>JAPCWY010000004.1:35550000-45550000 GCA_028455895.1 Rhodomyrtus tomentosa
GACGCCTCTGCATGGACGGAATTACGAAGGCGGAGAGGAACAGCGGGAAGGGAATAACTACGAAGTGTTCTTAAGTTTCAGAGGAAAAGACACCCGCAAAGGTTTCGCCGATTATCTCTATACTAGCCTTGTCGATGCGGGACTTCACGCGTTTAGAGATAACAATGAGCTCCGTGTTGGTGAGGAGTTTGGTTCGGAGCTTCTCCGCAGTATTGCGTAGTCTAAAGTCTCAATACCAATTAATTCGGACGACTAAGCTTCCAGCAAATGGTGCCTCCGCGAGCTGGCTCATATGTTGAAGTGCAAGAAAGTCGCAGGGCAAATAGTGTTGCCCATATTTTACGAAGTGAATCCCTCACAAGTGCGGTGCCTTACGGGGAGATTTGGAGATGCTATCAATGCACATAAAAAGAACTTGGACGAAATGATCACCAAAGGAGTGGGAAGAAGCGCTCAAAGAAGTCGCTTCCCTAAAAGGATGGGAATCAGATAAAACTGAGGACGGGTACATTATTCTTCACCACAACATTGCTGACTTTCTTATAACTAGATCTCACTTGAAAAAGAACATATGTATTGCCATCATGCATTAAAATTTGTGTTGTGATATGACAGGCATGAAGGAGCATTAGTTAAAATAGTTGTCAGAAAAATTATTAGTGAGTTGAAAAGAATATTCTTGCTAAATGTTCCTAAACAATTGGTGGGAACTGATGATAGCGTGGAACGTATTATGAGCTTCATAAATGCTAATAGTGATATGATGATTATCGAGATCCATGGAATGGACGGCATTGGTAAGACAACTCTTGCAAATGTGTTATACAACAAACGATCTAGTAATTATGAGTATCATAGCTTCGTGGCAGATATCCTGGAAACATCTAACCAGAAGGGTATTCCATGCGTACAAAAGAAGCTCATTTTTTACATAATAGGAGAAATGTGTGATGTGTCTAATGCGGACCAAGGAGTAAGTATCATCAAATCTCGATTTACAAGTAGGAAAGTCCTCATTCTTATAGATGATGTGGACGATTATGCTCACTTGAATGCTTTGGTCGAGGACCATAGCTGGCTTAAAGTTGGAAGTATGGTCATCATAACAACTAGAAACAAAATTATACTAGGTTAGAGTAGACTATATGTTTCCAATCAACGAGTTGCCTTTGGATCAATCATTGAATTTATTTAGCAGACATGCCTTTTGAAAGGATTCACTTCCGAGTGATTATGAGGATATCTCTCTTGCTATTGTATCTACTACTGGAGGACTTCCCTTAGCTCTTGAAGTTATAGCTTCATTATTAAGTGAAAAAACAATAAAAGGATGGAAAGATACATTAAAGAAACTAGAAGAAGTACAAGAGACGTTGAGAATAAGCTATGAAGCATTAGATTATGGGGAGAAACATATATTTTTGGATATTGCGTGTTTTTTCATTAGAGAATCTCAACAAAGTCCAACTTATATGTGGGATGCCTGTGGCTTTTTCCCTGGGAGTGGGATTGACGTATTGAGTCATATGTCCCTAATTAAAGTTGAAGAAGACGACACGATAAGGATGCATGACCAGCTAAGAGACCTTGGAAGATAAATTGTTCATCTAGAAAATAAGAAAAAAGCTCAAAAGTGTCGCGACCTAAAAATTAAATTAGGTAAATGGATTATTAGGTCAATTAACTAACCTAACTCGGACCCTCCCAAGCACTACCAAATCTCAACATTAAGTTAATTTATAAAAAAACGTTCATTTAGAGTCACCACTAATCATTTATGGTAGTTTGATTAGAAACCTATATAAAATAATAGAAGAACTATTTTATCTCTACGAATTAGAGTTAATGAGTTTGGGGACTTGATTACATTAATTAAAAGTTAATTAATGCCCTTTCGGTACCAATTTCGTGATAATGCCCATTATGTGACTCAAAATGTTCTTGGTCTTTTTTGTTTTATTATTTTTTTGGATTTTCGAATTTTTTAAAAAAGGATTTGAACAAAATTAAACAAGAATGCCCATAATATATCTTGATATCCGAATTTTCGATAATTCACTCATTCCCAAAGATTCGGATTAGAGTAGATCATATGACACCCAATCTCGATGACTTCATTTGCCACACTACTCCGCGACGACGAAGTATCTATAATGCTAATGGCCATAGCTATCCAGTTCAAGGGGATTAATCGATGATGATATGTCACTGCCATATTACATCTCCAAAAAAACCCATCAAATCATTTTTTCATTTTTTTATAAACTTGTTTAAGTACGCGTCTAAGAGTAATTTTCGTAATAGATGGTGCTTGTGAAGCCAGCACAATGCTTACCAAATATCTAGAATTTTTAACACTATATAGATTCGAGTCAGTATGCAAGTATGTGTATAAGACGACAACGTCCATCTTGATAGAGGGAAAGAATACGAAGCCTTATACTAAATCATCATCCCACCCTCCATGAGATCATGGGTAAGGCATTTAATTTTCTGAAGGGATTAGGCGCGAGGGGAGCACATATTATAGGCATGCTTGTTTAAAAATGTGCAAATATTTTATAACAAGTCAAGTAATATGCATAATATAAACACGCTAAGCATAGAAACGGAGATCAATGCAATCAAAGCCACATGAATTATGAAAAAATTCCTAGGGGATCATCAGAATATTTAAAAAGCATATGGCTCTATCCACAAAGGATCCACATCCTTTAAAATTTAGAAAATTATCCTCTTGAGATTTGAAAATGTACCCAGACGATTCTCTAAATTAAAAAAGATAATGTTCAATTTAAACAAGGATCCATCCACAATGATCTAAAGATATGCTTAGGATTTAACCATTCAAAGTAAGTAACAAAATGATGCAAAATATTCTGAAAAACAAGCACGACATTTCACAAAATATGCTCAGAATTCAAATGATTTGAATTTATGCAACAAGATAAACTAGGTATCCCAAAAAATATGCACAATCCTTTAAGATTTCAAAATTCAAGCCATAAGGTAAATCAAATACCAAAAGATATGCCACAAATTCGAAAATATATTCGAGAACCCGAGAACATGTCCAATGTCCTCAAGAGATGTCTCAAATTCGGAATTCAAGTTTAGGCAACGAGGTTCTTTATAGATATACTCAAATTTGCAAACAAGGTAATGAGACATATCTCAAATTTGAACTAGAATCCGAAAATTACCTTTATCTTGCAAAATATCGCCTTTCCTGATTTTGAATTAAGACCGAATCAGCCTGCGGATTACGACTAGCATTCTTGCGGTGGCCGATGGAGACAGACCGATTGGAGGCCGAGTATCTCATTGATCGGTGAAGGTACGAAGCACGTATGAACCCGCAGAGGTTGGACAATGGCCAGCTTTGCCGTGACCTGCAGAGAGGAAAATTGCGAGAGCAATCAGGACGACAAACAAATTTGTTGCCTAAAAGGAAAACGTCAAGACCGAAGAACCCACTCGAATTTTGACTTCAAATCTGACCGAATAATCCAATAGCCACCACCTATTACTTCTTGAATTGTGGTTGATCGGTGCATGAGATTTGTGGTCGCCTTCACTCTTTGATTACTCTCCGATTTTTCTTTGGATCGGTTTTGTTCGTGAGACAGGTTTTTTTATATATAAAACAATGAGACCGCGGATGAAAGAAATAGCGCCGTTTTTATCGTGACTGCCGTAGCACTCAGTTGTCGAGTGTTTACCTATAGGCGCTGGGTGGGTGCTTGGTAGCGTGGGTCTTCCGCGAGTTATATATGACAAAGAATCACAAGTATTTATATTATTTTGCGAGATTGAGAAATTATTTAGCGATAAATTGGGGCTAAATATTATATGCATTCTTGAATGTAATTGGGGCTGAGAAACACCAAAAGTGTTTATAAGGCTGAGAAACACCACTGTAATCTATATATATCGCTTGTTCTATATTGGAATTCGTTTCTGCTATCCTCGTATATGTAGGTCTTTACGATCGGACCACGTATATCTGATGTTCGATTTACTTTACTCGTTCTGTCTATTTATTTGAACGACCGAACCACTTTACTCGTTCTGTCTATTTATTTGATCGCTTGTTCCACGGGACAAACTCCACCGCATGTCTCCTTATTTGGCCTCTCTTTTCTGGGCGTTGTCTTCAGACCTGCACTCTACTTAACAATTAAGGAGAAAGAAATTAACTTTATTGGATTTCTTCCAGAAATTAACTTTATTGGATTTCGTCGAGCAGAAACGGAGAGCTCACTAGCGTTGCTTTGAACTCGTTGAACAGAGGAGACTTGGCTGGGAACTTACTGTAACTCGCCTAGCTCAACTGGAAATCTGCCAGAATTCGCTTGGAGATGCTGGGTGGCGACCAGGAGCACTTGAAGAACGACCAGAAGGTCAGAAGCATGGAGATGCGGACGCATCAACCTCGTTCATGGAGGCAGCCGCTTCAGAAGGAAAAACAACCAATTTTTTTTCCCTCTTACCAGCGTCCTCTCTCTCAATACTCTCTCATGTAGAAAGTGTGTCCGTACATTCAATGTTTGTGGCCTCTCTTGATATGAACCCTAAGGCATCTATTTATAATAGTGAGTTAGGGTTTGGTGTTATTTTCATTATTTGCAAAATTATCCACATCTTTGGATAATCGCAAATTGATCCGGAGAGAAAATTTTATGTAGATAAAGCCTTTTTTCTTAATTAATGGGTAATTTTTTTTAATTAAAAGGCTTTTTTTTCCAAATTGAACATTAAATAGACCTTGATGAATTTTTTGGAATTTCCCCCTAACTAGCTGAATTATGCTTTTTGAGCTTTGGTTCACCACTCGTCGATTTCAATTTATTTTCCACCACCGATCCAATTAAATACAAATGCAATGCAATGCAATGCAATATGATGCTAAAAATAAATATGAAAAATGATATGATGGAACTAAATTAATTTCTAATTTTGTTATGCAAAATAAATGATCAAAGAAAAATCAAAATTTATGTGTCAACAAAAAAAAAACATAGCAGATTATGGGAATATGATGATGCCAGAGATGTTCTTCTCAGCAACAAGGTAAGAGCTTTTTCTGCTTGTCTTAGTCACTGAATGCGAGTCCATTTTCTCTTTCTTGTTTCAAATAAAATTATAGTCAATGCTGAATCCTCAAAACTTGCTGCTCCTACCAGCAAAAGAGCTCTTTAGATTGATTGATGTTCTTTTCTGATTCTAGGACATAATCGAGATGCAATTTCCTGGTTACTGGTGACTGATATATGACTTTACCTGGTAGTATCGTGATGAGGACACTCACCTTTTCATATACTTCAATGCGGCAACAGGACAACATGAGCATAATGCTTGACAGAGAACTTTTAGAGAAAAGCTAATATCTATAAATTGTCGGGGCCATGCTTTTCCCACGTACCTGTTTAATGCTCATGCTTGATGTTTGGATTTTCTTTTGATTTCTTGTGAGGTCTTTTATTTCTTTTGAGTATTGACTTCTTATGACTTGTTTGCTATGATAAATGAGACTTGCATTCATTTTTGACAATTAGCTATCCTAGTTCCCGTGTTTTTTAAGTTGGGTTGGGTATGCACCTAGGATGCATTTGTTTCGCGAAAAATAAAAATTTTAAAAAACAGTTTCTGAAAATTCATCACTTATATTTCTTGAAATAATCAATCAACAAAAAAAATATTTTCGTACCCACCCACGCATGGCCGAGTTGGTTAAGAAATGGATTATCCCTTATTAGGTCCCTGGTTCAAATCTCTCAATTCACGCTCCGTGACTTAAGTGGGGGTCACGGCTGGTGGTTGTCGTGCTAGTTCTCCCGAGGAATGGTTGAGGTGCGCGCAAGCTGGCCCGAATACCTCGGTTATAAAAAAAAAATATTTTTGTTATCGACAATAATTTATAATTAGTCCACAAAATATTACTGTTTGTGAGACTTAGTCCCCTTTCTAGTTTTGTTTTTTAATTTTTGGTTAGTTGACTCGTCAGTTGGTAATGTGGCTTTCATATTTATTTATGGTACATGGCAACTAAAAGCAATTGTAACATATGGATGATTTATACAAGCATCAGAGAAGCATGTTCATATGTCAAGGGCATCTTTAAAAACCGCTAAATATATAAGCTCACATTTGATGAAATGACAACATTATTGAAAAACATACTGTTGATGCTTTTCATGAACATGTTCCTGCAGAATTGAAAATGTAATCAGCTAAACAGAACAATGCTTAGAACTGAAAGAAGGGTATGAAGTCATTGACAATAATACAATTAAAACACGAGAAGCTTTTGAAGGAGAATAAGGAGGGTCTCATCTGAAAGAAATAAATAATTGGAGGAAAAATTCAAACCACCAAACAAATCCTCAGGACTCATGATCTCTGCTCAATGGGCAATTCATCACCTACAACAAAAAACGAAATTGAGTTCCTAAAATATTTGTTTACAATGAAATAATATAGAGGCCTTGAGTTCCATAAGTAACCAAGTTAACCAATCCTCATGTCCAATCTTTCATTAAGCAATATCTCAATAGTCTATCGAGACAATTGATAGCAAACTTAAATGACTACTATTTCACTGTAACAAGGAATTCGACTTATGCAGTTCTAAAAAGAGGAGTAAAATTTATTCATATAACATTTGATGTACCATCAGTTTTCGTTCCATATACAATGAAAGACACTCCATGAAGGAGAGACAATGATAAGAAAGGTATGTACAACACATGCGTAATTTGTGGGATGACATTCTTTTTTTCATTTTGCTATTGAGAATTGCAAACAAGGTACACCCAAAAAAAAAAAAAAAGAGGGAGGGGGATGCTACAATTATGATTCTTCAAATTTTGATACAGTTTTGATGGCGAGTTTGATAGATCTCTCACAATAATAGTATGACAACAAGTTGAAATATCTTCATATTTTCTTATATGCAGTTGATCTCATCTCATCATTTAAAACTTACATCCACAATATTTCCTAATTGCAGTGCATAAGTAAGATTGAGGGCGCCCTTAATCTCAAGTATCAGGACTGGGAAGTTTGGGGAGGCGAACAAACATACACAACTGAGCAATTTAAAGAGCTGACTAACTTGAGGTTCCTTCAAGCGGAAACGGCAAATTTCGTCGGAGATTTTCAAAACTTGCTTCCTCAATTAAGATTGCTTGAATGGAACATTTGTTCCCGGGATTTCCAAATGGCCAACTTTCAACCCAAAAAATTAGTCGTACTTGATCTGCGAAACAGTGAGATTACGAAGGACTGGGGAGGATGGGGCTCATTCAAGGAATGATGTAGGGAAGGTTCATCTTGTAAATAATTATGTACTGTGTACCCAACTGCAAGTTCTCCTTCCTTTCTTCTAAAAGGTTTATGGATTTTCATCTAGATATAAGAGGAACTTATAGGTACCTAAAATAGCCACAAGCTTCTACCCCTTAAATATCTTAAATTGATGAAATCTTAAACACAATTATGCTTAATATTAGATATAGTAATAAAAAATTCTTAACTATCACTTAACATCTATTGAAGATATAATTATATCGTGCCTAACTTGATTATTCTTTTTGACAAAAAAAAACTTGATTAATCTTTAATATAAGTAGTTTATGGCTTCTAAGCTAAATTCTCCCCACGCAAAAGTATGTGTTTTTAGTTATAAGTCTTATTAATCTTCTCGTGGAGGACAGAAGGGTCTAGGACACCACAAATATCACAACTTTTGTATGACGCTCATAGGAGCGCTATAAATTTTATTCCAATAATTTTTCTTTTTTGAAGAAAAAAATTCAACCACTTGGGTGCCATTATTTCTAAAGCATTCACTTGAATTATTAGCATTCAATTGATCATTTGAACCACTAGGGATGGCCACTCTCCCCACTTAGGAAGAGAGAGTTGTGGAGGGGGGTTGGAGTTAGGGGTGTGCATGATCCGAACCGGTCAGGTCTCAGCATGGAACCGAGGATCGGGCCAGTAGTCACAGTCCTCATATTTTCGGGACCAGGGATCGGACTGGACCAGGACCGGCGGTCCGATCCGATCTTGGTCCCAGCCCAATAGAATTGTTAACACCAACCAACTGCTTATAAAAATCTAGTTCTTATAATAAAATATGTTTCGATTGTATGTTAGTTTATAATTTATAACCTCGGTTGAATGAAAAGGTAGGTAAGTATTTTTTAATCATTGTTTTGTTTTGTTTTCAAATATTTCTATTTCTTTTTTCTAATTTTGCGTGCGTGTGTGTATTATAGGCGGTCCGGGCCGGGCCGGTCCGGTCCTAATTGGGACCGGGGATTGGACGATCCACCTTAAGGATCGGACCAACTCGCTCGGTTCGGTCCGGTCTGCTCCGAGCCGGTCAAGCCCATTCTGCAAGCCCCTAATTGGAGGTGGGGAGGCGTAAAAGAGGTGCAAAGTTTCGGAACGTGCACATGGTGCACATAATGTGGCTTGTTTAATAGGATATGATGGAAACAGGCAAAAAAAAAAATAAAATTGATCATTCGAATGCGGTATCTTTATGATAACATTCACTAGGTGCCAAAATCTAATATGACATGACACTTGTGCTAAAAGTTTTTAAAAAATTTAAAGCTAAGTCATTGAAATGAGCACCCAACAGAAGTTATGACATTTGTAATATCTTTTTTACAAAAAATGAAAACTCCCTCACAATGACTCATTTTGCACATACATAATAAATTTCTACAATTATTTTTACATTAGGGTAATGAAAATAATTAATGAATTGCTCGGGCTTGTTGCACGCAATACTTATTCATTATAATTATTGGTTAATGACGTCACCATTTAAAACAGTTTTAAAATAGTAATGCCATAAGACTAATGAAAATGGCATATAAATGCTTTTAACATAACATTTCTAAATATTGTGCATATGACTTATGATTTTTTTTTTCATAATTAAACAAGCCATATCTATTTAATTTCATACTACTGAAGGAAAACGTGAAGCCCAATAATTAAAAATTGTTTTTTTATTATTATTTTATTTATTAATTAAAGGTGTATCTGTCAGATACAACACAACAGTAAGTTTATGTTTCCTTACAATGGTGTCAGGATATAAATGTAGATTTTGATAAACAAGGGGCGAGGGATAATCACACGTTGCAGTGACCCAATCTCATTGAGATATCTTCTCGTCTTTCTTTCAGATTGCCACCGACCTTAAAGTTCTGAGCCTCTCGTATTGTGATTCTTTGACGACAACTCCCGACTTGTCCGCTTTTAAAAGCTGTGTCGGAGGCTTGAAGAGATTCATCCTTCTCTCGAGAACACTCGAGATCCTCGTCTCCTTAAATGTCAAGGGATGTTCGCAACTAAAGGAGCTACCTATAGGAGTTGGCGGCATGGAAGAATTGAGGGAGCTACTCTTGGATGGCACTGCTATAGATGAGATTATTTGATGAAACTGAAGACTCTTTAAGTGTCTCAAATTGTAAATTACTTGCTCGACTTCCAGAATCTATGGACTCTCTTTTGTCGTTGATTCGCCTATATCTATCGCATACAAGGATTGAAGAATTACCCCAATGGATTGGTTCTCTAAAGGAACTTGAGATTCTTGATGCCTCTTATTGCAAATGGTTGGTCCACATACCCAGCTCCATAGGCAATTTACCATCTTTGTCTCTCCTTAACCTAAGCAATTGCCAAAAACTTGCTCAACTTCCGGATTCTGTAGGCTCCCTGGTGTCTCTACAACGCTTGATATTATCAAATTGCTCCTTCGGCCCCGTTCCCAGCTCCATAGGCCATTTATCATCTTTGTCTCTCCTTAACCTACGCAATAACCAAGAACTTGCTCAACTTCCAGATTCTATAGGCTGCCTTGGGTCTCTACAACGCTTGTTATTATCAAATTGCCCCTCATTGAGAGAAATCCCGGACTCGATTGGAAAGTTGGCATTGTTGACTGAGTTGAATTTAAATTTTAGCGCGATTATGGAATTACCCGACAGCATTTGGAATATGCGGAGTTTGAGGAACCTGGACATTTCTGACACTCCCATATTCGAATCTGATGCCATCAGAGTACTTGCAAAACTCCAAACGTTGAGGGCATCAGGGTGCAAAAATTGGGAAGGATTGCTGGGTGAAGTGGTTTCGCTGAACACGCTCTCTCCTCTCCAAAACGTCGGCATTCGATGTCACGGAGAACTGCCCTCTCACTTATTAGCTCGAGGTATCCCCTTCCACCATTGCCACATCTTTTCCAACTAGCCTTTCTCAAGAAACTCGCTGTTTCTGATTGGCTTGAATGTTTGGCAGAGCTTTCTATGATGCGTTGTGGAAAAGCAGTGAACCATCATTTTGTATTTTCAACAAGTTCAAGCTGTTAGTTTGGCATTCTATTTACTTTTTGTCTTGCGATGCAGTTGTCTCACAGAGTCGCAGGACTCCTCCTACCGACAACTTAGCCATGGAATCCCAACCAGCAGATTCTGAACATGTTTTGAAGAGATCAAAACCTTTTGGAATCTCAGATGAAGTACTTATTTCATCTTGCTTCTATTTTATTGTTCTTCAGTTATTACTGGATGGTTCAATCTACAAACAGAAGTTATTTCCTGGGTGCTAAATAATCTGTTATGTATGGAATGCTCTTCTCAACTGTTATTCATTGGTCATTTTGAATCTTTATTATTTTCTATTAGGTGAATAATTTGCCGGTAAACATTCTTCCTGTCACATTCAACAACCAGAGCCGCAGTCAGAGTTCTTATTCTTCAGATGACATGCCCAGAAATGTATTCATGACCTTAAATCAAGGTTCACCTGTTAAGTGTATGGATTTCCATCCACTGCAACAAATTCTGCTGCTCGGTTAGCACATCTTCCTTACTCTATGAAGAATACGTTTGCTGCTTTTCTTCAGCAGGATATACTTGTTCCCCTTTTAGGCTGTTGGTGCTCGGATGACTTCCTTTTGTTGTCCTTTCGAAACCATGGGATCTGATTCTTTAAATTTCTGCATCTATAATTTTTAGTCGGGACAGATATGGGTGATGTCATTTAGGTAGCCGCGCAAGGACCGCTGTAAGAAATTTCGAGGTTTGGGATCTAGGAACATGTTCAAAAGTTCTGCAGGTATAGAAGTTCAATAACTAAATAAAATCTTGTGTTTTGTTTTCGGCCATGTTATTATGGATTTTCATTTTCTGTAGGCACCTCTGGCCAACGATAGTACAACATCAGTTTACCGTGTAATGTGGAGTCCTGATGGAATCCTCTTTGGTATGTACAGACTTGCAAATTGATGCAAAAATGAAGCTGCGAAGAACCAGACTTCATTTCAATATTTTCGGGAAGAAGTGTTCATAAGTTGATGTTACTGATGTTTTGTGGTGTTCTCTTTAGGTGTTGCGTATTCCAAACACATAGTGCACAGTTACTTCTATGTCTTGGTGGTGATGAAATAAGGAACCACCTTGAGGTTTGTTGCTAAACATGGAGAAAAAAAAAATTAGGCATCTTTGTTCTGCATACAGTTGCCATCTAAATGTGAGTTTTAACTTAATTTTGACTCTAACCCAATATTTGATACAGATTGAGGCTCACGCTGGAAGTGTTAATGATCTCGCCTTTTCATGTCGAAACAAGCAGTTATGTGTTGTTACCTGTGGCGAGGACGGATCGATCAAGGTATTTCTGATTGTTTTTCCCAGTGCTATAGTGTTATGCTGTTTGATTCCTTTTACCCAAACTAGTAGCTATGCAGGTATGGGATGCAGTGACCGGGGCTCAACAATACATCTTCGAGGGTCAGGAAGCACCCGTGTATTCCATATGTCCATGCTACAGAGAAAATATTCACTTGATTTATGTTTGCTAAAACTCGGTTGGGTGAAAAGTTTTGGTTCAATTTGTATGAGAAGTGTGAATCTGTAGTTTTTTTGGACCTTGTTCATTCCAAGGGTTTTGCGGGTTTTGCAACTTTTAACCTGTCTTGAATCTTGATACTGCAAATTTGATTCGCTCAGGCGATGCTATGTGTTCAGAAGGAAAATTCTCCTTTCCACTTCAACATCTGTTCTCCCCTTAATTTTTTCCTTCAGTCATGACTGGTTAAATTTACAATAGAAAGCTGTTTACTTTGTCTAAGTGGAGCAGCAGTAGGCGATACATTTCCTCTGTTTTAAATCTTTTGAACTTTCATTTTCGTGCGCACTATCACAAAGAGATTTTGTGACGACCCACGCGTACCGTAGTGTGAAGCCCATTGGTAGACCGATCATGGAGGAGCATCGCATAGAGTCTGTTTACGTGATATATGCACAAACGGTATACATAAACAAAACTAGAAGGAATGATACACCTGATTTGTGGCATGCGTGGCTTGGGGTTGTAAGTTATCACAAGTTGAAAGTAATGTTGCAGAAAAATATGCGAAAGGGCCTCTCCAATTGGAAGTTCAAGAAAATGTGGTCTGTGCTGGATACTAGTACAGAAAGGCATATCAGCTCTCTTATGAGGAATCGCCATTCAAAGCTAACATGCCTCTCAAGCTTATTCATTCTGATGTATTTGGTGCAGTAAACAATCGTCTGTTGAAGGATCAAAGTACATGATCACGTTCATCAATGACTTCTCCAGTTACGTCGGGAAAGAGATGCATTTATCAAATTTAACTAGTTCAAAGAAAGAGTAGAAAGTGAAGTAGATAAAAAAATTCTTTAACTTTGTACTGATAATGGGGGACAATATACTGCCCATGAATTCACAAAGCACTTGCAAGAGTAGAAGATACGTCGACAATTTACTTGTTGGTACACACCTCAACAAAATGGAGTTGCCGAAAGAAAGAATTGGCATCTAGCTGAGACCTGCAAGAGCATGTTGCATGCAAAGACTGTTCCTCCGAAATTTTGGGCAGAGTGTATGAAGACAACATCGCATGTGATTAATAGATTACCTCAAGCAAGGCTCGATTTCATTTCACCATATGAAAAGTTGTGGAATCGCAAGCCCGTGGTAAGTCATTTTGGAGTTTTTGATGTGTATGTTATGCATTTGTACCGGATCATCTTCACAGAAAGTTTGACAAGAAGATGGCTCGCTACATTTTCATGGGCTATGATGATCAAAGGAAAGGGTGGAAGTGCTGTATCGTAAAACATGTATGTGTTATACTTCCAGAAATGTAGTGTTCGACGAACTGTCATCATGGTGGTTAGCCCAAGTTATCAAATTGCCAAATTCACAGCATATCGACGAAGAGTTTCAAGAAGGGTTGAAAGAGTTCGATGACAATCAACCTATTGAAGAGGAACTTGGAGCACAGTCACCAGAAAAATCAAAGAATTCATTTGGCGAGCGTTCAAGAACAATAGAAAAACTTTGGTCAAATCAGGATGAAGAACTTGAAGAGGAGGAGCCTCAACTTTGGAGGTCAACGAGACAGAGAAAATCAAATCCCAAGTATGCCAATGTAGTATTGACTGACGATGTTGGAGTGGTCAAGCCATCGATATACGAGGAAGCCTTAAAGGGTGCAGAATGGAGTAATGCCATGAAAGAAGAAATCCTCGCACTATAGAAAAATGAAACCTGGGACTTGGTGCTGAAATTTAAAGAGGTACGTCTATATCCTGCAAATGGGTCTATGAATTTAAAACTTGACCAGCCAGATCAATAGAGAGGTATAAAGCACATCTAGTGGCTCGAGGATTTTTGCAAAAATATGGTGTCGCTTATGAAGAGATCTTTAGCCCGGTGGCAAAGGTTATCACAATTCGAGTTCTATTAGTACTTGCGGCAAGTAAGTCGTGGAATCTGTGGCAAATAGACGTAAAAAATGCCTTTCTTCATGAAGGACTTGATCAGGATATATACATGGAACAATTGGATGATTTCAAGAGTAAAACTCATCTAGAGCATGTTGGCAAGCTAAAGAAAGCATTCTATGGCTTAAAGCAAGCCCCAAGAGCGTGGTATGGACAGATTGCGAAATTCTTGTTGAAAAACAGTTATTCTGTAGCTCCAGCAGACTCAAGCTTGTTCGTAAAAGCAGAAGATGAGAATATTGCGTTGATTTATGCAGATGATCTTATCATTACCGAAGACCATGAAGATGAGAGATGTCGAATCACATACAACCTTTCTGTGCGGTTTTAGATGAAGGGGGTTGGAGAGCTGAAACAAAGGAATGATTATTCCTATGTCAACAAAACTATGCACGAGATTTATTAGAGAAATTCAAGATGATTGATTGCAAACCTATATCTACTCCGTTGGATGGCAATGCAACACTATGTGCTGATGAAGTCAAGAGATAGAAGATTCGACCATGTACAAGCGACTGGTAGGTAGTCTAATTTACCTTACCATAACTTGGCCCGATATCGCTTTTGCAGTGGGAGTAGTAAGCCGATTCATGGAGAAGCCATGAAAGTCTCACTTGGATGTAGCCAAACATGTCCTAAGGTATGTAAAGAAGACGTTTGATTTTGGGCTTCTGCATAAGAAAGCCTCATCGGGTGAGTTGGTCGATCATTGAGATGTCGACTTTGCTGGAGATTGATGCATACGTCGATCGACTACTAGATACTTATTTAATCTTGGATCAACAATAGTATCCTTGTGTAGTAAAAGACAGTCGACTGTGTCCATGTCTTCGACAGAAGCTAAATATAGAGTAACAGCAATGGCAGCTCAAGAGAGTACATGGCTAGTGCCGTTATTAGATGATCTTCATCAATTGATAGATTATTTGACAACACTATATTGTGATAATCTATTCGTTATAAATTTGGCAGAGAATCCATTTTTTCGTGCTAGGACAAAGCATGTGGAAGTGCACCACCATTTTCCCGAGAGAAGGTGTTACAGGGCTAGATAAAGATGGAGTATGCCAAAACAAGTGATCAAGTTGCCGATATCTCACCAAAGATCTTGGAATTGCAAAATTTGAAGAGTTTTGAACTCAACTTGGTATGGTCGCAAGGTCTGTCCTTATAGAGAATAGTCGATGAGGGGGAGTATTGAAGAAATCACTGCTTATTTCTAGATCCTTCTTGATTAGTCTTGATTCTCCATATTCTGATGGTTGTCGATAGACTTTCTGATTTCGATGGACGTCTATTCGACGAACGTGTTAAGTGTCATTATTGTATCGCCCTTTTCAAGAGTCTTTTTATATTCTCAATATTGACTGTTCATGTTTCTCGGAGTCTGTTAATGAGTCAGTCGAAAGGTCGTGTAGTTGACGAGTATGGTAAGATGCCTATATATAGGCTAGTCTTGTAACCATTTTATGTAAGGTGAATAAGTTTAATACATCAAATAAGATAGTGTATCCATCTCCTCCCTTTGAGCGTTTTTCTTGAGTGAGAATTTTCGAGTGAGATTTTCAACTTCAAATACTCGCCTCTGATTCTCAACATTTATACCTTGAAATTTACCTGCTGCTTTAATAATCCATCAACATTTAATTTTATGACTTGCCAACTTGTCGGAGCTACTAACTTTTATATTCAATTGCGAACTTTAAGTTGAACTGTAAAGACCAACGAATTTTATCCACCTATAAACTATTTATCTTGTTTAATTTCGAAAAGTATTGACATCTACTATAATTCCTACATTGCCAACTACCTTAAAAATCTGCTAATGTTTATTCTGATGAGTTACCAATCCATTAGACTACTAAGTTCATTTGAATTGTGAATCTCAATTTGACTTATGCACCCACATTGTTAAATCACTAACGGTGTGGCTCCAAAGTAAATTGATTCGTTCGAGCACGTCTAAAGTTGACCTGGTTGTGCTACTTTAGTCCCTAGAGTTTCATTTTCCACGAGTAAAGTTGGATCACATTCCTAATGCATGTGTTGACCAATCTCATCCTAAAAACAAAAGGAAAAATTACTAAAAAAGTCATGAACTTAATTATTATAATTGTGGCAATTCAGTGTTAATTATTTTTTCTTGCCAATATAGTACTTTACCTTTGTATTCATATCAATTAAATTCATCCGATGAATTTTAGCTAGAAATATCTGATCTTACATTCTTGACAGCATTCATTTTGATCCCGTATAAATTAGAGTTATGAGGTAAACACGAGTCTTTCCCAATTTGAAGATGTTTCTTAATTTGGTCCAGAGTGATGTTCTCCAACTTGTGCAATAGCCTTTTTCTATAATCTTTTCAATTTGGAGGCGGTCTTGAAATAATTGCTTGAACTTGATCCAAAGTGATGTCCACGTCATCAGATCATCAAAGCCGAGTGAGAAAAAAGTGACTAGGGTGTGGGAACGGTGGCTAGACTTAGATAATCTTTAGGCATGATATGGCACAGAAAAATCTAGTTTGAGAATCGGTGGATTTTTTTTTTTTCGTTTTGTTTTTTGGGGGGTTGCTTTTTCGAATATGATGATATGACATCAACACACAACGACTATAACGCACGAAGAAAGAACGGTGGCATGACGTACGTTTGCGAATCTAAACTTCACTCGACTTATGTGTTGCTGCCTCTCAAGACTTTGTGATTACTAATGATAGAAGGGGTACGATACATTCAAAAGGTTCAGTTAACCCTATGATATAATCGGCAGTTGATGATACCTTATCGCTAAATTAGTGCTACAAGGCCTACACGCTATAGAGATATTTGGGTTTTTTCAATTTAGGGACTCTGACAAACCAACATGATAAACTTAGTCCAGCATTTTTGACACATTGTGCACGAGACATGTCTTTTAGGCAGATGGTCCATACATTGAATCTCCCTAACGAAATTCAATTTTGTCTTTTTTGCAAGCATTAAACCATGATCGGAAGTCATCAGTTTGAGCCTGATTATCCTTAAAACCAATGCGAGTTCCACCAAAATCTAGCAAACTAACTTCACGGATGCAACTTTTATTCCATTTGGTTTTTTCATATACAGCCCCCGGAAATCGCCCTGTAGTTAGCGAAATTGATTATGGTGTTGAAATGTCGTCCAAGTCAACACCTACCAAAGAGCAAAAAAGAAATTAGTCATTCGTTTTTTGGGGGGTTGCTTTAGTTAAAAATAAGGATGTCCTCATTCTTTTGGATGATATGGATGATGATAAACACTATAATACTTTGGTCGGAGATGGTAGTTGACATTCATCAGGAAGTGTAATCATCATCACAACTAGAAACAAACATACTCTTGACATTCATTTCGAAAGGATGCTCCTCCAGGTGATTTCATGCATATCTCTGGTGAGATTGTATCTACTACTTGGGGGCTTCCCTTAGCTCTCGAAGTGATAGGTGTATTCTTATGCGGGGAGGAAATAAACATATGGAAAATTACATTAGAGAAATTAAAGAAAATCCCTGATGAGGAAGTGATGAAGAGGTTGAAGATAAGTTACAATGGATTGGACTTTGAGGCCCAACAAATATTTTTGGATATTGCATGTTTTTTTGTCGGATCATTTCAACAAATGCCGATTTATACGTGGGATGCTTGTGGTTTTTTTTCCTGGGAAGGGGATCAAAGTATTGAGTCTTAGGTCCCCGATTAAAATTGATGGAGATGGCGAGATATTAATGCACGATCAATTGAGAGATTTGGGAAGGGAAATTGTTGGTCTGGAAAATCGAAATCAACCTCAACAGCGCAGCAGATTATGGAATTACGAGGAAGCCGTGGATGTGCTCGATTAGAAACAAAGTAAGAGCTTTCTCCGCTAATCCTTGTCTGCGCATATGGTTCCAGCTTCCCTTTTCTTGTTTGATATGAAAATTATAGTCAGTCCTAAGCCTCCAAAACGGGTCACTTCTATCAGCATAACAGCTTTTTCGGTTAATTGTTGTTCTAACCTGATTCTAGGACGTAATGGAGCAGCAACTTGTCGGTTATTGATGATTGATTTATATCTCTGCCACGTATTATTGTGACGAAAGGACTATCTTCTTTGGCTACTTCAGTGCCGCAACAAGACCCCAAAAGGAAATAATGTTTGGCAGAGCACTTCCAACAACTTGTTGGAGGTCATGCTTTTACCACATGTCTGTCTGATCACGTATTTGATGTTTGGATTCTTCTTTTGATTTCTTGTGAGCTCTTTTCCATCCTTTTTTCTTTTGCCGAGTGTTGACTTCTCATGAGTTTGTTAGCTATGATTCTCGTATTTCTTCAAGATGGACAATTTCTTTTGTTAGTCCTTTGGTGGCATTTATCTGTTAAATATAGGCTATCATGTTATATAATCATTTTGCAATAATTTTTATTGCAGAAATTTGAAGGTTAAAGAATTATCAAACCTAAAATATTTTACATGATGCTTATCAAAGTTGGGATTGAAATATTCAGCCCCCCTTCTTCTTCTTTTTTTACATAAATTCTTTTTATAGAGAATCAGCAAAGTGTAACAAAACTGAAAACAATTTGTGGTCCATAATGTTTCCTAATTGCGGGGCACTGGTGAGATTGAGGCCCTTAGTCTTGACAAGCTGGGGCTGGGAAAGAAGCTTCAAACGTGAACAATTTAAAGAATTGACAAACTTGAGGTTCTTTCGAGCGAAGGGTGCAATTTTCACGGGAGATTTTCGAAAACTTGCTGCCTCGATTAAATTGGGTTCAGTGGGAGCATTGTCCCAGGGATTTCACAGCGACCAACTTTCAACCGCAGAAATCAGTCGTATTTGATTTGTCGCGGAGCGAGGTTTCGGAGAACTGGGGAGGATGGGATCAACTCAAGGTAAGACGTAGAGAAGGCAAATCTTTTTGAATAATCATGTGTTGTCGAATGCTAAAATTAGTACACATGCGATAAATTTACTATCCGTTAATTTTTATTATAACATATTAATATCACGAAAAATTTCAAATTGATATACGTGTCACAAATAAATGGTAAAAACCCAGTTCAGTAATTTGACAATTAACAAAAATTAATGGAGAGTAAATTTGTCATAGATATATCAATTTGAGGTAGATTTATCAAAGATGTACCAATTTATGATTTTTCCAGTTTAAAAAAATTATTTGGGATAAATTTATCACAGGTATATCACTTTGCGATTTATTATGGTATTAACCGAAAATTATAATTACATCTAAGCCAGATTTGGGGGAGGGCTTGCAGGTCCTCGCCTATGGTCAGTCAGGGTTGCCGGCCACTGGTTGGGGCCTGGCAATCTTGGTCGGCCCTCGTCCCACCGTCACCGACCCTTCTGGTGGTTTTGGGGGGGAGGCAGGCCCTCGCTATTGGCCCTTTTTTTTTTTTAAATATAACATAATTTAATTAATAAATATTAGAAAGTTCAATCCAAAAGTTTAAATTATTAGGACTACATGAATATAAAGAGCATATATGAGACATTCTTAAGCGATGTGGGACAACACACAATTTTAACAATAAAAGAAAAAAAAAGTAAATGAAGAAGATATCCTAATTAGGTGATGAGATTAGACCATTCTTTGAGATTGATATGATCATTTCAATCTCTTATTTAAGAAAATACGGGCACTTTAGATCCTTATTTGAAAATTTTATTTTCTTTTTTTCTAGGTGGTTTATGGCTTCTAAGTCAATTTGTCCCCATGCAAAAGTAGGTCTTTTTAGCAGATCTTGTTATATGCCCGAGTCAATCTTCTTCCATGGACAAAGAGAAAATATACAGTGGTCTTCGAATGCCACGTCATTTATGGCCATACCATACAAAAATCGACACGAGTCCATAGGCCCCACTCTCTGCAGATTTCCAAACGCATCTCCGTCTCCGTTATCTCTTTCATTATTTTTTCCTTTTTCCTAACTTCTCCTTCGCTGTTTCCCACTTTCCCTCCCTGTAATTTTATTAGGGTTCAGAGCCCGCCCGCTCATCCCCTACGGTCGCTATCGGCGCCTTGATTGGGTTGACCCTCACCGGCCATGGACTGCCTTCAAGCTCCCGCGTCTACCTTGTTCTTCTATTTTTTCTTCCTTGTTTGAGCTCGCCGTCCATGGCTTGTGGCCATGAACTAGACCAGAGCTGGACAGGCAACAACCACGAGTTGCCGTGCCCCCCGCCACGGGCAGATCTGGCGATGCTGCGCGAGGGCAAGGTCGACCTCGCGAGGGAGCCGAAATAGAACAGGAACAGCTGCTGGGTAAAGTCGCCCTCGCCGGCCTCAGGTCGACCTCTCCGGGCGGGAGGGAGCACCGGCGAGACCCGCCTCGCCAGATCTGGGGAGGCGAATGCTCGCCCTGGCGAGGTCACC
The DNA here is from genome assembly GCA_028455895.1 of Rhodomyrtus tomentosa. NCBI lineage: Eukaryota > Viridiplantae > Streptophyta > Magnoliopsida > Myrtales > Myrtaceae > Rhodomyrtus > Rhodomyrtus tomentosa. The sequence continues at coordinate 35,570,252 of JAPCWY010000004.1, forward strand.
AGATCTAGATTGCGATAGGGTACTCAGCAAGAGTGAGACGAGGGTTGGACGAAGAAAGCTGAGAAGCAAAGAAAAAGGAGGATGGGGTTGTGCAGACGCTCTGTGGCTTTCCTTCTCAGTGGCCGTGGTGCTTGGATGTGCATTTGCTCTTGAGAAACAACTGAATTTTACGAAATTTTTTGGTGATGTGCCATTTCTGAGACTGGAGTTTTCTGGAATTGCTGGGTTGCTTTCCTTCTCAGTCCGACCCCCGCTTGAGACTGGCCATGGCGACGTCACCCAGGCGAGGGCGACCTCGGCCGTGAGCCCCGGCCACCAACAACAAAACAGGGAAAAGGAAAAAAAAAAAGAAAAAATAATGAAAGAGATAACGGAGACGGAGAGGCGTTAGGAAATCTTCTGAGAGTGGGGCCCTATGGACACGTGTCGAGTTTTGTATGGTATGGCTCATAAATGACGTGGCATTCGAAGACCACTGAATATTTTCTCATGGACAAAAGCTCCTTTACAGTGACTTTTGTCGTACATAATAACATATACCGAAATGTCAAATTCATTTTAATCTAGAGTAAATGGAAATAATCATCAATTACTCTGTTTTGTCGCGTGCATTATTTATTCACTATAATTGTTGATTGTTGAAGTAACCTTATAAAAAAAATAATCGTATAGTATACATCAACATCACCTTTAACCCAAACTAGCTGGGGTCAGCGATCGATAAACCCAAAAAGGAAATAAAAGCAAGACCGTACGAGGGAAAAGAATTTTTTGAAAAAGAGATATATATATTTTTTATGTATAAAGACTAAAAATTACAGTACCGTAGGAATTTTGCCCCTCTAATTATAAATTTATAAGAGTAATAGAAATATCCTTACACTGGCCTATAAATATTTTTAATGTAGCATCTTTTTTCCATTCTTTTGCTTATAACATTTGAAAATTGTTTTTCATGAGTAAACTGGCCGTTTTTCTTTAATTTCAACTACCGAAGGAAAACATTGCGCCCAATGAATACATCTCTCTTCAATTTGAATTTGTCTTCTGGCATTTTTATAACAAAATTTGCTTATGTCTAATCAATAAAGAACAGCATCGCCAGAACTTTGAAAATACATATAGTTAGCACTTATACATACTTAACTCTGCTTTTGCAATGGGTATGCTTAGAAAACGTTTATGTGACGCTACTAAAATACAACTGCGAAGGAGCAGTGGTGCACAGGTACTATTGAGGAAGTTTAAAGGGTCCTACGATAATTTAAAATAAAGAGTAGTGGAAAATCACGCGTTGCAGCGGTCCAACTCACCGAGATATCCTCTCTTATTTCGGATGGCAACCGAGCTCAAGGTCCTCGACCTCACAGATAGTCAATCTTTGAGAAGAACTCCCGACTTGTCCTCTTTCCAAAGCTTGGGGATTTTGAATCTTAATGATTGTTCGAATCTGGAAGAGATTCATCCTTCTATCTGGGAAATCAAGACCCTCATCTCCTTGAATGGTGAGCATTGTTATAAACTGAAGGAGCTACCAGCAGGGGTTGATAGAATGGAAGAACTGAAGGAGCCTATCTTAACTTGTGCTCGTGTACAAGAGATTCGTATTTCGAGAGGCTTTTTGACGAAGCTCGAAACTCTATGTGCCTCTTATTGTGTGTCTTTAACTGGCTTACCTAACTCCATAGGCCATCTAGCATCTCTGACTCTCCTGAACCTTAGTAATTGCTATAAGCTTGCTGAACTTCCAGACTCCATAAGCTCCCTTGTGTCTCTGCAGCACTTGACTTTGGCAAGTTGTAACTCATTGAGAGAAATCCCATACTCGATCGGAGAGTTGACATCATTGACTAAGCTATGTTTAAGTGCTACAATGATTGAGGAATTACCTGAATCCATTGGTTTTCTGAAAGACCTTGAGACTCTTGTTGCCCGTCATTGTAAATCTTTAGCCCGCATACCACGCTCCATAGGCGGTCTAGCATCTCTATCTTTCCTTGACCTAGAGGGATGTCATAAACTTTATCAACTTCCAGACTCCATAGGCTCCCTCGTGTCTCTGCACGACTTGTCATTAGCGGGATGTCGCTCGTTAAGAGAAATCCCCGCTTCGATCGGAAAGTTGACATCATTGACTGAGCTGGATTTAAATTCTACGGCAATTGTGGAATTACCTGAAAGCATTGGGAATATGCAGAACTTGAAGATTTTGGACATTAGCAGAACTCCTGCAGTAAAATTGCTTAGCGACAGCGGAATAATGGTGGAACTCCAAGAGTTGAGATCGGCATTATGGAAAAATCTGGAAGGATTACCTAGTAACACAGGCGAACTGGTTTCTCCAAACAAGCTTGATCTAGACAAAAAACTACCAGAGCTGCGCTCTCGCCTATTAGCTCTAGGTATCACCTGCCAGATCCTGCAATTGCCTCATCTTTCCCAACTAACCTTTCTCTATAAACTTACTCTTTCTTATTGGCTTGAATGTCTCCCTGAGCTTTCTATAACACGTTGTGGAAAAGCTGTGAAACTTGATTTTGTGGTTTCCACAAGTTCAAGCTGTTAGTTTGGCATTGTATTTAACTTTTTGTCTTGCAATACAGTTCACTTAAAGCGTCCCAGGATTACTCCTGCCAACAGCTCAGCCATGAACTACCGAACAGCGGATTCTGAACATGTTTTGAATAGATCAAGGCCTTTTGTAATCTCAGATGAAGTACTTATTTCATCTTGCTTTTCTTTATCGTCTTCAGTTATTGATGGGTGGTTCCATCTACAAAAGAAAGTATTTTACTGAGGGATCAATTATATCGTATTTATAGAATGCTTTTCTCAACATCTTTAAATGATATCTCCTCTGTTGAGCTATACACAACAGTGAGAGCATGGCTGATGTGAAGCCCAGAATTGCTGATGAGTCAGGAGACAAATCACAGACTATGAAACTGACAGAAATCAATGAACCATGGCAATGCCGGTCCATGAGGCTCCCTGATAACACGACAGCTGTGAGGGTACAAATGATTGCCAAATTAGGATGTTCTTATGCAGCATTTCTTTTCCGCATGTATCCGTCATATATAGTGCACTTGCTTTATTAGTTTCATCAGCATGTGTTCCAATGAATAATCTTTTAAATCTCAACATTTGGGAGGACTTTATCATCTCTTCATTTGGCCATATATTGTTAATTGATTGTTTCAACTATACAATTAGAAAGGATAAGATCAACATCAAGTAATATGTGATTATGGAGTGGCAATTGAGTTTTGAGTTTTGTTGGCCGTGGATGTTATGAATTTTATCATAAGGATGAATAGCGAGATGGATGCCGCCTGACTTGCAATGTAGTGGTATATTTGCATTACCGGACTTTTTTAGCCAAAGTATATAATTGAGATGAATTGTTTGTGAACTCTCATGCAAAATGCACAGATTCTTCCGGTGATGAATTTTGCTGGGTACATGGCAGGCAAAGTGTATCATTGTGCATCACTTCGATACTTGTTGGCAATGCTAAGCATGTGAATTCATATGTAAACAATGAGTATGTAAATAGGACAATCCACACACACTCTAGGATTAACAGGCAGGCGGAGCTGTGCGTTACTGAGTGTCTTTTTACATCAACTTCTGCTGTTCTGCATCTATCATTAAGTGGCAAATTTTTTTTTTTTTCATCTATCTTTGGGTATTACATTCAACTGTCACCACTGAAGCTGATAAAATGAAGCAGGTCTCGAGATTAATCTATACAAACTTGTTTCATGCCATTCTGGCTTTAATATCGAATGGTGTACACAAGCTCTGGAAATGGCAAATAAGTGATCAGGACTTAACAGGCAGGGTAAGAAATCTTTTTTCTTCTTGAAATTGGCGAGTTATTGATAACTACATTAGTTCTTCTTTTTGCAGGCTACAACTAGTGTAGTACCACAGTTATGGCGACCTCCTGGTGGGAATTTGATGATCAATGAAGAAAGTAATACAAATCCTGAAGAGGCAGTTCCGTGCTTTGCACTGGGAAGGAACGATGGTTATTTAATATCAACATCAGGGGGGAAGATACCTGTGTTCAATATTGTGACTTCTCAGGTGAATATTTTCCCAAAGGCATGTTTAGGACAATGAACTGCAAGCTAAAATTAATCGATTCTATCGTGTATGGAAAGTATTGAACTCTATTGTTAGGAGGTCCATGAAAGCAACTGCCTTGATTTTCATGTCCTTTTTTACTTGCTAACTGGGGACAAGGGCTTTTCTCTGTTACTGATTAAAGAAAGCAAGGGAAGGCCTTTTCTTTGCCATTCCAGAGATTTAATGGTCGAACTTGCTCTCTCCCTTTTCCAATGAAGGGAGATGACATTGAGGCAAGTGCCTCTTGGCACATATGTCCAACTGTCACTTATGAAGCTGTTAATACTATCCTGCCTTCTGATATCCAGACGAAGACAACATTTATGTCTCAAGAACTAGCATCAACATTTGTGGCGACCAATCCACAAGATAATAACATTATCACAGTAGGAATGGAGGACTCCTGTATTCAAATTTACAGTGGTCAAGTTGATGAGGTGAGACCTGTTTTCATTGGCGTTGAAAGTTAACTGTACAAAGGATATTCACTGCTTCACTTTGTCAGGTCCAGACACAACTAAAAGGACATCAAAGAATAATTAAAGGCTTTACCTTCTCAACTGTCTTAAATGTTCTTGTGTCTTCTGGCGCTGATTCTCAGGTACCAGACCACTGCTTTCTTTTTGCTTGCTAAGTCAGACAAGGGCTTTTCTCTGTCTCCCGTTAATTTTTTTGCTCTTACTGATCCAAGAAAAGAAGGCAATAGCATTTTTTACAACCATCCAGAGATCTAATGGTCGAACTTGCTCTCTCCCTTTCCCAAGAAGGGATATGCCACTGAGGCAAGTGTGTCTCACTGTTATTTATAAATTGCTAATACCCAGATGATGACAACATTTATGCCCCGACCGCCGGCAGCAACATTTCTGGCGATACATCCTCAAGACCCTAGAATTATTGCAATAGGAATGGATGACTTCTCTATTCTAATTTACGATGCTGGACTTGATGAGGTGAGATCTGTTTTCGTAGTCATTGAAAGTTAAACTTGTTATCATCCACGACAAAGTCATGGACATTGACTGTTTCACTTTCTCAGGTGGAGACGACTCTAAAAGGACATCAGAAAAAAATTACAGGCCTTGCCTTCTCTAATGTCTTAAATGTTCTCGTGTCTTCTGGTGCTGACTCTCAGGTACCCGATCACTGCTGCCTCTTGCTTTCCATGTAGACATGCCTAAGTTTTGGGCAGAGAGAGCAATGTAGTTTAAAGGGCTAAAAAAAAAGGGGTGATGTTCACTCCGGTGCCCATGTCCTCAGCATACGTCATGTCATGGAGGCATCCTTTAACGGCGGAATAAATGCTTCCAGAAAACTTCATCTTTTGCGTTGACAAATCAATCCCATACCATTATGTAAGAAAAAGGAAGCTATGATGTCCTGTTGTGGCTTACCACAGACTATCGGGCTGATTCGCGTATAAAAACAGAACTTGATTCTTTCATTTGTGCATCAATGTGGAAGTCCCCTTTGATGAATGTCTATCATACTGCGGTTGTGTGTTTGGAGCACTGATGGATGGGAGAAGTAGGCCAGTAGGTTTCTGCAGATGCTGACTGGGCGAGTCGCATCTCCTCTTGCTGATACTCGTGTTCAATTTCACGTGGATTAGATACATCTGCTGGTGGTTCATGAAACACAGATTGCCATCCATGAAGCATCTAAACTAGAATGCCTCCAGCAGGTACTGAAGATTTTTTTTTTCCTTGTGCACAAACCTATCTCTTATCTCATCCTGGTTGCATCAAAATCAGAGAAATATTGGGTACTATAGTTGCTTCTTGAAAATGTACTTTTTTTCATTCGTTGTTCATCGCAACTAGTGGGATACTCGAGAAGCTAGCGGTCCAATCACAGATGCTACATATTCATGCAATGGCCAGTCAATATACGTGAGCTTTGAAGACGGAAGCATCGGTGTTCTTACTGCTTCTACAATCAGATTTAGATGTCGTATAAATCCTGCCGCTTATATCCCTCCAAAGCCCTGGTAAGTTGGTTATTGCTGCTCAGTTAACCTCATTCCTTTATGGAAATTGGCAAGTCTCATTCGCGAAGTTCCAATAGTCTGGCAAGTCATTCATTCCTCGCTGATGTATATGGCAGCTTGAGAGTCTACCCGCTAGTCATTGCAGGACAACCGTCTGAAGTTAACCAGTTTGCACTAGGGCTTACTGATGGCAGCGTCTATGTGCTTGAGCCATTGGAATCTGAAGCAGAGTGGGGTACTTCTCCAGTTGATAATGGTGCTGGGCCTAGCACATCCTCCGGCACTACCTGTTCAGACCAACCGCATTTGCCCACAGCCGGCGGTGAGGCTGGCCTCGCCTAGATCCGGGCAAGGCGGCTTCGCCCACGAATCGAAATTTCATTCAACACTCCTGTTGGTATAGAAGAACGGGAGTTGAGAGCTAGACTTTTTTCAATTGTGTGGAGAAAAATAGTTTCTATGTTCAAGTGTTCCTTTCAAGGATGCTTGACTGGATCAGTGGAACTGCAACAACTAAAATGAGAAAGGTCATTCTTTAATTTTCATTGTTTGTATGTATATACAATATTAATAAATGCCTGACATTGAGACTCAACCGAAGAGGAGGCCTGGGGAAAGTCAGGGAATTACACCCTTCACAACCCCCCCAAGTAAAAACGTTCCACAGGACGCTGGGGCGGTGAAATACCACCCTCCTCAGCCCCTCCTTGCATCCGCCGATGCCGCTAATGGTAGTTTTCCTTCTTATGACGATTTTCGATACGATGAAAAAAAATTAACTGCATTCACGTCATTCTCGTTTACTTGTCAAGCATCTGCATGCAAAGTGACACCTGCTTATTTCCGTGTTCGACTGGGGCTTCGTGCTCTTTCTGACTGGGGTCGACTGCTGCAAAGGCACTGGCAACAGGGTTCCTCCATTGCCGCGATCTTTATCATTCATCTCATCGAGTGTTTTCTGGGATCCAATGTAGATCTTAAGATCTCTGATCTGCGAAGAATAACAAGGGCTGCTGTCACAACACAGTAAGAACGCACGCGCGCGAGGAGTTTTCACAATGCTATATCAGAACCGTTTAACTTATTACAGTTTCACGGTTGAAAAAAATACCTGTTCGTCCAAGTCAAGTATCTGTTCATCCTTCGACTTCAGGGACAGAGCTTCTCCTCTAGATGCACAGAAGCGGATGTGTCCTTCATTCATGTCAAAACAGAAGGGAAGACTAAGTTCCCCCGACAGTTTTAAATTGACTGGAATAATCTACTGTGGAGACGTCGTACAATCGATAGTAATGCTTATCCAGGAAGATAAGCCCATAAAACTTGCATAAAGTTGGACAAGACGAGTATACTTCAAAAGGATGTCCGGATGTTCTCTATTAAGAAAATGCTGTATGGATATTGTTGGAAATAATGAAAATCATGATCCTAAAGATTGTCATTGACAAGGTTAATTGAATATCCTGATTTGATTGGAAGATGTTGATTTGATTAGATTTATTTTTGGGAAGATACAATCAAGTTTATACACTTTATATTTTATTTTCTTCTTGTTGAACTATAAATAGACAAGTATACATACATTCAAATGTAATACAATATACAATTTCCATTTTTCTTTGTCATTTTTTACATGGTATCAGAGCACCTTGCCTTCCTGGCCTAGCTTCCACACACACGCCATCCCTTGATTGTCTTTTTTGGATCATCCTTTGCTTCTTGCTATTGCAAAAAGGGGTTCACCAACCTACAAAGCACTTAACACTCCGTATAGAAATCATCTTACCAAGATACCATCAATAACAACGAAAATATTTTCAACGAAAACTAGATTCATACTGACGAACAATTACCCCAAATTTCAGAGCCAATTTCAGAACCCAATATTCAGGCTCAGCCTAATCAGTGGCAATTTTTCCAGGCTCAACCGCACTAGGGGCAGCTCATCCTGAGTCAGCCCATCTAGTGGGTACCTGCTCCAGCATTATCAGATCCATGGTACTATAGGCTTCAGCCCACTATTTTGGGTCCATCATTGCCTGCTGCTGAAATGGGCCAGACACACATTCAACCCAAGGAAGAAGACTCGCCAACTACAATTGGTGTAAATCCAGTCCTCAGGCCCAACACACCTTATGCAGGGTATACAGGGCAAATGCTTGAATCGGGCCAATCGGGTATTGGGTCAAATCCCTACCCGGCTTCTTTACCCGGTTACCATGCCGCATATCCCTATCAGATCGGAATCGACGGTAACCGACCGAAAATAGGAGATTCGTTATACACATCACCGGCTGATGGGCCAGAGTTACGTCTCATCAGTCTCCAACTAGCCGGACCCTCACACTCAGCCTGGGCAAGGGACCTCCGACGAGCTCTGGTCACCAAAGACAAAGACATATTCTTAGACGGGACTATACCCATTCCGTCCGACGAGCGATTGCATCGACATTGGCGATGGTGCAATCAACTCATTCGGCAGTGGATCGAAAACTGTCTCGCAGCCGAAGTGGCAGCTGGATTACCTCCCACTGAAGATGCTCAAACCATATGGAACAACGTTCGGGAAATGTATGGTGAACTAGATAAGGCGAGATTATTTTGCCTCACACCGAAACTTTCTGAATTAAAGTAGGCAAACCAATTTGTGACTGCTGTGTTCAATCGTCTCTCGGCACTGTGGAACGAGATTGAAGCTACTGAAGAATGGCTCGAAGGCTTCGAGGAAGCCCTTCGTCAATACTGAGAGAAGGCTACTCGGTTCTTACTCGTCCTCAACGACGATTATTTAGTTTTTCGAACGCAGATCCTTGCGATGGAACCAGTGCCCTCTCTCGGACGAATCTTTCAGTTGGTGGTGCAAGAAGAGAGCCAAAGATTAATAGCGACGACATCCACCCGAGCCGATGAGGGAGTTGTCCTTTCGGCCATCTCACCTCACAACGCTATCGAAGGAGCTCAAGGAATTGGGGGTTCCGTCGCCGCTCTATGTGTCTCACTCGGAAAGGGAACTGGAGGTTTCCAGAATATGCCAGATAAGTGGCATGGAGGAGGCTCTAATGGGCTTGCAACAGACAAGCGTGGAAACCCTACTGGGTTTGTAGCGGACGACCCACATTATAAAGGGAGATCCAATGGCTCCAATCTCACTCAAATGACCGGATCAAATAGATCTCGGATTGCCACGTCATCAGGTAAAATTAATAGCAATTATTCCAAATTAAAAAATAAGTATTGTGAATATTGCAAGTGACCACATCACACTGTGGAGACATGTTGAAAATTACATGGACGACCAAATGATCGTGAAAAAAGAGAAAAGGAAACCTCTGCATTTCAGGTTTCCAAACAGAAGATTGATGGAGCACATTCCACAATTACTCAGGATCAATACCAACATATTATGAAAATGTTGAGCCAACTGAAGACTGGTGATGATGGTGCAGGTTTCTCAAGTACCCTTTTATCGCAAGCAAACTCTATTTCGGATGATGCATGGATAATCGATTCAGGTACTAGTGATCACATAGTTTGCACCGAGACTTTATTTTGATATAATCATGATCATTCGCAGTTTCCCTTATCAATGCGTCTTCCTAATGGAAATGCTACCAAAGTCACTAAAATTGGCACTGTTGCCCTCAGCCCTAATTTTGTCCTTCACAATGTTTTATACATTTGTGAGTTTGAGTTTAATCTCCTTTCTGTTTCAAGGGTATGTAAAGATAATTCTTGCCATGTCATTTCAACTCCAACAATAGCTTATTTCAGGACCATATGACTGGCAAAATGATGGGCTTGGGTAAAGTCACAGACGTATTATTTTTCTAGATTGATTCCCCTGGAGATTTAGAATTTTTCAATAAAAGAATTTCTTGTAATGCAATTTCAATGAATAAAAATCTCCTTTTACATCAACGTTTGGGTCATAGTGCATAGTATCCTCATCCGAAATGTTCCATATGTCCATTAACTAAACAATCCAAACCGTCCTTCCCTACTAGCACATCTCGAGTTGCTTCCCCTTTCTTACTGTTGCATTTGGACATTTGGGGACCCTATCGCACTCCTTACCACGATAGTTATCGTTTTTTCCTCACAATTGTTGATGATTTTACCCATGCTGCTTGGATTTTTCTTATGCAATCCAAAAGTCAAACTCTTTCTCGCCTAAAGAACTTCCTTTCTTTGGTCCAAACTCAATTCGATACATCTATCAAAAGAATTCGGAAAAATAATGGGCGTGAATTTCTCTCCAATGATTGTCAATCCTTTTTTTCTCTCATGGCATTATCCATGAAACATCTTGCACCTACACCCCATAGCAGAATGGAATTGTGGAAAGAAAACATATACACCTTTTAGAAGTTGCATGAGCTCTAAAATATCAAGCCTCCATTCCCGAAGATTTCTGGGGCAATTGTGTGGTCACTGTTATCTATTTGATTAATCGCATGCCAAGTAAAATTCTTGATGGTAAAACTCCTTTTGAATTACTTTATAATACTACGCCATCTATCGATCATCTGTAGATATTTGGCTGTTTGTTCTATGCAATGACTGTGGGACCTCGGGACAAGATAGCTCCTCGTGCCATCCCATGCGTTTTCATAGGATACCTAACTCTGTAGAAAGGATATAGAGTTATGTATATTTCTACTGGACATTTCTTTATAAGTAGGGATGTTATTTTTCATGAAGGAAATTTTCCTTTTCGAGATACAACGTCTTCATTTCCCACATCGGAATCATCTGTGGACCGTTTGGCTTTCTTGGAAGATGATATTTCGCCCTCTTATGTTATAATTCTTTCAACATCAAGTGCATCCATTCCAGAGAACACTTTGCACCCAGCGTCTATGCCATCTGAATAACTCCCTGCGGAGATTTCCCAGTCCCATGTGGCCGACTTCTCACCATCTCCGGTTACTACATTGGCATCTTCACCGAAATCTACTCCAGAAGTCTCTGCACCACCTCGATGTTCTAAACGTATTATCAGACCACCAACTTGGACGCAGGACTATGTATCTTCTGCCTCACGTTCTTCAGGTATTCATTAACCTATATCTTCCTATGTTTCTTTTAGTCGGCTTTCTCTTACATACATGCGTAGCATTAGCCAAATTTTCGAGGAACAGGAACCATCTTCCTATCGTATGGCTTCCACAGATCCTCGTTGGCAACAGGCTATGGCAGCTGAACTAGACGCCCTCATTTCCAATCATACATGGGACATTATACCGTTACCCCCACATCGAAAATTCATTGGTTGCAAATGGATCTACAAAATTAAATTCAAAGCCGATGGATGCGTGAAATGTTACAAGGCTTGCCTAGTAGCGAAAAGTTTTACTCAGCGTGAGGGTTCTGATTATCACGAGACATTTTCTCCTATCGCAAAGAAACTTGCCGTTCGCTCTTTCTTTTCTATCGCGGCCATTCGCAACTGATCCCTCCTTCAGATGGATGTCCACAATGCCTTTCTTCATGGCGATCTTGATGAGGAAATCTATATGGATCTTCCATAGGGATTACTCAAACATGAGGAGTCTCGGGTGTGTTGTCTTCGCAAATCCCTGTATGGACTCAAACAAGCTTCCCGACAATGATATGTGAAGTTTACCGATGCCTTAACAACTACAAGATTTCGACATTCCAAATATGATTATGCGCTATTCACTTGGACTTTAGGTACTTCATCGATATATTTGCTAATATATGTTGATGATATTCTTATCACATGGAATGACGAACTCTGCATAGGTAAATTCAAAGCATATTTGCATTCTGCTTTTCATATCAAGGACTTAGGAGCTACTAAACATTTCCTTGGTATTGAAATTGCGCGTTTCGAGAAAGGAATCAATCTCAGTCAGCGAAAATTTACCATGGAGATTGTGTCTAAAGCTGGTTTGTCAGGATGTGAGCCAACAGTCATTCCAATAGAATAGAATGTGAAGATGACAACTCATGAATACGACATGAGAATTTCATTATCTATCGAGGACCCTTTACTCGAAGGTCCATCAGAATATCAGAGATTGGTTGGAAAACTGATATATCTCACTATGACAAGGCCTGATATATGTTATGCAGTTCAAATGCTTAGCCAATTCATGCACAAGCCAAAACAATTGCACATGAATGCAGCGTTAAAAGTGGTGCGATACTTAAAGGGATGTTCGGGGCTTGGGATTTTCTTGTCACATGACTGCGATATAAAGATGGTTGCTTACTGTGACACAGATTATGCTACCTGTCCAATGACTAGACAATCTATCACTGGTTTTTGCATAAAATTAGGAAGATCATTGATTTCTTGGAAAACAAAGAAACAATCGACTGTATCCTTATCATCAGCAGAAGCAGAATATCGTGCAATGGCCAAAACTGTTTGTGAAATTATTTGGATACGAGGATCACTCTTAGATCTTAGAATACATATTGAAAGTCCAACTGAATTATTCTGTGACAATGATGCCGCACTCAAGTTGGCCACGAATCCGATTTTCCATGAAAGGACGAAGCATATCGAAGTTGATTGCCATTTCACTCGAGACAAAATTCGAGAAAGAATCATTGTAACCAAGGGAATTGGTACTGCGGAACAACCTGCAGACATTTTCACCAAGCCTTTATGTCAGAAACAACACACATATCTTCTAAGCAAGCTTGGCGCCCTCGACATCTATAGTTCGCCAGCTTGAGGGGGAGTGTTGAAAATAATGAAAATTATGATCCTAAAGATTGTCATTGACAAGGTTAATTGAAGATCCTGATTTGATTGAAAGATGTTGATTTGATTAGATTTATTTTTGGGAAGACACAATCAAGTTTATACACATTTTATTTTATTTTCTTCTTCTTGAATTATAAATAGACAAGTGTACATACATTCAAATGTAATACAATATAAATTTTTCAATTTTCTCTGTCGTTTCTTACAGATATTAAGGTACTCAGATGGCATCTACACCCACATTGCTTGGCATGTGAAGCTCAAATAAGCTCTACGTCTACCAAGTGTATCTTCTTTTCCTTCTATTTTCCGTTTTGTGAAAGTTGACATGTCAACACAACGCAACATGACCAACCAATTGGACTTCAATTGGAATTTGTAAAATTTAATCGTTGAACAGTATCAATTAAAATTTAAGTCTCAAACCATCTCAGAATAATGTTCAAGTTTCACTAGTGCATAAAAAAGTTACTTTGAAATTGAACCACGACCATCAATTTTTAACATTGATTTCTGTGATAAAGTTCAACCTCTAAAGCAGTAGCACTAAAACTTCAAATAAAAACAAAATTACAGTTGGAGCATGTGTAAACAAAGGAACAAAGTAATAGAAAGTGCTGACACATGGAACTTTTTTCTATTTTCTACTTTTCCCCCTCTATTTTTTTTTATCTGTTCTCTTTCTTTCCCTTATTAGAGTTTATCCAGTCTCACCACTTTCTCTCTAAGAACTTCAACAAAAATTCACCAAAAGCTACTTCATCTTATTGCCACATCCTTCAACCAATGAGTAACTTAAATTTAATTATCCTCCACCAAGTATAATGAAGGCATGTTAACTGTTCGATAAATTCTTACATCAACATCAATAATACCTTTATTACAAACTAGTTGGAGTTCGCGGTTGATGAACCCAAAAATTCATAAAAATAAAAACAAAATCAATTGAGTAAAAAGAGAAAAATATGTGATAATAAATAAACAAAGACACACACACACTACCCCTCTACCATACTACTATACTTCCTCCACTCCGTCCTAATACAAATCGTATCCCAATCTATTTTTCATTTTATAAATCTTGTTTTACTACTTTCCCTCAAGTATGTTTCGGCCGATCTCTTTCTTTCTTCGTGTTATGTTCTTGATAATAAACTTCTGTTCGTACCGAAGCATGTAAGGGTTTTCGGAGAATATGCCCAAATCATCTCAATCTATATTCTCTCATATTTTCTGCCACCGATTCTACTTCAATTAAAATTGGACTTCCCTTGAACGACTTTGGTTTTAACTTTTAAGTCCCATCAATTGAAAAAACCTGAAAACCAAAACAACTTACTTTGCCAACAGAACACAAGTTTTCTACCCTATGATGAACATGTTCTTCACATAGCTACCAACAAAAGATATAAATGCTCCACGGTCAATACACAGTACATACAACGCACCGGACAAAGCACATCACTCTCTCATTTCTGTAGATGACGGTTTAATGAATTCTCACTTGGGATTATGAGGAACATGAGTTCGACAATATAGTTGAAAATAGGGTAAAATATGTTACAATTACAATAAACTTGGAAGACATGGCAGATGCCATTCTATTTCTAAAGCGAAGACAATATTAGCGTCTTTTCTGCTTGGTCACTATTCATTTGAAGTTCTTCATCTGTAAAGGATTCTCCTTTCTCCTTCCCCCACTTTTTTTCCCATTCTCTTTCTTTCCCTTATTAGAGTTCATCCAGTCTCACCACTTTTTCTCCAAGAACTTCAATAAAAATTCACCGAAAGCTACTTCATCTTGTTGCCACATCCTTCAACCAGTGATTAACTTAAACTTAATTATCCTCCCCCAGGTATAATGAATGCATGTTAATTGTTCGAAAAATTCTTACTCGGCATAAAACGACTATCGTCCTTTCGCCATCGATTATGTGTTACAATTCACTTATAGTCGCTATTCACATATTTGCATTAGGTGCTGTATAGCATTAGGTGCTGTATAGCATTCATGAACTATTGCTACAATGCTGCTTCATTTTACTGGTTATGTTGTATGAGACTTTGAATGCCATGGGATTCTTTCTTTTCCTTTTTTAATTTTTTTTATTAACTATCTATTGTCTATTCATAGTTATGCAGAATGCCAATGTATTAATCTGAGAAACTAACTCTTTAACTTTGTGCTAATTACAAGATGTGGTAAGATACATCAGCAATGAACCCGTGCGAGTGCGTGGAGGAAAGCAAATTTGTTGACAAAAGATGTTCGGTGTGTTTTGGAGTTGACAGATATTGTTCTTAGATTTGTCGAGAGATATCAGCAAGTAGCACACCTCTCTTCAATTTCCTTGACCTTTCTCAGCATCGTGTCTTGGTTCTCGATAAGAGTTTGATTAAGCTGCAGCCGTAAGTAGCGACATCTGTTGCAGTTATGTCCTAGTGAAAATTATTGCATCTCATTGTCATATTGAAAATGATGCATGTGAAAAACAAGCAAAACAACAATCAGCCATGGCTTCAGGCAGCCCTCCTCTCAAGCTTTAGACATCCAAAGTCTCAAAAGGCAAAACAGAGCAGACTGAACTCTTACCTCTGCCACAGCCTTCTTTTCGTCACCAAGTTTCTCTAGCTCACAATGGATGTCTTGAATCTTTGAAGTCACAGCTTTCTCGATTGCTTCTAGTTTGGAATTTTCTTTTCTACTTTTGGCTTCTAACTTGAGAGACTCATAATGCTAACAGAGAAAACAAGACCAAACAAAACAATTAATAGGGGATGAACGGTCCGAGGACTTAAAATATTCCTTAAAGTCGGTCTAAGGATGATGGAAGTTTATGTAACAAAAATGACAAACACGGGCTAGAAGCAAAACACTATCAGCAAAAGTAGCATGGGCAAGTGACATAAAATCTAATGGCTTTTATAACTTTACTTTTGAGACATTGGCAAGATCTGTTTTGTATGGAATGCTCTTCTCAACATTCATAACAAGATCTCCTCAGACTCGTTATATATACTCCTTGCTAATTTAAGTCTTCTGTTCATGAAAGACGGACTTCCAGTCTTCCGGAACTATAAAGTGGAGCTGGATAATGTTCTCTATTGCGGCATATGATCATGTATTAAGAATCTTCAGGAAATACTTTTATTTTTTAGGTTTCTAAATACCTTCAACTTTTATGATGATAACCAGTGATCGTTGTACGCTGGAAAGTGAACTATTTGAGGATTCAAAAGGATTACAAGGAAGTCTGATGAAGAGCAAAAGGGCTAAGGTTGTCAATTCGTATCCGGGTGTCCTTGTTGTGTCTGTGATGTTGTCAATTCATGTTTTGGGATAACATGTCAACCATTGAATTAGACAGAAACATGTAAATATCTCATCAATAAACTGGTTAAACACATAGTGATGCGCCATATTGGGTGGTGTCTGTGTTTTTCATGTTTGATATTGTCGTGTAAATGGTCTGTGTAAAATATTGGCAGCATTAATAAGTAGTGGGAACAGGGTAGGTGTGAATTACGTCTTCTCCCAGCATGCATGCATTGTGCCTGTGTATGCAAGAAAAAGAGGGGCTCTCGTATAAGTTTTGCATCTTTTGAATGGCCATGACTTTCATTTATTTTATATGAGACTCACTGGTTTTGTAATTTTTTCTATTAGTTGAATAATTTGCCGGTGAACGTTTTGCCTGTCACATACAACAGCTAGAGCCACAGCTAGACTTCTTATTCTTCAGATGACTTGTCGAGAAATGTAGTCATGACCTTAAAACAAGGTTCACCTGTTAAGAGCATGGATTTTCATCCAGTGCAACAAATTCTACTGCTCGGTTAGCACCAGTTTCTCATTCTATGATGAATTTTTTTCTGCTTTTCTTCAATTGGATGTACTTGTTCCCATAGTAGGCCATAAGTTTGTGCTTTGGTGCTTGGAAGATTCCATTTTGTTGTCCTTTTGACACTTGATTCAGCCATTCAAAACCATAGGATCTGACTCTTCAAATTTTCTGCGTGACAATTTTTGGGGGGAACAAAGAGCATTGATGTCATTGTATGGGAGGTAGGCAGCCATGCAAGGATTGCAGTAAGAAATTTCAAGGTTTGGGATCTAGGAACATGATCAACGAAGCTGTGGGTATAGAAGTTCAATTCCAAATAAAGTCATCGTGTTTTGTTTCAGCCATGCTATAACTGGTTTTGATCTTTCGTAGGGATCTATGACCAATGATTATAAAGCACCTGTTAACTGTGTAACATGGAGCTTCGATGGATTGCTTTTTGGTATGTATAGAAGTCACTTCTCCTCGTATATCAACTTGGAAATTAGACAATGCATTCTTGCAAATTAATGAGAAACTATGGTGCTGAGAACCAGACTTCATTGCAATAGTTTTAGGAAGAAGTGTTCATGTGCTGCTATTACTGATGATTTGTGGTGTTCTCTTTAGGTGTTGCGTATTCCAAGCACTGGTGCACATATTTCTTGGTAGTGATCACATACGGAATTACCTTGAGATTTGTTGTTAAACATGGAGAAAAAACTAAGCTTCTTTGTTCTGCAGACATTTGCCACCTAAATGTGAGTTTTAGTTAATTTGACTCTAAGCTAATGTCTGATACAGATCGAGGCTCATGTTGGAAGGGTTAATGATCTTTTGCCTTTCCATATCCAAACAAGCAATTATGTGTTGTTACCTGTGGAGAGGACAAGTCGATCAAGGTATGCATTGGTTGTTTTCCCTATTGTTAGTGTTGTGCTGTTTGATTCCTAACCAAGCTAGTAGTTATGCAGGTATGGGATGCAGTGATTGGGGCCAAGAAACAAAGTTTCGAAGGTCATGAAGCACCAGTATATTCTGAGGTATGTGGTTATTTCGATTTTCGTGTACTAAAGCTTGACTAATAGGCAGTACCCTTGGCTAGTCACGGGACTTCTGTTTGCCAAAACTCGGTCAGGTGAAACGTTATGGTTCAATATGTATGAGAAGTGAGAATATGTAGTTCTCGTGGACCTTGTTCATTCCAAGGGTTTTGCAAGTCTCCGAACTTTAATCTGTCTTGAGCCCAATGCCCTTGTTAAAAATGGTGAAATGGTCCAAAACACAAACTGCAAATTTGATTCTATCCGGCAATGCTGTTAAACATTAACAAATGGGTAAAGGTCTTCACAATAATGACCTTTCCGATTAATTGTGTGTTCAGAAGGAAAATTCTTATTTTCGTGTGACGTCCTGAAAATTTAACTTTTATAAACACCGGAATTCAATAAAAAAGGATATGAAAATTTGATTACAGTCAATAGATATTTTGGACTATAAGGACTGAAGAGACGAAATTTGGACAAATTCTAAAACTTAGGTTATTTTAGATTAGGTTTCAAATTTTATCCGCCGCGAATTGGGATTGCCGTTTTTGCGCTCGAGCCTAATCCCAACCGAGCTTGGACGGCGAGAGTACCAAAATTTTTCATTCGCTAGTGAACCAAAATTTTATTTTAGTCCCGGCGCGCCAAATGACCATTATACCCTCCTCCCAAATTATTCGTTGATATAAGACAAGTTTAATTATTGGGCATGTGAGACAAAAATTTGACCACAAAAGTCCTTGTGGGACCCACCTCATCTCTCTCCCCCATGCCCACTCCCAATCGCCGTATACCCTTCTCTCTCCTCTGCTTCCTCTTTCTTCTTCTTCTTCCTGTTTCTTTTCTTCTTCTATTTTGGCCGCGGGTGACCCCCTGCAAACCGAGCCACTCCTCCTCCTTCCCTGGTAGATTTGAGCGACCATTGCCTCACCACCGTCGGTCACCACCTATAGCAACCTCCTGCCGCCACCTTGACCTGAGCTCAGCCGCCGTATAATGCCAAACAACCACGGAAGAGCTATGGTAAGTCGACTCTGTTTTCGGTCTTTTGAACCCGAGAACCCCAGCTCGCTTCCCGGCCACTCTGGCCGCCACCGGCGCCGACTATCACCCTCTTCCCAACCACCCCGACCCAGCAACGTTGGCCATTGGCCACAAGAGCCGCCACAAAATTGCTCGAAACCACTGCTGCCCTGTTTTGAACCCGGTTCGGTTTGGTCTTCAATCTGGCCGAACCGGCTGCCACCGTCACTCATCGCCGCCGCCGATCACCTCCACAGACTCCCCTTTACCCCCTAGAGCTCGCTGCCGCTTCGCGTGGGCCCCGAAAATAGCCCCGAGCACCTCCCTTGTTTCTCGATGCCGAGTGCCCTGTTTTCACCTGGTTCTGTTCGCTACTGTACCTTCCCGTCCAGCCGCCTTTCGCCGCTGTTCACCGATCCCAACTGACCCCACCAACCCATAGATGGGTTCCCAAGCCTCAACCAGCCTTGTCCCAACCCAAAACAGTCGGGTTCGCCTCGCCTCCATTTCAAGTCGCCACGGCTCGCCGGAGCTCCTGCAACCGGCCACCTATTTCGGCCACCGTGTTAGACGTCCCAATGGTGTCGTCAAAGTTTGGGTTTGGACTGCCGCGCAATAAACCCTAATTTCGCCATTGCCATCGTCGTCGATTCGCCGCCGCTGTTCGTTGAAGCCACCCGAGCTAACTCACTTTGTGAGTTGACCCTAAACCTTGATTAGGGCGCTAATTGTGCTTAGGATTAGTTAATTAGTAATTTATGAAATTAAGTACCCGATCGGGACCGGTTTAGATATAAACGATGATTAGGTTAAACGGCCGATCGATTAGGTTAGTTTGGTCGATTATATTGTCTGTGGCTATTATTGGTAAATTATGAGCTGATTGGTTGATTTGTGTTGATTTGCCAGCGAGCGACATGTTAAAGACGAGCGAGCGATTTTGGGTTATAAATCGACTGACTAATAAAAGTCGTTGCATGAATTGAGCTCGAAACTGTCTGATTGGATTGACTACTCGTGAGTGTATTTTTTATTTTGTTGGTTTGGTCACCTTGCTGAAATGCCTAACTGAGAGAGTCTATTTGCATTTTTGTTTGGATATTGGCATTAATAGAAGATAAATAATTGATTGATTGCCGAGTGTGAATTATGTGATCATTTAAGGGACCAATGACGTTGCATGGCAAGTTCGCATTGTACTATTAGTACTCATATCGTACATATTGTATGGAACCTCGCAACTTGTTAGAAGCACGATAATCCATGCCCCGTGCCAGTCGTACCGTCTTAAGGGATTATTGGATGCCGGTCGCAGTTTGTGATGGACCGAAGCTCCTTTTTAAGGAATGCCTACTCGCCGCGCCGTGCCGGGTACACTGAATACATCGCTTGTAGTAACCGAAGCTGAGAGGATAAAAGTGGACGTAGCTTGGTCCTATCAGATGAGTGCGGGATTGCACTATTAATGTCTTTATCACGCCAGTCGCGTGGGTCATTGTTAATAAATGGGTTTATATGGTATCCTATGTACGCCTAAGTGGTAATACCTTGATTAGTGGTTTATTTGATGGCTGTACTTTATTGATATATGCGATTATGCCTGATGTTGACTGCTGTACTTAGGATATCCTAGGCAAATAAGTATCCTAACTGAGTTTAGGTTTGATTCACTGAGATTTATTTTTTACCCTGTCATGGGATAACTTTTCAGGTCCGAAGTAATGGAGCGGCCGGTATGGTTCGGTACCCCTACCTACTCGTCACAGATATCACTCTCCACACGGTGCCAGGTATGGACCAGATGTGGGAACGCCACATCACGACGATATGGGTCGATGAAGGGATGCCACAACTAGTGGCACATCTTTTTAAGACTCGGTATCTTTGTGATGGGGTAGATCTTTTTTATTCGCTCATAGGGTTTGAGGGGCCACCTATTCAGGGGATCCCTAATACCCCCGTCTGGGATCCGATGGATATTGATATGCCTGATGAAGAAGTAGTGGATCCCGCCCGTGGTATACAGCCTAAGCCCGAGCAGTCCGTAGCCCCTTCAATACATTCTAGTCAGAGTTCCTGTGATGACCCTAACGACCCGGCTCCCCCGATTGATTATGATGATCCGGATGTCGTTTTTATCCAGTAGAGAGTTAGGTCTTCTTTTGTGGTCAGGGAACTGATGACGTCTCGTGTGGGGGGTATTGTTTTGGAGTAGATGAGAGTTAACTTTACCCGACTCATGTTTCTTTTTTAGAGTCATAGAGTGCCACCCCGAAGCATGGGATTGTATATTTTAGCTGTTAGCTCAATAAGGTTATAGATCATCTATTCTCATCAGTCTCATGTTTATACTTGGTTGTCTGGCTTTTCTCCTTATATATCGCATGTTGTTTTTACCGTATGAAAGTTTGCACATTCCGCATGCGTAGTATATTATTAGGTTGATAGTAGTTGCCTAGGACGCTATCCTTTATGATCTAGTGGCGATTTGGTAAGAGATGTCGTGGATTCAAGAGTCGGGACGTGACATCCCCGCCCAAGGTGGTATCAGAGCAAGGTCAGCCTGATCCATCTGGTCATTGGCCTAGAGTAATAAAGAGCGTTGGGAAATGTGATAGTTAGTAAGATTTTTATTGCTATGCCTGTGATTGTTAATTTTGTGGTAAGATTTTGGGATTGCCTTCTGACTGCGTTTTGCTATGGGCTAAGCAAGACTCCATATCTTTTCTGCAAAATGAGCGGAAGCGGTCAAAGAGCACCTCGAGCACCTCGAAGGAGGCCTATGAGGCCAGTGGAATAATTAGTTGATGTTGAAAGAGCACTGCTCGTGGTGTCCCTAGTTACACCCCCTACTGCAGCCTTTGGTGCTGAACCTACTAGACCTACTGGAAGGGAGCCGACTATGGCCGAAGTTATGCAAGCCTTAGGGGCTATTGGAGATTTGATAGGGGAACAATTAAGAAATCAAACTGTGGCTATTGTTGCTGATGCTGGGACTTTATCTGTGATTCCACCTGCAGTTCCGCCTATAAATCCACCATCTGTACCTGGCAGTGAGGAGCATAGGGCTCAAAAGCTGGTAGAACAGTTCCTCAAGTTGAAGCCACCTCGGTTCATTAGAAGTGGGACACCAAAGCTACTACTCGATGGGTCGAAGGGATGAAGAAAGCATTCGACTTGCTGAGATGTTCTGATAGAGATAAGGTTACTCTGGCCGTCTATCAACTTGAAGGAAACGCCAGTACTTGATAGAGAGCTGTCAAGGGTAGGACTTTCCCTGAAGGTACGGTTCGGGTGTGGAATACTTTTATGGAGGACTTTCCCTGAAGGTATGGTTCGGGTGTGAAATACCTTTATGGAGGTTTTTAATAATAAATACTTTTCGAAGACAGCTAGAGAGCAGAAGATGGCTAAGTTCTTCCGCCTCCATCAGAACCAGATGACAGTTGACCACTATGAGGCAAAGTTTTCTGAACTGTCCAAGTATGCTTTGAGAATGATTGAGGATCCTGAGCACATGGCTAGATGGTTCAAGGACGGGCTGAAGCCCGAGATTAAGAGTACACTGGCACCGCTGGATCTTCAGGATTATGACAATATGTACGCGAGGGGCGCTGATAGTGGAGCAAGACTTGGCTAAAAGGACTACTGTATCTGGATCGCGATTCACGTCCTTAAGCATATTTGACAAGAGGCAAGGGAAGAAACCCATGTTTAGTAATAGGAACCACATTCCACCTAACAGCCGAGGAGCAATCAGCAAGCCAGTGTTTCGTTAGAGTGAGATATGCAGTTTATGCCGTCAAAGACATGGGCCTGGCCTATGCCCATTTAGGGGTGGTGCCTGTGTTGGTTGTGGCCAGCTGGGCCATCAGGTGAAGGACTGCCCGCAGAGGCAGGGTAGGCAGACGCCGCCACATCAGGGAGTACCGGCTAGAGGAGCTGTGCCGCCAAACTTCCAGAATCATCCGCCAGCACAAGGAAAGGTTTTTGCTTTTACTTGGGAAGCGGCGAAGGATTCGCTGATTGTTACAGTTACGGTCCTCTTGCATAACCAAGTAGCACATGCCTTGTTTGACCCGGGTGCCATACATTCATTTGTTGCGGATCAGTTCGTTAAATTATCTGAGTTGAATTTGGTGCCTTTAGATATTATGTTTAAAGTGTCTACGCCGTTAAAGGATAAAGTAGTGGCTACAGTGAACTGTCTTGATTGTAGACTTGTTGTGGATGGTCATGAAAGTAAGATAGATCTTATTGTGTTGGAGATGTACGATTTTGACTTAATTGTGGGAATGGATTGGCTGATGAAGCAAAGGGCCACGATGGACTACTTTAATAAGGTGACTATGTTTAATCCGATGGATGTTATTAGCTTTGAATTTTTGGGTAATCGAGGAGGAGGAATCTCGACGGTGATGATATCGTCATTAGAGGTGACTCGATTGTTGGAGAATGGATGCCAAGATTATTTGCCTTCTGTGGTTGATACATCTGCTGAAGAATTGAAATTGGAGAATATTGTAATTATATGTGAATTTCTAGATGTTTTCCCTCAGGAATTACCTGGTTTGCCACTAGAAAAAGAAATTGAGTTTTTGATAAAGTTAACTCCTGGGATGGAGCCGATCTCTAAGGCGCCATATAGAATGGCATTGTCAGAGTTGAATGAACTCAAGGTTTATATGCAGGAGTTGTTAAATAAAGAGTTCATCCGCCCTAGTGCATCGCCTTGTGGAGCGCCTGTTTTGTTCGTCAAGAAAAATGGTGGGTCTTTGAGATTGTGTTTCGACTACAGGCAATTGAATCAGACAACGATCAAGAATAAGTACCCACTACCAAAGATTGACGATTTGTTTGATCAGTTGCACGGAGCATCGATATTTTCTAACATCGATCTACGGACGGGGTACCATCGGTTGAGAATCAAAAAGAAGATATACCGAAATCGGCATTTAGGACACGTTATGGACATTATGAGTTCACTGTGATGCCGTTTGGTTTGATGAATGCTCCTGCTGCTTTTATGAATTTGATGAACAGAGCGTTCAGGGAGTTCTTGGATCGCTTTGTGATCGTATTTATCGATTATATTCTGGTGTACTCGAAGAATTATGAAGATCATGAGCAACACTTGAGAGTGGTTCTGGAAACTCCTAGAGTGCATCAGTTTTATGCCTAGTTCAACAAGTGCAAGTTTTAGCTAGCTCGTGTGGCATTCTTAGGCCATGTGATTTCTGGTGAAGATATTGCGGTGGATCCGACTAAGATTGAGACAGTTATAGATTGGCCAAGACCGACGACTGCTACAGAGATTAGAAGCTTCTTGGGTTTGGTAGGTTATTACAGACGATTCGTGAAAAGATTCTTAGTTATAGCTTCGCCTTTAACTAAATTACTGAAAAAGGACACAAGTTTGAATGGATAGACAAGTGTCAGCGTAGTTTGCAAGAGCTTAAGCATAGGCTAACTACAGCTCTTGTTCTGATAATTCCGTTTGGTTCTGGTGGCTATGAGATTTATAGCGATGCTTCGCTTAGAGGACTGGGTTGTGTTTTAATGTAGCATGGTAGGGTGATAGCGTATGCATCTCGTCAGTTGAGACCGCATAAGTTGAATTATCCCACACACGACCTGGAGTTAGCTGCGGTCGTGTTTGTTTTGAAGATCTGGAGACACTATCTGATTGGGGAAAGTTTTCAAGTGTATACCGATCATCAGAGTCTGAAGTACCTGTTCTCTCAGAAGGAGCTGGACATGAGGCAACACCGATGGATGGAGTTACTTAAAGACTATGACTACGAGATCCTGTACCATTAGGGTGAGGCGAATAAGGTTGCTGACACCCTGAGTAGAAAATCAGTTATTTCTCAATTACATGTGCATGAGTGGCTTTTACTTGAGCAAGTGAGAGACTCAAGACTTTAAATTGGAGATAAGCCACATCGAGTCTCGTGGCTACTTTGAGAATCGAGCTGGAAGTGCAAGTTAAGATTAAGACCCTGTAGTCTATAGACCCCTTCATTCAGAAGATTCTTCAGGAGGACTCAACTAAGCGAAGAGTCGCTTTCAAATAGTCGAGGGTGAAATATTGAAGTTTAGAAGACGTTTGGTTGTGCCTACAGATAAAAGTTTAAAGGAGGAGATTTTATCAGAGACACATTAAAGCAATTATAGTATCCACCCCGGGAGTACGAAGATGTGTCAGAATTTGAAACGGCACTACTAGTGGAATGGCAAGAAAACAAATATAGCCAAGCACATAGCTAACTGTTTGACCTGTCAACAGGTTAAGGCGCAGCGCTACAAACCTAGAGGACTGTCGCGGCCTTTGAAAATTTCGGAGTGGAAATGAGAACATATTACGATGGACTTCGTGATGGGATTGCCAAGAAGTCAGAGAGGGCATTATTCAATCTAGGTTGTGCTAGACAGATTGACGAAGTCGGCGCACTTCATTCCAGTAAGAAAGGACTTCGCCCTGGACAGATATGCAGAGCTGTATGTGAGGCATATTGTAAGTTTGCATGATGTACCAGTGACAATCACTTCTGATTGGGACCCCAAGTTTACTGCCACGTTTTGGAAGAGTCTACAAACTGCTTTAGGGATGAAGCTGCAATTTAGTACCGCTTATCACCCGTAGACAGATGGCCAGTCTAAAAGAACAATTCAGACCTTGGAAGACATGTTGAGAGCATGTGTTATGGATTTCAAAGTTAGTTGGAAGGAACAGTTGCATTTAGTTGAATTTGCCTACAATAACAGTTATCAGTAAAGTATTAAGATGGCGCCTTTCGAAGTGTTGTATGGCAGAGCTTGTAGAACGCCAGTCTGTTGGGACGAAGTTGACGAAAGGAAGATAACTGGTCCTAAGTTAGTGGAACAGTCAATGGAAGTAATTAAAGTGATTAGAGACAGACTAAAGACAGCTCAAAGTCGCTAGAAAAGTTATGCAAATAATAGGCGTAGACCTTTGGAGTTTCAAGTAGGCGACCATATTTTTCTGAAAGTGTCGCCTATGAGAGGGACATCTCGCTTTGGTAGGAAAGGAAAGTTAAGTCCAAGGTACGTTGGATCGTTTGAAATCCCGGAACGAATTGGAATTTTGGCTTATCAACTTGCATTGCCACCCAGACTTGCTCAAGGGCATAACGTCTTCCACGTGTCGATGTTGAGGAAGTACGAGCCAGACCTCGCTCATGTGCTGAGTTATGAGGAGATTGATCTGGATGAGCGAGCGTCATACGTGGAGCGACCAATCAGGATCATGGATAGGAAAGAGCAAGTGCTCCGAACCAAGACGATCCCGTTAGTCAAGGTGATCTGGCAGCACCATGGTACTAAAGAAGCTACATGGGAGAACGAGGAGGTCATGAAGTGTAACTATTCTTATCTTTTTGAATAGTTAGGACTGTGCTGTAATTTCGAGGACGAAATTTTCTAAGTGGGGGAGAGTTGTGACGTCTTGAAAATTCAACTTTTGTAAGCACCAGAATTCAATAAAAAGGATATGAAAATTTGATTACAGTTGACAGATATTTTGGACCATAAAGACTGAAGAGACGAAATTTGGATGAATTCTAAAGCTTAGGTTATTTTAGATTAGGTTTCGAATTTTTATCCGCCGCGAATTGGGATTGTTATTTTCACGCACAAGCCTAATCCCAACCGAGCTTGGTCGGCGAGAGTACCAAAATTTTTCCTTCGCTAGTGAAGCAAAATTTTATTTCAGTAAAGGCGCGCCAAATGACCATTATACCCCCCAATTATTTGTTGATATAAGACAAGTTTAATTATTGGACATGTGAGACAAAAATTTGACCACAAAAGTCCTTGTGGGACCCCCCCATCTCTCTTCCCCATGCCCACTCCCAATCATCGTATACCCTTATCTCTCCTTTGCTTCCTCTTTCTTCTTCTTCTTTCTGTTTCTTTTCGTCTTCTATTTTGGCCATGGACGACCCCCTGTAAACCGAGCCACTCCTCCTCTTTTCCTCGTCGATTTGAGAGACCATTGCCTCACCACCATCGGCCACCACTTCCAGCAACCTCCTGCCGCCGCCCTGACCTGAGCTTAGCTGCCGTACGTCGCCGGACAACCACAGAAGAGCTACGGTAAGTCAACTCTATTTTCGATATGTTGAACCTGAGAACCCCATCTTGCTTTCCGGCCATTCCGGCCACCACCGGCGCCGACCACCACCCCATAGTCGACCACCACCCTCTTCCCGACCGCCTCGACCTAGCCACGCCGGCCGTTGGCCCCCGGAGCCACCGTAAAATCGCCTGAAACCACGGCTGCCCTGTTTTGAACCCGGTTCGGTTTGGTCTTCGATTCGACCGAACCGGCCGCCACCGTCACTCACCACTGCCGTCGATCACCTCCAAAGACTCCCCTCTAACCTCCCGAAGCTCGCCGGCTGCCGCGCGTGGGCCCCGGAAACAGCCCCAAGCACCTCCCCTGTTTCTCAACACCGAGTGCCCTGTTTTCACCCTGTTCTATTCGTGGCCGTACCGCCACCTCCGGCCGCCTTTCTCCACCGTCCATCGATCCCAACCGACCCCCACTGACCCATAGATGGATTCCCAAGTCTCGACCGGCCTTGTCGCTCCCCTAGACGTCGAGAATCGCCCCAAAACAGTCCGGTTTGCCCTACTTCGCCACTGACCCATCTCTGTTTCAGGTCGCCGGAGCTCCTGCCGCCAGCCACCTGTTTCGGCGACCGTGCTGGACCTCTTAGTGGTGTCGCCAAAGTTTGGGTTTGGGTCGCTGCACGATAAACCCTAATTTCGCCGTCGCCGAGTTTGCCACAGCCGTTCGTTGAATCCGCCCGAGCTAACTCACTTTGTGAGTTAACCCTAAACCTTGGTTACGGTGCTAATTGCGCTCATGATTAGTTAATTAGTTAATTAGTTATTTATGAAAATTAGGTACCCGATCAGGACCGATTTAGATAGAAACGATGATTAGGTTAAATGGCCGATCGATTAGGTTAGTTTGGTCGATTATATTATCTATGGCTATTTGTGGTAAATTATAAGTTGATTGGTTGATTTGTGTTGATTTGCGAGCAAACGACAAGTTAGAGACGAGCGACCGATTTGGGGTTATAAATCGACTGACTAATAAAAGTTATAGCATGAATTGAGCTCGAAACTTTATGATTGGATTGACTGCTCGTGAGTATATTTTTTGTCTTGTTGGTTTGGTCGCCTTGCTGAAATGCCTGACTGAGAGAGTCTATTTGTATTTCTGTTTGGATATTGGTATTAATAGAAGATAAATAATTGATTAATTGCCGAGTGTGAATTATGTGATCATTTAAGGGACCAATGATGGTGCATGGCAAGTTCGCATTGTACTATTAGTACTCATACTGTGCATATCGTATGGAACCTCGCGACTTGTCAGAAGCATGATAATCCATGCCCCGTGCCAGTCGTACGGTCTTAAGGGATTATGGGATGCTGGTCGCAACTTGTGACGGATCGAAGCTCCTTTTTAAGGAATGCCTACTAGCCGTGTCATGCCGGGTGCACTGGATATACCGCTTGTAGTAGCCGTCCCTGAGAGGATGAAAGTGGACGTAACCTGGTCCTGCTAGATGAGTGCGAGATTGCACTATTGATGTCTTTATCACGCCAGTCGCATGGGTCATTGTTAATAAATGGGTTTGTATGGTATCTTGTATATGCCTGAGTGGTAATACCTTGATTGGTAGTTTAATTGATGGTTGTACTTTATTGATATATGCAATTATGCCTGATGTTGACTATTGTGCTTAGGATATCCTGGGCGAATTAGTGTCCTAACCGAGCTTAGGCTTGATTCACTAAGATTTATTTCTCACCCCGTCGTGGGATAAATTTTCAGTTCCGAAGTAATGGAGCGGCCGGTGCGGTTCGGTACCCCTACCCACTCGTCACATGATATCACTCTTCTCCTAGTGTCAGGTACGAACCAGATATGGGAATGCCACATCACGACAATATGGGTCGATGATGAGATGCCACAACTGTTGGTGCATCTTTTCAAGTCATGGTATCTTCGTGATGGTGTAGATCTCTTTGGTCCGCTCAGAGGGTTTGAGGGGCTACCTATTCAGGGGGTCCCTAATGTCCCTGCTTGAGATCCGATGGATATTAATAAGCCTGATGGAGAAGTAGTGGATCCTGCACCTGGTATGCAGCCCGAGCCCAAGCAATTCGTAGCCCCCTCTATACATTCTAGTCAGAGTTCCTGTGATGACCCTAACGACCCGGCTCGCTTGATTGATTATGATGATTCGGATGCCGTTTTTACCCAGTAGAGGGTTAGGTCTTCTTTTGTGGTCAAGGAGATGATGACATCTCGTGTGGGGTGTATTGTTTTGGAGTATATGAGAGTTAATCTTACCTGACTCCTGTATCTTTTTAGAGCCATAGAGGGCCGCCCTGAAGCATGGGGCTGTTTATTTTAGCTGTTAGCTCTGTAAGTTTATAGATCATCTATTCTCATCAATCTCGTGTTTATGCTTAGTTGTCTGATTTTTCTGCTTATCTATCCTATGTAATTTTTACTGTATGGAAGTTTGCACGTTCCGCATGCGTAGTATATTCTTAGGTTGATAGCAGTTGCCTAGTACGCTATACTTTATGATTTAGTGGCGATTTGGCAAGGAATGTCGCGGATTCGAAAGTCGAGACGTAACATTTCGCTTCCGACATTTGTGCTCCCTTAATTTTTTCTCAAGATCGTGTGCATTTTATGATAACCCATCATTCTAGGATGCTCTGTTTTCGTAGTAAGAGTTTTAAGTTGATGTTCTCTTAGGAATCTTTGTTCTGATACTCTCTACTCCTTCTCCTGTTTGCTTTTGGCTGAAGAATTCATCTATCTGGGCATGCTATTGAAGTTGATAATACAATTTTTTTTCTTCTTCTTGTGTAGTGCATCTTATCGACAGCAACAGATGAGAAAATTAAGGCTTGGCTTTATGATAACGTGGGGTCAAGAGTTGACCATGATGCACCGGGTCATTCTCCTACCATGATGCCCTGTAGCGCTGACGGAACAAGGTTCAGATCAACGGCATTGCATTTCAAGCTTGATTTCACAAAATGTCATTCTCCTTGACTGAAATAACTTATTTTGGCGATTTATTTTGCTGCAGGTTGTTCTCATGCTGGACCAACAAAGAAGGTGAGTCATACTTCTTTGAATGAAATGAAGAGGACGGGAATATTAATCATACGTATGATGTGTTAGATATATTATTTAGATATATTGTATATATTACGAGTAGGTACTTTGTGTATTTACTTTCTTGACTTTCTTTATATGTACATATATATATCGGCCTCGTGTCTAATTGTAATATACCATTTTATTATTCAATTTTCAATTCTATCATGGTATCAGAGCTAGGGGACGACATTCGCGCTCGTACGTGCTCGAATTGAATTTCGCAAGGTTTTCTTTTGGCGTCTTCTTTTGGCACGTTCGTCTTCTTTTGTGCCGACGTTCGCCTTCTCAGTGGAGATTTGGGGTGCAATTTTGGATTTCGGCAATTGGGTTTTCAGTGGGTATTTGGTATCAATTGTTCAGTGGGTGATTGATTTTCAGTGGGTGTTTGGTTGCGATTGTTCTTCGGCAATTGCGATTGCTCTTCGACAATTGGATTTTTGCCGAGATCATAATTCTCCGTCGCATTACTGTACGAAGAAAACGAAAGACCAATTTCTTCTTCTCACCGATCTGTGTTGGTCTTCTGCGGGGAAGGATTTCAATTCCCCACCAATTTCGTCTTCTTCTGCGTGGATTTCAATTCCCCACCAATTCGTGAATTTACTCCCCACCAATTCACGAATAGGTCTTGCATTCGTCAATTGGTCAATTCGTCAATTGTTTCACTCAGAATTCGTCAATTGGTCTTCCGCGTGGATTTACTTGCACCAAATAGCAGGTATCAATTCCCCACCAATTCCATCATTATAGGTTTGCACAATCTGTAAGGAGTTCTTTGGAGGTGGTTGCCACGTATTCTGCTGAATTGGTGCTTTTCGATAATAGTTAAGTGGGTATTTCTTGCTGGATATTCATCCGCTTTTGGCGTCAATTCTGCTGCACGTTCTTCTGCTCGAGACCATCTTTCGAAATTAGGGATTCCTCAATTCTGCTGGATATTGATTCATTCTTATTTGGAGTTGTCAAACACGAGAATTGAGAAGACACTGTTTGGTGCAGCGTCAACGTCATCATCGGCTTTTACTACGACCCCGCACCGTCTTGCAATTTTGATCTCGCGATATACCTCGGGTTTTGCTTTCTTCACTCTGCTTTCGTTTTGTTTTATTGATCTCAAAATTATAGCTATAATAATCGGATTGATCGCATTGATGTTAAGTTGGATGGTTCTAATTATGTTATTTGGAAACCCTCATTGATCGCTGCTCTTATTTATCATGATTTATATGAACATGTGGATGGTACTCGTTCTTGTCCTACACGCTTGTCCGATACTGCAGATCCTAAACCTAAGACTGATCAGATTTCACTACACCAATCTGAAATTAGGGATTGGCATGTTGCTGATCGCAAAGCATGGGCAATATTATTTGATTCTATAAGTCCTGATCTTCGCCCCCAATTAACTCAGATTGTTGGTGCGAAACAGCTATGGGATCAATTGCTGAAATATTTAGACAAACTGGTTCTATTCATGTTTATCAGCTTATGCAGGAACTTCGTCGTGCCACTCAAGGTACACGAATAATTCGTGAATTTTATAATTATATGCCGTCTCTTTGGTCCTCACTTCATGTGTCGGCTCGTCCACCATGTCCCATGTGTGTTGGTTGTGTTGCTTGCGTTGCAACTAGACTTGAAGATCAGAACAAAAATCGTCTATATGAATCCTTGTTGCAACTCTCACCAGAATTTGAGGGAGTTCGAAGTCAGATTCTATATCGTTATTCTGCACCATCTCTTTCCGATGCAATAAAGGAACTTCAGGCTAAAGAGACTAAACGAGGAATTCTCGGTGCTCCTCCATCTCTAGATTCCTCTGCATTATTGGCCACTTCACGGCTTGATTCCTCTCGACGTGGTCTCCAATCTAGCCCTTCTCAATATGGTTTTCAGTCAGGCTATTCTCAGCGTGGTTTTCAGCATGGTTTTGTGCATGGTTCCAAGCGTGCTTTTTCTCAGCAAGGCTCGCGTTTTTATTGTAACTTCCATAAGCAAAATGGACATGTTGAGGACGATATTTTCAGAAAATGCGTGATCTTTCCAATGCACCCTTGCACTCAGTTACACCTGTCACTTCTCCATCCATGGATCGTGTCACTTCATCCTTGTCTTCAAATGATCGTCTTGCTAATATTGTATCTTCCTCAATTTCCTTCTCAAGTTCTTCTGATTTATTAGCAGAAATTTCTATACAATTTCGGAACTCCTCGAAAGGAGGTGACTTCGACTTCTCGGGCATATTTTTTTATCCCTTCATAGACGTTGGATTCCCCACCTCAATCTCCGAACGGAAGGGTGGCACCAACTTGGCACGGCCTCCATAGGGACTTCCTCAGGTAATAGGGGACCCATCAGATTGCTGTTTCCCAGTTGACGATACAATGCCTCGAAATGGTGAGGTTGCAGTTATGCCTTTCCTTCATCCACCTACACTGTCGTTTTCTTCTAAACGTAAACAATTCCCTTTTTTGCAGGAAATTCATCAAAAGAGACGATTGTTTCCTTTGGATCGCCCAGTCTTATTGGTAGCACGGCTAAGATTTCGGGTCTGAAAAATATGGGGTGAGATTTACATCCCTGCAAGTGAAACCCAACCTAAACTAAACCACTAATCCCACCAGATACAACAAAATGAAGATAATGTAGGGAAATCAGCAAGCAATGGCATATGTCAATTCAACATCATTTGTCATGGAACAATTGGCATGACAAATCATTGTCAAACACACCACACGTCATAGGATCCAAGCTTCACACATTAGCCTAAAATCACATTTAGTCATCGCCAAGGCCCACGGTCGCGATGTATCGCCAGGGTTCCAAGCCGCGATATAGTTTCATAAGGCTCAAAGTCAAAGCATCGCCAGGGCCCATGGCCGCGATGTCATCACTGCTCATCGCCGGGGCCTACGGTCGCGAAGTTATCACCAAGGCCCCCGGCCAATTCAATAACATGCTATCAATTACCATGTTTTTATCACACAATCGTACTACACAAAATAACTTTTCACTCAACAGACTGCACTCAAAAATCCAAAAGGGTTCTTTACAGCCGATGAATCATCTCTTATTGCCGCTATGCAAGGCCATCTTAATATCCATGGCAGTTTTGATGTGCCCAATGTGTTGCATATACCGAACTTATCCTTGAATCTTTTATTTGTTGGGCAACTTGCCGATATGGGTTATATAGTGACATTTAATGTTGACTCTTGTGTTGTACAGGATCGTACGAGTAGCCGGACGATTGGCAGGGGTAGTATCATGGCGGATTGTATCTGATGCAACATCTCCAGCTTCCTACATCTTAACCTGTTCTTGCCACCTTCGATCTTGACTGTTGGCACAGGCGTCTAGGTCATATATTTGCTTTTCGTTTGTCTTTTCTACGTCAACAATGTGCACTTGGGCCTGTTTCATCTGCTGTTATGCGTCCTTGTATTAGTTGTCCTTTGGCTAAACAATCTGCACCTCCTTTTCCGTTTAATTCCTCAGTTTCCACTTCTTATTTTGATTTAGTACATTCAGATTTTTGGAATCCTGCTCCCCAAATCTCTACAAGTGGATTCAAGTATTATGTTTCGTTCATTGATGATTATTCTCGTTATACATTGGTTTGTTTTATGCGCTCTAGTGATGAATTTCTCTCTATCTATGAAAACTTTACAACCTTGATATAGATACTCAATTCTCTAAAACTATTAAAGTTTTTCGTTCTGATTCTAGTGTTGAGTATCTTTCTACATCTTTTCGTTCTTTCTTAACTTCTTAGGGAACCTTACCTTGGTTGTCCTGTCCCGGTGTTCTTGCTCAAAATGGTCTTGCCGAGCGCGAACATCGTCATATTTTGGATACTACTCGTGCTCTCCTGTTGTCCAATTCGGTACCTACTGAATTTTGGGCCGAAGCACTATTTACTGTTGTTTATCTCATAAATCGACTTCCTTCTCTCATTCTTTCCAAAGCTACCCCTCACTGTCTTTTCTCAAAACCACCCACTTATTACCAACTTCGTGTTTTTGGCTGTACGTGTTAGGTGCTTCTTCCACCCCATGAGCGAAACAAGCTTTCTGCAAAGTCAGTTCGATGTGCTTTCTTTGGTTACAGCACCAAACACAAAGGCTATAGGTGCTATGACTTTCTTCACGACGTATTCGTATCTCTCGTAGTGTTCAGTTTTTTGAGCACTTACCGTTCTTTTCCCCTGCCTATACTTCTTCACAATCTTCTCCATCTATATTTATGGATTTTCCTCTTGATTCATCTCATATTTGTTCTGTTATATCTTCTCCTTCTACATCAGATCCAGTGTCCCCACCTTCTCTTATTTGCCTCCTCCTTTGTCTACTTCGCCTGCTCCTTCGATGCCTCTTGGCGATTCTCGTTCACCATCCCCTCGGTGGAATCCTCCGCGAGATCGTCATCCTCCGGCTAGGTACATGGCAACTACAAGTTATTCTAATGAGTTTGGTTCCTTTATGGCTACTGTCCACACTTTGCAGGAACCATCAAATTATCGTATGGCAGTACAACATGCTGAATGGTGTGATACTATGTCTGAGGAATTATCTACTCTAAAGCATACTGGTACGTGGGATCTTGTACCTCTTCCACCAAGAAAATCCTTGATATCTTGTCGTTGGATCTATAAAATCAAAACTCATTCTAAAGGTAGCATTGAGCTCTATAAAGCGCGTCTTGTTGCACGTGATTTTGATCAGGAGTATGGGATCGATTATGAGGAAACCTTTGCTCCTGTTGCCAAAATGGCTTCTGTTCCCACTCTTCTTGCAGTAGCCTCTAATTGGCCTCTCTTTCAACTTGATGTGAAGAATGCTTTTTTTTCATGGGGTTCTTCAAGAGAAAGTCTATATGCAACCACCTCCAGGTCTGCCTCATTTGCCTGGCCAGGTATGTCATCTTCATCGGGCTCTTTATGGTCTCAAATAGGCTCCTCGAGCTTGGTTTGAACATTTTGCGAATGTCATTCGATCAGCTGGATTTGTTCAGAGTGAGAATGATCATGCAATGTTTACTCATACCTCTTCGGCTGGTTGTACTATTCTGCTACTGTATGTAAATGATATGATTAGTAATGGGGATGATCCTGCTCATATTGCTTATACTAAGCAATATCTTCACCGTCAATTTGTTATGAAAGATCTGGGTTTCTTACGTTATTTTCTTGGTATTGAGGTTGCTTGGAGTCGACATGGTATTCTTCTCTCCCAGCAGAAGTATATTGGTGAAATTTTAGCTCGTACTGAGTTATCTGATACTCATACTGCAGCTACTCCTGTTGAAATTCATTTACAACTTCGTCTGGATGATGGTGAGCCTCTGTTTGATGTCACTCTCTACCGAGCTCTTGTTGGCAGTCTTGTCTATCTTACAACCACTTGTCCTGATATCGCATATGATGTTCACCTTGTCAGTCAGTTTGTTGCAGCTCCTCGTACAGTTCATTATGCTGCTGTACTCCGCATTCTGCGATATCTTCGTGGTACACTGAAACGCTCAATTTTTCTTCCATCGACTTCCTCACTTGTTTTTGGTGCTTACTCTGATGCTGATTGGGCTTCAGATGTTACTGATCGCAAGTTCATTACAGGATTTTGTATTTTTCTAGGTGATTTTTTGATTTCTTGGCGTGCCAAAAAGCAGTCCGTTGTATCTCGTTCTTCTACTGAGTCTGAATATCATGTTATGGATGACACTACTGTTGAGATTATTTGGCTTCATCGTCTTCTTACTGATCTTGGTGTTGCCTCCTCTGCTACCATTCCTCTTCATTGTGACAACAAGAGCACTATTCACATTGCTACAAATTCGGTGTTTCATGAGCGTACCAAGCACATTGACATTGATTGTCATATTACGCGTCATCAACTCCAAGCACATATCATTTCTCTTCCCTTTGTGGCCTCTACAGTCCAGCTTGATGACTTATTTACCAAATCTCTTACATCATAGCGCTTTGCTGCTCTTCTTCCCAAACGCTCATTGGTTGATCCACCTTGAGTTTGGGGGTGTTAGATATATTATTTAGATATATTGTGTATATTACGAGTAGGTATTTTGTGTATTTACTTCCTTGCCCTTCTTTGTATGTACATATATATCGGCCTTTTGTCTAATTGTAATATACGATTCTATTATTTAATTCTCAATTCTATCGTCATGGACTTGGAAAGATATCTGGCGGGGTTGTGTAGTTTGATACCACCAATAACAGATTTTTGGCTGTTGGTGATGAGTTTGCGATCAAATTTTGGGATGTGGATAATGATAGTCTACTTACAAGTTAATTTATTTTGACTGAAATAACCTAACCTTTCTGTTGATTACCCCGCTCTTTAAATTTGCAGGCTTCACCTTGTATTAGATTTAACAATGAAGGTTTTCTGTTAGCTGTCTCAACAAGCGACGATAGTATCAAAATTTTAGCAAATCCTGACGGGATTAGGCTGCTGAGGACAGAGAAAAATCAGCTATTTTGATGGTTCTAGAGTCAATGCCGGAAGTCCTGTGAAGCTAAAGCCCTTTCAATAAGTACACTGACGTTCATAGAGATGAGATTGCTAAATGTCTTGAATCTATGCAGCCACCGGCAATCGACATTTGGTTATGCTAATGCTACTGCTGGGAAAGCCTGGGTGCTAGTGGTGCTCCAGTGGCAGCAATGGGCCAGAATTTTATGGTAACGCATTAGCAGCGAGATGGATGCTGCCTGATTTTGGATGCAGTGGTATATTTGCATAAGGAGACCTCCCTAGCATTTGCTTGGAAGCCGATAAGCTGGATTGTTCTAATGCAGTTGCATGCGCTAAAGGGCACAGATTCTTCACCGGATGAATTTTTCGTTGAATGTGGCAGGCAAAGTATATCATTGTGCACCAGTTTGATGCTTGCTGGGAATGCCAAAGCTTGTGAATTCAGCTATTTTGAGCTTGCCAATTTCTAGAAACCTGGAGTGGAAATGTACCTTCTGAATCTTATTGCCCAGAATTTCATGGGAACTGAGATTAATTGATTCTATCATGTATAAAAAGAATTGAACTCTATTGTTATCTTCTCTTCGATCTTCTCCCCCTTTGCTTTATGCGTAAACTGGGAAGTTGTGATATTGATTTGACTAGTTTAGTCAGTGATGGACGGACATGCATACTCTCTTATTTTTGCCTTGCCTTGCCCTGTCCACAGCTCTTCAACCGAATCTTCTCCCTTCCGCGATTGACGACGGTACCATCCGTACGCGATAGGGTGGCCGAAGGAGACGTGGAGGAAAGGACTGGCCAGACCGTTGGCTGAGGGTGGTGAGAAGTTGGGGACCGAGCGACATCTTCGCGCACCAGCAGACAGAGAGGGGCTGGCCAGGGTACCGCCATGGCTCGGGTTGGTCTGGGGCACAGGAACAGGCGGAGATGCTCTAACTGTCCGATAGGAAGTCAGACTGCATATATGTTTTTTTTTTTTAATAATTTTTATTTTAAATTTTGTTAAATGCTTAATTGGTATATTTGAAATATGGTAATTATATGAGTGGATTTTAATTGGGTTAACCCTGTTATGACCGAGCCAAATCCAATCCAATACACCCATTTGTTATCTCTGTTAGGATCATTACCGTTAGGATTGAGTATGGTTCTGAGGTAAAAGCGAAAACCGTAGAATTGGACTAGTAAAAAGTGGTCCAGCTTTAGGTTTCAAAATCTGTAGAACCGGTTTGGACGAGTATGTAGGTGGAATGCGAAGGTTAAAACCTGAATCTTGAATAAGTTTTTGTATTTTTTTTTTATATATGTGTTTGTGTGATCGTGTAGCACTCCATTGTGACGATCTCAATCAGAGATCCGACTTCCCAAGGCGAGCTCTGTTTTAATCTTATTATAGATAATTATCGGGCGCATGCAGAAGCTAAATGAACTAAAGGCAAGCAGCCGCCATACGGGAAAATTAAGTGCATGCGAAAACAAGCGGCAGGCACGCCTAACTCATAAGGCTTCCTAGCTCATATAGCATGCAATCCCAAATCCACACATCACAAAAACATTTATTTTTATATATAATAGATAAGGGGTTGTTTACATCTTTCTTTATAAAACGAAACCACAAGAATACAGTTAGAGCAAATCTCCCAACTTGCCCTCCGTGACTTAAGTGGGGGTTGCGGCTGGTAGTTGTCGTGCTAGTCTCTCTGAAGAATAGTCGAGGTGCACATAAGCTGGCCCGGATACCTTGATCATAAAAAAAAAAAGGAATACACTAAGAGGATACGAAATGGAACATCTGCTCATGAGTTCTATTCATGTTCCTGTCTATGTGCTCCAACGCTATCAGCATCATCTTAGGCCATAGAAACTTGTGGATCTGGAAAAAGAAAGCAATTACGGATTGAGGCCGAAGCTACGCAAGACATTGAGCCAAACGTCTAGACCAATCATTTGTTCATTCAATCACGCAGATCTTAACAAGCAACCCAAACATGAACATTAGACAGGGGGCAATAAAGTGACTTGACGGAGTTGGTATTGGGATAAACATTTTTTAAAAATTTTAACAATTAAGTGATCGTTTTAAAAGTTTTTAGCACTGAAATGATTATTTTTAAAAAATGGTTCTTGGGTAATGGTTTTGAAAGTTCTGGCAATAAAGTGATCGCTATACACGAGTTTTGACACTCATAGAGTACATAAGTCCGTAAATTTATATTGCTTTATATTTACTATCTAATCTTCATAAATGCATATGATTGTTTATTTCTTCCATAACGAAATACATAACCAGTAAACAGCCATCCTCATGGGCTAAATGACCACCATATGGTCATGTCTCATTTTCCTTAAAAAACAAATAATAATAATAATAATAAGCAGCTAATGATGCAATTGTAAAGAGCGATATAATTGATCAAAGCCACGATATTGTAATTTAGTTGGTTCGATCACTAATGACAAACCCCTTGACATTAGTACGTGATAATCTTCACTAAAAATTTCAGAAAAAAAAGGGGTGTCAACATTGGATAAAAGGTTCGAAGAAGATGAAATAAAAGAGCTTTTGTCAAAAATAATATTAAAAAATAAAATATTTACAAAAATTATTCAAAAATAAGGAATATTTGCATATTTAGGTCTCCCTCGACAATTCAATTGTCGAGGGAGGCAGGGGATCCGAGTCCACCCGCGGGCCCCCCTCCCTTCCCCTCGGCAATTGAATTGCCGAGGGAGGGGGAAAGAGGAGGGGAAAACCTTTTTTAAAAAAAAAAAAATTGAGTTGCAACATTGTTTTTTTTTTTTTTTCTTGTTTTCTTTTTATCTTTTTATTATTCAATTTAATTTAGCTTAATCATCTTTTTTAATTTCTTTTTCTCGTCGTTCTGCGGCCCTGTCGCCTTGCTAGTCCGATTACGCGCCTCGACTCTATAGTCCCGTCACCTCGTTCGTTCGTTCGTACGTTTGCTTGCTCATTTTTTTATTTTAATATTTTTTATTATTCAATTTGTTTTTCTTTTAATCATATTTAATTTATTTTTCTCGTCGATTCACGACCCCGTTGCCTCGCTTGGCGGGACCATGGAGTCGAGGCGCATAATCGAACTAGCAAGGTGACAGGGCCACAGAACGACGAGAAAAAGAAATTTAAAAAATGATTAAGTGAAATTAAATTGAATAATAAAAAGATCAAAAGAAAACAAGAAAAATAAATAAAATAATAAAAAAGGATGAGCGCCAAGCAACTCAATTTTTTTTTTAAAAGCTATCCCCTCCCTCGGCAATTGTATTGCCGAGGGAAAGGGAGGGGGCCCGTGGGTGGGACCCTAGGTCTCCCTCGGTAATGAGACCTAAATTTACAAATATTTTTAATTTTGAATTAATTTTGTAAATATTTTATTTTTTAATATTATTTTCGAAAAAAGTTCAAAATAAAACGAAAAAAAAAATACCTACAAAGTCATTCGATTGTGGATAAACCATTAACTGAGACATTCTAAAGTATAACATTAATGTCAACGGTCAACAACAAGATTAGTTTAAGCAGAGAGGTTAAAATAGATAATCTTTAAGCAAGATATGATACGGAGAAATCTAGTTTCAGAATTGGAGGAGAGATTTGTTTTTAGTAGAGGTGGCAAATGGGTGGGTCGGGTCGGGTCGGGTCAAATATGATCCAACCCATATTGACCCATATTTAATGACCCATACTCGATCCGACCCGTGACTGACCCACACCCGACCCATATTGACTCGTCTGACCCATATTTAATGACCCATATCCGACCCGACTAGTGATTGACCTATACCCGATCCCTCCCGGGAGACTCGGCCCCTGCCCTGGCCCGTTCATGGATCCGATCTCGAGACCCGACCCCGAGAGAGCCCTAGGAGACCCGACCTCGCCCCCGGGACTCGGCCCCGGCCCCGGCACCCGCCTCGGCCTCGGGTCCTGGCCCCGACACCTGCCCCGAGTCCTGGCCCTATCCCTGGCCCAGGTTGTCATCCCGGTCCCGAGACCCGGCCCCATCCTTTATCACGTCCCCGGCCCTACGCCGGTCTTGGGACCCAGCCCCTGCCTCGGGGCCGGGGACCGGGCCCAGGTCTCGGCCCTGGTCCTGGCCTAGGTCCCGACACTAGCCTCGGCTTCGGTTCTCGATCCCCAAACCCGGTTCTCGGCCCTTGGCATCGGTTCCGACCTCGGTCGCCGATTCCTGGCCCCCGTCCCTGGACCCGGCTTGGGCCCTGGCCCCGGCACTGGTCCCGTTCCCGACCCTTGTCGCCCGCCCCGAGCCCGGGCCCCGGTCTCGATACCGGCCTCGATCACCAGCTCCGGTCCCGGGACCACTTGTAATTGGTGGAAGTATATTGTCCTTACGGGTAAAAAATGGATCAATATGTAACGAAAATTGATCAATATGGATTTAAGTGTGATTTATTATTAACTCATTTTTAGTGAACCCTTTATAAGTTAATGACCCATACTTGATCCATTTTAAACTAATATGGGTCGAATATGGGTTTGTGATTCATATTGCCAGCTCTAGTTTCCAGATATGCTTTTCTAAGGGAACCTTGTTTTGAAGAAACAAGTCAGATCGTGCATTGAAAATCCAACGAGTGATTTTTTTGTGATTAGCTCAGCAACATGAGCATGGTAATATTGCTATTTAATTTTCTTTTGAAAAATGATTTCTTGACTGTATTGTTAGGAAAGATATAATCTTAGCTGTTGATCGATACATTATTACCGCGTGTTTGTCAAATTAGTAATTTTTTTCTTTTCTTTTTCTTTCTTTATTAATCAAAAAAGAAAATCAAGTCAAGTCGAGTCAAGAAGGACCTGCATAGGATGGCTCCACGCGCCTTCCGCGAAATGATGTGGAAAGTGGAAATTACGCGTGCAAGGACGGTCCTTCTGTTCTCTTTTTTATGTCTCCTGTTAATAGAAAAGGCAAGTCGAAGTCATCATATTGTCGTTTAGTTGGTTGATAAACATCCAACCACAGATCACAAAACAGCTTTTAACGAGTATCGGTCATCAGTTTTCTTTTCTGTTTCTTTTATTAATAGAAAAGCAAGTCAACTCAAGTCAAAGTCAAGCTTGCTGGATCTCGTAGTTCGATCAAAGCTTCTTCACATACACTTCCTAAGTAACTTTCACATCTGTGAATTTCATTCTTCACATGTTACCGCAGGAAGCCAAGCACGAGGTTTGGATTATTTAAGGTTTGTAAAGAGATGGTATCGCATTAACATGAGTTCTCAAATATGAACTCGCGATTCGAACCATTTGAGAGGGGAGAGTCCGTAACAAGAAAAAAGAAAGATCAATCAGAATCATCTCGTTCACATAATGAGTTAGATCTAATATAAGAAACTATGCAAATAGGAAATTCGTAATCGATTTTCGATTACCGACTCGGAACATCAGAGTGGCTTGAAATTTTGTGGATTATGGGAGCAATAGATGTCCTCGCTATGTAGCATGCGCCTTGGACCTTTAGATGGCGACAACTCAGCATAATGGGCTTTGCACAAATTGCCCCAATCGATCTTTCTATGCTTCAACATTTTTAATTAAAAAAAAAGAAAAAAAAATTGACCAATACCATTATGCTAATGAGAGTTTGGTTCATTCATTCCAAATATTCTGCCTTCCAAACGAGTAAAAAGTCCAGTACCTGGCCGACTTCATCCTTCGCTGCTAGAGCTCTTGATCCTCCAAAAAAACTGAACCAACGTTTGTCTTTACTCTAGACAAGAGTAAATGATTGAATAACCCTTCTTTTGTTCCAATTACATCTTGGATTATATCCATCATGCATGCCCCACCGATCAAATGCATTATAAGGCAAAAAACTAATTTTTGGATTTGAAAAAAAAATTGCATTTCATATTCTTTCCTAGAATTGTTGTTCAATTGCGAAGAAACCGTTAGCCTCTAATTTTTTTTAAATGTGATGAAAGTATAAAATTTATGTAAAATGTTAAAAAAAATATTTAATATAAGGAGAGAGATCAAAGTGAATTGGGTGAGGTGATGATGAGTAGACAATTTTTAGTTGGCACAGAGACGTCTAGTTTAAGGAAATTGTTTTGGAGGACAAATTTTTTTTATTTTTTTTGGGATTTGCTTTTCCAGAGGGAATCTCTTTTGAAAGGGGGGAAAAATAAAAGAACAGATAGATTTAGGATTAAAAATAATAAACTTTCCTGATTCGAATATCTTAACAAAGTGTCCTACTGAAATTTACGTCGAATTCGAGAAAACCCATTCATAACCCTACTTACTACCAGTAGGTGTCTCTATGTCTTTGATGTTCGGCGATCATTGCCATGCCAGAGAACATGTGGGTTCATCGACATTGTAGGTTGATTAATATGCCTCAAAGTCATTAGTTGGAGTTCAACGGACCAAAAATGTTTGGGATATTTAATGTAGCATAAGTTTGGTCATATTGATGTCATTTCGTCAATCGGTTATTTGGCTCTTGATGAGAAGCTTTCAATTGTATCCGCCTCCAAGCGTTTTAAGTTTTTGGCGGCATGATGCTTACTGATTGGCGCCAGACGTGATAACCACTTCGGTTCCCATAGCTGGACACGTGGCACAAATTAACACAACCATCCACAAGCACATAAATAAACGCCTCTCAAAGAATTGGCATGGCAACCCAAAAAAAAAAAAAAAGAACTTACGAATGTGGTGATACTCACGTGCCGTACGCATGGTCTATTTATGACCAAGGATTTTATCTAAATTCTTTCTCACGTGCTGGACGCGTGCCTATCGATATATAGGTCATTCTTCATTTTCCCACGAAGGAAGACGAACGCCCCATGTGCGCTCCACTCGCCGTGCTGGAATCTCAAAATTTCAACAAAAGCACAGGCACAGGTTCCGCTCAACTTCCTCGCAATGCCCCGGAAATTAACTGCTGTTTAAAAAAAAAAAGGGGGGGGGGGGGGGGGGGGGGGGCAACCAAATTTTTTTTTTTTTAAATTTTTTTTTTTAAAATAGGACCCTGTCGGGTACGAAATAAAGTAAAAAGAAAAAATATATTCTTTTATTTTCGAAAATAGAATTAGAAAAAAATCATTTCTGATAAAAAAAAAAAAAGATCGATAAGAGAGTTGTTACCTGAATTTATCTTCGGCCACTCCAAATGTACAGAATTGTCGCCTCGAGCTCGCGCTAGGAGCGCGGACCGCGAGATGACTTGGAACCCACGCGCCTGCTTCGGTTTCCTAGCATCTGACTGTCGCAGCTGTCAAGCAGAATCCGCGAGGCAAATGTCGACTCTGTTTTACTTTTCATCCACAAATAAAAGAAGAGGGTAGTGGAATGTCGGACGGCAAAGAACTCGGCACTGTTTATTCACGCGCGGTTGAGAGTGTCGACTGTCGTGCGTTTGGTAATGCAACGTCGAAAGCTGAGAACCAGTGGAGATCACACATCACAACAGTGGGTGGGACGCTCCTCAGGTAATCCATCCATGGCTACTTGCTCTTCTCTTCTCTTCTCCTCTCCTCTGTTTCCTGCTTTGATCGCTTGATCTTCTTCTGATGAGTTCCGGAACTCTGCCATTCGCAGACCTGGACCGTGACATCTGGCTATCTTCTGAGGGTCTGCTCGATCAATCTCCTATTTCAAAGCAGAATTAAGGATCTCTTTGGTCAATAACTACATGATGTGCATCCAATCAAGAAAAAGGAAATTGGTCTCTCCCTTCTCTTCCTTTCTCTCCAATTCCTTTCTTCTCTTTTCCCTTCATTTCCCTCTCGACTTAAATTGTCAATCAAATTGCAAAAGAAAAAAGATAACTCATTCAGGAGATCCGACTTCCGGGGCATCTACCTCATCGGCCCCTCCGCGTGGACGAGATTACGAAGGCGGAGAGGAACAACGGGAAGGGAATAACTACGAAGTGTTCTTGAGTTTCAGAGGAAAAGATAACCGCAAAAGCTTCACTGATTATCTCTATACTAGCCTTGTCGATGCGGGAATTCACGTGTTTAGAGATAACAATGAGCTTCGTGTTGGTGAGGAGTTTGGTTCGGAGCTTCTCCGCAGTATCACGCAGTCTAAGATCTCAATCCCGATTACCTCAGAGGGCTATGCTTCCAGCAAATGGTGCCTTCGCGAGCTGGCTCATATGTTGAAGTGCAAGAAAGACCTGGGGCAAATAGTGTTGCCCATATTTTACAAAGTGAGTCCCTCGCAAGTGCGGTATCTTACTGGGAGATTTGGAGATGCTATCAATGCACATAAAAAGAACTTGGGCGAAATGACTGCAAAGGAATGGGAAGAAGCACTCAAAGAAGTTACTTTTTTGAATGGATGGGAATCGGAGAAAACTCACGACGGGTACATTATTCTTCACCACCACAAAATTGCTTACTTCCTCTTAACTAGATC
This sequence comes from Rhodomyrtus tomentosa, assembly GCA_028455895.1. Lineage (NCBI taxonomy): Eukaryota > Viridiplantae > Streptophyta > Magnoliopsida > Myrtales > Myrtaceae > Rhodomyrtus > Rhodomyrtus tomentosa. The sequence continues at coordinate 35,615,163 of JAPCWY010000004.1, forward strand.
TTACTTGGAAAAGTATATAAATATTGTCATCATATTGAAATTTTAATTACTATTTGACAGGTATGAAGGAACATTAGTTAAAACAGTTGTCAGAAAAGTTATGAGCGAGTTGAAGAGACTGTTTTTGTTAAATGTTCCCAAAGAGTTGGTGGGGATTGATGATCGTGTGGACCATATTATGGGCTTCATAGGTGCCGAGTTCAATGATACGAGGATCATTGGAATTCATGGAATGGGCGGCATCGGTAAGACAACTCTTGCAAAGGTGTTATACAACAAACTTTCTAGTCATTATGAGTACCGTAGCTTTAGGGCAGATATTCGCGAAACATGTAAGAGTAATGGTATTGTATGCGTACAAAAGAAGCTCATTTCTGACATCAATGGAGACTCGTCTGATGTGTCTAATGTCGATGATGGGATTAGTGTCCTTAAATATCGATTTACAAATAAGAAAGTCCTCATCCTCCTTGATGATGTGGATGATGATACTCACTTGAATGCTTTGGTTGAAGACGGCAGTTGGTTTAAAGCTGGAAGTATAGTCATCATCACCACCAGAGACAAGAGTATTCTTGACAAGGCTAGGGTAAGCCATGCGTATCAACTCAACGGCTTGCTTTTTAATCAATCATTGGTTTTATTTAGCAGACATGCATTTCGAAAGGATTATCCTCCGAGTGATTATGAGGTTATCTCTCGTGATGTCGTATCTACTTGTGGAGGACTTCCCTTAGCCCTTGAAGTTATAGGCTCATTCTTATGTGGAAAGACAAAAGAAGCATGGATAGCTACATCAAAGAAATTAGAGAAAGTGCCTCACATGAAGGTGAAAGAGAAGTTGATGATAAGTTACGACGCACTAGATCCTGGGGACAAACAGATATTTTTGGATATTGCATGTTTTCTTATTGGATCATCTAGACAAATTTCGACTTATATGTGGGATGCCTGCGACTTTTACCCGGGGAAGGGGATTGAAGTTTTGAGTCTGATGTCCCTTATTACAATTGACAAGGGCGGCAAGCTAAAAATGCATGATCAATTGAGAGACCTTGGAAGGGAGATCGTGTACTTAGAAAATGAAAAGAAGCCTGAAAAACGCAGCAGATTATGGGATTATGAGGAGGCTAAAGATGTGCTTGTCAGTAATAAGGTAAGAGCTTTCTCTATTTGTCCTAATCAGTGAATAAGAGTCCATATTTTATTCTAATTTGATATGGAAATTATTGTGAGCCTTGAGTTCCTAAAACTTGTCGCTTTACCGGCAAAATAGATCTTTCAATTAATTTTTGTTCTTCCTGATTCCAAGGCACGATTAACGAGGAATTTCTTGATTACTTATGATTATACACACACACACATCGTAGTATTTTAACGAGGACACTCTCCTTTGGTCATTGCAACAAGAAAGCTTCAAGGACATAATGTTTGACGGAGAACTTTTTGAGAAAATCTGATATGTATAAATTGTTTGGGGCCATGCTTTAACCACATATGTATTTGATGCACATGGTTAATGTTTAGATTCCTCTTTTTATTTATTATGATGTACCTTTTTTTTTTAATCAATGCGGAGTTTTGACTTCTTATGAGTTTGATAAATGAGACCTCCAATTAGCTATCCTGGTTCTTGAATTTTTCTGAGTTGGGTGGAGTATAGATTGGTCGCCTAGGTATCTGTGCAATTTAGTCTACTTTCTATAGGTTTCTATAGGTTTTTTCGTTAGTCCCTTAATCACTCATAGTTTGTGCTATTTAACATTTGTCGCCAATCATTAGTTAACATCGTCAATTTGCCCATGTGGCTTTTGTATTTATATATGATATATGCACAACCATATAATATAGCCCTCAAAACATATATTATTTTCATTATATATACGTTTCATAATAGTGGATAACAAAACATATATTATTTTCATCATTTGTTAAATATGTTCTATAATGGTGCATATTTTTTTTATCCATTTTTTATTTGTCACATATTAATATCACGTTACAATACATATTTCAACATGTTCAACTCTTAGTGAGGTCTGACCGAAAAAAAAAAAAAAAACCTCTTAGAGAGGATTTTATTTAGCACATAAAAAGAGTATGAGTTAGGGTTTTTTTCTCCCCAGATAAAGGGCATGAGATTTGATACTTATATGTGAAGTAGTCTGTACATGAAAAGAGGCCTTCTATTGTAATTTTGAAAGGATGCAGTTCTTGTGTGTTTAAAAGTGAAAAGAGTGAAGGGCACAATTGGAAGAGATAAATTAGGAGACCCCTCTAGAGCTTCACATTTTCACATGGATTGGATAATTTATACAAACACAACCTGTAATGTCATGAAGTCCAAGGTGAGAAGCCTACATCATAATAGTATGACAGCAAATTTGAAATCAGTTCATCCTTTCTTACAGTAAGTTGGTCTCATCCCATTATTCAATGCTCAATGTTTTCTAATTGCAGGGCACTAGTAGAATTGAGGCCCTTTGTCTTCCTGAATATGATTATTGGCAAGGAAGCTACACAGCTGATGACTTTAAAAAATTGAACAACTTGAGGTTTCTTCGAGTGAATGACGTGCGCCTCACCGGAGATTTTCAGAACTTGCTTCCTCGATTAATGTGGCTTGAATTGAAATTTTTTCGTCGGGATTTTGAATTGATCAACTTTCACCCAAAGGAACTGATTGTACTCGATCTTACGTATAGTAAGATTTCAGAGGATTGGGGAGGATGGAGTCCACTAAAGGTAAGATGTAGAATAGGCATATGGCTTTCAATAATCACATGTTGTTGACTGGTTCAATCGCACAAAGTACTCCTTTCTTTCTTCTGAAAATCCTTCGTCATATCATGAGTTTTCCTCTAAGCATCAGATGAATTTTAGGCACTTAGATGTGCCAGAAGGCCGGTTCCGCCCCCTTAGTATCTTAACAGTCACCCATGCTTACCATTGGATATACTAATTTTTTTTTTTTAACTATATCAATTGATATCTATAAAACATAACGGCAATACTGTGCCGATCCTAACTTTAATCTGAATGGTTTATGGCTTCTAGTTAATTTCTCCCAATGCAAACGTAAGTCTTTTTAGCAATTCTTCAGATATGTATATACAGATCTTCTTTCATGGGCAAACGAAAACTTCCTCACAGTGACTTGTGTTCGACATACATCCTAAAACTCTAAATTCATTGTTAACTTTTAGATTAACGGAAAAATTTGTGAACTGCTCTTACTTATTGCACACGGCGTTTTATTCGTTATAAACCGTTGGTTGTTGAGTTCACCGTACAACGCAATTATAGTGTAGTAATGTTTCATGAGTAAATAAATTATCCTTCCACTGGTATTTAAATATTCCTAGTATGACAATTTTTTATATCTTATACATGTAGCATTTAAAATTTGTCTTTCATAAATAAAGTTGCCATTTATATTTTATTGTTAAATTTGTGCATCTTCTAATCAATAAATAACAGCATCACCAGTACTTCAAAAAACAAAATATGACTTTTTCTAGGAAATGTTATTTGCAAATAATTGTAGTTAGCACATATACATCCCTAACGTTCTCTTTGCAATGATATGCTTAAAAAACATTTATATGTTGCGAAGCAAAAACACTACTAAAATGAAACATTTAAAATTAAATAAGACAACTGTGAAGGGGAAAGGAGCATGGATATTCTTGTCCAATCTCACAGAGGTATCTCTCTTTCTTTCAGATGGCAACCAAGCTCAAAGTTCTCAACCTCACAGGGTGTAATTTGAGAACAACTCCCGACTTATCTTCTTTCAAGAGCTTGGAGATCTTGATTCTTGAATATTGTAGGAATCTAGAAGAGATTCATCCTTCTATCGAGGACATCAAGGCCCTCGTCTCCTTAAATGTCAAGAGTTGTTGGAAACTGAAGGAGCTGCCGCTAGGAGTAGGTAGAATGGAAGAATTGAGGGAGCTTCTCGTAGATGCCACTCCTATAAAAGAGATCCCTATTTCAAGAGGTTGTTTGACGAAGCTAGAGACTCTCAGTATCGCACAATGTAAAGCAATTGATCAACTTCCAGAATGCTTAGGCTCCCTTGAATCGTTAACTCAGCTGTACCTAAGTGGCATAGGAATTGAAGAATTACCCGAGACTATTGGTTCTTTGAAGCAGCTCAAGATTCTTGATGCCTCTTATTGCATGTCATTGGCCCGTGTACCCAGCTCTATAGGCTCTTTGGTGTCTCTGCAGCGCTTGTTATTATCGGAATGCCACTCGTTGAGAGAAATCCCAAACTCGATCGGAAAGTTGGCATCATTGACTGAGTTGCATTTAGAATCTACAGCGATTGAAGAATTACCCGAGGCTATTGGTTCTCTGAAGAAGCTCAAGACTCTTGATGCCTCTCGTTGTGCATCGTTAGCCTACATACCTAGCTCTATAGGCCATCTAGCATCTCTGTCTCTCCTTGGCCTAAAAGGATGCCACAAACTTACTCAACTTCCAGACTCCATAGGCTCTTTGGTGTCTCTGCAGCGCTTGTTATTATCGGAATGCCACTCGTTGAGAGCAATCCCAAACTCGATCGGAAAGTTGGCATCATTGATTGAGTTGCATTTAGAATCTACAGCGATTGAAGAATTACCCGAGGCTATTGGTTCTCTGAAGAAGCTCAAGACCCTTGATGCCTCTCGTTGTGCATCATTAGCCTACATACCTAGCTCTATAGGCCATCTAGCATCTCTGTCTCTCCTTGGCCTAGAAAGATGCCATAACCTTACTCAACTTCCAGGCTCCATAGGCTCTTTGGTGTCTCTGCAGCGCTTGTTATTATCAGAATGCCACTCGTTGAGAGAAATCCCAAACTCGATCGGAAAGTTGGCATCGTTGACTGAGTTGCAATTAGAATCTACAGCGATTGAAGAATTACCCGAGGCTATTGGTTCTCTGAAGAAGATCAAGACTCTTGATGCCTCTCGTTGTGCATCGTTAGCCTACATACCTAGCTCTATAGGCCATCTAGCATCTCTGTCTCTCCTTGGCCTAAAAGGATGCCAAAAACTTACTCAACTTCCAGACTCCATAGGCTCTTTGGTGTCTCTGCAGCGCTTGTTATTATCGGAATGCCACTCGTTGAGAGCAATCCCAAACTCGATCGGAAAGTTGGCATCATTGATTGAGTTGCATTTAGAATCTACAGCGATTGAAGAATTACCCGAGGCTACTGGTTCTCTGAAGAAGCTCGAGACCCTTGATGCCTCTCGTTGTGCATCATTAGCCTACATACCTAGCTCTATAGGCCATCTAGCATCTCTGTCTCTCCTTGGCCTAGAAAGATGCCATAACCTTACTCAACTTCCAGGCTCCATAGGCTCTTTGGTGTCTCTGCAGCGCTTGTTATTATCAGAATGCCACTCGTTGAGAGAAATCCCAAACTCGATCGGAAAGTTGGCATCATTGACTGAGTTGCAATTAGAATCTACAGCGATTGAAGAATTACCCGAGGCTATTGGTTCTCTGAAGAAGCTCAAGACTCTTAATGTCTCTTATTGTGCATCATTGGCCCGCGTGCCCAGTTCTATAGGCCATCTGGCGTCTCTGTCTCTCCTTAACCTAACAGGATGTGATAAACTTACTTCACTTCCAGACTCCATTGGCTCTTTGGTGTCTTTGCAGTGCTTGTTATTATCGAAATGCCACTTGAGAGAAATCCTAGACTCAATCGGAAAGTTGTCATCATTGATTGAGCTGCATTTGAAATCTACACCAATAATGGAATTACCTAAAAGTATTGAGAATATGCAGAACTTGAGGATAACTTACGTAACAGAATTGCTTGATGACAGCGGAATATTGGCGAAACTCCAAGAGTTGAGAGCTTCAGGAAGGAAAGATCCGGAAGGACTCCCTAAGAATACAGGCGAACTGTTTTCTCCAGACGATCTTGATTCAGACAAACTTCAAAAACCATCAGAACTACTCTCACGTGTACTAGCTCTAGGTATCAGCTGCCAGATCCTGCCATAGCCGAATCTTTCTCCACTAACCTTTCTTAAGAAACTCGCTCTTTCTGACTGGCTTGCATGTCTCCCATACTTTTCTTTGACACGTGGAAGAGCTGCGAAACTTTATTTTGTAGTTTCCACATGTTCAAGCTGTTAGTTTGGCATTCTATTAACTTTTTGTCTTGCCATACAGAGCGTCCCAGGACTCCTCCTGCCTACAACTCAGCCATGGACTACCAAACAGCGGATTCTGAACATGTTTTGAAGAGATCAAGATCTTTTGGAATCTCCGATGAAGTACTTATTTCATCTTGCTTTTTTTCTTTTTCAATCGTTCTGCAGTTGTTAATGGATGGTTCCATCTACAAAGAGAAGTACTTTACTGGGTCAATTGTCTGTTTTGTATGGAATGCTTTTCTCAACATCCTTAATTGAATCTCCTCAGACTTGTTATATGTACTTATCGCTATTTTAAGTCCTCTGTTCATGGAAGCCGGGATTTTTCAGTTTTTCAGAATTATAAAGTGGAGCTGGAATGTGTTGCCCCTTCTTTTGCATTTCTCTTTCTTAATTATCTTTCCATGCGTGCCATTGAAAGAAAACCTTTTGACAATGCTCCCACCTTGGTGCTATTACGGCATAGGATCATGCACTGAGAATCTTCGGGGGATTAGGTAGTTAAATGTATTTAAGGAGCTTTATTTGTTGCTTACTCTGTCACATAAATGATGTAAGCAATTGCATTTGTATGTGCATGTTTGTTGGATGTCTCTCAATGACATACTTTTTTTTGGGCTCTACAGGACAGTGAGAGCATGGCTGATGGGAAGCCCAGAATTGCTGACGAGTCAGGAGACAAATCACGAATTTGGAAGCTGACAGAAATCAATGAACCATTACAATGCCGGTCCATAAGGCTGCCTCACAACTTAATGGCTACGAGGGTATAAATGATTGTTAAATTAGGATGTTTTTATGCATCATTTCTTTTCCACATTAATCTGTCATTTTTCTACTAGATAAGCACAAATTTGAATAGGGGTCACATTAATGCATTTGCTTTATTAGCTTTATTCACATCTGGTCCAATCATTTTTCCACTAGATAAGATCAACATTAATAATTTTGTGATTACGGTGTGGCAATCGTGCTTGAGTTTCGTTGGCTGTGGAGGTCTGGAATTTTATGATAACGATGAACAGTGAGACAGACAATGCCTGATTCAGAATGCCGTGGTGTGTTTGCATAAGGAGACTTTTTAGCCTTTGCTTGGAATCCAATGAGATGGATTGTTCTGTGGACTCTCATGCAGTTACCTGTGGTTAAAAAAGGCACAGATTCTTTACGAGATGAGTTTGGCTTTGTACATTGCAGCCAAATTACATCATTGTGCGTCACTTTAACGCTTGTCAGGAATGCTAAGCTTGTGAATTGAGCTATTTTGAGCCCGTCAATTCCCGGAAACTTTGAGTGGAGATTTACCCGTTGAATCTAAATATACAAACACTAGAGGCAAAAGGATAGGTATCCCGCAAAAGAGTAGCATGGGTGAAAGCACTGTTTTGACTAGAATTGGACTTTGCATATGAACACACGAATTTCGGCATCCATCATTTAGTGCCTGGTTCTTTGGGCTCTTTCTTTTACGTTCTTTTAAGTTCGGGTATTACATTTAACTTTCACCACTGAAGCTGACAAAACGAAGCAGGTCTCGAGATTAATCTACGCAAACTCAGGTCGTGCCATTCTGGCAATATCATCGAAAGGTGTACATGGGCTCTGGAATTGGCCAAAAAATGATCAAAACTTAACGGGCAGTGTAAGGAATTCTTTTTTCCTTGAAATTGGCAGACTGTTTTATTGTTTAGCGCATTGTTAACTACATTGATTCTTCTTTTCACAGGTTACAATTAGTGTAGAATTACGGTTATGGCGACTTCCTCGTCAGAATTGGATGACCAATGACACAAGTGATACAAATCCTGAAGATGCAGCTCCGTGCTTTGCGCTGTCAAAGAACGATTCTTATCTAATATCAGCATTGAGGGGGCAGATACATTTGTTCAATTTGCTCAATTGCAAGGTGAATTTTTTCCCAAGGGCATGTTTATATCTTCTTGTCTATTTCTGGTAGAACGATCCACAAGGCACGAGATGATGAACTGCTCCTTTGTGCTGAAATTGATTAATTCTATTGTCTGGAAAGCAATTACTCTGATTTTTACGTGGATTACATGGTAGACTCATAAGTGCAGCATATATCCTTTTTTTTTACTTGCTAAGTGAGACAAGAACTTTTTTCTGGCTCCACTCTGTTAAATAAAAGAAGGCAAGAGCCTTTTTGACCCATCCAGATGTGATGGTCGAACTGCTCCCTCCCTTTGCGAAGAAGGAAGATGCCATTGAGGCACATATATCCCACTTGTACTAAGTTGTTAATACTATGCTGCCTGATGATATCCAGACGATGACAACATTTATGCCCCCACCACCAGCGGCAACATTTGTCGCATTCTACCCTCAGGACAATAACATAATTGCAATAGGAATGGAGGACTCCTCTATTCTAATTTACAATGTTCGAGTTGATGCGGTGAGAGCTGTTTTCGTAGTCATTGAAAGTTAACCTTATTATTACCCGCAACAAAGTTATGGATATTGACTTTCGCTTTCTCAGGTCAAGAAAAAACTAAAAGGACATCAGGAAAGAATTACAGGCCTTGCCTTCTCCAGTGTCTTAAATGTTCTCGTGTCTTCTGGCGCCGACTCTCAGGTACCAGACCGCTGCTGCCTCTTCCTTTCCGCTTTTGGGCAGAGAGAGCAATATAGTTTAAAGTGACCAGAAAAAGGGTTAATGTCCACTCTGGATGTATCGATGCTTATGGCCAACGTCATGTCCAACGTCATGTCCTGTTGTTGCTTACAGCTTATGATTGATGTGAATCTGATAAGGAAAACCCAATCTGGAATTTTTATTCTCTCAAACGTGCGTCAATATTAATCTCTCTTTTGATAATTGTCCACAATCACTGCAGTTGTGTGTTTGGAGAACTGACGGATGGGAGAAGCAGGCTAGTAAGGTTCTGCATATGCCAACTGGGCGAGCCACAGCCCCTCTTGCTGATACTCGAGTTCAGTTTCACCTGGCTCAGATACATCTGCTGGTGGTTCACGAAAGACGTATTGCCATATATGAAGCTCCTATACTAGAATGCCTTACGCAGGTATTGAAGATTCTTCTATGAGGCACAAACCGAAGTCTTTTCTCATTAAGTTTGCTGAATATTTGGTAGAGTGAGTTGTTTTCTTGCCAAATGTACTTATTTTGATTCATTGTTCATCTCAACTAGTGGGTTACTCGAGAAGCTAGCAGTCCAATTACACATGCCACATACTCTTGCGATGGTCAATCAATATACACAAGCTTTGAAGACGGAAGCATCGGTGTTCTTGCTGCTTCTACCCTCAGATTTAGATGTCGTATAAATGCTGTTGCTTATATCCCTCCAAACCCCAGGTAGGTTTAATTATTGCAGCTCACTCAACCTCGTTCTTTTATGAAAATAGCAAGTCTCATTTGCAAAGTTCCAATAGTCTGGCAAGTTATTCATTCGTCACTGATGGATTTGGCAGCTTGAGAGTCTACCCACTAGTCATTGCAGCACATCCATCCAAACCTAACCAGTTTGCACTAGGGCTTACTGATGGCAGCGTCTTTGTGCTCGAGCCATCAGAATCTGAGGGCGAGTGGGGTACTACTCCTGTTGAAAATGGTGCTGGGCCAAGCACGACCTCTGGTGCAACTGCTTCAGATCAACCCCGAAGGTAGTGCAGGCCATGTCCCCCCGTGGAACTTTGAGCATTAAAATGCTGAGCTGGCTTTCCTTCGCCGCACTTGGTCCATGTTTCGAGGGATGCTGCAGAGGGTAGATTTTACAGCCTCGGAGTATTACAGCCTGTCTTGAATGGTACAATGAGCATCCTGCTGGACTTCTGCTAAACCCTAGCAGCGATAATTTGTTCTGTTATATTCATTTAGGCTGACTGAAAGTGAAAAATGAAGAACATGAGATAAGGGTGTTGCTTAGAAGGCGTTGTATATGTTCGAGATGGAGGAAGGTGTCTGATTTTAGTGAGCAAGATGGAGACCAGAGGAACAGGATTTAGTTTTTTTAGGTGGCTACTATTACGCCCTGGAAATTTGCCTTTTGTAAATCGACTAAATTCGATAAAATGGATGAAATTGAATTTCAGTCGATATGAAAGTTTGAACCGTAAAGAATTAAGAGAGGGATTTTGGACGATTCTCGAAATATCAGTCGGTTTAGTTTAGGCTCAATAATTCTTAGTTGCCGAGAATTAGGGTTCAAATCCTCGCGCCAGAGCCTAATCATGATCGAGCCTAACCTGTGAAAAGACCAAAGATATTTCCCGTTAGTCGAGCCAAAATTTCGCTTAGTCCTGCATTATTGATTTACCATTTTACCATTGAATATTATGCACTACAAGACGAAAAATTTAATTTTGACTTGACTTGTGAGACCCCCGGTCAAATCCCACCTACCAATCAACATTTCAACCACCCACCCACCCACCCACCCACCCACCCTCCCTCCCTCCCTCCCTCTCTTTTCTCTCCTATCGGCCCCATTCTCTGCCACTATTCATGTGAAACACCCCCTTCCTCCCTGCACACCGAGACCTTCTCCTCCTTGTGTCGTTTTGAGCGGCCAACACCACCGACTGACCCTTACACTACGACCAGCCCTCACCGTCACCCTCGACCCTCCGGCGCCGCCGAACCAGCTCGGAAGTCCCGTGCTCTGTTTTCGGGGCCCTTGACCTGAGAGACTCTCCTCTTCCTTCTCGAGCTTTACGTCGCCACCAACACCTCTAGCCATCTCACCGACGTCCTCTGCCCTCCTCACCACCTTCTCAACCTTGCCTCACTGGTTGTCGAGCTTCGGAGCCGCCGCGGGAGCCTAGTGAAGGTTCGGTCCCCCATTTTGGGGTTTGGTGTTGGAATCGCTCTGTCCCGGCCTCCTCCGTCCAACTCCGCCGCTCACTGGCACCATAGCGACTGTCCTTGACCCCTCGTCGTCCTCCAAAGCCACCGAAGCCCGATTGCCACCAGTAGGAGCTGCGAAGAGCCTCGGCCAACATCCTCTATTTCAGCGTCAGTTCTATGCAGCTGCGGTTCCACTGCCTCTAGCCATCCTCCCCATGGCCACCGCCACCCTCAGCTCCCTTGACACCTCACCGGCCTAGTTTGAACCTTCCCTCACCCCGTCGGCCCAAGAAACCCCCAAAACAGCCCTAGAATCGAGCTCCTCTGCCCTGTTTTCCCTTGACCTGAACTTGACTTGCCATCGACCGCCACTATTCCGGCCACCGGACGTCGCCGGGCACCACCTCTGAACCTGTGCTACTATCCCGGAGTGTTGTGGTCTTGCCTGATCACTTTGGGTCGAGTTGGAGCTTCGGCAATCGGGTTAGCCTCGAGTCTCGCGAATCGCGCCGTCATCGCCAAGCCGAGTCGTTGTCGCCATGACCGCCCGAGCATGAATTGATTGTGAGTTAACCCATAATTCTTGGTTAGGGCGCTAATTGTGCCAAGGATTAGTTAATTAGTCGATTAGGGTATTTAGTCAGAATAATCTTGGTCGGTTTAGATAGAAATCAGGTTTAGGATAAATGGCCGTGATTAATTAAGCTAGTTGATTTAGTTAGGTCGTCTGTAGCTAGCTGGTTGTTAGAATTGAGTGATTGACTGATTGGGCATCGATTGCCATTGTTTGGTCGCGAGCGAGCGTTAATTCAGAACTGAGCGATCGATAGATAATTTAATGAAATTGGAATTAATCAATGTCGTTTGATTAATTGAATTGATTAATTGATCGTGTTTTGATTGCTTGACTGAGTGCGGTTGATTGATTGTGATGTGGCATGATTGAATTTCTGAGTGTTTCATCGTCCGTGTCGGGCGCAAGCCTAGTTTTGGAGTTGTGCATTCATATGGCTTGTGTGAACTCAAACTGTAACGTTTGTATGAGCATCCGGCTTAAATCAAAGATGGCAAAATTGATTGATTGTCGGGTGCCATGTGTGGTCATATGATGAGACGATGAGATTCCTGACAAGGTTGTATCATGACGATCGGGAAAATACAATTTGTCGAAAGCACGTCATTCTGTGATGTCAATTTGACGGATGTCGGTCGCAACTTGTGACGGACCGAAGCATTGGAATGGATTCCTGATAGTTCCGTGCCGTGACGATGGGAATCACACGGGCTATTGGATGCAGTCGCCGAAAGTAAGGGACGATGCCTGGCGCCGCCAGAAGAGTACCAACTGACCAGTGTACTAGGCACCAACTGACCAGTGTGTCGGATTCACATGCCCTATTCTCGGGTTGACATGCCCTATCTCATAATAAATGGACTACGTGTAATGTCATGTATGTCGATTGCTGTGATGCTTGCCTTGATTTGGTTGTTTGACTGTCATGTCGTGTCTGTATTGCATTATGTGTGGCTTCCTGGATGGTAAGTTGCATGTGATTGTATATCTATATTGGTTGACATGCCATGTCTATTTGGTAGGATATCCTGGGTGAATCAATGTCCTAATCGTGCTTAGGCGTTGACTTCATTGAGATTTATTTCTCACCCGTAATGGGATAACATTTTCAAGTCACAAGTGACGGAGTCTCGTGGATGTTGAGGCGTGATTTTTGGAGTGGCCCTTTTGGAGTAGATATGGAGTTAACCCTCTCGACCATTGTCTCTTTTGAGGTCCTAGAGAGCCGCCCCGAAGAATGTGGTTATATGTTGTTAGCTATATAGGGTTAATTAGTATCTGCTTTACATAAGGATTAAAGTTGACTTTCGATGAATTAATTGAATGACTGTTCCTGCTGATTTATCCCATGCTGATCTTGTTGTCTGGGGGTTTGGCACGTTCCGCATGCGCATTTCGATTATAGGTTGATAGCGAGCCCGGGATGCTATCCTTCGTGACTGAAATGTGTTAAGGTAGGGATGCCGCGTGCTTGAGGATCGGGGCGTGACAGCTATTATGTTCCTTCTGCGTTATGCTGAAAGTACATCTTTCAATTTTGCTTAAGTAGCATTTGTTGGCACCTAGCAGGTTCTCCTTTCTCGTAATCTTCTCCTTGCATTCCTATTGTGAAGGCGATTTGAGTGCAACAGCTCTGGGATGGATGACAGTAAATACTTCACCGTGGTCTTTCTCGACATTTTTGCTTATAGAACTGCAATCTTTAGGCAGCAAGTTCCCATCTTTTTGACGATGCAGTTAAACACCGCATCGTCAAGGACAGGAATTGGTTATTTCTCAAGCTTTGGTAGTTTGTTTGACGACTTGAATTTTTCATTTGCAAATGAACGAGAGTAGGTAGAAGCATGACAACTAGCCCTTTTTTCGATCTCATCTGTGTTCCAATCACCCTCCCCTTAGTGTAATATCCCTATAATGCCCTGAAAATTTGCCTTTTGTAATAAAGGGATGAAATTGAATTTCAGTCGATATGAAATTTTGGACTGTAAGGAATTAAGGGATGAATTTTGGACGACCCCCGAAATTGTCAGTCAATTACATTAGGCTTCGTAATTCTTAGTCGCTGTGAATTAGGATTCAAATCCAGAACGAGTCTAGCAGGTGAAAAGACCAAAAATATTCCCCGTCAATGGAGCCAAATTTTCGTTTGGTCTCGAATTATTGAATTACCTTCTTACCCCAAATAATTCATGCATATAGGACAAAGAACTTGAATTTTGATGAGACCTTGGTGGGCCCCACTTGTCCAATCTTACCCACCAATCCTCTCAAGTCAAGTCTCACCCACGCTATTCTCTTTCTCCCCCCCCTCTCTCTCTCTCTCTCTCTCTCTCTCTCACGCTCTCTCTCCTTCTCTATCTTTTTCCCCTGCCGTGGACACCTTCCTGCCGAGACCACCTCCTTCCCTCCTTCCTATTGTTTTTGCACCACGACCACGACCTCAGACCACTCGCTTGACCTCTAGCCTTCTTCGTCGCCGCCGTTGGGCCGCCATTTGCCCCTGGAGAACCACGAAATAGCTGTCGGCCTCCTACTCTATTTTGGGGACAGAGAGCTGCCCGAGCTTCAATGCCCTTGCGGCCACCTTCGACCGCCACCAGCCACCGGCTCGACTTCCCCTCCGATCATCGACAGTCGTTGCCGAGCCGCCGCGAGAGCCATGTAAACCCCAGATCTGCTCGGCGCTCTGTTTTAGAGCCGCGGTTGCTTCAACCCCCTCCGCTTGCCTTGCGCCGCCCTTCGCTGTTTACCGTTGATGCCCAACGACCTCTCTTGACCCCTTGTCATCCCCCACAGCCACCGGAGTTCGATCATTGCTCGTGGGACCTCGAAACCGTTGGCCAAACCTCCCCTGTTTTTTACGCCTGGGTCCCCTGTTTCGGGTTAAGAATGTACTCGATGCCCTTGGCCACCTCCGGTCGCCGATCGCCGTTCGCCGCTCCTAGCCAGTCCCGACGGACATCCTCAGCCCCTGGATGAGCACTCGAACCCTTCCTGGTCTTCCTTTAACCCTTGAGATTGAGATTTCCTCAAATCATCCTCGGTTTTCCCTATCGTAGCTTCTGGCCGGTTCTGTTTTGGCCGGACCACCGATCGCCGAAGCTCTACCGCCGCCGCCGACCTCTTGCCAGACCTCCACGACGTGTCCTAGTAGCTGTGGGGTGTTGTCACCCCTTAAATAACCGAGAAACCTGAGAGTTCGCAAGGAAAATCGAGAGCCGTCATCGTCAGGTTTCGTCGTTGTTGTTGCGTTGTCACCACGTGTTGTTGTGAATTCCCTTGCTCGATTTAGGGGTGAGTTATCCCTTAATCCTTGGTTAGAGCTCTAATTACGCATATGATTAGTTAATTAGCCGATTAAGGTAATTAGTTAGAATAATCGTGGTCGGTTAGATAGAAACTAGGCTCAGGATAAATGGCCATGATTAATTAGGTTAGTCGTTTAGTTTAGGTCGTCTGTGGCTAGTTGGTGGTTAGAATCAATTGATTGACTGATTGGGCATCGATTGCCATTGTTTGATTGCGAGCGAGTGTTAGTTCAGAACTGAGCGATCGATCGATAATTTAATGAAATTGGGATTAATCAATATCGTTGGATTAATTGAGTTGGTTAATCAATCGAGTTTTGACTGCTTGACTGAGTGCCGTTGATTGATTGTAATGTGACATGATTGAATTTCTGAGTGTTTCATCGTCCATGTCGGTCGCAAGCCTAGTTATGAGATTGTGCATACATATGACCTGTGTGAACTCAAACAATATGATTTAGCATGAAAATGGCGCTAGGCCGAGTCTTTGAGCACATTCGTATGAGCATCCGGCCTACAAAGATGACAAAATTGATTGATTATTGGGTGTCATGTGTGGTCATATGATGGGACGATGAGATTTCTGACAAGATTGTACCGTGATGATCGAAAAAATATGACTTGTCGGAAGCACGTCTTTTTGTAATGTCAATTTGACGGATGCCGATCACAGCTTGTGATGGATCGAAGCCTTAAAAGAGATTCCTGGTAGCTTTGTGTCGTGACGATCGAAATCACACGGATTACTGGATGCAATCGCAGGAAGTAAGGGACGATGCCTAGTGTTTCCAGAAGAGTACCAATTGACTAAGGTACTAGCATCAACTGACTAGTATGCCGGGCTGACATGTCCTATTCTCAAGCTGACATGCCTTATCTCATAATAAATGGACTACGTGTGACGTCATGTGTGTCGAGTGATGTGATGCTTGCCTTGATTGAGTTATTTGACTGTCATGTCGTGCCTGCATCGCATTATGTATGGCTTCCTAGAGTGTAAGTTGCATGTGATAGGATATTTTGGGTGAATCAACTTCCTAGCTGAGTTTAGGTGTTGACTTCACTGAGATTTATTTTTCACCCCGTCATGGGATAATATTTTCAAGTCACAAGTGACGGAATCCCGTGAATGTTGAGGTGAGACTTTTTGGAGTGACCTTTTGGAGTAGATTTGGAGTTAATCCTACCGACCATTGTCTCTTTTGAGGTCCTAGAGAGCCGTCTCGAAGAATGGGGTTGTATGTTATTAGCTATATAGGGTTAATTAGTATCTGCTTTGCATAAAGATCAAAGTTGTCTTTTGATGAATTGATTAAATGAATGTTCATGCTGATTTATCCCATGCTGATCTTGTCGTCTGGAAGTTTGGCACGTTCCGCATGCACATTTCGATTATAGGTCGATAGTGAGCCTGGGACGTTATCCTTCGTGACCTAAGGGTGTCAAGGTAGGGATGCCTCTATTGACACATGATTTTTTACAAGTATTTTTCAGTCTTATTTTGAAAAATTCATAAAAAATTCATAAAAAAGTTGAAAATTTGTAAAATCAACTTTGGTAGCCTTGGCCAAACCTAAGGAACCATTTTTGAACAAAAAATAAGTTTCTTTATTTTTCATATTTTTTAATATTTTCGAAAAATAAGAAAATAGATGAAAATTCAAGAAAAATAGCATTTGAGGTCACAAAAATATGAAAAAATAGAAAATATTTTTATTTTAATTCCCTTGTATTTTTGACCTCATAAAAAGTCCAAATTCAAGTTCGATTTTATGTGTTCTTTTGTTACATGTATGATTAAATTTGGTAAAAAAATATCAATTGAGTCTTTTAATTTGTAATTTTGGCATTTTTAGGGTATTGACATTCAATCTAATTGTCTTTCATTGCACTTTAGCCTAATTATTAGCACAAATTGCTCAATTGCATGGATTGGGCAAAAGTTACATACTTTATTGCAATTTAATCCTTGAATTTGGGCATAATTGAAATTACTTTCAATTCAAGGGCTACCTTTATAAATTGAAGCCGCTGCCTAATGTATTTCATCATTCTGAATCGATTTGATCATTTGAGCCTTCAATTTCACAAATTTTCAAATTGAAATTAAGGACAAATTTGGGGCTTTTATAGAAATTGACACGAAATTTTGGGTAAAATCACATTTTTAGATAATATTTATGTCCTAAGTTCGATTTTGAGGTTCAATTTGCAAAAATTCCCCACAAATTAAGGTTAATTTTAGAAAATCAAGTCAGAACCGGTTCTGACTGGTTAGACCGCCCGGTCAGAGCGGTCGAACCGGTCTGCTACAGTATTATCTTCTTCCTCGAGCTACTGTGCGAGTGAACAATCCACAGGTTGATTTTGATCATCAAATTGAAAGTCGATTCGCAAGTAATTGTGAGAGCATTGGTAGGCGTAATGTTGTCCTCACTCTTGACCATCGATCGACATAAGCATCATCATTCGACATCGCCGGAGGAGCGAGTAATCAGTCGGTCAAACTCGTGGGACCTGCAAAAGTCAATAATTACAAACACAGCTCAAATCCTAGCCAAATTCGCGCGAGATTAAATTTGCCGGAGAACCAAAGAGAGTTGGACGGAATGCCCATCATCTCCGATGCTGTTTGGACCTGAAAACACGTGGCCTCACGTGCGATTGAAGCCAGTATACACTCCATCGTTCAACGCCAAAATTTTAAAAGTGATATATAGCCTTTTGGAGGGCTTTCTGTGAAAAAGGAGGTCGTTCATTCTGTTTCCCGAAGAGAACGGAATAGAGAGAGAGAGGAGAGAGAGATAGAGAACTCGCCTTCCATCGCCATTGTGGAAGGCTTGAGTTCGAATTTACAAAGCACTGGTTGGGCCTTTTCAGGCCAAACCAAAGCTTCTAAAGGTCATCGAGAGGTCGCCTGGACTGAGAGGAAGCGATCGCTGCCGACTGTGCCACCTGAAACCGCGAGAACAGGTGAGTTCAATCTTCGAACTTCCATACTGTGCATCAATGATGGATTTTATATTCGATGGTCATCATTCGATTTAGTGTGTGCGTTTTGTTCCCCAAGCATCACTGACCATCATCGCATCTTCATTTGGCATCGACTTTGCTTGAATATCTCGAATTGAGTCTCCAAACTCGACCTCTATTGTCGATCATTGTTCAAAGTCGCCTAGCCAAATCTAGGTCGTGCGAGCTCAATCGAAGCTCGAGGTAAGTGTTCCGAACCTCTTGTGATGCTTCTATGTTGACTTGAGATGCCATGAATCGCATGATTGGAGTAGCTATATCCGTACTGGTTCAAGCTTGCCTGCATTTGATTCTGTTGATGAAATACGTTAATTCTGAGATATGTGATGCGAAACGTTGAGACGAGTCGATTGGCGTCGGTCTTGTGCAATTCCGTTGAGGTTTCATCGTTGGATCGTCGCCAGAGGTTCTCGGCTGTCCATTCCGCCGGGGTCGGGAGGTTGAAGATGAAGCTGACGTGGCTGGTCAAAGAGTCAAAGGTTTAGGTGTCAGTTCATCATTGGTCCATGTGTGTGCTCAGTCAGCTTGGCCGTTAGGGTCTGTTATTCAAATAAACAGATCGGACGGCTTAGATAAATCGAGTCTAATTTTTAATGGCCGTTCGATTAATAATTAGGAATATTCAAAAATGATTTTAAAATCGAAAAATCAAAACAAGCCGAAACGGTGTTGTTTAGGTTAGTAGTTAAGTGGCGTCGTTTAGGTTAGTGAGGGTAGACGGTCCAGATCGAGTCTCGACTTTTAATCGTGATCGTAGGTTTAAGTAATCAGATCTGACAGCTGAGGAGTAGTCGACTTCTGATCTGAGCCGTAGGTTTCAATCAACCAATCCTAAGGCCGAGGAACAACCACGTGGTTCAATAGGAACCGTTGGATTAAATCTGAATAATCAGAAAATAAAAAAAAAAGCGAAACAGTGTCGTTTTGAGGTGTAGGCCGTGCGGGTCCGGGTCTGGGCTGGGTATCCGACTCGAGTGAGTCGGGTCGACCCGATCCGAATCATTTTTTAATAAAAAATTCAAAAAAATGGTTTTTAAATAATAGAAAAATGGAAAAATCCTAGAAAATCCTAAAAAATGTTAGAAAATTCTAGAAAATCCAAAAAAATGTAGGAAATTTGTGGACAATTCCTAGACATTCCAAAAATTCCTAAAAATTAAGGATTGACCACAGATAACTGGTTGATCCTATTTTTGGGATTTCTTATCTGTTCATCCAAGAATTGACGATATTACCCTTTAGGGGGAAATTGCCTCTGCGTTGTAAGCGAGATAGGTCGATAATACCAACCTAAGAATTAGGGTCGGTTAGGCGACTAATTCTTATTCTTGGATTTTCAAATCTTGTCCTTTTTCTAAGAATGATGATTTTAGCACTCAAAGGGTAAATCATATTCCTTATTCCGATCGAGCCCTAAAAGTTACTCAAAATTAGGATTTGGGTCAAGAGGTCGACCAATCCTTCTATTTGAGATTTTCACTTCTCATCACTTTCTGAAATGACGATTTTACCTCTCAAAGGATAAATCGCTCCAAAAATTCCAAAAAAAATTCGAAAAATCTCCGAAAAATAGGAAATGGATTGGTTTGGCGACCAATCCTATTTCCACCATCTTTTGACTCCATATTTCATCTAAAATGATAAATTTTCCCTTCTTGGGTAAATTGTCCCGAAATTCTTCAAAATTACGATTTTGCCCCTCAAAGGCAAATCATGTCAAAAATACTCCTATGCCTTGATTAATATTTCTCTAGGCTAATAGGGCCTTACCAGGGATGCCATGTTGCTTTCATGTGATTTATCCGCATGTTTTGGATCCTTGACTTGCACACTCATTTTATTGATTGTGTTTGTTAGGATAGTCAATCATATCTGTATGAACTCTTAGTTTTAGGGTTCGCACCTCATTTATCTGCATGAAATCCTAGGGTTAGATAAATCATTCAACTTAGGTGCCGAAAGGGCGTCAACTCTGACAGTTGGGTAACAAAGTCCCCGATCCCGTTTCTCTGATTTTCACAGAATTGAATAAAATGCTCTCAACTATTCGATAGGATTTCCGATCGTACCCTCCACGAAACGATTGGTGGCGACTCCTTGGCATGTACACATATCACATGTCACCATACTGCACAGAAGGTCGACCACGTATACTGCCGTTGCGACTTGGGTAATGGGCATTGGGAGAGGCTCGCGTCCGACCAGACGTCGGACGGCCCATTAGCCCTTGAAATTGCTCGAGTAGAGGGTCGCGACAGATTGGCGACTCCATTGAGGACTTATTCCAAACTAGTATCTTTGGTTAGGAATTCTAGAGGACTTGAACTGATTAAAAGGTTGATGGCTTATCTAACCTTGTTTCCTACAGATGCTCTCGAAGATGAGATACGTATCCTAATTGTTGTGTTAGATGTTTTTGCAGATTGGACAAATAAGGGGTGGAGTGTTTGTTGACATCTTTCCTGCAGGTTGGAGTTGGGATTGTATGTTTATGTTTATGCATATATTGAAGCGGTGTTTGATACAAACTGCTGTGCATGACCTTGCGTTGTGATGATCACGACACATCATACACACTGGCGATCAAACCCCGACTGCAAACCACCTTTAGGTTACCTTAGATAGGGAAAAGATACGAAAGGATCTTGTGTTTGATATCACATGAGACTTTCGTGTTTATTCTCGCTTACAATCCAAATTGGTGATATCTAGCCCTCTTAGGTTGGTACTCTTGGGGATGAATCTGCCATATTTGGATCGTGAGAGCCTGAGCCATAGGTTCCTCACCTGATTTTATTTCTAGAGTATATTCCCACTTGTCTCATGCGCATGTCTGTGGAAGATTGGTATACCTAAAACCATCCATTGTTACAAGGGAATATTTCATGTTCTCTGAGGTTTTGGTTGGAAAGGCATTTACTTTTGATGCATTTCCTTACTCCCTGGTTTGTAATATGTTCATGTGTTGCATATTACTCGCATCTACATACATTGCATATATTCTGAAATCATTTTAGTGACTGATTGAAATAACGATGATAGGGGATAGGATGTCGCTGTTCCCTAAAAGCTCAACGAAATTAGTGGCCTTCGAGTGTTTAAGGAAATTCACTCGTCCCGGACCGAACACAAGGTTACATTTTACTAGGTTCGTACACGGTCGGGAGCTGACTGGCCGTAAGCTGGGATTTGTTGAAGATTGCCAGGCTAGTTATTATATCGATAACCTTAGGTTTAAGCGACAGGCGAACGAGATGTTCAAGTACTATCTAGAGGTGAAAAGGCAGTATCGCGACAGTTTAGCTAGAGAAGCTTACGCCTGCCGAAAAGCTGAGCGTCAAGCCAAGGAGAACCAACCTGTGATTCCTCTTTGGGGGAAGAAGAGAGGCCCTACAACCAAGACAAAGACAAAGCGCATCATACTCAAAAAGACAAAACCCAGGAAGACCCCTGAAGTCATTATACCATGGACCAAAGAATGGCCGGAAGAGCTAAAGCATCTCAACCAGCCTACCGAAGATTATCCTTCGCATTCTGAAGAACGCTCAACTAGGGGGAAGTCCTGATTACCGGGCCGTATCTTGAAGAGGAACGAGACAAAGATGCCATCAAGAAGGAAACCATGATCGACTGTAATCCCCAAGAAGATTAGATCTTGGGAGAGGGATAGCTTAGATCCCACACTCTAGAGGCCTTTTATGGTTTTCTTGTTTAGAATAAATTCGATTAGTGTCTCATCCCCTCTTGAGATCCCTCTAGATCTCTCATAGCATATCCTTTTTGTAATAAGGAATTTCATTTATTATGTTCACAGTTGATGTTTTAACCAATAGAATGTGACATTGTTATTTTCATTAATCACTAAGATGATTCTGACTAATTGCATAATTCACTTCTTTGAAATTCAAATTAGACCTTGAGTCAGGTTCTTCATACCTGAAAGGAATTCTAATTTCCATTTCTTTAACTGGAATATGCAATTAAATCAGTCCATGCATATTTCATGACATTTGCATAATCATGTTTAAAAGTAATCTTTGGCGATTGATTTCTCAAAATCATTTGCATATTCTAGACTTGATGGGAAAGAATGATATCCAAGTATTCAAATTTCCTCAAGCAGAGCTTATGGCCTGGTGGGATAGAATGGGTGAAGCCAGCCAGAAGTATGCGGACATGCTGAAGATTGAATGTCCACCTGCCTTTATCCAAGCCATGGCACTCTATTGGGATCCGACCAACGTGACATTCTTTACGGAAGGATTGAAAGTTACCCCTACCTTGGAAGAATATAGCGCCGCCATTGGAGTTGAGTTTACTCACTTGTTAGTTCAACCTCCTATAGAGTTCGAGCCTTTGAGTCAACTAGCTGAATTCCTAGATACAAACCTCAATGAAATCAAAGCAGACGAAAAGAGTAATTTAGGGCTAGTTTCACTATCCTTTCTTCTAGAAAGATTTCCCCACCTCCCTGCTAGCAAAGGAACAAAGTCTGGTAGAGCTTTTGTTTTGACATTCTTTAGCTTTGTCCTATTTCCGGTCTCGTCTGTAACTTTTGACCCTATCATGGCTGTAGTGGTCAAATAAGTCTGTCATGGGTAGGATTACTCGAACCTTATCCTCGCTGAAACCTTCCTCTCCCTCAATCGTTTTGGGAAGAACAAGAAAAGAATTTTTAGAGCCTCTAGTGGTCTCCTGTACTTCATATCCGTATGGGTTTTACTATGATTAGCTCTGATGCACATCCTCTTAGAACTTTCGTCAAAACCCATACACGCATTCCTAAAGTCAACTTCAAAGAATGGAAGAAATTTCTTAGAGCTTTAAAGCCAGAACAACTCCGATGGCGGCTTAGATTACCAACATTAGGTAAAGTCAGGCTCCACGCAATGGCGAAGATCCAATTCCCTTATTAGGATTCACAGGCGCCACAGCATATTATCCAAGGAGGGTTATACGGCAGTATGGGGCATTGCAAGAGGTTCCTTCATCGCCACGACCAGATGTCTGCTCGTTTGACTTGCCGAAAGAGATCCTCACAGGAGAGAAGAAAAAGCAATTCGAAGCTTAGGTGGAGTCCATTGTATGATCTTTGAAGGACTCCCAAACGGAAGACGTAGAATGGCCAGATGATATGCCTCTCGAGATGGATACTCACAGAGCTTCTACAGAATACATCCGACGTTTTGAGGCGACCAGATGAAGCTATGTCGAACCTTATCAATCGAATATATTGTGTCATACGTGCCTAGAGTGGAGCCATATATACCTGAAGACATGAGACCACCGCCATATTCAGGAGACGAGGATTCCCAGAATGAGGGATTTGATCTTTGCTGGGACGATGATGGTGCCTTAAACCCTAAGCGCCGTAGACTTGGATAGACTATTTTGTCAAGTGTAAAACGTGTGAAGATTACAATGTTTTCTTGACATTTGGATACTCATCTGTATTATATGTTACATTTAATACACGTGTATGAGCATAAACATGTTTTGTCAATGCATCAAAACTATCGCCAAAGATTGCGCTTCCTTTAATTTCATGAATTCTCTTGACAAATGATTGAAAGAATTGCTCATGCAGAACTAAGGCTTGCAAGGTAGTCCTTTTTCTCATCCGTCAATGGAAAATATGCAATTGAAGGAATCCTGTACTTTCCTTATTTGTCCTAAAGAGATGCTTAGTTGTTATTTTCAAATAAACAGGTATTCTCTAATCACGGAATTACCAAGACATCATTTCCGTACTGGACTTAAGACGAGGATGGAACAGCAAGAACTAACTCCACGAGTGGGCATATTAGAAACCCAGATGACTACCATGACTACCATGATGGCTGAAATTAAGTCTATGCTGGAAGCCTCCCAAGCCAGACAAACGGCGGTGCCTAACCTAAACGACTCAGGTCAATCTTTAATACCTGATACAGCTGACAAAGGGGCGACTGAACGCGCCTAACATGTCGTAGAGGACATTCATGCGCCAAATGTCCCGCCACAGTTGAAAATGCCTCCTGTTGTCATCAACCTCGAGAAGGAAGAGAAAGGAAAGCAGTCTGGGAAAACTGAAGTCGAGGCTAAGAGAATAGCCAAGATTGAAGAGCGCTTGAGCAGTCAGGGCTATGAGTTAGCTCACCTCGACAAGATATCACCGTTCGCTAAAGTGGAGACTCCTTCGGATTACAAAGAGCCGGACTTTGTGAGAAAATACAACGGGACAGGCTGTCCACGTGCTCATCTCAAATACTATTTGCGTAAGATGGGGCACTATTCTGATTATATTCCACTTCCAATGAATACGTTCTAAGAAAGTTTGGCTGGTGCTGCTTTAGCTTGGTTTATTGAGTTATACCTGGATGATTACGACGGATGGGAGGATCTTGCTGAAGATTTCCTTAGGCAGTATAAGTTTAACAAGGCTACGGCCCCGACAAGGGAAGATCTGTTGCGAACGGTGAAAGGGAGAAGCGAAACAATCAGAACATACGCCCAGAGATGGTGTGCCTTGGCAACTCAAGTGACACCGCCGATTCCAGATGATAACTTGATTGACTTGTTCCTGAAGGCTCTTCCCTTTGAGTACTTCGATAGATTGAACACCTCAGGATGACAAACTTTTACACACTTGATAAAGGTGGCTGAAAGATTGGAATGTGCTTTGAGAGAAAGAAGACCACACGAAACTTCGACAAGGAAGCAATATCCTGCGAGGAAAGAAAGAGAGGTTGGGGTTGATATAGGCTTTGTGCCAGATTCCAATAAACCCAAGGTGTTCGCTAATTCCAATCAGGCAAGAGGCAGATCGTCATGGTCAGTGTCTAAAGGACAAGAGCCTAGGAAGAGACAGCCTCCGAAGCAATTCTCTCAACTTCCTAGGTCATTATCCAAATTGCTCCCGATGTTACTAGAGTAACACTTGGTGGCAAAGGAACCTTCTAGAACAAATTTGGTGAAATATCCTGATTTTGATGAAAGCCAAACTTGCACCTATCATATGGGTGAAAGAGGACGTAATGTAGATAATTTCTACATCCTTAAGCTAAAGGTTCAAGCTTTCATTGATAATCAAATTTTGAAATTCGATGATGTAGCTCCAAATGTGCAAGAAATTCACTCCCTGACCACCAAACAGTTGGTACAATATTTGATGACGAGGAAGGGAACCATCTGGAGCTGAAGGTGAATGTACCTAGACTAACCAAAATTCTGGCAATCGCATCATCATACCCAAAAGAGGGAGAAGTATCGGCTGAAAGAAAGAAGCTATGCATTGCCAAGATGATGAGCCTAGGGATAATGTCAAGCGCCGCTGATGAAGGATTTGAAGGGATTAAGGCCTCGGTGAACTTAGAATGGAACCAATTTATGGTTGAAACCGAGCGAGGAAATATATTCTGGTAGGCGATGTAGAGCTGATTACTAAACCAGAAGAAGAACTTGATGAAGACGAACTACAAGCCGTTGAGCAAAGCCAGGTTGATCGCAGATTTGCAACTGAAGCACTAGAGAGAGGCGAAGTCACAGACAATCTAGGCGAGGATTCTGGCGGGTACAACTTCAAAGTAAAGTACTCTGCTCCTCCCAGTTTCTTCTAGAGAATAGAAGATATCATACCGGATGGGTGGGGAGGCACGGATGATCCTGTTCAACCCGAAATTCAAGAGGCAATGATAGAGCCTTTAACAGAAGAACCTGAATCATCACTCAACCGAGTGATATCGGGACATTTCCTGCGCATAGAAGAATAAGTAAATGATCTCACGAGAGAGATGGAGGATGTGTCATTTCGATTGACAACGCACAACCATCCTCAAATGATAAATAACGAGCTTGACACAAAGCAATACGTTAGGACGAAGAAAATAATAGCCCAGTAGCGATGTTTGACTGAACTGTTCGAAAGAGTGACAAGACACTTGAAGTTTGCAATATCAGTGGAGTCAAGTGATGCTGACAGTTACCACCAGACGGGATATGAAGATTTCCCTGAAGACTGGAGCGACATAGTGGCAATGATTGAAACTGCAACGACTGTGGTAATTAAACTGAATGAGCTTGACAGCTTGGGCCAAGAAGATGATTGTTTGGTGAAATCGGTGGTAATTCGCCTACCAATAGATGAATTCGATAACGGATCTGAACTAGAGATATCCCACCTAACAACAGTAACCATACGAGTCCTGCCAGTTGAGATTTACGACTCTAAGGCAGTTCATTGGGACTATGGAACAAGGGAAGTAGATGCCGTGATGAGATCAGGGCGATTTTACGCCCCAAGGGAAGGCGAATCAGAGAAGAAAGAGGTATCAAAAGAGGATGCAGAGAAAATCCTATCTATCATCAAGACTAGCGAATTTGAGGTGATAGACCAGTTAAGAAAAATGCCAACCCAGATATCTCTGTTGGATTAGTTCATCAATTCAGAAAAACATAAAGATGCACTGCTAAAAATGTTAAATGAAGTGCATGTCCCTGAAACCATCAACGATGTACAATTGGGAGATTTTGTAGGGGCAAATCCTTCTTAAGGATCAATTGAGCTTCTTTGATGAAGATTTCCCCATGGAGGGAAGAGGGCACAACAAGGTCTTATACATCACTACCCACTATAATGGAAAGAGAGTAGCACACGTGCTAATTGACAACGAATCAACTTTTAACATCTGCCCGTTGGCTACCTTGAGGAATTTGGGCATTAAAGAAGAAATGATTCGAATTTCCAAAGCAGCTGTTAGAGCCTTTGATGGGATGATGAAGACAGTGGTAGGCGAGATCGAGTTGGATGTGCTCATAGGCCCTACCAAATTCTCAATAAACTTCCAGGTGATGGATCTGCCGAGCGCATTTGGATTCCTGTTGGGGAGACCCTAGATTCACATCGCTGGAGCCGTACCCTCAAGTTTACATCAAAAAGTGCGATTCGTGATTGATGTAAAGGTAGTTACCATCCATGAGGAAGTTGACCTCATTGCATATCAGAATAGCGCTATCTCCTCCATTGAACCTGAAGTTAAGGAAGAAGCTAGCTATCATTTCTTGGAGCTGGTGGCAGTAATCCACACTCCTGTGGGTGCGAAACTGAAGGTTCCTTTCGTCTCTGAAGCTAACCTTTTACCAGCTAATATGTTGTTAGCATATGGGTTCAACCCAAGAAAAGGTCTTGGCAAGCATGGTCAAAAGATTAGCGCTCTTCTATAGTTAAAATCCAACGAACATAAGATAGGCTTGGGGTATCATAACATTCGTATTGGTGATTTCCCCTCTAAGATAGTAGGCCGAGGCCGAGGCAAGAGTCGTGGACGCCATGGACGCCAACGAAACAAAAAAGATTCCTTCATTGGTTCTTTAACTTGGAAAGGCAAATTTAAGATGTTCAACAACCCTTTGAACGAGTATTTTAGCTAAGACTCTAAGTGGATGTCAGAAGAAGGAATAACTCCGTCAGCAGAACCAGATCTCGCAAACCCTTTTCTGGGAGATGACTCTGTGATTGTCATTATAGAGTGGCTTGATGAGGAGGCCGATACTTCTGAGTAAAGAAATCTGTCCCTTTCTTTTAACATTGCATTTAAATTCCTGCATTTCTTCGCAATATTCATCTTTGTTGTTTGAAGTAGAGGTCGGAAAACGCCTTTGGATCTCCGACCGTTGGTCCAAATAGCATAGCTTGTAATGCGGTCCATTTTTACATTCAATAAAACACACGAGTTTTATTAAGGACATATGAGACTACAAATTAGCTCAATGATGACACTAGCCTTCCATATGGGAAACTTGAGGCCTGATTTGTCATATGGTTTCTGATTTTCAAAAGATTTCCTAGGAATAAGGATGTCTGAGGATATGAAGACTAGTTCCGTTTATGTCTGCACTTATTTTGAAATCTCTTTTGAAAATTTTTTTCACACTCATACATCGCATTTCTGTATGAAGCAGAGACAAACCATTCTCATGACATTTTCGACATATCATCTCAAACATGTATGCTTGGTTATTATGTGAGCCAGATCACCAAGATGATTACTCTTGCAATATTGAGGAAGATGCAGATGAAGGCTATGCAGCCATCCGTAGAGATTGGAGTGCTTTTGAAAATTCAACACCTCCTACTTCGGAAGAGCCAATAGTCATCAACTTGGGTAATACTGTAGATGTCAAAGAAGTCAAGATTGGTGGGCATCTGTCCCGAGCTGAAAGGTTCAGATTTACAGAGTTACTTAAAGAGTATTAGGACATCTTTACATGGTAGTATGCTGAAATGCCGAGTTTGGATCCAAGAATTGGGGAACACTCGTTACTCACAGATCTTAGTGTTAAACCTGTGAGACAAAGCAGCAGAGGGATGAAAGCCAAGTTCGAAGACAGAATTAAAAAGGAAGTGATGAAACTTCTTAGAGTGGGCTTTATTGAAGCCATCCCTTACTTAGATTGGATTGCAAACATAGTCCTCGTCATGAAAAAAGATAACAAATTCTGGATTTGTGTGGATTACCGGGACTCGAATAGAGCAAGCCCAAAGGATGATTTTTCGCTTCCTTACATTAATGTGTTGGTGGATAGTACAACAGGGTGCAAATTATTCTCATTTATGGACAGATTCTCTGGATATAATTATATCCTCATGAAATAGGAGGACAAGCTGAAAACTGCATTTACTACCCCTTGGGAAAATTTTTGTTATAAGGTGATGCCCTTTGGACTAAAGAATGCTGGGGCAACTTATCAGAAGGCGATGGTCACCCTATTTCATGACATGATCCATAAGGAGATCGAAGTATATGTCGATGACATGATTGCCAAGTCCAAGAAAGAACAAGATCACATTCAAGTGCTGAGGAAGCTGTTTGAGCAATTGGGAAAATACAAGTTAAGGTTGAACCCTAACAAATGTGTGTTTGGGGCGAAATCTGAGAAACTTCTCGGATTCATGGTCAGTAGCAGGGGCATCGAAATTGACCATTCGAAAATTCAAGCTATATGTGACCTAGCAACCCCCTAAACGGTGAAAGAAGTAAGAAGTCTTCTAGGGAGACTAAACTACATCCCAGATTCATCAATCAATTATCGAATATGGCTAAACCGATTTTCAAACTACTCAAGAAGGGTGCGATGCAGAATGCAGTTAGGCATTCCAGAAGATCAAAACTTATCTAGCCACTCCACTAATACTTGTGCCACCCATCCCAAGTTACCCCTTGATCTTGTATTTGACTATACATAAAAAGTCTTTGAGAGCCTTACTTGCTCAAACAAGCCTTGTGGATAGTATAGAAAGGGCTATCTACTACTTGACTAAGAAATTCACCTCATCTGAAGCAAATTATACGCATGGTGAAAGGGCTTGTGTAGCAGCAGCATGGGGACTTCGCAGATTAAGGCAGTATACCCTACACCACCACATTCAGCTGATGACAGAAAATGACCCTATCAAATATCTCTTGGAAAAACCCGCCTTGATAGGGAAATTGACAAAATGCCAAGTGTTGTTGTCTGAATTTGATATCAAAAGTTCTCCACAAAAGTCTATGAAAGGAAGAGCCATAACTGACATGTTGGCAGAAAACGCCCAAAATCACACATCTTCTAAACAGACGAAGGTAGAAGATCAAGTTTTGAACCTGATAGAAGACAAATGAGTTATGTATTTCGATGGTGCCGTCAATCTATCGGGAACTGGCACAGGGGCAGTGCTGATATCTCATGATGATCAACATTATCCTGTTGTTGCAAAACTGACTTTTCCTTGCACCAATAATATTTCATAATACGAGGCGTGCATCCTTGGCCTACAGTTGGCCATCTCCATGGAAGTGCCTAAGTTGCAAGTTTATGGAGATTCTATGCTCATCATCTTTCAGACATAGAGGGAGTGGAAAACAAAGGACGCAAAGCTCGTCCCTTATCATGAGTACCTGGAAGAGTTGACTCTTAAATTCGAAAAGGTGTCATTTGAATACATGCCAAAAGCGCAGAACCAATTCGCAGACGCGCTGGCCACACTGGCCTCCATGCTGCAAATAACTGATGGATTGGAAATAGAGCCACTACTGATCGGCGTGATCAGAAAACCAGTTTATTGTATATTGGTCGAAGAAGAATTCGACGGAGAGCCATGGTACCACGATATCAAGAATTACCTCTTGAAGAGAGAATTTCCTGATGTATGTCAAGCAGGAGATCGAAGATATATAGCCAAGATGGCTAGTAAATTCTTCATCAGTGGACAAACCTTGTACAAAAGGTCTTTCGATTCTACTTTATTAAGGTGCATAGATGGTAAAGAAACAAATACTCTCATGAAAGAAATCCATGAAGGTGTATGCGGACCACACATGAATGGCCATCTCCTTGCGAGGAAGATCATGAGGCTTGGTTATTATTGGATGATCATTGAATCAGACTGTAATCAACAGGTCAAATCATGCCACCAATGTCAAGTATATGTCGATAAGATTAATACACTCCCAAACGAATTGCATCAAATGTCTGAAGTTTGGCCTTTCTCTATGTGGGGAATAGACATGATAGGGCCTATCAATCTAGCAGCTTCAAATGGCCATCGCTTCATTCTAGTTGCAATTGATTACTTCACAAAATGGATAAATACCAGTTCTTACACAATTGTCACTGCAAGGAGTGTGGCAAGATTTATGAAAAGGGATATAATCTCTCGATATGGTACCCCTCGAGCAACCATCACAGACAATGAGTCCAACTTAAACAACAAGATTGTCGATGATCTACTGGATCACTTTGGCGTTCGACATCTTTATTCTTCCCCTTACCGCCCACAAATGAATGGAGCAGTAGAAGTGGCAAACAAGAACATCAAGACGATCTTGGCTAAGACTGTCGAGAATTATAGAGATTGGCATGAGAGGCTACCCTTTGCCTTAATGGAGTATCAGACTTCGATCAGGACCTCAACTAGGGCAACTCCTTATGCACTGGTATATGGGATGGAGGCTGCCTGCCTGTAGAGATTGAGGTTCCGTCTCTGATAATATTGTCAGAAGTTAAATTCTCTAAGGCAGAGTGGATCAAACACAGATATGAACAACTAAATTTGATAGACGAGAAGCGTCTTAGAGCGATTTGTCATGGCCAAAGCTACAAGAAGAGGGTGGCTAAGTAATTTAACCGGAAGGTCAAATCCAAAAATTTCGAGGAGGTGACCTGGTGATAAGGAAGACTTTACCAAACGCTGCTCATCCCGGAGGCAAGTTTACCCCGAATTATGAAGGTCCTTATGTTGTCAAGGAAGTCCTTGTGGGAGGGGCATTAATTCTTGTAAATTTTAAAAGAGAAGAATTAGGATATTCTGTAAACTCAGATGCTGTGAAGAAATATTATCTTTGAAAAGAAATCAGATGGTGGTCACATGACTTTCTCCAAAACGATTCGAGCCGGCTTATTAGTCATTACATAGGCTTATCATGCATCCATGCATACATGACATGTGTTATGTTTTGCAGGATTCCAAGAAATAGATTCCGAATCAAACTCGTTCAGATGTAACCAAGAATAGAATAGCCCCTGACACGTAGAACCAGGTGATATGTATCTATTCCATCAAGTGTTAAAATATATTCTACTCACTGGAGTTCCTACTCTTTTCATATATGAATGTCTGATGAAGACGAAAGGCAGCAATGGATGAATACGGTAAAATCTCTCACCTTCTTGTAAAGGAAAAGTCGAAAATGAACGTGCATATGGTCAAACTTAGGAATGAACCATGCTCTCAAAAGAAAAATTTCTAATACTTGTTGCACACATGTTAGGGTTAGAGGTTATCCAAACATGGTCGAAGCACGCATGGTGCATCATTAATTCCCTGTGAGGTGAAATGTTTGGAGAAAAGCAGAATGATTTTTCCAAAACAGAGTTGTTTAGTCTATTTAGCCGGGATTGTTTCTTTAGATAAGAGGCAAGCCTAATCCAAACACGTCCTATACACACCAGAGAGATGAGAGGAGTGTAAAGATAGAAAAGCCTAAACTCGGGGATGTAAGGGCTATTCGCATCAATTACATGGATTGGGATGACGGATGCATTCATTCTCCTCATAAACATTACAAGTGATCATTGATAAATCCTTTGAGCGGTGGTTTTCATTTGTTAACCCTGTCAAGAGCCACCCCACATCGGGGGAGTATAGAAGCAATCCAGCAGCTTGGAAAGGTAAATGGTTAGAAATCTTTTTGCTCAGACTAACATCAATCTTCGTCTGTTGATATGCGTTAATCCAGGCGCCATAAGATGACGAAGAGACATTCTTTTCTCTATCCTATACATTTATACCCATTGCATAGTCAATTTGAGCCTACATATTCATTTCATGTACCATCATCGGTGATCATTGCACAACACCAAGACGAAGGTGGCAAGGATACTCGCAGACAGAAAAGTGCAAGACGTAGGAGCTACATGAGACTGTCAAAGCAAAATGTTCAGACATGATGAGACTCAAGTCACATACCTTACATTATCGCAAAAAAAAATCCTACTTCCTAGAAAAGGAAAAGGAAAAGGTGGGATCAAAAAGAGAAAATGCCGAATCTCTATGCTTTAAAAAGAAACCAAAAAACCCGACAAGAACATGGCTGACGTTCATTGAAATGATGAAAGTCATAAGACTGATTTTGGGACATCAAGGGATTAGTGGATGCTTCCACCCCCAACAACTTCTAAAATGAAGAAGAATCCTCGGAAACTGTGCAGCAAAAGGTTACTCCTCGAATGGAATCATAGTCAACTGCCAAAAGATAAATAAGGTCTTTCAAAGATTACACCTATCCTTAAGAAGACTAAAGATGTTCTTCAAGGAATCGTTGGCCAGAGACAAAACAGAAGATTGATCGACAATGATCACTAATGTGAAACCTTTCACGATTCTAGGCTAAAAACAAGCCTTTTTCAGTCCCCAATCCTATCGACATTACAACCCTTCGCAGTCTTTTCTGACTAAGACGCCTAGGTCAATGTGTACCTTAGCTCGAAGAGGTACGAGTAAGATTATTTCTTTCTCATTTTGCAGGGTTCTTGACTTGTAAATCAGGAGCAGATGAAGAAAACTTTCATTCAAAATGCCTGACTCAAAGAGTGAGCTCCCCTTGGAAACTGTGTCCAAGCCCGACATTATGGTCCCACAAAGACCTCCTGATTGATCAAAGTGTATGCGCTGCGAACAGCCCCGAAAATCCAGATGCAGGTTATTAAAAAATTCGAGTGCTTTCTTCGTAAAAGGCCAAAATCGAAGAATAGGTGAGAAATCCTCTTTGACGAGGACAGTCCAATGGAATGCTTAGAAGAAAGCTTTGTTGGAAACTTCAAATCGTTTGATTCAGGATTTTCCTTACAAGGATTTCTGATCATCTTTGCAAGCTTCAGGATGTCTTGGATAACCTCCAACATCATAAGTCATTTTGCATAACTGCATAGGTCAAAGTAAAGCTTTGCCGGCATTATAACTGTCATTGCCTCGAGATAACTGATATCTTTGATGAGGAATGAACCCTCAAGTTGAAACTTCTATGAGACTCATGGCAGCCCTAGGTCAAAGAAGAATACCTTGCTCAACAAGGAAGAGTATCAGAGTCGTCTTTTATGTAAGATTGCAGGTTTGAGCTTTCTGCAGAATATCTGGAGCCCCTAGATATCAGAATGTCACCTCCCATGTCAAAAGGACAAGTTTCAGATTTGGCTTGCTGTGAGATTTCAGGTAACCCCTAAATCCCAGAATAATTTTGATAACAAAAGTTTTTGCAAGTTTGAGCTTTCTGCAGGGTACTTGGAGTCCCCAAATCCCAGAATGGCACATTGCCCGTCAAGAAGACAACCTTTAGAACCAGCTTTCTGTAAGGGTTTAGATAACCCTTAAACCTCATAATAGCCCCTTTGGTAAAACCTAAGAGTTATGTATATCTCATTTGTATAGACCTTCGCTGATTCCTCATGGCGTAAGATCAGCCCAGTCTCC
The DNA here is from genome assembly GCA_028455895.1 of Rhodomyrtus tomentosa. Classification (NCBI taxonomy): domain Eukaryota; kingdom Viridiplantae; phylum Streptophyta; class Magnoliopsida; order Myrtales; family Myrtaceae; genus Rhodomyrtus; species Rhodomyrtus tomentosa. Next base: position 35,649,061 of record JAPCWY010000004.1, read on the forward strand.
GACAAACCCTAAAGAATGAGTGCGTCACTTTTAGGTTCCTAGTGGATAGGAAGCCTAGTCTCAGACAAACTCCAAAGAACGGGTGCGCCACTTTTAGGTTCCTGGTGGATAGGAAGCCTAGTCTCGGACAAACCCTAAAAAACGAGTGCGTCACTTTTAGATTTCTGGTGGATAGGAAGTCTAGTCTCAGACAAATCCCAAAGAACGGGTGCGTCACCTTTAGGTTCTTGGTGGATAGGAAGCCTAGTTCCCGACAATCCCTAAAGAACGGGTATGTCATCCTTAGGTTCCTGATAGAAAGGTATCCTATTCATGGTCCGATCCACCATACGGAACAAAACCTTTGACAATCCCTAAAGAACGGGTGCGTCATCCATAGGTTCATGTCAGATAGAGATCCCATTTTGGTTTGGTCTACCATATGGGTTAGAACTTAATTGCCCTAAGATGCTCAAGAGACGAGTCCCTAGGTATTTACTTGAATCCTCCATACGCCATACATGCCACACGAACATCAGGTATGTGAGTAACAGGTGAGTATCTCTATTCCATCTCTCTCTTTTACATTAGTTAAGACATAATGAGCAGAGCGTTCACCAGTAGGGCAAGAAAGATTGAATGTCAGGATTCGTTTTTCTTTTCCCCAGTCGAATCAGTTTAGACTTAGGTGTCACCTGTCTTTGAGTGAAATCTCTCACGAGATTCCTCTCAAAGAGGGGCAGCTATTGACACCTGATTTTTGACCAGTCTGTTTTAGTCTTATTTTGAAAAATTCACAAAAAATCATAAAAAGTTGAAAAATTGTAAAAGAAACTTTGATAGCCTTGGCCAAGCCTAAGGAACTATTTTTGAATAAAACATAATTTTATTTATTTTTCATATTTTTTTAATATTTTCAAAAAATAGGAAGATAGATGAAAATTCAAGAAAAATAGCATTTGATGTCACAAAATATGGAAAAATAGTCAATATTTTTCTTTTAATTCCCTTGTATTTTTGACCTCATAAAAAATCCAAATTCAAGTTCGATTTTATGTGTTTCTTTGTTACATGTATGATTGAATTTGGTAAAAAAATGTCAATTAAGATTTTAATTTGCAATTTAGGCATTTAGGGTCTTGACATTCAATCTAATTGTCTTTCATTGCAATTTAGCCTAATTATTTGCACAAATTGCTCAATTACATGGATTGGGCACAAATTGCGTACTTTATTGTAATTTAGTTTTTCAATTTGGGCATAATTAAAATTACTTGCAATTCAAGGGCTACCTTTACAAATTGAAGCTACTGCCCAATGCATTTCATCATTCTGAATCGATTTACATAGGTGGTTTGATCTAATTTGATCATTTGAGCCTTCAATTTCATAAATTTCTGAATTGAAATTAAGGACAAATTTGGGGCTTCTATGAAAATTGACATGAACTTTTGGGCAAAATCACATTTTTAGATAATATTAATGTCCTAAGTTCGATTTTGAGATTCAATTTACAAAAATTCCCCATAAATTAAGGTTAATTTTGGAAAATTAAGTCAGAACCTATTCTGAACGGTCAGACTGGTCGAACCGGTCAGCTACAGTATCATCTTCTTCCTCGAGCTGCTGTGCGAGTGAACAGTCCATAGGTTGATTTTTATCATCAAATTGAAGGCTGATTGGCAAGTAATTGTGCGAGCATTGGTAGGCGTAATGTTACCCTCATTCTTGACCGTTGATCGACACCAGCATCATCGTTCGACATCGCCGGAGGAGCGAGTAATCGGTCGGTCAAGCTCTCGGGACTTGCAAAAGTCAATATTTACAAACACAGCTCAAATCCGTGCCAAATTCGCGCGAGATTAAACCTGCCAGAGAACCAAATAGAGTTGGATGGAATGCCCATCATTTTCGACGTAGTTTGGACCTGAAAACACTTGACCTCGAGTGCGATTAAAGCCAGTATACACTCCATCGTTCGGCGCCAAAATTTTAAAAGTGATAAATAGCCTTTGGGAGGGCTTTCTGTGAAAAAGGGAGGTCGTTCATTCTGTTTCCCAAAGAGAACGGAATAGAGAGAGAGGAGAGAGAGAAAGAGAGCTCGCCTTTCATCGCTATTGTCGAAGGCTTAAGCTCGAATTTGCAGAGTACTGGTTGGGCCTTTTCAGGCCAAACCAAAGCTTCTAAAGGTCGTTGGGAGGTCACTTGGACTGAGAGGAAGCGATTGCTGCCGGCTGTGCCACCTGAAACCATGAGAACAGGTGAGTTCAATCTTCGAACTTCCATACTGTGCATCAATGGTGGATTTTATATTCGGCGGTCATTCTTCGATTTAATGTGTGCGTTTTGTTCCCCAAGCATCACTGACCATCATGGCATCTTCATTTTTCATCGACTTTGTTTGAAAATCTTGAATTGAGTCTCCAAACTCGACCTCCATTGCCGATCACTGTTCAAAGTCGCCTAGCCAAATCTAGGTCGTGCGAGCTCAATCGAAGCTCGAGGTAAGTGTTTCGTACCTCTTGTGATGCTTCTATGCCGATGAATTGACTTGAGATGCCATGAATAGCATGATTGGAGTAGCTATACCTATACTGGTTCAAGTTTGCCTGCGTTTGATTCTGTTGATGAAATACGTTAATTCTGAGATATGTGATGCGAAACGTTGCAACGAGTCGATTGGCGTCGGTCTTGTACAATTCCGTTGAGGTTTCACCGTTGGATCGTCCCCGAAGGTTCTCGACCGTCCATTCCACCGGGGTCGGGAGGTTGAAGATGAAGCTGACGTGGCTGGTCAAAGAGTCAAAGGCTGAGGTGTCAGTTCGTCATTGGTCCACGTGTGTGCCTAGTCAGCTTGACCGTTAGGGCCTGTTATTCGAATAAACAGATCGGACGCCTTAGATAAATAGAGTCTAATTTTTAGTGGTCGTTCGATTAGTAATTAGGAATATTCAAAAATGGTTTTAAAATTGAAAAATCAAAACAAGCCGAAACGGTGTCGTTTAGGTTAGTGAGGTGGATGGTCCAGATCGAGTCTCGGCTTCCAATCGTGACCATAGGTTTAAGTAATCAGATCTGACGGCTGGGGAGTAGTCCGCTTCTGATTTGAGCCGTAGGTTTTAGTCAACCGATCCTAAGGCCGAGGAATAACCACATGGTTCAATAGGATCCGTTGGATTTAATCCAAATAATTAGAAAAAAAAAGCGAAACGGTGTCGTTTTGAGGTGTAAGCCACGCGGGTCTGGGTCTGGGCCGGGTATCCAACCCGAGTGGGTCGGGTCGACCCGGTACGAATCATTTTTTAATAAAAAATTTATAAAAATAATTTTTAAATAAAAAAAATGGAAAAATCCTAGGAAACCCTAAAAAATGTTAAAAAATTCATGAAAATCCCAATAAAAATTAGGAAAATTGTGGACAGTTCCTAGACATTCCAGAAATTCCAAAAATTGAGGATTGACCACAGACAACTAGTTGATCCTATTTTTGGGATTTCTTATCTGTTCATCCAAGAATTGATGATATTACCTTTTAGGAGGAAATCGCCTCTACCTTGTAAGCGAGATAGGTCGATAATGCCAACAACAGAATTAGGATCGGTTAGGCGACCAATTCTTATGTTTGGAATTTTGAATCTTGTCCTTTTTTTTAAGAATGACGATTTTACCCCTCAAAGGGTTCCTTATTCCGATCGAGCCATGAAAATTACTCAAAATTAGGATTTAGGTCAAGAGGTCGACCAATCTTTCTGTTTGTGATTTTCACTTCTCATCACTTTTTGAAATGACGATTTTACCCCTCAAAGGATAAATCGCTCCTAAAATTCCAAAAAAATTCGAAAAATCCCTGAAAAATAGGAAATGGATTGGTTTGACGACTAATCCTATTTTCACCATATTTTGACTCCATATTTCATCTGAAATGATAAATTTTCCTTTCTTGAGCAAAAATTCCTGAAATTCTTCAAAATTACGATTTTGCCCCTCAAGGGCAAATCATGTTAAAAAATACTCCTGGGCCTTAATTAATATTTCTCTAGGCTAATATGGCCTTACTAGGGACGCCATATTGCTTTCATATAATTTATCCGCGTGTTTTGGATCCTCGACTTGCGCACTCATTTTATTAATTGTGTTTGTTAGGATAGTCAATCCTATCTGTATGAACTCCTAGTTTTAGGGTTCGCACCTCACTCATCTACATGAAATCCTAGGGTTAGATAAAACATTCAACTTAGGTGCCGAAAGGGCGTCAACTCTAACAGTTGGCGTAACAAAGTCTCCGATCCCGTTTCTCTGATTTTCACGGAATTGAATATAATGCTCTTAAATATTTGATATGGTTTTCGATCGTACCCTTCATGAAATGATTGGTGTCGACTCCTTGGCATGTGTACGTATTACATGTCACCAGACCGCACAGAAGGTCGACCACGTATACCGCCGTTGAGACTTGGGTAATCGGCCTTGGGAGAGGCTTGCGTTCGACCAGACGTCGGACGACCAATTAACCCTCAAAACCGTACGCGTAGAGGGTTGCGACAGCCGCGTGCTCGAGGATCGAGGCGTGACATCCCCGCCCGCTGTGGTATCAGAGCGAGGTCAGCCTGATCCATATAGTCATTAGCCTGGAGTGGTAGGAAACGATGTAAAATGGTATAGTCAGTAGATTTATAAGCTTGATGCATGTGTTTGCTACTTGAATAGTAAGTTGTTGGGCTGCCTTCTGACCACATTTTGCCATGGGGTGAGCAGGACTCCATAACTCACCTGCAAAATGAGCGGACGTGGCAGAAGAGCTCCCTAAGCACCTCGAGGGAGGCCTGTCGGGCCAGTCGAAGAGATTGCAGCTGATGAAAGAGCACCTCGTGCCGCTGAGCCTAAGGGGCAAGAACTAAGAGCGCTGGGAGATAGGTTGGACCAATAAGAATGGAATTATGGTGCTCCTGTTGTCTTCGCTGCAGTTCAGGCACCCTAAGGAAACCCTGTGGTTGGAAATGAGAATAGAGATCGACCGATGATAAGTTGGTGGAACAGTTCCTCAAGCTAATGCCGCCGAAATTTGTTTGAGATAGAGATCCCAAGGCAGCTGCCTCGTGGGTCAAGGAACTGGAGAAAATGTTTGAGGTGCTGAAGTGTACCGAAGAGGACACGGTCACCTTGCCCGTCTTTCAACTAAAAGGAAATGCATGAACTTGGTGAGATGCATCCAAGGGAAGAATATTTTTCGAAGGGACCGTTCCGAGATGGACTGCGTTCGTAGAAGCCTTTAATGGCAAGTATTTCTCGGGCTGTGCTAGAGAATAGAAAGTTAATGAGTTTATGCATCTTCATCAGGATCAAATGACTGTGGATCAGTATGAGGCGAAATTTGTTGAATTGTCGTTGTATGCCCCAAGGATGATTGAGGATCCTTTGGATAAGGTTAAGAGATTCCGGGACGGATTGAAGCCGGAGATAAAGGATATCTTAGTGCCTTTCAACTTAAAGGACTATAATGACATTTATGAGAGGGCTCAGCTGATTGAGCGAAATCTGAAGGAGAAAGCTGTTGCAAGTGGATCGTGGTTCACGACTTGGAACAAGGGCACTTGGAAAGGGAAAAAGCCGGTGATGGGTAGTAAGTACCACATTCCACTGAATTGAAAAGGGGCGATCAGCAAGCCTGTGCATCGTCAGGATGACATGTGCCACCTATGCCATCAGAAGCATGATTCTGCTCCGTGTCCATATGGCGATGGAGCTTGTTTTGGTTATGGCCAGAAGGGTCACCGAGTGAGGGATTACTCGCAAAGGCAATAGTTTAGGCCGCAAGGAGGCCAAGTTGGAGGAAACACGCCACAAAACTTTCATAACCAACCGCCGGCGTAAGGACGAGTGTTTGCTGCCACTCGAGAAGAGGCAAAGGATTCGCCGACCGTTATAGGTACGGTCTTCTTGCATAATCAAGTAGCTTATGTCTTGTTTGATCAGGGTGTCACGCATTCATTTGTTGCCCATCAATTTTTAAGCTGTCTAGAGTGAATTTGGTGCCATTAGATGTTATTTTCAAGGTGTCTACACCTTTGAAGGATAGTGCGATAGCTGCAGTAGGCTGTCATGGTTGTAGACTTGTTGTAGATGGCCATGAAAGTAACATAGATCTGATTGTACTAGAGATGTACGATTTTGATCTGATTGTGGGTATGGATTGACTGACAAAGCAAAGGGCCACGATGGATTGCTATCGTAAAACGATACAGTTTAATCCATTGGTTGAGATTAGTTATGAGTTTGTGGGCAACCGAAGAGGAACCTCGACTATAGTGATCGCGTCGTTAGAGGCGATCCATCTGTTGGAGAAAGGATGCCAATGTTATTTGGCTACTGTGGTTGACACGTCTGTTGGAAAACTTAAGTTGGAAGATATTGAGTTGTACGTGAGTTCCCAGATGTCTTTCCTTAAGAGTTACCTGGCTTGCCACCAGATAGGGAAATTGAGTTTGTGATAGAGTTAGCTCCTAAGACGGAGCCGATTTCCAAGGCACCGTATAGGATGGTGTTGTCGGAATTGAAAGAACTCAAGGTTCAAATGCAGGAATTGCTGGATAAAGGGTTTATTCGCCCTAGTGCATCACCTTGGGGAGCGCCTATATTGTTTGTAAGGAAAAAGGATGGATCGTTGCGATTGTGCGTCGACTATAGGCAGATGAATCAAGTAACGATCAAGAATAAGTACTCACTGCCGATGATTGACGGTCTATTAGATCTTTTGCAAGGAGCATTGGTATTTTCCAAGATTGATCTACATATGGGTTATTATCAGTTGAGAATCAAGAAAGAGGATATATCGAAAACGGCATTTAGGACGCGTTATGGATATTATGAGTTCACTGTGATGTCATTTGGTCTGACAAATGCTCATGCTGCTTTTATGGACTTGATGAATAGAGTATTCAAGGAATTCTTGGATCACTTTGTGATTATGTTCATAGATGATATTTTGGTGTACACGAAGAGCCCAGAGGATCATGAACAAAACTTAATGGCTGTGTTAAAGACTCTTAGAGTACATCAGCTGTATGCCAAGTTCAGCAAGTGCAAGTTTTGGCTAGCTCGTGTAGCATTCCTAGGACACGTGATTTCTGGTGAAGGTATTACCGTGGATCCGTCTAAGATTGAAGCCGTTATGGATTTGCTGAGACCGACGATAGTGAATAAGATCAGAAGTTTCTTGGGTTTGGCAGGCTATTATAGACGTTTTGTAGAGAAGTTCTCAGCTGTAGCCTCACCTTTGACCAAACTGCTGAAGAAGGACACGAAGTTTGAACGGACAGACAAGTGCGAGCGTAGTTTTCAAGAGCTCAAGCACAGGCTGACTACTGCTCCTATTTTGACAATTCCCTCTGGTCCTGGAGGATTTGAGATCTATAGCGATGCTTCGCTTAGAGGTCTTGGCTATGTCTTGATGCAGCATGGAAGGATAGTAGCATATACTTCTCGTTAGTTGAGGACGCATGAGTTGAACTATCAGACGCACAACCTGGAATTGGCTGCTGTCGTGTTTGCTTTGAAAATCTAGAGGCATTACCTAATTGGAGAAAGTTTTCAGGTGTATACCGATCACCAGAGCCTAAAGTATCTGTTCTCTCAGAAGGAGTTCAACATGAGGCAACACCGATGGATGGAGTTGCTTAAAGATTATGACTGCGAGATCCTGTGTCATCTGGGTAAGCGAATAAGGTTGCAGATGCCCTGAGCAGAAAATCAGTGATTGCTCAATTACAAGTCTATGAATGGTGTTTGTTAAAATAAGCGAGATGCTCCGACTTCAAGTTGGAAGTAAGCCGTTTGTCGAGTCTTGTGGCCACACTAAGGATTGAGTCGGAAGTGCAGGCGAGGATTAAGACCCTACCGTTGATGGACCTTGCCATACAAAATATACTTCAAGAGGACTCAGCTGAGTGAAGAGTCGACTCCAAGGTAGCCGAGGATGGGATACTGAAGTTCAGAGGACGTTTGGTTGTGCCTGCTGATGAAGGTTTAAGGGAGGAGATTCTATTAGAAGCGCATCGTAGCAGTTATAGTATCCATCTTGGAAGAACAAAGATGTATCAGAATTTAAAACAGCACTATTGGTAGAACGGCATGAAAGCGGATATAGTTACGCATGTGGCTAAATGTTTGACCCGTCAGCAGGTCAAGGCACAACATTGCAAGCCTGGAGGACTGCTGCAGCCTTTGGAAATTTCGGGATGGAAATGGGAGCACATCGCGATGGATTTTGTGATGGGATTGCCAAGAAATTAGAGAGGGCATGATTCAATTTGGGTTGTGGTCGACAGATTGACGAAATCTACACATTTCATTCCTGTGAGAAAGAACTTCGCCTTGGACAGATATGTAGATTTGTATGTGAGACTGTCGCAACCCTCGAAAGATCTCCCCTTTTCGACGGGAGATTCTGGCGGGTTAATGGGCTGTCCCGTCTGGTCGGACGCGGCCCTCTCCCAAGGCCCGTTACCCAAGTCGCAACGGCGGAATACGTGATCGACCTTCGGTGCGGTCTAGTGACATGTAATGCGTGTACATGTCAAGGAATCGCTACCAATCGTTTTGTGGAGGGCACGATTGGAAGCTCTATCGAATAGTTGGGAGCATTCTATTCGATTCTGCGATAACTAGAGAAACGAGATCGGGGACTATGTTACGTTTACTTCAGAGTTGACGCTCTTTCGGCACCTAAGTCGAATGATTTATCTAACCCTAAAATTTCATGCAGATGAGTGAGGTACGAACCCTAAATCTAAGAGTTCATGCAGATAGGAGTGTCTATCTTAACAAACACAATCAACAAAGAATGAATGCGCAAATGAAAGATCCAAAACATGCGGATAAATCACATGAATACAGCGTGGCATCCCTAGTAAGGCCTTATTAGCCTAGAGAAATGTCAGTCAAGGTTCAAGAGTGTTTTTGACATGATTTGCTTTTGAAGGGTAAAATCGTAATTTTGAAGAGTTTTGGGACAATTTGCCCTAACAAGGGTAATTTGTCATTTTAAATTAAATATGAAGTAAAAATATGATGGAAATAGGATTGGTCACCAAACCAATCCATTTTCTTTTTTTTTTTTGGGGAATTTCCAGAACTTTTCTGAAATTTTAGAAGCGATTTTCCCTTTGAGGGGTAAAATCGTCATTATAGAAAATGACGAGAATTGAAAATCCCCAAAAAAAGATTGGTCGACTACCAGACTCAAATTCTAATTTTGAGCAATTTTCATGGCTCAATCAGAGTGAGACAGACGATTTACCCTTTTGAGGGGTAAAGTCATCACTTTCAAAAAAAGGACAAGATTCGAAAACTCGAGCATAAGAATTGGTCACCTGACTGACCCTTGTTCTTATCTTGGCATTTTTGACTTATCTCATATACCAAGCAGATGTGACTTACCCTTAAAAGGTAATACCGTCAATTTCTTGAAAGAATGATAAGAAATCCCAAAAATAGGACTGACCAGTTGCCTGTGGTCAATCCTTGATTTTTGGAAATTTTTGGAGTGTCTAGAAATTTTTCACAATTTTTCTACATTTTTTCCTAGGATTTTCTAACAATTTTTCAGAATTTTCTAGGATTTTTCTAATGTTTTTATTATTTTTTAATTCATTTTTGAATTTTTTATCAAAAAAATATGATTCGGACCGGGTGGACCCGACCCACTCGGATCGAAACTCAACCCAGACCAAGACTCGCGAGACCAACGCCTCAAAACGACATCGTAAAGTGTTTTTTTATTTTTCAATTATTCGGATTTAATCTGACAATTCTTATTAAACCACGTAGCTACTTCTCGACCACTGGATCGGCTAACTGAAACCTACGGCTCAGATCAGAAGCAGACTATCCCCCAGTCGTCATATCTGATTACTTAAACCTACGGCCACGATTAAAAGCTAAGACTCGATCTGGACCGTCCATCTTCACTAACCTAAACGACGCCGCTCGACCCTTTATCTAAACTACACCGTCTCAATTTGTTTTAATTTTCTGATTATAAAACCATTTTCGGATATTCCTAATTACTAATTATACGGTTATTAAAAATTGGAATCGATTAATCTAGACTGTCCGATCTAAACTGACTCGACTTAACAGACTAATGGTCCAGCCAGCTTGACATCTACGTGGACCAATCATATGCTGCCACCTAAGAACGCTGACCCACTAACTTGCCACGTCGAGCGTCATCGTCTTCAACCTCTCGACGTATACCACAAAATGGACAGCCGAGGTTTCCCCGCCGTTGATCAGCGGCAAAACCTTGACGAATCGACTCGAATCTTATACCAATCAACTCGTCTACATCTTGCCTACAACATATCGAAGAATCACACGATTTCGCAGGTAGAATCAAGAACAACGTAGCTAGCATAATATAAGGGCATGGCAGTTCAATCATGCAGTTCATGGCGTGTCATGCCAATTCCTTCACAGATAAGCTTCAAATGAAGTTCAGAATACTTACCTGCAGGTCAGATTGACTTGGTTAGGTCTAGGGTAACCTAGACGAGCTTCGATTGAATCGACGATGGCAACAGGGTTCGAATGCGAGGTTTGACTCGATTTCAATGCAATCAAAACACATATGTGTGCTCAGTGATGTCTTGGAGGTATTTCACACACATCAATTATGAAGATTGAAATCGAAACGAAGATTCGCCATTGAAGGTCAAAGATGGAGCTCGAAGGTTGACTCATCGTTTCTCGGCGTTTCAAGCGACGCCGTCAATCGCGATCGCTTCCTGTATGCTTTGTCGAGCTCCTGAAGATGATATTCGGCTTCGGTCTAGTCTAGAATGGCCTGACCAGTGCCGTGTTCTTCGATCTCGAGCTCTCTACAATGGCAGCTGGAGAGCGAACTCTCTCTCCTCTCTCTCCCTTTTTCGACTTTGTTTTTCCCCAAAAACAGAATGCCGGTCTCCTCTTTCAAGAATGAGTTCTTGTTATATTGCCTCTTCTAAAATTTTGGCCGTTCGGGGGAGGGTGAGTCGGTGACCTTCGCACGTGCAATCACGTGCGAAATGGTCACCGACGACTGGTGATCGCCGGGAATGAAGTGGCCAATCTTTTAGGCCTTCCGATGATTGAATTTCAGGCGAATTTGGTCTTGGTTCAGCTTTGCATTTGAGCAAAGTTGGCCGCGGCACATTACCACCTCGTCGACGCAGCTCCGGTGTACCCATGCTGTCGGACTGGTCATGATTGACGCTAAACTTCATGGCCGACAAAACGCCTCCATCAATTTTACCAATTGAAGCCAATTGATAGTCCAATTTTGCGATCAAAATCCACCTGTTCGAACTGTTAAAATGGCGCGAATGGGAAGAAGAAGATACACTGTAGCAGACCGGTTTGACCTGTCTGACCGGGCGATCTGACCGGTCCGAATCGGTTCCAACTTATAATTTCCAAAATTAATCGAAATCAATGAAAAATTTTCGCAATTAAACCTCAAAATCAAACTTAGAGCATGAATATTATCTAAAAATGTGATTTTGACCAAAAGTTCATGTTAATTTCTACAAAAGCCTCGAATTTGTCCTTAATTATAACTCGAAAAATTGTGAAATTGAAAGCTCAAACGGTCAAATTAGATCAAACCACCTATGCCAATCGACTCAGAATGATGAAAAACATTGGGTAATGGCTTCAATTTGTAAAAGTAGCCCTTGAATTGAAAATAATTTCAATTATGCCCAAATTCAAGGACTAAATTGCAATTAAGTATGCAATTTTACCTAATTCATACAATTGAGCAATTTGTGTAAATAATTAAGCTAAATTGCAATGAAGGACAATCAAATTGAATGTCAAGACCCTAAAAATGCCAAAATTACAAATTAAAAGACTCAACTGACATTTTTTTACCAAACTCAATCATACGTGTAACAAAGGAACACTTAGAATTGAACTTGAATTTGGACTTTTTATGAGGTCAAGAATATAAGAGAATTAAAAGAAAAAAATATTGACTATTTTCCATATTTTTTCGACCTCAAATGCTATTTTTCTTGAATTTTCGAGTATTTTCTTATTTCCCAAAAATACTAAAAAAGTGAAAAATACGAAAAATTATTTTTTGGTCAAAAATGGTTCATTGGGCTTGGCCAAGGCCACCAAAGTTGATTTTGAATTTTTCAAAAAATAAATTGAAAAAGACTAATCAGAAATCATGTGTCAACAACTGGCCCTCTTTGAGAGGAATCTCGCAAGAGGTTTCACTCAAAGATAGGTGACACCTAAGTCTAGATTGACTCGACTTGTAAAAAAAATAAAAATGAATCCTGACATTCAATCTTTCTTGTCTTGCTGGTGAACGTTCTACTCATTCTGTTTTTGCTTATGAGAGAGAGAGATGGAGTAGAGATACTCACCTATTTGATGCTTGTGCGGCATACGCAGTATATGATGGATTCAAGTGAGTGCCTAAGGAACTCGTCTTTTGAGCATCCTAGGGCAGTTAAGTTCTAGCCCGTATGGTAGGCCAAACTAGAATGAGATCCCTATCTGACAGGAACCTATGGATGACGCACTTGTCCTTTAGGGATTGTCCAAAGTTTTGATTCGTATGGAGGATTGGACCGTGAATAGGATTCCTTTTTATCAGGAACCTATGGATGACATACCCGTTCTTTAGGGTTTGTCGAAAAGTATGCTTCCAATCTACTAGGAACCTAAGGATGACGTACTCGTTCTTTAGGGCTTGTCGGAAAATAGGCTCCCTATCCACCAAGAACCTAAAGGTGACGACCCGTTCTTTAGGGTTTGTCTGAGACTAGACTTCCTATCCACCAGGAACCTAAAGGTGACGTACCCGTTCTTTGGGGTTTGTCGGAAAGTAGGCTTCCAATCCACCAGGAATCTAAGGATGACGCACCCGTTCTTTAGGGTTTGTCGGAAAATAAGCTCCCTATCTACCAGAAACCTAAAAGTGACGCACACATTCTTTAGGGTTTGTCTGAGACTAGGCTTACCCTACACCTTCAGGAATCAACGAGGGCCTGTATAAATGAGGTATACCTAACTCTTAGGTTTAACCAAGGGGCTATTCTGTGATTTAGGGGTTACCTAGAGTCTTACAGAAAGCTGGTTCTAAAGATTGTCTTATCGACATGCAAAACGCCATTATGGGATTTGGGGATTGCAAGTATCCTGCAGAAAGCTTAAACCTGTAAAAACTTTTGTTAGCGAGACTCTTTTGGGATTTAGGGGTTACCTAAAACCTCACAGAAAGATGATTATGAAAATTGTCCTTTTGACACGTATGGTGCTATTCTAGGATTTGGGGGCTCCAAGTATCCTGCATAAAGCTCAAACCTGACATCTCACATAAAAACGATTCCGAAGCTCTTTATTGTTGAACAAGGTGTACTTTGATCTGGGCCTGCCATGAGTCTTATAGCAGTTTAAACCTGAGAGTTAATTCTTCATCGAAAAGATATCAGTTATTTTGAGGTAATGATAGTTATAATGCGGGCAAAGCTTTACTTTGACCTATACGATTATGCAAAATGACTTATGATGTTGGAAGTTATCCAAGACATCTTAAAGCATGCAAAAATGATAAAAAATCCCTGTAAGAAAAATTCTGGATCAAACAATTTGAAATTTCCAGCAAAGCTTATTTTTAAACATTCTATTGGAACGTTTCCGCTGAAGAGGACTTCTTGCGCATTCTTCGACTTGGTCTTTTATAAAGAAAGTACTCGAATCTCCTAATAACCTGCACCTGGGTTTTTGGGGCCATTCGCTGCGCATACGTTCCGATCAATCGGGAGGTCTTTATGAGATCATGGTGTTGGGCCTGGACACTGTTTCAAAGGGGAGCTCATTCTCTAAGTCAGGTCGTTTGAATGAAAGTTTTCTCCATCTGCTCCGGGTTTACAAGTCAAGGACTCTGCAAAATGAGAAAGAAATAATCTTGCTTGTACTTCTTCGAGTTAAGGTACACATTAACTTAGGCATCTTAGTCGGAAAAGACTATGAAGGGTTGTAATCTCGGTAGGATTGGAGACCGAAAAAGGTTTATTTTTAGCCGGAATCGCAAAGGGTTTGACATTGGTGATCATTGCCGATCAATCTTCTGTTTTGTCCCTGATTGATGATTCTTTGAAGAGCAACTTTAGTCTTCTTGATACCACATGCCTTGAGAATGGGTCCAATCTTCTAAAGACATTGTTTATTATTTTTGGCAGTTGGCTATGATTCCATTCGAGGGATAACCTTTTGCTGCAGAATTCCTAAAGATTCTTTTTTACTTCAGAATTTGTTGGGGGTTGAGGCATCCAATAATCCCTTAGTGTTCCCCCAAAATTAGTCTTACGACTTTCCAGCATTTCACTATGGATCAGCCCTGCTCTTGTCGGGCTTTTGTCTCTTTTTAATGCATAGAGATTCGGCTTTTTCTCTTTTATGATCTCGCCTTTTCCTTTCTTTTTCCTAGGAACTGATGATCATGTAAGGTATGTGACTTGAGTCTCATCCTGATTGAATATTTTACTTTGAACATCTCATGTCGCTCATACTTCTTAGACTTCTCTGTCCGCGAGTTTCTTTGTCACCTTCGTCTTGGTGCTATGCAATGATTACCAATGGGGATACATGAAATGAATATGTAGGCTCAAATTTGCTATGCAATGGGTATAAGTGTATAGGATAGAGAAATGAACGTCTCTTCGTCATCCTATGGTGCTTGGATCAATACATATCAACACACGAAGATTGATGTTAGTCTGAGCAAAAGCATTTCTAACCATTTACCATTCCAAGCCACTAGACTGCTTCTACATGACCCAAATGTGGGGTGGTTCTTGAAAGGGTTAAGGAATAAAGTCCACCGTTCAAGGGATTTGTCAATGACTACCCGTAATGTTTATGGTAAAGAATGAATGCCTACGTCATCCCAATCCATGTAATCGATGCGAATAGCCCTTACATCCCCGGATTCAAGCTCATCTATCCTTACACTCCTCTTATCTCTTCGGTGTGTATAGGACGTGTTTGGATTAGGCTTGCCTCTTATCTGAAGGAACATTCCTGCTAGATAGCCTAAACAACTCTATTTTGAAAAAATCATTTTGTTTTTCTCCAGACATTTCACCTCATAGGGATTTAATGATGCACCATGTATATTTCAACCGTGCCTGGATAACCTCTAATCATAACATGTGTGCAAAAAGTGTTGAAAATTCGTCTTTTGAAAGCATGGTTCATTCCTAAGTTTGACCATATGAATGCTCATTTTTTATTCTTTCTATCTTACAAGAGGGTGAGAAATTGTATAGTATTTCTCCGTCGCTATCGGCATTCCTGTATGAAGAGAATAGAAATTCTAGTGAGTGAAAGATATTTTTACACTTGATGAAACAGATACATATCACCTGATTTTATGCGTCAGGGACCGTTTTGTCCTTGGTTCCATTTGAACGAGTTTGATTATGAGTTTATTTCTTGGAACCTGCAAAACATAACACATGCCTTGTATGTATGAATGCGTGATATGCTATGTAATGACCGCTATGACGACTCGAATCATTTCGGTGAAGGTCAAGTGATCATCATCTGATTTCATTTCAAGGATAATATTTCTTCACAGCATCTGAGTTTACAGGATATCCCAATTCTTCTCCTTCGGAATTTACAATAATTAATGCCCCTCCCATGAGGATTTTTTTGACAACATAAGGACCTTCGTAATTCAGGGTAAACTTGCCTCTCGGATGAGTTGCATTCGGCAGAGTCTTCTTTACCACTAGGTCATTCACCTCGAAACTTCTAGGTTGAACTTTTCGGTTGAATGACTTGGCCATCCTCTTCTGATAACTTTGGCCATGACAGATTGCTCTAAGACGCTTATCGTCTATTAGATTTAGCTGTTCACATCTATGTTTGATCCATTCTGCCTCAGAGAGTTTAACTTCTGACAATATTCTCAAAGAAGGGATCCCAATCTCTATAGGTAGTACGGCTTCCTTCCCGTATACCAGAGCATAAGGAGTTGCCCCTGTAGAAGTCCTAATTGAAGTTCGATATGCCATTAAGGCAAAGTGTAGCCTTTCTGCCAATCTCTGTAATTCTCGGCGGCCTTTGCCAAAATCTTTTTGATGTTCTTTAAGATGTCGAATACCAAAGTGATCTAGTAGATCATCGACAATCTTGTTGTTTAAGTTGGACCCATTATCTGTAATGATCACTTGAGGGTTACCATACCGAGAAACTATATCTCTTTTGATAAACCTCGCCACATTCCTTGCAGTGACATTCGTGTAAGAACTGGCCTTTATCAATTTCGTGAAGTAATCAATTGCAACTAGAATGAAGCGATGACTATTCGAAGCTGCTGGAATGATAGGTGGTCCTATCATGTCTATTCCCCATGTAGAAAAAGGTCAAGCTTCA
This sequence comes from Rhodomyrtus tomentosa, assembly GCA_028455895.1. Taxonomy (NCBI): domain Eukaryota; kingdom Viridiplantae; phylum Streptophyta; class Magnoliopsida; order Myrtales; family Myrtaceae; genus Rhodomyrtus; species Rhodomyrtus tomentosa. The sequence goes on from JAPCWY010000004.1 coordinate 35,665,480, forward strand.
AACATCTGATGAAGTTCATTCCGGGGCGCATTAATCTTATCGCCATATACTTGGCATTGGTGGCATGACCTGACATGTTGACTACAGTCTGATTTAATAGTCATCCAATAATAGCCAAGCCGCATAATCTTCCTAGCAAGGAGATGGCCATTCATGTGTGGCCCGCATATACCTTCATGGATCTCCCTCATGAGGGTTTTTGCTTCTTTAACATCTACGCACCTTAACAAAGTGGAGTCAAATGACCTTTTGTACAAAGTTTGTTCACAGAGGAAGAATTTGCTAGCTATTTTGGCTATATATTTTCGGTCTCCTGCTTGACATCCTTCAGGAAACTCTCCATTTAGGAGATAGTTCTTGATATCATGGTACCACGGTTCTCCGTCGAATTCTTCTTCTACCAGCATACAATAAGCTGGTTTTTTGATTATGCCAATCTTCAGTGGCTCAACTTCTAATCATCAGTTGACTGTAACATGGAGGCCAACGTGGCCAACGCTTTTACAAACTGGTTCTGCGCTCTCAGCCTGTATTCAAATGACACCTCTTTGAATTTAAGTGTCAACTCCTTAAGATACTCATGATAAGGGATGAGTTTTGCGTCCTTTGCTTTCCATTCTCCTTGTGTCTGAAAAATAATGAGCATAGAATCTCCAAAAATCTATAGCTTAGTTACCTCGACGGAGATGGCCAACTGTAGGCCTAAAATGCATGCCTCGTATTGTAAAATATTATTGGTGCAAGGGAAAGTCAGTTTTGCTGCAACAGGATAATGTTGACCATCAGGGGATATTAGCATTGCCCCTATACCAGCTCCCAATAGATTAACGGCACCATCGAAATACATGACCCACTTGTTTTCTGTCAGATTCAAAACTTGATCTTCTACTTTTGTTTGTCCAGAAGATGTGCAATTTTGAGAATTTTCTGCTAACATATCGGCTGTGGCTCTCCCTTTCACGGATTTTTGTGGAGAGCTCTTAATATCAAATTCTGACAACATTACTTGCCATTTTGCTAATTTCCCAATCAAAATGGGTTTTTCCAAAAGATATTTGACAGGATCATTTTCTGTCACCAGATGAATATGGTGGTGTAGGGTATACTGTCTCAATCTGCGAAGTACCCACACTGTTACTACACAAGACCTCTCAACATGCACATAATTCGCTTCAGATGAGGTGAATTTCTTACTCAAATAGTAGATGACTCTTTCCTTACCATCCACAGGGCTTGTTTGAGCAAGTAAGGCTCCTAAAGATTCTTGATGTATAGACAAATACAAGGTCAAGGGGTGACCAGAGATGGGTGGCACAAGTACCGATAGAGTGGCTAAATAAGTTTTGATCTTTTGGAAGGCCTGACTGCATTCTGCATCCCAAGTCACTTTCGCACCCTTCTTGAGCAGTTTAAAAATCGGTTTAGCCACATCCGATAATTGATTGATGAATCTAGTGATGTAGTTTAATCTTCCTAGAAGACACCTACTTCTTTCACCGTTGAGGGAGTTGCTATGTCACGAATAGCTTGAATTTTTGAAGGGTCAATCTCAATGCTCCTGTTGCTGACTATGAATCCAAGAAGTTTTCCAGATTTTGCCCCAAACACACATTTGTTAGGGTTCAACCTCAACTTGTATTTTCGCAGTCGCTCAAACAACTTTCTTAACACTTGAATGTGATATTGTCTTTTCTTGGACTTGGGGATCATGTCATCAACATATACCTCAATTTCCTTATGGATCATGTCATGAAATAAGGTGACCATTGCCTTCTGATAAGTTGCCCCAGCATTCTTTAGTCCAAAGGGCATTACCTTATAATAAAAATGTCCCCAAGAGGTGGTAAATGCAGTTTTCGGCTTGTCCTCCTGTTTCATGAGGATCTAGTTATATCCAGAGAATCCATCCATGAATGAGAATAATTCGTACCCTGCCATACTATCCACCAGCATATCAATATGGGGAAGAGAAAAATCATCTTTTAGGCTTGCTCTATTCAATTCCCGATAATCCACACAGATCCGGACTTTGCCATCTTTCTTCATAACGAGGACTATGTTTGTAATCCGATCTAAATATGGGGTAGCTTCGATAAAGCCTACTTTAAGAAGTTTCATCACTTGTTCTTTAATTCTGTTTTCTAACTCAACTTTCATCCGTCTGCTGCCTTGTCTCATAGGTTTAGCACTGGGATCTGTGGGTAGTACATGTTCCACGATTCTAAGATCCAAACTCGGCATATCAGCGTATGACCAAGCAAAGATATCCTGATACTCTTTGAGTAATTCTGTAAATCTGAGCCTTTTAGCTCGAGATAGATGTCCACCAATCTTGACTTCTTTGATATCTGTAGCGTCACCCAAGTTAATGACTACTGGCCCTTTTGAAGTGGGAAGTGTCGATTTTTCGAAGGCACTCCAATCTCTACGGATAGCAGTGTAACCCTCATCTTCGTCTTCCTCTATGTCGCAAGAGTAATTGTCTTGGTGATTTAGTTCACTCAACAACCGAGTATGCATGTTTGAGATGATATGCTCGAAAATGTCATGACAATGGTTAGTCTCTATTTCACATAAAAATGCGATGCATGAGCGTGAAAAATCTTTTCAAAAGAGATTTCGAAATAAGTGTAGGCGTAAACGGAACTAGTCCTCATATTCTTAGACATCCTTGTTCTTCAGAAATCTTTTAAAAATCAGGAATCATATAGCAAACTAAGTCTCAAACTTCCCATACGGAAGGCCAACATTATCATTGGGCTGATTTGTGGTTCCATATGTTCTTAATAAAACTTGTGTGTTTTATTGAATGCAAAAATGGGCCGCGTTACAAGTTATGCTGTTTGAACCAACGGTCGGAGATCCAAAGGCATTTCCCTACACTTATATCAAACAACAAAAATAAAAAGTGCAAAGAAATATAAGAAGTTAAGTGCAGTATTAAAGGCAGGGAAAATGTTTCTTTACTCGGAGATAGTAACTTCACCATCAAGCCACTCTATGATGACGTTCACAGAGTTATCTCCCAAAAAAGGGTTTGCTAGATCTGTTTCTGCTGAGAGAGTTATCTGTTCTTCTGACAACCACCTAGAGTCTTCGCTGAAATACTCGTTCAAAGGACTGTTGAACATATTAGATTTGTCTTTCTAGGCTGAAGAACCAATGAAGGAATCCTTTCGGTTTCTTTGGCGTCCACGGTTCTTACCTCAACCTCGGCCTGCTGCCTTAGGGGTATAATCACCAATGTGAGTGTTCTGATATCCCAAGCCTATCTTATGCTCGTTGGACTTTAATTGTAGAGGAGCGCTGATTCCTTGACCATGTTTGCCCAAACCCTTTCCTAGGTTGAATCCATATGCTAGTAGTATCTTAGCTGGTAAAAGGTTAGCTTCAGAGATAAAATAAGCCTTTAATTTCACCCCCACAGGAGTGTGGACCACTGCCACCAGCTCTAGGGAATGGTAGCTTGCCTCTTGCTTAACTTCTGGCTCAATATAGGGGATAGCGCTATTCTGATACGCAAGGAGATCAACTTCTCCATGGACAGTAACCACCTTCCCATCAACCACGAATTGCACCTTTTGATGTGGACTTGAAGGCACGGCTCCAGCAATGTGGATCTAGGGTCTCCCTAACAGGAATCCAAATGCGCTCGACAAATCCATTACTTGGAAGTTTATAGAGAATTTGATTGGGCCAATGAGCACATCCAGCTCGATTTCACCCGCTACTGTTTTTCTCATCCCATCAAAAGGCTCTAACGGTTGCCTTGGAGGTTCGAATTGCTTTCTCTTTGATGCCCAAACTCCTCAATGTAGCCAAAGGACAGATGTTAAAGGCAGATCCATTATCGATTAGCACATGTGCTACTCTCTTCCCATTATATTGTGCAGTAATGTACAAGGCCTTGTTATGTCCTCTTCCTTCCATAGAAAAATCTTCATCCGAGAAGCTCAATTGGTCCTTTAGAAGGATTGCCCCCACAAAGTCTCCTAACTGCACGTCATTGATAGTTTCAGGGACATGCACTTCATTTAATATCTTCAGCAGCACTTCTTTATGTTTTTCTGAGTTGATAAATAAATCTAACAGAGATATTCGAAGCGTAAAATCGCCCGAACCTCATCACAACATCTATTTCTCCCGTTCCATAGTTCCAATGGACTGCCTTAGGGTCATAGTCTTCTACTGGTGGGACTTTTATGGTTATTGTGCCTCTGGTTCAGATTCATCGTTAGTTTCATCTCTTGATAGACGAATCACAACAGGTTTAACCGGATAATCATCTTCTGGGCTTAGGCTATCAAGCTCATCCAGTTTGATTACTACAATTGTAGCAGTTTCAATCATTGCCACAACGTTGGGAAGTTGTCATATTTCGATTGGTGGTACCTATCAGCATCACTAATTCTGCTGAAATTGCAAACTTCAAGTGTCTTCTTACTTTCTCAAATAGTTCAGTCAAGCTTTGCCACTAGGCTATTAATTTCTCCATTCTGATGCATTGTTCTGCGCTAAGCTTGTTATCTGTCGTTTGAGGACGACTGCACGTTGCTAACTAAAATGACACATCCTCCATCTTCCATGAGAGATCATTCACTTGTTCTTCTATGCGCATGAAATGTTCCGACATCACTCGGTTGAGTTATGATTCAGATTCTTGTGCAAGAGGCTCTATAACTTCTTCCAAGATTTCTGGTTGAACTGGATCATTCATACCTCCCCACATACCTCCACATCCATCAGGTATAATATCTTCTATTCTTTGGAAGAAACTAGGAGGAGCAGAGTACTTCATTTTAAAATTGTACCCACCAGAATCCTCACCCAGATTATATATAACCTCGCATCTCTATAGTGCTTCGGTTACAAATCTACGATCGGCCAGTCTTCGCTTGGTAGCTTTCAATTCATCTTCATCAAGCTCTTCTTCTAATCCGGTAATCAACTCTACGTCGCCTATCAGACTTTCGTGTAGAACATTCCACAGATTTCCCCGCTCCGTTTCAACTACAAACGTGTTCCATTTCAAGTTCATCGAGGCCTTAATTCCTTCAAACCTTTCATCAGCAATGCTCGATATTATCCCTAGGCTCATCATCTTAGCAATACATAACTTCTTTCTCTCAGCTGACACTTCTCCCTCCTTTGGATATGATGATGTGATTGCCAGAATGTTGGTTAGCTTGGGTACATTCACCTTCAGCTCAAGGTGGTTTTTTTCTTCATCGGCAAATATTGTACCCACTACTTGATGATCAGGGAGTGCATTCTCTTACACGTTTGGAGTTACATCGTCAAATTTCAAAATCTGACTGTCAATGAGAGCTTGAACCTTCAGCTTAAGGATATAGTAATTATCTACATTGTGTCCTCTTTCACCCATATGATAGGTGCAAGTTTGGCTTTCATCAAAACCAGAATATTTTGCCAAATTCACTCTAGGAGGTTCTTTTGCCACCAAGTGTTGCGCTAACAGTATTGAGAGCAATTTGGATAACGACCTCGGGAGCTGGGAAAATTGCTTCTCAGGTTGCCTCTTTTTAGGCTCTTGTCCTTTAGAATTTGACCATGATGATTCTCCTTTAGCCTGATTAGTGTTATTGAACACCTTGGGTTTATGGGAATCCGGTACAAAGGATATGTCAACTCCAGCTTCTCTTTCTTTTTTCGGGGGATATTGCTTCCACGTCAAAGTTTCGTGCGGCCTTCTTTCTCTCAAAGCCCATGGCAATCTCTCGGCCACCTTTATCAAATGTGTAAAGGTTTGGCATCCATAGATGTTTAATTTGTCGAAGTATTCATATGGGAGTGCTTTTAAGAACAGGTCAATCAAATCATCCTCCGGGATTGACGGTTTCACTTGAGTTGCCAAAACACGCCATCTTTGGGCATATGTTCTAATCGTTTTGATTCTCCCTTTTACAGTTCGTAACAAGTCTTTCATTGTCGGGGCTATAGCAAGATCTTCCTATCCGTCGTAGTCATTAAGGTCTAACTCAATGAACCAAGCTAGAGTGGTGCCAGCCAAACTTTCTTGGAATGTATTCATCAGCAGCGGAATGTAGTCAGAATAGTGTGTCATCTTACGTAGATAATATTTGAGTTGAGCACGTGGACAGCTTGTCCCATTGTACTTTCTCACAAAGTCTGGCTCTTTGTAGTCCGGAGGAGCCTCTACTTTGACGAAAGGAGATATCTTGTCAAAACGGGCTAACTCGTAGCCCTGACTACTCAAACTAGTCATTTGACAATTTTCGTCCGAAATTCCATTGTTCCAATATAAATCACCCTTGATGAGGCAACGTCCATTTCAATTCAATTGTTGAAATTCCTAAATGTCCAATACACAAATTTCAAGGTCCAATTTCATGTCGAACTCTCGTCGACTGTAATTCCAGTTTATCTCCAACTGACGAGCGACTCTTGCAGGCGCTACGCGTATCGACCTTGGGATTTTCTCAAGCCGTGGCGACTTTGGTTGTCATGTAATTTGAGAGGGTTTATCGTTAGCTCCTGCGGTCCTAATCATCGGAATATGATTTAGGAATTCTCACAAATTACACATTGGTTAAGCGGAATCACCCGCGTCCTAACGTATAACGCTGGCAAGGCATTCCACAATCGTTCCTAGATCGATCTCTGCTGGCCTAAAATATTCCTTCGACAATGCTTATGGTCAAAGTGTCTTTCCTCATTCAAATTCCCCAAGTCCACGTACCCGATTCCATGTCAGTCTTTCTCTTTTGGTCAATTAACTCAAGAGTGGCCAATTCCAAGCGAGTTACAACTGAAACACATCGATTGATATCTTTCCATTCAATAGCCTCGAGAGGGTCGGAATTCGAAATGTCATAATTCTTCCACCTTAAAGAAATTTCGTCCTCGAAATTTGCAATCTTCTCAATTATGTAATTTCATAGGGTACAGACATCTCATCGCTTTCTCATTTTTCAAAATAATTCCATTCCTTAACAAATCATTGCAATAATACACTTTTTGGCACTCATGCCACTTGACGTATCACCCCCTTCAAATGTTTTATTGTACCATTAGAGATTCAAGGGCTTTATTAACTTGCCCTTTATTACCCAAATCGAGTTATGGCCTTCTTGATTCCACTCGAAAATCTCTAATGATCATAGTGATCCATCAACTTTCGTGGTCACATCTCTTTCTCTTGTCGGCATGTCTAATGCTCGACCACACGCTAGACTACTTCAACCTTCAATCCATATCATCGATAGTGTTAAGGCAATCTTGGCACACCTTTGTGCCATCCCAAGGAACACCATAATTCTCCCTTCGAATTTCGATGAGGTCATCTCCTTAAGTTCCCCTTCAAAACTGGACTCGTACTTTCGTCCATGGGGCCTCAAGGGTTCTATTCATTCCCATAACCCTTCAAGTATCAGGGTTCGATCAGGGCAATACATCAATTCCCTTCTGGCCTTCAGGCTAGGTGCTTCTAGTAGCCGTCAACTAGTCATTTGACAAACTTCCAATTTAGAGGTTGAATCTATCATTTCTCAAGGGAAGATATGTCTCTCAATCATCGATTACATAATACTCAATTTTCAACCTCTTATAGTTCACATAACTTCGAAATCTTTCTTTATACAAGCAACGCTCTCGTATTCATAAGCAATTTCACCCATCGGCGTTGCCTCTCATTCAATTCCCCTCGGGAAACTATACCTTATTTTCTTGCGATAGAAATAGACTCAAAACCTCCTTCCACCCAAGCAAGGTTTTCCAAACTTGTCACGAGGATATTCGCAAACCAACTCCAATCATGCTCTAAGTATCCCAACTCATATGTCATTATTGTCACGACGTACAAGCAATATCCATTTCAAATCGCCTTGTTACGCCTTAAATTTCCTTTCCATGTCACATCGCTAAGATTCTCTCGACTCTTTTGATTCCAAATAGGAACATTATTACCAGCGTAGTCATCAACTTAACTCAAGTTCTCGAAAACTCTTTTCATGTTCGTTCATTCATTCGCGTTATATCTCGTCCTTAGTTCATTTCATCAACAAAATAGTTCTTGTGGGGAATCTTTCCATGTTCCGTCTATAACAATCCATCAATTCCAGGAAACTTCAACTTTCAATAGCTCGTGTCGACTTTAGTCGATTCATTACTCATTCCAACCCTCAAAAGTTCCTCAGGGATCTCATTTCTCAGAAATTTCACAACTGAGGAATCTTATTTCATCAGGCCCACAGCTCGTGCTCTTCACAATTAGCAACATACAATGAGCATCTTTTTAGAGTCCGTAGGATACTCTCGAAAGTTGTTTATGTTTCTCATGACTCCTTAAATGAGTCCACTCATCGTCTCTAAAGATGGTAACAATCAATCCAATTATTCCTTGGATACTCAATCTGGCTTTTATCAGTTTCTTTCTTCCAGATGTCGAATCTTTCAAACTGTTCTTCATAAGAGCTCAAACGTTGGCACTCTGCTCTCATGAGTCCCCACTTAGACTACACGACCTTTTGTTCATTTTTGTCACTCTTTCCTCAGGAAGCATTAGTGCCTTGACCTCTTAGTTTCACAACCAGCGAATGCAATCTTATCTCAATTTCATCCATTCAACTGAACATCGACATCATCCTGGAATTCAACGTTGTCTACAGGACGTTTTCTTGAACTTAACTCCACAGAAATCATCTCAGTTTTGCGTCCTCTTTCTCAGTCCAGACGCTTAATCTTAATACCAAGACAATTAGAATATCTTCTTCCTTCCGCACTAGGGTCACTTATCCTGTGAAGGAAACTATACACTTTAGTGGCATTCTTTCACTTTGAATCCACCTTATCCTTCCTATTCTATAGCACGTCAGTCTTAGAGTTTTCGCTAACAGCGGTATTTTACTCAAAGATTCCCAAATGTCACCAGACTTGACATTCTTCTTTTAGTGACTCAGTCACCTCAAGTGACAAGATTCGTTCGTCCTTGTTCTCCACCAATTCACGTATTGAATATTTAATTCATTTACTTTAAATCACTCTGCAATTATACTCTAAGCACTCTTTTCACTTACTCAATCATTCACTAGAATTACGACCAGTCAGGACTATCAAGTCTATTCACTTTTCTTTTCATCAACGTCCATCTCATGGTCCAATCGCCCTTTAAGAATGACACCCTACTCTTTAGGGGTGATAGTTCGTAATGCCGCTTCTAGTGGTTCCATTTCAATCTCAATCATTATCATTTTAATCAACAATGTTAGATAACTGACATAACTCTTTCCTTAATTCTACCACAACGGAAGAAACGAAATGTCGATCTCTCATTGCGAGCCTTACGCCAAGGTAATAACCGTTTCTTGCTAGTGCGTTTCATGTTTCATAATGATCATCTCTTTGATCGTAATCCATGAGCAGGAGTTCTCTTATTCATAAGTCTTCCGATCATTCTCTTCTTTTACAGAGTCCCATTACCATTCCTCAAAATCAAGAATAGCAATTAGCCATAAGGCTTTCAAATTTCAATCCACTCAGGGATTTACTTATCTTATTCAAGGGTCCTCGACCACTCTTAATGTACTTAGGCGACCTTGAGAACTCTGTTTCACATTGATCGATCATCCTCTGACCTTGCAAAATTATCAGGCTCCAAACAATCTTTGCTCTCAAGCAATTTCAGGAGGATACTTTCCGTCGAACAACTCAATAGAGGTAGTGCAGGCAGATATCATGCTTTCAAGGAAAACTTTTCCTTTGGTGACATTTCACCAATTATCAACAGCCTCTTAAGGTCAGTAACTGCCAGGGTCACTTTCTTTATTCAGTGTACCCAAAACCTCTAAGGTTTCCTCACAAAATTCTCAATTTATAAGAAGGTAGTTTCAAATTCCATCCTTCCACCAAACTCAATCAATCTCAACCTTATACATAGCTTCACAAGCTTTCAAAACTCTCGTGATTCTTCCCACGTATTCAATTTAGAATGAAGTAACTCAGAGTCATCTTTCTCGTGACTTCCATCACTTAACTCATCAGCACTAATATCTGTCATCACAGTGCGTTAAGCAACAATAGTAGCTCCTCCTCGAGCTTGCCTACCCGTCCACTTTTCTCATTTCCATTTAAAGTTTTCACGACCCCGTATTATACTTGGGTCTCGTACGATTAACAAAATCGAGTCATATTCTCTTCCAGGACTCATACTCCAGGCGCTCATCTTTATACAATTCTCATGATCCATCTCAGTTCTTGGATCTTCCATACCATGTACTCTCGAGGCCAATGCTCTTCTACGACCATAATTTGGTCGTTCAACCTTATTAGGTTCTCATGTCACTTGATCCATTATGATTCCCTCCAGAAATCGAAGACTTAAGTCATCTACTTAAGTCTAGCAGTCTCAGGCTGCTCATCTCACTATCTTTCACCATTAACCATCCAATAGTTCCCAAACAACTCTCAACTAGTTGCTCATTATTCAAGGATTCCAAGTCATCATTAAGCAGCAACCACACAACAAGCCAGCCTCAACGAGACAATTTCTCAATTAACAACCAATTTCCAGGCAAGCCTCAACTAGGCTAAAACTCAATTAGATCAACACCGAGCAAATACTCAAGGCGTTACTTCTATAAGTCAATCGCCCATACTTTAAGCATAAGGCATTTGTCACTCTATCACAAACACGACATGCTTTCTCATTCTCAACAGGCATCAATTCAACGGGGTATAAACATCCCACACGCCGTCTAATCTCTCGGTTAGACCTTGGCCAAGCCAATCACATGATGTCAATTATAAAATGCGCCTAACAGGCCAACTACAACATCACTTTTCTTTTTCAAACGGCATCCACTGCCAAGCACAAAACTCTTAATCATGCCAATCGCAGGCGTCATTGCAAATGCCATGCCACTTTCGATCATTCTCTTCGAGAATCAATCCCGTGCCACACATCTCTTAACCACAATTAGACTCAACCCGATACCTAGACTTTCTCTTTCAATTTATGGCTTGGGTCATTCCTGCCTCACCACCATCTTAGAAACCTGCCAGGAGCCGCTTCTTGTCCCGACCTCTCTGTCCCGGCGATTACTCCTTGCCCTCATCAGATTTGGTCGTTGCAGGTTGTCCCAAGTCATACATCTACGGAGAAAGCTCCGTCCACACGCCTCATACCATGCTTTATTACGATTTATAGGTATCCCATCAACTTGTCACATACCAAGCGACGGTTTATTTAGTCCAACAGTGATAAGTTCATGCATGTACCCTCATCAGCTTTCGTTTCAAAGCCACAAATACATGCACAACCTGTTCGTTCTCACCACTTGTCACACCACAATTATTTCCACATCAAGCCTCAATTATAGCAAATCTTTGGTTCCACCAATGACCGTCACATCTCATAGATTAATTGCCTATGTTCAACCATATACCTCAAGTCTAGTCGTTATTCAAATCATATCCTTTTGCACTCGGTCACAACTGGTCTTTAATCCAAATATTCCTTGCCTGCTTCCCTGTATATACCTCGTCTCATACCATCCAAGGTTGTCAATAGCAATCTGTAACTAAATTACCAAGATACAACGCAATTCAAGCCTGAATCCGTTAATGCCAATCGTCTCTTTATAACTCATATTGCTCAAATTGGGTCATCGACAAGCCACAATCACAATCGTATAATCCAAACGACCCCTTTTTCATAAGCAATTTTCTACTAACCTCAAGCACAATTACTACCTCAAAATCCATGCTTATGTCTCTTTAATTTCTACTCACTTCCTTGTGAGCCTTTATAATAAAATCACTCATGATCATCAATCAATAGCAATGCTAGAACCATTAGTATACGGCACAAGTTCAAGCCTGTAATCCTCAAAATTCAGCAATCCATGTTTAATCCTAAAGGTCTCACTACCTAATTATCCTCAAGTCATTACTCCTTATCGCTCCAAATCTCAATCACAATGGATCGAGCTGACCTTGCTCTGATACCACTTAAATGGGGATGTCACGCCTCGAACCCGACGAGCTCGTGAACATCCCACTGGCCGTAATCAAGCTGTGCCATCCAGGATCCTTCGGCCCTCATGTTCTCAAATCGTATACATGTGGAAGCAAGAAACAACTCCGTATACAAATAAAATCAATGTGACTTAGGACGAAAAAATAGTACACTTCTCGTATCTATAAAATGCACATCAATTCGTTTCAATGATCAAAACCAAAAGTTTAATTTCTACATCCACCAAACAATATGCAATCTCTAAGATCACCCAACGTCTTAAATACATTTGATCAACTACTTCCTCGAATGCCAATCCTTGGCAAGTTCGGGCTTCCTTCGCTTGAGACCTGACAAAGGTAATCCCACACTAGGGTGAGATATAAATCTCAGCAAGTGAAACTTAAACCTAGACTTAGAACTGAACACCTGTCTACCCAGATCATGAAACTAACATCAGATGCAGAATATTATCCAAGCAATGGCACAAGGCATCCACCAATCAACTATCTCATCAAGATAGGTAAAATCAAAAGTCACAGTCATACGTACTTAACCTCATGGGTTCAGGCTTATAACACATAGCATATAAATAAGCACACAAGCTTCAAAAGTCATCACTCTTATTCATTGCTCGGGCTCTCAGCCGCGATGTATTTCTCTAGCACACTGGCCAACTGATATCACCAAGGCCACATGCCAATCGATATCATCTAGTACCACCAAGGCCATAGGTCAATCGGTACCTCTGAGTTCACCGCCAATCAATACTACTGGGACCATAAGCCAATCGGTATCTCTGGGATTCATAGCCAACTACCATTTCAGGGGCTCATAGTCGCTCGATACCACTAGGGCCACAGGTCAATCAGTATCACTAGGGCACTACGCCAATTGATATCACCGGAGCCACAGGCCAATCGATATCATCAGGGCTCCAAGCCAATGCGATCTCTGAGGTTATAAGCCGACGATCGCTGGAGCACTATAGCCCATTCATATAGCATAGGCATTATAGTCATCTATATAGCATAAAAATTATAACAAAATCAATAATATAGGCACTATAGCCAACTCAATATCAGGAGCTTCATAGCCAATTCATACGAATCCAGGGCTCAATAGCCGAACTATATCACTAAGGGCTCAATAGCCACTTCTTTCACAAGGTTCCTTGACCGCAATGTATACCTTAAGGGCTCAATAGCTTTTTTTTTTCACGGGGCACTATAGCCACTTCCTTCATATATGACACTATAGCCGTTTCTTACCACTGGAGCCCTTCGGCCATTTTAAATCTCAATTACCAATCATAATATGATCATCACACAATTGCATCAAGCAATGTAAGCCACAGGCTTCACCAATCATTCAAATTATCCAATCAATCTATCCAGTAGTGTCCTAATGTTCAAGTAAAGGTTTATGATACACTTACCTCATCAATTGAGTTAGAGTCTCTGCTCAAAATGAACCACCATATTCAGTCCTCAATCGCTGAATAGAACAAGTATACGACCCTAAGAATAATTCATAATTTTATCGTTAACACTCTTCCAACTTCAATTCCATCAAACAACTACCAAGTTAACACATCAACCATTGCTTTAGAACATCTTATTGAGGATTTTGAAACACAACGACACTCCGACAAGTCCCCAAATTGCTCGGTTTACTCGGTTTAGGGCAGGGCAGAATCGATCATAAGCAAAACATACAAAACAGCTCTTAAATTCACTCATAAACCCCAATTCCTCACACAATCTCCTTGCCAACACATCAAACAATGTTTCTAGAGGTCTTACCGAGTATTCCATAGCAAGGCGACACTTTGTGAGAAGGTACAATGGGATAGGCTGTCCACGTGCTCACCTCAAATATTATCTGCGTAAGATGGCACACTATTCTGACTACATTTCCCTGCTGATGAATACGTTCCAAGAGAGTTTGGCTGGCACCGCTCTGGCTTGGTTTATTGAGTTGGACCATGATGATTATGACGGGTGGGAAGATCTTGCTGAAGATTTCCTTAGGCAGTATAAGTTTAACACAACTATGGTACCGACAAGGAAAGATTTATTACGAACTGTGAAAGCCAGAGGCGAAACAATCAGAAAATATGACCAGAGATGGCGGGCTTTGGCAACCTAAGTAAAACCTCTGATCTCGGAAGATGATTTGATTGACCTGTTCTTGAAAGCACTTCCATATGAATACTTTGACAGATTAAACACCTCAGGAAGCCAAACCTTTACACAATTGATAAAGGTGGCCAAGAGATTGGAATGGGCTTTAAGAGAAATAAGGCCGTATGAAACTTCAACGAGAAAGCAATATCCCCCGAGAAAAGAAAGAAAAGCTGGAGTTGACATAGCCTTTGTATCGGATTCCCTTAAACCCAAGGAGTTCACTAACTTCAATCAGACCAAAGGAGGATCATCATGGTCAATGTCTAAAGGATAAGAGCCTAGAAAGAGGCAGCTTCAGAAGCAATTTTCCTAGCTCCCGAGATCGTTATCCAAATTGCTCCCGATGCTACTAGAGTAACACTTGGTGGCAAAAGAATCTCCTAGAGTAAATCCGGCAAAATATCCTAATTTTGATGAAAGCTAAACTTGCACTTATCATATGAGTGAAAGAGGATACAATATGGACAACTACTACATCCTTAAGTTGAAGGTTCAAGTTCTCATTGATAGTCAGATTTTGAAGTTTGATGATGTAGCTCCAAATGTGCAAGAAAATTTATTTCCTAACCACCAAGCAGTTGGTACAATATCGCTGGTGAAGAAGAAAACCATCTTGAGCTGAAGGTGAATGTTCCCAAGTTAGCCAACATTCTGACAATCGCTTCATCGTATCCAAAAGAGGGAGAAGTGTCGATGGAGAGAAAAAAGTTATGCATTGCCAAGTTGATGAACCTGGGGATAATGGCGAACATTGCTGATGAAAGATTTGAAGGGATGAAGGCCTCAGTGAATCTAAAATGGAACCAGTTTGTGATTAAAACCGAGCAAAGAAATATGTGGAATGTCTCACTCGAAAGTCTGGTAGGCGACGTAGAGTTGATTACTGAACCAAGAGAAGAGCTTGACGAAGACAAACTGGAAGTTTCCAAGCGAAGTTTGGCAGATCGCAGATTTGTAACTAAAGCACTAGAGAGGGGCGAAGTTATAAATAATCTAGGTGAAGATTCTGGTGGATACAACTTTAAAGTGAAATACTCTGCTCCTTCCAGCTAATTCTAGAAAATAGAGGATATCGTACCCGATGGATGAGGAGGTATGGATGATCCTATTCAATCAGAGGTCCTGAAAGGCATGATAGAGCCTCTTGCGGAAGAACTTGAACCATCACTCTACCAAGTGATGTCGGAACATTTCCTACGCATTGAAGAGAAAGTGAATGATCTCTCGTGAGAGATAGAGGATGCGTCATTTCGATTGGCAACATGCAGTCATCCTCAGATGGCAGATGACAAGCTTGACACAGAGCAATGCGTCAGGAAGGAGAAATTAAAAGCTCGGTGGCAAAGATTGACTGAACTATTCAAGAGAGTAAGAAAACACTTGATTGAAAACTTCTCAGAAGGCTTTGGCGATATTGTGGCGATGATTGAAACTACTGCAATGGTGGTAATCAAACTAGATGAGCTTGACAGCCTAAGCCAAGAAGAAGATTGTCCGATTAAACCCATTGTGATTCGCCTACCAAGAGACGAAACGGACGATGAATCTGAACCAGAGGCATCCTTCCTGATGACAGTAACCATAAAAGTCCCCACGGTAGAAAACTATGACCCTAAGGCAGTACATTGGAACTACGAATTGGGAGAAATAGATGTTGTGATGAGGACCAGACGATTTTACGCCCCAAGGGAAGGCGAATCTAAAAAGAATGAAGTTTCGAAAGAAGATGCGGAAAAGCTCATGTCCATCATTAAAACCAGCGAATTCGAGGTGATAAAGCAGTTAAGGAAGATGCCAGCCCAAATATCTCTATTAGATTTGTTCATCAACTCAGAGAAACATAAAGATACGCTGCTGAAAATAATAAATGAAGTGCAAGTCCCTGAAACTATCAATGACTTGTAGTTGGGAGATTTTATGAGGGAAATCCTTCTAAAAGACCAATTGAGCTTCTCAAATGAAGATTTCCACATGGAAGGAAGAGGACACAACAAGGCCTTATATATCATTGCACACTGTTATGGGAAAAGAGTAGCACACGTGTTAATTGACAACGGATCTACTTTTTACATATGCCCTTTGGCTATATTGAGAAATTTAGGCATTAAAGAGGAAATGATCCGAACCTCCAAGGCGGCTGTTAGAGCTTTTGATGAGATGAGAAAGACGGGGTGAAATCGAGCTGGATGTGCTCATTGGCCCAATTAAATTCTCTATAAACTTCCAAGTAATGGATTTGCCGAGTGCATTTGGATTCCTGATAGGGAGACCCTGAATTCACATTGCCGGAGCCGTGCCTTCAAGTCTGCATCAAAATGTGCGATTCGTGGTTGATGGGAAAGTGGTTACCGTCTATGGATAAGTTGATCTTCTTGCGTATCAGAATAGCGTTATCCCCTACATTGAGCCAAAAGTTAAGCAAGAGGCAAGCTACCGTTCCTTGGAGCTGGTGGCAGTGGTCCACACTCTTGTGGGGGTGAAACTGAAGGCCCCCTTTATGTCTGAAGCTAACCTTCTACTGGCTAAGATGCTGCTAGCATATGGATTCAATCCAGGAAAAGGTTTTGGCAAGCATGGTCAAGGAATCAGCACTCCTCTACAGTTAAAATCCAACGAGCATAAGATAGACTTGGGATATCAAAATACTTGTATCGGTAATTTTACCTCCAAAACAGCAGGCCGAGGCCGAGGCAAGAGACGTGGAGGCCATGGACGCCAGAAAAATTAGAAGGATTCCTTCATTGGTTCTCCAGCCTGGAAAGGCAAATCTAAGATGTTCAGCAACCCTTTGAATGAGTATTTCAGCAAAGACTCTAGGTGGTTGTCAGAAGAAGGGATAACTCCGTCAGCAGAACTAAATCTAGCAAACCTTTTTCTAGAAGATGACTCTGTGAACGTCATCATAGAGTGGCTTGATGATGAAGCCACTACTTCTAAGTAAAGAAACCCCTCCCCTACTTTTAATAATGCACTTAACTTCCTACATTTCTTTGCATTTTTTGTTTTTGTTGTTTGAGGTAAATGTAGGAAAACGTCTTTGGATCTCTGACCGTTGGTCCAAACAGCATAACTTGTAATGCGTTCCATTTTTACATTCAATAAAATGCACAAGTTTTAATAAGGACATATGGAACCACAAATCAGCCCAATGATGATGCTGGCCTTTCATATGGGAAGCTTGAGGCTTGATTTGCCATATGATTCCTAATTTTCAAAAGATTTCTAAGGAACAAGGATGTCTGAGGATATGAGGACTAGTTCCGTTTATGTCTGCGCTTATTTTGAAATCTCCTTTGAAAAGATTTTTCACACTTATGCATCGCATTTTTATATGAAATAGATACTAACCATTCTCACGACATTTCAGGCATATCATCTTGAACATACATACTAGGTTATTGGGCGAACCAGATCACCAAGATGATTACTCATGCGATATTGAGAAAGACGAAGATTAGGGTTATGTGGTTATCCGTAGAGAGTGGAGTGCCTTCGAAAAGTCGATGCCTCCCACTTCAGAAGAGCCAGTTGTCTTTAACTTGGGCGATGCTGCAGATATCAGAGAAGTCAAGATTGGGGGACATCTATCTCGAGCTGAAAGGCTCAGATTTACAGAATTACTTAAAGAATATCATGATATTTTTGCATGGTCATACGTTGATATGCCAGGTTTGGACCTTAGAATCGTGGAACATGCGTTACCCACAGATCCCGATTTGCAGACGGATGAAAGCTGAGTTAGAAGACAGAATTAAAGAAGAGGTGATGAAACTTCCTAGAGTGAGCTTCATTGAAGTTATCCCGTATTCAGATTGGATTACAAACATAGTCTCAGTTATGAAAAAAGATGGCAAAGTTCGGATCTGTGTGGATTATCGGGACTTGAATAGAGCAAGCCCAAAAGATGATTTTCCACTTCCCCACATTGATGTGCTGGTTGATAGTACGGCAGGGTACAAATTATTCTCATTCATGGACGGATTCTCCGAATATAAACAGATCCTCATGAAACAGGAGGACAAGTCGAAAACTGCGTTTACTACCCCTTGGGGAAATTTTTATTATAAGGTTATGCCTTTTGGACTAAAAAATGCTGAGGCAACTTACCAGAAGGCAATGGTCACCCTATTCCATGACATGATCCATAAGGAAATTGAGGTGCATGTTGATGACATGATCGCCAAGTCCAAGAAAGGACAAGATCACATTCAAGTGTTAAGAAAGCTGTTTGAGCAACTGCGAAAATACAAGTTGAGGTTGAACACTAACAAATGTGTGTTCGGGTAAAAATCTGGGGAACTTCTTGGATTCATGGTCAGTAATAGGGGCATTGAGATTGACCCTTTGAAAATTCAAGCTATTCGTGACCTAATGACTCCATCAATGGTGAAAGAAGTAAGAAGTCTTCTATGGAGATTAACTATATCACTAGGTTCATCAATCAATTATCGAATGTGGTTAAATCGATTTTCAAACTGCTCAAGAAATGTGCAAAAGTGACTTGGGATACAGAATGCAATCAGGCCTTCTAAAAGATCAAAACTTATCTAGTCACTCCACCAGTACTTGTGCCACCCATCTCAGGTCACCCCTTGACCTAGTATTTGATTATAGATCAATAATCTTTGTGAGCCTTACTTGCTCAAACAAGCCTTATGGATGATAAAGAAAGAGTCATCTACTATTTGAGCAAGAAATTCACCTCATATGAAATAAATTATGTACCTGTTGAGAGGGCTTGCGTAGCAACAGTGTGGGTACTTCGCAGATTGAGACAGTATACCCAACACCATCATATTCAACTGGTGACAGAAAATGACCCAATCAAATATCTCCTTGAGAAACCCGCATTGATTAAGAAATTAACAAAATGGCAACTGATGTTGTCTAAATTTGACATCAAGAGTTATCTGCAAAAATCTATGAAAGGGAGGGCCATAGCCGATATACTGGCAGAGAATTCTCAAAATTGCACATCTTCTGGAAAGACAAAAGCGGAAGATCAAGTTTTGAATCTGACAGAAGATAAATAGGTCATGTATTTCGACGGTATAGTCAATCTGTCGGGAGCTGGCATAGGGGCAGTGCTAATATCCTCCGATGGTCAACATTATCCTGTTACAGCAAAACTGACTTTTCCTTGCACCATTTCAGAATAGGAGACACGCATTCTAGGCCTACAGTTGGCCATCTCCATGGAGGTATCTAAGCTGCAAGTTTATGGAGATTCTATGCTCATTATTTTTCAGACACAAGGAGAATGGAAAATAAAGGGCTCAAAACTCATCCCTTATCATGAGTACCTTGAGGAGTTGACACTTAAGTTCGAAGAAGTGTCATTTGAATACTTGCCAAGAGCGCAAAACCAGTTCGCGGATGCGCTGGCCATGTTGGCCTCAATGTTGCAAATAACTGATGGATTAGAAGTAGAACCGCTAAGATTGACATAATTAGAAAATCAGCTTATTGTATACCGGTCGAAAAAGAATTCGACGGAGAACCGTGGTACCATGATATCAAGAATTATCTCTTGAAGAGAGAGTTTCCTGAAGTGTCAAGCAAGAGACCGGAGATATATAGCCAAGACAACTAGTAAATTCTTCCTCAATGGACAAACTTTGTACAAAAGGTCATTTGACTCCACTCTGTTAAGGTGCGTAGATGCTAAAGAGGCAAATACTCTCACGAGGGAGATCCATGAAGGTATATGCGGGCCACAATTGAATGGTTATCTCATTGCTAGGAAGATTACGCGGCTTGGTAATTATTGGATGATCATCAAATCAGATTGTAGTCAACATGTGAGGTCATGCCACCAATGCCAAGTATACGGCGATAAGATTAACACACCCCCGAACGAACTTCATCAAATGTCTGAAGCTTGGCCTTTCTCTATGTGGGGAATCGACATAATAGGGCCTATCAATCCAGCAGTTTCAAATGTTCATCGCTTCATCCTAGTTGACATTGATTACTTCACAAAATGGATAGAAATCAGTTCCTACACAAATGTCACTACGAGGAGTATGGTAAGGTTTATCAAGAGAGAGATAATTTCTCGATATGGTACCCTTCGAGTGATCATTACAGATAATGTGCTCAACTTAAACAATAAGATTGTCGACGATCTACTGGATCAATTTGGTATTCAACATCTTAATTCTTCCCTTTACCGTTCATAAATGAATGGAGCAGTTGAAGCGGCAAACAAGAATATCAAAAAGATTTTGGCTAAGATTACCGAGAATTACAAGGATTGGCATCAAAGGCCACCCTTTGCCTTAATGGCATATTAAACTTCGATTAGGACTTTTACAAGGGCAACTCCTTATGCTCCGGCATACGGGATGGAAGCTGTCCTGCGTGTAGAGATTGAGGTTCCATCTTCGAGATATTGTCAGAAATTAAACTCTCTGATGTGAACAGCTAAATCTGATAGACAAGAAGCGTCTTAAAGCAATCTGTCATGGTCGAAGTTACCAGAAGAGGGTGGTTAAGTCATTTAATCGGAAAGTTAAACTCAGAAGTTTTGAGGTGGATGACCTGGTGGTAAAGAAGACTCTATCGAATGTGGCTCATCCGGAAAGCAAGTTTACCCCGAATTACGAAAGTCCTTATGTTGTCAAGAAAGTCCTCATGGGATGAGCATTAATTTTTGTAAATTCTAAAGGAGAAGAATTGTGACATCCTGTAAATTCAGAAGCTGTGAAGAAGGATTATCCTTGAAATGAAATCAGATGATGATCACTTCTCCAAAACAATCCAATTCGCCATTGCGGTCATTACATAAGCATATCATGCATCCATACATACATGTCATGTGTTATGTTTTGTAGGATTCCAAGAAATGAATTCAGAATCAAACTCGTTCAAATGGAACCCAGAACAGAATGGTCCCTGACACGTAGAACCGTGTGATATGTATCTGTTCCATCAAGTGTTAAAATATCTTTCACTCACTGAAATTTATATTCTCTTCATACAAGAGTGCCTGATGAAGACAGAAGACAGCGACGGAGAAATGATGTAAAATTTCTCACCCTCTTGTAAGAAAGAAGGAATCAAAAAGAGCATTCATATGTCAAATTTAGGAATGAACCGTGCTTTCAAAAGATGAATTCCTAACACTTATTGTGCACCTATTGGGATTAGAGGTTATCCAAGCATGGTTGAAACATACATGATGCATCATTAAATCCCTGTGGGGTGAAATGTCTAGAGAAAAAAGAAATTATTTTTTCAAAACATAGTTGTTTAGGCTATCTAGCAGGAATGTTTCTTCAGATAAGGGGCAAACCTAATCTAAACACGTCCTATACACACCGAAGAGATAAGAGGAGTGTAAGGAGAGAAGAGCCTAAACTAGGGGATGTAAGGGCTATTCGCATCGATTACATGGATTGGGATGACGGAGACATTCATTCTTCACAATAAACACTACAGGTAATCATTGACAAATCCCTTGAATGGTAGTGTTCACTTCTTAACCCTGTCAAAAGACATCCCACATTGGGGTCATAAAGAAGTAGTCCGGTAGCATGGAAAGATAAATGGTTAGAAATCTTTTTGTTCGGACTAACATCAATATTCGTGTGTTGATGAAGAGACGTTCATTTCTCTATCCTATACACTTATACCCATTGCATAGCCAATTTGAGCATACATATTCGTTTCATGTGCCCTCATTAGTGATCATTGCACAGTACCAAGATGAAGGTGGCAAAGACGCACTTGGATAGAAAAGTTCAAGAAGTAGGAGCTACATGAGACTTTCAAAGTAAAATTTTCATACAGGATGAGACTCAGGTCACATGCTTTACATGATTATCAAAAATCCTAGTTCCTAGAAAAAGAAAAGGAAAAGGCAGGATCGAAAAAGAGAAAAAACCAAATCTCTATGCATTAAAAAGAGACAAAAAACCCTACAAGAGCAGGGCTAACCCACACTGGAATACTGGAAAGCCGTAAGATTGATTTTGAGGACACCAAGAGATTACTGGATGCCTCGATCCCCAATAAATTTTGAAATAAAGAACAAATCTTGGGAATTGTGCAGCAAAAGGCTACCCCTTGAATGGAATCATAGCCGATTGCCAAAAGATAAACAATGTCTTTCAAAGATTAGACCCATTCTCAAGACGGGTAGTATCAAGAAGATTAAAGATGCTCTTCGAAAAGTTACCAATCAGAGACAAAACAAAGGGCCGATCAGCAATTATCACCAATGTCAAACCCTTTGCGATTCCGGACCAAAAACAAGCATTTTTTCGGTCCACAATCCTACCAACATTACAACCATTCGCAGTCTTTTCCGACTAAGACGCCTAGGTTAATGTGTACCTTAGCTCGAAGAGGTACAAGATTATTTCTTTCTCATTTTGCAGGGTTCTTGACTTGTAAACCCTGTCACCACCCGCGAAATCACGCGCACTGGCTAATGGGCCGTCCGACGTTTGGTCGGACGCGGGCCTCTCCCAAGGCTCGTTACCCAAGTCGTAAGGGTAGTATACGTGGTCGACCTTCGGTGCAGTTTGGTGACATGTGATACGTGTGCATGCCAAGAAGTCGCCACCAATCATTTCGTGGAGGGTACGATTGGAAACTCTATCAATAGTTGGAAGCGTTCTATTCGATTCTGCGAGAACTAGAGAAATGAGATTGGGAACTTTGTTACGCCAACTGCCAGAGTTGACGCCTTTTTGGCACCTAAGTTGAATGATTTATCTAACCCTAAGATTTCATGCGGATGAATGGGGTACGAACTCTAAAACTAGGAGTTCATGCAAATAGGAGTGACTATCCTAACAATCACAGTCAATAAAATGCGTACAAAAATTAAGGATCCAAAACATGCGGATAAATCACATGAACACAACATGACATCCCTAGTATGGCTCTATTGGCCTAGAGAAATGTCAATCAAGGCTTAGGAGTGTTTTTACATGATTTTTCCCTGATGGGCAAAATCGTAATTTTGAAGAATTTTGGGACAATTTACCCTAAAAGGGAAAATTTATCATTTCGGATGAGATATATAATCAAAATATTGTGGAAATAGGATTGGTTGCCAAACCAATCCATTTTCTATTTTTCGGAAATTTTTTGAATTTTTTTGGAATTTTAGAAACGATTTACCTTTTGAGGGGTAAAATCGTCATTACAGAAGGTGATGAGAGGTGAAAATCCCAAACAGAAGGATTGGTCGACCGCCAGACCAAAATCCTAATTTTGAGTAATTTTCATGGCTCGATTGGAATAAGAAAGACAATTTATCCTTAGAAGGGTAAAATTGTCATTTCCAAAAAAGGGACGAGATTCGAAAACCCAAGCATAAGAATTGATCGCCTAACCATCCCTAATTCTTGTCTTGGCATTATCGACCTATCTCGTATACAAGGCAGAGGCGATTTACCCCTAAATGGTAATATCATCAATTCTCAAATGAACAGATAAGAAATCCCACAAATAGGATCGACCAGTTATCTGTGGTCGATCCTTAATTTTTAGGAATTTCTGGAATGTCTAGGAATTTTTCATAATTTTCCTACATCTTGTTGGGATTTTCTAGGATTTTCTAACATTTTTTAGAATTTTCTAGGATTTTTTTTGATTTTTTTTTATTATTTAAAAATCATTTTTCTAATTTTATTATTAAAAAATGATTTTGACCGGGTCGACTCGACACATTCGGGTTAGGACCCAGCCCAGACCCGGATCCGCGAAACCAACGCTCCAAAACGACACCGTGTTGTATTTTTTATTTTTCGGTTTATTCGGATTTAATCCAACGGTTCCTAATGAACCACGTGGCTACTCCACGGCCACTGGATTGGCTTACTAAAACCTACGACTCAGATCAAAAGCCGACTATTTCTCAGCCTTCAGATCTGATTACTTAGATCTACGGCAAAGATCGAACGACTCAGCTAACCCTTGACCGTTCGATCAGATTTATTATTATTTTTTAAATTCTATTTTTATTAACAGTTATAAAACTGATCGAACGGTCACCAAGCCAACACGTGGCGCAACCTAGACCATTCGATCATCTAACAGATTCAAATCGAAATCTAACAGCTCAGCTGACGTGTCTGCCATGTGGCATCCCACGTCAGCGCCACGTCAGCACTTTTGACTAATTGATCGCCACGTCATCGTTTTCTTTCTCGAGCATTCTTCTTCTGCAATGGACGGCTGAGAGACCCCAGTGATGATCTGACAGTGAAATCTCGCGGAATCGAGCAGGACCAACGCCAATCGACTCGTCTCTACGTTTCGCATCACATATCTCAAAATTAACGCATTTCATCCACAGAATCAAACGCAGGCAAGCTTGAACCAGTACGGGTTTGGCTACTCCAATCATGCAATTCATGACATCTCAAGTCAATTCATCAACACATAAGCATCATAAGAGGTTCAGAACACTTATCTTGAGCTCCGATTGAGCTCACATGACTTAGATTTGGCTAGGTGACATTGAACAGTGTTCGGCAATGGAGGTTGAGTTTGGAGACTCGATTCGAAGTATTCAAGCAAAATCAATGCAAAATGAAGATGCGATGATGGTTAGCGATGCTTGAAGAGCAAAACGCCTACTCTAACTCGAAGAATCATGATCAGAATCCAGTTCCACCATTAAAGCACAGTATGAAAGCTCGAAGACTAAACTTGCCTTTTTCAGGATTATAAGCGGCCTGGCTAGTGGCAATCGACTCCTGGAGCTTCAGGCAAGCTTCCGACGACCCTTAGAAGCTTTGGTTTGGCCCAAAAGAGCCTAACCAGTGCTCTACAGATTCGAGCTCGAGCCTTCAACAATGGTGATGGAAGGCGAGCTCTCTCTCTCTCTCTTCTCTCTCTCTCTATTATGTTCACCCTTTCCAACTGAATGAACCGATCCCCCTTTCCAGAAAGCCTCCAAAGGCTATATACATCTTTTTCGTTTTGGCGCTCGTTCAGGGGGTGTATATCGGCTTGAAATGGCGCGTGACCGTGCGTGCCATTTGGTTCCAACGGTGCCAGAGACGGCGGGCGATTCTATTAAATCAAAATGGTCCTCCAGCGTGCGCGAATGGATGTCCGATTTAGCCATTCTGTGAAAGTTGACTTTCATGGCCACTGCGACGTTGACCGGTCGATTTCGCCTTCCTCCGGCAACCATTGATCGCAATTCCGGTGTCAATCGACAAGAAACGACCTGAAGAATTAAACGCCCATCAGTGTGTCTTCAATTGCAGTCGATTGGTCGATTGATTTCCCCATCGAAATTCAGCCTTATACTATTCATCTGCACAGACTATCGGGGAGGAAGACGACACTGTAGTGAACCGGTTTGACCGGTTTGAACTGGTTCCGACTTGAAATTTTCAAAATTAACCCAAACTGGTGGGGAATTTTTGCAATTAAACCTCAAAATCGAGCTTAGGACATGGATATTATCTAAAAATGTGTTTTTGCCCGAAAGTTCATGTCAATTTCTATAAAAACCCCAAGTTTTTCTTTAATTGTAATTCGGAAAATCGTGAAATCGAAGGCTCAAATGATCAAATTGGACCTAATCACCCATGCCAATCGATTCGGGATGGTGAAATACATTGGGCAATGGCTTCAATTTGTAAATTTAGCCCTTGAATTGCAAATAATTTCAATTATACCCAAATGCAAGGATTAAATTGCACAAAAGTATGCAATTTTGCCCAATTCATGCAATTGAGAAATTTGTGCAAATAATTGGGCTAAATTGCAATGAAGCACAATTAGATTAAATGTCAAGACTCTAAAAATACCGAAATGGCAAATTAAAAGACTCAATTGACATTTTTTTACCAAATTCAATCATACGTGTAACAAAGCAACACATAAAATTGAACTTGAATTTAGACTTTTTATGAGGTCAAAAATACAAGGGAATTAAAATAAAAATAAAGACTATTTTTATATATTTTTGTGACATCAAATGCTATTTTTCTTGAATTTTCATTTATTTTCCTATTTTTCAAAAATACTAAAAAATATGAAAAATAAGAAAAAATATTTTTTGTTCAAAAATGGTTCCTTAGGCTTGGCCAAGGCTACCAACGTTGATTTTATAATTATTTCATTTTTTATGAATTATTTATAAATTTTTCAAAATAAACTGAAAATGACTCGGTCAAAAATCGAGTGTCAACAAACCCGGAGCAGATTGAGAAAATTTTCATTCAAAAGACCTGATTTAGAGAATGAATCACCCTTGGAAATCGTGTCCAAACCCAATATTACGGTCCCGCAAAGACCTCCCGACTAATCGAAGTGTATGCGCTGCGAATAATCCCAGAAACCTAGATACAAGTTACTAGGAAATTCAAGTGCTTTCTTTATAAAAGACAAAAGTCAAAGAATCGGTGAGAAACCCTCTTTGACGGAGACATTTTAATGGAATGCTTAAAAGTAAGCTTTGTTGAAAACTTCAAATTGTTTGATCCAAGATTTGCCTTACAAGGATTTTCTGATCATCTTTGCAGGCTTTAAGATGTCTTGGATAACCTCTAACATCATAAGTCATTTTGCATAATCGGATAGGTCAAAGTAAAGCTTTGTCTGCATCATAACTATCATTGCCTCGAGATAACTGATATTTTTTCGATGAGGAATAAACTCTCAGGTTTAAACTTCTATAAGACTCATGGTGACCCTAGGTCAAAGAAAGATACCTTGTTCAATAATGAAAAGCTTCATAATCGTCTTTATGTGAGATTTCAGGTTTGAGCTTTCTGTAGGATACTTAGAGTCCTCAAATCTCAGAATAGCACCTCACATGTTAAAAGGACAATCTTCATAATCATATTTTTGTGAGATTTTAGGTAACCCCTAAATCCCATAAGAGTCTCGTTAACAAAACTTTTTGTAGGTTTGAGCTTTCTGCAGGATATTTGGAGTCCTCAAATCCCAAAATGACACCTCGCATGTCAAAGGATAATCTTTAGAACCAGCTTTCTGTAAGGTTCTAGGTAACTTCTAAATCCCAGAATAGCTCTTTTGGTAAAACCTAAAGAGTTAGATATACCTCATTTGTATAGACTATTGTTGATTCCTTAGGTGCAGGATCTGCCTAGTCTCAGACAAACCCCAAAGAACGGGTGCGTCACATTTAGGTTCTTGGTGGATAGGAAGCCTAGTCTCCGACAAACCCCAAAGAACGGGTGCGTCACCTTTAGGTTCTTGGTGGATAGGAAGCCTAGTCTCCGACAAACCTCAAAGAAGGGGTGCGTCATCTTTAGGTTCCTGTGTGAATAGGAAGCCTAGTCTCCGACAAACCCTAAAGAACGGGTGTATCACCTTTAGGTTCCTGGTGGATAGGAAGCCTAATTTTCGACAAACCGTAAAGAACGAGTGCGTCACCTTTAGGTTTCTGGTGGATAGAAAGCCTAGTTTCCGACAAACCTTAAAGAACGGGTGCGTCACCTTTATGTTCCTGGTGGATAGGAAGCTTAGTTTCTGACAAGCCCTAAAGAACGGGTGCGCACCTTTAGGTTTCTGATAGAAAGGAATCCTATTCATGGCCTGATCCTCCATATGGATCAAAACTTTTGACAATTCCTAAAGAACGGGTGCGTCATCCTTAGGTTCCGGTCAGATAGGAATCTCATTATGGTTTAGCCTACCATACGGGCTAGAGTTTAACCGCCCTAGGATACTTAAAAGACGAGTCCCTATGTATTTTCTTGAATTCACCATGCACCAAGCATACCACATGAGCATTAGGCAGGTGAGTAACAGGTAAGTATCTCTACTCCATCTCTCCCTCTCACATCAGTAAAGACAGAATGAGCAGAGTATTTACCAACGAGACAAGAAAGATTAAATGTCAGGATTTGTCTTTCTTTTTTCTAGTCGAGTCAATCTAGACTCGGGTGTCACCTGTCTTTGAGTGAAACCTCTCACGAGATTCCTGTCAAAGAGGGGCAACTGTTGACAGTTGATTTTCGATTAGTCTTTTTCAGTTTATTTTGGAAAAATTTATAAAAAAAATTACAAAATTACAAAATCAACTTTGGTTTCCTTGACCAAGCCCGAGGAACCATTTTTGACCAAAAAATAATTTTTTATATTTTTCATATTTTTTGATATTTTTAGAAAATAGGAGAATACTTGAAAATTCAAGAAAAATAACATTCGAGGTCACAAAAATATGAAAAAATAGTCAATATTTTTATTTTAACTCCCTTGTATTCGTGACCTCATAAAAAATCCAAATTCAAGTTCAATTTTATGTGTTCCTTTATTACACGTATGATTGAATTTGGTAAATAAATATCAATTGAGTATTTTAATTTGTAATTTTGGCATTTTTTAGGATCTTGACATTCAATCTAATTGTCCCTCATTGCAATTTAGACCAATTATTCACACAAATTACTCAATTGCATGAATTGGGCAAAAATTACATACTTAATTGCAATTTAGTCCTTGAATTTGGGCATAATTGAAATTACTTTTAATTCATGAATTATATTTGCAAATTGAAGTCATTACTCAATGTTTTTCATCGTTTTGAGTCAATTGGCATGGGTGGTTTGGTCCAATTTGACTGTTTAAGCCCTCAATTGCATAATTTTTTGCATTGCAATTAAATGAAAATTGGGATTTTCGTAGAAATTGGCTAGAACTTTTGGGCAAAAATAAATTTTTAGATAAAATTTATGTCCTAAGCTCGCCTTTGAGATTTAATTGAGAAAATTTCCCACAAATTTTGGTTAATTTTGCAAAAATAGAGTTGAACCGGTTCTGGCCGATCAAATCGGTCGAACCGGTCCGCTATAGTGTCGTCTTCTTCACCTAAAAGCTTGCACAAACGAACAATGGCAGACCGAACTTCGATGGTCAAATTGAAGGCTCATTCGACCATAATCGGCAGATATGTGGTGGGGTTTTTCACCGTCAGGATGAGACGCATTGATTGGGACTAGCGGCATCGTCAATAATCGTCGGAGTAAGGCGAAATCGGTTGGTCAAGATCATGGTAGCCGTGAAAGTTGTCACGCTCCGCGCCTCATCGCGAGCACGTAATCATCCCTGCAAGTAAAGCAACAACAATCTCTCGACGGTCCCAAGGATCCACCTATATATAAAGAAAGGTTGAGAGATAAAATAATTTACATTAAGTATACGGAAGCGACTCCCAACAAATCCTCGTACAATATGAATATACAGACTAAGTAGGACATGGATAGCATCAAGAAAGCCGTGCATCATCACCTACAGACCAATAACTACTGAATCCGCTAAACATCAGGGGCGACGAGTAAGCATGCCAAAAAGGTATCCATAAAATCCACCAAGGATGAGGTCAGGTCGCCAGTCAAAAGTCAGATCGATGTCTGGGGTCGCCTAGGAAGAGCTGCTGGAATCTCCGGTGTCCTTGCTCTCCTCTGACGGCTCGTACTCGGAGAAAGTCTTCGACGGTACCTTAACTGAATCCTCCATAGTCGCCTCCTGCGACGGCTCAGCGAAGTCATCCTCGGACGCCTCCAATACTATAACCTCCTCCTGCTCCTGCTCCTCGGTATCCTTCAGGGTCGGTGTCCGCTCCGGTCCATTCCTAGACCCTACTACCAAACCCTTGGGCAGCTCCTACTCCACTACGATCTGGCACCAGTCTGGTATGACGCCCGGTGGTACCTCGTTGGGCTTCAGCGGCCTAGTCTTTGCGTCCCCTTCCCTCTTGAACCACGCCTCAAACCTGTGAGGTTTCCATTCATGCTTACCCTCGTCGACCCATACGACGGTACACTTCCTAACATAGACGTTCCCCTGTCTGTCTGGGAGCTCATCAAAATAGGTCGTCATTTCCTTCGGGTCCCCAAATTTGATAGGCCATATCGCTACTGCCTAAGATCTGTAAAGTAAGGTTTCCCCAAAAGGGGTGAGATACACATCTCAGTAAGAAAAACCTAACCCTAGGTCAGGTTGACCGTCCACTCAGGCAGTCAAGTCACTCAACCTATCCAACTCATAAATTCACGCGGATATGACAGTCATAATTCAATAAACAATAATGCATAGAGGACAGGCATGCATTTATATTCTCATGTCACACACAAATGCACGTATATGCTCGGCCGGTCACTTCACCACATCAATCAACCTCTGCCTACCTCATTCTCTGGCCCGCGATTAGATCGCATTAGGTTCGACCCGCGTAAACGCATCAGGCCCCGGTTCAATGTCTAGGCAGGGTTTATGAGCTCATACTCTGTCCCGCGATTAGATCACATCAGGACTGTGGATATCTCAACCCCGCGACTTCGTCGCATCAGGGCGCCACATAATCATCATCCACCCCACGACTACGTCGCCTTAGGGTCCCAATCTTCCGCCCCACGTCTCACTCGCCTCAGGGCCATGCTATGTAATGCCACAATCATAATTCATGCCACGTTATAACAATCAATTTGATTCTTCAATTCAAATATCACTTTTCAATAGTTAATACGCATTCTAATACGATTCATAAATCCATGGCATGCGAATCAATTCGAATGGCACCTAAACACGCAAACCACTCGAGCATAGGCTATGTCATGAAATCATTCAATAGCATCCAAGAACACATCAAGCTATTACCAATGAGAATTTTCTCATAAACCATTCCGATCGGTCCTCGATTTACCCAATCGAGTCCAATCCCCCTAGCCTTGGTTTAGGAAATTTCTTACCTTAGCTTAGCAACACAATTCACTCCTTCTTGCACCTCCTAATGTTTGGCCAACTCAAGTCCAAGGCCAATTCGTCGCGCAACCTAGGATAATCAACCGATTTGTCAAATTCCAAGTTAAATCCCTCAATTCATCCATCCAAATCATCCATTACTCAATCCCCAACATCTTAACACATCATAAACACCAATTTAAGTCCCATAAGCTTCTGTTCTTGCAACCCACAGAACCGATTTTGCAAGAAACCGGGCCGATTCACTTCGGTTCTGTGTAAACCGAATGCTTCCAGCCCTCAATCCTCCTCAATTCCTTCATTCAAGCCTTATTCTACCTTTTAACATGTCTACCTAAGGGTTTAGGAAGCTCATCGGTCGCTTGGAGTCGGTTGGTCGACGGAAAGTCGTCCGAAGTCGCCGGAACGTCCAAGCACAGATTACCGGCAGATTCTGGGCATAATGTACAAGGGTGGTTCATTGTCAAAAACTTATCAAACAAACCACCAATTTTACCACAGAACCATCTATATGTCTACTTGATCTCCACCAAATTTGAGCCAAAGATTCCAAGTTTTCGGCTGTCAAAAGGGTTCAGAATCGAACCTACCTCAAACTGGAGCAGAATCCGTCGACCTGTGGGAGAATGCTTGCCCCGAATTCCACAGAGCTCCAAATGACCTGATTCAAATTGAAGGACGTCGGCAAGACGTGGAGCTACATCTGGGTGGTCGGCTGCCAGTAGGGGATGGCCGGAGGCACCTGTCGTACGGACCGAACAGCGAGCTCTGGTCTGGTCGGGCGAGCGGCTGGAGAAGAAGAAGATGGAGGAGTTGCTCGGTTCTTCTTGGGGTGTAGTCTGCCGAATGAAGAGTGGGAGAGGGAGAGAGAGATGAGAGGATTATCCCAAAAATTTTAATTAATTGAAGTGATTGGTAGGTGGGCATTAATTGATGACTTATTCTCCCACCCTTGGATTTGTGACACTTGGCAATTGTTCTTCCCAAGGGCATCTAATGGCCATCAATTGCCCTTCAATTTTCGGCAGCTTGGGGGGGGGAGAGTGTCCATTTTGTCCTTCCTTCAATTATAAAGACAAAGTCCTAAGCTTGAAGGGCATTATGGTCATTTTACCTCCGACGTTTCGAACGTCGTTTTTCTCGTTCCAGGATTATTCGATAGGACAACGGCCAATCCAAATAACGTTGGAATTCTTGATTTTTCTTTTTCAAACTTTTCAAGACTCGTTTCTGATCGTTTCTTCTATCAGACGTGATTTCAGCCTATCCCGAACTGACGGGCGGCTTTTACAGACTATACGCGTATCGACCCCGTGATTCTCATCATATTTAAGGCTCATCAATTCATGGAGATTTTGATTGTCATGTAATTGCGAGGGTTTATCGCTACTCCCTAAGGTCTCGATCGTCACAGTCCGATTTAGGATAATTTTGCAAATCGTACGTTGGTTAAGTGGCATCACCTGCGCTCCAATCGTACGACGCTCGCATGGTAATCCTTGATCGTTCTTAGATCGGCCTTTTGGTGGTTCTAAATATCCCCTCGACAATCCTTATGGTCAGAGCGTCATTTCCTATCCGAGTCGCCTAGGTCCACATACCTCGTCTCGCTTTAGCCTTTCCCCTTTGGTCAGCCTACTTAAATTGATCAGATTTGAGCAGAATACGACTGAAATACATCGCTTGATATATATAAACTTCTCATTACAGAGTCTGAAGTTGATTGGAAATCAGAATGTTACAAAAGTCAACTTTGACAGGATGGCCAAATTGGACATCCATTTACGTGCATCGGAGAACGATTTCAATTTGACGGAATCACCCATCGTCTCCGGCGCCGTTTGGACCAAAGAGCACACACAATTACGTGCCATTTGGAGTAAGTTAGCTCTCCCCAATTGGCGGCAAAAATTCCAAAAGAGGGATATAGCATTAGAGGGCTTGAGAGGAAATTCTGTTTTTGGGGAAAACAGAGTCGAAAGAGAGAGAAGAGAGAGAGAGAGAGAGAGAGAGAGCTCTCCAACGGCCATTGTAGAGAGCTTCAGCTCGAAGAACATGGCACTGGTCAGGCCATTCTAGGCTAGACCGAAGCCCGATAGTACCTTCAGGAGTTTGACGAAGCATACAGGAAGCGATCGCAATCGGCGGCATCGCCTGAAACGCCGAGAAACGGTGAATCAACTTTCGAAATCCATCTTTGACCTTTAATGGCAGATATTCGTTTCAGTTTCAATCTTCACAATTGATGTGTGCGAAATACCTCTAAGACATCACTAAGCATTTCTCTGTGTTTTGATTGCATTGAAATTGAGTCGAACCTCACATTTGAACCCCGTCGTCATCGCCGATTCAGTCGAAGCTGGTCTAGGCTATCCTAGACCTTACCAGGTCAATATGACCTGTAGATAAGTCTCCTGAACTTGAGATGAAGCTATCCTGTGATCGAATTACCTAGATTGTGTGTAAATTGCTTGACTGAACTTCCATGGCCGTGCTCGGCATTTTGCATGATGTTCGTCATTTTGTGGATGGATTGTCTCGATTCTGATATATATGAAACTAGATGATAAGGCGAGTCGAATGGTACTGCTTATATGTTAATCGGTCTAGGTTTAGTCGTTCATCAGCGCCGGAGAAGTCTCAGTCGTCCATTCCGTCGGGGTCGAGAGGTTGAAGACGAAGTTAACGTGGCAGAGTCAACGAGTCAAAGGTCTAGGTGGCAGCGCATGATTGTCACATAGGTGCTGAGTTGGTTCCACCGTTAGTCTGTTAGGCCGAGTCAACTTAGATCGGACGGTCTAGGTTAATCGAGTCCTATTTTTAATGACCGTACAATTAGTAATCAGGAATATCTGAAAATGATTTTAAAAATCGAAAATCAGAATAGATTGAAACAGTGTCGTTTAGGTTAGTGGTTGAACGGCGTCGTTTAGGTTAGCAGGGATGAATAGTCTGGATTGAATCTTGTCTTTTAATCGCGACCGTAGGTTTAAATAATTAGATCTAACGATCGAGGAGTAGTCGGTTTTTGATCATAGCCGTAGGTTTTAGTCAGTTGATCTTGAGGCCATGGAATAGCCACGTAGTTCATTAAGAATTGTCGGATTAAATCCGAATAATTGAGAAAAAAAAAAAGACGGAACGACGTCGTTTAGGAGCTGAGGTCAGCGCAGATCCGGGTCTGGACCGAGTTATCCGATCCGAGTGGTTCGGGTCGCCCCAATATGAATCATATTTTTTAATAAAAAATTCAAAAATGATTTTAGAAAAATAATTAAAAAATCAAAAAATTCTAGAAAATTCTAAAAAATGTTAGAAAATCCTAAAAAATCCCAAACAAATGTAGGAAAATTGTGAAAAATTCCTAAACATTCCAAAAATTCTCAAAAATTGAGGAATGACTACAGACAACTGGTCAATCTTATTTTTTGGATTTCTTATCTGTTCTTCTGAAAATTGACGATATTGTCGTTTAGGGGTAAATCGCATCTGCTTGGTATATGAGATAGGTCGAGAATGCCAAGATAAGAACTAGGGTCAGTTAGGCGATCAATTCTTATGCTTGGGTTTTCGAATCTCGTCCTTTTCCTGAAAATGACGATTTTGTCCCTCAAAGGGTAAATCGTCTTTCTTATTCCGATTGAGCCACAAAAATTGCTCAAAATTATGATTTGGGTCTGGTGGCTGATCAATCCTTTTGTTTGGGATTTTCACTTTTCATCACTTTCTGAAATGACGGTTTTACCCCTCAAAGGGTAAATCGCTTCTAAAATTCCAAAAAAATTCTGAAAATTTTCGAAAAATGGGAAATGGATTGGTTTGGTGACCAATCCTATTTTCACCATCTTTTGACTCCATATTTCAACTGAAACGATAAATTTTCCCTTCTTGAGAAAATTGTCCCAAAACTCTTCAAAATTACGATTTTGCCTCTTAAGGGCAAATAATGTCAAGAATATTCTTGAGCCTTGATTGACATTTATCTAGCTTAATAGGGCCTTACTGGGGATGTCCCGTTGCTTTCATGTGATTTATTAGCACGTTTTGGATCCTTGATTTGCGCACTCATTTTATTGACTGTGTTTTCTAGGATAGTCATTCATATCTGTATGAACTCTTAGATTTAGGATTCACACCTCACTCATTTGCATGAAATCCTAGAGTTAGATAAATCATTCAAATTAGGTATCAAAAGGGCATCGACTCTGATAGTTGGCGTCATTAAGTCCCCGATCCTATTTCTCTGGTTATCGCAGAATTGAATAGAAGCTCCCAACTATTCGATAGGGCTTCCGATCGTATCCTCCGCAAAATGATTGGTGGTGACTCCTTGGCATATACACGTATCACATGTACCAGACCACACCGAAGGTCGACCACGTATATCTCCATTGCAACTTGGGTAACGGGCCTTGGGAGAGGCCCACGTCCAACCAGACGAGACGACCCATTAACCCCCTCCCCAAAAACCCGCGAGAGGGTCGCGACAACCCGATTCAAAATCATTAAAATCTTACACTTAACCTCCACATATTCGTCCTGTTTCTATACGAGAATGAGTAAGAATTTACAGTACTTTACACCGCTTTCATAACTTGATTGTCCCTTTGAACCTTGATCTTGGGATCTCTAGTCAACTAAGTTGGGTTTCTGCTATGATGACTTATTTTATAGGCCTTGAATACATTCCCCTTGATGTTTTCACAACCATATCTCTTGTTAGGCCTTTTATTAATTGATCCGCAATATTATCTTTTGACTTTTAATGAGAGAAGCCATTTGAAGTGATTCACTTAGAACCATACCTTCAA
Source organism: Rhodomyrtus tomentosa (assembly GCA_028455895.1). Lineage (NCBI taxonomy): Eukaryota > Viridiplantae > Streptophyta > Magnoliopsida > Myrtales > Myrtaceae > Rhodomyrtus > Rhodomyrtus tomentosa. The sequence continues at coordinate 35,701,185 of JAPCWY010000004.1, forward strand.
ATAGGGGATTGTTGAAACTTTGGTCTCAAATTCCCATAAAAAGTTGAATGAGAAATGAAGAGTTGCTTTGGTTCGTAATCCTTTAATGAAAAGTTATTTCGGTTTAAAATCCTTCATCGACGAAACCATATGACTTTGTGACATTTCATCGAATCCTTTCGACGAAACCGTATCTTTTGATCGACGAACCCTTCCGGCGAAATCATATAATTTCGTGACTTTTTGTTTCACTCACTATAAATGTAAAGTATTGATCGTTGCATTAGAAACTACTGTCATTTTAGCCATTAGGATGGTTCCACCGTCCACGCCCTTTATGCATGCATTTAATGATTGCCCCTTGATTTTTCTTTTCCGTTTTCATATTAGTGGAGAAGGCAAGTGTCGCAACCTAAAAATTGTGGATTCTAGGCTTATTAGGCTAATTTTAACGACTAACCTAATACGGACTCTCCCAAACCCTACCAAATCGCCACTTTATTTAATTTGAGATGATTTAGGATTTGGAACTCGCCACAAATCATTTTTGTTAGGTTGATTAGAAACCTAAGTAAAATAGCGGGAGAACCATTTTACTTCTGCGAACCAAAGATTGTGGATTCGGGGACTTGATTACACTAGTTAATTAAAACTAATGCCCTTTCGGTATCTTAATTCCATGTGAGATGTCCTAATTTAGCAACTCAGATTGAATTTGCCTTTTAAGCTCAGTAAAGTGAGTTCTTTTAGGATTTTCATTTTTTAGATGCAATGCATGAATGACATGGATGCAATGATGTGAAATTATTTAAATGACGAGATGATGTGCAAAGACACGCGAGTTTGAAACGTAATTACCCTATATGCAAAAGAGCTAATTAATTAGAACATGTAAAATAACATAATGTCAGGACATAACGCAAGACCATTATTCTAAATAACGCAAAGACCATATATGAAAACACAATCAATCATGCGGTTGGTTAATTAAACGTGGAAGTTAATATGCAATTAATTAAATATGCAAGAACTATGTAACACATGAAAACTCATGTCTAAACTAAGTAGCATGTGAATTTTGACCTAAGAATTAAGTCATGCCATTAGATCACCTTAACGTAAGTCCTAAACTTGATACTAATGACGTGCAAAATGACATAGCAAAACACGGTGCAACATAGACATACTAATCGTGGGACATGCGAATGCTATGCATGATTTTCGAAAAAAATGGATAATGCATGAAACAAAATATAAGTTTAAGATATGCAAGGATATTTTGAAAATATGGAATGTAATGGATGATACTCGAAAATATGAGATGCAAGACATGAAGATATAAAATTTGAAAATATTCTCATTCCAAATTAAAAATTGGCCTTTTGAAGTTAGTAATTCGGACCTAAGCGGTGATAGGTCAAATCGACTAAATTTGTCTAATTTTGATTTAGGTATTTCTCTCGAAATTGATATAGCAAGGATATTATATCTCGATCAAATATTCACGCGGATATGATTTCATCCAAAACTTGGCAACATTATCAAGATAATCAAACGGCTAAAGGAATTACCTAATTCGACATATTAGGCAAATATTCTGATTCCCGTTTGAACATGCCAACATATTGAATTGTGGCCGGCTTGATTAGGATAACCTTTCGATGAGGCTCGACGGCAAGGGCAACAGCTTCGGCGACCTTCGGTAGTCCACAGATTTATGCGGCCGGTAAAATTGGGCACCTAATTATTGACCTCGTTAAATTTGCGGCTGAATTCCCTGGTTCAATTGCAGTCAGTGGATGGATGCTTCTAACAGCAGGGTGTCGAGCGAGCGTCTCTGTTTGCCCATGTATTGCTGATGGCATTAGTGATCCTGCAAGAAAAAAGTCAAGACCATTGGTTGGTGATACCTCAAATTGTACAGAGATTCACCGGTCCCTTCATCGATTCTCTCTAGAATTGTTCAGAAACCTTCTTTTAAAAAAATAAAATAAAACAAACAACATGAAAGAACATGTATATGAGAATCTGTGCTCGTGGGTGGTGCTTTTCCCTCATTGTATGGCAAGCAATCGTCTCGTTACACCTGACACCGAACGATCTTACAGTGTATCTCCCTTTGGAAAAAGACAGGACTTTGGCCGCTGAGCTGCTCCAAGACGCTGGCGACGCGTGACACAACTGGCACCGGCTAGACAGTTTATGGTATGATGGCTTCGCCGTAATTCTCAATCGAGTTCTGCAGAACAGAGTGGAAAAAGAAAGCTAGACGCAAGGATGATCATCATTCGATAGTTAATCTCTGATGGACTCCTTCGGGCTATGTCGCTAGAACCAGTTTGTTGGATGTTCACCTAGCCATGGTGGCAGCGGCGTCTGGGAACCGACCATTGGTTCGGGAGCGTTGGAGGAAGTCAGAAAATCTCCAAGTTGTGGACTGATGATGCCACCGGAGTCTTTGAAAGAGAGAGAGCCTTCATTCAACCGTCTGTGCGTGAAGCTCCCAACGGCCATCTCCTTCTCTCTTATGATAATGACCATGAATCTCCATGAACGAACCTCCAATCTGCCGTGGCCTCGTTTTTATCGTCGTATATGACAAATTGTGTGCCCCCCGATCTTGCAAGGAAAAAGAAGAAGACTATCCCTTTCTCACCTCAATTGTTCTCCACTAGTGAATGGACATCCGCATGAGTGCTATGGAGTTCTCTGATTTATTGCCGTAGGTTCTCTTTCTTCGCATGGTATTCATACGCCATGGCAGAACACGATCAAGTAGCAAAGCCGTCCGCGAGGCTCTGTAGTCAGGGATCTCCGCTGTCCCAGGGAAGCCATTAGTCGAGAGACCACCTCTATTCTCAATGTGCAAAAGGAAATGACGCATGAAATGCAATGCTATAAATAACATGTGCTAAAAATTTCTCTTATTCCCACATTAAAGAAATCTGCACATGGATCGCATATGAAAATACTTGTTTTATCAAATACCTCATAATCTAATGATTCCCTTAACTTCCAGATTTCCAGTGGATGCCAGGATACTAAGGTATTGGTCCATCTGTTGCCAGAAGTTTTCTTCTAACGCGAAACGACGCAAGATCTGTATAGAGTTTGAAAATGTGCTCGAGTTATGGTTTGAGCTGGCCATTTGTTTTTTCGAAATCACAAGAGCACATGCATTGTGAATCAAAAAAGGGGATCAAGATCGCAAGAGCGCATACATTGCGATTTTGATAAAGGATCAAATTGTGAGAGCGCATACATCACAATCTGGTAAAAGGGACCAAGACCACAAGAGCCCATACATTGTGGAATAGGTAAAAAGATCAAAGTCATGAGAGCGCATACATCATAAACTTTGATATGATAACACCATAATCATAAGAGCACATACATTATGATTAGGCAGAAGACCAAAAACGTGAGAGCGTATACATCACAAATTGGTAAGAGATCAGAATTGCAAGAGCGCATACATTGCAATCTGATAAGGGTACCAAAATCATAAGAGCGTATCATTATGATTAGGTAAAAGAGACCAGGGTCACAAGAGCGCATACATTGTGATCTGGCAAAGGTAAAGATCATGAGAGCGCATATATCATGATTTGATGCCATCAATGATAATTAGCATATGAAGGATGCATTACCGAACTGAATCGATAGATACGAAAGGTGTGTTGCCTGGATTGATATTATTGCGAACACGAGAGAAGTCAAAAATGACAACTTAATCTCTAAAGCCGCCAACCTGAAAAAAGCAAATTTGGGGCATGGAAGACTTGTAGAGGTTTCGCTTAAATACTAAAATTGAAGCCTAGATTTTACAAATGCAAGTGATATTATAATGAAGGTAATTTTTGGCGAGATCAAATCTCATTTTCTAATGCAAAAGGAAATGATGCTTGACATGTAGTGCTATAAATAACATGTGCCAAAAATTTCTCTGTTCACCGTATTAGAGAAATATGCACATGGATCGCATATGAAATGCATGTTTTACCAAATATCTCATAATGTTGATTATTCCCTCAATCTCCAGACTTCTTTGTGGATGCCAGGATTTCAAGTTACTGAGCTCATCTGTTGCCAGAAATTTCTTTCTGACGTGAAACGACGCAAGATCTGTGTAAGGTTTGAAAATATGCTCGAGTTGTGGTTCGAGCTGGCCATTTGTCTCTTGGGGACCACCTCAATGGGTCACCATGAGTCGGTAAAAATAATCTCTCGTGACCTTTTCAGGAAGGTCTCATCGTATCAAGACGAGAGATACTCCTTGAGATGGTAAAATGTATCTTGCGACCTCCTCAACGGATCAGCATGAGTTGATAAGGTGTCTCTTGCGACCTCTTCAACGGGTCAGCATGAGTCGATAAAATAATCTCTCGCGATCTTCTTCAGAAAGTCTCACCGTATCAAGAGGAGAGTTGCCTCTTGGGACCTTTTCAACGGGTCACCATGAGACGGTAAAATGTCTCTTGCGACCTCCTCAACGGATCAGTATGAGTCGGTAAAATAATCTTTGCGACCTTCTTCAGAAAGTCCCATCGTATCAAGACGAGAGTTGCCTCTTGGGACCTCCTCAACGGGTCACCATGAGGCGGTAAAATGTCTCTTGCGACTTCCTCAACGGGTCAGCATGAGTTGGTAAAATAATCTCTCGCGACCTTTTTCAGAAAGTCTCATCGTATCAAGATGAGAGTTGCCTCTTGGGACCTCCTCAACGGGTCATCATGAGGCGATAAAATGTCTCTTGCGACGTTCTCAACGGATCAGCATGAGTCGGTAAAATAATCTCTCGCGACCTTCTTCAGAAAGTCTCACCGTATCAAGACGAGAGTTGCCTCTTGGGACCTCCTCAACGGGTCACCATGAGGCGGTAAAATGTCTCTTGCGACCTTCTCAAGCAGGTCTCATTGTATCAAAACAAGAGATAATATATCATCTGAATTGGATCAGTATGAATACAAAATAATGTGATGTCTAAAAAATTGTCAGTGCGAACACAAGAAAGGGTACGATTAAAGTCGATTTAAAAGGGTTCAAAAAACTTACTCGGGTTCTCTGAGCAATGATGGATAGGCTGACCATATTATACCTGTCCATCCGAGGATTTGAAAAGCTACCTGGTCAGTATTGCCAGCAAGACTCGCTCATGTAATGGTTTTTGGATGAATTTCGAGACCTTGAGAGGTAACTTGAGAATTGCTACTTGCCAGACAATATCAGCGGTAACATGTGCAAACATAATTGCGGAAATTCATTAATGAAATCATGCAAAATTATTCTGTCAATCTTGCATTATGCACTTCTTGAGCTCCTGTCAAAGACGATTAAAGTGTGTGTTTCGCCATTCTGCCGGGTTTACATTACCAATTCTGTTCAAAGAGGTTATCACATTTTGAATACCTCGAATGTAATTTGAATTGGGACTTCAGTCCGAAAGGGCTTTCTCTCACTCTCGAGAAAAGCTGTTTATCCTGACCGCAGGATTCAAGGGAATTCACTCAACCTTACCATCATCGCATTTGACAAGGCTCTGAGTAATCTCGCAATTGGTACAACTGAGCCGATTTGAAGGTCTTGATTATGACCATAATGAAGGCTAGGTCAAAGGTTTTCGAATGGGACTCTAGTCGAGTCAAGGTTTATGAAATTCTTCATCATCTACTTCAGGTTTACAAGTCAAGAACCCTGCAAAAATGAGAGAGAAATAATTTTGCTCGAACTTCTTTGAGCGATGCTTAAAATCATTCAACTCTACGTTAATTCAAGTGCCATAAGCAGAAGAGACTTTGAAAAGGTTGTAACATAGGTTAGGATTTGGGACTGAAGAGCGAAAAGCCTCGTTTTGGCTCAGAAAATACATGAGAGAAGGGCTTGATGTTGATAATCATCGTAGGTTTATCACCGACCTTGGCCTTCAAGAAATGTCTTCTAAAGATACCATCATTGACGAATGGTATGAACTCTTGGTGAGAATTGCAATTTGCAAACCGACCTCTTTTAACAGTCTTCTTTACAATCAATCCCTGTTGGGAATTTATCAAAAAGAATGCAAACAATGTACATTTGAAATTAGAAATGGCATTGGCCTTGCTTTTGGTAGGCACTTTGATTTTCAATGCCCAGGATTTTTTTGAGATCAGCCTTTGCTTTTCTTACTCCCAACTCATGTTTTTTCTTTTTCGAGAGAGCTCATCATTTCTTCCTTCTCTTTGAAATTTTTTTCGAGAGAATGCTTGTTTTTTTAAGAGATTTTTTTAGAGCTTTTCGACGTCTCCTTTTTCTTTTTTCGCTCTTCCCTTTTGTTTATAGTGAGCCCTTTTCTTTTAGGCTAAATTTGCTTTTTTCTTTTCACATTTCCATGATCTTGAACAAGAATAAGCACCACAAAAGATGAGTTTATTCAGAAATTCTCTGTAGACCTGATTCTTCTTCGGTTCTACTCCTTGGGAAAATACCATATTTGTCTTGGAATGAGCAAATGATCACCAACGGGGGATCAAGAAATGAATGTGCAAGTTTAAGTGGGCTATGCAAGGGATATAGTGTATAGGATAGAGAAATGAATACTCTTCGTCATCCTAAGGCACTTGAATTAAAGTTTGAGCATAAATGCAAAGAAACACCTGAAAATTGATGTTAGCCCAAGCAAAAGAATTTCTAGCCATTTACCTCATGGTGCTGCTAGAATTAGCTCGTCTCGGCCCCGATGTGGGGTGGTTCTTGACAGGGGTAAGAAATGAAATCGCCGCTCAAAGTGGTTCATCAATGGATCACATGTACTGTTTGAGATAGAGAAAATGAATGCCTCAATCATTTTGACTATCGTACCTTCTGCGAGAAAACCTTTTGCCTCGAAGAATGCGGAATAATACCACTCAACTCACTGAGGGTTAAAAATGTGCGACATGTATGGAAAGAGAGTTGCCTTTCATCATCCTGTCGTGACCCATTCTTGTACATTAGATATATCTTGTGTGGTTCACGCTCTTTATTCAAAATTGGTAATTTGAACATGAAGAATAATCATGCATAAACCATGCAGTGTGTGAGCATTGGATAGAATTTTCAAATAGCTTGTCATGTGTTTGCTTAAAGAACATAATATGCAAGCATGAGAAAATTCTCAAGGAATGAGGATTGGAATTGCGCCAGTTTTAAGAAAAAGAAATACTCCCTTATCCGGCATGACAATGACCCATGTCTACATGCTGGCAAGTCCCTATCAAAATTAAACATTAAACGTCAGTTTGTGTTTCCAAATTCAAGATAAATTGGAACGATACCACCTTTCTCTTGCTTTGCGTTCCTATTTGAACACAAATATGCGGTTTGCAGAAATTGACCATCTAGCTTGTGGTCATGATCTCTCCGTCTAGTTGGGGCAATGAATCCTTCTCAAAGATTTACACTGGAGGAGATCCATTCATGCTTTTGGACGTATTCCCCACCACTCTTCAGGGTTCCTTGACTTCCGAAGTCGATATTTCTTTTCGCCTTCATGTTTGCGAGTTTTTTTCTTTTGAGGCTTTTCAATGCCGATATTTTCCCGAAGTTCGTATCTTGGGGTTTGATTTTGATGTGGATGACTTTGCAATTGTGTCTATTGACTTTGCCGGAGACGAAACGTCCTTTTTTTGTCTAGCGCACGACTTGCCCCGGTTAGGCGTGATGCAAGTTGATTGCCAAAAATTTGCCCTATTCGGCATGGCAGTAAGCCCTGTAAAAATCATGAGGGAACGCGTCAATGTATGTTCTCAAATTCCAAAAGAATTAGAACGATACAATTTCACCCCTTTTATGTATTCCTTGAATCGAAGAGGTTCATTGATTTGGATAGGTTACTTCATTTTGGAATAGATAGTATATCCTTGCAAGAAAAAATATAGTGTTATCTTTAAAGATGAATTGCTTAAAGAATACTTACTCTCTTTCTAAGGCTAGAGTTTGCAGCAAGTTTGCCCATTTTCAGTCAGGATGAGTTATGCCGAGTGGACGACATCAAGAATTGCCCCTAGATTTGGCTTGATTCAAAAATTGGACTTCCAGCTTTGGGCAAATGAATCATTTATTTTTTATCATTTCCTGTCAAAAGAAAGAAAAAATAATGTCAGATGTGAAATCAAAAAGGATAAATTGGAATCGATATCGAATTACCCTTCACTTGGAATTCATCGTTTTGATGCTTTGTATTTTTATTTTACCAGCTTCGCCGCTTGGTAAAAAAAAATGAATGAATGAATTTGTAGCTATCAAAGCTTCAAAATTGCCCCACGTTCTGTAATCATCTGTGAGATCATGCCATCAACCCGGTTATTGAGCATCAATATGCTTCTTGAGGGCCTCTTAGATTGCAGCATTGATTTCTGCTTTGTTAGCCATTCTCCTCGCAACCAACGAGTGATGTGTGGAGGGTCCATGGTAAATTATCTAATGAAGTAACAAGCGAAGATAAGTACACTGAGCAAGAGTAATGAGCCAGTCCATGACAACTCTCTAGACTCAACAAGACAGATATGCACAAAACCTTGAATCAGACAGTTTTTCAGTTTCATCGACCTTTACGATAAAATGCTCCATAATTCGAACGTTGATCAACATATTTCCAAATTTTACGAGATGGTGCAAGACATAGTGATGAACAACTTTCATGTTCGGACTTAAGGTTGAAAATGGACCAACCAATACAGTTTATTGCATTTTTGTGAAATTTTTATCCAGAAAACTGTTTCATCCAGTCTTTGTTAAATGAACGAAGTTTCTCCTTAAATTGTGAATTAAAATCTGGAATTTTTCAGGTTACTAGTTGAGACATCAACCTACAACTTTCAAGTTTTGTGGTTCGACAAAGGAGGTCATTTAATAGTAGTAAACCGCAAGACAAGACGAGTGTCAGGAAACTTTCGAAATTCCAGCTTACATTGTTCTTAATAAAAATTCATTATTAAATGGAAAACACTATGGATCATTCTTAAAATTTTATATATGATAGCCCAAGATGTTATGAACATTTTTCATGTAGACATTAGAGCTCAGAAAATGACCAGAAGATATTCTGAAAAACCATAGCATGCAAAGGGTTCGCTTAAAAACAGTAATGGACCGACCCGAAAATATAAGTAAGCAGAAGGATAAGGATTGAAGAGAGTACCACCTTTTGGGACATCTGAAATGACCAATCACATAGACATGCAGATGAAATGCGAAGTGAGGTTCGATTTCTATGTATCAAGGCTTAACGAAGGTGGAGTCCCAAGGATACCCGGATTGAATCACCATGGTTTGTGATTGTATCAGGATCTCCCGTAGACATCCGGCTCAGCCAAGTATTGACCCGTATCACATGGCGAATGGCCGGGGTGATGAATCATGGAACCGATTTAAAAGAGTGCGGGACTTGAAGTGGGAGACTTAAGCCAGGTGGTGATTGCCAGAATGTCCCTAATCAAATACCATCCTAAGCCTAGTCATTCAGGTTCAATGGCAGGTTGTGTGTGCAATGTGTAAACGAGAAAACAATAGAGGCATGCACAAGAGTCTATATCCAAACAACGCTTCAATATAACCTCCAAAACATACATTTCTACTCAAACTGCAAGAAAAGGTTAGCAAAACACTCCACCCCTTATCACTCCAAGTCTGCAAAAACATTAAACACCTAAAAATGTGAGATTCAACCAAAATCGCCAAAAGCGAGACATCCATGAAATTTTCTTTAGCCCTAAGTCCACCAAAGCTTTTAATTTTCCAAAAAAAAATTCAAGTGAACCAATTAAGTATTAATTTTTCGAAAAATTAAAATGAGTCCCTAGCAGAGTCGCCAAACTGTCGCGACCTAAAAATCGTGAATTCTAGGCTAATGGATTATCAGGCTAATTTTAACGACTAACCTAATACGGAATCTCCCAAGCCCTACCAAATCGCAACTTTGTTTAATTTGAGATGATTTAGGATTTGGAGTCGCCTCTAGTCATTTTTGGTGGGTTAATTAGAAACCTAAGTAAAATAGCGGGAGAGCCATTTTACTTCTACGAATCAGAGATTGTGGATTCGGGGACTTGATTACACTAGTTAATTAAAACTAATGCCCTTTCGGTACCTTAATTTCATGTGAGATGTACTAATTTAGCAACTCAGATTGAATTTGCCTTTTAAGCTCAGTAAAGTGAGTTCTTTTAGGATTTTCGTTTTTTAGATGCAATGCATAAATGACATGGATGCAATGACGTGAAATTATCTAAATGACGAGATGATGTGCAAAGACACGCGAATTTGAAACGTAATTAACCTATATGCAAAAGAGCTAATTAATTAGAACAGGTAAAATGACATAATGTCAGGACATAACGCAAGACCATTATTCTAAATAATGCAAAGACCACAATCAATCATGCGGTTGGTTAATTAAATGTGGAAGCTAGCATGCAATTAATTAAATATGCAAGAACTATGTAACACACGAAAACTCATGTCTAACCTAAGTAGCATGTGAATTTTGACCTAAGAATTAAGTCATGCCATTAGACCACCTTAATGTGAATGTTCTAAACTTGACACTAATGACGTGCAAAATGACATAGCAAAACACGGTGCAACATAGACATACTAATTATGGGACATGCGAATGCTATGCATGATTTTCTAAAAAAATGGATAATGCATGAAACAAAATATAAGTTTAAGATATGCAAGGATATTTTGAAAATATGGAATGCAATGGATGATACTCGAAAATATGAGATGCAAGATATGAAGATATAAAATTCGAAAATATGCAATGGATATGCGCAAGACATGAGATAAAATAAAAATGAGATATGCTAAAGATATGTTATCATAATCTACGCGAGATATGCAAAATAATAAGATATGCACGAATGTGATTTTTTTTTTGTTCTTTCCTTTTAAATTGTCGACCAATATGGTGGATATCCTGAAGATTTCATTATCTTGATTTATATGCTTAAAGTTTAATGAGATAAGGCTTTCTAGGAAGACTTATCTTCCTAAAAATTCAATTAGATATCTTACTAAAATCTTTTATGAGTTTTCAAAATATGACAGGTCAAATCAAGATAGCAATATTTATGACTAGATAAGGAAAGAAATCGACAAGATCACGACCATCATCCCTTTTCAATTTTTTTTTTTCTGAAAATATTCTTATTCAAAATTAAAAATTGGCCTTTTGAAGATAGCAAATCGGACCTAAGCAGTGATAGGTCAGATCGACTAAATTTTCCTAATTTTGATTTAGGTATTTCTCTCGAAATTGATATAGCGAGGATATTATATCTCGATCAAATATTCACGCGGATATGATTTCATCCAAAACTTGGCAACATTATCAAGATAATCAAACGGCTAAAGGAATTACCTAATTCGACATATTAGACAAATATTCTGATTCCCGTTTGAACATGCCAACAGATAGAATTGTGGCCGGCTTGATTAGGATAACCTTTCGATGAGGCTCGACGGCAAGGACAACAGCTTCGGCGACCTTCGGTAGTCCACAGATTTATGCGGCTGGTAAAATTGGGCACCTAATTATTGACCTCGTTAAATTTTCTAGCTGGACTTTGGCGAAAACTTTGCGGCTGAATTCCCTGGTTCAATTGCAGTCAGTGGATGGATGCTTCTAACAGCAGGGTGTCGAGCGAGGGTCTCTGTTTGCCCATGTATTGCTGATGGCATTAGTGATCCTGCAAGAAAAAAGTCAAGACCATTGGTTGGTGATACCTCAAATTGTACAGAGATTCACCGGTCCCTTCATGTCTTTTCTCTAGAATTGTTCAGAAATCTTCTTTTTTTAAAAAAATAAAGCAAACAACATGAAAGAACATGTATATGAGAATCTGTGCTCGCGGGTGGTGCTTTTCCCTCATTGTATGGCAAGCAATCTTCTCGTTACACCTGACCCCGAACGATCTTACAGCGTATCTCCCTTTGGAAAAGACAGGACTTTGGCCGCTGAGCTGCTCCAAGACGCTGGCGACGCGTGTGACACATCTGGCACCGGCTGGACAGTTTATGGTATGATGGCTTCGCCGTAATTCTCAATCAAGTTATGCAGAACAGCGTGAAAAAAGAAAGCTCGACGCAAGGATGATCATCATTCGATAGTTAATCTCGGATGGACTCCTCCGGGCTATGTCGCTAGAACCAGTTTGCTGGATGTTCACCTAGCCATCGTGGCAGCGGCGTCGGGGAACCGAGCATTGGTTCGGGAGCGTTGGAGGAAGTCAGAAAATCTCCAAGTTGTGGACTGATGATGCCACCGGAGTCTTTGACAGAGAGAGAGCCTTCATTCAACCGTCAGTGCGTGAAGCTCCCAACGGCCATCTCCTTCTCTCTTGTGATAATGACCATGAGTTTCCATGAACGAACCTCCAATCTGCCGTGCCCTCATTTTTATCGTCGTATATGACAAATTGTGTGCCCCCGATCCTGCAAGGAAAAGGAAAAAGAAGAAGACTATCCCTTTCTCACCTTAATTGTTCTCCACTAGTGAATGGACATCCGCATGAGTGCTATGGAGTTCTCAGATTTATTGCCGTGGGTTCTCTTTCTTCGCATGGTATTCATACGCCATGGCAGAACACGATCAAGTAGCAAAGCCGTCCTCGAGGCTCTGTAGTCAGGGATCTCGGCTGTCCCAGGGAAGCCATTAGTCGAGAGACTACCTCTATTCTCAATGTGCCGTATGTGTATAATGTGGCCTCTCTCTTTAAACGTCAACCCTGCATATGTATTTATAATGGTGTGCTAGGGTTCACGCTTTTCATTTGATTACAAAATAGTCCCTGCTCTAAATCCTTTTCTAATCGAGGCCTTAAATGGCTGAATTAATTTTGAAAAATAGGTCCAAGCCTTCTTAGAATTTTCGGCATACTCCCCGTTCATTAGCTGAATTTCTTCATGCTATGTCAATCTCAATCGTTTGTCAATTTAAGTTCAAATCTTTGCCGCCGCTACAATATGATACAAACAAAACGTAAGAAAAACTAAATTAATTATGCAATGCGTGAAAATGATTTTTTTTTTTGAATTATGATCAACTCTCATTTTATGACTAAATGGATGGATTTTCTAAAAAATCAAAATTTAGGTGTCAACAGCGAGGCGAGTCAAAATTGCATGTCACATTCTTCCATAAAATTTAATTTGTTTATCATTGCTAAATAACCTTTATTCCTTACATAAAGAAACATGTCGTCAGGAAACTGTCATCCTCGCGAACTACGATGTCCACCATATTATCATGTAGTTTTTTTTTTTTTTTAGTACTGTGAGGCAGTACAATAAACAGGTTAGCAACTGATATAGGCTGAGAGAAAAAAATATATATGTCAAGTGGTCCTCAACATCATGTTTAAAACTGCAGATAAATCCTCTTCTACTAACCTCATCCAATAAAGTTGGTGTGACCATTAAAATATTCAGGGATAAGTACACCAGGAGCATTGAGTACGGCGATTATTTAAGTACCGTAATTTTATTTTTACTTACTTGAGTTTGAAAAATTTTAAAAATTGATCCCTTGAGTGCCAACGACGATTTGCTTCTCTAAAAATTCGACATGGGCGTCGGAAAATCTAATGTGGCATCGTTGAAACAATATCTTTGAATTTTTCCAATTTGTTTTTGGATTTGTTTGAAATTTTTAATTCTTTTATTTCCTTTTTTCTTTTCAATTTTTTCCCTTGGCGATTGTCACTTCGACCCTTGACGGCCACGAAACCTTCGCCCTTGGTGAGTGGCCACAACGGCCCTGGGCAAAGGCGCGAAGGCTGTCACATGCTTGCAGATGAAGTGGCGAAGGTCGTCCTGCGTCCTTCCTCGGCGAAAGTCCGTGTTCGAAGGCCCAAGTCCATGGTCGGGCCAATGGGGCAAAAAGGCCCTTGCCCATGACCATGATCACCCTCTCCCAAGGCCATCGAGACACCATCGACCGAGGACAAAGCGGCCCTTGTCCCTAGGCAATGTTTTCGTGGTTGGCAAGGGTTGCCGGTGACCCCCATTGGTCATAGGCAAAAAATAAAAGAAAATATAAATTCAAAAAATTGAAAAATTGAAAAATAATTATAAATCCACGTAGGACAATATGCCTAAAGTGACACTCAAAGTGATCAATTTTTCTCCAACGTGGCACTCAAATGAGCACAAAAAAAAGTATATATATGGCACTCAAAATGCCATACAAAAATTATGACTCCCCTAGTGTACTTCCCAAATATTCACAATGGAATTTCCCTTTCATGTTGCAAACAGTTTCGGCAATAGCATGAACATTGGGATTACTCGATATACCAGCCTTAGACATCTGTTTCACACGCGAAGTTTCAACAAGTAGGATTTCTTGACATATCACTTAAAGGTTGATGATTGTGTGATGCATTCATTATTCTGAATGACCCTGATATGTTCTTCCTTTTTTTTTCTTTTAAGGTAAGTGTGTATTGGTTTTTCAAAAATTAGGTACAAAAGAACCGGACACAAAAATTATGAACCAATAATGGCATCAGACTGCCAAAATGGGTTCAAAATATGTTCTTCTTCTTCTTTTTATAGCCACGAATGTCAAAAAGACAGTTAACTAAACGAGATCTTTCTTCTCTGAAATGAAACATAAATGTATGTCGACAACGATAATTACCTCCCCTATCGCAGCTAAGAAGAACGTATTTGTCTCTCTTTGACCTTTTAACAGAGTTGACATAACCTTGAGCAAGAATAAGACTCCACACACTACCCCAAAATCTTCTCAAGTTAGAAAATTAACTGTTAAAATTTCAGATCAACTTGTTGTGCATGATCCATTCACGTTTTCAGCATTAGTAGATAAATTCAAGAAATTGGGTCCACTTGAATTTTACTTGTTGAGAATCAAGTGGACGCTCAATTGAAATAGATACTCTTCTATTATTGTTACAATAGCAAACTATCTACACCTATTCACAATAGCACAATATTTAATTACCACCAAAGCAGGAGTGAGGGAAACAATAGGCTAAACAAATAAAATGATGAATCCTGACCATAAGTGTGCAATTACGATAACTTCAACTCTACACACAACTGTACTCGGGGGGCTAGAAGCAACAACTGCAACGCAAATGAAAGAACAAATACAACATTGTAGATGTGTGTTCCCATAAATTAATCTGTGAAAGCACAACTTTTATTTGAACACTCGACACTGCATTGAAAAGTATTCAAATCAAAATCCTAATATGAATGCTGCTCCATATTCTCTAAAAGCACACAACTTGCAATTGCCCTCGACTTGGAGACACCATTTTTTTTCTCTTCACTCACGTGCAAGGAGAACAGAGAAAAATCTCAAAAAAGAAGAGAGGAGCAGCAGTGCTTCTCAATATTACCTTTCATAGTGCATGAAGAAGTTGTCTGCGGTCGAGAAAAAGGGGCTCATTGGGAAGGTCAACGGTGAGCTCAATGTTGGTGCCACCGAAAGTTTGGGTGCCAGTGGGGTTGTTATCATTGGTATTCACCTTCTCATTGCCCTACGACTTACTTGGAAAGAAGATAATGGCCGCCAAAAGAGAAAACAAAGGGAAGACAACGATATTACAAGAGCTACCATCGTCATAGGCATGGGGAAGAAGAAGGAAAGTGGGACCCACAAGAGGAAAATTGAAATCAAATAAGAAAAGGTTTTTTTTTTTTTGGTCAAAAAATAAGAAAGACTTGACCAAATAAAATAAGGGATCACTTTTGGAGAATTGTAATTGAAGTGGTGGGCCACTTAAAAGATAGTATTGTCTAAACATTAGAATAATGCGTGACAAAGCCAAACCAGGAGCGGAAATTTAAAAACAACAGTGATTCAAGGAGTGCGATCAAAGTGACCTGAGTGATGGGGTGTTGACTAGAGAATCTTGAGGCATGAGACATGATATGGAGAAACCTAGTTTGAGAACTAGGAGAGATTTATTTTGGGAGTGGCTTTTCTAGACGAATCTCTTTTGAAAGGGAAAAAAAAAAATCATATAGTGAATTGCTAGTTAGTTTATTCCTTTTTTTTCTCTTATTATTGGAAAAAAAAAAAAAAAAACAAGTCTAGGTTAAGAAGCACCAGCATAGGACGGTTCCGCCCTTCACGCACCTTGCGCAGCTGCAATGATTGCCCTTTGATTTTCTTGTATGTTTCCTTATAAATAGGAAGGGCAAGTCAAGTCAAATTCCATTTCGCATTCTTCCCTACAATTTAATTTGTTTTTTTTTATATCATTGCTAATTAACCTTTATTTCGTGCATATGCTTGTTTATTCCTTACATGACAAAACAAACGATCAGGAAACTGTCATCCTCGCAAACTACAATGTCCACCATATTACCATCTCTCTCTCTCTCTCTCTCTCTCTCTCTCTCTCTTTTCCTCGTACTTTTTTTTGTCGAAATTTTCTTGTACTTTGAGGTAGGTAAACGGGTTAGCAATGGAAATAGGATGAGAAAAAAAAAATAGCAACATCACGTTTAAAATTGCAGATAAATCCGCTTGTGCTAAGTTCATCCAATAAAGCTGGACCATAGTGCGGCCATTTAAATATTCACGACGGAATTTCCCTTTCACATTGTAAGCAGTTCTGGCAAATGAAGGGAACCAATCTCATCACATGTGAAGCGGGTTACATGGAATTAACAACTCCAAAAGTTCAAGAGCATACTTGAATCACTGATCGGATAAGTATATCATGTGATAGCATACCTCATTTTTCACATATGAAGTGTTCTCATTTCAGCCTCGAGAGATCGTTCGGGAGAGATTCATCGCCGGTTTCCTCACTATTTGTTGTTTTCTATTTTCTACATTCTCTATAAAATGAACAACCGACGAGACCAACGAAGAAACGCGATACTTATTCACATTCAAAACTGAAAACTGCCTTTAGCAATTATCCATATGTAAAGGGGTGTGGTAACCTACGTGGATGGACCGCGGTTTTTCCACCCAACATCTTCCACTTGCCCGTGATAATCTATCCATATCTCTCTCTCCTTCGCATGAGAGCTCGTGCCATAAATCCATTGGGAGTATTAGCAACTCAAATTAGGTTCATTAATTCAAAGTAGATCCGGTATGCAGTATTTATATCATTCAGCAACATTTACATCATCTCTCTTGATCTCTTTAAGCATTTTGTATGCATTGTATATACAATCATTATTAAACTCAAATAATTATAATTGGTCAACATGTGAACATAAATATAGAATTTGATATCAAAACAAATTGATCTTCCTCTTCCTTTGAACCTCTCAATTTCAATCCAGCTCTTTTTTTTTTTTAGAAATGTCCCGTTAGATCAAATCAATTTCATGAATATTGTTAACACTCTAAGATAACGAACATTAAATATAGATTTTGAGAATAAGTAAGAGTTTTAATGAGACTTAATTGAGGAGCTTTAACCTCAAGAGTCCTCACATGGCTTAAAAGTTGAGATTAAAATTTTTGGCAACTCTTATTGGTTGTCTTATACGTACGTAGTACGGAATATGTATTACAATATTATCTCCTTTTTCATGGAGCATATGTCTTTTCACTTGCATACATATGATAATTCAGACGAACCCAATATCCAACTTGATTTCACAAATCTGATCTCTTGAAAGAATACATTAGAACTCACATATGTCATTGAAGATAGATAAAGCGAATTACATGGGCTATTTCACTTTCGGACATAACATATAATATGTCTTCATCTTAAAACTCTCTTAAAGCGACTTCTACATTTTAAGCTTGAGCTTTCAATTATCACCTAGGTAATAAGCTTAAAATTATCTCATCTCTATATGACACACATCAAAAAGAAATGATTACAAGTGTAAGTGGGTTAGTCTTTCATTTGGTCGACGTAACTTCTTAACATAATATACAAAGCATTAATATGCATAATGTCTAATAAATACATAAGCATTAATAACGATGCAACATGTCATCAACTGTGAACTTCAGAAAACAAAAGTATCCAGTACATTATATTCTATATAATCCTAAAGAGTTTAATTTAGGGAACTAATCCCATTGTGAATACATGAACATGGAAAACATTTCTATGAATTGACTTCGTCAAAAAGATCTGCTATCATTCTATGGATAAAAGTATAATATGTTCACATGTTTTCATACAATTATGTCTTTCAAAAAATTATACTTCGTGTCTATATGTTTGGTCTTGTAATGGATCCTTAGTGTAAGTGGTTGCTGCTTGGCTATCATAATTAATCAATAATTAAAATTTCCACATCCTTAGCAACACCTCATTTATCCAAACAGCTCTTAAGCCAAACACCCTCTTGTATTTTCGCTGACACTGCCATGAATTTAGCTTCCATCATAGATAAGGCTATTTACATTTGCTTTTTACTACTCCATGATGGCACCATTGTTAAGTAAAAACACAAAACCAGAGATAGAATTTCTCTCATTTAAACCTCCTTCTCAGACAACATCAATATAGCCTTGAAGGCGTAGATTTCTACCTTGATAACTTAGCAAACAATCAGGAGTACTCTTCAAATACCTTAGGATTTTCTTTATAGAAGTCAAATGTGCTTGACTTTGGTCGGATTGGTATCTACTAACTATTCTAATGGCATAATGAATATAAGGTCTTGTACACATCATAGCGCACATTAAGCTTTCAACAACACTAGCACAAGCAATACTTTCCATTTGTTCATTTGCTTGTGAAGTCTCAAGACACATTTTACGGATCAAACCTTCACCTCTTGCACTAAGAGTATTATGAGTTTACAATCTTTTATGCGAAATCATTCAATGACTTTATCTATATAAGTCTCTTGTGAAAGAGATAACAATATGTTTGAGCGATTTTTTGAAATCTTAATTTCAAGAATATATGCGGCTTCACTCATATCCTTCGTCTTAAAATTGGCACAAAATTTTTAGATTTTCACTTTAGCTTCTTCTGTTGCCGTCAATTCAAGCAAGCCTAACTTTGATACTAGTTGTTGTGCGGAACAAATGATCGAACAATTAATGGACATAAGAAGGAAATAAATAGAACACCAGATATACGTAGTTCGATCATAGAGACCTATGTCCACAAGAAGAGTAGCACGAATTTCACTATAGAGAAAACGATACACGGAGATTACAAATCACACTCGAGTTACTCAAACACTATTAATTTCTCTCAAGCTCCTAATTACATCCAATACATACATAGCGTTTAGCCCCAATTTTTCGTGAAATAATCTCTCAATCTCACAAAATAGTTAAACACAAATTCTTACCACAAGAATTTCTCCGCTATAACACAATTCTTCTGAATGTAAATCGCAAAGTTAAATCTTCACTTTTCGGAATGGCAAACATCCACGCTCAAGCACTCAATTGACGCTTCAAGACCTTGAATATCTACTCTACTAAACCAATCCCAAACTCTCTCCCTCTCTCTATAAATATATATAAGATTACCTAAATTTAAAATTTTACTTCGGGCTTCAAACTCGAGACATATTTTAATAGGTCAAAGTCATGATATTGTTATATAGTTCATGATCTCTAATGACAAACACTTTTTCTTTGTGGCGAAATGACAGACAACTTTAGATGAAGGGAAAATTGTCCAAAAAATCATTAACCTATTGTACGGTGGTCAATTCAATATTAAATCTTTCAATTGTGCCAATTTAGTAATAAAAGTTCTGATGATTTACCAATTTAGTTTCAAACCTTTCATTTTACCTTTCAAGCCAATAACCGTCTAGGACCTCACTAATTTCATTCTTTGCTGCTACAGTCTCAAGAAACTTTGAGCTAATATATATAATTTATCTAGACATCATGAATGACTAATAAAATTTCTTTTGCCCCGATTACATCCTGGATTCCCCCTTTTTTTTTTGTGTGTGTGTGTGGGGGGGGGGAGGGAGGGAGGGAGGGATTTGTCCATCGAGTACACGCACCAATTAGTAAAAGCACCATTAGGAGAAAAAAATAAACTCTCTTTAATTTTTGTTTTGTGTATAATGAAACACGTAAAAGGCCGATTGATTTACTCATGAACTACAATATTCAGTATTTGATCACGTATTATTTTTTGTCAATTTGTAATTTGTGGTAGTACATTAATCATGTTAACAAAAGATTGTCGGGTAAGTGGGTTAGGTGCACCTATTGCCCAGTGGAAAGTAATAAGGCTAGTCAAAACACACTCTGGAATGAAGAAATCGTGGGTCCCTCTTCCTGCGTATGCACGTTCTTCCCTCAGAAGGTTAGGCACATAACCTTATAATCTGGGTCGTCCATTTTTGAACGAACGGCCTAGATCTCCGATTTTTATGGGGCAACCTCCTATTTGTGAAATCTGGCTTTCTTCTAAGCCTCTGCTCGATCAACCTCCTATTTGGTCGATCACTATCTTTATTACCCTCCGCATGATGTACATCCAGTCAAGAAAAAGGAGATTAGACTTTCCATTCTCTTCTTTTGGCTGCAATTTCGTTCTTCTCTATTCCCTTCATTGCCCTCTCGACTTAAATTGCCAAAAAAACTGGAAAAGGAAAAAACCCAATCATTCAGAAGATTCGAGTTTCGTGGCATCTTCCTCTTCGATGACTCTGCATGGACGAGATTATGAAGGGTGAGACCAACAACGGAAAGGAAATGATTACGAAGTGTTTTTGAGCTTTAGAGGGAAAGATACTCGCAAAGTCATTACTGATTATCTCTATGCTATCCATGTCGATGCAGGAATTCACGTGTTCAGAGACGACAATGAGCTTCGTGTTGGTGAAGAGAATGGTCCGGAGCTTCTTTGTAGTATTACGCAATCTAAGATCTCGATCCCTATTATCTCAGATGACTATGCTTCCAGCAAATGGTGCCTTCGCGAGCTAGCTCAGATGTTGAAGTGCAAGAGAAACGGAGGGCCAATAGTATTGCCAATATTTTACAAGGTGGAACACTCACAAGTGCGGCATTGTACAGGGAGATTGGGAGATGCTATCAGCGCACATAAAAAGAATGTGGACAAAATGATTGTGAAGGAATGGGAAGAAGTACTCAAAGAAGTTAGTTTCTTGAAAGGTTGGGAATCCGAGAAAATTAATAATGGGTATATCATTCACCAGCAAAACGTTGTTCAATTTTTCATTAATAGATTACACTTGAAAAAATTTATAAATAATATCATTATATATTGTTATTTGCAGGCATGAAGCAGTATTAGTTAAAATGGTAGTCAGAAGAGTTATGAGTGAATTAAAAAGGCTTTTTCAGCTAAATGTTCCCGAGCAATTTATGGGAATTGATGATCATGTGGAACAGATCATGAGCAAGATAGATGTTAAATTCAATAGCACAAGTATCTTTGGAATTTATGGAATGGGCGGCATCAGTAAAACAACTCTTGCAAAAGTGTTACACAACAAATTCTCCAGTCATTTTGAGGGTTGTAGCTTTGTGGCAGATATTCGAGAAACAGTTCAACACAAGGGTGTTAAATACCTACAGAAGCAGCTCATTTCTGACATAATAGGAAACTCGTGTTATGTGCCTAACGTCGATAAGGGAATCAATATCATCAAATGTCGATTTACATGTAAGAAAGTCCTTGTTCTTCTCGACGATATAGATGATAACACTTACTTGAATACTTTGGTTGGAGATGGTAGCGGGTTTAAAGTAGGAAGTATAGTCATCATAACAACTAGAAATAAAGCTATTCTTGATGAGGTTAGGCCAAACCACATGTATCCACTCAATGGGCTGCCTTTTCGTCAATCATTAACTTTATTCAGTAGACATGCATTTAGAAAAGATTAGCCTCCCACTGATTAAGAGGTTATCTCTCACAATGTTGTATCCACTACTGCGGGGCTTCCCTTAGCTCTTGAAATTATAGGTTCATTCTTATGTGGAAAGAGTGAAGAACTAGGGAAAGATACATTAGAGAACTTAAAGAAAGTGCCTGTGACACCCTAGAAATTCACCTCTGCTAAAGTACCTGAATTCAATAAAAAAGAGTAATATTGAAAATTTAGTCGTGGGAATATTTTAAGATCGTAAGGATTTAAGAGACGATATTGGACGAATTCTGAAGTTTCAGTCTGTTTAGATTAGGTTTCGAATTCTTAGTCGCCGTGAATTAGGATTTTAATCCTCATGCCCAAGCCTAATCCGAATCGAGTCTAGCTTATAAAATTATCAAAAATACCATTCGTCTAGTGTATCAAACTTTCGTTCAGTCCTGATTTGTCAAATTACCATTTTGCCCTTAATTATTTGCATAAAAAGACAAAATGCCCCAAAAGTCTTTGTGATCCCACCAGCCCACCTCTTCCTCGCTTGAACTCTCTCTCTCTCTCTCTCTCTCTCTCTCTATCTCTCTTCTCTTTCCCTGTCCTCTCGCGCGCCCCCCCCCCCGGAGTCGAACCTCCTCCTCCTCCTTCTTCTTGGGATTTCATTGCCGACCACCATCATCCGCCACTGTCCATCGACCCTCCGACCTCTCGCCGCCGCCACCGACCCAATCTCGGCCGTTGTCAATCGCCGAACAGCCACGAAAAGGCCGCGGGGAAAACTGTCCCATGTTTCAAACGCACTCGACCCGAGAACCCCCAGCCTTCCTCCGGTTGTCTCCGGCGCCGCCGCCGTCAACCACCACCACACCGTAACTCCCCCTTGTCTTGAGCTCCAAGCCAAAGCCACCCGGCCGCCGATCGACCGCCGGAGCAGCCGACACCATCCCCGAGAACGCTGATTCCCTATTTTTTACCCAATTTGGGATTTTCTCCGATTCAGCCGTTTCCGGCAACACCCCCTCTCACCGCCACCTCCAACGACCTCCCAAGACCCTTCTACGTCGTCCTTGAGCTTGTGGAGACAAGCCGCCATGCGTGGGGCCCAGAAACGGCCTCCGACCGCTCCCTTGTCTCGATCGCGCGAAACCCCTATTTCTCACCGGTTTTGCCCAGCCACTATTCGGCAGCGTCCAGCCGCTATCCATCGCCCCTGGCCGGTCCCGAAGGTCGTCCTTAACCACTCTGTGAGTCCCCGAACCTTGGCCGGCTTTGTCACGGCCGTTGAGGCCGAGAATCGCCGGAAAACAGCCCCGATATACCATGTATACCTACTGACCGTTACTGTTCACAGCGCCGACCGTCATTCGCCGGAGCTCCTGTCGCCGGCCACTTGTCCTGGCGACCTTGACGGGCCTCCCCGTGGTGTTCTCGAGATTTTGGGTCGAGCCGCCATGCGATAAACCCTAGGTTCGCCCAAAACCGCCGCTGCTGCCATTGTCGTCGTCGCCAGTGCCGTCGTCGTCACAGTTGCCGCCGCCGTCATCGTAGCCGCCACCGCCGCAGCAGTTGCCCCTGTCAAGTTTGCCGCCGCCGTCCGTCTAGGCCGCCCGAGCCGACTCACTTTGTGAGTTGACCCTAATCTTTGATTAGGGCGCTAATTGCGCCTACAATTAGTCAATTAGCTGATTAGAGAAATTTAAGCACACGATCGGAGCCTGTTTAGATAGAAATTGGGAATTAGGTTAAATGACCGCGATCGATGAAGTTAGCTGAATTGATTATATTATTTGTGGCTAATTGTGATTAGTTAAAATTGATTGATCGCGAGTGTGCGAGCGATAGGTTAGAGACGAGCGAGCGATTGACGTTATAATTGAATCGGTTAATAAATGCATTGCACGAATTGAGCTTGATGTGGTTTAATCGGCTTGACTGCTCGTGATTGATTGGCGGCCTTGTTGATTTGATCGCTTCGCTGAACTGTCTGTTTGACTGTCTTTTTGTCCATTGAGTAATTGATTATCTGTTTGGGGGTTAATCGCCCTTCTGTGATAAGGAGTGCTGAGATTTGGGATAGTTAGTAGGATCGTAAGCTTTTGCATATGCTTATTACCTTTATTTATTTTTTACTGATTGCTAGTGATCTCAATATGTGTTGCTTGGGGTGGACAGGACTCCGTAAGTTACCTGTATAATGAGTGACCATAATGAGAGGGTGCTTAGTGAAAGTATAGCTCAATAAGATCCCAGAGTAGAAGGGATCCTACAAATGTTGGAAACTTTGGAAGTTGGAATTGGGCAGTAGGCGAGTAGTCAAGCTAATGTTGTTGTTACCGCCATTTCGCGTGAAGACTCACTAATTGGAAATGAAAAAGGTGGGCAACCGATATTTGCGTTGTTGGAGAGGTTTTTGAACCTCGAGCCATCGAAATTTAAAGAATTAGGAGACCTAAAGGCTGCAATCTTGTGGATTATAGAAATAGAGAAGGCATTCGCCCTGCTGAAATGCTCCGAAGAGGACAAGGTGACGTTGGCCATTTACCAACTTCAAGGTGACGCTAATGCGTGGTGGGAAGCCACACGAAGAAAGATCTTTCCTAAAGATATGGTCCCTGTATTGGATGCCTTCGTTGAAGCCTTCTATGGCAAGTACTTTTTGAATTGTAGGCTAGAGAAAAAGATGGCTGACTTCTTGCACCTTCGACAGGACCAAATGACAATAGAGCAATATGAGGCGAAATTTACTGAATTGTTAGAGTTTGCAACAAGGACGGTTGGAGATTCTATAAATAGGATGAGAAGATTTCGTGAAGGATTGAAGCTTGAGATTAAGGATCGACTAGTATCACTAGACCTCAAGAGTTATAACAAATTGTATAAAAGGGCCCAATCTGTGGAGAATAGCATGACTGACAGAGCAATCGCATCTGGATCGTGATTTGCGCCTTCTTCCAGGATAACCGTTGGATAGAGAAGAGGCCGACGTATGTCAACAACTATCACATCTCGTCTAACCAGAGGAGTGCAATCAGGAAGCCAATGTTTCGCCAAAGCGAGAAGCGTCGCTTGTGTCACTTAAGGTATGGGTTTGGTCCCTGCCCGTTTAAAGGAGGAGAATGCTTTAAATGTTACCAATCGGATACCAGGTGAAGGATTACCCGATGAGAAATAAGACAAATCAAGCATCGCTACCGCAAGAAGGACAACTTCGAGGAGATGTTCAGCAGGACAACCAGGATTGCCTCTATTGGGAGTAGGGTGACTTTTGAGCTAAGATGTTTTAGTTATGAACCAGCCATGGCTAGTCGAGTTGAAAAGACTTTTTATGGATAATACTTATGGATATGAGGTTGTATTAAGACAACTAGTATTTTATATATTGCATACGTTTGAAGTGTAGTTTTGTTAGGATTGTATTAGCCGTTATTTTCCTAGATCCTACTCAATGACTAATGGAATATTCGCAGAAGAGCGAGCGTGAATTGTGAGATTGATCTCTGAGATGTAATGAACCCCCAAAGAGTCGGAAGGTATGAATTGATAAGAATCAATATAAAGGCAGGCAGCGTATGCTGTATGGCGACAAAGATCTCTCTCTACACATATTTAAATTTGGATTTAAGGTGAAAACCCGTTTGTGAGTGCATTGTGTTGTATTTCATGTTATGGACAGAAGATTGTGGATGAATCGAGATGTCATGGGTAAGTAAAAGTTATGTGCTTGGCAAAATTGGTAAAAGTCGAATTATATCTCCGAATCCTGATCGGAAAAAGCCTTGCAGTATGTCAAAGGCAATTTTGGAATAATTGAGGCCCGTGTGGTTCAGTCGACTAGTAATCTAATAAGGTCATGGCGAAGTGTACACTACTTGAAGACTATAATTAGTGAAGCCTCAGACATGTGCATGGAACGAGGATAGTTAAGACGAACAAAGAAAGTTCATAATGGCAATATAAGGGAGGATGACATTTTAGGGTCGCCAATTGGATGCACAGACTATTGAAACTAGAGATACCCCTGAATAAGATTAAGATTGCAAGATGTGACAATTAAGGAAGACTAGTTATCAGAGTGGCGCAACAAAAGCATAATAGGACCACATGATTTATTGGATTAATGACCATAAGGTTCTTGCTTTTGGATAAAGCAGAAAATTTGTCGGAACCTATTATGGTAGCCATAACCTTAGTCTGGATAGTTCGTGGAGACATCGGGATTTATGGTAAGGTTACTAAGGATTTGATGGAAAGACTGGTATGGCCAAGCGAAGTGTTAAGATTTTGGGATGTCGATAAGTCAAATTGCAGCATTACAAGCCTAAGTGGATTGCTAATGTCGTTGAGGATTCTAGAGTAAAGGAAGAAGAAGATCACAATGGACCGGTGATGAGACTTCTGAGAAGTCAAGGGATAAATGATTCAGTTTGGAGTACAGTAAGCAGATTGATGATGCATGTTCAGGTAATAACAGTGGGAAAATATTCAACTTGGTATGAGTGTGATGCCCAAGACCTAAGACCGATCTAAGCTTAAGACTCGAACTATTCGCGAAGAACGACTAAGGGTTGAGGACGCCACCGAGAGTTAGAGGTCACCCTCGACGGGGATGATAGCTTGTTGTGCCAGTCGGTTGTGCTATTGATTAATGATCGACTGTGTGGCGATCTTAAATCAAGCATAGCTCGAATTGGGTCGAACTTGTTCAGTTGTGAGTCACCCATAGGATCACCCTGAAGTCGACCAGGCATTAATTTGTGGCATGATTTGCAAGCTGGCTTGATCGATATTCAAAATGACTATGGACTTAGTGACGAATGATTTATACTAGAATCTCGGACCAGCCATACACTAATGAAGTATTAGCTATCCTGAATTTTGTGATGTTTTGCTAGAAGACTACGGGTCGAGTTGAACCAATCCTGCATCAACTCGAGTTGGTCATGAGAGGTGATCTTGATAGTATTCAATTGTACCACCGGTCTAGGAACAGGTGATTCCAACTCTAAACCTGGATATTTGAGGTGGTCCTCGACTTACCAGGCGTTTGTGAGCTAACCCTGTTCGATAGAATGGACGGTCCGATCCTCAGTTTGATTTGGCACCTGAGTTCGGCAATTATCCAGGTGTTCAAGGGATGACAAGTGATGATTCTAGATCTCAAATCATTGAAGAAGAGGCGAATCGCTAGTTGACCTTCTCCATGTGAGCAGAATGCCCAAATTGCCATTAGTGTTAGTCGTTATTGACATCTATGGAAAAAAAAAAGTTAAACTTTGCTCGTTTGAAGTTAAGAAATAGCTAATCAATTCGTGGGATTGCATAATTACCGCATTTACTAAGACAACCAATAGTTTTTTTGGGACGGCAAGGTCAGATGGTCACAGTTGAGTTGAATCCTTAGAGTTGGATGATTCACCTTGTTTAAACGAATTGCGGATATGGAATTGTGTCAGATTAGTAGTCAAGGATCGTAAGTTCAAATTTGACTTGTGTTTGATGATCGCTTTATAATTTCGGTGCACAAAGTGGAAATTATAATTGACTTGGAGCGAACCTATTATGAAGTTTGGGAAATGAAATTGCAGTTCAGTATGGCTTTTTACCCGCATACGGAATGTCATTCTGCAAGGACAATTCAAAGTTTGGTGAACAAGTTGAAGGCATGCATTTTGGATTTCAAGGTAATTTGAAGGAAAGTTACACTTGGTGGAGTTTGCTTAACTAGCAATCACCAGTATAACACTAAGATGATGCTTTTCAAGCCGATGTATGGTAGAGCGTGCAAGATGTCCTTTAAAAAAAAAAGAGAGCAGACCTGAGTTAGTAGAATAGTCGATAGACACTATCAATGTTATTAGAGACAAACTGAAGACAGATCAGAGTCGTCAGAAAAGTTGCGCCGGTAAGAGACAAAAACCTTTGGAATTTCAAATGGACAATTATGTCTTTTTGAAAGTGTCACCTATGAAGAGGGACATCTCGTTTTGACAATAAAGGAAAGTTAAGCCCAAGGTATGTCAAACCTCTCAAGATTTTGAAAAGAATTGAAAATTCGACGTACCGCCTTGCGTTGCCGCTGAGACTTATTCAAGTGTTTATAAGGTCTCTCATGTGTCGATATTGAGGAAATGCGAACCAAACCCGCTCATGTGCTGTGTTGAAGAGGAAATTGGACTGGATGAGCGAACATCGTATGTGGGAAGTCCAGTCGGGATCGTAGCTAGGAAATAGCAAGTATTTCGGAACAAGAATTTTTTTCCGTTGGTTAAAGTAAATTAGCAACACCATGGAACTGAAGGAACTATTTGGGGAAAATTGATGAAGTTATGAGGCTGGATATCATTATTTAATTGAACGGTTGTAGCAACACTTCAATTTCGAGAATGAAATTTCCTAAGGGGAGAGAGTTGTGACACCCTGAAAATTCACCTCTGGTAAAGTACCTGAATTCAATAAAAAGGAGTAATATTGAAAATTCAGTCGTTGGAATATTTTAGGATCGTAAGGATTTAAGAGATGACACTAGACGAATTTTGAAGTTTCCATCGGTTTAGATTAAGTTTCGAATTCTTAGTTGTCGTGAGTTAGGATTTTAATCCTCGTGCTCGAGCTTAATCCCGACCTAGCCTAGCCTATGAAATTGCCAAAAATGCCCTTTGTCCAGTGTACTAAATTTTCGTTCAGTCCCGATTTGTAAAATTATCATTTTGCCCTGAATTATTTGCACAAAAAGATAAAATACCCCAAAAGTTTTTGTGGACCCCACCAGCCCACCTCTTACTCATGTGATCTCTCTCTCTCTCTCTCTCTCTCTCTCTCTCTCTCTCTCCTCTTTCCCTGTTCTCTTGCGGACTGCCCCCCGAGCCGAACCTCCTCCTCCTTCCTTCTTCTTGGGATTCCATTACCGACCACCATCATCTGCCACTGTCCGTCGACCCTCTGACCTCTCGCAGCCACCACCGACCAAGTCCCAATCGTCGTCCGTAGCCGAACAGCCACGAAAAGGCCGCGGGGAAAACCATCCCCTGTTTTGGATGCCCCTGACCCGAGAACCTCCGGACTTCCTCTAGCCATCTCCGGCGCCACCGTGGCCAACCACCACCACGTCGTAACTCTCCCGTGTCCTAAGCTCCAACCGAAGTCACCCCACTGTCGATCAATCGCCGGAGCCGCCACAATCAGCCCCGAGAAAGCCGGTGCCCTATTTTTGACCCGGTTTGGGATTTTCTTCGATACGGCCTTTTCCGGCGACATTGCCTCTCACCGCCACCTCCAACGACCTCCCAAGACCCTTCTCCGTCATCCTTGAGCTCGTGGAGGCCGGTCGCCGGGCGTGGGACCCAAAAACGGTTTCCGACCACTCCCCTGTCTCGGTCGCGCGAAACCCCTGTTTCGCGCTGATTCTATCCAGCCACTGTTTGTCCACTTCCGGCCACTGTCCACCACCCTAGCTAGTTCCGACGGTCGCCCTCAACCCCTCGGTAAGTCCCCGAGCCTTGGCTGGCTTTGTCACAACCGTTAAGGCCGAGAATCGCCGAAAAATAGCCCCGATATACCCTATATACCTGCTGACCGTTACTGTTCACAGTGCCGGCTGCCGCTCTCCAGAGCTCATGTCACCAGTTACCTGTCCCGGCGACCTCGCCGAGCCTCCCCGTGGTGTTCCCGAGATTTTGGATTGAGTCGCCGCTCGATAAACCCTAGATTCGCCAAGAACCGTTGCCGTCGCCGCCTTCAAGTTCGCCGCCAACATCCGTTGAGGTCGCCCGAGCCGACTCACTTTGTGAGTTGACCCTAATCCTTGGTTAGGGCGCTAATTGCGCCTACGATTAGTCAATTAGCCGATTAGAGGAAATTTAAGTACACGATCGAAGCCGATTTAGATAGAAATTGGGAATTAGGTTAAATGGTCGCGGTCGATTAAGTTAGCCTTATTGATTATTTTGTTTGTGGCTAATTGTGATGAGTTGAAATTGATTGATCGATCGCGAGTGAGCGATAGGTTAGAAATGAGCGAGCAATAGACGTTATAATTGAATCGATTAATAAAGGCATTGCATGAATTGAGCTTGATGTGGTTTAATCGACTTGACTGCTCGTGATTGATTGGCGGCCTTGTTGATTTGATCGCTTCGCTGAACTATCTGTTTGACTGTCTTTTTTTTCCATTGAGTAATCGATTGTCTATTTGGGGGTTAATCGCCCTTCTGTGATTGCAATGTCTAATGTTAGACTGCATATGCATATGACTGTGTAAGAAGTCAAAATAGATATTTTAGCATGAAAATGGCCTTCGACCGAGACTTTTACATGCGTGAGTGAGCATCCGGCTTTAATCGAAGATAATGAAATGGGTTGATTGCTGGATGCGTTTTGTATGGTTAGATGAGGGAACGATGATGCTTTTCTTAGCAAGTTCATACCGTACCAATCTGATGGAACCAGACGACTTGCTAGAAGCACGACAATTCTGATTCGGTGTTAACTAGCACGGAGGCAGAGTTGGTTGGATGCCGGTCGCAACTTGTGATGGACCGACGCCCCGTTTAGGGATGCCTACTTTCTGGTGCCGTGCCAGGCGCACTGGAGACACCTTTCGTAGTAGCCGTTGTCGAGAAAAAAAGGGACGTAGCCCGGTCTTGCCGGTAGAACGCTCGATTACACCAAGGTGCTGGATCGCTTTATTTGTGGGAGTCGAATCACGCCATCTTTCGCGTAGATCCTCTCCTGTGCCGTTGGCACGATCATCGTTAATAATTGGACTTGTGTGACGTCCTGTGCGTATTTGTGGATGAAATGCTTGTTTGGATGATTGACTAATTGGTTGAGAGTTGTGTCAAGCATTGCATTGTGTGTCGCTGCAGTTGGCAAGTATACTTGTGGATGGTTATTATGTCGTGGATTGAGTGCTTTATGTTGTTATATGATCTTGTGATACTATCGTTAGAATGCCCGGTCGAATCAATTTCCTAATCGAGCATAGGCTTGATTCACTGAGATTGATTCTCACCCCGTCGTGGGATAACATTTTTAGGTTCTAAGTAATGGAGGCTCGTGGACACCGATGATTGGCTAAGGGATACTTGTGGTTTTTTTCCGAGGATGGGGATTGAAGTACTAAGTCTTATGTCCCTTATTAGAATTGACAAAGACGGCATGATCAATTGAGAGATCTTGAAAGGAAAAAGAGAGAGATGATTTGAGGTGAGTAGTTTGGTGATTAAAATTGAAAATTATTGTGAGTCTTTAGTTCCTAAAACTTGTTCCCTACCAGCAAAAGAGCTCTTTCGATTACTTTCTATTCTTGCCCGATTCTAAGACATCATTAAATAGTATTGTAACGAGGACACTCTCCTTTGTAATTCGATGAAACGATGAAGCTTCACGGACGTAATGTTGGATAAACTTTTGGAGAAAACCCTATGTCTATAGACAGTTGGGGGTCCATGCCTTTCCCATCTACGAAGAAGTACCCACAAAATATTTCAATCATAAAATTCATCGGTTTTTATACATTTCGATACCCTTTATTAAAATATATGTAGTCAAGTAATAGAAGCCGGCGGCATGTTTCCACCCCGCCTTTCTATGCAGGACTTATTATATTCATTTGTTAGTAAAGCATGATAAGCAATTTTTTCCCTTTTTTGTGATGATGAATTTTTTTAGTCACAATGGGTATCCATAAACTTTTTCAATCAGAATATTTGTCACTTATAATACATCTCCTTATAGTTATTGCTGAAATACTTTTTAATCACACTACTGTCAAGATCTCGGTCTTTCCTATTCAAATTTGATAAATATGCGAAATCTAGAGAGGTGATGGAATAAGGCCGTAGTGTAATAGCTATTACCCTGGAACATGATATGCCTGTAGACTGAGTACAGGGTCGGCTGGCCGCCCTTGCTAGCACTAAGTGGAGTGGGAAAAAAATTTAAGAAAAGAAAAAAAAGGAAAAAAAGTAAAAATATTAATTAAAAAATTTCATTTTAGCAACAACTGGCAAAAACTGACCCAATGTATTAATTTGGCATAAATGCAAAATGTTAGGATTGAATTAATATAATTGTAATAAGTTTATGAACTTTTTTTTGTAATTTTTCCCTTTAGCAAAAGAAGGAAATACATGTGAAGTTGAGCCAATCAAAATTTAATTTGGTCATGCAAGACGTCTAATTGGAGAAACAAAAGGAATTGAAAATCATATATTGAACATAATATTTCAAAAAACAAAGACCATATTAATTATTACTGAAAAATGCGATGCTCTTATTCAAACTTACTTTCTAGAAACGAAGTGTCTATTAACGTAAACATAAAATAAGTACATAATTCTGACTGATGTGTGTCAGAGGTAAGAGCAAAAGAAAGAGAGGAATACACAATATCTGTGGTACATATTATGTACTAGTGACCACGCCACTCAAACTGCAAAGAGAATTGTCCGGTCCAAGCATATTACTTAAATATGAATAAAGAACTATTTGTCCAATGTCACTTTTTGAAGAGACATGTAATGTCCTTTCATGCAGTGATAAAATAAATGACACTAATCCATGGGCTACTTCTGTTTCGAATTCTAGGAAGAAGAGAATCATAAAGGTGCCATTCTTTCCGACAAAAAAAATGCGCAATTTTGATTAAAGGTGTTCATCAATGAGGTTATGGATAAAAGCTCCATTATCTTTGTTAACTAAGACAGACGTACTATTTTGATGAAGTAAGTAACGTTACCAATACATTATTTTGAAGATCCAATGTTTAACATTAAAAGGAATTAGTGGATGGTCGAGAATAAAGACCACAAATCTAGATGATTTCGTTTTAGAAGAATAATAGGAATTTCCAAAAAGGAAAAAATTCTTAATTACAAATATTTAATGAAAGAATGTTATTACTTTTTCTATGTATGCTCAGATATATCTGAAAAGTAATTTTGATATCACTATTTCTTCGAAAAGTGCACGAAATAATTTTAGTGATAGATTAAATTTATTCTCGCTACACTGTATTATTATTATATTTGTACAACAATATGTATTTACAATGATATGTCCTCGAATTTAATTTGAGAGCCATGTTTTTAATTACAACAAATCATAAATTAACAAACATGCATCTTCAATCACACATTACAAAGTTTTAAATGTCGAAGAATGATCTAAACTAAAATTTTTAACATGATATTTATCAAACTAAAATTGATGGCAAGTTTTACAGATGTATCTGAACTGTAAAGCCATGTTGTTTCACATATTAAGGATATGAATTAGGGTTTTGTTGTTTCCCCAATAAAGGTAATGAACTTTGACAGATATATT
This sequence comes from Rhodomyrtus tomentosa, assembly GCA_028455895.1. Taxonomy (NCBI): domain Eukaryota; kingdom Viridiplantae; phylum Streptophyta; class Magnoliopsida; order Myrtales; family Myrtaceae; genus Rhodomyrtus; species Rhodomyrtus tomentosa. The sequence goes on from JAPCWY010000004.1 coordinate 35,734,299, forward strand.
CGAAGAAGTGTGCATGAGGAGAGGCCTTCTATATAATTTTGAAAAGATGCAGTTTTTGGGATTTTTTTTTTTTTGGTCGGAAGTTTTTGGGATTTCAAAAGGTGCGAAATGCAAAGGGCACAAATGGAAGAAGAAAATTTTGGGAACACCCTTTTCGGCTTCACATTTTAACGTTCATTTGATAGATAACATGCAATCAGACCTTCTCAATTTTTATTTTTATTTTGTTAGAACACACATTCTCATTTCACGAAGTCGAAAGTTAGAAAGTTTTACCAAAATAGTATGACAAAAAAATTTGAAATCAATACATATTTTCTTGTATATAGTAGGTCCTATCTCGTAATCTAAAAATTATGCTATGCAATCTTTCCTATTTGCAGGCTACTAGTAAGATTGAGGCCCTTCGTCTTGACAACTGGGGAAGAACCTATACCGCTGAACAACCTAAAGAGCTAAGCAACTTGAGATTTCTTCACGTGAGGGGTGCAAAATTAAGATGGCTTCACTGGAAGTTTTGTTCCTTGGATTTTGAAGTAGCCAACTTTCATCCTAAAAAACCATTCATGCTTAACATTCGACCTACTACTATTAATTGATATCTATTTAAAGTACAAATACAATATTGTGCCTATTTTCAATTTTTTTTTTCAAATGGTATGCCTTCTAAGTTAATTCCTCCGCATGCAAAAGTTGTCCTTTCGTCGATTCTTGTCATAAGTCTATATCATTCTTCTTCGTGGAGAAACAGAAACTCCCTCACAGTGACCAGTGTTGTGCTAACATACTGAAATTCTAAGTTCATTTTATCGTAGAGTAGCTGGAATAATTTATGAACTGCTCTGACTTATTGCACACAATGTCTTCCAATGCATTAATTTAACTCTTTCTTTTTTATAATAACGTTTTAATATCTCGTAGATAGAGCATTTAAAAATTGTTTTTCATAATTAAACTAACCCTTTCCATTTAATTTCGTACTGCTGAAGATGAATGCTTCTTTCGTCGGTTTGGATTCATCATTTTTCCATAATGAAATTTGCTTATGTCTGACCGATAAAAGAACGGCGTCGCCATAACTTTGAAAGACCGAGTATATGTTTCTTTGCAATGTTATCAGAAAATAAATGTAGTTAGCACTCGCACATCCTATCTTCCTTTTCACAGTGGATATGCTTAAAAAACATGTCGGTGTATCCAAACACTGCCGAAACTTGTAAAATTAAATAAGGCAACAGTAGAGGAGTAGTTGAACATAGGTGCTGTGAGACATTTTAAACACTGTAACTTAAACAAGGGCAACGGAAAATCACACGTTGTAGTGGCCCAATCTCATTGAGATATTTTATCTTTCTTGCAGATGGCAACCGAGTTTAAAATTCTAAATCTCTCGCATTGTTATTGTTCGACGACAACTCTCCGACTTGTCCGCTTTTAAAAGCTTGGAGATTTTGACTCTTGAAAGATGTCAGGGACTAAAAGAGATTCATCCTTCTATCGAGGATATCAAAGAATCTCGTCTCCTTAAATGTCAAGAGTTGTTCACAATTAGACGAGCTACCCATAGGTGTAGGTAGAATGAAAAAATTGAGGGAGTTTCTCTTAGATGACACTGCTATACGAGAGATTCCTATTTCGAGAGGTTATTTGACGAAGCTGCAGACTTTAAGTGCCTCAAATTGTAAATTACTTGGTCGGCTACCAGAATCCATGGGCTCTCTTGTGTCATTAATTCGGCTCTATCTGTCCTGGACAATGATTGAAGAATTACCTGAATGGATTGGCTCTATGAAGGAGCTTGAGACTCTTGATGCCTCTTATTGTGAATGGTTGGCCCGTATACCCAGCTCCATAGGCCATTTACCATCTTTGTCTCTCCTTAACCTAAGCAATTGCCAAAAACTTGCTCAACTTCCGGATTCTATAGGCTCCCTCGTGTCTTTGCAACGCTTGTTATTATCAAACTGTCAATCATTGAGAGAAATCCCAGACTCGATTGGAAAGTTGGCATCGTTGACTGAGTTGGATTTTGATTTTAGCGCGATTGAGCAATTGGCCAACAGCATTTGGAATATACGGAGCTTGAGGATCCTGGGCATTTCTGACACTCCCGTATTTACTCGTTTATTTGAATCTGATGCCATCAGAGTATTTGCAAATATCCAAAAGTTGAGAGCATCAGGGTGCAAAAATTGGGAAGGGTTACCGGGTGAACTGGTTTTGCTAAACACGCTCTCTTCTCTCCAAAACGTCAGCATTCGATGTCAGAGAGAGCTGCCCTCTAGCATATTAGCTCGAGGTATCCCCTGCCCGATTCCACCATTGCCACATCTTTTCTGACTGACCTTTCTCAAGAAACTCACTCTTTCTGATTGGCTTGAGTGTTTCACTGAGCTTTCTATGATGCATTGTGGAAACGCAGTGAACTTTCATTTTGTAGTTTCAACAAGTTCGGGCTGTCAGTTTGGCATTATGTTCATTTTTGTCTTGCAATGCAGTCCTCTCACAGCGTCCCAGGACTCCTCCTACCAACAACTTAGCCATGGACTATCAAACAGCAGATTCTGAACATCCATTGAAGAGTTCAAAACCTTTTGGAATCCCAGATGAAGTACTTATTTCATCTTGCTCCTATTTCATTGTTCTTCAGTTATTACTGGATGGTTCAATCTACAAACGGATGTTATTTCCGGGGTGCTAAATAATCAGTTATGTACGGAATGCTCTTCTCAATAGTTTCTCGTTGGTTTTTTGAGTCTTTATTACTCTCTATAAGGTGAATAATTGGCCGCTAAACATTTTTCCCGTCACATTCAACATCGAGAGCCGCGGTCACGGTTCTTCTTCAGATGACTTGCCCACAAATGTAGTTATGACCTTAAATCAAGGTTCATCTGTTAAGAGTATGGATTTCCATCCAGTGCAACAAATTCTGCTCCTTGGTTAGCACATCTTTCTTACTCTATGAAGAATATGTTTTTTGCTTTTCTTCGGTTGGATATACTTGTTCCACTTGTATGCCATTAGTGCTCGGAAGATGGCCTTTTGTTGTCCTTTTGACACTAGCTTCAGCTATTCGAAACCATGCGATCTGATCCTTCAAATTTCTGCGTCTATAATTTTTTTAGTGGGAACAAATATTGGTGATGTCTTTTTATGGGGGGTAGGCAGCTGCGCAAGGATTGCTGTAAGAAATTTTAAGGTTTGGGATCTAAGAACATGTTCAACAGCGCTGCAGGTATAGAAGTTCAATTCTGAATAAAATCATGGTGTTTAGTTTTTTGGCCATGTTATTATGGGTTTTGATCTTTTGTAGGCATCTCTGGCCAACGATAATAAGGCATCAGTTAACCGTGTAATGTGGAGTCCCAATGGAATCCTCTTTGGTATGCACAGAATTCACTTCTCCCAAACAGGAAATTAGGCAAATCATGGATGCAAATTAATGAAAAAAATGAAAGCTGCCGAGTAACAGACTTCATTGCAATGTTTTCAGGAAGAAGTGTTCATATGTTGCTGTTACCGATGAATTGTGGTGTTCACTTTAGGTGTTGCTTATTCGAGACACATGGTCCACATATACTTATATCTTGGTGGTGATGACATAAGGAACCACCATGAGGTTTGTTGCTAAACATGGAGAAGAAATTATGCTTCTTTGTTCTGCAGACAGTTGCCACCTAAATATGAGTTTAACCTTTATTTTGACTCTAACCTAATATCTGACACAGATTGAGGCTCATGTTGGAAGTGTCAATGATCTTGCCTTTTCAAATCCCAACAAGCAGTTATGTGTTTTTACCTGTGGAGAGGACAGGTCGATCAAGGTATATTCTGATTGTTTTCCCCAATGTTATAGTGTTATGCTGTTTGATTCCTTTTACCCAAGCTAGTAGTTATGCAGGGATGGGATGCAGTGATCGGGGAGCAACAATACATCTTCGAGGGTCATGAAGCACCAGTGCATTCCTTATGTCCCCACCACAAAGAAATTTTCAGGTACCTGGTTATTTCGCATACTAATAAGGACTCACTGAGAGCATGACCAATGGGCATGTACCCTTGATTATTCAGTGGATTTCTTTTTACTAAAACTCGGTCGGGTGAAATGTTTTGCCTCAATTTGTACGAGAAGTGTGAGTCCGTATTTTTTTAGGACCATGTTCATTCCAAGTGCTTAAACTTTTCGTGGTTGTGTGCACTCTATCCCAAAGACGTTATATGATAACCCAACATTCTAGGATGCTATTGATCATAACTAGAGTTATATGGATGTGCTCTCTCAGGAATCTTTATTCTGATCCCTGGTGCTCCTGTCTGGAGAAGCCACCAATCTGGGGCATGCCAATGAAATTGACCATACAATTTCTTTTCTTGTGAAATTCTTCTTCTCAGCGTGAACGGATGGAATAATTAAGGCTTGGCTTTATGAGTACACGGGGTCAAGAATTGACTATGAGGCACCGGGTCACTCTTCTACCGTGTTGGCATACATTGCTGATGGAACAAGATTCAGATCAACAGCATTCAAGCTTGATTCCATACTGTCTTTTCTTTTTCTTTTTTTGCTGAAATAACCTATTTTAGCGATTTCATTTTGCTATAGGTTGTTCTCATGCGGGACAAATAAGGAAGGAGAGTCATACTTGGTTGAATGGAATAGAGAGGACAGGAATCTTAAGCATTCGTTTCATGGCCTTGGAAAGAGACCTGGCAGGGTCGTGCAGTTTGATATATACAACATCAACATCAACATCAACAACACATTTATCCCAAACTAATTGAGGTCGGCGGTCGATGAACTCCAAAAAATCATAAAAATAAAAGCAAAATCAAAGGAGGGAAAAGAGATAATATAAAAATAAATAAGTCTATATATATTTATTTATACACTATACCTCCACAACACTAATAGCCTTCCTCCACTCCGTCCTAAGACAAACCGTACATCAATCTATTTCCCACTCCATTAAGTCTCATTTTACTGCTTTTCTCCAAGTAAGTTTCGGCCGACCTCTTATTTTCTTCGTGTTATGCTCTCGATAGCAAACTTCTGTTCGTACCGATGCATCTAAGGGCATTCGGAGTATATGCACAAATCATCTCAATTTATGCTCTCTCATCTTTTCCGTCATCAGTTCTACTCCAACTTTTCGTCGAATCTCTTCATTCCTTATATTATCCATCCTTGTATGACCACACATCCACCTTAACATCCTCATTTCCGCTACTCTCATTTTATGCTCATGTTTCCTTTGTGTTGGCCAACATTCAGCTCCGTATAATAAGACAGGTCTGACTGCTGTTTTATAAAATTTTCCTTTTAACCTAAAAAGAATTTTGCAATCACACAAAAATGCCGATGCACTGCGCTATTTCATCCAACTTGCCCTGATTCTATGGCTTACATCCTCTTCAATCGCTCCCTCCTTTTGTAATATTGATCCTAGATATCTACATGTATCTTTCTTGGGTACCTCATGTCCGATCATATTTACGGCTTCTTGATCCTCTCTTCCTACCGTGTCAAACTCACACTTCAAGTATTCCGTCTTATTTCGACTTAGCGTAAATCCTTTAGACTCTAACGTGCTTCTCCATACTTCTAACTTAACGTTAACCCCACTCCTAGTCTTATCAATAAGCACGATATCATCTGCAAATAGCATACACCACGACACCTCATCTTGAATATCTTTTGTTAGCTCATCCACAACTAGGGTAAAAGGGTAAGGGCTCAAAGCAGAGCCTTGGTGTAAGCCTACTGTAATTGAAAAATAACTTGATATGCCATTACAAGACTTCACACATGTAGTAGCACCATCATGCATGTCCTTGATTGCCTCAACATACTTTGAAGGTACTTTTTTCTTCTCAAGAATTCACCACAAAACCTTTCTTGGAACCCTATCATACGCCTTCTCGAAATCAATAAACACCATATGGAGGTCCTTCTTTCTTTCTCGATATCTTTTTATCAATTGTTGTATTAAGAAAATAGCCTCCATGGTAGATCTTCCTAGCATAAATTCAAATTGATTGACAGAAACATTGGTCTCTATTCTTAAACGATGCTCAATAACTCTCTCCCACAGTTTCATTGTATGGCTCATAAGCTTAATGCCTTTATAGTTAGAATAATTCCGGATATCCCCATTGTTCTTGTATAAAGGCACAAGTATATTCTTCCTCCATTTATCAAGCATCTTATTAGTATGGAGGATCTTGTTAAAAAGACTAGTCAACCAACTTATTTCTACATTCCATAAGCATCTCCAAACTTCAATAGGAATACCATCGGGTCTCAAGACTTTACTAGTCTTCATCTTTTTTAATGCCTCTCTAACTTCATGTGCTTTAATTCTACGCACAAACCTTCTATTTGAATCATCGGAAGTATCTTCCAGATCCATCTTACCTGTATCGCTCTCCCCATTAAAAAGTTTGTTAAAATAACTCACTCATCTGCCCTTGACGTCTTCATCTCTTATCAAGAGTGTTTGGTTTTCATCCTTGATACATCTACCCTGCGTCAAGTCTTTACTTTTCTTGTTTCTTGACTTTGCGAGTCTATAGATGTCTTTTTCTCCTTTTTTGCTCTCAAGTTTGTTATACATATCGGTGAAAACCTTGCCTCTAACCTCTCGTACAGCTTTCTCGGTACTTTTTCTCGCCAATATAAACTTTTGCAAATTCTCTTCATTATGACATTTATGTAGGCATTTGAAATACTCCTTCTTCTGCTTAATTGCCTCTTGCACATTTTCATTCCACCACCAAATTTCCTTTGTTTGATGTCCATTCCCTCTACTTTTCCCTAACACCCCTTTTGCCACTGTCTGGATGTAGTTAGACATCTCCTTTCACATCATATTTACTTCGCCCTCCAGTTGCCACGGTCCTTCCTATAGCATTCTTTTCTTGAATTCTATTTGTTTCTCTTCATGTAACTTTCACCATCTTACTCTCGGGTGCTGCGCACTTCTCTTCATCTTCAGTATTTTGTTATACCGAACTTCTAAGACCACCAATTTATGTTGTGTAACTTCACATTCACCAGGGTATACCTTACAATCTACATACGAAGTTCTATCCTCTCTTCTGGCAAGAAATCAATCAATCTGGCTATAATTTTGACCGTTACGAAAAGTGATCATATGTGATTCTCTTTTCCTAAAAAATGTGTTTGTCAACATCAAATCATAAGCTAATGCCACGCTTAAGATGTCTTCGCCAGCCTCATTTCTAGTCTCATATCCAAAACCTCCATGAACTCTGTCAAAAACTCCACTACTCTGACCGACATGTCCATTTAGATCTCCTCCTATGAATACCTTCTCCTCCTGTGATATCCGCCTTAAAATCTCTTCCAACTCTTCCCAAAATCTGCTCTTCTCGAATGCTTGCAGTCCAACTTGAGGGCATACACACTAAGGATATTCAGAATCAAATTCCCCACTACTAGCTTAACTAAAATAATCTTATCTACTATTCTTTTAACATTATCAACTCTATCCTTGAAATTTTTATCGATCAGAATCCCAACTCCATTTATGCTCTTTGTTGTGCTTGTATACCATAGCTTGAATCCGATGCCATCCACTTCCTTAGTCTTCTCTCATTTTCATTTAGTCTCTTGTAGGTAAGCAATATTCACTTTTCTTTTAGTAAAATTATTTGTCAATTCCCGCAATTTACCCGTTAAGGTTCCTACATTCCAACTCCCCAATCTAATCCCTACCCCCTGGATTTTTCTTGCCCTCCACACTCGTCCATGGAAGTGTGAGGATCCTTGTTCATTTATCACCACATCTGGGCACCGATGTGGAGCATCACTTTGGGAATAATGGCCCAAGACTAACTTCCTTACCCTTGCACACACTTATCTTGGTGCACAGACCCTTGCTCATTTTTCGCTACACCCGGGCGCCGATGCAACGTGTCACTAAGAATGGTACGCGCTAATGAAATATCAATAGGGTTCATCTCATAAAGGTAGCTATTTTTTTATAACCGGCTCGCTACGCTTGAGGTAACCCTCCTCCTTTACCTAGCTTGGGACAAATTATGTAGACTATATAGGCGGAATTAGGGTCGTGCAGTTTGATACTGAAGAAAAAACACACTTTTTATTCTCAATAGTTCTTAGATTACATCATCTATATATATAGTGAGCATTAAGGCTCACTAATTATAGAAAAGACTAAACTACCATTTCAACATTCCCCCTCAAGTTGGGGCATAAATATCAAAGAGTCCCAACTTGTTACATAAAGTAATTACTCTACTGTCCTGTTATGACTTAGTGAAAAGATCAGCAAGTTGGTCTTCATTCCGTGTGTATTGAAGTGTTATGTACTTGTTTTGAATCTTTTCTCACACAAAATGACAATCTACTTCAATATGCTTTGTGCGCTCAGGAAAAATCGGATTTGCAGCGATATGCATAGCAAACTGGTTATTACAACAAAGAACCGAGGGAGCCAATGATGACATAGTATGTTCGGATAATAACATCCTCAACCAAATCAACTCACTGTTCACATGAGCCATGGCTCGATATTTTGCTTCAGCACTTGATCGAGATACCACATGTTGTTTCTTACTTTTCCGACTCACAAGATTGCCTCCCAAGAATACATAGTAACCAGAAGTTGATCGCCTATCAAAAGGATAGCCAACCCAATCAACATCAGAGTAGCCAATAACATCAAGATGTCTGTGATTCTTGAATAATATCCCTTTGTCTGGTGCTCCATTCAAGTATTTAACTATACGTAGCACTGCCTCCCAATGTGTAGTATGAGGAGTACTCATAAATTGACTAACAACACTAAAAACAAAAGAGATATCTGATCGGGTAACAGTTAAATAATTAAGCTTACCCACCAGTCTCCGATACTTACTTGAATCATGGAGTAATTCGCCATGTTTTGCATCAAGCTTCACATTAGGATCCATCGGAGTATTAATAGGCTTCGCTCCAAGAAAACCAACCTTATTGAGAATATCCAGTACATATTTTCGTTGTGATAGTGAGATACCATCATGTGAGAATTAATACGCTTCGCTCCAAGAAAACCGACCTCACTGAGAATATCCAGTACATTCCCATGGCAGGTTAAGCTTTTAAATTCGGTGCATGCTCTCTTTCGATAAGTTGAGGTAAATTTCGTTGTGGTCATTTTTTTACATTTTCGTAAGCATAAATTTATTTATTTATTTTTTATTTATATCTGAATCATCTGTGTAAATTATAGGTTGTTAATTTAATTATTTGATTTTTATTTATATTTGAATCATCCGTGTAATTTTTAGGTTGTTAATTTAATTATTTGATTTTTATTTACATTTGAATCATCTGTGTAACTTATAGATTGTTATTAATAATATGCTTTTACAAATATTTACTGTTTGAGGAGTTCAAAATGAATTTTTGATCTTAAAAAGAAGAAGAAGATAAGATGGCACGAGAAGCGTGGGTGGGGTGCAAACCGGTCTGCAAAAATATATATAGAAAATGTTAAAATTTGAGTAAATAAGTAATTTATAAATTGTAGATAGATTAAAAATCAGTTGAAAAGATCATAGAATATTTTTAAAAATTCAAAAAAATCGTAGAATATTTTTAAAAAATTATAAATTACAATTGGTCCTTGAACTTTTTAGAAATTACAATTTGATCCTCAAACTTTTCAGTAATTACAATTTGATCCTCGAACTTTTTAGTAATTACAATTTGGTCCTCGGACTCTTCAGAAATTACAATTTGTTCCTCGTACTCTTCAATAATTACAATTTGATCCTCATACTCATCATAAATTATAATTTGACCCTCGAACTTTTCAGAAATTACAATTTGGATCCTCGAACCTTTCAGTAATTATAATTTGGTTCTCGAACTTTTCAGTAAGTACAATTTAGTTCTCAAACTTTTCAGAAATTGTTATTGTATTGTATTGGTATTTGGGATCGGATTATGAGTAATTCTCATTGTTGGTATTCAATTAATATGTACTGAATGAATATTTACTAAAATATATACGCAAAATAATTTATAATATTTTTATTTAACAGAATGTCGACAACATCTTTTGTGATTGTATTTTGGGGAGGCAGAATAATTCAAACTGAATATGGACATAGTTGTGAAGGGGGACAATCTACCATATTCGTGTTTGCAAACATATCGGCATTCGATGAGTTACGTGCTATGATTGAGAGTGCGTTGAATCTAATAGGAAATCAATATATTGAAAGGTTGATCTATAGATATCCAGTTGTAAGATACAACTGTGTTACATACGAAATGACGGAAGTGCATAATGATGGCACGGTTACGATGATCCAGTAGTTTGCACATCAGGCTGGCGTTGTGGGCATTTCACAATTTTATGCAATTGTAGCTGAACACCAAGTGCTACATGATTCAAGGGAAAGTTTCAATGTTGGTGAAGATGAACATGGTATGCATAATCAGTACATGGAGTCCGATGATAATGACGATAATGATGCTTATGATGATGATAGTGATAATGATAATTATCATAACGATATTGATGGTGATGATGATGAAAATGTTGATGAAGAAGATAATACTTGGAAGGACACAACTGATGGCAATGAACAAGCTGTCGGAGGAGACAGCAATCAACAAGATATCAAAGGTGAGAGCGATGACAATATAGAGGCTTATTACAACACCCGTTGTAGCAATCCTATTACGTCATTCGCATTTCCAAAGCCCTATTCGGAGGTCGATTTTGATTTAATGCGAGACAATACAACCGCGAAGCCGAGCGGCGGGGTTTTTGATCCAGCGAAAGAATTTTCAATTGGCATGTTATTTTCATCACGGAACGCAGTGCAGTTGACTGCGAAAGAATAATCTATTAGAAGAAATCATAATTTTCATTGTGACGTGACGAAGCAGAGAGAATGTGTGATAAGATGTGGTAATATGAATGGAGTGTGTCATTGGAGGTTCCACGCAACTAATAAAGACGGTGGCTCGTTTTGAAAAATTACTAAGTACAGTGGGCCACATACATGCATTAATCCGCCATTGTCACGGGATCATCGGCACGTTAATCAAAAATACATCTGCAGCTTTGTAGAACAAATGGTCAAGGCCCAACTAGATATCAAAATCAAGCCACTCATAGCCGAAGTTTGTGACAAGCTGAACTTCCAACCTAGTTACCGTAAAACCTGAAAGGCCAAACAAATGGCGAATATCAAAATTTTTGGAGGATGGGATGACTCATATGATAAATTGAAAAAGTACATGAACGCAATGGAACGTAACAATCCAGGTTCTCATTTTGTGGTCGATGGTAAGGTGTACAAAGATCAGAGCTGTATGGTTTTCGACCGGATGTTTTGGACGTTCCAGCAGAAGATTCAAGGCTTCAAAAGATGTCGTCCTATGATATTTATCAATGGCACTCATTTGTACGGGAAATACAAGGGAACGCTTCTTTGTGCGGACTCACTTGATGGCAACAATAATATTTTCCCTTTGGCATTTGATGTGGTTGAAATAGAAAATGTTGACAATTGAAAGTAGTTTATGCATATGTTGCGGCGATATGTGATCAGGAGGAGAGAAATTTATGTGATATCAGATAGACATGTCGAGATTCAACAAGCAATGGACACAACATAATGGCGTCCTTCACATGCCCACCATAGATATTGCATTCGGTACCTTGCGAGCAACTGCAACAAACAATTCAAAAATGCCGAAGGAAAAAAAAACATGTTCAAATGGCAGGTAAGATTTGCAATTTTCTAAATTTTAGGAAAGTGCATACTCATAAATTTGAATGAGAGTTACTAATTATTAGTGTAATGTATAGCTTACGCATATCAAAGCGAAAGTTTGATTGGATTATGAGCCGAATTAGGCTGTTCGGCCACAAAACAGCCGCATGATGTGATCAGCTCCCAAAAAAGAAATGGGCAAGGGCTCAGGATGAAGGGAAGAGATATGGATCGATGACGAAGAATCTAATTGAATCTGTGAACGAGATGCCGAAGGGTTTTCATGGGCTACCAATAACAGCCATGGTGAAAAATATATTTTATCAGTTAAATTAATATTTTGACACGAGAAGAACAACATACATGAAGCAGCAAGCAGAAAGATTTGTATATACACAATTTGTGGGTGAGGCTCTCCGGAAATACAGTGAAAAGGTAAATGGGCGTCAAGTTAGACGTTTCGACCTGAAAGAGGGATTTTCGAAGTGAAAACTGCAAGTAATAGATTAAGAGGATTAGGGGGCCACAAGCCACCGATCGCCGGCCGCCGCCGGTTGCTAGCCGCCGCTGCCATCAAATATTTTTTTAATAATGTTTCAAACATTGTCTTTTTTAATCATTACCAAACGAATTTCTCTGATAAGAAGTTAATTTGGTCGAGAAGTAGAAAAATCAACTTCTGCTTTTGAGGAGAAGTTGAAAAATCAACTTCTTACTAGAAATTGACTTCTCTGCCAGAAGTGTTGTCATGCGCACCCTTAGTTAATCGATTCTATCATGTATGCAAAGTATTTAACTTTATTGTTAGGAGGTCCATGAAAGCTATTGTATCTAGCAATATCACCTAGAGGGGGTGAATATGTGATTTTAAGCCATGTTGACTTGAAATACAAAATTAACACAATCAAATCAATTGTCATGCATATGTTGTTTATGATTGTGAACACTAGTGCAATATTCTATCAGAAAAAGTACGAAGAGTTTAGAAATAGAAAAAAATTTACACACGATTATTATAATGGTTCGGCTGAGGTCAAGCCTATGTCCACCCTCCCATGCTAATAGCCGATAAAATGGATTCCGCTAGATGAACCAATGATTGTAACATGAATATCACGAAGACAAGTGTATAGAATCTAAAGTATTCTTGCATTTTGCAATTGTTGATTCTGATCGCACACCCGTGACACCACCATTGATCTCAATTTATTCCTTCACCCCCAAAATTAGCCATGGGATAGGTCTTTAAAGGACCAGTCTTCAATCTTTGATTGGACGCCTTCAACCTTGCTTGAAACGAAACTGTATCTAGAAAATTTGATAACCGTTGAGTGTTGAATCTAAACCCCTAGGATGCAGTCACCTATACAACAAAATTTTTGGTTTCCATAAGTAAGAATTCTTCATTTATGGAAATTGGTTTGCTTCTAGAAAGGTTATCTCCAACAAATATATTCTACTATTCGTTGTAGAAATATCATGTAATTCGAAGATTACAAACTTCCTTCTTAAGAAAGGGCTTTTTTCTGTTCTAGAGATGCAATGGTCGAACTTGCTCTCTCCCTTTCCAAAGAAGAAGGGAGATGCCATTTAGGCAAGTGCCTCACGGCTCGTGTCCCACTGTCACTTATAAAGTAGTAGTTAATACTATCTTGCCTGCTGATGTCCAGACTGTCACATCCCGACTCTCGAACCCGCGACATCCCTTGTCAAATCGCCATCGTGTCATAAAGGATAGCATCCCAAGCAACTTCTATCAACCTAAGAATATATTGCGCATGTAGAACGTACAAAACTTCCATATAATAAAATCAACATGGGATAGATAAGCAGAAAAGTCAGATAACCAAGCACAAACATAAAACTGATGAGAATATACGATCTATAACCTTACAGAGCTAACAGCTAATATTTACGACCCATTGTATTGGAGCGGCCCTCTAGGACTCTCAAAAAGATACAGGAGTCAAGTAAGGTTAATATTCATATACTCCAAAAGGATACTCCCACAAAAGATCCTCTCAGCGACCCCAAAAGATCGCGGCGAAGGCCAGTGATTGCCATAGCCTAGCGGAGGGGCCGGGTCGTTGGGGTCATCAGCAGAACTCTGACTAGAATGTACAGAAGGTGTTGCGGACTACTTGGGCTCGAGCTGCATACCAGGTTCAGGATCCACTACTTCATCGTCAAGCATATCAAGGTACATCTGATCGCAAGCGGGGGCATTAAAGACTCCATGAATAGGTAGCCCCTGAAACCTTCTAAGCGGACCAAAGAGATCTACCCCGTCACGAAAATACCAAGCCTTGAAGAGATGCTCCACCAGATGTGGCATCCCTTCATCGACCCATATAATCGTGATGTGGCGTTCCCACATCTAGTCCGTACCTGGCATCGGGTGGAGCGTGATATCTTGTGATGAGTGAGTATGAGTGCCGAATCGCACATGCCATTCCAATACTTCAGACCTGAAAAGTTATCCTACGACGGGGTGAGAAATAAATCTCAGTAAATCAAGCCTAAGCTCGATTAGGACACTGATTCGCCTAGGATATCCTAAGCACAACAGTCAACATAAGGCATAATCACATATATCAATAAAATATAGCCACCAAATAAAAAATCAATCAAGGTATTGCCACTCAGGTGTACACGAGACACCACACAAATCCATTTATTAACAATGACCCACGCGACTGGCGTGATTGATTCACAAATAGTGCGATTCTACACTCATCTAGCAAGTCAAGCTACGTCCACTTTTATCCTCTCAGTGACGGCTACTACACAAGGTGTATCCAGTGCACCCGGCACTGCACGGCGAGTAGGCATTTCTCTAAAAAGGAGCTTCAGTTTATCACAAGCTGCGACCGGCATCCGATAATTCCTTAAAACCGTACGACTGGCATGGGACATGCATTATCGTGCTTCTGACAAGTCACGAGATTCCATACAATAAGTACGGCATGAGTACTAATAGTACAATGTGAACTTGTCAGGTAACATCATTTGTCCCTTATATGACCACGCAATTCAAACTCGACAATCAATCCATTGTTTATCTTCGATTAATGCCAAAATTCATATAGAAATGCAACAGACTCGACCTAAGGTGAACAAGACTCTCAATCAGGCATTTCAGCGAGGCGACCAAACCAATAAGGCAAATAATTCACTCACGAGCAGTCAATCTAATTAGACAATTTCAAGCTTAATTCATGCTATAACTTTTATTAGTCAGTCGATTTATAACCCCAAATCGTTCGCTCATGTCTAACCCGTCGCTCGCTCGCAAATCAACGCAAATCAACCAATTAGCTGGTAATTTACCACAAATAGTCACAGACAATATAATCAACCAAACTAACCTAATCGATAGACCATTTAACCTAATCATAGCTTCTATCTAAATCGGTCTCGATCGCGTACCTAATTTGCATAATTGACTAATTAACTAATTCTAGGCGCAATTAGCACCCTAACCAAGGTTAGCTCGGACGGCCTTGACGAACGGCGATGGCGAACTTGGTGAACCTAGGGTTTATCGCGCGACGACTCGAGCCAAAACTTCGAGGACACCACTGGGAGGTCCGGTGAGGTCGCCGGGACAGGTGGCCAGCGATGGAGCTCTGGCAGACGGTTGCGGGCGACCTGAAGCAGAGGTGGTCAGAACAGAACCGGGTAAAACCGAGACTGTTTTGGGTGGTTCTCAACGTCACGGGCCGGGACAAGGCCGGTCGAGGCTTGGGAACTCACCTAGGGGTCGGAGGGGGTCAGTTGGGACCGCTGGACAGCGGTGGAAGGCGGCGGAACAGCGACGAACAGAACCTGTTAAAACAGAGTCTTCATTGTGCCGAAATAGGGGAGGTCGTTCGGGCTGATTTTCGGGGACTACATGGGGTGGCCGGCGTCGGCTAGCTTCGATAGGATAGAGGGGGGGTTTGTGGAGGTGATCGACGGTGGTGGTGAGCGACAGTGGCGGCTGATTTGACCGGATCGAAAACGATACCAAACCGGCCTCAAAATAGGGCACCGAGGACTTCGGGGCGATTTGCGGCGACTCCGGCGACCAACGGCCGGCGTGGCTGGGTCGGGTTGGTCGGGGGAAGGATGGTGGTTGGCTGTGGGGTGGTGGTTAGCGCCGATGGCGGTCGAAATGGCCAGAGGAGGCAACGGAACTCTCGGGTCAGAGGGCCCGAAAACAACGCACTCTTCCCCGAGCTGTTTCACAGTCGTCCGACGGTGCACAGCGGCTGAGCTTGGGTCAAGGCGGTGGCAGGAGGTGGTTAGGGGCGGTGACCGACGGTGGTAAGGTAGTGATTGCGCAAAAACCCAAGGGAAATTGGTGATGTGTTCAGTTGAGGGGGGCAAGTCTTCCACGGTTGAACAGAAGCAGAGAAGAAGAAGAAAGAAGAACGAGAAGAGAGAGAAGAAGAGGGGGGCGGCTGACGTGAGAAGAGGCATGGGGAAAAGGAATTGGGGTGGGCCCCACAAGGACTTTAGGTTAAAAATTTTGCCTGACATGGCTTAATGATTTTTGTCCCATTTACATAATAATTGGGTACACTGGCGAAGGGAAAAATTTGGTAATTTCGCAGACCAGGCTCGGTCGGGATTAGGCTCGAGAGCGAAACTTACATCCTAATTCACGGCGGCTAAAATTCGTAACCTAATCTAAAATAACCGAAGCTTCATAATTCGTCCAAATTTTGTCTCT
The DNA here is from genome assembly GCA_028455895.1 of Rhodomyrtus tomentosa. Lineage (NCBI taxonomy): Eukaryota > Viridiplantae > Streptophyta > Magnoliopsida > Myrtales > Myrtaceae > Rhodomyrtus > Rhodomyrtus tomentosa. The sequence continues at coordinate 35,750,782 of JAPCWY010000004.1, forward strand.
TCAGTCCTTACGGTCCAAAATATCTGTCGACTGTGATTAAATTTTAATATCCTTTTTATTGAATTCCAGTGCTTGCAAAAGTTGAATTTCCAGGACGTCACAACTCTCCCCCACTTAGGAAATTTCTTCCTCGAAATTACAGTACACTCCTGACTATTCAAAAAGATAAGGATATTTACTTTCCATAACTTCATCGTTCTCCCAAGTAGCTCTTTTGGTGCCATGGTGCTGCCATATCACCTTGACCAACGGGATCGTCTTGGTCCGGAGTACTTGCTCTTTCATATCCACGGTCCTGACTGGTCGTTCTACGTACGACGCACACTCATCCAAATCAATCTCCTCATAACTCAGCACATGAGCGGGGTCCGACTCGTATTTTCTTAACATCGACACGTAGAAGACTTTATGCACTTGAGCAAATCTGGGTGGCAATGCAAGACGATAAGCCAAGATTCCAATTCGTTCCAGGATTTCAAATGGTCCAACGTACCTTGGGCTCAACTTTCCTTTACTGCCAAAGCGAGATGTCCCACTCATAGGCGACACTTTTAGAAAAATATGATCGCCTATTTGAAACTCCAAAGATCTGCTCCTTTTATCAGCATAACTTTTCTAGCGGCTCTGAGCTGTCTTTAATCTGTCTCTACTCACTTTAATAGCTTCCATTGACTGTTCCACTAATTCAGGGCCAGTTATCTTCCTTTCACCAACCTCATCCTAGCAGACTGGCGTTCTGCAAGCTTTGCCATACAATGCCTCGAAAGGCGCCATCTTAATACTCTGCTAATAATTGTTATTGTAGGCAAAATTTAACTAAATGCAACTGTTCCTCCCAACTACCTTTGAAATTCAAAACACGTGCTCTCAACATGTTCTCCAAGGTCTGAATTGTTCTTTTAGACTGGCCATCTGTTTGCGGGTGATTGGCTGTACTAAATTGCAGCTTCGTCCCTAAAACAATTTGCAGACTCTTCTAAAACGTAACAGTGAACTTGGGATCCCAATCAAAAATGATTGTCACTGGCATACCATGCAATCTTACAATATGCCTCACATACAGCTCCGCATATATGTCTAAGGCGAAGTCCTTTTTTACTGGAATGAAGTATGCTGACTTGGTGAATCTGTCTACCACGACCCAGATTGAATCATTCCCTATCTGACTTCTTGGCAAACCCATCACGAAGTCCATCATGATATGCTCTAATTTTCACTCTGGAATTTTCAAAGGCTGCAACAATCATCTAGGTTTGCAATGATGCGCCTTGAACTGCTGACAGGTCAAACATTTAGCTATGTGCTTGGCTATATCTGTTTTCATGCCTTTCCATTAGTAGTGCTGTTTCAAATTCTAATACATCTTCGTACACCCGAGATAGATACTATAACTGCTACGATGTGCCTCTGATAAAATCACCTCTTTTAGACTTTCATCGGCAGGCACAACCAAACGTCCTCTGAACTTCAGTATCCCATCCTTGGCTACTTGAAAGTCAACCTTTCGCTTAGCCTCATCCTCTTGAAGAATCTTATGAATGAAGGGGTTTGTTGACTATAAGGTCTTAATCTTAACTTGCACTCCCGCTCGATTCTCAAAGTATCCACGAGACTCGACTAGTGACTTATCTCCAACTTAAAGTCTGAGTCTCTCACTTGCTCAAGTAAACGCCACCATGCACCTGTAATTGAGCAATCACTAATTTTCTACTCAAGGCATCAGAAACCTTATTCGCCTTACCTGGATGATATAGGATCTTGCGGTCATAATCTTTAAGTAACTCCATTCATCAACGCTGCCTCATGTTCAGCTCATTCTGTGAGAATAGGTACTTTAAACTCTAGTGATCGGTATGCACTTGAAAACTTTCTCCAATCAAATAATGTCTCCAAATCTTCAAGGTAAACACAACCGTAGCTAACTCTAGGTCGTGTGTGGGATAATTCAACTCTTGCGGCCTTAATTGACGAGATGCATACGCTACCATCCTGCCAAGCTGCATTAAAACACAACCCAGTCCTCTAAACGAAGCATCGCTATAAATCTCATAACCACTAGAACCAGACGAAATTGTCAAAATAGGAGCCGTAGTTAACCTATGCTTAAACTCTTGAAAACTACTCTCACACTTATTTGTCCATTCAAACTTCATGTCCTTCTTCAGTAATTTAGTCAAAGGTGAGGCTATAGCTGAGAATCTTTCACGAATCGCCTGTAATAGCTTGCCAAACCCAAGAAGCATCTAATCTATGTAACAGTTGTCGGTCTTGGCCAATCTATAACTGCTTCAATCTTAGATGGATCCACAGCAATACCTTCATCAAAAATCACATGACCTAGGAATGCCACACGAGCTAGCCAAAAACTCGCACTTGCTGAACTTCACATACAACTGATGCACTCTCAAAGTTTCTAGAACTACTCTCAAATGTTGCTCATGATCTTCAGAATTCTTTGAGTACACTAGAATGTCATCGATAAATACGATCACAAAACGATCTAAGAACTCCTTGAATACTCTGTTCATCAAATCCATAAAAGCAGCAGGAGCATTCGTCAAACCAAACGACATCACAATGAACTCATAATGTCCATAACAAGTCCTTAATGTTGATTTCGATATATCTTCTTTTCTGATTCTCAACTGATCCTATCTCGTTTGTAGGTCGATCTTAGAAAATATCGATGCTCCCTGCAGCTAATCAAACAAGTCGTCAATCCTTGGTAGTGGGTACTTATTCTTGATCGTCACCTGATTCAACTGTTTGTAATCGATATACAATCTCAAAGACCCATCCTTTTTCTTGACGAACAAAACAGGCGCTCCCCAAGGCGATGCGCTAGGGCGGATGAACCATTTATCTAAAAACTCTTGCATTTGAACCTTGAGTTCCTTTAATTCTGACAATGCCATTCTATACGACACCTTAGAGATCAGCTCCATCCTAGGAGCTAACTCTATCACAAATTCGATTTCTCTTTCTAGTGGCAAATCAGGTAATTCCTGCGGGAAAACATCTGGAAACTCACATACAATCGCAATATTCTCCAACTTCAATTCTTCAGTAGACGTATCCACCATAGAAGCTAGATAACCTTGGCACCCATTTTTCAATAATCGAGTCGCCTCTAATGACAATATCGTCACAGTTGAGGTTCCTCCTCGATTACCCAAAAATTCAAAACTAATACCATCCATTGGATTAAACCGAATCACCTTATTAAAGCAGTACATCGTGGCCCTTTGTTTCATCAACCAATTCATTCTCACAATTAAGTCAAAATCGTGCATCTCCAGCACAATCAGGTCTATCTTACTTTCGTGACCATCCACAACAAATCTACAATCAAGACAGCTTACTATAGCCACTACACTATCCTTTAACGGCGTAGACACTTTAAACATAATATTTAAAGGCACTGAGTTCAACTTAGATAATTTAACAAACTAATCCGTAACAAACGAATGTGTGGCACCCGAATCAAGCAAGGCATGTGCTACTTGGTTATGCAAGAGGACCGTACCTGTAACAGTCGGCGAATCCTTCGCCACTTCCCGAGTGACAGCAAAAACCTTTCCCTATGCCGGCGGACTATTTTGAAAGTTTGGCGGGACACCTCTTCTAGGCGATCCTCCCTACCGTAGCAGTGCTTGCCTACCCTGCCTCTACGAGCAGTCCTTCACCTGATGGCCCAACTGACCACAACCAAAACAAGCACCACCCCTAAACAGGCACAGGCTAGGCCCGTGCCTCCGACGGCACAAGCTGTACATCTCACTTTGACGAAACGCTGGCTTGCTAATTGCCCCACGATGATGGGGTGAAATGTGACTCATGTTGCTAAACATGGGTTTCTTCCCTTGCCTCCTGTCAAATCTGCTTGAAGGCGTGAATCGTGATCCAGATGTGGTAGTCCTTTCAGCAAAGTCCTATTCCACTATCAGCGCCCTCTCATAGATATTGTCATAATCCTGGAGATCAAGCGGTGCCAGCACACTCTTAATCTCGAGCTTCAGCCTGTTCTTAAACGTTCTAGCCCTATCATCCGGATTCTCAATCATTCTCAAAGCATACTTGGACAGTTCAAAAAACTTTACCTCATATTGATCAACCGTCATCTGGTTCTGACGGAGGCGAAAGAATTTAGCCATCTTTTGCTCTCTAGCTATCTTCAAGAAATATTTATTATTAAAAACCCCCCACAAAAGTATTTCACACCGGAACCGTACCTTCAGGGAAAGTCCTACCATTGACAGCTCTCCACTCAATACTGGCATTCCCTTTAAGATAATAGATGGCTAGGGTAGCATTATCCCCATCTGAACATCTCAACAAGTCGAACGCTTTCTCCATCCCTTCAACTCATCGGGTAGCAGTTTTAGGGTTTCCACTTCCAGTGAACTGAGGTGGCTTCAACTTGAGGAACCGTTCCACTAGCTTTTGAGCCCTACGCTTCTCACTGCCAAGTGCAGGTGGTAGATTTACTGGCGAAACTGTAGGTGGGATCACAGATGAGGTCTCAACAGCAGCAACAATAGCTGCAGCTTGGTTCCTTACTTGCTGCCCCCATCAAATCTCCAATCGCCCATAAAACTTGCATAACTTTAGCCATAGTCGGCTCCCTTCCGGTAAGTCTAGTAGGTTCAGCAGCAAAGGCTGCGGTAGGGGGTGCAACTAGGGACACCACATGCTGTGCTTTTTCCACATCAACTAGTTCTTCCACTAGCCTCACAGGCCTCCTTCGAGGTGCTCGGGGTGTTCTTTTACCACATCCGCTCATTTTGCAAAAAAGATACGAAGTCCTACTTACCCCATAGAAAAACGCGGTCAGAAGGCGACCCCAGAAACTTACCACACAATTAGTAATCATAGGCATAGCAATAAAAATCCTACTAACTGTCTCGTTTCCTAACGGTCCTTATTACTCCAGGCCAATGACTAGACAAATTAGGTTGACCTTGCTCTAATAACACCTTAGGCGGGGATGTTACGTCCCAACTCTCAAACCCGCGACATCCCTTGTCAAATCGCCACTAGATCATAAAAGATAGCGTCCCAGGCAACTGCTATCGACATAAGAATGTACTGCGCATACGGAATGTGCAAAACTTCCATATAATAAAATCAAAATGGGATAGATAAGCAGAAATGTCAGACAACCAAACACAAACATAAAAACTGATGAGAATAGACGATCTATAACCTTACAGAGCTAACAGCTAATATTTACAACCCCTTACTTCGGGGCGGCCCTCTAGGACTCTAAAAAAAATACACGAGTTAGGTAAGGTTAACTCCCGTCTACTCCAAAAGGATACTCCCACAAAAGATCCTCTCAGCAATCCTAGAAGATCACGGCGAAGGCCAGTGATTGCCATAGCCCAACAGAGGGGTCGGGTCGTTGGGGTCATCAGCAGAACTCTGACTAGATCGTACAGAAGATGCTGTGGACTGCTCGGGCTCGGGCCCGGGCTACAAACCAGGTTCGGGATCCACTACTTCCCCGTCAAGCGTATCACGGTCCATCGGATCCTAGGCAGGAGCATTAGGAACCCCCTAAATAGGTGGCTCCTCAAACCATCTAAGCGGATCGAAGAGATCTACCCCGTCACGAAGATACTAGGCCTTGAAGAGATGCTCCACCAAATGTGACATCCATTCATCAACCCATATAGTAGTGACGTGGCGCTCCTACATCTGGTTCGTACCCGGCACCAGGTGAAGCGTGATATCATGTAACAAGTAAGTAGGGGTGCCGAATCGCATGAGCCGTTCCATTACTTCAAACCTGAAAAGTTATCCCACGACAGGGTGAGAAATAAATTTCAGTGAATCAAGCCTAAGCTCGGTTAGGACACTGATTTGTCTAGGATATCCTAAACATAACAGTCAACATAAGGTATAATCACATATATCAATAAAATATAGCCACCAAATAAACAACCAATCAAGGTATTACCACTCAGGCGTACACGAGACAACACACAAACCCATTTATTAATAATGACCCACGCGACTAGCGTGATTGATTCACAAATAGTGCGATCCCGCACTCATCTGGCAGGACCAGGCTACGTCCACTTTTACCTTCTCAGTGACAGCTACTACACGCGATGTATCCAGTGCACTTGGCACGGCACAGCGAGTAGGCATTCCTATAAAAAGGAGCTTCGATTCATCACAAGTTGCGACCGGCATCCGATAATCTCTTAAAACCGTATGACTGACACGGGCATAGATTATCGTGCTTCTAACAAGTCACGAGGTTCCATACAATAAGTACGGCATGAGTGCCAATAGTACAATGCGAACTTGTCAAGTAACGTCATTTGTCCCTTATATGACCACGCAATTCACACTCCGAAATCAATCCATTGTTTATCTTCAATTAATGCCAAAATTCATACAGAAATGCAACAGACTCGGCCTAAGGTGAACAAGACTCTCAGTCAGGCATTTCAGCGAGGTGACCAAACCAATCAGGCAAATAATTCAATCACAAGCAGTCAATCCAATCAGATAATTTCGAGCTTAATTCATCTATAACTTTTATTAGTCAATAGATTTATAACCCCAAATCACTCACTCGTCTCTAACATATCATTCGCTCGCAAATCAACACAAATCAATCCATCATCTGGTAATTTACCACAAATATCCACAGACAATATAATCGACCAAACTAATCTAATCGATCGACCATTTAACCTAATCATAGTTTATATCTAAACCGGTCCCGATCGCGTACCTAATTTTCATAATTGACTAATTAATTAATTCTAGGCGCAATTAGCGCCCTAAGCAAGATTTAGGGTCAACTCACTAAGTTAGTTAGCTCGGGCGGCCTCGACAAGTGGTGGCGGCCAACTCGACGAGGCAGACTCGACTACTGCGACGACGGCGGCGGTCTCGGTGAACCTAGGGTTTATTGCCCGACGACTCGAGCCAAAATTTCGGGAACACCATTGGGAGGTCCGGCGAGGTCGCCGAGACTGGTGGCCGATGATAGAGCTCTGGCGGACGGCGGACGGCAGCCGGCGACTTGAAACAGAGGCGGTTAGAACAGAACCAGGTAAAATCGAGACTATTTTGGGTGGTTCTCGACGTCACGGGCCGGGACAAGGCTAGTCGAGGCTTGGGAACTCACCTAGGGATCGGAGGGGGTCGGTTGGGACCGATGGAAGGCGGTGAAAGGAGGCCGAAGGAGGCGGGACAGCGACGAACAGAACTGGCTAAAGTAGAGTCTTCACGGTGCCGAAACAGGGGAGGTCGTCTGAGCCTATTTTCGCTGTCCGGGCCTATTTTCACTGTCCACGCACGGCGGCCTACGTCGGCCAGCTCCGAGATGGTAGAGAGGGGTCTGTGGAGGTGATCGGCGGTGGTGGTGAGCGACGATGGCGGACGGTTCGGCCGTATCGAAGACGATACTGAACCGGCCTCAAAACAGGACATCGGGGACTTCGGGACGATTTTCGGCGGCTCCGGTGGCCAACGGCTGGCGTGACTTGGTCGAGGTGGTCGGGGGAAGGATGGTGGTCGGCTGTGGGGTGGTGGTTGGCGCTGATGGCGGCAAAACCCTCGAGTCAAAGAGCCCGAAAATAGGGTATTCTTCCCCCGAGCTGTTTCACGGCCATCCAGCGGCGTACGGCGGCTAAGCTCAGATCAGGGCGGCGGCAAGAGGTGGCTGGGGGTGGTGGACAACGGTGGTGAGGCGATGGTCGTGCAAAAACCCAAAGGGAAGAGGTGATGTGTTCGGTTGAGGGGGGAAGTCTTCCACAGTTGAACAGAAGCAGAGAAGAAGAAGAAGAAGAAAGAAGAACGAGAAGAGAGAGAAGAAAGGGGGGCAGTTGACGTGAGAATAGGCATGGGGAAGAAGAATTGGGGTGGGCCCCACAAGGACTTTGGGTAAAAAATTTTGTCTCACTTGGCTTAATGATTTTTGTCCCATTTTTATAATAATTGGGGCATTTTGGTCAATTGGCGAGCCGAGACTAAAACGAAATTTTGGTACACTGGCGAAGGGAAAAATTTGGTAATTTCGCAGGTCAGGCTCGGTCCGGATTAGGCTCAAGCGCGAAAACTGACATCCTAATTCGCGGCGGCTAAAATTCGTAACCTAATCTAAAATAACCGAAGCTTCAGAATTTGTCCAAATTTTGTCTCTTCAGTCCTTACGGTCCAAAATATCTGTCGACTGTGATTAAATTTTAATATCCTTTTTATTGAATTCCAACGCTTACAAAAATTGAATTTTCAAGACTTCACACAGAGGATGGTAACATATATGCCAACACATCTGGCGAACAATCCACAAGAAAATAACATTATCACAATAGGGGTGGAGGACTCCTCTATTCAAATTTTGGTCAAGTTGATGAGGTGAGACCAGTTTCCAATTTTCCATTGGCGTTGAAAGTCAGCCATATAATGGTCCAGACAAAACTAAAAGGATGTCGGAGAATAATTAAAGGCTTTGCCTTCTCAACTCTCTTAAATGTTCTCCCGTCTTCTGGTGCTGATTATCAGGTACCACACCACTGCTTTTTTACTTGCTAAGTGAGACGAAGGCTTTTCTCCGTCTTCCACGAATATTTCTGCTCTTACTGATCCGAGAAAAGAAGGCAATAGAATCTTTTTCAACCATCCAGAGATTTAATGGTTGAACTTGCCCTCTCCCTTTCCCAAGAAAGGAGATGCCTCCGACGCAAGTGCCTCTTGGCACATGTGTCCCACTGTTACTTATAAATTCTTAATGTTGTCCTGGCCGCCGATATATATCCAGGTGATGACAACATTTATGCCCCCACTACCGGCACCAACATTTCAGGCTTTCCATCCTCGAGATTGTAACACTCTTGCAATAGGAATGGAGAACTCTGTTCTAATTCACAATGTTCGATATGTTGTGGTGACACCTGTTTTCACTGTGGTTGAAAGTTAACCTTGTTATCATCCGCAACAAAGTCATGGACATTGACTGTTTCCCTTTCTCAGGTCAAGGTAAATCTGAAAGGACATCATAAAAGAATTACTGGCTTGCCTTCTCTAAAGTCTTAAATGTTCTTGTGTCTTCTCGTGCTGACTCTCAGGTACCGGATCACTGCTGCCTCTTACTTTCCATGTAGACATGCCTAAGTTATGGGCAGAGAGAGCAATGTAGTTTAAATTGCTCTCAAAAAAAAAAAAAAAAGAAAGGAAAACAAAAGGGGTTGATGTTCACTCCAGATATATTGATGCCCAGTCCTCAGCACGTCAGGTCACCAAGTCATTTTTTACCGGCAGAATAAATGCCTCCGGAGAACTTCATCTTGTGCATTGGCAAATTAATCCCATACCATCAAGTTAGAAAAAGAAGCTATGATGTCCTTTTTTTGACTTATAACAGACGATCTGCGTGATTCTCATATGAAAACAGAATTTGATTCTTTCATTTGTGCGTCAATGTAGGAGTCCCCTTCGATGAATGTCTATCATCACTGCAGTTGTGTGTGTGGAGCATTGATGGATGGGAGAAGCAGGCGAGTAGGTTTGTGCACATGCCGACCGGGCGAGGCGCAGCTCCTCTTGCTGACACTCGTGTTCAGTTTCATGTGGATCATATACATCTGCTGGTGGTTCATGAAACCCAGGTCGCGATATACGAAGCTCCTAAACTAGAATGCCTCCAGTAGGTATTGAAGATCTTTTTCTGTTGTTGTCCACAAGCCAATCTCTTATCTCATCCGGATTGAATCAAAACCAGCGAATTATTAGGTACTATTGTTGCTTCTTGCGAATGTACTGTTTTTGATTGGTTGTTCATTGCAACTAGCGGGTTACTCGAGAAGCTAGCGGTCCAATCACAGATGCTACCTATTCTTGCAACGGTCAATCAATATATGTGAGCTTTGAAGACGGAAGTATCGGTGTTTTTACTGCTTCTGCACTCAGATTGAGATGTATAAATCCTGCTGCTTACATCCCTCCAAACCGCAGGTTGAGAGTCTCACATATCAGGTCAGTCAATATTTAGTTATTGCTGCTCAGTTAACCTCATTCTTTTACGAAAATGGCTATTCTCAATTGCAAAGTTCCTATAGTTACCAAGTTATTCATTCCTCACTATATATTTGGCAGCTTGAGAGTCTACCCTTCAGTCATTGCAGCACATCCATCTGAACCTAACCAGTTTGCGCTAAGGCTTACTGATGGTAGCGTCTATGTGCTCGAGCCTTTGGAATCTGAAGGAGAGTGGAGTAGTTCTCCTCCCGTTGACAATAGTGCTGGGTCTAACACGTCCTCTGGCACTACCGGTTCAGATCAACCGTATTGAGGCTGGCCACGCCCCAGATTTGGGCAAGACGGCTTCGTCCGCGGCTGCTATGGCCTCCCTGGCCACCACCTTGTGATCTGGGCACGGAGGTTTTGGAGAGGCTGAGCAACTCTCTACGGCGGCTGGGGAGCTCCAGCGACCTCGCCGGCCACAGAAAAAAGAAGAAAAGAAGGCATTGAAAATTTAACTGGGCGGAACCATAGCTTTGATATCATTAATTTGTGTTTTGATGTGTGTAGGGTCAAGTTGATTAGAGCAACAGACAAAGTAGGATACTTTGAGGAATATAAGCGAAGTTCATGGGACAAGGATCATTTACCAGCATAGTGGATTCTTCTAGTTTGCAAGCTGTCCGCTTGCTTGGACATCCGTTGTTCACAGTAGTTGTTGACTTCAAGTTGCATTCTCAACTCTCTCTTCTTGCAGCCCACGATCTTCGCTCCGTCCACGGTCGTTCTCGGCTTATTTTCAAGGCTTCCATAAGCCGTCCACCGCCTGAGGCTTTCTTCAAGAAGTTGACCACAATTTGCAACAAAAGAAAAGAGAAGAAAAGAGAAAAAAAAATGAAAGGAAAACGAAAAGAAAAAAATGTCCACACTTAGGATGGCCAGCTTTTACATTTTGGCTGGATGAACTAGCTGGTCTTTAGGCACGTTATGGTATGGAAAAATCTAGTATGAGAATCAGGGAAGATTTATTTTGGGAATTTGTTTCTCTAGAGGAGTCTCTTTTGAAAGAAAAAAGTGAGATTGTGCATTGAAAAAATAGCAATTCATCGAGTGATGCCTTTGTGATGGACTAATGTACATCAGCACCAGGAGCCATCGGAATCTGAGGGCGAGTTGGGCGACTTCTCCTCCTGTTGAAAATGGTGATGGGCCAAGCAGGACTTCTGGTTCTGGTGCAACTGCTTCAGATCAATCCTGTTGAAAATGGTGATGGGCCAAGCACGATTTCTGGTTCTGGTGCAACTGCTTCAAATCAACCCCAATGGCAGTGCAGGTCATGCCTCCCCCCGTGGAATTTTGAGCATTAAAATGCCGAGCCAGCTTTCCTTCGCCGCGGTTGATTTGAGCTTTGAGGGATGCTGCAGAGTGTAGATTTTACAGCCTCGGGTTGCTTCCTCTGGACAGAATTCGGTACTGTCCTGTCTTAAAGTGGTACAGCTAGCATCCTAATCGATTTCTGCTCAAGTCTTGCGGCTGGCAATTTGTTCCGTTATTTTCATTTAGGAAGAACGTGAGATTAGGGTGTTGCTTAGACGGCGTGGTGCATCTTCGCGGTGGAGGGACTGGCAGGGATCGGATATCAGTAAGCAAGCTAAAAGGACCAGAGGAACAGGGTTTAGTTTTCTTAGCTTGGTTGAGCAGCAGCATTTGTTAGCACTTAGCAGAGTTCTCCTTTTTGGTTCTTTCACTGCAAAAGGAATACTTCATCTTCTCTTCTCGTTCCTACTGTGAAGGCGATTTGAGTGCAACAGCACTCGGATCTTTGATGGACGACAGTAAATACTTCACTGTGGCCTTCAAGAATTAGGTTCCTCTTGTTTAGGATGCAGTTAAAAACTGCAACGCCGGGCACGGAAATCGGTTATTTCGTGAGCTTTGATAGTTTGTTTGATCACTTGAATTGTTCATTTACAAATGAAACGAGCAGGTAGTGTAAGGAATCGCGCACCAACTAAAATTGAGAAAGGGAAAGTTTTTGGGGACCCCTTCGGATTGGGGGAATAAAAAAAAAACAAATGTTTGCCTGGGTAAGTGCAAAAGTGAATATGAAGCTAGAGGGATGGAAGGAAAATATGTTGTTTAAAGCTGGCAAAGAAGTCTTAATCAAGTCGGTGGCCCAGGCCATACCCCAATATGTTATGTCTATCTTCAAAATCCCGATTTCAATATGTCAAGCAATTGAAAAGAAATTAGCAAACTTTTGGTGGAAGAACAACAAATCAGGCGCTGAACTTCATTGGAGAAATTGGGAGGTTTTAAAAAATAGTAAAGATGAAGGTGGAATGGGGTTCAAGTATTTGATTTCCTTTAATCAAGCTATGCTTGGGAAGCAAGCTTAGAGACTGTCTTGTAGCCCAATCTCGCTATGGTCACAAATATTTAAAGGACTGTATTTTCCTAGGAGATCATTTTGGCAAGTTGAAAAAGGGTCTCCCCCTTCACAGGGTTGGCAGAGTATACTGGTGGGGAGAGAAACAATAGCTAATTCTTTTCAGTGGTCAATTGGAACGGGAAAAATCATCAATATTCGATAGGATAGATGGCTCAAGAGAGGGATTATAGGGGGACCAACCAATCTTAGTGAACCCACTAAAGTTGATGCTCTAATTCTACATGAGGAAAATAGATGGGATGAGCATACTCTTCACCAACTAAATGACATCTTATCAGTGCCTTTAAAGACACAAACTCTACAGGACAAATTTATATGGATTGTTACTAAGTCAAGTGAGTTCACAGTGAAGAGTGCTTATAACTGGATTCATGTACAAAGAGGAAATCAACCCACGCCACAAGTATCATAGTCATTCCAGCCACCCGGCAAATTATGGCATCAAATCTGAAAAATGAAAACACCCCCAAAAGTGAGAATCTTTTTGTGGAGCACCTGCCAAAACGCACTGCCCACAAAAAATAATCGATACAGGCGAAGGATCCTACCTGACTCAGGCTGCCCTTTCTGCAACCAAATAACTGAGACGGTCGAGCACCTCTTTTGCTTTGTCCATGGACGAGACTGATCTAGACGAATCCTGCAATCGAAGTCCAGATCTCTAGTCAAAGCATTTCACGGATTGAGGTTTGGCTACTAAACTTCCTTGAAAGACAAAGTCACTTACCTCCCCTGAATACAGTCGCAGTAATTTTCTGGTGCATACGGCAGGCTAGAAATAACTTCATCTTTCAGCGTCAACCTCCGAATCCAAATGCTGTAGTTGATTCGGCCCTCAATATACTCCACAATTTCAGCAAGTGGATCCCCAAAGAAACGAAATTTATGTCAACTAACCAAAATTTACCACTCCTCTGGACGCCACCGAGGCAAAGAGCTCTGAAGATAAACACCGACGGTGCTTATGTGAGGGAGTCTTTGACGAGCGCCATATCGTGCCTTATCCGAGACGAATTGGGTGTTCTTCGTGGAGGATTTGCAAGAACTGTACCGGCTTCGTCGATTATGCAATTAGAAGCCCTAGTCGATTATGCAATTAGAAGCCCTAGCTCTCCTTGAAGGACCGAAGCACGTGCAAGGAAGAGGAAGTGAAGCTCTTGAGTTTGAGTCAGATAGCTTGAAAGTGATCAATGCCATAAACAACTCAAACGAGATCTTATGGAAAGTTAAAGCACTTATCTTGAAGGCCCGTGACTTATTGGGCCGGCTCCCTAAGGCTACTCTAACCCATGCAAATAGAAATGCCAACTGAGCAGCAAATTGAGTGGCTAAAACTCAATGACAAAATATTCTTTCCATAAATTAGCTCATGACATTTGAAATTTTCTTTGTTTAGATGCGACTTCCACAGTCCCTTATGCATAAGTACTCTTTTAGTAAATAAAATCAGTTATCTTTCCGACCAAAAAAAAAACTAAAATTGAGAAAGGTCAAATCTTTAATTTTTATTGTTTGACCGAGTACGTATATACAATGTTAATAAGTGCCTGACATTGAGACAAGCGAAGAGGAGGCCTGGGGAAAGTCAGCGAATTGCACCATTCACAACCCCCCCCCCCCCCCCCCCCCCCCCAAGAAAAAACGTTCCACATGACGCTGGGGCGGTGAAATACCACTGTCCTCGGCCCCACAACCATCCCCATCGCCCCGATTGTAATACGATGGAAAAAATTAAATGCATTCACGTCATTCTCGTTTATTTGTCAAGCATCTGCACACAAAGTGACACCTGCTTATTTCCGTCTTCGACTGGGCTTCGTGCTCTTTCTGGCCAGGGTCGACTGCTGCAAAGGCACTGGTAACAGGGTTCCTCCTTTGACGCCATCTTTATCATTCATCTCATCGAGTGTTTTCTGGGCTCCAATGTACACCTTAAGATCTCTGATCTGCGAAGGATGACAAGGGACATACCGCTGTCAACACACACTACATGTGCGCGTGCGGAGTTTTCTGCCACATTACATCAAAGCCCTACAAATTATTACAGTTTTAAGGTTCATATGATATACCTGTTCTTCTAAGTCAAGTATCTGTTCGTCCTTCGACTTCAGTGACAGAGTTGTCCTACAGATGAACAGAAATGCGTCCTTCATTCATGCCAAATAAGAAGGGAAGACCAAGTTCCCGTGGCAGCTTTAAATTGACTAGACTCATCTATTCTGGAGGTGGTGGTGCAATCAACATAACTTGAATGAAGATGGACAAGACAAGATTACTTCAAAAGGCTCTACAAATATTCTCTACAAAGAAAATGTAGTATGCATATTAAGGTACTTAAAAGGCATCTACCCATACATTGCTTGGCATGTGAAGCTCAAATAAGCTTTAAGTTTACCAAGTGTGTGTTCTTTTCCTTTTATTTTCAATTTTTTGGAAGTTAAAATGTCAACAAAACACAGCATGAACCAATTGAATTTTAATTCGAATTACTAAAAATTCAATGATGAAATGTATCAGATAAAATTTGAGTCCTGAACATTGGAGTCCTGAACCATCACAGAATAATGATCAGATTTCGCCAGTGTAAAAAAGTACTTTGAAAATGAACCCCAACCATGAAGATTTCAACATTGATTTCTGTTGATAAAGTTTAACCTCTCCTCGAAAGCAGTAGCACTAATGCTTCAAAGGAAGACAACATTACAGATGGAGCATACATAAACAAAGGAACAAAATAATGGAGAGTGCTGACACATGGAACTTTCTCCATACACAGTGCATTCTCTTTTATCTCCTTTCCCAATATTCTCTCTTTTTTTCCCCTTATTAGAGTTTGTCCCGTCTTGCCACCATTTTAGAACTTCAATAAAAATCACCAAAAGCTACTTCATCTTGTTGCCACATCCTTCAACCAATGAGCAACTTAAAACTTAATTATCCTTCCCCAGCATGAGAAAAAGAAGTCGTATTAACTATTCGACAAATTTTACTCAGCATAAAATGACTTTCGTCCTTTTGCCATTAATTACTTGTTGTAAGTCACTTATAGTCACTATTCACATGTTGCATTAGGTGCTGTATTTCCTCTTTTTTCTTCCAACTTTCACCTTTCATGCATTGTGAACTCATGCTCTTCGTGATACTATCACTTTTTTCTCATCTTCTCGAATGTCAGGTCCCACTTCCTCTCATGACCAATTTTGCTGATTAACTATTTATATACATAGTTATGCAGAGTGCCCATGAGTTAATCTGAGAAACAAACTTAGAAGTAGGGGTGTCAAAACTGAACCGTGAACTGAACTAAGAACCGAACCGAACTGAAATTTCGTTGATTTTCAGCTCAGTTTGGTTCTTAGTTCAGATAGTAAAAAGAACCATAATTTATTTTTTGGTTCAGTTATTTTCGGTTCAGTTCAGTTAACTGAACTGAACCATAACTTAAAAAACCTAAGCTCCTGGTTGCCATGGGAGATAACATCATGGACTTGCCCCCGTGGCCGTGAGAGCACCCCCGCCCCCGAGCCAACGCGGCCGGTAACGGCGCAGCCTGGGGCAAGCCGGTGAGCGGGTCAAGGGGGAAGTTGTTCTTGGCCTTGGGGCTGCGGAGGGAGAGGGCGGCCTCGTCGTAGGCGCGGCTGCATCCTCGGCGGAGTCGAAGGCACCGAGCCAGATTCGGGCCTTCTTCCACGGATCCTGGATCTCGGCGGCGAATCTGCCCCAGGGCTGCCTTCGGATGCCGCGAAACCGGTGCTGCCACGGCCGGGCGGGTTCTGGGAAATTCCGCGTCGTGGTGATCGGATCTGCGGCCATCGCGACGGTTCCGGTCTCGGGCATGGATGGAAGAGAGGGAGGGAGAATGACCAAGAAGCAAACTTTTGCCCTCCTCCTTTTTCCTTTTTTCTCCCCTTGGGACTGATTTCGGAGCAAAAAGCAAAGGAGGAAGAGACGGGAGGTCATGGAAAAAAGAAAGGTCACGCTGGAGAAATCTCGAACACCACCTCCTTCAATGGAGAGTTAATCTCTGGTTCTCTCCATTTCCGATTCGATTCGATCGAATCGGAAAACTTTTGGTCTGATTTAGATGGCTTTCGAATTAGGGGTTCTCTGAAGGAGGAGATGGAGGTGGGTTTCGGGTTGGGAGAGAGAGAAACAGTGGGCAGCTTACTGGGTAGGGGCATTTGGGAAAGCAAAACATATGAATTGCGCTGATTTACCAAAAACTATAAACCGAACCGAACCGAACTGAACTTTTTAGCTCAGTTCGGTTCGGTTCAAGATGAGTTTTGGTTCAGTTCAAGCATATCTCCTAATGGTTCAGTTCAGTTCAGTTTTTCAAAAAACCGAACTCAACTGAACTATTGACACCCCTATTTAGAATATATAGTAAAATGCATCAGCCAATGCGTTTGTGTGTGCTTGAGTGGAGGAAAACCCTTTTATTTATTTTTTTATTTTTATTTTTATTTTTTTGGGGGTTTTGGGAGGAAGGGCGGGTTGTTTCACACAGGATGTTCGGTGTTCTTTTCAGAGTTGACATATATTGTTATTTAGAATTGTCCAGAGAAATCAGCAAGGAAGCATACCTCTCATCAATTTCCTTCACCTTTCTCCGCATCATATCTTGGTTCTTGATAAGAGTTTGATTAAGCTGCGATCACAAGGAGCGACATCTGTTACCGTTATGTCCCAGTGAAAACTATTGCATCTGAGTGCAATATTGAAAATGAGGCATGTGAAAACCAAGCAAAAACAACAATCAGCCATGGATTCAGGCAGCCCTCCTCTCAAGCTTTAAGCATCCACCATCGCAAAACAGAGAAGACTAAACCCTTACCTCTGCCATGGCCTTCTTTTCATCACCAAGTTTCTCCAGCTTACTATGGATGTCTTGAATCTTTGAAGTCGCAGCTTTCTCGATTGCTTCTAGTTTGGAATTTTCTTTTCTACTTTTGGCTTCCAACATGAGAGACTCATAATGCTAAAAAAGAAACATAAGAGTAAACGGAAGAATTAATAGAGGATGATACATCCAAGGACTTCCGTCTGATGGGAGTCGACGTAACAAAAATGACAAACATGGTTTAGAAACGAAACACTATTACCATCAGAAGCATGGGCAGTTGATATAAATCTGATGGCTTTTGTAATTCTACTTCTGATACATTAACAAGTTTTCAATTCAGATACTGTTCCTTCTAATGCTATGCATCACAAGTCAATAATGAAAGAGTCCTGGCATCTTATGCCAATTGAATTCATTTTCTGCCACAGACATATTAGCGGCAGGGGAAAAAAAATAGTAGAATGGCAGAACTTTTGCCATTCTCTGAAGCTGATGCTAGCCCACAAATATATAAGCTCATTAGATGCATGCGGTATGCAAATTGACAGGTATAGAATGCTGTATACGATATAAAAGTAAATGAAGATGAGATTATACAGCACAACTGTGATTACTTCCTTCTCTTTTCGTAACAATTCTGACAAGCCCCATAGAGTTCCAAGAGTAAAATGAGTTCACTTTATTTAAAAGAGAGAGAGAGAGAGAGAGAAAAGAAAAAGAAAATGGAGAAACATTTTTGAATCTGAAGTAACTAAAGTAATGTCCTATTATGGTTTTCTCCTAAAATATGTATATTTCAAACCACTACCTAAAACAATACACAATCAAGAGAAGCTTTCCCATGTAATGCTTATACAAATGGCTGATCAGTAAAAAAAAAAATGTAGAAGACTATGTAAAACATAATTGAAATTTTCTAGGTATACGCATGCTTACTTTTCTTTGCACTTCCAGCTGAGTTGAAGCTAGATGAATATAGTCGGCATGAATCTACAAAAAACAAAAAAAACAAAGCTACAGCGTCAGATTAAACAAGGAAAGTATGATAGTCACAATGGAGGCAATATACATTTTGCAGGCTCACTAATGAACATCTGATGTTTGGCCAACAAAATGAACATCTGAAGCACAAAAACAGAAACAGAATCTTTCATTGTCATCTGTCAGCACCTAAAATAATAAAAGCATCATGCACCTCGAAAATTCAAACATCTCACTTAACTGAGTCCAGACTCCAAATCTTTGCATGGAAAGTAGAACCAGACAACAAAGATATTCACAGGATACAAATAAGAGGACACGTGAACCTACTGCTTCAATTTTGCTGCTGAAGAGCGCCCCACTAATTTCAGAATCCTCGCTACAGCCACAGCTACCACAATCTCCTTCAAGTGATTCACAGTATGAATTCATCTCCAAAAGCTTGCCGTCAGCTTTTGATTGATTAAGCCGATGAACGTAAGTGTCCCCAACATAATCCCAAATTTGCTGTGTTCTTAAATCAAGAGAATAGCAATGTTGCGTATTTTTCCAATGGCTGATTGCATGCTTATCTTTATATCTACAAAGCCAGAAAAGAAAAGCTATAATAAAGGCAGCTTATCCAATCACTAAAAATATAGAGCGAGCAAAATTTCCAGCACGTCATGATGGGATATATCACCTTCCACATCCGACAAAACCACAAATCAGACAAACCCAAAGATTTTCTATTGTTCCACAAATAAAGCAGGCTGGCACCTCATCTTGCTGTTGGCATAGCCGGCAAACCTGATAAAGAACAGAAACATAATCTTCTTCACAATCAGTTCACAGACGGGCATCCCTGATGATGTTGCAATATGAAACTACATTTCAGATAAGGTAATTCCTTGCAATCAAATCAAGATATGAGCCATAGTTGACATCTTTAGCAATGTAATTGAATCTTGCAATAAAATCAAAGGAAGACCCTCGGGACATCACCAGCATGGGACAGCATCATATTGACTTATTTTAACCATAAAAATTAACGAATCAAGCAAAGGACAGCATGCACATGCCCATCGATATATCTCGTACATGGCGCTTTTTCACCTTTTGATATTTACATCTGTTCAAAGGTACTTTTTGCCGCAAATTCACATGGACAAAGCATAATCACAATCAGTAGAACATCACTTGAAATGTAAAATATGATCATGAACCATCTTAGCTTCAAGACAGGAGATGTATGAGGTCAAAGATCAGGATTTTGACATCATTATGATCACCCTGTACTTTTGAACATACACATAAAACTTATTGTTGATGATTGGCCACTGCTATTACTTCTGCCACAGTGTCACTCTTTGAGTCGTTACGAATCTGACACAAGAGTGACGGGATCATTGGATCAAATTCACGTGATGAGACATTGCAAAGATTCTTTTGTGTCAGAATATGAGAATCAACAAAATTAACTACAAGAAGCAACACCGTTGCACTATTCCATATCTCCAAATATATGTCATGATAATCTGAAGAAATTCGAACTTAGTAGGCATAAAGAGTAAACGAAAATTCTACTTTTCATTCACGTACTTTCAAGCTATTCTAATAATGTGTCTATACTTTTAATTTGTCTAATCAAATCTTTCGACTTTAACAAATTTTCCACTCAAGTCTTTCCGACACTAAATCTGACCAAATTCTAACATGGTTGTCGAACAACGACAATGTATGATGCCGATAAAATATGCAGATGCCCATGTGGACATGTATGGGAAAGATTCACCCAATGTAGACAACCTCGAAGTGTGACATGAATAAAATAGTGGTGGGAGTCCACATCGGAAAAATTTATCCTCGTCACACAACGAAGTCATCTTACGGTCGCGCCAGTTGGATTTGGCCTATTTTGGTGTTAGAGAGACTCGATTAGAGAATTTTTAAAAAGTAGGACTTGATTTAACAAATTACAAGCACAAGGGACATGATTGGAAATAATATGAAAGTACATGATAATCAAACACAGCCCCAATTGCAATAGCCAATATTAATTATGGAAAACCAACAACTAATCCAAAGTCAGCAATTAACAGAAAGATAGTGGCAGTAGCTGAGGAATTCCAGTCTAAATTCATCTAGTCTGTATCAGCGAAGATTGCCTAACCTGACAAGACAAGTAAGTCCATTTTGCACCACACGAGCAATGAAAGGAATGGTCACATTGCGTACTCAAAATTCCGCTGGTATCTGGGTCCAATCTCTCTGACATGAAAAAAGGGATGCAACTGTTAACAGATTTCTATGAACTCATCTCACTGCAAGGGAAATATAATCACCAAGGGAGCACTAGTATGACTCACCAAGACAAACCGGACAAGATGGTAGCTCCGTAAAGCCTGACGGGGGCGTGCTAGCTACATCAGCTGATTCCGTATAGTCCACTTCGTGCATAAAAAGAATGTGGCATACCTCAGCCTGAATGTCGAGAAGAAGAGCATGAAAAGTGAAAAGAAAATTGACCATGGGATCTCACAGTCAACAACAGGTCCAAAAATACAGCAAATAATACCTCAGCGGGCGAAAAATTCTTGCCATTGAAGGTGCAATAGAAACCATCAGCAGTCTTTTGATCGATAAGCTCAATCAGCACGCTGTACCTATCTTCCATCCCATCGTTCCTACATCAAACGCACAATTCGCAACACAATGATCACTAAAAACTATTAACAATCATGTGAAAGAGACCAGATTGGGAAAGTCAGTCCCACCGTTGGAATGCTTCCACAAAATTAAACTTTCATCATCGGACACCCCTAAGGCACGATCATGAGCAATTTTTCAATAATCGAGTCGAGCTTCTAGATTTTGATGAGCGAATTATAATCGACATCGAAGCTAACTAGTTCCTCAACTTCTCTCTTTCGTTTAGCCAATTCATTTCACCAACTGAAAAAACAAGTCAGAGTACCAAAACAAGGAGGAGAAAGGAAAAAACGATCGAAGCCATACCTGATGAATCGGAGCTCAGAGACGTCATCGATCCGAGGGCCGCAGAACCGGATGAAGTCGTCGGGGGAGAAGTAGTTGGGGACTGCGACGACGAATAGGGTGGTGGAGCGAGAGCCAGGGTTCGAGAGAGGCGCGTGCGAGAGCGTCCGGAACAGGTGGACCATGCCTCTCCGCTCGGTGAACTTAGGGCTTGGCGAAGGCGATGAGGAGGAGAAGCCGCCGTAGTCGGTGGCGAGAGGGTGGTCGGTGTCCACTGAGTGGACCCGGAGGAAGAACATTTTCGTCGGGCTTCTGTGATTGCTAGGTGAGTCGAATCGCCAAGTTGGGAAGATGCAAAATGGCAAAGCACAAGCAAGCGAAGCAGAGAGAACGAACCCGCGGGAACTGCGAGGACCGTGCACGGCTTCTTCCTAGAATTATTAAGCGGTGGGTGGCGCATGTCAATTTTTATTATTATTATTCTAAAATATTTCTGGTGTCAAACTTTTTACGCGATTTTATTTTTTTAAATTTCGAAGTGCATTTTTCTTCCAAATTAATTTCGGAACCACTTTATAAAGTAAAAATAGTTCGCTCCTCTCTAAAAGTTTATTTCTAAAATAAAAATATTGCCATGCACGTCCAGAAACCTAATTGGTGCAAATATAAATAACTATTGTCTAGTTCAACTAACTTAATATCAATAATTAGTCAGGCGAACTTAATCGAAATTGGGAATGCTTGCTGAGTTGAGTTTTACATAATAAACACTTGTGTTCATTTCGCGCATTCAAAATAACTAAAAAAATTTCATTTGGAATTGATAATATGTGGGACTGTTATAAATTTTCAATTTTTTCCTTGAAAGTTGTAACAAATAACTCGTATTAATAATATCAAATTACTTTTCAATTGGGCGGGTCCAAAATCATGTTAATTGAAAGCATGTCAAGTGATTGCTTACGAAGGAAATAATTTGGAGGAGCTACTTGAAGACGTTGCATACCTAATGAGATATGCTGGAGTTAGGACCATAACATGACGAGAATCGAGTTATGCGAGCCCGGTTTGGGCCAAGCCTGAAGATTAGGACTAACGTGCTCAAGCCCGCCCATAAAGTAAAAATTATACACGTGTGGCACGGCCGCACGGTTCAGGAGAAGGTTGGGTAAGCCGGGATTTTTTCTTACGTAAATTATCCCTCTTTCCCTTTTTGTCCCTTTCCCCGCCTCCGCGAGGAGAATGGAGACGCTAGAAAGGATACTATTAACTTGTTCCGACCTAGAATAATAAGCTTATGAGCTTTGTCTTACTTCACCGTTCAAAAACGAAAAAGGACTTACATCTCAAAGTCGAACTCAAATATAGCTCGTTTCTTTTTTATGTAAAGCAATACCAAACTAAAATATCCAACAAGCGCTAGCTATCTCTAAAAAGGAGGTGATCCAGCCACATCTTCTCACACACGGCTAATTTGTTACGACTTCACTTAATTTGTGTAAGAAGAGAGATTTTAAGTTGCGAGTTCATTTTTATTTTTATTTTTATGGAGAATTTCAATTTAGTTCAGTTAGCAAAAATGAACCGAACCAACCCAAACCGGAAAAAAGAACGGTTATTTTTCTATCATCAGAACCAAAGACGCGATATTTCGGTTCGGTTTTTTCGGTTTGATTCTCACGCCCCGACGAGCAACCCAAGTGGGTTCATCACCTCTATTGGGGTCGCGTCGTAAGTAGTGTAACTGTTTTAAAACTGCAGCATCCCAGATTCTAAAACCTACTAAAAATTGCTGAAGTTTTTGGGGATGCTGCAATTATGAGCAAATCTTACCGAACGTACAAATGTACTTTTACACAATAGGAGCAACTACGGAGAAGTTGTATCAATTTTCAATTTAGTTATGCTGCCGCCGCCGCCGCCGCCGCCCGTCGCCCGCCACCTCTGCCCGCCAACCACTTCCCGCTCACCACCAGCCATCGCCGCTGCCCATCGCCGCCAACCACCACCGCTCGCTATTGCTCCCCAACCACCACCACCCACCGAGGCCGACCATTGCCCACTGCTGCCCACCACCGCCCGCCAACCAATGGAACGCCATTGTCATGTTCTGCTTGGTAGGACGCCTCACAGGAGCACGCTCGTCTTCTGCAAAGTTTTTTTTCCGTGGACTAATGAGGCCCCACCTTGCCATTCCAAATAAAGGAATAGACAACCTGAAACAATAAGCGGCCATAAACAGAGCACATAGACGTGGGGTATCTTTCAGGAATTTATTTCTGTAGTTTCGACTAATTGCAAATCTTTTCCGATCACTATGCAACATGACTAATACAAGAAAAGATTAACGAGGACAAACTACTTCGTACCTTCGTATTCGAGAACTCACAGGGATGAAGATCAATAAGGAGCCATTTATTTGGACATGTACTAGAATCCGAACCGAATCTTGAGTTTGTGCAGTGGTTATCACATATCTTCTTATAAGAAACATTCTATTGATCGACATTGCAATGCTATATGTTGGAGCATGGTGTGCCGCCCACGCGGGCAACCACACGCAACCCACTGCAGATATATGCCAAGGCAGTTATCAACAGTTATCAGCCGTTATTAGCAATTATATTTTTGAAATGTGAGAAAGTCACGTTTTTTGGAATAGACGCAACTTCTCCTCTCTCCCCTTCGGTTGTCGTATTTGATAGAAAAAAAAAAAAAAAAAACAGACAAAGAATGACGCTTTCTCCCCTTTACTGTTGAAACGCATTTGAAACGAAGAACTCTCGAGACTATAAATCCGGCATCTAATCTGTGGCAATTACAACATGTGCTCGTGATATATTCGTTTCCCGATTAGTGATGTACGTTGCGTTTTGGGTATGTTTCCGCACGTTTGAAATTTGGAACAAAGGATTTAGCATGCTTCAATGTACCGCATCAAACTCAATGAGAAATCATTGAAGAGAGAGAAGAAATCATTGGGAAGTAGACGGTGAACGTTCGATCAGCAACTCATAAGAAACATCACTAATAGAGCGGAACGATTGAATGCAGA
This sequence comes from Rhodomyrtus tomentosa, assembly GCA_028455895.1. NCBI lineage: Eukaryota > Viridiplantae > Streptophyta > Magnoliopsida > Myrtales > Myrtaceae > Rhodomyrtus > Rhodomyrtus tomentosa. Next base: position 35,775,076 of record JAPCWY010000004.1, read on the forward strand.
GACGATCAAATTCTTGTCGGAGGAGTGACAGAAGCAAAAAAAGGTCAACACACCGGTGAGCACGCAGATGGACTCGAGAAACTTGAAGCGATTGATAGCAATTTGGACGTTTAGTAATATCAATTTTTATTTTATTCACTTTTTTTTATTGTTTAATTTGGTTTTTTTAATTTGATGTGAAGTTTTCATCCACGTAACATATGCATGTGAAGAGCTTAAAATTATGTTAAATGAGTTGCATAGGCTTTTTTCTAGAATATTAGTGTGTTTTGGTAATATAGGTCAAAATTGGTCAAGTCGTGTATGGATCAATTGCAGATCCAATTGGGTATGGGATAGTTTCAGATCGGATTGTGTATGAGTCGGGCCATACTCAATCCAACCCAATCCACCCATGTAACACCTCTAGCCATGGCTACCATTTTTAGGCACGCCGCTATCACCAATTTTGCATGAGGGTTGGCATCTTTGCGAAACGACGTTAAGAAGCCGAAGCTTTACTTGGCTGTATTTTTTTTTTTTTGAACATCTCTTTTTCCTCGATTGAGATCAGATTAGATGATATCATGCCCCGATCCTCGAGTACGCGGCATCCCTACCTAGACACCCTTAGGTCACGAAGGATAGCGTCCCAAGCTCTCTATCGACCTATAATCGAAATGCACATGCGGAACGTACCAAACTCCCAGACAACAGGATCAGCATGGGATAAATCAACAGGGATATTCATTCAATCAATTCAACAAAAGACAACTTTAATCCTCATGCAAAGTAGATACCAATTAACCCTATAGAGCTAACAGCATACGACCACATTCTTCTGGGCAGCTCTCTAGGACCTCAAAAGAGACAATGTTTGGTAGGGTTAACTCCATATCTACTCCAAAAGGTCACTCCAAAAAGTCACGCCTCAACGTCCACGAAGCTCCGTCACTTGTGACCTGAAAAGTTATCCCACGATGGGGTGAGAAATAAATCTCAATGAAGTCAACGCCTAAGTTCGGCTAGGACATTGATTCACTCAGGATATCCTACCAAACAAACATGGCATGTCAATCAATGCAGATATCCAACCACAAGCAACTTACCCTCCAGGAAGCCACACATAATGCGATGCAAATACGACAAGACTATCAAACAGCCAAAACATGGTAAGCATCACATCATTCGACATACATGACATCACACGTAGTCCTTTTTATTAAAAAATAAGGCATGTCAGCCCAAGACATGTCAGCCCGAGAATTTGGGCATGTCAGCCTAGCACACTGGTCAGTTGGTGCCTAGTACACTAGTCAGTTGGTACTCTTTTGGCGACGCCAAGCATCGTCCCTTACTTCCGGCGACTACTTCTAGTATCCGTGTGGTTCCGATCGTCACGGCACAGAGCTACCAGGAATTCCTTCCAGGGTTTCTGTCCGTCACAAGTTACGACCGGCATCCGTCAAACTAACGTCACAAAATGACGTACTTTCGACAAGTCGTATTTTCCTGATCGTCACGATACGATCTTGTCAAGAATCTCATCGTCCCATCATATGACCACATATGACACCTGACAATCAATCAATTTTATCGTCTTTGATTTAGGCCGGATGCTCATACAAACGTGCTCAAAGACTCGACCCAGGGCCGTTTTCATGCTTAATCATGCAATTTGAGTTCACACGGGTCATATGAATGCATAACCTCACCACTAGGCTTGCGCCTGACACAGACAATGAAACACTCAGAAATTTCAATCATATCACATCACAATCAATCAATTGCACTCAGCCAAGCAGTCGAAACACGATCGATTAACCAATTCAATTAATAAAACAACATTGATTAATCTCAATTTCATTAAATTAATGATCGATCGCTCGGTTCTGAACTAACGCTCACTCGCGATCAAACGACGGTAATCAATGTCCAAACAGTCAACCAATTGATTCTAACAATCAACTAGCCACAGACGACCTAACTAAATCGACTAACTTAATTAATCGCGATCATTTAACCTAAATCTGATTTCTATCTAAACTTACCACGATTATTCTATCTAATTATCTTAATCGACTAATTAACTAATCCTAGACGCAATTAGCACCCTAACCAAGGATTAAGGGTTAACTCACAAAGTTAACTAGCCCGAGCGGTCCAATGGTAACGGCAATGAGTGGCAACGATCCTCGGCGACGATGGCGACGATCCACGAAACTCGCGGCTTAACTTGGGTTCCTTGGCTATTCAAGCGGCGACTACACCCCACTGCGGCTAGGACACGTCGTGGAAGTCTGGCAAAAGGACGGCGGTGACGGCGGAGCTCCGGCGACGGCGGTGACGGCAGAGCTCCAGCGATGGCGGCGGCTGTTGTGAATAGTACGGGTCAGAGGTTAAAACAGGGGATACACGCTGTTTTGAGTTTATTCTCGGCTTCATGAGCCGAGGCAATGCCGAGAAAGGTTTGAAGGCTCATCGGACAACTCAAGGCGATCGGGACTGGTGGTGAATGGTGGAGGACAGCCAAAAGTGGCGGAGGCGGCCACAGGCATAATCGGGTTTTCCTTGGGTCTGAAATAGAGGATTGGGGTCGGGGGTTGTTTCGGGCTCTACCAGCGGTGACAGCCCACGCATGCTTCAAGGGACGTTGAAGGGGTCCAAGTTTTCAGTCGAGGTAGGTGGTGAGCGGCGGAGCTAGGCAAAGGAGCTCTCGAACGGCCTCTAATCCCAAAATAGGGCATCGTGCCTGTTCTCGGGTCCAACGGCCCTCCACGGCTGATCTGGGGAGCGACGGGCAATTGAAGGGGTCGTAAGGGAGGCGGAGGACGGCGAGCCAAGAGCCGGTGGCGGTCAAAAGCGGCGCGAGAGCCGGCAGGGGTCCGAATGCCCACCGAACTTGAAAACAGGGCAAGGGCTCTCCGGGTCTGTCCTGGGCCTTACGGAGGCGAACGGCGGCCGAACTAGTGTCGGCGTGGCTGCTAAGTGACGAAGGAAGGCTAGGCGATGGTCAAAGGTGATGGTGGTCGAACGACACAAGGCAGGAGGAGGAGAAGTCTTGGTGAAGGGGTTCTACGGCAAAACAGGGGAAAGAGAGGGGAGGGAGAGAGATACATGAGAAAGAGAGAAGAGAGAGAGAGGGTGGACTGGTAGTTGGGGCTGGTGATTGGGAGGTTTGACCAAGGTGGGGCATGCATTAGATTTGAATTTTATTGTCTTGTATGCATTATTGAGGGAGGCAAAATGGTAATTCGATAATGCAGGACCGAACGAAATTTGGCTCGACTAAATGAAGGGTAAATTTGGTAATTATACAGGCCAGACTCGGCGCGAGGATTTCAATCCTATTTAGCGACGGCTAAGAAATAGGAAGCCTAATATAAACCGACTGATATTTTCGGAATCCTCCCAAATCTGTCTCTTAATTTTTTACCATTCAAAATTTTATATCGGCTGAAATTCAATTTCATTCCTTTTTATCGAATTTATTGATTTTCAAAAGGTGAATTTCCAAGGCTTCGCAACTCTCTCCACCTTAGGAAATTTCGTCTCCGAAATTACAATACAGTCAAAACTATACAAAAAAGGTCAGGGTAACTAGTCTTCATCACTTCCCCGTTCTCCCACGTAGCTTCTTCGGTTCCATGGTGTTGCCAAACCACCTTGACTAACGGGATTGTCTTGTTTCGGAGCACATGCTCTTTTCTATCCACGATTTTGACTGGACGCTCCACGCATGATGCTCGCTCATCCAATTCGATCTCTTCGTAACTTAGCACATGAGCGAGATCTGGCTCGTACTTCCTCAACATCAATACATGGAATACATTATGCACTTGAGCAAGTCTTGGCGGCAACGCAAGACTATAGGCCAGATTTCTAATTCGCTCCAAGATTTCAAACGGTCCGACATATCTTGGGCTTAGCTTTCCTTTCTTGCCAAAGCGAGATGTCCCTCTCATAGGCAACACCTTCAAAAAAACATGATCTCCAACCTAAAATTACAAAGGCCTGCGCCTCCTGTCAGCAAAGCTTTTCTGACGGCTCTGAGCTATCCTCAATCTGTCTCTGATCACTTTAACTGCCTCCATCGACTGCTCCACTAACTCAGGACCTGTAATCTTTCTTTCACCAACCTCATCCCAACAAACTAGCGTCCTACAGGCTCTGCCATACAAATGCCTCGACAGGCGTCATCTTAATGCTTTGTTGATAACCGTTGTTGTAGGCAAACTCCACCAAATGCAACTGTTCCTCCCAACTGTCCTTGAAATCTATATCACATGCCCTCAACATATCCTCCAAAGTCTGAATAGTCCTTTCAGACTAGCCATCTGTCTGCGGGTGATAGGCTGTACTGAACTGCAACTTCGTTCCAATGCAGTCTGCAGACTTTTCTAGAATGTGGCAGTAAACTTGGGATCACGATCTAAAGTGGTCGTCACTGGTACTCCATGCAGTCTCATAATGTGTCTCACATACAAATCCGCATATCTGTCTAAAGCAAAGTCCTTTCTCACTGGGATGAAATGTGCTGACTTCGTCAATCTATCGATTACAACCCAGATTGAATCATGTCCTCTTTAGCTCCTTGGTAATCCCATCACAAAGTCCATCGTGATATGCTCCCATTTCCACTCTGGGATTTCCAATGGCTGCAGTAATCCTCCAGGCTTATAGTGCTGCGCCTTGACTTGCTGACAAGTCAAACACCTAGCCACATGCTTAGCTATATCCGCTTTCATGCCGTTCCACCAATAGTGCAGCTTTAGATTCTGATTCATCTTTGTACTTTCAGGATGGGTACTATAATTGTTACGATACGCTTCCGATAGAATCTCCTCCCTTAAACCTTCATCAGTAGGCACAACTAATCGTCCTTTAAACTTCAGTATCCCATCCTTGACTACTTGAAAGTCGACTCTTCGCTTAGCTGAGTCCCCTCGAAGTATCTTTTGAATGGCAGGGCTCGTCGACTGTAGGGTCTTAATCCTCGCCTACACTTCTGGCTCAATCTTAGTGTAGCCACAAGACTCGACAAACAGCTCACTTCTAACTTGAAGTCGGAGTCTCTCACTTGTTCTAACAAATGCTATTCATGGACTCGTAATTAAGCAATCACTGATTTTCTACTCAGGGCATCTGCAAACTTATTTGCCTTACCTAGATGATACAGAATCTCGCAGTCATAATCCTTAAGCAACTCCATCCATCGTCGTTGCCTCATGTTCAGCTCCTTTTGAGAGAACAAACACTTTAGGCTCTAATGATCGGTATACACCTGAAAACTTTCTCCAATCAGGTAATGCCTCCAGATTTTCAAAGCAAACACGACAGCAGCCAATTCCAGGTCGTGCGTCGGATAATTCAACTCATGCGACCTCAATTGACGAGAAGCATACACTACTACCCTCCCATGCTACATCAAGATGCAACCAAATCCTCTAAACGAAACATCGCTATAGATTTCGAATCCTCCAGGACCAGACGGAATTGTCAGAATAGGAACAGTAGTCAGCCTATGCTTAAGCTCTTGAAAACTACGCTTGCACTTGTCTGTCCATTCAAACTTTGTGTCCTTCTTCAGCAGCTTAGTCAAAGGCGAGGCTATAGCTGAAAATTTCTCCACGAAACGTCTATAATAGCCTACCAAACTCAAGAAACTTCTAATCTCAATCACTGTCGTCGATCTCGGCCAATCCATAACGGCTTCAATCTTAGATGGGTCCACGGCAATACCTTCACCAAAAATCACGTGCCTTAGAAATGCCACACGAGCTAGCCAAAATTCGCACTTGCTGAACTTGGCATACAACTGATGTATTCTAAGAGTTTCTAACGCAATCCTCAGGTGTTGTTTGTGATCCTCTAGACTCTTCGAGTACACGAAGATGTCATCTATGAATACTATTACAAAGTGATCAAAGAATTCCTTGAATACTCTATTCATTAGGTCTATAAAAGCGGCAGGAGCATTCGTCAAACTAAACGACATCATAGTGAACTCATAATGTCCATAACGCGTCCTGAATGCCGTTTTCGATATATCCTCTTTCTTGATCCTTAATTGATGATAACCCGTTCCTAGATCAATCTTAGAGAATACCGATGCTCCTTGCAACTAATCGAAAAGATCGTCAATCCTCGGCAGTGGGTACTTATTCTTGATGGTCACCTGATTCAGTTGCCTATAGTCGATGCACAACCGCAGCGATCTATCCTTTTTCCTCACAAACAATACAAGCGCTCCCCAAGACGATGCAATAGGGTGAATAAACCCTTTATCTAACAATTTCTGCATCTGAACCTTGAGTTCCTTCAGTTTCGACAACGCCATCTTATACGGCGCCTTAGAAATCGGCTCCATCTCAAGGGCTAACTCTATCACGAATTCAATTTCCCTTTCTGGTGGCAAGCTAGGTAATTCCTGAGGAAAAACATCTGGGAACTCACATACAACACCAATATCTTCCAACTTAAGTTCCCTAACAAACGTGTCAACCACAGTAGCCAAATAACCTTGGCATACTTTCTCCAATAGATGGGTCGCCTCCAACGACGAGATCACTACAGTCGAGGTTCCTCCTCGATTACCCATAAACTCATAACTAACCTCATTTAGCGGGTTAAATTGGATCGTTTTACGATAGTATTCCATTGTGGCCCTTTGCTTTGTCAATCAATCCATTCCCACGATCAGATCAAAATCGTACATCTCTAGCACAATTAGATCTATGTTACTTTCATGGCCATCTACAACAAGTCTACAACCAAGACAGCCTACTGTAGCTATCACACTATCCTTTAAAGGTGTAGACACCTTGAAAACAACATATAATGGCACCAAATTCACTCCAGACAGCTTAACAAATTGATCGGCAACAAATGAATGCGTGGCACCCAGGTCAAACAAGGCATAAGCTACTTGATTATGCAAGAAAACCATGCTTATAACGGTCGGTGAATTCTTCGTCTCTTCTCGAGTGACAGCAAACACCCGTCCTTGCGTCGACGGTTGGTTCTAAAAGTTTTGTGGCGCGCTTCGTCCAGCTTGGCCTCCCTACGGCCTGAACTGTTGCCTTTGTAGGCAATCCCTCACTCGGTGACCTTTCTAGCCACAACCAAAACAAGCTCCATCGCCATATAGACACGGAGCAGAACCATGCTTCTAACGGCATAGGCGACACATGTCATCCTGACGATGCGCAGGTTGGCTGATCGCCCCTTTTCGATTTGAGGAATGTGGTGCTTATCACCCGTCATCGATTTCTTGTCTTTCCAAGTATATTTCTTGTTCTAGGTCGTGAATCATGATCTACTTGCAGCAGCCTTCTCCTTCAAATTTCGCTCAATCAGCTGAGCTCTCATAAATGTCATTGTAGTCCTTTAAGTTGAAAGGCACCAAGATATCATTTATCTTTGGCTTCAATCCATCCCGAAATCTCTAGCCTTATCCAAAGGATCTTCAATCATCCTTGGGGCATACAATGACAATTCAGCAAATTTCGCCTCATACTGATCCATAGTCATTTGATCCTGATGCAGACTCAAGAACTCATTGACTTTCTGTTCTTTAGCACAGTCCGAGAAATACTTGTCATTAAAGGCTTCCACGAACGTCGTCCATCTTGGAATGGTCGTTTCGAAAGAGATTCTTCCTTTGGCTGTATCCCACCAAGTCTTTGTATTTCCTTTTAGTTGAAAAACGGCCAAGGTGACCTTGTCCTCTTCGGTGCACTTCATCACCTCAAACACTTTCTCCAGCTCCTTGACCCACGAGACAGCTGCCTCGGGATTTCCATCTCAGACAAACTTTGGCGGCATTAGCTTGAGAAACTGTTCCACCAGCTTGTGCATCGGTCGGTCTCTATTCTCATTTCCAACCACAGGGTTTCCTTAGGGTGCCTGAATAGCAGCAGCAATGACAGAAACACCCTGGTTCCTTTCATGTTGGTCCAGCCTATCTCCTAGCGCCCTTAGCACTTGAAGAACGTTAGCCATAGTCGGCTGTTGCCCAGCAGGCTCAGCGGTACGAGTTGCTCTTTCATTAGCCGCAATCTCTTCGACCGACCTGACAGGCCTCCTTTGGGGTGCTCGGGGAGCTCTTCTGCCGCGTCCGCTCATTTCGCAAGTGAATTACAGAGTCCTGCTTACCCCGTGGCAAAACGCGGTCAGAAGGTAACCCAACTACTAAAGACAGAAGTAGCAATCATATGTACAACGTCAAATGTCCTACTAACTATCCAATTTCTCATCGCTCCTTATTACTCTAAGCTAATGACCAGATAGATCAGGCTGACCTTGCACTGATACCACCTTGGGCGAGGATGTCACGTCCTATCCTTGAGCACGCGGCATCCTTGCCTAGGCACCCTTAGGTCACGAAGGATAGCGTCCTAGGCTCTCTATCGACCTATAATCTAAATACGCATGCGGAACGTACCAAACTCCCAAACAACAAGATCAGTATGGGATAAATCAACGGGAACATTCATTCAATCAATTCAACAAAAGACAACTTTAATCCTCATGCAAAGCAAATACTAATTAACCCTATAGAGCTAACAGCATACAAACCCATTCTTCGGGGCGGCTCTCTAGGACCTCAAAAGAGACAATAGTCGGTAGGGTTAACTCCATATCTACTCCAAAAGGTCACTCCAAAAAGTCACGCCTCAGCGTTCACGAAGCTCCGTTACTTGTGACCTGAAAAGTTATCCCATAATGAGGTGATAAATAAATCTCAGTGAAGTCAACGCCTAAGCTCGGCTAGGACATTGATTACCCAGGATATCCTACCAAAATAACATGGCATGTCAACCAATAAAGATATCCAACCATAGGCAACTTACCCTCTAGAAAGCCACACAAAATGGGATGCAGACACGACATGACAGTCAAACAGCCAAAACACGGCAAGCATCACATCACTCGATATACATGACGTCACACGTAGTCCTTTTTATTAAGAGATAGGGCATGTCAGCTCAGGGCATGTCAGCCCGAGAATTTGGGCATCTCAACCTGGCACACTGGTCAGTTGGTGCCTAGTAGACTAGTCAGTTGGTATTCTTCTAGCAGCGCCAAGTATCGTCCCTTACTTCCGGCAACTGCTTCTAGTAGTCCGTGTAGTTCCGATCGTCACGGCACATAGCTACCAGGAATCCCTTCCAGGACTTCGGTCCGTTACAAGCTGCAGCCGGCATCCGTCAAACTGACGTCACAGAATGACGTGCTTTCGACAAGTTGTATTTTTTCGATTGTTATGGTACGATCTTGTCATGAATCTCATCGTCCTATCACGTGACCACACATAACACCTGACAATCAATCAATTTTTCGTCTTTGATTTAGATCGGATGCTCATACAAACGTGCTCAAAGACTCGACCCAAGGCCGTTTTTATGCTAAATCATGCAGTTTGAGTTCACACGAGTCATATGAATACACAACCTCACCATTAGGCTTGCGCCTGACACAGACGATAAAACACTCAGAAATTTCAATCATATCACATCACAATCAATCAACTGCACTCAGCCAAGTAGTCGAAACACGATCGATTAACCAATTCAATTAATCAAACAACATTTATTAATCCCAATTTCATTAAATTAATGATCGATCGCTCGGTTCTGAACTAACGCTCGCTCGCGATCAAACGACGGTAATCAATGTCCAAACAGTTAACCAATTGATTCTTACAACCAACTAGCCACAGACGATCTAACTAAATCGACTAACTTTATTAATCGCGATCATTTAACCTAAATCCGATTTCTATCTAAATAGACCACGATTATTCTATCTAATTATCCTAATCGACTAATTAACTAATCCTAGGCGTAATTAGCGCCCTAACCAAGGATTAAGGATTAACTCATAAAGTTAACTAGCTCGAGCGGTCCAACGGTAACGGCAGCGAAAGGCGACAATCCTTGGCGACGACGGCGGCGATCCATGAAACTCGCGGCCCAACTCGGGTTCCTCGGCTATTCAAGCGGCGACTACACCTCACAGCGGCTAGGACACGTCGTTGAGGTCCGGCTAGAGGTCGGCGGTTGCGGTGGAGCTCCGACGGCGGCGGCGACGGCTTTGAACAGTTCGGGTCAGAGGTTAAAACAGGGGATACACACTGTTTTGAGTTGATTCTCGACCTCATGAGCTGAGGTAATGCCAGGAAAGGTTTGAGGGCTCACTGGACAACTCAGGACAATCATCGAGACTGGCCGTGAGCGGTGGAGGATGGCCAAAAGCGGCGGAGATGGCCAAGAGCAGAACCGGGTTCTCCTCGAGTCTAAAATAGGGGATTTGGGTCGGGGGTTGTTTCAGGCTCTACCGGCGGCGACAGCTCACGCAATATTCAAGGGACGTTGAAGGGGTCCAAGGGGGTTGGTCGGGGTAGATGGTGAGCGGCGAGAGCGGCGGAGCTAGGCGGAGGAGCTCTCAGACGGCCTCTAGTCCCAAAACAGGGCATCGAGCCTGTTCTTGGGTCCAACGGCCCTCTGCGGCGGATCTGGGGAGCGACGAACGGTGTAGGGCGGTCAAGGGGGTCGTGAGGGAGAAGGAGGACGGTGAGCCAAGTGCTGGTGGCGGTCGGAAGCGGTGCGAGAGGCGACGAGGCTCCGCATGCCCACCAAACTCGAAAATAGGGCAGGGGCTCTCCGGGTCTGTCCTGGGCCTTACGGCGGCCGAACTGGTGTCGGCGTGGGTGCTGAGTGACGAAGGAAGGCCAGGCGATGGTCGAAGGTGATGGTGGTCGAACGGCACAAGGCAGGAGGAGGAGAGATCTCGGTAGGGGGGGTGGGGTTCTACGATAGAACAGGGGAAAGAGAGTGGAGGGAGAGAGATACGTGAGAAAGAGAGAAGAGAGAGAGAGAGGGGGTGGATTGGTAGTTGGGGCTGGTGGTTGGGGGTTTGACCAAGGTGGGGCCCGCATTAGATTTGAATTTTCTTGCCTTGTATGCATTATTGAGGGGGGCAAAAGGATAATTCGATAATGCAGGATCGAACGAAATTTGGCTCGACTAAACGAAGGGTAAATTTGATAATTATACAGGCCAGGCTCGGCGCGAGGATTTCAATCCTATTTAGCGCCAGCTAAGGATTACGAAGCCTAATCTAAACCTACTGATATCTCGGGAATTGTCCAAAATCCGTCTCTTAATTCTTTACGGTCCAAAATTTTATATCGACTGAAATTCAATTTCATTCCTTTTTATCGAATTTATCGATTTACAGAAGGCGACTTTCTAGGGCGTCACAGATGAAAGACTTCGAAAAAGTTGGGAGAAAAAATTGACCTCCTTAGGGAAAAACATGTATTGTCGAAAGAAAAATGAGGATGCTGAAACTTTTCTTTGAAAGTTCGGGTTCGAGGACGAAAGACTAACTTCCAAGTAGCAAGTCGAGTTTCAAGGCAAGTTAAAGTCTTCAAACCGACGAGTCTCCTTCGAAGGCTATTTTTAAGCAGGCAATCCAAGTTTGACTTTCTTTTTATGCATAAGAAGAAGAACTGACCTTTCCCCCATGGAGTTGGGCTTCACCAACATTCCTGCACCACCACGCCATGTCAAATTGCCCAACCACAATTGTACGATTAAACAAAAATATGCTCTCAGTATATTGAGATCTTCTCAATTCGAGAAGATCGTACCATCCTTTCATTTGCGCTAATCAAACCCAATTTTATCTGGGGATGTGATAAGTCTATGACAGGACCCACGTCATCGGCAAACCGGAGGCTATGCACGATGTCGACGTAGGTGAGGTGGTGGCTGGAGGTTCGAGAGGGAGGTCAAATTTGATTCAAGTAATTTGAATTAGTGATCCTAGCTTTCTACTACCACTAGGGACACTTTGCCGTAGGGCGGCTGAAGGTTTTGGGTTTATGATAGAGTGGGAGGTAGCATGCTGTTACTTTCCCAAGTGCTTTTGACGCTAGTTTAAAATATGTGAACATGTACCCTAGGAAGTCTGGGCCATAATGAATTAATTACATCAAAGAAAAGAGAGAGAAAAAACTTATTTGGTCAACTAATACATGCTGCCGATACAGTATAAAATTATTCATTTCATATGGAGCTTGCCGGGCGGACCGTCCATCATTACGAAAAATTATTCGTCTTGATAATGAACGGTCCAATAACTACACAAAAATTTGAAATTGGCACATAACATTAAAAAAAAAGTTATGAAATCTTTTGTGATAAGCATAACACGATCACACTATCATGCGCGGTGTAATCATATAATCATTTTCCTTTTTTATATGCAGCTCAATTAACATGCTTGCCAAAAAAAAGAGAAAAATTAGGAAGAAAGCAGAGTATTCCTCTTCTAGAAGCCAAAGGCACGCCCACTCATCACGCGGTTCCCTGCCTTTGAACTTCCACACCGAACACGTTATCTCTCTTCAACCTTTGACATTATAGACTTTTAAATTCTCACATGTCCTCCGCCATCATTTGGAAATCTCTAGCGCCCTCAATTTTGTTCAGACTCATAAAAGACCCCTCCTCTTCTTTTTTTGATAGCTTGTTCTTGCGAAGTTTGAGCGTAGGCCCGCTTCGATCGAAGTGATTGTTTTCGGGTTCGATGGCACCTAGTACCATCCGGAAGTCCCGGAAGGCGATCATCCGGAAAGCGATCGGTGCTGTCAAGGACCAGACGAGCATCAGCATAGCCAAGGTCTCGAACAACATGGCGGTGCAGCTCGAGATCCTGGTGGTGAAAGCCACCAGCCATGACGAGGATCCGGCCGACGAGAGGCACATCAGGGAGATCCTCGCCTTCACCTCGCACTCCAAAGGGTACCTCGACACTTGTTTCGCCCTGATCGCGAGGCGGTTGAGCAGAACACGTGATTGGATGGTGGCCCTCAAGTGTCTCTTGCTCATACACCGGGTAGTGGTCGAAGGCCATCCCAGTTTCGAAGTCGAGATCGTCTATGCTTCTCGCCGCGGGATGCGGCTGCTCAACATGTCGCACTTCCGGGACGAGGCGCACCCGAATTCAGGGGACCATTCGGGTTTCCTGAGGTTCTACGCTATGTATCTCGAGGAGAAGGTCGAGTTCTCGGTGTTTGAGAAGAGAGAGGAGGGTGGTGGGGCCGGTGCTGAGGGTAAATATGAAGAGAGACAGGAACTTGAATTTGGCAGGACGTCAATTCCTGCAAAGAGAGAGATCGTGTCGATCAAAGAAATGAGCCCGGAGATAGTTTTGTTCAGGTTGAACCTCCAATTGAGAATTCTTGACCGGGTTTTAGCTTGCAGGCCGGCTGGAGAGGCCAGGACAAGTCGACTGGTGCTCCTCGCGCTCTACCAGGTATTGAAGGAGAGCTTCGCTCTTTATGGCGAGATTAGCGAGGCCTTGGAGGTGTTGCAAGATAAATTTGCCCTGATGCAATATGGAGACTGCCTCAAGGCTTTCGACACGTGCGTCGGCGCGGCGAAGTTGATTGATGAGCTCATGAGGTTCTACAATTGGTGCAGGGACATGGGGATCGCCCGGATGTCCGAGTTTCCTGAAGTGCAGAGAGTTACAGATGAAGTCCTGGGAACTCTTGAAGAACTGCTGAAGGAGATGAACCAAAATAGGCCGAACAAGAATAGCCCCCTGAGAATTGAGGAAGCGAAGCCACCTGGGGAGGAGCGGTCTGAACCGAACACGAACGAGATAAGAGCGCTTCCTGCTCCAGAGAATCACATCCCCCCCGCGCCTCTGGTCGAACCACAACCCGACCCGCAGCCTCAGCACGCCACAGGAGAACTGATTGATCTAAGCGATGATGGCGTTTCAGCTGACGAACAGGGCAACAAGTTGGCTGTGGCCTTGTTCTGGGGCGCACCAAATGCAACAACTAACGGATCATGGGGAGCATTCCCATCGAACGGACAGCCTGAGGCGAACTTGGCATGGGCCACGGCATGGGACACGCCGGCAGCCGATGATACTAAAGCTGATTGGGAGCTACTCCTAGTCGAAACGGCTAGCAACCTAGCAAAGCAAAAGGCCGACATGGCAGGGGGTTTCGACCCCTTGCTCTCAAACGGCATGTACGACCAAGGGGCCATGAGGCAGCACGTGAGCGACGACCAATCTAACGGAGGCAGCGCGAGCAGCGTGGCCTCGCAGGTAGTCCCCGGCAAGGCCGAGAACCAGATCCTGGCTTTGCCAGCCCCCGACGGGATGGTCCAACAGGTCGGCCCTCAGGACCCTTTCTCAGCTTCCCTGCAGCAGCAGCAGCCGCCCCCGTACGTGCAGATGGCGGACGTCGGGAGGAAGCAAGAATTGCTCGTGCAGGAGCAGCAGATGTGGGGAAATCACGGGATGATGCAACGGCATCAGATGGGTTCCGGTTACCATGGTCCGGTTCCTGGGAACATGGCGGTGCCTTACGGGATGCCACAAGGAGGATTCTATTACACAACCTAGTTAGTGTTTTGTCAATTCTTTGGACATTTTTAGTTTCTTTATTTATTTATCTCTATAAACTGGGTGGTTTTTCTTGTGAAATTGCATCAGAAGGAAGGGAGTGTAAATGTACGCGGCATTTGGGCTAAATCTGGTATTTCATGTTGTAAGATACATATGAATGGGTTTTAGTCATTTATTTAGATTTAAAAATGATATTATTGCAAAGACCATAATGACCTCCTAATCTGGAAAGTGGGGTTCCTCCCTCCCCTATAATTGCATTTGTGTTGTGGTTGGCAGATGGAGACTTCTTTGACTTTGCTTCCGGTCAAAGACAATTTTGTTGGTTAGTCTCCCCCTTCAAAGATTTGGAGATGCCACAGGCGACGGTCAAACCTGGATTTCTATACGCCCTAGGCGTTGTCTTTCGACCGGAATGGACTGTTTTATCCTCATTTCCACCTAACCATAAATTTTTTTATACCAAAATTAGATAAATGATCCAAATTATTTGTACCATGTGTTAGCATGTGCATCTTTCTTGTAGACATCTGCGTGGTCGAACTAGGGCTGTCAAAAAGGCCAACGCCAACCCGGTCCGGCCCGATCTGAAAATTTAGTGAATTTTCGGGCCGGATGTTGGTACTGTTCACTATGGGCCGGTACTATTAGACTTCATTTAGGCCCGACACTCAAAAATGCCCACTAGGGCTGCGCTTCTCTCTCCACTCCCCCTCGCTTCCCCCTCTCTCCCATCGCCACCACTGCTCTATCTGCGCCTCTCGGTGATGACTCGAAACTCCACTGCCACGCAACCCACGGGTGGCAATCGACGAAGGTGCCGGTGGCGTCCTGGCTGGCGACACCGTGCAGCAGAAGGTCTCCGCTGGGGTGGTCCTTGACCCACTCGGAGACATCGTAGATCTTGCCGTGGATGGAGATCCAGCGATCCCCTGGCTTCTTGTGACTGGCCAGCTCTTCGAGCGAAATGGAACACCAACGGAGCCCACCATTGGAGCAGGCGGGTCTCTCTCTATCCGTCTCTTCCTTTCTGTGATTGAGAGGGATAGAGGGAGAGAGAATACTTTGGTGAAGAGACAGTCTTTGATATGCAGGCGTGGGGGTTTGGGGGATGATGTTACTGCATTTAGGTTCTTAATCTCTCCCCTGCGCACCTGCGTGGTGATTTCTTGGTCTTGTGCTTGCTTGATTCTTTCGCGTTTCTGTCATTCGACTCTCTTTCAGTGTACTGTGGCAGAGGCGACAAGAAGACCGCCAAGGGAAAGCGCTTCAATCAATCCTACGCCAACGTAGGTGCTCTGGGCCCTTCTTGTCGAGGAATTTAACTTGATTTCTTCTTGTCGATTTTATGCGAATTTTAAATTTTTTTATTTTTCCTTGTTGGAATCGTGGTGATTGTGGTGTAGCGAGGCCGCAGATCCAGAAGAAAATGAGCGTCAGCCGCGGGGTGGCTGCTCCTTCTTCCTCGACTGGTTCGAGGACATCGAAGTCATCAAGATTGACATCGATGAGTCGCTCTTCACCAGATGATTTTGGGCAAACCCTTTTCATTTCCTGGTTGACGTATTCTCTTTAGCATCGAGTCATTGGCGTTATTGTTTAGTCGATTCACATCCTTATTTGTGGGCTGGCCATCATGACCTTTTTATGATGCGAAATTTTTTTTTGTAATATACGATTTTGCAATTTATTTTTGTGATTGATCCATTTTTTTTAGTATTTCTCATCTCTTGAATTTTTTTTTAAAAAAAATTAAAATTTTAAATATGATCTGAACCCGACCCGACCCGAATATTTATGATAATTCGGGTATCGGGTCGACCTGGACCAGGTCCAGCTTGGTACCGTTTGATTTCGGGCCGGATCGGGCCTTTATGAGACCCGACCCGACCCGACCCATTGACACCCCTAGGTCGAACGGCGAACATCTTTTTTTTTTTTCACTTCCCCAGTGAATGGGTCTGTCTCATTGGAAAATCGTATTTCTTCTTTTCTTAGTTGCCTCTTGTAGTCCAGGAAATAGAAAATCGGTCCATCATTTAGGTTTCATTTGTTTTTTTGTTATATTTTTCTGGAAAACATTTCCTCCATCTTTCGGCGTTCAGATCACTTAGGAAAATTAGCCAGCTAAAAATATTTTCCTAATTAACATGAAATCTATACTTAAATTCAGGAAAGTAAATTTGTCTGGAAAACAGAACCTGGACCCAAAACTCTGCACTTGACCACGTGAACTCCAACGTTCATTCTCGGGCCCTTCGCAGCGGACCCAACTGCAAAGGTTAGAGAAGGGTCCACCGGGGTCCATCAACGCCAAAGCCAGATCCAAAGAGGTCAAACTTGGTACCTTGGTCAAATGGTGCCCATGTGCAGGTTAACAAAGGCGGGGCTTGGGTCACCATGCCCGTGCTTGGGACTTTAGCGCTCAAGCTCATGCCTAATATCTCGGTATTGTTGCTCCACCGCCTCGCGCCTCAAGCTTGGCCCACGGAGGCCAATCCCGAGACTCCTATGCCTACACCCTAGATTCTTGGGATGTGGTGCCGGTGCCCATATCTATTGACCCTAAGCCTAGGGCCATCGCGACAGAGGCTTGGACCCTAGTGCCTGAGTCCCAACGCCCATGTCGAGTCCCCAACACCGCAGCCTGAGTCAATCAAGTCCAGACCTAACACCCTAGTGCCTATGTTTGGTTCTTCTAGCTACCTATGCACGTCTCTAGTGTCCAACTAGTGTATAAATATTTAGAGATTAACACTACGAAAAATTTCAAATTGGTACATCCGTAACAAATCTACCTCAACTTAATTTTTTTATCATAAAAAATCTTAAATTAGTACACTTGTAATAAATGTACCCCAAATTAGTACACTTATAATAAATTTACTCTCAGTTAGGCTTCATTAAATCTAACAGTTAAATTGCTGAATTGGATGACACATGGCAGTTTGTGGATGTATCAATTTGGAGCTTTTACCCTATGTTTGTCACAGGTGTCGCGACCTAAAAATAAATTTTCAGAAATGATGGATTATTAGATTAAGTAAATTAACTAACCTAACTTAGACTCTCCCAAGTTCATTTCAAATCGTAACTTAAGGTTCAATTAATTAACATGCAATGATTTTAAAATGGAGTCGCCACTAATCATTTTAGGCAGGTTGATTAGAAACCTAAGTAAATTAGCAGGAGAATTAAATTACTTCTACGAACCGGAGATTAAGAGTCCGGGGACTTGATTACGCTAGATTACTCTAACGCCATTTAGGTACCATTTTATTTCATGAAAAATCATTTGAGAATGTAACGTTAATTGATTTTAACCTAAATCATTAACAAAGGTTATCATGCGGGTACACAATCAATTAATAAAACATCCAAAAATCAATATAATCAGGGGAGCATGCGCCACACAAGTTGATTCTTTTTTATTTTTTGATGTTTCTATATGAATGCATGAAAGATTATACTATATGCGATGGATGAAATTCTTCTAGGATGTAGTGACATGGATTAGATGCAAGACTAAAATAAATGACATGGATTATACTCTATGCAATGCACTTTGTGAGACCCATTAATTGATCATCAGTAGACTAAACATGCACGAACTCATGAGGAATCGTTGCCTTCTCCGGATAACCTGCACAAAAGTTAAACATGACATCACAGTATATAAGTTATTGTATTACTCAGTGATTTGCAGCTCGGTGAATGGCGGGGAATTGTTGAACTAGCAGATCGTTGCGGCCGAAAGATGGACTCTATGTTTGGACTGTAGTGGCCAACGGCAGGGGCTCTCCGTGAGGAAGGGACTGCTGGTATTTGGGTTTTCACTATACTCACACCTTGGGGATTCGCTAATTGAGGTAAAACTCGTGTTATTTCTCTTTGGCAAAAGGGACATTGTCGTCTTATACCGCTATCCGCATACTGGCTCGAATCTTCGAGGCTATAACGGATAAAAATTCTTCTCTGACCCAGATCTTTGGAGATGAGTGAATTCTTCGAAAAAATCTGAAAACTAAAGGTATAATATGGACATTTTTGTTTAATCTTTTTCAAATTTTTTGTTTGCTTTTGAATGTTTCCTTTTTCTTGCGATAACTCCAAAAATACAAAAAATAATAATAATAAATCCTTTGTTATATCATATAGTTTAGCCTATACTTTGCCATGTTACCATGCATATTGCCACGTCATTTACTATAGTTTGCATTGCATCTTTTTCCAAAGAAAAAATCAAAATCAATTCACAATGATCAATCGAAAAAGGGATATATAATGAAATTGGTACCGAAAGGGCATTAATTTTTAATTAATGTAATCAAGTCCCCGAACTCAATTTCACTGATTCATAGAGATAAAATAGTTTTCCTGTTATTTTATTTAGGTTTTTAATCTACCTACCGAGAAAAAATTAGTAACGGCGCCTATATCAAAAAATCATTTCAATGAAACCTAAGTTGCGAATTGAAAGGGTTTGGGATAGATCGTATTAGGTTAGTTAATTCATCTAATTAACCTAATAATTCATTAGCCTAAAAAATCGATTTTTTTGAGGTTATGACATCTCTAGGCTCCGATACCATGTAGAAAAGAAGAAATTTGAAAGGAATCAATTGTGATTTCTATTTTCCTTCTTACAATTACAAGGCTACAAGAACTCTTATATACATAGAAGAGAACCAACCCTAGTTGGCCTACAAGTCAGGGGATATACATAGAAACATAGGATATGCATAAGAAAAGTATAAAATAAGAATATCTCTTCATATTTTAAATCTAATATATAGCCCATGCTAACCGTTTCCTTCTACGCCGCGGTTCCTTTTCTCCGCAGATTCCCAATCCTTTCAGGAAGTTCCGGAGTTTCTGTCGGTTTTAAATCCGGTTGGAATGATTTCGACTGGCCGATGTTGTCGGGGATCCCAATCCACATATAGTTTCCGTGTAATGACAATTGCCGTAGATATGGTAGATGGCCTATGGACTTGGGTATGCTAACTAACGGACAAAAGTCTAGGTTCAGCTTAGTTAATGACACAAGGGAGTCCATGAATTCTGGAAGTTGAGCAAGTTTTCCACCTAACGTGGCATCTTGAGTCTCCAGCTTCATCGAACAACCTCTCGAAACAGGAATCCCTTCTATAGCAAGCTCATTTAAGGTAAGTTCCTTCAATTCTTCCATTTTGTGCTCCTTCGACCTTGTACAATGTTTGATATTCGAGGACATGAGGGTCTTGCTGCCCTTGAGAGGACTAATCTTTCTCCGGTCTGAACATCCTTCGAGATTCAAAATCTCCAAACTTTCTAAAGCTGACAATTCGGGAGTTCTTCTTAAAAGCCGAGTGAACGAGAGGCCAACATATTTGAGTTTGGGTGCCATCTGAAAGAAAGAGAAGATATATCGGTGAGATTGGGCCGCTGCAAGTGATTCCACTATTTCCTTTTTTTTTTTCTTATAAAAACTACTCGAGCTCCAGTTCTGGCACTTGTACTTAAGCTAAGGAAAACGATTACGCGTTTCAATTTTCAGTTCCCAAGCTATCATTGCATCTATTCACCACTACTTCACGTTTGCTTTATTTAAATGTTCCTTAGTCCTTTAGCCACGACACCAACATAGAAATGTATCCTAAGCATGCCTATTGCAATAAAATAAAATAAAATAATATAATATTAGGGATGTCCAAGTGCCAACTATATTTTATAATAGCATTAGGCATATCTTCCAATTTGGCTAAAATAGATACCATCTGATTAGCAACCAGAAAGATATCATACAGTTACTAAGGTAACTGATTCTATCAATGACCATTCAAATAGTATTTCATGTATGGAGCAGTTAAAATGTTCACGTGAACATAACCAAACGATACCTAAATAACTGTGACTTTTTATTTCTCGTGGAAGAAGATTGATATAGAAATATCAGAATTGTTGCTAAAAAGATATGCTTTTACATGGGGAGAAGTTCAATTGTAAGCCATAAGCCATTTAGATTATAAAAAATCAAGATATGCACAACTATTGTGATTACATTTTTAATGGATTTCGGTTAATACAGTTATCTTTTTCCCAATATGTCCAATATTAAGCATGACCGATTTTGAGTTATTATCGATTCAATTTATTAACGGCAAAAGCTTATGCTATACTTAGGTTCCTACAAATTCCTGTTATATTTATAGGAAACACATCCTTAATCTTAGGAAGGATGTTAAAGCTTTCCAAATGAAAGAAATGAGAAATTGGTGCTACTGGACATTCAACACCAAGAAATTATATTCACAAGAGGCATGCCTTCTCTATGTATTACCTTGAGTAGAGCCCATCCTCCCAAGTCATCCGAAAACGCAGTCCATGACATATCGAGTATGACCAATTTCTTTGGATAAAAATTGGTCGCTGCAAAGTTTGAGGGATGACGATCCCACCAAAGCCATCTCAATTGAGGAAGTAAATTCTGGAAATCTCCAATGAGATTTGCATGGTTCAGTTGAAGGAACCTCAAATTGGTCAGTTTTCGAAATTGTTCACTTGTGTAGCTTCGTCGGTCATACTTCTCAAGACGAAGGGCCTTAATCATACTGGTGCCCTGCAATTAGGAAACATTGTGGATCGTAACTTTTGAATAATAAGATAAGACCAACTGTAAATAAGAAAATATGAAATGATTTCAATTTCTTGTCGTACCGTTATGGTGGAGGCTTCTCACTTTTAACTTCGTGAAATGACAGTTTGTGATTGCATATTATCAAATTTATGTGAAAAAATGAAGCTCAAGAGGTATTCTCGAACTTTTCCTCTTCTAAGGAGAAAATGCGAAGCTCAAGAGAATGCCTTGATTAAAGTGGCTATTTAAAGGAACTCAAATCTTTTACCTTTTCTTTCGTTGTAACCAAATATTTGAGGAACTCAAATTCGTTTTTGTTCTTTTGTCATGTGATGAGTTGCACATTCACTACAAAACATGAGAATCATAATAGGCATATGCGTGGCGGTTTAGAATTCCTTCAAAATTTAAGTCTTTCAGATGAGAAAGTACTTATTTTTTCTGCAAAGGTTTTTTCAAATCTATTATTCCTTTGTCAACAACTTCATAGATATCCTTAAAAAAAAAAAAAAAAGTTTAGGAGCAGGGGAGGTTGCCCCATGCCAAGGCTAGGGCATGGCATTTTAAAGGCTAGATTTACAGATTCTAAGCGATGTTCTATTTAGTTGATTACATTATCATTTGTAAAGAACGTAATGACCCCTGAAAAGCATTGGTAGCTTGTTTTTCAGGAAAATTGCCCCCCCAAAAAAAAAAATCCTAAACCTACTGCCCTTGTATCATTAAGTCCTAAATCTTTCAATCACACTAGTTTTTTTGGTCAAACAATTATATTAACTAAGTCTTAAACTTTTTCGCGTTCTTTCAATTAGGTCCTTCCGATCAATTTTGACAGAAAAACTCTGAGGTGGATGCCGTATATTCTATGTGGAATGGTCGGCGCTGACTTGTACAATTTTAAAATAATATTCTAATAATTTTGAATTTTTTGATATTTTTTCTTTACTTTTTTCTTTTTTGTCCGCACTGGTTTTGAGCTATGTAGCACGGACACGCCTATTGGGAGAATTTTTGCGTGTCGGACACGGCAGGACACGTTCGGACACAAGGGATCGTGTGTCCGGATAGCCAACAAAAAGGGACAGGCGTGTTCAGCACGGCCGATCTATTTGGATACATTAGGACACGTCCCGACACGTCCGGCTGATAATTTTTGTTTTTTTGAAATGTGATGTGATCTTCTAAGTTTGAAGTTACTATTTGGGGTCACCGTTACCACAAAGTAATCATATCTGAATGTCAAATATAAAATAGCTATGATATTTAGACATAGTGATGTTTGGAGTTTATAAAAATGATCATATATACACACACATTTAATATATACTGTGTTCCGGCATATCGAAATTCTCTATTTTTTAGAACAGCCGTATCGACATGTCGTGTCGTATCGTGTTCCGTGTCGTAGCGGTGCTACATAGGTTTTGAAGCCCTCGTTGGGTCATGCCCTGACCACATTTGGCAAGGGTGTTGTAGCCCTTGCCGACCATAAGTCTAAGGGAAAACAAGAAAAAGTAAATAAAAAAAGATAAAAGTTATTAAATATTATATAAAAAATATCCACGTAAGCAACGATTGACTTAATTGGCCAATACGAAAATATTGAAGATTCAATTAGTATAATTAAAAAGTTTATGACTGAATTGACAAGAGTGTAATAAGTTTAGGAGTTTTTTTGGTAATTCTCCCCATATTTTTCCATAATTTTGTTACTTCATTGTATTTCGCATCTTAATGTCTACATTTGGTGTTTTTTTTTATTAATTTAAATATACTCATGATACTTCCAAATGCTGTAGAAATCACCCATATGTTATGACTGCTTTTAATTGAGTACCTTTTCACTTTCGTGCTAATATTGAAAATTTATCATCACAAAAAAATTCACAATTATAGTTATTTTTATGAGAACAAAAAATTGAACTTAAAAGTATAGGAATGAGCTATTGCTTTGAATTTACCCACTTTTTACTGATGTTACTCATATTTATCTCATTAGTAAGATCATTGGCTGACAAATGTTCATTTGCAAAATTTATTTGATGATGGATAACCTTCACATTTAGATCAAATGATAAAAAAAATATTTGGACTTAACTATTACAAACTGATAAGAGGTACATTTAATCATATTAGAATATAAGGATGTCATTAACTGTTCTTCTGTAAATGCATGGTTCTAAAACTTATGTGACTACTTTTCAAAAAATTTAGAATCGAAACTATTTCTTATGGAAAATTTGATGACCGAATTATAAGAAATGTACATATGATATTGACATATATTATGTTAATATTAGTTCTATATATGTAAGCATATGGTTATGAATTTGGCTTTAGTATTATTACGCATTGACGATGTTCTATAAAAAGAATTCATGTTTATATTGATAAAAATTTCATTCCCAAGTATAACAAGTATCATGTAAAATATTTGAGGTTTGATAATTCTTTGACGTTCAAAAATGTTGCAATAAAAATTATTATCAATAATTATATAACATGATAGCCCGTTTTTCCCAAATAAATGTCACCAAGGGATTAACAGAAAGCAAACAGTAATAATTAGAAGCATGACCAACAGATTGCTCCTCAATTATATCCTAGAATCAGGGCAAGAATAACTATTAAAAAAAAAAAAGAGGCTGATGCGCTGGTAGAAGCGGCAAGATTTGGAGACTTAGGACTGAATAATTCTTACCTGGTTATTATCAAGCACTTCTACAGCTTCCTCATGATTCCATAATCGGCTGCGCTTGTGAGGCTCATCTGGGTTTTCTAGACGAACAATATCCCTTCCCAAATCTCTCAATTGATCATGCATCCATAGGTTGCCGTTTTCATCAATTTTAATTAGGGACATCAGACTCAATACTTCAATCCCTTTTCCAGGGAAAAAACCACAAGCTTCCCACATATAAGTTGGCATTTGTTGAGATAATCCAATAAAAAAACATGCAATATCCAAAAATATTTGTTGGTCCTCAAAATCCAATCCATAGTAACTTATCTTCAACCTCTCCTTCACTCTCGTATCAGGGATTTCCTTTAATTTCTCTGATGTACTTTTCCATACTTCCATTTTCTTTCCTCGTAAGAATGCACCTATAACTTCGAGAGCCAAGGGAAGCCCTCCAGTAGTAGATACGATATCACGAGAGATAACATCATAATCACTCGGAGGAGAATCATTTCGAAATGCATGTCTGCTAAATAAAATCAATGATACATCCGAAGGCAACTGGTCAACTTGATACATGGGGCTTGCCTCAATCTTGTCAAGAATATTCTTGTTTCTAGTTGTGATGATGATTGTACTTCCTGATGAATACCAACTACCATCTCCGACCAAAGCATTCAAGTGTGTATCATCATCCATATCATCGAAAAGAATGAGGACATTCTTATTTTTAACTAGAGATTTGATGACATGAATTCCCTCTTCAACATTAGATACACCATTGAAATTTTCTATCAAGGAAGAAATGAGTTGATTTTGTACGTAACAAATACCCTTGCGCTGAGATGTCTCTCGAATGTCTGCCATGAAGCTACGATAGTCAAAATGACTAGAGAGTATGTTGTATAACACCTTTGCAAGAGTTGTCTTACCGATGCCGCCCATTCCATAAATTCCGATAATCCTCGTACGGTTAGATTCATCATCTGTCGATCTCATAATTTGTTCCACACGATCATCAATTCCCACCAATTGTTCGGGAACATTTAGCTGAAAAATTCTTTTTAACTCGAGCATAACTTTTCGAAAAATCATTTCAACCAGTGTTCCCTCATGCCTGTCAAAAACAATGAATTTCATTACATGATGGCAATGATTATATTCTGATTCAAGTAAGATCTATTTATGAAAAACCAAGTAATGTTTCGGTGGAGAATAAAGTACCCATTGTCAATTTCTTCTGATTCTAGTGCTTCCAGTTTACTGACTTCTTCGAGCGCATCTTCCCATTCCTTGAAATCTATTCCATCCACGCTCTGATTACGTGCAATGAATGCATCTCTCAATCTCCCTTTAAGATATCGCACCTGCGCTGGTTTCACTTTGTAAAATATGGGCATAATTTTTTGCCCTCTGTTTCTCCTGCACTTCAACATATAAACCAACTCCCGGAGGCACCATTTGCTGAATGCATAGTTCTCCGATATAATCGGGATCGAGATCTTAGATCGCGTAATAGTGCGGATAAGCTCCGGACCAAACGCCTCACCGACAGGGAGATTATTTTTGTCTATGAACACTAGAATTCCCGCGTTGAAAAGGCGAGTATATAGATGATTAGTGAAGCCTTTGCGAGTATCTTTTCCGCTAAAACTTAAGAACACTTCGTAGTTGTTCCCTCTCTGCTGTTGGTGTCCGCCTTCATAATCTCCTCCATGCGGAGGGTTCGATGAGGAAGACGCGTTGGAATTCAGATCTTCGTTATCATTTCCTTTCATCTGTTCGTCTCCACCTTCATCATCTCCTCCATGTGGAGGGGCCGATGAGGAAGACGCCTCGGAATTCAGATCGTCGTTGATATTTCCTCTCTGCTGTTCGTCTCGGCCTTCAAAATCTCCTCCAGGGTTCGATGACGTACGCACCTTGGAATTCATATCTTCGTTATCGTTTCCTCTCTGCCGTTTGTCTCCTCCTCTATAGTCTCCTTCGTGTGGGGGGTTCGATGAGGAAGACGACCGGTGCGTCTGATCTTTTGAATGAGTGGGTTCTTCTCTTTCGATCGCGAGATATTTGATGGAGCCAAGCGTCCAAAGGCTGCAAAGGAGAAAGACGAGGAAGCCCCATGTGTGGATTCTTCCGCATCTATGGAATATTTCTGGGTCCGCCATCACCTGCAGAGGCAGTAAAGGAGAATGATGGGCAGATCCTAAAATGTAAGCAGGAAACAGAGAAGAGAAATATGGAATCCCAGATCTGTGCGTGCTTGAAAAACACCCTCGACAAAAAAAGAACTCTCATCTCATCACACACCTTAATCCGAAGAAAATGGAGCAATCAAAGCAGTAAACAGAGGAGAGCAAGGAGTCGCTGGCTATCTGAGGAGTGTTCAAACAACACAGACCACCCACTGCTGTGATCGCCACCAACTCTCAGCCTATGCAGAAGGTGCGT
This sequence comes from Rhodomyrtus tomentosa, assembly GCA_028455895.1. NCBI lineage: Eukaryota > Viridiplantae > Streptophyta > Magnoliopsida > Myrtales > Myrtaceae > Rhodomyrtus > Rhodomyrtus tomentosa. Next base: position 35,801,247 of record JAPCWY010000004.1, read on the forward strand.
GGAACCTCTATCGAGGTGCTTTGACTAATGTAGTTCTTGCCATCCATCAGTCCAAGAGCGATGTAGTTCTTGCCATCCAACAGTCCAAGAGCGATGCCTGCTGCAGCGGCCCTTTTTTTTTTAATAACCGTGTAATTGACAGCATGTTATAAGCCACAAAAAATAAATAATAAATAATTATAAATTATTGTGGAGTCCACAACTTGCTATTTTTCACAGCCATCAAAAAACTGTTCCAGGACATTACGACCAATACTCAGTTTTTCCTTGTGGGCCTTTTTTTATAAGCAAATATTACCTTTAAGAATATCAACGACCAATGATAAAAACATTGTGAGTCGTCGAATCATATGAGAATTCGTATTAATAAATATCTGCATGACGCTGCTGGTATCCAGTTAAGTAAAGACCTATTCCTTTTGAATTTTGGTCCATACTGTTTTTGTCCTAAAGGAGGAAAGAAAGATGCCGCTTCAAAGATGCGTCAGACTGCATACGGACAAAAGTCAGCAGAAAATTGAATAATGCACGTCGGCAAATTGACTTTAGGATTAATGTTAAAGTGCGCGCCTTTCTCACAGCTCATCTGTCCGGGGATGCATAAAACGAAGTTCCTGTCTGATCTCTCTACGCTGCTGAAAGGATGACATCAGCTTCATCTTTTTTTAACTCTTTCTTTGTGGGCCAGTTAACGCGGGTTTAGTTGAAAGATAATTGATTATACAACAGCCTTTGGATGATTATCATGCTAAACTGGATTTGACATACAGATGAGACGAAATCCACTAATGGTTATGTTCATCTTTGTGAAGGTGCTGCAATTTAGTACACAACAAAAAATATTGTGAGAGAAATGACAGTCCTGTTAACCAAAACTCGACTTGGTTAAAACTTATGATTCTGATGACATAATTGCAGTGATCATTTCTCAAGTCAATTTTGTGGCTAACCTAAAAAGCAACATCTGCTAGACTCAGGTGCAACTAAGCATACAAGTGAAAAAGTAACGATTTATCCTCCTACACTCGAGCATTGACAATAACTATTGTAAAGGGGTAATAGCTGTCGCAAAAAATGAAAATTTCTGTTACAAAAATGGATACATTTAATTGAGACATGATGCAGTAAAGTAGCAACTTAAAGATGGACATTATGTCCATCGATTATGTAGTGACGTTAATATAATGATGCAGCGGAGGCAGCACGTGAGCGTAGACCAATCTAGCGGAGGCAACGCGAGCAGCGTGGCCTTGCACGTAGTCCCGGGCAAGGCCGAGAACCAGATCCTGGTGTTGCCGGCCCCAAAAGGACAGTCCAACCAGTCCGCCCTCGGGACCCTTTCTCAGCCTCCCTGCTGCAGCTACGTGCAGATGGCGGACGCCGGGAGGAAGCAAGAATTGCTCGTGCAGGAGCAGCAGATGTGGGGAAATCACGGGATGATGCAAGGGCATCAGATGGGTTCTGGTTACTATGGTCCGGTTCCTGGGAACATGGGGATGCCTTGCGGATTGCCACATGGAGGGTTCTATTACACAATCTAGTTAGCGTTCTGTCAATTTTTGGACATTTTTTTTCTCTTTATTTATCTCTATAATTGGGAAGTTTTCGTTGTGAAATTGCATCATAAGGGAAGGGAGTGTTACATACGCAGCATTTGGGGGATAAATCTGGTTTTTCATGTTTGTAACGTACATATGAACGGGTTGAGTCATTTATTTATATTTAATAATTATATTTGTGCAAAGACCATAATGACCTCCTAATCTAGAAGGTGGGGATGCCCACTCGCCTATAAGTGCAGTTGTGTTGTGGTAGGCAGATTGAGACTTCTTTGACTTGGCTTCCGGTCGAAGACAATTTTGTTAGTCTCCTTTTTCAAAGATTAGGAGATGCAATAGGCGACGGTCAAACCTAGATTTCTTTACTCCCTTGGCGTCCTCTTTTGACTGGAATGGACAAATTTATCCTTCATTCCCACCTAACTATAAATGTTTATTGATTTCCAGAAATATGATACATCTCTCGGGTAAAACTAGATTTATGATCCGCAATATTTGTACCCCAAAACTCATACCCAAATCCCCAGCGCCCGAGCATGAGTCCGAGTTCATCGAGGCCGAGCTTGGGATGTCAGTGCATGTGTCCATATCTATCGAGCCCTAGCCTAGGTACACTAGTGTCTGTGCCCAAGTCCCCGACGCCCATGTCCGAGCCCCCGGCACCACAGCCTGGGAAATCAGCGCCTCGACCCGAGTCCATCGAGTCTAGACCTAATACCCTAGTGCTTATGTCTGGTTCTCCTAGCTACCTATGCAAGTCACTAGTGCCCAAATAGTGTACATATATTTTTGAAAATAAGATCAAATTTTCCTTTACAAATGATAGAAAAGAAAATTTCAATTATTTTTCAGATTTCAGTTAAGCATCAAAAAAATATTTTCTAGAAAAGGTAACATTTTTCGCAAAATAAACGGGACGTGATTTTGGGATGATATCGTTCTAGTTAGCCACTAGGAATATGATCCAAAGGAGCACAATCACGTCAAGTTTAGGATGCTTTGCACCGGTGCATTCTTTGACAAAAATGCTAAAAAACTTAAAGCAGTCCCATCTCGCCTAATCTTAAACATGGACATGCCCAAACGAAGCAATTCTGGAAACATTGGCTTGTAAACGATTTTCTCCAAATTTTGGAGCACTACCCTTCGCATGATGTTAATGTGGGAATATGAGTCAAATTAAGGTTGATGATCTGAGTAATAGTTGCAGTTTAACACGTTGATGATCCACCAAAATAGATGATGGTAGATTAGTATCGTTAATGGTAATTGTGGAAGTAAGTATTGGTGTTGGTATTTTTCAAAACCAAACAAGACAAAAAGTTGGTATGTTATTAAAATTGATCAAGTCCATTTATTGTGACGGATGTTGGTATACCAGTAAAATTTAGGTTGGTAATTTTGTATAAAAGGTAGTAATTTTGACTAGTTGGTAAGTTCTGGAAAAAAAAAATATGTGTGATGAGTCACAATGGTAAATGGTGATAGATTATTAAAGAAGAGGGTAATTTTCATAAGATATACAAATGTGAGTACTTTCCCAAACCAAGGTAATGAATTGGCAGTGGATAAATTACTTGACATCTTAATACAACAAGTGTTCATACATCAATTAAATTAAAGTTGGTAATTTGGTATTATGTTAGCAACTTTTAACACGTTGATAACCATAGAAGTGAATGTTGGTGGATTATTAATCATAAGCAATGTTGGACAAATGTTGGTCCTTGTCAAAAACTACCGGTTACCAATTATGTCAAGCAGGGGTTGCGCAATAGAACCGGATTTACCCAAAAATCGAACCGGACAATCTGAAAAACATGCCCGCGAATCAGTTCCTATTCAAATTGGTTCGGGAGCAGGTTCTAATTTTAGGGAACCGGACCAATTCCTAGTTATAAGTGAAGATCCACTCCGGAGCTGGATCGGTTTTAAAATTGGCTTTTAGCTACTATTAAAAAAACCATAGTTTCGCTTGCCTCACCCATCTATTTTTGGAGGATTGTAATTTCTAATTACTCATATTAGGGATTGTTGCTTTTGGCAGATAGTGAATTTTATTATTCATCTTTTACTTTGAAGCGCTTCATTATTACTCATATTATTTTGCTGAAAAAAATGAAATCAGAAAAAGAAACAAAAAAAAAAAGATTCTCGGATAGACCCTACAACCGGACCCAAACATGGTAGGTTCCAAAATAGGTTTCAGGACAAAAAAAAAAAAAACAGTTTTCAAGTTTCAAAAATTGGGAATTGACTATAACAAGATAGGTTTCAGTTTCTAAATCTGAAATCTACCAACCTGGACCATGTTTACCCCTATTGTACAAAATAAAACTCAAATTCAATCTCACACTAGTAACATGTAATGTACGACGTATCTTTTGCTACATTCTCTACGCGGTGTGGTCGATGCTAACATGAGCAATTTTTAATTTTTTTATTTTTTTTTTCTCTTCTATTTTCTTTTTCCTTTACATTTCCTTTTGACAATGTGGCCAACCTAGGCGATAGGCTGAGCACACCTAGATTTGGCAATGATGAGGGTCATCCTCGCCTCCCTTGCCTATGACTAGCCTTTAGCTTTCGTGGAGACCAATCATAAGCAAAAAGAAAAAAGAACAAGGACATTTAAAAAAAAATTGTAAGAATTGTCCACATTAGCACTTGCGTGTTGACCGTGCCAGATAGTATAAGCTATATCCAGCTAATTGTGGTCAAAATTGTTTGGAATGGATATATTGAAAAGCCACGAAACCTTTAAGTTGGTCAAAATCTAAAGTTTAGGATTGAATTGGCCACTGAACAATAGATTGATGACTTTTGGATAATTTTTGTACCATTAAACTTCCGCATGAAGCCCAACCTTCCTGTATCAAAGAGTTCCAAAATCACGTCCTTTAAACAATTCTTCCAAATCTAGCTAACTGGGATAATTTATTTTGCGTGGAAAGTTAGCTTCAATAAATAATGCAAAAGGGGCTGTTAGATCCTTGAAAAAAGAAAAATCATTTACAAGGTAACTCAACAATGTCAAGTCCATTCAATGCTCATGGTAAACCAACTAGTTCAGGTTAAAGAAATAAAAACATTGAGAATCTGCAAATAGCATCACCTAGCACTAACACGTAGAGCCATCAGCTGACTAGCTAACTGCTTGGACAACAAAACAGTCTGGTCATTCAAGGTTTTCCGGGCCTTTGCCTCGAAGCACAGCTTCAAAATCTCCGTGAACGCCGAGCTCATCTTGGCAAGGGTCACCGGTCATTCTCATTTGCTTCTCCACTATTGAGGCTATTGGGATTTATGGTGGTCCACCTATGTTGGCGACCACACCCCACATAAACTATTGATAAGGATCATCGAAACGACGTCTTTACGTTTATATATATGGCCCCCGCTCTGTCAATTTAAAATGAGATGAGGAACAAAGAACAAAGACGACGACGATATCTCTCCCTTCTCCTCTCCGGAATGTAAAATCGGCGATGGATTCTCTCCCTACATTGAGGACATTTAATCTGTGAAAACGATGTACGTCCGTTCTGTGATGTATTTGTCACGTCTCGATCTTCGAGCATGTGGCATCTCTACCTTGACACCCTTAGGTCACAAAGGATAGCGTTCTAGGCTCGCTATCGACCTATAATTAAAATGCGCATGCGGAACGTGCTAAACTCCCAAACAACAAGATCGGCATGAGATAAATCAGTAGGAACATTCATTCAATCAATTCAACAAAAGACAACTTTAATCCTCATGCAAAACATATACTAATTAACCTTATAGAGCTAACAACATACTACCCCATTCTTCGGGACGGCTCTCTAGAACATCAAAAGAGACAATGGTCGATAGGGTTAACTCCATATCTACTCCAAAAGGTCACTCCAAAAAGTCACGCCTCAGCATCCACGAGGCTCCGTCACTTGTGACCTAAAAATGTTATCCCACGACGGGATGAGAAATAAATCTCAGTGAAGTCAACGCCTAAGCTTGGCTAGGATGTTGTTTCACCCAGGATATCCTAACAAATAGACATGGCATGTCAACAAATACAAATATCCAACCACATGCAACTTACTCTCTAGGAAGCCACACATAATGCGATACAGACATAACATAACAGTCAAACAGCCAAAATAAGGCAAGCATCACATCACTCAACATATATGACGTCACACGTAATCCTTTTTATTATGAGATAGGGCACGTCAGCCCAGGGCGCGTCAACCCGAGAATAGGGCATGTCAGCCCGGCACACTGGTCAGTTGGTGCCTAGTACACTAGTCAGTTAGTACTTTTCTGGCGGCGCCAGGTATCGTCCCTTATTTCTAGCGACTGCTTCAATGGTCCATGTGATTCCGATCTCACAGCACAGAGCTACCAGAAATCCCTTCTAGAGTTTCGGTCCGTCACAAGCTGCGACCGGCATCCATCAAATTGACATCACAGAATGACGTGCTTCTGACAAGTCGTATTTTCCCGATCGTCACGGTACAATCTTGTCGGGAATCTCATCGTCCCGTCATATGACCACACATGACACCCGACAATCAATCAATTTTGTTATCTTTGATTTAGGCCGGATGCTCATACAAACGTGCTCAAAGACTCAGCCCAGAGCCGTTTTCATGCTAAATCATGCAGTTTGAGTTCACACAGGTCATATATGCACAACTTTCACCACTAGGTTTGCGCCCGATATGGATGATGAAACATTCAGAAATTCAATCATGTCACCATATAATCAATCAACTGCAGTTAGTCAAGTAATCAAAATACGATCGATTAACCAATTCAATTAATCAAACGGCATTGATTAATCCCAATTTCACTTAATTATCGATCGATTGCTCGGTTCTGAACTAACGCTCGCTCGCGATCAAACGACGACAATCAATGCCCAATCAGTCAATCAATTGATTCTAACAATCAATTAGCCACGGACGACCTAACTAAATCGACTAACTTAATTAATCGCGGTCATTTAACTTAAACCTGATTTCTAACTAAATATCCTAATCGACTAATTAACTAATCCTAGGCGCAACTAGCATCTTAGCCAAGGATTAGGGGTTAACTTACCCCTAAATCGAGCTCGGGAAATCACGACGACACGCGGTGACAATGAAACAACGACGGAGAAACCCGATGACTACGACGACGATGATGGCTCTCGATTTTCTTGCGAGCTCTCGAGTTTCTCTGCTATTGAAGAGGCGACAACACGCCACAACAACTAGGACACGTCGTGGAGGTTCGGCAAGAGGTCGGCGGCGGAGCCGGAGCTCCGGTGACCAGCGGCCCGGCCAAAATAGAATTAGTCAGAGCTGCGACAGGGAAAAACAGGTTTTTTTGGTGAGGATTCTCGGCTTCAATGACTGAAACAAGGTCAACGGAGGCTACGAGACTCACCAAACAACTGAGGACAACCTTCGGGACTGGCTAGAGGCGACAGACGGCGACCGAAGGTGGCCCGACGGCTGCAAACAACCTCTGGACCAAAAACAAGGGAGGTGGTCGGAGGGCTAATTCCGGGCTCTACTAGTGGCGTTCGGCTTCCATCGATTCAGAGGGATGAGGGGGGCTATAGGTGGCCGTTGGTGGCGGTGGCCAGCAGCGGAAGCAGCGACCCTGGGCGGTGGAGTTCTCGAACGGCGTCGGCCCTAAAACAGGACACCGAGTTCTATCCTCGGGTCCAACGGTCCTCTGCCTTGGATTTGGGGGACGAGGGGTGATGAAGGGCGGTCGAGGGGGTCGTAGGGGAGGTAGAGGATGACGAGGCAAGGGCTAGTGGCTGACGGAAGAGACGGCGTGGGTGGGAGAAGCTTGAGTAGTCCTATGTTCCCAAAATAGGGCAGGAGGCCGACGGGTCTGTTTTGGGGCTTTCCGGTGGCGCGTGGCTGCCAGACTAGGCTCGGTAAGGAGGTGATGTGTCGGTTGAGGAGTGGCGAAGGACTGGCGGTGCTCGAAAATCACTTACGGAGGGGGAGATGAGATGAGGAGGAGGTGGTGGTCGGTGAGGGAGGGGGTGTATATGGCAAGAGGGGAAACGCAGAGAGAGAGAGTTGACTGGTAGGTAGGGCTGGTGGTTGGGGGATTTGACCAAGGTGAGCCCCATATATATTTCAATTCTTTTATCCTCTAGTGAATAATTGAGGGGCATTATGGCAATTTCACATTTCGGGATTGAAACGAATTTTTGCTCGATCGATGGAGGGAAATTTTGGCATTTTTACAGGCTTGGGTCAATTAGGATTAGGCTTGGCGCGAGGATTTTAATCCTATTTTTGCGACGACTAAGCGTTACAGAGCCTAATTTAAGCCGATTGATATTTCGAGAATCGTCCAAAATCCGTCTCTTAATTCTTTATGGTTCAAAATTTCATATGGACTGAAATTCAATTTCATTCCTTTTATCGAATTTAGTCGATTTACATAAGGCGAATTTCCAGGGCGTCACAACTCTCCCCAACTTAGGAAATTTCGTCCTCGAAATTACAGTACAGTCAAAACTATGCAAAAAGGTCAGGGCAACTAGTCTTCATCACTTTCTCGTTCTCCCAAGTGGCTCCTTCGGTTCCATGGTGTTGCCAAACCACTTTGACTAATGGGACTATCTTGTTTCGGAGTACGTGCTCTTTTCTGTCCATAATCCTGACTGGGCGCTCCACGTACGATGCTTGTTCATCCAGTTCGATCTCTTCGTAACTTAGCACGTGAGCGAGATCCTGCTCATACTTCCTCAACATCGATACATAGAATACGTTATGCACTTGAGCAAATCTAGGCGGCAATGTGAAACGGTACGCCAGATTCCCAATTCGCTCCAGGATTTCAAACGGTCCGACATACCTTGGGCTTAGCTTTCCTATCTTGCCAAAGTGAGATGTCCCTCTCATAGGCGACACCTTCAAAAAGACATGATCTCCAACCTGAAATTCCAAAGGCCTACGCCTCCAATCTACATAGCTTTTCTGGCGATTCTGATCACTTTAACTGCCTCCAACTCCACTAACTCGGGTCTTGTAATCTTTCTTTCGCCAATCTCATCCCAACAAACTGACGTTCTACAGGCTCTACCATACAATGCCTCGAAAGGCGCCATCTTAATGCTTTACTGATAACTGTTGTTGTAGGCAAACTTCACCAAATGTAACTATTCCTCCCAGCTGCTTTTGAAATCCAAAACACATGCCCTCAACATGTCCTCCGAAGTCTGAATAGTCCTTTGAGACTGGCCATTTGTCTGTGGATGATAGGCTGTATTGAACTGCAACTTCACTCCTAATGTAGTCTACAAACTTTTTCAAAATGTGGCAGTAAACTTGGGATCACGATCTGATGTGATCGTCACTGGCACTCCATACAGTCTTACAATGTGTCTCATATACAAATCTGTATACCTGTCTAAAGCAAAGTCCTTTCTTACTAGGACAAAATGTGCTGACTTCGTCATCCTGTCGACTACAACCCAGATTGAATCATGCCCTCTTTGGCTCCTTGGCAATCCCATCACAAAATCATCATGATATGCTCCCATTTCCACTCTGGGATCTCCAATGGCTGCAGTAATCCTCCAGGCTTGCAGTGCTGCGCCTTGACCTATTGATAGGTCAAACATTTAGACACATGCTTGGCTATATCCGCCTTCACGCCGTTTCACTAGTAGTGCTGCTTCAGATTCTGATACATCTTTGTACTTCCAGGATAGATACTATAACTGCTACGATGCGCTTCCGATAGAATCTCCTCCCTTAAACCTTTATCAGTAGGCACAACCAAACGTCCTCTGAACTTCAGTATCCTATCCTCAGCTACTTTGAAGTCAACTCTTCGCTTAATTGAGTCCTCTTAAAGTATCTTTTGAATGGTAGGGTTCGTTGACTACTCAGTCTTAATCTTCGCCTGCACTTCCGGCTCAATCCTTAGTGTAGCCACAAGGCTCGACAAACGGCTCACTTCTAACTTGAAGTCGGAGTCTCTCACTTGTTCTAACAAACACCGTTCATGAACTTGTAATTGAGCAATCATTGATTTTCTACTCAAGGCATCTGCAACCTTATTCGCCTTACCCGGATGATACATGATTTCGCGGTCATAATCTTTAAGCAACTTCATCTATTGGCACTGTCTCATGTTCAGCTCATTCTGAGAGAACTGATACTTCAGACTCTGGTGATCGGTATACACCTGAAAACTTTCTCCAATTAGGTAATGCCTCTAGATTTTCAAAGCAAATATGACAGCAGCTAGTTTCAGGTCATGCGTTGGATAATTCAACTCATGCGACCTTAACTGACGAGAGGCATACGCTACTACTCTGCCATGCTGCATCAAAATACAGCCTAGGCCTCGAAGCGAAGCATTGCTATAGATCTCGAATCCTCCAGAACTAGATGGAATTATCAAAATAGGAGCAGTAGTCAGCCTATGCTTAAGCTCTTGAAAACTACGCTCACACTTGTCTGTCCATTCAAATTTTGTGTCCTTCTTCAGCAGCTTGGTCAAAGGCGAGGATATAGTTGAGAATTTCTCTACGAAACGTCTATAATGGCCTTCCAAACCCAAGAAACTTCTGATCTCAGTCACTTTCATCGGTCTCGGCCAATCCATAACGACTTCAATCTTGGACGGATCCACGACAATACCTTCACCAGAAACCACATGTCCTAAGAATGCTACACGAGCTAGCCAAAACTCACACTTACTTAACTTGACGTACAACTGATGCACTCTAAGAGTCTCTAATAATCATCAAGTGTTGTTCGTGATCCTTTGGACTCTTTGAGTATACCAAGATGTCGTCTGTGAATACTATCACAAAGCAATCCAAGAATTCCTTGAATACTTTATTCATCAGGTCTATAAAAGCGGCAGGAGTATTCGTCAGACCAAACGGCATCACAGTGAACTCATAATGTCCATAACGTGTCCTGAATGCCGTTTTTGGTATATCATCTTTCCTAATCCTCAACTGATGATAACCCGTCCATAGATCAATCTTGGAAAATACCGATACTCCTTGCAACTGATCGAAAAGATCGTCAATCCTCAGCAGTGGGTACTTATTCTTGATCGTTACCTGATTTAGCTGCTGCCTATAGTCGATGCACAACCACAACGATCCATCATTTTTCCTCACAAACAATACAGGCGCTCCCCAAGGCGATGCACTAGGGCGAATAATCCCTTTATCCAACAACTTCTGCATCTGAACCTTGAGTTCCTTCAGTTTTGATAACGCAATCCTATACAACGCCTTAGAGATCGGCTCTGTCCAGGAGCTAACTCTATCACAAACTCAATTTCACTTTCTAATGGCCAGCCAGGTAACTCCTGAGGAAAGACATCTGGGAACTCACGTACAACCTCAATATCCTCCAACTTAAGTTTCCCAACAGACGTGTCAACCACAGTGGCCAAATAACCTTGGCATCCTTTCTCCAACAGACGGGTTGCCTCTAACGACAAGATCTCTACAATTGAGATTCCTCCTCGGTTACCCACAACTCATAACTAACCACATTCAGCGGGTTAAACTGTATCGTTTTACGATAGCAATCTATTGTGGCCCTTTGCTTTGTTAGTCAATTCATTCCCACAATCAGATCAAAATCATACATCTCTAGCACAATCAGATCTATGTCACTTTCATGGCCATCAACAACAAATCTACAACCGGGACAGCCTACTACAGCTATCACACTATCCTTTAAAGGTGTAGATACTTTGAAAACAACATATAATGGTACCAAATTCACTCCAGATAGCATAACAAATTGATCGGCAACAAATGAATGCGTGGCACCCGGATCAAACAAGGCATAAGCTACTTGATTATGCAAGAAGACCGTACCTGTAACGGTCGACGAATCCTTCGCTTCTTCTTGAGTGACAACAAACATCCATCCTTGTGCCGACAGTCGGTTCTGAAAGTTTTGTGGCATGTTTCCTCCAACTTGGCTTCCCCGCGACCTGAACTGTTGCCTTTGCGAGCAATCCCTCACTTGGTGACCCTTTTGGCCACAAGCAAAACAAGCTCCATCGTCATATGGACACAGAGCAGAACCATGCTTCTGACAGCATAGGCGGTACTTGTCATCCTGACGATACACAGGCTTGCTGATTGCTCCCTTTCTATTTGGTGGAATGTGGTGCTTACTACTCGTCATCGGCTTTTGCCCTGTCCAGGTGTCCTTCTTATTCTAGGTTGTGAACTACGATCCACTGCAGCAGCTTTTTCCTTCAGATTTCACTCGATTAGCTGAGCCCTCTCATAAATGTCAGCATAGTCCTTTAAGTTTAAAGGCACCAAGATATCTTTTATCTTCGGCTTCAATCTGTCCCGGAATCTCTTAGCTTTATCCAAAGAATCATCAATCATTCTTGGGGTATACAACGACAATTTAGCGAATTTTGCTTCATACTGATCCACAGTCATTTAATCTTGATGCATACACATGAACTCATTGACTTTCTGTTCCTTATCATAGTCCGAGAAATACTTGCCATTAAAGGCTTCCACGAACGCAGTCCATCTCAAAACGGTTCCTTCGGAAAAGGTTCTTCTCTTGGATGCATTTCGCCAAGTTCTTGCATTCCCCTTTTAGTTGAAAGATGGCCAAGGTGACCTTGTCCTCCTCGGTGCACTTCAGTACCTCAAATACCTTCTCCAATTCCTTGACCCATGAGGCAGCTGCCTCGGGATCTCCATCTCCAACAAACTTCGGCGGCATTAGCTTCAGAAACTGTTCCACTAGCTTATGCATCGGTCGGTCTCTATTCTTATTTCTAATCATAGGGTTTCCTTGGGGTGCCTGAACTGCAGCGGCGACAACAGGAATACCCTGATTCATTTCCTGTTGGTCCAGTCTATCTCCCAGCACTCTTAACGCTTGAAGAACTTCAGCCATAGTCGGCTCTTGCCTAGCAGGATCAACGACACAAGGTGGTCTTTCATCCGTGGCAGTCTCATCGACTGGCCTGACAGGCCTCCTTCGAGGCACTCTGAGGGCTCTTCTGCCGCGTCCGCTCATTTCACAGGTGAGTTAGGGAGTCTTGCTCGCCCCATGGCATAATGCGGTCAGAAGGAACTGAACAACTTACCACACAAGCGGCAAACACATGCACTGAGCTTATAAACCCACTAACTATACCATTTTCCATTGCTCCTTATTACTTTAGGATAATGACCAGATGGATCAGGCTGACCTTGCTCTGATACCACCTTGGACGGGGATGTCACGTCCCGATCCTCGAGCACGTGGCATCCCGACCTTGGTACCCTTAGGTCATGAATAACGTCTTAGGCTCGCTATCGACCTATAATTGAAATGCGCATGCGGAACTTGCCAAACTCCCAAACAACAAGATTGACATGGGATAAATCGGTAGGAATATTCATTCAATCAATTCAACAAAAGGCAACTTTAATCCTTATGCAAAATAGATACCAATTAACCCTATAGAGCTAAAAACATACAACCCCATTATTGGGGGCGGCTCTCTAGGACCTTAAAAGAAACAATAGTCGGTAAGGTTAACTCCATATCTACTCCAAAAGATCACTCCAAAAAGTCACGCCTCAGCGTCCACGAGGCTTCGTCACTTGTGACTTGAAAATATTATCCCACGACGGGGTGATGAATAAATCTCAGTGAAGTTAATGTCTAAGCTCGGCTAGAACGTTGATTCACCAAGGATATCCTAAAAAACAGACATGACATGTCAATAAATATAAATATCCAACCACATGCAACTTACACTCTAGGAAGCCACACAAAATGCGATGCAGACAATACATGACGGTCAAACGGCCAAAACAAGACAAGCATCACATCACTCGACATACATGACGTCACACGTAGTCCTTTTTATTATGAGATAGGGCATGTCAGCCTAGGGTGCGTCAGCCCGAGAATAGGGCATGTCAACCCGGCACACTGGTCAGTTGATGCCCAATACACTAGTCAGTTGGTACTCTTCTGGTAGCGCCAAGCATCGTCCCTTACTTCCGGCGACTGCTTCCAGTAGTCCGTGTGATTCCGATTGTCACGACACAGAGCCACTAGGAATTCCTTCTAGGGCTTCGATCCATCACAAGCTACGACCGACATCTATCAAACTGACATCACAGAATGACGTGCTTCTAACAAGTCGTATTTTCTCGATCGTTATGGTACAATCTTGTCAGGAATCTCATCATCCCGTCATATGACCACACATGACACCCGACATTCAATCAATTTTGTCATCTTTAATTTAGGCCAGATCCTCATATAAAGGTGCTCAAAAACTCGACCCAGAACCGTTTTCATGCTAAATCACACAGTTTGAGTTCACACAGGTCATATGAATGTGCAACCTCACCACTAGGCTTGCGCCCGACAAAGATGATGAAACATTTAGAAATTCAATCATGTCACTATACAATCAATCAACTGCAGTCAGTCAAGCAGTCAAAATACGATCGATTAACCAGCTCAATTAATCAAACGACATTGATTAATCTCAATTTCACTTAATTATCGATCGATTGCTCAGTTCTGAACTAACGCTTGCTCGCGATCAAACAACGACAATCAATGCCCAATTAGTTAATCAATTGATTCTAGCAACCAACTAGCCACAGATGACATAACTAAATCGACTAACTTAATTAATCGCGATCATTTAACCTAAACCCGGTTTCTATCTAAACCGATCATGATTATTTTAACTAAATACCCTAATAGACTAATTAATAAATCCTAAGCGCAACTAGCATCTTAACCAAGGATTAGGGGTTAACTCACCCTTAAATCAAGCTCAGGCAATCACAATGACATGTGGCGATAACGAAACTCCGATGGGGAATCCCGATGACGACGGCTCTCGATTTTCTTGCGAACTCTCGGGTTTCTCGGCTATTGAAGCGGTGACAACACCATACAGTGACTAGGACGCGTCGTGGAGGTCCGACAAGAGGTCGGCGGCTGCGTCGGAGCTTCGACGATCGATAGTTCGGCCAAAACAAAATCAGCCAGAGCTGCGACAGGGAAAAATAGGTTGTTTTGGTGAGGAATCTCGGCTTCAATGACTGAAACAAGGTCGGCGAAGGCTACAAGACTCACCAAGCAACTGAGGACAACCTTCGGGACCGGCTAGAGGCAGCAGACGGTGGCTGGAGGTGGCCAAACTGCTGCAAATAGCCTCTCGGCCAAAAACAACGGAGGTGGTCTAGGAGTTGATTCCGGGCTCTACTGGCGACGTCCGGCTTCCATCGATTCAGAGGGATGGGGGGCTGTAGTTGGCCGTTGGGGGCAGTGGTGAGCGTCGGAAGTGGCGGGGCTAGGCGGAGGAGTTCTCGGACTGCGTCGACCCCAAAACAGGGCATCGAGTTCTGTCCTCAGGTCCAATGGCCCTCCACGGCGGATCTGGGGGACGACGGTCGATGAAGGGCGGTCGAGGGGGTCGTGGGGGAGGCGAAGGACGGTGAGGCAAGGGCTGGTGGCTGACAAAAGTGATGGCATAGGCAGGCGAAACTTAAGCAATCATTTGTTCCCAAAAGAAGTAGGAGGCCGACGGGTCTATTTTAGGGCTTTCCGGGAGCGCGTTGCGGTCGGACTAGGCTAAGCAAGGCGACAACAGGTATGTTGAGGAGCGGCGAAGGACTGGGGGTGGTGGTGGTGCTCGAAAATCACTCATGGAAGAGGAGATGAGATGATGAGGAGGAGGTGGTCGATGAGGGATGGGATGTATACGGCCGGATGGGAAACGCAGAGAGAGAGAGAGTTGACTGGTAGGTAGGGTTGGTGGTTAGGGGATTTTAACAAGGTGGGCCCTACATAGATTTGAATTCTTTTGCCCTCTAGTGAATAATTGAGGGGCATTATGGCGATTTCACTTTTCGGGACTGAAACTTTTTTTTGCTCGACCAACGGAGGGAAATTTTGGCATATTTACAACCTTGGCTCGATCATGATTAGGCTCGGTGCGAGGATTTCAATCCTATTTCGCGATGACTAAGCGTTACGGAGCATAATCTAAACTGACTAATATTTCGAAAATCGTCCAAAATTAGTCTCTTAATTCTTTGCAATCCAAAATTTAATATCGACTGGAATTCAATTTCATTCCTTTTATCGATTTAGTTGATTTACAGAAAGTGAATTTCCAGGGCATCACAGTATTTCTTCAATCAGTGACTCATGACGATCTTAGAGCTGTGTATGTAATCGAGATACGTTCCCTTTATTGGTATCAGAGCCATATATCTTGTTTCCAAATTAATTGTGAAGTTCTTGTTCACGAATTAGGGCAAAAAATAGTTTTTGGATTCCATTGTTCATAGTTTGTTTGTGACTTTAAATCCAACAAAAATGATTTTTGAACACATCGTAGGATCGCGCTCAGCGAGATGATAAATTTGAGTGGTCACATGCCGCGAGGCGTCGGAAGGAGTGTTCGCATGTATCGCCGTCAGGTGAGTATCGACGAGACGAGCATTTCGAGAGGTCGATCACCACCTGAGGACACTGGATGGCGACACATGCTCCGACAAGTTGCGGTACGCGTGGGACTCATGCGCCTACATGCTAGTCGCGTTCTGTAAACTGCTGTTTGCTGACATCATGATGACGTCATCGGACGGTTCTTTGACCGAATGCAACCTAACCCAGAATCGAACCCAATTAGACCTCGAGTTTGTCTAGACCTGGTCCGGGATTGACCCAGATTCTGACCGTTGACTGGTCAATGTTGACTGTTGATCTGTCGGGCCAATATTATGGAAAATGCATTTTGGCCACTATTTTTCATAAATTGCAATTTGGTCCTCAATTTTTCATAAAAATTTCATTTTAGACCCCACAATTTTTGAAAATAAACATTTAGTCCCTATACTTTGACAATTGAAATTTAGTCCGCATACTTTTGAAAATTACATTTTGATCCCAAAAGCCAACTCGGACTATTGACCACACGTTGACCAAGCGAGCCGAAACTTTGACCCGTTCGTACGGGTACGTTTCAGCTCTGTTTATGGCGTATGATATACCTTTGCATTCGTATCGGAATTTTCTTCAATTTGATATATTATTTGGACATTATTTATTAGTATAAAAATATAAAAGTACGTATGAAACCCATGATACACATATTTTGGGCCGTTTTCGAGAATTTTTACCCGTATTATTATAATATTGGGAAATTGATTATATGTAGATAGACATATTGTGTAGAGCATGATTAGTTGTTGGCATCTATAATATTTATTTTGTAATTTGTATATGATTTGATACGTGAGATATTTAAATATTAGATCAAATCATGTCATGCTATTACTTCTGTTATTTATAAAAGATATAGGGATCATTATATGATTTATGATCTTTATTCGAGTGGGGAGTTCTAAAAAGTTTTAGTAACTTTAGTAAATTCAATTTTACATAAACGATTATATTAATGATAATTTCAAGAGATCATTTTTGGACGATAATTGAGAACATAGTGAACTTTCAAATCTAAGGCCTTATATGAAATTACTCATTAATATAATTAGTTCGTGTAAAATAGATGCATAAATGTTAGGCATTAATAGTTTATGAATGTATGTCTATACAACTTTATGTTCAGAAATAATAGCTTTAACTTATTAGAATATCGTAGCTGAGCTTGACAAAGGAGAGAAATTAGATGGCAAAATTATGAAACCGGAATGTGAGAATCCAATATGTGCTAGAAAAGCAATAAATAGTAAAAGCTCTTAACCTAGTTATGGAAGAACCTGAAGATGGAATTACTGCATCATATAGAAAGGAAAAAGAGGCCTTTGCTGCATGGAAAAAGATGAACTTCATTGCTCGCATTGTATTGCCGAGTAGCATGAAAAATGATTTTATGCATGAGTTTAGATATTTATGAAAATGATGTCAAGAGGGAGGCATTAAAAAAAATTAAGTTTGGTTTGACATCGGTAACCAACTTGAGACGGATCACTATAAGGTTTGATACTTATATGATACCTCATGAGCAGAATATAAAACAGCTTTTGTAGCATGTGTCAAACATGATGAGTGAGATGCATGCTATACTTTGATTTGATGAGTAGCAAGTCCAAGTAATAATCAGTTTTTTGCCTCATAGTTGTGTGCATATTAAAAATCCACTTGATCCACAATAAAAAGTAAAGACTTTTGAGAATGCTACGCGATATCTTGAGCAAAAGGTGAATCGCCTCTGATGGATAAACTAGAAATTGATATTCGTTATGCTGGTTCTAACTCAAATGAGATTTTTTGCTTAAAGCACAAATGCCAAGGTGGATTCAAGAAGTGGAAAGAACAAACGAACAGATTCTTCAGGATGGAAATTGAAATTTAACCGACATGAGAAAGGAAAACATCTTTTCAAGAAAAACCTATCAAATGTGAAATGTTTTAACTATGGAAATAAATGTTACTTTGCTCATGAACGTGGTAAGTCAAAGAAATTAGAAATCCTTTGTGCATTTGAGAGTGTTACTTATGTCTACAGTTCAGTCTTTGTAACTGAATTTCATTCTTTGTGAATTGTAGACGTAGGGGCCACAAATCATGTAGTGAAGGACATAAATACCTTGGTGGAATTTCAATGAGTTTTAGATGGAGCAAAGTGAATAAATGTTAAAAATAATTCCTTAGTGGAAGTTAAGGAAATTAACACATGCCAATTGAATATATGATGGCTGTATCTTATTCCTACATAACGTGTTATGTGCTCAAAAAACTCAACGAAATTTAGTTTTCGTGTTAATTTTGGATTTAACTTGATTTCAATTTTAAAATTGTCATAACGATGGTAATGGCTTGTCGTTAGGAACAATTTATATAGTTCTAGATGGTTTCATTGTACAAATTGTTTAGTACAATAATGTGAATGTTAGCTATTGCCTACTTTCATCTTTTGTGATAAAATGAATATGAAGCATGTTAGGCTGGGTCATATTGACCCATAGCAAATATTTATATAAGCCAAGTAGGGCTTATTGGGTAATATTGAAAATGTCAATTTGCGAGCATTGCCTGGTGAGAAGAACAATGAGGAAATTATTTGGAAAATGAATAAGAGTTAAGTTTTCTTTGCAGTTAATTCATTTAGACATATGTGATTCAATAAATGTGAGGGTAAGGCATGAGATGTTTATTTCATCACATTTATAGATGATTACACTCGACTCGGACATGTTTTATGATTTCTCATAAATCTGAGGCATGAGTTGCTTTTGAGAATTTTTTTTTTGAACTTTTAGAAAATCATTTTTTAAAAAAAATTTAAGATCCGAACGAGGTTGAGAAAATCTATCTGATTAATTCAGATGTTTATGTGATAAAAAAAAATAGAGACAATTGACTATTCTAGTGATTCCTCAATAGAATGGTGTCGTAAAGAGAAGAAACAAGTCACAATGAAAATGATTAAGTCTATAATGACACATGTTAATTTGTCTATCATCCTTTAGGGCGAAGTTTTGTTGATTGTTGTCTAGATATTTAACCATGTCTTCTAATTCAGTTACTTTCACTCCATATGAGTTGAGAAGTGCTACCTATACAAACGGTTTTTTCACATTGGCATAGAAAGTTGAGCTCTAGAGGGAAAACGAGTATCTTCATAAGATACCAAGAGCACTTGAAAGGGTATGTGCTATAGGTGAGCAAGAAAGTGGGAAGTGTAACTGAATTTGAATCACGAGATGCCACATTCTTAGTGAATGATTTTTTTTTAAAGCGCGAAATAGTTGATGGTTAGTGATAATGATTTTACTGAGGCATCTCATTCAAGTGGGAGCAATGTAAGAAGTGAAAAATTTATTTCGAATCAGTTTCAATTGCAACCAATTGAAATAAAGAAAATATCGTTGTTGTCTGATCCGAATTGGAGCGTAATGGAGAATGAGGTACCAAGTGTATAATCTCAAAACTTTCTCCATCGATTCGTTGACATTTAAACATTGAAGGTTAAGCTTTCATGGTTGCTCCATAAGAAGAAAATGAGCCAAAGAATGTAAATGAGGCTTCGATTTATCATGATAAGAAAAAATGAATAAAGTAATGGAAGAAAAGTTGGAGTAAATAGGATCAAATCAAGTTTGAAAATTGGTTGATCTTTTAAATGGACGCAAAGCCATTGGGGATAAGTGAATTCTCAAAATAAAGTGCAAAGCTGATTGCCCAATTGAAAGATATAATACTCGCCTTATAGTGAAATGATATAATCAATTCACCTTGTTTTTGGCAATGTGATTAGTATAAATCTTGAATTACATCAAATAGATGTAAAAACTGTGATTGTCAATGGAGAATTAAAAGAAGAGATTTATATCAAATAACTCGTTTGTTACCTTAGCCCAAGTGCCAAAAAAAACATGTCAATTTTTTATATCGATATATAGTTTCAAGCAGTCTTCGAGACAATGTGCATATACTTTTTTGCAGTGCCATAGTGGCATATGGTTATGCAATGATTAATGAGGATCATTGCGTATATATCAAAAGAACCAAAGATCAATATGTGATCTTAACATTATATGTTGATGATATACTAATGGCTAGGAGCAATATAGAGTTTAAATACAGTCAAGAATTGGTTATGTTCCAATTTTGAGATGAAATATATATGTGAATCTACGTACATTCTTGAAATTAAGGTTTCAAGATATTGTTTAAAGAGATTGCGATCTCTTTCACAATTGACATAAATAGATAAAGTCCTTGAATAATTTTGTATGCAAAGTTATTGTCACGCCCCGCTCATGCCGTAAATTCAGTCTCAGGAAACCCTTCTTTACGGCGATAAATAAATGAGACTCGCATGCGGAAGAGTAAAAGAAAATAAATACATAACTCAATGCAAGGTAATTCAAAATAAAACAAAGAATGAGACACGGGACAAAAAAAGGGTGATTTACATATCAAGAGGATGAGTTTATACAAACGAGGCCAGAGACTAGCTAATACCACTAGCTAAGATCGAGGAAGACAAAAGGGAGAACAAAAGACAACCATTAAGTCCCACCAAAAAGATCGTTACCACCAAAAGACAACTCCAACGGTCGTGTGAACTCGTGCCCATTAAGTGGTACTAGTATCTTCGGCTCGACTCAAGTCCTCTACGGGATCATAATCCGAGAAAGTGTCTAATCGTACTACTATGGTGTCCTCTTCCATCTCATCATTCGAGTCAGAAATCTCGATCACTTCGATACTTTCCTCTCTAACCGGGGTCTCCTCTGGAACGTTCATCGAGCCTACCACGGAACCCTCTATCTCGATCTTATCTCGAGAAGGATGGCACCACGATGGAACTGCACGTCTTGGAACCTCGTGAGCTTTTAATGGACCAGTGGTAACTTTCCCGGCTCTCTTGAACCAGGCCTCAAAACAATGTGGCTTCCAATCTTCCTCCTCCTCATCAACCGATACTACCGTACTCTTCCTAATATAAATTGTATCTCATCTATCTGAAAATTCCTCAAAATAAGCTGTCATCTCCTTGGGATCTCCTAGGTGCGTAGGCAATATATTCAAAGTTTAGGATCTAAAAAGAAAAAGGATCCAACGACGGGGTGAGACTTACGTCTCAGCAAGCTACCTTAATTCTAAATTAAACCATCAGTCCCACCAGATAAAACAGTCATAATAACAAACAACGGTGGCATAAAGGCATATAACATTTACACGAGATCGTCACATCATACTACTTGTAAAGGATGACATATAAAACAAATATAGAAAGAAAGTGACCCAAGCTTTCGTACTAGCCAAGAACCATATCAACACCACATGAATTAATAACCAATAAAATTTTCAAACCACAACTCAATGGATTAGTTTGTGTTCAATGCATTAGACTACCAAGACAAATAAACCCGCGTTAAGACGCATCAAGATTACGAGCTTATTTCCAAACTCATGCAAGCATGTACAAATTTTTATCCCGCGCAAAGACGCCTCAGGATAACATTCGAGCCACAACCCCTTGTTAAAATGCCTTAGAGTACATTCATGATGTGATCCCGCATTGATGCCGGAAATAGACCGATTTTATATTACCCTTCAATTCTACCTCAACAAACATTTCAAGTCAAGAATTATCTCCACAATCATTTAATCACATTCTTACCACGAGAAACTTCAGAACGCCGATCATAAACCGTTTGCTTACCAAAATGATCGTACTTTATCGCCAAACATAACTTGAGAGTCATATACCGTATTGCCTCATAATCAAGTAAGACATACCAACAAGCACATCACCAAGTGAGTCAAAAGAACTACAATTTTAATAATAAGCAAGCGCTCTTGACCCACTTCTCAACAATTCTAGTCAATTTTCACTCAACCAATCAAAACCAAATCGTCAACATATCGATTTCACAATAAAACCATCTAGTCGTGTCCAAATATTCTAATATAGGTTTAGGGTCGCTTACCTTCGTTCCAATTAGCAAATTTCCATCGAAAGTCCCTTGTCAAAGTCGGCTTCAATCCCAAACACCGCTGTCCGAAAATAGGGCAACAAGATACTTCAGCGACAAATCATTATTTCAATCCATTTCTCTTTTCTAACTTCAATTCCACCCATCGCACACCATAATAACATCCTAAACAACATTCTAGTATGCCTTAACACCATATTTAGGGCATAATGACGCCAAGAACAGCCCCAACAAAATCGGTTTGCACAAATTCAAAACAAAGCAGAACCGATTTTGCTTCCTCATGCATTAAATAGCCCATGCATCACCTTAAGCTCCAATTTATCACCAATTCCTCTTGCTAAAACCTCAATTAACATTTTATATAGTCCCACGATGAAATTCAAAGCTAAATAGCACTCCTAAGACCTCTGAACAGCTCACTTTATCCTAGACCAACCGGCAGTCAGATTCTGCTCTTAAAAACCACCTCGATTCAACCATCAAAACCTAATCGAAACTTAACCAAAACAGCGGTCCCAGCTCAGTGAACCTAGTACTACATGTTATGTAACTTCCATAAAATATTCGAAGCCATTTAAAGTCTCTAAGAGGGTGAACCATAGCCCTCTCTCAGTTAGCTTAGAATCTGTCCGGTTTTCTTCCAAAAATTTCTATAAATTAACTAGACCTCCAAAAATCACAAAACCAATTGGAGCTATTCAAGGATAGGTTAAATAACTTGTGATGGTTGACGGCTTGCCAAACGGTCATTGGAGGTGGCTCTCGTACAAACTAAACGGAGCGGCAGAAGCTGGTCGAAACAAAGTAGTTTCTATTCTTGAGGAAAAACTCAAAATGAAGGGAAGGGGAGAGCTGGTCCATGAAATTTTGAGGGAGATAGCAGATGGAATGAGGCTTCATTCAACCATGGTCAAAGTTCTAGAAGATTAGGTTAGTGGAAAATTAATGAACATCACCCATTTAATGACACTTGTCCTTAGTCAATAATATCAAGGCTCAAATTACTTTCTTGCCCCCTTAATTTTCGACAGCCTCATTGGGGAAGAAGGAAATGTCAAATGACTAATATGCCCTTCTCAAATCAATTAGGCAAGGTTAACTCTCCAAAGGAAAAATGATCTTTTCACACCTTTCGTTCGAAATTTCATTTTCCTGATATTCTTCACCCTCGATAAGGCGGCGTCCAATGCATATCAAATGTTGAAATCCCTCATTTCCAATTTCAAATTTTGAGGTCCTATCTCATGATTGATTTTTCGTCGATCGAAATTTCAATTTGTTTCGAATTAACGGGTGGCTCTTGCAGACTTTACGCGTATCGACTCTGTGATTCTCAACACACTTAGGATAACTCAAATGTTCCCTCGACGATCCTTACGATCAAAGTGTCGTTTTCTAATCGAGTTTCCCAGGTCCACGTACCTCATGTGCGTTAACCTTTCCCCTTCGGTTAATTATCTCGAGATTGATCAAATCCGAATGAGACATAACTGAAATACTTCGATAGATATCTTACATTCAAAGGTCTCGAAATGATAGGAAATTCAGAATGTCACAACTCTTCCCCTCTTACAAAAATTTCGTCCTTGAAATTTATTACAATCTAGCTACTCAAACAAATGGGGGTACTAACGCCTCATCGCTTCTTCGTTCTCCCACGTAACGCCTTCAGTTCTATGGTACTCCCATATTACTTTGACCAGTGAAATGATTTTAGTCCTCAGAACTTGCTCCTTTCGGTCTTCGATCCTCACTGACCTTTTCGCGTACGACACTTTGTCGTCCACTTCTATAGTTTCATAATCCAAAACGCGAGTCAGATCTGGTTCGTACTTCCTCAACATAGACACGTGAAACACATTATGTACCTGAGACAAACTCGGCAGTAAGGCAAGCCTCTAAGCCAATGTTCCAATCCGTTCTAGAATTTCGAATGAGCCTATATATTTCAGGCTCAACTTTCCCTTCTTTCCGAATCAAGATATGCCTTGCATTGGAGATATCTTGAGGAAAAAATGATCCCCAACTTGAAACTCTAACGACTTGCGTCTTTTATCGGCATAACTTTTCTGGCGACTTTGTGCCGTTTTCAACCTTTCTCTAATTATCTTTACTGCCTCAACTGACTGTTCCACCAACTCTGGGCCTGTCATACTCCTTTCTCCCACTTCATCCCAACACAATAGAGTTCTACAAGCTCTGCCATAAAGTGATTCAAAAGGAGCCATTCTAATACTTTGTTGGTAACTGTTGTTATATGCAAATTTTACTAGGTGCAAATGGTCTTCCCATCCACCTTTAAAATCTATAACACATGCTCGCAACATGTCATCGAGCGTCTGAATTGTCGTCTCCAATTGTCCATCTATTTGTGGGTAATATGCCTTGTTGAATTACAATCTGGTTCCCAAGGCATCTTGAAGACTCTTCCAGAAATTTGCTATAAATATAGGATCCCGATCCGACATAATTGTTATAGGTACTCCATGAAGTCTCACAATGTGACGCATATACGGCTCGGTGTACTTATTCATTACAAAGTCTTTTCTCATAGGAATAAAATGCACAGACTTGATCAATCTGTCCACGACTATCCAAATCGAATCATGTCCTCTCTAGCTCCACAGCAAACCCATAACAAAGTCCATTGTTACATGCTCCCATTTTCACTCCGGAATTTTCAAGGGTTGTAACAATACGCCAGGCTTACAATGCTGAGCCTTTAACGTCAAACACTTTGCTACATATCTAGCCATGTCCAGTTTCATTCCGTTCCACCAATAGTGCTAACTTAAATTCTGATACATATTCGTACTACCTAGGTGGATGTTGTAATTACTCCGATGAGTCTCGGACATAATTCTTTCTTTAAGCGCTTCATCATTAGACACACAAAGACGTCTACAAAACCTTAAAATTCCGTCCTCAAATACATAAAATTCGGCTTTCCTCTTTGTCGTATCGATACTCAGAATTTTTCGAATCTTTGGATCTGTAGACTGTAGGACTTTTATCATTTCTTGTATCTCTGGTTCAATTCTTAAGGTCTCTATCAAACTCGACAGCTGGCTTACTTCCAACTTAAACTCAGAGTCTCTCAATTTTTCCAGCACCGACCATCCTTTAATCATTAAATGCGCTATACTAGATTTTCGGCTAAGCGCATCGGCAACTCTATTCGCCTTCCCAGGATGGTACAAAATATCGTAATCATAATCTTTAAGCAATTCCATCCATCGATGCTGTCTCATGTTCAATTCCCTCTGGGAAAATAAATACTTTAAACTCTGATGGTCCATATAAATTTGGAACCTTTCACTACATAAATAATGGCTCTAAATTTGTAAGGCGAAAACAATGGCAGCCAACTCTAAATCATGTCACGGATAATTCGTTTCATGAGATCTTAATTGCCGCGAAGCATACGCTACTACCCTTCCGTGTTTTATAAGTACACATCCCAATCATTTTAACGAAGCATCGTTGTACATCTCAAAACCTTCGGGTCCAGAGGGGATCGTAAGTACCGGTGTCGTTGTCAAACGTTGCTTAAGATCCCGAAAACTCCTTTCGCATTTATCCGTCCATTCAAACTTCGTATACTTGTTAGTCAATTGCGTCAATGACATAGCTATAGACGAGAACTTTTCTACAAAGCGTATATAGTAGCCGGCTAATCCTAGAAAACTCCGAGTTTCCGTAACTGTAATAAGTCTAGGCCAATTTATCACCTCCTCAATCTTCGCAGGATCTACAGAGATTCCTTCTCCAGATATTACATGGCCAAGAAATATTAGCTTATTCAACCAAAATTCACACTTACTAAATATGGCATAAAGTAAGTGTTCCCTCAGAGTTTGCAGGACATTTCTCAAATGTTTTTCGTGCTCTTCCTTACTCCTCGAATAAATCAAAATGTCATCAATAAAGACAATAACAAAACGATCAAGGTGTTCCTTAAACACCCGATGCATCATGTCCATAAATGCTGTTAGAGCATTAGTTAACCCAAAAGGCATCACTGTAAATTCATAGTGCCCATATCTCGTTCTAAAAGCCATTTTCAGAATATCTTCTTTCTTAATTCTCAACTGATGGTATCCCGTTCTCAAGTCTATTTTAGAGAATAATAAAACTCCTTGCAACTGGTCAAATAGGTCGTCAATCCTTGGCAACGGATATTTGTTCTTAATGGTCACTTGATTCAGTTGCCTATAATCAATACACAAGCACAATGATCCATCTTTCTTCCTCACAAATAACACTGGTGCACCCCATGGCGACGCACTCGGTCTAATGAACCATTTAACCAACAACTCTTGCATTTGCACCTTTAACTCTTTCAATTTCGATAGTTCCATTCTATAAGGTGCCTTTGAAATTTGCTCTGTCCCAAGAGCTAACTCAATTACAAATTCAACTTCTCGCTCGGGTGGTAATCCAAGCAATTCTTGGGAAAAGATGTCTGGAAATTCACACACCACCGCTATATTTTCCAATTTCGGCACCTTTACCGTCGTATCAACTACCGCAGCCAAATAAGCTTGGCATCCCTCATCTAACAACTTGGAAGCTCCAGCGACGAAACCAAAGGAATGGAAATGCCTCCCCGACTCCCCTTAAACTCAAAGCTAGGGAGACCATCCGGAGAAAAACAAACTATTCTATCATCACAATCCACCATAGCCCTTTGTTTACTCAGCCAATCCATCCCAGTGATTACATCAAAGTCAAACATCGGTAGCACAACCAAATCTATCTTTTCCTCTCTACCACCAAACACCATCTTACAATCTATACAGCCTAACGAAACTATCACATTATCTTGTAACGGAGTAGTAACATGCAATCTCATACTCAATGGTTTCAATTCCAAATCAATCATATTAGCAAATCGAGCAAGCACGAAAGAAGGCAAAGCTCCAGGATCCAATAAGGTATAAGCAGCTTGATCATTCAAATAAATCATACATGTGACCACCTCAGGCACGTTCTCTACAATGCCTCGTGCTACAGCATACACTTGCCCTTGAACCAGCGATCGATTCAATTCATTCTGTGGAGGAGCAGCCAGGGGTCCTACCTGAGGTCGTGGTCCCTAAGATTTAGGTCCTGGAATTTGGTTGGGACAATTTCTTATCTGATAGCCCAATTGACCACACTTAAAGCATACTCCCGTTCTAGTCGGGTAAGGTCCACTCCCATGCTTCCTCCCACAAAGATGACAGTTCAAGTTGAACTGGTGCGGCGGCTTCTCAATATTCTTTCTTGCGGGTGGAACAAAACGTCTATTATTGGTCTTTGGTCTCTTACCAAATTGACGATTGTCTCGAAATGAGCTAAACCGTGATCCAGATGCGACATTTCTCTCTCTCAGGTCTCTCTCAATCATCTGTCCCTGTTCATATATTTCCTTGTACGTTTTTAAATTCAATGCTATCATTTGACTGCGAAGTTCGGATCGTAACCCGTCTCGAAACCTCCACGCCTTCTCTAGTGAGTCTTCCACATACCACGACGCATACCTTGACAACCTAGCAAATCAGTCTCATACTGATCCACTGTCATGTGATTCTGACACAAATTCTGGAATTCCACTGGTTTCCTTTCTTGCGCAGTCTTCGAAAAATACTTGTCGTTGAAGACAGCAGTGAAAGCAGCCCAATTCAGGGCAGTACCCTCAGGAAATACCCCATCCTTCGTAGCATTCCACCAGTCATTCGCGGTACCTTTCAATTGGTAAACCGCCAAAAGTACTTTTTCCTCATCACTACATTTTCGAACCCCAAAGATTTTCTCGAGCTTTTCTATCCATCTAGGTGTTAACTCTAGATCACCCGTACCATTAAATTGGAGGGGCTTTAACTTCACAAACTGTTCAACTAGCTGCCCCTTTTGTCTAGTCACAAGTTCATTACCTGATGCATTACCTACCTTAACACCTTGACCACTAACCTCATTAACTCGAGCATTACCAACTTCAACACCATGTCCAATACTTGTGTTAACTCCACTACCCACATTATTACTAGTCGTCACGTTGAAAGTAGCCAAGGCAGCTTTCACAGCCTAGATCTCTATCCTGAGCTTGCCTATTTATCAAGTTTCCGATTTGTTCCAATACTCTCAATACATCACCCATTCCAAGATTCACCGTTACAGGTGGCCTCGAACTAGAAGCTCCACCTCTAAGTCTCCCACGCCTGCCAGGTCGGTTGCTCATCCTTATACTACCTATACCACTTTAATTCCACTACGAAATTAATGACTTAATTCATCTACAGAAGTCTAGTGGTTTTATGCTACACAACAAGCATTACTCACACTAAGGCAACCATTCACTCAGTCATTCTCAACAGCACAACAATTAGAAACGTACAATCACGCTTCAATTTCAAACATAATACTCAATATTTCATTAAGCAAGCATCCACAATCAATACACCCACTAAATACGAAGCTTGGCTACTATCTAATCATCATAACTCATCACTTTCATGATGCCAATCACATGCGCCACTTCATATGCCATGCATTTCTTACTTAACTTTAGCGAACACCCTACAGTTTTGCTACCTCATCGTCCTGAATCTCATTCCTCCTTATTAACCCAATCCTCAATAGACTCAGATCGAGCTAACCTTGCTCTGATGCCACTTCAACAAGGATGTCACGCCTCGCTCACCTTACAAGTGTGTTCATCCGCTCATGCCGTAATTTCAGTCCTAGGATACCCTTCTTTACGGTGATAAATAAATGAGACTCGCATGTGGAAGAATAAAATAAATAAATACATAACTCCATGCAAGGTAATTCAAAATAAAATAAAGAATGAGATACAGGACAAAGAAAATGGTGATTTACATATTAAGAGAACGAATTTATACAAACGAGGCCAGGGACTAGCTAATACCACTAGCTAAGGTTGAGAAAGACAAAAGGGCGAACAAAAGACAACCATTAAGCCCCACAAAAAAGATCGTCACCACCAAAAGACAACTCCAACGGTAGTGTGATCTTGAGCCCACTAAGTTGTACAAATATCTTCTGCTCAACTCAAGTTCTCTGCGGGATCATAATCCGAGAAAGTTTCTGATCGTACTTCTATGGTATCCTCTTCCTTCTCATCCTTTGAGTCAGAAATATCGATCACCTCGATATCCTTCTCTAGCCGAGGTCTCCTCTATAACGTTCCTCGAGCCTACCACGAAACCCTCTACCTCGATCTCATCTCGCGAAGGATGGCACCACGATGGAACTACATGTCTTGGAACCTCGTGAGCCTTTAATAGACCAGTGGTAACTTCCTCAGCTCTCTTGAACCAGGCCTCAAAACGATGTGGCTTCTAGTCTTCATCCCCCTCATCAACCCATACTACCGTACTCTTCCTAATATAAACTGTACCTTATCTATCTGAAAATTCCTCAAAATAAGCTATCATCCCCTTAAGATCTCCTAGGTGTGCATGCAACATATTCAAAGTTTGAGATCTGAAAAGAAAAATGATCCCACGACGGGGTAAGACTTACGTCTCAGCAAGCTTCCCTAATCCTAAATTAGACCATCAGTCCCACCAAATAAAACAGTCATAACAACAAACAACGGTGGCATAAAGGCATATAACATTTACACGAGAGCGTCACATCATACGACTTGTAAAGAGATGACATATAAAATAAATAAATAAAGAAAGTGACCCAAGCTTTCGTACTAGTCAAGAACCACATCAACACCACATGAATTAATAACCAATAAAATTCTTAATACACAACTCAATAGATTAGTCCGCGTTCAACGCATTAGACTACCCAGACAAAGAAACTCGCGTTAAGACGCATTAGGTTTACGAGCTTATTTCCAAACTCACTCTAGCATGTACAAATTTTTATCCCGTGTAAAGACGCCTCAGGATAACATTCGAGCCACAACTCCACGTTAAAATGCCTCAGAGTATACTCACGTTGTGATCTAGCGTTAAGACAACTCAGGATATCATGTACCTCAACAAACATTTCAAGTCAAGAATTATCTCTTTAATCATTTAATCACATTGCCACCACGAGAAACTTCAGAAAGCCGATCATAAACCGTTTGCTTACCAAAATGATTGCACTTTATTGCCAAACATAACTTGAGAGTCACATACCGTATTGCCTCATTATCAAGTAAGACATACTAACAAGCACATCACCAAGTCAGTCAAAAAAACTATAATTTTAATAACAAGCAAGCGCTCTTAGCCTACTCCTCAACAATTCCAGTCAATTTCCACTCAACCAATCATAACAAAATCGTCAACTCATCGAATTCGCAATAAAACCATCCAATTGCGTCCAAATGTTCTAATATAGGTTTAGGGTCGCTTACCTTCATTCTATTTAGCAATTTCCATCGAAAGTCCCTTGTCAAAGCCAGCTTCAATCCCAAATAACGTTGTCCAAAAACAAGGCAGCAAGATACTTCTGTGATAAATTATCGTTTCAATCCATTTCTCTTTTCTAACTTCAATTCCACCAATTGTACACCTTAATAACACCCTAAACGACATTCTAGTATACCTTAACACCACATTTAGAGCATGATGACGCCAAGAACAGCCCCCAACAGAACCGGTTTGCACAAATCCAAAATAGAGCAGAACCGGTTCTACTTTCTCATGCATTAAACAGCCCATGCATCACCTTAAGCTTCAATTTATCATCAATTCCTCTTGGTAAAACCTCAATTAATGTGTTATATAGTTCCATGATGAAATTCAATGCTAAATGGCACTCCTAAGACCTCCGAACAGCTCACTTCATCCTAGACTAACCGGTGGTCATATTCTGCTCTTAAAAATCACCTCGATTCAACCATCAAAAGCTAATCGTAAATAAGCCGAAATAGCGGCCCCAACTCAGTGAACCTAGTACTACATGTCATGTAACTTCCATAAGAAATTCGGAGCCATTTGAATTCTTTAAGAGGGTGAACCATAGCCCTCTCTCAGTTAGCTCAGAATCTGTCCAGTTTTCTTCCAATAATTCCTATAAATTAACTAGACCTCCAAAAATCATAAAACCAATTGGAGCTTATCAAGGACAAGTTAAATAACCTGTGATGGCTGGCGGCCAGTCAAACGGTCACCAGAGGTGGCACTCGTACGAACCGAACGACATGGCAGAAGCTGGTCGAAACAAAGCAGTTTCTGTTCTTGAGGAAAAACTCAAAATAAAGGGAAGGGGAGGGTTGATCCACAAAATCTTGAGGGAGATAGCAGATGGAATGAGACTTCATTCAACTATGGTCAAAGTTCTAGAAGATTAGGTTAGTGGAAAATTAATGACCATCACCCATGTAATGACATTTGTCCTTAGTCAATAATATCAAGGCTCAAATTACTTTCTTGTCCCCTTAATTTTCGACAGCCTCCTTGGGAAAGAAGGAAATGTCAAATGACTAATATTCCCTTCTCAAATCAATTAGACAAGGTTAACTCTCCAAGGGCAAAATGGTCTTTTCACACCTTTCGTCCGAAATTTCGTTTTCTTGATATTTTTCACCCTCGATAAGGCGGCGTCTAATCCATATCAAATATTGTACTCCCTCATTTCTAATTTTAAATTTCGAGGTCCTATCTCATGATCGATTTTACGTTAATCGAATTTCAATTTGTCTCGAATTAACGGGTGGCTCTTGCAGACTTTACCCGTATTGACTCTGTGATTCTCATCTCACTTAAAATAACTCAAACTACGGCAACTTTGGTTGTCATGTAATCGCGAGGGTCTGTCGCTAGCCTTGACGGCAATGATCGTCACAATTCGATTTAGAAAAATTTTACAAATTATACTTTGGTTAAGCGGTATCACCCACGTCCTAATCGTACAACACTAGCAATAGTTTTCTTAATTGTTTTTAGATTAGTCTCGGCTCTAAATGTTCACTCGACGATACTTATGGTCAAAGTGCCTTTTTCTAATCGAGTTTTCCAAGTCCACGTACCTCATCGCGCGTTAGCCTTTCCCCTTCGGTTAATTAACTTGAGATTGAACAGATTCGAGTGAGACATAACTAAAATATCTCGATAGATATCTTACATTCAAAGATCTCGAAATGATAAGAAATTCAGAATGTCACAGTTATAAACCCAAAGATACTCCTATTGCAAGAGTTGAAGGCTTAAGCCATAAAATGTGTCTTGAGACTCCATCAACAAATGAAGAAATCGAAAATGTTCCATATACTAGTGCTGTTGGAAACTTAATGTATATTATAATGTGTACAAGATCTGATATTTATTATGTAGTTGGAATGTCATGCGTGCCACTCTAATATAGGTCAGTCACTTTGGGTTGCCATCAAGAGAATCCTCAAGTATTTGAAAAGTACTGTGGAGTTTTTGCTGAGTTATTAGGATAATGATCTGCACCTTGAAAGCTATACTGATGTTGACTGAGAAAGAGGTTTAGGTGAGAAAATTTTAAGTTTTGGATTTGTGTTCTTACTTAGCAATGGCGCCATATCATGGAGTAGTAAGAAATAAACGTATATAGGCTTATCCATGATGGAAGCTGATCTCGTGGTGTTATCAGCAGCTGTACAATAGAATGTTTGGCTTAAGAGATGTTTGGATCAATGAGATGTTGTTATAGATACTGCAGATATAATTATTGGTTAATTGTAATAGTTAGCAACAATAGCTTATGCTAAAGATCATTTCAAGACCAAACAAATGGACGTGAAATATGATTTTGTGAAAGACATGATTGTATGAAAAGATATGAACATACAGTACATATATGTGCATAGAATGATAGCAGATCATATGATGAAATTAATTCCTAGAGATGTTTTCTTCAATCATGTGCTAGCAAATGGATTAGTTTCCTATACTGAAATCTCTAAAAGTGCGTAGAAGTTGAAGTATTGGATATTTATATTTTTCAAAGTTTACAGTCAATGGTATTTGTTATTACTATTGATGCCTATGAGTTTGTATGGCATTTATGCATATTAATCCTTGATGCATTATGTTTGAGAAGGTATGTCGGACAGATGGAGATTAGCACACTCACAAGGGTAGTCGCCTCTATTTGTTGTGTGACGAATAGAGATAAGACAATTTTAATCTCATTATCTAGGTGATAATTGAGAGCTCGAGCTTAAAGTATGAGTGTCGCCTTTAATAGAGTGTTAAGATGAGGTCATAATGTTTATTATATCTGAAAGTGAAATAGCCCACATATTTTACTTTATTTGTCTTTAATGCCAAATGCGAGTTCAAATGGATTCTATTAAAGAGAGTAGATTCGTGAGCTCAAGTTAGGCACTGAGTATATTTGAACTATCATTTGTACGGTATTAAAAGAAAAAACATACGCTCCATGGGAAAGGAGAGAATATCGTAATACGTACTTCATATTATGCATGCATGAGACAATTAAGAAGAGTTGGCAAGAGTTTTGCTCTCAACTTTATAGCCGTGTGAGACTTTTTGAGGATAAAATTTTCTCAAATTTAGTCTCATCACAACTCTTACTGATTGTGACATTCCGAATTTTGACCTTCTCGAAAGCTATTGAATGGAAGGATATTGATCGATGTGTTTCAGTTGTAACTCGTTCGGAGTTGGCCACTCTTGAGTTATCTGACCAAAAGGGAAAGACTAATGCGGAGTCGAGTATGTGGACTTGGGGAATTTAAATAGAAAATGATACTTTGACCATAAGGATTGTCGAGAGAATATCTTAAGCCAGTAGAGATCGATCTAGAAATGATCATGTAATGTCTTGCTAGCATTATAAGTTAGGACGTGGGTGATTCTGTTTAACCAATGTGTAATTTGCGAGAATTTCCTAAATCGAATTTCGATGGTCAGGATCGAAGGAACGAACGATAAGCCCTCATAATTACATGACAATCAAAGTCACCATGGCTTAAGAAAAATCCCAAGGTCGGTACGTGTAGTGCCTGCAAAAGTCACCCGTCAGTTCGAGATAAATTGGAATTACAATCGACGAGAGTTCGACATGAAATTGAACCTCGAGATTTGAGTATTGGACATTGAGGAATTCAAACATTTGAATTGAATTGGACGTTGCCTCATTGAGGGTGGTTTATACTGGAAAAAAAATGAAATTTCGGACGAAAAATGCCAAATGACAATTTTGTCCCCCGACCTTTGACCTTGCCTTAAGAAGTTTAGAAGGACATTTTGATCATTTTTCCTCCTCTATATACTGCCAAAAATGTATAATGGATGTGGTCAAATGAAGTCAAAGTCAATGGATCAACCAATGAGAGGTTACCAAGTGTCAACCAAAGGAGAAACCAAGCACTAAATGGTCATTAATTACCCATATTGTCTAATTGACCAAAAATTACATTATTGGAGAAGAAATCCTCTCTTTACCATTTTGGCCGGCCACCATCTCCCACCATCTTCTTCTCCATTTTTCCTCTCAGCCGAACAGGTTTCTCGCGGATAGGAAAAAATCAGCTCACTATTTCGGCCGTAACTTTGTCGTCCGACTTCGAATCAAGGTAAAATCACCTCTATCTTAACACTTATTGTCTTTCCATTCTAGGAAGGTATTATGAGCTTAATATGGCCGAGCAGTTTATCCCATAGGTCTATTTGAGTGGGCAAAGGTCAACATCCTACTCGGTTTTGGAAAGACTGCGTTTTTGGGAGCTTCCGAGCTTCAAATGGTTTCAAATTTTCAGTGAGTTCTTCTAAACTCATAGTATAAGAGTTTAGCAAGTGGAAATTAAAGTTTTATATGAATTTTGAAGGGTGTACATGGATGGTCTGTAGAGGTTTATACCGAGCAAATTCTGCTCGTTTGAGGACCGTGGAGGAACCGGGCTGTTTAAAGGTCTTTGAAGTGTTATTTTACTTCCAAATCTACGGTGAGCTCCCTTAACTTGTAAATTAAGGTTATGGTGAGTTGATTTTGTGATGGATTGAAGTTTGGAATTGATTTATAGCTTGATTGAGCGAATTAAACCTGAAACCAGTTCTGTTTTGAGAATGAACCATTGCTGGACAGTTTTGTTGGCTGCTAATGAGGAGTGTTTGGACTTCAAATTGACCTATAATATCCTATAAGAGGTGATGTGAGGTGTTAATGGGAAGTGTGTGAAGTGTGTGAAGATGATTAGGGTTTAGAAGTGAATTATGGCAAAATTGATGCATGAACATCTAGGTCGTGTCTTGCCTTGTGTATGACTATGTGAATAGAACACATTAAGTGTTTTGGGGGAGCACTGCCACGTGTTCAATTATTGAAAAAGGTGTCTTGAATTGCCAATGGTATGGCTAGGGAAAGATTGGGTTAATGGAAGTGAGCACTCCATGATTTTTTATTCAAGATTGATAAATCTTTATAGGTTGACGAAGGATTCTTGGAGAGTTCATACTTGTGGCATTGAGGAGAGTCACTTTGTGTGACATTTTGCTAATTGATCAAGGTAAGTATTTCCTAAACCTTTATCTGAATGCTAGGACACTATTGGATAGAGTGGTCGAGTGATTTGATTGCTTTATGAAGCCTATGCCTTGAATTGCTTGATTGAGTAATTGATTCTATGGTTTAAATGGCATAGCATGACAATTGGACTGTGATAGGCCTTGATTACATATTTGGCTATTGAGCCTTGTATTCATGAATTGGCAATGATCCCCTGTTATTGAATGTGGCTATAGTGCTATAGTATTGAATTGGCTATAATGCATGTGTGTTATGAATGGGCTATGGTGGCCCAGCGATCGTTGGCCTGTGGCCCCGGAGATCGCATTGGCTGTGAGTCCGTGAGGTGACAATTGGTTGTGAGTCTCGAAAGTACCGATCGGCCTGTGGCCTCGTTAGTACCAATAGACTAAAAGTCTTGATGAGAAAAATACCGATTGGCTTGTGGCCCCAGTAATAATGAATGGTGGTGAGATTGAAAGATATTGAGGATACCGATTGGCTTGTGACCCTAGTGGTATCGAATAGTGGTAATCTTGAATAAAATGAGAATGTTAATTGGCTTGTGACTCCAGTGGCATCGAATGGCTGGGAGCCTTGAAAGTACTGATTGGTCTGTGGCCCCAATGGTACTAAGATATCGAT
This sequence comes from Rhodomyrtus tomentosa, assembly GCA_028455895.1. Classification (NCBI taxonomy): domain Eukaryota; kingdom Viridiplantae; phylum Streptophyta; class Magnoliopsida; order Myrtales; family Myrtaceae; genus Rhodomyrtus; species Rhodomyrtus tomentosa. Next base: position 35,837,373 of record JAPCWY010000004.1, read on the forward strand.
TGGCTTGTGGCCTCAGTGATGTCAGTTGGCAAGAGTGCCAGAGAAGTACATTGCGGCTGAGAGCCTAGACGATGAGTGGTTGTGAAAATTGTGATGATTATGTACTGGTTAAGTGCGATATAGGCAAGGAGCTTGACTCCTAAGATTGAATGTGATTAATTGTGTTGCTGACCATGCTAGCTTTGTTGATTTGCCTGATTTGGTGTTAGTTTCATAGTCTGGAACGACTGGTGTTCAGGTTTAGGTTTAGGTTTCACTTATTGAGATTTATATCTCACTCCAGTGAGGGCTTAATTTTTTCAGGTCCCAAGCGAATGAAGCCCGAACTTGCCAAGGATTGGCATTCGAGGAAGTAGTTGATCAATTGTATTTAAGACGTTGGGTGATCTTAGAGATTGTATATTGTTTGGTGGATTAGTTTTGATCATTGGAACGAATTGAGGTGTATTTTATAGATTGAGAAGTGTACCATTTATTTTTATCTTAAGTCATCTTGATTTTATTTATGTACGGAGTAGTTTCTTGCTTCCGCATGTATACGATTTGAGAATATGAGAGCCGAAGGATCCTGGATGGCATAGCTTGATTACGGCCTGGTGGGATGTTCGCGTGCTCCTCGAGTTTGGCGCGTGACATCCCCGTTTAAGTGGTATCAGAGCAATGTCAGCTCGATCTAATGTGATTGGGGTTTGGAATGATAAGGAGTAACGACTCGAGGACAATTAGGTAGTGAGACCTTTAGGGATAAGCGTGGATTGCTGATTCTTGGGGACTATAGGCTTGAATTTGTGAGGTACACTAATGGTTCTAGTGTCGATTTAATGGATGATCTTGAGAGACTTTATGATTAAGGCTCACAAAGAAGTGAATAGAGATTGAGGAGTCATAAATCTGGATTTGAGGTTGCTAGAGGATTGCTTGTGAATGAAGGGTCAATTGGATTATACGATTATAATCGTGGTTTGTTAGTGACCTAACTTGAGAAGTATGAGTTATAAAGAGATGACCGGTATTAAGGGATTCAGGTGTGAATTGTGTTATATCTTGATGATTTTAGTTGTTGATTGTTAACGACAACCTTGGATGATATGAGATGAGGTGTATACAGGGAAGCGGACAAGGAATATTTGGATTAAAGGCTAGTTACGATTGAGTGTATATGGATTTGACTTGAATAGCAACTAGATTTGAGGAATATAGTTGAATATAGACAATTAATATGTGAGATGCGATGGTCATTGGTGGAACCAAAGGTTTTCTATAAGTGAGGCTTGATGTGAAAACGATTGTGGTTTGATAAGTGGTGAGAACGAACATGTTGTGCATGTGTTTGTGGCTTTGAAACAAAAGCTGATGAGGGTGCACTCATAAGCTTATCACGGTTGGACTTAATAAACTATTGCTTGGTATGGGACAAGTGGATGGGATACATATAAATTATAATGAAGTATGGTATGGGACGTATGGAACGAGGCTTTTTCCGTAGATGTATAACTTGGGGCAACCTACAACAGCCAGGACTAATGAGGGCGGGGAGTGATCGCCAGGACAAAAAGGTATGGATAAGGAGTGGCTCCTGACAGACTTCTAAGATAGTAAGAGGCGAGAATGACCCAAGTCATAACTTGAAAGGAAAGTCTGGGTATCAGGTTGAGTCCAATTGTGGTTAATCCATGTATGACACGGGATGGATTCCCTAGTGCATGTTTGAAAGTGGCATGACATGTGAAATGATGCCTGTGATTGACAAGGTTAAAGTTTCGTGCTTGGCAAATGATGTCGTTTGAAAAAGAAAAACGATGTTGTGATTGGCCTTTTAAGCGTGTTTTATGATTGGCATCATGTGAATGTTATGACCATGGTATAACTGAGATATTAGACGGCATGTGGGGTTTATACTCATTGAACTAATGCATGTTGAGCATAAGATAACCTGTCGTGTTTGTGACAGAGTGATAGATGCCTCTAGGCTTAAAGTGTGAGCTATTGACTGAGTGAATTGCTATCTTGATGCTTATTTGATAGTTGCCTAGTTGAGGCTTGCCTAGTGATAGTTGTTAACTGAAAAATCGCCTTGTTGAGACTGGCCTGTTGAATAGTCATTAACTGATGAGGATCTGGAATCTTAAGGTAATGGACAACAAGTTGAGAATTGTTTGGGAACCACTGTAAGATTGATAATGCTGAATGATGAAATGGTCAGCCTGAGACTGCTAGACTTGAGTAGAGGACTTAAGTCTTTGATTCCTAGAGGGAATCATATTGGCTCAAGAGACATGAGAACCTAATAAGGTTGAACGATCAAGGTACGGTCGCTAGAAGAGTACTTGGCTCGAATATTTAAGGTATGAGAAGGTCCAAGAATTGAGTTGGCTCATGAGAATTTAGTAAAGATGAGTGACTGGAGTATGAGTACTATAAAAGAATTATGGCTCGATTTGTTAATCGTGCAAGACCTAAGTGTGATAAGGAGTCGTGAGAATTATAAACGGAAATGAGAAAAGTGGATGGGTAGACAGACTTGAGAATGAGCTGCCATTGTACCCAAGTCACTATGGTGACAGATGCTAGTATCGATGAGTTAAAGTGATGAAAGTCACAAAAAGGTGACTCTGAGTTATTTCATTCACGAGAAAGGTTAATGTGTGGGAAGAACGGTGAGAATTTTGAAAAGCTTGTGAAGCTAAGAATAAGGTTGAGATTGACTGAGTTTGATGGAGAGATGAGATTTGAAATTGTCTCCTTCTAGATTGAGGATCTTGGTAAGAGAACCTTAAAGGTTTGAGTACACTGAGGAAAAAAAGTGGCCCTGGCAGTTTTAGCCTTAAGCGGCTGTTGATAGTTGTTGAAAGGTCACTAGAGGAAGGGTTCCTCGAGGGCATGATATTGCCTGGACTACCTCTGTTGAGTTATTTGACGGAAAGTATCCTCCTGAGATTACTCGAGAGCAAAGGTTGTTGGGATCCTAATAGTTTTGTAAGGATCAGAGGATGATCGACCAATTTGAGACAGAGTTCTCAAGATCGCCTAAGTACATTGAGTATGGTCAAGGACCCTTTGAATGAGATATGAAATCCTTGAGTGGATTGAAATCTGAAAGCCTTATGGCTAATTGCTATTACTAGTTTTGAGGAACTGTAATGGATGTTAATAAGAGGAATGAATGATTGGAAGAAATATGAGTAAAGAGAACGTCATTTGTAGAATGCGGAAAGTATCTCTAAGGAATGGTTGATTACCTGGCGTAAAACCCATGGTGAAAAATGAGCAGTCCGTCTCTTTTGTTATGAAAGGAGTTGAGGAAAATCGACATGCTAGTTTACTTAGAATTAATGATTTCTTGAGATTAGTTGATTGAACTGGAACCATGAAAAATGAAATCATGAGTTGTTGTTCCCTAAAGAATAGGGCGTTGTTCTTAAAGGGCGATTGGACCATGAGATGGTCGTTGATGGAAAGAAAAGCGAATGGACTTGATGGTCCTAGCAACTTGCGATTTTAATGAATGGTGAATAAGCAAAAAGGGTTTTAATGAATGGTAAATAAGCAAAAAGGGTGCTTAGATTTAACCGCAAGGCGACTTGAGGTAGTCTAATCGAGTATTCGATACGTGAATTGGTGGAGACCAAGGACGAGTGAATTTAGTCACTTGAGGTGACTGAGTCATTGGAAGAAAAATGACAAGCATGGTGACATTTAAATCTAGAGTAAAGGTATCTCCGTTGGCGTAGACTCCAAGATTGGCGTCCTATAAAATGAAAAGGACAAGGTGGATTCGAAGTGAAAGAATGCCACTAAAGTGTATGGTTTCCTTCATAGGGTAAGTAACCCTAGTGTGGAAGGAAGAGGAAAGTCTGAATTTATTGATATTGCGGTTGAGCGTCTGGACTAAGAAAAAAGATGCATAACTTGAATGATTCATGGAAGTTAAGTCCGAGAGACTGTCCTGTAGAAAATGTTGAATTCCAGGATGATGTCGATGTTCAGTTGAATGGATGAAATTGGGAAAAAGTCGTATTAACTGGTTGTGAAACCAAGAGGTTAAGACACTAATGCTTCTTGAGGAAAGAGCAACAAAAAATGAACAAAAGGTTGTATAGTCTAAGTGGGGGCTCATGAGAGCAGAGAGCCAATGTTTGAGCTCTCAAGTGAAAGGTACGAGAAACAGTTTGGAAGATTTGAGACTTGGTAGAAATAAGGTGATAATAGTCGAATTGAACATTCGAGGAATAATTGGATGGACTATTATCGTCTTGAGAGACGATGATTGGACTCATTTAATGAGTCATGAGAAATATGAACAACTTTTGAGAATGTCCTAGGGACTCTAAAGAGATGCTCGTTATATGCTAAATGTGAAGAATACGAGCTGTGGACCTGATGAGATAAGATTCCTCAGTTGTGAAATTTCTGGGAAATGGAATTCTTGTGGAACATTTGAGGATAGGAATGAGTGATGAATCGGCTAGAGTCGATGTGAGTTGCGGGAAGTGGAAATTTTATGAGATTGATGAATTGTTATAAACGGATCGTGGGAAGATTTCCCACAAGAGCTGTTCCATTAGTGAAATGGACAAAAGACGAGACGTAACACGAATGAATGAATGAACGTGAAAAGAGTCTTCGAGAACTTGAGTTAAGCTGATGGCTATGCTGTTTATGACGTTTCCGGTTGGAAATTGAAAAGCTTATTAAGGACATAATGACACGATGCAAAATGAAACTTGAGACATAACGAGCCAACCAGAAGTGGACATTGCATATACGTCGTAATGCTAAGGCCATATGAGTTGGAATATTTAGAGCATGATTGGAATTGGTTTGCGAATGTCCTCGCAACAAAGTTTGGGAAACATTGTTTGGGTGGAAAAAAATTTCAAGTTTATATCTACTCCAAAAATATCAAGTAGTAGTTTCCCGAGAGGAATTAATGAGAAGCAACGCCGATGGAATAGATTACTTACGGATACGGAAGCGTTGCTCGTGTAAGGAAAGACCTAGCAACTGTGAGAACTGCAAGAGTTGAAAATGTTGACTGCTTTAAAGGTATTGAAGGGAAAGCATAGCCATTGTGAGTTGGTGGATTAAATTGGTCATTGAGGATCTCGAATGTAATCGAGGAAGAGCTATTAAGGACTCAATCATAAGTTTACCTAAGAAGTTGAGAAGGCTATGGTTCGATTTGGATAATCAAGGGTAAGCTAATGGAAATTGTGCATCCTCGACTACACAAAGGACGTTTGAATTGGATGATTATGCCAAATGATAGACGCACCAAGGAGTATGTTTTCATGATGATTTGGTAATGATCGTGAGAGGAAAGGACATGAATTTAAGGCGACGTTTTGGAAAATCCTTTCGACTAGGAATTTCTAAAGCAAGGTTGCAGTGTGATGCACGTGTTATCCTTGGACTAATAGGCAAATTGAACGGAAGATTCGAGTGCTCGAATAGGTATCACCAACAGATATTATGAATGTCGAAAGAGAATAAAGAAAAACAAGTACAGGTTGAGGACTGAGGGAAATAAGTCATGGAAGAATATGACTTTTGTCAGAAAAGACAAGTGGGAACGTCAAGTAATAAAAGGATCTACTTTAGAGAACGAGGATGGGATGAGGCGTCTGTACCCCGTGAGATTGGATAACTCGAAAATGACAAATTTCAATGATGGAATTTCTTTAAGGGGGAGGAATTGTGACATTCCGAATTCCAACCCTCTCGAGGTTATTGAATGAAAGTATATTGATCGATATATTTCAGTTGTAACTCGTTCGGAGTTGGCCACTCTTGAGTTGTCTGATCAAACAGGAAAGACCGATGCAAAGTCGGGTACGTGAACCTGGGGAATTTGAATGGGAAATGGCACTTTGACCATAAGGATTGTCGAGAGAATATCTTGGGCCAACAAAGATCGATCTAGGAACGATCATGGAATGTCTTGCTAGCGTTACACGTTGAGACGCGGGTGATTTCGTTTAACCAATGTATAATTTGTGAGAATTTCCTAAATCGAATTTCGATGATCAGAATCGAAGGAACAAACGATAAACCCTCGCAATTATATGACAACCAAAGTCGCCACGGCTTAACAAAAATCTCAAAGTCGATATGCGTAGCGCTTGCAAGAGTCGCCTGTCAATTTGAGATAAATTGGAATTACAGTCAACGAGAGTTCGACATGAAATTGAACCTCAAGATTTGGGTATTGGACATTGAGGAATTCAAACATTTGGATTGAATTGGACGTCGCCTCATCGAGGGTGGTTTATATCGAAAAAAATGGAATTTTGGACGAAAAGTGTCAAATGACCATTTTGCCCCTTGACCTTTGGCCTTGCCTTAAGAAGTTTAGAATGTCATTTTGGTCATTTTTTCTCCTCTATATGCTGCCAAAAATGTATAATGGATGTGGTCAAAGGAAGTCAAAGTCAATGGATCAACCAATGGGAGGTTGCCAAGTATCAACCAAAGGAGAGGCCAATCATTAAATGGTCATTAATTAGACATCTTGTCTAATTGACCAAAAATTACATTATTGAAGTGGAAACCCTCTCTCTCTCCCATTTTGGCTGGCCACCATCTCCCACCATCTTCTTCTCCATTTATACTCTCTACCAAATAGTTTTCTCGCGGACAGGGAAAGATCGGATTACTGTTTCGATAATAACTTTGTCGTTCGACTTCAGATTATGGTAAAAATATCGCCAACTTAAAGATGATTGGCTTGCCGTTCTAGGAAGGTATTTTAAGCTTAATTTGGCTTAGCCGTTTGTCCCGTAGGTCTATTTGAGTGAGCAAAGGTCAAAATCTGACCCGGTTTTGGAGAGGCTACATTTTTGGGAGCTTTCGGACTCCAAATGACTTTCAATTTTCAATGACCTCTTCTAAACTCATAGTATAAGAGTTTATCAAGTTGAAATTAAGATTTTATATTATTTTTATGGTGTACATGACTGGTTTGTGGAGGTTTATACCGAGCAAATTCTGCATGTTTGAGGACCGTGGTGAAATCGGGCTGTTCAAAGGTCTTTGAGGTGTTATTTTACTTCCAACTCTTTGGTGAGCTCCATTAACTTTTACATTAAGGTTATGGCGAGTTGGTTTTGTGATGGATTGAAGTTTGGAATTGATTTATGGCTTGATTGAGCGGATTGAACCCGAAATCGGTTCTGTTTGAGGATGAACCCTTGCTGACTGATTCTGTTGGAGGCTGATTGAGGAGTGTTTGGACTTCAAATTGACCTATAGTGTCCTATAAGAGGTGATGTGAGATGTTAATGGGAAGTGTGTAAAGAGGATTGAGGTTTAGAAGTGAATTATGGTAAAATTGGTGCATGAACCTCTAGGTTGTATCTTGCCTTGTATATGACCATGTGAACAGAACACATTAACGGTTCGGAGGGAGCGTTGCCATGTGTTCAATTATTAGAAAAGGTGTCTTGAATTGCCAATGGTATGGCTAGGGAAAGATTGGGTTAATGGAAGTGAGCATTTCATGATTTTTTATTCAAGATTGGTAAATATTTATAGGTTGACGAATGATTCTTGGAGAGTTCATACTTATGGCATTGAGGAGAGTCACTTTGTGTGACATTTTGCTAATTGGTCAAGGTAAGTGTTTCTTAAACCTTTAATGAATGCTAGGACACTATTGGATAGAGTGGTCGAGTGATTTGATTGCTTTATGAAGCCTATGCCTTGAATTGCTTGATTGAGTAGTGAATTCCATGGTTTGAATGGCATAGCATGACAATTGGACTGTGATAGACCTTGATGACATATTTGGCTATTGAGCCCTATATTCATGAATTAGCATTAATGCCCTGTTATTGAGTGTGACTATAGTGATATAGTATTGAATTGGTTATAATGCATGTGTGTTATGAATGGGCTATGGTGCCCCAACGATCGTTGGCCTGTGGCCTCGGAGATCGCGTTGACTGTGAGTCCCTGAGATAACAATTGACTGTAAGTCTCGAAAGTACCGATTAGCCTGTGGCCCCAGTGATACCAATTGACTAAAAATTTTCATGAGGAAAATACCAATTGAACTGTGGCCCCAGTGGTATTGAATGGTGGTAAGCTTGAAAGATATTGAGGATACCGATTGGCCTGTGGTCCTAGTGATATCAAATGGTGGTGATTTTGAATAAAATGAGAATGCCGATTGGCCTGTGGCCCTAGTGGCATCTAATGGCTGCGAGTCTTGAAAGTACCGATTGGCTTGTGGCTCCAGTGATATCAGTTGGCAAGAGTACCAGAGAAGTACATCGCGACTGAGAGCCTAGGCAATGAGTGGTTATGAAAATTGTGATGATTATGTGCTGGTTATGTGCGATATGGGCGAGGAGCTTGAACCTTGAGATTGAATGTGATTAATTGTGTTGCTTGACCATGCTAGCTTTGTTGATTGGCCTGATTTGGTGTTAGTTTCATAGTTTGGGGAGATTGGTGTTCAAGTCTAGGTTTAGGTTTTAATTATTGAGATTTATATCTCATCCCATGGGGGCTTAACTTTTTCAGGTCCCAAGCAAATGAAGCTCGAACTTGCCAAGGATTGGCATTCGAGGAAGTAGTTGATCAACTGTATTTAAGACGTTGGGTGATCTTAGAGATTGTATATTGTTTGGTGGATTAGTTTTGATCATTGGAACGAATTGAAATGTATTTTATAGATTGAGAAGTGTGCCATTTATTTTTGTCCTAAGTCATCTTGATTTTATTTGTATACGGAGTAATTTCTTGCTTCCGCATGTATACGATTTGAGAATATGAGGGTCGAAGGATCCTGAATGGCACAACTTAATTACAGTTTGGTGGGATGTTCGCGTGCTCGCCGGGTTCGGGGAGTCACACTTATTCTCATGATTTATTTTCAGTATCTTAGAGTGTTACCAATGGTAATGAGATTGAGAGGTCTAGGAGAAGAGGAAGATTAATTTATTTTGATGTCACATTCAATCTTTGTATTCACAGGTCAACCAATTTTGATTATTTGAATTTAATCATCATGATGACTACAATGCATACGAAATGTTTTAAAGAGATCAAGAGAGATATGATACAAATGTGATCGTTGATCTACGATACTGCATACTTAATGTACTCTGAGTTAGCTATATACTCCCAATGGGTGTATGGCAACGAGTCCTTGCAGTATGATGGTCGCACGGATTATTTGTCAATATGAAATTCACAGAAAAAACAGAGAGATAGAGAGAGAGATAGAGAGAGGGGAGGGGGGTTATGTTTAACCCTTCGTGCGTGAATGGGAGTGGTTGACGCTTCATGGGCACGTGTAATTTGTTTGACTTTCATGGGCGAGTGAGAGATGTTGAGGTCCATGGGGCTTACGATGATCCGCCCATGTAGGCAACCATACTCCATTTCAACTATTGATAAGGGATCATTGAAACGACGTCTTTACATTTATATCTATGGCTCCCTCTTTGTCAGTTTTAAAATGAGATGATGAACAAAGAACATAGACCACGACAATATCTCTCCCTTCTCCTCTTTGGAATGCAAAACCAGCGATGGATTCTCTCGTTGCATTGTGGACATTTAATATGTGAAAACGAGGTATGTATATTTTGTGATATATTTCTCCGATCAATAACTCAAGATGATGCTAGAGCTTGTTAATTCTATATAATTTTGCTGCGTATGTAATCGGAATTTGTTCCCTTCATCCATGTTAGCAGATGCTCTCCGCTGGCTTCTAAATTGCCTCCGCCCCCCTGTCACGCGATGCGAATCTACATAAATATTGGACAGTAACTGAAGGACGATTCAATTAAAAAAAACAAAAGGAAAGGAAAAAGAGAAGCTAGATGTTACTCGTCGGTTCTGCTACGTATGTTTCGTGTATGTCGCAGCTCCTTTTTTCTGCAGATTCCCAATCCTTTCGAGAAGTTCTGGAATTCCTGTCATTTTTTAATCCGGCTGAATCAATGATCTCGATTGGCCGATGGAGTTGGGGATCCCTGTCAACTGATAGCATACGCGTAATGGCAATTGTTGTAGAGATGGTAGATGGCCGATGGACCTGGGTATGCTAACTAACGGACAGAAGTCTAGGTTCAGCCTAGTTGATGACACAAGGGAGTCCATGAATTCTGGAAGTTGAGCAAGTTTTCCACATAACGCGACATCTGCCGTCTCCAGCTTCATCAAACAGCCTCTTGAAATAGGAATCCCTTTTATAGCGGTATCATATAAGGTAAACTCCTTCGCTTCTTCCATCCTGCCTATTCCCGCCAGTAGCTCCTTCGGCCTTGTACAATGTCTGATGTGGGTCTTGGTGTCCCCGTGAGACTGATGAATCTCTGAACATCTTTCCAGAGTCAAAATCTCCAAGCTTTCTAAAATGGACAAGTCGGGAGCTCTTCTAAAAAGCCAACAGACCGTGAGGCGGAGAACTTTAAGGTCGGTTGCCATCTGAAAGAAAGAGAAGATATATCAGTGAGATTGGACTGCTGCAAGGGATTCCACTAGTTCCTTGTTTTTTTAAGACTTCCTATGAAAAATACTCATGCTCCAGTACTCCTTTTACAGAGTTTTTTTATGAAGAAAAACATGCACGCGTTTCAATTTTCAGTTCCCAAGCTATCATTGCTTCTATTCACTACTTCCATGTTTGTTTTATTTCAATGTTCCTTTGTCGTTTGGCCACGTCACCAACACCAACATGGAAAATGTATCCTGAAGATATCTATTGCCAAAAATAAAAAATAAAAATGGCGGGGATGTCCAACTCACAGCTACATTTTCTTATAGCATTAGGCATATCTTCCAAATTGTCTAAAATAAATACCATCTTATTAGCGATCATAAATATACTTTTATATATTTGGGATCAATATTGCAAAAGGGGTAATAGATTGTTGAGGATGTAAACCATAGAATCAAAGCAGGGTAAATGAAATGGCACAGTGCATTAGGGTTTATGTGTGATCGTGAAATCTCATTTAGACTAAAAGGAAAATTTTATAGAATAGTATTAAGGTCTACAATGCTAAACGGAGTTGAATGTTGGCCATCACAGATGCAACATGGGCATAAAATGGAAGTAATGAAAATGAGTATGTTAATGTGGATGATGGTCATATAAGGATGGATAAGATAAGAAATAAAGATATTCGACAAAAAATTGGAGTAATGCCGGTGGCAGAAAAGATTAGAGAACATAAATTGGGGTAGTTTAGGCATATTCTTCGAAGATCCCTAGATGCTCTATTAAGAATAGAAATTTGCTACCGAGAGCGTGAATGAAGAAAGGAAGCGGTCGGCTGAAACTTACTTAGGGGAAAGTAGTAAAACAATATTTGATGAAGTGAAAATTAGATTGGTGTATTGTTTGTCTTAGGACGGAGTGAAGCAAAATTATTAGCATTGTAGAGGGGCAAAATTTTTATGTTCATGACCGTCCTTTATATATATAATTATTTATTTTCTCCTTAATTAGTCTTGCTTTTATTTTATTTATTTTTGATTTCATCAAACGCCAACCCCAACTAAATTTGGATAAATGTGACATTGATGTTGATGTTTGTTAATTAGCAATAAAAAAGATAACATATATTTACCTTAGTAACGGACCATTCAAATAGTAGTTCATGTATGAAGCAATTAAAATGTTTGTGGGAACATAACCAATCGATACCTAAATAATTGTGACTTTTTATTTCTCGTGGAAGAAGATTGATATACAAATATAAGAATTGTTGCTAAAAAGACATGCTTTCACATGGGGAAAAGCTCAATTAGAAGCCATAAACCATCTAGATAAAAAAATCAAAATATGCACAAATATTGTGATTATATTTTTAATAGATTTCGGTTAATATAGTTATTTTTTTCCACTATGTTCAATGTTAAGGATGACCGATTTTGAGTTATTATCGATTCAATATATTAATGGCATAAGGTTATGCCACATTTAGGCTCCTACAAACTCCTGTTATATTTATAGGAAACATGCTTGATCTTAGGAAGGATGTTAAACCTTTCCAAATGAAAGAAATAAGAAAAATTGGTGGTATTGGACCTTCAACACCACGTAATTATATTCACAAGAGGTATGCCTTCTCTACGTCTTACCTTGAGTAGAGCCCATCCTCCCAAGGCATCCGAAAACATACTACATGATAGATGGAGTACGACTAATTTCTTTGGATGAAAATTGGTCGGTGCAAAGTTTGAGGGATAACGGTCCCACCAAAGCCATCTCAATTGAGGAAGTAAATTTTGAAAATCTCCAATGAGATTCGCACCATTTAGTTGAAGGAACCTCAAGTTGGTTAGTTTTTGAAATTGTTCACTTGTGTAGCTTCGTTGGTCATACTTCTCAAGACAAAGGGCCTTAATGATACTAGTGCCCTGCAATCAGGAAACATTGTGGATCGTAACTTTTGAATAATGAGATAAGACCAACTGTAAATAAGAAAAGATGAAATAATTTCAATTTCTTGTCGTACCGTTATGGTGGAGGCTTCTCACTTTTAACTTCGTGAAATGACAGTTTGTTCTTGCATATTCTCATATTTATGTGAAAATGTGAAGCTCGAGATGATATTCTCGAACTTTTCCTCTTCTAATAGAAAATGTGAAGCTCAAGAGTATGTCTTGATTAAATTGGATGTTTTAGGAACTCAAATTCGTCTTTGTTCTTTTGTCATGTGATGAGTAGCACATTCACTATAAATCACGAGATTCATTATTGGCATATGCGTGGCTGTTTAGAATTCCTTCGAAGTTTAAATCTTTCAGATGAGAAAGTACACTATCATTTGTAAATAAAAAAAAATTCTTCAAAAAATTCTTCATATCTATTATTCCTTTGTCAATAACTTAATAGATAACATTTTTTTCCACAAAAAAAAAAAAAAAAAAAAAATAGGAGCAAGAGTGGTCACCCTCGCCCCATGCCAAGGCTAGGGCATGTGGCATTTTAAAGGGTTAAAAGGTCTCATAGTGGATGTACAGATTCTAAGCGATGTTCTATTTAGTTGATTACATTATCATTTGTAAAGAAAGAAATGACCCCTGAATTTTGAATTTTTTGATATTTTTTCTTCACTTTTTCTTTTTTTTTTCCCGCCGGTTTCGAGGCCCTCATCAGGTCTGGATGCCCTAGCCACATTTGGCAAGGGTGTTGTAGCCCTTGCCAACCCTGAGTCTAAGGGAAAAAAAGAAAAAATAAAGAAAAAAAGATGAAACTTATGAAAAATTCAAAATTATTAAATATTATTTAAAAATTCAAGTCAGTAATGATTGACTTAATTAACAAAATATGAAAATATTTAATATTTAATTAGCATAATTAAAATATTTATGACTGAATTGACAAGAGTGTAATAAGTTTGGGAGTTTTTTTTTTTTTTTGTAATTCTCTCCATATTTTCCCATAATTTTGTTACTTCATTGTATTTTTCATCTCAATGTCTACATTTGGTGTTTTTTAAGTTAAAGATACTCATGATACTTCCAAATGCTTGTAGAAATCACCCATATGTTATAATTGCTTTTAATTGAGTACCTTTTCACCTTCGTGCTAATATTGAAAATTCATCGTCACAAAAAAAATTCATAATTATAGTTATTATTATGAGAACAAAAAATTGAACTTAAAAGTATTGGAATGAGCTATTGCTTTGAATTTACCCACTTTTTAGTTTTTACTGATGTTACTCATATTTATCTCATTAGTAAGATCATTGGCCGACATATATTCATTTGCAAAATTTATGTGATGATGGATAACCTTCACATTTAGATCAAATGATAAAACAAAATATTTGGACTTAACTATTGCAAACTGATAAGAGCTACATTTAATCATATTAGAATATAAGGGTACCATTAACCGTTCTTCTGTAAATACATGGTTCGAAAACTTATGTGAATACTTTTCAAAAAATTTAGAATCGAAACTATTTCTTATGGTAAATTTGATGATCAAATTATAAGAAATAAAAATTATTATAAATAATTATATAACATGATAGCCGGTGTTTCCCAAATAAATGTCACCAAGGGATTAACAGAAAGCAAACAGTACTAATTAGAATCATGACCAACAGATTGCTCCTCAATTATGTCTTAGAATCAGGGAAAAAATAACTATTTAAAAAAGAAGAAGAAGAAGCTGATACGCTGGTAGAAGCGGCAGGTTTTGGAGACTTGGGACTGACACTAGTTTTTATCACAAACAATACAAAGGAAGATAGATCACCATGCGGAGACTAAGATTAAGTAGAGAAAGCTCATACCAGGTTACTATGAAGCACTTCTACAGCTTCCTCATGGTTCCATAATCTGCTGCGCTTTTGAGGCTCGTCTGAATTTTCTAAACGAACAATATCCCTTCCTAAATCTCTCAATTGATCATGCATCCATAAATTGTTGTTTTCATCAATTTTAATTAGGGACTTCAGACTCAATACTTCGATCCTTTTTCTAGGGAAAAAACCACAAGCATCCCACATATAAGTTGGCATTTGTTGAGGTGATCCAATAAAGAAACATGCAATATCCAAAAATATTTGTTGGTCCTCATAATCCAATCCATAGTAACTTATCTTCAACCTCTCCTTCACTCTCGTACCAGGGGTTTCCTTTAATTTCTCTGATGTACTTTTCCATACTTCCATTTTCTTTTCTCGTAAGAATGCACCTATAACTTCGAGAGCCAAGAGAAGCCCCCCAGTAGTAGATACGATATCACGAGAGATAACCTCATAATCACTCAGAGGAGAATCCTTTCGAAATGCATGTCTACTAAATAAAATCAATGATACATCCAAAGGCAACTAGTCGACTTGATACATGGGGCTTGCCTCAATCTTGTCAAGAATATTCTTGTTTCTAGTTGTGATGATGATCATACTTCATGATGAATACCAACTTCCATCTCCGACCAAAGCATTTGAGTGTGTATCATCATCCATATCATCAAAAAGAATAAGGACATTCTTATTTTTAACTAGAGATTTGATGACAGCAATTCCCTCTTCAACATTAGATACACCTTTGAAATTTTCTATCGACGCGGAAATGAGTTGATTTTGTACGTAGCCAATACCCTTGCGCTGAGATGTTTCTTGAATGTCTGCCACGAAGCTACGATAATCAAAATGACTAGAGAGTTTGTTGGTATTCATCATACTTCATGATGAATACCAACTACCATCTCCGACCAAAGCATTTGAGTGTGTAATGTTTTGGTGGAGAATAACGTACCCATTATCAATTTCTTCTGATTCCAGTGCTTCCAGTTTACTGACTTCTTCGAGCGCATCTTCCCATTCCTCGAAATCTATTCCGTCCACGCTTTCATTACGTGCAATGAATGCATCTCTCAATCTCCCTTTAAGATTTCGCACCTGCGCGGGTTTCACTTTGTAAAATATGGGCACCATTTTTTGCCCTCCGTTTTTCCTGCACTTCAACATATGAACCAACTCCCGAAGGCACCATTTGCTAAACGTATAGTTCTCCGATATAATCGGGATCGAGATCTCAGACTGCGTAATAGTGCGGATAAGCTCTGGACCAAACGCCTCACCGACAGGGATTATTTTTGTCTATGAACACTAGAATTCCCGCATTGAAAATGCGAGTATATAGATGATTAGTGAAGCCTTTCCAAGTATCTTTTCCACTAAAACTTAAGAACACTTCGTAGTTGTTCCCTCTCTGCTGTTGGTGCCTGCCTTCATAATCTCCTCCATGCGGAGGATTCCATGAGGAAGACGCGTTGGAATTCAGATCTTTGCTATCATTTCCTTTCATCTGTTCGTCTCCACCTGCATAATCTCCTCCGTGTGGAGGGGCCGATGAGCAAGACGCCTTGGAATTCAGATCCTCATTGATATTTCTTTTCTGGTGTTCGTCTCTGCCTTCAAAATCTCCTCCGGGGTTCGATGACGAACGCACCTTGGAATTCAGATCGCCGTTATCATTTCCCCTCTGCAGTTCGTCTCCGTCTCTATAATCTCCTTCGTGTGGGGGGTTCGATGAGGAAGACGCCCGGTACGTCTGATCTTTTGATTGAGTGGGTTCTTTCTCTTTCGATGGCGACATATTTGATGGAGCAAAGCGTCCAGAGGCAGCGTAAGAGAATGACGAGGAAGCCCCATATGTGGAATCTTCTCCATCTATGGGATCTTTCTGGGTCCGCCATCACCTACAAAGCCAGTAAAGGAGAACGATGGGCAGAGCCTAAAAAGAAAGCAGGAAACAGAGAAGAGAAATATGGAATCCCAGATCTGTGCGTGCTTGAAAAACAATCTCTCTCTCTCTCTCTCTCTCTCTCTCGGAAAAAAAAAAAAACCTATCATCACACACCTTAATCAGAAGAAAATGGAGTAATCAAAGCAGTAAAGAGAGAAGTGCAAGGAGTCGCCGGCTATCTGAGGAGTGCTCAAACAACACAGACCAATCACTGCTGTAATCTATATCCACCGGCTCTCAGCCTCTGCAGAAGGTGCGTGGAACCTGTTGAGGTGCTTTGGCTGATTTAGTTCTTGCCATCCAACAGTCCGAGGACGATGAATGCTGCGGTGAAAGGACAAAGAAATATGCTT
This sequence comes from Rhodomyrtus tomentosa, assembly GCA_028455895.1. Lineage (NCBI taxonomy): Eukaryota > Viridiplantae > Streptophyta > Magnoliopsida > Myrtales > Myrtaceae > Rhodomyrtus > Rhodomyrtus tomentosa. Next base: position 35,853,965 of record JAPCWY010000004.1, read on the forward strand.
ACACAGCTATTTATTTATTTATTTATTTATTATTATTATTATTATTATTATTTGTGATTGGCAGCATATAAGCAAAACAAAATAGATAATAAATAATTAGAAATTATGATGAAATCCACAACATGCTATTATTATCACAATCACCAAAAAACTATTCAGCGCCATTTCGGTGAGTAATCACTTTATCCTCGTGTGACTTTCTTATGGGCAATTATTGACTCTAACAATAAAATAAAGGAAATTAACCACCAATGAAAAAAACAAATATCAATGGTCGAATCATATGGGATTTCGATTAATACATATCCACTTGAATTTTGGTCCACACTGTTTGTTGCTACAGGAGGGAAGAAGATGCCGCTTGAAGATGCCTTGATGTGCGTCGGCAAATTGTATAATATGCAGACGAAAGCCAGAAGAAAATTGTATAATATGCGTCGGCAAATTGATGTTAGGATCATGTTAAAGAGCGCAACTTTCTCACATCTCATCTGGCCGGGATGCATCTCGGATCCGGATCCCCTGCAATCTCACCCCTCCACCTTCTTTTTTATGGGGGGGCAATTAATGGATGGGTGAGATTGCTGGGTATCCCTTGCCCTAGGGCAGGGGATCCTGCTCCATGCATCTCTCCGCCGCTTAAGGGTGATATCATCTTTGTCTTTTTAACTCTTTCTTTGTGGGCTAGTTAACGCAGGCTTAGTTGAAAAAGAATTGATTATTATAACAGTCCATGAATGATTGTTATGCGATACTGAATTTCAAATTTAGATGAGACGAAATTCGCTAATGGTTATGTTCACCTTTGCGGAGGTGTTGTTATTTGGTAATTAGCAAAAAAATACTGTGAGAGTAATGACAATCCTGCTAAACCAAAAGTTCGACTTGGTTGAAGCAGATGATTCTGGTGATATAATTGTCATGGCCATTTCTCGAGCCAATTTTGTGGCTAACGCGAAAAGCGACAAGTGGTAGACTTAGGTGCGACCAACTGAACCAAGCATATAAGTGAAAAATTAATGCTTTTATCCTCCTACATCCAACCATGGAAAGGAAAAGAAAATATTTACCATGGTGATTCGAGAACTGCTGAAGATCTTGGGAAAGGGAAAATATTTCTCAAACTCATATTTGAAAATAAGGCTGAATAATTGAGAAACTTCTTAGCATATGTTCTTTTGGGAATGAAATTGACACCTTACATGTCTGAATTGTGATTGCCAAGTGACAATAACTATTGCAAAGTGGTAATAGCCATCGCAAAAAATGAAACTTTCAATGATAAAAATGGATACATCTGGCTGAGACATGATGCGATAAAGTAGCTACTTAAAGATGGGTATTATGTCCATCGACTGTGTAGTGACATTGATATAATGATGCACAATTAAATTTATGCCCATCCTAATAATCGTGCACTTGCACGCGGGTAAAGTGGGGTCTAGCTCCACCCGTCGAGCAGCGGCCTGAATAGAATATGAATGAAATGAGAGCCGTTCCAGCTCCAGAGAATCACACCCCAATAGCGCCTCTGGCCAAACCACGAACCGAGTCACAGCCTCAGCACGCCACAGGAGAACTGATTGATTTAAGCGATGACGGTTTTTTGGCTGGCGAGCAGGGAACAAGTTGGCTGTGGCCTTGTTCTCGAGCGCACCAAATGGAGCAACTGACGGGTCGGGAGAATTCCCATCGGACAGACAGCCCGAGGCAAGGGCAACAGATGGGGAAATCATGGGATGATGCAAGGGCAACAGATGGGTTCTAGTTACTATGGTCCGGTTCCTGGGGACATGGCGATGCCTTACGGAATGCCACAGGGAGGATTCTATTACACAAGCTAGTTAGTGTTTTGTCAATTTTTGGACATTTTTTTTTCTTTATTTATCTCTATAATTGGGAAGTTTTCCTTGTGAAATTGCGTCAGAAGGGAGGGCATTGAATATACGTAGCATTTGGGTGTAATATGGTTTTTCATGTTGTAACATACATATATGAATCAAGTCAGTCATTTATTTAGATTTAAAAATGATATTTGTGCAAAGACCATAATGACCTCCTAATCTAGAAGGTGGTGTTATAATATATAAATATTATACCACATCTTTTTCTAACAACTTAAGCTTTTAGAGCAGTTAACAGTGATTCCGCAAAATCTTTCAAGTAGGGATCCCCACTCGCCTATAGCTGCAATTGTGTTATCGTAAGCAATAAGCAGATTGAGACTTCCTTGACTTGGCTTCCGGTCAAAGATAATTTGGTTAGTCTCCCTTTCAAAGATTAGAAGATGCAATAGGCGACGGTCGAACCTGGATTTCTATACACCCTTGGCGTTCTCTTTCGACTAGAATGGACTATTTTATCGTCATTCCCACCTTACAATAAATGTTTATTGGTCGATCCATTGTTTCCAAAATTAGATAAATGATCCAAATTATTTGCACATGTGTTAGCATATGCACCATTCTTGTAAACATCTGTGTGGTCGGATGAGAAACTATTATTCATCACTTCCCCGGTGAATGGTCTGTGTCTTGGGGTACGAAATGGGGGCCATTATTTGTTTAATCTAGTTAATCGGAATGGTTTTAGAAAGCATTGGATGCATTGATGTCATGTGAGCTTAGTGCATCACAATCCGTAGATTATCCGGGTTTCTCATGGGATGTGCCAAAATAAGAACTGAGGTCCTGACTTAAACTCAACGTTGTTTTTAGTTGCCTCTTATAGCCCAGGAAACAGAAAATCGATTGCATGGTTTAATATTTTGGAATCCGCTCTTCGGAAGGAATGTGATCCAAAGGAGCACAATCACGTCAAGTTAGGAAGCAAAAAAGTGTTGAGAATCACGTCACAACAAGACATGTCCAAACGAATCAATTTGCTCAGGAATCATATGTTTTGTACACGATTTTCTCCAAATTATTTACCAACATCCTTCGCATAAAAATGTCGACAATTTGAATAAAAGTTAGTAATTTAGCACAATGATGGTCCATCAAAATGAATGATGGTAAATTAGTATTGTGATTGGCAATTTTGAAGTGTATGCTGGTACTTTTCAAAACCGAGCAATATAAAAGTTGGTAAATAACAAAGATTGATCAAGTCTTTATATGGTGACAGCAGTTGGTATATCAGTCAAAGTTAGGTTGGAATGTTGCATAAAAGTTAGTAATTTTGACACGTTGGTAAGTTCCCACAATATATATATGTAGACACACGTGTAATTTTTGTGAGATAAACAAATATGAGTATTTTCCAAGACCAAGTAAGATAGCAAATGGGTAAGTGAACAAAATTAGTTGATATCTCAATATGGTGAGCAATACATAAGTTCAATTAAAGTTGGTAGCTTGTTATACAGGGAAAATTATCAAAAAAATCATAAATCTTTTGCACTTTTACCAGTTCAATCATAAACTTTTTCACCTTTTGCTGATTAATCATATCGACCTAAAATCGCTATCTTGCATGCTGGCCGTCCTATGTGACATCGACGACGCTGAAGTTGATAATTTTTTATAATATTTTGTTATTTTTACAAATATTTTTTAATTTTTTCGTTTACTCGCCAGTCGCAAGAGAGGGCCACCCTAGTTAGGGTAGATGAGGGTCGCCCTCACCAGGGGCCAATGGGGGCAGCCCTTGTCTGAGGCCTGTAAAGGTTGATGTCGACCAAGAAAAAAAAAGGGAAAAAGAAAAGGAAAAGGGGAAAAAGGAAAAAGGACAAACAAAAATAGGAAAAAATAAATTAATAAATATAAAAATGCTAAATAATTGTTATATATTATCCACGTCAGTGCTATTGGTGTCACATATGATGATCGAAATACACGTCAACGATTTCTGGCTAACAGGACTAAATCGATAAAAAGTAAAAAGATTTAAAATTGAATTGACAAACTTAAAAGATTTATAACTGAATTAATAAAAATGCAAAAGGTCTAAGAATTTTTTGACAATTTTTCCTTATTGTATAGGTCAGCAACTTTCAGCACGTTAATAACCATAAAGTTGAACGTTGGTAGATTATTAATCATAGGTAACGTTGGACAAATGCAGGTCCTTGTCAACACCTGTTATTCATGTGTGACAGCCCAAATTACTTATCATTCACTTTTTTTTTTCTCTATTAGCGGGATTTGATAGTTACCAAAGATGTGAAGAACGTACCTGATAAAACTCTGCTTTGTCCCGCACTAACAATATGCAATGTACGGAAAATTGTGTAAATATAAAATTAAGGGGGGGGGGGGGGGGACAAAATGGACAAAAAAGGAGATAATGTTTTAAAAAATTATCCATTTTAGCGTTGGCGGTGTCACATAGGATGATCAGTACCCATGTCAGCAATTTCGGCCAATAAGACTGAATTAACAAAAGGCAAAAAATATTTCGGATTAAATCGACAAATTTAAAAGGTTTAGAACTAAATTAACAAAAGTACGAAAGATTTAAGATTTTTTGGATAATTTTTCTTGCAACGTGCTATGTATCTTTTGCCACATCCTTTACATGCTAATAGGATATACAAATCTTAATAGACGATTTTTGGATGGTTGACATTTTGTTGACCAAAAGATAGAGAGGATACCATTTTGGTTTGCCCTTTGGCTTATTGTGCTTATGTAAAAGGGTCCAAGGGTAGTTTCACGCTCGTCTACGTTCGGGTCTAGGAGAAGGGCGGTGGATAGAAATGGCCTTGTAGTATTTGACTCTCGTCTTTAATGGGGTCTACTCAATTTAATGTATTCTCGATATCTTTTAGAATAGATCTCTACAATAAAATTAAGGGGAGATCCAACAGCTGTAATTAAAGTATCAACAGGGATCTCCTCCCCTCATTTGGAATCCAATAGTTGAGTAATATATAACTTGGAGACTGAGAGATAAGGCCTACTAAGCCCACCAATCAAGATAAATGGGTATGTAGGGGTGTGCAAACTAGATCAAACCAACTAGGACCGGCCCGGACCGGCTGAGTTGGTCCGGTCCTTGAGATTAGCAATCCAATCCTCGGTCCTAATAAATGTGACCGGTGATTGGACGATCCGATCCCCGGTTTCATGATTTGAGATTGGACTGGACTAGCCTTGCCCAAACTGGACCGCCAATATTTTTTTTTTAAAATATTAATGTACATTTAGAGCTAACCTATTTTTAACATTTTGATAAGCTCATGAATCTTATCTCATGTCTCTTGAGTTTAGTGGTGTCATTGTACATATTATTTAGCAATTTGGATTTTGGTATTACTCTAGGACAAAACCATGCCTTAATTGATGATAAGATCTATTTCTTATGATGGGCACATGCACGAAGAATAAGCATGTACGTGCATGAGGACAAAAACTCGAGTCATTACGCAGATCTGAGAAATTTGTTTTTTTTTTCACAACCAAAAATAAAAAAGAAATAAATAAAATTCGAGTTCGGTTCCATTGTCCACCTGAGTTCAACGGGCCACATGCAGGCGTCGATTACAAGTATAAAATCTGAAGCCTTCAAGGCCGGATCGAATACACGTTAAGTGCCCCTAACATTTACGTGGTTATCTCGCTGTCGTAGGTTGATTATAGATTGTAAATTTATATTGTATTGTAATTTCTAATGACTATATTTTTATAAGTAATTGACTTAACGGCTCTACTGAGCTCGGACCGAGACCAGCCCGGACCGCCGGTCTGTGGTCCCGAAAATATGGGGACCGGGACTATTGATCTGGTCCTTGATTCCATGCCGAGGCCGGACCGGACTGGCTCAGACCATGCACACCCCTACCGATATAAACTGAGTGTGAAAAAAAGCGCTTACTGCTTCATACTTGGACAAGATACTGAATAAATAAATAAATAAATAAACACTATATGAATACTGTTATCGGCGGAACTCTGAAAAATAAAATATACAGACATTGATTGCTTCTACAAACTGATACTCCATTTGGGAGAAGATAGATACTTAGGCTCCGTTTGTTTCGCGAAAAATAAAAGATTCTGAAAACGTTTCTCTAGAAGGAATCACTTGTATCGTTTGAAATATTTAGTTATTGAATAATATTTTCGTTATCATCGTTGCTCCGTTCATACCAGATGATGAACTTAAGAATATAGGGATGAAAGAGACGTTGCTGTACAGTCGTAGAACACCAGCCCATCCCCATCTGAACCCATGTATCCTCGCGAAACCGGTTTTGCATAAACAGCAAAGAGAGCCGCAATCTGATAAGCATAAACCAGATCGATGAGTCGTGAACTGATTACTCTGCGACGATAATATATCAGTTATCACCATCAGGCTTTCATTCCTCATCAGCTGTGCAACAATGAAGGCTGACATCAGCAGGAGACCCGGGCGTTCAAAGTGCGACCGGCTGCGAGATTGAGGAACAAAGATAAGCGCCTAGCTCACAATACTCACTTGGAGGTAGACAGTTGATGTAAGCTCGAGGGGGATTGTCCGCAATTGACCTCAATCCAAACTTGTCCTGTGAAGTCAGGTAACGAGTCAAAACCTCGAAACAACAGTCATGACAGCCAAGTAGGTTCCAAGGACAATGCCTGTAGAAAAAATCTCCCTGAGCTTCCGGGAGTCAAGATTGGGAGATGGCTTCACCCTATCTTTAGAAATGGTCATGAAGGTTCCGTCATTCAATATGACAATGATAAACTCCATGAAAGGTGGAAATTCCATATAGGGTAGTGACATGAACATTCTTCTTCGCGAAATACGTAATATCAAACATAAATCAACATAAATCTTAACAAATACTATTTCTAACATATCTAGCTATCTCAACTTATACCCCAATCTGAATACCAAATATAGCCCACCATAGCACTCTCGTTTTCCTTGTCGCTTGCTGAAGAAACTTGAATATGATGTGAGATGAATTGTGTAAGCAACCATCGCTCAAAGAATATTATATATTTCTTTAAAGTAGAACGAGCACCCTCTATGCCTATATACTAAGTAGTACCATAAGCTCAATAATCCCAAATTAAGTGTATATCATACATAAAACATCAAATATGACTTATACTTTTTTCGGGCTAGTTTCCTAAAAAAACACTAACTTTATGTCTAATTACGATTCTAGCCTGAACTTTTTTTTGTCTCATAAAAAAGCACCAACTTTAGGTCCAATGATGATTTTGGCCCAAACTTTTTTTCATTCCATGAAAAAACACAAACTTTAACTTGAGTCCCAATTTCGGCCCTCTTAATTTAGAACCATTAATTGTTTAGCATAGTAATTTCATGTCATTAATAAATCCACGTGACTTGTTGACATGGATTTAGGATACTATTAATCATCTTATTGACATGGAATATGAAGTTATTCATTCTCTTCGGTGAGCGAGTAGAGCTGGGCTTATTAAAAAAAGAAGTCTTTAATCGTGAGCTTGACAAATCTTGTATACGGCGTCTCTCCATGGGTGGAAATATACAGCTTCGGATTCCAGTTAAACAGTTAATACTTGTGGATGAAATGAAGGAGACGATGAATAGATTAATCGTCGTTCTTCAAGTTATGTCAGAGATGAATCAAATAAACAAATTCAAATATGTGCTAAGAAGACGATGCCTTAAATCCATAGTAGCAAACCACATGGATTTATTGATGACGTAAAATTATCACATTGGACAATAATGGTTCCAAATTAAAGGGATGCCGAATTTGGGACTCGAGTTAAAATTTATGATTTTTAATGGGATGAAAAAAGTTTGGGTCAGAATCGTTATTGGATATAAAGTTGGTGTTTTTTTATGAGACAAAAAAAAACTCGTGCTAGATTCATCATTAGTGCTAAAATTAGTGATTTTTTAGGGAATTATCCCTACTTTTTCACATAGATTTATACGTGCGCCGTCATAATGAGGTCCAGTTGGTGGAATTGTTGAACTATGCGATCAGTGAAATACGGTCAATATGAAAAATAAATTATGGTCAAAGCGAAAGAAATATGAAAATACTCTTTTACATCAACAACTTCAAAACAAACATCAATGGTACATTCCATTGATTAATCTCAAGCCACTTATTAATGATTCATTTCATTAATCAATCTCAAATCATACACCAATGATCCATTTCATTGATCAATCACATTGTTCAATTACCTAATCATGGTCACAGAACAACGCCCAGAGACAAGGCGTCCAAAAAATTCCCCTTTTGACAAGGTCTCCACTAATATTGCGTGAAATCAGTATGCATACCCAAAAACCTTTGTCGAGTTCACAAGCATCAAACCATCATCATCCAATACTCCACAAAAATAAATCTAGAATATGTATTATAAATCAGTTTCTCAAACCAAAACACATAACCTCTCATAATAAAATATCTTCCATAAATCAAGTTCACAAATTAGTGTATAAAGCCTTTTGCAATCCGTTTTACAAATCATTTCTCAAACCATCTTCACAAATAATCAACTCATAAATCATTTCCGTCAATGTTTTACCATGCCATTTCATAATACTCAAAAGGGTAGTAAATGCCCGATCCAGATTTTTATAATAAGTATGATCTAAGCATCATTATCAGACATCTCGGCTCGTATGAACTAGGCCAGATTAGTTCTCACATGTACTTAGGATTCTCTTGCACTTGACCCCTTTAATCCGAGGTTAGCGGATATTGAGAAAAAAGCAGCTCCAAGTTTTGTGGACCTAAGGGTTCAAGGGAAACTGTTCTATAAACAGAAATCCAGGATCCAATGGTTGAAAGGAGGGGATGTAAATACAAAATACTTCCATTACCATGTAAACAAGATGCACCTTCGTAATCGTATCATCTTGGTTACGGGCCATGGAGGGGAAGTCCTCGATGAGCCCTCACTCATACTTCAACAAATTATGGGCTACTTTCGTGACCTACTCTCGGCCAACCTCACGGCTATTTGACATAGCATTCCTCAGATTCGTGAGGTGCTTCCTTCGGCCCTTGATGTTGATCAGACAAGATTCTTATCTAGGCCGATATTGGATGCAGAGATTCGAAGCACCATTTCTCTCTTGCCAAAGATAAAGCCTCGACCCTGATGATTTTAACGTAGATTTCTTTATATTTTCGTGGGCCATTGTTGGCCCGTCCATTACTTCGGCCATTAAAGATTTCTTCCACATGGGGCGGTTGCTAAAGGAACTTAACACCACTATACTTACCTTGGTGCCGAGTTCCCCAATGCTTCGGCTATGAGGGATTTTCGACTCATTGCTTGTTGTTACACGATGTATAAATGTACTACCAAGGTCTTGGCTAATAGGATTACAAGTGGCTTGCCGTCTATCACTAGCCTGACTCAAAATATTTTTTTTAGGGATTGTAAGATTAGTGAAAATATCTACCTTGCCCATGAGCTGTTTGCTAATTTTCATCTTTAGCAGTACCTTCTGAAATGTTCTATCAATGTTGATTTTTAGAAGACGTATGATACACAACATATGTCGTGTATAAATTTGAAATAAGTTTAGGACTTTCTTATTTTTCTTGTTCCTCATGATTGTCATGCCTAAAATCTTATTGGTATCTCTCAAGTCTCTACGGCGCTAAATAGCATATTTCTGTCAATTTAAATTTAGCGACGACACTCAATAATTTCTTATAATTCGATAACTAATTCAAATATGCATGAAAAGTTTAAGGATAACAATGAACAAACTAATAGTTTACAGATAATATTACATAGTGAGCTAAAATTTAAGGACCATATATCGAGTAAATTAAAAAAGATATTGGTATTACATATTGAATATATCACACGTCGTCGAAGTCTAGGACCATTTGCGTGGTTTTTCCTCTTAAAAGCCCAACTTCGTCGTCCTCTTCTGCAGGCTCTCTTTTTGCCCACGCTCGATTGACTTTCTTCTTCTACACAGCCGATGGGATCGATCGGACTTCAAAAGCTGCTTCAGGCCGGCACCAAAATCGTCGCCGTCGGCCGCAACTACGCCGCTCACGCCAAGGAACTCGGCAACGCCGTTCCCAAGGTATACTTACTATCTCTCGCTTCCTTGATCAATTTCTAGAAATCACCGCGATCGCCGTACTCTGTTACTATGCGTCTTGAATCGGTTCCTTTGTTTGTGTCATGTGACGCCAATTTACATATGCGGTGTACTTGTGACTAGGAGCCAGTGTTGTTCCTGAAGCCGACGTCGTCGTACTTGGAAAATGGAGGGACGATCGAGGTGCCGCCTCCCCTGCTGTCGCTCGATCACGAGGTGGAGCTCGCGGTCGTGATCGGGCGAAAAGCTCGGGACGTTCCCGAGTCGACTGCCATGGACTATGTTGGAGGTACTCGAACCTGTGATTGCTTTGTGTGCTTGATGAATTTGTTGCTACCGTCCTTTTAGTCAGACTTCATGGTGTCATGATTTGCAGTGTCGTTCTTATCGTGATTCGGGAAGCCCTATAACTGTTTAGATCTTTTGGGTGGAGTGACTATATTGGGTGTTGTGCTCGAACTAGTAATGATAGGATGCTTTGTCGCTGGCTCTTGATATAACTTCATTGGGGATGGGGTGATTATGGAGCTGAATAGGAGAATCAGCGACTTGTTCCAGAGGATGATTTTGAAGCATGTAATCTCTTAGTCATCATGGCCATCAATATGTACCTTTATATTTTCTGTCACGACGGTTGAATTGATAATTCCGATCAAGAGAAGGTAATGCAATGTCAACTTGCCAACTAATTGGAGCTATGCGGTTTGTCTAGTCCGTAATTCCCATTAATGCTTTTCCCATTCCCATTGGTGGTTGCGAATAACTCCGCCTATGTAGTCTACATAGCCTGTCCCAAGCCAGGTAAAGGAGGAGGGTTACGTCAGGCGTAGCGAGCCCGGTTATAAAAAAAAGAGCTACCTCTATGAGATGAACCCTATTGATATTTCATTGGAGCGTACCCTTCTTAGCGACGCGTTATATCGGCGCCCGGGTGTAGCGAAAAATGAGCAAGGGTCTTTACACCAAGATAAGTGGGTGCAAGGGGTAAGGAAGCTAGTCTTGGGCCATCATTCCCAAAGTGATGCGCCACATCGGTGCCCAGATGTGGTGATAAATGAGTAAGGGTACTCACACTTCCGTGGGCAAGTGTGGGGGGCAAGAAAAGCTTAGGGGTTAAGAATTAGATTGGGGAGTTGGAATGTAGAAACCTTAACGGGTAAATTGAGGGAATTGACAGATACTTTTGCTAGAAGAAAAGTGAATATTGCTTGCCTGCAAGAGACTAAATGGAAAGGAGAGAAGGCTAAGAAATTGGATGGCACCGGATTCAAGCTATAGCATACAGGCATAACAAAGAGTATAAATGGAGTTGGGATTCTGATCGATAAAAATTTCAAGGATAGAGTGGTTGATGTTAAAAGAATAGGAGATAGGATTATTTTAGTTAAGCTAGTAGTGGGGGATTTGATTTTGAATATCCTTAGTGTGTATGCCCCTCAAGTTGGACTGCAAGCGTCCGAGAAGAGCAGATTTTGGAAAGACTTGGAAGAGATTTTAAGGCAGATACCACACGAGGAGAAGGTATTCATAGGAGGAGATCTAAATGGACATGTCGGTCAAAGTATTGGAGGTTTCGACAGAGTTCATGGAGGTTTTGGATATGGGACTAGAAATGAGGCTGGACATCTTGAGTGTGGCAATAGCTTATGATTTGATGTTGACAAACACTTTTTTTAGGAAAAGAGAATCACATCTGATCACTTTTCGCAGCGGTCAAAATTATAGCCAAATTGATTTCTTTCTTGTCAGGAGAGAGGATAGAGCTTCGTATAGCCAAATTGATTTCTTTCTTGCCAAGAGAGAGGATAGAGCTTCGTATGTAGATTTTAAGGTATACCCTGGTGAATGTGTAGCTACACAACATAAGTTGGTGGCCTTAGAAGTTCGGTATAACAAAGTACAGAAGATGAAGAGAAGTGCGCAGCACCCCAGAGTAAGATGGTGGAAGTTACATGAGGAGAAACAAACGGAATTCAAGGAAAGAATGCTACAGGAAGGACCGTGGCAACTAGAGGGCGAAGTAAATATGATGTGGAAAGAGATGTCTAACTGCATCCAGACAGTGGCAAAAGGGGTGTTGGGGGAAAGTAGATGGAATGGACATCAAACAAAAGAAACCTGGTGGTGGAATGAAGAGGTGCAGGAGGCAATTAAGCAGAAGGAGGAGTGTTTCAGATACCTACATAAATGTCATAATGAAGAGAATTTGCAAAAGTTTAGATTGGCGAGAAAAAGTGCCAAGAAAGCTGTACGAGAGGCCAAAGGCAAGGTTTTCACCGATATGTACGACAAACTTGGGAGCAAAGAAGGGGAAAAAGGCATCTATAGACTTACAAAATCAAGAGACAGGAAAAGTAAAGACTTGACACAGGTTAAATGTATTAAGGATGAAAATCAAACACTCTTGATAAGAGATGAAGACGTCAAGGACAGGTGGATGAGTTATTTTAACAAACTTTTTAATGGGAAGAGCGATAGAAGTGAGGTGGATTTGGAAGATGCTTCTGATGATTCAAATAGAAGGTTTGTGGGTAGAGTTAAAGCACGATAAGTTAGGGAGGCATTAAAAAAGATAAAGACTAGTAAAGCCTTGGGACCCGATGGTATTCCTATTGAAGTGTGGAGATGCTCAGGGGATGTAGCAATAAGTTGGTTGACTAGTCTTTTTAACAAGATCCTCCATACTAATAAGATGCCTGATGAATGGAGGAAGAGTATACTGGTACCTATATACAAGAACAAGGGGGATATCCAGAATTGTTCTAATTATAGAGGCATCAAGCTTATAAGCCATACAATAAAACTGTGGGAGAGAGTTATTGAGCATCGTTTAAGAATAGAGACCAGTGTTTCTGTCAATCAATTTGGATTTATGCCAGGACGATCTACCATGGAGGCTATTTTCTTAATACGGCAATTGATGGAAAGATATCAAGAAAGAAAGAAGGACCTCCATATGGTGTTTATTGATATCGAGAAGGCATATGATAGGGTTCCAAGAAAGGTTTTGTGGTGGATTCTTGAGAATAAAAAAGTACCTTCAAAGTATGTCGAGGCAATCAAGGACATGTATAACGATGGTGCTACATGTGTGAAGGCTTGTAATGGCACATCAAGTTATTTTTCAATCACAGTAGGCTTACACCAAGGTTCTGCTTTGAGCCCTTACCTTTTTGCCCTGGTTATGGATGAGCTAACAAAAAATATTCAAGATGAGATGCCATGGTGTATGCTATTTGCAGACGATATCATGCTTATTGATAAGACCAGGGCTGGGATTAACGCTAAGTTAGAAGTATGGAGAAACACGTTGGAGTTTAAAGGATTTACGCTAAGTCAAAGTAAGACGGAATACTTGAAGTGTGAGTTTGACACGACAGGAATAGGGGATCAAGAAACCGTAAATATGCTCGGACAGGAGGTACCCAAAAAAGATACATTTAGATATCTGGGATCACTATTGCAAAAGGAGGGAGAGATTGATGAGGATGTAAGCCATAGAATCAGAGCAGGTTGGATGAAATGGCGCGGTGCATCGCGATTTTTGTGTGATCGCAAAATTCCTCTTAGGTTAAAAGGAAAATTTTATAGAACAGCAGTTAGACCTGCCATGTTATATGGAGCTGAATGTTGGCCAGCACAAAGGAAACATGAGCATAAAATGGGAGTAGCGGAAATGAGGATGTTAAGATGGATGTGTGATCATACAAGGATGGTTAAGATAAGGAATGAAGAGATTCGACGAAAAGTTGGAGTAGAACCGGTGGCGGAAAAGATAAGAGAGTATAGATTGAGATGATTTGGGCATATTCTCCGAAGACCCTTAGATGCACCGGTACGAACAGAAGTTTGCTATCGAGAGCATAACACGAAAAAAACAAGCGGTCGGCTGAAATTTACTTGGGGGAAAGCAGTAAAACAAGATTTAATGGAGTGAAAAATAGATTGGCGTACGGTTTATCTTAGAACGGAATGGAGGGAGGCTATTAGTATTGTGGAGGGGTAGTGTATAGATATATATATATATATATATATATATATATATATATATTTATTTATTTTTACACATTTATCTCTTTTTACTCCCTTGATTCTGCTTTTATTTTTATGATTCTTTGGGGTTCATCGACCGCCGACCCCAACTAGTTTGGGATAAAGGTGTTGTTGATGTTGATATTGTTGATTGGTGGTTGCAAATGCATCCTAGCATAAATCATCAACTTGCTTACAGAGCTGTTCTATGCTTTGCTTTTCCCTCCTCAAGTTTTACTCAATTAGATTGTGTTTTGGGCGAGTAACACAAACCTTTTTCGCTGTTCTACATGCTTAAATGCACATTATGATCCTCGGATGTTGGATGAAACCCAATACATTGTGGGTTGTGTGATCTGTAATGGAGCTAGTTATGACCTAACTTCTATAAATTGTGGAGGTTTTGGATACTGAATGTGGATGGCTTTGGATATTATGGTGCTAAATGTAGGGATCCCTGAGTAACTAAAAGGTTCAACTAATCAGTCATTGACTTTCTATTCCGTCTTTTTTTTATGATCTTGTTTCTCTGATCTGTGCTTTTAGTTTGATTGAAGAATTTTTTATCTTTGAGGTAGTGAAGTTGGTTTGCTCATGAATTGTAGGATATGCTCTTGCACTGGATATGACTGCTAGGGAGATCCAATCTGCTGCAAAGGTGTATTTCCTATTTCTTTAAATCTTCAACGGATAAAACTGATGTCCTTCCCTCTCTTTGTTCCTGAAATATACTACAGGTTCAGTTATCTACTGCTATATCTTTTGGTTCAGAAAAAGTTGCTATCAAAGATGAGGTGACTGGTGGTTTTTAGAAGAATCTTTAGTATTTGCCAAATCCTAATGGTTATAGTTTGAGTCAGTCCTTTCCTTTGGTGACATATACTCACAATATGCCCTGGGAAATTCTTGATAAGCCGATTATCTAGCTCCACACATTAAACCTGATTATTGCTTGGAACTTGTTGGACCTACTATCCTGTGGACATCAGCTTAGACCATCCTGCTTTTGTTATTTTTTCCAGCTCCTATTTGTATATTATTTTTCTCATTTTTCTGTGGATCCAAAAAAATTTCTTCTTGAGGATTCATTCGACTCTAAATGAAATTGATTTTTTCCTTTCCCTATTGTTTTGTTGGTAGTCAGCAGGTCTTCCATGGACAGTAGCAAAAGGACAAGATACTTTCACACCAATTAGCTCTGTGGTAAGTAGAAATGCTATTGCTTAATTTTCTTTTTATCAGATTCAATATTGAGGTCATGCGGAAGGATAAATTCTGGATGATGGGTTGCTGGGATGAATGATAGTTTTTGCTAGATGATACAGTTTGGATTGTCTGATGAATTTAATGTAGATGCACTCTGACTTGAGGTTAGCCAGCCAGTGGGCTTAAAGAAGATTACCTTAAGTTCTGAGTTCCGTAGATTGCTCACAATAGATTTTCAAGTATCTGACTGTAGTTTGAGTGTTTTCTCTTGTGGCAGTTTTCTAATTTTGCCTATTGTTTTTTATTCCAAAGCTGGAGAAATCTTTGGTGCCAGACCCTGACAACTTGGAATTGTGGCTCAAGGTGTCAAATTCTCAGCCTTACATAATAATGACTGCTTGATTATCGTTTCTGTAGACTGATGTTTAGTCTAGTTGTTTGCTCTAACTGCAGGTAGATGATGAAACAAGGCAGAAGGGTTTAACCAAGGACATGATTTTTAAGCTTCCCTATCTTATTAGCCACATAAGCTCTATTATGACCCTTCTTGAGGGAGATGTCATACTGACAGGTACTTTTTGGTGCATTTGAACGGTCAGATGTCTTCTTGCTGTTATGTTGTTTTGCAGTATCTAGAAAATCTTGGTTTGTATAGCATGTTATCAGTAGTATGACCTGAACAAGTCTTTAATGTTTCTCAACTCCCTGTCCCTAGACTTCCCTTCGATTCAGAAGTGGCTTAGACTGTGTCTAGTAATGTTGTTGTTTTTTTTTTTTTTTTTGTGTGTGTGTGTGGGGGGGGGGGGGGGGGGGGGGGGGGGGGGGGGGGGGGAGGGGTGGGGTGGTAAGAAGTGTCTAGTAATGTTGTTGTTTGTCACATTTTTTTTTTTTTTTGGTGGGCAGCATATGATCTCTTGCACCCAATTGTGCAGGCACTCCCAAAGGTGTTGGCCCCGTTAAAGTAGGTCAAAAGATCACCGCTGGCATAACAGGTCTAATCGACATTCACTTCAACGTTGAGCAACGTCGAAAACCAGGAAGTCATTGACTTAAGAATTCCAGATGATCACGACATCTTTCATGCTCAAATCTACTTCTGGCAGAAAATTCATTAGGACATTCAACTGAATTCTCAAATTGAGAACTTTCGCTGAACCATTAGAGATGCGAGAGCTTTGATGCTATCATGCCAGTTCGATTGGAGTTGATGTTGGAAAGATAGACTGTTGTATTCTTTTGCACGTCCACGTGCAAAGCAAGGGACTGACTCGAAGCTGCTTGATCTTGGCCTGCCATATCTATCTGTTCATTAGCACCCGGACTTTCTTGTTCCATTTATGGCTTTAAACGCGTGGGGTTTGCTCATCAGTTGCTTTGATATAAATTGTGTTAGAAAGCTTCCAGGTATTGTCACTGCTTTTAACATAGAAATTTATGGTTAAGAGAGAAGGGACTAGAGAGAGCTAAGGTCAATAGAGAGAAAAAAATTTCTTTTCTTTGTTTATTTTTTCCCCTTGCGGTGCAATGTGTTCATACACATAGACGACTAACTTGACGAAGCCCTCAATCCTATACATGAAGGATCAACAAGCGACTCTGCTTTTCATAGGTCACTTGATTTTCTTTCTGCTATTGGGAGTCATTGAATTTTTGTAGGGAATAGGTTTCCCACTTTAGAAAACACAATTTGAGGTTTGTCATTTGCACCTTGAGGACAAAATTCCTTTTAAGGGAGTAGAACTCAATTCGATCAATGTTCGGCGAGTATGGAAACCCTACAAACATTGTTAACTACGTAAGCATTACATTCCAAAGATGAGAAACCCATCTTTTGAGTGCTTACCACCGCTCGATTTTTCATTTAAGAAAAAATGACACAAATAATCTCTAAACTTTGGCCCAATGTACGATATAGTTCCTAAATTTTTAATTTGTTCAATGTAGTCTATGAACTCTAGCTCAATGAGCAATTTGATCCTTAAACTTTTAATTTGTTCAATGTAGTTTCTGAATTTTTCGTATATGTTCAATTTAGTCCCTTGACCATGTGAAAATGTTCGTTATTATCCTCGACTTAAATTAATGGGAAGGCTAAATTGAACATTTTTATATAGTTTAAGGACTAAATTGAACCTGTACGAAAGTTTCAAGGACTATATTGAACAAATTAAAAGTTTAGGGATCAAACTGCATATTGAGCTAAAGTTTATGGACTACATTGAACAAATTAAAAATTTAGGGATCACATCGTATATTGAGCCAAAATTCAAAGACTATTTGTGTCATTATCCCTTCATTTAACTCAGTTCGTGTCGTGATCAGCCATCAATCTTATCAGCCATCGATCTATTTACGTGTCGCACATCACCTTGTGCCAGAAGAAATTGTAAAGCAGTATCAAGCTAAGTACGTTTTGGTTGCTTTTGATGCTGCAATAACACTTGGGCCGGTGACATTGGATGAGTAGTAGACGAATATGCACTTTAGGGTACAGCTGGTGCAATCTTATCTTTGCTTGTCACTTTCTTCAACATTGCAAGACAAACCTACCCCAGGAACCTCATCAAAAGTCCTCTTGCTTGAGTTGCTTTGCTCTGATCCTTTTGGACATTGTTAATGGCTTCAATTGGACGGATTGATGAACGATTGATTGAGCGACCACAATGGATTGAAGTATGGTCCATGAGAGACCTTTTAGCAAACTCTGATTCGTGGAGTGCCGGATTTGAACCTAACTAGGCTTCATCACTTCTTCTCTTGATCATCGGAACGAGAGAATCGGTCGGTTTATTTGTATGTGATAGGAGATTGGGGAGGTCATCTCTCAACATACAAGATACATATTAGCATCCTATTACTGGTGCCGAGGCACTTGCAATGCGCGTGTGAAATTTAGGCGGTTAAGGATTTGAAGCAGAGAGAGTTGATTGTGTTAAGGATGTGTTTTTTAAATATAATTATGACCTTGTTTTTGAACTCCCCATTCTATAATCTAGGGGCAATTAGGATTTAGGGATGGCTGGACGAGTGAGATAAATTTCAAGGTTTTTCAGAAGGTATATGCACACGTCTCGGCTAGTAGTTCAGCTTAGTGGATAAAAATTCACTGATCGAGTTTCAACATATAGAAATCGACAAACAGCGGCGATCTAACTCACATGAATTGTCTCTCTTTTTTTATAAGCCAAGAAAGAGACAATTGACCTTATTTTCCTTACATTTTAACCACGACATCTACGCGTTTATCCCAGCTAAGGTACACATTTGACTCAGTGGTGAGTTAACAACATGGTAAGTCGAGATAAAATGACGGTGATAAATGCAGGGACCAAGACACTGGAGCCCACGGAATTACTCGGCGAGGGAGCGGCTGGGGACGATCCAAAACCGACAATGATGGATAGCTTTTGGCCAAGCTTGCAGTGTGAATCGACGGTGCAGATGTAATAGTTGTTGTTGGTTAAAGTTGGTATAACAGAATTGCGGTTGGAAAAAACTAACCTGTAGCCAATGTGAAATAAATAGGTAGAATGTTGATCCGAGCCCAACGAAATGTCGTTGTGTCCTTAAGACAAATTTACCCCCTCAATCTGTATCCAAGGACTTTGGACAATTGTCTCTCAGGATAAAACGAATTGCGTTCCCCTGAAGCGGTGCTTCTTCAAAATACTCCGGCGAACTTAACTTCGCAGAATTGTCGCACAGAATAAATGAGAGGAACAACTGAGAATGCAAGTTATAAAATCGTGGGGGATGGTTTCAGTTAAAAAAAAAAATAGTCACGATCGATAACTATTTATGTTAGGAAAAAAACAGAGGCCACGAAGAGTCACGAAGCTTCAATTCGGACGGTGGTTTTACAAACCGAACAACTCCTTACAAACAATTACATTTGTTCGTTATTCCTTGAACATTCATAATTGTTCAAGTGCAACTGTTCAAGAGTTTTCAGTAAAACCTGTTCGACCATGTGTCTGCTCGGCATAAATTAGAAACCAAGCGTATGTTTGGCAAAAATAAAAGATTGATGGGGAAAAAATAATATAATAAAAAAATAGAACACCAAGAAGCCCAAGCCCGAACCCGAATCCAACCGAGCCGGCCAGCGGCGGCGCGCACGTGTGGGCCAACTAAGCTTTGCGTAGATTCTCTCTCGTTCACAAAAGGGCGGTGCCTCTTGGGGCCCAAACCCATTTGTGAGGTTCCACTTAATAAACCCATCTCCCATCTATCTCTTATCCTATGTGGGATTCCCACAACCCCATACTCTCATTCATCTTTAAAGGGATAAAATCCTTAACAATCCCTCACATGAATGAGATATTCAGACATTATGACTCATCGTGTATGCATGAAATGCAATGTGCGATTATTCCATGAGAGAACGTTGCATCAGGATAAGTAATCTTGAGACGTTGAACTTTCTCTAGTGAGGCCTATCGAACTTACTCGGTCAATCAGTAGACTTGATGTCTTTGAATTGTCGACCTTTAGTGTAAGCCTAGACAATATAAAACACACAATTATTTCTCGAACAAAGTTACTTCTCACTGTTGTGTTCGTTTTGACCGTAAACACCGCCTGGTCTCATGAATGCTCTAGAGAATTCAATCTTTTTAATTCTCACGGAAGCGACCCTCACTTCACACTCACATAGATGATTTCTGAATGTGTTATTTATACATACTTAATTCGGAATCATTAAAAACTTTTGTTTAACCTCACATGTCAATAATGTTGTCATTCGGGAATGAGTAAGAATTTACAGTACTATATACTGTCTTCATAACTTGGTTGTCCCTTTGAACCTAAATCTTGGGATCTCCAGTCAACTAGGTAGGGTTTCCGCTATGATGACTTATTTATAGGCCTTAAATCCATTCCCCTTGATGTTGTCACAATCATCTTTTTAGTTAGGCCTTTTGTTAATGGATTCGCAACATTATCCTTTGACTTCACATAGTCAATTGTGATAGTCTCACTAGAGAGAAGTTGTCTTTACGGTATCGTGTCTTCGACGAATATGTCGAGACTTACCGTTATACATGACATTCATTGCTCTTCCTATTGTCACTTGACTATCATAATAAATACATACAATTGACACTGGCTTAGACCAATTAGAATGTCTTCTAAGAAATTTCGAAGTCATTCTACTTCTTCACCGGCCTTATCCAGAGCAATAAATTCTGAATCCATAGTAGATCTTGCTATACAAGTATGTTTGGATGATTTTCAAGATACTGCCCTCCATCAAGTGTGAACACATATCCACTTGTCGATTTTGTTTCTTTTCTACCGATTATCCAATTTGCATCACAGTATCCTTCAAGTATCGCTGGATATTCTGTGTAATGCAAAGCATAGTTTTGAGTATGCTTCAAGTAGCCCAATACACGTTTAATAGCTTTTCAATGATTTTCATTGGACTAATTGTAAAACTGCTTCACTTGCTTACCGCACAAGCTATGTCTGACCTAGTATAGTTTATGACATACATTAAACTGCCTAGTATACTAGCATATTCATTTTGAGCCTTGCTTTCACCAGTATTCTTTAAGAGATGTAAATTAACATCTATTGGTCCTATCTTAACCTTTTTAGGTTTAGGAACAACAACTTTTGCTAATCACCCCCACGCTTTGAGATAATTCAAGTTAGGCATTCTGTCTTTCCACTTCTCATGGGGAGTTTGTTGTGTCTTTTTGTGGGGCACTCTATTTAAAATGAAGTTTGCTATTAAGACAGCTTCCTTCCTCCCCTCCCCCACAAATTCTGTGGCAAACCAAAACTATTCAACAATGCATTCATAGTTTCCTTTAAAGACCGATTCTTTCTTTCCGCCACGCCATTTGATTGTGGTGTATAGGGAGTAGTGATTTGGTGAATAATACCAAATTCAGAACTAATTCCCTCAAAAGGAAATTCATATTTATCTCCTCTATCACTTCTTATCATTTTTATTTTCTTATTTAATTAATTTTCAACTTCATATTTATAGGTTCTAAAAGCATTCACTGCCTCATCTTTGTTGCTAAGCAAATAGATGTAACAATACCTCGAACAGTCATCTATAATGTGATGAAATACTTTTTACCACCCCTTGACAGTATTGTTTTCAAATCATATATGTCTATGTGTATCAAATCCAAAGGTTTTGTGTTTCTCTTATCTACAAAATGAAAATGAGGCTTAGAAAATTTAGATTCAACACACACTTGGTATTTTTCACTTGGACATTCAAACTTTGTCAATAATCCCATATTCATCAATTTCTTTATTGACTTGTAATTAACATGTCCTAGTCTAGCATGCCAAATATCAGGAGACTCAAGCACATAAGTAGAAGTAGCTTTATTTAATATCATCCTTGATTACAATAGTCATTATATTTAGCTTGAACAAAACCATCACTCAAATAACCCTTTCCGACATACATCTCATTCTTTGAGAGTACAAGCTTATCAGATACAAAAACCAACTTGAAGCCATTCTTGCTCAGGAGAGATCCAGACACTAAATCTTGCGAACATCTGACACATGCAGAACATTATTTAGTCTCACGATTTTGCCAGATGTCATCTTCAAACCAATCTTTCCAACACCTTCAACCTTAGAGGTTGATGAATTACCCATATAGAGTTTTTCATCACCCCCCACAATAGTGTAGGACGATAACATCGATCTGTTTGAACAAATATGACGAGTTGCTTCAATATCAATCCACCAATCCTTGGAGTTTCCCACCATGTTGTACTCGGATATCATAATACTGAGATTGATATCATCAACACCATTGGAAATCCGTTCCACCATATTTGCTTGAGTTTTCTGTCTTTTCTTAGCTCTGCAGTCTTTGGCTCAATGTCTAGACTTTCCACAGTTGAAAGGCCTTTGGTGAATCCCTCTCCAGACTTGCTAGGCATTTTCCTCTTCTTGTTGAATTTTGAACCTTCTTCAACAACATTAGCCCTTGAGACCTCTAGATTCTTGCCAACTTTTTTTTCAAAAAGCCTATTGTCTTCCTCTATCCTCAACCGAACAATCAAGTCTTCAAGTGACAATTCATTTCTCTTGTGTTTGAGATAATTCTTGAAATCTCCAAGAAGGCGGCTATTTTTCAATGAAGACAACCACTTGAAATGACTCACTTAGAGTCATTCCTTCAGCATGAATATCATGCATAATCACTTGAAGTTCTTGAATCTGACTTAAGACGGTTTTTGAATCAACCATCTTGAAGTCTAGAAGTTTGCCACCAATGAATTTCTTCAATCCGGCATCTTCAGTTTTGTATTTCTTGTCCAGATTGTCCACAACTCGTTAGCCGTTTTCAGCGAACTATAGATGTTATAAAGGGTATTGTCCAGACCGTTGATGACATAGTTGCGACACAGGAAGTCAGAATGCTTCCATGCATCCACAGCAGCAAACTTTTCTTTGTTTGTCTCTCCAGTATCTAATTTAGGACTATCCTCACTGAGGAATCTTGTCAAGTTCAAGGTCGTGAGATAGAATAACATTTTTTGTTGCCATCTCTTGAAATCAAAACCGTTGAACTTTTCTGGCTTTTAACCATGATTCGGAATAGGAGTAATTAGAGTTGAAGTCAAAGCCATTTCTATTGCAAAATCAGAATATATATATATATTTTTAAAATTATCATAATAGCCAAGATGTGATATGCGAAACGAAATATTTTGAAACTTTAAATGAATGCGTCAATTCTGTTTCAATGCTACAAAATACTTACAACGAAAATAGCACACGAACTAAGCATGAAGAACGTCAACAATAGGAATATTTGTTTTAAGATTGTTGTTGGTTAAGTTCGTATAACAGAATTGCGGTTGGAAAAAACTAACCTGTAGCCAATGTGAAATGAATAAGCAGAATGTTGATATGAGCCTAACGAAATGTTGTTGTGTGCTTAAGATAAATTTGCCCCCTCAATCTGTACTTGAGGACTTTGGACAATTGTTTCCCAAGATAGAACGGATCGTGTTCCCCTGAAGCAATTCTTCTTCAAAAGACTTCGGTGAACTTAACTTCGCAGAATTGTCACACAAATGAATGAGAGGAAAAATCGAGAATGTAAGTTATAAAATCGTAATGGATGGTTTCGGTTAAAAAACAATTGTCATGATCGATGACTATTTATGTTAGGAAAAAACAGAGGCCATGAAGAGTCATGAAACTTCAATTTGGACGGTGGTTTTCCAAACCGAACGACTCCTTACGAACAATTACATTTGTTCGTTATTCCTTGAACATTCATAATTGTTCAAGTGCAACAGTTTAAGAGTTTCCAGTAGAACCTGTTCGATCTTGTGTCTGTTCGGCATAAATTAGAAACCAAGTGTATGTTCGTCAAAAATAAAAGATTGATGGGCAAAAAATAATATAATAAAAAAATGAAACAAGAAGCCTAAGCCCGAACTCAAACCCGCAGGCGGCGGCGCGTGTGTGGGCCGACCTAGTTTTGCGTAGGTTCTACCCTGTTCACAAAAGTATAGTACTTTTGGAGCCCAAACTTATTGTGGAGTTTCACTTAATAAACTCATCTCCTATCTATCTCTTATCCTATGTGGTACTTTCGCACCTCGACACTCATCCAACTTTAAAGGATAAAATCCCCAACAATAGTAATACCCGCCCTTCAAAAGCCGGATGTCCACCGGACTGCCCAGAACGGATATGACCTGGGTGCAGTAGTCGTACTCGGCCTTTGATACTTCGGCCACGTTGTGCGTCCCTGTCCAATTGAAAGCTGAAACCAAGCATGCTCAATTCATGGACGACGCGACGCTCAAGATCGATAACATTGCAGAAATTCCGCAACAAGTCATGATTTTGTTTTGATTTACACCGTTCAACATAAGTCTGGAGATTGTGAAGTCTAAATCTTCCTAAGGCTGGTTTTTGATAGACAGCATGAGTTATCGAAACTGGATTCATGCTCGCATATACCTGCGAGCCGTTCACGAATAGCTTACTTCGATAATTGCTCCGTCATTTTAATGGCGGAAGAGAAAACCTCGCACATGCAAGAGGAATAGGAAACAAATGAAGGAAAAAAGAAAAAGGTGAAGAGAGAGGCTCATACATAGCTTGTCGCCGACCATGAAGGTCCTGGAGACAGCCCAAGACTGGTAATAGGATATGTTGCAGGGGACAGTCCAACCCAATCCATCTCCGACTGTGTAGGTCGCCGCCGTCGCTGTATCCACCTTTAGCAAGCCGGCCATGATAATTGTAGTCAACCATGAAGCTAAATTCACACGAGTAACCATTCTCATGTGCTCCTTCAGGTCACCCCTCTGTTGTTCAGCTCTCCTTACAGCTGAGTCTGTGCTCTGCTTCCGACTGTAATGCGTGCGGATCTTGTGGTGCTCTGTTTTTATAGGACAGAGATATAAGTTGTTTAATATACTTTGGTAAACCAAATCAACAATGTAATAAAAGAAAACACTTGGTGGGGTCGGAGCTGAGTTACAATACATTAGTCTGTATAATCTCGATCAATGTTCAGTCTATTTTGTTGATTTCTTGTTAGAATAGGTGATGTCTTCAAGTTGCCACGTAGTGGTCGGTGAGGTATGGAAGACGAATATTGACTGTTGTAATGCCGTTGCTGCAGCTGATTACTATTGTCGTGATATATCCTTTTCTCTCTCGAAGAACCGCTTAGGTTAGAGGTATTACCTATTGGTTTAGGTGCAAATCCTCCCTAATCTTACCTCGCGCGACATTTATCATTTCAAACCATTAAGAGTAGCCACAAGCCTTTGAAGTTGGCTAGAAACCAACCGAGATACGAGAGTAATATCTCAACTTCCACGTAATCAGAGCATATGAATTGGGGGACTTATCTACGCTAATTATCTAACTGGCGCTCTTTTGGTACCCAATTAATTGATATTCCTAAAGTGACGATGCATCTTATTCATTATATTGAAACTCAAATACATCTAACCAGAACTAGGTGACCAGGCATTATGTTTTTTTTTTTTGTCATTTTCATGCATTCATTTATTCAACTATTAAGTCTAACATTCAGAAAAGAAGAAGAAGAGGAAGAAAAAAAAAAGAAACAACAAGACTTTGGTGTTGGCTAGAAACCAATCGAGATAGGAGAGTAATATCTCAACTTCCGCGTAACCATAGCATCTGAATTCGGGGACTTATTTACGCTAATTATCTTGTAGTGCGGATCTTGTAGTGCTCTGTTATTCAGCTCTCCTTACGGTGAAGAGTGTGGTCCTTGCTCTTGAAACCTAATCCTTTACCTCTCTCTCTCTCTTTTCACAAGAAGCGCAGGTTCGTTACATGTTTTGTTGAGAAAGGGAGAGAGAAAGGGAGAGAGCACGCCAACTTTGACTATTTAGAAAGATTAACATCTGACTTGTGATCAATCCGCATAATCGGCGGGTTAGACTTGCTAACATATATCATTCTTACATATGTCAGTTGCGAGGATCCGCATCCTCTGATATTTGAGTTACATGACAGTAGTACCATAACTCAAATCAAGCCGTCTAAATGAAGATGGACGACATGATTTGAGAAAAATTCGAGATTCAAAATTTTTCAAACCTATAAAAAAATTGATGCCTAATTTTTTTCCTCTCCTTAACAAATAACATGGCCATTCTTGATTGTCCAAATGAAAATGGACGATCTGATTTAAGTTTATGGTAAGCATGTTACAGAAATCTCAATATCAAAGAATTCAAATCTGGGACAAATAAACCTCCCATGCGACTTGAGTTTCCCAGATTCGATATCGAGAAAGTCCAAACTAGAATGTGCAGAAGGATTTGAGCTCGACATGCAAACATGAGATTAAAACCGCATCCTCGAACACGCTCAAGGGAGTATTTCAATCTTGAGCTTGAATGTAAGTGTTTCGTATAATATCCACGTCTCTTGTTAAGATGCATGATGCCACTACTATATAGCAAAATGCTAAAAAATCATATCAAATGTAAGCTTGAATCACTAAATTTTTTATTGATGAAATTTGTTGACTTAGAAATCAAGCTCCTCACGTTTATATTTATTTGATAATTTTTTTGTTGTTGATGGTTTAAGTTAATTAGAAAAAGAATATTAAAGTAGACGGCAATTTGAATAACTCAACTTAGTCGTCCTGACCGGTGAGCTGTCTCCGTCGTTGCCCACCCTCGATTGACTCTCTTCTTCTTCTTCTTCTTCTTCGCAATACCGATGGCATCGATCGGGCTTCCAAAGCTGCTTCAGGCCGGCACCAAAATCGTCGCCGTCGGCCGCAACTACGCCGCTCACGCCAAGGAACTCGGCAACGCCGTTCCCAAGGTATACTCTCTCTCTCTCTCTCTCTCTCTTCGTAGATCAATTCCTGAAATTGCGCAATCGTCGTACTCTGTGACTATGCGTCTTGAATCGGTTCCTTTGCCGACTCGTGCACACGATGTGCTGTGACTAGGAGCCAGTGTTGTTCCTGAAGCCGACGTCGTAGTACTTGGAAAATGGAGGGACGATCGAGGTGCCGCCTCCCCTGCTGTCGCTCGATCACGAAGTGGAGCTCGCAGTCGTGATCGGGCGAAAAGCTCGGGACGTTCCCGAGTCGACCGCCATGGACTATGTTGGAGGTACTCGAATCTGTGATTGCTTTTTGTGCTCGATGAATTTGAATATGTCCTTTTATTGTCCGGACTTCATTGGGTCATGATTTGGAGTGTCGTTCACATTATGGTTCGGGAACCCTTCTAACTATCCGGATCTTTTGGGTGGAGTGAGTTTATTTGGTATTTGGACTCGAATTAGCGATGATAGGATACTTTGTCTCTGGCTCTTGCTATCACTTCATTGGAGATGGGGTGATTATGAAGCTGAATCTCCGACTTATTCCAGAGGATGATTCTGGACTGTGTAATTTAGTCATCTTGGACATGAATTTGTACCGTTATATTTTCTGTAAAATTGGCAGCTGATCGTTAACGTTGTTGAATTAATCCTGATCAAGAGAAGGTAATGCAATGTCATCTTGAAAAGAAATTGAAATTGTACATTTGTGTCGTCTATAACTGCCATTAATGCTTGTCCCATTGTCATTGGTGCTTGCAAACACATCCTAGCATAAATCGTCAACTTGCTTACAGAGCTGGCTGGTCTATGCTTTGCTTTTGCCTCCTTAACTTTTAGTCAATTAGATTGTGTTTTGGGAAAGTAATACAAACCTTTTCAAGGTTATACAAGCTTAAATGCACGTCATGAGCCTGGGATGGTGCATGAAACACATTATGTCATGGCTGAGTGTGTGATTTGCAATGGAGCTAGTTATCACCCAACTTCTATAAATTGTGGAGCTTTGGGATACTGAATTTGGGATAGGTTCGAATAGTATGATGCTAAGTGAAGAGATCACTGAGTAACTAGAAGGGTCAACTACTCAGTCATTGACTTTCTGTTCCGTCACTTTTTTTTTGTTGATTTTGTTTCTCTGTTCTGTGCTTCTAGTTTGATTGAAGATTTTTCAATCTTTGAGGTAGTCAGTTGGTATGCTCATGAATTGTAGGATATGCTCTTGCACTGGATATGACTGCTAGGGAGATCCAATCTTCTGCGAAGGTGCATTTCCTGTTTCTTTAAATCTTCAGACGATAAAATTGGTGCCCCCCCTCTCTTTGTTCCTGAAATAGACTCTATGTTCAGTTATCTACTAGCTATAATTTTCGGTTAGAAACTTTCGTATTTGCCGAATCCTAATGGTTATGATTTGAGTTAGTGCTTTCCTTTGGTGTCATATCCTCGCAATAAACCCTGGGAAATTCTTGATAAGCCTATTGTCTAGCTCTGCAAATTAAACATGATTACTGCTTGGAAATTGTTGGGCCTACTATCCTGTGGACATCAGCTGAGAGCATCCTGCTTTTGTTACGTTTTTCTAGCTCCTGTGTCTAATATTAGTTTCCTTATTTTACTGTGGATCCAAAAAAAAATATTTCTTAGGGATCCGTCCAACTCTAAATGAAATTTATCGTATCCCTTCCCTATTGTTTTTTTTTTGGTAGTCCTCAGGTCTTCCATGGACAGTGGCGAAAGGGCAAGACACTTTCACGCCAATTAGCTCTGTGGTAAGTGGAAATGTAATTGCTTAATTGTCGTTTTATCAGATTCACGGTTGAGGTCATGCAGAAGAATAAATTCTGGATTATGGGTTGCTGGGATGAATGATAGGGGGTTTTCTAGACGATATCAGTTTGGATTGTCTGATGAATTTAATGTAGATGCACTCTGACTTGAGATTAGCCAGCCAGTGGGCTTGGAAGAAGATTATCTTAAGAAGTATGTTCCATAGATTGCTCACGATAGATTTCAAGTATCTGCTTTAGTTTGAGTTTCTCTTTTGGCAGTTCTCTAATTTTGCAAATTGTTTTGATTGCAAAACCCTTCTTAGCTGGAGAAATCCTTGGTGCCAGACCCTGACAACTTGGAATTGTGGCTCGAGGTGTTGGATTCTCAGTCTTACATTCACATAACAATGAATGCTTGATTATCATTTCTGTAGATTGATCTTAGTGTAGTTGTTTGCTCTAACTGCAGGTAGATGATGAAATAAGGCAGAAGGGATTAACCATGGACATGATTTTTAAGCTTCCATATCTTATTAGCCACATAGGCTCTATTATGACCCTTCTTGAGGGAGATGTCATACAGACAGGTACTTTTTGGTGCATTTCACCGGTCAGATGTCTTCTTGCTGTTATGTTGTTTTGCAGTATCTAGAAATCTTGGTTTGTATAGCATGTTATCAGTAGTATGACCTGAACAAGTCTTCAACGTTTCTCAACTCCCTTTCCCCAGACTTCCCTTAGATTCAGAAGTGGCTTTAACTGTGTCTAGTAATGTGTTGTTGTTTGTCTCTTTTTTCTCTTTTGTTTGTGTTTTTTATTTTTATTTTGTGGGCGGCATATGATTTCTTGCACCCAATTGCGCAGGCACTCCCAAAGGTGTTGGACCTGTTAAAGTAGGTCAAAAGATCACTGCTGGCATAACAGGTCTAAACATTCACTTCAATGTTGAGCAGCGTCAAAAACCAGGAAGTCATTGACTTGAGAATTCCAGAGGATTACGTCATCTTGCATGCTCAAGTCTACTTGGGGCAGAAAATTCATTAGGACGTTCAACTGAACTCTCAAATTAAAAACTTTCGCTGCATCATTAGAGATAATAGAGCTTCGATGCTATCATGCCAGTTCGATAGGAGTTGGTGTTGGAAAGCTAGACTTGTATTGTTTTGCACGTCCACATGCAAAGCAATAGACTGACTGGAAGCTGCTCGATCTTGGCCTGCCACATCTGTCTGTTCTTTAGCACCCAGACTTTCTTGTTCCAGTTATGGCTTTAAACGCCCACCCACATCGCCGCATGGAGGTAGAAGGCTCACGGGTCATGAACTTCTTTTCGAGCACGGCGTGCTCATCAGTTGCATTGATATAAATTGTGTTAGAAAGCTTCCAGTTATTGTCACTACTTTTAACATAGAAATTTATGGTTGAGAGAGAAGGGACTAGAGAGGGCCAAGGGCAATATAAGCAAGTGATATAGAGATTTTTTTTTTTTTTATTTTTTATTTTCACTTGCGGTGCAAAGCGTACATACGCATAGACGACTAACTTGATGTGCCCCTTGATCTTATACATGATGGATCAAGAAGCGACTCAACGCTTTTCGTAGGTAACATGATTTTCTTTCTGCTATTGGGGGTCATTGAAATTTTGTAGGCAATAGGTTCCCTCCTTTTGAAAACACAATTTGAGGTTTGTCATTTGCACTTTGAGGACGAAATTCCTTTTAAGGGAGTAGAGCTCAATTCAATCGATATTCGGAGAATATGGAAACCCTGCAAACATTGTTTACTACGTAAGCATTACATTCCAAATATGTGAAATCCATCTTTCGAGTGCCGTACCCACCGCTCGCTCTTTAATTTAACTCGGATCGTGTCGTGATCAGCCCATCGATCTCTTTGCGCGTCGCACATCACCTAGTGCCAGAAGAAATTGTAAAGCAGTATCAAGCTAAGTACTTTTTGGTTGCTTTTGATGCTCCAATAACACTTGGGCCGGTGACATTGGATGAAGTATAGATGAATATGCACTTTAGAGTTCAGATGGTGCAATCTTATCTTTGCGAGTCACTTTCATCAACATTGCAAGACTAAACCTCCCCCAGGAACCTCATCAAAAGTACTCTTTCTTGCTTTGCTTTCGTCTGATCCTTTTGGACATTTGGCTTCAATTGTATGGATTGATGAACAATTGATTGAGTAACCACAATGGATTGAAGTATGGTCCATGAGAGACTCTTTAGCAAAATCTGATTTGCAGAGTGTCGTGTTTGAACATAACTAGGCTTCATCACTTCTTCTCTATATCATTGGATCGAGAGAATCGGTCGGTTTATTTGTATGTGATAGGAGCTTGCGGAGGTCATTCTCAACTTACAAGACAAATTTTAGCATCCTATACAGGTGCTGAGGCACTCACGATGCGCTTGTGAAATTTAGGTAGCTGCGGATTTGAAGTAGAGTAAGTTAATTATTGTGTAATTTGTTGAAGTTTGTTTGAAAAACAAACAAAATTTGCCTTTTCTAATCCCACATGGCATAGAAAGAAGAGTCCAAGTTTTTTTATTAGTTAGAAGGCTACTATAATCTTTCAAACGAATTAAACGGACAAGTGAGCTAGTCCTCACTATACCTACGTGAGTCTCAGAGTCCGATTTCTATGTTCATCCCATTCGACCATATATTACCAACCTAATGTAAGGATAATTAGGAGGGGCCAGACGAATGAAATAAATTTCTGAGTTTTCAGAAGGTATATGGACACGCCTCCGCCAATAGTTCAGCTTAGTGAATAAAAATTCACTGATCGAGTTTCAACATATAGAAATCAACAGACAGCGGCAATCTTAACTCACATGAATTGACTCCCTTTCCTTATACGACAAGAAAGAGACAATCGACCTTATTTTCCTTACGTTATAACCACGACATCTACGCGTTTATCCACCTAAGGTACACATTCGATTCAATAGCGAGTTAATAACACAGTAAGTTGAGACAAGACGATGGTGATAAATGCAGGGACCAGGACACTGGAGGCGAGAGCCATCAACAGAGCGGAATTACTCGGTGAGGGAGCGGCTGCGGACGATCCTACACCGACGGTGATGGACAGCTTCTGGCCAAGCTTGCAGTGTGAATCGACGGTGCAGATGTAATAGTAAGACCCGCCCTTCAAAAGCCGGATGTCCACCGGACTGCCCAGAACGGATATGACCTGGGTGCAGTTGTCGTACTCAGCCTTTGATACTTCGGCCACATTGTGCGTCCCTGTCCACTTGAAAGCTGAAACCAAGCATGCTTGATTCATGAACAACGCGACGCTCAAGATCGATAACATTGCAGAAATTTCGCAACAAGCCATGATTTTGTTTTGATTTACACCGTTCAACATAAGTCTGGAGATTGTGAAGTCTAAATCTTCCTAAGGCTGGTTTTTGATAGACAGCATGGTTATCGAAACTGGATTCATTCTCGCATATACCTGCGAGCCGTTCACGGATAGCTCACTTCAATAATTGCTCCATCATTTTAATGGTGAAAGAGAAAACCTTGCACATGTACGAGGAGTAGGAAACAAATGAAGGAAAAAGAAAAAGGTAAAGAGAGAGGCTTATACATAGCTTGTCGCCGACCATGAAGGTCCTGGAGGCAGCCCAAGACTGGTAATAGGATATGTTGGAGGGGACAGTCCAACCCAATCCATCTCCGACTGTGTAGGTCGCCGCCGCTGCTGCATCCACCTTTAGCAAGCCGACCACGATAATTGTAGTCAACCATGAAGCTAAATTCACACGAGTAACCATTCTCACGTGCTCCTTCAGGTCACCCCTCTGTTGTTCAGCTCTCCTTACAGTTGAGTCTGTGCTCTGCTTCCGACTGTAATGCGTGCGGATCTTGTGGTGCTCTGTTTTTATAGGACAGAGATATAAGTTGTTTAATATACTTTGGTAAACCAAATCAACAATGTAATAAAAGAAAACACTTGGTGGGGTCGGAGCTGAGTTACAATACATTAGTCTGTATAATCTCGATCAATGTTCAGTCTATTTTGTTGATTTCTTGTTAGAATAGGTGATGTCTTCAAGTTGCCACGTAGTGGTCGGTGACGTATGGAAGACGGACATTGACTGCTGTAATGCCGTTGCTGCAGCTCATTACCTATTGTCGTGAATTATCCTTTCCTCTCCTGGAGAATCGTTTAGGTTTAGAGGTGTTACCTATTGGTTTAGGCGCAGATCCTCCCTAATCTTACCTCGCGCGACATTTATCATTTCAAACCATTAAGAGTCGCCACAAGCCTTTGGAGTCGGCTAGAAATCAATCGAGATACGAGGGTAATATCTCAACTTCCGTGTAACCAGAGCATCTGAATTCGGAGACTTATCTACGCTAATTATCTAACTGGCGCCTTTTTGGTACACAACCAATTGATATTCCTAAAGTGACTATGCATCTTATTCATTATATTGAAACTCAAAGACATCTAACCAGAACTAGGTGACCGGGCATGATGTTTTTTTTTTTTGGTCATTTTCGTGCATTCATTTATTCCACTATTAGGTATAACATTCAGAAAAGAAGAAGAAGAAGAAGAAGAAAAAGAAACAACAAGCAATTTTAATGCGATGTGCAACGTTAACTAAAAAATGACTATTCATTGACGAAAAGGTAAACGCGTGAATCAATCTAAATGAAATGCAAACTCGAATAATCGGACATGAAAATTTGTCAGGTCATATAACGAATTAAAGCGGGATGGACATACGAAAAAAGAAAAAGAAAAAAATGACCATTCATTGACGAAAAATTAAAATACGCAGACGAATCTAAATGAAGTGCAAATTCTAATGATCGGACACGAAATGGTCGGATATATAAGGAATTAGACCATAATAGACATACGGAAAAAAAAATTACGAAAAAGTAAATTCGCAGACCTTAGTAAAATACATTACAAACTCGATTAGTTTAACATGAAACATGATAGATTACATGGCAAAAAGGGACCGGAATGGACGTCGGTCACCCTCCATTATAAACGAAATGCGGAAACGCAAACAAAAAGGTTATGGTTTTTTGGAATTTTTTTGTTTTTTTTCTTTTTTATCAAAGAAGAAGAAAAACAATATTTCCGACTCTACGCTAAAAAAAGGTTCGTATTAGAAAAAATGTAAATAAGGAAGTAAAACCAAAGTCAGGCATTAATTACAATACAACTAAGATTGCACAAAGTAAGTTGCCCTTTTTCTTTTTTCTTTTTTCTTTTTTTGTACCCTTTTGGTTTTTCATATATACAAAAAGGAAACGAACAGAAACCTCAAGCATTTGCATTCACAGAGAATCAATTAAGACCACCTCCAGGAGCATTTTCATGACTGCATATTTCGAAAGTCGAGAACCGCGAACAATAAGCAACGAGTTTGAGTGCGGGCGCAAACTAATATATCGCATCACGATTCGAACCTACTAACCGTAGCTAAATTTAACGAGTTCATGGTAAATTTCCCTCAGAGCAATGAGTCTGACAAGTTTCAAGGATGCTGGATTTGGAACTACGCAAATGAGTATTGTTCAACAGCTTGATTCCGGTCAGAGATTTTTAGCATAAAAACTACACATGACCACTAAAACCGAACTATTATTAACAGAAACGATACAACACATAGCGACTACATGACGTGCGACAACGTGACATGGACTGATTTCACATCATTTTAACTGGAACATCAACCGAGGAAAACAGGAATCTCGGCCCGGCGAACCTGAGTAATTTACGAGAAAAAGAAACAGACTCAGCCTCGGTATTCTACCTGTTCAAGATCGAAACACAGATGAACTTGATATCAAGAACTGTGGGAGCCTTCTTATCCTCTATTACCTTCGGACTTGATTCTCTCTCCTTTTTTTTTAAACTTTCCTCTCTGTTTTTTTTTTCCTTCTGTTTTTTTTAGAAAGAGCGACGAGAGAGTCTCCGAGAGAGAGATAGACTGCCAACCTCCCTTTTCTTTTTCACGTTCTGCTTCTTCTTCTTTGTCTTCATCCCCTTGGGAATTCATCATGTGACATTCCGGATTCCAACCCTTTCTAAATTATAGAATGGAAATACATCGATCGGCGTATTTCAGTTACAACTCGTTCGGAGTTGGCCACTCTTGAGTTAATTGACCGAAAGGGGAAGACTAACGCGGAGTTGAGTACGTGGATCTGGGGAATTTGAATGAGAAATAGAACTTTGACCATAAGGATTGTCGAGGGGATATTTTGAGCCAGCATAGATTGATCTAGAAATGATCATGGAATGCCTTGTAAGCGTTATACGTTGGGGCGCCGGTGATTCCATTAGACCAATATGTAATTTGCGAGAATCTCCTAAATCGGATTCCGATAATCAAGACCGCAGAGACTAGCGATAAATCCTCACAATCGCATGACAACCAAAGTCGCCATAGCTTGAGAAACCCTAAGTTCCATATGCGTAGCGCTTGCAAGAGTCGTCTGTCAGTCAAAGATAAACTGAAATTACAATCGACGAGAGCTCAACATGAAATTGGACCTCAGAATTGGGTATCGGACATTGAGGAATTCTCACGTTTGAAGAGTAATTTGGATGTCGCCTCATCGAGGGCAGTTATGATTAAAAACGTGAAGTTTTGGATGGAAAGTGCGAAATAACTGTTTTGCCCCTCATAGTTTAGCCTTGCTTTAAGATTAGATGAAGGACATTTTGGTCAATTACAAACCCCCATGGCTACCGAAAATTTAAGGGGTAAGATAGTCATTGAAGCATTGATATTATTAGCAAGTGGACAAGTGTCAAGATGTGAGTAATTGTCATTAATTAATCACATTTTAACTTACCATTATTCTTGTTGACCAAGCCAAATTTGGGGGAAAGCCTTATTTCTCTTCTTCCTCAGTCGAAACTCCATCTCTCTCTCCCTTCTCTCTTTCATTTTTCCTCTCTCTCTCGCCGGTCAGCTCGTGACCAGCCCCGACCCGTCCCACTGTTTCGGCCATAACTCCGTCATTTGATATCGGATTAAGATCGATTTTAGTGGACGAAGGTCAAGACGAGGCAAAATCTGACCCAATCTGGAGAGGAGTCCATTTTCGCCACCTTCAAGGCTTCTTTTGGCACTCAATCTTCGATTATATCCCCTCCTGCTGGTTGAGGAACCGAGTTGCTTTGAGGCCCTTTGAAGTGTTGTTTTGCTCTAAAATTCTCGGTGAGACTCCCAGATATGTAGATTGATGTATTGGCGACTTGAGGTTGAGGTATGGTTGGAGTTTAGATGGATTTTGATAGTTAAATCTTTATGAACCTCATAGGAGCAGAATCTGTCTTCGCCCAACAAGCTTGGAACCGTGGAACTCTTGAGGTCCTTTGAGGTGATTTCTTGCTCGGAAATTATTGGTAAGGCCCTCTAAGACGTAGTACTATATGTTGACTTGAAGTATGTGAATTAGAATGAAGTTTAAGAGGGATTTTGATACCGATTTTGTGTGGAATTCCCTAGGACAGAACTGCCCTGCACCCGACCAAGATGAATCGTGACTTGTGGTTGCCAATTGTGGGATTTCGCTTGCTTGATTTTGTGCTAAGAATACTTCTAAACCTTTTTTAGGATGTTGGGTTACTAATGGGCAAATTTTAGTTGAATTGAAAGTGTTTAAGAAATCAATTGGAGGTGAAACCCGAGAGCTATGCAAACCCGTTTTCAACGCGCACCGTTTTTAAAAAGAGTTGTTCTAAGTCATCCGATGTCCAAATTGAGCCCCGTTTTCGCTCACACATCCATAAAATCTTGAAGGAAAAGACACTGGGATTTGTTTTCTTAAAAAGTCAGTAGATCAATGCCAGTTTTTTTGTGAGTGGACCTGGTTGTGGAGGGTCAATTGGGGCAGTTTTTGTGAATTGAGACTAATGACTACTTGGCTTGATTGAATGGTTATTTAACATGCTTAAAAGTGTTGAATTGAACTTATGGCTTCTTGATAATGAGGTGACGTGCGTGAAATATGGTTTGTGATGATGAATTTGATAGAATTGTGTGCTTGATGCATGATTGCGTACTCGGCGGCTAGGTGCCTAATAGGAAAGCATGAATATATTGTTATGGATGAATGAGAAGATGTGAATTGATATTGTGAGATTTCGGTTATCATGAATGCTTGCATGGCCGTGTGGCACTTGGCTTTGAATGGAAATTGTTTGGAAAAGAATGTGTGAATTGGCGAGTAAATCAATTGCACGACTGATTGCCATGACATGTGAATTGGCGTCATGCAATGATAGTGTTCAACCTTGATATTTCTCATGTCTAAAGAATTGCTATTTTTTTTATGTGACTATACTCGATCATGAAGTCACTTGATGAGATTGACTATTGGGCCTTGAGAAACGATGTGGCTGTTGAGCCTTGAGAAACATGTTATGTGATGGCACCCTAATGCGTCAGAACATGGGGTTGCAATTATGGCAAGTTGGTTGGAAATGAAATATGAGCTTAAGGGCCATTGGTACCCTGATGCATCAGAACATAGGGTTGCAGTTTGAATTGTTATATCCCGATGCGTCAGAACGCGGGATAAGCTTGCCACATGTCGACACCAGCCTTGTTATGGCATTCCAAACCTGATGCGTCAGAACAAGGGTTTGTAAGTTGTTGAGTATGATGCGTCAGAACGCGGACCAACTCTTGAATTGAGAAATGGTGATGATTTGAGTAATTATGAGGCCTTCGAGATGAAATCCTTGACTTGTGAAATTATTGTTGGGCTAGTGTGTTTGAGTGCATGAAATACCTGTTATGCCCATGTGGCTTGTGAAGTTCAAATTGAAAAGTAAATAGGCGAATGGCTTAAATACTTGATTGCCTGAAATGCCATGCGTCTGCCAATTGTTTGTTAGCCATGCTTGAAAAGAAAAAGTTTTCAAATGTGCCTGGAGGTTCTAATAGCCTAGCTTATGGTTAGGGTCAACTTACTAAAATTGTTATCTCACCCCGTCGTGGGACCAACATTTTCAGGTCTGAGACAATGAGAAACCCAAGATTGCCATGGATTGATGGTGAAGACAACTTTGGAAGAGAATAAATATTATCCCTTTCTTGTAACTTTGAGGATATGTTTGATGAATTGGAGGATTTAGAGTTGTAATCTTTCAAGTGTACCCTATTTCTGTCCTAAGTCATCTTGTTGTTTTTACGTATGGATTGTTGTGTCGTTCCCACATGTGCATATAATTCTAATGAAGTTAATCGTCGTGGGCTGAAGGGATCTTGTGAGACTATCGAGAACACGACGACCTGGTGGGATGTAGCGCGCTCGCCTCAAGACGCTGGGCGTGACATCCCCGCTTGTTTGGTGTGAGAGTAAGGTTAGCTCGATCCAATTTGATTGAGATTTGGAGTGATAAGGAGTAATGACTTGAGGATAATTAGACAATGTGACCTCTAGGATTTGGCGTTGATGTCTGAATTTTGGGGATTATAAGCTTGAACTTGTGTGGTATTCTAATGGTCCTGGTGTCGATTTAATAGATGATCTTGAGTGATGTTGTGCTTGAGGTTAATAGAGAATTGCTTATAAATTGGGGTTCAATTGGATTATATGATTGTGATTATGGCTTGTCGACGACCTAAGATGAGATATCATTGAACATAGGCAATTGATCTATGAGATGTGACAATCATTAGTGGAACTAGAAGTCCTTTATGGATAAGAATTGATTTGGAGACGGATGTGATGTGACGAGTAGCGAGGGAAAACATGTTGTGAATGTGTTTGTGGTATTAAAATGAAAGTTGAGAAATGTGCATACATGAGCTTATCACTAACAAACTTAATAAATTGTCGCTTGATATGGGACAAGTTGATGGGATATCTACAAATCGTAATGAAGCATGGTATGGAACATGCGGAACAGGACTTTCTCTGTAGATGTATGACTTGGGACAACCTGTAACAACTAGGTTGGATGAGAGCAAGGAGTGATCTCCGAGACAAAGAGGCTTGCACAAAGAGCGGCTCCTGGCAGGCTTCTAAGATAGTGAGGAGGCAGGACTGACCTAAGTCATAAATTGAAAGGGAAAATCTAGGCATCAGGTTGAGTCTGATTTTGATTAAGAGGTGTAAGGCACTAAAGTGATCCTTAGAGTGAATTTCCAAAAGTTGCATGACATTTGTGATGACGCTTGTAATTGGCATGGCTAAGAGCTTCGTATTTGGCAATGAGTATTGTTTGAAAAAGAGAAACTATTGATGTATATCTTTGGCCTGTTTGGGCAAGTTTCTTATTGAATGTTACTTGACTGATGCTTTTGAAATTGAGATGACCTGTTGTGCTTGTAATAGAGCGGCAGATGCCACTAGACTTGAGGTTTGCATGATTGATCCATTGAATGAATGTCTTGAATGCCTGTTTGATAGTTGCCGAGCTAAGATTTGTCAATCGTTGGATGTTAATTGAGAAATTGTTTAGTTGAGGCTAGCTTGATAAGTGGTTGATGATTAAGGATTAATTGGAATCCTGGATGATAGGCAATTAGTTGAGAGTTGCCTAAGAACCACCTGATGGTTGATTGATCATGATAGATGATGAGATGAGCAGCCTGAGACTACTAAACTTTAGTAGATGACTTAAGTCTTTAAGTCTTGAAGGGAATTATAGTGGTTCAAGTGCCATGAGAACCTAATAAGTGTGGTCGCTAGAAGAGCGGTTGGGTCGACCTTGTGGACTGTACAAGACCCAAGAGTTGAAAGGGTCATGAGAACTTTGAATGGAAATGAAAAAGTAGATGGGTAGGTAGACTCGAGAAGGAGCTGCCATTGTTATCACAATCACTGAGACTGCAGTTGCTATTGCTAGCAAAGTGA
Organism: Rhodomyrtus tomentosa; assembly: GCA_028455895.1. Classification (NCBI taxonomy): domain Eukaryota; kingdom Viridiplantae; phylum Streptophyta; class Magnoliopsida; order Myrtales; family Myrtaceae; genus Rhodomyrtus; species Rhodomyrtus tomentosa. The sequence continues at coordinate 35,893,218 of JAPCWY010000004.1, forward strand.
ATGGCAGAGATCATAGAAAAGGCGATAGAAAAGGAAAATCGCTCGATGGAAAGCTTGTGGAATGATGTATAAGGTTGAAATTGACTAAGGTTGAATGGAGAAAATGATTCTTAAACTTCCTTTCTTTGGATTGAGAATTTGGAAAAGAACATCAGAAGTATTGAGCCCACTGAAGAAGAGAAGTAGCTCTGGTAATTATTAGCCCTAAGAGGCTGTCGTTGATTGGTGAAAGGTCAACAAAGGAAGAGTTTCATGAAGGCATAGTGCCTAATTGGATTGCCTTGTCGAATTGTTTGATAATTGGATTGCCTTGTTGAATTGTTTGACGAGAGGTACCTTTCTAATGCTGCTTGAGAACAGAGGTTGCTTGAACTCCGATAACCTTACGAGGACCTGAGGAAGGTCGATCGATTTGAGACAAAGTTCTCAAGGTCCTCTAAGTGCATTAAAAAGGGTCGAGGACCTTTGAATAAGACAAGTAAATCCTTGAATAGATTAGAACTCGAAAGCCTCTGAGGAACTGTAAAGAATCTTAACGAAAAAAATGGACGATTGGAAGAGGTGTGTAAGAGAATTTCCATTCATGGATTATGAGTATAGATATTCTCACTCTTGAGACATAGAATGTGTCTATAAGGAATGCTCGTTATCTTGACATAAGGCTTATGGTGATTAACCTCTTGTTGTCATGAGGAATATTAAGGAGACTGATGTGTCAGTTTGTCAGACCCTGTTGATTCTATGAGATTGATTGAGGTTGAATCGAAATCTCAAGAAATGGCATTGCAAGTTATCGCTCCTAAAGAATAGGGCGTTGTCCTTAAGGACAATTGAACCATGACATGGGCGTAGATGAAAAGAAAAGCGAATGGACTTGATAGTCCTAGCTACTCGCGATTCTAATGGATGGATGAATAAGCAAAAGGCTGCTTGGATTATAACCGCAAAGTGACTTTACTTAATCGAATTGAATATCCAAAGTGTGGATTAATGGTGACTAAGAAGGAACCTCGACTCTTTGGAACCTTGTCACATGAGGTGACTGAGTCATTGGAAGAAGAATATCAAGCATGGTGACATTTGAATCTTAGAGTAAAGGTACTACCATTGGCGCAGACTCCAAGATTGACGTCCTATGAAATAAGAAAGACAACGTGGATTCGAAGTAAAAGAATGCCACTAAAGTGTATAGTTTCCTTCATAGGGTAAAAGGCCATACTGTGGAAGAAAGAGAAAATTCTAATTGTCATGGTATTAAGATTTAGCGTCTGGATTAAAGAGGAAGATGCAAGGCTTGGATGATTTCTGGAAGTTAAGTTCGAGAAACTATTCTGTAGACAACATTGAATTTTAGGATAATGTCGATGTTCATTTGAATAGATAAAATTGAGATAAGGTCGCATTAGCTGGTTGTGGAACCAAGAGGTCAATGCACTAATGTTTCCTGAGGAAAGAGTGAAAAAAATGAACAAAATGTTGCATGGTCCAAGTGGAGACTCATGAAAGTGGAGCGCCAAAGTTTGAGCTCTCAAGTGAAGAGTATGAAGGATAGTTTAAATAATTCAACATCTGATAACAAGAAGCTGATAATAGTCAGATTGTGTATCCGATGAATAATTGGGTTGATTATTATCATCTAGAGAGACGATGATCGGACTCATTTAAGGAGTCGTGAGAAATATGAACAACCTTTGAGAGCATTCTGTGGACCCTAAGGAAAACACTCATCGTATATTAAATGTGAAGAGCGTGAGTTGTCAGTGTGATAAGGTAAGATTCCTTAGTTATGAAGTTTATGGGAAATGAGATCTTTGTGAAGCCCTTGAGGATTGGAATAAGTGATGAATCGACTAAGGTCGATGTGAGTTGCGAAAATTTAAAGTTTCTTGAAATTGATGGGTTGCTATTGACGAATCGCGAGAAGGTTTCCCACAAGGACTATCTCATGAATGAAATGGACTAAGGACGAGATATAACGCGAATGGATAAATCAATCTAAGAAGAGTTTTCAAGGAATTAAGCCAAATGGGTGATCACGCCAACAATGACGTTTTCAATTGGAATAGAAAGATCATGAAAGTCATAACGACGTGTCGCAAAAAAAAAAAAATTGAGGAGTGTCAAGGCAACTTGAAGTGGACATTGCATATGCGTCGTGACAGTAAGACCTTATGAGTTGGAATCCTCAAATGCACAATTAGAGTTTGCTTGCAAATGTCCTTTTGGCTAAGTTTGGAGAAACACGACTTGCGTGGAGGAAGATCTCAAGTTTACATGACCCATAAGAACTTGAAACATTTGTTGCCCAAGAAAATTGAATGAGGAACGTGTATGAAAGAAGTTGCTTCAGGACTAGGGAAAAGATATCCTACATTGCTTTGGAGAGGCGATTAAGAGTAGCAGATGCATATGGTTAGAAATTGGGTACCGCGTGATTGGCGATTAGAGAATGGACCTTCCTCATAGGATGAAAAATTCAACTTCTAAATTGGAAGGTTTTCATTTGACTAATTTGATGGCTATCTTGAGCATCGAACCTGGAAGTCAGGAAAGGATTAAGGTACTTCAATGGATGGATCCAAACATCCAAAGGATAGAGTGAATAAGAATAAATGGAAGAAAATCTAGAAATACGAGCACTTGGGAAAAGAGCATTGAAGTTGAGGGCAGAAACTTTGATGTCCATGGACGAGTATATGTACCCAAGAAAGGATGAAAGTTTAGGAATGCTTAAAAGAAACAAGTGGGCAAACGACACAGTCTTTGAGTATTCGAGGAAAAAGAAAGAAAGAAGAAAAGAAAAGAATTCACAGGTATTACAAAGTGTCGCAAGGGAGAGATTCATTTTAGTCGGAAAGAAAAGAGAACCGAGCTCCAAATAGTCGCACTAAGGAAGTACGAACCGGACCGACTCTAATTTAAAGAGTAGAGTAAAAAGGTGGACATAAGGAAATTTCAAGGAGGAAAAGATGAGTATAGATTGTGGATAAAAGAAGAGGAGTTCTGAAGGATGAAAACTGTTAATAGTAAGGACATTATGGAGATGTCAGGCAAGGGAGGAAATTATTTTGGAAAGTGAAGAAGCGATTAGATGTCAGTACCCCATAGGATTGGATAATTAGAAGACTGTAAATTTCGAGGACGAAATTTCTTTAAGGGGGAAGAGTTGTGACATTCCAAATTCCGACCCCTCTTGAAGCTATGGAATGGAAAGACATTGATCGGCTTATTTCAGTTACAACTCACTCGGAGTTGACCACTCTCAAGTTAACTGACCGAAAGGGGAAGACTACCGCGGAGTCGAGTACGTGGACCTGGGGAATTTGAATGAGAAATGAAACTTTGATCATAAAGATTGTCAAGAGGATATTTTGAGCCAGCAAAGATAGATCTAGAAACGATCATGGAATGCCTTGCTAGTGTTATACGTTGGGGTGCAGGTGATTCCGCTAGACCAATGTGTAATTTGCGAGAATCTCCTAAATTGAATTTCGATAATCAAGACCGTAGGAACTAGCGATAAACCATCACAATCACATGAAAACCAAAGTCGCTATGACTTGAGAAACTCTAAGGTCGATATGCGTAGCGCTTGCAAGAGTCGCCCGTCAGTCAGAAATAAATTGGAAATACAATCGACGAGAGCTCAACATAAAATTGGACCTCAAAATTGGGTATCGATATTGAAGAATTCCCACGTTTGAAGAATAATTTGGACGTCGCCTCATCGAGGCAGTTATGATTGGAAAAGTAAAGTTTTGGACGGAAAGTGTGAAATGACCGTTTTGCCCCTTGGAGTTTAGCCATGCTTTAAGATTAGATGAAAGGCATTTTGGTCAATTACAAACCCCCATGGCTGTCGAAAATTTGAGAGGTAAGATAGTCATTGAAGTCTTGATATTATTAGCAAGTGGACAAGTGTCAAGATGTGAGTAATTGACATTAATTAATCACCTTTAAACCTACCATTTTTCTTGTTGACTAAACCAAATTTGGTGGAAAGCCTTCTTTCTCTTCTTCCTCAGCCGAAACTCCATCTCTCTCTCCCTTCTCTCTTTCATTTTTCCACTCTCTCTCTCTCTCTCGCTAGCCAGCTCGTGACCAGCCTCGACCCGTCCCACTATTCTGACCAAAACTCCGTCGTCTGATATCGGATTGAGCTCGATTTAAGTAGATAAAGGTCAAGACGAGGCAGAATCTGATCAATCTAGAGAGAAGTCCATTTTCGCCACCTTCAAGGCTTCTTTTGACGCTCAATCTTCGATTCTATCCCCTGCTGCTGGTTGAGGAACCGAGTTGCTTTGAGGCTCTTTGAAGTGTTGTTTTGCTCTAAAATTCTCAGTGAGACTCCTAGACATGTAGATTGATGTATTGGCGACTTGAGGTTGTGGTATGGTTGAAGTTTAGAGGGATTTTGATTGTTAAATCTTTATGAACCTCAAAGAAGTAGAATCTATCTTCGCCCAGCAAGCTTGGAACCATGGAACTCTTGAGATCCTTTGAGGCAATTTCTTGCTCGAAAATTATTGGTAAGGCCCTCCAAGATGTAGTACTATATGTTGACTTGAAGTATGTGAATTAGAATGAAGTTTAGGAGGGATTTTGATACTGATTTTGTGTGAAATTCCCTAGGACAGAACTGCCCTGCACCCGACCAAGCTGAATCGTGACTTGTGACTGCCAATTGTGGGATTTCACTTGCTTAATTTTGTGGTAAGAAAACTTCTAAACTTTTGTTAGGATGTTGAATTACTAATTGGCGGATTTTAGTTGAATTGAAAGTATTTAAGAAACCAATTGGAGGTGAAACTCGAGAGCTATGCAAACTCGTTTTTCAACGCGCACCATTTTTAAAACGAGTCGTTCTAGGTCATCCGATGTTTAAAATGAGCCCCGTTTTTGCTCACGCATCCATAAGATCTTGACGGAAAAGTTTATGGGATTTTTTTTTCTTAAAAAGTTAGTAGATCAATGCCAATTTTGTTGTGAGTGGACCTGATTATGGAGGGTTAATTGGGCAATTTTTGTGAATTGAGACTAATGATGACTTGGCTTGATTGAATGCCTCTTTAACATGCTTAAAAGTGTTGAATTGAAGTTGTGGCTTCTTGATAATGAGGTGCCGTGCGTGAAATATGGTTTGTGATGATGAATTTGATTGAATTGTGTGCTTGATGCATAATTGCGTACTTGATGGCTAGGTGCCTAATAGGAAAGCATTAATATATTGTTATGGCTGAATGAGGAGATGTGAATTGACATTGTGAGATTTCAGTTATCATGAATGCTTGCATGGCCATGTGGCATTTGGCTTTGAATGGCAATTATTTGGAAAAGCATGTGTGAATTGGCGAGTAAATGAATTGTACGACTGATTGCCATGACTTGTGAATTGGCACCTTGCAATGATAGTGTTCAGCCTTGATATTTCTCATGTCAAAAGAATTGCTATTTGTTTGATGTGACTATACTCGATCATGAAATCACTTGATGAGATTGACTATTGGGCGTTGAGAAACGATTCGGCTGCTGAGCCATGAGAAACATATTATGTGATGGTAACCTGATGCGTCAAAACACGGGGTTGCAATTATGACAAGTTGGTTGGAAATGAAATATGAGCCAAAGGGCTATTGGCACCCTGATGCATCAGAACGCGAGGTTGCAATTTAAATTGTTATATCATGATGCGTCAGAACGTGGGATAAGCTTGCCATGTGTCGACACGAGCCTTGTTATGGCATTCCAAACCCGATACGTCAAAACGCGGGTTTGTGAATTGTTGAGCCTGATGCGTCAGAACGCGGGCGAACTCTTGAATTGAGAAATGGTGATGATTTGAGAAATTGTGACGCCTTCGAGATGAAATTCTTGACTTGTGGAATTATTGTTGGGCTAGTGTGTTTGAGTGCATGGAATACCTATTATGCCCATGTGGTTTGTGAAGTTCAAAATGAAAAGTGAATAGGCAAATGACTTAAATACTTGATTGCCTGAAATGCCATGCTTCTGCCAATTGTTTGTTAGCCATGCTTGAAAAGAAAAGGTTTTCAAATGTGCCTGGAGATACTAACAGCCTAGCTTAGGGTTAGGGTCGACTTACTGAGATTGTTATCTCTCCTCGTCGTGGGACCAATATTTTCAAGTCTCATACAATGTAAAACCCAAGCTTGCCATGAATTGACGGGGAAGTCAACTTTGGAAGAGAATAAATATTATCCTTTCTTGTAACCTTAAGGTTATGTTTGATATTGGAGGATTTAGAGTTGTAATCTTTTAAGTGTACCCTATTTATGTCCTAAGTCATCTTGTTGCTTTTACGTATGGAGTTATTATGTCGTTCTGGTATGTGCATATCATTCTAATGAAGTTAATCGTCGTGGGCCGAAGGGATCCTAGGAGACTATCGAGAACACGATGGCCTAGTGGGATGTAGCGTGCTCGCCTCAGGATAAGGGGCGTGACACACCAACTTGCACGGCAAGAGGCAACTGCTCTTGTGTCCTTCCAACTGAAAAAAAAAAAAAAATCTGCAGCTTCTCTGTCTTTCTGCTGATTTTTTAGATAGGTGGCTAAATCTACTTCAAAGAGCCATCCTCATCATCTCCAAATCTGCTCCAACGTTTGATCATCATACCTTTCTCTGCTGCAGCCGAAATTCCTCTGCCCTTGCCTCTTTTTGCCTCTCTCGGTAGCCAATCAATTAGCTCGCAATTTCTTGGGGACTAGCTAAACTTATTGCAACTTGTCCCTGCAACCTGCTGTAAATACATTTGCAGTAAATATTATCTCTGCTGCAACAGAAATTCTCTGCAGCAAAGATATATATATATATATATATATATATATATATATATATTCTAATATTCCTTTTGTAGCCATGTCTCTTCCTCTCTCTCAGTAGTCGATCCAATGGTTCACGGCTCCTCAGGAATTTGGCTGAACCAAGCTGCAATCTAGCCTTCGCAAGTTGGTCTTGGATCTTCAGTCATCATTTCTTTTTGTTGAAGCCGAAACTTTCCTGCCGCAAGCCCCATCCACCTCTCTCAGTTGCAAATCTGATGGCTTGTGCCTTCTTGGGAAACAGCTGAATTATCTGCAACTTCCTTTCATCCTTTGATCATGATTTTTTTTCTGATGAGATTGGAACAGAAATCTGTTGATGCTCTCAAATCCTTTGGTTTTATCTTCGCAGCCGCACAAATCAGCCTCCAAAAGTCGTTCACCTCAGCTTAACGTCAGTTCCACGTGAGTTTTAGTTTGTTTGCTAACCTTTGTCATCATCACCTCTGCTGCAGCCGAAATTCTCCTGCTCCAAGTCCTTTCCACCTCTCTTGATAACCAATCAGCTGGCTCGCAACTTCTTGGGAACAAGCAGAACCGACTTGCAACTTGGAAGTTTTTACAACTTGAAGGTCTTTAAATCCTGCTTCATGATATTCAATCATCATTTTTTCGTGTCAGATATTCTTCATGAAGCAGCCGTGAAAGGGGTGAAGGAAGGAATGATTCAGGTGCAATTTGTTCTTATCTTCTGTTGCACATCTCATCCACCGTTGAGGCAGAAATTCTTGTCGCGAACCTCTCGCGTGCAATCTCGAGGGCTAATGGGCCGTCCGCTCTAGTGGTCGAACGCAAGCCTCTCCCAAAACCCGTTACCCAAGTCGCAACGGCGGTATACATGATTGACCTTTTGTGCGGTTTGGTAAGATGTGATACGTGTACAAGCCAAAGAGACGCCACCAATCGCTTTGTGGAGGGTACGATTGGAAACCCTATCAAATAGCTGAGAGCATTCTATCCAATTCTGCGAAAACCAGAGAAACGGGATCGGGAACTTTGTTACGCCGTCTGTTAGAGTTGACGCCCTTTCGGTACCTAAGTTGAATGATTTATCTAACCTGAGATTTCATGCAGATGAGTGAGGCGCGAACCCTAATACTAGGAGTCCATGCAGATAGGAGTGACTACCCAAACACTCACAATCAGTAATGAAATTGCGCAAATTAAGGATCAAAAGCATGCAGATAAATCACATGAAAGCAACATGACATCCTTGGTAATATCCTATTAGCCTAGAGAAATGTCAATCAAGGCTCAGGAGTGTTTTTGGCATAATTTACCCTTGAGGGGTAAAATCGTAATTTTGAAGATTTTTAAGACAATTTTCCCAAGAAGGGAAAATTTACCATTTCAGATGAAATATGGAGTCAAAAGATGGTGGAAATAGGATTGGCTACCAAATTAATCAATTTCCTATTTTTCGAGAATTTTTAGAATTATTCTGGAATTTTTGGAGCGATTTACCATTTGAGGGGTAAAACCGTCATTTCATAAAGTGATGAGAAGCAAAAATCCCAAACAGAAGGATTGGCCAACCTTCAGACGTAAATCCTAATTTTGAGCAATTTTCACTGCTCGATCGAAATAAGAAAGACGATTTACCCTTTGAGTGGTAAAATCGTCATTTCAGGAAAAGAGACGAGACTCGAAGACCCAAGCATAAGAATTGGTCACCTAACTGACTCTAATTTTTACCTTGACATTATCGACCTATCTCGCTTACAAGGCAAAGGCGTTTTACCCCTAAAGGGTAATATCGTCAATTCTCGAATAAATAGATAAGAAATCCAAAAAATAGGATTGACCAGTTGTCTGTGGTCAATTCTCAATTTTTGCGAATTTCTGGGATGTCTAGGAATTTTCAACAATTTCCCTACATTTTTTTGGGATTTTCTAGTATTTTTCTGATTTTTTTATTATTTAAAAATTATTTTTGATTTTTTATAATTAAATGATTCGAACAGGGTCGACCCGACCCACTCGGGTTGAATATCCGGCCCAGACCCGGACCCGCGAGAACCGACACTCCAAAACGATGTCGTATTGCTTGTTTTGTTTCTGATTATTCGGATTTAATCAAGCCAACACGTGATACAACCTAGACCGTTCGATCATCTAACAAATTCAAACCAAACTCCAACGGCTCAGCTGACATGACTGCCACGTGGCATGCCACGTTAGTGCCACATAATTACATTTGACCGATTGACCGCCACGTCGTCATTTTTTTTGTCGAGCATTCTTCTTCTGCGATGGACGCCCGAGAGACTCCGGCGATAATCTAATGGTGAAATCTCGACGAAATCGAGCAAGACCAATGCCAATTGACTGGTCTCAACGTTTCGCATCACATATCTCACAATCATACACTATCATTCTTAGAAAATAAGCTAATCAAGCTTTACACGATTCAACCATAGCTATTCTAATCAGGCAACAGAGAGCATATTAGACTAATTCCTTCACATGATCGCTTCTAAATAAGTTCAGAAGACTTACCTACAGGTTAGATTGACCTAGTAAGGTCTAGGATAACCTAGACAAGTTTCGCCAAAATTGGCAATGGCGACGAGGTTCGAATGCAAGATTTGACTCGATTTCAATGTAATCAAAATGCAGAGCCATGCTTAGTGATGTCTCAAATGTAAATCGCACACATCAATTGTAAGGATTAAGGCCGAAACATAGATCTGCCTTTAACGAACAAAAGCTAAGTTTTAAAGTTCGACTTACATGTTTTCGCGATTTCAAGCGGCGCGATCGGTGTCGATCGCTCCCTGGAGCTTCAGGCAAGCTTCCATCATTCTTCTTTGGCTTTGGTTTGGCTGGAGACGGCCTAACCAGTGCCTTGCAATCGAGCTCGAATTCTCGATGGTGATGGCCGGAGAATGAGCTCTCTCTCTATCTCTCTCTCTCTCTATTCTGTTAATCCTCGAGAAACAGAATGAACCACCTTTCTTTTCAGAAAGCCTCCCATGGCTATATACCACTTTTGAATTTTTGCCACGAACGGGGGAGGCTAATTGACTTGAAATGGCACATGATCGTGCGTGCCATTCGGTCTAAACGGCGCCGGAGACGATAAGTAATTCCATCCAACTCGAATGGTTTACCGGCGTGCGCAAACACACGTCTGATTTGGCTATTCTGTGAAAGTTGACTTTCACGGCCGCTGCGACATTGACCAACCAATTCTGCCTCACTCCAGCAACCATTGAAGACGCCACCAGTCCCGATCGACGCGTCTCTTCTTGAAGATCAGAACCCCTACCATAGATTTGTCGATTATGGCCGATTGAGCCTTCAATTTAGTCCTTGAAGTTCGACCTGTTACTGTTCATCTACGTGAGCTTTTGGGGAAGAAGACGACACTGTAGAGGACCGATTCGACCAGTCTGATCGAGCGATCTGACTGGTCAAAATCGGTTCTGACTTGATTTTCCAAAATAAACCCTAATTCTTAGAGAATTTTTGCAATTAAACCTCAAAATCGAACTTAGGACATGAGTATTATCCAAAAAAGTGATTTTGCCCAAAAGTTCATATCAATTTCTATGAAAGCCCCAAATTTTTACTAAATTACAAATCAAAAAATTGCGCAATCGATGGCTCAAACGGTCAAATTGGACCAGACCACCTATGCCAATCGACTTAAAATGATGAAATACATTGGGCAGTGGCTTCAATTAGCAAAGGTAGCCCTTGAATTGAAAGTGATTTCAATTATGCCCAAATTCAAGGATCAAATTACAATAAAGTATGTAATTTTACTCAATTTATGCAATTAAATAATTTATGCAAATAATTGGACTAAATTACAATGAAGGATAATTAGATTGAATGTCAAGACCCTAAAAATGCCAAAGTTACAAATTAAAAAACTCAATTGATATTTTTTTTACCAAATTCAATCATATGTGTAACAAAAAAACATATGAAATTGAACTTGAATTTGGACTTTTGTGAGGTAAAAAATATAAGGAAATTAAAATTAAAATATTTATTATTTTTCCATACTTTCGTGACCTCAAATGCTATTTTTCTTGAATTTTCATCTATTTTCCTTTTTTCGAAAATATTTAAAAATTCGAAAAATAAAGAAAATTAGTTTTTGTTCAAAAATGGTTTTTTAGGCTTGGAAAGGCTTCCAAAATTGATTTTACAATTTTTGAACTTTTTATGATTTTTTTGTGAATTTTTTAAAAATAAACTAAAAAAGACTAATCGAATATCATGTGTCAACAGCTGCTCCTCTTTGAGAGGAATCTCGTGAGAGGTTTCACTTAAAGAGAAGTGACACTTGAGTCTAGACTGACACGAATAGGAAAAATAAAAAAAAATCCTAACATTCAATCTTTCTTGTCTTACAAGTGAACGCTCTCTGCTCATTCTGTCTTTGCTAATATAAGAGAGAGAGATGGAGTAGAGATACTCACCTGCTTGATGTTCGTGTGGCATGCGTGATGTATGGAGGATTTAAGTGGATACCTAAGGACTCGTCTCTTGAGTATCCTAGGGCAATTAAGTTCTAACCCGTATGGTAGGCCAAACCAGAATGGGATTCCTATCTGACATGAACCTAGGGGTAAAACACCCGTTCTTTTAGGGTTTGTCACAGGTTTCGATCCGTATTGAGGATCATAACATGAATAGGATTCCTTTCTATCAGGAACCTATAGATGACGCACTCGTTCTTCAGGGATTGTCAAAGGTTTTGATTCGTATGGTGGATCAGACTACGAATAAGATTCCTTTCTATTAGGAACCTATGGATGACACACCCTTTCTTTAGGGTTTGTCAAAGGTTTTGATCCGTATGGTGGGTTAGACCAGGAATAGGACTCATTTCTATCAAGAACCTATAGGTGACGCACCCACTCATTAAGGATTATCAAAGGTTTTGATTCGTATGGTGGATCAGACCATGAATAGGACTCATTTTTATCAAGAACCTATAGGTGATGCACCCATTCTTTAGGGATTGTCAAAGGTTTCGATCCATATGGTGGATCATACCATGAATAGAACTCCTTTCAATCAAGAACCTATAGGTGATGTACTCGTTCTTTAGGGATTGTCGAAGGTTTTGATCCGTATGGTGGATCAAACAATAAATAGGACTCCTTTCTATCAAGAACCTATAGGTGACGTACCCGTTCTTTAGGCATTGTCGAAGGTTTTGATCCGTATGGTGGATCAGACCATGAATAAGATTCCTTTCTATCAGGAACCTATGGATGACGCACCCGTTCTTCAGGGATTGTCGAATGTTTTAATCCGTATGGTAGATTAGACCATGAATAGGACTCCTTTCTATCAGGAACCTAAAGGTGACGCACCTGTTCTTTAGGGATTATCAAAGGTTAGACTTTCCATCTACCAGGGACTTAAAAGCGATGCACCCGTTCTTTAGGGTTTGTCGAAAAATAGGTTTCCCATCCACCAAAGACCTAAAAGTGACGCACCAGTTCTTTAGAGTTTTTTGGAGACTAGGTTTCCCATCCATCAGGGACCTAAAAGTGACGCACCCGTTTTTTAGGGTTTGTCGGAGACTAGGTTTTCCATCCACCATGGACCTAAAAGTGACGCACCCGTTCTTTAGGGTTTTTCGGAAACTAGGTTTTCCATCCACCAGGGACCTAAAATTGACGCACCCGTTTTTTACGGTTTGTCGGAGACTAGGTTTCCTATCCACCAGGGACCTAAAGGTTACGCATCCGTTCTTCAGGGTTTGTCGGAAACTAGGCTTCCCATCCACCAGAAACCTAAAAGTGATGCACCTGTTCTTTAAGGTTTATCGGAGATTAGGTTTTCCATCCACCAGGGACTTAAAAGTGACGCACCCGTTCTTTGGGGTTTTTCGGAGACTAAGCTTCCCATCCACTTAGGACCTAAAAGTGACGCACCCATTCTTCAGGATTTGTCAGAGACTAGACTGATCCTACATATTGAGGAATCAACGAGGGTCTATGCACATAAGGTATACCTAACTCTTAGGTCTTACCAAAGGAGTTGTTCTGGGGTTTAGGGGTTACCTAGGAGAATCTGTTCTAGGGTTTAGCTGTTCTGGGGTTTAGAAAGCTGGTTCTAAAAATTATCTTCTTGACGTGCAAGGCGTCATTCTGGGATTTGGGACTCCAAATATCCTGCAGAGAGCTCAAACCTGCAAAAACTTTTGTTAACAAGATTCTCCTGAATTTAGGGATTACTTGAAATCTCTCAGAAAGATAATTTTGAAACTCTTCATTGTGAGCGAGGTATTCTTCTTTGACTTGGGGCTGCGCTGAGTCTTATAGAAGTTTAAACCTGAGAATTCATTCCTCATCAAAGATATCAGTTATTTTGAGGCAACGACGATTATAATGCAGGCAAAGCTTTACTTTAACTATGCAATTATACAAAATGACTTATGATGTTGGAGGTTATCCAAAACATATTTAAGTATGCAAAGATGATCAGAAATCCTTATAAGGAAAATCCTGGATCAAACGCTTTGAAGTTTTCAACAAAGTTCACTTTTAAGTATTCTATTGTAATTTCTTCATCAAGGAGGGTTTCTCTCTAATCCTTCGACTTTGACTTTTTACGAAGAAAGCACTCGAATCTCGTAATAATCTGCACTTAGGCTTTCAGGGCTATTCACAGCGCATACACTTCGATCAATCGGGAGGTCTTTATAGCACCGTAACGTTGGGCTTGGACACAATTTCCAATGGAAACTCATTCTTCGAGTCAGGCCTTTTGAAAGAAAGCTTTCTTCATCTGCTCCGGGTTTACAAGTCAAGAGCCTTGCAAAATGAGAAAGAAATAATCATGCTTTTACCTCTTTGAGCTAAGGTACATATTGACCTAGGCATCTTAGTAGGAAAAGACTGCGAAGGGTTGTAATGTCGGTAGGATTGAGGACCGAAAAAGGCTTGTTTGTTTTAATCCAAAATCGCGAAAGATTTAACATTGGTGATCATTGTCGATCAATCTTCTATTTTGTCTCTAGTCAACGACTCTTTGAAGAACATCTTTAGTCTTCTTGAGAACAGGTTTAATCTTTGAAAGAACTTCTGTATCTTTTATCGGTTGGCTATGATTTCATTCGAGGGGTAGTCTTTTGTTGCACAGTTTCTGAGGATTCTTCTCTACTTTAGAAGTTGTTATGGGTGAAAGCATCCAGTGATCCCTTGGTGTCCCAAAATTAGTCTTACGACTTTCAACATTTCAATGAGCATCAGCCCTGTTCTTGTCGGGCTTTTTATTTCTCTTTTTTTTTATGCATAGAGATTTGGCTTTTTCTCTTTCTAGATCATGTCTTTTCCTTTTATTTTTCTAGGAACTAGGATTTTTATGATCTTGTAAGGTATGTGACTTGAGTCTCATCCTGTCTGGACATTTTGCTTTGATGGTCTCATGTAGTTCATACTTCTTGAACTTTTCTGTCTACGAGTATCTTTGCCACCTTCGTCTTGGTGCTGTGCAATGATCACCAATGAGAGTACATGAAAAGAATATGTAGGGTCAAATTGGCTATGCAATGGGTATAAGTGTATAGGATAAAGAAATGAATGTCTCTTCTTCATCCTATGGCACCTGGATCAGTGCATATTAACACACGAAGATTGATGTTAGTTCGAGCAAAAAGATTTCTAATTATTTATCTTTCCAAGCTGTTGAATTGTTTCTATACGACCCCATTGTGGGGTGGCTCTTGACAAGGTTAAGAAATGAAAACCACCTTTCAAAAGATTTATCAATAATCACTTGTAGTGTTTATGGAGAAGAATGAATGTCTCTATCATCCCAATCCATGTAATTGATGCGAATGGCCTTTACATCCTTGAGTTTAGACTCTTCTATCCTTACCCTCCTTTCATCTCTCTAGTATGTATAGGACATGTTTGGATTAAGTTTGTCTCTTATATGAAGAAACATTCCTGCTAAATAGCCTAAACAACTCTGTTTTGAAAAAATAATTCTGTTTTTGTCCAAACATTTCATCTCATAGAGAATTAATGACGCACCATGCGTGCTTCAGTCATATTTGGATAACCTCTAACCCTAACATGTGTATAGCAAGTGCCAGAAATTTTTCTTTGGAAGCATGGTTTATCTCTAAGTTTGACCACATGCATGTTCATCTTCGCCTTTTTTCTTTCTTACAAGAAAGTAAGAAATTTTACAGTATTTATCCATTGCTGCTCTTTGTCTTCATCGGACATCCCTGTATGAAGAGAACAAAAATTCCAATGAGTGAAATATGTTTTAATGCTTGATGGAACAGATACATGTCACATGGTTCTATGCGTCCGGGGGCTATTCTGTTCTTGGTCTTGCTTGAACAAGTTTGATTCTAAGAAATTTTACAGTATTTCTCCATTGCTTCCTTTGTCTTCATCGGACATTCCAGTATCAAGAGAAAAGAAATTCCAATAGTGTAAGATAAGTTAATGCATAATGGAACAGATACATGTCACCTGGTTCTATGCGTCAAGGGGCTATTCTATTCTTTGTCTTGCTTGAACAATAATGATTCTAAGCTCACGTCATGGAATCCTGCAAAACATAACACATGCCATGTATGCATGTATGCATGATGTGTCTATGTAATGACTGCTAAGGCGACTTGAATCGTTTCGAAGGAAATCAAGTGATTGTCATCTGATTTCATTTCAAGGATAATACTTCTTCACAACATCTGAGTTTACAGGATATCTCAATTTTTCTCCTTCAGAATTTACAAGAATTAACGCCCCTCGTACAAGGACTTTCCTGACAACATAAGGGTCTTCAAAATTCGGGGTAAACTTGCCTCCCAGATGAGCAGCATTCGGCAAACTCTTCCTTATCACTAGATCATCCTCCTCAAAACTCCTGGTTTTGACCTTCCAGTTAAACGACTTAGCCACCCTCTTCTGGTAGCTCTGGCCACGACTGATCGCTTTAAGACGCTTCTCATTTATCAAATTTAGTTGTTTGTATCTGTGTTTGACCCACTCAGCTTCAGAGAGTTTAACTTCTGACAATATTCTCAGAGACGAAACTTCAATCTCTATAAGCAGGACAGCCTACATCCCATATACCAGTGCATAAGGAGTTGCCCCAGTTGAGGTTCTGATCGAAGTCCGATATGCCATTAAGGCCAATGGTAGCCTCTCATGCCAATCCCTGTAGTTCTCGATAGTCTTAGCCAAGATCTTCTTGATGTTCTTGTTTGTCGCTTCTACTGATCTATTCATTTGTGGGCGGTAAGGGAAATAATTAAGATGCCGGATGCTAAAATGATCCAGTAGATCATTGACAATCTTGTTGTTTAAATTGGACCCATTATCTGTGATGATTGCCCGAGGAGTACCATATCGAGAGATTATATCCTTCTTGATAAATCTTGTCACACTCCTCGCCGTGACATTTGTGTAAGAACTGGCCTTTATCCACTTCGTGAAGTAATCAATTGCAACTAGAATGAAGCGATGCCCATTTGAAACTGCTGAATTGATAGGCTCTATCATATCTATTCCCCACATAGAGAAAGGCCAAATTTCAGACATTTGATACAGTTCGTTTGAGGGCGCATTAATTTTATCGCCATATACTTGACATTGGTGGCATGACCTGACGTGTTGATTACAGTCTGATTCGATAGTCATCCAATAATAACCAAGCCTCATGATCTTCTTTGTGAGGAGATGGTCATTCATGTATGGCCTGCATATACCTTCATGGATTTCCCTCATGAGAGTATCTGCTTCTTTAGCATCTACGCACCTTAACAGAGTAGAACCGAAAGATCTTTTTTACAAGGTTTGTCCAATGAGGAAGAATTTACTAGCCATCTTGGCTATATATCTTCGATCTCTTGCTTGACATTGATCAGGAAATTCTCTTTTAAAAAGTTGATTCTTGATATCGTGGTACCATGGCATTCCGTCGAATTCTTCTTCGACCAGCATAAAATAAGTCAGTTTCCTGGTTATGCCAATCCTCAGTGGCTCTATTTCCAATCCATTAGTTATTTGCAGCATGGAAGCGAGCATGGCCAGCACGTTTGCGAACTGGTTCTGCGCTCTTGGCATGTATTCAAACGACACTTTTTCAAATTTAAGTGCTAATTCTTCTAGGTACTCATGATAAAGGATGAGTTTTGTGTCTTTCATCTTCCACTCCCCTTGTGTCTGAAAAATAATGAGCATAGAATCTTCGTAAACCTGTAATTTAAGTACCTCCATGGACATGGTCAACTGTAGGCCCAGGATGCACGCCTCGTATTCTGAAATATTGTTGGTGCAAGGGAAAGTCAGTTTTGCTGGAACATGATAATGTTGACCATCAGGGTATATCAGCAATGCCCCCGTGCCAGCTCCTGATAGATTAACGACACCATCGAAATACATAACCCATTTGTCATTTGTCAGGTTCAGAACTTGATCTTCTATCTATGACTGTTCAGAAAATGTGCGATTTTGGGTGTTCTCTGCCAACATATCAGCTACGGTCTTTCCCTTCATAGATTTCTACGGAGAGCTTTTGATATCAAATTCAGACAACATTACTTGCCATTTTGCTAACTTCCTTATCAAGGCAAGCTTCTCCAAGAGATATTTGATAGGGTCAATTTCTGTCACCAGATGAATGTTGTGGTGAAGGGTATATTGCCTCAATCTACAAAGTACTCACACTGTTGCTACACAAGCCCTCTCAACAGGCACATAATTTGCTTCCGATAAAGTAAACTTCCTACTCAAGTAGTAGATATCTCTTTCTTTACCATCCATAAGGCTTGTTTGAGCAAGTAAGGCTCCCAAAGACTCTTGATATATAGTCAAATACAAAGTCAAGGGGTAACTTGGGATTGGTGGCGCAAGTATTAGTGGAGTGGCTAGATAAGTTTTGATCTTCTGGAATGCTTGACTACATTCTGCATCCCAGGTCACTTTCACGCCCTCCTTAAGCATTTTGAAAATTGGTTTGCCATATTAGATAACTAATTGATGAATCTGGTGATGTAGTTCAATCTCCCCAGAAGACTTCTTACTTCTTTCACTGTCGAGGGAGTTGCTAGGTCACAAATAGCTTGGATTTCCGAATGGTCAATTTCGATGCTCCTGCTACTGACCATGAATCCAAGAAGTTTTCCCGATTTCGCTCCAAACACACATTTATTAGGGTTTAACCTCAACTTGTATTTTCGAAGTCACTCAAATAGCTTTCATAGCACTTGAATGTGATATTGTCCTTTCTTGGACTTGGTGATCATGTCATCGACATATACTTCGATTTCCTTATGGATCATGTTGTGAAATAGGGTGACCATCGCCTTCTGATAAGTTGCCCCGGCATTCTTTAGTCCAAAGGGCATCACTTTATTACAGAAATTCCCCAAAGGGATGATAAATACAGTTTTTGGCTTGTCTTCCTACTTCATGAGGATTTGATTATATCTTGAGAATCCATCCATGAATGAGAATAATTCGTACCCAGCTGTACTATCCACCAGCACATCGATGTGGGAAAGTGAGAAATCATCTTTTGGGCTAGCTTTATTCAAGTCCCGATAATCCACACAGATCCAGACTTTGCCATCTTTTTTCATAATGGGGATTATGTTTGCAATCTAATCTGAGTAAGGGATGGCTTCAATAAAGCCTATTCTAAGAAGTTTCATCACTTCTTCTTTGGTTTTGTCTTCTAACTCAGCTTTCATTCGTCTGTTGTCTTGTCTCACGGGTTTAATACTGGGATCTGTGGGTAACTCATTCTCCACAATTCTTGAATCCAAACCTGGCATATCAGCGTACGACCATGCAAAAAAGTCCTAGTACTCTTCAAGCAATTCAGTAAATCTGAACCTTTCAGCTCGGGACAGATGTCCACCAATCTTGACTTCCTTGACATCCACATCACTATCCAAATTAATGATTATTGGCTCTTTCGAAGTATGAGGTGTTAAATTTTCAAAGGCACTTCAATCTCTACAGATGGTTGCGTAACCTTCATCTGCGTCTTCCTCAATATCACAAGAGTAATCATCTTGGTGATCTGGTTCACTCAATAACCTAGCATGTATATTTGAAATGATATCCTAAAATGCCATGAGAATGGTTGGTCTCTATTTCATATGAAAATGCGATGCATGAGTGTGAAAAAAATTTTCAAAAGAGATTTCAAAATAAGTGCAAGCATAAACGGAACTAGTCTTTATATCCTCAAACATCCTTGTTCCTCAAAAACCTTTTGAAAATCAGGAATCACATGGCAAATCGGGTCTCAAACTTCTCATATGGACGGCTAGTATTATCATTGGGCTGATTTGTAGTCCCGTATGTCCTTAATAAAACTCGTGTATTTTATTGGATGCAAAAATGGACTGCATTATAAGCTATGCTGTTTGGACCAACGGTCGAAGATTCAAAGGCATTTTCCTACCTCTACTTAAAACAACAAAGATGAATAGTGCGAAGAAATGCAGGAATTTAAATGCAGTATTAAAAGTAAGGGAGAGATTTCTTTACTCAGAAGTATCGGCTTCCTTAACAAGCCACTCTATAATAACATTCACAAAGTCATCTCCCAAAAAAGGATTCATGAGATCTGATTCTGCTGACAGAGTCATCCCTTCATCTGATAGCCACTTAGAATCTTTGCTGAAATATTCGTTCAGAGGATTGCTAAACATCTTAGATTTGCCTTTTCAGGCTGAAAAACCAATGAAGGAATCCTTTTGATTTCGTTGGCATCCATGGTATCCACGGCTTTTGCCTCAGTCTCGACCTGCTGTCTTGGAGGCGGAGTCGCCAATACGAGTGTTATATTATCCCAAGCCTATCTTATGCTCGTTGGATTTCAACTATAGAGGAGTGTTAATTTCTTGATCATGCTTGCCAAGACCTTTTCCCGAGTTGAACCCATATGCTAGCAACATCTTAGCTGGTAAAAGGTTAGCTTCAGAGACGAACGGAACCTTCAGTTTTGCCCCTACATGAGTGTGGATTACTGCCACCAGCTCCAAAGAATGATAGCTAGCTTCTTCCTTAACTTCAGGTTCAATGTAGGGGGATATCGCTACTCTGATATGCAATGAGTTCAACTTCCCCATGGACAGTAACCACCTTCCCATCAATCACGAATCGCACTTTCTGATGTAGACTCGAAGGTATGGCTCTAGTAATGTGTATCCAGGGTCTCCCTGACAGGAATCCAAATGCGCTCGACAAATCCATCATTTGGAATTTTATTAAGAATTTGGTTGGGCCTATGAGCACATCTAGCTCGATCTCACCTACTACTGTCTTTCTCATCCCATCGAAGGCTCTAACAACTGCTTTGGAAGTTCGAATCGTTTCTTCTTTAATGCTTAATTCCTCAATGTTGCCAACGGGCATATGTTAAAAGTTGATCAGTTGTTGATTAGCACGTGTGCCACTCTTTTTCCATTACAATGTGAAGTGACGTATATGGCCTTATTGTGTCCTCTTCCCTTCATGGGAAAATCTTCGTCTGAGAAGCTCAATTGATGCTTAAGAAGGATTGCCCCTACAAAATCTCCCAACTGTACGTCATTGATGGTTTCAGGGACATGCACTTCATTTAGCACCTTTAGCAGCGCATTTTTATATTTTTCTAAATTGATGAATAAATCCAACAGAGATATCTGGGCTAGCATTTTTCTTAACTGCTATATCATCTCAAATTCGCTGGTCCTGACGATAGATAGGAGTTTTTCTGCATCCTGTTTTGACACCTCTTTTTTCTCCGATTCGCTTTCCCTTGGGGCGTAAAATCGTCCAGATCTCATCATGGCATCTACTTCACTTGTTTTATAGTCCCAATGAACTGCCTTAGGGTAGTAAATCTCAACTGGCGGGACTTGTATAGTTACGGTCGTTAGGTGGGATATCTTTGATTCAGATTTATTATCGGATTCATCTCTTGGTAAGTGAATTACCACCGGTTTCACCAGACAATCATCTTCTTGGCTTAGGCTGTCAAACTCATTCAGTTTAATTACCATGGTCGTATCAGTTTCAATCATTGCCACTGTGTCGCTCCAGTCGTTAAGGAAGTCTTCGTATCCCATCTGATGGTAATTGTGAGCATCACTTGACTTAGCTGATATTGTAATCTTCAAGTGTCTTCTAATTCTCTTGAAAAGTTCTGTCAAGCTTTGCCATTGGGCCATTAATTTCTCCATCCTGACGTATTGCTTTGTGTCAAGTTTGTTATCTATCATCTGAGGGTGATCACACACTGTTAATTGAAATGACACATCATCCATCTCTCTTGAGAGATCATTCACTTGTTCTTCTATGCGCGGAAGATGTTCCAATATCACTCGATTGAGTGATGATTCAGGTTCTTCTATTAAAGGCTCTATCACTGCCTCCCGAATTTTGGGATGAATAGGATCATCCATACCTCCCCATCCATCGGGTATGATATCTTCTATTCTCTGAAAAAAGCTGGGAGGAGTAGAGTACTTCACTTTGAAGTTATATCCACCAGAATCCTCACCCAAATTGTCTATAACTTCATCTTTCTCTAGCGCTTCAGCTACAAATTTGCGATCAGCCTGGTTTCGCTTAACAGCTTGTAGTTTGTCTTCGTCAAACTCTTATTACGGTTCAGTAATCAGCTCTACATCGCCTACCACACTTTCATGTTGAATAGGATCATCCATACCTCCCCATCCATCAAGTATAATATCTTCCATCTTTTAGAAGAAGTTAGGAGGAGCAGAGTACTTTACTTTGAAGTTGTACCCGCCAGAATCCTCACCTAGATTGTCTATGACTTCGCCAATCTCTAGTGCTTCAGCTACAAATCTACAATCAGCCTGGCTTTGCTCAACGGCTTGTAGTTCGCCTTCGTCAAGCTCTTCTTTTGGTTCAGTAATCATCATTACACCGCCTACCAGACTTTCATGTGGGACATTCCACATATTTCATCACTCGAGTTCAACCACAAATTGATTCTATTCTAAGTTCATCGAGGCTCTAATTCCTTCAAATTCTACATCAGCAATGCTTGACATTGTCCCTAGGCTCATCATCTTGGCAATGCATAGCTTCTTTCTTTCAGCCGATACTTTCCCTTCTTTTGGATATGACGAGACGATTGCTAGAATGTTGGTTAACTCAAGCACAATGTGGTTTTCTTCTTTGTCAGTAAATATTGCACCAATTGCCTGGTGATCAGGGAGTGGATTCTCTTGTACATTTGGAGCTGCATCATCGAATTTCAGAATTTGATTTTTAATGAGAGCCTGAACTTTCAGTTTAAGGATGTAGCAATTATCTATATTGTGCCCTCTTTTACCCATATTATAGGTGTAGGTTTGGCTTTCATCAAAACCATGATATTTCCTTGGATTTGTTCTAGAAAGTTCCTATGCCACCAAGTGTTGCTCTAGTAACATTGGGAGCAACTTTGATAAGGACCTAGGAAGTTGAGAGAATTGCTTCAGAGGTTGTCTCTTCCTAGACTCTAGTCCCTTAGATACTGACCATGATGATCCCTCTCTTGCCTGATTGAAATTAGCGAACGCCTTTGGTTTATTAGAATCCGGCACAAAGGCTATATCAACCCCAGTCTCCCTTTCTTTTCTCGGGAGATATTGCTTTCTTGTTGAAGTTTCGCGTGGCTTTCTTTCTCTCAAAGCCCGCTCCAATCTCTCAGCCACCTTTATCAAATGTGTAAAGGTTTAACATCCTAAAGTTTTCAATTTATCAAAATACTCATATGGAAGTGCCTTCAGGAACAGGTCAATCAAATCCTCCTCTGGAATCAGCGGTTTCACTTGAGTTGCCAAGGCACGCCATCTCTAGGCGTATGTTCTAATTGTTTCGCTTCTCCCTTTTACCATCCGCAACAGATCTTCCTTTGCCGAGGCTGTAGCCGTGTTAAACTCATGCTGTATAAGAAAATGTTTAGCAAGAACTTCTCATCCGTCGTAATCATCTAGGTTTAACTCAATAAACCAAGCTAAAGCAGCGCCAGCCAGACTTTCTTGGAAGGTATTAATTAGAAGTGGAATATAATCAGAATAGTGTGCCATCTTGCGCAGGTAGTATTTGAGATGAGCACGTGGATAGCCTGTCCCGTCGTATTTTCTTACAAAGTCCGGCTCTTTGTAATTCGGAGGAGTCTCCACTTTAGCGAACGGTAATATTTTGTCGAAACGAGCTAGCTCATAGCCCTGACTGCTCAAGCATTCTTCAATCTTGGCTATTCTCTTAGCTTCAGCTTCATTTTTCCCAACATGCTTTCCTTTCTCCTCCTTCTCAAGGTTGATGACAATAGGAGGTATCTTTGGTTGTAGTGGGATATTTGGCGCATGAACATCCTCTACGACATGTTGGGCACCTTCAGTGGTCCTTTTATCAATCGTATCATGTATTGAAGATTGACTTGAGTCGTTCATGTTAGGCACCGCTGTTTGCCTGACTTGGGAGGCTTTCAACATAGCCTTAATTTCAGCCATCAAGGTAGTCATGGTAGTCATTAGGGTTTCTAACACGCCCACTCGTGAAGTCAGTTCTTGCTATTCCATCCCCATCTTAAGTCGGGTATGGAAATGATGTCTTGGTAATTCCATGATTAGAGAAGACATGTTTATTAGAAAATAACAAGTAAGCATATCTCTAGAACAAATAAGGAAAGTACAAAATTCCTTCAATTGCATATTTTCTATTGATGGATGAGAAAAAGGACTACCTTGCGAGCCTTAGCCTTACATGAGCGGTCTTTTCAATCATTTGCTAAGAAAATTCATAAAATTAAAGGAAGCGCGATCTTCAGCGATAGTTTTGATGCATCGATAAAGCATGCTTATGCTTATACACATGTGTTAAAAGTAACACTTAATACAAATGAGTATCCCAATATCAAGAAAATATTATATCGTTCACACTTTTCACACTCGACAAAATAGTCTATCCAAATCTAGAGCGCTTAGGGCCTAAGGCACCCTCATCGACCCAGCAATGATCAAATCTCTCGTTTTGGGAATCATCGTCTCCTAATTATGATGGGGATCCCATGTCTTCGGGTATATATGCTCCACTCTAGACACATATGGCATAATGTATTCGGGTACATGAGGTTCGACGAAACTGCGTCTGATCGCTTCGAAGCGTCGGATGTATTCTGTAGAAGCTCTGTGAGTATTCATCTCGGAGGTCATATCATCTGACCATTCAACGTCTTCCATTCGAGAGTCTTTCAAAGCGCGTATGATGGACTCCACCTTAGCTTCTAATTGTTTTTTCTTCTCTCTTGTGAGGATCTCTTTTGGCACAACAATTGAGTAGACATCGGGTTGTGATGATGAAGGAACCTCTTGCAATGCCCATATTATCGTATGACCATCCTAGGATAATATGCGGTGGCGCCAGTAAATCCTAACTAGGGATTGGATCTTCGCCATTGCGTGCCAGCCTAACTTTACCTAAAGTTGGTAATCTAAGTCGCCATCGGAGTTATTCTGACTTTAAAACTCTAAGAAATTCCTTCCATTCTTTGAAATTGAATTTAGAAATACGTGTATGGGTTTTGACAAAATTTTTAAGAGGATGGGCATTAGAGCTAATCTCAGATAAATCCCATACAGATATGAAATTATTTTACATGGGATGTGAACCACATGTACAAGAGACCACTAGAGGCTCTAAAAATCCCTTTCTTGTTTTTCTCAAAACGGTTGAGGGAGAGGAAGGTTTCAGCTAGAATATGCTTCGAGTAATCCCACCCATGACAGACTTGTTTGACTACTACAGCCATCATAGGATCAAAAGTTACAGGCGAGATTAGAAATAGGACAAAGCTAAAGAATGCCAAGACAAATGCTCTAGCAGACTTAGTTCCTTTGCTAGCAGGGAAGTTGGGAAACCATTATAGAAGGAACAATAAGGAAATTCGCCCAGAATTACTTTTGGCGTCTGTTTTGATTTCATTGAGATTTGTATCCAGGAATTCAGCTAGTTGACTCAAAGTCTCGAACCCTATAGGAGGTTGGACTAACAAGTGGGTAAACTCAACTCCAATTGCGGCGTTATATTCCTCAAGGGTAGGAGTAACTTCCAATCCCTCCATGTAGAAAGTCGCGGTGGTTGGATCCTAATAGAGTGTCAAGGCTTGGATAAAGGCAGGTGGACATTCAATCTTCAGCAGGTCCAACAGATATCCTAGCCGTAGTCTGGCGTACTTCTAGCTGACTTTACCCATGCTATCCCACCAGGCTATGAGCTCAGCTCGAAGGACTTTGAACATTTGGATATCATTCTTTCCCATCAAGTCTAAAATATGCAAATGATTTTAAAAGATCAATCGCTAGAGATTACTTTTAAACATGATTATGCAAATGTCTTGAAATATGCATGGACTGATCTAATTGCATATTCCAATTAATGAAATGAAAATTAGAATTCTTTTCAGGTATGAAGAACCTGACTCAAGGTCTAATTTGAATTTCAAATAAGTGAATTATGCAATTAGTCAGAATCATCTCAGTGACTAAAGGAAATAACAATATCACATTCCATTGGTCAAAACCTCAACTGTGAACATAACAGATGAAATTTTTTATTACAAAAAGGATATGTTATGAGAGGTCGAGAGAGGTTTCATGAGGGGAAGAAACACCAATCGAGTTTATTCTAAAACAAGAAAGTCATAAAAGACGCTTGGAATGTGGAATCTAAACCATCCCTCCCCAAGACATAGTCTTCTTCAAGGTTATAGTCGATCAAGATTTCCATCTTGATGGTATCTTTGTCTGGTCCTTTTTCAGGACATGACTCGGTAATCAGGACTTTTACCCTAGTTGAGCATTCCTCAGAATGCGAAGGATAATCTTCAGTAGGCTGGTTGAGATTCTAGCCACTCTCTGGTCCATGGTATGATGACTTCGGGGGTCTTGTTGGGTTTTACCTTTTTGAGTACAATACGCATTGGTTTTGTTTTGGTTGCAGGGCGTCTCTTTTTCCCCTAAAGAGAAATCATAGGTTAGTTCTTCCTGGCTTGACGTTCCTTTTTTCGGTGGGCATAAGCTTCCTAGCTAAGCTGTTGGGATACAACCTTCTCACTTCTAAATAGTGCTTGAATATCTCGTCTGTCTGTCGTTTAAACCTAAGGTTATCAACATAGTAACTAGTTTGGTAGTCTTCAGTATATCTCAGCTTACGTCCAGTCAATTCCCGACCATGTACAAATCTAGTAAAATGCAACCTTGTGTTCTGTCTAGGATGAGTGACTTTCTTTAAACACTCAAAGGCCACTAGTTCCGTCGAATTTATAGGAAATAGCAACATCCTACCCCTTATCATCGTTATTTCAATCAGTCACTAGAATGATTTCTAAATGTATGCAATGCATGTAGATGCGAATAATATGCAACACATGAACGTACTATGAAACAGAGAGTAAGGAAATACATCGAAAGTGAATGCCTTACCAACCAAACTTTTAGGGAACATGAAATATTCCCTTGTAACCATGGTTGGTTTTAGGTATACCAACTTTCCATAGACATGTGCATGAGACAAGTGGGCATATACTCTAGAAATAAAATCAGGTGAGAAACCTATGACTTAAGTTCCCACGATCCAAATATGAAAAATTCCTCCCCAAGAGGGCTAGATATCACCAATTTGGATCATGAGCGGGAATGAACACGGAAGTCTCAAGTGTCATCAAATACGAGATCATTTCGTGTTCTTTCCCTATCTAAGGTAAACATAGAGGTGGTTGTAGTCGGGGTTTGACCGTCAGTGTGTGAGATGCGTTGTGATTATCACAATACAAGGTCATGCACAACAGTTTGTATCAAACACCGCTTTAATAGATGCATAAAATAAACATACATTCTGCCACGCCCTGAACCCATCGAGCACGCGAACATTCCTGCAAGCAAATAACACATCTCTCGTGGTCCCAAGATACACAAACAAGCAGAGAGATAATATATATATATATATATATATATATATATATATATATATATATAACAAGCATGTGGAAGCAGTACTCAAATAAATCCCCATACTAAATATAAGTTAAGTGGGACCTGAATAGCATAATAACTGTCATACATCATAATATACTGTTCATACAAATACCGGCTACTACAATCCGTTAGGCGAGGGGCGACGGGGTAAGCACATCAAAATATAACCATCCTCAACACCCAAAATAGCCATATTCAGGGGTCGCCATCACAAGATCGAGCCAACGAGTCAGGACACTTAAGATGAGCTGCTGGAGTCCCTTGTATCCTCTACATCCTCTGTCAGCTCATACTCCGAGAAAGTCTCTGACTAGACCTCGATGGAATCTTCCATGGTCGCCTCATGTGACGGCTCCGCCAATAGAATCTTCTTATTCCTGAAAACTTGCTCCTTTCGGTCTTCGATCCTTATTGGCTTCTCCACGTAAGACACTCTGTCGTCCACTTCTATAGCTCCGTAGTTCAGCACATGTGTCGGGTTTGGTTCATACTTTCGTAGCATCGACACATGGAACACATTATGCACCTAGGATAGATTAGGCGGCAAGGCAAGCCTATGGGCTAAGGTTCCAATCCGCTCCAGTATCTCAAATGGGCCTACATACCTTGGGCTTAGCTTCCCCTTCTTTCCAAATTGTGATAATCCTCTCATTGGTGACACCTTGAGGAAGACATGATCGCCTACTAGAAATTCCAAGGGCTTGTGCTTCTTATCTGCATAGCTCTTCCGACGACTCTGCACCGTCTTCAATCTATCTCGAATTATCTTCACTGCTTTCATCGATTGCTCTACCAATTCAGGGCCTGTGATACTCCTTTCTCCAACCTCGTCCCAACAAATCGAGGTTCTGAAGGCTCGTCCATAAAGTGCTTCGAATGGTGCCATATGGATGCTCTGCTGGTAGCTGTTATTATAAGCAAACTCTACCAGATGTAGCTGATCTTCCCATCCTCCTTTAAAATCAATGACGCATGCTCGCAGCATATCCTCAAGCGTCTGTATCGTCCTTTTCGACTGTCAGTTTGTCTATGGATGGTAGGCTGTACTAAACTGCAATCGAGTTCCCATGGCTTCTTGTAGACTTTTCCAAAAATTTGCCGTGAATTTAGAATCTAGGTTGGACGTAATCGTCACTAGCACCCTGTGCAACCTCAATATCTGCCTCATGTACAGCTCTGTATACCTATCCATAGCGAAGTCCTTTCACACCGGGATGAAGTGTGCGAACTTGGTCAATCTGTCTACGACTACCCCTATAAAGTCGTGACCTCTTTAGCTTCTTGGGAGTCCCATCACAAAATCCATAGTCACATGCTCCCATTTCCATTCGGTTATCTCCAGTGACTATAATAATCCTACAGGCTTACAATGCTGCGCTTTCACTTGCTGGCACGTCAAACATTTAGCCACATACTTTGCTACATCCACTTTCATCTCATTCCACCAATAGTGCTGTCGCAAGTTCTGATACATTTTTGTACTTCCGGGGTGAATGCTATAATTGCTCCTGTGAGCCTCCAATAAAATCCTTTCCCTGAGTCCTTCATCTTTTGGCACGCACAATCGTCCTCAAAACTTTAGGATTCCGTCCTCTGACACCTGAAATTATAATTTTCTCTTCATCGCATCCATCTCGAGGATCTTCTGGATTTCTGGGTCCGTAGATTGCAAGGTCTTTATTCCTTCATGGACCTCAGGTTCCACTCTCAATGTAGATATCAAGCTAGACAACTGACAGACTTCTAGTCTTAACTCAAAATCTCTCAAGTCTTCTACTTCTCACTAGCAAACATGCGATGCTTGACTTTCGACTCAGGGCATCTGTTACTCTGTTTGCTTTTCCAGGGTGATATAGTATGTCATAATTATAATCCTTCAGCAGCTCCATCCACCTATGCTGCCTCATATTCAGCTTTTTCTAGGAAAATAGATACTTCAAACTTTGGTGGTCAGTATAGATCTGGAACTTCTCACCACATAGGTAATGTCTCCAATTTTTCAAAGCGAATATAACCGCCGCTAACTCCAAGTCATGAGTTGGTAGTTCATCTCATGTGGCCTCAACTACCTAGATGCGTAGGCTACTACTCTTCCATACTGCATCAATACACAGCCCAATCCTTTCAGCGAAGCATCGCTGTAAATCTCGTAACCTCCCGGTCCTGATGGAATTGTCAATACTGGTGCGATTGTTAGTCTACGCTTAAGTTCTTGGAAACTCCTCTCACATTTGTCAGTCTATTCAAACTTTGTTTCCTTCTTCATCAACCGCGTCAATGGGATGGCTATGGACGAGAATTTCTCCACAAAACGCTTGTAGTATCCTACCAATCCCAAGAAACTTCTGACTTCAGTGACCGTAGTAGGTCTAGGTCAATTTGTCACAGCTTCAATCTTCGCAGGATCCACTGCGATTCCTTCACCAGACACCACATGACCAAGGAATGTTACCCTGTTCAGTCAGAACTCACACTTACTCAACTTCACGTAGAGCGTATACTCCCTCAGAGTCTATAGTATAATCCTTAGATGCTCCTCATGTTCTGCACTATTCCTCGAGTAAATCAAGATATCGTCAATAAAGACTATGATGAATCTGTCCAGAAACTCCTTAAATACTCTATTCATTAGGTCCATAAAAGTAGCTGGAGCGTTGGTCAATCCGAACGACATCATCATGAATTCATAATAACCATACCTCGTCCTAAAGGCAGTCTTAGATATGTCTTCCTTCTTAATCCTCAACTGGTGATACCCTGTCCTCAGGTCAATCTTCGAAAATACTGCCGCTCCTTGTAATTGATCAAACAGATCATCAATCCTCGGCAGCGGGTACTTGTTCTTCGTTGTCACTTGGTTCAGCTGCCGATAGTCGATGCATAAACGCATAGACCCATCCTTCTTCCTTACAAATAGCACTGGTACTCCCCGAGGTGAAGCACTAGGTCGGATAAACCCTTTGTCTAATAGTTCCTGCATCTGCACCTTTAACTCCTTCAGTTCTGACAAGGATATCTTGTAAGGTGCTTTTGAAATTGGCAACTCTTGAGGAAACACATCAGAAAACTCACGTACTACTGGGATATTCTCTAACTTCGACTCTTCGATAGTCATGTCCATTACTGCCACTAGGCATGTCTAACACCCTTCAGACATCAACTTGGTCACTTCAAAGGACAAAACTAAGGGAATCGAGATTCCTCCTTGGCTTCTTACCAATTCAAAGCTAGGGCATCCTCTCGGATAAAATCGGATTATTTTACTACCACAGTATACTACTGCCCCCTGCTTACCTAACCAATTCATTCCTATTATTACATCAAAATCAAATATGGTTAATACAACTAGGTCGATACTCTCTTTACTTCCCCCAATCACAATCTCACAACTAGTACATCCCAAGAAAACCATTATATTATCCTTTAAGGGAGTGGCAACGTGCAGAGTTATGCTTAAGGGTTCCAATTTCATGTCCACTAATTCAGCAAATTGGGCAGACACAAACGAATGCATGGCACCAGGGTTAAACAATGCGTATGCAGCTTGGTTGCACAAGTAAACAGTACTTGTGATCACGCCTGGCGCTTCCTCTGCTTCCCTACGGGCACCGCATACACTCTGCCTTGGGCTGGTGGTCGGTTCTGCTCAATCTGAGGCGTGGCAGTCGACGGTCCAGTTTGCAACCATTGTTCTTGTGGTCGACTTGTCGGAGCTTGATTTAGGCACATCCTTATCCGGTGGCCCAGCTGACCACATTTAAAGCAAGCCCCAGTCCTTACCAGGCATGGCTCATTCCCATGCCTCTTGCCACAAAGGCGGCAATTCTAATTCGCAGGAGTCAGTGGCTTCATGATACTCTTCCGCACTGGGGGCACAAAGCGCCTATTACCCACCATCGGTCTCTTGCCCATCTGGCGATTATCTCTGAAGGATGTAAACTGCTATCCAGTTGCGGCGTTCTCTCCTTCAAGTCTCTTTCAATCATCTGGCCCCGCTCGTAGATCTCCTTATAGGTCCTCAAATTCAAAGCAATTATCTGGCTACAGAGCTCGGGCCTCAAACCATCCCTGAATCTCCTCGCTTTCTCTTGAGGGTCCTCCACTAATCGTGGTGCATGCCTTGACAGCCTCAAGAATTCGGCTTCGTACTGGTCTATTGTCAGCTGGTTTTGGCGTAGCTGCAGGAATTTCACCTGCTTCCTTTCCCTGGCCATCTCTAAGAAATATTTATCATTGAAGGTTGTCTTAAAAGCTTCCTAGTTCACGGCTATTCCTCCAGAGAAAACGCCATTTTTGGTGACAGCCCACCAATCATTCGTTGTACCCTCCAATTGGTACACCGCTAGCAACACCTTCAATTCATCGATGCACCTCAGCACACCAAAAGCCTTCTCTAACTTCTCTATCCACCTGGGTGCTAGCTTGGGATCTCCAATCCTATCGAACTGTGTCAGTTTTAGTTTTATGAATTGTTCCACCAATTGGCCTATCTGTCTAGCCACAACAATTTCCCCTTGGGTGTTTATTGCTTCATTACTCTAGTTCGGTTCATTCTGACTTCCATTTCCACCATTGTTACCGTTGTTGGCATTAACGGCGGCTATGGCAGCTCCTACTACCAGGGCGATGGCGGCATCCCGATCCTGAGCCTGCCTATCGATCATGTCGCCAATTCTTTCCAGTGCCCTAAGCACGCCATCCATTCTTGGATCTTCAGCAACAGGCGGTCTCGAGCTAGAAGCTCCGCCTCTTGGCCTTCCAAACCTTCTAGATGGGTTGCTCATCCTTGCTTCTTTCTACTGAACTTGGTCCATCACAAGTTTA
Organism: Rhodomyrtus tomentosa; assembly: GCA_028455895.1. Lineage (NCBI taxonomy): Eukaryota > Viridiplantae > Streptophyta > Magnoliopsida > Myrtales > Myrtaceae > Rhodomyrtus > Rhodomyrtus tomentosa. Next base: position 35,924,875 of record JAPCWY010000004.1, read on the forward strand.
GCAAGAAGTTAGTAACTTACTCAATCATCCAAGTCCAGAACTACTAACTAACCCTTAATAGAAATAGTTACAATCCAACAGTACTCTATACCACAGACTTCCAGAAACATTTCAACCAATGGCCCATGGCCATTTCTAAGTTCTATTCACTCCAGTGATTCACTAAAGCCGATCACTTCCATTCCTTAAACAAACCCAAGTCCAGAAATGACTTTCAATCCTAAGCAGGGAACTTGATCCTTATGCATTTCCACAATCCTACCAAGATCAAACACCAATCCCAAGTACCAGGTCACACACTATACCCCCCATGCCTTATCTTAACTAGCCTCCTAAGGTCTTGCTATCCGTCTTTGTCCCCACTTAATCCACCTTATTACTCCAGTCCTCAACCAGCTTTGGTTCGAGCTGACCTTGCTCTGATACCAAATCGGGCGGGGATGTCACTTCTCGAACCCATCGAGCACGCGAATATCCCTACAAGCAAACAACACATCTCTCGTGGTCCCAAGATCCATAAACAAGTTGAGAGATAATATATATATATATATATATATATATATATATATATATATAACAAGCATGCGGAAGCGGTGCTCAAATAAATCCCCGTACTAAATATAAGTTAAGTGGGACTTGGATAGCATAATAACCGTCATTCATCATAATATACTGTTCATACAAACACTGGCTACTACAATCTGCTAGGCGAGGGGCGACAGGGTAAGCACATCAAAATATGACCATCCTCAACACCTTAAATAGCCATGGTCTGAGGTCGCCATCACAAGATCGAGCCAACGAGTCAGGACACCTAAGATGAGCTGCTAGAGTCCCCTGTATACTCTACATCCTCTATCAGCTCATACTCCGAGAAAGTCTCTAACTAGACCTCGATGAAATCCTCTATGGTCGTTTCATGTGACGGCTTCGCCAGATCCTCTTCAGTGGCCTCCACGACAATCGCCTCGTCCTTAGTGAACTCCAAGGTCAGGGTCTTCTCTGGTCCATTCCTAGACCCAATTATAGAACCCTCTGGCAGTTCCTACTCCCCGGCGGTTTGGCACCAATCAGGAATAACACCCTAGGGTACCTCGTGGGGCTTCAGCGACCTGATCTGCTCGTCCCCATCTTTCTTAAATCATGCCTCGAACCTATGAGGTTTTCAATCCGGGCTCCCCTCGTCAACCAATATAACCGTACATTTCCTCACATAAATGTTCCTCTGTCTATCCGAGAACTCATCAAAATATGTCGTCATTTCCTTGGAATCCCCAAAGCGTATGGGCCACATATCTAAGGCCTAGGATCTGTAAAAATAAGGATACCCAAAGGGGTGAGATACACATCTCAATAAAAGAGTCCTAACCCTAGGTTAGGTTGACCGTTTGCTTAGGTAGTCGTATACCCCAATGATTCCACTCACAGACATATCAAGCACAAATCAATAAAACAACAACATGCAGATGATAGGCATGCAGCTATGACAGCATGTCACACTTAGATGATAATGCACAATTCATCTCGCCATCTCACCACAACCACCTCTTCCTGCCTGCCTCAATCTCCGGTCGCGACTAGATCGCATCAGGCTCGATCCGCGTAAACACATCAGACCGTCATCGGCAACCTGTGTAAACACATCAGGTTCCGATGAATCTCTAAGCCAATATCATCATCTCATACTTTCGCCCCGCGAATAGTTCACATCAGGACAGTGGCCAACTCAACCCCGTGATTTCATCTCATCGGGGCGCCACACAACATCAACTCCACCCCGCGATCTCGTCACATCAGGGTATCCACCTCCCGCCCCGCGTTTCATACGCCTCAAGGCCTTGTCATGTCATGCTCATGCCACAATCATAACTCATGCCATGATTTTCAATTCATTTGCACACACAATGCCAAGTGCAAATTCAAGTGCAATTCGTAAACCCCGTGGCATGCAAAGCAAATCAAATGATATCCGGACATGGCAAAAGACTCAAGCATAAACAATGTCACACACAATCATCCCATAACATCTTAGGATACAATAAGAGTTATTCCTTTGGTAAATCTTCATAAAACAATCAATTCAACCTCCGACTCACCCAATTGAGTCCAATCTCCCTATCCTAAGTTTATGATTCCCTTACCTTATGTTTGACAACACCAAAATACTCTTCTTGAATCCTCAAGGTTCGGCCCCCTATGATCCAATATCGAACTCAACGCGCAACCTAATAAAATCCAACCAATTCCATCAATTTCCAAGTCCAATTCAACCATCCATGTATCACAAGTCTCCATAACATAGTCTCCATCATCATAGCACGTCTTAATCATCAATTGAGACTCAAAATCCAACACCAACAGCCCTCCAAGGTTCGGCCATGCACAGAACCAAAATGGTCCCTCTCGGTTTTATGCATGCCATGAGCTACCAGTCCTAATTCAACTCCAAATTCATCATTTAAATACTATCCTACCTCTTAACATGTCTATCTAAGGGTTTGTGAGGCTCACCGTGAGTTTGAGGTCGATTGGTCACCATAATCCCGTTGAACGTCGCCGGATTGTCCAAGGTCAGTAACCGGCAATTTCTGTCCAAGATTTACAAGACCATTTCGAGGTCAAAACTTCTTCAAATCACTCTCAAATTTTTACCACAGATTCATACACATGTCTACTAGATCTCCATAAAATTTGATCTCAAAACTCCAACAATTCGACCTCCAAAAGGGTCAGAAATCTCACCTAACTCAGGTTGAGTCTGTTTCTATCGGCTTTCGGGAGAATCCTTATTCGGAGCTCCTCGGTGGTCCAAATGGCTCGCTTCTTATTCGAGGAGGTCGGCAAGACGTGTATCTACGCTGGTGTGGTTAGCCGACAGTCAGGCGGTAGCAGGAAGAGGCTGTCATGGGCACTGAACAGAACGACCAGAGTTGGTCGCCGACGACAGAAAGAAGAAGGAAGAAGAAGAAGAGTGCTCGGTGGCTTGAGGGAGTGAAATGGCCGAATGAGAGGAGAGAGAGAGAGAGAGATTTGCTATATGCAAAGCTTGGTTAAAGGGCTTGAATGTTAGGTGGCCAAAAGTTGGACAAGACTACTCTTTACATCATCCATTGACACTTGTCCCCTTGTCTTCCCAAGGTGATCCAATGGCCCTCATTCCATTACCATTTTTGGAAGCTATGGGGAGGGTTTAATGACCAAGTTGCCCTTATTCAAATGCATGGGTAAGGCTTTGAGTTTGAGGGGCAAAAGGGTAATTTTACCCCTGACGTTTAGAACGTCGTTTTTCTCGTTCCAAAACTCTTCGATAGGGCGACGGCCAATCCGAATAATATTGAAATTCTTGATTCTCCATTTCTAATCTTTCAAGACTCATTTTTCATGATTTTCTCTATCAAACGTGGTTCTAGCCTATCTCGAACCGACGGATGGCTTTTGCAGACTTTACGCGTATCGACCCTGTGATTCTCATCACATTTAGGGCTCATCAAGTTATGGCGACTTTGGTTGTCATGTAATTGTGAGGGTCTATCATTAGTTTCTATGGTCTCGATCTTCACTGTCATATTTACGAAAAATTTTGCAAATCATACGTTGGTTAAGCGGCATCACCCACGCTCCAACCGTATGACACTCGCAAGTCATTCCCTAATCATTCTTGGGTCGGCCTTTTGTGGCTCTCAATATCCCCTCGACAATCCTTATGGTCAAAGCGTCATTTCTTATCCGAATTCCTTAGGTCCACGTGCCTTGTCTCGCGTTAGCCTTTCCCTTTTGGTCAGCCTACTCGAATTGATCAGATTCGAATGAGATATGACTGAAATACATCTCTAGATTCATTTCTCATTAATAAGTCTGAAATTGACTGAAAATCAGAATGTCACACATTCCCAACTCCAACCTATAGGAAAAATGTTAGCAAACACTCCACCCATTATTTCTCTAATCTGCAAAAACATCTAGCACAATAGTTATGGTACGTACCTCTCCTTCGAGAGCATCTGCAGAAAACAGGGTTAGGTAAACCAATCAACTTTTCAATCGGCTCAAGTCCTCTAAAATTCCTCACCATAGATTCTGGTTTGGAATAGTCCCTAGCGGAGTCGCCAGTCTGTCACTTGCATGTGATCGCGAGGGCTAATGGGCCATCTGCTCTGGTGCTCGGACACGGACCTCTCCCAAGGCCCGTTTCCCAAGTCGCAACTGTGGTATACGTGATCGACTTTCTGTGCGGTCTGGTGACTTGTGATACGTGTACATGCCAAGGAGTCGCCATCAATCTCTTTGTGAAGGGTACGATTGGAAACCCTATCGAATCGTTGGGAGCATTCTATCCAATTCTGCAAAAACCAGAGAAACGGGATCGGGGACTTTGTTACGCCAACTATCGAAGTTGACGTCCTTTCAGTACTTAAGTTGAATGATTTATCTAACCTGAGATTTCATGCAGATGAGTGAGGAGCGAACCTAATACTAGGAGTCCATGCAGATATGAGTGACTACCCAAGCACTCATAATTAGTAATAAAATTGCACAAATCAATGATCCAAAACATGCAGATAAATCACATGAAAGCAACACGGCATCCCTAGTAAGGCCCTATTAGCCTAAAGAAATGTCAATCAAGGCTCAGAAGTATTTTTGACATGATTTACCCTTGAGGGGCAAAATCGTAATTTTGAAGATTTTTGGGATAATTTGCCCCAGAAGGGCAAATTTGTCATTTTATATGAAATATGGAGTCAAAATATGGTGGAAATAGGATTGATTACCAAATCAATCAATTTCCTATTTTGGGAATTTCTAGAATTATTCTGAAATTTTCGGAGCGATTTATCCTTTTAGGGGTAAAATCGTCATTTCAGAAAGTGATGAGAAGTGAAAATTCCAAACATAAGGGTTGGCCGACCTTCAGACTCAAATCCTAATTTTGAGCAATTTTCACTGCTCGATCGGAATAAGAAAGACGATGTACCCTTTGAGGGGTAAAATCGTCATTTCAGGAAAAAGGGCAAGACTCGAAGACCCAAGCATAAGAATTGATCACCCGACTGACCTTAATTCTTACCTTGACATTATCGACCTATCTCGCTTACAAGGCAAATGCGATTTACTCCTAAACGGTAATATCGTCAATTCTCGGATGAATAGATAAGAAATCCCAAAAATAGGATCGACTAGTTGTCTATGGTCAATCCTCAATTTTTGGAAATTTCTAAAATGTCTAGGAATTGTCCACAATTCCCTATTTTTTTTTTTTTGGATTTTCTAGGATTTTATAGTATTTTTAAGAATTTTCTAGGATTTTTTTGATTTCTTTATTATTTAAAAATTATTTTTGAATTTTTATGATTTTTTTAATGATTCGGACCGTGTCGACCCGACCCACTAGGGTTGGATACCCGGCCCATACCCGGACCCGCGAGAACCGACGCTCCAAAACGACGTCGTATTGCTTTTTTTTGTTTTCTAATTATTATGATTTTATCCAACGGTCCCTATTGAACCGCGTGGCTATTCCACAACCATTGAATCAGCTTACTGAAACCTACGGCTTAGATCAAAAGCCGACTATCTCTCAGCCGTTCGTTCTAATTACTTTGATCTACGGCCAAGATCGAATGACTTGGCTAATCCTCGACCGTTCAATCAGATTTGTTATTTTTTTGAAAATTCGATTCTTATTAATAGTTATAAAACTGATCGAACGGTCATCAAGCCAACACATAACACAACCTAGACCGTTCGATCATCTAATAAATTCAAACCGAACTCTAACGGCTCAGCTGACGTGGCTGCCATATGGCATACCATGTCAGCGCCACATCATCGCATTTGACCGATTGACCGCCACGCCATCATCTTCTGCCTCGAGCATTCTTCTTCTGCAACGGACAGCCGAAAGACTCAGGCAATGATCTAACGGTGAAATCTCGACGAAATCAAACAGGACCAATGCCAATCGACTAGTCTCAACGTTTCGCATCACATATCTCACAATCATACACTATCATTCTCAGAAAATAAGCTAATCAAGCTTTACATAGTTCAGCCATGGCTATTCGAATTAAACAACAAATAGCATATTGGACTAATTCCTTCACATGATCACTTCTAAATGAGTTCAGAAGACTTACCTACATGTTAGATTGAATTGGTAAGATCTAGGATAACCTAGACAAGCTTCGACTGAATCGGCAATGGCGACGAGGTTCAAATGCGAGGTTTGACTCGATTTCAATGCAATCAAAATGCAGAGCCATGCTTAGTGATGTCTCAAATGTAATTCGCACACATTAATTGTAAAGATTAAGGCCGAAATATAGATCTGTCATTAACGAACATAAGCTAAGTTTTGAAGTTCGACTTACCTGTTTTCGCGATTTAACGTGGCGCGGCCGGTGTCGATCGCTTCCTAGAGCTTCAGGCAAGCTTCCACCGTTCTTCTTTGGCTTTAGTTTGGCCGGAGACGGCCTAACCAGTGCCTTGCAATCAAGCTCGAATTCTCGACGGTGATGGCCGAAGAATGAGCTCTCTTTCGCGCGCTCTCTCTCTCTCTCTCGATTCTATTAATCTTCGGGAAACAGAATGAACCACCTTTCTTTTCAGAAAGCCTCCCATGGCTATATATCACTTTTGGATTTTTGCCGCGAACGAAGGAGGCTAACTGACTTGAAATGACACGTGATTGTGCGTGCCATTTGGTTTAAACGGCACCGAAGACGATGGCTAATTCCGTCCAATTGAAATGGTCTACCGGCGTACGCAAACGAGCGTCTGATTTGGCTATTCTGTGAAAGTTGACTTGTACGGTCGCCACGACGTCGACCAACCAATTCTGCCTCGCTCTAACGACCATTAACGACACCACCAGTCCCGATCGACGCATCTCTTCTTGAAGATCAGAACCCCTACCATAGATTTGTCAATTATGGTCGATTGAGCCTTCAATTCAGTCCTTGAAGTTCGGCCTGTTACTGTTCATCTGCGTGAGCTTTTGGGGAAGAAGACGACACTATAGCAGATCGGTATGATCGGTCAGAACTGGTTTTGATTTGATTTTCCAAAATTAACCCTAATTCTTGAGAAATTTTTGCAATTAAACCTCAGAATCGAACTTAGAACATGAGTATTATCTAAAAAAGTGATTTTACCAAAAAGTTCATATCAATTTCTATGAAAGCCCCAAATTTTTACTTAATTGCAAATCGAAGAATTACGCAATTGAGAGCTCAAACAGTCAATTGGACCAGACCACCTATGCCAATCGACTTAAAATGATGAAATACATTGGGTAGTAATTTCAATTGACAAAAATAGCGCTTGAATTAAAATTTCAATTATGCCCAAATTCAAGGACTAAATTGCAATAGAGTATGCAATTTTGCCCAATTTATGCAATTGTGTAAATAATTAGATTAAATTGCAATGAAGTACAATTAGATTGAATGTCAAGACCCTAAAAATGCCAAAATTACAAATTAAAAGACTCAATTGACATTTTTTTATCAAATTCAATCATATGTGTTACAAAGGAACACGTAAAATTGAACTTGAATTTAGAGTTCTTATAAGGTCAAAAATGCAAGGGAATTAAAAGAAAAATATTGACTATTTTTTCATATTTTTGTGACTTTAAATGCTATTTTTCTTGAATTTTCATCTATTATTTTATTTTTTGAAAATATTAAAAATGGTTCCTTAGGATTGGCCAAGGCTTCCAAAGTTGATTTTACAATGCTTCAACTTTTTACTAATTTTTTATGAATTTTTCAAAAATAAATTGAAAAAAAATGATCGAAAATCAGGTATCAACAATTCTCTGCTGTAAACATTTGTCCTTTCTAGTCCTTCATCCGAAATCCTACGATGCTCATTCTCTAAAAAGCCACCCCAAACTAACCTCCAAGAGTCATCTGCATCAGCCTCACGTTATTTCCACCTCCCTTGTCAGCCAATCAGATGGGTTGCCACTTCTTGGGAAAGAGCTGAACTCCCTGCAAGTTGCCTCTCATTCTGCTTCTTATTCTTCGGCCATCATTTCCCTTTCTGATGCAGCTGAAATTCTCTGCTAGATATTATGTTTGCAAAGCCGAATATTTTTTTGTTCTCACTTGACAGCAACTCAAATCTAACTCCGTCTATGTAGTTTACATAGTATGTCCCAAGCCAGATAAAGAAGGAGGGTTACTTAAGCGTAGTGAGTCGGTTATAAAAAAAGAGCTACCTTTATGAGATGAACCCTATTAATATTTCATTGGAGCGTAACCTTCTTAGCGATGCGTTGCATCGGCACATGAGTATAGCGAAAAATGAGCAAAGGTCTTTGCACCAAAATAGGTGGGTGCAAAGGGTAAGGAAGCTAGCTTTGGGCCATTATTCCTAGAGTGATGCGCCACATCAGTGCCCGGATGTGGTGATAAATGAGTAAGGGTCCTCACACTTCCATGGGTGAGTGTGGGGGGTAAGAAAATCCCAGGGGGTAGGGATTAGATTGGGAAGTTGGAATGTATAAATCTTAACGGGTAAATTGAGGGAATTGACAGATATTTTTGCCAAAAGAAAAGTAAATATTGCTTATCTACAAGAGGCTAAATAGAAAGGAGAGAAGGCTAACGAAGTGGATGGCACCGGATTCAAGCTATAGTATACAGGCACAACAAAGAGTATAAATGGAGTTGGGATTCTAATAGATAAAAATTTCAAAAATAGAGTTATTGATGTTAAAAGAATAGGATATAGGATTATTTTAGTCAAGCTAGTAGTGAGGTATTTGATTCTGAATATCCTTAGTGTGTATGCCCTTCAAATTGGACTGCAAGCGTTCAAGAAGAGCAAATTTTGAGAAGATCTGGAAGAGGTTTTAAGGCGGATACCACACGAGGAGAAGGTATTCATAGGAGGAAATCTAAATGGACATGTCGATCAGAGTAGTGAAAGTTTTGATAGAGTTCATGGAGGTTTTGGATATGAGACTAGAAATGAGGTCGGCGAAAACATCTTGAGTGTGGCATTAGCTTATGATTTGATGTTGGTAAACATCTTTTTTAGGAAAAGAGAATCACATCTAATCACCTTTCGCAACTGTCAAAATTATATCCAGATTGATTTTTTTCTTGCCAGAAGAAAGGATAGAGTTTCGTATATAGATTGTAAGGTATACACAACATAAGTTGGTGGTCTTAAAAGTTCGGTATAACAAAGTATATAAGATAAAGAGAAGTGCGCAACACCCTAGAGTAAGATGGTAGAAGTTACAATTCAAGAAAAAAATGTTACAAGAAGGACCGTAACGACTGAAGGGTGAAGTAAATATGATGTGCAAGGAGATGTCTAACTGTATCCAAATAATGGCAAAAGGGGTGTTAGGGGAAAGTAGAAGGAATGGGCATCAAACAAAAGAAACCTAGTGGTGGAATGACGAGGTGCAGGAGACAATTAAGTAAAAGAAGGATTGTTTCAGATGCCTACATATATGTCATAATGAAGAGAATTTGCAAAAGTTTAGATTAACGAGAAAAAGTGCCAAGAAAACTGTACGAGAGGCCAGAGGTAAGGTTTTCATAGATATGTACAACAAACTTGAAAGCAAAGAAGGAAAAAAGGGCATTATAGACGTGCAAAGTCAAGAAACAAGAAAGTAAAGATTTGACACAAGTTAAATGTATCAAGGATGAAAAGCACTTGATAAGAGATGAAGACGTCAAGGGTAGGTGGATGAGTTATTTTAACAAACTTTTTAATGGGGAGAGCGATAAAAGTGATATAGATTTGGAAGATGCATATGATGATTTAAATAGAAGGTTTGTGCGTAGAGTTAAAGTACGGAAAGTTAGGGAGGCATTAAAAACGATGAAGACTAGTAAAGCCTTTGGACCCGATGGTATTCTTATTGAAATATGGAGATGCTGATGGGATGTAATAATAAGTTGGTTGACTAGTTTTTTTAACAAAATCCTCCACACTAATAAGATATTTGATGAATGGAAGAAGAGTATACTTGTGCCTATATACAAGAATAAGGCGGATATCCAGAATTGTTCTAACTATAGAGGCATTAAGCTTATGAGCCATACAATGAAACTGTATGAGAGAGTTATTAAGCATCGTTTGAGAATAGATACCAAGGTTTTTATCAATCAATTTGAATTTATGCTAGGAAAATCTACCATGGAGGCTATTTTCTTAATACGATAATTGATGAAGAGATATTGAGAAAAAAAGAAGGACCTCCATATAGTGTTTATTGATCTCGAGAATGCGTATGATAGGGTTCCAAGAAAGGTTTTGTAGTAGATTATTGAGAAGAAAAAAATACCTTCAAAGTAGGTTTAGGCAATCAAGGACATGTATGATGGTACTACTACATGTGTGAAGGATTGTAATAGCACATCAAGTTATTTTCCAATCACAGTAGGCTTACACCAAGATTCTGCTTTGAGCCCTTATCTTTTTACCCTGGTTATGGATGAGCTAACAAAATATACTCAAGATGATGTGCCGTGGTGTATGCTATTTGCAGATGATATCATGCTTATTGGTGATATCAGGGTTAGGGTTAATATTAAGTTAGAAGTATGGAGAAGCACGTTAGAGTTTAAAGGATTTACGCTAAGTCGAAGTAAGACGGAATACTTGAAGTGTGAGTTTGAGGAAAAGGGGATCAAGAAGCCATAAATATACTTGGACAGGAGGTACCTAAGAAAAATATATTTAGATATCTGAGATCAATATTGCAAAAGGAGGGAGAGATTGATGATGACGTAAGCTATAAAATCAGAGCAGGTTGGATGAAATGGTACAGTGCATCGAAATTTTTGTGTGATCACAAAATTCCTCTTAGGTTAAAAGAAAAATTTTATAAAATAGCAGTCAGATCTGCCATGTTATACGGAGTTGAATGTTGACCAGTACAAAGAAAATATGAGCATAAAATGGGAGTAGTAGAAATGTAGATGTTAAGGTAGATGTGTGGTCATATAAAAATGGATAAGATAAGGAATGAAGAGATTCGACGAAATGTTGGAGTAGAACCGATGGCGGAAAAGATAAGAAAGTATAGATTAAAATAGTTTGGGCATATCCTCCGAAGGCTTTTAGATACACCGGTACTAACAGAATTTTGCTATCGAGGGTATAACACGAAAAAAGTAAGAGGTCGGCCGAAACTTATTGGGGAAAGCTGTAAAATAAGATTTAATGGTGTGGGAAATAGATTGGCGTACGGTTTGTTTTAAAACGGAATAGAGAACGTCTATTAGTGTTGTGGAAAGGTAGTATATAGATATATATATATAATTACTTATTTATTTTTACACATTTATCTCTTTTCCCTCCCTTAATTCTGATTTTATTTTTATGATTTTTTGGGGTTCATCGAACGTCAATTCCAACTAATTTGGGATAAATGTATTGTTGATGTTGACAGCAACTCAAATCATCCTCTAGAGTCGTCCACATCAACTCCACATTCAGCACTAGCTTGGTCATTGCGCTCAATCATCATCCTTCTGCTGTTCATCCTCTTTGGAATTGATCTGAAAAACCGTCCGAATCCACCTCTGAAAAACTCCCACCTTAGCTCCACGTGATTTGCTTCAACTTGGTCTAGTCAATTCTGTTGCAGATATCATTCCTTAGCTGCAAATATTTTCTGCTATAAATCCTATCTTCGAATGTAGATAATATTCTCCGCGCGGATATGATCTATGTTTTCAAATATCCTTCACTGTAGATATTCTGACATATTCTATATTTTCAAATTCTCGATGCAATGTCTCTTTTTTTTTCTTTTTTTTTGACATCTTTTTTTTATTTTTCTTCTTCTTTTTTTGTATTGATCAGTGACTCGCTCCGAAATCTTTTGTTATGCTTTGCTTTATTTATTTATTTCTTTCTTTTTTTCTTTCTTCTTTTTTTGTAAGAATAATGACAATATTTACATGAATCGATCTATTCTATTTTGCGGAGAAAAATAAAATACAAAGCTGACAAAATTATGTGTCAATACTATGTAAAAGAAAGCTCAGAGTAAGCTATTGTGCGTGTGTTCTGTCAAGAAGTGGAGACCACAGAGCATTTGGTACTTTTAACTATGAAAGATGTAGATGGGTTTGGTCTAGACTCCACTTGGCAGAGGGATTCACTGCCAGTACAAGCTTAGCTCATCATAGCAGAGACAACCGTCTACTTCTTCATATCCATCGCGCAGTGGATGTAGTCATTCGACAGACGAAAAAAAAAAATCACGGTGTACACTTTCTGTTACCAACTAAAGCCTTACGATCGGTGGAGATCATGTTCACTCTGGTGCTGTTTGATGTCTCTTTCTCCTTCGTTCTAACACGTAGGCTTTCCTGAAGGGAATGATGCTGTTTTTAAAGGGGAAGTACCGGCATAAGGAGGAGGTAATGAAATAATTCCCAATAATATTATTAATTATTTATGATCGTAAATTTACACACTATCATCATGCATTTTGCATAAAGTATTTATTAATTAAAATATCGTGAAATTAAAAATAATGAAAGTATCATATAATCATATATTCCCTTCTCCAGCTTTTCTTTTCATCATTGAATGGCATGTAACATCATTCACAAGCATGGTGACAAAACGGTACATTCTTTATTCTTAATAGGAAAAAAGATGGGGAATGAGAACTCCAGCATCACGACGGTTCACATCATCATTTCATCTTCCGCAACTAAAGAAATGAAAATATAACGACCAAAAAATGACTTCGCAACAATCACGGAAAAGTAAATAGAGCAGCGGCCGCGATCAAAATCACTGCAGAAACCCCGGTGACGCCGAGTGATGCTGCTGAGTTCCCTGGCCGCGGAGGAGTCGCGACTCCAGCCGGGGATGTTGCCACCGAGGGAGCGGGGGTTGAAGATTGGGGAGCAGCCCTGCTGGAGGGCGGAAGGGTGGTGGAGGGCGATGGGGTTGCCGCTTTAGGTGGAAGACTCGCTGTGGAAGGTGTGGGAGTCACGGCGCTGGTCCGCGGAGTAGCGGCCGAGGATGATGGAGTGGAGGCGGAGGGTGACAGAGTTGGAGCAGCTGCGGAGGACGCCGGGGTGGCGGCGGAGGGATAAGGAGTGGTAGCCTTGGGGGTCGGGGCGGCAGAGGAGGACGGAGGGGAAGTGGTGGAGGAGCTGGCCGCGGTGACGTTGATGGCGACCTTCTGGCCTGAGGAGCAGTGGCCTGGGACGGTGCAGATGAAGAAATGCTGACCGGCGGTGGTGAGGTTGATCCTCGCCGGTGGGACGGTGGAGATAGAGAGGGTGTTGGCGCCGTTGCACGAGTCGAAAGCCGCCTTCGTGACTTCAGCCACGTCGTGCACTCCATTGTTGAAGTTGAAGACTGCACGAAGATCGGAGGATCATCATTTGGACCCAAGGATTAATTTGCTAAAAGTCGTTCTTAAATTTGAATTAATTTTTTTGTGGTGAAATTAAAAAGGACAACTTCATTAATAAAAAAATAGAGCAAACACTAGATATAAAGAAAATTTTACACAAATAATAAATTACCGATAGAAAAGCTTACTTGTGTAAATTTATCTATATTTTTCTTTTATACTAAAATATTATTTTTCAACGTACCTAAAATGTCTCCAACCTCGAATAAATTATTGCTAGTCCAAGCTTGATATGCAGCCGCGCCGCCCGCGGGTATAGTCCACCCCATGATGTCTCCGACGGTGTAAGTCACCGCCCCTTTCGGATGTACAGGTGGCGGCGCAGACACCTGCGCGGCATATCCCGATTGCAAAACCGCCATCGCCACCACAGCGACGAAAATAACGCCATCCAAACGCCACGCCATTATCCTCTTGTGTTCTCCAAAAAAACGTCAGGTCGCCCCTGCTCTTTGCTTTATCCCCTCCTGCTCACGAAATCTTCGAATTTGAATCCCTCTTGCGCTCTAAGTGATCCTGGGCTGCCTCTTTTATACAACCATTTTGACCGAAAAAGCAAGATTAAAGAAGCTTTGGGGGGGAATGATCATCGTCGTCCACTACCTTGACAGTTGACGCCTTGAAGGAGTCCTCGCCGCCGGATGCGCGACACGTGAAACGGGTCTGGTCGGGTCGGTATGAGCTTGGCTCCGTAGGATGTTAATGACGTGGGGCTTCTCATCAATCACTTTGTCGATTAATTGTGCTTCAAGGGGGGGAAAAAGTTTAGAATTTTTCAAATGACATTTGATTTTTTTTTTTTAAGTGTTAATGCTTGATGCAATATGATTAAGTCTAATCCTCAAGGAGAACCCACCACTTCTAGCGAATGCTTTTGACTTTTGGAAAATTCCATTTGCTACGTGAAGTCCATGAGCGTGCTCGAAAAATTCGAACTTTTAAGTGGAAAGCTCTAATGAAGAGGAACTCAATCATAGAAGAGGAAAAATAAGCAAATGAGAGCGTGAAAGCACGTTATACATTGATGAGACGACTCCGTGAATCCAGACAAAAAACAAAAAAGTGAAGGACTCATGGTTAATACGATCAAAAATTTCAAATTGATATGCTCACAACGCTTGTCGTGTAAAAAAAATTCCCAACTTATACAGCCATGCGTCATTTACCTCAATTTGGATCGGATCGAATATGATCTGATCTATATTGACCCATTTAACCCTTTTTTACTCATATTTATCCAATGCAAATTCAATGACCCGTGCCAGACCCGCCCCATACTCGATCTATACCCCGACGCGGATTTCTTAACATTTCTATGTTTAACCAAATTATAGCTTATTTCTTATAATTTGATAAAAAATGATATTGCTCAAATTGTACGATACAAATTTTATCAATGTTGTTGTTGTTATTATTATATTTAACTTTTTAATTTTTGTAAATTTATATAAAATATTTTTCTTTTCTTTTCTCTTTTTTTTTTCTTTTCTGTTCCCTCCTCCATCTACAACTCCCTTTGCAACCTCCATCTGCAACTACCTCTACAACCTCCATCCGCCGATATTTAGGGCTTCGGCGAAGGCGAGAACGTCAGCAAATGGCAGCATCTCGACGGGCCTCGAGTTCCACGAAACCAAGCGAGCTCAAGCTCGTTCGATCCCATCTGGTGAGCTCGAGGCCAGATCGCGACGTGCCCCAAGCTCGCCTGAGGTTGGGAAGCTCGAGGCCAGATCCCGACAAGCCACGAGCTCGTCTAGGTTTGTCTGTCTAGGGCGAGATCGAGCTCCCTTGGATCAACCAAGCTCGACCTCGTCAACGCTCAATCGCTCGGCCAATTCCACTCGCCCTAGGCTAGCCACTGGCTGTCACCGGTCAGTGGCAGTCAAGGAAGGGCAATGACCAAGTTAAGAGGAAAAAAATAGAAAGAAAAAAAAAACGAAAAAAATTAATGTTATAATAAAATATTAAAATATTTAAAAAAATCAAATTTTAATCTTTAATGGTATTACGTGACCCATTTATGCCTAACTCATTTATGACACATTTAAAACCCATTTATAATCCATTAGATTTTTAAATAACCTATTTATGATCCACTTAAGCTAACTTATTTTTGACCCACCACCATCAAATATGGGTTGAATATGGGTTCCAGACCCATTTTACCACATCTCCCCCAAACCAATTTTTATTTCATACAAAAAATCTCTCAAATAAATATATCCATACTACACGTTTATTCCTAACTATATTTTTTTTGGTCGAACTATTCTTAACTGATTTTCGTGCGAAAAAATTGGGTGAGAGTTAATGGGGTTACATTTTTCTTTGGGGATAAACGTGGCACGAGTATGCCTTTTTTTTCCCGAAAGAAGGATCTTCATTTCATATAAAATAGAAATACATTACTTTAAAATATAAATAAAAATCTCACAAGACAAGTAAATATGAAAAGTGAATTAACTTGATCCAGTATGTAGAAACTCGCTCATTCTTCAAGGACGAATCTGACATTGTATCTAAGCATGCCCGGTTTGAAAGTATTACTAACACAAAATTTAGTTTAGACTAGATGATGCATGAGTGTATTAATTTGGGATTTCCTATGACTTGGAAATTGATTTGGAAAGAAAATGGCACAAGCGTATTAATTTGGGATTTTTTTTTTTTGCTGTGACCTTGAAAACATATTGTGATTTTCTTTTCGGGGTCGACATCACATAGCTTTTTTTTTTTTTTTTGTCGAACACAAAACGTTGCCGATCACCATCAAATGGCGATAATTTGTGTTGTGCCATCGACTAAAGTTATCACCGCTCTTTGGAGTAGGCAATGTGGCCGCCGGATGTCAACACGTCACGTCGTTCCATTGTAACAATTTCGGTCGAATGGAGTTTGATCACCACGACAGCATGAAGAAGAAAAAAATTTAGCGCACCCAAATTTTGAGGTCTACGGTTCAAACTTGACATGTGGGATTTCTTTTCACGAAATTAATTGTTCTAATTATGTTGTTGGCAAAGAAAGAAAGGGAGGATAGAACACAGCTCTAGCTCTCCTTTATTCATTATCGACAAGATGGTGCGCGTATGTTTAATTTAATGGTCGGTCGAACGAATAATTTTCATTGGTCCGGATGCACCGGCTCTCGGATTGAAAACGGATGCCAACGATAAAGGGAAAATAACACTAATAGTCCATAAACTTTAACTCAATGTGATATTTAAACTTTTAATTTGTTTAATATAGTCTCTGAACTTTATCCCAATATGCAATTTGATTTCTAAACTTTGATTTGTTCAATGTAATCTCCAAACTTTGAGTACATATATAATTTAATTTCTAGTCATATGAAAATGTTCATTATTGTCACTGATATTAAATTAATGGAAGGATCGCATTGAATATTTTTAAACATTTTGTAAAAGTCTAGCGATCATATTAAACAAAATAAAAGTTCATGGATTATATTAAATATTAGGTCAAAATTTAAGTATCATATTGCATAAATTTAGAACTCAGGGATCATAATGTATATTAGTTCAAAATTCATGGGTTATTTATATTATTATCTCACCGATAAACAAACATTCGGAATGATTCCACGGTCGGTCGGCCTTATCGCCTCGTATCAAAGGTGGAGGCTTTTTATTGGATGCATTGTGTAAGGCAGACTTCGCTACTAGAATGAGGTATAAGCTGATGCAACTTGCGCAGCTGGCAGGGACCACTTGTTATAAATTTGCCATGAAAATTCTCTTGTACCGCCCCCTCACATAAAAGCTCTCTTAAATTTATTACAACAAAGTACCAGACCTGCCATAATTTACAATTGCACATATTTAGTCATAAACTTTTTAACAAATTGCCAATTGAATTGTCACGGTCAATTTTGGCCGGATATCGCCGATATGGACACTGGTCATCCTATGTGCATGGTTAGCGCGGGAGTTGATAAATTTTTTAATTATAATTTAATGTTAAATTTCATATATATATGAAATTGTCTACACCAGCGTTGGCCATGTCATGTAGGACAACCGACATCAATTAACAAAATTTGTGAAAATTGTTAAAACTCAATTGATAAAATTTAAAGTCCCGCGACTCAATTGGCACAATGTCAATAGCTTTATAATTTTTTTGGTAATTTTTTTCGAATTTATTACATTGAAGGTTATACGAGTGAACAATACGAGTCAAGATCTTTTGGATGCGATGTTATTAGAGATGTCAACTAGCCGGGTTGGCCCATTTGACTTGAGCGGGCCGCACGCACGAGGCCCATGCTGGGCCGGACGGCCCATTTTGACCACTTAATTGTAATTTCAGAGAAGCGCTGTTAATTTTGCTTGATTGGCTATATTTAGCAACACTCCTGTTCTTGAAAATGAAAGTGTGAACCGTAATTCACCATTATTCTTGTCAATCTCTCAGAATTCCGTGATATAACTCAAACTTTAAGTAACTATGAAAGAAGAAACAAAAGAAATGTCTGCTCTCATCGTGCTCTCTTTGCATCAACAAGTCAAACAGAGACGTGAATCGAGATCCAAAATGGTCTCAAGCCAAAGAGAATTTTGCCCAAATCAAAGCAACTCAAAATTCTCCATAATCCACTGTATGAACTAAACACAATAAGCCCATTAGAAAGGACATGAACAGGACTAGCGGCGCGACACCAAGAGACGAGCCAAAACTCGACGGAGATGCGGTCGCTCCGGTGGTGGGTGTTGGCGGTGCCAGGGATCCCGGTGGGCTGGAGGTCGGGCCGCTCGAAGACTCGGGGACGGTGACGGCTAATTTCTGACCCTGGGAGCAATGGCCTGTGGAGGTGCAGAGGAGGTAGTAGTCACCGGCGTTGTCCAGGGAGTAAGCGGCTGGAGAAGTGGACATGACGGTGAACGGAGAGTCAGTGTTGCAGGCGTCGTAGTCCTCCTTGGTCACGTCCGCGACGTCGTGCGTACGCGAGTCGAAATCGAACACTGCCGCCACAAAGGAAAGATTTGAAGGATCATGAGCATCGGACAGTGAAGCATATTTATTTATCCTGGTCAAACCAAGTAACCTGAGTCGTGGGAAGAGGACGACTTGTCCAAAATCACATTCAAACCTCCCATTTCTCAGGAAAAATTCTCTCCTACATGTATTCATGGTGACTAGATCTGGGCTCAAACCTTGTATGACTTTCTGATGGGAGAACTGCTTACAGAACAAACTCAAAAGGCGCACAGAACGAAATCATCCTAATTCTGGAACTTCTTTAACACAAATTGAGATATTGTACGTACTTTGCACTTATGAATGTACGTGAATTCAAAAGGTTAGTGTCGGGCGAGAACCGATTTCGAACTCACCTAGAACATCGCCGACCTGGAACGTGTGCTGGCTCGCCCAGTCGGAATATCCACCGGCGCTGGAAGGGATCTTCCATCCCCCAGAACCTCCCACTGTGTAATTCGCCGCCTCGGCGATGGATAAAAGCGCAACCACGACCGCGAACAAGCAGCCTGCGATCTTCGCATTGGCCATTCTCGGCGTGGGTTGTGTAACGATTTGAAGCCGGCCCAGGTCGCCCCCTCCGAAGAAAGACTCTGCGCTCCTTGTTTAGTCAAAGGTGTGATTTGATCCCAGAGTTAATAAGGACAACTGGCTGCATTGAGCTGGACACGTAGGGGAGGCTCAGGATTCAATTTGGTTTTGACTGATTATTTTTTTAGTTTCCACGTAGTCGATGAAGGCCTTTGAGATTCAAAAAGTTGGAAGTCAAATGTGATACGCCATTCCCATTAGTATTCTGATGTCATTAGATTATATATATATATATATATGAATGGTACTCTCTCTGGCCCAAACGAATTAGAGAATTTTAAAGTATCTTTATAATAGTTTAAAAAAATAAAAGGAAGATTAGATAAGATAAAAAACAATATTCATGTTCAAAAGGCCTGGCAAAGTCGCGACCACCATCAACATTCATTAACATTGGGAATTTCATAATTTTTGTTGTTCCGACGATGAAAAAGGCAATGAAAGAAAAAATTGAGGAAACCTCTTTGAAGTTTCTTGTAGGTACCAATTGACAAGAACAATATTTTTGACATATTGTGGAGAATGATCGCCTTCGAGGCGATGGGAGAGTTGGCATGCATAATGAAAATTATTAAGTTGGCTTCAAATTTCGAGTCAAGGTGGAGATATATAAATCGGTTTGTTTTATATTCGGATATATGCGGTGGATATCCTCCAGTGCAGAGTAAGCTGCAAGACAGAATAAGGGACTTACATATATTATATTATATGTAATAGAAAAGTCTTTGGTGGAGAAAAGAAAATCTTGATGAGAAAGAAAAGAAGAAGCAAAGGCGCACGTGACTTTATTTCTCCATGAGCAATGGTCGGTCCAGGTTTGATCAAGAGTGGGACCCATGAAGTAATTAAAAGGAAAGGAATAAGGGTTTTGCTTCCTCCTTTTTTTTTCAAACCTGCAGAAGAGCCGTATACAAACAAAATAAAAGGGGAAATCGTGTTTTTGTCTTCAGAACCGAGAAGGGGTCGCACAAAAAGGTAGAAGACCGAAGCGAAGTTGCAAGGCGGCATTAGTCGACTGAAGACCGAAGTCACACTGGAGAAAACGTACAGAACCTTTTTCGTGCTTCGCCAAGGTTTAAACACCGGAGATTTTGCTTCGTGAGTTTTATTGTTTATTATATCCAATTGAGATTTGTTTATTTATAAACACTAGATTTTGATATAATCTAGATGCGAAAAACACGAGTGTATTCAGCGATTGTAAATCCGATTATTCGATTACAGTGGATTGTTATTACTGGCTCTCCCCGTTGATGTAGATATCGATATTTGGACCGATCCACGTTATATTTGGTGTCCTTATCGTTTCTCGTTATTTTCTCTGAGTTTTCGCATTAACATATTTGCAAGATCTTGATTGTTCCACGTTAATATTACAACAATTGGTATCAAAACTTGAGGATCAGATATTCTGAATTGTGATTTGGGATTTTTGCTTGTCTGATTATTTTTTGTATATTTGTTATTGCAATTATGTCTGGAGTGAAAGATGAAATTGAGAAGTTTAACGGGAGGAACAATTTTGGGTTATGGAGCCTCAAGATGAAGGCGTTATTGACAACTCAGGGTTTGACAGAAGCATTGGAGGGCAAAGCTAAATTGCCTGAATCGATGAAAGATGCTGATAAAGATGTGTTAATGAGGAAAGCTAGGAGTGTGATCCTATTGAATTTATCGGATGAAGTGTTGATAGAGGTAGGCGAAGAAAAGGATACCGCAACATTGTGGGTAAAGCTTCAGTCGTTCTATGTAAAGAAGGGTTTGAACAATCGCTTGTACATGTTGAAAAGGATGTTCCAATTCAGATATACTAAAGATACGTCTATCAGACCCCACCTAAATGAATTTAATAAACTCATAATGGATCTGTAGAGCATCGGTAAGACTCTTGAAAATGAAGAGCATGGCATGATGTTGTTGGCTTCTTTACCAGAGTCATAAGAGCACTTTACTGATTCTCTGTTGTAGGAGCGTACTACGATCACCTCAAAAGAGGTAAAGTTCGCCTTATTTTCTAAAGAGTGACTGCGAAAGTTGCGAGATGACAGTCTAGCGCAGGATGTAACGCAGGAACTAGTGATTCTTGGTAGAGAGCAACAGCGAGGATCCAACAGCAGCAGAGGTAAAAGCATGTCTAAATCACGCCATAGAAAATCCAAAAGACGCGTGAAGTGCTTTGAACGTCACGAGAAAGAGCACATCAGGAGAGATTGTCCTAAGTTGAGAACCAGAGGTGATAAGTAGAAAGCCACAAGCAGTGTGGCGAACATTGCTGAGGAAAGCACTAGTGATACATAAGCTATTTTGTGTGTGACTACAGGTTCGTCAGGAGACGAATGGGTGCTAGATTCGGGGTGTTCTTATCATATGACGTCTCATAGGAACTGGTTTACTACTTACTAGACTACAAATGGTGGTAGAGTTCTGTTGAGGAATAATGCAGCTTGTAAGGTTGTGGGGATAGGGACGTTTCGGATTCAGATGCATGATGGTGTGGTTCACACATTAACAGACGTGAGGCATGTATCGGAACTCAAGAAGAACATTATTTCTCTAAGAACACTCGATGATATCGAGTGTAAGTACATTGCTGAAGGTGGAGTGCTGAAGATTTCTCGAGGTGCCATGATAGTGATGAAAGGGAAAAAAGTGAATTCTCTCTATCATTTACTGGGAGAGACCGTGACAGGAGCTGCTGCAGTTTCATCAAGTGAGTTAGATTCTGATTTAACTCGTTTATGGCATATGTGTTTAGGGCACATGAGTGAGACAAGTATGACAATGCTGAGTGATAGAGGGTTGTTAAAGGGTCAAAAGACAAATAAGTTAGACTTATGTGAGCACTACATTTTTAGGAAGCAGCACAGGATTAAGTTTACTACAGGTATTCATTCAACCAAGCAACCGGTTGAGTATATTCATTCAGATGTCTGGGGCCCATCTTCGGTTCCTTTGAAAGGAGGTGCCCATTATATGCTGACATTTATCGACGATTATTCCAGGAAGGTATGGGTATACTTTCTGAAGCACAGATCTGATGTGTTTGATTGGTTCAAGAAATTTAACGCATTGATTGAGAAACAATCAGATAAACAGATCAAGTGCTTGAGAACCGGTAATGGCATGGAGTTCTGTGGTAAAGATTTTACCGAGTTCTGGGAGAGAGAATGTATTATTAGACACCGCATAGTACCTGGGACACTACAACAGAATGGCGTGGCAGAACGGAAGAACAGAACTTTAATGAGCGGGCTCGAAGCATGTTATCGCATGTTGGAATATGCAAGGAATTTTGGGCCGAAGCAGTGAATATGGTGTGCTACCTGATTAATCAATCTCCATCATCTGC
This sequence comes from Rhodomyrtus tomentosa, assembly GCA_028455895.1. Lineage (NCBI taxonomy): Eukaryota > Viridiplantae > Streptophyta > Magnoliopsida > Myrtales > Myrtaceae > Rhodomyrtus > Rhodomyrtus tomentosa. The sequence goes on from JAPCWY010000004.1 coordinate 35,947,239, forward strand.
TATTGAGTGGAAGATTCCAGAGGAAGTATGGTCGGGGAAAACTGTTGATTATTCCGGATACGAGTACTCGGATGTCCTGTGTATGCTCATGCTAGTAATGACAAACTTGAGCCGATGTCAAATAAGTACATATTTCTAGGTTATGTACATGGGGTGAAAAACTACCGGTTGTGGTGCACTGATCCCAAATGACCTGAATTAATAATCAGTAGAGATGTAATCTTTGACGAGACTGCAATACTTTGATAGAGGAGTTCTGATACACTACTAGTAGAACAGACAGATCATGGCGTCAATAGTGAGGTAGAGCTTTAGGTGGAGACTCCGGAAATCTCAGAGGTAACAGATGTTGAGACTGTAGATGATGCTGTAGTTCTTGAAGATTGTGATAGTCAACAACCAGTATAACCACAACATACTCTAATTGAAGGTAGACAACGGAGGCAAATAAAACCACTGGTACATTATGGTTATACAGATATTGCTTTTGCATTGACTGTAGGTGACGGTGTGAAGACATATGAACCTTCGTCTTATTCTGAGGTGATGACTAGTTTTGAGTCGTCGTAGTGGCTAAGGGCTATGAGTAAAGAGATGGAATTACTCCATCGAAATCAGACATAGGAGCTAGTTAAAGTACTCAAGAGTTAGAAGATTGTTGGAAGCAAATGAGTTTACAAACGTAAAGAGGGCATTCCTGATGTTGATGCAGCTAGGTATAAGGCGAGACTTGTGGCGAAGGGGTTTACTCAGCGGGAGGGCATTGACTACAATGAAGTGTTTTCTCCAGGCATAATTATATTCGTATTTTACTTGTCTTAGTTGCTGCACAGGATCTTGAGTTGAAGCAACTTGATGTAAAGACGGCATTATTTCATGGTGAGTTGGATGAGCAGATTTACATGAGGCAGACAGAGGAATTTTCTATTCCAGATAAAGAAAATCATGTTTGCTTATTAAAGAAATCTTTATATGGGCTGAAACAGTCTCCTAGGCAGTGATATAAGCGCTTTGATGCTTTCATAGCTAGTTAGGACTATTTTAAGGGTCAGATGGATAGCTGTGTTTATTTTAGGAGACTGGATGATGGGTCTTTGATATATATGCTGTTATATGTTGATGATATGCTAATAGCAGCTAAGAATATATCTGATATTGATATGTTGAAGAGGCAGTTGAGTGCTAAGTTTGAAATGAAAGATTTAGGTGCTGCAAAGAAAATTTTGGGTATGAAGATTTTGCGTGACAAGACTGCTGGATTATTACGTTTGTCTCAAAAGAAATATATTGAGAAGATTGTAGCACGTTTTAATATGCAGTTAGTGAAGTTTATGAGTACACCATTAGCGAAGCACTTTAAACTTTCAGTTAAGTTATCATCGCAAACTGAGGAGGAGGAACATATGTCCCATGTTCCATATTCTAGTGCAGTGGGTGGTATTATGTATGATATAATATGCGTTAGGCCTGATATTTCACAAGTTGTCAGTGTAGTTAGTCGCTTTAAGAAGCGTTCTAGTAAAACACATTGTGAAGCTGTGAAATGGATCCTTAGATATTTGAAAGGAACATCAGACGTTGGTATAGTATACCGGAGGAACAACAATGACAGTGAGACCACAGGTTTTGTGAATTCTAATCATGCAAGTGACTTGGATGAGTGCAGGTCTTTAGCAGGGTACTTGTTTAAGCTTGCATGTGGTACAATTAGTTGGAAGGCATCCTTACAGGACCACGTGGCCTTGTCGTTGATTGAGGCGGAGTACATGGCACTGATCTTTATAGCGAAAGAGGCGATATAGTTACAGAGTGCTTTTGGACTATGGGTTGGATCAGAAAAGTGTTGATATACACTGTGACAATCAAGGTGCAACATTTCTGGCGTATAATTCGGTTTATCACGAGCGGACGAAGCATATTAATATCAGGTACCACTTCATCCGAGATGTCTTAGCAAAGGGTATTATTGTTATGAAAAAAATAGCGGCAGCAGAGATCCCGATGAATATGATGACTAAACATGTTCCTTTGGCGAAACTCAAGCTATGCTTGACCATTATCGGCGTTTGTGGAGAATGATCGCCTTCGGAGCGACAGTAGAGTTGGCATAGATAATGAGCACTATTAAGTTGGCTTCAAACTTCGAGCCAATGTGAAGAATTGTTAAATATGTCTTGAGTTTGAATCCTTTGCGGATATGTACATCGGTTTGTTTTATCTTCGGATATCTGCGGTGGATATCTTTTGGTGCAAAGTAAGCTACAAGACAAAATAAGGGACTTACAAATATTATATTATATGTAATAGAAAAGTCTTCGGTGCAGAAAAGGAAATCTTGATGGGAAAGAAAAGAAGAAGCAAAGGTGCACGTGACTTTATTTCTCCATGAGCAATAGTCGGTCAAGGTTTGATCAAGAGTGGGACCCATGAAGTAATTAAAAGGAAAGGAATAAGGGTTTTGCTTCCTTCTTTTTTCGTGCTTCGTCTGGGTTTGAACACCGGAGATTTTGCTTCGTGATTTTTATTGTTTATTATATCCAATTGATATTTGTTTATTTATAAACACTGAATTTAGGTATAATATAGATGCAGAAAACACGAGTATATTAAGTAATTGTACATTCGATTATCCGATTATAGTAAATTATTCTTGTTGACTCTCTCCGTGGATATAGGTACCGACATTCGGACCGAACCAGGTTATATCTGATATCTTTATCGTTTCTCATTATTTTCTCTGAGCTTTCGCGTTGACATATTTGTAAAATTCTAGTTGTTTCGCATTAATATTACAACAGTTCCGACAGTGTAAAATACAATGAAAGAAAAAATTGAGGAAACCTCTTTGAAGCTTCTGTAGGTACCAATTGACAAGAACAATGTGCAGACATATTTGGTTTTCTTTCATGTTCATATCTCCAACCCACCCATGAGCACGACACATAGAAGTTCCACGAGAAGTGTTTTGTCTTCTTTTCTTCTTGCATCAGTTTTGATCCTATTCATCTTCCGAAAATATTGAGGTGCGCATCTCTGTTTTACACCATTTTAACACTCGTTTCATGATAATACATTGTGAAGTCGTGCCAACAGGCATGCAGTTCTACTGGTAAAGAGATGGGGGTCTGAGGACGCTAGTATCATAACTGCGGGACAACAATAAGAGAGATGAGAGTTAAAGACATGACATCAATCGCACGATCTTTGGTGCACAATAGTCTTGTTAACTTTTTTTTTTTCCCGGGGCAGAAAACCACACTTTAAGATTGCAAACTCATCAATTCTTCATGCCAAATCACTTCTACTTCTGATGGATGGATTTCACATTGTAATGAGGTATTTCTTTTGCATAATGGCGTTGCCTGCTTGCTCCTATTTGAATTTGCCCCTTCGAGAATGAGTCGTACGTTTACACTTCTGCCATTTAGCACAAAACCAACCCGAATTAATATTCGATAGAAGGCGATTTCGTTATATATTACGGGTTTAATCAACTCAAAGTCCTTATTTGGGTAAACCGTGCTATGTGCAGAAAGATAGGCCGCCCTATATTTTCTCTTCCATTCCTATGTTGCGAATTCGCGCATGCTAAATTAATGCTTCATCTGGGAAGGAAGGGAAGCGGAGGAAATTGAAGTAAATTTTGTAAGTTTTAATTGTGGGTAGAAGTGTTCGAGGGAAATCCAAAATTTTCATCAACTAAACATTATTACATCCATCAAAATGCGCATCGGCCATAATCCACAAAATGCTCCGATGAAATGCGACCGTTTATGTGGCAAAAAAAAAAAAAAAAAGGACACAAACATGTGAAGTTGACCCTTCGAAGGGTTAGATGTTGCGCCACCTAGCAACTTACTCATCTAGATACTATCTATTTTCCTCCTCCAGCTTGTGCTGGGGATGAGCATGGTTTTTGAATTACAACCTGAAACACGGAGCTGGTCGAGTGAGCATGGTTTCCAGGTTCCCGATTTTGTAGGGCAGATTCCAGGTTCGAAAAATTGGGAAATTGATTCTAGGTTATAAATAGGTGGAACCTGAAATCTATAACAAGTTTTTTGTATTTTTCTTGGTACATATCTTTGTGTGATCTTGCGATATTTTGTGGCGTTCGATAATGAATGTATAATTTGAAATCACTAATCCAAGCTTTCATTTTTTACGATATTTATTAGGAGTGTCAACGGGTCGGGTCGGGCCGGATTCTAGGCTGATTTTTTTTTTCTTTTTTTGAATCAAAATCAATTAAAAAACCCATTAAATGAAAAAATATAAAAAGGAAAAAGAAAAATAAATTAAATTAAAAAGAAAACATAGGTGCTAAAAAAAGTAGGACAGCGGGTGGCTTGGGCCGACCCCGGCCCGAAAATCAAACCAATTTTTTGGTCGAGCCGAGTCAGCTCGCTCGACGTGTGTTATTTTAACGGCCCTAATATTTATGACTGACATTTTTATTTTGTTAATATTTAATATTTATTCGTTTGTCTAAATATGAGTTATGAGCAATGGATCGTAACAGCAAAGTTTAGTGATTGTTAAATATAATGATTTACTAAAATCGTTCAATTAATAATGTAGGTGAAACTTAAGTAGACCTTAGAAATGCAGTCATACAAATTCCCCAAACTCCTCCCACAATTCCGACGTAGTCGTGGTGTCTTGCTCGCTTCACCTTTCCATTACAAATTCGAAAATTCCTGATCATCTTGGGGCGATCCTTTCGCCGACGGATGCCGGAAAAGCAAGTCAAGTCAACCGGTGGAGGATCTCAAATTCCAATCAAAGCACCTGCGCAGGTTCCGCGCACCTTCCGCATAATGCTGACGAAATTACGCGCTCCAATACCTCAGTCTTCTTTATTGCAAGTTGTTTTTTTTTTTTTCCCTCGTAAATGAGACCTTAGTCAGTTCAAAGAGCACAATTTCAAACGAAGATAAATATCAAACAACTTCAAAACATAACAAACTCCATGTAATGAGAGAAATAAGCAGAAATAGGTCATAAATCACTTGCTCAAAAGTCACATCTATGACTTCTTCACACAAAAAATGACGACCGATCACTGAATCCGTTTTCAGTAATGAGCGCACACTGAGGATTTCATATGATGCTACGGTTTTGCCTTTCGGCGGTGTGTGACTATGTTTAGCATTCTCAACACCATCACCGAGCAAAGTAAAACGGTTGAGTGAGCATAGATGTGACTCCTGTGAGAGCGAAATCTTCACAATACTCCTAAGATCTTCTTTAAAATTGAATTTGTTCACTAACGAAACGTGAGGAAAGTTTGAAATTGAACTTGTGCATGCAAAACCCCCAAATCTAGACTAGATTGGGATAGAAATCTTTCAGAATAGGAGAGATAAGCTTCAAGATCTAGACTATATTGGAAGAGAAAAGCTATCAAACGAGTGGGAAACACAAAAAAGAAAATAGGGAAAAAAACAGAGAGGGAATGGGAGATGGAAAGGAAGAAGGGGAGGGAGGATCAGCTGCTGTGCCGATGGCTCTTTTTTTTATAGAAACCCTAAGCAGAATGTTTGACAGAATACTTATAGACAAAACATGACATTTATAAATTGTTGTGGCCATGCTTTTCCCGCATATTTGTTGATGCGCATACTTGATGTTTGGATTCGCCTTTTGGTTTCTTGTGAGGTCTTTATCTTTTTTTCCTTTCCTTTACAAAGTGACGCCTTCTTATTAGTTGTTTGGCATGATAAATGAGACGTTACATTTCTGACGATTTAGTATTAGTACAAATTCAGTCAATCCGGCTAATTTTAACCGGAAATCGCTGATGTGGATGCCAACCGTCCTATGTGACGAGAAAAGAACCAATTGCAAACAAAGCCATCGCGCCTTTGTTTTGTCTCCTCTTGTCAAGGCGGAGATCGTAAGAATAAAATTCATGTAAAATGTAAAGAACTATTAATTCAAGGAGAGAGATAAAAGTGACTTCAGTGGAGGATGACGGCTAAATAATCTTTAAGCATGAGGTAGCATGGAGAAATCTAGTTGTTTCGAAAGAGATTTATTTTGAAGAAATGTAGTTTCACTGTGGACAGAACAAATTTGCATGCGTCCAAAATCCTCGGCACGAACGGAGTCTCTTGTTAGCACGAGGAGCATTGCTAGTTTGTTTCTTCTTTTCTATTTTGTTTGTTTAGAAAAGGCAAGCCAAGTCAAGACAGTGCTGGACGGAAATCTCAATGAAAGCACCTGCATGCACCTTCAGCATAATGCTAAGCATCGGCGGAGATCCCAGCGAGTGTTGCGGAAGTAACGAGCGCGAGGATTGCTCTTTCCGCCGCACGCGTCAAAGCGGTTCGATTAGCACGAAGAGTCCTGGACGGTTGGACGGCAAGAACTCGGCGTTGTATAGAGCACGCGAAGCAGAGTGTGTTGTGTGGTCCGTAGGCAATTCAACGTCGAAGGCTGAGGATTGGTGGAGATCGCGGCAGTGGGTGGATTGTTTTTGTGTCGTTTGAGCACTCCACAGGTGAGTCGTCTGAATCCTTGCTGATCTTACCTGTTTCCTCTGATGAGTTGTCTCGAGAGTTTCCTTTTTTTTGCTTGAACGTAGCTTCAAGTTTGAGTCAAGAGAGACATTTCTGTTATTCCCAGATCTGGGATTCCGTATTTCTCTCCTCTGTTTCCTGCTGCATCAATCTCTTTCACAGTCCACTCGAGATGCCAAGAAAAAAACCCGCTCATTCCAAAGATCCAAGATACGGGGCGTCTTCCTCATCGTCCACTCCACATGTAGGTGATTATGAAAGGGGAACCAAAAGGGCGGAGCGAAATGATTACGAAGTGTTCTTGAGCTTCATAGGGGAAGACACACGCAAAGGCTTCACCGATCATCTCTATACTAGCCTCGTCGACGCGGGAATTCACGTGTTCAGAGACGACAATGAGCTGCGCGTTGGTGAGGAGATTGGTCTGGAGCTTCTATGCAGTATCACGCATTCCACGATCTCGATGCCGATTATCTCCGAGCACTGTGCCTCCAGCAAATGGTGCCTTCGCGAGTTGGCTGAGATGTTGAAATGCAAGAGAAGCAGAGGGCAAATATTGTTGCCCATATTTTACAAAGTGGAACCCTCACAGATGCGACATCTTACAGGGGGATGGCGAGATGCTATCAATGCACATTAAGAGAATTCGGATGAGATGGCTGTGAAGGAATGGGAAGAAGCACTTCAAGAAGTAAGTTTCTTGAAAGGATGGGTGTCAGAGAAAATTGATAACGGGTACATTATTCTCCACCAAATCATTGCTTAATTTCTCACAAATAGATCTTTCTTGAATACACACACACATATCCCCTCTTATGTTGTTATCCATCGTTATTTGACAGGCATGAAGGAGCATTGGTGAAAATTGTTGTCAGAAAATTTATAAGTGAGTTAAAAAAAACTTTTCAGCTAACCGTTCCCCAACAGTTGGTTGGAATTGACGATCGTGTCGAATACGTTACGAGTTTGATAGATGATAAATGTAATGATACGAAGGTTATCGGAATTTATGGAATGAGTGGTATCGGTAAGACGACTCTTGCAAAGGTGTTATACAACAAACTCTCTAGTCATTTTGAGTATCGTAGCTTCCCGATCGATATTCGAGAAACATCTCAACGCAAGGGTATTGAATGCATGCAGAATAAGCTCATTGATGATATAATTGGAAGCTCATATGATGTATCTAATGTCGACGACGGAATAAATGTCATTAAATCTCGATTTAGAAGGAAGAAAGTCCTAGTTCTACTTGATGATATGGATGATAACACTAACTTGAATGCTTTGGTTGGAGATGGTAGTTGGTTTGAAGGAGGAAGTGTAGTCATCATCACAACCAGAGACAAGAGCATTCTCGATGCAGCCAAGGCAGGCTACATGTACCAACTCAACGAGTTGTCTACGGATCAATCATTGGTTTTATTTAGCAGACACGCATTTCGAAAGGATTCTCCTCCAAGTGATTACAAGGATATCTCTCGTGATGTCGCGTCTACTACTGGGGGGCTTCCCTTGGCTCTTGAAGTTATCGGTTCATTCTTATGTGGAAAGAGAGGAGAAGTATGGAAAGATACATTAAAGAAATTAAAGAAAGTGCCTGACAAGAAAGTGCAAGAGAAGTTGATGATAAGTTACGAAGCATTGGATTATGAGGAGCAACAAATATTTTTGGACATTGCATGCTTTCTAATTGGATCATGTAAATAAAATCCAACCTACATGTGGGATGCCTGTAGTTTTTTTTTTTCCAGGAATGGCGATTGAAGTATTGAGTATTAGGTCCCTAATTAAAATCGATGAAGACGGTAAGCTGATAATGCATGATCAATTAAGAGATCTTGGAAGGTAAATTGTTCGTCAAGAAAACAAAACAGAGCCTCAAGAGCGTAGCAGGTTGCGGATCTACGAGGAAACCCTAGACGTGCTTGACAACACCAAGGTAAGAGTTTTCTCTACTTGTCTTAATCGATAAATGTCGGTCCACCTCCCCTTTCTTTGTTTGAAATAAAAAAAATGGTCAGTCTTGATTCCCCAAAATCTTGCTGCTTTCCCCAGCAAAAGAGCTCTCTTATGGATGACTGATGTATATCTTTTACGTGGGAGTATTGCGGTGAGGATACTATCGTTACGGTATTTTTAGACAAAGCCCGACATTATAATTTGTTTCCTCCGCGCTTTTCCCACATATTTCTCTCTTTTTCCTTTTACTATTTTCTTTTTCTTTTTCCTAAGTATTCACTTCTTATGATTTGTTTGGTATAATAAACGAGACCTCGATTCATCTGTGACGATATCGCCGTCTTTGGTTCCTGTATTTTTTTTTTTTTAAGTCGGGTTAAGTGCATCATGTAAGTATTGTCGGTTGGGCAATTCAGCCCCCCCTCAATTTTTGTTTTTGCTCACTATAGTCCTCTAACTTGCTCTTTTTCCCTATTGAGTCCTTTGTGATCAAGCTTAGTTAGTACCGTCAATTTGCCGATGTGACGTTCGTATTCATTCACGACATATGAGCAACCATGTGACATAACCTTTTAAACATATGTTATTTTCGTTGTATAGACTTTTCATAATAGCAGATAGTTCCTTTCTGTGAATTTGCTAATACATTTTCTTTTTGTGACGATGGATGATTTTTCTATTAATCCCCGACATATTTATTTGCTAAAAATAGGCTGTCGTGTTATAGTGATTATTTGTTTATTGTTCAACTCTTTGTGAGCATCTTGTTTAGCAAAGATTTAGTTAACATCGATATCATTATCTTAATTTTGTGAAACGAAAATTGATTTGGGTACCTGTGACACGCGTATATCAGTTTCGGATTTTTTTTTATGGCATTAAAATTAGCGTGGAGTAAATGTGAAATAATTCTGCCTGATTGTGATTCTTGGTATTATTAACCGAAGTAAATATGTTTTTAGATTTTGTGTGATGATTAATTTTCATTACTTCCATGAATGTTCAAAGGTAAGCAACTAGAAGAAATTACAACACATGGATGATATGTACAAGCAAGTGAAAATTTCGTGAGTTTTGTTAATTAAGAAAAATCAAATATAATAATTGGATGCAACATAATGAAATGACGAGAAGATAGGAAAATAAAAAATGATGCCGATGCTTTCCAGCGAGCATATTTTTGCACCATGAAAAATGTAATCTAACTGGATAGAAATTAGTCGTGATCGATCTGCCACGTAGTGCAATTTCGGAAAACTAGGGAGGATGGGTTCCGCTCAAGGTAAGATGTAAAGAAGTCATTGAACTATTGTTCTTAATATAGCATTGTTTTTTTTTTTTTTTCATGTACGTATACCATTTGAAAATTGATTTTCATAATTAAACTAGCCGTTTATCCTTAATATAATACTATTGAAGGGAAACACGCTGTCCAATGAATGCATTTCTCTTCCATTTGAATTTCTCCGCTTTTTGATAATAAAAGTTGCGTATATCTACCCACTTAGTTAGGGTGAACTTGGGATCGTGTGGTTAGGTGCACTGGTTTCAAGTTCGATTTTTCAGATGAGCGCCTGTGATTTAAGTGAGGGACCATGGCGGAGGGTTGCAGTGCTAGTCTCCCCCGAGAAAAAAGTCGAAGTGCGTGAAAACTAGTCCGGACACTTTGGTTATTAAAAAAAAAAATTGCTTATGTCTAATCAGTAATTATCTCTTTTGAAATGTTAATTAAAAAAATATAATCCGTTAGAACATGTACGTCCCTAACATTTTTTTGCAAATCGAAAACTAAAAGAGCCATTTAAAATTAAAGCATAAAGAGTAGTGAAAAATCACTGGCTGCAACAGTCCAATTACACTGATGCATCCTTTCTTTCTTCCAGATGGCAACCGAGCTCAAAGATTGAGGAATTTCCCGTATCGATCGGTTCTCTGAAGAAGCTCGAGATCCTCGATGCCTCGAACTGCAGCCGGCTCGCTCAACTCCCAGAATCCATGGGCTCCCTTGTTTCGTTAACTCTATTGGACGTGTCCTGTTCAGCAATTAAGAAATTACCCAAATCCATTGGTTCGATGAAGGAGCTCAAGACTATTAATGCTCGCAGGTGTGAATCGTTAGCCCGCATGTCCGGCTCCTTGGGCGATCTGGCATCTCTGCAGCACTTGTTCTTGTATGGATGCAGAGTGACACGGATCCCCGACTCGATTGGACAATTGACGTCATTGACTGAGCCGGAATTAGCATCCACATGGATTGAGGAATTACCGGAATGCATTGTGAAGCTGCAAAATTTGAGGATGTTGGACGTTACAGGAACTGACATGACGGCGTTGCCTGGTGCAATCGGGATGTTGGCAAAACTCGAGAAGTTGAACGCTTCACATTGCCGTAATCTGAAACGATTGCCGAGTAATATATGCGGACTGGTTTCGCTAGAGGAGCTTCTTTTGCACTCTTCAGGCATGTCGAGCTTGCCAAAAGGCATTTCTGAGCTCTCTTCCCTCCAAGTGCTCAAACTTGAATCTTGCGGAAAGCTTGGAAAACTGCCAGAGCTACCGCAGGGCTTGACAACTCTAGGCATCGCCTGCGGGAGTAGAGAATTGCCATACCTTTCCCAACTAACCCATCTCAAGAAACTCACTCTTTCCGATTGCCGTCGGATGGAATGTCTGCCGGAGCTTCCCCTTGGACTTTCGAAGCTTGTCATTGAACGTTGTGGAAAATTGAAAGCGTTGCCGAATTTGTCGAACTTGAAGCACTTAATACATCTGACCCTTGATGAGTGCTTTGGTCTCGCAGAAGTCGCCAGCCGGGAAGGTTCACATTCACAAGTGTCAGATATCTTAGGGTGCACTTCCGACGGACAGTTTCCAGACTTTTCAAGTTTGAAATATCTGGTCGCCCTTTGCATTGCAAATGGCAGGAACATATTAGGATCCTTGATGGAGTTGGATATTAAGGGATGCTCTTCCCTTCGGTCACTGGATGTTCCGTATTTAAAGAATCTGATGTGGTTTGTCGCCCGGTGCGACAACTTAGTTGAAATTCGAGGCCTTGAGGAATTAATTGAGACGAAATACCGTGATGGACTTAGCCCGTTGACAATTTTGGATGTTTCTAGATGCAAGTCTCTTAAATCACACGACCCGTGGCATTTACTTCATTTATCACGGAGAACCTTGATTCAAGGCGTTGGTGAAGCTCAAAGAAGCTGAGATTTCTCCAATCCACCTGAAATTCCCGGAGGAACATACGCTCGAATAGGTAATGTGGAACTTCTCCCCTCAAGACATTCTCTCAATACCTTGTTTTGGATAATATACGAGGGCTGAATCGAATTGCTTGCAAACTTGTCACTTCAGCACCAAGATCGGGTTTGGCATGGAAGCAAGTGATTGATGCGAAGGACTACGGAGGCCCAGTCGGGGTGATCCTGTTCGACCACTCGGCCATCAGATTTGAAGTAAAGGTGACACGACTCTGAAAGGCGCGGGCGGGTTTGGGTTGACGGATATGTGAGGCCCGTTGTGCTTGGTATTCGGTCGTCGACTTTGTTCCTCCGTAAATCCATTTTTTCATTGGGCCTTTAGGTTTTGCCCGGGATGCATGCAGGTCCGGGAGGACTGGTGAAAAATTTCATCGAACACATTTTTGGAATTTGTAATGCAACCTTGCTATTATCCCTTGTGGTTCCTTTTGTTTTTCACTGACTAGTTTGGGATAAAGTTGTTGTTGATGTTGATGTTGATGTTGGTGTACTTTCATTTTATAGTGCAAAATTTTCCGTGCCGTTGATCAAAAAGTTCCAACTCAAATTTCTAATTGTGCTCTAGACATAATCAAGTGGATGGCGAAAAGACTTGTCGCTGTTTTCTTATGAACAGGGCTGTGATAGCAGCATTGGTGCAGCAGACTATGCAATATCTTGAGACCAAGATAGAGCTTATTACACTTACCTCTGTTGCCGCTGGGAAGGTGAATATGCGAAATGAAATTATATTGCTGCTAATGTTCATGAGCAATTTGCTTTTGCTTCGTGGTTTCCATTGCTCATTTCATTAAGCAGATATATGACGTCGGAACCCAGAGAGCACAGTTTGATCAAGAAACTCGCAAAAATAGAGGAAGAGCATGGTCTTATGGGCTTATAGCGGAAGCTGCTATTTTGATGCAATAAATTGCTGTAACTGGAAGTTAACTTCTGTCCTGACTGATCTTGTAATTTGCTCGTTTCTTTTTTCTTTTTTTTCCGAACATACCAATAATGGGTTAGTATTGCAGGTAGAAACCTTTCGAGCAATGGCAAAGACGGAGAAATTCGCCTCTATCCTTAAACAAGTGCCGGTTTCTTGTACCGCGTTTAAATGGTCATGCGCTATTGCTGTGATTGGTTTTCTGATCGAGGGATTTCACAGGTTCATTTGTGATTAGATTGCCAGGATAGTTTTCCTGCAAATATCCTTTCGTGGATCAGCCTCCAATTCTTTGATGCAGATCCTTGCAAAGAGGAAAAAGTAGCCTAACGGTGACAATATTGCGGAAGCACCAGCTAATATTCCGTCACTTCTGGAGTTGAAATGGATATACCATAAACTCATGATATGGTAAATTGGAGGTTTTCCTTTTTCTAATGTTGGTGCCCACTGTCTTCGAACTAAATTGTTTTTGCTGATCAAGCACTACATGGTATTCAGGTTGTGGTTCAAACTATGAACTTGTGTGCCTTTATTTATCTAGCACATAAACGTCTTCCTTTCTAGCTATATCGCAAACTCTGACGTTCAAGATGTACTTAATGGATTTGAACACACATCTCAATTTACCTTGCGTTCATGTGGTTAACAATGTAGGTAATGATTACCTTGAGATTTGTTGATACTATGAGGCGAGATATCCGATTCCATCAGTGAGAGGAAAATCCAGAGCAGTGGATACCGGGGAAGCTCTTTCGTTGTTAGGTCTTCACTGAGTTTTTCAAGGCACAGCTGTTCATTCTGTGATTTAACTAAATGTGGGTTCTAGGGAAAATCTGCTGGTATTCAGTTCCATCGCCACATCATCCTGTGCATTTTAGCCTTCTGACTGCCACTTTAGATTATAAAAATCTCTCAGAAACTCCCCAATTGAGGTACCATCTTTGAATTGTTCTAGGTAATCGGTTGTACCGATTTCTCAATACTATGACTTAGAATTTGGTTAGCTGTCTTCGTTATATTAACGCGGGTTGCTGCCCAAACTATTGGTCACAATGGAGGTTATCCAATGTACTGCTCTTTGGAGTACTTTCAGAGATGAATTTGATAATGAGAAATACAAGCTCAAGACGCACTTGTTAAGAAGGCAGCAGAAGATCTCGGACAGAGAATCGTCATACATGTAATTACAGAATTTTTTGGTTTGTCTTTTTTTGTCTGGATCATCATTCCTTTGTGACTCACTATTTTCTGCAGGATATTACTGCTGTTTCTAAGTATTACTAGAGGATTACCTTGAAGAGACTTGCGGAGCTGTTATGCCTCAGCATCCAGGTATGATTTCTCTGTCCGTATGAATCATTACGAACAATTGCCTAGACCCCTCATTTAACCCTGAGCAGCCTCTCTTCCTGCGATCCCTGATTGGGGCATGGTTGCCGGAGTTGGAGACAAGTTCTAAAATAGCGGAATTAGGTTTTGATGCCTTGAAAGCCAAATGTTTGTCATGAAATTGAGAACGTTGTCCTATACTTCTGTTTTTTGTAAATTCCTGTCCGACATATATGTGTACACTTTGTCTTAGTCAACTTCTGCTAAATTTGTTGTAGCTGCAAGGGTCATTTTCTGGCATTGTGAAACCATTTCGTGCTCCATGGAGCCTGAAATTCTGATGCGCTTTAGAAGGGTGGGAGGAGATCTTCTATCACTCACCATTTCCGGTGTTACAAAAGCATATCTCATGATTAAAGCTTTCTAATGTGCTCAGAGAATACATGAAGCTGAATCACTCAAGGAAAGGAGCTCTGTTTTTGGGGTTCTGTCACCGCTGTCGCAACTTGTAGGGAGCTTTAATATTCAGATGCCTCGATTTATTAAATCAACATTATCATCTGATAGAGATACTAAAACTAATTATACAAGCCAGTATGATATTCTATGAGCATGACCTGTTAGTTCTACCTTACCATTTTAGGAAGCTGAGAAGCATTTCTCCAAAATGGTTGTTTCCAAGTCCGGGGAAGCGAAGATGGACCTGCCGATGGGAGCTGTCTGTTTCCAGACGAAAAAGGAAAGCAATGGTAGCTTGAACTCGTGGCCGACAAATTTGGAGAAGCTCCTCAATCTTGTTGAGGAAGGGTGCCACCAAATCCACAAGCAAACTATGGCTCCTAAGGCTGCTTTGAGAGCCTGATGATGTTCCTAGTGAGCCTCCCTCTCTCTCACCAAAAGGGAGAAGCTGAAGAATGCGGTTTCACATTGTTCTCTGAAGCGGGGACTCAAGAATAAAGATGTTCATCACAGAAGTCTCCGTGTAGCTGTCTTAAATTTGATTGCATAATTTGGAGGTGGACAAATTCTGGGCTTTCTTTTTGGACTGAAATGACGCATGTGAATACACTTTCTGCATAGGAATTTATTTTGGTCTTTGTTATCTTTCCTCTTCCCCCTCGTTTTAATTGAAGATTTTTGGGCTCTCGGGATGCAGAACTTGTACCAATGGGAGTGGTATCAGCACAAGATGTGCACTTATTACATCAGACATGAGCGCATCGTTACTAAATTCTGTTTCGCATTACAAATTTTTGCTGGTGACTGTGTTTTTCTAACATCGGATTGGCTCTCCATAGTAAAGGCGGAGGAATGCTACCTTCTATTTCATTTCGCATTTGAATTTCGTCGTCAGCGGAGAGAGCCTGATCCTTCTGGAACCAATCTCGGCTATTGGCAGTTCTACAAACCTGCTTCTAGGGAGCTTCGTTTCAATAAGGTAACTGCACTTTTTTATCTCTTGACTTCAGGAGACATAGTTTCTTTCCAAGTTGATATTGTGATGTTGTTTCCATTAAGACACTCGCGTAATGTCATTTCTCTCTTTAGGTTTCTGTCTCCGGGATGTGTTCGATGTCAACTAGTTTTGAGATCTCTCTCAACTCTTGGCACGTAGGTGGGTAATCCAGAGTGAGAAGCTTGAAATTTTTTAGGTATGTTTCTTCGACAACTCTGTTAAGATTCGGACTTGATGGAAGTTCTCTTTACATAGTAGCTTGCCATTTTCAATTTACTATTGGTGCTTCCTTCCGTGTCTCATTTGTTATCGCTTTCATCTTCCGACTAGCGGAGCTACAGAAGCCATCACTTTCTCCTATTGATCAGTTGTCTTGATGAAATCCCTTGTCTTTACAAAAGAAGAAGTAGAGCGTAGTCGTATGAATATCTCCTATGGGAACCATTGAGGAGTTATTGAACTTAAATTATAATTAAATTGTATATTGTAGTCAAATTTGAAGAGAAAAAAAAAAGGAAGGGGAATGGGCTGGAACTTAATGAATTATCATTTGATCCTTTTACTCAATTTGGCCTTTCTTATTCTTAATATGGTTAGATGCTCCCTAATTCGTCTTGATTACAATTATAATCACAAGCCTAAAAAGCTGTCTCTGAAGCATTGGGAGGTTCGGGTGACCACTCCTCGTTTGTTGCTAGCCACCAAAATCCAAGAGTCACTATCCTGCTCCTTCATCCTTCGAGCTTGTCTATTCTAGGAAAGTGGAAAATGACACAAGAGTTAGCTAACAAGCTCACAAGGCAACAATCAAATCTTGTCGCCTAAACTCGGCTATCCTCGTTCTCTAATTGGCTGAACTAGAACAGGCGATGACAGGAGACATTAGCGGGTAGGGGTGTCAACGGGCCGGGTCTAGACCTGGCCCGAGCTGGCCTGAAAATGAGAAGTGCGAAGCTCGATCCGGCTCGAAACGGGCAGGGTTGGGCTGGATTATTTTTTTATTTTTATTTTTATTTTTATTTTTTTAGAATCAAAATCAATTAACAAATCTATTAAATAAAAGCATATAAAAAGGAAAAATAAAAATATATTAAATTGAAATGAAAAAAGGGATGCTAAAAAAAGTCCGGCAACAGGCCAGCCCAAAAGGCCCGAAAATTCCCCTGGCCTGGATATTTTTGACACTCCTATTAGCAGGTTAACCAAATAAGTTAACCTGTATATATACCATACCGAAAAAGACACTATGGGTACATGCTACCCGAACATGGTAACGGAAGTGTAGTGCACGTTGAGACTCATGAACCTCCCACATGACCAGCGTATGTCGACTAGAAGTTGACCAACTCCACGATATCGTGATCACAAGGTCCCGGTATTCCCCCGCACACTGGTCAGGGTGGTCTTAGCTTCACGGTGCTCCCCCCACTCAGCTCAGGACACCAACAACTCCAATTGCGTAATGCGGTAATGCACTTGTGCGATCATGCCATAGCAAACAGAATGTATTACATGCGGCACTAATAAAAGTCAGTCACCTTGACACATGAGTTAACATTTCATTTGCCGTGCTAATGTAGACAATCGTCATTCACCACTAGTCAATAGCAAGCAGGACACCATGAATATACATTACATAATTAGCACACATGATCAAAATTCTCACATTACTTGTAGCCATTCCGCATATAGAGTAGTAGCAAGCAATATTCCCATTGACCGCATCACGAACTATTTGAAGACACAAGCCGCAAACCGGCGCATTCAGGGTAACATTAAGGTCAATCAATTTCGCTTAATTCTCATTCCCGTCGACTAATGCTCGCTATCAATCCCTGCTTTTAGCTTTGCCATTCTGTTCCCGCAAGTCAAGATTCGCTCTCCCTTTCTCCTTGCGCTAAACAGATTGCCCTGTGAAGCTATAACGTTCCCCGCTAATTGAGTACCACGTCCATTACTCACATGTGCATTCTTCTCGGACACTATTCTCCCCTAACGGCAAGATGTTAAGTTTTGAGTTGGAATGTGGATTTGGTTCAGCTTTCCCAAAGCTCATTGGAGTCCCGAAGCCCTTAAACAAAATGCAAAACGTTTGTCAACCATTTTTAAAGAGCTTTGAGATGAAAGTTAACATTAGGAATGCTGAAGCTCAATGTTAATAAAGACCACCATTGAGCTTTCGGTATTTGGTCAAATGCTCAACTAAAGTATTTTCTTCCAAAAATGTCCTCGCTTTTTTTTTCTTAAATTCCGATATTGTTCCTTATTTTTTATTAAAAAAGAAAAAAGAAAAATGCAACCCTAGCCGCCGGCAAGCCAAATGGATCTCCGGTGGACGCAACCCAGGCCACCGAGTCATCAAGGATCGCACGACCCCAAGCGACGGCCGTCAGGAGTTGGGCGACCCCAGCGGCTGGCCTGGGTTGCGCAAAACCCAGCGATGGCCGCTGAGGTCGTGCGTCCCCAAGCGACTGTCGCCTAGGCCATGCCACCCCGACGATGGTTGCCTGGGGTTGCATGATCCCAGCGAAGGCCTCTCGAGGTCGTCTGACCCCAGGCAAGGGCCGCTTGGGTTGCGCGACCTCAGGCCTCGTGGCCAAGGTCGCGCCACCCCGGCAACGGTTGCCTAGGTTCATGTGGCCCAGTCGACAGTCGCCTGAGGTCGTCCGACCCCTGACGGCCTTGGCTGACCACTGCCAACTCCAGATTTAGCTAGCCAGCGGTTGCCAGCCTATGTCAAGTGTTTTATTTATTTTTAATTATATTTTATTTAAAAAGAAATATGGTAAGAAAGCTCATTTACAAAATATTTTTCCCAAACACTAGTTGGACCAAAGCTACTTTTCAAAGTATTGTTTACCAAACGCTATTTGCATTTCTTCAAAACCCCTTGGACTGAAAGTATTTACATTCTCTTAAAACTCTTATGCAAAGCTGAACCAAACCCAGCCCTGGTCATTCGTCACCAAATCACTCTTCCCTTTTTTTTCCACGGTTCCCTGCGTTTTTCCTCAACCTCAGTTTACCTAGCATCTAACAATAAATCCTACCAATTAAGCCCTCTTTGGCCATCTATACTTCACAGACTACTCTTGCTTCGCTATCTCCATTAGCTATCCATGTACTAGCAGCGACAACTCACTGATTAGAGTTCCCATGAATCTGTCCGTACCCAAACCGTAGCACGTCAGTCCTGTATACGAAGGAAATCCCACTAATTCGACAAGTATACTTTCAATTACATCCCTCACAATCGCTAGCATTAACCACCACTTCAGATTGACTCTTCTTAACTCTACATTAACTACTCTATACCTGTCTAATTTTGAGATGTCATATACTACCAACGGATTTATGATAACGAGCTCTGAATGTATCTGATCGCACGGTTTATTCATTGATATGAACTTGCAGAAGAGAGAGTTGTTTAGCCTTCTCGAGTGCATTGGTCCAGTTGCCGGTTCCATAAAATTGAAATTGGTAATTTTCAGTCTGGTTTCCAGTTCTAGGGACTGGCTGACTTGGTCTGGTTCTCGAGAGTGCATGTCCGGCTCCACAAAATTGAACTAGACAATATTTAGTCTGGTTTCCTATTCCAGGGATGGCCCAGATTGATTCCGAGGGCGCCTATTTGGCTCTCAGTTCCATAAATTTGAAACCCATGATCTTTGGTCCGCTCCATGATTCCAAGGACCATGTAGATCATTTTAATTATTTTTATTTTTATTTCTTAGATAGAAATTTAATAGTTTATTATTTTAAATTAAAATTCGCATTGCTCACCTCTATTAATAATTCACATGTTCTATTGGATTGAACAGTAATCAAATTGGATCGAAAAATATCAGCCCTAGATACAGGTGACATGAGTGAGGGGTGATCACTAGAAATCTTCAGGCATGACGCACCATGGAGAAATTTAGTTTGAGAATTTTTTTTTTTTGAGAGATAAATTTAGGGAGTTGGCTCTAGAGGAATCTCCTGGGACAAAAGTACATCAATTGTCATGCGGAGCAGTTATTAACAAAATTTGATGGCCCGGACACCTCGGTAATAGAAAAAAACAAAAACAAAACAAAAATCTTATAATATATGACTATAAATAGGTTTTTGTCATTGACACATGCACATTAGCACCAGGAACAATAGAATTGGTTGGTCGTTGTCTTAATTCATTAAAAAAGCAAGCCAGTCAAGATGCGCCGTGCCAATGGGGTGGCGAAAGCCGGGCGACTGGATTCCCTTCACATCAATTGGCTTACCAGACATCCCCATCTACTTTGGTCATTTCTTTGTTATGATTGTGAGTGGTGTAGCTTGTTCGAAGTTTTAATGAAAGTTATCTGCCTCTGTGTCAAAAAAAAAAAAGGCGCGTTGTGATTATTAATGTGTGATTATATGTATATTTGGATATTTCTTTAATTGTATTTATTTATATCATTATTGTAAATAGTCACTCATATAAATATATGTTATACAACCATAGTTTGGGTTAAGCCATCATAAATACTCTATCGTTATTTATCTCTGATGCTAAACATCAACATAGTATCAGAGTAAGAAAACGCATCATATTCTTCAACAACTTTGTCCCCAATCAACACTTCTTTTGCTCCGATTACCGCCTCAACAATGCTTGTTACATCTATGAATTTTTCTTCTTCTATACCATCTCTGTGGTCATCATCTTCTTTTTCTGCAAATCCTAATTTCCCATGCCTCTCAACGATATATCGCCCGCCTTCGCCACTTCTTCTCTTTTTCCTACTGCTCCAATCTCTGCGGTGGCTCAAATTACTGGTGCATAGTCAGCCTCGTCATCTCTTCTTCTTCTTCCCAATATCACTAATCTCGTCTCCATCAAACTTAATGCGGAAAATTATCTTTTGTGGAGATCTCAGTTGAGTCGATTTTAATATGCAACTATCTACTGGGATACATGGATGGATCTTTTCTATGTTCGCAAAGGCTGATCAATGATCAGAATGATACTGTGGTGGCCAATCCTTCTTATTCAATTTGGGTCAAGACGGATCAATGCGTTCGCAGTCTGATTAAATCAACTCTCACAGTTGAGATTTTTCGTGAAGTTCATGATCTTCGGACATCTCGGGAGATTTGGCTTGCTCTAGGACGACACTTTACTGATCGATGTGCGACAAAGGAAATTAGATTGAAGTTTGATTTTCATAACATCGTTAAGAAATCTGATCAGTCAATGTCTGATTATCTTCAGCATTTGAAGTCAATTGCAAATTCTCTCACCGCAATCAGTTGCTCCGTATCTGATAAGGATTTGGTGATTCAAGCCTTCAATGGGCTCCCATCAGAGTATGATCCTTTTGGCACAATGGTCACCAATGGTCCTACTATTTTTTCCTTCAATGATCTGCGCTCACACCTCTTCATACAAGAAGAACGATTTCTCTTAAAATCGAATGCCTCATCTTCATCTGATATCAATCATGCTTTGATTAGACAATCTACTTCACCTAATCCACCATTTCGAGGAAATCATGGTGGACGTCATTTTAGGGGCAGAAGATCTGATCGAGGAAAGGGTAGACGATTCTCGCAGGATCAATCGGTTTGGAAAGCCTCGACTGATCGATTTAATTCACAATCATTCTATGTCCCTTATTCTGATGGATCCTCATCTTCCTCTAGTCGATCTCGCGGTGGTACGTAGGCCTATGTTCCTCTATTTATCCAGGGAGGCATTCTTAGATCTAAGCCTCATCTTTCTTGTCAAATCTGTAACGGAGTTGGGCACACTACGCTGTAATGTCGGCAAAGGTTTAACCATGCCTTCACTACAAATGATTTATCGAACTCTTTCTCAACTATCTCGGTTGGTGAGACCTCTGATCCAATGTGATATCTTGACAGTTGAGCATCGACATACATGACTAGTGACATCGACAAAATTCTAAATCCTAGACCTTTTTATGATTCGACGAAAGCTTTAGTTGGTGATGGTTGTTTATTGCCTATTAAGCAAGTCGATAAATCTTTTTTACATACTGGATCTCGATCTTTGCTGTTATCACATGTCTATCATGTTCCTAAGTTTGCTCGTGATCTTCTCTTAGTCACTTAGCTTTGCCGTAAAAATTCTTGCACTATTGATTTTAATGGTTCATCATTTTTCTTGAAGAACCAACGAACAAGGCAAGTTCTCCTCTAAGTTGATTCTTCTCATGGTCTTTATCCGATTTCTAATTCCTTGGTGTCGTCTCACTTGTATCCTATCGTGGCTTCATCTGCTTCACTCACTCGTTGGCATGCTCGTCTTGGTCATCCAAATAAACAAGTTTTGAGTCGTGTTTACAATTCTAGTTCTAGGTCGATCATTTGTGAGTCTTGTCTTCTGAGTAAATCTCATCGGTTGTCTTTTGAGCCTGTTAATCATCGTGCTTCTTTTCCTTTAGTTGTAATTCATTCTGATGTATGGACGAGTCTCATTTTATCCAATTTTAGTTTTAAGTATTTTGTGTTATTCGTTGATGACTACTCTCGGTTTACTTGGATTTTTCCGACGAAAAATAAATCTAAAGTGCCTACTCATTTTCATCGCTTGCATTGTTTCATTGAAAATTTATGCAATGCCAAAATTAAAATCCTACAAACTAATGGGGGAGGTGAATATACCAGTAATTTATTCCAATCATATTTACGTGACAATGGTATCATTCCACACATTTCTTGTCCAGACACTCCATCTCAAAATGGTTTGTCAAAATGCAAAATCAGACATTTAATCAAAATGTCTCGAACCTTATTAATCCATGCTCATATACCTCATTCATATTGGGTCAATGCTCTTCTCATTGCTGTCTGCACTATTAATCGGCTTCATACTCCTGTCTTATTTGATATTTCTCCTTTTCATTGTCTTTTTGGGTTTCAGTCCGATTATTCGTTCTTTCGAACTTTTGGTTGTGCTTGTTATCCTTTTCTCCCATCTCGTGTCTCCCATAAGCTTGCACTTTATTCTATGCCGTGTGTATTTCTTGGATATGCTTCGAATTACAAAGGCTATCGTTGCCTTAATTAGTCAAGTGGTTGTGTTTTTATCAGTCGTCATGTTCGATCTAATGAGGAAAATTTTCCCTTTTCACAAAGTCATTCTTCTCTTAGTTCATTAAATAATTCTTTCAATTCAATTCCTTCACTTATTGTTTCCTCCAATCAATCTATTCTTCCTTCTACCTCCCTTGAGCATCAAGTTCCTCCTCCGCCTCTCTCGACTTCTTTAACACAATCCCTTAACACACATCTCCCTAGCCAATCTGGTTCCAATTCCTTTTCACTTTCGCCACCCTTTCTTTCGAACCCACTCACTATGTCACAACCTAACTCTACTTATGACACAATTCCTCCTACCTCTACTTCTGACCAAATTCCTCCTACATCAGATTCACAAATCCTCTCTACATCTCTACCTAACTACTCCACTTCTATATCCTCTCTTTCTACTCATCCTATGCAAACCCGTGCTAAATCTGGAATTTCTAAACCAAGAAAATTTTTTAATTCTCTAATTCTTTTTATGAAGAGACACCAACTTGTTATTCTAAGGCTATTCTTGACCCACGTTAGACGGCGGCCATGGCAGATGAATTTAATGCGTTGGTCGCCAATCAAACGTGGGATCTAGTATCAACTAATCCTTCTAAGAATTTAGTCAGTTGTAAATTGATTTTTAAGATGAAGGAAAAATCCGATGGAACTATCGAACTCTTCAAAGCTCGTCTAGTTGCACAGGGATTTAAACAACATGCAGGATTGGATTATGATGAGACTTTTAGCCTGATCATTAAACTCGCTACAATCTGAATTGTTCTCACCATTGCTATTTCATCAGGATGGGTTGTACGCCAACTTGACATTAAAAATGCCTTCTTGCACGGCATTCTTTCTGAGAAAGTTTATATGCGTCAGCCTGCTAGTTTCTCTCATGTTGAATATCCGAATCACGTGTGCCGTCTTCGAAAAGCCATTTATGGCTTAAAGCAAGCTCGGCGTACGTGGTTTATTCATTTCAAGAGTTTTTTTATTATCATTGGGTTTCATTGCGAGTAAGGATGATCCATCATTATTTGTCTATTCTTCTTCTCGGGGTCGTCTATATCTTCTACTGTATGTTGATGACATCCTTATCACCGGTGATGCTCCTTATTTGTTAGGATCTTTGATCACTAGACTCTCGCAAGAAATTGCCATGAAGGATCTTGGACCATTTCATTATTTTCTTGGCATTGAGGCTCATCATCGATCCAACGGTACGCTTTTATCTCAAGCTATATATATTGATAGCCTTTTACGCAAGTTTGACCTCTTCAAGGTAAAGCCTGTATCTACTTCCTTGACATCGAAGACTCTATTGTTTGTTAATGATGGTGAGCTTCTCTCTTCTCTAATATTGTATCGACATATGGTTGATGCTTTACAATATGTGTCCATGACTAAACCTGATATTAGCTTTGTTGTGATCCTAGTTAGCCAATTTATGCATCAACGTAGATTACCTCATCCACAAACTGTCAAGCGTATCTATCGGTATTTAGCTGGTACATCTACCCATGGATTACTCATTGAGAGATGTTCTCCAACTTCATTGACGGCTTATGCAAATGCAGATTGGGCTGGTTGCTTGGATACTCGACGTTCAACATCAGGTTTTTATGTATTTTTAGGCACCAATCTTGTTTCTTGGAGTGCTAAGAAACAACCTACTGTGGTGCATTCTAGTACAGAAGCTGAATATCGTGCTGTCACTCATTGTGTTGCTGAGACAATTTGGATTCGACATTTACTTCGTGAGCTTGAAGCCCCACTTTCTACTCCTCTCACTATTTATTGTGACAATGTCTTTGCCACATGTCTTACTCTTAATCTTGTATTTCATGCTCGCACCAAACACATTGAGTTAGTTTTTCACTTTGTTCGAGAACTAGTTGCTTTCGGTGATCTATATGTTCGCTATGTGCCTACCGAGGATCAGATGGCAGCCATATTTACAAAGGAGTTATCTAGTTTGCGTCATGCACTATTGAGATCCAATCTCACAATTGTTACACCTAATTCGAATTGAGGGAGCGTATTAATGTGTGATTATATGTATTTTGGGGTATTTCTTTAATTGTATTTATTTATACCCTTATTGTAAATAGTCACTCATATAAATACATGTAAACACTCTGTTGTTATTTTTCTCTGACGCTAAACATCAACGATGCCACCGACCCATGAAAAAAACGGATGGGCGTTTAAAGTGCAATAATTGGTCCTTTCCATGCAACATGCATCGCAACTATTCGATTAGCATGTAACGGGCTTTTCGTATAACCGTTGTCTATAGTTGATCGATGTGAGTGCTGGATCAGGTTATGCATTTCATGCGAAGTACTCGTTTGGACATTGTCGTAGGACATGCGATTGTGATCGTTCACTTGAGACTTCGATCGACAAGGTTTGTCCTGTGTGTTGAAACTTTCAACTAAAAATTACTTCTGAATCAAGCTCCGACCAATCTCTTGTGGAAAAAAATAAAAATAAGAAGTTCCATTGTGCATAGAAAAATGTAATGCATCATGCAGACTTTTAATAACAAAATCCTATATGATCCCAGGATAGATATGCTCCTGTTATTCCATTGTGCATGTGAGCGTTCGTCGCTAACTTTCTTTTCTATTCTTCTTATTGAAGGGAGAGGCCAGCCAAGTCAAGACAATGCTGGATCTCAAACATTAATGAAAGCACATGCATTCATCATCAGTTGTATATTGTTGAGCAGCGGTGAATTGCTTCTTAAGTCTTCTTTTCTATCTTCTTTCACTAATATAAAAGGCAAAGTCAAGTCAAGACCTGCATAGATTCCACGCACCTTCCTCGTGATGCTGCAGAATATTACACGTGCATTAATTCTTCTTATCGCAACATGCCTCATAGCGGTTTGATTAGCATGAAGAGCCTCTGTAATCTAAATTCGAAGGCTGAGAATTGGTGGAGATCCCAGGGCTGTTTGGTTTGAGCACTCCTCAGGTAGTCCACTGACTCCTTGCTCTCTATCTATTTCCTAACTTTTATTGCTCCATTTTCTACTGATTAAGTAAGGGGTGTGAGAGTTCTTTTGTTTTCGTTTGAATTAATTGAGTTCTGAGAGACGTTTGTGCAATTCGCAGATCTGGACTGTGAAAGCTGGCCTTCTTTTAAGACTCCACTCGATCAATAACAACATGATGTACATCCAATCAAGAAAGAGGAAATTGTTCTCTCCCTTCACTTCCGAGGTGAAGGGAACGGATCCCGTTTATATACGGCGAAATTACACGAATTAACAAGCCCTAGAATCGTCTTGAATCACTGATTGAAGAAGCATATCACAGAACGGACATACCTCGTAGCCACAGATTAAGTGTCCTCAATGCAGTCTCAAGAGAGTCCTACGTCCAATTGACGTTCGAGAGAGATTTTTCGTTGTTGTCATCGTCTCTGTATCTTCTGTTCTTCTATTCTTTTACAGAGCGTAAGAGTAAGTCGTTCATCTATATAAAAATGACGAAAAGACGTGATCCTATATCACGTTTAAAATGGGTAACCGCCAAGGCGTGGGATACCCTACATGGGCAGACTACGGTACTTACTGTGCACCACCATATAATTCAACTTCTCCCACTCGCCCATGAAGGGCTATCAGTAATTCTCGTTTGCCCACGAAGAATCAACAACTCACACTCGCCCACAAAGGGTTTAATATAACACTCTCTCTTTTCTGCAAAGTTAATATTGATAAATAATTCGTGCGACCAGCATACTATGAGAGCTCGTTGCCATACATCCGTTGGGAGTATATAGCAGCTCTAAAATGGCATGTTAACTCAGAGTAGATTCAGTATGCAATACCCTAAATCAATCAGTTGCATTTACATCATATCTCTCTTGATCTCATTGAGCGCTCAAATACAATACATTGCATTCACAATCATGATTAACTCAAATAACCACAATTGGTTTTCCTCTAAACACAAAAATTGAATGTGACATTCAAAACAAATTAATCTTCCTCTTCTCTTAAACCTCTCAATCTCAGTCCAGCTTGCTTTCCTAGAAATGTCCCATTAAGTCGAATCAATCTTATGACCATTAGTAACACTCTAAGTTAGCGAACACCAAAAAAAAAAATTTGAGAATAAGTAAAAGTCATGAGAGAACTAATTTGAGGAACTTTAATCCTCCAAAGTCTCACACGGCTATAGAGTTGAGATCAAAACTCTTATCAACTCTTCTTGATCAATTTATCATACGTAATATGAAGTACGTATTACGGTATACTCTCCTTTTTCATGAAGTGTATGTCTCTCTTTTTAATATTGTATAAATGATAGCTCAGATATACTCAATATCTAGCTTGAGTTCACAAATCTACTCTCTTTAAACAAATCCTTCAGAACTCACATCTGGCATTAAAGACAGATAAAGTGAAATATGTGGGCTATATCACTTTTGATATTTCACTTTCGGACATAATAAAAATTATAAGCTCATCTTAACACTTCTATTAAGGAGACATTAAATTTTCATGTTTCAGGTCTCAATTATCACCTAGATAATAAGCTTGAAATCGTCTCATCTCTATTTATCACGCAGTAAATAGATGCGATTAGCTGGTGAGGAGGCTAATCTAATCTATCCGACATACCTTCTCAACATAATGCACCAAGCATTAATATGCATAAATGTTATACAAACTCATAAGCATCAATAATGATAACAAATATCATTAACTGTGAACATTGGAAAATATAAATGTCTAGTACTCTCACTTTTATGCTCTTCTAGAGATTTCAATATATGAAACTAATCCTTTTGTTAACACATGATTGAGGAGAAATATCTCTAGGTACTCACTTCACAGAAGAGCTGCTATCATTCTATGTATGTATGTGTACTGTATGTTCACATTTTTTCTTACAAACATGTCTTTCTCAAAAACATGTTGCATGTCTATTTGCTTAGTCTGGCAACGGATCTTCAGTGTGAGCTCTTGTTGCTTGGCTGTCACAATCAACTAATAATTGTACTTGCAGCATCCTTAGCAACACCTCACTAATCCAAGCATCTCTTAAGCCAAACATTCTCTTGTACTGCTATTGATAATATCACGAGATCATCTTCCATCGTGGATAAGATTATACAACTTTGCTTCTTACTACTCTAAGACAATGCGTCATTTCTAAGTAAGAACGCGAATCTAAACCTTTTCCTCAGTCGATATCAGCATAGTCTTCAAGGTGCAAATCTTTACCTTAATAACTCAATAAAAAAATAGCAGCACTTTTTAAATATCTCAGGATTTTCTTGACGGCAATTCAAAGCATTTGACCTGCAGTGGATTGGAATCCACACAGCATTCCAACTACATAATGAATATCAGGTCTTTTACACACATAGTGTACATTAAACTTCCGACTGCACTAGTATATGAAACACTTTTCATTTCTATGTTTTGCTTGTGGAGTTTTAGGACACATCTTCAACTCAGACCTTCACCTCTTACAATAGGAGTATCTTTTAGTTTACAGTCTTACATACATAATCACTCAAGGACTTTATCCATATGAGTCTCTTGTGAAAGAGATTACTTTCAAACATATGCAGATTCACACATATCTTTTATATCAAAAATTGGAACACAACCCATTCTGACTGTATCAATTAACTACATACTGCTCCTGGCAATTAGTATATTATCAACATATAATAATAAAACCAGAAACTGATCTTTGGATCTTTTGATATATACTCAATGATCCTCATCAATCATTAGAAAAACATGTGCCTTTGTGGCATTACGAAAAAATATATATCATTATCTCGAAGACTGTGTAAGGCCATATATCGATCTCAAAAGTCGATATACATTTTTTTCTTGGCATTCTATAACAAACCCAATAGATTGTTTCATGCAAAATTCTTCTTTTAATTCTCCATTGAAAATCGCAGTCTTCACATCCATTTGATGTAATCCAAGATCCATACTAATCACTTTCAAAATAAAATGAACTGATCGTTCTATTTCACCAAAGGCGGGCCTTATATCTCTTACTCGAGCCATCAGCTTTACGCTTTTATTTTGAGAACACACTTGCTCCCAATGACTTTTTGTCCATTCGAAAGATCAACCAGTTCCCAAAACTTCGTTTGATCTCAACAATTCCATCTCTTTTTCCATTGCTTATATTCATTTTTCCTTATCAAGGCAAATCGAAGCCTCATTTTATACTCCTTGACTTATTCTCTTCTTGTGGAGCAACCATGAAAGCTTAGTACACTTAGTACATCATTATCCATTATGCTCCCACTCGGATCAGACAACGACGACATCTTCTTCACATCAAGTGGTTGTAATTGAGACTAATTCGAAATAAATTTTTCACTTTTCACATTGCTCCCACTTGGATAAGATGCCAAAAAAAAAAAAATCGTTGACACTATCTTATAATTCAAATAGAGAATAGCTTTTAAGTATCTCACCCATTTTCGGAAATTCATTCACTAAGAATGTGACATCTCCTAATTCAAATTCAGTCACATTTCCTACTTTTTTCTTATTCACCTATATCACTTGCCCTTTCGAGTGCTCTTAGTATTTCACAAAGATACTCCATTTGCTTATAGGGCTCAATTTCCCATACTTGTGGGAGAACACATGTGTATAGGAAGCACATCAAGATTTGAGAAAACTCAAATCTCATTTTCAACATGTCCAAAGTAGAGGTAACTGATTTATAAGGCACACATTTAAGTATTTAAATAGCTATCAACAAAATATCACCACAAAAGGTAATACGCACAATAGAATATGCCATCACAGACTTAACCATATCTGTTGAGACTTATTTTCTTTGCAACTTCAATTCTATTAAGGAATCGCTGAAATAGAAAACTGTTTTTCTTTCATTTTTCATCACATAAATATCCGAACTGATCAAATAGATTTTCTTGACTTTGATCGGTGTGACGAAATAAACAACCTCATGTCTTGCTCTCACATTTATTGAACCACATGTGTCTGAATGGATCAACGCAAAGGAAACTTAGCTCTTGTTCATTTTCTAAATGGTTTCTTCATTGTTATTCCCTCCAAAGCAATGCTCATAAATAGGCAAAACGACACTTTCAACTCCGTTCAATAGGCCCTGTTTAGCTTATTTATACAGCCTAGCGTGCCACATGTTCGTATCATCACAAAAGATGAAAATAGAAAATGACTATCGTTCACATAATTATACTCAACAACATGCACATTGAAACCATCTAAAATTCTTATAACTTGTTCCTAACGACAAGTAACCACTATCGTTATGAAAGTCCAGATTGAAATCAAGTTTAACCAGAACTTATGCGGAAATTAAATTCCGTCACGTTTTGGAGCATAGTACACGTCATGTAAGAATAGGATGCGACCATCACACATATTCAATTGGCAGGTGCGAATTTCTTTAATTTTCACTTAGAAATTGTCTCCCACATTTATTCACTTTGCTCCATGTGAAAATCGTTGAAATTCCTCCAAGGCATTTATATGATTTGCTACATGTTTTGTGGCCCATAAGTTTACAATCCACAAATAATGAGATTCAGTTACAAAACATAATTGTAGACATAAATAATACTTTTAAGTGTATAAAGGGTTTCCACTTTCTTTGTCTCACTATAATCATGAGAAAAGTGACTCTCATTGCCACAAATATATATATATATATATATATATATATATATATATATATATATATATATTTCACATCTAATATGTTTTTGTTGAAAAGATGTTTTCCTTTCACATATCGGTTAAACTTCAATTTCTTTCCTGAAGAATCTATTTCTTTGTCGTTTCACGTTTCAAATCTACCTTGACGTTTATGCTTGGAGCACAAAGCTTTGTTTGAGCTAAAACCAGCATAACAAATATCGATTTTTTGGTTAAGTCGCCAAAAGACAATTCCCTTTAGCTCAAGACTGCACATAACATTCTCAAAAAGTCTTTAATTTTTATTTTAAATCAAGTGAAATATTCATATGCACACAGCTATGAGGCAAAGAACTAAATACTGCTTGCACTTGCTGCTAATCAGTCAAAATGTGGTCTGCATCTTACAATTCACTTCTTTTGTTTGACATACACCTCAATATGGTGTTTCATATTATGCCCGTAAGGCATCATATAGACGTCAAACCTTATAGTGATCTGTCTCAAGTTGGTACCAGTGTTTAACCAAACTTAGTTTTTACTCATCCCACTTGACTATGGCATTTTCATAAATGCCTGAACTTAGCATAAAGCTATTTTCATATTCCTCAGCAACATAATGCGAGTAATAGAGTACTTTCTGTTCAATATAGCAAATGCCTCTTTATATATATTATGCAATATTTCTATCTTTAGGTACTTTCATAACTAATATAAGAGCTTCTAGTGCTTCTTACTTTTCTAGCAGATACTGGATTCTCAAATTTCAGTTTTTCATAATTCTCGTCGTCTAATTTATATTCTAATCAGGCTTAGCTGCGATATTCCAAGAAGCTAAAGTCATAATATATTAACAGAAAGTTCTATAGACATGTATTCAACTTCTATTGATACCTAACATTTATGCATCTATTTTACATTAATTAATCATATTAATGAATAATTTCATATAAGGTCTCAAAGTCGAAAGTTCACTATGTTCCCAATCATCGTTTGAGAATCCTCGCTTGAAATTACCATTAATATAATCATTTATGTAAAATTGAGTTTACTGAAATTACTAAAATTTTCTAGAACTCCTCACTTAAATAAAGATCATAATTCATATTATAATCTCGATATATATTTTGTAACTATAACAAAAATAGTATGGCATAATTTGAACTAATGCACCATTAATATATGCATCAAACCATACTCTAATTTCATGATACAAGATCAACTATTCTACATTTTATACATGCTATCATCAATCAATATAAGCATGTAAGTCATTCTCAATAGAAAAAATAACATGGATAAAAAATACTCGAAAACAAAGCAAAATACGTGTTTCAAGAGGATTCATACAGCTTTTATAATTTTACATTCATCAAACATGCTCACATAATATATCAAATCAAAGATAATTTCGATACGAACGTAATGATACCTTGCATGCCCCAATCGAAGCTTAAAAGAGCCCGTACGAACAGGTCAAAATTTCAACCCATTCGGTCAACGCGTGGTCAACGTCAAAGTTGACTTGAGGGACCATAATGCAATTTCAACTAAGATTAGGGATCAAATTACAATTTAAAAAAAATCGATGATCAAATTGTAATTTCCAAAAAGATCGAGAACCAAATTGAATTTTTTTTTGAAATTTCGGGGACCAAATTGCAATTTAAAAAATCAGGGGTAAAATTGCAATTTTCAAAAGTTGAGTCCCCCTGTCAACGAAGACCAATCAACGGTCAATGAAGATCGGGTCAACGACCGATGGCCGGGTCGGACCTAACTAGTGGACCGGGTCGGCTACTTGGGTCGCGGGTCGGGACAAATCACAAAGCTGTATTATTTTCTTTAATAGTTTCAGACTTTAACCAGTTTATATGCTAGTGGCTTAGTGGTAGAACAACATATGATCTTACGAGTAGTGGGTTCTGTTGTTGCTGCTGCTGTTGCTGTTGTTTTTTTTTTTTAAATATGGGAACGTGCTGCCGACTTGGGTATCCCCCACTTCTCCCCCTATTTTCACAATTCCATTATTCTTTATTATCCCTTTTTTTTATTTAAAAAAAATGGGAAGCACGTGGGCTGCCCGATGCCCGAAACTGCCCAGATTTGGGTCTTCTGCCTCGTGCAGTTCCATCGCGCAAGAATAGTGAGATTTTCACTATATTTCATCGCCAAACCTTCAACCGCCAGATTCTCCTTCGACAACCCACCTAAAATTGAAATTAATAGTGGGTTTTGAACATCACGTCGGCACGATCACGTAGGTGCAAGAATCAACGAAAACGAACATTGTTCCGGCCACCGAAGAGGTCCGCCACCATCCTCGAGTCTCATGCCATCGTCCCGGTGTATCGCCACCTGTTAGGAACCCTTTGGACCAGTTTTGGAGCCCGAGGAACCTGAGAACTTGAGTTAGCCGAAGGATCTTCGTCGCCCGTGTCGTCGTTTTTTAGACTGCCCGAGCTAGTTGAATTGGTGAGTTAACCCATAACCAGGTTAGGCTATTAATTACGTTTTGAATTAGTTAATTAGTCGATTATGGCACTTAGTTAGAATAATCGCGGTTGGTTTAAATAAAAATCGAGGTTAGGGTAAATGGCCGCAATTAATTAAGTTAATTGATTTAGTTAGGTCATCTAGGGTTAGTTGGTTATTAGAATTGATTGATTGACTGATTCGGCATCGATTGTCATTGTTTGATCGCAAGCGAGCAATAGTTCAGAATTGAGCGATCGATTGATAATTTAATGAAATTGGGATTAATCAATACCGTTGGATTAATTGAATTGGTTAATAGATCGTGTTTTGGCTGCTTAACTGAGTGCAGTTGATTGATTATGATGTGGCATGATTAAATTTCTAAGTGTTCAATCGTCTGTGTCGGGCGCGCAAGCCTAGTTGTGAGGTTGTGCATTCATATGACCTGTGTGAAATCAAACTGCATGATTTAGCATGAAAACGGCCTTGGGCCAAGTCTTTGAACATATTTGTATGAGCATCCGGCTTAAATCAAAGATGACAAAATTGATTAATTGTCGGGTGTCATGTGTGATTATATGATGGGACAATGAGATTCCTAACAAGATTGTGCTGTGACTATCGGGAAAATACAACTTGTTGGAAGCACGTCATTCTATGATGCCAGTTTGACGGATGTTGGTCGTAACTTATGACTAACCGAAACCCTGGAGGGGATTCCTAGTAGCTCTGTGCCATGATGATCAGAATCATACGGACTATTGGATGCAGTCGCCGGAAGTTAGGGACGATGCCTGGTGTCACCAAAAAAGTGCCAATTGACCAGGATACTAGGCACCAACTAACCAGTGTGTCGGGCTGGCATGCCCTATTCTCGGGTTGATACGCCCTAGACTGACATTCCATATCTCACAATAAATGGACTATATGTGACGTCATGTATGTCAATTGATGTGATGTTTGCCTTGACTGGATTGTTTGACTGTCATGTCATGTCTGCATCGCATTTTATGTGGCTTCCTGGCGAATAAGTTGCATGTGGTTTGATATCTGTACTGGTTGTTATGACATGTCTATTTGGTAGGATATCCTAGGTAAATCAACGTCCTATTCGAGCTCAAGCGTTGACTTCACTGAGATTTATTTCTCACCCCGTCGTGGGATAATATTTTCAGGTCACAAGTGACGGAATCTTGTGGATGCTAAGGCGTGACTTTTTGGAAGTGAACTTTTGGAGTAGATATGGAGTTAACCCTACCGACCATTGTCTAGTTTGAGCTCTTAGAGAGCCGCCCCGAAGAATGTGGTTGTGTGTTGTTAGTTCTATAGGGTTAATTAGTATCTTTTTTGCATAAGGATTAAAGTTATCTTTTGATGAATTGATTGAATGAATGTTCTTGCTGACTTATCACATGCTGATCTTGTTGTTTGGGAGTTTGGCATGTTTTGCATGTGCATTTCAATTATAGATCGATAGCAAGCCTGGGACGCCATACTTCGTGACCTAAGGATGTCAAGATAGGGATGTCGCGAGCTCGAGAATCGAAGCGTGATAATTTGAAAGGCAAAGAACACTGAGAATGTTTGAGTAAGTCGAGTGGGGTTGTAATAGGCATGGCCACGGGCCGAAATCGGAATTGGAACCAGAACTTTAGGTTGTGTTTGGTAACACTCCATGGAAATTGTTTCTGTGCCAAAGTATTCCTGGAACACTTTTAAAACAGAAACGCGTATGGTAAAAAAAATATTCCAAAAGTGCTCCGAAAAATACTTTTAAAAAAAGAAACACTTTTGGACAAAAAAAGAAACAAAAAAAAACTTACTTCTGGGTTTTGAAATACTTTTGAAACACTTTCGAGCAAGCCACCACCGTTGTCATCCGCCGCTGCGCCATCACCATGGCCGCCGCCACCGCCGACCGTCACTAACCACCACCTCCCCCGCCGCCATCGATCCTTCATTTTGGCAAGAAAAGTGTCTTGTTAACTTACCAAACGGGTTTTTGTTCCAAAAAATCATAACTAGAAATAGAAAAACAAAAAAAAATATTTCTGATCCAAATATATTCTCAGAACATAAAGTTACCAAACGTAGCCTTAGGGCCTGTATGCGTATTAGAACGTTTCTGTTCCTAAGCATAGTTTTTGAACAGAAACACTTTTTTGTGTTTCTGTTCTCGGTTACGATTTTTGAAAACAGAAACGCATTAGGTAAGTAAAAATAATAATTTTTTTCGCCATCGTAGGTGGCCGACGAGTGATGACCGCATCAGCGACAGTGGGTAGTGGTTCCAAAAGTATTCCAAAACCCAAAAGTAAATTCTTTTTTTTCTCCAAAAGTGTTCTCCGACACAAAAGTGCCTGCGAAACACTTTTGGAACATTTTTAGGCTGTGTTTAGCAACGTTTCTATTTTTGGGAACATATTTGGAATAGACGCATTTTTTTTTTGTTCTCAGCTACGATTTTTGGGAATAGAAACGTGTTTGGTAAGTAAAAAAAAAAATTTTTCTCGCTAAAAGGAAGGATCGACGACGACGAAGCACCGCGGCAGTGGGCGACTGACAGCGGCGGCATGCGACCGATGGAGGTGGCGGGCGAACGGCGGAGCCCGGCGGCGGTAACGACGGGTGACCAGCTAGCAACAGGCGACGATAGCCGACGGTTGGCAATCAGCGGGGACCAGCTTCCAGCAGCCGGCGCCGCCAGGTGGTGACCGTGGTGGGTGAGGACGGTGGTGGTGGCTTGCACGAAAGTGTTTTAAAATTATTCCAAAACCCAGAAATAAGTTTTTTTGTTTCTTTTTTAAAGTTTAAAAGTGTTTCTTTTTTCAAAAGTGTTTCCCGGAAAACTTTTGGAACATTTTTTTACCATACGCATTTCTATTCCCAAAGTGTTCTGAGAATACTTTTGAAACAAAAACACTTTCTCTGGAGTGTTAGGCTGCGTATGGTAGTGTTTCTGCTATTGGGAGCAGTTTTTGAACAGAAATATTTTTTTTTGTGTTTCTGTTCCCAGCTATGATTTTTTTGCGTTTCTATTCCATGGCTACGATCCATACACAGTCTAACCAAACGCAGCCTTAAATCATACACGTTTCTGTTCCAAAAGTGTTCCGAGAACATCTTTGGAACAGAAACACTTTCCCTGAACCCTTTTTGGAGCGTTCCCATGTGCACTTAACACTGCTTGAAAAGTGTTTCTGTTCCGAAAATGTTCCTAGAACACTTTTAAAACAAAAACGCGTATTGTAAAAAATTGTTCCTAATGTGTTTCGAGAACAATTTTGAAAAACAGAAACATTTTTAGAGGAAAAAAATATAAAAAAAAACTTACTTATGTATTTTTTAAACACTTTTTAGAAATTTTTTAGAAACAATTAGGAAATATTTTATTTTTGAACGCATTTTTTTCTTTTTTTGTTCTTGTACGATGTTGGCACCCAATTTTTTTATCATTTTATTTTCAAAAAATAATTAAAATATAAAAATAATACATAAAATTACAAAATCAATCTTGAAAGCTTTGGCCAAGCCTTAATAACCAATTTTGAACAAAAAAAATCTCTTTATTTTTGTCATTTTTCGGATTTATTTTAATTTTAAAAATAGCCAAAATCAGGAAAAATAGTATTCGTGGTAAAAAAAAATGCACAAAAATAGTCTATATTTTTATTTTAATTCACTTTTCACTTTCATCTTAAAATTTTAAAAATTTAGTTTGGGACCACATGTCTCTTCATTGAACATAATCCTAATTTGACTAAAAAAATTTTGTTAAATTATTTTAGGCAAAAAAAATTAATTTGGATTCATAACTTGAGAATTTGATACTTGGGTTTTTATGATCCGATAAATAATCAAACGTATTTAAATATTCCTGCTATTCTATATTTTCTTGAAAAAGGTGCTCAACCTATGGGAACTATTTATGATATTTTAAAGAAGACAACGCCCCATGGAAATTGTTTAGTTGAAAAAATTGCACAATTGGACTAAAAATACCTAAATGCACAAATATTTTTCGTTTTAGCCTCCGGTTTCACTCAAAATGCAATTAATATTTTTCAACGAGTCCTCACTTCAAGGTAATCATATTTTTAACTTTTCAAAAACATTTACATGTGACTTATAATTGTACTTTTTTCTATTTATAGAAAACATATTTGATGTTCTCATTGTCTAATTGCAATTCGCGTTCTCTTTCGTATATTTTTTCTAATTGATATTGTCTATATTGTAATTTGATAAATTATGCATAAATTACTTGTACATATATTGATTTAATTTAATTTAATAAATTGAACAAATGGAGTTTAATCTGATTTAATAATTTAAAAAGATAAGGCCATCTTAATTTTAATATATATAATCCCCTTTCTGTTCTCTTTTATATTTTTTTATAATTGATCTCTTCCATATTGTAATTTGATAAATTGTGCATAAATTACTTATGCATATATTGGTCTAATTTGATTTAATAAAATGAACCAATGAGATTTAATTTGATTTAATAAGTTAAAAAGATAAAGACATCTTAATTTTAATATATATAATCTCCTTAATTAAATGAAAAAATAGGAATAATTTTTTTGTAGTTACCAAATAAGTTTTTTTTTTAAGGACAAGAAAATTTTTGTAGTTACTAAACACGTTTTTGTTCCAAAAAATCGTACTCGGAGACAGAAACACAGAAAAATATATTTTTGTTCTAAAAATATTCCCAAGAGCATAAACGTTATCATACACAGCCTTAAGGGGCGGTTCTGATTCCGAACCGGCAGTTTCTGATCGGTTTGGGGCTCGGTTCTAGTTCCGATTACGATTTTTGAATTTAATTTTTAAATAATAAATTATCCAATAATAAATTATCAAATTGTAAATTGTAATCAAATGTGAGAAAAAAGGAGGGAGAAGGGACTTGAACTTAACGAATTATCATTAAGCACCTATATATCTTCTTGGGGATAGAATAATCAAATCACATGTAGTTCTTTTATCTTTGATAACCATATACTTACCTCATCGTTAATTGTCATTATCCGTTTCGGTACAGGTACCCGTAGCGGTGGTATCTATATCATCAAAAATATCAACTTCATTATTGCAATCTATCTCTTGTTGTTGATATCGGGCCTTTATCCAATCATTGACACAAGTTTGAGCCTCCATCGAATGCGGAGCTAATCTTGAATGTTGTTCATCCAAAATATTACCTTCAGCGCTAAATGCTTGTTTAATTAC
This sequence comes from Rhodomyrtus tomentosa, assembly GCA_028455895.1. Classification (NCBI taxonomy): domain Eukaryota; kingdom Viridiplantae; phylum Streptophyta; class Magnoliopsida; order Myrtales; family Myrtaceae; genus Rhodomyrtus; species Rhodomyrtus tomentosa. Next base: position 35,985,181 of record JAPCWY010000004.1, read on the forward strand.
AACTGTCAAATAAGTGGTTGTTAAAACTTGTTTTGCAATAAGAACGAGAATTGAGAATTGGGTTGAATGATTCTTCTACCAATCTAGAATTGTGAAATCTGTGCTACCTTCAGATTCATCAAACTCAAAAGCAATTGTTAGATATCACTCTATTTCAAAAATGTTTTTTGCTTTTTTTTTTTCTATTCAACAAAAGTTTGTATCATCTATTAATTTTACCTAGGTCCTCTATTTGTATGTCAATAGATTGAGAAAATTCACTATCACCTAGATTATATTTACTACAAAACACATTATATAATCATACTATTGCATTTTTAATCATTGTTTGTATAACTCTAACATTTACCATTTTAATTAAATATAAACATTCATAATACGTGTTCAAATAATCACCTAAACTATCTAATTTGATACGTGGATAAAAAACATAAGCAACTAAATAAATAATAAGAATTTCGCTAGAATAATGTAGTCATTTTGTTCGCATTGTTGTAATAGTGTCACATAATTTATCATCATTTTTATTTTCTTCAAAAAATCCAACAATATTAATACACTCTATTAAAAATAAATACGTAGTAGGATAATAAATACCGGATAAAACCCACCCATGGGTAGCTCAGTTGGTTATGACATATTTGAGATAGTGTGGTTAGGCGCATTGATCCCATGTTCGACTCCCCATATGAGTACTTGTGATTTAAGTGGGGGGCCATGGCGGTGATTTGTTTTGCTAGTATCTTCCGATGAATAGTCAAGGTACGCGCAAGCTGTCCTGGACATCTTGATTATAAATAATAATAGTAATAATAGTAATAATAATAATAAATACCGGATAAAGTATAAGTTGCATCATTAAAAAATTTTAAAATATCTAAAAAATAATTCGTACGGGGGTGGGAATGAACACGACGCCGTAATGCTCAAAGCCCTAAACCATTTGTAACTGGATTAAGAAAGGATGATCTCATCACGGGCTGCGGTCTCGCAAATTTTTTAGTCTCTATTCTAATCAGTTCGTTGATCATTCCAGCGACCGACCATATGTTTCGGTTGATAGATATCAATAAATTGTATATAATGTATATTTCGCCTTATAACTAGATTAGAACATATGGGAGCTCCGATCACTTGTATATAGTGTCATATTGCTTAGATTCTGAATCGCCTCCCGGGCCAGGTCTCGCAGGTACTGCTACTAGTAATGCCCTTGTTCGTAGAAAGTGTCTAAGGACGCACATGATAAAATTTTTTCCAGAAATAGTTTTTGCTATTTCTATTTCAGAATGAGTTTTTAAGCAAAATAAATGCGTTTACTAATAACAAAAAATTTCTATTTTTGGACTTGAAATTTATTTGACTGTCGGAACGACAGTGGGCAAGGGTGGGCGAGGGTGGCGGCGATCGGCGGCGTCCAGTGCCAGCGATCGGTGGCGGTGGTGGCAATGGCTGGCAGCAACGATCGGCAACTGGCGTCGGCGGCAGTCAACGGCGATCGACGATTGGTCGAGGCGGCAGGCGGCGGCCAATGGGTGTAACTGGTGGGATTTGTCGTCAACGAAGATTTCTATGTTTATTTCTCATTTCTGCTTCAAATCTATTTCTGTTTCTCAAAATTATTCTAGAAATAGTTTCTTGCAATTGCGTTACCAAACATGTTTTTAAGTCAAAAATATTCCAGAAATAGATTTTTGTTTCAGAAACTATTTCTGATTGGTTATCATGCGCCCCTCAAAACCTCGTAAATTTCAGGCTGACCGGGCCGTCCTGCTAAATTTTTTGGGCCGAATCTTTATTGGGCATTGAAGATTTTTTTGGGATCGGGTCGGGCCAATCCGATCCGGATTCGATTCGATTCTTCTTTCGGTGTTTCGGATCGCCGATTTCTCTTCCATTTCCATTCATTTTCCTATTTATTCTTCTTAACTCTATTTTGTAAAGTTTTTAATCTAATTTTCTCTCTCGCCTGCGTGTTCAAAGAGGGGAGAGAGAGAACAGAACCAGAGAAGTTTTCGTGAGTGAGGGTTCACCAAGTGCTCTTTCTCTCTCCTCTTTTCCCTCACTTAGGGCTCCAAATCGATCGTTCTCGGAGACTTTTGCCGATTCCTCGAGCTCGCCTTCCGATTTCTAGAAGCAGATTGAGATGGTTAGTCCGCGACCCTGCTTTCAGATCTACAGCATCTAGCTTCTTTGTTTGTTTGCTGATTGAATCGTCGCTCTGCGGTTGTCCAAATTTTATGCTGGTTCGCGTGGCGTGACAGGAGGGCGGAGGCAACTTAGAAGCCGCCATAGAGCAGCTGCTGAACGTGGAGAAGCAAATGAGATTGGCCGGGGACGTCGCCGGGACGAAGAAGGCGGTGACAGAGATTTTGCAGCTCTGCTTCGATGCCAAGGCCTGGAAGACCCTGAATGACCAGATTGTTTTGTTGTCCAAGCGGCGCGGTCAGCTTAAGCAGGTAAAAGAGAAAAGGCTTTTCTTGCTTATTTCCAGTTATAATCTCTTGCCCTTGCTTGATTATGAAATTTGGATCCCGCTTTTCGAGTTTCTTTTTTTCTGGGTTGAGCCTGGCGACAAGTAATTAGCTGGTCAATTGCTGGCTCACGTAATAGTCCTGGGTGATGTATTGGACAACTAAATTGGCGGGTTCTTAGTGTCGAAAGAACTGATAAAAACATGTGCTTTTGGAACTCTTTAATGAAGGAAGCTTGGGGTTCATATTCCCATGCAAGTTTAATGTTGCACCTCTGTAAAATAAGAATGGGTGGAAAGCAAAGATTGAGCCTTCTGATATCCTTCCTGGCATGGTACTTCTATTTAATTATGAAGTGAAATTGATTAATATCAGTGAGGCTTCCGCACCTATGTAGTAGAAAGCGGTCTGCACCATAACCATTTAGCCATGCTGCTTGCTCTCGTCACCAAAAAAAAAAAAAAAGTACAGGGGACAGCAAACTGAATAGGTAGAAGTTGTTGAAAGGTTAGTATCACAACGGAAACTCTTATTCAAGGTAAGTTATGGCTAAATATCTCCCAATTCATCAAGTCAACGTGAAATTTTGTGATGTTGCATCCTATATACTTTGAACTTGTACGTTTGCAAGATGGACACTCCCTATGGATTTGAAGTAAAACGCATGCTAGTGAAGGGTTGAAAAATAGTTTACCTTAGTCTATAATAACAAAGAGAAAGGTACATTGGTCAAGTTAAGTAGTTTTATCTTTTTTTATCATCTTTTTAGGGTTTAGGAAGTCAGTAGTTGGTGCTACTCTTTGTTTTTATTCTACGTAGTTGTTTGCTGTAGGAATTGAATTATCTTGTATAGGGATGGATTCTACTTTTTGTTGTAGATGTATAGGTACTTTCTTGGTGCCTTAGTTATTTTATCTTTACATAATGAAGAAACCTCGGAGAAAAGAAATTGAGATTTTGTGCTAGAGGAGTGATTTAAAATACTGATCCAGGGATTGATGTTTGTCTATCCACAGACAAACTAAAATTCAATTTATTAAAGATGAAATACGAGTATGGGTTGTACCTCTCCATTGCATTAAGTGTTTGCTGTGGAGTATCTCCCTTGCTGAATGCAGCATGTGTTAGGTTTGCCGGTGGGAAAGGGAATATTACAGAAGCAGGAGCGAAGAGTATTGTTTTTGGTTGTCTAACAAGTTCATGGGGAACGATCTCTGTCTTCCCCGGTCAAAGCACTCTTTGGGTTCCTCTTCAAGTGATGTTAGAACAGTCAAAATTATTTGATGGCACTGATGCCTGGATATTCATACTTGTTACATTCGTTTTTCTTTTATTTTAGTTGGCAAACTTTTCTGTTAGAAAAGTATGTGAGAAAGAATAGGCTACCTTGTAAGGGGTGGATGGGGTTGTTTATTAACTTATGTCCACATATTTCATGTCTGCTTTAGGCGATAAGCTGGTGGAATTTTCGCTCTTCATTGATGTTATTTCATTGTCATGCTGTGCTGAATGCTGATAACTTCCTCTGGACTAGTCAGAGCATTATGACCAGTGGCTATTAAATGTGCAAATACAAGTTTTTGACCTTGAACATTGTTTTTTGGATTGCTCTCTGTGTACAATGCAATTAAAAAATGGGAAGTGGTCACATCGAAAATCATTCGCAGTTGAGATCCGGATTAGGATCATCAGAGATGTAGAATGGGAGTCCTAATCCCAGTCTTAAATATCCTACTTTGCCTATTTAATTTGGACTCAATTTCATAGTACTCAAATCAGGCCCAAGCTCTAATCGTGCAGGACACATTGTATGTCGGAAAGCCAGACCTGCTAATTAGAGTATGAAAACTGTTGGGAATTGAACAATAAGGGGATTATAAACGAGAATGAAATGTTGCACTCATCTTGAATTAGATTGGACAGCCCAATAGAAGATTCAACTGGGTTGTGGCAAGGCATCTTGAATTAGATTGGATAGCCCGATAGAAGATTTAACTGGTGGTTGTGGCAAGGCTGAAGATACTTTCTATACAAACTTGGGAGAGTCCATAAGCTTTTGGCTGGAATAACAATAACCTTTAATTGCTGGAGTTGGAAGTGGACTCTACTTTCATGGGAACTTGTGTTGGGGTAAATGGGAGGTCTACTGCGCCTCCAAAAATAGCAATGCAGCACATTGCAATCACCTTAGTACAGCAACCATCTCTTCTGGCTGGGGAGGGAATTCTTCTTGTCATAGGATATGGCTCTTTAGCTTGTCGATTTCTTTCACTCTCAGGTCTTCTTCTTTCCACTGCAATCATCTGGTTTTTCCTTTGTTTTGTTCTCTTCTTCACTTTTGCCCCGGTTGCTTCTCTAGTTAACTTTCTTGAGAGGTATGAGAGCTTCTTCAGTGATGCGCTTCTGTTGTAGTGATTCTTGTGCTTTTGTTTTCTACTTTTGAGCTTTATTCCCTCTTTTTTAGGATGACATACAGGTGTTTGTACAGAAACAGACAATATTCTATCACTTTAGACCGTAATTTTGTGCAGTCTTATGATCATTGATCCAAAGTATAGTCCAATTTCTATTTTTCAGGATATACGATGACAGCCTTTACATTGAGAGTTATATTCTTATACTGCAGGGACAACCAAAGTGTGTGTCCTTTATGTGGATATTATTGTGCTTGTCCGTTTGCAAGTTTTCTATTGGCTGTGATCCTCTTGATGGAGATATCTGAATTTGTATTGCACCTTTCTATTGGTTCCTTTTTTCCTATATTTTTTTTCTAGACTGGAAAATTTTCCTTATGGTTAACCAAATAGTTTAACGCGATTTTTCATTGTGCTCTAGACATAATCAAGTCATTGGATGGTGACATATGCGTCCTTATTTTCTTATCAACAGGCTGTGACAGCAATGGTGCAGCAGGCTATGCAATATATTGACCAGACACCTGATCTTGAGACCAAGATAGAACTTATTAAGACGCTTAACTCTGTCGCTGCTGGGAAGGTGAATATGTGAATCAAATTCTATTGCAGCTTATGTTTGTGAGCGATCTGGTTAGTGTTTTGTGGTCTCTATAGCTAGTTCCGTGATGCAGATATACGTCGAAATTGAGAGAGCACGATTGATCAAGAAACTTGCAAAAATAAAGGAAGAACAGGGTCTTATAGCAGAAGCTGCTGATTTAATGCAAGAAATTGCGGTAACTAGAAGTTGACTTCTGTGACAATTGATCTTGTAATTGGTTTTTCTTTGCCCAACATTAGGAATGGTTTTAAATTGCAGGTAGAAACTTTTGGAGCAATGGCGAAGACGGAGAAAATTGCTTTTATCCTTGAACAAGTATGGATTTTTTGTAAAGCGTTTGGCCGATTATGCACAATTACTATGATTGGTTTTCTGATCTATGGATTTTGCAGGTTCGTTTATGCTTAGATCGCCAGGATTATGTCCGTGCACAGATCCTTTCCAGGAAGATCAGCCCGCGAGTGTTTGATGCAGATCCTTCCAAAGAGAAGAAAAAGCCTAAAGAAGGTGAAAATATAGTGGAAGAAGCTCCAGCTGATATTCCGTCGCTTCTGGAGTTGAAACGGATATACTACGAGCTCATGATACGGTAAATTGGCGTTTTGCTCTTTCTGATGTTTTGTCCATTGTGTTTTAACTAGAAGTTTTCACCAACTAAGCGCTGTATTATGAACTCATGATACGGTATATTGGTGTTATGCTTTTCTGATGTTGAGTCCATTATTTTTTGCTAAAACTTTTTGCCAACCAGTAGCTACCTCCTACTCAGGTTGCGGTTCAAACGGTGAACTTGATGGCTTTATTTATCTCACACACACTGTTCTTCCTTCTACCCTTACTGCACACTCTGATGTTTGAGCTGCACTTAATGGTTGAGTCACACATCTCAGTTTACCTCGCACTCCTGTGGTTAACAATGTAGGTACTACTCACATAACAATGATTACCTCGAGATTTGTCGATGCTATAAGGCAATATATGATATTCCATCAGTGAAGGGAAACCCTGAGCAGTGGATACCGGTGAAGCTCTTTCTAATAAGGCTTTGTTAAGATTTCACTGAGATTTTTAAAGGACAGCTGTTCATTCTGTGATTCAATTAAATGCAGGTTCTAAGGAAAATTTGCTGGTACTTAGTTCTGTCACCACATGATCCAATGCAGTCAAGCCTTCTCAATGCCACTTTAGAAGATAAAAATCTCTCCGAAATTCCCCAATTCAGGTAAATCTTTGATTTGCTTTAGGTAATTGGTTGCACATCTTCTTTCAATATCTCCATAATGAGCCATAGGATTTGGTTGACTGTGCCTTCGATATTTTAACGCAGGTTGCTGCTGAAACAATTGGTCACAATGGAGGTTATCCAATGGACTGCTCTTTGGAATACTTTCAAAGATGAATTTGAGAATGAGAAAAGCATGCTTGGAGGCGCACTTGTTGAGAAGGCAGCAGAAGATCTTCGGCAGAGAATCATCGAACATGTGACTACAGAACTTTGTGGTTTTTCTTCTTTTCATTGGATCATCGTTCAGTTGTGACGCACTCTATTTTCTGCAGAATATTATTGTCGTTTCGAAGTATTACTCGAGGATTACCTTGCAGAGACTCGCAGAGCTTCTATGCCTTAGCATCCAGGTCTGATTGTGTTGAACATTTGTTTATATTCTTTATCAATATCAATCTGTATGAATGATTGGCTAGACCTCTCATTTAAACAGCCTCTCTTCCTGTGATCCCTGATTAGGGCATGGTTGCTGGATTTGTGTACTATATGTGAACACTTGGCTAAGTCAACTTTTGCTCTTAAATTTGGCGTAGTCTTGCCATTGTAAAGCCATTTCTTGTCCCATGGAGCCTGAAATTCTGGCACCCTTTAGAAGGGTGGGAGAAGCTCTGCCACGTGCTATAACAGCTGGGCTACCTTTTCAGCTAGTATTAATACACCATTTCCTGCTTTACACGTATATCACCATTACGGCTTTCTTACGGCGTTAAAAAATTCTATGTATCAGAACCTTCAAGGAATAGAGCTCCGTTTTTTAGGTTGTGTAACTGCTATTTTAGAGAGCTGTAATCATTCACATATCGCAATTTGTAAAATGAGCACTATCATCTGCTGGGAAGACCATATAGCAATAATTATACAAGCTTGAACGGTATTCTTTCGCCATGACTTTCTAGTTCTGTGTTACCATTTTAGGAAGCTGAGAAGCATCTCTCCGAAATGGTTGTTTCCAAGTCACTGGTGGCAAAGATAGACCGGCCGGTGGGAGTTGTCTGTTTCCAGATGACAAAGAACAGTAATGACATCTTGAACTCGTGGGCATCAAATTTGGAGAAGCTCCTCGATCTTGTCGAGAAAAGCTGCCACCAAATCCACAAGGAAACCATGGTTCACAAGGCTGCTTTGAGAGCTTGAAGATGTGTTAGTGGAACGAATGATCTCTCTTTCCCTTGAGCCTCCCTCTCTCGCGCCAAGAGAGAGAAGTTGAAGAATGCTGTTTCACATTGTGCTCTGAAGTGGGGACTGAATGGCTTAAATTTGATTGCATATTTTGCAGGTGGACCAGATATGGGCCTTGTTTAGGACAGAAATGATATACTGGATACACATTCTTCGTAGGAATGTATCGTGGTCCTTTCGTCTTTCCCCCCTCATTTTATTTGAAGATTTGTGGGCTCAGTGTCCATAACTTGTACCAATGGAACAGGTATCAGCACAACATGTGCACTCATTAGAACTGACATGAGCGCTTTTTTACCAAATTATGTTTCGCATTACAAGTGTTGCTGGTTCTCGTGTTTTTCTATCGTCTGGGACAACATTAGCTCCTCCAGAGTAAAGGCTAATGTGAATGCTAATTTTTCTTTTCTATTTTTCATATTTGAATTTCGTCTTCATTGGAGAGGGCCTGTTTCTTTTGGACCCAATCTCTGCTGTTGGCAGTTCTAAAAACCGGTTTCTAGGGATAGATGTGGAAAGGTTGGAATGCCAAATGATTGATTCATTCGACATGACCCGCCATTCTCCTTGAGAACTCAACCTACTCCAGCCTACCGCATTATAATTTCTCACCCGATCATTAGAAGAGAGTCTGAGGCTCTGAGCAACTGTGTATAAGTTGATTATTGAGAGTTGGTAAAAGAGTCGTCCCTAAGTAGTGAACTACTACTAATCAAGAAGCCCACCATTTACTAGAAATGACTTATGTTTTCTTGCTAGGATTTGGACATCATTGCAAAGCCAAAGAACATTCGGGTTCAACTGACATTGGAGATCGATTTAGAGGTCTCGGACTCGTAAGTATTGAGTTAAAGTGGATGGTAAAATATGTGAGGGAATTCAAAAGTTGCTCTTGGGAGAATGACCAAAGCGTAGATAATATCAGGAGGCATTCATTGAAAAAAAAAATGGGTTGAAGGAACGAAATTTGTAGAATAAGTCCCGTCGTATTGACATTTTTCCTTAGCTAGTCAGTTACTTGAATGTCGAGGAGAAGCTTCAATTGCGTTCATTTGCATCTCGACACCTATAAGATGGACGTAAGTAATCGTTCACTCATTTTCTATGTTTGCTCTTTTCATTTCAAATTTCCAAACCCTTTAAAAAAAATTTGGAAAATGAATTAAAAAAGGGGAAAAACTAGGAATTCAAATATTTGTTCGTGTTAGGCGTCAAACATCTGTCTGATTCGGCACCGCCTATATTTGGATTGTTACACCAGTACATAAGTATCGCACAAACTCAAATGGACATGACGCGACTTGAAGCTGTATAGGCACGAGCGAATCGCTACCAAAGTTGAAAATATTTTATCTAGGGGCAGCAAGGCTCGGGTGGAGTTGCCAAATACAATAACTCCAGGATTGGGATGTTCGCCATTTGATCAGTGTTGGCAAGCTTAGGCTGTTCATTTAAACTCGAATTAATACTATTGGAAACAAGATCTTCAGCTAAAGAAATCAAAGTGTGGTGTTTGGAATAACTCTTGTTTATAGTTGATACTGTCAATTATCAATCGTAACCTTAAACTGCGACTCTGCATTTCATGCCTCTCCAATTCAAGGAATTTGTTTGGACAATGTTGCACGACATGTGATTGTGCATCGTATTAGCTTGGTGGTTGTCTTTTCTTTCTTTTTTCTGGATAACGAGCATACTGGGTTTGGATACAATGTTCCACTTTAGTTTTCGATCAAGGAATAATAAGGTGGGGTTAGTGACGTACGTACTAAGCTGTTGAGCTTCTTTATCGCCTGTTATGATTTCGGATTCTGAAGAAGCTTACAAAGCAAGAGACGAATCTTTGCAGCTAGGAGTAAAGAAGTGAGCATATTTGTTCGTGCTTTAGGAGGTTTTATAAGCTGAGCTGGTTTTCAGAGTAGCAAAAGTAAGCAAGCTACAAAGCTACAATATAGCACGTATATTTGTTACACGAAAAATGAATGATTTAAAAAATATTTTTCGAAAGATGATTACTTATACCGTTAGAAAAAAAAATGAACGAATTTTTTTTTTTCATAGTCTGAAAATGTTTAGACATGGATTGTTACATAATGAGAACAATTTTTTCATTGATAAATTATTTCAAGTGATATGAGCGATCATTTTCAAGAAAGTATTTTCCAATCATTTAGTTTTCGTAAATCAAACAGATTATGAGGGAAAATTACCAAAAAATCATAAAAATATTGCAATTATGTCAATTCAGTTCTAATTTTTTTTTTTTCAATTGAGTCATAAACCTTTTGTAATTTTTTTAATTCAATCCATCTAACCAACTTTGGTTGATTGACATTGACATGGCAATATTTAATTATATTCAATGCTTTTTTCAAAATTTTTATTTCTTTTTAATTTTTTTCTTATCCTTTTATTTTTCTTTTCTTTTCGTTTGTTAGGGCTAGCAAGAGGTTGCCAGCCACCGGCCACTAGGTGATGGCCAACGAGCCCTCATTGTTTGTTGGACCCTCGTCGCGGTTGGCGAGGCCTCTTGGCCCTTGCTGGCCACCAAGCGAGCGCCGAAAAAGGTTCCACTAGACACTAGGTGATGGCCTATGAGCCCTCATTGGTTGTTAGGCCTCACTGCGACTAGCAAGGCCTCTTGGCCCTCGCTGGCCACTAGGCAAGCAAGAGCAAAGGTCACAAGCCCTCGCCCCGTGATAGATAGAAGTCGTCAGGCCTCGACCGGTGGTCGACTTTCTCCTGCTGGCCCTAAAAAAATACGAGGAAAATATTATTTTAAAAATTAAAAATATATCTTATTAAAAATTGCCATGTCAGTGCCTGCTGGCCAACATTGGCTGAATGGACTTGATTGACACGACAAAAGGTTTAGGATTCAATTGAAAAAAAATAAAAAGTTAGGACTAAATTGGCATAATTACAATAGATTCGAGAATTTTTTTTTTTCCTGAGCCTAACTGTAAAAGTCATCACATGTTGGCCTCATGTAAATGCAGTCTCTCTCCATTCATCAGCTTTGGTGTTTTTTTTTTTTTTAATTGCGTTTTCCTGCTATTAAACAAGTTAATATGTGAATCCTCCTATATTGTGCTAAAAGTGGTGGGGGGGTCTTTCGAATTCCACATTAAAAGCACAAGAGTTAAGGGAATTAAGGACATCCAATGCGTCAACCCTTAAAAATTTTAATTATAAAGCGCTTGGTAGAAAAGTGGCAGATTTAATATTAGGATGATGTTGTCTTTCACTAATAGCAATATGGGTGGGTGACCTGTACCGGTGCACGTGGACATGGACATGGTGAGCTCGTAAAGATTAGTAGAGCCAAATATTAGATTGCACCACTTTTCAAAAGAAGAGAAAGATGACAATAAGTTTTCTCTATTCCTCACCGCAGGAAACAAGTTTTCGACTGGCGGTTTACCAATCATGAACATCATCAAAGTGCAAACTTGACGAAATATAAATGCAAATGACGTGCACATTTGTAGTGTTACCAATCGGAAATTAGTTGGGAGAGGAGGAAGTTTCTTCCAATCAAAGATGTAAAAAACAAATGATCGGAAAAGAAAATGACTTTGTGTTCGATAACACGATGAAATACGTGACGAGTATATAGATTCCTTCTCGTTGATCAACTAGATCAGCATTTCAATCCATTTAAGTACTTTAGGCATGTTTTGCTCCAACCCAATTGAGAAAAAAAGCTAATTCAAGACATTTCATTAATTTTTGTGACAACAATGTTGTCTTTCGGTATACTTCGTACCTACCTATAGTGTTGTTTTGCATATAAACAGAAAGGCTATATATATATATATATGCGCGCGCGCGCGCGCCTAGACTACGGGATCTCACTGCCAAAATAGCCTGCACTTAAGACACGCATGCACCTCCAATAATTTTCCTATAGCGCTTATTGTTGAACTCTTCCAACATAGCTAAACAGAACCTCTCAATTACTTGGGAAAAGTGTCAAAAAAAAGTCTTAAACCTATTGCATTTGTGTTAATTCAATTCTAAACCTTTTACATTGATGTCAACTCAGTCTCAAATCTTTTATTGGTGCCAATTCAGTCATAATCATTTACATTGGAGTCAATTTAGTAATAAATCTTTTTTATTAAGTCAATCCGGTCAATTTTGCTAAAAAATTCGCCGACTAGATGTCGATTGTCTTATGTGGTACTGCTGGCACTGACATGATTATTTTTAATATTATTTTAAAACTTGTAAATGTTCTTAATAATTTTTTGATTTTTTCTTTTTTTATTTTCTTTGTCATTAAAAAATAAATGGTTTTTTCTTCTTTTAATCATTAAAAATATCCATGTCATAGTCACCCTTGATATATAGGACAATCAACATCCATGTTTTCAGCCAAAATTAGCTGACTTGACTCAATGCAAGATGTTTAGAACTGGATTGGCCCCATAAAATCAAATTGACACCAATAAAAGATTTAGTATTGAATTGACACAAATGCAAAAGACTTAAAATCAAATTTGCACTAACAAAAAGTTTAAAACTGAATTGGCAACAATGCAATAGGTTTATAACTTTTTTAACACTTTTCCCCAATTATTTTATCCTTCTTTAATCTTCTTCTGTCTATGTATAGAATTGCTCATAAATAAATTAGATACGAAGTGTGTGATGAACGGAACTAATCACAAACACAACCAAACATTCTTGAAGCATGTTATATTTTTTTTCTTGCATTACTGCAAAAATAAAGAGGGATTTAACATGACACGGGACCCATTTATATACCTTACAACCTACCTCCATCGTTACGGATACAAATAAGTTTAATTTGAGAACCCAATTAACCATCCAAATCAAAGGCGATGGACGTGGATTGTGTACCAAAGGAGATCAGACGGGGCCATGGATTCAATCCGGTGATCGATTTGATCTAACAACGGGAGGAGGCCACGCGGTAATCTCGTGCCCATCATAATTGAAATGACTCCAAAGGGTCCCTTCACGAACGATCATTCTTGTGGTCCATCCATCCACACAGGCAGACACACATACATGGCAGTAAATGCAGACAATAATAATGAACATTACCCAAATTCATCAAGTGGCTCTTGCTCTACGCAGTCCACATCGAGGCATTATTTCGTAGGGAGAGTCAAAACGCCGCCCCCCTCGTCCGCTGTAGATGGGAAAAAAAAGTTAAAACAGGTTTGATGAGGGCGTGTGTGGTCGCTTATACTTTGCTTCACTTGAAGGTCATACACGAGTATAAATGCTTGAGAAAAAAGGACATATATGTTCAAAAATACTCTTCTTTTCTTTCCCTCACAAAAGAAAATTGACCGGGAACATTTGTCTAACCAATCTTACACCTATTGTACAGACGTTTGTTCGATCCGAAACATGTCGACTTTACCAATTTGATCCTAAGCTTTTGCGAGAAAATTCGATGTAGTCCTTCCGACTAATTTTCAACGAAAATCACTTATGTGGTAGTGGGCCACATCGGACGGTCGGTGTTGACTAGACCGCCGCATTGACGATTCTGGGCGAGAGTTGGCCAAAAAGATTATGTCGAAATTTCGCGCAAAAGTTTATGTCTATTTGAAAATTTTAGAATTGAATTAATATCTGTATAATAGATCAAGGACTGATTGAATAATTTTTCCCAAATTGACTTCACAAAAAATGTAAACATTTTGTTTGCAAAAACAAAGGTATGCAGATCTTTTGATGTTTGGGCATGATTCAGTTATTAGCTTGTCCAAAGACCTTTTTATTTTTCTCGTGAGATTTTGACGAAGCCAATGTACATAACATTATTTGAAACCAAATTTATTGAGAAAGTACCGTGCAATAACAAAACTACATCGTCCCTCGCCTTGTAAAGGGAAAAAGTCATACTATAATTTTTTATATCTTATTTTTAACTCTCTTCTCTCTATCTTTAACTTTTTTTTTATGTCTCTTTATAGAGCGTTAGATTCAAACTCCGTGCTTATGATACTATCATCCCCACCGCCAATCTATTTACAAGCAGTGCTGCATGTCCACGATACTATATTCGACTAATTCTTTTTTCCCATACTCTTGTATGATACATAACTATTCAAGGAAAAATTATAGAAGCGAGAAACTACTCCAGATGTCTAGAAAAATATAACAGAATTCAGAAGTAAATTCAAGTTGTATGGAAAAGATGCGTATCGTAATGGATCCAAAGTCTCCTCTTCCTCTTCTAGCCCTAATTTGCCCTAACATCTGAAACCACTCTCGCCCACTTTTTACTCTCTCTCTCTAGCCAAACCCAGTTATCAATAAATCCCAACTTTTTCGTGTTTTCCCTTGTCCTGGACCCAGCATTTCCTGCCTGCCATGGCCACTTCTCTTCCCACCTTTTTCACATAGAATTTCATCCCCTCTCTCTCTCTCTCTCCCTCTCTCCCCCTCCTCCCCCTTCCCCTCCCCCAAAAGATCCCGTCCTTCTCCTGAAATATTTCCTCTATTTATACCACCCAGGACCATCTAGGTTTTACTGTTGTTATACATCTCAATACCTCTCAAGAAGCAAGTCCCGACTTGTCTTTCTTCTCCTTCTCCTTCTCCTTCTTCTTCTTCTGCAATTGAGGAGCTTTAAGTTTGCCCTTTTCTTGTATGTAGAAATGGCAACCAGCATAGATACAGCATCCACAGAACAGCTCTGCTACATCCCTTGCAACTTTTGCAATATTGTGCTTGCGGTATTATCATCTCTCTGGGCTTATTAGTGGGGTTTCTGCTTTTTCACTTCTTTTAAAGTCCCACCCGAGTTCTGATTCATCCACTGCTTTGCAGTTTTTATTGCTTCTGCGTGTGTATGCAATGAGTCCAAGCACCAGCAGCTGGAAAAGAAAAAAAGAAGCAAGTTATTAGGTCCCGAAAATAAAAACATTGAAGAGGAAAGAAAAAGGGGGCAAAAAAAAAAAAATAGCACCTGTGTTGTTTGTTCTGTCCATTTTTGAGATGGAAAACCTCATTGATTTCCTCTCTGAGTCTTCCTTGTTTTTTGGTGCAGTCACGTCTCCATCGTCCGGCTGTACCTTTTCTTTCTTCTTTTCTCAGTCAAATGGAAGTCATTTCTTGAGGTCTAGAGAGATATAGGGCTCGTTTGCTCCTGCAAGTTAAACGGTTTTATTTTTTCAGCGAAAAAAAAGAAAAAGAAATCGAGGTATGTGCGAAGACACTCAAGCGCACCAATGACAAACTGACGAAGACAACTCCTTCAAACATTTTAATTTCTTAGCTCTGTGACTTACCTTTCCTTTACCAACACAGATCTGATGCCACTCTTATTGAAGGCAGATTCACAGAGTCTGTTTCAGCATATGTTTTAGGCCACCCGAGGAGATGGGGAAAAAAAAATTAAAGGCTATTTCTCAAATCTTCCATTTACTTATTCCATGCCCACCAAAGCACTATGACCTAATATTTTTTAGGGTTTTCTCTGAACTGAACTCACAAAAAACCTAACCGAGAAGAGAAGGTTTTCAGTTCACGTCCCCCCCTCTTTATCTTCATTCTTGAACTCATTGAAAGAGTAAGAACCCGAAAAAAAAAATCTAATTGAACAGATCCCGACCAGAAAATTAACAATTCTTTTCCTGATCTGGGTTTTATTTCTTAGTTCATCTTCTTTCTTGGCAGTGATTAAGTTTCACTGGGTCACATAATTTCATTGTGTTGATTGACCTTGTGATTTGTGGATATTATGCAGGTGAGTGTCCCATGCAATAGCTTGCTCGACATAGTGACCATCAGGTGCGGCCACTGCTCTAATCTTTGGTCCGTCAACATGGCTGCTGCTTTTCAGTCCCACGCTACTTGGCAAGATTTTCAGGTGTGTTGCCAATCTTCTTCTTCTTCTCTGCGTTTTTGTGTGTGTGCGTGTTTTTTTTTTTTGCTTTGTTTAGAGCAAAAAATAAAGGAACACTTCTAATATGGTGTGTCCAAATTAATGACAAAGAGGGGTTTTCAATTTTTTGTGGTCTCTGAAATGCGACTATAGCAGCCATCAGAGGACCAAAACCTATGTGTTTTTAAGCTTTAGTGTAGGAGAACTGGATTTTGCGGCCGAAGTTGCTTTTTTTAGTCAGTTTCTGTCCACCCCCTTCAAGGCAAAAGCGTCATTTTCCCCCTCTCTAGGGTTCTCTTAGCTACTCTAATTCTTTAATATTTCGAAACTTGATTTGATTGAGAATGGATTTGAGTAAAAAGAACGGGTTCTTTTCAACGAGATCTGCCTCCTCTGTTATGGAAACAAATCTCAAGAAATGTTTCTCTTTTCCCTCTTCCTTTTGCGTTTTTTTTTTTTTGAGATCCCAAAGAAAGAGAGGGCTTCTTGGTCTTTGGTTTTGAAAGGACTGTCAATCTGGGTTTTATGTGCAATTATTTATAATCGTTATTGCTTTCTTTCCTACGAAAGACAGCCACCATTCTAGGACTGAACCAGTCACTTCAATGCCGGTTTTTTCTCTCTCCTCTCCCAGAAAACATCACTTCACATATCTCTCTCTCTCTCTCTCTCTCTCAAAATACATTTTTTTTTGTTTGGTCGAACTCTCAAAAGACATTGCCCCCATGAAAAATGTACAAAAATATTGTCAACGCCATCCATTCGTGCTAGCCTAAGACCGCTTCTTTTCGCGACCACTTTTTCCCCCCTCACATTTTACCTCAATTAGTACATATTAATGTAACTTTTCTCTTAAAAGAGACTTTTTAACTTCCTCACTAGCAGAACTCTATAGTGTGAAAATTCGTACCCTTCTTCACCAGCGGAGTTCTTTAAAGGACTTACTTAGCTCTACTTCAAAGTCAACAATATAGCTGCAGAAATGTGAGGGAAAAAGATGTAATAGCTAAAGCAATAAGCTTTTCTCTTTAATCTTGCACTACTAATCGCATCTTACTTATGCAATGTCTCTTCTCTTTTGGAACCCTTTTTTTTCTTATGTAGGCTCCTAGGCAGGATTACAGGATTGACATGGGTTCATCTTCAAAATGCAATAACAAGATCACAATGCGACCACCACCGGCGACCGTCACTGAACAAAGGGTTATTAATCGACGTGAGTCTGGAATCTTTCTCCCTAGACAACCTAAATTTAGGTGCTTTTCTACCAAAATTACATACATTTCATAATATCTTGGACATAAGCAATGAGCAAAGCTGCCCTGTATAAGGCATTTACGGTCTTTCAACCAGAGGGCAAAAAAAAGAATAAGAGAAAGAACCTCCTCTGATCATAAAGTAACTACTTCACACGTGAATAATTTCCGAGTGCGGACAAGTTAATCCTTGCGAAGTGAAAAATCAATTTGCAAATCAATTTTATTTATGTAGTTGATGAATTCTATAATAAAGTTTTGATTGCATAAAGTCAAGATATTGTTATAATGTGTGATATCTCATGAGTTGTAGCTTTCTTGGATTTGCAGCTCCCGAGAAGAGGCAGCGAGTACCTTCAGCCTATAACCAGTTCATAAAGTAAGGAAACAGAAATCTTCTGCGCCAGCATGCGCTTAAAACAATGTCCTTTTTTTTTTATTTTTCTTTGTCCATGATAAAAGAAAGAAAGAAGGAAAAGCTCTCAGTAATTATTGACTTATTTGGTTATTGTCCTCTGGTCAAAACCATGGTGATGTTTTCAGAGAGGAGATTCAGAGGATCAAGGCAAGTAATCCAGACATTAGTCACAGGGAAGCATTCAGTACTGCTGCCAAAAACGTGAGTTGTTGATAACGTTATATACTGAGAAATCGAGTGACTTTGCTCACTTTTTGGGTAAAATGTTAATGTCCATATCTTTGCGTTTAACTTGTTTCTGAATGATTTTTTGCTATCTATACTAGTGGGCGCACTTTCCCCATATTCATTTCGGACTGATGTTAGACAACAATCAGGCTAAAATGGACAATGTAAGTTCCTCTCTGTCATACGCGAATTGCTCAGTTCTTTCTATTGTGCCCACCTCAAAAATACATATTTAGACGTTGGTAAATTTTTTTTGAAATTTTCTGGTGGGAACTTTGTACATAAACTGTTTCCTAGATTATGTTTCAGTATTGTGCTGTTCGATGCAATATTCATAGAGCATTATCTGCAATAGTCTGTGCCTGTCCTAAGCGCCAGTAATCTGAAAGGAGTTATTCCTTGAGCTTTGTTGCAGAAACCTTTCCGAACTTGTTTGATGTTGAATTGTTTCATTGCTGCCGATAACTTAGTATGTTCATAGAAGTAACTGTACGAAATTACTCTCTACACTATAAATTCTGAATAGACTCCACAAATAATAACTCAAGAAACATGTGATGCCCGCATTAGAACCCCATGGATAGAATGCACGGACCGTGCATGTTTCCGGAACTGTATTGGCTGAACTTACACCAAACTATTTTCAATGTATCAAACGGCATATTGTGACAGTTCAATTTAATAAAGCATGTGTTTCATCTGGAAATGGCCTGTAACTGGTTTGAGTACTTTGAGGTTGTTTAACAATAATGCTTCCAATGGAGTTTATCATCTTGCCCATGTTAGCAACTATCGATTATCACGGTATGAATACATGTATTGCTTTTATTAGAAGGCTTGATCATTTTATGTCCTTAATCAGCCTTATTTCTTCTTGCAATCTCATAATCACTCCTCATTTTATTTATTTTTCGACTTCCATGCAGCGTTCCGAGAAGCATTTGACATGTAGGGCGGCGCTGCTAAACGATTGAACCTGTGGTTGACTGCTTAAAACTACCTCGTATTTCATGTCAAGATGTGAAGACTCTCTATCAAACCTTTGCTTTAGTATTGTTATTATGTATGTAGGGAAGGGATTATATCCCTTGACTGCAAAATCCTCTCAAGTTACCCCTTTTAATCTTTCATGTTTGTTTCACGGCTGGAAGTAAAGTTCAATTTCACCTCAGCAATTTGTTAGCAATATCTTTCACTTTAAAATGAATGTGATGTATGAGTGAAATATATGTATCTTTCACACACTTGATTTGCTGAAAATAATTGGTCAACGAAAAATCGTTTACAGTCAAAGAAAATATGCATGTTTAAATTTAGGAAAATTAATTCCCTTACCTGAAAAGAGGAAAACACTTCACGCAAAAAAAATTCCTGAAAACATTTTCCTTTTTATCATGAAGTTTTTCCTAAAAATAAACACACCATCATATACAATTTCTCTTTCAGCATTACATAATTTTCATAGAATTCACTCTAAAGTACTTTTATTTCTTGCAAGTGCTTCTGAATGCGGGAAGAATACACTAGAAGTTCTCACCTTTATAAGTTTAGTGCCACGACTTTCAATCGTTCATTTGACTTCTCTATCTTTCAAATTTCATTCATTCAATTTACTTCATTGCCTAAAATGGTAACTTGGAAATTTTTTTAATGATAAGTTGGTTTTACATGGCTTTTTAAAATAGTATCACGTTAATTTCTGGCAAGGAATGAACAAGATTTGAAAAGATAACAAAATTAAATGTCCTTCATAAAAAAAAAAATTTAGGGATGTGCAACCGGACTGAGTTTACCCAAAACCCAAATCTTACCACTCGAAAAATAGGTCTAGGAACTGGCTCCCACTGGGAAAGTGTTATAATCGTGGGAACCGGTTGGAACCGGGCTGGTTCTTGGTTCCAAGTACCTAGGAACTGGACCGATTTTGGAATCGATTTTTAGCAACTATTAAAAAAAAAAACCTAACCTCGCTCATCTCACCTCATATGTTTTTGGTGGATTGTAATTTCTATTACTCATATTAGGGATTGTTGCTTTTGGTGGATAGTGAGTTCTATTATTCATCTTTTACTTTGAATCATTTCATTCCTACTCATATTATTTTGCTAGAAAAAATAAAATATAAAAAAATAGTTTCTTGGGTAGACCCTAGAACTAGATAGAAAAAATAGAGTAGGTTTCAAAATAGGTTCTAGGACAAATATGCTAGGTTCCAAGTTTCAAAATTTTGGAATAGATTATAACATGATCGGTTTCAAGATCTAGGTCCGGAACCTATCCACCCTGCCCATGCTCGCCCTGAATAAAAAATTATGAAACTTCTAATATACTTGTCCCTATGTCATCAGAACATTGTTATGCAAAAGTAGAAATGTCACTGTATAATAATGCAAGTGATCATCAAAATGACTTTTTTTTTAACTGATGGATGGTAACGCAAGATGCAGTTTACTTGGACATATGATTTCAAAATTAAATCGAATAATGCCAATTTCGACAAGTTTATGCTGATAAATAGAGTCGTTATTTAATATACTTTGACAACTCTTGCTAACACATTCATGTCTTGGACAACAGTGGCGTAGAAATTGTATTTGATAGAAGCAATTTGGAAAAGAATAGCCTGTTTGTTGCAATTTATCATCTACTTCTGACTTTTTGCTTATTAATTTCTCTCCAAACTTTAATTATTATGTAATCTTCGTAAATTTTATTGAAAGATTCTTCTAAATGTCAATATCTGAATATATTGAAAGGCTTGTGTGTCGGATTATACACAAATAAAAGTGTGAGCTTCCTAAAAGTTTCCAAAAAGGCAATTGTTGAATGCAGAATCAACCAAGGCTGTAAATTATTAACCTGGAAAAAGAGTTGAATGCATCCTAAATTATTTTACACTTAAATGTAAAAGATCAAAACTAGATCAAATGAATAGCATTCGTCATTCTGCAATTTGATTTCTAACAATGCAACAAACATCATATTTGATAACTCTGAAAGCTTTCTCTGTGTGTGTGTGTGTGAGTTATGAATTGTTTATGTCGAAGATTCACCTTCTCTCTTCGCCAATTATTCCTAGATGTTTCAAGGGAAGTAAACCACTAATTTATAGAACGATGAACCACTAATCCCAAGAGCGATCTATGAAGAGTGAACCATCCTCTTGTAAAGCTGTAAATAACCAAGTGCTCCATTTGTATTTTACCAAAACAAAAAAAAAAAAAACAAGTGCTCCGCTTGTATGTGTAGAAGTTCTCCTAAACGATATTGCAGAGAGTATCTCAAAGAGAAGGGCGTGTATTCCTTCAGTTGAGTTTCCGATCTTTCTCAACGAGCGATATCAAAGCTTTTGCTATGTTCACCCGACAAGTGGTAGCAGGGCTTCTGCTATGTTCCCCCAACATATGTTTAGGATAGCCATGTACAAAGAGACATGGTTAAAAGTAGGGAAAAAAACCAAAAATATCCTAAATTGATTGCATTAGTACTAATTCAGTCCGGAACCTATATGTTGATTGGAAAAAAGCCATTTGCATTTATGCCAATGCAGTTTATCCAGCCAATTTTGATTGGAAATCGTTAACATGGACAATGGTCATCTTATCTGACACAATTGGCATCGACTTGGACAAATTTTACTTTTTTCTGTATACTTATTACTTTTTATGTTTTTCCTTCCTTTTTTTTCATTTAGCCTGCGAGGGTCATGGCCCTCGCTTCGATTGCTGACCGCAGGCAAGGGCTACCAAGCCTCCCTTGTCATCCATTGCCCGGCGATGATCGCCCTTGCCGGATCTAGTGAGGTCTTGGCTACCCTCAATTGCCACCGGCATGGCCTAAGCAAGAACTGGGACCATTGCTAGCCAAAAATAAAATAACAAATAACAAAAAAATAAAAAAAATATTTGACAAATGTAAAATTTGTCCATGTCAACGCTAGACATGCCACGCAGGACAGTCGGCATCCATATCAATGATTCCTCGCTAAAATTGATCAAATAAACTAAATTAGCAATCGGACCAAAAAAAATGAACTGACACAACTACAAAATATTTTTAGCACTAAATTAGTTCAATTGAAGTGTTTAGAACTGAATGGTATTAATGTTATAAATTTAGTACTATTTTGATATCTTCTCGTTTTAAAATATCACCCCGGATTGAAAAAGAAAAAGAAAAATTGACTGACTTTTTTGTTATTGCAATAAAAATGAGGGGAACAAAACGAAATGAGGAGGAAAGAAGGAAAAGCCACTTGAAGTCTTAGACCATGAGAAACTCTCAAGTCACTCCAATTTACCCCCATTTTGGAAACTTTGTTCTTCTGCCTCTGCTCAAATTAAACATTGTTTTCGAAGCTCTTTTCTAGAATATCTTCTCTTCCCTCCAAATCTGCCCGTCAAAACTGAGAATAGGTTGAAAGGATGTAAAGAAATCAGTGCAAAAGATTTATGGGATTACACAATAGTTACTTAAATTACATTATACTTGCGAGCATTTGACAAAATGCCTAGAAATGAGTCAAAACTTTGACGCATGGATTGTTCTTAAATATTCTTGTAGTCAACTGCATTCATTGATCAGATAATATTCCCATTCCAAGACTTCCAATAGCAGAATTTATTAAGCTCATCTTGCAATTGCACGTGACTGGCTTTGTCTCGCGTAATCGAATTGGTTGCATCAATTATTAGGTAAATATCACAATACATAAATGAAACATGACCATTTACATCATCTCATGCACTGAGAGCGCGACCTCCATCCACTCAATGCATCATCATCTTTTGGTTTCAGTAGCCCCACGTGAGGTACACATAATTGAAGAATAGGGACATAAAATGGAATTTTTTTATTTAACTTGTCATTTGGTTTTTTGGGGATTGACGGATCCTATCTATATCTTCTTACCTAGAGAATGATTACAGCTCTACATAACACTTAAAGTCAATTTCAAACTTGAGTCAATGATGCATTCATTAAGAAATAGTATAGCTCCTTCAATCTTATCTAGTAAAAGATGGGAAAATGTCCACAAAACCCTAAACCTATTCTACTTTTCCCAATTCAATCCTAAACTTTTAATTTTGCCAATCATTTTCACCTTTCGTAAATTAAGTCCATCGAATCAATTTACGCAAGAAATTGATGACTAGATATCGACCATCCTATATGGCATAACCAAAGTTGACTTGACAATTTTTTAAAATATTTTAACTTTTTTTGTATCTATTTTTTATTAACTTTTTCCTTTTTGTTTTCTTTTGTTTTCTTTTTCTTTTTCTATTCAAAGGGCTGGTGTGGCAGAGTGCTGGCAACCCTCACTCCCTCGTTATGGTTGACGAGGGCCACTAAGCCCTCGCCTCGCTAGATCTGGTGTCGTTGAGGGCTCACAAAATCTAGCTAAGCAAGGGCATGACGGCCTTCCCTAGGCCCTCACCGGCCACAGTGAGAGCTGACGAGGGTTGTGTGGGCTCGCGACGCCTCATCAGCCTCAGTAAAAAGGAAAAGAAAAATAAAAAATTTCAAAAAAAAATACTTAAAAAGTATTCATGGCAGTGTTGAACGTGCCACGTAAAATTGTCGGCATCAATGTTATCAATTGTCAATAAAGAATTACCGTATGGACTCAATTGGCAAGAGGTGAAAAGTTTAAAATTTAATTGGCAAAATTAAAAGATTTACGATTGAATTGGAAAAAGTGCGCTAGGTTAAGGATTTTTTAGATAATTTTCTCTGTAGAAGATCTCTCGTAGCTCTCGGGGGAGAACTTGTAGATGCCAATTTTATTTTTAAACTTAGAAAACTTAAATTACATGAGAAAGTTTCGGCTAGTTTAGTTGTACAATCTATTCACACAAGAATAGTAAATTCCACATGTTTGATGCAAAACTAATATTCAGCGAGCAGGAAATTGAAATTTAAAGATATTTAGACATTACAAATGCTAATCCCATTGAAGTGCACATGGGAAGGGGTTAATATGAGCCGTAAACTGTAGAGAAAGAAACAAAAGTTAATCCAAGGTTTCACAATCCGCGCAGGCGCATCCGAACAGTATTTCTATGAGCGATCAGCTACAAATTGGGAGAATTACCAAAAAAAAAATTCTACATTTATTGTAATTGTGTCAATTAGATCCAAAATCTTTTTTTTTTGTTTTATCAATTGAGCCCTAAACTGTGTCAATCCATATAAATCGTCGTTGATAACAAATATATTTTTTATTGACTAATTATTTCAAGTGATATAAGCGATCATTTTAAGGAAAAAAAATTAAAGCATTCATTTTTTGTTAAACAAACGGAGCCTAAGTATAGTGCTACCAATCAGTAAGTCTGATTTAAGGAACCTATGAGGAAAACATCACCCAAAAGAAAAAGTACCTCGTCGAGATAATAAGAACTACTTTGTTATATATGATGCATGATTAAGTTGATTTGATGATATGAGCATCCTATATATTGTCTCTATGTTTTGGTATGGATTTTGATTTGGAGAGAAAAATAGGTCGAACCGAACTAAACCGAATCATGAACAATTACTTCCATTAGCTTCATTAGCTTCATTAGCGTTGACAAATTACGTATAGCCGCATCCAAAAGCATTTATCGACAAGGTTCAAATGCAAATTCTTCTTCCCAAATAACAAGGACACCTAACTTTCAACTAGAACTCATTCTTATAGATGCATATAAATCGCAACCATCCACGTGCATTAGGTAAGGCTCCACCCGCAAGGTTCGGAGGGGGGAATTATCACGTATCGGACGCGGATTTTGTCGCGCATATTTTCGGCATGTGCTCATGTGTGCGGACAGAAACAAATTGAGAGAATCCTGGCCGCTTCTCAAAAGTGAATGTAACACATGATTCTCCATGTAATGAAACTGAACAAGGTTCGCAGCAAGGCTTATTCGGCTCGGAGGAGTTGTAGGCTGATTCTCCTCCTCATGTCGTGAACAAACACTTCATAGGTTCTTACTTCCTTTATTCTCGCTGTCTTTTACTAGAAATTAATTGATGTGAGAAAATGGTATTTAGGTTTGTTATGCTTTTCTTTTTTCCTCAAAAAGTCTCAATTGAACGTTTACCCTATGTATTTACTACAAAATTGTCGGAATAAATGCACCGAAACTAAACTAATTATAAGTATGGCCTACTACTAAATAAAGGAAATTGCTCAATTAAAATTTCTTCTGTTGCGGTGTAGCTAATTTCCTTAGTTTTTCCTATTAGTTAACCATAATTGCATATTGGGTATGTGGTGGGTAGTCCTGAGGGGTTAACACACTGACAATGAGTTCACAGATACCAACTCATGTGCCATCTGAAGAAAAACTTATTTTTTTCCTTGAAATAGCATACTATTTCAGAGCACAAGAATGCAACATAAGCATCAAGATGCACAAAACACAGGTAAAGTTGGGCAAGTTGCTTGGCTAAGAAAAAGTAGATGTTGGTTCTCCCTGTCCATAAAATACTGTGTAGTGTATCTTTCCACGAAAAAGCTATGTTATTTTTTGTAGCAATCATCTCTATCCAACACATTATGTGCGACCTAGATATGTACATATACGTGTATAATGTTGCAATGACCCAGATCGTTTCATGCAGATAAGTTTTTTAAAATGAGTACTCGAGGGACCACACAAGTTGGTAATCATTTGAAGTTGGACCATACTCATGAATTTTATTTTTTTTTAACATGATCATTCCCGTCCAATATGATATTTTAGGATATCACAAACTTCCCTACCTAAAGAACTAATGAGCTAACATACCGATACTCCTCTTAATTGACGAGTGATCTGGCCTCCTCCATCATCTTAGAGGCCTTCTAAAAATCACACTTTGTCTGAGCTTTGTTACCTTGATGAGCACTCTTTGATCACATCAAACTTGATATGGGTCCGTAAACCACACATCTGCCTAGGGAGTCTAGCTCTGCCGTCATCTGGATCGATTCGACTTATTTCACATGGACCAAAAGACCTCAAAAAGAATGATCGAGTAATCACACAAAACGGTGACAATTTACGTGCAAGTCTTAATTATGAATCAATTAACATGGAATTTTGGGGTGTTACTACTGTTTTTTGTGATTTGAATTCCTCAATGTTGGTCCTATTTTAGCGTAATCCAGTAAATTTTGTGGCCCCATCACGTTCTTCTCATGAATGATGCCTTATATTTAAGAGATGCTATTCCTTTTCTGTTTCTTCTTTCTTTTCCCTGTTCTTGCTTCTTTTCTTGTAATGAAAGTAGATGTCCAGAGAAAAGGGATCTAAGCATAGGCTGCAAATGGCAGACTGCTGATATATATATATATATATATATATATATATATATATATATATATATATATATATATATATATATATATATATATTATTTTATTTTATTTTTTGATAAAGTGGATTGGACCACATATCTGGCATCCGATCTCAGTGTCCAAAGATCCTGCCTGAAAAGCAATACCTAGAGAGAAAAGCTTTCTGCATAGCTTCGTTCATTCAAACTTGGCCTTATGCTGTTCTTGACTAATAATTGCGATTAGGGTTTACATTCCACTTTGCATCTACTTTCCCCTCAAGAGAGATGAAGCTCAGCTGATGTGAATCTCTAGCAACATGGAACCCTAGAAAACGCCACACCCTTTATTCATTTCAAACAGCTCTTTAGTAAGCAAAGCTACCAATAGGATAGCACAGCGAAGGGAACGTCGGTCACTAAAAATCGCTTTTTCAATGGTCGGATTCAACTCTTCGAGTTATTATATTAAATTTGTATGGTCATGATGTTTAGAACCTGATTACTTCCGTTACGATTGAACGTTATGAATTCTTGCGAGAAACAAGGTTTGTCCAACATAGGTACTCGCAATTGTCGCAAAGTTTCAGATGCAGTTCAATAGCTTTCGCCGCATGTCGGGTTCATGCTTGAAAAGCTCAAAGCCGCATCCAATCTTCTCACCAAGCGACTGTAATATATAGTTCACCATATGAAATGATTTATCAAAGCCTGATGTAATTCAAGCCGTTAAGTCTCAAGTGAATCCGCGAGCCTCATCAATCAGTTAATGTGTCCGGGCAGAAATGTATTTTCCGGAAAGAGGCATAGTTGAGGACATCTTCAGTTAATTTGGCAAAGTAAATCATGGAAAGATATCAAGAACTAAGTCTCACAGAGCCTGTCAAGGGGAAAGAAAAAACTTAGAAGTGTGATATAATACTTGTAAGATATCTCTATTAGCCTTATTTTGTATGGCCATTTCTCCAACAAAAACAAAAGACTCAAGAGAGACTTAAAAATCTCATATCGTAGATGATATAATGAAGGATACGCACCCGCGCGGGTTAGGCGGTTGGACTCTAGGGTTTTAGTATAATTCGTGTTCATCGAGCGATACTCAAATTTTCGCTGTATTTATCCGCTGAAAGAAGTTTCAAATGGTCTCATTCTCTATGCTAGAGTCGCATAGACAGAGACAAAAAAAAAAAGCACAACTGTGAATTATGAAGTACAAAACACACCCTCCAACCAAATATTGCTGAAATTAACTAATGCCAGAGGCACAACGTTTATCAAGACTGTCTTGTCGTTTTCATAATGGGTGTACTATTTATAGTCATTTGCGAAACGTTGATGACTCAATTGCAACAATTGATGTTGTACGACGACAGTGACTTCATGATCCCGGCTACTTGTTAGCTCTACCAAATGCCTCTTGGATGGTCCTATAAAACTCCCAACTCATGTTGGCCCTTTACAGAACTTTATAAGCTGTCACTTCTCAACTTTTTACTGGAGCAGATTAATTGCGGAGAAAGAAAATATCTGTAGATTGAGAGGCACTTCAAGCCACCAAAATGCCTAGCAAACAAGAGAGTTCACCTCTGAGTAGATATTGCGTTAACTTATTGCCTGGTTTGATTAACGTGAGATTGCTAGCTTCTGAAATATTCTCCTTTGTTTCACATTTTTACAATGATATACATAATTTTCGAAATTGAGAATGCTTAATCATGTGGTTTAATGATTCTCCATCATCACGCTATATGATTTAAGTTATGAAATACTGAAGGCAGGAAAAATATATTTGGGTTTTCAAGCAGAAACAACGCATTTTTCTGCTAATGCATGTGGCAATAAATTCACAAAATCATGCCCCAAAGCAAGTAAACCTCGACTACATTTTGGAGAAGTTCCTTACACAAACAGCATACAAAAAACAAAAGGAAAGGAGAAAGAAAGAGGAAAAACCCCCTCATTTGAGGGGTTTTTATGATCTTCCGGCATACTAACCCACCGTCTTATAAGTGTCGTATTCAAAGTCATTGTTACGGTGCTTCCTATACAAGATATTGTACTTCGAAAAACACTGCAAAAAAATTCGAGGAACAGTTGAGAAAACCCATAATGTTGCAAGGTTGGTCCCCAACGAACCAAGTGCAGATGTGTGTGTGGCTTTTAAGGGGAAATAGAGGAAAGAGGAGGGGTTAGAACTTGGCAGGGGAGGAAGAAGATGGGAGAGAATAAAAACAATTGGAGCTCCTCGGGATCAGCAAAGTGGGATAATATAGCAGATTACGAGCTGGCATATGCTGCTTTTATCAGAATTCAGAAGCACCCAGAAAATGTTTTTCCCTTTTTGCCCTTTTTGCTTTTGAAAGAAAAGATAAGGTATATATCATTTAATAAAAATTAATTAATTAATTAAACAGATTTTTTTTTTTTTGGCTATGGAGTGCTTCCAAGTTCCAAGTGATTATTAACCATACCCATTCGTAACGCACCGGTTACATGTAATACAAGACAAACGGTGCATTTTTATAATTAGAACTTTCCCTTTTAAGAGTTCAATTTCAAACGCTTAAGAGTTCAATTTCAATTCTGATGTAGCACATGCAGCCATCGCTCTACGGCCTTAAGGACGAGACGACATTTTCGGGTGTACCGTTACATATGAGTGCAATCTATCTCGACATTTAATCATGTTAGTTCTAGGCGAGACTAACATAAAGGTTTACATGCATTAACCTCTGAACAGCTGGAATCATCCAAAAACATTTAGGTAGGAAGGAGGCGCGCGCGCTCTCTCTCTCTCTATCTGCATCGCACTGACACCTGTTTCTGACACTTAGAATCTGAAACGTCAAGCTCAATGTCTGCTCGAGCATTCAATATCAATTCTGATGTCCCCTCTCTCTCTCTCTCTCTCTCTCTCTGAATTCTCCCCCTTCTCTCACGCACTAGCTTGCTCGCTCTTTGGAATCTTTTATGCCATGACCCTACTGTTCCTACATGAGGACAAAGCACTATTTTAATTGGGACCCATCAAACAAAATTGCTCCTGAATGATTGCAAATTTTTTTTTTTTTGGTACAGGGGCCCAATTACTCTCTCTCTCTCTCTCTCCACATGGGTTTGGGTTCTTAGCAGAGACGCAAGGGGATAAGTTCTTCCTCCCTCTCCTGTGGGTCATTGGATGGGAACATGTGACTCCCATTTGGCATCTGGTTCTCTGAACATGTTCATCTCCGAGTGGTCAGAATCCACGCCACATGTAGCTCTCAGAATGCTCCCGCACCTCCTCTTACACCAAGCTATTAGAAATCCTTCCTATCATTTTCGAGGAGATATGAACCACGCCGACTGGATCCTCTAAAGAGTTGACTCACCCCGTCACACACACTACAATTTCCACCGTGTAAAAGCCAGATTTTACATTGTCGTAGACTTTGGACTGGCAAAATTTGTTCAAGCATATCATAACTGCAACCTACGAGTTGATTCTCCACTCCACATAAGCAACTGGGGAACCGGAGTCGCGAACCCTGTAAATCAGCCTTCTAACCAGTAACCAGTTGGCAAAGCGTGAATTTCATTTTCAGTAGGCACATGAGAAGTGCGATGCTAGATAAGAGCGATTAACAACCACCGGACCAGTCTGAGTACTTCACATGAACTTCCAGGATACTAGTGTCAATACCCACTACACTATGGGGCACTGAATGAACGCAAACTTATGATCTCAAAAAAAAAAAAAAATGTACGCAAACCGTCATGAGCTGATTTTCCTAGAACATAAGCAAAATCAATTCGCTTCCCAGTCTTCCCTGCGTTTCTCTTCCAGAGTTAAAGAAATGGAGGGGCAGAAAAAGAGCTTCCACATTTTTTGCAAATGGTGTGCTGAAAGCTGAATGCTAGACTGATCTTCAAAACCAGAGTCAGTCTGATTAATAATATCTACAGTTCCTCCCGAAAATGCAATATTTGCTTCAATCAAGCACCAATGCCCCCCACAGACTACATTTACAATACATCAAGGCCAATCCTGTGGCTCTGAAATGCACCCATGTGGCCGGTTCAATCAAGTCCTATGACTCTAAACTAAGTAAAAAGAGAGAGAGCCACGTCAACTCCCTCCTTGAAAATAATGTCTACACTAAAGAGCAAATGGTATCTTTTCTTATTGAACTAAAAGAAATCCTATTCTTATTGGATCCAAACGTAAATTCTAGATCTGAAGCATCACTGGGAATTGAGGCATTGCTTGTTGAAGGGAAAGAAAAGACGAGGGCAGGTGAAGACCTCCTCAGACCAAACGTGTAAGAGGGAACGGCGGAATCCTCTTTTGGCTGATGCAGATTATTGACAATAGATTGAGGTGTGATGGATGGAGTTGGTGGCTCAGGAAATATCCTAGGGGAAGAAGAAATGGGAAATGTAAACACGGAGTTATTATCAGAAGAAACCATAGCCCTTACTTGAGGCTTATTGATGGAAATAGACGGAAGAACTGCTTTAGACCCCAAAGCTGGTTTCTTTGATGTTCTATGTCCACGAAAGTCAGAAGCACTCGGAAGTTCCTTGGAAGCATCCTGCATATAACCCAATCAAGAAAGACATTAAAAAGGGTATCTTTCAGTATATATCTGCAAATAGAAGTCTCTGTTCATATACTGGGTGGAATCTACTTCTACATTACGAAATGACGGAAAGGGGAGAACCGGTCTCCTAACATCTGTATGGTCTTAAGAAGCTATTGGATACGAAATTTTCCTACTATCAATTTCTCACCATGGTAAGAAATAGCCAATCAATTAAGAGATTCATCAAATATTATACATGGGGACCTATCAGTTCTAAATCAGTGCGAACATATGCTGTCAAACAACTCATGTCTTAACTGCCGTTAAGGATCTATTGCTGATAAAAGTTGGAAGGAAACCCATTTGCAGTTAACTTGATTGTCTTCGTTGGTAGAAAAGCATTGTAGGGGCAGTACCTTATTTGAAATCTCGAAGCCAAACTTGTCATCCACGCCAGAATCTAGTGAAGCAGTGTTATTAACTCCAGGAACTGGGATAGCATTGCAAATATCTTCCTCAGAACCAGAAAAACGTCCTTTTGCAGCATTAGCAGTTTTGTTTGCATTCTCTTCCTCTGGAACTCTAAAAAATGAAGTTCCTGTACCTCCATTTGTAAGAACAGCATTCATCTGGTTAGTCTCGTCTGCTTTGCCACATCTAACAGAAGCAGACGGATACGATATATAACCACTACTTGACATCGAATGAGCAACATCAGAAGACTCAGATCTTTTCCTCAAAGTGGCATGCTTCAACTCCGCAGCCTTACCCTTGGGAGTTGGTAAGCTTCTATCAAGATGCTCCAGTATCTTTCTAGCCATCTGACTAGAATGTGTGGGAACGGTTGGGACACCTACATAAAAATTCTGTGACTTTTTGTCTACTGATTGGAATTTTGAACTGCTACTTGTTCCTCCAGCCTCCATATTCTTGTTGAAGGCAGGCAAAGAATGCATGCGAAAGTCAACTGTCTCTCTCTGCGAAGAACCGACTAAAGTAGAAAAATTACTAAAATTTTGGGGACTTCCAGTACTGAACTTTTTCCTTGAACTACGCATGGGTCCTATGGATCCATGGTCACCAAGCAATTCATCCTCTCTGAATCTAACCTGCATAGATTCCCACAAATTTAATACAATCAATTTCAGTTCACCAAAATCATAAATTGTGATCAGAGAAAGGACAGCAAAAACCTTTTGACTTAAGTTTCACTCTTATAAGCATGGAACAACACAATTTTAGTAACCACACGAGTCAAAGCTTATTATGTATGTTTCGCATCGTAATGCCAATTGTTTAGTTACATTTGAATTATGACTAAGAACAAACAAATCCAAAAACAAAGCTTCATCATTACTGCTGTAGGAGACATTCAACTGGGTTCCATATTCACAATGAATTTTCATTGCCAAGACAATTGATCCAATTGCTTCCAGAAACAAGCACACACTCGCACCATGCTTAGTCGGAAAAAGCACAGACCCAGCTTCAGTTTGCTTTAATGACAGATTAGACTGCAAAAGAGTCAGTGAAACAGTACATAGGCATTATTTTTCTACTTCACCATTTCTCAGATGTCTTCAAGTTTAACACCATTTTGATAAAAGATAGAGGTAATAACAATCAGCTCAGTTGCAGCTGCTTCTGGTGACTGTATTTCTCCATTTGTCATCAGAGCACAGATGGGAGTACTATATTTGCTTCACAAGACAATGAACATGTCCATATTGACGGGCATATATGTAGCAACAACACGACACGCCACAATACTCCGACACGTGATTTCTCTAAAAATAGAGAATTCAAACACGTCAGGACACGTGAATTAAATGGATATATATATATATATATATATATATATATATATAATAAGTTATCATTTTTATGATTTCACAAATAAACAGATAATAAAAAAAAGATCCTAGAATGAAATTAATAACAAAATGATAAATACACAAAAAGAAGCCAAAGACACCAATTATTGCTCAAATGTCACAGCTAAGCATCTATTTATCCCTGATTTTCCCTAACTAGCCCCCACCCCCTACTTTTATGTTTTTTATTCCCTAAAGAAAAGAATAAAAAAAAAAAATCACTAATACACATATCAAAGCCCAATTCCCTCAAGCTCGCCCACCTCATATCCTCCTGAAACCCTAATCAAAGCCCAATTCCCTTCCTTCGAAACCCTAATCACCCACCTCATGTCCTCCTTCCCAGGTCAAACTAGCCCACCTCCTCCACAACTCCCTCTTCAACCGTGCCAAGCAGACGGATCCCAACTCCCTCTCCCTCAAGGTCGCCCACCTCATCCACAACTGCCCCACGTCAAGCTCCGCGCCATGCCTGCCATCCTCCTCCGCAAACTCCTCACCCGCGACGACTCCTACATCTACTCCCGCCTCACCCTGCAGACCCAACCCTCCCTCAAGTCCGTACTCGTACCTCAATTCAGCATGAGGAGGCCAAGACGATCACCAAGAAGCTCTGCGACACGGTAAGTTTTTTCCCTAAAAGACCGAAATTTTCCTAAATTACCCCCGGGACATGCGAGTCCCAGCGTGTCCCTTTCGTTGACCACGTGTTAGAATGTCGGACACGCGTCATCCGACCGTGTCCCAGCATGTTGAGCACGTGTTGGTCGCCGACACGGGAAAAATGCCCTCGGGAGAGTGTCCGTGCTACATAGATTACAGATCAAATCGAAATTAAAGATTCACAGGACATGTTTCACATACCTTAGACTTGGACGTAGATTGTATAGGTCTCGAATATGGTGTTCTGCGGAGATTCGGAGTCCCATGTCTGCCTCTTTGAGTCTGTGGGGTCAAAAAACAATCTTGTACTACTGAACCCGGCCAGCATACAGATGGCTTGGGTACAGGTGATGGACTAAAAGGTTTCTGTAAATAGCCATCCACATGACGCAATGCTTTTGGATCTTCTGGCAGGCTACTTTTAAGAATAGAACCAACTTCTGATGTCCGACTTCCCATGTAGGCTCTAGCAATGTCAACAGGTGAAGCACCGATTTCGTCACATAACTGCAGAGTTTTCCGAGCACCACAAGTACTGTCAGAACAAACATGAAGAAAACTTCTTCCGGTCTAAGATGGCCTGCCCATATATATACAGAGGCATCACCATCAAATAAATAGAACTTCACTGCTAACACCATATTAAAATTCACAAGCTAGCATCAATGGTTCCACATTCATCTAAGAAGTCCATGCATAAGATACAGTACTATTTGAGTAGCTTTTTCGAAAAGAGATATAGATATGTAGGTATTTTAAAACAGACGTTAAAACAGCAGAAAAATTTCAGTAACTTATAAACTTGAGCGATGGCATCATGACGCATTTAATAGGATCTATATGTTAAAATACCAAAGAGATTATCTAATGTTCTCATGAAGAAGCAATCCACACTATTTTTGTGAAACGTTCCAACATGCAAAGGCAGGATATTAAACATGTTACACCCTTTAAACACACCTTGATCTAATAGCTTAAATTTTTAAAACAACTGGTTGTGAACCTCCAAAATTTACATGGTGCCAAAGCATGAGATCTTGAATTTAAATCCTTCCACGTCACTCGTTTGCCTCAGCCGTATTTCCAAGCTTTGGTCTTAATCAAAGCCACGCCTACGTGTGAGAGGCAGTGTTAAACCATTTAAGGGCTGTCTGGACTAAATTTCACATTTTGTTTTTTTGCTTAATCTAAATCTTGCAACACATGCACGTTGACTTTCATTAAATCCGAATTGCCTTAATTTCACAATGCTCAAGTGCTGCAACATAAATTTACATCTAAATTTTTAATAATTTTTTGAACTTTGAATAATGTTTTTCAAATTTTGGCAGGAAGGAATGAAAATCTTTTCATTTTTTTAATAAATGTAACCAAACGTACCCTTAAATATTAAACCACACATTCAACTAATACTTAACCTTTTAGAACAGCGGGCTATGATCCCTCAAAATTTTACAAAACAGCTAGTAGAAACTAGAAAGAAGCAAAAGGTCATCAACACCAACAAAGAGTCGCTATGCTATGTACCAAGGCACATTCCAACACCTTTCTAACATATTCAAGAGAAGCATGGTGGAGGTGCAAGAAGAGCATTACTATACTGTTCGCTTCATAAAAAACACTTCAAAAGCACATAAGGAGAATTACATTATACTTCAAGAACAATTTGGAGGCAAAGTTGGAGCAAAGAATGCAAGAAAATCACATGTATCCATTTAAAATTTCATCTCCATAAGCTATTCAGGTGCCGTGGAAATTAAGATTTATCCTTCTGCTTTTCCAATAATAAGCTACCTTCAACTTTCTCTGTAAAAACGATTTCAAGCTGCTGGAACACACAAATACAACAAAATTAGATGTAGGCCACAGAGCCACAAAATAAGACATCTTGATAGTTGCCAAACCACCAAGTGACCAAACATTAGTTACCAACTATTGATGCCAACCAACATAATCTGTCATGATAGGCAAAATATGAATTACAGCAATCCTGTAACTGCCTCTTTAACTCTTGGGATCTCCAGGTCATTCCTGTGTTCTGAGAACCCTTGGCTCACATCAAAAACAATAATGGCATTCTTAACAAGTTGCTTCGACTTTATAGACATTATGCCAGAGTGCTCTAGCGCTAACATTGGCAGGAGAAAAAATGTTCAGACAGAGAAACGTATTGAAGAATCTACTCCACTTACATTAGAATGATGAAGGGGCGTTGACGCTTCCCATAGAGCTCTGTTCAAAACTCCCTGCTCTCCCCCACTTGTTTTGCCTGGAATGTGAGGCGCAACTTCACCCACAGCATTCATTTTGGAGTTGTTCTCCCTTTCCTTCGTCTTTGGTAGATCAACGGTCTTTGATTTTAAAATCTCAGTTAGACGACTAATTTCATCCCTGCATAATGATAAAAACAATCAGGGCATGGAATATAACGGACATGTCCATTATGTGCAAATCTTGGTGGTTAAATTGCAGAGTTCCTATCAAATATGCACCGTCAACAAGAATACTGTGCAAGCTTAATGAGCCATTAAGGAGTCTAGGACAAAGAAATTTCTAATAAACGGGTAGAAATTTTGCCAACAAAAACAAATTTTCCTTCCACCATTTTCCACCTGCCCACTTTAAGTTGCTCCAAGCGCACTTATCAAGCTATATGAAATAAACTATTTACCAAAAGAAGAAAAAAAACACTCTGCGAAGGGTATACAATGCAGAACAAACTACAGAAACAAGGTTTAGCCTAGTGTTGCTTCCCCCTCACCAACACCGAAGAGGTCAATGTTTTGATATTTATGCTTACCCTCCCTCACTAAAGAACTTAAAGGTAAGACAACAAAACTTATCAACAATTACATCAACATCAACAACACTTTTATCCCAAACAACAAAACTTATCAAAAGATAAATTTGCACAAAATCTATCATGAATGACTTTTCAGAAAGAGAAATATATATATGAACTAAAAAAAAAACACCTCACAGGTAAACGTGCACCGGGACAACATAGTACAAAGTACATTGAACCTGTAGAGAAAAAGTTGATTTACCTGGAGAACATTTTTCCTCTTATCAGCTGCTCAATTTCAGAAAGGGCCGTATCTTTTGGGAGGTCAGTTACTTTGTTGTGTGTTGTTTTGAATTCTGCGTACCCATCAGAAATGGTTCTCTTTGGTACATCAGATGCAACAGCATTTCCTACTTCTGCTGATCTTGATAATCCCAACTCAATCTAATAGGAACATCATCGAATTTTTATTAAAAAGAAGGGATATTTACATAAACAGTCCCTGAACTTTGGCAGAATGTGCAATCTGGTCCCTGAACTTTTAATTTGTTCAATTTAGTCCATAAACTTTAGCAGAATGTGCAATCCCTAAACTTTTGACTTATTCAATTTAGTCCCTAAATTTTTAGTGCATGTTCAATCTAGTCCCTAAATTATTGAAAAATGTTCAATATAGTCATTTTGTTAATTTAAGATCAGGGATAACGTTGAACATTTTCATATAGTTCAGGGACTAAATTGAACATTTACTAAAAGTTCAGGGACTGAATTGAACAAGTCAAAAGTTTAGGGATTAAATTGCACATTCTGCCAAAGTTCAGGGACTAAATTGAACAAATTAAAAGTTCAGGAACTAGATTGCACATTCTACCAAGATTTAGGGACTATTTGTGTCATTTTGCCTAAAAAGAAAAACAAAAGAAGCCAATGGTAGAAAACTACGAGATTAAAAACTGTCTCCCATAAGAAAGACCAATACCATGCCATATGATGAAGAGACGAGCATTTTGGATGCTACTTTTGGGACAAGATAGTTAATCCGAAAACCTGAACTCGAAAGCTGCGTGTATATAGAGCCACACGAGCAATGGTGTCACATGTAGGAAAGAATCATCCTTGAAAAACATGATAGCCAAATATGCAGCTTTACCCACATAAAGATGGATAATGGTGCGCCACATGAGTTATTCGGCAGAATCACTTGAATTTTGGCAAAAGAAAAGGCAAAAAAATGACATGAAGATGACAAGATAGGGGCAAAGTTGTACTTGGAGAAGAATAGTTTTACATGGTACCAGCCACGGGGGGGGGGGGGGGGGGGGGGGTAGGGGGGGTAAACCACTCTTTTTGTTCAGTAGCTTCAAGATTATAAAACTACTTCAGAATGAACGCAGTCCACCGGACAAAAAGACTTCGTGCAATATCCAAGAAAACGCAAGATCCAGAAATCATGAAAGAATTTGCAAGAATATTAACCAGAATACAATCTGGAGTTCCTCAACATGAACAAGAGCTATTCAGCAACTTACAATTGAATTGCCTTCGTGGTTACTGCCTCCAACATCTTGATCGATCAATCTCTTCAACTTATCTATAACAGAACATCACACTGATTGAAAATATGAACAAGGCATAGCATACAGAAATAGATATCTAAGCATGTCTGAAGATGAAGTTACAAAGGTCACATTACAAGATAAAACCAGAGGATGCACTAAAATGAAGAGAAGATGATACATGGTCCACATGCTAATCACAAGCAGCAGCCGTACACTATAACAGCCCAGAAGCAAACAACATACTTATTTATCTCAAAGAAACAGATACACACAAAAGAAACAAGAACTGAATATGCGCAAAGTAAGAAGGAAATTATTTTGATCAGGAAATGCATTCCAAAACTGCCCAGAAGGGAGTATATAAAACAGACAAGTAGATAATCAATTATCTCGAGCTAGAGCCAGCTTAGAAACTTATTTTGAGTTGACCAAATAAAAAATATTTATCTTGCACCAATCACCAAAAAAAAAAAATTACACGAATCTAAAGATCGGCATTTATAACGCTTATAAAGATTTGGTTGTTTTAATATGACCTTCTTTTCCACGCATTTCTTACATCTTTCAAGTATGCCGCATATTAAACAAAAATCGATTTAGAATGTTTAAAGTAAAATTCACCTCAAAAGCACGCTTCGCTATAAACTCCCTCAACAAAGATAATTAAGAGCCTGCATGATAACACTTCCCATTCTGAATTTCTCTACCATAAGTCAATCTGGCAGAGAAATTCATTTGGTAAAATCAATTTTGAAGTAGAAAGGCATTTGATAAAAAAAATGGACTTCTGGTTGGATTTTTAGCCAACTTTGAGAAGTAAAAGATTTTTACTTCTCGGCTCCAGAATCACTTCTTTGACCTCACGAGCCACCGCCGCCGTCGCCAAAGATTTTGTTGATAATGTTTCAAAAATATAAATTTTCAACCGTTACCAAACGAATTTCTCTTATTAGAAGTCAATTTGGAGCAGAAGTAGAAAAATTAACTTTTGCTTTTGAGGAGGAGTAAATAAATCAACTTCTGGTCAGAAGTAGAATTCTTGCTAGAGAATAATATCAATGCATGATGGTAACAAACAAGATCAACCATACAAAAACAAAAATTCATGACGGTAGGAATGCACAAAAACCGCATGAAATTTTTCTTGTTGTACAATTGATTCCTAATACTATTCTTCATTCATACACCATCCTTTTTGTTCAATTGTAATCCTTGAAGACTTCTCCTAGTCATAAACAACTTTTGTATGTTAGAAGCACATCCCGTGAATCATAAACCGCTCTAGAAACAATTCGAATAATTCAGTGAACATTAAAAGACCTAGCTACAGAAACATATTATCTTTCATTAGTAGATATTTCCGACATGGAAAAGAACATTAAAAAGGCATATATATAGTGGAGTCTAGATTTGCAGAGTGAGTTGTACGACCAAATTTGGTTCTCACGGTTCCAACTATATTTACTTTAATCCTTGCATACGGAACTAAATAATTTTTGTATTAGATTGGGATGACAATCCAAGATTTCATCAAGCCAAATGGAATATTGTATCACAAACAGTTGATAATGGAGATTGGGGGTAAAGCATTGGTTTTTACAAATAGACCATTCCTTGGAAGATGGTTGTGGACATTTAATGTGGAGAAGGCTAGCCTTTGGAGGAGGGTAATGGTTGCGAAATTTGGTTTCGAAGGTACATAATGGATAACTAAATCTAGTCAAGGAGAACATAAAATGGGGCTTTGGAAGCACATTGGGCAAGGCAGGGATGTTTTCAAAAGCAGAGTTTCTGTATTCAGTGGGGGACGGTAGGAATACTAATTTGTGGTAGCACAAATTTGTGGAGACGCTACTTTCAAGGATTTATTCATGTATGTGTACACATAACAACAGTAAGAAGTACATTTCAGCAAATTTCATTGCTTTTTTCTCTCTAATCATCTCTCTCACCCCATCAACAATTATTTCTCTTCTTCCCTGCTACAGTCGTTATTTTTCCTTCTTTTTCTGTTCCTTGTACTCTGGTAAAAAATTTCAATAAATCTCGAACAAATAATTACTTCAATCACTGAATAAAGCATAAACAACGAGAAAGAAATTACTTCACATCACCGAGGAATGGACAACGTGTTTCCATTGCGGACTCAACTAGACAGTCCAGGAAAACCTCTCTTAAAAAGAGCAGAAACAAACAAAAAAACCCTAATCGCGAGAATTAATCAAGAAACCGTAGAACTTAACTCCAATTCATCTGATCGTCCATACCGATTAACCAAGTCACACAATAACAACTAGAGCAGCGATGATTAGAGAAGCGCAACTGAGAGAGACCAACAGACCGTCGTCGCCGTCGCCGTCGTCGTCGTCAGGGAGACGAGGCAGCGAAACAGGGG
Source organism: Rhodomyrtus tomentosa (assembly GCA_028455895.1). Classification (NCBI taxonomy): domain Eukaryota; kingdom Viridiplantae; phylum Streptophyta; class Magnoliopsida; order Myrtales; family Myrtaceae; genus Rhodomyrtus; species Rhodomyrtus tomentosa. The sequence continues at coordinate 36,025,069 of JAPCWY010000004.1, forward strand.
AAGGTGACCTTGAGAAAAGCGAGGGCAATATGAGGGTGGCGCCGCCGGAAATTAGGCGGTACGCCGGATCGACCAGCTTCGACAACCAGCCGCCGCTGCCGCTGCCCTGAGGTTTGTTCGAATTAGGGCGGGCGTAGGGCGTGGCTGGTTTTTTGCGGTTCGGAGGCCTCCTCATCTTTCCTCCGGCACTTCTGCCGGGCTCCGGCTGCTGCGATGTCGTCGCCTCCCCGTCGTTCTCCATCGGCGGCGAACTTTCTCTCGAGTGAAGTGTCGACGCGGGGGGGGCGGGGGGGAGAAAGAGAGAGAGAGAGGGCGCACAGGGTTACTTTGGATAGCCCGTGGCTAATTATTTAGGCGTTTTCAAAATTGAAAGTTTCCGATCCACCCCCAATTATTAGCTCATCAGTGGGATAATTACGTCATCAGTTTTTTAAAAAAGTTTTAAGCCGCCACGTTAATCTAACAATATCTCATTAATTATAGTACAACGGCCTAAGTAGGCCGTTAAACTGCTTCCTGTGAGACCTCGAACTTTATGATCACTCTTATGTAAAAGCAAATAAAGGATGTTTACCTTCGTCAAATAAGAAAAATATATATAATTGACAATTGATAACGTAGACAAGAGTGGTGACACTAAACACATTACAATAAGAAATATATCCAGTCAACTCGCTAGATTTTCGAATAGTCGCAATAGGCCCCGAGTTTTTATCACTTTAATACAACGGTATCTTATTAATTATAGTAGTAAATTTTAACCAGCGAAGTTGCTAATTTGATGATATCTTCAAAAATATTTTAGTTAGTCAAATTAAGAATATAACTCCCATTGATCTAGGGAATTATTGCCAAATTAAGAAAACCAAACCAACAATATATTAAGATTAGAGAAATTGACATAATTAAACGTCTTCAACTCATCAGTCAAAATGAGAAATAATCATCAAATTTTCTAGGTTATTTATTTGTACTTCTTATTATCTCTTGACATTCCCTATAAGCACTTCTTCCACACACATCACATTTCAACATTTCATTCATGTTTGTCTTTTTTTGAACTTGTTAACCATATATATATATAATTTAAGCAACCGCTAATCAAATATCAGAGTAGGGAAATGCTAGTTTTATCTACGAGTTGTTTAATTGATTCTTCTATTGTAACCTCATGATTGCAAATGTTTCAACTTCAACTTTTGGTACAAATCTACAAGAATTTACTCAAAGTTTGAATACTGTGGTTGATGTCATCGTGTGTGCACACATAATTTACTCAAAGATTATCTGCATAACTTATTTTTTGAATAATGGTTTTCTAATATATATATATATATATAGATACACGCGCGCAACCCCACACACCCCACCCCCACATTAACAAAATAATAATTTTTTTTTGGCCAGAAATACAATAGCTATTTAGTTATCAATCAAATAAATTATCTTAACCATTGAGTGTGGGGACGAGGAGGGAGCAGGCACATAGCGCACGCGGACAACGTAGTCAATTCAATGTAAAGCGAACGTGAAAATAACACGCGACAATGTGAAAATAATACCCGGTAAAACAGAATCCATTGCCAAATGGCGCGTACTCTTTGAGAAACACGACAGCAACTTGGTTGTTAAAGATTATATCCTCTTTCCAAGGCAACCGTCAATAAGAGAGAATTAAAAACAAAGAACCTGCAGAGATCAAACAGTATTCGCTAAAATCAAACATAGAATCAAAAGACAACGGCCACGAGAAACATGCCATGCGGTCCCGCCATCGAGGGACTCGCAAAACACAACCTGTTTTGTCGGCATGATCCGCGAACGACGACGACCCGCCGATGACCGCTTGCCACGGCTAAGACCGAGACGGCTACAATTCGCGAATCGATTTAGATTTAGGGATTTCAAAGAAGACGGGGACGCTGAAAAGGTCATGGCGGAAAGAGAGAGAGAGAGGGTAAAAAATGGAGCAGCACATGTACCGTGCTCCGAGCGAAAGAACAACGAAAAAAGACATTTGAAGTCTCCCCTGCGGTTTTCGATTGAAGCCACGGACGATGGGGGCTCCAATCGCGTACTATGCCGAGCTCGATCCAAGCAATTTTGTGCAAAGTAGGTCTCACTTGACATCGTATCTTAAGTGAAATTTTGTGTAAGAGTTATTACAATTTTTGTTGTGTTATCCAAGAAGAAAAGCTCTAGGATTTTTATTTTTATTTTTTATATAAATTAACTTTTTTAACCTAATGGATTCTAAGTGCCGACACATTCTCGGGTTCCAGAAAGAAAAAGAGATATTCCGGCAAAGATGCTCCGGTGGAATGTCGAAACCCAAAACCCAACTTCTTGAATGATGTTCGTGACATGATCAGCTTGATTTGATGCAGAACGAGACCCCATTGGCGCCACCCCCCCACTTTTTTTTGGTAGTGGGGGCTTTTGAAACGCCCAAACCCTAAGGGGGGTCATGTAGTTAAGCACATTTCTCGTCACGTCAGTCATCAAATTTGTCAAACCATTGCTTTGCTGTGACCATTGCTTTGCTGTGCCCATCACTGGGATTATTCCATTTGGAGGACCAAACTTTTTCCTCTTCCTCTGGCTGTAATGACCATTTATATATGTGGCCAGTCTTGGACAAAGTGTCAGTAGACCAACTATGCTCATGCAGCAAACCAGATGGAGCAACAGAGACTGCATGATCTTTGCTCTTCCTTGGTGATGCAGTAACAATGCCGCCTTCTGGCATCAGGTTACGCCCGTCGCATCAGTTGCCGGGACACGGCGGTCGTGCAGATTGGTTTCCGCGTGACATGTGTTCCTTCCTGTTTGTTAGGCACTAACCATGCCTGTCGAGTGTGGTGTGTAGATCCCATCTTTTAACATGGAAAGATAAAATTTGAGCAGAGAATGGGAAGAAAGGAAGGAAGGCGGTGTGTGAACAACCGGTGTCAAACAGGGGGGGATGGCGGACATGGAGCTTCCTTGTCAATAATAAACAAAACAAATACTGGTTAGGCTTGTTCCAACGACGACATAATAGACAAAATCAATCACGATGCAAACAGCGTGCCGGTCAGGATCCGTGCTCTCTGAAGTTGGCCTGTTCTCATGACTTCGGATGATATTGTGCCTCGATGGATAGAATTTGAGAACGACAGGATCAGAGTTGCTCATGTAAATTAATGAATGGGGGCTAATCTAATCAACTGAGGCAACCTCTAAGCCACGCCATTAGCCCCTCATTTGACAAGAACCTAGTTTTTGGATCTTCTCTCTGTTTGAGTCTCTTTAAGATGGTGACCCATTTGTGTCTTTCCCTGAGCAAGCTCACGGGCCGCAGCACGCTCACAAGAAGTGATATTTATTTGCCTTTTCTGGTACCTTGTGCAGCAGGAGAAAGTGACTGCAACCCCTTATGCAAAAGAAAAGCGCATATCTTCGAAAATCAATCACTGCCGAATGCAAAAATGAGCGAGGAATCGCGTAAGGATGACTCTTTTGTAATAATTTAAGATTTTACGAGAAGGTATCTGCGCACATGGAGCAGATGTTCCTTCCCATGTTATCGCCGAATTCCTGCCCGAAAAGGTACAGTATCTGCGTAGCCTCGTGAGGCATACTAGTAGCATGACATTCCCCAATCCAAAGAGTCGTTCTGAAAGCAAAAGGAATCTTACTTTCGTGGTCGGTATATGCAGTCAAGTTGATGATATTTTGTGGTTTCGACGACTCGGAAACACATGATTGGTGATGCCAATGATGAAACTCCAAACGGAAGAAAATGAGTTAAAGCTTTAAATTTTTGCGGGGGGTCAATTATTCAGACAATCACACCCATGTCTGGCGGGACTACCAGGACTCAGAGAGTACTTCTAATACTGCCCATCCATTGGTGACCCCACAATGAGAACACACAAGTCTTGTACATGCACCAGCTTGCACTTATTCCAAATGCTAACCCATCAATCAAATCCTTGGCTCAAAAGACACAGAAACAGAAGCCGTCAAATAGGGCCTTATTGGCTCTTACTAGGATTCCTAACCTCTGATTGTGGCTTCCAATTGCAAAGATCACAATGCCAACATCTTGTCAAGACGCTGGCTTTTCCGTTTTCCTCTAATGCTCCTCCAATCAAATATCTCTCTAAAATAGGCCTAAGACTCCCTTTTCTGTTTGTGCTCAAATTCCAATTCAAATTTCTAAAGCTGTTGAGGGAGAGTTCGAGTTCACATAAGACATGGAGAGCTTGAAGGGACCTGGAGATAATCTTCAGCCATTAGACACATACAAGCTTGCTTATATCATCCATTTTTTGTTAGGTGCCGGGAATTTGCTTCCCTGGAATGCATTTATCACTGCTGTGGACTACTTTGGTTATCTCTATCCCACAAAGCACATCGAGAAGGTCTTCTCGGTCGCGTACATGAGCTCGTCGGTGCTGGTTTTGGTTGTGGTGGTGAGCTTGGGTGGATGGAGCAGGAAGTTGAGCCTCAGGATGAGGATGAATGTGGGGTTTTCGTTGCTTATTCTATCCTTGATGGTGGCTCCGATCATAGATTGGACTTCAGGTGGTGGCAATGGGGCAGAAAGAGGAGGAAAAGTGGCGTATGTTTTCACGGTTTCATCGGTGGTCATGTGTGGATTGGCCGATGGTTTGATAGGAGGAAGCTTGATTGGATCCGCCGGGAAATTACCTAAACAGTACATGCAGGCTGTGTTCGCCGGAACTGCTTCCTCAGGTCAGTTTTTGTGGCTTCCTCATTTTGCTTGTTAATCATTAGCAGAACTATTGTTTATCCAGAGATGCTGGGACATTTCTAATAGCATTCAAAGATTCCATGATTCAATCAATAGGATGGACATTGCCCTGACATAATTCATAGATACAAACCATCAACGAAAAATTGATAAATCATCAAAAGTAAGTTTTGAACATGCAAACGAATGTCCCCTTTGACTAACCATGCATTTGTTGGTGTCGACAGGAGTTCTGGTTTCAATCCTGAGGATCGTTACAAAAGCATCTCTTCCACATAATCCGCAAGGTCTCCGGACTAGCGCTCACTTTTATTTCCTAGTGAGCACCTTCATTCTGCTCCTGTGCCTCGTCTGCTCCAACCTGCTGTACAAGTTGCCGGTCGTTCGCCAACATTACACGATTCATGAGGACAATCTCCAATGCTCAAGGCTGAAGCTCTGGGTCGTAGCTGAGAAAATCTGGCTCCCTGCTCTCGGCATGGTTTTGATATATCTAGTGACGCTGTCCATTTTTCCTGGATTCATCGCAGAGGACTTGAAATCCGAGGTCCTCAAAGATTGGTATCCTGTTTTGCTGATCACGATATACAACATTGCCGATTTAGCAGGGAAGTCCCTGACTGCGATCTACGTCATGAAAAGCCTGAAGAAGGCGACATGGGGTTGCATCTCCAGGCTCCTATTCTATCCCCTCTTCTATGTTTGCCTCCACGGACCTGACTGGCTGAAAACCGAAGCGCCGATGGCCACATTGACGTTCATGCTCGGGTTAACAAATGGTTACCTGACGAGCGTCCTGATGATTCTGACGCCGAAGTCAGTGCCGGGTTCGGAGGCAGAGTTTGCCGCAATCACGATGGTAGTGTTTCTGGGAATTGGGTTGGTCAGTGGCTCAATCATTGGCTGGTTTTGGATCATTTAGGTTTTTGTTAAGAGAACTGGTCAAAGCGAATGTTCTCTGCACCAAGAATTAATTCGAGCCCTAGAATGTAAGATCAATTGGTGTTGAAAAATCCCGGAATAAAATCTTATTCATCCACCAGAATACCTAACTGGGTGTCTATGTTGTCAAATGCAGGTGACATCGAACATCAGCACCCAAACTCAGATTTATATGGCATGCTATTACATATTCTCAGAATGTACAAAGTGATATAGTATCAGTGGGTTGAACCATTACGTTTGCAAACTACTAGTGCTAATAGCAAGCAGCAAAACAAGCTAAGTTGATAAAAATGTGGATTCACACGGGACTAGTACCAGAACAAGTGAAAGGGACAACAGTTCGAACCGATCATCGAGTGCGCCAACAGAAAACTGACGAACCATTACAGACTTAGATTACGAGCACTAGATATGAGCGGCTTTTAGAGCTTACGATCTGACGGGCACAAATTCAGCGAAAGATTGCGCGATGGATCAGCAACATTCAGCTGAAAGGAGTCCACTCGTACAGTACGCTCCAGGAACTATGTGGAGATATGACGTGAAGTAACTCAGAAAGCAGCGCAACGCTCCGGCTAGTGGTTCAAAAAATCCTTCGGAGGCCATAAGCATGTCGATAGCTTCATGATCTTATACAAGTCACAACAGTTATTTCACCCAATTTGCTTAATGCTTTGCGTTTTTTCTTCTTCCTTGTTTGGGTTTGGTGAGCACTTTTAATGATGACTTTAACTCCAAAGTTTGGACTATGAAAATTTACTTGTGATTTTTAATGATATTCGGACATGTGGATGGGTTTTTTGTGCTTTCGTGTAAGAAAAAAGTCAAAAGGGGGTCAACCCCGTTTGGGGAAAAAAAACAAGAGCTATTTACCATTTTTTTTTCTTATGGCTTTTCCACTGTAATTGGATAAAACTTTAAATTTTTGGAAAAAGAACTTTTAATTAAAGATATATAAGTTTGCTGGTCAAAATTGGAACACATTTATTGAAGGATATCGATTGCCTCGGCTACGTCATATGAAGGTGTCAAAATCGCAATATTTAGAGAAAGTTTACATGTAAAAACAAATTAGAATTTAGAGCTTCCCTCAAATTTTAGCCTAAAATTCCTTAATGACGAAAAAAACCAAACTTTAAGACCAGTTACGGTTTTGCCCCCGCACTTCTTCTTCTTTTTTTCCTCATGAAAAGTCCTTAATTTTCACTCTTGTCCCAAATTAATCTACACGTCCAAAACTAGCAACCTATTTACTAAGAATTACAAAATCAGAACTAATTAAAAATTCACTATTCGAATTGTTTTCATTGACACTCTCTTCTTATAAGGAATAGAAACCTCCGCATGTTAATAGTATTGGAGAAACCAATAGCGATTTTTTGACTCATGGCCATATTTGGGGCTAGAGTAAAAGCCGAGAATTGTTTATGACATAAATTGGGACTTTATCTAAAAGTTGTTGATTTTTTAAGGAATTAACTCTTCAAATTTCGCTTTTACTGTAATTCATTAAATGATTCCGACCCAAAAAAAAATTAAACGATAAAAAGGGAAGGCGGTGTTCAAAAACATGGTAAATCACAAATTACTTTATAATAATAATAAAAAAAGACATTTCACAGTAGTCACTATTGGATCATAACAAAAAAAAAATTAACTTGAGGATTGGTGACTACATCAGATATGTTGCCTTATTGAAAATTTTAGTAGCCTAGTACATTCGAAAGTTAATTTAAGGTGGAGAGATTCTTCCTAACGCCGTCCCTCCATAATTTTCTCCCCGGGCACGGTAGACGCGCCGTGGAAACGAGAAGATTTAAGGCTGTTTCAATCTCATTTGGCATTGCCTCTTTATTCGGGTACAGTCTTGATTCTATCTCCTTCCATCTTTTTCACCCCTTCTCTGCATGCATTCGTCCCTGCAGTTCAGGTGTTTGCGATAATACCCAAGTGAAACTGCCGGTTTGGGGGACGACACGATTTGCAGCTGCTTTTTTGGTTGTTTTTTAGGTGGGGTGATTTGATTTTTGACGATGATGCTTTCCTGATGTCGTGGGAAATTTTCTGTTCTGTGTGGGTCTGACTCTGATCAGCACAAAGCTGGCTACTGGGAGGGCTGTCGCAATTACGTGTCCTGCTGTCTGCTTCTTCCACCATTGAGCTCCAGCTCAAACTTGAGAAAGCAGTGGAATCGAGAGACGTGTTTGTATGCATAGCGTGATTGGTAGACGTTGCTTTTGCACCCGGGCTCCGCTGCCTTGGCTCTTCGTTGGCTTGGGCAATCCGGGAGATAAGTATAGCGGTACCAGGCATAATGTACATAACTGAACCTACAATATGTTTTCTTTCCTTTTTATTTCCTGGAACCCTCTAGAACCGTCAGTTCTGTGTTTGGGTTTTGATCAAGCAGGTTGGGTTCGAAATGATAGATGCTTTTGCCGAATCGCAAGGGATTCAGATGAGCACAGCCCACTGCAAAGCTATGTTCGGGCAAGGCAGGTGCTCGGTGATCTTCTTTTTGGCTCTATTCTGTCAAGAGTAAGGGTTGCATTTAATTTGGTGCGTGGAAAATTGATACAGGTTTTGTTGGTGATGTCCCTGTATTCCTCGCAAAGCCTCAGACTTATATGAATCTGAGTGGCGAATCGGTAAGCCGTCTCAGTGGTTTTTTCTCCAACTTGAAATACATATTAAGCTGAATTGCCAACTGATTTTCCTCCCTTTTGTAAGATAGACCGGCTTAAGTGTGAGATGGTTAAGTCATAGGAGAATATAGGGGTTCTAAAAGTTGTAGAAGTAGAATCGAACAGAATGAAATCCCTTACATGAAGTATTCTGTTTTGTATGGGGATTGCATAAAATTCATTGAGGACTCGTACAAAATAAATGATGGTCAAAAATGAAGGTTATGTTGACACTAAGATCCAACGATGTCATAGGGAGTTTGCATTCCTCTTGACGTTTTCAAATTCTGTTGATTGATGTTACTTTGTGTGAAGATTTGTGAGAGGAAAAGTAAGTCGTATTATTCAATGATAAAACTGCTTAATACTTGCTACTATGTAACAAAATAAGTCCCAAGAGTCCTAAAGACTATTTTGCCCTTTATACTTTTAACACTCCCCCTCAAGCTAGGGCATAGATATTAATCATGCTCAGCTTGTTACAAATATATTTTGTCCTCCCTTTACGCAGAGGATTACTAAGAGTGTCTGCAAGTTGTTCACCGCTTCTAACATGGCTGGGAAGAATCATTCCACTTTGCAGCTTCTCTCGAATAAAATGACAGTCAAATTCAGTATGTTTTGTTCTTTCATTAAACATAGGGTTAGAAGCTATATGCATTGCAACCTTATTATCACACCATAGAGGCATAGGGACTGAAGTTTCAAAGCCCGACTCAATTAATAACTGTTGAATCCACACTAACTCACGTGTCACTTGTGCCATGGATCTATATTCTGATTCAGAGCTGGAGTAGGGCGCAACATTCTGCTTCTTACTCTTCCATGGTACCAGATTTCCTCTAGCCAAGATACAATAGTCAGTAGTCGATCTCCTATTTCTGGAGACCCTGCCCAATTAGCATCAGAAAATCCTTCAACTCTGCTATGACCATGGTTTTGGTAAACAATTCCTTTTCCCTTTTCCTGTAGTCTTCTTCAAGTACCTTAAAATTCGAATTATTGCATCTCGGTGAGATGTACGAGGGGAAGATAGAAAATGGCTTACCACAATGATTGGAAAAGAAATGTCTGGTCAAGTAACTGAGAGATAATTCTGTTTGCTTACCAATCTTCTATATCTCTTAGGATTATCAAAAGGCTCTCCTCCCTCAACAACCAGTTTAACTCCTTGCTCCATGGATGAGTCAAGAGGCTTTGATCTCAGCATACCTATCTCAGTGAGTAAATCCAGGACATATTTTTGTTGTGAGAGAACAAATACCTTTCTATGACTGTGCTACCTTAATTCCTAAGAAATACTTCAAATTTCCTGAGTCTTTTGTCTAAAACTGCTTCTGAAGATAAATCTTTAGTTCATTTATACCAACCAAGTCATCTCCCGTGATGATAATATCATCCACATATAAATCAAGAATAGCTTGCCTTTCCTTGACTGCCTGCAAAAGGAGTGTTTTGAGAAAAATAAAACAAAATAAAAGGAATGATCATTGTCACATCTAGACAGTTCAAAGGACAGTACAGCTTGGTAAAATCTTCCAAACCACGCCCTTCGAGATTGCTTCAAACCAACATCAACATTAACAACACCTTTTTCTCAAACTAGTTGGGATCGACGGTCAATGAACCCCAAAGAATCATAAAAATAAAAGTAGAATCAAGGGAGGAAAAGAAATAAATGTGTAAAAATAAATAAGTAAATATATATATCTATCTATACACTACCCCTCCACAACACTAATAGCCTCCCTCCACTCCGTCCTAAGACAAATCGTACGCCAATCTATTTCCCACTCCATTAAATCTTGTTTTACTGCTTTCCCCAAATAAGTTTCGGCCGACCTCTTACTTTCTTCGTGTTATGCTCTCGATAACAAACTTCTGTTCGTACCGGTGCATCTAAGGGCGTTCGGAGGATATGCCTAAACTATCTCAATCTATGCTCTCTCATTTTTTCCGCCACCGGTTCTACTCCAACTTTTTGTCGAATCTCTTCATTCCTTATCTTATCCATCCTTGTATGACCACACATCCACCTTAACATCCTTATTTCCGCTACTCTCATTTTATGCTCATGTTTCCTTTGTGCTGATCAACATTCAGCTCCATATAACATGGCAAGTCTGACTGTTGTTCTATAAAATTTTCCTTTTGAACTAAAAGGAATTTTGCAATCACACAAAAATTCCGAAGCACGGCGCCATTTCATCCAACCTGCTCTGATTCTATGGCTTACATCCTCATCAATTTCTTCCTCTTTTTGCAATATTGATCCCAAATATCTAAACGTATATTTTTAGGATACCTCCTGTCCGAGCATATTTACGGCTTCTTGATCCCCTCTTCTTTCCGTGTCAAACTCACACTTCAAGTATTCCGTCTTACTTCGACTTAGCGTTAATCCTTTAGACTCTAACGTGTTTCTCCATACTTCTAACTTAGCGTTAACCCCAACCCTGGTCTCATCAATAAGCACGATATCGTTTGCAAATAGCATACACCACGGCACCTCATCTTGAATATCTTTTGTTAGCTCATCCATAACCAGGGCAAAAAGGTAAGGGCTCAAAGCAGAACCTTGGCGTAAGCCTACTGTGATTGGAAAATAATTTGATGTGCCATTACAAACCTTCACACATATAATAGCACCGTCACACATGTCTTTGATTGCCTCGACATATTTTGAAGGTACTTTTTCCTTCTCAAGAATTCACCACAAAACCTTTCTTGGAACCTTATCACACGCCTTTTCGAGATTAATAAACACCATATGGAGATCCTTTTTTTTTTCTCGATATCTCTCCATTAATTGTTGTATTAAGAAAATAGCCTCCATGGTAAATCTTCCTGGCATAAATCCAAATTGATTGACAAAAACCTTGGTCTCTATTTTCAAACGATGCTCAATAACTCTCTCTCACAGCTTCATTGTATGGCTCATAAGTTAATGCCTCCCTAACTTCTCGTGCTTTAACTCTACGCACAAACCTTCTATTTGAATCATTAGAAGCATCTTCCAGATCCACCTCACTTCTATCGCTCTCCCCATTAAAAAGTTTGTTAAAATAACTCATCCACCTGCCCTTGACGTCTTCATTTCTTATCAAGTGTGTTTGATTTTGATCTTTGATACATCTAACCTGTGTCAAGTCTTTACTTTTCTTGTCCCTTGATTTTGCAAGTCGATAGATGCCTTTTTCTCTCCCAAGTTTGTTGTACATATTGGTGAAAACCTTGTCTCTGGCGTCTCGTACAGCTTTCTTGGCACTTTTTCTCGTCAATCTAAATTTTTGCAAATTCTCTTCATTAGAACAGTTATGTAGGCATCTGAAACACTTCTTTTTCTGCTTAATTGCCTCCTGCACCTCTTCATTCCACCACCAGGTTTCCTTTGTTTGATGTCCATTCCCTCTATTTTCCCCTAATATTCCTTTTTGCCATTATCTAGATGCAGTTAGATACCTCCTTCCATATCATATTTACTTCGCCCTCTAGTCGTCACGGCCTTTCCTGTAGCATTCTTTCCTTGAATTCTATTTGTTTCTCCTCATGTTACTTCCACCATCTTACTCTGGAGTGTTGTGCACTTCTCTTCATCTTCTGTATTTTGTTATACGGAAATTCTAAGACCACCAACTTATGTTGTGTAACTACACATTCACCAGGGTATACCTTACAATCTACATACGAAACTTTATCCTCTCTTCTGGCAAGAAAGAAATCAATCTGGCTACAATTTTGACCGCTACGAAAAGTGATCAAATGTGATTCTCTTTTCCTAAAAAAGGTGTTTGCCAACATCAAATCATAAGTTAATGTCACACTCAAGATGTCTTCGCCAGCCTCATTTGTAGTCCCATATTCAAAACCTCCATGAACTCTGTCAAAACCTCAACTACTCTAATCGACATGTCCATTTAGGTCTCCTCCTATGAATACCTTCTCCTCGTGTGGTATCCGCCTTAAAATCTCTTCTAGATCTTCCCAAAATCTGCTCTTCTCGGACGCTTGCAGTCCAACTTGAGAGGCATACACACTAAGGATATTCAGAATCAAATCCCCCACTATTAGCTTAACTAAAATAATCCTATCTCCTATTTTTTTAACATCAACAACTCTATTCTTGAAATTTTTATTGATCAGAATCCCAACTCCATTTATACTCTTTGTTGCCTGTATACCATAGCTTGAATCCGGTACCATCCACTACCTTTTCTCCTTTCCATTTAGTCTCTTGTAGGCAAGCAATAGTCACTTTTCTTCTAGCAAAAGTATTTGTCAATTTCCTCAATTTACCCGTTAAGGTTTCTACATTCCAACTCCCCAATCTAATCCTTACCCCTTGGGCTTTTCTTGCCCCCCACACTCGCCCACGGAAGTGTGAGGACCCTTGCTCATTTATCACCACATCCGGGCACCGATGTGGCGCATCACTCTGGGAATGATGGCCCAAGGCTAGCTTCCTTACCCTTTGCACCATCTATCTCGCTGCAAAGACCCTTGCTCATTTTTCGCTACACTCGGGCACCGATGCAACGCGTCGCTAAGAAGGGTACACTCCAACAAAATATTAATAGAATTCATCTCATAAAGGTAGCTCTTTTTTTATAAACGGCTCGCTACGTCTGACGTAACCCTCCTCCTTTACCTGGCTTGGGACAGGCTATGTAGACTACAAAAGTGGAGTTAGACTGCTTCAAACCATACAAAGATGTTTTTAATTTGCAAACCAGTCCTCCAGACTTCCCATGAGCAACAAATCTGGAGGTTGTTGCTCCATATAAACTTCTTCATGAAGGGTACCATGCAAAAAGGCTTTCTTGACATCAAGTTGAAACAAGAGCCAATTATAGGTGGTAGCAAGAGAGATTGGAATACGAATAGAAGTAAGCTTGGTCACAGGAGAAAAAGTAATCGGATAGTCAACTCCATATACCTGAGCATACCATTTTGCAATAAGTCTTGCTTTTAAGCGAGCAAGAGAACCTTCGGGATTGACTTTCATAGCATACACCCATATACAACTAATAATAGTTTTGCTTGAAGGAAGAGATACCAAGTTACAAGTTTGATTAACTTGTAGAGCCTTTAATTCTTCTTCCATAGCTGTTCGCCAGCTAGAACTTTGTAATGCCTCTGTAATAGACTTGGAGATAGAATGTTGTTCAATAGTACATAAGAAAGATTAAAAAAAACAAGGAGACACAGAATAGTACAAAATCGAATTTGCAATAGAATGTTGGGTGTTGGTACATGTACTTTTGCGATGAGCGGTAGGAAGATCAAGATCAAACACAGGAGGACCAACTAAAGGCGAATCTGGTACAGAAGATGATGCAATAGTGACAAGAGGAAGGGAGGGTGTAGTAACCCGAGGACCGAGTGTAAACTGTGGAGGAGGTGGTTCCTGTCTAGGTTCTGGTGAAACAGTTGGAGCAGTTGATTGAATGGTGGTCAAGGAGAATAGCAACGGTATCCCTTTTGAGTACGGGAGTTAGCTAGAAACACACACTTGATAGCCCTGAGATCAAGTTTTGGTACTCCAGTTCGATGATCACGAACAAAATAAACACAACCAAACACACAAGGTGGTAAGTCAAAAATGAATGATTTGGAAACAGAGTAGAAAAGGGAATACTATCTCCCAAAATAGAAGAAAACATGCGATTAATGAGATAGCATGCAATTAAGAAAGCATCAGACCAAAATGTTTTTAGAGACCATCACAAATGGCATAGATCTAATGACTTCCAATAAATGTCTGATCTTCCTTTAGCAACACCATTCTGTTGTGGTGTATCAAGAAACGAAGATTCATGAATCGTACCATGTTGTGTCATAAAATCAGAAAAGGGTTCAAAAAAAATATTCCTCTGTAATAGACTTGGGGATAGAATGTTGTTCAACAGTACATGAGAAAGATAAAAAAGGAGACATAGAATAGTACAAAATAGAATTTGCAATAGAACGTTGGGTAAAGGTACGTGTACTTTTGCGATGAGCGGTAGGAAGATCAAGATCAAACACAGGAGGACCAACAGGCGGATCTTTTACGAAAGATGATGCAGTAGTGACAAGAGGAAGGGAGGGTGTAGCAACCTGAGGACTGAGTGCAAACCTGTAGAGGAGTTGGTTCATGTGTAGGTTCTGGTGAAATGGTTGGAGCAGTTGATTGAATGGTGGTCAAGGAGAATAGCAACTGTATCCCTTTTGAGTATGGGAGTAAGCTAGAAACACACACTTGATAGCCCTGAGATCAAGTTTTGATACTCCAGCTCGATGATCACAAACAAAATAGACAACCCAAAACACGAGGTGGTAAGTAAAAAATGAATGATTTGGAAACAGAGTAGAAAAGGGAATACTACTTCCCAAAATAGAAGAAAACATGCGATTAATGAGATAACATGCAATTAAGATAGCATCAGACCAAAAGTTTTTTAGAGACCATCACAAATGGCATAGATCTAATGACTTCCAACAAATGTCTAATCTTCCTTGAGCAACACCATTCTGTTGTGGTGTATAGGACAAGAAGATTCATGAATCGTACCATGTTGTGTCATAGAATCAGAAAAGGATTCATGAAAAAATATTCCTCTGCGTTATCAAAACGAAAAACTTTAACATGCACACCAAATTGAGTATAAATTCCTGGTATAAATGCACGAAATATAGAAAACTACTCTGAACAATTTTTCAGTAGATATAACCATGTAATTCTGGAATACTCATCATCAAAAGTAACAAAATATCTACAACCCAAACTAGAAGTCATATGACACAGGCCCCAAACATCTTAATGAACTAACAAAAAAGGAGATATTTGTCGCTTAATGACTCAAGGCGGATAACTAACACAACGTAGTTTGCCATGTTGATATGCCTCACTCTCTAAACTAGAAAGAGACTTAAAACTAGAATCTAACTTCTGGAGACTTTGTAGAGAAGGATGACCAAGACGACAGTGGATTTGATGTAGAGAGTTAACACTAGAGAACGCAAAAGGAGTTGCATCTTCAAGCACATATGGTACTCTTCCTCGTGTCCTCTACCAATCTTGCTCTTCGTAGATAGATCCTGGAATACACAAGAATCATGATAGAATGTTAATGAATACTGGAAGTATTTGGTTTAGTTACTAACAGACATGAGATTAGAAGGAAAATGTGGAAGATAAAGCACTGAGGACAACGGTAATGAAGGAGTTGGATGAACTGTGCCAACTCCCTTAGCATGTATACAAAAACCGTTAGCTAATTTAACTGTGGATAACGATGGAGCAAGAGAGGAAAATATACCTAAAAGAATTGACATGTGATCATAAGCCCCGAAATCAATGATCCAAGGACGCGAAGCTGCTGAAAGACATGCAGTGACATTACTTGTCTGTACCAAAGTAGCAGCCGAAGAAGTAGGTTGTGAAATCTGAGATTGATTGTACCGAGCAAATTCCTCTTTGGACATAGCCACTACTTTGCCTTCAAAAGACTCTGAAAAAGAATCCGTACTAGATACAATGTTTGCAATTGTTGTTGCTGCCCTACTCTTCGATGTAGCTTGTAGCAAATTTTTTTAATATGATCAGGTTTGCTACAGTAATGACAAGTTCGTGTTGCCCCTGGGCTATCAACAGACAGATGGGATTGTCCATAAAGATGCTACTGGTCTTGGCTTCTCCCTGTTCCTGTGCCTCGGCCTCCCCCTTGGCCACCACATCCATTATATCCTCCACAGTTACCTCCATCACTCATACTCTCTCTACTACTTCGAGACTGAGACATGAGAGTCGGAACTTTCTGCAATAGATGTGAGGCTGTGAGAAGGCTCTTGAGATACCCGAAGAACCCAAGCAAATGTATTTTTGAGTGATGCAACGGTCTCTTCTTCGAGAATTCGAGACATAACAGTTTCATATTCAGGACCAGGATCTCCTAGAAATCCCATGACAGCCAATTGTTCTCTCTGAAGTTGCATTTGCTGAACATTGGTTGAAATAGGTAGAACGGCATTCAATTTGTCATACATCCTCTTAAAATTAGCAAAGTACTGAGTAATAGAACACCCCTTCCTCTCAGATCGCTAAATTTTCTGCAATAGCTCATAAATCCTTGATGGATTATTTTTGCCCAAATATAATACATCCAAATACTCCCACATTTCTTTGACTATGTCAATATGAGTTACTAGGTCAACTATATTAATCCATAGAATTTAGCGTCTGACCAAGATACGTACATCAGTAACATCCCAAGTTTCATCATCTCTGGGCTTAGACTTAGTTAAGTGTCTATTGATTCCTGCCTGTCAAAGTAAGCTTCACAATTTTCTTTCGTGGGTGGAAATTAGCACCACCCTTGAGCTTCTTATCAGTTATTCGATTAGACGAAGATGAAATCATCTCAGTCATCATAGCATTATCCTTCCCAGACCCACCGTCAACTTTGCTCGTGTCATCATCAGCCATTTGTCAATATTATTCTTCAACACAACCTTAGCAACTCAATAACTTGAGTATCACGTTACTCCACAAAAAGTCCTAAATGATCAACACCGTCTAACTCCACACGAAAAAAAATTTCACCTACTCCACAAAATGCGCCAGCCACAAAGTGCCCCAAAGTATCACAGTCAGAGAAGCCAAAGTCCAGAAACAACCAAATTTCCATTAAGAGCTTCCTGTGAAGATCAGAACCATGAGGGACCATGCTGGACAACACTCCGGCATCGCTGGACAGCGCCAAAACTCATTCGGAACATCAAAGCGTTGGTTTTCTAAGTCACTTCACGTGGAGAAATAAGTGAGGAAAGTTTAAGAGTTAATGTGGTTATTAGTGTGAGGATTAGATGAGTCACCTTATTATCTTTATTGATGATATCACTTTTTTAAAAATGTTTTTGAGTAAGTTTAACTTTGCTCAAATTTTGGTCATGTGTTTGAAATCTTTCCAGAATCATTTTATTCCTTGTCAGTTGAGCAGATAGATTCTCTCATCCAGGCTCAGCAGTAATGCAGCATGTGTTTGCTTCTTTTAATTGCAGGCTGGACCTCTAGCTGCTTACTATAAACTGCCTCTTAATAGGGTGCTTGTGGTAATTTGCTCTTCCATATTGATGTTTTCTCTATTGACTTACATTGAATGAGTTCTCGTGTAACAATTGGTCATCTTGACTCAGTTTCATGATGACATGGACTTGCCATGTGGGGTGCTTCGGCTTAAACCTAAAGGTGGTCATGGAAGTCACAATGGGTAAGGACTAGAGATTACATTAGATAACCATCTTTAGTTGCTCTTGGATCTGCCTTTGTTGTTGTAGAATACATTGGATAGCCTGCAGAGCAGTTTTTTTGTGCATGCTTACTACTGGTTTCTCGTGTTGAGATGACAGTGGCACGAGACCTTGAATCATGTTATGACTCATTCGTTCTGTCATTAGTGTAGCATCTCTTGACTGCCCAGCTAGTCTCTAGATTCCCCGAGGATGGATATAGTGCAACTTAGCACTCTCAAACTACAGTCTTCTTATACCAGGGTTTTTTATGGGAATAAAAACTAAATCTGGGACTTGGTGGCTACAGAGAGGGATATCTTACCCCAAATGTAGAGAATGGTTGTCTATTACTCAGTAGTCTGTGGGAACTTCCAAGGTATGTACAAGAGTTTCTAGAATG
This sequence comes from Rhodomyrtus tomentosa, assembly GCA_028455895.1. Taxonomy (NCBI): domain Eukaryota; kingdom Viridiplantae; phylum Streptophyta; class Magnoliopsida; order Myrtales; family Myrtaceae; genus Rhodomyrtus; species Rhodomyrtus tomentosa. The sequence continues at coordinate 36,043,133 of JAPCWY010000004.1, forward strand.
GAATGACTCTTGCAGAGGGGTTACACCCAGTTCTAGGGAATATATTGGAAACATTAATAGTTGGACTTGTTGAAGTTGTTGTTGTTGTCCCACATCGCTTGTGAATGAGTATTGTATGCTTTTTATATTCGTGTGGTCTCCCTCCACCTAATAGCTTAAGCTTTTGGGTTGGACTTTCTAACATGGTATCAGAGCCAGTGTTGTTTCCTTCCACGTATGTGGGCCCACCCCCCATTAGTTAATTTCCATGTGCAAATTGTTTCCACGTGAGAGAGGGTGTTGAAGTTGTTGTTATCCCACATCGCTTGTGAATGAGTGTTGTATGTTCTTTATATTCATGTGGTCTCCCTCCACCTAACAGCTTAAACTTTTGGGTTAGACTTTCTAACAAGACTAAAGTAGATTAGGCATGAGAGAAGAAATACACATCTAGTTGGGTTGGGTGCCGAGCATAGAGTGCTGGTTTGACCTGGAGGCTTCGGGAGATGGGCAAGCGGCAAACAATAAGCTGTCAGACACTCTTTATTGTAAATTTTGCCTACTCTTTATCAATAATAGGGCTAAGTATAGAATCTCTCTCCTTTGCATTCTTGGTGAAGCAAAATGGATAAAAGGTTGGTTAGGTGTCCTCACATCACGAGGCCATTGGCACTGACATATCATCGTAATGTCGTAAGAAAATGAGTCAACATTATGCTTGCAAAAAAAGAAATAAAAAAACTCAAGCCCACAAGTAAAGGTCAGTGTGTGTGGTGGCCTTTTCCATACGAGACCGACTTTGATCCCATCAAGTCAAAAATGTCTCTAAAACGTTCTTTAAAATGGGAATGACCTGAAATCCTGCAACTGATACCGGCTCAATGCTGCATGCACTGCACGTGAGAATCTCCCTCTCACAAGTTCTTTGCTAATAAATCAGATAAGCAGTCGACAAGCAAATAAATGAAGGATAAATTCAAAAATAAGGCATGTCTGTGAAGCCTGGTTTACACCTCTACAGTGTAGAAATTAATAAATCTAATGAGACAGAAATTGGTTTCCTGGTGTTCTCGAAAGCTTTGGGTTCTCCTGTTGATGCAATTTTGACTGCATCATATGACCTGCAATTCTGAAGGACTAAAACCAGCTGCTTTGGCTTTTGAGGTTACTAATGGGATTTCTGGTAGCTCCATGCTCTTCTGGTTACTGAAGTACTGCTCTCTCTCTCCCTCTCTCTCTCTCCATTAGGCTGAAGAGTGTTATATATCATTTTCGAGGAAACAGAGAATTTGCTCGGCTGAGAATTGGTTAGTTTCTGGCATTGTTTAGTTTACCCATCTCTTTCGTGAAGTAAATCATTTACATCTCTGGGCACATGGCTGTGTGTAGGTATTGGCAGGCCTCCTGGGCAGATGGATCCCAAAGCATTCTTGCTTCAAAAATTCAATAGGACAGCGAGGGATCGGGTAAGCATGTAATTGCTTACTAGTCATACCCTAGGGAACATTAGATACAGGACAAAAGAAAACATGATCCAGCTATGAAATACGTTAGATAAACAAAAGCATTACTATCCAATGATATTATATGTTAATAATCGATGCTTTTATTACTATGAAGTTTTGACAGGTTTCAATATAGCTTTCTTATGCTCCTTTTCTCATACAAATGTATTTTGCCATAGGATGTATTTTTTTGGGTAAGGGTGCCGTAGTATGTATAATCCTGCCTTATTTCCATAATAGCCCATAATGATGCCCCCGGTTTTAGAACTATATCAAACAAATAATAGCAGATTAATCTTTCTTTAGGTTTTGTCTCCATATCTTCAACCAGCATGCAAGATTACTGGGTGATATTGATGATAGGATCTCCTATGGTTTTGACAAACTAGATTGACATCGCTTTGCAAGAGGGAGTTGACGCTCTGAAGCTTGTCTTGTCCAAAGGCTTGACAGAGAGTGAGAGATGCTTCAACAGGGAACAAAAGTACAAGCATATAAGACTGCAAAACCTACCTGCATAAAAAAATAGGTATCTACTGTAGCTTAGGGGAAATTCTTTTTTTGACTTTTCTCTTGTTATGGCTTCTATATCTTTCTTCAACAGTGTGTAAGTGGCTTACGTCTGCTTTTGACTGATATCGTAGGGAGCGAATTCAGCCATCCTTTACATGATGTTTGATACAGACACAAGACATGCTTAGCTGACTAGCTTAAAGATGAGGTTGCTTGAGTATACATGGATGACTATCATTTGTAAGAATTGTTTTGGTTTTGTGAGCTTTGGTGCTCAATAGGGAAAACTATGGGAGCCTTCAGATAGAATAATTTCATTTTCCTTGTCTCTTCTGCTTCTCATCATTTAAGCGAGAGAAATGGTCAATTTCCCATATATTTAGCGGGGAGATTTTTAGGAAAGACAATATAGAGCTTCTTAAGTTACTGTTGTTTGGAGTGTATTTTCACCTTTCCTAATGATTCCCTGAGTAGATTGATTGTGCATCGTTGATCATTACACGAATTTGGATCAGACACGTGAGATATGATCCCTAATTAAAATGAACCTACTTATGATAAGACTAGCATGATGCAATATGCTGATGCTATTTCCATATTTTGCCAAGTTGGCTTTCTTTATTTTGCTCTTTTGAATCGGTTGACAAGGGATGGGCTAAAGATGAATCTGTCGAATTGCATATATTCTATTTCTTGTTTGGAAGATCCCTACAAATAGGATCGGATATTCTCAACCTGTGACTTTCGAGAAAAGAGCATTCCTACACCTTCAACTAAAAGGGCCAGATTAAGTCCAAATGCAGGAGTGGATGGCGTGGTTATAATTACCTCGAAGGTTTGGACTAACACCAACACTTGGTCGATGCAATTCTCGTTCAAGTTTTCGGAATGTCGATGAGTGTAAACTGACTCATTGGATATGCTACTAACAAGTACCAGTCATCTCCTTGTGGTTAACTTGGGTCTGGTTCTTTCATGGAATAGGTTTTGAAGCATTGAAGAGATTCTGACGTTTGCCATGATTTCAAATTAGATAAAGTGACTCAAATTAGAGTCCTGGGTTATTATAGACTGCTTTGACAACCTATTTGATTGATGATCCTGACGTAAGGATGATTGCCGGTTCTTCCATGTATCCTCAAGTGGCCAATGACTCAAAATTCAGTGCTCGCCAGACAACCAAGTGGAATTGGAATCTGATCACAATGTCCACCCGTCCTTGTGCTGCCTAACCCAAATATCTCTTGCGTCACTATGTATCCATGTGGAGTACAGTTCAAAGTAATGGTCATGACGTTGAGGATAAAATTCTTTTCAGCACTATAAACTTTGAACAGGCATCTTTTTGCGGAATATTACGAGAGACAGACCGAATAAATTACCTTTTTTAACGCAGTCTTTATGTGTTTTGTTAGGTTATTTCTCTTCGTGTCGAAAGAACTTTTCCATAGATGTAATAAGAATTCATGAACTTTTGGTATGGATCTAAAAGTATTTGGGCATGATGATAGATCCCAAAGGCTACTGATGTTCTCCATTAATCAAAACCGCGGTCTCCTTGGCCTCTTGTTCAGTGCAAAAATAGTTGTTACTGAAAATCACTCAAAAATCTCAAATCTATTGTACGAAATTTCAATTCATTCAATTCAATTCAATCCAAGTAGTTCTATCCGTTTTGACAACTTTTCAATAAATTACATCCGATCACTTTATGTCAGAAATCGTTGATGTGATGATATAATTAACATCGGTTGTCTTGCGTGATATAACCAACGGTGTATGGACGATGTTTTAGGAAAAAATTAAAACCGCATTTTTTTGCAATTTATTTTTAGAATGTTCTCATTTTTTTTTTCAATTTTTCCGTTGTCTTTTCTTTCCTTCTTTCCACGCCACTCTTCATTATATCTTTATCCCCCTTCCACTTCATCGCCAAAAGAGCATCACTGTTCATCTTATTTTTATGCCGCCCCATAATAATTAAAATAAAAAAAATTCAGAAAAGTAAAATGTTTGGAAAAGAAGGGAGACCGTGTACAAATAAAGAAATAGATAAAAAATAATAAAAATTTCTCAAAACATCATTTTGAGTGAACTCGTCGCGCCTCGTAGTACAGCCGCTACTAATTAGACCACTATAGTAGCGATTTTTGACTTAAATTGGGAGGATGGATTACACAAAAAAAAAAATCTTCAAAAATTTTATAATTAAATTGATTAAATTGAAAATTTTAGAAATAAATTTGCATACTTACAGTAGGTTTCACTTTTTTGATAAATCCCTAATTGTGCATTTCCGAAAAGCTATATAACATTTGCTCCTCCACTATTATTGTTCCTTTTCGTTTTAAGCAATAAGAGGTCATGATTTCCTGAATAGGTGCGTGCTTAAATCGCTCTAAAGAAAGATATGGGATCATTAATTTGCTAATTCGATCAAATCTCTAGATAAGAAAATCGTCGGGATCGACCAAAATGTTCGTGGGTTTTTCCCTATGAGCCGAGAAATCGAGGTACGAGACTATTGGCGACGCAGCTAGCGGAAGAAAAAGACCGCCTAGACTCGACGAGATTTAGTCGGGTGCTCTATAAGTCCGCTCCGGCAAATGAACCTCGTCGATGATTTTGCATAGTTGTGTGCACCATTACTCTTTGGTTAATGCTACATTTTCCTTCATCGTAAATTCCATCCTTTACTTTGAACTCGTCTCCCCAAATCCCAAAAAAGCGTCACGTCGGATCCTTCTCTTCAGTGGAACATCTTTTCGACCCTTCGTGGTACAAATCAATCTCCGAAAACGACGTGCTGTCGGAACGCTCCATCGAATCGTTGCCAAAAAGTAAGAGCACTCGAGTCCAAACTTGAAGATAAGCCAGGAAATGACATACAAAATCAGTGATTGAGGCCGTGGATTATACTAATAAATGAGGTACTCTAGAGAGTTCTCGAACTCCAAAAGTAACCTCCTAATTGATCTAAAGCCGAGACAAGAAGAAAGTGGCTGTATATGCAGCACTGAAACCCTATATATAATTTCAGTGTGGTGCCTGATACTTTTCAATATATAATCGACACATGATTGAGCCTCTATGCACTTTAGCAATATGCGAATTTAGCATCTCGACATGCCATTTTAACATACACGGGTCAGTTTTAAGCATTTTTAATAAATTATGAGTTAAAATATAAATTTATTTAAAATATATTTACTTAAATCATATATCTAGCCAACCTAAAATTAATAAACCTGACCGGTCCAAAAAAATAATAATAATCATGAATCCCAAACAGAAAAAGAAAAAACTCACTGCTGATATTTTTATATTTATCATGTACATATAATATTTCATAATGTATATATAGAAATATAATCTAATGGAATTCTCTATTTTTTTAGAAAATCACATGTTGTATATTATATAAGGTTGATATCACGAAAAATTTCAAATTGGTATACTTGTGACTAATTTATTTCAAACTATTTTTTTATCACCAAAAATCTCAAACTGTTACATCTGTGATAAATATACCCCCAAACTATTTATTTGACCATAAAAAACCTCAAACAAATATAAATGTGACAAATTTACTCTTTATAAATTTCCATTAAATTGGATTAATGATACAAAGAATCCTATAGACGGTAAAAACCCGAAATATGTACATCCGACAGTTGTCATGTCTTATTCAACTTAACAATATGAGAATTAAATTTAACGGAAACTAACAAAGGGTAAATATAACATAGGAATATCAGTTTGAGGTAAATTTATTGCAAGTGTACCAGTTTGAGATTTTTTTACAGTAGAGTAAATTTATCACAAGTATATCAATTTAGAATTTTTCGTGATATTAATCTACTATATATGTAATGGCCAATGGACACACATCTTTTATCTTGAAGTTAAAGCCAAGGCCTTTCTATACACACACAAAAATTCCCACTTGGGAAAAAGCATTTTCGGTCAACTTTTATTAGGTTGTAGAAAAACATCATTAGTATGGTAATTTTTTTTTTTTTTGCAGGGGGGAGGGGGGTTTAAAGGGAGAGAGGAGAAGGAGGAAGGTCGAGAGTATCTGAATTTCTTACCATTAAAAATTTTTTATTATTTTTTGCTATAATTGATTTGGGTTGTCCAATTCAAAATAAACGACACAGATCAGTCCATATCATTTTTCATTAAAAAACTATTGATTGATCTCGACCGTCCATTCTGAATTGGATGGCTCAGATTTAATGTCACATCTATATTTATGTTACTAAAGCCTTTCCCGATATAGGAGGTGCTGCGACAGAAATTTGGTAATTTCATACGCACATAAATTTTAACGTGATTAATTAAGGCAATAATGTTTTTATTTAATTCGCGATATTAAATTAATAACGACGTTAGACGACCGTTGACTTGATGTTTTGTGTAATGTGCTCTTAATTTCTCATTCCTCTCGTTGCATGCACGCCACAAGATTGACCATCGTTCTTGAGCTGTCGAAACCTCTCTCAGTTCAACTCTCTCTCTCAATCTCTCGGAGCCTCACCCCCGCTCGCCGGAGCTTGCGCGTTCCGACACGGAGGGCCGGGCTCCCGACGGTTCTGTTTGGTGGGTCGAAGCTGGACTCCTTTACTTTCCCGGCGAGAATCATTGGTCGAGTATTGCGCAGGTTCTCTGATCCTCATGGTTGCTTCCCTTGGTGTTCTTTATTCTCGTGCGACTCTTGTTGCTCTGCGTGATGTTTGTGCGTTTGAATGAGAGCCGGTTCTGTCAAGGACCGGGTATGAAATTCGCTGGGCTCGTGATCTGGGTGGAGTACGGAGTGTTTGCTGCTTTGGGACAGAGAGTTTCACTGGACTTAATCTAGTTCGATGTCGGATTATATAATCAGTGCTGTCTGTGGACATAATTGGAGCTTGTCACGCATTGTCATTGCGGTAATTTTAGTGCTGGGTCGAATAGATAAGCTAAGCGCCACACGGTTCTATTTGTTTCTTTTTGCTCGACTTTCTGAGATCAGGAGTTCAGATTTCAGATTGCGTAATTTAGCTGGAAAATGATTTAATCGATGCTCAGATCAGTTTTGCTTTCTGGATTCGGCGAGTCTTCTGATATAGCTGTTTCTGTAGATAATGTTCCCCTCTTCCCGCTGAGCCCCCTTTCTCCTGGATTTGTAAGAGAATGCCAAGATGGCGACAAGAAAGGTTGGAAAGTATGAGGTTGGCCGGACAATAGGAGAAGGGACTTTTGCAAAGGTCAAATTTGCAAAAAACACAGAGAATGGAGTGGGTGTGGCCATGAAAATCTTGGCCAAAAGCACAATTCTTAAGCACAGAATGGTTAATCAGGTGCTCATCTTAAACTCGTCATGAAAATCTTACCATTTGAAAGAAGATGGTGATGATTGCTATCGTAATAGCTATTCATTCTTCAGACATTAATATATTTTAGAAAGTGCTTTGTCATGTAGTATGTAGTTTAAATTCAAAGATCAAGATTGTGATTGGCGCAAGTTAAATCTTTTGTTGTGGGTTAAACCATTATCCTAGGGCCATAATCCATTGTGGCTTTGGCTCCACTTAGAGCTAAAAGTGACCTTCACTTTTTCCTCCCTTGTCATCTGTTTCAGATCAAAAGAGAGATATCCATAATGAAGATTGTCAGACATCCGTACGTAGTCAGACTGCATGAGGTACAACCTATCATCTTTGTTTCCTTGAAGTTCCAAAATTGAAGGTGACGATTAGCTTTGTTTAGTCATAGCGCAAGTTCAGTGTGGCCACTGCCTGTAACTAATATCATTTTCCCCTTCACATCTTTTCTGGATTCCAGGTTTTGGCAAGCCCAACAAAGATATACATTATTCTTGAGTTTGTTTCTGGAGGAGAATTGTTTGATAAAATTGTAAGTATGTCGGACGTCTCTGCATTTTAGGAAATGCCTAAAATTGTTTGTCCTCATTCTGCTTGGCCTTTTTGGAAAGAACTAGTTTAATTTATTTAATAGATTCTATCAAATGCTGGTGCATCTAGGAAGATTAGCTGGGAGTGAGTAAATCCCCATCCATCATTAGATAAATTCTTAGGTTTCTAATCAATATTATTTCACCTTTAGCTTTGCCTAATCCTTAACCACTAGGAGGATACGCTGGATCAATTGTGGTTTTATTTTATTGAGAAGTGCCTTTCTCTAATTTGATTTTAACTTTTCAGGTTCACCAGGGAAGGCTTCCTGAAAATGAATCAAGACGGTTTTTTCAGCAGTTAATAGATGCAGTTGCCCATTGTCATAGTAAGGGCGTCTATCATAGGGACCTGAAGGTGCTTAGCTTTGTGACTGTGCAGCAATATTGCTGCTTTCTGAACCAAATCTCTTGCTGATTTTTTTTCTTCCTCCTCTCTCTTGACACAGCCTGAAAATCTTCTCCTTGATAGTCATGGAAACTTAAAAGTCTCTGACTTTGGATTGAGTGCATTGCCCCTTCAGGTAAGCATGATGGTGTGTGCACTTTTATGTTCAGAAGTTATTTGACCTATGAGACTGATTTTCTTTGATTTTTGTAGGAGCATGGTGATGGACTTCTTCATACGACATGTGGAACCCCAAATTATGTTGCTCCTGAGGTACAGTTGACAACTGACTATACGTTTAATGTTTCTCGTGCTTTCCTGCTATCTTGATCATTCCACATGCAGATGATTACAGTCCTTCGTGAAATAGAAACCATTAGATGCCCTAGCAAAGAGAGAAACTCATTTACTTTTTATGAATTTACCTGTATATCTTGAATATGTATGACAGTTGGGTTGAATAAAGGGATTCTTAGTTTCCCTCCTTTTCAATGTGTTCACTGCTAATACAAAAGATGAAAATTCCTGTGTGCTTCTCATTTGGCAAACATGATAGTGGAAGATTCTGAACTTCCTCCTGCACAGCAAGAATAGGATTCCTGCAATTTTTCAAGTCATGGGATTAAGCATCTGTCAGAAGACACAAACTTGTTCATTTCCCTTTAAATATTAAAATATTTTTGCATCTTAGCACACTAAAATATCTATTTCAGGTTCTCGGTCAGCAGGGTTATGATGGTGCAGCAGCTGATATATGGTCATGTGGCGTTATTCTTTATGTTTTAATGGCTGGATGTCTTCCATTTGATGAGACAGATCTTCCAACGCTGTACAGAAAGGTTTGCTTTTCCCTTTTTATTGTATGCTTGTTCTTCTACTTCCATGTGGCTTTTGAAACTCGTTTCCTTGAGGGAAATTAACGGATGGTTTCTTGAAGCATTGCAGCGAAAGTCTTGATGGATTCGCTGCCAAATTACCCTCATTTAGTCCATAATGTTCAAAAGTAATTACCTGTTCAGAGTTTAATGATGTTGGTGCGCAATATTGAGATAATTTACGCATAAGATTTTGGTTGGAATGGTGCACCAGCTGGTTGTGAATGATTCTTTAGGTTTCTCAGAATCCTTCATGATTTTTTTAGTTTTTCTTGTTTGTATCTATGTGTTCATGAACTTTCTACCCAATGAAGTGTTGCCTGGGGAGTTATGAATAACCCTTGTCTTTCCGTCGCATTTTGTCAAGGTTCCTTTTTCACGTGGGCACGTGTGTTTGATGGTATCCTATGTATTGATTAATGCAGTTCTCTGTCTTATTCGTCTTGCATAGTGGGAGATAATGTGTCTTCACTGCTCTCTTTTCTCTTCTAACCTTTTTGTTGATGCTGGTTCAAGCATTTAGAACAGAGAATATACTTGGAATTTTTTAATCTTCTGCTTATGTGTAGATAAATGCTGCCGAATTTGTATGTCCAATTTGGTTTTCTCTTGGGGCAACGTCATTGATCAAAAGAATACTTGATCCCAATCCTAGAACTGTAAGTAGTTACTTGATCACATCAAAGTCGGGTGCTTAAGTAGTGAAAGTGGTAAAATCGCCACACATCCTGCTTTAATTAAACCAACAGAACTTTTACCAGAAATATGCAGGTTATGACCTGGCAATTGACTGCAGAAATTGCAAAACTAAAAAATAAGCTAAGAGGATCTCAATTTCCTGAGCTCATCTTGACCGTCTGAATAATGACGTTTTCAAGCCTGACGTATTACTAATTTTCTTGACAGCGCATTGGTATTGAAGGAATCAGAAAGCACTCATGGTTTCGAAAGAATTATGTGCCAGTAAGACATAAAGAAGATGAAGAAGTCAATTTAGATGATGTCCGTGCTGTCTTTGATGACATTAAGGTTCGTGCGACATTTCTGAGTAACTCAGATATCCAGCATCTTTAGGTTCATTTGTTGTTTTATGTAGTGTTCTAAACATAGCAACTTTTTGGAGTAAGTACTGTGCCTTGGCTTTTCCGGTACCCTTGATATTTTTGTTTTTGGTTTGTTGGTAATTGCTGGTAATTTGCAGGAGCAATATGTGGCTGAGCGGTCAGAATCCAAAGATGGGGGTCCTTTGGTAATGAATGCATTTGAGATGATCACATTATCTCAGGGATTAAATCTATCATCACTATTTGACCGGCAGCAGGTTTAACCTTGTTTTCCCAGCGGTTATTATTTAGGCTTAAATGTTCTCTAAATTGAAGTTGCTAGCCTCTTGGCCCTTATAGAAGCTCTGACGGCATAGTTTTCGTAATTTTCTGTTTCTAGGCGGCTTTGTTCTTTGCCACACCTGTGATTATAAATCTTCTGGATCTGCATAGTCCTTAAATTCCAGGTTAATGTTAGTCCGGAAATCAAAATTTTCTTCACGTTGCACAGATCCTCTCTGTTTGCTTACTTCATTAATGCAGAATCAGCAATTAGAAGGGAACTAAAGAAAACCAATGTGGAACCAGAAATCTAGATTGATCAAAATTGTGTACTGACCAAGAACTTGACTGCTATTGATCAGCGCTGAATCTGTGAATTTTTTTAGCATTGACTAAATCTGTCAGTCAAAACACAGAAATCGCAGTATAATGATTAGGAGGCAGACAAGATGCTGTTGATTGATTGTCGGAACTTCTCTCTAAGTTTTACCTCATGTATTTTAGTTGCGCAGATGGTTGCATCCTGAATTTAAATCCCTATGGTATGCATGGTCTGGACAGTCCGCACTAAAGAACTCTCTCTCCCTCTCTCTCTCTCTCTCTCTCATCGCTGTTCATTTGCGTAGGATTACATAACAAGACAAACTCGTTTTGTCTCCCGGAAACCTGCAAAAGTGATCATCTCATCTATTGAAGCAGTGGCAAAGTCCATGGCTCTCAAGGTCCATACACGTAATTTCAAGGTATGTGTGTAATTTATTACAATTCATCCAGAATGATTTACTGTCCTTTCGGTGCTTGAAGAAAGGATTTAAATTGGAACTCACTTTGGGTTAGGAAGTATTAAATAAAATTTAATGCTTTTGTAGCAAAAGCATTTTGCAGAACATCCCTTTTCATTCACTATAAGACAACAGTAAACTAAACGGTGAAAAGTAATCTGATGAAAGTAATTTTATGTTCCATGGTTTGGACAGGCTTGACTTCTCTGTATGAAGGACAAGAGTTATCTTGAGTGAAGTGTGTGACGTGAAAATGCGCGTTCAGCGTTATCTAAGTCTCATTTAAGTGATATGTTTTCTTCACAGATGAGACTTGAAGGATTGTCTGCAAATAAAGCCGGTCAGTTTGCAGCTGTCGTTGAGGTAAATTTTGAGATCGATGTACGCATTTCTTCATTTGAAATATATAAGGTCTGTAGGCCTCATCAGTTTGAGATCCTTTATCATTTGTAGGTTTATGAAGTGGCACCATCCCTCTTCATGGTAGATGTTAGGAAGGCCGCTGGAGATACTCTTGAATATCATAAGGTGAACTTCAGAAAATATGAAAACTTGTTATCCAAAATCTATCCCAGTTAACCTTCCTTAATAGCTTAAGGGATCTCCTATGAGTTTCTCAAGTTGCTAATCTTGAAAGGCATTTTAGTAGGTTCTCTTTAAGCATATCACATGAACTAAAATTTTACGTCTCGATTTACAGTTTTACAAGAATTTCTGTGCAACACTTGAGCATATCATATGGAAGCCAACAGAGAGTAATGCCAAGCCTGATCTGCTTCGGACAATGAGCTGCAAATCTTAGTTTGTTGATGTAATGCAAATCAATTAAGCAGACTGCGTAGAGGTGCAACCAACTTGCAAATTAAGGCAACAGCGTGTCGGAGCAGTCTTATATTGTATATGAAATTAGTCTTTTGTGAATATATATAGTCGCCAAATCATTACGCCGCGTTGTAATGTTTGTTTCTTGACCCAAAAATCATCATCTACAGTCTTATGGTCGTAGCCCTTGGGATTCAGATTTCAGATGAAGCTATGTCGAATGAGCAATTCGAGGCTATCTCAAGTCCTAAGATACGTAGAGCCTTTTTTTCTACTCAATGGTATTCTGTTTTTGTACGGATTCAATTTTTACTGGCATTGCCTAGAATTAGCTGAAGTTACGAATTATTTGCAGGTCTGTCATTATAGCTTCGAGTCTAGAACATCTTGGCTGAAAAAACCTTGAATGCCGTTGGCGTTCTGTTCTCTTCGACGGCAGAAGAATGGTTCGCTTAGCTAATGCTGTAGACATCGCTACATCAGTTCGAACTGAGCCTTCAATTTCTTCAGGAAAACACTTCAGGAGACAGTCGTTTCACTTGCATTCTAAAAAAGTTCACGTCCTCTAAATCTAGCAAATATTCTAATCTTCCTGGCACTTTCCTGTGTCCGCTGTCTAGCTGCATCCTCCATTTAGAGTTTTAAAGGTTTGTAACTCGCCATGGCAATCAAGGTAACACGGACAACACTTCGCGTCCAACTTGCTAAAGCTAAATGGCGAGTCATGACAAGCTGTCGGCTCTGATCTAGCCCTTCTCCTAGATACCGCTGACAAAATCTCTGTCTCGATAAGATGTATCTGATAAGTCAGTTTATAAGAAATGATCCGACCACGATGTCGGATCAACGGATGCTTCCACCATATGTAGGAGCTTTGTGTAAGGGGAACATGGGCAATGCAGATTTGGTTTGAGTCCCATTTCAAGATGAAGATCAAGCGGTGTTCGGCTCGGTTTTAACGCCAGGACGATGGATCAGATTGCTGTTCCAAAAACAGGTGTCTTTGACTCCGGAACCTCCTGGAATTTGAGCTAACGTATGTGACTTGCAAGCACTAGGGTTCTCTTTGTGGGGCTAGGATTATAAGTGGCCGGTTCCAGTCCAGGAATCGGCACTTAAGGGACTGGTTCAAGTTTAGGTTACAGGCCGGTTCCGGTTCCGAATTTTTATTTTTTTATTTTTAAAATAATAAAATAAATAAATAAATTATTAATTGTAAATTATAATTATTAATCAAATTGTACATTATAATAAAATTTGAGAAAAAAAAAAAGAGAAGAGGAAGGGCCTTGAATTTAATAAATTATCATTAAGCGCTTACATATCTTCTTTGGGATAGAATAATCAAAACCCATGTAGTTCTATTACCTTCGTTAACCCCAGCTTACCTCATCGTCAATCGTCGCTACCCGTCATTATGGTGGCGGTAGTATCTCCACAGTCATCACTGAAGAATTCGTGTTCTTGATCCAGTTCTTATTGTCGAAATTTAGACTTTGTCCAATCATCGACACAAGTTTGAATCTCCACACTTTCTGGACTTAATATTGAACGGCGGGGGTGCAAAATTAATCCTCCAGAGCTAAATGCTTGTTCAACTGTCACTGTTGAAGAATGGGTCACTAATATTTATTTCGCAATGAGGAAGAGAACTGGAAATTGAGTTGAATGATTTTTCCACCACTCAAGAATCTTGAAATCTGCGCTGTGTTCGGGATCACTAAACTCAAAAGTAATAGTTAAATGGTTATCTAATTTAGAAATATTATCTGTTGATGTCCCTCTATATTTTTTTTTTGCCCACTCATGAGCATTTTATACCCTATACTACGTGAAATACTCGCATCGCTGTGTGAGACACTATGTTGGGTAGATCCACATACACTGTCACTTAAACCATATATACTAGAAAATTCATTATACAACGCTACTATAACTTGTTTAATCTCTGCTTATATAATTGAAATATTTATTGCTTCATTCATATGTAAACAATCATAATATTAAGCATTCAGATAATCTAATAAACCGTCTAATTTAGTACGTGGATCGAAAATAATACCAACTAAATAAACAAGAGGAATGTTCAAATAATAATGAAACCATTTTTCTCGCATTACTAAAATACTCGAAGTTAATTCAGTATATTTTTCATATTCATTAAAAATGCTAGCAATATTAACACATTCTATTAAAAGTAAATGCGTAATGAAATAATAAATACTAGATAAAGTATTAGTAGCATCATTAAAAACTTTTAAAAAATCTATTTTTTTTTTGCAAATGTCCGAATGTTGTGGGAGTAAAGCAATATCGGGAACGGTATTCGAAATAAATGAACATAATAAATTTTTGTAATCAAAGTTTGTAGAAGCATCTAGTAGGTAGAATTCCAACTAGTTAAAAGATCTTTTGGAAACCTTTTTGATGCTTTTTCATTTTGTTTACAAAATTTTTCCTACTCTTCCATAAGATGAGGACGGCTCCATAAAAATTTAATTGCGCTATTGATTGGATGGAGATAAGTCACAAGAGATCGTAAAGTGCACATAAATTCAAAACATGGCAAACACTTCTAATGTAAAAAAATTATCCGCCAAAAGAGGGTTTTTTTTCTAACTCGGGAATGGAAGCAGTATTTGCGACGGTATTATCAAAACCAATTGAAAAAACTTTATTAATCAAATCATATTCTTCTAAAAATTTCCTAATTAGTCTATAAATATTATGGGCCGTATACCTTTCAGGAAAAATTCGAAATACAAGAAGTATTTTTTGAATAACTCAATCATCACATATCCAATGGCATGTGACGCTCATATAAGAATTAATATTTCAAGCATCACTCTAAATATCACTACCTATATGTACATGTCCATTGAATTCTCTAAAAAAACTTATCAAATCATTTTTTCATTTTTTATAAGTTTGTTTAAGTCCGCGTCTAAGAATAGTTTTCAAAACAGATGGTGCTTGCGGAGCCAGCGCAGTATTTACTAAATATCTAAAATTAAAATTTTCACAAGTGTTGAACGGAGCATGCTCAAGAGCAACATATTTAGCTAATGTTTGTTTATAAAGTGCATTAGTAAAACGGAATAAAAGATAAGGGTTAGGATTGAAGAACCCGAAAATTTGTTGTTGGCTAGTATCGATTCCCGCTTGCGTTAGATGTTTTTTCGTCAAATGCCGACGAAATGTTTCGTAACCATCTCCTTTACCAAATTTGTATGTTTGCAAACAATCTTTACAACTTATATTAAACTTACTTCATTTTCATTCCATACTTTGTTAAAGTGTAGCCATAAGTCGGATTCTCGGCTCTTCCGTCCTGGCTCCTTTGCTATCGACGTTTTTTCGACACTAGTAGGAGGATAAAGACTTTCTTGCATTGGGACATGCTCGACGTTGTGATGGGAAACATCATCGTCTTCCCAACATACATATTCACTAAGATCATATTTACGAGCAGGATAATCAGATTCTCATATCGGGCTCTTTCCCTTTCTAGTATTTTTGCTTCCACTTGCCACTTTTTGAGAGAATTGATCGAAAAATTGATTCAAAGAATTAAGACGGAATTAAGAGAGAATAACAAATTGAGAGAATTTGACAGAATTTGATAGATTGAGACTTGAGAGTATTAGAGAGAATTGAGAGAAATTATGAGAAAAATGAAGAGATATTGAGAGGTTTTTATAATAAAAAAATTTTAAGAAATTTGCAACAGACAAATGGCCGTTGGGCATTGGGGAAGGGCCGTTGGGCATTGGGGAAGAGCCGTTGGGGGCCTTTTCCCCCAAACAGCCGTGCCTGCGCACCTAGCAGAGGAAGTGACAGGGGCCTCGGGAAGAGCCGTTTGACTCCCTTTTACTTTTTTTTTTTTTCAGGTTCCGAAAAATTAAGAACCAAAGCCGGTTCCGGTTCTGGTTTGGAACCGTGGGTCCGGTCAACGGGCCAATTCTAAGCCGGTTGGGCTCCAAATGGCCATGTCTTGCTAGGAGCCTAGGATCACAATGCGAGACCCTAATAGGCTGGCTTTACCGCACCATGTCCAGCACCAGGGTTGTTTTTGTAATTGCTTAGTATTTGCCAATGAAATGTATCAGTTTGAGAGAGATTCAAAAGCCAAACTTAACTTGAACTGCACTAGCAGAAAGATGACTGTCTTAGCTTGTAGATAGTTTCTCCAACTAGAGGTGAGGATAACAGCAACGACACAAAGCTCATTCTCCCTTCTCAGTCATCGTACAAAGCTAAGAACCATGAAATAAATCCCATTCTTCTTCGTGAACGACGGAGTAATATTAGCAAGTTAAAGATAGCAAATCCACCGGGCACTTTACACAGAAGGCAGGGAAGGACAAAGAATGCGGAAATATGAACAGAGGTAAATCGCCGTTTCATCAATATCAGACTGGAAAAGAAAAATAGACATGACGCGTTGAGTACAAGAAATGCTTGACATAGCTAAAACATTGGGTAAGAGCAACCAGCAGTACATGAACAGACCTTAGATTGTTAAGCACAAGATATCCACAAACAGGAAACATAGCACCAGGAACTTGATGACTGACTTCTCCAGGAACAATGGCCACTAAAGAGGCGGCCTTCCGCAATTGGAAGGAAAACAGTTGCAACAAGCCTTTCTCAGACAAGAAAGCTTGCAAAAAAAGAGGGTATAGGTGGTGTACTAGCTTGCCAAAAATTCTCCGGAAAACAACCAAGCCACTGAATATCCATCACGACAAGACTAATCGGCCTTAAAAACCTACTCTAAAACTTGCTGCTGCCCATCATGATCCTAAAGCTATTACCTTATTACTTCTCGAGTCACTACCGGGCCAATCTTCTTCATGTTCGAGGACCCCTCCATATCCACTTCCTAGTCCGGTCAATGACCATTTTGATTCATTTTCTTGACTAGGAGAGGATATCACATTTCCACAAGCTCTCCGCTAGCAGTTCAACCATGCCACTGCTGATGGAACGGCAGTGTTGCAAATTCAGGCCAATTAAACTGCCCGCCAACTTCTTCAAGAAAGGAACGCTCTTATTTGAGACCATCAAACAACCAGCCAAAGAGAGTATTTGTAGACTGAGGTGCCCGGTTGAGGAGAGGAGTGAGACACCCGAATCAGTAATGCCGCATTTCGACATGTCAAGGTCGTTGAGTAACAAGCAATTGTCTGCGATTGCCACCAAGCTTGCATCTGTGACTTTCCTGCAACCATTGAGATTAAGCAGCTCAAGGGTCCCTCCGTGTAGCCGGACCAAGGTGGAAACAGCTTCATCGGTGATGTTTAAACAGTTACTGAGGTTAACTTTTACAAGCCCTGCCTCTGAATTTTCCAGAAGAGGGGAAAGCCCAGCATCTGTTATTCCAGAAAGGCCAGTTAAGTCGACGTGCTCCAGATGAGGGCACAACTTTCCCACCATGGCCAAACTGGCACTGCCAAATCCTGGGCAATTTTGGATCGACAATGATCGAAGAGGTGTGCAAGATGAGAGCGTCAGAGACCCTTCTATAAGGTCCTTAATTCCCATACAATTGGCAACAGATAGGGACTTCAGCTTCATTTCACAGTTTGAGATCACACCAATAACTCCTCCCAAGGAGATCCTGTCCAATCCCTCGACTTGCAGATTTTCGAGAGAACTAGCCGCCCGAGAAAAAGCTATCAACCCAGCATCAGATACAAAAAGACACTTACGGAGGCACATCTGCTTCAAGTTTGCGCAACCCTTTCCGATGGCCCCTAGACTCACGTCCGTGATTCCGTGACAGGAGGCAATTGTCAAGGATGACACTTTCTTGAGACCCTGAGCATTGCCCATGACCCAAAAGCCCTTCTCACTCGCATTTCTGAGACCGCCAAGGACAAGACTAGTGACAGCCAGGCCAAAGTGCCCAATCACTGCGAGAGAGAAGTCTGTTACATTCAATCCCTGAAGCTTTATCTTGCTCAGGACAGAAGAAGCGGAAGACACCAAACTTGCAACTCCATGATCTCCGACTAGAGGGCAATCTTTAATGGAGATTGATTGCAGCCGAAGGCAACACCTTCCTATAGCTTCAAGGCCCTCATTCCCAATCTTTGGACAAGATTCGATGTTCAGAGAAATCAAATCTCGACAATTTTCTGCAATTGCAATCAGACCCTTGTTGGAAACAAAAGGGCAATGGCTAAGATCAAGCTTCTCCAGCAGACGACATTCTTTGGCTAATTCGACTAAACCTTCGTCCCCAATTGAAGACAGATTCCACAAAGAAAGAGCCCGAAGCAAAGGGCAGCCACGGGCAATTGCGGATATACCAATGTTTGTGATTCCACGAGTAGAACTGGTCCCCCGGATTGAAAGCTTGCCAAGACCACCATGGACATTAGTTCCCACTGCTACGGCAGCAAGTCTGACATCCGTTGCTTTCTTCCCCTCCAGGCACCTCGTGAGGTACCCATCTCCCTCAAGTGCTCCACTTACATCACATGAAACCATTTCAGTATCACCAGACGAC
Source organism: Rhodomyrtus tomentosa (assembly GCA_028455895.1). Classification (NCBI taxonomy): domain Eukaryota; kingdom Viridiplantae; phylum Streptophyta; class Magnoliopsida; order Myrtales; family Myrtaceae; genus Rhodomyrtus; species Rhodomyrtus tomentosa. Next base: position 36,061,795 of record JAPCWY010000004.1, read on the forward strand.
GAAGTCTTCTTCTCCTTGTCCTCCTTTGTAGACTTATCAACTTCACCTGATATATCAGTTCTGCGCATGCTACTCAAAAGGAAAAGCCAGTGCTTGGAGACACAGGCACAGGAGCTCCTTTCTCTACCGCCGGGAAGCCGTCTGAAGATCTCAAAGAGGCATTCATCAGGGAGTTCCCCGATGGACGATAGATGTTCCCCCTCATACTCATAAGGGCTGACGGCATATGAGCCACATAAGCGAGCCCGCTTGAGGGGAGGGCAGTACATGTCCATACTGGAACCCATCGAGTACAACCGATCCAAGTCGATAGAACTCGTGCATAAAGATCCCCCACCGAAGAATTGATCTTCACCTATAAAACCAATTATAAACAAGTCCGATGAGTTAATCTGGCCAAGCGTTCAAACATAAAAACGGTAACCCAACCTTCTGATTACACAATCTAACACAGCCATAGCAAAAAATCCAGTTTCATCTTAAGACACGGAGCTACTTTTTAATTGTTAGCTTCAGCAGAAGATCAAATCACGAATTGATCTTTACATCTACCAACAAAAACAGAAAGGGTATCGAGAAAAAAAAAATGAGATCTCATTTAATTAGAAGCAAATACATCTTAAACCATGAGTCACCAACTGCTGATCTTTAACTTCTACGAAATCCACAACGCAAAAAACTAATACTCAGTCCTCACACTTTATGTGCTGCCAGAAACCAAACACGCCCAACTTCAACACCCAGATCAAGAAACAAAATGAAACCGCGAGAACTCCCCAGCATTTCTTAAACCAGAGAACCCAGTAACCAAACCCAGAAAACATTCCACTCCATCTCAAGAACCCAAAAAAAAAAAAAAACATTCGAGAAGGTTTTACCTCCATAATTGACGAGAGTCGGCATGGGTGATCCCCAAAAGAAGAAGCTGTACCGAGCGCGGCAAGGACGAGATTAAACACCGAGAAGAAGACAGCAATGCAGACGAAACCCGGTAGGCCTTCAGCACATGGATGCATTTACAAGATCAAGCGAGTTCTCCAAGAGCACGAAAGAGCCAAGAACCCCAACAAGCAGGGCAAAAAAAAAAAAAAGATTCAGAGAGACGTAGAGGAAGGAGAAGGAGAAGGTAAAGGAGTGATGTGTTCGGTCCTGCGCTTGGAATGTGTCGAGCGAGGGAGTTATATTGGTGTCATTCTTGTCATTACAGAGAGAAGAGAGAGAGAAAGGGAGAGGCCACATGCAAATGCAATGTATCCAACCTCAAAACCAAGCATTCGTTCTCAGTCCAACCAACCACCTTTAGCCCAACCAAAAAAAAAAAAAAAGCGAAAAGTAAATCGTAGGAGCAACTGGAAATTTCCCTGCTTTTACGAAAAAAAAATGAATTTCCTTTTGAATTTCTGTTTTTTTTTTTTTAGTTTTGGGATTTTTTTAATCGAAAAAATTAGGAAGATCGCAATAACGTTTTGTGCTCGTCATAGAATGTAAATTTGAGTCATAATTACTGTCTATAAACTAGGCCCGTCAAAATGTTAATCGTGGATAAGATAGCTTCTCACGATGGCATTTGGTTCCGGATAAATAGTTAATATAATCAGTATGCAGCACCAAAAAAAATCTCAATCGGGTATTTTAATGTGATATTTGCATCGGACAAATTTTATGTCGCAACAATTATCAAATTAGTACATGAGTACCACATTTAGCCTAAATTATCTATCCAGTCACAAAAAAAAAAATCTCAAATCATTGAACCTTAGGTTGGAAATATGCTAAGATATACTAATTTTGCTCTAAGAGCTCAATCACATTTTGAGAATATGCTAAAATCCCCAATTTTCCCTAATATTTTGGTGACATGGAAGAGAGAGAGAGAGAGTAGATTCAATTTTGCCTTAATTCTCAATCTCAGTTTATTTTCTTCAAATCTAGGTTACTGAAAACAATGGCGTTTGGGAGACTATTTATACTGAATTTTCAAATTGGATTAACGTGATACGCCATCGTTTGAGTTACTTGTCACGTGTGTTTTCAAGTCGACAATTTAAAGAGTTAATTGGCCAAAGCTAACAGATGGTGTATTTATTTCGAGGGTATCAATTTTGAGTTTTTCATTATACGGAAATTAGTTTATGTGGCATGAGGGTACCGATTTGGATTTATTGTGTTATTAATCTTTATTCTTTTCCCAATGATTTTCATCTTTTAAAAAAAAAAAAAAAGATCAGTCTAGTTTGAGTGCGCGTTCTTTGATGACAACGCACAAGAATGAAGATTAATAAAATGATAGTTTTGAAAACGATGACAGTTTTGTTCGGCTAGAACATGTAGATCTTACGTGATAAAATTTGATACGTATAATTGACAATTCAAATTTCTTTGTGAGATCGTTGCAAATCGTACCCCGACGATCAAGTTGACTATACTGATTTTCTTTTTCTTATGGATTCCCATTGAACCAAGCCTAATTAAAATTGTCTTCATTGTTAATGCACAAATGAATTTATTTTTTTCTATATTTGATTGTTCGTTTAGGAATTTGTGAACAAATTTTCTTTCTTTCACTCGATTCCGCAAGAATCTAGGCCAATTGCCAAGAAGGGTCGTCTCTATCCAGGCTCCATTTGTTTCAAGAAAAATAAATAATTTGAAATATATTTTCCTAAAAACGATCGATTTTTTCACTTGAAATAATTTAATCGACAATTTTTCCCATTATCGATAAAAAATTTTATGTTTCAATATTTTTGTGAATGACAAAAATATTTTTTCATTCACTAATCTTTTGTAAGTGATGCAATCGATTGTTTCCAAATATATATATATATATATATATATATATATATATATATATATGTTTCGAAATCATTCTTTTTCAATGCAACGAACGAAACCTAGTTGCCCAAACTCGAATTTACATTTAGGTGGTGCGAGAATTTGCATTTAGGTGGTATGAAACAGGGGTCTCATTTATGCCCTATGACTTATGCCGCATAAAACCTGAATTCGTCATTCAATAAACCACACTTTGCTATTAGTCTTAGCTTTAGATTAACAAGGCACAAATTTAGGTGAAGCTGCGGCTGAGAGTTATTCCATCAATTAGTTAATTAATTGCTTTTGCCAGATGAGATTAACAAAATAATTTTTTTAAAAAAAATGGATCACAGTCGATAGCCTCGATAAGTTGATGAAATTTTTTTATCTCATAATCTCTAGATGAATTGGCAATTTGGTATGCCAGATAGGGACAGATTAGCACTTGGGATTTGGGAATACAACTGTCTAAGTAGAAATTCATTTCTTGTGGATTCAGACTTTTTTATAATTCAACTTTCCTATGCAATTTGAGCTGCGTACGCACCAAGTGGACTTCAAATGTTTATCAATTTATTTATTTATTTATTCACAAAAAAAAACCCTATTTATATATTCCAATTTGGGGTTGGAAGGGATTGGATTAGGGGAACCGATTTCGGATTATTCTTTAATTTCGGATTGCTCGGTTGGTTAATGGGTTAGATTAGGGAAAGTGTGCATCCAAGAGGGTTGCTTTATTGGGTGACTTTGTTCGGAAGACAAGCCTAGATTGCTAGTGCTTTGGTCTAGTGATAATGAAATCAAGGCCAGTATTTAAACACTTCTAATCCAGCTTGCGGTGATTAAGAAACCCAGTTTAAGCAAATAATCCCGCAATTAATGAGATTTTGCGCTATATTTGTGGATCGGAAAAGCAACAAGCCAAACCTCGAGTTGGAAACCCAAAATCAAAGCGAATGTGCGTTTGTTTGAAAACTTGTATGACAGAGGAAAATATTTTTCATAGAAATCATTTCTAAAGAAAATTGTTGGTTTTCATTTGTTTGGCAATTTAAGAATGTGATTTCCTTTGCGTCTGAATGGGAAGTTGCTTTCCCTCATTCCAAGCTTGTTGTTTTCAGTAAATAGAAAACGTTTTTACATATATCGAATAATTTTCCTGTCATCCAAACACAAGAGAGTTGGGAAAATGATTTCTCAAGAAGGGGTTTCCTTCAAACAAATGGATTTAGTTGGACTTCTTTGTGCTTAATAACACGGGAAATTGTATGTTGTGAGGAAATTCATAGTTCAAGAGGAGAGAGTTTGATGGTGCATTTATTTGACCGAAAGAATCTTCTGTGGATTAGTTTTATAGATTTTCACCCGTTTGATTTGCTGAAACTGATTAATCATCGAAAAATCATTTAGGATCAAAAGATAATATGCCTATCTAAAATTAAGAAAATGAATTCCCTATCATGAAAAGAAAAGCTTTAACCATAAATCATTTTCTCTTTATCACAAAATTTTTCTGCGAAATAAATGCACCCTTAACTTTTTAAAGTTCACTGTAATTTGATATTTCATTTTCGGAAATCATCATATAAAATTAGCTATCCACTTGGCATGCTAACGGCCACAGGGTTCACTAGTTGTGAATAGACTGGATGATTCATCTAGTACGCTAAAGAATTGAAGAAGCGCGGAAGATCTCATCTCCTATTGATGAGATGTATTAGGTTGTATGATCCTATTCAATATTTAAACTCAGAAGAAAAAATCATTGCTAAAGAATAAAAAGAGAATTTCTAGGCTTGAATCGAGATTTCTTAACAAAATCATAAAGCATTTATGCACGATTAGATCACAATCGATTCTTAAACAATCGCCAAAAATATCAAATCCCGTAAATAGTTCTTACTTTATTCAAGTCGCGATTTTTTTCAAGGCAGTCGTGGAGTCGACTAACCAAAAAGAAAGATTGGGGCAATTTCAATAAAGCGACCGATCTTATTCTAATTTAAGTCAGATCTCGTTAACAATTGCCCAAAAGTTATTATCACTTACAAATTTCTAAAATTCGTAAAATCCCATATCGACAGAATTTGAACATTGAGAATGATTGGATTACAATTTTTTACTTTAGTGCGATAATTCCATATTTTCCTTTTTCTAAATCAAACGCGTCTATCACGACGGTCGTTGATGAAGATGTTTATGGGTTTTAACTTTTAATAGCTGGAGTAGATTTGAGCTTTGGAAGTTGAAGTCGAACCAAAAGCAGTTTTTGTCGTTTTGTGCAGGCCGAGGAAGCGTACGGGTGCGGATGAGCAGGTCAACTTGGGCGACTTTTTCGAGCGGATACGATGTAGGGGTCAAATCCTGTCGTCTCCCAAACACGGGACAAGCTCTTTCCTATGAATGTTCAATGTCCTCGATACAACTTGAGCACGCAAAATAATAATAATAATAATAATAATAATAACAACAGATAAATGAAATAAACGAAATACAAAGTTTTATCAGTTATTCTGATGTGATTTATTTATCTGAATATAAATTTTAATTCGAGGTGAATTTAAGAATATGACAATTTCATGCGAGGACCGGCGAGTCTTTTATCGCTTGAAATATTTGATAATAGACATTTTTTTTTGGCACCCGATCTTTCGACTACCTTGTCGCTGCTGATTTGGGATGATAATTCTGTGATATGACCGAAATCTTCACAAGCATTATTCGATAACTTCGATATCGAATCCTACTATCTTGATGCGCCGATCGTGTTTTTGTTCGATTTCGTCGCCCTAGATTATATCAACGAAAATTTACGACATCAAGAGGATGATGTGCCGAACATACGTGACACGGACAATATACACTATGGCTAAACGAGAAATGTCTATTCACGTGCTAAATTAGTCAGTCCCGTCTTTATTTTATTTTTCTCATAAAAGAGCCAGAAAAAAAAAATTACGGATGTAAATGCGACACGGGTGTCATTAGGCATGTGGGTGGGTAAAGAAATTGAGAGGTGAGGACGCGGGGTTGAATTCATGCACTGTGAAAAGAGGCGGAGCAAAAGTTAGATAAAGAGTCGAGAGGTAGGATAGGTGGGGAAATGATATTTTCGACCAAGCGAAAACGGAGACGTCGATGGATGAACGGCGATGGATGGGCCCACGTGGCGTGGGGGGGGGGCCCAATGTGCATTAGGGCACTTTTTTCGGGTTCTCTTGCGGTGGACGCCGCAAGTCGTGGGGGATAAACATAATACAATGAATTTGGGAAAAAAGTGGGGCCCCCACATTTGCATGCCGTTTCCATGCAGGTCGGTCCGTCCGTCCGTCCATCCATCCATTGCACATTAGTCATTCATTATAGACCGAAAAGCTAGAAGGAGACTTAGATCGTCTCGGAAATGGAGAAGCAGGGGGGGAAAAAAACAGGGTTAGGATCAATGGACTCTTCTTTCCTGACGAGACCTTCAAACACATCCACAAATCTCTGTTCTCTTTTATTCCCCTTTCTTTTCTTTTCTTTTTTGGTCGATGTTCAGACCGAATCGAAAATATTTGACGAACGGAACGGAGAAGTCACGAGTGCAAAAGGAACCAGAACGAAACCTAATTCTGATGCCTGACAAAAGTCCTTGCTTAAGCGATCGGAGGAGCTAGGCAAGTTAAAAGGCTCCCACCTGTTGGATTGGGGCTCTGTCGGCATACATACGGCCTCTCTGCGGCGGCTTTAACGCCTACGTTGGCCGGCCAGTCGTCTTGCTTCGCTTCCATCGGTGAACGGCGATTAATCGGCAGATCGATTGATTGACCAAGATGCGACACCTGCCAATCGACCATGCGAAGATCTCCGAGTCCCTTTTTCCCGAACCTGGCGGCAGATAGGGCGATACCGGGCCTGAATTCAAATCGGATTCTTCTTTGTTTGAGCTGCTTCCCGTGCACCCGATGTCCATAAGCCTGAAACGAGCGACGTTGCATACTCTTAACGATTACGATGGAGTCGGGGTTTTGTGATGGCGTTGGGTTGAGTTGAGATGTGTCCGATCCCCCCCCCCCCTCCCCTCCCCTCCCCCCTCCACTTTCATCGCATGCATGCATTTGAATCCGACATAGTTGATTCCACTCTCAGAATCAATAAATAAAAATTTAATTCTACTTTTGAACAATTTTTCCCACAAAGTTTTGTATACGAAGTTCATACCCGAGCAATTATAAGAAGAAAGTGAAGTTATCCAGACCAATAACCATAACCTAGTTTGACCTCCCCACTCAAGTTGTGAGAATTCAACAAAAGGAATCATATCAATTGGACAATACACATAAATAAGGAAATGCATACCCAACCAAAAAAGGGGAAAAAAGGGGGCAAAAAGACTGCAAATTGGTGCATTTTTTCCCCCTCCAAATTATCATAGCCAAGTTGTGAGGATATTAAAGTACTACTGAGTCCCGACAATACGGCTAATAATTTTTTTAAAAAAAGGATCAACTAGACAGTTTTTTTTTTCCATTTGTCTCCTACGGACATCTAAATTTTCTCAAATTGACCCCTATGGGAACCCTCGACAGTCGACCCCATCCCATGAATGAACACATAAAAACTAATAATAATCGTTTGGTGGTGGCCGATTTTTTGCAGTTCAGCTGCTACTCAACTTGGTTCTGTTCTCCTGCAAAGCGGCCGATTTTTGCAGAAGAATTATTGCCATTCTTTCTTGCTCGGGTAGCGTGACCGAAGATGGAATCCATATTTAGCCACGTCGAGATAGATTTGAGGGACCAAGTTGCCCAAATTTTTTTCCAGTGGTCTGGATTCAATCTAGTCAGTCGAACCGACCCAACCGATCTTTGGTGGATCCACAGAGTATTCAAACGTCAAAAGATGGATGGATGGAGGGTTAAAAGAGCTGACATCGCAGAGGGGGGGAAAGAAGAAAGAAGAGGGTCACGGATGTAAAGTTCATGCATTTGCAATTCTTGATACATCATCGGGAACGAAAATTGCATGATATGCAATGAATGATGAGCATTGTCATGAAATGTTGATATGTTCTTTTCAAAGGTTTTAGAGAATTCAAATGTGGGGAGATGAATTCCACCTGGGTCTTCATTGATATGGAGAAAGTCGAGATTTTCTAACCAGGCTGGTTGTCCGATTTTTCCTACGAATCTCACAAAATTTCTAGAGACGTACGTCAGAATAATCGGCTTGTGTGAGATATGTCGTCCGCATAAGAGGCAGAATGAATTCAATTAACAATATTAGAAACCGCACACATATAGCATTGCCTAAACCTTGGGGTAGTGATTCTTTTCACACCATCGGTGTTTCCAAGAGTCGAGTGTATAATGATGGAACGATTATTTGCTAAATCAAATATTGCAAACATCTCGATGGATCGATCAACACTATCCGGAAAAATAAATTTTTACTGCAAAGACAAAATCATAACATTAATAATAATTTTTTGATTTTTTTTTTAAATAAGGTCCTGAAGTGTCATCTTTTTTTTTTCTCAAATAAAAGCTTGAAGTAAGCTTTATTTCGAATAAGGGCATGAAGTGCTTTCATATTTCAAAGAATGGCCTGATCAAGACATTTTCATTAATTTCTTTTATTTATTTATTTTTCCTTTTTTCCTTTCTTCTTTCACATTTCTTTTATCTTTTCACATTTTTTCTCCCCTTCCTTCTCGCCAATGGAGGTGGCCGATCTTAGGCAATGGGCAGCCACCAGATAGGGTTGGGCAAGGCTACAGGCAAGAGCTGACCTCACCTGGGCAGGACAAGGGTTGCTGCCCTTGAGGCCGGCGAAAAGGAAGAAGAAAAAAAAAAGAAAAAAATCAAATGACAAAAATATCCTTGTTCAAGTCATTTTTTTTTAACAATGAGGGCACTTAGGCTTTTATTTAAAATTTTATTTGAGAAAATGAGGATATTTCATGTTTTTATTTTGAAATTTTTCCTAATGAGGTTCCTTCGAAATGTCAGCGCACGTGCAACGCCAGGTCCGAAAGCACGTGATCGGTGGTCGCTCCCTTGATCAAAAGTTGTCAATTTCTTCCGATGCCCATCTTCTCGAAAACAAAAATAAGCAAATAATACAAAATACAAAAGCGTCAGCATCATGATCACGATGATCAACTTGGGTACATTTGTTTTGTTTGTGGTCGAATCCTGGGTACATTCAGTCCCCACTAATTCTAAGACGACAAAGCAAATGCTGTCCAATTTATTGCAAAAAGTAAAGCCAGTCCCCACTCCACTTGAACACGCAAATCTAGATGTTTTATAATCTCAACATGGCAACCGTGTGATCATCGTTGGGAGTTTTTGCCCATTGAGGTAAGAAGATTCTCCTGCTAATTAAGTATCGTCAAGGTGATGGCCTATTGAAGATACATAACAATTTTGTGCTAGCCTCAAAATGGTGGTTCGACTTCGATTGATCTATTTCCAATGAAAAGCATATTAGTTTGTTCGATTCGGTTTGAAGTTCTAATCGAGCATTTAGGAGTTTTGAAATCGAACTATTCTGTGCCCCTCATCTAAAGCACGTCCATAATCAGCTTCAAAGTCTGGGTTTCGTGTTCCTCATTGTAAGTTAAGATCAAGGAGATCAAAGATTTGAATCATGGATTGCCATATGGAAGGAGAGAAGATATTTTTTTGAGGATCTATACGTCAGGAATCAACGCACAATTACGATGAAATAGAGATTAAAAACGAGAAAGAAAAATTAAGACACGCGGTTTTATCATAGTTTACCCTAAAATTAGGATTGCATTCAGCAGATGATTCCGTTATAATTAATACCTCGTACCTGTCTATTGCATCACTCAATTATAAGTGAAAAAATAATATATATCAGCAACTATTTATGGATCAAAGCTCAAACTACTAATAAAACACGGGCTCAAATTAAGAGCCCTACGATGTTCTTGAGAGCTGCCCTCGGAGGCTCTTGCGGCAGCGGCCCCCCTAAACCCCCGCTCACTCACGAGAAGTGGGACCTCCGTATTTTCCTGTCTATTGGGATTATGAACCATACCCTAATACTATTATAGTATTGTTACACGTGACAAAAAAATTTGTGGGTGTTCGTAAGATATAGCCATGGTCATGGATATGAATAAGTGTGCCATGAAGTGGCATGAATTGCTTATTTGACAACACATGTTTTGTACAAATACTCACAAAATCTCCTGCTATGATAAGATATCAAACCTTCTAAAAACAACAATATCCTTTTCTTTTCTTTTTTTCTCAAAGTTGCAATTTTTGCCCGAAAATTATGACGAGCAACCTTATAAGGGTGCGTTTATTTCGCCGAAAGTTTCATGATAACGGAATTTCTTTTTTTTTCACGAAATATTTTTCATTGAAATAGGTAGCTTTCGTTTGTTTAGTGAGTTAGGAAATGTAATTTCCTTCTTACTAGAAGAAGAAGTCATTTTTTTTCCCAATATTAGCTTGTTGTTTTCGATCTACAAATTTTTTTTTTGTAGATCGATTGATTTTCCATTGTCCAAACTCCGGGAATTCAGATTAAAATTTTCCGGAGGCAGTTTTCCCACAAGTAAATAGACTCTAGGCGCATCCGTGATGTCTTAATTTGTCGATGACGGAGGACCACATATAATTTACCAGACCTTTTTGGCTTCATGGCGAAATTAAGGTTTGATCACATAACTCACCTGAAGGGACTAGCCATGTTGAATGTTGATGAACAAGTGGAATTCACCCGCCTTTGGAAACATGACCCTTCAGATTATTAATGGATTTTTCGAGCATTCAGAAAGAAAAATATTTGAGAGACTATATGGAGAATACAACTTGTACATTGCTTAATTAACGAATCGTAACAATCGATAAGAGAAGATTTATGCCCCCAAAACGACCTTTGAGGCCATTTTCGGCCTCAAAATCTATCAATTTCACGTATTTCTGGACTTTTTCCTATTGCGGGGCTATTTTTTGACGAAATCTTTTGCCTAATCTTGTTTAATTGAGTTTCGGAATTCAATTTCTCTTCAGTGTTAATTACGAGCCTGTCGTTGAACGGAAGCAATCCATCCATGCATCCACTATCCATAACATATCGATCTGTCAGTAGGCAACTAACCCTAGAAAACATACCAACTTGGATTTATTTATATGGGCGAAAGTCATAAAGTCAAGATGGATATGAATTCGTTAATCAAAAGATTAAGGCCACTAAACGGCGTAAATTAATGACTAATGCACGACTCACAATCATCATCATCGTCTCTTCCTCCCCAAAGTCCACTGAAAAATGTTCTGAAATTTCCACACATGCTTTTGCCTGGTTGACAAATTGCATACACACGGTTCAATGCATAATCCTCACTTGGGAATCGCCAATGAACCGAGCCAATTAAAAAAGTGAGCTAATGGTTTGTCACCATCTCCGTTTTTCCGAAGAAAAATAATAAGATGTCGTGACAAACTTGGTAGTACACCACAGTTTCAGCCCGCCAAAAAACAATAAAAAGATCATGGGGGGGTAGATTAGTCAAATGGGTTTGTTAAAACGTGGTGCTTAAGAAATCCAGGTTCAATGTTGTTCCCCCCCCCCCCCCCCCCTTTTTTTTTTTCCGCCCCTAACTTCAGAGTTTGGAAGACCCTTTAGGAATTCAAGTTTGGACAGTTAGATAATGTATATGTTCGATTCCTTGAATCTAGGGGTACGTCGGCTAAAACAAGTGCAGCCTGCCCATGATCTTTACAAATGCCAAGTTGAAGCACTTCGCTTTTCATTCCATTGGCATATTCATGGCATCGACATTCATTTTATGTGTTTTGTATTAGTGTCGTGATGGGAACGAATGATGGTGCCGAGTTTTGGTAGGTTAGAAATTGGACTTCTCTTTTGTGTTAGTGTCGTGATGGTAAGTTACACGCAAATGCAATCCCTTTTCTTTTGGGTTAATATAATGAAAAATTCAAATTGGTATACATGTGACAAGTTTACTCTAAACTATTTTTTTATCACGAAAAATCATAAATTGGTAGACATGTGACAAATTTACCTAAAATATATTTTTTTATCTTAAAAAATCCTAAACTGGTACATCAGTGATAAATTTATCATAAACTAATTTTTTTTTCACCATGAAAAATTCGAAACCAGTACGCCTGTGATAAATTTACCTCTTGTTAAATTGGGTCAATACGGCGAAAAATCTCAAATTAATACATCTTTGACAAACATGAACAGATGGTAAAATTCGTATACCTATGAACTGCTACGCGCCATCCAACAAAGCAATTTATCGGTTAGATTTAATAGAAATAAACGGATGGAAAAATTATCATAGGTGTACTAGTTTGGAGTAGATTTATCACAAATATGCAGGTTTGGTATTTTTCGTGATCAAAAAAATAGTTTGCTATAAATTTGTCACATATGTACCAATTTAAGGTTTTTCGTAATAGTAACCCTTATCTTTTTTCCTTCTCAATTAGTTAAGTTTCAAGAATATTCGCCAAAATCGCCTACTGACAACCTTAAACATAATTTCTTTCCACGGAGCGAATCATGGGAAACGTCGGGTATAGATTATGTAATTCTTCGGGGACTTCAAAGTAAATTTTACTAGAGTTGAAGACCATCTCTTATTGATGGGATATACTCGTTTTTTACTATCCCATTGTTTTTAGGAGGCTTGGAAGTTGCAGTCAATTTCTTATGGCGTATAATTTGATAATACGCAGCATATACATTGAGGATATTTTGTGGAAATTTTCCTCGAAATTTTTTCCTTTCTTAATGCAACTTTTTAATGAAGCATTTGCCGACGTATTGAGATCAACGAACGAATAAAAATGAAAAAAAAAAGTAAAGGAAGAAAACCACCCTACAAGTTAAAAGGTTAATGCGGTCGGTCAGGCCCAACAGCGATCGCGAGGGGGCTTACTGCTTGCTCTCTTAAAGGTAACCTTACTTTCTAATTTAATTTCAGGAAAGTTTGAACATCAGATTTAAACCAAAACGATGTTGTTTTGACTATATCATTGTCCTATAGTATAGAGAAAATAACTTTAAAATAATTTTAAACCAAAACAGAGCTCTTTTATCGCGGAATTAGGCCTGCTATTAACGTCGGCTTATCTGTCAGTCGCGTCGGATCTGCCACTCAGTTGAAAGCTACCCACATCTCTACGAAGAAAGATAGGCAGCCGGCCATGAAGGGACATTACGAACTTCTTACTGGTAATACCAGTCTTTATCATCAACAGATTTCCAACAAGTGCAAATTCACCCAATCCAATCAGAATACAAGTAAGTGATATGAATCGACTGTCTCTCAAGCAAGTTGCCTCCACTATCGAATACAGTTTGGTTGGGACCGAGCCGTGGAGAAGTGGCACGAGTTTTTGCATTGTTTTTCATCAGCTCATTCAAATATCATTGGGAAAAATAATGATTTCTAATTTCAATAAATGTTTATGTAGATGGTATTTTATAAGAATCCGATTATTTCGACGTCGCGTCTAGAAACTTTTGAAAAGATTAGCAACAATACTTCATGAGACGGCCTATCGTTTGACGCATACAATGCGTTTTCCTTTTCATGATGCATCAAGAATCGCAAATGCATGAACTTTCAATTCGCGACCATCTTCTCCCCCCCCCCCCCCCCCACTACAATGTCAGCTGTTTTGACCCTCCATCTTTTGACGTTGACACAATTGCGAATCCACCAAGGTTGGTCATAATTTTACTTCTTACATTTATCAAGACATTTTGCAAAAAAAAAAAAAAAATTATTGGCATCTTAGTCCATCAGACAAATTTATGTTGACGTGGCTAAGTATGGTTCCCATCTTCCGTCGTGCTACCCCCGAGCAGCAAAATGACAATAATAATTTGAGGCAAAATTCATAAATTGTTTCTTTTCGGAAAATTAGCCCGCTTTGTGGGGACCAAGTTTAGTAGTTGAAAATGCAAATACAAACTGCCACCACCAAACATGATTATGTGCGTTTGTGTTTATTCATGGGATGGGCTCGAGGGTCGGGACCCCATAGCCATAGGGGTCAATTTGAGAAAATTTAGATGCATTTGGGAGACAAATGACAATCAAGAAAAAATTGTTGCTGATCCTTTGTCTTCTGTTTATTAGCTATATTGTCGGTAGTGCTCAATTTGCTCACGACTTGGCATTTTATAATTTCGGAAATGGTGCCCAATTTGCAGTTCTTTTTGCTCTTTTGCCCTTTTTCAATTTGAAAGTGTCCTCTGTTTTTTATAATTTTCAAATTGATTAACGTGATACGCCATCATTTGAGTTACTTGTCACGTGTATTTTCAAGTTGGCTATACTGATTTTCTTTTTCTTATGAATTCCCATTGAACCAACCCTAATTAAAATTGTCTTCATTGTTAATGCACAAATGAATTTAATTTTTTCTATATTTGATTGTTCAATACGTGCGTTTAGGAATTTGTGAACAAATTTTCTTTCTTCTCTTGATTCCGCAAGAATCTAGACCAATTGCCAAGAAGGGTGTCTCTATCCAGGCTCCATTTATTTCAAGAAAAATGAATAATTTGAAATATGTTTTCCTAAAAACGATCGATTTTTTCACTTGAAATAATTTAATCGACAACTTTTCCCATTATCAATAATAATTTTTATGTTTAAATATTTTCGTGAATGACAAAAATATTTTTTCGTTCACTAATCTTTTGTAAGCAATACAACCGATTGTTTCCAAAAATATATATATATTTTTTCGAAATCATTCTTTTTCAATGCAACGAACGAAACCTAGTTGCCCAAACTCAAATTTACATTGTTTTTGCGGCTGAGAGTTATTCCATCAATTAGTTAATTAATTGTTTTTGCCAGATGAGATTAACAAAATAAATTTTTAAAAAAATGGATCACAATCGATAGCCTCGACAAGTTGATGAAATTTTTATATCTCATAATCTCTAGATGAATTGGCAATTTGGTATGCCAGATAGGGACAGAGTAGCACTTGGGATTTGGGAATACAACTGTCTAAGTAGAAATCATTTCTTGTGGATTCAGACTATTTTATAATTCAACTTTCCTATGCAATTTGAGCTGCGTATGCACCAAGTGGACTTCAAATGTTTATCAATTTATTTATTTATTTATTCACAAAAAAAAACCTATTTATATATTCCAATTTGGGGTTGGAAGGGATTGGATTAGGGGAACCGATTTCGGATTATTCTTTAATTTCGGATTGTTCGGTTGGTTAATGGGTTAGATTAGGGAAAGTGTGTATCCAAGAGGGTTGCTTTTTTGGGTGACTTTGTTCGGAAGACAAGCCTAGATTGCTAGTGCTTTGGTGTAGTGATAATGAAATCAAGGCCAGTGTTTAAACACTTCTAATCCAGCTTGCGCTGATTGAGAAACCCGGTTTAAGCAAATAATCCCGCAATTAATGAGATTTTGTGCTATATTTGTGGATCGGAAAAGCAACAAGCCAAAGCTCGAGTTGGAAACCCAAAATCAAAGCGAATGTGCGTTTGTTTGAAAACTTGTATGACAAAGGAAAATATTTTTCATAGAAATCATTTCCGAAGAAAATTGTTGGTTTTCATTTGTTTGGCAATTTAATAAATGTGATTTCCTTCGCATTTGAATGGGAAGTTGCTTTCCCTCATTCCAAGCTTGTTGTTTTCAGTAAATAGAAAACTTTTTTACATATATCGATTAATTTTCCTGTCATCTAAACACATGAGAGTTGGGAAAATGATTTCTCAAGAAGGGGTTTCATTCAAACAAATGGATTTAGTTGGACTTCTTTGTGCTTAATAACAAGGGAAATTGTATGTTGTGAGGAAATTCATAGTTCAAGAGGAGAGAGTTTCATGGTGCATTTATTTGACTGAAAGAATCTTCCGTGGATTAGTTTTCTAGATTTTCACCTGTTTGATTTGCAGAAACTGATTAATCATCGAAAAATCATTTAGGATCAAAAGATAATATGCATATCTAAAATTAAGAAAATGAATTCCCTATCATGAAAAGAAAAGCTTTAACCATAAATCATTTTCTCTTTATCACAAAATTTTTCTGCGAAATAAATACACCCTTAACTTTTTAAAGTTCACCGTAATTTGATATTTCCTTTTCAGAAATTATCATATAGAATTAGCTATCCACTTGGCATGCTAACGGCCACAGAGTTCACTAGTTACGAATAGATTGGATGATTTATCTGGTACGCTAAAGAATTGAAGAAGCATGGAAGATCTTATCTCTTATTGATGAGATGTATTAGGTTGTATGATCCTATTCAATATTTAAACTCAGAAGAAAAAACATTGCTAAAGAATAAAAAGAGAATTTCTAGGCTTGAATCGAGATTTCTTAACAAAATCATAGAGCATTTATGCACAATTAGATCACAATCGATTCTTATACAATCGCCAAAAATATCAAATCCCGTAAACCATTCTTACTTTATTCAAGTCGCAATTTTTTTCAAGGCATTCGTGGAGTCGACTAACCAAATAGAAAGATTGGGGCAATTTCAATAAAGCGACCGATCTTATTCTAGTTTAAGTCGGATCTCGTTAACAATTGCCCTAAAGTTATTATCACTTACAAATTTCTAAAATTTGTAAAATCCCATATCGACAGAATTTGAACATTGAGAATGATTGGATTAAAATTTTTTACTTTAGTGCGATAATTCCATATTTTCCTTTTTCTAAATCAAACGCGTCTATCACGACGGTCGTTGATGAAGATGTTTATGGGTTTTAACTTTTGATAGCTGGAGTAGATTTGAGCTTCGGAGTTGAAGTCGAACCAAAAGCAGTTTTTGTCGTTTTGTGCAGGCCGAGGAAGCGAACGGGTGCGGATGAGCAGATCAACTTGGGCGACTTTTTCTAGCGGATACGATGTGGTGGTCAAATCCTGTCGTCTCCCAAACACGGGACAAGCTCTTACCTATGAATGTTCAATGTACTCGATAGAACTTGAGCACACAAAATAATAATAATAATAATAATAATAATAATAATAACAACATAGATAAATGAAATAAACGAAATACAAAATTTTATCAATTATTCCGATGTGATTTATTTATCTAAATATAAATTTTAATTCGATAGGAATTTAAGAATATGATAATTTCATGCGATGATCGGCGAGTATTTCATCGACTGATGTATTTTATAAATAGGCTTTTTTTTTTTTGGCACCCGATCTTTCGACGACCTTGTCGTTACTGATTTGGGATGATAATTCTGTGTTATGACCAAAATCTTCACAATCATTATTCGGTAACTTCGACATCGAATCCTACTATCTTGATGCGCCGATCGTGTTTCCGTTCGATTTCGTCGCCCCAGGTTATATCAACGAAAATTTACGACAGCAAGAGGATGATGCGTTGAACATACGTGACAAGGCTAATATACACTATGGCTAAACAAGAAATGTGTATTCACCGTCTGAATCAGTCAGTCCCGTCTTTATTTTATTTTTCTCATAAAGGAGCCAAAAAAAAATACGGATGTAAATACGAAAGCTCTTTTGCCCTTTTTCGTCCATCAACGGCTCCGATGCTTACGTCACGTTTTATATGGGTGATTTTCAAATTTTTTTTATTTTTATTTTCAGAAAACGGCCAAATCCAGATTAGTTAATGGGGGCGGGGCAGAGATGACTTTTCCCCTTCCAAATCGACCAAAAGACGAAAAAGTTATTTTTCCCACTGATATTTGAACGAGCTGATGAAAAACAATGCAAAAACTCGTGCGGAGACTTTGAAACCGATAGAGATCCTCTCGCATTGGAAAGGGGAATTGACATCTCCGGTTTACTGATTCGAAATGACCGACACGGCGGTGGTTCGTGGAGGAAGTCCTGGAAAAATGTTTACCGTGTTCCACATATTTGACGTGTCATCCTCTCGATATCGTAAATTTTCTTTAATAACTTAGAGAAACGGGAACATAAAAATGAATCGAGTGAAAAAGAAGTGAAAACTTAATCCATCCATTCATAAACATAGCAATTTTGAAGGGCAACCGCATTTGGAAGTCCTAAAAATCTGTCACTAAAGTGCAGGGTTCTAAAACTTGCAAATAAAATCCAATTAAGTCGTAAAAATTATCAAATTGATGTAATCGAGTCCTTTCACTGACTCCATCCAACTTGATTGAGAGAAAATGCTGAGGTGAAATTAAATTTTCTGCTTGAAAGTCATACCCCAAGCACTATACTATTCCTCCCACACTTGTCCACAAATTCGAACTTTACATGGTTAAATTTTTCTTGATTGTTAAAAAAAAAAAAAAACAGAGGATACTTTCAAATTGAGAAAGGGCAAAATAGCAAAAAGAACTGCAAATTGGGCACCATTTCCGAAATTATAAAATGCCAAGTTGTGAGCAAATTAAGCACTACAGGCAATATAGCTAATAAACGAAAGACAAAGGATCAGCAACAATTTTTTCTTGATTGTTATTTGTCTCCCAAATGCATCTAAATTTTCTAAAATTGACCCCTATGGCTATGGGGTCCCGACCCTCGAGCCCATCCCAGGAATAAACACAAACGCACATAATCATGTTTGGTGGTGGCGATTTGTATTTGCATTTTCAACTACTAAACTTGGCCCTCACAAAGCCGGCTGATTTTTCGAAAAGAAACAATTTATGAATGAATTTCGCCTCGAATTATTATTGTCATTTTGCTGCTCTGGGGTAGCACGACGAAAGATGGGAACCATACTTAGCCACGTCGACATAAATTTGTCCGATCGACCAAGATGCCAATAATTTTATTTTATTTTTCCAAATGCCTTGATCAATGTAAGAAGACAAATTAATGACCAACCTTGGTGGATTCACAATTGTGTTAGCGTCAAAAGATGGAGGGTCAAAACAGCTGACATTGTCGAGGGGTGGGGGAAGAAGAGGGTGGTCGCGAATTGAAAGTTCATGCATTTGCGATTCTTGATGCATCATGAAAAGGAAAACGCATCGTATGCGTTGAACGACAGGACGTGTCATGAAGTAACGTTGATAATCTTTTCGAAACTTTTAGAGGGTTCAAATATGGGAGATATATCCAACTTGGAGTCTTCGTTTCCAGAGGGGAAAAGGTGAATTTTCTGATCACATCCGCCGTCCGATTTTTCCCGTGAATTTAAAAAGTTTCTAGAAGCTGCGTCGAAATAATCGGATCCTTATAAAATAACCATCCACATAAACATTTATTGAAATTAGAAAACGGGCGCATTCTTTTTATACCGTCAGTATATCCAACAAAAGTTCCAGAATAATTTACTCATATAACCTAATTTATTCGCTCATTAGCCATGGAACCAAGTGCTCGCAACTTGCTTATGTATTTACACCCGCCCGCCAACTTCACGAAATTGGAGACGAACTAGAATGATGGTCCAATCTTTTTTTTTTTTTCTGGATTTGAACAGAAAAGAACTCTTAATATTCTAAGATTTTTTTTTTTTTTTTTTTGCATGTTGAGCTCGAGTCCAGTGTTTAATGATGGAACGAGTATTTGCTGAATCAGAGACTTTAAACATGACAATGGATCGATCAACATTCAAACACTAATTGGAGAACAATTTTTTACTGCTAAGACTAAAATTATAGCCCTTAGTAATAATTTTTTTTTTTTACCAACTTGAGGTATATAATGATTATCCAATCTTAAAAAACAACCAACAAAAAAAGAAATTACAACGCGTCAGCATCGTGATGATCAACACGGCACCTCAAATCATGGGCTACATTCAGTCCCCTCTAATTCTCAGACAGCAAAGTAAATGCTGTCGATTTTATTACAACAGTAAAAAGCCAGTCCAATCCACTTTATCCATAGAACACGCAAATCTAGATCTTTTTATGGCCTCAACAGGGTAACTATGCAATAAAGACACGGGGCCATGTAGCTGTAGGTCATTCTTGTGGGCAGACAGGTCTCCCCACCTTTTTTTTTACTTTTTTAATATGGTAGGGCGATCCCCACCCTTCATTTGGGCGGGGCCCCATAAATGAAGGGTGGAGATCCCTTACCTTACGCAAAGTAAGGTAGGAGATCGGGATCCGTTGTGGGCGCTCACTGATGTAAAAAGATTCTCTTGCTAATTGTAAAATTAAATTATCAACTTGATTTTAGAAAGATGCCAAAATAAAAGTACTATGTGCAATTGTACAAACAATAATAAGAGTTGTGAAAAAAAAAAGTCTCTAGTGGGTATTCGAAAAAAATTGAAGTTACAAATTCGTCTAAAGTTGAAGAGAAGTAAACTCACCTAAAGCTTGTGAATACAATCCATGCATTGTTCATTTAGTGAACCGTAGCTTTCGATCAGAGAAGAGTTATAGTACCCGTAATGTAAAGCTAGAAAACTCCTTTAGGGTCCGATAGTTGCTATGCCCCCACGGGACTATTGAGATCATTTTTGACCTCAAAATCAATATGACGTCATCAATTTCAGGACTATTTTCTATATTCGGGCTATTTTAGGAAAATATTTTGCTCATTGGCTATTTCTTTAAGAAAGCTGCTATATAGACAGGTTAGTAGTACCATCATTATTTCTGACCTCACGATTTTACAATTAATGAATGTATTATACGAAACATGCGGTGGTGTTATGTGGATCTATGGTAAGAAATAAATAACAGTACTGTCGTACTGTAGGGAATTATTTCTGATACAAAAAGAAACGAACTTGGAAAACAATTCCAAAAAAATACTCGAATTTGATTGAATGATAGAATGAATATTACAAATGCAAACGTCTTATATATAGAGATAAGATTCATTTAGGGAATAGAATCACTAAAGATAACATTATTAAAATCACATTTAAGCTAATCTAAGGGAATTCGAATCAAATATTACAAATAATCGAAATATTCAAATTTGCCTAAATCAAAAAGCTCCCTAAAAAGTGGTCTAAGCGACTCCAAAATGCAAACGACCGTTTCGCTTCAATCGGCTGAATTTGAGCGCTATCGAATATCATTTACCCTGAAGCAGTAAATTTCCCTGATTTTTGTCAATCATGATTTTCAAATTAATTAAGCGCCAACTGTTCTATATCAATTTCTCTTTCTTTAACTAAGAACTTTGCTGGCATAACAATATTTGGGTGACTGCGAGGATAGCAATATATTTTATGCCATAAATTCTTGAAGGAATGAACTCCACAATAATTTGTAATTATTTTATTATTATTATTGTGGCCCAAAACAAGTTGTTAGTCATATAATTAATTAAGGACGATCACATACTTAAATTCTTTTTTTGTCGATTTATAAATTTTAATATCTACTGGAAGAAAATTACGAGCCTGTGGATTAGAGCAAGCTATCCATCCATGCATCTACTATCTAAATTTTATCCTCTCTCCTGGTTAGGTAACTAACCCATAAAAGTAATACCAACTTGGATGACTTTATAGAACAAAAGCATCAAAAGTCTAGGTAGACATGAGCACGTTAATCGGAAGTTTATAGCCACCAAAATGCATAAGATTGTGACTAATGCACACGACTCATCATAATCTCTTCCTCCTCAGTTACCACTCAAAATGCACTAAAATTTTCCGCCCACGCTGTTTGCCTTGTTGACAAATGCATGCGCACGGTTCAATGCATAATCCTCGATGAAGAGCGTGGTTTGTCACCATCACCATTTTGAAGAGAATAATACAATGTTGTGACTTGTGACCAAATTGGCATGCTACAAGTTAACCCCCATTTTATATATATATATATATGGGTTTTTTTAAACTTGCTACTTTACGAAATCCAGGTTCAATGTTATCTAGTGATGGGCATAGTTTCGAGGTAAAACTATAAATTGGAGAATCGGACCTGTGGGAACCGGTGCGATTCTAGGCTCTATATTATCCATGGTGGATTCTCGGCTCTAAAGATTGAGAAAATGGTTCCGATGAGTAGGTTTCAGGTTCGAACAATAACCTAAGTCTTTGTGTATTTCTTGTTCTATGTATCTGCGTGATACTACAATATTCTATAACGTTTGATGATAAGTGTGTAATATGGAACCAATAGTCCAAGCATCCATTTCCGGCAATATCCATGAATGAGAATTTCACTTATTAATATTTTATATACTTCGCGTGTCTAAATATGAGTTGTAATTAGTGGATTGTTGTAACAAATAATGGTCATCAGAGGTGATAATTCACTACAATTATTCACTTAGAAAACAATTGGAACGTGGGTAGACCCTAAAACCGAAGGTGGAACTTGTGACAGAATAGGTTTCAAGTTTCAGGGTATGTTGAGTAAGTTTCAGGTTTTAAAAATTGAAGAACCGGTTCGGATGGTTTGATTTGGAACCTAAACTGACCCTCAAACCGCTCACTCTTAATATTGTCCCTTCTTTTCTTAAATTAGTATTTTTGGACATATTTATTTGACAAGTAGATAATATATACGTTGGATTCCACGAGCAGTTTCCCATAATCTTATGGACATTCAAATTCCAAGTTGAAGCATTTTTTTTGCTCATTCCCATGGAACATTCATTGCATTGACATTTTTTTCGGGTATGTCGGTATAAGAATGCATGATGGCGTGAGTTGGTAGGAAGGCCTGCCGTGATTCCGATTAGGGACGGTCGAATGACAACAACTCGAACATAAAGCTTCCTCAAATCGAACTTCACAATTTGTCCCAAGAAGAAAATATCCATTTTCACTACGGTACATGTCTTTATATACACGTACACACCCTCCGCAGTTGAACTTATTTGACTGGGGTCTCCTGCTCAGGTCATCCCTATCTGCCTGGGAGAATAAAATGTCTTAAACATATTGCATGTTGATTAATTTAGTGCTAATTTTTCAATCAAAAAATAAATTCAGTCCTAAATTTTTCTATTTGGCTAATTTAATGATGAACCTTTTGATGATTTTTTAATCTTGTCCTAACTAATTTAGACCAAAAATTACTGATATGGTGATTCTATCAGCGCAGACTATCCTACTTGATGGATAATTTTTGCAAGTTCTTTTTAGTTTTCAGATTTTTATTGTTTTTCTTTTTCTTTCCTTTTGCTTTTTTCCCATTATTCTATCATTCATCTTCTTCCTCTGCTTGTTCCTAGCCACGAGCGAGGGACGCCCTCCCCAAATCTAGATGAGCGCGTCGAGGCTCTTGTCGGTCGACCCTTGCCCATATTTGTCAATGGTCGCAACTCCAGCTTTTGTTCGGCAAGGACAGCGACACCCTCCTAGATCTGGTGGAGTATAGTTGAGTTGCGGGTCCTACGTGATACATCATAGGAATCACATTTTGTTCATTTATTCAGGGGATAATACTACGAAAAACCTTAAACTAATATACATGTGACAAATTTACCTTAAATTATTTTTTTTATCACAAAAATCCTAAATTGGTACACTTATGATAAATTTACCCCAAATTAGTACACCTATGGTAAATTTACCATCCGTTAATTTTTGTTAAATTTAACCATTAAATTGCTGAGTTAGATGGTACGCGACGGTTTATGGATGTATCAGTTTAAGGTTTTTACCCTTTGTTTATAACAGATATATCAATTTGAAATTTTTCGTGGTATTAATCTAATTTAACGAAGAGTAAATTTGTCACAGATGTACAAATTTAAGGTTTTTTCTTGTTAAAAAAATTAGTTTAGGGTAATCACAAGTATATCAATTTAGGATTTTTGATGGTCAAAAAATAATTTGGGGTAAATTTATTACAAATATACTATTTTGAGATTTTTTGTGATTAAAAAAATAATTTAAAATAAATTTATCATAAGTTTATTAATTTAAAATTTTTCGTGATATCAACTTTTTATTCAGTGAACTTAAAAAAGAATGATATGCACGTGATCAATGAGGTGATATACATGTATAACAGTTGTCAATAACGTACAGCAGATTAACCACTAGATTTTACGAATCCTCCTTCAAAATTACAAAAGGCAATAGTAATAAGCAATTAAGAGAATGGTTGAAAAAAGGGCATATGTCAAAGCAAAAAACAAAAAACAAAAAGTAACTTATCCAAAACAATACCCCATAATTTTGTCTGACCTCCCCATTCAAGTTGCGGGAGGATTCAACAAGAGGAATCACATCATGAACCCTTATGGGACCCTCGATCCCATCCCATGAATGTACACAAGCATTAACAACGATGTCGGATGGTGGCGATGTGGTCCATATTCTTCAGATTCGGACAGAGCAGCAACTAAACGCACCCCCAACAAGAGTGGGACAATTTTTTGCAGCTCAACTCCTCACCTCGGTTGGCCCCCCCCCCCCCCCCCCCCCACCAAAAAAAAAAAATTCCGACCGTGATGTTGGTGGGCCGAATGACATAAATAATTTCTAAATTTTAGCGAAATATGTAATTTAGTTCCTAAATTTTTAATTTATTCAATTTAGTCAATGAATTTTGACAGAATGTGTAATCTGATCTCTAGATATTTGACTTGTTTAATTCAGTCCCTGAATTTTTAGTAAATGTTTAATTTAGTCCATGAACTATATGAAAAATGTTCAACGCTATCCCTGATCTTAAATTAACAAAATAACTATATTGAACATTTTTCTATAATTCAGGAATTCGATTGAATATATACTAAAAGTTTATAGACTAAATTGAATAAGTCAAAAGTTTAAGGGCCAAATTGCTAATTCTACCAAAGTTTAAGGATTAAATTGAACAAATTAAAAGTTCAAGGATCAAATTGCACATCCTGCCAAAGTTCAGGAACCATTTATATAAATATCCCATGTTCGTGAGGAGCTTTTTGTCGGAGGAGGTGATGCAACCTTCCCAGAAATGCGAGGGCTATAGCATGGTATAACGTTGACGCCGGAAGACAATTGAACGGAGCAAATCCCAACGACGCAAATGAGCAATGTGGTGGACGGACATGAACGAGCGGACGAGGAGATCCCGCCGCACTCGATCCTCGGGGCCGCTAGAGATGTTAATTTAATTCCTTCCGATTTTCATCTCTAAATTGTACTTGTACCTTATTCTTCTCTTTCTTTCTTTTAAATTATTTTTAATTTTATTTTATTCAAGCTTTGCGGTTCTCTTTTTGGCGAATTGGACTTACGACCCACTCTCGTATTATCAAAAAATACAAAGCGTCAGCATCATGATGAATTGATGATCAACTTGGCACCTCTCAAAAGCATGGGTTACATTCAGTCCCCTCCAATTCTCAGACAACAAAGCGGATGCTGTCAACTTATTACAAAAGTAAAATATATATATACCAATTCACTCCGGATTTGAATCACATACCTTAATGATAGAGGTGCTTTGAGATTTGGGCCATCCAATTCAAAATAGACAATCCAAATCAGTCTACAATTTTTAATAAAAAATAATATTGACTAATTTGAGCCGTCTATTTTCAATTAGACTGCCAAATCAATCAAGTCACCCCTGCTATAAAGAGAAGGGATCCGGTTTCATTCTCTCCCACTTTATCTATGGAACACGCAAATCTAGACGTTTGATAGCCTCACCATGGCAGCCATATGATGACTTGCAAAATTAAATATTGTGAACATGTGGGACCATCCGGTTATCATCTTGGGTATTCGCCCACTGATACTGAGAAGATTTCTCCAGCTAAACTATAGTCAAGTTGCTGGGCTACTCAAGATCATAAACAAACTTATGCTAGTATCAAAACGACCGCTCGATCGATCGAATTTCGACGGACGGCATAGAGCTTCGTTCGCATTAGATAATTGAGCATCTATGAGTTTTGGAAATCGTAGTAATTTTGTCCTGCTTTTGTGATTTGCATATTTGACAACACATAGTTAATTAAAACACACATTTGTTAGGCTAGCCCAAGAGGTGTAGAGGCGCGACTAGCGTGGCTATCAAGACAGTTTAATACCCATTCTAGAATGTTCGAATTCGATACGAACTTGGTTTGGAAGGATGCAAAACTTAAAGAGTACACATTGAAATTCTACCGAAAATATAAGAAGAGTTGTGAATAAATCTCTAACACTTCGTATTTAAAATAATCCAAGCATCAATTTCGTCAAAAGTTTAAGTGAGATTGATCTAAAGGGACTAGTCATGACGATAATTAAACGAGTGGGATATGCACGCCTCCGAAAAAACAGATATTTCGAATTGTTATTGCGTTTTTTTGGAGCATCCAAAAAGATTGATGTCCGAGACACTTAGTTTTTAAATCCAATTCGTTCGATGTTCAATTGGTGAACACGAATTTCGATCGGAGAAGAGTTACGGGACCCGTATTATCAATCCGGAAACTCCTATGGAGGTCATTTTCGGCCTTAAAATAGATTGATTTCATGTGTATTTCAGGACTGTTTTCTATTTTTTGGGCTTCACTTAATCTCAAGTATCAATTTCTGCTTTTTTTTTTTTACGAGACTGTCGATGAAAGGAAGCAATCCACCCATGCATCTACTTTGTACATTGTATTTGATCTGTCATTAGGCAACCAACCCCTAAAAGTAAAGACCAACTTTGGATTATTTTATAGGCCAAAAGACATCAAGTTTAGATGAATATGATTAGGTTAATCAGAAGTTTATGGCCACTAAAACAAAAATGCACAAATCAATGACTAATCCACGGCTCATCAACGTCTCCTCCTCCTCCTCCTCCTCCTTAAAGTCCACTGAGAGATGCTCTGAAATTTTCCACACACGCTTTTTGCCGTGTTTGACAAATTGCGCGCACACCAGGTTCAATGCATAATCCTCGAATGAGGGTCAACAACGAACCGATCCAACTTAAAAAGAGAGAGCCAATGGCTCGTCACCATCTCCATTTGTTTTCTGAAGAACAATGATAAGATGTTGTGACAGAATTGGTAACACGACAGTTTCAGCCCGCCAAAAGAGAAATTATTATTTTTTAAATAATAATAATAATAATAATAATAATAATGGGATGGTAGATTAGTCAAATGGGTTTGCTAAAAACATGGTACTTGACGAAATCCAGGCTCGATGCTGTTCCTTTTTCTTTGGTTAAAAACTTTAGTATTTGGATGACCCTTTATGAATTCAAAATTGGACAAACTTAGGACATGAACATATCGGCTTGATTCCTTGAATCTAGGGTTTTAGCCTGCAAAAAGAAAGGCAGCCTGCCCACGATCTTGCGGACATTTTGAATACCAAGTTGAAGGAATATATATATATATATTTCCGAACGGAATGCTCTTTGCATCGACAGTTGTTTTACGTGTTGCATGTCTTCGTGTCGAGATGGGAATAAATGATGGTCTGAGCTGGTAGGTTAACACCGGGGCCTTCTTTTTTGGAAGGCTTGTCGCTAGTTCGATTAGCAGACCGTCGAATAACAACTCGACCACAAAGCAATTTTCACAAAAAAATTGATATTGAATCCAAAGATATTTTAGTTATTGAGACTTCATAAATATATGTCGCATATACGTACATACGCTCCTAAAGTCAAACATTATGGATGCATCTGAACCAACAAACTTTTATACTGAGAAGAATAAGGCCAGTTGAAAAAATAGAATTTTTTCGAGTGGCGTATGATCTATGATATACCGATATAACACTGCATATAGATGTAAACTATTAAAAAAAAGATTTGAAAAAAAAAAAATCTCGTGAAATCGACAGTATTCCGTGAACTATGGTCAAGCCATGCACGGACCGCTTAGCATCTGTGAGAATGCAGCAAGGCGGACACCTATCAATATGGGAAGGCCGTTGACCCATTTTTTAATCTATATTTAATGGGCTCAGCTGTACTTCTATTTGATACACCGAGTTGTTTCGTGGGTTTGTTATATTCAGTAAATGTGTACTAAACGGGTTTAGAATGATAAAGTCAAAAATAATATAAGCGTTGAATACGTTAACAACTTACTTAAACGCAATTTACCTCTATAAGCTCTCTCTGTCGTGACCACTCACTCCGCTTTCTTATCTCAGTTTGTATATATGTTATTCAAGATTTGACTTAAATATGGAGATATTTTAAAAATATGCAGCGGGTCGAATATGGATAACTAGATTTCTATTGCATGCAAATAAGTCAAAATAAGTAAATGAGCCAATTTGGGTGGTCCATTTTCGACTCCACCTACCCATGTGATGGGTCTACATATGGTGCATAGTGCCCAGCACAACCCACAGCGACGGCACAGCCCGTTCTATCGGCTATTCTAAAACTCAGAACGTGCAATTGATTTTTGTGAACGGGGAACATAGAAGAAAATGCATAAAAATAGGCCAATTCTCACATCTGATGCAAAGAAAGAATGTGTAATGCAACTAGTTAAAGGAACCAACTTCTTAATACTTCGCTCGTGATACGCTGTTGTGAGTCTAGTGAGGAAACTTTTAGCTGGCATAAGAGCAGTTCAAGGACAGCTTAAGGATTCATCTGCATCGGATCGATACTCCCGAAAGAAATTGCGCACACCAAAGTGAGATTTTCCAAAAGAATGGAATGTCTTTCTGGGAAGAAATCTCCACGAAAACAAGGTCCCTCGTGCAAAGTTTAATTTTGAAACGTCCAATGCAGTTGCTCGTACCAGTGGTCCAACTCCCTCCGTAAAACCCTCTTCTGGTGAAATGTTCTCTTCCTTGTCCTGTGAAGGTCATAAACTTGTGGCAACAGATTCTGCACACTTCTCAGGCCGTAACGTGCTATGAGCTATACCACCTTTGAAAAGCGGATTCAAAAGCCTTATTAAGTACTAAAGCTGCACTAACTTTTGAGCTTAGTCCGACTCTACGGTGACAGGGAGAAAGTTGGGCACTATATTCAGCGGCCAATTCTATCTACATTAGATCTCTCCAGTTACATTGGGGGACAAGGAAAGATTATACCGGCAATACATGTTATGAAGCAAATGTGCCAACCACCGATATCAAATAAACGTAATATCTCTCGAGGCATAAGCAGAGTATCATCTGTTGTTTACGACAGCTATATGTTCATAAACCCCAAGCAAGAAGGTATCTGAAACAAAATTCCCTACTTGAATAGGAGGGATGCCAGGCTTGACCGCCATCCAAACAACATGGAAGGCTCGGGATTCTTGGGCATAAGAGCCGTAATGCTGGTCTGCGCATTGGAGGTAGGCGAAATTAACTGCTTCAAGCCAGTCTCTGATGACCTATAATTAGAAAAAATTACAAGCTTTAATCCGTAAGTAGGAAAAATACAAATGAAATATGATCAAAACACACAGAGGTATGTTCAATGAAATTTCAATTGAGTGCGCAATGCAACTTGCTTGTGTAAGCTCTGAGAAAAAGAAAAAGGAAAACCTGAGGCACTCAAGATCTACAGAAAGTGGCTCTAGAGTCTAGTACGCATAACTAAAGTGGCGGTGCTTTCGTTGTCGGGCATCCCAATCAGAATCAAGCAGCAGAGAGAAGGGTTATGCGCCACTTGCTTAATATTTACATATTCCACCCAATAGCAACTTTTAGGCGCACACGAAGGCACCGGGCGGCTAATGTGATTTATCTCCTCTGAATGGAGGGATTACGTAGTGATCCTATTACGATTTTACCAGTTGCCATCAAATTGATTGCAATTAGCAATGTTTTGGATTACTTCAACTGAGTAAATCACACGTTCTTCGGGAAATATGACAAAACCACACCAAGGACTCAATCGTAACTTCACATTGCAAGTGAAGATAGAACATTATTCTTCCAAGCAACGCTGGTGCAAATTTAAGAGTAAGGCCCATGCCATACACTTGAATAGTGGAGCACTGGATGACCCCTAATTGGCAGTTTCGTTGAATACTGTAAAGCTGGGGTTGGATGATTGAGCGACGGCAAAGTTGATCCCAGTTGATGGAAAAAAAAAAGCAATGGAACGCGAGGCAGTGCAAGCCATTGGGGATCAGCTACAAGAACCAGTAAAGGGGAGTGGTTGAAGTAACTAATTCGAACTTCTGATTTGTAAATAGGAGATCAAGATCACCATGTAGGGACATCTAGAATGGAAAGAAGGCTAATCCTACTCGAGCTAAGGCCAACTAGAAGAGAAGCCCATGAACGAGGGAATGAATTAGCTAAGCACAACACCAACGAATCGACTAGAAGAGAATCCCATGAACGTGCACGGTACGAGGAAGATGCCCAGTAAGACAAAATCCTCCTTTGAAGCCTAAACACAACACCAACTAATCCTCTCTTCACCTTTATGTTCCATCACATATAGTTACGCAGCTCCCACAACATTGCAGACTGATTTCGTAGCACCGAATCACACAAAAATGTAGAATTTTCGTTAGGGTTCGAGAAAGACGTACGCGGGAGGGAGTTGGCCTTCGCCAGCGAACGTGACCATCCCCTGTCGCTGCTTGTGCTTGGGATTGGCCGAGCAAATGACGTACACGCGCCCGCGGCGCTTCACCGTCTTGCAGAACTCGCACATCTTCTTCACCGAGGAACGAATCTTCATGGTCGCCGCTGCCGAACGGGAGAAGCAGTCGACAGTAATGGAGAGAAATGATTCGAAACCCTAGCCAAAGGAAGACGAAGACTACCTACACTTGTTTTGGGCCCTTGTGGGCTCTTGTCCGTTTCAAGATTTTAAATGGGCTGGGCCTTCCACTTTTCTTTGTATTTTCTCACTCTCGATTTTTTTTTTTTTTTGGTGGGGAACTTCTTTTAATATATGTTATAATCTCATTCTCCAGTGATCAAGCACGTTATTTTATAATTAATTTGAAGATGTTAATACATGCAACTTGGAGATTGCAAATTCTATTTTGTGAGGAAATAGATACTTCTTACAACAAAGAGTTGCACCTCACCGCCGGACCTCAACCTAAGACCATCATGTGTGTTGTGATTTTTTATGCCGGAGCGAGGGTGATCGGTCGACCGTGTGGTTTCCTAAAAATCGAAATTTGAGCTAGTCACGATTGGAACCAGACCGCACCAACTGATATTTCCTAATTCAACCCGAGAGCCGAGTTTGTTCTGTTGGAAATCAGTTTATGGATAACAAGAAGATAAAATTGAACAACTAGTGTTCATTGTTTTTTTTTTTTTTTTTTTGGGGGGGGGGGGGGGGGGGGGGGGGGGGGGGGGTCGGACAACAAAACTTTATAAGCAAAATGCTAAGAGTTCGTGCATAAAAAGCCCAAGAGAGGAGCATCTAAACAGAGGAGAACCCAAAGGGGCTGAGGTGGTCTAGAAACCCAGGCAAGTGGTACGCAATTTAATCGGTGAGATTTTGCCGGCCAATCCGCAACCTGATTGGCACTCCTACTGCAATATTGAACCGGACGATTGCGATCCTAGCCCAACAGATATGATTGCTACTGCCAAGTGTTCATAGGTTGATTAACGGTCACTTGCTCGAATTTTACAATCCAAAATATTTGAAGCTACAACTAGTGGCGACTGCTAACCGCATTTACAAAAGAAAGCAAATCTTATGTAAATTTCTCTTAATGTAGTCGCGGCTTATCTGCTGACAAAACTGAACAACTTCGTTTACTGACGCTCGTGTCTTGGGACTTAGTAATTTTTCTCACATGCATGCTGTCGGCAATTGCTAATTACCTTGTCGATAATTCAATACTTATAACTTAATTTATGTTGCTTTTTTTTTATATGACTAATAAATTGAGTAAATCAAACTACATATATATATATATATATATATATATATATATATATATATATTCGTAAAGTGTTTAGCTTGTTATTGTCCTCTATATCGAGTTATATCTAAATTGAAAACCTAACACATATTATTGTCAGAAGTGTTCGAGGTAGATTAATCAGAGAGTAAGTGACATAACAATATAACCTTATAACGTTACAAGTGTTGAAGGTACATAAACTATGGGGCAATTGGCATAATATATAACTGAGTAATTATTTATGAGCTCTTTGAGTCCATGCTAGCGCGACCGTGCATCATTCAAATTCCTTTCATGCGAAAGACGAGAATTACTAGGATTTTGGCACATGATTAAACTATCGCAGGCTATTCTACGGATCTTTTTCTTTATATATATATATATATATATATATATGGACCTTATGCTAGATTTTTTATTTAACTAAATCTCACTAAAAACATAATTAGTATGGGTGTCAACGGGCTGGATCTCGGCCCCACCAGAGCCAGCCCGACCTGAACAGTACCCGGTCCGAACCTTCTTCGGGTCGAGTTGGGTCCGCTTCTTATTTCTTTTTTTTTAAATCAAAATTACTTGGCATTTTATCAAATAAAAGAATATAAAAAATAAAAAGAAAACGTGGGTGACAAAAAAAAAGAGCCGGAGCCGGGATGGCTCGACCCTACCTAAATGCCAAACAGTACCAAGCCGGCTCGAAAGGCCCGAAAATTAGAGTGAACTTTTGGTTCAAATCGGGTTGAATCGGGCTTTTTTGACACCCTTAATAATTAGATATTTCATGTTGAATTCACACTACTGATTGTGAGATATCTTTGCACGAAAACATAATTGCTCTGCTTCTTATTGGGTGTTTTGTCTTAATCCTCTCCCTAACTTCTCCTTTTCTTTTAGTAAAAATTTGCAAATCTCCATTGAGACTCATTGCCAATGGGAGATTAAATGCTTGTTGCTGAAAGTGACTACCATTTTTTTTTATGACAAATTAATCAAATAGAAAAAGGTAATTGCTTGCTATGTTTGAGCAACTTTTTGCAGCATATGAAGGTCAATTATTTCGGCAAAATGCAAATACTTCTGTCCTGGATCTTCCCAACATCTCCAGAAGATGCCTCAACCTACGTCATACCCACTTAAACTAATAACTCATATACAAATGATTAATAATTGCTCATCCTTATCTTGGGATCACCTTTCACGAACTTCTTAATGTGTAATGGGATTCAAACTTACCAAAGGCATGTGGCACAGACTATCAAGGAAGCAAGCGAAAAATAAAATATACTTAATAAGAAAATAAATCCAACGTCGAATTTAGTGACTCGGTAGGAGTAACCTATGACCTCAGGGAGAGCGACAATCAAGCAATACAACGTAGATTACAATAACTCTCGAGTCACTCAAATACCCCCAGTGTTCCTCCACCTCTAATTACATTCACTAACTCGCGCAATATTTTAGCTCCACAATTCCTCATAAAATAATCTATCAATATCTAGAATGAGCTCATAATATTTATTATAAGATTTATTGGGCTTTAACACTCTGGAATTGCATCCGGAATTGATTCACAAGAAGTCACCTCTTGAATGCTTTTCACAGCAAGTATAGGGAAGAGTTGGCTCTGGAATAGGAAACCTACTCAAATTGCCTATCACTGGAATAGGAAACTAACTCCAACAAAAAGAAGTACTCAAATTGCGAAAGTTCTATTTTGGGCTCAAACTTGATACATTTTACAACAAATACGATACCTTTTGTCGCCATTTTTTCCCACTTGACTTGCCATATGAGGCCATTGTCGGCTCCTTCCGTTAGGTATATAAAGAGCACAAGTAATCACTTGATTAAAAGATGACGGTCGTCGTCGATTAGGGTTACTTCCTTTCTTTCACTTCTTTTCTAAGTATAGTTTGAAAATGAAATCAAAGCTGACTCCGATTAACGCACGGTTTTTTACTTCATAAGTGGCCATGTTCCGGACACACATTTTATACTCATAACTAAAGTCCGCAATCGATTTTTTTTAAGTATGATCCATCAAACAAACACGTTTGCGCAATAATGGCAACATTATTAGGCGAATTCTATCCATGAACATGCATCGCTTGAGAGACTAGAATCGAGCAAAATCATTGGCTCTCTTATTATTAATTCATGACTAAAGCAATATGGACGGCTAAGTGGAGACCATGGACCACCTGCATCAGCAAGAAAACCCACCCTTTTTCTCCAGAAAGTCAAATTTTCGTTTTGGTTAGAAAATTGGGTAAAGTTGCTGAGGTTATAGAGAAAGTTGGACCTAGGAAAGCATCTGAGACATCTAGAGATGCTGTCACCTAACCTTTGTCGATGTGTAGATTCTTGACTGGAAAATTGTGCATGCATGTGTCATTTTCCACTCAGCAACATCACTGGCATGGTGTTCTTTTGGAGAACCCTGCCCCCCGGGCTCGTTTCTTAAAGGGGAAGATGATCTATTTTTTTGTTTCGATTGTTCAAGAATAAGATCGTGTGGTCCACCACTATCACGAGATCAATAGGGAAATAGTGCGAGAAACAGAGAGACCTAACACGTAGAATTTATCCTATAATCATTCTCAACGGACTAACATGTAAGGCGGCAATAAACTTCCAACCAAGCTTTTCGAATGTGAGTCGGGCCTAGTTTATCACACTTGTCCGGTCTACCCAAATGCTCACTCCATGCCCATTGCGCCTGGACAAAACGCAAGTTCCTAGCCTGTCGCTTGCTCAGCATCTGCCCCTTTCGCGTTTGGGTGCTTAGCATGTGCCTAATAGCTAATAGTCAACCTTGTTAAAATACACATGTAACCTGCGTTAGATAAACTCAACATTTAAAATCGTAGTGGTGTTGAACAATTAATATATCTTAACTTGATCATAACTCATTAGCTTAAACTTTTGAGTGAAGGTAGATCCAACCGAATATGTTGAAAGGCTCGGATTTGGGCTCCCTTATAACGATGAAGATATCAGACTTTCGCTGCGTGCTCCCAACAAATGATATCAGAGCTAATAGTTGATTAGTGAGCCTCCAATCTGTTCGGTGTTTGGTGAGACCAGTGATGAAGTTGAGCGTTGATGAAGATTAAAAGTTGAGATATCTTGATAAAGAATGACACTTGGATTAAAAGGGAATATATCTACCACTGAGTTCACACGTGAGGGGGAGATTGCTGAGATATATGTATTAGTTGTGTTAGAAAGTCTCTTAACGAAGAATTGATGTGGTGTTAAACAGTTAATATGTGCTAATTGGCCCATAACTATGGCTTAAATTTTTTAGTGAAGGTGGATTCAGCTAAATATGTTGACCGATTCGAACTTGAACTTCTTTTTCGCAGTCTTCCTGAGTGAATGTATCGTACTGTTGGAATATATAAATATTAAATCATGCATTCTTCTAACAACTTAAGTTTTTAGAGTATTTGACAAGCGGTCTCATCAAATCTTTCATGGTATTAAAGTAGGATGTCTTGAATTCAAATCTTTCTAAGCTCTTATTTGTATTCCTAATAAATATGTACACACTTAGTATTAGTTAAAAAGACCAAACTAAGCGTAAGGGAGAGTGTTGAAATATATAAATATTAAATCGCGTATTTTTATAACAGATTAAGCTTTTAGAGCAGTTGTCAATTAATTGCATCAAATCTTACACCTACTTGCCATAAAATCTTACACATAATTTTGTTGTGCTCTTCCAACAAACTTCACATAAACAGTGAACGGTCCACCGTCCATATACATTTGGAGGTACCCACTAGTACGAACGCAAATGACGTTTCCACATGGGGGTGACTAAGCTAGAGCAGATCATCTTCTTGCGTCAAGCCATCTCCTCTTTTCCCATTGGTCGTGGCGATTTGGTCAAAGCACTCAAAACGCCGAATCGATTCACTGAGCAACCAAAACTCTCTGGCATCCTTTGGGACGTATTTGGCCGTATGCCTGGACACTTTACGAAACCAACCAGACAGGAGACTAAAACAAAGACCTCGAAACGAGCCCCACAAGCAACGACGTCCTATTGATGACCCCGCTGGCCATGATGTTAGAACGCGACAAAAGAAATCAGAAGCGACAGAAATTATAGGTGAATGCGTGCGGATTCTGTTGTTAGAATCAAGAGATAAGAACACCAGTAATCATTAAAATTTGAGTTCAATACGCAATCGTGATCCCTGTCCTTTTGATACATATTTAGATGCATTCTTCTATTAATTTAATATCAAAGACGGCATTGAACATTTTTCATGTGGTTCAAAGACTAAACCGAACATGCATAAAAAATTCGCGAACCACATTAATCAAATTAAAAGTACCTAAATCACGTTACATATAAATCTAAAATTTATGAATCATGTTATACATCGTTGCCCGGCTGTTTGGATCGCTTTTTTTCCTTGGAATCCATGCAATGATTCCCTAGCAGTTTCTATCAGCTGCCCAGGTGGTCGCTTCTTTCACTTGTCACCACCACAAGCTCGACAAGTGTCCACAGCTCCTGTGGTTCTCTCATGAAGAAACGACAAGATTTTTGCACACCCGTGATTGTCTAGTCGATTGTTTTTGGCCCTTTGAGCATTTGAAATAAGAAACGAGAATGGAAGACCTAAAGTTTCCAGTGCTTTCATTTCATTCAGATAAGCTCTTCGAATTTGGCATCCAAAACGACTGGTCTGTTCAATTCCTTTCAGGTGACTACGAAGTAAAGCCTAGGGCTTCCCTCCCTAGGTGATTGACCGACTGGATCAAGGTTAGAGCATCCATTTCTTCTTTCCCTTCTTAAAGCGATCGCAAACTCGAGTTTGCTTTGCCATTAAAGCTAATTAATGGCAGACATTAGCGGTTAAGGGTCCTTGTCCACCATGTCCATCTGCCAATTCAAAGTACTAATCTTTCCCTTCTCGAAATGATCGCGTCCGGGCAGGTCTAACCGACCGTCGGTCGCGTGCACTGGTTTCAACAAGGAGATCGGTCAACTCGGTCCCGTCACGTCGTTCTTTCGGCATGGGCAGGCCCGACGGGTTGCGGGCTCGATCATCTCAGGATTTTAGGCTCGTCATGGACTCTCCTATGATTTATGCACGCAATAGTGATGGCACTCAAATCATACCGGACGTCTAATTCTTATCCCAACGTCGAGGAAGGTCCGTCTACATTGGTCGATCCTACATGCTCAAGATTATCGGAGTCAAAATTGTTGTCACCCATTCGAAAGTATATAGTCGTAAATACGATGACGTGCAAAATAATTGCTGCTCTTTTCTCTTTTTTTATTTATTTATTTTTTTAATATTTCCAAAAGGGCGTACTACTTATAGGAAAAGCTATCGATCACGCTTCAATTATTGAGACCCTACGTCAAAAGATCGATTTTAATACGTACCAATAGGCGTGCTGCACACGTTCTAAGTCAATGGCGGGGGCAAAAGTCTTGATGTCATTTTTATCGATTTGCTTTGAAGAAAGGATTGGTTGTATGCAGGCTAATGCGGCTGATCGACTCGAAGGTTGGAGGAACATGGTCGTGTTCGCACGCCAGCCAGGAGAGAACAATTAACGCAAAAAAAAAAACAAACAAACAAACAAACCCCGTTTCTCCTCCTTTGCTGTCCCGATTAGTACTTGTCGTCCCACCAGCTCTTCTAATGACCAATTTAGCATGAATAATTATATGGATTAATTATACTTAATGAGTGCGTCATAAATGATATGAACATTAAATGCAAGTTCACGGCTCGCATAAACCCAACTCACCCCTACGATTCTCGCTTCATTAATTTTGAGGCCAGTTTGGGGGTTAGTAGTTATTTGGATCCCAAAATAATAGATCCGATTTTGGGCGCATCATGATGCTCTTTATAAGGACCGTGATGACCCTTTGATTCCGTTGTGGATGATATAGATCTTCTTCAGTGGTTCATAAGTAAAACTTGTCACTAAGTGGTACTCGCCCCGCGATTCGTGTGGTCATGAAAATACTCCTTTTATAGGCTCGACGAGGGAAGTGTCAAAAAATTTCCAAAACTATTGTAGTTGTGCCAATTAAGTCATAAATCATTTTTTTGTATCAATTCAGTCCTAAATTTTTTGAATTTGTGCCAATTAAGCGCTAAATATTTTATATTTATGCTAATTGAATTATACCGATCAATTTTGGCTTAAAATTGCTGATGTGTACGTCAATTATCCTACGTGGCACAGCTGGCGCTCACATGGACCTTTTTTTCATATTGTTCTAATATTTCAAATAATTTTTTAAGCATTTTTTGGAATTTTTAAAAATTATTTGAAATATTAAAAAATATTAAAAAAAAATCCACGTTAGTGACAGCAATACCACATAGTACAATTGACGTCCACGCCAATTATTTCCAGCAAAATTGGCCAAATTGATTCAATTGGAATAAATCCAAAATGTTTAAGACTGAAATTGGCACCAATGAAAAAGATTTATGACTCAATTGACAACATTAAAAGATTTATGTATTAATTGACACCAATGCAAAAATTTAGGGCTTAATTGACATTAATGCAATAAATTTGAGACTTTTTTGACACTTTTCCCTAGACTAGACTCACGTAAAATATATCGACTTGTCACGAATTGTTGCATCGGTTCTAAACCAACGGATGTGTGGTTCGTTGACGGACTCTATCCTACCCGACACACTTTGACGAAGGCGAGGACGGAACGCGAGACCATGGCCGTACGATACAGGCGGACGCCAACAAGGACATTGGTGCTTCAAGCAGGAGAGTTTACGGCGCTCCAAATCACACAGAAAACGAGAACCACGTCGGGTAGTCGCGGCGGCGGCGGCAGATTACAAGCGAATACGTCGGTCTAAGATCGATCGGCCGATCGTTGGATAGATCAGAATCTAGACCTGCCATAGAAACCCCTGTAGTTATCACCCTCCAATAATTGACGAATCTTTGCTTCACGCAAGCTAACACAATCAAGAGAAAGACAAAAAAGGCAAGGAGGATCAGCCAATCTCTTCCAAACGTCGCCATCTCGCATCTGGAGACCGTGATTACGGCATCAACTCGAACAGCGCAGCGGCGCACATTCACCGCACTGCGCAGGATCAGTGGAAAAAAAGCTTCTTGAAAGTGCAGAACAGAAGCCTGAGAATTTTTCCAAGTAGCAAGAAGAGACATGAATTTTTACAGATTCCGCCATTGAAATCAATTGGCCCATCAAAGTTCTAAAAGTTCCTCCACTTTCTGGGCCTAAACCACCAGAAACTGCTGAACATTTTCCTGTTTTCCGACCCCCCCAAAGAAACAAAAAAGGAAAAACAGAGAAAGAGGGAATCTTTACAGGAATATACCACAAAATTCACACCAATTTGGAAAGGGGGGAGGGGGGGAATGAAAGGAAAATGGGAACCCCCATCAGTAGGAATAGGCCAATCTGTGAACGACGCGGTCTCTGAGAATTCCGCTGTACAGAGCCATCCTATTGGCAGGCATTCCACTGGCCTTGTTGCTCGCATTCTTCTTGAACTTGGTTGGATTCGGGGAGGGAGAGGGAGAAGCGGAACTGGCGGCGATCCCACGTCGTCTCCTGAACTCCTCGCTATACCCGCTCGGATCCACCACGTCGGCCGCGAAGTGAACTCTCTTCTTCTTGTTCTTCTCTCTCGGCTTCCCATCTTCAACGTCAGGAAAAACAGAGGAACAACCCACAATCAGCAATCAGCGGGAAAAAAAGAAGAAGAAGAAAGAAAGAAAGGATTTTGGGACATGGGTAACTTGGGGAATTTGGTTGAAAAAGAAGAAGAGAAGGAAAGAAAGAGAAAGAGGGGTTCTTCTTCTTCTTCTTCTTCTCCTTCTTCATGTGGTGTTCATACCGGACAGTATGCAGGGGCGGAGGGCCCGGTGCGAAGGCTGCGAGACGTTGTCGTCGACCGGCTTCTGGAGGCGGTAGGCGAGGAGGATTACGGTGCCGGAGACGGCCATGGCGGTGGCGAAGGCCATCCCTTGAGGGGTCAAGATGGAAGACATGGCGAAATTTGGAGGAGGACAAGCAAAAGAACAGAGCGAGAGAGAGACAGAAACAGAGACAGAGACAGAGATGCTATGGGTGTGGTTTAGCTTGGCTTGGTCCGGTCCGGTCTTTACAAGGGGACAGAGGGAGAGAGAAGAAGAGGAGAGTATGGCACGGTGGTTGAAATGAAAGCTAAACAATGTGGCAATAAATAGGGGCCATGGCCATATGATATTGGGGCGACATAAAACAGAAGAAAGTCCCCCAAATTGCCTTTTTAAAAAAAAAAAATTGAATAAGAGCGGTAGTAGTAGCATAGTGTGAAAAGCAAGAGTGGAATTGGTGGGTTGTTTTTTTTTTTTTTCCTTCCCTTTTTTTTTTTATTAGTGTTGAATGAGAGGAATGTCCCCCCACCCCCCTCCCAAAAAAAAAAAAAAAGGTCGTCGGTTCTTGATGGGATGACGTCGGTTTCTTTTGGGGGAGGGGAAAGCCATTATTAATTCATTACATCATCTCCGTGAAATTCAGATTAGGGCGGACGCTTTCGGGGTTTAAAGTTCGAGTTCTAGAAGGTTTTGCTTTTACCCCATTAGAACTCTTTCGTTATAATGAATGTGAAATTCTATCTTGATGGCTCGCACATTTTAGAAGACATGTTTTAAGGAAATGTTCATCATTATCCTCGAGCAGATAAGGTTCAGATTTGTCATGGCTTAAGTGTTGGATCGTGGCTTTAATTGTGGCCAATTTAGGCAAAAAATCATAAATAAATAAATAAATGGGATGTGTAGAGATAGATAGATAGCCTCTCAAAGTGTCCATGGGATTAGTGTTGGGTGTATTGATGTTTTTAGAGAGCACCCCCAAAAAAGCCAGCTCACTAACTGCCCAAAAGGGAAAAAAAATAATTAAATAACTTCTTTCAGTCTCGCAAGATTTGGGGGAAAAAAAAAAAAAGAAAAGAAGAGAAAAGAATTGAGAAGTTTTAGATTAATCTTACGTTAGAAGTAAACAGTCAGTATGTTTGGAAAATTAGAGTAAAGTATAATCGATTGAAATTGAGGCTTCGCTTGTTTAACCGTAAAATAAACAATTTAAAATTATTTTTATTGAATATGATCTCTTGTATCGCTTGAAATAATTAGTTAAAGAAAATATTCTCATCATTGACATTAATTTATGTCTAAATATTTTAATGTATAATAAGAGTACTTTTCTTCCCGTTCATTTTTATAATCGCTGTTCGAAAATTAGTTAGCAAGACCCACGAGAACGATTGGCTTATTCTTAAAGTAATAATCAGTAAAGATAAAAGCTCCCGGTGCTGACCTTTTTTGCACGAGTGACGCACACTATTTCAAAGGCCAATCAAGATTAATTAAAGTTAATCTCCAGAACTTTAACAAAAGCTTCTGCCCGGAGTGCGCGCGTTTCACACCACCACCGGTCCACCACCACCCACCACGGTGCCCCGCTCGCATGATTAACGATGAAGATGAGTTTGGTCTACATGGTCTTCGAGCTGTACCATTCTAATTTTTTTTTTTATTCCTGGTTAGAATTTTTTTAAATTTTTTTTTAATAAGGTGCTACAGAATAATACCAAAGGCTACACGTGAACTGAAGACACATCATTCTCAATGTAAATAGTCAATTGTCTACGTATTCGAGAAAACATACGTTTTGAAGACGGCAAAATGACCTCGACCTAAATCAAGATTTCCCTAATTGCGGAAAAAGAAGAAGATCAGATCTTAATCCCCTTTAGACCCATTAATTATTTGACATTTTGCACGTATGGACATGATTATTATGTGCTTAATAGCTAATACACTCTTTTACATGGGTGTGCACAACCGAACCTGCCTCGGAACAAAAAATGGTCTTTATTTAGGGTTTTCCCAAGTGACCTTGTTAGATTCCAAGGGGCATGTACTCTTCAGCTCTCATTTTTTTTTTTTTTTTGTGGTTCTTTTTCTCCTCCTTGTTTATAAATGAAGCCATAGTGCAAGTAGACATGTGCAGAAGCATTTCAAACTACAGTTTCAATAAACTATGTGAAAGACATAAAGTATGTCCATTGACCAAGAACGTCGATAAAGTCGAGAATAATTTAAGTTATAGAAAATAAATAGAAAAACGAAATGGGTTTCTTTGGATCTCGAGTCTTGTCTATTAACAAGGTAAAAAAAAAAAAATCAATTTTCAGAAAATCAGGAACGGAGGAATTTTTCCCCCTTTTTATGCTCGACTCTTTAGTATTAAGAACGTCGATTTTAAGAACAAGTGATTGCACTTATCTAACTCTTACTGTTTAATCTAAGAGCCGATAACTAATGTACTCCACTTATTGAACAGTAGTTTTGGTCGGTTCGCAACTCGTGGATATCGAAGTCGTCCTTTGGATGATCACGTCAAGCAAGCCGACCACAAATTTCTTTGGAGGAGGGAAGGCGTACTACTTTTTTTTTTTTGTCTCTAGCAAGTCCAAATTTGAATCACATCAGCCTCATCCGCTAGACAAAATGAGTAGTCATTTTCTCCTATATTTGGAAGGTAGCATTTCCATTTTTGTTCTTGGCAAGGAATTAACGGTTCAAAAGTGCATTGATTTTTCTCATTTACATGATGTTTTGTGTGAATTAACTTTAGACATTTCTACTTAGGCTTATATACTGGATCGCTTATGTTTAAAATTTCACGTCGCGTTAAAGGATGGAACCATATTAATTTCGTCGCCTTTTATTCGCGTAATCTTTCATATTAAAATATAGCCCGAAATACGGGTAAAAAAGTAATTAAAAGCGCTTTCACGTTAAAAATCATTTAAGAATCTTTGACCTGAATTTAGACCTTGAGCGAGTAAGTCGAACGCGCTACCCAGAAAATAGGACAATCACATTGGAAGATACCTGTCGGACAAGGAACATTGCCTAGAAAAGCCTTCCCAAAATCCAGCCAAGAAAGCATCTGCCGGTCAAGTAAAGCCATGTTAACGAACATTTACGGAATCACGGTCTTCGTATAGACAAATTTGGTACTCATGGAATCTTTTTGCCTCCTTGAAAACGGCATCTGTTCACGAAAGCAAAGCACATTGAAACATTGACTGATGCCCGGGTCAACGCATTTCGCAGTGAATATGTAGCAAAAGAAGCTGACGGGTCAGATCACCTCGACCGATATCAAGACCCGCTTTCATCCTCGCGAAACATTTTGCATTTCCAATGAACGAGAGATGTATTTTGCACAGGCGATGGGGGCGAATGTTCGTTGTCTACAGAGTTAATTACAGAGACAAACGATAAGAAGATGTGTCGGGAGTCAAATCCATCGCGACCTGGAGTAGGTGCTCGATGTTGATATCCGGGTAGCGCTGCAGAAGCTTCAAGTTCGCTATGAAGTCGCCCCTCAGCAGTTTGCTCTTCACGCATAACAACATTGCGCAGCAAACTCGCAGCAGCATATCCTGTGCCACCAGAAGTATTTCATCATCATTTTCTCAAGTCACCAACAAGTTAATCGGAATTCGCAAAAAGAATTGCATCCACCACGAGCGTAATATTAGTGTATGTTCGATTGCCAGCAGGCGGCAGAGTGAAATCTAAATGCTCTTAGCTCTATGCAGAAGACTGGAAAGACTCTTTCAATTCAAACAGCATTACTCACCGGTCAGATGGAAGTGATCTAATCAGTGAACGAAAAATGACAACAAGCAAGCCTTATCCTAATAAGAGGATTCAGCCCCGGATTAATATGCTTTCAAATGTTTCGGATTTCAGTAACAACCAAATACTTTTCGCATGCCCTTTTTATGTCTTTCTCCATCTTCATCTTATCTAAATTGATGCTAGGCTGCTTCACACTGGTGCACATCATGAAGAACACTCCCCAAGTGTAAAAAAATTCACGATTTTGGTTTTCACTTGCTGGTCTTGTCCTCGATTGGTGTCACACCAACTTTTCCTCGAGTAGGACATTTTCAATCTCCTCTTCTTGATTTCCCATCAAAAGTATTCTCGTGTCTGGTACACATATCTGGTGTACCCATTACGTTGAATAAACCATTGGTGGCTGTAATGACTTCACATATAATTTACACTTATATTTAAGTAGCATTCTTGTGGTCCATAAAACATATGGCATGCACACTTCTCTATTTCATCTATCATGCGCATATACTGCGGGAGAAATCCTGATTGATTTAGATCAAATTTCCATTTCTTTTGCAAAAAGAACCCAAGATTATGATCAAGCCACTCACCATGACTTTATGATCTCTGATTCTTCCCACTGCTTCATTTCAATTTATAGCTTTACAAATCATAATGAAATATATGGATTCAAAAGTTCCTCCCAAAATGAGCTTCTCGTATTATCATCCTATGTCTACCAGTGCTATACATTAGCAGGAAGCATGCATCAGAAATACCATCATAAATTGGCAAGTGGTTTTTTCTCTACTTATCAGGCATTACATTTCTATATCATGAATTATGCCAATAAATAGATAGATAATCTTCCTAATAAAACAGGTCTTCTCATCAGAAAGTATCTAAAATTTTCTCAGAAGATACTCAGTGAGTCCTGGAAGAACAAGTAACCCAATCAGACCAAACCGGTGCTTACTTGTTTTCATGGATATCAAGATAATATAGATAGCATGCACAACTGTAGAAATGGGGAGTGCAGAGAGAGCAAAAGACCTGAACACCGAAAGGGTTGCCCAAAATAGAATCCCATATTCTCAAGATAGATTGGAAGCTGAATTCTTGGGTAAGAAGCAGTGTGATCCATCTAAATGCATAGAATTGTGGTTCAACCTGCTCATAATAATCAGGACATTAGCTGACCGAAAAGTCCCTGAATTGCGATGTCAGAAAGCAGAGCTGAAGAAGATGCGCAACCACAAAAAGATGGATGTATGGAATTACAACTAGAGCCATTTGAGATTACCCTAGT
Source organism: Rhodomyrtus tomentosa (assembly GCA_028455895.1). Taxonomy (NCBI): domain Eukaryota; kingdom Viridiplantae; phylum Streptophyta; class Magnoliopsida; order Myrtales; family Myrtaceae; genus Rhodomyrtus; species Rhodomyrtus tomentosa. Next base: position 36,106,302 of record JAPCWY010000004.1, read on the forward strand.
TGTAAATTCAAGGTGCCGCCACAGTTCCTCATCGTTGGTCCTTAACAACTCAGATAAGCGGGAAATGGTGGAAAGTATTCCCACTGAACTATTGTCTAATTGTTGACAGAAGTGGTCCACTGAGTCACCCAAGAGCCTGACAAAACACGAAAAACTATCGGCTTCTGAATTTGCCTGCACAGACGAAAGACAACAGCTCCACATTGGATGCGAAAAGATAACAAGCTCATTGATCGAAAAAAGAGAACAAGCTGGGTAAGGTGGAGTGACACATCAATTCTTTGAAAAGAGGGTGAAATGACAATCGCATTTGGCAGATTGTCATGATTTTGAGACTTGAGAGACTATCATACAGATGTTAAAGCAAACAAATGACCATTGAGGATACAAGATGCTCAACATGGAGAGAGTGCATCAATTTATGATAAGAGGCAGAAATTAGATGTACATTTGCACAACATTTCAAATTTTTTTAGACTTGAGAGACTTATCACGCAGATATCAAAACAAACATATGTCCAGAGAGTATGACAAGTGCAAGTAAAAACATTAGCAAGAATTGAAGAAGCAGTGTATAAGCAAGAATCAGATCAGAGAGAGATTATTTACAGAATGAAATAATAGCATTCTAGTGGGAAAAAATTGGAATTATACCTACCTTTCACATTTCCTTTACAATACCATGATAACGAAAAAGAATCGCCCATCTCAATTCCTTAGCACAAATCCGATAGACACTAATGTGAAATCATGCATAGCAAAACATTCAAAAACCTCTACAAATTTCATTGCATATAGGAGCATGATAAGCGATCGAGATTCCGCGAAAACTCAGCTGATGTAAGATCGAAAAGCGACCTGAATATATATACAGCTTAAGTATTAAAATAACATGACATCTGAGAAATTCCAAGCTATTTAAGAGTAAATTTGACAATTTGCAAGCAGGGAATAGGGTCATCCAAGGGCAAATGACATATTTCTGAAGACGAGAAGATCAGTAATTCTTACAGCATTTTGCTCGTTAGGATCGGTACTGAAGACGTAATATATGGGTGCCAAGACCTCATTCATTCCTTGCACATAGCGGATAGCAGGATTCAATTTTGCAAACAGGAGGAGAATATTTCTCATTGCTTCCTGTAGGCATACAAAAAATAACATCAGCTCTCGTTCACAAGAAAAGCAAGGAGCAATAATCTTGTATAGAACAACATAAAAGATACCGTACTCGGTGTCTTCTACTGATTGCTGTTTCTCCAGAAAAGAACTTCATATCCGGGTGGGTACGCTGTAAATCACGGTCTATCTGCTCTGCAACTTCTGTATTCTAGAAACACACGTCTCTATTGAGGTAAACATCAGCTCAAGAAAAGGGCAAGGAAGGACAAAGCAAACCCCACATAACGGACAAGATATGCACCTCAAAGTACTGATTCCAAACGCTAGCTTTGCCAAGACTCAGGGGGTGATCCTCCTGAGCGATTTGGTGCCGGCGAAGTGGCCCATCAACATCACTCCCTGCTTCCGTTTCACAAGGACCGGAATTTAAATTTTTCCTTCTAGCAAACTCTGACTGCCTAGAGTCAAGATTTTCATACATCACGAATTTCAGAGTCATATGATTCTGGTGCTACAAGTTGAAAAGAGAAGACAGGAAGAAACCAGCTTACAGGACTTATAAGTAGATCTTCTTTCAACTTGGCATACTTAAGTCGGTTCTCCAATAACTCCTTTTCCCACAATTTGCGAGAAGGGGGAAGATAGCCAAGGAGCAGCTGCTTGAAAGAGCGCAGATTACAAAAAAGATATTACAAAATGCATATCTTCAAGGTGCCTATCCATGTTTGTCTTCCAAAGGTGCTCACTCAATTACAGATCGAGTTCACACATTATCTTCCAAATCTCAGGTACAAGTAAATAGGAATTCTGTCAAAGGTTTCAGGAACTCCCAGTCCCACATATGCTTTTATCCACCTCATGGTTGAGGTATATGGCAACCTAGATTGGATATGCTATCCACCATGGTACCAGAATCGGATGAGCTGCTCATAAAAAGTTGCAATGTTAGGGTAGGCTTACTTGGTTCTTTAATTGGGTTATGGAGCAATTCAAAGCATTTCTTTTGAGTCGTTGCTGAGGGCCTTGTTTCAAGGTTGCAAACAAAGTGCAATGTTGGTCACCTTTCAATCTTTTTAAGGTAAAAGGATTATGGCTTGAAGCTATTATCTACAATTTCAAAAGGCTATATCAAATAATGAATTTGCCCTATAGTGTTTTAAAATAAGTTAACAAGATTAGATTGATGGCAATATCCTTGGTCGCACACATTGAAGGCAGCGTCTGTCGAATTGCCCCATTGGCGAATTCCTAGGTAAGAGCCTGCAAATTGGAATAATGAACCTAGAAAGCGGGTTACGAACGGGATATCCAGCATAACAATCTCAGTGACAGCCCATTTATACAAAACTAACACTTCCTATACGCTTAGACAATTTAAGTACGCACAAGACGCTGAAAAGTGAAGTATCCTTCTTCCCTCAAACGATGCAATTTTAGCTTTTGTAACGTGTTTCCTTATTGCTCGCCCATCTCGTTAATCCGAAGGAGCAAAGTGCTTGAACAAAGAAGATAATTAAGTTCAAACCTTCCAAGTCGTGGCACGCAAACCCCCCTCGTCAGGAAGCCCCATACTCGCAATTCTCTGCAACTTCTCCAAATTTATTTCTTCCTGCGATATCTGCACAAACGATCCAAGAATTGACCCGACAAATCAAGAACTTCCAATCGATTCGTGCACACAATGCTGCATTGGTTACACACAAAGTAACAGCGTGAGCCTCAAGCATTCAACCAAACGAACGCACATTTCTCCGAGGACGAAAGTCATCAATTTACGGTCAATCCGTCATACCTCGTACGCAACATCAGACCTCTTCTCGTCAGCCGCAATCACCTCCAACACGGAAACACGACCCGACCCTTCTCTCGTGTTGGGTCTCTGCCGGGCCCGCAAATCCGGTTCGCCGCCGCTCGGGTCCTCATCCCGCACGCACTCCTCTTCCACCCCGTCATCCGGCTCCTCGAACTCCCGATCGGACCCGAACCCGTTGGGCTGGATCGTCTCGAGCTCTTCCCCGAACTCGAGGGCCGCACCGGACCCCTCATTCTCGCCGTCCCTGCTGTCAAAACCAGCGACCAGGCTCCCCAGCCGGTCCGGGAACGGCTTGCGGGTCTTGTCGGGGATCTTGAGCTTGTTCTTCAGCATGGCGGGTCAAGTCGACAAGGCTTTGAGTAGAACGGGTTTCCTGAGTTTTCAACAAGATTGGCGGGTGCTCCTCTGTACTTGCATTGGAGGGTTTTCCTTTCGTTTTTTTAGGGTCGTGGATGCCAGAGGTTGACGCGGGGATGAACTCAGAGACCGAGTCGGCGAGTCGGTGTGACTGGTAGTTAACCGTTGAATGGTTGTCTTTCGGCCCATGTACAGGAGAAAGCGCCTTATAGAACTGACATTGACGTTCGTTTTTTTTTGCTGTAGGAATTTGGTGCATGGGGAAAGCAAATTCTTTCCTAAGAAAGGCTTTTTCGTATTAGATGATTTCGCAATTGCCTGGTTACGCCGCAAGCGGGTCGCGCAGTATGACCCTAGTTATTAGCAAATTCTAACAAATTCTAGCAAATTTAATGTTCTTCGCAAAGTATGACCCTAGTTACGCCGCAAGAGTTATTAACAAAATCGTACCGAATTGGCCAGTGAAATGGGAATCGCGAGGCTGCCTGAGCCCGACGAGACTTAGAACTGCACTGCATATATATATATATGCGTGCTTCGCAATTTCCCAGTAGCAAAATATCGGGAAAATGGATTCTATATTATTTGCCAAATTCAACTAAACACAGGATCATTTTACTTTGGAAAAAGTCTTTATGAAAATATTTTTCAGCACAAATAAAAAAAAAATTCCGACCAATAAACCGAGCCTATATGTAAATGTTCAAACAAAAAAGCGTTGGAGCCTAAGTGCTTTCGTACGGTGACTTGTTTTCTACTGTAGGTCCATCCAATAATGTTGTTGGGATTTCCAATCTGACATCGTCCAAGTTAAGCTATCCGTATGTACATGTTCGTGTTACTTTTTTGTGTGGTTTCGACGCTAATGTGTTGCGTCAATTAATCTCTAAAAGAGCTAAGCGTTCGATGAGATAAAATTGTCCGAAAAAGTCTTTTAAGTCAATGGAAATTTTGCCAGTTAACCCCTACACCTATTAATTGCGTCGATTGATTTCTAAATCTTTTCATGTTTTGTCAATTGAGTCTATATGACCAATTTTGATTGAAAATCGCTGACGTGTATGCTAGGGGCGCGGATGATAACCATTGTGTTCCTCTATTTTCTGTTATGAGAACACATGTGAAACAAAAATTCGTTTGGCAGAACAATTTTATTTTTCTTTTTTTGGGAAAATATTTTTGCCCGAAAATATGTTTGGGACAAAAAAGAGAAGTAGGAATTTTCTACTTTTCTATTGTTTCAAGAAAATAAGAATTTTTCTCATCGATCTCTCTCTGTTCCATATCCTCCGGTAGTCAGCCATTGATCTCTAGCCGCAATTCGCCATCCTTAAGTTGCCGGCAACTGAAGAAATTTTGTGCTATTACCAAATGAATTATTATGGGAATATAAATTTTTGTGTCATTATCAAATATGATTCTCTGCTCATAAACTTGTTCAACGAATAGAAATAGCTCCTAAGAATAGAATAATTATTATTTGCACTCTAGGTATCCTACATGGTACAATTGACAATCACATGGACATTTTAAATTATATTTTAATAATTTGCTATTCTTATTTTTTTCAATTTTTTTATTATTATCATTTTATTTATTTTTGCGGTGAGGATCTCGACCCTTGCCAAGGGATGCAATGCCCTTGCCCGATACCAGCTAGTGTCGCTGGCCCTTACTCCATAAAACAAAATAAAACCAAAAAAGGGGGACTATTAAAATCCAAAAAAATATTTAAAAATCATAACGGCTCCATTTTCTTGGCTAGAAGATAGAACTACTTACAAAAAAATTGTTCATGTCAATTCATATTAGAGATTTTGAGCCAAAAATTAATCGGATAAACTCAATTGACAAAACGCGAAAACGTTTATGATCGAATGGACAAAAGTGTAATAAGTTCATTATTTTTTTTTATAACAAAAGTGAGATGCTTTCACCCTCAAAAAGCCATTCTCACACCACTAGAAGGACAGTCCAAATTGGCATCCTTTTCACCATTGATGTTGATAATGGTCTCCGGCCTACGATCCCCGCGAATAATGCGACACCTTACCATCATTCAATTTGGACATTTTGTATGGAATCGCTTGAATTTCATGCAATTCGAGTCATACGTGCTAAGTTAATCAACATCCAAAGAATTCTTTCCGGATCTTATGTTCGTGTAAAAGACGATATATGAATCGGGTATAGCTTTTTTCAAAATATGGTTTTTAACGTATGGCTAAGCAAAACTGAAGGGCGAAATGGATTGAGTATGTAATTGTGGGTAGCTTTCAAAATTTGGCAATTTGGGGGCGTGGGTTGGGAGAAGTGCATTGTTCTTGGAATGGACACTTCCAGTTTCTGACCTTTCACTTCCGTCATCGTCATCTCTCTTTCTCTCTCTGAAATTATAAAGATTCTGCTGAGGAGTATATTGGGTCATTTTACATATAATTATTTGGAAGAATATTATAATTTTCGATATACCTAATATTTTGGATTAATGTTATGAAAAATCCCAAATTGATGTATTTATGATGAATTTACGCCAAAATTTTTTTTTACCATAAAAAACCCCAAACTAATACACAATTAATAAATCTACCCCAAATTAGTATACTCGTGATAAATTTACCCTTTGTTAGTTTTCGTTAAATATTATCGTCAAATTACTGAGTTGGAGACAAGTGGTAATTGTCGAATGCACACGTTTGGGGCTTTTATCTTCTATTTGTCATAGGTGTATGAATTTGAGATTTTCGTGATATCAATCCAATTTTTAAAGAAAATTAACTAAGGGTAAATAATTAATTTGGATTAAATTTATCACGGGTATACTAGTTTGAAGGTCTTGTGATCGAAAAAATAGTTTGAGGTAAATTTACCATAAGTATATCAGTTTGGGGTTTTTCGTGATATTAACCCTAATGTTTTAATTAGTGGATCCAAATGAAAATAAATATTCTTATTTGATACACTTATCAAGTGTCCCCGAGCAACCGTTAACAAAAATTCTAACTATGACAAATGTGAACTTGGGTCGTGGACGTATAGTTATTAACTAAACAGAACAGGACTGCCTTGATGTTTAGGCTTTCCAACGTGTTGCATAGTGCATGCTACAATTCAAACGCAACAGCAAACCACACCACTAACCACACCCTCATTTAAACTGAAATCTATATACGCGGTCCGGGCCGGGCCTCGAACCCTATGTCTAGGCTCGGCCTGAACATCGATCGGGCCTAAACGAATAGAGATCCTAAATTCATCACGAAGGCGTGGTTTGAAAATCGCGTCGCCCAACTCATGATCTGATCTACTAGCTGTAAGTATTTATTTTGGATTCTCGATTTGCAATGTATGCTCAAGAGCATCCGAAACTCTTGAAAAGCTCGAAAGGCATTAATTGCTGCCAAGACCCCATCCTCCATTATCCCTAAGCTTGCCCGAGGCTTAATGTAGAGAGAGAGAGAGAGCGCTTGCGACCAAGCTCGAATCTTTCTGGCGGAACCATCAAAGAGGGGCCTCCCAACGAGTCTCGGAGCGATCCGTTCGAGCTTCCCTATCCCCGGCGACGCATCTACGTTGCAACTTTAGCGTTTCCGCTTAAATAACAAGTCGTCGTTGCTTCTGCAGACGCGATTGGGGTTTCATAATCTGAGGGGGTGGTTTTCCCTTGGAACGCAGATCGACGGGAAATGATTTAATAACATAAATGTAGAGGTACCATTAAATCTGGATTGTCTAATTCAAAATGTACGGTTCATATCAATCGACAGTTTTTAGTGAGAAATGACGTAAATTGATTTAGACTGTTCATTTTGAATTGGACGGTTTAAATTGATCATGATAGAAAATGATATAAAATTTTTAATAAATTCAGATACCAGGTCAACGCTGTAATCTTGAGTGGTGGAGATTACTTCCGATCTTCCGTGGTCAATCCTTGTTGCTGTAGATGTCTCAGAATATACGTCCAAGTCATATCTTTTGGGGGTGGTTTCCACGCGGGTCTCAAGCCGACCCCACTAAATTTCTATTATGGTCGCCATTCGTTTTGTTAGTGGCCATTATGGCCTCCATGTGAGCTGCTATCAAATTTAACTTGCGTTTTACAGCCGAAATAAAATTCAAAATAGGACGAAATTTAGTGGCTACTCAGAATAGAATAAAATAAGATATGTAAGAGATATAACTTAGATAAAATTATCTTATGATAAAGATGAGATAAATGTGGATAGGATTTATAATAATCCTAATGCATAATTTTTTTTTGAATAATAGTTTTCTTAAATTGATAAAATTAAAATAGTACTAGACTATAAATAATATTTGATATTTAATATTCAAAATAACAATAAAATTAATTTAATTATTATTTATTCCCAATTTTATTTATGTACTTGAATTTCTTTCTATCTTATAATATAAATTCTATATATAATTTATTTTATTACATACTTTAGGTATTTTAGTAATTTAAGAATAGTAGCACTAACTATCATTAGATTACGATGGAAAAGAAAAGAAAAACAAAAAATTAAGCAATAAAAATGAAGTAGGCACAAGTGTCATGAGATATTCCTACCATTTTTATTTGTGGGACTTTTACGTTTTTTTACATTGATATATAGTTCTTACCAAATAATAGCCAAAATAGAATGTGAACATATACAACTTTATTATTGTGAGTCACCAGATAATGGATATGATATAACAAAAATTCATGGACTTCATATATTATCTTATCTAGTCCTATAGTGTTTAAGAATCCCGACGACCAAACATAATCTTAGATCGGGACGATTTGACCCTTTGATTTGAGGCAACAACCTCTGACCGGAGGCCATCACCTCTTACCTGAGAAAATAACCTCAGGTTGGAGCTAGTTCACCCACGACGACCGAACCGAATCCTCCCACCTCCTTGACATTTGATAGAGGTGAGGGGTAAGGTCTGATGGTTCAGTTATAGTCTAAACAAATCGACCGAATTGGGATTGTATCTTATCCCCTCACTTTGACGAATCATGCAACTATTTAAGGGGGAACATAGATGTATCATGCATGTAAGTGACAAGCTATGAAATAAGTATAGGTTTAAGTAACCATTATGGTGATAAAAAAGGGCACGTTTTATTGAGAAAATTAGCTTTCTCCCTCTATATCAACTCATTTTGTTGCTACGTGAACGAGCAACAAAATGGGATAGTTTTTGTCCTGAATCTAAGTGAGTGTTTTGCTTTAGGTCCACATGCAAATGGTCACATTTTGTGATGTATTGCTATGAGTATATATATTATCATCCACATGTTGGATGCCCTTATCTTCTGCGACATTTTCTTTTACGGAAGGGTGTAAATTATGAAATCTAAAAAACTTTGCCCAAATTTATGAAAATGAGGTCAAACTAGCTTAATCTAAGCATATTCTATTTTTAGAAATTTTCCAAAATTTCTTGTGATTTTTTTTAAATTTTCTAATTTTTTTATATTTTATTTTATTTTATTTTATTTTTATTAAGGTTGAGGGAAAAGTGGCGAGAAAATTAAAGGGAAAAGTGAGATATATAAGACTTTATTATGTTTTGTAATTCTTAAAAGTAATTTTTTTTCAGAATCAACTTTGAGTTCTGGATTTTGCTTTAAAACTGATTATGGGAACAAAATCAGAATTATTTATGTTACTAAACAGGGTTCTCATCTTTCTTTGTTCTAGGAACAAGATCAGAAAATATAATGTTTCTCATGAAGACCCATAGAGCAAAATCTAGAACAAAAGTTGATTGTGAAAAAAAAAATTAATTTTGAGAATTACAAAATAAAATGAAGTCTCACATCTTTCACTTTTTACTTTCAATTCTCTCGTTATTTTTTCCTCAATCTAATAAAAATAAAAAATTCAAAAAGATTGAATTTTTTTAAATCACAAAAATTAGAAAATCCTTAAAAATAGAAGAAACTTATATTAGGCTAGTTTGATCCCGTTTTCATCAAATTGGATCTAAATTTTCTAGATTTCATAGTTTAAACTATTATCCAAAAAATATCACAAAAGACAATGACATCCAACATATAGATGATAACATATATACTCGTAAACGTGCGTCGCAAAATGTGGGATCCGGATCGCATAACATATACAAAGTATGTCATGTGTGACTAACTTTAAATTTGAGCCGTTCATCTAGAATGAACGGTTCAAATTCAGCCACGTCATCTGTTGAAATTTGAGTTTCAAAATAAAAAAAAGGGACATATGTTCTGGATGTATTTTTATTTTTTCTCTCTAGGTTAAAATATCCAGATCCAAAAAAAGTCCTCCGTTCGTGCTCCTCCCTCACACACTCTCTCTCTCTCTCAAAACCTGCAACTCCCCGACCAACCCCCGCCACCGTCGAACTGCGCCGCCACCACCGTCGGACAAGTCCAAACCGCTGGGAACTGCTGATCTCGCCACCGCTGCACCTTTTGTCTCTGCAAAGCGAGAAAAGGAAGAACCGAATTTCTCTCTCCTCAAACCCTCGTCTCCCTTCGATGCCAGATTCGCCTCCGCGGAGCACATCCCGTCGTGTTAGGGCTTGCTTGTTTCTTCTTCGATTCGCGCTTAAAGAGAGAATACGGCCGCTCACTCTCGACGCAACGAACTCGAAGCCAGAGTAGCGAGCTTCGTCGTCCCCCCAATCTGTGGGGATATAGGGCTTCTTCTTCTTCTTCAACTTCGCTCAGGAAGAGAAGGCTCGATCCCCCTCCGAAGAATTCTTCTGTGAATCGACTGAGGAGGAGCAAGTCTGCGACACCCTTCAAGAAGGTAAGCTACTGATTAATTTGTCGAAATTTGCCTTGAGAGGATGAATAATCGGTATTTACCCAATTGTTATAATATTGGTGTCTCAGTTTTGAATTACGTCCTCCTAATCTGTGGAGATATAAGGCTTCTTCAACTTCACTCAGGGAGAGAAGGCTCAATCGCACCCCCCTGAGGAACTCCTCCGTGAATCAACTGAGGAGCAAGTCTGCGACACCCTTCAAGAAGGTAAGCTACTGATGAACTTGTCGAAAATGGTCCTGGAAGGATGAATCATCGGTATTTACCCAGTTGTTATAGTATTAGTGTCTCGATTTTGAACTACGGCAATGAAAAAGATGCGTCAATCAGACGCGGGCATGTTGTATTATCGTTCTGCTCATTTTTAGTCATCTCTCTGCTAATGTGCAGTAAGATAAGAAGTTTTAGAGAATTCGATGGAGGGATGCTTATCTACCTAGTGAAAAACAGGAAATGCTCTGAATGTAATTGCTTTAATCGGAGATGCAATGTTTAACAAGAGAATATCGTCCACACTAAATGCATGTATCACTTCAAATGATTAGTCAGATTGTAGAGGGTATGACCACCTTATCTCTGATATTGTCAGCTGCTTTCGGCTCCTTTTTGTCTCTCGCAACTTGCTGATGAAAAACTTTGTTGACAAATTATTCCAACTTCTCAAAGAATCAAGCATAGAATTTATTAGTTCTCTCATGTGTTCTTCATTAAGTATTCCTTGAGAATTGATTTTCTGTTTCATTACTGCACAATTCTAAAGGATTCAAACATGAAAAGGTCTTAAATTACATGAAGCACTAGTCAGGAAGCTATAGTTGTCTTCTACTTGCGATCAAAATGAAAGTTTTCTTTTGTTTGTTTATAGTTTTTTTACAAACTAGAAATAAAAGATCAGCTTATTAATAAATGGTTTGTCGTTCAAGCATTTCTTTGTTTCCACGGAAAGTGAAAACTGAAATTTGACCCTTAATTGGGGGAAAAGGGTCGAATTTCAGTTCATGTGTAAACACTTTTAAGAATGATGAACATATTTTTCATTCATCCATATTTGTAATGCCACTCACTTCTCTTGCTGTTTTAGGTTTGTCGAAATGTCGAAGGCATGCTATGTTGGTTTCAATTGTCGTAATATAGGCATATATGATAATTGGCCTCAAACTTCAATTGAAGTAAGTGGTTTTAGTAATGCCATTTACAAAGGATATGACAATTGGCAAGCCTCACTATCCATTTGAGAGGGAGTCTCTCAATGCCTCTTCTGAAGATGTAAGTGTCTGAAGGTAGTTGATTATCACCTAAAGTCCTGCAAGGATGAGGAGATAATCAGTGTTTAACATCAATCACCAAACTAAAGAACCATTCATGAGAAATTAACAGCTTCAATATGTTTCATGAAGTAGATGGTTCGAGACAAAGCTGATGGACAAGAGCATGGTCAACATTTCGCTTAGACAATTCTCAATTCTTTTTCTCTAGTTTTAAGTTACTGCAAAAACTTGTCCAAATTCATACCATTATGGCATAGATAGCTGCATCCATGTGTATACCGAAACACAAGTGGTTTTGCAACAAATCGAGAGACTATGCTTTCATTTGCTTTCATTTTTGTAAATGGCATTTCAAAAAGAGATTAAGGAATCGCTGCTACCAAGTATCAAGTTTCTAGGGAAATAATACTGTAGCAGCAACTAAAAAAGCTGCCTTGTTAACTTCCCAGGACAATTTGCAGCAGTATAAAAGCACGATTTTGCAACAAGATAGCTGCCTGCCTATTTCTCCATATATAGATAGAAACACAAGTGGTTTTGCAACAAATCGAGAGACTATGCTTTCATTTGTTTTTATTTTTGTAAATGGTATTTCAAAAAGAGATTAAGCAATCGCTGCTACCAAGTATCAAGTTTCTAGGGGAATAGTACTGTAGCAGCAACTAAGAAAGCGGCCTTTTTGACTTCCCAGGACAATTGCAGCAGTATAAAAGCATGGATCGAATAAGGATCAAGAGAACAATGCAATTTGGTGCAAACATAGAGGAAAGAGCACTACAATTAGAGTTACAGCTGACCTCAGAAGAGGCAAAGTGGATTGCTAGTCCAGCTGCCAGCAATTCTTTGCCATTCAGCCTCGCACAAGTTAAAGTCATGTATTCCCCTACATATTCACCAGTCTCAAAATTGAAAGAACCACAAAAAGAAAGTCATATACAATTAAACTATTCTTGCTCTAAATGCATTTAACCAGTCGTCCAAGCATATGGAAAAGCATGTAGGAGATATCGCAATGAGTATGAAACCCGATGCTCGCTTCTGGAGTAGCAAAAACATGTCCTGTACAAGTGAAGTCTCGGTTCGTGCTATACAGCACAGTCGTTGAAGGGACAAACAGTTGTTAATTCTAGCCCAACCAATGTCGAAGACACAATTGAATCAATTTTATGCAACTCAGATTCATCTGCCGACGATATGGAAGGATCAAATGGTGATGCACATTCCTCTTCGCTGCCACAACAAAGCCCAGAAAACAGAAAACGATATGAACGCGCGTCAGCATACAACATCCACAATTTCTTTTATGACAAACTAGAGAGAGAATTGTGATTGAGTTTTACAAAATACGGCCAATACTGGCAGTCCCACAAAACAGAAAATCAAAACGATTTAGTAAGTTAATAGCAACGATTCCTGAAATAGGACAAGAAAATACGGCCAAACATGTCCTGTACCAGAAAATCAAATCGTCGCTTGGCGTCGGCGGCAGATTCCCGGAGGCTGGCGTCGGCAGCGGATCCGCGGAGGCTCGCGTCGGAGAAGCGAAACGAGGAGGACGAGCGACGAAGAGAGAAATGCCCTGTCCTCGGCGGCAGATCTGCGGAGGCTGGCGTCGGAGAGATCGTCACCGGAGCGAAACCAGGATGATCGAGGAAGGGAGAAATGTGGGGGAAAGAGAAGCCAAGCGGAAAACGGGATGGAGGTCCTTCGAGGAGAGAGAGAGCGAAACGAGGGATTTTTTTTTCACGGATGAGCGTTTTCGTGCTCAAATTTTAGCTCCCCCAACCGGAGATGATATGGCTGAATTTGAGACGTTCATTCTAGATGAACGGTTCAGATTCAAAGGTAGTCATGCGATCCATATCCCAAAATGTGACCACGTACATGCAAGTTCAATACCCACTTGGATTTAGAACAGAAACTGCACAATGATAGTGAATGGCTTGTACTTCGTATCGAGACGGATATTTTGTTTTTCCTTAGTGGGTAATTTAATTATTCTACTGTCATATTTGTATGTATTTTGAACAAATCAATATTTAAAGAAAAGATGAGTTCTTCATATGAAAACTATCACATGTTTCAATTGAACTTCAAACGTCATGAATTAAATTTGTATTTCATTTATGACATGCTAAAAAAATAATATATTTTAAATTATTTTAGTGTGCATTGAAAATTAGTCTTTAATGTAGGATGGAATTTTACAAAGTAACTATATAGTTATTTGATTTAAATGAAAAAATTAGAAAGATAAATAGTTTTTCGAAACAGAAATTTTGTGTAGTTATCAACTACGTTCTGATTATCTAACACCCGTTTAGGAAAAAATTAAATTAATTTTTTGGTACGGAATAATTTCCATGTGCAGCCCTAGCGTCAAGCCATGGGTAATTTCGGATAGGACGGACTAAAGTCATACAAAACAACTCGCGCAGGGACCAAATTGAAAATGGTAAAACCGCGACGAACCAAAACTAAAAACAAGCAAACATGTAGTGATCAAAAGTGTGAAATTTCGCCCCTTTATCAATTTGACGGACTGAACCCGGTGACGAAATCTCAGCAGAAGGATCTAGAACCCTGACCAAGATCCACTATATAAGCTTCCCCCTCAGTCCTTACTCCCGCACTCTCGGGTCCCGAAAACCCTAGTCTTCTTCTAGCGCTTCTCTTTGCGTTCTGTGAATCTCTGCTTCTTGCGTCTCGTCAGCGGAGAATCGAGAGTGGGAGAGTGCGGCGATGGCGGAGACCGAGACGTTCGCTTTCCAGGCTGAGATCAACCAGCTTCTGAGTCTGATCATCAACACCTTCTACAGCAACAAGGAGATCTTCCTCCGCGAGCTCGTCAGCAACGCTTCAGATGTGAGTTTCGGATCGTTTTGTTTCGTTTCGGGAGCTTGCGCCTCTTGAGTCTTGCGAGATCGTGTCGTTTATGTTGGATGGAGGTTATTTCGTTCCTAGATTTAGCTTAGGCAGCGTACGCGAGCGAGGTTTAGTGGCTTTCATCACTTTTGTCACGTGCACTTACGTTAAGGCATCTTGGTGTCCTGTGAGATCTTCAGTGGAAACATGTGCTTAGGATGTTGATGCTGATTCGAGCGTGTCCTGTAGACTCTGTAGGAAATGAAGATACTTTTCATTGCGATTTTCCTTCGATGATGCTTTTGGTTAGGATTTTGAAATTGTTGTAAAGTGATGTCGAGGATGGCATGGAATTCCCGCTTACACTTTGTTTGGAAAGATGATAAATTTATTGTACATGTTGCTACTCATTATTGGGTACCTATTAGGTTGTTGATTGTAGTAAGCTTGTGGTGGAACAAATTGGAAGGTCTTTCTGTGGGTAGAAGAGTAACGACTGAGAATTCCTCATGCATGCTGAATTGATGCTATTATTTACACGACCGTAGTGATTTATTGAACTGAAATTGAGTAAGCAATGATACTGGTTCCGCCCTTGTCTCAATCTGCATTATATGTAAAGATGACTGTTTGGCTGAACTTGTTAATTGGTATTATTCATCTTGTTTTATATCTGAAAAGTTTTTGCTGGTGCCAACATAATCTAGTGTAAGTGGAATGTTGGCTCATCAATTTCTTTGTCTTTTTTGGAACTGAATATAACTCAAAATTTCTTCAGGCTCTTGACAAAATCCGCTTTGAGAGCTTAACTGACAAGAGCAAGCTGGAGGCTCAACCAGAGCTCTTTATCCACATTATCCCTGACAAAACAAACAACTCACTGTCCATCATTGATAGTGGGATTGGGATGACCAAAGCAGGTCAGTAATTTGGCACTTGGTTCCATACATATAGTACTTACCCTTGCCTAATGTATAATTGTTTGCTAACTGTTGAATTTGTTTCTTCAGATTTGGTGAACAACCTTGGTACCATCGCCCGATCAGGAACCAAGGAATTTATGGAAGCACTAGCTGCTGGTGCTGATGTGAGCATGATTGGACAGTTTGGTGTTGGTTTCTACTCTGCTTACCTTGTTGCTGAAAAGGTGATTGTCACCTCCAAGCACAATGATGATGAGCAGTATGTTTGGGAATCTCAAGCTGGTGGCTCTTTTACTGTCACCAGAGACACTTCTGGTGAGAATCTTGGCAGGGGAACCAAGATCACTCTCTACCTTAAAGAAGACCAGCTTGAGTACCTTGAAGAGCGTCGTCTGAAAGATCTAATCAAGAAGCACTCTGAATTTATTAGCTACCCTATTTCCCTCTGGGTTGAGAAGACTACTGAGAAGGAAATTTCTGATGATGAAGATGATGAGGAAGATAAGAAGGATGAGGAAGGAAAGGTTGAGGATGTTGATGAAGAAAAAGAGAAGGAAGAGAAGAAAAAGAAGAAGATCAAGGAAGTTTCTCATGAGTGGTCCCTGATGAACAAGCAGAAGCCCATCTGGATGAGGAAGCCTGAGGAAATCACAAAGGAAGAGTATTCTGCCTTCTACAAGAGCCTGACCAACGATTGGGAGGAGCATTTGGCAGTGAAGCATTTTTCAGTTGAAGGTCAGCTTGAATTCAAGGCCATCCTCTTTGTTCCGAAGAGGGCTCCTTTTGATCTTTTCGATACCCGCAAGAAACCCAACAACATCAAGCTTTATGTTCGCCGTGTCTTTATCATGGACAACTGTGAGGAGATCATTCCTGAGTATCTTAGCTTTGTGAAGGGCATCGTAGACTCTGAGGACCTTCCTCTCAACATTTCCAGGGAGATGCTCCAACAGAATAAGATTCTGAAGGTTATCAGGAAGAATCTTGTTAAGAAATGTGTTGAACTCTTCTTTGAGATTGCTGAGAACAAGGAGGACTACAACAAGTTCTACGAGTCATTCTCGAAGAACCTCAAGCTCGGAATTCATGAGGATTCTCAGAACAAGGGAAAGCTAGCTGAGTTGCTTCGATATCACTCCACCAAGAGTGGTGATGAGATGACCAGTCTCAAGGACTACGTGACTAGAATGAAGGAGGGTCAGAGTGATATCTACTACATCACTGGTGAGAGCAAGAAGGCTGTCGAGAACTCCCCATTCTTGGAGAAGCTTAAGAAGAAGGGCATTGAGGTGCTGTACATGGTTGATGCTATTGATGAGTATGCTGTTGGCCAGCTCAAGGAGTTTGAGGGTAAGAAGCTCGTTTCAGCAACAAAGGAAGGCTTAAAGCTTGATGAGAGCGAAGATGAGATGAAGAAGAAGGAAGAGCTGAAGGCCAAATTTGAGGGCCTGTGCAAGGTTATCAAGGATGTTTTGGGTGACAAGGTCGAGAAAGTTGTGGTCTCTGATCGTGTGGTCGACTCCCCATGCTGCTTGGTTACTGGCGAGTACGGGTGGACTGCCAATATGGAGAGGATCATGAAGGCGCAAGCATTGCGAGACAACAGCATGGCTGGTTACATGTCGAGCAAGAAGACCATGGAGATCAACCCCGAGAACCCCATAATGGACGAGCTCAGGAAGAGGGCGGATGCGGACAAGAATGACAAGTCAGTGAAGGACCTCGTTCTGTTGCTCTTTGAGACTGCTCTACTGACCTCCGGCTTCAGCCTCGACGACCCTAACACTTTCGGCAACAGAATCCATAGGATGCTGAAGCTCGGTCTGAGCATCGATGAGGATGCTGGGGATGGTGATGCGGACATGCCTCCATTGGAGGATGCGGAAGCGGATGCCGATGCCGAGGGCAGCAAGATGGAGGAAGTAGATTAAAATCTGCACCGCGTCATCTGGATGTTTTGAACTCTTTATTATGTCGGGGCTTTTAATATTTTGTCATGGCCGTTTAGGTCAATCGGTGAAGCTTTAGATTTTTGAGTTATTTATCTTTATGAGCTCTTTGACTCTGTCAATCGTTTCTTTATGGTTCGGCTACTGCGGCTCTTTTGGGGCAAGAAGAGTTCTCTGTCGGTCAATGCCATTTTGCCTTTGGGATTTGTGTTTTGCCATGGTGGGATCATGAGAAGGTTGGCTAAATGATTTAATTCTCATGGCGTGATGATTTCCATGCCAATCTCGACATCTTGGTCTTTGCGTTCGCGGAATCGTGGTCAAGTAAGCCCGGGAACAGGGGCGGGGGCCCATTACCCCCATTTCCGAATGGTTTTCTTTTTGTTGCCTTGTAATTTTAACTATGCATGAGTTGAACCCCATTAATTTACAAAATGTGACCCCGCCGAATGATATTTACCAAGAATTTTGATCTCATTAGAATTGCTATGCTCCACTCACTACGAGATGGTTGGTGACTTCAGGTTTTACTAAAGTCATCATTCTTGGGGCAATTTTTTAAATTAGCGTTTAAAAAAATATTTACCAAATTAATATTTTAAAAAATACATATACCAAATTGAGTGCCGTCACAATTGGGGTCCAAAATAAGGATTTGGGCCCTGCTTGGCGGCCTAATTGCCGAGCGACAATTGCCAATTGGGGGGGCGGGGAGCCACCCGCCGGCAATGGGCCGCCGAGCGGGACCCAACTAGCAAATTGGGTGCCGCTCGGCTGTTCAATTGCCGAGCGACACCTAATATGGTAAATATATATATATATTTAATACTAATTTGATAAATATTTTTTTAACAAATATTAATTTGGAAAAAATCTCTCATTCTTTTACGGCATCTAAATTTGAAGAGTAATTTGTTAGATCGTCGATGCTACTGTATTTTGCCTAAAATCATTACATGTAAGAACTTGTGGTCCAGATTTGACACGAAGGAGAGTGGTAAAACCAGAAGCACATAGAAACTGAAATTTCATGGGCTAAATCTAAATATCCAGGTGTCAAACTGTCTTAACAACAAAGCTAGGACCATCGAACGTCGCCGTCGCCACTTAAACTCTTCTCTCATCCCAACCATTTGGATTGCCGCTCGCCCTGGCCATCTCCATCTGCTTCTCTCTCTCTCTCGCTCTCGCTCTCGAGACTACATAAAGTCGGACCAAATTCTTAAATCACGCGATCACTTAATTCCTTTTTATTTAACCAAAAAATAAATGATTTTAAAAATATTATTATTAAGAAATAATCGCTTACATCGCTTGAAATAATCGGTTAATTAAAAATATTTTCATTATTGACAATAATTTATGTCTAATCATTTCATGGACAATAAGGCTACGTTCGGTAGTCATGATAAATTCAATATACGATAAAATTTATCATATCTTGTATTCGGTGTCTGCTCAAGACATGACAAAGTCGGATACAAAAGCGACATAGTAAGGGTGATCAGGTCACATCCTGAAACTGAGGACAGGTTACTAGGAGCAGATTTTACATATTGAGAATCGAGAACCACTCGCTAGTTCCATTGACCTACCCAGAGAACAGACTAGCTATGTAGCCTGATTCTCTAGTGGGTTCATAGGACTAGTTTACTTGATACAAGGATGACCAAGCTCCTAACGCTCGTAATCGGCAATAGCCTCATAGGCCCTTCTTTGCCTCTAGGGGCTTCGGTCCTCAATGTGGTGCAAGATCTTGGTCTCGGTGGGGTTCTCAACCGTGATCCTTCGGTACTCGCCATCGACAAGCAAGGTCATTTACATGGTGGCGAAGTCGATGACAGGGATGGTGTGTCCCCTGCCCATGTCGAAGAATGCGAGATGGAGGCGAGGCCGATCAAAGGGAGAGCCAAAGGACTGCCACAACTGTGAATGAGATGAGCAAGATCGCAAGCAAGCTTAACAAGACTATGAGAGGCGAGGCGATCGAGCTGCGAGAGCAACTGAGCGAGATGTGTTTAGGGGCGATATATATATAAGACAGAGCATACGAGAGTTGGCTCGCTAGTTCCATTGACCAGTTTAGTCCAAGTGGATGGTTCCCACTTGGAATCAAATTAGTATTTATTGGTTCCAAAAATTGAAATCAGAAACGAGATCGGTCCCTATGAAACAATCTAGAACTGGCCGATTTGTCTGGTTCTAGACGGTTTCCTATTCTTTTGTACACCGCTAGAATATATCTTTGATAAAATTATTTTACGAGGGAGGTAAGATAAAGGTAGATGAAAATTTTAAATTCATAAAATGGAAGTTATTTTTCTCAAATAAAAAAATTATGTTAATAAGGTTAACGTCATAATTGTATATAAATGATACTTAAATTCTCTCACCAAAAAAATGATACTTAAATTGTAATATAAAAACTCAAAATAACAAAAAATTACTCTATTTACTCCTATTTATATTTAAAGCTAAGTTTTTTAACCTTATAATATAAGTTCAATATACAATTTTATATATATATATATATATATATATATATATATATATATATATATATATATATATATTTGATGGATTTGTGGAGTTTGATAGAAAAGAAAAGCAATATCAAGCGTTGATATTCTACATAGCATACTTGTAATTTACTTCTCAATTATGTATGCCCTAAACTCCTGTTATATATTGGGGCGATATCATTTGTATATGTAATGCTGAAAATTGATAGTGGAGAGATTGTCTATTGCGGCACCGTGGTTTTTTCCCTTTATGATTTAGAAGGGTTTTTTCACGTAAAAAATTCTCTTGTCTTATTCTTCTCAACTTTTTTCTTCTCTTCAAAGATTTGCGTTCCTTACAACTGGTATTAGAGCCTGGTTTGGCGAAATAGTGAGAGCGATGAATATGGACGAAGGGAAGGTGAAGATCGATCGATTCGATGGCAAGGATTTTGATTTCTGGAAAATGCAGATCGAGGATCTGTTGTATCAAAAGAACTTGCACGAGCCTTTGTCGGGAGAAAAATCGGAATCGATGAAGTAAGAAAAGTGGGAATTGTTAGATAGGCAAGTTTTGGGTGTGATTCGTCTCCCATTGGCGCGGAACGTCGTTTTCAACATTGGTGATGAAAAGACAACGGTAGATTTAATGGCGGCCTTGTCCAACATATACGAGAAGCCTTCCGCATTGAACAAGGTGTATTTGTTGCGTCGACTTTTCAATCTGAAGATGGACGAATGTGCTTCTGTGACAGATCATGACTCAGTTGAGTTTGGTGGAAATTAAATTCGACGACGAGGTAAAAGTTTTAATTTTATTATCTTCTCTACCTAAAAATTGGAGTGCAACTGTGACTACCGTGAGCAGTTCGTTTGGTAATAAAAAGTTGAAGTTTCAAGAAATTCGAGATTTGACTCTTAGCGAGGATATTCACAGAAGAGAGTCGGGTGAATTTTCAGATGCTGCCTTAAATACCGAAGGTAGAGGGAGAAGCAATCAATGATGGCTGAACCAGAATCGAGGTAGATTGAAATCTAGGGGGAGAAGCAAATCGAGATCTCGTGGTAAAATAACTTGCTGGAATTGCGAAAAAAAGGGGTAATCTATGACAAGATTGTAAAGGCCCAAAGAAGAAATTTTAGCATCGTTGCCGAAATCAAGAAAAAGAGGAATCAGTGAGTGAAGCTCTTGAAGAGACGGTTGATAATGATGCTTTAATTTTGAACATTGACAGTCCAATTGAATTTTGGATTCTAGATTTAGGTGCGTTGTTTCACTCTATTTCTTGCAAAGAATTAATGCATAATTTTGCTGCCAAAAAATTTGGAAAGATTTATCTTGCTAATGATGTGCCTTTGGATATTATGGGAAATGGTGATATTTATATTAAAACTGCTAATGGATATCAGTGGAAGTTGCATGATGTCAGATATGTTCCGGGACTTAAGAGAAATCTAATCTCTATAAGTCAATTAGATAGCACAGGATACATAACTATTTTTGAGGATAGCTCTTGAAGAATAGTTAAAGGTGCTTTGGTTGTAGCACGGGGAACAAAGTCAGGAATACTATACATGACTGAAAGCAGTAGAGAAATCACAGCTATTACTAGGTCAAAAGTGGATTCTAATTTGTGGCACTGTAGGCTTGGACATTTGAGCGAAAATGGGATGAAGTTGTTAGCATCTAAGGGAAAACTGTTTGATTTGAAGTCTATAGATATTGGTCTATGTGAGGATTGCATTCTGGGTAAGCAAAAACGTGTCAGTTTTTTCAAAATTAGGAGAGAATCAAAGAAATGAAAATTAGAGTTGGTGCATATAGATGTGTGGCGGCCAGCCCCTGTACATTCTCTTGGAGGCTCGTGCTATTATGTTATGTTTATTGACGACTCCACCAAAAAGGTATGAGTTTATTTTTTGAAAAATAAATTTGACATGTTTGCTACTTTTAAGAGATGGAAAGCTGAAGTAGAGAATAAGATTGACTTGAAGATTAAATGTTTAAGGTCCGATAATGGTGGTGAGTATGATGGCAAGGAGTTCAAGTAATTTTGTGTAGAGAACAAAATTAGAATGACAAGAACTATTCCCAATAGAGCACAACAAAACGGAGTTCCTGAGAGGATGAATAGAACTTTGAATGAGTGTGCAAGAAGTATAAGGGTGCATGCAAGATTATTCAAGATGTTTTGGGCGTATGCAAGTAACACAGCAGCATATCTGATCAACAAAGTACCTTCAATTTCACTTGATTTCAAGCTACTAGAAGAAGAATAGAGTGGAAGAAAGTTAAATCTCTCGCATCTAAAAGTTTTTGGTCGTGTTTCATATGTCCACATAGATTCTGAAAATAGAGATAAGATTGATGCAAAAGCCAAAAAAATATTTTTCATTGGATATGGTACTAATTATTTTGGCTATCGATTTTGGGATGAGCAAAATAGGAAAAAAAGAAAAAAGAACTAATGATGTTACATTCAATGAAAACTTGTTGTATAAGGATAGAGTTATGGTAGAATCTAGTATGAAGAAGCAAACGATGGAGACTAGAGAGATTGAATTGGAATGAGTTTCTAAGAGTGCTATGGCTAGAAATCTTGAAACCGTGGTTGTAGACTCTAGTGACAATTTAGAACAAGAACTATACACTTCTGAGCCCACTTTGAGAAGATCTAGCAGAACATCTAAACTTGTACAGAGGTATTCTCCATCATTGAATTATTTGCTTTTAACTGATGATGGTGAATCAAAATTTTTTTTGGAAGCATTGAAGTTAAAGATTATGTTAAGTGGGAGTTAGTAATGCAGGATGAGTTGGATTCACTCAAGAAGAATAGAACTCGAGTGTTAACTCAATCACCAGATGGAAAAAAGGCATTGCAGAACAAATGGATGTACCAGGTCAAAGAAGAACCTGATGGCAACAAGAGGTACAAAGCAAGATTAGTAGTAAAATGTTTTCAGCAAAAGGAAGGCATTGGCTACACATGTATTGACTACTATCAGGCTAGTGTTGAGTATTGTTGCCATTGAGAATTTACATCTAGAACAGTTAAATATAAAGACTGCATTCCTCCATGGTGACTTAGAGGAGGATATATACATGGTACAGCTGGAAGGATTTCAGGTCTCTCGAAAAGAAAATTATGTCTGCAAGCTGAAGAAAAGTCTATATAGCTTAAAATAGGCTCCTAGACAATGGTACAAGAAATTTGATACCTTTATATGTGGTAACAACTTCACTAGAAGTGAGATGGATCACTATTATTACTTCAAGAAATTTGATGACTACTATATTATGTTCCTGTTGTATGTGGATGATATGCTCATCGCAGGATTTGTCATGAGGGAAATCAATATACTGAAGCAGCAATTGTCAAAATAATTTGAGATGAAGGATTTGGACGCATCGAATCAAATTCTTGGGATGAGGATCATGTGAGATAGATGCAAATGAATTCTAAAGTTATCTAAAAAAAATGCATCGAGAAAATACTAGATAGATTTCAAGTTCAGAATGCAAAGCCTAGAAGTACATGGCCAATCCATGAAAAAAGCATTGGGAAGCTGTAAAGTGGTTATTAAGATACCTAAGAGGCACTTCAGGTATGTCATTATGTTTTACCAAAAACGATGTAAATTTACAAGGCTTTGTTGATGCAGATCTTGGTGGTGACTTGGATAATATGAAGAACACATCGGGTTATGTTTTTACTTTAGGTGGCACTGTAATCAGTTGGATGTCTAGACTTCAGACGTGTGTCTCTCTCAACCACTGAAGCAGAGTATGTTGCTATATCTGAAGCTGGTAAGGAGATGATTTGGGGTTGAAAAATTTTCTGAAGGAAATAGGAAAGGAGCAAGATGGCATTGTTCTTTTCAGTGACA
Source organism: Rhodomyrtus tomentosa (assembly GCA_028455895.1). NCBI lineage: Eukaryota > Viridiplantae > Streptophyta > Magnoliopsida > Myrtales > Myrtaceae > Rhodomyrtus > Rhodomyrtus tomentosa. The sequence continues at coordinate 36,129,806 of JAPCWY010000004.1, forward strand.
GTCAGAGTGCTATTTGTTTTGCAAAGAATCCGATATTTCGTTCAAGAACAAAGCATGTTGAGTTGAAGTATCATCATATTCGTGAGTTAATAGATGATGAGACATTGTCATTGAAGAAGATTCTTGGTGCAGAAAATTCAGTAGACATGTTAACAAAGGTTGTCACCATTGAGAAACTGAGGCTGTACATTGCCTCAGTTGCCCTCCATGGATAGTGATGAGGGGACCACCACATTAGGACAATTTTGGTTACAAAGAGAAATAAAGACTATGAAAGATTATTGTCGTGTTGAAGATCAATCTCCAAGTGAAAGATTGATGGATTTTGTGGAGTCTAATAGAAAAGAAAATTAATATTAAGCGTAGATATTTTATATGGCATGCTTGTAATTTACTTCTCAACTATGTATGCCCTATACTTCTATTATATATTGGGGCGATATCTTTTTGTATATGTAACGCTGAAAACTAATAGTGGAGATTGCCTAGTGCGGCACCGTAGTTTTTTTCCTTTCTGATTTAGAAGGGTTTTTCCATGTAAAACATTCTCTTGTTTTCTTCTACTCTACTTTTTCCTTCTCTTCAAAGATTCACGTTCCTTACAATATTTGCATTTATTACACACTTTAGATATTTTAGATATACTAGTACAGTTTGCTCTTAATAAAATTTTATTAGAGAGTAATGGAAGGGGAAAAAAATTAAAAAAAAAGAGAGGAAAAAAGAAAATAAAAATGAAGTAGCCAAAAATGTCGTGAGAGATTCTTATGATCTCCGTTTGTACAATTCTTATGTTAATTTACACTGATATGCCGTTTATACCACACAATGGATATGATAGGATGTGAAATATCCAGTTTTATTACTGTGATTTATCAAACGGTTAGTAAGATATAGGAGTGTGCAACCGGACCGGGTTGACCCGAAACCCGAATTGGCCCACCCGAAAAATAGGATCGGGAACCGATTTCGGTTGAAATCGGTCTGGGTATCGGTTCCAATTTTTGGGAATTGGTTGAAACCAATTCGGGTACCGGTTCTATGTGAAGGCCCACCCTGACCGATTTTAGAATCGATTTTTTTTTTATATTGAGGTGTCCGGTTTTTAGTTACTTAAAAAAAAATATTGAATGAGTATATTACCCAAGTCTTTCTTGATTTTTAGATATGGATTGTCTTACCGAAGACATTATCATTGGTAAATAGATTTCATTTTGTGGAAACTACGATTTTGTGGTAATTAAATAGACTTCATCGATGGGCACTTTTGCAAGAAAAACATGATCGGATCCAAAACAGGGTCGAGACTGAAAAATAGGATCGATTCCAAAACAGGTTTCAAGAAAAATAGGGTCGTGTCTCGGTTCCAAAAACTGAGAACCGGTTATAACATGATCGGTTTCAGGATCTAGGCCTAGACCCAGCCTGCCCAACCCATGCTCACCCCTAGTAAGATATAACAAAATCCATAAATTCCATATTATATCATATTTAATCCAATTCTGACTAAAAATTCAAACGATTAAATGTAGCATAATTTTTTTTTCTTTTTTTTGTTGGTAAGTGATATAATTAATTAATTTAGAAAAATATTTTCTAAATAAATCATTATTCGCAAGACAAATGGAGTCTTATTTAGTAGTTCTTTTTAAAGGAAATTTTAGCAAACGGCCTAAACGTTAGGTAAAATGTATAAATAAATTGTAAGCGTTTCAAAAAGTATAATCAATTTCAAACGATTTGAATTCGGTGCAATCAATTCCTTCTATGCATCGCTCAATTATCTTTATTGACGTGACATAATAGAAATTGTGTGGCTTTTTAAATAAGTTTTCACAATATGTAAAGGTGATGCAGTAAAAAAGCCAAAAAAAAGTTTAATTTTTTTTAAAAAAATGAATTTAAAGAAAATAGTTGGAGAAAGAACTCCGATATCTACAAATATGCAACAGAGGCCATGCTCACAATTGCTACTATGGAGTTCGAGGACGACATTATACTATATGGACTAGTGATAGAGGTCTGGTGTAATTAGGATTAAGTTGCACACGTTGCATCCATTGAAAGATGTACTCGATGGGCATAGGAGATGGACATTGGATCATGCTTAAGATAAGCAAAGAAAACTACCGATCAGATCTGAATCTAATGCGTGGATGACAATTCATTCATAAACTTTTCGATTTTGCAAATTCGATCATAAATCTTTTGACGATTTGCCAATATGGCATCTCGAGCCAATTTTGATTGAAAATAATTTACGTGAATGTCGATCATCTCACATAACACGACATACGCCGACACCAACCTTTGCCGGACTTGGTTAGATCGGCTATGTAAGGCTCTTTTCCGAGTCCATCCATTTAACCGTTGGGTTTGGATGGACGGTTGCATCCGGTAGTCACGTGGAGGATCTATAGCAAAGTATTTCACGTCGCCTCGAATTTCTCTTTTAGGAATTTAATAACAAATCTACAATTTTTTTTTTAGTTATTGTTGAAGTACTTCCTGCAATTGAGAACCATATGGCATCGTGAAAAGACAACCTTCCCTGGAAGAACCAAACCCTTGAAGTTTTTTTTTAAAGTGGTGCGGATGGTGGGGGCACTACTAACCAAAAGTGTGGTACAAAAATATTAAATTCCATGATCGAAGGAGCCTTCACGCACACCCATGTGCTTGATGGATAAGTTCTTTCAAATCATAGAGTTCAAAGTAATTTAATGTGACCCCCTCTCGACGTGGTGGACATTTCTCTCTTTGCTTTGGGTTCACATGCGCGAGGAGAGCGCGCTCTCGAGAGACCGACACGTTTACATCTCAGGATTTTATTTTTTTTTTGCTATTGCCCGAGTGATTCCGTAGCGCTCGTTGAGAGACCCGAGAAAATTCTCGCCATCCTCGACACGCCGGTCATGCCCATGAAGCACGCCGATCGGCCGACCAACGTATCGGAAAGGGGCAACTTTCGCTCGCTCGATTCGATTAACAAGCGCCGCCGAGACAACCCCAATTTCATCGTGGTGCCGAGCGAGACGTGTGAATTGGAGTAATGACATCGCGAGGCTCGTGAATTGAAGTCATGCACTCGTAAGGGAAGAGGTAATCAAAAGTCAAAGCCATTGACTTTTGTGGGCATCCCCCTCTCTTTTGTGGTTGTTGGGCACGAACGAATAATTCGCGGATTGATGTCCAGTTAGAATTCGTCACGCAAATTAGCGAAGGCGACAATGAGCAAACGAAATAGAGCAGCCCCGATGAATTTCATTTGGCCCTTCTGGGCCGAATCAACGATCACGACAGGACAAGAGGCGTAGTCGCGATCGGATCGGATTAGTCATGCGATCTAATTAGTCCGTACGCTCGTCGCTTTCAAGACGGTTCGGACTAGCGAATTCACCCCGTCGATGCTCGCATCATTGAGCCATTTGGGAGTGAGCGACTCGGGAATTGCACATTGCCATAGCAAGTGTTAGGAACTGCGCACTAATTTCAAGAAAATAATCCAATCAAACAATCCACGACAAGCTAAAAAAAAGAAGAAGAACATACCGGTGAATTTGTTATCGAAGTTCACTCATACTTGGACTATGTCTCCGCGTAAATACATTATGCAAATCCACTAGTTTTCAAGGAAGTAGGAACACAGTTGATGATATTTTCACAAGATCAGGACAAAAAGAGATTGAGAACACTTATAAAGCTATCACGACCTATTTTTTTTTTTTTCTTTTTCTCTCTATTCGCTATTTTGCGCTTTTTTTTATGCTATTATGTTCTATTTGCGCTTCTTTTTTTGCGATTTTTTTCATAATAGAACTAGCTACTAACATGTCATCAACATATAAAGAGAAATACACAATATCACCATCGCTATACTTGTGAAAATAAACACAATGATCAATCTCTTGTGCAGATCCTTTTTCTTCCATAAAACCATCAAACTTTAAGTGCCATTATCGCAGAGCTTATTTCAAGTCACACAAGCTTTTCTTCAAGCGACTCACGATGTTTTTTTTACCTTTGACCTCAAAACCTCTAGGTTGCACTATACATAACTCTTCATCTAGATAAAAATCCTCCACTGCAACTAGACTCAGTAAAAATATTTCGGAGTAGTCGACCCCTTCCTTTTGAGAAAAGCCATTTACTACAAGTCTCGTCTTGTATCTGATATTACCGCCGGCTTCATTTTTAATCTTGTACACCCACTTGTTTAAAAAAAATACCAAACATATGAAACCTTTTTCTAAAGGTAAATCATATTTTTTTTCAATGATTTTCATGTCAAAAATAACATTTAATATAAGTTGGGACTTTGAGAAACCAATTTATTGAGTTATATTGAATGTCATTTCACTTTTAGGCTAGTTTTTGCCTCCATTTTTCATAAATCCGAAAATTCACAAAAAAACCAAAAATATAGTGCTCATTGCATAACATATAGTTTAGAATCATATTTGTCATGTCATACATGTCATTCATGCATATTTTTCCATGTCATGTAGGTTCGTTGCACTAGCATTACACCTAATAAGCGCAAGCCCTAAATTACCAAATCAAGTATTTTTCTTGAAAATTGATACTGAAAGGGAATTAATTAAAAAAAATAATGTAATCAAGTGCACGAACACTTAGTCAGTGGTTCGTAGAAATAAAATAGTTCTCCCGCTGTTTTATTTAGTTTTCTAATCAACCTATAAAAAATGATTAGGGCGACTTCAAGATAAATCTTTGCATGAAATTAAGCCTAAATTATGATTTAGTAGGATGTAGGGGTTTACTGAATTTGGAGAGTCCGAAATTTTCGCCGTACAATACCCTTAATCAATGTCCTTTGAACATTTGTTAATAAGAACCTTTTTTTTTTCCACTTTGGGTGTGAAGCGAAATCCAAAATGAAGTGATGAATTCGCCCGGCTCGCGTATTGACGTCATGCCCACGTCAGGGAAAGGGGTTATCAAAAGTCAATGCAAGTCAATTGGCGTTTGGTGGACCCCCTTGTGCTAATTGGGCAACGCGTGACGCGGAACTGAAGTACACGAGAATTCATCACGCGATTAGTGAAACAATAATGCACAAAACGAAACGGAGCCGCCTGCAACCAGTGAATTCAATTAACCCATCCGGGTTGGTTCGCGCGTAACATCGTATTTGACATATTCGGAGTCCCTTGCCCCGGTAATTATCGGTTCAAGACGAGACAGAATACTCCGTCGGTCGCGACCATTTTAGATTAGTCCGGGAGATTTACTTGGCCCGCCCGCTCAACACCTGAAAAGGTCACTCGATTGGTGCAGAAGCACATATTCCAGTTCAGTGATAAACTTTTCAGTTTTGTCCGTTTGGTTCTAAACTTTAATTTCAATATAATTCTTTCGATTAATTTTAGCAGGATATTACGAGATGCGGCCGGTGGCGAAAAATTGGCCAGAACGGCTATATCGAAAGTTTGCGCGAAGGTTTGGAGCTAAATCGGCAAAGGCGGAAAATATAGGGCAGAATTAACATCTATATTATGAGTTTAGTACTTGTTGAATGATCTCTCTCGTAGCACCTTCCAATGAAATCGGACAAGTGAACTCAACCGTTGTTGCCCTCCTGCGTCAAGCTAGAATTGAACAGCTCCGGAAACTCGAGTGATTTTATGGATTTCATTGCGTCCACAGTACATATAAATTAATTGCATTGATCATTCTATTTTTTTTTTTTGGCCAATTGCAAATTTTTTTTTTGAGCTGCACGATTTAAAGGAGAACAACTTCCCACTGAGCTGGCGTGACAAGGCGGGCAGCTTTACAGATTTTTTTTTTTCTTCTCGTCAATTATTTCTTGCCTTAGTACGTACTTTAATTGCAGCAATTAAGTCAGTAATTAATCGCTTAATTATGAGATGTCGCGAGAAAGCTAGAGACATCAATGAAGAAACGAAATGACTCGGACCGACGTTTAATGCATTTGTCCGGTGGCTACGTGCACGTCGCTGAAACACGCGACATAGCGTTGCATGCCACCTTTTAAAAGCTTCGAGCGAGGCCCTTAATGGTGATTTTTGACTTTCTAACGTCGGGAGGCCTCTTCTTTCGTGACATTGGGCGACATTCGGGGTGCCCTAAATTGATTTTGGCTATTACTGTTTCGTAGGTCGCTAAGCTTGCGTATGAGGGATAAGGCGTGTCGAGGTCGAGAGAGATGATTCGCGCAAGGTCCGTAATATGTGGCGATTGTGAATCTGGTGGAGTTATCGACCGTCGAGACAGTCGGCCGGGCGGATTGGGAAGGAGCTTACCTGTCCCTCCGCGAGGGTCCCGAGTTCGATTTGCGTCGCGGACAGATTGGGTGGTTGTGACATACTTCCTATGGAGAAGAAGAGAAATTCTGACTGCTGGCATCTTGAGAGCATATGGAAAATCGCAAAGGGGATCGTTCCTCCCTTTCCTTTGAAGGGAAAGTAAAATGTTGCGCATGTAATGACTTATCGTTAAAGGAGTTTTAGATATGCAATCTCTAGCTCTAAAACCTACACTACACATATTATGAGAGATATGGAATATTAGGGCACGCTTGTTTCGTGGAAAAATGCTTGACTTGAAAAATATTTTTCTAATTCGACCAAAAAAAGAAAAATATTTTCTTAAGAATGACTACTTACATCGCTTAGAAAAATGGATGAACAAAAAATAAAAATGCTTCCCTGACAGTAATTATTTTCGAGCATAGATCCATGCATCATCACTACATGTTCAGAAATTGGAGTACTCATTAATTGAAAAATCGTGGGTTCAGAAATAATGACAGTATTGTCAGACCGTCAGACTAGAGGCTTCCACAAAAAAAAAAAAAATAGTCCCACTAAAATATTTGGTCATCTACTATTATCAATACTGAAAATATTGATCATTGACTATTTTTTCAGTTGAAGCAAGCAATCATTTTTAGGAAATTATCTTTCAAATCCAAACAAATGGAGCCTTAGGTGGTATGTTAGTTCCGGAGAATGCTCCATGATAAATGAAAATGCTTTTCAAAAGGAAAATGATTTTCACTTTTCAGGTCGGGAAATTCATTGTTCTAACTTAAATCGTGCAAATTTTTCGTCGACCGGAAAATGATTCTCCATCCATCGATCATTTTCGATAACCAGAACACGTGAAAAGTCCAGAAAACCGATTTGCAGAAATATCTTTTAATTGAAACAAGCACACCCCTAAATCTTTTCTTGTCCTCCTCCTTCACAACATCTTGTAACCGGGTCGTCGTTTTCTTCTTCTTCTTGTTCTTCTCTGCGCAGGACAAAAGAAAAAGAAATCTAAGTATAGTTACTATCGGAGGGAAGAACATGGAGGATCGAAGGAATACAACGAGTTCACAAACCAAGTCAAAACGAAGTAAATGGTGTGTACAGAGGAGGAGGGGGGGACTGGACTCAACCGTGCGTGTTGGTAAGACGTCTCTTTTTCAACTTTATAAGTTATGCTTCTAAGCCACGTCTCCAAAGTCACCACCCCGAGTTAATGGGGGGCACAAAAATGAATTGCGCGCTCTCTCTCTCTCTCTGCGATGAGTTGTGATGGTGATGGTGGTCCAGCTTCATGGGGTCGAGGCTTTGGGAGAGTTTGTCCTTGGGATCGTACTCTCTCCCCCTCGTCTCGGGGTGAAGTCAATTTTGGATGGATCGAGTCGCACCCTTTTCTTTCAATGATGCTGAGTTTCGCTTTAAGACTATGGTAAGTTCGTTCGGGCTTGCGGAATACCCTTGCGAGAATCACGAGTTAGGTAGGACGCCGTTTGGTTCCGGTGAGAGCAATGCCGGTCGCCGTTAATGATGAAATTAGATGAACGGGATCCCGAAAAGGTGGGTTTGAGATGGGGAAGCCGTGAGGTGTTTAGTTAACGGCCGGAAAAAGTTTTGATTCTGAAGGAGTTACGAGACGGGTAAAATCGACATGGAAAGAGGGTATTCAATCGGAAAAAATTAACAAAAAAGTCATAAACCTATTATAATTGTATCGGTTCAGTCTTAAACTTACTTTTTTTTTGCTGATTTAGTCCAAACCTATTGCAATTATATCAATTTAGTCCATCAGACAAATTTTAGCCGGCCGACGCTAATGTGGACACCGGCCAACCGGTGGCATAATATTTTAATAGTTTAATATTTTTTTATTTTTATTTTCTTTTAAATTTACTTTTACTTTCTCTTTCCAGCCCACTCGGATCTGCGCTCTCTCTTCTTCTTCATGAGCTTTCATGGTGCCCTCCTCTTACCCTTCCATCTTCTTACTCCAGCCGGTTGCCAGACCTCGGCAAATGGCCAGCCATGGCAAGGCTCGACCACGCTGTCGCCAGACGAGGCTCAGAAATAGGTGCATTGCAGTTGAAGAAGAAGATAAGATTGATATCGACGGAGTTGTAATCGAGTGACGGTGTGACATTCTGATTTTTTCTATCATTTCAAGATTTATTAATGAGAATGAATCTTGTTTGACCACCTGATGAGCTCCGGCCGGCCAATCTTCCGAAAGTCGACGGAAATCGTCTCAACCAGAGGTAAGCCCCGTTTTGGGCCTCATAGGACCCCGAAATCTTGGAGTTTTTCAACCAAATTTTGTGAACATCTAGGGGACACATAGATTGAGTTGTGGTAAAAAGTTTGGGTGAATTTGATGAAGTTTTGACCCCGAATGGGTCTTGTGTTTGAAGGGCCAAAACTGACCGTTGGAGGAACCGAAGGAACCGACGCCGTTCAAAGACTTTCCGGCGTCACCTTGGCTTCAAATTTTTGGTGAGACTCCCCAACCCTTAGAACTACACGTTAGCAAGTAGATTAGTGATTAAATTGAGAATTTATGATAGTTTAAGGGCTGTTTAGTTAAGGTATACGCAAAACAGAAATTGCTCTATTTTGGTTCTGTGCATATCGATTCTGTGGGAGCTGTTGGTGGTTGTAATTGAGCTCGAAATTCATCGTTGAGAAGTGTGAGGATGTTAATTGATAGGTCTATGAGGTGTATGTTTAGTGGGGTGATGATTTGAGCGAGGAAATTAACGATTGGATGAAATTTCCTTAGGTTGCGCGGTTGAATCATCCTTGGACCCTTAGGGCCGAACCATTAGAGTGCTTGGGAAGGAATTTTGTTGGCTATAGCACAAGGTAAGGGGAATCCTAAACCTTTGATAGGAGGATTAGATTCGATTGGGCGATTGGTATGTGAATTGATCGATTCTTGGAAGTTATAATGTGGTGGCCCAATGTACGTCCTAGAAAGATATAGAAGGCTTGAATGTGTGTGACGATGCTTGTGCTTTGAATTGATTGCCACATTTGAATGTCACAATTGATTACCTCGCATACTATAAGTGTGTTGTTTGTGCATGAGTTGCACTTGATCGTGTGTGTTATGCATTAAAATGAACTTATGGCTTATCTGAGGAGTTGTGACACCTTGAGGCGTATGAGACGCGGGGTCGTATGAATGAATGCCCTGAGGCACTAAGGCGGAGGTTTTGAATTGAATGGCACCCTGAGGCGTACAAGACACGGGGTTGAGAAGGCCATAGTCCTGATGCGTTGAAACGCGGGACGGAGTTGAGATGTGTTGACACAGGCTTGGAGTGATATTGGAAACATGATGCGTTTACGCGAGTTTGTCAATGAGACGGTCTGATGCGTTTATGCAACATGGCTTGTTTATGCATGCTTGGACTAAATGACGTGATAAGATGCCTGGAGTGCATGCTTGATGTTTATGTGTTATTTCATGATAGTTGAATGCCTCTTGTGATTTTGTATGTATTGTTTGTGATTGTATTTGCTTGAGTGGATGATCAGCCTAACCTAGGGTCAGGGCCTACCTTACTGAGATGTATATCTCACCCCGTTGTGGGACTCCCTTTCTTTTCAGATCCTAGGCCTTGAGGATGTGGCCTGTCAGGTTTGGTGACCCAAAGGAGATGTCTGTTTATTTTAAGGAGTTCCCTGACGGACATTGGACCATTTATGTTAGGAAGTGTACAGTCGTTTGGGTAGATGGGGGTGGTAGTAGTTAGAAGGCTCACAGGTACGAGGCATGGTTGAGGAAGGTAGGGGACGTTTCTACGGGGCCACTGAAGCCCACTGAGGTATCCCATGGAGTGATCCCTAGCTAGTGCCATCCCGCCCGGGATTTAGTGAAGGCCAAGGGGTCAGTCGCTGGTTCGAGAAATGGTCCTGAGAGGACCCCGACCCTGGAGGACACCAAGGAGGTTATAGTGGTCAAGGCTACCGAGGACGACCTAGTGGAGCCGTCAGCGGACGAGACGCTCGAGGATACGGGGGAGATTTGCTCTGAGACTTTCTAGGAGTATGAGCCTACTGAGGAGGCGGAGGAGACTGATGACTCTAGTCGCTCGACTTAGGACGCTCTATTTTACTAGTCTAACATATTAATGTTGTCCTTGATATCTACTTCTTTTGCGACACTGAGGACTACCTTTGTACTGGCCATGCCACCCTACTAACCAGCATAATTAGTTTATCGTGTCTTGAATAGATATTCAGATATTATGTATTATTGGTACCCTCGCTATCCAGGTCCCATTTCATAATTGTACGGAGGAATTTTTATATCGTCGCTTCTGCATGCTTTCTTTATGATATATCTCTCGACCTGCATGTGAATCCTGGGACCTCGAGAGAGTTTGTGCTTGTAGGGAGTCGCGAGCTCGTGCCACGGGGCGTGAGGCGTGACAGACGAGGAGTCAATCGTGAGGCTGTGGCTGGCCTTGGGGAATCTCTGGTCGGTGAGGTCGTTGTCGATGAGAGTCAGGGTTCCGCCAGGGTAATTGACTTCAACAATGGAGTAGGTGTCCCCCGAAAAAGAGAGGATCGGGTAATCGGAGCAGCTCAGGCTGAGGCCTGAGTGGCCCCAGTGTATGGAATTGTCATTGGTGAAGAAGAGAGGGGGGGGGGGGGGGAAGTCAGGGTTCCATTGGGGTAGTTAACTTCGATAATGAAGTAGGTGTCCCCTGAAAAAGAGAGGATCTGTTAATTGGAGCAGCTAAGGCCGAGGCCTGAGTAGCCTCAATGCACGAAAGCGTCGCTCACGGAGAAGAAGAAGAAGGGTGAGAGAGAGAGAGATATTTGGGTGAGCTAGGAAGGGGAAGTAAAAATAAAAAAAATACAAATAAAAATAAAAAATTGAAAAAAATCAATAAATAAAAAATTATTAAAATATTATGTCGCCGACCAATCAAAATTCGTCGGATGAATGAACTGGCAAATTATAAAAGGTTTAGGACTGATTATGCAGAAAAAATAAGTTTAGGACTGAAGCGGCACAATTGCAATAAGTTTAAGACTTTTTTTGTAATTTTCTCGGTTAAAACCCTTTTGAGCATGTTTTGTAAGAGTTTTTCTAATGTGAGCTACATTAACTGAGGTTGTAATTATCGTTTTACGGGATTGGTCTAATAATAAAAAAATATAAAAAAATCTTAATTAGTCTTAGTCTAATATGAGATTAGTTAGTGTGGGCTGAGTTGAGCCTGGTTTGTGATGAGAGAGACTGGCTGTAAACTCTATAAATAGATCTTCCTCCTCTAACTCTGATGCACAATTAGCCTCACATAAGAAACAATTATAGAACATTATTCGTGATGGCCAATCTCATTGAAGTAGCGATTTAGAGGATAGTAGAGGAGAAACACTTGAATCTTGGATTATCGTTGTTTCGCATCAAGAACGATGAAAACCAAATCAAGTGTGTAAATTCCTTTTCTCTATTTTTACGTATTTCTAAATTTTAGCTATGTGATCTTAAGGCGCCGTTCTAAAGTTTTTCACGGCTGACATATTTTAGCCACAAAATCCGTCGTTTTCATGATTCTTAAGGGTCATCTATTGTTTTTTTAAAAATTATATAATCCCCTAATTTCTTCTTTCATGTAAATAAGGTTAAGATAGGCGTCACGCGTGTCGATATATTTAGATGATTGGAGCATGGTTATCTAAAATACGTGATTGTGGATGTCGTATGAGGTAGTTTTAGAAGTATGCAAGGGGGACAAATTGTCATTTGAATTCCCTTAGGAACATCGATGTAGATATGTCTTCCTAGGAACATGAAAAGGTCCGCCTCCCGACCTTAGCCTTGTATGAATTTTGTGCCTTTGATCTTAAAAAATCACCAACATAAAATTCAAACAATGCAGCGCACAATGCACTCGAAAAACAGTATCCAGATTGCAGATGGTGAATAGTGAAATGTTCTTAATGAAGAATGAGGGTTTCCATAGGATAAAATGGCGAAAATCCATAGGCGTAGCTTTTTTTTTTTCTCGATCCATACCTCAGCGAATCAACCTTTGAAACCATACACAATGAATAACGCACAGCAAAAATCTTCCGCCACTTTAGTCTTTGCTATCTTTATCACTTTCTTTTTTCCACCCTTAGTGAGAAGGTGTCCCATTCACATTGATATTGTTTACGTGTCACTTTGGTGGATTGAACCATGAATTTGCATTCTGACTATTAGAAAGGGGATTACATATTTGCATACACCACGTTAAAGATAACGACGTTATAAGTGCCATAACTTTTGTACGGCATTCACTTAAATTCTATGACATTTTTTTCGATCACATAAGTATCATAACTTAAAAAAAAAATGCTCATCCGAGTATCGAAAATTCAACGCAACATGACTTTTATATGTACGTTTTTTAAAGTTATGAAATGGCACTCAAGCATAAAAAAAAAATACAACACTCAAATGATCATAAAAAAAGGTTATGGCATTTATGACGTACATTTTCACGTCACATTAAAAGGGAAAATTTGTCCAAACAATCTTAATCCTATTTTACTTTTTTCAAAATCTTTTAATTTAACTAATTGATTCATAAATCTTTTCACGTTTTGTCAATGGAATCCATGCCATTAATTTTCACCGGAAATCAATGACGTGGATGTTGACCGTCCTACGCGGCAATGTCGACGCTCATGTGGATAGTTTCTGATAAATTCTCAATATTTTTCTTAAATTATTTAATTATTTTTCTGATTTCGTTCTTTATTTTTTCCTTTTTCTTCTTTTGTTTTCTCTTTTTTTCCTCCGCCGGCCACCATCGAGATTGGTCGATGGCCGTCAGAGTCAAAGCAAAGAAGGGAAGTTTATCTATGACCGAATCGACACAATTGAAAAGTTTAAAATTGTATCAAAATGAATATAACAAGTCTAAGATTGTGTGTGTGATAAGTTTCCCTCCGATCTACGTATACATCATACATAGTGGTTACACATAATAAGTGAAGGGGGCACATAGCCCCTACCATTTATTGGGTAGGTTAACAATTTTATGGTGGAGCTTCGGGTGGATCTAGCGCAGGTGTAAGGGGGCTGACCCCCTTTTTTTTGGGTTGCATTGCCAAAAGTTTGGGTACTTGCCTCCCCTCCTTTTAGTTCGCCGACAGTTTACTGCTTCTTTTCAAACTCCCCACCATAGATTTAGATTCACTCTCAAGTCTCACCCCTCTCCTCTTTATATTCTGCACTGATCCTGTACTCCATCATCATCGTCAGTCTGACCGTGACTTAGATTTTCTCTCTCTACTTCCCCCCTCTTCTCTCTCCCTCTCTCTCTGTGCGTGGCCAAAGAAAGAAAGGAACGAGACGAAGGAGATGAAGATGGTTCAGTCGAAGAAGTTCAGAGGCGTGAGACAGCGTCACTGGGGCTCTTGGGTTTCCGAAATTCGCCACCCTCTGTTGTATGTTGTCTCCTTCTCCTCCTTCTTGTTTATAATATGTATCAGTTCGTTTCCGACCATGTGATCTGTTTATCATGCGTGTTGTCTCACAATTATAGGAAGAGGAGGGTGTGGCTGGGCACGTTCGAGACAGCCGAGGAGGCGGCACGAGCCTACGACCAGGCCGCCATCTTGATGAGCGGCCGCAACGCGAAGACCAACTTCCCAACATCTCAGACCCCGAACGGCGACGCGAAGACAGGCGACGGCGGCAACAGCAACGCCGCCACCGATAATTCCTTGCCTTCCTCGAAGCACTTGTCCGAGATCCTCCACGCGAAGCTCAGGAAATGCAGCAAGGCGCCGTCGCCGTCCCTCACCTGCCTGAGGCTCGACACGGAGAACTCCCACATTGGCATCTGGCAGAAGCGCGCCGGCCAGCGCTCCGACTCCAACTGGGTCATGACCGTACAGCTCGGCAACAAGAATGCCGATGCCGTCGGAGAATCTGGGGACCCTCTTCCTCGTCCTCATCCTCCTTCCACTTCTTCTTCTTCATCTTCGTCTTCGTGCTCGCCGTCGTCGTTGTTGCCGCCGCCCCCGCCGCCTTCGGAGTTGATGGTGAGAGGCGACGTGGACGAAGAAGAGAGGATCGCCTTGCAAATGATTGAAGAGCTCTTGAACAGGAATTGCGCTGGCCCTTCTTTAGGAAACCCCGAGGAGGATGCGGAAGAGGAAAATAGTTTTTATCTCTAGTCCTTGAAAAATGGTAAATTTAAATGTGGATTTATGTTATAAATGACAAATGTATTGTGGATAGAGTATTGCGAGAATTCGTTATACTTCTAGAAATAACAATTGTAATGTACTGGACATAAATGCTGGAGATAAATAATATTTTACAGAGACTGAACTGGGGGTAGAGGAATAAATCTAAGAGAGTGTGGGGATGTATTGCTAAATATGTAAAATTGTGGGGCAAAATGTGTGGTTTGAGTGAAGGGGAGGAAGAGATTGGATGTTTAACACTGGACAGCATTTCTCATATTCCTTTTCGTTATTTTTCAAGAATGGATGATTTGTAATTGTAGCCCACCTTGGGGCTTACATTTTTATTGCAAGATGTTTATGGGACTGTATGTGCACGTGACGTTTCTCGATTTCCTAATATTATCTCATGTTGCTTGACATCATGGGTGGTATACTCTTTATTTACATTTTATATCCTTCTATCTACCGGCTTAAATTTTTAGGATTAGACATTCTAACGTCGTATAGATGATTCTCCGAGGAAGCGCCCAAAGAGCCTATCTAAGCCAATCTGCACCGGCAGTGTTTTCCACTGTCCGCGAATGTGTCGTGTTTTGGTTGGATAGCCTAACATTAACAACCACATCCTCTAATTTTATTTCGTATGGCTAGTTCTTTCTATGAGTAACATCGTTAAGATTTTTAGTGTCATTTGATGCATCAACGTGACCAAAACATTAATCCGGTCTAGCAGTAGCCGCTTCAGCCTCTCTCCCAATTCGATGTTGGCTTCCCACCTTGATTGAGCATGTTAAATACGTTAACTAAACATAATAATTATGCAAGTTTTTCCTAGGGGAACATGATAATAATATTCTTCCTGTATAATTAAAATAACATAGGTTTCTTGCCACGGCGGTCATTTTGCCGCATTAATATCCGCTTTTTCAAGAGTGTAAGCATAAGATTTCGACTTTGAAAATATCATTTCCCCGCTTAATTGATAATTATCCTAATGAAGATAATAATGAAACACTAGTCGGATGATTTGGCTTTAAAAAAGGCAAAAAAAAGTTAGAAGGACGAAATTGCAAAGTGCCATAAAACTATGCCATCAAACTAGACTTAGGCTTCGACCCAAAAAAAAAAAAACAAACAGCTAGACTTAGGCCGTTCTCCAAAAAAAAAAAAAGACTTAGATTCCGTTTGTCTTGCGAAAAATGAATGATTTAAAAAATATTTTTTCTGAAAAAATAGCTTGCATTGGCTGTAAAGATGAATTTACGAAAAATATCTTCATCGTTCATGAAATGTTTAGACATATATTGTTGTTGATTAATGAAAATATTTTTTGTTGACTAATTATTTCAAGCAATACAATCTATCATTTATTGAAAAATATTTTCTAAATCATTCATTTTTCACGAAACAAATAAAGCCTTAATCTACTTTCATCGCCTCGGAAGAGATGAATAAAAGTGGCGTTATGTGCGACTTGTGCCTAGCGTCGCGTGGTCATTTTGGTCATATTAGATGAAATTAACGTTGGATTTACCAGTTAGGCCAAGATTTTGCGGTTCCACGAGATCAAGATGTAGTCGATATTGGAATTCCGAAGGTGCGCGCACAGAGAGAAGTTCATGCTGTGAAGGTGGGGGAGGAGCAAATTTAAACAACTATCGAGTCTCCATTGATAATGGAAATAATCATTGCATACATAATTGATTTAACAGAATACCTCAATCACATATTAAGATAGAGTGAGACGCAAATCACTCGGTCCTTTCGAAAATCATCAGCTCCGACATGGTTTTTGCAGGACGAGGATCATTCATCATGCGCGGTGTCTCCATCGGTCGACAAAATTCTCAACTGTCCGCGCATTAAATCATAAATTTTACAACTACCCTTTTCACATCCCGTTTCTGCGTTATGACGAGCTCGATCGATTGATCCGTCGACCATCCGTATAACGAGTCCATCCCATATTTTTTTTTCTTTGCTCTGGATTTGGACTCGTCGTTGAATAATGTGTTTAAATAGGTTTCACGTTACTATTGTCGTGTATACACGTAGAATGTACAGGCAAACGTCCGACAACCCCATGGTGCTGCTGGCGTAGGAATGGAAAAATACGAGGAGGATGGGAGGCAGAGGGACTGTTCTATTTTCCCTATCGTTTACAGGGGATTGATCATGACAGACGGGACGAGGAAAAGTCTTGCTCCGGCAATCGTTGTCTTCTCACTTGCTCCACTTTTGTCGTGTCTTTCCGTGCGTCTGTGTGGCCATGTTTAGTACCCAATGACTTTATGGTTCACGCATGTTTCCCGTTCTCGTGTCCATGTGGTCAGGAAAGTGATGCCCTGTTCATCAATATCTCATCTTACGACTGAACAAAAAACAAAAAGGAGGTATCTCCAATTGGTTAGGATTCAACTCACAGACCCGACATAATACAAAATAAAGATGAGAAATAGAAATTGAGATACAAAAATTTATCCGGATTCACTCTTGAGCCAGTAGAAATAGTGGATTACCTTCACAATGTTCAATTACAAGTAAAAAAAAGAGCACATTTTAGCTGTGGCTATTCATGAGTTATGTCAAGTTCTTGTTTGAACTTTCTTTGTTCTTTTGGCGATCTTTTGATTTCTGCTTTGATCTTCAACTACGTGGGAAGATGGACCTTCTTTCTTGGATTTTCAGCAAACATTTTTGGAAAGTATCAATTCCATCGGTTTCGGAAGTGAAATCAAAATCGAAGGTTGATCTCTTCAAGTCAACCTAGCGATTTGTAACGTGTTTTGTGAATATCATTGTGATGTTCATGTCTATGTTTCCATTTGAGCGTCTTATTGTTTGTAGTTTCCTTTTTGACTTCAATCCTAATAATTTCTACACGCGAAAAAGTTGTCCAAAAAATCATAAACCTATTATGCTTTTGCCAATTTATTCATAAATCTTTCAATTTTGCTAATCAAGTCATAAACCTTTTGACAATTTACTAATTGAGTTTTATTGGCTAAAAATCTCTAACGTGGACGCGAGTCATTCAACATGGTACGAACGTCACTGCCTTGGATAAATTTAGTAATTTTTACATTTTTTATTTTTTATTAGTATTTTTTCTTTTTATATCATTGTGCCTGCGAGGGATATTGCATCCCTCGTCAAGCGGGAAGGCCTTGGGTGAGGCCATTGCAGCCTCATAGCAAATCATGAGGACGTGAGAACAATTGAATAAGGAAATGCTCATGGGATATCT
Organism: Rhodomyrtus tomentosa; assembly: GCA_028455895.1. Taxonomy (NCBI): domain Eukaryota; kingdom Viridiplantae; phylum Streptophyta; class Magnoliopsida; order Myrtales; family Myrtaceae; genus Rhodomyrtus; species Rhodomyrtus tomentosa. The sequence continues at coordinate 36,147,554 of JAPCWY010000004.1, forward strand.
AAGGCCTGTATGACAATCATTCCAATCTGAAAAAGTGATTTTGATTAAAAATATTTTTTTATTCTGTTTCTTGGGTGAATTTTAGAGGATTAGAATGCATTTGATAATTGCCCAAAATTTTTGTTCCTAGAACATAAACGTGTTTTTATAACTGTACAAAATTTCTGTTTTCGAAAATAATTCTCTTTGGAATTTTTGTCATTTAAGTTAAATAATTATGCAGTTACTTTGTGAAATTTCATCATGTATTTCGAATCTTCGATTAATTCATATTGATTCTCTTATACATATTACATATTGAAACATAAAAATAAATATCAAGAATTATCACAAGTCATTTTCGTCATTATTCTTGAGTTTCATCGAACTCTTTTGAGAGAGCAGATAACCAACATGAGCGTGATATCGGTTTCTGCAAAAAAAAATGCACTGCACTGCCTTACATTGATGTGCATTTTTTATTCTAGAAATTTAAATTTCAGTCTTAATTCGTCGAAAACATAAGAACAATAGCTTGCTAAGTATTCATGAAGGCTATTTTTGTCTTTTCTAAAATTTTCTAAAACTAGACTAAGCCTAAAGTCCATAAACCTGGGCAAATCACAATTAATAAAATCAAGTGCGCAATCAAGGAATCATGGCATTGATAATCGCATCATAAAACCCTAGTGAAGTCTTAAGGGCTTAGAGAAATGTGGTTCGAGTATAATTACAAAGGTGTTTATGATTTTTCTAATAAAGAGCAAAATCTATGAAATATGGGACTAAATTAACGAAAATGAGGTCAAATTAGCCTAATTTAAGGTTTTTATATTTTTAGGGATTTTATGAGATTTTCTGATTTTTTAATAAAATTTCCATTTTTTTTAATTTTTATTTTTTAGCTTATTATCTTGTACATTTTTCTTTGAGACTTCGTCTTTTATTTTAGATTTAGGCAAAATTAAGGGGAGAACTAAAAGGAAAAGTGAGAGATGTTAAACTTATTATATCTTGTGATTCTCAAAAGTGGTTTTTTCTTTCAGAATCATTTTTTTTTGTTCTTATTTTTTCCAAAACTATTTCTAAAAACAAAATTAGAATCAAAATTATTTACATTACCAAACAACATTCTAATCTTTTTGTTTGTTTGTTTCGCAGAACAAAATCAGAGAACCAAAATGGCACATAGGATATCTAGTAATACTTCGGAGGAGATTTGAGATATATAAATGGAAAGAGTGCAAAGGGGGAAGACTCTCTTTCGAAACTTTTTTGTAATTGTCACAAAGGCGAAAATTGTCAAAAAATTCCAATAATCTATTACAATTTGGCCAACTAAGTTTTAAATATTTCAATTATACCAATTTTGTTTATTTGTTTTGTCAAATAATTATACCAATTGAATCATAAACATTTTCATGTTTTATTAATTGAGTTCATCCGACCAATTTTAGTTGTAAATTACTAACATGGACACCAGCCATTTTATGTGGCACAGTTGATGCTGTTATGAGTAATTTTTATGATTTTATATTTTATGATTTTTATTTTATATATATATATATATATATATATATATATATATATATATATATATATATATTCTCTTCTTCTTGTTTTCTTCCTTTCTTTTTCGGCGAGGCTCGCTGGCCCTCATCAATGATGACGAGGGTTGGTTGGTGACCCTAACAGAGAACCCCTTCGACGTAGTTAATTGCCCACATTCAAATCAGCTGCCCTCGCCTAGTGGCCAACGAGGGTCGCCAACCGGCTCTCGCTTAACTTAGTAGAAAAAAAGGAAAAGAAAAAGAAAAATGAAAGGAAAAAGTAATAAAAAATTATCCAGCTCAACGCCACCCGTTTTATGTGGCATTCCCAATGTCTAAGTTGCAATTTCCAGACAAAATTGATTGGATAGGCTCAATTGAAAAAAATATTAAAAAGTTTTAGGATTCAATTGATAAAATAAAAGTTGAAAAACTTTCAAATATGGGCCGAAGTGCCCTCTTTTTCTAAGATAAGGGCTCAAAGTGGATGTTGTTTCAAATAACAACATCAAGTGCCCTTATTCTTTCAAAGAATGGGTTGACCAAGGACATTTTCGTAATTTGTTTTTTATTTTTTATTTTTTAATTTCTTTTCCATTTTTCCCCTTCCATCTTGCCGGTGACCAATCTCAAGCGATGGCCAACCAATGGCGAGAAGGAAGGAAAAAAAAAGATTTGAGAAAACAAAAAAGTAAAAAGAAGAAAAAAAAAATTAAGGACGAAGATGTCTCTGGACAGGCCATCATTCGAAACAAGGCCTATTTCATTACTTTATTTGAGAAAATGAGAATATTTCAGGCCATCATTTAAAATTTATTCTTAAAAGTTTATGATTTAATTGATAAAAGTGCAATAAGTTTGATAGAAGTTGGAACATTTTCCCCGTCGTAATGTCTTTTGATTTTAGTTTCGATCATCGAGTCAAGCTATCGATCGGTCATATGTTTCGTGAAAACCAATGTAATGTTTGTGCCAATATTGCCGTCTAAGCGTCAGTTGTCTGTAAATTGCTTTTTTCGACTTCATTCCTAGTAAGTGCACTGGGTTTCCTCGCTTCAAATCCCTTCATTCTTTGTGCTGCCCCTTTAATTCGCTTTCATTTTCCGCTAATTCCATTAAATTTCCAGGCAATCTACTTTTTTTTGGGGGGGTTGGTCAATCAGGTCGATTTCCATCAAATCCATTTTACACACAGTTCTTAGGAGGTCGCTCGACTTGCACACATTCAGACCATCAAATCCATCTTTGAAAAATTTGTTTTGTGAAGGTGCGACATCGTTGTAGTCGACTTAGAACCAAAAAAAAAGAAAAAAGAAGAGATTTTATTATTTATTTTCCCAATAGCCTAAATGTATTGTTGTCATAGATTGTCATTTGTTTGTATTAGGATTTAAAGGGAGAGTTTCAGGTGCCATCCCCATGTTTCGCACCCAATCAACTTACATCTCCGTTTCGAACCCCCACCCAAAAAAAAAAAAAAATCACATCTCCAATATTAAAAAGTGTTACTCACTCTAATAGAAATATTGTGCATGTGAAAGAAAAAAAGAGAATGACTAATGATAGCAGAAAATTTTTAAAAAAAATCCTAAATTTATTGCATTTTATCAATTCAGCTGTAACTTTTTAATTCTGTCAATTGAGTACTAAAATTTTTCATGCTTTGCTTATTGAGTCCATTAAGCAAATTTTGGCTAGAAATTGCTAAAGTGGGTGCTGACCGTATTACGTAGCATGATCGTGATTGATGTAGACAGCTTTTTTAAAAAAATTTATAATATTGCTTTTCTTTTTCTCTTTTTCTTTTTTTTCCTTTCCTTCTTTTTTCTTTTTTTTTTTTAAAGAGCCGGCTCGGCCACAAGGCGAGGGTATTGAAGCCCTTGCCAGTGGCGGGTGAGGGTCGCGTCCCTCGCCATGGCCTCAGACAGATCTGGGCAAGGCAACATTGCTCACGTCGGAAAAGGCTGGCCTTGCCTAGGTCATTACCGACGATATTAGGATTAGCGATCCGATTTTCTCTATTGATTAAGCACGCATTTTGTTTTCCACGAAAGAGTTTCGAATGTCAACTCTTTTCCGTTTCTTCTTTCTTGCAAGACAGGTCAAGATGCAACTGATGAAGCTTCATGATTTTGATTAGCACCCAGTTTTTTGCCGTGAAGCATCCCATCACGTAATGACGTTCGAATCCTTACGCGCTCCAGTCTCATCGCGTTAAATGGGTAGTTGCGCGATCACCTCAATGCTCAAGAGTCAAAACTCAGTTGAAATATTCTGAAAGTGAGCCGTCTCATTAACTCCACGTTTCATTTTTCTGCTCCTTATGGTTTTGTTCTTGCTCATTCCATTTATTTTTGGGATATATCTAGGGAAACAGGTGCCCTGCGGACCTTGGAAAGGGGAGGTCCAGGTGATGATGACGACTAGACATTATTAGATACATGACTCGAATATAATAGGGCACACAAATAATTCAAGAAACCAGAGCAAAATTATTAAACAAAGAATTAATGCGTGTGTAATTACTTCCTACCCACGAGTGAGCTGTTCATGCATTGCCTATGAAATAAGATAAAGGAGTCTAGGTCCCATTTATTTTGAGAAAAATAAATAATTTAGAAAATATTCTTTTCAAAATAAACGCTTATATCATTCGAGGTAATTATTTGATGAAAAATATTTTCATTATTGTTAAGTATTTATGGCCAGACGACTTTTTGGAAGATGAAAATATTTTCGTACCCATCCATGTGTAATTTAGTTGTTTAAGACGCATTTGAGATTGTCTGTTAAGTCGCACGGGTTCTAGATTCGATTCTCCAGATGAGCACTTATGGGTTGCTGTGCTAGTCTTTCTCGAGAAATAGTCGAGGTGCGCATAAACTGACTCGGATACCTCGATTATCAAAAGAAAAAATATTTTCGCTCATTCATTTTTGTAAGCAATCGTTTTTAAAAAAATATTTTTCAAATTATTTATTTTTCACGAATCATACACGCTAAATTGTTCACAGTTGTAACACATCGGTTCATATGCATTTATGTGACGGTCCTATTACCCGAATGCATGTTGTGGGTGGATTCTCTACTCCCATCCGTTTTCATTAATTACTCCCCTTGCCTTCCCCCATTTCGATCACCAATGCATCTTTTGGCCAAAAAGAAAAAGAAAAAGGAAATACTCCAATTATTTATCTATATTCTGTAACATCCCTCCTTTCTTCTTTTAATTTTATTTCCCTTTTAACTTTCATTTCACTAAATTTATGCAGTTAAAAATTTTGCTGTTGATAATGGATGAAAGTGTCAAACTTTCTATTTAAGTTCCTACATAAAATATGTTCACACTATTGACAAAACAACTTTGAAATTTTCAAAATGATTGCATATTTCTTGTACATGGTGAACTTATTTTTTGTCTAATCAAGTCACCAAAAATTCTAGAGTTAATATTGTACGATTTAAGTGTTGGGATTTGCGGAACATGCACGGACTAAAATTAAAACATAAATTGTAGTGGATCCATACACTTATCTCCAAAGGCGTTGTTCGTGATTTTCAATTAAAAATCAAATAAACGAAGAGAATTTGAGAATTATCTCTCATAGTGTGCTTTTAAATGAGTTGATTCAGACGTTCTTCCGTTTGAGTCCCACGATCATCGAATCTCTAGTTCAGACATGTCATCAATCGCATGACGAACGGAAAGACGAAACTTGTGAATCGTCACCACTAGCAATCTCGTGAATACGAATCTCCGCACGCTCGATTTTTCGGTCACAAGAGCGATAGCAACGAAAACTGTTTTCTGCGTGTTGCTGATCGCTTTAGAGGTTTGTGGTGGGCAAACTTGCCGACCGTGGTCGGCAAACTTGCTGAGTTTGTTGATTGAACAAGTCGCCCAATTTTTTTTTATTTTAAAAAAATAGAGCAACCACACGTGTGCATTTAGACGCATCAATGTGTGTCCATTTTAGGCGTGCATGTACGTCGAATGCACATAAATTCATGACTAAAAATATGAATTAAATTAAATCTCATTTAATTTAATTCCAATCCGACTAATTTGGTAGTCATAATTGCAAACATATTTGTTATATCGTCTTTCACATTCAACGTCATCATGTATTAGTTATGGAGTGTGACATCCTTAGATTCATCACTAAGCTGGTAGTAAGATTTGTATTAATACATTAGTACTACCAATAGAATTTATTTTCCCAATCAATTTTTGGATCCTATAAGCCATGAGTGACATATAGCAATATGTTATGACTACCTAGATAGTATAAATATTTTAATAACATAATGAACCTGTCAGCTTTGGCTACAATGTAATTTTGTTTTTTAATGTCCGGATCAAACAAAGGCCATGGAATATTTGTTAAGCCACAAATTTGGTCATATGCACAAATCTAATTGACGCGCATTTCATACAAGACATGAAACTTTCATTCTCAGTTACAACCTCAACCAAGTATTTCAACGCAATTTATCATGATTAGATCGCGTAGGACATCCTTATTGTTCCTTTCATATAACAAGGAGATAGATTCCATTTTGTGCACACGTATAATTTCGTATGTGAATGGACTATGACCATCAAGTACAGAGATGGATCACAACAAACCGCCAATATGCGCACTTATGAACCATAGCCAGCCTTCGACCGAAAAAAAAATCATAGACACCCAACACACAAGTCATCACTGTGCCTTAAGTGTTAATATTTGTTTAAAAAATATAACAAAATAATGTATTTTTTGCATCCACAGGATGAAAGGGAGAGAGAAAGTCTCTTTATTAGTTAGAAGTCTATTATAGTTTTTCATATAAAGAGAAGTGGGCAAGTGGACTAGATCTCACCATACTCGTGTGCGAGTGCGCGATTGTTAGTTGCACTTAGCATGCTCACACGTTCGCAAGTAATTATTAGCACTAATCAACGATAATTTTATTTTTTATTTTTCGAAATTATAATTAAAATAAATTGTTTATTCCTAGAGAAACAATGCAAATGTATACGTAGGACTTGCAATTATTTTATTAAATTTATTTTCAAATTATCTGTTTATTTAAGAGTTGCAATCTTTCAGACAATGCAATTTCGAACAATGAAGAGTTGTGTCTGAATAAACAGTCTTTTGGACAACGAAGAGTCGTGTCTGAATTAATTGGTCTTCAGTCGTGAAGTGGTGTGTCCGAAATTAACTGTTATTTAGACACGAATAATTGTGATTGAATAATACCTTTTGAGAAATGAAAAGTTGTCTTCTTTCAAATTCTATATATTGAGTGGCTTTGTTCATTTTCAGTTGCTTCTTTTAAACTTCAATTTTTGTATTCTCAAAAGATACACATCCATTGTTTGTAATTGTTTCCCTTGAGATATCTTAGAGAAATATCAGAATTGCCATCTGCTATTTTTGTTGAGAATTTGTTGAATCCTGAAGAATATTTGCCGAAACCATTAACAACGTTGTGGGGCAAATAAATCCTTAAAGAGTGTATTTTTTCACGCGTCAAAGTATGATTTGGTCGTTCATCAATTTCTACCATATTTTTTCAACATCAGGTATAAAGATCATTTACACAAGATCAAACTCTTTGTTTTGGAGAACTCCTTGTTTTTGCAGATTGTCTCGACGTTCCAGATTCCCAATTATTGAGGCGTCACGCCAAAAGACCTGCTGGCTATTCCCCTCGCTGTCTACCACCGTGACCAAGAGCATCGTTGGTGGGAGTCTGGATCATCAGCAATTGTTGTCTGTTAAGTCCAAATCGAAAATCATATTGTTCTGGATTAGGTGATTATTCGATCAAATTCTAAATTTCATATAAATATATATAAATATAAATATATATATATATATATATATATATATATATATATATATATTTCTGATTTGGATTGATTTGATATGATTTCAGGTATTATCTGATAAGGAGTTATCGCACGAAATTCAGATCAACTTATTAATTTGAACAGCAAGATGACAGATCACTTTTCTCATTATATTTGAAGTTATCGCGGTCGTATATTTAATTAAGATTACGATATTCATTAGTTTATGTTGCAAGATGACTGATTTTTTTTAATATCGTAATCTCGTAACTGAAGTCGATTTGTATCTTTCTATGGATCATATTGGCTTCGATTCTCGAAGAATTGGAGGCCATTCACTCATTGAGACTCCACGGCACAGAGAGCACAACATCTTTTGATAGAGAGAGGGAAGAGACGATAAAATGCTCTCTCTCTCTCTCTCTCTCTCTCTCTCTATTTCAATTTCTCTCTTCTTGCGCTTTCTGCCTCATTTTTTTTTTGCAATTTATTTTTTTTTCGTTTTCGTTTTATGTTTTGTTAAATTATTCATTGAGTTTCCTTACCCAAAAAAAAAAATTATTCATTGTGTAACTGCATGAACATTTTTTTTGGCTAAATTAAAAAGAAACCGTCAAAGATTGCCTACAAAAAATTTTTTAACATGAAAGAAAAACGTACCAAAAGGGCGCTAGCTAAACTTAGCGTAACCAAGTCCCCGGGCTTGTAATTTGTAGGAATAAAGCATTTCTCCCAATGCTTCATTTAGGTGTCTAAGGCTTACATGGTAATCATTTTCATTCTCTGATTCTAATTTTGGAAAAAAAAATGCGAACCTTGTTAGGTAGTGCAAATAATTCTGATTCTGATTTTGTTCCCTGAATCAATTTTAGAGAATCACAATCAGTTTTAGAACAAACCATAACAAAAAAAAAGTTGGTTCTAAAAAAAGAATCAATTTTGAGAATTACAAAATTGAATGAAGTCTCATATTTCTCACTTTTTCCTTTCAATTCTCTTGTCACTTTTCCCTCAACCTAATAAAAATAAAAATAAAAATAATTAAAAAAAATATTTTTTTAAAAAAAATGCAAAAAAATTAGAAAATTCTTAAAAATAGAAGAAGCTTGTGCTAGTTTGACCTCATTTTCATAAATTTGGGCTTAAATTTCTTAGATTTCATAGTTTAAACTCTTTTACCAAAATATTGCAGAAGATAAGGGTATCCAATATGCAAATAATAACATATATACTCGTACCCGTGCGTCACAAAATGTGACTATCTACATGTGGAGTTGGAGTCAAACACCCATTTGGATTTAGGACAAGCTACAAAATGATAGTGAATGGCTTGTACTTCGTATCAAGGAGGATAATTTGATTTTTTTTTTGTTCAGTGGATAATTTGGTTATTTGATTGCTATGTTTGTATGTATTTTGGACAAAGCAACATTTTAAAAAATGAGTTCTTAATATGATAATTATCTCATGCTTCAATCGAACTTCAAACATCATATATTAAAATTTATGTTTCATTTATGACATGCTAAAAAATATAATGTATTTTAAATTATTTTATTGTGCATTGAAAATTAGTTTTCAATTTGGATGAAATTTTACAAAGCAATTACATATTTATTTGATTTAAATGAAAAAAAATTAGGAAAAGAAATGATTTTTCAAAATAGGAATTTTGTGTAGTTGTCAAACGCATTTCTATTCCACGAACAGAAATTTTGGATAGTTATCAAACATGTACAGAATGAGAAAATAACATTTTAATCAGAATCAGGTTTCCGGAATAGAATGGTTACCATGGGCAGTCTAATCGACCTATACTAAACAGATTAGTGGCGACTTATAATAAAAAAAAACTTTTGCAAGAAATGATTAAAAGTTGTGAATTGATGTGGACGTGGGAGAGTCCAAGTTAGGTTTAACAGCTTAGTAATCAATGTAATTTGAAAAGCTAATCTTAAGGTCGCGACAAGTCCCAAACCTTTTGTATTAGTGTTGATTCAGTACATCCAGTCAACTTTGGCATGTTAACGCATATATGGTGCTGTCGTAGTAATTTTTAATGTATATTATTATTATTTTCAATTTTTTTGGTTTTATTTCTCTCTTTTTTGGGTCTCATTCTTGCTCCAATAGAGGGCTAAAACCGCTGGGCAATGCAGACAACAACGGTGCTCGGCGAGGATGGTGCTGGCGCCGGTGGAGGTGGCCAAGCCTCGCCAGCCATGGTGTTGCTATTGTCGATTTCATCCCCTACCCTTTGAACCTCTCCTCCACATACACACACACACATATAGAGTAGGAATTGACAACGGCAATGTCATGGCTGGCAAGGCCGAGCTCTCCCAAATCTGGCCAGTGGAGCCTCGCTTAGTGGCCCGGCGTCGACCTCGCCTAGCAACGCCGATGTCTGCCTTGACTTGCAACGCCGGGGACAAAAAAAACAATAAAGAAAAGAGAAAAGAACAAAAAAATTGAAAAAAAAAATTAACATATCATTAAAAATTGCCGGCTAAAGTTAAAACTGAATTGGCACAAATGCAAAAGTTTTAGGGCTGAATTGGCACAAAAAAAGAGTTAGGACTGAATTGACATAAATGAAAAAGGTTTAGGATTGAATTAGCAAAATTAAAATGTTAGGACTGAATCGGCAACAATGCAATAGGTTTAGGATTTTTTTTTGACAATTTTCTGATGCAATTTGAAAAAAGAAGAAGAAGAAGAAGAAGCTCTGAGTCAATTTTTGACCATTTATTTGCCTCGAGGCAACTCATTAATTAATTTATTTTTCATCGTCCGAAAGCATGAGCTTAGAAACTCAACTATCTCAAAGCACTACGACCCTAGCCTCTGTAAATGACCCTGATTTAGAGCATTTTACACGCAATTGGTGAAATATGAAGGGGTGGCATTTCGTTCTTGAGTTGAAAATTCCTAAACATCGAAGCCAACCGACCTCATATAGATTTGTCTCATTGTTTCTTTATTTGAGTACTCTACAATGTCTATCATAGAGGACAAGAAGCATAGTTAACCCATATCAACGGTGAGCAAAAAAATCATGATCCAACCAAATCGAACCGGACTGCACCCAACTGGATGATTTTGAATGGTAACCGGCGAGTACGATTTAGTTCTTGGTTTCAATTTTTAGAACCGGCGTGTGCCGATTTGGTTTTCGAGTTTGGATGGGATCCATCCAATCGGCTCAACGTATCGGTCCCTTTATAATATGTGAATGCATATTCTTTTGAAAGAGACCATCTCCTTGAAGGACCAAAACCATCCGGGGAAAAAAAAAGGCCAAACCCATCACCCACGCGTGAACCAAAATTTGAAAAACCTACCCTCAGTCTTAGCTCTCTTATGCTCCTCTGGTCCCGATCTCTCCTGATCTTCTCTTTGCTCCTCTGGTCGCTATCTCTCCTCGAGCGAAGCTCTCAATCTATCCTAAGCCTTCTTGTAGTCGTCGCCTCACCACCCTCTCCCATAAGTCCTCTCTCTACTTTGTCTCTCCATTTCTCTGCACGAGTCTCCGTCGAGGCGCGACTCTAGCTCTCTGGGTCACTTTGTCCAATCTAGCGTGCCAGCTCTTGATTCCTAGGTCACATTGTGTTCGTCGGGTTGTTTCATTGTTCGATTTTGGTTTTGCTGCGTGTTTGAACCAATGACTTGCTTCGGGCTTGCGAAGCTCGCTCGAATCAAGGTTTTCGCCCTGAGTTGGGGGCGCTTAATGCATCCGGGGCCGGTGTGTTCTTCCCGTGAAACGCTGCATTTTTAATTCTCTTTATGCCATGAATATGCAAGTTTAAATATTTATATAGAAGGATTTCTCTTGATGAACCCGTGACCAGTTGCTCATGACCGCGTCACTGACCACACCAAGCTCCTTTTTTGTTTCATTCAAGATCTGTTGACATATCAATGGAAATGGAGACTAGCAATAGTGCGAGGACTCCGATAATGGAATCAGGAGATGGACAAGGATTTGATGAGGTGCCAAGCTTTTACATCATGTGTTCTAGATTTTCCAAAGAATTAAAAATCTTTCTTCTAACTAGACTGGCCGCTTTAAACAGAAGTTTTGAACAGTGGTCAGTTTATCCGCAATTGATTGCCTTTGCTAGTCTTGTGGATAATGTGAAGGAGGCTTTTTACTGCCTTGTGATGAATGATGAGTAGTAAATGTTGCAGGATGGGCGTGCGCCTCTTTAGTCAGTTCAAGTTGCAATGCCAAAGTCCCAAGTTTAGCCCTTCTACTTCAGTCGCTAGGGACTAGTTTCCTCGATAGGATTGAAATCGGGATCCAATCGAAAACCGGACAGGACTGGACCGGTAGTTCGATTTCCGGGTAGATCTATGAAACGAATGGGTGATCTACAGTTCACATTTGCCAAAACCGGTCTTTAACGGACAGTTCTAGTTTTTGGTTCTAGTGTGGAAACCACTTATCCCGAACCGATCACCCCTAACCTATATTGTTTTTTTGTTTGTTTGTTTTTTAATCGTTTAGGGATACTTGCGTGGAGATCTCACTATTTGAAAGCTTATGAAATGCCCTGTAACCCCTATGAGCCAATTAACTTACTGTGCAATCTTGGAATAAGAGGTAAGGACATGTTTTTAATTGGAAAGACAAAGACAACTTTCATAAGACGGAGTTGGGAGAGACTTGTCCTAAATTAGGGGAGAGCATTAGATCTAGTTCAACTCGAGAGCCGGTTCCTAGGACTGGGAACTATATCGAGACTGCCTAAATCGATTTTCAAGCCTCTAATTAATTTTTCTGCGCCCTCTCCAAGATTTGGACTATTGTATTTTCTATGGACACACAACTACAGAACTACTTGACCAAGGATAGATTTTGTAAGAAAATGATGCAGCTTTTCAATTTTATTATGAAACTCTTAGTTTCAAACAAAAACACAAAAAAATGAGCCGATTCATAAGTAGTCGATTCAGTTCCAATTCTATGGCTCACAAGGTTGGTTTCGTCTTAGGTAGAGAACATATCTTGGAACCGATCACCCCTAAAAATTCAAATTCCTCGTTTACTGCAGAAATATTATCTCCATCAACATTGGGATAATTGACAATCGCAAAGAGACAAGACAATACTGAAAAAACATCCTCGAAGAATAGAACAAATGCCAGTAGAGAGCACCTTCCAACTCCAGGAGCAAATATGAAGCACGGTGAGTGTAGTCTCCACCCCTATAATGCTTTTACATAGATGAAGATTAATGAATACGGCATATTTTTCTCGACCCATTGTTGGAGCTTGTCTTGTAAGAAGTTCAAATAACACTAACAAATTCGTGGACAGTGTCCTCAATCATATGAAGTACCATGATCCAGAAGAGAGGGAGAGGGAGAGGGAGAGGTGTTACCGCAGGGTCACAGCAGCATCCCCGTCACTACCGGCCCCAAACCACCGGCCCCACAACATCTCCACGGGAAAAGTAAACTGCAATCGCATTAACTTTTAAAGAGTTCAATAGGGTGACTAAAAGCGTCAACTTGACTGATTATGCTGATGTAGCTGCCGGAAAAAGGTGAGGAAATACTGACGTTGTACCGGCGAATTAATTTTTCTGAATATTTAATATACATGTGATATTTTCTTTATATTTTTGATAATTTCAAAAATTTCAAAAAAAAAAAACAAAAAAGGCACAAAAAAAGAGAAAAATCGATGATTTTTTTTAAAAAAGAGGGTTTCCCTGCAATGGCCGGCGAGAGCCGCCACCGGCAACCACCAGCCGGCCCAAGGGCCAAGGTTGGCTCGCCCTGGGCCGGCGAGGTCGCGACGACCCTCCCCGACGGCCGTCGCGGCCTCGAGAACGGCGAGGGAGGGCGCGAAGCCTTCACCTAGATCTGGCGAGGGCTTTGAGCCCTCGATTGCGCCATTTGAGGCCGCGACGGCCGTCGGGAAAGGATGTCGTAGCATCGCCGGCCCAGGGCAAGCCGACTCTCGCCCCTGGGCCGATTGGTGGTGGCCGGCGGTGGCCCTCGCCGGCCACCACCGAGAAACCCCAAGTTTCTCTTTTTTTTTTATATATAATTTTCATTGATTTTTCTTTTTTCCCCCATTTTTTGTTTTCTAATTTGAATCAAAAATTTAAAAAAAAATCAAAAACTATTAAAAAAATTTAAAGAAAATCCCCGTGGCATTCAAAAAATAAATAAAATAATAATGAAAAGTCCACGTTATCTTTTTCCTGCAAAAAAGCACTAAGTTGAATGATTTTGGCCGGAATTGGCACTCAAGTGAATACTTTTGCTCCGATTAGGCACTCAAGTGAACACTTTGAAATTTAAGACACTTAAGTGTACGCCGTATCAAATTTAATACACTTGGGATGTAATTTTCCCCATCTCCACCACTGCCTCGAACTGATGCTTCATCTCTGGGTGTTACGCAGCTAGTCCTGTTCGTGTCCATCACCGTAAGCTTATTATGCTAGCTCATTGTGCGGGAGGATCATTACTTCTACTAGATATAGGTGGACAAGAGACAGATCGCAAGACGCTGCTACTCGTCATGCGGTGAAGAAACTAGTTAAAAAGGCTTCTTCTCCCGATTCCAGCATGATTGATACAAATAGCCTCGCTCAAACTGGTAACAATTATCATGTAAGTTCCTCTGGAGTACATATTATTCTGAATTTGAGCTCTATTTGCAGTTCCCATGTCATGCAGATCACGATCATTAAAAATAAGAAAGCAGCAGAAGACAAAAACTTGCATACTGGAAAACTGAGACCCAGCATCCCTAGAACGACGTCCTCGTTGTCGTACCGGAAAAAAAAATCATATTCCTCTATTTTTTTTGTATATTTTCTTTGTATATTTTACAACGATATTTTATCATGAGAATCTCAATGTATTTGCAAAGAATATATTTGGGGAAAACCGCTTTTACACTCCTCGTGATCTTTTAAAGACAGTTGATTTTTATGAAAGAATCTTGTTATTGTACTTTCTATTTCTAAGTTTCAAGGCGATTTACTTAATCAAAAACTTTTGTTAAGAATTGATTGTAAATAAGCAAAGTACATTCTACAGAAAGATGTTTTGAATATTGCATCAAAACAAATATTTGTTCGTTGGCAAGCTATACTTTCAGTTTTTGATTTTGATATTGAGTTTATACACAGAGAATCAAATTCTCTTCCAAATTTTCTCACACGTGAATGATGTACACACACTGATGTAGATCGCTGCGGAAACTGATCGTTCTACGAAGATTTATGGTTGCGAATTGCGAACCTCGATTCCCAATTGAACCTGTGATTGGTAATCTCGGTATGAGCGTGACCTGTTAACAAACATGTGTCAATCAATTCATGTTGTAGACGCCACGAATAAGAAAATTCGCGATCTTACTCGATAAGTCGATCGATCGCCACAAGAAAGCCTCGATAAGATCTAGTTTTCAAGAGAACTCGAAGAAGAGAAAAACTCTATGTATAAAATTCTAAATTAATATTATGTTCTCAGAAACTCATAAGGACACTTATATCTGGTGCCAACCCTAAAAGGGCAAAAAGACAAAAATAACCTTGATTAATAAAAAAAATCGTCTAAAATTAGAAAATAGCCTAAAAGTCCATCTAAACGATGTAGAATGGTCGAAATCATCGCAATTCATGGCCATAGGCCATGAGTATTGATCAGGACGCCGTTTCGCTTCAGTCGACTAAATTTGAGCCCACTCGGAGCTCGTTAACCCTAAATCTGTTTAGAATTTGTGAGGCTAAATGTAATCGTGTTGCACTAAGGAGCTTCAGAACCTTCAATTCTCGAATCAAGATCACCTCCACGCCAAAGATCTTGAACCATGATGCCGATAGCTTGCTTGAATTCTTTCATCATTGCTCGAGTAATTGGACCAAGCGGATAGAACAACAAGTCCTTAGCACCTTTTCGATATGATTCAATGTCCACATCATTTCCTCTCCCGTGCAAAGGATTTGACATCAAATCATCAACTGCATCGAAAAGATTCAAGTCAGTAACATTAAAAGTAGCACTAATACCATACTCACTTGAAAGATCAAGCTTGTAGGCATTATCATTGACCCTCTCCAATACCATAAATGGTCAATCCCCTTGTGATAATAACTTAGAACGACGCTGTTCAGGAAAACGCTCCATGCGCATATGAATCCAAACCCAATCGCCGAGTTCAAATACTAATTTCTTACGGCATTTGTTAGCCTGTTTTGCATATTGCTCTGTCTTGTGCTCAATATTCAATCGCGTCTTCTCATGCAATGTCTTTATAAATTCGGCCTTCTTAGCACCATCTAAATTTACACGCTCATCAACAGGTAAATGGGTTAAATCTAATGGAGTTAACGGATTAAAACCATAAACAACCTCAAACAGTGTGAATTTAGTAGCATAATGCACGTTCTTATTATATGCAAACTCAACATGCGGTAAACAATATTCTCAGTACTTAATGTTCTTTTTAATGATTGCATGCAATAATGTCTATAGAGTTCTATTAACTACTTCAGTTTGACCATTAGTTTGTAGACACGTAGTAGAGAATAAAAGCCGTGTACCTAATTTCTTCTACAACGTCTTCCAAAAGTAGCTAAAAATTTTGGTATCATGATCAGAAACAATGGACTTAGGCATGCTATGTAAACGCACAACCTCACGAAAAAAATAAATAAGCAACATGTGATGCATCATTGGATTCATGACAGGGTATAAAATGAACCATCTTTGAAAACCGATCTACAACCACATAAATAAAATCTCTACCATGCTTAGACCTAAGCAATCCTAATACAAAATCTATAGAAATATCAACCCAAGGATGTGTTGAGATAGGCAAAGGTATATACAAACCATGTGGTTTAGTTGTAGACTTAGCTTGCTTGCATGTAATGCATCTATCACAAACACGTGTGACATCTCGCTTCATGTGTGGTCAATAAAAGTGTTCGTGTAGGACTTCATAAGTTTTGTTAATGTCAAAATGCCCAATTAAACCATCACTATGTGCTTCTCGCATCAACAATTCACGCAAAGAACTTCTAGGCAAACACAACTTATTTCACGAAAGTGAAAGCCGTCATGTCTATAAAATTTCTCAAACACAGCATATTCACAAGCTTCTAACACTCTTCCAAAATCATCATCATCAGTGTATAAACCTTTTATATGCTCATAACCTAAGCACTTTACTCCTAGAGTAGTTAGAATTACGTACCTTCGTGAAAGTGCATCGACTACCACATTTTCATTATATTTTTTGTATTTGATTACGTATGGAAAAGTCTCGACAAACTTCATCCATTTGATTTGTCTTTTATTCAACTTTTGTTGTCTCCTCAAGTACTTTAATGTCTCGTGGTCAGTGTGGATCATGAACTCTTTTGGCCATAGGTAATGTTGCCAAGTCTCCAAAGCTCGCACCAAAGCGTACATCTCCTTATCATAAGTTGGATAATTCAATGTTGCTCCGCTTAACTTCTCGTTGAAATAAGCTGTGGGACATCATCCTGCATCAACACAGCTTCAATTCCTGTACCAGAAGCATCGCATTCTATTTCAAAAGTAGCACTGAAATTTGATAAATATAATAAAGGAGCATTAGTTAGCTTATCTTTCAACAGATTAAATGCTCTCTCTTGTTGTTCTCCCCACGTGAAACCCACGTGTTTCTTGATGACTTCGGTTAAATGAGCGGCAAAGGTGCTGAAGTCCTTCACAAATCTGCCATAGAAACTGGCTAAGCCATGCAGCTGCGCACCTCTCCTACAGTTTTAGGTGTCGGCCATTCTCGGATTGCTTTCACATTTTCTTCGTCAGCCTGTATTCCATCAGTACCAACAACAAACCTTAGAAATACTAATTTGTTAGTCACAAAAGAGCACTTCTTCATATTAGCATATAGTTGTTCGGCCCTTAAAACCTGTAAAACAGCTTGCACGTGTTTAATATGATCATCAAGACTTCGACCATATATCAAAATATCATCAAAATAGACAGCCACAAATCGACCAATAAAAGCACACATAACATTATTCATAAGTCGCATGAAAGTACTAGGTACATTAGTTAAACCAAATGGCATGATTACCCATACTTGGTCTTAAATGCAGTTTTTCATGCATCCCTTTCTTTTATTCTAATCTGATGATAACCACTTTTCAGATCAATTTTAATAAATATGCAAGCTCCATGTAACTCATTTAACATGTCATCTAATCTAGGAATATGATGTCTATACTTTACCATAAAATTGTTGATTGCTCGGCAATCAACACACATTCGTTAGGTCTGATCCTTCCTTGGCACTAACAAAACAGGAACAACACACGAGCTAAGACTTTCTCGCACATATCCTCGTTCTAGTAATTCACTAACTTACCGCTAAAGTTCCTTTATCTCATCGGGATTACTTCGATATGTAGGTCGGTTAGGTAATGGCGCACCAAGTATCAAGTCGATTTGATACTCTATACCTCGAATCGGTGGTAAACCTCTAGGAACCTCGTCAGGAAAGACATCTTCAAATTTTTGCAATAAAGACACGACAGAACTAAGCAAACACGGGTCAATATCGTTAGTAGTAAATAATGCCTGCTTGTACAAAAGTACAAGCATCTGTCGATTCAGAACCAAAGCTTTCCTCACTTCGCTCGATCTTGCATAGAAATTCTTTTCTCTATTGTCTTTTCTCTCTGTTTTTCCCTCGGCTTTTACCATTATGTTTTTCTCAGTCTCTCTTTTTTCTTGCGTCTTAGACTCTCCACGCAAGCTCTCAATTTTCTCACTTTTTCTATCTTTCTCAGCCTCACGTTATAGTGTCAATTGATCTTTATACACCTTAGTAGGTGTCATTGGCACCAAAATGTAAGTCTTCTGATTCGGCACCAAAATGTAAGTCTTCTGGTTCATCACCAATGAATATCGATTAGTGTATCCATCATGATGTACCCTCCGATCATACTGACATGGTCTACAAGTAAAAGATGTCCCGCTTGCATAGGTACAACATCACACACTACCTCATCCTTATATCGCCCTATCTCAAATGGAATTAGGACTTGCTTTGACACTTTCAATTCACCATTATCATTCAACCATTGAAGTCTATATGGTTTAGGGTGTTTTGTAATCTTCAATCCTAGTTTCTCCATCATAGTACAACTTGTCACATTTGTACAACTAACTCCATCAATAATTAAACTACAAATCTTACCATTCACCAAATATCTTGTATGGAACAAGTTATCACGTTGCTGATGATGCTCCTTCTCCTTGACTTGCACGCTAAGAGAACGTCTAACCACCATCAATTCACCCTTGACTGGCATCTCGACATCGCTACAGTCCTCCAATGGCGGCATGACATCATCCTCTTCCTCCCTGTTACTTTCAGATTGAATATCTCCAAGTCCAGTTATTATCATCACCCTCTTATTAGGGCATTGATTCGCCATATGACTCCTACCTAAACACTTGAAATATTTAATTTCACGAGTTCTAGCGTTAGGTTTTTCAGTTTTACCTGAAATCAGGTTCGAACCAACTCTGCCATCTTTCTCCTTATCTTTTGAAGTTTCGACCTTGGTGTTGTTTCCCTTCCAGTTCGGCTTCTCGTCTCTCTTCCAATTGGGTTTCCAATTCGAGTTTGATCCTCCACCACTCTTGTAATTTCGATCCAACTTCAATTGCCTCTCTACATTGATAGCTTTGTGCACCAATTCCTCCAACTCGATATAATATTGCGGCTCTACCACTCTTGCTATATCTCGGCTCAAACCACATAAGAATCGTGACATAGTAGCTTCACGGTCCTCTATCATATTAGCACGGATCATGGCAATCTCCATCTCTTTATGGTACTCTTCCACGCTCTTGTGACTTTGTGTGAGATTTTGTTGTTTATGAAACAAGTTTATATGGTAATGAATTGGTATGAAGCGCCTCCTCATCACCGTTTTCATCTCATCTCAGGTTTCTATCGGTCTCTCACCATTGCGTCTCCTACTATTCACAAGCTGATCCCACCAAATTATAGCATAATCAGTTAATTCAACAGCTACAATTTTTACTTTCTTGAGCTCTGAATATCGCTGACAGTCAAATAACATCTCTATTCGTTTCTCTCATTCTAGATATGCATTAGGATCATTCTTTTCTTGGAAAGATGGAATCTTCATCTTGATATCGCTAAGCTCATCATCCTCTCGATGTCTGAACTCTCGGCATCTATTTCTCTTCCCAAATGTACCGTCTCGGTCATCTTTTGTATCGAACACATATTCATCGTCAAATTGCCGCTACCATCTAGGTTATGCCCTAGCCTCATCTCACTGATTTTATGGCCTCCCTTGTGGTTGCTCTTGATCACCATCAAGCCTCGTCTCACACCTCATAACTTGCAACTCGGTTGCTAAGTGCTTCAAGTTGTAAGCTCAACTGCTGGATGCCTACTAAAATCACATTATCCCTTGGGTTAATGCCATCCTCCCTTTGATTTACGTTTTCCTAGCCTAACATTATTTTTTTTGTCGAAACCTGCAAGATGACGTTAGAAATAAAAGAAATTTCACCACACTCCCTCACGTGTTTCGCTCAATATGTTTGTCACTCCCTTCATGTTAAACACAATCTAAGATTTTTTCCCTCAATTAAACTCACACTCTTGCCTTTTTCATCTCGTTTCCTTCTTTCAAGCTCTTTATCAGATTAGAATTCTAGTCTCACAAGCTCCTCAGAACAGTTGACTAAATCACCAAGCAAGATCAATTCAGCAATATACTGCTCAATTCAACAACTTTTGCTAGATTTGAATTCAAATTCAATTTCTGCTACTTTTTTTATTCTGTCCAACTAATAATAATAATAAAGAAATGAGCCGTACTCTTGATTTTTTTTTTGCCTTGTTTTTCGATATTTTTTGTTCGGTTTTCCTTTTTTTTTTATCGATACGTTTTTTTTCGTTTCTTTTCACTGATTTTTTTTTCTGAAACTCTTTTTTTACAGACTCAATACAATCAAAACAACTAGGACCGAAAAAATCCTAAATCAAAATTGATATCGCAGAAAATCAATTCAGAACCCTAATTTGTTTAATAATGAATCCCTAATTCTATAAACCCTAATTCTATAAACCATAGATTGCTGAAGTAAAATCAGTAAAAGTAAGATAACTAGACCTTGTAGAACCAGCTTTGATACCAGATGATATGGATTGCTGCAAAAACTGATCGTTTTACGAAGATCTAGGGGTTGCGAATTGCGAACATCGACCCCCAATCGAACATGTGATTGGTAACCTCGGTATGAGCGTGACCTGTTGACGAACATGTGTCAACCAATCCACATTGTAGACGCCACGAACAAGAAAATCCGCAATCTTGCTCGATAAGTTGATCGATTGCCACAAGGAAGCCTTGATAAGATCTAGTTTTCAAGAGAACTCGAAGAAAAGGAAAACTCTCTATATAAAATTCTAAATTAATGTTATGTTCTCAGAAACTCATAAGCACACTTATATATGGTGCTAAATCTAAAAGGAAAAAAAGACGAAAATAACCTTAATTAATAAAAAATTTGCCAAAAAAATATAAAATAGCCTAAAAGTCCATCTAAACGATGCCAAATAGCCAAAATCCATCGCAGTTCATGGCCATAGGCCATGAGTATTGATCAGAACGCCGTTTCGTTTGAGTCGACCAAATTTGAGCCCATTCGAAACTTGTTAACCCTAAATTCGTTCAGAATTCGTGAGGCTAAATGTAATCGTGTTGCATCAAGGAGTTTTAGAATCTTCAATTCTCGAATCAAGATCACCTCCACTCCAAAGATCTTAAATCATGATGCCAACAATTTGCTTGAATTTCATCGCCATTGCTTGAGTAATTGGACCAAACGGATAGAACAACGGGTCCGTAGCACCTCCTCCTCGATATGGTACGATGTCCACATCACACACACACACAAATAAAGGAAGGAATCCTAAAAAGATATACCCTCTAATTTATCTAATTACAATCTTTCAATCTTGATAATTACAACTCATACATATCTTTTCACAACTCATTCTAATACTCTCCCTTAAGTTAGTGCATAGATGTCGTGAATGCCCAACTTGCCAAATGAGTTATAGAAGATCTTGCTTGATATCGTCTTCATCAAAATATCGGCCAACTGATCTTTAGATCGAACAAATGGAAATCAAATCACTTTGTTATCC
This sequence comes from Rhodomyrtus tomentosa, assembly GCA_028455895.1. Lineage (NCBI taxonomy): Eukaryota > Viridiplantae > Streptophyta > Magnoliopsida > Myrtales > Myrtaceae > Rhodomyrtus > Rhodomyrtus tomentosa. Next base: position 36,169,158 of record JAPCWY010000004.1, read on the forward strand.
AAATTTTGCTTGATAAAATGATGGTCCACTTCAACATGTTTGGTACGGTCATGCTGAACTGAATTATGTGAAATGTCAATTGCTGCTTTGTTGTCACAAAATAACTTTGTCTCAGCTCTCGAAGTGAACCCAATTTCTGATATTAATTTCTTTAGCCATAGGTGCTCACACAATACTTTGGCTATCCCTCTAAATTCGGCCTCTACATTTGATAATGCCACCACTTTCGGTTTCTTGCTTCTCTAAGTAACTAAGTTTCCTTCCATGAAAGTGAAGTATGATGATGTTGATCTCCGGTCATAGGCACTCTCGGCCTAGTCTGTATCAGTAAATCCTTCGATCTCAAGGTGATCTCTTTTCAAGAATCTCAAACCTAGCCCTAGAGAAGACTTCAAGTAGTGAAGTATTCTCAGCACAGCATTCAAATGATCTTCACTTGGGGCACGCATGAATTGGCTAACGATACTCACCGCATATGCAATGTTAGGACGTGTAGGCGATAAATAAATGAGTTTGCCAACTAACCTCTGATATCTTTCTTTGTTCGTTGGCACTTGATCTGGATACTTTACAAGTATATGGTTTTGAATAATTGGTGTATCTGCAGGTTTGCAGTCTAACATTCCCATCTTTACTAATAAATCTATCACATACTTCCTTTGTAAGAGAAATATTTCCACTATAGACCTTGCTACTTCAATACCTAAGAAGTATTTCAATCCTTCAAGATTTTTTATCTCAAACTGCTCATGACGTTTCTTTTGGAGCTCAGATATTTCTGTCAAATCATCTCCAATAATAATCATATCATCATCATAGATATAATGATGTTACCTTCCCTTGATGTCGTTTCAGAAATAATTTGTGATCCGTGTCACTTTGGGAATACTCATATCTCATTATCGCCAAAGTAAACTAGCCAAACCATGCTCTTCGAGTTTGTTTCAGACCATACAATGATCGTTTTAACTTACACACCGTCTTAGGTTATAAGGATGAATTATAATCTAGTGGAACGTCCGTATAAATCTTTTCTTCAAGATCACCATGAAAAAAAAATGCATTCTTGACATTACACTGATGTAATGGCCGGTCTAATTTAGCAACAAGGGACAATAAGACTCGCACAATATTGAGTTTAGCAACAGGAGAAAATGTCTCCTGATAGTTAATCCTGTAAGTTTGCGTATACCTCTTTGCTACTAGTCTTGCCTTGTATCTCTCAATGAATCCATCTTCTTTGTATTTGACAGAAAAAATCACTTACATCCCACAGTCTTCTTTTCCTCGGGAAAATTCACCAGCTTCCAAGTCTCATTTTTCTCCAAAGCAGTCATCTCCTCATCCATTGTTTGAACCCACTTAAGGTCTTTTAGAGCATCATGCATCCCTTTTGGAATACGAACAGTAAAAACGCTTGATACAAATACCTTTAATGGACCTGACAACATTTTGGTTGATACATAATTTGCAATGGGGTCGACGGATCTCTTCTCTTCAGCATCCGACGAATATCTATTCTGAAGTTTACCTCGATTGTGCCTAGCGTGTAGTTTATATCCCACAGAAGTATCAAGTTCATCAAAGACACAAGAAGGAGTAGAAGAGGTTACTTCAAGAATATTCTCAGGATTTGAGTCGGGTACTGGAGAAGAGGGAAGCTGTTCTTCGTGATTCTACTGAAGTTGTGATGCCCTAAGTGATGCCTCAGATGATGCCTTGTCTAATTTCTTAGATGATGATTCAGATGATACCATCTTCTGAGAATCAGAGGACGATTCAGATGATACCTTCTCACCTCCCTCAGATGGTATATCCACGACTCTTTTATGATCTTTGTCTCCTCTAGATAATATACTATCAAAAAACTCTCACCAATTCACCTTTTTTATCTGTGTCTCCCCCTGAAAGGAAGAATTGGAGTCCGAATAAAAGGATTCAGCACCAATAAAGGAGCCATCCATAGTCACATATGTTCGTCGGGTGGTAGGATCGTAGCAGTTTCTGATGTATACCATACCCCAAGAAGAAGCATCGTCGTGCACAGGGATCAAGCTCTGTCCGTTGATTCTTCGGGATGTGAACAAATGCAACACACTCAAATACTCGAGGAGGGATGGTCAGAACTAACGGTAGAGCAACATATGTGGGCAATGTCTGTAACGGTGTCCGGAAGTTCAACACTTTAGACGACATCCGATTGAGGAGATGGACACCTGTAGTTACATCATGGTCCCAAAATCTTTTGAGCACATGACTCTCAATCAACGGAGCTCGAGCTATCTCGAGAATATATCTATTCTTTCTCTCCATCACACCATTCTACTGAGGTGTTTGAGAGTAGGATGACTCATGAATCATGCCATGTTGTTGAAAGTACTCCTTAAGGTATTCATTCATGTATTCTCCACCATTATCACTTCTTAACACCTAGATCTGACCATTAAATTGGGTTTGTAACATAGTATGAAAATGTCCAAATATCTTAGCTACCTCATTCTTGCTTTTCATCAAGTAAAGCCATGTCATCCTAGTACAATCATCAATAAATATTACAAACCATCTACAACCCGAAGCAATAGTAATAGGAGATAGACCCTAAACGTCTGAATCCATCAAAGAGAAAGGAACTTCACTTTTATTCAAACTTATAGGAAACAAAAATCTATGACTCTTAGCCAATATGTAAGTCTGACATTATAAGTCTGAAACCTTAAAATTCAAAAAAAATCAAGAAGCAATTGCTTCATATAACCAAATGACGGATGTCCCAACCGCCAATGCCAAAGCCATATTTGTTTCACCCTACTAATGGATGTACTCCGAGCATTATTTGCATTCCCAGAGCTGAATCCATCCATGTCATATAGCCCCCGTCTCTTGGGAACACACCCAATTATCTCTTTCGTGAGAATATCCTGAAATAAACAAAAATGATGGTGCATTATAACAATACAATTCAAGTCCTCAGTAACTTATTTAACCGAAATTAATTTAGTCGATAATGAAGAGACAAACAAAGTGTTAGGAAGAGAGAATGCAGGGGAGATCGCAACAAGTCCAGCCCCAGTCACCGGATAGGCAAATCCATTAGCATTTGAGACACTATTATGTCTTGATTTTGAGGTACGGACAAAGTCATCGGGGGTAAAAGTCATATGATCCGTCGTTCCTGAATCAATGATCCAATAATTATAATTGGCTTGACTGTAACTAGCCAAAGCAATTCCATGGTTACCTTCCGACATCACATTTCGTGGATCCATGTAAGATAGCTAAAACTCTGTGGTCATTATAGACGCCTACCATGTCCTTTTTGCTTGCTTTCGAGCCTGCAACTCCTTCCACCAATTTGGATATGTGTTAAGCTTAAAGCATGTCTCTTTGGTATGTTTAGAATTGCCACAATTTGATTAATCTCCTCCAAGAGAAGTTTTCTGGAGTGATGCTAAACTAGGCCTTCTACTTCCTTCGCAATTTCAGGCTTAGTTATTTGCAATAAGGAATCTTAATTTGCTTTGATGTCCTCTCTATTCCCTCGAGATATCATGGCTGTCGAATCATGGACAGTGTCACTATTCATTAGCATCACACTTTGTCTCATGTCTTCCCATCGGACACGTGCATAAGCTTGTTCAACCGTAGGAAACAGTTGCATCTGCATGACATCCTCTCTGACCTTGTCAAGACGGTCATCCAATCCACCGAGAAATATGTAAACTCGATCTTTCTGTATAGCCATATTATGTCTTTCAATATCTTTGGGACACCGCATTGGTTTCGAGCAAATCAATCTCTCTCCACAACCCTTGAAGGCTGTTGTAGTACGTCTCAATTGGTCCTCTTCCTTGTTGCATCCAGGCCACATGCCTCTTCAAGTCATAAACTTGAGAGGCATCCGTTCCATCAAAGAAGTTTGTTGCAACTGCATTTCGGACAGATTTTGCTATTGGGAAGCGAATGAAATTGCTAATCAACACCGAGTCCATGGAGTTGATAAGTCATCCTTTCACGGTTGAGTCTTCAATTTTCCACCTCCGAAAGCCAGGATAGATAGTGGCTGAGGGAGGTCTTCGTTGATATATCCCAATTTGTCTTTTCCCGTGATATAAATCTTGACAACCTGAGACCATATTCCATTATTGGCTCCATCCAGTTTAATTGCAATCTATGATGAAGCCGAATCATTTTGTGTCGTTGGTGCTGGAGAAGGAGGAATGACGTGGTTCTAAGTCAGAATTTGATTTAATCGGGTAGTCAGATTCTCCAAAATAGTTTTTGTGGTCGAATTCCCTCCTTGATTCTAGGCGGGAATCAATGGTCTGGTAGGGGTTCTAATCCGCCATGGATTCAAAGGACTATCACGAGAGAGATGAAGATGAAGTCAGCTGGCGTAAAGATGAAGATGATAATTTACGTACAGTACTCCCAATGACTAACCCTAGGACTCTGATATCAAGTTAGCACATAGAGATTTCAAGGAAGAAATCATATTCCTCTACTTTCTGTATATCTTTTTCATATCTTTTACAATAACATAAAGATATATATATATAGATAAATAAAAGAATCCTAAAAAGATATATGCTCTAATCTAGCTAATTACAATTCTTCAATCTTGTTAATTACAACTCATACATATCTCTTTACAACTCATTCTAACACCAAATTTTGAAAACATACCATTTCTCCCAGCAAAAGAGCTTTATAGATTTGTTGCTACTCCAGCCCGATCCTAGGACAAGATTGAGAAGCAAAGTACATTATCCGTTATTTAAAAGGAGACCACTATATATCTTTCACTAAGTATTCACCTTTTTTTTAGTTGTTTACAGTAATAAATTAGATGTCCAATTTTCGCGACCTCCCTTTTCCATCCGAAAGGGGAAAAGGCATCAAGTTTAGGGTTATTGCCCCAAAAGGCAGGTCAAATGGCTCATCGATTTAGGTGAAGGCTTTCCCAAGACCATACATAACGCAACGTTTAACCTAACTATTTTTAGGAATTGCCACCAACCATTAAAAGTCGTCTAGAAACCAAACGAGACGCTTTCCTACGAAACTACATATTCTAATTTCGCTAATCTGAATATGATGTTCTTATGAACCAACTTCAGCTCCGGTAAGAGGAAGTATTCAATTGGACACGAATTAGATTGACACTTAAATAGCACGTGCACCACATGAACGTTGAGAAGGAACAAGGAAGAAGGCGAAAGCGTGCGTGAGCGGGCGAAGACAATGCAAAAGATTTGAGCGCTGCTATCAAGCATTACACGAATGCTTTGGCTGAAAATTTTGAGATTCACTGGCCCTTTAAATTTTTTATAAATTTTTGTAAGGGATGAAGTTACAAATTGAGTAACTACAACACATAATTACTGTGCCAATGATCCCCCTCAATAAATATTACGCTTGGATCATAAATTTAATAGGCACCCTTTTTCACATCGATCAATTATTTAAACAAATGAGACAACAACAATAATGCAATAGCCAAACAGTGGAGGATCTAAATCTCGTTTCAACATTATGAAGAGCTTAATTGATCATTTGTACAACGAGTCCATCCAATTTTTTTTTCATAAGTCTTGATTTGGACTGTCGTTGAATATGTTTTGCATAAGTTTCACATTATTATCGAGTATACGGGTACAATGTGTAGGCACGTTCGACAACCCCATCGTGTTGCTGGTGAAGAAATGGAGAATACAGGGAGGAACGGGGAATTGATCTTGACAGACAGGGCGAAAAGTCTTGCTGTACTAGTCGTGCTCTAGTCACTTACTTCACTTTTGTCGTGTCTTTCGTGTACGTGTATTGTTGGTTCACGCATGTTTTCCTTTCTCGTGTATTGTGGAAAATATCAATAGCTGTTTTATTATCACAAACAACTTCATTTCAGAAATAGGAGCAAAATCGAGTTCTGTTATGAGTTTCCGAAGCCATAAGAGTTCACACGGTCCCTTAGGTATTCCTCTAAACTCTGCTTCTACACTTGAGAGAGCTGCTGCTTTTGCTTTTTACTTCTCTAAGTAACCAAATTTCCTCCTACAAAGGTAAAGTACCTCGATATTGATCTTCTGTCTAACACACTTCGAGCCCTGTCTACGTCAATAAACCTTCAATCTTAAGATGTCCATTCTTCTAAAACTGAAGCCCTCTCCCAGGAAATCCCTTTAAATATCGAATAATGCGCATTACACTATTCATATGATTTTCACTAGGAGTGTGCATAAACTGGCTTGCAACACTTACGGCATAGGCAATATTGGGACATGTATGTGACAAATCAATTAGTTTTTCAACTAGCGTTTGATATCTTTCTTTATTTGTAGGCATATGATCAGAATACTCTCCAAGTCTATGATTCTGAACAATAGGTATATCAGCAAGTTTGCAATCTAGCATTCCCACTTCGGCCAACAAATCCAAAATATACTTTCTCTGAGATAGAAAAACACCTTTGTTAGATCTTGCTACTTATATCGCTATGAAGTACTTGAGTCCCCCAAGATTTTTCATCTCAAACTTTGTTGAGAGCTTTGATGTAATTTCATGATTTCTTCTTGATCATCTCATGTGATAATTATATCATATACATAGATAATCAACACAATTATCTTACCTTGACTTCGTCTCAAGAATAGTGTATGATCGGGATCACTTTGAACATATCCATATCTTTTCATAGCCACACTAAATCGTCCAAACCAAGCTCGAGAAGACTGTTTTAATCTGTGGAGTGATCACTCCAACTTACAAACAAGTCTTGGTTGTGATGAAGAATTATAACCTGGCGGAATGTCCATATAGATATTCTCTTCAAAGTCTCCATGGAAAAATGTATTCTTAACATCGAGTTGGTGTAATAGCCAATCTAAATTAGCTGCAAGAGATAATAAAACTCGTGCAGTATTTAGTTTTGCAACAGGTGAAAAAGTTTCTTGAAAATCCACTCCATTTGTTTGTGCATATCCTTTTGCTACCAACTTCGCATTGTATCTTTCAATGAACCCATCTACTTTATACTTGATCGAGAACATCCATTTGCATCCCACAGTTTTCTTTCTTTTGGGCAAGTTTACCAGCTTCTAAGTACTATTTTTCTACAATGCTTCCATCTCTTACTTCATTGCTCGAACCCACTTAGGGTCTTTCAAGGCATCATGTACTCCTTCTGGAATATAAACTGATGATACATTCGAGACAAAATCCCTTAATGGCTCAGATAATTTTCTAACAGAAACATAGTTAGTGATTAAATAGGCAAATTTCTTTTCCCTCCAACATCTAGTGAGTATCGATTCGGGGGCTGTCCTCGATTGTACCTATCAAGTAATTTATATCCTACAGAAGCATTAGAATCATCATGTAAATAAGCAGTAGGAGAAGTTACCTCAGGAATTTGATCAGGAGTTGGGACGGTGCTGAAGAAGATGAGGGAGCTCTTTTGGAAGAGCTGACTGATCTTGCAAACTCTGCTTCACAAGGGCCTGATCTTCCTAAGATGATATTTGTTAGTCAACCTTTGTTGGTAAATTCTGGTTTAGTTCTGCACTAGCTGCCGGAGATAATATTGACACTCCACCAATTTGAACTTTCCTTGGAGCCATAACACCACTAGTCTCCCATTAATTCTTCTTTTTTGCTTGTATCTCCCTTGAAAAGAATAATTGGTATCCCAAAAAAAGATTCCGTCTCAAAGAATGTCACATCCATTGTAACATATGTTTTCTTAGTAGATTGGTTATATCATCGATATCCTTTCTGATGTGAGTCATATCCCAAAAACACACATCGCATAGCACATGGTTCAAGTTTTGTGCGTTATGCTCTAGGAATGTGAACAAAGGCAATACAATCATACACCTTAAGGGAAATAGTAAGAGTTGACAGTAAATGTACATGAGAAGATAGAGCCTCCAATGGTGTCTGAAAATCTAATATCTTTGATGACATCCTATTAACAAGATGGACTACAGTAGTTACTGTATTATCCCAAAAACGGTAAGAGGCATTATTTTCAAATAATAAAGAATGAGCCGTCTTAAGGATATGCATATTCTTCCTTTTTTGCTACCCTGTTTTGTCGGGGCGTCCCTGAGCATAATGTTTTATGAAATAAGCCATGTTGCATTAAAATATTCTTTGAGATGTTGATTAATGTACTCGTCACCATTATCACTGCGATGGATCTGGAGCTTCATACTAAATTGAGTTTGCACCATAGTATGGAAAACTTTAAATACATTTACAACTTCATCCTTAGTCTTTATCAGATACAACCATGTCATTCTAGTGCAATCATTAACAAAAAGAACGAACCATCGACTACCAGATACATAAGTAATAGGAGAAACACCCCACACATCGGAATGAATCAAAGAGAATGGAATTGCACTTTTATTCAAGCTCATAAGAAAAGGTACTCGATGGTTTTTCGCCAAAATGCAAGTTTGACAATTAAACTGATAATCATTTAAACCTAAAAATAACTTAGGAAATAAATTCTTCATATAACCAAAAGATGAATGACCCAATCGCTTATTCCAAAGCCATATCTACGTCTTCCTACTGCTCAACATCATTGTCTATCGCATATCCTCCCTGCGAACCCGAGCATAAGCCTACTCAACTGTAAGGAATGGCTGCATCTGTAGCGCATTGGCTCTAATCTTATCTAAGCGATCATCTAAACCATCAAGGAAAATATAAACATGATCCTCTTGAATGGATGAATTGTATCTCGCAATATCATCAAGGCATACCTGTCGCGACCTAAAAAATTAAGCTAATAGATTATTAGGTTAATTAAATTAACTAACATAACTCAGACCCTCCCAAGTCTTATCAAATCACAAATTAAGTTTATTTATGAAAAAATGTTCAACTGAAGCCGCCACTAATTATTTACAGTAGGTTGATTAAAAACCTATATAAAATAGCAGGAGAAACTATTTTATTTTTATGAACCAGAGAAAATAAGTTCGGGGACTTGGTTGGTTATGTTAATTTAGTAAAAAACTAAAGCCCTTTTGGTACCTAATTTTTATGAAAAATCCTTAGTTTGGTGATTTGAATTTTTTTTATTAAATGCAATGCTAATGCAAGATGACTATATAACATACGAGATTATATGACATGGCAACATGGCATTATGGGGCAAGATGACATGGCAAAATGCATGACGTTGCAAGATGGCGTGGCAAAATACAAATTAAACGATATGCAATGCGAATGACTTTTTTTTGGGTATTTTTTATGCATTTTCGGATTTATGGAAAAATGAAGTGAAAAATCTATCCTAAAGTCAAAAGAAACATAATCTAACTTGAGAAAATCATGGGATTTTTTTGGTGGTTTTTTAGGAATTTATTCAACCATGAAAATAATAAAAATTTGAACAAAAATAAATAATATTGCCCATAAAACACACCCTTAAATTCGAAAATTCGATTTTACTCACAATAACCCCCAAGATTAAGGTTAGCAAGTGAATATTTTATGTAATAACCGTCGTCCCTATATACATAAGGCAAACCATGAAATTCTATTTATGAAAATCCGCTCCTCAAGATTGAGGATTTGATGTCTAATTCATACATATGAGCACGATCGTACTTCGAGATCGAAATCATGTGTTGCACTTAATATATGTTTTCCGAGAGACAAGACACAATTGGGAGTATGTGTTATGGGCAATATTGTTTATTAAAGCGCAAACTTTATAACGATAAAAAACAATCCAACACAACAAAAATAAAATAAGAAGAAAGTTAATTGAACTTGAATCTTTGAAATTTCAAGAGGGATAGCTGAAATTGTGCATTGGGGTCCATTTTTCCTCTTTAAAAAATCTTATCCAATTTGAATTTGAGAAGTTATTTTTAAGATCGAAAAATCTGGTTGATTATTTTTTAGATAATCCTCAAGATATAGAACGAATATCCATACCACATCAAATCTTATCTCTATCAGGCGAAAAACCACAACCAATTCATTGTTAGAGATAATAATCGAGACCCAAAAACGTATTTACAACTATATATTCTCAAAGCAGGACAGTCTGATTCAATCTTAATTTTTATTAATAACATGTAAAGGCCATCCAATGATCAAAGATAGAACCAGTCCTTCAATCCAACCTCGAGCAGGGTAGCAATCAAGAGTCATCCGCAGTACATAATTCAGTCACGATCGGGAGAGTATGCCAAAAATTCCGATGTCCACTTAATTCAGTTCGACTAGTAGATGACTTTACTTTGAGGAGAAAAAGGTTCCAAATTTATTTAATTAATCCCATAAAGTGCCATACGAATCCCACTTAACCGAATTAAGCTTGCTAAAAAAATTGAGTTCTCACCTTGCAATATTCAATTTACTGTTCTGAAAAAAAAACATACAGACTCCCACCATTTAATTACAAACCGAACAAATTCCTGAAAACATCAGAACAATACATGCAAGTCTTCAAAGCAACAGACATGAATTTGCGATCAAAAGATGAGAATTTGTTGCACTTTCGACACCAAAATCCAGCAACGCGCGACCCTGGACTAACACCCAAGATCTGTTCCTTTTTCACTGAATTCGCTCTTGAACAGCGAGATAATCTAACACAGAGTTGCACCTTTGTTAGATACTGAAGATGGATCAAAATAAAGCCAAAATACTGCCCAAAAAGAGTCAGTTCTGTGCTAGAACGAAGCTGGACAGCAGCTCCAGGCGGACCGTTTCCATACGCTCGGCACCAGGGCTGATAGGCAGGCGGCTGTGTCGATCTAGCGGCGGCAAGCAGGATCGAAGACGGAGTTGTCTTCGAAGGAAGTCGTGTCGAGACGCTGGTGAAGGTGTGTTACGGAAGGGAATGGCAATCGGCGAGGAACCCCTTCGTTTTGACGTCTTCCAGGCTTCAATTAATTAAATGTCAATAATCCAAGATGGGCTGGTTTAAATTTTGAATTAAGACCTCAACCCCTCATAGATTTCAGCAATATCCCAAATGCTTGCCTTTCGGACGAATTTTTACCGAAATATGGACTCCTTTTTTTTTTTTTTAATTCCGAGCTCAACTAAGGGTTATTTCGAATATTGGGCATTTAATCGAAAACTTCATCTAAGTAACTAAGCTTAAATAGACCAAAATAATCTTGATGATAGGTCCAAATAGCTCACAAAAATTCAGCATACTCCTCCGGCCTTGATCGAAATTTTCAAATTGAGTCTAGTTCAACCTCTTGTCAAATTAAGCTTAATTGACTCACTTATGACCCTAAATGCAACGACGTGCTCTTGACTCATAGAAAACGCAATGCATGAAAAGTTTAGTTTTTGCGTGTATTATAATTAACTCTTTTTTTATGCTTAAATAAGTGAATTTCTAAAAAATCAAAATTTAGGTGTCAACAATACCATTGAATTCGAGCGTCGAAAATTGATCTCTCTCCATAACCCTTGAAGGCTATTATAATAGGCTTCAATAGGTCCTCCAGACTGCTTCATTCGGGTCACACGCGTTTTCAAATCATAAACTTGAAAAGCATCAATTCCATTAAAAAAAAAAAAGTAGAAGTCACAGCATCCCAAACTGCTTTCACAGTTAGAAAGCGAATAAAGTTACCGATCAGAGCTAGATCCAGGAGTTTATCAGCCATCCTTTTACGGTGAAATCTTCAGTTTTCCATCTCCGAAATTGAGGATACGTAGGTAGAGGCTGAGGAAGGTCTCCATTGATGTATCTCAACCTATCTTTTCCTGCGATATACATCTCAACAACCTAAGATCATAAGTCATAGTTGGTTCCATCTAACTTAATTGCGATTAGCGAAGAAGAATAAGATGAATCATTCGGCGGTGTGGATGTCGGTGGAGTCTGGTTCTGAGTTAGAATCTAAGTCGATTTGGTAATTAGATTTCAATTAAAATGCATGAGACTACATGCGGGTCTCCCATTATACTCATGGAATGCTACATTTGACGCAACTATATCTTTGGTTAACATGAGTCCATTAAGTCCGATGGATGTAGGAATACTGCAAGAATAGTGGTCAAGTAAAAAGGTCAATCATTCATATCTAAAAGTTTTTTGTTGTATTACATATGCTTTGATCGACAGAGAGGATAGGAAGAAGCTTCATGCTAAATCCCAAAAGCGTATCTTTATCGGATACGATGACGATGAATATGGATATAGGTTTTGAGATTATAAGAATCATAAAGTCGTTCGCAGTCGGAATATGGTGTTCCATAACGAAAAGATGTACAAAGATCGTCAGTTAGAGCATGAGATCGTAATAGAACCAGAATATCTTGAGCTAGACACAATTCCTAGGAAGATTATTCTAGCATATTAGAGTGCACATGTAGGGAATGTTCAAGATGGACACATTATTAATGAGCAAACAGTTCAAGAGGAATGCAGTGATTCGGAATAGATTAATGACCTTGAAGTATCTATTTTGAGGAGATGTACACGTGTGAGAAAGCTAAAGATAATTTTGATCCTTCAGCTAATACTGTTTTGAGCTATATTATATGGGAGAGTCGAAAGCTTATGATAAGGCAAAGAAAGACACATCTCATACGTAGTGAGAGTGTGCTATGAAAGACGAGCTAAGCTCGTTATTTCAAAACAAAACTTAAGAGTTGACCGATTGCCAATTGATAAAAAGGCTTTGTTAAACTAGTGGATGTACAAGATCAAAAATGAAGCCGACAATAGTTTCATATACAAGGCAAGACTTGTAGTAAATGGCTTTTCTTATCGACTACTCCGAGATATTTTCACTAGTAGTGAAAATAACATCAACAAGAGTTTTGTTGAGTATAGTTGCAGTGGAGGATTTTCATCTCGAGCAGTTAGACGTAAAAATGGCATTTTTGCATAGTGATCTATAAGAAGAGTTATATATGGCGCAACCTAGAAATTTTGAGTTCAAAGGAGATTATGGTGTATCACTTGAAGAAACTCTGCGAACATGATATTTAAAATTTTATGATTTTATGCAAGAAAAAGGATTTGCACACTGTGAGGCGGATCATTGTGTTTATTTTCGCAAGTGTAGCGATGGTAATATTGTATATCTCTCTTTATTTGTTGATAACATGCTGGTGGCTAGCTCTAATATGAAGAGAATCGCAAAATTAAAGAAAATGTTAGTATCGCAGTTTGCAATGAAAGACTTGGGAGAGCCCATGAAAATCATCAGGGACAAGAAAAATAAAAAATTATGATTGTCGCAGGAAGACTATGTGAACAAGGTGTTAAAGAGATTTAACATGGATAAGGCAAAATTGGTTGCGATTTTTCTAACGAGTCACTCAAACTTTCTAAGGATATGCGAGTACTCAGACTTTGAAAGATGAGATAGCAACATTGATGTATGCGTCAGCAGTAGAAAGTTTGATATACGCCATTGTGATCACGAGATCAGACATTGCATAGGCAGTGGAAGTTGTAAGTCGATATTTGAAGAACCAGGGCAGTATTGAAATGCAGTAAAATGGATAATGTGATATTTAGCAAGAACATCAAATTGCTTTCTTTATTATGAAGGTACGTTTTTAGGATTGCAGGGGTATGTAGATGCATATCACTCGTGTGATCGAGATAGTGGTAAGAGTACCATTGGATATGTTTTTATAGTTGCAGTTACAATAATGAGTTGGTTATCTCAAATACAGAAATTAGTGGCTCTATCGACGACAAAAGCAGAGTCTAAGGAAATCATGTGGTCACAGGATTACCTAGAGGAGTTACATCGAAAGCAGCTAGTGAGTACACTATGGAGTAATAGTCAAAGTGTGGTGCACTTAGCAAAGAATGCAGTTTATCACTCAAGGACTATACATATCAAGAAGCGTTGTGACTTCATCAAGTCAGCATTAAAAGATAACGAGTTAAAGCTACCGAAGATTGATGGCTCAAAGAATCCAGCTGACATGTTTACCAAGGTAGTAGACAGAGATAAGCATATTTTATGTACTACTACTGTTGGCATTACTCCATATTAATTGATGAGGAGTATCGCAGAGGTACAAGTAGAGTTTTCAATATGTGTCGTAGACCATGTTCGACTCATATTTTGTATAAAATGGGTCTTATATGGACCATTAATTTTTAAAGAGCTCACTAAAAATGAGTCCAAAAAGTTGGAGCGAAATTAAATTGGTCAATAATGGGTAACACATTTAAACCTATTTTCAATCCATATTAGACTCATCTTCGACCCATAAAGACAGCTTTCTTGCAAATGGACCCAATACTTCAAAGGCTTTATTATTATTATTATTATTATTTTCTATTTTTATAAGTGAAATGAAAAAAAAATGAAAAGAAAAAAATATAAAAGCTGACAGTCGCCGGCTGTCGCTGGAGAAAAATAAAAATACTTTTAATATTTTGAATAAAATATATTTTAAATAATAAAGTACTTTTTGAATAGCTAATATTTAAAAAATTTACAAAATTTGGAAAAAAATCTAAAAAAAGGAAAAAAATTTCACTAGCTTTTTTTATTGTATGGAAGTATTTTAATAATAGTATTTTATTAGAATATTATTGTGATTTGGTAATATTGATCAAAATAGGTTAGACGGGTCAATGTGGGTGGGACCATATTCAACCAGACCCACTCATTTGACACATGTAGGTACAAGTTTCAGTTACTAGTATTTTCGAAGATGATGCATGTAAGTTGCTTGATGCATTAGATATATTTGTCTTCAAGTGGGAGATTATTGACGTATGAAGCCAAAATACTTCATTAAAGGCTTTTTTTTTTTTTTTGTGTTTTGTCCTTTTTTGCTCCTAGGTTAAAAGCTACACCTCTTATATTAGTAATGTAAATATAGTAGCCGTCATAAGAGCCAAAAAAAAAAAAAAACAACGCAAAGTAGCAAATAGAGAGAGAAAGAAAAGAGAAGCCATGACGGCATTCTTGAGTTCTTGATTTCTTTTTGCTTTGATCTTGTGAAAATATCATCAATTATATTTCTATTTTTCTCAAAAACTAGTGAATTCACATAGTGCTTCTGCACAAAGACGTAACCCAAATTTGGGTGAACTTCGATAACAAATTCTTTAGTGTATTTTTCTGATTCGATTCTTTTATTATTATATTCTGCTAGTATGGATTATTTACTGGGGTTATTTTTCTAGAATTGGACGCCATTCCTAACAGACAATGCCTAAAAACCATTGCAAGGGACACAATACGATGGTAACATAGATCTAGAAAACCTAAAGTTGTAAAGCTCATGTAGAACTTAGGTAAAACGTAACAAGCTTGCTACGTTGGTTGAGATGGACAATCTCAATGGCCGAAGGTGCCAAGTTATTTTGCTAGGTGAGCGAGGTGGTAAGCTCTGAAGGTGGGCTTGATTCTAGAGTGGAGCAAAAAATCAGTATTGTTTTAGGCTCTAGGATATGCAAGGTATGTTCCGGGTTTTGAAAATTAAAGAATCGATTTTGATGGGTATGTTTCAGGTTCTAGGTAAAACTTAGAACAAGTGTTTACATTTTTCCTTGTTCTATGTCTTCGCAATTATGTGGTATTCCATGATGTCCGATGACGAGTGTGTAATCAGAAATTACTATTTTGAGCTTTCATTTCTGGCAATATCCATGATTGAGAAATTTACTTTGTTAATGATTCATGTTCTTCGTGTGTTTAAATATAAGTTGTGGTTGGTGGATTGTAGCGATAAATAATAATCCGTAGAAGTGATGATTCACTGCAGTCATTCAATTAAAAATACATACGAAAACTCGGTAGACTCTAGAACCTATGATTAGGTAGGTTTCAAGTTTCAGAGTATGCAACGTAAGTTGAAGGTTCCAAAAATTGAAAATCAACTCAGACAGATAGGTTCCGTTGGCTTCTTTGGAATTTGGGTCCGAGGGTTCACGGTTGTGACGAGACATAGGCCGCGTCCAAATTGAAGTTGGAGGGTTGATGCTTGGAGAGGCAATTGGGTCATGTTCGTGGACGGGACAATGGGACTAGAGGTTGAACAAGCGGAGAGGCAGTAAGTGGCATGCTTGTAGAAGGAGACATTGCTGGATCAAAACCTCGGACATGTTGTCCATTAAATTCTTGAAGCCCAAGAGGCCCATTTTCGTGCGTTGAGCTTGACCAGGCAGCCCGTTGCATGGTCTTGGAAGGTGGGTCCAAGAGTGAAATGGGCGGGTCGGGAAGTGGCAAAGTCGGGGCAAGCCGTTCGCTCCGAATCCGAGGACGATGAACCGTGTGGCGGTGGGGAAGACATCTGCAGTAAGAAATGCATTCGCAGAGACGGCTTTCGGATGCGACGAGCAACGGTATCAGACCGTTCGCGACCGGTGCTCTGATGCAGTTGTTCCCACTTGGACCGATGCGGCCACAATGGAAACAAACATGACGTGTATTTTTCATAGGGCGAGTTCTTGGAGATGGCCGTCAATTTGGATTTTTAAGGCATGTGTGGGTTGTGAGAAACCGTTTGATCTGAACACAAACGCGTGGCTATGGACCGCGTTCCACGCTTGAGAGAAACATTGTCGCGTCTTGACGGTCTAACCAAGAGGGAAGATCCCATGATGCTTTGATGCGTACTTTTTTTTCACCAGAGACAGCTTTTTGGATACATCGGACATTGTCGAGTTTCCACCGTATGTTGCTCGTGCTTTTTTCCCTCGTCTTGCATAATGATTTTGTAAAGTACAAGTGGAACCACATGTCCGAATCCTTCGCGACATCATTGGACGGGAGCTTGGCAACGGTCAAATTTGAATACTGATCGAAAGTTGATGCGTTTTCACAAGACAAAAAAAAAAAAAAAAAAAAAAAAAAAAACAGAGCACGGTAAAGCATTCAGAGCCGACCTGAAGTTGGTTTTCTTATGAGACAAAGAAGGAACCCAAAGCTAAAATTGATGCTATCTTACGAGATAAGAAAAAGGCTTGAGGGCAGACGCAAATTGAGACGCAAACTAAGGTTGATGCTTTTTAAGGGAATTTGGCCCTTTTGGAAAGTTCTTAATTTTCTCTCCAAAGTCCTTAAAACTCGAAGGAAAAGGAACACGAGGGAACTTATCTACATATATCATACATATCCTAGTTTACGGAGGTACGGAAGAATATTCTCCTATTCCAATTAGATAGAAACAAGCTGACCAAAAATAATAATAATTTTATAAGAAATTATACGAACGAATTGACCCCCCCCCCCAAAAAAAATCATTTTATAAGAATATTATTCATATCATAGGGGGAAAATATTATGTTTAGAAGAAAAGACAGCATGGTACTGGAGTAGTTGTCCATCGTGGGTAGGTTGTAGCTATGTCATGTGAATAAATAAAAATATTTCTTTATGAATAATTAGATGATTTTATATCGCGTAATCTTCAGATGGTCGTTTTCGATTGCATTAGTAAACAACGACTCATGAACCCGTGTGGCGACAGCGATGGCCCTTTGTTGTTCTAGTTTCTTCATCACATAGGTAGACAATCTTGTTTACAGCGAAAAGATATGTGAAATTAAAAGAAGGTTTGGATTGTGGCAGTTGTCCGTAATAGATAGATTGCAGCTAATGTCAACCGAATAAAATAGAAGATTTCACTATGGTTTCTAGATTTTTATTTTATTTTATTTTTTTTATGTACCCTAATCTTTTAAGTTAGATGGGCATTCGCGATTGTGTGAGCAAATAAAAGGTCATGGACCCGTGTCGCGGCCACGGTCATTTGTCACGTTAGTTTTTGCATCGCGAAGCTCGACCATCTTGCCAGCATTATATCGAACGAGAAAAAACACGTGAGACTAAGACAAGTTCTGGATTGAAGCAATTGTCCATATTAGATAGATTGTAGCTATGTCAAACTGAATATAATAAAATGATTTCATTATGATTTTTAGAATATTGTATATCTCGTAATCTTTTAAAGTAGACGGCCATTGTTGATTGCGCAATTCATAAACCCTTGTCGCGCGACGGGGATGGACATTCTTGTTTTGGTTTTTGCGTCGCAAAGCTAGACAATGTCGTTACCTCCAATTGGTTAGCTAATAATCTCGTGATAATTCATTCGACGTCCTTACGATACGACATTGTTAATCAAAAGCATTGGAATCTTCGTATTCCTCCGAAATTTTCCTTCCTTTTCCAATAAAGTTCATTAAAAGAGGTATTTTTAACTCGAGTTTAGTATTAAGACACACACACACAAAAAAAAAAGTGACTTTTATAAACCCCACTTACTCGTATATTTAATTAAATCTATCCAAATTGGTTACAATTTTTTTTAATTAATAGATAATGGTCTGAATTGTTATATGAGTTAGTTATATTCAACAAATAGATCATAAGTGTATTTAAACATAATGCGTGTTAAATGAGTGTAAATAAGTTTACAACTTACTTAGAACCAACTCAATTTTATGATTATCCATTCTTGTTCTGTCGATCTCGTGCTCTCACTTTAATTTGTGTATGAGCTTTCTTAGATTTGATTAAATATGAAATTGTTTTAAAATTATGAGTTAGAGTCGGATATGAATTGAATATGAGTCGCTATATTTGCATTATAAAAATAGAAACGAGTTAAATTGATCTATTTAGATCATTTTATTTATAAACGATTCAAACTCGAATTCATCAATCCATTTAATGAATTTATCGTAAATCCTCTACGCTATGTTACGGCCCTTGGAAAGTTGGTTAATATAGGATGAAAGTACCAAATAATAATAATAATAATAATATAAACCCACGCTGACACGGCACCGCTCCGCACGGGCCGGGAGCAGCGCCACACATGCGTGGCTGCGATGACAAGTTTCGGCAACCGTTTATGCGAAGCCGAGCCCAGTTAACGCTGGGTCAGCCAACCAACACACCGACAGCGACTTTTCTATGTGAGAATCTGAGAATCTACCGGGCATCAAATTACTGTCGTTCGGATAAAGATTTAGACCAATGACCCCATTATTTATTTATTTTTTTTTTTTAAGTAGCGAAACGAAAAAGATTTCCAAAAAAGCATGACTTAATTGACCCACCGGATACCGCTTTCGCCGCCGCAAAGCTGCCGGCAACCCTATTCGCACGGAGGAGGAGGAGGAGGAGGAGGAGGCGGCGGGGGAGCGGCGGTTTCCCCGGCGTTCGTCGAGACGGTGGAGCAAGAGGAGGCGGCGGAACGTATCATTCCGGAAAATGGGAAGTGTAGGGGTGGGGGAGGAAATAATAATAATAATAAATGAGGGATTTGGAAAATCGAGGACAGGTGAAAGGGGGAATATCCGAGTGGCATATCCGAATCTTCCAAGGATAATGCTCCCAACTAGTCGAACTTTCTGAAAACTCCACGTGACCAGAGTGCGGGCCCCGCCCCTGCGCCGCGACTTTTCCCGCTTCCCGTTTGACCCTCAACTCTCAAATTTTATATATATATATATATATATATATATATATATATATATATATATTTTTTTTTTTTTTATTAACCCCTCCAGTCTCCATTCTCATTGACTTCCTTGTTTTTTGCCCCCCTCTTTCTGGTCTGAATGTCACTTGAGGGGAGGAGAGAAGAGAAGTCTTCCTGACATTTTTAAGCTAAGTAACGTCGAGCTTCTTTCGTAATCTACACGCCAAAAATATTAATTAAGTATATTTATTCGTTAATGTGCATTCAGTTAAAAAAAATCTTTCTTAGAGATATTCACGACGCGGTCTTTGTCGTGTATTACGAGGTACATGTTGCGATTACCAAGTACCGAAGTAAAAATTGAGTTTAATTATTTTGTTTTATTTTGTGGGACTTATAATTATAATTATTTTTTTAATTGGAGACGGGACTGAGAAAGAGAGAGAGAGAGATGAGCTGGGTGGTGGATATTCCAGATTCCTTTGGGATTATACCATGCGTCATAAATATGCAAAGGGGTCCCACTCAACGGCTCAATCTCATCCGAGCCGCCATCCGCTGTTAGCCGCTTCCTCTATTTTCAGCCTGGTCCTCCCACACCCCCTCCCCGCCCCCCCGCCCCCCCCCCCCCCCCTTGTAACGTCGAAGCAAAGAAAATGGTTTGTAAATCTCTCCTTTCGCTACGTGTTTTGGGAGCTCGTCTAAATCCTCTCACGCCAATGTCGAATCACGAAAGGGAATGCGAAGACCACGTGATTTTAGACAACACGAAGCTGAACCGGTAGACACATTACGTAAAACTTGACTCCCGACATCGCTCTATGTCGCTAGCCAATGGCAAGCCGACTCAATCGAAGTTTGAAGCTCGCGCACATCGGCGCCACGCTCCTCCTCCTGAGCACGCGCGTGACGGCTGACGGGTTGGCTTCGTACAGACGCAGCTGTTCAATACAGTTACTTTGTTGTTTCTCGAAACAGTCCACCTCAGTCTTATATTAATATTTTGAATTCTCCAAGTACCGTGTAGTGTACATATTACCTATGACCGCATCCAAATCTAGCGGGGACTCACTTCCAGAGCATTTTCCAAGGACTGCGCTAATGATACTCGAATCTGAGCATAAATCTCTGTTGTCTCGAAACAGTGTCGGTGCTGACCCGTCCTATATCTTAACAAAAAATAAATGATAAATTTACAAACGAAATGACCGTACTAACCTCCGGAGTGGGGGAGCCCCACCCTTTTTATGGGGCCCCCTCGAAGCCTAGAAGCCTCCTCCAAAATCTCAGATTTCGAAAAATTAAATCGACGCCGTGGTATACTTTCAGTTTCAGATATGTAAAAAGATCATCGTAAGTGGCGCGCAGCTGCGAAATTCCCATTTTCGCCCTGTCCCCGCTCTTTCCGGGCCGATGACGTCACCAGAACAGG
Source organism: Rhodomyrtus tomentosa (assembly GCA_028455895.1). Taxonomy (NCBI): domain Eukaryota; kingdom Viridiplantae; phylum Streptophyta; class Magnoliopsida; order Myrtales; family Myrtaceae; genus Rhodomyrtus; species Rhodomyrtus tomentosa. The sequence continues at coordinate 36,190,003 of JAPCWY010000004.1, forward strand.
GACTCCCGAGCAATTTATTTTATGGCCACTCGAAAATTTGCAAATATCCGACGAGTCCCCTTTCTCTCCCGAGGAAGATTTGGACTTCTCCGCTCTTCAGCACGTTGGCCAAACCAGCCACGAGCTCGAGCCACTGCACTACAGCAAAAAGTAATAAAATAAGAAATTACTCTTTATTAGCAAAAAAAAAACTACTTTTTATTATTAATTTCAGAAGAAGAAGAAGGGGAAAAAAAAAAACTGAAGCTGCAGATGGACTGCCTTCCACGTGGCATTCTCAAAGCGTCCGAACAGTTTCAAAGGAAGGGGAGAAAAAAAAAAAAGAAGAAAAGAAAAAGGTAATGAATTTTCAAAGGAGGAGCAGGGAGATGTACTCTTACAAAATGTCGGATATTCCAGGCACAAATTAACGAATATTCTCGTCTTCTTCCGCCATTAAAATCTCGTTCTCCTCAACCTCCATCCCCCCTCTTCTCATCTCTCTCTATCGTCCCGGAAAATCGAATTTTCATTCAAGAGAGAAGATTTTCTCGTCCCCCCCCCCCCTTTCTCTCGCTCTCTCTCTTCCCGGGCCCCCAGCGAAAGGCCTCCATGAAATTCGGCAAGAGCCTCAGTAACCAGATCGAGGAGACGCTGCCCGAATGGCGCGAGAAGTTCCTGTCCTACAAGGACCTCAAGAAGCGGTTGAAGCTGATCGATCCCAGGGGCGGCGACCGCCCCAGCAAGCGACCGCGGCTCGATGCGGCGGTCGCGGCCGGTGGCGGGGACGGCGGTGCCGATGCCGCCGCCAGCGAGGGCATGACGAAGGAGGAGATCGAGTTCATCCGGCTGCTGGAGGACGAATTGGAGAAGTTCAACAACTTCTTCGTCGAGAAGGAGGAGGAGTACATCATCAAATTGAAGGTACTGGGGCGCTTCTTGTTTCCGTCTTCTGTCGATTGGACCTGTCTCCTCCTTCGCTCGGTTAATCTGCGCATTTCGATTCTTCGATTTTGGTTTTTTCCTGTTCGTTTCGTGTGCGATTGATTTGCTCGTTAAGCCTTGGCACTGGCAATCGTTTGCGACAAGACGACGTCGTTTTCTGAAAATTGCTCTAGGAATAGAATTCGCGTTTCTTCTAGTCGAATGAGACGGTGATGGAAATGTAATCTCTGCAACATGATTATGCAGTTCTATACATGGAGAAGCACTTGAATGTCGAAGAATTGTCCTTACTTCCTCGGAAAGTTTTGCCTTTGTGCCTCTGCTTTTGTTGGTTGTTTGGTACGTTATTGATCTTAACTAGATTCTTAGTTGGGAAGTTAGGTTATTTTGGAATACGTTATTGATCTTAACTAGATTCTTAGTTAGGAAGTTAGGTTATTTTGGAATTTACCTCGTAATTTGGACTGACCACTTGTTGAAGGACGTGCTACACTTTAGTGGTCGTCATACTTCGAATATAGTAAGTTAGAATATAATGTGGAACTGACTGGGACCACAGATTAGTCGACAAAATGTCGCGACTAATATGCCCGGAATCATCTTTGCTGGGGTTAGCTTGTCACACGGCGTATTTTAGCACGTGCGCTATAGTTCGTGCTTGTGCAACTTGTGCTAGGCATGGTCCGTTCTAGCCGCAAGATTGCGGGGTGCGTGATTATGATTACATTCGCGAAGTCACTCCTTTGTGCTCTTTAAGAATATTTCGCTAAATAATCGAGGCATATATACCATTTTATGAGCTAATAGAATATATAAATGTGGAGCTGACTGGAACGACAGATTAGCTGACGCAAGAGATTCCGCGAGTCTATGACCGTTGATATCGATTTATTCTTGCGTTAAAGGTTGATTATTTTATCCGATCAACGGTCGCCACGTGTATTCAGTTTGACTCCTATATAGCGACGTTGTCTATGGCACGAGACACGTTTCATTGCTATATGTGGAAAGTGAGAATTTGGTACTTAGAAGTTAGGTGTTGTTGGGATCAGCCTGGTGAAACATGCCTTTGACGGTTTGAGTGTGTAAGTAGTTTACATTAGTGGTCAAAGCACGCGACATTTGACTGGGACGACAGATTAGACGACACGAGTGTGGCGAGCAATCTAACCTTGTCTCATTCTTTAAGGTTCCCCTGACCGTTATATATATTATGATCCGCGATGCGTACCTATTGATAGCTGCCATATCACTCTTTTCCCTTATAAAACGTGTCGTTCCTGTATTGTGGCGAAATTCTGCTGATTCAATTTTATTATTATTATTATTATTTGGTAGAAATCATACTTATAGACGAACGTGCATCCTAATCTCATGCACAATGCTTGTTAGATCTTGGATGTAGGGAGAACCATGAAATTGCTTTGGGAACTTTAAGTGTTGGTTACCTGTTCAAATGTTGGAGATGCTCACTATTGCCTAATAAAACGCCATGAGTACTTGGATTCTCTGGTCAAGACGGGCAATAGGGAAGAGTTGTTGGATCATTGTGTGATACTGATTGTAGTGCCACCTCTTAAAACTAAGGGGAGTTTGATGACTGATGTTCATATCGTGGGTCATCGCAGGAATTGCAGGATAGAGTAGGAAAGGCCAAGGATTCTAATGAAGAGATGATCACGATTAGGAAGGAGATTGTGGATTTCCATGGGGAGATGGTCTTGTTAGAGAACTATAGCGCCCTCAACTATACAGGTACTGCAAATTTCTTTTCCTTAAGTTTTGAATTCACAAATTTGGCTCTTATTGGTGTTCTGCAATCTGCTTTGATTCTCCACGGATTTGGTTTAGTCGAAAACAATTGTGTGTTCTTCTGCTAGACTTAGTTGTCACACAGTCAGGTACGGAAGGGTCTTAACAGTACTCCCATATAGCTCTCTGTACTGGAAAGAAAACTCGATGTTGCATTAGACTGCAGTAGATTAGCTGTACCATGGGCAGGCCTGTCAAACATATAGTTCAAAAAAGACCGAATGATCTCTAACATCTTCTTGGAATCACATTTGCTTATGGCATTTCTCTATCCTCTGTGCGGCCACCGAGCTATAGGTTCACCAATCTGGCAGACAGTCATAATCAGTTCCCCTTGGTTGAAGTTAAGAAAAGAAATGGGGATCTATTTGATAACCGATAGGGCTTTTGATTAGTGCTTTCTATTGGCCCCCTCTAATTGTTTCCTAACTCTGGATTCTCTCTGGTCGCAGGGCTGGTGAAAATCCTGAAGAAGTATGACAAAAGGACGGGAGCTCTGATGCGCTTGCCCTTCATCCAGCGCGTCCTGCATCAGCCGTTCTTCACCACCGACATGATTTACAAGCTCGTGAAGGAGTGCGAGAAGATGATCGATCAACTCTTCCCCGCACACGAACCTCCTCCACCCGCGGCCGAGCCAGCAAGAGTGGACGTCGAAGGCCTGGACCCCACGACCTCCACTTCCACCAACGATGATGAGGTGCTCCGAGTTCCCAAGGAGCTCGCAGAGATTGAGCACATGGAGAACTTATACATGAAGAGCACGATATCGGCTCTTAGAGTCCTCAAGGAGATCCGGAGCGGTAGCTCGACAGTCAGCGTATTTTCGTTGCCGCCACTGCAACTGAGCGGTCTGGAGGAGACGTGGAAGAAAGTCCCGCTCCTGGAGCAAGAAGCTAAGTAGCTGTTCTCATGATAGTTTTTTTCCCTCGAACCCTTTTATCATCTTTTACTCTCCATAGCTGCATATACAGTGTAATGTGCTATAAGATTCCTGGGGAACTAATCCTGCAAGTAAACAAGACGCATAAACTTGTGTACTAAAGGATTTGTGTCCCTAGTAGACTACTTACTGTGCTAAAAGATCTGCTTAATTATCTTGATGTGAGACTCGAGCCACATCGCATATCATTTAATCTTTAGATGTATCCTTAGTTACTATCTAAACATTTAGTTATTTCACTTGCCTAACATTGACGTTCCTAAAACAATCAAAGATGGATTCATGCATTATGTATATATTTGGATTGATGGTTCATAAATCTTGACAAATAGTGATATGTGTTTGACTGATATAGATATGTATTGTATCTATAGTTACCTATCTATTACATGTAATCTGTAATACATTAAGGGTTAAAATGATGGCTAAAATTGATCGTTTATATCAGTTATAAAACAAATGGGCATAAAATATTTTATAGGACACTGATATTTAGGTGTAAAATTTCGTTACATAATTAAAATATTCTTCATTTGATTAATATTTCAAATAATACGGGCGATTATCTTTTAGAGAAATAGTTTTTAAATTATTCAATTTTTACGAATAAACGGGCTCATGTCTGACTTTTCAACACTTGATGGGAATTTATTTTCAATTTCAGCAAAAATCAGCCCAAGCATTGTAATATTCTCAGTGTTAATTTCGCCATTAATGACGATTATCAAGTGTTTTCCCAAAAGCCCTTTGTAATCATCCTGATGTGACCCCTTCTAAGTTTGCCGCTTCAATCTACTCATTTCCACAGATGTGAGATGTAATTGTTTCAGTATTAGATCCAACGGGGCCTTTTTTTTTTGGGACCTCGTGAAGTCCATTACCCATTGCAATTCACAGTAACAGTGACTTGTCAGTTCTTCCTTAACCAAAACGTAGAACAAGGGCACGAACGATAATCACTTTATTGTTTATTTTATCTTATTTCAAGAAACCGATTTAGAATATAAATCCATTTGGCAAAATAATTTGTTCTTACTATTTTCGAAATAAAATTCTAAACCAGAAATAGATATGAAAAAGAAATGAAAAATGGAACTTTCCTACTTTTTATTTATTAATTTTTTAAACAAAAATTAAAGTAAGAATTCTTCTATTTGCTCACTCGCTCTACCTCACGTCCTTGTCGACAGCCGCTGGTCTCCGGTTGCTAATCGCCCATCATCAGTCCTTGATCGCTGGTCGAGGTTCAGCAGTCGACAACTGTAGAAATTTTATACTGTTATTAAACGAATTGTAGCTTCGGGAACAAAAATTGTGTGTCATTATCAGAAACTCGTTTAGGGAATAGAAATATAAAAACCTATTTATGGCTAGAAATAGTAGGGGTGTGCGAAGGAATCAGGAACCAACTGAATCGCCTGAAATCAGACTAGGAACCGGTTGATACCGGTTTGGTTCTCGATTTCAAGTATGGAACTATTCACTTGCCTACCCATACCAGATCGATAATATAATATATTATTTAATTTATAAATGAAAATAAAAAAAACAAATCATTAATTTGAAACTTGCTGATCTCATATCAAATTCTCACTTTCATCTTAGCCTCTATTTTCTTTCGTCTTAGACTCTTGATGTCTCACTCTTATCTCAGTCTCTCCGTCTCTATTTCTCAACTCATGACAACGCCTTTGGCTGTTCATCGCCTCGCTTCCTTGCTCTCGATTGCCTCCATTTGTTTGGTGGGACCGATTCCATGGATGCATTCAAGAAATGGACCGGAAGTCAGTTTCTGGTAGACCCATAGAATAAATGAGTAGTTCTCGATTTCAATTTTTCGAAACCGGCCCTTAGTTGACAGTTTTCAGTCTCAATTTTTTGAAACCAGCCCTCAGTTGGCGATTTTCGATTCTAGAGTGGGAACCGACTATTTGGACTATACTCACCCCTAAGAAATAACTATAGAAAATAGAATGATTATCATTTCCACCCTAAGTAGTCGACCTTGTTTGGATGTTAGCAATGGGAACGAACGAAAAGAAATGCATAAACGCTAACCAACACGAGCCAGAAGACTGACGCAGTTATTTATTCATATAACGAATTTGGTTCCCTCAACGGCTCGGTTTGGGTTTTCATGATACCCGACCCAACTCAAAAACAGAAGTGTGCTTGACCCGAGCAGCCCATAGAATTTCCTCAACCATACATAATGAACTAATAGTGCTATCTAAATTGGCACATTGATTCACTAGAACTTAGGCGTGTCAAACCTCCCCATTTGTTAGTTCGGTGAGAAAAATTATCAAAAAAGCCCTAAATTATAATTGTGCCAATTCAGTAATAAATATTTTTTTTTGCTAATTCGGTTTTAAATCTTTTGCTAATTCATTGTTGCAATACTAATGCGGAAACTACTAGGATCTTACAAATACGTCAACGCGAAAGCCTAGAGAAAATAACGAGGAACAATAAACGACACTAAATATAACGTGATTCAGTCCGAATATCGGTACCTACATCCACGAGGAGAGCCAGCAAAAACAATTCACTATATCAGAGAATTATATTTATAATCACTCAATACACTCATATTTTCCACACCTAAATTATATCCAAACTCAGTATTTACAAATAAACAAATCTCAATTAGATATAATAGTAAATCTCCGGAAAGAATGCGCCTATGTCCGAAACTCTAGCATGTACAGCTGGCAACACAAACCTACGCCACCTTTGCTTCTGCGTTTGTTTTTGTGTGTCTGCGTCAATAGCTTATTGTCCGGCACCTCCTTTCTTGTGCGGCTTCATTCTAACTAACTTTGGCTGAACGACACTAATGTGATAGTTTCTAATAAAATTTTAGTATTTTTTGAATTATTTATTTATTTTCTTTTGTTTGTTTCTTTTTTCTTCTTCTTCTTCTTTCTCTGGTTGATGGTAAGATCGACAACTAGCCAAAGGCGAGGGCAAGGGCGAGGTCGACCACACGGCTATAATATTGTACTCGTAGATACGCATGACTACCAGCATCCATTGTTTATGACTAGGAATATAAAGAGAGAATTCTCAAAGAAGTCCTAAATCTATTACAATTGTGTAAATTCAGTCTTAAGCCCCTTTAATTGTGCCAATTTATTCCTAAATCTTTTGACAATTTGTCAATTCAGTCCTAAACATTTTATTTGTGTCAATTAACCCTAAGAATTTTAACGATTTGCTAATTTAGTCATTCTGTCAATTTTGACATGAAAATATTGACATAACAATTTAGTCAATGCCAACTATTTTACATGGCATGACTACTTCGAATGTGGATAACTTTTCAATTTTCCCTAAATTATTATTGTTATTTATTTATTTATCTTTTCTCTTTTTTCTTCTTTTCTTTCCTTTTTGTTTTCTAACCGTGGACAGGCAAGATCGCCACTTGACCCACACCTCGCAATGCCCTCCCCTCAACCAGGTGAGGGTAGTTGGCTCTTAGTCCGAGACATTTCATTTGTGTCAATTAATCCTAAAAATTTTGACGATTTGCCCAATTTATTCATTCTGGCTAATTTTGACTAGAAGATGTTAACATAACGGTATAGCCAGTGTCAACCGTTTTATGTGGCACGGGTGCTCTAGATGTGGATGACTTTTCAAAAAAATTAAATTATTTCTTTCTTTCTTTCTTTTATCTTTTTTCCTCTTTTTTTTTTCCTTCTTCTTTTCTAACCTTGGACAGACAAGATCACCACTTGACCCACACCTTGCGATGCCCTCCCCTCAACCAGGAAAGGGTAGCTGGCTCTTAGTCCTAAACATTTCATTTGTGTCTATTAATTCTAACAATTTTGATAATTTGTCACTTTAGTTTTAATCATTTGAAGGATTTTTCAATTTAGTCATTCTAGTCAATTTTTGGCTAGAAAATGTTGACATAACAATTTAGTCAGTGCCAACCTTTTTACGTGGCACGGCTGCTCTGGATGTGGAAAATTTTTCAAATTTTCCTAAATTATTGTTATTTGTCTCTTTTTTCCTTTTTCTCCTTTTCCTTACTTTTTTCTTTTTCTAACCTTGGATAGGCAAGATCGCCACTTGACTGACACCTCACGACAACCTCCCCTCGTCCAGGTGAGGGTAACTAGCTCTTAGTCATGGCCGGCGAGGATAGAGTTAGGAAAAAAAGAAAAGAAAAGAAGAAAAAAATTCATAAAAAAGTTCAGAAAAATAAAAATTATCCTTAACGTTCCTAAAAAGCAATAGAACAAGCGGCTGAATTGCAGACAAAATGAGAAAATCCCTTTACATGATGGATTCGTTTATTTTGCGAAAATATTTTTCAAGGACATTTTTTTTTCATTTTATGGAATTTGAATCAGTTGGGAAAATGAGTCAAGGGAAAATGTTTTTATACTAAAACTTAAATTCAAAAAAGTGATTTTTAAATATGAATAGGTATCGACGATTGGATCATAAACTCTATACTCGGGCATAGAAACCCCAACGTTCGTTCTTCGGCTATGTGGCCAGGTTCCTCATGGGCTGGGGTCCATCTAAGTTGTGCTTAAAAAATTGGCCACCACGCTCAAGTCCATTAAGGCTGAGCTCAAGACACAAGTGTCCGTGCTCAGGATGCCAAACCTGGTAATATCAAGATCAGGCCCAGGTCCTCGACGCCAGTCCATGCCTAGGTCCTCAATTTCTGAGACGGAGTCCATTGAGGCTAGGCTCAGAATTCCGTATCACGTTTGGAAGTTTTGAGTCCCCTTTCCTCGGTCCCTCGATGCGTGGGCTTGGGCTCGGGCTCTAGGGAACTAGGCTTGGCTTCTATAGACTGGGGCTAGGGCACAATAGAGTGCCGCACGGGCATCAAGTTCTCAAGCTTGATTTCGGTGTACCGAAGACTAGTAGTGCTTGGGAGTCGAGGATCCGAGCTTGAGATCTCGAAGTCCGTATCGGGTTCTTTGGCTATCCTTGCGCAAACCACTAGCACTAGAATAATGCACATACATTTGCCTTACCAAGCAACGAATATAGTTTACTTTTAGGTTTCAGCCAAATATCGAAAAATGTGGTCATATCATGAAAAATGAGTACATTGAGAAACATTTTTCAAAATTTTCATATTTTTCGCGAAACAAATGAAGTTGATGTGTTTATTTCACAAAAAATAAATAACTTAGACAACAATCTTTCCAAGAACTAATAAAAAGTATTTTTATCGTCCGTGTTAATATTTAGGTATAAATTGCTTTACTTAGTGAAAACAGTTTTCATTGACTAAATGGAGAATCATCCACTAAATAATTTATTTTTCCCTTAACTAAGGGAGCTGAAACATGCTACGGGTAAGCACAACAACACAGTATGAACGGTTCAGAGATCGATTTGAAACGTAGGTGATCCCTCGGAAAATGCTGACCCCATCGCCACATCGTTAAACGTTTTATGTCAGAACCAGAGACAAATGGGAGCGGGACAGAATCCTCACACGAACAAACATATGGCGTGGTTCTTTGGATGATGTTTTTGGGCCCATGCCGACTGAATTCCTCTGTCTCTTTTTCCCATCGTCCTCTCTTTGGAAACTTGCCACCAATACAGTTCCACACGTTTCCTCCCGCATCGCTCAAAAGTTGAAAATCTCATCCAGGAAGTGGAACCGCAAATTTGCCAAAGTCACAAAGCAGAGAGTCACCGTAATTTCGAATTCTGTCTTCTCTCCTCTTCTTTGGGTTTGTCCCTCACCCGTCGCCAGTTCTGGTTCGGTCCCTTCGGCGACCTCCTCACGCCACCGCTCCCATTTGCTTTCTTGATACGTAGAGCCAGAGTCCGGCAAGTTCCACGAGAGCTTGCAGATAAGCTCGTTCTCCCAACCCATTACGGCAAAGGCGATAAAAGTTTTCCCACGACCCGAAGCACATATTATAGCATTATCCAGCCTGCGCCCCTTCTCCTGTCTTGAAGATTACTCTTAAATTCTCGTTTCAAGCCAAACCCCACCATTCCCCCAACGTTTTCTTCATAGAAGACGTGAACGAACACTCTCTCTCTCTCTCTCTCTCTCTCTCTCTCTATATTGTTTAATTTCCCGCTTTGAGTACCGTACACTCTTCAATCTCTCTCGCAACTTCAATGGCTTCTATAACCCCAGCGTCTCGCTCCACCTGCTTCTTAAGCAACACCCAGTTGAAATCGCCTCCTGCCCAGGTTTTCTTTCCCCTCACGAACCCTAGTCTAGGGACCAGTTTCTTGCAACGGGGGTCCTTTCGGGCAGTTCGCAGAATCAAGGACATGCCCCTGAAGGCGGTGGTCGTCGCGGCGGCGACGGCGGAGAAGCCGAAGAAGAGGTACCCCGGGGAGGCGAAGGGATTTGTGGAGGAGATGAGGTTTGTGGCCATGAAATTGCACACGAGAGATCAGGCCAAGGAGGGAGAGAAGGAGGTGAAGGAGCCCGAGGAGAGGTCGGTGGCGAAGTGGGAACCGACGGTTGATGGGTACTTGAAGTTCCTGGTGGACAGCAAGTTGGTGTATGATACGCTTGAGAGGATTGTGGAGGATTCTGCTTTCCCTTTCTGTGAGTGTGGTTGATTTGTTTGTCGTTTCTTTTGGGGGGTGGCATTGGTTCTTGGTTTGTTTTTCGGTGTTGTGATCAGGTCTGATTGATTTTGTGTGGTTGTGGTAATTTATGATTGGTAGGATGCTTTTGATATGGTGAGATGGACCCGTTAGAGATATATGGCTGTTTAAATGTCAAGCTAATCTCATGTACGGATGATCGTTGGTTAGTTTTTCCATTTATCCTGAAGGTGGATTAGAAGTTTCACTCCTTTTCTGAGTTTCTGTGTGCCTTGCCATGTTCTTGCTTGCGTGTCTTATTGCTGCAGCCAATCGTTGTTTGACAATTATGGTGCGAAAAAGTTGTGATCTTAGCAGAGGAAGAATGATCTAGCCTCCAACAGTTTAAAACACACAGTGGCACGTTTCTTTTTGCCTGACGAATTTGCGTTTGCGTGCATCGGACAAACTTGCTCAAAAGGTCGTCCTTTTCTTGTGTATGATGGTGGATGTGCTCTCTGCGAGCTCTTACATATTAAACGTTCTCCTTTTTTTTTTTTTGGATGATTTTTTAAAAGATGTCCAGCTCTTTTGACAAGATATTGCTGGCAGCAGATAAAGAAGCATCAAACCTCTTGTTTTTCATTCAGAAGTAGAACTCCTCTGCGTTGCAGTCCATGTTTAATGCTGCCATATTTATAATGTCATTTTGTGTCTGTTGCCAGCCAAAGCTGGTCTATTGTGATTGAGGATCTTAAAGGGAATGCAGAATTAGGATGTTGGATTCTTGGATCATTTTTTTTTCCATGTGAGAATGCTGCAGTTGTTTTTCAAATTTATTTGTTTATTATTACTCCGTTTAGTTTGGAGTTGCTTCGTTTTTGTGTCCGATAAGATGGAAAACTGTCATCTAGATTTTTTGAAGTTCACGAGCTGCTATATCTTGAGAAGTGCTCTCAACGCATGATTAGCAAAAGAACTGTTCTGATTTTTATTTACCTAATTCTTGTCGTAGTTTGTAGACACCAATGAGAAGACGTATTTTGAAGTACGATCCTCATTCTATTTAATTTTTGTGACTTGAGAATAAACTTTACCTGTATTTAGGACAATATGAATTCACTGCACCCTGCTAAATGCTAGAAAATTAGGACCGACTTTTGTTGACTTACGTATGCATGTGTTTTTCCTTTCCGTGTGCATTTGTTTTGACCTAAGTCATGACCCCTGAGCCAATGGGACTCTTTGAATTGTTTTGAGTGTAGATGCCGAGTTCAGAAATACTGGTTTGGAGAGGTCAGAAAAACTGGCGAAGGATCTCGAGTGGTTCAAAGAGCAAGGTTATGACATTCCTGAACCTTCTTCACCCGGGGTGACGTATGCCCGTTATCTCAAAGAATTGTCTGAGACAGATCCTCAAGCATTCATCTGTCATTTCTACAATGTTTACTTTGCCCACAGTGCTGGCGGCCGGATGATTGGGAAAAAGGTAAAGCCCTAAGGCTTGAAATCAGTCGGCTTATCTCTGTCCCAATTCATTTGTGCATAAATCAGTGTCTTAGATGGATAAAGTCAAAATGCACTGTCTTGAGCCTAGTCCACATGGAAGAAACTGAATTGCATGTCAGCTTTGAAGTTTATGAATGCCACGAAATACTCAACCATTCTGCCTCCCCCTCCTTACATGGATATCGAAAGCTGTGCTTGTTATGGAGGATGTGTCATGATATGTTGTGTTAAGATTAGGTGGCCTTAGGCAGTTTGCTCTTTGATCATAACATCATTTAGTTGAAAGGCACCAGGGGGTTTGCCAAGGCCATATTTCCAAGCCCTTAAGAGCTCATCTACAAAAGAGAGAATCTATAGTCTGTCAAAAAAGCAGTTACCTCCATGAGCATCTTTCAGGTGCGCCAAAAGTATAAATCCAATCTTTTCTATTCATAGAATCTGCCAGGACCCAATTCATCCTTTTGAAAGTATAAAAAGTTATCCATATCTGATCTGCCATGTCAAAGGCAATTCCAAAGGAGGGGAATAACAGATTACCCGTCCTTAATTCAGAAAAAAAAAAGGATTGATTTTCCGAAAACTTTACGAGATTCATTGGCGTCATTATCCTACCTTGCTGTTCACCTACCCGAGCATGCTGCTGACTTTGCTGGAGTATCTTTTATATTCTTGATCTGCTTTCGGAAGTGATGATTCATTCATCTCTAAATTGTATGTTGTTCTAGGTGGCTGAAAAGATACTTGATAACAAGGAGTTGGAGTTCTATAGGTGGGATGGTGAACTCCCCCAACTATTGCAGAATGTGAGGGACAAGCTGAACAAAGTCGCCGAAGTAATTCCTCTCCACTCTTCTGCTAAATCGATTTATTTACGAGACTAGATCTGTAAATGGTCTCCACTAGTTTATGTTCAAATGGAAAAGAAGTTAGTTCCATGGTTCGACGTGTGAACTGCTTGTTTCAGTGTCTAACGTGTAATTTCACGTGTGGTGTCACCAGAGCTGGACGAGAGAGGAGAAGAACCATTGCTTGGAAGAGACCGAGAAATCATTCAAGTACTCTGGCGACATTCTTCGTCTGATACTGTCGTGATGCGCAGGTGGAAAACCAAGTGTTGTACCGATCTGGTGTAAATAATGGGGCCAAAAGCCTCGACAGTGTATCCTCAATTTCTTCGCATAGCAAATCCCTGGAACTGTTGGCTTTTCCTTTCAAACATGACATCTGGATTCTTTGCAACTTGCGGGAGATAGGATTTGGCTGTACATGAACTTTTCACATCGAAACGTTGTTAATCTTTTCTTGATTTATGAAGCTAATGTCTCCCTATATGAGAGGTACGTGAATTTCGTCGACTAATGGTTTTGCGCCTTGAACTTTACATCGCCGTTATACTAGCGTGTCGAGTGTTTGTCATTGATTGGCGCAGCTGATTGTGTTTTAGGATGCGAGTTCTTGGAACACAACTGTAAGAAGTGTTACTGTGCCCGATATTCTTTTTTGTTCGGGCTGAACCCTAACCTCCCATACTCCTGCCTCGTTCTGAACCCTTCTTTGACTAGGCCGAGTGTCTGGTGGCTCGCAAAGCGAGGAGGTTGGGGTCGAGTCGGGTCACGGAATGCGACTGTGAACTGAGTCTTCACGGCCTATGTCCACTGAAAGGAGGCTTTTAAAACATATTACAACGTTTTTTAGGATTTGATTGCACTTAATTAAGCCGTTATTTTACTATCTGTCTGGCCACGACAGATTCAATGAGACAGTCCGATCGAATTCAAACAAATTGGAATTTTGAGAAAATTCGATAGTCTCAAGATGGCGGGATCCATTCGGGGATTTCCATGCGGCAAACAGTTAAAACAACTCAGAACAGGATGGGAATCGTATCGTACCGGCAATGTTGATATTAATGGTAATGTATGCTTTCATCTTTCACACTCTGGTAAAGAAGGGACGGATAACCAAAAACCTGAAACGTTTAAATCAAAGCCATCAACAATCAATACTTAAAATAAAATATTTGTGTCGAAGCAAGCGTCAAGGGTAGCGCCTGTAGCTCAGTGGATAGAGCGTCTGTTTCCTAAGCAGAAAGTCGTAGGTTCGACCCCTACCTGGCGCGACTTCCCCCCACCCCCCCCCCCTTTTCTTTATTTTTATTTTTATTTATTTATTTATTTATAGCCATTGATTTTATTACTTTTGTTATACCCCCCTTCATAATCCCTCCGCTTTTATGTCTGCCAATGATTTTGCGTCCGCATGTGACTTCGTCAAGGAAAAGGCATGGAGCTTCTTCGGATTGCAAAGCCTTCCAAGAATTACGGCCGAGGCTGCAAATCGGCGACAAGGATGCCGCCGCAAAGACCCGCGTCTCTTTCTTCGAACCACGACGGGACGTCGAGCTCTGCAGGAGAGTTCCCTCCCCCCCCCCCCCCCCCCCCCCCCCCTCACAAGGCGAGAGAGTAAAACCCCTATGCCGCCAGTCACATTGGCTCGAAAGAAATGTGTTCCCGAAGCGGTTCGGGGGAGAAAGAGAGACATTTGGGACATGTATGGTTCTATTTTCTAGAATAAAAAAAAAAGAATGAGAATTCTGTTTGGTAATGCAAATGATTCTGGTTCTGTTCCGAGAACAGTTTTGGAGCAAAAATAAGAACAAAAAAAAGAGTTCTAGAAAAAAGAAGTTTTGAGAATCACAAAATAGAATTAAGTATCACAATTCTCACTTTTTCCTTTTTAGTTCTCTCTTAATTTTTCCTCGACCCAAAATAAAATGACATCTCATTTTCAAATAAAAATAAAATATAAAAGATTGGAAAAAATTCTAAAAAATTAGAAAAAATTCAGAAAAATCATTAGGTTAGTATCAGTTGTCCGCTCGCTCAAAAGAGTTTATTGAAACCTCATAATAAATGGCGAAAATGACTCGTCATGCTTTTTTATATTTATTTTTATATTTCAATATACAATATAACTCTCTTAAGGTTGAGATAAATGTTTTGTTGATGTTGATTTTAATATGCAATATTTTATATAATATAATCAATATGAATTAATCTTTGATTAATTTTGAAATGTAGAATGAAATTTCACAATGCAACAACGTAATTATTTGACTTAATGACAAATTGAGAAAAGCAATTGTTCCCCGAAACATAAAAATTTTATGCAGTTATCAAAAACATTTCTATTTTAAGAATTGAAATTTTGGATGGTTGCCAAACGCGTTCTGATTCTCTAAAACTTATGTAATAAATAGAATCAGAAAAAATCATTTTAATCAGAACCACTTGTTAGAAACATAATGGTTACTATACTGGCCCCTAAATACCGGTTGTCTAGTCACGCCTTAACCACTGCATCAAACCTCTTCCATGTAATAAGAGAACACTAGATAACTGAACTGTACTTGGTACATAATGGACATCATCCCTTCCCATCGGGACGGCAAAATGCATACAATCCTTAAGAAGGGCAAATCGTATTCGAGGCTGGCGCACATAACCGACTAAAAGGATAAATTCATTCGTCGAATGTGCTCATGAATCCACCAAGGAAGCCAGCTCCATTGCAGTCCCCGCACAACATCTCCTTTTTGCCTCTGCAAAACAATTCAAAAGTTAAAACCGCATCACGCATCGGAGTCGGAGGTAAGAGGAAAGAAGCGAGGACATAGCTAAAGCTTGGCGACAAAAGTACACTTTTAGTGCCATAATTTGTGTATGGAGATTACTTCAGTGTCAGAAGTTGTGTGTGAAGATCAATTTAGTGTTTCCTTTTTTAAACAACGATCACTTAAGTGCCTAACTTTTTTTTTAAAATAATCACTTTAGTGCCAACTCCGACGTTGCTCGCCGAAAATCCGACACATGTCATTTTTATTATTATTTAAATTGACGTGACACATCAGAGTTGACACTAAAGTGATCATTTTTAAAATAAGTTAGCACTTAAGTGATCGTTTTTTAAAAAAATTTGACACTAAAGTGATCTTTTTATCTCCGACCTGACACTAAATTGATCCATTTGGAAATTTTGGTACTAAAATGATATTCTTACACAATTTTTTTTTTGCATTAAAAGTGTACAATAAGCAAATCCGTACGGTGACTAAACATGAGAGAGAGAGAGAGAGAGAGAGAGAGAGAGAGAGGAGTTGCTCAAGTACCTGCAAAGCCAACATATCCCACCGGCTTTAAACTGTCCGTTGAAGTGGTCTACGGAGTTTACTCCAGTCCCTTTACATTGGGAACACTGCACTGCACCTGGTAATTGTGGAGGATATTCAAAATCTTCTATTCCAAACACATCGCCTCATCCTACTAGAATACTAGCACTTGGGTAATAAAGCAAGCCCGCGGAAAATGATCATCCGAGTAGTCAAGTTTCAAGTTTCCATGATCAGATGAACTAAACTAAGCGGACGCCACTTCCTCGGAGCTTTTCGCTCCTTTTTCTTTCTGAAAACTCGTCCTCGGCAGCCAATTGATGGAAGATGAGAGAAACTAAGAGAACAGTTTGCCTTGTCTCTAAACGTAAGCACATATCTCCTTCCTAACTTTGCTGCATCTCAAAGAGACTCTTTTATATGCATATATATATTTTTAACAAGGACTTTTTGTCATGACGAGCAGTGGAACAAGTAGAAAAAAACTTGTATGATGGTCCACTTATCATAAGCCGTACATAAGCACGGAGAAAGTCTTGAAATTTTGACCCAAATTACGGGCCATTCTCCAAAAGGAAAGCTTACTATTCAATGCTTCAGAAATCATGTAATACAACTAATGTAAATTGTGTATCAGGGGCAATAAGCACATAAATGTACATATCTGCAAACAATGCTCGTGTCAGGCACAAAAATATTACATCACTGCATGCAGATCGGCAGTGTATAACATAAAATTACGATAGTGGATGTGGATTGTGAAGAGCACTCAATGTGAATTTATGCAGAATGCAGCTGGTCTTAAACATTAGGACAAAATTTAGGAGTCAGCAATCAGTGCTCAAGAATCAATACTTGGCCGTTACCATTTCCATCACAATTAGCACAGACGATGCTTCGGGGCTTGGCGGTGCCTTGACTATTCTGAGTATTCTCTGCAGCCTGTAAAACAGGGAGACAATGTTCAAGCCAAAGAAACAGAAAAACAATCATGGAGAACAAACTCAATACACAAAGTCAAAAAGGTCATTCAAAAGAGTTTTGTTAAGAAGTGCCCTCACGGCACTTGTTAAATACATCAACAACATCAACAACATCAACATCAACATCAACAACACATTTATCCCAAACTAGTTGGGGTCGGCGGTCGATAAAACCCAAAGAATCATAAAAATAAAAGCAGAATTAAGAGAGGGAAAAGAGATAAATGTGTAAAAATAAATAAGTAAATATATATATATCTATCTATACACTACCCCTCCACAACACTAATAGCCTTCCTCCACTCCGTTCTAAGACAAACTGTACGTCAATCTATTTCCCACTCCATTAAATCTTGTTTTACTGCTTTTCCCCAAGTAAGTTTCGGCCGACCTCTTACTTTATTCGTGTCATGCTCTCGATATCAAACTTCTGTTCGCATCGGTGAATCTAATGGCCTTCGGAAGATATGCCCAAGCCATCTCAATCTATACTCTCATATTTTCCGCCACCGGTTCTATTTCAACTTTTCGTCGAATATATTCATTCCTTACCTTATCCATCATTATATGACCACACATCCACCTTAGCATTCTCGTTTCCGCTACTCCCATTTTATGTTTATGTTTACTTTGTGCTGGCTAACATTCAGCTCCATATAATATGGCAGGTCTGACTGCTGTTCTATAAAATTTTCCTTTTAACTTAATAGGAATTTTGGGATCACGCAAAAATCCCGATGCCCTGCGCCATTGTTAAATACGTCAATGAAGAAAATTTGTCATTTCCAATCCACTATCTTTCTTGTGTTATGTGTAATCAGTGTATTGAAAATAAAGATGATTCTTTATTGAGTATGGCTAACAAGTGCTCCAGGGCCACTCGTAAACAAGACTTCCAACAAATATCCATTTTACACGTTACTTTTGTTGGGAAAGGTTATTTCTCCATGTTTTTGCCCTCTGGTTCAAGCTAACAAGCATGTGGTTAATCCTTCTATGTTCTACTAATCATTCAACTAGCCAGAATAGCCAGGGGGCAATATTTTTCACTGTCACTGCGGTGTAATCCAGCTTGCTTTCTTGCATGAAGCTACAGCCACCAGATAAACTTCTCAGAAAGTTCTCCCAACTGCAAATTGCTCACAACCAAAGAAAAGATCGATGAAATCCACCCCTGTTGCCCATGTATTACATGATCCCCAAGCCACAGATTACATAATTTGCACCGTGGTCCAAGAAAGGCGATTTCCAAAGGCTCGCGGCAATCAAACCCTCGTTTGGTATGGTCCAACTGAGAGTAATCTCACAGCTAAACAACCAAGAAGTTCATGCATCAAACAATTAATCTGTTTGCTTCAGCATCAAAACCTCTCATCCGCCACATACCAAAAGTCACTGCAATTCAAGAAGAAAGGTTAGCATTAGAAGCCTATCACCTTAACTTCCAAAGACCGAAATCTTGCAGCTTTAGTCCCAATACACGCTTCATTCACTCTGAGAACTTTTCCAGCAACCGAATTGCCAATCACTGCTCCTGCAATGCCCACCCGCCAAACGGAAAAAGATTGAATATCAAGCCAAGATTTCACAAACAAGCAAATCAAGAATCAATTTCACATCCACATAGGCGGAGGAAGAGAGAGGAAGAGGAAGTACCCACTCTGGGCGGAGGCTTGACAGAACAAGCCGGAGCAACGCATAGAGAATTTGCCATGTCAAGGAGATGCTCAGAACTCCTTGTTCTTGGGCTGGACTGAGTACAATCGGAAAACTCAGCGTAAAGGCAGCTGAGGTTTTCGCCTCTAATTCCGAGATAAGGCACTCATGGTTTGATCAATGGGGACAACCGTAGATGGAACTTACCAAAATACCCTCCACACCCATGCCGAGCAACAAGTGGAGTTAAGGGGGTTAAGGGTACAATCGTCATCTGTGGCGAAATCATTTTTCCTTTTGGGGCAGTGGAGTGGCTCCCTTGCCCTCGCAGAAGCAGAACTCGATTTCTCGTTTTATTTGTAAAACGTTGTGGGGGGAGAGAGAGAGAGAGAATGGCAAGCGCTCTCTTGTCCAGCAGTCTCTTCTTCCCGTCGAATGGTAAGAAAATTAAAGCTCTTTCATTTACAATTTTTTAAGGTTCTACGTCTTACCTTTTAAGCTTTATACTGTGATTCGCCATGCTATTTTCGGTGGAATTGAGAAACAGATTGGGGTCTCTTACATGTGCCATTGTGAACAGATAGGGGGAAAACTGCTGGGTTCCGCGTGAGGAACTCCAGGAGCTCCTTTCATGGCGAATTGCTTTCCAAAGCCAATCTAGTGACGAGGGAAATTAGCACCAAGGCGAGAGGACGCCTTGTGATTGCCTCCGTGGTCGGTTGCTCTTCACCTCTTCTCGTCTGTTGTCATACCTAGAATTCAGTCTTTTGCGTTCAAATCTTGGCTTAGCACAACAGTGTTATTTTGCTGGGTAGACTTGTTGTGATGTACAAGAAAAGGGCTTGCTTCGACTATTGTGGTAATTCTGGTACTTGTGAACTTGGAGTTCTTCGGGGTGCCATGGCCTAATACAGTTGGTCATTGTAATGTATGGCAGCTTGGGAGGAAGGTCACCCAGAGAGAGACTGTAGTTCCTGATCCTGATTATAGAATCCCCATCGTCTTACTCGGTTAGTGCCCTTGTTTGCTTCTACTCGCTCTCCACAAACTTGGTTGTGATAAGATGATTCAGGTGAACCTTCAGAAGTATGTAATCCTCCATCTTATGTCTACTGAACCAATCTTGACCGATTATTTATCCTAATTTTTAGAATACGCTGCTTGGATGTTAGTATGTACGGTCATTAAGAAGTTGCTAGATGTTGAAATGGCGATGAAGAAGTTAATGGGCATGTTGATTTGAATCAGGTATGGCTGGTGGATTAGCCTATACAAACAATCTGTTACCTGCTGCCCCTGTTGGTCTTCTTGGTCTGCTCTTATTATTTCAGGTGATGTTACAATTAAGCCATTTGGATCCTCTGCCGATACATTGCTCCTCCCGGTGCCTCGATAAATCTCAACCAATTTGATTCGTGAAAGTGAGACTTTTACCAATGGTTGAAATTTGTTGAGACATCAGGGGGAGCACAGCAATGAGTAGAGGATCCTCACCCATAATTAAGGATCATATTTTGCAGGTAGGTTTTGAAGTGTAGTAGAAAAATCTTGTCTGACATGCCACCTGAAAATTTGCTTCCTTTGTCAATTACTAGTTAAAGATTCTGAGTTTCCTTTGACAATGTCTGTTTATTACACAATGCGAATTGAGATTTAGTTTGCCTAAATGCTGACTCTGTTTTATTTCTTCCCCTTTTGATCCAGACTACTAGAGTGAGATTTGTCTTTGATGATGAGGCTCTGGTATGTTTATCAATCTTCATCGTAAACGTGCAATGCTAGCATGAGCTAGTTGGCAAGAACACTAATGTAGTGTTCTAGTCTCTACGTGCCTGTGATGGAAGACAGATTCTTCTCAATGCGATCTATATTTCTTTTGTCTGAAATTTGTGTACTCAAGCATGGTTCTGGCCCTTTGCTATTTTGACTTAAAAAGTTCGAGGTGGACCTTGGCGGTTCTGGTTCTGGAAGCTGACGCTGCTTCTTTTGCAGTACTCTGTTTAATCTCATCTTCAATTAGAGAGTTGTTTGAGCTGATGTGTCAATCCAAACTAACTCCACCTATTATGCAACTTAGATTCTTTCCTCCAATAATAATGGGAATCTGAAGATGGTTTAATACCATGTTTCTCTAGTTTCAGCCAGCGTATGTTTACTTTCATTATTTCTGGAATGCTGCCACTATTCCTATTAAAAAAAAAGAAAAATACTGTAGTTTGAGGCTTTGAGCCATGTCATAGTAATTTGAGCGATGACCATCAGATTGACTCGAAGTAATTTAGGCTACCAGCTCCCTGGTTTATGGGTTTCGGATTTTACCGGAAACATGAAATAACTTACCGGTAGCATAAATTCATTGCATGGAGCTATAATATTTTGTTATCTTAGGAGGTGAAAGTTGGAGATGAGCTTCAAGAATCAGGTGAAAATGTCTTCGTAGGAGGGAAAAATCGGTGGAAGTAAGCATTTTAGTTGCTTCAATAACTAGGGGGAAAAAAACTCTTTCCTGTGATCTTAACAGAAGCCGCTGCTTTGCTTTCTGCATCTCTACAGATACTCCACCTTTGTGAATTGGGAGCTCTGGTGGCCAAATTTTCCTGTCCTTGTGTACTTCAAAGAGACGCAAACAAAGCCCGAGGGACAAGTGCACTTCTTCCCAGTAATTTTCGTAAGTAAAAGATATGAGTAGATTGTGATTACTGCAATAGTATGCAGCATCTGTTCAGCTTATCGCTGCTTTAAGGTTGATACACTCCATAAGCTGGATAAACTCGATGCAGAAGGTTGTTTTGGTGGTGGAGCCAGTGAAGGTCCGAAATCTAATCTGACTATTTTCCTTGAAATATCAGAATGGGAAGCAGCTATATGATGTCATGGTGGAGAGAGCTGGTCCTTCGAAGACAAGCGGGCCATAATAATCGTAGTAGAGTTTATGCAAACATCCAGCCATGCCATATCATGTGGGACTTTAAATTGACGAGGTATGGCACTACATACTAAAAGTTGTCAAAGTTTGTCAAAACCAAGATCTGGCAATGTACTTTCCATATTCTGTGGCAGCTGTATTTGTGCGAATCCTTCTGGTTGCTTTTTCATTGTGATTTTTGGTAGTTTTGAACTGTCTTGATTGTTTTTCACCATCAATCTCCTGGCAAAGATATTCATTTGGCCTTGTTATTGACTTTAAGCTGCATTAACTGGGAGGCTTTCTCTGCTCCCGGGATTATTTGAGTCACCCTGTGCCATTAGAATGTTACTTGGGACCGTCGCGACGAACGTCGTCCTTTTTCTCCCCATGACATCTGTGATTCTCTCTTTGCAGGAAATGTTTCAGAGTGCTCGGTTATCGAAGATTCACTATGAGAAATTACATGTAAGACAGTTCTCTCGTGCGCATATGTACCTATGTATGTTTTCTTCCGGAATGGCAGTCGCCGGTTCGAACCTTTATACATCACGAAGAGAGGAATCTGTATATTTCCAACGCTCCTCTGATTCTTTACATGGATCCTGTCCTCTCTTGTATCCACATCCAACTTTTTTCTTTATATATGGAGGTGTCGTGAGAATGAAATTTTTATTAAAATGGAGAATCCTCTGTTCTCTCCTCGTTCACGCATAAGCCTCACAAACCATGAGACTGTCAAATTTTCGTACATGCTTCACCAATCAAACCAGACTACCGGTGCGAAGGTTCTACTAATTGTGTTCTGCTTCACTCTCACGGAGAAATAAAATCACAGGAAAAACCAGACTACAAGTGAAAAGCCGACGAATATGCCTATGTAAGCTATGTCTAACAATTAACTCTGCATCCGTTCGCACATTGCAAGGTCATTTGCTACAGATACAAATCATAAATTGCAACAAACGAACATAATAACGAATTGGGTGTTGGAGATCCAACGGTAACAGATCCATCCCTAATTATACTCAATAACTTGCTGCTCCAATGGACGGCTGTCTCCTTACACATTCCAAATCTAATTCTCCAACTAGGAACTGAGTGGGAAGGCATAACTCTCACAGACGAGTCTGCGAAAGAACTGTCCTTTTTCATGCTTGATTCGGTGATCTTACATCAACAAGGCTGAGGTTAATCAATCCGCTGTCAGCCTTTCTTTGTGCAATGTGCGTCCGTACCATGCTGGGTGCAATGTGTATACCCAACAGAGTTCAGAAATTCTCGAATCTCCTTGGAACTGCTGTTACTTGCCTGCAACAGCCGTTCGTCCTCCTCATAAATCAAATACGGTGCCTCACCTGCCTTTCTCGAAAGCACCTTCACAGCCCCCTTCAGAACGTGATGCTCCCAGCCTTGAACATCTATCTTAATGAGAAGCACAGGTTCCGACTCCGGTATCACTTTGTCCAGTGGGATGGACCTTACTTGAAGTTCTATTTCTTCATTGGACTTGAATGCCAACTTGGCACCGGCGGCTGAGACAGCACTGTTGTCGAGCCGGCCAACCAACTGAAATCATCAGTAAGCCTAGACATGATCAGCACAGCAAAAAAGCCTAGCCAGATAACAACAATAAAAGAATAATTGCACTCTCAATCTTCCAATAAGAACGACTGCATCAGTATCAGGAACTCAAAACATGATTGGATCAGATGACATCCAGGACTGGAAGGAGCTCATGCAAATTGTCCTCCCTAACATTTCAATCTAATCACAGAACTCGAACACGAATAGTTACTCTTTTATTAGTACAAAGCATCACAAGTGTCCTAAATCATCGCTATAGTGCCACGACCTCTCTTGCACCAACCTGCACACCCATCAATCTTACTGAGTTTGGCAAGAATTATACAGGCCACACCCCTATTTCTCAATATTTTCAGACAGCTTCAATGCAAACAGAGAAGTTCAATGTCGGTACCCATCAATGGATACACTGTGCCATTGTCATCTCAAAATACGAGAGCTCAGAAATGTTCATTGTTGAACTTGCAAACAGGGAATACCATTTTGAGAGTGTAAAACAGTTCGAACTACGCACCATCTTCTAGTTCTAACCACACCATTAAATAATTTCATTTACGCAAAGAGCACATCAAAGCACTGTAATTTTCTTTCCAAAGGCATTACAGAAGATTGAGGGCCAAAGACTACCACTCACGTCACATCCCATTTGTTAGGCCAAGCCAAGCCAAATGGAGCTATATTCTATAAACCTTCCATTGACATTACCACACAAGTTCAAGCAGAAACTCTATTGGATTGGAAATTTACTCCTCCATCCGTTCAACCTTTGCATCACATGCATATTCGGATCAAACCATGGAGTCGCTAGGCTAGAGCCTTTCAAGTGACATGTACACTAAACTGAATGAATGATTTAACTACGAAATATGAAAGTGCACCAACCTCATTAGCCTCATAGAAACATAGAAACAAGATTCTCCGCCAGCAGATAAAATTCATTTCATTTTCTTTATAAGAACGAAACTAAATGATGACACAGATAGCAAATATTCAAACTTTAGAGCAATTCAACTAACTCAAAAAACATCAATACGTCACCTTGTGAAATGTGATGTTCCCGACCCTATCGGATGCAGCCGCCTCGAACAAATCCATCAGCTCCCCAACCCGATTCATCCAAATGCCATCGCAAATCCTCTGCAAGTTCTCGAAAACCGGCTCGAAAGCCAAAACCCTGAACCCCATCACCGCGGCGGCGAAGCTGGCCATACCCACATTCGCGCCCACATCCACAAAAACCCCATCTCTGCCTTCGCCCCTGAACCGCTCCAGAAGCTCCTGAACCGTCGCCGATATGTCGGGCTTCCGGAAGGCCTTGCCCTTGAGCGTCCTGACGATGTTCTTGTGGGGCTTATCGGGGAGCGACCCGAAATCGGAGAGCGAGAAGAGGAAAGAGTGCTTGACGCCCTCGACGACGTTGGCGATCACGGGGTGAGCCTGGGGGGACGCGAAGCAGTCGAAGGGGGAGATGGAGGGGGAAGAGAAGCGGGATTTGGGGGAGGAGAGGGTCGGGTTGGGGTAAGGGGTGGAGGAGGGCCGGAGGGAGAGGAAGTAGAAGATGAGGAGGCAGAGGGAGGCGGAGGAGAAGAGGAGGATGAGGAACTTGGAGGAGAGGAACTGGGGTTGTTTGTCCCTCTTCCATGCGTTTGCCATTGGTGGAAGAGGGGAGAGCTTTCTCAGTAGACTGAACTAAAGGAGTTTCCTGGGAAAATCAAGATTGGATCTTGCACTGGTCCTCTTTAACTTGGGAAAACTGCTCCCCCTTTCTCTCTTATCTTTCCCAAGCGTTTCGGTCGTTTTACAGTGGATCAAAGTTCAGTTCATGGTATTCTTATCCTACGCAAACATCTGTGAAGCGTGTCCGAATTTTACTTTTTGTGTGTTTTTCATGTTTTGCATCAAAGGAATCATCTTTTGACATTGGCAAGCTTTCGAGAAAAAATATTGCATATTTTTCCTTTTGCACGATGGCCATTACCATTTCAATGTCACGAAATTTTTTGTTTTGACAACAGACAATTTTGAAAAAATTTCTAAATAAGATATGAAGTGATTTCATTTTTTTCCTAAATAGGGTTAATACTACCAAAATCTCTCCAAATTATTTGTTTTACCATGAAAAATCATAAACTGGTACATCTATGATAAATTTATTCCAAACTTGTACAGCCCTGACAAGTTTACCATCCGTTAGTTTTCGTTAAATTTTACCGTCAAATTGCTAAGTTGTATGACACGTGGCTATTGTCAGATGTACATATTACCCTATGCTTGCTATAAGTGTATCAATTTAAAATTTTTCATGATATTAACTCAATTTAACGAAAATTAACAAAAGGTAAATTTATCATATATGTACCATTTTGGAATTTCTTATGGTAAAAAAAAGTAATTTTGCATAAATTTGTCACAATTATACCAGTTTGGGATTTTTGATGGTTAAAAAAATAGTTTGGAGTAAATTTGTCGCAAGCGTATCAGTTTGGAATTTTTGACGGTCAAAAAAATAGTTTGGGGGAAATTTATCACGTACTAGTTTGGAGTTTTTCGCGGTATTAACACTTTCAAATAAGGATCTCAAGTGGATATTTATTTCAGAGGAGCTTGAAAGCCATCTTTCTTTTAGAGAAATCTAATCGAAGGGCATTTTCGTCTTTTATCATTTTTTTTTAATTTTTTCCCTTTTTTCCTCTTTTTTCTATTCACATTTTTCTTTTTGTTTTCTTTTTTCTTTCCCCTTCCCTAGTCAATGCCGGCCATAATCAATTTCGGATCTTCACCGACCATGCGGCCGAACTTAAGCTCCATCTGATCCCCCTAATTGAGCTTCGGCTCTTCCTTGGAGGCAAGAACCGTAAGCCTCTGGAATCTCCCTCGCAAACGGAAGCTTTCGGTGGCCGACCTCTTCCTTCGGAGGGGAAACGGGGAGTAGCCATTTATGGCAACGAACATCTTATCGCCGTTGAGAGCCGAAGTAGCGATGCTAGCGGTGGCGGTCAGAGCAGGGGCCTCCATTGCTGTGATGAATTGAAGGTCAAGGCAAGCTCATCACCGCCGTTATACAAAGCACGAAAAACGTGATACAAAACCCGAGGTGAGGAGCCATTGATGGCAATGAACATCTTATCGCTGTTGCGAGCCGAAGTCGCGATGCTAGCGGTGGCAGTCAGAGCAGAGGCCTCCATTGCTGTGATGAATTGAAGGTCAGACATCCTCCTCACCTCGGGCTTGCATGGAGTTTCATTTTTTGCGCAGGGGCCCAAGAGAAATCACATGCCTGCAGTCGTCCGATCTGTGCCTCAGGCCTGAGCGGGCCGCAAGGCCTGTGGTCAGGTTTGCTCTAAATCAAATTCATTGATCTTCAAATGTTGATGTTGAACACCGTTTGGTACTTTAAAGTTTGTTTATGAAATTGGTACAGGTGAGCATAGTTTTAGAGTAGAATCGAAACCTGGAGAACTTGTCAGGTTTCGGGTTCTAGAATATGTATGGTAGGTTATAGGTTCTAAATATTAGGGAATCGGTTCTGACGGGTGCTTGGAACTCGAAATAAGTCTTCGGGCAATCCTACGTATTTCATGACATTCAATGACGAGTGCATAATTTGAAATAACTAGTTTAAGCTTCTATTTTCGGCAATCTCCATGACTAAAAAATTTACTTTATTACCGTTGTTGGGTGCACGCAGCGGAAGTTCAATACTTTTTACCTAAGAAGATCGACAAGAAGGAAGCCAAGTTCGAACCCGTCAATATATCCAGTTAGACCCACCTTCACTCAAAAAGTTAAACCAATGAGTTATGGCCCAACTTGGATATATTAACTGCTCAATAACACATCAATTCTTCGATGTGAGAATTTTCTAACACAACTCACACGGACATCCTAACAATCTTCGTTATGGGCCAACTTGGATATATATTAACTATTTAATATCCATTATGGGACAACTTGGATATATATTAACTGCTCAATACCACATCAATTCTCTAATGTTAGATTTTTCTAACACAATTTACACGTACATCATAACAGTCTCCATTATGGGGCAACTTGGATATATATTAACTGCTCAATACCATATTAATTCTCCGATGTAAGATTTTTCTAACACAACTCACACGTGCATATGAACAATCTCCCCCTCTTGTTTGAGTTCTCCCTCAATCCAAGTATCTTGAGCTCTCCCTCAATCCAAGTATCATTCTGTACCAACATAGCTCAACTTGAATCTTCATCAATGCCCTTCAATCCAAATATCCTTCCGCACCAACATATATCGACTTGAATCTCCATCAACGCCCATCAGGCATTAGACCGAAAATCACGTTGGCACCAGATTCCTTCTTAAGATATTCACCGGCCCGAAAATATCTCAATTTGAATCTCCATCAACGCTCCTCAATCCAAGTATACTTCCGCACCGACATATTTCAACTTGAATCTCCATCAACGCCCATCGGGCCCATTGCTACACCACAACGTCTATCGGTCTGGAAATCGCGTTCGCTCCATTTCAACCTAAAT
The DNA here is from genome assembly GCA_028455895.1 of Rhodomyrtus tomentosa. Lineage (NCBI taxonomy): Eukaryota > Viridiplantae > Streptophyta > Magnoliopsida > Myrtales > Myrtaceae > Rhodomyrtus > Rhodomyrtus tomentosa. Next base: position 36,217,566 of record JAPCWY010000004.1, read on the forward strand.
CTCCATCAACGTCCATCGGGTCCGCACTGCTATACTGCAATGCATGCCGACTCAGAAATCATGTTGGCATCAGATTCCTTCTTGAGATATTCACAGGCCCGAAAACCACGTTGGCACCATATTCCTTCTTGAGATATTCACCGGAATAGATTGGAGGCTCACTAATCAACCATCGACTCTGATACCATTTGTTGGGTGCATACAGTGGAAGTTCAATATTTTTTACCTAGGGAAATTGCCAAGAGGAAGCCTTAGTCCGAGTCCGTCAATATATCCAATTGAACCCACCTTCACTCAAAAATTTAAACCAATGAGTTATAGGCCAACTTTGATATATTAACTGTTCAATACCACATCAATTCTTCGATGTGAAACTTCTCTAACACAACTCACATGTGCATCCTAACAAACGTTGTGTATTCTTCGTCTGTCTAAATATGAATTATAGTCGGTGGATTGTACCAGCAATGGTAGTCATTAAAGGTGATGGTTCACAGCAACCGTTTAATTAATAATACAAGTGGGATATGTTATACTTCGGAATCGACTTATGGAGCTGGGGTAAGAGAAATTGGAGATTCAAGGTGAACAGGTGGTGAAATATCAAAGGAAGTTTCCATGGGAGCGGAGTCTAGGGTATATAGGATAAGTTTTAGGCTTCAAAAATTGAAGAACCAGTTCTAATAGGTAGATTTCAGATACAACTTAAAACAACCCTAAAACCGCTCACCTCTGAATCTACACTAGACAACGTAGTAGAAGAGGGAGAAAGAAATGGAGGAAGGGACAGGGGAGGCAAAGGTCTAGATTGGGGTTTAATTTTTGCGTCTTTTACCATGTCCATGGTGAGTTTCTACAAGAGGTAATCATGAACTGCTTCCACCATGTCTTACCGAGAATCATGAGAGAATATGCAAATGAAAAATATAAAGGAGAGAGTTTTAGATACGGTTCGTTTGGATTAGTCAGAAGCGAAAAAGCACATCAGCCGGAAAAAAAGGTCCAAGAGTTCAGCAAATTCGCCGTTCTAGCTGGCCCGGAGCGGCGCGACTAATCGGACTCCGAGATCGACAAGAGCGGTCGGTCCTCCATCCTGATTAAGCTCGAGATAAATAAATGGAGTACACTAGGGCAGCCTATAAAGGAATCTGCTCGTGGAACGCATAGTCAATTAGGCTCGTAAATAAACACAAACTGTGAATTCCCGAGGTCTACTGGTGCGTAGGACGACCGTCGACCACTTGAAAAACATAATTCCAGAGGTTGGGAATTGCAAAATTTGACCCCATACTGGTATAGGAAGGTCGTGTGGGAGGCAACTGCTCTGAATTTTTCAATATATATATATTTCCTGAGACAGTGCATTCTCAGTACTTCGATTTTTTATTGTCGATCAATTGAGTCCTTAATTTTTCTGGTCGATTAAATTCTTTACGTTCAGGAAATGTGCAGCCAAGTCCTAAATATCACTGTCGGCGGGTTTCCAACTCTAGAATTCCTACATATCTAAATCCCATGTGGCCATGAACCCAAGAATCTCGCGGCATATCTGATGTCGGAAATCTATTTGCGGCGAGATTAGGACTTGATTGTACCTTTTTAATACCAAATTAAAAATATCGAAGTACTCAATCGACAAAGGCCAAATCACTAGGGAGTATCTTTTTAAACATTCATTTTTTTTTTCCCTCAAGTTCTTTTTCTTTAGTGATTTAAATTTTGAATACGGAAACTTCAATGATGTGCTAACGCTGCCTCTATACGATAACTTCTCACAACTTCAGTTGAGCAGAAGAAAAATTCTAACTTTTTTTCCTGGAGCTCTTTGTTTGTAAAACGACTTCGTATTCATATAGGCTTTAGCTGCTGCGGCTGCGGCTGTGGCTGCTGCTTCTTCTTCTTCTTATCCACTTGTTATCTTGAGCTTATTCCAACTGGAGGAGGCGAGGCAACCATGGAAGTGATCAACAAGTATGTGACCATAAAGACCCATATCGAGGGTGCACCCAAGGAAGCCGACTTCGACGTCAAGACTTCGACTTTAGTTCTGTCGCTCGAGCCCGGCTCAAAGGAGATGATTGTTAAAAACCTGTACGTGTCCATCGACCCAGCCCAGTTGAACAGGATGAAGAGTCACAGCTCATCGCAGAAGACCGGAAGTATCACCGTCGGAATCGCTCCTGGCCGTGTTAGTCACTCTTAGTTCATGTAGTGCCTTAAGTCTGTTTTGACATTGTTGATCTTCTGCGAATAAATTTGTGATGGAATACTCTTTTTCCGGCGAATCTGAAATGCTTCTGATGCTGGCATTGATGACTTTTTCTGATGGCGAAAACGAAAACGGTATCGTTGCGGTGACCGAGCTAATAATCATTAACCATCCTCAATCAATGCAACCATAGAAAATCAGTGTTGCGTTGAAAAGGCAAAACCTTTAGAAATGAATTGGGCGTTGTTTCATTCGTTTTGGAATTGATCTGTTGACAGGAAGTTGGAGCTTTTGGTGTGGCAAGAGTTGTGGCCTCCGAGAATCCTGAATATGAGAAGGGCGATTTGGTGGTGGGATTTGTCACTTGGGCAGAGTATAGCAAAATGGGGAGCGATGGAATGATTAGGAAGCTTGATCCAATGGGCTTTCCTCTGTCTTACCATCTTGGGATATTGGGTAATTCCTCTTTCACCATCTTCTTTCCCTACATGATACCTTTGGTGTGATTCAGTATGATATCCACTCGCCGCTATGAGGAACTTATGAATTAGAAATGTCCTGCACATTAAAGATTGAGTCTGGAATTTAAAAAAAGTCTCTGAAATCGGCCACGACTCACGAGAGCCTAAAATTGTGGATAGCATGCCTGATTCAGACTTAGGCTCGTTCCCGCTTCGTTCCTAATAATAGGGGTGAGCAAATTGGACTACCTGGACTGGGATCGTCCGGACTGTACCAAGACCGGCGGTCCAATTCCCAGTTTTAGGGTCTTAGGACCGGACCACCCGTACTGGACCGATCGAAATTTGCTATTTGTTTATGTTTATTTGTTGTTGACGCATTCATGAGAAACTAGGTGCTTCTCCTATAGTGAGATGGGCTTCTGATGTCTATGATTCACCACCAACATCAGTTTCTCACTTTCTCAGTAGCCAAAAAGGGAAAGGCTTCTCACGAGTAGCATCTGGCAAGGACTCGTGACGTCTAAGAGGGACAAGAAAAATAAGCGATCTCTTTTACCTTACTACTCCTAGAACCTCTTTTTTTTTTTTTTTTGAGCATGTGTTTGGTCCAATGGAACCTCCTAGGAACCGGACCGGACCGGTGTCCGGTTCTTGATTTCGAAAAATTGAGAATCGGGACAATTGGTTCGGTTCTCAATTCTTGAAGGGAATTGAACCGGATTAAGAACAGATCATCCCTACCTAGTATAAACTCCTTTTTGGTCCTCCTAGTTAGCAGTGATTAGCACACTTATCTCGATTTATTGTATCTCTTGAATTACATGTATATCTATTTTGAGCATGCATAACCTTGATCGATTATAATTATTAATACGTTCATCTTATTACTTTTTTTATAAATGCAATAAAATAGGCTCATGTACTTTTTATTACACGACACGTATCAAATTATATAGAAACTCCACGTTTCTTTCTTCCGGCTGGTTTCGGAGCTATGTACACATTAAGCGCAGCTCTTATCTCGTGCCGTTTTCCTTTTCGACGTCGATTCTCTACCTTGTTCGTCTCGTTTGGTGGTGACATCGATAGCCCACCATGCACTCACATCAACATGCTATCACATAGCTTGCCAAGCAGCCACGTCACCCTCAGCCTGTTGTCTGCCATCCATTGATTAGATAATATATGGTATTCAAATTCTACATCAATTTTCGACAGAAAGGAAAAAGATCTAGGTCACTTTAAATTTGAGAGGATGTTAGCAGTACCAAAGAATTTTATCTGATTTATTCACATCTCTCGGGATTATGCATATATGTGTGTGTGTCTTGATTGTGTTGGATATTTTGACTGTTTTGAAATATTTTTAAAATGATTTTGATAGAAATTATGATCGCTATGAAAATCGTCATTATTTTAACGGCTTTCCAACAGTCATTTAACGATTTTCTAGCGTTCATATAATGGCCGCATAACTATTTTGTAATGTTCGATTTATTTCTTAATAAACTCTGCATAACAGTTTTGTAATGTTCGACTTATTTCTTCACAAACTCACAATTATTCTTGTAACGACAATATTACTGTCATCAATTAATTACCAATTAATTTTTAAGGGCTCTTTTGTTTGAATATAAAATTAAAAACCACAATTCAAAAAGGCATCTCAAAATTACAAATGAGAATTTGTTCTTCTTTCTTTTCTTTTCTTTTTGTTAGGTAATACACATAACGTTATTTCTATTCTTTGAAGTATAGAAGAATGCCTATCGTATCCTGGAATAACATCCACTAGAGCCTTACTCGCCATCTTTCGTACTCTGAGGGGTAGAATTATTCCTAAAGAGAGTGCTTGCATGCCTCTAACAATTCTTTTTTTCAATCAATTTTTGCAACAGATTGTGCATATCCCCGATAGATTATAACTGGTATTATGTTTAAATTATTACCTTTAATAGTCATCTAATAAAGCCTCTAAATAGATTGTTTTTTTTTATGACCAAAACCTCTAAATAGAATTATACATAAATCGAATTATACATTAATTTCACATTTCCTTCTTCCGCATATTTATGTTCGTCTAGGATTCAGTGGGCTCACAGCCTATGTCGGGTTCTTCGAGATATGCAAGCCACAGCGAGGAGAGAAGGTGTTCGTGTCGGCGGCAGCGGGCTCGGTTGGGAACTTGGTAGGACAGTACGCGAAGTTGCACGGGTGCTACGTCGTTGGTTGCGCCGGAACCGAGCAAAAGGTCGCTTTCTTCGTTGTCCTACAAGAAGTTTCCCCAATGTCTCCGTCACCAAAAGCTCATGAAGCATGAACTTTGTCTTGTTGTTACAGGTACGACTGCTCAAGGAAAAACTGGGCTTTGATGAGGCCTTCAACTACAGGGAAGAAACTGATTTGAACTCAACTCTCAAAAGGTCAGAATCTTCAGTGCGTATCGAGAATCTGGATTGTGTAGTCTCTTCAGAAGAAAAATCTAGCCATTTTTCTAGTGTTTGTTTGCGTTCATTGACAGGTATTTTCCTGATGGGATCGATATATACTTTGACAACGTGGGCGCCGAGATGCAAGAGGCCGCGGTCGCTAACATGAACGCCTTTGGCAGAGTTGCCGTGTGCGGACTAATGTCTGAGTATACAGATCCGGGGAAACGAGCTGCGCCCAATATGTTAGAAGTCATTTACAAGAGAATAAAGATCCAGGGCTTTTTAGCCCCCGATCACGTCGGCTTTTTCCAGGATTTCATCTCGACCACCGGCGATCATCTCCGCAGCGGCAAGATGTGCCCGCTTGAGGACATCTCGGATGGCCTGGACAGCGTTCCCTTTGCTTTCGTAGGGCTGTTTCGTGGAGACAACATCGGGAAGAAAATTGTCAAGATTGCAGAAGAGTGAGTTTTCTTATTAGGGTTATAACTTGTCAGATTAGTGCTCCAATATATCTGATTCATTCGAGTTTACATATCATAAAATTGCCGGAAACTTTTTGTGTCTTTTGTGATGGAATCTTAAAATGGAGAATGGCAGAACAATTTGATCCAGAGGCAATGAAATCTTTAGAAAGAAGACAAACTGAGGGTCCTAAGTAAGACATTGAGGTACAGAACAGCCTAAGTTTAGGGATCTTTGACCTAATGTGCAATGTAATCCCTAAACTTTTGAGTTGACCAATATGATCCCTGAATTTTAGTCTAATATGCAATGTAGTCATTCCATTGATTCAAGTTTAAGGACGACATTAGACATTTTCTTATAGTTATAGGACTAAGTTAAATATGTTCCAAAAATTCGGGGATCATATTAAATAAAGTAAAGTTCAAGGATCACATTACTTATTGAGCTAAAGTTCGGGAAATCATATAGGTCAAATTAAAAGTTCAGGGATTACATTGTACTTTGGGTCAAAATTCATGGACCAGTTGTGTCATTTTCTCTTCATGTGATGCAACAATTCCTTGAGGTCAAAGATAGTTGGTTGCAATGATGGAAAAACTTACCCACTGTTATAACTACTATATTGTAATATAGAAAAATTGTTACTATATATATCGGAAAACGGTAAGAAGTATTAAACTGTCTGGTTTATGTAGTGTAAATGATTACGCCGATTGGTTTCATTAATTGGTATGTAATAAGAGAAAAATAGCATTAGGATTCTCAAAATACCCCTAAAATCACAATTGGACGGAATATGGTAGCTCACACTTTTAAATTATGATTCACAAGCTTCATCCATGATATTATTTTATTAGACGCAGAACATGTCATTTTAGTAACATAAATATCATATTAAGATAATTATTACATCAGTAGTCAATCGTTAGTGTTCTTACACGTTACGAAATTTCAACTTCATAAAAATAAACTTTTATCTATTATTTGATAATTAGTTTATGATTGTGTTACAAATAAATCGTACAATAAGCTTTCGTATTAAAATTAAAATTGTGTATTACGTAACTAATATTAGGTGTAATTGTGTAAATTTTCATAGTTGAATATTATGTTTTTCTTAATGTAAATGTGAGTGACGCATATAATATAATTGAATTAGTTCAGATTAATTCAAACTTTAACGATGATTAATAATTTAGTAACACTCACCCATGAATAACCCAGTTGGTTAGGGCGCATTTGAGATTGTGTGGTTAGGCGCACTGGTTTCAAGTTCGATTCCTCGGATGAGCACATGTGATTTAAGTGAGAGGATCATGGATTGATGTGTTAGTATCCCCCAAGGAAAAAATAATAATAATAATCTAGTAATGATTCAGTGAGCAGGAATAAAACCAATTTTCTTTGGAATCGGCAACCCTTCCTTTTCTGTTTCATTTTTTTTTCTTTTGGAAATCAAGCATATTTATTTATACTTGTAATGTAAAAATTTTCCATAAAACAGATAAAGATAGACCAAATAAGAATGTGAGAAATGACAGAAGTTTTTAGGAGACTTAACCTGGAGTTATGCAAAACCAATTAAAAACCAGTTCAGTTCAAAACTACTATAAAAATTGGTCCAAAATCGATTTTTGAGTAGAACATGATGGTGTCAAGTGTTAAATCGAGAACCGAATCAATCAAGGGCAGTTCCCCAACTTTTCACCAGAGAACCAAACTAGCTCTCGTGTGAATCGGGTTCTAATCAGTGGAGTTAGGTCGGTTCAGTTCGGTTCTTGAGTTGAACTGATCAAGTTGGTCATTTCCTAGTTATTACTGTAAGCAAACATTCTAGTAGGCGGCTAACTTGTAATATGATAGCCATTTTGCAGCTACACATGTTGTTGGTGTTCATTTTCTCTAATGTTAGTGTTGGGAGACAAAGCATCATGTGATTTATAGACAACCACGTAGGATGTTGGTTTGGAAACTTGATAGGGAGAACAATCACAATCATGGATTCCCAAAACTAAAATAAAATCAAATCAAATCAAAGTGATGCACCCGATGACATCTATTTTAGCAATGCAATTGTGAATATAGTTCTAAAGGGTAGCTTCAAAATTCTAAACATACTATATATGAGATCATCATGAGATGAGATAATGTCAAATAATTCACAAGATGAATTAATTAAATAGTGTTGACAAAACAATGCATGACTCCTTTACGAGCTTCATAAATGAAAAGTTGTCTGTGTCTGTGATAACACCCGCCCGACAGGAACTTAGATGTGCACGGTGAATAGATTTGAAACAGCTGGAAGGACCTATGTGAACAAGTTTAGAAGATGGGGAGTTGACAAGGACTTGGAGGTACCAAGGTGAACAGTATTTACGATCTACGTCACCGGAGCACTTCAAAGTGCCTATCGAGACGCAAGCGATATCACTGAAAATCCTAATATAATCGAAGTCTGATATCATCGAAAAATTAGATATAATCACACACGGCCGATATAAGCGGAGCGACTATGCTACCCACGACAAGTAACCTCGCCATGTGCTCTAAGGAAAATATCCCAAGTTGAGTTATTTGACAACTAGTGATAGGGTCTGGATTCCTACGTTTGAAGACATTTATTTGATCATCAATCTCAAAGAATAACTACACGTAAGATATTAAATTACATGTGATATCTTGATTGATCAACAATTATCCTGAAAACAAGTTACTTTCCATACGTCGAGCCACTCTATTTTTGGAAGCTGGAGATTTGATTGCATGGCGATCAAAACTACGTGAACTCAGATTGATCTGCTTAACAGTCATCCAACAACTTATGTCTCCTGTTTCGGGGAGTTTCGGGGTTTCCCTTCCCTTGGATTTCGTTAGAGAACTGGTTCAATTTCAAAAGAGATCGGAGAAATTTTGTGAAAGTTTCACTCTCACTATCCTATTTACGCTCGTTCAACCTTTTATTCAGCATGGTGATGGTGCTAAGGACACCAAACCTAGACGCACACCTTCGAAAGGAAAACCCGTAACTACAGATGAAGATATCGAAGTGTGCTTATTATTAAAGACGGATTCGTGAGTGGAGGCCGATTTTGGTTTGAAGAAGTCAAAGATTTGAGTGTGTGACCTTTATTTTTGTTTTGATGATTTATCCGGTGCTTGCTTTATTTTAAAGTTGTAGTATTTGAAATATGATGTTTCACCGTGTCTTTTGCGGATACGAAAGAAATGTTACTTAAAAAACAGTCACCCAACGAATAAATTAGAGATTGATCATTGGATGTCGAGGAGTGTAAAATGATATCAACAAGACTCAAGAAGAAGACAAATCAAGACAGGCAACCAATCCAAATACAGAGAAAAACTTTACATTCTCATACTATCTTCTCGGTACCGTAATTGTTATCTATTGAGAAGTGTGCCAATGTTATAGTTGTGCGTAGATATGAGATGGTAAGATCTATTAGCTTGGGTATAAATAGCACCAGCTTCTGGAAGAAGTGTTTGGGCATAAGTGTCACATCCTACCATAATTGCTAAAAGATTGTTGGTGAAATCCAGTCGATAGTCTATTAGCCCGAGAGAGTAGATGTAGCCTTACACCAAGCCAAACCACTACAAAGCTCCGGATATATTATTCTATACCTGGTTATATTCACTATTGTCCGATAAAAGTGCAATACACTAAGGTTACGTTTGGTCGTCGAGATTTCTAGATAGGATATGATATAAAATTCAGGGATTTTGCTATATCTTATCCATTTTTTGGTGACTGGCAATAATAAAGCAGGATATTTTCACATCCTATTTTGTCTATTGTTTAGTATGAATGACATATTAACATAAAAATACCTAAAATATGTAATTAATATATATATATATAATTTATATTATAAGATAGAAATAAATTCGAATAATAAATAAAAATGGAAATCAATAATAATGAAATTATTTTTATTTTATTTTTTTATTTTGAATTTTCTATAGCATAAATCAAATATTATTTATATTCCAATACTATTTCAATTTCATTAGTTCGAGAAAATTGTTATTAAAAAAAATAACTTATACATTAGGGTTATCAAAAATACTATCCATCTTTATTCAACATCTCCTATGAGGTAATTTTATTCAGGTTATATCCCTCTTGTTTCTCATTGTATCCTGTCATAGGCAAGTATCAAATATATGATATGATAAATTTATCATGTCCGGAATTTTATCCCGACTGCTTATACGTGAGTTTGCTCCCATGTCAAACTTGACGGTCAAACAAGTTCAGCTGAAATTCCAGTCCGACTCATCTGGCGCCCTTGATCATTACAATTTCTGCCCTTCGTCCGTTGTAGCACCACGTCTGTGGCCTTACACAACTCATTGTTGCGGTGGAATCCATGCTCTCTCAATCGGAGCCGGCAAGATTTTTGATGTGGTAGAAAAACAACCCTGTCTGCCCCTTTTTTTTCCCCGAATCGACAAATTGGGCCTAAATTAGGGCATAAAAGCAAACCCTAATCTTACCCATTGAGATCATTTGTAAAATTGCAGATATGATTATCTACAATGAGAGTGAGCGAGAGCCTAAAAAAAAAAAAAGATTTGAGGTCATTAGGCAATTGAATGATTGGTGTGCTAGTACAAGGTGATTCTTGAAGCAGCGCAAGCGTAGAGGCTTGTTTACTTTGCTAGGTTGGAGGAAAAATTTCACACATTGGATTTCAATTTCTTTTATAGAGCGACGTGTGAGCCGAAAAATAATTTAAAATGTCACTTAGTACTTTTGGTCGGAATTTATCGCTGAAGGCACTTGATTGATCGCTTTTTTTTTTTTTTTTAAATATAGCAATCGAGTAGTCCCACAAAAACTTTTAGCACAAATGATCAAATTACGAAACTGTTGGCACTCCTGGTGTCGTTGTCCTATCGTTGTATTCAGCTTTCATTTACAATCTAGAAAGAAGGAAAACAGTGAAGACAAAACTATTTCATGGGACTTTCCCTTAGATCATGTGAAAAGCCATTTGGCAGATTTAACACTTCTGTTGTTGTAGTTTTCCTTCTTCACGAGAGGCCCTCTTCTCGGGACCTTTCAATTTGTCTTTTCTTCCCTCCCAAAGTGTTTCAAGCTGCTGCTGCTTCTTCTTCTTCTTCTTCTCTTCTTTTCGTTTTGTTCTCTTTCACATTCATTTGCTTTCTTCAACCGGCAGAGTCCGCTCTGGAATCTCTCTATATGTAAGGAAATCCTGGCCTTTCTCTTCAAATTCAAATCTCTCCAATTGCCTCTGCTGAAGAAGATCCGGCATTTCTTGTTCCAACCCTGTCCTGGTCCTTGGATTGTGTCTGTTCCCCTGTTTCTTCTTCTGCATGGTGTCATACGTCTATGTTTGGGCGTTGACATGAGTCCCCGATAGTGTCTTGAAAGTTTGTGTTGTTGATTTATTGTAGCATACACGTTCGTGCATGCGTGCGTGCCGGTTTTGATCTGAATCAAGTGTGTTTCTGTCAAGGGATGATTTGGAGCTCCGGTTCTTCATCATGGAAAGTTCAAGTTGATTTTCTTTTGCTGAAAATAGCAACTAAAGTCATAGGCTGTTGCTAGAAACTAAGTGAAAGTTCACGGATATTGAACACTTTTTACCCTTTATCTCCGGCTCATGCTTGTCGAGTCCTGCGTGGAACAAAGCAGGAGCTGCCATGAGATCGGCGAAAACGGAACATCTTTCCCTTCAGCTAGCGCTCGCATTCGGTTCAGAAAGAAGGATAAGCTTTTTGGTCAGGCCACTGATCTGTGTAATTCTGTTATTCGCGTCCAAAGTCCGCTGAAAGCTAATTTGTAGATGACTCCTCTGCAACTTTGCAAGGTTACATTAGCCTTTATTCTAATCTTCGGATCGATTCCTCGTGGCTTTGGCATTGCGATCAGCGTCGGAGGCTCCCGGTTCTTCGGTGTATGTGATTATGGAGCCGTTGGTGATGGCCTTACAGAAGATACAGGAGTAATACATTTTGCTGTTTTATGCACTCTGTTTGAACTAATACTTTTTCGCTCAGTATCTCAGATTTGACATTGTTTCCACTTGCTTCAGGCATTCCTTGATGCTTGGCAGGCTACATGTAGCACCCAATTTGAGAATCCGGCCATGATCGTTCCCGATAATTACACGTTTCTGGTACATCAGCTTAGATTGAACGAGCCATGCAACACCAAGAATATCACATTTCTGGTACACATAAATTGACTTCACCGGATTATCAAATGATTCGAAAAAACCGAATTTGAGAGTGCAATGTGAAATCACAAGCTTGATTCCTCTTTTATTTTTCCTTATAGTCAATCTCGACACATGTTTCATGCAACTCCATAGGTATTAGGGAATATAAAGGCACCTAGGTCGCCTAGATCATGGACCGATCTCGACCCTAGCTCATGGATCACATTCCGTGGCATAGATCAGCTTCATGTCACAGGTTTCGGTACAATTGATGGACAGGGATCAGAGTGGTGGAATCAATCCTGCAGATACCATTCACATTCGGTGCATCAAAATTTCCCAGTACGTTGTTCATTCTACTCGTTTTTTGGTGGCTCGGATCATGCAATGAACTGCAATTTTTCGGAAAGGATGCACTTCTCTGGCACCGACAGTAAGTCCACAAGCTATTATCTCGCACTGTAACAAACAAGCATCTAATTGACATGTTGATAGGACATTAACGTGCTTTAGTAGAACAATTGTGGCGATTTTTTAATTGGTTTGCAGGCTATGAAATTCCTTTCGTGCAGCGCGAGCAGTCTTAATGATGTAAAACTTGTAAACAGTTCTCAAACCCATGTGTTAATCAGGGGATGTGGCTTCTTTAACGTTGACAATTTGTTGATTGAAGCTCCTGCGACGAGGCCCAACACTGACGGCATTCACATCCAATCCTCGCAGCATGTTTCCATCGCAAATACAGTCATTGGAACTGGTAATTTCTGCGGTTAATCTTCTGTTCGGTCTTCCTTATTGTGGGCAGAAGTCAGGAATGTTCGTCTCTGCAACTCCTGTTTTTCTTAAAGTTGGGTTTATGATCCCCAGGTGATGATTGCATATCCATTGGGGACAATACTTCGAATATTTTCGTCTCGTCTGTCATATGTGGACCTGGCCATGGTGTGAGGTGAAGTCCAGTTCTTCAGGCTATCTCTGTCAATGCGATTGTTTGATGGAATCAATCGTGACAAGAGGGCATCGGATCATGAACACAAACATCTCTTTGAGCAATCTTAATCTGGAAAGTTATCGGCCTCATAGTTCTCCAAGACACGAACATAAGATGGCTGGCTATACTTTGTATTCGGACATTGCAGTATTGCGGATGATGCACCAATCTCGAACCTAAACGCGGGATGAACTTTGTGTTTGTCTGATAAAATGCGGGTCGTTTCATTCTTGTGGAAGTCATGCAATTCCTACTTGGCTTCGCGTTTTTTTCATGACTTTGTTCATGCTTTTCTGCAGCATTGGAAGTTTAGGCCGAGGAGGGAATTTCGTTCAAGTTGACAACATTCGCGCGAGCAATGTGCATTTTAAGCATACGACAAACGGCGCACGTATCAAAACATGGCAGGTAACAAGCAACGAGTGCGAATTGCATTCATTCGAGATAGGAATTTCATTTCATACTTTGTCCTGTTCGAACTTTCCTCAATACTCATTTGTGTTGCTGTAGCGAATGTTGAGCAGGGATACGTTCGAAGAATCACTTTCGTGCATCTTCTATTCGACTCGGTTAGAAACCCGATAATCATAGATCAAAACTACTGTTCCTTCCGAGGAGCATGCCAAGAAACGGTAAATTCCTTTTCCTGAAGGGACCCTTTTCTTTTTCCATGAAAGACGCAAATCATTGAGGCAATTTTCATTGTGGCGTACATCGTCCTAGCTGGGACTTAAAGCACAGACGTCGCTATTAATCTGAACTGCAGTTGGAGCGCTGCGTGCACCGGAATAGTACTCGAATCGGTGGAGCTGATATCTGCAGACGTGGATGGGAAAGTTACATCTAGTTGCCTCAATGCATACCGGGACGCCATCGGTGCGGTTCGACCTGATCCCTGTCTCCAAAGTTGACAATAAGTACTTTAATCCTTGTTTGTGCAACGGCGCGATCAGCATTTAACTATGTCAGACTTCCCAAAGTTTATTTTGGCTGTTGCAGTGAGCTTCCCATGAATGCTCAGGATCTGCACGGTGAAAGTAGTCTGGGGTTGTGTCCATGTAAGTAGCCATGTCTTGCTAAAAGTGTTCCTCTGCACTGGCATTCTCCTTCTGCACCGCCAGTTGAGAGTGCGTGTTTGACTCATGAATCACTCAATAAAGCCTCTTCCAATAAATGTTTGTACTTGGGTTTTCGCAGCTCACCCAATCGAAGAACCGACGCACTCATCGGTGTTGGCTCGTAATGCCCAATCAATCAGTCCTCTCCCTCATCGGCCCGAATATGGGCCTAGTCAGTCGATGAACAGCGTATCTACTCAAGGGGTCATGCTTTGACACCATCTGTAATGACCCAGCCCGATCCCCGTGGTCCAAACCCCCAAACGAAGCAATCTAATAAGCAACTACACAAGGTGGTGACCAGTTTGAGGTGGGTACTGGGTAGTGACTTATGAATCACTTGACAGACGTCACATATGTAGCATCGTTTCCTCACATACTAGCTTAAGTACGGGAGGTGGTACAATCAGGGTAAAAAACCCGAATGCCTCAGCCCGTTTTCACGCCTACAAATCCATTCCCGGTGAAAGTCTTGGTGGACACGGAAGGATCGACGTGCATTAACATCAGCAGTTTCGTCGGGAGGAACAACTCATAGAACTGATCTACTTTGAGCATGGTCTACGATTACCTCGTCCCCTCAAAATTTAGCACCACTAATATGCATTGTAGTCTTCAGCAAATGATAACATTCTCAACCAGAACTGTGCAGACCACAACCGTATTAATTTTTCAGAACTTCCGAACATTGATCATGCCGTCGGTCTTCAACTCGACACGTCACGCCCGTGCAACACAGCTGTCGCTTGTGCCGAAACAAGATGCTGCAAGTCAGAACAGTCGCGACGCATCCGGTATGTAATCTGCTAAAGTGCAGACGAAGCACAGATTCTAGTTCTAGGAGCACAAGTGTGCCAACTGTCCGCAAGCAGCTATCTGAATCGACAGGAGTTAGTTATTGTTTTTGGCATCTATGGATTTGTTTTCTCTTTCTTGAAATTGTTAATGAATTAAGTAATGTTTTTCCACTTAATTTGGACAAGTAATCGAGCGTTTATGACGCGTTAACCGAAAGGATCTTGATAATTGCATAAGATGACCCATGCGCAGTTCATGTGGCCTCCAATGGCTCTGAAGACTTTGTTTTTCTTAATGGCGGATTCCCACGAGGAATCTTTCTCTTGCTGCGAGTCCTACGTATTTCTTGATCCCACTTCTTGTCTTTTTTGTTCGAATAATTCCTACGAACTCAAGAACTTTGTAGGATTTGCGTCAGCAACTTAGTACTTGATCGCAATTTTTTTTTTTTAACAATGTTAAGGACTTAATCGATTGAAACATAATATTAACAGCTATATTAATGAATTTCAAAATGTCTGGTGTTGCCAACTTGCAAAACGATTTTTTATTGATTCTTTACTAATTGGTTTTTGAACTTAAATCTTAGACGCACAAACTTCGATAATGTGCTGACATTGCCTCTGCACCATAATTTTCACATGAACAGAGAAAAAAACTATCCTTTTTTTTTCCCTCTTTTGATTTCCATGTTTGGACTTGTTTTTATTTTATGTATCTTTGGGATTCATCAATCGCCAACGCCAAATAATTTGTGATAAAGGCCTTATTGATGTTGATGTTTTGACTTTCATGTTTGGGCTCATACAGACAGATCAGCAAGAGAGATATTCCTAGGATCTATGACATGCACATTTTGTTTGGAAAAAGTTCGGAGGAAATATTTTTTTAGAAATCAATCATGAATGAAACCAATCTAAGGCTAAACCAATGATGTGCTCAATAAATACAGGTACATGGATGATCCACATTACAACAGAGACCTACCCAAATACGGATAAGAGTTAGCTTTTTGCCGCTTCTTCGCTTGTTTTCTTAAGCTTCTTTCAACAACAAGGAGGCAAGGCAACCATGGAAGTGATGAACAAGTATTGGACCATAAAGACCTGCATAGAGGATGCACCCAAGGAAGCTGACTTCGACCTCAAGACTTCAACTTTGGCTCTGTTGCTCGAGCCTGGCTCCAAGGAGATGATTGTCAAGAACCTGTACGTGTCCATCGACCCTTACCAGTTGAACCGGATGAAGGGTTCCAGCCCGTCGCAGAAGACAGGCGGTTTCGCAGTGGGAATCAGTCCTGGCCGGGTTAGTCACTCTGTTCATCAAGTAGCTGACTCTGTTTTGACATTGTTGCTGTCCTGTGAATCAAATTGGAAGTTTTTTTGTGATAAAATACTATTTTTTGGTGAATATCTAATGCTTCCAATGCTTGCAATGATGAATAAAATTGAATAATCGCCAGGACCAATCTAACAATCTGTAAACAGGAAATTGAAGCTTTTGGTGTGGCAAGAGTTGTGGCATCGGATAATTCTGAATATGAGAAGGGCGATTTGGTTGTGGGACTCATCTCTTGGGCAGAGTATAGCAAGATAGGAAGCAATGGAATAATCAGGACGCTTGATCCGATGGGGTTTCCTCTGTCTTACCATGTTGGGATATTGGGTAATCTCTTTCACCATCTTATCTCCCCGTATGAGGCTTTTTCGTCACTTGATAAAGACCCTTGTTTGATTCTCCTGTATTTGTTCATCCAGGATTCAGTGGGCTCACAGCCTATACTGGGTTCTTCGAGGTATGCAAGCCGAAGCGAGGTGAGAAGGTGTTTGTATCGGCGGCGGCGGGGTCGGTCGGGAACTTGGTCGGACAGTATGCAAAGTTGCATGGGTGCTACGTCGTCGGATGTACCGGAAGCAAACGGAAGGTCACTTCACCCCTAGCCCTACATTACAAGTTTCCCCAATGTTTCCGTCATCAAAGAGATCATGAAACATGAACTCGTTTCATTGTTACAGGTACAACTGCTCAAGGAAAAACTAGGATTTGATGAGGCCTTCAACTACCGGGAGGAAACTGATTTGAACTCAACTCTCAAAAGGTCAGATCCTTCGGAGTGTATCAAGAACCTAGATTTTTAGATTCTCTTCTAAAAATAAAGCTCTTAGTCATTTTTTCTGGCTTGTGGTTTTGTCAATTGACAGGTATTTTCCTGACGGGATCGACATATACTTCGACAACGTGGGCGCCAAGATGCAAGAAGCTGCGGTCGCTAACATGAATACCTTTGGCAGAGTTGCGGTGTGCGGCGTAATATCCGAGTATACAGATTCGGGTAAAAGAGCCTCCCCCGACATGTTAGATGTCATTTACAAGAGAATAAAGATCCAGGGCTTTTTAGCCGGAGATCACATCGGCCTTTTCCAGGACTTCATCTCGACCACCAGCAACCATCTCCGCAGTGGCGAGTTGTGCCCACTTGAGGACATCTCGGATGGCCTGGAGAGCATTCCCTTTGCTTTCACAGGGCTGTTCCGCGGCGACAACATCGGGAAGAAAATTGTTAAGATTGCAGAAGATTGAGAGTTTGCTTACTAGGGTCATGATGACTTAGTCAGATCAGTGCTCCAATATCTGATTCCTTCGAGTTTACGAATCATAAATTTCCGGAAACTTTTTTGTCTTTTATGATGGGAATCTTGAAATGAAGAATGGCAAAACAATTCTATGCGGATCAGGCAATGAAAACTTTAGAAATTAGAAAGTAAAAAAAGCATGAGAGTCTTAGGTAAGACATTGAAATAGAGAGTCGACACGCTCAGTTCAAATCTAATTTGTTACCTAGGCTCGTGTGTGTGTGTGTGTGTCAAGCCCATGGAACATTAAATTTGACAAATGAGAAAATCTCAACCTAGATTTACTTCTACGAAGTCTTAATCATAACTTTGTTAGGTACTGGATATTTTGATTCAAGGAAAACTCAAGATTTGGAAAATACTTTCCAAAAGTAATGGCTTGAAACATTTATAAGAATGAACGAACGAAATGTATTTTCATCACCCAGGAAAATAATTAGGCATAAATTATTGTTGGTAACGAAAACATTTTCTGTTAATAAATTTTCCTGAGTGATGTTAAACACACCTGTTGTTGCTTAAAATTTGCTCAAAATACACAGACTTGCATTAATCATATTCGGGTTAGAGTTGTATATAGTCAAGTCGAGTTGTCATTCATACTAGAGTAATAATCGGATCAAGCTTACGTTGGAGGACTTATTCAATCACATAGGTTGGGTTCCTAGAATATGGTGCCCTTGGGGACTTCTATTTGTTTGTATCGAAAGGCCCAATTCATTGGGATTTTCATTTCGGCAAGCGGATTATTTACGATGAAAATGAGGAGTTTCAAGAGAATGATTCGGAGATATTGCAGAGTTGAAACCATGCAGTATCAAACACATATGGATGTTCCAAAGCAAGGCTTTTGTTAGATAAGCCAATTTATTTGGAACCATGCATATATACTCTTTTTTCCTATTTAAAAATCAGCCATTTGTCCATGTATTTTCACATCGATTATTTTTTGTAGAAGAAAAGATATCGAGAAGGCTTCTTACTTTCCAAACATAGCTCCGTGCATCTATATAAAAATGCTGGTTTATCCAGAATTACATAAGAAAAGCTCTTTGGAATTGTTGATTCATAGTACTCTTGGGGTAATCAGTCCAGCTCCGAACCTACGTGCCTGGTCATGGGGATGACTCTCGTACTTCTTGGCCTTCTCTTTAAGCGAAGGACTTACCCACTAATCCTAGTGGCTATGACTAAGGAGTAGGATATTTCAATATTGGACCTTGAACATAAAATAGTTTCGAATCAATTTTTTCAGTAAGAAGATATTGTGTCTCATGATGGTCTATTCTAGTCCCCTTATGATCCCAAATTAATATATCTATGAAAAACGGAGAGTAAAAATCTCAAATTAGTACAGCCGTCAACTGTCACGTGTTGTGTAGAAATTAACGAATGGTGAATCTTTCATAGATGTACCAGTTTAAAATTTTTCTTGGTTAAAAAATTAATATGGGTATTTGTCACGGGCGCACTAGTTTGGAGTTTTTCATGATATTAACCGAAATACATATGATTCGCTTCAAGTATCGTTTCATCTACTGTATTTCGTAGGAGCACAATTACATGATGCAACGTATTATCCTACATAAATCTTGAGATAAATAAAATGACATTGTTTGATTGAAAAGTAATTTTGGGATCGTGTTTAAAAATAAAGTTGAATGCGCAATAAATAATTCCGAAAAGTCGAGCTACTAATGTATGCAGCGAAGTACATTTTTAGAGCATTAGCACATTCTATAAAGAAATCAGTCATCTCCTCTCTTGTACTTGTAGCAAATGGGTGATTATGCTATTCCAATCGCTTAATCATGCAATTGGATATTGGCGATGACTTGAGACAAATTGGCCAGGAGCGCCCAAAGGAATCTTATCTTGGCACGACTATGCCTTCATGTTAACTTGATTAATCGCAGTTCGTCAGGAGAAATTATCTGGCCAATGAAAAATGGAATCCTCTCTTGTTGCGGGTGTCGCTTGTTCTTGATCCTGCCCTTGTCTTTTTTGTTTCTGTCAAACCATGTCTAATATTCGTAGGATTTTTGAAAAGGAAGACAACAATAACAATCACAAAACTTGGCAACAATAACAATCACTGAACAGGCCTTTCACCTAGGATGCAGTACTAAGTTTACCACTTGAAAGGTCAATTTCATGCAGCGGAGAACCTCTCAATTCTCCTTAGCTTCAGCTTCTTCTTCTTCCTCCTCTGCAACCATGGAAGTGGCGAGCAATTATGTGACCCTGAAGACCCACATAGAGGGTGCACCCAAAGAATCTGATTTCGTGCTCAAAACCTCGCCTTTGGGTCTATCGCTCGACCCCGTTCAGATAAGATGATAGTGAAGAACCTGTACGTGTCCATCGGCCCGTACCAGTTGAACCGGATGAAGCATCACAGCTCGTCGCAGAAAACAGGCCCCGGTTTCGAAAGAGTTGCTCTTGATGAGGTAAGTGTGACTTGTTCAAAGCAGCTAAACATATGTTCAAAGGAAAATCACGTAAATGTGATGGGAATTGGAAAAGGTAATTCGGGTTTAATTGATTTTGTCTTGGAATCTGTCTGCAGGAAATTAAGGCGTGGCAAAAGTTGTGGCTTCAGACAATGTTGAATTTGAGAAGGGTGACTTGGTTGTCGGAGTAGTTACTTGGGCAGAGTACAGTAAGATAGGAAAAGATGGGATGGTCACGAAGCTTGATCCATAGGGGTTCCCTTTGTCATACCATGTTGGAATATTGGGTAAAATTTCTCTACTCACCAACAATTTCCTATTATCATAATATTTTCAATGATACATGACTTCTCCCTGATCAAACGAATTTTATGAGACTTCGCCGGAGAAAAGAATTTTGCAGGCGTGCTTCGGATTTTGGAATGTGCGCTCTTGAGTAGCTGTGTGATTCTGGCAATCTTTTAAATTAACTGATTCTAACAGAAGAAACGTAAGAATTCCAACTGTGTTGAACTCATATGGTTTATTACAGCAATATGTCATAGAAGGTACAATTTGAACATGGACATGTCTTAACAGGATCAAGAAATAATGTAGGGGCTTTTTGAGCTTGGACTGGTATCTTGCGGAATGTGCTCCAGTTGGGTGATACAAATGATGTCTCAAGCTATGTCAAGCTCTTGATCTGAGCCTCTCAGGCGACATCAAATGAAAAAAACATTTGTTTGCACTGATGCTTCAGACTACCAACGTTTTCTTCCCTTCTGGATGTGTTTCGTCGTGAGGTTTTGCTTGTTCTCTCAGGATTCAGTGGACTTGCAGCCAATGCCGGGTTCTTCGACATATGCAAGCCGAAGCGAGGCGAGAAGGTGTTGTATCAGCGGCATCCAGATCAGTCGGGAACTTGGTCGGACAGTATGCAAGGTTGCATGGGTGCTACGTCGTCGGCTGTGCTGGAAGCAAACGGAAGGTCACTTCACCCCTAGTCCTAAATTACAAGTTTCCCCAATGAACTCGTTGTGTTGTTACAGGTACAACTGCTTAAGGAAAAACTAGGTTTTGATGAGGCCTTCAACCACGGGGGAAACTGATTTGAACTCAACTCTCAAAAGGTCAGATCCTTTCGAGTGTATCAAGAATCTGGATTGTATATTCTCTTCTCAAAATAAAACTCTTAATAATCAAGAAAAATCTAGAATGTGTGTTTCAGATGTCTATATAAATGTCATAATGAAGAGAATTTGCAAAAATTTAGATTGGCGAGAAAAAGTGCCAAGAAATTTATACGATCGATATGTACAAAAAATTTGGGAGCAAAGAAGGAGAAAATGGTATCTAAAGACTTGCAAAGTCAAGGGACAAAAAAATAAAGACTTGACATAGGTTAGATGTATCAATGATGAAAATCAAACACTTTTGATAAGAGATGAAGACGTTAAAGGCAGGTGGATAAGCTATTTTAACAAACTTTTTAATAGGAAGAGTGATAGAAGCGAGGTGGATTTGGAAGATGCTTCTGATGATTTAAACAGAAGGTTTGTGCGTGGAGTTAAAGCACATTAAGCTAGGGAGGCATTAAAAAAGATGAAATCCAGTAAAGCCTTGGGACCCGATAGTGTTCTAGCTATCGAAGTGTGGAGATGCTTAGAGGATGTAGCAATAAGTTAGTTGACTAGCTTTTTTTTAATAAGATCTTCCAAACTAATAAGATGTATGATGAATGGAGAAAGAATATACTTATACCTATATACAAGAACAATGGTATATTCAGAATTGTTCTAGCTATAGAAGCATCAAGTTTATGAGCCATACAATGAAGTTGTGAAAAAGAGTTATTGAATATCGTTTGAGAGTAAAGACCAATGTTTCTGTCAATCAATTTGAATTTAAGGTAGGAAGATCTATTATAGAGGCTATTTTCTTGATATGACAATTGATGAAAAGATATCGATAAAGAAAGAAGTACCTTCATATGGTGTTTATTGATCTCAAGAAGGCATATGATAGGATTTTAAGAAAGGTTCTGTGGTAGATTCTTGAGAATAAAAAATCACTTTCGAAGTATTTAGAGGCAATCAATGACATGTAAGACGGTGCTACTAGATGTGTGAAGACTTATAATGACATATCAATTTATTTTTCAATTATAGTAGGCTTACACCAAGGTTCTGCTTTAAGTCGTTACCTTTTTGCCCTGGTTATAGATGAGCTAACAAAAAATATTCAAGATGAGGTATAGTGGTGTATGTTATTTGTAGACGATATTATGCTTATTGATGAGACTATGGCTGGGGTTAACGCTAAGTTAGAATTATGGAGAATCACGTTAGAGTATAAAGAATTCACGTGAAATCAAAGTAAGACGAAATACTTGAAGTGTGAGTTTGACATGGCAGAGAGTGGATCAAGAAGCCGTAAATATGTTCGGACACGAGATACCCAAGAAAGATACTTTTAGATATCTGTGATCAATATTACAAAGGAAAGAGAGATTGATGAGTATGTAAGCCCTAGAATCAGAGCAGGTTGGATGAAATGACGCAGTACATCAGGATTTTTGTGTTATTGCAAAATTTATGTTAGGTTAAAAGGAAAATTTTATAGAACGACAGTAAGATTTGTCATGTTATACGGAGCTGAATGTTGTCCAGCACAGAGAAAACATGAGTATAAAATGAGAGTAGTGAAAATGAGGATGTTAAAATAGATGCGCGGTCATAATGTATAAGATAAGGAATGAAGATATTCGACTAAAAGTTGGAGTAGAACCGGTGGCAGAAAAGATAAGAGATCATAGATTGAGATGGTTTGGTCATATTCTCCGAAATCCTTTAGATACTCCGATACGAACAGAAGTTTACTATCGAGAGCATAACACGAAGAAATTAAAGAGGTCGGCTGAAACATACTTGGGGAAAATTAGTAAAACAAGATTTAATGGAGTGAGAAATATATTGGTGTACGGTTTATCTTAAGACGAAATGGAGAAATACTATTTGTATTCTAGAGGTGTAGCGTATGTGTGTATATATCTTTATTTATTTATTTTTACAAACTTATTCATTTTATCTCGATTGATTTTGTTTTTATTTCTATGATTTTTTGGGATTTATCAACCACCGACCCCAACTAATTGGGGATAAATTTATTGTTGACGTTGATTTTGATGTATGTTGTTTTTGTCAATTGATAGCTACTTTCCGGACAGGGATCGATATATACTTTGACAATGTGGGTGCCGAGATGCAAGAAGCCGCGGTCGCTAACATGAATGCCTGTGGCAGAGTTGCCGTGTGCGGAGTAAAATCCCACTATACAGATTCAGGTGAAAAAGCCGCGCCCGACATGTTAGATGTCATATGCAAGAGAATAAAGATACAGGGCTTTTCGGCCGGCGACCACAGTGGCCTTTTCCAGGATTTCATCTCAACCACCAGCGACCATCTCCGCTGCGGCGAGTTGTGCCCTCTCGAGGACATCTCGGATGGCCCGGACAGCATTCCCTTTGCTTTCACGGGGCTGTTCCGTGGCGACAACATTGGAAAGAAAATTGTTAAGATTGCAGAAGAATGAGAGCTTGCTAATAGGGCTATAACTTAGCCAGATCAACGCCTCGGTATTGGAATTCTTCAGAGTTCGCTACAAACATGAACTTTGCACGAGTGTTGTCATCTCTATTAGTACTATTTTGATCGCATTACCGCAGGTTATTACCACAGGTTATCAATAAATATGAGCATTGCATCGGCTAATATATCGTCGGAGATTCGCATGACTCATGCTATACGTGCCAGAGCTGTAATCAAGACGGGACGAGTTCTCATTCATAGTAAAGTTATAATCGATGCGATTCAATGATCAAACCCAACTCTGACATAAACATGTAATGCTTGATACCCTCCCTACTCGAGCTTAATCAAGCTTGACTTCTCGAGCTCGAGCATGACTTAATTTAATCTTTGATAGGCTTAGAGTTCAGCTCAACTTGGTTTCAATTAGCCAATTACTTTTTTTGTAACCTCAAATTTAACTTGGGCTTGATCTCGAGCTTGAGATGGAGTCTGATGGTACGATGAAACTCATAAATAACACGATTTTTCGTTTGTGTATAAGATGTAAAAATGCAGACATCGGTTCAGCTTCGTAATTGCTCCGGCCAAAGTGATTTTTCAACTCGTGCTCGACTCGATTAAATATTCGAGCTAACCGAAAATAATTTAGCTGATAGACGTATAGTAAGAAGATTAGATTTATTAACCAAAATGAAAAAGAAAATATATTTGGAGCAGCGTTTGAGATTAACTTTGGATATCATGTCATCCGCTATACGTCATATGAACAAAAATGAGGATGCAACATATTATTTATCAAAATGTCAAGTTCTGAAAAAATAAAGTTGGTGCTGTTCTTATTAATAAGGTATAATCCGTGATAGTCTATTCTAAAAAGTTGAGCTGTTATTATATGCAGCGAAATACGTTTTAGGGCTCAACCCAGATAAATAAATCACAATCATGCCAATGGAGCGTTGGTTGAGTTGGTGAGATCTATGGGACTTAGACAGTTAAATTGATGAAGTCTTAGGTTCGAATCTCCCCGACCATGTCTTGAGGGACTTAATCAGTGGCATTGGCGCTAATATTCCCACCATCCTAAGAAACAGCACATTGCACGTGAGAAACCTCGGTTACAAAAAAAAAATCAAAATTATGTTCTCTTGTATTTGTATTTAGATCTACTGACTAAAACAAACACCAACTTGAGCAAGTGGGTGATCACTCCATTTTTAATCGAGTAATTTTTGTTGTAATAAAATTTATAGTAATTAACGATCCCAAACCTTAATCATGAACGGAGCTTCATGCATAATTGAGAACGAAACGCGGAAATATGAAGGAACGATTACATATCTCTAGTCATTGAAACAGTTAGACGATTACAATCGGGCATTGAATGACCGGGAAAAACAAGTTCCGCTGGCCAATTACCCAACGATGAAGTGTGTGTTCTCAGTTAAAAACTATTAATCTACGTTTAAGATAACGTCATAACTGAGAGTGGGCCTTAATCTTAGACAGCCCATTTAAAATTTGACGTCTGCCCTTATAGATAATTGTCTTTCCACGGTTATTGGACGAGATAATTATCACGTAAAATTAATGTATGTTATCACGGTAACCAAAATTAAATGTCGGTGTTATAAGTGCGGGATCATATTATGTAATATTATACAATTACGCGATTCCACATCGGTGATCACTTGGCTTAATTGTCCAGATGGCCTGGAGGAATCTTCTCTACGCATGAGTATTATTACTTCTTTTTTATTTATTAATCCCAATTGGTCAGGAGCAATCATCTTTGCCAATGAAAATGGAATCTTCTCTCGTTGCGGGGGTTGCTTGTTCCTGATCCTGCCCTTGTCTTCTTGTCTTTTGTGTTTTTTTTTTTTTTTTTGTACTTGTCTTAAACCATGTTTAGTATTCTTAATATCTTCGAAAAGGATAACATTAATCACAACCACAATCACTAAACAGGCCTAGAATGCAGTACTTAGTTGATTGAAACCGGTCAATAAAAGTAGAATATCGAGTTTTGCGGCACAGTATAAGTTAACATTTAAACATTGTGATCATCTTTATAACCAAATGAAAGTTTGTCTTATCATTAGCAAACTAATTTTTAGGAATCAATCTTCTCAATATACTCGACATCACTCTTTAACATTAGATAATTCTCGACAATTATTTTAATTGGTTTTTGAAAGGAAAATACTTATAAGACGTTAAAATGTCAGTATCCGAACACGATGGAACTTTTAAATTAATCTTTTTTTTAAACTAATCAACTTAAGACCACGAAATCATCTGGTGTATTGCAGCTGGATCCTCCGAAATATGCAAGCCCAAGCATCGCGACACGGTATTTGTGTCCGGGCCTTCGGGACCAGTCGTGAACTTGGTCGGACAGCGTCACGCTCAAGTCCCACTCATCAATAATGTTGCCCGCTTTGAGTCGGATCTCGCACAAGTTTGTTCTTCCGGACTTCACGCAAAAGAGGCCTCGTTGCAAGTTAAGAACAAGGGTCACACATATATGGCACTTCACCTCGTCGCACCAAGATAATGTGTGGATTCAATTCATTCTTGCTCCTATCGCCATTTTAGAAGCTTGTCAGGAGCTGGTCCTCATTCTCTGCCCTCGTTGGACCGGGTCTTTACAAGCCCACCGTCTTTCGTCTAGTTCGTCTCCGAATCACGCACTTTGACTTGGCTTTGATACCATTATGTCATGCCCATGTCCCATTCGTCAACAATATTGTCCGCTTTGAGCTGGAGCCCGCATAGTTTTGTTCTCCTAGGCTTCACCCAGAAAAGATATCGTTGCAAATCAAGGACAAGTGCCGAACACATATATTACTTCACCTCACTACATCCAGGCGGCATGTGGATTTAGTTCATTCCTGCCCCCATCGCTATCCTGGAATCTAGGCTCTCTAGGTTAGGCAACCGCTCCCCATTCGTGTTGGACGGGGTCGTTACAGACAATACATGTCGTTGCTCGGCTGTTGTGTCATTGGCTGCGCCGGAAGCAAGCAAAAGGTCACTTCCACGAGTTTCTATGTGACAAGTACTACTCGTGCCCACTTATGAGTCTCCCGAGTGTTGGACTTGTGTCACAGGCTGTGGAACTGCTCAAGGAAAAACTTGGCTTTGATTATGCTTTCAGTTATAAAGAGGAAACTAATTTGAACTCAACTCTCAAAAGGTCAGTTTCTTCAATTTCAGCAAACAAGTATGGATTGATCACCTTCTTCTCCAGAGTGGGAATGAATCTAAATTCTAAAAAGATCCCTAAATAATTTTTCTTTCTGCATTTCCAATTAACAGGTATTTCTCCGAAGGAATCGACACACACTTTGACAATGTGGGTGCCGAGATGCCAGAAGCCGCGGTGGCTAACATGAATACCTACGGCTGAGTTGCCGGCCATGGGGCAATATCTGAGTGCACAGATACTGGAAAAGAGCCTCGCCCAGCACGTTAGATGTTATTCACAAAAGAATAAAGATCCGGGGCTTTCTAGCCTGGGAGGGCGTCTTTGAGGATCTCATTTCGACCACCGGCAACAATCTCCGCAGCAGCAAAATGCATCCGCTCGAGGACATCTGGAATGGTGTGGAGAGCATTCCTGCTTCTTTTGTAGGATTATTTCAGGCGGATAATATCGGGAAGAAGATGGTTAAAATCACAGAAGAATGAATTTGCTTGGTTAAATAACTTAACCAGAGAGTCGATAATGTTTGTGAGGTTCATTATATGGCAATCGAAGCACTGAAATCACAGTATCCTTGTGAGCTACTGTTTGAACTCTCTATCCAGAGATTCATAAGAGGAATTTCCATTCTCAGAGTGATGAAATCCATAGTTTACTCGAGCATGGAACTTGTAACAAAAATAACGCGAACTGTAAAAGAAAAGCTATGCCGTGTTATATGGAAAGAAACTGAGCAATCTTAAATAGATCGCAACTGTGCCATCCCGAACTAATGAATCCTACCCAAACAATGTGTGCAACTAATTTCCCTTACAATTAAATTCCCCGACAGAGAGTCAGTGGTAACATAGGACGACCAAACACAAAAATTGTCAAGCTTGAGATCCCTGTGAAGCACTCAAAATAGGGATGACACTGTGACAGAGGATCTACAGCAACATACTCCGCTACATGTGAAGATAAAGCAGCATACATAGCACTGATATATACAAGCAACATTCCATGCTCAAATTTGATCTTAACTGTCTTGTCTTCCATACACATAAAACCATGTTTACTCTGCCTCTCGCGAAGGATTAATCACCTTGTAACCCTTCCATGTCAGTTCCTCCAGATTCATTGGCCACATATCTGCCAGGATACCGATAGGAATTTGATGATCCCTGTAAAAGAGAGAACTAGTAGCATGAACTCTTACATTTCGCTTAAAAAATGTAGCGAGAAAATGTCAAATTTCTCATGATGCATAGAGTACCTGAATCAGTACACCTGCATATGCCGTGTTGCAATATTCAAATATCTACATTCATCAGTAACGTCAAACACCAAAGGAATAAAAACAATGCTAAGACAGTGGGGCTGCGGATTAAGTTTACTTATGTACTTCGCTCAGTAAATGGGTAAAAGCCACTTGCAAACCCAGGGGAATGGTGAACACTTCTTACATCTAGATAAGTAAAATGGTCTCATTAATCAAACGAAAAAACACATCTCAGGCCAAGAGAAGATACCCCATTATTGAGACTTGGATTTGTGGTTGGACACCCAAAATTGCGAGGAGAAAAGACACTTGAGAGCTGATGAGGATGTGCCAAATGAGTCGGCAAACAGGCTTCATCCACAGTAGGGCTAACAACCAGCTCTTCAATACAGAATGAAATCGTTGTCATGTGGGGTGTAAAGTAATATAGCTCCAATAATCTATGGAAGTAAACTCATTATGCAAAATATTATCCCAATCACCTCGACTTTGTATTACGGTTGAGGTTGCTCCTTTGGATGATTTTTTCTTTCTACTCTCCAACTTACTCTCAATCCCATCACTTGTGACTCCCTTCGCTTTCTTTCGAGGGTGATCTGTTATTGAAGTTTCACTAACGGAGTAATAAACGTCGTTACCTTTCACAACCTTATCGCTGTTATCTTCACCATCTTTGGTCAAAAGATCGGACTTGTGCCCCAAAATTTCCACCACTGTCTTGTCCAAATTTTGCATTGCAATTCTCATTGTATCTTCATCTTCAGCAGCCAAGCTCATTATGGGAAAAGCTTTTCGCATCAACGTGGAATAACGACTAATCTTTGATGAACATGGTGACACTTGCGGAGAGTCATCATCCACAATACAATCCTTGGCACCCTTAGTCCATCTCTTTAATACATAAGCCGATGGGATTTTTTTAACCATAATGTTCCCATTAAGTACATACAAAGCATGACGGCACAACCACCCGTTTGATTCAAATAATTTACATCCACAAGAGACTGAAAAATTAGCAGAATCAAATCTCACGACATTTTGCCCATGAACCCCATGGCAGACTAAAGTGTACTCAGAGATTCCCCCATCAGAACTACAACTCAAAACTCGTTCCGACATACTTTGCAAAAATTCCTCATAAAACTTGGAAAATATGGTGCGGGTGTATGCCAGTGCAGCATGTGTCAAAATCCCATTATTTGACACCAGCAATTCTGGCTTACCTCGAGAATTGTGATCATCTCGAACTTCAATTTCCCTAATATATTTCACCTGTTGTTCATAGTGGTCGACAAATTCAATAAGGTTCAAGCTATTAGTAGGCATCAGTCGGAAGATATTATTCAAGCTCTCACTCCTTTGACTGGATCTAATACCACATGAAAATGTACCGCGACCAAAGACCACACTCCATTTATTTCTCGATTCATATAGTCTGTTAAGCCAAGAGTTGTCCTTAGTGCCCCATTCTTCTTCCATTTCTTTCCAAGTGGATTCAAATACAGACTCTGTTTCACATCCATACAGTAGTTTTGAGAAACATCTGTCCCTAAACTCAGACTTCTCATAAAGATTGGGGATTTTTTTAGCAGCTTGTTTTGCAATGTGTGATGTGCATACACGATGTTGTGCATTTGGAAACACCTTTTCAACAGCCTTTTCCATAGCTAGGTCTTGGTCAGTGAAAATTGTTCGGGGTGCCCTATTTCCCATTGCCTCCAAAAATGTCTCAAATAGCCATATAAATGAATTTACTGTCTCATCTAACAAGAGAGCACACCCAAAAAAGGTATTCCTCCAATGATGATTAACCCCAACAAAAGGTGCACATATCATGTTATATTGGCTAACGCGATATGTGGTATCAAATAGCACTACGTCACCAAAACAATCATAATCAAATCTGGACAAACTATCTCTCCAAAATAAGTTCGTCAACCTACCATCTTGATCTACCTGTGTAGCATAGAAGTACATGGGATTTTGCATCTGCACGCACACGAAATGATTCAAGAGAGTTTGCCAATCTTCCCCCCTAGTAATGCTCGATCTTTGAGTTTGCAAGAAATTATGGCTACCACGCAAACCAGACCCCATATTTCTACTACCTCCATCTTCTTTTTCTGACCTGAAATTTACAATGCCGGCTTTCACCATGTCAGCCAAGACACCTTTACTTGGATCAGATATCATCCTTCCACATCTAATCAGGTGCCTTTGATTTTCTGAAATAAATGCATGGTTGTGCTCAGACATGTACTCTATAACTTCATGGATGCCATTTTCAACCTTAAATCCAATATGCGCAAGACAACCACACCTATTCTCAGTCCTTTCGATTTTTTTTTGCTCGTCGGGTGGAGTGCAAGAGAAACCCTCCCGATTACACACAAAAGTACGCCGAGTGATTTCTCCTTTGTAATTTCTACGTATCTTAGCTTTCCGAACTCCAAATCCCTTACGCAATGCATATGCCACATACTTATGATATGCTTCGAGTTCACTTGAAAAGACCATCCCCACTTTAAAATCGAAATTTTTTGGGAGATTGTGTATTGAGCGGCGAAGATGGGCGTCCTCATGTTCTACAATACAGAAAAGTTTGCATAGAAAATCTTCGAATCATGAGATTCATAAGTTGTAAAAGCATAAGTTTGATTAACAAATTATTGCAGGTCATTCAAGACTTTCCTACAAAGAAGAGATCCACACACCTGCTGCTGTCTCCTTGCTTGCATTCTCTGGTTCCATATTCTCTTTCACCCTGGTACTAAATTCACAAAAATCAGACATAAAGCCCTCGGTCAGCCACAAATATGAACCAAAGACACAACCGTCTCATAATCTTGTATAGCTACAACTACCGACAGCAAAAATTGAACCTTCTCTGACTAGAGAGAATCCAATTTCTCATCAAACGTTAACCAATCACGCACAGATTACCAGCTCATGAAGTATCAAGATATGCACTTCATTGTTTAAAGCGAATGCAAGTCCAGATAACAATTTAACGGCTAAATCAAATGCACAAATCTCATTGCTGTACAGAGCAACACTACGGGACTCCCACTAAACTACGACAGATAGAGAGAGAGAGAGAGAGAGAGAGAGAGTCAAAATCCTTCAGAAGAAAGACACTCAAGTGGAACCCAGCACGTTTATATGACTTTTTCTGGTTCAAAAAAAAGTGAAACTTGACGAGTCTAGCAGTGAAATAAACTCGAGAGACGTGAATGCTGCGGAGAAGAGCGAGAAGCAACCTGGGGCTCCTGAGAGCGAGAAGAAGCTGGAGACAAATGGCACCCCCAGAAAGACGGCGGCGACCCTCGACCGTTCCACCTCTGGTTGTCTTCACGGTGGCGCTGCCCCGATCGTCGGTCTTCTCCGTTCGACCAGATAGAGAGAAGAATCGGAGTTGGAAGGAAACTTAGCCCCTACTCCAGAAATGGTCGAAAGTGCCCATTACTCGTATTCACTGATTTGATTTTTTACATAAAAAGATAGGTGAAAACTGAAAATCATGGAAGGGTAAAGCCAAAAAAAAATTAATACCACCAAAAAATTTCAAACTGATACGCATATGATAAATTTATCCTAAAATAATTTTTTAACAATAAAAAACCTTATTTTACCTCAACTTGTTACATCTCTGACAAATTTAACTCCGTTAGTTCTCGTTAAATCTAACCATTAAAATGTTATGTTTATGACACGTGGCAATTGACGAATATATTAGTTTAGGATTTTTACGTTATGTGTTGTCATATGTGTATCAATTTAAAATTTTTCGTGATATTAACACAATTTAACGGAAAGTAAATTTGTCACGATTATATCAGTTGAGGGTTTTTTGTGGTCAAAAAATTATTTTATGGTAAGTCTATCACAAATGTACCAGTTTAGAAATTTTTGTTGTCAATAAAATAGTTCGGGGTAAATTAGTTAAAACTATACCAATTTGGGATTTTTCGTGATCAAAAAAATAATTTATGGTAAATTTGTTACAAGTGTACCAATTTGTAATTTTTCATGGTATTAATCCAAAAAAAAATCATGGAAGGGTTACTAGTCACACGTGTGGATATTCCTAATATTTGGTGGTGTCAATTACTAATTTCTTTGACCAAAAAAAAATTAGTAATTTCTTGTCCTAAAACTCACTAGTCATGTAATTAAGGTATCATCATTAATAGTTTTCCATATTAAGATTATCCATTGATTAAAGAAATTACTAGCTATTGAAATGGGGTCCAAAATGATTTTATGTGAGAAATCCTGTTGATTTTAACAAGTCTACCGCCAGCCATAAAGATAGTTCGAACTTATTATTCTTAGGATAAAAGTACCAGCCAAATAATGAGAAGAAATACTAATTCATCGGAAGTGTTTATTTTTCCCTTGTATAATCATATTAGTCTAATGAAGACGATCACATTAGTATAATGAAGAAATTACGTCGCATAATCACTTACCAGGAGGAAGGTATCTAGCTGCTAATAAATTGAAAAACCATTTTTAAGTAAAAGTAACTGATGTTGTTGAAAACTACTACTTGCACATACATATTGAATCTTTTTATATGTAAAACTGCTTTTATATATATATATATATATATATATATTCAATATGATTATATCAACATCAACAACGCCTTTATTACAACTAGTTGGGGTCGGCGGTCAATGAACCCCAAAGAATCATAAAAATAAAAGTAGAATCAAGTAAGGAAAAAGAGATAAATATGTAAAAATAATATATATATATATATATATATATATCTATACACTACCTATCCACAACACTAATAGCTTTCCTTCACTTTGTCCTAAGACAAACCGTACACCAACCTATTTCCCACTCCATTAAATATTATTTTATTATTTTTTCCCAAGTAAGTTTCGGCCGACCTCTTGCTTTCTTCATGTTATACTCTCGATAGCAAACTTATGTTCGTACTGGTGCATCTAAGGAACTTCGAAGGATATGCCCAAATCATCTCAATCTATGCTCTCTCATATTTTCCGTCACTGGTTCTACATCAATTTTTCATTGAATCTCTTCATTCCTTATCTTATTCATTCTTGTATAACCACGCATACACCTTAACATCCGCATGTCCGCTACTCTTATTTTATGCTCATGTTTACTTTGTACTAGCCAATATTCAGCTTCGTATAACATGACAGGTTTGACTGTTGTTTTATGAAATTTTCCTTTTAACCTAAGAGGAATTTTGCGATTACACAAATCTCAATGCACTGCGCCATTTTATCCAACTTGCTCTTATCTATGGCTTACATCCTCATCAATCTTTCATTCCTTTTGCAATATTGATATTAGGTATATAAATGTATGTTTCTTGAGTACCTCATATCTGAGCATTTTTACGGCTTTTTAGTCCTCTCTTCATGCCGTGTTAAACTCACACTTTAAATATTACGTCTTACTATATTCAATATGATTACGTTTCACAAAAATGACTCCTCGATAATAATCATAGTGATTTATCGTGCGAGTCTTAGTGAAAATTTTTAGATTATATAAATTCAATATGAATGACCTGATTTGAGATCCATTATATCAGGGTATATGCTTGCCTAAAGTTGGTGCAAGCAAATCTTTTCATTAATTTTGTTCAACTTGATAATAAAAAAATATAACAAGTTTTAATATTTTATTGCACCAATTTGATAAGTTTTATAATTTGATTATACTTTTTGAAAGTTTAAGGACTGAATTGCAATGTTGTGACAAGTTTTAAGATTTGATTGTACTTTTTAAAAGTTTTTAAAATTTAATTGTATTTTTGATAACATTGCATTTTTTGTTATAAGTTTTATGACATCTAATGCATTTATCCTTGTTTTTATCGACAAACATAACACTATTACCTAGAGACTTGAAGGGTACGGCGAGGGATTTGACAATTTTAGAAATTGATTGCATGTTTTTGAAAGTTTTACAACAAAATTATGCGTTCGTAATAATTTTTAGGACTTGATTATACAATTTTGAAATTCAATTTCCCATGCAGTTATCTCATTTAAAAAAAATGCGACGGACATCGAGCAAAGCCACGTCACCGATGACGTGGCGGATTTTGTCCACCTAAGAAATTCGCGTAGACGCTACCCCTTTTTCCCCGCCGGGGAAGTGGGTTTGTCTTTTTTCCTTGGAGTGGCACCAACGACGGATATGAACGAGACCGACCATTGCCAATGACCCAGAAGGCCATCACGGCCAGCCAAACCGCCGCTCTCACTTCCCTCGCTAGGACATGTACAACCCTGAGCCAACTCAAGCAACTCCACGCCCACATCCTCAAGCTCCACCTCCCCGAAAACCCGTCCGCCGTCGGACCTCTTCTCTCCGTCGCTGCAACTTCCGGCAACCCCTGTTTCTTCGCTTACGCCTGCTCCATTTTCGAGCACCTCCGTTGCCGCAACACCTTCATGTACAACACCATGATCAGAGGTTACGTCCATTCGGGGTCCCACGTTACGGCGGTGTCGTTGTACTCCGATATGTTGGGTTCTGGGGTCGAGGGCAACAATTATACTTTCCCACCATTGATCAAAGCTTGCATCTTTATGGGTCCGGATTCGAAAGGTATCGGTTTGCTGGTCCATGCACACGTGGTTAAGTTCGGGTATGATGTCGACCCTTTTGTGGTTAGCGCGTTGATCGAGTTTTATTCGTCGGTTTGTGATTTGGAGAATGCGCGGAAGCTGTTTGATGGAACTACTGTGAGGGATGTGGTCACATGGACTGCACTGGTCGATGGTTATGGGAAAGCCGGAGACTTGGAGAATGCGAGGCTCTTGTTTGACGAAATGCCTGAGAGAAATGTTATATCGTGGAGTGCGATGATGGCAGCTTACTCTCGAGTCAGCGACTTCAAGGAGGTTCTCTCTTTATTCAGGCACATGCAAGAAGTGGGTTTTGAACCTAATGAATCTGTTCTCGTTAGCGTGGTCACTGCTTGTGCGCATCTAGGTGCTGTCACTCAAGGATTATGGGTGCATTCATTCGCTAAGCGGGTGAATTTCATTTCGAACCGCATCTTAGCCACGGCTCTTGTCGATATGTACTCAAGATGTGGTCTTGTGGATTTGGCTTTGTCGGTTTTTGACGGTATATCTGCTAAGGACGCTGGAGCATGGAATGCTATGATCGCTGGGGTCGCACTGAATGGAGACGCGAAGAAGTCTCTTGACCTATTTAAGAAAATGCTTGCACATGGGACTCAACCCACGGAGACCACGTTTGTTTCTCTCCTCGCGGCATGTACTCATGCCAAGATGACTAAAGAAGGCCTTAGGCTTTTCGAAGAGATGGGTAATGTCCATGGTATTAGGCCTAAGTCGGAGCATTTTGCGTGTGTCGTCGACCTTTTGGCCAGGTCGGGCATGGTGGAGGAAGCCGAAAAGTTCATGGAGGAGAAGATTGGAGGACTAGGAGGAGCGGATGCTAATGTGTGGGGAGCATTGCTACACGCATGTCGCGTTTATGGTAATGTAGAACTAGGAAATAGGATCTGGAAGAAGCTTACTGATATGGGCATAACTGATGGCGGGACTCATGTGCTCTCTTACAATATTTATAAAGAAGCTGGTTGGGAGAATCAGGCTAATCACTTGAGGAAGTTGATCTCGGACGCCCGAATGAAGAAGCTACCTGGTTGCAGCGTCATCGAAGTGGATGGTGTCATTAAAGAGTTCCGTGCCAGTGATTTTTGTCATCCACAGGCACTGGAGATGTGTAAACTACTTGGTTCTGTTCTCAGAATGGTAAATGTGGAGAAGTTGTACATTAATTGAAATGTTCTCCGGGACGGTGAATTGGGGTAGGATAGCCATTCTTTCGATCTGTACTGAGCTATCGATTTTCCAAACATCCATAAGAATTGCATCTTTGCCCACTTATGAATCTCCCTAGTTTTGGACTTGTGTCACAGGTAGAGAGCTGCTCAAGGAAAAACTTTGGCTTTGATGATGCTTTGAATCGTGAAGAGGAAACTGATTTTAATTTCGACTCTCAAAAGGTCAGGTTCTTCAATTTGAATATGCACAGATGCATTGACCACCTTCTCCAGAGTTTTGGGATAAATCTAAATGCTAAAAGAAATCCCTAAATCATTTCGCATCCCGCCTTTCCAATAACAGGTACTTCACTTGCGGAACAAACATATACTTTGACAATGAGGGTGCCGAGATGCTAGAAGCTGCGTTAGCTAACATGAATACCTATGGGCGAGTTGCCGTCTGTGGGGCAATATCTGAGTTAAAGATCATGGACAAAGAGCCGCGCCTAACATGTTAGATGTTATTTACAACGGAATAAAGATTAAGGGCTTTCTAGCCTAGGACCACGTAAGTGTCTTGAGGATCTCATTTCGACCACCGGCAACAGTCTCCACAGCAGCAAAATGGCACCCGCTCGGAGACGTCTCAAATAGCGTGAGAGCATTCCCGCTGCTTTTGTAGGACTATTTTGAGGAGATGACATTGGGAAGAAGATGGGTTACAATCACAGAAGAATGTATTTGTCTGGTTTAACAACTTAACCAAAGCGTCGACACGTGCGGTCCACAATTGCTTTCGTGCAATGATTTTCAATTTCTCTATTTAATCTAAGTAACCGAAGTTTTTAAATGGCTTGTTAGAAAACTCAACTCAAAAGCTTAAACTAATATGTAAAGAAAGACTACATGAATATAAAAGCGTATAGAACCCGACGTCAAGCGACGTGAGACAGCAACTTCAACATGACTAGCAGTGAATTCACTTCCGATCAAGTTGATCCTAGCAGAGCAAAATAACATGTAGACACATAAAAAAAACCTAGAAACTAGTAAATGATGCCCGGTGGCTTGGTAAAGTAGGTTGATACCAGTGATAGTAAATAAGAACTTATCCAAAAGGTTCGAATCCTATAGGCCAATGCACAGGAGCATTTCTAATGCTGGAGAGCACAAAACACCACAGTATCCAGGTATTCATAAGAGGAACTTCCATTCTCAGAGTGATGACTCGGACGTTTATCAGAAGGAATTCCATAGTTGGAGCCATGACAACTATAGTTTACTCGAGCATGGAACTTGTACAAAAAATAACACGAATTGTACAAGAAAAACTATGCTGTTACATGGAAAGAAACTGAGCAATCTTAAATAGATCGCAAGAACCGTGCCATCCTGAACTAATGAATCCTACCCAAACAATGTATGCAACCTATCTCTATCACAATTAAATTCCCCAAGGGAGTGCCCGTGGTAACATAGGACGACCAAACAAAAACCCATAAAGCGTGGGATCACTGTGAAGCACTCAAAATAGGGATGACACTGTGACAGAGGATCTACAGTAGTATACTCCGCAACATTTGAAGATAAAGCAGCATACATAGTACTGGTATATGCAATCAAAATTCCGTGCACAAATTTGATCTTAATTGTCTTGTCTTCCATACACAACCATATTTACTCCGCCTCTTGTGAAGTATTAATCACCTTGTAACCCTTCCATGACAGTTCCTTCAGATTCATTGGCCGCATTTCTGCCAGGATACTGATAAGAGTTTGATGATCCCTGTAAAAGAGAAAAATAGTAGCATGAATTCTTACATTTTGCTATAAAAAAAAAATGTCGCATGAAAATGTCAAATTTCTCATGATGCATAGAGTACCTGACTCAGCGCACCTGCTATGCCGTGTTGCAATATTCAAAACATCTACATAAATCAGTAACATCAATTTCCAAGTAACATAAAAGAATGCTACGACAGTGGGACTGTAGATTAAGTTTACATATGAACTTGACTCAGTAAATGGGTAGAAGCCACTCAGGAACCCAGGCGAATGGTGAACACTTCTTACATTTAGATAAGCAAAATGGTCTCATTAATCAAATGAAAAAAACACATCTCAGGCCAAGAGAAGATACCCCATTATTGAGACTTGCGTTTGTACTTGGACCCCCAAAATTGCGAGGAGTAAAGACACTTGAATGCTGACGTGAATGTGCCAAATGGGTCGGTAAATGGGCTCCATCCAGAGTAGCGCTAACAACCAGCTCTTCAATACAGAATGAAATCATTGTTATGTCGATTGTAAAGTAGTGGAGTGTAAAGTAATATAGTTCCAATAATCTATGGAAGTAAACTCATTATGCAAAATATTAACCCAATCACCTCGACTTTGTATTGCGGTTGAGGTTGCTCCTCTGGATGATTTCTTCTTCTTTTTCTTTAACTCGCTCTCAAGCCCATCACCTGTTACTCCCTTCGCTTTCCTTGGAGGGTGATCTAATGTTGACGTTTCACTAACAGAGTAAGAAACCTCATTACCATTCACAACCTTATTGCTGTCATCCTCACTATCTTTGGTCAAGAGACTGGACTTGTGCCCTAAAATTTCCTCCCCCATCTTGTCCAAATTTTGCATTGCAATTGTCATTGTATTTTCATCTTCAGCACCCAAGCTCATTATGGCAAAAGCTTTTCGTATCAATGTAGAATAACGACTCATCTTTGATGAACACGGCGACACTTCCAGAGAGTCATTGTGCAAAATACAATCCTTGGCACCCTTAGTCCATCTCTTTAAAACATAAGCAGATGGGATTTCTGTAATATTGTTCCTGTTAAGTACATACAAAGCATGACGGCACAACCACCCAGTTGATTCAAATAATTTACATCCACAAGAGATGGAAAAATTAACAGAATCATATCTCACAACATTTTGCCCACGAACCCCATGGCAGACTAAAGTGTATTCAGAGACTATCCCATCAGAAGTACTACTCAAAACTCCTTCTGACAAAGTTTGCAAAAGTTCCTCATGGAACTTGGAAAATATGGTATGAGTGTACGCCAAAGCAGCATGTGTCAAAATCCCATTATTTGCCACAACCATTTTTGGTTTACCTCGAGAACTGCGATCATCTCGAACTTCAATCTCCCTCATATATTTCGCCTGCTGTTCATAGTGGTGGACAAACCCAATAAGGTTCAAGCTATTAGTAGGCATTAGCTGGAAGATATTATTTGTGCTCTCCGTCCTTTGAGTTGATCTAACACCGCATGAAAATATATCACCACCAAAAGCCGCACTCCATTTATTTCTCGATTCGTATAGTCTATTAAGCCAAGAGTTGTCCTTAGTGCCCCATTCCTCTTCCATTTCCTTCCAAGTGCATTCAAATACGGACTCTGTTTCACATCCATATAATAGTTTTGAGAAATATTTGTCCCTAAACCCAGGCTTCTCATAAAGATTGGGGATGTTTTTAGCAGCATGTTCTGCAATGTGTGATGTGCAAACACGATGTTGTGCATTCGGAAATACCTTTTCAACAGCTTTTTCCACAGCTTGGTCATGGCCAGTGAAAATCGTTTTGGGTGCCCTATTTCCCATTGCCTCCAAAAATGTCTCAAATAGCCATATATATGAATTTATCGTCTCATCCAACAAGAGAGCACACCCAAACAAGGTATTCCTCCAATGATGATTAACTCCAACAAAAGGTGCACATATCATGTTATATTTGCTAATGCGATATGTGGTATCAAACATTACCACATCACCAAAGCAATCATAATCAAATTTAGACAAACTATCTCTCCAAAATAAGTTTGTCAATCTACAGTCTTGATCTACCTGTATAGCATAGAAAAACATGGGATTTTGCATCTGCATGTACATGAAATGATTCAAGAGAGTTTGCCAATCTTCCCCCCTCACGATGCTTGATCTTTGAGTTTGTAAGAAATTATTGCTACCATGCAAACTAGACCACATATTTCTACTTCCTCCATCTTCATTTTCCAAAAAGTTAAATGACCTGAAATTTACAATGCCTGCTTTTGCCATGTCAGCTAAGACACCTTTACTTGGATCAAAAATCATCCTTCCACATCTGATCAAGTGCCTTTGATTTTCCGGAACAAATGCATGGTTATGCACAGACATGTACTCTACAACTTCATGAATGCCATTTTCAACCTTACAACGAATATGCGCAAGACAACCACACCTATTCTCAGTCCTTTCCATCTTTTTTTGCTGGTTGGGTGGAGTGCAAGAGAAGCCCTCACAATTACACAGAAAAGTACGCCGAGTGATTTCTCCTTTGGAATTTCTAACTATATTACCCTTCCGAACTCCAAATCCCTTACGTAATGCATATGCCACGTACATATGATATGCTTCAAGTTCACTTGAAAAGACCATCCCTGCTTTAAACTCGAAATTTTTTGGGAGATTGCGTATTGAGTGTTGAAGATGGGCATCGTCATGTTCTACAGTATAGAAAAGTTCGCCTAGAAAATCATCAAAACATGAGATTCAGTAGTTGCAAAAGCATAAGTTTAATTAGCAAATTATTGCAGGTCATTAAAGATTTTCCTACGGACAAGGGATCTACACACCTTCTGCTATCTCCTTGCTTGGATTCTTTGGTTCCATATTATCTCTCATCCTGGTACTAAATTCACAAAAATCAGAGAGAAAGCCCTTAGTAACTCACAAGTATGATCCATAAAAACAACCGTCCCATAATCTGTAGAACGACAACTACTGAATAGCAAAAATAGGACCTTCTCTACTAGAGAGAATCCAATTTCCCATCAAATATTAACCAGTCACCCACAGATTACCAGCTCATGAAGTGTCAGGAGATGCTCCAATTTCATTGTTTGAAATGAATGCAATTCGAGATACCAACTTAATGGCTACACCAGAAGCATAAATCTCATTGCTGTACAGAGTAACAGTACGGAAATCTCACTAAACTACCACAGAGAGAGAGAGAGAGAGAGAGAGAGAGAGAAAACCAAAATCCTTAAGAAGATAGACAGCCAAGTGGAAACCAGAACGTTTTTTTTTTTAGTAAAGAAGTGGAAACCAGAACGTTTATATGTTTCTTCTGGCTAAAAAAAAAATTGAAAGTTGACAAGTCCGACAGTGAAAGAAACTCGAGACGTGAATGCTGCGGAGAAGAGAGAGAAGTAACCTGGCGCTCCCGAGAGCGGGAAGAAGCTGGAGACAATTGGCAACCCCAGAACGGCGGCGGCGACGCTCGACCGTTCCACTTCCGGTGATCTTCACGGTGGCTCAGTCCCGATCACCGGCCTTCTCCGTTCCACCAGACAGAGAGAAGAATCGGAGATGGAAGGAAGCTCTAAGCCCCGGCTTCGCAAATGGTCGAAAGCGCCCATTACTTGTAATTTTACCGATTTGCTTTTCTTATATATTGTGGGTATAAGAAAGGTATTCAATTTTTAGCTTTCTGTCACGATATCACGGTTTCCTTGGCCGACGAACAGCCGGTGGGGAGCCCGGCGTGTCGTGCGAGGCCAGACAAAACTTTTTCCTTTAGTTGTCACATAGAATACTCAATGCAAATGTCTTTATGCTGTTATATCACGGTCAGCTTAATTCGAACGACATATTATATTTTAATATTACGACTGATTTTGGCCTATCATGGCCTCATCAGAATAGCGACATCAACTCCAATCCAATTTGTACACCGGAGGCTAATCCCGCCTTCAAAGCTTTTAAGGAAAATATTTTATATAGTCCTAGAACTCCTAATACAAAATCGATCTGACACTATCCTTGACCCAGTTACTTCTTTATCTTCTGTATAGCTCATGATTTATGTTTTAGCATCAACAAGTATCATTTCAAGGATTTTAAGTGTAAAAATACCCACGACACCCGTTATTCAACCTCCCGCATTGTTCAAGAGTTGCGAAACTCCTGGCCCGTCTCACGTGGATGTTGCTAATTTTTTATGGTGCCATTTGCTTTTTCTTGTCCTAAAACTTACTACTTAGGTAATTGAGCAATTATCATTATTACTTTTCCATATTAAAATTAGTGATAGAATGAAGTAAGCACTAGTTATTGATTTACACATGAGGAATTACTGTCGATTTTAGCAAGTCGCCCGCTGGCCATGAAGATAGTTCAAACTTTAGTTCGTACTTATTGTCCTTGGTATAAAAGTGCTAGCCAAAAATTACTAATTTTTCAGTAAATACTTATTTTGCTCATATATAACCCCATTAGTCTAATGAAGAATGCTACGTCGCATAATCAAATGATGAGGAGGAAGGTAGAGCTGCTGATAAATTGAAAGACTTCTTTGCAATAGAAGTAACTATTGTTATTGAAAATCACTACTTGCCTATTTTTCATATGTAGAATCACTTGATACATTGAAATATTCCGTTCAATATGATCCGGTTCACAAAAATGATTCCACAATAAGCATAGCCATCAATCGTGCGGTAATTCTGAAATTATTCATGCTCTATGAGTGACCTGATTTGAGATCCATCATACAAAGGTACTTGCTTGCTTAAAGTTGGTGCAATCAAATATTTTCATCAATTCGGTCCAACTTAACAAACGAAAAATGCTAACAAGTTTTAAGATGTTATTACACCAATTTGTCAAGTTTATGACTTGATTGCACTTGTTAAAAAAAGTTATCAACTTTGCAACAAATCACAAGAATTGCATCTTTGGTTATAAAAAAAAAAATTGCATCTTTGATTGGTTATTGTCTTCCAAATTCAAACAATCTCAAGCGAGACATAAAAAACTAAAGTTAAAAATGAGCTTACTTGTAATATTGATTCGACTTAATTTAATTGGAAAAATTTTAGGTGAAATTTCTTGTTACGCTGAGCGTAATCTAATTACTTCTAAAAGTACCAAAATATTTCCTTTAGGAGAACCTAATATTTGCTCAATGTAATGGAGGAAGAGAGAATGATGGCTACACTTTTAATTTACAAGATTAATGGTACCATGGTATTCATAAAAAAAAGGCTTAATTCCCTTTAAAAATCTCAAATTTTAAGTCCAGTCCTGATTTTGCTCCAAACCTTTTTTGGCCAAGAAAAAAAAAACGCAAACTTCAGATTTAGTCCAAAATCTATTCGAAATTTTCTCCGTCTAAAATGATAACCCAATTTTAGGTCCAAATCCAAATTTACCCCAATTTTTTTTGTCTAATTTTCACTATAGTCTCAAATTTGCCCTCATTAGCTATCTATCCAAAAATCGTCATTAACTGTCTCTAATTTTCATATCTTAGAATCATCTCATTTTGAAGATAATTCTTCGCATCAACTTGTTGATAAGGATTTTTTGTGAACTTTGAAATGTCAGGTCAAGTTAGGGCAGGACCTGGGATAAATTTGAGAATAGATTAAAATTTGGTAATTTTTTTTTCACAAATCAAAATTCGGGACAAATTTAGAATTGAAACTAAAGTTTGAGTTTTTTTATTTTATATAAAGCAAAATTTTAAGGTAGAATTGAAACTAATTTTTTTTAAGGAATTAGGACTAAAAAAAATGTATGAACCATGTGGATTACTCCCGTCATGTAAATTCTTCGTCGGTGGGCTTTGTTTTTTCCTTCCTCCCATATTGAAGGATTGAAGGGAGCTCAATTTCGTCTCCCTCTTCACCAACCTGAACCTTCATGATCACCCGCCGTCTCAAAACCAGGACCCTCCACGGAATAGCAATCCCGCGTTCTTATCATTCAAATCAATCTCTCTTCCCTAGACCGCCTTTGTCTCCATCGTACGACCAAAGTCCTCGCTCCAATGCATTCTCCATCAACCGCTCGATGGTCGATTCCATCCGCAAGAAGCACCCAACTCAAGCCCTTTCCCTCTTCAAGAAGCAGCTCCAACTGGGCTTCCCCGGCGACTTCGATGAAGCCACCATCTCTCTGGCGCTCAAGGCCTGTAACGGAGACCTCGGGCTCTGTCGCCAGGTCCACGGCTTCGCCATCTCTTCTGGGTTTGTTTCGTTCACTACGGTTTCCAACTCACTGATGAACGCTTATACTAAAGGTGGGAGCTTTGACCGAGCTCTGTACATTTTTGAGATCTTGGAGCGGCCCGACACCGTTTCTTGGAATACCGTCCTATCCGGTTTCCCGGATAGTGAGGATGCGTTGAGTTTTGGTGTTAGGATGAATTTGAGTGGGGTTGTTTTCGATGCGGTGACATACACTACTTTGCTTGCTATTTGCTTGGATCACGAAGGGTTTCTGTTGGGACTGCAGTTGCATGGTCTTGTGATTAAATTTGGGTTGGATACTGAAGTTTTTGTAGGCAACGCTCTTATCACTTTGTATTCGAGACAGGACATGCTAGAATACGCCAGGAAGGTGTTTGATGAAATTCCCAGTAGGGATATAGTTTCATGGAATGCGATGATATCGGGCTACACAAAAGAAGGAAGTTACGGGGCGGAGGCGATTCAGTTGTTTATTGAAATGGTGAGGGAAGGCATGAAGTTTGATCATGTTTCGTTTACTAGTGCTGTTTCGGCTTGTGGCTATGAAAGAAATTGGGAGCTTGGGAGACAGATTCACGGCCTGACGGTGAAAGCTGGATATGAGAAGCAAGTCTCTGTTGGTAATGTTTTGATCTCTAATTATTTGAAGTCTGAGGCCGTGGAGGATGCCAAATTGGTATTCATGAACATGAGTGAGCGTAATGTTGTCTCGTGGACTACAATGATCTCCATGGATGCAGATGCCGTGTCTCTTTTCAATCAGATGAGAGTGGATGAAGTTTACCCAAATGATGTTACATTCGTTGGACTTCTGCATTTCATAACAAATAACAATATGGTCAAAGAAGGTGAAGTGATTCATGGATACTGCTTAACAACTAGTTTTTGCTCAGAGTTGAATGTTTCCAATAGCCTCATCACAATGTATGCAAAATTTGGAAGCATGGAAAATTCGTTGAAGATTTTTGAAGAGCTCAACTATAGAGAAATCATATCTTGGAATGCTTTGATATCTGGGTACACCCAAAATGGACAGTGCCAGGAAGCAGTCCAGACTTTCTTTTCAGTGACAAAAGAGCTACAGCCTAATGTATATACATTCGGCAGTGTACTAAGTGCCATAGGAGCTGCTGAGGCTATTTCACTAAGGCATGGCCAAAGA
Organism: Rhodomyrtus tomentosa; assembly: GCA_028455895.1. Lineage (NCBI taxonomy): Eukaryota > Viridiplantae > Streptophyta > Magnoliopsida > Myrtales > Myrtaceae > Rhodomyrtus > Rhodomyrtus tomentosa. Next base: position 36,262,381 of record JAPCWY010000004.1, read on the forward strand.
TGCCATTCGCATCTAGCAAAACTCGGACTAGACACCAATCCAATTGTTTCAGGTGCTCTTCTCGACATGTATGCAAAGCGTGGGAGCATTTCTGAGTCTCTTAAGGTTTTCCACGGAACTCCTGTAAAGAGCCAATTTGCATGGACAGCAATAATTTCTGCTTATGCAAGGCATGGAGATTGTGAGTCAGTGATAAGACTATTCAAGGAAATGGAGAAGGAAGGCATAAAGCCCGATGAAATAACGCTTCTTTCGGTGTTAACCGCTTGCGGTAGGGAGGGAATGGTTGATATTGGCCGAGACCTCTTTGACTCGATGGTTGAGGAGTACTTGATTGAACCATGGCCCGAACATTATTCATGCTTGGTAGATATGTTAGGCCGTGCAGGGAGGTTGAACGAAGCTGAGGAGCTTGCTAGCCGCATTCCAGGAGGCCCTGGATTGTCCGTGCTCCAGAGCTTGCTTGGGTCGTGTAGAGTGCATGGGAACATTGCTATGGCGGAGAGGATTGTGGACACTCTGACGGACATGGATCCCACGGAATCAGGGTCTTACGTGCTGATGTTCAACATGTATGCTGAGACGGGACTGTGGGAGGAGGCGGCAAGAGTGAGGAAAGAGATGAGAGAGAGGGGAGTGAGGAAGGAAATAGGATTCAGCTGGGCGGACGTGAGTGATTCTGATGGTTCGTTGTGCTCGCACGGGTTCTCATCGGGCGACATGACCCACCCTCGGTCGGAGGATATATTCAGGATGTTGGAGTGCCTGGGATCGGAAATGCAGTTCTTGAGAGACAGACAGAGACAGAGAGAGACAGAGAGGATGCTTCTTGCGATGTGATTTCAACTCCACTCGCTACACATGTAATGTCTCATTGAACCGTATGTTGGTGGACAAAGTTTATCACCCTGCTTCATGTGAATAGGGGGTCTGAGTTGCTTGGGGACTAGGCGTGGTGATAAACATGGAAGGAAACAAGATTGTGGAAGGAAATTGATTGGTTTCAAATCTTATCTATATGATAAGTTTTTCGGTTCAAAATTAAGTCTGTTAGAACATTTCCATCCCCAGTGTCCTTGAAAATGAGTTTTCTCTTCATAAAATATTAAAATAATAAATAAAAAAACTTTCACTTTAATAGATTCACCTTCGCCCATGCATGCCAAAACACCAAATACCAACACCAACAATGGTAAGGCATGTAGTGTGTGCATGGACCTGAGTTATGTCAATCTCAAACATGACTCAAATAAGAACATGAAGTGACCACGATTATTTCAAATAAGAGTCTCTCCCATATTTAATTGTAGATTATTTTTTATTCTCATTTTTTTCTTTGAAGGGGGCCCAGAGGGATAGGTCCTGGCCGAGGGCAAGGGTCCCCTCGCCCAACCTTTGAGAGGCCCCACCAAGGGTGAGGGTCGCCGAGGCCGACCATGGGCAAAAATGAAACAAAAAAAAAGGGAAAAAATTAAGAAAAAAAAGTTAAAAGACGAACATGCTTTTAGGTCATGTCCTAGGACAGCACTCTAGACCTTGTTTGAAATAATACACACTTCATGCACTCCAGACCTCAGTTGGAATTTTTCCTATGCATATATTGGATGATATCAAGTTCAGGGGTTTTCATAAACTGAGTTTGGAGTGGGTTTTTTTCCCTTCTATGATTATAACTTCAAGTAATTTCCCTCAATATTTTGAAAATTAAGAAGAACACTTTAAATCCCCACCCCCCCCCCCCCCGAAAAAAAAAATCACAACAAGAATGTGATTTTATATGTCAACTTCTGTGTCTCTAAAAATTTCGAGAGTTTAAATTAAACATAAAGAAAACTGATTAATGGAATGGAAATTCTTCTATTTCTTTGATGAGAAATGAAAAAAAAAAAGAAAAAAAAAAGAGGCCTTTTGGAAATGAAATTCGATTATTTTTTTTGTATGAAAGTGCATGAATCGCAAAATTATCAAAAAGAATAAAAAGTTGAAAATAGAAGTAAGCTCAAATAATACGAAAAGAAATATTCACTCCACACAATTCACTAAATTTTGGCATATTTTCGCATGAAGTCTTTCAATCCAAAAAGATGGGGAAGTAGTGAAAAGGAAGTAAAGAAATGCAGACGTGAGCGGCAGGATTCGAACCTGCGCGGGCAGAGCCCACATGATTTCTAGTCATGCCCGATAACCACTCCGGCACGCCCACTTTAATGGGGCAGTAGGGCCACTAAAAATAATTAAATAGTAATTTTTTCCACGGAAAACTCAAAATTTAGAGAAGATTGGCGAAATATGTTGTTTGTTCCGCTTGCAAGAATAAATTCAGAATATTTTCGTGACTCATGGTTAGGCATGAAGTGTCCCGCATACTAAAAATATTTTTCATTAACTAATTATTCGAAAAGGAGAATAATCAATCATTTTTCTAAAAGTGCTTTTCAAATCTTAAATTTTCCGTGAAACAAACGCTTCTTGATCTTCAAACTCGGGTGGGGGCTCAAAGTGCTGCGAACCATCAACAAGCCTGATGGCTCTCTTCCTTCCTTCCTTCTGCTCCTTTCCAGGCGCTACACCTGTGGAGATGGACCTTAGATTTCCAGAGTTTCGCGAGCACCGACAACTGCATTGGTTCCCATGGCCGGGCCACAAACAAGCGCACGTTGCTCGCAGCCCTGCGCATCCGTTGCTAGAACTGGATCCATGCCGCTGCTTCTGCAGGCAAACGAAGCAAGAACAGCACGGGCGAGGAGCCCAACCATCTCGTCGGAGGGTAATCTCACCGTGCAGAGCTAACGGAGCAAAGCTACCTCATTTTCTATTCCCCAAGTAGACGTTATGAGCAGGCCAGGGGAGCCAATTAAAAAAAAAAAAATGGAGGACGCCTCCGAGGCAAACGGAGGAAATCTGCGCTCCAAATCGATTGTTGCAGCTGTAGGAGGTGGAGAGAAGAAAGATGGATGGATTCCAGTGCGACACTGTATTGAGCTCCAAATCGTGATCTGGATACCTGAGCGCTCACGGACGGAGCACCATGACCAGAGCGTGATCTGCATACCTGAGCGTACGAAGCGCCATGTTTCCATCATACACGCCATCTAAACCCCTCCTTCATCGCTAGCAGAGAAAATACAGGCCACGATAGTTCCCAAAATGAAGCGAGTGCCCAAGAGTCGCAAATGACATACATGCTGTCGTACCATTGGCTTAGTTGCCTAGTTCAATATTGACTTCAACAAGATATGAGTCCAACCCAAAGCACATGCTCACGAATTTGACGCTCAAATGATACAGAAGGATAATCGTCATATTAATTAGAACAAGAAGAAAGAAGAAAAGCCCCGAAAAGCACACAATCTCTCTCTAACAGCAACTATTTCAGTCAAAGCCTCCCAAAGCGCAACCGAGTCAAGAGGCCCATCATGCCGATTCGCATTTCACAAAGATTCAAATCAAGAGCTTCTCGATTGCATCCTGGCATTAAGCAAGCAATCAGGTCAGTTAGAAAACCACCTTAAGCATTATGATGACATGTTTCTTCTTTAACCAGGCAGAAACATACCTTGAGTTATAGGTTTTACATTCTGTATCTCTCCTTTTCTCTTATGGCTGCCATGTTTGGCCTTTCTGAGTACATTTTAATGTGGGCAGGTTCCTCATAGGACTAGACTACAACTTATGGCCGAATGTTTTGGCTTTTTTGGTTTTAGATCTGCCATTCATAGGTTTTATATGGTGCGCTCTATATTGCGTTGTTCATTTTGCGACCGGTTCACCGTTGAACCCATCATGGCACTCTAGGTGCTGTTATAGGTTCATGGTTTTTGTGTCCGATTTATCTTATACCTAGTTTTTTTGAAAAGTCGATACATACGTACCTTACCAAAAAAAAAAAAAAAACATACCTTGAGTTGCTGTATCTGAGACTTTAACTGGCTTCCTTCATTTGTGGTCACGGAACAGGCAATGACAGGTCTTGTGACCCCGCACGCTCGGCCGAGTGCTTGTTTTGAAGGCACAAACACATAGGGCACATTCTGCCATTTTATTCAATGTTTGAATTAGGGTCTACTTGCTGTGAAAAAAATAGGAGGCTGAAAAAATAGCAGTAGCTGCCACATCTAGACCATGATTATTTAATAAGAAAATAACACGCAAATCAACTCATCGTCTATATATATTAGGCACGTGTTTGACTCATGATTCTAGCTATAACAATTGGAATAATTAGATCCACCGAAAACAATTGCAAGATAAACACATTCATAACCTTCCTAGGTAGAGCCAGGATATTCTCCGTAGTAAAAAAGTTGGCCAATTACAACTCTGAAAAAATCAACAGTCTATTAATTAACTCTTTAAACAGGCAACTTGCATTGACAACTGCAGTTAAGCAAGGTTTTAAAGGACATTATGCAACAAGAGCAATTATTATGGATAAAACTTGTCAATTCTATGAACAAACTAAGCAATCAGTAGGTTCTGTCACAACTTGACAAAATGATCCAATGACCATATGTACAAATTGAAGCTAATTGCAAAGCTGAGCACCAAGCAGAATCAATATCAACCGAGAAAACACCAATTTTTCCTGACAACACATCACGGATAGAAAACTAAACAAGTGCTCGTCGGCCTAACTATACAAGAAGTAATAAACATCCCTCAATGCATTATCAGCTGATATACAACATTCACTTCATATGCCTGATCCGTTGATCATCAATACTCACATAAATGCTCGCCAAAAAATTAAAATTATGAACTTCTAGGCCACAATAACAGCAGTGCAATATCCTCTTCTGCATGCCTACATAACCCAGGCCATCAATCCACAACACAATAAATCAATTGGTTTCCAACGATAGAAGTACAGGGATTACCGATGGTTTCACTTTGACTTGTATAACTATGCAAAACATCACAATTAACTAGAGAAAATGTCTGTAACAGGACAATTACTAGCAATGCGAGGGTGATTGGCCCAAAGGGTCAGATCAAGAACAAAACTAGAATGTTCGACCCATGCCATTTTATCCAATGCTACAAGAGCTATTAAATCAATTCTTACGATCAACCTCCTAAAGTACTTTGGTTGGTTTGCACCATATTCCTAGAACAGGCCTCATGTAGAGAGAGAAGAAATAATGCACATATAAAGGACACTATCTCTCTGTGGGACTTCCACCAAATCTTTTAACACAATATAAATGCCTCATGAGCCAAAGCATACAATGGAGGTAACAGTGAAGTTTAGTTTCCATGAACCATATGTAGCCTAAACGAAGCTCAGCAAAACCAGTCGCAAACAATGAGAACACGCCCATCATTATTCCAATGAAGTTAGGAAAATGCAAACTGGCGCTTTATATATGTATAACGAAGTCTCCAGTATAAGAGCATAAATCGAAACCGGTAGCTTCATATTAATCAATCACACCATCCCACCTACCAAAAATCAGTGAACTTTTTAACGAGGGATCGATACCCGGACAGATAAAAAGAGCTAAACCTAATCCAAAGCATCTCATCGAGCTTCCCTTACGAAAAAATTCCAGTAAGAACCAAAACTACCTTTGCTTAGCAGTTCTATTGGAGTCAACTGTCATCATTCTACTCACAAAAAAGTTGGTAGCTCACGAAGTGAAGAGAAGAAATACGAATGCTGTGTGAGTAAGCACCTTATCCTCAGCAAGCAACGGAAGATGGAGGAGGATCTCGAGCGGCTCGGTGTCCGCCGCCATCACTACGAACTCGGAGATGCCCCTGTTCAGCGTCTTCGTAGCTGAAGAAAAACAATAACACAAAGCCGGTCAATACCCCACAAACCGGACACCTGTCACTAAACTCCTGAATCGAAAAGAAAATCAGATCACCCTCGTTAGCGCCCTTCTTGAGCTGCTTGTAATTGGCAGCCTGCTGGACGAGATCGAGTATGGTGATCGAGAGCTGGGCGTCCGCGAGTGGATAAGCCTTCGGATTCACTGCTTCGCCCGTCTGCAACATCATGAAAAAATCACGCGCGCCCATGAGGAACGCGCACAGCGAACGAAATAAGCAATCGAAAAACAAGAGAGAAGGGTCCCAAACTGTGCGAAGAGATGGGCGTTACCATTTTCGACGAGAAGACTATGCAGAGAGGGGAGAGAGAGGGGCTAGGGTTTCTCTTGCGAAGAGAGAGCGAAGTAAGAAGAAGACGCCCGAAAAAGGGTTTTTAAACTCTTCAGAAGAGGTTCTAGCTTCTAAATGATGCCCTACCCAAGACGACACGTTTAGACAAAAAGAAAAAAAATAAATAAATCAAAGACATTTTAATTTTTCATAACCCATGAAAATTCATTCGTTGTGACGATAATGATTAAAGTAAATTATTGAGACTTTTGCATCTTTCAATCACGTCGATATTTTCATATTTGATTCTGAAGTAAGTTGGTTTCGAGATTTTTCACGTTACCATTTTCAATTTTTGTATCGTAATTTTTGACCTCTCTCAATCCGTATCTCTAAGACAGATTTCATCTGTGTCGCATTCAAGCCAAGTTGATGTCATAATCGAGTCAATGACATTAATTTCCTGGTCGAGTTAATATAGATTAAAGGATGGATCAATTTTTTCGAATATTGCTACCACGAGAGGCACGCGGTAATTTTTTTGTATGCCACGCCGTCATCACCGTGTAAACACACCATGAGTATTTTGGGAAGTCTGATCAAAAGGCATCAAGTTAGTAAATTGAGTAATTGAAATCACAATTTAATGTTTCGTCATAATTTCTCCGGCGATGAAATATCTATCATCGAAATTAGTTCTTCGAATTTTACATGTGTGATAAGGGCCTTGTGGTGATTCCCTACTTTTTCGAATATTGCTACCACGAGAGGCATACGGCTTTTTTTTTTACGCCATGTCATAACCATGTAAACACACCATAAGCAATTTAGGAAGTCCGATCAAAGGGTATCAAGCTAGTAAATTGAGTAATTGAAATCACAATTTAGTGTTTCGTCAAAATTTCTCCGGCGGAGAAATATCTATCATTCAAATTAGTTCTTCGAATTTTACATGTGTGAGAAGGGCCTTGTGGTGATTCCAGATAAGATTGATCCAAAAAAATCAGAAAATCAACATGTGAAAACTCAATAAAATTGTACAAACGTAAATCGAACCGAAGTTTGACACAACGGAAAGGCTTAACTGGTATAATTCTTACAAGCAAACCAATGTATATAGGCTTCAACGGACTTTCATTTTTTTCTCTATTTTTCCCTTTTTCTGATTTTTAAAAATGAAAAAAAGGAAAAATGGTTGCACTGACAGGAGGGTTGCCCCTCTAGGTGGCCAACCCACCACTGGTGGGGTGTCGGCGGGGGAACGAAGGCAGGTGGGAGGCTCCGGCAACCCCGCTAACCAGGGGCGAGGGCCTTTGGCCTTCTTTTAGATCCGAACAAGGATCGACGACTGCCGCCTAGGACTGAGTGGGGGTCGTCAACCCTCCCCTAGTCAAGGCGGGGGTCAGCGACCCCTTCGCCTCGATTGTGGAGAGGGCCAGCCGGCCCTCACCGAGACGCCTGCTATCTCGACTGCCTACGCTTCCTCCCCCCTCCTAAACAATGGAGCGACGTTAAGAGACAGGAGGCTACCCTTTCCGCCTTTATATATATATATATATATATATATATATATATATATATATATATATATATATATATATATATATATTCATTTTTTTGTTAAATGCAAAGAAAAAAGAATAAAAGAATAAATATTAAATAATTAAATATAGAAAAAGATCGAAATGCCCTTGAAATTAGGCCATTTTTGAAATTGCATGATCATTTGCGGCTCTTATTTGAAATAATGTTCACTTCATACTTTTATTTGAAAAAATAAGGGCATTTTAGACTCTTATGTCAAACAAGATTCATTTAAGATCCTTATTTGAGAAAATCTGAGAACTTCGGACCCTTTTTTGAAATTTTCTCTAAAAGAAATTCACTCATTGTGATGATGATGCTCCCAAAAGAAAAAAAAATTATTGAGGCTTTTACATCTTTCAAGGACATCAATATTGTCATATTTGATCCTGAAATAAATCGGTTTCTAGATTTTTCATGTTACCATTTTTAGTTTTCGTATCATAATTTTCGACTTTGCCGTGTCCTATTCAACTTAAATTGATATCACAATCGAGTCGACGGCATTAATTTCCTTATCGGCGTTAGTAGAGATTATAGCATGGATCGATTTTTTCGAAGATTGCTACAACAAGAGGCATGGTTTTTTTTTAATGCCATGTCATCACTGTGTAAGCACACCATGAGCATTTTGGGAAGTCGGATCAAAGGGCATCAAGTTAGTAAATTGAACAATTGAAATCACAATTCAGTATTTCGTCGGAATTTCTCCGGTGACGAAATATTTATCATCGAAGTTTGTTCTTCGAATTTTACATGTGTGAGAAGGGCCTGGTGGTGATTCCAGATATGATTGATCCAAAAAAATCATGAAATCAACATGTGAAAACTTAATAAAACTGTACAAACGTAAATCGAACTGGAGTTTGACTCAACGGAAAGGCTTAGCTAATATAATTCTTACAAGCAAACCAATGTATATAGACTTCAGCGGAGTTTGACTAGACGACGAGACTTGACTACGTTTCGACGCTATACCGGAGTGTGACTCGACGACAAGGTGCCTAGATGAAGATAATGGTGGAGTTTGACTCGAAATAAGCAACTGAAAAACAAGAGAGAAGGGCCCCAATCACTGAGAAGAAATGAGCGATACCATTTTTGTTTTTTCGTGAGTAGACTATCCAGAGAGAGAGAGGCTAGGGTTAGGCTTGTGAAAAGAGAGCGAAGGAAGGAGGAAGACGCTTGAAGAAGGGTTTTGAACTTTTAAGTAGAGGTACTAGATGATGTCATGCTCAAGACGACACCATTTAGGGAAAAAGAAAAGCAAATCACAGACGTTTTCATAGTTAATGAAAATACTTTTCTAAGTACATTGCGAAGAAATAGAAGTTCATAAAAGGAAGGGAAATTCCAAAAAAAGAGCCCGAAATCTCCTCATTTTTTCAAATAATGACACAAAATGATCATTGTTTCAAATAATGCCTGAAGTGGCATAATATGTTCCAAATAAAGGCATAAAGTGACATAAAGTTTCAAAAAAAGGCCTAGCCTAAAGGGTATTTCCCTCATTTTTCATTTTGATTTTCATATCATATTTTTCTCTATTTTTTCCTTTTTTTGGTTTTTAAGAAAGAAAAATAAGGCACACCGGGAGGAGGGTTGCCCCTCTAGGCGATCGACCCGCCACTGGTTGGGTGTCAACGGGGGCAACGAAGGTTGGTGGGAGGCGTCAGCAACCCCGCTAACCAGTGGTGAGGGCCTTTGGCCCTCTCCTAGATTTAAATAGAGATCAACAGTTGTCGCCTTGGACTGAGTAGGGGTCACTGCCCCTCCCCTAGTCAAGGCGAGGGCCGGTGACCCCTTGCTCAAATTGGGAAGAGGGTCAGCCGGCCCTCGTCGAGGCGCGAGCAACCCTGCCTGCCTTCGGCCCCTTCCTCCCCTTGTCTTTTCTCCACCCAAAGGACGGGATGACAGTTAGGGGTGGGAGGTTACCCCTTCCGCCACTACATACTTTTAAAAAAATTGTTAAATTTTAAAGAAAAAAAGAAAAATTTAATAAGAATAAAAAATTAAATATAGAAAAGATTGAAATGCCATAAAATTAGGCCATTTCTTGAAATTTCATGATCATTTAAGACCCTTATTAGAAATAATATTCACTTCATATCCTAGTTGGAAAAAATAGGGGCACTTTTAGGCTTTTATTTCAAACAATGTTCATTTAAGGCCCTTATTTGGGAAAATCTAGAAATTCGGACCCCTTTTTGAAAATTTTCTCTAAAGGAAATTCATTTGTTGTGATGATGATGCTCCCAAAAGAAAAAAAATTATTGAGGCTTTTACATCTTTCAAGGACGTCGATATTGTCATATTTGATCTTGAAGTAGACCGATTTCTAGATATTTTTTATGTTACCATTTTCAATTTTCGTATCATAATTTTCGACCTTGCCATGTCCTATTCAACTTCAGTTGATATCACAATCGAGTCGACGGCATTAATTTCCTGATCGACGTTGGTAGAGATTATAGGATGGATTGACTTTTTCAAAGATTGCTACCACGAGAGGCATACAGCTTTTTTTTTTATGCCACGTCATCACCTTGTAAGCACACTATGAGCATTTTGGGAAGTATGTTCAAAGGGCATCAAGTTAGTAAATTTAGCAATTGAAATTGCAATTTAGTGTTTCGTCAGAATTTCTTCGGTGATGAAATATCTATCATTGAAATTAGTTCTTTGAATTTTACATATGTGAGGAGGGCTTTGTGGTGATTCCATATAGGATTGATTAAAAAAAAAGGAAATCAACATGTGGAAACTCAGTAAAATGCACAAACATAAACTGAATCGGAGTTTGACTCAATGGAAAGGCTTAGCTAGTATAATTCATACAAGCAAACCAATGTATATAGACTTCGACTGAGTTTGAATTGATGACGAGACTTGATCACGCTTCGACACTAAACAGGAGTATGACTCGACAACAAGTTGCCTAGATGAAGATAATGGCAAAGTTTGACTCGAAGTAAGCAATTGAAAACAAAAGAGAAGGGCCCCAATCAGTGCGATGGGCATTACCATTTTCGTTTTTCGGTGAGCAGACTATGCAAAGAGGGGCCAAGGTTTGACTTGTGAAGGGAGAGCGAAGGAAGGAGGAAGACGGTCAAAGAAAGGTTTTAAACTTTTAAGTAGAGGTACTAGATAATGCTATGCTCAAGACGACGCCATTTAGGGAAAAAGAAAAACAAATCAAACACATTTTCATAATCAATGAAAATACTTCCTAAGCACATTGCGAAGAAATATATGTTCATAAAAGAATGGTAAGATTCCAAAAAAAGGGCTCGAAATCTTTTCATTTTTTCAAATAAGGGCTCGAAATGAATTTTGTTTTAGATAAGGCCTAAAGTGGCATAATATGTTCCAAATAAAACCCTGAAGTGACATAAAGTTTCAAAAAGTAGGCCTGGCCAAAAGGGCATTTTCGTCATTTTTATTTTGATTTTGATTTTATTTTTTTCTCTATTTTTTTCCCTTTTTTTGGTTTTGTAAAATGAAAAGAAAAAGGAAAAACAGCCACATCAACAGGAGATTTGCTACTTTAGGCGGCTAACCCACCACTGATCGGGAGTCTAACGAGGGTGGTGAAGGTCGGTGGGAGGCACCGACGACCCTGCTTATGAGGGACAAGGGTCTCTGGCCCTTTCACGGATCTAGGCTGGGATCGACGACTGTTGCCTAGGATCGAGAGGGGGTCGTTGCTCCTTTCCTAGTTAAGGCGGGGGCCGGCGACCCCTTGATTGAATTGGGGAGAGGGCCGGCCGTCCCTCGCCAAGGCACCGACCCCCCAACGATGGGGCGACGGCTACAGGCAAGAGGCTGCCCCTTCCACCTTAATATACTTTTTTTAAAATTTCACCGAAATAATTTTTTTTAATAAAAATAAAAAATTAAATAAAGAAAAGATCGAAATGCCCTTGAAATAGGCCCTCTTTTAAAATTTCATGATCATTTAAGGCCCTTATTTGAAACAATATTAACTTCGTACCCTTGTTTGGAAAAAACTCTTGTTTCCAAACACTCTTGTTTGAAAAAAAGAGTTTTTCCCAAACAAGGTTCATTTAAGACCCTTATTTGAGAAAATCTAAGAACTTTAGACCCCTTTTTAAATTTTCTTTAAAATGAATTCATTCGTTGTGATGATGATGCTCCCAAAAGAAGAAAAACAAAAGAGAAGGGGGTTACTATTCTAGTAACGGCGGACTTTGGCTCGAAGTAAAAAATTGAAAATCAAGAGGCAAGGTGCCTAGATGAAGATAATGGCGGAGTTTGACTCAAAGTAAGCAATTGGAAAAGAAGAGAGAATGACCTCAATTAGTGCGAAGAAATGGGCATTACCATTTTCGTTTTTCGGTGAGCAAACTAAGCAGAGAGAGAGATCGGCCAGGATTTGGCTTGTGAAGAGAGAGTGAAGGAAGGAGGAAGATGCTCGGAAAGGGTTTTAAACTTTTAAGTAGAGGTACTAGATGATGTCATGCTCAAGACGACACTATTTAATAAAAAAAAACAAATCAAAGACATTTTCATAATCAATGAAGATACAAATCAAAACCCTCTTTCGGATCTGGGTGAGAATTGACGGATGCCTCCTAGGATCGAGTGGGGGTTAGCCTCCTCTCCTAGTTAAGGCGGAGGTTGGTGACCCTACATCCGGATAGGGGATAAGGCCAACCAGCCCTCGGAGGGGCACTGGCTACCCCACTTGCCTTCGCCCCCTCCCTCCAATGGTGGGGTGATAGCTAGATGCTTCCCCTTCCGTCTCTCTCTATATATATTTTTAAATTTTTTTTGTTAAATTTTAAAGAAATAAAAAAAAATTAATTAAAAAATATAATATAGAAAAAGATTGAAATGCCCTCGAAATTAGGCCCTTTTTTTTTAAATTTCATGACCATTTAAGGCTCTTATTTGAAATAATATCCACTTCATACCCTTGTTTGAAAAAAATAAGGGCACTTCATGCTCTTATTTCAAATAATGTTCATTTAAGACCCTTATTTGAAAAAAAATCTGAGAAGCTCAAACCCTTTTTGAAATTTTCTCTAAAAGGAATTTATTCATTATGATGATGATGCTCCCAAAAGTAAAAAAAAAAAATTATTGAGGCTTTTACATCTTTCAACGACGTTGATATTGTCATATTTGATCATGAAGTAGATTGGTTTCGAGATTTTTCATGCTACCATTTTCAGTTTTCGTGTCATTATTTTCGACCTTGCCGTGTCCCATTCAACTTAAGTTGATATCACAATCGAGTCGAAGACATTAATTTCTTGATCGATGTTAGTAGAGATTACAAGGTGGACCAACTTTTTCAAAGATTGCTATCTCGAGAGGCATACAGCTCTTTTTTTTTAAAGCCATGTCATCACCATGTAAGCACATCGTGAGCATTTTGGAAAGTCTGATCAAATGACATCAAGTTAGTAAATTGAGGAATTGAAATCACAATTTAGTGTTTCGTCGAAATTTTTCCAGTGACAAAATATCTATCATCGAAATTAGTTCTTCAAATTTTACATGTGTAAGAAGGGCCTTGTGGTGATTCCAGATAGGATTGATAAAAAAAAAATCAGGAAATCGACATGTGACAACTCAGCAAAATTGTACAAATGTAAACCGAACTGCAATTTCACTCAACGAAAAGGCTTAGCTAATATAACTCTTACATGCAAACCAATGTACACAAACTTCGATGGAGTTTGACTTGACGACGAGACTTGACCACGCTTTGACACTATAATGAAGTATGACTCGATGATAGGGTGCCTAGATGAAGATAATGGCGGAGTTTGCCTCGAATTAAGCAATTGAAAAACAAGAGAGATGGGCCCCAATCAGTGCGAAGAAATGGACATTATCATTTTCGTTTTTCAGTGAACAGACTATACAGAGAGAGAGGCTAGGATTTGGCTTGTGAAGGGAGAGCGAAGAAGGAGGAGATGCTCGAAGAAGGGTTTTAAACTTTTTAGTAAAGGTACTAGATGATGCTATTCTAATGATGACACCGTTTAAGGAAAAAGAAAAATAAATCAAAGACATTTTCATAATCAATGAAAACACTTTCTAAGCACATTGCAAAGAAATATAAGTTCATAAAAGGAAGGAAAAATCTCAAAAAAGGGCCTGAAATCATCTCATCTTTTCAAATAAGGGCTCAAAATGAACTTTATTTTAAATAAGGCCTGAAGTGACATAATATGTTCCCAATAAAGGCCTGAAGTGGCATAAAGCTTCAAAAAAAGGCATGGCCTAAAGGGTCTTTTTGTCATTTTTATTTTGATTTTATTTTTTTCTCTAATTTTCCCTTTTTTTGTTTTTAAAAATGATAAAAAAGAGGAAAAACAGCTACACCGACAGGAGGTTGCCCCTGTAATGCCCCGTACCCGGGGCACGGGCGCGCAACTCGCTGCAAGCGTAATCTTGAGTTTCAAGATTCACATAGTGAGAGATGCAAAGGATCGATAGCATGTGGAAGCGATATCATATACTCCTCCGTACAAACATTCATGGAAACTTGGATAGCAAAAATATAACATTCCAAGAGTTCGTACAAAAGCGCAGGTGATCCAATCCTGCAAATGGCCTGGGCAACGGGACTAAATCAAGAGGTAGTTAAAATAAGTCCCCACACGAAATAGACCGACAAGGTCGTCAAAAGCGGGTAAGCAAAAATAGAAAACCCCTAGGTCGAACCGCTAGAGTCGTCAGTCTTCTCGGTAACTTCGGTAGGCTCGTACTCCGAGAAGGTCTCAAAGCGTACCTCTAAGGTATCCTCCGTCGTCTCATCCTCTGGATGCTCCATCAGATTTCCCTCTGAGGCTTCGATCTCATTCACTTCAACGGTGTCTCTCAAAGTTGGGGTCCTCTCGGGAATGTTCCTCGAACCAGCTGCAGATCCCTCGACCTCCATGGAGTCCCGAGTGAGATGACACCAACTAGGGATTACTTTACGGGGTACCTTAGTGGACTTTAATAGTCCAGTAGTAACATCGCCTACCCTACGAAACTAGGCTTCAAACCTATGAGGTTTCTAATCCTTTTCACCCTCATCGGCCCAAACTATTGTACACTTTCTAACGTACATTGTTCCTCGTCTATCCGGGAACTCGTCAAAATACGTAATCATCTCCTTTGGGTCGCCTCATTTGGTCGGCAACATCCTCACAGTTTAGGATCTGGAAATGGGGTCTCGCAACGGGATGAGATTTACATTTCAGTGAGATAGATCCTAACCCTAAGTCAGGTTGACCGTACACCCAGATGAATGCAATCATGAACAAGCATACACAGACAACATCATATGGCACTCATCAGTCAAATATATCACAATGATGCAAGCGATCATCAATCACACAACGAGGCATCATAACTTGTCAATTGAATCAGGCATATAGTACAAATTCAAGCTACACATTCCATCATTCCGAACTTTCTCAAGAATCATGCCCGCGTTTAGAACTCCTCAGGCTCGGTCTATGTCAATACGCCTCAGACCATCAAATTGGTAAACCCGCGTAAAAGTATCAGGTTTCCAAATGCCATTCCAGGCCTATGTCAACACATGTCAAATTTCTTCTCGTGTCTCAACGCATTAGGATATTGACCATTTCAACCCCGCGTCTCAACGTACCAGGGCACAATTCAACACAACCCCGCGTCTTAACGCCTCAAGGTATAATCCAACACAATCCCGGGTCTCAACGTCTCAGGGTATCACAATTCCTCGTGCATGCCAGGTATCATTTCAAAACAAACATCATGATCAAACACAAACTCACGCATCGAGCTAGATGTTTATGACATGCAAGGCAATCAGTTCATGGCATATGTATTAAGCAAGTATTCAAGCAAGCATCTATCCACCCTGACGAACATTGGACAACTATGCCGTGACTCACGAAAGCTAACTCAATCCGCACTCAAATTACCCAGTCGAGTCTAATCCCCCTAGCCAAGGTTTAGGAGCTTCTACCTTGTGTTAAATTCAACAAAAAGCTCCTTCTAAGTACTTCAATCACTCGGTCCAACAATCTCGAAACAGGGCAGCCTCGCACCTATTGGAATTCAATCCAATTCATCAATTGTTCTTTGCTCAATTCACCAATCCATGAAGTATAAACCTCAACGACATATTCATCGACATCCTAGCACGTCTCTACGATGAATTTCAAGCTCAATTTCAACTCATATCAGCTCCCAATAATTCGATTTGCACAGAACTGAAACATGGCATTTTCGGTTCTGTGCATACCTCCCTTGATCAACCCTTAAACTATCATAAATTCTCAATTCATCTACTAATCTACTTGCTAACAACTAGTTCTACAAGTTGGGAAGTCGCACCGAAAATTTAAGCTCAAGGCGACATCAAATGGTCCACGAACGGCGCCGGTCTTCCCAAGTCCTCAATCAGTCAATTTTTTTTCCCTTCAAACACAACACCCATTTAAGGTCAAGACTTCATCAAACTCAGCTCAAATTTCTACCACAACTCATTATACATGTGCCCTTGATGTCCACAAAATTTGGTCGAAAGATTCAAACGATTAGAAGTCCTACGGAGTCCAAACAACAGCTTACATATAACTGCGACGGTTTCCGTCGACTCTCGGGAAAGTGGCTGGTCGGAGCTCCTCCGTGGGTCAAATGCCGTGATTCAACTTGGAGGTAGTCGGCAAGAGGTGGGGCTAGACGTTGGTGGTCGGCACGAGCTCAAGTGGCTACCGGAAGTGGCGGTCGGAAGTGGCGAAGTCGGGGAGCAGGGCTGGTTGGGCGGTGGAGTCTTCGGCCAAGAGAAGTGAGGAAAAAGAAGAAGAAAACAAGAAGAAGATGGCAAATAGAGATGGTGTTCGGCTGAGGGAGTGAGAGAGAGAGGTGTATACACCATATGGTTTGGTCAACTTGGTAGAATGGTAGGTTAAAAGTGATTTAATAAATGCAAAAGCCTAATCCTTTGACACTTGTCTTCATGTCAATCAAGTCTTCATCCAATGGCTGGTATATTATCAATTTTCGGCAGCCTAGAGGGAGTGTCAATGACCAAATTGCCCTTCTCCATTTATTAAAATAAGGTCAAGACTTGAGGGACAAAATAATAATTTTACCCTCTACGTCCGGAACGTTGTTTTTCTAATTCAAATCTTATTCGATGAGGCGACATCCAATCCAATTATAATGTCGAAATCCTTGATTCTTCATTTTTTTTTAATTTCGAGACTCGTCTCTGAATCATTTCTCTGTCAAATGGAATTTAGGCCTATCCCGAACTGACGAACGGCTTTTGCAAACGTTACGCGTATCGACTCTGTGATTCATATCACACTTAGGGCTCGTCAATTCATAGAGACTTTGGTTATTATGTAATTGCGAGGGTCTATTATTAGTTCCGACGGTCTTGATCGTTATCATTCGATTTAGGAAAATTTTACAAATTATACATTGGTTAAGTGGCATCACCCGCGCTCCAATCGTATAACGCTAGTAATGCATTCCTTAATCGTTCTTATATCGTCCTCTTATGACTCTAAATGTTCCTTCGACAATGCTTATGGTCAAATTATCATTTCTTATTTGAGTTCCCTATGTCCACGTACCTTGTCTCGCGTTAACCTTTCCCTTTTTGGTCAGTTAACTCGAAATTGATTAGATCCGAATGAGATACAACTGAAATACATCGTTAGATATATTCTCATTAATAAGTCTCAAAATAATAGAAAAAATCAGAATGTCACAACTCTTCTCCCCTTACAAAAATTTCATCCTCGAAATTTACAATAAACCAGTTACTCAAACAAATTGGGGTATTGATGCCTCATCGTTTCCTCGCTTTCTCACATAGCGCCTTCGGTTCCATGGTGCTCTCAAACAACTTTGACCAATGGAATCGTCTTATTCCTTAGAATATGCTCCTTTCAATCTTCGATCATGACTGGTTTTTCTACGTAGGATACCTTGTCATCCACTTCAATGGTTTCGTTATCCAATACATGCGTTGGGTCCGGTTCGTACTTCTGTAGCATTGACACATGGAAGACATTGTGTACTTGGGACAAGTTAGGCGGCAAGGCAAGCCTGTAGGCTAAGGTCTCAATCCATTCCAAAATCTCAAAAGGTCCTACATACCTTGGACTTAGTTTCCCTTTTTCCAAATCGAGATAGTCTTCGTATTGGCAACATCTTAAGGAAAACATGATCGCCTACTTGAAACTCCTGAGGTTTACGTCGTTTATCTGCATAACTTTTCTAACAACTCTGTGCTGTCTTTAGCCTATCCTGGATTATCTTTACCGCTTCCACTGATTGCTCTACCAACTCTGAGCCTATAATACTTCTTTCTCCAACTTCGTCCCAGCAAATCAGGGTCCTGCAAGCTCTTTCGTAAAGCGCTTCAAAAGGTGTCATTCGAATACTCTGCTGATAACTGTTATTATATGCGAACTCCACCAAATGCAGCCGATTCTCCCATCCACCTTTGAAGTCTATAACACACGCTCGTAATATATCCTCAATCGTCTGAATTGTCCTCTCCGATTGTCTGTCCGTCTGTGGATGGTATGTCATACTAAATTATAATCGAGTTTCCATGGCATCTTGAAGACTCTTCCAGAAGTTCGCTGTGTACTTGGGATCTCTGTCCGATGTGATCGTCACGGGTACTTCATGTAGCCTCACTATCTGTCGCATATACAATTCGACATATTTATCCATCGCGAAATCCTTTCGCACAGGAATGAAGTGTGCAGACTTAGTCAACCTATCCACGACTACCCAAATAGAATCGTGGCCTCTCTGGCTCCTTGGTAGTATCATTACAAAATCCATCGTTATGTGTTCCTATTTCCATTCAGGAATTTCTAATGGCTATAACAATCCACCGGGCTTACAGTGTTGTGCCTTTACCTGCTGGCATGTCAAGCACTTTGCCACATATTTGGCAACATCCACCTTCATCCTGTTCCACCAATAGTGCTGACGTAAGTTCTGGTACATTTTCGTGCTACCTAGGTGGATACTATAATTGCTTCTATGAGCCTTCGATAAAATCTTTTCTTTGAGCTCTTCTTTCTTTGGTACGCATAGACGCCCTCAAAATTTCAAAATTCCATCCTTTAACACTTGAAACTCTGGCTTCCTTTTTGTCGCGTCCATTTCGGAGATCTTCTGAATTTTCGGGTCCGTATGTTGCAAAATTTTTATCCTTTCTTGGATCTCGAGTTCTATTCTCAGTGTGGCTACCAAACTGGATAGCTGACAAACTTCCAATCTGAATTCAGAATCACTCAAATTTTCAAATAACGACCACCTTTTTACTAGTAGATAGGCGATACTCAATTTTCGGCTGAGCGCATCCGCGACTCGATCGTTTTCCCAGGATGATATAATATGTTGCAATTATAATCTTTAAGTAGCTCCATTCATCGACGCTGCCTCATATTCAGTTCATTTTGGAAAAATAAATGCTTCAGGCTCTGGTGGTCCGTATAAATTTGAAATTTCTCGCCACACAAATAATGCCTTCAGATCTTCAGAGTAAAGATGATCGCTGCCAATTCCAAATCATGAGTCGGATAATTCATCTCGTGCGATCTTAGCTGTCAGAACGCGTAAACAACCACTCTTCCATGTTGCATTAGCACACAGCTCAATCCCCTTAGCGAAGCATCGCTATATATTTCGTAACCTCCAAGTCCTGATGGAATCGTTAATACCGGTGCGGTCGTTAACCGATGCTTGAGCTCTTGGAAACTCTTTTCACACTTATCCGTCCATTCGAACTTCGTTTCTTTCTTAGTCAATCTCGTCAGTGGGATGGTTATAGATGAAAACTTCTCCACGAATCGTCTATAATACCTTGCCAATCCTAAGAAACTTCGGACTTTCGTAACCGTAGTATGCCTAAGCCAATTCATAACGGTTTCGATCTTCGTAGGATCCACAACAATACTTTCTCCAGATACCACATGATCAAGAAATGTCATTTTATTCAGCCAGAACTAGCATTTGCTAAACTTAGCATAAAGCGAGTGCTCCCTCAAGGTCCGCAAAACAACCCTCAGATGCTCTTCGTATTCTTCGTTACTCTTTGAGTAAATCAGGATATCGTCAATAAAGACCATAACAAATCTATCCAAAAATTCCTTGAACACCCGATGCATCAAGTCCATAAATGCGACTGGAGCATTGGTCAATTCAAAAGGAACCACAGTGAATTCATAATGACCATACCTTGTCCTAAAAGTGGTCTTAAGTATGTCTTCCTATTTTAATTTTCAACCGATGATACCCAGTCCTCAGGTCAATTTCACAATTCCTTGCAATTGATCAAATAAGTCATCAATCCTTGGCAGTGGATATTTATTATTTATAGTTACTTGATTCAATTGTCTATAGTCGACGCATAAACGCAAGGTCCCATCTTTTTTTCTCACAAACAACACTGGCGCTCCCCACGGTGAAGCACTCGGTCGAATAAATCATTTATCCAGTAATTCTTGCATTTGCACCTTTAACTCCTTCAATTTCGATAAGGACATTCTATAGGGTGTCTTCGAGATCGGCTCCGTTTCGAGAGCTAATTTGATCACAAATTCAATTTCTTGCCCTGGTGGCAACCCTAGTAACTTGTGGGGAAAAATGTCAGGAAACTCACGCACTACCGGAATACTTTCTAGTTTAGGCTTCTCGGTAGTCGTGTCCATAACCGCGACTAAGTATGCTTGACATTCTTCAGTTATTAGTTTTGTCGCTGCAATAGATGAGACTAAAGGAATCGAGGTTCCTCCTCGACTTTCCATAAATTCAAAACTAGAGCGACCTTCCGAATAGAAACGGATTATCCTACTACCACAATCAATTACTGCCCTTTACTTACCCAACCAATCAATTCCTATGATCACATCAAAGTCATACATCGGCAACACAGCCAAGTCTATACTCTCTTTACTACCGCCAATTACGATTTTACAACCAGCACAGCCCAATGAAATCAGCACATTATCCTTCAATGGGGTGGCAACATGCAGAATCACATTTAACGATTTCAACTCCATATCAACCAAATCAGCAAAGCGAGTAGACACAAACAAGTGTGATGTGCCAGGATCAAACAAAGTATAGGTAGTTTGGTCACACAAATAAATCGTATTTGTGACCACGCCAGGCGCTTCTTCCGTTTCCCTGCGTGCCACGACATAGACACTTTCTTAAGCTGGGGGTCGGTTCTGATCATTCTGTGGAGTGGCAGTTGACGATCTTGCCAATCTGATCACATTTGAAGCAGCTCCAGTTCTTGCCGTACAAGGTCTGTTACCATGCCTTCTGCCATAGAGGCGGCAAATCCAGTTCATTGGGTTCGTCAGCTTCACTATGTTCTTTCTTATTGGAGGGACGAAGCGTCTATTGCCAGCCATAGGTCTTTTGCCGGCCTGGCAATTATCTCTAAATGAACTGAATCGCGATCCAAATGCGGCATTCCTCTCCTTCAGGTCCCTCTCGATCATCTGTCTTCGTTCATAGATTTCTTTATAGGTCCTCAGGTTCAAAACTATCATCTGGCTACGAAATTCAGGCCTAAGTCCATCCCGAAATCTTTGCGCATTCTCTAGGGGATCCTCTACCGATTGGGGTGCATACCTTGACAATTTGGAGAACTCGGCTTCATATTGATCCACTATCAAGTGATTCTGATGTAGCTGTAAAAACTCTACTTACTTCCTTTCTCGAGTTGTCTTAGAGAAGTAATTGTCATTGAATGCCGTGGTAAAGGCATTCTAGGTCAAGGCTGTCCCTTCCGAAAAGACTCCATTTTTGGTGGCAGTCCACTAGTCATTTGCAGTCCCTTTCAGTTGGTACACTAATAACAGTACCTTTTCTTTATATGTGCACCTTAGTACTCCAAAGACCTTTTTCAGTTTCTCGATCCATCTCGGTGCTAATTCGGGGTCTCTAGTCCTATTGAACTGGGTTGGCTTTAGCTTGATAAATTATTCGACCAGTTGCCCCATCTGCCTGGCCACAACAACTTTCTCTTGGGTATTTCCTACCTCATTGCCATGGTCATGATTGCCGTTGTTTCCATTGCCTCCATTATTGCCGTTATTGGCGTTGACGGCAGCTATCGTGGCTCCCACCGCTTGAGCTATGGCAGCATCCCCATCTTGGGTCTGCCTGTCGATGAGGTCGCAAATCCTTTCTAGTGCTCTCAGCACTCCGTCTATCCTCGGGTCTTTCGCCATAGGTGGCCTCGAACTAGAGGCTCCACTTCTGGGTCTTCCAAGTCTTCTAGGCTGATTACTCATTCTTGTATGCTTTCACTAAGCCTGGACCACCACAATTTCACCAAGGAGTTAGTAACTCATTCATCCAATCAAGTCCAGAGCTACCAAACTATGTCTTAACGGAAACGGTCATAACATAACGACCTTCCACACAACTAATTGCAGAGACACTTCACTAAACAGTCCATGGCCATTACCCCATTCCGTCCACTTTAACGGTTCACCAAAACTAGCCATGCTCATTTACTCAACAGACCAAAATCCAAAAATGACTTTCAATGCTAAACATGGAACTTAATCCTCATAAGCCACCATAATCATGTCACGATCAAATGTCAATCACATGCGCCAAGTCATATACCATGCATCTTGTGCCTTATTCTAACAAGTTTCCTAAGGTCGCGCTGTCCGTCCTGTCCCAACTTAATCCTTCTTATCACTTCAATCCTCAATCAACTTGGATCGAGCTGATCTTACTCTGATACCAAGCAATACGGGATGTCACGCCCCGCACCCCAGGTACGGGCGCACGACTCGCTGCAGGTGTACTCTTGAGTCCCAAGATTCACATAGCGAGAGATGCAAATGATCGATAGCATGCGGAAGTGATATCATATACTCCATCGTACAAACATCCATGGGAACCTGGATAGCAAGAACATAACATTCCAAGAGTTTGTATAAAAGCGCAGGTGATCCAATCCTACAAATGGCCTGGGTAACAGGACTAAATCAAAAGGTAGTTAAAATAAGTCCCCAAAAGAAACAGACCGACAAGGTCATCAAAAGCGAGTAAGCAAAAATAGAAAACCCCTAGGTTGAACCGCTAGAGTCGTTAGTCTCCTCGACATCTTCGGTAGGCTCGTACTCCGAGAAGGTCTCAGAGCATACCTCTATGGTATCCTCCGTCGTCTCGACCTCCGGATGCTCCACCAGATTACCCTTTGAGGCTTCGATCTCAATCACTTCAACGGTGTCTTCCAAAGTTGGGGTCCTCTCGAAAATATTCCTCGAACTAGCTGCAGATCCCTCGACCTCCACAGAGTCCCGAGTGGGACGACACCAACTAGGGATTACATTACGGGGTACCTTAGTGGACTTCAGTAGTCCAGTAGTAACATCACCTACCCTACGAAATCAGACCTCAAATCTATGAGGCTTTCAATCCTTTTCACCCTCATCGACTCAAACTATTGTACACTTTTTAACATACATTGTTCCCCGTCCATCCGGAAACTCGTCAAAATACGCAATCATCTCCTTTGGGTTGCCTAGTCTGGTCGGCAGCATCCTCACGGTCTGGGATCTGAAAATGGGGTCCTGCAATGGGGTGAGATTCACATCTCAATAAGATAGGTCCTAACCCTAAGTTAGGTTGACCGTACATCCAGATGAATGCAATCATGAACAAGCATACACAGACAACATCATATGGCACTCATTAGTCAAATATGTCACAATGATGCAAGCGATCATCAATCACACAACGGGGCATCATAACTTGTCAATCGAGTCAAGCATATAATACAAATTCAAGCCACATGTTTCATCATTCCGAACTTTCTCAAGAATCACGCCCGCGTTTAAAACGCCTCAAGCTCGATCCGCGCCAATACGCCTCAGACCATCAGATTGGTAAACCCTCGTAAACGCATTAGGTTTCCAAATGCCATTCCAAGCCTATGTCGACACATGTCAAATTCCGTCCCACGTCTCAATGCATCAGAATATTGGCCATTTCAACCCCGCGTCTCAATGCATCAGAGCACAATTCAACACAACCCCACGTCTTAACGCCTCAGGGTATAATCTAACACAACCGCGCGTCTCAGCGCCTCAAGGTATCACAATTCCCCATGCATGCCAGGTATCATTTCAAAACAAACATCATGATCAAGCACAAACTCACGCATTGAGCTAGATGTCTATGGCATGCAAGACAATCAGTTCATGGCATATGTATTAAGCAAGCATTCAAGCAATCATCGATCCACCATGACGAACATTAGACAACTATGCCATGACTCACGAAAACTAACTCAATCGGCACTCAAATCACCCAATCGAGTCCAATCCCCTAGCCAAGGTTTAGGAGCTTCTTACCTTGTGCTAAATTCAACAAAAATCTCCTTACAAGTACTTCAATCACTCGGTCCAACAATCCCAAAACAGGGCAGCCTCGCACCTATTGGAATTCAATCCAATTCATCAATTTTTCTTGCTCAATTGACCAATCCATGAAGCATAAACCTCAACGACATATTCATCGACATCCTAGCACGTCTCTACGATGAATTTCAAGTTCAATTTCAACTCCTATCAGCTCCCAATAATTCGATTTGCACAAAACCAAAATAATGCATTTACGGTTCTGTGCATACCTCCCTTGATCAGCCCTTAAATTATCCTAAATCCTCAATTTATCCACTAATCTACTTGCTAATAACTAGTTCTACAAGTTGGGAAGCCTCATCGAAATTTTGAGCTCAAGGCGACGTCAAATGGTCCACAAATGACGCCAGTCTTCCAAGTGCTCAACCAGTCAGTTTTTTTTTTGCCCTTCAAACATAACACCCATTTAGGGTCAAGAATTCATCAAACTCAGCTCAAATTTCTACCACAACTCAGTATACATGTGCCCTTGATGTCCACAAAAAATGATCCAAAGATTCAAACGATTAGAGGTCCTACATAGTCCAAACAGCAGCTTACCTATAGCTGCGACTGTTTCCGTCGACTCTCGAGAAAGTGGCTGGCCGGAGCTATTTCGTGGGTCAAATGCCGTGATTCAACTTGGAGGTGGTCGACAAGAGGCGGGGGTTAGACGTTGGTAGTCATCTCGAGCTCAGGTGGCGGCCGGAAGTGGCGAAGTTGATGAACAGGGCTGGTCGGACAGTGGAGTCTTAGGCCGAGAGAAGTGAGGAAGAAGAAGAAGAAAACAAGAAGAAGATGGCAAATGGAGATGGTGTTTGGCTGAGGGAGTGAGAGAGAGAGGTGTATACACCATATGGCTTGGTCAACTTGGTAGAATGGTAAGTTAAAAGTGATTTAATAAATACAAAAACCTAATCATTTGATACTTGTCTTCATGTCAATCAAGTCTCCATCCAACGGTTGGTATATCATCAAATTTTCGGCAGCCTAGAGGGAGTGTCAATGACCAAATTGCCCTTCTTCATTTATTAAAGCAAGGCCAAGACTTAAGGGGCAAAATGGTAATTTTATCCTCGACGTCCAGAACGCAGTTTTTCTAATTCAAATCTTCTTCGATGAGGTGACATCCAATTCAATTATAATGTTGGAATCCTTGATTCTCCATTTTTTCAATTTTCAGACTCGTCTCTAAATCATTTCTCTGTCAGATGTAATTTCAGTCTATCCCGAACTGACAGGCGGCTTTTGCAGATGTTACGCGTATCGACTCTGTGATTCATATCACACTTAGGGCTCGCCAATTCATGGCGACTTTGGTTGTCATGTAATTGCGAGAGTCTATTACTAGTTCCGACGGTCTCGATCGTCATCGTTCGATTTAGGAAAATTTTACAAATTATACATTGATTAAGCGGTATCGCCCGCACTCCAATCGTATAACGCTAGCAATGCATTTCTTAATCGTTCTTAGATCGGCCTCGTATGGCTCTAAATATCCTCACGATAATCCTTATAGTCAAAGTGTCATTTCCTATTTGAGTTTCTTAGGTCCACGTACCTTGTCTCCCGTTAGCCTTTCCCTTTTTGGTCAGTTAACTCGAGATTGATTATATCTGAGCGAGATACGATTGAAAGACATCGTTAGATATATTCTCATTAATAAGTCTCGAAATGACAGAAAAAATCAGACTGTCACAGCCTCTCCAAGCGATCAACCTACCATTGGTTTGGAGTTGACGAGGACGTAAAAGCCGGTGGGAAGCGCCAACAACCCTGCTAACCAGGGACAATTTGGACGGGGATCGATAGCCCTACCTAGGATCGAAAGGGGGTCGCTCCCCCTCCCCTAGTTAAGGTGGGGACCGGCAACCCCCTAGCCCGGATTAGGGAGAGGGCCAGCCGACCCTCGCCGAGGTGCCAGCTACCCCGCCTACCTTCGCCCCTCCCTCCCCAATGGTGGGGCTACAACTAGAGGCGGGGGACTGCCCTTTCCACCTCTTTATACTTTTTTCTCAATTTCAAACAACTAAAATTTTTAATAAAAATGAAAAGATCGAATTGCCCTTTTTTCCCTTGAAATTCCCTTGAAATAGGCCCTTTTTGAAATTCCATGATCATTTAAGGCCCTTATTTGAAACAATATTCAATTCATACATTTATTTGAAAAAATAATGGCACTTTATGCTCTTTTTTTGAAACAAGGTTCATTTAAGACCCTTATTTGAGAAAATCTGAGAACTTCAAACCCATTTTTGAAATTTTATTTAAAAGGACTCATTCGTTGTGATGATGATGCTCCCAAAAGAAAAAAAAAAAACGAGAAAGGTATTACCATTTTCATAACGACGGAATTTGACTCAAAATAAGCAATTGAAAATAAAGAGACGAGGTGCCTAGATGAAGATAATGGTAGAGTTTGACCTGAAGTAAGCAACTGAAAAACAAGAAAGAAGGACCCCAATTAGTGTGAAGAAATGGGCTTTACCATTTTCATTTTTCGGTGAGCAGGCTATGCAAAGAGAGAGGGGACACGGTTTGACTTGTGAAGAGAGAGCAAAGGAAGTACGAAGACGCTCGAGGAAGGGTTTTAAACGTTTAAGTAGAGGTACTAGATGATGCCATGCTCAAGATGACACCGTTTAGGAAAAAAGAAAAATAAATCAAAGAAATTTTCATAATTAATGAAAATACAAATCAAAGCCCACTCCCGGATCTGGGCGGAGATCGACGGTCGTCGCTAGAACCGAGTGGGGGTTGTTGCCCCTCCCCTAGTCAAGGCGAGGGCCGGTGACCCCTCGTCCAAATAGGGGATATGGCCAACCGGCCCTCGCAGGGACGTCGGCTACTCCACTTGTCTTTGCCCCTCCCCCCCACGGTGGGGCGACGGCTAGAGGCGAAAGGCTGCCCTTTCCGTCTCTATATACTTTTTTTAAAATTTTTTTGTTAAATTGTAAAGTAACAAAAAAATAATATAATATAATATAATAAAAAATTAAATACATAAAAAGATTGAAATTCCCTTGAAATTATGCCCTTTTTTGAAATTTCATGACCATTTAAAGCCCTTATTTGAAACAATGTCTACTTCATTCACTTGTTTAAAAAAATAAAGGCACTTCAGGCTCTTATTCCAAACAATGTTCATTTAATATCCTTATTTGAGAAAATCTGAGAAGTTTAGACCCTTTTTTGAAATTTTCTCTGAAAGGAATTTATTCGTTGTGATAATGATGCTCCCAAAAGAAAAAAAAATTATTAAGGCTTTACATCTTTCAAGGACGTCAATATTGTCATATCTGATTCTGAAGTTGATCGGTTTCAAGATTTTTCATGTTACCAATTTCATTTTTCGTATCATAATTTTCGACTTTGCCGTGTCCCATTCAAGTTAAGTTGATATCACTATCGAGTCGACAACATTAATTTCCTGATCGACATTAGTAGAGATTACATAATGGATCGACTTTTTCGAAGATTGCTACCACGAGAGGCATATGGCTTTTTTCTTTGGATACCACGTCATTACTGTGTAACCACACCATGAACATTTTGGAAGCCTGATCAAAGGGCATCGAGTTAGTAAATCAAGGAATTGAAACCACAATTTAGTGTTTTGTCGAAATTTCTCCGGCGACGAAATATCTATCATTGAAATTAGTTCTTCGAATTTTACATGTGTGAGAAGGGCCTTGTGGTGATTCCAGATAGAATTCATCCAAATGTTAGAATATATAATTATTAAATCACGCTTTCTTCTAATAGCTTAAGCTTTTAGAGCAGTTGGTAAGTGGTTTTACAAAATCTTTCATGGTATCAGAGCGGGTTTCAGATCGGCTATTCTTGTGAGTACTGTATCGAATTTCTTTTTGCTCGTCTTCTGTCGTCTCTGCAATTTTCTTTTTGGCTGCTTTGCGTTATAGACATTGCGAGGACGGGGTTATCGAAGACTGTTATGCAGGAGGCACACAATCAGCGATTTACGTCCTTGTTGCTGAATGGAAGGAACTTTATGCCACAGTCCCGAGCCGTTATAATTGCTCTTGGTGGACGATCTCGGTTGGGTCATATCATTGATTGAACAAAAATTCCTCAAGAGTTTGATCTCTCTTTTGAGAAATGGTAAGCTAATGACCACAGTGTGATGTCTTGGATATTCAATTCCATGGAACCGGAGATCTACGAGATATTTGCATCTTCAAAGTCGGCAAAAGCGTTATGGGATTTGATATACAAGATATATGAGCTACAACAAGGACTTGCTTGTTCTAAGCAAGGCGCAACACAATCCTTCACTGAACATCTGGGAAAAATGAAGAAGCAATGGGATGAGCTTCGTCAGTACAGACCTGCGACCCACCCATAATGCGATGGATTATGTCAATCAAGAATAGTAAGATAAAATCTTTCAGCTGTTAGCAAGCATTAAATCCGAATTTGAGAACACCAAACGTCAAATTCTTATGAGTCCACAATTGCCTACTTTCAATGAAGTGTGTGCATAATCCAAAGTGAGGAAACAAGGAGACGTGTTATGCCTTCGGCCCCAATTGCATCAGGAGAGCTCGGAGAACAATTGGCTCACAGTGCTATCAACATGAAACAAGGAGACCCCACTGCTTGATTTGCCAAAGAAAAATTCAAAAAACCAGTACGGTTTCATTGTGACCATTGCAATCGTGATGGGCATTCCAAAGAGAGGTGTTTGGTCCTTCATCTGCATATGTGTCTTTCCAAAGGCAGGGGTGTGGAAGCTAAGGTGGCAGTCCAAGAAAATTCGAATGATTTTCAATCCAAGTTGGAGGTTTTGTCTCAAGAAGTTCAGCAGTTACTTCAAATACATGACAAGGGAACAAACGCCTTCGGCACTGAAACTGGAAATTTGGCTATGACATCTGGTAATGTTCATGCTTACTCAGCTTTATCCAAAACTCAATTTATTGTTGACTCTGGGGCTATAGACCACATGTGTAGTTCTCCAAACTTGCTATCCAATATTACTTTAGGTGTGTCACATCCACCTATTACTATTGCTAATGGTGAGCATGTTCCAACTAGGGGTGTTGGACAAAGTAAATTTTTCTCACATAATTCTGAAGCTTTATAGGTATCCGAATTATCCTCAAATTTATTGTCTGTTAGCAAATGCACTAATCAGTGGAATTGCAATGCTACTTTTACTCCTAAAAAGGTTTTCTTCCAAGATCGAACCACCAGGAAGATGATTGGTAAAGGGCAATTGCAGAATGGGTTGTACACGATAAACTTCAACAGAAAAGTGAGGAAGACTGTTGACACATCTCGATTGTGGCATTGGCGTTTAGGTCATCCCTCTGACCGGGTGCTGCATTCTCTTGATATGACTTTAAGTTATGAGTTCAATTGTTGTGATCCTTGTCATTATGCTAAGCATAATAGATTAACATTTCCACATAGCACACATAAATCAGAACAGTTATTTTATTTAGTTCACTCGGATGTTTGGGAGCTTCTCCTATTGACTCTAAGGAGGGGTTTAAATATTTGGTTACATTTATTGATGATAAATCTCGATCTACATGGCTTTATTTGCTTAAATCCAAAAGTGAAGTTCTGACTATGTTTCAAGATTTTTGCAATATGGTGAAAAATCAATTTAACACTACAGTAAAGATTCTTCGTACAAACAATGGAACTAAATATACCAATCAGACTTTTCAAGTGGTCTTGCGTGACTTGGGAATTACTCATCACCAAAAAAATTAGAAAATCAACATGTGAAAACTCAGTAAAATTGTACAAACTTAAATCGAACTAGAGTTTGATTCAACATAAAGGCTTAGCTAGTATAATTCTTACAAGCGAACTAATGTGTACAGACTTCGATGAAGTTTGACTTGACGACGATACTTGACCATGCTTCGACACTATTTCAGAGTGTGACTCAACGACAAGGTGCCTAGATGAAGACAATGGCGGAGTTTGACTCGAAGTAAGCAATTAAAAAATAGAAGAAAAGGGCCCCAGTTAGTGCGAAGAAATGGGCGTTACCATTTTCGTTTTTCGGTGAGCTGACTATGCAGAGAGATAGGCCAAGGTTTGGCTTGTGAAGGGAGAGCGAAGGAAGGA
This sequence comes from Rhodomyrtus tomentosa, assembly GCA_028455895.1. NCBI lineage: Eukaryota > Viridiplantae > Streptophyta > Magnoliopsida > Myrtales > Myrtaceae > Rhodomyrtus > Rhodomyrtus tomentosa. The sequence goes on from JAPCWY010000004.1 coordinate 36,292,614, forward strand.
GGAAGAACCTCGAAGAAAGGTTTTAAACTTTTAAGTAGTGGTACTAGATGATGCCATGCTCAAGACAACACCATTTAGGGAAAAAGAAAAAAAAATCAAAGACATTTTCATAATCAATGAAAATACTTTTTAAGCACATTGCGAAGAAATGGAAGTTCATAAAAGGAAGGAAAAATTTCAAAAAAAAAAAGCCATAATCTTCTCATTTTTTCAAAATAAGGGCTCAAAATGAACTTTGTTTTAAATAAGACTTGAAATGGCATAATATGTTCCAAATAAAAGCTTGAAGTGGCATAAAGTTAAAAAAAAAAAAAAACGCTTGGCCGCCTAAAGGGTATTTTTCTTATTTTCATTTTGATTTTATTTTTTTCTCTATTTTCCCTTTTTTTTGGTTTTTAAAAATGAAAAAAAAAACTGCCATACCGATAGGAGGGTTGCCCCTTCAAGCGGCCGACCCACTGTTGGTGGGGAGTCGACGATGGTGGTGAAAGCTGGTGGGAAGCACCGTCGACCTCGCTGACCACGGGCAAGGGCCTTTGGCCCTCTCCTGGATATGGGCAGAGATCAACGTCTACCGCCTAGGATCGAGAGGGGTTCGCTGCCCCTCCCCTAGTCAAGGCGGGGTCCAACGACCCCTTGCCCGGATAGAGGAGAGAGCTAGTCAACCCTCGCCAAGCCACCAGCTACCACGCATGCCTTTGCCCCCTTCGCACTCGCCGAGGCACCAACTCAAGACAACACCGTTTAGGCAAAAAGAAAAATAAATCAAAGACATTTTCATAATCAATGAAAATATAAATCAAAGCCCTCTTCCAAATCTGGGTAGGGATTGACGGCCGTTGCCTAGGATTAAGTAGGGGGTCGCCGCACTTCCCCTAGTCAAGGCGGAGGCCGTCGACCTCATTTGGATAAGGGAGAGGGCCAGCCGGCCCTCACCGAGGCGCCGAATACTTCGCCTACCTTCGCCCCCTCCCCCTTGCCCCAACAGTTGGGCGACGGCTAGAGGCGGGAGTGTAGCGTCCCAAACCACTGGTCCTCCTTTTCTGTTACCACCTGTAGCAGGTCATCTCTTAAACATCGGCTCCAAATTCATTATAAGTACATGTCACTTACCTAAAAAAAATTGTTAACAATAAGGAGTAAGATCTCCGGCGAGTAAAATGTTCTAAACCATCGATTAAACCAACCAATTAATGAGACAAGAACAAATACTTAATGTACAACTGCTGTCAACATTTCCAAAATAGTACGATCGATCTTATTCATATATGTCAACTCATTGCGTCGAATCATGTAATACACATGGTATGAGTAATGCTCATGAAAAAGTAATCCGGACATGCTACTCGAGCCATTTTACTTTATATAGTTTATATGCAACGCCTCATCCCGCCTTCGAGACCCGCCAAGATCACACAGCAAGGCCACCCAGATCATACGGCAGGGTCTTCTCTTATCTCCATGGGGAAACGAATGAACAAAAAGTTCATTGCCAGGAACCATTAGGGCTTTCATTATCACACACATATGTTGCCTCACTGGAATTTAGTGATTATGCACGCTCACATATAACCCGAAACATACTTCACAATGTAGATGATGTCACATGAATGCAAGGGTCACGTTCGCCCGTGCCAAAGCTATCTAATCGCTCATTTCGACTAACTTTGGATTCAAATCATCACCATCCAATTAAACCTTGAGGAACGTTCAAATCTCGACTCAATGAGACCAGCCACTACATTGATCTTATAGGGCCAACTTATTTGAGAATTTCCTTTATCTAAAAGAGATTGCCCTCATATAAGCTCAGGTGGTGAAATCCATTCCATGATCCCGACATAATCCCCCACTCCAAGGACACAGTAGTCAACGTTCACCTTACCCATTTGCCTACGAATTCCATTAACCCCACGGTCTAAAAGCTTTACAACTCCACTTCCTAGCCTAACTCGAATGACTACAAACTCCCTCTAGCTCGAACAAACTTGGCGCAAGGCTAGCTCCAACCAAGCTACCCTTCTGTTCTTGCATTTCACGGACAACAGGAGACCCGAAGAGCACCCGGTTGCAGCATACCTACCGCAGCTCACCCCCTCCGCTCCAGCTCGACAAACAATCCTCACTCCAGAAATCTTCTTTCGTTATTCCTCACTAAATGAGTCCCGCCTCGCTAGTCCCTCACAGCTAAAACCGTTCTCGGTCCTGTCCCTTCACCCCGCATCGTCCCAATCAACAAACTAACCCCACTCTCGGCTACCTTGTTGCTCACAGACCCCTCTCCCACTTACTTCCACGACATGCAGACCACCCAGATCACGATCGAGCACTCACCCAACGCTCGACTCTTCACTCGCTTTCGACCCGCATTGCTCGGGTTAGTGGATGGGCTAGAAAGTTCACTTGCCTGGGTCTATTCATTGGTCTGGTTCTTCGCTGGTGGCGTCGCAAGGTCACGGAGCTCTTGACCGCCGGAAGCCGCACCACCTGAGAGTTGCATATCGCCGAAGAAGAGGAAGCAATCGTGATACATTTCAGGGAGGGGGAAGGAGAAAGGGGTCTGCAGTTTTTGATTTTGGTAATCTTAAATTGGACCGAATTCTCCTCTTCTATGAGCTTCTGTAGCAACTAATTGGCGGCGATTTGGGCATCCTCCTCTCGTGGCCCTTGACCGCTAGTAAAAAGAATGTAAAGGCCAGCCCCAAACCTACCATTCCAATCAGTTGGAAATGTTCTTGTTGGGCCAACAATCACAATGACCGTTAGGCCCACTTCCTTGTTTCTCGCTACTCGCTAGGGTGTTAAAGAAACAATTTTTTAAATAAAAATAAAATATAAAATATAGGAAAAGATCGAAATGACCCTAAAATTTAGGCCCTGTTTTGAAATTTCATAATCATTTAAGGTACTTAGTTGAAATAATGTTCACTTCATATCATTATTTGAAAAAATAATAGCAATTCAGGCTCTTATTTCAAACAATGTTCATTTTTGGCCATTGTTTGAGAAAATTTGAGAACTTCGGACACTTTTTTGAAATTTTCTCTAAAAATAATTCATTCGTTGTGATGATAGTGCTCCCAAAAGAAAAAAAAAATTATCGAGGCTTTTACATCTTTCAAGGACGTGGATATTGTAATTTTGATCCTGTCGTAAATCGGTTTCGAGAGTATAATTCTTACAAACCAACCAATTTATACAAATTTTGACGGAGTTTGACTTGACACTATATCAGGATTTGACTAGACGAGGGCTAGAATCTGAACACTGTAGCTAAAGAAATTAAAGTGCAGAGCAAAAAATAAAAATAACGATAAATTTGTTTGATTTATGGGGCCCTTCCATATGGATGTTTGGTGGCAATTAGAATGGCTGAATTGATAACAGCTCTTTACCTGTTGTAGCTTTCGAAGGGTCCTCCTTATCGGCTGCTTCATGCCTGCCGTTTTTCATGAATTACCTAATTATTTCCAACATATATATAAGAGGTCTTATAACTGTGGATAACTTCTTGCAGGCTTGTGCAACTTTGATCTTCTCTCCTTGCCCTTAGCGGTGGTGCCCATGTCCTTCGCTAAATACAACCTCATGACTAGGTCTCTAAATGGCGATTTTGAGACTTTTTAGCTATTGATAGTGATATTTTCTGCTAGGTGTTAATCGACGGCTATCCTTTATTTTTAGCGCTTGCCTGTCGCTATATTCAAATTCCTTTCAAGGTGGCATATTGTTGTCTCCGAAATCAATAATCACCCCAATTCCACCTGTCATACATGTTGACCAGACACATGGCATCAATGTATCGATTGGCATATATGAACATCCTCCAGTAGACTAGTCATTGCATGATTTTTTTTCTCTCCGTGCCGTGCGCGTGACGTGCTCATGATCTCGTATTTTACCTTAATTCCTTTCCTCGGGTTTCAGGCACGTGTGTCGGTGGACGATCTATCTTTGGGTGTCAACATATAGTGATGCGCCAACTAGTCTTCATCTACATGTATGTAACTAGAACTTAGAAGTTTGTTTCCCGCCCTCTCCGGGTGGGACGTGTCTCAGCGACTCAAACAACGACACGTGGCAACCCTGTCCCACGCTACGAAGGATTGCTATTGGTGAGATGAGCCGTGCGAAGCTCAGCCGAGAGAGACGCATCCGAGATCTCGCAGGCCTATAAAAGACGAAGAAGCTCCCTCCGTCCTTGTCAACGTTCAACTTAATTCGCCGCGAATTCTTGCACCAACCCAGAGAAAATTCCGACGCTTTCCTCGGTGGGTTCTCAGGAAAAGAGATCAGAACAGAAGTCGACACGAGGATGATGGGAGCAACCTTGGACTCCTTCTTCAAGCCCGCACAGCTGAGACAAACTCTGTCTCAGGCCATCACCCTTGGTTTGTTGTCTCTTTATCCAACCCCATCAAGAAGCGTGCGTTTTCCTTTGTTTCTTTTTCCTTGTGATCTGTACCGTTCGATTGAGACTCTAGAGGCATTCGTTTATTGTGAGCGAGCGAGGGAATGAATGGTTTCCGAAAGGGGATGAGAAGTCATTCTTCTTTCTCTGGTAGTGGATGGGGGTGGCTCTTGGTTTTTCGCTTATGGTTTTGTGGGTGATGAGATCGTGGGATACATTACTTCCCGCTTTACCGTCTGTCTATCTGTCTCTCTTTTGTTGCGGCGGGCTTGGGTCAGGTCTGTTGATTTCGCACGCATTGATGGATCCTAGGTCTCTCTCTCTCTCTCTCTCTCTCTCTCTCTCGCCGTTGGCTAGCAGCTTTCAGTGGTGACTGATCCTGATGATTGTTAATTACTTAAATTGTAGACTGAAGAGCTGAGACTGCATTGGTCAGGCGGTGTTCGTTGTCATTAGTGTGTGGCTACTTTAGGAATTCACCTCCTATCCACGAGCAGATTTCCCAGGGGCTCCAAAGTTGAGGCCCTGCCACAAAGCCACTGTGCTTTGCTGATAGAGTGTAGTCCCCTAGAAGCAAGAGCTTTAGGGGAGTCGCTTACGAAGGCACAACTTAGTCCCGCGTCATCTCTACGAGAAATTGATGAGTCCGCGATTGTCCCCGTTCATGGCTAGTTCTTTTTTTGTTTCTTTTCTTGTTTGTGGGGAGTTATCTTACAGTTGGTCTAACTTTTCTTCATGAATTGCACTCGGTGATGGAGAAGCTCATCACCATGGAATGCCTTTACAGCAGGATCGCTAGGCTTCTTTCCTGACTGTTCTTGCTACGGATGGAACGTCTGATTGGTCCCTCCAAACATGAGATCCAAGTTGTGATGCGTCAAACTGGGACCTTTACATTCTCCTTGTCAAAATTGATCCCGATTCCCCTTTCTACTGTTTGCTGAATAGCACTGCATTTTAACAACTAGAAGTTCACCATTTTATCTGAAAATTACTCACTCGGAACTTTTGATGAATCTTTTTTGGGTGTCATTTGTTACATATGATGAAAGTCAAGCTTCAACCTACAGTGTACAGCGTGCTACTTTTATTGGGGAGACAAGAATGCATTAGTTGTTCTTCACTCTAATATGGTGGCACAATCATTCTGAATCAATAGTTCGAGTGTGTGCTCTAAGATATTTATGCTGTTAACAGTGAACCTCTAATTTGCTCCCGATATGCTCGACTGTCTCAGGCACGATAGTGGCATCAGCCCTGATGATATGGAAGGGCTTGATGTACTTCACCGGCAGCGAATCGCCTGTTGTTGTGGTGCTCTCTGAAAGCATGGAACCTGGCTTCAAAAGAGTGAGTATAGGTTTTATTGGCACTAGTAAATGTTATGGACTTGAATCAGTTGATTGGAGCAAGGTTCTACTGTCTTTCTCCTGTTCAAATGGTGGATTTCCATAAGCATTTGATTTAGATTTGTATAAAATCACGTCCGATGTTTATAATGCCAAAGATCGTTCCTTGTTTCGGAATGCGCGTCAACAATAATTGCTCTTGTTTCTCTGACGATGAAGAATGAATGCTTCCATTCAGACTTCAGAACGTTCCTAGATTACTCGTGTTTTAATCTCTCAAGGTATAGATTCGGATGCTCATGCCTGTAACGAAGCACCGCTACTCGTTTAAACTTGTTTGCTTACCTATCCTTCGGATTTCCATTGCCTGGATAAATTGCTTGAAATGACGTCACCCAAGAAACTAGAAACTGCGATTCATCTGGGATGATCATTTCTCACCATCACACATCATCCCTTCACTTGCGCATCATTAAAATTTTGCAAAAGGAAAAGAAATAGAAGTTGTAAAACCAGTAACTACTCTCATGTCGTGACATGCTATTGGACAAACTGCATAGATCTTGTTTACAGTGCTTCGTTTGTGGCGCCTGATCCTGAAAAATATTGCATAGAAAGAGCAGTTAGATTTTGCCTTGCTTGTCTGCATTGTGATTTAATCTGCATACACAACTCTCTTGCAGGGTGACATTTTATTCTTGTATATGAACAAGGATCCCATTCAGACAGGAGATATTGTTGTCTTCAATATAGACGTACGTCCATTCTGTTGGCATTTAACCAATTTGCTTGCTTTGTATTTAGTTAGAATATGCTGTTGAATGCTTTTGACATCTGATGCACTTAAATTAGGAGGAACCCTTTCACAGAAGAATTAAACTTCTAGTATCTACGACCCGTAGCATCGTCGAAAGCCTTGAAAACAGAAACTATTGCTGATAAAGAGTCATAAGCACCTCTCTCTCTCTCTCTCTCTAGTTGCGGAAATTGTTTGAAAGGAATGGTTATATAACATCCCAGTGGTTTTGACCAACTTTTTTTGAGTGTCATATTAGTTGGGGTTCATCTGGACCTACAGTCATAGGCTAGTACAAACAATTACAATCCAAAAGGGGAGAGACTCAATAGGTTCCTCTTCGGAGCGATTCATCATTCCCCAAAGCAGCACACGACTCTCCATTGTACTGTGCTCTTCAATTATACTTGTTCCCCCTTTTCCTTACCAAGACAAGACTTTGTGAAATGTCTCGGATGAGAAGAAGAAAGAAGGCATTGCGTCAACGGGTCGCTAGCTACATTAATTCATGAATTCTTTTCTGCATATATTCTTAATTCCTTATGCATGTCATATACTCATGGCCCATAGATACTGAACTTCATTTCTGTTTCTGCAATGGGGGCGTGATTGCCTCATCATTTAGGGACGTGATATTCCGATTGTGCATCGAGTTGTTGAAGTAAGTCTCTCTCTCTCTCTCTCTCTCTCACACACACACACACACACATGAACAGCCAGTTGATAGAACATTGGATTCTTTTGGGTAGGTTCATGAGCATCGCGGCACCGGTGAGGTCGACATTCTAACGAAAGGTTGAGCACGAGTCTAAACATCACCCAATTGTAACCTTTGCAAAAACAAGCTAACCATTCACTGCGGAAGCGCCGAGCTGCAAATTCATTGTTTCATATCTATCGCCCTGAAATGCTTTCTTTCCTGAAGTCAATCAAAAGCTGAGAACTCGGGTTTTCACTTAACTGGGAAAACACACAAGGAGTGGCTGATGAGCAGCCCGTTGTGATTCTTATGCATGATGCTCCTCATGGTTTTTATTTGCCTTCCACCTTACCCAGTTTCATGATCTCTTCGTTTGGCCAAATTATCAGGTGACAATAACGACGTAGACGATAGGATCATGTACGCGCACGGCCAGCATTGGTTGCAGCAGCGGCATATCATGGGGAGAGCTGTTGGGTAATTCAGCCTTTCCCTTTGGACATTCTGTTGGCAAAATTAGCATTTGGAACTGGGGGTCATTTGCTGAGAACCCGGCATTTTCAGTCTCCCAAGCTATATATATATATATGCTCTTGTCTAGCCTCTTTGGATCCGAGAATACTTTTCTTTCCGCCTTAGTCCCCAAGTCTCACTTCTTAAATGATTAAGTAAAACGTGGATTAGAGGGAGAGGGGGGGGGGGGGGGTGTTGTAAAAGAACTCGTCGTCTCCTCGAAAATGATATGACCTGAGAGACCCTAAAGCGCCGCAGTTTCGCCGGTTATAGAAGCATTCATGTCAGGATAAAGATAGAATAATACCAAACGGTTGACTAATAGTCTATTACTTTCACTTCTTCTGCCAATGCTAATGTGAAGATGCAATTTTCCTTGAACCCGCAGGTACTTACCTTACATCGGGTATCTGACAATCATCATGACCGACAAGCCTGTTATCAAGGTTTGCCTCTCCTTTGGAACATCAAAGCCTTTGGTTTTTCCTTATTTTCTCGAGCTTCTAGTTTGGTGTCGCGATTGTCGTTCCAAAACGCCTTTCAAACATTACCTGAAGGTGCTCTGTAAATCTCTTGCAGTACATATTAATAGGTGCATTGGGCTTGTTCGCCCTAACCTCCAAGGATTAGGACGTGCCGAGCTTCTGGTTCCTGCTCCCCATTTCGACCAAAATGGGGTTCACTCTCTCTGGAGGCAAAAACAAAAAAAGGCTCAAGTCTCGACTAGACTTGATCTTGATTGTAGTCACAAAGCAACTCACTGTGTGAAGATGTGCGAGGGTTGTCAAAATGGAATGTCGTTTCAGTAACTGATTCCACGAACAACATATCACCGCATGGAAATGGACAATCACAGTGCATGCGCCTATTTTTTCCAGGACTCTTGCTCGTCAAAATCTGGATTTTTGCCATCCTCCACAACTCGACTTCTGAAATCCGATGCCCGCCGTAATTTGCCCACCTCATTGCGCACTTGTTAAACCGTCGACTTGCCTAGAAAGCCGTATTCCTTTACTTCCATCATGCCCAAGTTAGTCGGAACTACAGTGATCCGTCAGCAGCCTGTGGCTCTCACCGCTCTTTTATTCCGGCATTGTTAAAGGCCAAATAACCTCTCCGAGGAGCTGCATATGCGACCTAGACCTAAAAGGCCTCTGCTGGTCCCATGTGAGATCTCACTGAGATTGATTTATTTCACAGTGGACAGCAATTCACCTCTTGCCCGGTCGCTTCACATCATATTCAGCTCACATCCAACATAATCCGATTACCGACTGATTTGAAGGACGAACTGCTCCACACTGCAGGCACTTCATCAGATTTTCCAGCACGAATCGTACCATATGTCGTCAGGTAGATTGTTGAGTATACCTACACACTCATTGCTCCATCCAACTTATACACTCGGCGATGACTTTTTCACGAAACCGGCCCCAGAAAAGAGAACATAGACAAAAAGACCGTCTACCGATGCCCTCTTGTTTCTGGACTTTGGAAGTTAAATAATGGATCTACCATTGCCAATCCAGTAACAGTTTGATGCAGGATCTCAGAGAAATCAAAATACATTTAAGACCTTTTTTTCGCGATGATCTCCAACGTTTAAAAGATAAACGTGCATATGGGGGGAAGGGGGGGGGGGGGGGGGGGGGGGGGGGAGGAGAGGGGGAGTAGGGCTTACCGTGCCCGAATGCAAGAGCTAAAAAAAATAAAAATAAACAGGCAGATCCAAACAACTCACACATGATGAAATTAATGATTTTTTTTCCCACTAAATCGTATGTTAATCACAGGAAACAAACTGCATTGCAGCAAATAATACTATCGTCTGCATAGTCCATGGCATTCCACCACCAGAATTTATTGTATGAAGCCAAGTCTTCTTCACAGCAAAGCAACAACCGCATCCATATGAACAGCCATACTGACAGTTAGCTGGAGAATAGAGCTGGTCGTACCATATGTGAAAGGAGCTCAGATGATATTAAGAGCATTACAACAATCGATTCATATCTAATGTGGAAATAATGACGACTCCAGATGCATCGACGCTCAGGCGAAGTCGCACTGACCATTAAAAAACCATTATAGTTAAACAAACACGAATAACCTATGGCAGAAGTTCATATTATATGTCTCAACCCCGGGCTGCAGGGCATTTACTAGCTAAAGTTGTAAGAGGGAAGTTCAGTTCGGCGTTCATAACAAAAATTACTTTTTGAGGTCCATCGCCTAAGCTTGCTCATGAAAGCCAATGTCTCCTCGCAAGAGATAATGGAAGAAATGCATCAATTGGACACTCTGCAAAAGAGACAGCAGGGACAGAGATAAGAAAATCTGGTTTCCGGCATAAATATATGCATAGAAAAAATCGAAGATTATCCCATCAAAACATAAACCAAAAATTGAAGAATAAGCAGTTAGTTCGACCCGAAAGAACAGACAACAGCTCAAAAGTCTCGGCAATCCCTAATAGACGCTAATCAAACATCAAAGCCATTGTTACAGAAAAAACTCATGCTCAACTAAGGACCACAGTGACCTCAAAGCACATTCAAAGAGATTAAGTTAAAAAAAGAAAAATACACCAAACACATACAAAGGGCAGTGTTGGGCATTAGAAGAAATAATGGGAATTTTAAAAAATCTAGGTATTGCTACTACTTGCTAGCATCGATCATAGCCCAGGCTAGTAGTTGCATCATTTCCACATAGAACACTAGAGCAGCAACATCAAGAAATTCAAACCCAAAAGGAGCAATTATAAATGCTATTCCTCAAAACAGAGCCAATAACTTAAAGCTTCTCAACAGGGAAGTAAATAAATATTCAAAGCATCCATAGAATTTTGCTATACAGAGCCACCAATTTGATAACCTTATGCATCCCCAAAAGAAAGTCCCTAACTTATACCGCGTAGATGATGCAAGATGAGCAGCAGTCACCAGGTTAACACTCATCTTAATTAGGTCAAGAACACAGACCAGGTTTCTGAATTTCCTCGTAATGAGACAATTTGTTCGAATGCAACAAAAACTAGTGGAAAACCAACCTCGTCTGCCACGCTCATCAAGCCACGGCATCAAACTTTTGCAACATGTCGCAATGCGGCGTCTCCTTTACGAAACCCCATTGCCGCCGCTGCATCTCAACCCTACAATTCTGTGCCAGAATGGAGATGTAATCCCTGTCAATCTTCACCTCAAGCCTCGCTCTTTCGTAGCTATCCGGGGGATAATCCTGATCAAACTTTGAGGAGGACTTAACATAATAATTCACACCCTTCTGCGTCGTGTACTTATACTCATATGGATACGACCTAGATAAAGAGTAAACGGGCTCTGATGATGGCAAGAAGTTCAATAGCAGGATCAAAATGACGGGAAGCAGCTGAATCAACATCCTCAGATTGAATCCACTCGACGCATTATCTGTTTGTCTCGGCCCCATTCCAGCCCCAAAGCTAAACCCTCGATACTGCGTAGTTGCCGGGTGCATGCCGCCGCCGAAGAAGAAGTTCCTAAATATCTCATCAGCATCGAACTCTGCCTCGTAAAATCCATTAAACCCTTGCGCTGGGCCGCGCCTGGCCGCCCGAGCCACGTGAACAGGCTCATCGGAACCGGTGACGTCATACTTCTTGCGGCTCTCTGCGTCGCTCAAGCACTGAAAGGCCTTCGAAACCGCCTTGAACGCCTCCTCGGCCCCGGGAGCTTTATTCTTATCAGGATGAACCTTCAGGGAAAGCTTCCTATAGGCCTTCCTCACATCCTCCACAGTGCAGCTCCTCTCTACCCCTAATATCTCATAGAAGTCCTTCTTCTTCTTAATTTGGCTCACGATCACAATCTGCTCCTCAGTGTACGTCGCGCTCGCCGAGGTCGAACCAGTCGACGGGCCTCGGTGCCGAACCGACGGCCTCTGCTGATCCGACTGCGATGGGCCAGATCGGTCCGGTACCGGCCCTTCACTGGTGTTGGTCGCTTCCGACTGCGAATCGGATTGCCCTTCGATCTTCGATAGCAGATCATCGACCTGCAAATTGGGATCGAGACGGCGAGCCTTGGCGATGAACTTTAGGGCGCGAGCGCGATCGCCGGACTCGAGCGCTTCTTTGCCGATCTTCAGGCACTTCAGCGCGTCGTCCTTGTTGCCTTCCATCTTCGGAGCAGCCGAATCGAATGGATTCAGCCAGAAACCCTAGACGAGTACGGTGATTGTCCAAGGCTCAAAACAACGCCAAATTCTAGAGTCGGACCTGTAAATTCGGGATGATGAGACGTTGAATCGACGAAGATGGAGGAGAATCCAGGTACGATTTGAAGATCAGGTGAAACGAGAGAGAGAGAGAGAGAGAGAGAGAGGGGCCGACGGTCCTCTGGAATCGTCAATTGCTCGAAGTCGCCATTATAGAATAGATTATGTTCGAGTGTGCGCCGGTGCATGCTACCACGCGTCTTGCCCAAAGAGTTTAAAGGCGAGGAGTGGTGGTCACGGCGAATCCTGGCCGTTTATGCACCGCCCTCTTTAACTACCGTAGGATTGCATCCATAGATCTTAATCGTACGGATGATTATGAGGAGTCCGGAAGAAATGTTTGGTTCAGTATTAAGATGGGCATTGAAATTCTAAAGTTCTTTAGTTAAATGTAAATTGTATTTGATTTATTTTTTGACTCACTTTATTTTTGGTCGAAATTTTTTTTAGGAGATATAATTATATCTCAAATGATCTTCAAAAACCTTTTACTTAAAATACCTTAGGAAAGTTACTTCTCAAATGCAATTAATTTTTTTCTTTTAGCTTTTTCACCTCCACCTGCTGCCGCCCCTCGATCACCTGCCCGTCGCCTGTCGCAACCCACCTTTTGTCGGCGAAGCGATGAGCTAACGGGCCGTCCGGATCTGGTCGAATGTGAACCTTTCTCAAGGCCCGTTACTAGACATGATCATTTGGAACCATGGGCCCGAAACTGGCCCATTGATCGGACTTGCTGTCCCGAACCGGCCTTCACGGGCCAGTTTCGGTTCCTGATTTTTCGAAACTGACGATTTTGGGCCGATTCCGAACGGCCACTTAAATAATAATAATAATAATAATAATAATAATAATAATATATTTATAATTTATAATGTTTCTTTATTACACAAAAAATAATGTTCCACAAAAAATAATATTTTTTTTCAAATTTTATTACAATGTACAATTTGATTAATGATTATAATTTATAATTTATTTAATTTATTATTTTAAAAATAAAATTAAATGTTCGAAACCGAAATCGATCCCTTAAGGGCCGATTCCCCCCTATGGTGGAATCGGAATAGTTGGTTCTTGAATTGGAATCGACGGTTCCGTGGAACCGGCCACGTCTACCGTTACCCAAGACATAGTGGAGGTATACGCGGTCGATCTTTAGTGTGGTCTAGTGACATGTGATATGTATACATGCCAAGAAGTCGTCACCAATCGTTTATTGAAAACCCTATCGAATAGTCGGGAGTTTCTATTCGATTTTGCAAGAACCAGAGAAGTAGGATTGGAAACTTAGTTATGCCAACTATCAGAGTTGACGCCTTATCGGTACATAAGTTAACTGGATTATCTAACCCTAAAATTTCATGTAGACGAGTAAGGTATGAATCCTAAATTTAGGAGTTCATGCAGATAGGAGTGACTATCCTAACACTTACAATCAGTAAAATAATGTGCACAAATCAAGGATCCAAGACATGCGGATAAATCATATGAATACAGTATGACATCCCTAGTAAGACCCTATTGACCTAGAGAAGTGTCAAATAAGGCTCAAGAATGATTTAGGCAAGATTTAATCATGAGGAGCAAAATCATAATTTTGAGAAAATCTGGGGATAATTTGCCAAAAAGGGCAAAATCATCATCCCAGATGACCATTGAAGCTCTAAAGTTCTTTTGCCGAATTTGCATTCTAACCACAATGCAAATGGTGTTTGATTTATTTTTTGACTCACTTTGGGAAGATGTAATTGTATCTCAAATGATCTTAAAAAACCTTTAGCCCAAAGTACCTCTAGGAACTTGCATCTCAAATGCAATTAATTTTTTTCTTTTAGCTTTGTCATTTGCACCTGCCGTCGCCTATCGACTACTCGCCCCTCGCCACTCGTCGACCATTGCCGAAGACCACCACCCGCCACCGCCGCCATTGACCGCCGCCACCATCGCCATAAAATCGATGCTGCCACAACCACCGACCACTGTTGCCTTCCGCCGACAGCTACCGCTGCCCCCCGCCGACGGCCACCACCACCCACCACCTTTGTTGACCACCGTCGACCTCCGCCAATCGCCGCCACCACCATCACCGCTTGCCAATCGCAGTCCGTCGCCCATAAATCACCATCGCTAAACGCCGCCGCCACTTGCAGATCGCCATCGCCTGCCGCCACCGACCGCTGCCTATCGATGGCACTTTTTTTTAAAAAAATACTTTACAAATTATATTTTTCACCAAACGGCATTTACGTCAAAGTTTCTTTCCAATATATTTTTAAAAAAACACTTTACCGAACACTTCTTGGATTTTGGAAAAGTCCTTTAAGCCTAAGATATTTGCATTTTACTCAAAGTCCCTTGGCCAAATGCTGAACTAAATAAGGTGAACATTTTGAGTCATTTTGATTCCTCAGCTATTTTCAATTGCTAAAGTTTACCTTGACCAAATGATGAATTAAATAGAGCGAACATTTTGAGTCATTTTGAATCCTCACCTATTTTCAATTGCTAAAATTTAAGATGCCGTCTGGCTAAGTTTACCAAAATAAAAACTACCAGCATATTGCTGTCCTTTCGCAAAAAATGATTGGCTTTTAAAAAAAACATCTTTTCCAACTATTCGTTTTGCAAATATTAAATTATAGCGATTTATGCCCGTGTAATGGATACTACCAATTTAATAAGCATTAGTAAAGAATCCATGAATAAAGATTAAAAAAAGAGCATTTCTAATCGTAATTAAAATTTTCATTTTTTTTATTTTCGATAGGAAAGATTGAAACAAAATATATATATATATATATATAAATCAATAAAATTAAAGGATGATTTTAGTTTACTAGAAACATTCAAATATTAATTTTTTTCAGCTCGGTTGGAAAAAAAATACATTTCCTAAGGATTGACCCAAAGAAAAATAGATAACGAAGCAACCTATCGAATGAAAAATCACCCTTCGGATCAAAAACTTAACCATCAAGCATCAACCATGGAACTTATGCACGACAACAGGCATGCCCGCAAATTGACGACCTCAAAAGATCGAACAAGAGAATCAGTCGCAAACGACACGAAGGTGGGGGGTTAGGATCAAGATTTGGTCATCTTCAAGATGATAAAAGTATCAGCACAAGATGGGGCCATCCATCAAAAGTCCAAACATAGAACAAAATGTGCCTTCCTCGCAAAAGGCAGAAAAAGGTCAGTTAATGCTTAAAAAGCGTATCAAACCCAAGTTGGAAGCAACTTCTGTAAACGCGCCAATCGAACTCCAAGGCAGTAAAAAAGCTGTCAAAGTCTGAACAGCCAAATGTGTTTTTCCCAGTTCCCGACCTGTATGTAATTCTTGAAAAGCTCTCCCCTCCTATCATGGTGCCAAAGCTAAAATATATATACCCCGTAAAGTGAATGTGCTGTGTCAACACAAAAAAGACGCAAAAGTGGGACCGAGGCGAGGCGAGGCGGGTCTACTCCCAACTGCTGGCCATGATTGAGCCATGACTCGTGCCGTATCGGTCCAGCTCATCAGCATGAGAACTGTTATTAGCAGCACCATAATAACCGTGACTTGCAGAAAGGTGTGAATCAGTGGCAGCATAGCCGTAAACATCGGTGCTGGGAGAGCGAGCATAACTATCTTCACTAGAACCATAAGCATGTGCATCTCTGTAACTGTTAGAAGAAGAGTAGCTCCTATAGCTAGATTTTGCACCTCTTCGCCGGAAGTCATTGCCACCAAACCTGTTCGCCCTACGGTTCCGAGCCAGGCCAGGGATACCATTACATGACTCTTTGGCACACTCGCTTAGCCAAGAAGGGACTTGCTGATTTGCCTCTTGCATAAGTTGCACGAGCGCTGTCGCAAGTGACAAATTCTTTCCATTGAAGAATGCTGTTGCGAACCCAGATTTACCAGCTCGGCCTGTTCGGCCAATCCTGTGCACATAGTCATCTATACTTCTGGGCAAGTCATAGTTTATAACATGAGCAACATGTGGGATATCAAGACCTCGAGAGGCAACATCCGTTGCTACCATAATGGGAATGGCTCCGCTTCTGAATGATCTAAGAGCTCGCTCTCTTTCCTTCAGATGAGAAAATAGGCGATTAAGCCCCCCCCAAGAAATGCCGTCAAAACATGAAGATAGACAATAAGGTCTTTCAAGGAGGATTCCTAACAAACATGGGGTTAGGCAACTTGATGCTACCCAGGTACAGCAAACGCATAGATTGATCACCCAAAATGTGCTATAAAGAGAAAAAAAATGCTATTCAGATTAGATACTAACCATTTGAACTTTATCTCCATGTATAGCTATAGCACGAAAGCCACTTCTCGACAGCCAGCTCTCGAGTTCATCCGCTCCTCTCTTCGTCTCAACAAACACTAGAGTTAAAGCTTGCTGCAGCAACAGATGAATCCATTTATGTTCACTAAGCCACTAGGATATCATATTGAAAAGGTCACATAATTGGGGAGAAAGAAAAAACAGAATGATTTTTTCTTATGAAAGGGTTAATCAGAATGAAATCAAGTAAACAGCAACGGTGCGATAAATGAACATGTGCCTAACTGCCTACTAAATCCAGTAATTCTAGTACCTTGCTGCCAAGACTTCCATTTTTTGCTTGTGAACGAAGAATATCCACAAGATTGCTTCTCTTATCCTTATCATCAACAAATTCAACCTTTTGAGCAATCAGATCTGTGCTGGAGCCTACCCTTCCAACAGCAAGAAATATATAATCAGAGAGAAAATCAGACGCCAGCCTCTGCAATGTGAAAAGAGAAGATAAGTTACATATATCAGCCATAAAATCCACTTTTCACATATGTTAGGATTAATCAATCACTAAGCTCCCCCCATAGATGTTGACAGCTTATGAGAGGACAAATATAAACCTGTATATCATCTGGAAAAGTAGCACTATATAGCATTGTCTGCCTTGCACCAGGTGGTGGCATGTCCATCCGTTCCACAATCTTCCGAATTTGGGGCTCGAAGCCCATATCTAACATACGATCAGCTTCATCCAAAGTAAAATATTTAATCTTTCTAAGAGAGACTTTCTCTCTTTCAATCATATCCACTAAACGACCAGGTGTGGCAACTAAAATGTCAACACCTTTTTCCAGGGCGCGAACCTGAAAGAGAATCAGTTTAGAGGCCTGCTATTGAAACATGATCCAAGCATTGTGAAAGAAAATGCACAAAACCTTAGATATAAGCAATTTAGAACTGTGGGACAGAGTACAAATCTTCCCAAGGGACAGATCCAGGAAGTCAAGTACACAGCAAGATTATGATACCGGATCGCAAATGTCATTATGGCTTCTCTAATTCAGTGGCTAAAAATCACCACAATGGCAACTTGGCAACCTATTAACAAAATCTACAAACAAATTGGTATCAAGGATTCTTGTTAACAACTTTGGAAGGGAACAATGACCCAAAAGAAGAACCATGCTCGTCAAAAGGAGCGAAGAAATTAAACAAAAGAGAAACCCATATACAGAGCGAAAGAGGATATTTCAGTAAGGAAAGTCCAAAGAAAACAAACTACAGTCAGAATTTTATACAAAGAAAACATCATTACAGCAATGTAAGCACAAGGACCCACAAAGTCCAAAGCAAATCCAAAAACACTACCACCACTACCATTACATGCCTTTTCAAACTACAATAATTTGAAGAACCAGTTATAAGGATGGAGGCAACCATTCCCTGTGACAAAATCGAGCCTCGCCGCCCTGACCTTCAACTTACAATACTTAAAAAAGGAATAGGTACTAATCAGCGTGACAATGAACAAGCACAAATCCATCCTTGGTATTCTCCCTCAGCAAAATGTACATCCAAATCAAATTACATATGGCGAAAAAGTTGGTCACCGCAATAAGAACGAAACATCAGAAACCAAACACAAGAAGCTCTACCTGCTGACCAAATGGGGCACCACCATACGCAACAGCAACCTTCACAACAGTTTGATATGCAAACTTCTTCGCCTCCTCATATATCTGCACAGTCAAAAACCACACAAACCCCAAAGACAACACAACCTCGTCGTAAATTCTAACACAATCATGGGCTCTGATAAAATTTGAAGCAAACCCCCCTTGTTATTATGCATCATTCTCAAAGATATATAGCGTACAATACTTCAACCCGTCACAATGCTTACGTCATGCAACAGTAATCCAACTTTCTTCTTCTTTTTCACCCTCTCACAACGAAAGCAAGAGATGGCTCTTACCTGACAAGCCAACTCCCTCGTCGGAGACAGAACAAGGCCTAGGGGACACATGCTCCTCCTCGACGACAGGTGCTTCTCTCTCTTCAGGCCATCGCACAAGACCCCAAAGACCATCGGCAAGCAAAAGGCGGCCGTCTTGCCAGACCCGGTCTGAGCGCATGCCATGAGGTCGCGCCCGGCGACGGCTATCGGAATCGCGTGACGCTGTATCGGCGTCGGCTTCGTGTAGTTGCAACGCCTGATGTTCAGGCTCAGAGCCTCCCCCAAATTGATCTCCTCGAACGTGCTCGCCGGAGGCGGGACCTCGGAGCCGCTGGCTTCCACCGGCACATTCTCATACGCGGCGAAGTTGATGGCCTCGCCACAGGCATCGTCGCTTCCCTCGACCACCTCGAGGTCGCCGAGCTTGGTAGCTAGGTCGAACTCGTTGAAATCCTGCTGGGGGCTCGTGTCTCGGGGGACCTCGACTCGTCGGCCAGTGAAGCGACCTCCGCCGCCGCTGCGGCCACGGCTCCTTCCACGGCCGCGGCCGCGGGAGGGCCTGGCGTCGAAGGTGCTAAATCGGGGGTGAGACTGAGCAGGCTCGGCGCCGGGACCGAGATAGCCGTCGTCTCGCCTAACGTGCGGAGGGGCGTAGAAGGGTCGGCTGGGGCGACCGGGCCGGGGAGCCGAGTCGGCGAAAGGCTCGGTCCACGACATCATCGTGAGCTCTTCCTAGCTTTTCGCTTGCAGCGTAAGCTTCCGCAGGAAACGGACGGGAGCGCCAAGGAAGAAGCAAAACCTAGAATGAAGGAGCAGCACTGACGATGCAGACGAGATATGGCGTGGCTGTACGGGCGGTGAAGACTGCCAGCGATCGGCGCCTCGTCTGATACCACTGCAAAAATATAGAGAGCGAGATGGAGAGAGCAATGCGTCCTTATATAGGAGGAAAGGCGAAGAGCCGATTGGTGGGTCTCGCTCGCTCTACATCCCACATTGTCTTCGCGGACGTGATATTCGAGGGAGAATGGCGAAGAGATTTTGATTTGGCGCAGAAGGATCAAAATGCGAGCAACGTTGCGCGACGTCGAGCTGCAGAAGAAAACCTCTCAGAATTCCACAGTAGAGAGAGAGAGAGTGAGAGAGGAGAGAGAAGGATGACAGAGACATGCACTTTTCTCACTCTGTTCATTTAATGCAGAATGCGGACGTGGAGGTACAACAACTTTTCTCGGACCGAATTGACCAAATTACCCCTACCGCGAACCTTTTAACCCTTCGTATCATCATCGTCGACGCTTTCTGACCCCACCCACGCCCCCCAAAAAAAAAAAAAGAAGAAGGTACGACGCTATTTTGCCAATGCGTCACATCCTAACATATAAAGAGACTCGTCAATATAAATCGGTCTTAATCGATTCCCCATCCGATTGAGTATTAGGAATCTAGAATTCGAAGGGAAGCATCGGTTTCCAGTCTCTAGGATCAATAATCGGACTGTATCGGAACTAACAATTCAATAAAAGCGGTGAATTATTATTATTGTGAGCGAGCAACATGGATTTTAATATTTATAATTAATAAATAAATATTAATTGATATTGTCACCCTTAGAATCGAGAACCAGACCTGCATTTTCGAAAATTGAACAAAATTGGCTAATCTTGACTGTTTCCTATTTAAGTCGATCTGTCCGGCCTGTTCACCCCTGCTATTTGGACATAAAAATAGATATACGAAATTCCAAAGCTGACAAATTTTTTTTTTTGTATGACATTTTTAAAGCTGGAACAATTTCTTAACTTTGATGCCGACAAAAGTTGAGGCAGAAAAGAAAAGTTTTGTGGGAACTTTGACGCCCCTTTCTTTACACCCCGGCCACGATGCCTAGCTTCGGATGGAAGGAACATTACGGTATAGTATTGAGAAACCTCAGCTACTTTCCCTCAAAGCTTCAGATAAGCTGCTCCGGGGATTTGCTCCAAGGCTAAGTTTAGTACCAAAGGAAAGTGAAAACAGTGCTGGATCTTATCTTTGGTTGCTAAATTCGAAAGGCATGAATTTGTTCCTTTGCGATAGTTTCCTTTTTTTTTCTTTTTTTCTTTTTTTTTTGTGGGGGGGGGGGGTGTTTTGTGTTTTGTTAATTTACTGAGTTTGGAAAGAAATTGCACATTCCAAATGTTGCAACCCACATTGAACTCATAATTTACACCTAATGAGCCATTCGTTGCTTATCCCCATACCGCGAAAGAGTGTATTTTTTTTCCTTAAGGTTTAATATCATGAAAAATCCCGAATTAGTATACCTACGACAAATTTAGTTGATCAAACTTTTTTTTTTCACAAAAAATCCTTAAATTGATGCACTTGTGACAAATTTATCTCAAACTGGTACATATGTAATAAATTTACCATCCGTTAGTTTTCGTTAAATCTAGCTGTCAAATCGCTGAATTGAACGACATATGGCAGTTTACGGGTATAACAGTTTGGGTTTTTTTACCCTATGTTTATCACAGGTCGTGGTATTAACCTAATTAAATGTGGGGTTTTTGTAGCGTTAACCTAATTAAATGGGGGGTAAATTTTTTACATGTGTATTAGTTTAGGGATTTTTTGTGATAAAAAAATAATTTATTATAAATTTATCATAAATATATCAATTTAAGATTTTTGATTGTAAAAAAAAAATTAACGTAAATTTATCATATGTGTATCAATTTGGAGGTTTTCACGGTATTAATTCTTTTTCTTAATGCATTTTCGAAGCGAAATCACGTATCCTTTTTCCGATCTGGCCGAAGTTTTAAAATACCATTCGAAATTTAAACACAACGAGAAGTCAGATGTGAATTTGCGGAACTTGAAAAGGATGAAAATACTCGAGCGGAAATATTATTAAATTTTTTTTTTTGTGGGTACAGTTCGAGCGGAAACATTTGAGAAAAGCGAAAGGTAAAAATCAAACCAAACGCGTATGATCTTATGGGTTAATCAGCATTACAAGTTTAAATACTGAGTCGCCCATTCTTCTCAAAGGAATTGATAAAATTTAAAAAGTCGAAGGAGGGCCAATGAAAGTTGCAGCTCCGTAGAAAAAATTGGTAAACTAAAAAAAAAAAGTTGAATTATAACATTATTAGCAATCCAAATTAGAGGTCCTTCCCAATGATACAGGGTACCAAGAGAAACATAACGCCGAAATTGTCACTCCTGGGTAGAGCCGACAAAACGAGTCAATAACTTATGTAGCACGGACACGTCGACTGGGAAGATTTTTGCGTGTCGGACACGGCAACACGGCCGGACACGGGAGATCGCGTGTCTGGATGACCAACAAAAACGGACAGCCGTGTCCGGAACTTCGACACGTCCGGCACACACTCCGACACGCTCCGACTGATATAATTTTTTTTAAAAAAATATGATGTGATCTTATAAGTTTGAAGTTACTATTTGGGTTACCGTTACCGCAAAGCAATCATATCGGAATGTCAAATATGAAATAGTTACGACATTTAAATATAATAATATTTGGAGTTTATAAAAATGATTATATATATGTCGTGTCCCACCGTGTCGAAATTTTTTATTTTTTTAGAACTGTTGTGTCGGCTTGTCGTGTCGTGTTGTATCGAGTCATGTGTCCCGTGTCGTATCAGTGCTACATAGTCAAGAATTCGTATTCTAACTCATATTTAAGAGAGTGAGTCATAAATAGGTTGCTTAACAACTTAAGTGGGTCATAAATGGGTAATTAATAACTTAATGGATCTTAACTGGGTTTTAAATCGGCCATAAATTGATTAGCTAACGATCTTAAAATCAAATATATATTTTTATTTTTTAAATTATAAAATTGTCCACAATACTTTAGTAATATAATTTTTTTAATAGTTCATAAGTTTTTCCAAATTAAATTAAACATGGAATTATTTTAATTTAAGTAGCATTGACACCAACACGTGTCACACGACACGACACGACACCCTGACACGTCATTTCTAAAAAAATAAATAATTTCGGCATGTTTTTTCATACATGCATGATAAAAAAAAAATCATCATTGAATTTCTTCTTCTTCCTTTGTTAAAGATTGACCATTATAATTTTTTTTGGGCATGCTTGATATATTATTTTTGAGGTTGCTGGGTATGAACTTAAGTATATATATTTTCAAAAAATTTACTTTTTGACACTTAATTTATTGAAAATGCTTAAATTTAACCCCGTGTGTGTCGAAATGGTGCGTCAGGATGCTGGACTGACTTGTCGTCTGCATGCCTGGAGCGCTGTCCATGTATTGATCGCATGTTGGAGAATGCCGGACATGACTCGAACACCTTCGGAGAGTGTCGGCGCTTCATAGGTTTTAATAATATGGATTCGGTCGAGAATGAGTCATTGGATTTGTACTCCATGAAAATAAGTCAAAATGAATTAAATGAGTCAACACGGGATCGGACCAAATTCGATCCAATCCAAACCCTACACGATCCACCAACGTGACAATTTTACTTCCAGGAGAAGCTACGCTAAAGTCTTTGATCATCCAACTCCTAAAGAGATGGAAATCGACAATGCTCTCCGCCTTTTGTCCATGCGGTCCGTAATATTGTGGGGGAGACCTTGATTTTCCATTTGCAAGACAAGGCCTGCTTTCCAAAATTTTGATTTATGTGCGGCTTACTCATTTGATTACCGCGCGACCTTGATGAACATGTCAAGTTCCGATAAGTCGAAAACCGGACCATGAGATAAGAATAGTTATAAAACTTCAAGGATTTATTTTATAAAGATTGAAATTTCTAGGACTCATTAGAAAATAGCATGAGCTATGGAATTTAAAGTGGATTTTTACATTTATGATGAAAACGTAATGTAATCTTATGTAATTCGAGGCTTAAGTTGTTGTAATAATGGCGCCAACGCTCAAAACTAACAACTTATAAACAATAAACGAAGCCGACGGATAGTCGAGTCTCGATTCGTCCATAACGGATATCTATCTCACTCGGCTGGTCGGATTTATATGATTGGTCTTGGCGATTTAATAAAGGAATGGCCAAGTCAAAGATATACAAAAAAAAAAAAAACATAAGCAAATTGGCGTGGTCGTCTAGGACTCAAAATTGATGCTAAAAACCAAAGAAGAAATCAAGTGAAAATCCAGATGAACATCAGGGAAAAAAAAGAAATGAAAGTAAAGAGATGGCCAGACTCATTAAGCCGTGTAATAATACAAATGTGGGCGACAAATGAATCTATGTCGTTCACGTAACATGAGATATAATCATCAATTACAGAGAGAAATTTCGGAATACAGCACGACATGCTTGATATTCTATTATTACAACGGATTAACACGTCTTTATATTAGTTTAATTATTTGACATGTAAAGCCAAAATTCAAGATATTTCGAGCAGATATGAATTGCGAATCAAAAGACGAACACCAATTGCTGGCCCATCAAGACACACGAAATTTCTGTGCGGGAGAAAAAGGCACGAGTGTACGATGCTATGACGAAAATCAGACGGTCAACGTAACCACAGTTGGTGGGTGTAGCAACTGTTTTTTCAGCCTCTCATTGCTAATCGGCGGTCTTCCGGATGGACCATAGTGGCCTCATTCAGAAAGCTGTAGACGCATCAAGAAAAGCTACTATTGTCGAATCGATTTGAAGGTTTGTATAGATTTTTTGTTTTTTTGGGGGTCAAATGGTTTGAATCAAATTCTTTTCTTTTAATGTAAAATAATTAAAAATTCACTAAATGCAAAATGTCACACGTATATTTAAATATTAGTAATTTCATAGTTTTAAGAAATAAGAATAATATCTTAACGCATAAGGACAACCCAAGTATCAATATTTATGTATGACGTTCATTTTGGTGCCAATATTATTATTGGGATCATTAAGTCCAAATTGGAGGAAAAACGACCACTTTAGTATCAAGGACAAGCAATTCTGACAATTTCATCGGAGTTGGCACTCAAATAATTATTTTTTTAAATGATAATTAGCTAATTCAAAAAATAATTATTTTAGTGCCAAATCAGAGAAAAAAAAAAGATCACTTTAGTGTCAATTTCGGTGATCTAATCGGAGTTGGCACTAAATAATCATTTTTTTAAATTGACATTTAAGTGATAAAAAAAAATATTGACATCAAAGTGAGCGTCGTACATAAATATTGACACTTGAGAAATTCTTTTGCCAATATTTTAAGCCGAAACAAAGAAGTCCTTATTTCTTAATATGACCTATTGAAATTATCACTTATGGTCACTAGCCGGTAGAATTTATTTTTAACTGTGAAATCATTGCTGGACACAGAAAAGAGTTTTTTTTTTATTTGAAAAGAGTTAAAGTTAGATGATTAGGTGCTATTACAATAATGCCAGCTTTTAGATTGATTGAATGATTAAGCGCTTGATTTGGATGTACTATGTTTTCATATCACGTTGTCTTTCGCACGTGTTGATTTGGAGGCGCGCCTGCCACTCTATAGGTGGACGGAAGGCGATTTATATGTATCCATGCGGTCTAATGGAGTCGAAAAGATTTGAATATTCAATACTACAAAGAAGAAGAAGATACTTGCAGCGGAACATATTGTCGCTTTTGTATCCTGTTTCATAAACCTTGTAAATATGTACGTTGTATGTGGAAGGAGAGACCAGGAGATGTCCTAATATTTTCCCTTTACTTCTTTGTGATGGTTCTAATGCTGTCTTACGGTGTATAGAATCGACAGATATTTGACGTACAACAATTCAACCCTTCTAACTCCTTATCGTTCTCAAAGATTTCTAGCGGACAATTAAGGCAACCGTTCACAATGCTCGCCTTGTGCAACCAGTGGTTACCTGAGTCGCTGGTTTCCACCGGCACATCCTCATACGCAGCGAAGTTGATGGCATCGTCACTTACCTCGACAACCTCGAGGTCGCCAAACTTGGTAGCTAGGTAGAACACGTTGGAAATTCTACTCGGGGCTTATTCATGGATTCAAACTCGAGACTTATCGTGACATCCTGCATTTTCCCACGTTTGAAATAATTAAAAGACATAATAGACTTTTCTTAACTTGTTCTTTAAGACACCTACAAGCTTCTCGAGGAAGTTATCCGGCAACTTCTCGAGGAAGCTATTGCAAAACTTCTCAAAGAAGCCATTCGGCAACTTGTAGAGGAAGCTATTCCAAAGCTTTTCGAGAAAGCCATCCGATAACTTCTTGAGGAAGCAACTTTGAAACTTCTCAAGGAAGCCATCTAGTAACTTCTCGAGGAAGCCATTACCTTACTTATTTAAGAAGTTTTTTCAGAAATTTCTTAATAATATATAAATACATGACACAAAGTAATATTTCATGAATTAACAAAGTCAACTAAAAGTCAATTTTCTAAAGGATAAGATTAGGGTCGTTTTCATGTAATTAATAATATGATAAGATCAATGTCACTTTCAATTACAAAGTCAAGAATCATAAATGAGTACATACTATAGAATTTATAAAATCTAGATGTAATAAATGCAATTCACACTAGAAACTTGGAAAACAAGTTAAAAAAGAGTCAAAACTTGGAGAAAAAGTCAAAACTTGGGGAACAAGTTGGAAATAGTCAAAACTTGGGAAAAAGTTAGAAAAAGTCAAAATTTGGGGGAAATGTTAAAAAGAAGAAGAAGAATAAGATAAACTTGGAGAATAAGTCAGAAAACTCCTATATATAGGGGAAGGGTCTCTTAAAGTTCCGTAATTAACCATTTCTTCTTTCTCTCTCTTTTCTCTCATTACTGTCGACTTTTTATCTCTCCCTCATCTCACGCCACCTCAAGCCGCCATCACCCAAATTGCCATTGCCTTAAGCTGCCGCCACACCAGCTCAAGCCGCGGCCTCTTCTCTCCCATCTTGTTTATTCATTGTAGAATAAAATACATAGTCCGGGTACCAATAAATGGGATTACTAGATCTAACGCGGTAACCTCCGTTTGTTACATACACATAGTTTTGCATTTGATTGACATGATTTTTGTGCATTTTGCATGCAATACGAGTGCTATTGTATTAAACCATGATACTATTTTCTCGCATTAAAATGATTTGATGCATGTGTCAACAAGACTATGTTTGTGTAGATCATCCAAGGAACGACATATGGCTCGGATATGCAATTATGATCGCCCGGGTAGGCAATTATGGCCCGGATAGGCAAATGTTCCCTTAAAGTCTCAAGGGTTCATATTGTGAGTATATTAAGCCATCGTTCCCATGAAGGTGATTATGCGAGACGTTTATCATTTGGTTACGTTAAACCCACATGTGAGCATTCTTGGGATACGTGTTACTATTTATGGCTCTGGTAAGCATATAAATTTAGCAAGCCAGTAATGGCAGTTTGATGTGACTTGCATGGATTAATGTGTTCATGGATTTTGAACAAAAGTTATGCAGTAAACTCCATACATTTGATGATTCAAATCAAGATTCATGCTCGTCTTTACAATAGATCATAAGATAGTTTTGTTAAGTATAAAGTTTAGGCATAGTAATTTCATTTACTGGGCTGCTAGTTCATTTCTTTACTTTTTTTTTAGGAAATTGATGGAAGCACCGCGAGCTCCTTTGTTCGGCCAGTCCACTCATATGCATATGTACCCGAGCGATGCTGTCGATGTGAAATCTTGAAGATGTGAGCGATGGTAGCTGAGAGAGAGTTAGAGTGAGAGAATGAGTAGTTAATTTACTTCGTATTCTATTTAAGCAAAAGTGAATGGGAGGATATATGATAATTAAGATATATTGATGCGCTCGCGCGCACACATATATATATATATAAATTATGTGTGTTTATATAGAAATGTTGCTATGTTTGCCATTTCGGGATCAATACAAAACAAATGCAATAACTTTTGTATGACGTTCACTTAAGTGCCATATCAGAGCAAAAGCGTTCAGGTGAGTGTCAATTCCAGCGAAAATCGCTCAACTGAGTGTTATTTTTGTCGGAGAACTTTTCACTATCATTTTATTGATTTTTGAGTGCCACGTGGATTTTCTTTGTTTTTTTTAAATACTTTCTGAATTTTTTATTCATTTGATGTTTTTATTTTTATTTTAGTTATTTAATATTTTAAAAAAAGAGAAACCCTTAGGTTTCTCAATGGTGGCCGGCAAGAGTCGTCACCGACCACCAATCGGCCTAGGCGACGACCGTCGCGGCCTCGGCAACCACGGGCGAGGGCGTGAAGCCCTCGCTAGATTTGGGTGAAGACCTCGCGCCTCCGCCTGCTAGTGGCTCGAGGGCCATTGCCTTGGCCTTGCGACGGCCGTCGTGGCCTCACCCGTTGTCACGAGGTCGAGGTGATGGCCCGACGGTCGTTGCGAGGTCCAGGCAATGGCCGTTGGGGTTGTTGGGCCGGCGAGACCTTCATCGGCCCAAGGTGAGCCGACTCTGGCCCTTGGGCCGGTCGGTGGTGGCCGGTGAGACCTTTACCGGCCACCATCAAGAAATCAAATGTTTGGTTTTTTTCTTGAAATTTTCAATAATTAAATAAACCAGAAAATTAGAATCTATAATATATATATATATATATATATATATATATATATCATGTCAGCGCCACGTTAACTTCCCGGCGAGCCACGTAGGAAATAACGCCACGGTAGATTTACGGCGTGCCAAATAAGCTCCTAACACTTAAGTGAACATTTTTTAAAAGTTATGGTATTCAATTGAATGTTTTGAAAGTTATGGCACTTAATTGAACGCTGTACAAAAGCTATGACACTTATATTGTACTTATCCCATGCCATTTCAATACGCTCACCGTTAAAAATAAAGGTTGGCAGAAAATAAGAAAAATGATTAAGGAAAAATTATAAAAATGTTGATAAGCGGAAAGTTGCTTGGGTCGTTACACTTCATTTCCACAATTAGTAACTATGTAGAGGAACTAATTGTAAATGCACTCACGACACTATTTGCTTTTTTCAAGCATCTTACTAACCGAATCCATCAAGTTGAATAATCTTTAGCCAAAGAATAAGGTAATGTGCCGATGCTTGTTCAAAATAGACCCGGTTAAAAGGGCAAAAGAACATTTTTAGTGCCATAGTGCCAACAGTTGTATACAGAAATGACTTTGGTGCCAAAAGTTTTGATCGGATCATTTTAATGTCAATTCGAAGATAAAAAGACAACTTTGGTGCCTTTGGCGATAATTTCCGAAAAATTAATATGTGGCTTTTTCAATTAAAATTTTAATGTAAAATGACATTTAAAAAAAAGAAGCCCCACGTGAACTTCTACACTTTAAAATAAATAAATTTTAAATTAAAAAATCAGCTAAAATGTAAATTTGTTTAAAACACAAACTTTGTTCAAAATAGCATAAAAATAAGATTTAAAAAGCTTAATTTTTTTTTAAAAAAAATAGAGGAGGTGACCAAGCGAGGAGGGCTGTGCAATTCGTCGCCACTTGGTCTGTAATTAGTGGTGTCAAAAATGAACCAAATAACTTAATCGAAACCGAATCGAACCGAATTGAACTGAAATTTCATACATTTTCAGTTCTGTTCGATTAGTAGCAAAATATTTTGTATATCTCAGCAGTTCAGTTCGGATCAGTTCAGTTTGTACAATTACAATCTCTCTTCTCACTGTCATCTCCACTTTTCTCTCTGTGTGCTACAAGTGCAGTAGAGAGAGAAGGCATAAGGGTAGGGCCACCAAGTTTGATCTTTTTGCTTCTCCAAGGCTGAGACGAAACATTTAGTTGGATAGAGAAACGATGAGCAGGGGACTCATCAGGTGGGGAGAGAGAGAGAGAGAGAGAGAGAGAGAGAGAGAGAGCGCGACCAAGCGACGACCACGATGATCGCTAGTCCCTCCAGCTCCAACACCTTTCGTTTTCTTGCTTTTCAATCGATGTTCGGTCGATGCCATTGACGTCGCCTCTCGGAAATTAGTGCTGTTGTTATTTTATCTAGCCTGATTCTTCTGCTGTTGTTTTGATGCAGGCTCGTTTGGTCTCTTTTCAATGTTAGGTCTCTGAACCGATAAAAGAAAAACAGAGCCTTCTTTGCTGAGTTTTCTTTTCCTTTCAATTTTGCTTATTTACCGTGCAAAGAGACGAAGGCAACTGAGAGTTAGCAGGTAGAGAGAGGGAGAGAGAGAGGGAGAGAGAGAGAGGATACATCAGCTCATTGTCCGAGTCACAGTGGTGCTTGATCATCCTCTCAAGGGACAAAAGCCTTGACCCGCTCTCACAGTCTCACAATACTTGGTTCTCTCTCTAGAAGAGGTCACAAAAGAAGAGACTCGATTTTTTTTTTTAAAAAGGAAAAAAAGAAGAGAAAAAATCAAAATCGAAATCGAAAAAAGAAAAAAAAATGAAAATCGAACTGAAAACTAAATTGAACCGAACTGAGTTTTTCAATTTAGTTCAGTTCGGTTTGGAACAATTTTTGGTTCAATTCAAACATATTCCCTGATGATATAGTTCAATTTGATTTCTTGAAAAACCAAACTGAACTGAACCATTGGCACCCCTAATTTGCATGACTTTTTAACTTGAAAAATGGCACTTTTGGTGCTAAAAATTATGTACGGAGATCACTTTAGTGTTAAAAATTTCATTCGAATCACTTAAGTGCCAAGTTTTTGAAAAAAAATGACCGTTTTAGTGCTAAGTCCCATTTGGTCTGTTGGAATTAGGACGTGACCTTATTTTATTAATAAGTGAAGTTGATATCAAAATGGTAGAATTTTTAAAAAAATTATTGAATTAATTAGTTTACAAAAAATGAAAAATATATAAAAAAAATGGAAAAACAAAATAAAATACGAATTTTAAAAAAATAAATTGAAATTTTAGCTTAAAAATTACAAAAAAAGCTATATAAAAAAACGGTAACATTACATTGCAGATAGTATTGATGTTATGTTGTTTTCCTGGTCGGGTGATGAATTTAGTTGTCATTCCATTAATGAGAGAGGCCAGAGATTGCAATCCTTGCGTTGCAGCAATGAACATATGCAACTTGTTTCCGTGTTCTTCGTCGAATGTTCGATTCATATATGAGAGACAAAACACATCTGGAACACTTACTAAACATTGAAGGGCTGACGCTGCACAATCTTTGTCCTTTACATGCTTGCTTGTCATGCAAGTATTGCTAGCCAGATTGGTTTGCTCCAGAAATTAGGGCAAGGCTTTACATCTTGGCTGGTCTGTCATTGGAAATGGGCATCACGTGAGGTTTGCTGCAATTATATACACTAACACATGAATTGACACTTGCTTTTCTCTCTGGGAAGGAATGAACATGGTGAGAAACAGGTAACAGACCTATGTCACCAAGGAGACAGGAAAGGCTCTTGATTTGTGCAAATTTAATCAGAATTTGTAAACCTCTTACTTAGTTTGACATTTGTATCGAGTGGCTTGCTTGTATTCTAGGTATTGGGAGCCCTTTGGTACTTGTCGTCCGTTGAAAGAAACAAGGGGTGTTCCTAAATTAGAAGCTTCGCTCATGACTAGGCTTCAGGTGTGATCTTCTGACTAAATGCACGCTGCCGGCAAATACTCGAGACTCTTCTGCGGTAAAGAACTCTGGGAGCGGGTCACGCATTCCCCTTCATTCAATTATAGCAGACGACAATTGACGCTTCTGTTGTAACCGATAAGTTGGTTCTTCAGGGAAGTCTCACGAATTGTGAACACGAAATTAAGAAGTTTCGAGGTTGCGGAACTTGATAGCGACTAGTTCCTTTCCTATAAATATAAAATACTTTCGGTATCTGCGGCTAATTGTGAACAAAGAGGGAAGCAACGTCTCCACGGAGGAGGAGGAGGAGGAGGAGGAGGAAGAGACTGTCATTCATCAAGTTGCATGCTTTCTTCTTTCTTCTTTTTCACCTCTTGATGATTCTTCTTGATTGTTTTCCGCTGTAAAAAGTGTTTGTTGTGTGGTTCATCTGATGTACAAACAAGACTGCATCGAACAAGGAACTCTTCATTGGGTTGAGGCTACTTAAACTCATTCGCTGCATTCTTTTCCCTTCCATAGGTCAAGGACGTAGATTAAAAGAAAAAAAAAAACTCTTTTTTAATCTCATAGTTACAAGGACAAATTATTGTTTTCTAGGGTGCATTTTTGCTTTGCAAAAATAAATTATTTCAATTTTTTTAAAAAATAAAATAAAATAATCGATAGTATCGATGAAAAATATTTTTCGAAATACATCATGCTAATAAAATAACTTTGATTTAAATGTATTTAAGTTTAGGAGGTGGGCTCATGGGCCGGCCCACCGAGGTAGCACAATTGGGTCGCTATTCTTTTTCCACGGAACGAAATTTTTATTAAATACCATAAGCATGTACGTAGGAACAAATGTAAAAAAAAAAAAAAATTAGGCAAGGCATATTCTATGTCACACATTTGATAATTCGCGATCCAGTTTCGATGGACATCATACGAGAGAGAGAGAGAGAGAGAGAGAGAGAGAGAGATTTTTAACCATTTACAAAGTACCAGCTGGTAAAGAAAGAGGTGCGTCATACCCTCTTCATCTAAATGAATTTACGGTTGGCAACAGAGTTTAAGCGATCGACAAGGTAAGAGCAGGGTATGTTCTCTTTTCATGGCGAAGCGAAGAGCACCTTTATCAATTTCCATTTTAGTTCTATTTTTCTTCTCATTGGTTGCATCTTTAAGTATGGTACTTTGAATGCCATCAAAACTTGTCATTTTGCATCAATTCAGGGCTCAAAGTTGCTCCACATTTTGTTTCCTCAATGTAAATATGTTGGCCACTGCCGAGTGTGCTTGGTTCTGCTCCTGATTAGTTTTAAAATTTCAATGGCAATTCAATTAAAGAGGTGAAATGTGGCGTACGAAAGTCATTTGAGAAAAGCTAGAGCGATGATTTTTTTTTTCCTTTTATTTGTCTTTTTCGGTAGCTTTGATTTGATCACGAGAATTATACCTTTATGACCGTATGCCGACGACGCAAGCAAATCGGGACCACACACTTTGTCATTTTCGTTGCAGAATCTCAAGGTCGAATCGGGTCCCGACCTGGTTTTGGGTCAAACGGGTCTTCGCAATTTCAAAGGGTGAGTGTCGGGGCAGCCATCGTTTAACCGTCGAGCTACCATCGTGCAACTGTTGAGTGACCGTTGGGCGAGCATCGACTTGAGCAAAATCCGTCAATTTAAGTCGAGATCGAGTCGATTTGGGGAGATAGGAGTTAAGGTCCTTCCTTCGTCAATTTCTGTTCTAGAAGTTTGCTCGTAGAAAAATGGCGAGAGAACGTGTGAGACGCTGTTTGAAGGTTCTATGTTTTTTTTTTTTTTTTTAAATTAAACAAAACATGCATCATTTTCTTTTTCGACATCCAAATCAGTGCCGACCCGGCCATGTAATATGGCGGGCACTAACTGGGTATCCACATAGGCATTTTTTGAGCTAAATTAGCCGGAAAGAATAATTGGCTCTATATAAAAAAGTTTAATCCTAAATTGGCACAAATACAAAAGATTTAGTAATTTTCTGACACTTTTCCATAGTTGTTTTGGATAGTTATATTCCTATCTTATAATATACATAATCAAATCAACAGATATCTAATGGTGGGGACCATTGTATGCATTCGGTCTACGTAGATCAAGGTCAGGATTTCACATTAAGTCCATCCACCTAAGAAAAACACAGGCCTGAGCTTAACCAATGATGTCTAAAGATTGGGTGTAAAATGTCGGTCGTGGTTGTTGGCAAAATCATCGAATATATAAACGTACAATATTATTTGAAATACACGTACACGTAAATGTATTGAAAAAGTATGTGACGATTTTGTTGTACTAAAAATAAAATAATAATAGCACGTGGAGATTGCTTTAAAAATTGATAATGTAAATCAGACAACCTTTTTGATGAATCTTAGGGACAAGTAAAGATTACGTCAATGTTACAATCAAATTTAGACTAATAAGTATAGCCATAAAATTGCGGGAAATTAAATAGGAGGTGAGGTATGGCTAATCGAATCTCCTTGAAGTAATTAGTTCCTGTCAACGGTGCTGTGCAGCTTCACGAACTATGCCTCCCAAGATACAACACCTCGAACTCGTTCGTATTAGCTCTATACAAATAGTACTCAGTCGAACACTGGTCGACTCGGACACACTTAAGACGAATATTTTCTTTTTTAAAAAAGAATTGTCATTTAATGTGACTTGATCTATCAAGAACTATTTATCGATCTTTTCTCCAAGAGAATAGACACGTCTCTCTTTTATATTCCAATAACACTTCTTCTCATGAATTTAAGAGCATCCATTAATGCATCCAATAATGTTGTTGCACATGAACTGAAGAAGATATGCATCCTTTAACCGAAGAATCATTATTGGAGCTTTAGTGCTTGAAGCGAAGTAACGGTTGCATGAAGGTTGAAGAAATGCGTCAATCAACGCATCCATCCGCTTATCAATAACGTGTCCATTAAACTCCTCCGTTAATGCTGCTTCACGTGAATCAAAGAGACATAGCTTCGGTAGAAACTGAAGGTACATGAATGAAATAACGTCTCACTTAGGTTGGGCCATTACATCCATAATTACAATAACCCCCCACATAATGGCTCAACAATTTTTTTTTTCACGCGAAGAATTCTTAGTGTGTCTGAGGAAATTTACTGCGTCAAGATAGGTAAATTTCGCTTTGAACCTAGGCACAATATGGGCTATTAACACCCATAACTGCAACACTGTTTATTCATTTTGCTATAGAAACATGAATGAAATAACATCTCACTTAGGTTGTGCCATTACATCCATAATTACAATAGTGGTATAAGGGAAGGCTGAGCTGATGACGACATTAGGAAAACTTGCCGTCTTTGGTCTGCGTAGATCAAGTTCATGCTATCACATATGTCCAAACACGTAAGAAATGCATAGGAATGGTATTTGATACATCGCGGATTTTTTGACAAGGAGTTTGATATATTGCGGACCCTTACGCAAAGTTTCATAAGATTGTGTGTAAAATGTGGGTTGTGGTACACGAAAGGGTTGAGTTGGCGACTATATATGTAAATTGTATTAACACAGAGAAATTTGGAGGGAGAAACGTTATTATTAGTTTTCTATATATCTTCTTCATATATTTTACAATGACTTATATATATAAATCCTAAAAGATATATCCTCTAATCTAGCTAATTACTATATTTCAATCTTGTTAATCACAACTCACACATATCTTTTTTAGCTCATTTTCACGATCCCATCAAGTTGGTGCATAGATATTATGATTGCCCAAGTTGCCAAATGAGTTATAGAAGATTATGCTTGATACAGTTTTCGTCAAAATTTCTGCCAATTGATCTTCAGACCGTACAAATGGAAATCAATCACTTTGTTGTCCAAGTTTTACTTGATAAAATGACGATCTATTTCAACATGTTTGGTACGGTCATGCTGAACTGGATTATGTTGTGGTTAGCGTTACCACATAGATGGGGTGAATAGGTGATTATCATGCAACTTTTAAGATTTAATGCGGAATTCGAATTGCATAAACGTTAAGCTCAGATCTCAGATGATCAAAATAGAGTTTATTATTGTATACGCTGAGCGTACAGTTCTACTATCACAAGATATAAAATAAGATCAGAGTAATAGATAGAGAAAACTGCGCATAGGGTTTATAGCATTTCGGCTTTGGTTAAGTCAACGTCCACTTATTCGGGTATCAGTCAATCGGTTAGATTCCACTAATAAACTAATTGAGATTACATCTTGGCGATCTTCCTTGATATGTAGGATTCCATACCTAATGCTCAACACTCTCGTGTATACGTCCTCACAATTACAATGGATGAATCATGAAAAATATATGATTTGAAGTACTCTCAATTTAATAATTATGAACATTTTTTCCTCTTAATGCGAATCTTGTTTCTCTTCAGTTTTGAGATGTCTTTTACTATACTTCGCCTCCAATCTGACCATTGCAAGGCTTCCAAGAAAGGTCTCTTCAAAACTTCCCGTTTGGACAAGACAATCACCAAAAGAATATCTCGTAGCAGTTGAGGATTGCCAAAAGAAAGTCTTCCCTGTTCGTATCAAATCACTCATACAATTATGATCATGAGTTTTCATAGATGAATTCCTTCAATAGGAAAGTTTTGCTTATTTCCTAAAATCCGTGTCCTTAATTGTTCTCTATCCTCGAGAATTTCTAAGAACAATCCAGATCAATTGTGTTCGTTGTAGTATATCAATTAAGTACATCTTGAAGTTCTCTTCAAATTCTGATTACTGTTCGTGAATACTCCTCTAAGATCTTGAGTATCATTCCAACGTCTGAACTATCCCCTCTTAACATCTGAACTCGACACAACACCTGAGTCCCTCATAAATAACATCTGAGCTAAACCTTTTTGTCAGATTCAATCCTGTGCATCCCCGCACCAAAGGATAATCTGCAAAACAAATATTCCACGACATTATCTCGAAACATAAAAGTACTTAGATTGTTTTGTCAATTTCAAGATCATCTAAGTTTTTTCTCAACAATCTCCCCTTTTTTGATGATAAAGTATCAGTTGTTTGAAAAACAAGTGAGCAACCATAGTTTAGTTACTCTAAGAGAATCTTGCTAAAGGATAATTTTATTAATCTGTCATTTGTACTTTATTCTGATGTTCAAAAAATAACTTTACAATATGATGAACGATTTTAGGACTTGTAGTATCTCAAAATAGATTTAGAGTTTAAGCTTGTGTACAAATTCATAGTATTTAAAATATAATATCATGTGATTCTAAGTGATTTCAATAATTATATGTCACATGAATAATAACCTTGAGCAGCACGACAATTGAAAGCATAATACTTGTAATCTAGAGTTTATGCTCAATGCTCAGAACATCTTGTTCTAGTAAATACTCAGAACTTGTTATTCTTTATTTAACTTGCTCAAATTATGATAATTGTAGCACGTTTGACTCAACCTATTTACAGTAAGAGATATGTGCACGTGCTCCGATTAAAAAAAATGCTCAAAATAAGGAATTTGTTCACTTGTTCAGCTTAAGAAAGAATTTCATATCACTTTTTTGCTGAACTTGGGAATCTGTCAAATTTCCAATATGTCAACCTGTGAACCTGTATATACTTCTTCTTATGCTTATCTCATTGTGCTTATTATGTTTGCACTTTGTACTTGAAGTGCATAGCATTCGTAGTAGAATCATAACATTCACAGCACAATAGCAATCATCACATTCACGGCACAATACATTCACAGCTTCTTGTTTAAGTTCTCCTGTTTCAGATATATCATTCATAGGTGAGGGGCGACCGGGGGTGGTGATCGGTGGCAGTTACTTGAGAAAAATTGAGATTAATAGTGAATTGCATGAAAGCCGCCGAATCTAGTCTGTTGCCTTACAAGGGGTTTCGATTATTTGGCATGTGGAGTCAAAATTAAGATGTTTCAAGACGATACGAATTACGTGTCAATTATGAAACTAGAAAACGAATTGCTAGCCCTTCAAGACATTCGGAAATTCTGTGCGGGAGAAAAATGCGCGAGTGTACTGTACGATGCTTCGACGCAAATTAAACTATGGACATAGCCACATAGTTGAGGGTCCCGTGAATGGGCAGGTGTGGTCCCATCTGGAATGTTATAGATGCGACAATAAAAGCTACTCATGTCGAATCACTCCATACATATGAAGTGTTGTATGAATTGACTTTTCATTTTATTTTATTTTCATTTAATCAAATATCTTCTTTTAACACAAAAAATACTTCAAATTCACTGGGCGCAAAATATTCACGCGTAAATTTAAATATAAATCTTTTCGTAGTTTTTCGAAGGAGAAATTAATTAAAAAAATGTCCTAAACCTACTGTACTTATGTCAATTTACTCCTAAACATTTTAATTATGTCAATTTAGTAATAAACCTTTTGACAACTTGCCAATTTAGTACTGAACATTTCAATAATGTTAATTTAGTCCTAAACCTTTTGAATTTTTGTTAATTTAGTCATAAATCATTTAAAATTTTTCCATTTTAGTCACAAACCTATTATTTGAATAATTTACCGGAATGATAAATTAATAATTCGTGAAAATGTTTAGGACTAATTTGACAAATCATCAAAGGTATAGGATCAAATTGGTATAATTGAAAGATTTATGACTGAATTGACAAGTTTCTAAAAGTTTTAAGACTGAATTGACACAATTGAAATATTTAGGACTAAATTGACATGAGCGCAATAGTTTTAGGGCTTTTTTTTTAGTAATTTTCTTGCTTTTTTTAAAATAGCAATATTTTAAGCTGAAACAAAGTCTCCCTTACTATGACCTATTGAAAATTATCAAATTGGGCCACGAGCCAGGAGATTTTTTTTTTCCACCTAAACTGACCACATGAAATTGTTGCTGGCCGCAGAAAAGACTTGAGCTAGATGATTAGGCGATATTACGACGACGCCTAGACCTTAGATTGGTTGACTAGTTGACTCCTTGATTTGGGTTGCATCGTTTTTCACACATTTCATGCCTAAATATCGCCGACACCGACACGAGATACGACACAACTCGACACGTCGATGTATTATTTTTAAAAAATAAAAATTTCAACATGTTAGGGCACGTTACGTATTACATATATATCTAAGGTGTCCAGGCGAACTCGCGCACATTTCGACTATTCATTTGGGAAGACTAGCACAACAAGGAAGGCTAGTACAACAACCTATCGTCATGATCTCCCACTATTTATCGGAGTAGACTAGCACAACAATCTATCGTCATATCCCTCATTTAAATCAAATGTGCTCATTTGGAAAATCGAACCTGAGACCAGTGCGCCTAACCACATAATCCCAAGTACACCCTAACTAACTGAACTATCCATGGGTGGATTATGTATTAAATATATAATATTATATATACGTAATAAATTATTATTTTTAGGATTGTTTCAATCAAATAATTTGATTCAAATTCGTAAATAAATGGACAATTAAAAAAGTTTAGAATTGATTGATAGACAAGACTCAATACGCTGACACATCATTTCTAAAAAATAAAGAAATTCGACACGTTAGGACACGTTATATATTAAATATATATTATTATATCTATGTAATAAATTATAATTTTTAGGATTATTTCAATCAAATTAATTTGATTCAAATTCATAAATAAATAGAGAGTTAAAACAAAAGTTTAGAATTGATCCAACATCGGGGATGATTGAGAAAAACAAAATCAAAATGACCTGAGAAAATTCAAGAGTCCCATATTGATGGTGAGTAAAAGGTACAAACATTAACTCACTTTAAAGGGTTACAATGTGAAGAATTAAGTCTCACATTGAATGTCGAGTGATAATAACAAGAAAAAAGACTCTTTAAAATGTCAAGAATGAGACATGACGGATTAATTTTGTTGTCTTGGCTAATGTCGAAGTAAAAAAGATTTTTTTTAAGTAGAAAAGCTTTTTAAAATGCCCGATATGCATGTCACCCACGTGTTCGGCGTGTTACTCGGTGTCGAGAATCCGACAAACGTTGAATGCGTGTCCACCCCGTCCCGTCCCGTCCCTTAAGCACGTGTCCATGCTCCTTAGACTGACGCCACACTGGCCACTTTGAAGGTGGAATCTCATCTGTTGTGCGCGAACAGGGGGCTGTTTATCCGAATTCATAAGATTTAGTCGAGTCGAAAGATGCATATATACCATATTATAAACAAGAAGCTAGTAGCTGAACATATTGTTGCTTTTGCTTCATCTTTCTTAAACCTTCGAACATATGCCGCTTTCGGAAGTAAGCAAAGGCCAGGAGATGTCCTGATATATTATACTAAGTACATTTCAATAGTTCTATCCGTGTCTTGTGACACGCTTCTAAAAAGACATCGAGGAGGTGTCTTCTAAACCCGGTCATGATATAAACCAATCCATGCTTGCTCGGGAAATTAGGCTCACTTTGCATATGAAAAATTATCAAAAAAATTCTAAATTTATTGATCATTTGCCAATTCAGTGTTAAACCTTTTAATTTTGCTAATTCAGTTATATACTTTTTACATTTGTGTCAATTCAATCCATTTGGCAAATTTTGACCGGTCAGTTGGCACTGACGTGGCGATTTTTAGTAATTATTTTAATAATTTTTTTCAATTTCTATTTTCTTTATTATTATTATTTTTTTGGTTTTGGATCTTCTCCTTTCTCCAGCCATGGAGTCACCGACCGGAGAACATAGTGGGTAGGCTACTGGCACCGGCGCCACAGCTGCTGCCTGCTGGGGTATGTTTTTCCAATTGACATCCCCATGTTATGTTTTTTTTTTTTTTTGGGGGGGGGGGGGTGGCGCGGAGAGGAAATTCCTTTATTAATCATTCTGAGTTGAAAGAGGCCAACCTCAAAGAGGGGCATCAACACATAGCAAATCCCAAAGTATATGATGGGGATTGTACAACCAAAGAGCAGGGAGAGAATCTAAACAAATTTACTTAGGGTGCGCATGGTAACACTTTGTTGAAATCCATTTGGTAAAGACACTTCAAAAGTGATTTTGAAACTCAAATACGTTTGATAAAAATATTGAGATTTCCCACTTCCGAAAGAGATTTCTACTTCTGATTGGATTTTTGGCCAACTTTGAGAAGTTAAAAATTGTAACTTCTCAGCTTTAAAAATCAATCTTTCGACTATACCGATCTTCGCTGAGTAACGCCCACTCGTCGGGGCCCCTCGACTGCCAGTAGCCGCCGCCGTCGGCTGCTGCCTCCGCCGGCCATCGTCAGTTGCCGGCTGCTGCAGGTTGTCGGCCACCGCCGCTGCCGCCTGCCCCGGTCATCACAGCCGTCGCCGATCACCTGCCTCCGGTTACTGTTTACCTGTGCTGCTGACGCCGATCTCTATCGACCACCACCATCGGAGATTTTTTTAATAATGTTTTAAAAATAGAAATTTCAGAAGTAAAAATTTTATCAAATACATTTCTTTGATCATAAATCAACTTTTGATGAAAAAATTAAAAATTAACTTTTGATTTTAGTGGTATTTATGAAGCAGAAGTGTTGCCATTCACACCCTTGGCTAACCGGTCAGTAACCTGGTTAGCTTATCTACCACAATGGCCCAGAGAGATGTTTTGGTATAACCTGAGTTGGGCCTTGGGCCTCACGGACGAGTGGCTCTATCTCTCACGGACTATTCATATCTCCACGTGACAGCTTCGACCAGTTCCTTGCGGTCAGATATCCAGCACATCGTCTCGGCACTTCATGTCTCCCCTAGTCAAGCTACCTGCGACAAAAGAGCCGTCAATGTTTATCATCAGGCCTCTGTTCTTCGGTGGAGTCCAGGTATGATCAGTGTTGGCCCTGTTTCTCTCTAGATCCGGCTTTCTCTTGTTCGACCTTCTACAGCTACTGGGTAAAGCTTATGCTGCTTCGATTAGGGGCTCAAGATTGGGGCTTTTCCGCCGAAATACCCAATTGTTGCGTGCTTTCCATATTTCCCAAAGCATTGCTGCAATGTCCTAGAAAGAAGGAGAGGTGACTGACTTGTCGAGTTGCGCTTCGAGCCATCTGTCCATTCTAGAGTTTTCTGGTGTTGTTATCTGAATGCTGATTCTTGGGTGATCCCAAACCAATTTCGTCCAGGGGCAAGGCAAAAATATATGCTCAACAGATTCTGTCTGGGAGTTGCAGAAGGGGCAGAGAGCGTTGTCGATAATCTTCCTTCTGAGTAGATTCTCTCTAGAGGAGATAGCGTTGTGGCAGATATTCCAAAGGAAGATTTTGATTTTTGGGGGGAGCCTGAAGGTGCCAAATCCTGAACCAAGAGTCTGCAGGAAGGTGTGAACGATGTGGAAGGCAGATTCTTTGTCTGGTTTTCCTCCTCTTGGCGAAGTGCATTATAGGCACTTTTGACCGAAAACTCACCTGACTTAGTGGCTGTCCACATCAGTTTATCTTTGGGCGCGCCAAGGAGTCAATAGGCGTAGCTAGAATTTTGTTTACTATTTGGGTGTCAAATAATTCCTTAAGTTTAGCTTCATCCCATTTTGGATCCCTCTGATAAATCAAATTCGCAACTTTCTTAGGTTCATTCCGATTAGCTGGGCCACCAATAATACCCCGTCTCAGCCACCTGTCTTCCCGAATGGATAAATCCTCGCCTGTTCTAACGACCCACATTACCTTGTCTGTGATGGCTTCTCTGCGTGTATCTTACCCCATGAAGGACGAGACCCTTTTTTTGCTTGCCAGAATCTGCTCGTTGGGAAATATAGGCCTTTGAGAAGTCTGTTCCATAATGAGTTTTGGTTCTGTGCCAATCGCCAGCTTGTCTACCCAATAAAGCTCTGTTAAAAATATTAAATCCTTGAACCCCATGCCCCCGTCGTCTTTCCTCAGTTTTAAGGCATCCCATCTTTTCCAGTGAAGGCCAGCCGAAGATTCCTTGTTTTTCCACCAGAAGGAGACAATCCTCTTTTCAATTACTCTGCATATTGATATAGGGATTTTGGATATCGACGTGGCGTACTGAGGGAGAGCTTAGACAACATATTTTATGAGGATTTCCTTACCCGTCGACAAGATTAATCTCTCCTTCCACCCCTCTAATTTCATATTAACCCTTGCCAAAATCCAGTCGAACATCTGTTTCTTGGAGGTACCCCATTCTGAAGGAATACTTAAGTACTTCCCTATTTTTTCTAGCGCGGGGACTCTCAGCTCATATTACATATTTCTTTTCAACTCCGAAGGGCAATTGGCACCAAAGAAGACCCCAGATTTGTTCAGATTAATGGATTGTCCAGAGGCGTAGCAGTATTGATTGAGAATCATCAATGAGTTTTGGCATTCCATCACCCTTCCATCTAAGAAAAAAATAGAATCGTCCGCAAAAAGGAGGTGAGACAATGTAGGGTAATACCTGTTCAGCTTTATTCCTTTTATCTCTGTCTTCTACTGCCTTTTTCATTAGGATCGAGAGGGTGCTTGCCATAAGGATAAAGAGGTATGGGGAAAGAAGGTCTCTTTGACGAATTTCTCGAGTCGGCTTGAAATAAGGTAATGGCTCCCCATTCAGCTTTATGCTCAGTGAGACGGATATCACACGTCATTAGCCTGTTGATCCATAACTCACAGAATCCCATTTTCCTAAGGCAGGCTT
This sequence comes from Rhodomyrtus tomentosa, assembly GCA_028455895.1. Taxonomy (NCBI): domain Eukaryota; kingdom Viridiplantae; phylum Streptophyta; class Magnoliopsida; order Myrtales; family Myrtaceae; genus Rhodomyrtus; species Rhodomyrtus tomentosa. The sequence goes on from JAPCWY010000004.1 coordinate 36,335,130, forward strand.
CAAGGAAATCTCATTCCACCCTATCATATGCTTTTTTCATATCCAGCTTTAAAATGGCCTGAAACTTTTCCTTGCTTTTTCGCACCCTGAGCTGATGAAGAACTTCTTGCACAATAAGAATGTTGTCTTGGTTTTGTCTCCCCCCCCCCCCCCCCCAAATAAGTGCTTTGTTACTCCTCGACTATCTCATTCAGCCATGGTTCGAGTCTATTGGCAAGAACCTTGGAGATGCTTTGTAAGCATAGTTGCAGAGGCTTATAGGTCTAAACTGATCCAGCTTCTTGGGGTTTTTGACCTTAGGAATTAACGTGATGTGCGGGGTTAAGAGATCCAGTATCAAAAAACTGACGGACCTCCTCAAAGACTGCCATTTTAAGTTCCTCCCAGTTTTGATGATAGAATAGGCCATTTAATCCGTCTGGTCCCGGAGCTTTCGAGGCATCTATTTGGAAGACAGCTGTTTGGACTTCGGGAAAAGAGATTTCGGCTGATAACAACTAGTTCATTTCTTCTGTAATAACTTCAGGACACTGCTGCAGCACAGGTTCAAAGTTTCGAGGGCCTTCAGATCGAAACAGATTCATAAAAAGGTTCATCGACATCTCCTTCAGCTTCTTTGGGTCTTGAATCCAGGTATCGCGTTCATCCTTCAGCATTGATATCCTATTTCGCTGCCTTCTTTGAATGGTGGTGGTATGAAAAAATTGTGTATTTTTGTCTCCCCACCTAAGCCAGTTGATCCTCAACCTTAAACCCCAGAACATTTCTTCCCTCCTCCAAGTATTTTCAATTTCTTCAATGATAATCTGCTTTTTTCTTCTATCTACATTCAGGTTCGAGCCGTTTATTAATTCTTAAAGTTCCAATTGCAGTGAGCTAATTTGCTTCTGGCTGTTAGTGAATGTTTCTCTGCTCCATTTGGCCAAGGACACTGAAACCGACTGAATCCACGGTACTAAGTCTGCTTTAGCCAGGTTAGGAGCATTCCAAGCCTCCTTAATGACCTTCCCGCAATCCTCATGTTCTTGCCAAAATGCCTCGAATCTGAAAGTTCCTTTTTGCCTCACTTGTTTTGAGGAGAGAATAAGCAAAAGAGGGCAATGGTCAAACCCAATAGTTGGTAAGGCAAATACTTCTGCTTCTGGAAACTCGAACCTCCATTCTAGATTGCACACAGCTCGATCTAATCTTTTCTTGATAAGTTCCTCCCCTTCTCGATTGTTGGACCAGGTGAAAGCGCATCCCTTGCTCTCTAAATCCATTAAGCCGCGGTCGTTTAGGAATTCTTGAAAGGTAAACATCCGAAACCTCTCAGAGTCTCTTTTCCCCACCTTCTCCCAAATGTACAAAGTCTCATTGAAGTCTCCTATGCAGACCCATGGTAAGCTGTTGATGGCTTTAACATTTTGTAATTGTCCCCAGGTATGGATTCTCTGCTGAAAAAGAGATGGCGCGTAGATAAAGGTCACCCGAAAAGGTGATGGCTGTTGTGTGTCCTCATATTATATATCTATGAAGCTATTCATGGCTGATTGAATTGAGATAGAGACCTCTTCAGTCCAAAGTAAAGCTAAACCACCCCCAATCCCGATCGGGTTCACAATGCAGAGATGCCCAAACTTTAGTGTTTTGGCAATATGTTGAACAAACCCCTCTTGATTCTTCGTCTCACTTAAAAATATCGCCTTGGGCTTTTCTTGAGCCACTATGGCTCGAAGAGCTTGAACTGTCAAGGGTGAGCCCAACCCTTGATAGTTCCAACCCAAGAAAGTTATTTGTGACCCGGTGGCTTATTAGGGCCAGCTACCATAGCCCGGAATGAAGTGTCTTCGACTTCTTGAATTTGACTTTCCAATAACTGACTCATCCAAGAAAAAGGAGTTGGTAGTCTGCTTATCATAGGGGTTGAATCTTTTTGCTTTTTTGGTACTTTGGCCCTTCAGACTGTTTTTTTTGTGTTCTGCAGGGGGTAATGTTCTCGCTGAATTGAAGGGAGCTCTAACAATAAAGGGAGCGGCTTGATAGGAAGATTCGCCTCCAGTTGAGGTATGTCAGTGTTGGCAATAACATCTTCATGAGTTTTCATCTTGACTATGTTTTCTGCATTTGAGTTGATTTTCTCTCTTGGGCTGCTATTCCATATCTGAAAAGTACCTCCCTGCTCTGGGGTTTCTAGGTCACTTTCGTCTTCCATATTCTCCTCTAACTGTGGGTTATAGAAGGACTTCCAGAAAGGACTATACACATTAAACTCAGACTTCAGCCATGACCCATACAAAAGATTGTCGTCATTAGAGAAGAATTCCTCATCGTAAGGAACTTCGGGGCATTTTTGGGCGTAGTGGCCCAGTTTTCCACAAGAGTAGCAGCATATGGGAAGTCTTTCATATCTAAAGTCAAGCCAATGTTTCATTCCTTTAAAGCTATAGATCATCCCAAACTCAAGGGGGGAAGACAAATTCAAGCTTACTTTTAGCCTTACCCACTGACAGGGCAGCAAAGCCTTTTGTTTCGACTTTAATAGCTAACACTTCACCAACTTCCTCAGCGATGTTCCTATTTACTTCTTCCTTTTTTCCTTCCACAGGTAACCCGAGAATGTGCATCCAGAAGGCACAGGTTTCAAATTTGATGCATTGGGGCAAGGTACTTGGTTCCCAGGGTTTCAACAGCAACACATGTTGGGAGAAGGACCATGGTCCTGAGTCTAACACTCTGATTTTTTCCTCTATCATTGGGAATGTAAACTGAAAAAGCCCGAGTAGTATCTGTTCACATTTCACTGCATCACACTTCCAAGCTTTCCTCATTGTTGATAAGAAGGCTTGGAGATTAATTTCTGGGCTGTGATGTAATTTCCCGAAAGCAATACGATCGCCTTCCAGCAGGCTATCCTCAGAGATAATGTCATCAACAATAGCTGTTTTACTTCTAGGTCAAAGGTGTCTTAGCTTAATGACTTCATGCGCTTTTCTTGCTCGCTATCTGCTTCCATTTTGAGAGTTGTACTGGCACAGGACCGAAGGAAAACTTACACTGAACAGGGCAAATGTGGTAAGGGCCAGCTAGTTGATGGAGTAAGCTGAGACGTGGTTGTTCCGACAAGCTTGTGGAGGCTGGATGAGGGTCATTCGATGTTGGAAGTGGTTCGCAGGTAAGAAATCCAGATTGAAGATTTGTAGGGGTAAAAACCCAAATGTTAGGGTTTGTTTCTGAAAGAAGAGTAAAATGATGGTGAAGAAAGGAAGTGGTGTCATGGGGGTTTAGATTCTGTTGGAAGATGGGGATGATGATTCATGGTTAGGAGCTAGGGTTTGGGTTGGGAGTTTCAATCGGAGTATTTTGAACAACGCTTTAGTCACTGGAATACATACGCCGATGAAAACTCGTCTAGGTGAGTTTATTGGTCCTATTTAAAAATAAATTGGACAGTTTGGGCCTATATGCGCCTGGCTCGGACAGGTTTATGTTTGATCTCGCTCGTTTGTATTTCCTGAGTCGGTTAAAAACTCTTGCAAGATTCACCAGAAGGTCTTGACAAGTCATTATTGGAGGGTAAACTATAGTTTTTGGGATTTGCGTGCTCCTTAGAAGTTCACGATTAGGAGATTGGCCCCCTAATGCAAAGGCAAAAATATTTGCATGCACGCCTTTTGGAAAGAGCCAATAAATTACTTGCTTTGTGGAACCTAAGGTTTCCTACACAAAGTTCATCCACGATGTAATTATTTGCTCTGTGGATATAAATTATCGGAATATGAGTATCTTTACCCTTGGGAGAAATATAAGGTTGATCTATTCGGGCATCTCCGGATCTTCGGTTATTTTCAACTATTCGAAGCATTACATCTTTTTTTTTCGTTCATTGTAGGAAAAGATCATAAGCAAATTGTGCGAAAGCTTCTAATTCTACTAATGCCTCTAATTCCAATGGAACGAGCATGAAGAGATTAACAATACAAGAGGGAATTGCGCTAATCAGTGGTAATTCGTGTACCCCAATTTGTCAACTTTCTTGGAATCAAATAATGTTGGTGTTGTATTACCGAGTGATAGTTCGACGATACAAGAGGGATGTTCTTAGTAATGGAATAATTACGTCATAATTCATTAATGCATTCCGTCACCATCCAATTTTTATTTAATGTAAGCTGCACACCATGGAAACTATCTACATGCGACTATCTCTATCCTCGATGAAGAAAAAACCTTTGATAGAGGCATAAATTGATATCGACTCCTCAGACTTTCATTCAATAGATGGAATAGAAAATGGAAATAATTCATTCTATTATTAAGTACTACCGGACCATTTCAATGTGTTCGATATGCAAGAAGAAAGCCTGACCTTGATGCAAATGGCTAAAATAAATGTTTAAGGAGGTATCTCTAAAGCAGATGATGATTGATAGAGTAATCCTTGAAGTGCTAAATGTTGACACCTGATTTGTAATCATTTTTTTAAAATTAATTACAAATAAAAAAAATCAATTAATCCAAAAATTAACTTTGAAATCTTGGACAAGCAAAACGAACCATTTTTTAGCAAAAGAAAAATATTTTTTTAAAATTTTTGGAATTTTTTAATTTAAAAATAGCCGAAAATTAGAAAAATAATATCAAATGAGTGAAAATAGTCAAAATTTTTTATTAAATCCATTTGCGTATTGGCCACTTTGTATTTCGAGAATTTTAATTAGGGTCATACGAAAAACCCCGATTCACGCTCAATTTGATCACAAAGTTTGGGTCTTTCTTTGTTGCCACATTATTGCCATGGTGAAGTCCTGAATGCAATCTAGATCATGAAACCGCTCCTAATTTTGCAAAAAAGAGAAAAGGGTTTAAATCGGGCCTAAGTGGCCCGATCTTTGTCCACCGGTTCAATCCGGTTCAATTCAGCCCAATTTTTGTTCGATCGAATTGGACTAGTAGAACCACTTCCAGAGGAAGATTCTACCTATGTTGCACGGACATGCACCTTAATACATTTTATGTGTATCGAAGATTCTTTCAACATAGACGAGGATGACGCTCTTGCAAGATATACTGTTAATCAGATTTACGGTTTTTCGATTAAAAAAAATCAAATTGACAGTCAATGTCTCCTGTAAAAAATATAAGCACCAATCTAGCACCTTCCGAGAGGTTTATTACTGTTTTGCCATCGTTTGAGCGTTAAAAAAAAGAGAAGGTCCGAAGGGGAATATCATGACAGCATCTCGTTCAAAAGTGTATGTATTTAAGTAGAACCCTCGTTCCGGTGTCATTATTGCTTCAACAAATTGATAATTTATGATTTATATAAAAATTATATATTTAATACACAACGTGTCGGAATTATCTATTTTTTGAAAGATCACGTATTGGCGTATCATGTCGTGTCGTGACTCATGTCGGTGCAACGTAGGATTAATCTAATATTTCTGAACGGGGAACAGGATTCCTCTAATACTTCTAAACGGGAAACAGGAGCCAGAAGCGGCAGGCTCCTCTAAATTGTGATCTTGTGGGCACATAGGGACAAAAACATAGCAGGTAGCAGGGGCCTCGAATGGTTTTTCAAAAGGCAAAGGGTGGGGGGAGAGCTCCAGGGTCCAGGTTTCACCAAAAAAAAAAAATTGCTCCCGGAGAGCTCGTGAGAAAAGCAATTTCAGAAGCCAAAGCAGCTCAAATCCCTCAAATCTGATGCGGCGAAGAGGGTCAAGAAGTTGAAAGAGAGAGCTCACATTTGGTAGCTCGATAAGGAGAGAGTACAGGAAGAAGAGGTTGGCGTTTTGGGTATGGATACTGGCTCTTGAGTTCTAAAAAAGAAACAGAGAAAGGATTGCGACGCAATCCTAGGGTGTCTTCTTTGACAGCTTGGTAAGGGCCTCACTTTGCCGGATTAGTCAGCCTCCTTGGTTTCACCGGATCAGCTGACCACCCACCACAATCGAACAACCGCCCAGATCCGTAGCCCCGCCTCTGACCAGGTAAGCTTCGGTAGCCCTTTTTTCCTTTATTCTGGCCAAGTCGACGACTGAGGCTCGTATAGTTTGGTTCCTATGCGCATTCAGCTCTACTAGGTTTTTCCTCATGCCATTCACTTTTGATTGCTTCCTGGTTGTCATCGGTTCAGTACAAGTTCGCGTGTAAATGTCATTCCCCAATATTGGCGCAACTAAAATATGTGTTAGATTGTTCAAGCCAGATCCGCGAGTTTGGTGCGCAGAAATGAGGGGCAATTATCCACAAAAATTACATGCCGTGTTAGTTTACGTTGACAATCAACAATACATGTTAAATCTTATATATGTAGTTGATAAATCATACTACAAATATCTATATGTGGCATTTACATGTGAGCTTGCATCTATATTTCATAAATCATAGAGAAATACATACAAAAAATTACCAAAAAATGCCCTAACAAATACACGTATTTGGGGTTACATACGTATTTTCATTTCATAAAAGTGTCAAACATTTAAAATAAATATATCACCTGATAGAGCTTAAGCATACAAGCACATTACCTAAAACACTTCGTACGTGGTCCCCATGCGCTGACACGTGCAATACATGTGCAATACACGTGCAATGATCGAACAGGCGAACTAGGTCATGCTAATCCGGTCTAATCGATCAACGACCGGTTCGATTGGGAAGCCCGAGTCAATAGTCAATCGATTTTGGTCGGGTCACCGAGTCGGGTCGGTGCACTCGTGCAGGTCAGATCTTGCGCGTGAGGTACTCCTCTATTCGTGGGGTACCTTAATCGAGTGGGTGAGTAATCTCAACAGGATCACCAATGCTTCTAAAAAATTCCAGAAGGAAGGTGCTCGATGAGTGGTCTTGTTTCAAAAACGAGTATTACACAACATTCACGTTTTAAAAAATTCGAGAAGGAATTGTAAACGATTCGATGCTCAAGAATTTTTCCTGCGTGAACCCTTTTACCACAAGTGGATGCAAAATGTTGACCCCAAATTCTTCTAATCACATCTTTTTCCTTTCATATCTTCATAGAAATGTTTGTGTTTTTTTGCTCCTGTATTGACAAATACAGCCACATATTTTCATCCTCATAGACTTGATCAAGCATGAGAATGTCTTAGCATGATAATTTCCTAAGCTTAGGAAATTGGAATTCATGAGGTGTTTAGGAAATTGGAATTTGGAGGATGCATCTGGACCCCATTTGGTATACGTAGATCGAGGCCACGTTTTCCACATGACTCCATGCACGTAAGAAAAACACATGAATGGTGTTCGGCAAAATTTCCTCAAGACATTTTATGTTAGCCAATGTCGTCTAATTAAGATTGTGGTGCTCTTCGGTGACTGCAAATACTTTAGTATCTTGATGCAAACACAGGAAGCGACAAAGTGCTCCCTTGGTCCACGAGGGTGTCTCCATCGTCAATAGTCATTGCTGAAGGTAGGATCGTTTAACTCTTTCTTGCAATCTAATTGCCATTCTTGTAAATCAATCACAAGCATGTGCATATGAGTCTGCTGTTTTTTCACATTGCTAGGCATGATCTGTTCTCTAAGATGTAGCATTGAGAAAGATTTGTTCGGTCAAAACATTGCCGCAACGAATACGCAATTGTAGTTGAGACACTCGGCTTTTTTAAAAGCAAAACTTAAAACCCCCATTTCCCCAACTTTTGTTCGGTGAAAAACTAGTTAAGACAGTCGGCTTAAAACGTGCCGGACTGAAACCCGTTATCCCCCCTGCCCATTATAAAAAAAAAACGCCCCCATGCAAGCAGAGCAAAGCAGCGCAAAAGGAAGTGATCAAGAAAGCATCAGAGAGACAGACAGAGAAAGTGTGTGCGTGTGAGAGAATCGTGAGGATCAATTTGTGGGGGAGGGGAGTTCTCAGAAATTGGGAAACTCTCTTTCCATCTCTCATTCCAACTCCACGGAAGTTTTACCCAAAAAAGAAACTCCATGCAACCGCCGAGCCCTTGAGCTCCACCGCCGCTCGCTCTCTCCTCAACCACCAACAAAACACCCCCGCTACGAAGACCACGAGCAAGATCAGAGATGGGGAATTCCTCCTCCACCTCGAGGCCTACCTCGCCCAGTGAGTCAGCATCGACAAAACACACCATGATGATCATCCTCTACTCTTCCCTCTTGCCCGTAACCATAACACTCCATAGGCGCCTCAAGAGCTTCAAGTACAGCATCTACCTGAGCCGGGAGGCATTTCGGCAAGGCAACTTTGGCAAGGTCCTGGACCACGAATAGTTTCTTGATCAGTTTCTTGTACCTCAACGGTTTCTCAACTTCAACTCTTCCTCCTTGCAATTAATCCCCTCAACGTCGCAAGCTTGATGCTCGACTCCACGCACATCTTGTCCTCCCGCAGCCAACTCAAATCCCTGATTATCTCCCATTGTACCGACGAGGCCCGGAGAGCATTCATGTCCCTGATCGAACTTGCCTTCCAGCTCTGGCCAACACTAGAGGTGGGGCGGATGGAGGGGTAGGGTTTCGGGCAGGAGAGAGGAGGAGAAGACGTCTCTGGCTCGTGGCCATGGCAGCAGGGGTTTTGGTGGTGGTCGAGGTCCGAGGAGGGAGCGAGCGGTGTTTCCATGCATAGATGACGTGGTGTCTTTAATGCACCTAATATTTTCCCAACACTTCATTTTTTTTTTTGGTCGGATTTACTTGTGGTTTGAACGCCATCAAAACTTGTCATTTTGCATCTACATTTGTTTACTCAATGTAAAATTGTAAATATGTTGCCGTTGCCGAGTGTGCTTGGTTCTGCTACTGATTAGTTGTAGAATTTCAAGAGCTATTCAATTAAAGAGGTGAAATGTAGCGTATGAAAGTTACTTGAGAAAGCTAGAAGGACGAGTTTTTTTTTTTTTTTGTCTTTTTCGATGGCTTCGATTTGATCCCTGCACGTCATAAGCTTCCCTCCGTGTAGATACTGCGAATTCATCTGTAATTCTACACTTTTACAGAGCATTTTCCAAGTTTCCAGGAGCCAAAGATGGAGTCCGAGCTCTATGAAGCCGCAGTTGAAGGTAACGTGCCTTATCTGCTCAAGCTGCTCAGAAAAGATAGACTGCTTCTGGACAGAATCATGACTGGGAATCGCAGCGAGACTCCCCTCCACATCGCAGCCATGCTCGGACACTAGGGATTCGTGGAAGAGATCCTAGTCAGGAAGGCTGAGCTGACAACGGAGCAAGATTCTCAAAGGTCGACCCCTCTCCATCTTGCGGCAGCAAAAGGATGTCTTGACGTAGTGGCGAGCTTGTTAAGAGTCGGTCCTGATGTATGTTTCTTCCGCGACAAGTACGAAAGAAATCCTCTTCATGTCGCGGCCATGAAAGGGCACGTGGACGTGTTGGAGCTTTTGGCTCGAACGAGACCCGGAGCAGCTCTTTGTGTCTTCGAACATGGCCAGACAATTCTGCATCTATGCGTGAAGCACAACATACCGGAAGCTTTGAAGCTTCTGATAGATACATCGGGCGATAATCAGTTTATCAACTCGAGGGATGAGGATGACAACACAATTTTGCATTTGGCTGCTGCAGATAGACAAACTAAGGTACGTAATAGTTACATTTGGTAGCAAAGTTGATTCTGAAAAAGTATAGTACACGGGCTTATCAAGGTCAAACTTGACCCCCATCGATACATTCCGGTCACTTCTCTGCATACTATCCCCTTCCTGACCAGTAAAGGAGTTAACCCAAACATTACCAACTCCAGAGGTTTCACAGCACTCGCACTATTAACACAAGGTGAAAGCTTGGGGAGAGCCTCAGAGACTGAGGAGAGTCACGATCCATCCAGACAAACAGTTCCCGCGTTCCATCCACCAGTAGGAAAAGGAAAAAAAAAAGGGAAAGAAAGAGATAGCAGCAAAACGATATGCACAGGACGCTAATGATGGTAGCGACATTGCTGGCTACCGTTACATTCCAAGTAGGTATGAACCCGCCTGGCGGCTTTCGGCAAGATGATTCCGGGCGTGGAAAGAATAGTATAGCACATGCTGCGCGCGACTTGATAATGGCTCAGAGTGACCCGTACTGGTACAATCTTTTCATGAAATGTGACACGATAAGCTTCGGCGCATGGCTTAGCATTATTCTGCTTCTCATAAGCGGCTTTCCTTTAAAGCGGCGGCTCTTCACGGGGATTGTGACGCCAACTTTGTGGGTCGCAACAATCTACACAGCGCTGACTTATGCCCTCGGTATACGTTTATTCACCCGGGACAATGAGGTGACTGCATTCACAGCAGTTCGGTATGCAGCGGAGGCATCGGATGCAATAGAGTTATTAGTGGCTCTTCTGTTTGTGTGCCACCTTTTACGCTTCGTCCTGAAGTTGCTACGCAAGGTCTGGAAATTGGTACGCAAAGTCCTGAAGTTCGTCTACAGCGCCATGAAGAAACAGGAGGAGCAGGGTGATCTTACAGTTTAGTGGCCGTATATCGGCTTCAAGTGTGTTTGTCCGAGAGACAGGATGCAATATTAGATGATATGTAGTATGTGCTACTCAGTGCGTACGTGCTTGTGCAAACAAATAAATGTCTTAAACGTGTCTAGTCTTAGGTAAAAAGTGTGAGGTTTAAATTTATAATGGATGATGCTTTTACTTGATTTGATTTGTGGGCGATTACCACCAAGGAAGATTCCATAGGAATTGTGTTGTGAATACTAGAAATTATACACAAACATGTCATACGACAAGGGGTGTTAAAACGAAGTCATCACTCAAAGTCAATTTCAACGTTCTATCGATGATGTTTGCTAGGGCCGATGCCACATATGTTATGCTTAAAATAGGCATAAGCATCTTCACATGGCTGCCTTATTTAGGGATCCGCAAATGTCGTCGTCGACGAAATTACAGTGTATTCTGATTCTGTTCTCCTTTTTTTATGGTTGGTTTCGTAAAGATAAAATTCATTTTCTTTTGACAAACCTATTGTACGTGTGGGAAAAGAAATAGATTGCGTCGGCCTAATATCATCATCGCATACTTCTACCTGAGAATGCATGAGTGGTTGGCTGGTTCTCTGGCCACGCTTGCATCAATCCTTCAACCTTGCAGCAAAGCATGGAGTCTTTCGTTGTGGAAGTCTCGAGAGGTTTGAAAAGCCTGGCAGAGTGGAAGAAAGCTGCGGAAGCATAAATAATATGGGCGACAGGTGCCCGATCCGTGTTCCACCGATTCCTGCAAAGGAGGATCTCTTTAGGGATAGGAGATACACGAAGTCTTTAGTCTACATACGAAGAGAATAGATTCTTGTCTCTACCAAACCAAGTGGGATATTAATGATATCTAAAGTTTGTAATTAATGAGCAGTCTTGGTTTTATGGATTCAAATATGAAACAACCGATTGAAAAATTCACACATCAAAATTGAAATTGATTGTTTTTCTTTAACAAGAGCATATATATCGAAGTTCAAGGGAATGAAATGATTTAGTATGCAATTGTCTTCTCGTAATTAACATAAACCAATGAAACGCATACAAAGAAACAAGATTATGCAATGAGTATCTTGATTTTATGGATATCATAAGAAGCTACACTGTATCTTTCGATGCGAAGATTGTTGCTTGTATAGTAGTCAAGGCAAGTAGATAAGTGTTGGATTTTATGGGGGTGCACGGTAAGCACCGTGGTCTGCCCATGTAGATTACCACACCCTCTATAGCTATAGATAAACTGCCAAATGGCAGTTATCAAAAACTAAACGTCAAATGTCATAGATAGATGTTCTTCCAACGAAGAACAGAAAGAGAGAAGACGGATGACAACAATTCTCCCTTCTCCTCCCCGATCATCAATAGACGAACGATCTCTCGAGGATTGCATTATGGACACTTAATCTGTGAAAATACGAGGTATATACGTTTTGTGATATGCTTCTTCAATCAGTGATTCAAGATGATCCTAGGGCTGTTAATCTAGAGTAATTCCGCTACATGTTAATCGGGATCCGTTCCCTTCATTGATATAAGGGCATCGGTTCTTGTTTCCTGATTGATTATCAAATTTTTGGTCACGAATTAGCAAGAAAAACCAATTTTTCGGGCTTACTGTTCTTTGGGTTTTTGGTTTGTTATGTGCGGCGAAAATGGCTTTTGAACACACCATCGGAACGGGCTCGGAGAGACGATCATTTGTAGTGGTCGCTCGTCGCGAGGTGACGCCAGAGGATGCCGCACGCGTCGCCACGGGATAGGGTTCCTGGGGCGGCGGGGAAGCGACTCATTTTCGTGAACTTTCTCTCAACAAAAGTGACAACTGAGCATACCATCCAACTCGTCTCGTCAATACAAAAATTCTCAGTGGTCGACCGCCAAGAAAGCCACCGGAAGAAGCCACACACGCTGCATACGTTGATGGGGCGCAGTGCACGTGGGGCTCATGCGCCCACGTGAGGCGCGCGTGCCGCGTCTATCCGTGAACCGACGATGACGTAATCAGGTGACATCATCCGGTTCAAACCGATCGTGAACCGGTGTCAAGCTCGACCCAATTAAAAAAAGAAGAAGAAGAAGCTCGGGCTATTTTCGAACCGACTCGAGACCAATTCCAGAATTTCGATCCGACCCGATTCAAGACCGACCTACCCATTGACCCGGTCATCCGTTGACTGTTGATTGGTCAACATTGACTGTTGGATCAATTTTCTTAAAATTACATTTTGGTCCCTAAACTTTTTAAAGATTGTAATTTGGTCCCTGAAATTTCGAAAATCCGTAAACTTTCTAAAAAATTTACAATTTGGTCCCCGAACTTTCTTGAAATTGTAATTTAATCCTTGGACTTTTGGAAATTGCATTTTGATTCTCAAGTCAACTCGGACTGTTGACCATGTGTTGATTAAACGGGTTGAAATTTTGACCGACTCGTATGGGCTCATTTGAGCTCCGTTTGGGGCATGCGAGGTACCATTACGTTCGTATCGAAATTGTCTTCGCTTTGATATATTATATGAGTATGTTTGACGAACGTAAAATTATAAAATATGTATGAATCCTCTTGATACATGTATTTTGCTTGTTTTTCGATTATTTTTCATCCATGTTATTTTTTTAATATTGAGGATGTCTTACATGCTTATATTGATTGATGATAGCATGAATAAAGTGTAGAATAATTGATCTTGTATCATGAAATTAGAGTATGGTTTGATGCATATGTTAATAATGCATTAGTTCAAATCATGCCATTCTATTTTGTTATGATTACAAAATAGATATCGAGATCATACTATGAATTGTGATCTTTATTTGAGTGGGGAGTTCAAGAAAATTTTAGTAATTTCAGTGAACTCTATTTTACATAAATGATTATGTTGATGGTAATTTCAAGCGATGATTCTCAGACGATGATTGGGAACATAGTGAACTTTCGACTTTGAGATCTTATGCAAAATTATTCATTAATATAATTAGTTAGTGTAAAATAGATGCATAAATGTTAGGCACCAATAGCATGTGAATACATGTCTATAGAACTTTGTGTTCAGATACAATGGCTTTAGCTTCTTGGAATATCGTAGTTAAGCCTGATTAGAATAGAAATTAGACGGCGAGAATTATGAAAACTGGAATATGAGAATCCAATATGTGCTAGAAGAGCGGAAAGCACTAGAAGCTCTTGACCTAATTATAAAAGTACCTGAAGATGGAAATACTGCATAATATAGAAGGAAAAAGAGGCATTTGTTGTATTGAACAAGATGTACTCTATTACTCGCATTATATTGCTGAGTAGCATGAAAATTTTATGAATGAGTTCAGACATTTATGAAAATATCATAGTCAAGTGGGAGGCCTTAAAAGCTAAGTTTGGTTAGATATTGTTCATCAACTTGGAGTAGATCACTATAAGGTTTAACACCAATATGATGCCTTATGGGCAGAACATGAAACAATATTTTGAGGTGCATATGAAACATGAGAAGTGAACTATAAGATGTAGACCACATTTTGACTGATTAGCAGCAAGTGTAAGTAATATTTAGTTCTTTGTCTCATAGCTGTGTACATATGAAAATTTTACTTAATTCACAATAAAAGTAAGAACTTTTTGAGAATGTTATGCGCAGTTTTGAGCTAAATGGAATTACCTTCTGGCATCTTAACCAAAAATCAATATTCATTATGTTGGTTTCAACTCAAATAAAGTTTTGTGCTCCAGGCATAAGCATTAAGGTGGATTTGAGAAGTACAACGACAAAGAAGTAAATTCTTCATGAACAAAATTGAAATTTAACTGATGTGTGAAAGGAAAGCATCCTTTCAAGAAAAACATATCAGATGTGAAATATATTTTTTGTGGCAATGAGGGTCGCTTTGCTCATGATTGTAGTGAGCCAAAAAAGATGTAAACCATTTGCGCACTTATGAGTGTTATTTATGTCTACATTTCAGTTTTGTAACTGAATCTCATCCTTTGAAGATTGCAGACTTAGGGGCCAAAAACCATGGAATTTCGACGATTTTCACATGGAGCAAAAGTGAATAAATGTGGGAGATAATTCCTAAGTGAAAATTAAAGAAATTGACATCTACCAATTGAATATGCACGATAGTCGCACCATATTCCCACATGATGTGTTATATGCTCCAAAACATGACGGAATTTAATTTCCGTTTTAGTTCTGGTTAAACTTGACTTCAATTTGGACTATGGTGGTGACTTGTTGTTAGGAACAAGTTATTAGAATTCTAGATGGTTTCAATGTGCAAATTGTTGAGTACAATTATGTAAATGATAGTTATTCCCTATTTTCATATTTTGTGATGATATGAATATGTGACATGCTAGGCTGGGTAAAATAAGCTAAATATGGCTTATTAGACAGTATTAAAAGTGTCGATTTGCCTATTTATGAGCATTACTTAGTGGGAATAACAATGAGGAAATCATTTAGAAAATGAACAAGGGCTAAGTTTCCTTTACATTGATCCATTTAAACATATGTGGTTCAATAAATGTGAGAGCAAGGCATGGGTTATTTATTTCGTCACATTTATATATCATTACCACGATTCGGATATGATGTTTTATAATTTCTCATAACTCTACGGCATAAGTTGCTTCGAGAAATTATTTTAGTTTTTTTTAGAAAATTATTTTATATAAATAAAAAAAATTGATCCGATCGGGATCGAGAAAATCTGTCTGATCAGTTCGGATATTTATGTAACAAAAAAATAGTTTTACATTCCAACGATTCCTTAATAGAATTGAAGTTGCAGAGAAAACAGATCCCAATAGATATGGTTAAATCTTAGATGGCACATTTTATTGTGCCTATTACCTTTTGGGGTGAGTTTTTGTTGATAGCTACTTAACTGTGTACCTTGTAAATCAGTTATTCCTACTCCACATGAGTTGTGAACAGGTTGAAAATGAGATTTGAGTTTTCTTAGATCTTGATGTGCTTCCTATACACACTTGTTCTCCCACAAGTATAGGAAATTGGGCTCTAAAGGCAAAAAAAAAGAGTATTTTCGTGAAATACTAAGAGCACTCGAAAGGGCAAATACTATAAGTGAGCAAGAAAGTTGGAAGTGTAACTGAATTTAAATCAAGAGAAGTGACATTCTTAGTGAATGAAATTTTAGAAATGGGAGAGATACTTAAAAAATATTCTCTGTTTGAATTCTACGATAGTGGCATGATTTTTCTAGGGCATCTTACCCAAGTGGGAACAATGTGAGAAGTGGGGAATTTACTTCGGATTAGTCTCAATTGCAACCACTTGATGGAAAGAAGATGTTGTCATTGTCTAATCCGAGTGGGAGCATAATGGAGAATGATGTACTAAGTGTACGATCTCCAATATAGCAAATAAGTCGCAAAAAGCTTTCTCTGTCAAATTATCGACGTTTAGACAATTAATATAATTATCTGATCTGAGTGAGAGTGTAATAGAGAATGATGTACTAAGTGTACGATCACCAATGTGGCAAACTAGTCGCAAAAAGTTTTCTCTGTCAAATTATCGATGTTTAGACAAATAATATAAAGCTTTCATGGTTGCTCCACAAGAAGAGAATAAGTCAATGAGTATAAAATGATGCTCTGATTTGCACTGATAAGGAAAAATGGATATGAATAATGGAAAAAGAAATGGAGTTTTACTTACAAAAAAAAAATGGAGTCAATGAGTTCAAACCAAGTATGAGAACTGGTTGATCTTTCGAATGGACACAAGGCCATTGGGAACAAGTGTGTTATCAAAATAAAGCAAAAAACTGTGGCTCAATTAAGAGATATAAGGCTCGCCTTGTGGTGAAATAGTATGATCAGTTCACCTTATTCTGAAAGTGATTATTATGAATCTTAGATTACATCAAATAGATGTAAATACTGCGATTCTCAATGGAGAATTAAAAGAAAATTTTTGCATAAAACAACCTATTCCAAGAACAAAAGGTATATCGACTTTTAAGATCGATATGGGCCTTAAGCAGTCTTCAAGATAATTGTGGCATATGTTTTTCTAATGATTAATGAGGATCATTGTATATATATCAAAAGATCCAAAGATCAAATGCGGCTTTATCATTATATGTTGATGATATACTAATTGCTATGAGCAATATAGAGTTAATTGATATGGTCAGAATTGGTTATGTTTCAATTTTTGATATAGAAGATATGAGTAAATCTGCATACGTTTAAAGAGATTGTGATTTCTTTCCCAATAGACTTATAAAAGTCCTTGAATGGTTTATGTGCAAAATTGTAAACCCAAGATACTCCTATTGTAAGAGGTGAAGGTCTAAGCCGAAGATTTGTCCTGAGACTTTACAAGCAAAATAAAGAAATGGAAAGTGTTTCATGTGCTAGTGCTGTCAGAAAATTAATATACATTATGTGTGTAAAAGACCTGATATTTATTATGCAGTTAAAATGGTATGTAGATACCAATCCACTGCAGGTCAAGCACTTTGAATTACCGTCAAGAAAATTCTGAGATATTTGAAAAGTGCTATTGAATTTTTATTGAATTATCAAGGTAGATATTTGCATCTTGAAGGCTATGCTGATGTTGACCGAGGAAAAGGTTTAGATTTGCGTTCTTACTTAAAAATGACGCCTTGTCTTAGAGTAGTAAGAAGCAAAGGCGTATAGTCTTATCCATGATGGAAATTGATCTCGTGGCATTAAGCAAACGTGTACAGCCTTATCCACAGTGGAAGATGATCTCGTGGTGTTATTAACAGCAGTACAAGAGAATGTTTGGCTTAAGAGATGTTTGGATCAGTAAGGTGCTGCTAAGGATGTTGCAGGTATAATTATTAGTTGATTGTGGCAATCAAGCGACGAGAGTTTACACTAAGTATCCATTGCCAGACCAAGTAAATAGACATGCAATATGTTTTTGTGAAAGACATGCTTGTAAGAAAAAATGTGAATATACAGTACACATACATGCACAGAATGATAGCAGATCTTTTGTGAAGTGAGTATCTAGAGATGTTTCTCCTTAGTCATGTGTTAGCAAAAGGATTTGTTTCATATATTGAAATCTCTAAAAGTGCTAAACGTGGGAGTATTGGACTTTTATATTTCTCAATGCTCACAATTAATGATATTTGTTATCATTATTGATGCCTATGAGTTTGTATGACATTTATACATATTAATATTTTGTGCATTTTGTTGAGAAGGTATATCAGACAGATGAGATTAGCCTACTCACGCAGTTAATCGCTTCTAGTTACTACGTGATAAATAGAGATAAGACGATTTCAAACTTATTATCTATGTGATAATTGAGAGCTGAAGCTTGAAAATTTAATGTCGCCTTAACTGAAGTGTTAAGATGAGGTAATAATTTTTATTATGTCATAATATTTCATTTTATCTATCTTTAATGTCAGATGTGAGTTTTTAAGGATCTTTTAAAGATAGTTGATTTGTGAACTTAAGCTAAATATTTATTATATCTGAGCTATCATCTGTACAGTATAAAAAAGAGAGACATACGCTCCATGGGAAAGGAGGGAATACCGTAATACATACTTCATATTACGTATACATGAATTGGTCAAGAAGAGTTGACAAAAGTTTTGATCTCAACTCTACAGCCGTGTAAAACTCTTGAGGATAAAAGTTCCTCAAATTTAGTCCCCTCATGACTTTTACTTATTCTTAAGATTTCTTTTTAGTGTTCACTATCTTAGGATGTTACCAATGGTCATGAGATTGATTCGACCTAATGGAACATTTCTAAAAAAGCCAGCTGGATTGAGATTGGGAGGTTTAAGGGAATATGAAGATCAAGTTGTTTTGGATGTCACATTCAATCTTTGTGTTCACAGGTTGACTAATTATGATTTTTTGAGTTAATCATGATTGTGAATACAATGTATTGTATTTGAGCGCTCAAAGATATCGAAGAGATCAAGAGAGATATGATGTAAATGTGGCTGATTGATCTAGGGTATTGCATACTAAATCTACTCCGAGTTAACATGTCATTTTAGAGCTGCTATATACTCCAAACGGATATATGGCAACGAGCTCTCACAATATACTGGTTGGATGAATTATTTGTCGATATAAACTTTGCAAAAAAAAAGAGAGAGTTATATTTAATCCTTCGTGGGTGAGTGGGAGTTATGATCCTTCGTAGGCTAGTAAGAGATATGGATAGCCTCTCATGGGCGAGGGGGAGACTTTGGATTTTATGGGGGTGCATGGTAAGCACCGTGGTCCGCCCATATAGGCTACCACACCCCATATAGTTAAAGATATATTGCCAAAGGGCAGTTATCAAAAAATGAACGTCAGATGTCGTAGATAGATGTTCTTCCAACGACAATTCTCCCTTCTCCTCCCCGATCGTCAATGGACGAATGATCTCTCGAGGACTGCATTGTGGACACTTAATATGTGAAAATACGAGATATGTTCGTTTGTGATATTCTTCTCCGATCAGTGATTCAAGATGATCCTAGGGCTTTTAATATAAAGTAATTTCGCCATATGTTAATCGGGATCCGTTCCCTTCAACAATAAACAATCGACATTGCAGTGCTTTCTTGCCACGGACATCAGGGACTCTCTAGACTGATCCCCAATGCATTTGTTCAAGCATTCATTGAATTTGGGTTTACCCCCACACCGCAAAAATAGAATATCCCGTGCGAAAATTATTTGTTCACATGGGCGTCGGAACCAGTAGACGACGCAGTATTAGAGCTACCACGAGCATCATCCACTCCATACCCTTGGTTGTTGCTACCACCATGGCTATTTTCCTTTTATGTACTCAAAGACTTATTCAAGTTGTTGAATAGTTGACGACTAGAAAGGTATGTAGAGGAGAGAGACATGCTTGAAATTAAAATGGGCCCAATACGAAAAAAAAAAAGAACCTCTTACTTTTGCATTTGTGATATTTATATTTAAATTTTTTTTGTCTCATAAAAAATCTTCAATTTTTATTTTTGTCTCAATTAGACCCTAAACTTTTAATTTTGTCTTAATTTTACTGACCTAGTACAAAAAAAAACCCTCAACTTTAGCATATGCCCCATATTATACTAAAAAAAAAATATCTCATAAAAAATCTTTAATTTTTACTTTTGTCCTAATTTTACCACCATTAGCCTTTCATCTTTAATCATCATTAGGTAATCTTACATGACATTTTCAAATCATTAATGAATTACACCCCAGCAAAGCTAACATGAAAATATTCTAAACTTCTATTATGTTGTTTGCTTCCCCTATATAATGTCGAGAGACATATAGTCATATAAGACGGCTCGTTTCGTATTTTCTTCGGTACTCAACAACCCAAAAAATGGCTAGACATGGAGATATTCTGACAAAATTTTTGAAATCTCATCGTCCTTGAAATCTAATCTTTCTAAATTTCAAAAATTCATTGGTAAATTCGGCAAGAAAATTCGATTTACGTAAGATTCACTAACGGTGATTATGAACAAAAGTCTAATGGTAGTAGAATTGAGATAAAAGTAAAAGTTTGTGATTTTTTTAGGAGATAAAAAGAATTTGGATATAATTGGGGCAGATGCTAAAGTTGAGGATTTTTTTGAATATTAGACCAGTAGAATTGGAACAAAAGTAAAAGTTGAGATTTTTTTATGAGACAAGAAAAGTTTTTTTTTGATATAATTGACATAAATGCTACAATTAGAGGATTTTTTTAGTATTAGGCCTATTTGAAATATCAGTTCTTGCACACACGTAATGTATGTGCCAAATTGCTAGTATATACTAAAATACACTCAAAGAATTTTTCTGTTTGTTTCACGGAAAATGAGCTATTTGAAAAATATTTTCTGAAATGCGATTGTTTGTATCATTTAGAAAAATTAGTCAACAAAAAATATTTTCATCATCAATAACAACCTATGCCTAATTATTTTCATAGATAATGAAAAAAAACTTCATTTGTTTATTTTTTTAAGCGATACAAGCGATTATTTTTTGAAAAATACTTTTCAAATCGCTCATTTTTCGCGAAACAAACAGAACCTAAATTTTTATTTTTTTTGGGCCGAACAACTAAGTTCGATCAAAAGCCTGTGGTGAAATCATAATGGCATGACGTTAATAAAGTGACAAAATCGTAATTCAAACTTAAACTGAATCTCTCAATTCCCATTTTTTTTTATCCTTTAATTTCTTTTGCTGGATGAGCAACCATTGAATCTCTAAATTTCGTCCTTGTTTAGTTATGATTTGCTTTTCGATGCTTGTGCTCTGTTTGGGAGGTATAGAGCAAGGAAATTACAGATAAACTTTCTAACTTCCCTTCCACGTTTGTCCTTCACAGAGAAATTTAGTAGATATTCCACGTTATTTGAATTGGGGGACGAAGGCAAAACCCATTTCGTTTTTCAATTTCCAGCACGGCCGTGAGCTATGGGAGATAAAAACAAAAGGGCAAAAACCAAGAAAGGGAGAAGAATTGAAAACCAAATCAAATTGTACCGGGTTTTCCGTTCGGTTCGGGGGTGAGCTTTGGTTTGATTCGGTTCGAGCGTTCGTACTAGCGGCTCGGTTCGGTTCGGTTCGGTTCACGATGCTTGAAAAATCAAATCAAACCAAACTGTTGATGCCCTTATCATTTACAAGACAAGTCTACTTTCCAGAATTTTTAATTACATGCGAATTTCTCATCCGATTACTATGGATAATATTAGATGTTTGGTGACGCCCAAGAAAACATAGATCGAAAGAGATTCCCAAGCCTACAAAACCAATAATGGACCTGTCAATACTCCCAAACCTGGAAAAGAGACCAAAGAATCTATGCCGATGCCTTACGAGGAGCCGTCCAATCTTATCGCCCGGGCATGATGCCCCGTCCAAGGGCTAGCAATGTTGAACCCGACCCGTTTATGCGACAAGAGATTGATCATCAACTGCAGTCGCTGAGAGAAATTTCGGAATACGATACGACATGCCTCATTTTATATGTTAAAATGATTTGACGTGTATTTGTCGTAGTTCAATTAGTTGACATGCAAAGCTAAAATTAAGATGACTCGAGACGCTACAAATTGTGAATCAATCTGTAGCGATTTCATCTAGAAAGTTATGTCGAAATCACCGATACATTTAAAGGTTTGTATGGATTGAATTTTTCCTTTTTTTTTATTCAATCAAAATCTTTCTCTCGTTAATATATATATATATATATATATATATATATATATTTATTTATATAGCTCACTAATTACATGTGTTCACACATAAACATAAATATGAATCTTTTCATAGTTTTCTGGAATAAGAGAATTTGCTTTAAGCTGAAACGAAGAAGCTCTTATATCTTATTACAACTTATTGAGAATTATCGCGTTGGGTGACTGAGCCTAGAGAATTCTTCTTCTTTTTTTCGCCTAAACTTATTACATGAAATCGTTGTTGTCCGTGGACAATATTTGAGCTAGATGATTCGGCGACATTACAATAATGCTAGCATTTGGATTGATTGAGCAATTAAGTACTTGATTTGGATATGTCACGCATCCATATCACATTGTCTTTTCACGCGTATCGATTGTAGGGGGCGCGCTTGTCACTTCATGAGTTGAATCTCATCCGACGTACGTGAACATGGGGCAATTTATACGTATCCATAAGGTTTACCCGAGTTGAAACATTCCAATCTTCTATATAATAGAGAATGAAGAAAAGAAAAACTAGTATCGAATATATTGTTACTTTTACTTCCTCTTTGACAAACCTTCTATAATAGGACGTGTTTGGAAGTGGAGACCCGGAGACGTCCTAATGTATTCTTCTTAATTCATTTCTATAGTTCTACTCGTGTCTTATACCACGCAAAAGCGCCATACAGCTCAAAAGACATCAAGGAGGCATCTTCTAAACCCACCCGTGCTTGGTCGGGGCATTGGGTCATTCCCACGCAGATCCAGCTAAGACATTCTATCAAAAAGTCTTGATCCGACCCGATCCGACAAACACTAACGCGAGCTCGTCCAATTAAGAAAACCACGATGTTTATTTTGTGGTCAGACCCGGTCAAGGAATTACCCCTCATCCGAGGTCACAACACCATCCCGGATCCGTCCGTGATGGAAACTAGTTTTCCCATTTCTACTCATCCATGATAAATCTTAATATCACCAAAAATCTCAAACTCTAAACTGGTGTATCCGTAACAAATTTATCTCAAACTGGTATAGTTTTGAAAACTTTATCCTTCATTAGAGTCAAATCGCTAAAGTTGAATGACTCGTGATAATTGTCGAGTATACGCATTACCCTATTTTTGCTACATGTGTATCAATTTGAAATTTTTCATGGCATTAAATCAATTTAACGATAATTTATAGAGTGTAAATTTGACATGTGGATCAATTTAGGATTTTTTTTAATGATGAAATAAATTAATTTAGGATAAATTTATCACACTTATACCAGTTTGAAATTTTTAGAGATAAAAAAATAATTTGTGGCAAATTTATCACTAGTATATCAGTTTAAAATTTTTGTTAATCAAAAAAGTAATTTGAGATAAATTTATTACGAATTTAATTTAAAATTTTTCGTGATATTAATAATAAATCTTTCCTTTTCCCATGTTTATAAAATTTGTCCTAATAACCCGTCTTACCGACCCGCGGAATCTCGGAATCTCGTCGGTTGGCGTGCTTCACCCGTCGATGTGTCGTGTCGTTCAAACTCGTCGCATCATGGCCGGTTTGACTTTGTTTTTTTTAGGAGCAAATTTAAAAGGAGATGATGACCACGACGAGGAACATCATCCCGCGGTTTGACCGAGTCAAAGAGCTCGTCCCCTTTGGTCGGTGCGGAAGACAAATGCTAAGGAGTGGGGAGGGGATCTTCGTGTGGGTCCCACGATCCGTTCGTCGTCGTTTTGGTCGGTGCGGAATTGCCAGCCGTAGAAAGACTTGAGCTTTTTTTTTTTTACTCCCCCAAAAGAGAGAGAGAGAGAGAGAAAGACTTGAGCTTCATCACATTATATTTCGCACGTGTCAAATTCGGCGCACGCTAGCCACTCTATAATTGGAACCTCGCATATTCTGTATTGTGAAGAAGTACAAGAGGAGGAGATTAGTAGCCCGAACATGTTGTTGCTCTCGCTTTCCTCTTTCAGAAACCGTCCGAAATATGTAGTGATGGGAAGCAGAGACCAGGAGCCAGGACATGTCCTAATATATTCTCCTTGGTTCGTTTTTGATAGTTCTCTTCCTATATTTGCTATATACATAATCAACACAGCATCTTCTGACGCAGATCATGGCATCAACCCCACACACGCTTGCTCAAGAAACATGCTGACTTTGCACGGATCCGAACAATTAAGTGAAATCCCCTAATATATGAAAAGGGTGAAAAGGTGATTCGCGTCTAGTGAGAAAGTTTAATTCGGTCCGATCGAATGCGAACCAAAATTCCATCCTATCCAGTAATTGCCATGTATTCACGTCATGGCTAGATTAGAGCGAGAAATTTTATCCTCGCCCCGAGGTCCCAATGCTGGCCCGGTTCCGTTTTGCAGTCGAACATGCTATCTCCAATTTTTCCTCGTCCATGACGTTTCGCTTTGTCTGTCAAGGTTAAGAATTGTCCTGACAAGGATAACCCTGTCTTACATCCACCTGAATCTCGTTGCTTGTCGTGCCTCGCCCGTTAACGTCAAGATCGAACTGATTGCATCGTGGCCAATTTGACTTTTCTTACGGAACAATTGGAAAGAACTCGGCCCCTTTCACACCTCAAGGGAAGGAAATTGTTTCAGTCAAAAAATGAAAGGGCAGGGAATTGTCAGGCGACATCGTATAAGGGATAGGAGGCGGAAAATATCTGGAGAGTGCGAGTGAGTCCCAGGATTCATTCCCCGCCCTTTTTTTATTTTTTATTTTGACCTAAATATCATAGCGGGGGCACTTCAAACCTTTTTTTTTTTTTTTTCAAAACACGAAACATTTGAAACTTGCACTATGTAGAGATTCAATTGTGATCCGCCAATAGACATACGGCCTTATTGATAAATAATTTAGAGAGTGAGAATGCTAGCATCACTAGTACTTGTTCCACCCCAGCGTTTTGTGAAGACACAGCAAAAATCAAATTTCACATAAACAAGAAAAGGTACCTTGAACTTTGTTTTTGTCTAAGTGAAGAACAAAAAAATTTTACTTTAGTCTCAAATCTTCGCCCCTTTAGCCATTTATCTGAAAATCATTGCTAGTCTTCTCTAATTTTCATATCTTGGTACTGTTTCATTTTGAAGATTATTTTTTATCTCATCTTGCTCGGGTAGATCTGTTATTGATGTAGAAATGCTACATATGAAATTTTGAGAATAGATTAAAAGTTGATAAATTTTCTAGACAAAACAAAATTAGGGGAAAAAAATGGAATTTGACCTAAAATTCAGGATTTTTTTTTATGAGACAAATAAAGTTAAGCATAGATATGAGATCGGACCTGAAATTTGAAGTTTTTCTTTTTCAGAAAAAATAAAAAGTTAGAGTAGAATTGAGTCTATATCTAATGTTGGGATTTCTTAGGGAATTAGGCCCTCAAACTTTCACACGATGAGAGGCGAATAAAAGAATTCACTAGTCGGTTTCACGTTATTCCTCTATTATCAATGATGTCCCATTAGGGCCTGGACATACATCTAGTGCTTCAAAAAAACGGGCATAAGCATCTTCACATGGCCTCCTTAATTAGGAATCCGGTAAGGCCACAACCGATTGCGTGCGGGGGAAAAAAAAATGCACCAGCGTAACGTCATCGTAGCAAATTAATAATAAAGTTTCAACTTAAAGGAACATTGTGCGGTTGACACGTCAGCAAAAATAAACACGAGGATTTTCCAATTTTTTTTACTCAAAATAATAATGAAAAAAGGAAATAATATGAAAAAATTTAATTACTATCAAAGTGGTCACGCGAACCAAACCTTTCCCGGCAAATTAGGGAGGGCTCCCTAATCAGTCACAGGCAACGTACAAACCACGCGCTCCCCTCGCCCGTCTTCTTCCCCCATTTTTGACCTTCGAATCCCGAATCCAAAGCCACCACCTGTTCCTCCCAAGAACAACGAAGCGCGCCCGAGCTCGGAGAATCTTCAAAGCACGAGCACCAGCTATCGCCAATGGGAGCTGCGAACATCTGGAACGCCATGGAGGTCGCCGGGGAAGCCAGAGACAGCTGCGGCCCCGCCATTCCCTCCTCGCCCCTCGCCGTCGACACTTCCTTCTCTCTCCCCGAGATGTCCCCTCGCATCATGTGCGTCCTCCGCTGGCTCTCGCATTCCTGTCGTTCGTCGCGAATTTCGTTAGCTTAGGGTTTGGTTTCGGAGAGATCGGGAGCTTCTGAGCCTCGGATTGTGTGCTGTTTTTTTTTTCTTTTCCTTCGTCGTTTCGGCTGAGCTCTGATGTCTTGTCGCGTGAGATTCGGCTCTCTCCGGACTTGGACGCGTTTCTGTTCCCATTTTTTCTTTTCTTTTTTTCGTTGCGGCAATCGTCGTTTCTTTTTCTTTTGTGAGCTTGAGGTTGCGTTGATTTGCTTGTGCAGAGAGCTCTGCAAGGATTTGTTCGCGCCGTGGTCGAAACTGGACGACTCTCGTTTCACCGTGGAGACCGTGTCCGGTGGCATCACGAATCTGTGTGAGTTCTCATCATCAGCTGTGGTGTGGTTGGGTGTATGTTGCGATCGTAGGCGAGGTTTGCTGATAGGGATGGGTGATTAACTCCGACTGGTTTTATTTGAATTTATCCTAGTCGGGATCTTATTCAGCATTTGGTGCAGTGTTGAAGGTGTCTGTGAAAGAAGAAAGTGGAAAAGTGGAATCTGTTACTGTCAGATTATACGGGCCTAACACCGAGTATGTCATTGATCGCGAAAGAGAATTCCACGTGAGTCTTTATTCCGAATAACTATGTAGCATGTTAACAATTGTGGGTCGATCATTTCCTGCTTCCTTGTTTTCTGGTTGACTGGACTTGTTTCCCTGAGTGCTTTAATAGAGAATTATGTAATCTCATTTTCCCAGCATGTAGTATTTCCTTTAGTTAAGTTTTTTCCTTCTTGATCTCTTTGGGATTCATAAGATTCTTGACTTCCATAGATGCAAGAGTAGAAGTCCGCAGCTGCTATGGCAATATATCTCTCGGAAGTTTTCCAAGGACACAGTTGGAGGCACCTCTTCCAGATCCAGACACACTGTAATCATGCAAATATTAGACCAAAAAAAGAAAAATCATGTAAATCCAAGCAGATAGAATCCAGAGCTGAAACTTGTCGAGATAGTGTCGAAAGGACTTATATGGTTTGAGGATCCATTTCATACTTCTATGGTTGTGTCAATAAATAGTTTAAGAAATGTGATGATTATGATGCTAACCTGTGAGAGAAATGTAGATGAATGGATCACCTACAATTCCTTGAACCTCTCACACAAGTGATTATTGCTAGACAAACTCTGGACTGCTTCCACAGTGATTTGGCACATTCGTTACCATTTTGTCTTTAGGACTGCTACGACGAATTCCCCTGTTTCTTCAACAGACTTGGATAAAGAAAAATGCTTCTAATACTGGTGGTGCTCAGCAACTTCTGTGCCTAGTGATGGCCTTCAATTCTGTACTCTGCTTTATAATTGCTTAATGGATTTGTTTTAGGCTATCAAGTACCTTTCGGCTGCAGGATTTGGTGCGAAGTTGCTTGCAGTTTTTGGGAATGGCATGGTTCAGTCATTTATAAATGCTTGTACACTCACTCCAGAAGGTACAAATTTATCATTAAGCATACTAGAGAATTCCGCATGATGTTGTAGTTTATCAGAGAATTGCTCTAGAAAGTAACAGTAAGTAAGAAAATGAATGTTGTTGCATAATGTAGTACCTTAGGCACTTCAGCTGTGAAATGTTCACAGTTCCACAGGTCTGAAATGGTTTCAAAATCCCAACTGACCATCCTTTGATTCAAGGCATTCAGAAGGGGATAGTCATCTCGTGCCTTCAAACTAACATGAGAAAGTTTGTTGTTTCCTTGTTCATTCTTTCCAACTTTTTTGTTTGCCTATTTGTTTTTGCCTTTTCCCGAGTTGGGGCCTTTTTTGTAGCCACTTTGAAAACTAATTCAATTGTTAAATCTGTTTGATTTTGTGTCAATTCATTAAAAAGAGTGGCTAGAAGATTGATAACTCCATTTTATTACAATAAACTTATCAAGACATCTTATCCTGGCGAAAACACGTGAGCTCCCATGAAGTCTGATGACATATTACCTGTGTATCTTGACTGAGTTCCTAATATAGCTTGTTGCTTGAATTCATGTTCAATTTATATTTTCCGCCTAATGCAACAGATATGAGAAAGCCAAAGGTGGCAGCTGAAATTGCTAAGCAGCTGCACAAATTCCATCAAGTGGAAATTCCAGGTTCTAGAGAGCCTCAACTATGGAATGATATATTCAAGTTTTTTGGGAAAGGTTATTCCTCTTTGCAGTTCATTTTCTCTTTTCTTTATCATGTCACAAAAAAGTGAACTCTTATTTCACCTTTGCACACTGTAAATGTTCCTTTCAACAAAATGCCTTTACCTTAACGATTCTTTTGCGTCATGTTTGTGCCATCTTTTCTGATGTAGCATCTGATCTCAAATTTGATGATAATGAAAAGCAAAGGAAGTACGAGACAATATCTTTTAAGGAAATTCATGATGAACTTCTTGAGCTAAAGGTAAATTCCTCTTTTAAGCAATTTTTTCTGGATATCCTAACTCTTGCATGATATATGCTGTGGGATAACCACTACATCAACGGCCTCTGATATTTTCATTCATGCTCTTTTAAAAATGTCTATATGGTACGCCAAGAAGTATGCCTGAATTACCTACCGCTTAATACTGCAAGAATGGAACGGTGTACAACTTGCTGAGAGGTCTTAGTATGTGATGTCATGGGTTTCTCACTTGCCGTCACACAATGCCATGCGGTGTTGACACCTAGAGGAATAATTGTTTTCTGATAGCATACATGTAGATGAAGATTTGTTGATACAAGTGGTTAAATTGAACAATCTAACTAAATCCTTGGAAAGATGATGTCAGAAAGACGGATAATTTTTTATGTTGCTATATGTCAGTTTGTGCTAGGATGTGAGGTACTCTAATGCTCCAGAATCATCTCGCGAGTTCCTAATATTTCTTGTCCTTTTTATTATGCTTTTTTTGGGAAAATTGCCTTTAACGGCAAAAATTTGAGGTTTTAATTCACTTTACCCAAATTGATTAGTATATTATACATATCTATAGCAAGACTCTCATGCTCTTATGTAATGAAATGTTGCTTGATGGTGGAAACAGGAATTAACTGGCCTTCTTAATGCTCCAGTGGTGTTTGCTCACAATGACTTGCTCTGTGGCAATGTTATGCTCAATGATGAGGAAGGTACACTTTGTTTCCTAGGCTGATAAATTCTGTCTGATTCTTCTATCTCTGTTCTTGAGTGGCATGAACCAAACAGTCGTTTTCAGAAGCATTTAGTTTTTCCTCCTATTCCAATATATCTTTTGCTTGCTTCATGTTGTCTTGATCTAAGTCTTAACTCCATGAGCAATTAGCATCCCCAAGTGGACTGGTCGTATTGAGACACAAGCATTGCATGCTCGCTTGTGGCTTGTACTTTCTTATACTTACTTTTCCTTTCTTTTTATACGTTGTGTTAACTTTTCTGGTCATTTCTGCTCACTTTTCAGGGAAACTTTACTTCATTGATTTTGAATATGGGTCATATAATTACAGAGGGTTTGACATAGGAAATCACTTCAACGAATATGCAGGCTATGAATGCGATTACAGCTTGTATGTTTCTCAACTTGTGCCTTTCCATGTCATAACAATTGTTTGAGTTGATGTTATTATTTTGACTTATGTTGGTACATTTTTCAGGTACCCAAGTAAAGATGAACAGTATCATTTCTTCAGGCACTATCTGATGCCAGACAAACCGCAGGAGGTATCTTAGGATGAGCTTATGCATTTCATTCTTCATCATTTCCAATAACCGCAATCATGCTTATGATTTGTAGAGGAGCTGGCACGATGATCTCGAATTATGTCAATTAACTTCGTTTGGAATTAACTGTTCTCCAGTTGCAAGGGTAATCCCTTGTTATACCAGAAAAATAGAATAAATGAAATGCCTGGGGATGTTGTTTACTCGGTCATCAAGCAGATGGTGTTGTATACATGTCATGTTGCCAATGCTTCATATCCAATTACTTTCGAATGTCCTTTTAGTCAATTCTCAAGTTAGTCTATAGCAGATGGCATTTTAGTGCTCACTCTATCAAATACTCAATTTGTCATAGCCTCGTAGTTGGTTTTCCTTTAGTCACTGTTCCTGCTCGGTTGTTCCATATTCTAATGTCCACTGCTATAGAATTTGAAATCGGCTGGTTACTTGTTTATACCCATCAGTTCCTCATTCCGCTATCGCAATCTCAACATTGAAATAATGTGCTTCGTTTTTTGATAGGTGTCTGATAAAGATCTTGGAGCTCTGTACATCGAGACCAACACGTACATGTTGGCATCACACCTATTGTGGGCATTGTGGGGACTAATCCAGGTAATACCAACTATTTTCATGTGCTGAAATCTTCATCGACGCGGTGCATCATCTCTCGAGTATGCTCACATAAGAGCTGTTGATCCTACAGGCAAAGATGTCGCCCATTGACTTCGATTACATGGAATATTTTTTTCTGCGATATAACGAATTCAAAAAGCAGAAGCAGAGTTCCATCTCATTGGCCAAAAGCTACCTTACAGGATCTTGAGCTGGGGGGTGCGTTCGTTCGTTTGTCCACACCTAGCCATCTGTCTATAGAAGCTGTTGGATAGATTTTCCCACATTTAGGACTCAATACTGTAATGCAGGACACTAGATTCGCTTTGAAAGAAAACGCTAGAAAGTTTGGGACGTCGTGCCCCCTGCAGATGTAGCCCCTGTTGTTGTAGTCTTATTTGTTCACTATTCTTTTTTCACTAGTAAGATGTCGATTGTTCAGCTCAACCTTCAAGCATAAATAATGATTCACTGTCTTTTCTTCCCATTCTTTGGAGCTGCCGCATGGTTAATGTTACAATAAGCTGCAATTGAAAAGGTTTGCTTATGAACTTTTGTTGAATCTAGTAGAATCAGGTAAATCGCTGCCAAAGCAGTTTGTGGAGGGAGGAGCGACGCTACATCTTTAAACACGACAACTTACTACGTTGTCTTAAAACCAACGGACAATGCTTCGGGGAACTGTGGGATAAATACATTAAATAGCATCAAGCAGAAACCATCTCCTCAATGTACATGCATCGCAAACTACCGAAGCGTCAGAACCATTCCGGATTAAGTCTACTATTGCCAACCGAAAAAAGTAAACATAGAAGGCACTCTGGAATATTGAACAGCTGAGACGGAATATCTCGGGACGTCAAGAAAATCACCCAGAAAGTTTTGGCAAAAGATCAAAAGTCACTTGATACGAAGAATTAGGTCCACAAGCCTCGGAGGCCAAGAGAGCAAGCAGGTGCAATTCTGTTCCGAGACTTTTAAGGCTCTGTTGCTTATTCCACTGACAACAGAGAGGGTAGAGATCTCCAGAATAAACTCCATGAACAACATACACTAGCTCCCGATTGCTTTTGACGATCAGGTCAAACCAGTTGACATCATATTTAATAATCAGTGTGGAACAGGGAACATAAACAAGTTCTACAAAGCAAAACCCGAAAGTCGAACAAGCTATAGATGAGGTTTCATCACTTGATCCCCATCTCTGCCCGAAGCCCCGCCATGTATCTTCCAAAATTTCTTTTCCAAGCCCTGAAAGGTAAACACCCATGGAAATACATAGCGCCTCTAAAATGGGACATTTGAGCTTCAATTTGGATTGTGCATCCATTTAACATCGTCAAATCCGATTTTGAAAAAGCTTTTGGCCTCATCTGGATGCAGTTCTATATCGCCGCAGCAAGAAATTTCAGAAAATACACAACTTGATAACCATGGAACTGAGTCTAGCGTAAGGTATCTAGGCTTGAAGAACTTGGCAGTGAACAATGTGACTTTTCAGGCGGTTCCTCCCTGCAAGGTTAGACCAGAGATTTGTGACCATGGTCCTTAATTGGCTTTTTCCCGCTATAGTCTCCCACAAATGTTCAGCAGTTGCACCCCTGCCACCATCAGATTTCGAAACATCAACGACCGAAATGCTCATGTTGTTTCTGATAACGCACAGCTTCCCATTAAGGGGAACTAGCGCAGCCGCCTCTAGAGCCTGCGAATTTCCCAAATGCATCTTACTGTCAATGTGCTTACTCCAAGAATCCGTCACTTCATCGTAAACCCTCAATTTGCATCCGTCCTTGCAATCCAAAGCATAGAGGTCACCATTAAAGGAGACACTGGGGTTTCTCCAGCCGGCGACCATTCCATCGTACACCGGGAACCAGCTATCCGTCTCCGGTTGGTAGACCTCGCTAAGAACCTGCCGGTGTGACCCAAGCCCCTTCAAATACCACTTTCCATCGTAAACGACGCCAATGAAGGGCACCATGGCCGTGCTCATCTCTGAAATAAAGGACCAACGGTTTCTGTTGGGATCATATACCTCCGCTGACCTCATAGTTCGGTGAACACCCTCGTTCTCACCACCAGCTACGTACAAGCAGTTGTTTATGACGCATGAACCGAAGAAATGCCGTCTCCGAAGCATATCGGGGGCACGATGCCATTTATTTGTCCTCGCACTGTAAAAAACCACTCGTCTCATCGAGCCTTTCAGTGGATCTTTGCCACCGAATAAGTAAAGGTGGCACCCACTTAAGACGGCACATCCGAAACCTAAAGCTTCCGAGTATTCCTTTGGCACTGGAGGAAGAGGCTGCCAGAGCTGATATATGGGATCAAAAGCATGCCATGAGATCTTCCTATCTCGGTCTCTCTTGATTACATATACCCATTCTTCTGCAATTCCAACGCTCTTACGCAAAGAGTAGAAGAAGTTACCGGAAAGAAGCTTGTACCATTTTTTGCAGACTAGGCGGAGCTTACAGTGTTCCACTCGTGGTACCCTAATGAGGCACGCAATGGCCAGGTCATCGGGTAGGCCTGGAAGTAGAGGGGATTGATTCCGGCTTCTATCTCCTCGTGTGGGCTTGTTCCTTGTTGGATGAATGGATGGTTTGATGTCAGGCTGGAGACAGAGCTTTGCTCCAGGTACATACCTTTTGGCCCCAGCAACAGTTTTGAGGCTCGCATCAACTCTACATAGACACGCTGTCGAATCAACCTGAAGACATACAAGTCAATAGTCATTAACATGATCAGCCACTCTAAGATATAGGACAGAAGTTCTAGAGCATTTGTCTATAGGCATTACAAAATGCACACAAAATCTGAAACCAGTATGCATAATCTACAATATCATTTAAGACCAAGTTATTAGAAAAGATGGTAGACACGACATTCCTACAGTTTCTCAAGAAGATAACCAGAAGTGACTTCCGCAATAACCCTTCCCAAATTCTTGTAAAACTAGATAAAACGAGTGTCCAACATATGCAATATATTACCATATACCCTACCTTTATACTGTCACCAACGCTTGTCAGGAAGCAGTAGCATAGTAATAGTCACCCTTTGAAAGGAGAAAATCGGGCATCTTTCAAGAGAAGAAAGACAACAGCTCCTAAACGATGAAGCCAGAGTCCAGCAAAACGTGACTATTCTATAAATTGCGGTGACACAATTATCAGTATCAGATTTAGGAATTATCCCCAAGACAACTTGAAGTTGCCAGATTTACATGAAACTTAATGAACTTCTATTTCAACATCAGTTTCCATCAACAACCAAACCAGGCAAGCAAACGGCACAATCTCCAAGACAAGTGGGACAACGTACAAGCTATTCTCTCAGTCAACAATTTCGATTTAGTTTTCCAAGGACATTCCAGTCAACAGCAGCAGACTGCAACCACTACACATGAGAATCACATTACAAATCATTGCATTGAAATCCACAGTACAACATCTTGAACAACTCCCAGGGCTCAAGTAGCTTCACTCATTGAACTGCTGAACCAACCAGAGACAGAGAGCTTGCGATGAAGCACTCACAGAAATGAGAAAGGGGGATCATTACATCTTGCAAAACACCCCCAAATGTATCGAACTGTTTAAAGTATGCAGGAAATTTGTGTTGATACAATAAAAAAAGAAACGATTATGCTTAAAGAACGATCATAATATAGCAGAGAGAATGATGAAAATAAGAGGTTTGTTCTTACCAAAGGAGGCTGGATCACCCTATCCATTTCTCTTCTCATGATTTAAATTCCCCCTCCTACACCAGAAACTCTCACAATCTTCCCCCTAATATCGAACTCCTTCACAATCCTTCATTCAAACAAAGAACAGGGAGCAATTGCGTTGAAAGCAGCTACCCAAGAAACTGAGCTTTCACCATTTCCCCAATTCCACATTTGACTCCAAGTAAAATAAAAGAAGATCAAGACCTATCAAGACCTTTAAGACCGGCGTCGTTGACCTTCTAGAGCACCGAAAGGACTCCTGATTTTTCCAACATCAACCTTGTAAACTGAAGACCAGGAAACCAACTAAAACCTCTCACGGAATCTATGCTCACTGCCGACGCAGGACACACCAATCCCCGGTCAACAAAAGCCGATTAAAGAGAGAGCGACTAAAACCCACCTTCAAGATTGCAACCCCAGACGGGGAAATGCTCCACAGTGATTCAAGAGCAAGCGACCAAACCACCGAAACCCTCAAAATCTTATCTTCACGAAGAGAAGAGAGGAGAAGGAAAGAAACCCAGGAGCCGGAATTGGGAGACAGCAAAGAAAATGGGGGTGCAAAGAAAAAGCAGAGAAAGTGAGGCAAAGAGATCTCCTTTCACCATTAAAATCCTCTCTAGTGGAGTTGAGGGCCCATCAGACATCACGCACCTCCTCAACGGCACAACCTACCAAGCAGAAGAGGGCAAATTTTTTCCCAAGAAAACGTAGGAAAAAGAGACGGAGGAGTAAACCTAAACCACTACCCTGAGAGACAGAGACAGAGACAGAGACAGAGAGAGAAGGCGAAAGAGAGAGGACACTTGGGTTGCTGGTTCATTGGACAAATGATGAAGAGCACATCGCAGGTGTGGATTGCAAGATCAGCTTTTGTTGTGTCGAGGGGAAGAAAGTGGAGGAACCTCAAAAACAAAAGTGGTTAACAAAAGAAAAAAGAAAGAAAGAAAGAAAGAAGAGGGAGTCAAACGTTAAAACTGCAGATTCTCTTTATCATATTCTTTCTTTTATTAATTGTGTTGTGGAAAAGAGGGGAAAGATTTTAATAAAGCTCGGTTCAACTAAAGGGAAATTTCCAATTTACCCCCTCTCTTCGTTTCGACAAAAAATTAATAATAATTAATTAATTACCCCCTTTCAGTTTCTATCTACGTACGCCGCCAAAAGTTGTTTTGAGATTGAGTGGTCAGGGAACTTGAAATTTTATAATTAGTCACACTGGTTCGAGATTCGATTTTTCAGTTGAGCACATATGATTTAAGTGGGGGTCATGACGGTGGGTTGCTGTAGTCTACCCTGATAAATAGTCGAGATGCCTGACCCAGACACCTCAATTACAAAAATAAAAATAAAAATCCAAGCTCGCTAACTAGAGGCATATTTTGAAACCCCCCCCAAAAAAAAAACTAAAGGCATATGTCATTTTTAAGAACGAGAAGATGATGAAATTAAATGTCTGTCGGTTCAAATCGACTTGAACTTACACGAGTTGCCGTGGCACTGTGTGTTGGATTGGAGCCATCGGTTCATATCAATTAAGGTTGTGAGTACAAACAAGCTCGAGAAGATGTCTGGTGCAGTAAGCTCTGATGTTGTATTTAGCCAAATTGAAAGAGTTCTTCCATTCGCATCGCGACGAGACAATTCCTACCATTCACAAAAGGTAGATTTTACTCTTCTACAACTCAGAATATATTGGTGAATAATGTAGAAGGTCTAGCCTATATGTCACCAATCAAGAGAGGTCTTCCACCTATGCCTTCAAGCAGGTGTCAACCAAGTTAGGTCTGACTGGTCAAATTTAAAAATGATGGGTCGGTTTTCACAACGTTTAATGGGGAGATGAATGATTAACAATTCAACTCATGGTCATTTGATTTTGAAATGAAAATATCAATGGGCATACCAAAATAGATTGATTGTCCAAAACATTAGAGAGAAATCAATTTCGTGAAATTAAATCGACGATTGTTTTTCTTAATCAAGAGATAATGCGAGGCGGTATTGGATTACCTAATTTAGTCTTTCTAGGATTAATACCACGAAAAAAAATCTAAACCGGTACACCTGTGATAATTTTATATAAAATTATTTTTTTATTACAAAAAACTTCAAACTGATACGCTTGTGATAAATTTACTCTAAACCGGTACATCTATGACAAATTTACCGTCCGTTAATTTTTGTTAAATTTAACCGTTAAATTACTGAATTGTATTACATGTGGTGATTCACAGGTGTATCAGTTTAAGGTTTTTGCTCTCTGTTTGTCACAAGTTTATCAATTTGAGATTTTTTTGGTATTAACCAAATTTAACGAAGGATAAATTTGTGACATGCGTACAAGTTTGAGATTTTTTGTGGTAAAAAAAACGTTTGAGATAAATTTGTCACAATTATACCATTTTGGAGTAAATTTATCACAAATGTATCGATTTGAGGTTTTTTGTGATATTAATAATTTTTTCTAATATATCTCCACCCACCACATGAAAGTATGACAATACTTTTTGTTCAATCCGGTAAGAAGGGTATTTTCGTAATTTTATTAGTCGCCATCCGGTCTTCACTAATCTGGGATTAGTGGGGGTATTGTGGGACTTCTTTGTGAAATCAATTGCAGTGATTGGATTATGATAAGCACCTGCCCATCCCATCGACTGCTCTTTCCCTTCCATCCTCCCCCCACGCACTACACCAACCGCACCCCCCCCCCCCCCCTCCCCCGCTTCTCTTTTTGGTTCCTCCAATATTTATTGATTTATTCATCACATCAAAGTTGATTTGGATACTATTTTATTGTATTAACGTTGTTGCTATATTATTATTTTATTATATAGTACAAGGAATATAAGCTCATGATGCAACGTTTTTTTGTCATGGGAAGTTGGGTAAAACTCATCACAATATTGAATCATTTTGGCACACAAAGTAGTTGGATAACTTCGATTTGATTCAAGCTAGTTTGACAGGAAACTCAATTGTCCGAGCGACGTAACATATGTACATCGCTCTTGGAATCACATATTAGTAATGTGAAATTATATGAATGGATAAGATAACTCGAACTGGAATGGACATAATCATGAGGTAAAATATAATTGGACCATGAATTAGTCGTGGATTTGGTCAGGGGTATCAAAACCGAACCGAACTGAAAATTTCATGCAATTTAGTTCAGTTCGATTTGTTATTCAAGTAATTGAAAATCAACCTTTTTTATTTTCAATTCGGTCCGGTTAGACAAATTGTACTAAAAATAATCATTTTTTCTTCTTTCTTTTTCTTTCTTTCCTTTTTTTTTTGCGAAGAGCAAGCGCGGTTATTGGCCGCTATTGGATGGACGATAGGGGTCGTTGGCCTCAACCGTGGCCGACTGGTTGAACCGAAAAGAAAAGAAAAGAAAAAATAAAAATCTAACTGAACCAAACCAAAATTTTGGTTCAGTTTTTATACAGTTCAGGGCAAAGATTGGGTTCAATTCAAGCTTGTATCCTAATGACTCGGTTCAGTTCAATTTTTTACGGAACCATTGACATCCCTAATTGTCATCTTTGGTGAGATCAAACCTTAAATAGGGCAATGTGTGGTTTTTTTATTATTATAAATTCATCAATCTTTTTATGTCCATAGTGATTCGCGAGCATAGTCGCCATAATGTGGAATAGTAATTCCTATTTTTCATATTTATAAACTTGTCAATTTGTTTATATCCATAGCAATAGGTGGCAAATGGTGGCTCAATTTGTAGAGCGCTATTTTATTTTATTTTTTCTACAATAACTTATCTGAATTTTTTCTTTCAAACATGATCGGGAGGAGTTCTCATCCTATTTCCTATCCTAATCCTTCTCTTAACATATGAGGTGAAAACACAAAAATAAGTTCGTGGATCATTAGTTTTGAACTTTAAGTACAATGTGGAAATTGGCAAGCAATTCAAATTTCCCATCTTTGTGATGGTGACGTTCCCCGGTCTGAAGTCAACGGAGAAACGTATGAGTTTAGAACTCTAACGCACGCGGTTCGTACTTAGAGTAGAGATCAAGAAAATAACAATAGAAAAAAATTCTTTATTTCACAACAAAATGCTGTAGAAGTACAATTCATTTATTATTTAACCGAACACAAAACGGAATTGAATTGAAAAAGCATGACATTTGAGTCTGGTTCGGTTTCGGTTTTGGTTTTGATTTCGGTTCTATTCTGACAACCCTAGTTTAAATATTCATTGATTTACGATGTGTGCGTGTGTTTTTTATAATCAAGACGACTAACACAACAAATCACTGTCATGACCCCCACTTAAATCACATGTGCTCATTTAGAGAATTGAACTTGAGATCAGTACGTCTAACCATACAATCTTAAGTGCGCCCTAACCAATTGAGCTACCCATAGGTGGGTTAGCATGTGTTTGTTTTGTGAAAAATAAATAATTTCAAAAACGTTTTCATAAAAATAATCTTGTATTGCTTTAAAAAATGAATGAAAAAGTAAATATCTTCATTGTCCGTACCAATGTTTAGACATAATTGTTGTTAATAACAAAAAAAAATTCATTGGTTAATGATTTCAAACTATACAAACAATTATGACAAAAAAAAAACAACAAAAACAATTACTTAATAAAAAATATTTTTTTAAATCTTTTGTTCTTTACGAAACAAGCGGAGCGTTATTTAGTGCAATTTCAACTCCAATCGAGCAAATTTCAAGCAGAAATCACGTGAATTAATTATGACAAAATCAGTTATATTTGAATACAATGCTTGTCTGCATGTCAAAATGTGAGACTTTTTCTTTCTTTTGCCCCACAAAATAAGTCGCCCACTTTGGACGGTGCTTCAGCAGGGACCCTCCCGTCTCCTTTCTTTTGGATTCTTCTAATT
Source organism: Rhodomyrtus tomentosa (assembly GCA_028455895.1). Classification (NCBI taxonomy): domain Eukaryota; kingdom Viridiplantae; phylum Streptophyta; class Magnoliopsida; order Myrtales; family Myrtaceae; genus Rhodomyrtus; species Rhodomyrtus tomentosa. Next base: position 36,373,900 of record JAPCWY010000004.1, read on the forward strand.
TTCGTTCTAGTCCTCGCTCGTTCGAGTCCTATAATCGGAAAATAATTGCAAATAAGGCCAATTTATATGAGTTAATCCGAAATTGACCCAACAACAACCGTTCTTGACCGCAATCTTAGGATATATTACACGGACACGCATACTGGAAATTTTTTCCCGTGTCGGACACGTGCCCGACACGGAGGGATTCGGACCGAATCTCTTCGAACAAGCGCGTCTGAATTCGATTGCCTGGTCAATTACAAGGACACGCGAGGGACTCACGTGTCCAGCGTGTCCTCCGCTTCCCCTTCCCCCCTCTATTCTCTCTCCTCTCTCATCCCTCTCCCTCTCACCCCATCTGCTCGACAACTTCCCCGAGCTCCCTCACGTCCGACACCTTCTGCCACACCACTCCTCCTCCTCCCTTGAGATGCCGAGCATCCACCGCCTCTACCCTCCGTCGCTACTCTGTCCATCGCACCTCGCCATGTCCCCGAGATCAACCCCACAAAGCTCGAGGACCCACGAGACTTTGAGACACGCGGCCCTCGATGCTAACTCCTCCTCCTTTGGCTGTTGCTTCGGACACCACGGCCGCTCCATCTCTGCCGTCAACCGTCGAATTGCAACATTCACCGAGCTCGTGAATCAGATCTGTGAGCAGCCGAGGCCCAATCTAGTCATTGAGCTCGTAGCCCTGGCGTCTTCAGCTACTTGGTCGTGCCTCGCCCGCCACTGCTCGAACCCCATCGACCTCGTGCGCCCTTCAAGCTGTCTACCACTGACCACCGATCCACTGCTCGTTGCCTCCCGTGAGCCCAGATTCACGCTCAACGTCCCCTGATCCGTGAGCCATCTTGCCTGAGCTTATTGGACCCCAACTTCGTCCCGAAGCCACCGTCATCCGTAGCCCACCACTTCGCCCCATGAGCTGCCGGCCCTAGTGTCATCATGTTATTGTTGTTAAAATCATAATTTATCATGCTATACACACACACACACACACACATAATATATAACCGTGTCCCAGTGCATCGGAATTCTTTAATTTTTGAGAACTGCCGTGTGGCGTGTCGTGTCGTGTCACGAGTCATGTCCTGTGTCTGTGTAACATAGATGTTAGGGCCGACCATACAAACAAATAAATGTGGCAAGTAAAATCATATTTTGACATTGCGGTTATTAAAGACAATATGTTCGCAATAATTGACACAAAAAGGGATATCTGAATAATTCTCTATCACGAATGCATGGTTCATGTTTTAAATATCTTATTTATGCTATTAAGTCCCTATTCGTTTTGCGAAAAACAACTTAGAGAAAAATAGTTTCCCGATTTTCTGCCGTCCATCTCACAGAAAATAGATGGGTTAAGAAAAATAGTTTTCATTCATCAAAAAACACCCTAAAAAATGAGGAAAATAATTTGCTCTTCATCTTTCCTTTCTCTATTTCTTTCCTCCCCCATAATAGATCGACTCTGAACTCTGTTCATGGTTGGTTGTAAACAAATAGTCTCTTCACTATACACCTTGCTTAGATCTTCCCCGGGTGGATGGGCACTCCTGCGAATGCCACCTCTTCTACAACCTTCTCAACGGGTGATGAACAAAAGGTAGTGTCTGAACGTGAACAATCTGAGATTGCCTCTTTAATATTTTTTTATTTATTATAAATATTTACTTTTTCCCTTCTCTTTTTAATAATTTTTATTTTATTTTTTGCCTTTTTTCTTCTTCCTCAGTCTCCTAATGCCGGCTAACGGCTGTAGAAGAAGGGAAAATAAAAAATAAAAATAAAATTTTAGAAAAACAAAAAGGAAAAATAAAATAAAATAAAATATTATTAAAAGGATTGCATGTTGAAAAATAAAACCAATTTTTCTTACTGAATGACGAAAGATATTTTTCAGTTAAATTTTAAGTTTAAGTCGAGCATCGGAAAGTATTGTGATTTTATTGGAAAATGATTTTTTGGAAAACACTTTCTGGAAACAACAAATTTTTTGCGAACCAAACGCAGCCTCAATACTCATAATTTCCATGTGTATTACATTTTATTAGAATGAGAAATGAATAAAACTAAAAAGGGCATTTGGGTGGTAATTGTTGTTCTATTCTCTTGTAATTTCGCTTAACTCCATCGGTTTACTCAGCTAAAGGAGCACATCTGAGGAGCCATTTCAATTGAGAGCACCCATGAAAATGCCATTTATCCTCTCCAAAGCAACTCCCTATCTGTAATTGCTCCCCATTTTCACGGTTGAAGAATATTCTTTTTAAATGATCGTCTGAATGCTTCGAAACAATTAGTCAATAAATTACTTTCACTATCGACAACAATTTATGTCTATACATTCTCATGAATGATGAAAATAATATTTATTTATTTATTTATTTATTTTTATAAAATAATGCAAGTGAATGTTTTTAAAAAAAATTATTTCAATATTTATTTTTCGCCAAACGAACTTACCGGTAAATTTTATTTGTTTGGCCCGTGTCGTCGACCTTCTTGTGGGTTTGGAACGAATAATTTTCTGAATCAGAGTCACTTCTAATCCAACCAAATATATATATATATATAGGGGAACAAAAAAAAAATAACAGAAAGGAAATTAGGACAAAGTTGATGCCGCTCTGCATTAACTCCTGAAATGGATCTCAAGAACTTCAACTGGTCAGCCGTGATTCAGAAGATGAGCAAATAAATGTATGTGTGTGTCTATCAAACAACATTGATAGACACACACACACATTTATTTGCTCTGGCACAGAAATAATACGCTATATGACATAAGTTAAGAGGCTGTTGGATGTCGTTTACATAAATTAATAAAAATTTCGGGACTGAATTGACAAAAATATAAAAATTTTAGGGTTATTTTGAATTATTTTTCCTGCACTTATATGGGGGATATTTTTGCGGAGTACCAAAACCTTTTCTTGCAACGCCGAGAAGACCCTCGTTATATATATATATATATATTAAGTGGCCCACAAATTTTAGGGAGACTATGTTATAATGTATGCTGATAGATATGTCTGGAAATTGGAATGCTAAGGAAAAATCATTGTGACTCTATGAGTGACCTCTAGTAATTAACTTGCAATATATACGTTCATATAATATAAATATATATATGTATGTATATATGTGTGTGTCTACAAATATCCAGAATGCATTAAATATTTGTCACGGTAAAGATGGCTATCGGCACCGACTATTTTTGTCCTTTAAAGTCAATCACATGCAGTAGCTGTAGATGTAGATGTAACGTAGGATGCGGGAAAACGACCTCCTTGATTCCAATGCTGCCGGCCGCGCAGTGCCATTAGCCGCTACTCTGCCGGCAGATCGTTAGACGCGAATGATGGCCTCAGATGGCATTGGCACATGTGTCGGATTCGGATCCGAATCTCCTATCCTAAAGTCAAGGGATCCCGCGATTTTTAACTGTCGGATATTCCTGATAGGGGAGAGAAGGAAGATCTGACGGTGGGGTTGCTAAGGGATCCTGTTCCGTTGGCTTCGCTCCGTTGGAATCGGAGGTGAGAGCGATACGAGTGGAAAATATTTTGTAAGTCTAAAAATTCGATGGGTGTATAGATTATGAGTTCAACAGCCACACATTAGGAAATATTGGGCAAATTCAACCTACATAGCCAAGGCCCGACAAATTCTATATCTAAAGTTTTATAGTTTTTTTTTCGAAGTTTTTTTTTTTCCTTTTTCGTTCAAGTGCATTTAGAATAACTTCTATTGTCGATGATAGACCTAGCCCTGCCCCATTCATTAGGTGTACCCTAAAAGATGGACAATGATCAAATCATGCAAAACTCACACGCTTATGGACTTTAGATTAACGTTAGACTTCTAACGAACATTGGTCAAACTTTGACCGTGGTTTCCATCTTTCCCAGGTTCTTAAAGGGCAGGCGCCTGCCTAGTGCATGGAAAATCATAGGATTAATCAAACCCCCAAGCTCTAGATCTTCTATTTAAGGGCGACCAAACCCCTCGAACAAAAAGGAATAAACGTGGCCATAGTTTATTTCGCTAAAAAAAATAATAATTAAGAAAATATTTTCTTAAAATTTGATCGTTTATATTTTTTTAGAAGGAAGCCGCTAGCTTAATAGTTTGATAAGTACTGTCAGCTATTTCTAACCATACGATCTTCCAATCAATAATTATTTTATGCAAAATATGTGGTGATGGTATGTGAATCTACGGTTAATATTGTACCATCTCCGATAGTATTGTCAGGGAATCATTTCCCTTTTTAGAATAATTAGTTAATAGGGAATGTTTTCATCCTCGACAACATTCTCTATATAAATATTATTGCAGGACTGTTGATTCATTCTATGTGTCCTTCCTTCTCAATTCCCTGTCATCCCATCCAATGCATTATTTTTCGATCTTCTGCCCGCTTGCATCGCATAGGCTCCACAAGCTTCGATGCGGTTCATTGACTCCTCCTACTTGTTTTGGACAGGTAGCCGGGGGCGATTAAAAAAAAAAACCAAGAGTTTCATCGTTCTTCTTGTTCATCAATCGGAAATCAAGATAAAACAGATTTTTTCGTTGCTCCATTTTTTTATGGGTGATGATGCGAGCGATCGTTTTTCAGAAAAAAATACAATCCAAATCATTCGCTTTATGCGAAACAAACGGAGGTCCGGAAAGGAAACAACTCAATCGAGGGATGGCGCTTTTTGACCGAGGGTTTAAAGATGAGCAATTGATGAGCGCCGATCCAATGAATTTTGTGCTTTTTGACCAGCCATAAACATCGGTTCCTTTTGCCCTTTCAAGACAGACGGCCGGATCACGACCAAAAGCCACCGCGTTGCTTGCATGCCCCACTTCTGCTTGGTCGTGAAAATAAATAATACATTCTCCAGCAGCGCAAACTCTTGCTGTATTACCAAGACTTTCATGTTTTTCAGCCTCAGAATCCCTCTTTCAGGAAGAATCCGCATCCTGCAACTCATTGCCAGTCTAACATTACGCGTCAGTAGATATGAAACTAATACCTTTTTTCTTCTTCTTTTTTATGGGACTCGTCATGCTAGACGATGGTCAAAACCCTCGTATCAATAAATAATGAAATATACGCGGGGGTCTATGCTGTATCCGATATGAAATACGGTTCTGAGAAGTTTTTCTCTAAGACTTCCATTAGAATTAAACTGGGTCTCGTCACGAAATACGGTGGAAAATACATAAGGTCGAGCCGAAGAGGAAAAAACAACACGAGCTTTTACCTACTTTGGCAACGCGATTCACATGGTTTGTGTGACGTCCTTAGATTAATTAATGGAGGTATTGTCTGCTTTGACCTGTTCCACAGCGAGCCTTATAGTTTTCGTCCTTTGACATACATGTGTTTACCTTGTCAAAAGTTCATCCATTCTGGTAGTGTTCTCCCTTGAGCATACTTAGGCATTTCCATTATGTCAAAAGATGTGTTCTTGAGTTAATTTTAGTTTTCCCATTCCTATCTCAGAATCGCTCTCTCTTTGCAAGGTGCACTCATTCGTGCCCCCTCTGCCATCTTAGAAGCTTGACTCGAGCCGCTCGTTGTCCAGGCCATTTGGTCACGCATGAACACTCCCCGCCCTCGTCGTACCACCCTGTTACAGTTTTCTGGATTATCCACGGAAACAAATGAATATCCACCGCCATGATTGATAGAGCAAGACAGAAATTGTTCAAGGGTACGATGTACGTAGATGCGCCAAGCACGTCAGTGAATAAGAACCTGCCCGGGAAGTTTGTCGTCTGTTGGTGTGCAATAGCCGTGAGCGGTGATTCATTTTTGTCAATAGCATCACCTCACGAGTGATTCTGAAGCAATTCATTTCGTGTCCGCAACACGTCATCGTACTACGACGACGTTGTCTCCCACCCCAAGTCCGTCAATGGAATCGGCCGACGTGGAGCCTACGTGCTACGGATAATATCTCCACGTGCGTGTGTTGTATTGCGCGCGTGCACCTTTTCTCTTCTATTGCTTTCCATCTCCAAGTCCTTATTTATACCCTCCAACCATGGCCTGAACGTTGATATGTTGTCTCTTAGCTTACAATCTTCCTAAGCTCATCACAGGATTAGCTGTCGAAGCTTTTTTGCGCTTTGGGTTCTCGATTTCTTGAAGTTTGCTCAGTTCGCATCGCCGTCGTTGCAAAGAGGGGGAAAGGAGAGATGTCTAAGGAAAGGATCAGCGAGAAGAACCCTCTGCATTTGAAGTGCTTGAATCACATATCGATGCAGTGCCGATCGGTAGAGGAGTCTATCGACTTCTATTGCAACGTCCTTGGTTTCGTTCCCATTCAAAGGCCCGGTTCCTTCGACTTCGACGGCGCTTGGTATGAATCGCGACACTGATGCAATAAGAACGTAGCTGCATTGTTTTTTGAAACAAGGGTTGAATGAGAAGTGAAGAGCAAGCACCGTAATTTTTCTTTGTAACAATGTTGTTGTCTTGGTTGGGTTTAGGATGTGCTAACTGACGTTTTCTTTTCTAATTTTCCACCTTGTAAATTCAGGCTATTCAGCTACGGAATCGGCATTCATCTGATCAAATCTGAGGATCCAGATGGAATGCCGAAAGTCGGTCGGATCGATCCCAAAGACAGGCACATTTCTTTCCAGGTCATCTATCTTTTTCCCTTTAATTCTGAAGTATCCAAAACATTTCTAGTTATCTGTGGAAACGTATGGAGCGAAGACGAGCACCGATATGCGTAACTATAGAACCAAAGGCTAAGATTTCAACGGGGCGACATTTGCAATATCGTTATGTTTACATCCAAAGTTTTCAGCAGCTGAAAATGAGATGGTAATGTCGACGCAGCGAAAATTCTCACCAGTGCTTTTTCATTAGCAGTGCGAGAGAACGGAAACGGTGGAGAATAAGCTGAGGGAGATGAAGATAGAGTACGTGAACGGCCGCGTGGCGGAAGGTGGCATCGCCGTTGATCAACTCTTCTTCCATGACCCCGACGGTTCGATGATCGAGGTCTGCAACTGCGAGAACATCCCGGTGGTGGTACTCGACGATTTTGGAGATGCCATTCGAGGGTGCTCGCTAGCGAACGGCAACAATGCAGAGCAAGAGCGACAGTACAAACTTGTCGAGCAGCGCCAGCGGCAGATTCATCGAGCTGTGGGCGACACCATATGACACTGTAGAAGAAGCAAGATGGAGAGATCAGAAGTTGCTGTATTGTAGGATCAATTCGTTCATTCATTTTGTGCTCGCGTGCTTTTGGCTTTTTGAACTTTTGTTACGTCTGCTGGATTAAGTTTTTCCGCTTGTATACAAAGCAAGCATGCATTGATTTTCAAAGACTCTGGATGGTGTTTAAATTGACGTAAAGGTGCATCGAATTCTCTAAGAAGAGAAACGCCTCTCATTCCGCCAAAGTTCGTACAAGATCTCAAATGCAATATCATCAATCCTGTTATGAAATACATGAATGAATATTCATGTATCTATTATGATATATCTGTATCTTACATTCCATGTATATTTTCATATCCAATGTATGTTCGTCTCCCTATCCAACCTATGTATTAATGATACGAGCAACCTTATTATCCTATAAATAAGAGCTTAGTTTTGGTCATTTGACAAATTGAAATAAGGAAATTTCTCCTCCGGCTTTCTTTACTTTCTCTCTCTATTCTCTCTATTATATATTTGTAACACGATATTTTACAACACGTTATCAATACGAGGGTCTACCAACTGAGTAAATAACTTTGCAAGGTAAGTATGTCCTCTTTATTTTTCTAAGTATTCTCTCTGTTTCTTTTAATTGACTTATACTTCGTCATCTTTTATCAATTCTTCATTTTTCTCTTTTTCTTGGCCTGAAGCCAATTTCAAATCTAAAAGTATCCTTCTGCTCCTGAAGTGGCGGTGGATATTTGAAAATCCTTCTAATTAATTTAAGGATTCATTATGGTACAAAATTATGGCAACTATTGAAAAGGCTAAATTCCATATCCTGTAAGTGAGTGGAAATATTTATCTGTCCTGGTGCCTTGACATAGAAATGCACCTCCAAGGGCAAGGTCTTGCTAATGCAATTACAGAAGACGAAACTTGAAATGTAAAAGATAAAGCAAATGCACTTATTTTTATCCTTTGTTATTTGCATGAGAGCATGCAGACTCAATTTTTATCCATTCGAGACCCTCAGAACCCGTGAAAGAGGTTGAAGGATAGGTATGACCATACCAAGACTGTTATCCTCCCTCAAGCACAATATGACTGGCAGAATCTCAAGCTGCAAGATTTTAAATTAGCGTCTGACTATAACTCCTCTTTATTTGATATTGTTTCTCAGCTTGAGTTATGCGATGTCAGGCTTACTGATGCAGAACTATTAGAGAAGACTTTCTCCACCTTTCATGCTTCAAAAATTGTATTGCAACAACAATACCGGCAACGTCAATTTGCCACATACTCTGAATTAATTTATGTGCTTCTCACTGCTGAACTAATGAATTGTTGCTAAAAAATCATGATTTTAGACCTACTGGCTCAAAAGCATTGCCTGAAGCACATGCTAACTTTGAGAAAAACACTGGCCATTTTAAGGGCTATAAACACAAGCAAGAACATAGTCATTGAAGGGGTGGCAGAAAATTTAACCGCCCTAGGAAATCTAGCTTTGGGCAGAATAAAGAAAAGAAGTCAAAAAAGGTGACTAATGAAAGTATTTGCTATCATTGTGGCATGACTGTGCACTGGTCACGTACTTGTCGTACGCTTACATTTTGTTGATCTATGCCAGACATCTTTAAAAAAAACAGGCAAGTATGGTGAATCTCACGCCATTGAAATTAATCCTACTTCCATAACCACTGTTGAGGCCAACAATATTTCTGTTGATGAGACTCCTCTTGCTCCTGAAGTAGCAAATGCATCCATGGATGTCTCTGATTTCTTTGAGGACTTCCAATTGCTTTGATGAGGCATCAAATTAGTGAATGACAACTTAGCCATCGAATTTTATGATTATAATATTTTATTTTCCAATTGTTTTTCTTTAAATGTATTACATTTTATTGTCTTTAATATGATTATGTAATGAAATGCTTATGAAGCTTATATAACATTTATTATTTTGCAATTTTATTTGATCTTATAACTAATATGCAAATTTTATGATACTTGACACCTGAAGTTTTCAATATATGTGCAAATGAAAAATACTGAGAAAAAGGAAGATGTTTGCTTGTTTGATAGTGCATCAACACATACTATATTTTGTAGTAGACACTTTTTCTCGAGTATGACAATGCGGAAGGCACATGGCCATACAATATCAAGTACTGTTCAGATTATTGATGGTTTTGGGAATTCCACAACTGTTTTGCCAAATGGCACCATTCTGAATATTGAGGAAGCGTTTCTGAGTAGCAGATCAAAAAGGCATTTGCTCGGTTTCAAAGATGTATGCCGTAATGGGTACCATATTTAGACTATTCATGAGCAAAATAAGGAATATATTGGCATTATCTCTTATAAGATGAACTTGAAGACCATCCATGAGAAGCTAGAAGCTTATCTTATGGGTTTGTATTGTGTCATGATTAAGGCTGTTGAAACCTACGCTACCATGTCCTGGAAATTGGTAAGCCCTGATCAATTTGGACTATGGCATGATCGCCTTGGTCACTGTGGCGGTTCAATGATGCATAGAACAATTCAGAATACAAAAGGACATCCTTTAAAGGATACAAAGGTATTGTTGTCCAAAGATTACAATTGTGAAGCTTGTTCACAAGGAAAACTCATTACCAAACCTTTTATAACAAAGGTTAATCTTGAATCCCCTTTATTCCTACAAAGAATTCAGGATGATATATGTGGACCAATACAACCACCAAGTGGATCGTTTCGATATTTTATGGTACTAGTGGACGCATCCTGTAGATAGTCCTATGTTTGCCTATTATCTACGCGCAATGTCCACTTTGCACGTTTACTTGCGCAGATTATAAACCTCTGGGCACAATTTCTTGATTATCCAATTAAAAGCATAAGGATGGATAATGCTGGTGAATTTGCATCAATGAGTTTTGATGCGTATTGTGCTTCACTTGAAATCGAGGTTGAGCACCCAATCGCATATGTTCATACTTAAAATGGATTGGCTGAATCCTTGATTAAACGTATCTAAATTATTGGCCGCACTTTATTATTGAGAATGAATCTCAACGACACAGCATGGGGTCATACAGTTTTACATGCGACGGCTATAATTAGATTGCACCCCACTGCTAGTCTCTTACAATCTCTCCTTCAAATGGTTCTTGGTTATGAGCTTGATATTTCACCTTTATGCACCTTTATTTGTGCAGTACAAGTGCTTGTAGCATTGCCAAAAAGAACCCCAATGTCGTTTGGGCATTTATGTTGGGTTTAATTCACCGTCCATTATTAGGTTCTTGTAACCAACTACTGGTGATCTTTTTACTGCCAGATTCGCAGATTATCATTTCGATGAGACAGTCTTTCCATCAATTGGGATACCTACATCTTCCATGGCTGCAAAGCAGAAACCAATTAAGGTTATCTCCTGGAATGAAAAGAATTTATCTCAATTAGACCCAAGAACTCTTGAGTGTGAAAATGAGGTGTATCGCATAATCCATTTACAAGCTATGGCCAATAGACTTCCCAACGCTTTTAATGATACTACTAAGGTAACGAAGTCTCATATTCCAGCTGCAAATACTCCAGCTAGGATAGCTATTCTCGAAGGACAGGCTAAAACGGATCAAAATCCACCACACTTGAAGTGTGTTAGATCGGTAAGATCAAAAGATACTGTTCCTCACAAACAAAGGGGAAAGAATCAGGAATCTACTCCAGAAGAGCCTAGTATTCGGCATGCTCCCTAAGAGCTTATTGTCCCTAAAGAGACATAAACCCATGAAAAAATCAACTTTGGGAATACTGAAAAATTCATTACTCATTGTAATGAGATTTGGGATCGGAATGAAATAATCATTTATGATGTTTTTGCATTCTCAGTTGCTCATAAAATTATGGATGATGATTATGAGCCACAATGTATTATTGAATGCTGTCAAAGATCAGATTCGCCTAAATGGGAGGAAGCAATTAAGGCCGAATTAGCTTCCCTAGCTAAACGAGAGGTTTTTGGACCTGTAACTCGAATCCCTGATAATGTAAAGCCCGTTGGATATAAATGGGTATTTGCCCGGAAACAAAATGAGAAAAATGAGGTTGTCAGGTATAAAGCTCGACTCGTTGCTGAAGGATTCTCCTAGTAACCTGGGATTGATTATGATGAGACATATTTACTTGTGATGGATATGATTACATTTCGTTTTCTTATTAGACTAGTAGTCTCTGAAAGATTGAAAATACGTCTTATGAACGTTGTGACGACATATCTATATGGCTCATTAAACTCTGATATTTATATGAAAATTTCTGAGGGATTCAAAATGCCTGATGCATGTAGTCCCCACAACTTATTCTCGATAAAATGGCAAAGATCTTTCTACGGGTTAAAGCAGTCCGATCGCATGTGGTATCAATGTCTGTGTGAATACCTAATTAAGGAAAGATACAAGAATGATCCTATCTGCCCATACGTATTTATTAAAAAAGTAAAAATCGAATTTGCTACCGTAATAGTTATGTCGACGATATGAATTCAATTGGAACTCCATAAGAGTTATCTAAAATTATTGAGTATTTGAAAAGGGAGTTTGAAGTTAAAGATTTGGGAAAAACCAAACTTTTTCTTGGTCTAGAGCTTGAGCATAAAGCAAATGGAATAAATTTTCATCAATCATCATACATTGAAAGACTACATAAACGCTTTAACATGTATAAGGTTCACCCATTGAGCACCCCTATGGTTGTAAGGTCTCTAGATCCCCAAAAGGATTTGTTTCGCCCTAGAGAATTTGATGAAGAGATACTTGGTCTTGAAGTACTATATCTCAATGCAATTGGGGTTTTGATGTACTTGGCACAATGTATGAGACCATATGTCACTTTTGTAGTAAAGTTATTGGCACGTTTTAGTTTTGAGCCAACTCGGAGATACTGGAATGAAGTTAAACATATTTTTCGTTATCTCCGAAGAACCATAGATTTGATATTATTTTATTCCAAGGATTCCACTACCTCTAGTTTAGTTGGATATACTGATGCTGGATATAGATCTGATCCACATAAGACTCGCTCTCAAACCGGTTATTTATTTTGTTATAACGGCACCGCCATTTCTTGGCGTTCTACGAAGCAATCGCTAGTAGCTACATCTTCTAACCACTTCGAGATTATTGCTTTATATGAAGCTGGAAGAGAGTGTTTTGTTAATATTTGTTATAACGCATATTCACAATTCTTGTTGTTTAACACCAGTTACAAATTCTCCCACTATAATTTATGAAGATAATGCTGCTTGTGTTGCACAAGTTAGATGAGAATACATCAAAGGAGATAGGACCAAGCATATTTCGCCGAAATTTTTCCATACTCATGAATGTTGACACCTGATTTTTTATCAGTATTTTTCAATCTTATTTTTTGAAAATTCATAAAAAAAATCCATAAAAAGTAAAAAAAAATTACAAAATCAACTTTGGTGACTTTGGCCAAGTTCAAGGAACCATTTTTGATCAAAAAATAATTTTTCATATTTTTCACATTTTTCAGTATTTTTAGAAAATAGGAAAATACTTGAAAATTCAAGAAAAATAACATTTGAGGTCACAAAAATATGAAAAAAATTTCAATATTTTTATTTTAATTCCCTTGTATTTTTTACCGTATAAAAAGTCCAAATTCAAGTTTAATTTTATGTGTTCCTTTGTTACACATATGATGGAATTTGGTAAAAAAAAATGTCAATTGAGTCTTTTAATTTATAATTTTGGCATTTTTAGGATCTTGACATTCAATATGATTGTCCCTCATTGGAATTTAGCCCAATTATTTTTATAAATTGCTCAATTGCATGAATTGGGTAAAATTGCATAATTTATTGCAATTTAGTCCTTGAATTTGGGTATAATTGAAATTACTTTCAATTTTAAGGCCTACCTTTACCAATTGAAGCCACTGCCCAATGTATTTCATCATTCTGAGTCGATTTTCATCGGTAGTTTGGTCCAATTTGACCGTCTGTGCCTTCAATTTTGCAAATTTTCGAATTAAAATTAAGGATAAATTTGGGATTTTTATAGAAATTGACATTAAATTTTGAGAAAAACCATATTTTTAGACAATATTCATGTCCTAAGTTCGATCCTGAGATTTAATTGCAAAAATTCCATACCAATTTGGGCTAATTTTGAAAATTTCAAGTCAAAATCGATTCAGATTAATCAGACCGGTCGAACCGGTTCGCTACAGTGTTGTCTTCTTCCTTATGACTCTTACGCAAATGAACAATGCAAGGCCGAATTTTAATGGCAAAATTAATCGATCAATTGATCACAATCGAAGACGCATTGGTGAGGGTTTGATACTTTAGACCATTCCCTGTCGATTGATACCGGATTGGTCACCAATGGCCCCCAAAAACAGAGAGTAATCGACTGGTCAAGGTCGCGGTACCCGCCAAAGTCAACAAAGACAAACTCAGATCAAATTCATGTCAAATTGGCACAAAATGAGGCTTGACAGAGGACTAAACGGAGTTGGACGGAATACCCAACATCCCAGTTACCGTTGGCATATCATTTGACACGTGATGACACGTGAATTCAAGCGGACGAGGGTTGACCAATCGACGGCAAAATTTCAAAAACGGTATATAGCCTTTGGAGGGCTTTCTATTGAAAAAGGTCGGTTCATTCTGTTTCCCGAAGAGAGCAAAATAGAGAAAGAGAGCTCGCCTTCCTTCGCCATTGTCGAAGGCTTGAGCTCAAATTCGCAGAGCACCGGTTGGGCCTTCTTAGGCCAAGCCAAAGCTTCTAAAGGTCATCAGGAGGTCGCCTGGACTGAGAGGAAGTGATCGCTGCCGGCCGTGCCACAAGAACAGGTGAGTTCAATCTTCAAACTTCCATACTGTGCATCAATGTTGGATTTTGTATTCGATCGTCATTCTTTGATTTTATGTGGGCGTTTTGTTCCCCAAGCATCACTGATCATCATTGCATCTCCATTTTGCATCGGTTTTACTTTAAAACTTCGAATCGAGTCTCCAAACTTTTCTCCATAAGCCAAGAACTGTTTAAACTTGCCTAACCCAATCTAGGTCTTGGGAGCTCGATCGGGGCTCGAGGTAAGTGCTCTGAACCTCTTGTGATGCTTCTATGTTGATGAATTGACTTGAGATGCCATGAATCACATAATTGGAGTAGCTATACCCGTACTAGTTCAAGCTTGCCTGCGTTTGATTCTGAGGATGAAATGCGTTAATTCTGAGATATGTGATGTGAAACGTTGAGACGAGTCGATTGGCGTCAATCTTGTGTAATTCCGTTGAGGTTTCATCATTGGATCGTCACCGGAGGTTCTCGGCCGTCCATTCCACCAGGGTCGGGAGGTTGAAGATGAAACTGACATGGCTGGTCAAAGAGTCAAAGGCTTAGGTGGCAGAGTGTGATTGGTCCACGTGGAAGCCAAGTCAGCTTGACCGTTCGTCTGTTTAGGTTAAGTCAGTTTAGATCGGATGGTTGAGATTAATCGATTCCTACTCTTAATGACCGTCCGATTATAAATTAGGAACATCCGAAAATGGTTTTATAATCAGAAAATCAAAATAAATCGAAACGGTGTCATATGGATAAGTGAGTAGGCAATGTCGTTTAGGTTAGTGGGAGTAGACGGACTAGATCAAGTTTTGCGTTTTAATCGCGGCCGTAAGTTTAAATAATCAAATCCAACGGCTGAGGGATAATCAACTTTTGATCTGGGCCATAGGTTTCAGTCAGCTGATCCAGTGATCGTGGATTAGCCACGTGGTTCAATAGGAACCATTAGATTAAATCCGATTAAACCGAAAAAAAAAACGAGAAACGACGTCGTTTCGGTGTGTAGGCCACATGGATCCGGGTTCGGGTTTGGGCTAGGTATTTGACCCAAGTGGGCCGGGTTGACCGGGTCTAAATTATTTTTTTAATAATAAAAATTCGAAAATGATTTTTAAATAATAAAAAAATAAAAAAAAATCCTAGAAGATTCTAAAAAATGTTAGAAAATCCTAGAAAATCCAAAAAATAATCTGGAAAAATTTTGAAAAATTCCTAGACATTCCAGAAATTCTTAAAAATTGAGGAATGACCATAGACAACTGGTCTATCCTATTTTTGGGATTTCTTATTCGTTCTTCTAAAAATTGATGACATTACCCTTTAAGGGTAAATTGTCTCTGCTTGACATATGAAATAAGTTTAGAATGCCAAGATAAGAATTAAGGTTGGTTTGGCGACCATTTCTTATACTTGGGTTCTCGAACCTCGTCCTTTTTCGAAAGATACGATTCTACCCTTCTAAGGGTAAATTGTTTTTCTTATTCTGATCGAGTCGTAAAAATTGCTCAAAATTAGGATTTGGGTCTGGTGGTTGACCAATCCTTCTGTTTGAGATTTTCACTTCTCATCACTTCCTAAAATGACGGTTTTACCCCTCAAATGGTAAATCATTCCAAAAATTTCAGAAAAATTACGAAAAATCCCGAAAAATAGGAAATAGATTAGTTTGGTGACCAATTCTATTTCCACCATCTTTTGAATCCATATTTCATCTGAAATGATAAATTTTCCCTTCTTGAGCAAATTATCCCAAAACTCTTCAAAATTACGATTTTGCCCCTTAAGAGCAAATCAAGTCAGAAACACTTTTGAGCATTGATTGGTATTTCGCTAGGCTAATAGGGCCTTATTATGGATGCCACGTTGCTTTCATGTGATTTATCCGCACGTTTTGGATCTTTGATTTGCGCATTCATTTTTATTGATTGTGAGTGTTAGGGCAGTCACTCCTATTTGCATGGACTCTTAGTGTTAGGGTTCACACCTCACTTATCTTCATGAAATCTTAGGTTAGAAAAATCATTCAACTTAGCTGTCAAAAGGGCGTCAACTCTGACAGTTGGCGTAACAAAGTCTCCGATCTCATTTCTCTGGTTTTTGCAGAATTGAATAGATTGCTCCCAACTATTCGATAGGGTTTCCAATCGCACCCTCCACAGAACGATTGGCGGCGACTCCTTGATATGTACACGTATCACATATCACCAGACCGCACCGAAGATCGACCACGTATATTGCCGTTACAACTTAGGTAATGGGCCTTGGTGAGGGCTGTGTTCGATCAGAGTGGACGACCCATTAGCCCTCTCCGCTCGAAATCGCGCGCGAGGGTCGCGACAATGAACTCCAAGAAAATCGACAAATCGATGTTAAACAAATTCAATCCATAAATAATCTTGCAGAACTTTTTGCCAAATCATTGCCAACGTCAACTTTTGAGAAATTAGTATATGGCATTGGTATGCGGCGAGTTCACAAGATGCAAGATTGAATTGCCCCAGCAGTGGCTATATGGCTCAATTGAGGGGGAGATATTATGAACTATGCATTGCACTCTTTTTTCCTTCTGATCGGTTTTTTCCCACAGGATTTTTTCGGCTTAAAGTTTTTAATGAGGCAATTAATGCATCGATAAAAAGGAGAAATCATTAGATTTGTGCTCTGTACTATTTTTCCCTTTTGTCCTATTTTTGTCCCATTGGGTTTTTCAGGCTTAAGGTTTTTAATGAGACAGTATCATTTAATGCACATTCGTAATATAATGAATACAATGAATATTCAAGAGGGAGTGTTATGAAATACATGAATGAATATTCAGTATATTCATGTATCTATTATGATACATTTGTATCTTACATTCTATGTACAGCTCCCTATTGAATGTACGTTAGTCTCCCTATCCAACGTATGTATTAATGATAAGAGCATCATTGTTCTCCTATAAATAGGAGCTTAGTTTTGGTCATTTGACAAGTTGAAATAAGGAAATTTCTCCTCCTGCTTTCTGTACTTTCTCTCTTTGTTTTCTCTATTATATACTTGCAACGCAATATTTTACGACAAATCCAAGGGGTTTTCCAAAGTTGTAGATTTCTTTCCCTTTTTTTCTCCTTTCCCTTTTCTTTTTGCCGGTAACCGGCAACATAGGCCATGGCCGGCAAATAAAAGAGAGAACATAAAGGAAAAAAAGATATGAAAAAAAATATTAAAAATGTACATGTCAGTGCTGGCCGTGTCACGTGGGATCGCTGACATCAATGTCACCTATTTTTGGCTTAAATTTGCTTGATGGACTGAATTATTACGAACACGAAAATGTTTATGTCTAAATTGATCCAGTTGAAATGTTTATGACTGAATTGTTATCAATGTACTAGGTTTTGCGACTTTTTGTGTGTGTGTGTACTTTTACCCATTTGTCTTTCTTACCAACGCCTTAAATTTACCAACTCCTATATGAATTTATCAATTTTCATTTGAGTGTGACCCGCCAGCTTTTCTCTAATTGAATTACAACTAACGTTGCGTTACCGACTTTAATTTGAATTATTTGCTAACGTTTATTTGGTTATTTTAAACTTATAAACTTTTCTCTCATGCATGATTTTTTTTGGAGGGATCTGTTCTCTTGCATGAATTCACCAACCCTTATTTATTTATGTGACTTACCAGTATTGCTCCCTCGGATACCATAATGTGAGCTTGGGCCTTGCATGAACCAAACTAATCTGACGGGGAGATTGTGAAGCTGTAGGCCAAAATTTCGGCCAGAATTCCAATTATCTCCGTTGTTTAAATAGGAATTAAACGTGCACTTAACCGCTGAAGCCCATCATATGGAAAATTCAACAGGTGCTATCTAAAGATAGATGGATTAAAGGGAACCGATTAGCAGGTGACCTGAATTTAACACCATAATCATGAGAGATTACAAGCTATGCTTTGCTTAAACATCTCATTAAATCGCCAATAGTCTGATCTCAATGGTTTCGTCGAGAACTTCTCCATCGCGTGTTATCACAACGCTTTTGGCTTAGTAATTACAAACAAAATGTATTTTTTCAGGACACGTCACGACGTAGTATGACTACTTGGATGGTCTCTTCAAACAAGAAAATGGTGATCGATTTAGGGTGGGTCGGTTTCCACCTTAAAATTGTCTAGGAAGGGTTGATTCCGAAAATTAAAAATTGGGAACCGCTCATTATTCCGGGACCCACTCGAGAACTGGCCCATCGGTTCCGGTCCCGTTCCCAGATGGGTATAGGAACCGGCCATGAACCCTCCCGCTCTGCTTTGCGGATGGGCAGCGATGGCGAAAATAACGATTTTGTAACTCTAATGGAGGGTGGGGGCATGTGGGTCGAACAGACTCGAAGGCAAAGCCTCTGTGAAGCAATAGGGTAAGGAGGTGTGACGGTAAAGACTAAGACCACCAAAGTGATCGGTTAAAAAAATGTTGGAGACTACCGGAAACTATCAAAAAAAAAGTTTTCAACCTATTATAATTGTGTCAATTTAATCTTAAACTTTTTATTTTATGCCAATTCAATCCTAAAATAATTAAAATATTATTAAAAATTTGTCACGTTAGCGTCGAGCTGTTGATTAACCAGATGGACTGAATTGAGATTTAGGACTCAATTGACATAAAAAAAAAATTAGGAATCAATTGATATAATTTTAATAAATTAAGATTTTTTTGATAGTTTTCTAGGTAATTAGGATTTTAAACACATATCGATTCGCTCTAGACGAGTGGATTCACGTCTGAAACCGAAAACCTAACTAATTCCCAGCCTGATCTGGTCCCTTTTTTTTCCCCCACCCCTAGTTGGAGCTTCAAAAAGCTGATGAACTAGATGACACGAATCACAAGCCGAGGTTGATGTCATTAAAGCGACTCAAACGTGAGAGAGAGAGAGAGAGAGAGAGAGAGACTAATTATTACAAAAACGACAGCACCGAATGCTTTGTTCTTGACGTTTGTCGGGTTCTTGTCGTCTGTTTTGGTTGGTAGCATCGCCGTGGACGGTATGTTTCATGACGTGACGATGCGAACTAGAAAAGAAGACGATAATTGCTAAACTATCGTATGGAATGGTTTTCAGTAACCCTTTGTCATCGATGAGAAACGCCAGAATACTCTCCCGTAGATTTGTGCAGGACTTGAAACGGAATATGTTCCTGTTCAAACTAAATTTAAACTCATTCTGGAGCTTGATTCAAGCATGTGTACTTCACCATATAAGCATCAATACTTTGTCAGAAAATTAGCCCATTAATCATCCTGAAATTCTCAAAGAACTTAACTGCGTATCGAAAAACTAATATTTCGTGCGAAAGACTGGAGTAGCAACTATGATGGCTTTAAGTTGGATTATACAAAATATTTTTAATGCTTACTTCTTTCGACGGTTGGACAAGATTGATCACAATCGATATATGAAGGGAAAACGTTGGGGAGATTTCACCGGTGAACGCGATGGGCAAATGAAAAACACCTACAACTCCTGAAACTTGAGATCGAATTTGAAGTGTAATGAAAACATCGGTATACACAAATATACAACCCCGGTTTGAGAGCGAAACCTAGACTTACCTCATGTCTTCGCTTGTTACAAAACCTTATGCTTTCCTCTCGATGCTTCATGCTTATGTAGTTATGTCCTAAGGAACTCAAGCACACTCATGACAAGAACTGCTGAGATGGAGATGCAAGAATCGCTCACTTTCATGTTGACTCGGACCCCTTTTGCATAGTAATCCTATGATTCCTGCTTCTTATTTCTCGAGTTTGACTGCTTGGCAGTGCCTGGCTTGCCGAAAATGCCGCAAAGCCCGCAGCTGGAGACTATCGGAGACGGCGGGTCCCGCGGCGGCGACTTGACCCCGACGGGACGGCTTGTGCGGATCAATCCAGTGTTCTTGGACGGTCGTAGCTCTCTGTGGCGGCCGGCTTTCCCGTCGGCTTGTTTTGGGTTAGGCTCCGTTCGGTTGGAGGGGTCTCCGGACGGGAACTTGTCGGCCCACACCAGACCCGATGATCCTTGCCTCCTGAACGATTTCGCAGACCTTTGCAAGCCAGCCATACCTGCGTGTCTGTGTGTTGATGTGTGAGGTTCAGAGCATTCTTTTAGGGAAAGACGATTTTTTTAGGGTCAAACTATGGTGATTTTGTACTCCTCTTATAATGCATGCATACAGGTGATATAAAAACAAAATGACAAAGGAAGAACACGAGGGGAAGATGGTGAACTTGGAATCTACCTTAAACAAGAAACCAAAATTCCAGCTCCGCACGCATTAATTAATGCCCCTGTTTGACAATACATTAATAGCAAAAAATTCTTATTTTGAGTTTTAATATTGCGCAATCAAAACCTTCCCTTTTCTTTTTTTTTTGCGGTGGATTACATTTTAATTTCATGTCTGATAGGTTTATATGATATCACCAATCATCTTTCGTTTCGCGAAGTTAAATAATTATTTTTAAAAAAGAGGGATTTTCCTTTTTCCCTTTTTATCCGACTCTTGGCAATAGGCGCGTCGTATAATTCAATTAAGAAATCAAACAGTTATTTTACATAGATTCGAAGCTGTTAGATCACGACCATAAAATGATAAAAGGAAGCATGAAACCATCAAAAAAAAAATTGATCACTTGCATTCCGGTACATTGACTTAAGACATACATATATATGAGACAATTATCTAGTTGGTGATGGGAGTCTCAAGCGATGCCTACACATGAATTCCGTCATCTGATGGCAGAATTTGTGACATGTGATGTGACATGATTCGTACCTCAAATTGTCTCCAACCAAAATCACAAGTCGAAAGCTTGTCCCCCCCGCCCCTCTCTCTCTCTCGTATTTTATTTTCTTAAATGATCTATGCGCACTAATAATAAAACTCTGTTTTATTAGTCTTAAGAAAAGAGGTTTGCTAGGTTTTGTTGCCAGTCACATCCCCGCCTGAGATCACAATGGTAATATTCTGCATATTCTGTGCTCGGTACTTGGTATCCAGACAAAAAAGTAGAAATGGTTCTTTGGACTTTTCTCTTATGGTTACTCCAAATTAATTCAATTTTGATAAATTTATTTCAAATTATTTTTTAATTATAAAAAAAAACTCAAAAGAGTACACTTTTGATAAATTTACCCCAAATTGATATACATATGATAAATTTACCATATGTTAATTTTCGCTAAATCTAACCGTCAAATTGCTAAGTTGAATGACAGTTGACGGTTGATGAGTATATCAGTTTAGGGTTTTACCTCTGTTTGTCATAGATGTATCAATTTGAGATTTTTCGTGATATTAATCCAATTCAACAAAGGTTAAATTTATCACATGTTTACTAGTTTAGGATTTTTCGTGGTAAAAAAATTAATTTATGATAAATTTATCATAGATGTACCCATTTAGAATTTTTTGTGGTAAAAAAAATAATTTAAAGAAAAATTATCGCATGTGTACTAATTTACGGTAAATTTACCACATGTGTACTAATTTAGAATTTTCGTGATATTAATCCTTTCTCTTATAATATGTACGATATGTTCTGACTTAAGCAACCATACGAGCAACCTACCAAATGGAAGATAGTTTGACATTCCTAGCATTGACCCCATCAATTCCATCAAAATTTTGGTAGGAAAATCGTCCAAATTTTTTCCAACCTATTGCAATTTTTTCAATTCAAACCTAAACCTTTAATTTACCAATTGAGTCTTAAATCTTTTACATTTTACCATTGGAGTCCGCCTTAGGGGTAAGCAGTTCCTGGTTCGGTTCGATGCCCACAAAATACTGAGAACCAAACCGATAGTCCTGGTTCTCATTTTTCAGAACTGCGGACCTGACTGGCTCGGTTCTCAAACGATTCCAAGAACCCGGTGTTTGCGAAAAAAAAATCGCTAATATTTAGTTTTGGTTCAGTCAAGATTAAATCTCAAACTTATCACCTACATCCATGAACCAAAAAGTGAGTTCACGAAGTAGGAACGCAAAAGGCAAGAAAAGAGGTCTTCGCAGAAAAGAGGTAAGAAACGAGATTTACGAAGCAAATCCTAAGTCTAAATAGGTAAACATTAGGTTTACTTAAAAAAAAATATAAAAAGAAAGACCAGTCTGGTCCGACGGTTCTGTCCGATCCTAGACCTAGAACTGGGAACCGGACTACTTGATCACCGGTTACAATTTTAGAAACCGGGAATCGGACCAGATCCCTCTAAAATCAGGAACCGGACCATCGATCTCGATCCAATCCGAGCGGTCTTTTTTCTCACCACTAGTTTTGGCAAAAAATTTATTGATGTAGACACTGGCCAACGCTGACATGGACAAATGTTAATATCATTTCACTTTTTTTTAATACAAAATTTCCATTTTTTCTGGGCTTTTTCTCTCATCGACTACGAAGGCCCTAGGCGAAAACATAGAAAAAAGAAGAAGAGAAAAATAGAAATAAATAATTCAAGAACATAAATGAAAATACTAGGGACTCAAATGGCAAAATTAATAAATTTAAGAAACCGTAACAAATTCAGAATCTTCTCGAAAATGTTCCCAAATTTAGCACCAGTGGAGATGGACACATAAGAAACCATCGCACTTGGATCGATCTATTAAAGATTTACTGTTCTACAAATAAGGTGTTGGTGTCATTCTTTCACATTCACGAACGGCCTTCAGATGCTCATATGGATATCTAAAGTTGGACGATTCATTGAACAATCCCTCACAGCGAAATTCTTATCTGAACAAGCAAACGTTCAGTGGCAAAGCAATATAGGCATCAAAGGAAGTCCAACATCAACATGTGTTCTGTGAATACGAATCAGCGCAATATGTGTATGTTACCTAGAGGCAAATTCTATACAGAGATGAGACACTTGACAGCAAATAAGCGATTCGCGATAAGCGCTGCACGCAAGATCTGGTAAATAACCGGGTTGAGCTGCTGAATGCTTCACCTAAAGACCAATTCCCAACTTTTCACCTACCAAAAAATGGAAAAAAGGGTTCTCCTTTATCTCTCGCAGCAAACTTGGAATCACAGCAATGCACACAACATCTAGAACAACCAAAACAGTGCCGTCATCTTCTAATTCCAGTTTATTGTCATAGAGAACCATATAAAAGGAAAAAAAAAAGAATAGTAGGGTTCATGCTTGGCATGCTAAAAGACACCTCAAGATATTCATCTTGTTCCACCAACCGATTGCAATTTTCTTTGTTTTCTTTTTCAGAATGAGCATTATTTCTATGTTACATCTCTGAATTGACGTTTCCTTTGTCCTTGAGAAGTTCACTCAGAGGTTTAGGCCCCTGGAAATCTGCCGCCAACTTTTTACCAGAATACCCACCTGACCGAACTGGAATCTCTTTAGATCTCCTCTTATCTTCTTTGATCTGCGCAAGAGTCTTGGGACTGGTGAAAGAAGCAGAGTCCACAACAGATTGCCGCCACCTCGAAAGTGGTTTCCTTGGAGCTTTGGTTGTTTGAGACCACCATTTAGGCAGCCTTTTCTCCTTATAGTGTGCCCTAGACTTATCCATTTCTCTGTGCCTCGCACAACCATGCCTTCTAAAGCCATCAGGGAACTTTTCTTTGTCTCGAAATGATTCGAGGGCATTCTTCCCTACTAATGCTAATCTCCCCTGCATCCTCCGACCCAGCACAAGCCTTTCCTGTCTACGAACACCCAGATGAAATGAGCCATGCCTTCTCGTTATACGGGAAAATGAATCAATTGTATTGTTTTCCCTAAGGGACCTACAGAGATCCAAATCATGGCAGTTACCATGTGTGAGTTCCATACACGGCATCTCTTTTCCGCGCAAGAACATAACATCTGAGGCAGTCTCCCTAAACCGAACAGATAAACTGCGGACATCATTATGTGAGTCATTGTCAGAATGATAAGTTTCATATTCACACGAATTTTCTTCATCGGAGTACATGGGCTCTTGCTCAGCTGAAACATCGAAATCATAATCAGAGACATGGCTATCGAAATGCCTGTACTGTGGATCAAGTTCCAGGAAACACTTTTGATTACCCTCAACGGCCAAGCTCTTGGATCCACCATTCGCCAGGACTTGCGATTCCCAGTATCCCTCTCTCACAACATGGTCTTCCACTTGTCCCTCTGAATCGTAATCTGGGTACCTATGCAACCTGCTTTGAGTAAGACCTTCGGCAGTAGGCATATATTCAGACCCAGTGTCAGTATCTTCTTCACAATCAGACACGGAATCATGAGGAGAGTGATTCAGCTGTACGCGTTCTTGAATCAATACATTTTGGATTTCTTCCTTATATACACAACTCAAATTCCCTGCTGCTGGAGAAGTTCCAGACAAATTGAGATGTTCCTCCAGTGGTGCTGATGCAGAATCAGCTCTATCAGTAATCCTCCATTCTGACGGTGTCACTTTTGTCATGTTAGGCTCTTTATACGAAGATAAATTGGCATCATGTCCATCCCCAGTGCATGCCTTCTTGTCCATGAAAGGATCATTGTTTACTTTCGATGTTTCTTTTGAAGATACTGCAGCACATCTACCAGAGTCAGATCCATGAGAATAGGTACAACTGTCACCTTTGCTGCAGAACCCATTATAATAAAAGTAACAAGGAGTGTTGATCTTATTTGCAGGTGCCATATGTAACTCAGATGATACTTCAGCAAGTGTATCCAGCGGCTGCAAAAGCATGGACAACCAACAAGATAAGTTACATTACAAAGTCAAGTACTAAAAGCAGGTTAGGAAATCCTCCTTTAAGTCACCATCATAAACGTAATACAGTATACCATAGAACTGTGAGGGAAAAGGAAAGAAAAGCATTCATATAATTAAGATAGCATAAAATTAGTGGAGGAGTCCCTGTAGCACTAAAAACATATCTCCGTCCAACCCCATCATTCATTATGGAATTCTAATTCTCCAATATTGCAGAAGCAGCAGCCAAAAATACAACATCAGGTACAATACTACTGCAACACCTCAAGACCTCCTTTACTTTCTTCCACAAGTAAGATAAGAATTTTGGAAATATATAATTTGCTACCTCAATCGGAATTCAGCATCAATTTGGTCCATGTAGTTATTGGGGACCATTTCCTCTGTTATGGTTTCATAACACAATTTAAAAATTTGGATTTGGCCTGACCATTTACCTGAGTTTGATAAGCCCATATAGGATGTGACTGACACACACGAACAAGTACACGTGTTAACCAAGTCTAACTCTCTGTTTTTACCTGAAAAGAGAAAATGACAGAAAAGATAGCACTCTGAAAAGCAATCTGTTCACCTGTGATCCCTACATACGAAGAGACGTCTAAGCAAAATATCAACCATTTCAAACTCTCTCTAATGAATCATAGCATCAATCAGAAGGCGAACCTCAGAATGTGTAGCAGATACCTCCCTTCACTTCCACAATACTATGGAAGATGACAAAATGATATCACAAAGTTCATAGAGCTAAACTCCACATATAGAATTGCGCAAATTTGTATTGCTAACTAGAATTGCCAAGAATTTCGAGCATGATATCTTAGAGAGGGATGATGACTGTTGCTTAAAAGAACCAAACCGAAAGAAAACGAGCTTACAGGATGTCTGAAGCCACAAGTAGGGTTAAGACAGTTTCCAGCTAACCAATACCAGCAATCCTTTGGGTTCAGCCTCGCGATTTCATTATGACGGTACTCACAATCAAGCCCCTGAAAACGGAAAGCGACATCATATTACTACTGGAACAAACATGAAGAAGTAACAACCACACCACTCGAAACCAGAGTCCGCTCTTCTAAAGACTATGGTACGGTATGCCCAACCCTGCAGGCGCTCATCCTTGTAACAACTAAAAAACCCCTTCGAAAGGAGCTTGCAATGAACGCGCACAACAACAACATCGACTCACTGAGAAGAAAACGGCGAACAGCGCATCAGCAAGCACTACACACAACACTACGGCGCCATCCACTCCGATTCGAATATCAAATACTCGATTCACGTAAAAGAAACCCTAGAATCAAGCAACATTAACAGAACATACTCTCGCTAGCATAGCAAAACATCCAAAGCACGCAAAGACGATGGGAAAAGTCTCGCGTCAATCGAGAGGAGAACCACGAGCACGCGGCAACAATGCGATCAACGAGAGATCATGAAGTGGGACGATCGAGGCGCGCAGGACTAACCTTCTTGCAGGTAAGAGGCGAGGCCAGGTAGAAGACGCAATCGGTGTTTCGCTTCTGCGTCCCGTCGCTCATCCTGGAAGAGGGAAAAGGGAATCGGCCGAGAGTCGGCCGACGACTCCACCGGTAGGTAGATGTCTACGGAACGTTGATGAAGGTCGCAGTAGCAGTGCGGTCCACCTTCTAATCAGAGAACTTCCATGGAGGATCGGGTAACGACAATGACGCGAGACGAGGGAGAGCAGCAGTTCGGTCGCCGATCATCGACGAGATGAATGGACGTTTTTGCTTTTCTCGGTTTATTATTGGTTTTATTTTGGTCTTTAAATTTATTATTGCGGCAAAGGGGCATTTTTGTGATTTCCTTTTCTATTTTTTTTTAAAGCAATTTTCGTTCATTGCTTCCCTTTTTTGGTTATATTTTCCCACTCGAGGTTTAGCATTGCCAATTTGTAAGGCGAACAATTTTTTCATCTTAAAAATGTGTAAATAAAAGTTATTACCGTCTCAATCTACAATTTTTTGTTTAAATTGATTGGTATGCATGGTTATCATTCACACCAAAAAATGATTGAATTTTTGTAATCGACATGTACATTCTATACGAATACAAAGTTCGATATCAAGTACGGTAATTTATTGGCCAAAAAAAGTATGATAAGTTTTCGATAACGAAAATAATTATCCATAATTGTGATATAAAGCCGTCGATGAACGATGGCAATTTATCGGTGATGATCACCCAAGAAATTTGACTAAGTATTGGTCCAAGAAATGAAGAAAGAGAACATAGTGAAGATATCGATCAACGGTTTTGTTAGTCACAACCGCCAATGGGTGATGTCCACGTGCGATTGTGGGGCCTAAAATTATGGAGACGCAGTTGTAACCATCAATTATATATTAGTTAATGCGTCAATTGTAGAGGGACACGATCATCGATAAAAACATATACATGTTATGAGTTTCGGTTTATCCATATGTTGTAGCTCTAAGTACTTGTCAAATCTGACGAAAGCGACTCTTGCCTGTGACAGACAAGGAAGGTCTGCAACACCTTGCCGGCCATGGCTGAGTACTTGCCACAGACCAAAGGGAAAGAAAGGAAAAGGGAAAAAAAAAAGTGAAAGAAGGGAAACAGAGGTGCATAAGAGAGACAAAGGGAGAGATGCTTCAAATTTTCGGGGACGTGGGCCTCCAAGCAACACGTGTCGCATGGTCAATGGACTTATGCACAGACGACGTGGCACAGCTTGGGTATCTGTTATTTTCTCGAGGCGATCTTTTCCATTGGTCATTGATCAACACGCTCCTTTCGAAGTTATCTAAGCTTCTATTTCTTAACCACAACTGATAATTACATGCGTTAATATGCACACATTTGTCGTAATTTTCTTATATTCTAAGCCCTCCATAAGTTAAAATATACGATATATATGCACAACAACTATACATGAACACTCATTATGATACATACGATTGAAATATCCTCATCTTCCAATGATCAAAACTTAATCAAAATTTATCAATTTCTTTTATTGGGAGTAACAATCTGCCTAGATTTATTTAAGTGACTCAAGAATAGTGTGCGTACAAGTCCGTAATACAATGTAAAAAACAATATAGAAACCCGGTGTGGTTTATATAGTCAAATGTCCAACTTAAAGGCCATTCCTCAAGATTGCGTTCGGGATTCGGATTATGATATAATAGAATAAAGTGAAATAAAAAATCCTTGGAATCTTTCAAATTATAAAAAACCTCACCAATGTTTGGTGCCACTTAAAATAGGATTAAGAATTTTTGAAAAAACTCCTAATATTCTTTTTTTTATCTCTCTCTAAATTCGTATCTCCACTCTTTGCCGCTTCACTGTTTCGCTAGCGATAGCCATCGGAAGCTCCTCAATCTCGTGGCCTCTTCAGCAAACTAAACCACCCCATCTCAGGGCTAGAAAAAGTGAACCGAATAATGTAATTGTGAAATTTCCGTACATCTTTCATTGATTATACATGAGCCTATTTATAGGCTTTGCAGAGCAGCTATCTACAGTAATATAATATGACAATATCAATTACAATCAAACCTAATTATTCTAACACAATTGCAATATATCTAACATAATTAATCTAATTATTCTATGGTAACCATAATTTATCTAACAGAATCAAACTAATTGTTCTAACATCTCCTCAAACTCAATGTGACACAAAAGAAACCAACTGGAGTTTGGAGAAAAGATCTTGAAAGTGCCAGATGGATGTGCCTTAGTGAATACATCAACAATTTGATTAGTCGATAAAGTTGGGACAAGACAGAGAGTACCTGAAGCACGTGAGAGTGTATGAAATGGCATGCTTGGTGCGCTCATAGAAAACATCGTTATGAGCTATGTGGATAGCACCCTGACTGATTCAATATAGCATTGTTTAATTGGTATGACAGACACCCATGTCTTCTAGTAATCACCGTCCATAACGACTTTGCTGTTGTATCAAGAAGAGCATGATATTTTGCTTATGTACTAGATCAAGCAACAATAGTCTGGTTCTTGCTACACCATGAGATAAGTCAGTTACCTAAAAAGAAGCAGTAGCTGGTAGTGGAACGACGATTAAGAGGGTCTTCTACCTAAGTAGCATCAGAATAAAGTCTTCAACTCCAAGGCAAATTGAGCAGAAAGATGAAGACCATGAAATGAGGTGCTCTTGACATAGAGAAAAACTCAAAGAACAACAACAAAATGAGTTGTTTGAGGCGTAGTCATGAACTGATTTTTTTTTTTTGGACGAAAACTTCCTTCTTGCATTAATAAATGAGTAATACGATAATTTGAGGTCCCACAATCTAAACTTAACAACGTGCAAAGATAAAAAGGTAGCTTTAGGAGCCATTTAGGATTGAGGGAATTGGTGCGGAGAGACTTCGCAACCCAATAGGCAGCTTGGTTTGACGATCGAGGACAATGTGCCAGGGAGACAATATGACAATATGAGCATCATAAACAATGTTAGGACAAGTGACAGTGAGATATACAAGACTGCCAACTAGTTGCCGATGTTGCGACCTAAATTCGTTTTGAATTTCGTGTTAATAGATTACTATATTAATTAATTAAATCAACTAATCTAGCGCGAGCTCTCCCAAGCTCTACCAATTCATGACTTAGGTTCAGTTGATTTTAATCAAAAGATTTTTAATTTCGAAGCCGCCACTAATCTTTTTGGGT
The DNA here is from genome assembly GCA_028455895.1 of Rhodomyrtus tomentosa. Lineage (NCBI taxonomy): Eukaryota > Viridiplantae > Streptophyta > Magnoliopsida > Myrtales > Myrtaceae > Rhodomyrtus > Rhodomyrtus tomentosa. The sequence continues at coordinate 36,403,393 of JAPCWY010000004.1, forward strand.
AGGTAGATTAGATACCTAAATAAAGTATTAGAGAATACTTTATTTTATGCAAACTAGAGATTTAGGTTCGATGACTTGATTATGTTAATTTTTAATTAATAATCTTTCGGTACCATTCTTGTGAAAATTCTCTCAATTGGCAAATCCAATTGATTTCAATGAATGAATTAAGGTGCGATTTTTTTTTCCCGGGAATTTTCTTGATTAAATGAATGTCATGTAAGCTATATGACATGAGTGGTGATGACATGAAACTATATGATGAGAAAAATAACCATGCATGATGACTTAAAAAAAATTATGCAAGAAAAATATGAATTCTAAGCTAAATGGCATGTGACATGAATTATGAATGAGCTAAAATAACATGGCATAATAATGCATGGATGACAGGTAATATGCATGAAAGGCAAAAGATTATGACTACCCTAAATGACATGCAAGATGATTCATTAAAAGGATGACATGAATGAATTTAAAGAAAAATTTAAATTTAATGCAAATGAACATGATTTCTATTTTAAATGACATGACATGGAATTTGCAAAATCAATGCATGAATGACAAGAAAAAATGTGATCTACCCTAAGTGTGCAAAAAATATGAACGTAGCCTAGATGACTTGCAAGGTGACATAAAAATATGAATAGATGGCAATGCACATGAATCATGACGTGTGGGAATGCATGACAATTAAACTATATGGTAAGCAAAATGAAGTGCCATTACTTTTAGTGAATTTTCGGTTTTAAAGGTGAATTGGCTCAACTATTAACACAAATTGATTAGTTAAAATTCAACTTATATTAAGAGTCACCTTAACATGTAATTTCCAAAAAATTTCATTTAAAGTCACGAAATGATGATTTTTTTTTTTTTTGTGTTTTCATGATTTTTGTGACTTTTTTTGTTTTTTTATGAGAAATGAATCAAATAAAAGTATAATAGACCTTGAGTATAATACACCTTAAATTTCGAAATTTTCAATGAACTCGCTTTGTACCTTGGGGGTCAGGTCAGAAGGTAATTTATTCACGTCGTACCTGAGGGTCGGGTTAAATAGTAAATTTTGAAATTTATCGATTCGGTCCCAAAGTTATGGGACAGGCTAGACAAATTAATATGCCGATGACGTCATACCTCAGGAGTGAAGTTAGATAGTCATCACATTGCACAAATTTCGAGAGACAAGACACAAGGGAGCATGTATTATACTCAAGGTAAATTATAGAATTATTTGAATTAAAATAAAAATGAAAGTGATTTTCGGCCCAAGCTAGGGTAGGTACCGAAATTTTAAAGGGGGTAAGCCTCTATCCACAAAGGATTGCATCTTTTAAATTAGGAAAATTTTCTTTCAAGGTGCGAAGTGAATTTTTTTAGATAATTCTCTAGATTTTCAAAGATATCTTCAGTCGGGTGAAATCTTGTCTAATATGTTTAAATTTCCGAAAAGGTTCAAACGCAATCTTGAGATAATTAGAATGTTTCGAATGATATGCATAATATCTCCAAGATAAGATTATTTCAAAATTGGGATTTCGAGATATATCAAATATTTCACAAAAGTGCATCGACAGGCTCTAGGCATACTCAATATTCCCCCAAGATACGATCTGTAATTTTCAGGATATGATTTAATGTTCCAAATTGCATGAAATTTGAATCAAAAGAAAACATTCAATATTCTGGCAATTCCACTCAAGGCTGAGAACGTGCACGTGACGACCAAATTAGCCCCAAGTTTAGAGAACTCAGATTTAACATCTCCTGATCAGTATTGGAAATTTTAACAATACCTGCAAATTGGGTTCTATGCTTTCGTTTGCTTAGGCTCATGATTTTTTTCAATTAATTTTCAAACAGTGCATACCAACACACGAGTTGACCAGTCGTGATTACCAAAATCTCAAATCATAGACATTATTCCAATCCATGCATATTCAGATTGCAAAAATTGCAACAACAAATGAAGGGGCGTTGAAAAATCTTCATGCGAGAATCACGATCAGACACGTTCGAAAGTCTCACTCTTTAGTGCGAGAACAAAAGGTCCATGACAAGCAATCACTCTATGATATATCAAGATATGCAAGAACGCTCAGTGAAGTATGCAAGTTGTTCAAGTAGGCAAGCAAATAATCAATTAATAGAAAATTTACCTTGAACCGAATGTCGACCGAGCAAACCGAACTCGCGCGGAACTTGAATGTGAAGCTCGAAATTTCGGAATGATCAGCTATAAAATTAGTTCCCGAACAAGATCAATTTTCAGTGGACTCCCAAGATGTTGCGGCCCAAGCAGACAAGCAACAACTTTGCAAGCGTCGGATGTAAACACCACGAAGGAACTGCAAAAAGAAAAGAAAAGAAAAAACACCATGAGCTATGGCGTGATTATTGCTTCAAATAGTGGTGAACTCTGCATCAGATAGTGACTGAATTTCTGCACAAGCAGAGTTTGAATACGACCTGGGCAACAACTCCAAAAATGCTTTGTCACGCCCCGCGGTTCGGGCACGAGCACGCGACTCCTTGCAAACAGATCAAGATATCTCTCGTGGCCCCAAGATTCACACTTAAGTCGAGAGATACATCACAGAACAAGCATGCGGAAGTGACGACATTAAAAACTCCGCCGTACAAATATAAAGTGGGAGTTGGGTAACGAGAACACTGATAATACATAAGATCCAAATGTTCATACAAGAGCATAGTAAACTTGGTCCGCTCGTCAATAGGGGTGACCGGGTGAGTACAAAAGAGGTCCATCATCATCACCAAAAAGGAACGGGCATCAGAGTCACCGTCAAAATGTCAAACCAGATAAAGCAAAGACTCCTAGGTCGAGTTGCTAGAGTCGTCGGTCTCCTTCTCAGCCTCCTCAGTGGGCTCGTACTCCGAAAAGGTCTTCGAGCAAATCTCCACGGTGTCCTCCATAGTCTCGTCAGCAGATGGCTCTACCAGGTCATCCTTAGTAGCCTCGACCACTATGACCTCCTCCGTATCCTCTAGGGTCGGGATTCTCTCAGGACCGTTCCTCGAACCGGCGACTGACCCCTCAGCCTCCACTGAATCCCAAATGGGATGACACCAGCTAGGGATTACTCCATGAGGCACCTCAGTGGGTTTTAGTAGCCCAGTAGATACATCCCCTACGTTTCGGAACCATGCCTCATATCTATGAGGTTTCCAGCTACTACTACCCTCGTCTACCCACACGACTGTACATTTCCTAACATAAATAGTTCCATACCCGTCAGGGAACTCATCAAAATAAATCGGCATCTCCTAGGGGTCGCCAAACTTGATGAGCCACATCCTCAGGGCCTAGGATCTGTAAAGAAAGGGGGTCCCACAACGGGGTGAGATATACATCTTAGTAAGGTGGGTCCTAACCCTAGGTTAGACTGATAGTCCACTCAGGCAGATACAATTACCGGCACTTCATACAAATAAACTCATGAGGCATTCAACTATCAATAACAACACACAGATGTCAAGCATGCAGTCATGGCATCATAACACATCAAGAGGATCATGCACACATCGCCATGTCAAATCACCATTTCCACCCTTCTCGCCTGCCTCACTTTCATGCCCGCGTTTAGAACGCCTCAGGCTCGATCCGCGTAAACGCATCAGACCGTCTCATTGACAAACCCACGTAAACGCATCAGGTTTTCAATGTCACTTTAGGCCCGTGTCAACACATCACAACTCCGTCCCGCTTTTCAACACATCAGGACTATGGCCTTCTCAACCCCGCATCTCATACGCCTTAGGGTGCCATTCAATTCAAACCCCGCGCCTCAGGGCATTTGTCATACGACCCCGTGTCTCATACGCCTCAGGTATTCCAACATCTCAGACATGCCATAAGTTCAATTCAATTCATATACATAATGCCAAGTGCAAACTCACGCACAAACAATACACTTATGGCAAGCAAAATAATCAAATTTTACATTCAAATATGGTAATCAACTCAAGCACAAGCATTGTCACACGTTCAAGTCCTCTATACCATTCTAAGATGCACATTGGGTCATCACGTTATAGACCTCCAAAAATCGATCCATACACGCATAAATCGCCCAATCGAGTCCATCCTATCAAAAGTTTAGGATTCCCCTTACCTCAAGCTCAATACAACACAATCCTCTTCCCAAGCACTTCAAGAGTTCGGTCCAAATGGACCAAGGACAACTCAATCGCGCAACTTAATGAAATTTCATCCAATCGTTAATTTCCTTGCCCAAATCATCACCCTACTAAATATACATCTCATGGACCTATCAATTAGTATTTGCACACTTCTCAGCGATGAATTTGGGGCTCAATTACAACCACCAACAACTCCCACAGAACCGGCATGCATATAACCGAACTGGGCAATTTCAGTTCTGTGTATACCCCAACTAACCAGTCCTTAAACCACCTCAAATTCTCAATTTATTCACTAATCTACTTGCTAACATGTATTTCTAAGGGTTTGGGAAGCTCATTGAAAATTTGGAGCCAAGCCAACGCCAGAAACTCCTTGAATGACACCGGTCTTCCCAAGCCTTCAACCGGTCAATTCTGGCCCTTCAAACACAAGACCCATTTGGGATCAAAACTCCATCAAATTCCTCCAAAATTTTTACCACAGCTCATCCAACTCTAATAATATAAGTGTAGAAGACCTCACCGAAAATTTGAAGTAATTTGAAGTCTTAAAGACCTCGGAACAGGTCTTTCTCCAAAACCAGTCAGAATCTGACCTCGCCTAATCTTTGTCTAGTCAAATCGAGCTATGGAAAGATCTACAGAGTCAAATTGATTTTATAATATGTCTATGGAAAGATAAGACAATAAGCTTTCATTTGGCAGTGGTTTTACCTCTATCCAGTATCAGACGAAGAAGATATGGCCGGAATAGTGGAACGGTCAGGACTAGTCGGCCGGGAGCTCTCGGATTCAAAACTAACCAGCTTGACCTTTGCTCCTTCAAACGGCTCTACGGGACAAACGGATGGGTGGATTTGGACCTATAATATTTTGTTGGAACGGCAAGACGATAAGCTTTTCAATGGTAGGTGGTACGCCTTAATCCGATGATGGATGAAGAAGTTATGGCCAGTTTAGTGAAGTAGGCGGTACATGGCAGCGGATTGGTCGGGCTCTCGGCCAAAAGAAAAGGAAGAAGAAGATGAGGAAAGTGAGAGAGAGAGAATGATTGATCCATTGGAGAGAGAAGAGAGGGAGATTAGTCTGTAGTCCACCTTGGTCAAATGCTTGAATGGTAGGTGAAATAATGTCTTTCATTAATGCTAATCACTCCAACATTGACACTTGTCCTCATGCAAAAAATATCTTGATATCCAATGAATAAATTACCCTCCAATTTTCGACCATCAAGGGGGGTTGACAAAAGACCAAAATGCCCTCATTCAATTCTTAAGGCAAAGGTGTTCTTTCAGGGGAAAAATTGTAATTTTGCACTTCCCGTCCGAAGCTTTACTTTTCCAATTTAAATTACTTTCGATGAGGCGACGTCCAATTCCTTTGAAATGTTACAATTCTTCATTGTCCGATATCAAATTTCACGATTCCATTCACTTTTAATAGCCTCGAGGAGGGTTGAAATCTGAAATGTCACATGCTTGGTCAATCACGATGCAATGGACTATGGCACGGAAGAGTGATAGTGCACAAGGGCTTCTCTTCTCCCACAGATCCTTGTAGCTTTCTGGTGCAAGATTTTTTTGTTGATCTCCCTCACGTTCTCTCACTTTTTTTTAAAAAAAAGCTTCTTCTCTATCTCCGTCTCCCCCCCTTTTTCTGACGTGAAAGAGACCCTTCTTATAAGCAAAGATTGCTGGTTTCTTTTAAAAAGAAACAAAATCTTCACCTTCTCTTTCTTTCGAACGTGGATACTTGGAAAAGTTTGTCAATATCTATGCATTTTCCTTCTCTGCACAAAAATCTTCCACGCAAATTCCTTTTTGAAGCGGATCTCCTTGCCTTGTTGTTCATATAATGCTATATTTAGGCCTTCAGAAGAATATTTCATCTCATATCTTGGGATAAAAATATCCTCAATGAAATCTCAAGATTTGATAACAAAATGCTGAATTATTCTCCAAGTTTCATTTGCAAATTGGAATTACACCAATTTTTTGCTATAATATTGTGCTTAGCCAAATTTTACGTGGGCTTTTGTGCAATTTTGAGCTCAAGCCGGGTGAATGATTAATTAAAGGCCTTTAACATTTAAATGAGCATAAATGGGGTAAATTAAATCTTAAAATAGGTCCAACCCTAATGTGAAGTTCGGCACACCAGTTTAGGTAAAAACTTTGAGTTCACTTTAGTCTGATCATCTGTCTCAACTTAGCTCAATTGACTTACCTCTAACTCTAAATGCAAATGGCATGATTGAAAATAAATATGCAACGCAAGAGAATTATTTATTATATATATTTTATTTTTTTGCGAAAATTATGACTAACTCTCATTTTATGAAATAAATGAACATCTAAAAATTGAAATTTAGGTGTCAACAGATGCCCCTCTTGGAGTGAAAGCTCGCAAGGGTTTCGTTCAAAGACAAAATTAAAACCTAAATTTTGCAAAATGTAAGTGATGATGATGATTTTTTTTTTGCGGGAATTCAAATCCCATTTTTTTGATGTGAGTGAAAATGATGCATGAAATGTCATGCTATAAATAACATGTGCCAGAACTTCTCTTATCTCACATCAAAGAAATTTGTACATGGATTGTTTGTGAAAATACCTATTTTACCAAAACCTCATAAGCTAATGATTTCCTTAAATTCCAGACTTCCAGTGCATGCCAGGACACTAAGGTACTAGCTCATTTATTGCCAGAAGTTTCCTTCTGATACAAAACGGCGCAGGATCTGTGTAGAGTCTGAAAATGTACTCGAGTTATGGTTCGAGCTGGCCATTTTTTTTTTTTGAAATCACAAGAGCGCATACATTGTGAAATCGAGAAAACGAACCAAGATCACATGTAGATCTTTGGTTTTGGGGGCCTTATCCGTTACCAAAGGTTTCCCTTTGATGCGGGACAACGCAAAATCTGTGTAGGGTTTGAAAATGTGCTCGAGTTATAGTTTGAGCTAGCCATTTGTCTCTTGGGGACCACCTCAACGGGTCACCATGCGTCGGTAAGGATAATCTCTCGCGACCTTCTTACAGAGGTCTCACCGTATCAAGACGAGATATGCCTCTTGGGACCTTCTCAACGAGTCACCATGAGACGGTAAAATATCTATTGCAACCTCCTCAACGGATTAACATGAGTCAGTAAGGTGTCTCTTGCGATCTCCTTAACAGGTCGGCATGAGTCTGTAAAATATATCTTGTGACCTTCTCAAGCAGGTCTCACTGTATCAAGACGAGAGTTGTCTCTTGGGACCTCCTCAACGGGTTACCATGAGTCAATAAAAAGGATCTCTTGCAACCTTCTCAAGTAGGTCTCGCCGTATCAAGACAAGAGATGTCTCTTGAGAACTCCTCAACGAGTCACCATGAGTCGGTAAAATATCTCTAGGACCTTCTCAAGCAGGTCTCGCTGTATCAAGACGAGAGTTGTCTCTTGGGACTTCCTCAACGAGTCACCATGAGTCAGTAAAAAGGATCTCTTACGACCTTCTCAAGCAGGTCTCGCCATATCAAGAGAAGAGATGTCTCTTGGGAACTCCTCAATAAGTCACCATGAGCCGGTAAAATAATCTCTCGCGACCTTCTCAAGCAAGTATCACTGTATCAAGACGAGAGATAATGCATCATCTGAATTGGATCAGTATGATTACAAAATGGTATGATGTTTGAAAAATTGTGAGTGTGATTATCAGGGGGTACGACTAAAGTCGATTTTAAAAGGATTATGAAAACTTACTTGGATTTTCTGAGTGACGAATGAATGATGGGTAGGCTGACTATATCATACCTGTCTATTCTCTTGAAAAATGATGACATGCATAAGTTCAATGTAAATGCAACATCATATGCTAGAAAAATTCATGAGCTTTTGCTTGCATTATAAAGCTCCACTGGGGAATTTGTCAATAAAGAAGCTTATTTGACCTTTCTGATAATTCTGATCAATTTGAATGAGGAACTTCAGTCAGAAGGGACTTTTCATTTTTTCTCATAAAAAAAGGCTTTTGAGACCCGACCATTAATGCTGGTAAGAGGATCGCTCAGAGCTGTCATCATCATGCTTGACAAAGATCCTGGTATTCTCGCAATTAGTATGACTAGACTAATCCATGAGATCTTTTATAGGAACTGTAATTCATGCTTGGTAAAAGGCTATTCAAAGGGGACTCATACGAGTCATTTAGGCCGTCAAACGAAATCTTCATAAGCTGCATTAGGTTTACAAATTAGGAACCCTGCCAAATGAGATAAAATGATCTTGCTCACACTTTTTATAGCGATATTCATAAGCATTTGAAATCCTGCATTAACCCAAGTACCCTAATCTGAAGAGACTTTTGGTGACGGTTTAATGTAGGTTCATGGTAGGCTTGAAAATAAAAGGCCTATTTTCAACAAAGGGTGTATGATGAGTAAATTGGTGATCATCCACCTCTCTCGCCTTACACTTCAGAAATGATCTTTTCTTTTTCCGAACGAATTCAGGTAAGACCTTCCTTCCTTCCGAAGACTTTTGAGAGAGCTTTTTTTCTTTTCATCTTCCCCCCCCCCCCTTTTTTTTTATAAGAGTGGGCACTTTTGCCCCTTTTCTTTTTCATGGCCCAATTCGCTCTCTTTTTCTTTTTTTTTCTTTTTAAGGAAGGAAGAGCCTTATCTGAATTGCTTGCATATTGTGCTGGCAAACTTTTCAAGTTTCAGCTTGCCGCAAGGCACTTTGCTTATCAAATGATTGTCTGAAATAATTTCCTTTCAAGATGATCACCAATCGAGTTTCAAGAAATGAATTCGCCGTTCAAATTGGGTTTACAAAGGATGAGTGTATATGGCTATAGAAATGAAATGCTATTCATCACGTCTAAGGCACTTGAGCTAACATAGAATTCGCGTGCAACAAACATGCTCAAAGATTGATGCGAGTGAGAGCAAGAAAATCCCACTCATTCTTTGAATTTTTGAGATTGCCCCTAACGTGGGATTGTTTCTGACAGGGTTATGACATTAAACCACCATTCAAAAGGGGTTAAGCAATGGGCAACCTGTAGTGTCTAGGATAGATGAAATGAATGCCTCATATCATTTTAGTCGTCATACTTTTCGCGAGATAACCCTTTACCTTGTAAGTATGGAAATTCTCATATTGTTCATTGGGAATTGTGACATAGGACGTATGTGGAAATGGCTTACCTTTCGTCATCCTGACATTCCTCATTCAAAATAGCCAATTCAATTTGGGGCTAAAAAGACTCCTTGATTGAAATCATCTCACAATGTAAATTGATAATGCAAACAAAAGTATGATGAGATGAAATTCATGAAATTCAATTTGACTTGATCATCCATAATATAAAAAGGAGTGAGTGCATGTCAAGTATAGACATGCATAAACCACACAAGTACACTCGGATGTGAAAGAAATATCAAGGAATGAGGAAATTGTGGATTGCCCCAGTATATGTGAGTAGATCAATCAAGTCAGGAAGTCTAGTCCCTAAGTTGAGAATCGGCTCATTCCTATATTTGTCCCAGAGCAAGAAAACATGCATGAACGAGTCGAACGAAGAATTGAGATGCTCTGGTTGCCCTCGAAACATAAAGTGACGGAATTAGAGAAACAAACGGGGTCGAACCATGCATGTCTTGCAATTCTCGAAATCTGATGTGTCATTTTTAAAAATCTGAATTTTTTTTAAGACCGCGGGATGAGAAGTCTCGAGAAGTTCAACCCTTAGTGCTTATCATGGATGATAGATTGTTCGATCATTGGTTATCGTCATCAGGTCAGTTTGGGATGCCTCATCAAGATTTCAAAATTTAATGAAAGACTTCTGTAATTTTATTGATCATGAAAATCAACGAATTACATCTTATTAAATTTGAAAATGCATTCTCCACAAGGAGAAACTTGACCCTGAAAAATAAATTTTAAAAATTTAAAATGTAGCCTAAGCACCTAGAAAGCATGAAATATTCCATGCAAGAGATTGCATAAAAGTAAAAGGTCATTCCTGAAAGCCTATATCCATCCCACAAATAGTTCTTCAAGCGTTGTTCAAATGATTTAGGAGTGGGTTACTCTGCACATTCGGCTGATTATTATTCTGAAACATGAATGCCCCTGATTCGAGTAGGTCCTGAACGCGATTCTTGAGCACGAAGCAACTGTCTGTATCATGACCGACCTTACCACGATGGTAATCGCATTTCTTGGATGGATCATAGCCGGCATACGACGTATAATTCGGCTTTAGGGGTTCAGTCGATAACATATCTTTCTTGCGTAGGACGACCAAGACCTGAGAAAGTGTTTCGGGCAAAGTCGCATATTATCGGGGTGGACGTGGATGTCGCTTCTGTCCCTGCTCTTTAAAGCTCATCTGCTGTTTGATAGGAACTTGCACAACCGGTGAGGAACTCATCATGTTTACTTAAGGGGTCAACCTCTTGGCATTCTTTGCCATGAAACGTTTAGCAGGCGTGCTCGTATCTCCGTACCATCCTTTCTTCATCCCACCTTCCATTTCCTCGGCCATTGCTATGAGGTGAGTAAATGATATTGCAGATGTGTCAAGGACTCGTGTCCGCATAATCTGTGGAAGAGTAGAGACAAACAGCTTCATGATTTTCCTCTTAAGGGGAACATGCTTGAGTTGGGACGCAGTATTTCTCCACCTGGTAGCGTACTATTTAACTGTCTCGTACTTTCTCATTTCGGCTTGTTCCAGGTCCTCCCTAGAGACGAGGACGCCTATGTTGAAATTGAAGTGCTTGACAAAAGCAGTTGCCGCTTATTTTCAATTCCCCATGCTATAAAACTCATCGTCGGTATACCATCGTATGATTGCATCCCTCAAATTGGCCTGAAAAGTCTGAACCAATAGAGAGCCATTGTCAGCGTATTTGCTCATTCTCGTCTGATACATCTGAACATGCTGCACAGGGTTGGACGTGCCGTCGTATTTCTCAAAATCAGGCACTTTAAACTTCTTTGGCACATCAAATTTTGTGAAGACAGAAAAATCGACATGAGGGATGCTGTGTATTCCATGAATCTTTTGGAGTCTTTCTTGCATCTTCTGTTCCATCTTCAACTCCATCTTTTGCTCTATCTGTTATTTCATTTGAGCCATCAGCTTTGCTGCATCGTAAGTCTGCTCTGGAGCCATAGGATTGGTTTGGTGAAGTAGAGCCGCTGGCAGAGTATTCATACTAAAGCCTGGGATGAACATGTCCTCCAGTGACAAAAACTGCTCTTGGTTCTTGCCTGGACCATCAGCTGTCGGAGGTGAAGGAGGCGCCGGAGTTTGAGATGTTTGGTTAGGTAACTGCATCCTAGTCATGAGACTCGTCGGCACCTTGTATGCCACTTGAGAGGCCATGTTGTCTATTTTGTTGTTCATGGCGTCCATATGCTCATGGAGGGCCTCTTAAATCGTAGCGTTCGTTTCAACTTTATCATCCATTTTCTTTGCGAATGACCTGGTGACGTGTGGATGACCCGTGATAGATTACCTTCAAAGAAAGACCACACGAAGATTAGTAAAGTGAGTGAGAATAGTGAGCCAGTCCATGACAACTCTCTAGACTCAATAAACAAAGCAAAAATCTGAATCAGACAGTTTTAAGTTCCGTTGACCTTCACGATAAAATTTGTCATAATATGCACGTTGATCAATAAATTCCTAAATTTTACAAGCTAATCTAGGACTCAATGATGAACAGCTTTTATGTTCAGACTTAAAGCTAAACATAGACCGATCAATACAATTTAATATTTCTTTTGGAAAAATTGTGCCCAAAAAACTGTTCTATCCGGTTTTTGTTAAAGGAATGAAAGACCCCCCTTAAAGTGAGAATTAAAATCTGGAATTTTGTAGGTTATTAGCTGAAACATAAACCTACAACTTTTGTTTTTCATGATTGGGCAAAGGAGGCCGTTTATTAGGTGTATTCTAGAAAATAAAGTGGAGTCTGAAAAACGTAAGAAATTTCAGCCTGCTCCACTCCGACCATTAATTCGATATTAAATGGAAAACCCATTATATTTTTGCGCAAATTTTCGAACAAAATAGATCAAGATTTGATGAACATTTGTCATTTGAAGTACAACAGCTAGATCGAACTCAAATGAGGTGTAAAAATTCGAGCAATCCAATAAGTTCAAAATGAAAACATAACTAAGTTTCCGACTGAAAGTTCCATCAACTCCATGAAACCCGACGAAAAGCTCCTAGCAAGACACCTAAGATAATAACGAAAAATGACAAGGCATGGAAAAGGAAATAATCAAACAAAAGACCAACAAATGACGACACAATGATAGAAAGATCTCCATCACTTCAGGGAGGGAAGTCTGTCCTTCAGTCGCTTGTTTGTCGTAGTTAACCTTGAGATGGTCCCATCAGCTTGCTCTAGCTTCCGCTTAAGTTCCTCCTTCTTGGCTTGGTGAGTGGCTGTGACCGACACTGTAGGGATCTTCGGCTGGATCTCTTTGGGGATGATGTTTTTCTTGATGTAAAGAGTCGTGGCATGAAACTCCTTCTCATTGCCCGATAAGACCTTCGTCGGTAGTTTGAGCTTGGCTGGTCGGCAAAAGTCCCATAAGGAACGGATAGTGATCACCACCTGCTCATGGTTTGTACCCTGTGTAAAGTCAAACTGGACCCGGTCAGCATCAAGAGGTGGCGACAATGTCTGAACCACTTCATATTAACGAGCCACGCGAAGATGATAGTACTCAGTTGCTCTAGTAAACCCGAGCAAAGGGATGGGTTTTTGCCCTCCACTTACCAATCTAGCATTCTCTACTTGGAACTAACTAGCTTGCCATCAGAATCCCTTTAGACATGGATTCGTTAAAAGTAATACCCAATTCGAAAAAGGGTAATCCGGTATTTCTTTTTGTTTGTTCTTAAAAACGATAACGAGATGGAAAAATTTCTAATTTTCTCAACACTGACAAGATGCTTACATGGCCTAATATGTGATAAAGACCGGATGAGTAAGATATCAGCCGATGATTGCAAAATTCTCCCTTTTCTTGCTTGAATTTTGTGAGGGAGATAAAGGTCTCTGCTAAAATAGCATGGGCTAGGTTTCTTCCATCACAAATTTGTTGAACAATAAAGGCCAAATGAGGATTGAGGAAGTTCTGAAAATATGGAAAAATGACCGTCCCAAAGAAAGCTAGTAAAAAGATTTTGCCCTTTTGAATATGAGACGCCTTATCAAAGCATTCTTTCAGAATAGAAAAAAGGGCAATATCCACGATGAGCTTTTGAAACCTTGCGGACTTCTTCTACCTTGATTCTCAGAAAATCTACTAATGCCGTAGCGGGATCTAGTCCAATAGGCGGATTAATCAATTCTGGGTCCACAGGTGTTCCAACAAGCATGAGTGCTTACCGAAGATAAACGTCGTGGTCTCAAGACTCTAGAAATGCATGAGTGCATGGACGATTCCCACAAGAGTCTTGATATCAAGTATCGGCATCAGTCGCCCGACCTTGGCCTCCATATATGAACGAGCCATGCGATCTAGTCGGGTCAGCCATTCACTCAAATTTGACTTCGGTGCATCGATGATCCGGATGTTCTTAGGATTTTCCTTGCCTCCCATGATCAAAATAGAGATGCAATAACCCTTGATTGCCATGGACCAACCCAAAATAAAAATGAATAAATTATAAGGTGAAAGGAAAGAGTTTACCATGAGGGATCATAATCACAATCACATGCGCATGGATGCAGGTTGATTAATTATTGGCAAAATGAAATTCCAAAAACAGACCGTACTAGAGGGTTTAGTCGGGTCTAATTTTCAAAATTTCGGCTATGGTCAAGATTCTGCCCGTGCCATGGGGATCTGGCTAGGGGAGAAGTCTCCAACACGAAGAAAATTATCGGGATCGAGGGACGGGGTCGACTGAACCTCGGGGGTGAGATGAGGTGAGGTGGATACTCGCGCGATACCATCCTAATTACTAGCAATCCAGGTCCGATTGTGATGACAAATGCAATGCAGATGGCATGCGAACACATGGCATATTACACAAATTAAGAATAAATTTAAATTATACTATCATGCAAAACAGAGATTAGTAACATTTAAATTTACCTTGCAAAAACATATAACGCCTAAATGATTAATGAAATAAAGCCAATCAAGACAAAATCATCACACGAATTTGGCCTAAATCCACGAAAGGAATATGAAAATTTCGAAAAATGCAATGTCCACATTATTCCCATTTTTTTTCGAAAAATTCAAGTTTCCAAATTCCCCAGTGGAGTCACCAAGCTGTCGTGATCTAAAAGTCATTTTTAATTTCGGGTTAATGGATTACCAGATTAATTAATTAAAGTAACTAACCGAGTGCGAGCTCTCCCAAGCTCTACCAATTCGTGACTTAGGTTCACTTGATTTGCAAAAAAGATTTTTAATTTCGGAGCCACCACTAATCTTTTTGGGTAGGTAGATTAGATACTTAAATAAAGTATGGGAGAATACTTTATTTTCTGCTAACCAGAGATTTAAGTTCGGGGACTTGATTATGTTAATTTTTAATTAACATCCTTTTGGTACCATTCTTGTGAAAAGTCTCTCGATTGTCAAATCCAATTGATTTCAATGAATGAATTAAGGTGCGATTTATTTTTTTCGGGAATTTTCTTGATTAAATGAATGTCATGCAAATGTAGCTATATGACATGAGTGGTGATAACATGAAACTATATGATGAGAAAAATAACCATGCATGATGACTTTTTTTTTAAAAAAATTATGCAAGAAAAATATGAATTCTAAGCTAAATGACATGTGATATGAATTATGATTGAGCTAAAATAACATGGCATAATAATGCATGGATGACAGGTAATATGCATGAAAGGCAAAAGATTATGACTACCCTAAATGACATGCAAGATGATTCATTAAAAGGATGACATGAATGAATTTAAAGAAAAATTTAAATTTAATGCAAATGAACATGATTTCTATTTTAAATGACATGACATGGAATTTGCAAAATCAATGCATGAATGACAAGCAAAAATGTGATCTACCCTAGGTGTGCGAAAAATATGAACTTAGCCTAGATGATGCGACATTTTGATTTTTTCTGTCATTTCAAGACTTATTAATGAGAATATATCTAACGATGTGTTTCAGTCGTATCTCGATCTGATCTAATCAATCTCGAGTTAACTGACCAAAAGGGAAAGCCTAACGTATGACAAAGTACGTGGACTTAGGGAACTCAAATAGAAAATGACACTTTGACCATAAGGATTGTCGATGGGACATTTAGAGCCATAAAAGGCCGATCTAAGAACGATTAAGGAATGCATTGCTAGCGTTATACGATTGGAGCGCGGGTGATACCGCTTAACCAGTGTATAATTTGTAAAATTTTCTTAAATCGAACGATGGCGATCGAGACAGTCGGAACTAGAAATAGACCCTCGCAATTACATGATAACCAAAGTCGCCATGAACTAACGACCCTAAGTGTGATGAGAATCACAAAGTTGATACGCGTAACGTCTGCAAAAGACGCCTGTCATTTCGAGATAGTCTGAAATCACATTTGATAAAGAAATTATTCATAAACGAGTTTTGAAATTAGAAAATGAAAAATCAAGAATTTCAACGTTATAATTAGATTGGACGTCGCCTCATCGAAAAAGATTTGAATCAGAAAAACGACGTTCCGGACGTCGAGGGTAAAATTACCATTTTACCCCTCAAGTCTTGACATTGCCTTAATAAATGGATAAGGGCATTTTTGTCAATTGAAATACCCCCATGACTGTAGAAAATTAGAGAAAATGATAGCCCTTGGATAAGCCCTTGATTGACTAGTGGATAAGTGTCAATGGATAGGCCCTTGACATTTATTAAACACTTTTAACCTACCATTCTCACTTGTTTGACCAAGTCATTTTATGTATACTCTCCTCTCTCTCTCTCTCCCCCCTTTAGCAAAACCACCATCACTATAGCCATCTTCAGCTCATCTTCTTCTTCTTCCTCAAACCGTGATTGCCACCGCTCGACCAGCCATTACTGCTGGCTTTGCCACTTTCGACCGCCACTTCCGACGACTTCCAGCCATTGAGCCGACCACCAGCATCTTCCTCAGCCTCTTGCTGACCATTTTCAAGTGGTAGCTCAGCATTTGACCCACTGAGGAGCTTCGGCCAGCCGTTCTCTCGAGAGTCGATGGAATCCGTCGCAGCTGGAGGTAAGTCGACTTTTGAGCTTCGTAGGACTTCATTTTGCTTCAAACTTTTGGCAAATTTTTGTAGACATCTAGGGCACATATATACTGAGTTGTGGTAAAAATTTTGTTTGAATTTGATGGAGTTTCGACACCAAAATAGTGTTGTGATTGAAGGATAGAAACTAACAGGTAGAGGGCTTGGGGAACTCAGCGCCGGTCGTGGACCATTTGACGTCGCCTTGACCTCAAATTTTCGGTGAGGCTCCTCAATACCTAGAACCTCATGTTAATAAGTAGTTTAATGGATAATTTAAGGATTTATGATAGCTTATGGGCTGATTGAGTGAGATATGCACAGATCTTGGGGGCTGTTCATGGTGTCGTCGAGCTCTAAATTCTTCCTTGAGGCATATTAGAATGTCAATAGACATGTTATTGAGGTTTACGCTTGGTGATTTGAGAATTTGACAAGGAAAAAATGAAGAAATTGATTGAACTATTTTAGGTGGACGATTGCCCTGTTTTGGACTCTTTGGGGCTGAACCTTTGAAGTGCTTATAGGAGGTCTTTTTTCGATTTAAGCTCAAGGTAAGAAATTCCTAAACCTTTGCTAGGAGGATTGGACTCGACTGAGTGATTTGGGTGCGGATTGAGTTAGTTTACGTGAGTTATGGCATAATTGTCCAATGTTCGCCATGGTGGATGGATGATTGCTTGAATGCTTGCTTATTATATATGTCATGAATTGATTGTCTTGTGTGAGTGATACAATTGATTGCCTTACATACCATAGATATCTAGTTCGATGCGTGAGCTTGTGCGTGATCATGAAGTTTGATTTGAAATGATATCTAGCATGCATGAGGATTTGTGATATCGTGAGGTGTTACGGGGTTGTGATGGGTGGTACCCTGATGCGTTGAGACGCGGGGTTGAAATGACTAATGTCCTGATGCGTTGAGACGAGGGACGAGAATGAATATGTGTTGACACAGGCTTGGAATGGCATTTGGAAACCTGATGCGTTTACGCAGGTTTACCAATCTGATGATCTAGGCGTATTGACGCGAATCGAGCCTGAGACGTTTTAAACGCGGGTGTGATTCTTGAGAAAGTTCGAAATGATGGAACGTGTGGCTTGAATTTGTACTATATTCCTGACTCGATCGACAAGTTATGATGCCCCATTGCATGATTGATGATCGCTTGTATCATTGTGACATATTTGACTGATGAGTGCCGTATGATGTTGTTTGTGTATTCTTGTTCATGATTGCATTCGTCTGGGTGTACAGTTGGCTTGACTTAGGGTTATGACCTATCTTACTAAGATGTGAATCTCACCCCGTTACGGAACCCTATTTTCAGATCCTAGACCGTGAAGATACTGCCGACCAGACTAGATGACCCGAAAGAGATGACTGCGTATTTTGACGAGTTCCCGGACGAATGGGGAACCGTGTACGTTATAAAGTGTACAATAGTTTGGGTCGATGAGGGTGAAAAATATTGGAAGCCTCATAGGTTTGAGGCTTGGTTTCGTAGGCTATTGCGAGGTTACTATTGGACCACTAAAGTCCACTGAGGTACCCCGTAGGGTTATTCCTAGTTGGTGTCATCCCACTCAGGATTCTGTGGAGGTCGAGAGTTCTGTAGCTGGTTCGAGAAACATTCCCGAGAGGACCCTAACCCTAGAAGACACCGTTGAAGTGATTGAGATCGAAGCCTCAGAGGATAATCTGGTGGAGCAGCTAAAGGACAAGACGATGGAGGATACCATAGAGGTATGTTCTGAGACTTTCTCAGAGTACGAGCCTACCGAGGATGCTAATGAGACTGACGACTCCAGCAGTTCGACTTAGTGGTCTCTAACTTGGTGTAGTTTTCTTTTAATGATGGTCTCGTAGGCCAGTTTCTCTTGTAGACTTGTTATGGATGTCTTTTGACGTAGTACTGTTACCCCGACCGATCTGTAGGACTAGTTCTCCTATGCTTTTGTACGAACTCTTGGAATGTATGTATACATGTTATGTTCTTGCTATCCAGGTTCCCATTGATATTTATACGGAGGAGTATATGATATCGCTTCTGTATGCTTCTTTTATTGTGCATCTCTCGATAACTAAATCTTGGGACTCGAGAGTTTGCTTGCAGGGAGTCGCGCATCCGTGCCCGGGGCGTGGGGTGTGACAGATGACTTGCAAGGTGACATAAAAATATGAATATATGGCAATGCACATGAATCATGACAGTGTGAGAATGCATGACAATTAAACTATATGGTAAGCAAAATGAAGTGCCATTGCTTTTAGTAAATTTTCGGTTTTTATGGTGAAATGGCTCAACTATTAACACAAATTGATTAGTTAAAATTCAACTTATATTAAGAGTCACCTTAAAATGTAATTTCCGAAAAATTTCATTTAAAATCACGACATGATGATTTTTTGTGTTTTCATGATTTTTGTGATTTTTTTTTGTTTTTTATGAGAAATGAATCAAATAAAAGTATAATAAACCTTGAGTATAATATACCTGAAATTCCAAAATTTTCAATGAATTCGCTTCGTACCCTGGGGGTCGGGTCAGAAGGTAATTTATTCACGTCGTACCCTAGGGGTCGGGTCAGATAGTAAATTTTGAAATTTATTGATTCGGTCCCAATGTTATGGGATATGCTAAACAAATTGATGTGCGGATTACGTCGTACCTCGGGCGTGAAGTTAGATAGTCATCACATTGCACAAATTTCGAGGCACAAGGGAGCATGTATTAAACTCAAAGTAAATTATAGAATTATTTGAATTAAAATAAAAATGAAAGTGATTTTTGGCCCAAGCTAGGGTAGGTACTGAAATTTTAAAGGGGGTAAGCCCCTATCCACAAAGTATTGCATCTTTTAAATTAGAAAAAATTTCTTTCAAGGTATGAAGTCAATTTTTTTAGATAATTCTCTAGATTTTCCAAGATATCTTCAGTCGGGTGAAATCTTGTACAATATGTTTAAATTTCCGAAAAGGTTCAGACACAATCTTGAGATAATTAGAATATTTCCAATGATATGCATAATATCTCCAAGATAAGATTATTTCAAAATTGGGATTTCGAGATACATCAAATATTTCACAAAAGTGCATCGACAGGCTCTAGACATACTCAATATTCCCCCAAGATACGATCCGTAATTTCCAGGATATGATTTAATGTTCCATATTGGATGAAATTTGAATCAAAAGAAAACATTCAATATTCTGGCAACTCCACTCAAGGCCAAGAACGTGCACATGATGACCAAATTAGTCCCAAGTTTAGAGAACTCAGACTTAACATCTCCTGATCAGTTTTGGAAATTTTAACAATACCTGCAAATTGGGTTCTATGCTTTCGTTTGCTTAGGCTCATGATTTTTTCCAATTAATTTTCAAACAGCGCATACCAACACACGAGTTGACCAGCCGTGATTACCAAAATCTCGAATCACAGACATCATTCCAATCCATGCATATTCAGATTGCAAAAATTGCAACAACAAATGAAGGGACATTCAAAAATCTTCATGCAAGAATCATGATCAGACACGTTCGAAAGTCTCACTCTTTAGTGCAAGAACAAAAGGTCCATGACAAGCAATCACTCCGTGATATATCAAGATATGCAAGAACGCTCAGCGAAGTATGCAAGTTGTTCAAGTAGGCAAGCAAATAATCAATGAATAGAAAATTAACCTTGAACCGAATGTCGACCGAGCAAACCGAACTCGCACGAAACTTGAATGTGAAGTTCAAAATTTCAAACTGATCGGCTATGGAATTAGTTCCCGAACAAGATTAATTTTCAATGGACTCCCAAGATGTTGCGGCCCAAGCAGACAAGCAACAACTTTGCAAGCGTCAGATGTAAACACCACGAAGGAACTGCAAAAAGAAAAAAAAAACACCATGAGCTATGGCGTGATTATTGCTTCAAATAGTGGCGAACTCTGCATCGGATAGTGACTGAATTTTTGCACAAGCAGAGTTTGAATATGGCCTAGGCAGCAACTCCAAAAATGCTTGGTCAATCACGATGCAATGGACTTTGGCATGCTAGAGTGATAGTGCACAAGGGCTTCTCTTCTCCCACGGATCCTTCTAACTTTCTGGTGTAGGATTTTTTGTTGATCTCCCTCACGTTCTCTCACTTTTTTTAAAAAAAAAAATTATTCTCTATCTCCGTCTTCTTTGGCTCCCCCCTTTTTTCTGACGTGAAAGAGACCCTCATTATAAGCAAAGATTGTTGGGATCTTCTAAAAAGAAACAAAATCTTCACCTTCTCTTTCTTTTGAACGTGGATACTTGGAAAATTTTGTCCATATCTATGCATTTTCCTTCTCTACACAAAAATCTTCCACTCAAATTCCTTTTTGAAGCGGATCTCCTTGCCTTGTCGTTCATATAATGCTAGATTTAGGCCTTCAGAAGAATATTTCATCTCATATCTTGAGATAAAAATATCCTCAATGAAATCTCAAGATTTGATAACAAAATGCTGAATTATTCTCCAAGTTTCATTTGCAAATTGGAATTACACCAATTTTTTGCTATAATATTGTGCTCAGCCAAATTTTACGTGCATGGGTTTTTGTGCAATTTTGAGCTCAAGCCGGTCGAATGATTAATTAAAAGCCTTTAACATTTAAATGAGCATAAATGGGGTAAATTAATCTTAAAATAGATCCAACCCTAATGTGAAGTTCGGCACACCAGTTTAGATAAAAACTTCGAGTTCACTTTAGTCTGATCATCTGTCTTAACTTAGCTCAATTGACTTACCTCTGACTCTAAATGCAAATGGCATGATTGAATATAAATATGCAATACATGAGAATTATTTATTATATATATGTTTTATTTTTTTGGGAGAATTATGACTAACTCTCATTTTATGAAATAAATGAACATCTAAAAATCGAAATTTAAGTGTCAACAGCCGATAAAGAGTACGATTGGAAAGAAGCGTCCCATCTTTGTCATTAAATTTGGCATTAGTTTCAATGGGAGTAGTAGCAACCTTGTTATCAGTAAGTCCTACTCAAGAAAGAAGATCACTGGCACATTTAACTTGAGAAAGAAAATATCCTGAGGAATTAGAAGCAACCTCGAAGCCTAAAAAATAACTGAGTTTACCAAGATTTTTCATTTCAAATTGCTGATTGAGATACTGTTGAAGCTTTGTAATGCCAGTATGATCATCGCCAATGATGACCATGTCATCTACATATAAAAAGAGCATAATATACTGGCAAGATGTTCTTGAACAAAGAGAGCATTATCATAAGGATTGGATTTAAATCCAAGGCATTCCATAGTGGAATTGAACTTAGAATACAATAAACGAATATAATGCTTGACGTAATCGATATACTTTGTCAGAAGCAATATATCTAGGAAGAGATTTCATATATACTTCCTCGGGAGAAAGCTCTCTGTTCCTGATTCTCCTATAGCTGGATCCTCAGGAACCACAAGAATCCGTAGTTAGAGTGGTATTCTAACTCAGCACCTTTGAGATTTTGAGAATAGTAAAGAAAGATTGCCATGGAAAAATGCATTTTTAATATCCATTTGAAACATAGACCATTTCTTGATGGAGACAACTGCAATAAGACTCCGAATATATGTAAGACGTACAACTGGAGCAAAGTCTCATCATAATCAATCACATACTCTTGAGTAAATCCTTTTGCTACTAATCGAGCTTCATAGCATTCCATTGTACCATCTGCCTTAGTTTTTATCTTATACATCCATTTACAACCTATAGCAGACTTTTGAGAAGGCAAATTAACCAGATCCCAAGTATGAGATTTATCTAACTCTTGCAACTCATTCACTATTGTTTGCTTTCAAAGAGGATTAGTACGAGGTTCTCTATATGTGTGAGGCTCGTGAAATGAGGCAATAGTGGAATGATAATGAAAATCACGAAGTCGAACACAAGTTTGACTTACGCGGGTGGAACGACGAACAGGAGAAGAAGGTAAAACTAAGGATGAAGAATCCACAGATGATGCAGACATGTCAGGAGCTGCTGAAATGAGATCGCCTAATATACCCGCATTATGATTAGAATAAGACAATTCCAAAGAGGAAGATGCAAGTGTGTCATCTTCCGGAAATAGTTCCACTGAAGGATTGGTGAAAAAGTGAACTGTTGGAGATAACTCAAAGGATCGAAGAGATGAGAATATTTTGAATTCCCAAAAAGTAACATAGCGGGAAACATGTAGACGATTAGAGATTGGATCCCAACATCTATACCATTTGTGCTCAATACCATACCTAAGAAAGCAATATAAGTGAGCACAAGGTTCTAACTTCGTACATTCCTTGGGACGTAAATGCACAAAATAAGCACCGCCAAAAACTCGAAGAAAATAATAATTATGAGTACTACCATACAAGAACTCATAAGGAGATAAGTTAGCTATAGTAGGTGACGGAATGCAATTGATAGTGCATATAACAATATGAAAAGCTTCTCCCCAAAATTGTTCTGGACAAGAAGTTAGATGAGCATAATGCGTATAGTATCTAAGGTATGCCTATGCTTACACTATGCTCGACCATTTTTTTGGAAAGTTCCAAGACAAGAGCAATGAATGATACTATCATTCTGAGAAACAATACGAAGAAATTCAGTATCTCTATATTCCATGGCATTATCGGTACGAAAAACCTTGATTTTCTGAGAAAAGTATGTCTTGATCATGGCAACAAAATTACGATCAATATGAGTAAGTTCAGAGCGATTTTTCTTAAGATGAAGTCATGTATAGCCTATGTAACACCGATACGATACGAGACATGACACGTCGATACGTGATTTTTTAAAATATAGAAATTTTTGATACGCTAAGATATGTTCTATATTAAATATATATTTATATATTTAAATTATCATTTTTATGAAATCCAAACATCGCATATATTTTTAAACATCACATATTCGGTGGGAGCAAAAAAATAGAGAAAGTGATAGAAAGCTTCACATGCACTATTTGGAAGTTGCTGCAGTGAAAGAAAAATCTTATCCCACATCGTCCCAAATCAAAGAAAGCAATGGCAAGTTTATTAAAAAAAAGGGGCACACTACAACGTTTTACAGGGCTAGATGCTTGGGCTGTCGGGGAGGCCTGAGGGGAGGTTTGATGGCCCATTGGGGTAGTACTGATTGTCTTTGCGGTACAAGATTTACAGAGTAATTTTGGGACGCAAAACTTTAGAAAACGAATCCCAGGGTGGCGTGTCAGACGCGTATCGCGTCCGATGTGTATCCAATACGCATAAAATGCGTTAGGCCACGTATCCGTGCTACATAGTGTATAACGAGAGTGGTCATCAACAAAAGGCACAAAAAAATAACAGATCCTCCCATAGTTGGAGCAAGAGATGGCCCCAAGTATCAGGATGAATGAGATCAAATAGAGCATGAGAAATAGAATCACTAAGATCAAATGGCAAAGCATGATGTTTTCCCAATTTACAAGATAAGCAATCCAAAATTTTATAATCAACAAGACCTAAACGACCATTGGAAATTAAAGGACTCAATCTGAAAAAAGGAAGCATGACCCTAACGAGAATGCCAAATTTCAGATGAAACTGTGGCAGCACAAGTAATGAAAAAGTTCGGAAACCGTAAGAAAACAAGCTCAAATAGACGTCCCACTTTACTGCCTGTTCTAATTGTCCGTTCCATCCGTGGATCCTGCACATGACTAGCATTTGAAGAGAAATGAACCTCAAAACCAAGTTCACATAGTTGTCCCACAAATATCAAGTTTAAGAAGAGTTTGGGAACTAGGAGCATGTCGAATCATGACAATTTGGATGTCAAAATGTTCCCTATACGACTATCTATGATCTGTGACTTATCAGTTATGAATAGTAGGTACTTGTGAAGCGAATATTTTTTATTTGAAGACATTTGAATTTGAAGTCATGTGATTAAGGCAGAATCAAAGAACCGGGAATTAGGAGTACATGGAGTAACCGACATAGCAAAAGTGGTAGGAACATAGGAGCGAGGAGTACCAAATTCTTGAAGAATAGAAAAAGATCCTCCAACAGTGGAGTAACAGATGAATCTTTGTTGTAACCCTCAATGATGGCAGCAGTGGATTGTCGTGCACGTTGAGATGGACCTCTATACCGGAATCGGTTGTTTGTCACTGTAGGTTGCTTAGGCTGTCATTGATAGGAATTGAATGCAAGATGACTAGATCGTTGACGTACTATGATGCCTGAGCGAAGAGAAAGAACCTAGAGTGGCAAGCACGGTATCGGTGGGTGAATAACGTTGCGTCTTCAATATAGCAAGTCTAGTCTCCTCAGATAGCAATTCTAAGACAAGTGCCTCAAGATGAGGTAATGGGTCTTGACGAGAAGGGAAGCTCTCACAATCTCAAATTCATCATTGA
This sequence comes from Rhodomyrtus tomentosa, assembly GCA_028455895.1. Taxonomy (NCBI): domain Eukaryota; kingdom Viridiplantae; phylum Streptophyta; class Magnoliopsida; order Myrtales; family Myrtaceae; genus Rhodomyrtus; species Rhodomyrtus tomentosa. Next base: position 36,428,256 of record JAPCWY010000004.1, read on the forward strand.
TTGCCATAAAAAAATTGCATAACACACGCATGCGATCGCGATATGTAGATGGTATGCATGGAGGATAAACAATCATTGATTGACTGACCTAACTCCTGATACACGTGATGTAGATTCCCTAACAGGTGATATTGATGAGCACTATTCGAAGTATAATACCGGATAACAAGTATATCTCATGCTTCTTTCGCTGTATTAAGGTGGCTAAACTGAAGTCTGATAGAGGGAATCGAGGTGTTTCGAAACCACGTAATTATCTATGATTCTTGCTATCTCAATCCTCTAAGTGTTCATTAAATTTCTCATCTGTTTCTCGGGCATTCTTTGTAGGTTCAAGAATATTACCAGTAGTATAAAGCCAAACCCGGCGTCCTCTAAAAAAATTGGATATTTCTTGAGCCCATAAAATGTAATTCAAAATGGTCTGGATAGGAATTGAAACTTTCAATTTCTCCATGATGAAAAATCAGTAGATCTATACAAAATTCTTAAGAAAACTGATATTTGTAGAGCTAATATGGAGAAAATAATGGCAGGAATGGATTCAGAACGTCGGAATACCTCTGAAATTGGTCCAAAAACACCAAGAACCGGTTTAAAATGGGTCGAACCGGTCAGAAAAGTGAGTGAACCGGTCTGGCAACCTCAGTCAACGAAAGTAAACACTAGCCAACGGGCGATCAACGAAAGTCAACGCTTTGATGACATGGCAAACAGCTGGCGGACATGTAGCTGCAAGATGACGCGGCGAACACGTAGCTGTAGGTGGCGCGGACGTCACTTGTAGACATGGTTGGGCACGTGTTGGGCAAGCTGGCAAGTGAATCTCACTCGCAAGGGCTTTTTCCGATGCGTGAGGGTGCGTGGCTAATCGGACGGCGGTAACATTTGGCTCGTTATACTCGTACGATGACGAGGAACCTGGTGGTGGTACTTCATATCGAAAATAACCGGACTAAGGTGTCGTCTTGGAATTTATAGACAACGGACGAGTTTTGGCGAGTCTGAGACAGCAGGGCGTGGAGTCGCACGATACTTGTTCTGGCATTTGATCTCGACCACTATGGTCGAACAGTGACGTTTTGCGGCTTCGGTCGCTGTGAACAAATGCAGCGGCCGCGTTTATTAGGAACAAATTCTCAAAGACGATCGGCTCTGATATCAAGATAAAGCGAAATAAAAAATGTAATTCTGAAATTTATGTACATCTTTTACTGACTACATAGGAGTCTATTATAGGCGTTACAGAGCAGCTATATATAGTAAGTAATATTACAACATCAATTACAATCAAACTTGATTACGATTTAGAGAATCGTAATCGTAATAAATCTAACATAATCATTTTAATTATTATATCATAATATTAATATATCTAACAGAGTCAATCTAATTATTCTAACGGGCGTTACTCTCACTTTGGCCTACCAGCTTTCGCCTAGCCTATACCAGCGATTTTTTACAAAATAGGGTAAAAAAAAGAATTTACCAATTTAGGTATTTTAAAAAAATACCAATTAGGGTAATGACGTACAGCTTGTGCGCATTAGAGGCTGACAAAGCCATGTGCGCCTGCAAAAGAGGCGCACAGCTTGTGCGCCTCTTATGGGACGAACCTCTGCATATTTTGTTTTGTTTTTTTAGCCACACATTATACATAACAACAACAACATTTATTTATAACATATACATTTATACAACTTTATAAATATAACGTTTTTATAATAACAATTTTTTATATATATTTATAGCCACCCCACCCAAGCTCTTGTCGCTGCTCCACTGCGGTACCGTGTTGCCACGCTGACCTTTGATTGGATTGCTCGAGCCAACTGTTGACCCCCCATCCATCCTCATCGTTGTCACCGAGTTGCGAATCACTCGCGGTCCTTCCGCCTGTGGGTCGTCCCGACCCAAGATCTGCGGACTCGCAATCGCCGACCTTCCATCCATCCTCCATTTGATAGCTCGAGCCAACTTTATAATTTTTTTGGTTAATGTTTCGGTAATGTTTAAATTATTTATAGGTTGTTGTCAACAAAATCTAATGTTTTTTTTGTGTTTTTATGTTATTTATAGGTTGCCATTAATAAGTTTAAATTCGGATGTCGGGTCGACACAGCTGACAGGGGAAAGTACTGAGAGTGATTCGCAACTGAATGACGACAATGAGGATGGACGATGAGTTGGCAGTTGGCTCGAGCGGTCAAATCGAGGGGAGGCATGGCAACAAGGCATCGTGACGACTCAAGGTTAGAATTTAAACATATTAATAGCAATCTATAAATAACATAAAAACACAAAAACATCATATTTTGTTGACAACAACCAGTAAATAATTTAACCATTATTGAAACATTAACAAAAAAAAATTATAAAGTTGGCTCGAGTGGTCGAATGGATGATGGATGGCGGGTCGGTAGTTGCGAGTCCGCAAATCTTGAGTCGACATGGTCCACGGATGGAAGGACCATGGCTGATTCACGACTAGGTGGTGACGACGAGAATGAACGATGATTGGCTCGAGCAGTCAAACAGAAGGGCAGCACAGCGACATGGCACTGTAGTGGAGCGGCGACAAGAGCTTGAGTGGGGTGGCTATAAATATAAAAAGAAAAAATGTTATTATAAAAATGCTATATTTATAGAGTTGTATAAATATAAATGTAATAAATAAATATTATTATAAAATAAAATAAAATGTGCGGCTAAAACAGAAAAAGAAAGGGAAAACAAGAAAGAAAAAAAAAACGGAAGGGCCTCCCACTTGTGCGCCTCGGAGGCGCACATGCCCTAAATCAGTATTTTTTAAAGAAAAAAATACCTAAGTTGGTAAATTATTTTTTTATCCTATTTTGGAAAAAAAAAAGTCCCCCATATCAACCCCAACGTGTGTGTATGATTAGTAGGTAATTCGAGAAAATTATCAAAAAATTCTACACTTCCAATCTGGTCATAAATTTTCTAATTTGATCAATTTTCTCCTAAATTGATTTGACAATTTAATCATTTTTAATCAATTTTAGTGGAAAATTGACAACATGGACATTGACAAAAGCAAAAGAACACTAGGAGTGCCAATATTTATGTATAGTACTCACTTTAGTGTTAATATTTTTTTTTGGATCACTTAAGTGTCACTAAAACAAATATTTATTTCAGTGCCAAGTCCAACGTGGCTCGTCGAAAATCACGCATGATGCATATGTGACTCGCCGGATATTCTTGTCAGCATTAAGAAAAAGTCAAAAAATAATAAAAAATTCCATCTAATAAGTAAAAAATTGAAAAATAAAATAAAAATAGTTACAAAAAATAACTAAATAACAAAAAAAGTAATAAAAAGAGAATCAAAATCTATAACGGCGAGGGCTGAGCAAGCCCTTGCAGCCGCTGTCCCACTATCACCGACAAAGACCAGTGAGATATAGGGGTTGGTCGCTGACCCCTGGCCACTGGATGGTGGGGGTAGGGGTTGCCCTGCCGAGTGCAAGCGAGGGCCAGCAGCCCTCGCTTAGATTTGGATGAGGTTTGCGGCCCTCACCCAAGTTGTCGATCGCGGTCCTTTGTCTCCCCGGCAAAAGATATGATGGGCTCCTCAAGAATTTGTTACCAACGTCCAATACATCATGAACACCAACTTTGGGAACTTCTCGAAAGGGCCCGAGTTCAAGAGGGTTTCAACGTTTTGGGTGATAGGATCTTCAATGACAACTTTGATTAGTGGATGACGTAGAGAATGGTCGCTCAAGTGTTAATGAATGATCAACAGTTCCATCGATTCTTGGCGATGACGACCAGGATAAGGTGGGGAACGGCCTGCTCAAGGTGTTCCATGAATTGTTTCAAAGAGGTGTCATGATGGATTTGTGGGATTTGCTCCAAAGGTTCACCTTGATTCAGGTTGCAAATTCGTTGCTAGGTTCGGCCCCTGAAACTTATCCATCGAATTCCTTAAAATCCTTTTTTCAAGCATTGGATGATGCCAAGGAGGTGTAGGCTTGTGGCCAAGCTTGGGCAAGGACTGGTGGCCCTCGCTAGGGCTTGGCAGGGTTCCCCCCTTCCCCCAAACTAGCTAGTGGTCGGGGTCGTCGACTCCTGATCGATAGTTCCCATCCGTTGCCGGGCACTGATGGCGATGGGGGAGGGGACGGTGAGGGTTTAAAGCCCACACCCTGAGCTGCAAACTCCTGCCACAGTTTTCTTCTACAATTGATGCTGGCTTTTTTTCCTTTTTAATTTTAATTTTTTTAAAAATTAATCATTTTTAAGTTGAACAATCCATATGGACGCCATGTAGATGCCATGTGGATTGATATTTTTTTAAACTGTCACATAATATGAAAATTAATAAAAAAATATCATGTCTATGGTTTGGCCAGAATTGACACTTAAATGATTATTTTTTGGTCGGAATTCGCACTTAAGTAATTATTTTTTCTCTGATTTGACACTTAAGTGAGCCGGCAAAAAGATTTGATACTAAAATGAGCATCGTACATAAATATTGACACTTCTAGTATTCTTTTGCCTTGACAAATCCATGTGGCATGGGTGATGCTGATGTGCATTCTTTTGAATTTTTAAATATTTTTTTGACTTCATTGGTTTTTTTATTTATTTTTTTTATTGTTAAGGGTGAGGGTTGCCAATCCTTGGCTGGTGGCCAGGTGCCCTCCTCATCACTTAATAATAAAAAAGAAAAGACGAAAAAAATGTATAAGAAACTTAATTTTTTTTCAAAAACCTTCCATGTTAGCATCGATCATGCCGCCTAAAACGGTCGGTGTCCACGTCATCAATTTGGGTCAGAGTTAGCCAAATGGGCTACATTGGCAAATTATTGAAATATTTAAGAATTTATTGATCAAATTAAAAGATTTATGATCGAATTTGCACAAAAGCAGCAGGTTTATGGCTTTTTAAATAATTTTCCTTAGGTAATAAAGTCTTGAAACTGCTATAAGCATACTGAGAGATAATCTCGTGTGCGATTTTCCTAACCTATAGCTAGAGCCGATAAAATAGGTCTAGAGCCCATATTTGATGATGTATGCTATAGATGAGTTTTCTTAAATTCTAAAAACAGGTTGTGGGTCATAAATGAGTTGTGTAATAATTAACGGGTCCTAAATGGGTTAAGAACTAAACTAACCCATATGAGAAGTAGAGATCTTTTGTTATCGGTCTTCTAGTAGAAATAAAGCGCAAGATGTGTCAAGTGTAGTTGGAGATATCAAGACGAGTTTTATAATTTATATTTATATTTTTTTTTTGCGAAGTCCGGCGAGGGTCGGCAAACGAGGGCCTAGCCAATGGACAAGGGCCGAGAAGCCCTCGCCATCAGCAGGTGAGGATGTCCACTAGGCGAGGGCTTCGAGGGCCTCGCTAGACTTGTAAGAAAAAAAAATAAATAACAAAAAACTAAAATAAAAAAAGCAAATTCAGATTTTTTAGAATTTTATAAAAATAATCCAATAGATTATTATTGTGTGGAATTGTTTCAATAATATGATCTTTTAAAAATTTCTGGAAACAAATTTTTGGTTTGGATTACATATAAAATTCTTTTAACAATATGAACTGAGCATGTGATGCTAGATCTATATTACATGAAAATGAATAAAACGGGTAAAATATTTTCGATCCGATCTGACTCATCCCCTGCTGCAACAAAAGTACAATAATGTCGTGTGTTCCCTAGACTAAAGTAAAATCCGACCAAAAAAAAAAAAAAAAGAGCAAAACACGATCAACGTGTCTCGTCGACAAAAACACAATTGGAGCGTTTTGATAAAAAAAAATGGAAAGAAAAAAAAAAGACAAAGAAGGGGTGGATATTCCACGTGAACAGATGTCTTTTTTTTTTTTTTGTGGGTCTAACGAGCATCTTCACTTCATATAGAAAAAATATAGAGCTTCAAGATAAATCCAAATCCCACAAAGTAAATAAAACAATTCTAAAACATGAATTAACTTACTACTACTTGTAAAGACTAGCCCATTCCTCGAAGCTAGATCTGTTGTGACATCAAAACTCGTATGGCGGCCAATCACTAAGTCTCGCATCATCAATGATGAACACATATCGAGAAATCTCACTTCAATAACAACGATTTTTCCAAAAGGCAGTGTGCGGAGACAAGCTTGAGCGAGATGAACAGGTATGCTATCTCCACAAACACGACGCCCACAGCCTTAAAATGAGACTGCCTTTTTGCTCACTCAATCTCATTCTTGAAACCAGAGGAATGATGCTGTTTCTTTCTTCGAAGGAACTTCCACTTGCCTTTTTGGGATCTCCATTTGCCAAATTAAAACTTTTCAAAGGAAAACTTCTTGAAGTGCTTACGTTTTTTGTTGTCAGCACAAGAGGGATCACTGCAGTCTCTTGAGCATTTGATCTTCCAATGAAGATTGTCACAATTCTTTTCGAGAGAACGATTCTCCCGGAGACAACTCTTGAAGACTTCTCTTCTGTGGCACATTTTTTCAATGGCAAGGTGAACAAACTGTTGGATTTCTCCAAAAGTGGCATATATGGGAGTCTTGTTCTTGAGTTTCATGGCTTTCTCAACAACTTGGCTAATTTCTTTGGGAATGGAAGCCAGGAAAACTGACTTGAGATTAGGATCAGAACCAAGCTGGTAGAAGAGCTTGATCATTTCTCTAAAGTGCCTATCCAGATATTTTTTTGCCAGGAAACAACATTTTCTTTCAAAGAATTTTTTTCTTTTGAATCTTAGGGTTGGCCAAAAAAAGAGATGAATAAGCTGAATGGCTTCATCAAAGGACATGATTAAGAAATGAAGTTGGTCATTTTATGAGGCTAACTTCCACCAATCTTTTAAGGAACCAGTGAATCGAGTAACAAATTCAAGGAGAACATCATAGGTACTATGTTCTTTGAGGTTCCTGGTAATAAACTAAGCATGGAACTCTCGGAGTCTTTCGGCCTATTTGTGGTAATGAATATCATCCAAAGTGAAGAAATTGGACGAATAGGTTTTTGAGGACAATGGGTCATGGTAGGGCTGTGAAGGTGGAGGTGGATGTTCTACCTCAGGTTGGTCTTACATTTCTTCTTCAATGATGGGCTCTATTGGATCTGCCATCATAATGTATGTTACAACAGATGGAGAACTAGAGTCATAAGACTTGGTATTAGAAATAGAAGAAGAGTCACTGATAGAGACTTTAAGAGTAGCCGAGGGTAAATGATTTGTGGGTTCCATTGTGGAGATGGTAAGAACTTGGTTTCTAAGGAAATTTTCTATGGAATTAGAAACCATGTATGAATGAGAAGGTTTATGAGGTGGGGATAACGAAGGAGATTGTTCTGGTGGAGCTGAAAGAAATGGAAGAGTGGTCTATTTGCCTTTCTTTTTTCTCTTGATCTAACTTCTTAAGACGTTCTCGAACAGAAAGGAAAATCGTCTTTGGAGGAGGTGGTGCTGTACTAAGGACAGCTACAGAAGAGCTAGGATCTGAAGAGCTTGACGAGAAGAAGGATGTCTGCTTTGGTGTTGTTGTGGGGAAAAAAATGGATCCAAGCATGCAGATTTCTTTGCTCTAAAAGAGCCTGTTGTTCTTGCAGTATCTGGACTTGACATCTGAGCTTCTCAATCTCAGGAGTTTGGTCTTCCAAATAATGACAAATGGAGTCTTTTCTGGAAATCTTCTAACATTTTCTTTGAGATAGATGTAGCATGGTCTACCCGATCAAGACGAGTAGCAACTGAGTTGATGGCTACAATATGGGCCAGAGCATTCTCTATCTGCCAGTTCAAGACAGCTTCCACTAGAGTAGGGCCTTTCCGTCTCCCTTGAAGATCGACATCATTTGGAGCTAGGATCTTCGAAGAATTGAAGTATTTCTGTTGCTAGTCAGAAAAACTTTCAACAGGAGAAAATCTGAAGGGTGTTGTGCTTTCTTCAGAAGGCTGCAACGGGAGAAAATCTTATGGTCTGAACATGCAAATACTAGGTAAAACAGGAGATGGTTCGGGTTTAAGATTGCAGGTGTATGGTTCAGGCAATTTGATAGGGCAAGAATTTTTCTTTACCCATTTGAGGATGGGTTTATAGAAGGGTGAAGTGATAGGTGTTTTTGGTGATAGAGGTGGCGGCTTTGGTTCATTTGGGGAACAGGCAGGTGGAGGTGCAGTAATTTGAAAAAGTTTGAGAGAACCATACTCAACCATGTATTGTCAACGGCCACCGTCTTCACCAAGAGATCCTACGGTTGGATCACCGTCTAGATACCTTTGGTATAGAGAATCCTTTTTCTTTTTCTTTTTCTTGGAGGATGGTATGTCATCCTCATCATCCGGAGTCGAACAAGAGGACAAGAACAATCAACATTTCAAAAATAATGTCCGTTTGGATTCTTAAAGTAATGGATAGGTTGTCCATGTGCATCAAAGGATTGAACATAAGGTTTAGGATCAGGGTCTTCCATATTGACTATTTCAGTTAGACACGGTGTGAAGCACAAGATGGTGGAGAATGAGGGGAAAACAGAGAAAGAAGTGTCTTTTTTTTCTTTGACAAATTGATGGTGACAGTACCATCTTTTTTCTTGGTGTATTGTGGCTCGAAAGATTGGACAGGTCGGGAATGTTGGTGGAGTTTTTCATAGTTGGTTACCCAACTGTTAGGAATGAGTTTTATAAGCTGATCTCTTGGAAATTGACGAGGGACGTGGATACATAAAGTCTGGTCATTGTCAATAGAGATAAGCAAGGCATCCTCGGCACTGTGAAGGTTAAGACCAATGGCATGGTTTTGTACTTTGTATACCATCTGGTAGTGAAGAGTGACAATTATAGCAGAGGTGGTTTGAGGAGCACCAGTGATCTGTAACTAGACTTTTAGGGCAGAAAGGAGGTTGGGATCTGTCAAGACCATATTGAAATTTGGGAAGAGAGTAACAAATACTATACCTGCGTTCAAAGTAGTCTAAACTGTGCCGATGCAAGCATGCTGATATTCCAAAAAGCAAGTATCAAGAAGAACAACCCGCACAACAACTAGCAAGCCTTTTCGCCCCTACAAGGACAAGGCTAATCTGATGGCTCCAAAGTAAAGGTGAGTATAACCCTGTTGAGCCCACTGAGCAGGAAAGTCATGTGGAATCTAGAGAGTTACAAATTGCTATTGCTGCGTAGACAGGATGGGGTGCTGATCAAATTTGGTGGATTGGACATATTCTTTGACAGAACGAGGGGTGTGTTTGATGAGGTGTTTGATGGATCAGATGGGTGAGAAGGATGGTGGTTTACAAAAGGCAGAATATGTGTTCATGAGGGGTAGCTGTGTTTCAGAGATTTTGCGATCATCGTTCACCTAGGATACCTCATAAAGGTCGTCCATCTTGGAAGAAGTGGTTTTTCTGAGTTCAGGTGGTGGAGGAAGCGAAACAGAGGTTTCTAGCTGGACAGGAGTTGCAATATCTGTGGAAGATTCCATGAGAGTATGAGTTTCTTCTTTCCCTTCCAGTAGATTATGAATTCCAGAATACTAATCTTAATTCAGTTTTGATGATGTATGGCTTTGATACCAATAAAGGAAGCAGAGACAAGTTTGAGCTAGATGAGCATGTATGCTATCCCCATAAACACGGCGCTCACGGCCTTAAAAGGAGACTGTCTTTTTGCTCACTTAAGCTCATTTTTGAAGCTCAACTCTTGAAGTGCCAGATATTTCTGAATCATAGGTTCCACGTAATGGCAAGTGAAGAGCATACTAGACCAAACCAATCATACTAATGAATCAATAAGAGGATTCTGGTATCCGGATAACATGCTTTTAGGAAAGAAGAAGAAAGGAAACTTAGAAACTAATGCTTTATAGGAAACATACTGATACTTCATATATGGTGAGTTCTGTCGATTACAACACATTCGAGGGCCTTTTATAGGCATATAGACTAAACAGACGTCAGATACGCAGATTCGTGAAAAAATTGAAAAAAGTATTTGAATGAACAGTACTGCTACAGTTCTGAACAGTGCTACAAATATTGCTACAGTGTCACTACTACAATGATGAACAGTACTTGCTACAGTACTTTGCAACAGTAACTTGCTACAGTATTTTTTTCCCCGAAAAGTCTTCAAAAAATCTGCAGAAGTTTGGTCTGACACACATTCAATACTTAAGACTTTAACACAAACTTTTACACAACCAGCCAACGACTTTTTATTACACACGTGAAGCAAAGTCGTCTGAGTAGTTCAAAGCCGAAGACGATCTGGGTCTGGGTGATAATTGGCATCGTCAGAGTCAAAATTGTCTAGGCCGTCCTTATCTCTTTTATACTTATTCTAGTACCACTGTTCTTCGAGCTGGGACAGTCTAATGTCTGAATCTTCAGAAAATGGAGGACTATCTTCTTGTTCTGTTGCGTGCCTTTTACTGACAAGATATCTTTCATGGTGATCGGGTCTCGTAGATCTTGTCGAGGGTCTTGGTTAGAGCTGGATGGCATCTGAAGCTGAGGTCATCATTGGAGCTGAGGCCACGTGGAACTGGATGGCTGATCTTGGGTGCTAGATGCAATATCCTATGTGAGATATGGATTCTGCGATAATGGTCCTCCCCAAGGGTCATCAGTATCCATTGAAGAACTTGGCTGATTCTTTTGATATTCTTCAAGTGCCTGAAGAGTTAACGGATGAATCTTGGGTCTATCCCATGAAAGATTTGTGGAAGAATAAGGCCAAATCTCTGGTAGAATAATTTTGTTTGCTTGAAACAAAACCCGTTGAAGCTCTCGTAACTCATTTTCAAAAGGAAACATGGCCCTAGGTAAAGTTTTGTAGACATGAGTCTTTTATGTTTGCACATTCGGCTTGAATGTTGTTACGCCGGAAGATAGAATATCTACTTGTCATTCTCCAGTAGATCTTGTGTAATGCTATGATCTGTGGAAGAGAACAAATGTGTGTCTTTCTAGCTCAATACGCCCAATGCGTCTATGTTCAATGAAGAGTTGCCACCATGATTGCAATGGTTGAAACCATTGAGCATCTCAATAAGAGCTTTCTGGTTAGAGAAATTCCCCATTAAGGCATTAGAGAGAACCTTAATAATCTTGTCTGTAGGAAATTCGATGGCAACCGTATGGAGGTGGAACGAGAACCAGAAAAACCATTTGAGATCTTGAGGGAACTCATGATTAGGAGACCACTGAAGCAATCAGACGAAGGGATAGTCAGAATCAAGACCTCGTGCATTTAGCATTAATCCACCATAATCTCTGAAAATCCGATGCCGATTATTCCACATATGGTAGTACATATTATGAAATAAGACATTTTGCTCAATCTGCTAGAGTACTTCTAAGGGATATGTATGAGAATTCCATTGGCTTTCTTGCATATTATAGGTTTGAAAAGTACTAGGGTGCACAGGATTTTTGCGAATGTACATGTTGATGGATTTAACTGGCTGCTTGGGTCTGGACAGGAAATCTGCAAAGGCATTCTTTTTGCCGGCTATATGTTTAGCATCAAAAGACTATTTTGAGAATCATTTGGTCTACCTTAATAGCTAAGGATGGGGAATCTGTTTTTGCTTGAATTTGAGCATTTGGAGAAATGAAGATATATCCATTTCTACCTAAATTGATGCCCAATAAGGTGGTGTTCAAACTTCTTAATGCCATACTTGACTGCGAGAATCTCCTTAAAAGTGGAGTGATAATGCATTTCTGCATAAGTGAATCTTTTACTTTTGTAAGCACAAATGAAACACTTACCTTTGATTTCTTCAAGGAGAATGACTGTCCAATATTTATCACTAGTAACTGTTTGTAAAATTCTCTTACCAGTGGAAGAAATTTGCAAAGGAGGCAGATTCTGTAATATTTCTTTGAGATAGGCCATAGCTTGTGTCTGCTTTGGTCCCCATGGAGAGCATCTTTTTTCAACATCCTTTGAAGAGGATAGAGTGCATTAGAGATCTTTGACACAAAATCTCAGAGATAATTGATAATACCAAGAAAAATCTGGATTTGGGTAATTGTCAAATTCTTAGAGGGAAATTTTTGAAATTCTTCTGTAAGGTGAGGTCATGGGCAATAGGTGCCTTTTTTCAAATGCATGCCTAAGAACTTGATGTCTTTTTTAGCAAAATCATTTTTTCTAGGAAAGCATGATTCCATATTTTTGGACAATATCAACGAACTGGGAAAGCAATTTGCAGTGAGATTCTTCATCAGGACTATAAAGAAGAATATCATCAATGTAAATCAGGGCATGTGGGAGAATAGGCTGGAAAATTCTACACATGGCTTTCTGAAAAACGGATGGGGCTGTTTTAAGACCAAAATGAGCAACTGTCCATTGGAAATGCTGGTTTGGAATGCAAAAACCAGTTTAGGACAGTCATCAGGATGAATTTCAATTTGCTGAAAACCTGCTTTCAGGTCGAACTTTGAATCGATTTTAACCTGGGCAAGGCTACCAAACAAAGAGTTTTTGTGAGGCAAAAGGAATTTGTCGTCTTGAAAGAATTTATTCAAGGGTTGATAATTGATCACTAATCTGAGCTTACCGCGATTTTGTTCTGCTCTCTTGTTCACATAAAAGGCTTCACAAGCCCATTGTGAATCAGATGGTTCAATCATACCTTGTGAGAGTAGGTCAGCACATTCTTTCTGGGCTAAAGCAAGATGTTCAGGATTCATACCAGAATGACTGGCTTTTGTGGAATTCACATCTTCGCTTTTTTTAAATGGGGGCTTGACAAAGAAGTCAGGATTTTTCCAAAGGGGGTTTAAACATGTTTGGATAAACTGGGAATGAGACTCAGAGCAACATGATAAGAGACTTTGGGTAATTGGATCAAGAATTTCTGGTTGGATAATGAAAAGTCTCTGAATATGCACATATTCACGGAACTGGTCACCAAACTGTAAACCAATAGGTTTAACCCTTAGCTAAGAGAGCTGGGTAAGGACATCCCAACCAATGATAAGGTCTTTATCTGAGGAATTGGAACCAATGATTTTTGTGGATATGGAACAGTTTGGAAAGATTGGAGTGTAATGGTTTTGCTACGGAATTTTGTGGTAAAAGTGTCACCAGAAGATCAGTACTTTTATATCCATGAGAGATACTGCTGCATCGATATCAATTAGGGCAATGACTTGAATGGGTTTGTCATCTTCTGAAGTGTGGATTTGGATGATAATATATGGGGAGTGGAAAACAGGTTGGACATGAAAAGAATTAGAGATAATATAAGGGAAAAATACAAAGATATCACTAGGGGATTCATCAGAGTCTGAAGAATAGGTTTGAAGAGCAAAGAGTGTATCAGGTGAAGGTTCATCTTCAACAGAAAAGACAAACTCGATATTTTCATCATCTAATGGGATACTTGTAGTTGAGGAAATCTTTTGGATCATGTAAATTTCTTGGCACTTTGCTTGGGGATAATTCTTCGCAAAGTGTCATTTCTTGTTAAAAATGTAGCATCGTTCCCAACACCATAACCGTGTAAAGAACACAATCCCATCAATGGATTGTAGGAATTCAGAAAACATCTTGAAAATCCCTGATCTATCTCTAGAATGGGATAGAAAAAGCACACAAATCTAGATTGAGATCTAGATCATGAGAGAAAAATTACAAACCAAGTAGCAGTTGATCTCAAAAGCAGATAATCCATTTATGAAATTGACAAAAATTCAAAAAAAAACAAGAAAACAACAAAAGCAGAGAAAAGGGAGAGCAGCACCAGAACAAAGCAGAGCAGCGCAACGCCGGTAGGAAACTACGAGCAAGAGAAGCAGCATAAGCACCGGTGGAAAATCGCGAGCACGCCGTTGCGGGGCTGATGGAAGGGGAGAGCAAGCCAGAAGAATCTTTCTCAGTGAGCTTGAGAGTCTTCCTGTTTTTTACATGCTACTCGAAGGCAGGAGGGAGGGGAGGAGAGAGGGAGAGGGGAGTAGCAGGTGAGGATGAGAAGGGAAGGGCTCTCCCTTAGAGATCTGCTTCAAAAGGTGAGCAACTACTTGTTTCCTCAAATGGAACGACTAAGGCTCTCTCCCTCGGCTATCGACCTTTTTGGAATCACATGCAATGCAGAGAACATCCCATGCTTATTCCTTATGCTTTTTTCATTTTACTGAAGTAAAAAGGGGGAAAAACGGCGACATATAATGTACCCACCTATGGATAGTTCAGTTAGTTAGGGCGCACTAGAAATTATGGGGTTAGGCGCATTGTTCCCAAGTTCGATTCCCTAGATGAGCACCTGTGATTTAAGTGGGGAGTCATGGCGGTGGGTTACTGTGCTAGTCTCCTTCAATGAATAGTCGAGGTGTACACAAGCTGATCCGGACACCTTGGTTATAAAAAAAAAAAAAGGACGAAAGACGGGGGTACACAATGAAAGTTTTCGTTCCATTGGGTGTGCTATTTGGCTTTCAACCGTAGATATCCCACTTTCGAGCGAACTCATCGTCGCCGATATCATTAGATACGAAATTCAGCAAAGTAAGAGTTATCATCCATTTGACTTGTGCCCTACCAATGCCACGGACAAATCAAAGACCTGGACGGACGATCGGGCAATTCGAAAAGCCGACGAAGAGAGCTTCCATCAGCAAAACCTGCGATTCGGCTGTTCATCCGGATTACCTAAAAGAGGAAGAAGGCAAACACATAATCCAGGTGTCCATGCCAGCCTCAATGAATTACGGGTCGGGATGCTCATAGTAGCTGTTGACGCAAAAGGAGCAGCAACGTAGCAATAGAGGCAAATAGAAGTGGGAAGTAGAAAGGAAAAGCCTACGAACGTCCTGTTTTGGGCCACACACACAACTCGAACACTGCAGTGAAGGCGAAAGACCGACCAAAAAACTACTACTATCTTTTGATTTTCATCCGCCTAACTCCCTAAAAAAATATCTTTAACTTTTCATACAATCTCAAATCTATATAATAATAATAAAAAACCCCAGCTTTAAGTTCAACAGCAAATCAACCTTGAATTTTTCTTTTTGTCTAAAAAAAATCCTCAACATCAAGTCTAGACCCAAATCTGCCACAACTTATGTTGTCTAAAAGAATCACAAAAATTTAATCTATTCTCAAATCTAACTCGTGGTCCCCAACTTGACATGGCATGTCCAAGTAGATAACAAAATCGCATCAGCAAAATAATAGGTCAACAAGTACGGACCGACATGGTATTTCCATGTCGAGAACAAATACACCTCAATAAAAATTGCTGAAACTCTCCAAAACAAAACCATTATAAGACATGAAAATTGGAAGCAACAAGGGCGATTTTTGTATAAATAGCTAATAGAGTCAGGTTTGTATTAGAAAAAAAAATTGGTGAATCTTTTCTTACACAAAAAAAAAAAAAATCAGGATAAATTTGAGACTAAACTTAAAGATTGAGCTTTTTCCTTAAAAAAAGTTCAGAAGGGATTTGCGACAAAAAAGTTTGATACCACAACGACTCAGAGAAAAGTCGAGGCATGCTAAACTCCTCATAAATGTATCTTCCATGCTATGATGTGACGGATTCTGCTACCTAAGCACCAAGCGGTATATACCAAAAGCTTCTGTCCTTATTTCAGCATGCATCATATCGGTACCACATTTGCACCCAAAAACTTGAGTCTACTGAAAATTTCGCCAATATCATTAGACGTATTGAAATGTATCCGGTACCTCTGTCGGAAAAATTTACACTCCGGAAGCACGGTCAAAGTGCGTGCTTCATTTTATTTCATCAGTTGCTGTGAATGTGCACTTCTGTGAAGAGTACCCTGCTTCCTAAAATCAGCAGAAGCTGTCGCCATGAGGCATTTAGTATTTCCCATGCGGATGATATCCAATCTCATGTTCAGTTTATTCTGGGGGGGACATTATTAATTACACATAATCTTCCTGCACATAGAGGATGATTGACATGCAAAATTGTCACGAGCGCTAAAACTTGTACACCATCTGCTCAGTATAACCAAGTTCCTTCAATATCCCCGAGAGCTGAAAACAGAAAACATTTGCAGAAAAATTATGAATGGAAGTAAATAAAATCCTATACCATGAGGAAATGGGAGATAGTGTTGTTACCTCGCCTTGTGAATAATCTTTGGCCTTATCACCAGATATATGTTTCATCATTCCAGGAGGACCACAGACCTGATAAAGTACAATCAAATCAGTAAAAAACTAAACTCTCTCTACCAATCTTATCAGCAGATAATGACAAAATCCAGACAAATTCAGGCTAAACTATTTATTTATCCAATGTACAGATAACCCATGTCCTAGCTAGAGTCAACGCATATAGAAACTTACTCGTGGCAAACCTAGGTAAACGAAACATGTAAAGGATCGGCAAATAACCACCACACTGAGATCAGAAGCAATAGCAAAAAGTCCTGCCTGAGTACTCGACTTAAGACAGATGTTCCCATAATCAGAGAGTCCAAGAACAGAAGCATTAGACAGCCAACCTAATCCATTTCTAAGCTCAAATACACAACATTCCCATCAACTCATGCAGAAAAAAAATGGAGAGAATACTTTGGTGACGTGAGTACGAGAGTGGTTTTAGCAAACTCATGTCAACAATATGATCTTGTTTCAATTCCATTCACATCTTGATCTTAACAATTGTCATAATGCAATGTTAAAGACAAAGTGTATCCAGCTGATTGCCTAATGCCGTTAAATGGAAATTTCACAACATCAACATCAACAACACCTTTATCCCAAACTAGTTGGGTCGGCTAAATGGAAATTTCACAAACAACAAGAAATCATAAAAACAACCAACTAAATTTCAAAGTACGGCACATTCAAACACTTGGCCAGTATATCAGTAGCAATTCAAACACTGGCATGGTAATCCAAATATATCATCGTATCTGTTGAGGGCGCATGTGTGTGTTGTGTCACTAGGTAACTCAGAAAACTGAAAATTCTATGTAGAGAGCTGCAGTTGGGAACATTTTTGGCTTGGCAAAATGTTGGACTCAAGATGGTAAACTGAACACTTACAAGTATAAGAGCGTCCTCACTTGGAGCTGGCAAGCCCTTGACGACCATATCCTTTGATATGTAGCCTTTACCTCCTTTCCAATTCTTTGTAGGATTATCCACCGTATAGTATATCTGAAATTAGTCACCAAAACAGACAGTTTTATGAGTGGTTATAGTGGAGTTGCAAAATAAAGTGGCAATGACAGCATCACAGTAAAATAAGTTGAGATCCAACACCTTTAGATTTGGGTGGCTGGCTGCAAGTATGTCGAGTTTCTGTTTCAGCAATATGTCATCTGGAGAGACATTAGCATATAGCAGAGATACCTATTGCAACAAAGAGGCTGGACAAGTTGGAACTTTGCACATGTTCCCCAAGGGGACAAAATACCACATCTCCCCCCCCCCCCCCCCAAAAGAAAGAAAAAGGAAAAGAAACTGTCTAATATGCAGGAGCACACACATCTCATTCATATGACACTTCAAAAGGAGAAAATGCAACCTAAGCCACTCAGATGTCCCATATATACATTACAAGGGAACAATTTTACAGGATATACAGATGTATCGAGCATTGTTCGGTGAATAGCAAAACTATTTTGACAGGTAAAGGACTTATTTCTTTTGAGGAATAAATTATCTCATATGTATATTGCAAAATCTTGCAATAGTAAGGTTTTAAATGAAGCACCAACCCGAAGGATCTTGAATGAATATACAAATCACTTCCCACACAGTGACTAACAAACAGCAATATACTTGTTGCTACGCCATCTCATCAACATCAACATTAACAACACATTTATCCCAAACTAGTTGGGGACGGCAGTCAATGAACCCTAAATAATCATAAAAATAAAAGCAGAATCAAGCGAGGGAAAAGAAATAAATGTATAAAAATAAATAAACAAATATATATATATATATATCTATCTATACACTATCCCTTCACAACACTAATAGCCTTCCTCCACTCCATCCTAAGACAAACCGTACGCTAATCTATTTCCTACTCCATTAAATCTTGTTTTACTGCTTAACCCCAAGTAAGTTTCGGCCGAGCTCTTACTTTCTTCGTGTTATGCTCTCGATAGCAAACTTCTATTTGTACCGATGCATCTAAGGGCGTTCGGAAAATATGCCCAAACCATCTCAATTTATACTCTCTCATCTTTTCCGCCACCGGTTCTACTCCAACTTTTCGTCGAATCTCTTCATTTCTTATCTTATCAATCCTTGTATGGCCACACATCCACCTTAACATTATCTTATCCATTCTTGCTAGACCATCCCATATATGAAGAAAATGCTAGAATTATGTAATTGTTAGCAGCATCAAGAGAATAAGTAGATATCAAAGAAAATGAGAACAGAGACATGCAACAAAAGAGAAGACAATTCTCACCTGAGTATTGTCGTCAGGGTTCTTCAATATGGCATCAATTACCTGAAGCATCGGTGTTATGCCAGTGCCTCCTGCAATCTAAAAAGTAAGGAGCATCAAACAACGATCTTTTACTAGCCCAAAAACTACAAAAATAATGAACCTTCAGATGCATCAATTGCACAATGCTGCTCCATGCAAGTTAGTACTAAGCTATGGATCGCACATGGGTATATTCATATTTATGATCTGAAGTACAAGGACAAAAGGGTGCACCAAACGATATCTTACCATTCCGATGTTTTTCTTCATGTTGGGGTTATATTTAAACTTTTCAAGGGGCCTGCAGCAAATGGAATCTGGTGATGAATATGTTATCAAATGGTTGTAAGAAACTTTTAAAGCAGTCTAAGCAGTCTTTACCCTTTAACTTCAACTACATCACCAGGCTTTAATATAGCAAAATGTTGGCTCATTTTACCTTCTGGATAAACCTGAAACAGTTTATTGTACATATTATACTTGTACATAGGGGAAATAGAAACCAAGGAAGCAAGGTTAGATAACAAAGTTGAAAGACAAAAAGCTAACTTTACCTTAATCAATAAGTCAAAGTATCCCTTAGCATCAGGATCTGATATAGGCGTATACCTATGCATAAGCAAATTCAAATACGTATACTAAGTCAATACAGGAATAAAGAGAAAGTGACGAGCCCGCAGGATTACGGAATCACTGGTGAAAATTTACAGTTCTCGCTTGCTTCTGTCAATCATAAGAAAAAGGTTTCTTCTAGAAGAGAAGGATTGCTTAGGAAGAAGAAACAGAAGCCATTCATTCTAGGGCCAAAGAAGTATTAATATATATGGCTAGCCACAGACTTGACCATGCATCTTAGCCAACTGTATCATACAAATGAAAATAATTCATTGAACGTGAATGGAAAAATTAGTAAAAGACAAAGATCTAAGTCCACCAGAAGAGGCAACCAAAGTTCTTTTTCGATCCCAAACCACCTTCAATTTTGAATGAGTAGCATTTTGAGTTGATGTATTATTCATGCACATCAATCTTTTATGTCTATGAAGTCCTATCGAGCAACTAATGGCCCACAAAAAACTATGAAAACTGAGGAATTCTATCATGGGCTATAATGAAAGTTTTCAGAGGGTCCCCTCTCATATGTACTAAAAAGTACCACAGGATCTACAATAAAATATTTCCAAAATATAGACATACCAGCATAAATTACTGAGATTAGTCAAAGCTGATAGTTAAGAGAAAATAGTGTATGGATACATACATTCCTCATTCTACGAAAAATGGGTTGCTCATGCACAAAAGAATATGAAACCAAACATAATCATTAGCTTGTTCCACACGTGTGTTTACATATTAGTAACAAAGCCAGCAGAGAGAGTACTGCCGCTGTACTATGAAGTCAACTGTAAAGCAAAAAGATATTCAAGAATACGTAAGTTTGAGCACTTTGATTTGGGCATAAAATCAATCAAAATTACTAATAGGAAGGACATCGTACAACTCGTTCTTTGTAACATAGAATTGGCCATCAAGAACATGGCTTGATTGAAAGCATTGTCTGTACATAATTTTTAGCAAGAAGATATATGCCATTCCTATGCAAAGGATAATCGAGGGATTGATGAAAAGAACCATGCTTAGGTCTTTTTAATCGAAAAAGAATACTCACGGGCGAACAACATATTTTGTCTTCCCTTCAGCATCTTGTCCTATTGGAGCCCTGTAATCATGAAAACACCATCAAGATGATGAATGAGAAGTACCATGTGGAGGGAGATATCTTTCAACTTTGAAGAGCAACCTCCTTGAAAAAGTACATAGTTCATGCATACAAGATCACTTCTTATGGACATCAGAAGTACCTTGTCAAGATGCACGAAGCAACATGTAAACCTAAATTGGCATTCGGATCAAAAGAAAACCTGCATCATGAAAACAAATTGTATTTGCTATCTCCAGTAAAAATTGGAACATTGCAGTGAGATATCATAGGCAATTTTAGTGGTCCATGGGAGCATCTAACAAAATACTAAGGATATTTGTGTACTATCCATATCATTTTTTCCAAAGCAACATCATGGAATCACCCACTTAAATAGAAAAAATTGCATGCAATGGAAGTATGAAATCCATGTTTCTTCAACTAATGACAAATAGAAAGAAAGCCTGAAGTACAAGTACCTAAATAGCTGAGTGTTGTGGCTAACCCTCGCTGTGTCTTGCAATTTAAATTCAATCCATTTATCTGGATTTAGAGCTGAAATATATTGGAAAGAAGTCCCAGTAAGTGTTAAATGAAGCATATCTAAGAAAGCTTCTTGAGCGTCTGAACTTCTACACCACTAAACTAAACAAGGAAATTTAGGATGAACGAGACCGACATCCAAGAAAGTCAAATTTAGCATCTTGATCATTATTCGAAAGTCAGGCCAGGAATCATACGCATGAATGAGATACTAAATGGTTTTCCAGAATGGGTCAGATAGACTCACCAATTTTTGAGCCCGTGTCTTCATTTATTTGGTCTAGATGAGCCTGTGACAGAGAGAAACATAAAATACAAAGCACCAAAGAAAAGTATATAAAGTACATAAATGGCCACAGTGGAGAAGTGATTGGTCAAGACCTCAAGGAAAAAGGTTCAAACATTTACAGCCAACGGTTCGTACCATCAATCCATGTAGCATGCCTAAGCCCCAATACCATCTTATATGCAGCATCTCCGATGAAATGGCGAATGCTAGCAATCAAGATAAGATACCGAAAATCAAAGTATGCATGACCCTACACTAACTACTGCAGGAAAACAATGAAGCCGATTGCCAAACTAACGTCACATCCATGAAAGACTGGACCAACTCGATATCCACCTCGTAAAATCTCACATCGAGGTCCCAGTTGCCAACATTTGCTCAATTGTCAGCAATAAAATTAGTCTGCCGCAACTGAATTCAAAGCCAAAAAACTGATGCAGCTACACATCATGTTGGCAACATCTCAAAAGCTTCTCTTAGTCCCTCAAACAACAATTGATACAATTTTCCACATCACAGACTCAAAAGTACACACATTATTGCAGCAACTGATTAAGCAACTGATTAACATGAAAAGAAACCCCAGATATTCCGCAGGAGCAGGAACAAATTACCACGTTCGGAGACGAGGCGAAGTAGAAGCAGGACAAGCCACCGGAGACGGCGGCGAT
This sequence comes from Rhodomyrtus tomentosa, assembly GCA_028455895.1. Taxonomy (NCBI): domain Eukaryota; kingdom Viridiplantae; phylum Streptophyta; class Magnoliopsida; order Myrtales; family Myrtaceae; genus Rhodomyrtus; species Rhodomyrtus tomentosa. Next base: position 36,449,905 of record JAPCWY010000004.1, read on the forward strand.
CGCCCCGACGGGAATGCGGAAGCCGTCGAAGCTCGACTTCGAGCGGCGCCGACACGAATCGGCGACCGCTATTGGCGCGGACCGAGCAAGTTTCTTGAGGAAAACCGAAGCCATTTCTCCGCTCTTCGAGCTCGGAAGGAGGGGCAAAAAAAAGCGAAGTGCAGAACCGAACTGGAGTTGTCTGAGTCAGGGTTTTGGAATTTTCCGAGGGAGTCGACCTTGACTGGTTTCGGCCACGCGGTGACGATTCATTGGTTGTGCCTCGTGGGCCCAATCATGCAATTCAGGGAATTTCTATTGTGGGCCTGATCTACAATGATTTGGGCCTGCCAGCCCAATTGGAGGCCCATGGACGAGTCCACGTGGGCAAGTCCAAAAGAGTTTGTGAATATAGGCTGCGGGGAGTTTCTGTAACGAAATAACATTATTTTCCGTATTACAAGTTTGCCTGAACTAGCACCAAACACACACTCGGCCAGATTAGGGCGTAATTTGAACTTCCGAATCCTATCAAACAGTTTCGTCAAGGTCTCCACGCGTTGTTTTTTTCCCCCCCGAATCCGCAAGATTCGCACTTCTTTTTGTTAGAAAACGGTAGTGTTTAACTCGAGTTGAGCTACATATGCGCATTGCAAAATTCGGCGACAATGAGTTGTGACTATCAAGTTAGCAAAAAAGAAATTGAGAGTGAGGAATCTATATTCCGAAAACCTAAGAGTTTGTTCACAAGATTCTTCTATGATGGGAAGCAACCTAAGTAAGATTTTTGACCGATTTTGAGTCATGTAAATATTAAGGTTGTATGGCCTTTTTCCTAAAGCGACTAGATGAAAGAAATTTCACGTGTCTAGCGGAGTCGAGAATTCAGGTCAAGTCCCGTAATTACAAACGTTATATGCTTATGTTGAATGTGATTAAAAAAAATGATTCATTTCGAATGAGTATTATTCCATATCATTTCGGACTTTCCTGAAACTCAAATGTATTAACTCGTATTAGAAATTGTCACGGGGTGTTACTCATTGCTATGTTAATCAGGTCAACTTCTTATGTTGTCTTACGTTAGAAGGCATCAACTTCTATGTTGACTTCTATGTCACTCATTCGACCGCAAGACTTCTATGTTGTCCAGGCCAAACATTCTTATTTTGATGCCTTCTTTGTTGCATTATGTGGCATGTCGCGAGGGGCCAAGTAATTTGGCTGTCGCTTATCAATACATTAAAGAACTTTATCAGCTTATGATGGGACAAGTGAGCCACTCCTAGAAACATCATTTACAACTGGGAAAAAAAAAACAAAAGCACCATTAGGAGGCCGTAGAAGCGGCAAGATACCATTTTCTTTCATTGTGGAATTCAGGATTGTTGAATTCAAGAGGTACTTAGGGTAAATATTCGCAAAGACTCCGTCCAAGATGAACCGTGTTAATATTAGGGGTATGCAAACTGGATTGGTCCTTGAGATTGGCGGTGCGGTTCGGTTTCCGATCTCAATAAATGGAACCGGTAACTGGGCGGTTCGATCCCCAGTTCCATGGTTGGGGATCGGACAGGCTAGGTCTGGATCGGACCATCAATTTTTTTTTAAAAAAATTAATTTACATTTAAAGTTAACATATTTTTAACATTCTGAGAAGTACATGAATATCATCTCACGCCTCTTGAGTTTAGCGGTATTATTGTACATTTTATTTAACAATTTGGGTTTTGGTATTATTTTGGGACAAAATCAAGTCTTAATTAATGATAAGATCTGTTTCTTATGATGGGCACGTGCACGAAGAATAAGCACGTACTTGCATAAGGATAGAAACTCGAGTCATTATGCAGATTTGAGAAATCTATTTTTTTTATCACAACAAAAAAAAAGAAATAAAATCTGAATTGGGTTCCATCGCCCACCTGAATTCAGCAGGCCATATGCGGGTGTCGATTACGAGCATAAAAGATCACGTAAAGCCTTCAAGGCAGGATCGAATACACGTTGGGTGCCCCTATCATTTATGTGGTTGTCTTGCCGTTGTAGTTTGATTATAGATTGTAAATTAACATTGTATTGTAATTTTTAAGGGCTAGATTTTTATAAGTAGTTAGAGTTAACGATCCTATTGGGCTCGGACCGCTGGTCCTGGTCCGGTCCGTGGTCTCGAAAATATGGAGACTGAGACTATTGGTCCTGTCCTCGATTCCATGCCAGAACCAGATCGGCCAGGATCATGCACACCCCTGATTAATATAGTTATCGATCATATAGATCCTTGAAAAAAAAAAACTGACGGTTGTAATAACATCCCATCATCCGTATAAGAGATTTTCAATATTTGGTGTCCAATTTAGCAAGTCAAAGTACTAGAGGTTGCAGCCACGGATAGACCGACCGCTCTCACCGTATGATTAGTGGTTTGTGCGGAGCCCGTAAATCTCTGTTTAGTAATAAAGGAATCCTTCAAGCTAAATGCAAACATGAGATCCCACACACTTCTGGAAACTACTGTTGATGAGGATCTCGACCTTACGAAGTTGTGAAAGGCCAGTAAAAGATTTCCATTTGCTCCTTTAATCAAGAAAATGAAGGGTCGTGCAAAGAATGCTATTTTCAAGCATGCTAGCATAGGTGGGGTTAGCCACTACACACTATAGTGCCAATTATGTCGCAAATACAAAACAAAGAAGCTGATCTGGAGCCTAATCTAGCCAAGTGACCAAACAGTATGCCTCAAATATTAGTCTTGAGATGTTGAATGGAACACCTGTGCGCCCCTGCCTTATTGGCTGGTGTTCCCGTCTCTGTCTTGAAGATGGAAGCAGATTCCCCCAATAATTTTAGTGCGGACCAATAGGCTTGGATCGTAGAAAATGGTAGATACCCACCACTTGTCGAGTGTTAAATCGCCGGCTGCTCGAATTTGTCTGGCCTGATTGTGGTGATAATGATGAGTTCCGCGTTGGGGCAAACAGCATCAACGTCCGATCAGAGAGAGGAAACAGCAACAAAACCGAGCAACGATTGTTTTGGCAGATTACAGTTACCTTTGGAAAAGCAAAGAAACGAGGTCGAGAATCGTTACGAATTCGTAGTTTGATATTTAATTTCTCTTTAACACTTCTCATCTCAATGAAACCCCAGAAGATTCGAGTTCAGGAACTCCTGATTTGATGTCGTGTGAAATTTTATGAAACTGCTACCAACTATTCTAAAAACTTAAACCGTTAGATGAAGACGTGTTTTTAATATTTAATTACTCTAATAAATAGAATCAACTCTCTCTTTTTTTTCATATATATCTATATGGTTCACATGGAGCTGGGTCTCGAGAAGAAAAATTCCAGTGTTTTTCTCTTTCGAGATTTTGAACCATGGTGGCGTCCGAGGTGCGTGGCATGGCATTTGATTAGACAAAATCCACCATTTCTTGGCAATATGCTAAGTTGGTGACTGGTGATTTCTAATACAAGAGTAGTGTAAAAGAGCTAAAGAATTAGCGTATAATTTGTTCTTTTGTAGCTTGTGGACCGTAGCAAAGTTCTTGCTTTGTTTTTTTTTTTAATCTTCTGGAGGCTTATACAACAACCTGAAAATCTTACCCTTCTATTCTCAATTCTTGTCCACTTCCTATCTCCTGCTTTGGGGAAGTCCTTATCAATAATGGAAGACAAGGATATAATAATTCAGGCCAACATCATAGAACATTGGATGTTTTTGTGTATGAGCCAAACCATCAAGGGTCGTTAATGGTGTGCTGGCAAAATCTTATAGGGTGCTGCCAGATCACGTCGATATTCGTGTCGCCTGATCATTCAAAGATTGGACATATACCTTGGACAGCAAACATATTGGCTCTTCACCGCCTTTCTCCAACATAATTTGATGACCATTTCAGTGATTGGACATATACCTAGCTAAATCGCCTTTGGAGCAAGTACCTCCTATTGGGATTTTGGAGAGCTTTTCGAGCATTGCACGAGTTCTTTCAACCCCACTGGCGTTTGATGTCACAGAGCTTTCTGGGTGGATGGTTTGGAGCTCAGAGTGATTTTAGCTTATTCAGATAGGAAATTTTGATTCTGAATAGAAAGCCGCCGACCAAGTAGTCGGTTAACTTCATGTGGTCATTGGAGATGTTAGAAGGAAGCTTAGGAATGTCCTTCCCCAGCACAAATAGTTGGTCAATCTGTAGAGACAATGTGAACAAGATTAGGACTCGGTGCAGAACGAGGGCTAATCACCCTGAAGGTATCAAATTGCTGTCGGATCTGGCGCCAACAGATGCCGGAGGAAATCTGTCTGAAGCAAGAAACTTTTCAGGGTCAAGTTCAGCTCCACGAAGACGCACTCTCCCAAATCCTCTGCGTCGCCGCGGAGACACTGTCGGCATAATTGGAGGGCCATCTGTGCTTTCTACTCTAGTTTTCTTGGAGAAGCTTGTCTTGTGGAGCTCCAAGGGCGGGGAAGAAAGCGTCCCTTTCGTGGTCTGCAGTGACCCGGCATTAACCAAACACCTTTCTCTTTGTAGTCCATTCCACTCATCACGCGGGGGAAATGTTCGGACAGAGTTAAATGAAGAAGCAATCATTGAAAACTTGCGGGGAAAGAGAGTACTTCTTGAGAATGCAGGAGCCGGATGTGTGGTCATGCCGTGTCACTTGTGTCATGTGTGGCACGAGGAGGTATCCAGAGGGTGTGCCTTGCCATTTCTTCACGTGGCCGAATGCGTCGCGAGGGAGCTCAAGAGGGCCAATCTGAAGCCGCTTGAAGCTGGAAGCGATGTGCGAATCGGGTTGCTTGGGACCAACGCTGTCTTGATGAGCGGCTTTTATCAGGAGCAGCTTCAGGGGCAGGTATGACTGCATTCTTAACTTGCCTCTCATGTTGAATGTGTTGTGAAATGGCTTTTAAGTTGGAAAATTCCCTTTGAGCAGCATTCAAGGAGGAATGTCTTAGGCCAAATGTAACTGAAAACCGTCACAGAATGCTAACGACTCGAGAAATAAAAAGCTGCACTAGATCTTTGTCTGCATAATCTCATACGAGATGCAGTTACGGCAAACATTCAGATCATTAGCCTTATATTTTCCTTATGGGCACAGCTAATTTTCGCATCAGTCGGCATATATTCTGTGTTAGTCCTAGGACTCTTGACACTTGAAACAGCATTCTGCTCATCAGGATTCTGGTTCTTGTTGAGGTTTGAAGTTGGAGATGTTCAGGTATCTGATCGAGTAGGAAAATGTTCGATTGGGGATATAATTTGGCTCTCGGGGGTGATTGAATTTCTACCGATTCTGTGGAGATTCAATTGATGAAATTGTCACCTGCTCTTTTCCTATGCTTAAGGGCTTCGAAGTCGTGCTGCCTGACAAAGCAACCATGGACCACATTTACATTCCCGCAATCGAGGCATTGCACAGCAAGGACATCGAAGGGGCGAGGAATCTCTTGAGAATAGTGATTCAAGTTCTCCTAATCAGAGCTGTAAACACCGTAATCCTCGCTTCCGACGAACTGCAGGGTCTTCTGCCTCGTGACGATCCTCTTCGGAAGAAGTTCATCGACCCCATGGACGCGCTGGCAAGGTCAACTATTGAATGGGCCAAATCTAAACGGAAAAAACTGCCTAAGCGACGTGAGGCTTAATCTTTCTAGGAAACATATGAAACCATAGCTCTCGGCTCAAAAAAATTGTGCAATGGTAGAGGAATTCCGCTTGTCACATGAAAGCTCATTGTCTTCCACAATTCTGTTATTATTTCTTGTTCTGAACAAATATGTCAAGCAAAGTAAAGAATTTAGACATATAAACTGGATCGATGATCAAGCTTTTGATGCGTCTTCAGTGATGGTTGTGTTGCGCTCATCATTTCCACTGACAATGACATAGAGAGCAAATATATATTCAGCACCAGGAAATGAAAATTCTGCAGCAGCAGAACGAAAATTTCGCGCCGATATAATTTTGAAGACAATTCCACGATGTAGCAATCAGTTAGAAGCAGTAATCAGAAATAATCTTGCTGACTGATAGATCGATAGTTCGATGGACGGCGACCGCGACCGCGACCGCGATGACTTGACAAGAAAAAATCTCCGGCAAGTTGCAGTTCCTTGAGATTAAAGAACTTGAGCTTGCTCTCAAAGTCACATCATGAGCGACCCACTTGTGGAATTTTGCAACTACACAGCTTTGAGATCACTGTCAACATCAACAATACTTTTATCCCAAACTAGTTTGGGTCGGCGGTCGATGAACCCTAAAGAGTCATAAAAATAAAAACAGAATTAAGAGGAAAAAAAGATATAAATGTACAAAAATAAATAAATATATATCTATCTATCTATACACTACCCCTCCACAACACTAATATTATTCTTCCACTCCGTCCTAAGACAAACCATACACCAATCTATTTTCCACTCCATTAAATCTTATTTTACTGCTTTCCCCCAAGTAAGTTTCGGCCGACTTATTCCATAACACTAATAGTCTTCCTCCATTCCGTTCTAAGACAAAACGTACGTTAATCTATTTCTCACTCCATTAAATCTTATTTAACTGCCTTCCCCCAAGTAAATTTCGGTCGACCTCTTGTTTTATTCGTGTTATACTCTCGATAGCAAACTTCTGTTCGTACCGGTGCATCTAAGGGCCTTAGAAGGATATGCTCAAACCATCTCAATCTATGCTCTCTCATCTTTTTCGCCACCGGTTTTACACCAACTTTTCGTCGAATCTCTTCACTCCTTATCTTATCCATCCTTGCACGACCACACATCCACCTTAACATTCTCATTTTCGCTACTCTCATTTTATGCTAATGTTTTCTTTGTGTTGGCCAACATTCAGCTCTATATAATATGGCAGGTCTGACTGTTGTTCTATAAAATTTTCCTTTTAACCTAAAAGAAATTTTGCGATCACATAAAAATCCCGATGCACTGCGCCATTTCATCAAACCTGCTCTAATTTTATGGCTTACATCCTCATCAATCTCTCCCTCCTTTTGCAATATTGATTCCAGGTATCTAAATATATCTTTCTTGGGTACCTCCTGTCTGAGCATATTTAGGGCTTCTTGATTCCCTCTTCCTGCTGTGTCAAACTCACACTTCAAGTATTCTGTCTTACTTCGACTTAGCGTAAATCCTTTAGACTCTAACGTGCTTTTCCATACTTCTAACTTAGCGTTAACCCCAGTCCTGATCTCATCAATAAGCACAATATCGTCTGCAAATAGCTTTGAGATGATTGTATGCCGATAAATTCCAATTAAATCATTGAGAGATAGTTATTCGTCATGATTCACTTCATAGACGATGCACAACTCTTAGAGCAAAAACATGGCAAAGAATTCACCATTCAGTGATTAGAACTGCCACAGGAAAAGAACATGATGACTTGCAATCAAATGCTTGAATTTTTTATCTTTTTCTGGGCTTCCATGTCTAATAATTTTCTGCAACTGGATCTGGAGGGGACACTTTGGTATGTACAATCCCCAATTTGATGTAACTTAGACTTCTTATTGGATCATTTTTATTGAATGATAAGCCAAATTTTGATTAGCTGTTAGAACAAATTGGACCCATACAATTCATGATCGAGTTACTCATACCGACAAACAGCATGTGACACATCATATACTACGCATAAATTAGTAAGAAGTCTTAGTATCTCTAACATTACCAGTTACCTGCACCTGCCATATTATCCATCAAGTCGATCTCCAACGTACAGTAGTTTTATATTTGATGAAGAGTGTCATCCGTCTTGGGGAATTTCACTTTTGGTCTGTATACTTTGTTCGATTATAACTCTATTCGCCGTGCTATTCTCAGGCAACAATCTAAGAGCAGTCAACCAAATTCTATGGCGGGCCATCAGATAACGTCCATTGCGACCGATTGTTTTAGCAGCAACCTGCGTTTAAAGAGAAAAAAAAAGAGGAGGAAGAAAAATTCAAAGGCGCAGTCAACCAAATTCTATGGCAGATTATTGGAATTTTACAAGAAGATGTACAATCTATTACCTAGAACAATTCAAAGAGGGCACCTGAATTTGGGAATTTCTGGCATTAAGAAGGCTTGACTGCATCGGATCATGTGGTGACAGAACTAGTAAGTACCAGCAGATTTTCCTCAGAACCTTCATCTTAAGGATTCACAGAATGAACAGCTGTGCCTTAAAATACTCAGTGAAGACTTAACAAAGCCTCATAAGAAAGAGCTTCACTGGAATCCGCTGCTCAGGGTTTCCCTTCACCGGTGGAATCTCATATATGCCCTTATAGCCTCGACCAATCTCGACGTAATCACTGTTGTGCGAGTAATTCCCTACATAGTTAACCACGTGAATGCGCGAGGTAAACTTAGACGTGTGTTTTCAAATCAACTAAGTACATCTTTAAACTTCAGAGTTTCCGATAATGCTAGAAAGGAAGAAGAGCATGTGCCAGATAAACAAAGCCATACAAGTTCTTGGTTCGAACCACACAACCTAAATGCCAGGTTTTTCCTCTTTGGACCAAACACTCAGGAGCTGATCTTCCTAGAAACGATCTGTGCAATCATGACAATCCAAGAGAGAGAGAGAGAGAGAAAGGTGAACCTGCGAAATCCATCGATCAGAAAGACGATCATAGTAACAGCACATAATACAGCTAAAAGCAACACAAGAAACCGGATACTTGTTCAAGGATAAATGCGATTTTCTCTCCGTCCTTGCCATTGCTCCAAAAGCTTCTACCTGCCATTCATAGCCATCACAAGATGTTGGACAAGAAAACAAACCAATCGCAAGATCAGCGACCATAGAGGTCAACTTCTAGTTACCGCAATTTCTCGCATCAAATCAGCAGCTTCAGCTATGAGACCATGTTTTTCCTTTATTTTCGCAAGTTTCTTGATCAACCGCGCTCTCTCGATTTCGACGTATGTATGCATAACAAAACTACCTATAGAAAGCACAAAAAAAAAAAAAAAAACAGATGGCTCCAGTTCATGATTAAGTTCATTAAATAATTCTTCGAATTCTATTCCTTCATTTATTATTTCCTCCAATCAATCAATTCTTCTTTCTACCTCCTTTGAGCATAAGATACTCCTCCGCCTCTCTCGACTACTCTAAGCCAATCTCTTAATTTACCTCTCTCCACTTCTCAACCTACTCAACCTTATTCCAATTCTTTATCACCTCCACCGCCTCTTCTTTCAAACCCACTCATTGTGTCACGAACTAACTCGGCTTCTGACCAAATTCCTCCTACATCAGATTCACAAATCCTCTTTACATCTCCACCTAGCTTCTCCACTTCTGTATCGTCTCTCCCTACTCTTCCTATGCAAACTTGTGCTAAATCTGGAATTTCTAAATCAATTTTTTTAATCTCTCTAATTCTTTTCATAAAGAGACACCGATTTGCTATTCTAAGGCTATTCTTGACCCACGTTGAAAAGAGGTCATGGCAGATGAATTTAATGCTTTAGTCACCAATCACACGTGGGATCTTGTACCACCTGACCCTTCTATGAATTTAGTCGGTTGTAAATGAGTTTTTAAGATTAAGGAAAAATATGATGGAACTATAGTACGCTTCAAAGCTCGTCTAGTTGCATAAGAATTTAAGCAACATGTAAGATTAGATTATGACGAGACTTTTAACCAGGTTATTAGACCAGCAACAATTCTGGTTGTTCTCTCTATATGTCTTCTTGCACGACATCCTTTGTGAGGAAGTTTACATGTGTCCGCCTCCCGGTTTCTCTAATACCGAATATCCTAATCACGTGTGCCGTCTTCGGAAAGCCATTTATGGTTTAAAGCAAGCTCCACGTGTGTGGTTTCTTCTCTTCAGTAATTTTTTATTATCATTGGATTTCATGATGAGTAAGGCTGATCCATCGTTATTTGTCTATGCTTCTTCTCGGGGTTGTCTATATCTTCTACTGTATGTTGATGATATTCTTGTCATACTCCTCATTTATTACGGTCTTTGATTACTCAACTCTCGCAAGAATTTTCTATGAAGGATCTTGGACCACTTCATTATTTTTTTCGCATTGATGCTCATCACTAATTTGACGGTAAGCTTTTATCTCAAGTTAAGTATGTTGATAGCCTTTTGCACAAGTTTGACCTTGCCAAGGTAAAGCCTGTATCTACTCCCTTGGCATCGAAAACGCTATTTGTTAATGATGGTGAGCTTTTCGCTTCTCCAACGCTGTATCGACATATGGTTGGTGCTTTATAGTACGTGTCCATGATTAGACCTGATATTAGTTTTGTTGTGAACTTGGTTAGCCAATTCATGCATCAACCTAGATTACCTCATCTATAAGATGTCAAGCATATATATCAGTATTTAGCTGGTTCATCTACCCATGGATTACTTATCGAGCGATGTTTTCCCACTTCATTAACAGCTTATGCAGATGCAAACTAGGCTGGGTGGTCCGATACTCGACGCTCCACATCAGGTTTTTATGTTTTTCTAGGCACTAATCTTGTTTCATGGAGTGCTAAGAAGCAACCCACTGTGCCTTATTCTAGTACAGAGGCTGAGTATCGTGCTGCCGCTCATTGTGTTGCTGAAACCATTTGGATTCAATATATACTACGTGAGCTTGAAGTCTTACTTTTTACTCCTCTTGTTGTTTATTGTGACAATATCTCTGCCATATATCTTGCTCTCAATCCCGTATTTCATTCTCACACCAAACACATTGAGTTGGATTTTCACTTTGTTCGAGAACGGGTTGCTTCCGGTGATCTACATGTTCACTATATACCTACCACGGATCAAGTGATAGACATATTTAGAAAGGAGTTATCTGGTCCGCGTCATGCGCTATTGAGGTCTAATCTCTTAGTTGTTACACCTACTTTTGATTGAAGGGGAGTATTAATGTGTAATTGTATGTATATTGGGGTAATTCTGTAATTATATTTATTTATACGCTTATTGTAATTAGTCGCTCATATAAATACATCTTATACGATCCTAGTTTGGGTTGAGCCACCATAAACACTCTGTCGTTATTATTTCTCTCTGACTCTAAACATCAACAGTTTATAATAAGGAATTTTATGATATCTCGTAATCATATTTCGGCACATTTTTGTAGTAATACATACATCTCTCTTAGCATTTATTTTTCATATTAATGGAGGGTTTGGGGTAGGATGAGTTTTGCTAGGTGGTCTATATGTTAGTTCTATTTCCATTTTTTGAAGAACGGCTTATTGCTTTTGATGAATTGAAAATTTGAAATTTCTTCATATATTGCAGTTCATGTGTGAGTGCCTCCGTGCGTGTTGCGAATATTAACGAAGTGCGATTTGGATTGTCACCGGATTTTCACTTCACGTGATTACGTGTTTGCTCGCTAACTAGAATTAATTAGCATCATTAATACCGTGGGATGGTGGCAGCTAATCCTGACTCGACTCAGCTTGGGTTCCAATGAAAAAAAAAAAAAAAGCGCGTGTCTCCACATATTTTTAAGGAAGATTTACCATTGGCCAAAAAAAAAAAAAGAAAAGAAAAGAAGATTTACAAAAAAAAAAAGTTGTAAGTTTATTACAATTGCTTCAATTCAATCCTAAAGTTTTTTTTTTCCAATTCAGTTCTAAAATATTTGCATTTGTGCCAATTCAGTTTCATCCAGTAAATTTTGACCTGAAATCACTAACATAGACGTTGACCATCATATGTAGCGTGATCGGTGCTTTAATTATTTATTTATTTATTTTCTTTTTCCTTTTTTCTTTTCTTTCTTTTTATTTTTTTCCTTCACTTCTTCCTCCAGCTGGTCGTCGGACATCAGCGATTGGCTAGATCGAGGGTCTGCTATGTCGACCTTGCTGGCCACTAGCGAGGTTGAGCCTCGACCTCGCCGTCGCTGAGCTAGGTTCGCTTTGTAAGATTATTTACTTGACGGAAAAGTTGAGCCTTGCTAGGGGCAGAAGAGGCTGAACCTGCCTAGCCACGACGAGGTCGAGCCCTTGCTATTGGTCAGCAAGATCCGGTGATCGGCTAGAGAAAAAATAGAATAAACAAAAAAGGAAAGAGAAAGAAAAAAAAAGGAATAACAAAGTACAAATTAAAAACTTTAAAAAAGTTTAGGACTAAATCAACACAAATGCAAAAATTTTAAGACTTAATTGGCGCAAAAAAAGAGCTTAAAATCGAATTGACACAATTGTAATAAGTTTAGGATTTTTTTTTTGTGGTAATTCCATACTCGATATCATGGATACACAAGGAACTCTATGAAAAGCCACGTTTCTCCGTATCTTATACTACTAATTATAATCTACAGAACATTCAGCGTAGGTAATCTTCTTTCCCTTTTTTCTTCTTTTCTTTTTGGACATGGTGATGAATCTTTGGGGATGGTGCAAAAGATGCCATGCAAATTTTCCTCGCAAAAATCATCTGGCTTATTGGCCAAAGAAGGTGCAACCACACGTAGCATTCGAAGCTAACAAGCTTCGGACATTTTAATATTTTGTATAGCATGATGTGCTAAGAGACGTGAATGACCGCCAAGAAATAAAAGCTGAGGTTTGACTCGACTCACAGTTTGAACTTATGTCGCGCGCATTGGGCATTGCATCTACTTACATACATCCATGCAAGCAAACCCTAAAGCAAAGAGAGAGCATCAGGTTCTTATCTGCATCATCCTCTCTCAATTCATTTCTCTTCGGATTTGACGCCTAAAGGTATCATAAAATTATTGCTGCAAAGGCAAGCCCCTCCCCTTTGAACTTTCAAGTGAACTTACCCATAGAAACCCTGTGCATCTTTTTCTATATTTCTTTTCGGGGTCCCTTCCTTTTCAGTAATTTTCCAGTTCCTTGTATAGGCAGGCTCTAAAGGTCTAATTGGGGTGGTCCAACTGTATCAATATTTTGTGTTGCATTTACAATTTTTATTTCATTTTTCCCTCTTTGGCTCACCAACTTTGGCCTCTGTGGTTACGCATTCAATGATCCATCCGAGAACGATTCCCTTGGACCCCCCATTCCAATGGCCTCTTGAATGATAGACGTTGCCCACATCCACAATGTGCTGTGAGAGAGAGAGAGAGAGAGAGAGAGAGAGAGAGATTCTGAACAATGCATGCATTATGTAAATGAAGCTAAGAAAAACCCTTGGTGGGGGGAGTAGACAGCATTGATTTGTGCCGAAACATACATTAAATGACGACTAATACAAAAGATACATTTATTTGTTCCCTTTCCTGGGAAAATTAAAGCAAAAATGTGGCATTCTCTAGAGAAATCAAAAGGGGATTGTTGAAGCTTTTCTCCCCTTACATTGCAGCACCTGAAAAGGAAAGATAATTTGCATTATTGACCGACGATAAAAGGGCGAGTACAGTATGTAGTCCATAGCTAATCGATAGCGACAGAAGAAAAGGGGAACATAAGATGATAGATTCGATTAGCCTTACCATAGTCCCTTGGTGTCTTGCATTTGTAGCATTCTGTCCTGCTGGCATAGTTGTGCACTCCACATCCATATCTGTGAAACCCAAATCACATTCCCTTAGATGATGATAACTGTAGAGTTGAGAAAAACTTGGGGACTAAATGGAAGAAGACTAGTAGAAGTTACATGACACTGTTGGATAATAGAAAATTCTTGTCCTTCTAATAAATTTCTAATGGAAGGGTTCTTAAAATAATTTGCTATGGCTCATGAGCTACAGAAGGATATGATCTTAATTAACGCAACAGCACTAGAGATCGCTGGACTCACCTGTTGCAAATCCAGTCGCCGGTTTTCCACCCCGGAGGAGCGCCTGCCTCTGGTGCGTATCCTCCGCCACAACTGCCGACATAATCATTCTTGAGCGCACCGCACCTGTAACAATTCGATCGGCTCGCGTAGTTGTGAGCTCCACAGTTCATTGCATTGCAATACCAGTCTCCGGCCAAGGCTTCTGGTCGGTGGTACATGAGGTATGTTGAGACGTCGGGACCTCCGGACTTGGGATACCCGCATCGCTGGCATGCCTCCCGCTTCTTGAAGTTCTGGTGCTGGCAAGCTCCGCACATCCAGTCTCCTCCGGACCAGCTCATTCTCTGTCTTCATTAAGAAATAGGAAACAAATTCAGCTTCAGCAATTTGATGTTATGAGCTACGATGGACACTAAGAAGATAATGATGAAATGAACACTTCTATTTGGGTGGTGGTTTTTCTCCTTCCTTTAAGATAAGATAGGAATGAAGTAACTCAGCGTATCTCCAATTTTATAAAATATATGTACTGCTGATGAGAAAACATTCTGAAACTGCATTTTCTTGCAGACTGGCCTCTTTATTTGCTAGACAAGGTGATGTTGATGTTCATCCTGATGTTCTTGTCTTCTATTCTTTATGGGTAACTACCGTTTCTTTCCAAACCCACCACAGTTGTTTCCCAACATGGAAGCTAAAGCTAGTAGATGATGAGTTGTTTGCAAAATATTTCTAAGCCCTAAAAATGACTCCAAAACTAAAAAATGAAACAATGTGGAACAAAAGTAATTTCTGGATAGTGAAGCCAACCTTGATGGAAATTGCAGAGTTTTGGAGCAAGAAACCAACAAGGGAGAGCAAAATACTGCTTATGTTCTGCTGTGTCTGAGTACAAGAGAGAGCCAAATGCAAGTTGGTGGTTTTGAAGTTTGGGCTTGGGGGACCCTATATATACTCTTTGTGATTGGCCTCATGTGGGTCCCCCCCCCCATGTATTTCTCTTTGGCTTTCTCTTTTTTTTTTTTTCTTTTTTTTTTCCAATGTCTGGAATGGATTACTTCTCAGACTAAAGATGATAGGATTCCAAAAGTAGCAAAAAAGAAGAAAACTTCTGCAACTCCTAGATATCACCTTCTATTGAGTATTGACTGCCAATGTTCCTTTCATTTTCTTGGGAAGGCTGGTTTCAATCTCTAAGCTAAGTGCATCCATGCATGCATGACATATCCTTATCCCAAGCGAAATTACTCCCATGCCCTTCCTTGTTTACATGATTCCCTCCTGCATTAGGCAACGAACTAGCCGATCCTATAGAACATCGCGCATTAATCAAAATCGTATTCGCTTCTAACAAGATGCATCAAAGAAAATCCACCCCAGAGAGAGGCGGTCCATGGTGGTGGTCGACGGAGGTGTGGCATTGACACCTGTGCCGAGGCTCACGCCATAGAGTTAGCCGATAAAGAGAGATGTGCGAGGTTTTGTCAATATGATCAATCAAAAGTCAATTTCACAGGTGGAAAATATAATTTGGGATATATAATTTGGAACACATACGGGTCGAAGCAGAATTGGGTTGTCACAGCTCTCTGACCGTGCATGGGGTTAAGCTATTAGAGCACATTTCCTCTTACTTAATCATGTTGCAATAAGTTTGAGAGAGCAAAACTTCGAAAGAAAATATCTCATCGCCCAGACATCTTTCACGAGCGATCTTGTCTTTGATTCCGCATAATTTTTCGAGAGGAATCTCCCGAGAGCATCAAGCGAAGATAATATTCCCTCCTCTCATTATCCAGTTCCAGCAAGGTGTTAAGAGGGGACGATGTTATTTACCCAAGTTGGTCGGAACAAAAGAATATTAATTTTGTTACTTTCCCCACTCTTTTTTGCCTTTCGTTTTCTGTTTTCGTTTGCTTCTATTTATCTCTCATTGACATTAACATTAACATTGGTTGGGCCCAGGGTGGAAAGGGCAAAGATGGATGTCCACATGCTTAGGTCATGCACAGAAATTCTTCCCATGTAGCCTTCTCCATCATCATCAACGAGGGAGGATTCCATTCTCAAGTTTTTGAGATCATGGCAAATTAACCCCACGGCATCTCAATTTTTTTTTTTTTTCAATTTGCCCCTTAACTTTTTGCAATTGGTGGCGATGTTTCCCCTAGCGTTGACTCCTGCTGATTTTTGGTCACACATTTTACCATCGTGACTACGTGTAATTAGCTATGGAAGGAAAATAAATTAAATATCTTCTATATAATTTATTAATGTGCATTTGGTGTTGACTCTGGTCAAATTCTCATCAGTACTTTAGTCAAATGCTCTCACATATAGTATACTTTCGATTTATTCTTCTGCTTTTTCGGAATTGTATGAACTTATATGACAAATTTGCCCTCATTAGTCATTTGTCTGTCACGCGGTCAAAAGTTAAAATAAGATTAGATTTGAGTCAACGCCAGGGTACCCACGGCGACTGAGTTCAAAAATTCAGGAGGCGAATCGCAACGATCCTAAAACCTTGAGGGGCGACATGTAATTATCCCTCATCAACAGCAACATATCAACTTGATGTGCAGGTATACCTTCCCTGAGTAAGTTCTTGAGGGGTGTGTGTCTTCATTTTTTTTTTTTTTTGGTGTGGTGGGTCAGTTTAAAAAGGTTTGAACAAGTGAAATTTTACACAACTTTGGGGGAGGAGGGGAATAAATTCCTCATAATGCACATCCATTGCCAAATTCTTTTCGTCCATCTTTTAATAACTTTTGCAGCAATAATTCAAATTCCATTCTCAGATTCATATCCAGGAGAGGCAATATCTCTCTCTCTCTCTCTCTCTCTTTAACTTGCCTGAGCATATTGTGATCATGAATATAATCATTGTTTTACATTTTGGACTCCCCCAGTAAAATGTGGCGAATCATGATAAATTGAGATTACCAGGATTGGTGATGCGGACTGTCTTGCTCTCCGAAAGGCTGACAAGTGTAACAAGGCGCCGTCCTTAAAAATTCCCTATGGGGCCCACCAGTTGGTGCCACGTGTAGAAACAAGATTATGTGTGTCGTTTCATGATAAAGAAAAATCAAACAAAAGTTGAGGATTTGACTGGCAAATCCAAAGTCCAATCTTTCCTTATTCTTTTCGAAAAAACAAAACAAAAATGTAAGAAGCGAATTTTATATCCCGACAGAGAATGCGGCGGGCCGACGCGGAGCATATGGCAATCTTTGAAGCTAGCAGCCAGTCTTTCTTTTGAAGCAACCATCATTCGATCACTCTTGATTGTATATTGTCAATTAAAAGTCGAAAAAAATTGACGCAAGTGGTTATAGTTTATTATTTGCGAAGATCCCCTCAAATCAACTTGACCTGGCAAGTTGCTAATTATAGGCTAGGAGTGATGCTGGCAAATTGTCCATTGTAATGATAAAAACTGGACTTATTATAAGGCGTCCCAATGAATTTAAACCGTTTATCCCCACAAAGATTATGTGTTTTAGTGTGTCATATAAGGTCATGTACGTTTTTTTCGGGACCAATCAAATGTAGTTCCATATAGTATATGCCAATTAGTGTCCGATAACAAGTTATAATTTTCCTAATTTGGTGATGTCTTTGAAGCAGCTTCAATATACGGACATCTAGGGTTCACAATTGCTGACGCGGCGAGTCCAGTCGAGTCCACGTAAGCGCATGGAAAGAGAAGATGCTGGCGTTTTGACTAGGGTTTGATAAGGCGGAAGCTCGCTCCTCATTCTCACATTTTCCGGCCAAACACAGCGGATATTCCACGTGAAAAACCTCAGACATGAGCCTCTTCCCCTTTATTCTTCACATGTGTGACCATTCGCAAAAGAGACGGCAAGCTTTCTCCACATCTCTCCTCAATTATACAGCGAGAATCCACATCTCAGAGCTCGAGGAAAATGGCCGTTGCTTTTGAATATTCCTCCTTTTGCCCTTCACGATCTCGAATGGATTTCATTTGAGCACCCACCTAGGAACCTTAAATCATTCGTGATTTCTGCAGGGTTGATGTCTTAACAGGGATTGAAGGTGCCAGAAAAACCTTAAGCGTTGAGCATGAGAATTTTCATGACAAGGGCAAGTCACGTTTTTATTAATTTCGCTTTCATTGGAAGCTGAGCTTTCATTTGGTGGCATATTCCCCTAGACATAGATCTTCTTTTCGTAATTTTGGTTTACCTTGCGCACCTCGAAAGCAATAGAGAATTAATTCTAAGTTCCCATGCATCTGCCCAACTTGTCCATGTTTGAACTAAAATGTCAACCAATTAGCCAAAAACCTTTAAAAAGAAGAGATGAGAGAGAGACAGGGAGAGAGAATTGAGGATTAATATCTCATCCGGTTGGTTTATTATTGTTGGGATGCACGTGTGAATCGTGTTAAAAAATGTTATACATTAGAGAATTGGCTTGGCGTAGAGTAACTAGTATATCTTAATTGGCACATGATTCATTAGCTTAAGCTTTGAGTACACGTGAGTTCAATTGAATATGTTAAAGACGATAATTGATTGGTGTTTGGTGAATATTTCAAAGAATGAATCTCGTGACTAACACAATTCCTAAGCAGCCTTCAATTCATTGTTCGGTCTAGCGAAAGAGACCTAGGGTGAATCTGCACGTTCTTGTCGTTGCAGCTCTTACGTGAGAGGCAAATTATAGATTCCACGAGAATTTTTATGGAAGCTTTTCATTTGCTTCTCTTCCATAGAAGTTATGAATAAATTATGTAAAAAAAAAGTCCCACGTTAGGAAAGCAATGTGATGTAAAGTAGTTAATGTATTCTAATTGATTCATAACTAATTAGTTGAACTTTTTGAGTGAATGTGAGTCCAATCGGATATGTTGACGAATTTGAATCCAGCCTCCTTTCCGACCATATCCAATATGATGGTATCGGATTTCTACTTACATATTCCCAACGATCCTTTGTTTAATTGGCCAACAGAGTTAGAAAGGTAACTTCGTAAACCCTCTCTCGATGGTGGGGCATAGATATGCCTCCACCAGTTCGGACTTGTGGGAGCTATTTCGACGTTGGATGGGTAGAAACCCGAATCTTTCCTTCTTCCACATTTTTTTCTCTTCAAAAGAGTTGTGATCAAAATGAGGATGGGCCAAACAATAAATAATAAATAGGAGCCTACAGAATCGTTATGGTGTGTATGTCAGATATCACCTTCCCAAGCCATCGCTCTAGCCAGACTTGGAATCACCTGCACGGCACATGCTATGCAGTGGGACAAGGTCCCTTAGAAGGTGCTCTGTCATGTGGAGGAGTGTCTACACTCTCGACCTTACACAATCCTCGATAATTTATGTGGTATGAGAGTTTTGCGTAAGAGTAAGAGCGTAATCCTACCCTAGTTAGAGCCACACTGATGGGATTACGCCAACTATTTTAAAAATTTAAGCTATCAGACGAAGGTATGGTTTAATATTTAATTATTCTATCACTCCCCCTCACACTTAATATGATCTTTTTGTCTAGTATTGAGCCTGGATATATTATATCAGAGAGGCGAATAGAGCTTGGAAAGGTGCGAGCTGGACCTCCTGGCTCTGATATCATATCAAACATAATAGGATCATTATCAGCTGATCTAAAAATTTAATCGTTAGATTAATGCGTGGTCTAATATTTAATTATTTTATCAGCGCTAGAGTCCCAGTCATTCATTTCTCTGTTGCTACCTTCTTCTATTGATGCAGATACTCTACGATGTGATCCTTGAAGAAAGACCCAATAGTTCCTTAGAAAAGCTGTGTCACCTCATTTGAGAGTGAATAATAAGATTATGTTTTGCGTGCGCGCACGTACACTTATCTTGTTTGGCATGTGTTAGACTCGTATGAATCACGCTCACGTCACATATAAAATTCAAAACTGTCGCGCGTGTGTACGTATATAGAAAATTTCAAAAACGTGACTCAAGTATCTTTATTTTCTCAAATAAGAACTTAAAATTGATATTATTTCAAATAAGACCTTAAAGTGGTCTTATTAATCTTAAAACAGCCACAGGCAGGAGGGCTGCCTCCCGCCCCTGCCTATATGTATTTTAGTTTTTTTTTTTAATTTTAATATAATTTAACTAAAACTTAGGTTAATGTTGTATTTTGACAAAAATACCCTTGATTGGCAGGAATATTTAGACGGCCAGCATGCCGACGAGGTCATGTCCTTATTTGAAATAGTCATGGCCACTTCACAGCCTTGTTTAGGGCTCTCGCGCGCGCGCATAAACACACACACACACATATACACATATGTGTGTGTGTGTTTGTGCGCGCGCGCGCGAGAAATATTCCTCGTCGGCCAACATGCCGACGAGGAATATTTAAGACAATGAGGACAATTCAAGTACTTTTTTGGAAAATGAGATTATTTAGGGCTCTCGCGCATGCGCGCACAAACACACACACATATTTATATAATGTGTCATACATAACATTAATATGCATCGAGTAACTATGTTCAAATGTGCAGTTCAAACTTTATTGATGATGAGGAACCAAGACGGAGCTTAAAATAATAGGTTCAGGAGCATGTTGAGAATTTTAGCGAATAGGATTAACAACATAATCTGACTCTTGCCCTATAAT
The DNA here is from genome assembly GCA_028455895.1 of Rhodomyrtus tomentosa. Classification (NCBI taxonomy): domain Eukaryota; kingdom Viridiplantae; phylum Streptophyta; class Magnoliopsida; order Myrtales; family Myrtaceae; genus Rhodomyrtus; species Rhodomyrtus tomentosa. The sequence goes on from JAPCWY010000004.1 coordinate 36,470,296, forward strand.
GTTATCAATGGTTACCAGCAAATATCTTTCAGGATACAACAAAGTCTCAAGCGAGAATGTTATATAGCAATTTTAATATTTCTCCAAGAAATCTCTCGAAAAGAATAAAAAAAGAAGGTTGTACCTCTTTTGGAAAGAAATGAAAATCTGAAAAATTAAAGAAGTTAAGTTCTGAAACTGAACATAATAGTCAAATATATAATAAGAAAATAACACAATTTTTCGCATTCGAAAAGCAGGTTATTCCCATACACCTCTTCTGTCTGAAAACAGTTTATTCGGACGTACCTTTTCATTTTCCGAAAAATATTTATTCGGACACAACTATTTATTGTATGAAAATAATTGTGTTTGAAAGATGGCAATATTTTGAAGGTCTTAAGGAATTAATATAAAATTTGAAATTAAAAATAACAATAAAAGGTTAATTTCAATTCTTACGTAAACAGTCACTTTGTTTCAATAGGGCTTATCTATCAAAAATATATATATATATATATATATATATATATATAATTGTTAGATAGTTCCAATTTCTAATAGTTAATTATTATTATAATTTTCAAAAATAAAAAAATAAAGGCTAAGTGTGCCTAATAAGAGCACAATTACTCACGCCCCTGCACGTGTGTATATTAAGGTATAGCTCTTGCCCCCACAATTACTCGCGCACTTGCATGTGTGTATATTAAGGTATATCTCATTTACCTATTTCTTTATTCGAAAAGCTATAATAACCTTTTAATTAATTAAATGACTTGCACTCTTCCGTCTCTCTTATCTGGGACAAAAGAAAATGCATTTTTACTTGTTTTACAAACAAACTTCAACACATCCTAAGCACGAGAATATCTGGTCACATGAATCGAAAGTCATATTTACGTCATTAGCATTTAAACCTCAAACCCATGTGATCCATGAACCACTAAAAGTCGAGAGGACACATAAGTTGTCACATTATTTAGTATGAATCGTTTAGTAAAAGTTGCATATGACACCATTGTTTTGACTTTATGGATCAAACAAGAAGTAATATGGGCACGCCAAAGAATGACCTAAACACAAGTTATCTTTGATGGGATAAGAACATTATGAATGTCATAACTTTTGTGCAGTACTCATTTGAGGGTTATAATTTTTTTTTCTCACACAAGTGTCATATCGGAGTATAATCAATCATTTAAGTGCCATTTTCGGCAAATCATCCCATGTGAATTTTTTATTTAATTATCCATTGTGTCCTGGAACTTTTAAAATTTAACGGAAGTCCTATATTGAAATTTTTGTCCAACAGAAAGGCAACGTTTTTCTTTGCTTTTTCTTTATGTGCCTGTGAGAGTCATTGACGATCGTCGCTGGCCGTGAATGCCTCACCCAAATTGGAGTACAGTCGCCTCACCACCCTCCGATTGTGAGTGAGGCGGCCCTCGCCCCTGGCTGGGAAGGCCGCCAAGCCCTTGGCGGCTTCGCCAGTCGAGGGCGAGGGCGTGATGACCTCACCCAGTCTAGGAAAGGTCTTTTTGACTAGTGAGGGTCGCCGGTGACTCTTGCCTGCCCAAAAAAAAAAGCCATGGAAAAAGAAAAAGAAAAATTATAAAAATTTCAAAATTATCCACCACAACGTAAATGGTGTAATGTAGGATGACCAATGTATTAGTCAAATTTTCCTATGAGGTAAATTACTGATGGCACATTGATCAATTTTTCGAATTTGAGCGAAAAAAAAGTAGTGGCAATAACACTCCTACTGTTCTTATCTGTGTCTCTGCTCATGTGAGATGTCAAAAGTCAAATTTACGTCTTAAGATATTTCAATTAACCACAAACCCTTGTTATCCTCGGACTACTAAAAAAATTGTTATTTTTTTTTTCTATTTTCTATGTGATTGTTCTGATTCAGTTTAGGATATAACCTCTTAAGAAACTCGTCCATGGTATAGAAATAGAAAAATCTGTTTTTCAGCCAAAAATTATTCTCAAGAATAGAATGGTTATCATTCGCACGCCCAATATATATCTCTCGGTGTTAATAATTGCCTTAGTTCGCTTCTGTATGAATTGGAATTGCGATTATTGAGTCATTAAGTTTTGGCATTTCTTCCCCTTTCCTCTATTATTTATCTGATTTCCTCCCATTTTTTGCTATTCCCTTCAGCTCTCCTTTCTACGGTCCTCGAATCATGCTTGGCTGCCCGCTTCCGTCCTGCCTCAGTTTGCTCCTATCTTTCTCCCTTTTCTACGATTCCAAGCCTATCTCAACCATCTTTCGCTATGCACTTTCCGTCTTGCACGGAAAATGATCTTGTCCAGTCATGGGGTCTTAGATTTCGGCTTCGATTAGAATGTTCGATCTCAATTATGTTTATAATTAATCAGCTTTTAGTCCTTAGCCAGTGGCTTTTCAACTCGGCATAGCCAAAAAAAAAAAATGGTACTTGGAATCCGGTTCTCCACGAGCAAATTTCGCGTTAACCTTTCCGGTTATGACAAAATTTATTGTGTTTTCATACGGGAGGGGATTAAAAAAACCCAAAAAATCGGAAAAGAAATCGACTTGGGTCCGGCCAGATTTTTCAGACCAATGAAGTAAGGTCTGAAAAAACAATTTTTTGACTAGTACTAATCCATGTTGCACCAGATAGGACCTCGATCGGAATATATTTAAAGGTCGCGAAGAAGAGGAATAATAACAAATTTGATCCATAATTAAGAAAACAACACATCAATGGTCACTTTTGAAACATTCCAACATGTGACTTGAACATTAAACGTGTGAGTGAAGCAGCCAAAATGAATCTTACACTTGATTTGTGCATTGGGATTATTGTTTTAGGATGACTAATTCATGCGCTCTATGAAAAAAAATATGTTTATTGATGTGACACTTTCATTAATCCTATCGAAATTGAATTCTTTTTTTTTTTCCCAGTTGCTTTCACTATTGGTATTGTTAAGCCGGTTTACGCTCTAGTAACATTATGTGAAATGATTACACTTGCAATAAAAAATAAGACGGTTTTGAAATGGCATATTTCTTTTTGGACAAGCAATCGAATAGATGGGATTATTATGAATATAGGAATTATGAAGTCATGAGTAAGAGTCAGATATAATCCTCTAGGGAAGGGGGAAACAACATTTCTCATCTTTTACCCAAGGATCACTTGCACGCCTCTACTTTGCCAAATACATACTTGTGTTTTACCTTAAAAACGACTTTATACCTTCCCATAAATTCTCTTTGTCTCTTTGTTTACAAAAGTCTCATTTTCTTTCCAAAAATGTCAATTCCCAAATTTCAAATTCTCAAACCCACCCATAATACGCAAAAACCAACTAAAAACCGATGCACCTAAACTTTAAGGTTGCGATAAAATTCAGGGTAAAATATATTTTATCTTATCTTGTGTTTAGTAGTTGTATAGGATACAATAAGTGGGGATATAAGGGAATAAAATTATGATAGGGCGATGGATGTGATAAAGCCGGATAGGATTTTATCTTATTCATAACACCATAAATTGCGCGCTCATGTCGCCCCCTCTTTGCCATTGCCCCAACCGCCACCTCTCCGGTGGCGGGCTGTCTGTCCAAGTGCAGCAGGCAACTACTTCGGAGGCATGCTGCCTCTACAGTTACGGCGAGCAGCTTCTCCGACAGCCGCGGCCGGAGCAATTCTATCTATATCAATATATATTACTTTTTAGCTTCTCCAGCGGTGGCCGGGCTCGCTGTTCAAGATCGCTGTGTTCGCCAATCTGCACTTCGGAGAGGAATTGGGGCCCTACCAGGTTGTGAACCTAGTCAATGTCTCGTCCACTGTGCTCGACGACGAAGTTCTTGGTGAATGCTTGTTTGAGTAGTGTTCGTTTTCTTCTAGTGTGTTTTGCTTCGTCCTTAGCTCGCATTGATGGTTTTGGCGAGTGTATTGGACGGCCCAGATCCCTGGAAATTGCAGGAATAGTCTACTGTACTTGTACCTTGAGAATGTGAGTGTGCAGTGGTGACCGAGCTCGAGTTTAGTTGTGAGGAGATTGAATGTTGAAGAAGAGGGCGTTATTGGGTGAATCGGGAATGAAGTCGGATGAGATAGAGAGAAGGGAAATAGTTTTTCGCCTTTTGAACAAACTCGGACTCTGCTAGCAATTCGTAGGCCTTGAGGTCTTCCAAATTTAGCTTATGCTGATGTTATTTCCGTGAATCGGCTTCAGACTTGCTAAGATTAGTGCATGGCAATTAATTTGTGTGTTTTCAACCTATGGTCGCCCCCTTGAGATTCGACCTGACGGCCCCGACAAGCGGCTACAGATCCATCGGGTCGGCTCTAGAGAAAAGGCTCCGGATGGTACAAGTAAAGAATTACTATATTAATATCCAGTTTTTACCAAATAATGGATATGATATAAAGATATCTGTTAGGATACACATGTAAGTAAGTTGTGTTAAAGAGTTAAAGGAAAATCCACATCGAAGAATTGAAGTAGCATAAAACAGTTAATATATTTAGGTTAACCCATAACTCATCAGCTTAAGCTTTTGAGTGAATGTGGGTTTGACTGGATATGTTAACGGGCTGGAACATGAGCTCTTTCTTGGCGATCTCCCTAGGTTAAGGTATCGGACTTCTATTGTGAGCCGATGGTTGATGTCCCAAGCAGTTACTAGGCGGGTCTCCAAAGGTAGACTTCATGGTTATGAAGTTGGTCCAAAGGTAGGACTAGCCCAAAGGTAGTATTCAACTTGAGATAAGTTGAAAAGTTATGAAGTTGGTCCAAAGGTAGGACTAGCCCAAAGGTAGTATTCAACTTGAGATAAGTTGATGCGAAGTTGACGCAGAGTTCACACGTGATAAGGAGATTTTGACGCAGACTTCACACGTGAGAAGTTGTCTTAAAGAGTTAAGGAAATCCCACATCGAATAATCGAAGTGGTGTAGAGCGGTTAATATATTAATGAATATGGGTTTGACTGGATATGTTAACGGGCTCGAACATGGGCTCTCTCCCCAAGTTAAAGTATCGAACTTCTGCTGGTCACTCCCATTAAACGACATATTAGATATGACCAAATCTCTGAATTTCTTATTCTATCATATCTAGTCCTATCTTGACTAGAAATTCGGGCGGTCAAACAGGATCTCATCACCATGCAACAATGACTAACAATAAGGTCAATGGGTCTCCCCTAGAGCAAACCAGCTTGGCTTCGCTCAATCAGTGACTGGCCACGGCGAAATGTTGCTCTCGCGATACGCAATGTTCCATACATTGACATTCCATGCATTAAGTTTTCCTTCTTTTTTTTTTTTTTTTTTGCGAAATTACTATTCTTCTTTCTTGTCTTCTGCGAAATGGATTAAAATTATATTTCTGTTGTGCATCAAACAGAGGGTGGAGAAGCCGGAGCTAAAGGCGGCTGTTCTGGCGGGAATAATAACAGCAATCCCAACCGAGAGTCTTTGCTTTGTCCGTTTTGTCGCGGTTCCTTTCTTCTTGAGATATCTCATCTAAATTTTGTTCAATTCCTTTGACAGAAACTTTTGTTCAATTCAAGGGCGTCTTCATATGGTACTTTCTTTCAATATGTACATGCTTAACTATGCGGTTGGCTAGCGTTAGGAAACTGCCCCGGGCAAGAGCAAAAACCTCAAACACACAGCTCAAGCACTCATTATCTTCACAGGTCATCATACTCAGCTAGACATTTGACGGACCGATAATGATCAATAACCGTGTCTCACAAATGTTCATGTAATGTTAGACAAAAAAAAAAAATGTTTACATAATAGACCATATGTTGCGATTATCTGATAAGACTACTTAAGTCCTTATGGCAGTTGCTGGAGCAGCATATTTCATAGTTGCCGACAAGACTATCTTGGCCACGGCAAGGCAGAACTCCTTCAAGCAAGTCTCCAGCATTGAAGCGTGAACTAAAAAAATCTAGACAACAAACTAATATGGCTTCCATTCCGACCCAACTTCTGTCTGAGCAAACTAGAAAGCACAGCACCATCTCGTGTCACCTCAAAAAATAAGGATGGGTTCTTATGCTTCTTCCTGAAGATGGATCTAGTTCACATTTTATATGAGAATGGAGAGTATCCGTATGAACTCAGCAATTTACTGCAATTTACAATTACCAAATGTTATCCCTATTTCCCGAAGTGCTCATTACCAACAATCCTTACATGAGCAATTACCATCTCTAAAATGGTGGAAGCGGTTACGGTCCCGTGCAATTATCTCCCTATTGAAAATCTTCGAAATGAGCTTTGTCGCTGAATGGCAGTTTCTGCAGACTCGAAGGTTCTTGGTGATCCTGATGGTTGTCTGGGGCTTAGTGCTGATCAGCCCAAACGCAATCGCCAGCTTCTCACTGTGGTGACTTAGTGCGCACTCCTTCCACTCATCATCCATGTCGTAAAGCACCTCGGTTGTGTCTGGCACAAACCCAGCCATTTCCAAAAGCTTGTCTATTTCGTCCAACATCATGTATATGTCTTTGCTCTGAGGATGTGTTTTGTCGCCCACGAGGAACTCATGAACCACACTATCTACTTCTATAGATGTAGACCCAGGAACCTTCTTCATTCCCTCATCATTCAGTTTTGTTCTTATTCTCGCCACATCGTCCCACCTACCAGCTTTTGCATAAATGTTAGATAAGAGCACGTAAGCACCAGGATTATCGGGTTCCAGTTCGAAAAGGCGCTGAGCAAAAATTTCACCCAACTCGTCTTGTCCATGAGCTCGGCAAGCTTCTAGCAGAGAACCCCAAATAGCACCATCTGGTTTCACATTCATAGATTCTATGAGGGCCTCCACTTCATCAAACAATCCATTTCTACCCAAGAGATCTACAACACATCCATAATGCTGCAATTTAGGGGTGATTTTATAGTCTTGGATCATTGAACTGAAATAACTCCTTCCAAGTTCGAAAGAACTTGCATGATTACAGGCAGATAAAACACCAACAAATGTGATATCATCTGGCTTGAACCCTTCATTGACCATTCTCGAGAAAAGGTCAAGGGCCTTCTCTAATTCCCCATGAATGGCCAATCCAGAGATCATTGCGTTCCAAGAAGATAAGCTTTTACTATCCATGCCATTAAAAACTTGTTCTGCTGCCTTCACGTTTCCGCACTTTGCATACATGTCAATGAGACTGGTAGATAGACCGGTGCTTATTGAGCTGTTGAAGTTCTTGTTTATGTAAGTGTGAATCCATTTTCCAAGATCGAGTGCGCATAAGCAAGCACAAGATGGGAGAACATTTACGAATGTGACATCATTAGGCTCCACATTAGATTTTAACATTTCCCTAAACAGAACCAATGCCTCTTTGTAACGATTCAAATGAGTGTGACCACCAATCATAACATTCCACGAAATCACATCCTTCTGTGGCATACCATTGAACAACCCTTGAGCTGTTTCTACATCCCCACACTTCAAGTACATGTCAACAAGGGCATTGACAAGCCGTAAATTCGACACCATCCTATGATCCTCCGCCCAACGATGGATCCACTTCCCTAATTTGACTGAACCTGACTGAGCACAAGCAGAGAGAACAGTAACCATTGAACTCTCATTCGGCATCACATTTGCCTTCTGCATTCCCCTAAATGTTTCTATCGCCTCCTCAAATTGGCCACATTCACTATACCCTGCAATCATAGCATTCCATGACACCACATCTCTCACCGGAATAGCCTCAAACAGCTCCTTGGCTTCATTCATTTGACCACTAGATGCATAGCCAGTCAACAAAGCTGTATAAGACACGGCGTCTCTGTACGAGTTTTTCTCGAACACCAGACGGGCACTGTCCAATTCACCGCTTTGAGCATACATATTAATAAGCGAAGTGTGCACAAAAGCATCAGACTCAAGTCCTCGCTTTAAAACATGTGAATGAATCTGTTTCCCTTCATGGATCAGCCCAGCTTTCGCACAAGACTTCAACAGGAAAGGGAAAGTATAAGAATTTGGCACCGCCCGACTTAACAACATTTGAACATAAAATTCTACCGCTAAACCCGGCGTATCGCTCAAACAATGCCCTCTGATTATAGTGTTCCAAATCAACTGATTCGGCTCCTCGATGGATTCAAAGAGCGATACGGCATACGACAGGTTTCTGGAGGGCGAGACAGCGCAAAACTCGATGAGCTTACTGAGCGCGAACTGGCTATTGTGGAGGCCGGATTTTATGATTCGGGAGTGGATTTGCCGGAGCTGTCGGAGGTTCTTGCACTTGGAGAGCAGTGACAGAGATGGGTGTGTTTGGAGGAGCTTGTACGGTGGATCAGAAGACGGGAGGACATGGAAGTTGAATGGCGAAGCTGAGGGAGAGATAGGCGAAGCGAGCATTTTCTCGGCCTTCCGGACTGGGACGGAGGAGGACAAGAGGATGAAAAAGGAGATAGATATTTTGAATGGCGTGAATTCTCGAGTCAACGTCAAGTACCCGCCAGAATTTTATGGGCCTGGGGATTTCGGTCCGAATACAGGCCCGATCCAAATGAGAGAATTTTGGCCCGAGTCAGATTGGATCGGTTTGATCCGGACAATTGAAGCCGCCCACACTAACTATCATGTTCTTTTCTTTTCGTTTCTTTTTTTTTTTTTTGCAAAATTACAATTTTAGTACCAAAATTATGTACGGAGATCACTTTAATGCCAACAGTTTCAATTGATATCACTTTAGTGCCAAAAATTATAAAAAAAGATCACTTTAGTGTCAAGTTCGATTTAGTCCGTTGGAAATCTGACATGACACTTTTTTATTAATATCTCTGGATGATGTGGCTCGCCAACGATCTATTGTGGTAATTTTTTTAAAATTTGAATTTCTTTTATTTAAAATAATTTGAGAAATAGCTGAAAATTAAAAAAAAAAAAGATTGAAGGCAAGCGACGAGGCTGTAACCCTCGCCGCTCCTTCAAAATTTTAACTTTTTTTTTATTGTCAACTTATTTTAATTTATTTTAAGTAAAGTATTTATTTTAAAGGTTTTTTTATTGTTTTGTTATTTTATTATTTTTATTGTTTCCTTAATTTTGAAGTCCATGTGGAGCCAACGTGGACTTCTTTTTTTTAAGTGCTAGTTAAAATTGAAAAAAGTCACGTGATAATTTTGACCGAAAATTTTGGTTGGAGGCATCAAAGTGATCCTTTTTGATAACTTTTGACATTAAATTGACCTGATTGAAACTTTTGGCACCAAATTGATCTCCGTACACAACTTTTGACACTAAAAGTGTACTTTTGTCTCTTTTTTTTGGTGGAAAAAAAAAGGCGCCCGCAACACCACAATTGTGCCCAATATATGATTTCATCTATAAAATCGTACTAAATCGACCACTAGTAATTGCAATGTCAAGATAGGAAAAGAAAATGAAAATGCAAGAGACGAAGGAGTAAATAAAAAAAAATTAACACTACAAAAAAATAGATTTAGCCACGAAAATTTGCAATAAACAATAATTTGCGATGAAAATAGCGACGGAAAGAAGTTTTTGTCGCTATTTGCGACGAAATTAGCAACGAAACAAATTCGTGGCTAATTTGCAACGAAACTAGCGACCAAGACATTTTATCGCTAATTAGCCACGAATTTAGCGACAGAAAAGCACTTCGTAGCTAATTTGCCACGAATTTAGCGACAGAAAACCATTTCATAGCTAATTTGCGATGTAATTAGCAATGAAAATTGCATTTCATTGCTAATATAAGTAAAATAAAAAATTATTTAGCGACAAAAGCACTAATTCATCGCTAAATCAAATAAAATTTAAATAAAAAAGAAAAATATTCGCGACGAATATAATTTTCGTCGCTAATTTAGTTAAAATAAAAAAAATACTAGCGATGAAAATCTCATTTCTCCGCTAATATAAATAAAATAAAAAAATATTTAGCGACGAAAGTATTTATTCATCGCTAAATTGAATAAACTTTCAATAAAAAAACCAAAAAAATTAGTGACGAAGAGGTTTTTTGTCGCTAATTTAGTTAAAATAAAAAAAATAGCTAGCGACGAAAATCTCATTTCATCGCTAATTTTTTTCCTTTTTTATTTAAATTTATTCCATTTACAAACAAAACATAGAGGTTAATTTTTTTTCAATATAAAATATAACTTAGACAAAAATTTCGACTTTGATGAGATACTAAATAGAGTAGAGTAAGGATCTATTCGAAAACAGTTTGCTTTGCATAATATATGAACACCAGAAATATATATTGTAATTGTGTCTTTCTTGAAAATTTTGTAGCTAATTAATTCATTTTATTTTAATTTTTCAAAATTAGCGACGAAACAAATATTCGTCGCTAAATATTTTTTTTTATTTAAATTATTTTAGCGACGATATGTCAATTTCGTCGCTAATTAATTATTTTTTATTTTAAACAAAAATATTATTTAAATTATTTTAGCGATGAAACAAACATTCGTGGCTTGTGTTGATCTCACCACCAGTGAGCAAGTGATTCCTCCAAACACTAAGTTCATATTGTTTCTAATTAATAATTGACAGACCCATGGGAAGAGCAAAGACGATGTGGACCTCTTTTGTAGAGCTTCACGTCACTGGTCATGTTGATTGGCCTTTTTGTTTCACTATGTTGGGCACGCTTTGAGACGCGAAAATCGTGATATGGCTCATCTTTTTCTAATTTTTCTTTCTTTCATCCTTTGTAGCCGTACCATAAGGAAACCTACGTATCTAGATACTTCAAAAATGACACTTGCATTTTCTTTTTTCTTTGTGCATCTATTTATGCACTTGTCATCATGAAATGGGCAGAAAAGGGGAAGAGTTAGCCGTGCATTAGAGCAAGCGGGGAATGTCTGCACCTCCGAATTCTAGAGATTCATCCGGTTTGAAGGAAAATCATGATCATGTTGCTTCAATCACAAGGACAACACTCACCAGTAGCCGACGAGGGGTCATCATGGGGAGACTCATCTTTTTATGTGATATTAGCCAATTACGATACTTGTGTGTATTTTCAAGTGTTATGGATTATCATATTTGGATCTTCATTTACCAATGTTCAATACAAATTCTAGAAATTAATTTTGCTTTTAGTTAGATTTAAAATTTTAAATTAAAAGAAATTATTCTATCGTTGGACGGCTCGTCGCTAAATTCATCATTGGACGACTCATCGCAAATTGTTTAGCTTGCATTTAGCGACGAAACGGCGTGTTCGAGTTCATAGCTAATTAGCTTCGAATATTGAGGTTCGTCGCTAATTAGCTTATGCGTTTAGCGATGAAAATAATTGTTCGTCGCTAAGTAGTGACAAATATTGCATTTCGTCGCTAATTAGCAACGAATGCTTCTTCGTTTAGCGGCGAAATAGTGTGTTCGTCGCTAATTAGTGACAGGCATTGATGTTCGTCGCTAATTAGCCGATACGTTTAGCGACGAAATAACAAGTTTGTCACAAATTGTTTGCATTCAGCGATGAAAATCAGTGTACGTTGCTAATTAGCGATGAGCATTGCATTTCGTCGCTAATTTGCTTCTTGTTTTAGCGACGAATGTTGATTTTCGTCGCTAATTAGCTTCTGCGTTTAGCGATGAAAGAATGGGTTCGTCGCTAATTTTTTAGTTTGCATTTAGCGACGAAAGTAGCATTTCATCGCTAATTTTCACAGTCAGCGCCAAAACCCACCAATTTTTTTTTTTTTTCATTTTCCGGACCTCCCTCCTTCGTTCACTCTCTCGGCCCCCTTCTTCAAACCCTTCCCCCCATTTCACAGTCACTCCGTCGAACATGGCCATGCTCGATGCTCTCAACGGGTCGGAGTTCTGGCTCCCTCCCCAGTTCCTCGCCGACGGCGATGATGACGCCGCGGCGGCGGCGAAGAAGGACCTCGACCTGGGCTCCAACCCGGGCTCCCGCTTTGGGTTCTGCGGAGGGTATTCGGCTCCACGGAGTTCGAGAGCGATGAGGAGGACTTACTGCCACCGTGAACCCTAACCCCAATTCGAAGGGCGTTTCGGGTAGCGATGACCGGGACCTGGAAGAATGAGAGATTGTAGGGGAAGAGGATTTGGCTGAGCAGTCGGGGAAAGAGAAGCCGAAAGCGGACCAGCCGCATCCGCTCGAGCGCTCGTGGACTTTCTCGTTCGATAACCCTTCCGTGAAATCGAGGCAGGTCGCTTGGGGTGCCTCCATGCGCCCGATCTATACCTTCTCTACTGTCGAAGAATTCTGGAGGTGAATTTTCTGTTTCTCTCTCGAATAGAAACCGGTTCTAACGCCGATTGAGTTGTGGTTGGGTTGTTCTCTGGTTTGGATACTTGTTGTCATTGTTTTAAGACTGGTGCATCTGATGTGCTAATTTTGTTCTCGCTGGATGCAAAGGTTTTATTTTTAGGGAGTTTTCAGTTGTCCTGCCCTTGTGGTTTTGAGGAGTATCTGAAGAGAAGGACTCTGGCTGATTCTGTTTCAAGTTTAGAACGATGGACGTGGTGTCTCTATTTAGTTGGGTTAGATTGTTAGTATAGAGAACACCGAAAATTACGAGTTGAATTCCAGTTTGCTTGTAGCTTTTGAAAAAGAAAATATAATTCTTGGCTTGATGTTGAACAGAGAAGTCTTATTCTCCAGTGGGCGGCATAAAGTCAAGCTTTAGCATTTTAGTAAGCTGAATCGGTCAGGATGATGGATATAGGAACAATGACCCTTTTTTGATTGTCCTTCATGCCCTGAGTTTTCAATTAGCATCATGACTGGAAATTGGCCTGCAATGTTCTCTTGCACTTGCATGGGTGCTGTTATCCTCAGGAATTCTGCTTCATCAAGTTTTTCAACATGTTTCATGTGGGGTCTGAACTCATTGCGTTTGGTGGGGTCTCAATTATCCATTTGAAGTTCATTCTACTGGCTTCTCAGAGCATATGCTCTGTCCTGGGCAAATACGCCTTCAGTGGTTGAAAGATTGAAGAGATTTTAAAACTGAAATTGACTTCTTCAATACTAGTGTGTGAACAATTGTAAGATCGACTTGGATATGGACTATTATGCTTCATAACTAGTTGATTAGGCAATTGTAAGACCGTCTTGGATTGCACGGAAGGGATGTGTATAAGAAGAAAAATAAACAGACAAGAAAGGATTTGAACAAGTATTCTAAATATAAATGAGATTTACAGATTGCTTAGTCTCTTGCACACTCTTAGTTTCCTCGTCTAAGATTTGTCCTATGTAATTTTGTTGATTTGCTTGTTTATTGGCATGTAGACGTATGATGGGATGATCATTGGTGAACGCTCACGGGATTCCTACCTTAATTTAAGATTTTTGCTTTTCTGCTTGTCGTTTGGCTTATCTCGCAATGCTTTCGTTGTGGCTGGTGAATCCAGGAATAATTGAGGGACTGAGCAATATTTGTTAAAGTCATTGTAGTTGGTGTTTCCAATTGAGATAGACGATGCCAATGATATATTTGTATCTTGCTGCAATTCATCTTAAACTGAAGCTACATCATCTTATTTTTTCCCTTCTGGAGTGTAAACTTTACAGGGGATTAGCATGCATACGTTTATTACAGTGAATTTAGGAAGCACCTTATATATCTGAATCTGCATTGTTACCTCTAATTTGATAATATCTTCCTAATTTGAGCATTTAAAAGTTTTAGAGATAATATTGAGCATTTTCTTGATGTTGGAGTCCCTACTTTTTTCTTTTTCTGTCCACCTTTGGTGAATGTAGGCTCTTCAGGAATATTGTACGCTAGTTGGTTGCATTCAAGTTTATTTGACTCTTCTCTTGTGCTTCACTTTTGGATTCTTGGCAAATTAGTAAGGCATGGTTCTATAATATTGTATAAACCATAAAGTTTGTAAACGTTTGCATATTTACAAATTTGAGCGTATCTTTCTATGTTTATTTGAAAAGCGACCTTCTATTGGTGCATTTGTAACAGAAGTTCTTCTGTACCCTTCTATTTTTCTTTGTATCTTCCACTAATTTTTCCAATGACGACAAATTTACCATTGTAGAGTTGAAATTCAGAGGCTTGAGGTTACAAAGCTTGACTTGCAAGATAGAATTGCCGAGAGGTATGTGCTTACTCTCCACGTAGATTTTTTTTTTTGCATGAAGCGGTTTAACTTTCATGTTGGAACTTTCACTTTCCGTCGTAGATCAAGGAGTTTTCAATTAGTTCTGATTGCTTCTTTGGATGCCAGGGATGTTGGATTTTGCATTCTCATCACCAGTTACTGAATGCTAGATTCTGATGAAAAATATTTTGGGCGTGAAGTGGCACTATATGAGTATCTCGGAGAATGTTCTTTCTATACTATGTATCTAGAACTTAGAACTTTTTTATTGCATGTGCCGCACAAGATGCAAAAATTGATGAATGTATTTCGTTTTCATATTATTGTAATATTTAAATCTTATTACTTGCTTAATCAATGGTAAATATAAATTATAGAAATTGATTTTGCTTTTAACGAGATTTAAAATCAAAAAATAAAAGAAATTATTTTATCATACGATCACAAAATGTAAAATCGTCCCTTGCTCGATCGTCGCAAAATCCATTGTAATTAATAAAATTTCATCGCTAAATTTATCGTCGAACGATTTGTACCAAAATTCATCGTTAAAAAAATAAAAATTTGTAGCAAGAAAACATGTTTGAAGCAAATTTGCGACGAAAATATTGGCAAAATTCGTCGCTAACTGATTTTGTCACGAATTTTGCGATGAAAAAAGAAATCATCCCTAATTCGGTGCCGCAAATTTAGTGACGAAAAATTCAATTTTCGTCGAACCCAATGAAGTCGCTGAAAGAAGGTGGCATGCCTGAAATTACCATCTGGCCACATCGGTGGACAGATCCCGTCGCTTCCGGCTAACCCAATTCCTCTCCAAGCTGTGTGTAGTGAGCCATTGCGCAGATATAAAAATAGTTCCTTCAGCCAGTAGCCTACTTTAATCGATGCCGGGAGCACAACCAGCCACCAATTCCCAGTGTTTCGATCCTGATTAAAAAGAAATATTGATAGTAAGTGCTAATGGAAAAAATGCAAAGATTAATGACACTAGTTTATTTCAATAGACTTTGTGATATCGCTAAAATTATCTAACATGGATGCAATGATTGATCATATGCTTACATGGACAAACTTTCAGTGGGGTAGAATGATAGCAAAAATTTTAACTTTAAGAACTAAACTATATATTAGTAGCTAAATATCTTAGCAAAAAACCATTGTCTTAAGCACCTTGAAGAAGATCAAACGTACCTGTTCAATATCGATTGCAAGCTCATGTTGAGCTCCCCCATAAGTTGAAGTGGGTTGTAATGGAAAACCGGGATTTACTTCCCTACTGACCTGGACGAAGCGTGGACATAGTGCGTTATAGCACCCATTGCGGTAGCCATCACCTTATGAGGACAATATTTAGTCAATAAGATTCGAACTATCTCCAAATTTAGGTTTGGATATAGAAAATCAACGAAAAAGTTGATTATTAAGAATTAACAAAATATTCACAACTCACCCGTCCGATATGTGAACAACCGAGGAAGAGTATCGCCAAATAACTGTGGAGAAACCTAGAAAAATAAGAGTTTTTTCCTCTCAAATCATTGCACCATAGATTGAAGTTCTTGTGCCAAAATAATTAATGACATTGAACTTACTTAAAAAATCACTTACCATCCAACCAGCTACAATCATGCTAATATGATCCGGAGGACTAGTTTCAATCCACATATGATGTGCACTGAGTTGGTCATAACTCATGAGCAACAGTTAGATTATAGACCGTCACGCGTCCACCTCCTGCATACTTAATATTTTCTACCATGTTGTCTGTTAGAGAAACCACCAGCAAATGACAATTTGTGACTTAAACCACCTACAAATGATAAATAATCTCTAATTCACCCTGTGCCTGCCGGTCTTACTTTAAAAGATGTATTGATTTTCTTTTTCCACCTATATCATGGAAAGAATATGTTTTGACACAAAAAAATAAAAAATGAAAAATCATTGATGTCCTTGTTTGTGTGTCGACGATATGCATGTGAGCATGGGAGAGAGGATGGCACATGTTGATTTGAAGAAAGAGTGCTTTGCCTTGGAGCCGCGATATATGGTATCTAGAGCAACGATCTAGCGCTCAACAAATCTTCCTTTGTTACATGAAGAATGGGTATTGTTCCGATGGGGCAAGGCTCTCTCAACCCTGATCTTCCCGATTTTGCGTCCGTAGGAGTTTTGCGCAGGCCAGTGACATGTAGATTCTGCTCTATCTCCAAGAAGGGAAAAAAAGATCATTGAACTATCAAGTAGACAATTTCACCAAAATGATCCAACAGTAGTTTGCATATTTATCAGTTGACTTCAGAGAAATAGATAAATATTACCTGAACCTTATGATTCTTTAGTAGGGAATGATCTATTGGATATATTGTTAAGATAATCGATATAATATGTTCACATACAAGCCCAATAGCTGAAAGCATGGTTATTTGGATTCATATGGGCTGGAGCCCAGCAGCTTGCATATAATTTTAGGGTTTCTTACGTTAGAGGTAACACTGTTAAGCGTTCTAAACTTGACATTTTTTGATGTAATATTTGAAGCAAACAAAACTCTTTCTACTCTCTCAAACTTTAACCTCCAACAATCTTGAAGTATTACCTTCGTGTATCGGATTTGAGCGAGCAAGGTGTCTGCTTGAAGATATCGTCGAGATGAACTTATAGGTACAAGTTATTTTCAATTTTGACGATTGGTTTGGCCGGGATCTGAATTTAAAGATACGAGTGTCAAAATCTTTGAATCAAGAATCCAGAAATTATAGCCAAATTCAGAGAGTGAGACCACTTGGGTTTTGTTCGTCTCGCCGATACGAGTGTTTTGAGTGGTCACTCGCATCGAACGGAGGTCGAACGGCGGAGATACGGCCGTTGAAAAAGTACTGTGTGCGGTGGGTTACTGTAGCACCGCGTCCAGCGTATTTACTTCGTATTTCAAGCCTATTTAGGCATATTTTTGACCTTTATTGAGAATTTCCAGTAACAAGGGCAGTCCATCTTAAGGTTTTTGGGCACTCCGGACTCATTTTTGGGGCCTATTTTGGCAAAATTTATCTTTACATAGTAGTTTGACCAAGGTTAGAGGCGTTATTCGACTTTGTGAATTCCGAGGACTTCAAAGTGCATTCTTTCGAACTCTTTGTTCTAATTGGAATGACAAAACATAGTTCTTATGATATTATAAAGTTGCAATCATTTGATGTTACTGAATTTCATGATTGAAAATTGCACGTTCAATTTGGCATGAAAGAACGCAAAATATTCTATACTGTATTAAGTTATTTTGCATCTACCACTAAAGGTGTGGATGAATATCAATGGAACAAAGATGAAGATTTTTGTAAAGATTACTTATTGACCTCTCTAAATCCTCGTCTAGCTATAACTTATAGTGAGTATAAGACGGTGAAAGAGATATAGGATCACTTGAACGCTCAGTTCTAAAAATAAGAGAGGCTCCCTAAAACTCTTTTAGTAGAGACGTTCTTTGACTTTAAATTCAATATGAATTCAAGTATCACTTCTCAGTTAATTGAATTTGAGAACATGATGAACAAGCCGAAAGAGGATAACTCTGATATGTCTGATAATCTCTTTGTTGGTCTTGTGTTGAGTAAGTTACTTGTTGAATGAAGTTCTTTTAAGACTGAAATGCATAGACGGAAGGAACAGATGTGGCTGCATGAATTAAAGAGATATATACACATTAAGGATCAAAATATTACTAGAAAGGGTTTGGAACAAGTAGGTCAATAAAAGTCAATTGCCAACTTTGTTTCACACTCCAATAAATCTAAAAAAAAGTCCAAGTCACCAATAGGTGAATTCTCTTCACAATTATAGGCCAAAAAGACTATCTCCAAAAGGAAGAAGAAGGGTTAGAGTAGTAGCTTTACTTAAAAATAATTTGATATCTATGAGTTTACTTGATAAAGTTGGTATATCCTTTTCAACTATAAATGGTAGAGTAACTTTATCAGTTAACTCATGTTACTTTGGTTATGCATTCATGGTTAATGGCATGTACATGTTGAGTTTAGATACTGATAGCATAAATCATGTGAGCTCTACTTTGATTGATCCAAAGTTATTACATAATATACTTGGACATGTGAACTACAAGAAAATGCGACATCTAACTAAAATGCACAAAATTTCATGGGACACTTCTATTCGATTAGACAAATGTGAAGTGTGTGCACAAGCTAAAATCACCAAAAAAACCTTTTAAGTTGGTTTCTAGAAGCACACAACTTCTTGAGCTAATACATTCTGACCTCTGTGACTTTAGAAATTACGTTTCTAGATGTGGTCGGAAGTATTTAATAATATTCATAGACGATTTTTCTAGATATTTTCATGTCTATTTGTTGAAATCGAAAGATGAGGTTTTTGAAAAGTTTAAGATTTTCAAGTCTAGAGTGGAAAATCAACTAAACTTGAAAATTAAAAGGTTTAGGAGTGATAGAGGAGGTGAATATACAATGACAAGGTTCAAGGAATTTTGTGTTTCAGAGGGGATAATACTTGAAACCACTGCTTATTACTCACCCAAATCAAATGGTGCTACTGAGCGTAAGAATAGAATGCTAACTGAAATGCTAAATTCCATGTTACTTACAACTGACATGCCTTTCTCCTACTAGGAAGAAGCAGTTCCAACTGCTAATCACATGCTGAACGAATTTCTGCACTCTAAGTTGTCTATGACACCTTATGAGATATGACATAAGCATCCTTGTTAATATGATACTCTTAAGACTTAGGGCTGTATTACTTATGTAAGAATACAAGATCCTAAGAGACCTAAGGTGAGATCTATAACAATTACTTGTGTATATCTAGGTAGTGTAGAAGATAGTGTTGCAAATAGATTTTTGGATCTATCTACTAATACAATGATAGAATCTAGAGATGTAGAATTTTTCGAGAACATGTTTCTCAGATATCATGGCTTGAATGTTGATGGATCTACAGATATGATTTTAGAGTCTCCCGTAGAATTCGAAGCAGGTCCTTCTGACACTAATTCCACACAGCTGGCTGTTGAATTAATTCCAATTAGAGTATCTATGAGAGAGAGAGAGAGAGAGAGAGAGAGAGAGAGAGAGAGAGAGAGAGAGAGTTTCTAAAAGTTATGGTGAAAACTTTGTTACTTACCATCTAGAGGATGATCCATTCTCCTATCAAGAAGCAATAGATTTAGGGAATCTTTATTGTGGACAGAAGCCATAGATGATAAAATGAGCTCTTTATTGCAGAACCACACTTGGCAGTTAGTAAATTTACCAAAAGGGGGCTAAGGCTATAGGTTGTAAGTGGGTTTTGAAAAAGAAACTGAATAATGATGGATCAATAGCTAGATACAAAGTACGTTTAGTAGCTAAAGGCTATAAAAAATAGAGTGGAATAGATTATTTTGATGTTTATTCACTTGTGTGCCATTCATCAACTATAATAATTCTTCTTGCTTTAGTATCTATTGAACATTTTGTAGAACATTAAATGGATGTAAAGACAACTTTCCTTAATGGAGAGTTAAATGAGGAAATCTACATGGAACAATCGGAAGGGTATCTCATGAAAGGCATTGAGGACAATTTGTAAATTGAACAAATCTTTGTATGGTCTTAAATAAGTACCTAAAATGTGACATCTTAAGTTTGACAAAGTGGTAAAGAGTTATGACTTTCAGTTTAGTTATTCAGATAAATGCATTTATCATTGTTCTATGTCAAATAAGATAGTCATCATTTACTTGTATATTGACGACATGTTAATTATTTGCTCCAATCATTCTGTAGTGAGTGACGTAAAAGCTACTTTAGCTAAAGAATTTGACATGAAAGATTTTGGTATTACTAATACCATTCTTGGTATAAAAGTAAGCTTTGAAAGGCAAGTCATCTCCCTTAACCAGACTCATTATATTGAGCGGATACTTTCTACCTGGGGATACTGTGAGTGTAAACCGAGTGAGACACCATGTGATTATAATAAACGATCGAGTCTCAATGAAGGGATCAGAGTGGATCAGTTAAAGTACTCGAAACTGATTGGTAATCTCATGTATACTATGAGTTGCATAAAACCTGACATAGTCTTTACAGTTGGCATGCTGAGTCGTTTCACTAGTAATCATAGTAAAGAGCATTGAGATGCCTTTAGTAGGCTGATGAGATACCTTAAAGGTACTAAAGATTATGCTCCATGTTACTCTGATTTTCCTCCAACTGTGGATGGCTATTCTGATGCATCATGGTGCTCAGAGATTGAAAATAATAAGTCTACATGTGGATATGTATTCACTTTGGGTGGAACTGCTATTACTTGAAAATCCAAAAGACAGATTTGTATTGCATTGTCGTCCATGGAATCAGAACTTTTTGCTTTAGCTTCAGCCGTCGAAGAGGCAAAGTGGATAAAGAATCTGATTATGTATATTCTTTTAACTCGGTTAAATATTGATTCTTTAAGCTTATTTAGGGATAATCAAGCATTTGTCCAAGTCGTCAAGAATGCTCTCTTTAATTCAAAGAGAAGGCATGTTAGACTAAGACATGCTTTGTTGAATTATCTAAGAGAACAGGGAGTTATCACCTTAATCGATATGAGATCGAAGGATAACATGTCCGATACTCTCACAAAAGATTTGCCTAAAGATTGATTATTCAAAATAGTGGGGGAAAGGGGTTAAAGACTGTGTAGACAAGTCTTAATTACCATTTACTTACTTTTTTGTTGTGTGTTTTGAATTATCGAATCTTTTTTTGTTGGCCAAAATGATAAGCACAGTTTATGTGTTTTATCGATGTTCATGATTGCTGATGAATTTGAAAAGGGTAAGTTATCTCATTCCAAACTTGATGAAGATAACTTTAACCTAATTTAAAGGTTCTATTTGGGAAACTTGTGTCATTTCAAACTTGATGATACAATCCAATTAGATTGGACTATTCTTTTGGTTAAATGATCCCATTCCAAACTTGATGCGAAATTATTTGACTTAAAAAAATTAATAATTGTGATATTACAAATTGGAACACAGAAATAGTTGATTGCATAAGAAGCTTGTCGATTTTGTTCTTAATTGAAACTTGACATTACATGACTAAGTTATTGTAGGCAACTTGACTATTGGTCCGGTTCTTTGAAACTAGACAATGGTTATTTTTTTACGAATAAACTTGGGTTGATGGCTCTTTGTAAATCAAACTGTTTAGGCCTTGTTTATAATTTATGAAAATGGCTTGATGCCTATGAACATGATATTATGGTGCTTTATGACATCAATATATGTTCCTCTTTACCTTATGTTATGGTGCTAAGTTTTTTAGTAGAACAAGACACTTTTAGTAGATTATTCAAATGATTGAATTCATGATAATAGCAAATTCATATTTGAGATTCTACAAGGGATGACAGAGATGGAGGAGAGCTTAATGTGTAGGATCTTAATTTGGATGACTTAGTTGATGAATGTATATATCATTTGGAGTGTGTGGGGGACTTGACCGTTCACTTGCTACTACCCATTTTGATGGAGTCCATTTACTTGAGACTTATATTTTCTATCTCTGTGTTGTGAACATCATTATGGTTGTCTCTTGTATTTGAAAGGCTTTAGACTATTTTGATTAGCCTACTTATACTTGACTGCTATACATATGTTGATTGTGAACTGATTCAAAGATTTTGATATGTTGATCTCAGAACAAATTCATGATAAGGATGATTTACTTATATGAATTGCAAATGATTGAGCATAACATTTTACTGTTAAAAATCTTTGACCGATCCAAGTTGACTATCTTGGATTGAATGTGAATGATTCATGTTTGTTTGAACATCACTAACCACCATATTGGATTATGCTTTATGATGAACATTGGAGGAGATTGTTGGATATATTGTTAATATAATCCATATAATATGTTCACATACAAGCCCAACATGTGAAAGCATGGTTATTTGGGTCTACATAGGCTGGAGCCCACTAGCTTGCATATAACTCTAGGGTTTCCTACGATGGAGGTAACACTGTTGAACATTCCAAATTTGACGTCTTTTAGTGTAATACTTCAAGCAGACAAAACTCTTTCTACTCTCTCAAACCCTAACCTCCAACATGATCGAGTGCCAGTTGTTTGTTAATATTAACACAATCAATTATGTCTCCTTTTTTAGTACGGCTAAAATCAAACATAGTTAAGCATTGGTTAAGCAGTAATTGCATTCCGAAGATTAATCGGATAAACTGCAATATGTCCCTGAAATTTAAATGGGACAATTGCAAGAAATAGGGTTTGGAGGGAAATTACCGTAAAAGTCTTTATGGATGGCTTGTTCATTGTTTTAACCTGTCTTTCCAAATCTAAAACATCCCTCAGCGGAAATGTTTTCCATCTCACATAGAGAAAGACTGAAAAATAAGAGTAGCAACAACATAAGTTCTCAAGTTAGTTTCATGGTGATAAAGAGAGAAGCATAAAGTAAGGTTCTCGAGTGGTTAGCTACACTTGTTTAGTATATTCCGAGAATTTCAATCTTTGTCCATGATATACTATCGAGCGTGTTGGCCCTATTTTCCAACAAGATCATAAGTCTAAGCACTGCTGTAAGCAAATCGTTACTCTGCAAATGAATATTATTTATCGTGGGATGTGAGAGGGATCAACTTACTTAAAATACTCATTTACCATTTACATGTATGCAAGAAATTGATGTTTAAAAATGGTCAAAGATAAATGTTTTTTTTTTCAACCATAGTAAAATAAAAATCACTCATGTTATTGTATGTACGTAGATATACATGTGAGCATGGAAAGAGAGAGAGAGGGATAATATCTGTTGATTTGAAGCAAGAGTAACTTTGTCCCATGGCTGGGGCTTTTTTCCAAACCAAGGTCAGAAATGAAAGTATTTACCAAATCACGTGTCTTTTTTTTTTTTTTTTAAATTACTGGACCAGGCTTGGCTAGGCACGAAACAGTGCTACTTGACAGTTATACACCCGAGCAGGATGCTTCATACTTTTTTTTTTCTAAAATTTTTTCTTCTTGCACAACACTACTTTGGCAACACTAAAAGCAGAACTTGTCATTGCATTGTCTCTCTTCTCATTCTTTGTCCTATTGGTGGCTTCATTGCAAGTACATGCAGCTATTACTAAAACTGATCAGCCAAAATTGCGGGACAAAAATGCGGGACCAAATATGGTCGACATCCATTCTACACAAGAATTTTTGAGTGCTTCAAGTCAAGCTGGAGATAGATTAGTTATCATTGAATTTTATGGAACTTGGTGCGTCCTCATCGTCATCACCGATAGAGTGTTGTTAGTGGTATCAGAGCTATTTCTGTTATATTGAAATTGAATGAGAAATCCTAATTTTGTCTAGGTTTCAGGGGCATTGCCCCTTCGAAACCCCGCCCGCTGATCGGTTAGCGAGACCACCGCAAGTGGCTCTGCCCCTCGAACCTCATAATGGGGTGCAACCCTCTTGACTTCTGCATGGATCGTTCCCGATTTGATGTGTAGACATTCATGTTCAAAGCGCAATGACATTATTCCAAACAAATATCAAGTTGATGCCCATGGTTAGTGATCGAGATTACAGAAGATAAAAGATCGAGTGTGCGATATGAACATTGACCTGAGGGGAGCAAAAAGCCAGGTAAAAACGAAAGCAAAAGCGGTTAATATAGGCCAAAGAGCAACTCTAAAATGTACTTCGGCGAAATGGAATCTAAAGTCAAATCTCGAGACCAAATGATAGTTGGATTGACCTCTTTTATGATAGCCATGATACAAGATCATGCTAAATGTACTTTCTGCTTGTAGTGTTGGCAAAGTAGTGTCGGGTAAGAATAATTTTTTTAAAAAAAGATGAAGTACCTTTTTTTGTGAAATTGGAGGCCACTTCTCCATTCAATCTCCCGTTGCGACACGAATCTGACGGGTTAGCCTCCGAGTTCATGGTGATAGATGGCATTGTTAGTGGTATTAGAGCTACTTCTATTATATTAAAGTTGAATAGGAAACCCTAATTTTGTATAGGTTTTGCGGGAGCTGCCCCTTCGAACCCTGCTCGCTGATCGGTCAATGAGACCACTGCAGGTGGCTCTACCCCTTGACCATGGGAGGGGCGCTGCCCTTCGAACCTTTGCAAGAGAGTGCAGCCCCCTTGACCCCTACGTGGAATTGTTCGTTCCCAATTTGATGTGTAGACATTTATGTTCAAAGCACAGTGACATTATTCTAAACAAATATCAAATCGATGCCCATGGTTAGTGATTGAGGTTACACAAGACACAAGATCGGGTGTGCAATATGAGCATCGACCCTGGGGGAGCAAAAAGCAAGGTGAAGCGGTTAATGTAGGCCAAAGAGCAATCCTGGAATGTACCCCAGCAAAATGGAATCCAATATCAAATCTCAAGATCAAATGACAGTTCGATCGACCTATTTTAGTATAACCATGGTACAAGATCATGCTAAATGTGCTTTCTCCTTTTGGCCAAGCCATGTCTAAAAACTAGTTATTGTGAAATTGGTGAACTAACAATGCCATCTATTGCCATGAACTCGGAGGCTAAGCCGTTGGATTCGTGTTGCAATAGGAGCTTGAATAGAAAAGCGGACTCCAATTTCACAAAAAAAGCACTTCATCCTTTTTTTTTTCCTTCTTGCTCGGCACTACTTTGTCAACACTAAAAGCATAACTTGTCATTACATTGTCTCTCTTCTTATTCTTCACTTCAGTATTAGCTGGATGTACCTACTGTGAAGCCACCAATAGGACAAAGTGTTAAAATTGTGTCTCGATTTTGAGCCCAAATGAAAATTTTGAATTTTGTCTACCGAATTCTGTGAGTTGGACATGAAGATTGAGTCCAGGAAAGGTAACAATATATGCATGTGCAAGAAGATAGAGGCTTATGGTCTTCAAGCGTAGACTTAGCCAAAAGATGCGGTTTTTTTTTTTTTTTTGGTTTCATGCGAATGTATATATCTGGACGTTGGAAAGAGATCATCTTTCCTTAATGGGGCGCTGAAGTAATAATAATATATTATATTCTCACAAAGTTTTTTTCTTGGTCAAGAAGTCAGCCACGTTTATATAGATAGGTATAGGTCTTCGTGAAGAGGAGGGCACAGAAAATTCGTCCGCGAAGGCTTCTTTTGAGGCGTGCATCGTTTGTTGGTAAAAGAGGGCGTGCAGAGAAGGGACGTCTGCGAAGGCTTCTTTAACGAAGATAAGCTGGTTGTACGTAGCATTCGTACAACATCTTGAAGCGCCGTTTCCATGAGCGCCTGAGCGTGGGTCTTGTTCGAGAAGGTAAATTTTATCCACGGAATTGCATCAAGAATTTAAGTATCGAAGCTGATTAAATATTAAGGTTATATTTATGTTTTAATTTCTTTACGAGATTGAGAGATTATTTCGTCAGGAAATGAATGCTAAACACTGTGTGCATTCTTGAATGTAATTAGGGTTGGAAAATACTAATAGTGTGTTTGTGTAACTCGAGTGCGGTTTGTAATCTCTGAATATCACTCGTTCTATAATGGAATTCATTGCTGCTCTTCCTGGACGTAGGTCTCTACGACCGAACCACCTACATCTGGTGTTCGATTTACTTTAGTGGTTCTATTTATTTTATTTGATCGATAGCTTGTTTCACATAACAATTGGTATCAAAGCTAGGCTTGCTTGAGTTGAAGCGAATCGATGGCGATAGAAGAAACTAAAGGGAAAATCGAAAGATCTGAGGGGAAGTACTTTAGTTTCTGGAAGATATAGATAGAAGATTATTTATATCAGATGAAGCGGCACGAGCCCCTGTCTGGGAAGAAACCATAAATGATGAAGCAAGCCCATAAAGAATTGCTGGATATACGAGCAATGAGTGTTATTTGGCTGACACTGGCTCGTAGCATTGCGTTTAATATTGTCAAGGAGAAGACCACTGCAGGTTTGATAAAAGCCTTGTCGGTACGAGAAGCTCTCTGCGATCAATGAGGTCCATTTGATGCGACGTCTATTTAACTTGAAGATGAGCGAAGGTGCGTTAGTTACTAATCATATCAATGAATTCAATGTGATCATTAGTAAATTGAGTTCAGTTGATATCGACTTTGAATATGAGGTACGTGCTTTGATTCTATTATCCTCATTGTCCGATAGTTGGAATACTACTATTACTGCGGTTAATAATTCCTCTAGGTTGACAAGTTTGACGTTTGATGGGATTCAAGATTTAATTCTTAGTTAGGATACCCGTAGAAGAGAATCTGACGAATCTGTATCTGCTGCTTTAGTAGGTGAAAGAGGAAGAGGTATGACTCGTGTTAGCAGAGGTAGTATGAACATGAATAGAAGCAGTCAGTCTAAGACTAGCGGTGATGTCTGTTGGAACTATGACAAGAGGGGGCATCTTAGAAAAAAATTGCTTTCAGCTGAAAAATGAAACAGATAAGGGAATTAGAGTTGGATTTGCAGATGATGTTGCAGCTATAGCTGAAAATTCTGATGGTGTCGATTGTGTCTTGTCTATCACTGAGGATTCGTCGTTTGACGAATGGATTATGGATTCTGATTTTTCTTTTCACGCTACACCAAATAGGAACTGGTTTACTTCTTGTCAATGTATGTATAGTAGTAAAGTGCAGTTGAGAAACAATGATGAATGCAATATTGTGGGTGTTGGTGATGTTAAAATCAGGATGCATGATAATATTGTGAGGACATTGACTGGAGTACGCCACGTTCCAGAATTGAAAAAGAACTTAATTTCCTTGGGTGCCTTATATTCAGCTGGATGCAAGTATTTTTCATGAGGTGAAGTTCTGAAGATTGTTCGAGATGCCCTGGTAATAATGAAAGGAATCAAGCAAGGCAGCCTTTATGAACTTCAAGGTAAAACATTGATAAGTTTTGCTCTTGAAATGTTGACATCTGTTTGAGAGTCTAATGGCTACTCGAGGAAGGTGTGGGTGTTTGTACGGAAGCACAAGTTTGATGCTGTTGTCAGGAATATGCGGTCGAGAGCTTTGATCGAAACAAAGACTAATAAGTCGATCAAGCATGTGCGAACTGACAGTAGCAAAGAGACCTGCTCGAAGCTGATAAATAAATTATGCATGAAAGAGGACATAGTGAAGCACCACGCTAGTGCCTGTAAACCACAACAGTTTGCAGAATTGATGAGTAGAACAATACTAGAGATGGCCCGTAAAAAGATTTTTAGTGATGGTATGGCTAGGAGTATTCCAGCAAGATGCGCTTAGTATGTCGAGCTACTTGGCGAATAAATCCCCATCGACTGCGATTAGATATCGAATTCCCGAAAAAGTGTGATCAAGTAATGTTGCTGATGATTTTAATTTTAGAATGTTTGTCTGCATGTGTTATTATCTAGTAAGTGATGGAAAGCTCCTCTGTTTCACAGACACGGGGTTTTAGACTTTTTCCCGTGTCGGACACGGACACGTGCTCGACACGGCGGGACACGACCGGACTCTCCTTGAACACGCGGTCAACGAGTGTCCGAGTCCGGACTTGGGTCAACTCCAAGGACTCGCATATCCAGCATTACAACAAATTGAAGTCACAGAACAGAATCCCCAAATTGAAGTCACAACAAATTGAAGTAAAAAAAAAACTCGCGTAGCCAGTTTTTTTTTTTTTTTTTTTTTGGGGGGGGGGTTCCATTTTGTAGGTAGATTGAGACAAGCTCGTTTTTTTGTGAAACGTTCTGAAGAGTAGATTAATATTATTATTGTTAAAATTATAAAAATTTAATTTATCATGTATATATATATAATATAAATTGTGTCCTAGCATGTCGAAATTCTCTATTATTTAAGAACTGTCGTGTCGGCGTATCATGTCGTGTTATATCGCGAGTTGTGTCCCGTGTCTGTGTAACATAAGTAAGCTCGATGTGAGGGTAAGGTGCATATTCCATAGCTATGCACGAGGTGAGCGAGGCTATCAGTTGTGGTACCCGAGTATAAATTCACCTATTTGCAGTAGAGAATTTACCTTTGACGAGTCTTCAGTACTTCAGACTAGGAGTGATTGTGGCAGTGTTAATACAGATCTGGACAGCGTTTAACTTGAGGTGGAGTTGCAATTAAAAACTCTTGAGATAGCAGGTACTGGCGAAGTAATTGACATAGATAATGCTTATAGCGAGGTGGAGCCTATACCAGTAAAGGAAGCGACAAACCCTGAAACTAAAGCAAGTATGCTATCCCCACAGCACGCGGCACTCCTGGCCAATTTTAGGGGACTGCCTTTTAGCTTTCAAGCTTAAAACTTGAAGCTCAACCCTTGAGGCATCAGATATTTCTGATACACAGGTTCCACAATGTGACAAGTGTAGAGCATACTAAACCAAATCGCACTATCAAATTAACAAAATGAATCTACCTCTATAGAATCATGCTTGGAGAGAAGAAAGAGAATTTAGAAACTCATTACAACACAAACTTCACACTGATTTTTATTGAAGGCAAACTCTGCCCATAACGCTTACAACCCTTTGCCTTATATAGGTGATTAGGTGGAAGAGACACACACATAACGACAAGTCCTCTGGTCATTCTGCAGAAAATTTCACCGAATTCGCGAACTTTTCGGTCCGTTGTCCCTGGGTAAACAGTGACGTGCTACAGTGATTTGCTACAGTGACAAACAGTATGCTACAGTAACAAACAATGCGCTACAGTACCGAAAATGACATTTTTTGACCGGACGACGTCTTGTGACCTACACAAGCTTTGGCCAATTATTCACGCACATAAATACAAACATAACACAGACATGACACATAAAGACTTTCAGCGCCGCCTACAGCTTGAAATTGATCCCTTCTTCTGAGTTGTCAATGGAATCATCAAAACTGCTTGGACCATCTTTTTGTCTTTGAAAATTACGCAAGTCATTCCTGTTCCGCATGCCTTTCTCCAGACAAGATATCTTCCACTGTGACAGGATCTTGAGGATCTTGCTGGTAGAGTTGATGATGGTGTCGTGATGGCTGTGTAGAATTGGATGGAATATCTGATGGGATATTCGTCTGTGGAAAATCGGACTGAGGGAAATATGGATCTTGGGGATATGGGTCTTGTGAAAGAGGGCCTCTCCATGGGTCCTGAGTGCTTGGAGCATGAGTGTGTTGGGTGTCAGTATCCATCGCTACTTGAAGATTATTCTGTCTGTATTCTTCACGAGCTTCGAAAGTCATCGGGTGAGTGCAAGGCCTATCCCATGACAGATTTGTAGCATAATGTGGCCATACCTCTGGAGGAATAGTACGATTTTCTTAGCAGAGTATCCTCCGAAGTCCTCAAAATTCAGCGAAAATATTATAGACAGATCTGGGGAGTGTCTTGTGAACTCGGAACACCTGGTCATTGATTTTAGGTTTGTATGTAGATGTACCAATTTGAGAGGGTTCATGTCTTGCATCTCCGGCTGAGCTGATAAAAGTCCATGGTCTGTGAAAAATCACCGTGGTGTGTCTTTTAGGTTCTGACCTTCCAACTCGTTGCTGCCTTTTGAAGAGGTTTCTCCATGCCTCAATGGGTTGAAACCACGTGAGCAATTCAGTGAGACACTTCTGATTTGAGAAATCTCCCATAAGAGCTCTAGATAGAACTATGATAATTTTGTCTGTGACAAATTCTATGGCAACAGTATACAAGTTGAATAAATACCAAAACATCCATTTGAGTTCTTCTGGAAACTCGTCATCTGGCGACCATCGGAGGAGATGAATGAATGGATAATGATAGTGAAGACCCGTAGGTCCTAGCATTAATCCACCATATCTGCTATATACCAGGTAATGATAATGCCAACAATACCGTGGCAAGCTGGGAATAAGCTCATTGCGTGCAATTAAATCTAAAATTTCTGGAGGATATTGATGATCATTCCACTGATTTTCACGTATGTTGACAGTACGAAATGTAGAACTCAAGGGTTCTTTTCGGATGTGCATGTTGATGGAGGAAACTGGTTCTTTCGATCTTGAAAGAAAATCTGCAAGGACATTTCTCTTTCCTGCAATGTGTTTGGCATTAAAAGAATATTTGGAAAACCATTCTGCCCACCTCAGAAGTTGGGGATGGGGAATTTGCTTCTGTTTGAATTTGAGCATTTGAGGAAAGGAGGACATATCCATTTCAACAAGAAAATGATGTCCTATGAGATGGAATTGAAATTTTTTGATTCCATACTTGACTGCAAGGATCTCCTTGAAAGTGGAGTGATAGTGCATTTCTGCCTGGGTGAAACGTTCACTTTTGTAAGCACAGATTCGTCGCTTACCATTAATTTCTTCAAGAAGAATGGCTGCCCAATATTTATCACTGGCATCAGTTTGGAGAATTCTCTTCCTAGTAGAAGGGATTTGCAATGGAGGGAGGTGCTGGAGAATTTCCTTTAAGAAGGTTACTGCTTTTGTCTGTTTAGGTCCCCATGGCGGTGCATTCTTTTTTAGCATTCTTTGGAGAGGATAAAGGGCTTTTGATATCTTTGGAACAAAGTCCCTTAGATAATTGACAAAACCCAAAAATGACTGCACCTGATTGACAGTGAGGTTTTCGTCGGGGAACTTAAGCAGTTCTTCGGCAAGATGAGGACCAGGAGAATAAGTTCCTTCTTTGAGATGCATGCTCAAGAATTCAATCTATTTCTGAGCAAGAATCATTTTCTTCTGAGAGAACATTATCCCATGCTTTCGAACGATCTTAGTAAATTGCTGGAGGAGTTTGCAATGGGAATCCTCATCAGCACTATACAGGAGGATATCATCAATGTAAATTTGGGCATTTGGCAGGATGGACTGAAAAATTCTGCACATGGCTTTTTGAAAAAGTGATGGTGCAGTTTTGAGATCAAATGGAACAACAATCCATTGGAAATGCTGATTAGGAACACAAAACCCAGTTTTGAAACGATCATCAGGGTGAATTCCTATCTGCCAAAATCCCGCTTTAAGATCAAACTTTGAGTAAATTTTAGCCTGAGCAAGGCTGGTGAAAAGGGAGTTTTTATGAGGGAGAGGAAATTTGTCATCTTGAAGGAATTTATTCAGAGGCTGATAGTTGATGACAAGCCGTAGCTTTCCTCGGGTTTACTCAAATCTTTTGTTGACATAAAAGGCTTCACATGCCCACTAAGAATCTGAAGGCTCAATGAGTCCTTGAGCAAGGAGTTCGGCACATTCTTTCTGGGCTAGAGCAAGATGTTCAGGATTCATACCAGAGTGACTGGCCTTTGTGGGGTTAACGTCTTCGCTCTTTTTGAATAGGAGTCTAACAAAAAAGTCAGGATTCTTCCAAAGGGGATTTGAACAGGATTGGGAAAACTGAGAATGGGACTCAGCACAACATGATAAGAGTGTCTGAGAAATGGGGTCAAGGATCTCGGGCTGTATGATAAAGAGTCTCTGGATGTTCACAAATTCTTTGAACTGGTTCTGGCATTTCAAACCATTAGGGAGAATTTTGAGTTGGGGCAATTGGGCCAAAATATCCCAACCAATGATGAGATCTTTATTATGGGAATGACATCCAAGAATCTTTGTGGTGATCGAGCACTGAGGGAACAACTAAAGAGTGACTTGTTTACTGCGAACTTTGGTGGAGAAAGTATCACCAGAAGCAGAGTGGAAATATCTGGTATATGGAGTCCAGAATTCTTCTGGGAGTACTTTAGTATCTGGAAGAGATGCAACAGCTCCAGTATCTATAAGGGCTATGACTTGGATGGGTTTCTTACTTTCAGGAGGGAAAATTTGAACAGGGAAATAAGGAGAGTGAAAAACAGGAGATTGGATGTGGAAGGAGTCTGGGATGGAGTAGGAGAAGAAGGCAAATATTTCACCTAGGGATTCATCAGCATCAGAATTAGAGGAATATGCCTTGAGAGCACAAAGAGTCTCAGGTGAAGGTTCATCTTCGACTGAAAACACAGATTCGATATCATCATCATCAAGGGAAATGCCCGTGCTGTGGGCTATCATCTGGATCATATAACTTCCTTGACGTTTTGCTTGAGGACACTTTTTTTGCAAAATGTCCCTTCCTGTTACAAATATAACATCTGTCGGATTTGAACTTCTTCTTTGATTTTCCATGGTGTTTCTTCTTTTGAAGATACTTCCATTTTCCTTTGCCCTGTTTCTTCTCAATGACAGAGAATTTTTTATAGTGCTTCTTCTTCTTGTGACCTGAACAAGATGGATCACTGCAGTCTCTGGAACACTTGATCTTGAGATCTGGCCCGATGCAAGCTTTCTCAAGACTGCGGTTTTCTTTCAAATAACTTTTGAATAATTCTCTTTTATGGCACAAGTCTTCAATTGCCACATGTACTGCTTGCTGCATTTCACCAAGTGTGGCTTCAGCCAGAGGACGTTTGCTCATCTGCAGATTTCTCTCAACTGCGTCATCAATTTCTTTGGGAATGGAATTCAAGAAAACTGGTTTGAGATGCACGTCAGCCCCAAGGTGGTAAAAGAGCTTTATCATTGCTCGGAAATGACAATCAAGATCTTTTCTTGCCATCGAACAACATTTTCTCTCGAAAAATTCTTTTCTTTTGAGCTCCATTTCATTGCTTGGCTAGCCAATGAAATACAAATGAATAATCTGGATGGCTTGATCTAGACTCATGGTTAGAAATGAGATCTGATCTTGTTCAGAGGCTGCTTTCCACCAGTCTTTCAATGAGCCAGTGAATCTGGTGGTGAACTCAAGGAGGACCTCATAAGTACTGTGCTCTTTGAGGTTTCTTGCCATCATCCAGGCATGAAACTCTTGGAAACGATCTGGCCATTTATAGTATGGGAGATCATCAAAGGAAAAATATGACTTGGAGGATGAATATTCAGTACCAGCACCAGGGTGGGTATCTGGTGGGAAAACAACATCTGGTTCAGTCATATTTTCTTCTTTTGGGCTAGATGGTTTTGCCATCATGATTGCAGTAACAATAGGTTGAGAGGATTCATCAGATGAAGTTCTAGAAAAACTTGACTCGGAGGGATCTGTGTTTGAAACTTCAGAAGTAGGATTTGCAGAATCAACTGCAGCAACGGATGGGATTTGGTGTCTGAGAAAATTTTCTAATGGGTTAGACACCATTAGTGAATGAGAAGGAGGATCTGGAGAGTTTGGTGGTGGTGACGGTGGTGTATCTGGTGGCTTGGGTGGTGCTGTAGGTAATGGGGGTGATGTTTTCCTCTTTCCACGAGCTTTCTGCTTTTCAATTTCTTGCAATTGCGCGCGAAGAGCCAAAACATTTGTTCTGGGTGGTGGAGGAGCTGTATTGAGGATCTCTACAAAGGAAGTAGGAGACACAAAAGATCTTATAGAAGACTCAACAGAAGAGAACAAGGGATCTGATGTGAAAAGCTTAGGTTTTTGGTTCTCAAGAAGCTGATTTTCAAGAATTTGAATCTATCGTTTCAACTTTTCAATTTCTGGACTTTGATCTTCCAAATAATGGCTAGGAGGAATCATTTTATTTTCAAGGAGATAAAGCCGTTTCTGGAAGTCTTCTAGCATTTTCTTAATGAAAGTTGAATCTTTCAGGACCTGACCGATAACACGATTCTGGGCAAGTGCATTTTCTGTTTGCTAGTTCAAGACAGCCTCTGCTGGAGTTGGGAGCTTCTTTTTGCTGTAAGCATCAATATCAGTTGGAGCAGGTATTTTCGGAGTATGGAAATACTTCTTCTGAGAGTCAGAGAAGTTCTCCATAGGAGGAAACTGGAAGTTAGAAGAACTGGATCCAGAGCTAAAGGATGGTAATGGAGGGAAGTCTTCAGGTTGAAACATGCAAATGCTTGGGAGCACTGGGGGTGATTTTGGTTTAGGAACACAGGTGTATGGCTTTGGTATATCAATGTGACATGACGGGTTTTTCTTTACCCATTTCTGAATTGGCTTATAAAAAGGAGAAGTGACCTTTTTAAACGAGGCTAGTGGTGGAGATTGAGGTGGAGATGAATAAGACTTTGGGCTATGTGGCGGCTGTGGAGTAAGAAGTTCAGGAAGTTTAGGAGACAATCCATAGTCAACCATATATTGCCAACGTCCACCATCTTCACCAAGCGGACCAACAGTTGGATCTCCAATCAAGATACCTTTGGTAAAAAGGATCTTTCTTCTTTTTATTTCTTCGCTTTGTGGCAGGTCTATCACCATCTTCATCTGTGCCAAAGCACGAAGAGCAAGCACAATCAACATCCCAAAAATAATGCCCTGAAGGATCTTTGTAATAATGGACAGGGTGTCCATCTGTATCAAATGATTAGACAATTTCCTTCGGATCTGGGCAATCCATACCGACAGTCTCATATGGGCAATGGCTAAAACAAAGGATGGTTGGAAAAGAAGGATAAGAAGAAGCAGCATCTTCCTTTTCTTTGGGAAATTTGATGGTAACAGTACCATCATTCTTTTTGGTGAACTGGGGTTCGGCAGACTGGACAGGGCAAGAGTTATAATGCAATCTTTCATAATTGGTGACCCAGCTATCAGGGAGAAGCTTGATAAGCTGGTCTCTCGGAATCTATCTGGGAACATGGACACAGGAAGTTTGATCTCTGTCAACTGAAATAACAAGGGCTTCATCAGCACCTGGGAGGTTAAGATCTATGACAAGATTCTGAACCCTGTAAACCATCTGGTAATGAAGGGTCGAAGATATGGCATTAAGGTATGTATTTGATCTTCTGACAGATATGGATGCAACGGTGGTTTTACTTTATCTGTGATTATGCAACTTGTGTTAGATAGTTTTTGTGGAGTAGTTAAAAGGTACTTGTGCAGTTAGTGTTCTGATGAGGTCATCGATTATGGCGAAGTTTAAGCGCGGCTTGGATTTGGATAATATTTGTGACAGTTGAGCCCATTGGGGCTATTGGGAGAGTAACAGATGATGCTCAGATTATCAGCAAAGCGATTGCGATTTGGCTCAAATGTTGAGCTAACTTGAAGATTGTTAAAATTGTGTCTCGATTTTGAGTCCATGTGAAAATTTTGACTTTTGTCTACCAAATTTTGTGAGTTGGACGTGAAGATTGAGTCTAGGAAAGATAACAATATATGCATGTGCAAGAAGATATAGGCTTATGGTCTTCATGCGTGGACTTGGTCAAAAAGAGGGCGTGTTCTTTAACGAAGACAAGCTGGTTGTACGTAGCATTCATACAACATCTTGAAGCGCTGTTTCCATGTGCGCTTGAGCGTGGGTCTTGTTCGAGAAGGTAAATTTTATTTGCGGAATTTCATCAAGAATTTAAGTGTTGAAACTGATTAAATCTTAAGGTTATATTTGTGTTTTAATTCATTTACGAGATTGAGAGATTATTTCACTAGGAATTGGAGGTTAAATACCGTGTGCGTTCTTAAAAGTAATTGGGACTGGAAAATACCAAGAGTGGGCTTGTGTAACTCAAGTGCGATTTGTAATCTCTGTGTATTACTCGTTTTATAGTGAAATTTATTACTGCTCTCTTTGCGATGTAGATATCTACGACCGAACCACGTACATTTGGTACCCGATTTACTTTAGTCATTCTGTCTATTTTATTTAATCGATCGTTTGTTCCGCGCAACACAAAGAATGAGAAGATAGACAAATGCAATGACAAATTTTGCTTTTAATGTTGCAAAAGTAGTGCCGGGCAAGAAGGAAAAAAAAAAAAAAAAGGATGAAGCATCCTGCTCGGCAGTTGCCGAGCGGCATTGTTTCGTGCTCGGCCAGGTCCGCTCAACAGTAAGTCTGCCAAGACGTCGCCGGTTCGGTAATTAAAACAAAAAAAAAAAGCACGTGATTTGGTAAATACTTTTATTTTTAATCCTGGTTTGGAAAAAAGCCCCATGGCTGCGACAGTTGGTATCTTCAACAAGGATCTTGCACTCACCAAATCTTCTTTTGTTACTCGACGAACGGGTACTGTTCCGATGGGCCAAGTCTCTCTCAACCCAAATCTCACTCATTTTGCATTTGGAGAAGTTCTGCGCAGCCTAATGACATGTAGATTCGGCTCTGTCTATGAGAAGAGGAAAAATAAAGTATCAAGTAGACCATTTCATCTAAATTGAACGAAAATGATAAATTTTTACCTGAATCTTATGATTTTTCAATAGAGGATGATCGAGTGCCGGTTGTTTGTTAATATCGATACATTCAGTTGTCTCTCCTTCCTTATTCTTGAGAAAATCAAACACAGTTAATGGTTCGTCGAGCCGCA
Organism: Rhodomyrtus tomentosa; assembly: GCA_028455895.1. Lineage (NCBI taxonomy): Eukaryota > Viridiplantae > Streptophyta > Magnoliopsida > Myrtales > Myrtaceae > Rhodomyrtus > Rhodomyrtus tomentosa. The sequence continues at coordinate 36,506,688 of JAPCWY010000004.1, forward strand.
ATTGTACCACGAAGATTAACCAGATAAATTGCAATATTTTCTTGAAATTTAAATGGGACTGTTGCGGGGGGAAAAAAAAAGGGTTTGAAGGAAAATTACCGCAGAAGTCCTGATGGAAGGCTTGTTCATTATTCTAACCTGTCTTTCCAAGTCTAAATCATCCTCGGTTGAAATATTTACCATCTCACATAAAGAAAGACTGAAAAATAGGAGGAGGAGCAGCAACAGCACAAGTTTCACTCATTCAATTGCACAACTTTTGCACTTATGGGGATTGAACAATTAAAGAGGACAATATGTGCGGGCGTCTGTGGCCACTCCGTCGAGCATAACAATTTCAACCAAGCTAAATACATGATAGGTCCACTTAACAAAAAGGAAAAAAAGAAAAGAAAATAAGGTTATAGTAGGCAATACTAATGCAAATGGTTTATAGAGGCTTAATTTCCTAAAAAAAAAAACCTTTAACTTCAGTTCGATTTTAATTTTTTCTCCCAACTTATTATGTCTAGCAACTTTTTGTGACGGCCTCAAATCTGCCCCCACATCCAAAATCGTCACTACTTCTTCAAAATTATCAACAATAGGAGGCCTCGCTCCACACGAAGGTGAGAATACTTGTGAAGACGAAGATTCTGATAATTAACCAATAATTGGCTCTATGGTTGATAATTTTGAAAAAGAAAAAAGAAAACTCATGGCAATAATTGGATGCAGGATAAATTTGAGATTGTAGTGAAAGTTTGTGATTTTTTTTTTTTTGCGACAAAAAAGTTTGGAACAAAATTAGAATCAATATTAAGCCGAACATTGTTTTAGGGAATTAAGCACATATGTATATATATGTAAAGCAAGCGGGGCCATTGATGAACTAAATTGGATTTGCCGGGGAATAAGATAAATGTGGTACGAGGCTATACATCTGTTTCGCGTCGTCGTCAATTTGACTTGTACGTCATTTCCTTTTCTGTGATCTGACATGACACATATACACCAAAATGCCATTTCTTCCACGTTCGATTGCCGAGTCAAATTACCAACAACGATTATTCATCGTATGAGCCCCAATTATATCATCACAATTACACATGGATCACAGTGATTGGATTGCGCAAATAGCGTCGCCAATTAAGACTTCGACTCTACGAGACGTCACCCCTTGAGAATTCCTAGGGCAAAGGAGTAATTTCAATTTTCCCTAAGAGGTTTTTATTTTCAGTTTTATTATTTTATTATTTTATTATTTTAAAATTTTTGGATTTCTTGATGACCCTGTCCGCCATCTAGATGATTACCTCGGAGGCCGCCAAGGAATATGATATGTTTCGAGTCCAGCTATAATACCAAAGAGAAATGATTACGCAATTGCACTCAACGAAATGATAGCCTATTGAGGAGATGATCAGGAGTACTTAACTCACAGTGAGATTAATAACTTCATAAATATATATAAATAATTATAAATTATTATCAAATTCACCGCTTCAATAATTTGCGATTTATAACATGCTGTTACTCTCTCACAGTAGCCAAAAACTATCATTCTGGCAACGCCCAATGCCAAAGAGGTTGATGCCCGTGAGGAATTAACAGTGATTTCCATTTGTTTCCATATTACTTGAGGTTCTATTTTTCACGCACATATCCAAATAAATCGATTTTTCACTTTTATTTTTTTATAAGTATATTAAAATCCTAAAATTTATTACGAAAGTGTAATTAAGTTTCAAATTTTTAAAAAGTGCAATCAAATTCTAAAACTTGTCAAGTTAATAAAACTAAGTCATTTTATTTGCGCCATCTAATTTGATAAACGAAAAATGCTAACATGTACTAGGGTTTGATTATACCCATGAAAGTACCATACAAACCAGGAATTATAACTTTTGCCATAAGTGGAATCGAAATAATCCTCATCATCATTATTATGTACATCGAATGTGTTGGTGCTAGCCTTATCACCTAAAGGAGGTGAATATGTGATTACAATAACTTGTTCATAAATATCGCGGAATTAAAACGAACAAGTTCATAGGTTAATTCAAAAGTGGTCAAGAGCAAGATCAAAGATTAATGTAATTGTGCACAATTCAATTAATCCCAAATAAGGCACAAAGAGATTAAGGGATATAGAATTTTGCACATAAAATTTATGGTGGTTTGGTTTTTTTAAGCCTACATCCACTTCTTCACACTAATAACTAATCAATTTTTGAGTCAATAGACTTCTTGTCTAGCACTTTCTATCTTGGATAAGAACCTCTAAGTATTGTAGTTTTTGGATCAAGAATATTTGAAGGATATTGAGACTTTATTGAACTTAAGAATTGTAGATTCTGGACTCTCTCTTATTGTCTTCAGCCTTGAGGTATTTTTTTATACTCCTTAATCTTCAAACTAGCTATTGTAAGGTATCTAGAGGATCACTCTCCAAGCTTTCCGTTTGGATTGAGATTGTATATAAATGATTTCATAACCCGTTGAAAAGAAAGAATCTCCTTTTTGATTTGATCGCCCATAGAATCATGATATGGGTTTCTAAAGATGAAAATACTTCGTAGATAAGTCATTTTTGTCTCCTTTAATCCACGATGTTGAATGATCTTTGTGATAGATAATCTCCAGGAACGAGTCCAGCTCGATCTGCTATTGTGATAATTTAATGCCTCATATAAATTATCTCAAAGATATATTGTAATAATCTGGTCGTTGCACTTTGAAATACTCCTCCAAAGCTTAAGCTTTGAGATAGCATTTGAGCTCTTCAGAACAGTCTCCAAGCTTCCCAAACATATTCAATCTTGCGTAACTATTCTTTAACTATTGAATATACTTTAGGATAATCTCCAAAATAATGTTTTATTGCATCAACTCAGATAATAGATAATGTAGAATTATTTTGTCAACTTCAAAAGTAAATAAGGTTTTTCTCAATAGGATGAGCTGCTGAACAAGAACCTTCATTGATGGCGGTCTCAATAACCGATCACTTGTGAGGTTTCGAAGTATCACACCCGCACGTAAACTAATCCAAGAGCTTGGTCTCGGATTAGTTTTTCCTTGGCAAAAATGTATCAGATGGATAAATTAAGCTTACTCAGAAAGTGCTCTCTCGTTCCACCAGAACATGACTAAGACTAGACAATACTAGCTCATTGGCGGTACATACGTAGCGGCAGTCCGCCAAATGACGGTAGCCAATGCGAAGCGGTAAAGTTCAACCAGAAGAGTAAGTTACATTTCGTAAACTCAAAAGAAGAATGATGACCCAAAAAGATGTGATGCAATCTCATAACAAAAATTAATCAGCAGAAAGAAAAGTAGGTGCTAGCTGACCAATTCTACTTCCATGCCATACAAGAAAACAGGGGAAAACGCCAATGTAGGCGTTTACTTTCCGGTTGACACAAATGCAAAACAACCTTGTTGACCACTCCGCGGTCAGTTTGAATGTGATTTTTATTTTTTTATTTTTTTGTGTTGACCATTAATTTTTCTCATCGGAATTGCTAATACCACAGCCTTCTGCGTTTCTCTCTCTCCCTCTCCCTCTCAGAATTTTCTTTTCGATGGCCGCAACAGCTTTGTCTTCCCTCTCCAAGAAGTTAATCAAGTCCTCCGTTCTTCTCATAATCTTCAGCTGTTTGTTGCGGCAATCCGAGGCGACCAACATTCTTGTGCCGGGTCTGGACCTGAGGGACAACAGGACTTTGGTCTCGACCAATGAAGTGTTCGAGCTAGGATTTTTCAGGACTGGTGGGTCTTCCTCAAGCAACTACTACTTGGGTATTTGGATCAAGGATGATCCTTACAAGAAGCCTCTCTGGGTCGCGAATCGAGAAAATCCACTTCTTGATTCTTCTTGTGTTCTCTCCATCAGGTACGATGGGAACTTGGTGATTTCTGATAGAAGCGAGTTTTCGTATTTAGTCAATGCTCTGATGTTATCTACTAGTAATAGCACAAGAGCCATACTGCTTGATTCTGGCAATTTTGTTCTGACGGAAGGCAATAGCACGGTTTGGGAAAGCTTTTACTATCCATCAGACACTTTCTTACCCGGCATGAAACTTGGGTTTTTCGATATAGGCACTGATAAGGTGAGAAACCCCTACCTAGTTTCATGGCAGAGCCCATCTGCTCCCGCCACCGGTTCGTTTATTCTCACTCTACCAGGAAATAATAAGACCCAATTCGGAGTGTGGCACCGCGGTGAGGTTTTTCGACAGATCGGTTACTATGATGGTCGGAGATTCAGATTCCTATTCAACAGCTCACTTGATGACTACAATTTCACTTATGTGTCTAGCATTACTGAGATTTACTTAAGTTTTGCTACTAAGAGAAATGAGAGTTTTTCCTGGTTCGTTATATCCCCATCAGGCGAAATTCAGGCTTTCTCAAAGATCGGGAAAGAAATTTCAGTAGTGTCTAGTCCGGTGTGTGCAAATACTTCATCTAACAATGCTGCTGACTGTTATATCGAGAAGCCGCCCTTGTGTGCAGATGGCAATAACTTTTCCAGGAGAGAAGGGATCATGCCAAATCCTAATGTTTTCAATGAATCCGATGGTCTCGGCATAAGTGACTGCGAAATAAAATGTCGGAGTAATTGCTCCTGCACTGCTTTCGTTTCGTATCATGATGACGGCACTGGATGTCAGTTTTACTACAGAGATATAGAGTTTACTATGGGTGAAACTGGCCAAGAAAACAGAACCATGTTTGTTCGTGGGAATTTCATTGAAACAACTGATCTGCTTCCAAAGAATTCCGGTAGGTTCGCTAACTAATTCAATAATTTTCATCTGCATGGATCGTCAGATTTTATCTTAAACATCAAATAACCATGTTGACTCCTAAATCAAGGATTACAAGATTCTTATGTGCGATTTCGTTGAATAGCTTAGCCTAAGTAAGTAGGCGAGTGATGAAATGTTGATGCAGCATACATCCCGTACTTTTCAGCCTCCATTAGTCACACGTATCCACTGAAGTTCACAACTAGACTGATCTGCTAATTGCAATAGAATCAAACATTAAACAAAAAAGGTTTGAATCAGAGTATGTCACATGAATTTTGCCTTGAACATGTGATAATTCAGTTTCATTTTCAGGTCATCGTAGAAAGAGGCTGCTCTGGCTGATACTAACCATTTCCCTAGTTGTATTCATCATTTCAGCTTTAGTTGTTATCTCAAGATGGAAAAGTCAGTCCTGCATAGGTACTGATCTAATCATAAGTAAACATATTGGTTCTTTTCTTTTTTTTTTTTTTCTGGCTCATTTCTCACTGAATAGCTTGATTCTTGAAGTAGAATGGAATGAAAAAGGAAAAAACGTGAAAAGGAGCCTGGACTTGTTCCTGATGCAACTGGAGTCTGATGTCTCATTGGACAATCGAGACAGCCACACTAGTAAGCTAGAATCTGTCAGAAAGAGAGATCATGAGCTACCGATTCTCGGCTTTTCTTGTTTGTCAGTGGCCACGAATAATTTTTCTCCAGCAAATGAACTGGGCAAGGGTGGTTTCGGGACCGTTTACAAGGTTATTCATCAGTCAGCAATCCAATGCAAATACTTTTTTCTTCTCGTTGTTTTGATCCTAGTCTTTTCGAGGATATACATGAAAATGTCCTAATTCAAGTTGTTGCAGTTTCGTTCATGCAAAATCTTAGACTAAATCGCCCTATTTTCTAATGCAGGGTGTGTTGTTGGGGCATGAAATTGCTATCAAGCGACTTTCTAGGAAGTCTGGACAAGGACCAGAGGAGTTCAAGAATGAGGTTCAGTTAGTTTCGAAGCTCCAGCACAGGAACCTTGTCAGGTTGCTGGGTTGTTGCATCGAGAGAGGAGAGAAAATCTTGATCTACGAGTACATGGCCAACAAAAGCTTGGATTCCTTTCTTTTTGGTATGTCACAAATTTTCTGATTGATCGGTGCTATCAATCATGCGGCCTTTGTGATTTAGACTGAATAATATCGGTGCAGATCCTCACAAGAAGCTGCTTCTAGAATGGACGAGACGTGTGTTTATCATCCAAGGAATAGCTCAAGGGCTTCTTTATCTGCACCAGTATTCTAGATTAAGGATCATCCATCGCGATCTGAAGACCAGCAACATTTTGTTGGATAAAGACATGAGCCCTAAAATAGCTGACTTTGGGATGGCGAGAATTTTCAGAGAAAATCAGGTGCGGGCGAAGACAACTAGGGTCGTCGGGACATTGTAAGTCTATGGAGATACAACAAACATGTTCCTCATGTATTTTTCCCAATTGGCTAATTAATTGTTCTGCTGTAGTGGTTATATGTCTCCAGAGTATGCCGTGCACGGCCTTTTCTCTACTAAGTCTGATGTATTCAGCTTCGGAGTGATTATGCTGGAGATCATTAGCGGAAGAAAGAACACAACCTTCACCCATTCGGATCGCTCTCTAAACCTGCTAGGATACGTAAGTTGCAATGTTTTTAGCCTGGCGTTATGAAATGATTATGCAAATAGCCTAAAACTTTTTTGTACACCATCCATGAGCTGACTTCAAGATGTTGTATTTCATTTTAGGCTTGGGAATTGTGGAAATCTGGAAAATGGGATGAGTTAATGGACCTTGTATCAGCTGAACCGCCTTTCTTGGGAGAATTTTCTCTATGCCTACACATTGCGCTGTTGTGCGTACAAGAGCGTCCAGAAGATAGACCAGACATGTCGGATGTTGTTTCAATGCTGAGTAATGGGAGTTCCAATCTGCCTTCACCGAAACAAGTGGCATTTTGTTCACAAGTAGGGTATCGGGGTTCACAAGAGCGCCAAGATTGTTTGTCGAACGAGATAACCTACACCGCATTGGAAGGAAGGTAGCAGCCAAATTCGAGGACAAGATTCTTGTACAGAAAACTGTGTAAACAGCACCATCATTCAGCTAGTTTTTGCAATATTTTGTTCTGTTCTGATGTTTGTCGGTGTGGTTAATCAGTAGATAGAAACAAACTCCTGATTCTTTTTATGCTGTGAATCTGAACGGGGGCTCTTTGAAGCATTGTTCATCTGGAAGAGACCTTTCTTATGAAGGCAACAAGGGTGTGGAAACTGACTGTCAACTTTCATGGTTTGCTGAACTTGGTGGCAAGACTTTGGTAACCATATGTCGCAACCTAAAAGTAGGTTAGTGGGTTATTAGATTAATTAGATGAATTAACTAATTCAATACGGACTCTCTCAAGTCCTAATCGTTTTTTGGTAGGTCGATTGGAAACCTAAATAAAATAGCGGGAGAACTATTTTTACGAACCAGAGATAATGAATTCGAAAACTTAATTACATTAATTAAAAATTAATTAATGCCCTTTCGATACCAATTGCATGAAAATTTCCTTCTCTGATTAATGACTTGCGTTTTTTTTTTCTTTTTATTAAATGCAATACTAATGTAAATTAACTATATGACATGTCACGCCCCACGTCCTGGGTATGAGCGTGCGACTCCCTGTAAGCATAAACTCTCTCGAGGTCATAGGATTCACATAGATCGAGAGATGAACCATATCAATAGTAAGCGGAAGCGATAATATATAAACTATTATGTACAATAATAAAAAGGGATTTGGGTAACGAGAGTACCAATAGATACATAAACTCTCAAATGTTCATACAAGAGTATTGGCAAACTAAACATGCTGGTCAGTAGGGGTGGCAAGACTAGTACAAAAGACAATCATCACTACTCCCAAAAAGAGACAGGCATTGAGGTTACTATCAAAATATCAGACCAGAAACAGAAACTCCTAAGTTGAGCTACTGGAGTCGTTAGCCTCCTCGGTCTCCTCGGTGGGCTCGTTCTCCGAGAGGGTCTCCGAGCAAACCTTCACGGTGTCCTCCAACGTCTCGTCAGCAGACGACTCCACCAGATCGTCATCGGTAGCCTCGATCTCGATGACCTCGTCGGTGTCCTCCAAAGTCGAGGTCATCTCAGGAATGTTCCTCGAGCCGACTACTGACCCCTCGGCCTCCACCGAATCTTGAGCGGGATGGCACCAACTAGGGACTATCCCACGGGGTATCTTAGTGGGCTTCAGTGGTCTCGTAGAAACCTTTCCTAGCTTCGAAACCAGGCCTCGTACTTATGAGGCTTCCAACTGCTGCCACCCTTGTCGACCCAGATTACAATATATTTCTTAACAAACACAGTTCCCTGTCCGTCCGAGAACTCCTCAAAAATACACCGACATCTCTTTCGGGTCACCAAATCTGATTGGCCACATTCTCACGGCCTAGGATTTGAAAAATGGGGTCCCACAACGGGGTGAGATTTATATCTCAGTAAGGTAGGTGCTAACTCTAGGTTAGGCTAACCGTACACTCAAGCGAATGCAATCAAGGACAAACGCACATGCAATCACATGAGACATTCAACAGTTGTTAAACAACATGCAGATAAAACGAGTGTCAAGCATGCAATCATGGCACCATATCACATCATTGGAATCAAATATATATTGCCATGCCAAATCACACTCTCCACCCTTCTAGTCTTCCTCATTTTCACGTCCGCATTTAGAACGCCTCAGGCTCAGTCCGCATAAATACGTTTCAGACCATCACATTGACAAACCCACGTAAACGTATCAAGTTTTCAATTTCACTCTAGGCTGAGTCGACATATCTCACATTTCGTCCCGCGTCTCAACGCATCAGGACATTGGTCATTTCAACCTCGCGTCTCGTACGCCTCAGGGTACCATTCAACTCAGACCCTGTGCCTCAGCACCTCAGGATATCCATCCATACAACCCCGCGTCTCAACGCCTCAGGGTGTCACAATTTCTCAAATATGCCAAATGCTCAATTCAATTCATAACACACGATCAAATGCAAATTCATGCAACGAGCAACACATCTATGGCATGCGAGACAATTAAATTCAATATCCAAATGTGACAATCAATTCATGACACAAGCATTGTTAAGCACTCAAGCCATTTATATCACTCAAGGACGCACAATGGATAATCACCCCCATAAACTTCCGAGAATTAATCTAATTCACACTCAATTCCCCGAATTGAGTCCAATTCTCCTAGCTAAGATTTAGAAACTCCTTATCTCAAGCTTAATTCAATAAAATTCTCCTTCCAAGCACTTCAATGGTTCGGTCCAATTATCCCAAGAACAAGTCAATCGCACAACCTAAGAAAATTCATCCAATCTTCAATTTTTCTTGCACAATTTGCCAATCCATGAAACATAAACCTCATTGACATGTTCATCGACATCCTAGCACATCTCAATGATGAATTTGAGATTCAATTCCAACACCAACAGCCTCCCACAGATTCAGTATGCACAGAACTGAAACAGGGCATTTTCGATTCTGTGTATATCTCAACCAATCAGCCCTTAAACTAACTTAAATCCTTAATTTATCTACTAATCTACTTGCTAGTATGTAGTTTTAGGGTTTGGGGGGCCTCACCGAAAATTTGAAGCCAAGGCGACGTCGGGAAGTCCACGAACGGCGCCAGTTCCTCTAAGTCCTCCAACGGTTAGTTTTTGTCCTTCAAACACAAGATCCATTTGGGGTCAAAACTCTATCAAATTCATCCAAAATTTTTACCATAGCTCATATATGTGTCCTTTAGATGTCCACAAAATTTGGCCGAAAGAATCAAAGGTTTTAGTGTCTTACGAAGTCTAAACAGTGGCTTACCTCCAGCTGCGACTGTTTTCGTCGACTTCCGGGAGAATGGCCGGCCGGGACTCCTCAGTGGGTCAAATGACTTGATTCCACTTGGAGGATGTCGGCAAGAGGATGAGGAAGGGATTGGTGGTCGGTTTGAGTCCAGGCGGTGGCTGGAGGAGGCGGTTGACGGTGGCGAACAGGCGGGCAGCTACTGGTCGGCTGGAGCTTCTCGGCGTAAAGAGAAGAAGAAGAAGAAGAAGAAGAAGAAGAAGAAGAAGATGATGATGATGATGATGACGATCGGCAGATTGGAGGGGCGTTCGGCTAAGGAGAGAGAGAGGGTGAGGTATATGCACAAATGGCTTGGTCAACTTGGTTGAATGGTAGGTTAAAAGTGTCTCCATCTACATCAAGGTTTAATCCTTTGACACTTGTCCAAGGGTCAATCAATGTTTCATCCAATGGCTCTCAATTTCTCCAATTTTTGGCAGCTATGGAGGGGTATCAATGACCAAAATGCCATTGCCTAATTATAAATGCAAGGCCAAGGCTTGAGGGGCAAAATGATAATTTTACCTTCGACGTACGGAACGCCATTTTTTCTAATTCCAATTTTATTCGATAAGGCGACGGCCAATCCAATTATAATGTTGGAATCCTTGATTCTCTATTTTCTAATTTCGAGACTCTTTTTTGAATCATTTCTCTATCAGACGTGGTTCCAGCCTATCTCGAACTGACGGACGACTTTTGCAGACGTTACGCGTATCGACCCTGTGATTCATATCACAATTAGGGCTTGCCAATCCATGGCGACTTTGGTTGTCATGTAATTGTGAGGGTCTATCACTAGTTACGATGGTCTCGATCGTCACTGTTCGATTTAGGAAAATTCTGCAAATTATACATTGGTTAAGCGGCATCACCCGCGCTCCAATTGTATAAAGCTAGCAATGCATTCCTTAATCGTTTTAAGATCGGCCTTTTTATGATTCTAAATGTCCCTTCAACAATTCTTATGGTCAAAGTGCCATTTCCTATTCGAGTTCCCTAGGTCTACGTACCTTGCCTCGTGTTAGACTTTCCCTTTTAGTCAGTCAACTTGAGATTGATCAGATCCGAGCGTGATACGACTGAATTACATCGTTAGATACATTCTCATTAATGAGTCTCAAAATGACAGGAATAGTCAGAATGTCACATGACATGTGACATGCAATGACATAAGAAGAAGACGTAGCGACTATGTGTGGATGACGTAACAAGATGACATGGCAACTATGCGTGGATGATGTAATTAGATGACATGGCAAAAATGCATGACATGGTATAATGACGTGGCATGCAAGACAAACTAACATAATATGCAATGCATGATTTTCGAAAATAACGGGTGATACATGTATGATATTCTCGAAATTATGATGAAGTGATGTGGATTTTTTTTGTCTCTTTTTATTATTTTCAGCAATGACATATACATGACAATAATTTAAAGATATGCATGGATAATGCAATGCAATGGGTGATATTCGAAAACATGATATGCAAGATAGATACAAATTTGTGAATATGCATGGAATGTGAAAAGATATGCTATCCTAATTTGGGTATGATGTGACAAGATATGCATGAATGTAATTTTGCTTGTTCCATTCAAATTTTCGAAAAATGTGAGATATCATGAGGATTTCATTATCTTGATTTATTTGCTTAGAATTGATGAGATTACGAAACCTAGATCTTCAGGAAATTTTCGGAATATGGCAAATCAAATTAGGACAACGTATCAATCAGTAATTATTCACACCAAGATAAGGAAAGATCCAACCATCATCCACTTTCTAATTTTTTCGAAAATTTCTTCCTTCCTCGTCCGAGATCAACTCTCTGAAAATAGTGAATGGGACCTAAACGGTGTGTCATGCCCCGAGCTTGGCGGGCTCACGAACATCCCACCTGTCCGTTGCTCTTCTATAATCTTTCTTGATCGCTCGGCCAACTAATCATAGCTCCAAAATAATACAAGATCACGGAAGCAATTAAACAGCTTCATACAAATTCACAATCAGATGACTAAGGACAATAGGGCATACACTTCTTTTAACTAATGTTCCCCTTAGAAGTTATCATAGTCAAGTACCCAAAATTCAATTCCTAATTTCTCAAAATTCAGATACAATCCCTAAGGCCTCAAAGTACATAACCATTACTTCATTGATAGCTCATCCTTATCATGCCTGTATTCCATCTTTAAGGACCTGAAAAAAATTTAATCTCCCACCGGGGTGAGATATATATATATATATATATATCTCAGCAAGTGAAACGTAAACCTATACCTCAATACCAGTCCTACCAGATCACACACAAATGCCACTCCAATGCAAAACAACAAATAATGCAATGGCATAAGGCATCGCACGACAACAATATCAATTATCGGGCATGGATAATCAGTATAAACAATCATGCTCATTTCCAGGGTCCCAATATGAAATCACATACACCACACACATCACAACCACCACTTTCTCATCCACCCACATACTCCACTGATACTCCTGCCACCTAACATCACTGGGATCATCAGACCAAACGATGTTCACATACTACAGGGGTCATTAGACTAATCGATACTCTCCAGGCTTACAACCACTCAATGCTGCGAGGTCATCAGTCCAATTGGCATTCTCATTCTTATTCAATTTCACCACCCTTCGACATCGCTGGGGTCATCAGACCAATTGGTATCCTCAACACCTTTCTCATTAATATCACCATGCCATCAAGACATACATACGATTCAATTCATAAAAATTCGACAGTCAATCATATCATTCAATTACTCATTTAGCAGTGTTCTGGCATTTAGAGAAAAGATTAGAAAACACTTACTTCTTCAAGCAAGCTAGCAATTTTAATCCAAACGACCTTCATAGGTCAGCAAGCTCACGACCAAACAGGGCACCGATGGTGTGCCTAGGAAAACCACATCAAAACTCAATTATTTCTCAATTCCATTGCGCCAATATATCAATAACACTGACAAAACCTTATTCTCAAGTCGTCACAGTGTTAAATCAATGACTCTAGGCATGCCAATTGTTGTTCTAGCAAGGTAAATCATCCAAAATCTCAATTCACCAAAACTGCCCAATTTGAGTTCCTCATAACTAGGTTCAGTCTCACGAAAAATGAAAAAAAAAATTTCTAACTTTTTGAGAAAAAAATTCAAGGATCTTAAAATTCAAGATCTTACAAACTCGTGGGTGAAAACGGAGCTCAATTTGGATAACGAACAACTTATAATGACCCAATTCAAAATCGGTGCGTGATATGGGCAGATTAGACGGTATCTCACGTTTTTCACTTCAAACAGCCCCTAATTCATCTTTAAACTTCCATTCACCACAAAACCAACATGCCATAATCTCAATCTACATGTTTAAAAAGCTGACCAAGAGTTTCGGAGCAATAACACCTCTTTTGGTCCTTTGATCAGCATGTTTCCTTCCGGCACGTAAACTGTCAAAATCTGTCCAGTTTTTCTCATCAATATTCAGCCATGAAAACCTATTTTAAAACCATCCAACTTGTATCCACAGACCATCAAACCTTATTACTAGATGTTATGAATCTCTCCTAAAACATTTGAGGCCAATCGGAGTCTCTAAGAGGTAGAACGAAGACCTTACCCCAGCTTGCGCGGATTTCGTTCAATTTTGGTCTAAGGGCTGGTCTGGAAAAATCGTCCGACGAAACCTCGATCTACCACTTGAAACTTTTCGGGGACACGTCACTATTGATCTTGATGGTCGGCACATGGCCAAGCGTTGCCGGAAAGGGCTGCTCGAGCAGGCCGAACAAGATGGACAGAAATTGTCTTCTAGGGCAGTTTTCGATTGAGGCAAAAATGAGAGGAAAATGCAATGAAATTGAGGGGATGACTATACATAGCTGATGAGGCTTCAATATAATTGTCTCACACATATAATTGAGCTTAATTTGATTAGATAAGGTTTAGCGAGGGCAATTAATGCTTGGGGGTTTCAATGATTGACATGTGGCATTGTCCAATAATGCAAACCAAGCTTTGACTCACCCTTTGACCCCATATATGTGAATTTTCGGCAGCCATATAGATAGGGGAAATGTCCATTTCGTACCTCTTGTATTCTTAAGGCAAAGCAAATGGTCGAGGGCAAAATGGTAATTTTGCACTTTCAATCCAAATTTCATTTTTCCAATTTGAACTTACCATTTGGTGAGATGTTGTCAAATTCTTATTTAGAATTAGAATTCTCTATTTCCAATTGCCACTTTTGAGCTTCCATTTCATGATCATTCGTCTGTCGATCGTAACTCCAGTTTGTCTTGAACTAACGGGCGATTTTTGTAGACATTGCGTATCGACTTTGTGATTCTCGCCACATTGAGGAAAACTCAAGTTATAACGGCTTTGGTTGTCTTGCAACTGCAAGGGTTCATCGTTAATTCCGATGGCTTCGATCGTCATTGTTTGACTTAGGAAAATTTACAAATTGTACATTGATTCAGCGGCATCACCTGCGACCCAATCATATAACGCTAGCATTGCATTCCTTAATCGTTATCTGATCGGTCTTATTGGCTCTAAATGTCCCCTCAACAATCTTTATGGTCAAAGCGTCATTTCCTTTTTCGAGTTTTCTAGGTCCACGTACCTTGGCACGCGTTAGCCTTTCCCTTTTTGGTCAGTTTACTCAAAATTGATCAGATCTGAGCGAGACAAAGATGAGATACATCAAAAGGTACATTCTCATTCAATAGCCTCTAATGGCATGAAATTCAGACTGTTACACGGCGATAGGTAAAATTGACTAAATTCATGATTTCTTGCCAAAAATTAGACTTTTGTGTTCATATCTAAAAATGCGTTCTTTGAATTTCTAAAAAAAAGATTTAATCTTCACTTCGATTATGGCATCGAAAACACACAAAACGGCCGCCATAAAATTCCAGGATTCGCCTATTAAGCCTTGACAGATTTCGACATGCGATTATAACATGAAACAAAATATTTCTGGACAAAAACAGCATGTATAAATTGTAAAATTAGGATGCAAACAGTAGCAAAGAAGCATAAAAATCATCCAGACAGCATGCTCGAATTAACCTGCCAAGATATTCGACCTTACCTTACTTCGCAAGGTGAAAACAGAGCCGGTTTGATGAGCAACGAACAGGAAAAAAGTGGTGTTGACAGTGGCAGAATAGAACGACGACGAGCAAAGGGGAAACGGTTGACGAGCAGAAACAACAACGAGCGGCAAAAGTAGAACCGGATGGCCAAATTGAGCTGAGGCAGTGCAACAAGAACAGAACGATGGCAGAGGAGTAGCCGTAGCGATGGAAGTGACGTTGGCTGCGAACAGAGGCGGTGGAGCGGCTGGAAATGAGGCAGCAGTAGCAATCACAGTGTGGCAATAATTGATGACAAGAGAGAGTTTCGTGTAAGAGAGAGATAGTCGTGTGTGAGAGAGAGAATGGCGAGAAAGAGTCATCTCCAGAATTTTTTGTGGCCCTCCCAAAAAAAAAATCTAGACATAATAAGATATATATAGTGATATTAAGATATGCCCCAAGACTACATCCCCACCGTTGAGATTTCGGATGATATATCTATCGTAGGATTGGAATTTCTTGATATTGAAGGTTTTTTCATGAAATTTTCGGCTATTATAGAGTGGTATAGGGCTTGGCCGAAAATTCTTCAAATAATGGACTTATTAGTGTGAATTTAGGGCCTAACCGGGCTTTAATTAATTGAATAGGTAATTAATTAAAAGCCTTGCTCTTAAGAAAATTAAAATGGACTGAAATAAATTTATATTGATGCCGTCCATATAAATTTTGGCCATCTCTCTTTGTGGTTGAAAATTCCAAATCATTTCCAGTTTAGCCGTCCTTTAAACTAAGCTCGATCGTCTCACCCTCAATTGGTTGCCGATAAAAGACGAAAAAATAAAATATGATATACAATGCATGAAAAATTAATTAATTATTTTTGGTGAAAACTAAAACTAATTCTCTTTTTTTGTGAAAAATGAATAATTAATTAAAAACAAATAAAAATTTAGATGTCAACAGTTGCCTCTCTTTGAGTGAAAGCTCATAGAGGTTTCGTTCAAAGACTAAAATTGAAACCTAAATTTTGCAAATGTAAATGAATATGATAAAAAAAAAAATTTATGATTCTTTTATGATTCTTTGGGGTTCATCAACCGTCGACCCCAGGTAATTTGGGATAAAGGTATTGTTGATGTTGATAAAAATTTCGGCAGGAGTTCAAATCTCGTTTTCTAATGTATGTGAAATGATGCAATGCTATAAATAACATATGTGAGAACTTATCTTATTCTCACATTAGAGAAATCTGCACATGGATCGCATACGAGAATACCCGTTTTACCAAATATCTCATAACCTGATAATTCCCTTAACCTCCAGGTTTCCTCTTTGCTGGTGCCAAGATTCTAAGGTACTTAGCCCATCTGTTGTTAGAAATTTCTTTTTGACACAAAACGACGCAAGATTTGTGTCTCTTGGAAACCCTCTCAAAAAGTCACCATGAGGCGGTAAGATAATCTCTTGCGACCTTCTCAGGAAAGTCTCACCGTTTCAATACGAGAGATGCCTCTTGGGACCTCCTCAACGGGTCACCATGAGGCGGTAGAATGTATCTTGTAACCTCCTCAACGGGTCAGCATGAGTCAATAATATAATCTCTCGTGACCTTCTCAAGCAGGTCTCACCGTATCAAGACGAGAGATGCCTCTTGGGACCTCTTCAACAGGTCACCATGGGGCAGTAGAATGTCTCTTGCGACCTCCTCGACGGATCAGCATGAGTCGGTAAAATAACATCTTGCGACCTTCTCAAGTAGGTTTCACCGTATCAAGACGAGAGATAATGTATCATTATATGGTTCCTGGAAAATTGTCAGTGCGACCATAATAGGGAGTACAACTCATGTTGATTTTAAAAGGATTCGGAAAACTTATTTGGATTTTCTAAGCGAATGAGTAAGCGATGGATAGGCTGACTGTAACTTACCTATCCATTCTCTTGAAAAATGATGGCATGCATAAGCGCAATGCAAATGCAACATCAGATATTAAGACAATTTGTGTGCTTTTGCTTGCATTACAAAGCTCTGCTGGGGAATCTGTCAAGAAGAAAGTCTATCTAACCCCTTCTAACAAGTTTGGTCAAATCTAATACGTAACTTTAGTCAGAAAGGATTTTCTACTCATTCTCATGAAAAAGGCTGTAGAGACTTGATCATTGATGCGGACAAGGGAATCACTTAAAACTATTATCATCACGCATGATAAGGGTTTGGGTATTCTCACAATTAGTATAACCAGACCAATCACTGAGGTCTTTTACAAGGATTGTAATTCAGGCTCGATTAAGGGCTATTCAAAGGGGGCTCGTTTGAGTCTTTTAGACTATGAAATGGAATCTTCATCAGTTGCATTACGTTTATAAGTCAGGAACCCTGCGAGATGAGATAGAGATGATCTTGCTCGCACTTCTTCGAGCAATATTTATAAACATTTGAAACCCTGCATTAACTCAAGTGCCCTAATTTGAAGAGACTTTTAGTGAGGGTTGTAATGTAGGTTTAAGGTATGCTTGAAAATAAAGGGTCTATTTTCAACAAAAAGGGTATGCGACTGGCAAATTGGTGATCATCCATTCTTGATATTTTGTGCTTTAGAAATGACCGATCTTCGTGAATCAACTCATGTGAGACCTCCCTTCTTTTCAGAGATTTTTCTGAGAGAGCTCTTTTCTTTTTCCCTTTCTTTCTGATGGAAGTGGGCTTTTCCTTTTTGCAAGGCAAGCTTTGCTATTTTATTTTATTTTTTGCATGGTAAGCTTTGCTTTTTTGAAAAGGAAGGAAGAGTCTCATCTGGCCAATTTTCAAATTTCAGCTTGCCCCATGGCACTTTGTTCGTCCGTTAAATCACTCGGAACAATCTCTTTTCAAGATGGTCATCAATTAGGTCTTGAGAAAAGAATCCACAGCTCAAACTGGGTTTAGAAAAGGATAAATGAATATGTGGTATAGAAATGAAATGATCTTCATCATGTCTAAGGCACTTGAGCTAACACAGAATTCACATACTACAAACTCACTCAAAGATTGATGCAAGTGAAAGCAAGAAAACCCCACTCATTTTTGAATTTCTGAAACCAATGTGGGTTGTTCCTGATAGGGTTATGAAATGAAATCATCGTTCAAAGAGGTTAAGTAAAGAGCAACCTGTAGTGCTTGGATAGATGAAATGAATGCCTCACATCACTTTGGTCGTCATACTTTTCGAGAGATAACTCTTTACCTTGTAAGCACGTAAATTTTCACATTACTTACTGGGGATTGTAATATAGGATGTGTATGGAAATGACTTGCCTTTCATCGTCCTGATGTTCCTCATTCAAAAATGATCAATTCAATTGGATCATAGAGATTTCCTGATTGAAATTATCTCACAGTGGAAATTGATAATACAAACAAGAAGCAAACAAGTAGTGCATGAGTAAGCATGAATGAATATTATAACTTGATCAGGAAAAGTGTCATGGCAAATCAAGTGTAATATTTCTTTACATCGTCAAAGTTAACAGGATTGGTAAAAACATGGCCATCCATCTCTGCAATGATTAAAGCACCTCCTGGGAGGACTTTCTTCACAACATATGGGCCGCCATAATTTGGAGCAAACTTCTCTTCTGGCAGCGAAACAATAGGCAGTAATTTTCGCAATACAAGGTCTCCTACCTGAAAATGTTGAGGCCGGATTTTCTTATTAAATGATTTGACAACTCTTTGCTAGTAACACTAACCATGGCATGAAGCTTTAAGCCGTCTTTCATCGATCAAGTTCAACTGGTCCATCCTTTACTGGATCCAATCGGCTTCAGTCAGTTTGACTTGAGATAGTATATGCAAGGAAGGGATTTCCACCTCAACTGGCAACACTACTTCCATTCCATACACAAGAGAATACGAAGTTGTCCCGGTAGATGTTCGGATTGAAGTCCGATAAGCCATAAGGGCAAAAGGCAGCCTCTCATACCAATCGCGATAATTCTCAATAGTCTTAGCTAAGATCTTCTTGATGTTTTTGTTGGCCGCCTTCACTACACTATTCATCCAAAGATAGCACGAGTAAGAGTTCGAATGCTTGATCTTAAATTTTGTGAAAAAATCTTCAATCAGCTTGTTGTTCAAATTTGAGCCATTATCAATGATTATGACTTCAGGTGAACCATATCGATCGATGATGTCTTGGCTAATGAATTTCTCCACATTTTGTGTCGCGACTGCTGAATACGACGTTGCTTCAATCCATTTGGAAAAATAATCAGTGGCGACTATAATGAAACGATGTCCATTAGATGCCTTGGAGTTGATTGGACTAATCACATTAATCCCCCACATAGAGAAAGGCCATGGTTCAGATAATTGATGCAGCTCATTTGAAGGAACACTGATCTTGTCACCATGAATTTGACATTTGTGATAGCCTCGAACATGCTTAATAAAATCACTTTTTAGAGTGAGCCAATAGTAACCTAGCCTCATGATCTTCTTGAAAAGCATGTGGTCGTTCATATGTGGGCCACAGACCCCTTCATGTACTTCCATCATCAGACAGACAACTTTGGTGGAATCAATGCACCTCAGAAGAACTGAATCAAAGGATCTTTTGTAAAGATTTTCAGCATTGAGGCCATATTCCTTATGTATCTTTGGTCGGACACAGTACTCTTCTCAAGAAATTTTTGCTCTTGAATGTAAGTCTTGATGTCATGATACCAAGGCTTGCCATCAGGTTCATCGGCTATGGCCATACAATAAGCCGGCTTTCTCAACGCCTCAATCTTCAATGGCTCGACCTTAAACCCATTAATAACTTGCGATATCGAAGATAGGGTAGCCAATGCATCAGCGAATTGATTGTGAGTTCTGGATAAGTAATCTAACGAAATATTATCAAACTCCTCCACCAACTCCTCCAGATACTCATAGTAAGGTATAAACTTAGCGTCTCTTGTTTTCCATTTTTCAATTGTCTGGAGAATGATTAAGGCCGAGTCTCTAAACACCTTGAGCCTAGCTACGCCCATTTTGATTGCGAACTGTAGGCCCATAAAGCATGCTTCGTATTCTGTGATATTATTAGTGTTGGGAAATACTAACTTTGCTGCTACATGATAATGCTGACCACTTGGAGATATCAGAGACTGCTCTTGTACCCGATCTGGATAAACTCACGGCTTCGTCAAAATACATGATCTAGAAGTAATCGTCCATTACCATGATTCGATCTTCAGGTTGATAAGGATCTTCGTCTTGTCTCGAATTTCAGTCAGGATATCAGCTATGGCTCGTCCCTTTACCGACTTTTCGGACAAATACTACATATCAAACTCAGAAATAAGGATTTGCCATTTGGCAAGCCTACCAATCAAGGCGGATTGGTTTAACAGGTATTTGATGGGATCGCATTCTGTCAACAAAAGAATTTGGTAAAGCAAATTGCATTGTCGTAGTCGGTGTAGCACCCACACTAGAGCCGCACATGTCTTCTCAACCTCAGAGTAGTTCATTTCGGAAGTCGTGAACTTTTTGCTCAAATAATAGATGGCTCGCTCTTTCCCATCATCTTGTCTTACCTGAGCTAACATAGCACCCAAAGACTCACTATGGATTGTGAGATAAAGGATCAAAAGTTGCCCCGGCACTGGCGGGACAAGCACTAGTAGATTCATGAGGTGTTGCTTCAAATCCTCGAAGGCTTCATCACAGTCATTATCCCATTCCGCTGGGGCATTCTTTTTTAACAACTTGAAAAAAGGCTTAGCAGTCTTAGACAGTTGAGATATGAATCAGGCAATATAATTCAATCTACCCATGACGTTTCGAACTTCTTTGACTGTTGTTGGTGGCTTGAGTTCCTAGATGGCTTTCATCTTGGACGGGTCTATTTCAATACTCTTGTTACTGACAATAAACTCGAGCAGTTTTCCCGAGCTGGCGCCGAAACCGCACTTAGAAGGATTGAGACGTAATTTGAACTTCCGAAGTCGATCGAACAACTTCGTCAAGGTTTCAACATGATCTTCTCTATGTCTTGTCTTTGCAATCGTGTCATTTATATAGAGTTCAATCTCATTATGCATCATATCATGAAATAAGTTAACCACGGCCCATTGATAAGTCGCGCCAGCATTCCTGAGGCCAAATGGCATCACTTTGTAATGAAACATCCCCCACGGAGTGGTGAATGTTGTCTTCAATTTATCGCCCACGTTCATCAGGATTTTGTTATAGCCTAAGAAACCATCCATGAATGAAAACATTTCAAATCCTGCCGTGCTGTCTACAAGCACATCAATGTGCGGAAGAGGAAAATCATCTTTAGGACTAGCCTTATTTAAATCGCAGTGATCGACACAGACTTGAACTCACCCATCTTTCTTCATTACCGGGACAATATTAGCAACCCAATCAGAATATTAGGTGGCTTCAATAACCCCACATCAAGGAGCTTCATAACTTCTTATTTGATCTTCTTCGCTAACTCTAGTCTAGCCCTTCGTGATCCCTACACTACTGGCTTGAATGAGAGATCGGTCGGTAAACAATGCTCAACAATCGATCGATCAAGACCAGGCATATCTGCATAAGACTAGGTAAAAATGTCCTGGTAATCCTTCAAGAGCTTCGTAAGACGTTCCGTCATTTGACTAGAAAGGTTTGCTCCGATTTTCACCTCCCTTGGATTCTCTCCATCGCCTAAATTGATTGATATGGTCTCATCGTCAATCAGAGGCTTAATCACCTCATGCTGTTCAAAGTCCCAACGTATGTCCTCATAATCAGGAGTGAATTTGTCCAAGTCGTATACTCCAGAATCCAATGGATCGCCCTCCTCATATTTGCCCCCTCCGTTAGATCTTTGACCACAGCATCAACGGATAGACTTAGGGATCCAGATGCCATGCAAAGCTCCTCCTCTGGCACTTTATCAACCTGTACGGGATCCTCAGATATGTCTCTAATAAGAAGATCATTGAACCAACCGATGAGATCCAGGAGTCCATCATCAGCTGCATCTTCGTCTAGCGCCATTGGCTTGACCAAAATGTCTTGGCTATTTGGTGAGTCTGGGAACACAATTCCCAAGTCATCTTCGAGCTAGGTTAGATCATCATACCCACCGACCACATCGGCGGATCGAAAAGCAGTGTAAAGAGGAGGCGATAGAGGACTAGGTGCCAATCTTCCATAGCCCTTTCCGTACTATTTGCCTCGTCCGGACTGAGTATGTCCTCGGTGTCCCAGATCGGCCGTATGGAATTGTCCATTAAGCTCAATTGGGGTTCGAATCCCTTGACCGTA
Source organism: Rhodomyrtus tomentosa (assembly GCA_028455895.1). NCBI lineage: Eukaryota > Viridiplantae > Streptophyta > Magnoliopsida > Myrtales > Myrtaceae > Rhodomyrtus > Rhodomyrtus tomentosa. Next base: position 36,528,832 of record JAPCWY010000004.1, read on the forward strand.
TTAGCCTAAACCTGTGCCAGGTTTGAAACCATCGCCAACCATTACTTTAGCCACCATGATAGAAGCGTCAGATACCTCAAGAATCGATAGAGGATTTTTTGGCGATGCCTGCACAATTTGTACCAACTCAAAGGCATGGTATGAGTCTTTCTCATTGTGAACCGGCTCAATGTAATGAATAGCTGTCTCATTGAAAATTTGATGGTCTTCTTCGTCATGGATGATCACCAGCATCTACTCGACGACGAACTTGATTTTATGATGAAGACTTGACGGCACAACTACTGCATTATGAGTCCACGGACGGCCCAGTAGGAGGCTGAAGGCTGACTGAATGTCCGATCAGAATATCTAAATTAATTCGCCTCATGACGTCCTTCTTCACATCGTCGAAAACCCTAACCGAGGTCTTAGCAGCCTACATCCTAGTCAGATCTACCCCGAGCTGATTTAGGGTAGCCAAAGGACAAATGTTGAGTGTCGACACATTGTTGATGAGCACTCGAGCTACAAGGGTTTGCTTATGTTTTACTGTAATGTGCAATGCTTTGTCATGACCCCGTCACTCAGCAGGAATCTCATCATCAGCAAATGCAACCTGATCCTTCAGAAGGATGGTTCCAACAAAGTTCTCCAATTTATCTTGCTTGAAACCTTCTGGGACATGCACTTGCTCCAACACTTTCATCAGGGAATCCCGATGCTTTTCAGATGATTGCAAGAGCTCAAGCCAAGAAACTTGAGCTGGCAATTTTCGTAACTGATCAACGATATTGTACTCGTTCGTCTTGATTACAGCCAACAACTCCTTCGCATCTTTTTTGTGACTAACTTGGTTAGTTGGTCTTCAATGTAAGCACGTCCGGATCTCGTGACCAGGGCCAGGTCGTAAGACCAAGGAACGACGTTATTGTAAGGAAATGATTGCGGTGAAGTAATCACAAAAGTCTCAGGTATAACAGTTCCAAGTTCTTCATCTAATGCATCCTCAAGGGAAGGCATTTCGGTCAGACTTGCTGTGTCTACTTCTGTTGCTTCTGGTTGTGAAAAATCTTCGGACTGAGTCATGGTTAAAGCAACAAACTCATGATCTAATCAATGACGATTTGAGAGATGGCGGCGATAGTTTTTGCTTGATTGATCTTGACTATCAATCCTTCCTTCATCAGGGTTGAAATATTTTCCTTCAACTGATTCAGCGATATAAGCTCTCCAGTCTGATAATAGCCTACTCTAACCAAGGCGTCAAGAATGTCTGCCACTTGGACTTTGAACACTTCTGCCGATTTAGTATTGCAGTCGAATACAACATTGATTTTATCCGTATGATCGGACAGAGGATTATTTTGGATATTTCACTGTCCACCGCCCTGTAACGAGAATGCTTGAGAATCAAGCAAGTCCTAGATGCGATTTTTTTGTCCATGTTATGGCCGGCTTCACCGCGATGGTACTCGCATTTCTTGGATGGCTCATAACCCGCATACATTGTATAATTCGACCTTAGAGGTTCAATTGACAATAGGTCCTTCTTGCGGAGGACAACCAAGACTTGAGAAAGTGTTCCAAGCAAAGGTATATATTGTCAAGATGGACGTGGATTCCTCTTCTGTCTATGCTCGCTAAAGTTTCCTTGTTGCTTGATAGGAACTTGCACAGCCAGCGAGGAACTCGTCATGTTGACCTAGGAGCGACCTCTTTGTCCTTATTTGCTCCGAATCGTTTAGCGGGTGTGTTAACATCTCCCTATCAGCCTTTCTTCATGCCACCTTCTACTTCTTCGGCCATTGCTACGAGGTGACCAAACGAATTTGCAGAAGTTCCCAGGACTCTAGTACGTATCATCTGTGGGAGGGTAGAGACGAACAGCTTCATGAGCTCCCTGTCAGAGGCAACTGGCTTCAACTAGGAGGTAATGTTCCTCCATTTGGTAGCATACTACTTGACTGTCTCTCCCTTCTTCATCTCAGCTTGCTCTAGGTCTTTTCTGGAGATGAGGACGCCTATGTTAAAACTGAAATGCTTAATGAAAGCAGTTGCCACCTCCTTCCAATTTTTCACGTCGTATACCTCATAGTCAGTGTACCATCGCATAGCTGCATCTTTCAGACTGGCCTGGAAAGTCTGAACAAATAAAGGGCCGTTATAAGCTTACTTGTTCATTCTTGCTTGATACATCCGGACATGCTGCACAGGATTAGACGTGTCGTCGTACTTCTCGAAGTCGGGCACCTTGAACTTCTCGAGCACATCAACTTTTGAGAAAGCAGAGAAGTCAATGTGGGGGATACTATGGGTTCCTTGAATTTCTCGTAGCTTTTCTTTAATCTTTCGCTCTATCTTTTGCTCTATCTGTTGCTCCATCTAAGCCATTAGTTTTGCCGAGTCGTTATTCTGTTCTGGTGCCACAGGGCTGGCTTGATGGATTGGAACCACTGGCAGAGCATTTATACTAGTGCCCGGGATGAACATGTCTTCTAGTGAAAGAAACTGCTCCTAATTCTTGCTTGGATTGTCAGCTACAAGAGGCGGAGGAGGTGCTAGAAGTTGAGAAGACTGGCCAGGCAGCTGTATCTTGGCCATGAGGCTTGCTAGTACTTTATCTGCCATTTGAGAAATCATGTCATCCATTATGTTATTGAGAGCGTCCATTGTCCCTGGAGGGCTTCTTGGATCACAACATTCATTTTCACTTTGTCAGCCATTTTCTTCGCGACTGACCTAGTAATGTGTGGATCGCCCATGGTAGATTACCTTTAAAAAGATAATGAACAAGATGAGAATCATGAAGAAAACAAGTGGACCGGTCCATGACGTCAATCTAGACTCGAAAGTGAAGCTGATGTGAGCATAGGTCGAATCAGACAATTTTTTTCATTTTATTGGTCTTTACGGTAAACTTCTTCTTAATTTGTACGTTGGTCAAAAAATTATCAAACTTTACAAATGGATACGGGACACAATGATGAATAACTTTCATGTTTGGAGTTTGGACTGATACTGGACGGATTAATACAGTTTAATGCATCTTTGGAAAATTTTTGTCCAGAAAACTATTTCTCCTAGTGTCTGTTAAATGAACGAAGTACCTCCTTAAAGTATGAATTAAAATCTGAAATTTTGTAGGTTATTAGATGAGATATCAACCTACAACTTTCATATTTTGTAGTGCAGCAAAAGAGGTCATTTATAAACAGTACTTCGCAGGACAAAGTGAGTGTTAGGAAACTACCGAAATTCCAGATTATATTATTCTTAATAAAAAATCATCAATGAATGGAAAACGCCATGGATAATTTTCAAAATTTTACAGATGATATCCCAAGATGTTCTGAGCATTTTCCGTTTAGACACCAAAATTCAAAAATGAATAGAAGAGAACCTACAAAATCTGATGATGCGAAGTGCCCGTCCATAAACAATAACAACCAGAATATTATCCAAATGAAACAATGAATAAAACTTGCAAACAAAGACTAGCTATCTCGAGCCATAGACTTCTGGGGGACAACACGAGCCTTGAGCTTCTTGTACTTCTCCTCGTTCATCTAGGCTTCTTCTTTGGCTTTGGCGAGCTTTCGCTTGTGGCGATTGATCTTGAAACGCTTGGTACCTTGAACGGCCACTCGAGGTATCACTAGAAGCCATTCTTTTAAGATAACATGCCCTTCGATGTAGTTGACTATAGCATGATATGTCTTGACGTTCCCTGAGGGAATCCCCTTGGGAAATGTTAGCTTGGTCGATTGACATCGCTCCCACATGGCATGGGCAAGGGCGGCGTGCTCCCCAAATCTCTGGTTTTTTAGGTCAAAGCATATGCGAATCTGCACACTCTTTGGCTTCGGAGGAATCGACTATATTACGCCGTATTGCTGAACAATTCTAACCGGATAGTACTTTGTGATGGCAGAAATCCCTAGAAGAGGGACAACCGCCTCTTCTCGCCCCATGATTCTAGCTTCCTCCATTTTGAGCCAAAGAGCATGCCATAGGAAAGTCACAGGACTCGGGTTTGCTAACAAGACTAGCAATCGGGAATAGTGATATTCAGGAACACGGTCTTGTTTATTTTTAAACTTTAAGAGAGTATGCTCAAGTTATGAGATTTTTGGTATTTGAAGGTATTTTCTAAATTCATAAAAGTGAGAAAGAAACCAAACTTGGAGAATTTCACGGGAAGCTCAAAGTGTTTTATCCTGATCAGTCTTAAACTTGGTAAGGGAGATGAAGGTTTCTGCCAAGATGGCATTAACAAAGTTCTTTCCATTGTTCACTTGTCTTGCAAAATATGCTATCATAGGGTCGATAGAGTTTTGTTTATATGGGAAAATGACTGAGCCAAAGAGCAACATGATAAAAATCTTGGCCTTATCACATGCGAAGGGAGCTTTTGCAAAACAAGTTTCTAGGAATGAATTGGAACAACTTCCCCAATTTTCTTTTAAAATTTTAGCCACTTTGTCTCGATTGACATTCAGATATTCGGACAAAACAAAAACTGGATCTTCACCAATTGACAGAGTAACTAAACCCGAGTCCAGTGACTTTCCAACGAGAACGCCATACTTTTCTAGAGTTGGCGTTAGCTCGTGCTTACCGAATATGAAAGTAGTAGCCCACGGACTCCAAAACTGCGTCAATGCATGAATGAGACCAAATCGCGTTCAACGAGAGCATTCTACCAATGCGAAATCTGACTATCCCTCGGTCATCATCATGCAACTCATTCCACCACTTCTTCAATTGATCCTTTGCCGGAGTTATGACTCGAATCTCACTCATAATCTACAGCTCAAGACTATGACTCACCTAAAAACTATTATGGACCGACTCGAAAATATGAGTAAACAGAAGCAAAAGGATTGAAGAGAATACTGCCTTTAGACGTATGAAATAAACAATCACAAAGACATGCGCATAGAATGGGACGTGAGGTTTGATTTTTATCTAATAGCGCTTGATAAAGGTGGAACCTCATGAATGCCCAGATTGAATCACCTTGGCTTACGATTGAATCATGATCCCCTATAGACATCCGACTAAGCCAAGTATCAACCTGTATCACATGACGAGTGATAGGGGTGATAAATCATGGCACAAATTTTGAAGAGTTTGAGACTTGAAAAGAGAGATTCAGGCCAGATGACGATGGCCAAAGTGTCTCTAATCAAATACCATCCTAAGCCTAACCATTTAGATCCAATGGCGGGTTGTGTGTGTCATGTGCAAATGCAAAGACAGTAAAGACAAGCTCAAGAGTTTATATTAAAACAACGCTTCAATATAACCTTCAAGACAAACATTCCTACTCCAATCTGTAAGTAGATGCTTAGAAAAACACTCCACCCCTTATCACTCCAAGTTTGTAAGAGCATATAACACCCTAATGGTGAGATTCAATCAATCACAGAACTCTAAGGCGAGCAAATAAAACACTGAAAACTAAGAAAAAATCCGTTGAAAATACAAAAATAGCCTGAAAACCCATCAAGATGACCCCGGATTGCGAAAATCCATCGCGCGTCGTGGTGCAAAAATTGACCAAAAGGCCGTTTTTCTTTGGCCCCACCAAGTTTGGGCCCATTTTGAGCACATTTTTCATCTTCCAAGTGAATTATGCATAATCGAAATAAGGCTTTTCCGCCCACAAAATTCGATCTAATGGCCACAAATAAACTCAAATCATCAATCAATACATATAACATGAAATCCATGGCCTAAGACCACAATTTTTTTAAATTTTTCGAGAATTAGAGGTGAATTAAGGAATTTCGAAAATTGAGCTTGATTTTCAAAAATTGACTAGAAAAATCTGTTCACCCATTACAATTTTTAAACAAATTAAAAGTCTATCCCCAGTGGAGTCGCCAAGTTGTCGCGACCTAAAATTTGGTTAATGGATTGTTAGATTAATTAGATGAATTAACTAATCTAATATGGACTCTCTCAAGCTCTATCAATTCGCAACTTAGAAATGATTTTTAAATTTAGGAGCCGCCACTAATCGTTTCTTAGTAGGTCAATTAGAAATCTAAATAAAACAGCTAAAGCACTATTTTATTTCTACGAATCAGAGATAATGGATCCGAGGACTTGATTACATTAATTAAAAATTAATTAATGCCCTTTCGGTACCAATTTCATGAAAATATCCTTTTTCGATTAATGACTTGCTTTTTTTTTGTTTTCTTTTGATTAAATGCAATACTAAAGCAAATTAACTATATGACATGTGACATGCAATGACATAAGAAGATGACATGGCGACTATGCGTAGATGACGTAATAAGATGACATGGCAACTATGCGTGGATGATGTAATTAGATGACATGGCAAAAATGCATGACATGATATAATGATGTGGCGTGCAAGACAAACTAACATAATATGCAATGCATGATTTTCGAAAATTACGATGAAGTGATGTGGCTTTTTTTTTGTCTCTTTTTATTATTTTCGGCAATGACATATACTTGAAAATAATTTAAAGATATGCATGGATATTCTGAAAAAATGGAATGCAACGGGTAATATTCGAAAACATGATATGCAAGGTAGATACAAAATTCGTGAATATGCATGGAATATGCAAAGATATGCTATCCTAATTTGGGTTGTCACATTCCGCGCCCCGGGCACGAGCGCTCGACTCTCTGCAAGTACAAATTATCTCTCGGGGTCCCAGGATTCCAACATAGTTCGAGAGATGTATCGTATAGAAAGTATGTGGAAGCGACGATATACAAACTCCTCGATACAATTATGAAATGGGACCTGGATAGCGATGGTACCAATAATACATAATATCTGAATATCCATACAAGGCACGATAAACTAACTATGCTGGTTAGTAGGATGGCATGGCCAGTACAAAAGGCAATCCTCAGTGTCGCAAAAGAAGTAGATATTGAGAACACCATCAAAATGTCAGACTAGTAAAATAGAGCACCCTAAGTCGTGCTACTAGAGTCATCAGTCTCCTTCGCCTCCTCAGTAGGCTCATACTCCGATAAAGTTTCAGAGCAAACCTCCACCGTATCCTCGAGCGTTTCGTCCGTTGACGGCTCCACCAGATTATCCTCGGTAGCCTCGACCACTATAACCCCATCGGTGTCCTCCAGGGTCAGGGTCCTCTCAGGGCCATTCCTCGAACCAACGACTAACCCCTCGGCCTCCACTGAATCTCGAACGGGATGGTACCAGCTAGGGATCACTCCATGGGGCACCTCAGCGGGTTTCAGTGGCCCCGTAGAAACGTCCCCTACCTTCCTAAACCATGCCTCGTACCTGTGAGGCTTCTAGCTGCTGCCACCCTCATCTACTCAAACGACTGTACACTTCCTAACATAAATGGTCCCCTGTCCATCAGGGAACTCCTCAAAATACACTAACATTTCCTTTGCGTCACCAAACCTGACTGACTACATCCTTAAGGCCTAGGATCTGAAAAGAAAGGGGGCCCCACAATGGGGTGAGATATACATCTTAGCAAGGTAGGTCCTAACCTTAGGTTAGGCAAATTGTCCACTCAGGCAGATGCAATCCCAAACAATTTATACAAATAATCACATGTGACATTCAAGTATTAATAACAACATACATACGTCAAGCATGCAGTCATGACATCGTAACACATCATAAGGACCAGACACACGTCGCCATGTCAAATCACAACTTCCACCCTTCCAGTCTGCCTCACTTTCATGCCTGCGATTAGAACGCCTCAGGCTCGATCCGCATAAACGCATCAGACCGTCTCATTGACAAACCCACGTAAATGCATCAGGTTTTCAATGTCACTCCAGGCCTGTGTTGACACCTCACAACTCCGTCCCGCGTTTCGACGCATTAGGACTATGGCCTTCACAACCCCGCGTCTCATATACCTCAGGGTGCCATTCAATTCAAACCACGCGCTTTAGCGCCTCAGGGCATTCATCCACACAACCCCGCGTTTCGTACGCCTCAGGGTGTCACTACTCTCAAACATGCCACAAGTTCTTTTTAATTCATAATACATAAAATTAAGCGCAACTCAAGTACGAGCAATACACCCATGGCATGCGAAACAATCATTTGTGACATTCAAATATGGTAATCAATTCAAAGCACAAGCATTTTCACACACATTCAAGTCCTCTATATCTTTCTAGGATGCACATTGGGCCACCACATTATAAACTTCCAAGAATCGATCAATTCACACACCAATCACCCAATCGAGTCCAATCCTCCTATCAAAGGTTTAGGATTCCCCTTACCTCAAGCTTCACTCAACAAAATCCCTTCCCAAGCACCTCAAGAAGTCGGTCCAAATGGCTCAAGAACAACTCAGCCACGCAACCTACGGAAATTCATCCAATCATTAACTTTTCTTGCTCAAATCATCACCCCACTAAACATACACCGCATGGAATTATCCATTAGCATCCTTACACTTCTCAGCGATGAATTTGAAGCTCAATTCCAGCACCAACAGCCTTCCACAGAACCGGTATGCATATAACTGAAACAGGGCATTTTCAGTTCTGTGTATATCGCAACTTATCAGCCCTTAAACCAACTTAAATCCTCAATTTAATCACTAATCTACTTGCTAACATGTATTTCTAAGGGTTGGGGAGCTTCATCAAAAATTTGGAGTCAAGACGACATCGGAAAGTTCTTGAACGACGCCGGTTCCTTTGGGTCTGCTACCAGTCAGATATGGCCCTTCAAACACAAGACCCATTTGGGATCAAAACTCCATCAAATTTATCCAAACGTTTTACCACAGCTCAATCTATATGTCCCCTAGATGTTCACAAAATTTGATTGAAAAACTCCAAGATTTTGGGATCCTATGAGGCCTAAACCGTGGCTTACCTCTGGTTGCGACGATTTCCGTCGACTTTCGGGAGATTGGTCTGCCGGAGCTCCTTAGGTGGTCAAACGACTTGCTTCCACTTCTAGAACGTTAGCAAGAGGATGAGGAAGCAACAGGTGGCTAGTTCGGTGGCTGGGAGTCGCCGAAAGTGGCGATCGCCGGTGGCGAAACTGGCGGTCAGAACTGGTCGAGCGGCAGGCTTCTCGGCAACAAGGAGAAGAGAAGAAGAAAAAGAAGAAGAAATCGACAATTGAGGGTGTGTTGGCCAAGATAGTGAGAGAATGAGGGTTTATTCAATTTCTCAAGAGTCAACTTGAGTTGAATGGTTCCTTACCAAAAAAAAAAACTTGAGTTGAATGGTAGGTTAAAAGTGAATATATCAACTCAAGGCTTCATCCATTGACACTTGTCCAAGGGGTCAATCAAAGTGCATCTAATGGCTCTCAAATCCTTCAATTTTCGGCAGCTATGGGGATGTGGTTAATGATCAAAATGCCCTCATCCAATCATATAGGCAAGGTTAGGGCTTGAGGGGCAAAATGGTAATTTTACTCTCGACGTCCAGAATGTCGTTTTTCTGATTCTAAATTTCTTCGATAAGGCGACGACCAATCCAATTGTAATGTTGGAATTCTTGATTCTCTGTTTTCAATTTTCAAGACTTGTTTCTGAATCATTTCTCTATCCAATGCAATTCCAGCCTATCCCGAACTGACGGGCGATTTTTGCAGACGTTACACGTATTGACCCTGTGATTCATATCATAATTAGGGCTCGTCAATTCGTGGTGACTTTGGTTGTCATGTGATTGCGAGGGTCTATCACTAGTTCTGATGATCTCGATCGTCACTGTTCGATTCAGAAAAATTTTGCAAATTATATATTGGTTAAGCGGCATCATTCGCACTCTAATCATATAAAGCTAGCAATGTATCCCTTAATTGTCCTTAGATCAGTCTTTTATGGCTCTAAATGTCCCCTCGACAATTCTTATGGTCAAAATGTTATTTCTTATTCAAAATCCCTAGGTCCACGTACGTTGTCTCGTGTTGGCCTTTCCCTTTTAGTCAGTTAACTCAAGATTGATAAGATCCGAGCGAGATACGACTGAAATACATTGCTAGATACTTTCTCATTAATGAGTCTTGAAATGACAGGAAAAATCAGAATGTGACATGGGTACTACGTGAAAAGATATGCATGAATGTAATTTTGCTTGTTCCATTCAAATTTTCGAAAAATGTGAGATATCATGAGGATTTTATTATCTTGATTTATTTGCTTAGAGATTGATGAGATTAGGAAACTTAAATCTCCAGGAAATTTTCGTAATATGGCAAATCAAATCAAGACAACATATCAATCAGTAATTATTCACACCAAGATAAGGAAAGATCCAGCCATCATCCGCTTTTTAATTTTTAAAAAAATTTCTTCCTTCCTCGTTCGAGATCAACTCTCTGAAGATAGTGAATCAGACCTAAATGACACTAGGTCAGATTGACTAAATCCACGATTTCTTGCCAAAAATTAAACTTTTGAGTTCAGATCTCAAAATTAGTTCTTTGAATTTCTAAGAAAAAAGGTTTAATCCTCACTTCGATTATGGCATCGAAAACACGCAAAACGGCTGCCATAAAGTTTAAGGATTCGCCTATTAAGCCTTGACGAATTTCGACATGCGATTATAACATGAAACAAGATATTTTTGGACAAAAACAACATGTATAAATTGCAAAAACAGGATGCAAACAGTAGCACAGAAGCATAAAAATCATCTAGACAACATGATTGAATTATCTCGCCAAGATATTTGATGTTACCTTACTTCGCAAAGTGAAAACAGAGCTGGTTTGATGAGCAACAAACTGGAAAACAGGGGCATTGATAGCAACAGAACAGAACAGCGACAAGCAAAGGGGAAACGGTCGACGAGCAGAAACAACAGCGACCGGCACATGCCAAACCGGATGGCCGAATCGAGCTGAGACGGTGCGGTAGGAATAGAACAGCGGAGGAGTAGCCGCAGCGATGGAAGTGACGTTGACAGCGAACAGAGGCGGTGGAGCGACGGGAAACAAGGCGGCGGCGGCAGTCACAATACGGCAATAATTGATGGTGGTAGAGAGAGTCGTATGAGAGAGAGAATCGCGAGAGAGAGTCGTGTCTGAGAGAGAATGATGAGAAAGAGTCGTCTTCAGAATTTTTTGCCGCCCCCCCCCCCCCAAAAAAAAAAAAACCTAGACATAATAATAATATATATATAGTGGATATTAAGATATGCTCCAGCTCCATCCTCGCCATTGAGATTTCGGATGATATATCCACCATAGCATTGGAATTTCTTGATATTGAAGGATATTTCATGAAATTTTCGGCCATTATAGAGGTATAGGGCTTAGCCGAAAATTCTTCAAATAATGGGCTTATTCGCGTGAATTTAGGGCCTACTCGGGCTTTAATTAATTAAACGGGTAATTAATTAAAAACCTTGCTCTTAAAAAAAATTAAAATGGACTGAAATGAATTTAAATTGAGCCCGTCCATGTAAATTTCGATCATCCCTCTTTGTGGTCGAAAATTCCAAATCATTTCTGGTTTAGCCCCTTGTTAAATTAAGCTCGATCGTCCACCCTCAACTGGCTGCCGATGAAAGACAGAAAAAATAAAATATGATATGCAATGCAATGCATGAAAACTTAATTAATTATTTTTTGTGAGAACTAAAACTAATTCTCATTTTTGTAAAAAAATGAATGATTAATTAAAAAATAAATCAAAATTTATGTGTCAACACCATCTTTAATCTCAAACAACTGACCAAGGCAATTCAAATAATTAGGTGACTTGGTATGAATTTGTGACAAATGCTAGTTTTTGTGTCCTTTTTTCGAAATATTTATATCGTCTTTGACTCTAAGGGCCCGTTTGGTAACGTTTATATTCCTCCGTTTTTATTCCCCGAAATAAAAAAGAATCAGAAACATGTTTTGCAATGCAAATGATTCTGATTTTGTTTCTATTCCCGAAAACACTTTTGGACCAAAAATAAGAAACAAAAAAAAATTATTTCTCCAAAAAAAGAACACTTTTGAAAATAAAAAAGGCAACGCTGGTATTCTTTCATTTTTGTTGAGCGCCTGCAAGGAGTGAGCTAAGCCAACCCAACCCGATGAGGATAATTTTTTTAATAAAAAATTCAAAAGTTAATTAAAAATAAAAAAAGATAACGATTAAAAAATCCAAAAAATAGAAAATTCATTAAAAAATATATAAAAAATTGGAAAAAGCATTAAAAAAATTACCGAAAAAAATCTCAAAAATTAGGAGATAGGTTATTTCAACTGGCCAATACTATTTTCAATGATTTTACCTTTCAATTCTACCAAATGATGATCTTGTCCCTCATAGGCAAACCATTCGAAAAAATTTCAAAGATTCCAAAAAAATCTCGAAATGAGTCCATTGAATTGGCCAATCCTATTTTTGGTAATTTTACCTTTCTATTTTTCCTAAGCCTTGCATGATTTGTTATCGGAGTACTATGTTGCGTTAGTGACCATCTGCATCGTATCCAAAGGTAAAACTAAGCCACCTTTATAGTAGAGATGAATTTTATTCATTTTGAGCAATAAAAGATAATCAGAATCACGTCGTTCATCTTTGGCATAAGTATAGCCTCAAGAGAAGCATGGAAAAATAACAATTTTAGCATATTATCCTTCTAAAGAATAAATCTAAAGCACCCCTATTTTGGCCAAAAAGATGTGATGGTACAAGAGAATTACACTTGTGGGGTCTGAGAAAATTTATCGAATGTGATTATGTAATTATTTGATTTAAATTCCAAATTGAAAACATAAATTATTTTCCTGAACAAAAGTTTTGTGTAGTTATCAAACATGTTTCTATCCTGAGAACAGAAATTTTATGCATTTATCAAATGCATTTTGATTATCTAAAATTCATCAAGGGAACATAATAAAAAAAGTTGATTTTAACAAGAATCACCTTTTTTAGAAGAGAAATGTGACCAAACCGACCCTAACTTACTAGATTTCATAAACATGAAAATAGCTAATACGATGGTAACGGTGGTATCTCCTTTTGACGGAACGAAATTCAGACAAGACGGTCATGCTCTGGGTGTTCTCTTTCGAACAGAATTTGTCCGATTCGAGAGAGATTAGTTGACCCGACTCAAGCCCCAGGAAGGCGATCGAGCACCAGTTAATTGATTTAACTGGTATGAACACACATAAAAGATGGCCCATACAACCTGATCAAGTCGTTTTCTTTGATGAAGGTCAATGAATGGCACTACACAAAGCCAAGTCAAATAAACATGACTTTTGCCCTTGTGAAACCAAGTCGATGACAACCCGTGTTTTGAATGCAACTACATCAACATCAACAACACTTTTATTCCAAACTAGCTGGGGTCGGTGATTGATGAACTCCAAAGATTCATAAAAATAAAGCAAAATCAATCGAGAGAAAAGAAAAATTATGTAAAAATAAATAAATATATATATACACACACACGACACTCTTCTACAATACTAATAGCTTTCTTCTACTCCGTCGTAAGAAAAATCGTACGTTAATCTATTTTTCACTCCATTAAATCTTATTTTATTACTTTTCCTTAAGAAAGTTTTGGCCGACCTCTTTTTTTCTTCGTGTTATATTCTCGATAGAAAACTTTTGTTCGTACCAGGACATCTAAGGGCCTTCAGAGAATATATCCAAATCATCTCAATCTATGTTCTCTCATCTTTTCTGCCATCAGTTCTACTCCAACTTTTTGTCAATATATTCATTCCTTATCTTATCCATTCTTGTATGGTCACACATCCACCTTAACATCATCATTTCCGCTATTCTCGTTTTATGCTCATGTTTACTCCGTGCTGGTCAACATTCAACTCTGTATAGCATAGCAGGACTTACTACCCTTCTATAAAATTTTTCTTTTAACCTAAGATGAATTTTGCGATCACACAAAAACCCTAATGCACTGCGTCATTTCATCCAACCTGCTCTGATTATATGACTTACATCATCATCAATCTCTCCCCCCTTTTGCAATATTGATCCTAAATATCTAAAAATATCTTTCTTGGGTACCTCATGTCGGATTATATTTACGGCTTTTTGATCCCATCTTCCTGCCGTGTCGAACTCACACTTCAAGTATTCTGTCTTACTTTGACTTAATGTAAATCCTTTAGACTCCAACTTACTTCTCCATAATTCTAGCTTAGCGCTAACCCTAGTCTTGATCTCATCAATAAGCACAATATCGTCTACAAATAGCATAATCCGTGACACCTCATCTTGAATATCTTTTGTTAGCTCATCCACAACTAAAACAAAAAGATAAGGATTCAAAGCAGAATCTTGGTGTAAGTCTATTGTAATTGGAAAATAACTTGATGTGCCATTAGAAACCTTTATATATGTAGTAGCACCGTCATACATATCCTTGATTGCCTCTACATACTTTGAATGTACTTTTTTCTTCTTAAGGACCCTGTGACATTCAGATTTTTCCTGTCATTTCAAGACTTATTAATGATAATATATATAACGATATCTTTCATTCGTATCTCGCTTGGATCTGATCAATCTCGAGTTAACTGACCAAAAGGAAAAGGCTAACACGAGACAAGGTACGTGGACCTAGGGAACTCAAATAGGAAATGACACTTTGACCATAAGGATTGTCAAGGGGACATTTAGAGCCATAAGAGGTCGATCTATGAACGATTAAGAAATACATTACTAGCGTTATACGATTGAAGCGCGGGTGATGCCGCTTAACCAATATATAATTTGTAAAATTTTCCTAAATGGAACGATGACGATCGAGACCGTCGGAACTAGTGATAGACCATCGCAATTGCATGACAACCAAAGTGACCATGAATTGACGAGCCCTAAGTGTGATATGAATCACAGAGTCAATACGCGTAACGTCTGCAAAAGCCGTCCGTTAGTTCAGGATAGGTTGAAATTACATCTGACAGAGAAATGATTCAGAGACCAGTCTCGAAATTAAAATAAATGGAGAATCAAGGATTCCAACATTATAATTGGATTGATGTCGCCTCATCAAAGAAGATTTGAATTAGAAATACGACGTTCCGGACGTCGAGGGTAAATTTATCATTTTGCCCCTTAAGTCTTAGCCTTGCTTTAATAAATAGAGAAGGGCAATTTGGTCATTGACACTCTCTCTAGGCTGCCGAAAATTTGATGACATACCAGCCATTGGATGAAGACTTGATTGACATGAAGACAAGTGTCAAATGATTAGGCTTTGGCATTTATTAAATCACTTTTAACCTATCATTCTGCCAAGTTCACCAAGCCATATGGTGTATACACCTCTCTCTCTCACTCCCTCAGCCGAACACCATCTGCCATCTTCTTCTCGTTTTCTTCTTCTTCTTCCTCACTTCTCTCGGCCGAAGACTCCACCGCCCAACTAGCCTTGCTTGCCGACTTCGCCACTTTCGACTGCCACTTCCGACCGCCACCTGAGCTCGAGCCGACCACCAATGTCTAGCCCCACCTCTTGCCAACCACTTCCAAGTTGAATCATGGAATTTGACCCATCGAGGAGCTCCGGCCAGCCACTTTCCTGAGAGTCGACGGAAACCATCTCAGCTAGAGGTAAACTGTTGTTTGGACTCCATATGACCTCTAATTGTTTGAATCTTTCAGCCAAATTTTGTGGACATCAAGGGCACATGTACACTGAGTTGTGGTAGAAATTGGAGCTGAGTTTGATGAGGTCTTGATCCTAAATGGGTGTTGTATTTGAAAGGCAAAAATTGACCGGTTGAGGACTTGGGAGACCAACACCGTTCGTGGACCATTTGACGTCGCCTTGAGCTCAAATGAGGCTTCCCAACTTGTAGTACTAGTTGTTAGCAAGTAGATTAGTGGATGAATTGAGGATTTAGGATAGTTTAAGGGCTGATCAAGGGAGGTATGCACAGAACCGAAAATGCCCTGTTTTGGTTCTGTGCAAACCGAATTATTGGGAGCTAATAGGAGTTGAAATTGAGCTCGAAATTCATCATAGAGACGTGCTAGGATGTCGATGAATATGTCGTTGATGTTTATGCTTCATGGATTGGTGAATTGAGCAAGAAAATTGATAAATTGGATTGAATTCCAAAAGGTGCGAAGCTGCCTTGTTTCAGGATTGTTGGACCAAGTGATTGAAGTACTTGAAAGAAGATTTTTGTTAAATTTAGCACAAGGTAAGAAGCTCCTAAATCTTGGTTAGGGTGATTGGACTCGATTGGGTGATTTGAATGCGAATTGAGTTAGTTTTCGTGAGTCATGGCATAGTTGTCCATTGTTCATTATGGTGGATGGATGATTGCTTGAATGCTTACTTAATACATTTGCCATGAACTGATTGCCTTGCATGCCATAGACATCTAGCTCGATGTGTGAGTTTGTGCTTGATCATGATGTTTGTTTTGAAATGATACCCGGCATGAGGAATTGTGATACCCTAAGGCGTTGAGACGCGGGGTTGCGTTGGATTATACCCTGAGAAATTGAAACGCGGGGTTGTGTTGAATTGTGCCCTGATGCGTTGAGACGCGGGGTTGAAATGGCCAATGTCCTGATGCGTTGAGTCTCAAGACAGAATTTGATATGTGTCGATACAGGCCTGGAATGGCATTTGGAAACCTGATGCGTTTACGCGATTTTACCAATCTGATGGTCTGAGGGGTATTGACACGGACCGAGCTTGAGGCGTTTTAAACGCGGGCATGATTCTTGAGAAAGTTCGGAATGATGGAACGTGTGGCTTGAATTTGTACTATATGCCTGGCTTAATTGACAAGTTATGATGCCCCGTTGTGTGATTCATGATCGCTTGCATCATTGTGACATATTTGACTGATAAGTGCCATATGATGTTGTCTGTGTATGCTTGTTCATGACTGCATTCATCTTGGTGTACGATCAACCCGACTTAGGGTTAGGAACTATCTTACTGAGATGTGAATCTCACCCCGTTGCGGGACCCCATTTCCAGATCCTAGACCATGAGTATGTTGCCGACCAGACTAAACGATCCCAAGGAGATGACTGTGTATTTTGACGAGTTCCCTGATGGACGTAGAACAGTGTACGTTAGAAAGTGTACAGTAGTTTGGGTCGATGAGGGTGAAAAGGATTAGAAGCCTCATAGGTTCGTACGGCAGGCGATGTTACTACTGGACTACTAAAGTCCACTGAGGTACCCGTAGAGTAATTCCTAGTTAGTGTCATTCCACTTAGGACTCTGTAGAGGTCGAGGGATCTGCAGCTGGTTTGAGGAACATTCCCGAGAGGACCCCGACTTTGGAATGCACAGTTGGAGTGATTGAGATCGATCCTTCAGAGGATGAGCTAGAGAAGCAGGTGGAGGACGAGACGATGGAGGACACGGTGGAGGTGCGCTCCGAGACTTTCTTGGATTAGGAGCCTACCGAAGATGCCGAGGAGACTAACCACTCTAGCGGTTCGACCTAGGGGTTTTCTATTTTTGCTTGCCCGCTTTTGACGTCCTTGTCGGTCTGTTTCTTTTGGGGACTTGTTTTAACTACCTCTTGAATTAGTCCCATTGCCCAGGCCATTTGCAGGATTGAATCACCTGTGCTTTTGTACGAACTCTTAAAATGTTATGTGTACATGTTATATTCTCGCTATCCAGGTTCCCATGGATGTTTATACGGAGGAGTATATGATATCGCTTCTACATCCTATCGATTATTTGCATCTCTCGCTATGTGAATCATGGGACTCAAGAGTACGCTTGCAGCGAGTTGCGCGTCCGTACCCAGGGTGCGGGGCATGACATCCCGCCTTGCTTGATATCAAAGCAAGGTCGGCTCGATCCAAGTTGATTGTAGATTGGAGTGATAAGGAGGATTAAGTTGGGACAGGATGGGTAGCGACACCTTAGGAAACTTGTTAGAATAAGGCACAAGATGCATGGCATATAACTTGGTGCATGTGATTGACATATGGTCGTGACACGATTATGGTGGCTTATAAGGAATAAGTTCCATGTTTAGCGCTGAAAGTCATTTTTGGATTTTGGCCTTTTGAGTAAATGAGCATGGCTAGTTTTGGTGAACCGTTGAAGTGGACAAAATGAAGTAATGGCCATGGACTGTTTAGTGAAGTTCCTCTGGAATCAGTTGTGTGGAAGGTCGTTATGTTATGACTGTTTCCGTTAAGGCATAGTTTGGTAGCTTTGGACTTGGTTGGATGAAAGAGTTACTAACTCCTTGGTGAAATTGTGGTGGTCTAAGCTTAGTGAAAGCATACAAGAATGAGTAATCTGCCTAGAAGACCTGGAAGACCTAGGAGCGGAGCCTCTAGTTCGAGGCCACCTGTGGCAAAAGACCTGAGGATGGACGGAGTGCTGAGAGCACTAGAAAGGATTGGCGACCTCATCGACAGTCAGGCCTAGAATAGGGATGCTGCCATAGCTCAAGCAGTGAGAGCTGCGATAGCTACAGTCAACGCTAATAACGGCAATAATAGAGGCAATGAAAACAACGACGATCATGACCAAGGCAATAAGGTAGGAAATGCCTAGGAGGAAGTTGTCGTGGCCAGGCAGATGGGCCAACTTGTTGAATAATTTATCAAACTGAAGCCAACCCAGTTCGATGGGACTGGAGACCCCGTACTAGCACCGAGATGGATCGAGAAATTGAAAAAGGCCTTTGGAGTACTGAGGTGCACAGATAAGGAAATTGTACAATTAGTAGTGTACCAACTAGAAGGGACCGCAAATGACTGGTGGACTGCCATCAAGAATGGAGTCTTTCCGAAAGGGACAACCTTGACCTGAAATGTATTTACCACGACATTCAATGGCAAGTACTTCTCTGAAACATCTCGAGAAAGAAAGCAAGAAGAGTTCTTACAGCTGCGTCAGAATCACCCGACAATGGACCAGTATGAAGCTGAGTTCTCCAGATTGTCAAGGTATACACCCCGATCGATAGAATATCCCTTGGGGAAGGCGCAGAGATTTCGGGATGGACTGAGGCCTGAACTTCGCAGCCAGATGATAGCTCTGAACCTGAGAACCTATAAAAAAAATCTATGAACGGGGCCAAATGATCGAGAGGAACTTGAAGGAGAGAAATGCCGCATCTGGATCGCGGTTCAGTTCATTCAGAGATAACCTCCAAGCCGGCAAAAGACCTATAGCTGGCAATAGACGTTTCGTCCCTCCAATAAGAAAGAACATAGTAAAGCCGCCGAACCCAATGAACTGGAGTTGCCGCCTCTGTGGTAAAAGGCATGGTAACGGACCTTGTCCGGCAAGGATTGAAGCCTCCTTCAAATGTGGTCAAATGGGCCATCAGATAAGGACTTGCCCGAACCAAGCCCCAACGAATAGACCTTAAGCAACGACCACTAGTAGGACCGTCAACTGCCACTCCACAAAATGATCAAAACCGACCCTCAACTTAGGGAAGGTTCTATACCATGGCACGTAGGGAAGCAGAAGAAGCACTTGGCATGGTCACTGGTACGGTTTATTTTTGTGACCAAGCCGCCTATGCTTTGTTTGATCCTGACGCATCACACTCGTTTGTGTCTGCTCGCTTTGTTGATTTGGTTGATATGGAGTTGAAACCGTTGAGTGTGATTCTGCATGTTGCCTCCCCATTGAAAGATAATGCGCTGGTTTTGTTGGGCTATGCTGATTATAAAATCGTAATTGGCGGTAGTAAAGAGAGTATAGACTTGGTTGTATTGCCCATATATGACTTTGATGTGATCATAGGAATGGATTGGTTGGATAAGCAAAGGGCAGTAGTTGATTGTGGTAGTAGGATAATCCGTTTCTATCCGAAAGGTCGCCCTAGATTTGAATTTGTGAAAAGTCGAGGAGGAACCTCGATTTCTTTAGTCTCATCTCTTGAAGCGACAAAGCTGATAACTGAAGGATGTCAGGCGTACTTAGTCGCGGTTGTGGACACATCTGCCGAGGAGCCTAAACTAGAAAGTATTCTGGTAGTGCGTGAGTTTCCTGACATTTTCCCCCAAGAGTTACCAGGGTTGCCACCAAGGCGAGAAATTGAATTTGTGATCTAATTAGCTACTAGAACGGAGCCGATCTCGAAGGCACCCTATAGAATGTCCTTATCGAAATTGAAGGAGTTAAAGGTGCAAATGCAAGAATTACTGGATAAAGAATTTATTCGACCGAGTGTTTCACCGTAGGGAGCGCTAGTGTTGTTTGTGAGAAAAAAAATGGGACCTTGCGTTTATGCGTCGACTATAGATAGTTGAATCAAGTAACTATAAAGAATAAGTACCCACTGCTGAGGATTGATGACTTATTTGATCAATTGCAAGGAGCTGCGGTATTCTCAAAAATTGACCTCAGGACCGGTTATTATCAGTTGAGAATTAAGAAAGAGGACATACCTAAGACCGTTTTTAGGACAAGATATGGTCATTACGAATTCACTGTGATGCCTTTTGGACTGACCAATGCTCCAGCCGCATTTATGGACTTGATGCATCGGGTGTTCAAGGAATTTTGGATAGATTTGTTATAGTCTTTATTGACGATATTCTGATTTACTCAAAGAGTAACAAAGAACATGAAGACCATTTGAGGGTTGTTTTGCAGACCTTGAGGGAGCACTCACTTTACGCAAAGTTTAGTAAATGCGAGTTCTGGCTGAATAAAGTGACATTTCTTGGCCATGCGGTATCTGGAGAAGGTATTGTTATGGATCCTACAAAGATGAAGCCGTTATGAATTGGCCTAGGCCTACTACGATCACGGAAGTCTGAAATTTCTTAGGATTGGCGGGGTATTACAGACAATTCGTGGAGAAGTTTTCATCTATAACCATCCCACTGACGAGATTGACTAAGAAAGAAACGAAGTTCGAATGGATGGATAAGTGTGAAAGGAGTTTCTAAGAGCTCAAGCATCGGTTAACGACCGCACCGGTATTGACGATTCCATCAGTATAGCGATGCTTCGCTAAAGAGACTAGGGTGTGTACTAATACAACATGGAAAAGTGGTTGCCTACACGTCCCGACAGCTAAAACCGCACGAGATGAATTATCCGACTCATGATTTGGAACTGGCAGCGATCATCTTTGCTCTGAAGATATGGAGGCATTATTTGTGTGGCGAGAAATTTCAAATTTATGTGGACTACCAGAGCCTGAAGTATCTATTTTCCCAAAAGGAACTGAACACGAGGCAGCGTCAATGGATGGAGCTGCTTAAGGATTATGATTGCGACATATTATATCATTCTGGGAAAGCGAACCGAGTCGCGGATGCGCCTAGCTGAAAATCGAGTATTGCTTGTCTACTGGTAAAAGGGTGGTCGTCATTTGAAAATTTGAGGGATTCTGAATTCAGATTGGAAGTCTGTCAGCGATTTAGTTTGGTGGCCACACTAAGAATAACTCGAGATCCAATAAAGGATAAAAACCTTGCAACATACTAACCCGAAAATTCAGAAGATCCTCGAAATAGACGCGACAAAAAGGAAGCCAGAGTTCCAAGTGTTAGAGGATGGAATTTTGAAATTTCAAGGCCGTCTATGCGTACCAAAGGAAGAAAAGCTCAGAGAAAAGATTTTATCGAAGGCTCACAGAAGCAATTATAGTATCCACCCAGGTAGCACGAAAATGTACCAGATCTTACGTCAGCACTACTGGTGGAAGGGGATGAAAGTGGATGTAACCAAATATGTAGCAAAGTTCTTGACGTGTCAACAGGTAAAGGCACAACATTGCAAGCCCGGTGGATTGTTACAGCCATTAGAGATTCCTGAATGGAAATGGGAGCACGTAACGATGGATTTTGTAATGGGACTACCAAGGAGTCAGAGAGGCCACGATTCTATTTAGGTAGTCGTGGACAAGTTGACCAAGTCTGCACACTTCATTCCTGTGCGAAAGGATTTCGCAATAGACAAATATACCAAATTGTATATGTGGTAGATAGTGAGACTACATTGAGTACCAGTGATGATCACATCGAATAGAGATCCCAAGTTCACAACGAACTTCTGGAAGAGTTTTCAACATGCCATGGGAACTCGAGTACAATTTAGTACGGCATACCATCCACAGACGGATGGACAATCGGAGAGGACAATTCAGATGCTCGAGGATAGTTTATGAGCGTGTGTTATAGACTTCAAAGGTGGATGGGAGGATCAGCTACATTTGGTGGAGTTCGCATATAATAACAGTTATCAGTAGAGTATTTGAATGACACCTTTTGAAGCGCTTTACGGAAGAGCTTGCAGGACCCCAATTTGTTGGGATGAAGTTGGAGAAAGAAGTATTACAGGCCTAGAGTTGGTGAAGCAATCGGTGGAAGCAGTAAAGATAATCCGGGGATAGGCTAAAGATAGCACAAAGTCGTTAGAAAAGTTATGTAGATAAACAACATAAACCTCTAGAGTTTCAAGTAGGCGATCATATTTTCCTTAAGGTGTCGTCAATGAGAAGACTATCTCGATTTGGAAAGAAAGGGAAACTAAGTCCAAGGTACATAGGACCTTTTGAGATTTTGGAACGGATTGGGACCTTAGCCTACAGGCTTGCCTTACCGCCTAAATTATCCCAAGTACACAACGTCTTCCATGTGTCAATGCTATGGAAGTACGAACTAGACCCGACGCATATATTGGATTATGAAACCATCGAAGTGGATAACAGGGTGTTCTACGTAGAAAAGCCAGTCAGGATCAAAGATCGAAAGGAACAGATTCTAAGGAATAAGACGATTCCATTGGTCAAAGTTGTTTGAGAGCACCATGGAATGAAGGCGCTACGTGGGAAAACGAAGAACCGATGAAGCGTCAATACACCCATTTGTTTGAGTAACTGGTCTATTGTAAATTTCGAGGACGAAATTTTTGTAAGGGGGGAAGAGTTGTGACATTCTGATTTTTCCTGTCATTTCGAGACTTATTAATGAGAATATATCTAACGATGCCTGTCAATCGTACCTCGCTCGGATTTGATCAATCTCGAGTTAACTGACCAAAAGGGAAAGGCTAACGCGAGACAAGGTACGTGGACCTAGAGAACTCAAATAGGAAATGACACTTTGACCATAAGGATTGTCGAGGGGACATTTAGAGCCATAAGAGGCCGATTTTAGAACGATTAAGGAATGCATTGTTAGCGTTATACGACTGGAGCGCGGGTGATGCCGCTTAACCAATGTATAATTTGTAAAATTTTCTTAAATCGAACAATTACGATCGAGACTGTCGGAACTAGTAATAGACCCTCACAATTACATGACAACCAAAGTCGGCATGAATTGACGAGCCCTAAGTGTGATATGAATCACAGAGTCGATACGCGTAACATTTGTAAAAATCGCTCGTCAATTCGGGATAGGCTGAAATTACATCTGATAGAGAAATGATTCAAAGACGAGTTTCGAAATTAAAATTAATGGAGAATCAAGGATTCCAACATTATAATTGGATTGGATGTCGCCTCATCAAAGAAGATTTGAATTAGAAATACGACATTCCGGACGTCAAGGGTAAAATTATCATTTTGCCTCTCAAGTCTTAGCATTGTTTTAATAAATGGAGAAGGGCAATTTGGTCATTAACACTCCCTCTAGGCTGCCGAAAATTTGATGACATACCAGCCATTGGATGAAGACTTGATTGACAAGAAAACAAGTATCAAAGGATTGGGCTTTGGCATTTATTAAATCACTTTTAACCTACTATTCTACCAAGTTGACCAAGCCATATGGTGTATACACCTCTCTATCTTACTCCCTCGGTCGAACACCATCTCCATCTGCCATCTTCTTCTTGTTTTCTTCTTCTTCTTCCTCACTTCTCTCAGCCAAAGAATCCACCGCCCAACCAGCCCATCTCGCTGACTTCGCCACTTTCGACCTCTACTTCCGGCTGCCACCTGAGCTCAAGCCAACCACCAACGTCTAGCCCCACCTCTTGCCAACTACCTCCAAGTTGAATCACAGTATTTGACCCACTAAGGAGCTCCGGCCAGCCACTTTCCCGAGAGTCAACAGAAACCGTCATAGCTAGAGGTAAGCTGCTATTTGGACTCCATAGGATCTCTAATCGTTTGAATCTTTCGGCCAAATTTTGTGGACATCAAGGGCACATGTACATTGAGTTGTGGTAGAAATTTATGCTGAGTTTGATGAAGTCTTGACCCTAAATTGGTGTTGTGTTTGAAGGGCAAAAACTAACCAGTTGAGGACTTGGGAAGACCGGCGTCATTCATGGACCATTTGACGTCGCCTTGAGCTCAAATTTTTGGTGAGGCTTCCCAACTTGTAGAACTAGTTGTTAGCAAGTAGATTAATAGATAAATTGAGGATTTAGGATAGTTTAAGAGTTGATCAAGGGAGGTATGCACAGAACCGAAAATGCCCTATTTCGATTCTGTGCAAACCGAATTATTGGGAGCTGATAGGAGTTGAAATTGAGCTCGAAATTCATCATAGAGACGTGCTAGGATGTCGATGAATATGTCGTTGAGGTTTATGCTTCATGGATTGGTGAATTGAGCAAGAAAAATTAATGAATTGGATTAAATTCCAATAGGTGCGAGGCTGCCCTGTTTTGAGATTGCTGGACCGAGTGATAGAAGTACTCGGAAGGAGATTTTTGTTGAATTCAACACAAGGTAAGAAGTTCCTAAACCTTAGCTAGGGGGATTGGACTCGACTGGATGATTTGAGTGCGGATTGAGTTAATTTTCGTGAGTCATGGTATAGTTGTCCAATGTTCGTCATGGTGGATGGATAATTGCTTCAATGCTTGCTTAATACATATGCCATGAATTGATTGCCTTGCATGCCATAGACATCTAGCTCGATGCGTGAGCTTGTGCTTGATCATGATGTTTGTTTTGAAATGATACTTGACATGCATGATGAATTGTGATACCCTGAGGCGTTGAGATGCGGGGTTGTGTTGGATACCCTGAGACGTTGAGACTCGGGATTGTGTTGAATTGTGCCCTGATGCGTTCAGACGCGGGGTTGAAATGGCCAATGTCCTGATACGTTGAGAGGCGGGACAGAATTTGATATGTGTCAACACAGGCTTGGAATGGCATTTGGAAACCTGATGCATTTACGCGGTTTTACCAATTTGATGGTCTGAGGCGTATTGACGCGGACCGAGCCTGAGGCGTTTTAAACGCGGGCGTGATTCTTGAGAAAGTTCAGAATGATGGCACGTGTAGCTTGAATTGTACTATATGCCTAACTCGATTGACAAGTTATGATGCCCCGTTGTGTGATTGATGATTGTTTGCATCATTGTGACATATTTGACTGATGAGTGCCATATGATGTTGTCTATGTATGCTTGTTCATTATTGTATTCATCTGGGTGTACGGTCAACCTGACTTAGGGTTAGGACATATATTACTGAGATGTAAATCTCACCCCGTTGCGGGACCCCATTTCCAAATCCTAGACTGTGAGGATGTTGCCGACCAGACTAGGTGACCCCAAGGAGATGACTGCATATTTTGACGAATTCCCGAATAAACGGGGAACAGTATACGTTAAAAAGTGTACAGTAGTTTGGGTCGATGAGGGTAAAAAGGATTGGAAGCCTTATAGATATGAGACCTAGTTTCGTAGGGTAGGTGATGTTACTACTGGACTACTGAAGTCCACTGAGGTACCCGTAGAGTAATTCCTAGTTGGTGTCATCTCACTCGGGATTCTGTGGAGGTCGAGGGATCTGTAGCTGGTTCGAAGAACATTCCCGAGAGGACCCCAACTTTGGAAGGCACGGTTGAAGTGATTGAGATCGATGCTTCAGAGGATGAGCTAGAGGAGCAGGTGGAGGACAAGACGATGGAGGACACGGTGGAGGTGCGCTCTGAGACTTTCTTGGATTACAAGCCTACCGAAGATGCTGAGGAGACTGACGACTTTAGCGGTTCGACCTAAGGGTTTTCTGTTTTTGCTTGCCCGCTTTTGACGACCTCGTCGGTCTATTTCTTTTGGAGACTTGTTTTAACTACCTCTTGATTTAGTCTCGTTGCCCAGGCCATTTGCAGGATTAGATCACCTGCGCTTTTGTACGAACTCTTGGAATGTTATGTATTCATGTTATATTCTCGCATCCAGGTTCACATGGATGTTTGTACAGAGGAGTATTTGATATCGCTTCCGCATGCTATTTATCATTTGCATCTCTTGCTATGTGAATCTTGGGACTCGAAAGTAAGTTTGCAGCGAATCGTGCGCCCATGCTCGGGGTGCGGGGTGCGGGTTGTGACAAACCCACTACAAAACCTTTCTTGGAACCCTATCATATGCTTTCTCGAGATCAATAAACACCATATCAAGGTATTCTTTCTTTCTCGATATCTCTCTGTCAATTGTCGTATCAAGAAAATAGCCTCCATGTTTTGAATGCAACTCATGAAGAAAATTTCATTTCGAACGCTTCCTTTTTCTTCTTTTTCTAGACAATTTGAATGATAGATTACCAAAAAAATAAAATAATAAAAAGGAGGTATGGTCCAATCGACCACCACCTCACTTCAATAGCAAAACGCAAGCTCTTTGAAGCATTGTTCATCTCACAAAGACCTTTCTTATGAAGGCAGCAATGGTGTTGAAACTGACTTGGTTTCTGAGGGCTAAAAGAAGTCATGGTAATGCGATCACTCCTTTCTTCTTCACCATCACCTTCATGGTTTGCCAAACTTGGTGGCAAGTCTTTGGCAATCATCTTAAATCTCGATCAAC
Organism: Rhodomyrtus tomentosa; assembly: GCA_028455895.1. NCBI lineage: Eukaryota > Viridiplantae > Streptophyta > Magnoliopsida > Myrtales > Myrtaceae > Rhodomyrtus > Rhodomyrtus tomentosa. Next base: position 36,555,523 of record JAPCWY010000004.1, read on the forward strand.
TGAACAGGGCGATGTGAAGAGCATTGTCGTCGCTCTCGACTCAAACTTACTGCATTCAATAGACATGGAAATAGTGAATGTTATCGGAACAATGCTTTCTACTCCCAACAAAACAAACTTAAGACTAGACAATCATGTCCTGCGTGTGCTCTTTTTAAAAATCAAGATTAGACAAGCGCTCTTCTACAAAGCTCATTGGTGCTTAGGAGGTAGCCGTTTGTAGGATACCGTGGCCGACATGAAATTTCAGGTTTGCAGAGAAGTGCAAGTTAATTTTTTTCGTATCTTGAACTATGCATAATTGCCCAAAAAGAATGTTTGTATAATCATCATTTAAAAAAATGGCTTTTTCGCGAGATAAGTACATTATCAGTGCCATAACTATCGTATGCCGTTTACTTGGTGCCATAACTTTCAAAAATTTCACTTAAGTGCCATAACTTTTATACGGCATTCACTTGAATATCATAACTTTAAAAAATCATTCACTTGAGTGCCATCGCTGACGTGGATGCCATAAAAGCTGATGTGGCTTGGAAAACTGACGTGAACGTTTTGAAAGATATGGCACTCAAGTGAACACCGTATTATCCCACTTTTTCACTGACCGATCTTGCTTAGCTTGTTGTACAAAAAAAAACATACGAAATCAATTTTATAGACATGAAAAAAATACATTGAAAGTCCTAAAACTTATCACGAAGGTGTAATTGATTTCTAAAACTTTTAAAAATTACAATTAATCTCTAAAACTTGTCACAAAAGTACATTCAAGTACTAAAACTTTTAAAAAAATGTAATTAGGTCCTAAAACTAATCATATTAGTCCAATCAAGTCTTTCCATTGATTGTAGTTTTTTGGAAATATTAGGACTCAAATATACTGTAGTGATAATTTTAAGGACTTCATTGTCTTTTTTGAAAGTTTTAGGACTCGAATCCACTTTTGAAACAAGTTTTAAGACTTGATTGTACTTTTTGAAAAACTTAGGAATCATTTATACTTTATTGACAAGTTTTAAGACTTTAAATGCACTTATCCCTATAAACATTTATTCTTCGACTCAAAACAAGCGTGTGAATTCTTCTTGACTGCGCTTTGGTATACAAAAGTGAAACACCAGGACAGCTATGCCCGATTGAGACATAACAAGACCCAACACAAAGTGTGGCGCTGGACGAGGTGTTGAGACGAGGCAATGGGAGATTCAAGTTTCTATTTGGCAGCTTGCTCCATGATTATAACTTCTCATTCATGTCTATTGCTACTAGGACTAACTTAACTTTTGCTAAAAAGAAAATAATAGCTGGTCCTAGTTTTGTAATGGCCCCAATTAGGATAAATTCAGATTTTCACGATGATTGGAAGGAAACTCCGTTAGCTTATATATGTTAGGAATATCGTATATATTAAGACTAAGGTTTTTCCTTTAGTATATGTATTTACGTTTATACCATTCTTTTTATGTATATTTATATCGATTTTGTGTCTAATTGTAATTGACTCATTCTATTATCTACTTCTCTAAATCTATCATGGTATCCAGCAGAAGTACATAGCTGACATTCTCACTCGTGTTAAGTTATCTGATACCAATATTGCGGCTACTTCCACTGAACTTCATTTAAAGTTTCGTCCGAATGATAGTGAGCCTTTGTTCGATGTCGCGTGCTACCGGGCTCTTGTTGGCAGTCCTGTCTATCTTACGATCACTCGTCCTAATATCACCTATGTTGTTCATCTTATCAGTCACTTCATAGTAGCTCCTCGAACAATTCATTATATTGTTGTGCTCCGAATTCTGCGATATCTTCGTAGTACTCTTACACGCTCAGTTTTTCTTCCATCAACTTCCTCATTTGATCTTCGTGGTTACTCCTATGCTTATTGAGCAGTGAATGTTACTGACCGCAAGTCCATTACAGGATTTTGTGTCTTTGGCGTGCCAAGAATCAACCTGTCATGTCTTGATTTTCAACTGAGTCTCAATATCGTGCTATGACTGACACTATAATTGAGATTATTTGGCTTCTTCGTTTCCTTGTTGATCTTGGTGTTGCCTTCTCTACTCCCATTCATCTTCATTGTGACAACAAGAGTGCTATTCACATTGCTACAAATTCAGTCTTTCATGAGTGTGCCAAGCACAACGACATTGATTGTCACATCACGTGTCATCAGCTCTAAGCACGCATCATTTCTCTTGCCTTTTTGAACTCCACAAGCCAGTTTTTCGACTTATTCACCAAATCTATTACATTACAACGATTTGCTACTAGAGTTTTCCATTTAGTATATGTATTTGCGTTTATACCCTTTATTATATTATAGTTATAGTGCATTGTGCCTAATTGTAATTGAATCATTCCATTATCCACTTCTGTGACTCAATCAACATAGTCCAATTTGTGCAAATACTTCCTCTAAGAGTGCAATCAACTTCTATATCGAGACACCACCATTTTTTCATAGTTGTGAATAACTTTTTAAGGAAAGAAAGATCTTTGCCACACGCTTTCGGAGAATCTAATGGTCTTGGCATTAGTGACTGCGTAGACATGGCCACAGGCCGATTTGGGCCCAAAACCAGCTTGAAATCGGCCTGTGGACTAATCAAAATGGGCCAGTTGACCGAACCCGTCGGTTCCAAACCGGAATTGGCCCGGCCTCACAGGCCAGTTACGGTTCATAAAAAATTCAGAACAGGCCCAGAATCACCAATTCTGAACTGCCTAATAGCCGTTGGCCCAATGACTATTAGCCCTTTAAAAAAGGGGTCTTTTCTTGGGCCTTAGTGGCCCGAACGGCCGTTACAATGCAACGATCATATTTTAACCGTTGCATTGCAACAGACACCCCCTTACACCCCTTTTTTTAAACTCATTATATCATCACATTCCCCCATCTATAAATACTCCTCTCCCCTCTCATTTTTTTTCTTAAAAATTCTCTCAAGTCTTAATTATCTCAATTCTCTCAATTCTCTTAAACTGTTCAATTTTCTCAATCTCTGCTCAATTTCCTCAATTTTCTGATCGACTTTCCGTTCAATTCTCTAAAAAAATGGCAAGTTGAAGTAGAAATACTGAAAAGAGCCCGATAGCGATGGAGAATCCGGTTATCCTCATGGATATAATCAACGTGAATATGAATGTGGGTAGGCAATGACGATAATAGTAACGTTATTCCCATTATCAAGCAAGTACCAACGCAAGAAAGTCTTCATACTCTACCGGTGTCGAAAAAAGGTCGACAGCAAATGAGCCGGAACAGGATGATACATCCAACATATGGCTACATTTCAAGAAGAAACATTTAGGTGGAGACAATTTTAATGTAAAATGTAAATATTGTCCGAGTACATACAATTTTTCAACTAGAGGCGGCTATGAAACATTGACTTGATACCTAAAATTCAACGCAAGTGAGGATCAACATGAGGCAACAACAAATTTTCGAGTACTCAATCCTAACACTTCTTTAACCCTTTATGTCTATGTTGGTCACCTGTTTGGCCTTTTCGCTGTTGCACATTGGCTTCTTTGTATCTTGCAGTGCTGCTATACTTTTGCACCATTTAGGACATGTCCAAGTGTCCTAATGGGTACGAGATTTTTGTGCTCGGTTTCTTCTCTGTACATTGCGCTTTAGAAAGTTCAATATATTACTTACGTTACCCAAAAAAAAATACTTCTCCTTTATTTCGTTACAATGATCAAGTTTATAAAGAAACATTAGCCTAATATGCTACCACTGATCATTTACCATTTAATATTGGTAAAGAATTTGGTTTTAAATTTTTTATAAACACTGCAAGTACTCCGTAAGGAAAAAATGTTCCGAGAAATACTCTTAAGCACAAACTTTTTCGGCTTTACAAAAAAGGAAAAAAGGATTTGCTAAACTTTTTTACGGATTTCATTGGACGTGTGCATATAGGTGGCGGCATTTGGTGCGATCCTTGGAAAATTCATTCTTTTATGAGTATTACATGTCATTGGATAGATAATGATTGGAACATTGAAAAAAGTATTGATGCATTTAGAGTGTTTGATAGGAGACATACGACCAATAATATTTATAGAGTAATTCAACAAGTTTTAGAATATTATAATTTGATTAATAAAAGTTTTTCAATTTTTTTATAATGTCGCGACAAATACCGCTTCCATTCCCGAATTAAAAAGCGTTTGTAAATCCTCTTTTGGTGAATAATTTTTTCACAATAGATGTGCTTGCCATATTTTAAATTTATGTGTACATGATGGTTGATGCTTTTCTCATCCCAATAAAAATAGCAATTCGATTTTTATGGAGTCTTCGACTTATGAAAGAATGGAGCAGATTTTGTAAACAACATGGGAGAGCACCAAAAAGATTTTCAAAAGATGTTCCGACTTGTTGGAATTCTATCTATGAGTTGCTTAATCAATCTTTTGCTTTTAAAGATTTTTTATGTGCGTTTATTTCAGATAATATTTTTGAAATTAGTTTATTGCCGCAAGAGTAGGATATTTTTAAAAAATAGATTTTAAAAAAAATAATAATGATGCAACTTATACTTTATCTGGTGTTTGTTATCCTACTGCGCATTTATTTTTAATAAAGTTGTTGTTTTTGAAGAATATGAAAAAGATGATGATGCTTTAGCTCCGACTATTATAGCAATGCAAGAAAATGGCTGCATTATTATACTACAATCCTTTTGTTTATTTGGTTACTTTTTTTCGATCCACGTACCAAATTAGATAATTTAGGTGATTATCTGAATATGTATTATTAATGTTTACATTTGAACGAGTTCATAAATGCTAGAACTGTACAAGAAACTATTAAAGATACCATAATAGAATTGTATAATGAATTTTGTAGTGGATATGATTTAGTTGATAGTGGATCTTTCCAACGTAGTGACGTACAAAGTGGAGAGGGTAGTAAAATTAGTAAAGGGGTACCAAATGTTGAAGATTAGGAAAAAAAATGGAGCAACAGGTAATATTTGCAAAATAGAAAACTATTTAATCATTGTTTTTGAGTTTAATGATTCCGAAGACGTCGGAGATTTTAAAATTCTAGAGTGGTGGCAGAGGCGTTCAACCAAATTCTCAATTTTCGCTCTCATCGCAAGACAGGTTTTAGCAACCCCTTGTTCTTGCAGTTGAACAAGCGTTTAGCACTGGAGAATTAATTTTGGACAACCATCGTTCAAGATTACATCTACATTCTGTGGAGTCTCAACTTTGTGTCGATGATTGGACGAAGGCTAAATTTCGACACCAAGAGCTGAATCGAAGCATTGAAGCCAAATTCTTCAATGATGACGACGGAGATACCACTGTCACGAGTACCGGAGCGGGTAGCGATGATTGACGATGAGGTAAGTCTGAGTTATCAAAAATAAAAAAACTACATGAGTTTTGATTCTTCTATTTAAGAAGATATGCAGGCGTTTAATGATAGTTCATTAAGTTCAAGTCCATCCTCTCCTTTTTCCCCCAAATTTGATTATAATGTACAATTTGATTGTAATTTATAATTTATATTTTTTATTTCATAATTTTTTTAAAATGTGAAACTTTATTATTTAAAAAGTATTTTTAGAAGTACGGAACAAACCCTTGAACCGCCTGTTCCAAGTCGAAACCGAAACCGCCGTTCAAAGGGCCGGTTCCGGTTCAGCCATGGCCACGAACCGAAACCACTAATTCATGAACCGGAACTGGCGGTTCCTAAACCGTGGCTTTGTCCACGGCTGCGAAATAATATGCAGCAAATTGCTCTTGTACTGCTTTTGCTTCTTATGGTAATGACGGTAGTGGATGTCAATTTAAGTCACAACCATAGATTGCTACATCAGATTTACATGAATTGAAATGATGTTGATTTGCTATTGAAATGCCCTTAAACTTTGATATGGCCCAGGTCCAGCATCGGCCCACTTGGAGCTCACATTCGAATCTCCTCCCCAAAGCCCAACCCGAACATTTGTCCTATTCGAGAGATATTAATTGACCCGACTCAAGCCCAAATGACTCAGCCCCACTAAAGCGACCAGATTGATTTAGCTGGTATGAACACACGTAAAAGCTGGCCCATGTAACCTGATCATGTCGTCTTGTTTGATGCTTGTAACAAAGGTCAATGAATTATGAATAGCACCACACAAAGTCAAGTCAAGCACCCATGACTTTTGTCCTTGTCAAACCAAGTCAATGTTGACCCATGCTTTGAATTCAACTCATGAATAAAATTGCATTTTCTTCTTCTTTCTTAAACAATTTGAATAGCACATTATCTTGAACCCCCCAAAAAAAAAAAAATTGATAAAGAGAAAGGCGTGGTCCAGTCGAACGCTACCTCGCTTCAATAGCGGAACAGGTTAGATCGTTAGTCACACGTTCATGCCGCTCTTGGTAGCTACAATATCCTACCTGCGAACAATATGCCGGCAGCCTTGGCGAAAGCAGATAGGCGCTCTCGCTGCCTAGCATCTGAACGACATTGGACATGCTCGGTCTATCTTCGGGATGCTCTTGTACGCACAGCAATGCGATATGGAGGCACAGAGAGAACTCTCCAAACGAAGACGGTTTGGCCAAAGCAGAGTCCATTAGCTCAACCCCACCATCGAATTTCCATAATTCCCAAGCCTGGAGAAACAATTTTTCCTTAATGAGGTTCTAGCTATACAATGAATTGAAGAATGGATGGGGTAATCGATAATCAGCGAAGGGAATTCGGGACAAGAACATTGTCTCTTACGTATCCGAGTAGGTTTACAGAGCGATCTGAGTGGGCGAAGATTGTGTTCTAATGATCTCAAGCATAATCACTCCAGAGCTGAACACGTCGGACTTAGCAGACAAAAGGCCATGGACAGCATATGCCGGAGACATATAACTGCTGCCCCGGAAACCAGTTAACGTGACTAAATTAGCCATCCGAACAGAATTGCACGAACAACTCTCTGGTTTTCTTGTATATGTTTGGAGACTTGCTATGTCCCGACGGCACTAGCCATTTTTGCCCATGCTTCGTTCTCTCCAAAAACTCTCGCCATCCCAAAGTCCGATATCTTCAGGTTCATGCTGCTTTCCAACAGAATGTTGCTGGTCTTCAGGTCACGGTGAATGACCCTCAATCTAGAATACTGAAGCAGATAAAGCAGCCCCTGAGCTATCCCTACGATTATGCGCACGGGTCTCTTCCATTCCAGCGATGGCTTCTTTTTAGGATCTGCGACAGCAATGCTTCATTGGAATCGCAAGGATACTTCTCATGTAAGTTGGAACAAAAGGATAGTTAAATCATATACCAAACAGAAAGGAATCCAAGCTTTTGTTGGTTGATGCAGCAAACTTACAACCTTTCAAGATTCCAATGCTGGAGCTTCGACATTACCTGGACCTCATTTTTTGAACTCCTCTAGCCCTTGTCCGGACTTTCTTGAAAGTCGCTTCACCGCAATTTCATGTCCCAGCAACATACCCTGCAGGGGACACCAGGACCATTTAGTCTAAACACCAGGACCACTTAGTCTAAACAGATTGCGTTTTGGGCACTGCAGATCCTAAGCACGGGAAAAGAAACAAATTGCATTTGAAGTCTTGATGGCTGAACAAATCATATAAACTCCACCGAATCCACCCTCGCCCCGTTTGTTTTCAGCAAAAAAATTGCTCGTGCTCACCGACACGCAAGAGAAACTGAGAATCCGTAGCTCTTGAGCCCTCTTTCTGACAGATATCAGCTTAATATCGCGGCTGTCTTGATTTTCCACCGAGGCATCCGAACCCAATTGGATCAGGAATAACTCCAGGTTCCTTGTCGTGTCCATCTCGTTCTTCCATGCTGCTTTGAAGAATCAAGTACTGCAGTGAGAATAAGACAGAAAGAAGCTGAACTTATTTGACCAGGTAAAGCTTAGTACCTATCCGGTTGTTTTTCCATCTCATGGCTGAGACAACGAACAAAACCACTGGAACGATCAGTGCTAACCATAACAGCCTCTTGCTCCAATGTTCTGAGAATGAAACTGTGTCATTTCATTGTTTCTAGCCAAAGACTATAGATAGATCCAATTGCAGTCTAGAGTATTTGTCACTCCATTGGTGTGTCATTCTACATAAAAACACTGGAAATTTGTGCCAGGCAGATAGATCAAGTTACAGAATTCTGAGGATTTTGCATGATTAATCGATCCCGCGCATATAGCATCATCATGAGGAATTCTTAGCACATTCGGATAAATTGACTAAGAAGAGTGTTTGAATGTAATCAGAATATCAGAAATCCAGTATAATAGAACCCACCTGCTTTCCTTCGAACATGAGCAGCTGTTTCATTGATATTCCACCGAACAACCATGAGTGCATTTTGTTGGCCAGTCTCTTCTTCGAAAATATTATATCTCCATAGAAAAATTGATGTCCCGTGCCGTCATCACGATAGGTACCGAAAGAATTACAAGAGCAATTGCTCGTGCACATTATTTCACAATCACTGATACCCAAATGATCCAATTCATTGAAAGCATTAAGTTTTGGCACGGATCCTTCTTTTAATCTAAAATTATACAAGGCTGGCTTATCGATATGACAGTCTATTGAACCGCCAGAAGTATTCGTGCAAATTGGGCTATAGACCACCGAAATTTCCTTCCCGATCATTGTGAGAGCCTGAATTTGCCCAGACGGAGACAGGACAAACCAGGACAGTCTTATCAGTTACGTTGGTTGGTGTCGTAAGTCCAAGTACATCTCACCACCATTAGAAACGAAAGTAATGATGTAGTCTTCAAGCAAGCTGTTACGGAGAGACCTGAACTTGTGTTCATCTAGGTACCTGATCGCCCACGAGACATTGTCGCGGTGAAACACGAGTTGCGTCTCATTCGTAGTGGCCATCAGGGCAAGAACAAAAGAACCAGGAGAAGGCACAGGATGGGCTCTGCCACGAAACGAGAAACTGTTCTCTCGTCTTATCCATGCCCAGATCGAAAAACCCTAGTTTCATCCAGGGCAGCAACGCGTCCGACAGATTGTAGAAGCTTTCCCAAACCGTGTTCTCACCCTCCACGAGAACAAAGTTCCCCGAATCGAGAAGTACGGCTATGGTACTGCCGTTAGTGGCCAACATTGCAGGATTGACTAGGACTCGAACCAACCTTCTATCAGAAATCACCAAGCTCCCATCAGACCGAATGGAAAGAACACCGGAAGAGTCGGGAATCGGGTGCTCCCGATTGGCGACCCAGACCGGCACCTTATGAGGATAGTCCTTGAAGTTTGAACCAAATGCCCAGGTAGTAGTTGCTTGAGGAAGACCCGTCTGTCCTAAGAATCCTAGTTTAAAGAATCCTAGTTCGAACCTCTTATTGGATGAGACTAAAGTCTTGCTGTCCTTCAAGTCCTGACCAGGTAACGGGTGTTTGTTGCCTCAGACAGCCTCAACAAACAGCTACAGAAGACCAGGAAAACACAGAATTCGGTGAACATATCTGAGAGTGAAGACTGGGCTGTGGCCATTGAGGATGAATTTTCCGATCTCTGGGCGGTGTTGCCTTGCAATCTCTCAAGAGGGTTTTCAGTAATGGCATGCTTTGGTTGACTTGAAATCCTGTGGGCAACATTAGTCGTTGCATAAATGAAACTGAAAGCATCGAAAGGGACTGTATTGCCAAAACGCCAGCGTGGACCACAAAAGTCTCCATCCCTGAAAGAAATGGACCGAGTTCATAGGAAAAGGACATGCCAAGTTCTAAGCGGGATACATACGCAATGTATCTATATCTTTTGGACCCACGCAATGCGAATATAGAAATTGTAGAATCAAGTGTGAGTATTTTTTTTAAAAATAGTTAATACCATGAAAAATTTCAAAATGGTACACCTATGATAATTTACCTCAAACTATCGTTTTAACCACTTAAAACCCTAAACTGGTGTACCTTTAATAAATCTACCCCAAATTGATTCACTTATGATAAATTTATCATCCAATAGTTATCGTTAAATTTTATTGTCAAATTATTGATTTGGATGTCACTTGACAATTGCCGGATATACACATTGAATGATGTGAGTGTGTAGGTTACTTTGCAAGTGAAAGCCTTTTCTACTCTTTCAAATGAAGGCCACAGGCTAAGTGAGTAATTGTTCATAAAGGAGTTGTAGTTATTTTTATTATTATTTTAAATCTAGAATTCTTTGATTATATTTAATGGTGTTGGGTTGTCCCACAGGTTGGTAGTAAATTTATAAGCGTGGGATAAAACCTCACACTTTTATTGCAAAATCTACTATCACATGTAAAAATGTATGCGTACAACGGAAAGAAAAATGGCTCTAGATGACCAATTTTGCCTACTTCGTCTAACCAGGAAATAAGCACGTGACATTGACACCCTTGCTGATCACGCCGCCGTCCACAAAAGAGAAGATGTTCATTCAAAATGGGAGTCGTTCGTTCAGCTTGATCGTCGTCCTTCTCGTGTTGACCATCAATTTGCCTGCTCCGTCCCTTTGGCTTTCACTCTCTCCCTCTCGCACTTGCAAAGATTAAATGATAAACAAATAGATTCCGGTTTTCGAAATTCGATCCTCACCCAACTTTTCAGAGAAAGAGAATTCTCTCTCCGATGACAACTGCTGCTTTGTCTTCCCTCTCGGAGAAGCTAAGTAAGTCCTGTGTTCTTCTTCTCATGCTCTTGTTTAGCTGTTTGTTGCGGCTATCGGAGGCAGCGAACATTCTTGTGCCTGGTCAGGACTTGAGGGACAACCAGACTTTGGTCTCATCCAATGAAGCGTTTGAGCTGGGATTCTTCAAGACTGGTGGGTCTTCCTCAAGCAACTACTACTTGGGCATTTGGTTCAGGGACGATCCTTACAAGAAACCGGTCTGGGTTGCGAATAGAGACTACCCGCTTATTGATTCTTCTGGTGTACTCTCCATCAGGTACGATGGGAACTTGGTGATTTCTGATAAAAGGCGGATTCAGCATTTGCTCAATGCTATGATGCTATCTCCTAGTAATGGCACAAGCGCCATATTGCTTGATTCTGGCAATTTTGTTCTGATGGAAGGCAATAGCACAGTTTGGGAAAGCTTTTACTATCCATCGGACACATTCCTGCCCGGCATGAAAATTGGGTTTTTGGATATGGGCACTGAAAAGGTAAGGGACCAGATCCTTGTTTCGTGGCAGAGTCCCTCTGTTCCATCTTCCGGTTCCTTCGTTCTCGCTGTGCTCGAAGACAATAAGACGCAAATCGGAGTGTGGCACCGTGATGAGGTGGTTCCGAGACTGATCGGATACTATGATGGTCGGAGATTCAGGTTCTTGTTCAACAGCTCGCTCGAAGTCTACGAGTTCACTTTTGTATCCAGCACCACTGAGAGTTACTTAACTTTTGCTACTAAGCGAAAAGATAGCTTTTCCTGGTTCGTTATGGCCCCATCGGGGGAAATTCAGGTTTTTTCGATGATTAGGAAGGAAATTTCAGTAGTGTATAGTCCAATATGTGCAAATACTTCATCTAACGACGCTGCTGACTGTTATATCGAGAAGCCGCCCTTGTGTGCAGATGGTAATAACTTTTCATTGACGGAAGCGTTCATGCCAAATCCTAATGTTTTGAACGAATCCATTAGTCTGGGCATAAGTGACTGTGAAATAATGTGCCGGAGAAATTGCTCCTGCGCTGCTTTTGCTTCATACCGCAATGACGGCACCGGATGTCAGTTTTACTATGGAGATACAGAGTTTACTTTGGGTGAAACCGGCCAAGGAAAGAGAACCATGTTTGCTCGTGGGACTTTCACTACAACAGCGTATCGGCTTCCAAGGAATTCCGGTAGGCTCAGTAACTCATTTCATAATGTTAATCTGCATGGATCTTCAGATTGTACCCTAGGCTTCAAAAAACCATGTCAACTTCTAAAACAAGAATTGCTATACCATCATTTGCAATTTCGTCGAATGGCTAGGCGTAAATAAGTAAATCACTGATAACACATTGATGCCTACCTACATCCCATACTTGGCCTCCATTAGCGGCGCATATCTATCAAAATCGATCTGCCAAATTGTAACTGGGTCGAACCTTTGAAACAAGGGCTTTGCCTTGAACATGTCATGACTCCGTTTCATTTTCAGGTCATTGGAAAAAGAGGTTGCTCTGGCCGATGGCAATCATTTCCCTAGTTGTACTCGTCGCTCCATCTTTCGTTGTTATCTCAAGATGGAAAATTCATACCTGCATAGGTACTAAATCTACTCATAAGCAGAAATATTGGCCTTTTACTTTTTTGGACTCATTTCTCACTGAATTGTTTGATTCTCGAAGCAGTGTGCAATGAGAAAGAAACAAGCACAGAAAGGAACCTGGAGTTGTTCCTGTTCCAACTGGGGTCTGATGTCCCCGTGGAAAGCCAAGACAGCCGCACTGGTAAACTCAAAGCTGTCAGAAAGAGAGATCATGAGCTACCAATTCTCAGCTTTTCTTGTGTCTCAGAGGCCACGAATAATTTTTCTCCAGAAAATGAACTAGGCAAGGGTGGTTTTGGGCCTGTTTATAAGGTTATTCCTCAATCAGTAATTCAATGCTAATGCTGTTCCTTTTCATGGTTTTAATCCTTTTGCTCTCGAGCACAAACATGAAATTTCCTGAAATTCATGTTGCAGTATCTGACATGCAATATCTTAGACTCAATGGCCTTGGTGTTTAACGCAGGGCATGTTGTTGGGGCATGAAATTGCTGTGAAGAGGCTTTCTAGGAAGTCTCGACAAGGGCTAGAGGAGTTCAAGAATGAGGTTCGGTTAACTTCGAAGCTCCAGCACAGGAACCTTGTCAGGTTGCTGGGTTGTTGCATGGAGAGAGAAGAAAAAATCTTGATCTACGAGTACATGGCTAACAAAAGCTTGGATTCCTTTCTTTTTGGTACGGTGTTTACCTTTTCTGTTTATTCGATGTGATCAATCCTGTGTGCGTCCTCATTAAGAATGAATGATACCGGTACAGCTCCTCACAAGAAGCCGCTTCTGGAATGGAAGAGACGTGTGTTTATCATCAAAGGAATAGCTCAAGGACTTCTTTACCTGCACCAGTATTCTAGATTAAAGATCATACATAGGGATCTGAAGACCAGCAACATTTTGTTGGATAAAGACATGAACCCGAAAATATCGGACTTCGGGATGGCGAAAATTTTCAGAGAGAATGAAGTGCGGGCAAGGACCACTCGGGTCGTCGGGACATAGTAAGTCTCTTAAGACACGAATAAACACATGTTCCTGGTGTATTTGCTCCGATTGGCTAATAAATTGTTTTGATGCAGTGGTTGTATGTCCCCAGAATATGCAGTGCATGGCCTTTTCTCTGCTAAGTCTGATGTATTCAGCTTCGGAGTGATTATGCTGGAGATCATTAGTGGCAGGAAGAACACAACCTTCATTCATTCGGATCGCTCTCTAAACCTTCTAGAATATGTAAGTTGCAGTGTTTATCCCAGCATTACGAAGCACATACACAAAATAGCCTAGAACTCTTTTTTGCACAATCCATGAACTGATAACAAAATGTTGTATCCATTTAGGCTTGGGAATCGTGGAAATCTGGACAGGGGGTTGAGTTAATGGATCTTGTATCAGCTGATCCGCCTTCCGTTGGAGAATTTTCTCTGTGCCTACACATTGCGCTGTTGTGCGTAGAAGAGCGTCCAGAAGACAGACCAAACATGTCGGATGTTGTTTCGATGCTAAGTAATGGGAGTTCCCATCTGCCGTCACCCAAACAGCCAGCGTTTTCTTCACATGCTGAGTATTGTGGTTCACAAAAGCAGCAAGATTTCTCGGCAACAGAGATAACCTGTTCCGAGGTGGAAGGGAGGTAGCAGTCGGGATTCGAAGATACAACTCTTGTTGTACATAAAACTGAAGTGTCATTGAACTGTTCAAATCATAGTTGCTACGGCGACAAGGCGAGCACAAGTCTTTAAAATGCCTAGGCGATTAGGCATCCGCCTAGTCGTCCACAAGTCGATAAGACGACAATGTAGCTGAATATTTATATATATATATATATATATATATATATATATGTATGTATGTATAATTATATATTTTATATCTGTACTTCAAATCTTATATGAAAGATTATTAAAATAAAAAACTATCGAATATATTTAAGACATATAATAATCATAAAATGGAGTAAGTAATCGAGATTAAGTAATTATAAGTTCAATAATTTCAAAATAATCTAACATAGTCTACTAAATAGGTTCAAATATAAAGAAACATCTCAAACATATAAAAGTGATAACTCAAATGGTGTCATCAAGCATCACTTCGTCTTCATTGTTCCCTCCACATGATGTCACCCTTTGTTGCTTTGAAAACCCCTAACACGTTCTCCCCCCACTCTCTCTCTCTCTCTCTCTCTCTCTCTCTCTCTCTCTCTCTCTCCTGTTCACTTTCTTTTTCCTCTTCGGTCTTCGTCTTCTTCATCGGCTTCTTCTCCTCGATCCGAGCCCCTTCGCCTCCGTGCATCTCCAATCCGATGCCGGCCAAGACCCAAACCCCAGAACCCCTTCCATCTACTCCATGTCTCAGCCACCAAGGCCTCCTCCACCACTGCCCAGTTGAGTTTCGCGATCTTGAGACGCCGCAACAGTCCCAACCGAGGTCCTAGCTCGCCTGCGCCGCCGCACTCAGGCCCGAAGACAAATCCAGCCACCACCCGAGCCTCTGTCCCGCAGTCGCGACCCCAGATCTGCGAGCTCGAAGACCCAACGCCAGCTTCGCGCTTCCTGCGCCGTCGACCCACAGCCCCGACACCACCCCAGAGACTTGACCAACAGCCGCGCTACCGTCAGACACCAATTGACCCAAATCTAGCTGTTGTACAGCTTCATAGCTGGCTGACCCAAGCCATCTGCTTAGCCTGACACGTCCAAGGGGCCCAAGACGTCCACAAGCGACTCCTAGACAACCAAGACGCCCGCCTTGGGGAGAACCAGCAAGGCGATAGGATGCCTTGGGCATCCGAGGTCGCTTTGTCGCGTAAGCGTCGCATAGGCGACGACTTGATATCTATGATTTAAAGAGCAATTGTTCAGCTAATTGTTCCAATGTTTTGTTATGTTCCTGTGTTCCTCGGTGTGGTTAATCAATAGTAAGAAATAAACTCCCAATTTATCTTGGCACACCATGGATTTAACTTTTAACTAACTTTAGTTATTGTCCGCTTTGGCCAATCTCATGTCGAGCCTCACGACTTTATCTTTTGGCTTATAGATGGGCACTTTCTTAGGGGTCACCCGTTCTGGTAATGCTTCTAGTCCCACCTCACCATTCTTAACTATTGAGTTTCAAAATTAAGCATTGTCATTACGTCAAAAGGCATCTCCATAAGTTAATTCTAATTTGGGTTAATGCCATAAAAAATCTCAAACTGGCACACATGTAATAAATTTACCTCAAATTATTTTTTAACCATTAGAAATATCAAACTGATACACTCAGACTAGTGCATTTATGACAAATTTACCCAAACTGGTACATCTGTGATAAATTTACCATTCGTTAATTTTCATTAAATTTAACTGTGAAATTACTAAATTTTGACATGTGGCAGTTGACAGATATATCAATTTGGGGTTTTTACTCTCTATTTGTCACAAGTTTATCAATTTATGATTTTTTGTAATGTTAACTCAATTAACGAAGGGTAAATTTATCACATATGCATCAGTTTAGGGTTTTTGATTGTCAAAAAAATAATTTGAGGTAAATTTATCATAGATGCACCAGTTTAGGATTTTTGGCAATCAAAAAAATAGTTCAGATAAATTTGTCACAATTGTACCAGTTTATAATTTTTCATGGTAGTAACCCTTCTTGCTTTCATATATAAAAAAACTCTCTACCCTCTCGCTATACAGTTCGGTTCATTCCTACTCATTTTGTCATCATAAAGCTTGTCAGTAGCCGCTCTTATTTAGACCTTCATGCCCTGACGATGACTTCTCGCTTTTGTTGGACCAGGTCGATACCCATTTACTCTTAAACTGAAAAACGGTTTCCTTGAAGGATGAGAATTGTTCTTCCGACAGGGACCTTGACAGTGATGACTTTGGCAACCATCTTAAATCTCAAACAAATGCACAGGGCAATGTGGATGGCATTGTCATGACTCGAGACTCAATACTTACAGGATTTGATATACGCGGAAATAGTGATTGTCATGAGAACAGTGCTCTTGTACAAGCTTATTGGTGGTTATGACTAGGTGGTGGCCATCTGCAGGATACAGCGGTTGATGCGAAATTTAAGGTTTGCTGAGAAGCGCAAGTTAATTTTTCATAACTCAAAAGTATGCATTATTGCCCAAAAAAGAATGTATGTATACTCGCCATTAAAAAAATGGTTTTTTTTACTGGCCAATTTTTCTTACTTTATCCTGTTTGAATGAGCTATAAAAGATATTATAATCACAAAAAAATATGTATGGATTGTAATTAGCGAGATTAGTGGATCTAGATTAGAGAATATATCTTTTAGGATTCTTTTCTTTATCTGTATATATATACCACTAGGTCATTGTAAAAAATAGAATGAAGATATTCAGAAAATTGAGGAATATGATTTCTTTCTCGAAATCTCTCTATGTTAACTTGGTATCAGATCCCTAGGGTTAATCCTTGGGAGTAATGCACACCCACTTCATCTTCTTCTTTCTCGTGGTCGGCTTTGAATCCATGGCGGATCCGAACCCTACCAAACCATTGGTTCTCACCTAGAATCGAGAGGGGAATTCGACCACAGAAACCTTTTTGGAGGATCTAACTACCCGATTAAATCAAATTCTGACTCAGAACCATGTCACTCCTCCAGCATCAACGACACAGAATGATTCGGCTTCATCACAGACTACAATTAAACTGGATGGAGCCAACCATGAATTATGGTCTCAGGTTGTCGAGATGTACATCACCGGCAAAGACAAACTGAGATATATCAACGGAGACCTCCCTTAGCCACTGCCTACAGATCTTGGCTTTCGGAGGTGGACATTCAACTGTAAAAGGCTGGCGTATCAACTCCATGGATTCGGCGTTGATTGGCAAATTCATTCGCTTCCCAACAGTGAAATTTATCTGTGATGCAATTGCAACAACCTTCTTTGAAGGAATGGATGCCTCTTAAGTTTATGACTTGAAGAGACGTATGACTTGGATGCGACAAGGAGGAGGACCGATTGAGGCGTATTACAACAACCTTCGATGGTCGTGGAGAGAGATCGACTTTCGTCGCCCAAACCCAATGCGATGTCCCGAAGACATTGGAAGACATAATATGGCTATACAGGAAGATCGAATTTACATATTCCTTGATGGACTGGATGACCATCTTGACAAGGTCAAAGCAGATGTCTTACAGATGCAGCCATTTACTACGGTTGAACAAGCCTATGCCCGTCTTCGACGAGAAAACATGAGACAAACTGTGATGTTAACAAACAATGACATTGTTCGTGATTCGGCAGACATGATATCTAGAGAGAATAGGGCGGACGTCAAAGCAAATCTAAATTCCTTGCTACACATAGCTAAGCCTGGAATTGTGCAAGAAGGAGGAAGGCTTAGCTTAGCACCACGCTAAAAAACTTCTCCTAGAAGAGTTTGCTTACATTGTGGCAATTCTAAACATAACAAGGAGACGTACTATAAGCTTCATGGATATCCAGATCGGTGGAAGGAGTTACAGACTCGAAAGCAAGCAGAAGAGAAAGGAAAAGCTTCTATTGTGACCGCAGAGACTCAACTAGATCACATGGATCCATAGAATGTGATGTCGGAAGGTAACCATGGAATTGTTTTGGCTAGTTGCAATAAGATCGATTGCAATCATTGGGTCATTGATTAGGGAGCTACAGATCATATGACTTTTATCCCTGACGAATTTGTTCATACCTAGAACCAAGACGTGGTGGTATCTCCAAAGCTAATGGATTCACCTATCTAGTGACTGAGGCTAGAGTTGTTGCAATTTCACCTAAATTTTCTATTTCTAACACTTTGCTTGTCACTTCATTATCGACTAAATTAATTTCGATTGGACAAGTTACTGAGGATTTGAATTGCACTGTTATAATGTATCCTCATTTTTGTTTATTTCAGGATATTCTCACAAAGGAGATAATTGGATGCGGTACTAAGAGAGTGGGGTTGTATTACATGGATGACTTTAGTTCGGGAGTGCAAATAATGCTCGAAGTACATCCATCAGTAGGGAGAAACGGATTGCAACATCCATCATTTGGTTATATGAAGCGGTTATTTCCTAATCTTTTTATGAATGTGAAAGATTCCGACTTACAATGTCAGACTTGCATATCGGCTAAGAGTCATAGAATTCATTTTCCTATAAGTTTGAGTAAAAGTGAAGTTCCTTTCTATTTTATACATTCAGACGTTTGGGGTACATCTCCTAGTACCGCTGTTTCGAGATTTAGGTGGTTTGTGATATTTGTTGATAACTGTACTAGGATGACATGGCTTTACTTAATGAAGAACAAGAATGAGGTAGCAGAAATATTTAGAAATTTTAATACTATGTTACAAACCCAATATAGTGGCAAAATTCAGATTTTAAGAAGTGATAATGGTGGGGAGTACATGAATAAATATCTCAAGGAATATTTTCAATAACATGGTGTGATCCATGAGTTATTTTTCCCATAATCACCTCAGCAAAATGGTGTTGCGGAGGGAAAAAATAGATGTATTTTTGAAACAACTCGAGCGTCGTCGTTTGAGAGTCATGTGCCTCAAAGATTTTAGGAAGATGCAGTGACCACAATCGTTCATCTCCTCAATTGGATGCCGTCTAAAGTGTTAAATTTGAAGACACCACTACAGACCTTATCTACATATGTTCCTTTACCGTCTGTCCTAACTATTTCTCCTCGAGTGTTTGGGTACGTTGCATTTGTTCACATTCCAAAGAATCAGTCAACGAAACTCAATCCTTGTGCACTACGACGTCTATTTTTGGGATATGGTATACACCAAAAGGGTATCGCTGTTATTACCCCTCTACCCGGCGAACCTATGTGACTATGGATGTTTCTTTTGTTGAGACTAAATCCTTTTATCCAACTCTCAATTCTTCCTTTCAAGGGGAGACACCGATAAAAAGGACGAATTGGTGGGAATTTTATAGTAGTATATTCTCCGGAGAAGTAGAGAATACATCGCTTGAGGGGGAGCAATCCGTTGAAAGGGTATCGTCTGAGAAGACATCAGCTAAAGGGGTATCGTCTGAGAATGTATCATCTGAAGGGGTATCGTCTGAGAAGATATCATATGAGGGGGTATCGTCTGATGCTGTACAAATTCAACTCCTACATAAGCATAATCATGCAGAACATCTTCCATCCTCTCTAGTACCTAACTCAACTCCTAAGAATATTCCTGAGGTAATCTCACCTACTCCTTATATTTTTTATGAGTCTAATACTTCTATGGGATATAAATTACCTGCTAGGCAAAATCGAGGCAAACCTCCAAACAAGTACTCACCGGATGCTGAAGAGAAGAAATCTATATGTCTCATTGCAAATTATGTATCAACCAAAAGGTTGTCCGACACATTAAAGGCATTTGTATCGAACACTTCTGCAGTTCGTATTCCGAAAGGGATGTATAACGCTCTAAAAGATCCCAAATGGGTTCAAGCGATGGAGGAGGAGACGGTTGCTTTGGAAAAAAAAAATGAGACTTGGTAGTTGGTGAATTTGCCCGAGGGAATGAAGACTGTGGGAGATAAGTGGGTCTTTTCTGTGAAGTATAAAGCATATTGATCTATTGAAAGATACAAGGCAAGACTGGTGGCAAATAGGTATACGCAAACTTATGGAATTGATAATCGGGAGACGTTTTCTCCTGTTGCTAAACTTAATACTGTGTGAGTCCTGTTGTTTCTTGCAGTTAATTTAGACTGGTCATTACACCAATATGATATCAAGAATGCATTTCTTCATGGTAATCTTGAAGAAGAGATTTATATGGATGTTCCTCTGGGTTATAATTCATCCTTACAACCTAAGATGGTGTGTAAGTTAAAATGATCATTGTATGGTCTGAAGGAGTCTCAACGAGCATGGTTTTGCCGGTTCACTTTGGCGATGAGGAGATATGGGTATTCCCATAGTGATTCGAATCATACGTTATTTCTGAAACGACATCAAGGAAAGATAACAACAGTGATTATATATGTTAATGATATGATTATTACTGGAGATGATCTAACAGAAATATCTGAATTCCAAAAAAAACTTTCTGAGGAGTTTGAGATGAAAAATCTTGGGGATTAAAATATTTTTTAGGTATTGAAGTAGCAAGGTCGATATGAGAAATATTTCTTTCACAAAGGAAGTATGTGCTAGATTTATTGGTAGAGGTGGGATGTTGGACTGCAAACCTGCAGACACACCAATTATTCAGAATCATAAACTTGGAGAGTATCTAGATCAAATGCCAGCAAACAAAGATAAATGTTAGTTGGCAAACTAATTTATCTATTGCATACGCGTACTGACATTGCATATGCCGTAAGTGTTGTTAGCCAATTCATGCATGCCCCAAGTGAAGATCATATGAATGCAATGATGCGTATACTTCGCTACTTTAAGTCTTCTCCAAGGCAAGATTTGAGATTCTTGAAAGGAGATCACCTTGAGATGGAAGGTTTTACTAACGCAGATTGGGTCGGGAGTGCCTATGACCGAAGATCAACATCATGATACTTCACTTTCGTGGGAGGAAAATTAGTTACTTGGAGAAGCATGAAACAGAAGGTGGTGGCATTATCAAGTGTAGAGGCCGAATTCAGAGGGATGGTCAAAGGGTTGTGTGGGCTTCTATGGCTAAAGAAATTAATGTCAGAGATTGGGTTCGCTCCGAGAGTCGAGATGAAGTTGTTTTGTGACAACAAAGTAGCAATTAACATCTCACATAATCCAGTTCAACATGACCGTACCAAACATGTTGAAGTAGACCGTCATTTTATCAAGCAAAACTTGGATAGCAATGTGATTCAATTTTCATTTGTTCGAT
This sequence comes from Rhodomyrtus tomentosa, assembly GCA_028455895.1. NCBI lineage: Eukaryota > Viridiplantae > Streptophyta > Magnoliopsida > Myrtales > Myrtaceae > Rhodomyrtus > Rhodomyrtus tomentosa. Next base: position 36,576,648 of record JAPCWY010000004.1, read on the forward strand.
CTGAAGATCAGTTGGCAGATATTTTAACGAAGGCGTTATCAAGCAAGATTTTCTACAACTCATTTGGCAAGTTGGACATTCACGACATTCATATACCAACTTAATGAGGAGTGTTAGGATGAGCTGTAAAAGATATTGTAATCGTAGAAGATATGAATGAATTGTAATTAACTAGATTAGTGGATTTGGATTAGAGAATATATTTTGTAGGATTCTTTTCTTTATCTGTGTATATATATCCCTAGGTTATTGTAAAAGATAGAATGAAGATATTTAGAAAATTAAGGAATACGATTTCTTCCTCAAAATCTCTCTGTGTTAATATATCCTACCAGAAAATCATAAGAAATGGATTTTATGGACATTTTTTAGGGGTGGATGATAACCATTATATTCCTGAAAAAATTTATAGCTAGACTTTGGACAAGTTTATGAACAAAGAAATGCGTTTAATAACGGCACAAAATTTTTATTCCTCATTTGATAACAGCATAAAATTTTTATTTCTTGGAATGGAATCTCATTTGATGGAAAATGGATTTCTCTACGGATGAAATCATAAAGAATGCACATATTCAGTGATCGAAAGACCGTTATTATTAGTGAAAATCACTACTAATGTTTAGCTAACCATTTCACCAGCCATTCCTTTTTTTTTCCCTGGTGGAAAGACAAGTTCTTATTCGACAATTACCGAAAGAGAATGTAAAATTCTTGCATCGAGCTTGCGCTGTAGTAGCGTCAAAGCTTTATGTGCTATAAAGACCAAAATCCCACACCAGAGACAAGCGTCTTTCTCTCTATAATAAGGGTGTGAGGAATTCACTTCTCATTTTTTTTTCTAATTGATAAAAAAAAATGAAATAGTACAAAAATATTCAAATCAAGGTCCAAAATATTGGGCGGAACAAGCGATTGATCAAATAAATAGACAGAACAAGTAAAGTAAATCGGACACAAGATATACATGGTTCGGTTGTAAAGACCTACGTCCCCGGAGAGAGCAGCAACGAATTTTACTATAGAATGAGCGATACAATTCGGAGATTACAAACCACACTCGAGTCACTCAAACACTCTCAATGTTTTCTACCCCAATTACATACAAGAACGCACACAGTGTTTAGCCCTCAATTCTTAATGAAATAATCTCTCAATCTCGTAAATAAATTAAAATATAAATTTAACTTTAAGACTTCATCGGTTAAATCACTCAAGAACTTGACGTAATTCCACGAACGAATAACTCGCAGAGGAAACCCAAAAACAAACACTCGGAGATTATTTAGCTCATGAAGTAAATACCCATCTACAAAGAAGCAATCCCTCGTAATCCGTTCATCAACTTGCGTCGCAACTATTCTCGCGGCCAAATATGTTTGTCAAATATATTAAGTTGACCAAGTTGGAGAAGGAGACAACTTGGACTTTCCTTCTCTGCACTGTCTTTGCCGACACCAATAAGAGATCTCCAGATATCTTTCTGCATATTAGGAAAAAAAAAAAAACCAGCAAACGTTTGAGTTCAACTTTCCACAGTTAAAGTTCAACCTTGGGCCCCCACCTGAAAATATCAAAGCCGATTCAATCGCCGGAGTAATTCTAACATTGACTCCTCTTCATAGAAGGTTGTGCATTCAGTGCTCAATATTTCGAAAAATCGCAAATATCCAATATATTTTATTTCCCTTTAATATTAATTTTATTCGCTATCTAAACTCGAGACATATTCCAACAATCTTCACATTGGCTCAAATTTTGAGCTAAGTCGCAATCACTTCATCATAATCCAGATATCATTTGCTACTCTCCCAACAGGCTCAATGAGTTCAACTGCTACAAACATCATCCAAATCTAAGTCGTGCTTAAATTTCGCCATAACTGAGGACTTCATTAGAACACCAACTAAACATGCATATTTAATTGCTCCACAAGGACTATATGACACAGGCTCCTTAATCACAGATAAAGCAAAATCATTATTGCATCTATATTTGTAGACCGAATACGTACCTTGTCAATATCAGCAGTTATAGCAACCGTGGCTCTATAGGCTCCACCTCGCTACAAGCACCATCTATGTCGATTACTTCGCTTGTATCCACTACTTCAGGGGTTTCTGGTTGTAACTTCATCTCAAACTGAATACCGTCTAGATCTATATTAACACTGCTATAATCACTCCTAACCAGAAATACTAGAGACTTGTCAAAGGTAAATTCTCTGCTGCAAACAGGTGAATTTATATTCGGACACCACAACTAATGACCCCACTCACCTCGTGCATAGCGATGGAATATGCACCTTGCCCTCACATCGAGCTTATCATCACTAACTTGATAATAATATGGAAAACCAAATATTCTAAGAATAGAATAATCAATAATATTACTTGACCACACTTTGTCGGGAGTCCGATATCCGATCACAGTCTATGGGAATATATTCACCATGTAGTTTGACATACTAAGCGCATCCGCTAAAATTCTCCTACCAGCACTAAAGATCTTTTTACGGGCCGTCTCTAATAATGTTCTGCTCATCGATTCTGTCAATTGTTATGGTTTATTGGCACTAGTACGGTGTTTCACTATGCCTTTTTCCATGCAGCATTTATTTACTAGCTTCAAGCAAGACTCCATGCTACTGTCAGTTTGCACATGCTTGATCGATTTGCCAGTTTCCGTTCTAATCAAAACTCTCGACAGCGTATTCCTGATAACATCATTAATCTTGTGCATCAGCACAATCACCTAGGCCTTCCTCTAGTAGCTATTAGACTCTCGAACAGATGTCGACGTCTCAAGAACAAAACTTATCAATGTCTCACCTTAAAGTTCATATAGGTCGCCATGCTTGATTTCCTTCATAATCACCAGGGCACCTCAAACAATCTTCAAAACTCCACCTCGTGAAGAATACCTGCATCCAGCTGAATCTAGGGTACCCTAGAAAATTAAGTCTTTTTCAATTCTAGAACATGTCTTACTCTAATCAATGTCCTCACAATACCATCATGCATTTTGATTTTAATATCACCAATACCCATAATGTAACATTTTGATTTCCGGTCAATTTCAGACTCATTAATGATAAATGAATCTAGAGATGTATTTCAGTTATATCTCGCTCGAATCTGATCAATTCGAGTAAACTGACCAAAAGGGAAAGGCTAACGAGAGATATGGTACGTGGACCTAGGAAACTCGCATAGGAAATGACGCTTTGACCATAAGAATTGTCAAGGGGATATTTAGAGCCATAAAAGGTCGATCCAAAGATGATTCAGGGATACCTTGCGAGTGTCATACGATTGGAACGTGAGTGATGCCATTTAACCAACGTATGATTTGTAAAATTTTCCTAAATCGGACAGTGAAGATCGAGACCATAGGAGCTAGTGATAGACCCTCATAATTACATGACAACCAAAACCGCCACGAATTGACAAGCCCTAAATGTGATGAGAATCACAGAGTCGATACACATAAAGTATGCAAAAGCCGCCCGTTGGTTCGAGATAGGTTTGAACCACGTCTGATACAGGAAATCATCATAAATGAGTCTTGAAAGATTTGAAATGGAAAATCAAGAATCTCAACGTTAATCGGATTGGTCATCGCCCTATCGAAGAATTCCGGAGCGAGAAAAACGACGTTCTGAACATCGAAGGTAAAATGATCATTTTGCCCTTCAAGTCTAGAACCTTGCCTATACAATGGAAGAAGGGCAAATTGGACATTTAACTCGCTCAAGGCTGCCGAAATTTCAAGAGGCAAGGAGAGCCATTGAATCTCATTGGAATGACTAATAGACAAGTGTCAAATGATGGTGTAAAGAGTGGTCCAATCTACTATGCCAAACCTATCATTCAACCATTTGACCCAAGCTTGGATAAAACAACTCTCTCTCTCTTCTCACCTCACTTCATTCGGCCACTTCACTCCCCAAGTCACCGAGCACCATCTTCATCTTCCTCTCCATTCTGCAACACCGGCGACCTGCCCCTGCCGCCTTGTTCGGCCGTTTCGACGGCCATTTCCGGCCACCATCCAATAGCCGGCCGACCACACCAACGTAGATCCACGTCTTTTCGACCTCCTCGAATAAAAATCAAGTCATTTGGAACACCAAGGAGCCCCGACCAAGGATTCTCCCGAGAGCAGACAGATTAGGACTCAATCTGAGGTAGGTCTAATTTTTAGCCCTTTTGCTGGTCGAAATCTTGGAATCTTTGGCTCAAATTTTGTGGAGATCTAGTAGAGATGTGTAGGATTCTGTGATAAAAATTGGGGCTTAATTTGATAAGGTTTTAACCACGAACCGGCCTTGTGAATTTTGCCTAAAATTGCCGGCGAACTGACCTTGAGCGATTTGGCGACTTTAGACGAGTTTCCGGCGACAATTCGACTCGAAACTCACGGCGAGCCTCCTAAATCCTTAGGTAGACATGTTAAGGAGTAGGATAGCATTTAAATATTGAAATTGGAGTAGATTTAGGATCGGTTAGCCCCGGCTTACACAGAACCGAATAGGACCGGTTCGGTGCCGGACCAAACCGAATCTGTTGAGGGCTGTGGATGGTGATTTGGAGATGCAAATTGACATTTAAAATGTGATAAGATGATGAGGGTTAAGTCATGGGTGATTGGGGTTGATGGATTGAGAATTTGGACAAGGGAATTGATGAAATTGGTTGGATTTTGTTAGGTTGCGCGACAAGTCCGGTTGTGGACATTGAGGGCCGAAACTTTGGGGATCACAAGGAGTAATTTGTGTTGTCAAGCTCAAAGGTAAGGGATTCCTAAACTTAGGCTAGGGGGATTGGACTAAATTGGGTGAGTCGAGGTTTGATTGAATCGATTCATGAGAAACTTTCTAAGGGGATAGTGTTCATTATATCCTAAGTTTTAAGAGATGTTTGTGTGGGACTTGATCTATGCATGAGTTGTTTGCCATGTCTAAGTATTATGTGACTTGCTTTGCATGCCATGAGAGAGTTCACATTGTGTATGAGTGGCACCTATCGTTGTATGTGAATTGAATTGAAATAACATGGCATGAGCACGACATAGCGAGGTCCTGAGGCGTATGAGACACGGGGTGGGAGTTGATACCCTGATGCGACAAGATCACGGGGTGAAGCTATTGTTGAGTGGCGCCCTGATGCGACGAAGTCGCGGGGTTGAGATAGCCACGGTCCTGATGTGAACTATTCGTGGGACGGAACATGACATAATGAGATTTGCTTGGAGATTCATCGAGACCTAATGCGTTTATGCGGGTCACCGATGACGGTCTGATGCGTTTACGCCGACCGAGCCTGAGACGACATGATCGCAGACTAGAGATTGAGATAGGCGGTGATTGGTGGACGTGAGAAGTGGCAGGCTGAGAGTGCATATGCATCTGAGTGTGGTATGAGGTCTTCACTGTATGCATGTCGTTTGTCTGCTGTTGTTTCATTGAATTGTGTTTAATATGCATGTCTATTTATGAGTGTGAATTTGTTGAGAGGTACGACTACCGGAGTGGACTATCGACCTGACCTAGGATTAGGTTTCTGTTACTGAGATGTGTATCTCAACCCTTTTGGGGAACCCTTATTTTTACAGATCCTAGGCCTTAGAAATGTGGCCTATACGTTTTGGTGACCCCAAAGAAATGTCGGCGTATTTTGATGAATTCCCAGATAGTTGGGGGAATGTTTATGTGAGAAAATATACGGTCGTATGGGTCGACGAGGGTGGCCCTGATTGGAAGCCTCATAGGTTTGAAGCATGGTTCAAGAGAGCTGGAGACGAACAGATCGGGCCACTGAAGCCTCACGAGATACCTCAGGGAGTCATCCCTACTTGGTGCCAGACTGCTGGAGAGCAGAAGCAGCCACAGAGATCCATAGTTGGTTCTAGGATCGGGCCGGAAAGGACCTCGACGCTAGACTGCACCATCGAGAAGGATGAAGTCATAGTATTAGAGGCAACCGAGGAGAACCTGGCGGAGCCGACGCATGAAGAGACACTGGAGGACTCCATCGAGGTTCCATCCGAGACGTTCTCCGAGTACTAGCCGACCGAAGACGCAGAGGACTTCGAGGACTCCAGCAGCTCGTCCTAGGAGATATAGTATATCGACTCAATCTTTTGGGGGCGTTCCGATCCTGTCCTTTTGGATGTCATGAAGGACTCTTTTGCGTATTACCTCATCGCCCAGTATGTTAGTGAATTGTAGTAGTCGGAGTTAGATGAACTGTTAGTTATGATGTAAGACAATTATTATACTATCCAGGTCCCCCTTAACTAATATTCTGTACGGGGATTATTTAAGTATCGCTTCCGTATGCTTATGTCTATTTATTATCTCTCGACTGGTAAGTTTGGATCTTGGGACCGCAAGAGATTGTATGGTTTCTTTGCAGGGATGTATCGCGGGCCCGACGGGTTCGGGGCATGACACATAACATCGCATTCAACATTGTTTCTCAACTACACTTTACTACTATTTGTGCATTGATAAGTAGCAAATCAATTCTTGTTTGGTGTAACATTAAAAGAACAATCATAATCCATAATCCATCTATCAAACGACGAATCATCAGTGACAAACAAGACACAATCGACACCATCAGAATTTTTAGCTATAACTGCAACATCATCCGCAAATTCAACTCTAATTTCCTTACTCGTTTCATTTTTCAGCTTAAAGAAATTCCTTCTAAGATTCCCCCTCTTGCCACAGTTCCAACCGACATCCCAACTTGTAAAATTAAGGATTGAATGAGAACCATTCTATTTCAAAAATAGATTTTTGATTAGAAATAATTTTTTCTATTTCTGTTTCTGAATGAGTTTTTGAGGAAAAAAATGTGTTTGATAACGACATAAAATTTCTAATCCTAACACAGAAGTTCGTTTGACAATAATTGAAAATTTCTACTTCTAGAAATTATTATTTAGTAAAATAAAAAAAATTATTATTTATTTTTTACTTCGACAACGGCAATGAAGTCTAGCAGAGGTCACGGCGATGGGCGACGGCGGCGGCGGCAGTAACTAGTGATGGCGGCGATCGATGGCCGGCGACAAGTGGCGGCCGATGGAGGTCGCCGGTGGGCGACAACGGAAGTCACCTTTGGAGGCCAGTGGTGGGCGGCCGCAGACGACAGAGGGCCCTGGTGGGTGGGTGGCAGCCAGTAGAGGTTGGTGGCGGCAATGGCCGGCCGGCAGCTGGTGGAGGTGGACAACGGAGGCAATGGCGATTGGCGATAGGCAGCGAAAGTCGCTGGCGGTGGTCAGTGATAGGTAGGCATGGCCGATGGTGGTGTTAGGCGACGATGGTCGGCGGAAGTTGCCAACGGGTGGCGATCAGTGAAAGTCGCCAGGGTAGTGGTGGGTGGTGACGGCCGACGGCGGGTGATGATCGGCGGCGTCAAGTACTTAAGAAAAAATTGTGGGTAGAAAATTTATGTTTCTCCGAAAAGTAGAAATTTTTTTCTCATTTCTCCTTCAAATCTATATCCGAAACAACTTTTTGTTATAGAAATAGAAAAATATAATTACATTACCAAACGAGTTTTTGTTCCAGAAATAGGTCTAGAATAGAAATAGATAAGTAGAATGGTTATCATGCGCGACATTAGCATTCTCTTCAATGGCTATACAATAATTTCGTCTTTCCTTTCAAAGAAATTAAGCAAGTCCTATACTCTTCTCATTTTCTTCAGCTATTTGTTGTGGCTATATATGGATACAAAGATTCTTGTGTCAGGTTTGGACTTGACAAACAATAGGACCCTAGTTTCTGTCTTGTTACGCGGACCAAACGATCGAACAATGAAAAATAGAATAAGAAAATAAATCGGACACTAGATGTGCGTGATTCGATCGTAGAGACCTACATACATAGGGAAAGTAGCAACAAATTTCACTATAGATCAAGCGATACACAAAGATTACAAATCACACTCGAGTTACTCAAACACTCTCACTGTTTCCCAAGCGTTAATTACCTCCAATAAGGCGCACAGTATTTAGTCGCTAATTTCTTGCGAAATAATCTCACAAAGGAATTAAAATGCAAATTTTTATCACAAGCATTTTTCGACTAGAACACAAGAATTATTGATGTAATTCCAAAAACAAATATTCGCTGCATGAAGACCATCTGCCAAACACTTGAAACGGCGCTTCTTGGAACAACACGAAGGCCAACTCTATTCACTTCTTTCGTCAAACAATGGACACATATACGAGACATGCAAGGAAATCTTGCTCAACGTCAGAACTCCAGATTCCTATCTATTCTCGCACACTGAATCCAAAAAGGAAATATGTATTAGAATATTATGGATATGGACTTAGACATGTATACTGGTCGGTTTCGGCCTGGAATCGGCCCGTTGACCAATCGAAACCAGCTCGCTGGGTCCCTAATCCCGAACCGGAATTGGCCAGGCCCACAAGAGCAGGTTAAGGTTCCTCCAAATTCGGAATCAGTTATTTGAAAAAAAAAAAAGTCCCCTCAATTCCACTGTTACAAGTAAAAGGTCCCCTAAAAAAAAGCCCCCTCATTTAAAAAAATTAAGAGAATTGAGCCGACTATTCCTCCCTTTTAATTTTTTTTCCCTTAATCTATTAAAACCATCCTAAATCTTTATAACTATCCATTCCTCCTTTTATTTTTTCTCACAATTTTTCTCAAATTCTCGCAATCTTCTCAATCCCGGTTCAATTCTCTTAATTTTCTGAATCATATTTCTGCTCAATTCTCTAAAAAAAATGACAAGTGGAAGCAGAGCTTGTGTGTCATGCCCCGCTCACCTTACGGGTGCGTTCATCTGCTACAGGCCGTAAATTCAGTCCCAAGATACCCTTTTTTTAAGGCGATAAATAAATGAGACTCGCATGCGGAAGAGTGAAAGAAAAATAAATACATAACTCCATGCAAGGTAATTCAAAACAAAACAAAGAATGAGACACAGGACAAAGGAAAGGGTGATTTACATATCAAGAGGTGGAGTTTATACAAACGAGGCCAGGGACTAGCTAAGGTTGAGGAAGACAAAAGGACGAACAAAAGACAACCATTAAGCCCCACCAAAAGATCGTCACCACTAAAAGACAACTCCAACGGTCGGGTAATCTCGAGCCCGCTAAGTGGTACTGGTGTCATCGGCTCGACTTCGGTCCTCTGCGAGGGCATAATCCAAGAAAGTTTCTGATCAAACTTCTATGGAGTCATCTTCCATCTCATCCTCCAAATCAGAAATCTCAATCACCTCGTGTTTTCCTCTTTAGCCGAGGTCTCCTCCAGAATGTTCCTTGAGCCTACCACGGAACCCTCTACCTCGGTCTCATCACGAGAAGGATGGAACCACGATGGGACTACACGTCTCGGAACCTCGTGAGCCTTTATTGGACCAGTGGTAACTTCCCCAACTCTCTTGAACCAGGCCTCGAAGCGATGTGGCTTCCAGTCTTCCTCCCCCTCATCAACTCATACCACCGTATTCTTCCTAATATAAACTATACCTCGTCTATCTGAAAATTCATCAAAATAGCCCGTCATCTCCTTTGGGTTTCATAGGCGCGTAGGCAACAAACTCAAGGTTTGGGATCTGGAAAAAAAAGGATACCACGACGAGGTGAGACTTACGTCTCAGCAAGCTAGCCTAATCCTAATTTAGACCATCAGTCCCACCAGACAGTACAATCATAACAACAACAAACATCCAGTGGCATAAAGACATGTATTGTTTATACGAAAGCAACATAACATATAATTTGCAAAGAAATTGACATATAAGACCAGATATAAAGAAAGTGACCCAAGCTTCCGTACTAGCCAAGAATCATAGCAATACCATAGGAATTTATAATAAATTCAATTCTCAATTCACAGTTCAATAGACTATCATGACAAATAAACCCGCGTTAAGACGCGTCAGGTTTACTAATCAATTTTCAACTCATGTCAACATGTACAATTCCTTATCCCGCGTTAGGACGCATCAGGATATCATTCAATCACAACCCCGCGTTAAGACGCCTCAGTGTATTTTTAGGATGCAATCCCGCTTTAAGATGCCTCAGGATATGCTCACAATACGATCCTACGTTAAGACGCGTCAGGATACCATAAGCCTCAACAAACATCTCAAGTCAAGAAATTTCTCAACAATCATTTAATCACATTCTCATCATGAGAATTTCATAAAGTCGATCGCAAACCAAATGCTTGTCGAAATGATTGAATTTCTTCACAAAAGTAACTCGATAGTCGAGTAACCCATGGCTACATAATCAAGCAAAACTTGCCAACAAGCATATCACCAATTCAGTCAAAGGGACTACTATTTTAGTAGCAAGCGAGTACACATGACTCATTCCTCAACGATTCCATTCGATTTCCACTTAACCAAGCATAACAGAATCGTCAACTCATCGATCCTGCAATAAAATCATCCAGTTGCGTCCCAATGTTCTAATATAGGTTTAGGAGTCGCTTACCTTTAGCAATTCTTTCTAAAATTCCCTCGTCAAGTTAGGCTTCAAGTCGACTTCTCTGCTATCCAAAACAGGGCAACAAAACAATTAAGGAACTATCCATCGTTACAATCAATTTATCCAATTTAGCCCCAATTCCATCAATCGTAGACCTCATTAGTAACTCAAGGGATACTCTAGCATGTCCTAACGACACATTTAGAGCATGGCGACACCATGAACGTCCCCTAACCGAACCAGACTACTCAGATTTAAGGCAGAGCAGAAATCGGTTCTGCTCCTTCTTGCTCTAACAGTCCACACATCACCCTTAACTCCAATTTTTTTTCATCAATTCACTTGAAGCAACCTTAATCAACATGCTGTAGAGCCTTATGGAGATTTTCGAAGTCAATAAACACGCCTAAGGCCTCCAAACAGACCAACTCTTCTCAGTTCATCAGCGGTCAGAATCTGCCCGAAAATTCAACTCTAATCCAACCATCGAAACCAAATTGAAACTTAACCCAATCAACAGCCCCAACTCATTGAACATAGTACTACATGTCATGTAATTCTCATAAAAATGTTAGAGTCATTTGAAGTCTCTTTAACTCAGAATATGTCCAGTTTTCTTTCAAAAATTCTCATAAATCAACCAGACATCCAAAAATCACAAAACCAATTGGGGCTTGTCAAGGACAAGTTAAAATAACCTGTGGTGGTCGGGGGCCAGCCAAAAGGTCACCAGAGGAGGCGCTCATACGGATCGAACCGGGAGGCAGAAATTGGTCGGCAGAAGCAGTTTTCTGTTCTTGAAGAAATTGCTCAATTGGGAATGAAAAAGAAGATGACTCACAAATTTTTATAGGGATATGGCAGATGATATGCTCCTAATCACTTTTGATCAGGCTTCTAGAAAGTTTGAGTGGGTTGATTATTAATGACCATCATTTATGCATTGACACTTGTCATAAAGTCAATTACACCAAGACTCCATTGACCCCATTGACTCTACAGATTTTTTAGCAGCCTTGAGGAGGAAGGAACTTGTCAAATGACTAAAATGTCCTTCTCAATTCATTAAGGCAAGGTTAACTCTCCAAGGGCAAAATGGTCTTTTCACACCTTTCGTTCGAAATTTCATTTTCATGATATTTTTCACCCTCGATAACGCGGCGTCCAATCCATATCAAATGTTGGAATCCCTCATTTCCATTTTCAAATTTCGAGATCTATCTCATGATCAATTTTCCGTCGATCGAAATTCTAGTTTGTCTCGAATTAACAGGTGACTCTTGCGGACGTTACGCGTATCGACTCTGTGATTCTCATCACACTTAGGATAACTCAAATTACGGCAATTTTGATTGTCATGTAATCACAAGGGTCTATCGCTAGCCCTGACGGCAACGATCGTCGCAATTCGATTTAGGAAAATTTTGCAAATTATAATTTGGTCAAGCGGTATCAACCGCGTTCCAATCGTACAACACTAGCAATGGTTTCATTAATCGTTTTTAGATCGACCTCAGCTCTAAATGTTCCCTCGACAATCCTTATGGTCAAAGTGTCGTTTTCTAATCGAGTTTCCCAGGTCCACGTACTTCATCGCGCGTTAGTCTTTCCCTTTTGGTTAATTACTCGAGATTGATCAAATCCAAATGAGACATAACTGAAATACCTCGATAGATATCTTATATTCAAATGTCTCGAAATGATAGGAAATTCAGAATGTCACTACTATTCCCCCCTTACAAAAATTTCATCCTCGAAATTTATTACAATCTAGCTACTCAAACAAATAGGGGTACTGACGCCTCATCGCTTCTTCGTTCTCCCACGTAGCCCATTCAGTTTCATGATGCTCCCATATTACTTTGACCAGCGGAATGGCCTTAGTACTTAAAACTTTTTCCTTTCGGCCTTCAATCCTGATTGACTTTTCTACGCACGACATTTTGTCGTCCACTTCTATAGTTTCATGATCCGAAATATGTGTCAAGTCTGGTTTGTACTTCCTCAACATAGATACATGAAACACATTATGTACCTGAGACAAACTCGGTAGTAAGGCAAGTCTATAAGCCAATGTTCCAATCCGTTCTAGAATTTCGAATGGGCCTACATATCTCGGACTCAACTTTCCTCTCTTTTCGAATCGAGATATGCCCCGCATTGGAGATATCTTGAGAAAAACATGATCCCCAACTCAAAACTCTAACGGCTTGCGTCGCTTATTGACATAACTTTTCTGGCGACTATGTGCAGTTTTCAATCTTTCTCTAATTATCTTTACTACCTCAACTAACTATTCCACCAACTCCGGGCTTGTGATACTCCTTTCTCCCACTTCTTCCCAGCACAAAGCAGTTCTACATGCTCTGCCACAAAGTGCTTCAAAAGGAGTCATTCCAATACTTTGTTGATAACTGTTATTATATGAAAACTCCACTAAATGCAAGTGATCTTCCCATCCACCTTTAAAATCTATCACACACACTCGTAACATGTCCTCGAGCGTTTGAATTGTCCTCTCTAACTGCCCATCTGTTTGTGAATGATACGACGTACTAAACTGCAATATAGTTCCCAAGGCATCCTGAAGACTCTTCTAGAAATTCGCTGTAAATTTAAGATCTCGATCTGATGTAATTGTTATAGGCACTCCATGAATTCGTACAATTTGACGAATATACAATTCAGCATATTTATCCATCGCAAAGTCATTTCTCATAGGAATAAAGTGTGCAGACTTGGTTAATCTGTCCACGACTACCCAGATCGAATCATGTCCTCTCCGACTTCGCGGCAAACTCATAACAAAATCCATGGTTACGTGTTCCCATTTTCACTCAGAGATTTCCAAGGATTGTAACAGCCCTCCAGGCTTACAGTACTGAGCTTTTACATGCTGGCACGTCAAACACTTAGCCACGAACTTTGCCACATCCACTTTCATTCCGTTCCACCAATAATGCTAGCATAAATTCTGAAACATTTTCGTACCACCCAGGTGGATGCTATAATTACTTCAACGAGTCTCGAATAAAATTCTCTCTTTAAGTGCTTCATCATTAGGCACACAAAGATGTCCACGAAACCTTAAAATTCCGCCATCAGATACATGAAATTCAGCTTTCCTCTTTGTCGTGTCCGTACTCAGAATTTTCTGAATTTCTGGATCTGTAGACTGTAGGACTTTTATCATTTCTTGTATCTCTGGTTCAATTCTCAAGGTCTCTATTAAACTCGACAGCTGGCTCACTTCCAGCTTAAACTCAGAATCCTCAATTCTTCAAGCACTGACCATCCTCTAATCATTAGGTGTGCAATACTTGATTTCCGACTAAGTGATCAGCAACTCTATTCGTCTTCCCAGGATGGTACAGAATATCACAACCATAATCTTTAAGCAATTTCATCCATCGACGCTGTCTCATGTTCAATTCCATCTGAGAAATTAAATACTTTAAACTCTGATGGTCCGTATAAATTTGGAAACTTTCGCCACATAAATAATGCCTCCAAATTTTTAAGGCGAAAATAATCGTAGCCAACTCCAAATCATGTGTCGGATAATTCATTTCGTGGGGTCTTAATTGCCGCGAAGCATACGCTACTACCCTTCTGTGATGCATAAATACACATCCCAATCCTTTTAACGAAGCATCTCTATAAATCTCAAAACCTCCAGGTCCATAAGAGATAGTAAGTACAGGTGTCGTTGTCAAACGCTGCTTGAGCTCTCCTTTCTCATTTATCCGTCTAATCAAACTCCGTGTGCTTCTTAGTCAACTGCGTCAATGGCATAGTTATAGCAGAGAACTTTTCTACGAAGCGTCTATAATAACCGGTCAATCCCAAAAAACTCCGAACTTCAGTAACTGTAGTGGGTCTAGGCCAGTTTATCACCGCCTCAATCTTGGTTGGGTCTATGGAGATTCCTTCTCCGGATATCACATAGCCAAGAAATGCCGCTTTACTCAATCAAAATTCGCACTTACTAAATTGGCATAAAGTAAGTGTTCCTCAGAGTTTGCAGTACAATTCTCAAATGTTTTTCGTGCTCTTCCTTACTCATCGAGTAAATCAAAATGTCATCAATAAAGACAATGACAAAACGATCAAGGTATTCCTTAAATACCCGATGCATCAGGTTCATAAATGCTACTAGAGTATTAGTCAATCCAAAAGGCATCACTGTAAATTCATAGTGCCCATATCTCGTCCTAAAAGCCATCTTCGGAATATCCTCTTTCTTAATTCTCAACTGATGGTACCCCGCTCTCAAGTCTATTTTAAAGAATACCGAAACTCCATGCAACTTGTCAAATAAATCATCAATCCTTGGCAACGGATATTTGTTCTTAATGGTCACTTGATTCAATTGCCTATAATCAATACACAAGCGCAAGGACCCATCCTTTTTCCTTACAAATAACACCGGTGCTCCCCACGGCGACGCACTCGGCCGAATGAATCCTTATCCAATAACTCTTGCATCTGCACCTTCAGCTCCTTCAACTTCAATAACGCCATTCTATAAGGTGCCTTTGAAATTGACTTTGTCCCAAGAGCTAATTCAATTACAAACTCAATTTCTCGTTCAGGTGGTAATCCAGGCAATTCTTGGGGAAAGACATCTGAAAATTCACATACCACCGCTATATTTTTCAATTTCAGCTCCCCAACCGTCGTATCAACTACCGCAGCTAAATAAACTTGGCATTCTTCATCTAATAATTTTATCGCTTCCAGCGACGAAACCAAAGGAATAGAAATCTCCCCCCCCCCCCGACTCCCTTTAAACTCAAAGCTAGGGCGACCATCCAGGAAAAAAAAAGCAAACTATTCTATAATCACAATCCACCATAGCCTTTTGTTTACTCTGCCAATCCATCCCAACGATTACATCAAAGTCAAACATAGATAACACCGCCAAATCTATCTTTTTCTCTTTACCACAAAAAGCTATCTTGCAATCCGTACAACCTAACGAAACTATCACATTATCCTTTAGTGGAGTGGTAACATGCAATCTCTATTCAATGGTCTCAAGTCTAAATCAATCATATCGGCAAATTGAGCAGACACAAAATAATGTGAAGCTTTAGGATCAAATAAGGCATAAGCAGCTTGATCATTCAGATAAATCATACCTGTGATCACACTAGGCGCGTTCTCCGCTTCGCCTCGTGCCACTACATACACTCGCCCTTGAGCCAGTAGTCGATTCAATTCATTCTGTAGAGTAGCAGTCGAGGGTCCTGTCTACGGTCGTGGTCCTAGAGGTCTAGGTCCTAGAACTTGGTTGGGATAATTTCTCATCTGATGACCCAACTGGCTGCACTTAAAGCATGCTCCCATTCTAGTCGGGTAAGGTCCATTCCCATGCTTCCTCCCACAAAGACGACAGCTCAAGTTGGACTGGTGCGGTGGCTTCCCAATATTTTTCCTTGTGGTTGGAACAAAACACATATTATTTGTCATTGGTCTCTTACTAAGCTGACGATTGTCTCGAAACAAGTCGAACCGCGATCCGATGCGGCATTTCTTTCTCTCAGGTCTCTCTCAATCATCTATCCCTGTTCATATACTTCCTCATACGTTCTTAAATTCAAAGCTATCATTTGACTGCGAAACTCGGGTCATAACCCGTCTCGAAATCTCCGCGCCTTCTCTAGCGAGTCTTTAACATACCTCGATGCGTATCTCAACAGCCTAGCAAATTTAGCCTCATACTGGTCCACTGTCATGTGATTTTGACGTAAATTCTGAAATTTCATTTATCAGGCCCCGCACTCCAAGCACGAGCATGCAAACATCCCTGGAAGCATAACAACAATAATCTCTCGCGGTCCCAAGGATCCACCAATAAAGGTCGAGAGATATAACAATTACATTATGCATACGGAAGCGGTTCTCAAACATATCCCCATACAATATATATATATATATATATATATATATATATATATATATATAAAGACTAAGCAGGATCTGGATAGCATCATAAAATGTCATACATCACTACATACTAGTTAACAACTACTACAATCCGCTAAACAACAGGGCGACGGGTAAGCATGTAAAAAGAGATATCCACAAAATCCATAGGGAATGAGGTCAGGTCGCCACTCAAAAGATCGGATCGCTATCTGAAGTCATCTAGGAAGAGCTGCTAGAATCTTCGGTGTCCCTAATCTCCTCCGTCGGCTTGTACTCCGAGAAGGTCTTTGACGGGACCTCGACAGAGTCCTCCATGGTCGCCTCCTGCGACAGTTCGGCTAGGTCCCCATCAGACAACTCCACGACTATGACCTCGTCCTCCGGCGGTGGTACAGAATACTCCGCTATCGATGTCCGCTCCGGGCCATTCCTAGACCCTACTACCGATCCCTCCTGTAGCTCCTGCTCCACCACGATTGACACCAATCGGGTATGACATCCTGCGGTACCTCGTGGGGCTTCAATGGTCCGACCTGTCTATCCCCATCTCTCTAGAACCACGCCTCGAACCTGTGAGGCTTCCAGTCCAGCTTGCCCTCATCGACCCATATCACTGTATATTTTCTTACAAAAATGTTCCCTTTCCTATCAGGGAACTCATCATAGAAGGCCGTCACCTCCTGTGGATCGCCAAATCGAATAGGCCACATAGCTATGACCTAGGATCTATAAAGTAAAGGTTTCCCCAAAAGGGGTGAGATACACATCTCAATAAGAAAAACCTAACCCTAGGTCAGGTTGACAGTCCACTCAGGTAGTCGCCTCCACCAACAGATCCACACTCATGAACACATAGGCATAACAATCATAATTCAAAAAACGACCACATACAGAAGACAGGCATGCAGTTATGATCTTGTGTCACACTCATATGCACATGTATCCTCAGCCTGCCACTTCACCACATCCATCAACCTCCGCTTGCCTCATTCTCTAACCCGTGAACTAGTCACCTCAGGCTCGGCCTACGTAAATGCATTAGACCGTCATCAATGACCCGCGTAAACGCAGCAGGTCCCGATGAATCTCCAGGCAAAGCTTATTAACTCATACTCCGCTCCGCGAATAATTCGCATCAAGATTGTGGCTATCTCAACTTCGCTACTTCGTCGCATCAGGGCGCCACCTAACTATACCTCACCCCGCGACCTCGTCGCATCAGGGTCTCAACCTCCCGCCCCGCATCTCACACGCCTAAGGCCTCGCTACGTCATGCTCATGCCACATCATATCGTATGCCTTGGTTTTCAATTCAGTTTCACGCTCACTGGCATATACGTATTCAAATACATTTCATAAATTCCGTGGCATGCAAATCAATTCAAATGGTGCACAGACATGGCAAACAACTCAGGCATAGGCAATGTCACACAATCATTTCTTAACATCTTAGGATATACCACAACTACCCCATTTGGCAATTTCTCATAAATCATTCTAATCAACCCTCAACTTACCCAATCGAGTCCAATCCCCCTAGCCTCGATTTAGGAAATCCCTTACCTTTGACTGGACAACACAATTTCTTTTTCTTGAAGCACCTAGGGTTCGGCCAACCAAGGTCCACGCCCGAACTTGTCGCGCAACTTAGAATTTCAACCAATTCGTCAAATTTCCGAACCCAATTCCTCAATCCATCAATCCCAATCATCCATAACTTAACTCTCAACACTTCACCACATCACAATCATCAAATTGCAGCTCAATACCATCATCCAAAGCCCACGGAAAATTCGGTTTGGGCTCGACACTGAACCGGTTCCACTCGGTTTTGAGTATGCCGGGTCCAACCGGTTCTAATCTACTCCAAATCCGACTTTTATTCACTATCCTACGTCTTAGAATGTCTACCTAAGGATTTGGGAGGCTCACCGATTATTTGGAGTCGGTTGGTCGCCGGAAACTCGGCGGAACTTGCCAGAACGCCTAAGTCAGTTCCCCAGACAGATTCTGGGAAAAATGTTCAAGGCCGGTTCGTGGTCAAAAAATTATCAAATAAATCCCCAATTTTTATCACAAAATACTATATGTGTCTACTGAGTCTCCACGAAATTTGAGCTCAAGACTCAAAGGTTTCGACCACCAAAAGGATTGAGAATCGGACCTATCTCAGGTTTGTCCCAATTTCGTTGGCTCTCGAGAAATCTCTTGCCCAAAACTCCTCGGTGCTCCAAACGCCTTGATTCTTGTTGAAGGAGCTCGGCAAGACGTGGATCTTCGTCTGGGTGGTCGGCCGGTAGCAGATGATGGCCAGAGAGGCCGGTCGTGGGCGGCAAACGGTAGGTTAGTGGCTGGTCGGCGATCGGCAGTTTAAAGGAGGATGAAAATGAGGGTTCTCAGTGATCTTTGGAGGAGCAGCTGGCCAAATGGGTTGTGGAGAGAGAGAAGAGAGAGAGAGAAAGAGTTTAATTATATCCAAATTTTGGTCAAAGGCCTTGAATGTTAGGTGTGGAAATAGTTGATATGACTATGCTTCTTAATCTCTTGACACTTGGCATTGTCATTACCCATGGAGATCCAATGGCCACCTTTTAGTCTCCATTTTCGGCAGCCAAGGGGGGCATAATTTCCAATTTGCCCTTCCTCAATTATAAAAGCAAAGTTCTAAGCTTGAGGGGCAAAATAGTCATTTTACCCTCGACGTCCCGAACGTCGTTTTTTCTCATTCCGGTGTTATTCAATAGGGCAACGGCCAATCCAAATGATGTTAGAATTCTTGATTTTTCATTTCAAATTTTTTGGGACTCGTTCCTGATAGTTTTCTCTATCAGGCGTGATTCCAGCCTATCTCGAACTGACGGGCGGCTTTTGCAGACTTTACGCGTATCGACCCCGTGATTCATATCACGTTTAGGGCTCATCAATTCATGGCGGCTTTGGTTGTCATGTAATTGTGAGGGTTTATCACTAGTCCATATAGTCTCGATCGTCGCAGTCCGATTCAGGATAATTTTGCAAATCATACCTTGGTTAAGCAGCATCACTCGCGCTCTAATCGTATAACACTCGCATGGTAATCCTTTATCATTCTTAGATCGGCTTTTTGGTGGTTCTAAATATCCCCTCAACAATCCTTATGGTCAAAGCGTCATTTCCTATCCAAGTCGCCTAGGTCCACGTACTTCATCTCGCGTTAGCCTTTCCCCTTTAGTTAGCCTACTCAAATTGATCAGGTTTGAGCGGAATACAACTGAAATACATCGCTTGATATATATAAACTTCTCATTACAGAGTCTAAAGTCGATTGGAAATCAGAATGTCACACCATTAGTTTCCTTTCTCGCGCAGTCTCCGAGAAATAGTTGTCGTTGAAGACAGCAGTAAAAGTAGCCCAATTCAGGATAGTACCCTCAGGGAATACCCCATCCTTTGTAGCATTCCACCAGTCATTCGCGGTACCTTCCAGTTGATAAATCGCCAACAGTACTTTTTCCTCATCACTACGTCTTAGAACCCTAAAGATTTTCTCGAGTTTTTCTATCCACCTAGGCGCCAACTCTGGATCACCCGTACCATTAAACTGGAGGGGCTTTAACTTCACAAACTGTTCAACTAGCTGCCCCATTTGTCTAGTCACAGGCTCATTACCTGATGTATTACCTCCCTCCACACCTTGACCACTAACCTCATTAACTCGAGTATTACCAGCTTCAACGCCCTGGCCAATGCTGGCGTTAACTCCACTACCCACATTATTACCGGTCGTCGTGTTGACAGTAGCCAAGGCAGCTTCCATAGCCTGGGTAATAGCAGCATCTCTATCCTAAACTTGCCTATCATCAAGTTCCCGATTCGTTCCAACACTCTCAATACATCCCCCATTCCAGGATTCTCCGCTACAGGTGGCCTCGAACTAGAAACTCCACCTCTAGGTCTCCCACGTCTGCTAGGTCAATTGCTCATCCTTATACTACCTGTACCACTTTAATTTCACCACGGAATTAACGACTTAGTTCATCTACAGAATTCCAATGGTTTTATGCTACACAACAAGCAGCGCTCACACTAAAGCAACCATTCACCCAGTCATTCTCGAGAGCACCACAATTAGTAACGTACAATCATGATTCAGTCGCAAACACAATACTCAATATTTCATTAAGCAAACATCCACAATCAATACACACGCTAAGTACAAAGCTTGGTCACTATCTGGTCATCATAACTATACCACCTTCATGATGTCAATCACATGCGCCAACTCATATAACATGCATTTCTTACTTGACTCTAGTGAATCCCCTTACGATCCTGCTACCCAATCATCCCGAATCTCATTCCTCATTATTACTCCAATCCTCAATCGACTTGGATCGAGCTAACCTTGTTCTGATACCATTTTATTACTAGGATGTCATGCCCCGATCACCTTACGAGTGCTCTCATCCGCTACAGGCCATAAATTCAGTCCCAGGATACCCTTCTTTACGGCGATAAATAAATGAGACTCGCATGCGGAAGAGTGAAAGAAAAATAAATGCATAGCTCCATGTAAGGTAATTCAAAACAAAACAAAAGAATGAGACACGAGACAAAAGAAACGGGTGATTTACACATCAAGAGGTGGAGTTTATACAAATGAGGCTAGGGACTAGCTAAGGTCGAGGAAGAAAAAAGGGCAAACAAAAGACATCGTCACCACTAAAAGACAACCCCAACGGTCGGGTGATCTCGAGCCCGATAAGTGGTACTAATGTCATCGGCTCGACTCAGGTCCTCTACAGGGTCATAATCCGAAAAAGTTTCAAATCGAACTTCTATGGAGTCCTCTTCCATCTCATCCTCCGAATCAGAAATCTCAATCACCTCGATGTTCTCCTCTTTAGCCGGGGTCTCCTCCGAAATGTTCCTCAAGCCTACCACGAAACCCTCTACCTCGATCTCATCACGAGAAGGATGACACCACGATGGGACTACATGTCTCAAAACCTTGTGAGCCTTTATTGGACCAGTGGTAACTTCCCCAACTCTCTTGAACCAGGCCTCGAAGCGGTGTGGCTTCCAGTCTTCCTCCCCCTCATCAATCCATACCACCATACTCTTCCTAATATAAACTATACCTTATCTATTTGGAAATTCATCAAAATAGGCCGTCATCTCCTTTGGGTATCATAGGCACGTAGGCAGCATACTCAAGGTTTGGAATCTGGAAGAAAAAGGATCTCACAACGAGGTGAGACTTACATCTCAGCAAGCTAGCCTAATCCTAATTTAGGCCATCAGTCCCACCAGACAGTACAATCATAACAACAATAAGCATCCAATGGCATAAAGACATGTATCGTTTATACGAAAACATCATAACGTACAATTTGCGAAGAAATTGACATCTAAGATCAGATATAAAGAAAGTGACCCAAGCTTCCGTACTAGCCAAGAATCATAGCAATACCATAGAAATTTAAAATGAATTCAATTCTCAATCCACAGTTCAATAGACTATCATGACAAATAAACATGCGTTAAGAGGCGTCAAGTTTACTAATCAATTTTCAACTCATGTCAACATGTACAATTCCTTATCACGCGTTAGGACGCATCAGGATAACATTCAATCACAACCCAGCGTTAAGACGCCTCAGGGTATTCTTAGGATGCAATCCCACATTAAGACGCCTCAGGGTATGCTCACAATACGATCCCGCGTTAAGACGTGTCAGGATACCATAGGCCTCAACAAACATCTCAAGTCAAGAAATTTCTCAATAATCATTTAATCACATTCTCATCATGAAAATTTCATAAAGTCGATCACAAACCAAATGCTTGTCGAAATGATCGAATTTCATCACAAAAGTAACTCGATAGTCGAGTAACCCATGGCCACATAATCAAGCAAAACTTGCCAACAAGCATATCATCAATTCAGTGAAAGGGACTACTATTTTAGTAGCAAGCGAGTACACATGACTCATTCCTCAACGATTCCATTCGATTTCCACTCAACCAAGCATAATAGAATTGTCAACTTATCGATCCTGTAATAAAATCATCCAGTTGCGTCCCAATGTTCTAATATAGGTTTAGGGGTCGCTTACCTTCGCTTAAGTTAGCAATTCTTGCTAAAATTTCCTCGTCAAGTTCGACTTCAAGCCGACTTCTCCGCTGTCCAAAACAGGGCAGCAAAACGATTTTGGAACTATCCATTGTTACAATCAATTTATCCAATTTAACCTCAATTCCATTAATCGTGGACATCATTAACAACTCAAGAGATAATCTAGCATATCCTAACGACACATTTAGAGCATGGCGACACCATGAACGGCCCCTAACCGAACCGGACTACTCAGATTTAAGGCAGAGCAGAAACCGATTTTGTTCCTTCTTGCTGTAACAGTCCACATATCACCCTTAACTCCAATTTTTTTTTCATCAATTCACTTGGAGCAACCTTAATCAACATGTTATAGAGCCTTATAGAGATTTTCAAAGTCAATAAGCACTCATAAGGCCTCCAAACAGACCGACTCTTTTAAGTTCATCGGCGGTCAGAATCTGTCCGAAAATTCAACTCTAATCCAACCATCAAAACCTAATTAAAACTTAACCCAATCAATGGCCCCAACTCAGTGAACATAGTACTACATGTCATGTAATTCTCATAAAAATTTTGGAGTCATTTGAAGTCTCTAAGTGGGCGAACCATAGCCCCCTCTCAGTTAGTTCAAAATCTGTCCAGTTTTCTTTTAAAAATTCTCATAAATCAACCAGATCTCCAAAAATCACGAAATCAATGGAGCTTGTCAAGGACAGGTTACCTGTGGTGGTCGGTGGCTGGCCAAAAGGTCACCAGAGGAGGCGCTCGTACGGACCAAACCGGGCGGCAGAAATTGGTCGACAGGAGCAGTTTTCTGTTCTTAAAGAAATTGCTCAATTGGGAAGGAAGAATAAGATGGCTCACGAATTTTTGAGGGGATATGGCATATGATATGCTCTTAATCAATTTTGATTAGGCTTCTAGAAGGCTTGAGTGGGTGGATAATTAATGACCATCATCCATGCATTGACATTTGTCACAGAGTCAATTATATCAAGACTCCATTGACCCCATTGACTCCACAGGTTTTTCAGCAGCCTTGGGGAGGAAGGAAATTGTCAAATGACTAAAATGCCCTTCTCAATTCATTAAGGCAAGGTTAACTCTCCAAGGGCAAAATGGTCTTTTCACACCTTTCTTCTGAAATTTCATTTTCCTGATATTTTTCACCATCGATAAGGCGGGGTCCAATCCATATCATATGTTGGAATCACTCATTTCCATTTTAAATTTCGAAATCCTATCTCATGATCGATTTTCCGTCGATCGAAATTTCAGTTTGTCTCGAATTAACCGGTGACTCTTGCGGACGTTACGCGTATCGACTCTATGATTATCATCACACTTAGAATTACTCAAACTACGACAATTTTGATTGTCGTGTAATCACAAGGGTCTATCGCTAGCCCCGACGACAACGATCGTCGCAATTCAATTTAGGAAAATTTTGTAAATTATACTTTGGTCAAGCGGTATCACCCGCATTCTAACCGTACAACACTAGCAATGGTTTCTTTAATCGTTTTTAGATCGGCCTCGGCTCTAAATGTTCCCTCGACGATCCTTATGATCAAAGTGACGTTTTCTAATCGCGTTTCCCAAGTCCACGTATCTCATCGCGCGTTAACCTTTCCCCTTCGGTTAATTACTCAAAATTGATCAAATTCGGGCAAGATATAACTGAAATACCTCGATAGATATCTTATATTCAAAGGTCTCGAAATGATAGGAAATTCAGAATGTCACATTGTGATAGGGGAAAGAGCCCGATGAGGGAATTCAAGCATCCTCATCCTCATGAATATGATTCTCATGATTTTACATGTTGGGTAGATGATGATGATGATATCAACTTTATTTCCAATGTCGAGCACGTCCCAACGCAAGAAACTCTTTTTCTACTTGTCGGTGGCGAAGAAATGTCGACAACAAAGGAACTAGAACGGAAGGGTACATCCAACATATAGGAATACTTCACGAAGGAATATTTAGGCAGAAATAAGTATAAGGTAAAATGTAAATATTGTACAAAAACATATAGTTTTGCAACTAGAGGCTGTTATGGAACAGTTAATCGGCATCTGAGGTCAAAACATACAACGCAAGCGGGAATTTACACTAGACAACATCAAATTTCAGAGTATGCCAATCCTACTTCTTCTTTATTTCTTTTTAATGAAAATGTTTATAAAGAAATATTAGCTCAATATATTGCCATTGATCGTTTACCGTTTAACGTTGGTGAAAATTTTGATTTTAATTTTTTAGAAACGTTGCATGTATTTCGTAAGCAAAATTTGTTTCGAAAAACACTCTTAAACATGAACTTTTTAGTCTTTATAGAAAAGGAAAAAATTATTTGAAAAAGTTTTTTACATATTGCAATGAAAATGTGCATATAGGTAGCACATTTGGAGTGATCCTTAGCAAACTCATCCGGATATCATATATCATTAGATAGGTGATGATTGAAATATTTAAAAAAAAAAAGTTATTGCATTTTGAGTATTTGATTATAGGCATACAGCTAACAATATTTATAGAGTAATTAGGCAAATTTTAGAAGAATATAATTTGATTAATAAATTTTTTTAAGTTGGTTTTAATAATATCGCGGCAAATACCGATTTCATTCCCAATTTAAAAAAGATTTGTAAATCCGCTTTTGATGAGCAATTTTTTCATATTAGATGCGCTTATCATGTTTTAATTTTATGTGTACAAAATTATTTACGAACGCTTGATGTTTTTCTCAACCCAATCAAGACAACAATTCGATTTTTATATTCATCTCCAAATTATGAAAGAATAGGGCAAATGTTGTAAATCACATAGAAGAAGACCAAAAAAAAATTCAAAAGATGTTTCAACTTGTTAGAATTCTACATATGAGTTATTTAATCAATATTTTGTATATAAAGATATATTATGTTCGTTTATTTTGGATAATACTTCTCAAATGGAGTTAATCCCACAATCGTGAGATATTTGCAAAAGAATTTTAGATTTTTTAAAAGCTTTTAGTGATGCAACTTATACTGTATCATGTGTTTATTATCCTACCATGTATTTATTTTTAATAGAGTCTATTACTATAGCTGGTATTTTTGTAGAATATGAAAAAGATAATGAATTAGCTCTGGCTGTTATAGAAATGCGAGCAAATGGCTTCATTATTACACCAACTTTCCTCTTATTTATTTTAGTTTTTTATCCACATACCAAATTAGATGGTTTAGGTGATTATGTGAATATGTATTGTGAATATTTACATTTGAATGCAATGAGAAATGTTAACACTATACAAAAAGCGGTTAAAGACATTATAGTAGAATTATACAATGAATTTTGTAGTAGATATGGTTGTATCTTCCCAACCTAGTGGCATACAAAGTGGAGAGGATAGTAGAATTAGTATAGGGTACAAAATGCTCATTAATAATAAACAAGAAAAAAAAAACAATAGGTAATATTTCTGATTTAGAGATCTATATAACAATTTCTTTTGAGTTTGGTGATTCTGAAGACGGAACAGAATTCTAAATTCTAGAGTGATGAAAGAGCTATTCGACCCAATTTTCGATTCTCGCTCTCACCGAAGACAGATTTTAGCAACTCCTTGTTGAACAGTTACAATTGAATAAGCATTTAGTGCTGGAGGATTAATTTGGATGATGAACGTCAAAATCACATTTGGATTTGGCGGAGGCTCAAGCTTGTGTCGATAATTGCACAAAGGTTAAATTTCAACAATAAGAACTGAATTAAAGCATTAAAGCTGAATTCTTTGATGATGATGATAGAGATACCACCGCTACAAATACCAAAATAGGTAGTGACGATTGACGATAAGATAAGTTAAGGTTATCAAAGATAAAAGAAAAAATATGTGAGTTTTCATTATTCTATCCCAAAAAGATATATAGGCGCTTAATGATAATTCATTAAATTCAAGTTCCTTCCCCCCCTCCCTTTTTCCCCCAAATTTGATTACAATGTATAATTTGATTATAATTTATATTTGATAATTTATTTTTTATTTTATAATTAATTATTTAAAAATCAAAATCGAAACTGGCCCAGAACTTGGGACCGCTTAAGGGGCCGGTTCCAATTCAGTTGTGGCCATGAACTGGAAACATCGATTCATGAATCGAAACCAGCCAATTCCGAACTGTGGCCATACCTACATGGACTATCCCTTTTTTATTTTGTTTTATTTTCTTTTATTCTTTGTCATGCTGGCCAAGTAGTAAATTCAAAATCTAACTTTCCTTTTGTTATTTTCCTTGACTGACCCTACTGACTAAAAGGAAAGTTCGCAAATAACATTTAATCTCTAGGGTGTCAAAAAAGCGTCCGATCTGAAAATTCACCTAATTTAGTTACAACAATTGTTGGATCCATAGGCTGCACCTTGCTACAAGCATTATTTGTGTTAATTACTACGCTAGTATCCGCTACCTCTGGAGTTTCTGATTGCAACTCTATCTCATGTTAAACACCGTCTAGATTCGCATGAACACTACTATAAGCACTCCTATTCTGAAGTACTGGAAACTCGTCAAATGTAACTTCTATATTGATAACAGGTGAATTTAATTCTAAGCTCCACAATCGATAACCGCGCTCACCATGTGCATAGCCTAAGAATGTGTACTTTCTTACCTTCCCATCGAGCTTACCATCACTAACTCGAACATTACATGAGCAACAAATATTCTAAGAATAAAATAATTAGCAATGTTACATGACCACTCTTTCAAGAGTCCAACATCCAATTCTAGTCAACGGGGATCTATTCATCAATAGCTTGTCATATTAAGCGCATTCGTTAGAAATCTCCTAACCATACCAGCACTAGAGAGCATTTTATGAACTTTCTCTAGTAATGTTTTGTTCATCAACTCTGCAACCTGCTATGATTCATCGACACTACTGCAGTATCTCACTATGTCTTCCTTCATACAGGATTTGTTTAACAGCTCCGATCAAAACTCCATACTTTTGTTAGTCTGCATCTACTTCATCTTTTGACCAGTCTACTTTTCGATCAAAGTTATCAACTACTTGGACCTGATAATACTATCAAACTTGTGCTTAATTCTTCTCGAGTAGTCATCAACAGCCGTTAGCATAAATTTAGCACTTTTCCTTGAAGGAAATCACGACAACCTACAAATATCTAAATGAAGTAATTCCGCAACTTTTGTGGTTTTTCTAACAGTCGCACTAAACTGCACTTTCTGCTGTTGATCTATATCGCAGCACCTGCATACATTCAGTTCGTCGGCAATATAACTACACAATAAATTTCTTTCACTTAGAACCTTTAGGCTAATTCGCACTAATGTTCCCCAAACATGTATGCCACAATTCAGATTCTCGAACAAATGCATATGACATCTCTGCAACGAATTCCGTCAGTGTCTCACCTTGAAGCTTATACATGTCATTATGCGTAAATCCTTTCGTTATCATCAAGGCACCTCAAATAATTTTCAGAATTCCATATTTTGAGGAATATCGACACCCAGCTGAATTTAAGGCATTCAAGGAAATTAGATTTCTCTTCAACTTTGAAACGCGCATCACTCTAGTCAATGTCCTCATAATATCATCATGCATTCTAATTCTAACATCGCTAATACCCACAATATCGCATTTAGCATTGTTCGCCAACTTCACTTTACAACTATTCGTGCATTATTAAGTAGTAAACTAGTTTTTATTTGGTATAATATGAAATGAACAACCAGAATTCATAATTCATTCATCAAACGATGAATCATTAACAATAAATAAGACACTATTGACACCATCAGAAATTTCAGCTACAACTGCAACATCATACGCAGTTTTGACTCTAATTTTCTTACATGTTTCATTGTTTAGCTTAAAGAAATTCCTTCTAAGATGCATCATCTTGCCACAGTTCTAACAAACAATACCACCAGTTCCAAACTGACTACGTCTATTCGAGTTCACACTACTTCTGCTAACCCATGTAGCACGGGCACGTCGACCAGGAGAAATTTTGCGTGTCGGACACGGAGACAAGGCAACACGACCGGGACAGGGCCGGACACGAGGGATCGCGTGTCTGGATGGCTAACAAAAAAATACAGGCGTGTTTGACACGCCGACACATCCGGGACACGTTTCGACACATCTGGCTAATAAAAAAATATTTTGAAAATATGTTATAATCTTATAAGTTTAAAGCTACTATTTGGGATCACTGTTACCGCAAAATAATAATATCTGAATATCAAATATGAAATAACTACAACATATAGACATAGTGATATATATATATATATGTCGTGTCCCGTCGTGTCGAAATTCTCTATTTTTTTAGAACTACCGTATTGATGTGTCATGTCGTATCATGCCCCGCGTCGTATCGGTTCTACATAGCTACTAACACGAGTAAGAATCCTTCCTCTACTTTTATCTACTAATGCAGTAGATACAGATTCGTCAGATTCTCTTCTATAGATGTCCTCATCAAAATTAAATCTCGAATTCCATCAAAAGTTAAACTTATTGATCTAGAAGAACTACTAACAGCTATAATACTAATATTCCAACTATCAAGTAATGAGGATAATAGAATCAAAACATATATCTCATCTTCAAAGTCAACATCAACTGAACTCAATTGACTAACAATCAAATTTAATTCATTGATATGATTAACAAATGACTCACATTTGTTCATCTCCAAATTAAATAAACGTCGCATCAAATAAACTTGTTGATCGTAGAGGACTTCTCGTACATTTTCAACAAGATTTTCATTAAACTTGTTGTGGTCTTCTCTTTGACAATATTAAACGCGACGATACGAGCCAACGTCAGCCGAATAACACCCAACGCTCGCCTATCCACAAATTTTCAGTCAACTTGCTTCATCATATCTAGTTTCTCCCCAGACAAGGACAAATGCAGCTTCATATAATACAGATAATCATCAATCTGCACATTCTAGAAATCAAAATCCTTTCCATTAAGCCTGTCGATTTTCACTTTACCTTTTTCTATTGCCATTGATTCGTTTTAACTCAAGAAAGCCTAACTATTATACTAGTTATTGCGTGGAACCAAGCGATCGAACAATAAAAGACAAAATAAGAAAATAAATCGAACACCAAACATACGTGGTTCGGTCGTAGAGATTTACGTCTATGGGGAGAGCAGCAACAAATTTTAATATAAATCAAACGATACACGAAGATTACAAAACCACAGTCGAGCCACTAAAATAATCTCAGTTTTTCCCAAGTCCCCAATTGCATTCAATAACTCACACGGTATTTAGTTTCGAAATTTCTCGCGAAATAACCTCTCAATCTCATAAATGAATTAAAACGCAAATTATTACCGCAAGAATTTCTCATCTAGAACATAAGAATTATTGATGTAATTTTACAAAGAAATCTTCGCTGCCTGAAGACGGACGGCGTGTCTTGGAACAGCAGGAAGACCCACGCTATTTACTTCTTTCATCAGACGAGGGACACATATGTGTGATGCAAAGAAATCTTGGTCAAAGTCAGAACTCAAGATTCCTATATCTTCTAGCACACGGAGTCCAAAATGGAAATTTGTATTGGAATGGTATGAATATGTCTTTCTATTTTGTTTTATTTCCTTTTATTCTTTCTCTTTGCTTGACCAACTGAAAAATCCAAAATCTAACTTTCATTTTGTTCTTATCCTTGACGGTTGACCGACTCCCGCTGACTAAAAGGAATAGCCCCCTCTCCCTTTTTCTTTTCGGTATGCAAATAACAGAGGTTTTCGTCGATGGTTCGCACTCAAGACATATTTTTAACATATTTAATGACATGTTTGAAGTGGGATTCTTTACGACTGGGGGGGTCTTCCTCGAGCAACTACTACTTGGCCATCTGGTTTAAGGATGATCCTTACAAGAAACCGGTCTGGGTCGCGAATCAAGATTACCCGCTCTCTCCATCAGGTATGATGGGAACTTGGTAATTTCCGACAGGAGGGATATAAAGTTCTTGTGGTCAATGCTGTGATGTTGGCTACTGGTCAGAACAAGTTTTTGTTCCCTTTTTAATAGACGATGGGTTTGATTTAGCTTGATTGAGATCCTTTTCATGTTGACCTTCAATTTTGCGTACTCCGTCCCTGTTACTCTCTCCCTCTCGCACTTCCAGAGCCTAATGACAGATGAGACGCTCCAATTTTCGGAATTCAATCCTCATCCAACTTTTCAGACAATGAGATTTTTCTCTCAGATGGGCCACAACTACTTTGTCTTCCCTCTCCAAGAAGTCAAGCAAGTCCTATGTTCTTCTCATGATCTTCTTTAACTGTTTGCTGCGGCTATCGGAGGCAACGGACATTCTTGTGCCTGGTCAGAACTTGTGGGACAACGAGACTTTGGTTTCATCCAATGAAGCGTTCGAGCTGGGATTCTTCAAGACTAGTGGATCTTCCTCAAGCAGCTACTACTTGGGCATCTGGTTCAGGGATGATCCTTAGAAGAAACCGGTCTGGGTCGCGAATCGAGAGTACCCACTTCTTGATTCTTCTAGTGTACTCTCCATCAGGTACGATGGCAACTTGGTGATTCTTTATAAAAGGCTGATTCCGTATTTAATCAATGCTGTGATGCTATCTACTAGTAACAGCACAAGCGCCAGATTGCTTGATTCTGGCAATTTTGTTCTGATTGAAGGCAATAGCACGGTTTGGGAAAGCTTTTACTATTCATCCGACACATTCCTACCCGGCATGAAACTTGGGTTTTTTTTATATAGGCACTGATAATGTGAGGCAACAGTTCCTTGTTTCGTGGCAGAGTCCGTCTGTTCCATCCACCGGTTCCTTCGTTCTCGCTGTACTCGAAAAGAATAGTACCCAACTCAGAGTGTGGCACCGCGACGGGGTTTCGAAATTGATCGGGTACTATGATGGTCGGAGATTCAGTTTCTTGTTCAACATCTCACTCGTTGACTACAAGTTCGCCTTTGTGTCTAGCACTACTGAGAATTACTTAACTTTTACTACTAAGGGAAATGATAGTTTTTCCTGGTTCGTTATGGCCCCATCGGGGGAAATCCAGGCTTTCACGATGATTGGGAAGGAAATTTCGGTAGTGTAGAGCCCGACATGTGCAAATACTTCATCTAACAATGCTGCCGACTGTTATATCGAGAAGCCACCCTTGTGTGCAGATGGTAATAACTTTTCAAGGACAGAAGGGTTCTTGCCAAATCCTAATGTCTTCAATGAATCCAATGGTCTGGGCATAAGTGACTGCGAAATAATGTGTCGGAGTAATTGCTCCTGCACTGCTTTCGCTTCGAATCGTCATGATGGCACAGGATGTCAGTTTTACTACAGAGATACAGAATTCACTATGGGTCAAACCGGCCAAGGAAACAGAACCATGTTTGTTCGTGGGAATTTCACTGAAACAACTTATCTGCTTCCAAGGAATTCCGGTAGGTTCAGTAACTTGTTTCATAATGTTAATCTGCCAGCATCTTCAGATTTAATCTTAAGGTAACCATGTTGACTTCTAAGACAAGAATTACTAGATCATTATATCATTATTTGCACTTTCGTTGAGTGGCATGGCCTAAATAAGTAAGTACTTGATAACATATGGATGCCTATATCCCATGCTTTTGGGTTTTGGCCTCCATTAGTCACATATTGACATATATTTTTTGAAATCAATGACTAGATTAATCCGCCAATTTTAATGGGATCGAATATTTTGAAACATGGGCTTTGCCTTGAACATGTAATGATCCAGTTTCATTGTCAGGTCATTGGAAAAAGAGGCTACTCTGGCTGATGATAACCATTCCCCTAGTTGTATTCGTCATTTCAGCTTTCTTCGGTATCTTCAGATGGAAGATTCATACCTGCATAGGTACTAAACCTACTCATAAGCAAAAATGTTGGTCTTTTACTCTTTTGGACTCATTTGTCACTGAATTGCATGATTCCCGCAGCAGTGTGGAATCAGAAAGAAATAAGCAGGACAAGGAACCTGGAGTTGTTCCCGTTCCAACTGGGGCCTGATGTCTCAGCGGGAAATCAAGACAGCCGCACTGGTAAACTCAAAACTGTCAGAAAGATAGATCATGAGCTTCCAATTCTCAGATTTTCTTGTGTCTCAGAGGCCACGAATAATTTTTCTCCAGAAAATGAACTAGGCAAGGGCGGTTTTGAGCCTGTTTATAAGGTCATTCCTCAATCAGTAATTCAATGCTAATGCTGTTTCTTTTCATTGTTTTAATCCTTTCGCTCTTAAGTACAAACATGAAATTTCCTAATTCATGTTGCAGTGTCCGATATGCACTATCTCAGACTCAATGGCCTTAGTGTTTAACGCAGGGTAAGTTGTTGGGGCATGAAATTGCGGTGAAGAGACTTTCTAGGAAGTCTCAGCAAGGGCTAAAGGAGTTCAAGAATGAGGTACAGTCGATTTCGAAGCTCCAGCACGGGAGCCTTGTCAGGTTGTTGGGTTGTTGCATTTGAGAGAGAAGAAAAAATCTTGATATATGAGTGCATGGCTAACAAAAGCTTGGATTCCTTTCTTTTCGGTATGTGTTTTACCTTTTTCTGATTATTTGATGCAATCAATCCTGTGTGCGTTGTCATTTGGAATGAATAACACAGTTACAGATCCTCAAAAGAAGCCGCTTCTGGAATGGAAGAGACGTGTGTTTATCAGCAAAGGAATATCTCAAGGACTTCTTTATCTGCACCAGTATTCTAGATTAAAGATCATCCATCGGGATCTGAAGACCAGCAACATTTTGTTGGATAAAACCATGAACCCGAAAATGTCACACCCCAAATTCTCTGCGAGGCATGACACGGCCGTCCTTTCATAAAAGGACGCAGCCTTCACAAAACCAAACTCAGCCTGTTAACAAATAGGTACATCCATATATATATAATAAAAAAGTATCTTGGTACACCATCAGAGCTTTCTATAATCGCAAAAATATCTACAAACTTAACTAAAAAAAATGTTATCTGAAAAGCTCAACATAACTCTTTCTACTTAATAGAAAATGTCCCCTACCCAAAAATCCGTTAGCTAGCGCTACGCTCAGTTACTACTGGCGCCTCACTGAGCCTGAAAGATAAGGAAAAAGTAAGAGGTGAGCTAATACGGCTTAGTGAGTAATACATTTCTTCTAAGCGGATCGAACAATCACTATGCATATTTCAATATTAACATATAACTCATTTAAGTCAAAGTCAAAGCACAACAAATTTTTATAGTTAAAACGAGTTATATAAAACCTTAACATATTAAGTTTTTAGCAAAAATACTTGTTTCAAATCACAAACTCAAATGAAAATATCAATGGTCCAATCCATTGGTCAATCTCGTCAAAACACAAGCCAATGGTCTATCCATTGACTAATCTCATCAAAAACACATATCATTGGTTTATCCACTAACCAATCTCATACTCAATAGTCTAACCATGGTCACGTATAACGCCCGTGACAAAATAAGATCAAAATCCCCCCTTGGCAAAGTCTCCACCTACAATGCCGGTGGCTTGACCCACAAGGATATCCTAACTAGTATGCGCACACTCACAAACCCCTCAACCGGGTTCACAACCATTTTGAGCACCACAAAATCCAATAATAACATCCTCCTCAGAATCAATTTCACACCAGCAACACATAATGAATAGAAATCATATCAGATAAACAAAACAGCAATAAATGTCCGATCCTGATTTTATGCACCAAAAATGTCATTTTCTCCAAGCATGACAATATATAGTACTATATCTTTTCAAAGATGCATTTTGTAAACACAAAGAAGAAATAATATCACTCACCCGACAATGTCAAAAGCGAACTGGAAATGTTACTCGGAACGATACGTTCGAACACCTACCAAAAGTACAAAAACAATATAAAAAACTGAGTAATAAGCTACCTTAGAACACGACTCAACTGGAAAAGACTTATTTGTCAGTAAGAGTACACCTATGCACCAACAAAACACATGCTCATAGCAAAAACGCAAGTTTTCCGTTATGCGCAACTTGCGCGATAAACTTCAATGGGCCATAACTTCCTCATCCGAGTTTCGATTTAAATAATCTTATAGTCCAAAGAAATCTCTTTTAACGTACAATAATAACCCCAACATGGCTTGTCCAAAATCGATTCGAAAATAGTCAAAAAGGGCAAAATCAGTTCTGGTTGCGTACCGTTCATCGCGCGCACCAGATTTGAAAATCTTGTTCCGGGCAAACCGTAACTTCAAATCAAGATCCGTCGAATCTTGCGGCTTCATAACACCCTAAAGTTTCATTTCTATACAAAAATCCAGTTAAAAGACGAAGAAATCGATGACTTATATTTCACCAAAATCCGAAATTGAGCCTTAACTCCAAAAATCACTTCGATCGGAGGAAATATATGCGCAAATACTTACCGGACTCTGTTACCGACGCCGGAACGGCTTGGCGAAGTAGCATGACTTGGACGCGCAAAAAATCACTTTCCTCTCTTTTTCTTCCCTTTCTATTCCTTTTCTTTCCTCCTTCTTCTTCTCCTTTTATTCTGTTGTTCACGTGCTGCTGCTGAAGAAGGGGAAAGGAAAAGTTGGGCTGGACTTGGGTTTAAAGAAAAAAACGGGTTTTTGTGCTAAATATTACAGAAAATATCACACTTCGGGATGGCGAGAATTTTCAGAGAGAATGAAGTGCAGGCAAGGACCACTAGGTTTGTTGGGACATAGTAAGTCTCTTAAGACTCGAATCAACATGTGTTCCTCATGTATTTCCTCCGAATAGTAAATTAGTTGTCCCAATGCAATGGTTATATGTCCCCAGAGTATGCAGTGCATGGCTTTTTTTCTACTAAGTCTGATGTGTTCAGCTTTGGAGTAATAATTATGCTGGAGATCATTAGTGGCAGAAAGAACACAACCTTCACTCATTCGGATCGCTCTCTAAACCTGCTAGAATACGTAAGTTGCAGTGTTTAGCCCGGCATTATGAGGTGCACACACAAATAGCCTGAAACTCTTTTTGGCACAATCCACGAGCTGACTACAAATGTTGTATTTGTTTAGGCTTGGGAATTGTGGGAATCTGGACGAGGGGTTGACTTAACAGACCTTGTATCAGCTGATCCGCCTTCCGTTAGAGAATATTCCCTGTGCCTACACATCCCACCGTTGTGCGTAGAAGAGCGTCCAGAAGATAGACCAAACATGTCGGATGTTGTTTCAATGCTAGGTAATGGGAGTTCCAATCTGCCGTCACCCAAACGGCCAGCGTTTTCTTCAAATGCAGAGTATTATGGTCCACAAGAGAAGCAAGATTGTTCAGCGACTGAGATAACCTGTTCCGAGGTGGAAGGGAGGTAGCAGTCAGGTTCGAAGATACAATTCTTTTTGTACATAAAACATATGTGTCATTGAACTGTTTATAGAGCACAGTTGTTAAGCTAATTGTTCCAATTTTTTGTGCTGTTCCGATTTTCCTGTGTGTGGCTGATCTATAGTAAGAAACAAACTCCTCATTCATTTTGTTGAAGTATTGTCTGCTTTGCCGTCTCATTTGTCATTTCGCATATATAGATGGGCAATTTCTCAGGAGGTCACTATCCTCTCTCATCTAAGCATGCTTGCCTTTGGAGTTTCAAAACTAAGTATTCCCATTATGTCGAAAAGCACATCAATGAGTTAATTCTAGTTTTCATTCCAGAATCGCTCTCTTTTCGTTCGGTGCACAATTTGATACATTCATGCCTCCTTTATCATCCTAGAAACTTGCTAGGAGTTCCTCCCAGTTCAAACGCACGTGCCCCGACGTCCACTCCCTGCCTTTGTTGGACAGGGTTGCTACACATTTTATGCCCTGAACTGAAACGTGGGTTCCTTGAAGAATTGTTCTTCTACAGTGTCTTATAAGGGTGCACATGATAACGCTTCTAAAAGTGAATTTCTACTCCATAAGTGTTTTTGGAGCAGAAATCCATTTCGTAATGTAACTTTTAAAGAAAAAAATCTGTTTGGTAAAAATATTTACTTCTAAAAGAAATTTTCACTTCTAAAGTTGTTTTTCCCCAATTTGAGAAGTTAAAAAATGGTTAATACTACTAAAAATCTTAAAGTGGTACACTTGTGACAAATTTACTAAAATTATTTGTTTGACCACAAAAAATCCCAAATTGATACACTTGTGATAAATTTATCACAAACTATTTTTTTGACCATAAAAAACCTGAATTGATATATTTGTGATAAATTTATCCTAAAATAATTTTTTTGATTATGAAAACCCCAAACTCGTATACCTGTGGCAAATTTACCTTTCATTAAATTCTATTAATACCGCAAAAGATCCCAAATTGATATACATATGATAAACAGAGTTTAAAAATCTTAAACTAGTACACCGTGAACTTTCACGTGCCATCTAACTCAGCAATTTAACGATTAAATTTAACGAAAACTAACGAAGGGTCAATTTGTCACAAGTATGCCAATTTATGGTAAATGTGTCACAAGTGTAACGGTTTGGAATTTTATATGGTAAAAAAAAATTGGCGTAAATTTGTCATAAATGTATCAGTTTGAGGTTTTTCGCGGTATTAATCGTAAAAGTATAGCTTCTTCAACTCAAGAAATACTTTTATGACAAAACAAAATGTCAAGAATTACTTCTAGACTCACCCTCTTTACGATCATACCGACCTCCGCTGACCTTCGCCTCCATCGACTTTCACCGCCACCAACCATTGTCAACCATCACCCATCACTGATCTCCATCGATCGCCACCCACTGCCACCACCCGCCAACTGCCCCCAGCGACCAACCACTGCCCATCGTTGACTGCCACCAACCACCGCGGCTACCTCCAACCGCCGACCACCGCTCACCATCGACCTTCGCTGGCCATGACCACCGCTAATTGTTGCCAACCATCGACCATGGCGCCAACTGCCACCATCGAGTTGTCATCTTTGTAGCTAAAGTAAAAAATAAATAATATATTTGTATTTTAAAAAAAATTTAATAGTACATCTTTTTTAACAAATTTAAAAAGTTTAAAAATGAAGTGGAATTTTTTCGGACGTTGATAATTATTTTTCATAGAAGATTTTGTGTTAATAATATTTTAAAAGAACAAATTTTTAATCATTACCAAATGAATTTGTCTGATCAGAAATAACTCCTAGAGTAAAAATAAAAAAATCAAATTCTCCTGACATTGTGGCCGACTAC
Source organism: Rhodomyrtus tomentosa (assembly GCA_028455895.1). Lineage (NCBI taxonomy): Eukaryota > Viridiplantae > Streptophyta > Magnoliopsida > Myrtales > Myrtaceae > Rhodomyrtus > Rhodomyrtus tomentosa. The sequence continues at coordinate 36,614,460 of JAPCWY010000004.1, forward strand.
TATATCGAGAAGCCATCATTTTGCGTGGTTGGGAATAACTTCTCAAGGATATAACCTAGCGCTTTCGATTAATCTGATAGTCTGGGCATGAGTGACTGCGAAATAATATGCAGGAGTAATTGCTCCTGTACTGCTTTTGTCTCTTATCACGATGATGGTAGTGGATGTCAATTTTACTATGGAGATGTTACAGTTCACTGGGGGATGAAACTGGCCGAGGAAATACCACCGCCAAAACGGCTTTCCAAGGACTAGCGGTAGGATCCGTAACTTATTTCATGGCTTGAATCTGGACGATTCCTCTGCTTTATCCTGAACTTCAAGATGCCATATTAACCTCTTAAACAAGAACTATAAGCTCATTACTAGCACTTTTATTGTTAGATTGGCCTAAATTAGTAAATGACTTATCGAATATTGATGCTGACATACCCCTATTTTTTTTTATTTTTTTTTTTGCCTCCATTAGTTACACATATCTACCAAGCATTAAAATCTATGACCAGCTTGATCTGTCAATTGTAATAGAACCAACCTCTGAAAAAAAGTGACTTCGACATACTAATGTACATAAGCATCGTTTTGAACATTGAAATGATTCAATTTCATTTCAGGTCATTGGAAAAGGAGGCTGCTCTGGCTGATAATAAGTTAATAACCATTCCCCTGGTCGTATTTAACTATTTATCGTTTCAGCTTTTGGCGTTGATCTCAAGATGGAAGAGTCACAACTGCCTGGGTACTGAATCTGAATCTACTCAAAAGCTAAAACAAATTGGCTCTGTTTTTTGTTTGGACTCATTTCTCACTGTATTGCTTGATTCCTGAGAGCAGCACGGCATAAGGAAGAAGCAAATGGGTACTGATGTCTCAGCGAAATCTCGAGACAGCCTCTCTGGTAAACTCAACTCCGTCAGAAAGACAGATAATGAGCTGCCAATTCTCAGGTTTTCTTGTGTGTCAGCGGCCACAGATGATTTTTCTCCTGCCAATAAACTAGGCGAGGGTGGTTTTGGGCGAGTTTATGAGGTTATTCGTCAATCATGGATCAATGCCAGTACTTCTTCTTCTCATTGTTTCCATCCTTCTTCTCTAGTAAAAACCTTGAATTTAAGATGATGTGGTTGCAGTATCCAACATGCGATATGCTATACTAAATGGAACAGGTGCTGGATGCAGGGTATGTTTTTGGGCCATGAAATTGCAGTGAAGCGACTTTCTAGGAAGTCCAGACAAGGGCTAGAGGAGTTCAAGAATGAAGTTCAGTTAATTTCCAAGCTCCAGCACCGGAACCTTGGGAGGGTTCTCGGTTGTTGCATCGAAAGAGGAGAAAATATCTTGATTCATGAGTACATGGCTAACAAAAGCTTGGATTCCTTTCGTTTCAGTACGCAACGATCTAACTTCTTTAGATGAGTTGATGCTATATGTCAAGTGCCTTTGTTTTTTAACTGAACAACAACTGTACAGATCCTAACAAGAAGCCGCTGCTGAACCGGGAGACACGCGTCTATAATCCGAGGAATAGCTCAAGGACTTCTTTATCTGCACCAACATTCCAGATTAAAGATCATCAACCGCAATCTGAAAAGCAGTAACATTTTGTTGGATAAGGACGTGAACCCGAAAATATCAGACTTTGGGTTGGCAAGAATTATCGGGGAGAATGAAGTGCGGGCAAAGACCACAAGGGTAGTCGGGACATAGTAAGTCTCTTAAGATACAAAATAAACATTGATTCCTCATGTACTTCCTCCAAATGGCTAATTAACTGTTCTAATGCAGCAGTTATGTCTCTGGAGTATGTCATTCACAGCCTTTTCTCTACTAAGTCCGATGTATTCAGCTTTGGAGTGGTCATGCTGGAGATCACCAGTGGCAGAAAGAATACGTCGTTCACTCATTCGGATCGTTCTCTAAACCTACTAGGATATGTAAGCTTTTTGCCTATGATCACAAAATTACATGCATATATATCCTCATATCTTTCTTACATTATCCGGGAGCTGACCAAGAAAAGTTGTTTGTGTAGGCTTGGGAATTGTGGTCCTCTGGTCGGGGCATTGAGTTAATGGACCCTGCATCAGCTGATCCATCTTCTGCAAGAGAATTCCGTGTCTCTACACATTGTGCTACTTTGCATACAAGAGCGAACAGAAGACAGACCAGACATGTCGCACGTGGTTTCAATGCTAACTAATGAGAGTGCCAATCTGCCTTCACCAAAACAGGCAGCATTTTCTTCACGCGAGAAGTACTGCAGAGGACGAGCAGCGATGTTGTTCGTTGAATGATGTAGCCTATTCCATCATGGAAGCGAGGTAGCAAGGTTATTCTTTTCCCACGTAGGATTTATCTGCAATCAAACTGTTTCTAGATCACAAAATTTCGTTTCCTCATTCACAGAGGAGGGAGGAAAAACGGAAGCACAGCTCTTTTGTCTTGCTTTCGTTTTTTTATTAGAAGGCAGCATCTTCAAGCTAATTGTTCCATTTCATTTTTGTCACTATGGTAATCAGTACAAGGAACAAACTCCTCATTTAGTTCATGCTGTGAATTCTAGCGTGGGTTTCTCGAAGCATTGTTGTCGAACAAAGATCTTTGTGGTGTATTATAGAGCCAACGGGGGTTGAAAACGACTTGGTTTCTGAGGCAAGTGCAATCAGTCCTTTCATTGTCGGCGTCACCTTCACTGTTCGCTGAACTTGGTGGCAAGACTTTCTGTGACCTTTACGATTCTCGAAGAGGGAAACTTGATTAGCATGCTTCTGCTTAAGTGATTTTCTCCAATTAGAATGTGTGGTAGGTAGTCTTTGAAGGAGGATCAAAAAGCCCAATGTAAGCATGCACACGTAACTCTGGTAGAAGAAGCCAAATGACAGCCTGCGCTTCTTCGTACTTATCATACACGGCATTCTTATCGCAAAGAAATCATCCTTCAAAAGAGACTATGTTCTGAAAACTTATGCAGGGGATATATGGAGCTGGGTCGACTGCCAAAGCAGCAAAAGTAAGCAGGTTAATACCATGGCTTTCTCAAACGTGGTGTTATCTGTGGGAATGGCCAAGTCAATCCAAAGAAAATTCCAAATTTTAGAAGCAATCTGACTTCGAGCCAGAAGAGGCAGGACTTGCCTCTTCCCTTGATTTAACGTACTTTCCAAGACCAAACTACCCAAATTGGTGCTAATATAGATTGACGAAGACTGAAATATCCTCAACTAAGATTGCATTGAGAGGTCTTAAATTGCAGCTTGCAGTTAAAAAACCAGAACTGAAAACTGTCAGCCTAAGTGTAGCGATAACCACCAACTACCGGGTAAAAGAAGAATAAATCAACCGTTGTTTCTAACTTTGCCAGTCTGTGTCTCCACCAAACCTCCTCTTTTTCTCCTGCTGTGTTCTCAGTAAAACTTCCATTGCTAGGTTCCTTGAAAGCTGCCACTTGCCCACTATTTCCTTGTCTGGGAGTGTGCTTAATCCAAGTTCAATGCAGTTTGAGGACTGTTTGAACCTGCATCAATTGGCATACTTGCCCAACAACTCTGTTGTTGGATAATTGACAGTTTTTACCTAGTACGAGTTCGCAGTCATTCAATCGACATGGGAATCCACAGAAATGCTTACCCTATTACAGCTTTTTCTATTGCAGCTCTTTCTATTGCAGCTCGTATTTCAGATGTACATCCTATGGCTTTTCAGGATTTGATGCTCAGTATGATAAATTGATCTCATAGTAGCAAAATGCTGGCATCTTTTGGAAAAACAGGAGTGCACCTTTTGAGAGCAAAGCTTCTAATTCCGATAAATGAGCAGTGGAAGAAGTAATCAAATTTCATAATTTGTACTATGATTTAGTCGGTTATCAGAACTCAGGGATGAGCAGCAGATACTTAAGAACTGATCACCGGATGAAAGCCGCAAGCGAGGAACCAAAATGTCCAAAGCGGAGCAGCTGCAGTATTTTTAGAAAAGGTACTAATCTTGAATAAACTCTGTATCAGCGATACAAGGATTTTGCATTAAAAGAACTGAGAAGCTCTAATGCTCATCAGACAGAAATTCAGTTTTACTGTACAGATGGATTCCAAACTCAGGCACCAGCATCAATAGAACAAAGATCATTGTCTGAGACGATATCACTGACGGAAGACTAGTCTCTCAAGAATTAACTATACTCTCCACAATTGGGAAACCAACCGTCTGGGAGAACTTATTCCTTCCAGAAACGTTTAGATTTATCTCCAAGTGATTGACTGAAGAGATTCCACAATCACTAAAGCATAGTACTCGTTAGAAGCTCGACTCTCTTTAATTTTACTATTTTGTGATTCACTCCTTAAAGATTTAAGATCCAGTTTGCTGTTTATGCAAAATGAACATCACTAGCATATTAAGCCCAAATTCATGGATTATTCAATCAAATTCATGATCTCTGAAGGCTGAAGGAATAACTCATCCACTATGAGGCTCAGAAGAAGCTCATGAAATTCAGGATCACTGCGAAATAATCAGGATCCTGTATATGTGGCAGATAAAAGAATCTTCAGAAAATTTAGCTGAGATATTTAAATGAATGATCTAATCTCACTTTCCATGTGAATTCTTGACTGAATATTCACAAATGAATAGACTATAATAGCCGTGAGACATGTTGATGTCGTATACAGTTGCTATCTAGCTTCTATCACAGAATAGCTTATATCATTAGTCGAAAGATCTTGCTGATGAAGTTTATTAGTATAATCAATATGTACTGAGAATGCTGGCTTCTTTGGTGGGGGCAGATCCGCATTCTCGTTGCTTAATACAGTAACAACATCCGACACCGAGGGTCTATCTTCTGGGCGTTCTTGCACGCATAGCAAAGCGATGTGGAGGCATAGCAACAGTTTGCCAATCGATGATGTGTTGGCCACCACTGGATCAATTAACTCTATGCCTCGGTCGCTACTCCAGAGCTCCCAAGCCTATATCCAGACATTTTTTAAGGACTAGTTCAGTACTTTGCTCGGGAAGCTAAGTAATAGGGGATTTGGATAAGAGACCTGTAAGAAGAATGCCTGTCACTTACATATCCAAGCAGGTTCAGAGAGCGATCTAGATTGGCGAAAGTTGTGTTTCTTTGGCCACTAACAATTTCGAGCATGATGACACCAAAGCTAAATATATCAGACTTCGTAGAGAAAAGCCCGTGTACAGCATACTCTGGAGACATATAACCGCTGCTCGCAAAAAAAAAAAAAACAAAAAAACAGTTAAAACATATCAGAAAACAAGCGGCATCGAATTTTACATGTTTATGCAAGACACTTACTAGGTTCCCACAACTTTATTCGTCCTCGCCCGCGCTTCGTTCTCCCCAAAAATTCTTGCCATCCCGAAATCTGATATTTTTGGGTTCATGTCATCATCTAGCAATATGTTGCTGGTTTTCAAATCTCGATGTATGATCCTTAACCTAGAATATTTGTGTAAGTAAAGAAGCCCTTGAGCTATCCCCTCGATTATAGAAACTCGTCTCCTCCAGTCCAGCAGTTGCTTCTTGTTACGATCTGTAATTTATCTCATGAGTGACCAAAAAGAATGAATGTGGGACTATAAAGCAATAAAGGCAATCCCAAGATCCGGTAACATACCGAAAAGAAAGGAATCCAAGCTTTTGTTCGACATGTACTCATAGATCAAAATCTTTTCCTCCCTTTCTATGCAACAGCCCAACAACTTAACGAGATTCCTGTGTTGAAGCCTGGATATCAATTGAACCTCATTTTTGAACTCCTCTATTCCTTGTCCGGATTTCCTAGAAAGTCTTTTTACCGCAAATTCATGGCCCAGCAACATGCCCTGCAAAAGTTTTTCAAGGAATGTTGAAGAATCAAGCTTCCCATCATAACGAGAGTCAGGACTTTGTAACTCTGCTTCCAATGAAGAGAGGCAAAATGAACCGAAAACAAAAGATAAACCAGTGTTCTTTGGCGGGAAAATTACCTTGTAAACAGGCCCAAAACCACCCTCTCCAAGTACATTCGTGACGGAGAAATTATTTGTAGATGCTGAGACACATGAGAAACTGAGAATCGGAAGCTCGTGATCCCTCTTTCTGACAGAATCGAGTCTACTGGTGCTGTTGCTGGGATCTCGTGCTGAGCCCAGTTGTTGTAGAAACAGCTCCAAACTTCGATTTGTCTTGGTCCGATTCTCCTTCCACGCTGCTACTGGGGAATCAAACAAACTATTTAGGCTAAGAAGACAACTATCTCATGAATCTGCTCAGGCTTAAATCTTATTAAGTACCAAGACAGGTGGAACATTTCTTTCTTGAGATGAACATTGCCACAGAAATTAGCAATATAACCACAGCAATGATTCCAATCAGCCAGAGCAGCATCTTGTGCCCAGAACCTGAAAATAGAACCATCTCATTTTTCTGCACCAGGAGTGATATGAACAAATAAGGGGCTGTGCTATAATATCCTTCAAACAGAAAGACGAGCGCTCAATGATGTACATCAACAATAACAACAACAACACCTTTATCACATACTAGTTGGAGTCGGCGGTCGATGAACCCCAAAGATTCATAAAAATAAAGCAAAATCAATCGAGGAAAAAAAGAAAAATATGAAAAAATAAAATCTACTTCAGCCAGGTAAATTGAAAATTATGGGTCAGAATCATTTGTCGTTTTCTCAGCACGACTTTGAGATTCAACACTATTCCAAGAACTAAGATAAGGCCTACCTGGTCTCCTAGGATTCTGGTCAGCAGGTTTGGTAGCACTCCCGCGGATGAATATAGTGGCATTCCCTTGGCCAATTTTGTCTAAGATAGAGCCAGTGTCCTCATAATAAAACACGCATCCAGTCCCGTCATCACGGTAAGTAGCAAAACCATTGCAAGAACAATTGCTTCTGCACATGATATCACAGTCGCTAATACCCAAACCATCTGATTCATTGAACACATTAGGATTCGGCGCCCCTTCTATCTTAGAAAAGTTATTCCCGTCGCGGCAAGACAATGGCTGCTCAATGAAGCAGTCAGCCGCACTGGAAGAGGAAGTATTATTGCAAATCGGTGCATACGCCATCGATATCTCCTTCCCCATCATAGTGAAAGCCTGAATTTCCCCTGAAGGCGTCAACACAAACCAGGAGATGCTATCATTCCGCCTATTAGCAAAAGTAAAGTATACCTCATCCTTGCCGGCCACATAACTGACATTGTAGTCATCGAGCGAGCTGTTGTAGAGGAACCTGAATCTGCGGCCGTCCCAATACCCGATCTCCCGCGAGACCTGGTAGTGCCACACCCGGAGCTCGGTCAGGTTATTCTTATTCAGGCCGAGGGCAAAAGAACCAGTGGAAGGAACAGATGGGGTCTGCCACGAGACCAGGTATTGATCCTTCAACTTGTCTGGCCCTAGATTGAACCACCCAAGTCTCATCCCAGGCAACAACGTGTCACAGGGATAAAGGAAGCTCTCCCAGACAACGCTCTCGCTCTCTCCCTCCACAAGAACGAAATTGCCAGAATCAAGAAGCCTGGAACGCGTGCTGCTACTAGTGGCAAGCATCTCAGGATTGACCAACATCGGAATCTGCCTCCTGTCGTTGATCACCAAATTCCCATCGTACCTGATGGCGAGAACGCCCGAGGAATCCGGAATCGGGGACTCTCTGTTGGCGGCCCAGATGGGTTTGTGGTACGGGTCGTCCCGGAACCAGATGCCCAGGTAGTAGTTGGCGGAGGAGGACCCCCCGGTCTTGAAGAATCCGAGCTCGAACACTTGGTTGTTCGATACTAAGGTCTTGTTGTCACTGATGTCCTGACCAGGCAAGAGTGTGTCGGTTGCCGTCGCAGACAAAAAGAGCGAGAAGGAACAAAAAAAGAGGAAAGAATGGAGCTTGCCCCAGTTTCTTGGGAGAGAGAGCCAGGCCGTGGCCATTGCCATGGCTGAAAAAGCTTCAGTCTTTGATAAAAAATGGCACAGTTCTAGACAATTTACGTTAGAGAGAGAGAGAGAGAGAGAGAAAGGGGGAGAAATGTCTTACTTGGTTATGAAAGTCAACTGGGCAGAGCCGTTCTTTTTTTTTTTTTTTTTGGTCGGAGAAAGTTCTACGACAGCAGACAAACAAGAAGAGTCGCCAGAAGAGAAGTCAAGTTTCCTTCTTTCCTCGGAGGAACCGGATCCCGTTTCAAAATGGGATCTAGGCAGGGTTACCCAAAGTCTAATCCCAACCGTCCGTTCAAATTCGATGGTTGAGATTTAGCCACATCAACAATAACAGGAGAGGCCTAAAATTTGAGCGCTAATTACTAAAAAAAAACTCAATTTCAAACCTCCGTGATCTCTTTCTCCTCTCTCCGCTCGCGTTTCTTCGCCTCCATAAGGTTCTCTCCTCCGTTGCTCTTTCGGGATCGCCTCTTGAATTGCCGATCATCTCTTCGATTCTTCGCCGGCCGTCTCTTCGATTCCTTTAGTGAGTTTTCTCTCGACTCATATGCATTTTTCTTGTCCTCGATTCCTCTCCGAAAATCTCTCTACTCTGACCTTCGCGCTCGGAATCGCTCGGTGTTCCCCTGTCCTTGCCCGTCGCCTTTCCTTAATGTCGGCTTCCTCTCAGCTTCCCTTCTCGTCGGCTTCCTCTCAGTTACGCGGAGGACATGGCCAAGGATTCGAGCGACGACGACTCCACTGCCAAATCGGCGGGGCTGCATCGACAGGGATCTTGGTGACGGCGTCGACAGCCCGATGGAATCACCTCCTTTCTGCCAGCAATGGGAAGGTTTCAGACGACAAGGCTAGGAAGGGAGAAGGCCGAGGGCAGCATGAGATGAAGTTGTTTCATGTACCTTCAAGTTGAATCAATCAGGCCCTTGACTACACCATTTGTTTAACTACTTAAAGCTTTTGTGCTTACCCCTATGAAACTGTAGGTTCGAGGCCCTTTATCATTTATCTATCTAAGCTTTAAGTCACTCCCTCTTGTTTTGATTCTAGTTGTTACTCCTTACTTTGTTGCTTGATGCAGTAGATCTACATCCTAGGTTTCTCGTGTAAGGTCCGACTTGTACTTGAGATGAATTGTTGAGATGTATGGTCTACATACAGCATGGGCAATGGGCATGTTTTTGGCCAGTTTAAGCTCTCGTGGAAATTGTAGTCTTAACTATTCTGTTGTGCTTTATTCTTCTTCTTTTTTTGGTTCTTGCAGAATGCGGATCTAGTACTTGTTCTAAATGTTGAAGATTATTCTTTTTGCACATAGTATGTCAACCTTGTGATAAACTACTCTTGTGAAAGAGAGAGAATGATAGGACCTTGTTCAATCCGCACGTTTTTCGTTTATTACAAGTCACATTGGAGGAGAATTTTTTTTATTATGCAACTTATGTCATAAAAAATCAAGAAAATCTTTTTAAGTTCTTCATCTTTTTAATATCATAATGTTCATATTCAAAAAATTTGATCAGTCTCCGGGTGTGTTCTCATGAGAATGTCACTCATGTACCAGATATCTCTCTCCTTTTCTCGATCACTTCTTTTCTTCTTCTTCTTTTTGAAACAACCAAGATTAAAGCATTTTGCTCATTCACCTAGTTACTAATTGTGCTTATTTCTTGCTTCATTTGCTTAATGGTGGGAAATATACTCACAGGGACAAGCTTTTATCGCAAAGACCAGCCCTCATAAGGTACTTGTTTGATCCTACTCGTTGGGGATTTTGTATTAATTTTTGCAGCCATAACACATCTCCTGTTTTCTTTGACATCTTTTTTACACCGAGCTAGTAATCTTGAGCGACCATTTAAAATAGGTCGACTATACGGTTGTCAGTGAAGCCGGACGTGATCTGATAATGGAGAAAGTGAGCCAGCTTTTCAGTGCCGAAAAGAAAAAGCATGACAGCTTGTCATACAAGGCTACTAATTTATTTTTTATGCATTCTAGCAATTACAATGTTTATGCACTTCTATTCGATTGATGATACATTCGTTTTAGAGTTTGGCCGAATCTTATTTGAAAAAAAGTAGTAAAATAAAATTTAATGAAGTGAGAAATAGATTAGCGTATAGTTTATATTAAGACGGAACGGAAAAAGTATATTAGTGTTGTGGAGGGGTAATGTATAGATAAATATATATATATATTTAATTATTTATTTTTACACATTTATATCTTTTCAATTCCTTGATTCTGCTTTTATTTTTATAATTTTTTGAGATTTATCAACCGCCGACCCCAACTAATTTGAGATAAAAATGTTGTTGATGTTGAAGTTAATGATACATTCGTTTTCGTTATAATACAGTGTTTTTTCACTGCAAAGAATGAGATAGGAGCAATTAACACAACATAGTGAGCATTAAAGTGTCCTCATGCAGGTTTATAATGAGTTCATCCATGTATGAAATATGTAGCCAGATGTCTATGTCATGCATTGGCCGTACTGTCATGTCTGGTCGGGGGTTGGGACTTTACTAGTGACCAAAGGCTCCATCCCTCGAGAAAGCTTAAAAAAAAAAGGAAAAAAAGAGAGAGAACCATGCTATGTCATCTGGCAGATCTGAACCTTTATCTATCGTGAAAAGTGATTGTTCTATTGATTAGCTAACGAGGTTGGTTGAGAAACCTTTATCTCTTTGAGAAGACATGTCGTGAGCTTACGTTGGCAGGACGAGGAGATGAGCTGATGGTTTTGTGGTGCCATGCATTTCATGATCCATGACGTGGCATTAAATATCATTGAATAGCTTATCTCAGCCGACATGTTATTGTCTCTGAAAGGCCTGAAGTGATTAGTCAAAAAACGTTTTATGTACACATAAGTTTTCACAACCTTTCAATACCTTAATTTCTAATAGTTTATCTGGAATTATTAAGCGAGATCATATCTTTTGTAGTTCCTCCTCTGATCATCTTTTTAAATTGGCAATTGCAATATTTCACACGTTGACAGATTATGTGCAGGATCCGAGAAAAATTATCTAGCGATGGTGATTTAAGTTCAGTTGACGATGAGGAATCCTCGATACATGCAGCTGTTGCATTGAAAGATAAGCGGCTCACTTTTACGTGGCTTAATGGGAAATCTCAGCAAGTGAGTTTGTCCTTATTATTTTGCAGTCATTTTGTTTTTATGTTTTCTCATTTTGAGTATGGTCAATTTCTAATTGATATGTTTGATGCATGTATTATGCCCATCTTGGACTTCCTCAAATTTGCATGCAAAATATTTTGGTTGTTCTTGTCTTCTAAATGGTCACGTAGCCTGACAGAGTTCTTGGCGCTTATAGCTATTCGTGCAGAAACAAATTGAAATTTTTATCTGTATAATGCCATGGAGAAACATGGATGGTTGTCAGAGGATTCGTGTGCGATGCACTCATTTAGGCAGGTGGAAATTATTGAAAGTGGCTCCTGGCATGTGGGAACAACATGCAGAAGTATACTGCAATCTGTAGAGTCAATGTACCGAATACATCAGATTTAATTGCATGTAAGAAGAGGACAAGCAAGTCTCATAATAATTCTTGCTCGGATAGCATGTGCGATAGCTACACAAGTCCGGTTGTTAACGTGTCTTCTCTTTGATGATATGTCCCGAGATACAATCATGATTTAATTCCTAGAATGGTCAATTTGAATATGTTTTAGCTTCTACACGAAGTAAACATAATAATACATGGCATAGCCTATTTATTTGCTAAAAGATTATAAGAAGATGCTAACATCTACTTAGCAAGTCAAGAATGGCTAGATTATGAAGACAATGCAACAATCAAGTACACAGGACAAGCAGCATAGGGAAGTCAATGCCATAAAATAGGGAAGAGCTACGATGAGATACTAAAAAAGGTGCAAACTCCTTGCATAATGAGTTTTTTTGGGTATGTTAAATCATTAACATAGCATGTGCACCAGAGATATATTTCAAATCAGAAATGGGTATATTAGTGAGCACCATTTACACTTCCAAATAATATTGTGAGAGCATTTCTTCTTTTCACCAAGCTTATGTAGAAACTTAAAAAGAATTCAACGATTAATTTATGATGTCCAAAGAAATGAAAGGGTCATACTCCATTCGTGATTAAAGTAGCAAGTCATGTCTTGGCATGAACATTTCTCCTTATAGTAATATTTTCAAAGAATCTTGAATTATTGTAAAAGGTAACTGTACAGTCAAGACTCCTTCGAAGAACTAGAAGACAAAATAAATGTATGTGCAAGCAAGAGATTTTATATTCATACAAAGCAAAGGGGAAAAAAACTGTTCCTGTTATCCACCATTGTGTTTAGCAATATTGTTGTACATTTATCACTTTCATTTGAGGTTTGAAAACTACGTACTATCTAAGCTTTAATTTCTTCTTAGGGGAAAAAATTGAGTGACACCAAACAAACACGAGAAATGGTCATGTGACAAATAAACTTCAGGAGAGAAATCATCCAGTAACCCGCTTTTTATTCTTTTGCTAAGCAAGAATGAACACACAATAAAATAGTTGCACTAGCAAACACGAGTAATTGTTTCATCAAATTAACTACCTCCAACGTTAGAGAAGACAGAAAAATGACTGTTGTATGCAGCAAAAATGAGAAACAGACGAAAGAAACAACCATTTAATCATGTGGAAAACAAAAACAAAAGAGACCCATGAGAAGAAAAATATTATAACACATAAGCCCTTATGATTACTAGTTCCTAGCCATTTAATCGTTTGCCACAGACTAATGCACCTCCTGCACAACCAAAACCACATTCGAATCAATCATGTGATGAGAGCATGACAACATGAGAGAGAGAGAGAGAGTGTGTGTGTGTGTGTGTGTACGCGCATACCGCAGATTTTAATCGGAGCATGAAGCATCAAGAGATGGGCTGAGAGAGGAAGATTTGGCGAGCGTTGATGTAGAGTTAGAGAACTTCATCTCACACCGCCCTCGGCCTTCCCCCTTCCCAGCCTTCTCGTCCGAAACCTTCCCATTGCTGGCCAAAAGGAGGCAATTCCGCCGGGCCATCGACGCCGTCACCACGATCCCTGTCGACGCAGCTCCGCTGATTTGGTCGCGGAGTCGCCGTCGCTCGAATCCTTGGTTACATCCTCAGCGTAACTGAGGGGAAGCCGGCGAGAAGGGAAGCTGAAAGGAAGCCGGCGTCAAGGAAAGGCGACGGACAAGGACAAAGGAACGCCGAGCGATTCTGAGCGCGAAGGTTAGAGCAGAGAGATTTTCAGAAAGGATTCGAGGACAAGGAAAATGCATACGAAGCGAGAGAAAACTCACTAGAGGAATCGAAGAGACAGTCGGCGAAGAATCAAAGAGACGGCCGGCGATTCAGAAGGTGATCTCAGGGCGCGAGAGAGTAGAGGACGAGAGAAAGTTCTGGAGGGGAAGAAACGCAGGCGGAGAGAGGAGAGAGAGAAAGAGATCACGGAGGTTTGAAAATGAGTTTCTTTTTTTTTTTTTGTAATTGACGCCCAAATTTTGGGCCTCTCCTGTTACTAATGATGTGGCTAAATCTCAGCCGTCCGATTCGAACGGACGGCTGAGATTAGAACCTGGGCACCCCTGCCTAGATCCCACCTTGGCAGGGGATCCGGTTCCCGAACGTCCAACTTGAGATTTTCCAAGCTGGAATCATGTCGACGGTTGAAACCTCTGCATTCTTTTCATGAAGAAGAACAACAACCAGATTTCTAATTACCAACTTCGGGATCAGACATCTTGAATGCGGGAGCTGCGTCGCCCAGTCAAGAACTCGGGATCAAACATCCCTACGGAACGTTACTTTTCCCTGGACTTCACGGGGAGATTACGTGACACTGCTACTTTCCTTAATGACTCTTGACTCAATAACCCCGTTGAATAGCATATGTTTCTCGAAATTCCTTCCTGACGTAGATCACACTACTAGTTTCGCTCTCGTATCAACCTACGTTCATCTCACGGCTATGTCATCGCTTTTTCTAAATTATGGGGTAAGCACACAACGATTGCCAAAACTTTGGCCAATAGCATGACCTGCTTCGTAGGCTAGTAAACACCCAGATGCACCGAAAAGTGCTTATTTAAATCCGGCCTGCTATACCTGTCGCGATCTAAAAAATTATTAATTAATTAGACTAATAGATTATTAGATCAATTAAATTAAATAACTTAATATGGACTCTCCCAAGTCTTACCAAATCGCAACTTAAATTTCACTGAAATGATTTATAAACTGGGGTCACCACTAATTATTATTGATAGGTTGATTAGAAACCTAAGTAAAACGACGGGAGAACCATTTTAATTGTGCCAACCAGAAATTGTGGATTCGGGGACTTAATTACACTAGTTTATCAAAACTAATGTACTTTCGGTATCAATTTCATGCAGAGGTCTTTTGATTGGTTTATGTGACTTGATTTTTTTAAAAAAATTTCACTTTTATTAAATGTGATACTAATGCAACCTAACTATATGACATGTGACGTGCAATGACGTAAAAGATGATGTGGCATTTATGCATGAATAACATGTACGAATGACATGGCAAGACGACGTGGCATTTATGCATGGATGACATGTAAGAATGACGTGGCAAGATGACGTGGCAAAATGAAGTGCAATTATGTGAAATGCAGTTTTTATGGATTTTTGGATTTTTTTTTCTAAAAAAAAAAACTATCCTATTCTCGACGACCAATTTTCTGGATATAGTAAAAATCAATCAGTCGATCAATCAATCAACCAATCCATCAATCAGTCAATCAATCAATCAATCAATCTGCCAATTAACATTCAAACAGAATCACGACCGCCAACATCTTGACCATCATATTGTTTTTTAAAATTTCTCGAAAAATTCCACGTCTCGAATTAAAAATTGACTTTTTGGAGAAAGCAAATCAGACCTAAAAGGTGATAGGTTAGATTAGCTATAACCGAGATTTTCTTGACAAAATTATGTTCCAACGATTCTGATAAAAAAAAATCCGTTATCTTAAATTTCCAGAAAAAATGATTTACATTTCGTTTAATGTTGGCATCAATGCAAAACGACGTCAGAGCATTCCACAATTCTTAAGACATGCATAATATGGCATCTTTGACGAAATCAACATGCTAATCATGCGAGAACAGTGGGCAAACCATAGAAAAATAACATTAAATCATCCCAAACAAGCATGCTTAGATTGACTCATAATGTATTTGACGTTACCTTAGTCCGCGAGATAAAAATAAGGCTGATTTGGGACGAGAAACTCGCCGGCCAGCAGCTTCAGAGGGATTAAGCGGAAGACCAAGGATGGTGGCGGTGCACAATTGGGTTGAAGTTGCACTAAATTTTGAACACCTCACAAACTACTTGGATGAAAAGATTCAGATCTTCGACCCAAGAAAGTGCTTCTTCCGAACCGATTCGTAAAAGACCGTTCAAATTAATGTATCACAACAAGTAGCACGATTAGACCTCATAATAATGGTGAAACAAAAGCTAGACGACTTCAAGCCAGAGTTGGTCAATAGCCTATGGAGCTGATTGGAGGCGGTTGCAACGGCGGTCTACAAGGCAAGTCTGGTGGTCACGAATTGAAATGGATGAGCTGCTGGTATAGCGATCGAGCACGGCGGATGGCGAAGCGGCTAGAACGGTGGCACGGCTGCCTTCGTCTGAGGGTCGTCGTTGATGGAGGTGCAGCAGACATGAAAGGGGGGAAGAAGGAAATCGCTAAAGAGAGAGAGCGTGTGTATATTTTTCAGAAAATTCTGTCGTTCCCTCTAAAATTATGAATCTTTCCCCTTGTAACCCTAAACATAACGAGGTATATAGGTATTAATCCTAACCGTTGAGATTTATGACAAGATATTGACCATAAGATTAGAAATTCTGATTTTTAAGGAATCCTATTGGGCTAGGGTATCCAAAAATTTGGCCACCATGGATAGGGATTTAGGCTTGGTCGAAAATTTTATTATTAGTGGGCTTATTTTCGCAAATTTAAGGCTTAACAGGCTTTAATTAATCAAACGGATAATTAATTAAAATGGACTGAAATGAATTTAAATTGAGCTTATCCATTAAATTTCGGCAATTCCCCTAAAAAATTCTCAAATTGATTTTCGTTTCCAACGCCCGTTAAAATCAAGCTCAATTGACTCGCCTCCAACTAGCTGTCGCTGTAAAATAAAATGTGTAATGCACGAAAAATTCTTTTTACGAGAATTATGGTTAACTCTCATTTTGTGAAATGGATGAATTTCTAAAAATCAAAATTTATGTATCAAGAGTACCACAAATCTAGAGTTGTCACATAAGAAAAGGACTGTTTTCCACTAAAAAATCGTGAATTAATCTAGGCCGTCTATTTTGAATTAGACGGGTCAGATTTAATGGCACACCTATCATTATGGTAAAAAATCCATTCCCCCTTTCTTATGCCTTAGATGACGAAAATGAGCCCTCTCTAATCTATTGAGTTGTGTTGGCAGCAAACTTAGTGGGAAATTTGTTATCTAAAATTTTAAATAGCTTGGAAAAATGAGAGCTGCTCTAGCTGACCGGAGCAGACTGCGTTAGCGGCAACTGTTCTCCACGGAGTCCTCTATCATAGTAACTTCTCGGAAGAACGTGAACAAATAGAATAAAAATGACATTTGACGTCGTCAACGTAGAGGCTTATTCAAAAACTTCGATCTTAACTAGGTCTTAGAATTGGACTATCTGGGTTCGACTCGGTTTCTCCATCGGGAGTGAGAGATGATCGAGTCACGTTTCATGTCGTGTTCGGCTCGAGCTTTGACGAGTGTTGTGTCAAGTTCGGACAATGTAAGGTACTCGTGTTAAGATTCAAGAGCCCGTGCTGAGGGTTTCGCTTTATTACAACCTTTGGTCGAAACCCTTACGGCTATCCAGTGTAGGACAGGACTTGCATAAATTTTAATGTGCATGCACAAATTTTAGAATTCAAACCAAATGGCTCTAGAATTGAAATGTCAAGTATCACCCCCATAACACTAACAAATTAATAGATGTTTGCCTCACGACTAAAATTGTGATCTAGCTTGCACAGATTGTAATATTAGATGGTGTAATTCCGGTCATCTCCATTGCTATCATGAAAATAAATATTTCAGGTGAAGAACTGTATTTATACTTTAAGAAATCACATTTACATAAACATAACTAAGTGGCTTGTGAGTAACCCTCGTTGTGATAGTCTACATTCTAATTATCTTAGCCAACATTTTGAGATATATACGATGGCATTATCAAGTCATTACGAAAAGGAAATTATCATCAGAATAATACAATACGTTGGCTTTTGCTTTTGCAAAAATCAATTTTATCTCTAATCATCTAAGTAGTATCGACATGCGGCACGGCATGAGTGAATACGCTAATACGTCATTTTTACGATAGAACTTATTCTCATTCTCGAATCATCTCTCGGATATGTGGTCGTGCGGGTCACTCAACCCAGCTCTCCAATGCTGCTAATGATTTAAAATATTGGCTATGAAGCCAATATTGGCTCTCTATCGGCAATGTATGTGTCTTCAATTGGTGAGTGGTTCGACCCACATTGGTACCCAGACATTGATGCCTCTGGCACCGATCCGCACCGCAAATGGGTTAAGTTTGCAAATATCACGTATCAATTCTTCCATCTTACGTTCTCCTACTCGTTCTTTTAATTTACGAAATGTTTATCATGTTCCAATCTGTCAAGAAGAATCTACTATCTATTTCTCAATTTACTAAGGACAGCGATGTAGTATTTGAATTTCATCCTACTTTCTTTTGTGTCAAGGATCGATCCTGGAGGAATCTCTTGCTCAAAGGCCTGAGTAAGAATGGACTCTATCATCTTAATAATAAAGTGTGTATCATCAATAAAGTACCTTTGCAGTCAAATAAATCACCGCCAGTTTCATCCTGCTTCATCGGTGAATGAGTTTCTGCTTCTATTTGGGGTCATCCAACTGCATGCATTATTACTTTTTCGGTTATTTCAAAGCATGGCCTATCGATATATGCTTCATCATCATTTAATTTCTGTGAATCATGTCACTTGGGCAAGTTGCATCGTATTCCCTTGACTAGATCAGTTACCACTTGTAATGCTCCTTTAGAATTACTTTATTCTAATCAATGAGGACCTTCTCCCATTACGTCAGTGAATAGTTTTCGTTATTACGTCATTTTATTGATGCCTATAATGGATACACGTCACTTTTTGCACTCACTGTGGAATCTGATGCTATCTCTACTTTTGTACAATTTAAAAATATTTTAACCGTAATATCAAGGCCCTTCAAATTGATAGCGGGTGTCGGTATAAGAAATTTGATCTTTATCTTCGTTGGCATCCTACACCATCTCTCATGCCCGCACACGTAGATGTTGACACCTAAATTTTAATTTTAAAAAAATCATGCATTTTACTTCATAAAATGAGATTTAGTCATAATTATCATAAAAATATATATATAAATCCTCATGCATTTCATATTTATTTATCTATCAGTCAGTCATTCATATTTATTTTTTTGTCAATCATGTCATTTGCATTCAAGCCAGAGGCAAAGCAATTGAGCTTAATTTGACCGGTGATTCGACCAGGATCCTTTGCGAGTTTTTGACTAAGTCCAAGAGGGGGTGCCGAATTTTATATATGGGTTTGTACTCAATTCAAATTTAATTTGGCTCATTTAATTTGGAGGCTTTTAATTAATTATTCATTTAGTTAATTAAAGCCCAATTAGTCTCGGAATCGTACTACAAGCCCGTAAGACCATGAAGAATTGGCCCAGGCCCATCTTTCCTTATTGCCGAAAATTTCAAGCAATTAGGCCCATTGCAACTTGATTGACATTATTTTTAGCTCACGGGATTTATTTCTCAAAAATATGAAAACTTAGTCCCTAATGTTGTTGTGTTTTTCTCTATAAATAGATAGCTTCACTTAGGGTTAGGAAGACGTCAATTCATTGTAAAACAGCGCAGATTTTGAAGGCTATTTAATTTCAATACATGGCCATCTGTTCAGAGAGAGAATATAGGAAGATAGGGAGAGTTTTCCACACACGAAGAGAAAGAAAGAGGCCAAAGAAGTGAATGTCCAAACAGTGGAGCAAGCAGTGTTGACCTCCAAGCGTCCTCATAATCAAACCAGCGGGCGCCATGAGCTGTTCGACGATGGGCCTGCCCTTTTTTCATTAATCGGCATCAAAGACGAGCCCGACGACCTCAAGCAACTTCTATCGTAGCAGCTCCCTTTCCCGTTGATCTCGATAGACCCACCATGTCAGCTGCATCAACAATGATCAGCCCTGCCACGACCCACTTGGACGACCAACCTTGCAACGCCTCTGCTTTGGCTTTATATCCAGCAACGAGTGAGACTTTCTCAGTTTCTCTGCAATATAAGCTCTGTTCTTATTGTTTGCGGGTTGTCCAAGAAGTCTGACGTTCTCTCCGCATTATCCCCGGGCGAACTTCAAGGCTCTCTCCTCGCTCGTGTCGTCTTCGCTTTCTTTCAATTTGTCCGCAGGTGCATTAGCAAATTTCAAAGCAGTCCTCGTAAGAGACTACTCATAACAAAATGAAAGGAAGTGGTGGCTGTGATTTTGGTTCAAATTAAGAAAGGGACAAGCAAAGGAGGAAGTCTATCCTTCACAGCATCATATATTTGCTCTTCCCATTGTTCTTTCCTATTTTATTTTATCTTTCTTTTAGGATTTGTTTGTGACTTTCGCTTGCAGAAGACTCCAAAGGAGTGGTAAACGCCCAAGATCACAGTAACGACAATGGAGAAAGGAAAGTTTACTTCCTTGATGATGGTGGAGCACTTGTAGTTGTGCCTGCGCTTCTTCCACGCAAGGCCAGAATGGAGAAGACTTTTTCCTAATCAGGTGCTTTGGCTCCTTCAACTCACTCAAGATTTGACTCCCCCGTGTCACGGCATCCCAGCCACAAGAGCCGCCACACCACGAGCAACCCCCAACTCCTGAATTTCAAGGAGGTTCACCACCGCAAGTCCAATCCGTGATCCGCAAGCTATCATCGAAATTCGTGCATCTTCGATTTAAGGTTTTTACGAACAATACCAATCTGAGGATCAATACGAGAAGACTCGCACCAAATAGCTTAGTCCGTCAATCCTGTTGTGTCCTGTGGACTTGCGAATTGCCAATGCCTTTTTGCCGTCATGTTTGGATAGTGTTTTGCAGGTTGTTTAACTAGGACAGCCACTTTCTTTGCAAATTTCAGTAACGTGCATTAAAACCACTCACCGACCCCTTCATTGGGTTTAGTGGATATTGAAAAGTCCCTGTGGCTGGATTGCATGACGGCGAGCGATCCGTCAAAGAGCCATGCGTGTGAACTATGAACTATCCAAGTCGGTCCTTGATTCATCGTCTCATCCGAATTTGGCAGTCAAATCCGCCAAATTAGGTAACGATTCTAATCTCTTAAAATATTCAAAAATTCTGTTGCCTAAATTGATTGATTTGAATTCCAATCGCATCTTATTGAATATATTGCATATTTTGTTGGATAAATCGCATATCTTGTGAATATTGTGCCTCTCCTTCAAACATTTGATTTATCTAGTGGCGTGATTATCAAGTTAATCTGAATCCTGAATCATGATCATATCTTTTTAAGATATTGTCCACATCTTTTGGAATATTCAAGATTACCTTGTGATTTAAATTGGAATCCTTCAAAATTATGATCATACCTTTTAAGTTTGGATAATTATTTGAAAATTCATTTCAAATCTCAAGATATAATTTTTTAAGTTTAAAAGATATGCTATCCTTTATAGATAGGGGCTTATCCCCTTCAAATTTCGGCACCTATCCCTAGTTGGCCGATAATTTATCGTAATTCAAATATTTTTATAATATACCTTCTCTCATGTGCCTTTGTCTCTGGGAATTTTGTGCAATAAATATGTGCAATATGGCTGACTATCTAACTTCAACTCCGAAGTACAACATCATCCGTACATGAGATTGTCTAAAGTATCCCATAACTTTGGGAACGGACCAACAAATTTCGTAATTCACTTTCTGACCCTACCCCGAGTACGACGTAGATAAATTACCTTCTGACCCACCCCTAGAGTACGAGGTGAATTCATCGAAAAAAACGAAATATAAGATATATTATGCTCAAGGTTTATTATATCTTTATTTGATTCATTTTTCATAAAAATCACAAAAATCATTAAAAAAAATTATCTTGTCATGGTCTTAATTGAAATTTCGGAAATTACATTTCCAAATGACCTTTAATATCAATTGGATTTTAATTAATCAATTTGTGTTAATTGTCAAACAAATTTAAAGCAAAGTCGAAAACTCATTAAGAATAATGACATTTCATTTGCACAATCTTTTCGCATGTCATTTAGACTAACTCGCATTTTTCGCATATTTAGGATAGATCCCAACTTTGCCTATTATTCGTGCATATTTTTCATATCACATTCATGAACATAGGATAGAATTCATTCTTGCATGTTACATTATGCTACATCATATCTTATCTTGTTTCATGCATTATTATGCCATGTCATCTAGGCTGATTTTAAAATTTGATTTTTCTAAAGTTATCATGCATGGTTAATTTTCTCATCTTTCATGTCACATTTGCATTCATACTTTTGCTTGTCATATAGTTGCAGTTTTGCATACCATGCATTTAATCAGGAAAATCCCAAAAAAATTGCCAATCAATGAAATTTGTCAGTTGAGAGAATTTTCACAAGAATGGTACCGAAAGTATGTTAATTGAAAAATTAACATAATCAAGTGCTCGAACCTAAATCTCTAGTTAGCAGAAACTAAATCTCTTGCTAGCAAAAAATAAATATTCTCCCGATAATTTATTTAAGTATCTAATCTACCTACCAAAGAAAAGATAAGTGGCGGCTCCAAAATTAAAAATCTTTTGATTAAAATCAAGTGAACCTAAGTTGCGAATTGATAGAGTTTAGGAGAGCTCAGGCTAGGTTAGTTAATTTATTTAATTAATTTGGCAATCCATTAACTCGAAATTCAATCCGAATTTTAGGTCGCGATGGTAGAAACAAAATGGTTGGGCAGAGCACAGACACCGTCACGTTGTAGAAACTTGCATTACATTACTTAGGGCCGGTTTGGTTCAGTATTTTTTAGTGAATGCAAATACCTTTGGGCTAAAGGCCTTTTCCAAAATGCAAGTAGTATTTGGCAAAATATCTTTTTAAGAACACTTTTGAAAGCAACTTTGGCGTAAATTCCATTTGGTGAAAAATATACGTATTTTTACTTTTTTTGTTTAAAAAAAAGTGGTAGCAGGGACCGGCGGCGGCGGCGGCGGCTGGCGAACGGCTTCCGACGGCGAACGGTCAAAGGCTACCAGCAACGACGGAGGCGGTGATTGACGACTGGCAGTGGCGACGACCGATAATCAGCGGCCGACGGCGGCAGCGGCAAATGACCGGCAGCGGCGATGACCAACGATCGGCGGCCGGTGGCGGCGGCCAACGGTCGGCGGGGGGCAACCGACGGCCGCCGGCCGCCGGCGGGAGGCGGCAAGTGAATATAACAAATTTAAAGTAAGAAAAATAGTTACATTTGAGATGCACCTTCTCAAAGTACCTTCAGAGGTACCTTGGCCTAAAGGCCTTTGGAAAGTATTTGAGATACAATTGCATCTGTCCAAAGTGAGCCAAAAAATGAACCAAACAGTATTTGCATTTGGCCAAGGGACTTTACAATCCCAATGCTCATCTCAAATGCTGAACCAAATAATCCCTTACTCGAGATTATGTTCCTCGTCTATTGTGGATTGATGCTTTCATCGCTGCAGTCTTTTTGATTAACCGCATGCCTACAACGGTGCGAGTTGGCTTATGTCCTTATGAGAAATTATTTGGCTAAAAACTCAATTATTTACGGTTGCATTTTTTTTTAAGTGCCTGCTACCTTTGGTTGTGCCCTTATCTTTGCCATAAACTTAATAATAAAACAATGCAATGTATCTTCATTAGCTATTCTCCTCAGCATCGTGGATATCATTATCTCCATCGTAGCATTGGCCGAATATATATCTATGGCCATGTGGTTTCCTAGGAGCACTTGTTCCCATTTGTTAAATCACAATCTGGCCAATCCTCATCACCATCGCTAAGTAACCTTATTTGTATTAGTTATCCCTCTACTAAGCCTTCACAGCTTCAAGGGTGTCCATTACTACCCCAATTCCATTGAGTCCATCTAATTTCATGGGCAACTCCTCATCAAAACTTCAACCGTCATCTACTCCTACACTTCCTTATGGATACTCCTCTCCAGAAGCTCTACACTTACCATCTTCCAAGCCTTGACCACCGACTTCTACCTATCCAGTGTCACTCGTCTATAAAATAACATCTGTAAACAAAGGTTTTCTCATCATTAAGCACCCATCGTGTTCTTGTTTTCACTCAAGCCTGACGTCAAGGGAAACCACTTGTTTTTTCCATTGCAAACAAAGACCCTAACAGGAAACAAGTTGTGGCCGGTGAATTTAATGCTCTCATTCAAAATGCTACCTGGGAATTGGTTCCTCATCACCCTTCCATGAATGCAGTTGAACTACAAGTGATTTATTGCCTTAAAACCAAGGCTGATTGCTCAATTGATAGATACAAAGCACGGCTCGTTGCAAAGGGCTTTACTTATCAGGCTAGCTTAGACTATGATGAAACTTTCAGTCTAGTTATCAAACTAACAACGATTCGAGTTGTTATCTCCTTAGTCGTTACATATAACTGATCTCTATGCCTATTGGATATCAAGAATGCATTTCTCCATGGCATCATTAAAGAAAAAGTCTACCTGAAGCGACTTCGAGGATTTGTTGATTCGCGTTATCCTAGCCATGTATGTCATCTTTGGAAATCTCTATATGGGTTAAAACAAGCTTCAAAAGCCTGGTTTTCTCGGCTAAGTTATACTTATTATCTATCGAATTTGTGGCATCCACCGCCGACTCTTCATTATTAATTCAAAGTTGGCCTGATCACATTCTAATTCTTCTCATCTATGTTGGCGGCATCATCATTATTAGGAGCTCTACTTTCTCTATCACCGAATTAATCACTCAACTTGGCACTGAATTTGCAATCACTGATTTGAGAAATCTATTCTACTTGCTTAGTATCAAAGCCCATAGATCCCCTACTAGGTTGTCCCTCACTCAATCCAAATATGCTACTGCTCTTCTCACTCGCGCAGGCATGGCCGATGCAAAACCTGGCTCATCACCTATGGCTCCCTCGACTTCTAAGTTGTCAAAGCATAGTGGTGAACCATTGACTTATGCCTCCACATATTGGAGTATGGTCGAGGCACTGCAATACCTCACTCTTACCAAGCCATATCTATCCTTTGCTGTCAATAAAGTGTCAATTCATGTATCAACCAACTGTGGATCATTACTAGCCATCAAACGAATTTTGTGCTATCTCAAAGCTAATATTCACCATGGGATTACCTTGCGTACCTTGCACCAACTAACTTTCATTATATTTATAAATGGTAACTGGGTCGGCTGCCCTGACGACTGAAAGTCCACAAGTGGCTATTGCTTTTGTTTTAGCCTCAGTACTAAATCGGAATACAAAAGGGTGGCTAATGCAGCCTCTGAATTGTTATGGCTATTACAACTCCTCGAAAATCTTCGATACACTCTTCATCTGTTACCACTTGTTCTTTGCAATAATATAGGGGCAATATATCTAGCCGTCAACCCCATCTTCCATGCACGGACCAAACACGTGGAAATTGACTATCATTTTATTCGTGATTTAATTAGTAAGAAGTAGCTAGAACTTTGTGTCATTCATACACAGGTGCAAACAGCTGATACCATGACAAAACCTCTATCAATGTCTAGGTTTCTTATTATACACGTCAAGCTTAGAGTAACACCGTCACCATTTCTCTTGTGGGGGTGTTATAAAGCAAATCCTCCATGATTTGTGCTGATTACGTTAATAGAACCACTCTCCCATGATTTGTGCCGATTCCGGTTGATAGAGCAAATCTATCTGTGTTGATGTTGTATATTCTTCCCTTTTGTAAAATCTTTTGTACACGTGATAAACATAATACAAATTGCCACGCCAATAGCGTGCGTGATCAAATTCACGTTCATGGTTACTGCTGAAATGACTTAAGCACCTTGAAGCAGAGTCATCGACACGACGAACCATTGGTCCGTGAGTGGCGACGGTTTAAAGATCAAATTAGCTCTAGCATGTACTTCGGATTAGGAGGTACTCATTCTGCAACGATCCAGCAGGTACCGATAATATCAGCAATCCGCGCCAATGATATTTGCCCTGCTTTGTAGGCTAGGAAATGCCCGAATGCAAGAAAAAGCTTAGATAAGTTGGTCCCCCCGTGCAGCTAATCTGGAGTTATCATGAAAAGAAAAGGACTCGTGAGAAGTTTTTGTTATGTTTCAAACGATGAAAATGCAGAAGTGCCCTCTCAATCCATTGATTAAGTTGTGTTTGACCTGCTTGACCATGTTGAGAAATCTGAATAGGAAGCAAAGTCATTGGGAAATGGTTCTTCCGACTGACCAGCTGATCAAACGGCGAAACGACGAATCGTTTTCCTCCTAACTTCGGGGAAGGATCTGAGCATAACATGAGAACGACAGTTGCTACCATCAATGAAGAGATTGCATTAGTAATTCGGGGCAATGATTTGACCAGCTTCTATGGCTGGTGCATCCACTAATTGCACAAAAAAGTGTTTAGACAAGCCAGCCTGGATGATGAAATTGAGAAGTGTCCATCTGACTGTCGCTTCATCAACGCATGGAGGCTGCATTTGGTTGATCTTTCAGAGAAATGCAATATATATATATATATATATATATATATATAGATTAAAGGTGTGTCTCGAAATGCAAATTGTGTATGGCAAAATATAATCGCAACTTCTATTTAAATGGCGACGTAAAAGTCACACTTGTCAATGACTGTTGTAGTCAAGTTGGGTCGGGGGAGCATAAGGCATAGCATTTTCCTAAGCCCATCCAACTTAATCATTTATTAACTTTGAAGCTAACCCATGCTACAGAGCCCATTCGACTGAGGGTGGCTCATCGAGCAGCAGCCCAACCCACAAGTATAGGAATGTGAATTCATGTTTGCGTATCGTGTTCGTGTCAACTAGTCGTATCGTTTCATGTTGTTGTACAAATGATTCACCATAATTGCCTAATAGTTTTCATTAAAAATGAGTGAATGTGTCGTCGGGGAATGGCCACCCGTGCATGATCAAGCCTGATAAGGGCTAAGCTGCTTATTTGGAAATGAAAAAAAAAAATTTAAAGGGTGAGAATGGCACAATTTGATATGTCATTGCTAGCAATTAGCAAGTTAAGTACAAATAGTAAGATAAGATCTATCAAGCACAACCTAGGAAACATAAAGTACAAATTTTCATTTCTCAATAACCTACGTTGATGAGGCCGGATTGGCAATCGAAGTCCTAAAATTTTACTAGAGAAGAAAGGGTGAGATTTTCTTATCTCAACTGAATAATCAATAATAATATTTTGGACGAAAGACTCCGATTCTCGTTAATGGTTGAATATGCCTTGAAAATCAAATGATAATTGAGATCCGAGGTGTATTGCAATAGAGTAAATTATCATAGGCAAGATCGATACTTTTTGAGATGAATAACCTCACACTTTTGAAAATATTTAAAAATTAATTTACTATCCAACTTTGGGATATACTATAACATTTTTTTTCTCGTTTAGGACAAGAACAACATGTCTCCATCACTCTGACCAAAAAAATATTTTTTATTTTTTTTGTCGTTGTCTCCATAAAAATAGACAAGCCAGTCAAACGTGGAACTTTGTCCCTAGATGCAAAATGCTTGAGTGGCTTCCGAATTGATGGACTATCCATCCATCACTCCCAACACGTGCCTGCTCCAAACCGGGCCACCGGGCTGCCTTCCACGTGCCGGGACCCCGACCCCGGGACCCGGGGCTTGGGTTGGCATGGGACACGTGTCGCGGAGTTTGTGGTCAGTAGTGGGCCGGTCCACGTCGGCCCCCCAAGGGCACAAATCCCCAACCAAACGGCCTCACCTGTATCAGCTTCTGTGGTTTTCAGGTGGAAAATTTAGTGGTCCACGTCAGCACGAGAATATCAGACAAAACTTGATTGTGAAGTTATCTGCTATTTTGAACAAAAAAAAAAGGAAAAAGTTATCTGCTATTCTCTTTTTTTACTGGAATGCAAAAAGCGCGCCTAACATTGCCAACCTTGAAATGCACTTTCTTTTTTTATTTAATATATCACTGGCAAGAAAATATTTCAAGAAGATAATTAATTATGTAAAATGCGCGTCACTATTGGACAAAATTCATCTCGAAAATGATTTTCGCCAGGGATCTGTAATTGAATAAAAAAACATAAAAAAATTTGGGTCGTGATAATCACATTGACATGTGATACCGGTGATGTTTATTTAAGTTTAAATGAAAAAAAGTTCACGTACAAACATAGGAGTTCTCAAAAGAAACATGCGGCATTTTTCTTAGCACCATCTGCGGGGAACGATACTCTACAGGTGATAATCTCCATCGATGGCTTCACACTCTTCAACTTGCACAAGAAGTTGATAGTCTTAGACCTATTTGTTTTGAATTATTTCTAAGCATAGAGTTGCTGTGATGGACTTTTTCGATTGAAATTCAAAAATATTATTTGCATTTACAATCTTTATGAAATCTATTGCTTATTATTCTTTCATTCCCAGATATATGGAATACTAGGAGAACTTAACAAATTATGCAAACATTTTCCTTGATTTTTTTTCGTCAAACCGTGGTTTTCAGTACATAAAAAATTTATTCCGTTTTTTAAAATTTTGTATATAAAAAGAACTTTTCTTGATTTTGAACCGACAATTCTACCACTCCATCAAATAAGCAGCATATATATATATATATATATAGAGAGAGAGATATTAATCGAGCATAAAGTTAAGAATACCTAACATATACAATACAACAAAAGAGATCCATCAGAAATCACATGAATTCTTATCTTATATTTTACCAAATATCTCGATAGAAAAGTGTCAAAAAGTATTAAACCTATTGTGTTTGTACCAATTAAGTCATAAATTTTTTACATTTGTGTCAATTGAGTCAATTCGATCAATTCTGGATGGAAATTTGCTGACATGGATGTCGTTGTCCTACGTGACACGGCAGACGCTGACAAATTTTTTTAATATTATTAAATATTTTCAATAATTATTTAATAGTCTTTTTGGGTTTTTTCTTCTTTTTATATTCTCTTAATTATTAAAAATATTAGACAAAAAAATTACTAAAAGTATTTAAAAAATGTCAACACGTGCCTCGTATAATAACCGATGTCCACGTTAGCAATTTTCGGCTAAAATTTGCCGGATTGACTCAATTAACAGAAGAAATTTAGGACCGAATTAACCCGACACGATAGGTTTATAACTCTCTCTCTCTCTCTTTTTTATGTTTTTCCAATATATCTTAAGCACTCATTAATAAAAAGGCAAAATGACATAAATAGTCCCTAAACTTTTGTAGAATGTGTAATCTGATCTCTGAACTTTTAATTTGTTCAATTTAGTCCTTGAACTTTGGCAGAATGTGCAATTTGATCCCTAAAATTTTGACTTATTCAATTTAGTTCTCGAACTTTTAGTAAATATCCAATTTAATTCCTAAATTATATGAAAATGTTCAACATTATCTCTGATCTTAAATTAACAAAATGATTATATTGAACATTTTCTTATAATTCAGGGATTAGATTGAACATGTTCTAAAAATTTATAGGTTAAATTGAACACATCAAAAGTTTAGGGAACAAATTACACATTATGTCAAAGTTCAGGAATTAAAGTGAACAAATTAAAAGTTCAGGAATCAGATTACACATTTTATAAAAGTTCAGGAACCATTTATATAAATATCCCTTAATAAAATTCAGCTCCCTTTTCCCTCTCTTTGGTTTGATGTTCTTGCATGGAATTTTGGGGGCGCTAGTTAGGATGTGCTTGTTTGACCCCCAAAGGTTTTTTTTTAGGTCGGAAACAAAGGTTGGCATGTGCTTTTAGTTAATGGTTAGTGACGCCACTCCATCGTATATTATAATATTTGCACGAATTTGTATGGTGTCAACCGTCAAACTTTTTTTTTTTTTGGGGGGGGGTGGGGGGGGGGGGAGTTTGTGGGGCTGGGAGGACTTACCGGGACTAAAGGACAAAATTATGTTTTGCTTTGCCTTGTTTAATCTTGCTACATGTGAACGTACAGACTAGACGTGATCAGTTTCACGGAATCGCCAGTTTCGATTCCATCAAAAGAGGAAATCGAAATCGGCCCTTAAGGGATTGGTTCCGATTCCGAGCCAGTTTCAGTTTCGATTCCAAACTTTTAATTTTATTTTTAAAATAATAAATAAATAAATTATTAATTATAAATTACAATCATTAATCAAATTATACATTATAATAAAATTTGAAAAATAAAAACATTATTTTTTATGCAATAAAAAATATTATAAATTATAAACATATTATTATTAGTATTATTTATGTGGCGGTTCGGAATCGGCCAGGAATCGCAGGTTCCGATTTTGAACCGTGGGCCCAGTCAACGGTTCGGTTGCGGACCCACAGTTCCAAATGGCCATGTATACTACAGACTATAGTAGACACATTTATGAATCAATTTGTTCAGTACAGAGCAGTCGCGCAGGATTTTACACGGCTGATTACAACTGTAACTCGAATGATTTAAATGATTTTGAGGTAATTTTCAATTTCTAATTATATTCAATAACTCCATGCCGTATTAAGCTCTGTAGTTTCACGTGAAATTACCACTTAATCTAACAGCGACCAACGCAGTCATACCGCGAGATTTATATGGTGTCAACACTCTCGAATTTTTTTCGAGGCGTAACTCGTGAAAAAAGTCGCCTCGCGCAAATAGTTTTCATATTTAAAAAAAAAAAGACTCAGCTTTTGAAACATGCTGGAATTAGGAAATTTACCTTATTTTGCATCGATTTTTTCTTTGGCGGATATATTTTGCTGCAGGAGACGTTGCCTGACGACGTGATCGTGCAACGGAGCAAAAAGGGAAATCACCTGGTGGAGAATTGATGGGTTCGTAAAATTTCATCGTTCTCGAGGGCAATTCAGGCAAATCCACTCATAAACCCCTCCTGAAACATCTCATCACTATCCCCCTCTGCTCGCAACTGCAAACTCACTTCTCTCTCTCTCTCTCTCTCTCTCTCTCTCTCGCCACCCAAGACACTCTCCTTCTCTCTCCATGCAAGAACCTCCGTCTCTCTCTCGCCTCCGGAAGAAACCCTCCGCCACCGCCGCCGCCGCCGCCGCCGCCGCCGCCTTCCCCTCAAGAAAGCTCAAGCTTGTGTGCAGCTTCAATGGCGCCCTCAAACCTCGCCCGCCCTCCGGCAACCTCCGCTACGTCGGGGGAGAGACCCGCATCGTCTCCGTCGATCGCAACGTCTCCTTCTCCCGGCTCGCGTCGAAGATCGCCGATCTTTGCCCCCGCATTCCCTCCGGCTTCTCCCTCAAGTACCAGCTCCCCGACGCCGGGGGCGTCGCGCCCCTGGTCTCCGTCGCCTCCGACGACGACGTCAAGTGCATGATCGAGGCGCACGACAAGCTCGAGGCGCATTGTAAGCACGCGAGGCTCTGGATCTTTGTTTTTAGCGACGGTACTGATAGTAGAGGTCGTGAAGACGGTGGGCTCGGGAAGGATCGCGATGCGCGCTTCGATGTCTGTGGAGAGAATGAGTTTTCGGTTAGGAGAGGGTTGGAGGGTTTCAGTGGTTGTGGATTCGAGGGCCAAAAAGATCAGGAGGGCCGATTTCGCGGCAGTTGGGTTGGTTGCGCGTTTGTTAAGAATCCAGTGACTGGCGTTGGCGGGACGGGATCTCGTGATGATCCTGTTAGGAATATGGGGTGGAACCGGCCAATTCTCGTGAAACAGTTGGCTGTTTACAATAATGTTCGAGGTGTTTCAGAAACAAAGATGGAATTTTCTGCTCACGGGGATCGTGCAAAATACTGTCAGCCACATGTTGATTTCGCTTCTGGAAACCGAGCTGCAATGGGCATGTTAGACAGTACAAAAGTGGGCACGCATTGTCTGGGCGGTGAGAGTCGTTATAATGTTGTTCAATTTCGTGTAGCACGCCCACGCCCTCTAACTCCAAGAAACGGGAATCTTCCGGTGCAAACGTATCTGCCTGCAAGGATTTCGTCAAGGAAATACGGCCATGAGTTGGGGATCTGCAAAGGATGCTCGAGTCACTCTATTACAGTACCTCAGGATCCAATGCAACGGGGCAATCCCACGGTGGTTTTGAACGGTGATGGTGTTGATGCTCCGAAAAACTTGAAAAGGATCAAGGCTGGCTTGCACAGTCATTTGAACAGGGAAAACATTGTACCGTCACCTTGCACCAATCCACTCACCGGAAGAAGTAATGCTCAAGAACCTTCAGCCATGGCTGGCAGGGCAATGGGAGTGACGCAGAGCAGTAATCGCAGCCACAGATCTGGTGCATCTGATGCAAGATATCAGAGGGTTCATCCATATCATCTCCGAAATCATCGCTACGATCCAGCTGAGATGGAGAGCCACCTAGCCATTAAAGCTGAACGGAGGATCTCACTTGGAAAGAGTTATCCTGGTCTCAGGCTACTTTCTAATTTGTCAAACCAGGAGCAGTTACTGAGAACAGATCAGGCAGGGCACAAGGCACGGACTGGATTTTATAACTGTTTGTCGAATGGAAGTGTGAGTTTGATGAACTGCTATTCGAATTGTGAAAATTCTTGCATTTATGCTCAAGGTGATTATCCGACCTTATTATGTGCAAACGCAAAGTTTATAGAATGCAATCCAGCTTATCGGGGCGTCTCCGCAGGTGTGGATGGGAAGCCAGCAGCGCATCATGATTCCATATGTCCATCAACATGCCTACAGGTGATGAATGCTCAAGAAGATGTCAAATCCGCATTAAATGAGTATAACAACACCGTAATACATCAAACCTCCCCTGAAAATATTCTTAATAGGTCAAGATGTGATTCTAACATATACAAGAAACCACTGCCTGTGGATCTTTGGGAGAATTCCGATGTATGTCTCTTACCAAGCAACAGCAAATGTAGTGACAGCACAGACATGAGATGCAATGGCAAGTTTCCCGGTGGATCAATGGGGATTAGCTTGTCAAGCTATAATAGTAACATTTCATCATCAGTTGATCTGTCGTTACATAACCTCTCATTGTCACCACATAACCTCTCATTATCGTCATCCGAAGAATTGGAACTATCTGCACATTCTTCTCGTGCAACTAGCGACGTTTCTAATGCTTTGACCAAGCCACAAACCAAGTCTATGGAGCTGATGGAGTTTAGCACGGGTCCACAACTTGATGAATCAAATGGAGTTCAATCGGATTCGTTGTCAGAGGCTGTCCTTAAGGTGGAAGAAAATCATGTGTGTGAAGGTAATCTGGAGGAACTTTCATCAGGCTTAACCATTGATGGCAAGGTAATACTCGATGATACTTTCCCATTTGCTCAAGGAATTAACGAGTGAGAGTTTCTTTAGCATATGATATTTTCCGTTAACTTCATTCACCATGAGCCTTTCCTTTGACAGGACGAGTTTAAAGGAAGTCCCAAGTCCTCTAAGGTAATCGGTGCCATCTCAACGGACTTGACTGCATTTAATGCACACCTTGCTTCTCAAGGGCTGCAGGTAATTTTTCAATGCTGCTTTGGTGCCTTCCCTTCCAATGTCAGGAGGATTAAAGGTTTCCATTTTCCCTGCAGACTATTAAAACTACAGATATAGAATGTATAAAAGAACTTGGATCAGGTACATATGGAACTGTATACTACGGGAAATGGAAGGGATCAGATGTTGCGATTAAGAGGCTAAAATCTTGTTGCTTCACAGACAGTGCTGCTCAGGAAGATCGTCTGGTAATTTCTCCCAGTTGCGACATTCAAATGTCACACCCTAAATGTTTGGTTACTTGGTAGAATTGCAGGTTCAGTGTACCAAACTTTTTATCATCCACCTAACCTAAGTGTTAGAGAATTCCATGTACGATTTCCTTTTGATTTCAACTGTCTGCTCTGTCATAATGAGATCTCCTAACTGATGTTTGTCAAAATATCTGCTTTTCGTATGAAATGGGGCCTAAGTCCTACAGAATGTACTCTTTGTTGAAGTAGTAATTGTTATCCCACATCACTTTTGAGTGGGTCTTGTATGCTCTTTATATTCATGTGGTCTCCCTCCACCTAATAGCTTAAGCTTTTGGGTTGGACTTTCTAACATGGTATCAGAGCCAGTGTTATTTCTTTCCGCGTATGTGGGCCCATTCTCCATTAGTCAATTTTCACACGCCGCTCGTGATCCGGCTTGTGAGTGGGTCTTGTATACTCTTTAATTCATGTGGTCTCCCTCCACCTAATAGCTTAAGCTTTTGGGTTGGACTTTCGAGCACTCTTGTTTCCCAATGATTAACTAAATGCTTATTTTGAGGTGCTACTGACGAAAAGAATGCTCATTTGAGGTAGGACAACTATTTGATTGAATTCTTTTCCATGATCATTAGACTCCATTGTAACATATTTGCGTTTGCACATAATAAGGTCGAATAATCACCTTGAGCATAAATGCAAGATTTTTCACAATTCGAATAGCAGTTCATCAAACTCACACTTCCATTCGACAAACAGTTATAAAATCCAGTCCGTGCCTTGTGCCCTGGCTGATCTGTTCTCAGTAACTGCTCCTAGTTTGACAAATTAGGAAACATGAGCATAAAATGGGAGTAGCGGAAATGATAATGTTAAGGTGAATGTGTGGTCATACAAGGATGGATAAGATAAGGAATGAAGAAATTCGACGAAAAGTTGGAGTAGAACCGGTGGCGGAAAAGATGAGAGAGCATAGATTGAGATGGTTTTGGCATATCCTCCGAAGGCCCTTAGACGCACCGGTACGAACAGATGTTTGCTATCGAGAGCACAACACAAAGAAAGTAAGAGGTCGACCGAAACTTACTTGGAGGAAAGCAGTAAAACAAGATTTAATGGAGTGGGAAATAGATTGGCGTACGGTTTGTCTTAGGACGGAGTGGAGGAAGACTATTAGTGTTGTGGAGGGATAATGTATAGATAGATAGATATATATATATATACTTATTTATTTTTATACATTTATCTCTTTTCCCTCCCTTGATTCTGCTTTTATTTTTATGATTCTTTGGGGTTTATTGACCGTCGACCCCAACTAGTTTGGGATAAAGGTGTTGTTGATGTTGATGTTGATGTTGATGTTGATCATTAGACTCCATTGAAGTGGTTCTTCCCTGGAACTGCTACCCTTACTGCTATTGTCTTTCGTTTATAACTTTTGGAACTTCAGTCATTGTTGCACCCTTGCTTGCTTAAGTATGGAAACACATCAGTTGTATCAGCTTATAAAGCAACACAGAAAGGCGTGAAGACAGTATAGCTTATACGAATCACTTTTGCATGTCAGGATAGTATAAAATTCAACACGCATAAACCAAGATTGACCTGTGTAACCTGTTTGACTTTATGAGTCATGGAGTGTATCCTAATCAATGATCTAAAACTTGATTTAATTGAGTCCATTTTTTAGGTATTTACTTTTTACTGGCAAGAGATCATAGATGTGTTATAGCGCATCCATAATTGTGCTTCAACTTTCTGTTGTAATTTTAAATTTCTATCTAGGTACCTTGCAATTCCTGCAAGTTGTCAAAATGTGATGTAGAACTTGTAATTTGTTTTCATTTGTAAATGCTTCAGGATGCTCTATATATCCCCATTCTTTTGCTGTCGATAAGACACATTTCATTTATTGTTCATCATCTTTTCCACCCAATCTGCAGCAGCATTCAAGCCTATTCCTATACTGTAGAACAGCGTTTCGTAGCCTCTTAGCTAAATCAGCACACGTTAGAAAGGTTGCATACACTTCTGATGCAAAGCACGTGTACCTTTTTCCATTTGCATTCTGGGCATCTGCTTGCCCCAGTGCTCATCCTCCTCTACCATCAGGCTACTATAAGCCGTCCCTTCACATTGAGTGCATATTATTCGCAGAGCATATCTACATTTAAGACTCTGTCCCAAAAGTTAATTGATGTTATACGGGTGTTGTTCTGGTGGCAGTGATCCAACCTTCTTGTCTGAAAGCTTTTTCCCTACCCCATTCCTTCCCTCGCCACTGGGGCGACCTATTTAGTAGACAGATTAGTTAACTCACTCTATTCTTATTTTATAATCATTCTGATTCAGCTTCATGGTCTGAAATGATAAATGAACTTATACGTGGAAAACAAAAGGCTATTAGATGAAAATATCTTCTCTAATTTGTCAATGTCATTATCATAATGTCCAGGTTGCTGACTTTTGGAAGGAAGCTCACTTGCTGGGCCAGCTTCACCATCCAAATATAGTGGCGTTTTATGGAGTAGTTTCAGATGGGCCAGTGACAAGTTTGGCAACTGTAACAGAGTACATGGTCAATGGCTCCCTCAAACAAGCCTTGCGAAAGAAAGATAGGTATAAATTTGTATGAATTATAGACATGGAACTTACTATCATAAGCAGTTCAACCGATAAGTTAGTCAATCATTTGAAGTTGGAAACTAGATCGTGCTTTCTTGGATTCCCATAAAATCAATATTAAAACCAGTTGGTGTGGTTTAGTTGCCTTGACACCCTGGAATTTTGAACTTTGTGAATGATCACCAAGATCATAAGGGTTTTAAGTATTGTTGCAGGCAGCATATGCCTACTGAATACTGACTAAAATAAAGAAGTTGATCCAACTCTATGCTCATTAAGAGAGATGAAACAAAAATATGTGATTAAGAACGCTGGCAGGAAAGGAAAAAGCGACTCACCTACCTGCAAGGTTTTCAGTCTGAAATTCAGAAATTGAAGTAGTAGACAGTCTGTAAAAAGTGATATGAGCTGTGGCTAGTTGTACCTCAGAAATCTCAACTTAAAGCCAATTGTGAAATATCAGTGTTCACATGACCATTTCATATTTGTTGTGTGGACAATGTCCTATTTAACTGGTTATGGAATTTAATACTTAAGGCCAAAATTATGCTTGATTATATTTCTACTGGGTAACAGGACAATTGATCGCCGGAAGAGGCTGATTATAGCAATGGATGCAGCCTTCGGGATGGAATACTTACACGAGAAGAATATTGTTCACTTCGATTTGAAATCTCATAATTTCCTCGTGAACATGAGGGACCCACAGAGACCAGTCTGTAAGGTGATTAATCAATGACCTTTGATGTCCCGCCTTTCATAATGAGATCGAATTGTAGATTCCCTCTTTTTAAGTGCGTGAGCCTGTATTTGCAAATCCTCCATTGTATTTGAGTCAGGTGTAACTGTGAGTGTGAACCTTCCTCAGATTGGTGATCTTGGCTTATCAAAAATCAAGCAGAAAACACTCGTCTCTGGTGGAGTACGAGGGACAATACCGTGGATGGCTCCTGAACTTTTCAACAATAAGAATAACATGGTGACGGAGAAGGTGTCTTTACTAATTGGACTATATTACAATTTACAACTCCAATGCCAACAATTTCCTTGCCCCATACATAACATTGTAATTTTTGGAAATTGTACTGACAATGTAGGTTGATGTCTACTCATTCGGAATAGTCATGTGGGAACTTTTGACTGGGGAAGAACCCTATGCAAACTTGCGTTCAGAGGATATAATAGGTATGATCCCAGACTAGTAATTCTGATCTGTTATAAATCATGTGTTGTACTTTTACATCTTGAAAAGAGCACCTAAACATTAGTTCCAGAATGCCACTTGTTTTGTTTGGTCTTCTGGGCTTTTTTAATATTTTTTGGCAAAACTGAGACAGCAACTTTTTCTTGTTGGCACTCTCTATTCTTTGCACTTCCTCATGTTGAATCGATATCATGCTAAAGCTTGTGTTGCAGAATTGGAGACTGAATGCTCCGTGAATTTCGCTTTATTTTCCCTAACTTGGTTTTTCTAAGTTCCCTTCTTGTATGTTTCTTAAGGGTATTGAATCAGAGTAAGCATTGTCAAAGGAAAGCCTTTTCTGACTTTGTTTCCCTCCTAATGATCATTCAGCCAGTATCATCAAGGGAACTCTGCGACCTGAAATCCCAAGTTGGTGTGACCCAGCATGGAGATCGCTAATGGAGAGATGTTGGTCCACCCATGTGAACTCAAGGCCCTCCTTCTCAGACATTGCGAAGGAGCTAAGAGTCATGTCTGCTGCAATGAACATAAAATGATGATATATATAGGTCTTCCAGTTCCGTTGTGACTAAGTAACCTTAGGAACACCGAGAACAGGGCATGTTGGGACGTTGAGTTAGTTTTTGCCGTCCACTGTCTTAGAGGTGCTGTTATGAAAATAGACCCACCCTTGTTAGGATCTGTCGACAACGGTGTATTAATTTTTGCAGTCACTGCTGTGATGCGATGATCCATGCTTCGGGAGTCATGTGTTGTGAGATGAACATGTGCAGGACCTTCAAGTCGAGCTGTTATTTTTCTTGCTGAGATTGCAATTGACGAGTATTGACTCAATTCATTTTTATCATCTTCACTCAATTGATTTAAAAGTTTTGTACTCTTGACGTTGAATTCGATTGAATGTTATGGGTCGATGGAGCAATTGAAAGAAAAATGTAGGTCTTGATGCTCCTGCTATGGATCCAAAATAACGGATTTTTTTTTTTTATTTTCTCAGTCTATTTCAGAAAGAGTCGTAAGTCTCAAAAATTGTTGGCAAAATTTTGTTGATGTTGTTTACCAAATTGCCAACTTTCGTCGCAAGTTCACAAATTACCACTTTTTTTTGGTCTTTCTCATCAGTGTCTTGATTTATTTATTTATTTATTTTGGTTGAAAATTTCCTTTATTGAGATCAACCAAAACAAAGCTGAAGATCCGAACAGTTTGGCTTCGTTATGATTGTGTGGGTCTTAAATTTAAAAAGGCTGCTAAGTTAATAAGTTTGAAGTGCTCAATAAGTCTTGCAAAATAAAAGTTGGTAAGTCACATGAAAATTTCTAATTTACAAGTTATAAGAAAGGAGTAATTCATAATATTACCTAGAATAAAACATCATCAGTCATTCATCTCAGGGTTAATACTATGAAAACTCCCAACCCGGTGTATCTATAATAAAGTTATCTCAAACTAATATTTTTTACCAAAAAAACCTTCAAATTAGTGCATTTATGATAAATTTACTCTAAACTTAAATCTTAACTACCAAATAAATTTAACAAAAATTAATAAAGGGTAAACTTGTCACAATCCACCAACAATTGTAGTTTGGTATTTACCAACAATTCAAATTTACCGGTGCGAAGTAGATATCCGTACTTTTTGGACCAAGATAAGTAGAAGCCTACCCATTTCAAAGGTCAGTTTTTGCACAAAAGATGTGGGTATGCATAGTAACACATGAAACGGGCGAATGTTGACAATTTTTTGTGTTTCTTTTTATTTTATTTTTATTTTTTTTTTTTGGGGGGGGGGGGGCAGGTAAGAGGCCGCCAAGCGAGGCCACGATCCTAGCCGGGCCCGGCAAGGCCTCGCGGTCCCCACCGACCATCAGGTTGAGGGTTGTAACCCCTCACCGGCGGCCAACGTGGGCTCGCAAAATCTCACCTAGTGGTCAATGTCCGGCGGCCTCTTGACGGCCCTAACTCGAAAAAAGAAAAAAAAAAAGATAGAAAAATTAAAAAATAATCACAAAATTTTTAATATATTGAAGATATTATTAAAAATTACCCACATTAGTATTAGCTGTAAAAATAACTGAATTGGCACAATTGTAAAAAGTTTAGGACTCAATATGCCAAAAAAATTAGGATTGAAATGACATAATTGTAATAGGCTTATGAATTTTTTGATAATTTTTCATTAATAATTAAACAAGATCCGGGAACATGGAATTTATATATTTAATAATTTTTATGATAGCAAAAAAAAGAGAATAAATTATACATTAGTCGACCATTCTTAAAATTGGATAAATTACCAAAAAAATATTAAATTTATTATATTAGTGTCAATTTAATCATAAACTAATATGATCAATTTAGTCCTATACCTTTTCACAATTTGATAATTCGATTCTAAATATTTTAATTGAGTCAATTTAGTTCTAAATATTTTGACGATTTATCGATTTAGTCATTCTGATTAATTTTGGCTAAGAATAACAAACATGGCAATCTAGTCAGCACCGACTATCTATGCGGCACAACCGGTACTAACATGAATAACTTTTATAAATTTATTTATTTTTTCTTTCCTTTCCTTTTAACCTTAGGTCGTCCATTCTCACTTGGTCTGAGCGAGGACGTCGCACCCTTCACTAACCTCGGACGACGGCCACCGCGCCCTCCTTTGCTATAGGCAAGGGCATTGGCCCCTTGCCTTGATCTATGCAAGGGCTGCCTAATCTAGCATAGGGTTTGGGGAGAAAAAAAAAAGAAAATAATAATAATAATAATAATAAATATAAAGGAATTTAAAATATTATTGCCATCACGTTTGTTTTGCCACATTGAACGGTTGGCACTGGCTAGATCATCTCGTTAGAATTTTAAGACCAAATTGACAAATCGTCAAAAGTTTTATGACTAAATTGACAAATCGTCAAAATGTTTAAAACTAAATTGACAAAAATTTAGTATTAAATTGATACAATTAAAATGTTTGGAATTGAATTGGCACAAATACAATCACCACAATTGCATGTGTGCCAATTCAGTCCAAATGAAATTTGTCAACGTTCTAATATGCAACTTTATAAGTATCATATTTCTCTCTCCTCCAATGGATTTTGTCAGCATTTATCCATTTCATTTGGTTATATGCACTCCAACATCTTTTGAGCAAAAACGTGATCTTTGAAATAGGCATACTTCTTCGACCAAAAAAGAAATAGGCATACTTCCACTTATCTCGGTTCAAAAAGTACGGATACCTAATTAGCACAGGTAAAGTTGAATTGTTGGTAAATATCAAACTATTGCTTTTTTTTTTCGGGTAATTTGTCGTTGACATACTAACATTAATTAATTTCTTCCAACTTGTGTATTAGAAATTTTCATGTGACTCGCCAACTTTTTTATTTTGCAAGACTTATTGAACACTTCGAATTTACTAACTTTAGGCCACATTTAATTCAGCATTGTGAATGAGCTTTGGGGCTCTAAAGTTGTTGGACCGAATACAAACTGTGTTTGGTTCGTTTTTTACTCAACTTTAGGGAAATGCAATTGCATCTCTAAAGGCACCTAAAGAGCATTAGTCTAAAGTAAATGTAGAGATACTTTAGAATGTTGCATTTTTTAAATGCGTATAAACTTTTTTTTCCTTTCCATTTTACCCTCGCTATACTTTTCTTAATTACAAAAATGTCTTTGGAAACCCTAATTTCAGGGAAGCCCTTAGCCATTGATGGGCGGCTAGCGAACCACCGCCAAGCCATCACCAACCTCACCTAAGGTGGGCAGCCAGGGTCGCGTGACCTAGGCAACCTTGCTGAGGTTCGGCAACCTAAAGCGAGGTTAGCGGTGGCTCATCGTCCACTTGTCGGAGGCCCAACTTCACTCAGTCCTTCGCCAATTTTGATTTTTTTCGTTTAAATAAAAATTAAAAAATGTTTTGCAAAGTGCAATATTTTCAAACACCATTTTAACCAAAGTTGTATCGAAATGTGTTTTGAAATAAATTTCACCAAACACTACTTACATTTTAAAAAACCCCTTTAACCCAAATGCCTTTTCAATTCCCAAATATATTCTTCCAAAGATTAACCAAGCATGCCCTTAGCAGCTTTTTGAATTTAAGACACTACGTGTGTTTAAGGGCGCAATGGTAACACTTTGGGAAATAAATTTCTACTTCAGAAATGCTTTTGAGGCATAAATATATTTAATAATGCAACTTCTAAAGCAGAAATTTATTTAGTTACACAACAATACAGTTCTACTTTTGAAACAAATTTCTACTTCTGAAATTATTTTTAAACTAATTTCATAAGTTAAAAAAAGTTACTTCTATTTTTGGTATAGAAATCTCTCAACATCAATATCTCTATTACTTCAACCACTTTTAATTTTCGTCTCACTCCCAGTCCCACCTCCGCCGTCTCCGATCATCACCGCCAAACGTCGCCTCCCGCCTCCCACCGCCCACCACTAACCTCCACTAGTCACCGCACCCTCCGCCAACCGTTGACCTCTGCTAGCTACCCCACGACATAATTGGTTGTCGCTGCCCACCACCCACCGTCATCACTCGCCTCCGCCAAGTTGATGTCTACAGCCGTCGGAGTAAAAAATAAATATTAATTTTTATTTATAAATATTAAAATAATTTATAGTAGAAAATTATTTTTAAAGAAATTTGTAAAAAAAAATTTGACCGTCAAAAATAATTTTTCATAGAAGATTTTGTGTTAATAATATTTCATAAGTAGAAATTTTCAATCATTACTAAGCGAATTTTTATTCCAGAAGTAGAGATTTTATCTGATTAAAAATAAATTTCTAAAGAAAAAGTATAAAATTTACTTCTACTATACAAGTTGATTTATAATAAGAGAAAAACGTTTGATAACAGGACAAAATTCATGCTTCTAGAGTAGGAATTTCTTCGGTAACAATTAAAAATTTCTATCTCTTAAACATTATTAACACAAAATATTCTTCAAAAAATTATTGTTGACGACCACTAAAATTAAACTTTATTTTTTATTTTTTTAATTCATTTTTAATTTTTTTATTAAATGTATTACTTATTTTTTGAAATTAAAAATTTGTTATTACTCCTCGGCGGTCATAGATGACGACCCTATGGCAACTATGGGCGACGATGGTGGGCGATGGTCAGCGGTGGCCAGGAAGGGGGGGATCGGCAATGGTTGGGAGAGAGAAGTATTGGAAATAAAAGTAAGCAAAAATGAGAAAGATATTGATGTCGAAATATTTCTATTTTTGAAAAAGAAGTAACTTTTTTAACTTTTGAAATTGGCTAAAAAATAACTAAAGAAGTATAAATTTGCTTCAAAAGTAGAAATGTAATATTGCGTAACCAAACATATTTCTATTTCCGAAGTTATATTACTAAACATATTTCTTATCTAGAAGCAATTTTATAGTAGAAATTCATTTTCTGAAATGTTACCATGCGTCCTAAGACACTGAACATAATAATGTTATGAGCATGTTCAGATAGTCTTCTATCTATGATTTTTGTTTGATCGAAATCTCTTGACGAATACATTTTGACTTTTTCATAATTTAAAATACTCGAAACTTTCATAATTTACAAATCTCGATAGGAATTTCGTGAGATCTAGATGGCGCTTTTAAGTTTGGGAAAATGCCAAAAAAAAGGTCTCGAATGCACTTATTTTTTCAATTAAAGACTCAAAATACAACTTGTTTTAAAAAAAAATGGCCTAGTGCCTTTTTAGCTTAAACAAGAGCCTGAATGACGATCCTTTTGTCTTTTTACATTTTGTGATTGTTTTCCTTTTTTTTTTCTTTTCTTTTTTCATTTTTTCTTTCTCACTTCCTTTTGTTCTCTTCCTCGTCGCCGGTGGCCGTGGGCTGAGCGACCGCGAGGGCTTGCCTCAGTCAGCTCAAGCGAGGGCCCTCCTCATGGCGGCCGGCGAGGGAAACTTTTACCCTGCCCGATCGAAAATCAGTGATGCTTTGTCTGTTCGTTTGAAGGAAAAAAAGAAACGAAGAAGGTCTCCCAATCAGGTCCCAGCTCGGAGCTGCTTCACATTGGGTCTCCCGCTTCCCTCTACATTCCCTCTCCCGCGGAACCAAAGATGGGGTCGACAGGCGAAGCGCGGGCTCCCGGACGTTCGTGGTCCTGTCCACTCACTCCAATCCCAGGATTCTCAAGGCTAATCGGAAGTCCAGGTACGGGCGGCCTCTGTCGCCCTTTGATAGCAACGACGACGAGGAGAGTGTGGAGTTCGATGACGATGACGATGAGCATGAGGAGGATTGGTCGGATGAGGTGCGTTCTTTTAAATTTTCCTGTTCCAGTTTCGAGTATGTGATGCTGGTACTTTTTGTTATCGGTTTGCTTGCTTGAATCATCCGGAAGGACCTTGATTTTGCTCCTCCGCTTGAGTAGCTCCAGCCTCAGTTGAGCAACAAAATAAAAAATAAAAAAATAATTTAAAAAAAGAGACATGGGCAGGGCGAGGGCTGCCCTCACCGTCGTCCGCGAGGTCGGTCCTCGCCTGGGCAGAGCGAGGTGAGCCTTCACGGCCGTTCCCCTCGCCGGCGACCGCGAGGCAGGCCCCGCCTCGGCAGAGCGAGGGCTTGCCTCGAGCGATCCTCGTCGGTGGCCCCGAGACAGGCCCTCGCTTGGGCAGAATGAGGGCCAATCTCGCCCGATCTGGCGAGGGCTCTCCTCGCCGGTGGCCGCAAGCTCGTGCAGTACAGTGCTGAGTTCTTACGCAAAGCTGGTGCAAGGAAAAAGGAAGAAGGAGAAAGGAAAAAAAATCACAAAATATAAAAAGACGAAAATTTCCCCATTCAAGTCCTTGTTCCAATTTTTTTTTTTTAAAAGGACACTTCAAGCTTTTTATGAAATAAGTTGCATTTCGAGCCCTCGATTGAAAAAATAAATGTGGTTGAAGCACTTTGGCATTTTCCCTATAAGTTTTGAGCGGACAGAGAAATAAAATAAATAGGAAGAAATGGAGATGCCAGTATGACAGAAGTTCCGTTTAGCCCATTGGTTTATTTGGCTAATCATTACTGGCTTTCCAAACGAGAAAGATGCAGAATAGGGTGTCCACTTGTGCCAACTTTTATCCATGTGCTCAATCTCTACGACATAATTTGACAAACATAATTCTAATTAGACCTCGTCGATGGGCCGGCACCCGTGGGGCCCACCAAACTAATTCGCCGGAAGAGCAAAAATGACTTATTTCTTAGAATCGGATTGTCCATCTTGTGCCCTCCAAGCCGGTCCAGCCTAGGTTAATCCCATATAGAAAATTGAATTTTTCTAATCAAGAGCAAATTTGGAAGGATGGTTTTACAGTTTAATAACAAATATGGTCCATAGGTTGATCTGTTTTTTAACTTCATATATGGCTGAAATAAAGTTTATTCGATAAATCGAATTAGCTCGCTCGTGGCCGTTGAAGGAAGTTAGGATTTCTTTTTGTGCCGAAAGAACAAATTCCCTCGAATGGAAATTAATGAAAAGGTGAACGGGATTCTGCTGATATGTTCATATGACAAATTCCATCTAAACGATAATTGAAAGATTGTACACGAAACAAACTTGTCCCGCGAAAGCGTGATGTCCAAAATTGAGTTAGTCCAAAAGCAATAAGAGGACCAAAGGAAAATTCCACACAAGTAAGAAGCTGAAAACAATATCTTCATTGCAGACAAGATAGAGTGACAAATCATGTCTTGATTAGAGTTAATCCTCCTTCGCTGCCCAATTATTACTACTACCCTTTCCTTGTTTCATTCCCTTTCGACCGGAAGGTCAAACTGTCGGAGGGGGACAGAGAGAGCCACCAACGCGTGTCTCTGTATACGACTCCTCTC
Organism: Rhodomyrtus tomentosa; assembly: GCA_028455895.1. Taxonomy (NCBI): domain Eukaryota; kingdom Viridiplantae; phylum Streptophyta; class Magnoliopsida; order Myrtales; family Myrtaceae; genus Rhodomyrtus; species Rhodomyrtus tomentosa. The sequence continues at coordinate 36,659,287 of JAPCWY010000004.1, forward strand.
TCATCGTATTCGGTTTTATTCCCTTTCCGCTTAAGATTCTTCTTCTCTTTTGTTCCTTCAAGAATCCAAAACCTCTCCCTCTCTCGGCGGCCGGAAGAGAGATCTTGGAGGCTGTGAATCTTTGTTTCTTTCCTTCCTTTTTGGTTAACGGATCAAATAACACCCATCTAGGGTTCTTGGTTTTTGTGGGTGCCTTTTGAATTTGAAAGAGGAAATCCCAAGAAACAAAATGGGAGCGGAGACCACGTCCGGATCGGGCTCGAAATGTGAGACGCAGGTGGTGTTGAACGTCTACGATCTCACGCCCATTAACAATTACACCTGCTGGTTCGGCTTCGGCATCTTCCATTCGGGAATTGAAGGTGAGTTTGCTTGAGCTGATGGCTTTCTTGCTTTGTAAGTTCGAGTTGTTTTGCCTTCGTTGGGTTGTTTTTGTGACCTGGGTGTTTGTGATTTTGCGGGCATTAGCTCTGTGGAGTTGAAAGCTCGGTTTTTGTTGTTGATGAAATGCCACGGAGGTTGCATTTGTGCTCTCTATTGATATGATTTTCAAATTTGGGAGAGATTTGGTGTGATGTTTGCTGATATGATCTGATGCTGACTGAAAATGCGGTGTGTAAAATACTCGTGATGAAGTTGGATGCTCCTTAATTCCTACACTTGTGTACATCGTGAACTACTGAATGCAACTGAATTTGGTTGCTTGAGGAATGCTTGTTGATTGTTCACTCAGAGTTCGTTCATTGTGACCTTGTGGTTGGACGTCGGACAAATTAACCTCCAGGTCAAAAGGTCAAGGCACGGTGAGATGGAGAAGACTGTCGAAAGTTATGACCTTACCGTCTCTGGTTAACATGTATGTCATCGAGTGGTTCGGCTTCTTTTGCAATTTCTTGGAGATGATCCTAGAGGACTTTACTCTCTGTTAATGAGACATATTCAAATAGCCAATAGTAGGTCATCGGGTGTTACTATGCAACTTGCGCTGTTTAATGGGCCACATTGTTCATATTAATTGAATGCTGAAGCCACTGCAGATGTACTTATTAATTGTTAAGCCGATTCAAGAAGTCTCTTATAGAAGTTCTCTTCTATTTCCCTTTTCTGTTCCTAAATACTTATTTCTTCATTTGTCGTGATAACCTGAAACACCCAACTGATTATGTGTGAACAGTTCATGGCAAAGAATATGGGTTTGGTGCCCACGACTTCCCAGTTAGTGGGGTTTTTGAAGTGGAACCAAGGAGCTGTCCAGGATTCTTATATAGGTCTTCCATATCGTTGGGACGCATTAACATGTCTCCGTCAGAATTTCGAACATTTATTGAGAATATGGCATCCGAATACCACGGAGATACGTATCACCTCATCTCCAAGAACTGTAATCATTTCACAGACGATGTCTTATTCAGATTGACAGGCAGACGGATCCCTGGGTGGGTAAATAGGCTTGCTCGGTTAGGTAAGTTCATGAAATTTCTTTTGTATATGTCTTCTCAATCTTTTCAGCTTGTTTGTTTTTGTTTCCTGTCGTAATCACCTTCATGCAAGATTGAAGTCTAAGTTGACTTGACCTTTTATAAGATGGGCAAGTCAGAAAAATGAAGTGAAGCTTGATTGCTTAAGTCCATTTCCTCTCAATGTAAAATGAAATGAAATTTACGAATATATGATTATCTTGATGTCAGTGTAAACACACTAGCTATATCTATTGCACAGGGGTAGACATATACTTTACATGCTAATTCTTCTAGCTTTCTCTATGACTATTCAGGACAAAGAACTGACGTGATTTATAGTTAGCATTTTATGCATCTTCTCGTGTATTTTAGTGGCATATCCAATATGTGAAATGACATGCATGGAAAAACTTAGATGCAGTGATGGGTGTAGCCTTAAATGTATGAAGTTTTCTTTTGCTACCATTATTCATATATGGAACCACTCTAGAAACTGTCGTATTTCCTAAATGGAACCACTGTAAAGTGTTGATGATCACCGCCTTGCATTATGTCTGCAGGCGCTCTATGCAGTTGTCTGCTTCCAGAAAGCTTACAAGTAACTACAGTTAAACAGCTGCCAGATTACCATGAATGTTCCGGTAATGATTCCCTGCATTTTTCGCTCACTCTCATTAACGAATACCATTTTGCGCGCTGGCCATTAACACCTGGATGCAATTGCTGTTCATGCCTTTTAATCTCCAGAGGATGAAGTAACGGAATCTTTATCAAATGCCACGCCTTGCGAGTCGACCGAAATAGACGAAAGTGAACAAGAAAGGCACTTGTTGTCACCTGCAATGGGAAGCGGAGAAGTAGTATTTGTTAAAGAGATGCATAAGTGATACCCGAGTGCCTTCTCAATGAAGGGAGGACAAGATGCTTCCCTTCAACTGGGCTTGTAACATTGTTAAAAGTGCTTAATCAAAGAGAAAATGATATTGCCAATTCATCTTTTGCTATTTTCGATTGGTTTGGAACTCACAACTTCTGATTTGTACTTGCAATTGAAACTGTCCTTAATTTTTTCTCCTTGCAACGTGTATGATTGACTTCAAATTTTCGGAATTTTTTTCCTTTTTTTCGGTCCATCTTGCCAGAAATTGTGATTAACGATTGCTTGATTGGAGGCAGGGCGCTGTTGTTGTACATGCTCCCAGACAAGCATTTGCTTGCTGCTCTCTCTCTCTCTCTCTCTCTCTCTCTCTCTCTCCCTCTCTCTCTCTCTCTCTGGATTGTAAAGTCGACAGACCAAGCCTACATGAGAACACTGCTGTCAAATGTCGCTAGAAACAATGGAACGTACAAAGTGGACAGCGCAGCTTGAACGTGACTATGCTCTGAGCCATTTCAAAAGATGGCAGGTCTTTGATTCGATATCGAAGGGATCATTTGTCTGAAGACATACTCTTTTCGAAGGATTATTTTTCAATTTTTTTTTTTGTGTTTAAATGACGAAAAATTGGAGGAATCATTTGTTTGAAGAAATACTGTTTTCGAAGAATGATTTTTCAAAAAAAAAAGATTGTGTTTAAATGACGGAAAATCAATCGATTTATGGAAATATTTTTCATGGACTAAAAAATAAATTTAGAATAAGAAAGAAATCACTTTTCATAAATCACTATACTGTAAAGGCTAAAACTCAAGGCTAGCAGCTTTCCTAAACTCTACTAGGTACATCGAGTGACTTCGGGTGTTTTAGAGATTTTCCCAATAAAGGTTTTTCCTTTTCCATCTTCCTTCTGGGTATCCTTTTTATGAGCTTTCCCATCCCTAACTCTATGTGAGCTTGTATAACATCGCCTGCGTGCAGAAACTTTGAATCAATCATGACCACCCTTGGCTTAGCCGAGGGAGCAAACAAGCACTAAGGAGAATTGCTTTACCGCCCTATTCAGTCGGTATGCATAATCTGGATTCCGGGGCAGATGTCCAAACACATTCCATACACGCTGGTTTGCTGGGGCAAACAAAGACCCCAAACTTATCCCTAGCAGACAATCCCCTCCAAGTGCGTACTTGGACTCCGAGATCAGATCGAATCAACGGCACTTCATTATTAAATCTCGCTCTTACCTTGTGTCCTATCTTTCGTACTTGCAAGTTCGACTATCTGCTCGGAAAAGTCTAACCTAGAATTGCCCTAGCAAAATGATAACTTGGAAACAATCAGCTTAAAAGACCAGGTCAAATGTGCACTTAAGCAAACATGAAAATAAGATTTCCAGAATCCTGGTATTGCCACCCCAAACTGTATGTCCACATGAGACCCCATGAATCACCATTGTAAATCCATGAGGTTCCAATTCCATATGTGCCAAATAATAGGAAAAAGACAGCAGGAACGTATGTATACCATTGAAACCAACAGCACATACTAGTTGCCCGATTAAATTATCTCAATCATTAACAAATCTCCTTCGACACTGGCTCCTCCTTGGTTGTCATTTCTCGAAACTTGTCTTGTCACCTTATGATGAGCCATCTAGCCCCAAATTTGAAGATAACCACGCACACACCTGATCCATCTCTTCAGGAATTGTGAAGTGCCCGAGCCTGCACAAACGAGGAAATTATAATGAAACAGTCACACATTCAATCTCAGAATCAGTTCCTCCTAAGTAGCGCTGTTAAGTGGTTGCCGCAACATACCCACTGTAGGATTTGAATGTCACATTTTGGAATCCAGCAGATCTCAAGGTTGTTGAGGATTTCTCACCAAATTTGTAAGGCACCACATCGTCACCTATCACAGCATATCATGATAAGTTACTTCTGCTGGTCAGATTGTGATCAATACTGATTCATCAAGCAAGAAATGTTTCAGAAGAATGGCTGTTTTATCATTTTTTTACTCTGATAGATAACAAAATTCATCCTGACCAGCAGTAAAGTCGCATGACAATCATTGTCACCCTTGCAACAATAAGAATAGCAATAACAGGAAACAAACCATAGAATGACTACTCAGATCAGATGTCTCACGGTGAAAAAGTGAATGATAAAGATGGTCAAAGAAAGAATTGAGTTTCACAACTTATGTCAAAGTTTGTCAATCATTCATGCAGCTAAACTAAGACCCTGGGAAACTAAACTCCGCTTTTCTGCAACCATCACTTGAAAATTGGCTGAGATGGCAAGAAAGGTTGGCAAGCTTTCATCGAATGAAGTAGCCATGATGAGTAAGAAAGATGTGAGTTACCAATTAACCAGCTAGTTTACAGCTAAGCATCAGTGTCTCATCAGGTCAGAAGGGATTAACCTTCAATCAACATGTAGAAAGGAAAATTAGCAGTGTGCAAACAAGAAATAAAAAACATAAACCTACATTTCTATTTTTCATTGTTCCACATGCTGAGAGCTTATCAAAGTGAGGACGCTGTCTAAATGTTTATACAAGTCATTCTAATCCATAGCAACACACAACGGGCATACCAGAAAGTTCACATGGCTTAGTATCGATTAGTCATACAGCTGAAGATAGAAGAGATATGTCAAGAAAACACTGAACAGTGCATTCTCATGCAAAGGTAGTTTCCATACTTGTGCCATGGCAGAGAAGTATGGGCAATGAAGCAGCACGTGTAACAGCTTCATTTTCCCCTTCTAACTTGCTTTTCAAAGTCCTGTTGAAGAGAAGAACTAGTTATCTTAGCACCAAGGCCCACCAATTCAGATAAGACAAAACATAATGAAAGTAGCCAAACTTTGAACATGGAAGCCAGCCACTGAGCCCAACGACTGTACTTATTTTTGCTGGGTAAGGATTGCCATTCCCGTATTTCCCCAACGCACAGCATGATGCAGAGTACAGGGCAGTTGCTGCTCCCATGCTGAAGCCTCCAACACCAAGTTTGACTGCCAAAGGTGAAGAAAGTAACAATTACTGGATTTCTCTTTCCTTTTTCAAAATGTATAAACCACTTATTGAATTAACCTACTGAGAAAATAAAAGCCAAAAACCAAAATGAGGGATAGGGAAACGTTTTCATCATTAAAGGAAAGAAGTCATCCCTTCCAAGACTTCTTCAATATAAATTGGCATCAGAAAAGGCTTTGCCATCACATCAGCATTACGAAACTTACTATCAGCTGGTTCCGTTGACAACAAATTTGCAACATGTGCAGCTGAAGCATCCAAACCCTCTAAATCATCGGCAGCATTCTCAGAAAAGTCTCCAACGTCAAACCCTGAATTAAATTGTATTAGTATATACACGATGATAGTCAACACTATCTACCTTCTCCAAAAGGCCATGTCTCAATTACCTTCTTTGAAACAAGCATAAAAATGCTAACCAGGAATAATAACTATTGTTTTTCCACGATGCTTAGTATGGATATCTTCATCGTTTTCATACAATGAGGTGTTTATTTTCTCTTTCTAATATATGTATTTATAGTAAAGATAAGCTGTTCTTTATACAGCTGTTCTTTATACATAATACAATTCTACTTCCTTATGGTACGAATGTTTCTTGCAAGGCAATGGACGTACAGGCAGTAGAAGGGAAGCCCCCAAAAATGCTGACTGGTCGTGTAGGGGAAGTTGGGCATATCCATTTTATCTGAGATGTCAAGAGTGAAAAGTTATGAAATCGTATAAGGAGAAGAAAGAAACCACACGACGTGCAATAAAGTGTGCCTTCATTATAAAGTCTATTTCTTACATTTGGAAGAGGCAGAGTCTCTAACAGCTGTGACCAGCTGCCAAAAAATATCAGAGTGTAAACAAGAACCCATTAGTAAGAGGTATTTGACAACCCACTAAGAAGCTAAGTGTTATATGTGCGGATAAGAATTTGAAATAGACAACTCGAGGTTGGTGCTTGACATGAAGAATCAACACAACTATTTTCTTGTTACTGTGAGTGAAAATTGCATATCAGATAAACTCTGCTAGACTGAAAATGTCGTCATTAAAGAAACTTGCTGACAAACGGATCAATAAGTATTGCTAGGCCAATGTTGATATCAAATATTACCTTGAACCATTATCACCAAGGCCATGCAGCCAAACGACAGTTGCTTGGTGTTTACCCTTGGGCCTGACCACGTATGTCCTTCCAAAGTTAACTGCCTTTCTAGCTGCTGACCCACCTGTAATAAAGAGACAACCACAGATAGGATATTGATGTCAACGAATAGCATTCAAAGGAATTTAGCCAAATCATAAAGGACCATTTGATAGATTTCAGCATCAAGTGCACTAGAAAACTGCTCGATAAAACATACTTACAACAAGGAGAAAAAGGGAAAAGAAGATCAAACAGACCAGAACTCATCGAAGGCCCTGTAAAGCTCATTTGGCTCCTCAAGAGATAAACCCAAACAAGATTTTCTGTGCCGTGCGTAAGAGCAGACACCCTGACAGAAACAAAGACCAAAGTTACATAATCCATCAGAATCCAGTTCCGACAACAGATATTGCAGGTTCAAATCCTACACCGGCTAATTCCCCCTCTAGGTAAGGCATAACATCAACAGCATGAAAGAGAGATCCTGGTGTCAGAGCGGTCACCAAAGTTAATATGTATGAACTTCTGTCGACATCTTGAGCAGTTCATCCTAAATTGCTAGTCAACCCTATTTTTGTGGACACACGGCACAAGCCTAGCACATCATGATGGCTACGAGAATGTTGGGGTCCTGCTACGTTGCCACTGGTGCAAACCACTTAAGTTACTCTCCGACAAGGTGAGCAATGATGTTTACAAGAGGCTGACTTGGGACGACACTGCATAGCAACGTTCCACGATTTACAACACCTTGAAAGCAAGCGAAACTTGGACACCGAATGCATCTACACATGAGAAATCTCAAAACATCCATCAAACGAGGGGGAAAGCGAAGATGAGCAGCAAAAGTCAAGACTTGCACAGTTCGGAGTTCCTAAAATGGGCAGAGGACTCGCAATTGACCAAAATTTAACGCGAAATCAAGAGCCAGAAAGGCTAACACATGTCGTTCCGCAGAACCAAAAATTAACAAAACATCCTCCGTTACCTCAACACATCGCAAACAACACAATGCACAGAACTACCGCAAATAACGACCCAAGTCAAGAGCGAAATGAACGCAAACAATTCGATCCCCAACGCCGCGAAACTCGAAACGAAGACGGAGCTCGTCGCGAAGAAGCACGACGACCCAGGATGCGCGGAAGGGGCGGGGGGGAAGAGGAATCAAGGCGAGATTCTAGGTTCGGGAGTAGAGTCAAGCACCAGTGCTGCGTACCTCGATCGAATCAGCGCAGATTGCAAGGGCGAGCCACTACTCTCTCTCTCTTCTGCGTCTCTGTTTCACCGAATTTTTTTTTTTTATCTGAGCTTATGCATTTCGTCGTCACGTGCGCCAGTTTTGGTGCCCGTTCAGAACTTTCGTGAGGGAGGATGGTGAATCCGCTTAAGAATTTGATTTTGCCCTTAGATTGACATTTATCAAGAATTTCGACTCAGAGCCGGCGAAAATGGGTCAAGGACCCATTTATCAACCCACGTTTAAAAAGAACGGATCGTAAATGAGTTAGCTTAACAAATTTAAATGGATCGTAAACGGATCACTTAACAACTCAATGGGTCTTAAATAAATTTTAAATGGGCCATAATTGAATTACTTTATTATTTTAAGTGGAGTCATAAAAATATTTTTTTTTTCATTTTCTTTTATTTTTCTTTCTTTCCTTTATTTTTTTCTTCCCCGACGAGTGACCACAACCATTAGCCATCGACCGCCACCATCTCCGGTGCCCCCGCCTTCAACTGCAGGCCGCCTATGTAGCCTTACGCTCTTTTTATGCAACTCCGAATCGCAGCATCATCCCTAACTCCCGTTCGACTTTGCTTCAATTCGCCGCACCTAACATGCCGGTTGAGCAGTTGTTGGGCCATTATGCACTTGCGCTTTTGCAGCTGGGAATTTCAGTCCCTTGTCTCATTCAATAAAAACAACACAAGCGGGGAGAAGAAGCAAACTCATATCCGTCAAGTATTCCATCCTCGTTCGCCGTTGCTGATCACCTCCCGGTATCGCTGCCGACAATCTCCCACCACCGTCGTCCACCACGGGCCGCCATCCGCCGCCACCTCCCATAGCCGACTATCGTTCGCTGCCACCGCTCTCTGCCATCGTCCGCCTCCGACGTAGAAATAGGAAAAGAAAATAGAAAAAAAAATACTTTTCAAAAAATAGTAGTAAATCATTAAATTATTTTTTATTTTTTAGAAAATATAAAAAATAATAAAATAATAAAATAAATTATTAAACTTGAATTGAATGAAAGTGTTTTAGTAATGTCATTTTTCTTAACTAATTATTAGAAACAAATATTCCATGATTTGGATAAACATATAAGTGTTTAAATAATATGAGTCAGGTCAGGTATGGGTTGGGTTGGGTTAGGTTGGGTATGGGTCGAGTCGAGTCGACTGTGGGTCATTAGATTTGTACTACATGAAAATAGATCAAAATGAGTGAAATTGGTCAATATGGCTCAGATCATATTTGACCTAGCCTGATTCATCCGTTTGACACCTTTAATTTTGATCCCACCTACAATATAATCTTTCAACTTTTAATTTGTTTAATATGCTCTATGAGCATTAATTCAATGTACACTATCATCCCCGATTTTTTAAGCTATCTAACGATATCCTTGGATTTCTGATACACATTTAATTTAGTTCTTCAACTATACAAAAAGTCCAATGTCGCCTCTCAACTCGAATTAATGGAAGAAAACATTGAATATTTTTATATAATTCAAGACTAAATTTCATAGACCGTTTTGGAAATTATCCATGCCTTTTATCCCTCTCTTATTTTCTTTTTGTAACTGAAATTCATAATCCATGAGTGCCAACAACGATCTCGAGTTTGGCCTCATTTGGTTCAGCATTTGAAAAGGGCTTTGGGGTTGTAAAGGTGTTTATCTTTCACATTTTGGTTTCTATTCTTATTTAAGTTCTATATATCGTGAAAAATTTCAAGAATTGACGATGAAATTATGGATGTTCGAGGTGAGCAATGGAAACATTATTCTAAAAGAGAAAATACGAGAAACTTATGTGTATTGACCCCCTCTTTTCTAGGGTTTTTCTCTCTCTCTCTCTCCCTTTTTCCTCTTCCCTGTTCCTCTCTGTATTCTTACCTATTTCCCTTTCTCTTTGTTTTTTAGAATTTTCAAGACTTCTTCGCTGATTTTGTGGACGTCGTTCGAGCGCTCTGCAAGTCTTTGAAGCTCCTCTCTCACTGAGTTCAACAGTGAGTTCATCTGAAAATGTTTTGATCGAATGTAGCTATTTTGGAGCTCTTCTCTCTCGATTTAGTGTTAGATCTAAATTTGAGAGTTATTCTACCCCGATATAGATATAGATTTGGGGTTTTCAAGACGTTATTTTTGTTTTTTCAACTTATTAATGTTGTTGTTATCTATATATGGTGATGACGCTGGAGATGCCGAACCTAGACGCACCGCCTTATGGCAAAACAGTGGTCTCTATAGAGGAAGATTTCGACTTGTGCTTATCACTGATGATGATGCCAGTTTTAATGATTGGTCGCCGATTTGTGCCATGAAACAAGACAAATTCATTTTTATGGAAGGAAGAAGTTATTGTAAATTCTATCAAGTTGATTTATTTTTTAGATTTGTATTAGATTGCAACGTTTTGTTATTAAATTGGTATTGAAGTTATGTATCTATTGTTTTCTTTTCTTTTCAAGTGAAATGGAAATTTCCTTCTGGCCAAAGGAAAAAACTATGTTTCTATAAAATTGAATCGAGAATGGTGAAGATGCCTCTAAATCTCTCATCGCGAGTTTTCAATGTAGAAGACCCATAAGCCAATCCTTATGCTAAAGACCGTTCCTCACGCTAAAGATCTCTCTAGGGTTAAAGTAGCCTGGCTGGACTACAGTTATGGCTTAAATTGAATACTTACATCAAGTGTGACACTTTTACGATGAAGTTTTAAAAGTCTCCGTAAGGATTAATACCACAAAAAATTCTAAACTGATATATCTGTTGTAATATAATTGTGCGGAAACTAATCAGGATCTTGTAAATACGTCAATGCCAAAAATTCAGAGAAAATAACAAGAAACAATAAGAACACTAGATATAACGTGGTTTGATTCGAATGTCGGTACCTACATTTACGAGGAGAGTCAGTAAGAACAATTCATTATAATCGGAGATTCGTAGTTACAATTGCTTAATATTTTCGTGTTACATTAACTTAGATTATTGGATATAACAAAATAAACTCACGAGGACAAAATATGACTGTGCGCAAAGCTCCACGTACGGCCGTTGCCGCTTAACCCCGAGAGGTTCCTGTGAGTCTGTCCTCGGGCGACGCGGCTTCAGCTACTGTGTTGCGGCCTCGATCTACAAAAGAAAACCCACGTTTTTTTTTTTTTTTATCTCGTGCGGTTCTTCTATTTTTTTTATTTTTTATTTTTTGGATAAGGAACGGAATCCCAAAAATCATCCGCCTTTACGTTGCGTATAGCTTCTGCACGATCATAAGGAGAAGACCTAGACTTTCCCCCTTTTTTTTTCTTCCTTTTATTATCTTGGGCCCACAAGCAAATATATGTAGGAACTAAATGGGTGCCCTTTTTGTCCTGTAGTGCCTCGTGTAAATCTGCAGAAGCTATTACTCTGCACCTCACCATCGAAACATATATTTTGGATATTTAGAGCTCAAATTCGAAACATAATTCAACAATTCTTCACCTTGTCTCGATGTTTAAAGCCAAGTCGTAGTGCTCATTATCCATGCTACTCTCCCATCGCCTCGAAATGGGATTACTCTTTACAGACGTCAATTGTGCTCAAGCAGAGCTTGAGCTTCGTCAAAGGAACATGCTTGGTCATCATATACGTCAGGTTCTCTGTTGTAGCAATCTTTCTCACAACAATCTTACCCTTTGTTAAGACATCTCAGATGAAATGATACATGATATTAATATGCTTCGTTCGCTCGTGATAAACCGAATTATACGCTAAAAATATCGCACCCTGATTGTCACAGTATATATCAACACTTTTCTGATCTAACTCAAAGTCCAAGAGCAAACCCTGTAACCATATCTCCTCTTTCACTACAAATTTTAGTGCTATGTACTCCGTCTTAGACGATGACAAAGCCACGTAGTCCTGTAAGGACTCCTTCCAACTAACTGCACCACTTGCAAACGTAAATACGTACCCTGTTAAAGACCTGCACTCATCAAGTCGCCTGCATGATCATAATCCACATAACTAATGATTTCACATCCATCATTGTCCCTTCGATATACTATACCAATGGCTGATGTCCCCTTCAAATATCTGAGTATCCATTTCACAGCTTCCCAATGAGTTTTATCACGATGCTTCATATAAAGACTAACTATACTGATATCTTGTGAAATATCAGACCTAGTGCATACCATAACATACATAATACTACATACTACACTAGAATACAACACATGAGACATATGTTCCTCCTCCTCCTCAATCCGCAGCGATAACTTAATTGAAAGTTTAAAGTGTTTTGCTAATAGTGTGTTCACAGACTTCGCTGACTGCATAGTAAAACATACTACAATTTTCTCAACATATTTCTTTTGAGACAAACATAATAATCCTGTAGTCCTGTCACGCAAAATCTCTATACCCAAAATTTTCTTTGCATCACCTAAATCTTTCATCATAAATTCAGCACTCAGCTGTTTTTTCAGCACATCAGTATCAAACATATTCTTAGCAGCTATAAACATATCATCAACACATAGTAGCAGATATATCAAAGACTCATCATCCAGTCTTCTAAAATAAACACATCTATACATCTGACTCTTTGAATAGTCCTAACTAGCCATGAAAGCATCAAAGCGCTTATACCAATGCCTAGGAGACTGTTTCAACTCATATAAAGATTTCTTTAATAAGTAAACAGGTCTTCCTTACCTGAAATAGCAAATCTCTCTGGCTACCTCATGTAAATCTGCTCCTCTAACTCACCGTGAAGAAACACGTTTTCATATCAAGTTGCTCCAACTTGAGATCTTGTGCAACAACTAAGGTAAGTAAAATACAAATAGAAGTATGTCTTACCATAGGAGAAAACACCTCATTATAGTCAATGCCCTCTCGCTGGGTATACCCCTTCGCTACAAGTCTCACCTTATACCTCGCTGCCTCAACACCAAGAATGCCCTCTTTCCGTTTGTAGACTCATCTACTTCCAACAATGTTCTGGCTCTTGGGTATTTAACTATCTCCCATGTCTGATTCCAATTGAGTAATTCCATCTCTTCACTCATAACCCCTAGCTACTGTGGCAACTCGGAACTAGCCATTGCCTCAGATATGACAAAGGCTCATTTGTCTTCACCTCGTCACCTATAGTCAAAGCATAAGCAATATCTGTATAACCATAACGTAACGATGATTTTATTTGCCTTCGCTATCTATCCTCAACTAGATTGTGCTGCGGCTGTACTGGTTATTGACTATCACCATCTTCAGGAACTGCGATCCCATCTGCAATCTCAAGATCTGTTACCTTCGAGATCTCCAGAGTCTCCACCTGAAGCTCCACCTCACTACTGACACCATGACATGTCTGCTCTACTGGTAGTGTCTTAGGACTCCTCTGTTGAAGCATTGCAGTCTCGTCGAAGATTACATCTCTACTGATTAGAAAACCGGGTGATTTGGGATCGGTGCATCACAGCCGGTAGCCTTTCACCCCACATGCATAACCTAGGAATATGCACTTCTTCGACCTTGGCTCAAACTTACCATCACTAGCATGAGCATACGTAGGACATTTGAATATTCGTAATTCGGAGTAATCAATAGGTTTCTCCGACCATACTTACTCTGAAGCCTTCCACTCAATAGTAGATGATGGAGATCGATTAATCAGATAACAAGCCATGTTTATTGTTTCAGTCCAAAATTCCTTCCCTATTCCAGCATGTGATAACATGCTCCGAGCCCGCTCGAGTAAAGTTTTGATCTTCCATTCTGTCACGTTATTCTACTGTGGTGTCCCAAGTACTGTGTAGTGTTTCACAATCCCTTCTCGTTCGCAAAACTCAATAAAATCTTTACCACAAAACTCCAAACCATTATCGGTTCTCAGGTACTTGATCTGTTTATCTGATTGCTTCTCAATAAATGCCTTATATTTCTTGAACCGATCAAACACATCATATTTGTGCTTCAGAAAGTATACCTATACCTTCCTGGAATAGTCGTCGATAATGGTCAGCATATAATGGACACCTCCTATCGAAGGAAGCGGAGACGGGCCCCAGACATATGAATGAATACACTCAACCGGTTGCTTGGTCGAATGAATACCTGTAGTAAACTTAATCCTACGTTGTTTCCCAAATACATAGTGCTCACATAAGTTTAACTTACTTGTTTTCTGACCCTTTAACAACCCCCTATCACTTAGCATTGTCATACATGTCTCACTCATGTGCCTTAAACGCATATGCCATAAACAAGTTAAATCAGAATCTGACTCACCTCATGAAACTGTAGCAGTTCTTGTCATGGTCTCTCCCAGTAGATGATAGAGAGAACTTAATTTCTTCCCTTTCATCACTATCCTGGCACCTCGAGAGATCTTCAACACTCCACCTTCAGCGGTGTACTTACACCCGATATCATCGAGTGTCCTTAGAGAAATAAAGTTCTTCTTGAACTCTGGTACATGTCCCACGTCTGTCAATAAGCGAACTACACTATCATGCATCTGAATACAAACTATCCCCATCCCCACAACCTTACAAGCTGCATTATTCCCCAATAAAACTCTACCACAATCTACAGTCTAGTAAGTAGTAAAGCGGTTCTTATAAAGTGTCATATGATAAGAACACCCCGAATCTAGCACTCATTCGGCTCTTGGTGAACCTATAGTCACACACAAAATAACCTCTACATCATTAGTGCTCTCCTCAGCAATGTTCGTCGTACTGTTTCTGGCTTTTTGCTTATCACATTTGTTTCTCAACTTAAGACAATCTCTCCTGATGTGCCCTTCCTCGTGACATTCAAATCACTTCATGCGTCCCTTGGATTTTCTATAATATGATTTAGACTCGCTTTTACCTCTGCTGCTGTTGGACCCCCGATGTTGCTCTCTACCCCGAATCACTAGTCTCCGAGCTACATCATGTGCTAGACTGTCATCTCGCAACTTTCTCTGCCACTCTTTAAAAAATAATGCAGACTTTACCTCTTCTGAGGTAATTGTAGTATGCCCCTGCAACAGTGAATCAGTAAAATACTCCCATGATTCTAGTAGAGAAGCCACAATATCATGCCATGTTCTTCATCTTCAAGAGTCTTACTGACATACTTCAAATCCATCATGAGTTTATTAAATTCATCTAAGTAGGTTCTGATAAACGTACTTTTAGTATATATGAACTGGAACATCCCCTTCAACATGTACAAGCGATTGTTCAAACCCTTCTTTACATAGAAAGACTGAAGCTTTGCCCACAATGTTGCGGCATCCTTCTCCTCGCCTACATATATTAGCACTTTGTCTAACAAATTCAACAGGACAAGACTCCTAGACTTCCTCATCAACACATCCTTATTAGCATATTTCATCGATTTGGGTAACTTAGCCTTGCCCTTCAATGCTTCTTTCAAATCCTGAGTTGTCGATAACACCTCTATCTTGAGGCTCCATAACCCAAAGTTGTTCATCCCTTTAAACTTCTCAATTTCATCTTTCACCCAAGATATAATTGCAATCATAAATATCTAGATAATAATCAGGCAAGCAAAAGCCTCAAATCAAAATCTAGAAATCTAAACTCAAGCTCTGATATCAATTGTTGTAATATAACCGTGCAGAAATTAACCAGGATCTTGCAAATACATCAATGCGAAAAATCCAGAGAAAATAACAAGGAACGATAAGCACACCAGATATAAAGTGGTTCGATCCAGCAAGAATAAATCCAGTATAATCGGAGAATCATAGCTACAATTGTTCAATACTCTTGTATTTTCCAAACCTAAATTAAATCCCAAACCCAGCGTTTATAAATAAACAACTCCCAATTCGATATAAGAAATAAACTCACGAGCACAAAATCTGATTGCGCCCACAAGCAAATATGCATAGGAACTAAATGGGTGCCTTTTTTGTCCTGTAGTGCCTCATGTAGTTATGCAGAAGCTATTATGCTCACCTCCCCATCGAAACATATATTTAAGATATTTCGATTATAGGGTAAAACTCGAGATATAATTCAACAATATTTGTGGCAAATTTAATCTAAGTTAACTTTTGGATCATCAAAGACTTTAAACTGGTACCCACATGATACATTCATCTTTCGTTAACTTACGTCAAATCTTATGGCGAACTTGTTGAGCTGGATGATACATAACAAAACCTCAATTGACCTTGCATGTAGAAAGGTATATCTATGTTTTCAACAGTGTTGTTGACGAAGATAGATAAATAGTCTTCCAATCATTAAACTCTATGAACTAAACTTCACCACCAGCACAAGGTTTCCTCATATATGGCCCGATAATCTATATGTTCAGTTTTCGAATTTCGACGTGGACTTGTCGGGGCAACTCAATTATTGTTGCATGCCATCCAGCTCAACAATTTTCACTAAAGAATTGATGGAAGCTAAAGGAGGATGAATGCGCCATGCATGTACCAGTTTGGAATTTTTTATAATAAAAAAAATTAGTTTCGGGTATACTTATCACAAGTGTACCAAATTAAAATTTTTGGTGATAAAAAAATTAGTCCAAGTAAATCATCACAGTTATACTAGTTTGGAGTTTTTCATGATATCAACTTTATTTGTAATTCGTTCATGGATTAATCGCTTAAGAGTGCATCTTCGTAGTTTGCTCTTGAGGGAACTATACTAGAAAAGGTCCTACAACCAATATGCGGCAATACTTTGAATGCTTTCTTTTACTAGCCTATAGTCTAAATAAGGAATTCATAGTTAAATGTGGATATGCGGCAAGCAAAAGTTCAGTCGAGATATGAAAAAATTATTAAAAAAATCCTAAAATTATTGCAATTTAAAATTATGTCAATCCAGTTCTCAATTTTTTTTTTTGTTAATTGAATTCTAAATCTTTTGCAATTGTTTCAATTTAGTCCATTTGACCAACAGGCGCTGCCGTGGCAAATTTTTTACAATAAATTTAACATTTATTTAATCTTTGAATTTTTGAATTTTTAATAAAAAAAATTCTATTTTTTTCATTGGGTTCGCAGCCTCCCGTCTACCATCAGCCAAGAGCCAGCGACCTCTGCCGACCCCAAGAGGCCCTCATCGGAAGCGACCTATCCAGCTACCATTAAGGGCTTGTAGGTACTCGCCCCGGGATCGACAAAGGTCACCAGTAGCTTCTTGCCAGACCTAACAAAAAAAAAGGAAGAGGAAAAAAAAAGGAAAATTAAATAAATATAATTTCAAAAATATTAAAATATTATCAAAAATTCGTCATGTCAGCATCGTCAGTACTACCTCAGCACTGGTCGACCTAATAGACTTAATTGGCATATTTGCAAAATGTTTAGGACTCGATTGCGCAATTAAAAAAAAAGAATGAATTGATACAACTATACTAAATTTATGACTTTTTTTATAATTCACCACTTGAGATATAATTGGATTGCAATTTTTATTAGGTGCTGGGACTCAAAGCCTGCAGAATTAGAAGGACAGAGTCTAAATTCAAATGCATCACAAGTTCAACTTTGTGCGAACGAAGTGGAAAGGTACTCACAAGTTCTCGTGTGTAATACATGGTATGAGGATCGAAAGACGGAACGTGGAAGTCAACTCAAGTACGCGTCCTAAGATCCACCAAAAAACGACAGTTGCGGTCTCAGGAATTTACCAAAGAGCAGTTTCATAGGAAATTCGATCAGATGTTTACCGTCTTATAAATCATCGTGCACTCATCGATCGACGGTCGGCATTTAGTACGGTGTTTCGGAATCGACCTCACGCCGCGACTTCGGAGACAAGCTTCGAGAGGCCGAGAAAGTTGCACGAATCCAGCACTCCATATTAAATTCTGACAGCCGAGAGAGTGCATTTGTAGACCCCCTTGGCGATGAACCATTAAGTTTCGTAGGACCAGTGAAAGGCAACTTGGAAAATGACTTACCAAGAATATCACCCCCTGGAAAAGACCCTCTCCTGGAAAATTCATCTAGAAATTGCCAGGAATATGTCAAATTGGTAAAGACGGGAACATGATCTTCCCCTTGTTCTAACCTTTGCATGAGCTTTGCTTTCTTGCTGTTAAGGATTTCCGCAGAATGCACAAAGATAATACCAATTGCTCAGATCAAAACCTCAATTCATCTTTTCAGATAAAGAGATTGACAGTTGAATGGTTTGAAAATGATTGACGGAAAGAGGGCAAAAGAATCAGGAGTTCCGACTAAAAAGCAACCAATCCTGTTTTTGATGATGGTACATTTCATTGGAGCTATCTGGGTGAGAGAACAGATAATGCAAATGAATGTGAAGAACTAGGAACGCCGGACTCCACAGTATGTGCTGTTAATCCAGCAACTCTACGGCGATTCGGATCTTCTTGCTCCTCCTCGTCAACCGATAAGAGGTCCACCACGATCATCGCCGTAGCGGGGGGTTCGTCGAACGCCATGCGGCCCTCGAGCATCTCAACCACCCGGGCCATGCTCGGCCTGAGTCTCGCCCTCTCCTGGATGCACCACAGGGCCACAAAAACCAGCCTCCTCACTTCCCTCTCGTCGACGCCCCCGTCTTCCAATAGCCGGTGATCGACCGCCTCCATGAGCCTCCCTTCCCTCAATTTCTCGGTCACGATCTTGGGGTAGTACCGCCACTTCTTCCCTGCCTGGCCGTTGCCTTTCTCGATCAAGCACACGTTCCTTTGCCCTCCGATCATCTCAAGCAGGACCATCCCGTAGCTATAGATGTCAGACTTCTCGGAGATTCCTTGCTCCAATAGCCACTCTGGGGCCAAGTACCCTCTTGTCCCTCTAATAGTAGTGACAACCCGGCTTTCGTCTTTCCCCATCAGTTTCGATAGGCCGAAATCGGTGACGACAGCCCGGTAATTTTCATCAATGAGTATGTTCTCAGGCTTGACATCGAGGTGTAGGATGCGAGACCGGCAATCGTGGTGGAGGTACGAAAGTGCTTTGGCCACATCGAGAGCCACCCTATACCTCTGGTCCCATGACAAGCAGCCTCCAGGCCGACTCCGCCGACCCCACTTGGGGAAAATCCAGCAATCCAGCGAGCCATTCTGGATGAACTCGTAGATCAAGAAGCGCGGCCCAGAAGGGACGCAGCAATAGCCAATCAGTCGCGCGAGGTTCACATGCTGCACGCTCGCGATGGCGGAGACTTCCGAACGGAACTCCCTCTCGCCACGCTCCTGGCCATCAATACGCTTGACCGCCACGGCCGTGCCGTCGCTCAGGATCCCTTTGAAGACCGTCGCAGAAGCGCCCCGGCCCAGGAGGGCCTGGAAGCCGTCGGTCGCTTCCTCGATCTCCTTGTACCGGAACTTGGTCGGGACGCCGGCGACTTTGCGGAGGAAACTGTACTCTATCCTGAGCTCACGGCCCTCGGCCAAGCGCGACTCGAGCAGTACCCGCCGGCGGTTGTAGTGCCTCCTTACCACAAGCCAGACGAAGACCGAGAGGATCAACGCAACGTCCACACCGAGAACGAGGTAAAAGGCCTTGGAAAGCCGGAGGGTCGCACGGGCGACGGCGATCACGATGATCAGAGCGAGAACCGATGAGCAAGCGATCCAGTTTGCTTTCTTGTCCTCCATCAAGACTGCATCTCTGATTCAGGATTGCGAAACCACAGGTTGGTGAAACATTTTCC
Organism: Rhodomyrtus tomentosa; assembly: GCA_028455895.1. Lineage (NCBI taxonomy): Eukaryota > Viridiplantae > Streptophyta > Magnoliopsida > Myrtales > Myrtaceae > Rhodomyrtus > Rhodomyrtus tomentosa. The sequence continues at coordinate 36,678,714 of JAPCWY010000004.1, forward strand.
CGGAAATGGCAGGCTGATTATTTCCAGCATTAAACTCAGAAGAAAACCCATTTTCGTGTGCACGTTTTTTGCCAAATGTCATAAATTTCGGAGGAGACTGGGTTCGATCAACCAAGAAAGGTCGTAGGCTTACTCTTTCTTTCTTTCTTTTAATATTTATGACTCCTTTGTAGAGAGCAACATATTATTTCGCAGTCAATATTGTGTGTGGGGTTGTTGCTTTCTTAATGGCCACTTGCTTAGTTAACCCAATCTCTCGTTTGAGGTTGAATCAATCTCGTTTCTTCAAAATTAACCATGGTTAGCAACGAGCATTAACTGAGGTTTCTGTCTTCAAAATCTTGACCAAGCCAAGGCGACTCTATATTCATTAGTCAACTCTTCTTAAAACCATATCCTTGTATATCAAGGATAAGTGTACTGAAAGTATTAAAACTTTTTCAATAAAGTGCAATCAAGCCATAAAACTTTCAAAAAATGTAATCAAATCATTCATTGATTGTATTTTCTAAAAGTTTACGGACTCGGTTGCACTTTTGCAACAAATAAAATTTTAGGACTCGACTACACTTTCTGACTAATTTCAGGACTTAATTGTAGCTTTTTGAAAGTTTTAGGATTTACAAATAATTTATCCATGTATATTAAGAGGAAAATTATCAAAAAAGTCCTAAACCTATTATAATTGTACCGATTCAATTCTAAACTTTTTTTTTATCATGCCAATTCAGTTCATCCGGCGAACTTTGACCGGCCAGCGCTGATGTGGAAGCTGGCCCGCTCTCGTTCCCCTTCCCTATCCTATTCTACGTCCAACCAATGGCCGCCGGTCTCCAGAACTCGCGATATGCCAGAGAACGATCGGCGGAAATACGAAGAAGAAGAAGGCAGCCGTGGCAGAGAAAGTATGTTTGGGGCCAAATCGGGGGACAAATCGGGAAATCTCGACGAAGAGGAAGGTGATGCCTCAAAGGTGGAGTCTTTTGAAAGGACTGAATACCCAACGCATCCGAGAGTTTGACCTGTTCATTGATTTCTCCGTCTGCACTTCCTTCTTGCAACTTTGCTACAAGTCATCGCAGGTTACCATGACGCGAATTACTTGTTTATGCTAATGTCCACTAGATTTTGACCAACATAAAATTGTCCACTATATAAGTAAACCGGCCCGGAAGTTCTTAATTAGGACATTTTTAGTGCCCAATTCGAAGCTCACCCTGTGGTTCGTTTACTTTGTCGCCGAGGTTAACTCGTATGATTAATTTTAATCGTGTTCTGTTGGTGCATGTTACAAGCATTATTAGGGTCTTGACGATTCGGACTTTGGAATTAGGCCAACTAATAAAACTGATGAGATGAACAAACAATTTTATATGAGATCGGCGCTGACAAATGACGTGAGAATAGTATAAAAAACGAAAAAAGACAGTCACAAAATTAAAGAATAGCATAGGAAATGACGTCAGAGTACAATACCTCATTCAGAATAGGTAAAGTCGAGAAGTTTCGTCACCATTGACAAATATGTCTACTTATCATAGTCGTATGAGACTTGGTATATACGTACAAAAATTGTCGGCAATAGTATTGGTTTGGCTGAGTGCACGAATGACAACCGTTCTCTTTTCGAGCTCTATTTTTAGCTAGAAATAGATTTTTTTATTTCATTTCCCGAACGAGTTTCTAAGCGTAGATGTGATTTTGACAATGACACCAAATTTCTGTTTCCGGAGCGGGCCAATCAATAGTATTTTGATTGTAGCGAAGCAAATTCATCCATTTAAATATATATATATATATATATATATATATATATATATATATATATATATATATATATATATATTAATCTCAGTCCTCTCTTTTATGTAATGTATGTATGTACGGTGCTCACGGAATGTAACACCGGACGCAGTACTCTTTTTGGGCCGGGCCCCATCCATTGAATAGAGCTGGTCAAGTCCGCAATCCATAAATTTTGGAGGGACAATGGAAGAAACTTACTTGTGGGCCTCGTGTGAGGTCGGGACGAGGACTGGCCTTGCGCTTTACGCCCATAATTTCTATTATTTGATGCAATAAGTTGAGAAAATTATATTAAAAAGAATGTCCTAAATTTATTGTACTTTTTATCAGTTTAGTTCTAAACTTTTCAAATGTGTCAATTGAGTTCTAAATATTCTAAATATTTTCATGTATTGTCGATTGAGTACAACTGATCAATTTTAGCTGGAAATCGCTAATGTGAACGTTGGTTGTCCTACGTGGCATAATCAATGCTGATGTAGAGAATTTTTAATGAGTTTTTAAAGTTTTTTTTATCTATTTCTTTTTTATTTCCTTTTCCATTTCTTTTCTTGTTTTATGTTTTTTTACTGTGGCCAACGAAGTCATCAGGCCCTCACTGGCTGTTGGTTAGGCTATTGCAGTCATGAGCAAGGATAGCCTTGCCCATGGTCGCAAGGGTTTGGGTAAGAGCCTGGCCACACTCGTCGGCCATAGTATTTAAAAAAGGAAGGAAAAGAGAAGAAAAGCAAAAAAGGATAAGAAAAATAAAAAAAGTAAAAATACTAAAAATTAGCAAAATTTGTTTACATTAGCGGTTTCTGCCCAAAATTAGTCCGATAGACTTAATTGAGAAAGTGTGAAAATATTTATAATTCAATTGTCACAAATAAAAAGTTTAGGACTGAATTGACAATAGTACAATAAGTTTAGAATTTTATTAGTAATTTTTTGCCCAAATCCCTTTGATGAGGTATGTGAATCTTTTATGTACATATTTCTTATGTTTCTTTATTGTTTTGTCATGTTGATCTTGCTTCACGAAAAAATATTGATTTAAAAAATATTTTCATAAAAATGATCGCTCATATTGCTTGAAGTAATTAGTCAATAAAAATATGTTTATTATCAACAGTAAATTATTTTTATAAATATTTGTGGACAATGAAAAATAGTTATCGTTCACTAATTTTTATAAGCAACACGAGCAATCATTTTAAAAATATATTTTTAAATTCATCTATTTTTTTGCAAAATAAATAGAGTAAAATTTTCATTTCCTTCTTCTTGTCTCCATTCCATGGTCAACCTCAAGGTAGGACAAGAGGCCTCATGGGTCGCAAAAGCCAAAAGATAAAGAGAAAGAGAGATAGTCGAGGCTGTACCAATAGTGACTGGTATTAACGAGCGTGATAATTATTTTAATTTTTTATTTTTCTGTTTTCAAGAATTAGTTTGAAATAAAAATCCGTTTAGTAACGGAATTTCATATTTCTAATTATGGAATAAATTTTTAATTCAAAATAGGTTTGAAGAAATGAAAAATAGAAATCTTTCGCTTTTCTATTTCTGAAATAGAAACAAAAAAAAAAAAACTTCTTATCATCGCTCCCTCCCTCCCTTTTGTGTGTAGTCTCCCTCTCTCTCGCATCCCTAACGTCGGTCATCGGCTGCCGTTTGCCAATCTATCAGTCATCAATCATTGGTCGTTGTCCGTCATCTGTCACTTGTCGGTTGCACCCACTGGCAGTTGAAATGCGTAGAGATTTTATGTTGCTATCAAATAAATTTTTATTACAGGAACATAAATTCTGTGTTGTTTTCAAATACGTTTCTTTGCTCAAAAAGTCATCTAGGGAATAGAAATAGAAAATATATTTCTGACTAGAAATAGCTCCCGAAAATAGAATGGTTATCATTTATGCCCTAACATGCCTACCAAAGACGATTAAAATGAAGTCACTCCTTTTTTCAATCAATAGGCCGAATTACCCATCTCTCTCTTCAATTTATTGTTTCTTTTCTTATCAACCCAACTTATATAATTGCCTTTATTTTTATGTTCTCTCTTGAATTATCAATTTCACAATATAAATGTCAAATTATACCCAATAAAATATCATCTTATTATACATTATATTTTCACTTGCCTAGAGAATATCATTTTTCTCAATTTTTGGTTTCATTTTTTCAATCACAAAAGTTCATATAAAAGGTTGGATTTCCATAGTGGTAACGGCTTATGAACATACAATCAACTACCTGCTTTTTATGAGATAGTTTGGGAGAAACTTTTTTCAAAGTTGATAATAATCTTGTGGGTGATTTTCTAGAACGTTTTTAAAGTTAAACATCACTGATTTGCGATTTCTTTTGAGCTTTTCTCATTTTAATATGAATTACAATACGGGGTAGAAAATTTGTTTACGCATTTTATACTTTCAACCTTGCATAATATTTTTTGATGGGAAAGTTTTAAGTATATTTAAAATTTTGATCCACTTGCAATGAGATTGAATTTGCAATCAATATTAATTACTTTCTTCAAAACAAGAGTTGAACATTAAGAAGTTTCATAGTTTTTCCTTGATGTGTTTATCCTTTGTCAATATTAGATATGCTCTAAATATAAATATGTCTGACATTTGATCATGCTTTTAACAAATGAACCTTTTTCATATTTGATCAATTTTTTTTAAAAGATTGACTGAATAATTCATTTCAATTTTTGACTATAAAATATAGTTTCGCTCACTCTATAGGGGAAAAAAAGGCAATTTAATAAGCTATCAAAAGCAGAATTTTCTCATGAACTAAATATAAAACCATAAATGGAAATTGACAACATTCTCCAGGCAAAATGATAGCGAGATATGGTAAATCGATATATTGGGATGCGATGGAGCATTTGGTTTGTGAAATTAATGGGAGATGATAGGAATTATATTAGTTTTGTGAATTAGCATGATATAAAAAAGAAATAATAAATTGAAGAGAGAGGGGGGTATTTTGGTAAGCTAATACGAAAAAAGTAGTGTCTTAACCAAAATAGCGTTGAAAATAGCGGCACCCAAATGAATTTACATAACTGATTATGGCTGTGTTTATTTCACAATATATATATATATATATATAAATATTCAAGAATAATCGCTTTTGTTGTTGGAAATAATTAGTTAATAATTTTTCTTATCCATAACAATTCAAATTTAAACGATGATACAATTAGTATTCTTTCATCATTATAAGCGATACAAGACACATTTTTAGAAAAATATTTTTTCAAATCATTCATTTTTCGCAAAATAAATGGAGGCTAAGTTTATGTGAACGTGCCATCTATCTGTAGAGAGCAACTCAACGATGTTAATTTCCCACATTAATATAAAAGAATCTTTGAAAAATCTCCAGTTAGTAGGGTAAAACATTATAAGATACACCAGTCGTTCTTCTTTAATAGCGAAAACAAATTATTTGAATTTTTTTTATAAAAATAATTACTTGTGTGAATAAAAATTAGCTAAATAAAAAAATGTTTTTATCATATAAGATAATTTATGTCTAGATATTTTCATAGACAATGAAAATATTGTTCTTTCATTCATTTTTGTAAGCAATATAAGTGATTATTTTTTAAAAAAATTATCAAATTATTTATTTTCAATGATACAAGTAAAGTCATACCGGCAATTTTCTTCGATTGAGCATTTCTCGTAAATTTCAGGAGGGGAGTTCAAACATTTTCACCTCACCTCCTACGAGTTCCCTTATATATGATTGCCACTGTCAAACGATAAATGGGAGATGGCGTACGCAATTTTGTTCCTTTCCTTTTCGAAATTTGTTCATTAACATTATTTATATTTTTTGTTTTTAATATAATTTTTAGAATCAAGGAAGATGGCCCAGCAGTAAACTATAACTTAACAATTTAGGGTTAATACCATGAAAACTTTAAATTGGTATATTTGTGATAAATTTACTCTAAATTATTTTTTTGACCATGAAAATGATGGTATTTATTGCACACCAAATTAGAATGATCAAACAGAAAACAGTAAAAATAGGCGATACACGGTTTATCCAGTTTCACTCCAAAATAGGGTTACGTCCTGCTTACAACCACAACTTGTTACAATGATAAGCAAAAATGAGCAAAATATATATACCATAAATGGGCACAAAACGTAAACCTATCCGAAACTTCTTAATCTTACAATATACGGGCCAACTTAAAATAAAGCCAAAACTCGTTGTTGTTTTGAGGGCGTTGCTCTTGAACCCCTATTCTCTCACCGGCGAGTGAGACAACCGTCTGCTGACTGGGCAGTGGAAGCATTGTTCGTTGACGGGGCACGAAACACCCGTATCGCGGCGCTACCTCTAAACCCCTACATTCCACTCACATGAGTCACATATCGTCATATAGCACATTAGTTTCCCTAAACTCACGTGGGCATGTCTGATGTGAGAAACAAAGGTCTCCGAAGTATTTGTCAACTCCAACAGAAAAACCTCAAACTGGTATAGTTGTAACAAATTTACTCAAAATTATTTTTTGATCACCAAAAATCCTAAACTGGTATACACGTGACAGATTTACCATAAAATAATTTTTTTATCATGAAAAATTCCGAACCGATATACCTGTGATAATTTACCCCCATCTCTCCGTTAAATTGTGTTAATATTATGAAAAATTTCAAATTGATATGCATATAATAAAATAGAGGACAAAAATCCCAAGTTAATATACGTGTCTATTGCCAAATGTCATAAATTTAGCATTTTTAATGGTTAGATTTAACGAAAGCTAACGAAATGAATCAGTTTAAGGTAAAATTATCACAAATGTACTAATTTAGAGAGTTTTTTGATGTTAAAAAATAATTTATGATATATTTATCATGTGCACCATTTTATGATTTTCCGTGGCATTAACCCAACAATTTATGACGGCATTTTTTGTTTAATTTTTTTAGCTGATTATCCAATTGTTCGTAAATTTGGTAGGTTGAGAAAAGTTACATCTCTAATGTCCTTTTAATGAATACCTCAAGTCAAGCTTAAAAGCATTGATTATGTACAACACAAAAAAATTAATATTTTTAGAAACCTTTTCGTAATTAGTTACATAGTACGTGCTTTTTTTTTTTGGGGGTCGAGCTTACCATATGCTTTAGTGGACACTTTTTAATTATTATTATTTTTTGGAAAAAACCATTGGTAACTAGTGGTAAAAAACAATTTAGCATATATGTTCCAAAAAATAAAAGTGAAAAGAGAAGGAAAGTGGTAAAAAACAATTTAACTGCGCGAGGAGGACGTTGTCTTGTCGCGTCGCCACTGCAATCGCATCGACGTTGCCCTAAAACCCTCCCTAAAAACCTCAGCTCAACCTTTCTTTCTCCGAGTCATGGGCAGCTTCGGGAATGGCCCCGCCGGCGACCGCACGGGCCCCTACGGAGGCGGCGCGGCGGTGGACAAGGGTGTCGACTTCGCGAATTACTTCTGCACCTACGCCTTCCTCTACCACCAGAAGGAGATGCTCTCCGATCGCGTCCGCATGGACGCTTACTACAACGCCATCTTCGAGAACAAGCACCACTTCATCGGAAAGGTACGCTCTTTCCGGGCTCACCGTTGAAAATGTCTCTGCTTTAGCTCCATTCTTGTGTGGGTTTTTGCTGTTTTCATTGTTCTATAATTGGTTCAGTTGTATTGTGGGTCGGGTCAAGTCGAGTCTTTTGTTGTGTTTTTTGATCCGGTGGATGATTAGTGGATAAAAGCTTAAAAAAACTTTAGTGTTCTTTTGCTGCAGTGTTGTTTGCTTCGTTAAGAAAGAAGTGTGAGTTCATAGATTGTTGTCAAGTGAAGCTTGTGCTGGTGCTTTCAAGTTCTGATGTGTCTGAGAGGAATTTGGTTTCGCGCATTGGATGATGTACAATTTAGCATATGCAGGAAATCAATGACATTTTGATTGTTTGTGTCTCTTCTTGTCCTTGGGGGCAAGAGTTTTGAAGTGTTGAAGTTCTTACTCCTAATCATGTGCTCAAACAGACTGGAAAACAAATGAAGTTCTTTTTTGTTATTCTTATATGTTTGAATAAGCACTGACTTGATGAATTTGTCGAGAAGACTGTGCTGGATGTTGGAACAGGAAGTGGTATTCTTGCAATATGGTCGGCACAAGCTGGTGCAAGGAAGGTTTATGCGGTTGAGGCGACAAAGATGTCAGAGCATGCTCGAGCTCTTGTAAAAGCAAATAACCTTCAAGATGTCATTGAAGTGATTGAGGGCTCAATGGAGGATGTTAGTCTCCCTGAGAAAGGTTAGAGCTTGGCATGCCTGTTTTTCATGCCATATATCTTAAGTCTGAAGTAAATATGTGTTATGCCTAGTTATTCCTAATAACAGTATGCAAACCCTTTGATGGCAGTTGATGTGATCATATCAGAATGGATGGGATACTTCCTTCTGCGTGAGTCTATGTTTGATTCAGTGATTTGTGCACGTGACTGCTGGCTGAAGCCAACTGGAGTTATGTAAGTTTTTTTGTTAAATCCAAATGTTTTGGAGTTAAATTGCTTGGCTTGCATGCTAAGTGCACTTCCCTTGTTTGGTGGTAGTAGTAGTCTGGGCCCTGGGGTAGGCTGTTGTGCCCGAGTTTTTACACTTCTGCCCTGGTTGGAGTTGCAGCCACATATGTAACCAACAGTCTGGGCATTCCTAGTTTTCTTTGGTTTACTGAGCTTCATTTCGGAGACCTAGCCTCATATAAACTGAAATGCATCTTGTCAGATGCCTTTGCTTTACTTGCTTTAGGTCTCAGATGTTACATTTATGTCTGTGCCTATCTATAATAGGTTTGAGTTTTTACATGTTGAAAAGAACTCAACCCAAAATGTACAGTTGTATTTGAGGGTTTTGTCCAGCTGCTTTTGGAAAAAATCAACGGTGCTTTCTGCTTCCACACACTGCAGTTTGCTTTCCCCTTCTGCACGTTGCTTGGTGCACCTGCTGCCAAGCCTAGAGCACGTGGCATGTAAATGAGTCTCTTCCTTTTTGCGTATGGCATCGCCACTCCCTTTGGCAGGGAAGCTCTCCTCAACATGTTCCGCATCCTTTTAGTTTGTTTTGTTGTATATGTGCAGCTCTTTGCTGCATCTGCTATGAAGCATTAAAGAAGAGTGGTTTGTATCTTCCAGCCTCTTGCAGTGGCAGAGCCAGGGTGCTAACATTTGACTGCACATATTGTGATTCCATCACCCCCTCTCAGAATTATTCATTGTCATACATGTGCACCAGAAAGAATAGGCAAAAAGCATACGATGGATGCAAAATTAGGCACTATATACTATATTTTTTTGAGGAAAGAAAATGCTTAAACTGGGTGTTGACAACCTTGGACTTTAATATACATATCTTTTTTTTTCACAAAGACGACTATAAACGTTGCTTTGTCTGACCATACATTCCCTTTTGGCAGGTATCCTAGTCATGCTCGAATGTGGATGGCTCCTGTGAGGTCTGGGCTGGCGGATCAAAAATCGAATGACTATGAAGGAGCCATGGATGACTGGCACTGTTTTCTGGAGGATACCAGGAATTGCTATGGTGTCGATATGAGTATCCTGACCAAACCATTTGCTGAAGAGCAGAAAAAATGGTATCTCCGGGTGTGTCCTAGTAATTGTGGTCCTTTGGATGTCACATGTTACCTCTTTAACATGTTCCGAGTCCAAACATAGCTGTGCCCTATAGTTTATTACGCGCTATACTCTAGGATATACAATAAGAAGATCCACTCATTAATGAATTCAATAGGCAGGTCATTGCTACAATTGCATGTGTAAATACATCACTCCAATGTGCTTGTTTCATGTATTCATGCATTCACAAGCATATTCTGATGGCCTCCATGCGAGCATGATTAGTACTTTGTATTCCCAGTGACATCTATTATGCATAAACTCAATCCTCTCCTCCCTTTTATTCACTTTGCTTTGTATAGCATTTTGAGTAATTCATCCGCTTTTCCTGCTTGGTGATGATGCTTGATGGGAGTGAGAGATTATTAAACGTGTTTTCTGTGCCAAGTATACGGAAGAGTGTTTACTGGAAATGGTTAATGGAAGGGTTAAATGGAGCGTGTATGAGTGAAAACAAGGTTGCGATTAATGAATTTCACCACCTAGGAAAAAAGGAACATGCCACCAATCACGGATATAAAGCTTTTGGTCACCACCAAAGGAAACTCTAATGTATTTGAGGAACATGCGACCAATCAAGGATGAAGGATCGAAAATAGGAAGTTGCTCACTTGAGGAAAATCTAATGTATTTGTTGAATTCAAGTCTGCCTGTACATGTGAGATGACTCCTCTAATTATAGAGAAACTTTATTTAGGGACTAAACAAATGTTAACGACTCTTGGAATGTAGCAAACATTAATAACTCTGGACAGTAACCACATTATGATTCATGGAAACTGACAACACTTTTAAGATGCATAGTAACTAGGACTTTGCTCTCCCAATTCATCCACCAGTCTAAGAAGTCGAACGACCACCTTGGAAGATCGACAAACAACCATAGGAATTGACTAGCAGTCATTTGGCAGTCGATCAGCAGCCTCGAAATAGACAGCTAGTTTTGTGATTCCATGTCTACCCAACAATCAACATCTCTAAACTTGGACACATCAAATCAAGTTGTGGTCAAATTTTCTTGCATGAGTGATGATTGGGTTGGATCAATCGATGAATTAGGAGCATCAGGTGAACACTGATCAGAATTGATAATAGAACATTGTTCTACTGATATTCATTCTTCTGACATATACTGAGCACAAATCTCTTATACTTATTAGATGGGCCACTTTCATGGAGATATGGACTGTGATTGTTACTAAAGCTGATTGCCTTGTTGGTTGGTGTATGTTGTTGCCTGGAACTCAATGGGTTAAAGTGTATCCTGATGCCAAATTCTTTATTTTTCTGTTCTGTTCTGTTATTGTTGCATGAAAATGTCAACATATTTCTGTCCTTGTGCACGTTTGTTTAAAATATTTTTGGTCTTGCCTATTAAAAGAAAGCTAAATTATGCAGACATCCTTGTGGAACAACCTTCATCCGAATCAAGTTATAGGGACACCGGCCACTGTGAAGGAGATAGACTGTTTGACTGCCACCGTAAATGATATTGCAGAACTTAGATCAAATTTCTCATCAGTGATCAAATGTAATACGAGGCTTTGTGGTTTTAGTGGATGGTTTGATGTCCATTTCCGGGTAAGTGGTACTCATGCATCCCTGACATTTATGAATGGGCTATGACTAACTTCCATGTTTTGGCTACCCCCCAGGGAAGAATGGAAGATCCAGCTCAGAAAGAGATTGAATTGACTACAGCACCTAGCGTGGACAATGGTACTCATTGGGGGCAGCAGGTTGTATTCCTCTGACAAATATGAGCAGAATAACAACAGACTAAGCCTTATCCCACTAAGTGGGTAGCCTGTTAATGTCTCAGGAAATGGAAAATTTAACATCTTGAATGTGCGTAGGCAAAGTATTAAGTTAAGCCAGAATGGTTCTTCTCCAAGCTCTTTCCATTTTATGACATCTTTGCCATCCATTGCTTAGATACTTGAATATGGTTTTACCAAGGTTTTGCCTCTGTTAGAAATAATATATGAGAACTGCCACACGATTGTTTTCCACTTTCTCTTGATTGCTTAATTCTTGAATCATACCATCCCTTTCTCATGCACTTTTGCATGTGCAGGTTTTCCTATTAAATCCCGCCATCCCAGTTTCTGAAGGGGATGATGTTGATGCTTCGTTTGCTATGTCCCGTTCAAAGGACAATCATCGATTAATGGAGGTTGAGCTGGATGGCAGAGTCAAGCAACCCTCTGGCGATCTGCTTCAGCCTTTCAGAAAAATGTTTTACATTGAATGAGACAAAGAAAGTTACAAAACGACTATCTGGTTTCAGCTTTAACCATATGTATGTACTCCGACTCTGAGCACTTACTTCCATTTTTTTTTGGTCGATTATTTCCATTCATTTGCGAAGATTGTTGGCCTATGTTGCACCGATACTCCTCTTAGGTAAGAGTATCGTATCTGATACCGTGTCCGATACCGACACCTGTCCGATACCTCCCGATGCTCGTGTCGGTCGCATTGACCGCGTGTCGGCATTTCGACATTTGGTCAACATGGCTGACACCCGTGTCTAGCACGTGATCAACGAGTGTCAATTTCCAACACCTGGTCAACGCGTCGGGCACTTGCACGACACGCATGTCGAGCATTTTAAAAAGATTTTTAATATATCAACATCAACATCAACAACACCTTTATCCCAAACTAGTTGAGGCCGGCGGTTGATGAACCTCAAAGAATCATAAAAATAAAAGCAGAATCAAGGGAGGGAAAAGAGATAAATGTGTAAAAATAAATAAGTATATATATATCTATCTATCTATACACTACCCCTCCACAATACTAATAGCCTCCCTTCACTCCGTCCTAAGATAAACCGTACGCCAATCTATTTCCCACTCCATTAAATCTTGTTTTACTGCTTTCCCCCAAGTAAGTTTCGGCCGACCTCTTGCTTTTTTCATGTTATGCTCTCGATAGCAAACTTCTGTTCGTACCGGTGCATCTAAGGGTCTTCGGAGAATATGCCCAAACCATCTCAATCTATGCTCTCTCATCTTTTTCGTCACCGGTTTTACTCTAACTTTTCGTCGAATCTCTTCATTCCTTATCTTATCCATTCTTGTATGACCACACATCCACCTTAACATCCTCATTTCCGCTACTCCCATTTTATGCTCATGTTTCCTTTGTGCTGGCCAACATTCTGCTCCATATAACATGGCAGGTCTGACTGCCGTTCTATAAAATTTTCCTTTTAACCTAAGAGGAATTTTGCGATCACACAAAAATCCCGATGCACTGCGTCATTTCATCCAACCTGCTCTGATTCTATGACTTACATCCTCATCAATCTCTCCCTCCTTTTGCAATATTGATCCCAGATATCTAAATGTATCTTTTTTGGGTACCTCCTGTCCGAGTATATTTACGGTTTCTTGATTCCCTATTCCTGCCATGTGAAACTCACACTTCAAGTATTCCGTCTTACTTCGACTTAGCGTAAATCCTTTAGACTCCAACGTGCTTCTTCATACTTCTAACTTAGCATTAACGCCAGCCCTGGTCTCGTCAATAAGCACGATATCGTCTGCAAATAGCATACACCACGACACCTCATCTTGAATATTTTTTGTTAGCTCATCCATAACCATGGTAAAAAGGTAAGGGCTCAAAACAGAACCTTGGTGTAAGCCTACTGTGATTGAAAAATAACTTGATGTGCCATTACAAGCCTTCACACATGTAGCAACACCGTTATACATGTCATTGATTGCCTCGACATACTTTGAAGGTACTTTTTTCTTCTCAAGAATCCACCACAAAACCTTTCTTGGAACCCTATCATACGCCTTCTCGAGATCAATAAACACCATATGGAGGTCCTTCTTTCTTTCTCGATATCTTTCCATCAATTGCCGTATTAAGAAAATAGCCTCCATGGTAGATCATCCTGGCATAAAGCCAAATTGATTGACAGAAACCTTGGTCTCTATTCTTAAATGATGCTCAGTAACTCTCTTCCACAGTTTCATTGTATAACTCATAAACTTGATGCCTTTATAATTAGAACAATTCTGGATATCCCCCTTGTTCTTGTATATAGGCACAAGTATACTCTTCCTCCATTCATCAAACATCTTATTAGTATGGAGGATCTTGTTAAAAAGACTAGTCAACCAACTTATTGCTACATCCCCTAAGCATCTCCACACTTCAATAGGAATACCATCGGGTCCCAAGGCTTTACTAGTCTTCATCTTTTTTAATGCCTCCCTAACTTCTCGTGCTTTAACTCTACGCACAAAACTTCTATTTGAATCATTTGAAGCATCTTCCAAATCCACCTCACTTCTATCGCTCTCCCCATTAAAAAGTTTGTTAAAATAACTCATCCACCTGCCCTTGACGTCTTCATCTCTTATCAAGAGTGTTTGATTTTCATCCTTGATATATTTAACCTGTGTTAAGTCTTTACTTTTCTTGTCTCTTGATTTTGCAAGTCTATAGATGCCTTTTTTTCCTTCTTTGCTCCCAAGTTTGTCGTACATATCGGTGAAAACCTTGCATTTGGCCTCTCGTACAGCTTTCTTGACACTTTTTCTCGCCAATCTAAACTTTTGCAAATTCTCTTCATTAAAACATTTATGTAGGAAAAAGCTTTTTAATATATATATATATTAAAAAGCTTTTTCACAATATATATATATATATACACACACTTCATCATTAGCTAAATAGACATTTGAAGTAATTCTTTACATCTCATTCTTGACAATTAAAGAGTCAATGTACTTGTTATTCTCACTAGACATCCAATGTGGGACTCTTTTCTTCACATTGTAAGTCTATACGTTTCATTCATGACTTTTTAAAGTGACTTCATATTTATTCCTCTCACTCACCACCAATGTGGGATTCTCGAATCTTTTTAAGTTATTTTGTTTTTGTCTCTCTCAATCATCACTGACGTAAAATCAATTCTAAGGTTTTTTTTTTTTTAAATTTTTTTGTTTATTTATGAATTTGATTCAAATTTAATTTGATTGAAATATTCCTGAAAATAATAATTTGTTATGTGTCTATATGATATTATATATTTAATATATAACGTATCCCCGATGTGTCGATTTTTTCTATTTTTTAGAAATGGTGTGTCGGCGTATCGTGTTGTATCTTGTCCCCGTATCGGTATCGGTGTCGGTGCTACTTAGCTATTGGGACCTGTATCTTTTTCTTATCTACTATGACTCCACCATCCCTAAAATATTTGTTTGCTTATGGTTTTCCAGAGCCTGAGGTTTGGGATCATGCAACCTACCGTGTTTTGGAGCGCAGGTCCTCAGGTTCTGGGTTGACAAAGCTCTCTTTGGAGGGTTTTGCTGTTTTTTTGACGCTCAATATTCCAACTCATATTGTTGTAACCTCTTTAATTAAACGATGTACGATTGTTTTGGGAGAAAGCATGCTCCTACTAGAATTCCAGTGATTTTCTTCTTCTGGAATCTGTAAATAGGTTGTTGCTTCAAGGAAACAGTTTTAAATGTGGTGTAGATCTTTTATTCCTCTGCAAGCTAATATTTTCATGGTGATCAGTATTTTAAACCGCATGCATTCGCTACTAAGTAGAATCTACTGCCAACTAAATGTACTAGTTTATCTAGTTGATCTTCATTCCGAGGCTAAATTTGCAGCCATGGTACATCGGAAATTGATATGATGATGCAGCGAGTAGCAAAACGCAGTTTTGACTTTCGTAATAAGCTGATGCCGTAGGGGTTCCAGACATTACAGGGGTGTGATTGAGCTTTGCCTGATGTGACTAGAAGTCTGGTCGATGGGTTCGACTTCCACCCCGAAGCTGGTGGATTTGCAGAAGCAATCAAACCTGAAACATCGGTGGGTTTAGAATAGACGTTTAGTTCTACTCAGCTGTTGCATTTTACGTATGTGTGTGTTCAGTTGTGAATGTGAAACCATTTGATAAATAGGTCTGATATCTCTTGAGAGAGAGAGAGAGAGAGATCATATGACATTGGATCAAGCATCTTCTTCTCAGTTGCAATCCCCATGCCTAGATCCAATTATATCATTGCTTATTTATGTAGGTAAAAGTTTTTGTAAGTGTTGAAGTTAGTGCATCACAAGCACATGCGTGCCTTAATTACTCTGGAAGCAGCTTCCAACATACGCTGACACCCCTCACATTCTCCCCTCCCCTCCAAAATGCTTTTTCACGTCAAAGCTACATCACCCGTCTCCTCTACTTCAGGCTTTTTCCCGAGGTTGACAGTGCCAAATTGCCTCAGGCCCCATGCTTCTTATCGCCTATAAGAGTCTGGCGATGTTCAAAGAGTAAGGCAGAGCTTTCAAACTTAAGTCCCCAGTTCTCTCGTTCTTCCCATCTCCGGAAGGATGCACAGACTGTCAAGCGTGTCTCGGGACTCGGATGAGTTCTTGGTGAACCTGTTGCCGGCATCGACGGCCCTCTCGGCGCTGAGGAATTCATCTGCCAGTGACTTGCCGTCTCATCCCTTGTCCGATTCGACCAAGAAGGAGAGTGGTGCTCACCTCAAGTCACCAGGAGAAAATGCTATTCACCTCATCCCGCTTCTTCTGTTTCTCTGTGCTCTTATTCTCTGGCTTTGCTCGCATTGATAAGGAATGGGCAATTTAGCTTGCTTCTTTTATCTTTCTTGGGGGAAACAAAAATAAGAGTGATTTACAGCAAATGGCTTCTAATTCTGACACATTGCACCCAAATTGCAAATTTTTTTCCCCATTTTGGATAAGCCATGTAATGTCAGGAAAAACAATAAAAAAAAAAATTCATAAATCTACTATAACATTGGGCATCAATTCCCTCTAAACATTTTAATTGGATCCATCCAATCTTGAACCCTTTGCATTTGTGGCCCATAACATCTTATACCAACTCCACATTTACATAACTGGTCCACCGGATCGATAATTGAAATTATTAACAACTTAAACGCGGACAAACTCGTCGTTAATTTGGTGGGTGGAGCCGGCAAAAAAAAAAAAGCGTTCTCAAAATTCGAACTCTCGACTCAATCACAGATTGAATACCAAGTTACCAACACGATTGATTTGATTGTAAGAGCACGGATTTGTTGACTCAATGCTCAATAGTATGAACTCATAGGTTTTAGGTTTTGCATGGCCTCTTTCCAAGGAAACGGTCGAAGTCTCCAACTTATTAAGGAACGTGGGAAACGTGGCCGTGACTCCGAAGCAAATCGCCTCCTGGAAAAAAGAAAAGAAAAGGCGATAGGGCTGCCATCTCTGCCGCATAAACAGGGCGAAGCATCGAAGAAGGATCGACGAGAGACGTAGAGAATTTATAGATCCAGCCTTCGGTTTCTTTGCCCTGCCCCATACGTCAACAATTGTCGTGTAACGTAAACTCGAACACGGGAAAATTACAAAAAGAAAAGAAAAGAAAAGAAAAGAAAAAAACAGTCTTGAACCTACTGTAATTGTGCTAATTTAATCCTAAAATTTTTTCATAGGTAAATCAATCCGATCAATTTTGATTGAATAACGCTGATGCGGCATTGCCGATGCGCACAGGCAATTTTTACTGATATTATAGTATTATTTATCTATTTATTTTATTCCCCTCGCCCTCTGGCCGGTTGGCGAACGCTTGACGCGTGAATCCATCACATCTTAATGCCTTTTGATTTTTTATGGTTTAACCTAAATCTTCCCACAAATCCATCAAGCCCTGGGTTGAGACTCAAACTGCCGACACAAATGAGTGGGTGACAAAGTCGTAAGTGTGTATAACTTCAGGCCATATTGGATGACATTCTTTTGCGGGTTACGGCCTGTTTGATAATATTTTTGATTTCTTATTTTTAATTTTGATTTTTTTTTTGGTTTTCCGGAATAGAAAAAAGAACAAAAATCTGTTTGGTAAATTAATTGATTTTTTTCCCCCGAGAACATATCAATGGCTAGAGAATAGATTTGGAACATAAACAAGAAGTAAAAAAAAAAGTGGCATCTTCTCTGTTTTCGAGAACAAAAAGAGAAATATTGTCATTTTAGAATAAAAAGAAGCCCATTGTAACTTAATGCTCGTCTTTACAATCACGAGCACGCCGCCATCACCTCCGGTCTTCGCCAACTGCTCGCGCTTCCCGCCATCTCCGTTGATATTTTAATAAATTTCAAGGTTGTACCAAATGCATTTCTGTTTGTTTCTATTCCGAGAATATGAATTATGTGTAGTTACCAAAAGCGTTCTTCTATTCAGAAAATGTTTTCGAGAAAAGAAATTTTTAAAAAATATGTATTTATGCTCAGAAATTATTCTCGAGAATAGAATTATTACAACACAAGCCCACTTCAGTTGTGCACATCGGTCCTTGAAACGGATAAAACAGAATAGTCCCGTGAAAATTCCTCAAACGTCGAATAGTTTTTTTTTTTCCGTTTCGTTTTCAAATTTAACCCAAACTTTTCAAGTTATCATAAAAAAAGCAAATACCCTCTTTTTCTCTTTTATTTCCTCCTCCTTTTGTTTGGATGTAACAACTGAAAGTAGGTCTTCCGCCCCCCCCCAAAAAAGAATCTTGCTCTAATTCAGAAGAACCCTCGAAGCAAACATTCAGAAGAGTCGTCCAAGCATATACGCAAGTAATATTCTTTACCAAACCCTAATGAATTCGACACCTAAACACCTAAATCATGTGCCTAAGATTACTCCCAAATCGAAGTTTGTTACAACAATACAGCTCATCCTGATCTTCCAATGTTTGTGGACAATAATTGATAGTGCCCCGTGTTGAATGCTTCTTCGTCAAACTAGAGAAAAAAAATAATAAGAAGAAAAAACGTTGACGATAGACCAGAAAAAGAAAATATTGAGCCCTACTGTTATGGGAATGACACGTGGACCTATGTGATCCATTTATAGCAATTTTACAAATTTTTTTATTCCACCTTAAAAGAAAAACCCAATTGTAAAAATGGAAACACTTTCCGTGGAATAATTATTTATGCATAATTAACATGTGCGGCGGCGACCACGGCCCTAGGGATGCTAAGGAGCAGAGCTAGAGGCGAGCGCACCGGGCCTAATTCAAATTGAGAAACCCCGCCTAGAATAGGCTCGATTTGAGAATTGATCAGTTTTAATTTTTCAGAACGAGGGTCCGTGAGATTTCTTATTTTTATGTTGGTTTTCCGTTAGGGACTTAATCTACCTTAAACTAGATTATCCATAGAATAGTGTGGTGCGACCAACACTGCTCCTTATGTCGCCTTGCGAATTGTTCTACCTCCCTCACTAAATGTTGCACCATCTCAGCCTCTATCGAGAAGGTGGTTTGTGTAAAAGTCACGGCCGAGCTACACGAACATATGAAGCAGCTAACGGATATGAAAGAGAGCTGGAGATACGACAAAATGCAAAACATTGGTTAAAGCTGCAGATCAATTGGGAAAAGCATCTGATTAGTTAAACCATACCACGTATATGGTCGACTAAGTAACTATTATTTTCGGCCACGCATATTAATGTTTGTCCCTAACCTCAATTGGAATAGAGATTACCTTAAGAAGTTCCTGTGTGGGTTGACATATTATCAATGGATGTTTTTTTTTTTTTTTTTTTTGGGGGGGGGGGGCATCTCTATGGTAGGCTGCCAATTAAGGAAAGTGGCAAGTGAAGGGACTTTTTGACTTGTACAAGGATTCTTTGCCGTAATTCATAAATCACTTTGTCTTAAAAAGATGATCAATTTCGTGGCAACGACTAACAAGGGAAAGAGAAAAAGGCGAGAGAGGTAACATCTCAGAAAGATCACATTTGCAGGTTGGAAGAGCTCCCTCTGCCCTTTTTCTTCCCTTTTGTCCCTTTTATCTTTGCAAAACCTAGAACCTTTTTTTTTTTTTTTTCCTTTGGCCTTTATCAGGTGGCAAGCCAGATCAACTGAAAAACATGAGGCTTCACTTAACTAGAGATTTACATTGGGCAATAATCAAAAAGTGTATGGACTAAACGGAATATAGAAGAAAATTCAGTGACGACATCGAACATCAAATTTCGAATAAAGAATTCGAGAGTGAAAGCAGCAGAAATTCATTGACAAATTGTATATCGACTAGGGCTCCGCTTGTTTCGTAGAAAATTATTCGCTTCGGGAAATATTTTCATAAGAAACGATCGTTTGCATCACTTCCAAAACTTAAATGAACAAAAAAAATATTTTGATCGTTCACGAAAATGTTCAGACATAAATTGTTATCGATAATGGAAGATATTTTTCACTCGCCAATTATTTAAGCAATACAACCGACCGTTTTTTGTAAAATGTTTTTTAAATCATTCAATTTCGCGAAATAAACGAAATCTTAAAGTTGAGAAACTATCCATGGCATTATCCCCTGATTCAATGTGCGGTTACTAAAGACGTAACAATTTCATTTTCGGTTAAGGATACAAGAGGTCCCCAATTTTTTTTTTTTTTGGAATTGTCAAATCAGGTCCTTGAACTTCTTTTTATTTAATTGAGTCCCCAAACTCCAAATTCCTTCGTTCGAGTTGATAATTTTGTTAAAAATTATAGACCGAAGTTGACATGTTGTTCAATGTGGCATTGCAAAAAAAAAAAAGAGTAAAATAATGAAGAATATTAAAAAATAAGTGTTCAATTAGGGAAAAGAAAAAGAAACTCGAATCAAAATATAAAGATTTGACATGGGTCGGGCGACCTAAGCAAGGTTTGGTTCGCAGTCAACAAGAAGATTGTTGACTCTCGATGTCACCTTGCCGGAGTCGTGAAACCTAGCTAGATCTCGCTTGGGGTCATATGACCCAGACTAAGTTTGTCTAGGGTGAGTTAGCGCAACCCCGATAATGCCTTATTATGGTCATGCCATTCTCGACAATGCCAAATCAGACACTATCAGTCGCCCCCTAAAAAAGAACGAAAAATGAAGAATTTTAAAAAATAAGTGTTCAACTAGAAAAGAAAGAAAAGAAAGAAAAGATACTCGAACCAAAATAAGGAGATTCGAGTTGTCTAAGCTAGGTTTGGCCCGTCATCAACAAGAAGACCCTTGATGTCACCTTGCCGGAGCTGTGAGACCCTAGGTAGACCTTGCTCGGGGTCATGTGACCCTAGTGAAGTTTGTCTAGACCGAGTTCACACAATCTCGGTTCATGCGATTTTCGATAATACCAGACCGGACACATGCAGCCGCCCTTGCCCACCCTAGCACTCCCTTCCTAATGGTTGTGCGTGAATGTTCGTGACGAGCATTTTTTGGGTCTTAGGGTGCATACGAAATCACTTTTACTTCTTGATTTCCCTGCCAGACGTTAATCTGACAGGAAAATCAGTTTGATAAAATCACTTTCAAAGCATAAATGTGTTTGGTAGAAAAATTGACTTATGGTAGTATTTTCTACTTTTAGTCCGATTTTCCACTTATGACAAGATTTTTGGCCAACTTCGATAAGTGAAAATTTTTTACTTCTGACCTCCAGAAGTCATTCTCGTTACCGCTAACCACCGTAGGCAACCGTCGCCGATTGCCCGTCGCTGACCGCCTGTCATCACCGTTGATCGCCGCCAGTTATCGACGCCAGCCGCCGTCAAATATTTTTTTAATAATATTTCTAAAATAAAAAATTTTAATCGTTACTATACGAATTTCTCTGATCATAAGTCAATTTGATCGAGAAGTAGAGAAATCAATTTCTGATTTTGAGGAGAAATTAAAAAATCAAATTATTACCAGAAATTGAGAATCTTGCCAAAAGTGTTATCATGCGCATCCTTAATAGTTTCATTTTTCTACTTATCCATATCAAGCGCTATGTTACAAAAATGTCATATAATCTTAATTGCAATTGGTATCCAGTGGTGTTGATGGCGGATCATAAACGATAAAATGATCAATGTGCAAAAAATATAAAAATTCAAGGACCTTATTAAAAAATTAGGTAAAAGATCATCGAGTTTCAACACCTTTAGCTGGCTTTTATTTTTAGATCTCATGCTACCAAATCCCTCTCTAAAACAAATTACCCATCTAAAACAAATTACCCATCATTTCCCATGAAACCCATATTTTCACTTTTAGGGACAAAATAACCTCCAACTGCAAACTTGTTTTGGGGGGCAATCTTCATATTTTTTTGCGAAAAAGAAAACAAAAACATCCCATCAACAGTGAGAACTCCTCATCATCATCAGATCAAGACATTCATCACAAAGCCCCCACCATTAGAGCAGCATCAAGAAGTTTCCTGCACAGTTTAGCATTCAGCATCGAGAGGAAGAGAAGGTCAGTCAAATTTCCACCCTTCTTGCAGCTCTTTAACCTTGCCATCTTGGAGGTTCATTCATTGCCTTGGGCGTTTGATCTCCTGGGTCGTCTTTCCAAGGCTTTTCATCAATGTGTTTCTGTTTGTTTCCGTGGATTATTGCTTAAAGTTCAATCCTTTGACGTGAAAGTTGAGGATTTGCCCAAATTTCTTTGACTCTGGTTTTGTTGCTTTGACAGCGGAGGGAAACAATTAAGTATTTGATCATGACTTGAATAAAATTTTCCTCTCGCATTTTGATTGCTAAACAGGCCCATCAAGCGGAACAGTCATATTTTGCTCGATTGAGTCGTTTCTCTTTCCCATCATCTGTGAAGTTGTGAAATTTACAAAGTGGGATTCTCTCTCTCTGCTTGGATTCCAACCAAACAGGGGCTCTGAGGAAAAAAATACTGCTAATGGAATTTTCTTTGCTTAGATATGTAGAAGCTTCCTCCTTTTCATGGTTACATGGAGATGTTTGTTGTGAGCTTCTCCATTTAGATGCTCTTTTTGATTGTCGGGCAAAGGAAGTAATAGATGGGTGAAGCTGAGACACTGCCTTGAGTTTGTCATAATCTCGATTATTTGACGTTATATCCAGTCTTTCTGTCCCGGAACAGTTTTATGCATTTGCAAGTTTTTGTTTTCTTTTCTCTGGATTTGATATCATCTTGATGCTTGCAATCTTAGCGTTTGTGTATCCTTTTCGTGAGTGGACACTCTGGATAGGTCCTCTTGATGTCGTGCGTTCTGCTCTTAATCTTGTTTTTCTTTTGATGCCTTCTGGTGTTGGAGTCTGGAACATCATATTTTCTTGTGAATGCTAATGCTTTTTCTTTTATGAGATGGATGCGTTTCTTAAGCTCTACTTCCTATGAATCCACGTCCTTCAGTGTGAGAGGCTGATGTCTGCCATCTCTTCTATTTTGATTCTTATGTTAGTCAACATTAGCTTCTTAGGCGTGGCATCCAGCGAACGGTAGACCGCAGTTATGGTAGCCAAGATGGGATACAAGAAGGGCACTAGAGTGGAGGTATTGAATATAAAAGAGCTTCCCTCCAGCTCCTGGCGAAGTGCAGAGATAATATCTGGCAATGGCTGCAACTACATGGTCCGGTATTATAATTACAATGGCGCTGCGGTAAAAAATACTCTGGAGAGGGTATCGAGTACGGCCATCAGGCCTCGCCCGCCTTTACTGGATATTTCAGGCAATTGGGTTCCCGGTGATGTTGTCGAGGTGTTCGATAGTTTCTCTTGGAAAGCGGCTACAGTTTCAAGGGCTTTGGGAAAAAACTACTATCTGGTTAGGTTGCTGGGAGGCTCTCAGCAGTTAAGAGTTACAAGTTCTGACATTCGGCCGAGACAGTCTTGGCAAGATGGTTCATGGACTTTAATCGGACAGGTAAACCATTGAAGGTCACTTATGTCTAATCACATTGTATCTTCATTTGATCTGCATGGGTATCTGTGTGAAACATTTAATTGATTGCTTGTGCTGCACTTTGTTCAGTCAGTTTTCCCCTGTCAAGTTAATGTTTTTGCTAGTTAACAAGTTCTACCGGCAATGTCTCTAAATAGAATACCCGAAGTTTCTTTCTTCTGGTATACAGATGAACGAAATCATATGGACTGTCTGCTGTCAAATCTCTGAGTTAATAGTTTATTAGAATCCCGTCATAAGCTAGTCATTATGTGAATACTGATGTGTGTGTATTACAATGGGATAATGCAAGCCAGTTGAATTAGAGATGTCAAAACTTGTTTACTTATGACAAATGGGACAATGCAAGCCAGTTGAATTGAAGATACAAACACTTGCTTTGCATTTGTTGTTGTCTCACTTTTGACATCGTTTCTATATTCAGGATTCTGCAATTGTCTGTGAAGGAAAATGCAAGGAAATGCCTTCGTTGAAGTATGACAAGAGTCCCAACCTCCCAGTCAAAAAGGAACATGCAATGCAGAAGCTGTCTCAGAAAAACAATCTATCTACTGCCAAGAACATCATAAATTTGCAGGATTATTGTTTCGATAGACATATATCTTTGAAAAGACCATACTTGAATGGTTCATTTGTACCAATAACTGCTGCAGATACACCTGCACTACTGAAGCAGATCAATGCGGCTTCCATCCGAAGAGACACATTGGATCAAGAAACCTTACAGTCTTCTTTGAGAAGAAGAATAAGTAGATTTACTGACGCGGATGCGAAGAGGATTAAATCAACTGATGCGGATGGTCGTTCTTTTGCATCACTCGCAAAATCCAGTCACAACAATGGCGATGAATGCTCAGTTGGTAGTTGTAGCATTGGCAGAAATGACAGTCACATATGTCCTCGTGACTTCTCGGCTTCTCCTGTTGAAAATGTTTGTGATTGCACTGGTGATGCTCAATCCACTTGTCACTGGGAATATGAGGAAAGGAGTAATCTCCTTTTGACGAAAGAAAACCTGGGAGCTGAAATACATAGATTGGAGTTGCAAGCTTACCGTTGCACGATGGAGGCATTGCATGCCTCGGGACCTTTGAGTTGGGAACAGGAAGCGCTGGTGACTAACCTTCGTCTTTCACTCCACATATCAAATGATGAACATTTGAAGGAGTTGAGAAAACTAGTTTCTACAGATCATAGCTTCTAGATTAGTCGAAGAAAGCACATGAATATGTCTTCTTTCTTCATTTAAACTTAGATTCATAGAGCGATTCCTTGTCATTTACTTTTGAGCAGTTGCTGGGAAACAGGATCTGATGTTTTGCCTGATTGCTTTCGGTTTTATTTTGCAAACTTTAGTTTCAAATGTTCATATGAGGACTTCAAAGCACCGGTCTTCAAAGATAAGCTTGTATTTTGCAGTACTTATCATCGATTGTTCTTTCCATTGCTTGGAAACTTTTTCATGTAATCACTGTAATCTGCAGATATTTGTGAAGTGCCAAGTTATCGCCTTTCAGATGTGCTTAAGAACCTGCGCAGCGGGATCTTATCTTGATCGATGATGTGCCCTTGTTCATATCAAACCTAGCAAGTCTGCTCTGTTTTGGTTTAGCATTAGCTAAAGCTGCATCAGAGAATCTGTAACACCAAATTAATTCCAGTCTTGATTTTTTATACAGACATAGTTAGGAATGTCAAAATGGCACATATGAAGCCAACTCCTTTGCTGATCACTTGGCGATTGCGATCTCTAAACGCGTCGTACAGAACTGTGGTGTATTCGTGTTTAGTGTACACTTCAGGTCTGAACGCAACATACTTCCTATTAGACTGAATTCAACTGCGTCTCTTTTGAGTCCAGACAAGAAGATGAGAAGTCAAGATGATATCTCACCCTCCAGTTAGAGTGAAGCAAGTCAATTAATTCATTCCGAATCTTGTCGAGTCGTGATTCTTGCAAAGCCGATCGGTCAGCCAAGTGGAAGTCATGTTCAGCATTTTGCAGACAGTGAAACCAAATGCATTTCTACTGACTGTAGCTTTCTTCAGCCTAAACAGAGCGAGGCTTTCATTGCACAACCACATATTCCTATGGAGTCTTGTCATAAAAAATAAGCTCATTGGGTATGTGATCTACCAGTTCAGATCTTTCGACAGCAATGGAGCTCGTCGTAAATTGGTTTTTGCATACCAGATTAAGTAAATCCATTAATCATCTCGATCTTTCGAAGGTAGACCATTTACAAAAATTCATAAGAAATTACTTTTGTGCGACTTGGCTCTAATGGGCTGATCCAAGATGAAGCTCAACATGAGATCTGCGCTTCCTGAGATGCACAGTGCACACTCACTGTGGTCAAAGACCAAAGAAGGATTTAGCTCAGTTCTTGATGAAGGAAAACATTCGAGTTGACTGATATTGTTTTAACTGGGCCCCAGAGCCCAGGCCCAATGATTGCAGAGGGTGGATCCATTACAGTTTGGTGATCCTAAGCGCGCCCTGAAATGAAGGGGGCAGGGGCAGCAACAGCTGGAAGTTCACTACAGTAGTGTGCCAAAGAAGGATCTAATGCTCTTGCTCACGTTCGCTAAAGATCGAACTCGGAATTCACTTGTCAGTCCGGTTAACCACGAGAAAAAGCACGACATTCTTGCCTTCTGTTTTGTTGGAAATCTCTGGCGCTACAAAGCAGCAAATTACCCACCAACCGTGGTTTATTTTGGTCAGGACACCTGCTTAGTTGATTCCACATGTGGTGATGACTTTTGTTGCCGCAGACGGAGCTCAATTTCAATGGCTTGGCTGATGTAATCTGAGAGAGCGTACCGGTTTTAGATTGTGTTGTAGAATTCAGACTCGTTCCTGTATATAATGCGAGTGGGAACCGAACAAACTGACAAGTCGTCTCTTTCAACTGTTTTTCGGCATAAATTCTTGCGATAAGCATCCCGTTTACCCAGTAATCACAACCATGCACAAACAGAAACAGTAACGATTCGAGTTGTTTTTTCAACCTTGTGATGTCACAAGGCCAATTTAATATGTTTCCTTAGTATGGTTGTCACCTTGCTGTACTGACATGCACTTACCTAATTAAGATTGGGGTTAAGAGGAAAATAAAGAAGGACTAGTAGTGGGATATAGGAGCACATGAAGACATTACTCTCTTATCATCAAAACAGTGTTCAAGCATTTCTCAGTGTATTTTTCATCTTGTCGCATCCTTACAAACTATCTGGTTAAAGATTCAATCTGGGTTTGGTTTTCTGCCATCTTTTTCGAAAGGCGAAATTTCCAAGAACCTATTGTGAGACCATAAAGAGAGGACTGCACAGGTGCCACCGTCTCTGGAATCCCCAGCAAACCCCACCTTGGTGTCATTCCTAGTTACAGTGCGTAGTGTGCAGAAGAAATATTTAATGTAATCGAGACAACTTCAACTGTGAAAATTCATTTGAGGTTCTTTTTTTTTCCCTCTGTTTTGTTTTATCTGATGAAATAAATAAAATGGGTGTTGATGATTTGGAGTGGCGTCTCTCTTTTTAATCACCCAAAGGGAGACTGATGGATGGGAAGCCTATGAATGAGTTGGTGCATTTATGTGGCTCCACCAAATCACCCCCCCGGCCCCTCTCTCATTAGCATCTTTTCATGATTGATGCTGCCATGTGATCATGCCTCTTTCATAGAGAGAGAGAGAGAGAGAGAGAGAGAGAGAGAGAGTTGGGTTGTTCCTGTGTTAGCTCCTAGTCTTTATGATCCCTCATTCTAGGTCCACTTTTCTACTAGAATTGAGGGAGTAACTAATGCTAGTGTTGTCTTCTTGTGGGGGGGGAAAGGTTCTGCATCTTTTTTAACTTGTAATGTAAATCTGTGGTGATAACATTGGTGCAACGTTTAGATCTTTTCCTTATATTTGCTTAAGAGAGCCCTTCAATGGGAGAATGTTTGCCCACTTTTTCTTCCTATTCGGTTGCTGTATACATGTTGGAGGAGCAGTCAATCTTCCCCATTTACCAAAAGAAGAAGAAGAAGAAGAAGAAGAAGAAGAAGAAGAAGAAGAAGAAGAAGAAGAAGAAGAAGAAGAAGAAGAAGAAGAAGAAGAAGAATGCATCAATTACTGCTTTTGTTTGCATGTGTTTCTAGATTGATACACAAAGTTGATGTGTCAACAGCGTAGACAGGCAGATAAATGCAATCTCTCTCCTGAAAACACTGGGGACACTTGTGTAATTTCACAAAACAATATATATATATGCGTTATGCGGTGAGCTGATTTTGCTGTCTTGAACTCTGGAGATAATAAAGGGGCCAAAAAAAAGAAAGAAAAAACAGAGCAGGGTTAACTCCAAGTAT
This sequence comes from Rhodomyrtus tomentosa, assembly GCA_028455895.1. Taxonomy (NCBI): domain Eukaryota; kingdom Viridiplantae; phylum Streptophyta; class Magnoliopsida; order Myrtales; family Myrtaceae; genus Rhodomyrtus; species Rhodomyrtus tomentosa. The sequence continues at coordinate 36,706,326 of JAPCWY010000004.1, forward strand.
CTGTGATTCACTGAGCGGATGATGAAACAATGAAGCCCCCCCATCTGTCAAAATTGATAGTTTGTCATCAATAAAAGTTGAATGATCAATCTTAGATCTCATTGAAAGAAATGACATGGGCAGGTAAAGATCAGAGGACTGAACAACACTGAGATGTGTACAGAGACAGAGAGAGGCACAGAGAGAGAGAGAGAGAAGTTCCATTTAGCCAATGCAAACAAATGGAGGATGGCTCACTCATTTGAGCATGAAATGGCCAATCATGCAAAGATTAAAAAATTTAAAAAATATATAATTTTGAAAAAAAAAATAGAGAAAAGGGGAGTCCTTGGACATTGTTCCATGACACCCCGACAAGGTAGCATTAATCAAGGGCAGACAATTAGCCAGCTCAATCTCTTTGGCGTTTGTGCTACTGTTGGGGACATTTTGTGATTAAATATGACTGCATTTATACTATATAAGCGACTCTCCTCCCAACCATATGGCTTCATACTTTAAGTAAGCCAAATGTTGTGAGCTGGCGGCCACCACCAAGATCTATTTGCCCTAGTCGGGCTTATCGAGTTTCCCGACCCGACCAGACCTTTGTGTCGAGTACCGGGTACTAATTAATAAGTAGGGCTCTAGATCAATATGTGAAAATTTGTGTTACATTTATAGAACATCAAGCAAACTATAACTGACTATTTAAGCATATAATTTCAGGAAACTGTTCATCATCTTGATCTCATATTCCTGCAACTAAAGTTGCAAAGCTAGCTCACCTTACATGATCGTCAGAATCTATAAATTACCCAACACAGGTGCATGGTTCTTGAGTAAGATTTTAAGGGTCACTTTTCGGAATCTCTTTCAATATCCACATGTTTTTATCTCCCGTTCTCTAAGAATGAATAAAATGGATCAGGTATGCACATTTCCCTTTATATATCCTCATCTAACCCCCCTCTTTTGTTATTTTACTTAAAGGTACCTTCTCCTTTTAAAGATTGAATACATTGGAATGTTGATTTTCGTCGTTTACTGACCTTGGGGGGACAGTGCATGGATGTTAATGAGGAGGCTTGCTCAAGACAAAGCACAAACGAAGAAAATCCTCTGTTTGCGCAGCAAGTATACTGTTAAACTATTATACGCCATAAGATGAGGACATGGATCTTGTTTATTATGGAGAAGTGCATCATATCATTAGTTTAATCACCAAAAGGGCTTTTAAAATATTGCCTTGTTTTGTGGGATTTGAGGTGGTCCTGAGAGGTAAATTATGCCCCTTCTGATGCCCCTAATTATGTGACAAACCCCTGGTTCAATTTATTAATAATCAGGAATGCCAGAACTCCAAGATTAGCATAATAATTATGGCCTTCTTTTTTGGTTCATGGGTTCAACTTAGCACGTTCATCAAGAAATAAAAAGGAATGAACACACTCAGAACAATCATCTCCATCACTGCATCAGGATTTGTCCCCCCCCCCCCCCCCCCCCCCCCCCCCCCCCCCCCCCTTCCTTCCGAAGAGATCACGCACAAGAGAGAGATAGAAAAGAAAGAAAAAAACCCCACCTCAAAACCCTAACCAGAAACAATGTCATGGGACTTCAAAAGTGAAGAAAGATAATCAAGAAACAAAGCAATGAGTTCACACTGTAATTATAGATGAGATCTTCCATCACATGGGCTTCATGGGCATGCTTTGATTCCTTTAACAAAAGCAAGAGAACACAGTTAAACACACAAGGATCAAAAATGGGGAATTTACCCTAGCCACATGCTTCCTCCTGGGGACCATCAAGGCAAAGCAATGATAAAATAAGTACAGTAATTTATTAACAGGAGTAATAATAAGAGCATGAGAAGATCCCAAAAATCTAGTGATATAAAGGAGAGGTTGGTTACTCTCAATGGCACTGCTTACTATAAAACAACACATACCAAAGCCCCCAAAATCCCATAAAAAGACAGGAGACATGTTCATTTAAAATGGTGATTTGCATGGGGGATTGCAGTCACCTTCTTTTGCTTCCAGAGAACATTTCTTGCCTTGGGAAATGTTGGTGTTTTTGTATGTGGTTGCCTGTGATTTACAACTATCTATGTTGCATGTACAAAAGTTTGGTTCGCGCACATTAGCTATCGTGCGCATGTCATGTTTATGCTTAGGCTCCGTTTTGTTTTGCGAATATTGGATAATTTTTAAAAATTAGTCAATATTTTCATTACCAACAACAATTTATGTATAAGCATTTTCATGGACGACGACAACATTTTTCATTCGTTTATTTCTGTAACATATACAAGCGATCCTTTTTTTATGGAAAAAATGTTTCCCAAACCATTCTTTTTGTGCAAAACAAATTGAAGCTTAAACACAAAAAATTTGATCTCAGATGGAAAGAGAAGATGTGGAAAATAGATCTGGACAGTCCAGTATGCCAAATGCTAATGTTAGAGATGATATGTTCATATCATAAAGAGGTAAGTGCACCGTGTATAGTCATTCCATATATTTAGAGGTCCCAATTCCATAGAAAGGAAGCTCGTTAAGTGCTTTTTTTTTTTTACATTGTAAAAGGTAAAGAGGAAAGAAAAGTTTTCTTTCCTTCCATTGGAGAAAGGCAAAAGAAGAAAGAACCATCTCCTAAATCCACCCAATAAAGTGAATGGAAAGTTCGGAACGACAATCAAATTAACTATTTTTTTTTCTAGTTAACACAATGTTTAGAGGAGCGATTAATCCCTTTGTATGTCTAACTAAGTTATGGTAAATAATATCTTGAGAAACAAAGATATCCGCAACAAACTCTAGAAAAACAACCGTTCTTTTCGACATATTTTCTACATTGTAAGACAATTACATTTATACACACATAATATTTTCGCTTTGCGAACATATGTTTCTGGGTTAAATAGTTCAACATAACATGAACAAAATAGCTGATTGTGAGCAAAATGATGAATTAGAAGCTGGCATAAATGAGGAGAGATGATGCTCCAAATTTTATGATAAGAAAAGAAGAAAATTACAGAAAAAGAAATATATAAGATTCCAAAACTAAATGCAGCCAGTTTAATTGCTCTCTCAAGTGTGATTTTTTTATTTATTTTTTATTCTTTTCTTTTTTGGGTGTAATAAATATCAACATGTCTGTCACATTGAATCTCGAAGGCTCTGATTCATAGTTAGTTAACTGACACAGTCCATTCTTAATGGAGCGAATGGAGGGACCAGGACTGGTCCAAATCATCTTAAGATTGGAATATGGCATTGGATGGACCATTTCCACAGTTCACTTTTCAGTTTTCAAGGAAAACGAAGCAACCTCCTTTCGTTGTCACCACCCAAATAATCTCTCGTGGTCGTGCTAGGAATGGCCTGCCGGTTTGTAACTACAAGTTCCTCTGGGAGTAAACTACACGACAAGCTCTTTAGCAATAGAATGGGGGGAAAAATCAAGATCTGTATATGTTTATATAGACATAGATATGGTCTGTATTAAGTACGTACTAGTAGTAGGCATGAGAATTGAAACAATCCGAGAGCGAGAGGGATTATCAGTTTTTCGCCAGCCAAATGCGAAATTAAGTAATCGGACAAAACTCGACTCTTGTATATGACCCGAGATGTTCATCGATGTCGTGTATTTTCTACCGAATTTGGTTTTGTACTGAGGTATTCGCACATATACATTATGAATGGGTAAGTATTATAGACTTGATTACACTAAGCAAGACACAAAGACTCTCCAATCTGACTTCATTCGCTTCCAGTGGGGGCTTGTTACCCTTACCGAGAAGTTAAACTACATTTTGATATGGTGAAAATACCTTGAGGAAAAAAAAAAGGATTTTGTTTGTTTTGCGGAAAATAAATGACAAGAAAAATATTTTTAAAAAATGATCGCTTATATTGCCTAAAAAAATGAACAAGTGCTAAAAAAAAATTGCCATGAAATTATGAAAATCGCTTCATGAAATGTAAACTTTAAGCCACCTTAAGCCGCTAAATTTCCATGAAATTACTACTACTTAGAAGTGCTTGATAAAATCATTATCGTTTAAAGAATATTCCACCTTAAGACGCTAAATTTCCTAATGTGTGACGCCCAGAACATCACGGACAACACGTGTCCTTTCTTTCTTTCTTTTTCTTTTTCTTTTTCATTTTTGCTTTATCTTTGAGTTATAGTTACGAATGCGGAAGCACAATAAATTTTGTCATTCGTCCCGAACAAGACATCGCGCGAGTCTGATTGATTTACTTACATGAGCTTTTACAACTTCAGTACACCATCCAATCCAAATTCAAAGTACATAAGTCTTGGTAAAAAGGTTTGCATCAACTAGCTCCACTACTCCAAGCCATCATCCAACTCGGGGGCTGATGGCTACGGCATGGCATCATCTCGTTCCCTCCATCGTCATGTCCATGGGATCATCCTACACATCTGAACAATAAGGAAATGAGCCGAAGCCCAGCAAATGAAACAACATGCGCATATGACAATTAAGCATGAATGCCAAGTGCATGAGCGATTATCTTACATTTTCTATCATGATATGAAAACGTGACACAACGTTATTTCACTCAGATGCCAGATGGCATAACATGTTTTCACGAGTGACCATCATTTCAGTTTATTCATTTACATATGTGCCTATATGTATGTATAAATATACGGATCCATAAGCATTGTGTATTTTATTTCTACTCCCAAACACTCCCGAGGCATTCCAATATAAGGGACGTCTCAACTCCTAAGGCATCCCATAATACTACACGGGCAATCCCTGATCACATAATAGAGGCATCTCCTCTCTGAGGCATCCCACCTCCTGGGGCACCCTGACACACACAGTGCATCGTCACCATTTAATTTAGGGATGACGGAATTATATTATTCTCATGCAAGCAATAATATACGAACATTCACATGTGTTTCAGTATGTATATCTACCTTCTTAGTTCATCTCATATTCCTTAACACCATAAAATGCATATATCCGCACAATCGTGCAAGGAATATTAAATAATCATCTTTAGTAGGTAGACATATCCAAAAGATCAGAATAACGGTGGGTTTGATTAAATCGTGACTCAAGTAAATATGGTAGAATAAACGAAAATAATTAAATTTAGAAAACAAATCAAACTTTGTAAATGCAGAATTAGAAAAACCATTTCTGACTCAAAAAGCTGATCAGACCTAGAAAGTTTTGATAATGTTCAGATGTAGAAAACGAATCAGACTTTGAAAACTCATCAGATACATTAAATTCTAAAAACTTATTAAACGCAGAAAACAAATTAGACTTAGAAATATTTCAGATTCAAAAGCGTTTCAGACTGAAAAGGTGTTTTAGATTTAGTAGGCATTTCAGGTGTTTTAGACTCATATAGCAATTTCAGATTTAGAAATCGATTTCAGACTCAGAAAGATATTTTCGACTCATAAAACTATTTCATACTCAAAAGCTATTTCAAAAAACCATTTCAAATTCGGAAAGCTCTTTCAGACTCAGAAAAATCATTTTAGGCTTAGAATCTCTTTTAGACTCAAAAAACCATTTCAGACTTAGAAAGTTATTTTAGACTCACAGAATAGTTCAAATTAGTTTAGATTCAGAAAGCAGTTCACACTAAAAAATTAGTTCAACACATATACCTACCTTTTCCGGTGTGCTATTTGGTTCATTCCTTGTTTGTTCGTCATCCTAGAAGCCTGGTAGAAGCTGCCCCTTGTCCAAGCCCTCTCGCCCGTCGATTACTCCCCTCACGCATTGGACCGAGTCACTAGCCTTCACTTGTTCATCCCCAAACCACACACCTATGAAGGGAGTCCTGTTTAACTCGTCCCATATTGAGCCTCACGATTTGTAGGTGTCTCACTTGGCTCATCTCATACCGAGCCTCACAATTTGTCTTACCTCATGTAATTAATGCTATTGACACACTTATCTTTGTGCATTTCTCATGCAAGAATTGATAACTTACTTAATTCTTTTCATTATGCAATGCAAGCAATGATAAGTAAACATTTACATGCATTTCAATACTAATGTCCACCTTCTTGCTTCATCATATATTCTTCAAAATTATGACATGCATCAGTCAAGCAATCAAGTAGAATACAATGTGTGAGCATGCTCATTATATGGGTATGATCAGTAGGAATCAGACTCAGCACCTCAGACATCAGACTCAGCACATCGGATTAAAAAAAATCGAACTCAAAAAGTGAATTTAGAATCAGAAAACGTTTTCAGAACTTGTATTCAGAACCAGAAATCGTGTTTAGAACCACAAATTGTGTTTAGAGCTAGAATCTGTATCATGAATATGATATTACCAATACCACACTTCCTATTTCAAACTTGTCATTCTTTCATGCGAAATTTCGCCGTACCCGATGAAAAGAATTCAAAACATTTATTAGGCGTGTAAACACTCACAAAAAACAATCAAGCGATCGCAACATATCCACATTATTATTGCACATACTCGTACTTAACGTTAGATTCAACTACAGTTACACCTATCAACCAACCAAGTCCAAAGTGCTAAGTAGATTAATCTAACTTAACGCCTGGAGATTTTACTTATCTCGAGCAGGACTTAAGCAACCAAAGCTCTAATCATGTTGATTTTTCTCGAAAGATGAAGTATCCATTTTTAGATTCAGAAGTAAAACAGAGTTTCTTCCCCAAGTTCGAAGGTAAGGAGAGTCTTTGGCCACGGCAAGAGTTTTTCCTTCTGAATTTACCCAAAATCAAATTAACGTCACCGTGTACGTTAGGCGTTTATCGATATTATTTCGACCACGTCTTACTCGAGGGCGGTCATGGCCGCGGTAGGTAAATCATCTGCCGCATTTCTCCGTGGCCTCGCAGGGTCACGGTCCACTAAGATTCCTACGCCCCAACCCCGAATTGGAAGCTAAATGATGCCTAGCTTTATGACCTTAAATATCATTCACCTTATACGAAAAATTTCCGGGATGTCCCATGACGTGCTAGTCATCGGATTACTTTTAAGAAAAGTACATTAATCTTAGACCATTGCTTCAACTAATTTTGCGTTATAGAAAGAAAAGAAAAGGAAAGACGAGTTTTGCACGTGGCATTATGTCTTGCCAGGCATGTGGTGCTAGCGAAAGAGAGAGAGATGTGGGGTGCTTGAGCAAAACATCTTACTTCATGTTCATAAATGCATAACATTACAAAAATGCTGGGGTACTTGTGCAAAATATACATTACATACACATATGAGATGGGCTACTCCTATTCGTTAGCAAATTCCTACCTAAGGCCTTAAAAAAAAAAAGAAAAAGAAAAAAAAACCACGACAACAACATGCCATTAGGCACCCACTTTCTATTTCCCTTTTTTCCTTTTTGATGAAAAAAGGAAATAAGAAAAAAATGACTATTGGGTCAGAATCTCAAAACGCCTTTCCCATTTGTTTTTCCTTTCAAAGCTTACCCCTCATTTTGTTCCCTCCCTATGGCACTATTGGGTAGCTTAATAATGGACAATTGGGTCACCCCACAACCTCGGACAAAGCTTCGGTTCACAGCCGTTGATCTTGTTGGACCGGAGGATCGGTCAACCGCTTAAATATGATGGGCGCGCCGTGCTGCGGGTACAATAGCATCAGAACCGTCGGCGCGTGCCGGTAGCTCGGCGCGAGGACGAACGAGAACCGCTGGATTATGATCGCCAGGGCCAGCTTGGCCTGCAGGAGGGCCAGGTTCTGGCCGATGCAGTTCCGGGGACCCAAGCCGAAAGGGACGAACGCACCCGGGTGCCTCGCCGCCCGGGCCACCCCGTCCTCGAAACGGGCCGGGTTGAAATCGTTGGCGTCGCTCCCCCATATGGCCTGGTCGTGGTGGAGGGCCAGGATAGGGATCAGGATCTCGGTCCCGCGGGGGATCTGGTACCCGTTGAGCTCCGCGTCCGTCCTGGTCCGCCGGATCATCGCCACGACCGGCGGGTACAGCCGCAGGGATTCGTTCACTATCATGGTCAGCTGCACAGGGGATCACGAACGTGAACATTTGATGAACTAAAATCTCGATGCGAGGAGTGCGGGGGTAAGAAAGGAAAGGAGGAGGAGAGGAAAAAAAAAAAGGACAGAGACGAGCGTTACCGTCTTGAGCTTGACAAGATCGTCCTTGGTGGGGACGTCACGTGACCCGCACACCCTGAGGACCTCGTCACGTGCCCGGACCTGCCAATGCGGGTGCATTGCCAGGAGGACTGTCGTCCACGTCAGCAGGTTCGACGTGGAGTGCTTGCCGGCGAAGAAGAACCCCTTGCACTCCTCCACGATGTCGTTCACAGAGACCATGTCCGACGAGTTCGAGGCCTGGATCATAAGCCCCAGCAGATCGTTGGGTCCTCTCCGGCTCCGGCTCAGGCTCCGTCCCTCGAGCGCCGAGTCGTCGTCGTCGCCGCCTCCGTCGCCGCCGCCGCTGCTGGACTCCTTCCGGCGATCGATGAGCTTAACGAGCGACTTCTTTATTTCCCTGTCCAGCTTCCAAGAGACTATGTTCCTCTTCGTTGGCAAGAACCTGCCAAAAAGACCGAACGAAAGTGAGTTCAATGCGTCGAATGAATTCCGGGTTTCTAGCTGACTGAGCTCCGGCACGCCAGTTTCTAAACGATTTAACGGGTAGGCGATGATGGGTAGTCGCTTGATCAATTTTTTTGCTTTTTTTTTTTACCTGTAGCCAGGGATGAAGACCTTCTGGAAAACGTCGGCGGCGAGGAGCATCTGCTGAGCTTGGAGCCTGAAAATGGCCTTGCCGTCTTCGTAGCTGATGCCGAACGCCGTTCTGGTGATGATGTCCTCAGTCAGGTTCTGGAGCCACTCCGAGACCTCAAGCTCGACCTCTCCCGATTTGGACATCAATGCCTCCCACTTCTCCAACATGCTCATCACGCTGCTCGCCACCACCGGCACCAGCAACTGCACCGCACAGCAAGAAAATCCGACGAGAACAAGACGCGAGTCAATCGATCTGCGTTGACTGATCGAGTGTTTCTTGATGTGATTGAAAATTTTCTTTTTTCCCTGTGGGGGATACTCTCGGGGAGGGAGCTTTTTTATTTTTATTTTTATTTTTTCTTTTTTTGTGCTCACTTTGAGATTCTCCATGTAGAAGGTGGGGAGGATGATCTTGCGGTGGTGAGCCCATTTCTCGCCCTTGAGGCTGAGGAGGCCATCGCCTTCGAGCTGCTTCACGAGGGGGTGCGACTCGCTCTTCTCGTACCACTCCGACTGCTTGGAGGTGAAGATCTCCCTAATCAGGTCGGGGTCCGAGACCGTGAGCCGGACCGTGGGTCCGAACCACACCAGAAACGTCGACCCTGCGATAATTTATTTTCCGCGAAACAAGATTAGCGCCGACACGAGATTGACGACGACGGCGATAACGTGGGCATTAGGATTTTTTCCATGTTGAGGATGGGAACAGCTGCCAAAGGGCGAAAGGGGTTTTTCTTGCACCAAGAAGGAACTACAGCAAGGCGTCAAGCAGTAAATGGGAAGTTTTGCTTAAAAGAGGAATGAGCAGGATTACACGACAACCATTAAATTCAGAAGAGGGAAGAGGAGGGGGGCGGGGGGCTGGGATGGCATGGATAGTGTAGACCCTACCACCACCACCACCCAGAAAGACAGACAACTCAAGAACAGTGTCACTAACAAACACACAAAGGGTCCGACCAAAAAAAAAAAACCACACAAAGGGGAGCTTCATTGTCACATTCAAAACTTCCATGATAAACAAACAAGAAAGTGGACAAGAAACAGCCAGCCAGGGCTAGAAGAAAACGCAGCAAGAAAAGATTGATTTTTTTTTTTTGCGCAAATTCCTAACCCTTTGAAAATCGAACCGGGGATACGTTAATAAAGAAAGAAAGAACCCCCAAATAAAGGTCCAAAACCTCAACTTCAACATCAAGAAGAGCACCCAAAACTCAATAGACCCACTAACCCCAAAAGATAGAAGAACGAAGAAAAGAAAGGGGGAAGAGGCGAGAAGACTGGACTGAAAAGCCGTTAAAAGAAGTATCCTAGAGAGAGAGAGAGAGAGAGAGAGAGAGAGAGAGAGAGAGAGAGAGAGAGAGAGAGAGAGAGAGAGAGCGAGCTCAAAAGAACAAAACAGTAAGCCGCTGAAAAGGAAGAAGAGAAAAACCTCAAAGGGGGCCAAAGGAACATCATCTCACCCAAGTACATTCGCAGTCACTTTAATCATCAACCCGCCCACCAGAAGCCCGTGCCGCTCGGGAGAAAACGGAGACGCTTGCTCAAGAACCATTTCTCGCTAATGCAAAACGTTTTTGGAATGAATGGAAAGGGGGGAAGCTTTTTTTATCTTTTTCTTTTCTTTTTTTTTTTGCTGGAAGAAGTGTAGTTACCGTAAATCTTCTTCCAGTGGTGGTAGAAGGAGAGGACCCTTGGGAGGATGTTGTGGGAGAAGGGGGGCGCCATGGGCTGCGACGATGCCTTCATCATCATCCCCACCAGCTCCTTCACGTTCCCGATGAAGAACCGATACGGCGGCCCCCTTATGCCTTGCCGAGAGAAGTGGTCCTCGATCCTCCTCGGCCGCCACCACAGCACCGCCACGACCCTCAGTGCAGCCCCCGCCAGGGCCGCGCATATCACCGCCAGCTTCAGCCACCGGAACGCCTCGTCCTCCATGCTTAGAGAGAGAGAGAGAGGGTCTCGTTTCTTCTTCTTCTTCTTCCTCTTGCTGCGTGGTTCTTTCTGTTGAGCGATTTTCTTGTTCTCTTATATGACAGAGAGCTCTGGGCCTCTGGCTACTTGTTAGTGTCTCCGCTTTTTAATACCACGCGAGAGAGAGAGAGAGAGAGAGAGGCTTTCGTAATATTCGTAGCAAGAGCACCGGCGTAGGGGCCGCCATTGGAATTCTAAGGGTCAACGAATTAGGTGCTTCTTTATTTATTTTTTCCCCCCTTTCTTCTTAGCCCATCTTGGACGATTTTACCCTTTTCGTTTTCCTCTATCTGGGAAGAAAAACCGGAAAATATTATTGCTTCCCATGTTTTAGGGTTGGGATATCCTGATTGTGTTATATAAGGTCTTATGAACAAGTACTCTCGGGCAACTCTTATACCATAACAAACGAAATAAACAAAAAATCATTTTCTTTTCATTTTCAATGCATGATTGTGTAATAGCACGAGAGAAATAGTGTTTCGAAGACGACAAAATGTATAACGAACGTTCTCAAGAAAACTCGTTAGCAAAATCCCCGATAACGTGAGATTTGATCCGATATTATCATTGTATAATCTTCCAATTAATAAACCCCCCTCCCCCCTCGCTATCTCTCCAAATATAAAAGTACTAAGTACATAGTTTAATGATTAAGAATATGGCTATCCTCAAAGAAGAACATAGAATGTACTTCTTGGGATATAAGTTTATAATTAAGTGGGACATTCCATTTGTTTTTTTTTTTTTGGGATGCATGTGTTGTGCTGGCTACAGCAAAATGAGGTATGTTATACGATATTCATTCATTAATCATTACTTATTGTTGAAACCATGGCATAGTTCAACGTTACTTCAGAATATATAATGGACACATGGAAAATCATCACCATTGTGACTGTTGCTTAATACCGTATGGTTATAATTCAGCTTATTGCGTATATGACCATAGCTGATTTTCTTTACCCGGTAAAAAATTGAGGTTAAGAACTATTTCTTGAGCGAGTCTTATATAGCATGCCTGAAGATCATGGGAGCTCCATAGTATTTTAACAAGGACTTTGATAGCATAACAGTCTTTGGGTGACTGTGAAAATAATAGTATGTTGCGAGTCGCAAATTCTTAAAAAAGTGGACTCGACAATAATGTCTAATTAACTGTTATTTATATTTTTGTGGCGCAAAACAGGCTTTCAGTATAACAGTCACCTAAAGAATGTTATATAATCAGTTCCCTTTTAATAAATTGACGGATAGAGAGATCCTTTCGTATCAGTTCATGCATTAATTTTTTTTTTCTATGGATTTTTCAATTCAAGGGGTAAAACTGAAAAATTAGTGAAATCAACCTCAAGGTCATCTAAAGATCAATATCGCTCTCGACAAGATCCGCAGTCCGATGGTTTGTGCCGCTATAACTTGTTGGTTGGGAGGACACATTCGGACCTCCCGTCTCCTCCCACAAGTTGACCTGATTGAATCCTTGGTCAAATCACAGTTCGCATCGGAATTTGATTTTATCGAGCATAAATGCAAGGTCGTGTCCAATTTTCAATGATCCAATCAAGCTCCGACCACCTTTTTAATCATATGAATTCGATATGTCAGTGGCAAAAGGAAGATGAACCGTTTGAATGTGTTGGGGCTTGTTGGTCTCTCTCGTTTTCAAATGTATAATGTAGATTCGTCCATCGTCTAGTCACATGAAAATGTGAATGCAATTTCCGAAGCACGGGATTTCGCCACTACTTCGGGTGTCATTTTATAGATTAGGGGATTTTGAATATGGATATGGAAGATGTTGGAAGAATATGCCCTGATATAACAGACCGACGACTAAACAGGAAGGAAGGAAAAAAAACTGCGAGTAGGCAGTTGGGTAGTAATAATTGTTGTATTTATGTGTGACTGTCCTTACCGTTATACGTTCTGATAGAATAGACCGACTCGTCAATCTAAGATTATATTGGGCAACTGATAAACAAACATCACCGACATAACTTATTTCTAAGTGTGCAACCTGCGTGTGTATTTACAAAGTAAGAACAAGTATCATGACGTAAAAGTAGATTTGCCGTTTATTTAGTCACATGCAAATATGAATTCAATTGACGCAGCACATGATTTCCCTCTACTTCAGGTGGTCATCTTATGGCTTGGGAAAATTTTGAATATGTGACCGTCTGATAGAATATACTGATCACTACATAGAAAAGAAAAATAAACGTCAATTAGATGGTTGAGCAACAATAATCGTTATATTTACGTATGACTGACCTTATCATTATACGTTATGACTGAATAGATCGACTCGTCAATCCAAGATTAAATTGAACAACTGATATATAAACATCACCGACATAACTTACCTCCAAGTCTGCCAGCTTGCATGTGTATTTATAAAGTAAGAACAAGTAGCATGATATTAAAATAAATTCATTTTTGCTGGACATCCTATAAATTATGAGGATTTTGATGTGTGATGTGGCCATATAGATTTGGAAAATGTTCAAAGAAACCACATCATTCTGTGTACTGACATAATAGACCGACAACTAAATAGAAAGGAAGAAAGAAAATGCAAATAGGTGGTTGAGCAATAATAATTGTTACATACATTTATGATTAACCTCACTGTTATATGTTCGACTGAATAGATCGACTGGTGAATCCAAGATCAAATTAGGCAAGCGATAAACAAACATTAAAAAACGGACATTACCAATATAACTTATCTCCAAGTCACCAATATAACCTATCTCCAAGTCTATCAGCTTGTGTGTGTATGTACAAAATAAGAACAAGTAGCATGACATAATAGTAGCTTCGTCGTTCATTTAGTCATATGAAAATGTGAATTCAATTTGCGAAGCACGGGATTTGGGCATTACTTCAGCTAGTCATCTTACAGCTTAGGAGGATTTTGTATATGTGGTGTGGCCATATGGATTTGGAAGATGTTCGAAGACACCACATCATTATATGTCATGACAAAACAAACAGACAACCAAATAAAAAAGGAAAAAAAACTACAAGTAGGTGGTTGAGCATTAATAATCATTACATTTATGTATGATTGACCTCATTGTTATACGTTCTAACATAACAGACTAACTCGTCAATCCAAAATTAAATTGGGAAAATGATAAATAGACATTACCGACATAATTTATTTCTAAGTCTGGCAGTTTAGTGTGTATTTACAAAGTAAGAACAAATAGTATGACACAAAAATAGATTCGTCGTTCATTTAGTCATATGAAATCGTTATTTCAATTTGCGAAGTACAAGATTTGGGCATTACTTCAGCTGATCATCTCATAGCTTAAGAGGATTTTGAATATGTGGTGTGGCCGTATGGATCTGGAAGATGTTCGAAGACACCACACCATTATATGTCATGATAAAACAAACTGAAAACTAAATAGAAAGAAAGAAAAAAATTTGTCCAGTATTAGTAGAAAAAATAAAGATTTATCAATTGCCCATTATATCTCATCGTTATACGTTCTGATTGAAAGGAACGACTCATCAATCCAAAATTAAATTGGGCAATTGATAAATGAACATTACCGACATAACTTTATTCCAAGTCTGGCAGTTTGCGTATGTATTTACAAAGCATGAACAAGTATTGTGACTTAAAATTAGATTCGTCTTTCATTTAGCCACATGAAAATGTGAATTCAATTTCGAAGCATAGGATTTGGCTATTACTTCAGCTGGTCATCTTATAGCTTAGGAGGATTTTGAATAAGTGGTGTGGCCATATGGATTAGGAAGATGTTCGAAGACATCACACCTTTATATGTCATGAGAGAACAAACCCACAACTAAATAGAATGGGGGAAAGAAACTGCAAGCAGGTGGTTGAGCAATAATAATCGTTGCATTTATGCATGGCTGATCTCACCGTTATATGTTCTAACAAAACAGATTGACTTATCAATCCAAAATTAAATTGGGCAACAGATAAATAGACATTACCGACATAACTTATTTCCAAGTCTGCCTACCAGCTTTTGTGTACATTTGCAAAGTAAGAACAAGTAGCATGACGTAAAAGTAGATTCGTTGTTCATTCAGTCACATGAAAATATGAATTCGATTGGTGAAGCACATGATTTCGCCACTACTACAACCGACCATCTTATAGCTTAGGAGAATTGTGGATATGTAGTGTGGCCGTATGGATTTGGAAGATGTTCGAAGTAACTACACCGTTATTCCGGATAGAGCGATAAGTAGGTGGTTGAACAATAGTGATCGTTACATTTATGTATGATTGACCTCATGACCAAGATCGAATTGGACAACCAATAAACCACATAATCGACAAAACTCATCTCCAAATTTGTTAGTTTGCGTGTGTATTTATAAAGTAAGAACAACGATTTCGACGGACTTGTTCAAAGGTGATCACAAAGATATTGTTGCCCATGTATGATACCCGCTCTTTGTTGGAGAACTCATGGCGTGTAGATAATTTGAGCATACGATCTATGACATGTGATAAGCATTTCAAAAAGACCCACGAACACAGTTCTTTCCACTCCTTACGCACGAAGCCAAAGCCAAAAGCCACAACACAAACACATTCATGCTTAATCACCCCTCTCTCTCTCTCTCTCTCTCTCTCCGTCTCTTGCCTTCAATTGTTACTTTCTATCTGTCCGTACAAACTCGTCTCACTCCCTTTGACCGCTAGCGAGAACACAAGATAGGAAAAAGAGGAGATGGTGCGTTGAACGTCCAATGGTAAAATCTCACATCAACATATACTAGACCGATTTTTGGGGAAAGAAAATGGAAGAGGGGATAGATTGGGAGGAAGGAGGGGCACAAAGGGGGTTGTTGTCTTGGAATGTTGCTCTTAAATTTTGGTCACATGGGAACAAAATGGCCGTCGAAATTAGGGTTTTTGTGGCCCATAGGTGGGGAACACATGCCCTCCAGTCGACCCAGCAGCCGGTGCCCCACCCCAAAGACACTCTCTCCCTAATCTTGTCCTAATGCACCCAAGACATGCTGGGGCCTTGTGCCCTTTCACGGGTCCTACGTAAATTTAATGTCAAGTCCTACTACATGTGTTTGTTCGTAGTAGCCAAATTAACTCATGTTCCTACTACATGGTCTTAATGGAAGTTTTCCCAGGAATGATCGGAAGCAGCTCGATTCCTACTTCATTCTTCTCAGCCTATTAAGTCTCTCGCTCGTGAAGCGGGTGTGTTCCTCTCCCGTTCTTCTTTCCCCCCGCTCTTTAATAAGGGAAGTAGCTCAACCACAGAGTCGCCGATCAACATGTTTGGTGACCGAGTCATAGCGTGTGCATCCTCGTGGTCCGGGTCTCGAAGAAGCATACTTGAAATGACGTCTTTTGGAACATACAACATACATCCACTCGGGGTATGGCTTAGGATTCCACTACTGAAATGTTTAGGAATCTCAACTCATCAATTGTCAATGCACAAGATTTGTAATTAACTTCTCCTAGATTTGGATGGTGGTGGATTCTTGGCTCTGCACCACATAAGAGTTGAAGGGAAGATCTGAATTTGTCCTTCACTGCCTGTTTGCCCTGTCTCTTTTCTCCAGTTGGATAAGGCTGATGCATCTTAAAGAGGAGACTTTTAGAAAAGGAGGGTAATAAGAGAATCTGACCAGGCCTGGACATGATAAAATAAGAAAAATAAAGGATGGATTTTCCCTTTATTTTTTTCCGTTAACGAAAAGAGCTAAAGGACAAAAGTATGTGCAATCACACAGCAGGGTTACAGGGCTGTGTGGAGTTTTCGAAAATGATCAAAACCATTCGACCGAAAAAGCCTGCAAATGATGGTGATGATGATGAAGCTGCCCTCCCTCTCCTCCATGTTGTTACTTTTGTGCCATGTGATTTCTGTAGAAATTAAAAGGGAAAAGAGAGGCTGCAAAACAAATAATAGATTTCCTTGGATACAAATCCCCTTATTTATATATATATATATATATATAGACATACACACATAAAAAAAAAAACAGATTTAGAAACCCCCTATCGACTTGTCATTTCGAAATCTTTTAATTTTCTCTATATTTTTTTATCTGAATTTTTGTGATACGAGTTTTCGCCAAATATCAGCCTACTCCGACATTGGAGGTATTGAATCATCAAACATAAATTCGTTATTCGAACTTTATTTTGGATGGGCTAATTAATGATGGTCTCGCTCGCTATCTGGTTCCGTGGAAGGAACAATAAATTAGGTGCTGCAACACTCGTAGAAGACTAATGTGCCGTTCATTTGAGCTTGAGATTTGGATAAGAGAGTCATCTGCGCAGCGTTGAAGGGAGAAACAATGTGTGATCTTTTTGTTTGCGGCGAGTAAAGTGATACGTGCCTACCATATATGGTGGATTTTCTATGAACGCTTTTATTTAATAGCTTGATTGTTTGGAACGATCACTAGTAGTCCTACATAAATCTCACATTATATCTAGACACGAAATACCGAGTAGATCAAACTTCTTCAGCCCACTTATGTGCCTCTCCCTATATATTTCCGCTCTTGGTCGCACAAAGTTTCGCACTATCGACATACATTTGCTTGAAGAGAATCGGGATATTAGGACTAAACTTTTGTTCACAAGATGTGAATTTGCTTCCGATTTCTTACGTCCACATCCATGTAACTCATTTGAGGCTTCATCCACATAAGAGACGTCGTGAACTGAACAAGGGATTTGCAGTATATATAACAAACATTTGACACTTATGACTTTGTTAATATCATAATATGTATGTATGTATCACCAAGGCATGTATTATCTATGAAACCTTGTTGTTTACACCAGAAAATAACTAAATCTTTCGAAGCGACGTACAATGGGTTTAGTTAGTTAATTTAGGTTGGTTGGTGTCATCGGCATTGTTATTGGTTTTTGTATGATGCAAAATTGGCAATTACAAAACTACTCCATCGATCGCCACAATGTGTAGCCCTCGACAAACATGCAATATGGCTATCAAGGAGCGGCGAAGTATAGAT
The DNA here is from genome assembly GCA_028455895.1 of Rhodomyrtus tomentosa. Taxonomy (NCBI): domain Eukaryota; kingdom Viridiplantae; phylum Streptophyta; class Magnoliopsida; order Myrtales; family Myrtaceae; genus Rhodomyrtus; species Rhodomyrtus tomentosa. Next base: position 36,724,100 of record JAPCWY010000004.1, read on the forward strand.
CAACAATTGTATGACATGAATATCGACATCTACTAAGAAGAATTATCGACGGCCAATGTGGAGTCAACATTGACAAGTAGCTGAGAGTTGTTCAACAAAGTTCATCGATGAAGCAAGCAAAGGCTTGGCCATTTCAAAGGAGTATGTTGGGGTGTGGTTCATGAATAGCTATTACTACATATACCCTTTTTCACTTGTAATTGAGTGATGTAACGGGAGATGTATGGTGCTAATTTAGTGAAATACTATTGTTGGACGTAACCCTTGTTAAAGAGTGAACTACGATAAAATTTTGTGTCTAGATTCCTATCAGGCTTTATATTTTACTTCGACTTGATTGTGCATCGAATCCAAACAGAGGAAACGAGGACAAGAATATTGCCCGAAGGCAAGGATAGCAAGTCACAGTGTAACCGTTGGCGAATGAGACTAGCTTGCGAATAGGGGGCTGGAATCTCAGGAGTGCGGTTATATTGAGTAATAAATGCTAGTGAACGGTTGTAATTGGTGGGTTTATGTATGCGGTGGAATGTAACAATGGAGGGATGTTAACGACACATATTACTAATGTACTTATATCGATTTGATATTATTTTATTTCTAGTTTTCATCATCACAATACTTTACCGTTAAATTTGCTATTCATCTTCGTTATAACGCTGATTGAGTGTCTATTTGAAAATTACCATTGAACCCACTTCCAAAAAAAAAAAAATCAACTTTTTAGTGAAAGATGTGTCATTATTTGGGTCGTTACCCATTTTGGTGAATCAGACAAGTTATCTACTATCGATCTAGGGGCATGAGCATCGAGGTCCAAGCCACCTAGAAAAACATAGGACAAACACCCTGTAGACCCCATGAAACTGTTCAGTCCGGACGTTTGACATATGCAGGTGGCCACGACACAAACCCGGTAGGATTTAAACTCAAAAGAAACTAATGCTCATCCAATTTATTTGTGGAAAAAAGAAAAGGAAGAAACGAAAGATAATTTCACAAGAGAGGATGGAGGGGGGGCTGTTTTAACCATTGGATTGTTAGTGGCATCTATGTATCCCAAATAGTTGGAATCTATGGCTTTGTCAAGAACCGAAAACAAAACCCAACGAAGAGTCTTCTCCACTATCATCATCGCCATGAGGATTAACCTTTTTTTTTTTTAAACCTTTCCTTTGCATGATGAGATGCGGAAAGAACAAAGATTCTGTGTAGGCCGGGGCGAGAGAAGAGGAGATTCAACACATTCCAAAAGCTCTTTTTGCCATTTGTAGAAAATTTCTCAATCAAATCGAAAAAAAAAGGGGAGGGGGTAACATCCAGAGTACGTACCATCTTCAATCATTTCAGCTTTTCCAAATGGGTAACTAGGGTTTTAATTCGGTCACTTCCGTGTTCAAACAGTGAGGCACTCCGCCGAAAGCGTTCGGGGTGGGCAGGTCGGTCTTGACTAGGACGTCAATCAAGTATTGGTATGGAGATGTCGTAAATTTTATTTTTTTTCCCCATAGCCGTGCCGTACAAAATAATGTAAACAAATGCCGATGATGGAGACAAATATGGTGTCTTCTGAAGCACATTCATTTGACTCCATACATTTCCGAGGGATCGCAGCTCTTTTTTGTTTATATTTTCACATTGCGTTTCGACTGGCGATGTCCGCCGGGCAATGCCGAACCCGGTCAAGGTTGGCTCGGGCCTTCAAAATCTATTGTAAGATAAATTGAAACAAAAAGTTTAAAAAAAAAGTTGCACTTATAAATGGTGGGATTCAATAAAATGTGAAAAATATTGAACTATAATAACAGTTTGAGACAACTAAAACAGTATATAATATATTCAAAACAAACGCACAAGCATGCTAATAATATTTACGTCATGGCTTATCATATCTATGTAAAAATAAAAAGAAATTGTTCATGTCAGATTTTCGGAATACACGTCAGCTTTTCTAGTTATCGCGTCAGATTTTCTGTGAGGCAAATTGTCAATGACACTTAAGTGGTGAATTTTTCATATTTGCGGCACTTTAAGTGAGCGAAAAAAAATTATAGTACTCAAGCGAGTGCTGCATGAAAATTATGGCACTCCTGTTATTCTTATCTCCTAAATGTCTTGTACAAAATTCGTGTTCTCTTATAGGCAAATTGGGTGTTTTTTTGTGTGTGTCTTCATTGTTAACGATAGATTTTCATTTTAAGTACTAAAAATAATTTGAAAATTAAATAATGAAAATCATCCAAAAACCTTCATCCAACTCCACAAATAAAATAGAAAAAGTGTCCCAAAGGTCCTAAACCTTTTACAACATTTTGCATTTATGTCAATTGAGCATAGCTGGCCACTTTTGACTAGAAATTGATGACTTCGATTTTGGTTGTCCTACGTGCCATTGTCGGTGCTAATGCGCATACATTTTTTTTTCTTAATTCTTTAATTTTTATATAATTTTTGGTTTTTATTTTTTTAACTTGTGATTGTTTTTAGACTGAGGGTTGGATGGACTCGATTGACATAAATGCAAAAGGTTTGAAAATAAAGTGGCACAATTAGAAGGTACAAGGTTGAATTAGCTTCAATGTAAAAGGTTTAGGATTTTGTCGACATTTTTTCCCAAATAAAATATAAGCGCATCTGCATATTCCAGAAAAGAAAAAATAAACTTACCAAACTCATTGATAGCTCTCGGTCTTTTGGTAACCGTGTTTCGTGAATCATAGAGAAATATGATTTTCTTGAGCATCACAGTTCAAAATCGTTTGGATCAGTGACCATTGGGGAAAAAACATCATCCCTCTAAAATTCGTCCTCTCTCCCGCTCCTTTTCCCCATTCAATTATTTATCGTGAAAAGAAGGATTTTATCATATTATACAGTAAATTTTAACCCACTTAGTTCGGGAGGATGTCAATTTTTTAAGCCTACCCTTGCTAGCCTCACTCGGCGATGGTGAGGCTCGCCCCTTTCGGCCTCGCCCAGGCCATATGTGGTCGATACTCATCCTAGCTAGCCTTGCTCAAGCTATATATGGGTGAGGCTTGCCCTCGCTGGCCTCATCCTTTGGTTGCTTAAGGTAGAAGAAAGAAAGAAAAACAAAAAGAGAAAGAAAAGGAAAAAATAATTCAAAATAATATTAAATATCATTGAAAAATTGTCCACGTCATTGCCAATCAGTGTCCATATCAGCATCGGCCTGCTAAAGTTAGCCGAATAAACTGAATTGGCACAAGTGCAATAAGTTTAAGACTAAATTGTCACAAAAAAAAGGTTTGAGACTGAATTGGCACAAATGTAAAAAGATTTAGGGCTGAATTGACACAACTAAAAGATTTAAAATTGAATCGACAAATGTATTAATTTGGGACTTTTTTTTGAGAATTTTTCCTGATTAAATACATACTTCGAGGGAGGGTAAAAATGTCATTTTAAAAGAATTCAGGTATCCCTAACTTCTAGTAATAAGCAAGTGCCCTTTTCCCCCCTTTCTCTACCCTCAAATAAGTTAGTTCATATATACAAAGATTGTCAACCTAAATTACTAGTATTTACACAATTTATCAAAGTATGCTCTCCACAACGAGACCTTGGGAGAGAAACTATGCTCCCACATTAACACATTTTATTACAATTCGCGCGAGTATAATTGCTAGCACACCACATGATCATGGAGGCCGGTCGATAACGGCTCGAGAGTCGGTTGTGACTTTTGGGCCCCCTGTGTTGCGAAGATGGTTGACTCATAATTTGGCCAAAACCATCTCTTATTTCTATATGGCAAGAGGAGAAAAGACGAGCTTCCTAAGCGATGAAAAGATATCATTAGCACAAAAAGGCGCAAGTTTGGAGAGCAAAAGATGGGATATGCACACATGATTCCCCAGCAAATCCCCCTTTTGGCCTCTCCAAGATCATATCTCCTGGGAGGGTGATTAGCACTCTCCTCCCACCTTCATCCTCAAACTAGAGATTCAATGATACTCCAATACTTTATGTCAATCTTGTCGTAATATGATAATCCTTATCTGTCCTTCCGTTTATGGCATGCTTGACCCTAGACTTCCCATTTCTCTAGAGAGAGAGAGAGAGATTTTTCTTCTTGAGCCTTTTGACCCAATAAACGAAAGTGAAAGTTCAGAATGATCCATGCCTGCCTACCTTCGTGCCAAATCGATTGCTTCTGGGGTTGGGTTGAAATCTTCTTAACGTGAATGAGACGTGCCCGCTTAAGAAATGGCTAAGTCAACGAACCCCCCAAAGGAAAGAAGAGAGCCCGCCATTCATTCTCTTTCGCCTTCGAATAATTTAAGATCACTCGTCGCTAGCTGTACCCATTCGACATTCCCAAGCACATCTTGCTGAGCACATGAACATCATTCCGCGAGATCTTATCGTTTTTCATGACGATTACAGCATGGTATTTTAAGGCATGGTTGCGTTAGAGATTGGCAATTCAATGCTTGGGAAAATGCCGTCTGTAAGCTCTATGTCGTGTAGGTTCTTGATTGGCGAATACGTGTGAATGGAGAAGAATGATACTTGCAGCTATCTGTCATCTACTACCCCACAACGAGACAAAGGGATGTCCAAATAACTGTGAAAATTTACCCTAAAAAAAAAATCCCAAATCTACCGCGCTTATGTCAACAAGTGAACGAGTATATTAATTGACAACAATTGAAAAGATTTAGGATTCAATTGGTACAATTGAAATATTTAGAGCTGAATTAACACAAACACAATTGGTTTAGAACTCTTTTGCTAATTTTTTCAGATAACTTGTAGACCTTGAGCACGATTATCAAATCATAAACCTACTATATTTATGTCAATTCAGTTCTAGATCTTTCAATTATGTTAATTGAGTTTTAAACATTTTCACGTTTTGTCAATTGAGTATATCCGATTAAATTTGACACCCTAAAAAATTGACGTGGCTATCTAACCAATGTCAATCGTCATATGTGATGTATCGATGCTAACATGGCTAACTTTCTTAAAATATATATATATATATTTTGTTTTGCTACTTTTTTCTTTTTCTTTGCTTTTTATTGGTGCTCGGTCCATGGCGATGGTTGGAGAGGGTTGGATGAGGGTCATGCTTCCCTTACTCGGGAGAGGCCACCATTGACAACCACAATCTGGGCAAGCCACCCTATTTAGCACTGGGTAGAAAAAAGTAAAGAAAAGAAAAGAAAATTAAGGATTGATATCACGGAAAACCCTAAACTAGTACACATGTGATAAATTTACCTCAAATTATTTTTTTTTATTTTAAAAAATCTCAAATTGGTATATTTGTGACAAATTTACCCCAAACTGGTACACGTGTGACAAATTTACCATCCGTTAGTTTTTGTTAAATTCAACCGTCAAATTACTGAGTTATTAACACATGACAGTTGATGGGTATACCGGTTTGGAGTTTTTACTTCATGTTTATTACAAGTTTATCAATTTGGCATTTTTTTGTAATATTAACTCAATTTAACGAAGGATAAATTTGTCACAAGTGTACCGATTTAGGATATTTCGTAGTCAAAAGAATTAGTTTTTGATAAATTTATCACAGATATATCAGTTCAGAGTTTTTGGTAGTAAAAACAATAGTTTAGAGAAAATTTATCACAGATGTATCAGTTTAAGGTTTTTCATAGTCAAAAAAATAGTTTAAGATAAATTTGTCATATGTATACCAGTTTATGATTTTTTATGGTAGTAACCCAAAAAATAAAAATAACCTTAAAAGCGTGAGTCATACTATGTAAGATAATTGGCATCTCGGCCAAAATTGACTTAATGAATTTAATTGATAAAACGTAAAAAAAATTAGACTCAATTGACATAACTGAAATGTTTAGGTTTGAATCCACACAAACACAATTATGTTTTGGCTTTTCATCATATCCTCGCCGTCATTTTTTCGTGCTCTTTCACAGTTCTATCAAATGGCATCACATCTAGATCAAAATTGTCGGTCGACCAATATAGTTTGGGGGCGAAAATCCAATCCACATTCCACACCTCCTCACTCTCTAAAAGCTTCCTCCCCACCGTCCCATCCCATTAAATGCTCTCGAAGAGCGACGTCCCCGCCGATCCCCATCAATCGGGTCGGTTCGGTTTCGAAAGGGGAGCAGAGAAAGATGGCAAGACCCAAAAGGAATCGAAATATGTCCAGTTCGAATGGGGATCGGAGAGGCCCTTCGTGTAGTTGCATCAATGCATCACGGTAGGCGATATGCAGAAGCAGAGAAAGAAGTAACAGAGAAGAAGATTTCAAAGTGCATCCGCATCTGCATAGTGTTGTTTCAACAGTAGCGCCTCAATGGCCAAAGCTGATGAGAGAGAGAGAGAGAGAGAGAGAGACGATGGTGAGCTTTCGTCCACGCAATCAACGGTGTGACGGATCCTGCACCAGCTGCGCTTTTGTCGTTTTCCTCCCCCGGCCACGTTGAATAACGATCCGCCACGTGTCATGCCAATCATTTTTGTTTCTCGTTGCTCCTTTGTCCTCTTCTGCTGTGTCAGCGTAGCCAGTGGAGAGTCCTCCGTCAGCATCTCGCATTCAGTCTTCTCCTCTTTTTTTTTTCCCTCTAAATTTACACATAAATAATTCCTAATACAGTCAATAAATTTTTAATTTTTACCACGTGATACCTGAATTTTAACCCAATACAAATATTATTCATGAAATTTTGATTCATTCAATATTATCAATGATACTTTGGATATATGTTTAATTCAATCCCTAAACTATATGGAGATGATTAATATATTCACTGAGTTTGAATTAATGAAAAGACAACATTGAACATTGTCATATCATTTGCATACATTCCAAAAATTCAAGAACCACAATGAACGAATTTAAAGTTTGGGATTCACATTAAGCATTAAATAAAAAGTTCGAAAACTATTTGTGCCATTATCTCTTCGATTTTTTTTCCCTTAATGGAGACACCAATTCGACATTGTATATATAAATATAATGATTGATATCCGTCACACACACATATATAAGAAAAACATGTGAACTTATGTAGTCATTTTCCACACGCGACATGTTTCTTTAAATTATTGAAAAAAAAATCCGAGGTTGTTAGAACAAAAGCGAAAAGCGCGAAAGCCGGGAGGGGGCAATAGAGGCTCGATCGATTCTTGATTTTCCGATCCTTCCACGGAGAAGGAATCAAGAACGGCAGAGCGGCTGCATAGGGTGGCGACGCATGGAGACATAGGCTGGTTTTAAAGAGACAAAACACGTGCCCATGAAATGTGGGGAGCCCTTTTTCGCTTTTTTTTTTTTTAAATTTATTCCTCAAGACACATAATAATAATAATAATAATAATAATAATAATAATAATAATAAGACATGAAAAAATCTTCGTTTTTGAATAATTTAAGGAAACCAAGGCGTCGCGGGGTAGATATTTTGGAAGAAAAGGCATCGTGAAAGGAAAAGAATTTTATTTTAAACAAACTACTAGTCATATAAAATTAATTAAAGAAAAGGAATTTAAAAAAAGAAAAATAAAAAGAAAAAACTTTGCCTCAATTTACGAGGGTGGGGCGATAAAGTACGGGTTTTGCTTGCAGTAGTTATCTATCACTGCCAGAAGTTGTTATCTTTGTACTCAATATTCTCTCCCCTCTCCCTTCTCTTATTTTTCATATTTCTTTTTCTCTTATTTAATTACTTTTTCTTCATACTTTATTTCTCTTGAGATGCATGTGATCTCCTTTTGGTTTTCCATATTTACCCTCGCCGGCTTTGTGCTTTTATCTCCTCTCTCTCTCTCTCTCTTGAGGTTTGGATTAGGGTGATCGAGTAATTAGGGTTCACAAAGTTATTGATTTGAGCTGATTTTCACTCTTGTTTATCAGGTTGCAACCTCAGTTGTTTTAGGAGTATAGACTACGCATCAACTTGAAAGAGAATAAGATGGTCATCGTTCTTATGTCAAATCTGAGGTTGGATTGGGCCACAGTTGCAAAGGAACGCCACCAAAAATGTACAATTAGTTACCAAGTTTCCGAATAATAACACGTAATTATCGAATAACCGTGATAATATCATCGGCAATATTTGTAGCAGATCGGGATTTGAAAGTTGGGTCTGGAACGATCCAATGAATCGATCAGCATAGTAAAGTTAGGTTCTTCAGCTCAGATTCTTAAGGATCCTTTTTTTTTTTCTGTCCCCTCATGTCCTTACTCCTTGACGGCGACATTCGAACATCATTATATAGTTCCCACAAGTATCATGTGATTAATAGTCAACGCATTTTAGACTTTTGTTGTTTAATTAACCCCGATGGGTATGAACTGCATATGATATGGTGCCGTGCTTTGGCGAATTCGGTTTTTATAAAAAGAGTTAGTTAGGGAGATAACACATTATTCAACGACACATCAATTCCACATATTCGTGAAAATATAGGCAAAGACGACAACGGCAGTGACGACGACCATTTATAAGTTCTACCTTACAAAGGTTGAATCGATCTTTTCCAAAAGCCAAATGAATAAAGAGGGAAGGTTGAAACTGATGTGCTGACAAGAACAAAACCCTGATATCTAGAGATCTTGACCTAGCAACTTGATTAAACAAAATAAAAAACATGAAGTCGAGATTTAGATTGGTCCGACCCGGTTAACATTTATAGACTTATATTTCCTAACAAGATTTAGTTGGGCGGTCCAGCATTATTCAACGACATATTAGTTTCTACAAATTTGTGAAAATTCAGGCAGAGACGACGATCACGACAACGGCATGAACAAAAACGCTAATTATCTAGAGATCTTAACTTAACCCCTCGATAACAAAAATTTCAAAAAAAAAAAAAAAGTCAAGAGACTTAGATCGGTCCGACCCACCTAAAATTTCTAGATGAGATTTTCACTTGCCAATTTATCTATAGGATTCCGACCAACAAAAAATTTTCTAAAGATTTCTAATGCAATTATCCCGTGAAGCTTTTTACTTGAACGTACGATATTAAAACTATTTTCGACTGGGGCAAGTTGTTGAGTCGCCTCTCATCTACATTTTTCATTGCATTCGAGTTGAAAAAAGAGAGAAAGAAAACGACAAAACAGTTCTTGTAATAAAGAAAAATTCCAAAGACGTAAGCAAGAATAGTTTAGTTAATGAGTACGTAATAGCGACGTCGACCAAAATTTGCAACTTAAAAGTTGTGAAAAGTATTGTGTGACTATACTATTGGCAAATTAGTCTATTCTGGTAGTGCTGTCTCTACTGCTATTTTAGTTGACTTTGTCATGCTTGTTTCCAAATACCCTTCTAGAATGCGTGATCGGTAAGAAAACGTTAGGTTTTGTTACAAACCACTGCCGGGGCGGCCCCTCGAACTCCGCTCGCTCACCCTTGGGCGGGACCCACATACCTTCCTATTGACAGGAAGTGTGATCACTGTATCTGTTTCGCGAAACAATGCACGATTTTGAATTTAAACATTTTTATGAGAATAATTGCTTATCTTACTTATAAAAAAGAGCAAATGAAAAAAAAATGTTTGTCATCCACAAAAATATTTAGGCATAAATTATTATCGATAAAGAAACGTTTTGCATTGGCCAATAATTTCAAACGATTATTTTAAGAAAAATATTTCTTCAAATCATTCGTTTTTCGCGAAATAAACGGAGCTAATTGTTAGGATGTGCACGTGTGAGTTGTGTTAGAAGAGTCCCACATTGGAGAATTAATGTGGTGTTGAGCACTTAATATATTCAAGTTGGCCCATAACTCATTAGCTTAAGTTTTTGAGTTAAGGTGGGTTTGATTGGATATGTTAGTGGGTTTGGACATGGACTCTCTCTTGGCGATCTCCCCGAAAGAGGTATCGCACTTCTGTCGCGCAATCCCATCACTAAGGTCGGCGTTTGTTTCACTGAAAGCTTCGTAAAGAAGGAAAATAATTTCAAACTAAAGTGTGGTTCAAGGGAAGTGATTCCCTTCTCGCTTAGCAAGGAAACTTTGTTTTCCCCCAATCTATGCTTTCAATCCATGGAAATCGTCTTCCGTAGATCGGTTCGGTCTCCGTCATCGAAACACTCGAAAAGTCGGGAAACAATTTCCTGGAAATGGCTTTCCTTCAAACGAGAAGGACCCCAAGTACGATTCAAGAGTGACGAGGAGCACTGTTCGACGAGACGTCAAACAAGTTAATACCCAAGCGATTAAAGCGGAACTGGACGAGAGGATCACATCGAACAAGAAAGAGTTGGGCATCGACCATCTTCCACATGAAGAAATTTTCTCACTTATCTCATCATATCAAGAGCTACGTATGCTTGTGCGTTTGGATCATGAACCATTCTTGATGTTGATAGCTTAATCTGTAGAAAAGATGTCCGAGCGTAAGGGCAGTCATGAATTTCATTAGACCGATGTTTGGAGTGAGAACATTTACGTCAGATTAGGCACTGAGTCGCCATCCGAAAGCCCATGTGATTCCAACCGTCGGATTGAATGGTGCACATTAGTCCAGGCCCCGTATGAGTGTTGGTCACGCTCACACATTGGACACAGTTGATAGGATCTCGACATTGCCAGATGCAGACATGCCCGTACCAACTTTGTCAAAATTGAGACTTTGAAAGTGATTCAGAACCAACACAAACCTTGGGAGATAAGACTGCATGAAGATTGATGTGAAAAGTCATTGTTACATAAGATGTACAATGCCACTCTTGAGGAACAACTATCTCGGCCTTTAAAATTGACTTTGCTTTTAGCTTCAACGGCTCGAAAAGTTTAAACTGATAGATGAAAGTATAGTTTAGCATTTGAACATCCTAATACTCCCGCTCAAGTGCGGGAAGGGGGAGAAGAGCTGGAAAGGTTTGAACTTAACTCTAGTCTTACATGAAATCTCGTGAGACTACTGTCAATTATTATGAAAACTTAAGGTTATAGACAAAGACGTGAGATTCAATATTTAAATATTCTGGCGTAGGAAGTTTAATCTAAAAATCTAAAGCTTTTGGGCCGATCTTCCAAAAGAGACATCATAAGTCGTGTTATCTCTTATGTGAAATCTTGTGAGACTACTGTCAATTGTTATGAAAACTTAAGGTAATAGATGAAGACGTGAGATTCAATATTTGAATATTCTGACGTAGGAAGTTTAATCTAAAAATCTTAAGCTTTTGGGCCGATCTTCCAAACGAGACATCATAAGTTGTGTTATCTCTTTCGCATATGTGCCTCTGACCTCGCTAGCAAAATTCCATGTGCTGTTCCTCGTCTAGTTTGCACATGAGAGGGATGTTGAAGTATTACCTCAATTTATTTGACAACGGATCTTATGTGCTTTTTATATTCATATAGTCTCCTTTTTACCTATTAGATTAGGCTTTTAGGTCGATTTTATAACATATATCATGATCGTCTACATGCGACCGATATCATGAAGATTAATATGATGAGCAAGATCAACGAAATATATGGGGGGAAGTTTTCTACTTTGCTAAGATCGAAGGGGATCTCACTATCATTTTCGAGATAACCACGGGCCAATTAAATTTTAAAACTTATCATGTTCATACATTTGAGTCCCGAAATTTTTATTTCATGCGTTCAAATTCTAAACTTGACGACTTCGATGCACTTGACTCCTCCCATGGGTTCAATTAATTCTAAGTAGACGAGATATGACATTTTCCTTCCACTAAAACCTAATGGGACTGATGGAAGGGGTTTGAAATGGACTAGTCTGACAAGTTCTACGGATCTAAAAGCACTAAATAAAATTTTTGAGGGTTCAAATGTATTTTCGTGATAAATTAAGGGATTGCTATAATTGTCTCAAAGTTTAACAAGTTAATCGACCCGATCAAATGAGCAAATATCAAATACCTAGCTCAAGTTGACAAAGGTGTCGGATGCTTATTAGGAAGAAAATCCCTGTTTTAATTTGATTACTTGTTTAGTAAGTTAAACAAATAACAACTCGTTGCAGTAATTGCTATTTTTTTTTCCATGGAAATACGAATCATAATACTGTAATGAGGAGAACTATTGAGGCTACTCGTGTCACTTTGTTATCTTTTTTCAAATCATTCGCTCATGTAATTTTGGTAAACCAAACAAAAATAATCTTTGATCTAACTCTTCCATTTCGCAAACCAAACCCAGAGAATAACTACGACAACAAATCTAAACTCTTATCCCAATAAATGGGATCGGTTGTGAGAATCCCACAACTCCATTACATGTAAGGGTGTGATTCATACTCTCCATCGATATGAAGCACGAGAGTTTAGAATAATTTTTTTATTTTGTAATTGAGAGTGGTGATAGAAAGGTGGTATGTGCTAATAAATAGCCACACTTTAAGGGTGAACTAGAATTGACTTTTATATCTTTATTTCTTTTCTCGCTCCTACTTTCGATTTCGATGTGTTTATGTACTTGATCCTAATATTACGTTTCCTAAAACTCCGTACTTTTGTGTCGTCTTTGGCGCATCCGATGGTTTTCATTCAATCGTCACAAATCCATCTCAAGCGACTTTCTCTCTTTTTCTATCCTCGATGGGACAACACCTGCCTTCTTCAGAATAGATTCGTTTCTAAATCTTGTCTTTTCTTGTGCGCCTACTCATCCAACGAGACATTCCCGTCTCCCCGCTCTCGTTTACTCACCTTTTGATGCTTAATTATCCAGCACCCCATGCTATAATCAAAACTCTTATTCCCCGGTCCCGTGTTTAAGTTTTATCCCCCGTTAACTTGAGCACGAGATTTCAATGAGCCTTATATACACATGATCTCACTCCATTCATGAATTATATATAAATCAATAGAGAATGACCCTACAAAATATTAAACACGACTCTGGTGGAAATAACACGCAATCACGGTATCAAGCCTTGCTCACTCTAAAAAGGATAATTGCACCAACGGTTCTTGAATTTTGGCTCAATGTGTAATGTCGCCTATGAAATTTTAATTTGTTCAATGCGATCCTCTAAACAATTTAGTTCCTGAGCTATATGAAAACAACCAATATTATCGTTCCGTTAATTCAAATTCAGGGACAATATTGAACATTTTCATATAATTCAGAAACTAAATTGAACACGTACCAAAAATTTAAAAGGTTGCATTAAACAGATAAAAGTTCAGAAACCGTATTGCACATTGATAAATTAAAATTTCATGGATGTCATTGCACATTATGTCAAAGTTCAGAGACTATATATATCATTTTCCACCTAATACATTCACCACGTCACTGCTTTCAGTCTTGTTCACTTTACTTCACTTTTTCTTTGAACTATTTCTGGTCAGGACCATGTCATATGCATGCAAAAATTTTATCTATAGGGACACAATCAGAGGAGGTACAGCCAAAGCCATCCAGTTCCAAAGATAGAAAAAAAAATGACTTGTGTGCAGCCCTAGACCTCTTAAGGACCCTAATTTTTAAAGCATAAAGTCATAAATGCGAATGTTTGTCTGTCAATTGTTGAGAGCCCGCAACAGAAATCCGATACCTTCGCTAGGAGTGAGAGATATCGTTAAGAGAAAACCCAAATCCAAGTCCATCAACATATCTAATTCGACACAACTTCACTTAAAAGTTTAAGTCAATGAGTTATATGCCAATTATGATATATTAATTGCTCCAGATCACATCAATTTTTCTATATGAGACTTATCTAACATAATTCACATGCACATCTTAACATTAATGTAGGGGAGAGAGAGAGATAACTGTGGGGTTGTGTCATTTAACATTGGCATGACACATAATCATCATCTTCACCATCACAACACAGAGAAAACCGGCAACAGAAACATAATTGGAACAGACAGCGACAGCTGCTTCCCTATCCTTTTCCCTTCTACCTCTCGAGCACATGCTCTCTTTCCACAACATGTCCTGTTCCTAGTTTACATGAATCTGGGCTGCCATTACACGACCCTTTGTGTTTGCGCTTGCATGAATTCTCGTAACCCTTCACATGATGGGCCACGTGATGTGAGGTCGCCATCTCAAATCTCCCACTCGATGTATCAACGACAATAATTTCTTCCCCTCCATCGAGATTTCAGATAACGAAGTGACGCCATATACATGCACATCTTGCATGTTTATATGCAGGCACAAATTAGGTTTTTTTTTTTTACCTCCCTTCCCACCACCACCTTCTCTCCTCTTGATGACCAAGATCCATGTGATGATGCGACCTCTGTCGCTGTTCTGCCAAGTTTTTTTTGTCCCCCCATCACCTCCATTGTATTACAGACACGCATCAGATGTTCGATGGTATGTCGTTCTTCACCAACAGTTCCACTCATAACTTGCGTTAGAGAGCAGATGAGCAGTTGCCATTTTCATGCAAAGAAGGTTTTCGATTAAATCCTCTGAACTCGAGTATTGCCTTGAAAATATGTTGATGTGTCGACTCACTGTCAAGATATACATATACGAATTAGTGTTTCATGCATCTTATGTACTTAGATGTGACAAGGAGAGTGTCCAAAAGACGTAGGTTACAACTATTATTCTTTCATGCAAATTCAACAACCTCGTGACTGGAAGGCACTGCCGCGCCACCTAATATTCAAAAGATTTGCACTTTAAGGGAACTAAAAGAAAATGTGTTGCTTTTTTTTTTTTGGCTAATTATTTTCGATAGAAACCCAAAAATAAAAAATAAAGGGGAGGTTTATGTTTTTCGAGGAATGACCGGCCATTTCACCGGAAAATATGGAAGACAGAAGGGGCCATGTTGCAAAGAGAGACCAAATTGTTTTCGTTTTGGTGAATTGAATTGTCAGATATACACTAGTCAGTCTCAAAACCCTAATCCGACCACCCACCGACAATGAAATTAGTGTCCACTCTTTTGATTGAAATGCTGCTTGCCACGGCCCCCAGTGGATGGGGCCTGACAAGCCCCTGAAAATTTGGACACTGTCCTTATTGAGCCCAACCCCACATTTCATGGACATGTTGTGGGCAAGCACACAAGAGAAGAGACAGAGAGAGGAGGGAGGGGGCTGAGAGGCCATAGCTCTCATGCCCCTACCTCCGAGTTGGATTGATGTGGACACGGTGTATTAGTGGGAAATGAAACTTTCATTCCGGTGGAGGCCCCAGGAGTTCGAATAGGCGAACTGACAGCGATGACGAGTCCGAGGGGGCGCTTGGGCCCCAGCTGGAGCGCCCCGGGGCCTGGCCGTCAGCCGATGCGGAGCACTCATACCGCCCAACTGGGGACACGGGCAAGTGGGTGCATGTACCCGCGGAGGCTCAGGTTACGCAGGAGTCATGTGGTTTCACATGTGTTGGTGATGAGGCCAATTCTCAATATGTAGGGTTTGTATTGGAGATTTATGCAGAGAGTGAACCAACTTTTTGCTGCTCCGGTTAAGGACAAGACCCCTATGTGCATTATGGGATGCCATGCAGACAAATTACGCTGCAAACCCATTTTATTTCTTGTCATTACCTTGCAAGTATCAATGGAGGTTCTCTTGAGTCTTTCAATCATTGAACCTTTTTGGAGGGTGACAAGGCGTTTTAAGCCCAACTGTAATTTCAGGTAACGGTCGTGGACACCATTTTGTCGGGTCATGATCCTTAAATTCTGCCATGTTTGGAAGTATTCAGGGAAAAACTAGAAGACCACCACATAATTAGGGTTTCCAGACCAGGTCTGGGCTCAGATGACTTGGTCGAAATTTGGACCGCAGTGAGAACTATGTGTAGTCATGGACCAGTGTCTATGTGCCAGGCCAGTTCAAATTAATAAGAAATGCTTTTTTGACAATACTGTCAGAAACAGTATAATCTCAATCGTAGATTCACACACCATTGCCACTTGTTTTACATAAAACATTAATTAATTGAGAGATCGTGTGATTATAAATTACTGACACTACTACAACAATGTCAGGTTAGCGGCTTCTCTAATTAATTTTGCGATTGCTCAAGACATGAATTGATTAGATTACGCCAAGTGGCAAGTACCTCGTTTAGCTTTCCCTACAACCACAAGTTTTAGGAAGTAAAGCAAACAATAAGGCATTATAAGCAACTAGTGTAAAATACTTCTATGCAAACAGTCTAGGAATGGAAATACGGAATAAATGTATATGATAAAAAGAGTTTCTTATGTGTCATAATTTAAACCTCACATACAATTAAGGTGATGGATTTTTCACCATTGGTGTAAAGAAGTGTCTGTTGTCCAATCGTCCTCCTAGCAATACATGTGTATCTACGTTCTCTCGTATCTGAAGAGTGGGATCCATTATTAGGGGAGAGGAGGAGGGGAAGAATTACCCCCCTCCCCCCTCCCAAAAAAAGCCCTAAATCTATTGCAATTATATTAATTCAATTCTATCGGACAGATTCTGAAGACCTACATTTGGCAGATTTTCGATTGTGGCAGCTACTTGAGTGTGGCATCTTCTTTTATGGAAGTTTGCAATTTTTGATTGACAAGATTATTTTTCAATCAGATCAATAAATATCCTTCATTGGAAATTGACTTCCAGGAATAAGATCTTGTGATTATTTGAATTGATCATATATTTGGAAACTGAGGATTCAGTTGTACGAGCGATTGAGTCTAAAGAGTTTAGATTCTACTTCAACTGCTATCATATCTTCTTAAATACAGTCTTGTTCAATCATGATTGATGACGTCCAATCAATGATTGAAGAGCTATCCTTTGTTGATTCATCCAACAGTTAGTTTGGAAACAGAGGAGTATAAAAGAATATCTATGGCGACCAATGAAGGGGGTCGAGAACATACTATTCCAAAGTGTCTAAGTTATTTAGATTCATTCTACTTGTTTCATAGGAATTTTAAAATACTGTTTTCGTGAGATTTTGTAAGAGTGATTGGGAGTATTATATCTTGTAAACCTCCTTTGATTCATTCTAATGGAATTCAATCAATCGGTTGTCATCGTGGGATAGTGGACGTAGTCTTATCAAGCTGAACCACTATAAACATTGCTGTCGCGACCTAAAATTTTAATTATTTATAGGCTAATCGATTATTAGGTTAATTTAACAACTAACCTAACACGGACTCTCCCAAGCCCTACCAAATCGCAACTTAAATTAATTTGAATGATTTAAAGTTCGGAATCGCCACTAATGATTTTTGATAGGTTGATTAGAAACTTAAGTAAAGCAGCGGGAGAGCCATCTTACTTCTACGAACCAGAGATTGCAGATTTGAGGACTTGATTACATTAGTTAATTAAAACTAATGCCCTTTCGGTACCTTAATTCCATGAGATGTCCTAAATCGATGATTTGAATTGAATTTAATTTGAATTCAAGTGAGGTGTTTCCTTTTGGGATTTTTTCTTTTTAGATGCAATGCATGAATGACATGGAATGCATGGGCACGCAAAAATAAATGCAATGAATAAATAACAGAAGATGCAATGCAAGACATGCAGAACTAAAGTTATTTTATCCGATATGCAAAATTAACTCATTAATTAAAGCATGCAAAAGTACATGACACCAAAGCATAACGCAATACCATTATTCTAAAACAATCAATCATGCAACTGGTTAATTAAACATGCAAGCTATCATGCAATTAATTTAAATTAAATATGCCAGAACTATGTATAACATGTGATTCATCGAAGCAATTCAATATGCAAACTCGACTACTTAAGACGGAAGCTTCTAAACGCATATTAAATTACATTCAAAAATGAAATGGGATACGAAAGTTCACATTGCAAATTATAAAAGATGACGTGGACTTACAAAAAAGATGATATGCGAAAATGTGAATATATTCTATGACAATATGAAATTTGTGACATTTTTTTTTGAAAAGAAGACAACCTAATGAGATACATGAAAATATGAATGCCTAGATACGATATGCATGATTTCTTGAAAATATGGAATGCAATATATGATAATCGAAAATATGAGATGTAAGATATGCAAAGATTGAATTCAGAAATATGCAATGGATATATGCACGAAAACACGAAATAAGATAAAAATGTGATATGCATGATATTAAAAATATGCTATCCTAATCTACGTGAAATATGCAAAAATGATAAGATATGCGTGGATATGATTTTTTGTTCTTTTCTTCTTAAAAAAATTGGCCACAATGAATTTTTTTGAAGGTTTTTGTTATCTATTTGCTTAAAGTTTAATGAGACAAGATTTCTAAGAAACCTTACTTTCCTAAAAAAATCAATTAGACATGGTTTTTAGGAAATCATATTTTACTAAATTTTTAAGAATCTTCTGGATATAGCAAAAATCAATCAAGATAGCTATCCACCAACCAATATTCATAGCACAAGCAGAAGCACAAGCATAATCTTTTTCTGAATTTTCCAAAAATAATTTTCACATCTCGAATTTTTTTAGGAAAATGGCTTTTTGGAGGTAGCAAATTAGACCTAAACGGTAATAGGTCAAATCGATCAAATCCAAGATTTTCTTGTCAAAGATTTAGGTTTTGATGTCGTTCTTGAATTTATGAAAAAAGTTTCAGTTTTGCTTTGACAACAAAATAAAAAAAAACATGCCAAACGGCCACTAAAAATTCGAAGATTCACTCTTTTAAGCCTCCACAAAAATTATGCATAGGTTAGTGATATAGAACATGCAAGAACGATGTATTTTTGGACCGAACATCACAAAATCAACATATGAATAGTAGCAAGACGACATGTTTTTCAACTCAGAACGTCACTGAATCAACTCCATGAAATTGTATAAAGGTTACCTTGAATTGAGTCCGGATGTTTGTGCTTCAAAACTGTGAATGTGCTCGAGAACCTCCTCTTGACAGTGTTGTATTTTGATGTAAAAAGCAGTGAGATAGCTCTGCA
The DNA here is from genome assembly GCA_028455895.1 of Rhodomyrtus tomentosa. Classification (NCBI taxonomy): domain Eukaryota; kingdom Viridiplantae; phylum Streptophyta; class Magnoliopsida; order Myrtales; family Myrtaceae; genus Rhodomyrtus; species Rhodomyrtus tomentosa. Next base: position 36,742,992 of record JAPCWY010000004.1, read on the forward strand.
GCAACGGAACTTAGAAAACCATAGCAATAGGGCTCAAAATCGCATCAATAGATATCGGAACCGCAACCACAGACACTGGAACCGCAGCTATAAAAATTGGAACCGCAGCAATAGGCTAGAAACCGCAGCGATAGCTACTAGAAACCGCAGCTATAGGCACACAACCGCAGTAATAGCTACTGAAACCGCAGCTACAGGCAAATGGTGAGATCGAGCGACCACCGCAGCAAGGAGGTGTGCAAGATGATGTGATAAACTCGACTAAAAGAGGAGAATCTCGACCGGTGGGGGAGATTTTCGAACTCCTTTGTTCTCGATTTCACTCTGAAAATTCTGAAGGGTTTTGATGCTCCCTTCTCCTCTCTAAAATTATGAACATGTGTCCGCCCAATAACCCTAAGCATAATGATGTATATAGAGAGAGGATTAGGGTAATATTCTAGGATTCAATCTTGACCATCGAGATTTGATGTGGGATATCCACCGTATGATTGGAAATTTTTGAATATCCAAGGCTTTTTTATGCAATGTATGAGAATTTCTTTTTGCGAGAATTATGATTAACCCTCATTTCGTGAAATAAATGAATTTCCTAAAAACTAAAATTTAGGTGTCAACAATTGCATGCAATCTTCTCCTCTCAAAACTCTTGTTTTGTGTTTAGTTTACTTGCACGTTATTTTACTAATTTCATTTAGACTGTGATTTGAAACTATTTTAAATTTCCCGTTAAGTTTCAAATTGTTCAGAATCACTTATTTACCACCCTCTAAGTGATATTGCTAGGTACAACAATTGATATTAGAGCAGGTAGCTCATTTTTGTGAAGTGTTTTACTTCAGATTTAACAATCTACTATGTCTAGCAACAACTTTTTAGGAACAACAGACTTGCATTATGGCAACAAACCACCATACTTTGACGGAAAGAATTACAACTCGTGGTGCAACAAAATGAAGTGGTTCTTCAAAGCATGAGATGATTTGATGTGGGATGTTGTTGTCAATGAAGTTGTACCTGCTGTCACTGCAACACTCTCTACTGAAAATGAAACCAACACAAATGCTTCAGCAATGCTGTCAGATACTGAAAAGGATGAGAGACAAGGACTTGATTCTAAAGTTGTTCACGCATTATTTTGTGCTTTGTCTGCTCCTCTGTATAATCGCGTTGCAAAAGAAGAATAAGCAAAAGTTATATGGGATAGACTTCATGTCACGTTTTAAGGAACTGACAGAGTAAAGGGAATAATTCTTAGCATTCTGCTAAGAGACTATGAAGTCTTCAAGATGAATCTAGATGAGTCTATTGCAGATATGATCGACAAATTCCAAATTCTAGGAAGTGGACTTGCAAGGCAAGGTGCTCCAGTTGCTGAACCGATGCAAGTTAGGAAAATACTTCGAGATCTCACAGATGATTGGAACTACATTAAACCCTCAATACATGAGCGTCAAACAATCATGCCACTGTCTGTAGAGAAGCTTATTGGAACTCTACAATCTTACGAGACAGAACGAGAAAACAATACAAGAGGTTCTAAAGGTAAGAAGTCGATTGCGTTGAAATATGAGATTAATCATGATCTGTCTGACTTAGAAAATGAATATGAACACGATAAGGAGCTTGTGCTCATGTTAAAAAAATTTAGAAAAATGGCTCGAAGAGGTATAAATTTTAAAGGAAAGAAATCATTCGAACATAATGATTAGAAGCGCTCGAGCAATGACAAACAAAAAAATAAAGATGTGATATGTTTCCACTGTAAGAAGGCAGAATACATCAAGCCCAACTGTCCTATTTTGAAGAAAGGCAAGATCAAATATGAGAAGTGCAAGAAAGCACTAAAAGCAGAAACTTTAAGTGATTCTGATGACAGTGAGGATGACTATGCAAATATATGTCTCATGACAAAGTCAGATTCATAATCAGATTCAAGTTCAGAATCAAGTATTGAGGTATGTCCTTCTAAACTACCTAATAAAGTTACAGAGTACGTTGATGAGTTATGCAAGAGTTATAAAGAACCATTAAAAGGGTTTCTATTTTGAAAAAAGGAAATTTCTGTTTTAAAACAATAAAATATTTCACAAAAAGATAAGATCGAGTTTTTGCAAAAAGAATTTCACCGATGAAGGAAAGTCGTGATTTGATTTCAAAAGAAAATGATTCTTTGATATTTGAAATTGAAAATATTTCAAAAAGATTTTCTCAAAGTCCAAAAACTTGAAAAATATAATTTCCAAGCAGATTTCCTTTAATGAAAAATCTAGTTTGGGTCTCAAAAAGGAAAGTGATCTCAAAAACATATTTCCGAAAACAAATGACAGGATTTCTCGAAAACCTTTCAGATTTGCATACAAACATCATTTTCATAAACAGTTTAAAAAATCTTATGTACGACAACCTTGTATAAACTATGGTTATCTTAATAATGTCAAATGATCGTTGTATGAAAGTATAGAGGCATGTTAATAGAAAGTTATCAAGTGCTAACTCAAATGAACCAAAGAAAGCATGGGCACAAAAAGAAAAAAAAATTATTGAGTTGCTTTCTATTTGCAGGTACCAAAGAAGAGAAGGGTCAATGATTTCTGGATAGTGGTTGCTCAAGTCACATGACTGGAGATCTAGAAAAAAATTATTCCGCTTTCAAACTATAATAGTAGAAGTGTGTGTTTTGGGGAAATAATAAGGGAAAGTCATTGGCAAAAGAACTATGAGGATTGGAAACTTAACAGTGAATGACGTTTCATTAGTCAAAGGATTTAACTATAATCTTATCTTTGTAAGTCAACTCTGTGATTCTGGATATCAAATTTGTCTTGAAGATTCAAAATATTTAGGTATTAGCAAAGACAAGAAGCAAAGCTTCGCTAGCCACATGTAAATATTTATCTTCTTAACGTTGATTCTAAAGAATTGAAGTGTCTCATCCCTGTTAAAGATGAATCTGAACTATGGCATAGAAAGTTAGGTCATATCAGTATCAATGACATACCAAAGCTGTCTTCAAAGAAGCTTGTTCAAGGTTTGCCATAAAAAAAGTTTGAGAAATCAGAACTTTGCTCAGCATGTACTCTTGGTAAGTAGGTAAGAAAATCTTTTAAATCAATAAATCATGTTTCAACTGAAAGAATTTTGCAGCTACCTCATATGGATATCTTTAGTCGAAATAGAATCTTAAACTTTAGAGGTAAGAAATGTTATTGATGATTACTCTAGGTATACATGTATATTATTTCATGCTCATAAAAATGATGCTTTTCTTATCTTTTTCAAAATTTACAAAGAAGGTTTAGAATGAGAAAGAATATGATATTTCTTGCATAAAAATAGATCATGGAAGACAATTTGAAAACCAAAGTGTTTTGGCCTTTTGTGATGAGCTTGGAATTTAGCATAATTTCTCTAATCCTCACACTCCTAAAAAAATGGAGTAGTGGAAAGGAAAAACTATTCTCTGCAAGAAATATCAAAGACTCTTACGATGGAGAGCAAAATTACTTCGCATTTTGGGCAGAAGTAGTCTCAACAGCTGTGACATTCTGATTTCCATTAAATTTCAGATTCATTAATGAGAAGTAAATCTAGAGATGTATTTCAGTCGTATCTCGCTTGAATCTGATCAATTCGAGTAGGCTGACCAAAAGGGAAAGGCTAACGCGAGACAAGGTACGTGGACCTAGGAAACTCGGATAAGAAATATCGCTTTAACCATAAGGATTGTCGAGGGGATATTTAGAACCATAAAAAGGCCGATCTTAGGACAATTAAGGAATGCATTTGCTAGTGTTATGCGATTGAAGCGCGAGTGATGCCACTTAACCAACGTATGATTTGTAAAATTTACCTTAATCGGACAGTGACGATCGAGACCATAGGAACTAGTGATAGACCCTTGCAATTACATGACAATCAAAATCGCCGCGAATTGACGAGCCTTAAATGTGATATGAATCACAGGGTTGATACGCGTGACGTCTACAAAAGCCGTCCGTCGGTTAGGGATAGGCTGGAACCACGTCTGATAGAGAAAATCATCAGAAACGAGTCTTGAAAATTGAAAATGGAGAATCAAGAATTTCAAAGTTATATTTGGATTGGTCGTTGCCCCATTGAAGAATATTAAAATGAGAAAAACGACGTTTTGGACGTCGGGGGTGAAATTACCATTTTACCCCTTAAGCTTAAGCCTTGCCCATGCAAATAAAGAAGGGCATTTTGGTCTTTATCCCTACCCCATAGCTGCCGAAAAAGTGGATGAATTGTGGCCATTAGATCAAGTTATATGACATTAAGGACAAGTGTCAAGATATGGATTAAAGAGTGGTCAAGTCCACTATTTCTCACCTACCATTCAACCCCTTGACTTGAGCTTTGTATATAAAAATTTTCATTCTCTCTCCTCACTCATTGACGGGCCATAACACCCCCCATAGCTCCCGAACACTTCTTCTTCTTCTTCCTCCTGTTTTGCCGCTGGCGACAGCTCCTGCTGCTTCCTGTTCACCGCCGTCGATGCCACCTTTTGGCCACCACCTGGACTTTGGCCGATCACACCCTCTTAGCTCAACCTCTTGCCGACCTCCTCGAACTGGAAGCAAGCCATTTGGACCACCGAGGAGCTCCGACCAAGCTTTTTCCAGGGAGTCGACGAAAACTGATCCAATCTGAGGTAGGTGATGTTTCTGACCCCTTAGGAGGCCGAAATGTTGGAATCCTGAGGTCAAATTTTGTGGAGGTCTAGGAGACACGTATATCAATATGTGATAAAAAGTTGAGAATGATTTGATGAAGTTTTGATCTCGAATGGGTCTTGTGAACCTTGGACAGAAAACTGCCGGTTACGAACCTTGGAGGATCCGGCAACTTTTGATGGGATTTCGGCGACGACTCGACCTCAAACTCTCGGTGAGACCCTTAAACCCTTAATAGACATGTTAAGAGGTAGGTTAGTGAGTAAATGATGGATTTGGTGGAAATTTAGGATCGGTTGTGCTCGGTTTGCACAGACCCGAATAGAACCGATTCTATTCTATGCAAGACTGAATCTGTTGGGGTTGAAGGCTGGCGATTTTGAGCCTCAAATTGGTGATTTAGACATGCTAGGATGACGAGAATTATGTTATGGAGGTTTGTGGTTCATGGATTGCGGAATTGGACATGGAAATTGACGGATTGATTGGATTTTATTAAGTTGCGCGGTGAGTTCGATCTTGGACCATTGAAGCCGAAAATTGTGGGGGCTCAACAAGAGAAATTTGTGATATCAAATTCAAGGTAAGGGAATTCTAAACTTAGGATAGGAAGATTGGATTCGATTGGGCGAGTCGGACGAGATTGAGATGATTTCTTGAGGAGCTTAGTGTTATTGATCTTTGTGAATGCCAAGAGAGTATAAATGATTCAAATAATTGCATATGCATGTCTCTTGAGTAATTGGTCACATTTGTATGTGTATTGACTCGTTTCGCATGCCGTGGATGTCTTGTTTATGCATGAGATGTTTATGCACGAGATGCACTGGACCTTGTGTGCATGAATTGTGGTTGTGGCATGGCGGAGACGAGATAAGACCCTGAGGCGTATGAGACGCAGGGTGGAGAAAAGCCTGATGCGATCTAATCACGGGCATAAGAAAATAAAAGCCTGATGCGATCTAATCGTGGGTATGAGAAAAGCCTGATGCAATCTAATCGTGGGCATGAGCAAAGCCTGATGCGATCTAATCGCGGGTATTAGGAAGGCCTGATGCGATCTAATCGCGGGCATAGGATTAGCCTGATGAGATCTAATAGCGGGTATGAGAATGAGGCAGGCAGGAAGAGATAATTATGGTGAAGTGGCAAGACGAGGCATGCATGATCATTCGAGTGTGATATGATGTCATAGCTGCATGCCTGTCATTTGTGTTTCGTCATTTTTATTTGTATGTACCTGTGTGTTTATGAGTTTGGAATTTTGGGGTAGATGACTGCCTGAGTGGATGGTTAGCCTGACCTAGGGTTAGGACTCTTTTACTGAGATGTGTATCTCACCCATTTGGGGACCCTTATTTTTACATATCCTAGGCCTTGACCATGTGGCCTATTCGTTTTGGAGATCCTAAGGAGATGACAGTGCATTTTGATGAGTTCCCTGACGGTCAGGGAACCATTTAAGTGAGGAAGTGTACGGTCGTGTGGGTAGACGAGGGTAGCCCAAACTGGAAGCCTCATCGGTACGAGGCTTGGTTTAGGAAAGTTGGGGACAAGTCGACTGGGCCGCTGAAGCTCCATGATGTGCCCCAAGGAGTGATCTCTGACTGGTACCACCCCGGTAGTGACCAAGATCAGGCAGAGGGATCGGTAGCTGGTTCTAGGAACGGACTGGAGAGGATCCCGGCTCTAGAGTTCACCGAGGATGAGGTTATTGTGCTGGAGATGACCGAGGAGGATCTTGCTGAGCCGTCGCATGAGGAGACCATGGAGGATACCATTGAGGTTCGCTCCGAGACGTTCTCAGAGTATGAGCCGAAGGAGGATGCCACGGACACCGATGACTCCAGCAGCTCTTCCTAAGAGATTCTAGTTTGTGGCTTGATCTTTTGTGGTGACCCCGACCATGATTATTTTGGATTTTGTTGATGGTCTATTTTGTATGCTCACCTGTCACCTCTTTGCTTATCAGATTTAGTGGTTACGTACTGGTATGAACAAATGAATGTTATGTACGATAGTATTATGCAATTCAGGTCCCACTTAACTTATATGTTGTACCAAGGATTTATCTCATTGTCGTTTCCGCATGCTTTGCGCGCGCGCGCGCACACACACACACACACACACACACACACACATATATATATATATATATATATATATATATATATATATTACGTCACTCGTCTTAATTGTGGATCTTGAGATTACGAGAGATATTTGGTTTGCTTGCAGGGAGTCACGTGCTCGTGCCCGGGGCGTGACAACAACTTGCTCCATTTTGAATCATATTTCTTTAAGATCAATTCTTGAGAAAACTCCATATGAGCTTGAAAACCTTTCAGATCTGCATACAGACATCATTTCATAAACAGTTTACAAGATCTTATGTGCGACTGTGGTGATCTTAATCATGTCAAATGATCATTGTATAATGTAGAGGCCTGTTAAAAGAAAGTTATCAAGTGCTAACTCAAATGGACCCAAGAAAGCATGGGTACAAAAGAAAACAATGGGTTGCTTTCTATTTGCAGGTACCAAAGAAGAGCAGGGACAAATGATTTCTGAATAGTGGTTGCTCAAGTCACATGACTGGGGATCTAGAAAAATTTATTCAGCTTTTAAACTATAGTGGCAGAAGTGTGTCTTTTGGGGGAAATAATAAGGGAAAAGTCATTGGCAAAGGAACTGTGACGATTGGAAACTTAACAGTGAATGATATTTCATTAGTCATTGGCAAAGGATTGAACTACAATTTTATCTTTGTAAGTCAACTCTGTGATTTTGGTTATCAAATCTGTTTTCAAGATTCAAAATATTCAGGTGTTAGCAAAGACAAGAAGCAATGTTTCGCTGGTCACATATAAATATCTATCTTCTTAATGTTGATTCTGAAGAACTGAAGTGTCTCATCTCTGTTAAAGGTGAATATGAACTCTGGCATAGAAAGTTAGATCATATCAATATCAAGCACATATGAAAGCTATCTTCAAAAAAGCTTGTTCTATGTTTGTCACAAAATAAGTTTGAGAAATCAGAACTTTGTTCGGCATGTGCTCTTGGTAAGTAGGTAAGAAGCTCTTTTAAATCAATAAATCATGTTTTAACTGAAAGAATTTTGCAACTACTTCATATGGATATCTTCGGTCAAAATAGAACCTTAAACTTTGGAGGTAAGAAATATTGTCTTATTATTATTGATGATTACTCTAGGTATATATGTGTATTATTTCATGCTCATAAAAATAATGCTTTTCTTAACTTTTTCAAAATTTACAAAGAAGGTTTAGAATGAGAAAGGATATGATATTTCCTGCATAAAAACAGATCATGGAGGAGGATTTGAAAACCAAAGTTTTTCAGACTTTTGTGAGGAGCGTGGAATTCAGCATAATTTCTATAATCCTTACACTCCTCAACAAAATGGAGTAGTAGAAATGAAAAACCGTTCTCTGTAAGAAATGTCAAGGACTCTTCTGATTGAGAGAAAAATTGCTTCTTGTTTCTGGGCAGGAGCAGTCTCAACAGCTTGCTCCATTCTGAATCATATTTCTTTAAGATCAATTCTTGAGAAAACTTCATCTGACCTTGAAAACCTTTCAGATATTCATACATACATCATTTTCATAAACTGTTTACAAGATCTTATGTGCGACTGTGATGATCTTAATCATGTCAAATGATCATTGTATGAAAGTGTAGAGGCCTATTAATAGAAAGTTATCAAGTGCTGACTCAAATGGACCCAAGAAAGCATGTGTACAAAAGAAAACAGTGAGTTGCTTTCTATTTGCAGGTGCCAAAGAAGAGAAGGGACAAATGATTTCTGGATAGTGGTTGCTCAAGTCACATGACTGGAGACCTAGAAAAATTTATTCAGCTTTCAGACTGTAATGGTAAAAGTGTGTCTTTTGGGGGGAAATAATAAGGGAAAAGTCATTGGCAAAGGAACTGTGAGGATTGAAAACTTAATAGTGAATGATGTTTCATTAGTCAAAGGATTGAACTACAATCTTATTTTTGTAAGTCAACTCTGTAATTTTGGTTATCAAATATGTTTTCAAGATTCAAAATATTCAGGTGTTAGCAAAGACAAGAAGCAATGCTTCGCTGGCCGCATATAACTATCTATCTTCTTAATGTTGATTCTGAAGAACTGAAGTATCTCATCTCTGTTAAAGATGAATATGAACTCTGGCAAAGAAAGTTAGGTCATATTAGTATCAAGCACATATCAAAGTTGTTTTCAAAAAAGCTTGTTCTATGTTTGCCACAAAAAAGTTTGAGAAATCAAAACTTTGTTTAGCATGTACTCTTGGTAAGTAGATAAGAAGTTCTTTTAAATTAATAGATCATATTTCAACTGAAAGAATTTTGTAGCTACTTCATATGGATATCTTCGATCGAAATAGAACCTTAAACTTTGGAGGTAAGAACTATTGTCTTGTTATTGTTGATGATTACTCTAGGTATACATGTGTATTATTTCTTGCTCATAAAAAATATGCTTTTCTTATCTTTTTCAAAATTTACAAAGAAGGTTAGAATGAGAAAGGATATGATATTTCCTACGTAAAAACAGATCATGGAGGAGAATTTGAAAACCAAAGTTTTTCAGACTTTTGTGAGGAGCTTGGAATTCAGCATAGTTTCTCTAATCCTTATACTCCTCAACAAAATGGAATAGTAGAAAGGAAAAACCATTCTTTGCAAGAAACGTCAAGGACTCTTCTGTTTGAGAGCAAAATTGCTTCTTGTTTCTGGGCAGGAGCAGTCTCAACAACTTGCTACATTCTGAATCCTATTTCTTTAACACCAATCTTTGAGAAAACTCCATATGAGCTTTTCAAAGAAAGAAAACCTGATGTTGCATACTTTCATGTGTTTGGATGTAAATATTTTATTCTGAAAAGTGCTAGCGATCGTATTGGCAAGTTTGATGAAAAGCCAGATGAAGGTATATTCTTGGGATATTCAATGAAAAGTAAAGCCTATAGAGTCTACAACAAAAATTCTCATATTGTTGAAGAATCTATGAATGTTAAATTTAATGAGAGATTTCAGAATGATCAATCTAAATCTGCTCGAGTTCATGTTCTTTTTCAAAATTCAGAACCTTCAAGAGAATCTGAAGAGAATAAAGACTCAGAAGAAAATGTTGTTTCTGAAGATACTCAGAAGGAGGATCTTCAGATTGTAGAAATTTCAGAGGGAATGCAGCATGAATGTGAAGATCCCACTGTTACACATATGAACGTTTTAACAAAAATTTAAAACACAAATCTTGTCATCCGAAGGAGCTTATCATCTGGTGATCTTACACATGATGGATGGAGTTACTCAAGGATTATGACTGCGATATTTTGTATCACCCTGTAAAGTTGAATAGAGTTGTGGATGCGCTTAGTCGAAAATCCAGCATTTGCTTTTGTTGGTTAAGAGATGGTCCTTACTTGATGGACTGAGAGATTTCGAGTTTAAGCTGGAAGTTTGCCAACTATCGAGCTTAGTGGCAACCTTGAGGATTGAACCTGAAATTCGAGAACGAGTAAAGGCCTTGCAGTCTACGAATCCTGAGATCCAGAAGATCCTCGAGATGGATGTAGCGAGAAGGAAACCTAAGTTTCAAGTATCAGAGGATGGAATTCTGAGTTTCCACGAGACGTTAATGTGTGCCTGGTGACAAGGAACTTAAGGAAAGAATCTTGTTTGAAGCTCATAGGAGCAATTACAGTATTCACCCTGGTAGCACGAAAATGTATCAGAATTTGCGTCAACATTATTGGTGGAACAGAATGAAGGTGAATGTGGCTAAGTATTAGGGGTATCCATACCAAACAAGAGACCTGACCTGAGATATGACCCGACCCGACTCAAAATTTATATGAACTTTTTGTTCAGGTCTCACTGTGTTCGGGTAACAATAAAATCGGTTGGGTATTGTCATGAAGTTGTTTATGCTCAGGTATTACCCGAACACAAACATAGTAACACCCAAACACAGAATTGAGCCATCCCAAACACGGAAAGCCCAAAAACAGGAAACAGGGAAACATAAGTAAACCTAAAGGCTAATGTAGGCGCCGCTTGTTCTTTCCATCGACCACCTTCCTCCTCTCGCTCAGATCTGCTCCTGAGTCTTCCGAAGTCAAAGACAAGTGGTTCAATCTCATTGTCATTTCATTCGATTACGATTGCCTCCTCCATTCCTCTCGCAACCCACATTCTTCAGGTTCCCTTTTGATTTCTTCTCGCTTTCAAATTGCGCTTTTTCCAGGATAGAGGGATTGATTTTGCCCTAATTATGCGCTTGGGTATGTAAACTATAGTATGCTCGATGTTGGGGGTTACAAGGATCATGCATTGTATTGTGTCTTCCAAGCATTTTTGTTGCTTCTACTGTTTCCTTCTTTTCTTTTTATTCTTTGAATTAGTGGCTTATCTTGACTTGATTGATCGCTTGGTGTAAATTAAGCCCATCCAATTTTGTTTGCTGTATTTCTCCTTCGCGTTCTCCGAGGCTTGGTGGCCTTGTAGCTTTCCTTTGCGCCGTCATTGAGCTCGCAACCTAGAGTGACGCCACGCCAGCGCAGCCCTTGTCGTTGCCGCTGACCTCAGGTACCCTCGCAATCCGATCGTTTCTTTTATCCTGTCCTCGCCGCTAACTTCATGACCAAGATCAAGGATAGCCCTACCCATCTGACCAAGCTGAGAATCTGAGAGATCTTGAACAGTCTTCTTTCTCAATTCAATCTCAACATCCACCTTGGCATTTAGGCCTTTAATATCAGTGTGCAAAGAGTTCCAAATGTTTGTCAACTTTTGATCCATTTCTCTCTGTCGCAACACCAGCTCCCTCAGAAGTTCTGAGTCTGTCACATTGTCCAAGTCATCGGTCCGAGTTCCCTTATTCGAAGACTTCCCTTGAGTCTTACCATGTTTCTCAGATGATGAGAGTGACTTGCCTAGGGAAACGGCTATGCCGGCATCATTGATATCTAATTCAGTATCCTTCCCTTCAGACATCACTTCTTGTTGAATATCCTCTTCACTTCTAAGAAAATCAGAGATTTGACTCTGTCAATCTCTTCTTTCAATTTTCAAGCCTATCTGCTTCCTTCTATTCTCTCTCTTTTTCTTCTCTTTTCGTCTCCTGTTCTATGGCTGATTGTTCTTACTACTCTAGATTATTTGCAGGAACATCCTCATGGGTTGATGTGATAATTGTCCTGACCAGATTTTCTAGTTCTGTTTCACTTATAATGGAGCTGTCAGAGTTATATTCTCTTTCAATTCTTTCAAGCAACACTCTGACAAGCTTCCTCTTCTTCATTGCAGATCTGGTAAGCTTGTGAGCCACCATCTTTATCCTTGTCTTTCGAGTGAATTCTGAAGATTGTCTTGTTAGTTGGGGGTGCCGAGTCTTGTCAATAGATTGTTTATGAACAGATTGCTCATTTCTTTTGTGCTGAGGCAGATAAATAAGAACCACTTGCTTCTTTCTATTCTTTACTATCTATCCTCAACCTTATATCCCATCTTGGTGAGCATTGTTTCACCAGCGTTACCTTGAGGCAACTCAACAGATATAAGTTCCAAGGGAATTGGTATCCTTAGATACTCAAAGATTCTGCTAATCAATGATTCATAAGGCAGCTGACCCTTGTTCTTTTTCATAGCTCTTCACATATGAAGAAATAATAGGTGTGGAAGAGAGAAGGGTTTACCATTTAGAATTGCCCAAATAAGTTTTTCCTCATAGCTTGATGTATCAGCTTTGGAGGATCCTTTTGGCCTAGGGCAATTAATGACTACCTTGTACAGAGTAATAGTTCTCAAGGGAAAAAGGTGATGTTCAACATGAGGTTTGTGTGCTCTAGATTAGGATTGCTAGACAGCTCCTGGTAGATATCTTCATTAGAAATGGGAATTTTTGTGAAAGTAAACAACTCAGATTGAAGAATATCTGCAAAGTCTGCAGCACTTAGAATAATATTATGCTCACAAAATGAGAAATGAATTACATCTCTATCAATCATAATGAAGTTGGAATAAAAGTATGCAGTCGGTTCAGGATACTAGGAAGTGTTTAAAGAATAGAATGAATGCAGGTGTAAGTTTGTGAGAGGATAAAGGATATGTAAGTTGTTCCTCTAAAAAAAGTCAGAATCAATAGGTCTTTTAGACATGACACCTCGAGCAAGTAATACATCATAGCATTTCTTGTGTTTCACTATTCTAAACAGTTTATCTGAATCCTTTTCACAAGCCAAAAATTTCATGACCATAGGCTAATAATGAGCATATGTTGCCTCATCATCATCTTCACGCTAATGATCACTAAAATATATTTCTTCTTCAACATTCTCTTCATTAATGGTAACAAAATGTTCACCAACCTTCTCCTTTCCCTTCTTAGATGATTTATCTTTTCGAGTTTCAATACCCACTTTAGTGGCCTGCCAAATCTCTAATTGAGTTAACATCTCACTAAATTTCTGTACCTCTCTTTCATCAAAAAATCCATTTTCACGTACATGTTCAGTAATATGATATGAGGGGTCTTCCTTATAATCTCATAGCCTTAATCAGATGAGATGTGACTCTAACTAAATGGGTTCTTTTATCAACAGGCATATTGGCTTTCTCCTCAGGTGTTTGAGTTATCGTTTTAGTGAGGCGATCTTGTAGCTTCTTCTTCCTTCTTTCAATTTCTTCAGGACACCCTTGGATTTTGATTCCAGCCACTAGTTTCTCTATTTATTTTCTCCTTTTCTTTGCTTCATCCATTTTGGGTGACTCAGTGAGATCATAAGAGGTTGGAGCATCACTCGTAATTCTAGGTTTGCGAGAATCAAGTCGACCTGATCGACGAGAGCTGGTTGATGGGGTTTTCTTCATGGAAGAGACTTTATCTGCCATTATCGCTAGGAGGGTGAAAGGATTTTGGTTGAGAGATTTTAGGGTTTTTGTGAAGAAATTATGAAACTGCTAACCGAAAAGAGTCAGAGAATGTGAGTTTTGAGTTTTGAGGAGGGAGATGATTTAGTCTTGGCTTTTGTCTTTCAAAGAATTAGAAACCGCCTAGAGAGAATATTTGAAGAAGTTATGAAAATTAATTTTGGAAATCTTAAAATCATTCAATCGATTATAAACAAGCAATCAATCAATTACGATAATTAGTACAATCATAATATTTCCAAAGTATTTAGAAAGATTGTGATGCGTACCTTATTTGTTGCCAGAAATATAACTACTTATGCACCAAAAATTGGAATGATCAAACCTTTAGTTGTTTCCACTCAGAAGTTGTCATCCTTAGATGATGCTTTAAGTTCTGAGTTCCTTGTAGTAATAGAGCTTCTTCAGATGAAGCTTTGACATCATTTGCTTCTTCCATATATTGCTTTAAGCTCATAAGTAAAATCTTCATGTCTAAATAACAGCTTAAACATACATTATGGTAATACATAAATCTTGTCTGATATATTTAAATGTATTCTTATCAAGTGGCTTGCTGAATATATCAGCTAATTGATGTTTTCAATCAACAAATTGAATGATCATATCACCATTATGCACATGGTCATGAATAAAATGATGTTTAATTTCAATATGCTTAGCTCGTGAGTACGTAATTGGATTCTTGGTAAGATTGATTGCGTTGGTGTTGTCACATTTGATTTCCACATTACGAGATTGAACACCAAAGTCCTTCAGATGTTGTTTCATTCATAGGATTTGTGCACGACAACTTCCCAAGGCAACATACTCAGCTTCTGCAGTTGATAGAGCTACAGTGTTTTGTTTCTTGAAAAACCAAAACACTAGCATTGTTCCCAGAAGTTGACATGTTCCTGAAATACTTTTCATGTCTAACTCATGACCTACATAGTCATCATCTGAATATCCATGTAATACAAGATTTGACGTCTTAAGATACCATAGTCCTAGAGTAGGATAGGTTCCTATGTATTTGATAATTCTCTAGACATTTGTAAGATGTGATTCTTTAGGATCTAATTGAAATCTAGCACACATACATACACTAAAGATAATATCAAGTCTAAAAGCAGTAAGATATAGCAATGAACCAATCATACTCCGATAAAGCTTCTGATTAACCTGTTTGCCTTGTTCATCCTTGTCTAACTTAGATGAAGAAGACATTGGAGATTCGATTTTCTTGCAATACTCCTGACCAAATTTCTTTACCAGTTTAAGATCATATTTCTCTTGATGTATGAATATTTCTTGATTAGTCTGATTGACTTGTAGTCCTAGGAAGAATGTAAGTTCTCCTATCATACTCATTTCGAATTCATTTTGCATGATCTGAGAGAATTCTTCGCAAGGATTTTCGTTAGATGATCCAAAAATAATATCATCTATACATATTTGAATAAGTAAAATTTCGTTACATTCCCTTTTGATAAATAAAGTCGTATCAACTTTACATTTCTCAAAACCTTTGTTGGTAAGGAAATTACTTAACATTTCATACCATGCTCGTGGTGCTTGCTTGAGTCCATAGAGAGCTTTTTAAAGTCTGAATACATGATTTGGACTTTTTGGATCTTCAAAACCTGAAGTTTGATCAACGTAGACTTCCTCCTTGATGTATCCATTCAGGAATGCGCTTTTAACACCTATTTGATATAGCTTGAAGTCATGATAGCATGCGCAGACGAGTAATAATATGATAAAGTCTAGTCTTGCCACTAGCGCATAGGTTTGATCATAGTCGATTCCCTCTTCTTGAGAGTAGCCCTTAGCAGTAAGTCTTGCCTTGTTTCTAGTTACTTTGCCTTTATCATCCAATTTATTTCTGAACGCCCATTTGGTTCCAATAACAGGATGATCCTTTGGTCTTGGCACCAGTTCCCAAACTTCGTTAAGTTTGATTGATGTAGTTCTTGTTGCATAGCTTCAATCCAGCTTTCATCTTCAAGAGTTTCTTCAATTCTTTTGGGTTCAAACTCAGAAACTATAGCAAATGCATTTATTGCATTCCTTAATTTAAATCTGATTTTGATTCCTTCATCAATGTTCCTAATAACTTGATCTGTGGGATGACTGGATTTGTATCCCCAGTTCTTCTTTGACTTTTCAAGCTCATTTCCAATTGATTCTTCAGCATTTGAATCTTCGGAAGTTGTAGTAGGTTGAGTATTTTTCATGTTCTGAGAAGACTTGTTTGCTTCTTCAGTCTCAGATGTTAAGTTCTGCTTCTCATATGATTGATTCTGATCATCTGACACTTCATTTATAGTAGTGATCTTCTGAGTAATGTACTCATCTTCGAATTTCACATTCATGGATTCTTCAACCGTCTGGGATTTCTTGTTGAAGAATCAATAAGCTTTGCTTGAAGTAGAATATCCCAAGAGTATTCCTTTGTCTGATCTTTCATCAAACTTACTTGGCCAATCACTTGGGTTTTTAAAAATATAGCATTTACAACCAAATATATAGAAATATGAAATATTTGGCTTCTTTCCTTTGTAAAACTCATAGGGGGTTTTCTCAAGTAATGGTCTAAGAAAAACATGATTTATAATATAACAAGCAGTTGAAACAGCTTCAGCCCAAAAATAGGATGGAACTTTACTTTTAATTAACAGAGTTTGTGCCATTTCTTGTAAAGATTTATTTTTTCTTTCAACAACTCCATTTTGTTGTGGAGTGTATGGAGATAAAAAATTGTGTTGAAAACCATTTTGATCACAAAATTCAACAAAATATTGATTTTCAAATTCCCCTCCATGATCTATTTTGATGCTTGAAATTGAGTAACCTTTTTCGTTTTGAACTTTCTTTGAAAATGTTTCAAAATATGAGAAAGCATCTTTTTTATGTGCAAGAAAGAAAACCCAGGTAAATCTGGTATAATCATCTACAATGACTAAATAATAGTTTTCACCTTCAATGCTCTGAGTTCGAGTAGATCCGAAGACATCCATATGTAAAAGCTGCAAAGCACGATCAGTAGACACTTCATTTATAGATTTGTAAGAATTTCTTACTTGTTTTCCAAGTGTACAAGCTTCACAGTGCTTAGTCCTTTCACTGGCTTCTTTTTGAAAAGTTTTGACATTTGCTTGAGGTTTATATATCCCAACTTCCTGTGCCAGAGTTCTGGATCATCTTTAACAGATAGAAGACATTTTTCTTCCTCAGATGATGTATCTAGAAGGTACATATTGTCGTGTTTTCGTCCAATGAATGAAGATTCGTTGTCTTGACTTGTACCTGAGTACTTATTTTATGTAAAATAAACTTTGTATCCAATATCACATAATTGACTAATGCTAATAAGATTTTAATTCAAACCCTTAACTAATGCAACATCATTAATTTGAAGATTCCCAATCTTCATGGTTCCTTTGCCTATAATTGTTCCCTTGTTATTTCCTCCAAATGAAATGTTTCCACCATCAAACATCTTAAGATTGATGAATTTTGTAGCATCTCTAGTCATGTGCCTAGAATACCCACTATCGAGGTACCATTTATCTTTCTTTTGCATTGGTACCTGCAATGATCAATGAAACCTAAGTTTTCTTTGGTACACATATCTGTTTGGGTCCATTGTGGTTAGTAACATTTGCATATCAAAGAATGTCTCGAGTTGATCTTTTGATTTTGGAACAATAACTTCTAGAATGTCTAGAATCACCACAATTTGAACAAATGTACAACTCTTGATCGTTGAATATTATAAACTATTTTCTAAAATGGTTCTTATAAGATTTCTTTGGATGTCTTCTCTTGATTCTTTCCTTAACAGTATGAAAACGATTTTCCACAATACATTCCTTTTGAAAACCCAATCTCGATTTGTTATAATACATAACTTATATAGAAAGTATGTGTTGTAACGTTTTGGATTTCGTAGAGAATTTTTTGTGAATATTTGGAATTTCTTTCCTTAAAGAAATATTTTCTCTTTCGAAAAGATTCTTTTCCTTTTTCAAAGATTTCCTCTCCTCAACATAAAGATTTCTTTCATTTTTCAAGAGTTTAGTTTTTTTTTATCAAGAGTTTCCAATTCAGATTTTAAACGCATATTCTCATTAGATACAAAATTGGACTTTTCGTTTTAAGTTAGAAAATTCCTTTTCAAGAAAACTAATCTTGTCCTTTTGAGAAATACCACGCTGCTTAAAAATAGCTACTTCTTTTTTCAATTCGGAAAGTCTTTTAAGAGTAGCTTTATATTCTAAACATAGTTCATCTATATAAGTAGATACCTTAGAAGATACGTTTGAATGTGTTACCTTGAGTTCATCATCTGAGTCAACCATGAGGCATATGTTGGCATACTTTTCATCACTCTCACATTTAGTGTCGCTCCAAGTCACTGCTTTTAAGGCTTTCTTGGATCTTTCATCCTTACATTTCTTCTTCAATAGAGGACAATTAGGTTTGATGTGACCTCTCTTCTTGCATTCATAGTAGATGACTTCTTGGCCTTCGTTTTTGGTTTCAGATGATCGTTTTTTAACATATCGTCTGAGATATTTTCTGTTTTTGAAGTTCCTGCCTTTCTTAGCCATTTTTTTAAATCTTTTAACCATGAGTGCTAACTCCTCATCATCTTCATCTTCTGAGTCTGAAACATCAGAATTAGCATTAGATTTTAAAGCAATGGACTTCTTACCTTTTGTCATGGTTTCTTCGTTGACTCTTTCTTCCTGGATTGAAAAGTTCTAACTAGCTCATCCACAAATAAAGGAGATATCCTCTAAGTCTCTCGAATGGAGGTTTTGACATTGTCTCATTCTTTTGTGAGAACTCTTACTAGCTTATTGACTCTCATCGGTCCAGAAACAGGTTATCCATGATATGTGAGACCGTTCACTATTTCAGTGAATCTATCAAACTTTGTTTCACAGTTTCTCCTGACTTCATCTTGAAAGCTTCATAACGACCGATAAGGAAATTCACTTTAGTCTCTTTGGCTCTGTCTGTTCCTTCAAATGTGATGTAGAGCTTGTCCCAAATCTCTTTCGATGAAGAACAGTCTGCAATACGTTTATATTCAATAGGAGATAAAGCATTATAGAATAAATAAATAGCCTTTGCATCATGAGCATCTCTCTTGGCAATTTCAGTAGTTGACAAAGTGGTAGTTGGCATTGAATTGTTATCCCTTGCATTTGATCCGGTTGTAACACTTGCAGTCGGATTCACTCCTCGTTGTACAACATTTCATATTTGAGGATCTTGACATTAAATACATGCTTTGAATTTGTTTTGTCAGTCGATGTACTCTTTGTCTTCAAAATATGGTGGTCTGTTGTTGCTTCCAACTTCGATCCACGTGGGAGAGAAATTGCTAACCATAAAGATCGTTAGCTCGGAAGTAAAAGCACTTCACAAAATATGAGCACCAAGCTCTGATACCAATTATTGTGGCTAGCGTTATCACCTAGATAGGGGGTGAATAGGTGATTGTAGTGCAATTTCAATGTCTATCGTGGAATACAAATTGCACAGACATTAATATGACGTCTCAAATGATGTTCACACAGTATATCACTATGAACGATTCATATGCAGTTCATCTATCATAGTATAAATGATATGATCAAAGTAAAGATAGAGAAAACTGCACATATAGTTTATAGTGGTTCTGCTTTGATTAAGCTTACGTCCACTTCTTTGGCTATCAGCCAATCGGTTGGATTCCACTAGTTAACTGCTCGAGAGGTTGCAACTTAGTGATCTCCTTGACGCGCAGGATACCCACTTAGCGCTCAACACTCTTGTGTACACCTCCTCACAATTACACTGGATGAATCAAGAAGTGTGCATGAAATGAAGCACTTTTGATCTAAGAATTATGGACACTTTTCCTTCTTAACGCCGATCTTTTTTCCTTCGACCTTGAGATGTCTTTTATACTCCTACGCCTCCAATATAATGTTTGTAAGGTTTTCGAAAGAGGTATCTCTAAAACTTCACATTTGGACAAGACAATTACCAAAAGAAGATCTCGTAGCTGTTGAGGATTGCCAACGAAAAGTCTTCCCCGTTCGAATCAAATCGCCCATACAATTATGATCCTGAGTTTCCATAGATAATTTCATTCATTTGAAAAATCGTGTGTGTCTCCTTGATTTCACATCCTTGATTGATCTCTATCCTCGAGAATCCTCAAGAATGATCCAGCTCTATTGTATCCGTTGTAATATATCAATTAAGTACATTTTAAAGTCCTCTTCAAGTTCTGATTATTGCACCCGAATACTCCACTCAGAGCTTGAGCGTCAGTCCAACGTCTGAGCTATCCTCATTCAACGTTTGAGCTCGAACCAGCGTCTGAGTCCCTCAGAAATCCTATCTAAGCAAAATCATTTTTGACAAATTTAATACTGTGCATCTCCGCACCAAAGGACAATCTGCAAAACAAGTATTCCATGGCATTATCTCGAAACTCAAGAGTACTTGGATTGTTTTGTCAACTTCAAAATCACCTAGGGATTTTTCTCAACATTTGCCACTTCATTGTTTGCTTTAGGGAGCACCTCCGGCAAAATTGAGGGTAGATCGGGTAGAGCTGGGGAGGAGAAGAGAGAAGAGAAGAGAAAGAGAGAAACATAAGGGGAGGAAGAGAGAAAGAAAGAGAAAAAGAGAGAAAGAGAAAGAGAGAAAGAAAAATGTATTTGTTCCCCATCGTGGACAAATAAAAAGTGTTTTTTGCACTCCTTGCCCCCTTGTTTTTCTGTATTCTCCCGCATTTCGTACATTGATGGGTAGAATATTTTCAAATATTTTTCATTGATTAATCGTGGTAGCTCCTTGCCATCAATCTCCATCATTTAATATGTGTTCCCTGTGAGAACGTCGGTTATCAAGTATGGTCTTTCCCATTTCGACGACCACTTACTGAACTTCTAATTGTCGAGACTTGTGGGAAGAATTGTGACATTCTGATTTCCAGTCGATTTCAGACTTAGTAACGAGAAGCCAGTATCTAGAGATGGATTTCAATCGTATCCCGCTCGAACCTGACCAATTCGAGTAGATTGACCAAAAGGGAAAGGCTAACGCGAGACGAGGTACGTGGACCTAGGGAACTCGGATGTGAAATGGCGCTTTGGCCATAAGGGTTGTCGAGGGAACTAGTAATAGACCCTTACAATTACTTGACAACCAAAGCTGCCACGAATTAATGAGCCTTAAACGTGATATGAATCACAGGATTGATACGCATGATGTCTGCAAAAGTCGCCCGTCGGTTCGGTATAGGCTGGAACTACGTCTGATAGAGAAAATTATCAGAAACGAGCCTTGAACGATTGAAAATGGAAAATCAAGAATTTCAACGTTATTCGGATTGGCCGTCGCCCTATCGAAGATTTTCAGAACGAGAAAAACGACGTTCTGAACGTCGGAGGTAAAATTACCTTTTTGCTCCTCAAGCTTAGAACTTTGCCCAAGCAAATGAAGAAGGGAAAAATGGACAAAAAAACCCTCCCAAGAACTGCCAAATTTAAGGATTAATTGTGGCCATTAGATCAATTGGAATGACAAGTGGGACACGTGTCAATGGATGAACAAGGGTGGTCATGTCAACTTTTCACTACCTACCATTCTTCCGCTTTGACCAAGCTTTGGATAAAGCTTTCTCTCTCTCCCTCTCTCTGCATTTTTGTTGGCCGAACACCCCTTGGAGAACCGACCATCACCCTCATCCTCTTCTTCTTTATTCTGCTGCCTGGCGACTAGATTCTGGGTCACTGTTCACGGGCCACGAAGGCAACCTCCAGCACTTTTTGACTACCGACCAGCCACATTAACAAAGATATATGTCTTGCCGACCTCCTCGAAGTGGAATCAGGTCATTTGGAGCACCAAGGTGTCCGGAGCAAGGATTCTCCCGAGAGTCGACGGAAACTGACTCAATCTGAGGTAGCTCCAGTTTCTGACCTGTTTGATGGTCGAAATCTTGAATTTTTAAGCTCAAATTTTGTGGAGTACTGGTAGACTTGTAGATGATTCTGTGATAAAAGTTGAGGCTTGATTTGATAAAGTTTTGGCCATGAACCGGCCTTGTGAATCTTGCCTAGAAACTACCGGATTCTGACTCGAGAAGAACCGACGACGTTCGTTGAGTTTCCAATGACCAATTGACTCCAAATCTTTGGTAAGCCTCCCAAATCCTTGAATAGGCATGTTAAGAGATAGATTGATGATTAAATGAAGGATTTAGGAGTGGATTAAGGGCTGAAAGTGTGCAGTTTGCACTGAACCAAAATGAACCGGTTTGGTTCTGTGCAAGATCGGTTCTGTGGAGGCCGTGATTGTTGGATTATAACTCCCAAATTGATGATTAAGATGTGTTAAAATATGGGAATAATGCTATGGAGACTTGGGGTTCATGGATGGTTGAATTAGATTGGAAAATTGACGTAATTGATTGGATTTTATTAGGTTGCGCATTGAGTTCGGTATCGGACATTAAGGGCCGAAATTTTGAAGGCTCAAGAGGAGTAAATTGTGATGTTGAAATCAAAGTAAGTTAATCTCTAACCCTATGCTAGGAAGATTGGACTCAATTGGGTGAGTCGTGAATTGAGTTGGTCGAATTAAGGTGTCTAGTCTAAGGAGATAGTCTTGTCATGTCCTAAGATGTTATAGGACGACCTTGTGTGATATTGGATATGCCTGAGTTGTTTGCCATGTCCGGATTGCAATTGACTGGCTTGTATGCCATGGATCTTGAGTTGTGCTTGAATTGCACATATCGTTTTGTATGGAAAGCTATTTGAAAAAAAAACCATGGCATAAGTGTGGCATGGTGAGGCCTTGAGTTGTATGAGACATGGGGCAGTGACATGGCAAAGCCCTGAAGCGTATGAGACGCGGGGCAGGATATATATATATATATATATATATATATATATATATATCATGATGCGACGAGTTCGCAGGGTGAAGTTGAGGTGACGTGGCGCCCTGATGCGACGAGATAGCGGGGTTGATATAGCCACGATCCTGATGTGATTTAATCGCGGGACAAGGAGGCCCTAAGGCATATGAGATGCGGGGCGGGAGTTGATGCCCTGATGCGACGATATCGCAAGGTAGAATTATTGTTGAGTGACGTCCTGATGCGATGTGATCGCGGGATTGAGATATCCACGGTCCTGATGAGATTTAATCGTGGGACGGAGAGATCCTGAGGCGTAAGAGACGCGGGGCATGAGAAGTAAACCCTGATGCAATGAGTTTGGGGGGGTGAAGTGATGTGTTGTGGCGCCCTAATGCGATGTGATCGCGAGGTTGAGACAACCACGGTCTTGATGCGAAGTTTTTGCGGGACGGAGAGGCCTTGAGGCGTATAAGACGTGGGGCAGGAGACGTATACCCTGATGGGACGAGTTCGCAGGGTGGAGATGATGTTGTGTAGCACCCTAATGTGACGAATTCACGGGGTTAAGTGGCCCTGGTCCTGATGTGATCTAATCGCGGGACGGAGTATGAGTTAATAAGCTTTGCTTGGAGATTCATCGGAACCTGATGCGTTTACGCGGGTTGCCAATGACGGTCTGATGCGTTTACGCAGACCGAGCCTGATGCGATCTAATCGCGGGCTAGAGATTGAGGCAGGCGAAGATTAATGGATGTGGTGAAGTGGCAGGCTGAGTGGACAAGAATGTCTGAGTGGGACGTGAGGTCATTGTGGTTTGTCTGTCCGCTGCATGTTGTTGTTTTAAGGTTTGTGCTTGATGCACCAGCATGCTATGAGATTAGATTTTGAGATAGATGACTGCCTGAGTGGACGGTCGGCCTAACCTAGACCTATCTTACTGAGATTTATATCTCACCCCAGTGGGGGCTTAATTTTTTCAGGTTTTAGGCGAAGGAGGCATGAACTTACCAAGGATCGGCATCTGAAGAGATAGATGACCAATTGTACCTAGGTTGGAGTCGCCTTTCTTTGAAGTTGGAAATGTACTTATGATTGGTAGATTATAGAATTGAATCCTCGAGAATGAATTAAGGAGATTTTGATGTACCCTTGTGCCCTAAGTCATCGTGCGTCGTTGTATTTGTATGATTGGAGTTGGCATTGCTTCCGCGAGTATGTTTCTTACAGCGCAATGGAAATTGGCCGTTGTATCCTGGAGCATTTATGAATGAAAAGCATGGACATGGATGTTTGCGTGCTCGCCGAGTTCGGGGCATTACAAGAATGGTATTCCAAACTAGATCACCCACATCGAAACGTTTAACTCTCGTGTGCTTATTATAAGTTTTGGCAACCCTTCGTTTCTGAGCCATTAACTTTTCAAGTGTTAAAATTCGATTTTCTCCTAACTCGTCGATGTTTGCATACATCAACTCGTCATATTGTGCTTTCTCCAGCCGTCTTGGGACTTCACCCTTAACGATTGCACGGTAATTTTGAGATGAAGGACAGCTTCTTGTCCATATATTAACATATGTGGACTGATGCCGGTACTCGATCTCTTCGATGTTCGGTAGGCCCATAAGGCTATCAATAACAACGAATCCCACTCCCTTGGGTTGTCCTCTAAATGTTTTTTTTTTTATCAAGCCAACAATAATCTTGTTCGAAGCTTCAGCTTGACCAATAGCCTAGGCATAATAGGGCATTGAAAGGATCATCTTACTTCCTCTTGATCTAATAAAATCTAATATTTCTCGCCCTGTAAAGACTGTTTCTCAATCAACAGTTATAGTCTCTGGAAACCCAAATCTATGAATGATCCGCTCTTCAATGAATTCCTTGACAACCTTTTGCGTCACATTCTTGTAAGAGGTTACTTCAACCCAATTAGTGAAGTAATTTGTTGCCACCAAGATGAAACTATGTTTCTTCGACTAAAGTGGATAGATTTTTCCTATCACATCCATCGCCCACCCTCGGAAGAGCCATGGTTTGATAATTGGATTCATTAATGCAGTGGGGACATGTTTGATGGGCCCGTGTCTTTGGCAGGGTTGACATCCCTTAGCATGATCGATGCAGTTCTTTGTGATTGTTGACCAAAAGTACCCATGACACCTTAGCAATCGTTTCTTCTTCAAACTAGCTTGGTGCGCTCCACAAATCCTTTCATGAACTTTTTCCATTGCGAGCATAGCTTTTTCTTGTCCCAGACATTCAAGGGCAGCCCATCGATTGTCCTTCGATATAGCTCATCGTTGATCAGGAGATATTTCAAGGCCTGCCTCTTAAAGTCTTTGCTGCAAAGGCCCGAGTTCGTCAAATAACTTATTAAAGGAGTTCCCCAATCATGTCGTTTAGAGGCCTGATTTGATTTTTCTGTTGCCTCTTACTGAACCATCATTATTCAAGGCTATATTGATGGAAGAACTTTTGTTTGGATAATAATGTGGTTAGCCAATTCTTTCAATATTTTGTACCCGAATGCCATCTGAGCCAATTTATTGGCTTCTGAGTTGTCGCCTCTCTTGATATGGATAAAGTCATACTTGACGAAGTTCGATAGCAATCTTTTTACCAAATTATGGTGTAATATGATGTTCTCACTAAGGCATTGGTAGTCTCCCTTGAGTTGCCATATCAGCAACTGAGAATCGCCCTTAATTTTGACAGATCGAACTTTCATGTCGATCAAGACATTCAACCCTACAATCAGGGCTTCATATTCGACCTGATTATTTGAGCAATCAAAGTCAAGCCTGAACATGAACTTTATTTTTTGTTGGTAGGGTGACATGATCATGATTTCAGCACCCGACGATCCTGATGTTCCCGACCCATCGAAATAAAGTATCCAAGATGCAACATAAAGATAATTTTCATCATCTTCTATTTTAAAACCCATTAGATATTCTGTGATGAAGTCAGACATTGCTTGCTCCTTTACTGCTCTGATCGGCACATACACCAAATTGATCTGTGTCAAAGTAAATGTTCATTTTGCGATTCGACCTCTTATAATTAGCATGGGAGTACTTTATTGCATCTATTTTGGCGATTACATGCACTGTAATCGACAACATGTAATGTCGCAATTTTGTACAGACATGATACAATGAGAGACAGAATTTTTCAATAGAGGTGTATCTTGTCTCTGCTTAAGTAGTATACGACATATTCTCTTCCTTCGTCATTTTCTTGGGCCAGCATGCTCCCAATTGTATTATCAGTCGCAGACAAGTACAACTTCAATGGCCAACTTGCTTTCGATAGCATCAAAATTAGTAGCTTGACCAAATGATTTTTTAACTAATCGAAAGCCGACTGATGTTTTACTTTCCACATGAACTCTTGCTCATTCTTCAATTTGAGTAAGGGGGAGAATACTTCAATATTCCCTGACAAGTTAGCTATGAAACATCACAAGAAATTCAATTTTTCAACATTTGGAGTTGCTTTTTGTTAGTGGGGCGGTAATTTTAAAATAGCTTTGGCTTTATTTTTATCCACCTCAATTCCTCTTTGATGAATTAAGAAGCCTAGGAAATTACCAACCTTTATCCTAAAAGCGCATTTTAACGAATTCATTTTTAACTTAAACTTGCGCATTCTAACAAAAGCTTGCTCTAGATGATCTAAATGACTTACTTGGTCAGTCTTGATTATCACGTCATCGATATAGACTTCCATGACTTCCTCGATCATATCATGAAAAATAAAATTCATTACCCTATGGTAGGTAGCTCCAGCATTCTTCAATCTGAAAGACATGAGAACCCATTCGAATGTTCCAATAGCTTTGGGGCACCTAAAAGCCGTTTTGTGGACATGCTCCGTAGCAATGAAGATCTGGTTATATCCCAAATGTCCATCCATGAGAGACATAACTTCGTTGCTAATAGCTGAGTCAATCAACATATTAGCCATGGGATCTGGTACTCATCCTTGGGAGTAGCCGCATTAAGATTGCGAAAGTCGATGCATACTCTGAGCTTAGCATTTTTCTTTTTGACCAGGACGATATTCGACAACCATTCAACATATTTCGTTGTCCCTATAAACCAAGCAAATAGAAAACACTCGATCTCTTCTTTAACTTTCAGGATTACCTCTAAAACGAACCTTCCTAGAGCCTGCTAATGTGGCTAAAAGCCTTTTTTAATTGGTAAGCGATGTTCGACCATATGCCTAGCCAGACTAGGCATCTCATGATAATTTCAAGCAAAGCCATCTTTATACCTCTTCAACAAATTTACCAATTGAGTCTTGTAACGTTGATCCAGCAATTTGCTTACATAAGTTGGTTGTGGATAAGCTTCGTCGTTAAGGTTTACTTCTTCTAATGGGTCATGAGCTTGAATCACCTTGTCGTCTTCCTTGATCTTAGACTCTTCGAATTCGAAAATACCATCAACCATCTCGTTTGCTTGCTCGGCTTGTTCGACCTCATAGGCTACATACCTCTCAATGAGGTCTTGTGACAATTGTTGATGCTGCATCAATAAACTCATCGAGTTGTACTGCCGGCTCCTTCCTAGGGACCCACTCAGTGTTTTCCTTATTGAAATGGTAGCATGCAATATCCCTTGAGTCGACCTCAGGGGGTTTAGAGATGCGTAGGTAATCATTTGGCATAACCTGATCTCATCTCGACATCCGAGTTCGCGTGACACAAGTATGAGGATTGGTTTTCACGTATTCTACCTTATCTCCATTCCAGATTGCTAGCATTTGATGTAATGTTGAAGGGACACATTAATTCCTGTGTATACAGTCTCTCCCCAAGAGTAGGTTATACAAGCCATCGACGTCTACAACATAGAAAGATATTCTTGATGTCTTTGTTCCCGTAGTGAGATTTGCAACATATATCCCTTTCACTTTAGTGATCTCATTAGTGAAATCCAACAATTGAATATTCGATGGAATGATCTCATCATTAGTCCTCATATCTTTTTAAAGAATCGATATGGGATGAGATTCAGTGTCAAAATGCCATATATCAAAACCTTCATCACCAGTCATCTATTTATTTTGGCATTAATATTGAGCGACCTTAAGTGATTAGAGATTTCTTTGAGGGGCTTCTCGAACTCTATGGTCTCTTCATTGTCGAATCAGAACTAAGCACCATCCTTCTCTTGTGTGGTGATTTCATCATCATGACCAGCCAAGGATGATTCAAGTCGGAACTCGTTAGGTAACTTAATATGAACCATGCAAGAGCTTAGTAGAGATACTGACCTACTTAAGTGAGTTCTGAATCAAGACTCTGGTTTTGATGACTCTAGAGATCTAGATTGCACATGTTCTTGCTATTGGGCTGGTTATGCCTCCTTTGATTTTTGTTTCCAAACTAGGTTCCTCATCCTCCGACGTCTAGGGTGATTCGCAACCCTTAGTGTTGGTTTAGGATCTAGTAAATTTATCTATCGTTGCAACATGCAAACTCTCTTTTTTCCTCTGGATCCTTCTTTTCTTGGTGCGAGTCATAGTTTCTTCCCTTTTCGAGCCTCTGTGATTTTGTACCAAGATCCTTTTTCAGGATTATTCAGTATCTTGAGGGTTCGTTGTCGATGTGGTATATTTGGACGTGGTAACCTCATCGTGTCCCTTCGTCAAATTCTTCTCCCCAACCGTAGGGAACTTGGTCCTGGTTAGGAACAATAGGTGGACCATAACTTAAATAGTAATCAAACTTTTTACTTAGCTCTTCCAATGTACCAATGGTTGGATCCCTCTCCTCGTATCTTTGCTTGAATGATTTGTAGGGCTTCTATAGAGGAAGAGTTTTTGTAACGCCCTGCGTCCTTTGGAGCTCATTACATCCACCTCAGGCTAATCATACCCAGGAACCTCACACGGCCTAGTATGATATGAAGTGCACACACGGAAGACGAGATACATCGCCGTACAATAAAGATAAAAAAGAAAAGGGGAGTATTGGAAGAATTCGAATTCACACCCATTTATACATTTCAGAAACATCCAGTACATACAGCGGAAGGGAAAAGACAAAAATATAAAGCCCCATACCTGGGTAGGAAAAGAAACTAAGTCCTCGGGTTCAAAGGTTACAATTATACTCTTCCTAGAGGCTCACACCAAAATGGTTCCTTTTTCAACAAACACCTTTAAACTGACTTTTCAGAAGAACAACTTGAGTCATCCCTTCCATCGTCCCCCTCAGCATCTGGATCGTAATATGAAAAAGTCTAAGATGGTACGTTCTCTAAAGGCTCTTCAGTGTCTTCTTCGGATTCCTTTTCTTCTTCTTCGTCAATGGCCTCGATCGCATCAGCATAAATCTCTATATAATTCATATACTCTGCAGAAGATAGTGGTGACTTCGGCACTTCAGGTATGTTTCTTGAACCTCTCACGGATGCTAAGTTATCTACTTCAATACCCGGTCGGAACGGATGACACCAGGTTGGAATCACTTCCTATGGAACTTCCTCAGGCAACATAGGTCCCATCAAGCTGCTGTCTCCCACTTGACGAAATCATGCTTCAAAATGATGGGGTTGTACTTCCAGCTTTCCTTCATCAACCCAGACAATTGTGCACTTCCTGACATATGTGATACCCTTTCGATACAGGAACTCATCAAAAAAGGCGGTCATCTTCTTTGGATCGTCTAGACAGATTGGCAACATGGATAAGGTTTGGGGTCTGAAAAGTTTGTTCCACTATGGGGTGAGATCGACATATCAGAAAGTGATCCTTAACCCCATACCTCAATACCAGTCCTACCAGACCACACACGAATGCCACTCAATTGCAAAACAACAAATAATGCAATGGCACCAAGCATCACACAACAATAATATCAATTACCAGGTATGGAGAAACAATACAAACAATCATGCTCAATTCCAAGGTCCCAATATGCAATCACATGCATCACATACACCACAGCCACCACTTTCTTATCCACCCACATACTCCTCTGGCACTCCTGCCACTTGACATCTCCGAGTTCATCAGACCAAACGATATCCACGTACCACTGGGGTCATCAGACCAATCGGTACTCTCCAAGCTTATAGCCATTTAATGCCACTGGGGTCATCAAACCAATCGGCATTCTCATTCAATTTCACCACCCTCTGATACCACCGGGGTCATCAAACCAATCGGTATCCTCAATATTTTCCTCATTGAGATCATGATGCCATCATAACACGCACAATTCAATTCATAAAATTCACCAATCATTCAATAACTCAACCAGCACTGTCCTAGCATTCAGGTAAAGGTTTAGAAGCTACTTACCTTGATTAATCAGCACAATGTCACACCAGACAACTCTCCTCAAGATCACAAATATAAAATCACCACGAATTCTTTGTCAACCTAAAAAGATTAACCAATCTCGAGTCACGAACCATGGAATGCTCACTTCCACTAACTCAATATTTTCCTATCCACGCCATTGACAATTCAAGACACCTTAGTTGAACACATGAAACAATTGAACACATGCCAATGTTTTCCCCGAACCCTTAATATGTTCGGTTTACTCGGCCATACACATAACAAGACACAATTTAGAGTTTTGTGCACCAATTTTGCCATAAATCACCTCTAAATCTCAATCAACTTCTCACACTTCTCATCGACATTTCACAATACATTAAATAAGATATTATAAGTCCATTTATAGTTCAAATGCTCCTCATTCAATCCCTAAACAGAACCAGCCAGCATCGTTCATCCACCAAAACAGAATCGATTTCGATTTCTAACCGTTCAATCGAGCCATACTTCAATCACAAGCCTAACTCTTTACACAAATAATGTACCAAGACCTTCATTTACAAGCTTAGAAGGCTCACTAAGAGATTTGAAGTGGATTGATACCCCAAAGACTTCGGAACAGCCCGGTCTCTACAAGGTCAGAATCTGTCTTGTTTTGATCATCGATGTTCAGCCATGAAACCCATTTTAAAACCATCAAACCTACAATCATAGACCATTTAACATTAGTACTAGATATTATGAAGCTATCCTAAAAAAATTGGGCCAATCAGAGTCTCTAAGAGGTAGAACAAAGACCTTACCTTAGCTCGCGCGGATTTCGTCCGATTTTGGTCTAAGGGCTGGGTAGGAAAAAAGTCCAACGAAACCTCGATCTACCACTTGAAACTTGTCGGGGACACGTCAACCTTGCTCCTAGTGGTCGGTGCATAATGAGGCGCCGCCGGAAAGGGCTGCTCGGGTAGACCGAACAAGAGGAACATAATCTGTCTTTTAGGCAGTTTTCGGTTGAGGTGAAATGGAAGAGGAAAATGCAAGGGAATTGATGGTAGATGGTATACATAGCTTCTAAGGCTTCAAATAATTATCTCACACACATAATTGAGGTTAATTTGATTAGACTTAGGTTGGTGGGGGGCAATTAATGCTTGAGGCTTCAAATGATTGACATATAGTATCTGTCCAATAATTCAACTCCAAATTTGACTCATCTTTTGACTCTTGCATATCCATTTTCGGCAGCCAATAATAGAGAGGGATTCACCATTTGGTCCCTCTTGAATTCTTAAGGCAAGGCAAATGATCGAGGGGTAAAATGGTAATTTTGCACTTTCAGTCCAAGCTTCGCTTTTTTTTTCCAATTCGAAGTTATCATTTATCGAGACGTTGTCAAATTCTTATCCATAATTGAAATTCTCTATTTTCAATTGCCAATTTTGAGTCTCCATTTCATGATCATTCGTCCGTCGATCGTAATTCTAGTTTGTCTCGAACTAACGGACGGCTTTTGCAAACGTTACGTATATCGACTCTATAATTCTTATCACACTGAGGATAACTCAAGTTATGACAGCTTTGGTTGTCATGTAATTGCGAAGGTTCATCGCTAGTTTCGATGGCTTCGATCGTCATAGTTCGATTTAGGAAAATTTGCAAATTATACATTGGTCATGCGGCATCACCCGCGATCCAATCATATAGTGCTAGCATTGTATTCCTTAATCGTTATCGGATCAGCCTCATTGGCTCTAAATGTTTCATCGATAATCCTTGTGGTCAAAGTATCATTTCTTATTTCGAGTTTCCTAGGTCCATGTACCTTGTTATGCATTAGCCTTTCCTTTTTGGTCAGTTTACTCAAGATTGATCAGAATATAGCAAGACAAAACTGAAATACATCGAAAGGTACATTCACATTCAACAGCCTCAAAATGGTAGGAAATTCAGAATGTCACAATTCTTCCCTCTTATAGAAATTTTGTCCTCGAAATTTACAATAAACCCAACTTACGTAAATAAATAGGGTTATTGACATCTCATAGCTTCTTTGGTTTCCCACGTTGCTCCTTCAGTCTCGTGATGCTACCAAATCACTTTGACTAATAGAATCATTTTATTCCTTAAGACTTGCTCCTTTCGATCCTCGATTCTGATGGGCTTTTCCTTATATGACATCTTGTTATCAACATTGATGGTTTCAAAATCCATAACATGAATCGAGTCTGGCTCATACTTCCTCAACATTGATACATGAAATACATTGTGCACTTGCGATAAGTTTGGCGGCAAGGCGAGTCTGTAGGCCAAAGTTCCAATTCGCTCTAGAACTTCAAAAGGACCTACGTACTTCGGACTCAGTTTTCCCTTTTTCCCAAATCGAGATAATCCATGCATTGGTGATACCTTCAAGAAAACATAATTGCCAACTTGAAATTCCAATGGTTTGCGTCTTTTCTTAGCGTAGCTCTTCTATCGACTTTGTGCTGTTCTTAGCCTTTTTCTAATGACTTTAATCGTCTCAACAGACTGTTCCACCTATTCTGGGCCTGTTATATTGCTTTCTCCAACTTCATCCCAGCATATAGGTGTCCTACAAGCTCGACCAAAAAGTGCTTCGAACGGTGCCATACCAATGCTTTGCTGGTAACTGTTATTATATGCAAACTCCACCAAATGCAATTGATCCTTCCAGCTACCTTTAAAATCTATGACATAGGCTCGCAACATATCCTTGAGCATTTGTATCGTCCTTTCTGACTGTCCGTTAGTCTGTGGATGGTACGCCGTGCTGAATTACAATCTAATTCCCAAAGTCTCCTGAAAACTCTTCCAAAAGTTTGCTGTAAATTTAGGATTTCGGTCCGACATAATTGTAACTGGTACTCCATGTAATCGCACAATCTGACGCATATACAACTATGCGTATCTTTCCATTGCAAAATCTTTTCACACAAGTATAAAGTGTGCCGACTTGGTTAATCTATCCACAATTACCCAAATTGAGTCATGACCTTTCTGACTCCTCGGTAACCCCATCACAAAATCCATCGTCACATGTTCCCATTTCCTTTCAGGAATTTCTAGAGGTTGTGGCAATCCTCCTGATTTACAATGCTGAGCCTTTACTTGCTGATAGGTCAAACACTTCGCCACATGCTTAGCTACATCCACCTTCATTCCGTTCCACCAGCAGTGTTGACACAGATTCTGATACATCTTTGTACTTTCCAGATGAATACTGTAGTTGCTCCTGTGAGCTTCCGAAAAAAATCATTTCCTTAAGTTCTTCATCACTAGGTACACACAAACATTTGCGAAACTTCAGAATTCCATCTTCTGATACTGGGAACTCAGCTTTCCTTTTTGTCGCATTCATTCCAAGGATCTTTTGAATCTCTGGATCCGTAGACTGCAAGGCTTTTACTCTTTCTTGAATGTCGGGTTCAACTCTTAGAGTTGCCATTAAACTTGATAGCTGACAAACTTCCAGTTTAAACTCAGAATCCCTTAACTCCTCTAACAAAGAACCTCATTTAACCAATAAGAGCGCAATACTTGATTTTCGGCTAAGTGTATCCGCGACTCTATTCGCCTTCTATGATGATACATAATCTCACAATCATAGTCCTTGAGTAACTCCATCCATCGATGTTGTCTCATATTCAGTTCTTTTTGCGAAAATAGATACTTCAGGTTTTGATGATCTGTATAAATCTAAAATCTTTCGCCACATAAGTAGTGCCTCCATATCTTTAGAGCGAAGATGATGGCAGCTAGCTCCAAATCATGCGTCGGATAATTCATCTCATGCAGTCTCAATTGTCGTGAGGCATAAACAATCACTTTTCCATGTTGCATCAACACACACCCTAATCCTTTTAGCGAAGCATCGCTATTTATCTTATAACCTCTAGGTCCAGAAGGAATAGTTAGTACTGGTGGGGTCGTCAATCGGTGCTTAAGTTCTTGGAAACTACTTTCGTACTTATCGGTCCTTTTGAACTTCACATCCTTTTTCGTTAGCCTTGTCAACGGAGTAGCTATAAACGAAAACTTTTTCATGAATCGCATATAATAACCTGCTAATCCTAAAAAACTTCTAACCTCGATAATTGTCGTAGGTCTAGGCCACTTCATCACTGCCTCAATCTTTGAAGGGTCTACTGAAATTCCTTCTCCAGAAATCACATGACTAAGGAAAGCCACTTTACTCAACCAAAATTCACATTTACTAAACTTGACGTAAAGCGAATTCCCTCAGGGTCTACAGAACTACCCTCAAGTGTTCTTCATGTTCTCCATTACTCTTCGAATAAATCAAAATATCGTCTATAAAAACAATGACGAATCGCCTATAATAACCTGCTAATCATAGAAAACTTCTAACCTCGGTAACTGTTGTAGGTCTAGGCCACTTCATCACTGCCTCAATCTTTGAAGGGTCTACTGAAATTTCTTCTCTAGAAATCTCATGACTAAGGAAAGCCACTTTACTCAACCGAAATTCGCATTTACTAAACTTGGCGTAAAGCGAATGTTCCCTCATGGTCTACAGAACTACCCTCAAGTGTTCTTCATGTTCTCCATTACTCTTCGAATAAATCAAAATATCGTCTATAAAAACAATGACGAATTGGTCCAAGTACTCCTTAAACACTTGATGCATCAAATCCATGAAAGCAGCAGGGATGTTAGTCAAACCAAAAGGCATAACCGTAAACTCATAGTGACCATATCTAGTTCTGAAGGCAGTTTTTGGTATATCCTCCTTAATCCTCAGCTGGTGATAACCAGCCCTCAAGTCTATTTTAGAGAATACAGACGCTCCCTGTAGCTGATCAAACAAATCATCTATTCTTGGCAAAAGATACTTGTTCTTGATAGTCACTTGATTCAATTGCTTGTAATCTATACACAAACATAAGGATCCATCTTTCTTTCTCGCAAATAGCACCGGCGTTCTCCATGGCAATGCACTCGATCTAATGAATTCCTTATCCAATAGTTTTTGCATTTGTACTTTTAATTCTTTCAACTCAGATAAGGACATCCTATACGGAACCTTTGAGATTGGCTCTGTTCCAGGTGCCAACTCAAACACAAACTCAATTTCTCTCTCAGGTGATAATCCTGGCAATTCCTTAGGAAAGACATTAGGAAACTCACGTACCACGGCTATACTATCCAGCTTCGGCTCTTCCGCCGTTGTGTCTACTGCAATAACCAAATAAGCTTGACACCCTTCATTCAACAACTTAGTCGATTCAAGCGACAAAACTAAAGGAATCGAGGTTCCTCCCCGACTTCCTGCAAATTCAAAACTAGGGCAACCTTCCGGACAAAATCGAATTACCCTATTACCACGAGCAACTACAGCCCTTTGCTTCTCCAACCAATCCATTCCAATTATCACATCAAAATCATACATAGGCAATACAACCAAATCTATCTTTTCTTCGCTACCACTAATTACTATCTTACAGTCCGCACAACCTAGCGAAACTAGCACATTTTCCTTTAATGGTGTAGCAACATGCAGTAACACATTCAATGGTTTCAACCCTACTCCCTCTAGATCAACAAACTAAGCCGATATAAAGGAATGTGCAGCGCCAGGATCAAAAAAGGCATAGGCAACTTGATCGCACAAATAAATCGTACATGTGACCATGCCAGATGCTTCCTCCGCCTCTCTGTGTGCCACAACATACACTCTTCCTTGGGCTGGTAGTCGATTCAGCTCATTCTGTGGAATTACAGCCGATGGTCCAACTTGTGGTCGCTGTCCTTATGCTCTAGGTCCCAAGGTTTGATTAGGACAATTCTTCATTTGGTGGCCCGTCTGACCACACTTAAAACATGCCCTCGTTCTAGTAGGACAAGGACCATATCCATGTCTCCTTCCACAAATACGACAATACCAGTTAAACTGGTTCGTCGGCTTTCTGATATTTCTGCGAATCGGAGGAACAAATTGTTGATTGTTCACCATTGGCCTTTTTCCCAACTGCCGATTATCTCTTAGAGAAGTGAATCGTGATCCAGAAGCAACGCCTCTTTCCTTGATATCCCTTTCAATCATTTGGCTCCTCTCATAGATCTCTCGATACGTTTTCAAGTTCACAGTTATTATCCTACTGCGAATCTCCGGTCTCAAACCATTTCAAAATCTTTGTGCTTTCTCAAGTGGATCCTCAACTGATCGTGGTGCATATTTTGACAATCTTGCAAACTCAGCTTCATACTGATCCACGGTCAGTTGATTCTGTCACAACTGCTGAAATTCCAGTAGTTTCCTCTCACGTGATGTTTCAGAAAAATACTTGTCATTGAAAGTGGCAGTGAACGTAGCCTAAGTCAAAACCGTGCCTTTAGGAAATACTCCTCCCTTTGAGGCACTCCACCAATCATGCATAGTTCCCTCTAGCTGATACACAACTAGTAACACTTTCTCTTCATCTGTGCATCTCAACACTTCAAAAACCTTTTCGAGTTTCTCAATCCACCTTGGAGCCAACTCAAGATCTCCAATACCATTAAATTGGGTCGGTTTCAATTTAATAAACTGCTCGACCAACTGACCCATTGGTCTATTGGTATTGACATTCCCTTGAGCATTCCCAGCTTCATCACCCTGGGCATTGTTTCCGTTTACCATATTCACGGCTGCTACTGCAGCTTCAATGGCCTGAGCTATAATCTCAGCTCTATCTTTCGTTTGCCTATGTGCAGCAGCCGCTCTATCCTGAGCTTCCTTTCCCATCAACTCGCCAATCTGTTCTAAGACCCTGAGGACTCCTTTCATTCTTGGATCCTTGGTCACTGGAGCTCAAAGCTCCGCTTCTCGGCCTTTCAGGTCGATTGCTCATACTTGTTCAACTTAACTTACCTAAGTCACCATAATTCCACCACAGAATCAGAGATCCAATTCACTTACTCATATCCCATTATTTCTACACTACTCAACAAAGCAACAATCATAAAACAACAGCCAATTACTCAGGCATTCTCATGAGCACATCAACCAGGGATACAAATCCACACTTCAAGTCTAGACTCATCTGCAACTTAGTAAAATCAGAGGTATAACTCACTCAATCAATCCGCATCCACAACAACATGCTAAGTGCAGAACTCGACCCCTCATAAGTGCACCACAACATGCCATGTCAAGATGCCAATCACATACGCCACTCATATGCCATGCATTCCTACTTGACTCTAACGACTCTCCCTAAGGTCTCACTACCCCAATTCATCCAAATTCCTTTTACTCCTTATTACTCCAATCCTCCATCAACGGTAATCTTGGTAACCTGTTCTTAACCTGCTCTGATACTACTTCAAACGGGGATGTAATGCCCCGCACCTCTTGGAGCTCGTTACATCTGCCTTAGGCCAATCATACCCAGAAACCTCACACGGCCTAGTATGATATGAAGTGCACACACGGAAGGAGAGATACATCGCCATACAATAAAGATAAAAAAGAAAGGGGAGTTTTGGAAGAATTCGAAAGCACACCCATTTATACATTTCAGAAACATCCAGTACATACAGGGGAAGGGAAAAGACAAAAATATAAAGCCACACACTTGGGTAGGAAAAGAAACTAAGGCCTAGGGTTCAAAGGTTACTACTATACCCTTCATAGAGCCTCACACCAAAGAGGTTCTTTTTTCGACATACACCTTTAAATTAACTTTTCAAAAGAACAGCTTGAGTCATCCCTTCCATCGTCCCCCTCAGCATTTGGATTGTAATCCGAAAAAGTCTCAGATGGTACATTTTATGATGGCTCTTCATTGTCTTCTTCGGATTCCTCTTCTTCTTCAGCTTCTGCTTCGTCTTCTTCGTCAGTGGCCTCGATCGCATCAGCAGAAATCTCTACATAATTCATATACTCCGTAGAAGACAGTGGAGACTTCGGCACTTCAGGTATGTTTCTTAAACCTCCCACGGATGTTGGGTTATCCACTTCAATACCTGGTCGGGATGGATGACGCCAAGTTGGAATCACTTCCCATGAAACATCGTCATGCAGCAGAGGTCCCATCAATCTATTGTCTCCCACTTCATGAAACCATGCCTTAAAACAGTGGGGTTGTAGTTCTAGCTTTCCTTCATCTACCTAGGTAGTTGTGCGCTTTCTAACATATGTGATACTCTTCCAATACGGGAACTCATCAAAAAGGGCGGTCATCTCCTTTGGATCGCCAAGGCGGATTGGCAACATGGCTAAGGTTTGGAGTCTGAAAAGTTTGTCCCACTATGGGGTGAGATCGACATCTCAGAAAGTGAAACTTAACCCCATACCTCAATACCAAACCACATACAAATGCCACTCAACTGCAAAATAACAAATAATGCAATGACACCAGGCATCACACAACAACAATATCAATTATTGGCATGGACAATCAATACAAATAATCATGCTCAATTCCAGGGTCCCAATATGCAATCACATGCATCACTTACACCACAGCCACCACTTTCTCATCCACCCACATACTCCTCTATCACTCCTGCCACTTGACATCTTCGGGGTCATCAGACCAAATGATGTCCACGTACCATTGGGGCCATCAGACCAATCAGTACTCTCCAAGCTTACAACCACTTAATACCACCAGGGTCATCAAACCAACCAGCATTCTTATTCTCATTCAAATTCACCACCCTTCGATACCATCGAGGTCATCAGACCAATCAGTATCATCGACACCTTCCTCATTGAGATCACAATGCTATCATAACAGTCACAATTCAATTCATAAAATTTACCAATCATTCAATAAATCACCCAGCAGTGTCCTAGCATTCAAGTAAAGGTTTAGGAGCAACTTACCTTGATTAATCGGCTCAATGTTACACTAGACAACTCTCCTCAAGATCACAAATATAAAATCCCCACGAATTCTTCGTCAACCTAAAAAGATTAACCAATCTCGAGTCACGAACCATGGAATGCTCACTTTCACTAACTCAATCTTTCCCTAGTCATGGCATTGACAATTCAAGACACCTTAATTGAACACATGAAAAAATTGAACACATGCCAATGTTTTCCTTGAACCCTTAATATATTCGGTTTACTCGGCCATACACATGGCAAGACACAATTCAAAGTTTCGTGCATCAATTTTTTCATAAATCACCTCTAAACCTCAATCCACTTCTCACACTTCTCATGGACATTTCACAATACATTAAATAAGATATTATAAGTCCATTTATAGTTCAAATGCTGCTCATTCAACCCCTAAAAAGAACCAGCCAATATCGTTCATCCACCAAAACAGAACCGATTTCGATTTCTAACCGTTTAATCGAACCATACTTCAATCCCAAGCCTAACTCTTTACACAAATAATGTACCAAGACCTTAATTTACAAGTTTAGAAGGCTCACCAAGAAATTTAAAGTGGATTGACACTCCCAAAGACTTCGAAACATCCCAGTCTCCACAAGGTCAGAATCTATCTAGTTTTGATCATCAATGTTCAACCATGAAAACCCATTTTAAAACCATCAAAACTACAACCACAGACCATACAACCTTAGTACTAGATGTTATGAAGCTCTCCTAAAAAAATTGAGGCCAATCGGAGTCTTTAAGAGGTAGAACAAAGACCTTACCCTAGCTCGCGCGAATTTCGTCCAATTTTGATCTAAGGGCTGGTTAGGAAAAATCGTCCAACGAAACCTCGATCTACCAGTTGAAACTTGTCGGGACACATCAACCTTGCTCCTGGTGGTTGGCGCATAGTGAGGCAGCATCGAAAAGGGCTGTTCGAGCAGATCGAACAAGAGGAACAAAATCTGTCTTCTGGGCAGTTTTCGGTTGAGGTGAAATGGGGGAGGAAAATGCAAGGGAATTGATGGTAGATGGTATACACAGCTGCTAAGGCTTTAAATAATTATCTCACAGACATAATTGAGGTTAATTTGATTAGACTTGGGTTGGTGAGGGTAATTAATGGTTGATGCTTCAAATGGTTGACATGTGGTATTTATCCAATAATTCAACTCCAACTTTGACTCATCCTTTGACTCTGGCATATCCATTTTCGACAGCCAATAATGGAAAGGAATTGACCATTTTATCCTTTTTGAATTCTTAAAGCAAGGCAAATGGTCGAGGGCACAATGGTAATTTTGCACTTTCAGTCCAAACTTCATTTTTTTTTCCAATTCAAAATTACCATTTAACGGGACGTCGTCAAATTCTTATCCATAATTGAAATTCCTTATTTTCAATTGCCAATTTTGAGTCTCTATTTCATGATTATTCATCCGTCGATCGTAATTTCAGTTTGTCTCAAACTAACGGGCGGCTTTTGGACTCTGTGATTCTCATCACATTAAGGATAACTCAAGTTATGATAGCTTTGGTTGTTATGTAATTGTGAAGGTTCATCGCTAGTTCCGACGGCTTCGATCGTCATAGTTCGATTTAGGAAAATTTACAAATTATACATTGGTCAAGCGGCATCACCCGCGATCCAATCGTATAGCGCTTGCATTGTATTCCTTAATCGTTATCGGATCGGCCTCATTGGCTCTAAATATTTTCTCAATAATCCTTATAGTCAAAGCATCATTTCCTATTTTAAGTTTTCTAGGTCCACGTACCTTGTTATGCGTTAGCCTTTCCCTTTTGGTCAGTTTACTCAGGATTGATCAGATCTTAGCGAGACAAAACTTAAATACATCGAAAGGTACATTCACATTCAACAGCCTCAAAATGGCAGGAAATTCAGAATGTAATAGTTTTCCTGGACATTGTGTTGCTAATCAGGGGTAATCTCGGCCCTTTCGATTAGCTTGGTTGTTCATCCGATTATCGTGCTCGCGTCGATCCATCTCTTCTAATTTTCTTCTGCTTCGAGCGCACAGATCCGAGCACTCTCATCCTTTTCCTGAATGCTTAAGGGAAACCATGCCAATCATTATCGAAAAAGGATCAGTGTCTATGTGCATGGGAGTTTTGCCTTTGTCATCAGCAAATTTAATTTTCCCCTTACAAATCGCTTCTTAGATATTCTTCTTAAGGATTAAGCAATCCGAGGCGCTATGGCTCCATGAATGATGCCACTTACAGTATTTTGTACTAAGTAACTCCTCTTTAGACGGTATTTGTTGACCTTCGGTTAGCTTGATTTCCCCATTGGCCAACAACATGTCGAAAATTTCCTATGTTCGATTCAAATCAAACGAGTAATACACTGGTTCTTTAGCCTTGGCCATGATGGTCGACTTTTCTTTCATTTTTGCTGGCCTTAGTGCTTGACAGGTATATAGTTTGTCTATAACCGGCTGGGCCACCGCAACCTCGACGGGGTCTACCTGTTCTTCATCGAAATCAGTTATCTCGACAAGATTTGTTTTTCCTCTTCGAGTGCGTCTTTTTCTCTAAGAAGACTCTCGTGTTTTGCGACCATAATAGATAGCTCGGATAGATCTGCACATGCATGGCCTACCATTCTGTTTCGGATTTCGAACTTCAGTCCGTTGAAGGTGAATTCCGCAATTGTCTTATCGGGGAAGGGAACCAAACATTTGTTCCTGGCTCGCTTGAATCTTGTGATAAACTGATCAACTGTCTCATTGTACATCTGTTTCATCGTTGACAAGTCGGCCACGGATAAATTTGGCATTGCTTGCTGGATCTGTCCAAAAAAAAGTCGTTCCATTTATTTCCACGTTAGCACCGAATTATATGGTAACGAAATACACAAAGCAACGGTCGTTTTCAATAAAGAGAGTGGAAACAATCTTAGCTTCCAATGGTAGCATCTCCACATAATGTGACCAAACAAAACAATAACTTGAAAAATAATTTCAAAAGAGAACCGAATTTAATAGATGATAGCGTGCTTATTACAAAGACTGATGTCCAATATATAGTGATATGAATCCTTTAAGAAATAGAATTACTAAATATAACCTTATCAAAATCATATCTAATCTATCTTAACAGAATTCGAGTCAAATATTATAAATAATCCAAAAATTCAAAATTGCCTAAATCAGAAAACTGCCCGAAAAGTAGTCTGAACGACTCTGAAACGCTAAAATTCATTGTATCTCTTGTCGAAGCAAATACTTTAAATTAGAAGACCGCTTCGCTTCAACCGATCAAATTTGAGCGCAATCTGAGCTCATTAACCTAGAATTAGTGAAAATTTTTCGATTTTTGCCGATCATGATTTTTAAGATAATTTAGAGTAAACTGTTCTACATCATAATGCTAAGAAGCGGTTGACGTTCATAAGTGAATTGATCATCTTCACCAGTAAACAATGTGAACTCTGGTATGTTGAATCCCCTTGGGTATGGGATTATATCCATTGAATTAGGGTATGGCTTTTGATACACATTAATTATGTACCATATCATGGGATCATTATGCCCTACCAGTTGTTCAACGACTGGTTGAATCTGGTACACCAGTTGCTACGGCATCTGATATCCTTAGTGGGCTTGGTACGCCTGCTACTGTGCTTGATATGCTGGTTGTATGACATGCTGAAAAACTGGCAGCATAGGCTGATGTCCCTGTGGTACTAGGGCTTGATTTGCCTATTGAAACCCTGGCTGCACAAATTGGTGATGAATCACAGGTTGAAAATTGGATCAGGCCTTTTGATTTAAGGAAACTGATCCTGCCCATTAGCTTGCCACTGCCCCCTAAGGAGAACTGGCACTACCACTTGATTTTCAACAATCATGGGTACAAGTTACTCATTCACATGTATAGGGTTTGGCTGAGCAATAGTCCCGTGTTGGGTAATAGGTGCATCTTGTCGAGCATGATGGCTTGAAAACGTACCTGGATCATTCGTTTAAGGATTGTGCTCATTAATTAGTAATACCTCTCCACGTTGTAGAATCCTGACAGATGAAGTCAGTGGCATACTTTGGCCAACCAATCTTATGTTTGCTAATTGAGGCACCAATAATGAAGCACTTGTCGTTGGTATGAGGATATTCTCAATTTGAGGCTGTGGCAAGTTCGGCGATGCTCCATGTTATCCTGACGTACACTCATGATAAGTATTGATGATTAATGGCCTAACAACATCGGTCATACGTTGGACCATATTATCGGCAAACTCAAGCTGGCCTTCTTCAATGATATGTCTTATCGAGGATAACATCACTAACGTTACTTCCAGATTTCTCCTTGCCTCCCCGACATGTTTTCGAGGAATCCCTCCATCTTCAACCTAAACTTGCTCTCTTGTACGTGGCATAACACTCTCTCGAACTTAGCACCAAAGTGTCCATCGAGTGTGCCAAAAAAGATTGTTGCGTGTTAAAGTCCCTCGGCCAGGCTTTCACTGAACTTCTAGGCTCGGCCCAAAAGGATTGAAGCCCAATAAGATGACCAACGCGAGAATCTTTTATCGAACGTTGGCAGTTCGTTAAGTAAGAATGGCTCAGGGTCAGTTTTGGACAGAGTGTGTCAAATGCAGAATATTTATTGATAATTGTGTGTCTTTCGACAGATTCCAACTTTCCTGACGACTCTTTGATAAAACTTTGTCGAATGCTTTGACGAAATCGTAACTAGGACACAATACGAAAATTGAATCAATGATGCTAGACCTTACCGTGGGATACGACACCGAAATTCAATCGTCAATATCGAATAGGTGGAATGTAGGACACAGTACCGAAATTGAATCAACGATACTGGACTGGATGGATGAACAGTACAACACTGAAATTGAATCAATGGGACTGAACTGGGAAAGCAAACAACGGAATATAATCGACGGCACCTAACTCTGGATATAAAACACGTCAAAATTGAACCAATGACGGGAATCTGAAAGTTACAACTAGGCTAAAAAGCTAAGTTGAAAAGATAAGACTTGTTTGTTGTGTTGTGTGGTGCCT
This sequence comes from Rhodomyrtus tomentosa, assembly GCA_028455895.1. NCBI lineage: Eukaryota > Viridiplantae > Streptophyta > Magnoliopsida > Myrtales > Myrtaceae > Rhodomyrtus > Rhodomyrtus tomentosa. Next base: position 36,786,795 of record JAPCWY010000004.1, read on the forward strand.
TTGTCGTTGGATATCTATAGGTATTTATAGGCGTGCTCTGGTAACCATCGAACGGTTACTGCCTTAGGCTCCAAGCACATTCCCTTCGATGACTTTTGTGGATAAGGCCTTTGGTGGTTTCCGTGCCTTTTGCTCTCTGTCTTTTTTGGGATTGCCGTCAAACTATGTAACTGACTTGATCGTGTTTTTTTCTGCGTGCCTTTTCTCTCAGCCTTGGAAAAAAATGCCGCCAGAGTTACCTTTGCACGTGGTATCTCCATGGTTGATTTTTACCTGATATCTGTACATCGGTCCGTAACTAGTCACACATCTCCTACGTACACACCATGCGGCCCCTTGGGTAATTTTTGGTGTTAAAAATATCCAATGTGGTTCAACGTTTCGAAATTTTCTATTTTTGTAGAAATCGCAAGTCGGCATGTCGTAAGCAAACAACCTCTAACGGCCCTTATGGCGATAAGTAGTGGCGGCCATACCTCATTAGCGAGACCTTGCCCTTCTTCTTTTTTTTTTTTGGTAAGTTAAGTATGTATAAACTTTTCAAGATACTACGTACAATCTTAGCTTTATAAAATTGAAGTTTAGCCCACCATTTTTGTTTTGCAATCTAATTTTAATAAGAGTTTGAAGGAAAATAATAACAATAAGGCCACATAAGAGAGAAATTAATTTAAAAATACCACATTAGCATATTCCATTAAATAAATTGATGGTATTAATGGAAAGACACAATTGCACCATATTTTTTTAGACTCAATTGCACTTTCATGATAAATTTTAGAACTTCTAGTGCACTTAGATCATATTTTGATAATCATGTGGTCTTTTATTTTGAATTTTTATAATTTTATGTCGACGTTGTGCTTGCGCATCGATTGGTGTTTTGAGGATGAGCTTGTGTCACAATTTCGGATGAAAAGAAAACAAAGATGAGGAATTTTGTACTGTGCACTTCTTATTCATTTTACTATTCTGCTCGTACAATAGGACTTATATATTACAAAGAATGATACACAAAAAGCAAGTGCATATTCTCTAATCTAGGTGTATTAAGGCAAATCCTAGATTGATCACAGTCTCTGATTATCTATATCAATTATAATCAGAACAAATCCCAAGAATCTTGACCATATCTTCCAACACTCCCCCTCAAGCTACTGGCTTGTAGATGTCCAAGATGCCTAGCTTGCTTAGGAGTATGCATGTTGTCTTTGACAAAGAGGCTTGGTGAACATGTCTGCAGGTTGTTCTGTGGTCTCAATTCCTCTGTCTCAATAGTTCCTTCTTGAATCTTCTCTCTTGTAAAATGACAATCCACCTCTATATGTTTTGTTCTTTCATGCATTACAGGATTAGATGCAAGTTTTAAAGTTGCATCATTATTACAAAATAACTTGGTTGGTCCCTTTGTTTGTACTCCAAGATCTTGAAGTAAGCCTCGTAACCATATTATCTCGCAAGTGGTTTTTGTCATAGTTCGATATTCTGTCGCTGCTGAAGACAACGAGACAATTGGCTGCTTCTTCGTCTTTCATGAGAGTAAAGATTCTCCCAATTTAATACAAAAACCTATGAGAGACCTTCTTCTCATCAGACAAGTCGCATAATCTGCATCGCAATAAGCTGTCATTTCCATATTGCATTTTCTGGAAAGAAGTATCCTAAGTCTCGGGCATTTTCTCAAGTACTTTACAACCTTCAATGCAGCATTCATATGGAATCGCTTTGGTTTATGCATAAACTGACTGAGTGTCTACACGGCATAACATATATCCGGCTTAGTCATGGTTAGATATATGAGTTTTCCAACGAGTTTCTGATAACCTGACGGGTCTCTGAGAATGAGATCGTCATATTGAGATATTTCTGCATCATAATCTGTCGTGGTTAACTTAATATTTTGCTCGATTGGAACAACAGTTAGCTTGCACCCTGAAAGACCTGCTTCTGATATAATATCCAGCACAAACTTCCGTTGGCTAGGAGAGATTCCTTGATCAGAACGAGCTATATCAATTCCAAGAAAATATTTAGGTGATCCCAAATATTTAATATGAAAGGTGGAATGAAGATACTCTTTAAGATTCTTCACAGTGGATTCATCATTTCCCATGAGAAGTATGTCATCAACATAAATCATTAAATGAATGGATGACACTCCTTTTGACCATGTAAATAGAGCATAGTCATGTTTGGATTGTTTAAAACTGAAAGCTATAAGTGTGTTGGTAAATTTTGAGTACCATTTTCCGGACGCCTACTTGAGACCATAAAGGGATTTGCGGAGACGACATACTCTAGACTCCCATTGTCTCCACAATCCTTGTGGAAGATCCATATAAATCTCCTCATCCAAATCACCATGACGAAATGCATTGTGGACATCCATTTGATGTAGTGGTCAATCGCAAAAAGCAGCAACTGATAAAAAAGAATGTACTGTAACGTCCTTTGTCACAAGGGAGAAAGTCTAGTGATAATTAAATCCTTCCCGCTGTGTGAAACCTTTAGCTACTAACCGAGCCTTATGTCGTTCAACAAAACCATTTGCTCTGTATTTAATCTTGTATACCCACTTGCATCCAATCGGCTTACAATGGGAAGGTAGTGGTACAATATCCCATGTATGATTCTCCACTAGGGCTTGTAGTTCTGCCTCCAGAGCTTTTTGCCAATGTGGATCAATCATTGCCTCATCATAGCTACAAGATTCTCATTCCTCAGATATACAGCTAATGCAACACATGTACTCTAATGACAGTTGGTTAAAGGAAACATATAAAGAGATAGGATAACGAGTACCTAGTGAATCCAAGGTGGTACATACATAGTCCTTCGTCTAAGTCAGTGGACAAGTGATAAGACCATATCGCCGTGGTGCATCATGTTGCTGCATTGAACATGGTTCTTCAGTTGTTAGTGCTAAAGGGGCTGCCATTTGAGAATATTGAGACTCCTCGGTTGTGATGGGAGGATGTTCGATTGAATAATCCATTGCTGTAGAAGTTTCATCAAATGTTGGAAGTGATACCGCAGCCGGTGTTGAATGCTTTGGTGGAGTGACAAAAATTTATGATTCTCCAGAAGATAAATCTTCTTCATATAGAAATTGACGATTATTTGTTCTTGTCACTAGACTTTTAGATGGCGACGCCTCATTTTGAAAAGGAAATACGTCCTCATGAAAAACAACATCCCTTCTTACGAAGAATTCTCCAGTTGATGGTTCAAAAGCGCGATATCCCTTTTTTAGACTTGGATATCCCATAAATATGCATCAACATGCACGAGGACCCATTTTATCTCGAGGTCCCACGGTAGTCACATAACATAAGTAACCAAATGCTCTGAGATGGTGGAGTTCTGGTTTCTTTCCATAGAGCAATTCAAATGGAGTTTTACCATCTAGAATACGTGACGGCATGCGATTGATCAGATAAGCTGCTGTGACCACACAATCTCCCAAAAAAGTTTTAGGAATAGATGCTTCGAACTTAAGAGCATGTGCTACTTCTAAGAGATGACGGTGTTTACACTCAACGACTCCATTTTTATGTAGAATGTAAGTGCAAGAGCTCTCATGTAAAATTCCATTTGAGGAGAAGAGGAAAGCACATTCACCATTGAAGAATTCTCTTCCATTATCGGTGCAAATGTGTTGAATCGATTTCCCAAACTAATTTCTTGATAGAGAAAAAAGGGTTCTGAGATGCGAAATGGCTTGACTCTTTGATTGCATGAGAAATACCCATGTGGCACGTGAGAAATTATCTACTATTGTGAGGAAAAACAAGAACCATCACGATTTGGAGTGTGATAAGGTCCCAAATATCAGCTTGAATTAAGGGAAAAAAACTGTCAGCATGAGAGATGTCACGCCCCGTGCCTCAGGCACTAGCACGCGACTCCCTGCAAGCAAATCAAATATCTCTCATGATCCCAAGATCCACAAATAAGTCGAGAGACATAATATATATCAAGCACGCGGAAGCAATAATGAAATAAATCCTCCATACAAGATATAAGTGGGACTTAGATAGCGCAAATACTGTCATACAAATATCCAATTGTTCATATAGGTACATAGCTACTAAATCCGCTAACACGAGGGGCGACGAGGTAAGTACACAAAAAGGGTTCATCATCAACATCCAAAAGAAACGAGGTCAGGATCGCCACCAAAGGATCAAACTGACAAACTGGGAGCTCCTAATACGAGCAGCTTGAGTCCTCGGTGTCCTCTGCGTCTTCCGTGGGCTCGTACTCCAAAAAGGTCTCAGAGCGAACCTCTATCGTATCCTTAGCGGTCCCTCGGCAGATGACTCCATAAAATCCTCCTCGGTCACCTCGACCACAATGACCTCCTTCTCCGTGTTCTCCATGGTCGGGGTCTTCTCCGGTCCATTCCTAGAACCGACAACGGACCCCTCAACCTGATCTAAGTCTCTGGTGGGGTGGCACCAACTAGGGACAACCCCTTGGGGCACCTCATTGGGCTTCAGCGACCTGGTAGACACATCCCCGACCTTCCTAAACCATGCCTCATATCGATGAGACTTCCAGCTAGTACTACCCTCGTCTATCAAACAACAGTGCACTTCCTGACATAAATAGTTACCTGCCTGTCAGGGAACTCATCAAAATAGGTGGATATCTCTTTCGGGTCTCCAAAACGAATGGGTCACATCGTCAAAGCCTAGGATCTATAAAAATAAGGGTCCTCAACGGGGTGAGATACACATCTTAATAAAAGAGTCTTAACCCTAGGTTAGGCCGACTGTCCACTCAAGCAGTCACATACCTCAATCATTCAAACTCTTAATCATATAAGACAAAACAAATTTAAATAACCACACACAGATGACAGGCATGCAATTAAGGCATCTTATCACATTCGGATGGTCATGCACGGGGTGATTGAGCAAAAATCAGTGGATGGTTTCGTCCTGCCACATCACCATAACCATCTTCTCTTGCCTGCCACATCCTCATGCCCGCGATTAGATCGCATCAGGCTTGAGGCGCGTAATCGCATCAGACCGTCATCGGCAACCCGCGTAAGCGCATTAGGTTTCAATGATTTTCCAGGCCAGTGTCGTCACCTCATACCTCCGTCCCGCGTAAACGCATCAGGACCGTGGCCATCTCAACCTCGCAATTAGATCTTATCAGGGCGCCACACAACCTCTACCCTCGCCTCAGCCCCTCAGGGTATCCACCACATCACTCCGCGTCTCATATGACCCAGGGTCTCGCCTCGTCTCCGCCATGCCACAATCACAAATCATGCACAAGGCCAAGTGCAATTCATGCATAAACAATGCATCCATGGCATGCAAGACGATTCAATACACAATTAAATGTGACCAATTACTCAAGAGACAAACATAAGCAAACATTAGGGCCACCTATACTCTCTTAGCATACACAAGCACCGATCACGCTAAGCTTTTCAAGATACAATCTTAATTCCACCCGACTCACCCAATCGAGTTCAATCTTCCTATTATAAGGTTAGAAATTCCCTTACCTCGAGTTTGATACCACAAATTTCTCCTTCCCAATGCCTCAAGGTTTCGGCCAAATAGCTCAAGGGTCCAATCCATCGCCCAACCTAGGAAATTCCGACCAATTGTTAATTTCCTATGTCCAAATTACCAATCCACGAATCACAAACCTCCATAATTCAATCCTCACTATCCTAGCATGTCTCAATCACCAATTTGAGACTCAAAACCAACAATCATAGCCTCCACAGAGTCGGTCTCGCACAGAACCGAACAGGCTATTTTCGGTTATGTGCAAACCGAGTATGTCCAGCCCTAAATCAACTCTCAATCCATCATTTAATCACTAACCTACTTGTTAACATGTCTATCTAAGGGTCCAAGAGCCTCATCAAGAGTTTGAGGTCGCGTCGTAGAGGGAATCCCTTCGAAAGTTGCCGGATCCTTTAAGGCAGTAAACCGGCAGATTCTGTCCAAGGTTCATAAGACCCATTTAGGGTCAAAAGTTCATCAAATCAAGCCCAACCTTTTATCACAGATTGATATACAAGTCCCCTAGACCTCCACAAAATTTGGTCATAAGACTCCAACATTTCGAAGTCTTAAGGGGATAGAAACTGGGCCTACCTCAGTTTGAGTCAGTTTCCGTCGGCTTTCGGGAAAACGCTTGGCCGGAGCTCCTCAGTGGTCTAATCGACGTACTTTCACTTCGAAGAGGTCGGGAAGAGGTGGGGCTAGGCGTGGATGGTCGGCTTGCCAACTGGTGGTTGCCGGAGGGGCTCGTCGACGGCAACGAACGACGAGGATAGGAGCGGTCAGCGACGGCAGAAAGAGAGGAAGAAGGAAGAAGAAGCTATTGGTGGTTTGAGGGTGTATGGCCAGCCAAAATGGGAGAAAAGAGACTATATTCAACTCTCAAGTCAAAGGGAAGAATGGTAGGTGGGCAATAGTGGACAAGACTACTCTTTTGCCCATCCATTGACACATGTCCTAGTGTCATTCAAGAGTGATCCAATGGCCACAATTTCTCCAAAATTTTGGTGGCTCTTGGGTTGTATAGAAGACCAACATGCCTTTCTTTATTTGCATTGGCAAGGCTAAAGTTTTCAGGGGCAAAATGGTAATTTACTCCCAACGTCGGAAACGTCGTTTTTCTCGTTTCAATATTATTCGATAAGGCGACGGCCAATCCAAACATGAAATTGAAATTCTTGATTCTCCATTTTCAATTTTCAAGATTCGTTTCTAATTATTTTCTCTATCAGACGTGGTTCCAGCCTATCCCGAACCGACGGGCGGCTTTTGCAGACTTTACGCGTATCGACCCTGTGATTCATATCACATTTAGGGCTCGTCAATTCGTGACGGCTTTAGTTGTCATGTAATTGTGAGGGTCTATCACTAGTTCCTATGGTCTCTATCATCATAATCTGATTTAGAAAAATTTTACAAATTATACATTGGTTAAGCGGCATCTCCCGCGCTCCAATCGTATAATGCTAGCAAGACATTTCTTAATCCTTCTTAGATCGGCCTTTCGTGGTTCTAAATGTCCCCTGGACAATCCTTGTGGTCAAAGCATCATTTCCTATTCGAATTTCCTAGGTCCACGTGCCTTGTCTCGTGTTAGCCTTTCCCTTTTGGTTAGCCTAATTGAATTGATCAGATTCTAGCGAGATATGACTGAAGCAAATTGCTAGATATACTTCTCATTAATGAGTTTGAAATGACTGGAAAACCAAAATGTCACAACTTTTCCACCCTTACAAAAATTTAGTTCCCGAAATTTACATTAATCTCAATTACTCAAATACATGGGGGTGTTATTGCCTCATCGTCTCTTCATTTTCCCACGTGGCACCTTCAGTTCCATGGTACTCTCACACCACCTTGACCAATGGAATCTTCTTATTCCTGAGGATTTGTTCCTTCAGGTCCTTGATCCTTATCGGCCTCTCCACGTAAGATACCTGGTCATCCACTTCTATAGTCTCGTAGTCCAGCACATGTGTATGGTCTAGTTCATATTTCCGCAGCATTGACACATGGAAGACATTGTGCACCTGGGATAGGTTAGGCGGCAAGGCAAGCTTGTAGGCCAAGGTTCCAATCCGCTCCATTATCTCAAATGGGCCTACATACCTTGGGCTTAGCTTCCCCTTCTTCCCAAATCGCGATAATCCTCTCATCGGTGACACCTTGAGGAAGACATGATCGCCCACTTGAAACTCCAAGGGCTTGCGCCGCTTATCTGCATAGCTCTTCTGACGACTCTGTGCCGTTCTCAATTTATCACGAATTATTTTCACTGCTTCTACCGATTGCTCTACCAATTCTGGGCCTGTGATACTCCTTTCTCCAACCTCATCCCAGCAAATCGGGGTTCTGCAGGCCCTACCGTAGAGTGCTTCGAATGGTGCCATTTGGATGCTCTGCTGGTAGCTATTATTATAAGCAAATTCTACCAAATGTTGCTGATCTTCCCATCCACCTTTAAAATCTATGACGTATGCTCGCAACATGTCCTCAAGCATCTGAATCGTCCTTTTCGACTGTCCGTCCGTCTGTAGGTGATACGCCGTACTGAATTGCAGTCGGGTTCCCATAGTATCTTGCAGGCTTTTCCAAAACTTTGTTGTGAATTTGGGATCTCTATCAAACGTAATCGTCACAGGTTCTCTATGTAATCTCACAACTTGTCTCATGTACAACTTCGCATACCTATCCATGCGAAGTCTTTTCGTACCAGGATGAAATGTGCGGACTTGGTCAATCTGTCCATGACTACCCATATAGAGTCATGACCTCTCTGGCTCCTCGGGAGTCCCATCACAAAATCCATTATTATATGCTCCCACTTTCACTCATGAATTTTCAATGGCTGTAATAGTCATCTAGGCTTACAGTGCTGCCCTTTCATTTGCTGGCATGTCAAGCACTTAGCCACATACTTTGCCACGTTCACCTTCATCCCGTTCCACCAATAGTGCTGTCACAAGTTCTGATACATTTTTGTACTTCCAGGGTAGATGCTATAATTGCTCCTATGAGCTTCTGATAAAATCCTTTCCCTGAGTCCTTCATCTTTTGGCACGCACAATTGTCCTTGAAACTTCAAAATTCCGTCCTCTGACACCTGAAATTCTGGTTTTCTTTTTGTTGCGTCCATCTCCAGAATTTTCTGAATCTCTGGGTCCGTAGACTGGAAGTCCTTTGTTCCTTCCAAGACCTCAGGTTCTACCCTGAATGTCGCTATCAAACTGGACAATTGGCAAACTTCTAGTCTGAATTTGGAATCTCTTAAATTCTCATTCATCGACCACCCCTTTACTAGCAAACAGGCCATGCTCGACTTCCGGCTAAGCGCATCTGCAACTATGTTTGCCTTCCCAGGGTGATACAATATATCACAATCAGTCTTTATGCAGCTCCATCCACCAACGCTGCCTCATATTCAGCTCTTTCTGGGAAAATAAATACTTTAAGCTCTGGTCCTCAGTGTAAATTTGAAACTTTTTGCCACATAGGTAGTGTCTCCAGATCTTCAGGGCAAATATGATCGCTACTAATTCCAAATCATGCGTTGGGTAGTTCATTTCATGTGGTCTCAACTGTCGGGATGCGTAGGCCACTACTCTTTCATGTTGCATCAACACACGGCCCAGTCCTTTCAATGAGGCATCGCTGTATATCTCATTGCCCCTAGTCCCGATGGAATCATCAATACCGGTGCGGTCGTCAACCGATGTTTAAGTTCTTGGAAACTCCTTTCACACATGTATGTCCATTCAAACCTTGTTTCCTTCTTTGTCAACCTCGTCAATGGGATGGCTATGGATGAGAATTTCTCCACAAATCGCCTATAATACCCTACCAATCCCAAGAAACTTCTGATTTCAGTGACCGTAGTAGGCCTAGGCCAATTGGTTACCGCTTCGATCTTTGCAGGATCCACTGCAATTCCTTCTCCAAATACCACATGATCAAGAAATGCTACCTTGTTCAGCCAGAACTCGTATTTACTCAACTTAGCATATAGCGAGTGCTCCCTCAGGGTCTGTAGGACAATCCTTAGGTGCTCCTCATATTCTGCGTCACTCCTCAAGTAAATCAAGATATCGTCAATGAAGACTATGACGAATCTATCTAGGAATTCCTTAAATACTCGATGCATCAAGTCCATGAATGCGGCTGCAGCATTAGCTAATTCAAAAGGCATCACTGTGAACTCATAATGACCATACCTAGTCCTAAAAGCTGTCTTAGGTATGTCTTCCTTCTTAATCCTCAACTAGTGATACCGGTCCTCAAGTCAATTTTGAGAATACCGCTGCTTCTTGCAACTGATCAAACAGATCATCGATTCTTGGCAGTAGGTACTTGTTCTTCACTGTTACTTGGTTTAATTGCCTACAGTCAATGCATAGACGCAAAGACCCATCCTTCTTCCTTTCAAATAATACCGGCGCTCCCCACGGCGAAGCACTCGGTAGGATAAATCCATTATCCAATAGTTTTTATATCTGCACCTTTAACTCCTTTAATTTTGACAGGGACATCCTATAAGGCGCCTTCAAGATCAGCTCCGTTCCAGGAGCTAACTCGATCACGAATTCTATCTCACTCGGGTGGCAATCTTGGCAACTCTTGGGGAAACATGTCAGGAAATTCACGCACTACCGGGATACTCTCTAGTTTTGGCTCTTCGGTAGTCGTGTCCATCACTGCAACCAAGTACGCTCGACACCCTTCTGACATCAACTTGGTCACTTCTAGAGATGAAACTAAAGGAATCGAGATTCCTCTTCGACTTCCCACCAATTCAAATCTAGGGCGGCCTCTCAGATAAAACCGGATTATTCTACTACCACAGTTTACTACTGCCCCCTGTTTGCCCAACCAATCCATCCCTATGATCACATCAAAATCATACATGGGTAATACAGCTAGATCAATACTCTCCTTACTTCCTCCAATCATAATTTTACAACCAGCACAGCCCAAAGAAACCAATATGTTATCCTTTAATGGAGTGACAACATGTAGATTCATATTCAATGGTTTTAACTCCATACCCACCAAATTAGCAAATTGAGCAGACACAAATGAATGCGTGGCACCAGGATCAAACAATGCATATGCAGCTTGATCACACAAGTAAACCGTACTTGTGACCACGCTTGGTACTTCCTTTGCCTCTCTGTGGGCTACTGCATATACCCTTCCCTGGGCCGGTGGTCGATTCTGCTCGATCTGAGGAGTGGCAGTCGAAGGTCCAGCCTGTGGTCTCTGTCCTTGAGGTCGACTCATCGAAGCTTGATTTGGGCACGTCCTCATCTGGTGGCCCATCTGACCACACTTGAAACAAGCCCCAGTCCTTACCGGGCTTGGCCCATTTCCATGTCTTCTGCCACATAGGCGGCAGCTCCTGTTAGTGGGGTTTGGCGGCTTCATAATAGTTTTCCTTACGGGAGGCACAAAACGCCTGTTGCCCGCCATCGGTCTCTTGCCCATCGGGCGATTGTCTCTAAATAGGGTAAACCGCGATCCAGTTGCGGTATTCCTCTCTTTCAAGTCCATTTCAATCATCTGACCCCTATTATAGATCTCCTTATAAGTCCTTACGTTTAAAGCAATCATCTGATTGCGGAGCTCAGGCTTCAAACCATCCCTAAATCTCTATGCTTTCTCCTGAGGATCGTCTATAGATCGAGGTGCGTACCTTGATAATCTGGAGAACTCGGCCTCATACTGATCTATTGTCAGTTGGTTCTGGCGCAACTGTAGGAATTCTACCTGCTTCCTTTCCCTAGCCATCTCCGAGAAGTACTTGTCGTTGAAGGTCGTCTTAAAGGCATCCCAATTCATGGCTGTTCCTTCAGGAAAAACACCATTCTTGGTGACAGCCCACCAATCTTGTTGTACCATCTAGCTGGTACACTACTAACAATACCTTCTCCTCGTCTGTGCATCTCAGCACTCCAAAGGTTTTTTCCAACTTCTCGATCCACCTGGGTGCTAGCTCGGAATCTCTAGTCCCATCAAACTGTGCCGACTTCAGCTTTATGAACTGCTCGACTAGTTGGCCTATCTGTCTAGCCACGACGATTTTCTCTTGGGCGTTCACCGCCTCATTGCCTTGGTTAAGTTCACCCTGGCTTCCATTGCCACCGTTGTTGCCGTTGTTGGCATTGACGGCAGCTATGGCAGCTCCTACTGCCTAGGCTATGGCAGCATCCCGGTCCTAGGTTTGCATGTCAATAAGTTCACCAATTCTCTCTAGCGCCTTCAGCGCGCCATTCATTCTTAGGTCTTCAGCTACAGGCGGCCTCGAGCTAAAGGCTCCGCCTCTAGATCTTCCAGATCTCTTGGATGGGTTGCTCATTCTTATCTCTCTCTACTAAACCTGGTCCCACCACAAGTTCAACAATGAGTTAGTAACTCATTCGTTCAACCAAGTCTAGAGCTACTAACTACTCCTCAACAGAAACAATCATAACACAGCAATACTCCATACAACGAATCCCAAGGGTATTTCAACAAGTAGCACATGATCATTCCTCAGTTCCGTTTACTCCAACGGTTCACTAAAACCAACCATACTCATTCATTCAACAGGCCAAAGTCCAGAAATGACTTTCAGCACCAAGCAGGGAACTTAATTCTCATGCAACACCACAACCCTGCCAAGGCCAAATGCCATCCATAAGTGTCAAGTTACATGCTATGCACCCCATGCCTTATCTTAACCAGTCTCCTAAGGTCTCGCTTTCCGTCCAAGTCTCAACTTAATTCTCCTTATTACTCTAATCCATATCCAACTTTAGATTGAGCTGACCTTGCTCTGATACCAAACATACGAGGGATGTCACGCCCCGCGTCTCAGGCACGAGCACGCGACTCCCTACAAGCAAACCAAATATCTCTCGTGGTCCCAAGAATCACAAATAAGTCGAGAGACATAATATATATCAAGCACGCAGAAGCAATAATGAAATAACTCCTCCGTACAAAATATAAGTGAAATCTGGATAGCGCAAATACTGTCATACAAATATCCAACTGTTCATACAGGTACATAGCTACTAAATCCGCTAACACGAGGGGCGACAGGATAAGTACATAAAAAGGGTTCATCATCAACATCCAAAAGAAACGGGGTCAGGGTCACCACCAAAGGATCAAACTGACAAACTAGGAGCTCCTAAGATAAGCAGGTAGAGTCATCGGTGTCCTCTACGTCCTCCGTGGGCTTGTACTCCGAAAAGGTCTCAGAGCGAACCTCTATCTATCCTTAGCGGTCTTCTTAGTAGATGGCTCCATAAGATCCTCTTCGGTCGCCTCGACCATAATGACCTCCTCCTCCGTGTTCTCCATGGTCGGGGTCCTCTCCGGTCTATTCCTAGAACCGACAACGGACCCCTCAGCCTGATCTATGTCTCTGGTGGGGTGGCACCAACTAGGGATAACTCCTTGGGGCACCTCATTGGGCTTCAGCGGCCCGGTAGACACATCACCAACCTTCCTAAACCAGGCCTCATATCGATGAGGCTTCTAGCTAGTATTACCATGATCTACCCAAACAACAGTATACTCCCTGACATAAATAGTTACCCAACGGGGTGAGATACACATCTCAGTAAAAGAGTCCTAACCCTAGGTTAGGTCGACCGTCCACTCAAGCAGTCACATACCCCAATCATTCAAACTCATTATCATATAAGACAAAACAAATTTAAATAACCACACACAGATGACAGGCATGCAATTAAAGCATCTGATCACATTCGGATGGTCATGCACGACTCGTCCTGCCACATCACCACAACCATCTTTTCCTACCTGCGTAAACGCATGCCTGTCATTACCTTATATCTTCGTCCCGTGTAAACGCATCAGGACCGTGGCCATATCAACCCCGCGATTAGATCTTATCAGGGAGTCACACAACCTCTACCTTGCGCCTCAGCGCCTCAGAGTATCCATTACATCACCCCGCGTCTCATACGCTTCAGGGTCTCACCTCGTCTCTGCCATGCCACAATCATAAATCATGCACACAAGGCCAAGTACAACTCATGCATAAACAATGCATCTATGGCATGCAAGACGACGATTCAACAACAATCAAATGTGACCAATTACTCAAGAGACAAACATAAGCAAACATTAGGGCCACCTCTACTCTCTTAGCATACACACGCACCGATCACGCTAAGCTTCTCAAGATACAATCTCAATTCCACCCGACTCGCCCAATCGAGTCCAATCTTCCTATCATAAGGTTGGGAATTCCCTTACCTCGAGTTTGATACCACAAATTTCTCCTTTCAATGCCTTAAGGTTTCGGCCAAATAGCTCAAGGGTCCAATCCACCGCGCAACCTAGGAAATTCCAATCAATTGTTAATTTCCTATATCCAATTCATCAATCCATAAATCACAAACCTCCATAATTCAATCCTCACTATCCTAGAATGTCTCAATCACTAATTTGAGACTCAAAACCAAAAATCACAGGCTCCACAGATTCGGTCTTGCACAAAACCAAACCGGCTATTTTCGGTTCTATGCAAACCGAGTATGTCCAGCCCTAAATCAACTCTCAATCCATTATTTAATCACTAACCTACTTGTTAACATGTCTATCTAATGGTCCAAAAGCCTCACCGAGAGTTTGAGGTCGCGTCGTTGCCAGAATCCCTTCGAAAGTCGCCAGATCCTTCAAGGCAGTAAACCAGCAGATTCTGTCCAAGGTTCACAAGACCTATTTGGGGTCAAAACTTCATCAAATCAAGCCCACTTTTTACCACAGATTGATATAAAAGTCCCCTAGACCTCTACAAAATTTGGTCATAAGAATCCAACATTTCTATGCCCTAAGGGGTCTTAAACTCGGCCTACCTCAGTTTGAGTCAGTTTCCGTCGGCTTCCGGGAAAATGCTTGGCCGAAGCTCCTTGGTGGTCCAATCGACGTGTTTCCACTTCAAGGAGGTCGGCAAGAGGTGGGGCTAGGTGTGGATGATCGACTCGCCGGCTGGTGGTCACTGGAGGGGCTCGTCGACGACAACGAACGGTGAGGATAGGAGCGGTCGGCGACGGCAGAAAGAGAGGAAGAAGGAAGAAGAAGATGTCGGTGGTTTGAGGGTGTATGGCCAGCCAAAATGGGAGAAAAGAGACTATATTCAACTCTCAAGTCAAAGGGAAGAATGGTAGGTGGGCAATAGTGGACAAGACTACTCTTATGCCCATCCATTGACACATGTCCTAGTATCATTCAAGAGTGATCCAATGGCCACAATTCCTCCAAAATTTCGGTGGCTCTTGGTGTGTATAGAAGACCAAAATGCTCTTCTTCATTTGCATTGGCAAGGCTAAAGTTTTGAGGGGCAAAATGATAATTTTACCCTCGACGTCCGGAACGTCATTTTTTTCGTTCCAAAATTCTTCAATAAGGCGACGGCCAATTCAAACATGGTGTTGGAATTGTTAATTCTCCATTTTCAATTTTCAAGACTCGTTTCTGATTGTTTTCTCTATCAGACGTGGTTCTAGCCTATCTCGAATCAACGGGCAGCTTTTGCAGACCTTACGCATATCGACCATGTGATTCATATCACATTTAGGGCTCGTCAATTCATGGCGGCTTTGGTTGTCATGTAATTGTGAAGGTCTATCACTACTTCCTATGGTCTCGATCGTCATTGTCCGATTTAGGAAAATTTTGCAATTTATACATTGGTTAAGCGGTATCACCCGTGCTCCAATCGTATAATGTTAGCAAGGCACTCCTTAATCGTTCTTAGATCGGCCTTTTGTGGTTCTAAATATCCCCTCGACAATCCTTATGGTCAAAGCGTCATTTCCTATTCGAATTCCCTAGGTCCACGTACCTTGTCTCGCCTTAGCCTTTCCCTTTTGGTCAGCCTACTCGAATTGATCAGATTCGAGCGAGATATGATTGAAACACATCGCTAAATATACTTCTCATTAATGAGTCTGAAAATGACTGGGAAACTAGAATGTCACAAGAGATGCTATTTTGGAAGGGTGCACATGCTTGTTTTGCTAAGGGACATTTTGGATGAGGAAAGGAAATAGAATGGCCCAATCTTTTATGACTAAGGAAATTCTTATCATTAATAGCAGCATTCCACAATGATTGCTTATTCAATTCAGCATAAGATAATTTGGAATTGCTTGAAGAATTGATCCAAAAATATAGCCCTTGAGAGATTCTACCCGAGCCCATCAGTTTGCTAGTTGAAAGGGCCTGAAAGAAACATTTATCAGAATTGAACAAGACACAACAAGAATTTTCCTCGCAAGCTCGAGAGACGGAAATGAGATTGAAATGAAATTTGGGAAAATAAAAGCACATTTTGTAACGTGATAAGTGAGTTGAGATTCATTGTACCAGTCATTACCACATGTGTGACATTTCCATTTGGAGGTTGTACTGAGGCAGGAAAGGACAATTTTTGACATCGAAAAAAAAAATTATCGCTGATAATGTGGTCACTAGCCCCCAAATCAATTATCCATGCATCCTTGAAAATTGAGGTCATCAAGCAATAAGAAGTACCTGTGAAACTACCGGCTTTATCATAAGCATCCAATTTCCTCAAAGCTTTCATCAGCTCTTGATATTGATCGTGGGTAATTGACTTTTTGGCACGTTGACCAATCACATGAAAAGCTATTGAAAATTCCCTTTTTCCTTTTTCTCCAGGTGTGTCATGCAATTTCCAACAATTCTCTAAAGTTTGATGCGAATGTTTGCAATAATCACAATATAATTTACATTTCCCTTTAATATTCTAACTATTATTCCTCAAGGATGTAGCAAGAAATGAACCATTTTAATGCTTGAAAATAGGATCCAACATTGACTAATATAGGCCATCTAATCCATGAGGGATTGGGGGGCGCGAGCTGTTTGATTCATAAGAAGACAATTGTAATCGCGGATCATTCGATCGCTTGACAAAATCTGAGCCGTCCCTTTCTTTATTGAAGGTTCTCAATTCTTCCTCTAAAGACTCACGATCTGCCCTTTTGTTCTCTTGGCCTCTGCCTGTTGCTCCTCTCTGTGCAACGTTGGTTGTTGCCGCTAGAATTGCTCCTTCACCATTCTTTCCATAGTCTGATGCAGAGAGACGTTGGCTTTCCTCCTGAACAGCAAGTTGATAGATCTGGCCAAGCGTCGACATGGGTTCCATGGTGAAGATCTGTGACCGAAAAGGAGGTGAGATTCATTCAAGATTAGGAGAAACCTTGTCACTTTCTCCCTTTCGCTTAGAGCTTTGTATTCTCTAAGATCAGCTCTGGCCATTAGAGGTTTTCCTCAGCCGCCTCCAACCCGTTCCATAAGGCTGAGAGTTTGTTGTAAACAGCAGTGACGATCATGTTGCCCTGTTTCAACTATGATATTTGTTGAGTTAACGAAACAATTTTTACTCGATCTAACTTTCCATACATTTCTTTGATGTTTTCCCACATTTTCTATGAATCTTCAATTGGGGGAAGTCTTTCCACAACTTCAAGAGCGATACAATTGTCGATCCATGTTCGAACAAGTTGATTGCATTTCCTCCAAAGGCGCGCCAGACGCTCATCGGATGGAATCGGAATCGTTCCATTGAGGAAGCCATCTTTGTCCTTGGTCACCAATGCGCGTCGAAACTCCTGCGACCAAGTCGAGTAGTTGTTGGGGCCGGATAGTTGTTGGATGATGAGCTTCAGTTTTGGTTCGTTGGCGCTCGACGTGTAAAGCGGGTCACCAGGCTCCGGCCAGCCACTGGCAGCAACAATCTAGTTTGGTAGAAACTTGGGTTGAGAAACCAGGTAGGCATTCATTCCTAAACCCGTAGTACCCGACCCAGCCGTATAAGCTCCATGAAAAAAATTTGACCCGTTGATTGGGATTTCCCCGGATGAGATCGGTGGAACCTAACTGGATTGCTCTTCTTGGCCTTGGTTCGATGGCCATGGACCATTTTGTGTTGCCATAGAGCCATGCGTTGGGACCCATCTAAATGGGCAACTATTGGATGCACTGGCTTGTGATGTGTTTGTTGGTAGTTTGTTTGTAAAAACAAACTAAGAGGTATTTTGTCCCACATCGAAAGGATACAAGTGCGCAAGTATACTAAATTTGGCACTAATCAACACAAAATCAACAGAGCTTCATCATCTTCTTCTTGTTTCTTCTTCTGCTCACCGCTCGACCAGGATTGAGCCGCCGTTTTGGCCGATTCGACCGCTCCTTTCGGCCATCAATCGACCACTGACCGACCATCCCGACGTTTCTCTACGTCTTTCCGAGCTCCTCCAATAAGAATCAAGGCGTTTGGAGCACTGAGGAGTTTTGGGAAGAAATTTTTCCGAGAGCCGACAGAAACGGAATAAACCTAAGGTAGGTTCGGTTCTCACCTTCTTTGACAGCCTAAATCTTAGAATCTAGAGCTCAAATTTGGTTGAGATCAAGTAGACATATAGATGGTTATGTGGTAAAAATTGGAGATTTATTTGATAAGTTTTTTACCACAAACCGGCCTTGAAAATTTTTCCTAGAAACTGCCGGTACTCCGTGCTTGGGCGATCCGGCGACTTCGGACGACTTTTCGATGACCAACCGACTCCAAACAACCGGTGAGCCTCCCAAACCCTTAGGTAGACATGTTAAGAGGTAGAATAAGGCTTGAATTAAGGAATTGAGGAGAATTGAAGGCTGAAAACACTCAATTTGTACAGAACCGAAGTGAACCGATTCGGTTTTGTGGGCTACAAGAACAAAAACTTATGGGACTTAAATTGGCGTTTATGATGTGTTAAGATGTTGGGGGTTAAGTTAGGAATGATTGTGATTGAAGGATTGAGGAGTTGGACTTAGAAATTGACAGATCGATTGAATATTCTAGGTTGCGCGACAAATTGATCTTTGGAGTTGGTGTTGGCTGAAACTTTGAAGCTCAAAGAGGAGTAATTGGTGTTGTCAAGCTAAGGTAAGGAAATTCCTAAACCGAGGCTAGGGGGATTGGACTCGATTGGATAAGTCGAAGGCCGATTGGATTAGTTTATGAGAAATTGACAAATGGGGTAACCTTGATATGCCCTAAAACGTTAAAGTATGATTGTGTGACATTATATATATGCCTGAGTTGTTTGTCATGCTTGTATGCCATTGGATTTGACTTGCATGCCATGGAATTTATGGAATGCATTGAATACGCGTTTGCAAGCGAGTGTAAAATTGAATTGAAAATCAATGCATATGATGTGATGTGGCATGAATATGGTGTGGCAAGGCCTTGAGGCGTGAGATACGCGGGGCGGGAGGTTGAGACCCTGATGCAACGAGATCGCGGGGTGAAGTATGAATAGATGGCGCCCCGATGCGATAAAGTTGCGGGGTTGAGATAGCCACAGTCTTTATGCGTATTATTCGCGGAACGGAGTATGAGCTCATAAACCTTGCCTAGAGATGAATCGGGACCTGATGCGTTTACGCGGGTCATCGATGATGGTCTGATGCGTTTACGTGGGTCGAGCCTAAGGCGACTAGTTCGTAGGCTAGAGAATGAGGCAGGCAGAGGTTGATGGATGTGGTGAAGTGGCATGCCGAGTATACATATGCATATGAGTGTGACACAAGATCATAAATGCATGTCTGTCTTCTGCGTGTTGTTGTTTATTGAGTTGTGATTGTTATGTCTATGCGTTCATAAATTTGGATCAGTCGAGTGACGCGACTACCTGAATGGACCGTCAACCTAACCTAGGATTAGGTTTTTCTTACTAAGATGTGTATCTCACCCCTTTTGGGGAAACCTTACTTTACAGATCCTAGATCATAGCTATGTGGCCAATTCGTTTTGGGGACCCAAAGAAAATGACGGCGTACTACGACGAGTTCTCGGATAGGCAAGGGAACGTATATGTGAGGAAGTGTACCGTCGTATGGGTCGACGAGGGTAAGCCTGAGTGGAAGCCTCATAGGTTTGAGGCGTGGTTCAAGAAAGAAGGAGACTCACAGACGAGGCCACTAAAGCCCCATGAGGTACCACAGAGAGTTATACTCGATTGGTGCCAGACCGTAGCGGAGCAGGAGTTGCCCTAGGGTTCGATAGTAGTATCTAGGAGTGGACCAGAGCGGATACCGACCTTGGAGTTCACCGAGGAGCAAGAGCAGGAAGAGGTCATAGTTTTGGAGGCGTCCGAGGGTGACCTCGCTGAGCCGTCACCGGAGGCGACTATGGAGGATTCAGTTGAGGTTCCGTCCGAGACATTTTCTAAGTATGAGCCTACTGAGGACGTAGTGGACACGGACGACTCTAGCAACTCTTCCTAGACGACTTCAGATGGCGATCCGATCTTTTGACTGGCGACCTGACCCCGCTCCTGACGGATTTTGTGGATATCTCTTCTGACATGCTTACCCTGTCGCCCTGATGTTTAGCGGATTTTAGTAGTTGGTATTTATATGAACAGTAAATGTGATGTACGACGTTCTTTATGCTATCCAGGTCCTGTTTAGTCTTTATATATATATATATATATATATATATATATATATATATACACATTGTACGGGGTTTTCTATGAGTATCGCTTTTGTATGTGTGATGTATTTATTATATCTCTCGATTCCCATTGGTGGATCTTGGGACTGTCGAGAGATTATTACTGATTTTCTTGCAGGGATGCTCGCGTGCTCGTGCCCGGGGTACGGGGCATGACATCCCCGCTTGTTTTGGTATCAGAGCAAGGTCAGCTCGATGCAAAGTTGGTTGAGGATTGGAGTAATAGGGAGGATTAAGTTGGGACAAGGACGGATAGCAAGACCATAGGAAATTGGTGAGGGTAAGGGAAGGGATGCCTGGCATGTGACTTGACATCTAAGGATGGTGTTTGACCTTGGTAAGGTTGTGACAAGGCATAAGGAACTTAGTTTTCTGCTTGCGATTGAAGGTCATTTTGGATCTTGGCTGGCTCAATGAATGAAAGTGATTGGTTTAAGTGAATCACTAGGGTGGATGGAAATGAGGAATGGCCATGGGCCGTTGGTTGAAATGCTTCTGAAATTGATGTATAGAGTACTATTGTTGTATACTTGTTTCTGTTAAGGAGTAGTTAGCAACTCTGGATTGGATGAATGAGTAAGTTACTAACTCATTGTTGAACTTGTGGTGGATCAGGTTCAATAGAAAGAAACAAGGATGAGTAACCCATCTAGAAGGCTTGGAAGACCAAGAGGTGGAGCCTCTAGCTCGAGGCCGCCTGTAGCTAAAGATCCAAGAGTGGACGGTCAACTAAAGGCAATGGAAGGACTCAGAGACATCATATAGGCAGGCCCAAGATCGGGACTCTGCCATAGCTCGGGCAGTAGGAGCTGCCCTAGTAGCCGTGAATACTAACACGAGCAACGCTGGTGGAAGTGGAAGTCAGGGCAAGCCGAACCAGAGCAATGAAACGGTGAACCCTCAAGAGGAAATCGTGGTGGCCAGACAGATGGGCCAATTGATGGAGCAGTTCATGAAGCTGAAGCCGACACAGTTTGACGGGATTAGAGATCCCGAGCTAGCTCCCAGATGGATAGAAAAACTAGAGAAGGCCTTTGGGGTGCTAAGATGTACAGATGAGGAAAAGGTGCTGCTAGCCGTGTATCAGCTGGAGGGTACGGTAAATGACTGGTGGGCTGCCACCAAGGACGGAGTCTTCCCTGAAGGTATGGCCATGAACTGGAACACTTTTAAGAGGGCATTTAAAGATAAGTATTTTTCAGGAACGGCCAGAGAAAAGAAACAGATTGAGTTCCTGCAACTGCGTCAGAACCAGCTAACGATAGACCAGTACGAAGCTGAGTTTGTGAGGCTCTCGAGGTATGCACCTCGATCTGTGGAGGACCCTTTGGAGAAGGCATGGAGATTCAGGGATGGTCTGAGGCCCGAACTCCGCAGCCAGATGATAGCTTTGAACTTGAGGACCTACCGAGAGATATACGAGCGAGGCCAGATGAATGAACGAGATTTGAGGGAAAGAAATACCACAACTAGATCGCGGTTGCCATCGTTCAGAGACCATCGCCAGATAGGCAAGAGGCCGATGGCGAACAACAGAGCTTTGTGCCTCCAGTACGAAAGAACATTAGCAAACTGAAATTGCCGACTCTGTGGCAGAAGCATGGAAACGGGCCATGCCCTATAAGGACGGGAACATGTTTCAAGTGTGGTCAGTTGGGCCATCAGATGAGAACGTGCCCAAACCAGGCTTCGGCAGGTCGACCGCAAGGACAGAGGCTGCAAGCTGGACCGTCGACTGCCGCACCTCAAATCGAATAGAGCAGACCACTGGCATAGGACGGGGTATATACTGTAGCTCGCAGCAAGGTGGAGGAAGCGTCAGGAGTGGTCACAAGTACGGTCCACTTGTGCAACCAGACTGTGTATGCATTGTTTGACCCTGGTGCCCGCATTCTTTTGTATCTGCACAGTTTGCTGAATTAGTAGGCATGAAATTGAAACCGTTGAGCAAGATCTTGCATGTTACCACACCCTTAAAGGATAACATAATAGTTTCGTTGGGCTGTGCTGGTTGTGAGATAGTGATTGGGGGAAATTGAGAAAGCATTGACCTAGCCCTACTGCCCATGTTTGACTTTGACGTAATAACAGGAATGGATTGGTTGGACAAGCAGGGGGCCGTAGTGGACCATGGTAGCAGAACAATCCGATTTTATCCGAGAGGCCGCCCTAGCTTTGAATTGGTGAAAAGTCAAGGAGGAATCTCGATTCCCTTAGTCTCATCTTTGAAAGTAACTAAGTTGATATCTGAAGTATGTCGGGCATACTTAGTAGCGGTAATGGATACGACTGTCGAGAAACCAAAGTTAGAGGATATCCCGGTGGTATGTAAGTTTCCGGATGTGTTTCCCTAGGAATTACCAAGATTACCACCAGAACGGGAGATAGAGTTTGTAATTGAATTAGCCCCTAGGATGGAGCCGATATCGAAAGCACCTTACAGGATGTCCCTGCCAGAATTAAAGGAACTAAAGGTGCAGATGCAAGAGCTGCTAGACAAGGGATTCATTCGACCACGTGCTTCGCCGTGGGGAGCACCAGTGCTGTTTGTAAGAAAGAAAGATAGATCTTTGCGGTTGTGCATTGACTATCGGCAACTGAATCAAGTAACGGTGAAGAACAAGTATTCGCTGCCAAGGATTGATGATCTATTCAATCAGTTGCAAGGAGCGGTAGTCTTTTCGAAGATTGACTTGAGGACGGGGTATCACCAGCTGAGGATCAAGAAGGAAGACATACCCAAGACTACATTCAGGACGAGGTATGGACATTACGAGTTTACGGTGATGCCATTTGGATTGACTAACGCCCCAGCTGCTTTTATGAATCTAATGTATCGAGTATTCAAAGAGTTTATGGACATTCGTTATAGTTTTTATTGACGATATCTTTATTTACTCGAGGAGCGATGCAGAACATGAAGAGCATTTAAGAATTGTATTGAGGACCCCGAGGGAACATTTACTGTATGCGAAGCTAAGCAAGTGTGAATTTTGGTTGAACAAAGTAGCATTTCTGGGTCATGTGGTATCTGGTGAAGGGATTGCAGTAGACCCTACAAAGATAGAGGCTGTAATCAATTGGCTGAGGCCTACTACGGTCACAGAGGTCAGGAGTTTTTTGGGACTGGCAGGATATTATAGGCGATTTGTGGAGAAATTCTCTTCCATAGCCGTTCCACTGACGCGGTTAACGAAGAAGGAAATGAAGTTTGAATGGACTAATAGATGTGAGCAAAGTTTCCAAGAGCTTAAGCACGAATTGACGACCGCACCAGTGCTGACCATTTCGTCGGGACCGGGAGGATATGAGATTTACAGCGATACTTCGCTGAAAGGATTAGGCTGTGTATTGATGTAGCACGGCAGGGTAGTAGCCTATACATCCAGGCAGTTGAGACCACACGAGATGAATTACCCGACCCACGACTTGGAGTTAGCAGCAATTGTGTTTGTCTCGAAGATTTGGAGGCACTATCTCTGTAGCAAGAAGTTTCAGATATATACAGACCACCAGAGTCTGAAATACTTATTTTCCCAAAAGGAGCTGAATATGAGACAGCGTAAGTGGAAGGAGCTGCTCAAAGATTATGATTGTGAGCTATTATACCATATTGGGAAAGCGAACAAAGTAGCAGATGCATTAAGTTGAAAGTCAAGTATTGCATGCCTGCTAGTGAAAAGTTGGTCGACGATAGAGGACCTGAGAGATTCTGAATTCAGATTAGAGGTCGATCAATTATCCAGTCTGATAGCGACTCTAAGGGTGGAACTTGAAGTCCAAGAAGGGATTAAGGCATTACCGTCTACGGATCCGGAGATTCAAAAAATTGTCGAGATGGATGCGACGAAAAGGAAGCCAGACTTCTAAATGTCTGAGGACGAAATTTTAAGGTTCCAAGGACATTTATGTGTACCAAAGGATGAAGTACTCCGAGAAAGAATTTTGTCAAAGGCTCATAGGAGCAACTATAGTGTCCACCCTGGAAGTACAAAGATGTACCAGAATTTGAGACAGCATTATTAGTGGAACGGAATGAAGGTAGACGTGGCAAGATACATTGCTAAGTGTTTGACTTGCCAGCAAGTGAAGGCGCAACACTGTAAACCTGGAGGACTGCTGCAGTCGCTGGAGATTTCGAAATGGAAGTGGGAGGACATAACTATGGATTTCGTGATGGGACTTTCGAGGAGTTAGAGAGGTCACGACTCGATATGGGTAGTCGTGGACCGATTGACCAAGTCCGCTCACTTCATTCCTGTACGAAAGGACTTCGCGATGGATAAGTACGCAAAGCTGTATATGAGGCAAATAGTAAGACTACATGGAGTGCCGATGACGATCACCTCAGATAGGGATCCGAAATTCAAGGCGAATTTTTGGAAGAGCTTGCAAGAAGCCTTGGGGACTCGACTGCAGTTCAGTACGGCATATCATCCCCAGACAGATGGACAATCAGAAAGGACGATCCAGACACTCGAGGACATGTTGAGAGCATGCGTCATAGATTTCAAAGGCGGATGGGAAGATCAGTTGCACCTGATAGAGTTTGCGTACAATAATAGCTACCAGCAGAGTATACAGATGGTATCGTTTGAGGCACTCTATGGCAAAGCCTGTAGAACACCGATTTGCTGGGACGAGGTAGGAAAAAAAAGTATCACAGGCCCCGAATTGGTAGAGCAATCGATGGAGGCAGTGAAGGTAATCTGGGATAGACTGAGGACGGCGCATAGTCGCCAAAAGAGCTATGCAGATAAGCGACGCAAGCCTCTGGAGTTTCAAGTGGGCGATCACGTCTTCCTCAAGGTGTCGCCAATGGGAGAACTATCACGATTCAGAAGAAAGGGGAAGCTGAGCCCAAGATATGTAGGCCCTTTTGAGATATTGGAGAGAATTAGGACCTTGGCCTACCGGCTTGTTCTGCCGCTAAATCTATCCCAGGTACATAACATATTCCATGAGTCGATGCTAAGAAAGTACGTACTTGACCTGAAACATGTGTTGGATCACGAAGCCATAGAAGTGGACGACTGAGTATCTTATGTGGAGAGGCCAATAAGGATCGAGGACCGGAAAGAGCAGATCCTCAGGAATAAGAAGATTCCGTTGGTCAAAATTGCATGAGAGCACCACGGAACGGAGGGAGCCACGTGGGAGAATGAAGAGACGATGAGGCGACAGCACCCCCATTTGTGCAATTTTTGTAAGGAAGGAAGAGTTGTGACATTCTTATTTCCAATCAGTTTCAGACTCTGTAATGAGAAGTTTATATATATCAAATGATATATTTTAGTTGTATTCCGTTCAAATCTGATCAATTTGAGTAGGCTGACCAAAGGGGAAAGGCTAACGCGAGACGAGATACATAGACCCAGGCGACTCGGATAGGAAATGACGCTTTGACCATAAGGATTAATGAGGAGATATTTAGAACCGCCAAAAGGTCGATCTAAGAACGATTAAGGATTACCATGAGAGTGTCGTACGATTGGAGCGTGGGTGATGCCTCTTAACCAACGTACGATTTGTAAAATTATCTTGAATCAGACTGTTACGATCGAGATCATGGGGACTAGTGATAAACCCTCGCAATTACATGACAACCAAAGCCGCCATGAATTGACGAGCTCTAAACGTGATATGAATCACGGGGTCGATACGCGTAATGCTGCAAAAGCCGTCCGTCAATTCGGGATAGGCTGGAGTCACGTCTGATGGAGAAAACTATCAGAAACGAGTCTTAAAAGATTTGAAATGAAAAATCAAGAATTTCAACATCATTTGGATTGGCTGTCGCCCTATCGAATAATTCTGGAACGAGAAAAACGACGTTCGGAACGTCGGAGGTAAAATGACCGTTTTGCCCCTCAATCTTGAAACTTTACTTATACAAATCAAGAAGGGCAAATTGGATATTATGTCCCCCTTGGCTACCAAAAATGAATGACAAAAAATGGTCATTGGATCTTCATTGGTAAAGCAAATGCCAAGTGTCAAAGATTAAGCCAAGCAAGGTCATATCACCTTTTCCGCACCTACCATTCAAAGTCATTGACCAAAAATTGAATATAGCAATCTCTCTTCTCTCTCTCTCATTCACTCATTAGGCCAAAGCACTCAAAATCAACCGAGCTTCATCATCTTCTTCTTGTTTCTTCTTCTGCTCACCGCCCGACCAGGACTGAGCCGCCCGTTCGGCCAGTTCGACCGCTCCTTCCAGCCATCAACCGACCATCGGCGAACCATCCCGACGTTGCTCTACATCTTGCCGAGCTCCTCCAACAAGAATCAAGGCTTTTGGAGCACTGAGGAGTTTTGGGAAGAAGTTTTCCCGCGAGCCAACGGAAACGGAACAAACCTGAGGTAGGTTCGGTTTTCACCTTCTTTGACAGCCGAAATCTTGGAATCTAGAGCTTAAATTTGGTCAAGATCAAGTAGACATATAGATGGTTTTGTGGTAAAAATTGGGGATTTATTTGATAATTTTTTTTACCACGAACCGGCCTTGAACATTTGCCCAGAAACTGCCGATACTCCGTGCTTGGACGATCCGACGATTTCGGACAACTTTCCGGTGATCTCGGACCACTTTCTCGCGACCAATCGACTCCAAACAACCAATGAGCCTCCCAAACCCTTAGGTAGACATGTTAAGAGGTATAATAAGGCTTGAATGAAGGAATTGAAGAGGATTGAAGGCTGGAAACACTTGATTTGCACAGAACAGAAGTGAACCGATTCGGTTCTGTGCAAAACCAGTTCTGTGGGCTACAAGAATAGAAACTTATGGGACTTAAATTGGTGTTTATGATGTGTTAAGATGTTGGGGGTTAAGTTAGGAATGATTGTGATTGAAGGATTGAGGAATTGGACTTGAAAATTGACGGATCGATTGAATATTCTAGGTTGCGCGACAAATTGACCCTTGGAGTTGGTGTTGGCTGAAACTTTGAAGCTCAAAGAGGAGTAATTGGTGCTGTCAAGTTAAGGTAAGGAAATTCCTAAACCGAGGCTAGGGGAATTGGACTCGATCGGGTAAGTCGAAGGCCGATTAGATTAGTTTATGAGAAATTAACAAATGGGGTAACCTTGATATGCCCTAAAACGTTAAAGTATGACTGTGTGACATTATATATATGCCTGAGTTGTTTGTCATACTTGTATACCATTGGATTTGACTTGCATGGCACAGAATTTATGGAATACAGTGAATGCGCATTTGCCAGCGAGTGTAAAATTGAATTGAAAATCAATGCATATGATGTGATGTGGCATGAATATGGTATGGTAAGGCCCTGAGGCGTGAGATACGCGAAGCGGGAGATTGAGACCTTGATGCGACGAGGTCGCGGGATGAAGTATGAATAGATGGCGCCCAGATGCGACAAAGTCGCGGGGTTGAGATAGCCACAGTCCTGATGCGTATTATTCGCGGGACAGAGTATGAGCTCATAAACCTTGCCTGGAGATGATTCGGGACCTGATGTGTTTACACGGGTCACCGATGACGGTCTGATGAGTTTACGCAAGCCAAGCCCGAGGCGACTAGTTCGCGGGCTAGAGAATGAGGTAGGCAGAGGTTAATGGATGTGGTGAAGTGGCAGGCCAAGTATACATGTGCATATGAGTGTGACACAAGATCATAAATGCATGCATGTCTTCTGTGTGTTGTTGTTTATTGAGTTGTGATTGTTATGTCTATGTGTTCATGAATTTGGATCAGTCGAGTGACGCAACTACCTGAGTAGACTGTCAACCTGACCTAGGGTTAGGTTTTTCTTACTGAGATGTGTATCTCACCTCTTTTGGGGAAACCTTACTTTACAGATCCTAGATCATGGCGATGTGGCCAATTCGTTTTGGGGACCCAAAAGAGATGACGGCGTACTATGACGAGTTCCCGAATAGGCAGGGGAACGTATATGTGAGGAAGTGTACCGTCGTATGGGTCGATGAGGGTAAGCCTAAGTGAAAGCCTCATAGGTTTGAGGCGTAGTTCAAGAAGAAAGGGGACTCACAGATGGGGCTGCTGAAGCCTCATGAGGTACCACAGGGAGTCATACCCGATTGGTGCCAGACCGTAGCGGAGCAGGAGTTGCCTTAGGGTTCGGTAGTAGGGTCTAGGAATGGACCAAAGTGGATACCGACCTTGGAGTTCACCGAGGAGCTGGAGCAAGAGGAGGTCATAGTTTTGGAGGCGTCCGAGGGTGACCTCGTTGAGCCGTCGCCAGAGGCGACTATGGAGAATTCAGTTGAGGTTCCGTCCGAGACATTTTCCAAGTATGAGCCTACTGAGGACGCAGCGGACACGGACGACTCCAGTAGCTCTTCCTAGACGACTCCAAATGGCGATCCGATCTTTTGGCTAGCGACTTGACCCCGCTCCTGACAAATTTTGTGGATATTTCTTCAGACATGATTACCCTGTCGCCCTGATGTTTAGCGGATTTTAGTAGTTGATATTTTTATGAACAATAAATGTGATGTACGATGTTCCTTATGCTATCCAAGTCTTGCTTAGTCTTTATATATATACATTGTACGGGGTTTTATATGAGTATCTCTTCCGTATGTGTGATGTGTTTATTATATCTCTCGATTCCCATTAGTGGATCTTGGGACCGCCAAGAGATTATTGTTGGTTTGCTTGCAGGGATGCTCGCATGCTCGTGCCCGGGGTGCGGGGCGTGACAGTGGCGGTCGACGGCTGCAAATGGGCAAGCAGAATCCGGTCGGCTGGGGAGTTCTCGGCAGCAAGGAGAAGAAGAAGAAGAAGAAGAAGAAGAAGAAAACCGACACAATTGAGGGGTGTTCGGCCAAGAGAGAGGGAGAGAGAGAGGTTTATACTTCATTAGCTTGGTCAACTTGTTGAATGGTAGGTTAAAAGTGGTTCTATCAACATCAAGGCTTAATCTCTTGACACTTGTCCATTGTGTCAATCAATGCTCATCCAATGGCTCTCAATTCTTTAAATTTTCGGCAGCCTTATTGTGTGGTTAATGATCAAAATGCCCTCATCCAATAATATATGCGAGGTTAGGGCTTGAGGGGCAAAACGGTAATTTTACCCCCGACGTCCAGAACGTCGTTTTTCTGATTCCAAATTTCTTCGATAAGGCGACGGCCAATCCAATTGTAATGTTAGAATTCTTGATTCTCCATTTTCAAATTTCAAAACTTGTTTCTGAATCATTTCTCTATACGACGCGATTACAACCTATCCCGAACTGATGGGCGGCTTTTGCAGACTTTACACGTATTGACCCTGTGATACATATCACAATTAGGGCTCGTCAATTCATGGCGACTTTGGTTGTCATGTAATTGTAAGAGTCTATCACTAGTTCCAATGGTCTCGATCGTCACTATCCGATTTAGGAAAATTTTATAAATTATATATTGGTTAAGCGGCATCACCCACGCTCCAATCATATAACGCTAGCAATGCATTCCTTAATCGTTCTTAGATCGGCCTTTTTTTTGCTCTAAATGTCCCCTCGACAATCCTTATGGTCAAAGCGTCATTTCCTATTCGAATTCCCTAGGTGCACGTACTTTGCCTCGCGTTAGTCTTTCCCTCTTGGTCAGTTAACTCAAGATTGATCAGATTCGAGCGAGATAAGACTGAAATACATCGTTAGATACTTTCTCATTAATAAGTCTTGAAATGACAAGAAAATCAAAATGTCACAGTTCGAATGCGAGGTTTGACTCAATTTCAATGCAATCAAAACACAGGACCATGCTTAGTGACATCTTAGAGATGTTTCGCACACAACAATTGCAAGGATTAAAATCGAAATGAAAATCCACCATTAAAGGTCAAAGATGGAGCTCGAAGGCTGACTTTCCATTTTTTGGGATTATAAGCAACGTGATCCGGTGTGAACGACTCCACAGAGCTTAGGAAATCTCCTAGGCGCGAAATCACAACTCGATTTGGCCTAATTCGTCACCGAAGATCACTTGCAGATTGAACTCGAGCCCTCGACGATGGGGTCGAAGAGCAAGTTCTTCCTCTTATTCGTCCTCTCTCTCGATTCTGTTCACCCTCTGAAACTGAATTGACCAACCTCCTTTCTAGAAAGCTCCTTTGGCTTTTATATCCATTTGAAAATTACGGCACCGAATGGGAGAACTCCTATTTGTCCCTGTCACGTGTCTCCCATGCGCCATTTGGTTGTCGGACAGTGACGAAATCCGTTGGGTTTCCGTCCATGTCCGTCAGGATCTCCGGCGTTCTCCATTTGTTGCGAATTTGGCGAATTTGATCTGAGTTTGCTTCTGTTAACTTTGCAGGTACCACAACCTTGACCGGTCGATTACTCTATGTCCCGGCGATGTCAGGTGATGTCGCCAGTGTTGATCGACGAGGAACAACGAGAGGAATAAAACGCCTACCATTTTCTTTCCAATTACTCGCAAATTGCACTTCAATTTGACGATCAAAATCAACTCAGGAACTTTTCATTCGCGCAGGAGTTTGGGGAAGAAGACGACACTGTTCTCGACCGGTCCGACTAGTGAGAACCTGTCCGACTCTATTTTTTGCAAAATTAACCAATTTTTGTGGGAAATTTTCATAATTAAACCTCAAAATTGAACTTAGGACATGAATATTATCTAAAAATGTGATTTTACCCAAAAGTTCATGTCCATTTCTATAAAAGCCTCAAATTTGTCCTTAATTACAATTTGAAAAATTATGAAATTGAACCAAATCACCCATGCCAATCGATTTAAAATGGTGAAAAACATTGGGTAGTGGCTTCAATTTGTAAATGTAGACCTTGAATTGAAAGTAATTTTAATTATTCCCAAATTCAAGGACTAAATTGTAATTAAGTATGTAATTTTGCCCAATTCATGCAATTGAGCAATTTGTACAAATAATTGGATCAAATTGCAATGAAGGACAATTATATTGAATGTCAAAACCCTAAAAATGCCAAAATTACAAATTAAAAGACTCAATTAATATTTTTTTTATCAAATTCAATCATACGTGTAATAAAGAAACACATAAAATTGAACTTGAATTTGTACTTTTTATGAGGTCAGAAAGACAAGGAAATTAAAATAAAAATATTGACTATTTTTTCATATTTTTATGACCTCAAATGCTATTTTTCTTGATTTTTCATGTATTTTTTATTTTTCAAAAATATCAAAAAATATAAAAATATAATTTTTTTTTTGGTCAAAAATAGTTCATTGGATTTGGCCAAGGCCACCAAAGTTGATTTTACAATTTTTCAAGCTTTTATGAATTTTTCAAAAATAAACTGAAAAATATTAATAAAAAATCAGGTAACAACATATATTACATAGAGTAATAAGTTTAAAATCAAGCTACTTGTAACTTTGATAGAATTTTGAGATGTTTGCACTAAATAAAGGTTTAACTCGAAAGATACATTTGTGTATGTATATTAGTCTCATGGAAATATTGGCTGTAATTTTCTAAGAATTTTTATTTTTTAATTTATTTTTACAAACAAAGTGGGGGATTGTTGGTATTTTTTTGTAAAAACAAACTAATAGGTGTCTTGTCCCCCATCAAAAGGATATGAGTACACACCTAGACTAATTTTGGCACTAATCAACAATTACCATTATTTTCTAGTGAAACGGTACGACTGTTCATGAACGATTTTGCCGATCTTTGAAAGGTTGCGTATATTCAATCAACGGTTATTTTCTAAAGCACTCTTACAACCTTTCGAATGTTTGTGTCTTTTCAAAAATAACTACCAATTCATACATGAGAATGTATGATTGAATAAACTGTTTGGACACGAAGAGTTACATGAGAATTAACTATTTTTCGAACACCAAAAGATGTGTTCGTTATCATTATATATTCATGTGTTCTGTTCATTTTCAAAATCATTCTTCCAATTTTTGTTCTTTCAAAACAAGATAAATACAGCTACTCTTCCAATTATTTTCTAGAGAGACCTTGGAGAAATATCAGAATTGCAATCTGCTATTCTCACCGAGACTTTGTTGTATCTTAGAGGAAATTTGTTGGAAATCATTAGCAACGTTGTGGGGCGAATAAATCCTTAAAGAGAGTAATTACATGCCTCAAAATCTGATTCCATTGTTTATCCCATTTACGAAGAAATTTCCCAACAGTGTTGACCCAAAGGAGGCTGCACTTGGTTCATAACTTCAGCAGACGGATCCAAGGTAGGTTATTGGATTGATGATTTATCTTGCAGGTTTGACTCTTCTGAAACCAATGACTGGTCTTTAGTCATGGTGTAGGTAAAGGAATGAAAGAGAGGTTTTTGAAAAAGTTTGGATAGTGATTCCTACATCGGGCTGCCAACCTTGTTTTGCAGGCTAGTGTTCCCACAATAACGAAGGCACAATATTATCCGGTGGGCAATCAAGAAGGATGCGGAAGCTTTGTAAAGAAGGCCTGCTTTGATACCATGTCACAATTTCGGATGCAAAGAAAACAAAGAGGAGGAATTTTGTACTGTGCACTTCTCATTCATTTTACTATTCTGCTCGTACAAGAGGACTTATACATTACAAAGAATGATACACAAAAAACAAGTGCATATTCTCTAATCTAGGTGTATCAAGGGCTAATCCTAGATTGATCACAATCCCTGATTTTCTGTATCAATTATAATCAGAACAAATCCCAAGAATCTCGACCATATCTTCCAACAGGTTGTTATGTTAAGGTGGAACTTGTTTGCTTCTTTTTCAAAATGTTGTTTGTGTCTAGGGTAACGATTCTTTGTGGCAATGCAAGTTGATCGATAATCCCACTACGATTTGTATCCTCGGATTCTATTTGCAATTGGGTCAAAAACATCATTTGATTCCTGAGAAGACTCCGCTGGTGACTGCGTAGCTGACTAATTTCTCGGTTTTAACACGACCTTATGAGATGACGACGAGATGGGACGATGGCAATGAAAGTCGTTCCACTTCTGTGGAAGCCGGTATTGGTCTTTTTATCATGGGAGATCAACCTCGGAGACGGGCAAGTTTCGTGGTCACGCGGTGAAGTACCGATTCAATTGTACAATCGTAGAAAATTTTATGGTCGCATGGGCCTCAAGGAGGGATTCCCCATTTTAGGCCTACTAGGACTTGATCAAGAATGAATGGATGCTTGTCTCTGGAAGGTCTATGGGATATCCCAGTGCTTCTCCTACTTAACCTGGTTCGAGCTCAATGTTACTGTCCAACTGGAGTTGGCCAGAGCAGCATCAATCTTCTATGGACTAATAGTGCAAAATTTTGCTGAGACTTCTTCGCTTTCTGACGTCTGAGCTCTCGATATGCAGGGACCTGGGAGGTCACATTCATTCGCCAAGATCTGGCCTTGCATCAACGACTGTCAGTCTTGGAATGCACCCTTTGCTAGAGAACCATGAAACGACAGATCAACGTTTTCGACTGCTCGAGAGATGAAGCGAAGCATTGGGTCTCCCTACTCTAGGATTTAGATCGAGTAATGCTAACCAACACTAAGCCTGGAAGGTACAGAAGTTCTTGCAGCAGCATCAATCTGTAACCCTTGCCGAAGAGTTCTGGTGTGACGGTCATCTCTTTTCAGTATGAAAAGCCAGCGTGAAACGTGATTCTAAACAAGGCATGAATCGAACTTAGGCCTAAGGATCGTTATAAACAAGAGAGTCGCACTTCAGACATCTATAATGCAGACTTAACTATTTTGGACCATCTTGTGCCCACATAGCTGAATTCACCGCGGCGATCCATCCTTCCATCACGTCAAAATCAAATTTCATAGCGTGACCTCAATAGCAAGCACAGATTTGAACCTAAAAAAAAAACAAGTCCTTCAATGCAGACACACCTTTGTGGATCTGAGCATTTTCAACTAAAGACAAGAAAACTAGTTTCCCTTTCATGTAAAATCTCACGACCAAAAGCAACTCAATTGGAGAAACAGCAGTCTGACTAACGTGTGGCGTGTTGACATAATGCTAGAGCTGCAGATAAACTGAATGTTTTCTTAGTCCCCATGCACAAGCTTCACCATCAAGTCTGGATTTACCCTGGTTACATAGATCGCTTGGGCGCGTGCATTTGGGAGGCATACACCTCACTCCATCATAGCCATGACATCAGACAACAAAACCAGAACAGTACTGAGGAATATATGATTCCACTTACGATTCACTAAGAGGTATCTCCAAAGACCAATACAATATCCCAAAAGCAGAGGACTCCCTAATGGTATTATAGAGCAACTGAAGGAAAAGAACCAGAAGGAAATGGAGGGGCATGAAGCGAAATAGAAAGGAAAGAGTACCCAGCTACAAGAATTCCATGGTCCTGCTGTTCATCTGCTCAATTCAAGACAGTGCAAAGATTCATAAAACGCACTACAAAAAACTTGGAACACCCGTCAGTTCATCAATCCTCTACTCAAAGGCGTCATCATCATCATCAGGAAGTGGCTGAATAGCTGCTTGAGCAAGTTCTGCCTCGTGCCTGTTAGAGACAATCAAGAACCACCATTGGTCAATGGACAGTTGAGAAGAGGTTTATGAACTATCAAACTAGCTACAGAATACTAATATCTATGTAACCCAACAAAAGACGAGCAGATAGCTTGGAGAGGCAAATCTGCACATAGTATCATTCTTAAGCATGATTATGATTTATCCATGCAATTAAGGGCATCTAAAAGGGAAAGGTGGAAGAGGAAGTCCAGGATGTATGACTATATTACTATAGTGGAAATTTACGTAAAATAAAGCAGATAATAGAGGCCAAGATTCTTACAGTTGCTGTGCGGCCATATCAATGTGCACTTCTGGAGGAGCAAGGGCAGGAGACTCAACAAAGTGAAGGTTCGCATCCCTGCGTTTACCAAGACAAATGATTAGCTACAAAACCATAACAACTTCTGCAAACAGGATTTGCACGTTTTGCTCAAGTACCCAGCAAGTTTTCTAGCGAGGTAGAGGAAGGGCTTCTCAAAGTTGTAGTTGCTCTTTGCAGAAATTTCATAGTACTGCAAATTCTTCTTCCGATGAAACGTAACCTGCTTTGCTTTAACTTGCCTATTCTTCACATCTACCTTATTCCCACAGAGAACAATAGGTATATTCTCACAGACCCTGTAAGATTATGGGTAATTAGCAAGATGTAGCACCATCAAAAACTGTAGTACGAAAACAAATAATAAGGTCACCGATGTTTCTACTCTACCTGCAGAGGTCACGATGCCATGTAGGAACATTCTTGTATGTCATTCGAGCAGTGACATCAAACATGATAATTGCACACTGGCCGTGAATGCTGCAGAACAACAAATAGAAGTATGAGATTTCGACACACACAGACACAGGAGGGAAAGGGATTCCCCCTCCCACAACCAAGGTTAAAAAGTGAATAACAGAAATCACCACACACACAAGACCACTCTACCACTGCAACATTAATACAACAAGCAGTCCTAAAACATTTAAGACCCTACTTTTCCTCCAAAATAAGATTTAAAGAGATACAACTGATAATGATATCATGCATAAGGATGAATATGGAACAGATATGCACCCCCTTACCAACTGTAGAAGTATTTTTTGCAAAACTACTTATTTCTTTATCCACAACTTTACAAATAACAACTGACTGCACCACTATTAAGTAATAGTAGTTGTCATTAGTAAAACCCAGATAGTTAAATAAACTACCAACCAAAATATAGCTACCCCGTGATTAAAGCATTCTTCCCGCACAAGCTCAACGCTACATTTTTTCCCCTTAGTAGCACTCAATTTACAAGAACAAAAACTGGAAGATCTCTTTACTCACTAATATCCATCTCTTAGACCACCAAACTTCTCCTGCCCTGCAGTATCCCAGCAGTAGAACCGTATTTTCCCGCAGTTTGTGAAGAAATCCAAAGGATGGACTTCGACACCAATAGTTGCTGTTATGCACAAGCACAATACCAGAAGATTAGTACAGACAAAACAAAATGATAAATCTAATGATCACCAAAAAAAAACAATAATAATAATGATAATGATAATCAGGCATTTCCACATCACTTACGCTCATATTTCTTTTCAAACTCTCCAGTAAGATGTCTCTTCACAAAAGTCGTTTTACCTGCACAAATGGAAGGACTACTCTCAGCATGCTATGCATTGCTTAACACTAGAAAGAAAAGATATAGCTTCTATCTCGTGACAAGTGAAGAAGATCACAAAACCGCTTCTAGAGCGACACCCTTCGCTTTCAGACAAATCCCCAGAAAATGTGTAAAAACATACTGTTCGCTACTTCAAATGATGAATCATCCATTTTCAAGGATATAAGTTATAACCATGAGCAGGTTATACGGAAAAAAAATAACTAGACCAAACCCTAAATGATCTGAACAGCATAAGCACCCCGTGACGCGTACAGAGCAACGAATGACCCTTCGAACCAACCTAGTCAAAACCAGTAAAACAGAGCGCACCGGCGACAATTACCTGTGCCTCCATCGCCTACAAGGACGAGCTTGAAGCTCGGGTAATCGACAGTCTGCTGATTCGGCAAAGCCTGAAAGAGACGCACAAAGGAAACACACAAATAACCAAAACAGATGAGATCAGAATTCAAACTTGCGATCGCGTCCCGATCGCTTAGCTCCATAAAGACCAAAAAAAAAGAAAAAGAAAATTGTGACCCGGACCCAAAAGCTCGAGAAGAATAACAAGGAGAATCGAGATTCAAGAACACCCAGCAAAAGAAAAACGAGCTATCAATGACAAGGAACGCGCAGAAGCTGGGACGACGAAAAGGGAAGAAAACCAAAACAAACGAACTCACCATTGATGATGGCGAAGGGGGTCAGGGTTTCGGTGGGTGGCACAGAGAGAGAGAGAGAGAGAGTCGACTGCGTTTCGAAGCAGCGAAGTGTAGTGGGAAGAGAAGAGAAGTGACAGCTGCGTTGGTTTGATGGGGTGAGGGGTCTTTTAAGAGGAGGCAAAGCGATGTGGAGTGGAGGAACGAAGAAGGAAAGAGTGGGATTTTTCCCATCGTTTCAGTCGAACGTGGCTTTAAGCTGACGCTGCCGTCTCATCCGTCAGATTCGATTACATCCTTCAAGGCAGTGTTCTAGAATCTGTTGACCGTCCGATCTGTACAGACAACTGTTGCACCTCCTGCCCCCCTCCCCTGTTTTTTAAATTTCGAGATCTGCACAAAAGCTCTTGTCTCCCCAAAATTCTAGAACTTTTCCCAATTTTGCATATCCGAATTTCCATCCCTCGAGTGAGGGAACGGAAATTTTTCGTCGGTAAATTATTTCGAGTGATATAAATAATTATTTTTAAGAAAAATCGTCTATTTTCGAAGAAACAAACGGAACATTGAAAAAAGGTGTTTTAAGTCACGAAGTATATGCATTGTTCTAATTTTTGTAAGACCTCCAATGATTATCCATGCTTCGTCTGTCCCAACTTCTTTGAAGCATTTCCTCGTGGGCCTACGCAATGAATCACGCCATCAAGAATATAAATAGCATGCGTAGCTAATTGTCGCGCTTTGTCGGAGAAAATTGTGCCACGAGTTCTATAGTCCACGTACATTGAATTTTCAAAAAATTTAGCTCATTCAATTATGACCAAAATCATGACGTAAAATCTCTGACCAAATTTTTAGTACATTGAATTTTCAAAATTTTTAGCTCATTCAATTAAGACCAAAATCTCTAACCAAAAAAAAAAAAATGAAGACCAAAATTATGACGTAAAAGCATATAAAAATGCAATTGAATCCTAAATATTTCAATTGGTCAATAACTCCTAGCCCTTTTAACACAAGCAAGATAAACTTCTAAACTGCGATTAAAAAAGCAACAAATTCACGAACCATAAATTCTCTCAAAAATACATTTGCAAATACTTTTATGCTAAATGAGATTTTCAAAATGTAAACAATGTTTGGGAAGGTGCATTTTAAAAACATATTGGAAAGTAACTTTAACGAAAACGCCGTTTAGTAAAAACTACACTTTATAAGAAAATTTTACTAATTTTCTTAAAAACTCTTAAACTACTTGCGTCAGCCAACCACCGGCAACCAGATGTCACCTTCGGCCAAATCTAGGGGCCAGCGAGCCTTGCCTGAGTCACATGGGTTTGCACAGTCTAGACGAAAGGGTCAGGCGAGGCCGGCAGCAACTTATCGGTCGCTCACGAAGCCTTCATCGGCAGTTGAGTCATTTGCTGACAAAATTAGAGCTATAGGATATTTTCAAAATCGTGAAAGTTGAGCGAGGGCAGAATTAAAAGAAAAAAAAAATTGTAGTTACATTTTGGGAAATGCAAATTTCTAAAGTACTTTCGAGGCTACTTTGTACTAAAAGCCTCTTGCAATTTTTCAAAGTTGAGCAAAAATAAACTAAACCTATTTATATTTGTCGAGGGACTTTATAGCCCAAATCTCCTTTCGAACGAGCCCTAGGTTTGCTGAAGTTGAAGGTTAATTCAATAAATCAGCTGAAAACAATTGAGAATTTTGAGCAAAATAAAAAACTGAAAATAAATCTCATCACCATATAGAATCCCAAAATCAAGGGCGGAGGCTGAAACGACCTGCCGTCTCGAGTGCCCATTACCGTCTCCAAGAGAAAACCGCTTCTCCGGCGCCAGCAGCAATAGAAAAACCAAAGATCATTATAGATCTAAGTTGTAAACCCAGAAAACTCTTCTTCGATTTACAGAGCCTCTTGTCCTTTCTTCAGAAATCTCGCTTAAACACTCCCCGCGGCACTCGTCAATCTCTCCAAGCATCCAATGGCCTCGCCGTCCGATACCGCCAACCAGTAACTTCTCCATTCTCGACATTTTCAATTTGCGTCTCTTTGAAGCTCCAAGTCTGCATCTTTCTTGAATAATCTGAATTGATCGATTGCATTCACTCGAGGTTGTTTGTGATTTGAAGGGAGGCTGTTGTAAGGAAGCAAAACAAAGGAGCCCCATTTAAGTTCTTGGTCCCTCTTATATACGCTCCTGTTCTTCCTCTCAGTACGTACAATGGTTAAGAGTTTGATTTATTGACTAAATCTCGTGGTTTTGTAATCGTTTCTTTCATATCCTATCTGGGTTTTGTTTATTGAATTGGTGTTGCTTCGTTTGGAATCCGATTTCCCAGTTCGGCTCACGTTGAGGAAGAACCCGGTGGTGAGGGATCGTTTGTTTACCATCGTCTTAGCTGGGGCTTTCGCTCATGGGTTTTACTTGGTGTATCCTTTTCCTTGCATTCATGTTTTCTTTGTTGCAATCTCGTGCTTTCAGCTGTTTTCTGTTCGTGATATTGATTCATTGTGGTAAAGCATTTGTCTTTGAATATCTCGAGATTGTCTGTCTTTTATAGATGAATGTATTAGTATTTTCCATGGTATCCATTAACCACTGTCTATTGTCAGTCGATCCGGGTACTCAGCCTCTGTGGGGTCTATAACCCGATCAAATGTGCCTTTCCACGATTAGATATGATATCAACAGTCTGTAATTGTAGAGGATATAGAAGATGGGGTCGTCTTCGTTTGTAAAAAATGTCAATTCCTACGTAATGGGAGTCTCATCTCAGGAGGTTGCTAGATGCATGTCTTGTATTGATTCTGAGTGAGCTGATCCAACCACGTGGTCTTAGTGAACTGAGGATTTGTCTTGATAAGGTACAAAACCTTCAGTGTTAATGGCCTTGTCCCACTGTTGATCCTTGGCAAACTTTGGTATACATGCCCTGATAACGCTTAGAAATCTGCTTCAAAGAACTGGTGATTGAGTTCTTTAGAGCACATTTAGATACTTAGGCTGTAGCAAACAGATTTTGAATCTTTGTAATTGTGAAATCTTTACTTGCAAACTACGAGATAATGATTTCCCAAGTGATAAATTCTTTCTTTCTTTGAGAAAATATTTTTCTTCAAAAGTGTGTCGAGGTCTTGCCAGGTTGTTAGCTTGTAGGTCTCTATTCTTCTTCTACAGATGATTTAAACATATGAACCAAGGGTATGTTTGTTTGGGTGAAAGAGTTTTCTGCAAATTGGTTTTCTAAACTTTCATGCATTTGGTTTGCTAAAAATGATCAGTCAGTGAAAACCATTTACAGTAAAAAAAAAAAAATGATTTCCCAAGTGATAAGTGCTTTCTTTCTTTGAAAAAAAATATTTTTCTTCAAAAGTGTGTCAAGGTCTTGCCAGGATGTTAGCTTGTAGGTCTCTATTCTTCTTCTATGGATGATTTAAACATATGAACCAAGGGTATGTTTGTTTTAGTGAAAGAGTTTTCTGCAAATTGGTTTTCTAAACTTTCATGTATTTGGTTTGCTAAAAATGATCAGTCAGTGAAAACCATTTACAGTAAAAAAAAATGGCTGCTTAAAGTTAGGAAAATGACCCTAACTTGGATAAAGGGAAAACATTTTCTTGGAAAATGATCCCCCGAAAAGTATTTCCCTTTATCGTTAAGTTTTCTCCGAAAAAACAAACCCTAAGATACAATACCTTTCAACATGTATCAAGGAGTTTTGGGCTAAAATCTGTAGGTAGGGGGAGCTGTCTCTTCAATTGTTCAAGTGGATTGACATTTCCACCCCCATCTTCTCATTAGGGGTGTCAAAAAGGCCCGGGCCTCTAGGCTGCCCGGCCCGACAATTCAATTAATTTTTGGGCCTTTTCGGGCCTGCCCGAAGCCCGGATGTTTTTTAATATCCGTATTTTCCTTTAATTTAATTTAATTTATTCTTTTTATATTCTTTCATTTGATAGATTTGTCAATTAATTTTAATTTCAAAAAATGAAAAGAAAAAATAATTCGGCTCAGGCTAGCCCGAACTCTGTTCACATTCGGGCCGGGTCATTGACACCCCTACTTCTCATACTTTTAATCAGTTTGTCTACCTTGCGTTACATGTAAATGCAGCTTTCCTTGTGTTTGTAATTTAGCAATGCGAAATTCACCTACAATTTTGAAGAAGCTGTCCTTTGTATTCCACTATGGCTTGTAATATTACTATAGTTCATGGAACTAGGGTGCTTTTTTAACCTTCTGAGACTAAGCGAAGATTCTCTAATAGTATGTTGTCTTTCAATTTTTTAGATGGTTCTTTCAATAGCATAGTTGCTTTTCCTTGATAAACATGTGCAGCACGGACATATATGACAGTGAAAGCAAGTGATGCGAGGAGCTTGAAGACGGAGTAAAATTGAATCCTCACGTCTTTAATAGTGGTCAATCGATTCTTATTCATCCCGGTGCTTGTTAACGCTGAAAATTTTTGTGGGACCATATTTCAAGTAATAGTTGTACTCCTATTTTTTTGGCTGTGGTAGGGGGTGGGGGTGCTGGGAATTGGGGTCCAATCCTGTAAGTGGCTCTTGCTTACACATCCAACCATGATATAGAGATTTACCAGTATATTGAATAAATGACCAGCTCTTGCTGATTCAGGCTTAAGTTCTGAGTTCTGTCATGCTTGGTTAGTTCTCTAGCCTCTCATCACTGGCTTGACTGTTCAGAATAACTTTGTGCAGTGTCATAGTGGAGTGCATACTTGATAGGAGATCTATCTCTGGAGGATTGAGGTTTGATTTCCTGGTTTAGACAAGTACATTAGTTTTGTGAATGAGATGGTCTGTTCTGGCTCAGTCGTTACGCAATTGTGTGCAGATACGTGCATTGCCCTTATGCCTACTTGCCTGCGTGGTGTTTTTGAGACGTGGAATTCGAAAGGCAACCTTGTGAGTTCTCGAGCTTCCGCCGTAAAAACCATTGAGCAGGAGGTGCTGTCTGCTTGCATGTATTCGTTTTCATGGGTATCCCGTGCATCGTGGACGGTACACGCAAGAACCTGCAAATGGATTTGCCGTCTAGTTAACTTTTTCTTTCTCACTCTACACTCTGCACCTTTTCGAAGAAAAGAACTTATTCGCACAAGCGCTGACGCCAATTGCCTAGGTCTCTGCAACTGTTAAACGGTCTCTGCGAAGATCTGGGCTGTCTCAGACATGGACTATCCTTCGCAACGACGAATGCAACTTGTGATGAGAGCAAAGAGATTGAAGACATGGGGGCCATGCTTGAGAGCCAAGCAGTCGAAAGCACCTGCAGCTCCCAACGCTTTCTGTGCACAGAGACATTTGAAATTCGCGCTCCGGACAAACAGTACTCGCCATGAAAACTCTGTTCAATCCCACGAATCTGACAGAGATGGTTTCATTGCGTGAGTCTCGCACTTCTAAATGACACCGAATAGAGCTCCCGACACAAACTCAATCCCCCTCTTCCGATATGCAATCCTTCATGAGCATTTTACATGGAACGTCTAATTCAAAGTTTGCAGTGCATCACCATTCGAGCACCCGTTAAACGATCGAATTAGACAATATTATCTGACCAAAAATAACAAGAAAAATACAATTGTATGGTGCTCGGCATATTGACATTTTTTTTTTTTGGTGACGTGTGTAATTATTATTTCGACAAATGAACGGTGTGTTTGAATCGACATTTACTTCTTTCTTTTCCTTGCTCTCGTATAGTTTGTCTCGATAAGTGGCCCCCGACAACTGCATGTCAACACCGGACTTAACTATATAGATGGTTTTACTAATTCACTTGAAAGGGAGATCCACTCGCAAGACCAAACAGATAGCGGCACCAAAACAATGAATCAACTGATTATGATTGGATTCAGCTATGCACAACCTATCTTTCTTATCGTCTCTTTAAATAACATATAATCCTGAGATCAATACAATCCGTCGTTATCCATCTGGCTGTCCTTGTTAACGAATCAGAAATACAACGATGCGTATACAAATTAATGAATAATTAAAACAAAAATAGAGAGAATGCCAAAAGTGGTTAAATATTTAGACTTCACTAAACGTTAATTATATACATTTCCCCGATTTTTTATTGACTAATCGGTGATTAAAAAGGTTGATGCACCCATTTCACATGACTTTCACCATGCCCATGCCTCGGAATATATGACACAGGACGACACTGGACCACCCAACCTTAAAACCAATTCGAGAATAAAAGAAATAAAGAAATTGAAAGTGTGTCCTAAGATGTTATACAACGACAATCACACGGATATGAACACCGTCCGGTCCGGCCGGATCACGGGTCGGTCGGGCTTCCAAAGTCCGAAGCCAGCCGGGAGGCGATGGCGGAGTGATACATCGTGTCGTGGAGGGACGCCGCGTCGGAGGTCATAACCCTGAGGAGCCGCGCCTTCTCCTCCGTGAACCGGATCGGGTCGGGTCGGCATCTCGCGGGCCTGGCGCCGGCGGCCGCGGACAGGCTCGAGCACTCCAAGTCGCCCTTCCTGGGGTAGGCGACCTTGTTGTCGACCGGGTCTACGTAGCCCGGCTCGGAGGAGAAGCCGAAGATCGGAGCCCACCAGTTGTTGGAGGAGGACGAGGACGGGGGGCTCCGCCGGCAGGCGGGGCCCGGCTCGC
This sequence comes from Rhodomyrtus tomentosa, assembly GCA_028455895.1. Classification (NCBI taxonomy): domain Eukaryota; kingdom Viridiplantae; phylum Streptophyta; class Magnoliopsida; order Myrtales; family Myrtaceae; genus Rhodomyrtus; species Rhodomyrtus tomentosa. The sequence goes on from JAPCWY010000004.1 coordinate 36,830,368, forward strand.
GCTCGGCAGAGGGGGCGGTGGCCTTGACGGCGAGGGGTCTGTAGGGAAGGAGACCGGCGGCCATCTCGGTGGCACAGAAATCGTTCGAGAAAGAGAGTGAGAATGTGGAAGAAGGAGATGGGAGAGAAGAAGGCGGCGTGTTTAACGGTAAAACCAGACTGGTTTCTCTCTTTTTTCCTCTCTCCGGCCGTGGGTTTTATAGAGGGGAAAGAGAGGGAAAGGGATAAGATGGACACGTGGAGGTGACGGCGAGCCCCGCGTTACGAGGGGATTATTCGCTTTTTGTGCTCTTCGTACCGGCTAGTCCCGGTCACCGCGTTGACGGCGTTGGGCTGATCCCGCCCTAGACGAAAAGGAAATGTACGGGTGCGGATGATAACAATTCTAGGCTGGGAATGACTTTTTACGGAGAAGTTAGATTTTTCGGCTTTTGACTTTGGGTGGAATTTAAATTTTCAGCTTTTATTTCATAAATTGATTTTTGATAAGAAAATACGTTTGATAATAATTAAAAAAATCATATTTAAAATATTATTAAAAAAATATTAGATGGTGACAGCGAGCGACGGCGGCGGCGACGGCGGGCGACAGGAGACCGGCGGTGGTGGCCGACTGGCAATGGCGAGCGGTGACTAACGGTAGCTAGTGGTGGTGGCAAGCGGCCGATGGCGACCGTCGGAGACCCCAAGAATGACTTCTGGGCCAAAGAATTAAAAAAAAATTTACTTCTAGAAATTGGCCAAAAATCTTGCAAGAAGTAAAAAATCTTATTAGAAGTCAATTTGTTTTTTAACAAACAGTTTTCTACTTCATATTGGGTTTTATCAAATAAATTTCTCTGCCAAAAGTGTTATCATGCAGCATGGGAAAATATCAAATCAGCTATGTTACCGTAATGGGGTTTTCTCTTGCGGTTTGTTGAATTTCAAAGATTAAGACTCATTTTATTTCGCATAAAATAAATTATCTGAAAAAAATATTTTTCAATTAATGATCTATTGTATCACTTGAAAATAATTAGTTAATGAAAAATATTTTGATTCTACATTCATTTATGTATAAATATTTTTGTCGGCGATGAAAGTATTTTTGTTCATTCAAATCCGTTTTAAGCGACACAAGCGATCACTCATGGAAAAAAATATTTTTCGAATGATCCGTTTTTTCCCCGTGACAAACGGACCCTAACATACATTGAACGTGACACGTGGTCCGCCGAATTTGGTGTCGCAACTCAGGAGCAGAACTCCCCACATGTCGAAACATGTGACAGATACGGATTCATCCCGAGCCGGACGACGATCTCGAATTCATCCGGATACCGTGTCTACGAACGACGGATTGCACTCCGACACTTCGGTTAATACTTTTATTTGCTATTTCCTTCTCGCGATGTCAGACAAGCGATTATTTCCGGTGACAATGCGACAAAACAAACTCTCTTGACCACCCCGCGGTGGACGTTTTGAGTGTGAACGGCCCGGGGGTTAATCAACTCTTGAAGGCGCGGGGGATACGGAGTAAATTTCTTCTCAATTTCGTTTAATTTCTCCAGCTAACTCAGGGGTTTTGATCTTATTGAGAACGAGTATCATGACGATTTCCCACGACTTTCCTCGGATCTTGCTGTGTGAGTGGACGTATCACGACTTTTTAAGTGCATTGAAGTAGAGCCACGCTACGTACCTAACTTTATAATAATAAGCAAAGCCCAAGATTAAAAATTTTCACTCGAAATTGCACGTGGCCATTCAAAGTCATATTCGCTTATTCGTATTTATAATCTGTTTGGTTGTCCACAGAAAAAAGCAGTCGTTTTTCCTCACAATTTAAAATATGAGATCATTGCTAAACTGTTTTAAAAAAAGTACGGTTTAATATTTAACCATCGACGATCAATTTTTCAAAAATGATTTTTTTTCTTCGAAAAGGGGAGTTTCAAATTCAAAGTGCCCAAGATTTTCTTTAAGCTCGGGGCATATTCGGGGGCGGACACTTGTCACTTTCGTTAAGGATTTGCGTCGGATGAATTTCGACCGTAAATGGAGCACGTAAGCACGTGAGGGTTTGCCACGAAGAAGGAAGGCGACGGGTTTTGTTTCGATTTTACGGTCGGCGATGTCACGTGCCAAGACTCCTATTTTGTACTCTAATCAGCTTTCAGGACACGTCCAACTCGGGAATAGTTTCCACGAGCTTTCCTTTGTAGGATTATCCCTTCTGGTCTCGGAGCCATTTGCAAAAATTTCCTTGCCTTCTCGGCTATATTTCCACGACCAAAAAAATAAAATAAAATAAAAAATTTGTGAGTTTGCAAACTTTTTAGTCGGGCATAAAAGGAAGAAGGAAAAACATGTGCTAATAGGTCCGAGTGGGCCTCACGAGATCCCCTTAGGAAAGAAATTGTTGTCGTGTCGTAAGGACATTACGTGCCCATTCAGTTTTAAATACGAAAATTGATTCTCGTTTGCTTCAAGCGCAAAGAAGAAAACGTCAAACTTAAAGGGTTTGAATAAGATCATAATTTATGAGTTATATTGAACAAATTGAAATTTTATGAGATAAACAAGCTGAGAGAGATTAGAATGAATAATTATATGAACTATATTGAACAAATTGCAATTTTAGGAACTACATTGCATATTAGATCAAAGTTCCGGGACGAAATTACATATTGAATTAAAATTCATGTATCATTTATGTTATTATCTAGATCGAGGGAAAGAGGGGAGGGGTTTGGGCCCTTGATTAAATGGGTTTCTCAATTTTCAGTCCATCTTGTAGTCGTGTAAAACTCCTGGTAGATTGGGCCAGACATGGAATCCTAGCACACCATATAAGCTTACATTCCCCTTGTGTTTTTTTTTTTTAATCGTACCAACGTTTGACCAAATAGCATGAAATGCCCGCCGCCGCTGATGGGAGCCCAAAAAGTTCGAACCATGAAGCAAACCAAGCTCACCTGCGGAGTGACCGAAGCCTGAAGGCAAACGGGGCTCTGGGGATACACATTGATGGGCCAATTATAGTAGGATCCATGGAGGGAGCGATAGCGGGTGTTTTCCGCGACTCAAGCGGAAGCGTTGGCTATGGTTGAAGCTTCGAGGCTTTTCAGATCTAGAAGACACGACAAACTGTTACTTGCTCTCTTTACTCTCCGGTGGTGACAGATGCTCTGCTGGAGGTAAATAAGCTCATCGTGGGAGGTTGAAGCTATTTTGGTGGAAGCCTAGGCCCAGTTATCCGATTATGAGCAGTTGAGTGTATAGCCCACTGTGGAAGGTCAGAAAATAGAGTTGCTGACTCGGTAGTTCAAGGTTCTGGGTGGAAGCTACAACCTGGAACTTACTCTCGGGTACAAATTCTTTATTTTCGGAATCTAGAACTTGAAAACTACCCTACCACAGGTTCCGCATCGGATTTCACGTACCCTAGAATCTGCCGAGCTACGAGAAAAGATTTGTTTTTAATATGAATATGCAAGCTCAAATGTGAAGTACTAACTTTTTAAACTATAACACCATTTATTATATGTCGTCTTCATTTGTCGGTGTTGCTCGCATTCTATGGACTTGAAAGAGTCCCACTAAGATTGTTTCCCACAAAGAAGTCATTTTCTTGCATGTTATTGCAATCTAGTGGTTTACATAAATCAAAATCTGATCATTAGTCATTTCAATGAATCGTAAGGGAAACAACTATAGAAAATAGAAGTAAATAATTAACTATTAACAATGCACAATTAAGGAAAGTTCAAATACTGATATAGAAAATTAGGATTTTTGTTTTGTAACATATACGGTTCTTGTTCCGATTCCAAGTAGGTTCCATAGGATAATCGGAAATGCCGATTCCTCAAAATGAGGAATCGAGAATCGAGCCCGGACACATCGAAACTGGGAACTGAACTAGAACCGGCGGTTTGGTTCTCCAGTTCCCTGGTAGAACCGAGAACCATGCTCACCCCTAACAATACTTCTTTTTTTCATTTCCCTGCCAGAAGTCGATTTGGCGGGGAAATGCGTTTGATAAAATCATATCCAAAGTAGAAATACGTTTGGTAAAAAAATTGATTTCTGGTAGGATTTTCTATTTCTAGCAAGATTTTTTGTGAACTAGGAGAAGTAAAAAATTTTCACTTCTCCGGTCCAGAAGTGAATCTCGTGGTGGCCGCAGATCGACACTGGTTGACGGCCGCCGCCGAACATTTTTTTTAATAATGTTTCTATCAGAAATCAACTTTTGAAGCAGAAATTGAAAATTCAACTTCTACTCAAAAGCAAAAGCTGAAAAATCAACTTCCCTACCAAAAGTCATTCTCAGCCTAGAAATGTTCTCATGCGCACCCTAAAGCACTTCGTCAAAATTCACTCCCCCTTTCGTGGGTATCTAAAACCCCCCACATCCAATGGGATTTGAATGCCCCGTCCTCGCGCTTGTTTTCTTAAAATGCGGACTCTTTGAAAAATATTTTTCAGAAATTATTTTCTAGATGACGATATATATATATATATATATATATATATATATATATATATATATATATTGTGTTTAGATTAAACTTAAAAACTAACTGAAAAATATTTTTTCGCCGTTTGATATAGAAAATCAATTTTCACTGTAAACGTCTCTTAATAATTTTGTGATTATTATTATTATTTATTTATTTTTTGACTGATGGTATGATTAATCGCTTTAAACTTTTTAAACCATCAAGCCAAGATATGATTTTCTACCTTAACTAGTTAAGTAGAAAAAGTAGAAAATCGGCGATCGCTATTCGGGATTCGAAGTTTCTGACGGCTCGCGGCGAAAACACTCGCGGACGGAAGAAGCCATCGCAGTTAAACCAGTGACAGCTCTAAGCTTTCACGCCAACTTCACATGCCTCCTAAGCATGTCCTCTCTTTGATCACATTATTCACTAAATCGAAACTTAGCACTGTTATGACTCTGGGTTCGGCCCTCTTTGACTTACTGGGCTGGACTCTAAAGCCTCATTTAAGAGGGCAAAAGGGGAAATATACTTGGATAAGACCGATAAGCCTCGAGCTTAAAAAAGAAAAGAAAAAATTTAAAAAGAAAGAGAGAAATAAAAAAAAAAATTTCCAATTTTAACAACTAAATAAAAATAAAAAGAAAGTAAAAAATAATTATAAAGAAAAAGAAGTGTGAGAGAGAAGAAATGATTTTACTCTTCTTAAAAAGTGAAAAAAATATTTTCTCCAATTTTAAAGGAGTTTTTTCCACGGAGAAAAAAATATTTTTCTGGACTAGCTTATTTTCCGCCTCTCAAACGCTGGAATACTCGCTCGGTTCGGAGGAAAGAAAATTGCAATTTCCACTCTTTTTTTTTCCCTGCTTCGATTGATGAACCCACGTTGAATGTCGGCCTTGTTAGGCTCAAAATCACAACCACGGCGGCCAATCGCTGTCACTTGGCATGGCAAGGAGATCCACATCGGGTCAATGTTTGGCCCACAGCGACCCGATGGGTGACAAAGTGACATGCACTCATCGGTCCAGATTGACCCCCCTAAGCTGTGCCTGCCTGCCGTCTCTTTAACCCTTGCGTCTCTTCGTGTGTTGAAAGGATGTGACCTGATATTTCTAGGATGCATGGATTTTCCACGCTTCCGTATCGCGATTATTCACATGATCTTGCACGTCAATGGACCCTATTCTTAGCTGCACGGGCTTGTCCACCGGACAAGCAGTGTGAAGATTAAGCACAGCTATGTGTAAAAAAAAAAAAAAGCGGGCATTTGATTACGTTCACATCTCAGTTTGGCAATTCTTGGACCATGGTGATTGTGTCGCGCTCGATTGCTTCGAAGACCATAACAACGGCAACAATAATGATGGTGACATTAACGCGATGTGACTCATAAATTCCTAACCACAAATAACTGATGATCGAATTCTGGGCCAGGCTCAGTACTTATCAATGCTTGCGTGTTGCTCCCATTGTATGTAAAGATAGAGATTGGTTGCTCCAATCCCTAAATTCCTAAAAAGTCTTAGACATTAGATTTAGTCGTAATTCTATCCCGTACTATCTTATCTAAAAAAAAACTTAAACTTTATGTCTAATCCCTTGCCCCGATTTTTTTTTTTTTGGGCCTAAAAAAGGCTACCAAATTTCAATCAATTAATCAAATCCATCACTATGGTTCACTCCCCACTTGACATGGCATCTCCACGTTGATAAGAAATCCTTATCAGGGGACATGGAAAATTATATTCAAAGTGAAACCGTGATATGAAAATTAGAGACATCTAATGGCTAATTTTTTGACGGGGGTTAATTGGAGGCAGATTTGGGATTAGAGTAAAAAATATTAAATTTTCTCTTAAATAGGATTGGCCAATTGATTAGGCTAATTTCCTATTTTTTTGAAACTTTTTTAAAATTTTCGAGATATTTTGGAATGATTTGCCCATGAAGGGCAAAATCGTCATTTGGAAGAAGTCGAAAGGCAAAATGGTCAAAAATATAATTGACCAATAAAATGACCCATCTCCTAATCATTGATAGTTTTTGGATTTTTGGATTTTTTTTCTGATTTTTTCAATTTTTTAGATTTTTATGAATTTTTCATTTTTTGGATTTCTAAACAACTTTATTTATTAAAAAAATTATCTAGACCGGGTCGGTTGACTCGACCCACGCCACACGGGCGCCCAACAAAAATGAAAAAAGATTATTGTTGCCTTTCTTATTCTCAAAAGTATTTTTTTAAAAGAAATTACTTTATTTTGTTTCTTTATTTTGGTCTAGAAGTGTTTTCGAGAGCAGAATCAGAATCATTTATGTTACCAAACATGTTTATTTTTTTTTTCAAAAAACAAAAATAGATGAGTAAAAATATTACCAAATAGACCCTTACGTTACCGAATAGAGTTCCCATCTTTTAATTTTCCGGAAAATAGAATTAGAGAACTAGAATAGTTCTTATGCAGGCCCTTAATATAATTCTACATCAGCTTTGCTGATAATTTTTGTCTTTTCCTTTTTTGATTCTTCTTTCTTCTTCCTCCTTGCGACGAGGGAAGAGAAAGAGATGGCATGACCACCACGGGCATCTAGTATAACTCTACTTTAACTTTGTTGATAATTTTTTTTTCTTTTTTTATCTTCTTTCTTCTTCCTCCTCCTTGCGACAAGGGGGAGAGAGAGAGATGGCATGACCACCATGGACATCGACTCAATGCAGGAAAGCCATCGTCAGGGAACATTTATAATTCAAACGTGTGCTCGGGCAACACGGATGCTGCTCAAACTTGATGATCATCATGGGAAGCACCGTTAGATCAGAGAACAGAAGCCAAGACATCGGAGGCAGCGAGACGGCCACAAAGTATCGATGGCATCTATGGTTGAGGAAAAAACAGAAAAAATGAGAGAGGAATAAGCAAGAAAGAAAAGAACCACTTGCGGGTAGGGGTGTCCAAACCAAACAAGAGACCCGACCCGAAATTCACTTCTTGTTCGGGTCTAACTTGTTTCGGGTATTATGTGTTATTCTTGTTTTCCAGCTCGGGCATTGTCTGGGTCTCACTTGTCCGTGTTCGGGCCAAGTCCAAACATGGAAATAAGCCCAAATACCTGATGCTAAAAGGACTAAACCCTAAACTCGACATCCTCTCCTCCCTCTCTCGCGCTCGACGCTCTTGCCACCCTCTCTCACCTACTTCGACGACTACCGCAGCCCCGCCTAGATATGACCATTTGAAACCGTAGGTTCGGAACCGGCCCGTTGATCGGACCCGCGGTTCCGAATAGGAACCGGCCTTCACGGGCCGGTTCCGGTTCCTGATTTTTTGGAACCGGCGCGGAATCTGCAGTTTTAGGCCGGTTTCGAACCGTCATTTTTAAAAATAAAAATAAAAATTTATTTATAATTTGTAATTTTTTTATTACGCAAAAAATAATGTTCCATAAAAAATAATGTTTTTATTTTTTTTAAATTTTATTACAATGTACAATTTAATTAATGATTATAATTTATAATTAATAATTTATGTAATTTATTATTTTAAAAATGAAATTAAAATTTCGGACCCGGGAACCGGAACCGGGAACCGGCCCGGAACCGGCCACGTCTAGCCCCGCCTCTCCGACGCCCTCAAGGAGGTCCACGGATACCAGTCCACCATTCGCGATATCGAGGACGACTCCCCCGACATAGTCCTCTTCACGAGTACTTCTGGTGGGAGGATGAGGACGTTGTTGCTCGAGTTCCTCCGGGGTGACCTCGGGGCTGTGATTAGGGAACCACGAGGGACAAAGACTCTGGCGATGAAGTGAGTAGCGGATTGGGCAGGTAATTACGGATCTGGCTCAGTTTGTCTTACATTGGCAAGATTTCGTTTTCCGATTCTGTGCTGGACTTGTGTTTTATAACCATCTAATGAGTGTGCTCAAGGCATAATGTTGGTAATTCGGATGAAGCTACTCCAGCAATCTCTCTCTTTCTGGGAATGGGATTTTCTCGTTTTGGGTCTGTTTAACCTTATGCTCTTGGGGCTAGAATCAAGATCCCTATGTTGAAATCTCTCGATCTTGTACGTCTCATAAATGGTTCCTGTGGTGCATGAGTCTTTCCATGCTTCTGAGGTGAAAATCTGGGATTTCTTTTGTGTAGATCTCCCTGTTTTGCTGTCAAAGTTTGATCTTATGCTAATCTTCTTGCTTCTATGGCAACACTATCTGTGATTTTGGACAACTGATCTAGAAAAATTTCCAGTTCCTGAAAGTGCAGCTTGCCCCAGGATCAGGAATGTCTTCAATCCCGAGTTCTTAAAATACGTGTCAATGCAAAGAGGACAAAACTGGAAGCAAAGTTCTGGAGATGGAAGAAGACAAATCTAGGAACAGGCTCTGTTCCTCTGGTTGGATGCTATTTCAGTTTGAAGCTATTTTAGATTCAAGGTTTGCATCTGCCACCGTGGTTTGAGCAGGTTCAGGTGCCTCATTTTGCACCTTTATTCAGATAGGTCTCTTGCTTGTAGCTGCTTTGATGGCATTTTTATTTTTTAGTTCTCAAGTTACATTTTTTGCCACGTGGATGTACTCATACTAGCAATTCTTGGCTTTGTGCGACAGTCAGAATTCTTTATTTTATGCAACAATCACCAAACTTTTTCACTACAAAGATGTTTTCCCTATCTTGCAGTGCTTATATTATGCTGGAGAATTCTATGATGTTGGGCACTTCTCACTGCTTTATCCATTCTCGATTTAATCTCATTTTCTTTCAATTGCTTGAATTATTTTGGTAGGCACCGGATGAAATAAAGGAGTAAAGGGAAAAGAAGATGAATAGTACATGGAGGGACAGACCAGTTGTGGAGCCATCGAAAATTTTTGAGGATATGAGAAGGGGTCTGATCGAGGAAGGAAAGCAACGCTTAGAATGAAACAGGATATGCCGAGTGATAACTATAATATGTATGATTTCATTGCATATCGTATAAAGATATGCCTTTTTACTTAATATTTCTTTAATAGTTTGCTCTTATGTTAGTACTTGGTGATTCACATTTCGGTTTTACTACTTGTAATGTACTGGTTTGAGACTGGTGGTGCCATTTCATTAAAGCTTCTCTTTTCTGCTGAAGGTTGTCGACTGTCGTGCATGTGGCGATCCAAGCTCTTGTCTCCGGTTTGCTTTTGTTGAGTTTACTGACGAAGGTATATAGTTGAATGAACTTATAGTGCCTAGCAAACTTTTGCTTGTCACATTCATTTTGACATAATCATTACTTATTTTGGAAGATGGTGCAAGGGCTGCTTTGAATCTTTCGGGGACTGTTACTTGAGTTGCTTGAGTTACCTCTTATTAAGCGTACTTAATTAGTGTTTTCGAGCGATTATGAACTAAGCACGTTGATGAGAAAATGGGGGGGAAAACAGAGGAAAGGCACAGAGGAAAAACAAATTGGTCTCTCTAAGATGCTGTTTCACAGGTTTTATGACTTTTTGCTGATTTTAGTGTTCTGCGTTTTTATGATATTTGACCTAGTGCTCTCTATGTCAATTGTGCAGGCGACTAATTACACAAGCCCCTTCACATTTGCTTCCCAAACAAGTCTCTTAAGAATTACTTAATAATCGTAATTCCTCCTATAATGTTGATTTCAGCTGAGGGAATTAAGCTCTCGCAATTCCTTTTTCTTGTCCTGCCTTTATATATGCTTTTCACATCTTTTCTGATATCTGTGTGCTGTCTTTTTTTGCAGTCGTCATAGACATTAGAGGCGATGGCGGAGAAAGACGACGACTAGCCAAGAGATGCCCTGGTTGTGAAGACGCTACTGATATCAATGGGTGTTGAAGAGTATGAACCTCGCCTTATACACCAATTCTTAGAGCTGTGGTAGCGGAATGTAGTTGATGGGTTAACAGATGCACAAATCTACTCGGAGCATGCTGGCAAGGCTGCAATTGACAGCGATGATGTTAAGCTTGTGTTTAGTTATTAGCCAAATAATGATGCACAAATCTACTCGGATCGAAAATGTCTATGTTTTGTTGATGAATTGATATTTGATCTTTGTTCTGATATGTAAAATTGCATTAGTTGAGGTGAACAATTATAAGGAGTGAGTTGTAGTATCCTTTCTGAGCTATACTTCGTCCTTTTGGTTAGCTTCATCTGGTTACATTTCTTAACCCTATTTTTTCTTATCTATTTCCTGTATTTGCGAGATGTTGCTATTTTCTTTTCCAAACTTTTGATTGATGAAAATGGGGATGCTTATCTACATGTCTCTGTTTCTTATTTGCTAATTGTGGAGTTGATTCGATTCATTTTTCCCATTATCATTCTGAGTTTACATTAGCATTTATCATCTTGTTTGAGAACTGCGTTTTCTTCTTCAGCTCTATTTAACCAAAAATGTCTCCTGATCACGGTATTGAAATTGTTACTGGTTTATAGATGTCTTCAATGAATGAACCTACTGGCACAAACAGAAAGATGACAATATGAAACATGAAACCCGACCTGAAGGCCCGAACAAGAGACCCGACCCGATATGTTCGGGTCATGGTCGGGTAATCACTCAAATGATGTGTTTCGGGTCGGGTCGGGTCGGGTCGAGTATCAATGATACCTGACCGGACCCATTGACACCCCTACTTGCGAGACCATGGTTTCACTTCGCTTTTCCACCCCCAACAAATGACGACGAAGAACTCACATGCGTATCGGCATGATTCACAGATGCATACATAACAATTTCTTACGTGGTTCGTATGCAACTAGCCTCAAGACTCATCTGCCATTTGTCGGCATACATCAATTCTGTCTACTTCATTCTCCTAAAGTGACTCTGGTACATAACTCTATAACACTAAGCCGAAATGAGTCTCTACTACTAAAGCCCAAGTGTGGTATCAACAGATAGGTCAAAATTGAGCTGTCGTATCAAGTAATTGGAAAGGTCATTGTGAAAATGGCTCAGCTCACCGTCCCCTGGAACATAAATAAAATACACATCCTCGCTGAACCGAAGGGAGAAAATATTCAAGTTGCCAGCTAACTCAAGGCATAGACAGCTTTATGATGCTCCATCTGCAACCATGTCCTCCTTAGAAAACTTTTCTCCTAACTGTGGCCTTCTTAGAGCTGAGAAGAAAAGAAAAAACAACTATTAAAACTGACGTGACTAATGAGAGAAGACAAAAAAATAGAAACCACTAAGGAATCTCATCTTTATACTTCTTTATAGAAGTGCCGAATTAGTCGACCAACAAAATTATGTTTCAATACCAATTTCATGCATGATCTTATACATCATATCTTCACGGAGATCAATGTGAATTGTCCCACGAATTCTGCTGGGAGATCAGGAAGGACAAATCCCAAGAACTTGATCTTTATCATTCATTATACTATATGAATTTTTCTATCACGAACAAAATTCTTCTATAAACATCAATAGAGCAGGAGGGAAAAAAAAACAGAAAAAGACAGCTCCAAGAAAAAGTCAAGACAGCCAGTACTCACACTTCAGAGATGTTCCAGCCAGACAAGTGAGCCTTGATTTTGTGTTAACCTCAGCCAGGGGAACAGGCTTTTCCTTCAAAGCCATTCGAACATCCCAAACACGTATAACCCCATCAGACGATGCTGACGTCACTAAATATGGATCATCTTCCACACCCATGTCATTGCTCTTGCTGAGTACAACAATACCTTTGACACGGGTGGAATGAGCATCCTCAATTTGATATGCAATCTTCCCAGTCTTTGTGTCCCATGCAGTAACACTCCGGTCTTCACCACCAGTGTATAGAAGTCCACTCTGTCGAAATCAATAAACTTTTACCACAACATTCCTCCCATGTCTCATGCAGTATGAAAAGAATGCAGATGATGCACAAAACATGTATTCAAGGCAATAATATGGGGCTCAATCGGTGCATGGGGTTAAGGGCCTTTCATGCAGGGAAAGCTAAAACCAGAACGTAAAAGGAGGGGAGCAGAGGGAGGAGATTCGCCTCCATCAATTCCCCTCAGGATCAAATTGCTAGATTTCTGACCTTTTTATTAGTTGAAAATCCACTCAGGCCCTCTCTTATAAATCAACTAGAAGATAGTCACCCGAAGAAAAGAAAGCTAACATTGAGAAGAATAAGTACACACAGAAAACATTATGCATGCATCAAAGATGCTCGATTACTATAGCTTTCAGCAATAACATTAGGTTGTCCAAAGAAGGAACAAACTGCATAAAAAGTGAGTTTCTTGTTCAAAATTAATGTGTATAAATAGTTATTTGCAGTTACTTTTACTGAAGCAAAGCATCATTTAATTCTATCACAACTTCGTTATGAGAATAAGACAAAATAAATAAAAGCTTTGTGAACAAATAAAAACCCTTTTGCAGCTCCCGAGATAATTCTAATTCCAAATTCACCACTACTTTTTGAAGCAATACAGCAGTTACATCTGTCCCAAATTAGTGGAAACCATTCTATTAACAAGTCAAAAAAGCAAAGTTCAGTCCCTGCCACAATGAATAAAGTAACAATTTATTTTAAGAAATGAAATTTTCCTCGACCCATATCAGAACCTGATTTATGGGCTCTCAAAGGTGAACTGCATGGTCAGATACAGACACATAAGTAATAAATTCTGTTTCGACCAACAGCAGTACCAATATTAGTCAACCACTGACTGAAACTCTTCACATGACCAGCTTATTCATTGTCCAAAGAATAGTAGGATCAAGCTGTTTGACCACGGAAAGTCTATTATCCACCAGTCAGGCGGAGGATTTTTTTATTCTTTATTTTTTGGGGCACAGGGGATTTGAGCAGAAGATGGCATACAAGTATCTGAAAGATAACAACAAATTTTCTCTGACATGAAAGATAGAAATAGTTGCATTTTCCATGATATTATTAGTTTTCAACCACAGTAATTGCTGTTTAACTTGAGAAATTTTACCTTTCATTATTTTCTGACCTCTATAAATTCAGAAGGTCAAGCGACTTCAGTTCAGTAATTATGATGAGCTTGAGGAGCTTGTGAAAAGGTGGGAATCACACACTAAGGTTTCCATTGGCTTTTCTTACAAACTAATAAGTGCCCCAAGGGCATTCTTAAGACCTTTGAGAAAACTCACCTACTTCAAGTAGAAATTTTTATGTTCCCAAGAACAACTAATGATCTTTAACAAGTTTCCTAAGGGCACTCTTTAACATTTCCATTACACATATTAATGTAACTAAAATATATAATTTTATTTCTTTGAACAGATATTAAAAATATCTGTACGAAGAAATAAAATTATAAAGGTATTGTTGATGTTGATGTTGTACAAATATTAAAAATGCAAGGTCTTCAGAATGTAGAGACAAAGCAAACTTCAAGTTTAAATCTTTCATGGATTATGGTTTTGGAAGTTCTGGATCCATGATGAGAAAGAGCGCAAATAGCAACCATCGTGATCTACCCGTTCAAAACCTAACATCTCCCGCAATAGTTCCGATATCAATTCTAGAGCTAATAACTCAGAAGCCATAAAAAACTATGCTCGGACAAATGCAGAAACACTAAAAAACTCAAGACTGAATAACTAAAAATGCCTGATCTTATACGGGAGATGCTTCCGCAGTAAATTTTCAACTTGCACACTAGGCCAGACCAATATACTGTCTAAGCAAATATATAACTAAAAGCCCCCACCTAGTTTACATTCATATTAATCCAAAAAGAGAACTCCACCATTTGAAACAGCTGTTCACTGCCAGATATGTTCCTGGGAGGTCCATAAGTTCACACATGGAACTTCAAACTTTGCCATTGAGCAGTTCGGTACAACGGCAAGAAACAACAACAAATGCATAGATAGCATATATTCCTGCGCATGCCCTTCTCCAACCAAGAGAAAGCCCAAATCTCACAACAAATCAGCACCATATAGGCGCGGATCATAACAACAGACTAATAACCATTCTAACAAACGACAAAACAACACCAAACAACTTGCAACAGAAGCAAGCGGTCAAAGAGAAGCAAACCCACCTCACCGGGAGCAGCACAGAGAACCCTCTTCCCACTCTCCATTTCCCAGACCAACCTCGCGTCCTCGGCCTCATGAACCCCAACTCTATCCCTCATGACCATGAAGAACCTCTGTCCACTCAAATCGAACCCCACCAAGCTCGCCTCCTTCTCCAACCGGCAACAGAAGCTCCTCCTCCCCCTCACCAAGTTGACCATCGCCAAGCACTCGTCCCTCCCCACCGTCAGCGCCAGCTTCCCCGACGGATGCACAGAGAGGCTATTGACTCCGCCCTTCTTGTGAACCCTAACTGTCGTCAGGTGCACGAAGGGATCGGCGTCGAAGATGCACACTGAGCCGTCCGCTGAAGCGGAAAGGAGGTTGCGCGGGAACGAGAGGTGCGAAGGGGTGTAGAAGCAGAGGGCGGTGACCGTAGCAGAATGGTGGTGGAGAGAGCCGAGGGAGGAGGCCGCCGTCAGATCGTAGAGGTGGACGGTGTCGTCGCCGGCGCCGGACGCCGCGACGGGGCCAGCGGCGGTGACGGAGGAGATTGGGGAGAGGTGGGAGGGGTAGCAGAAGAGCTTGGTTAGGGTTAGGGTATGGCCGTCCGGGGAGTGCTTGAGGGGCTTGAGCTTGAAGCCCCAGATGAACTTCTCGTACGAGCCCGCGATTAAGCTCATGATAGGACGATTCGGAGAGATATTTGCAGAGATGGCCACTTTCCGACCTCTTTGGCGCCGACGGCGATGACGATGGCGGCGGCGGCGGCGGCGGCGGCGGCGGCGAAATTAGGGTTTTAATCCGCCGACAGACAGCGGTGTCGTCACGGCTCAGAGTGGTGCGACTCCTGGCGGATGAAGACTTGTATATGTCGGGGAGGTTAAACTAAAACAATGATATTAATAATAAAAACTAGTCACGAATTTGGAATTGCATAACTTAAAATTAGGACCGCCACTCCTTTTTACGTGCGTTTTTACTATCTTATTCTCACCACTTCTAGTATCATTTTTTATGATTTCCTATTTTTGCAACTATTTTTTTTTTTAAATTTTGATTCTTTTATGTCACTTTCCTTCCCCTTTATTTCTGTTTTCTCTCTTTATATTTTCTTTCCACGCTCCCTATTCGCATATCTAATTTCTCTCTTTTAGGCCGTTCCCCTCTCAATGCCTCTCGCTCCATCTCATTGTAGAAATCCTGATGTCCTCAATTTTGCTTCTAGTGATAATCGGCCCTTCTACGTGACGTTTGAGATCATAATTTTCTCCATCTCCGTTGAAGGAAACTTCCTCTGATCAACTCTCCAATCGGACTTTTGAATTTTGATTGATCGATTTACAGGCAAAGGGCATCACTCGCAAGCAAATTTAAGTATGTATATATAAATATGGGCGATGTCCATATTAATTACCCACTAATTCAAAGACTGGCCGGAGAAAGTTTCTTCCAAACAAAGTATAAAAGTAAATATGGGACAAACAGCTGTTGGGGCCCGGTTTAGGAGACAAACAGGCTGAGAAAATGACAGCTCTATGAATGAATTCGCCTTGGGTCTCCTTGAAGCGCTTCTCAGAGGCCCTCAACCGCGCTTCCGACCGCGGCCCGGGGAGCACGGGATATAAGCGCAAATGGCCCTCCCGTCCTTCGTATGAGCCTTGCGGACACGGAGTGCATCTCTCTCGATTTTTCGAACGATGGCGTGACGTGTGATAGTCGTTCCACGCTTTGTTAAGAAAATGACATAAATGATTTTTAAACTTTAGTCTAATATGTAATTAATTTCCTTAAATTTTTAATTTATTCAATATGATTCTTGAACTTTGGTTAATATTCAATACGGTCCTTGAATTTTTAAACATTTTCACATAATTTAGGGATTATATTAAGCAAGTACGGATAATTTATAGAACATATTGAACAAATTAAAAATCTAAGGACGATATTACATATTGGGTCTAAAGTTCAATGATCTCATTGCATGAATTAAAAGTTAAAGGTACGTGTTGGACTTAAGTTTAGAGACTGTTCCTGCTATTATCCCTACTTTGTCACAATGGCGAATTGAGGGAGAGGGAGAGAGCGGAAATCAAGTTTTCAAGCAAGGTTAGTATTTGTTATTTCTTTTGGGCCCTTGATTACATGGTGTTTTCAATTTCCAGTCCATCTTGTAGCCTTTTGTAAAGCGCCTGATGGATTGGGCCAGACATGGAATCCTAGCGCACCATGTAAGCTCTCTCTCTCTCTCTCTCTTTTTGGTCGGAACACCATGCAAGGTTACATCGTCTTACAAAAAAAGTGACCACTGTCATTTAAGGAAATAGATCGTCTAACATTTCCTTAAAATGTTAAGCTCTAACCTTACAATCCGAGCCGTTCGTATTATGAATTGATGTCCTAGATTATAATTAACAAAAAAATATAAAAAATTCAAAAAATTGCTCCCTATAAATCGGAGATTTGGGCTGTCCGTCCAAAAATGGACAGCTCGAATTGCAAGGTTAGGTGTCTAACCTTTTAAGAAAATGTTAGGCGATTCGGATCTCCATCTCATTTAATGTCTCTTTAGAGTATATTCACAATGGGTTCAATTCGAAGCAATGAATAGAGATGTACCTATTCGATTGGTTTGGAGGGAAAAAAATGTGCAATTTCCACTCTGTTTTTTTGTCCCTTCGATTGATGAACCCAAGTCGTATGTCGGCCTAGCTCGGCTCAAGATTACATCCACCACGGCCGATCATTGTCACTCGGCATGGCAATGAGATTCATATCGGGTCGGTGTCTGGTCCACACTGACCCGATTGGTGACCAATCCACATGCACTCGTCGGTCTATATTGACCCCCTAAGCCAAAGGACGTGACAATCGTCTCTTTCAACCTCTGTGTCTCTTGGGGGACTCAATAATTAGTGGACCAAAGACCTTATGAATCTCGGGTGCCGAAAGGATGTGACCTAACCTTTCTTGGATGCATGGATTCTCCACGCTTCCCGCATCACGACTATTCACATGATCTCGCATCATTGATGGACCCTATTCTTAGCTGCATGCACTTGTCCACCGGATAAGGAATAGGATGATTAAGCGCAGCAGTGTATTAAAAAATAATAATGGTATTTGATTATGTTCACATGTAGATCTGCCATTCCTTGGACCATGGTGGTTATGTCGTGCTAAGGTGCATTGGAGACGATAACGATAGCGACAACAACACGATATAAATAGTGAATTTCTAGCCACAAATAATTGGGAATCGATTTCTGAATCAGGCGTGTTCAGTACTTGTCAGCGCTCGCGCAGTGCGTGCTCGCTCTCACTTGTGTGTAAAGATCGTGTAAAGATAGAGATTGATTGCTCCAACCCCCATTCACGTCTTCCATTTACAATGCATGGTCCTCGATAGTAAGTTGTTAGTCTCTCTTGCTTTCATGCCCATTTTTTGATGCATTTGAGCCATGAGAAAACATGCATAGAAATCGAGTAAATGCTTATCTAAGATCGCAATAATGATTGTACCCAGGTTCAGTCCACTGCTCTTGCTGGTTCCACAGCACATGGATGGACCCGACATCGTCCAACTAGAGTGTACCATTAGGCAGACATTGTGACACCTCCATGGCTAATCTTAGGTTTCTTTGTTCCAGGAAACGTGAAACCCTAGCTTCCCATGAGCAATAGACCCTATAATTACTTAGTCCTCTTGCTTTTTGGAAATGTGCGATTATTGGCGGATCTTCAGTTCAATAATTATGTTGGCACATTATTGAATATGACCTAAGTTGAGAAATCCCTTTGTCGGTCTCGTGCTAGTGGTTAGGGGGGAATCTTCCAATTGATTTAGTCTCCTCTCCTGCTCCACAAAAAAAAAAAAATATTTTTTTTTTGCTTGAAATTGAGTGCATGTTTGCCTTTTGCTTTGTTTTACTTTCCTAATGTGTTGAAATCTCGTGATCTCAGTCGGTATTACACATGGGAGGAGACGAAAAGACCCCATGAAGTTAGATGTGAGGAGGGTGCTAGGCAACTGCACATGGTCTCCGGACAATCATTGCTTGCTTGGGCATTCTAAAGGGGGTAGGAAAAATCTTGAAATAGATTTGTGGCCCTTGTTTTTTTTTTTTTTAAAGCTTTTATAAGCAGAATATTCCTCGAGTGCGAGCCTCTTTAGTTCAACATTTGACAAAGAGATTTTGAAAAAATATAAATATCTTTGGGTTAAATATCTTTTTCAAAATGCTAGTAGTGTTTGATAAAGTGTATTTTAAAAACACAATGAAAAGCAACATTGATGTAAATATTATTTGGTGAAAAATGAACTTTGTAAAGTATTTTTACTTACAAAAAAAAAATGATGTTGGTTCGGCGGCCACCGACTGGCAACCGGTGACCAGCAATAGCTGCGATCGACGATGCTGGGAGCAATGGTGATCGACGAGGTGTGGCGGGTGGGGGTGGTGGTGGGCGGCGGCGGCGAAGGTAACAAAGTTAAAATTTAAAAAAAAATAGTTACATTTCGCAAAAATTCCTTAGCCCAAAGTACTTTTTGGGTTAAGGGACTTTAGAGAGCATTTGAGATACAAGTACATCTGACTAAAGTGTGTAAAAAATTAAACCAAGTAACATTTACATTTGGTTAAGGGATTTTAGAGGTCAAATGCTCATATGCAATGCTGAGCCAAACATACCCTACATTTATAATGAGCAGATTGGTTCTTGAGTGAGTCATTTCCCGGGTTAGGACCGAGAACCAGTCCTCTGAATCTGCTTTCAGTGTTTTTAATCGAATCGGTCGAATCTGGAGCCGTCGTCTCCTGTATCGGCTACCTCCAGTTCTCGATTTTACCTATGACCTGGTCAATTTCATGTTTTTGGTAAAAACCCAAATTTTGATAAAGAAACATAAAAGCTGCACTAGTTCACAAAAAACATTCATCGGTCAAGTAGTTTTGCTGTTGTTTCATCATGTTGAACAGCATTGTTTAAATTTTTGAGACTTCAAAATCGGATTAGAACTGGTTTAACCCAGGAAAGGGACTTTTATTTTTATTTTTATTTTTTTTGCTTGAACTTGGGAGATGAGCGTTTGAATTGTTAGTTTCAACTTGAAATCGGAACCCGAACCTTTTCACTCAAGAGTAGGCCTTGAACTGGTCGGTCGGGACTGGCTCGATTCGATTTCCAAGTAGAGCAGGAACCGTGGCTCACTCTTAAAATTCAAATCTCAACACTCATTCATGTCCTTTACTCGTCATGACGTTCATACTGGGTTAGCAGCCTATCGAGGGTTAGCAGCCTATCGAACGCGATGGCGCTCGCATCCAACGTTCCTCATGGAAAATTCAAATTACATGCAAGAGATGATTGAAGAATGCATTTACTATCATGAGATAACGAAGCCGTCTCTTGATAGCTTTAGATGTGGACGACGAAGAGTTTTCTACGATGTAATCGTGGTCATGTGGATGAATGGAATCTCCGTTGCTCTTACGCCATTTTGAGACCAGGAGGTTGCTTCCAAGCAAGAGCTTTTTTCTTTTCCCTATTGCCTTACCTCCTTCTGTCAGCCAGGAAAATTCATGAGCTTTGTTGTTCACAAGGGCGAAAGTTTCAGTCGATCAAAAATGGTCCAGGGCCTCGTGCTTTCGCCAATCAATGCCTCACATGCAAATACAATTAGGACAAAGTGGACCCTCGAGTAGAAGACGAAACTAGACACAAAACACATTTTTTCCAAGATGTTGGACCCACGAAATCAATTCCGGGACCAACCTACTCCTCTAGGGCTCTCCCCCTCTTCAGCTGGCTGTTTATTCCCCTAGTTTTGGAAGAGGAATTTCCACATCTTCGTTCGATTCCAGTTTCATTCAGCCCCTAGATTTGCATTTATCTTTAGCTGCCACGAATGATGTGTGATTCTGAAAAGAGATAATGACATAAGTATTTCCTAAATTTCGGTTCAATATGCAATATGGTCCATGAACTTTTAATTTGTCGAATATGGTCCCTCAACTTTAGCTCAATGTGTAATGTCATCCCTAAATTTTTAATTTGTTCGATCTAATCCTTAGACTTTTGGCATATGTTCAAGTTAGTTCCTAGACTATGCGAGAAATCAAAGTATCTTAGGCCGATCGCATGACTCAATCCGACATTCGATAGATTAGAAAATTTATGGTAAAGTCCATTGATTCATCTGGTGTCTAAATATATGGTATATTTAGAAGTTTAATTGATCGAAAATTGATGATATTAAAACACCTGTAGATCCGATGTCACATTCAATAAGGATTTACAATACATGAATATGATGTATTCATTGTGTGCGAGCCTGCCAACAGATATATTAGAAATGAAACCCTGGGTTGGATGTAAAGTTAAGCAAATTGCTTTTGCTTCAAGAATGGAGGACTTTGTCGATTGTAAGAGATGTGAATCCGCCTATATAATGGATTTGTTTAGCTGTTTAATGTTATTTTCCCCTTAATTCAAGTTTAAGGACAATATTAAATATTTTCATATAGTCGATGACTAGATTGGATTCGATCAATTTTATGAACTCTGTCAACTGAATAATGGAATGGGAAGTTATGTTGTGGAACATAGGAGGCCAAATCTATCCGGAACTGCTTTGATAAATTTCAAGACCTTAGTGATTAATCATCATGAAGAGAATTAGCATTAAATTTTTTTTTCGAACCCTCCATAAGTTAAGATAAGTAAAAGGGGGAAAAGTACCAAAAAAGTCATAAACTTATTGCATTAGTACCAATTCAGTCCTAAAACTTTCAATTGAATCAATTTAGTTCTAAACCTCTTAGCATTAGTACCAATTCAGTCCATTTGGCCAATTTTGGTATGAAATTACTGATGTGAATGCCAGCAGTGCCACATAGGATAGTAAACGCCGATGTGGATTTTTTTAAATAGTATTATTTTTGAATATGTGCAAGAATAAAAAAAATACAAAAAATAACATTTTCTCTCTCTACTACCCCTTGGCTTTGCTGCTTCCCCTCCTCTCCCTTGCTGCTGCTTTCCTAGGTTCAAATCTTGCCGGAGTCTCATGGCCACTCGCTCGCTCCTCCCTTCCCGTGGCCACCGGAGGAGTCGCCGGCCCCTTCATTAGGCTAACCTCCACTAACGGAGTTGCCAGCCATGGACTGAGTTTAAGCTCCCGTTGTCTACCTTGTACCTCTGTTTTTTCTTCCCTATTTGAGTTCACTGTCCACGGCTAGCGACAATGGACAAGACCAGATCTAGACGCACAACGCCAGTCTAGACCTAAACAGGCAACAACCACGAACCACCGTGACATGAAGGGATGTATTAGTCATGAACAAAACCGACCACAAGCCGAAAAGGGCCACGACACAGGAAGCCAGGGCTGATAAAAAGCACGGCGGAGCGGAAGCTTGGCAGTCCATGATTCGTTCCTCGGGCTCCAGATCTATGGTCACGGCTCCAGCGACAGCTGCTTGTCCATGGCCACGAGTGACGGTGGTTGGCAAAGAGGGTTGGACGCTTGACAATGTTGTCTTGGATGCGTCGCTGGCAACTCCGCCGTTGGCGATTGCGGAGCGAGATGGGGAAGTTTGGATCAAGGTGGTTGGAGATGGAGGAGGAAATATAGAAGGAGATGGAAATTTGAGGGGTAATTTATTATTATTATTTTTTTGGGTCTAGAAATTTGAGGTGGATTGAAAGGGAATAAGTTTTTTTAAAAAGGAAAAAATAATTCAAAAATAATTTAAAAATAAATATTATTTAAAAAATATTCACGTCAGCGTTTATCATCTTATGTGGCACTGTTGGCGTCCATGTCAATAATTTCATGCCAAAATTGACCAAATGGACTGAATTGGTACAAATGCAAAAAATTTAGGACTGAATTAGTTCAATTAAAAGGTTTAGGAATTAACTGGTATCAATGTAATATGTTTAGGAATTTTTTGGTACTTTTCCTGAGTAAAAGTGCAAGCAGCCAAGAGCTAACATCTTTTCAGTGGCCTGCCAACGAACGTGGTCACGCACAAATAGCAAATGGTATTGAAGAAGAAAGGTCAATTCGAGGATCAATCTGTTCATGATGAATTCTCGATTACTACGTAACTAATCAATTGGAAAAGGCAATTACGTGTCTAATTGTGATTTACCAATGTTTGACCAACTAATGCATTGCCCCATATGTAATTCGAAAAAAAGATAATTGACTGAGACTAGATGGGTACAAGAGGTGGCCACTTACTTTATCACATGATTCTTTGCTTCTGATAACATATTTTGCTTCCTTTTAGGAAGTCGCTAGTCACTCACGGAAATCATGTCCTCCCCTTGACTTTCTGACCAACCACGCGTCCTTAATCCTACATTTCCTTACAACTTATTTAATTCAAATGACTAACCCTAAACTAATTTCCGAACCACCAAAAATCTCAAACTAATACATTTATGACATATTTTTTCAAAATTAATTTTTGAACCACTGAAAAATCTAAATTAATGCACATGTTATTAGTTTTTTTGGGTCAGATTTCCATTATTATTACACATGCAACATAATGCACTGCATCGCATGGGGCGACAAAAATAATTTTTTCATTTATGATGGACACAGCAAAAACTTCATGAATAAACTTAGGGTACTTGAGGAACAGACATATGCGTGATTTAACTAAGCACGCTGTTCAATCTCAATTCTTACATAATAGCGTGTAAAAAATTTCGTATAATTCACGAACTAAATTGAACATGCATCAAAAGTCCATAGACTATATTGAACAAATTAAAAGTTCAAGGATCACATTGCATATTAGGATAAACTTCAGCGACCACATTGAATAAATTAAAAGTTCAGAGACTGCATTACATGTTAGGTAAAAGCCTAGGGATCATTTTTCTCATTATCTCAATAATTTTTAGACACATCCACTTTCCTAAGGCCTGATTACTTTATATCCAATTTATGTTAATTATCAAGAGATAAGAGGGCCCTATGGAGAATGTGGTCAGAAATCTATAATAGAGTCCAACCATAATGACCGAATTTATTATCTTCATGCATAAGGATACTAGATTACCTAGTAGAAAAGATTTCAAAATCATTACAAACCTCCCTTTTTTCTTTTCTGCTTCCATTGAATGAATAATTGATCCGCATCCTAAAAACAACAATGCTTTCGACTAAGCATGAGTAATCAAATGAAATAAAGCGACTCGATAAGACCCCATACCTAGAGCTAACATCATATATATAAAAAAAAACTCTGCCTATCAATATTCCAATGGAGTTGGAATACAAGTTCATGTCAGATATTGTACGAGCAAATTGAGGTCATTGACCACGAAAGAATTAGATGGCCAACTTTGATGGCTTCGACAAATAAAAACCACACTCTGAAAGTCTACCCTTGTGGAAAAAAAAATAAGAGTTTGACTTATATCTGCAGAGAGTTGACACTTAGGCGTATTATTATGTCATGATTATTGACTTTTCATGTCTCTCGAGAGCGTGACATGCACAAGTTAGGGTTGCATAATGCCCAAACCAATATATGATATCTATATTTCTGAGTGATTACGTTTCATTAGAGAATTATAGTAACCTGAGATGAAAATGACGGTGTAAGGCTCCAGGACAACTTATGTATTCGAATAATAGAAGATAATGTTCTATGTTGGGCAGCCCTTTTGGCCTTGCATTGAAAACCGCTTTGAGGGAAAATTGCTTGACACCGTATACACAGCCAATTCCAGAACAAAAGTGCATAAATTTGTGCTTCTGTTTGGGGACCACTCGCCCGGAGTCTCACTCGATATCGATTGCCCTAGTTGGATGTCGTTACGGTAACGTCTTAAATGATTGCGAAATGTTTGATTTTGAGTCTTGAATATTAAGAACTATATCTTAAAAACCCGTCACCGGAACCCTAGTCGCGCGTCAAAGGATGGGTAATTCTCTTTAGAGGATAGTGTCGTCCAAGAGCACAAATAGCCAAAAAAAAAAGAGAAGAAATTCAATCATTTAATGATCTCTTTAGCGTGCATCCGAAAGCGATGCTATGCATGTCCTAGATTTTTGGAGTCCCAAGTTGGATGTCTCAAAATTTTGTTGGCGATGGCCAATCGTTGTCAATGTCTGGTCCACGTTGGACCCAATTTGTGACCACTTCCACTTGCCACTGGCGCTCATCGGTCCAAATTAACTCCCCTTAAGCCAAGGACATCGTGCCTATCGTCTCTTCCATCGTAATTTTCTGTCTTTTGGGGAGACTCAATGTTTAGCAACGAGCAGCAAAACTTGATACCTTCGCCTGGAAAAGTCTCCCAGACGGAATTTAAATGCAAGCCGGATAATAAATTCAGTTGAATCCACCTAACAAAACATGATGAGATTGTCAAGAGAGAAATCAAGTTTGAATCCATCAATATATTCAGTTGAATTCACGTTCATTCAAAATTCAAAATCAATGAGTTATGGGACTATTATGATAATTAACTACTTCTCACCATACGAATTCTTCGATGTGAGACTTTCTTATAATGCAACTCATATATGCATCTCGATGCTCATTTATTAATGGACCAAAGACAGCATGAATTATGGGTGCTAAACTGTGAAATGTGGATACCCTATACTCTTCCATTGAGATTGTTCACACGGTCTTGCATGGTCAATGGTCCCTATTTTTACCTGCATACAATGTGTACACTAGACAGGCAATAGGAAGACTAAGCAGCAGTGTATTCAAAGTGGTATTTCATTACGTTCACGAATCGATCAGCCAATTCTTGGACCAATGTGATCTTGTCGTGCTCAGTGCATCTAAGACAACGATGCCGACAACATTATACAATTTGGTGAGTTCTATTCACAAATAATCAGGGATCTGTTTCTGAGCAAAGCGCGCTCAGTTCTTGTCAATACTTACGCAAGATTACTTTTTTTTTTTAAAAATATCGAAGACAGATTGTTTGCTCCAATCCATCATTTGATGCGGAGCATATGAGCAGTGCGTTTCTGGACCGATTGGATAGGCATAAGTCCCAATGAAAGTCGATAAGATATGTATAGAATTTTCAGATTCCGAGTCAACGATATCAGAATGGGCTCAGATTCGGTTGTTTGAAGCGAAACGACCGTCTTATCAATACACATTGCCTTTGACATTGATTGACGATGGATTTTGGCGATCTGAGATCGTTTAGATGTTCTTTTGAATTATTTTAGTATTTTTCGGATTTAATTTTATTTTTAGTGGCAATTTTGTAATTTTGCTAGTCTTGGTGTCAGTAGTTTGACACCCTATAAGCTTGTTTTAAGGTTTTTGGACGACAAAATATACTTTTATCAATACTGAATTCGTGATTTTCCTCTCAAAACAAGATTTGTTTGATTTTCGCTGAACGCGTCATCATTTATTCTTGGAATTGTATTCTTTCCATATGTTATTGCCTTCCATTGACAATGCATGATTTTCGAGGGGAAGTTGCTGCTAGTTTCTTGCTTTCATACCCATTTTGGTACATTTTAAAAGTAGGATAACGTGTATAGTAACTAAGTAAATGCTTACCTACAATTGTGATTGTGATTGTACACACGAATCTTCCGATTACTTTGCTACAAAAGTATTTTTGCTTAACTTGAAAGCTTGCATTGCCTTTTCTTTATCTTTTTTTTTTCTTTTTTGCTTTTTCTGACCTGTGAAAATCTCGTGACACAATTCGGTATTACACGTGGGACTCAAAGACCTAGTAAAGTTGGATGTGAGGAGGGTGCTAGGCAATTGCGCATAGTCTTCCGACAATCATTCGCGGGCATATTACAGCGGCGAAAGGGTAAATTCTTCGCATAAATTTGAGGCCGTCGCTTTGATAAAGCTTTGTAAGCGAATACTCCCATCCGCATTTTCAAAGGGTGCTCGGTTCGATGGATCGATTTTCAAATAAAGCTTCTTAATCGAATATTCCCAAATACATTTTTCAAGGATGCTCAGTTCTAAAATAGGTCGATTTTCGGATTAGAATCGGAAACCAAACCTATGACCCCATTTCTAAATAATTGAAACATGGAACCAAACATGTCAGTTTCTAGCTTGAGAACCGGTCCATTTCGTATTCTGGGTTAACAATGTAAAACATAAAACGGAATCGTACACAAATCGAAACCCTAACATTTGCATAAACGTCATATCCAAGATCTTAGAACGAGATGATTTTCACAATATCGTAATCAACGAGAAACATACCTCGATCCATGATAGTTTCTTGCGATGAGATCGATTATAGATGATAAATCGATTATAGAAATAGGTTTCTCTCTATTGACCCTTTTGGCTTTCTAACGTTTTTGATGGAGAGAAAACTGTCTTCGTTTTCGGGGTTGAGAGAGTACCAAATCTAAAAGAGCTTTTTATAGTCACACTATCCATCACGGTGTACAGTAGATAAAATACACCTTTTTATTGATCAATATAAATTTAGCACATAATAATTGTTAAGCAAAATCACATATGGACCACTAATCATGTGGGCCACAATAAAATCTAACATTCTCCCACTTGGCCCATGTGATATTATTTAACTTAAGGGTTTAACAATAAAAAATAATGCACAAAATATAAGCTAAAAACTTCTTCAAATTGGCCAAATCTTAATCCATTATTAAGTGAGAACTTATAAGGATCATGGCGGTTGTATGTTATTAGATCGACATCGTTCCTTCCATGTATCACAATATTAGTCCTACATTTAACATGATTAATAATGAGAGAAAACATAATGGTCTAACAATAATGTTTCTTTTTCAAAAACAAATTCTGTCAATATTCACATAATTCTTTCATGTATATACCAACATAAATTAGACAGAATGCATAAGTATATCAGAAACAATACATAAATGATATAAAAGTATCAAATACAGAAAGAGCATAAAACTTTAACAAAATGTCAATAATGGTTTTCAATAATGTCCATTCTTTCGACATGTTCACTAAATGTCTTTGGCGGCAACTCTTTATTTAACGGATCCGCAACCATATGTGTTTAGTACCCTTTGAATACTTCTTCTTTGTTTAGTGAACAAAGAAGAAGTATTTCAATTTCATGTGTTTAACACCCTTTGAATACTTGTCATTTTTAGAGAAGAAGACTGCTGCGGCATTATCACAATTTCATGTGTTTATTTCAATTTCATACTTGTCATTTTTTGAGTATTTCAATTTCATGTGTTTATTGACACTCTTTGTTTTTGAATTTCTTCTTTACCGGCAAAGTATTTCAATTTCATGTGTTTAGCACCCTTTGAATACTTGTCATTTTTAAAGAAAAAGACCGCTGTGGTATTATCACAATAAATTTTTAGCGACTGGCAATACTATCGACGATTCCAAGTCCTGAAATAAAGTTCTGCAGCCATAATCCTTGAACAGTGGCCTCAAAGCATGCCACAAACTCAGCTTCCATAGTGGATGCAACAACGATAGATTGCTTCGCACTTTTCTGTGAAATTCTCCTCCAGCTAAAAGAAACAAATATCCATTTGTGGATTTTCTTGTATCCACACACCCAGCAAGATCTGAATTTGAATAACCTATCACCTCAAGATGATTGGAATTCCTAAAAGTAAGCATATGACCTTTTGTCCCTTGTAGGTATCTTAACACTTTCTTTGCAGCTTTTCAATGATCTAATCCTGGATTACTTTGATACCTGCCTAGCATTTCAACAGCAAAACTGATGTCTGGCCTGATACAAGTCTGAGCATACATCAAACTCCCAACAATAGATGTATAAGGAATTTGATCCATTTGTTTGCATTCCAATTCATTCTTTGGGCATTGCATAAGACTCAATTTATCTCCTTTCTAAATTGGAACAATACTTGCTGAGCATTTTTCCATCTTGAACCTCTCTAGAGCTTTATTAATATATGCTTTCTGAGACAACTCTAACAATTCTTGTGATCTATCACGAAATATTTCAATTCCAATCACATAGGATGCCTCACCCATATCTTTCATTTCAAAGCTCGTAGAGAGAAATTTCTTGGTCTCATGTAATAAACCAAGATCATTAGTAGTAAGTAAGATATCATCAACATGCAGAATTAGAAAAATAAACTTACTCCCACTGACCTTCAGATATATACACCGATCAACAGTGTTTTCCTTAAATTCAAAGGAAGTGATAATATCATTAAACTTAAGATACCATTGTCGGGAAGCTTGTTTAAGTCCATATATTGACTTCTTAAGTTTACATACCATGTGTTGTTTTTCTTCAACTGAAAATCCCTCTGGTTGGTCCATATAAACTTCTTCATCTAAATTCCCATTTAGAAAGGTGGTTTTCACATCCATTTGATGTAACTCTAAGTCGTAATGAGCCACCATAGTCATAATAATTCTCATAGAGTCCTTCTTAGATACAGGAGAAAATGTCTCTTTATAATCAACACCATCTTTCTAAGTAAAACCTTTAGCAACAAGTCTAACCTTGTATCTTTCGATTTTACCATTAGAGTCGCATTTGGTCTTAAAGACCCACTTACAGCCGACTCTTTTACAAC
The DNA here is from genome assembly GCA_028455895.1 of Rhodomyrtus tomentosa. Classification (NCBI taxonomy): domain Eukaryota; kingdom Viridiplantae; phylum Streptophyta; class Magnoliopsida; order Myrtales; family Myrtaceae; genus Rhodomyrtus; species Rhodomyrtus tomentosa. The sequence goes on from JAPCWY010000004.1 coordinate 36,859,463, forward strand.
ATTCAGGCATATCAACAAAGTCCTAGACTTTATTGTGATACATTGATTTTAACTCTTCTTTCATGCCGTCAAACCATCTAGGAGAATTAACACTTTCCATGGCTTGTGAAAACAAAACTGGATTTTCATCAATTCCTAAGTCAAATTCAGACTCTTGTAAATAAACCACATAATCATCAGAAATGGCTGATTTTCTTTCCCTTTGAGATCTTCTTAATGCCACTTCATGTGGTTCATCTACTGTGTGTTCATTAGTGGCAACTTCATCATGGAATGTTTGGTCATTTATTGGTTGTTCTTGTATGTTGTCAAGCTGTTCGACAGCTGTGAGAACAACAACATGATAATGAGGTATAATTAAAGGTACTTGTACTGTAACCTCTTGAATTTCTACCTTTCGTGGTTCTGTACTCCCATTGGTTTCATCATTTTCGATGAATCTAGCATTTCCAGTTTCAACAATTCTTGTACTATGGTTAAGACAGTAAAATCTTTACCCTTTGGATTTTTCTGGATAACCAATGAAGAAGCCACTGGTTGTTCTTGAGTCCAATTTCTTTTCATGAGGATTATAAATCTTTACTTCTGCCTGGCAGCCCCAAACATGTAGGTGCCTCAAACTAGGCTTCCTTCCTGTCCACAGTTCAAAAAGAGTCTTTGGAACTGCCTTACTAAGAACCTTGTTTAACAAATACATGGCAATTTTCAAAGCATGCATCCACAATTATAAGGGTACTGAAGAATTACTTAACATACTCCTAACCATATCCATTAATGTACCATTACGCCTTTCTGCAACACCATTTTGTTGCGGTGTGCCTGGCATTGTGCATTGAACACAAATAACACGCCTTTCAAGGAACTTGGCAAATGGACCAGGGCATTGTCCACTTTCCCCATACCGTCCATAGCACTCACCACCTCTGTCAGATCCGACAATTTTCACCTTCCCGTCTAGCTGTCTTTCAACCTCGTTGATAAACACCTCTAATGTGTCTACTTATTGAGATTTTTCTTGCAACAGATAGATATAGCCATAACGTGAAAAATCATCAATAAAGGTGATCAAATACTTTTCTCTACCAAAAGACGGAACATCAAAAGGTCCATAGATGTCAGTATGTATTATTTCAAAGAGCTGTGTGCTTCTTGCGGCTACTTTCTTAATCGTGTGTTTTGTGTGTTTTCCTTTAATACAATCCACACAAATGTCAAGATCAGTAAAATCCAAATCATGAAGTATTTCATTCTTTACTAATCTTTGTATTCTTTCTTTGGATATATGACCCAAACGTTTATACCGCAAATAAGCTGAACATTCATCCACTAAGCCACGTTTTGAACCAACATTATAATGCAAGGTCAATAGAATATCGGCAAATAAAGTATCAAGCTTTAATTTGAATAAACCATCACAAAGACGGCGGAACGAATAAAATGATTATGTTTAAATAAACTGAAATGTCCATTTCCAAACTTAAAAGAATATCCAGTTGTATCAAGTTTCGATGATGAAACTAAATTTCGAGAAACAGAAGGAACAGTGAAGGTTTGAAAAAGATCTAAATGATGTCAAGTGTCCAAATCAAACGATATGTTTTAACCGCTTCAACTGGAGCTTTAACTCTATTTTCCATGAAAATAAACTTTTCATTTGGATTTATGGTTTGTGTTGTAAGGAATTCCTGCATCGTATTCGAAATATGAGTGGTACAACCATAATCAATCCACCAAGTGTTATAAGGAACTTCTGCCAAGCATGATTCGAAACATACAAAACCACTGGGCTTACCTTTCTTTTCGAACCATGCCTTACGTTTCAAGCAATCTTTCTGATAGTGTCCAGATTTCTTGCATAAATAACACTTATCATTCTTTTGTTCCTTCTTATGGATATCGACAAATGACTCATTAATCTTTAATGCTCCTTTATTGCCCTTTTCATTCTTCCTCCATGGTTTTCTTTTAGCTCCTGGATAACCCATGAGATTGACATAGTGGATTCCTTGCTTCTTAAGCCTTGCTTCCTCTTGAATGAGCATACTTTGCAGTTCAGTCACATTCTACTTATCCTTTATAGTGTTGTAATTTATTTGGAATGAACCATACTCAGGAGGCAATGAATTTATGATAAACTGCACAAGGAAACTTTGATCCACTTTCATTCCCATGGAACTTAATCTTACTGTTATGTTTGCCATTTCAGTAACATGCTCATGCATGGTACGAGAACCATCGAACTTCATGGTGGTTAACGTACTCATCAATGTCCCAGCAATTGACTTATCAGCAGAATCAGACTAAGAACGAGTTTCCACTAACTTCATAAATTCCTTAGCTTTATCAATTTCAAGAATGGTTGACTTAATGTTATTTACTACTGTTGTCCGCAGAACATTAAGCTTAGTCTATTTGATCTTTCCCAGGCTGCATGGAAAGATTTTTCTTCAGCACTGCTAGTAGCAGTAAGAGCAGCAGGCTTATCTTGTAAGAGTGCTAAATCAAGATCATGAACACCTAAGTGAAACTTGACATGTTCACTCCATTCAGAAAAGTTAAGCCCATTGAACTTCATAATAGACGAAGTTTGCGAATGAAGAGAAACTGAAACAGATGCTGCAAAATATATAAAAATGCTCACACATTAATGCTTTGAGTCGCAACTTAAATACATAATACAGATTCAAACAACAATTACATAACACTAAATGTACGTTGAAGTTCTCCTTTGGGTGATAAACAATGTACAACCATAAAACATAATTGATGCTCAAATTTAATTTTCAATAATTGGTAATTTTATATACTCCGATTAGACACGCTCGCTATCTTTGGATATGCTAAACATATCTAATCAAGTATACTAATTTACCACGATCATGTTCATGATTATAAAACTAACCGATCAATCTTTGGGCGATCCTTAAATATTTTATAATTAATGAACTTCAAATTACTCATGACAAACAAATATTTATCGTAATGTCATCTCATTAGTAGCATCACATAAGCATGAGTAATTGAATTTTATTTAATTTGACGTCGATATGAAACTTTCTAATTCGGCCACTTTGGTGACTCACGAATTATACATAATAAAGACATCAAATTAAATAATCATAACAATAATTATTTCATGCCAAGCAATACAAGGGTGCGATTCATCCACTAACCAAATCTTGACTTGCCAATTCTTGCACCAAATTAAATCAAATATTCACTTGAAAAGGAAAGTGCATCCTTTTATTTTATTCTTCCTACGATTGACGCTGGTTGTGTTCACCAAGCACCTGCCGAAATTGTCTTTTTCCCAAAGACAATTTATCTTTTACAATCAAACATTATTTTTCGGTGATTTTTCCTTTTCTTTTAATCTCTTCATCCTGCACAGCTTGTGATCGTGTTCTTTTAAACAATAAAAGAACGTGCTGTTCAACCATAAACATGAACCACATCTTCTTCGAGATACCGTACAAGAAACGACATCATTTAAATAAACAAACTTAAGTTCACGCACAACAAATCCCGTAATCAATAAGCATTTGCAGCCCTGATGTTTGTTCAATTGGCTTAGGTGATCAAAAATTTGTGCCCAATAAACGAACGATACTCCATAAACCTCGTCAAATTGGATAGTAAAAATGCACCCATCAGGAAACACAAAGCAAATTCGGAAGTGACAATGGAATAAGAAACGAGACTCACGAGCTGCACGTCCCGATCTTGACGGCCGCACATAAATTCAATCAATGAAAAATCACACGCTCTCAAACCTAAGCTCTGATACCACATGTAAAACATAAAACGAAATCGTACACAAATCAAAACCCTAACATTTGCATAAACGTCATACTCAAGGTCTTAGAACGAGATGATTTTCACAATATCGTAATCGACGAGAGACATGTCTCGATCCATAATAGTTCCTTGGGATGAGATCAATTATGATGTGAAATCGATTGTAGAAATAAGTTTCTCTCTCTTGACCCTTTTGGCTTTCTGACGTTCTTGATGGAGAGAAAACTGTCGTCGTTTCCAGGGTTAAGAGAATACCAAATCTAAAAAGAGCCTTTTATAGTCACACCATCCATCATTGTGTATAATAAATAAAATACACCTCTCTATTGACCAATAGGAATTTAGCACATAATAATTGTTAAAGCGAAATCACATATGGGTCGTTAATCACGTGGGCCACAATAAAATCTGACAAACAAACCAAAATTTATTAATAAAACGTAAAGGTTGCACCAATTTCACTATAAAAATATTGATTGGTGAAATGATTTTGTTGTTGTTTGTTCATGTTGAAGACGATGATTCAATTTGTCGTGGGTACGAAAGTACTTTTTCTCAAAGAGACTTTAAAATTTGTTCAACTTGGGCATACGACAGAATCAAGCTAACTATTGATCTAATAGATACTTAGACAATTTTAGCTTTTTAAGCTCATTTTTACTTGACGAATTACCAGAAACTCGTGCCTATTGCATAGATAATCCTCTGCTGAAGTACATTCATTTTTCCTATGTTATTGTTCTTGAAATATTAAGCAGAATCAAATTAAATATTGATCCAATAAGTACTTAGGCCATTTTACCTTCTTAAGCTTATTTCTACTTGACGAATTGCCGGAAACTCATGCTTATTGCATCGATACGTTCGTTTTTCCTATTGCATCATCTCATCATCTCACATGTTAAGGACACCATCTGCAAATTGGGTTGTGCATCTATTACCCGGTTCTATTTAATAATACGCACATTAGTAGCCTTTAATTATTTTGTCAATAAAAAAAGACATAGTAGATTTTTCTAGTATGCTCTTTTCTTACTCATCAATTGCGTTCCTACTGGATTAGTGGCATATTAAATGTGATGATTCTCACATCCGATGTTTGTCGTGTAAAATTCAGATCACATGCAAGAGAGAATGTAAGGAAATACTAAAGTATGGGAATACTATTATATATGAAGGAACCCGTTTCTTAAGGCTGCATTTGTTAGTCAGGATAAAATTTAGGATAAGATAAATTATATCTTATTCTATGTTTGGTTCTCACTCAGAACATGATAAAGAATATATGGAGAATATAACCTAAATAAAATTATCCCATGGAGGGAGTGGGATAAAGATGGATATGAAATCTTATGTTTATGACATAAAAGATATTTTTTCTCAAATAACAAACTTCTCATTTAATAAACTAAGATAACAATTAAATATGTATCACATTTGACTTCTAATGTTAAAAATAAAATGAAACATGAAAAATAATTTTTTTACTTATTCCTATATGTTTTCATATATATTTTGGTTTTTTCTATGTTATAATATATATTTTGTGCATATATACACACAAGCTTCATATCTATGGCATTACATATTTTAAGTTTGATAGTATAGTTTATCATTTAAAAGAAATGATGTAACAAAATAAAAATAATGAAAAAGTGATATAAAATAAAAAAAATAAGTAAGAAAAAAACGAAGTAGAAGAATCCAGATTTTAAGTGAACTAATTCGAATTTCAAAATGATCTTTCTAGTTCTCGAAGGATGTGGGCCAATGAAATTTCTAGAAAGAATAAACCAAGAAACCTCAATCTCATTCTCCTATGCAACTCTGGTTCATATTAAAGTTTCACCACCCCTTTGTAGTTTTTTAGTTCACGTTAAAACTCTACGAAAACAGCGAGAAGGTAAAAACTTTATCCTTTGTATGTTTCTGTTCTCGTCAAAAGTCTATAAACAAAGAAAAAGAAACTTATTCTACTTAGTAGCATTTTGGTTTACGATGAAATTTAACGAAAGCAACGAGAGAGGTTAAACTTTTCCTAGTTGCAAATGTGAGTGATCGTATTTTATCTCTCTTAGCAGATGGCAGTGAATCATAATGAGATTCTTATAGTCTTCATTTGTGTATTTTCGGGTTCATTTACATTGATATGTATAAATATCAAATAATGAACGTGAGATACTGTGATTCACCGAACAATGGATAGGATATGGTAAAATTCATAGATTTCATATCCTATCCAATCCTATGCCGGCTAAAATCCAGACAACCAAATACAACCTAATAGTTTGAGATTTCCACCACGAAGGGTTCTCTTGCCGGCTTAGGACATATACTTGGATGAACATTTAGACATAAAAAAGGGTTAACAATTCTTTCAAACGCATCAATCACAAGTACATAGACATAACATTTCCCTCAACATTGGGTACCGGTTTTCTCTCAAGGCAAAGCATCATGGAGCGCATCTATAAAAATTTACGATGGGTATGTATGCATAGGGATATCTGTCCAAAGAGTTTTCAACTTATTGTACGGCAGCCCATTCAGTCTTAAATGTTCAATTTTGTCAATTTAATTATTTGCCTATGTAGTCTTTTCGGTGATTTTGGCTAGAAATTGCTAACGTGTGTGCCGGCCGTCCTATATTGCACTCTCACCATGCCGGTTATTTCTAGCAAAAATTGATCAGAAGGACTACATTGGCAAAACTCAAAAAGTTCAAGATTATATTGGCAAAATTAAAAAGTATGAGTTGGTCGCTGTACAATATGCTTAGGATCTTTTGGATGATTTTCTCTATATACACGTATATGCTAATGGCCACGCGGATGAATGGAATCTCAATTGTTCTTACGCCATTTTGGGATCCGTCTGCTTACAACCAAGAGCTTTCCTTTTTCATATTGCCTTTCCTCTTTATAATTATAGCATGCGAGGAAAATTCCTGAACATGTCGTTCACAATGACGAAAATTGTGTCGACCCAATGGTCCAAAACCTTTTGTTCTCGCCAATCATAGTCTCATATGCTAGAACATTAGGACAATGTGGACCATCCAGGGGGAGGCAAAACTACACAAAAACACATGTTCATTCCAAATCTACCTAACTCGAAGGGTTTTTCCTTTTCAGTTAGTTCTTTATTCCCCCAGTTTTGAATGAGAAATTTCAACATCTTCATTTGATTCCAATTTCATTTCGCTCCTAGAGTTGCATTTAACTTTAGTGGTCACGAATGACGTGTGATTCTGAAATGAAATGTTAGGAGCTTTGTTTTGCTTAATTAGCTGTGCAGTACTGAAGTGACTCCATAATTTTTTTTCGTTTGTTATTTATTTGGAATTGGTTCTGGACTATTAAAGCCCCGTATGATAACACTTTTGAATCAGAAGTTCTACTTCAAAAGTGTTTTTGGAGTAGAAATTCATTTAGTAACGTAACTTTTGAAGTAAAAATTCATTTAATTACGCAACTTAATAATTTTACTTCGGAAGTAATTTTTTGCTTCATAAGTAATTTTTGAGAAACTTTCAGAAGTAAACAAAAGTTACTTCTCTCCAGAACTTAAAATAAGAAAGAGAAAATTTACTGCTGATGACTATTGTTCGCTACTGCCTGTCTCCTCCGACCGTTAAATAAAACAAATAGAAAAATAATTTTTTTAAAAATAAAAAATTATAATATTTTTTCACTAAATTTATATTGCATAAAAGTGTTTTAGCAATATCTTTTTAAAACAAATTATAAGAAATAAATGTCCCATGATTTGGTTAAATGGCATCCCATAAATTTGACCCAAAAAAAAAAGGCATCCCACAAAGATTGGCAAAGTGGACCGAGCAATTAATCCAAATTGGTTAAATGAAAAATATTTTTTCCTATTATAAAATGTCTTTCTCTAATAAGAAATTAATTTCTGAAGCAGAAATAGAAAAATCAATTTTTGATCAGAAGTTGATTTCAAAATTAGAAGTATTGCCATACGTGTCCTAAGGTTTTTTTTTTTGATTGAAATTGCTTTTTTTTTAGTAGATTTAATTGTCATGAACATGTATTCTACTCCTAGCTATAAATGAAATTGTTCCTGTTACGGCTAAATATACAATTTTGAGGGGATGAATGTGTTGATAAAATCTTGCTGAATGATTAAAATCAAGCTTGATATATGCAAGACCAATGTAATAAATGCAAGAGTAAGCGATGATACCAATATTGAAGATAGCACCGCCTACTCCAGAATCTTAATAGTGCGATTCTTCGTATTTTGGCTATTGTCGAAAGACTATTCGGTTTTCGATGGAAGTCTTTTCGGCGCTCATGTTAAAGTGTCTTTATTGCTTTGTTATTTTCAAGAGTCATCATTAGTTGTGTGTCTCAAGAGTCTTTCAGTATTCCTATATGTAATTATGACTATATAACTAGACATGTTATTTCACGTTTTTAAAATATGTCAAGAGTCATGTTCGATGCCTATATAAAGGTAAGTCTTGTAAACATTTTAGTAAGGAGAGTGAAGGCAGATTTCAAAAAATAAAGTATTTCAATCATCTCCTTCCTTGAGAGCTTCTCTTGAGTGAGTAGTATCAGAGCTTTGCCTCTTTGATTTTAATATTTGGTATCAGAGCTACGCCTCTTTGATTCAACAAGTGGTATCAGAGCCTAGTTGTTTGGGACCATAACAGAGCACGGTTGTCAAGGATCGTGAATCAAGTCTTCCGAAGCGTGATTCTTGAAGACGGTGGTCAGGGACCATTGTTCGTGAGCAAGCGGTTGTGAACCGAAGTACGTCGAAAATCTGTTGGTGCACAGTTAGGGACTGTGATCAATTGATCGGGGTTCAAGCTTACTTGGAGTAGTGCCGGACATTATTTCCAATCAGATGGTAGACGTTTCAAATTCGAAGAATGGCATTGAGAAGCTCAACAATTGCAATTATAATAATTGAAGTACCCACGTACAATTTTACTTGCTGGGTCAAGACTTGTAAAATATTATTGACGGCAGCAACACCACGGCACCCACAAACGATGGTGAACAGAGGAGATGGAAGATCAAACGGGGAAGGCTCTTTATACTCTTGCTGTAACTGTTAGAGATGACTTGTTGCAACACATTAAGAGTGCGAAGACTCCCAAGGAGGTGTGGGATACTTGGCAGTGTTATTCGCGAGGCCGAATGATGCCAAGTTGCAAACGTTGGAGAACGAGCTGTTGTCGATGTCACGGCAAAATATGATGGTGACCCAGTATTTCTCCAAAGTAAAGTTTATTTGTGACAAAATTTCAAAACTTGATCCGAATAATGCCATCTCAGAAACAAAGATGAGAAGGATTATTATTCACGGGTTGAAGCCGGGATATAACGGTATTATTATGGCTACTCGTGGATGGGCAACTCAACCGATGTTGACTGATCTAGTGAATATCTTGGCGAACCAAGAGACTTTAGATAATCAAATGTCTCAAGTCACGATCAAGGGAGACAAGAATGCTCTCTTGAGTGATAAAAGAGGGCTCAATGGCCAAAGGAGATTTGGTGCCGACAATAGAAATGGCAAGACGAAGAAAAGTCATGTCGAAAAGCAACAACAACCAGCTTGTGGAGAATGACAAAGACGTCCAGGAGAGACAAGTCGTCGATCAGGGAGAGCTTGGTGGAATCGCGATGACAATGACAACAAAAGACGTAGTGGACGATGTTATTTCTGCGATAAGGAAGGTCATTTTGCTAGAGGTTGTTGAGCCAAGTGAGTTGAAGGAAATGTTACAGCATCATTGATGAAGATTGATGGCGGCGAGGAATGAGATTTCCATGCGTCTGTTGCAATGGAGGTGCAAGACAAGCTCGTTGCCTCATCTATTGCTGAGATGAACGATTCGACGGCTTTGGTCATTATAAGTGATAAGTCGATTAATTATGATACTGATTGGATTGTTGATTCCGGATGTTAGAATTGCATGATTGGAGATCAAGGCAAGCTGTCAAACTTGCTTGATTATGCTGGTGGACGTGTTGTCATTGCTGCAGACAACACAAGGTTGCTAATTTCTCAAATTGGCAAGACGGTGATAACTCCTAGATTCAATTCAGAGCAGGTTGAATGGAAAAATGTGTATCATGTGCTGGGAATGAAGAAGAATTTGTTGTCTGTGTCCCAGCTCACAGACTCGAGTAATTTTGCGATGTTCGATCCACTAGATGTCAAGATGTACCGAAGCGTGAAGCCCACTAGTCGACCAATCATGGAGGGGCGTCGACTGGAGTTCGTTTACGTGATGTCAGCTCAAACGACATACGCAAACAAAACTTGAAAAAAATGATACACTTGATTTGTTGCGTGCGCAGCTTGGGTGTTATCACAAATTGAAAGTGATGGTGTAGAAGAATATGCTGAGGGGTCTTTCCCAGTTGGAAATTCAAGAAGATGTAGCTTGTGCTGGATGTTAATACGGAAAGGCACATCAACTTCCTAATGAGGAATCATTGTTTAAAGCTCGTAAGCCTCTTGAGCTTATTGACTTGGATATATTTGGTCCAAGGAAACAACCTTCTGTTGGTGGATTAAAGTACATGATCACTTTCATTGACGACTTCTCTAGGTATGTATGGGTTGATTTTATGAAGGATAAATATGAGGCATTTATCAAATTTAGAGAGTTTAAGGAGAAGGTTGAAGGTGATGTAGGCAAGAAGATTCTTTGCCTTCATATTGATAATGAAGGAAAATATACTTCTTATGAATTCGCAAAGTTTTTGCGTGAGTGCAAAATACGTCGGCAATATACTTGCCCGAATACACCGCATCAAAACGGAGTTCTCGAAAGGAGGAATTAGTATTTGACAGAGACATGCAGGAACATGCTACATGTGAGGAATGTCCCATCGAAGTTTTGGGCGACACACATGGTCAATTGATTACCACAAGTAAGGCTTGACTTTATGTCACCATATGAAAGGTTATGAAATTGCAAGCCCGTGGAAAGTCATTTCAGAGTTTTCGGATGTATATGTTATGCTTTTGTGCCAGATCATCTTCGCAGCAAATTCGACAAGAAGGCCATTCGCTACATATTCGTTGGCTATGATGATCAATGGAAAGGGCGAAAGTGTTGTGATCCTACAATAGGGAAATGTAATATTTTGATGAATGTGGTGTTCGATGAATTGTCATCATGGTGATCACCTCAAGCTGTTGAATTGCTAAATTCACAACATATCGAAGAAGAGGTCGAAGAAAGACTGAAGGAATTCGATGAGAATCAGCCTGTCGAAAAAGATATCGACGGGGATATCGAAGCACAATCACCAGGATCAACAAGTTCATCTGGTGAGCGTCAAATAACGATAGAAGAACTTCGACCAAGTCAAGTCGAAGAAATTGAAGAAGAAGAGCCTCAACTTCGAAGATCGAGGAGACGAAGGAGACCAAACCCTAAGTATGCCAATGCAGCATTGACTGAAGACGTTGGTATGATTGCTATCGACGTATGAGGAAGCATTAAAGGGTGCAGAATGGAGGAGGGCCATGAAGAAAAAAATCCTTGCAGTAAAGAAGAATGAGACGTTGGACTTGATATCGAAATCTAAAGAGGTATATCTTATATCCTGTAAATGGGTCTATAAACTTAAGACTCAGCTATATGGGTCGATAGAGAGGTATGAAGCACGTCTAGTGTCTCGAGGATTTTCGCAAAAGTTTAGCGTCGATTATGAAGAAACCTTTAGCCTGGTGGCAAAGGTTACCACAATTCAAGTTTTGTTAGCATCTGTAGCAAGTAAGTCATGGAATATGTGGCAAATGAATGTGAAGAATGCCTTCTTACATGAAGAACTTGATCGAGATATATACATGGAGCAGCCGGATGGTTTCAACAGAAAAACTCATCCTGAGTATGTTTGCAAGTTAAAGAAAACACTCTATGGCTTGAAGTAAGCTCCCAGAGCATGATATGGAAAGATTGCAGAATTCTTATTGAAGAGCGGTTATTCTGTAGCTCCAATAGACTTGAGCCTGTTCGTGAAGGCAGAAGATGGAAAGATTGCAACTGTATTAGTTTATGTCGATGATCTCATTATTACTGAAGATGATGAAAATGAGACATATCGAATTAGAGCAAATCTCTCCGTACAGTTTCAGATGAAGGAACTTGGAGAGCTGAAACATTTTTGGGGGCTCAAGGTTGATTGGACAAAGGAATGATTATTCCTATGTCAGCAGAAGTATGCACGAGATCTCTTTGAAAAATTCGAGATGCTCAATTGTAAGCCTATATCTACTACGATGGATGAGAATGCAAATCTATGTGCTGATGAAGGTTGAGGCTAGAAAATCCTACCATGTATAGACAGCTAATAGGTAGTCTAATTTATTTTATCATAACTCTGTCTGATATTGCTTGTGCAGTAGGAGTAGTGAGTCGATTCATGGAGAAGCCACGAAAGCCTCATTTGGATGTAGCCAAGCACATCCTGAGGTATGTAAAGAAGGCTTTTGATTTTGGTCTTTTGTATAAGTGAGAATCATCGAGTGAGTTGGTCGGTCATTATGATGCCGACTTTGCTGCATATTGATACACACAGCGATCGACTACTGGATATTCATTTAATCTTGGATTATTAGTAGTACATTGGTTTAGCAAGAGACAGCCGACGGTGTCCTTGTTTATGACAGAGGCTGAATATAGAGCAGCAACAGTGGCAGCTCAAGAGAGCACGTGGCTAGTGTAGTTATTGGATGATCTTCATCAACTGATAAGTTATTTGATAACATTATATTGTGATAATCTATCCGCTATAAGCTTGGCAAAGAATCTAATTTTTCATGTTAGGACAAAGTATGTGGAAGTACACTATCACTTTCTGCAAGAGAAGGTGTTGTAGGGCGAGATCAACAGTACATCAAGACAGGTGATCAAGTTACTGATATCTTCACCAAAGGTCTTAGAGCTGCAAAATTTGAAGAGTTTCGATGTGACATTCTGATTTCCAGTCGATTTCAGGCTCATTGATGAGAAATGTGTATCTAGAGATGGATTTCAGTCGTATTCCGCTCAAACCTGATCAATTCGAGTAGACTGACCAAAAGGGAGAGGCTAACGCGAGACGAGGTACGTGGACCTGGGGAACTCGGATAGGAAACGACGCTTTGGCCATAAGGATTGTCGAGAGAACTAGCGATAGACCTTCACAATTACATGACAACCAAAGTCGTCATGAATTGATGAGCCCTAAACGTGATATGAATCACGGGGTCGATACGCGTAATGTCTACAAAAGCCGCCCGTCAATTCGAGATAGGTTGAAACCACGTCTGATAGAGAAAATTATCAAAAACGAGCCTTGAAAGATTGAAAATGAAAAATCAAGAATTCCAAGGTTATTCGGATTGGTTGTCGCCCTATCGAAGATTTCCAGAACGAGAAAAACGACGTTCTGAACGTCGGGGGTAAAATGACCGTTTTGCCTCTCAAGCTTAAAGCTTTGTCCTTACAAATGAAGAAGGACAATTTGGTCATATAACCCACCCATGGCTGCTGAAAATCAAGAAGGAATGAGGGCCATTGGATTATATTGGGAAGACAAAGTGACAAGTGTCACAAGATCAACCATGGACTAGTCAAGTCCAACTTTTGCCACCTACCATTCAAACCCCATTGACCAAAATTGGATAAAAGAACTCTCTCTCTCTCTCTCTCTCCTGAATTATTTGGCTGGCCATTTGCCCAAAAGAAACCACCGAACACCTTCTTCATCTTCTTCCTCCAACCTACTGCCCGACGACAGATTCTGGAGTCTCTGTTGGGTGCCCACACCGGCCACTTCCGTCCACTTTTTGACTTCCGATCGACCACACCAACAAATCCCTATGTCTTTCTAACCTCTTCGAAGTAGAATCGAGTCATTTGGAGCACCGAGGAGCCCGGAGCAAGGATTCTTCCGAGAGTCAACGGAATCTGCTCCAATCTGAGGTAGGTCAGGTTTCTGACCCGTTTAGTGGCTGAAATCTTGAAGTTTTGAGCTCAAATTTTGTGGAGACTTAGTAGACCTGTAGATGAATCTGCGGTATAAATTTGAGATGGATTTGATTCAGTTTTGACCACGAACCGCCTTGTGAATGTTGCCTAGAAAACTGTCGAATTCTATGTTTGGAGGATCGGCGACGTTCGTTGAGTTTCCGGCAACCAACCGACTTCAAATCTTCGGTGAGCCTCTTGGATCCTTAAATAAACATGTTAAGAGGCTGGATGATGATTGAATGTTGGATTTGGAGTTGAGTTTAGGGTTGGTTGTACTCGGATTGTACAAAACCGTGAAGAACCGGTTCGGTTTTGTGCAAAATCGAATCTGTGGGCTGATAATGGTTGGATTATAAGTCTCAAATTGATGATTGAGGCATGTTATGATGATGAGGAATATGCTATGGGGACTTGGGGTTTATGGATGGTTGAATTGGATTGGAAATTGACGTAATTGGTTGGATTTTGTTAGGTTGCGCATTGAGTTCGGTATTGGACATTGAAGGCCAAAATTTTGAAGGCTCAAGAGGAGTAAATTGTGATGTTGAAATCAAGGTAAGGGAATTCCTAACCTTATGCTAGGAAGATTGAACTTCATTGGGTAAGTCATGGATTGAATTGGTTGAATTAAGGTGATTTGTCTAAGGAAATAGTCTTGTTATGTCTTAAGATGTTATAGGACGATCCTGTGTGATACTGGATATGTCTGAGTTGTTTGCCATATCCGGATTTCGTTTGATTGGCTTTGTATGCCATGAACCTTGAGTTGTGCTTGGATTGCACATGTCGTCATGTATGAAGAGCTATTTGAAAATCATGGCACAAGTGTGGCATGGCGAGGCCCTGAGGCGTATGAGACGCGAGGCGGGAGTTGATGCCCTAATGCGACAAGATCGCGGGGTAAAGTTATTGTTGAGTGGCGCCCTGATGTGACGTGATCGCGGAGTTGAGATAGCCATGGTCCTGATGCGAAATATTCACGGGACAGAGAGGCCCTGAGGCGTATAAGACGCGGGGTAGGAGACGTATACCCTGATGTGACGAGTTCGCGGGGTGGAGTTGATATCGTGTGGCGCCCTGATGCGACGAGATCGCGGGGTTGAGATGGTCATGGTCTTGATGCGAACTATTCGCAGGATGGAGTATGAGATGTTGTTACTGGCCAAGAGATCTATCGGAACCTGATGCGTTTACGCAGGTTGTCGACAACGGTCTGAAGCGTTTACGCGGACCGAGCCTGAGGTGACATGATCGCAGGCTGGAAATTGATAATGAGGCAAGATGGAAAGGATGGTTGTGGTGAGGTGACAGGGTGAGTCCTGTGTGAACTTCTGAGTGTATTAGGAGACCATAGTAACCTGACTGTCACCTGTGTTTGATTGTCTAAGTTTGAAGTGATTGATTTGTCTTGAGTTGAATTATTGGAGATATGACTGCCTGAGTATACTGTCGGCCTAACCTAGGGTTAGGACCTACCTTACTGAGATTTATATCTCACCCCAGAGGGGGCTTCATTTTTTCAAGTTTCAGGCGGAGGGAGCACGAGCTTGCCAAGGAGTGGCATTTGAAGGGATAGTGGACAGATTGTATTTATAGTGTATTTGTCTTTTGTGATATTAGAGTTTTACACCTGATTGTCAGGTTAAGAGTCGAGCCTATGTGTATTGGTCATTAATTTGATGCTTCTGTCCTTAGTTATCGGATGTGGTTGTATTTATTCCTTATGAAAATGGAGAAGGCATCGCTTCCGCATGTACGTTACTTTCAGCGCATATGATATTGGCCGTTGGATTTTGGAGTAAAATGTTAAAAGGCAACGGCTGAGCGGGATGTTCACGCGATCGCCGAGTTTGGGGCGTGACATTCGAGCTCAACTTGGTATGGTGGCGAGGGCAAATCTTAGAGGAAGTAGTTGGTGAGGGGGAGTATTAAAAATATCACCGCCTACTCTATAATCTTCAATAGTGTGACTCTTCATATTTTGGCTATTGTCAAAAGACTGTTCGGTTTCGATAGATGTCTTTTCGGTGCGCGTGTTAAAGTGTCTTTATTGTTTTGTTGTTTTTCAAGAGTTATCATTAGTTGTGTATCTCGAGATTCTTTTAGTATTTCGATATGTAATTATGGCTATGTATCTAGACGTGTACTTTCATATTTCTAGAGTATGTCAAAATTCGTGTATGACAAGTCCCTCCATTATGGAGGATAAATTGTTCGATGAACCTTGCTTTACATGTGTCTAGAATGGTGTGGACAATCAGATCGGGTTGAATCCTTTAGTTCTTGTCGTAAACCGATCTGAATACGAGGAAAAAAGAATCATTCTCCACATGTTATGGATATTCGCGTGTGCTTTTACGCACCATACGTGCTTCTATTTTTCGGCAGATCGAGTTTGATAACCATATGGTGAGAATTGTCCTTGTGTAAAAGACCAGTAATCAATTGACCCATAGCCATACTTGGGCGAGAGCTAATGACCCTCATCCGTTCTAGGCGAGGGCATTGACTACATGCCCTTCCCCCCGATTGGTGGGGATCGCCAGCCCTTGTTCGGGGCCCGACAAGCCTCCCCTCCTATGCAATCCTTTTTTTTTAAAATTTAAATTCTAGTTTATAGTAAAGTAATCGCATCAGAACTTATAGTACTAAAGTATTCGTTGTACACAACTTTTAGTACTTCTAGTGTATACTCCTGTCCATTCAACCTTGAAAAAGAAAAAAAAGAAAAAAAGAATAGATGGGCTCGAAGATTTACTGATTTTTCCTTTACAGAATGAATTTCCCAAATTATGTCAAATAATGTGACGACGACCCATTTTGTGAATTTGAGTAATCTCAAGATCCTAGTGATTGATCATCACGAAGAGAAGTAGCATAAATATCTTCAACCTCCCATTAATTAAGATAAGATAGGTGCAAGCACTCGAGAGTCTCTAACCTATTTTCAATGGCCTGCCCTTACTGGAAAATTTTCTGAAAATCTTAAACTTATTACGCTTTTATTAATTCATTCATAAACCTTTTAATTTTGTCAATTGAGCCCTTAGTCTTTTGACCTTTTGCCAATTGAGTATGTCTGCTCAATTTTGATCGAAAATTGCTGACGTAAATGCTGACCATCCTATGTGGCATGACTAGCGCTGATGTGGAAATTTTTTAATTAACATTTTGACAATTTTTATGAATTTTTTCTCTTTTCCCTTTTCTTTTCTTTTTTCTTTCCTTTTTCTTTCTTTCTATTTTTTCTTTTCTTGTTTGAAGGGCCAGCGACCTTCGCCACTCTCGCTATGGCCGATTAGGGCTTAGGTAAGGGCCGTCATGCCCTCGTCTTGCAAGTCACAGTGAGGGCAAGCGAGGGCTGCGACATCCTTGCCGACCTCAACAAGGGGCAACACAGGATCTGTGGTCCCTCTTCCGTAGCAAGTGAGGGCTTCGGGGCCCTTAGCTAGTGGCTCGCAGCCCCACCTATGCTGCTATCCAAAAGGAAAAAAAGAGAGAAAAGGATAATAAAATAATCTAAAAAAAATATGAAAATGCTATTAAATATTATTTACGTCAGTGTTGGTGATGTCACTTAGGACAATCAACGTCCACGTTACTCGTTTTTTTGCCAAAAAATTGACCTAATAGACTCAATTAGCAAAAGATGAAAATGTTTAGCATTTAATTGACTAAATTAAAAGGTTAAATACTAAATTGATAAAATTGCAATAGATTTATGATTTTTTGGATAAATTTTCCGCCCGTGGTTCCACAGAAATGGAAATGGTGGGTGAAGAAAGGAAAAAGTCATTTCATGATCTATGTTCGATTACTATGAAACTAATTGAGGAGGCAATTCCATGTCCACTGGTAATTTACAAGAATTGTGTGTTCCATTATTCTGAAAGATGATTGGTTTAGACTGATGGGGGACAAGATATGGCCATTTACTTTGTTAGATGTACCGTTCTGTCTGAAAATATACTTTCCTTCACTCGTGCAAATCACTAGTCACTCGTGAAAATCGCGTCCATTTCCATCTACCTCACCAACCCACATCTTGTTAACCCTACATTTCTTTACCACTTATTTAAATGCTAATGACTGTAACTTTTGTTAGGAATTTACTCCCCTTTTAAATGAGATTTTGGTCATTTGGAACGATGAACAATGAGTATGAAATGTTACGAATGAAAATTGCTCTTTGATTGCGCTTTCGTTAATGTCGGGAGAGAGGCGCGGATGAGAGATAATGGATGAACGAAAAATTTACCGGAACTTTTATAAATGATAAAGACTTAGATTAACAAAGTTTTGTTCGGAGGAAAACTTTTATGAAATTATTAGAATTTGCTCGTCTCTATGGTAATATAAAAGCAAATATCTCTTGTGCAAAGAAACCATCAAACATTGTGTCTTAAACTCCTCCGTTATCATTACAACATGCATGACCTTTTCGCTGATGATGGACACCGCACAAACTTAATTTAATTGCATACAAGTTTCATATTAGGTCATTAAATTCATGATTATGCTACAAAGTTTAGTAATTAGGTACCTCCCCAATATGAGCGGTCCCTCGTAGTTAGAGAAAAGGTAGATTCTAGCCAGGGCGATGGAACACAATGATGAGTTAGAGTATGCCTTTCTTCTCCAAGTTTTTTTTTTTTTTAAAAAAAAATCCTGATGGGACTCTTGCCTTGTTTTCTTTTCAACTTTACTCCTTAGTCGCAGCAAATTTCTTACATTACATTCGCATTCTGTGGTCTCAATCATACCGCCAAAGAGCCGATCGACGTGATGCATGAACTTGTGAGTGCCATAGAGTCATAGACTCAGAAAAAAACAAACAACTTACTAGATTGAAGTGCCCTAGTTTAAAGATGGCAAAGTCCAATGCACCAAAAGAGAGTGCCATTATGTTTTGAGATAAATAAAAGAAGACTTTGAGTCACTAATTCAAACCAAGCTCAATGCTTTATGGTGATATTTCTTTAAATTTTTTTTTACTTTAAAAGAATCGTGTCCTCATTTCCCCGTAACCCATTTTATCTACTTCATCAAAAATTTACCTTTCCTTTTTTCTCCATTTTCATTTGTCAATTTATGTTGCACTCTACGTGGGCTGGAATAGATCACCTCAGTTCAGGTTGGATTCATTCTAGCACGAAGTGTTTCGGTCAATTTTGTTTAGTTGGTTCGAACAACGACAGCATCTTAAATGATTCCCGAGAGATTAGTTTATATTTCCATTCTGTAAGTTGTGTCAAATTTTTATTGAACATAAATTGACCCAAAAACTGTTGGAATATGTTAGATAATATGAAAAATAATAATTGTAGGAAATATGTCAAAAAAGACGAGAAAAGTAAGATCAATTGTTCGAGGCATGCGAACACTGTCCTTAAGGATAATTGTGCCCCTCGAAGTACGGAACTCGATGTGTAAGGCTTCTAGCAGCTATCCTCTTAAGATATAATAGACATTCTTCTATATTTCATAATGAATATTAGAAGGAACACGAACAACGTTATGTGTATAACCCACCAACAGAATGAAAGATATGTGGAGGAAATGAAATTCTCCATGTTAATCGAACTCAATCGAAAACACACGAATTGAGGTTCGGTATTTAATTTTATAGGCAAAACAAGAGAGAGAGTAGTTATGAAGTCGTTATACAATCGTTTGGTAATAATAGAAGAATATTACCATTATAAATCCGTTATAAGGCCATTATATGATTGCCGGAAAACTAACCGCTAAAACTAATGATGGCTAATTATAGTGGTCATAATTTCTATCAAAATCATTTAAAAGATATTTCAAAAATGATGAAATATCCAAAAATCCCCCACATATTTCAAAAGATTTTGAAAAGTAAAAATTGAATAATGCTGGGTTATTGAAGCGTAATGCATCGAAACTGGTGCTTGTTAGGCTATGAACTAGGCCTAGAAAAAATGAAATATAATTCAAGAAATCATTGGTAAAGTAGGAAATTTCTATGAACTAACAATTCGTTTATGTGAATTACAATTTTCACCACTCACCTAAGAAATACCGACACCGACACTGACATGCAGACATGAGACGAAACGATACAATATGCCGACACGATATTTTTCAAAAATAGAAAAATCCGACACGTGGGGAACACGTTGTATTAAATATATATTTGTAAATATATATATATAAATAAAACCAAAACAAGTGTCATATGCACTAATTCTAATAGTAGAGGGTGAGCTTTTACTTATGTCCATAATTTGATAAATTCAGGTATTGTAATTCGGAAAATAAACTAGAGAAATAATGGAAGAGTAGATGAAAAATATGTGCAGTTGTACCACTATGAAATTTTGTTCTGTTCGACCTTAGACTTCCTCAAGAGCAGATGATAAAAAATTAATGGTCCCCAGATGCGACGCTCACGGTCAACTAATCATGAGAGCAACAAAGATGGATCTTTCAGAATACTTGAAATAGAGATTTACACAACATGAACAAGTGCTTCAAAGTAGAAAGAAAAGGCCAAATAACAGGTGATGTAAATCGATGCGGAAATTGATCGTTTTGCGAAGATCCAAGAGTTGCGAATTGTAAACATTGACCCCCAATCGAAACTGTGATTGGTAACCTCGGTATGAACATCTTGTTGAGAAACCCATGTCAACCAATCAATGTTATGAACGCCACGAATAAGAGAGTTCGCGATCTTGCTCGATAAGTTAAATTCGACCGCCACAAGGAAATCTTGAAAAGGTCCGTCCTTCTCTCTGTATTAAATTTGAAATCAATGTTATCTTTGTCGAAACTCTAAACACAACTCAAATATAGCACTAACACTAGGAAAGACATAATTACAAAAATATCCTTAATTGACGAAAACTACTAAAAACAAAGAAATGCCTAAAACCCCATCTAAATGACTCCGAATTGTTAAAAAACGTCGTCAATCACTTTGAAAAAGTGTGTATTGATCAGCGGCCCGTTTCCAAGCAATCGACCAAATTTAAGCCCATTTGAAGTTCATCAAATTTTAGTCCGATCATAGTTCGCTAAGCCAAATGTGATCGTGTTGCAGCAAAAAGCCCAAAATTCTTGAAGTCCCGATCCAAGGTCGTCTCCACTCCAAAAATCACGAACCATGATGCCAATAGCTTCTTTGAATTGTTTCGAGGTTGCTCGAGTGATCGGATCAAGTGAATAGAACAACAGATCCCTAGCACCTCCTCCTCGATATGGCTCAATATCCATATCAATAGATAAATCTTAACAAAACAAGGTACTAACTGACGGCAATCCCAACACCGAAATCTATACATGATTGAAGATGGGAGCCATGAACTAGTGAGAGAGGTAGAGAGGATGGTAATCATACGTTTCCGCTTTAGAGTTATAGGGTAATCCCACTTGCCTCATCAACAATCTAATAAAATACTTATGGTGTAGTTCTTTCGATACATATGTACCGCTAAAAGATGAGAAAAAAGAAGCTTTGCAATTTGCATATGCATGTGAATAAACTGAGTTAACATAGATGATATAATAAGCAAATAAAATCGGTTTCCCCTTTCTTTCAATACGAGTAGTCAAAGTGACTATTTTTCATGTGCTGAAAATCGAGGAAAGAAATTTTATTGGCTTTATCATCATTTACACTTTGAATCATAAGCATATAAGTGATTCGACATTGGAAATGAGGGAGAGAGACAAACATGAAATCTTTTTTAAAAAGCTAAAGATGACACTTTGAGGCTTACCCTTTGAAGAAAACAGTCCCACATTAGTTGTCTAATGAGGATAATAAGTGGGATAGCTTTTCAAAATGCCAATAAATGGACATGGAGGTTTATTTCTCTTGACTTTTTGGCTAAGTTGATATGTAGTTAAAATTTATTTTTTAGTGAAAAGGCCCACCATTATATTTGGGCCCTTTCAAGTATTGCCCTAGGCTGACTTGCATGTCGGTTCGGACACGCAAGCATTGACCGTGTGTCGGATCTCGGACATGCATCGACCACATGTCAGACACATGTCCAAACGTGTCGAGCGCGTGTTCGAATCTGACACAGAGGCTAAACCAACATATCAGTGCTACATAGTCAATCACATTACACTCCCATAAGATTTGTTGTTTAACGCGGTTTTGCGCTAATCAACCATGCGTGTGCTTGGTTTATTCATAAGTGCTATACAAATTTTCGCCAAAAATTCTCATAGGAGCGTCCTCACTCCACACTTATACAGATGATTCTATCAAGTGTATTATGCTGCTTAATACACCACTAATAATAGTTATGGAATACATTACGAGCTTAACTCAACCTCCTTTTCCTTGTACACTATTCTCACCTTAGAAGGGGCAAAATTTTTAATTGTTCATTACTAGATCAACAACTAACTTGTTGTTGCCCATATGAACCTAATTCATGGGATCGCAAATCACATAGGTTAAGTTACTATTACTATTGATTTTCTTCAATTGGCTTGTCCCATTCACCTCAATGTATAGTTAGAGGATTGGCCAAATTCACTTCTGAGTTCATATAATCAATGGACATAATTATATCTTCAAACAATTGCTTTACCACATTGTCTCAATCGGGCATGTCTCTTTTAGCCATTGTAATAGTCATTCTTTACAATGACTAGTGCCTCTTGGCAAAAACAATGCCTATGACGCATAACGTGTTGATTTTATTCACTTTCCGAAGAACTTGAGTAGTTCTCGAATTACCAAGATAAATGCATTTTTTTCCTTCTTCTCCTATTAAAGTGTAGGAGGATAAAGCATCATTTTTTCATTATATGCTTGGTAGCACCTTACTTTACCACTCATTCTTTCGAATTGGCCATAATATTTACTTGGGAAATGACCACAACAATTTCCACCATAAGAATCATCTCTTCAATTAAATTGACTTTTAGTTTAGCAGGATTGTCATTTCCCCCACAATGTTTTTGGCTAATTTCCTTGTTACAACACTTCCACAAAAATGAATGCATATTCACTGGTGGATTTTGCCCCATCTGAATTCAAGATCCCGTTAACATCACCGTATCATTCGAATACAGCAGGAAATCCACCATGTAAAATGTCGTAGTTTTGTATTCACATGGCTATAAAATTACAACTATGAGGTCCAACTTGACCCTCATATCTTTATTTTTTGTCACACTTTTTGCTCATTCAATCTCACATTCAAACACATAAAACAATACACTCAATTCCCGCAAAAGGATTTACACGAAAGCACATTTCACAAGCTATACATGCACAGGTAGGTCGCATCAATTGCACTATCACGTCAATATTTTCACATGTTCACTTTTCCACTTACATTTGGTTCACTCTCAACATAATGAACATGCATAGTGAATCATATTTCGCACTATTAACACAATGTGTATACATAGATAGTGAATATGCTAAACAATACTCGAGCAAAATATGTGGGTTTCTCACTTTGATATACGCTCCTAATTACTTATTCGCAACTATTATGCAAATTGTTGCAAGGAACACTAGATATACTATGATGCAAATTCTAGCATATACATGATACAGAGTAATTATTTAGGAATGACTTCACGAACCACTCCCCATTCGAGGGCCTATATCCACATGCCTCAATTTAGCTTTCAATGATAGGTTTTCAATATATGCACTCTTGAACATACTTCAAGGTGATCAAGGCAATAACAGAGTAACATCGCACATGTGAATTTTTCTTTTACTTAACCAGAGATAAAATTGAGGATCCTTTGACATGAAATCAAAGAGTTGAGACCCAACTTGCCTTGATTAGCAAATCTATGATGGACCACGAGCTGAGTAGCGCAATACTCATCAAATTGAATCAGCAACGAATTTGGACGAACACCCATCTGCGTCATTCAAGCCCATTATGATGCAGAGAAAGCGATAAAAGGAAAAGCTTTCCAAAGTGTATTATGAAATTTGATAGATAATTCGTTTTTATTACAAGCGGATGTCCTTTATATAGAGATAGTACTCCCTTAAAAAATAGAATTACTTAAAGATAATCTAAAATAAGATATTGAGAATCAAATCTAATCTAATCAAACGAAATACAAATCAAATATTGCAAATCTAATCTAAAGATATCCCAAAACGAATATTGAAATCAAATCTAAACGAAATTTGGTAAATCGGAAGCTCAGTAAGTCATCCGATAGTCGGTAAGTTGGAGATTCGACAAGTTGGATATTTGACAATATAAAGTACTATTCAGAAACTTCCCGAATTCGACAAAATATCCTTATCGCCTGATTCTGCCGATCACACCTAAATCTGTCGATTCTCCCGACCACGTGTCTCAAGATAATTATGAGTCAATTGTCCTACATCATTCTCCTCATCTTCAAAAGAACTTGTCCTCGAGTTTGTCGTGTTTGGATTTGCTTCCTCTTGTACTTCCAACACCTATTCTTCTTTTTCTTTCAGCCTCTTTTTTGGAATTTCGCAAAATCCAATGGATTGTCGATACTTTCCTCACATTTCAAAGCTTCATTCTCCAAAGCAATTCTGAGTTGTCCTGTTTCCTCATAAGCCCAGCTATAAACCACAAATACATCTAAAGAGTAATGTATGTTGTAGAAAACACGTGTGCTTCTTGGATGTTCAAACCGACATTAGCAAGTAGCGAAGTTAGCTGATTGAGAAGCTTCATTTTATTTTCAGTTGAAAAAGTTATTTCGTGGCAAAAGTACACTTTTAGTGCCAAAAGTTGTATACGAAGATCATTTTAGTGCCAAAAATTTCAAGCGGATCGCTTTAGTGTCAACTTATTTTTAAAATGATCATTTAAGTGCCAACTTCTTTTTAAAACGATCATTTTAGTGCTAACTCCGATTTAAACTGACATGACTCGCCGAAAATTCGACACATGTCATTTTTATTATTATTTAAGCTGATGTGGCACATCATAATTGACACTAAAGTGATCATTTCTAAAAAAAAGTTAGCACTTAAATGGTCGTTTTTAAAAAAAAGTTGACACTAAAGTGATCCGTTTAAAACTTTTGGCACTAAAGTAATCTTTTTATCTCCGACTTGACACTGGAGTGATCTTTTTGAAACTGTTGGCACTGAAGTGATCCTTTTGAAACTTTTGGCATTAAAGTAATCTCCGTACAAAACTTTTGGCGCTAAAATTGTACTTTTCTTGTTATTTTGTGCATGGGTCGAGAAAATTGTCCATTGGCGTGGATGGAGTCGTTTCCATCTGTTCAAAGAGATTCACAACCTTTTAAAACAAGCAATTCGAGATTGGATGATGATCCAAATGCGGATGGATGAAATCCGCTTAACCTACTGTAGTAATGTGTTGAACTTTCGTCATCACCTTTAATAGGATAACCTGAATCAACAAAATCAGTTGTATACAATTCTATGTGGGAAGAACCCTGGAAGACGTCTTAACGAGGATAAGAGAGGAACATCGCTCCACTAATCTCCTTTCTCTAGTAGCCACTCAATTCCAGGTGCCACCAAATATTTCTTCGATTTCTTCGACTCTTGGACATCATCCCTATCTTGTTCGCCCACAAAAGCCTCAGCTTTGAGAATGATCTCCTGATCTTTCTGCTTTGTCTCTTCTTCCACCCTCGATTCCTCCTCTAATTTCTCGAAAAGCAGGTTCTTACCCTCGACAAGAGCCATCCCTTCGGATTTTTGAGTAGATCGTGGAACACAAGTAGCTTCATCTAAGAGACGAAGAATAATTTTTGTCTTTTCCCACACAAAGGAATAAACATGCTCACGCGCTCGATGAGTAGCATTAACTTCACATTGCTAAGGTCATCCAAGCAAGACGTGACATGCATTCATCTCAACAACATCGCAAATTATTGAATCTTTATACGATTTTATCATAGAAATATCTAAATGACAAATCTGTGTTATCTTAAGTTCCGATCCCTTGCGAATCCAACCAATCGTATAAGGCGAGGGATGAGCCTCCGTCTTTAATTGGAGATGATAAACAAGTGTCTTTGATACAATATTCTTACAACTGCCGCTATCAATAATAACATTGCATACCTTGCTGTTGACAACACATCATCTATGAAAATGCTGATTTTGTTGAGTGTACTCTATCTGCGCGTTAAGTACAATGCGTCGGACGACACGGTTAACATGTTCGCCTTGGAATTCCCCATGCTGACTGCCTCCATGAACAAATTCACGTTCTTCTTGGAAATCTTTGTCTTCTTCTTCTTCAAAACCCTTGACATAGTCTTGACGTCTTTGTTGGAGATTTTCCCCACGCTCCATAGCTACTTCTGAATCACAAGTGACATGAATTCGCTCGGTTGGAAGAAAGTCGGGGGTTAGGGTTCGGGTTTGCTGACAATCGTTGGATTGCGGAAAGCAATTCTTGCATCATCCGCTGGCTATCTTGCTAAGCTTGTCGAGTTTCCTTGACAAACTGAGTAAACTTCTCTCATGTAATAGGCTCAATAGCATGGCCCTCAGCTACGGAGGTATTTCATTTCACATTATGAGAAACCTTGCACCAATACCAAATGACTCAAAGAAAACGATAACATGAATAGCTTTCCAAAGTGTATTCTGAAATTTGATAGATAACTCTTTTTAATTACAAAGGGCGGACGTACTTTACATAGAGATAGGACTCTTTTAGGAAATAGAATTACTTAAACATAATACAAAACAAGATATTGAGAATAAAATCAAATCTAATCAAACGGAATACAAATCAAATATTGCAAATCTAATCTAAAGATATCCCAAAACGAATATTGAAATCAAATCTAAACGAGATTTGGTTGTCTGATATTCGGTAAGTTAGAGATTCGTCAAGTTGGATATTCGGCAAGATAAAGTACTATTAGGAAACTTCTCGAATTCGGTAAAATATCCTGATTGACTAACTCTACCGATCACGCCTGATTTCGTCGATTCTGCCGATCACGTTTATCATGATAATTATGTACTAATTGTTGTCCTACATCACATTCTAGAGTTGAACTTTGACTTCGTAGCCTTCGTTCTCGATCCACGAACTACCCCTTTAACCTTGAACCTTTCTAATTCTCACAATTTATCTTCTTATGTGCACGCATGAGATAGAGGCATCAGCAACGGTGGTAGCGGTAGCGATGGCAATTTCAACTTTGCAATACACAGGCATTATTCTTAAGATTGTTGGAAAATATGTTAAATAATATGAAAAATATCAATTGTAGGAAATATGTCGAAAAAAATGAGAAATGAAGATCAATTATCTGAGGCGTGCAAACACTATCCTTAAGGATGATTTCGCCTTCAGGAGTACGAAACTCGCTGCATAAGGCTTCTAGTGGCTATTCTCCCAAGATACAACAAACCTTTTTTTTTTTTATTCCACATTGAATATTAGAAGGAATACAAACAACGTTATGTCCAAAACCCAACAATAGAATGAAAGATATGTGGAGGAAATGAAATTCTCCATCTCAGTCGAACTCAATGAAAGACACATGGATTGAGTTTTGATGTCTAATTTTATAGGCAAAGCAAGAGAGAGTGATTATGAAGTGGTTATAAAACCGTTATAAATCAATTGGTAATAATAGAAGAATATAACCGTTATAGAGTTGTTATGGATTAATGGAGGTTTTACGAAGAATAAATCGTACTTTATAAAGCCGTTATAAGGCTGCTATATGGCCGTTGGAAAATTAACCGTTGAAAATAATAATAGCTAATCATAGCAGTCATAATTTCTATCAAAATCATTTTAAAGATATTTCAAAACTAATGAAATATCCAACAAAAACCTCATCTTTCACTCAAAGGCTACTATTTATATCTCTTCTTTCAATCTATTTATCACAAGATACAACCATCCTTCTTTGCTTCGTCAGTTTCCTTATGTGGACATGCCCAGATTTTCCATTTTAAGAAAGAAAGTAAGCCAGGCAGACTGATTGATGCTAGGTATCGTCCGTAATCTGGTCGCAATAACTGCTGGTGTTAATCTGTTTCTTACAAAGTGGAAGGCTTTCGGTCAGGTGGTAAGACCTCTGTCGGTGAAGTTAGGTTTACATGGTGAACACATATCTTGATATTTGCTGATGTTGGTATGCACTTAATGTTGGACCACCGCACCTAAGTTCCAAGAGTCGTTGAGACTAAACATGCTTGTGGGGAAGGGGGATAAAAAGTGGTAGTTATAGAAATTTATTCATGATTTAGTGCAAGGATCCACTAACAAATGTGACTGATTCCGTATATTCAGATAATGATGCTAGTTAATGATGTTAGTCATCCAACATTTGTACGTATTTGGTCACTCGATCAAATATCAAGTTGAGAAAAAGCAGAGTGTTTTGACTATCGTGGAAACTTGAAGAGAAGAAACGATTTGAGTAAGATATAAATCGAAGAAACAAAACCCGAATTACATGGTTTGGCAGTACGCCTACTTATCAAGCGGGGTTTGACAGTTCCGTTGTCGCTAAGAACTATTTCTAAATCCTTGATTGAACCCGAACACGACAGAAATCAATCATAAGTATGGAGTTTCCTGACACATTTAACTCTCTTGTATGACAACTCTCGAGGCTTTATGTCTCTCGCTAGTTTGTACAAATATTAAGCATGCTCTGGCGGTGTCAAAAGGTGAATCAAGTGGGGGGGGTTTTGGTCCGAACCATATCAATCCATTTTCATGAACTACAAATTTAAAGAACATTACCTGACTTAATACATACCCCACACAATCTGTATTGCTCAAACACTTATATATTTAATCAAATCGCGGAATGTTTATTTGTTACAATTTATTGAGAAAAAATGATTATGCTAAAACACTTCATGCAATAAAAATTTAGTGAAAAATTTATAATATATAATTTTCCTTTTTCTTTTCTTTCTGTTCGAAAAGCCGATGACTGGTGGCAGGCAGTGGCGGACGGCAGCAATATATATTAGGCTTAAAATCCATACCCATTAACAACTCACTAATATAACTTTTTTTTAGGCATAAAATCTATATCCATTAACAACCCACTTATTAAAACTTGACTAACCCACCGCATGATTTCAAATCCATCGAGATTAACTTCGAGCCATAATCATAAATCTCCACGGTCCAACTTCATTCTCGCCGGCCACTGTCTTTCCTGTGCTCGTCTGAACTCCTTTGAGTCTGTCTCGACATCATTTGTTCCTTTGAGAAATTTCATTATACATATCATAGCTTCTCGGTGTTTTTCTAGGAATATTGTATATCCCTTTGGACAACCCTAAGAGACTGCGAAATATCTGGTCTATCGCAAACCCTAACATACATATAACCACCATCAAGACTAGGAGAGGAACACGAGACACACTCATTTTCATCCGCTAACTATGATCCGAGATCGGCTAAAGTTTAAAAGCCTGACGTTATAACTAGTGAGTGATCGCTTGTCGCACTTAACATTGGTGAGCCGGAGACCAATCAAATCGCAATTCATCCTCTACTCGCGCATCACCGCATAATTTAGGGCATGACGATCTAATAATCATCCAAGTTCCCAAGGCATGTTCATGCTAAATCGTACAAGCAAATTGAGGTCATTGACCACCGAGTTAAATGCCAACATAGATGGCTTTATGGGCACATCCGATGCATACCATAAACTGCACAGTGCATAAAAAAAATATCATCATAATCGTGGGAAGATGGTCCACACGACATAAATAATGCATGACCATATTTAGTGTGCAAATAAATGTTTCGAAAAAATTAATAATATACAGTTTGAAAGTCAACCCGTGTGGGAAAAAAAAAGAGTTGACTTATCTCGACATAGATTTGACACTCGGGCATATTATTGTTTCATAATAATTGACTTTTGCAAATAAACAATTACTTGTGTAATTTAAAATAATTAGTCAATAAAAATCATTTTCATCATTGATAAGGGTTTCTATCTGAACGCTTTCATGGACGATGAATTTATTTTTGCAAGTGATAAAATCGATCATCTCAAGAGATTCTTTTTTTTTGAAATCATTCAATTTCCGTCAACCAAACGCGCCATAACTAAGAATTTAATCCATAAAATGAAAAATTCGACGAGGGGTCTCTCAAATTTGTAGATTGTATTAGTTGAAGCTATACACAACCAATTCTGAACTAAAAAGCGCTAACTTGTCGACTGATAAATGAATTCTAATTGTTAAATATAATAGCATTATCCATGTCACCGTCTTAATTTTATTTTTGTAATTGTTCTTGCCATTATCTCGAGTATTTTCCTAGAGAGGTCAACGGATCCATGACGGCACATACGGAAGTTCGTTAGTTCGGGTCAATAATTTCCTCCCTTTGGGTGGGTCCAAATTTCATCCAATTGACAAGAACGGCGGCGCACTTTCTGCTCTTTGTGCTTCGGCCGCCCCTCTCCCTCCGCAAGTGGTGACCAACGGCGGGTGGCTCGCTCGGCGTGCCCGGGCCACGGAGGTCCCGAAATGTAAATGAGCGAGTTTGTGCAACGTCGTTTCATGAAAAAGGTTCGGCTTAATCAATGCTAGAGGCAAGCTTGGGCAAAGCATCACATCCGGACTTGAGTCATCGATGTTCAATACTACCTTAAGTCTTATATTCGATCTTGGCGAGCCCATCACCACAATTCTTAATGGGAGTGTGAAGTAGAAGTCCGATATCTTCGCTTAGGGAGATTGCCAAGAGAGAGTCCGTGTTCGAGCCTGTTAACATATACAGTCAAATCCATATTTACTCAAAAGTTTAAGCCGAGAGTTATGGGCGAACGTGAATATATGAACTGCTCTGCACCACTTTGATTCTCCGATGTGAGATTTCTTTAACTATTTAACAGAATTCACTCACACGTCTATCCTAACAAATTTGACTATGTGTCAAGGACATAGTGACGCCTAAGAGTACAAGAAGGTAAAAAAAATTGACTCATTGTATAGTTCGAGTTTGTGACATCATGAAAGAAGAGCATTTGGCCAATGGGCCAACCACGTTCAGATGGTTATATTTTATGCATAAATGTTGGAAAAATCCAACTGAATTTAATTGCCACAAGAAAAGTTCAGAAGGCGCGGCTCTTCGCATGATCTAAGAAGATAAGGGGAAACACAATAAACATAATTTAAGCCTCCCTTTGAACTAAGAAACGGATAATTGTAAAAAGAAGAGATTTATATTATTTACAAGATACAAGGACACCTGAAATGTCAAAATTTATGTACAATGCTCTCTTTGATGCCGAAATTTTTTGTCGACTCACTTAGGTACTAGCCGCGAGATATTCTGGCCAAATAGTTCGCGTGACATTTTTTTTGTTTGTGTTGATTTTGTCCAAATGGCAACTTTTTCTAAAATTTTGGGATCGAATTGAGCGTCTTACATAAATTTTGACACTTGCCGTATTATTCTACCCAGTAATAAAGTACAAAAAAATCTAATATCCGTGATTATTGAGTGTTAAGCGCCAAAGTCAAACTCATTATTTAACAAAGTTTGATTTAGTGAGGCCCATATTCACTCCAAAGCTTAAATTACCCATAATTGATCAACTCTAAGGTGAGAGACTCTCCTCTCATAACGCGTACCGGCTTAACAATTTTACACTCTAGTAGAAATGCTTTCTTTGATCCCAAGCTAAACTTTAAAAAGAAAAAGAAAAAGAAAGAGCTAACTCATGAGAATTTTGTTAGCGCGTGTCCTTAAAATACTTGTTAAGGTAGCGTATAGTAACACTCCTGGTCAACTTCTCGACTTCTGACGATAAATTGATTTCTCTACTTCTTCTAAAAAAACGGAAGTTGATTTTTATACTTCTACTCCAGATTGATTTCTGATCAAAGAAATTTGTTTGGTAACGGTTGAAAAATTTTGACTTTTGAAATATTATTAATAAAATCTTTGGCCACGGCCGGCGACCGACGGCGTCCAGCCACGAGTGGCAACAATAGTCGGCCGAAACTCGTGTAATCAAAGAATTAATTCTGGACTCGAGAAGTAAAAATTTTTACTTTCTCAAAGTTGGCCAAAAATCCAATCAGAAGTAGAAAATAATATCATAAGTCAATTTTTTTACCAAACGCTACTTCAAAAGTGATTTTACCAAACGAATTTTTCGACAGAGAAATTGAGAAAGTGAAATGTTTTCATGCAACACCTAAACAATCAATTAAGGGAAATCTGCCCAAACAACATAATCTTTAATCGAAATACGTCGGATCGAGTGTTTCACAGCGAGGGACGCGTCTGGTGCGCGGACAAACTATGCCCACGACTAATGGTGTGAACGAAATTGGCAACACACTTGAAGTGATAATGACGTGATAATTATTATAGGCGGCAGCTAAAAAAAGAGGGGGCAAAAAAGAAGTGAAAAAACAAAAGAAGTGAAAAAACTCGTGTTTTTTTTATTTGGTCGTCTGGGTGACTAATGGTGACAGATGACGTAATTGGTGACAAGCAAAATCCAATTCCAAAAATGTGATTTTGCCGTTCGAAGACACTCGAACGGTGTCGTTTCAGTTTCTACCGGTAAGCGCAAACTTCTCGGCCCCCTCGCCCTTGAGGCGCTTTAAGAAAAAACTGTAGTCGGCAATGGTGGGATGGTCAAACTTGAGACGGACGCAGCTTCGCCTCCTCTTTCTCCCCCTAAACACATGTGTCGCATCCCCTGGTCGCATAACGTCTCGTCACTTGATAGGATTCGTGCTTGGGTACCGTGTTAATATCTCAACGGAGCTGCGCGGCAACCCCGTCGCCGATGCATAGGCGGGAAGCATCATTTCGCAATCTGCGCTCAATACACATTCATATTTTACAATATGTAAAAATAAAAGTAACTAACCTGATAGTCTGATGTTATAGACATTATTTGTGACCCGCGATTTTTTAATTAACGATTATTTTATGCAAAATATACAATGATGATTTATGGATCTACGGTCAGAAATAATTGACACTACTATCTGGGAATCTTTTTCCCGTAAAAATATATGTGACCAAAGTCAAAAGGTGAAATAGGATGTCACCTTCCATCTTCAAAGCTCCCTGTTGGAAACTAGCAGCATACTTAAATTTTCATTTGTGCCATATGTATATATACACACACTCATTAAAGTGTAAGCCATATCATGCAAGTCATTTCCCACTGACGAAAGAAGAGCGAGAACCCTAATTCATCTTATATAAGTAATTAACGTCAAATATAGAAACTCGAGATGATAGTTAAAAATTCCAAAATTCGTTGTTATAGGACATAGGGTGATGTTGTCTACCATCGATAAATTTAGTATAATATGAGCACGAATAAAAAAAATCAACACAGGTGATTACTTAGTAGGAGGAGTTATATTTTTCATTTGAAACGTTAAAGCTCGTTAAACTAATTGTATTTGCTAAGATA
Source organism: Rhodomyrtus tomentosa (assembly GCA_028455895.1). NCBI lineage: Eukaryota > Viridiplantae > Streptophyta > Magnoliopsida > Myrtales > Myrtaceae > Rhodomyrtus > Rhodomyrtus tomentosa. The sequence goes on from JAPCWY010000004.1 coordinate 36,892,689, forward strand.
AGTACAATAGGGATGAATCCTGCAAGGGGTGCAAAGATGAGTGGAGAGAATGCAAGAAAAGTTGTCATTGGAAGGAGAATGATCAACATATTTGCAAAATTAGAAATCCAAATGACACTCATTATAGACACCAAGTTGGAATACTCCGTATATTTGTATAAAAATAACTCCGCAGCCAAAAAGAACAAATTGCCTTCCTGCCAAGACCACTAAAGAAACACTCATTAAACCACAAACCCTTGTCGGACCAAAAAATTAAAAAATAAAAACGACAAACACTTGTTGGACCACAGAAAACAAACAAACCCTTGCCCTTATCTCCAACCTTAATTGTATTAGGGTTTGAAAAATCCTAGTGCACAAGCCTTAACCTCTGCACAATCACTTTCGCCGAATATGTGCAAATGCGGTCGCTGGCACCATATTGCTAAAACATTTCAATATGGCAGTAGAGGTGTCAAAATGAATTGAAAATCCATTTCTAAATCATAGTCAATTAGATGAGTCGAATATGGATTAGTTAAGTTTTAAGAAATGTGTTGTCAATGGATTTGAGTTGTAAGCTTCATTATATGTGGGCCGAAACTGGGTTTAAATACAAACTCATATTTTAACCCATTTACAGCTCATTTAGTTTATGAAGGTTATTAGTTGAGTCAACTCATTCATGTGCCTCTTGAACAAATTTTATGTTTTATATTTATTAATTTCTGATTTTTTGAAATAAATTTCTTTTTTCTTTCTTTCGTTTACATAACAAATTAAAAGTCTAGTCGTTGGTTGCCCGCTGCCTATTGCTGACCGCCCACCGCCAATAGTCGATCTCGTTCTTGGCCCTCAATTTAAACCAATGCTGGAGTGTTTTGGTAATATGAGTTGGGTATGGTATGAATCATTAGATTTATATTGCATGGAAATGGGCCAATATGAGTCGGACTACTTTTCATTTAGACCAAACCCGATCTGACCCACTCGATCCACTTATTTGACAGGTCTGGCTGGCGGTAAGGGTAAATACGCTTGTCGTGGCAGTAGCTGAGGTTAGAGTTAGGGTGACTCTGAGGGGGATAGGTGTAGTAGGGGACTTATGTGAAGGAAAATAAGAGCTCAAGTATAGCTATAAATATTGGATGCCTTAAGGTGGTAAAGCTCATGCGTAACTCCATATATTGCTTGAAATAATTATGATAAATTTTCTCATTATCAATAACAAGAAAGAGTCATTCTTAGAAAAATATTTTTCAAATTATTCATTTTCTATGCGAAGCCTAAAAGAGGTCTTGCCTTTCGAGAAATCGGACGATTCAGAGTCAAGTCATGCGATGCAAGGACATTATCTCAATAAGACGTAGGAATCCATCTTCAACTCTTTGCTTTGGGCCATACGGTAAAAATTGCTAATCTTTCTTGGGAAAAATTGTAAAAAAAGTGCTAACCCTTTCACACTTTTGTTAATTCAGTCCTACATTTTTTAAATTTATTGATTTAGTCCTAAATCTTTTTCACTTTCTGCTAATTCATTCCTATTCACTGAAAATTGCTTACGAGGATGTCGGTGATCCTATGCGGCACTGCCGACGATAATTTTTAATATTTTTTTAATTTTTTGGTTTGCTGGCTTTAAGGCTCGTGACTCTTGTTGGATTAGGGCTGGCTACCCCCCTAGGAAAGGACCAGCGGGCATCATCGGCCCCTAGGAGAGAGCCGACGGGGGTTAGCCATCCCCGCGGAGGCAAGAGCCGTAAATCCCTCGCAGGCCACAACGAGGGCATTGCGGCCCTCCGCTGCCCTCACTATAGCCAGATCTGACCTAACAGTCGCCGTGGCCTGCGAGGGCGAGGGTCGCAACCCCTCGCATTTGACCACGAGGGATTCGCGGCCCTCGCCCAAGGCCCCAGGACTGTCACTGGCCCTCGTCGGCTCTTGCCCAAGGAGGTCGTCGGCCTTGAAACTAGCAAAGAAAAAAATGCAAAGAAAAGAAAATAGATTTTTTCATATAAAAATATTTAAAAATTATTCATGTTAGCGTTGGCAGTGTCAGGTAGGAAACCGACATCCACTTAGCGATTTTCGGTAAATAGGACTGAATTGACACAAAGTAAAAAGATTTATGAGAAATCGTTAAACTTAAAATTTCGAGAACTGAATTGACAAAAATGTGAAAAGTTTATGAATTTTTTGATAATTTTTACTTTTCTAACGAATTTTAATGACATTTTTGGACCAATTTTCCCGGGATCAACTAACTTCACTTACCCTATTTACCAAGATACAGAATGAGTTCGATGACACACCCCAAATCTTTCAAAAGATAATGTCGGATCCCATGGCGTTTATGAGATAAGATTTTGACAATTTACGAGGAATCCATTTATTAACATTCGTTTTTCTTGTCACTTAATGAATAGTTGGAATTTTTTTTTTGTCACACTAATTGGAACTTGAGAGGAGAAGAATAAATGCTACCAGGGATGCTACTAGATTTCCTAGAACCGTCATATTAGTTTCCCTTTTTCTATCCTCACTAAAAAAAGGTAATTTTCCTGATTAAGCTATTGTTTAAAGGGTTAATACCACATAAAATCCTAAAATGATACGCATATAACAAATTACCCTAAATTATTTTTTTAATCACAAAAAATCTCAAATTGGTACACTTGTGACAATTTTAACCCAAACTGATACATTTGTGATAAATTTATCATCCGTTAGTTTTCGTTAAATCTAACCATTAAAGTGCTAAGTTTACGACATGTGACAATAGACGAGTGTACTAGCTTGAGATTTTTACCCTCTTTTTGTCATATACATATCAATTTAAAATTTTTCGTGATAGTAACACAATTTAACGGAGGGTAATTTGTCACAGGTATACCAGTTTGGGGTTTTTGTTGTCAAAAAAATAATTTAGGGTAAATTTATCATAAGTATACCAATTTAGGGTTTTTGGTGATAAAAAAATAGTTTGGGATAAATTTGTCACAATTATATCAGTTTGTGATTTTTTATGGTATTGACCCTTAGTTTAAATATCACTTAACATTTTATTTCCATAATTATCTATAAGAAAAGAAAGGGTGGCGTTTCCTTGAAATTCAAAATCCCATGTTCTACCCTCTCCTATTGACATCACCTTCCATAGAAGCTATACAGAAAACAACTTGAATGTACATAACCTACGTATCTCCTTGAAGCAATGCTCAAGAGGGCTTCACACATTAGGGGTAAGAATGATACAAGTTTGACATAATGACATAAATGATACGCAAACATTAAATTTATTCAATGTGATCTACGAACTTAATCTAATTTGCAATGCCATCCATGAATTTCAATTTGTTTACTGTGGTTTTGAAGATTTTGGTACATGTTAAGGGATAATATTGAACACTTTTATATCATCCAAGGAATAAATTTGAACATGTACCAAAAGATCACGGATTATATTGAACAAAGTAAAAATTTCGAGATAACATTACGGGTGGCTGGACTAAAATTCAAAAGCCATATTGAACATCTTTAAAGTCAATGAATCACGTCATATATTGAACCAAAATTTTAGGGATCATTTGCCTCATTTAGACATGGCCACAATTTCGGTTCATAAATCGGCAGTTCTGGTTCGTAGCTAACACTGAACCAGAACCTGCCCTTAAAGGGGCAATCACGGTTCCAGGCCGATTCTGGTTCGATTTTTAAATTTAAATAAAAATTATTATTAATTATAAATTATAATTAAATTGTACTTTAGGGGAAACTGGCTCTGGCTTGGATACATAAGTGCCCAAAAAAAATTCTTTATTAAACTAAACTTCATCTAAGCCATTGAGCCAAAGAAGCGACTAACTTTAACTCAATCACTGAACATCTTATAGAAGCATCACACTCATAATTCATACTAAACAATCGATGTGAGATTCCTTGCTTAAGCCTTCCAGCCTTATCCTAGTTCCTTAAAATTTATTTTTGTGTCTCTCTTTCTTACCCAACAATGTAGGACTCGTCCCTTATTTTCTTTATGGTTCATGACCAGCACAAAAGTCCCACATCAGTCAATAAATAGAGGAAAAGAGGAGCAACTTTCTATAAAAATGCGGCTCAATCATAGTAATTAATTAAAAAAATTGAAAAAAATTATTACTTTTTTTTTAAGTCCAATTGGTTGGTTCCGACTTGTTCAACCTTAACCAGCCCTTCAGGGCTGTGCCAATTCGGAATCGGCAGGCTCGATCAACGGGACAATTTTGATTGGTCAATGAGCCAATTTCAAGCTGATTTCGGATCCAAATCGGTCTGTCTGTGGCCATATCTAGCCTCATTTGCTCAATCGGTATCTTGAAATTTCTCAAAATTATATGTCCTTGCGATCAATTCCCAACCCTTTGTCAAAGATTAAGGGGAAAGAGTGTCGCTTCCTTTCAATGAAGGTGAAAGTAGGGACAAGACAGAAATTAACCGTAAACCGAGCAGTGGAGAGAGAGAAAGAGAGGGAGGGAGAGACGGTGGAGTCTAAGGAAGCCTTTATATACAGAGGGCACACACGTATAAGGTCCAAAGCCTCCCATACGTAGCACAACCAGTAGGCCTGTCCTTCTTCCTTCTTGTTCCGTGCTTTCACTCTGCGTCAGCAATGGCGGGTGTCGGTCGCTCCTCCAAAGGAGGCGTGTTCGGGGTCTCGCTCATGTGCGGTCAAGAAGAGCTTCAGGACTTGTCCTGCGACGGCAGTCACTACAGTCTCTCCACCGGCATCTTGCCTTCTCTCGGCGCTCGAAGCAGCCGGCGGATCAAGCTCCGGCGGTTCATCGTTTCGCCTTACGATCGTTATTACAGGCACCGCTTTTCTTCCCCTTCTTCCTTTCTGGGTTTCCGTTTTCTCGTCACTTTTCGTCCTTCTTTCTGGGTTTTCGCTGGAAAGGTCGGAGCTTGCTCTGTTTTCTGTCCAATGCTTGTGAAGAGAGCGACATTAAATGTCGCGGTGCTTTGTTTGGAACTCTGTGTTTGCTTCGTGGTGGATCATTCTGTGTTATGTTTTTTTCTTTTTTCCGATTCTTGTTTTGGATTGTTCAAGAAAGTTTGTTCCTTTTGGCTTGTTCGTTTTGCAAATCTTGTTCCTCTATTGTGAATAAACTCTTCCCTCTTTAGTAAATTTTGTCCCTTTTCAGTTATAAAAAACAAAAAAGCAAATTCACCCAATATGTGAATTGTTGGCAAAAGTGTAATTTGGTTCAGTACTTTCTTGGCTTTCTTCAAGAGTATGGGTTGTGAATAGTGATCTGATCTCGGATGCATGTTGGACTTTCCTTTTTCTGAACCTAAATTCTTGCATAGAAACATTATGTAGAGGATTGATTTTACTCCACCTTCCTGTTGGTTTCCTGGCTAATCATGTCCTAAATATGTCTGGAAACTTAGTGATGATGGCTCTTCCTTTTTCATTCTTCGTTCTTCTCTGTTGGTTTCATGATTTTTTTTGGTAGTCTTTTTGCAGGGAATTGGGTATGTTAGGTTCGTATTCTAGGACCATGAGATCCGATAGTCATTCTGCTATATATATATATATATTTTATGTTTTGTAATAGTATGTTGGCTTTAACCGCCACAAGTCAGAGAGCCGTTCCTAGTCGGTGGCCTTGAGAACATATGGTTTGACTTCTGCCAAGAACTTCCAAGCAGTTTGTGTAGGAGTTGTTAGTATTTTATTTGCCTTCTTTCCTCGCCTGCCTCTCAGCCTACTTCCCCATAAACTTTGGCTTTTTAAAGGTCAAAGAAGAAGAATTGTTGGAATACCTATCTATGACTATGAGCTCATGTCTTGAAATATGCATATTCACAAATAAAATATGGTCTTTCCTTATTTTTCACAAAGAAAACCATAGCAGGAACTGATTAGTAGCCATCACAGAGTTTGGTTTGATTCTAAATGTACTTATTCTGGGGTAAATCCTTGTAATTTTCTCTCATTATCACTGAATTGAAGTTATTATCTTTGCGCAGGTTGTGGGAGACTGTTCTTGTCGTTCTGGTTGCCTACACGGCGTGGGTTTCGCCTTTTGAATTCGGGTTTCTGAGAGACCCAGCGAGAGCATTGTCTATCACCGATAATGTTGTCAATGCATTCTTCGCCATAGACATTATATTGACATTCTTCGTCGCTTATCTTGACAAAACTAGTTACCTTCTTGTCGACAATCCGAAGAAAATTGCTTGGAAATACACAACTACGTGGTTCGCTTTGGATTTCATATCCACGATTCCATCCGAACTTGCTCGGAGAATATTCCCATCAAATTTCTATTCCTATGGCCTTTTTAACATGCTTCGCCTTTGGCGTCTTCGAAGAGTCAGTGCCTTATTTTCCAGGTAATGTCCCCCCCTCTCTAGTGGAGCGTACTTGGAAACCTGACTACTGATAAAACTCGATTGTTATTGCTATGTCTGCAAACAGATTGGAGAAAGACAGGAACTATAACTACTTCTGGGTTCGATGTGCAAAACTCGTTTGTGTGAGTGTCCAAGTTATTTAGGATCAATTTGATCATGACCAAGCATATCCAAATAATTTTCCTGTGGTAAAATGCTCTTCGTTAATTTACCTTCCTCAGGTCACCCTTTTTGCTGTTCATTGCGCTGGGTGCTTCTATTACCTCCTTGCTGCGCAATATCGAGATCCTAAAAGGACATGGATTGGAGCTATAATGGATAACTTCCTTGAGCAGAGTCTGTGGATCCGGTATGTGACTTCAATTTACTGGTCAATCACTACTCTAACGACGGTTGGCTATGGGGACCTGCATCCCGTCAATACAAGGGAGATGCTCTTTGACATCTTCTACATGCTCTTCAACCTTGGGTTGACAGCTTACTTGATTGGTAATATGACCAACTTAGTTGTTCATGGGACAAGCCGAACCAGAAAATTTGTGAGTATGCGCTTATTTGTTCTTGACATGATAGCTTAATTGTCTTGTAAGATATATGTATATGTCAACTTTTATGTCTCCAAGCAATTATTTTGGACCTCAATTCTCTTTTTACTTTCTTAATGTTGTTCACTTTATAAATTCCAGAGAGATACCATACAAGCTGCTTCAAGCTTTGCCCTGAGGAACCAACTGTCTCCTCGGCTGCAAGATCAGATGCTAGCGCATTTGTGTTTGAAGTACCGAACAAATTCAGAGGGACTGCAGCAACAAGAGATTCTCGAATCACTCCCTAAAGCAATCCGATCAAGCATTTCGCATTACCTTTTCTACTCTCTTGTTGATAAAGTGTATTTATTCCGTGGGGTTTCGAACGACTTGCTCTTCCAGCTGGTACTAGCAACATAAGTCTTCTGTGAATTTTCAGTGTGCACAATTTTGATTGGCTGTCCATAGTTGCATGTTTCCTAATAACTTTTACGTGTTGTCCATTGTATTTTGGAAAGGTTTCAGAGATGAAGGCTGAATATTTTCCTCCAAAAGAGGATGTGATTTTGCAAAATGAGGCGCCGACAGATTTCTACGTACTTGTCACCGGTGCTGTGGTAATTAACCAATTCCTCTCATTCCATCAGAAATTCAACATGCAAACTTTGGTGTTGCGGTTCACGGCTTATTGTTGGAAATATTATTTCAGCCAAACTGAACTTTTCTGAATTTAAGGTTTAACATGTATGATATCACGCAGGATCTGCTGGTGATGAAGAATGGAACTGAACAGGCAAGTTTGACTGCTCCGTGATTGATACCGTGAAATTTGCTCGCAAGTGAAAAAAACAAAAAAAGGAACCTACTGAAATGAATGTGGTGGCGTAGGTTGTCGGTGGGGCGAAAACTGGTGATCTCTGTGGCGAGATTGGCGTGCTTTGTTACAGACCACAGCTCTTCACAGTGCGGACCAAACGGTTGAGCCAGCTGCTGCGGCTGAATCGTACTACATTTCTTAACATCGTCCAGGCCAATGTTGGAGATGGGACTATTATAATGAACAACCTCCTTCAGGTGTGAATTCTATAGAAAAAAGCAATACTTAGCAGCTGTTAGATTGTCATTCCTCAGATTAAACTTTTCATGCTTGTCCATAGTTTTTCGACTATACTTCATGATGAGGGTTTCGGTTTATTCTTCGATCATATATTTTCCACAGTTCTACTATTGTTGGATATTGATGCTGAATTTGCTTCACTGCTGGGTAGCATTTGAAAGATCTCAGAGATCCAATCATGGAGGGTGTCTTGCGGGAGACAGAGAACATGTTGGCTCGGGGTAGGATGGACCTGCCTCTGAGCTTGTGCTTTGCGACGATGAGGGGAGATGACTTATTGGTAAACCAGTTGTTGAGACGAGGTCTTGACCCGAATGAATCGGACAACAGTGGGAGGACTCCACTGGTGAGTAGGAAAGTCCAGCGATTTCGCTTATGTTGATCCATTTTCCCTTGGATAATAAATCGTCCTAACTTTTATCTCCTCTTCTGCAAAATTTAGCATATTTCGGCATCTAAAGGAAGTGAGAATTGCGTGCTTCTTCTACTGGACTTCGGGGCCGATCCTAACAGGCGAGGTATCATCTTTCTCATCGATATTCTATGGCACTTTGATTGGAAAGTTTCCTCCGGGGTGTTTTCTAGCTTGCAATTGCAATATGACAACTTGGATTTTCACAGTTCACACATTTCACCAACTCTATTGATGCTTCGTGATTGCACTGCTTCCTTCCATGTTTCATCATATTACCAGTAATTCAGCATCCTCTGATCAGTTTATCAACTATCTAAAACAATACACATCTATGTTATCCCCTCATATTCTAAGGTGACTCCGCCATCTGCAGATTGACGGGTGTTCCAATCTGTATTGCATAGTTTTGGCACATTGGCCTTTAATATCCTTTCTTTATTAGTAACTTATCGGAATCACACTTCCGTGGTAGTTGGCATGATGTTCTTATACGAAAGTTGCACAACCAGCAAGCAGGCGTAGATGCCATATCTTCCCTTTGGTGGTTAACGTCTAGATCCATTATGCACCTGCGTCGTGATCATCACCTCTTCAGGCTTTCTAGTTATATGACTCCACTCGAAGAAAACAGATAAAATGCCTGAGTTCTAAACAAATCCATTTATATGCCGATAGGTGAAGAAAATTAGTAAATTTGACAACTCGATAGGTTCGTTAATGTCTGTTGACTCACTTCATGGTGTTGAACGGTATCTATTGATGGCTAATTTTCCCGGATGCCTGCTATGTTGTCCAAGTTGTCTGTGTTGTCAGATGTGCTCATGTATCAATATGAACTCAAAAGATGCGATCCTGCAACTATTGCTTTTACTCAGCGCTAGTATGCCTGACTTAGAGGGCCTTGCGCAATGCCTTCACTCTTGCTTTAAGTTTGCTTTCGTTCGCCTTCTATTTACTAGAATGTTTCCTAGAGTCCTTTCCCTCGCTCCTACTCAAATTCACTCGTTTGACAATAAATAAATTTACAATTTTCCAGATTCGGAGGGGAATGTGCCGCTTTGGGAGGCCCTGCTGGGCGGTCACGAACCCGTGATCAAGTTGTTGGCTGAAAACGGTGCGAATATAAGCTCAGGAGACGTTGGCCAATTTGCATGCACAGCAGCTGAACAGAACAACCTTTATCTGCTCAAAGAGATTGTGTATTATGGAGGGGACGTCACTCATCCCAGCAGCAATGGAAACACGGCCCTCCACGTTGCTGTCTCTGAAGACAACCTCGAGATTGTGAAGTTCCTTCTGGAGCAAGGGGCCAACATAGATAAGCCAGATGCCCACGGCTGGACGCCACGGGATTTGGCTGACCAGCAGGGGCATGAGGAGATAAAACTCCTGTTCCAATTGACCGAAGATGCCAAGCCGCAGCCCTTCATAGCCATTCCTGAGAAGCACCATGGATCCCGCTTTCTAGGGAGGCTCGCTAGCGAGCCGATGATCCATCCGGCATCACAGGAAAACTCCATGGACAGATCGTGGAGCCAGAGCCGCACGAGGCGTCGGAGCAACAACTTCCACAATTCTCTGTTCGGGATAATGTCGTCTGCACACAACGGCGAGAAGAAGGAGTTGCTTTTCTCGGTTAATCAAGTACCGAGTGTCAAGAGCGGCGGTGATCCAGCAAGGGTGACCATCAGTTGTCCCGAGATAGGAGATAGTGCGGGGAAGCTAGTGCTTCTCCCTGGGAGCTTGCAAGAGCTCCTTGAGACTGGTGCTAGGAAGTTCGGTTTCATGTCCGCCAAGATTCTAATGAAGAATGGCGCGGAGGTGGACGACATCAAGGTGATCAGGGACGGCGACCATCTTATTTTCATCGGCAGCAATGGCAGATCGAGGGAAGACCATAACTGCTGCTCCTAGTATCGAGTTGACTAACGTCAGCAGCAAATTTTGCGAAAATTTCTTCTCTTTTATCTTGTCGGGTTCTCTAATACCGTGCACAAAATCCGAAGAAAAATTCTTGCGTTAGGCTGGGAAGATAGATTGTATGGAGAACTTTCAATTTGTATATCCGCTTCTTATTTTTCTTCAAAATTTTAACACACAATCATCCGAGGATGATACATTTTTTCCGCTCTTTGTTCTGGGGTAGATGTGGCCGTATAAGAGGTCAATCAATCGGATCTGATGTATAGTTGAACTCTTATTCACACGAGTCAAAGACAACGTGAATGTACATTATTCAATTCAAGCGTGCAATCTTAGTTAAGCGTGTGTCGGCACATCGAATGCTCTTTTTACCCAAACTAAATCTGTTTAAAATGTGTTGTTCTTTGGGCTAATCAACGGTGGAAAAGCAAAAAGACCTACCGCATACAACAGTTGATAAATGACACTAATTATTTATTTTGTCAAGGATACAAGAAGTTTGTCATTAAAAAAAATCCAATTAACATTGCCAACTCAATTAGACAAGAGACCTCCTAAAAAAAACGAAAGAATTAGACAAGAGTCGTAATCGGAAAAGTCGATAACTATTCTAATTAAGGTTGAAATTTCTAAAAGGAGTTGTAAATTTGAGTAGTTGGTAAGTGAGACAAATAAAAATTTGTTATTCAATACAAAAATGTGAAAATTTAGAAGGACAAACTAAACAAATATTGGCAAACAAATTTAATGAGAGTTTGTAAGTCAAAACTAGTTGATAACCTACGGGGAGAAAATCTGGTAACCCATACAAATAAAGGTTGGTGAATTTATGTAAGATTGAACAAACTTAAGGAGTTTGCAAGAAAGACAAAATAAAGTTGGTTAATAATGACAATACTTGATAAATTAAGAAGGCAAATAAATGTGGTGGATTCAAATGACAATTGATAAGGCAAAATTGGTTGGTAAGTTAATCGGAAAAAGTAACTAGTAAGTCATTCAAATAGAGACTACTATGTTTATATAACAGTTGGCAAATCTAGGGATTTAAAGTCGGATAAGCATCCGACAAAAAGAAAAAAGTCGGATAAGCAGAGGTAAGATACGGTTGAGATCAACTCTATTTGCTGAAACATTAAAATGCTTTAGAAATTATTCAATGATGAGTTGTACTGGGTGAGTTGTTGTTGAGCATAAGTTTGCGCCATATGAATTCAAGCATAACATTTGACGGAACAGACCCTGTATAATCAAGGGTTTTGATTTGGAGTCAAATACTTTGAGAATAACCCATTAGCTGTGCTTGGTATCTTGCGGAGTGAGTAAATAAGTGCTAAATACTGTAACTATTCGACCTATTTCCGCAAGTTAAAGATGCACTAGGTGAGCGCTTTCAAATGTCCAAGAAAGCCATTTCCAATGTCAAGACCCTCTTGGAAAGTTGATGATTAACATCAAGTTCTTCATAACATGTCGAAAGCCTTTCGGATGTTGAAAATATTCAAGCTGTTAAAGAAAGAGGAATGTGATCATATATCTCGCCAAATAATCAATTAAAGAACAATATCACAGGGATACCCAGTTTTGCAGCTAGAGATCCTAGCCTAGTGTCACAGGAGAGGCAGCCACACTTGACGGGCTCCACCGCCGAAGAGGCCCCCCACTAGAGAAGTGGCCTGGCGTAGCAAAGAGGCAGCTCAACACGGAGAAGAGGTTGTGGTTGTGGGAAAAATCTAATTCTTCTCGTATCTGCTCTCTTGAGAAATTTTATCCTGATGTAACCCATCCCTTTCCTAGGATTTTTTTTTTAAATCTTGGTTATATCCGTCTATATCCACCCTTTATCCTATCATGGACAGATTCCAAACACGAGATATGATAAAACATATCATATCCTCATTTATATCATATCGGTAAAATGCAGCCCAAGTGTCATTGATGATATAGGTGATGAAATCCGACGTGGCAATATTGTAGCATTTTTTTCCAATTGACATGACTTGCTAGAAATCTGGCGTGACAATATTTCAGCGTAAATATCACGAACAACATCATTACACAAGTTTGCCCCACAGTTAACAAAATCGAGGACAAATCAAGACAAATTTACCCTTTTTTTCAAATCCAATTCAGACTTTTTAGGGCAAAATTAAACTAGGGTTACGTACAGTAGAGAATTTTACTATAATTAGTACATTGCACCTTCACATCATTTAATTATAAGCGAAAAATAGTATATACAACAGTAACTATCCATGAGACATAAACTATTAATGAAAAGTTATAGGCTTAAACCGTAAAAGCGAGACCGATGTGATTTTCTGTCGTTAAGGAGTATAAACCACACACCAATAGTTGCGCCCGATATAGAGAAGGCTTGACGTGGGAATATTCAGATGTGCTAATGCAAAATTTTTGGGTTGAGTATCAAAGGTGATCTTAGCATTGTTTCAAGGATGACATCAACCTCCATCTACATTAACAAAAGAACTGGACGATGACGGCTCAATGCAAGCATAAATGAAGGGAAAATTATCCAAAAGCGCATAAACATATAATGTGATGGCTAATTCAATTCTAATTAAAAAAAAATTGGCCAATTTAGTCATATACATATATGATGATACCTTTTGTTGATTTAGAAACTGAATTTGAAATGAAAATGTATTCCATAATCTAGGCAATGGAGCAATTATGAAAACATATGACTATTTTTATGGAAAGTTGAGATTGAACAAATTGAAATTTTAGGAATTAGATCAAACATTTACGTATAATCAAGGACCACATTAAATGAATTAAAAATTCAAGGATTGTATTGCACAATGGCCAAATTTTAGTGACTATTAAGCCGTGTATGGTAACGCTCCAGAAAAAGTGTTTCTGTTCCCAAAGTGTTCTCGGAACACTTTGAGAATAGAAACGCGTATGGCAAAAAAAATGTTCACAAAGTGTTCCAGAAACATTTTTGAGAAACAGAAACACTTTTGGAGCAGAAATAATAAACAAAAAAAACTTACTTATGTGTTCCTAGAACACTTTTTAGAAACATTTTTGGAATATTTTTTTACAAAAAATTGGGAATAATTTTATTTTTTAATACACTCTCTTCTTTTTTGTTTTTGTACGATGTTGACACTTGATTTTGATAATTTTATTTTATAAAATTAATTAAAAATACCAAAATAATTCATAAAATTACAAAATCAACCTTAGAATCTTTGGCCTAGTCTTAGGATCCAATTTTGAATAAAAAATATTTTTCATATTTTTTTGACATTTTTCCAATTTATTTTAATTATAAAAATAGTCAAAATTCAGAAAAATAGAATTCGTGGTCAAAAAAATGCATAAAAATAGTCTATAATTTTATTTTCATTTCCTTTTCATTTTTGCCTCTTAAAATTTAAAAATTCAGTTTGGGACCACATGACTCTTCATTGAACATAATCCTAAATTGACTAAAATAATTTCATTTTAAATCATTTTATCCAAATTATTTTTTTACTTTTAGATTCATGACATGAGATTTCGATACCCTGCATCTCATTTCAATTCTCATGTTTGTAAAAATCTCACAATTGGACTAAAAGGACCTAAATGCACAAATATTTTTCATTTTAATCCTCGGTTTCACTCAAAATGCAATTAATATTTTTCTAAGAGTTCCCGTTTAAAGGTAATCATATTTTTAACTATTTGAGAATATTTACATGTGACTCATAATTGAATTATTTTTCTATCTATAGAAAACATATTTGATGTTCTCGTTGTCCTATTTCAATTCGTCTTTTCTTTCAATTTTTTTTTTATATAGTTGATCTCGTCCATATTATAATTCGATAAATCATGCATAAATTACTTATGCATATATTGGCCTAATCCGATTTAGTAAATTGAATAAATGAGATTTAATTTGATTTAGTAAGCTAAAAAGATAAGACATCTTAATTTTAATATATAGTCCCTTTAATTAAATGAAAAAAAGTAGGAGCAATTTTTTTCAGTCGCCAAATGCGTTTTTTTTTTTTTGGGTTCCGGGAACATAAACTTTATGACCCATCCATGGGTAGCTCCGTTGGTTAGGACGTACTTGAGATTGTGTGGTTAGTCACACTGGTCCCAGGTTTGATTCTCCAGATGAGCACATGCGATTTAAGTGAGGGGTCATGGCGGTGAGTTGTTGTGCTAGTCTCCCCTAAGGAATAGTCGAGGTGCGCGCAATCTGGTCCGGACACCTTAGTTATAAAAAAAAAAAAACTTTATGTAGTTACCAAATGCGTCTCTGTTCTTTTTTTGTTCTGGGAACATAATTTTTTTTTAGTTATTAAATTTGTTTCTACTCCCAAAAATCATTGCCTATAACAAAAACAGAAAAAAAGTATTTCTATTCCAAAAATTGTTTTGAAAACAGAAACGTCATACGCAGCCTTAATGTAATGTTCTCGCAAATTTAGGACTTCTGTGAGAAAGACAAATAAAAATTGGTAAGAAAGATAAATGAAACTTTCTCCAACAAACGTCTTAAATATGCGGGAAAAAAGATAAGAAAAGTTTTTTTTTTTGGCAAGGTAAAGATAAGAAAAAATTGACGAATTGCAAACCGTTACAAAAAAATGTTGGTAATTTAAAGTCTGACTAAGTTACTAACAAGTTAGTGGAAAATCAGATGACCAATACTATTTTTTACAACAGTTTTCTTTACAGTTCTCAATTCTTCCAAAAATCTATCAGCATGAAAAAGAAAATAAAACCTTTTTTTTTTACGGAATAGTATAATCGTTCTTAAATTGCCATTCGGAAATCGATTTTCTTCCATTTGGAGCTAAATTTAGGAGGGTTTGTGCAAGTATTAAAAAAACAAAAAGGAAAAAATGCGGCCATTTTGTCAATCTTATATGCATTCCTGTGAAATCAATTTCTCACACGAAAAGCTCGAACAGCGGTCCAACTATGAATTGTTCAACTTCGTGGCACGACGCGTCGCATGTCTTTTTCTCGCCGGCCGTACTCGTCTTTTGATTTTTCTCGAACTCAAGGAGCGTCCAAAGGGAAGCACGGAGAAAATGCCTCGACATGCAATGACAAGTCAAAGTCCCCTTGCAGTGTCCTGGAATTCATGCTCCCTTTTTCCGTGGTTGATTGCCAATTCTTTGTTTGGTAATAAGAGTGTGCTTGACTTAGCGTTTACCAGTGCAAGGGCAACCGAAATCGCCAATAATTACATCTTTGCCAAGTGATTGTGTCCACAATTTGATCGGTCTCGTCCACTCCGTTTTCGTATCGTGACGGGGGTGGAGATGGCCAAGGTGGTTGAGCCAGACGATGGTGATGGAATCGGGTATGATCGTGAGAAGTGTGAAGATTGCCGGAGCGGAGGTGGAGGTGGAGGCGGAGGTGGTCGGCCCCAAGCGGCAGATAGAGATGTGTGGCGGGGATGTCAGGCTTGTGCAAAAGTGGAACCCTAACAAGGAGAGTAGATAGAAAACCTGGGTTTTTATGTGTTTAGGTATGGCCAATTGGAAATTTAATTTGACAATGAAGAAATATTAGTGGCAGGATAGATGCACTTCTGGATTTGATAATAGCATCTAAGAGAATCACAACCCAACTTCTTACGGGCTCTATGTATTATAAATAGGGTTGTACAGTGTTCTCATACCTTTTCAATATGAGAAAGCAATACATTTTTCTTCTGTTTAGCTTTCCATCTGCTCATATCCTAATGAGCATCACAACCCAACTTCTTGCCAATTTTTTTTAATCAGCATTGATGAAAATATTATTCCACATTTTCCCTATCCAAATGGAAAAATTGTCAAAAACTTCTAAAACTATTGCACTTTTATCAATTCAGTTTTAAATTTTCTTTACTTTTGTTAATTGAGTCTTAAACATTTTTAACATTTTACCAATTGACGAATTAGCTAGAAATCGTTGACGTGAACGCCGGCCAGCCGACGTTGACGTGGACTATATTTAATAATATATATTAATTTATTGTTAATTTTTCTTTGTTATTTTTATTTTGTTTCTTTCCTCTGTTTTTCTTTTCTAGTAGCCCTCGCAGGCGATGAAGAAGAAAAAAAAAGGGAAAAAGACCACATCATTGTCAACTATTTTATGATGGCACTATCACATAGGATAAATTGCGTTCACTTCAGCGATTTTCGGTTAATAAGACTTAATTGATAAAATTAAAATATTTAGGATTGAGTTAGTAAAATTGTAATAGATTTAGAAGTTTTTAGACAATCAACCAAGTTTCATTTGAAATATAATGGCGATATTTTATAGTTGGTTCATCTTGACGGAAGGATATTTTATAATTCTATACAAATTCTATTTTCTGTAGTTGGGTTTAGTTAAGAGAAATAAAAGCATTGCGTAAAAGTAGGTACGCGTGTTAGGTTGCGATAAGTACTCCCCCTTTGCACCGAAAACCGTGGGACCCGCCATGGAGAAGCTTTCCCAAATCCGAGGAAGCTTCTCCAAATTCACGCCCCGACCCTTCTCCACATGAAAATCTTGTCCCTCTCTTTGATCGACACGCACGTGAACTGACGTGCAATTGCAGAGAATTGACCAAAAAAAAAACAAACAAACAAAGAGACAAACATGTGCAAATAAAAAAATTAAAATAAAACAAAAAATTTCAACCACCAATCAAAACAATCCATGGCGTTCCCTTCGGGCTCCGTCCTTCGAGATTGAGCCGTCTCAGACCCTGCACGTTCAGAGCACGAAATGAACGATTTTTGTAGAAAAAACTTTACTGTGCGTGAAGTCAACGTGCTAATCTTAAAACGGTGAACGGATCATGCCGAATTATTTTAATCAAAATTTAAGTGTGAACTTTTAGCCGCTATTACTATTTCGAAATAGTTTTTTTCTTGGAATTGGGAGTCCATATCTCTGAATTACTGCTATTCCGATTTTGAAGCATCCGAATCCCGAGTTTGTCACGAGAATTCTTCGCTCGAAAAATGGGGTCAAAATGACTAGCATGGGCTTCAGAAAGAGAAGGCAAAATAGAACACGGAAATGGAGTTACTTACTGCTGAAACTCGACGTTGATCGAATCCACGGACAAATTGGCAATGGCTCCGAAAGCGGTCTGAGACATGACCAACGTGGCGTCGGCGGCGGACGGCTTGGAGGCGGCGGCCGCAGACGTGGTCGAGAGGGCGTAGTCCACGATCTTGATCTGGATGGTGCGTCCGGGGACGCAGGTGCCGGACTCCGACGCGCTGATGCACCGCACCAGATACTGCCTCCCGCACGACGCCCCGTTGTCCCACACCCCATCGCCTGCCGCCGCGAAGAAGTTGCTAGCCGGGAACTGCGACGGGTCCCCACCATAGCATTCCGTCGCTGAAGGGGGAAAAAAAAAAAGAAAAGTGGGTTGAAAAGAGAGAAATCATATAGCTTTCACGTCTGCCTGACGATCAGTAAGTTCATCTCCTTTCTAGGATTAGGACTTACGTTGGTATGGAGGGCTGTAGTGAGAAGCCGTGCCGACGTCGCCACGGGCCACGGGGACGATCTCCGAGAGGAGGGCGGCGGCGAGGGGGAGGAGGAGGAGGAGGAGACATGGATGAAGATGCGCAGGGAGACTACTCCTGATTAACATTTCTGGAAGATGAAGCGTGGGGAGGGAAATTATGTGCATATATTATCTCAAAAGTCAACGCTTTTTTGATTCCCCCGCGGATAAAATGATATAAAGAAAGATACTTTTATTCGTACGTGATATAAAGGCAAGATTCCAACCTTGAGATAGAGATTTACACCCCACACATTTAATATACTGACGTGAACTTCTGCCTCCCATATAAATAAATTGTCTGTATTTTTTTTTCTTTTTTTGATTAGTCAAAGTCGCTTCTTAACCGGCCAAAATGAAATATGTTTTCCTTAGCGGTGAACACCAAATCGAAACGCGTATTCGGCCGTAGATTATTCTCAAGTTTGTACTACTAGACCCATCAAATGGGGGTGAGTCGGGTCAAAAATTGTTCAATCCAAATAAATCCATACTCATATTTAACATATACCCAACTCGGTCCATAATCCTAAAGCACTTCCATAATTAATAAATCTAGGAAAACCACATATTTAAACTGAGGTGAGATTGTGGAAGCGAGTAAACGCAAAAGATTGAGTTAGGGCGACAGGAAATAAAAATAGAGTTGCATAGGTGCTTTATGTTTAAGTAAGTTGTAAATCTATTTACGACCCATTATTGAATAAACTAACCCATATTACAATTTGGCGATTCATCACTCATTTTGACATATCTACATAAAATTTAGAAAATGTGCGTGTGAAGGCAATGCAGATCTGAATTATTTTTATAGACCGGCGGATGATCAAGTTGCATGTTGAGGATGCATATGAGGTTGGTACAGTCTCCACTCCGCTGATTTCGGGTATCATGCGATAGGAACTAAATTGAAAAGTAATCGACCACGTCGCAGAAAACTGCTCGCCTAGCTACGTGTGCGAACAAGAAGCTCGACGAAAGAGGGATATAGAGTAAGTTTTCATTTTTCATGTCACACATTGCATGGTACATGGACTAAGTAACAATGTCAACTGTTTTTGAAGGCTATGGTTCTTATAATTGAATCCGACATGCGTGTTCGAAGGACTCTGGAGTTGAACTAGTGAATAGTTCTTCTTCATGAAGGTAATGAAACGTCAAAGTGTAGTTTTCCTTCTTTATTGGACAAAACACCGAGGTGAAGTAATTGCTCTAGCTGATCGCGTACAGCACGGGGCTAGTTTTGGGGGAGTAGAGCGCACGCGATGACAATGTCATTCCCGACATTAGCCAAAATTCTGGACCCGGTTACACGCTAAAAGGTGATAAGGATCCGTTTGTTTCGTGAAAAACGAATGATTTGAAAAGTATTTTTTCTTAGCATTATTGATTATGTAATTTACAAAAGCGCACGGCCCTCTCAAATCATCGCATGAAAATGTTGAAAATTAGACGAGTTATCGAGATAAAATGAAATGACTCGGCCGGGCCACATGAGCCAAGTAACATACAAGGTGGCGATCGTTTGATGATGAAAGTGTTTTGATCTATGAATAACTCAACATGCCTCTTCCGACCAATGTGGTATTTGGAGATGCCGTATAAAGTTTTAAAGATGATCAGTTGTGATCTCAAGTGAAAATAAAGACTAAGGAAAATCGAGAGGACTTCAATTCGTTAAACATGACCTCACATGTGACGTAGTAATAAACCAACGTCAAGCTTGAGGAATTGAGGCACGAGAAGAGATAAACATGCGCAGTAATAGTCCATCTTCCGCATGACTTCTGACCTTTATGTGACATCAACATTTAGCTACCCTGCAAGACTAAAGACGGTGATCGGATAATTGAATAGACCTTCGGGCACAAGATGAAACTTCAATACAGCGATTTAACTTTAGGACAAAATGGCAATGCCACTCTGGCTTTTAGCCCCTTAACGCCTTAATTTTAGCAAGGGAGTTATTACCCTAACGGTCTGACGATATTGTCATTAATTATGACCTCAAGATTTTTCAATTAATGAGTGATTTATGCGAAAATACGCGATGATAATTTGTAGATCTACGATTAGAAATAACCAACTCTTTTAGCAATGTTCGCTCCGACATTTTAAAATTTATTTCGATTTATTCCGGGATATCGACTTCGGCCAAAATTGTGGCTAGAACTTCCGTCGTGTGCTCTCACGTGACCAGGGGCATCATTATGGATGATACAGTGAGCAGAATTACATTTTACTGCCCATGCTTTCCGGGCCTTTATAAGTTGGCCTCCGAGGTTTCAAAAGTTTTGCAACATGCTCCACGATCTTTTGACGTATGTTGCAAATGTTTCCTCCACAATATCGTGAGATGGAAAATGACACAAATATTTCTTGAACTTTGGCAGAATATGCAATGTGGTCGTTGAACTTTTAATTTGTTCAATATAGTCCATGAACTTTGGCAGAATATGCAGTGTGATCCCTAAACTTTTGACTTGTTTAATTTAGTCCATGAACTTTTAGTACATGTTCAATTTAGTCCATGAATCATAAGAAAATATGTTCATTATTATCCCTGATCTTAAATTAATAAAAGGACTATATTGAACATTTCTCTATAGTTCATGGACCATATTGAACATGTAGCAAAAGTCTAGGGACTGCATTGAACAACTAAAAATTCAGTGATCATATTGAACATTAGACTAAAGTTCAAGGATCAAATTAAATAAATTAAAAGCTCATGGACCACATTACACATTCTGTCAAAGTTTAAGGACCATTTATGTCATTATCTCTCATAAAATCATTGCAATCAAAGGGAAATATCGAAATGAACAAAATAAAAAGAGAAACAAATCGAATGAGAGAGGAGGGAAGTAGTAAGGGCGTGCCTTCGAAGCCAGAAGGTGATGGTTGTTACCACCACGGCAGCGACAAGCAACGTTGGCCATCATCACCGTCACTGCTGGCAAGACCTCCACCTCTTTGTTATTTCTTAGTTACCGTCTTGCAAGGTTGCTTTGTTGATTCTTGGACAAGAAATATAAGAGATGAGAAAATTAACGGTATTGAGGCCGAGGAGGGCTTTAGTAAGGTTTTGAGGGCAAAACAAATAACTCACTGCTTTCATTAATGCAGCATTGAGCGTTTCGAAAATACTGAAAGCTCAGGAATAATCTCTACAGACGTTGGGCTTCCAGCTTTATCGAAGCTGAAAAGGCTTGCCAAACGCCAACAACAATATGCCAAGGGACTTTAGAGGCTTAAAATTTCCTGAAAAATCTGAACCAAACGCATCCTTAATCCATCTCATGTATCTCTCGATAGTGCTCCCAGATGAGGCTGCATAAATAGTTGATGATGGTACCACCACAGTTGACCACGCCTAAGTTGGCATAAATGCAACCACCCTTGCACAACCACCCAACCCTCTCCTTTTCCCTTTCCATCTCCCATCTACCTTCTCTCTCCCTCTCTCTTCATCTACTCCACAAGTACAATTAGACTATATTGATTTTAACTTCAATGTTTGGAAGAGCATTGTAACAAACTCTAGAAGATCAGTGTCACCTAGCGAAAACACATCCAGGGACAATTTGTAAGAAGCAATACAGATCTCTCTGGTGCATCTGCTCGACGAATTTATCGTTTTCGCAACGGGCATCACGTAGTCACTCTTGAGAATATGTGACTGACAGTTCGGAAGAGAATTTGGCCATAGCCATACTAGAGACGCATGCGAACGAAATTCGGAGCATCTGTGAGAAGAGCAACTTGCCAAAGCTTCAAGAAACTAGGAGCGGAAGAAACTAACGTCAAGCTTGGCATCCAACTTTAAATCATTATTAGGACATTAAGCAACTAAGCTACTGAGACGTTGACTGAATGTTTGTGCCGATCTTTTCATGCAAAAAGATAAAAACCTTTTCAATCCAATGATTTGAACTTCAGCTCAACTTACCCTGGAGGAGTCTGAAGTTTGACCCGAGGTCAACCACTTGCGCGCATGGAAGCCTAAAGCAGCTCAACCAATTGGGCAAATGGGACCCTAAAGCCAAGTAGACGATGTTGACGTGAAAGCCATCGTGAGTTGGAGATGTGGATGGTCAACCATGGCTTGCTGGCTGCGCAGAAAGAGCCACTGCACAGGATAAAGCCCCACAGAAGATGGGACCCGAGGTCCAGATCCTCACATTTGAGGCTTTTTTTTTTTATAAAATAATTTTAAAAATAAAATTTTTACCAAAGTATATTATTAAAAAATTTATTTATTGATTTGGATCTCAACGCGAGACTCGCACAGTATTAAAAATGCCACGCAGTGCTTTCGCGGCACTTTGAATACCGCGCAATAGACATAACCGATTCCACGGAACCGCTGGTTCCGGTTCCACCAAAAGGGGGAATCGAAACCTGCCCTTAAGCGACCGATTCCGCTTTCGGGCCGGTTCCTATTCCAGTTCCAATTTCGAACTTTTAATTTTATTTTTAAAATAAATAAATAAATAAATTAGTAATTATAAATTATAATCATTAATCAAATTGTACATTGTAATAAAATTTGAAAAAAAAAAGAGGAATGTGTTTGAACTTAATGAATTATCATTAAACACCTACATATCTTCTTGGAGATAGTAGAATCAAATCTTATGTAGCTCTATTACCTTCGGTAAACCCAACTTACCTCATCGTCAATCGTCGCTACTCGTTGTTGTGGTAGCGGTAGTATCTCCATAGTCATCACTGAAGAATTCGTGTTCTCGATCCTGCTCTTGTTGTTGAAATTTAGTCTTTATCCAATCATCGACACAAGATTGAATGTCTACACTTTTCGGACTTAATCTTGAATGGCGGGGGTCCAAAATTAATCCCTCAGCGCTAAATGATTGTTCAACTACCACTGTTGAATAATGGGTTGCTAATATTTATTTCGCAATGAGGGAGAGAATTGAAAATTGAGTTGAATGGTTCTCCTACCACTCAAGAATATTGAAATCTACGCTGTGTTCGGAATCACTAAACTCAAAATCAATTGTTAAATAATTTTCTAATTCGAAAATACTGCATGTTGATGTCCATTTATAGTTTTTTTGCCTACTCATGAACATTTTATACCCTCTACCAAGTGAAATAATCGCATCTCTTTGTAGGACGCTATATTGGGCAGATCCACATCCACTGCCACTTAAACCATATCTATTAGAAAAGTCATTATATAATGCTACTATAACTGGTTTAACATCTGCTTGTATAATTGAAATATTTATTTTTTCATTCAAATATAAATAATTATAATAATAAGCATTCAGATACTGTAATAAACCATCCAATTTAGTACGTGGATCGAAAACAATATCAACTAAATAGACAAGATGAATGTTCAAATTATAATGCAACCATTTTTCTCGCATTGCTAAAATACTCGAAGATAATTCATTATATTTTTCACATTCATTACAAACACCAGTAATATTAACACACTCTATTAAAAATAAATGCGTAGTGGGATAATAAATACCATATAAAGTATTAGTAGCATCATTAAAAACTTTCAAAAAATCTAAAATATTTTTGCAAACTTCCCAATTTTGAGGGAGTAAAATAATATCGGGAACATTATTCAAAATAAAGGAACATAATAAATCTTTGTAATCAAATGTTTGTAGAAGCATATCGTAGGTAGAATTCCAACGAGTCGGAATATCTTTTGGAAAACTTTATGCCATTCTCCTATTTTGTTTACAAAATTTTCCACACTCTTTCATAAGATGAGGACGGCTCCATAAAAATCTAATTGCACTATTGATTGGATTGAGATAAGTCATAAGAGATCGTAAACCATCTTGTATACACAAATTCAAAACATGACAAGCACATCTAATGTGAAAAAATTGTCCGTCAAAAGAAGGTTTACAAATTTTTCTAACTCGGGAATGGAAGCAGTATTTGCGGTGGCATTATCAAAATCAATTGAAAAATATTTATTAATCAAATCATATTATTCTAAAACTTCCTAATTAGTCTATAAATATTATGGGTCGTATAACTTTCAGGAAAAACTCGAAATGCAAGAAGTCTTTTTTTAATAACTCAATCATCACCTATCCAATGGCATGTGACACCCATATAAGAATTAATATTTCAAGCATTACTCCAAATATCACTACCTATATATACACGTCCATTGAATTCTCCAAAAAAACTTATCAAATCATTTTTTTATATTTTATAAACTTGTTTAAATTCGCATCTACGAGTATTTTTCGGAACAGATGAAGCTTGCGAAGCCAACACAATGTTTACCAAATATCTAAAATTAAAATTTTCACTAGTATTAAAAGGAGTATGCTCAAGGACAACATATTAAGCTAATATTTGTTTATAAAGTGCATTAGTGAAACGGAATAAAAGATGATGGTTAGGATTGACGAATCCAAAAATTTGTTGTTGGCTAGTGTCGATCCCCGCTTGCTTTGGATGTTTTTTCGTTAGATGCCGACGAAATGTTTCGTAGCCATCTACTTTACCAAGTTGTATGTTTGCGGATAATATTTACAGCTTAAATCAAACTTGACTTCATTTTCATTCCATACTTTGTTAAAATGTAGCCATAAGTCAAATTCTTGACTCTTCCGTCCCGGCTCATTTGCTATCGATAATTCTTCGACACTAGTGAAAGGATAAAGGCTTTCTTGCGTTGGGATGTGCTCAACGTTGGTATTGTGAACATCGTCGTCTTCCCAACATGCATATTCACGAGAATCATATTCACAAACAAAATAATCGGATTTTCCCATCGGGCTCTCTCCCTTTCAAGTATTTCTGCTTCCACTTGCCATTTTTTGAGAAAATTGATCGGAAAGTTGATTCAAAGAATTAAGACGGAATTGAGAGAGAAAAACGGTTTGAGAGAATTTGACAAAATTTAAGAGATTGAGACTTGAGAGTTGAGAATATTGGAGAGAATTGAGAGAAATCGTGAGAAAAATGAAAAGGAATTGAGAGATTTTTATAGACTTTGTTTGTTTATTTATTTATTTAAGGAAATTGCAACGGCCAAAATGGCCATTGCAATTTTCAACGGGGTCCAAAGTCCAGTTGGGCAGTGGGGGAAGAGCCCAACGGCTCTTCTCGAAGGGCGGGGCCCATGCTCTTTATTTTTTAGTGGCGGTTCAAAACCGGCCTAGAACCAGTGTTCCGAAAAATCTAGAATCGGAATCGGCCCTTGAAGGACGGTTCTTGTTCCAATTCGGAACTGCGGATCCGATCAACGGGCCGGTTCTAGGCCCACGGTTCCAAATGGCCATGTCTACTGCGCAAGCATTGTTCCTTTTATTATTATTATTGCTTAAGTGGTGAGCAACATTCTTTTTTTTAAAATTTTCTTTTAATCATTTTTACTTTTTTTTCTTGTTTTAGTTTAATCTTTTTTTTATTATTCAATTTGATTTCATTTAATCATTTTTTAATTTTTTTCTCACCGCTCCGCGACCTCGTCTCCTCACTCGTGCATTCGATCGCCTTGACTCCGTAACCCTGTCGCGTCACTCATTCGTTCGTTCGCTTGCTCGTTTTTTTTTCTTATTTTCTTTTAATATTTTTTTATTATTTGATTTTTTTATTTTAATCATTCTTAAGTTATTTTTCTCGTCGCTCCGCGGCTCCGTCCTCCCGCTCGCTCGATTGTTTTTCTTTTTCATGTTTTCTTTTAATTTTTTTAAATTTATTTGTCTCGTCATCCTGCAGCCCCATCGCCTCGCTGATTCGCTCGCTCAATGACGTGCCTCGCTTGTTTGTTTACATTCGTCACTCCACGGCCCCGTCGCCTTGCTCGTTTTGTTTTTTAAATTTTTATTTTGTTTAGTTGAGTTCTGAGCAACATTCTTTTCTATTATTTTATTTTAATCATTTTTAATTTCTTTTTCTTGTTTTATTTTAATCTTTTTTATTATTCAATTTTTTTCATTTAATCATTTTTAATTTCTTTTTCTCGTCGCTCCATGGTCACGTTGCCTCGCTCATTCGTTCGCTCGCTCGTGCACCACAATGACGCTCCTCAACTTCGCGACCCCATTGCCTCGCTCGTTCGAACAAACAAACGTGCAAGCAAACTAAATAGCGAGGCAACGGGGTTGCGGAGTCGAGGTGCATCATTGTGGTGCACGAGCGAGCGAACAAATAAGATGGGGCCGAGGAGTTGAGGCGCGTCATTGTGGTGCACGAGCGAGCGAGCGAACGAGCGAGGCAACGGGGCTGCGGAGTTGAGGCACGTCATCATGGTGCATGATCAAGCAAATAACAAGCGAGACAACGGGCCCATTGAGTCGATGCCCGTCATCGTGGTGCACGAGCACGCGAACAAGCGAGTGAGGTGACGGGATGCGGAGTCAAGGTGCGTCGTCGAGTGAATGAACAAGCGAGGCGATGGACGGAGTGACGAGAAAAATAAATTTAAAAAATGATTAAAAGAAAAAAAAATGAGTAAGGGACGGGGCCGCGAAGCGAAGAGAAAAATAAATTAAAAATGATTAAAAGAAAATAATTTAAATAATAAAAATATTAAAATAAAATAAAATAAAAAAAGAAAAACAAGCGAGCTAGTGAACGAACGAATAAGCGAGGCGACAAGGCCCCGGAGTTGAGGTGCATCATTGATCGAATGAATGAGCGAGGCGACGGGACCGTGGAGTGATGATAAAAAGAAATTAAAAAATGATTAAATAAAAACAATTTGAATAATAAAAAAGATTAAAAGAAAACAAGAAAAAATTAAAAATGATTAAAAGAAAATTAAAAAAAAATGTTGCTCGGCACTTTTGAGTGCTGAGTAACGAAAACAATAAACAAAATTAAAAAAAGGTATAGTGCTTGCGTGGTACTATATTTGCCGCGCAAGCATTGCGTTGTACTCAAAGTGCCGCACAAGCACCACGTCGCATCACGCGCCATATTACATACCGTGCAAGACCCAAATTAGTAAATAAAATTTTTAATATCCTAATTTGATAAATATTTTATTTTTAAAATTATTTTGGAGAAAAACCCAACATTCGATCGCTACGCTTAGGGATGGCCATGGGAGGGGATCTTTGGCTTCAATTTTGACCTAGCAGTTGCGAGATTGATTCCAGTTCAAAGTCGAAAATGGAATCGTCGGTTTTGATGATTGGTTTTGAATTAAAAAATTAAATTGTAATGAATATGTAATAAAATTATCAAATAATGAATAATGAAATAAAAATAAAATTATGAATTATAAAATTATGAAATAATGAATTATCAAATATAAATTGTAATCAAATTTGGGAGAACAAAGGAGAGAGGGAGGGGGCTTGAACTTAATGAATTATCATTAAGCGCTTACAAGCCATATAGTTCTTTCAACTTTGATGACTCCATACTTACCTCATCCTCAATCATTAGTACCGTTTCGGTACCAGTGGCGGTGTTATTATCGTCATCAAAGAATTTGGCTTCATTATTGGGATCTATCTTTTTATTGTCTATATTGAACTTTTGTCCAATCTTCAACACAAACTTGAGCTTCCATCAAATCCGTGGCTAATTTTGAACATCGTTCGTCCAAATATTGCCTCCAGCACTAAATCATTGTTCTACCCTATGTTACACGGACACGGTACACGACACGACACGACACGACATGCCGATACGTGAATTTTCAAAAAAATAGAGAATTTCGACACACGGGGATACGTTGTATATTTTATGCATATTTTTCTATATACACGATATAGTCCTATTTCATACTTTTAACAAATATGTTTTATGTATATTTTTATATATTCATAGAAGACAAAGATCTCGCAGACATTTTTCTATCAACTAGCAAATACAAAATGAGCTTCACAAATTCTTGCGTGATCAAAAACAGGTGTCAAGTGGAAGGAGTTAAAAATTAGGTCAAAAAATTGGGCCTTCTTTTTTTTACTATTTTAAGTGTACGGCTGTAAAACAAGTGTCCAGCCGTGTCGGCCATGTGTCAGACACGACAAAAAAATTTAAAGTGCCGTGTCCATATAACGTAGGTTCTACCGCAATTGTCGAACAATAAGTTGCTAAAATTTATTTTGCAATGAGAGCAAGAATTGGACATTAAGTTGAATGTCTCTTCTACCAATCCAATATTATAAAATTTGTGCTGCCTTCAAATTCATCAAACTCAAAAAGAAACGGTTAGATAGCTCTCTATTTTAGAATTACTTCTTATTGCTCCCTTTTGCTTTTTTTTTTTTTTGCACATGCAACGGAAGTTATTACCATCTACTAATTTTGCTTATATATCCACTTTGTATGTTACTAGAATGAGAAAATCCACTATCACCTACATTATATTTACAACAAAATTCATTATATAATTATATTGTTGTGTTTTTAATCATTGTTTGTATAGTTCTTATATTTGCCCCATCAATTAAACATAAACATTCATAATACATATACAAATAATCACCTAAACCATCTAATTTGCAATGTGGATAAAAAAATAGAAATAACTAAATAAACAATGGCAATTTCGCTATAATGTGTAGCCATTTTATTTGCATTACCATAATAGTGTCACTTAACTTATCATCATTTTATTTTCCTCAAAAACTCCAATAATATTAATATACTCTATTAAAAATAAATGTGTATTAGGATAATAAAAACTGGACAAAGTATAAGTTGAATAATTAAAAACTTTTAAAATATGTAATTTTTTTTTTGCAAATATCTCATTCTTGTGGGTATAAATTAATTTGAGTTACATTATTTGAAATAAATGCACATAATAAATCTTTATATGCAAAAGATTCATTAAGCAACTCGTAACTAGAATTCCAACGATTTAGAACATCTCTTGGGAATCATTTTGGCTTTTTTTTATTTGCTCTACAAAATTTTAAACATGCTTTCCTTTTCTAGGAATGTTTCCATAAAAATTTAATTGCTAATTTTATTGGGTCGATAAAAATATCAAGAGTTTTTAAATCATCTTGTATACATAAATTTAAAACATAACAAATACATATAATGTCAAAAAATTATACATCAGAAACGAGTTTACAAATTTTTCTAGTTTAATAATTGAAACAATATTTGCCGCCGCATTATCAAAACCAATTGAAAATTTTTTATTAAGAAAATAATATCCTTCTAAAATTTGCCTAATTAACTATAACTATTATTTGTTGTATGACTATCATAAAACATTTTAAATGCAATAAGCCTTTTTTGAATATTTCAATTATTTATCTAATGACATGTTATACCCATATAAGTTCTTGCCAATGATCATTCCAAATATCACTATTATATGCACATGTCCATTAAAATTTATATAAAAAATTGTGAATCTCTTTTTCCTTTTTTATAAAGATTTTTAACTATACGTTTAAGTGTATTTCTAAGAATATGTTTTGCGTGTGGAGCACATGCATTTTGTATAAACTGATTAAAATCAAATCTTTCACCAAAACTAATTGATAAATATTAAACGGAAATAAAATTATCTAATTATTTTTTATAAGTTTTTTTCATTATAACAAAATAAAAGACAAGTGTTAGGATTTGCGTATCCAAAAATTTATTGTTGCTTGTTGTCAATTCTCGCTTGGGTTGGATGTTTTGCCTTAAGATGTTGCTTAAATTTTTCATATCTGCATATATATTTGTATGTTATCCCACACTATTTAAAACTACATCATGCCTTTTTGGATTATATCGAATCTTTCCATCTTCATGAAGTGATCCCATATATAAACTAAACTCCAGCTCCAGCTCCTTTGTTGTTGACATTTCTTCAATATCGGTAAGAGGATAAGTCTTTCTTGCGACTTGCTCCATACTAGGAATAATGTTGATTTCGTCAGCTACATCGACATCGACTCGCCAATCTTCATAATTTCGAGGATTGAGGAGATAATCGGATTTTCTCACCTTGTTCTTGCCTTTGCCACTTGTTCTACTTTCACTTGCCCTTTTTTAAAAGAATTGAAATAACTGATTGAGAGAATTTGAGAGAAAAAATAAGAGACGAAAAGGGATATTTCAAATGATTAGAAATTGATAAAGAAAAAAAGAAAAAAAAAGGAGGGATGACTAATGGTCATCACATTCAAAGGGAAAGCAACGGATCTTTCCTTTTATATATATATATATATATATATATATTTTAAAATTATTTTTATCTCGAATTTTTTCCAGTTCGGTTCCAAGCCCGGTTCAAGTTTTGAGGAACCGCAACTGGGCCCATATGCCATGGGCTGATTCTGGTTTGGAACGCGGGCCGGATCCAAATTTGACCCGGGTCTGTTATGGGCCCAACCCAGCCCGTGGCCATGCCTAGCCTACGCTACATAGTTTTTGCTATGAACAAGTGCTCTGTAATAGCGTGGGAGGCCAACCCCACACCTAATATACTGTCGTCCCTATCCCAAGATGACAGGAAGTGTTTTTTCTCTCGCTTGAGATTTCAAATTTTGATGGGGGCTTCCCTCGCAAATTCGCAAATCCAGTTTACACCTTCATGTGCAGGTGGGGATGAGATGCTGATCAATCTACTACCCATGGACTAACTCATCGTTGAAACTCAATAAACACAAGGAGACATAGCACACTGATTACAGAGGTAACAAACATAAATGCACTCATGGAATAATCTATCTCCCCATCTCTCTTTCTCGCAAAAGGATTTCAAGTATAAATTTTGCTGCAGCCGCAGGATCCTTGTTCATTATCCGAGGCAATATACAAACACTAGACTTGTTGGATGGCAATAGGAACATGGTCTTGGGCTATGCCACTGCGCCAATTTCGCAGGCCGGGTTGTTATAAGCTTCAAGAGAGCTAATAAGTTCTATCTGCAAATACAATGCATCAAAGAATTGCCAGACTCACCGCTTGGGTCATAAACTAGTCCAACTTGAATTCCTCAAGCCATATCAGCACTTCATTTCTCTGCAAGTACAAGCAACCCCCAAAAACTGTTCGTGAATACAAAACAGGATATTTATCCTGATACAGTGACAAATCAAACACCGCCTTTTGTAACTGGCTTTTGCAAGTCACAGGTGGCAATCCGATAGAATTGTATGCCAGGGATGATGGAATCATCTTACCAATACAAAGCTCCACGTTCGTCCAGGATCATTATATCTCGCGAGCAGACAGCCTGTCTTCGGTTTAAGCCCATCCCTTACAAGTCTAGAGCGAAGTTCTCTCTCTTTCTCGAGAACAATATCTTCCGTAGGCTTTCCACTGAACTTCAGAACAGCAGCAAAGCCACCTTCAACTTGTCTCAAGCTTATGGTTTCTTGACTGGGATCAGGTAAACTGCGGAAAAGATATCTTATTACTTTCGTCACTCGGATGAACCAAATATGCTGCAATAGCTGGAGGGAATTCGGCATAAGACACCCTAAGAAATTTCAATTGTACCTGCTTATTTCTTTCTCCAGCGGAAGAACAAACTGAATCGATATTTTAGACAACTCATTATCAAATGCTTGAGTGAAGACAGGAGTAGTCATTTTCATTTTCTCCATTTTCAAATTCTTCCCAAAGATATACCTGCACAACTTAATTCAATCTTCAACTCGTACAAAGGAAATAAGAGGAAATAGATGGCCAGAGGCAACTGACCCTGCTATATCATTAAAACCTTTCGATCCAGACAGCTTGTCTCCACCTGTTTCTGCTACTAAAAATGGTAGATACTTTCTTACCTATACATTGCATAGCAATCAAAATTCAGAATACAAAGAGATGGTTTCAGTAAGCACAACTTTTCGGAGAACAAGAAGGGATTACCTCCAAAATAAGATGCCCTATATAAATTGACGATAGTCAAGATTAGATAAGAACAGACACAACTGCAAAAACTCGTAAACCTAAATTCCACTATAGCCAGACAAGGAAAGGTAAAGAAAGAGGAAGTGAAAAGACGGGTCAGCTAGTCAACTTTAGCTAGTTTGACTTTTTTTTTTTTTTTGGGGGGGGGGGGGGGGGGTTGGTTGGTTTCCAATAGCTAGTTTGACTTTATCTTCAC
This sequence comes from Rhodomyrtus tomentosa, assembly GCA_028455895.1. Lineage (NCBI taxonomy): Eukaryota > Viridiplantae > Streptophyta > Magnoliopsida > Myrtales > Myrtaceae > Rhodomyrtus > Rhodomyrtus tomentosa. Next base: position 36,924,639 of record JAPCWY010000004.1, read on the forward strand.
AAAAAAAACAGAGCTTTTGTCGGAACAAGTCTCCACGCGTTTCAGACATATTTACTCATCTACAGGTTTTTTTTCATGTTGTCACTATCAGTCTAAGAGAGAGTTGGCTTGTGAGACTACAGCTTCAAATCATACAACTTATTGGCTTGAAAATGCTTTCTAGGTTTGTCTTGTGTCTCTGTAACAAAAGTCTATATATTGATGGGCAAACAACGAGGATTGAATCCACTGCCTTGGTGCACTTAGCTACATCCGCCCTTAACCCCCACTTCCTAATCTAATGGTTTTGTTAACCAAAGCGCTAACCTCTTCCTATAGTGATAGTCATCTTCAAACTCTTGCACAAGAGGCAGATACTTCCCATTCCTAATAAAGTGGATCAAGGAAATAGGAGTCAGCCATGGGAGACTTCACCACGGGTAGAAATACGGCTTCCAAATTAAGTTCTGAATTAGTGGACATTACCAAAAGGAGAGAGAAAATAGAGTAAAAGGGTCCGCCCTGAAATCATAGTGTATTAACTAACAGCTGAGTCATCTCCAATCCGGATTTGTATGAACTCAAATATTTTATTTGGATGATATCTCTTTACATGGACATTAAAGAATATAGAGTAATTAATGAGACTTTGGTTTGCTTTTTGCCAAGATTAACCTAAGTTAAATGGAGTCTCTATCGCCCTGCTTAAGAACCAAATATGAAACCTTGAAAAGACTGACTGATTTGCAATTTGTCTTAGATACTTTGTTACTTTTGTTGATGATTGTTCTATATATTTAATGAAAATTCGTTCACAATTGTTTTATATATTTCACGCCTTTATTTCCGAAATTTATGCTCATTTTAGTGTACGCATCAAAGTTTTGCATTATGATAATACTAAAGAGTACTTTTATGCACATTTTTCGGACTTTATGACTCAACATGGTAAGATTCATGAATCTTCTTGTCCTTATATACCTCAACAAAATGGAGTAGCTGAAAGGAAGAATAGACATTTATTGAAAGTCACCAGGTCCATGTTATTTGAGATGAAGGTTTCCAAAACCTTTTGGTTTGATGTTGTTCTTACTGCATGGTATCTTATTAATCGTATGCTTTCTTCTGTTTTACGAGATGATATTCCTATCACTATTTTATTTCCCAATCAGCCTTTGTTTGCCTTACCGGCCAGTGTCTTTGATTGTGTATGTTTTGTTCGCGATCATCGACTTGCAATATCAAAACTTGATCATATGGTCATTAACTGTATGTTTTGGGCTATTCCCGTACTCAAAAAGGATATTATTGCTATTTCTCAACCTTGATGTAACACTTTATAATTGCTAATGTTCCATTCTCTGAGTCTACTCCTTACCATGAAGTTCCTATTTCCGAAATGGATGAAGACTTGCATGTGACTATCATTCAGTCACTTGCTTCAACTGTCTCACAGTGTTAGCACAAGAATCTCCTCCTCTCAAGGTTCATACTTAGCATTCTCCAGCAGCTACTGATCCTCCAATCCTTCCGTCACTATTGCGTCATCTTCAGCTCCAGATCTACCTTCAGCCGATCCTCAGGTAATATTTGATCTTGATATTCCTATTGCTCATCGCAAAAGTATACGTGCTTGCACTCACACACACTAATGCAAACTTTATTTCATACATTTATGTGTCTCCTTGTTTTCGATCCTTTTTTATCCATTGTTGATTAATATCCTGTCCCCAAGTAGGCATTACGAAGCCCTGGCTAGAGGATAGCTATGGAATAAGAATTAAAGGCATTACAGGTTAATGAAACTTGGGACATGGTATCTCTTCCATTAGGAAAAACTACTATAGGTTGTCAATGGGCGTATATTGTGAAAGTCAATCCCGATGGTTCTCTAGCTCACCTGAGAGCAAGACATTACGAAAGGGTATGCTCAGGCGTAAGGGTTGACTATCTACACACTTTTTCTTTTGTTGCTAGGCTTACATCTGTTCCTATTTTGATCTCTCTTGTTGTCACACATAACTAGTCCTCGTTTTAGCTTGCTATAAAGAATGCATTCTTGCATGGTACTCTTGATGAGAAGGTATATATAGAGCAACCGCCAGATTTGTTGCTCAGAAGGAGTCTGGTGGATTGGTTCGTAAGTTAAACAAGTTCGTGTATGGTTTGAAGCAGTTTCCATGAGCATGGTTTGAAAGATTCTCTAAAGTTTCACTCTTTTTTGGATTGTCTAGATGTGAAAATGATCATTCTTTCCTTTATAAACAGGCAGGGATAGTCAAGTTGTTCTTGATTGTGTATGTTGATATTATTATCACAGGAGATGATTCGACTGGTATAGCTGAATTAAAATCCTATCTTCAACAACAGTTTCAGACCAAGGATTTAGGAAATTTGAAGTATTTCCCAGAAATTAAGGTGGCACAGTCAAAGAAAGGCATTGTCCTGTCACAACGAAATTATGTCCTAGATTTGCACACTAACATAGTTATGTTGGGGTCAAAGCCTCTTGATTCACCTATGGAACAATGAGCTAAACGGGTAGCTAATGGAGGAGAAATTCTTGATAATCCCGAGAGATATAGAAAGCTGGTAGGTAAGTTGAATTATCTCATAATTACTCCACCAGATATTGCCTTTCCAGTTAGTATGGTAAGTCAGTTTTTGTCTTTCCCTCGTACATCTCACTGGGATGCAATTATTCGAATTTTGAAATACTTGAAGAAAGCTCTAGGGAAAGGAGTTGTTTATCAAAATCATAGTCATAGTAGAGTTGAAGGGTTCTCTGATGTTGATTGGATAGAATCTCCAATTGATAGAAGATCAAGTACTGGCTATTGTACCTTGGTTGGAGGAAATCGAGTGTCATGGAAGAGTAAGAAATAGAGTATTGTTGCTAGTCATAATATAGAACCACGGCACAAGCGACATGTGAATTAATGTGAATTCAGTAGCTTCTGACTAACTTTAAAGCTTTGATTCCTATGGTTCTATGGTTTGACAACAAGGCTGCAACACATGTAGCTTCTAATCGATTTTTTTTGTTCTTCTATTCGTGTTTCATGAGAAAACAAAACACATCGATGTTGACCGTCGTTTTATTCGATAGAAGCTCTAGAGTGGAATGATCCTTTCCATTTATATTAAGACCAGTGAACTTGTAGATGTTTTTACTAAACCTCTGGGTAATGGGAGAATAGGATATGTGGAAAACCATAGAATTAGGAGGATTTCTTGTAATTGACCCTTAATTCTAGGAATAGTCAATCTCCTTAATTCTAGTTCTGATTTCTGTGAAGTTTGAAATCCCATAAATCAAGGGATTTATTCTAGGAAGTTTCCTACTTTGTAGATAGTAACTGTGCTTATCTTGGTTGTAAAAGTTCTGAGCAATACACAGCAGAATTCAAACAATTTAATCTCTATTTTTCATCATGGTATCAGAGCAGACCAATCTTGGGACTGCTACCTAACTTTCAAGCCTTCATTGCCTTTAATCTATGGTGTTTTCGCCACACACACTCTTTTTCTTCTGGCCTTCATCTCCTCTCATTCTGCTAAAAACCACATCACTCGTCATAGAGAATGTTTGAAACAGGAGAGGTCACTTTCGGGACTTTATCCGATCAGGCAGTGAAAATCCGCAGAACAAAGAATTACAGAACATTCATTCTGCATATAGGCTCGATGGAAAAAATTATTTAAAATGGTCTCAACTCAATCGGACCATTCTAAAGGGCAAAGGAAAGTTGAGCCACTTGACTGGAAACGGACCAAAACCAGGAGATCCAAAATACGAAGTATGCGACAAAGAAGATTCTATGATTATGGCATGGATGTGGAACTCTATGATTCCAGAATCAGTGATACATGCATGTTCTTGGCTACAACCAAAGATATTTCGGAGACCATCCAACAGACATATTCTAAGGCGAGAGATGTGGCCCAAGTCTATGAGGTCAAGGTTAAAGCATTAGCATCCAAACAAGAAAACAAAACAAGACGGTTACGGAATATGCCAACCAGCTGAAAGCTTTATGGCAAGAATTGGATCACTACTGAGCCATCAAGACAAGGTGCTCTGAAGATGCTACAATAGTAAAGGAGTATATTGGGCAAGATAGAGTTCATGATTTTTTGGTAGGATTAAATCCTGAGTTCGACCACATAAGGGTTCAGATTCTCGAGAAACCAGAGGTGCGTGTTTCAATGAAGCTGTGGCATTGGTTTGAGGGGAAGAGAGCAGAAGAGGATTGATGTTAAAGCTTCCAAGTATTGATAGTTCAGCAATGGTATCTCATGGTGGATAGCATTAATTCCGATAGTGAACAGGGCATTTGCTGATGAAAATGGAAGAATTGGGCAATTCAAACCACAGAACCGAGACAACCTATGGTGTACCTACTGCAAGAAGGCTTGTCACACACGAGAAAAATGCTGGAAACTTCACGGTAAACCTCCTAGCCGAGATTGGGGGCAGAAAGGAGCAATCTAGAAACAATGGTCAGGCATATGTTACATCTGCACAGCAACCTAAAGCCACTAGTAAAGAGGTCACTAGCCTTAATCAGAAGGATATAGAGCAGGTAAAAACTCTATGGAGCAGCCTTGACAAAAAATCAGGTACTTGTTCTTTGGCATATTCAGGTGAGTTTCCACTTTCTATTGGGTTAAATGTCTCTGGTAATTTCCTTCCAAGCCCCTGGATCATAGATTTAGGTGCCACTGACCACATGACACATTCACCAAATCTGTTCACCACATATTCTCCCTGTCCAAGTAGTAGGAAGATAGCTACTGCTGATGGCTCCTCAACCACTGTGGCTGGAACTGGCAATATTGAGCTCACCCCGTCCTTAACCTTAAAAAATGTCTTACATGTTCCTAGACTATCTACAAACCTTTTTTCTGTGAAAAAAAACTCACGCAAGATTTACATTGTGATGTAATATTTCACCAAAGTCATTGTGTATTTCAGGACAAGGATTCAGGGAGGACGATTGGACATGCTAGAGAAAGGAATGGACTCTACTACCTTGAGGCACCAGGCCAATCACATGCCACCAATGGTAGTCTTTCTCAAACCAATAAAGAAAAAGTATTACTTTACCATCGCTGACTTGGACATCCTTCCTTTAGAGTAATCATTCTTTTGTTTCCTTCTCTCTATCCAAGTAGTAGGAAGATAGCTACTACTGATGGCTCCTTAACTACTATGGCTGGAACTGACAACATTGAGCTCACCCTGTCCTTAACCTTAAAAAATGTCCTACATGTACCATTTCCTTAAAGCAATAACAGAAGTCTCATCCCCTTTTATCTCATTCATAGCGACATTTGGGGTCCTTCTAATGTTCCTAATGTGTCTGGGGCTAGGTGGTTTGTGTCATTCATTGATGATTGCACTCGTGTCACATGGATTTTTCTACTTAAGAATAAGTCAGACATTAGCACTATTCTTCCCAACTTCTTTTCCATTGTTAAAAATCAATTTGGAGTTAGTATCAAAAGATTCAGACCTGATAATGCCAGAGACTATTTTAATCAAATCGTAACCCCATTCTTTCAAAGGGAAGGAATTATACATGAGTCATCGTGTGTTCACACTCCACAACAAAACGGGGTAGCCGAACGGAAAAATGGCTATTTTCTTGATGTAACTAGAGCCTCCCTATTCCAATACAATGTGCCTAATTCGTTTTGCGGGGAAGCAGTCCTTACAACAACTCATCTCATAATTCGACTGCCTTCTAGTCTCTTAGGATTCAAGAGTTCAATGGATATACTTTCCCAGTTCTACCCAAACTAACAAACCACAAGTGATCTTGTTCCTCGAATTTTCGGGTGTGTGTCATTTGTTCATATTCCTGGACCATCCCGGGGTAAATTAGATCCTAGAGCACTCAAATGTTTATTTGTAGGATATTCCTCTACTCAAAAGGGCTATAAGTGCTATCACCCTCCTTCAAAAAGGTTCTATGTGTCCATTGATGTCACTTTTCATGAACATAAGTATTATTTCTCCACACCTTATCTTCAGGGGGAGAATTTAATAATGGAAGATAAGGACGGGAATGGGAATTTCTTACAAGACCTAGAGTCCACTCCCAAACACTTACCTGTGTCACCTGTGTCAAACTCTGAAATTGAAGAGCCTGTTTTAGAAAAGCTTGTTTCTGATCATGAGCATGTGAGATTTGGCAAAGAAAAGGTGTATTCAAGGAAGAAGAATCTTGTTCCGGATACAGTGCAAGTCCAAGACTCCAACCTAAGTTCTGGAAATGAGGTACAAATGACTAATCCTTCACCAACCATATCTAATGTGCCCATAGAAAGTAATGATCTAGCACTTCCTATTGCAATTAGGAAAGGAACTAGAGAATGCACAATGAAACCCGTGTACTCCCTTGCACAATTCTTGCCCTTTAAACACTTTTCCCCATCTCATAGAGACTTCCTTGTGGGTTTAAACGCCATTACCATTCCTAACACCTTATCAGAGGCTTTATCAATAAAGAGTGGAAACAAGCTATGAATGTGGAGATGGAGGCATTAGAAAAGAATGGAACTTGAGAACTCGTGAGGTTACCAGAAGGGAAGAAACCCGTGGGGTGTAAATGGGTCTATACAGTGAAGTATCAAGCAGATGGATCTTTAGAAAGATATAAGGCAAGGTTGGTTGCCAAGGGCTACACCCAGACTTACGGGATTGACTATCTAGAGACATTTGCTCCGGTTGCCAAAATGAATACTGTCAGAATATTGCTATCTTTGGCGGCAAATTATGGCTAGGACTTACAATAGTTTGACGATAAAAATGCATTCCTACATGGTGAACTAGAAGAAGAAATTTGTATGGAGGTTCCACTTGGTTATGGGAAGGTTTTAGCTACTAATATTATATGCAAGTTAAAAAGGGCCTTATATGGACTCAAACAGTCACCACGGGCATGGTTTGGCAGAGTTGTGAGAGTCATGATTGGTATGGGTTACAGACAGTCAAGGAGACCATACATTGTTTATTAAGCACTCATCGTTAGAGGGAGTCACGACACCACTAGTCTACGTTGACGATATAATAGTGACCGGAAATGAAGAACAAGAGAAACAACATTTGAGTCAGTGCTTGACCAAGGAATTCGAGATCAAGCTTTAGCAATATTAAAATACTTCCTCGGCATTGAAGTTGCTCACTTTCAACAAGGCATTTTCATCTCTCAACAGAAATATGTCACGGATCTCCTTAAAGAAACAAGAATGGCCGCATGCAAACCAGCAAGCACTCCAATAGATCCCAACAGCAAACTCGGGAATGCAGAAGAAGACGTTGCTGTGGATCGAGAGATGTATCAAAGACTAGTAGGAAGACTAATCTACTTGTCTCATACAAGACCAGACATAACATATGCAGTAAGTGTGATCAGCCAATTCATGCACAGTCCAAAGGAAGTCCACTTGCATGCAGCTCACCGTGTGCTACAATATTTAAAAGGGAAACTGGGGAGAGGCATTGTATTCAGAAGGAATGATGGATTGATACTAGAAGCATACACCGATGCTGATTATGCAGGATCAGTGGTAGATAAAAGGTCAACCACGGGATGCACCTTTCTTGGTGGCAATCTTGTGACATGGAGGAGCAAGAGGCAGAATGTTGTGGCACGGTCAAGTGGAGAAGCCGAGTTCCGTGCAATGGCTCAATGAATACGTGAATTACTTTGGTTGAAGATTATCCCAGAGGACTTGAAGATTAAATGGGATGGACCAATGAGACTCTACTGTGACAACAAATCAGCATAGCACACAACCCTGTTCGAACCAAGCACATTGAAATAGACGGGCACTTCAACAAAGAGAAGCTGGACAATGGGCCGATTTGTACACCATATGTATCAACACATAGTCAACTTGTTGATGTGCTCACTAAAGGACTAAGCAGCTCAGCATTTCAAAATTGCATGTCCAAGCTGGGAATGGAGAACGCCTATTCACCAGCTTGAGGGGGAGTGTGGAAAATTGCAGAATTAGAAGGATTTCTTGTAATTAAGTTGACCCTTAATTCTAGGAATAGTCAATCTCCTTAATTCTAGTTTTGATTTCTGTGAAGTTTGAAATCCCATAAATCAAGGGATTCATTCTAGGAAGTTTCCTACTTTGTAGATAGTAACTGTGTATATATTGGTTCTAAAAGTTTTGAGCAATATACAGCAGAATTCAAAAACATTTAATTTTTTTTTCATCAGGATATACTTGTAACAAGTTGGGCATGATTGATATGTATGCTCCAGCTTGAGAGGGGCAGTGTTAGAAATGATTTTTTTTATCTAGGGTTTATTTTGTGTGTGTATTGAGTTCTATCAATAAAAATCTTAACATTCTCTCTTTACAGGAGATATGTGTCAGCTCCAAAAAATTGCCAGATCCACAAAGCAATAAAATGGCATGAAATGCTTCCAGTCAAACACCAAAAATCTCTTACTCGCGTCATGAAGATGTTACCTAACACAGCAAAGCGAATCTACTTCGATATACCAGGCGAATGGTCCTAACAAATGCAATTAAAACTAGATCATCTCGTTTGCACAACATGGATAGGTCAAAAAAGCCTCTACAAGAAAGACACCTCGTAATCTGCCGTCCTTTTGAGTATCTGATAATTGGGAGATTGCAACTCAGGAGTCTTGTAATACCGAAGCTGCACAAATAACAACATTAGCATTGCGCAAAGAAGCACAGCTGAATGCATAAAAACGCATGCAAGTACCCAAAGGCATGTCAGAAATTAAGGGTCATTACCTGTCTGAACACATCCCATAGACCTTCCAAAGAGAAGTATTCATTCTTCTTGATCGAGTCCCAGTAGTCCTAAACGGGGAATCCCTCCTTGAGACCCATGGGACCATAAAACTTTCCTATGATTACAGTGAATCAGAACTCACCACGTGACTGCAAAACTTGCCCGTCTCCGGGTTGATTCCCATGACAGAGGTTCCCGTGAAGACCAAGTCCGGCTTCCACGGAAGTGGCATGACCTTCATTACCATCGTCCATCTCGTCGTTATCTCATAAGGCCCTGTCTATTCCACCTCAATCAGTTAAAACCGAGAAATTAAGCAGCTGCAAAGTTACCAGCAGAGTTTTCTCAGAATCTGATGATGTTTTTGCCCCAGAATATCGTCTGCATATTTGGTCACTACGGCTGAAATACAAACTCTATTGCCAATGTCTTCAACAAATGAGAATGACAAATTGCAAATAACATCCAAGGATACAAATCGTACTGGAACTATTCATCAAGTTGCATTGCCACAAAGAATTATAGTTCTGGATAGTTACCCAGACGGAAAGGTAAAATTTAAAATAGACGCAGACAAGCACAACCTCAACCTAACAAGCTCATTTTCAAAAGATCAATCGATGTGCAAGCTCAATCTCAACATCACTCATCAAACCCAGAACCAGCTTTGACAAGATGAAGCTGTCAAACCTGTTTGACCCAATGCAACTGGAAGTCAGGCCTGAACACAGTCTTCAAGAAGGCGATGTTGAACAGATACCCACTGATGGCGTCGTGCTTCGTTATGGGGTCCCTGAACTTCACGCGCTCGTCGTACGCCGTCCGATCGATCCCCTGGTCGTCGAACAGGTGGGGGAGATCGTCGTACAGGAAACCCACCAGCCGCTCCACGTCCACAGCCGATTTCGGCGGGCTCTGCTCCGCTAAGCTGAGCCTGAGAGCCCACTTCGACCTTCGGTCGTCGTCCGATTGATTCAAGTTCGAATCTTTCTTCCGAAAAGAGACCGCGGCGGTCCTGGCGGTGGCGCCCGGCCGCCGGAGAGCGACGCGCGGCAGAGAGAGAGGGCCGAGAGTGCGGGAGGAGAGTTGGGACACGGCCATTTTCGGTGCCAGCGATCGTTGTGATACTGTGGAGCGGCCATTTTCACGTAGGACGTGCGGCGGGACGCGAACGGGTGACGAATCTGAGCCATAAAAATCGACTGGACGCCAAGGCATTAGCCATGGGCAAGGACCAACGGGCGGGCGTCGGGAAACCTTTGTCCCTGACGCTCGGGCTTGGTCGCGATCGGGCCCAAGCCTCACACTGATTTTCACTTTTATTTTCTGGTCGAAGCCTCACACTAATTTGCACCCTGCATTTTTTTGGCATCGCAATCTAGGTCAGGGACAACCTTAAAGAATATCCTTTTCATCTATCCAACTTCAGTACTTCACCACTTCATTTGAATTCCATCACTACACCAATGTGAAATCCATTTGCGAAAAAAGATGGACCTATTACACGATTTTCCATCAATAGAAAAATGAAAACAAAAAGGGAGGGAAAAAAAAAGAAAGAGAAGTTGATGGAGAGTGTTGTGAGCTTTGACGAGGTAGGAGTGCGTGAATAACATTACAAGGATAAAGTATCCAAAAAGTTAAAATATATTGCGTTAAAATATATTACATTAATGTAAAATTAATCATAAATCTTTTAATTTGAATCAATTTTAATCCTAAATTTCTTGCATCCGTACTAACAGAGTCCATAAATTGTTTACGTGAACGAGATCGCATGTGCTGACATCGACTTTTTCGATAGTATCTTGATAATTTTGTGAACTTTTAATTTTTTTTTCCATTTTCTTTTCTTGTTTTTATTCTTTCGTGTTGAGGGCTAGCAAGGGTCCCGGCATTGGGTGAGGGCATCACGACTCTCACCGGCTTTGGGTTGTCGCGGTTGTGCCGGCCTCGGCAAAATAAAATAAAATAAAATAAAGAAAAAAAAAGTATAAAATCCAAAGATTTATTTAGATATTATTTAAAAATATCAACGTGGCTCGGCTAGTATCCGTGTCAGCCATTTTTGGCCAAAATTCAGATGGGCCTAATTGGCACAGATGCAAAATGCTTAGGACTGAATTAGCATTAATGAAATACTTTTTTTTTTTTTTGCAAATCAATGCAATAGATTGAAACTTCTTTTGGTACTTATTCCAACATTACAAAGAGTAAACAGACGACAAAAGTCTCTCAAATCTTGGGAAGAAACCCTAAATCATCGGATGGCTGAAACGGGCCCAAAACTTCAAATCTATTGAAATTGCATTGGAAAGTCCATGTCTCCTTCCACCGCAAATCTGCTCACAATCGCATATTGAGTGGTCGCCAGTCGGCCACCTTCTCCGCCTTCATCTCCTTCTACTATACTCGCCAAAATGACATACAGTCGACTCCCTTTTCTTCTTAGTTTTTAGTTTATGTTATAGCCTTATAGGTCTCTTCTTATCTTCTTCTTCTTCTTTTTTGGAGTTGGGACACAAAGCTAGAAGAACCATATCTCGTTCTAGTTATAAGCGAACATACTTCTCGTTCATTCAAAGCAATTTTTTCTAGGATTTCCTGTTGTAAATCGCTGGCATTCCATGAAATGATCCTACCCTTAGCGCTTGATGATCTATATAGTTGCCTTTACGTCCACGCACGAAAATGCCTTACATGCATAAAGAAACCCCGTTGCTGACATCTTGCAAAATAGAGCAACTAGATCATACATGGGTACCACGTGATTATTACATGCTCTCGGTTTTATAAAACCCCCTTTTGAGCATAAAATATAAGGTGGGAGAGACTGAAACGGGAAACATTCTCCTCACAGCCCATGCGTCGCAATACCAAACTCGACGGTCCACGCGCACTTCTTAAACTCTTTTTCTAGTCATTAATTTAAGGAAGCTGCTAGTCTGACAGTATAATTATAGTTATTTCGTTGCAACACGATCTTTCAATCGATGAGTGCTTTATGCAAAACACACGGTGATAGTGTGTGAGTCTGTGGTTGAGATTGCACAGTCATCGACAGTGAAAGCATTTCCCTTAATTTATTGAAGAAACACGAGAAGCTAGATTTTTTTTTTTTTAGCTCACTAAAAAGACAACATAAGATGATACAATAATGAACTAAATGAGCTCTTTTCACTATTACATCAACACTTCATCAGCTACAAGCATAATCTCCCGCGTAAATGTGAAAACTCAACCTAGAATTACAAACTTTACCCACAATGGACGGAGCGGAAATGGGAATAATCAATAGCTATGGGAATAGAATGATGACTAAAAATCTCATGCCGCAGGAGCATAGTCGTAGCCACTCCCATCATCATCATCATCCCCGTCCCCTTCGGTAAGAGCAGCCGGTGCACAGTCGCATCCATCGTCGTCGTCGTCGTCATCTCCATCGATTTGCTTGGTCCACCAGTTGTCGGAGTCGATGGCCAGCATTGGAATGGGAGGCATCTCCCTCTCTCTCTCTCTCTGGAAAGCAGCAAAAATTGATTTTGTGGGTTCGAACCAATTTGACTTGAGAGAGCAATGGGGGGTGGCTTTTTATAGGGAGGGAGAGAAGTTGGGTAGACTTGGGCAGGCACGAGCCGAGTGCGTGGAGAGTGTGCATTACCCTGTGCTGGTCACAGGTTGCCTCCTTTGTGGTCCTCCATGGCCACCTTCGAACGCTCGCCACTGTTCGACACTTCAGCCCTGTTATCGTTGGTTTAAGTGGCTTGCCCAAACGAAACTTCCGAGTAGGTTCGATCGAGACCAGGTGCACCGGACACGTGGACATCGTTCGATGGATATGGCTTTGCGCGCGCATCAAGGATGGGACGCTGATCGACCGATCATTGCATCTGATTCCGTGTGATCTCATTTGGTGGTGCCCTAAGTAAGTTCAAAATCCTAAACAGGTTGATGCTAGGATCGCACAAAGGATCTGTCTAAAGCGACGTAGGAGCTATATATCCCTTCAATGATCGTGCGCATTACGCGAAACAGATCAAATAAATAGACAGAACGATAAAGTAAATCGAATACCAGATGCACGTGATTCGGTTGTAGAGACCTACGTCCACAGGAGAGTAGCAACGAATTCCACTATAAAACGAGCGATACATAAATATTACAAACCACGCTTGAGTCACTCAAACACTCTTAATATTTCCCAACCCCATTACATCCAAGAACATACACAGTGTGTAATCCCCAATTCTTAGTGAAATAATATCTCAATCTCGCAAAGGAATTACACAATTTAACCTCAATATTTAATCATCTTCGACACTTGAATTCTTGATGTAATTCCTTGAATAAAATCAACGAAGATAAACCTCCTCAAGCACTCGACGATGAGATGGCGCTTCCGAAAAAGGAATGAAAGCCCACGCTATTCCTCTTTATTCTAACTCTTGAGCATATCCATATGTATGATAATCTTCTTGGACTAAGTCACCCAAAATAGAATCCATGCAATATCTCAAGACAATTTGGTTAACAGCAAAGTCTCTTTCCTCTTTTTTTTTTCCCCTTTCTCTAATTAACAATGCAGAAAATCTTCCATTACTGAATATGAAATACATCTCCACGGCAGATCCCTACAATCTTGCATGCAGATTTTATATTCATAAAAAAAATTTCCACGAATGTCGTCCACAAATATTCGATTCAGAATTTTCATAATTTCGTTTCGGGCTCAAATTCGAGACATATTTTCAACAATCTCTACCTTAACTCAACGTTAGAGTCATGTCACAATCGCTTCGTTGATAATTCGAACATCATCTGCTACTCTCCCAACAGCCCCAATGGTCTAAACCGCCACAAATATTATTCAAGTCTAAGTCACGCTTGAACTTGGCATAATCAAGAATCTTATCGGAACACCAACTACACATGCATCTTTAACTGTTCCACAAAGACTAGCTGATACAAGCTCCTTAATCACAAATAAAGCAAAACCTTTGTTGCATCCATATATGTAGGAGATCGAATAGGTACCTTGACAATATTAGCGCTTACAGCAATCATTGGTTCTATAGGTTCCACCTCGCTACAAGCACCATATGTGTCGATTACTTCGCTAGTTTTCGGTACCTTAGGAGTTTCTGGTTGCAACTCCACCTCAAGCTGAACACCGTCCAGATCCGTATGAATACTACTATAATCACTCCTAGTTTGAAGTATTGAAGACTTGTCAAAGATAAATTCTCTGTTGCAAACATGTAAATTTATATTCGGGCACCACAACTGATAGCCCGGCTCACCTTGTGCATAGTCATGAAATATGCACATTACTCTTATATCGAGCTTACCATCACTTACTCGATAATAACACGGGCAACCAAACATTCTAAAAATAGAATAATCAACAACGCTATCTGACCGCACTTATTCGGGAGTTTGATATCCGATCGCAGTCGATAAGGATCTATTCACCAAGTAGCTCGCTATACTAAGCGCATCCACTGAAATTCTTCTAGCCATACCAGCACAAGAGATTCTTTTATGGACTGTCTCTAGTAATGTTCTGCTTATCAATTTTGCAAACTGTTGTGGTTTACTAGCAACGGTGCGGTGTTTCACTATGCCCTTTTTCCTGCAAAATTTATTTACTAGTTTCAAGCAGGACTCCATGCTACTGTCAGTTCGCACATGCTTGATCAACTTACCAATCTTCGTTCTGATTAAAGCTCTCGACCGCGTATTCCTGACAACAGCATCAAACTTGTGCATCGGCACAATCACCTAGGCCTTCCTCGTGCGGCCGTTAGATTCTCAAACAGATGTCGACGTCTTAGGAGCGAAACTTATCAATATCTCATCTTGAAGTTCATACAGGCCACGATGCTTGATTCCTTTCATTATCACCATAGCACCTCGAACAATCTTCAGAACTCTACTTCGTGAAGAACACCTGCATCCAGCTGAATCTAGGGCACCCGAGAAAATTAAATTCTTTTTCAATTCTGGAACATATCTTTCTCCAGTCAATGTCCTCACAATACCATCATGCATTCTTATTTTAACATCACCAATACCCACAACATCGCATTCATCATTGTTTCCCAACTGCACTTTACTACTATATGTGCACTGATAAGTAGCAAACCAGTTCCTGATTGGTGTAGCATAAAAAGAAAATTTAGAATCCATAATCTATCCGTCAAATAATGAATACTTAGTGACAGACAAGACACTATCGACACCATCAGAATTTTCAGCTATAGCTGCAATATCATCCGTAGATTCAACTCTAATTCCCTTAGCCCTTTCGTTTTTCAGCTTAAAGCAATTTCTTTTAAGATGCCCCCTGTTGCCACAATTCCAACAAACATCACCGCAGTCTTAGACTCACTGTGTCTATTTATTGTCATACTACTTCTGCTAACACGAGTACTAGCCCTTTCTTTAATTTCACCTACTAAAGTAGCAGATGCAGATTCGCCAAGTTCTCTTCTACGGTTGTCCTCACTTAGAATTAAATCTCGAATCTCATCAAACGTTAAACTTGTTGACCCAGAAGAATTACTAGCAGTAGTATTCCGACTATCAAGTAATGAGAATAATATAATCAAAGCACATACCTAGTCTTCAAAGTCGATATCAACTAAACTCAATAGACTAACGATCAAATTGAATTTATTAATATGATTAGTAACTGATGCAGCTTAGCTCATCTTTAAATTAAACAGACATCGCATCAAATAGACATTGTTGATCGCAGAGGGCTTCTCGTACATGTCCGACATGGCTTTCATCAAACCCGCAAATGGTCGTCTCCTTGACGATATTAAACGTGACGTTACGAGTTAAGGTTAGCCAAATAACACTCATCGCTCGTCTATCCAATAATTCTCAATCAGCTTGCTTCATCGTACCTAGCTTCTCCCTAAACAAGGGTGCATACAGTTTCATCTGATACAAATAATCTTCAATCTGCATCTTCTAGAAACCAAAATCATTCTTATCAAATCTATCAATTTTTACTTCAGCTTCTTCAGTCGCCATCGATTTGCTTCAATTCAAATAAACCTGGCTCTGATACCAATTGTTGCGCTGAACAAGCGATAAATCAAATGAATAGGCAGAATGAGAAAATAAATCGAACACTAGATGTACGTCATTCGGTCGTAGATACCTACTTTTACGGGGAGAACAGCAATGAATTTCACTATAGAACAAACAATACACGGATATTACAAACCACAATCGAGTCACTCAAACATTTTTAGTGTTTCTCATACCTAATTACATCCAAGAACGCACATAATGTGTAGCTCCCAATTCCTAGCGAAATAATATCTCAATCTCACAAAGAAATTACACAAATCTAACCTCAAAATTTAATCGGCTTTGATACTTGAATTCTTGACGTAATTCCTTGAATAAAATCAACGAAGATAAACCCTCTCAATCACTTGACGATGAGGCGGCGCTTCTGGAAAAAGGAACGAAAGCCCACGCTATTCCTCTCTATTCTAACTCTAGAGCATATCCATATATATGATGATCTTCTTGGACAAAGTCACCCAAAACAGAGTCCATGCAATATCTCAAGACAATTTGGTTAACAGCAAAGTCTCTTTCCTTTTTTTTTTTTTTCCCCTTTCCCTAATTAACAATGCAGAAAATCTTCCATTACTAAATATGGAATATATCTCCACGGTAGACCCCTACAAATCTTGCACACATATTTTATATCCACAAAAAAAAAAAAAAATTCCACGAATGTCGTCCACGAATATTCGATTCAGAATATTCATAATTTCGCTTCGGGCTCAAACTCGGGACATATTTTCAACAGCGCGAAACACAGACTTTATCTTATATTTACGAGCGGTGCGTAATAATCGCATGGCGATGAATCAAATCAAAGAAACAATGCGCTTTGAGATCAATCCAGCTTCAAATTATGCTGAGGACACTTCTCATGAGCTCGTGGAAATTGTGGGGAATTCTGTAGAGAGCGAGGTCCTTCGTGGATTTTCATCGTAGAGCCAATTGATTAGGATCAGGAACTAAAGCAAGACTCCTTCAATGAGTGAAAAACTTTCGAGCAAAGTTCATTTCGCATAATTTCTCATGGATAGTGAAAACTTTTCTTCGAGTTTGAGGGCACTTATTAATAGTCAAATACAGTGTCATTTCTCTTCATATTTGAAGTTGGAGGACTTTGGGCTTGGTAATTCCATCCCGAATTTCTTCTGTTAACTGCGGTGGTAATGTGAAGTCTTATGCTTCTATATGTATGCTAATGAAATCGATTTTAAAAGGCAAACAGTCGTTCTCATTGAAGCACAATAAGATGGACACGAATCCTTTTTTCTCTTTTATCGTGTCTCGATCTGTGTTACATCCGTAAAATCTCGATACCCTTATAATATTGTTTTTTGAATAGCTAACAATACGTTTGGAAGTTGCTAGCCTGACAGTACTGTCAATTATTTCCGACCACATATATTTTTATGCAAAATACGTAGTTTAGGTGTGTGGATCTGCGGTTGAGATTATATCATCCGACAGTAATATCACGGAAGTATTTCTCAATACATTTTTCCATCTTATGCATGATGTGGCTTGGGAAAAACGCTAGTAGATAGCGGATCTCTACTGATCCACAAAAGGCTTGTAAAGGCATAATTACATACCCTGACCAACCTACAGTCTCAGATAATTAAGCTGAGGATACTCTTAAGCAATTTATACTAACGGTATATCGCGAGGTCATTTCATCCAGGTTACTAGAGAATATATGGTCGTACATTTGTTAGAGTCTAGATTCAGAAATTGATATCTTCTCACCGTTTTGGACGTGCATTAGTCATAAACCAAGTGAAGTTAAAGAGAGGGTCCCGAGTAATCTTCTCTACCTCAGAGTCATGTCATGGCCAAACGAAAAACCCTAGATTCGACGTCATGTGACGATGATACAGGGGAGCTGATTAATGACGTACAGTTTGCAATTCTGTACACAATGAGATGACGTTGGTCTATGATTTGTTTGACGATGATGCCTTCGATCCTCGTCAGTCAACTTTAAAAAAAAAAAAAACAGAGGTTCTTCAACAACGTGCGAAATATCCGTGTCCATATATAATAGTCCCTTACATGAGTACACTAACTATAGATGCGTCACATAGCATAATCAGCTCGAGTTAAGAAACGAAGATCCACACGTCATGTGGTCTTATTGTCCCCGCGGAGCGCAATAGTTTTGTATAATCAAAACTTAACTAGGGCATTAGTGGGGAAGTATATTAATCTCTCTCTCTCTTCAAGCCGCCGGAGCATAATCATAACCACCATCGTCGTCGTCGTCGTCGTCGTCGTCGTCTCCATCTGCCAATGAAGCTGGTTCATAATCACAATCACCACCATCATTGTCCTCACCCTTGATAAGCCTCTTAGGCCGGCATTTGTACTCGAATTCGACACCATCTTCTTGCACCAATTCCGTCGAACCGGCCAGCTTTGACACGCGAAACATCATGACAACGGAACAAAGATTGGGAGATGATTAATAAGTCAGCTAGGGTTCGATCTTGAGCAGTGAAGTGTGTTTGTGCGAGCGCACATATATATATAATCACATCAAAGATCGAGAGAAGCAAAAGGCACGGGGAAGGATTCGCTTAGGGTTTTCTCGTGTGGGGATGTAGCGAAGTGCGAGAGGGAGCGTGTGGGGCTCGTGTGACCACATGCCCAGGTGGATTCCTACGTGGCGGCCGGAAAGAGAAGCCACGTGGTACGATAATATGGACCCACTTGCATGTGCTAGGGACAGGCTTTTCGAGAGATTTTGTGTGGTCGTGCTCGTTGATTTGGTGATAGAAAGCTACTCGAGATATTATCTGTGCATTGGCGGCGAGTCGGCGACGAGCAGTTTCCAAAGGGTCGTGAGTTGGGCGGCCGAATGGACAGATCGGATCGGGTAAAAAATAATCCAGCACAAATTAATTCATCTATCCTATTCCGACTCATGTGTACGCAGTGAAAACTTATTAATTCATATCGACTCATTCTATATTACTAAAGTACTTTCAAATTTTGTCTAACTTATAAAAATCTAGTTAACTCGGTTCAAGCTTCTCATGTGCATATGATTGCTATGTCGACTATAAGATATTAAAGAATTGGCTTTCAACGTTGCATAGAATCCTCAATCTTTATATTGATTCGCAATAGAAAAAATAGGAAGTTTGTATTTTGTAGCAAATTTATAAAGTGATAGAAACAAATAATGTGGAGGATTTAATAAAAGAGAAGTTATTGAATAAGATAATTTATGATGGCCATCATAGAATTGCAATGACAAGAACTAAGATTAGAATATTACGTAAAAAAATAACAATATCAAATGCAATCAAGAAATGATACTCCAATATAACTATGCAATAACTACCTACGCAACTTATCAAATTAATAAAAATAATAATGTTGAAAAAAGACGTCTTGATTATTTTAATTAAATGACAAGCCCACCAAGACTTCTTTGAACTTGAAATAGTCCAAGGAGTTTGTTGTTTTCCCATAGAGGGTGAAGATAGAGTCATAAAATTGAGTTGGATTTGAATAAACTATGAACCTATTTAGCACACAGATGTTTTGGGCTTTATCCTTCTAAACTCATCTACTAACTATAACTAATACATATAATGACTCAACCGTCACATATAGGTTAGGTAATGGGTCCAAAACCCTTTTTGACAGGCTAGTCTTGAGAAGCGAAAATAATTACGGGGAATGCAGATATCTTGCGAAAAATAGCTCTTGGTTCTTTGGGAAAATTCTAAATAAGTAAATTGCTCTTATTTTTTCAAGTAAGGACATTAACTTGCCCTTCTTTCAAATAAGAGCCGAAGTACACTCATTTTCTCAAATAAGTATATTAATTGGATCTTGTTTTAAATAAGAGCATGAAGTGGTTCCATCTGTCTTAAAAAGGGGGACTAACTGGCAAACTGATCAATGGAATTTTCGCCTTTTACTTTTTTTCTTTTTTTTTTCATTTTTCTTTTCTTGTCATAGGTGGCCAACCGTCGGTCACCAGTGATGCCCGAAGGGGTTAAGCTAATGTCGCCCTCCCCCGCCACAAGTGAGCCCTTGCCGGCCTTGCCTAGGCAATGTGACTCTTGCCTGGGTGAGGCCGCCCTTGAAAGCCATAGGCAAGGGTCAGCCTCGTTGGCCATAGGCAAGGCCTGGCTGGGCTAGCCTCACCAAATTTGGGCGAGGGTCGCCGCACTCGCACCCACAACATAGGAAAAAAAATGAGAACAATGAAAAGAAAATATGATTCAAAATTAAAATCTCCTTCGAATGAAAATGTTCTTGATCAGCCGAAATATTTCACAGGCACGCGTCAGGCTCTTATTTGAAACTTTTATTGTCACTGCAGGCCCTTATTTGAGAACGATATAAGCCACTTTATATCTTTACTTGAGAAAATATGAAATTTCAGGCCTTTATCTGAAATTTTTCTTGATTCTTTTGAACCAATATACTAATGTATAATAGTCGATTAGACATAAACAAAATAATAATCACTTTGAGTCTTTAACTACTTCAGACATTTGACACCATCAAAGCATTTCTTTTCTTTTCTTTGTTTTTTCTCGGTGAATGGCCAAATAGAACTAGATCTTTTGGTGAATGGAGACGGAGGGAGTTTGACTATATTCTCCATCGTGTTGAACTTAAAGCAACGTGAAGATGCTCGAATGGATGAAGGGAAGGAAGATGAAGTTTTCTACCACCCAGGTTAGACTCTAGTAAGAAGTTCCTTCAGCATCCTTTCCCCTTTTTTATTTCTAGTGAAAATGGCAAGAAGCTTTTGTCGAGGGGAAAGAATAAAAAAGAGGAGGAGGAACGCAAGATGCAATAGTAAGGACATAAGAGAGAAAATATAGGATTATTGATTGTATACTTTTTTAAAGGAAAAAGCTTAAATGACAGTATAACGGTACCATCGGTTATTTTTATACCGTAGATCTGCACATAATCACCGCGTGTTTTGTATTAAATACTCATTAATTGATAAGTCATGGGGTCGGTAATAATGATAGTCCTATGACATTGTCATACTAGCGGGAGCCTTTTTTAAATGACGGTGAAATTTGAAGGAATAAAAGAGAAATTTTTGCCAGCTCATTAAAACGGATGCATATGGAGCCATAGAGTGTAGAGGTATCCTCCCTCATATAATTGCTGTCATTAAACCCCATTATTTTTCTTTAGAGAGAGCTCCAGAGTTTAAGCTTCAAAATTACTTTGCCGGTTAATATCAATTTAAAGTGCAAGAAGATGTCAGTTCCTTGTGATAAAATCTTTCCATCGCAAAGGTATGTGTATGTCCTCAGGAATTGCATTAAAGACAAAAATTAAGATATTACGACCTTAAATTGGATAGATCACTTGCAGAAGAAAGCCTAGTTTAAGACCGCAGATTTTGCCGGTGCACCACTGCCCATTGGACGAGCACATCAACCCTACCCGACCATTGATGGGGCGGGGAACTTTTGACCAGTTAGACACTTAAGCTTGACATCCGAGATCGAGAATAGACCGGAGAATCCGACCGGTGAGTTCGATCGAGAGCTCCGCATTGGCGCATAATATTATCGTCAACATTCAGGTGATAAAACTAGAGAAGAATCTCCAATGTAGAAAGCAAGATCTTCTGGTATTAATGCTACGTTAAATGGTTTGTTGCACCTCCATTTCAACAATCAAAGTCAACTGTTCGAAAAAAGAAATGTTGACATCCTATTTTGCATCTTAGTCAATCCAAGTTTGCGACACTAATGGGTCTCCGATGAACCATTCATCACACTTGCGAAAGGCTAATTCTCGAAAAGAAACTCCAAATTTAAGTTTAATTCTAATTATGTGCTGAACCTTTATTCTTCTTCTTTTTGATAACCGAGGTGTCCGGGCCAGCTTGAGCGCACCTCAACTTTTCCTCGAGGGAGACTGGCACAACAACCCACCGCCATGACCCCCCACTTAAATCACATGTGCTTATCTGGATAATCGAATCTGGGACCAGTGCGCATAACCACACAATCTCCAGTGCGCTCTAACCAACTGAGCTACCCATGAGTAAGAATCGAACCTTTTTTTTTATCTACAAAAAATCATTGAATTTTACTCTGGTCCCAAATCTTCCGACACTTCAAAAAGTCGCTACCGGTTTCTTCAGGAATATCAACATCTTGATAATTTTTAAGAAACTAGTTACGATTTTTTGAACGCGGGTAAATTTAAGACTAAAGTAAAAGTTAGATGATCTTTTTCATGGACAAGAAAAAAAATTCGGGATAGAATTAGGATTCAACTTAAAATTTGTTCTTTTAAGAAATTAGGCGGGGCGGTAGAAAATATTCATTCACTCCTTTCTTTTTGCCTGGCGCTCTCAACAAAAGAAAATTCTTACCTGCCTTACGAGTTGATCCGCAACCTTAAACTTGTGGCGATCAGCGCGGGATTCTCCAAGTACGTGTTGCCTCTTCAGGATTGGCCATGAAAGATCAATAAAATTGGATTGCATCACCATTAATTAGGTACGCCGAATTAAAGAGCGCCGCACTGCCAATCACATATAACTCAGATGCCATTTTGGGTCCATACAGGTGTCGGAAACGAAGCGAAATTTCGTACATTTGCTCGGATAATGAAAAAATAACTGTTATCTTTTCCTGGTTCGAGTGATTTCGATTCCGTCTATCGAATCGTAATTGAGATTCTCAACAAAAACGACACACGCAACTTAAAATCACACTTCTTTCTCGCTCTTCTCAAAATTGCCCTAAACCATAATCTTTGTCTCCCTTCTCCGTCTCAAAAATTTGAAAACTTTATGTTCGTAATCTGATCACAATTCGGCTTGGTTCAGCTGCTCACGTTATTGATTCGGCTTGGGTTTCCTACGAACCTAAACCATTGAGGAAATCGGAACCGAATCTTTGACACCTCTAATTTGGGGAGCTACAAACAAGTAACTCGAATTTTTATTTGAGTAGACACCGTCGATGGGAGAAGCAACTGTATGTTGTTGACGTTAGGCTGGTCACATGT
Organism: Rhodomyrtus tomentosa; assembly: GCA_028455895.1. NCBI lineage: Eukaryota > Viridiplantae > Streptophyta > Magnoliopsida > Myrtales > Myrtaceae > Rhodomyrtus > Rhodomyrtus tomentosa. Next base: position 36,947,524 of record JAPCWY010000004.1, read on the forward strand.
GTGAGAATCTGAAGCATACCTAACATATCACTAACTTAACGCTGATTATTTAAGTGCTTTGGATGGGAAAAAATTCTAAAAAAATCAACAACTTTACTAGCATAACAGTTTTTTTTTTATGACCATGAGAATAACATTATATCGTAATTCATAAATTCTTAAAATATTGAACACCATAATATTTGTTATTAATTAGTATTTTTTGTTGTCTGAAATATATTACTAAAATAACGGTCGTCCAAAACTATGATATAATCAATTCTGAAAAAGGAAAAGTCCAAAGTAGGTTTTTATCAACCCTCATCCACGCAAGATGAGTGCCCATGCGTGGATTGCCACGTTGGATCATTCGTCTTGTCCCCGTAGCCACAAACTTTATACGCTTAATACAACCTTTGCATTGTCCTAATTTTGCTTGCGAAAGTGAACTTGGGAACCTAACAAACAATCCCTAGAATATGTTCATGAAATGCAGACTGACTTACCGCTATATAACGAACATCACTCACGAAGCTGTAAAATGGGGGAAAACTTTCGCTCACGGTGTTCATGGAGGAGCACATGAACTACAGAGGTTCTAATTCTCTAGGGTTTTGCCTCCTCCCGTCTGAGCTCGTACAAAGCTGAAAGGCCACGAAATTGTGGCACGCCCGGGATTGCCATGACCAGAACTAGAAACACACGTGCTATGCAAAAATGATTTAGTGAACATGCCTGGTTGGAAATCCATTTTGGTACGGAACGTCGACGATTTTCGAGACTAAACCTTCTCCTCTATTCCCTTTGAAAAGCACTGGCCAATAAGAGACCCATCACAAAATTTTACGTTCTTTTCTGAATGTGAGATATTCTATATGTTAACGGATAACGGAGGGGCTTAAGCCTTTATATAGTGTTTTAGTTGCGGACCCTCCCATGAGTAGACCTTTGTTTCTCGATCAACCCATTTTGTCCCGCTTTGTTGCCAAATAAGTCATGTATTCTGTAGGGGTCCCATCCAATACGAGACCTATTTTGCTAGCTCTTGTCATAAACTGAGCCCAACCTCACCTTGATCTGAATTGGCAGTCGCCTTTGAAGAAGCCTACACAAACGAAGTTACCAAAATGACTAGTAAAACTGTTAAACTATCTATCTACCATTAGGACAAAGGCAAGGAAAAGGGACTCAGAGCAATAAAGAATGTTTGTTTTTCAAGATTTTCTTGATAGTGATCGCATAAGATTTTCTCAGAAGGTTAGATCATACCCTTCAAATTTGGGCCGTCCGTGTTATGAATGAACGGTTAGAATTATTACTAATAAAAATATATATATAAAAACAATTCAAAAAATTGCACCCTAAAATAGGAGATCTGGGTCGTCTGTGTTATAAAGGACAGCTCGAATCCCAAGAGTAGGCGTTTCAAAAGAGGTCGAACTTGTTGGATAATATGATGTATTTTCATGGGTGAGTGAATGAGAAATTGTTTCTCAAAAAACACCATTGAGTTGAAAATGAGAAGTGAAAGTATGCTAGTCTCATAGTGAAAAGGAGGAAGGCCTTTGAAGTGGTTTATATGTGGTTACACTTACTTTAAGTGGTAACTATTATAATACAATTACCATGCCTCGCACACGCGCAAGAGGGTGCAAATTCCAGACCCCGATGTAGGCCTGACAAGTTGAAACTTGGGCACGAGCGCACGACCCGCGTACGTGAATGCATGACCGGAAAGTGGGTGTCGCGACAAGCCCATTTTTGCTTTATGCATTAATTTTTTCCAACTCAAGCCGTTACAATGTAACCGTTCTCAAGTTAATTATTGGTTGTTAATGGTATTAACAAAGTAATGTCTATTACAATTCTGTGGTTACAAAATTAAATACATAACGGCTCTAAACAGCATAGTTATTTAGCCGTTATTCTTTATTTCCGCAATGCCCCACTGAGCCTATAAATAGGTGGCTTCCCATTCTGTTTGTGAGATCGGAAAAAATCTACAGCCTCAAAGAAAAATTTTTCTCCCTCTTTTGAATCGTTTGCATCTGCATTATTTTCAATAGTATTCACGTTGTGTTCAAGTTCGTCGAAAGCTTTGGAATGTTGTGTTTGCCTCTATCGCTGCTTAACCATTGTATCTTAGGAGACAGACGTTCACAAAACCTCAAAGCACGTTTTGGAGGGGATGAATCTATTTTGAGGAAACTGTGTCGAACACAGGCCTCGGTATTTTTTTCAATTCCATTTCTTTTAATACTGTTGTGTTTCTGATCAGATTTTGTTCTTCTGAAGATTCGGATTTTGTCCTTCTGAGGGTTCAGATTCAGTGCTTCTGAAGTTGCTTTTGACGGGTTCAGATTCACTACTTCTGACGGGTTCAGATTCACTACTTTTGACGGGTTCAGATTAAGTGCTTCTGAAGATGTTTCTGATGGGTTCATATTCACTGCTTCTGAAGGTGCTTCTGAAGGGTTCAGATTCATTCCTTCTGAGAATTTAGATTCACTGCTTCTGAACTGCTTCTAAAGGTCCAGATTTTGTGCTTTTAACTTGCTTCTGAAGGTCCAGATTTTGTGCTTCTAACCTGCTTCTAAAGGCTCAGATTTTGTGCTTTTGACTTGCTTCTGAGCTACTTTTGAAGGCTCAAATTTTATGTTTCTCACTTGCTTCTAAGCTACTTTTGAAAGCTCAAATTTCATGCTTCTACCAACTTAGTGTTTTTATGTTTGAGGCAGTTTGCTCACATTTACTGTTGTCATTCGAATTTTAAGTATCATCCAATTTTATAAAACAGAATTGTTATTTTTAACATTGTTTGTCCAATAATCTTAAAACAGATTCGATTTGGATTCAATACTTACAATTCGAATAGCTACTGGAAAAGAAGTTGTTGATGTGTTTTCTAATTACATCACCAAAAAGTCTACCTCTGCTGTCCAACAACCTGGATCATCCTCTGCTTCTATTGCGGCTTCTTTCCACCATGGTGAAAAACCTGAAAAGTTCAACATATCGAACTTTAAAAGATGGTAGCAAAAGATGTTGTTTTATTTAACAATTTGAATCTTACAAGATTCTTGACTGAGGAACATCCTAAAGTATCCGATAGAGAAATGGATAAGCAAGCCTTCAATGCGATTGAGGCTTGGAAACATTTTGACTTCCTATGTGGGAATTATGTCATGAATGGATTACATGACTCATTGTACAATGATTATTGTGCAATAAAGATGGCAAAAGGAGTTATGGAAATCCTTAGACTGGAAATATAAAACAAAGGATGCCAGAGTAAAGAAATTTGTTGTTGATCGATTCCTTGATTATAAGATGGTGGATTCTAAAGCTGTGATCAGTCATGTGCAAGAAATTCAAGTGATCATGCTTGAGATTCAAGCTGAAGGAATGAACTTGAGTGAAACCTTTCAAGTGGCTACGATTATTGAGAAGCTACCTCCTAGGCGGAAGGATTTCAAGAACTACCTCAAGCACAAAGGAAAAGAAATGAACTTGGATGAGCTGATTGTTAGACTTCAAATCGAAGAAGATAACAGAAGCTCTGAACTCAAAGGGTTCAATCCTACTACAGCTAGGGAAAATGTTGTGGAGCACAATCATGGCCACAAGAACAAGAAGGTCACCAAGCCAAAGTTGGAACCAAAATGAGGAGTTTCTAAGAACAAGTTTCAAGGAAAATGCTTCAACTATGGCAGGTTAGGCCATAGATCTGTAGATTGCAGACTTCCAAAGAGGAAGAATTTTGAGACAAATATGGTGAATGACATGACTAAAGACATGTTAAATATAAACCTCTCTGCAATGGCTTCTAAAGTGAATTTAATTGGGTCCAATCCGAAGGAATGGTGGATTGACACTGGGGCAACTAGGCACGTATGCTCTAATAAGGACCTGTTCACAACTTTCGAACCACAATGGGGAGAAAGTGTTCATGGGAAACTCTGCATCTTCTGTTGTTGAAGGCCAAGGAAAAGTACTTTTGAAGATGACTTATAGGAAAGAGCTGACTCTGAACAATGTCCTATATGTGCTAGAAATCCGAAAGAACCTGATCACCGGATATCTGTTGAACAAGCATGGATTTTGCATGGTGTTCGAGTCAAATAAAGTTATTTTGTCTAAATCTGGAATGTATGTGGGGAAAGGATATGTATATGATGGGCTTTTTATGCTCTATGTCATGACAATTATCAATAAAAATAATAAGTCTTCTTTTTATTTGCTTAAGTCTTCAAATTTATTGCATGGTAGACTCAGACATGTTAATTATGATATATTGCGTAGATTAATTAATTTGGAACAAATACCATTATTCCAAATTGATTCAAAACACAAATGTGGAATTTGTGTTGAGATGAAATTAACGAAATCATCGTTTCAATCTATTGATAGAAGCACCGTACCCCTTGAATTGATTCATTGTGATGTTTGTGATTTGAAATTCATACAAACAAGATGTGGTAATAAATATTTTATTACCTTTATCGATGATAGCACTAAATATTGCTATGTATATTTGCTTAAAAGTAAAGATAAAGTTTTAGAGAAATTTGTTCTCTATAAAAATGAAGTTGAAAATCAACTTGATAAGAAAATCAAAAGATTGAGAATTGATAGAGGTGGTGAGTATGAAGTACCATTTGATGAATTCTGTCCTCAACACAAAATTATACATGAAGTAATTCTGTCATATTCACCTTAATCAAATGGTGTTGCTGAACGTAAAATCGCACATTGAAAGAAATGATGAATGCAATGTTACTAAGTTCAGGCTTACCTCAAAATATGTGGGGTGAAGCTATTTTGTCAAACAATTACCTTTTAAATAAGGTATCTCGAAAGAAATAGGATAAAACCCCTTATGAGCTATGAAAAGGTAGGAAATCATCCTACAAATGCTTGCGCGTGTGGGGGTGTCTTGCAAAAGTGATTGTTTCAACACCAAAGAAAACTAAGATAGATCCTAAAATGGTGGACTGTATCTTTATAGGCTATGCACATAACAGTAATGCATATTGATTCCTTGTGCATGAATCTAAAATTCCAGATATACACAAGAATACGATCATGGAATATAGGAATGCTTCATTCTTTGAAGATGTATTTCCTTATAAATCCAATGATGGATCAAGTTCGTCCAAACGAACGAATGAAACTATGAATGATGAAAGTCGTGATTCAGATCATGAACTAAGACACAGCAAGAGAGAGAGAGAGTGGAAAAATCATTTGGAAATGATTTTCTAACTTATTTGTTAGAAAAAGAACCACTAAATTATACAGAAACTGTAATTTCTTCTGAGGGATCTCTATGGAATGAGGCAATAAAAAGTGAAGTTGATTTTATTCTGCAGAATCATACTTGGGAGCTAGTGGATATTCCTCCTGATTGTAAACCTTTAGGGTCCAAATGTATTTTTAAAAGGAAGATGAAAGTAGATGGCTCCATTGATAAGTATAAAGCCAAACTTGTAATCAAAGAATACAGACAACGAGAAGGCTTAGATTACTTTGATACTTATTATCCTATGACAAGAATAGACTCCATTAGGATGATACTTTTAGCTGCAGCATTGCGAAATCTTGAAGTACATCAAATTGATGTAAAAACAGCTTTCTGTATGTGAATGACATACTCATTGTTGGTAGTGATGACAGAATGATCAAATCTACCAAGAATATGTTGAATTCAAGATTTCACATGAAAGATATGAGACTTATTGATGTGATTTTAGGAATTAAAATCACAATAACGTCTGAAGGTTTAATTTTAAATCAGTCACATTAAGTGGACAAGATTCTTGAAAAAAAAATCAATATGAATGATTCTGGTATTGCCAGAACACCATTAGGCAATAGTCTCCATCAATCCAAGAATAGAGGAGAGGGTATTTCTCAAGTAGAGTACTCTAGAATTATTGGGAGTCTAATGTACTTAATGAGTTGTACTAGACCAAATATTGCATATACGGTTAATAGATTGAGTAGATATACAAGCAATCCGAGTGCTAACCATTGAAAAGCAATAATAAGAGTACTTAGGTACCTACGGTATACTCGAACTCATGGTCCACACTATACTAGGTATACATCTGTTCTAGAAGGATATAGTGATACGAATTGGATATCTGATATAAAAGACTCAAAATCTACTAGTGGATATGTATTCACACTGACATGTGCTGCTGTATCTTGGAAATCCTGTAAACAAACTGTTATGGTCAGATCCATATATAATCTGAGTTTATAACTTTGGATAAATGTGGAGAAGAGGCTGAATGGCTACGCCATTTCTTAGATGATATTCCAAAATGGCAAAAACCCGTGTCACCAATCTGTATACATTGTGATAGTCAATCTGCGGTTAAAAGAGCACAGAGTAACATGTATAATGGTAAGTCTAGACGTATACGTTGTAGACATAATACCATTAGACAACTACTCTCAACTGGAATTATCTCTATTGACTACGTAAAGTTAAAAGATAATATTGCGGATCCGCTAACCAAAGGGTGTTAAATAGAGAGTTAGTTGAAAAATCGACAATAGGAATGAGACTGCAGTCCATTACAGGAAAGTTGATATAAAGAAAAACCCAACCTAGCTAACTGGAGATCCCAAGATCTAGGATCAAAGGAACAACCTAATTATATGAACTTAGTAATATCACTGTGGGGGTTTATCCCTCAAACCATTCCTATAAAAAAACAGTGATTTGATATCCCTTAAGTATGTGAAGTAAACAAATTACTGTGGGGGCATATCAGGAAAAGGATAGCAATTATGCTTTAATGATTCTTAATTAGAGAAAACCAATTACTCAAGATTAAGTAATCACCCATGTGAGAGAGAAGTGAGACCGCTTCAAAGGAGAATTTTTTAGGGCTGAATTCTTTAGAAACTCTATCAGAACCACGATGATGTTTACGGCCAAAACGAACATACTTATGAGAACTGAACAAACGTTTAGATGAATCTTGTGTGAAGTTTATGGGTCATATATTAAGAAAGCAGGACAGTTCAAGGACATCATATCTACTGGACAGCTGGTAAATTAAATATACTTTCATAAGGGAAGGTTCAAAGGGTGACACCTACCTATCCTATGCAGGTTTCATTTGTTGAACACTATCACAAAGTCAAAACCAAAAAAATTTACATTTATGTGGCGGATTGTTGGAAAGCATGATGTATTTTGATGGGTGAGTGAATGAGAAATTGTTTCTCAAAAAATACCCTTGAGTTGGAAGTGAGAAATGAAATTATGCTAGTCCCATATTGGAAAGGAGGAAGGCCTTAAAGTGTTTTATATATGGTTACACTTCCTTTAAGTGGTAACTATTATAATACAAGTATTATGCCTCGCGCACGCGCAGGGGGTGCAAATCCCAAATCCTAATGAAGGCCCGACAAGTTGAAACTTGTGCGCGAGCGCACGATCTACGTACGCGAATGCATGACCGAAAAGTGGGTCTTGCGACTAGCCCATTTTTGCCTTATGTATTAATTTTTTTCAACTCAAGCCATTACATTATAATCATTCTTAAGTTAATTACGGGTTGTTAATGGTATTAACTAAGTAACGTCTATTACAATTATGTGATTACAGAATTAAATACATAACGGCTTTAAACGGTAGAGTTATTTAGCCTTTATTCTTTATTTCCGCAACGCCCAACTGAGCCTATAAATAGGTGGCTTCACATTCTGTTTATGATATCGGAAAAAACCTACAGCCTCAAAGAAAAACTCATCTCCCTTTTTTTTCAATTGCATGCATCTGCATTGTTTTCGATAGTGTTCGCATTGTGTTCAAGTTCGTCAAAAGCTTTGAAGTGTTGTGCTTGCCTCTATCACTACTTAACCTTTGTATCCCGGGAGTCATACGTTCATGAAACCTCAAAGCATGTACTGATGGGGATGAATCTGTTTTAAGAAAACTGTGTCGAACACATGCCTCGGTATTTTTATCAATTTCATTTCTTTTAATACCGTTATGTTTCTGATCAGATTTTGTTCTTTTGAAGGTTCAGATTTTGTCCTTCTTAGGGTTCAAATCAAATTTAGTGCTTCTAAAGTTGCTTCTGACGAGTTCAAATTTATTGCTTTTGAAGGTGCTTTTGACGGATTTAGATTCACTCCTTCTGATGGGTGCAGATTCATTGCTTCTGACGAGTTCAGATTCAGTGCTTCTGAATGTGCTTCTAAAGGGATCGGATTCAGTCCTTCTAACGAGTTCAGATTCACTGCTTCCGAGCTGTTTTTGAAGGTTCAGATTTTATGCTTCTAACTTGCTTCTAAAGGTTCAGATTTTGTGCTTCTGACCTGCTTCTAAATGCTCAGATTTTGTGCTTCTGACTTGCTTCTGAGCTGTTTTTGAAGGCTCAAATTTTATGCTTTTGTTTTATGTTTGAGGCAGTTTGCTCACATTTACTATTTTCATTCGAATTTTAAGTATCCTCCAATTTTATAAAACAAAATTGTTATTTTTAACACTGTTTGCCCCGCAGAACCTAGAAAAATCGAAGCTTGATGCAATTCAGACTCCCAGGTCGCGAAAATGACTCACGGGGCAGAGAATACCTTGAGAATAAATATCGATGCCTCTTTCAAAAACTCTTAATGGTTTGAATAAAATATCTTTTCGACCAAAAATATATATATACTTATTTTACTGGCTCTAGTAACCAATGAGGCCAACCTTAAGGATTTTGCTAGATTATTGGAGGATATTATGTCCATTAACAAATTTGATAACCGAATTAGGAAAAAAAAAATCGTATCCTAGGATGATTGTTAAACGATACAAACATTCAGTTTTATCGGGTGAGACACTGTACATATATTTTCATCTTAATAGCACAACATGAGCAAGTGCACTTATGAGCTTACCCATCGTCAATATGGTGCTGGGCCTTGACCCAAGCCCATGGGAGTCACGGTCGGTTGTTGATGAATGTAAAGAGAGGCTAGCTCGATTCGTTTCCATTGCTCTGGTTTATAATTTGCGCGAAGCAAATTAAGTCGCGGACTGGATCGCGAAGGCCCATCGAAGGAAGGCGAACTGGATTTGAACACACCCGCTTCCCTTTGGAATCCTTTTTATTTAGAAACTCAAAATGTACGTTATCCTTTTCTTAGTTAATAAATGAAAGGCGAGCTTATGACCCAAAATTAATAATAATAATAATAATAATAATACCATAACATGATTAGGGGTGTGCAAACTGGACCGGACCGGCCTGGACCGGCGTAGGATCAGTTGGGTTGGTTCTGTCCTTGAGGTTGGCGGTTCGGTCCCCGTTCCATGATTTGGGATCAAACCAAACTGGCAATGTTTTTTTTAATTAATCTACATATAGAGTTAATTTATTTTTAACATTCTAAGAAACCCATGAATTTCATCTCACGCCTCTTGAGTTTAGTGGCTCATTGTACATATTATTTAGCAATTTGAATTTTGGTATTATTTTGAGACAAAATCAAGTCTTAATTGATGATAAGATCTGTTCCTTATGATGGGCACATGCACGAAGAATAAGCACGTACGTGCATAAGGATAGAAACTCGAGTCATTATGCAGATTTGAGAAATATGTTTTTTTTCACAATGAAAAATAAAAAAGAAAAAAATAAAATCCAAGTTCGGTTCCATTGCCCACCTGAGTTCAGCGGACCACATGCGGGCGTCGATTACGAGTATAAAAGATCACGTGAAGCCTTCGAGGCCGGATCGAATATACATTGGGTGCCCCTAGCATTTACGTGGTTGTATTGTCGTTGTATATTGATTATAGATTGTAAATTAACATTATATTATACTTTCTAAGGGTTATATTTTTATAAATAGTTAAAGTTAGTTGTCCTATTAGGCCCGAACTAGGATCGGTCCAAACTGCCGGTCCGGTTCAGTCCGTAGTCCCGAAAATATGGGAATCGAGACTATTAGTCCTGTCCTCAGTTCCATGTTAGGACCGAACCGCTCAGACCATGCACACCCCTAAACATGATCTAGTGATTGATCCGCACGAAATGCTAAAGTGAAATTGTTTCAAATCATCTTTAAAAAAAAACAAGAATTATTTTGCTTTCAAGCCGGTTCTCGAACAAGGGAACCGGTTTTTTCACGGTTTGGGCTCAATTGGTTTGTAGACCGAACCAAAACCACGGACAGGAAGCCTCGTGCGACTTCCAGCCCTAGTCGCTTGTGGATAGAGACGATCTGAGAGCTCAGATTCTCTCCGGCGAGGCGAGGGAGACAGAGAAGACGAGGAGGATGACGATAGACGATGAAAGCTCGGTGTACGTGGGAGGGCTTCCCTACAACGTCAGTGAAGACTCGCTTCGCGACCTTTTCGCCATCTACGGCTCCATCGTCGCCGTCAAGGTCCGTTTGCGCCCTCCCTTTCCAGCTCTCCTTTGCTCTAAAATCAGGGTTCGCTTCATTTTGCAGGGTTCCCACTTTCTAGCTTGTTGATTGTTTAGTAGCACTTGGCCTGGGCCGTGTTGCGGAGTCGGATTGAACTGATCGGTGTTACTAGTAGTCTGAGATTAAGTAATGGCTGTTTGAATTGAAGTAACATGAGTTTGGACAGCACCGTCGTTCGCGTGAAGGAATGGAATATGTTGCGGGTGGTCGATCTTTTCTTTCTTAGGTTTTTGTGATATCTTGTGCAAATTTGGTTTTGCAGATTATTAATGATCGTGCCACGAGGGGGAAATGCTACGGCTTTGTTACTTTCACTAATCCGAGGTCAGCGGTTGATGCCATCAACGACATGGACGGAAGGGTATGTCTTAGAAATTCTTCCGGAGATTTACTCTGTCAATGTCGAATGCAATTCAGCTGCTTTCATTTCTTGCTGTCTTTTGATGTAATTTTTACATTCTTGCACTTGGGTTTAGAGTATCAATGGACGGGTGGTTAGAGTTAATGGGGTGAAGACTAGAGGCGGTAGATGGGGTTTTGGTCGTGATGATTTACCACGAAGCAATGAGAGGGGCATGGATCGAGAACGAGGTAGACACAGAGAAAGGGACTATGATCATGATAGGGACAGGCATTTGGATCGATATAGCGACAGGTCTAGAGAGCGGGATCGGTCTCGAGACCATGACCTAGACCAGGAAAGAGAATACGAGCATGCTCACAATCATGATTACGAAAGGGATCATCTCGTGGATAGAGATCGAGACACCAGCAGGGATGTGGGTGACGAGGAGCAAGAGCACAGCAGGGAACACGTAAGGGTTCACGACATGGACACAGGTGGTGATATGCCGATTGACAGAAGGGACCTTAATGATGCAAATCAGTTTTCAAGGAAACGGAGAGGGTAAAGAAACTCTATGTCAAGTTCAAGCTTAGTTTTGCTTTTGCATTGTTTCGCTTTCTGATTTTTCGTACTGGTTGAACAGATATTTGAAACAAGATAAAGCAAATCAGGCAGAAACACAGTTAATGGAAATTTGAAATAGTAAAATATCTCTCTCTGGGAAATGGAAGCCATTGTTCTTGATATAGAGAAGACAGTTTCGCAATTCTTATGTAATTTTCCTCTTAAGAGGAGAGATCCTTTATATCAGTTGGCGCATGCTAGGGTGGCTACCCTGCAGCATCAGTCAATCTTCTGTCCTGGCAAATCACTGTTCTTTATAAACTAAGGAGATCTTGATTCGTATCATGTATTCATTGATTCGGTCAGTTGGTGGGCGAGAGATCCTTCCATTTGCTTTGGTTGTTGAGTTATTGATTTGAATCGTACAAGCCCAATTCACTATCTTTCCATGTTTTGTTGTTCTGAATAGAGGATATCTGCTGTCTGTAAACAAATGGGTGCAAGTAGTAGCTTAAGCTTAATCATGACTGACTTGACCTATCTTCATGCTTCTTCTATGTCCTTATGTGGTTGCAGTTCCAGTCCGAACAGCCTTCATAGCAGGGAACTTTCGGCAGATTTGCTTTATGATAGTTATGATCAGGTATGTAAGCTTTGGAGTCTCAAATTACCTCTTTAAGCTTCTGTGCTGAAGGAATAAGAACCATCGTTCAATTTGACAGGCTAAAGAGCAACTGGAGATTTCCATTCAAAAGCATGAAGAACTTAAAGAGGAGGTTATATATTCCACTGCATGATTTGATCTATTGCCGAAAGACAAGAATATTCCTTAATTCTGTAGAGATCTGTTAGCTGCTACATGAATGTACATGGGCAAGGAAAAATTTAATGAGTAGTTGGACCTAGATTGTCTCGTTTCAACTCAAATGGCTGAACCTGGAAAAACTGCCTCAAAACCTGGTCTTGCCAAATTCTTCTTAATCCTGTTCTCATCTGAAGTTGCTTTTGGGCAGATCTCTCAGATGGAAGATGGATTGGATGAAAAGCAACAGTTTATCTTGGAACTGCAGAAGAAATCTAAGGTAGCTTTTCAGTTGTTACATAGCAACAGAATGCTAAACTGAAGATTTTGCATTTTTTTTCTCCATTTTAGTTCTTTTTGGTCCTGTGAGTTGTGGCTTACCGGTCTTGTAATATAATTGGATGTTGACTGCAGAAATTAGAGGATTCATTGACTTCTGCAAAAAAACTAACTTCTCGACGCAAGATGCAGTTGACCAAGGTATTTCGGCAGATGTTTTTTTGTTGGTTTTTAATTTTTCAGCTACTGCTTATGGAAATGCCTGAATCGGTGAAATTTTTGCAGCTTCACAAATGCTATCTTCAAATCAGAGACTACAACGACAAAGTTAAAAGCTGTGAACAGGAACTGCAGGTTAGCTTTTTCTTTCTTTGTTATGTTGGTAGCGAGGGGTTGCAGAGAGTTCTTTGTCCTGCATACTATGGTTGTTCTTTTGAAAATTTTAAGCAATGATAAAATAGGAAGGGATTGGTATCAACTCTATTTTCCCTCCACACGAGGAATATATTTGATCTAGTTCTTAAGGCTCCTCTCTAATTCTAGCATGTGGAGAGGATGGTAAACTGAACATTCGCGAACTCCGTTTCATGACGTTTTTTTTATATACTTAAAATTATAGTTAGTACAGTTACATTATTTTGTATTGAAAATTTTAAAGCTTCTTGAATATTGTAAATGGATGTAGCATTGAAATAAGAGTATGGTGACTTTTGTTCATCGCTTTTCTAAAGAGCATTTATCACAACTGAAATTGTTTTACTTTTGCTGTCTATTGTATTGTTAGATCAAAGAAGTCATTATGTATTCAGTATATAAAAAGAGTGCATATAGTGGCATGAAAAGTTCCATTTTGGGTCTGTATGTAGTATTCAATCCTGTATTTCTGTTTTAGCCCCCATTCAATACATATTAGCAAGGAATTTTGTTAAAGAAAAAAATTGCATGCAGCAGCATTGAAAACTACGTTAATATCAAGGAAGTATGTTTTATCATTGGATGGATTTTTATGACTTTTAAGTTCGTTGTTTTGATTTGTTCAGCCGATGCTGCATTTGGACCTGAGTTTTCCCTGCTGGCTTTGGTTTTCAGTTTTCTGTGGTTTATTGCCGATTCCACGATTCTTTCCATCCTTTCCTCAGTATAGATTTTTTCATAATATTTAATATATGGTGCTCTCAAGAATGGGGTTGGGCGTGATTAATTTTTTTCTTAGCTGCATGATTGCGTATGGAGAACGTTTAGCATGCGAATGTATGTTTTTTTTTTAGTTCGATTAAGCTGCCCTTGATAAATCATTTTCATGGAATGTTGTCTTTGTTGAGACTGAATTGCTTTTCTCGATTTGGAAAATCAGGTTAGTTTACAAACTGTTTAGAACTCTAGAAACTTCTGTTAAAGGCTGAACAAGAAAAGATGAGTGGATGAGTAGTGATGTAAATGAGTATTCTTTCTCCCTTTGCAGTCCCTTGTTGATTCGGCGTTGGCAGAAAGTGACTTTGGCAACGATACTAGCTTAAGGCGTGGAGTGCTGGTTAATGGCAATGTGTGACGTCCCTGAACTGTTGCATCAAGAAGCACGTGTTGGAATCTTGGTTTAGTGTCCGAGTTTTGGTTTCTGGTATGGATGTAAATCTGCAGATATATGTTGATTTTATTATTAAATGCAGTTTATGGGTATTCAGATATTTGGTGTATGCTTTTGGATGTTAGAATCTTGTCCCATGTCGGACTGCCAGATGAGTCCTTGGTTTACCTTTGTTCTGGTTGTAGGAGAACTTTTTTCTTATTACAGCTGGTGGAAGAAAAACATTTCTTAGGCTTCAGAGAGCTGGGATTACCTTTGCAGATTTATTATAATGGAGCATTGTGCTTTGTGAATGAATGAATGATGTCCACCCAATACATATGATGGGGCCACGGTACTGGCATTTTTTTTTTTTTTGGGTGCCTTTTTTGGGTCTTGCTAGCATTCTGAAATTGCTTTTTCCTTACAGGTCTTTTAGGTGCACATGATAACACTTCAGAAGCAGAATTTCTGCTTTAGAAATACTTTTGAAGCTGAAATCCTTGATAACGACATTTCAGAAGTGCTTCTGAAGCCAAAATCCGTTTGGTAAAAATATTGAGAATTTTTACTTTTGGAAGATATTTTTCCTTCTGGTTGGATTTTTGGCCAATTTTGAAAAGTTAAAAATTGTAGGTGCTCAACTTCAGAAATTACTTTTTCGACTACACCAATCTTTGCCGACCATCGCCCGTCTATCGGTGCTCCCCAACCGTTGGCCACCGCCGCCGATTGTCACCAATCACCGATTGTCGCCACTAATCACCGGCTGTCGCCGATTATCGGAGGTCGGTGACTAGTCACCGACTGTCGCCCGTCGTCGCCGTTGCCGTCGCCGTCGCAATCGTCGATCACCAGCCTTTGGTTGTTGTTCACCGGTGTTGCTGACGCCGGTTTTTACCGACCACCATCGTTAGAGATTTTGCTAATAATGTTTCAAAAATAGAAATTTCAAAAATAGAAATCAACTTCCGCTTTAAATCAACTTATGTTTTTGATTAAGAAGTTGAAAAATTAACTTCTATTTCTAATGGTATTTTTGAAGTAGAAGTGTTGCCATGCACACCTTAGCATAAAAAAACTAATCTTAAGTACGTGAATTTTTTTATGCCTAGTCATTAGCATTATGACTGATTGTCCCCATGACCTTTTATTTTTGGTCATTGACCATTGTCCTAATGAAATTGCTTGCTTCTAAATATGGTGATGTAAAGTGTCTTTATTTTCTCAAAATGGAATTTGTTTCAAACAAGGGTACGAAGAATTCCAAACAAGGGTATGAAGTCGTCATGTCAGTTTTAAATAAGCGCCTAAGGTAGCTATGACAGTTTGAAATAAGGGCTTGACCTTGCCGATCCCTTGTTTAAAGATAATTTTAATTATTTTTTTTAAATTTGTATTCTTTTCTTTTCTTTTTTCTCATTTGTTTATTTTTTTACTTTTGCTATGATCGAAAAGGGCTCAGCAACCCTCGCTTGTGGCTTATAGGGCGGACTTCCCCTAGGTGACGGTGACCTTGCCTTTGGCCGATGAAGGTGGCCTTCGCCCATCCCTTTTCAAGCATCATTAGGGGTCAGCTGTTGGACATGGGCGAGAATGAAAGAAAAAAACAAAAAGACGGAAAAAAATTAAAATAACGTGAAGGAAGAAAATACCATTGATCAGTCGGAAGATTAGGCACTCATTTTAAACTACCATAGCCATTTTAGGCTCTTTTTTGAAATAAGGTGCACTTTGAATCTTTATTGAGAAAATAATATCACTTCGGATTCTTACCTAAGAAAATGATGGTACTTCAATATTGTCTATTTCGGACTTTTATTTGAAAAAATGAGAGCATTTGAGTTCTTCATTTGGAATTTTTCCTCTTCTCCCAACACCTCTGTCCAATGTTCTAAAACGGTTTGTGTTTCCACGGCTTAAAAATGGGGAAAATTTGCCTGTTTTTCGTCCGATAAGCACAAGAAGAAACGCACGGGGAGTGTCCAAGCTATGTGCATTAGATTATCTTGGGTCACCCTGATTCGTGGGAAAAAAAAGGATGATGCGAAATTACAGACGCTGTTAATACAACATTTAAATGATGTAATTTTAGATGGACTCGCCTTCACGGAGTGGAAAATCAATGAGATTCCTGAACCAACTTGTTAGAGTTCTTGGCATGCGTCAGTAGACTCGGTACCCCCCAAATCTAATCTAAGCACGAGGCTTGAAAAAGTTCAGGTGGTTCTCGAGTCAGTAGACTCTCTATCTCTCTGAAAGGGTAAGTAACAGTTGCCTGCGCTGGCAGCAATGACCGGAGCGGCTGTTTACTGAAGGGTAAATCCGACTCGCCCTTGGAAATCGGCACCTAGTTATATTGAACTTGAAGCCCGACCAGGATCTTCTGATCCTCAGAGCCACACGCTTTGATCCTGGTCCTGGAGAAAAAGCGGTGTAGAGCAATGACATAGGATTCCACTTAAGGAAGGTGCTGGCAACATGAACACGTTTTCACTTTCCAAGATTACCATTATTTAAGAAGTTATTCAATGCAAAATCTGGCAGAGTATCCACTACAGTTTGAATATTCAGATATGCCTCATTAAGAAAATAAAGTAAGACGATTCTGTTTCCTTTTTTGCTATCTTGGAACATCGGAAACTAATGTAAATGGAAGCCAACAGGCATTTGTAGATTGTGAAACAGCCTATGGAGCTGGGCCACATGAGGACTTATTCAAATGCACATAGCATTCATAGTGGTAGCAGGAACCGAGAAGACGATGAAGAAGCTCTCAAATGGGCTGCTCTCGAGCTTCTGCCAATGTACCGGAGTGTGCGGAAAGCGTTTCTGCATGGAGTTACGGGAGATCTTAAAGAAACAGACCTCACAAAACTCGGGTTTGAGGAGAGGAAAGATTTACTGGGCAAGCTTCTGAAGAATGCCGGTAGCAACGACGAGTACCTGCAGAAGCTCAAGAGGAGGATAGACAGGTTAGGTGTACCAATATTAGAAGAATGAGATGACGCTAATTCATCCTTTGCTGAGAGTTGAAGATGGTTCCTTTTCGAGAAGGTTATACAGATGACATTGCAAGTTGAAAAAATCACAAGCAAATTCCCGCCCTATTCATTTATCAAGTGTGTATGTTTAATTTATTTTACTTAATGAACAGAGTTGGCCTCAAATTACCGACAATTGAAGTGCGATTCCAGTATCTCAATGTCAAGGCAGAAGCTTAGGAGGGTGATAGAGCTTTACCAACAGAACTCAACTCCTCTATCAACCGGCTAGAAGAACTCCTATTTTTGATTTATATATATATATATATATGTGTGTGTGTGTGTGTTGTCATTCCTGAGGATTTCATGGTGATCTTCTGTTCTGTCTTAAAGGATGTAGGAATTTATCTTCATCTCCTCAGAAGGTTTTCTGTTCTTCACAATGTCAGTGGTATAATAAGGCCTGGAAGGCACCTGATTTCGATCAATCACTTAGCCAACCTTCTTTGGTTTTGTTAACCCTCTCAGGTTCACAATATTATCATCGCACGCTTATTAAATTATTTGCAGAATGACCTTGCTGCTGGGACCACCTGGCTCTGGCAAAACCACCTTACTCAAAGCTTTGACAGGAAAACTAGATCCGAAACTGAACGTATGACAACCTTCTTTTAGAATTTATCTTGCAAAACATTGTAGTTCTCATTGCGTACAGGATTTGCGCCATTCTTTAGTCTTCTCAGAACTTCCTTGTGAATTTTAGTTTTCAGGAGAAGTCACATACAATGGCCACAAAATGCACGAGTTTGTGCCGGAAAGGACGGCCGCTTACACTTGCCAGTACGACATCCATATTCCCCAGATGACTGTTAGAGAAACATTGGCCTTACTCTGCAAAATTTCAAGGAGTCGGTTCTAGCTACGGTAAGTTAAATGCAAATAGTAGAGCTGCTAGACATGGAGAATCAGCATCTTCATGACTTCTACCAAATCCACGACCTGCAGACATGCTTACAGAACTTCCAAGAATAGAGACGTTATTGAAAATTAAGCCAGATCCTTATATCGATGCTCTGATGAAGGTAGACATATCTTACCTCACTCAGAGACATTCTCCTTAAGTTTTTCGTTAAATTCTTGCGTGAAGGTTCTTATGCTGAGAATGTGTTGTGGTACAGGCATCGGTTATGAAGGAACACAAGGAAGACATAGTTACTGATTATGTTCTCCGGGTAACGCAAACCATTTTTAGAACCACACAGATCGTGGATTTCACGCATTGCACTGTGTTGAAATGGCTGAGATTTTATTTCCAAACCTAATAGCTGTCTAATTAGTCTTTAATTGATTTCTTGTATTTGGCCGTTGTCCAATTAGTCATGTTAGCTAGCCGTTAGTTGTGAGAATATTAGATTAGCCTAATTAGGGGGAATAGTTGTCTATTTCCTTTTTCATTGTATACTTCCTTTTCGACCTTGTGCATAACTCCTATAAGGAGGAGGCTGTAACTTATTGGAAAGATAAGGAAAAATATACATTTCCTCACTTACATCTTCATGGTATCAGAGCCAGAAACTCTAGCAAACCTTCGTTAGTCTTGTGCTCTTTGTTTCTATCTTATATTCATCATGTCTGATGAAACCCCCGAGAATATTCCTATTTCCAATAAATTGCAACCTTCAGAAAAAATTCTGACACTCACCGAATCTCACTCAATTCAGATTACTACGATCAAGCTGAATGGTGATAATTTTCTTCGGTGGTCACAGTCTATTCAAATGTATATCCAAGGGAGAGGGAAGATGGGATATTTGACCAAGGATAAAACCAAACCAGCAAAAATAGACCCGTCTTGGGATGTTTGGGATGCTGAGAATTCAACGGTGATGACATGGCTAGTGAATTCTATGGAGGAGGAAATTGGAGCCAATTATATGTGCTTTCCTACTGCCAGGAATTATGGGATAGCATAAATCAAATGTATTCTGATTTGGGGAATCAATCCCAAATCTATGAGCTGAAGCTGCAGTTCAGTGAGATTCGGCAAGGAGACGATACAATCACAAAGAATTTTAATATCTTGAGAAGGTTGTGGCAGGATCTTGATCTCTTCGACTATTATGAGTGGAAGTCCGTTGAAGATTCCCAGCACTGTAACAAGGTAACTGAGGCTGATCGTAATTTTAAGTTTCTTGCAGGCCTTTCTAATGAATTTGATGAAGTTAGAGGAATGATACTTAGTAGACAGCCCTTCCCACCTATTGGCGAGGTATTTTGTGAAGTTAGAAGAGAAGAAAGTCGGAGGAGTGTCATACTTGGTAAATCCAATATCGAAGCAAAAGCCTCTGCTGAAGGGCATTCTAATGCCTTGGCTTTGGTTGGTTCTAAAGCAAATATTGGCAAGTTGAGTTATACTACACGCAGGATAGATGAGAAGTCTCGTGTGTGGTGTGATCACTGTAATAGGCCCCGACATACTCGAGAAACATGCTCGAAAATCCATGGGAAGCCAACATCGTCAATGAGAGGCCACAAGATGGGAAGCATAAGCTATCCTTCGGCCAATGAAGCTAAAACTAATCCATTCAACAAGGAGCAGATTGATCATTTGTTACAACTATTGAAGTCTAACTCAGTCCAGGGTAAACAAACAGCATCTATTGCCCAGAAATGTAGTAATGCAAGTCCTCTTTCTAGCTTCTCTACTGCTGCCCCTTGGGTTATTGATTTGGGTGCCTCTAACCACATGACAAGTCTTCACTATTTATTCAAATCCTATTCTCCTTGTTCAGGTAATCACAAAATCCGAATAGCCAATGGTAGTTTCTCACCCATTGTCGGAAAAGACTCTAAAATTTCAGATTTTATAGACCTTTTGAATGTTCTACATGTTCCTAAAATTGATTGTAACCTTTTATCTGTTAGCAAATTGTCTAAAGATTCTAATTGCCGTTTCATTTTCGTTGACTCCTATTGTGAATTTCAAGAGCAGATTTCAAGGAAGACGATTGGTAGTGCTAGAATGGTTGATGGTCTCTACTACTTTGATGAATCTATCTTCGATAAAAAAGCTCAGGTGTACAGTACTTCCTGTTCATCTCCTATCCAAGAACAGATTTTACTTTGGTATCATAGACTAGGACATCCTAGTTTTAAATATTTAAGACATTTGTTTAAAGGTGTAGTTTTGTCATCACTTCATTGTGAAAGTTGTCTTCTTTCTAAAAGTACTCGAGTCTCTTATACTACGAAACCCTATCGTGCATCCAAACCTTTTTATTTAATTCATAGTGATGTTTGGGGTCAATCACCTATCACCATTATGACGGGAAAAAGATGGTTTGTGACTTTCATTGATGATCATACACACTTGAGTTGGGTCTATATGATGAGTGCCAAGTCTGAGGTTGAAAAATTATTCAAGGATTTTTTACCACATGATTGCAAATCACTTTCAAACTCAAATCAGCATTTTGCGTACTGACAATAACATAGAGTTTTTCAATTAGTGTTTGGGGACTTTTTTTAGGGAAAAAAGTGTACAACACCAATCCTCTTATCGTGACACACCCCAACAAAATGATATTGCTAAAAGAAAAACAAACATCTTCTTGAAGTAGCTCGTACTCTAATGCTTTCTATGAATGTTCCTAAGTACTTGTGGGGAGAGGCTGTGTTGACTGCATCATATTTAATTAATCGAATGCCTACGTGGGTTCTTCGATATATCACACCTTTAGAGTATTTCAAAAAGGAATTTTCAACAGCTCGTCTTCATTTAGGTTTGCCTTTAAAGGTCTTTGGTTGTATTGTTTTTGTTCATTTACCTGCTCCCTTTAGGTCTAAGCTTGATCCTAGAGCTGTGAAATGTGTTTTTATTGGATACTCTCCAACTCAAAAGGGCTACAAGTGCTATAATCCTCAAACCAAAAAAACCTATGTTAGCCTTGATGTCTCGTTTCTTGAATTACAACCTTTTTTCCCAAAAAAAATCTTCAGGGAGAGCGGGATAGTGAAGATAATTTTTTGGGTGCATCTCTTCCTAATCCAGTTCCTAATTTTGACTCCAACTATATCTAGTCTATCTCCTGTGTCAGCCCAAACACCTTCTCTGCCAAAAAATATTGATGTTTCAAAGCTAGGGAGAGAAAAAGTATTAGATTCTGAGTTTCAGGTTTATTCTAGAAGAAAGACACTTCAAACGGCAAGAGACTATCCCATTCTGAAACCACATCAGTTTGAAGCCTCGAAAGATGACTCATCTCATCCTTCCGGTAATTCTGATCTCATTTTACCTTCAGTATCTTCTTCTTATTTGAATCCTTCTACCCTTGATATTCCTATAGACATTCAAAAAGGGGTAAGGTCTTGTACTCAGCACTCTATTGCAAATCATGTGTTCTACCAAAAGCTATCACACAATTATACAGCATTTGTTGCAAATGTATCTCGCATATCTGTTCCTAGAAGTATTCAAGAAGCCTTGAATGATCCAAAGTGAAAAGTGGCAGTAGAGGAAGAGATAGAGGCACTTGAGAAAAATGGAACTTGGGAGTTAGTCGATTTACCAAAAGGGAATAAGATAGTTGGTTGCAAATGAGTGTTTATAGTAAAGTGTAAAGTAGATGGAAGTGTTAAGAGGTACAAGGCTAGACTTGTGGCAAAGGGATGCACATAAACTCATGGAATTGATTACAATGAGACATTTGCTCCAGTTGCCAAAGTAAATTCTATTCGAATTTTATTATCCTTGGCTGCTAACTTTGATTGGTCTTTACATCAGTTGGATGTCAAGAATGCTTTCTTGAATGGTGACTTGGAAGAATAAATCTTGATGGATATGCCACCTGGTTTTGAGGAAGAGGATGGCAAAAAAAGAGTTTGTAGACTAAAGAAAGCATTGTATGGATTGAAGCAATCGCCCAGAGCATGGTTTGAACGGTTTGGGCATGTTGTAAAGAAACTGGGCTACTGTCAAAGTCAACGAGACCTGTTCTATAAACACTCAAAGAATGGTAAATGTGCTATCTTGATTGTTTATGTCGATGACATAATATTAACAGGAGATGATATTAGTGAACTAGAAAATATAAAAAGGAATTTGGCTGTTAAGTTTGAAATTAAGGACTTGGACACTTTGAAGTATTTTCTTGGCATAGAAATTGTAAGGTCTAAGGATGGTATATTTGTTAATCAACGCAAATATGTGCTCGATTTTCTATATGAGACAGGTTTACTTGGGTGTAAAGCTACAGATATACCAATGGGACCCAATATGAAGCTAAAACCTGCAAAGAACGAAGTAGTGGATCAAGAACGGTATCAAAGGCTGGTGGAGAGGCTGATTTATTTATCTCACACCCGGCCGGATATAGCCTTTGCAGTGAGCATGGTAAGCCAGTTTATGCATTCACTAGGTCCAAAGCATTTTGAAGCCGTTTACAGGATCTTACGATACTTGAAGGGATGTCCCGGAAAATGCTTGATATTTAGGAAGCGGGGACATCTACAAGTAGAAGTATATACTGATGCAGATTGGGTCGGGAGTATTTTAGATAGGAGCTTTACTTCTGGTTATTGCATTTTTATGAACGGTAATCTTATTACTTGGAGGAGCAAGAAGCAGAATATGGTGGTAAGAAGTAGTGCTAAAGCCGAATATCGATATGTAGCTCTTGGTATGTGTGAGGTGATGTGGATTAAAAAGATTCTGGAAGAACTGAAATTTTCAGATTCCCAACCAATGAAGATCTCCTGTGATAACAAAGTAGCAATTTCAATTGCACATAATCCGGTCCTCCATGATCGTACAAAACATGTGGAGGTGGATAAGCATTTTATTAAAGAAAAAGCTTGATAGTGGACAGGTTTGCATACCATATATTTCAAAAAATGAGCAGGTTGCTTATATACTTACGAAAGGGCTACATAAGAAACATATTAATAAGCAAGCTGACGATGGAGGATATTTTCATGCTAGCTTGAGGGGGAGTGTTGAAATGGCTGAGATTTTATTTCCAAATCTAATAGCTGTCTAATTAGTCCTTAATTGATTTCTTGTATCACTAATTGATTTCTTGTATTTGACAGTTGTCCAATTAGTCTTATTAGTTAGCTGTTAGTTGTGAGAATATTAGATTAGCCTAATTAGGAGGAATGGCTGTCTATTTTCTTTTTCGTTGTATACTTCCTTTTCGACCTTGTGCATAACCTCCTACAAGGAGGAGGCTGTAACCTATTGGAAAGATAAGGAAAAATATACATTTCCTGACTTACATCTTCACACTGATCCAAGCACTGATTTCTCCCAGATTTTAGGACTTGGAAGTTTGTGCCTATACTATGATAGGAAATGAAATGATGAGGGGCATTTTTGGAGGACAAAAGAAATTTGTTACTACTGGTGAAGACCTGCATGGATGTAATTCTTTTATGAGATGCCTAAGTTTGATGTGTATTGGTTCTTATTTACATTTTTTTTTGTTTGATAATTGGTTTAGAGGAAATGTTGGTTGGTCTCGTAAATGCGCTTTTCTTGGACAATATATCAACTGGTCTCGACAGTTCAACCACCCTTCAGATAGTAAACTCTATCAGGCATTCCATCCATATATTTAACAAGACTGCTCTCGTCTCACTTCTTCAGTCACCTCCAGAAACTTATGAGCTCTTCGACAACATTATACTCCTCTCGGAAGGACAAATCGTGTACGAAGGCCCAATGTCCCAACAGGAAAGGTATTGCTGACTATCTATAGGAAGTAGGTGATGTAGTTGCATAAGTGACATTTATGCGGTATTGCTAGCTTAGTTCATGGCAATTGTTTGGCAAACTTCTCAAATTGTGTACCGTACATACTTCATTTTTGAAAACGACATTTCTAGGAGGAATACAGAAATTTTTTAACATGAATTTAAGTTGCATGATCTGCTTTCTGTCAGCTCTCTAGTATTCTAAACTCCAAGTGACAACCTGCTCCTAGACAGACAAATTTTGCATGCCTAACTTTGCCTCAATTGTGATTAAAAAGGTGACTTCAAGAAAGGAACAGAGGCAATACTGGGTCAATGAAGAATCACTATATCATTACATTCCAGTTGCTGAG
Source organism: Rhodomyrtus tomentosa (assembly GCA_028455895.1). NCBI lineage: Eukaryota > Viridiplantae > Streptophyta > Magnoliopsida > Myrtales > Myrtaceae > Rhodomyrtus > Rhodomyrtus tomentosa. Next base: position 36,971,594 of record JAPCWY010000004.1, read on the forward strand.
TTTGTTGAGGCACTCAAGTCATTTCAAGTGGGAAGAGCCAATGAACAGGATCTGAGGACCCCATTTGATAGGTCAAAAAATCATGCTTTGGCATTGGCAAAATCTAAGTATAGTGCTAGTAAGAGCGAACTATTGAAAGCTTGCTTGTCTAGGAAAGCAACTCTAATGAGGAGGGATGCCTCTCTGCACAAAATCATGATACTTCAAGTGAGTGAAGTTTCTTTTTCTAGGCTACATTACAACAACATCAACATTAACATCAACAACACATTTATCACAAACTAGCAAAGTATCATGATTTTGCAAACTTGGGTCAGCGGTCGATGAATCTCAAAGAATCATAAAAATAAAAGCAGAATCAAGCAAGGGAAAAAAGATAAATTTATAAATACACACACACAATACCCCTCTACAACACTAATAGCCATCCTCCACTCCCTTCTAAGATAAATCGTACATCAATCTATTTCTCACTCCATTAAATTTTGTTTTACTGTTTTCCTCCAAGTAAGTTTCGACCGATCTTTATTTTTTTGGTGTTATGCTCTCGATGGCAAACTTCTATACGTGCCGATGCATTTAAGAGTATTCGGAGGATATGCCTAAACATCTCAATCTATGCTCTCTCTTTTTTTCCGCCACCGGTTCTACTTCAACTTTTCGTCGATTCTTTTCGTTCCTTATCTTATCCATCATTGTACAACCACACATCCACCTTAACATCCTCATTTCGCTACTCCTATTTTATGCTCATGTTTCTTTTGTACTGACCAACATTCAGCTCCGTATAACATGGCAGATTTGATTGCTGTTCTAAAAAATTTTCCTTTTAACCTAAGAGGAATTTTGTGATTACACAAAAATCTCAATGCACTGCGTCATTTCATCCAACCTGCTCTAATTCTATGATTTACATCCTCATCATCCCCTTCCTCCTTTTGCAATATTAATCCCAAATATCTAAATGTATCTTTCTTGGGTACCTCTTATCCGAGCATATTTACGGCTTCTTGATATCCTCTTCCTGCCGTGTCAAACTCACATTTCAAGTATTCCGTCTTATTTCGACTTAGCGTAAATCCTTTAGACTCTAACGTACTTCTCCATACTTGTAACTTAGCGTTAACCCCAGCCTTGATCTCATCAATAAGCACAATATCACCTGCAAATAGCATACACCACGACACCTCATTTTGAATATATTTTATTAGCTCATCCATAGCCAGAGCAAAAAGGTAAGGCTCAAAGCAGAATCGTGATGTAAGCCTACTGTGATTGAAAAATAACTTGATATGCCATCAGAAGCCTTCACACATGTAGTAGCACCGTCATACATGTCATTGATTGCATCGACGTACTTTGAAGGTACTTTTTTCTTCTCAAGAATCCACCACAAAATTTTTCTTGGAACCCTATCATACGCCTTCTCGAGATCAATAAACATCATATTGAGATATTTCTTTCTTTCTCAATATCTCTCCATCAATTGTTGTATCAAGAAAATAAACTTCATGGTAGATTTTTCTGGCATAAATTCAAATTGATGGACAGAAACATTGGTCTCTATTCTCAAACGATGCTCAATAACTCTCTCCCACAGTTTCATTGTATGGCTCATAACCTTGATGCATCTATAGTTAAAATAATTCTGGATATCCCCCTTGTTCTTGTATATAGGCACAAGTATACTCTTTCTCCATTCATCAGACATCTTATTAGTATGGAGTATCTTGTTAAAAAGCCTAGTCAACCAATTTATTACTACATTCCCTAAGAATCTTCACACTTCAATAGGACTACCATCGTGTCGTAAGGTTTTACTAGTTTCATCTTTTTTAATGTCTCCCTAACTTTCCGTGCTTTGACTCTACGCACAAACCTTCGGTTTGAATTATTAGAAGTATATTCCACATCCACCTCATTTCTATCGCTCTTTCCATTAAAAAGTTTGTTAAAATAGCTCATTCACCTACCCTTAACGTCTTCATCTCTTATCAAGAGTGTTTGATTTTCATCCTTGATACATCTAACATGTGTCAAGTATTTAATTTTCTTGTCTCTTGACTTTGCAAGTCTATAGATGCATTTTTCTCCTTATTTGATCGCAAGTTTGTTGTACATATTGGTGAAAACCTTGTCTTTGGCCTTTCGCACAGCTTTCCTAACAATTTTTCTTGTCAATCTAAACTTTTATAAATTCTCTTCATTAAGACATTTGTGTAGGCATATGAAACAATCATTCTGCTTCATTGCTTCATGCACCTCGTCATTCCACCAACAAGTTTTCTTTATTTGATGTTCATTCCCTCTACTTTCGCCTAACATCCCTTTTGCCATTCTCTGGATGCAGTTAGACATCTACTTCCACATCATAATTAATTCGCCCTCCAGTCGCTACGGTCCTTCCTGTAGCATTTTTTTTCTTGAATTCGGTTTGTTTTTCCTCATGTAACTTCCACCATCGTACTTTCAGATGCTGCGCACTTCTCTTCATCTTTTGTACTTTGTTATACCGAACTTCTAAGACCACCAACTTATATTGTGTAGCTACACATTCACCAGAGTATACTTTACAATCTACATACGAGATTCTATCCTCTCTTCTGGCAAGAAAGAAATCAATCTGATTACAATTTTGATCGTTGCGAAAAGTAATCAGATATGACTCTCTTTTCCTAAAAAAAGTGTTTGTCAACATCAAATCATAAGCTAATGCCACACTCAAGATGTCTTCGCTAGCCTCATATCTGAAATCTCCATGAACTCTGTTAAAACATCCACTACTCTGACCGACATGTCCATTTAGATCTCCTCCTATGAATACATTCTCCTCGTGTGGTATCCGCCTTAAAATCTTTTCCAGATCTTTCCAAAATCTGCTCTTCTCGGACGTTTGCAGTCCAACTTGAGAGGCATATACACTAAGGATATTCAGAATTAAATCTATCACTACCAACTTAACTAAAATAATCCTATCTTATAACATCAACAACTATATCTTTGAAATTTTTATCGATCAGAATCTCAACTCTTATTATACTCTTTGTTGTGCTTGTATACCATAGTTTGAATCCAGTGCCATCCACTTCCTTAGCCGTCTCTCCTTTTTATTTAGTATCTTGCAGACAAGCAATATTCACACTTCTTCTAGCAAAAGTATATGTCAATTTCCTCAATTTACCTATTAAAGTTTCTACATTCAAACTACCCAATCGAATCCACATCCCCTAAATTTTTCTTGTCACCCACACTCGCCACGAAAGTGTGAGGACCCTTGCTCATCTATCACCACAATCGGGCACCGATATGGCGCATTACTCTGGGAATGATGGCCCAAGGCTAACTTTCTTACCTCATGCACCCACCTATCTTGATGCAAAGACCCTACCTCATTTTTCGCTACACCCGGACGCCGATGCAACGCGTCGCTAAGAAGGATACGCTCCAACGGAATATCAATAGGGTTCATCTCATAAAGGTAGCTTTGTTTTTTTTAATAACCGGCTCGCTATGCCTGACGTAACTTTATTCCTTTACCTGACTTAGGATCGGCTATTTAAACTACATAGGCTACGTTACAAACACCAAAAAATTTCACCTCATCTAACTAGCGTTTCAGATTTGGATCTGTTCAATCATTCTGGCAACGGTGTTTGGACGAACCTGAAAGAAGCATGATTCGGTGGAAGATGGAACGGTGCATCTCGGCGCACTTTATTTTTTGATCCACGTGACATTATTCTCCAGATTTTTTTAGCTTCCAAAAAAGACGTACGATTGACAAGCTTCCTGTGTTCTACAAGCAAAGGGATCTCCATTTTTATCCTTCATGGGCATTCTCATTGCCGTCGTCAATCCTCTTGTTCCCTTTATCCATCATAGAAGTCGCTCTTGTGGTTGGCACAACTTATTATATAATAGGATATGATCCTAGTGTCATAAGGCAAGTTTCATCGCCCGATTTGTGCATAGACATTTCTCAGTCATGTGATCTCTAGCATTGGTGGATCGCTTCATTTGACTCGTTGATTTATTGTTGAGGTTACTAAAGCAAATACATGGCACTCGTGTCAAGTGGACAGATGTCATTCGCACTTTTCCGTTGCACGGCCACGCTGAGCCGGGACCATGTCATTGCAAACGCTGCCGGAAGCTTCGGAATGTTGTGGGTTCTAACCTTTGGTGGTTTATCTTATCACGAGGTAAGGCCTTTATCATCAAAAGATAGCGAGTACCGGTTTTATTTGCTTCGGAAGTCCCATGAACCCTCGTCTTCCTTCCAGGTAAAATGAAGAAATGGCTGATATGGGGCTTCTGAACGTCTCCTTTAATGTACACGCAAACCACCATCTCAGTAAATGAATTTCTTGGCGAATCTTGGAGTCATGTATGCCATCAACTGTTGTTATTGTAACAGCATGCAGTTTCCCCTGTAAAATTTTGTGGAAAGTGTATAATTGATCCAGGAATTCCGTATAGACCCTCGTAGGAGCACAAGAGACTCTGGGAATAGCCATATTGAGATCACGTGGCTCGTTCACGGATCCAAGTTGGTATTTATTGGATCAGCCTTGGTGCATTGATGGGCTTCATTGTTCTGCTAAATGTTGTCAGCACTTTGGCACTTTCTTATCTCAATTGGAAGCAAAATCATTGGGAGCTGAGCTTCTGTTTCGTCAAATTTTCCCACAATTTCGGATTCTAAGCACACTGAACTTTTCCTGCAGAGTATAGGAAAACGCAAGCCATTTTTATGACCGAAGAAGTCTTGAACGAAAGACAAAAAACTAGAGAATGGAGAAGGCAGAAAAAGAACGCTTCTCTCAATTCACTCCATTGTCCCTCACTTTTGAGAATGTCACATATTCTGTTGACATGCCAGAGGTACTCATATTTTTGTTTGGGGCTCTGTGAATTAATGACAAGACTAGTTGGTCACAAATTCAATGTTTATCCGAAAATTTTGAACTTGCAGGGATTCCAAAATTCTCAGCAGAATCGGTTAATGCTTCTGAATGGTGTTAGTGGAGCTTTCAGACCAGGAGTTCTGACGGCACTCATGGGAGTTAGTGGTGCTGGAAAGACTCCATTACTTGATGTGTTGGCTAGCAGGAAGAACAGCGGATACATAGAAGGAGACATCACTATATCGGGTCACGGAAAGGAGCTGGAAACTTTTGCTCGGATCTCCGGGTACTGCAAACAGGAAGACATATATTCTCCTTTTGTTACTGTGTACGAGTCCCTTCTCTATTCAGCATTGCTCCGATTGCCTCCAGAGACAAACTCGAAGACACGAGAGGTGCGTCTAATTCTGTGCGGTTAATTACATAATCTCACGTGAGCTTTACTGCCGTATATGTGTGAGCGACGCAGCTTTTCATAGAGGAGGTTATGGACCTAATTGAGCTGACACCTCTATGAAATGCTTTCGTTGGAATTTCGAATCTTAATGGACTTTCGGTGGAGCAACGGAAAAGGTTAACCATTGCAGTTGAGCTTGTCACCAACCCGTAGATAATTTGGATGGACGAGCCAACTTCGGGCCTTGATGCCCGAGCAGCCGCCATTGTGATGAGAACCATAAGAAGAACCGTTGATACGGGAAGGACAGTAGTCTGTACGATTCATCAGCCTAGTCTCGACATATTTGAATCCTTCGACGAGGTAACATCAGCGACACTAAACATGCTCTCTTTCAGTACGTCTTTCGGCAAAGAAAATAACTTTGGTTTTCTTGACCAATCACAGTTGATCCTATTGACCCGGGGTAGAAGAGAAATATACGCAGGTCCTTTGGCACCGCAATGTTGTACCATGATAACCTATTTTGAGGTGGGCATTTGCCTAAAATGAAGCCTGATCCACTTATAAATTCTGTTAATTCCACATTCACATACCTAACAATCACATCAGCTGACTCCATTTCTCCAAATTGGTTGTTTTTTGAAGAGCATACCTGGTGTTGGAAGAATAGGAGACAATACTAATCCTGCAAACTGGGTATTGGAAGTCACTGCAAGTGCACAAGAAGAGATCTTGGGTGTAAAGTTTGCAGATGAGTACAAGAGATCAGAACTTCTCAGGTATCAATAAAAACTCAATTCTTCTCTTATTTCTTTGAAAGGAAAAGAACAGTCGACCGGTTTTTTATTGGCATATCTCACGTCAAGGACTGCATGGTGCTGGAGAAATGAAGCTTTAATTAGGGAATTGAGCGTGCCTTCTCTCGAATCACATCCCCTTAATTTTCCCTCAAAGTACTCACAGCCCTTCCTGTCTCAGTTCAAAGCTTGCTTATGGAAACAGCACAAATCCTACTGGTTTGTTTTCACCTTGTCAGTGGCAGTGATATTTGGCATCTTGTTCTGGGATCTCGGTTCTAAAAGGTGTGATACATAAAAAAACCTAGCCGGTCATCTCTCATCATGTTATTCTTTATCGAGCAACCATGAATTAGATTCATCGCGCAGGAGCTCAAGACACGATATATTGAACGGAGTGGGTGCTATGTTCACTACAATCACATTTATGGGAACACAAAGTGTTTCTCTGGCGCGTCCGGTGATAGTGACCGAAAGAGCCGTGTATTGTAAAGAGCGTGCAGCTGGGATGTACCCTGCTTTTCCTTATGCGATGTCACAGGTGATCGAGTAGATTTTCATGTTTATCGACTGGTAGAAACTAACATAGTAGGAGAGACTAAATCAAAGAGCCGAGTGGCTCCAATTCATGATAGGCATATAATCTAATGAGCCAGTTAAGGACGGCACAATGAGCCTTAGGCGTGAGTACGCTGAATTTGATCCTTACTATACAATGTTCAGGACTGATCCTCGTTTATTTACAGGTTGCAGTTGAGATTCCATATGCATTACTTCAGGTTGCTAGTTACAGGACCATAACATTCATGATGACGGGATGTGAATGGACGCTACGAGGTTCTTCTTAAACCTGTTCTTCTTGTTCATCTCCATCTTGTACTTTCTGTACTTTGGGATGATGACCATAGCAGTTAGTCCCAGCCAAGTGATCACGGCGATATCCACTGGCACGTTCTACTCAATATGGACTCTCTTCTCGGGGTGTCGTGATTCCCAGGACGGTAAAAGTTTTGCCCATTCACCTTCGCACCCTGCTCTGCGGATTTGATTTTGACGAGGATCGCCACCGGTTAATTTCACCTTAATGGTCTTTCTTCCTATTGCAGAAAATTGCTGTGTGGTGGAGGTGGTATACATGGATATGCCCGGTCGCTTGGAGCTTATACGGCATGTTCGCCGCACAATATGATGATATGCATAGTGAGCTCGACTCGGGGGAGACGGATACCGAGGGATTATTTCGGCTTCAGATACGACTTCTTGTGGGTGGTATCAGTCGTATTGATTGGATTTGTACTGCTGTTCGTTAGTGTATATGCTATGAAGGTTCTGAAATTTTATTACCACCTAAATTTTGAATTTTTTTTCGCATAAAAATTAGAACTAATTTTAGCTCTAACAAAGATCATCTCTCATATTTATTTTTAGCATATATCACATTAGCATTTAATTGAACCGGCGGAGCATTAGAGCTTAAATTGACAGGCACTTGGACTTGAAAGAAATATTTTTCTCAGGGAATGGATTGCAAATACTTAAAATCTTAGGGACTAAAATGCAAATACTTATACCTTGAGGGTTTATTTTGCAGATAAATAAAAGAAGAGGTGGTGGAAAAAGTACATGAAGAAAGGAAGATGGAGATGAAGAAAGGAGGATGAAGATGAAGAAAGGAAGATGAAGATGAAGATGAAGATAGAGAATGGAAGATGAAGAAAGATGAAGATGAAGATAAAAAATGGAAGATGAAGATAGAGAATGGAAGATGAAGGAAGAGGCTATAAAAGTGGAGTAGAGAAGAGAAGAAGAGGAGGGGGAAATTGGAGAAGAAAAAATTCTTGGAGTTCTTGAGAGATTTTTCAGAGAAAAAAGAGAGGCCTTTTGAAAAAAGATAGCATACAATTTGAGAGCAAAAGAGAGGAGCTTCAATTGAGCACCATTCTAGGCCAATCTTGACTTATGCTTTTGTCTCTCATCATCAAACAACTACGCTATTCGCCATCTCTATTGAAAGGCCATCACTATCCAGCTCTGGAATGCTAAGAAACGTCGCCATTTGCCGTCTTCGATAACCATCGTCATCAAGCTCTGAAAAGCCAAAGTGAAACGACAGCTCGCGTGTGTGTAAGATTTTGAGGAATAGAAAGTAGTATTATCTACCGCGTTTTGTAAAGATGTAATCGTTTGATTTGAATATTTGCTTGTTCATTTTAGGCATGTCGTCTATCCCAAAAATTGGAATCATGTAATAAACTGCATACTAATTTGCTTTGTAAATATTTATGATAGATTGTATTTTCCTTTTTTTTTTTAAATCATCCATGGCGTGTATTGCATGAAATTTATTTCTTTAAATTCTCATTAAATAAAACCAAATTTTTTTTTTTGCATCTTTGAACCTCATGTCAGAATTCATTAAGTTTGCCAAACTGAATCATTTTTATGAGATAGGTACCAATAGGACATTAATTGGAAAATTAATGTAACAAGTCCTCAAACTCAAAATCTTTTATTCGTAGAAATAAAATAGTTTTATCCCACTATTTTATTTAGATTTCTAGTCAACCAACAAAAAATTGTTAGTGGCAACTCCAAAAAAAAAATCTCTACATGAAATTAAACTTAAGTTGTGATTTGATAAAGTTTGGGAGAGCTCAAACTGAGTTAATTAATCTAATTGATTAATTTGATAATCCATTAACTAAAATTGAAAAATCTCAATTTTTAGGTCACGACAACTTGGCGATTCTACTGAATTTAAAGAAATAAATTTCATGCAATATGCGCCATGGATGATTTTTTTAAAAGGGAAAATACGATCTATCATAGATATTTACAAGGAAAATTAATATGCAATTTATTACATGATTCCGAATTTTGGGGCAGACAACATGCCTAAAATGAACAAGCAAATGTTTAAATCAAACAATTACGTCTTTACAAAGCGCAGTAGATAAAACTACCTTCTATTGCCTAAAATCTTGCGCGCACATGAGCTGTAGTTTCACTTTGCCTTTTCAAAGCTGAATGACGGAAGCTATCGAAGATGGCAAAAGGCGGAGTTGCTTAGCATTCCGAAGCTAGATAGTGATGGCCAGTCAATAGAGATGGCGAATAGCGAAGTTGTTTGATGACAAGGGGCAAAGTATAAGTCGGGATTCGCCGAGATGGTGCTCAACTGAATCTCCTTTCTTTTGCTCTCAAATTTTCTCATCTATCTTTTCTCAAAAGTTCTGTCTTTTCTCTCTAAAAAATATCTAATGAACACCAAGAATTTTTTCTTCCCCAATCTCCCCCTCCCCTTTTTCTCTTCTCTACTTCTCTTTTATAGCCTCTTCCTTCATCTTTCGTTCTCTATCTTCATCTCCCATTCTTTATCTTCATCTTTCTTTATTCATCTCCATCTTCCATTCTCTATCCTCATCTTCTTTTCTTCATCTTCATCTTTCTTCCCTTTTTCATCTGCTTTCTCCAACACCTCTTCTTTCATTTATCTGCAAAATAAACTCTCAAGCTTTAAGTATTTGCATTTTAGTTCCTAAGGTTTTAAGTATTTACAATCCAGTCCCTAAGAAAAATATTTCTTTCAAGTCCAAACACCTGTCAATTTAAGTTCTAATGCTCCGCCGGTCCAATTAAAAGCCAATGCGATGTATGCTAAAAATGAAAATGAGAGATGATCTTTTTTAGAACTAAAATTAGTTCTAATTTTTATACGAAAGAAATTAGTCAAAATTTAGATGCCAACAACTTGCAGAAGAGATAGGCAAAGTCCAAAGTCTAATGAAGCAATAAAAGCACATCTGTAATGTTTTGATTCTTGCCATTTGCTTTGTGTCATTCATCTGGTTGTTATGGGAATTTCAGTCAATTGATGTGTTAGCTTAATCTCTTGAGCACATATCAACCGGAAACTGCCGGCACTAATTCTGTTTCAATCTCTGACTCCTCTTCAAACCACATATTTGTATGCAAACTGAACTAGTTTTCCTAAAAGATGACCATATTAAGGATTAAGCAACTCGACATAACCGATCGTTCCAGCCAAATGACAGTCGTAAGGCAAATTTGATACGCTGATTACTTGGCAGTTTCGTCTTTAGACTTTCGGGGAGCCACCGCATGCCGATCTCTGACTTACCGATCAGTGCAGATCCGAAGAGTTTGCGATCTAGTTCTAACGTGTCTTAGCTTAGTTTAATAGGGAGAGATGCTGCTAACAGGAATTTAGGGGGCTAAACTTAAGATGCAAGCCACATCTATTAGGCGAAATTGTGAAATGGAAACAACAAAGCTTTTACTCCAGTGTCATTAGAAAATTCAATCTTATTTGAAACAGTAAAACTCAGGTGAATTGTACCGTGTCGCGCCTGTGGACGAGCACCCGATGGAAATACATAATAAAAGAGGACATAAATAGGCGGTCCGAAAAAATTTGAAATCAGCGTCTCATGTTCGAATGCGGGCAATTTTTCAAATTGGTATTTTTTATAAAAAAAAGTTACCAAAAAAGCATTAAAAAATATATATACCAAAATAGGTGTCGCTCGGCAATTGGGCCGCCAAGCGGCACCCAATCGAGGCAATTGGGTCCCGCTCGGCAGCAGAATTGCTGAGCGGGGCGCAGCGCCACCCCCAATTACCGAGAGGGGCGCGGCGCCTCCCCCAATCAACAATTGGACCGCCGAGCGAGGCCCAATCGCGCCAATTGGACTCCGCTCGGTCGCTCAATTGCCGAGCGGGGAGCCGGACCGCCCCAATCCGTCAGTCCAATTGCCGAGCAAGGCGCCGACAGCCCCAATCGACAGGCCTAGATTGTCAAATTTTTATATTATAATTATTTAATTTTTAATTTTTAAATTATTAATTAAATAATAAATTATATTGAAATTACGTAAATAATTAGTATTCATAAAACAAAGGTGCGGAAACATGGAAAACATGAGATTTCATTAACTACTACAATTACATCTAGTCACGATGTCGTCCTCCAACATGACCTCTTGTTCCGCAATCAGTTTATCTACGGCACTCGGGAGATCAAAATTCATATCGACGACCAGGCTAATGAAAAGATGATGAAGGCATATCTTGTGAAAATATGCCTTGGCCAGACTATGCATATCCTACTATAGGAGGGCTTAGAGCGTAAGGACGAGAATCCTCATATAAAGCCGGATGAGTATATGGAGTCTGCCGTTGTGGATAGTCAGGAGATGCAAAAGCAGATCCCTCGATAAATGGGGCAGCAAATTGCTCAAACACTTCATCAAAATATTTCGTAGATACTCGATGGTATAAGGGATGACATGACTAACTGGAGGAGTTCGATGGGTCCTCCTGAACGGTTGAACAGGCTCAGATGGGACATTTTCATCCTACTCATCGGGTCCCGCTACAATCGATGGTTGAGGTGGTGGCATGGCTGTTACTATCCGTCTCTCCTCCTTCTGAGCATGTAGCAATGCCTCAAGTAGACTCTCCACGTAATTCAAGTCCTTATGAGATCGAGACCCATTCATTACATGCAGTGCATGTTCGATACCATCATTTTGAAAATGATATTAAAAAATTAACAAAAGTTATCAAATGTCAATAACTTATGTCGCAAAAAAATAATTAATGAATTAAATTGAGAGTGTTTGCACGAACCATTGAACTCATTGTAGCTCCTAAAATAGAAATCCATTTTCGCGTATGTCTACGGAACCACTCCATAAATCCTGAATGAAATTGGAGCTCCTTCATTATAGGATCACCTTGGATGATACGTGTCCGACGTCTACTCCACAAATTAATGCAGTCTATGTGCCTATCCACCCAATCCCTATTCGATGGCGTGTTATCAATATCATGGAAGGTAGTATGCTCATTGAGACCTCTTGGTATTTTATGTTGCAAGCTAAACTGTCGAAGTACTCGATCTGAGTAGTGCCACTCAACTATCTAGTGGCAGATGAGTGGGACCTTTGCCTTCCAATAAATACGTCTGTGTCGGCAGTACTCCAGTATACCCAAAATGACATCAGTGTAAGGCTTCTAAGTGATCTGTCATCGTAATAAAACATCTAAAACTAAACAAATAATTAATTCAAAAACTAACTTCATATTAAAACATATAAAATTAAATGAATAATTAAACTCGTTCGTTGCCACCATCAGTTACATCTTCGGATGTCAATATGTCAAGTTGGAAGCGCATATGTGTCAAGGTATGTGTAGGGATTTCTGTTGTGCGTAAGCCTAGAGTCTAGCTGCAAAAACCAAAAAAATATTATACTTTCACATATTTTACGCACTGAATAGAATTAATGAGCGCGAACAGAAAATGCAATAGATTACATACCGACTACTGATAGGCATATCTGGTAATAGAATATCATTGTTCAGGCATGGAAAGATACATTTGATACGCTCTCATGCCCAAATCTGCAGTACCTGTAGCACACCGTCCATTTGCTTAGCGTCATGGTAGGTTGCACGGCATAACTCCCAATACAACCACGCTAGTGTTGCTGAACCCCAACTGTACTGCACAGGGGCCTTGATATTAGTCAATAGTGGGAGAAAGTGTAAACTAATCTGGGCACTTGACTTGTCCATGAAAATAGATCCTCCAAGAAAGCGAAGAATGAATGCCCTCGCGTACTGTACTATGCCGATGTCATCTGCATCTGCCAAAATATTTACAAAGCGTTGTTCCAACCAGCTCAAACTTATCTACGAGCCGTGCATCTCTGGTGGCCGAGCACCAAGTAATTGATCACAAAGAGTGTTCTAATTCATAACAGAGGGCCAAGTAACTGCTTCTTCATCGATGGAAAGCCCTATAAGCATCCGATATCCTGTAACATGCTCGTGTATTCACCTTTCGGCACATAAAAGGTATGGATCTCGGGTCTCCACTGCTCCACCAGTGCAGAAATCAAGTGCCAATCGAGCTAGAATAAACCCATCTTATAAACACCGTAAAATTCAGAATTTTGCAGATACGGGAGTAGGCGCGGATTGAAGTTGCCTACATGCAGCACCGTTCGCTAACATATAAGGGGCTGAGCCGGATGTAGGGCATCTAGATGTACTTGTGAAATGTGACATGAACAGCCACTTGCAATTTCATCAAAAGCAGTTATAAATGACAGATGAACTATATAATCCTTCACTTACAAGCTCGAGGGGTCCTCCTGAACGGCTGAACAAGCTCAAATGAAACATCTTCATCCGACTCATCGAGTCCCGCAACAATCGGTGGTTTGGGTGGTGACATGGTTGTTACTAGCCATCTCTCCTCATTCTGCGCATGTAGCAATGTCTCAAGTAGACTCTCCACGTAATTCAAGTCCTCATGAAATCGAGGCCCCTTCATTATATGCAGTGCGTGTTTGATGCCATCAGTCTGAAAATGATATTAAAAAAATTAACAAAAGTTATCAAATGCCAATAATTTATGTCATGAAAAAATAATTAATGAATTAAATTGAGAATGTTTGCACAAACCGTTGAACACATTACAGCTCTTGAAATAGAAATCCACTTTTGTGTATGTCTACGGAACCACTCCATGTATCCTAAATGAAAGTGGAGCTCCTCCGTTATAGGATCACCCTGGATGATACATACCCGACGTCTACCCCACAAATTGATGAAGTTTATGTGTCTATCCACCCAATCCGTCTTTGGTGGCGTGTTATCAATATTATGGAAGGCAATATGATCATTAAGACCTCTTGGTATTTTCTGCTGCAAGCTAAACTGTCGAAGTACTCGGTCTGAGTAGTGTCACTCAACTACCTAGTGGCAGATGAGTGGGACCTTCACCTTCTAATAACGACGTCCCTGACGGCAGTACTTCGATAGACCCCAAATGACATCAATGTAAGGCTCTCAAGTAATCTGAGATCGTAATAAAACATCTAAAATTAAATGAATAATTAATTTAAAAGCTAACTTCATATTAAAACATGTAAAATTAAACGAATAATTAAACTCATGCATTGCCACCATCACTTACATCTTCGGATGCCAATCTGTCAAGTTGGTAGCGCAGATGTGTCAAGATATGTGTGGGGATCTCCGTTGTGCGTAAACCTAGAGTCCAGCTGCAAAAACCAAAAAAATATTACACTTTCACATATTTTACTCACTAAAAAAAATTAATGAGCGTGAACTGAAAATGCAATAGATTACATACAGACTACTAAGAGGCGTATCTGGTAAAGGAATATCATTGTTCAGGCATGGAAAGATACATTTGATACGCTCCCATGCCGAAATCTGTAGTACCTGTAGCGGAACGCCCATTTGCTTCGCGTCATGATGGGTTGCACGGCATAACTCCCGATACAATCATGCTAGTGCTGCTGAATCCCAATTATACTACGTAGGGGTCTCGATATTCGTCAATAGTTGCAAAAAGTGCAAACTAACCCGGGCACCTGATTTGTCCATGAAAATAGATCCTCCAAGTAGGTGGAGAATGAATGCCCTCGCCTACTGCACTATGTCGGCGTCATCTGCATCTGCCGGAATATTTGCAAAGCATTGATCGAATCAGCTCAAACTTGTCTGTGAGTCATGCATCTGTGGTGACCGAGCACTAAGTAATTGAGCATAAAGAGTGCTCCAATTCATAACAGAGGGCCTAGTAATTGTTTCTCCATCGATGGGAAGCATTGTAAGCACTCTGATGTCCTATAGCGTGATCATGCATTCACCTTCCGACATATGAAAGATATGGGTCTCGAATCTCTACCGCTCCACCAGTGCAATAATCAAATGACAATCGAACTGGACTAAACCCATCTTATAAACATCATAAAATCCAGAATTTTGTAGATATGGGAGTATGCACGGATCAAGGTCACCTACGTGCAGCATCGTTCGTTGACATCTAAGGGGCTGAGCCAGATGTAGGGCACCCGAATGTACCTGTGAAATGTGACATGAACAATTACTTGCAATTCCGTTGAAAGCGGTTATAAACGACAAATCAACTATAAGTCCTTCACTTACTTGACCAACCCATAAATGCTCTGATCTATGTCGAATCTGGCCAGTAAGTAGTGAATTATCCTCAGGGCCCGACTGAATATAAGTCCTGTGATCCATATCTACACAATTGTGATATTATAATATCATAACAAAATAACATATCTAATGTAGCCATGGAACATGGAAACTGAACAAATATCGCACAATCATGATATTATACAAATTACAAAAATTTCATATATCTGTTATAGGAAAAAAAATGATATAATAAATATCAATCCAATAATAATATAGTTTTATTACAAAAATTTCATCGAACAAATGGGATATACTGTTGAGCCGATCTATGTCTATAAGTTTTCCTGCTATGCCCTGATTTGTCATAGTTTGCGTAATGTGTACGTAATGTACTAGTGTTCGACATTGTTCAGTCCATCTCATTTCTTATCAGAGATGCATGGGGCCTTCCTTTCTGACGAAGATGATGCAGGTCTGGCACTGAGGGCAACTCGTTATTGCCATGCCATCAATCAGACTCTCCCAACGGCTAACATTCATCTACATATGTGTTGTGGTCAATTCCATATGCTTGCCATGCTGCGATTACATGAGAACATAAGATTTTCGGCTGTTTAAATTTCTCACATGAGCATGTTCGTTCGTCTAGGCTCACTACTTGTTTGTGGCCCCCTGATCCTCTTGATCTATTAATTCTAGTTCTCACTTCGAAAATCCCTCTTTCAGGGTCGAAACGTCTAACTTGACGCCCATTTGCCTTTGACTATATTTCCTAAGAGCCTGACTCGCAAATTGCGTATATATAAATCCTTCTGCCTACTGCTTCGTGTATGTTGTTCTTCTCGTGTCAAAATATTGTTCTAACTGATAGGATATGTTTTCCACTATGGCTGTTATTGGCAGCTCACGAAAACCCTTCAGCATCCCGTTCACAGATTCAATTAGATTCGTCGTCATCGATCTATATCTCTTCCTTTCCTCATGAGCCCTTGTCCATTTCTCTTGTGGGGGCTGGTCACATCATGCAACTGTTTCGAGGTCGAACCACCTAATTTGGCTCATAAGGCAATCAAACTTCCGCTTTTGATACGTATCAGCTGTACATTACACTAATAATTAGTAATTCACATTCAAATTATTGAATACGCATTTTCATAAAATTTACAAAATTATAAATTTTACCTGCCATCTGAACATATTTTTTTGCCTTCAGCATTTTTGAATTGTTTATTGTAATTACTCGCAAGGTGCTGAATGAAATATCTATGGTTGGCATTTGGAGGACGCCACCATGTTGTGTCCATTGCTTGTTGAATCCCAACATGTTGTCTGATATCACACAAATTTCTCTCATCCCGATCACATATCGCCACAACATATTCATAAATCACTTCCAATTGTCAACATTTTCTTTTTCAACCACAACCAATGCCAAAGGGAAAATATGATTGTTGCTATCAAGTGTGGCTGGACAAAGAAACATTCCTTTGTATTTCTCGTGCAAATGAATGCCATCTATAAATATCACAGGACAATATATTTTGAAGCCTTGAATCGTCTGCTGAATCGTCCAAAACATCTGGTCGAAAAATATACAGCCCTTATCTTCGTTCACCTCACCATCGATCACAAAATGAGAACCTGGATTATTATGTTTCATTTCGTTCATGTACTTTCTCAATCTACTGTGTGACTCATCCTATCCTCCAAAAATTTTGGCAATCGCCATTTGTTTGGTCTTTCAGGTTTTACGATAACTAGGTTGGAAGTTCAGCATGTCACGAACTTCGGCCATGAGTGACTTGATTTTGATATCTGGTTGGGCCTCGATCATTTGTTCTATAAAGGTGAAGATGTATTTTTGATCAACATGCCGATGATCCCGTGACAATAGCGGATTAATGCATGTATGTGACCCACTGTACTTAGTTATTTTCCAAAACAAACTACTATCTTAGTAATTGCGCGGAGCCTCCAATGGCACTGTCCATTTATATTACCACACCTTATCACATATCTTCTCTTTCTCGTCACGTCACAACGAAACTTATGATTTCCTCTAATAGAGTATTCTTTCGTAACCAACTGCACTGCGTCCCGTGATGAAAATAACATATCAATTGAAAATTCTTTCGCGAGATCAAATACCCTGCCACCCAATTTTACGATTGTATTATCTCGCATCAAATCATAATCGATCTTTGAACAGGGCTTTAGACGTACGAATGGCGTAATGGGATTACTACAATGGGTGCTATAGTAAGCCTCTATATCGTCATCTCCAGCATCTTCTTCATCATTGTCACCTTCGACATCTTGTTCACCGATGTCTCCTCCGACATCTTGTTTATCACCGTCAACAGTGTCCATCCAAGCATCATCTTCTTCGTCAACATTTTCATCATCATCGATATCGTTATAATGATCATCATTACCATTATCATCATCATCATAAACATCATTATCGTCAGTATCATAAGACTTGATGTACTGATTATGCACACCTTATTTGTCTTCGCCATCATTGAAACGTTCTCCGGAATCATGTAGCACTTGGTGTTCAGCTAAAATTGCATAAAACTGTGAAATCCCATAGCACCAGTCTGACGTGCAAATTGCTGGATCATCGTAACCATGCCATCATTATGCACCTCTGTCATTTCATATATAACACAGTTGTATGTTACAACTGGATATTTATAGATCAGCCTTTCAATATACTTGTTTCATAACGATTCAACGCGCCCTCAATCGTAGAACGTAACTTGTTGAATATCGATATGTTTGCAAACGCGAACATAGTAGATTGTCCCCCTTCGTAACCATCAACATCAATATCAATAACATATTTATCCCGAACTAGTTGGGGTCGGCGGTCAATGGACCCCAAAAAATCATAAAATAAAAGTAAAATCAAGTTAGGGAAAAGAGATAAATGTGTTAAAATAAGTAAATATATATTTATCTATATACTACCCCTCCACAACACTAATAGCCTTCATCCACTCCGTCCTAAGACAAACCGTACACCAATCTATATCCCACTCCATTAAATCTTATTTTACTGCTTTCTCCCAAATAAGTTTCGGCCGACCTCTGACTTTTTTCGTGCTATGCTCTCAATAGCAAAATTCTGTTCGTACCGATACATCTAAAGGCCTTCGGAGTATATGTCCAAATCATCTCAATCTATGCTCTCTCATCTTTCCGCCACAAGTTCTGCTCCAACTTTTCATCGAATCTCTTCATTCCTTATTTTAACCATTCTTGTGTGACCATACATCCACCTTAACATTCTCATTCTCGCTATTCCCATTTTATGCCCATGTTTAATTTGTGCTGGTCAACTTTCAGTTTCGTATAACATGGCAGGTCTAACTGCTGTTCTATAAAATTTTCCTTTTAACCTAAGAGGAATTTTGCGATCACACATAAATCCCGATGCACTGCGATATTTCATCCAAGTCTAATTCTATGGCTTATATCCTCTGATTCTATGGCTTACATCCTCATCAATGTCTCCCTCCTTTTGCAATATTGATCCAATATATCTAAATGTATTTTTCTTGGGTACCTCCTGTCCGAGCATATTTATGGCTTCTTGATCCTCACCTCCTGCCGTGTCAAACTCACACTTCAAATATTCCGTCTTACTTCGACTTAGCATAAATCCTTTAGACTCTAACGTGCTTCTCTATACTTCTAATTTAACGTTAACCCCAGCACCGATATCATCGATAAGCACAATATCTTCTGCAAATAGTATATACTACGGCACCTCATCTTGAATATCTTTTGTTAGCTCATCCATAACCAGGGCAAAAAGGTAAGGGCTTAAAGCAAAACCTTGGTGTAAGCCTACTGTGATTGAAAAATAACTTGATGCGTCATTACAAGCCTTCACACATGTAGTAGCATCGTCATACATGTCATTGATTGCATCGACATATTTTGAAGGTACTTTTTTCTTCCTAAGAATCCACCACAAAACCTTTCTTAAAACCCTATTATACTTCTTTTTGAGATCAATAAACACCATATGAAGATCATTCTTTCTTTCTTGATATATCTCCATCAATTATCGTATCAAGAAAATAGCTTCCATGGTAGATCTTCCTAGCATAAATCCAAATTGATTGACAGGAACATTGGTCTCTATTCTCAAACGATGCTCAATAACTCTCTCCCACAGCTTCATTATATGGATCATAAGCTTGATGTCTCTATAGTTAGAATAATTCTGGATATCCCCATTATTCTTGTATATAGGCACAAGTATACTCTTCCTCTATTCATCAGATATTTTATTAGTATGGAGTATCTTGTTAAAAAGACTAGTCAACCAACTTATTGCTACATCCCCCAAGCATCTCCACACTTCAATGGGGATACCATCGGGTCCTAAGGCTTTACTAGTTTTCATCTTTTTTAATACATCCCTAACTCCCCCTTCGTAACCATGTCCATATTAATTTTGAACTATTCTGCCTCCCCAAAACACAATTGCAAAAGATGTTATTGACATTCTATTAAATTAAAAAATTACAAATTATTTCGCGTATACAATTTAGTAAATATGCATACCGTACATATTAATCGAATACCCTCAATGAGAATTACCCATAATCCGATCCCAAATACCAATACAATGACAATTTACAATATATTTTTCATTAAATTGGGTCTATAATTTAAAAAAAAAAATAGGGATCACAACGCAATTTGTAATTTCTGAAAAGTTTCGAGGATCAAATTGTAATTTCTCAAAAGTTCGAAGATCAATTTGTAATTACTGGAAATTTCAAAGACCAAATTTTAATTACTGAAAAGTTTGAAAATTGTAAAATCTAAAAAGTTTGAGGACCAAACTATAAATTCTAAAAAGTTCGAGGATAAAATTGAAATTACTAAAAAGTTCGAGGGCCAAATTGCAATTACTAAAAAGTTCAAGGACCAAATTGTAATTTCTCAAAAGTTCAAGGACCACATGATAATTTCTCAAAAGTTCAAGGACCAAAGTATAATTTCTTAAAATTTCGAGGATCAAATTGTAATTTTTCAAAAGTTCGAGAACCACATTTTTTTATTTTTTATTTTTTTTTGAATTTTTAAAAATATCCTATGATTTTGTCAACATTTTTTAATCATTGTATAAATGAAAAATTACTAAATTACTTGAATTTTAACATTTTCTATATTTATTTATTTATTTATTTATTTCGACCAGTTCGAACCCTGCCCATGCTTCTCGTGCCATTTAATCTTTTTTTTTTAGTTCAAAAATTCATTTTCAACTCCTCAAACAATAAATATTTTTAAAGACTACATAAAAATCAAGTACACATTATAACTATTATCATAAAATTAGCCAAAATTTAAAACATATTATTAATAATAACCTATAAGTTACACAGATGATTCAAATATAAATAAAAATCAAATTAATAAATTTATGCTTACGAAAATGAAAAAAAAATGACTACAACGAAATTAACTTTAAATTATCGAAAGAGATCACGCACCGAATTTAAAAGCTTAACTTGCTAAGAGAAAACATTAGATAAAGACGTCGGCTTTACTCGAGCACAACAAACATATTAACAAAATAAAAAATGTCAATTGTGGTGTACACTTACTGCGACGGAAAACACCAGAGAAAGTTTAGTGAGGGAGTAAGTGCGCGACAAAAATTGAGATAAAAGTGAGAGAGGAAACGACCGCGTGAAAGTGAGGGATGAGAGGAGCGCGAGAGCTTCAAATGAGAGTGAGGGAGGAGAGCAGTGCAAGATTGGAGGTGAAAAGGGGGGAATGGGGGAGAGTTCCGCTCTACTTAAAAGCAAAGCCAAACCACTAGCTACTGCAAGTCGCAGCAGCTACACACTGCTGATGCATGCTGCAGCACCACATGGTGCTGTAGCGTGCAACACCATTATGCCGAATGAGGGCGACTGGCGCCCCACTAGGCACGTGGCCCACCTCGCGGGGCCCAATCGGCTCGACGACCCGTATGCCTAGTGATATCCAATTTGATTTTTTTTTTGAAAAAAAATATTTTTGTTAATTTTTTAGAATTCTAATTTGAAAAATTGCTCAATTCTTATTTGTGGACACTTACATCAATCATCTAACCATGAGAGTCTAGCATCAACATATGCTATGTTACAGGGACACGTCATCTCGGGATTTTTTTTGCGTATCGGATACGTGCCGGTGTCCGACACGCTGGGACTCGCATTTCCTATGGGGCAATCTAGGAAAATGAAAACAAATTAAGTACAAAAACGTAAGTGGAAAAAAATCTGAAAATCCACTAATTGTTAAAAGTTAATTTTAATGGTGAAATATGAATTATGTAATACTTGTCTTTTTCCTCCAAGTTTACGTAATTTCAATATAAGTTATTATTTTAATTGATACTTTTAAAAAATATATAAATTAAATAAATATAATTAAAAAAATTTGACAATTCCGTCATTTGTCGATTGGGGCAACCGGCGCCCTGCTAGGTAATTGGGCCGACGGATTGGGTCGGTCCCGCTCCCAGCTCGTCAATTGGGCCGCCAAGCGGTACCCAATCGAGGCGATTGGGCCGCCAAGTGGGGCCCAATCGCCCCGATTGCGCCGCGCCCCGCTCTGCAATTAGGCCGCCAAGCGAGGCCCAATTGCCCTTATTGGGTGTCGTTTGGCAACCCAATTGCCAAACGGCACCCATTATGGTGTGTGTGGGCGCGCGTGCTTTTTGTAAAAAAAAATTAAAATACTATTTTGGAAAATTGCCCTCCTAATACCATATCAAACTTTGTGAAAACGCTATCTACTAATTTAAATATTTAGCTTATTAGATAAATGTGCACATTGAAAAATTAAATTTCCAAATAAAAAAAAGTTGTCTATTGACAAGCTGTTTGTACATTTTTATGATTGGGACTCTCTCGCTCGATCTATTAATTTCCGCATCAAGAGCATGCTACATCATTATCCACTTGTGTTGTTCATGCCTAGTTTTAAGAGCATATTTCTACCAACACGGTATGAAAATATATTTTACATATAAATTTGAATTTATACCATGAAAAATTTCAAATTGATATATTTGTGATAAATTTATTACCTATAATAAATTTACCCTCTATTAGCTTGATTTAAATTTTACAATCAAATTATTGAATTTGATTACACGTGGCAGTTGACGAGTATATCATTTTAGAATTTTTACCTTTCTTTTGTTACAAGTGTATCATCTTAGGATTTTGGTATGACGGGTATAGCAATTTTGGGTATTTGATCATCGAAGAATTAGTTTGGGATAAATTTATTACATATATATATAGAGAGAGAGAGAGAGTTTGAGATTTTTTGTGGTATTAACACTAAAAACTCCCATAGTATATTTGAGTGCATCAAGCCAGAAATGCAAGAACTAAAAAAACAAAAATGTCCAACTTACGAAATAATAAAAGTGTGAATTCTTGGTGGGGGTCATTTTTTCAGCGTTTTTTTTTATTTTGTTTTTGGTTTCCTTTTTTGTTGTATTTTCCCATTGACAATTAAACGTATTGAAGAATTCTTCTCATATTTTAAAAAAATAATTTGGGGACAAATCATAAATTGTTATTTTTCTCAACTACCATTTGGACAGTGCTGCCAATGAGTGGCAATGGGACATAGATTCAGTGGTGTGTCGAGTGGGGTCATTATGCGTGGGCATTCAATTAATGGATGCATTGGGCAAAAAAGGGAAATGATGTGTTGTGTGAATTAGGGTTTACGCTTATGTCTCATTTATTTATACGGACATCATCCTATCTAATATTCCCACCAAACTTCAACTTAAGCACCTAGGTTTTACTTGTAAAAGGGCATCTTCCCCATCACAATGTCCCACCTAAAAGTTGAGATTAAACTAAAAAAAAGATGGTCTACCCCATGTCTTGGCCCACTAAGTTATAATAATGAATTCGATTGGTTAATAATTTCGACAAAATAGAGCGTACAACATTAGTGCAAATAGTATTTTTGACAAGCGGAATCATTCATCCTTGATTTTGAGGATTATAATTCTCGCTCTCTCAAATCAGGGTACGCGGGATTGTTCGTTTATTTTCTTTTGTGCCGACGATGTATGCCATGCTTATTATAGTTTTTAATAGTGAAAAGTAGTCGTAAAAATTACATTGATAGCAGATTGGCCAATTACGTTTTCTTTCTTCTAGGGTAAATACCATAAATCCCCAAGTGGTATATCATGACATATTCACCTAGTTTTTTCCTCACAAAAAGTCATCCTTCTTCTTTTTTTACCCAAATCGATCATTCCTTAGCATTCTGTCTATCCCGTCAAAAGCTCTCTTTTCAATACATGAGGACTTTCTGTGTCAAATATTTTTGTAATCGTCTGCTGCATGTATTGACATATGGGCATTTCAACATGACATCATACGGATTTCTAGATAGAGAATAGGCATTCTAGTTTGGGATTTTTCTTTTTTTGTGAAAAACAAAAATAACTTAGGTAATTTTGTCATCAGAGTTCGGTTTGAGATGTTGAGTGGTATTAACTCCTTGTACTATTGGTGAATTGCATTCCAAGAGAAAAGAAAAAAAGAAGATGATTGAAGTCATTCCAATGGGGGGACAGAATTTACTTCAAGTGAAAGACTCCCAATGTCCATAAGAATCAAAAGGGCAGTTCCCATGAACAATGGGCATTCTACAGAAGAAGAAAAAGCTTAAGCATGAAGATGAAGCCAGACAAAATGAAAAGTGATGCTTTGCAACGATTAAGATGCTTTCGGTGCGCCAAACCGTCCGAATTGGGGTGTGCCTTTCCCAAAGAGGCACGTCCCCCAATAAGGGGCGGTACCTAAAGTTTGACTCCCAGTCCACCTGTCCATTACCATTTCTCGAGATTAAATGGCAATGTCTTCTCACCAATTTTGAAAGTGAAAAAAAAAAACATCAAATAAAGACGGGGAAATAATGGGACGTACGTA
The DNA here is from genome assembly GCA_028455895.1 of Rhodomyrtus tomentosa. Taxonomy (NCBI): domain Eukaryota; kingdom Viridiplantae; phylum Streptophyta; class Magnoliopsida; order Myrtales; family Myrtaceae; genus Rhodomyrtus; species Rhodomyrtus tomentosa. The sequence goes on from JAPCWY010000004.1 coordinate 36,995,700, forward strand.
GAGTCAAAAGTTGTTCCCCATTTGTAAGGAGGGAAGAAAAGGGCACCAAGAACCCGGACAGGCTGTTTCCCATCTCCCTCTCCCGTTTCTCTCATAAAGAGAAGAGAAATTTTGTTTATTTTACCCCTTTTTTCTCATCAAGTTCCGATATTATCATTTTATTAGATTAATACTATGAAAAATTATAAAATAATACATATGTGATAAATTTAAGATAAATTAATTTTTTGATTCTAAAAAAAATTTAAAATTGATACACTTATTATAAATTTATACTCCGATAATTTTCGTTAAATTTTACTATCGAATTATTGAGTTAGATTATACATGGCAATTAACAAGTGTATCAGTTTGAATTTTTTAACTCTGCTTTTCATAAGTGTACTAATTTAATATTTTTCGCTGTATTAACCTAATTTAATAAAAATTAACGGATTGTAAATTTATCACAGATATATCAATTTGAAATTTTTGTTGGTTAGAAAAATTAAGTTGGAGTAAATTTATCGCAAATTTATCCATTTGGAATTTTTCGTAATCAAAAGAATTAAGTTAGGGTGTGTTTGTTAAAGATATATCAAGTTGAAATTTTTGGTGACATTGATCAAATTTTATGTAATAATATTTTTCTATTATAACAAATTTTATGATCATTAAATTGTATTGAGCTTTCGACCCACAAAAAAAAAAAAATATTTAGCTAACATGACCATTCATCGGCTTTTGGCTATGATGCAAATAAAACATTTGGATGCCCACTTGGACATACGTGGACCCGCCTCAAGCGGCCATGTAAGTTAGGATTCGATCAAATTTGAGGGACTTGATTAGAAAAAAAAAATTGTGAAGATGGAAAGACCTGATTAGTAAACATGGCCAAAATGAATTGTGAGCACAGAACTAGCCTGGAACCGGCGACTCCAGACTGGTACCGAACCGCAAATTTTTAAATATATATAATGGGAAAAAGAGCTCTTGATAATTCATTAAGTTCAAGCAAATTTCTCCTCTTTTTTTTCTCTCCAAATTTATTACAATGTACAATTTAATTATAATTGATTATTTATTATTTTTATTTCATTATTTATTATTCTAAAAATTAAATTAAAAAAGGGAAATCGGAACTGGCCTGAAAACTAGCTCGGAACCACCTGAAGCCTGCTCGAAAGCACTTGGAACCGATGGTTCCGATTCCAATTTTTCAAAAACCGCAGCCGTGGATGCCTGAACCGCAACCAGTGATTCCAGGCCCATGGATACATCTAATGATTAGGCACATTAAAAAGTACATAAATTTCAGTACAAAAAGTCTGAAAATAATTTTTCCAAAAAAAAAAGTTATTTTAGTGTTATACGGCTAATTGGCCTGCCTTGTCCTATCTTCTTCTTCTTCTTCGAATCTCTCTCTCTTTTGGGGGTGGCCAAGTCCACTCTTCTTTTACCATTAAATAAAATGGCCTGCTTTGAAACATTCCTTTAATTTTTATACTCATTCGAAATTCCCCAGTTGTCAACACCGAGCAAGTGACAATAATATAGAATGTCCAAATCCGATGCTCCCGATAATATTAAATTATCCATAATCGAAAGCATCGCAAATTGGCCGACCTCTTGCTTTTGCAGGTCCAGCGGGAAAAGTCAGACAAGTCCAAGAATTTGGCAGCTTCTTAGGTACAGTACAAAACATAAGAGATTGGCATTATTAGGAGAATTTTTTTTTTCAACAACGGGCAAATTAATATTTGCTTGAGGTTAGAGAAGAGAGATTAGTAGGTTGATATATGATTAAGTAATCATAAAAGGAAAGAATTTTTAAAATAATAAAGAAAAAACCCCAACTACAAGCATCAAAGTGGTCACTGGTCAATTCCAATAAGGTCATGGAAAAAAACCACCTTGCAGATTTGAAGAACAAAGAAGAAATTCAAGTACACAAAAAAAAAAAAAATTGACTCCTCCTATCGGATTGAAATTGAAATGGAAATGGAAATGGATGGACACTTGAGAATTTGTTATTTACTCACCCTGTGCACGTTTTTGAGAGAGACCCAACTCAATGAATCACAAGAATGTTCTTAAAGCTTCGAGCTTTTAAGGCGGCGTCCTCGACTCCGTGGGCGGAGTCTGACCGTCCGATCCTTTCGACGGGTCGTCCGAGGACTGCCTCAGCCCGTCATCCGTCTCGCCCCGATTCATCTCCTCCATCATCCGGACCACCTCCACCATCGACGGCCTCTGGTCAGGCGCGACCGCGACGCAAGACATCGCGATCTGCAGCAGCTGCACCATCTCTTCCTCGATGTTGTGGTACCTCATGAGCTCCACATCGAAGACCTCGGCCGTCCATTCTTCGCGCACGACCGACTGGACCCACCTGGGCAAGTCGATGCCCTCCTCCCCGAGGGAGGCCTGATTGGGCGCCTTGCCCGTCAACAGCTCGAGCAGCAGGACCCCAAAGCTGTACACGTCAGATTGGAACGTGACCTTCCGGGTCTCCATGACTTCGGGGGCCCGGTAACCAGCGACCCGATTGGGTGGGGTCGCAGTGCCAAACAGAGGATTCAGTCCAAAATCCGACACGCAGGCATTGTGTTCGGGTCGGAGCAGGACATTGGAGGACTTGACGTTGCCGTGGACCACTTTGCCCACCGCGTGAAGGTGTGCTAGGCCTCTTCCTGCGGCGATTGCGATCTTAAGCCGGCTCTCCCAGTCCAGTGGCGTACGCCCTGATCCTCTACTGCCTGCAATGCAAAAGGATGCAATGCAATGCAAGAAGATTAGTAAGAGTTTCCCAATTTACCACGCTCAGCAAATTTCTTGGCCCCAGTAATATTCCAATCACGCTTCGCAATGTGAGGATCTTTTCAACGGTGTATCTTACAGCACCCTATAAATCTCATGAGAAATGGTAGTATCGCATCTCTGATAGAACAGAGATTAATTTCAAGAATCACAGGGCAATTTCCTGAGCATGTCCGTTGTAACTCAATTCGAAGACTTCTGAGCATGTCCATTGTAACTCAACCAGTGCAACAAGGGTCTTCTTTGGCAAAGCATACCAGGGTTGTGCAGAATGCCAAGCTTTAAAGCTAGTTTTCCCCACCTTTGCTTTTGGCAATGTGGATTTTAGAGAGAAAGAAAGAGTAAAGGAGACGACACTTCTCTATCAAGGCCAAAAAAAAGGATTGGGGGTGGGGGGCGGGGGAAGGAGCGCATGTGGTCTTCATCATCTTGGGCGCAGAAAAAGTTGGACAAAAAAGATGTCGGTGACACCACACAGAATCATGAGACCTCATGTTGCTGTGTCAGGGGCATCGCAGTAAATTCGCAGAAGCACCCCCACCCCCAAACTAACGTCCGCCGGAGTGCGTAGTTTGCACTCAAAGAATGTTTGCACAAAAAAGGGGATTTATTTTTTTTTGGCGATTTAACAGAGAATCTGTTCTTCTTCTTCTTGCAATGCCATCTGAGGCTGTCGCAATGCAGAATTCAGATCATCTTTAGCCTACTTCTAGGGTGCAGATTCGGCCCTCCCCCGGGGGGGGGGGGGGGGGGGGGGGGGGGGGTGGGGGGCGCTTAATTTACCATAATGCCCCTCCTAGGCATCCCACAACACGACATCCAACGACTACGGCTAAGTAAAAAGGAGAGCGATTCAGACAATAAATACCAAAGAACTCCATGGTCCATGACTAAAACGGCTCAGGAATCAGCAGGGTCAAAACACGGCGCTACACACCAAATCGGTCACTGTCCAAGAAAATGATGTTGGAATTTTTACAGCGAGAGAAAAAGAAACTGGCCCTAAAGACAACTAGTAACCGCCCAAAAAGAAAAATCTTGAATCCCTCTGCAATTTCCGTGACCAATTCTCAAGCTCTGTTTCCAACCCAGGAAAATTCAAGCTCATGCCAGATCGAATTCGTGGTCAAAATTCAGACTTCCAGTCCCAAGAAAGATAAAAGACTACAATTTTTGAGCAAGAATGCACAAGAACGAGAACAAGAACAGAAGAGCATTACCGTGGAGCAGAGCAGACAAGCTGCCGGCGGCCATGTAATCGCAGACCAGCAACTTCTCGTCCTTGGAGTAGTAAAAGGCTCTCAGAGGAACCACATTCTCGTGCTTTACCTTCCCAAGCACCTCCATTTGCGCCTCGAACTCCTTCTTGCTCGCCGCCACGTCCTTCAGCCTCTTCACCACCACCGTCGTCCCTTCCTCCAGCACCGCCTTGTACGACGTCCCCACGCTGCCCTTACCCAGGACCTCTGCCGACGCTCGCAGCAGGTCCTCCAGGTCGAAGCTGTAGACCCCGCCTTCCAAGAACACCAACTTGTTCCTCTCTGCCTCAACCGAGCCCCCAGTGATGTCGTCCTTCGACGACGACGTCCCTGCCTCTGCAGAAACAGACCTCGGCGCCCCTGCCGCTGCCGCGTGCTTCGGCGGCTTCGGCGACTGCCTGCGCCCACGCCGGCGGATGCATAGCACCAAGAGGAGCAAAATCAAGGACCCGATTAGGGCGGAGCCGACTGCAATCGCGATGATTGCGGCGGTGGAGAGCTTCTTCTTGGACTTCTTAGCAATGAGGGACGGCGAAGGCGGGTTTGGCGACGGAGCAGGAGAGGGGAAGAACGGGCTGCAGGGCTTGAGGGGACCGCCGCAGAGGTCGAGGTTGCCGGCGAACGAGGACTCGTTGAACCTCGCGAGGGAGGCCGGGATCGAGCCGTTGAGGTGGTTGTTGGAGACGTTGAAGTCAGCGAGGCCACCGGCGTCGATGCTGGGGAGGCTGCCGGAGAATTGGTTGTTCTGGAGGAAGAGGCGCGTCAGGCGGATCAAATTGTTGACGGCGAAGGGGATTTGCCCCGAGAAGTTGTTGGAGGAGAGGTCGAGCCGGATCAGCCGAGTCAGCAGAGTCAGGCTCGGTGGAAAATCGCCAGTGAAGTTATTGTCTTGGAGGTAGAGGCTCCTCAAGAGGGTCAGATTGGAGAAGTCCGAGGGGACCGGACCGGAGAGCCGGTTGGAGCGTAGGCTGAGGACCTGGAGCTGGGACAGCTTGCCGATGGTGCCCAGGGGGATGGGCCCGACGAGGCCAACGGCGGGGAGGCGGAGCTCGATGACGGACGAGTTGGTCCCGTCGCACTTGACCCCGACCCAGTCGCAGGCGGAGGCGGAGGCGTTCCACTGGAGGCGGTTGGCGTGCGGGGTCTGCTGGATGAAGGTGAGGAGGGCCTGCTTGTCCTGGGCCGGCTCCGACCGGACCCAAGAGCTCAGTGCCGACGCGACCGCCAGGTAGAAGACGAAGAGGGTCGACCCGGAGGTAATCGACACCGCCATTGCAGAGAGACAGAGAGAGAGAGATTGTGGGTGCGCGTGCAGAAAAACGACGGGGATTCAGCTCGTTTCGAGCCTGCGGATCGATTTGCGGTGGAGAGACGGAGGAGGCATCCTGAGGTCGGAAGCCATGGAGAGAGAGAGAGAAAACAGGGGTTAGGAAGTGAGCGAAGGGGGAGTGTGTAACTTTTGAAAGGGCGAGAGAAAGAGAATCACGAGGCCAAAAAGTGTAAGTAGAGAGAAAAGAAGCGAAGCTGAAAGAAAGCAGCAGCAGCAGCAGCGCTTCTTTCTTAGCTGGCAATGCCCTACTTTTTCTTCTTCTTTGACCCTTTTTTTTTCCTCCCAAAAAAAAAAAAAAACAGCGTCCGTCGCGGATGGGATCCGTATGTTGGTGTCCGTCCTCCATTCGCGTATGTCTTGCGCGTTTCAGGGAGTGCGCGAAAAAAAAAATTATATTTTTTCTTTTATAATGAATGTGTCCAGATTAAGCTGCGCGTATCTTAATTATTTTTTTAAAATAGATTAATATATCAACTCACCATCATGAATCTCACTTAAATCACATATGCTCAGTTGGAGAATCATGAATAAATATTTCTTTTTGACAAATTTGATTTTTTTTAAAAAAATCCTTTTTTTTTGTATAGTAGAAGTTTCCTCTTGTTAACTAGTAAAAGTTTTGAGCTAAAAAAAACAAGTAAAGGTACCTTCGACCCCAAAAAAAATAACAAGTTATAAATAGAAAACTATTGAATAATTAGCCGTTGAAGTTTTTTTTTTCCCTTTCATTATTGACGATAATTCATGTATGAATAATTTCATGAATGATGATGAGATTTGACTTTGAAGCTCGCCGCAGCTAAATCACTGTCTACACGACACTCGATCCTCCTTCTTTTTTTTTTTTTTTTTTTTGTCTGGCTCCTCCTAACACACTTGTGCATACTTGAAAGAAAGCGACGCTCACCAAGGGGATGGTCAAGCAAGAGGTGATGAACGCCCTTAGGAGGTCCTATGGATAAGCGCCGAAGGAGCTTTGGCCAAGTAATACCCGGTCTAAATATGACAAATAGTAACTTCGAATTTTCTCTATTAATTTTTTCTTTTTCTTTTTGATCTTTATCTGATGTTGCGGCGCTATGCAGCGTCAATTTAATTAGTTCCACTTCGGCGCAAACAAAAATAATTCACACGTCCTTACCAAAAAAAAAATAATAATAATAATTCACACGCTCATCGTCGAATGATTGATACGTGGAAGAACTCGATTGTAACAATTAACTTCAAATGTATGTTCAACCAAACCATAAGTGGATGTGCCAGAAAAACTTCTCCTTTGTTTCTTAAATTTTACTTGTATTTTTAATACTCGCGCGGCTTAAATATTTGACGCAAAAGTGTGATGGCGAATTTATTAAAGTACATTTATCGTGAATTTTCCATATCTTATGAAGATCCTACTTCTACGGAGTTTGCTATGGCTTCCCTCTCCCTAATATCAAAGGACCCAATCGAGGGAGGACAAATTTTCCACTTTGAACTTCAAGAAAACGTCGGTTTTCATTTGTCAATTTCACATTCGCCATGCAGGCACCTCTTCGTCTTAGAATTTTGATTTTTTTTTTACTTGCTTTTTATGTCGCTCCATAATAATTCGTGCCATGAAATATTAACAAGCAGCTCACCCATTTCTCTCCCGAGGGACCACAGCGTGAGAAAAAGTTATAAACATATTGTATTTTTGTTGATTCAGTTATAAACTTTTTTATTTGGCCAATTTAGTCTTGAACTTTTTTAAAATTTGCAAAGTAATCTATTAAGCCAATTTTGGTCGAAAAGCATTAATTGTCCTACGTAGATAATTTTTTTATATTTTATTTTCTTCTTTTTTTCCTTTCGTTGTTGCCGACAAGGATCACGGCCCTCGCAAAAATCTAGGCTAGGCCATTGTGCCTGTGACCCCTTGCTGGCCACATTGAAAGGAAAAAAAAGAACAAGAAGAGAAGGAAAAAAAGGAGAAAAAATTTTAAAATTAAGAAAAATTGTCCGCATATAAGACGGTCGGGTACACGTTAGTAATTTATGACCAAAATTGATCGGACGGGCTAAATTGATAAGCACTAAATTACCCAAATAAAAAGTTATAGGACTAAATCAATAAGCATATAAGTCCCGGACTTTTTAAATATTTTTGCCGAGTACTCCCTAGTTTTTCATTCGGAATTTATTTGGTCCAACTGTCCATCACATTTCCAAGTAAGTCAAACATAAGCACTTTTTTTTTCCGGACAAAAAGACAAAAACATAAGCACATTTTTTTAATCATTATATTCGGCCAAAGACAGTAAGCTCCAATTAAGCAAGAAACATACGGTAAAAAAAGGAGCAAAAAAAAAATTGAGTTCTTGGGTTTTTAAATTTGTCCTATCAAATGACGATGTCGTTCATTACTCTCTCCTCTCGTTGCCCGGTCGTGTACGAGCGATCGGCAGGCGGCAGCGTCTCCAAATGTATATATAGGTTGCGTCTCGTTTTTTGCCGTGTGGTGTACTGCGCCTGATTCCCGGTCTACACTTCTTAATCGTGCAGGCCATTTCCCGTGAGCGATTCTTAATCACTAGTTCGGAGACTCGTATGCCAATGTCGTACGTGAAGATAGAGAGAGAAAGAGAGGAATATTATGTATTCCCCCTTGAGCTATTAACTAATAGAGAACTTCGTCTGAAAGTCTGTTAAACAGAAACAATAACTCTTTCTGAGGCCGTCGCCGACGTCTTCGGACTCCCTATCGTTGCCGTCAGCCGCCACGATTGGATACATAATATATTTCAATGGAAACTTTTGGGAAAAGAATAATCGAAGAGGATCAATTTTGACCGTACATGAAGAAATATTGAAATAACAAAGTAAGCCTTTAATCAACAACTTATTTATTTATTTTTTTACAGTGATCCATTAAATCTACCATCATATCAGACCTCATGTTACCAACACGAGGGTAAGATTTTGTTGGGTTATCTCATATCGATTATGGAAGAAGCCGATGGTCAGTATAAGAGGAAACATCACTCTTCGAGCTAATTTTTAGGATGAGAAAGACTTAAGATCATCTAATATCGATATCGGAGTAGGATATTAGGCCCTTTGCTCGATGAATTTAAGTCGAAAATTATCAAATTCCTAAGTATCGGGAGCCACGGGATCCTAATTCATGACCCGAATTTTATTTTTTAGATGCTTCAAGTAATTCCGAATCCGACTATAAAGTTAATGAGCATCTGACCATTCATACTTGTGCACCATTGTTCTCACCTGCTGAAAATCTTCTACCTGTTAGGATATCTTCATTCTTGCATTAAAATGGAAGCATCCTTGACAAGCCAAAGTTAATATATATATTGGATCATCAGAAAGCATTAAGTCTACTATTTTCTCTTGAAGCCAACCCAAAAGTTTATTGCTGAAGGAACCTTTTTCCTACCTAAGCGGACCCAACTGGATGATGAGGCAAAGGAATTCGAATCTAGGTTGGGTACAAGGTTAGTTGACAAATGGTTGTCTTGTGACATGATTATTCACGACTAATAAGACTTTAAAATTTTTAACAAAACGCGGAAAACATAATATTTTTTTCCGTTGCAATATAAAAAAATATCACAGCAATCGTTGACTTGACAGCGATGAGTTCAACAAGCGACGGTTCATAGATTAAGGTAAAGTAATTGAGCTATCATATACTAATGCAACTATCTTCAAACAACATCCTGCGAGCGTAAAGTTTTCCTGGTTATTCAGGACACAATCTTGTGCGATTTTTTCGTCCTGGATCAAGTGCAAAAAACATTCGGACACAGCCCACCTATGGATATCTCAGTTGATTAGGGCGTACTTGAGATTATATGATTAGGCGCACTGGTCATTTTCCATATGAGCATCTGTGATTTAAGTGGAGAGATAACGGTGGGTTGCTATATTAACCTCCCTCGAGAAATAGTCGAGATGCGTGTAAACTGGTCTGAACACCTTGGTTATCAAAAAAAAAAAAAAAACTTTCAGACACTAGTAAAGATGACATGTGATTTGTCATGCGGCCTAACCTGGTATTAGGTCGTGAAGTCACTCTATGGACCCAAAAGCTAAGTTCTCCGGGAGGGCTCCATGCCATGGAAAATGTATTTGAATATGTGTTATGAGGTAAGCGGTTTCAAAGTACGTCTACGTTCCACTTGGAGCACGGAACCCATCCGTCGGAATCGATTCCTTAATTTTTGGGCCCTGAAACCTACCATGTATACTCCGAAATCTGAAACCTATTCTGCCGTAAGTTCTAAGTTTTATTTAGGTTTCACATGTATTCTTAATTGAACGACTACAGTGAATCATCAACTCTAATGATCATAATTTATTTATACAAATTAAAGAGTCTAAGTCATGGAATTGCAGAAAATGAAAATCCAAACTAGTGATTCCATATCACATATTTATCATTGGACGCGATCAAATATCTCAGGAATGCCCGAAAACATAGAACAAGAAAAACACAGAAACTTGTGCTCATGTTTTATCAGTTCAAATCAGTTTTTCCAATTTTGAAATTTCGAACTTATTCTCCATACTCTGAATTTTGGAACCGGACACTTGATTCTATCTCGAAACTATATATGATCACCCCCAATGAGGACGTTCCATCCACCCAAACGAAGAGCGAAATGATACCATGGTGCCTCCCTCGTCCCATCATTCATCTTCCCCTCCAAGCTTTTTCTCTACTCCTTTCTTTCTGAATGCGCTCTTTCTTTGACAATATACAAAGCAAATTCCATACTTCTCTATCCAAAAATAATCATAATAATAAAAAGAATAAAGGGGGGGAACGCTTTTAGAGCACTCAAAAAAGAGAAGATGTAGCTTTTTTTAAAGAGTGTTTTGGTAAGGGGCCGGGGTCCCTCGCTCGCTCGCTCGCTCATCATCGTGGTCAAGAGACAAGTTTTAGAATATGATCGAAAGCAATTATTGTCGAGGACAGGACAGGAGCGATGGCGATGGTCTATCACCAACCACATGGCGACGAAGTGTGTACGTGACCATCCATCACACGCTTCTTCTCTTCCGGATGAGTGGGGCCGAGTCCATGGCTGCCCCTCCCTCGCTTTCTTTCGGGCAACCCCTCGGGCCGTAATCCTCGTCGCCCGTTTTTAACTAACTTTCCGATTTGGTTACGCTAGTTAATTGTCGGACCACGTTGGCGTGATGGTCTGAGCACGGGGATTTCAGTCGGAGATCGGCGTGCCCCCAGCACAACTCTCTTCTGGCGGCTACTTGTATCTCCGCTGCTGTTCGGATCGGCAATTCTTGTTGGGAGAACCGTGTTTGCATTTAACAATTTGCAACAATTCGGAAAGATCAAGCGCGCGAACACAACGAAAGGGAGAGTAAGAATAAGAAAGAGAATTCGCGACGTTGCGTATATCCAGATTTACAGTTAAACTGGAGTTACATCCAGCAAAAGTTTCCATCATAATCAGTATCTCTCTCACATCCGGACGACCTTTGCTGAGACAGCCCCCCGACCCTCACCCGCTCATCGGTGCCTTGTGTTGTTTTCTTACCAAACCCGAACTAATGTTCCCTCCCAGTTTCTTGTTTTACTAGGATGGCTAGAAGAAGGCGCTCGTCATAAATGTGGAATTGACTGAAAATGTAGGTGGGCATTCTGGTTGGACCTTTGCCTTCGGCCGTCGAAAAAGATGAACGATTAATTGCAGGGTACCCCATCCCTGCTCTGATAGGCTGTGTAGCCTGTAGGATGTGGTTATTTCTCGAAAATACTTACCGGGGTGGTTGTGTAATTGAAGCGTTAATGTTACTGCCCAGGCACAATACAAGCATTCGCGATGCCGATCGGACGGGATGCGCGATCGAGCCGGTGGCTCTTTAGCTGTCGTTTGTCATTAGAGTCGGTCCAGATCGAGATCGAGAGAGACAAGGAGGAGAATATCATTTAGAAGTGAAAAGATTTGAACTCATGAACTTATCCTCTAATACCATGTGAGGTTTTATGGGATTACTACCACCTATTTTAAAAACTTAAATCGTTAAATGAAGGCTTAAATTAATATTTGAATATCATATCCTTTTTATCTCTCAACACGTCATTGAGACCCTCTCATCTCATCAAATTGGCAATTTTCTATTCCTTATTGCCGCAATCCTTAGAAGTGAGCATGGTTTCAAGGTAAAATCGAAAACTAAAAAGTTAGACCGTCGATTCCTGATCCAGTTTTAGATCCGATCCTCGATTCTATTTTTCTAGAAACCGCCGTTCCGGTTCTGGTTCTGGTTCCCATTTCCTTATGGAACCGAATCAGATTTAGAACCTGAACCAAAACCGAAGAAAGTTCAGTGCTAAAAGCATGATTGTCAGGTAGGGACTTGGAAAGGAGCGAACAAAATGAAGCATTTTTTTTATGATATGCTTGAAGAAGAATTGCTGAGAAGTTTCTAGAGTGGGCTGATCGGCTCAAGCCAAAAATGGGAGTTATGAACGGGCATGGTAACACTTTTATTTCAAAATTCAACTTCTGGTCATAAGTTGATTTTTCTATTTCCCATCAGAATCAAAAGTTGATTTTTTATTTCTATTACCGAAGTTATTTTTTTTATCGGAGAAATTCGTTTGGTAACGATTAAAAATTTCTACTTCTGAAACATTATTAACACAAAATCTTCTAAAAAAACTATTATCAGCAATCGAAAAATTTCTACTCTATTTTTGAATTGTTTAAATTTCTTTAAAAATAATAATAATTGTTAAATATATTATATTTTTTTTAAAATAAATAATTTTTTTTTATTTTTTACTCCGGCAACTCAGTGGTGGCGGTCGACATGGTAGTCGATGGTTGATGGTAGGGGGAGGCGGTCGCGACCGGCGAAGATTGGCAATTGGCACAACCACAACAGGCAAAGGTCACCAGTTTTCAACGGTGGTCGGTGGTTGCAGGCAACGATGGGCAGTGGTGGTTGGCTATCAGGGGCTTTTGGTGGCTAGCGATGGTGGGCGGGGGCATGCCGAGGTTTGTGATGGGCGGGGGCAAGCGATGGCTGGCGGTGGTTGTGGGCGATGATCGGTGATGATCGGCGACGGGCAATGGCCGGCCATTGTCGACGGCGACAGAGGTCGGCGAAGGTGAGTATGATCGAAAAGAGCGCGAGAGTGTAAAGAAAGAGGATTTTGCGAGAAGTACTTTTTTTAGTTGGAGAAACTATTTTTTTAACTTCTCAAATTGGGGAAAAACAACTTCAGGAGTGGAATTTTTTTTCAAAAATAATTTTTTTTACTAAACAGATTTATGTTTCGGAATTTACATTACAAAATGAATTCCTGGTCCAAACGTGTTATCATGGACGCCCTACAAGGGCGAAATGTTGACCACCTGAGCACCATGGAAAGACTTTAAGGGAACCCATACATTAACTGATAACCAACTCAGAAATCCGGGTCATTCCAAATTGGGCTTCGGTCCATGCGTTGTTAGGTCATCTTTCGTGTGAAAGTTGCATCTGGAGTCAACATCCTCATTTGCAGACAAGCCACACTTCTGTTTAAAGAATTACTTGGTCATTCATTTTCTCTTTCACTGGTTAGACATCCTTGTCTACCTAACATGACAAAACTTAACAATGGCCACGCTACGTAGGATTGATCAATAGAACAACAATATTGGAGATCGAAGGGAGAGGAAGACTAGTACTCGTTATCGCGCCCTTAGGAAAAAATACATCTCATCCCCCCTCTCCTTTTTTTTTCCACTCTTACGAAACAGAACATCGATAAAAAAAAAAAATAATCTTGAAGTCTTCATAGAGAGAGAGAGATGGGAGAAGTCGGAACATATGGTTTCACAAACCAAGTAAATGAATAACTAGGGATCTAGATTCAGCGTCATTTTTGTTGTTGCACTCGCTCTCATTATTTTGTTTAGCTAAATACTTTTTAAAAAATGGAGAACAAATTGAAATTGGCAGGTTTCGAGGCACCCGAAAACTAAATCCTAAAACCTGTGATAGAGTAGATTTCAGGTTCTAAGGTATACATAGTAGGTTCTAGGTTTTAAAAAATAAGGAATTTGTTTTAATGGATAAATTTCAAGTTGCATATGAAATCTTTGAGAAATCTGAAACTGATTGCCGCTGATTTTTATACCCCATACATCATTATTTAGATTATTGCAAGAGAGGATTGAAACTACTTTTTTTTTTTTTTTATGCATTGCTTGTAACTGTGATTGACGGGAAAAAAAGGGAACGAGTTATTAGTCAAAATCTCGGTCAACCAAATGACGATGGAAACAATGCTTTGACTGTTAGTCTAATCAACGTGATTCTTCAAAGAGTGAGCGACCGTTAAACCAAAATGATTTTCCAAGAGAGAGCTAATTCATATTACGTTTCTCTCATCAAATATAGTAGGAAAAACACCAAAAAAATCCTAAACTATGCTTACTGTGATACATTTATCCTAAACTTTTTTTTTGTGACACTAAAAACTTCAAATTTGTACCCGTGTAATACATTTGCCCAAATATTTTTTATGACACAAAAAATCCCAAACTTATACTATTTTTTTATAATCAAGGTGTCCGAGCCAGTTTGCGTGTATCTCGATTATTTCTTGGGGTATATTAGCACAGCAACCCACCGCCATGGCCCTCTACTTAAATCACAAGTGCTCACCTGGTAAATCAAATTTGGGATCAGTGCGTCTAACCACATAATCCTAAATGCGCCCTAACCAACTGAGCTACTTATGAGTGGGTAACTTGTGCCATTTTTTGTAACACTAAAAACCCTTAACTTGCATTCGTGTGACACATTTACCTATTCATGCCTACAAGTTTGAGATTTTTTGTGTCACAACACAATAATTTAGGGTAAATGTGTCATATTGATAAAAATTTGGGTCTTTTTGTGTCACAAAAAAATCATGTTAAATGTGTTACAGTGGGCATAATTTAATATTTTTGGTGGCTTTTTCCTAATATAATAACTAGTGGTTACTAACTACAAACGTAGACCATACCATAAATTTTTCTCGAAATTATTGTGGAGAGTGAAAGTTTGACTGGGCTTTTTAAGGAAGAGATAATGACATAAATGATCCATGAACACTTATTTGTTTAATGTGGTCTATGGACATCTGATATATGTTCAATAAAATCCCTAAACACTATGAAAATTTTTGATGTAGTCTCGTCCCTAACATTTTTCAAAAATCAAAGGCCACGTCGAATAACTTAAAAGTTGAAGGTTCGCATGACACATTGGGCAAAAACTCAAAAATCATTTGTGTCATTTTTTCTTTAAAAAACAGGAAGATAAGCTAGAAAGAATGAAGGAAATCGAATAGAATGATCATTGATCATGGCGGATGACTTTTGTCCCTAAGATAGATACTATAGTCGTTTCTTGCAAGGAAAGAAAAGATCAAAGGAGTGACTAATGTAATATTTGTAGAATTGGCGGAAGAAAGAAACTAAAACCTGGTGGAGTAACAAAGTGTCACGGCCTTGCAATTAGTCAATCAAGTTGGTTTGCGGACAGAACCACCCGACTTGTTGCTGAACATTGTCCAAACCAAAGCCCATCATTTGACTATGGTTTTTCTCTTCATCTTTCGCAAGAATCTCAAAGAATAGTGCTCACAAAAACAGCGGGTGGGTCGTTTCATAAGTTCGAAGATGTGGATGATTGATTCTGTTTAACGTATCCTTCGTTCTTTCGTTCGAATTGCCAGATGAGCGGATACTATTGCTGTTTGTTTTTCCTATTTCGAGACCTAAGTGCCCGTGATCGAAACTTCGACCATTTTTTTTTTCACTTTCTATGTTGTTGGCTCTTGTATGGGTTGAGGCAAGCATTGTACATATTGTACCACCCCCAAGGTCCATGACCCATCACATTGTCTTGCCAGAAACATCCCTAGAATCCAACTGAGGTCCCTCCAATCATTGCAAACCAAAAGGTATTGAGCCAAGAACCCTAAACATGCATAGTTGGCGCCCGGCGGTTCCATGCATACTTCCAATCACCTTGGTTCTTCATTCGGCATCGATAGGACATGGATCGAAGATTTCACTCGGAAATTTTAGCTCTTACCGGCGCATGATCCTCGGGACGCAAGGATATAAAACTTGGCACGTCAATCTTAAAACCTTAAATGCCTTCGGAACCGAGAAATGGGAAAAAGTGTCAAAAAAGTCTCAAACCTATTGCATTAGTGCCGGGTTAATCCTAAACTTTTTTTTTTATGCCAATTCAGTCCTAAATCTTTTGTATTGATATCAATTTAGTCATAAACCTTTTATTGATGCCAATTATGTCATAAACCTTTTGTATTAATGCTAATTTAGTCCTAAATCTTTTGTATTTATGCCAATTGAGTCAATTCGATCAATATTTTAGCCGGAAATCGCTAGCGTGGATATCAATTGTCCTACGTGGCATGACTGACACTAACGTATTTCTTTTAAATATTTTTTTGATATGTTAAAATATTTTTTAAAAAACCCAAGAAATGCTTAAAAGACTATATAAAATATTGTAATAATATAAAAAAAATGCTCAAATCAGCGCTAGCCATACAACGTAGGAGAATCAACGTCAATATCAACGATTTTCGATCAAAATTGGCTTGATCAACTCAATTGGTATAAATATAAAAGATTTAGGACTGAATTGTCATAAATACAAAAGGTTTAGGACTGAATTGATAAAAAAAAAAAGGTTTGAGACTAAATTCGCACTAATGCAATAGGTTTGGGACTTTTTTGACACTTCACCCGTTATAAATATGACACGATCTCATCTCACGCGCATTCTCATGTTGAGATCTAGAGCTCAAAGCTCCCATATAGCTTGCTCTTGCAGTATGGTGTTCTCCAACCGATGTTTGAGATTCAAACCAGTTGTCAATGTTTTGATTCCTGGGAGGTTATATCCAAGCCCGTGGGCTGACATTTTGAATCATGAAACGAGTTGCGTAACTCGCGTTGCCTTTACTTCTCGTTAGGGCGACAACACCAACGTATTGCCTTTCCGACCCTATTAGGTCTTTGATCATATTATGGACCCGCTCACTTCATGTGTTCTAAGTGTGTAATTGGGTTTGTCTATGTGCTACCCCAAAACAATTGCAATACTAACCATGCAAGTATTGAAATTCGGATTAGTATCCAAATTGTGGTCATATGTACATCTATAGGAGCCAAGCCCAATGAGGCTTGAGGGGGAATGACGGCAGCGCAAGGAAGAGGTCCGGGCGCAGTCCTGAATTCCAAGGTCCATGGAGCGCAAGCTTTGAAAATGTGGGCCGAATAGAAAATGGTCATCCAATTTGATCAAATAATCCAATATTTCCATTTGTTTCGTGAAAAATGAATGATTTGGAATACATTTCTTCTAAGATACAATGTTTTGTGTTGCTTACAAAAATGAATAAACAATATTTATCGTCCACAAAAATGTTTAGACATACATTACTGTCGACAATAAAAATATTTTCTGTTAGCTAATTATATTAAGCAATACAAGCGATAGGGGCTTTATTTGTTTTGCGAAAAAAGATTGATTTGGAAATCTTTTTCCAAAAAGACTATTGCCTATGTCGCTGATAAAAATGAAAGAATGAAAAATATTTTCATCATTTATGCAAATATATATACACAAATTGTCATTTGTAAGTGAGAATATTTTTCAATGACATTATTTCATGGCGAGACATGCGATCATTTTTAAAGAAATATTTTTCAATTCACTCATTTTTCATGCAAGAAATGGACATTACTCTAGAGCTAGATTGATGTGGGGCATGCTTTTTTTTTTTTGCAAAAGATCAACCATTCGAAATAAATTTTCCTACTTTTGATATATAAAATAGTTTTTATCAGCTCATTTTCCCTAAGTGATGTAAACAATCAAAGTTAGAAAAATCCTTTTAAAATTAATGAATTTTTGCAAAGTAAACGCACCTGAAAATTCATAAATTTGAAATATGGATTTCCCCTAGTAACTGGATATCAGAATCGTACTAAAATTCGTAAAAATAGGTCGTCCAACTTAATTAATACTGGGAAAATAGACATAACTATCCTAAGATTACATCATGAATGATCTGAACAGTTAAACTAGCGGAAATCACAAAATGATGACCAAAGTTGACGGTTCAAATCCATTCGATGATTTAGGGAGGAATTGAAAAGATTCTTTCTCCATCCAAATCAGTCAATTTTGGGTCATTTAACATCATACGATTAGAAGGGTTTACCTTGATTGAGATAATTGATCTTGTGGATAAGGGCGAGGCTGATGCCAAATTCATTATTATTATGCTATTACTTTTGCTCTTATCTATATTATTATTATGTGATAAGTGCACTAAAAATTCTAAAACTTACGGTAAAAGTGTAATTGAGCCTTAAAACTTTCAAAAAGTATAATTAAGTTTTCAAAAATTATATTTAAGTTTTAAAACTCGTCAAATTGGTGCATTCAAAATACTTTCGATATCAACGTTAATTTGTTTAACAAAAAATGCTGATGCAATTTTTTAATTAATTTATCTCTCATCGATAGCATTTATTATTATTATTTTCTTCTTCAAATCCTATCTAAGTATTAAAAACTAAAAAAAGATTAATTTTTTTTTAAAATGTAAAAACATAGAAAGGAATGGCAGGGGTCGCTGGCCTGGACCATGGTGGCCGGCCCTCGAGGCCCTGCCATTCTTTTTTTTTATCAATTTTTTTTTCTATTAAATTTTTTAGTTTTTTAATCTAATTTAACTGAGATTTGGGGAAAAAATAATAACCATAGGAAAGAGAAACTAATTAAAAAAAATCCCGTCATCATTTTTTATTAGACTAATTAACGATGTTAACGAAATAATTAGATTGCACTGATATCATAAAAATGTGTTTTAATTAGATGTAATTTTGTGATAAATTTTAAGATTTTTAATGCCCTTTTATCTCTGTTATTATCTTACTCAGGACGGCGTTTTAACCATCAATGCACGAACCGAAGCGACAACGAGTCACCACACAAATGGACCGTTTGCACATAAATGAAGTGGCCACCGGACATTAGCAAATCAGCCCTAAAAAACGCAAACGTCGAGGAAAACCAAGAAGATCAAACACTTGGATGGGACCAGACCATCTCCTGTGTTCGTGTGGTTCATCGGTTTCCACGACCGCAATGGGAAATATCGGATAACGCTTGCCATGTCGCCTTTTGGGAGCGAAATCCCCTCTTTTGCGAGAATCCTCCTCGCCTCGAGGGACACTGGAGGTCCACCGTCACTTTGAACTCGAAGCACATCACTAGTCTGTGATACCCTTCTTCTTGATTCGATTATATTGATGCAATGGCGTCCATGTCTGGATTTGTCGTCAAAGATTGCAAATTTCAGACATGTGCCGCTCGCTACAGATCAAGCTCTTGGTGTCCTGCCCGGACAGTCGTGTCTCGTCTTGGTATGTCTGACCTCTTGATGCTCTTTGTGGGTTTTTGACTGGAGTTCCAACTTTCTGGGCACTTTTCACTTTTGCCTCTTTTCTGGCTAGTTGGGTGGCGCGTGTACTTTGATGTGCACACCTTTTGAGTGTTTTCTCCTAGCCTATTCACAGGTGGTCTACTCAAGATCATTCGTTTTGCTAATTTTCTTCATTTTTTCTGTTTGTTGTTAGATCTTATTAGGGACAATTCTGTTTGTGCAAATGGAATGAGTCTGGTTGTCAAGTACCGGTTGCAGAGCTCGACGGTTGCTGTTGCAACAACGCCTTTTCCTGTTAATCCATCTTCAAGGTATCTTTTTGTGGCTTAGTGGTGCTGATTCTGCTGGAGATTTCTGCTCTGGATAGAACCTGATTTAAGCTTTGCAAATTGTGATTGAACCTGGATTATTATTTTTAGAATTGACTAGTATGATCTGATCAACCATCATGGACTGTTAACTATTCTCTATACATGGATTGATCATATCCTCTGTGTCGTTGGGATTGTTGTGCACGGAGAAATCTATTTAGTCTCTAGGAGTATGCCTTACATAGAGATAATTGGTTCTCTAATGCTCCAAGGATGATATGATCTAATAATGATGATACTATAAGTATATCCTTTATCCTACTTGCAAATGCGAATGGGTTTATCATTAGTTCTTTTGTTTCACTTCGCAAGCGAAGGTTCTCTCTCTTGAAGTTTCAATGTGTTGTCATGGCAAGTTCCTTGCTAGGAGGTTTGCTTCCTGGCCAGCTGACTGCTAGTCTTGAATTTACATTTGAACAATTTAAAGTTGTCGGCTGGGCGCCAAGGTTGATTTGTCATTGGCAATTTTTGTTACAAAATAGCAGTGAATTTATCATATAATGATCGGTAGCTCTCTCTCTCTCTCTCTCCCCTCTGCTAGCATGACCTTTCACATCTACAATGTCTCTAAAATCACTTTCTGGGATTTAATATCTAGAAAATTGACAACTTTGTGCAAGGCTGCAACAAACGCACCTGGAGAAATTCCTGCCAGCACTCCTGGCGGGATGAGCCAATACGAGAGAATTGTTGAAACTCTGACAACTCTTTTTCCTGTTTGGGTACGTACCTACTTTGAAGACTTCTGACGTGCTGTTATATCCTTTGTATTTCTTACATCTTCAAGTTGCAATGTGCCTGTGCATGAGTTTCCCCAAATGTGTGTTTTTCGAGATTTTTATTTTCTGGAATATGTAACATCTTAAAATCATTCACTCCACCAGGTCATTTTGGGAACCATTGTTGGGATCTACAAACCAGCTGCGGTAGCTACAAGTCCTTCATGCTGCCTTTACTGTTGATAATGTCTATTCCGTCGTTAATTCATTGTTGGGATGTCATCCAGGTTACTTGGCTGGAAACTGATCTTTTCACTGTTGGATTGGGTTTCCTCATGCTTTCTATGGGGTTGACTTTGACATTTGAGGATTTCCGGCGATGTTTGCGGAATCCTTGGACTGTAAGCGGCATCTTCATCTATATAAGTTAGGAGGATAATCGTCAAACCTTATTAAAGGTCATCATTTTCATTTTACTTTTTGACCTTATGAAACTTTATTGTTCCAGGTAGGTGTAGGATTTTTGGCCCAGTACCTCATCAAACCACTGTTGGGCTTTGTCATTGCAATGGTACTTCTTTCACCATCCCATTCAGAGTTAATGCATAGGCCTGTTTTGATCTCCGACAATGAAATACTGATGATACAGTGTACTTTTTCTTTCCTAGTTAGGTTCATGTGGTGGATGTGAAAAAGATGCAAATCTGAGGACTTCAAAATTACCTTACACTGTAGATGCTTTAGGCATCTAAATCAAATGCCAGTAGCTTTCATAGAACCAGTGCCATTTCCAATGGGACCATTATAGCAGACAAATAAGTGTTCTAAAATTTTTTTGGGTGTCTGTAGTTGTACGACTCAATAATTTTTTTTTTTGGAAAATGAAGACAGATGTTTCTGTCAATCAACTCATTTTCCCTTGACATAAGTATCAGCATCTCAGTTAAGATTCCTGGTTCTAGCCTGATCAGGACTCCTTTTCTCTTCTTTGATTGCATCAGTGCAGAAGATGCCTGTGCTGTGATATACTCAATCAAGTAATTCTAAGTGAAAACACACTTGGCACTTGGTTGGTTTTTTGTGTGTGTTGTGTCTAACCCATCTTTTTTCCTTGCATACTTCCATCTTCTCGCACGGGAACTTTATCCTTTTTTAAACGTCCAATCCTGTACCGTAGCCTCCTCGCCATTTGGCAGACCTGACTCCAAGTGATGCCCCATTTTTTTTTTTTTTTAAATATTGCGTGGATATGGATACAATGAGTAATTGTTGCCTTCAAATAATACTTCTGAATTAGGATCTTCATACTGATTTGGGTTTGGTGGAGAAACTCTTGGAGTGCTGGAAAATTATATTTAAAATCTCAATGGATACTGCAATGGCAAAACTCTCTGAGAACAGGAGGTGCTGCAGATATGTTTGAATTTACTGTCTTCAGCTGTTTAAAATATGATTTTTTTTATTGTGCTGGCATCTCTATTTGTCAAGATGCTTGGGTATCCTGTTGTGGAATGTCACCCACCTCGTTTCCATGATCTTCCAGCTTGGTTGTGTATCTAGAGTTGTAACTTGTGTCTGTCTCTGACGTTTATTACTAATTTTATGTTTTCCAGACTTTAAAGTTGTCTGCACCGCTTGCAACTGGTCTTATATTGGTGTCCTGCTGTCCTGGAGGTCAAGCGTCTAATGTTGCTACTTTTATCTCTAAGGGGAATGTAGCACTCTCTGTCCTCATGACAACGTAAGTTATGACGTATGTGTAAATTTTCACTCTTCTTGTAGCATAAGCAGACAGCCTCTTTCCAAAGCTTGATTGCATATTTGTTTGTGTTAGCACTTGCCATTGATCAGTTCTCTTCATGTTCCTATTGTGATATATGTAGATTCCTGAACATTGTACCTCATGCTGGAGTTTTGTAATTCTTTTTCTCCTTTCCAAGCTGCAGTATTCTGTCTTTTAACTCTAATGTTCTTGAATACTACAGTTATTTAATGAAAGTGTGAGAGCAGTTATGGCGTGAGATATCGATTTCTTTGACTAAATTAAGTTGTTTTCATAAGCATGTGGTGTTTCTTATGCCTATTTGCAGGTTTGCAGTCATCATGTGCTGACTGCTGAGTATTGTTAGAGTGCACACGTTAGGGATCTTTAGAGCATACTACTGTTTCTTATCTTTTCGCTTTGTGTATCAAATTATGGACATGAGCAGATAACATGATGGACATACCTCTTAAAATGTTTTGGCTGATCATTGTGGGCCAGATGGAAATAAAAAAGGATACTATCTTCGAATAACATGTTCTGTGTGATGGTTTTTGAAGTGTTTGTCCTGATTTTTTCCCTCTAAAGGTTGTCATTTTTTTTTTCAAATATTTGCAGGTGTTCAACCATTGGTGCCATTGTGATGACGCCTCTCCTCACTAAGCTTCTCGCTGGCCAGCTTGTTCCTGTGGATGCTGCTGTGAGTACAGCATAAATATCATCACCTCTTTGAGATCTAAAAGCATGAGAATAAGATTGCATTTGAATGGTAGACCAATTAGTGGATTTTCAAATTAAATGGATGCTTAAGATTGTTCACCGAAGCACTCATGTGGAAGGCAGTATTGAAATGCTTAGCTTCTGAGTCGATCTAGTTGAACTTCAGACATCTTCAGTGGGTGGCAGTTCATTCAGAGGCTTTGGCTTGAGCACTTGGAATATTTTGTTACCCAAGTCTAAAATGTCCACGTGTGAATAAGTTTTTCTTTCTGGACTGCTTCATCTTTCCTGTGATGATGAGTTGTAATCACAATAGCATGGAAGAAAACGAGTGAGGAATGCATATGTTGTTTAATCTATCTCCAGTGGATGAGAATTGTTGAAAAACTCTTTTGTTCTACACAACTCATTTCTTCATTGCTGTACTAGTCTGCATGCACATTGGGATATGTGGTGCATTTACTATACATAGTTCAATGTGTCTGCATTGTAGTGCATACCCACCATATCCAGCTATGTATGATCATGGAATCACTTTCTTGTCAACGAATACTTGCAGGGTCTGGCTATCAGTACTTTTCAGGTTGTTTTGGTGCCAACGATAGTTGGAGGTAAGCAGAAAATTGTTAGAATTCAAACTAGGGTCGCTTGGAAGGAAGAGCGAGTTAATAGTTAATAAATGAGATAACCCTTGTCTGTTATGACAGTGTTGGCCAATGAATTTTTTCCCAAGTTTACTTCGAAAATAATCACGGTGACCCCATTGATTGGAGTTATTCTGACCACCTTACTTTGTGCAAGCCCTGTAAGTGATATACATTAATATCTAGATATGGCCTTTTACTGCTTGTTTCTTTTTTGCATTGCCAAACTCTGGTAAGATCTGACTCTGATGTACTTTCACTAGATTGGGCAAGTTGCAGGTGTCTTGAAAACTCAGGGAGTGCAACTTATATTACCAGTGGCTCTCCTGCATGGCGCTGCCTTTGCCCTTGGATATTGGATATCAAAAATCTCATTTGGTGAATCCACTTCCCGCACCATTTCTATTGAATGTGGGATGCAGGTAACCTTTTTCCATGTCCTCTATTATTTTTTCCTTTTCTGTTCTTCTCTTGCTGCCCTTTGAATGCCTAATTTTATTGCTGGAATTAAAGAGCACAACTAACCATGGTTCCTTTGCAACCTCAAAATTCAAAAACCCTTCATCTTCATTTTTAAGTATCAGTAATCTATTGCCTTTTGTCATTGCTGGCCATTGTCATTGTGAATTGAACGATTACTAATATGAGTGTGCAAACATAGTACATTCCCCAAAGTTCAGCAGAATCAGTGTTCCCAAGGTGCCATTTTTCATTGCAATTGAGCAAATAGACTGAGGAGGAGCATGATGCCCTTGTTAGAACTGCTACTGAGCATTTATCTGTTATTAAAATGAACTGTTAAAAATTTTCTGTTGCACTGGTCTCTGGATAGACTTTGAACACCTTATTTATTATAAGCAATAAATTCCTGTTTGTCACATTCATTTTGAGATCATTCACGTCATTTTCAGTAAAATAGTATTGGTGTTTGAGGAGTCATATGGTAGAATAATTCTCCGTTAATTATATTCACTTTGAAGTTTTGAATTCGTGTTGATAGATTTCTCATGGTTGTCTATTCTGAATTACTCTTAAATCATATTAGTCCACACATTTCCATGCTTAAAATTTGATGAAAGTAAGGTGCATGGACAGGTATAAGTGTTGTGGCCCAAAAAGGTTCATGTACACGTCTGTATGTGAGGTATGCTATTGATTGCTACCAACATTGCTTCAAAAATTTGCGAAACTTCTATTGGAACCATGGTATAGTTCTTTTGAGTGAACTTTTCATGTGCAGGAAAGCCTAGTCAAAGCCTCCATTGCCTTTGTCATAAATGCATTCTCTTTGTGCCGTGAATGGCGCTCGATTCCTTTTCTTTTAACTGAAATTGGGCGAAACCTTTCTCTACGCTACTAGTTCCTCCTTAGCGTATTGAATATCTTACGACTTCAAATCTGTTCGACATTTGCAGAGTTCTGCCCTTGGATTTCTTCTTGCCCAGAAACATTTCACCAATCCTCTGGTAGCCGTTCCTTCTGCTGTCAGCGTAGTTTGCATGGCGGTAAATTCTGACACTTAAAACATCTATTTCAACTCTGTTCCTGTAGTATGATTCTTTTCTTTTTACCCGAGTTATTCATCTCTGGCATTCTCACCTGCATAATCACTCTTATCACAGCTTGGAGGGAGTGCACTTGCTGTTTTCTGGAGAAACAGACCGATCCCGATCGATGACAAAGATGACTTTGAAGAATGAGACATCCGTTAGATATCATGTCTCCATATTTTCCCTGGATTTATCGATTTCGGGTGGAATTTTTGTTTTCATTTTGTAGTTTCTCATGCAATATGGCTGTATCGGCTTTAAGTTCTAGCTAGAAGGAAGTGAAGTCAGATGGTCACATATCATTTTGGATGCCAAACTGGAGTGGAGATGTTCTAGCTTAACAAAAGTAAAAGCAATTCTACATTTGGTTCAAATGCTGTCGGACGGATACATCGAAAAGTACTTCCTCAGTGCCATTAGCGGCTGAGTCTGTATACAAGTCCATGTCCAGCTGCGATGGGGCGACAATAACGAGAAGGTTTACTTGTACCTTTCCTTTTCTGTATCTTCAGCTTACTTGTGAAAAGATATTCTGATGAGCTTATGTTTAATGAGTGGGTGTTTGAACTAGTGTAATGCGACCCGGATTGTAGGCGGGGTAACCCGGTGTGCACATTCGTTAAAGGGGCAGGCTCGTATAAGGCCTGTGTCGGGGTGAGCTTGGTGAAATCTGCTCTTGGTCTAAATGCTCTCTTTCGGCTCACTATGGTTCACAATGCTCCTCTCCATGGCTCCTTGCTTAATTTAGGAATTCCTTCTCATCTTTGTTTTGACAGATTTATTGAGATTGTTTTTTAAGGATTCTTTTGCATGATTTCTATTAATGCTATTTGATTTAGATCTCAAAATGTTCTTAGGGTGCGGTTGTTTGCGGAAGATTGGATTGCCTGGCTTCGCCTGCTGGAGCTTTGTTTGTAACGTGCGAAGTAGCCTTTTGTCACTACAGCCTCCTGGTCAATAAGATTACGACGTATTTGAAAAAAAATTGTCCTAAAAATGATTGTTGGTATCACTTACAAAAATGAACAATCGAAAAAAACTTTCATTGCCTGCCAAAAGAGGAAGAAATTACCCTGGGAAGCTTGGATTCGGGCGAAATGCATCAAGCAAGTAAAGCATGGTGAATTGGCTTGTAGTCAGAAAGTCAAGTGTACAGAAAATCAGTAGATAGCGTTGGGTAATAATGCCGACTAAACATGAACTTCCCGTAAAAATAAGAGATTCGTACGTGTGGTATGTTCGACTTTATTATATAAAACATCAAATTTAAATCGGACAGCTATTTGTTATTTTGATAGAGTTTTGAGATAGTTGTAGTAAATAAAGGTTTAGCTCAAACGATATCTTCATGTATATGTATTAATCTCGTAGAAGTTTTGGTTGTATTTTTGAGAAATTTTAGTTTCCAAATTTGTTTTATAAATAAAGTAGGGGATTGTTGAAGTTTGTTTGCAAAACAAATAAGGAATGTGCTTTTTTTTAATCCCACATAAGATGGAAGGAAGAGTGCGTGATATTAGGCGAACTTAGCATGCTTAAGCGGTTGCTAATAATTATTGGCACTTTTCAACAATCATTTTATTTGAAACATTGTGACTATTCACGTAGAAGTCGCACTTATCAACAATTATTTTATTTGAAATATTATGTCACGTGGGTGTTGCAGTTATTTTATTAAATTTATTCTCGAATTTTAATTAATTATTTTATGTCTAAGAGTTGCAATTTTTTAGACGAGACAGTTTTCGAACAATTTAGAGTTTTGTCCGAAATTAACTGTTGTTCTTCAGACATGAAGAGGTGCGTCCAAACTAACTGTACTACGGACATGAATATGTCATAAAGAGGTGTATCCGAATACTGTTCTTCGGATAAGAAGAGGTGCGTCCAAACCAACTGTACTACGGACATGAATATGTGTCACAAAGAGGTATTTTCGAAATACATTTTTGAGACATGAAAAGTTGTTTTCCTTTGATGATTACATGTCAAGAGATTTTATTTGTTCTCAAAACTTGAACTTCAATTTTCGTTTTCTCAAAAGGTACAAAACCATTGTTTTCAATTGTTTTTCTAGAGAGATTGAAAAATTATTAGAATTGCTATATGCTATTATCACTGAGACTTTGTTGTATCCCGAAGGATATTTGCTGAAAATCATTAACAATGTTGCGGGATAAATAAACTCTCAAAGAGAATTTAGCACGCTTCAAGATCTGATTCTGCCGGATCTGATTCTATTGCTCATCCCATTCAGTCATATTTTCCAACAGCAGGTTCGCAAGGTGGCTGTCGGAAGGCTGGCGCTTTGTCTCGGCTGGAAGATTGAACAAATCTTCAATTGCTTGAAGACATCATCATAAAGCCCAACGCTGATTTTTTCATATCGAGCCTCAAAACAACCGTATTCTGCAAGTGCTGTGACGACCTATTTCTGCACTAAACCCCAATAGGTGCTTCCTGGCTTCATGACATTTTTGCAGAAATCTATGAAGGGAAGCAACGGAGGCGAGAGCGCTCCCATATCGGCTGAAAGCTGTTCCTTTGAGGGTTATCTTTCCGGCTGAAAGCATGAGTTGCCATATTTAAATACTGAAATATAAATCGAGATTCCATTTATTTTGCGAAAAATGTGATGTTTTCGATTTTTTTTTTGGAAAGTTATTTTCAAAAGATTAATAATATTTTCTGATGCTTGGCTAAAATATGAAAAAAAACCTGAAAATATATTTTCCGTTGATTAGTATGTCCGATTTTTGTCCATACACTCCTTTCAATAATTTATAAAATTCTTTTTAAATTAATATATTTTTTATTTTTTCTTTTCCTTTTGGTTTAGACCGGTGACCAGCTGCAAGCGAGCTTACCGGCCCACATCATCATCGATTGCTGGTTTGTCAGCTGTTGTCAAGGTATGTGGTTGGCACCTGGCAGAGGAAGGAGGAAGGAGAAAAAGAAACAAAAAACAAAGAAAAAAAATAAAATAAAAATAGTATAAGATAAAATGAATAAATGAATTGATGCAGCAAAGACGAGCGACAATGTTTTCCTCTTTTTAACAAAAAGGAAAATTGCAAAAAAAAAAATCATAACTTGTTGCAATTGTGTCAATTTAGTCATCAATTTATTTCTTTTACCAATTTAGTTCAAAATTTTTGCATTTATACCAATTCAGTTCATTAGGCCGATTGGCACCAACATGATAATTTTTAATAATATTTTAATAATTTTCTATTTTCTTAATTTTTTCTCTTATCCCCACCCATTGTGGTCAACGAGCTGTGGCTAGTTAAGGTCACCAAAGCTTGTCGACCATTGGCAAGGAGCTTTGAGGCCCTCATTCGGCCTCGCCTAGCTTGGGCAAGGCCGGACGAGGGTTTCAAAGCCTTGCATAGTGGTTGGCAAACTCCGACGACCTTCACCGGCCATTAATGGGAGTGGGTAAGAGAGGAAAAAAAGAAAAAATAGTTATTTTTAAAATATTAAAATATTATTAAAATTTGTCTACTAATTGTCGGTTGGTCAAATAGACTGAATCGATACAAATGCAAAAGGTT
The DNA here is from genome assembly GCA_028455895.1 of Rhodomyrtus tomentosa. Taxonomy (NCBI): domain Eukaryota; kingdom Viridiplantae; phylum Streptophyta; class Magnoliopsida; order Myrtales; family Myrtaceae; genus Rhodomyrtus; species Rhodomyrtus tomentosa. The sequence continues at coordinate 37,023,909 of JAPCWY010000004.1, forward strand.
TAAGATTGAATTGACAAATAAAAAATTTTAGCGTTGAATTGACACATTGAAATCTATTTAGGATTTTTTTGGTCATTTTCTCCACTATTGAAGGATTTTTTTTCCCTGAGGGAAAATATTTTTCTAGACTAACTTATTTTTTGTGAACTAAAAATCAAAAAATTAGAAAAAAGGTTTTTCTAAAATTTATTTTTTACGAAACAAATAGAGTCAGAAATTATTTGCGCAACGGCATTTCCCCGATCCATTCTAAAGAGTGGGGACGAGTATTTGGTGAGCCGTGGACGTGCACTCTCAATTGATGTGCAAGTTGGTCATGAATATGTAAAACCTATGGGTGGTGCTTCCGATCCCACACGAAAACTGAACTCAAACAAGATGGGACATTTTACTTAGAAAATTCCTAACCTGACTATGACTAGATACCCTGCGACTCGACTCCGACTCCGACACCGATTGTATTGGAAAAGAGTTTCCTTCGAACGTTACAATACGAATGATCGACATGCGTAAGGTAACACGGGAAGAGCATTGCCAATGCTGTCCCTAATTAATAGAGGCGTAAAATAAGTGAGTCCGCTCGAGTTTGGATCGGATCGAATATGATAGGATCCATATTGAATCGTCTAATCGGTTTTCACCATATTCAATAACCTATATTCGACCAAATCCGACTTGCAATCGACTTATACCCAACCCGACCCGTTGTGACTCATATTATCAAATCATACTTATGTAACTCATTTAACATATTTTAAGCTCTTCAAATACAAATGTTATCTTGCTTGGCGGACGTCGTGAAGGAATGCCTTACAAAAAAAAAAAACATACAAATGTTATCAGATAAAAATTTCATATCATATTAAAAAATTAAATAATAAAAAATATATTAAATAAAATAAAAATAATATTACATAAATACTTTCATGAAATAAAAAAATAAGTGAATTTTTTTCCTATTACTTTTTTTTTTAAATTTTATGACTTTTTTTAAAAATATTTTTTATTCAAGTGAAATGTTTTCCTTTTTTTGGCTAAATTTTTTAAATAATTTTTTTATAAAGAATATTTTATTATTACAGACATTTTTTATTTTATTTCTTTTTTGGCGGGGATGAGCGGAAACTATGACTAGCAACAAACGGGTGGTGGCGATAAAAAGCGAACGACGGCGGCGGCGAGCAGTAACGATTGGCGAGTGACGATGGCAGGTGATATCCATACATCTAAGTAAAATGACATATAAATGCTGGTGATATCCATGTTTGTAAATTCATCGATCAGAAGAATTAATTGGAGGAAGTTTTCTCTAGGGCCTTTATTTTTCCTCCCCCAAAAAAGCCGGACCTTGACAAACAATTGGAAGGAATTATGTAGTGTAAGTTTCACTTTCATTATTGAAGTTTAGGTAAGTTTCTTGGTCGTGACTCGTGAATTGGTTCTTCTCAACATGGTTGCTCGGCTGTAAATAGTGATAAACCACAACGGACAGCATAGGGCTTGGATAGCCAAGTCATGCGCATGCAATGATAAAATTACTCTGTAATCCTTATCGACTAGGCATTTTCAAAATCACTATCGTTTTTTTATTTTTATTTTTTTTTGGTGTCACAGATATGCCAGTTTAAATTTTTATGTAGTATTAACCCTAACAATTATGAACTTGTGAAATCAAGGATTACCGAAGATCGGTTGAAGGAATGTGACTTCAAAATTTTCACATTTGGTTATGACGTGGAAACCCGACTTAAATGCTGTGGGATACCGAATTAGAGAAATTGAACTTGACACAACACGATACGATTAGAGTCGGACATTGCCTGTGTAGCCTCCATCCATTTATAAGTTTAAACTTTTGGGTCGGATGGACTAAAACAAGGTCTTGATAAACTAATGAAAGGAATCGGTTTCATTAACTTTTTTTTTTTTTTTTGAAGTTTAGGGTTATTGTCTTTCTACGTTCACTAGTCTCCATGAAGGCTTATATACAAATATCAATTAAAAAATTAGGATCACAGAATACATAAATTACGGGAAACCATCAAATCCACGAACTTTAGATATTCACGTGTTGTCGTCACTTGCATACTGTCAACAGAAACGTCTTTCCTCCGCATCTTATTTTTCCAGAGAAGACACAAACTTAGACGATGGGACTCCTATTGTTTTTAGTCAATTGGTGGCGATCATAATTGATCTCATTCTCACCATTAAAGTTAGGCAAGTTTATTGGCCATCAATGGGGTTCTTCTCATCACCTGGTTCTCGGTCGGTGCAATGGGTCATCGCTCCATGCCTAATCAACGACTCCTTTCGAACGCATTATCGATCAAATAATTTTAGGTAGACATATTTTGTCTCACTGTTAGAGGTGTCAAATGAATGTCTCGAGTCTAATATGGTCCAACTCATATTAAAGTAGACTTGACCCGCACCCGATCCAACCCATAATGACACCCTCGCCCTTCTCGGCTGCCACCCTAGCCTGCCCAGTCCCGCTACCGTCCACTTGCTCGCCAGCCATCGCCACGGCCACCGCCGGCATTGCCTGCTCGTCCGCCCGCTACCGTCCCAAGAGAAGAAAGAAGAGGTCCGTCTCTTCCTTTTGCTTCAAGGATTCAACTTTCTACGACTTTGGGGTTTTCCGCTTTTCATTTGATTTCTTTCTCTTTTCCCTCTTACATCGGTGGTCTTAGGTCAAATTTAGATGATTAGCTTACAATTTGGGGAGTGGAAGGTAGCCCTGCACGAATGATTTTCCCCATTACACTTGGCTCAAGAGTCAAGTGACTTCCCTGATAACTCAAGACCCTGACGGTGACTGTTAAGATCTTGATGGTTTGTTATCCAACTTCTATGGCACACCGTGCAATTTGGATGTTAAACTCGAAGTCTTATCCATGCAACCTCGTGATGGCAGCTCGTCCTGTGCTTGCGGACAGCACTTCACTAGAACGCAAACCGCCGGAGCATTCAAGTATCGTTTGTTTACTTGATGGAACCCCGCCACTCAGCTCGAATTGAACACTGCAGGATACCTGAGGAGAATGGAGACCTACCCAGTTACGAACTTGGTGATGGTAGAAATAGATAATTGGGTACGGTACGGGTTAGGAGAGTTCTGGGGAAATGCAATGTCATTTCTTCAAAGATCTTCGTTTCAAGATATATTTGTTCAAAGCAAATAACGTTTGTTTTTTTTTTTTGGTCAAAAAATAACGTTGGATTAAGTAGCGACTTTTTGCTTACTTTTTTAGAAAGTAGCTTTGTAGTTAAAAAAAGAAAAAAAAAAGAAAAGATAACAGAGGGCGTGGCTGATGTTCACCGTCTCCATTGTGGAAGCATACCTAGTGAAGCAAATCGATATGGCTAGGTGAGGGAATCACTCAGGCCAAATGATAGCGGGCAGTGGGTGGCGGTAGTGGGGGCAGGCGGTGGCGGTAGTGGGCGGGCGGAGGTGGTGAGCGGCAGCGGACGAGCAGTGACGGGGACAAAAATACAAAGACTATAGCTAGGAAAGCTATAGCTTATGGGTCAAACATGGATTGAGCTAAAACCCATATTGGAATAGGCTTTATAATTTTAGACTCGTATTTAACCCATATTTTAAATTTAGTGAACCCACGTGTAACCCAAGTGTATAAAAGTGAGTTAAAAAATGGATCAATAATCCATATTAACTCCTCCATCACAGGTAGCAATGCCAACATGGTGATGACAATCTTAGTTCACGCAAAATTACAACCACAAAACCACAAAATTGGAGTGCTTGATTTGAATACTAGGAATGGAAAGAAGGAAGCTGGGTTGCAATGAAGGAATCAATTGGATTGGAAAAGGCATTAAAATTTGTGCGTTTGTCTGTTATGAATGAAATGAGGTCAAAAGGATGTACAGTGATTTATAGGGATGAGCATGGTTTCAGGGTAGAACCAAGAATCTGGAACCGGAACCTATACCCAATCTGGTTCCAGGTTCCAAGGTATGTATATAAGGTAGGTTCCAGATTCAAAAAATCAAGGAACCTGTTCCAACAGATAGGTTTCAGGTTTCACTACTAGGAAACTGGACCCTAGATCTTGATTGTGTTTTTTTTTAAGTATATATTTTCGTACAATCTTACAATGTTATATGGCGTTTAATGATGGGTGTATAATCTAGAGATAATTTTTTTTTTTATATTCCAAGTTCTAAAAAATGAAAAACCTATTCCAACGAGTTAGTTTCTGGTTCAAAATGTAATATGCACGGAACCTAAAACAGCTTACCTCTACTTCCCCTTAGCTGTTGTAGTATTTACTCTCATTGTGTTTAACTAAAAATAAAAAATAAAATAAAATAAAAGAAACTGATAGGTTCTCGGGTTTCTTGGAACTGATACTAGAACCCGTGATAGGGTAGGATCTATGTTATAAAATATGACGAGTAGGTGCTAGGTTTCAAAAAATAAGTAACTGTTCTGATGGGTAGGTTCTAGGTTTCAGGTGGAACCCGTAAGGAACTTGGAACCGCTCACCCCTAGTGATTCGTTTTTATTTGTTTGGAATAGAAAGGAATGGCATTTGAAATATCCCCAAAAATATATAAAGTGTGAGGAAAAATTGCAAAGGGTGTACGTGATATATTTTGATATGACGGTAGAATAATTATATCGAATCGTGTATTTTATTGCGAGTCCTATTAGGATTTGCATGTAGAGTGTAGCTGCAAATTTAATTCAGTTGAATGCGTTTATATTGTTGGCGGGTTAAGTCAAAACTTTTTTATTACGCCTTTTTTTTTTAATTTCATCTTTTCTCTTTATTTTGCTTTTAGGTGAGAAGCTACACCTCATATATCAGCCATTCAGACTTCAGAGGCATCAACAGTGAATGGCTGTGCAGAAAATACAAAGAAGAAAAAGTGGTTTTTTATTTTTATTTTTATTTTTAATAATAATAATATTATTATTTTTAAATCTTTGTGAGTGCTCTCAATCTCTTTTGGGCCTCGTCTTGAGAGATGATTATTACTGTATTCTTGCTTTCTTCGAAGTTTTGTGGATTCACATGTTCTTTCGTGCAAAGACGTAACCTAAGTTTGGGTGAATTTTTAAAACCAATTTTTTGGTGCGTTTTTTTAGTCATGTTATTTTATTAGGAAAAATTCCAAAAAAGTTACCTAACGGTGGCGTCATTTTTTTCTTTCAAAAGAGGTCACATAGTGGACATTATTTTAAATAAGGCTTTATAGTGGCTGCTCAGTCTCAAGTAAGGGATTGAGCAATTGGCAAGCAAGTGATATTTCTGACGATCGGAATAGGGACACTTTCGTCTTCCTAAGAATTTAAAGATGTTAGGAAATTATATTTGATTTTGAAGAAAATAAAATTACCATATTTTGTCGAAAAGACTTTGATTTATACTTTAATGGTTTACTACAAATATATCTCTATGCCCTTGTGCTTAATATTCTTGACGTTTATTATGATAGGAGCAGGGTTCGTGGCAGAAACAGATTGATACGAGACTCATGACGAGATATATTTTGATATTTGATTTATCCTCATTGTTTAATCAATCTTATTCTTCCTTATTTTAGCAGATTGAATTTTTTCATCCAGTTAGGATTGCGTTTCTAAGTTAAATTGATTGACTATCAATCACGGAAATATTATCGTTATTTTCTATATGATGAATCTCTATTGATTGGCAATCACCCTTCTGATAATTTCTTTTATTAGAAGCTTAACTTATGCAGTTAAGGATTTGATTGTATGGGCGAACAAATCTTCTCAAATATATGATTCCTCTCGCCTCAACGACTCATGATCTTTATTCAACAATCAACCAACATGTGTTGGAGATTGATCCTCAGAGTGATTCTGTCTAGCGAGAAACTTGGAAGATGAAGAGTGTATAAAGAGCACCATATTCGAAAAGAAGTAAGAGAGATCAAGAGATCAATATTCATATCTCAAGAGAGCTTCATTTGTTTTAATTACATACTAATGCTTAAAGTGAAATCTTATGAGAGATATTATACAGAGTCAAGTATGTAGAGTGAGATATTCTTGGCAGAGGCAGAGCTTAGTTCTGTTGAAGGTCGTTGTGTTCAAGCAATCACATCTTTCTATAATCTGTCATTGGATTACTTAGTGGAATGCAGGTAGTAAACTATTAGTGTGAGAGAGTGGACATAAACTTATCAAAAGCCGAACCACTATAATTTCTTGTGCATTATCTTTTATGATGGTATGTGCATCTATGATTGAGATTGTATTGTTCTCATCAATATTGTTAGATAAACATTTTTTTTATCGAAGAAAATCAATTAAAATGGCATGTTCTGGATTAGAATCAAATAAGACCTATTCAAGGTTACATCATTGAGAGCAAGGGATTATTTGCATCCTGCGACACAATTTACATGTCGGAATAAGGCACGTAAAAAAATGACCCTTGACCAATCAAAACGAAAGGAAAAATAAATAAAAAATAAGTTTGAATTAAAAATATTATATTAAAATTTTTCATGTCAGCGTCAGTTGCATGCCACAAAAAACGGATGGACTCTATTAACACAAATGTTTAAGGTTTCAATACTATAATGATCAAATTAAAAATATTTTGGATTGAATTGGCATAAATGTAATAAATTTATAACTTTTTTGTTACTTTTTCCGCGTCAATGGTATGCCACATATGGCGCATCATCATGTATAATCATATTCGTATTTGCGGATACACATGGACATGGGGTACCTAGAATCACTCCTGAGGTTTGATATGATCCTTCCCCTTCCCCGACGAACCAGTTACATTCGCACGAGAACTTAAGAAGTTCATTTTCCAGCAGGACGTTTGGCGTCTAACAATGGCCTGGGGTACTTATTCACTCTGTGCTAAGATAATCACGCTCGCTCACACTCACATTCACGCTCACCAACAACGACGCTTCATTATTTGCAGGACTAGCGATCACCAAGCAACTCTTTCGCTAATAAAAACTGAACGTTGCCGAAGAACAATAGTGAAACATGTTCAAACACCACAGTAGGCCTTAAGAGTCGACTCCGCGTTGAGGCCTTGCTCGGTTTGGTAGAATCGGAGCAGACCGACTTCATCGAAGGGATTGAAGAGCAAGGGGTGTTGCTCGTCCACCAGCTCGGGGGGGTGCACGTGATCACTCCTCTTATGGCCGAGAACGAGCCGATCGAGTACCTCGGCCCGTTCCCAGTCATCATCGCCCGGTGTGTAGGGCAGTGCAATCGGCCATTGCTCCATCCCTGGCCAACCATTCGTTTCAATTAGAATCTCATATTGCAAACTCAACACTCGACTGGAATTGGAATTACAAGCCTTGGCATGAGAGCAGGGAAAGACACTCACCGGAAATGACTCTCCAACCATGACTATGAAGGTGGAAGCCGAAGGTTCGACTTGAATCCACTTCCCATCCTTTGTTTGCACATCCTATCCATTGACATGATGTTGTTGAAGTATGGTCAAGAAGTTCTTGTCACAGTGCGAGCGTAGCGCGATCTGGGGCTCCTGATTCATCGGTGCTTTGTATCTCATGACTCAGATCGAGTGGTTCAAGGATTCGGCATGCGAATCCAGATATTTCTCGACGCCTAGGCTTCGAAACACCTTCTGGGTGATCAGTGATTCCAACTCGGATAGCCTCATGGCATATGAATTCAGTGTTTCACTGCATGTATGTATTTAATTATGTTCAAGAAAAAGAAAAGTACTATTCCAAAAAATAAAGCTCATAAAGATAGAACAAACGGCTTTAGCAAATAACAATTTTTAAAGCCAACGCCAAGAGAAGGAGCGTAAGATAACAAATTTCTTTCCACAAGTTTTTATTACACAAATATTCTTATTTAAGTAGTTACGTGATTTCAAAATACACGGGCAGCACGCTGATCACAGATGAAACAAATGTACCAAAATATTGGATTCCCTTGAGGCCACATGAGGTCGGCTAACTTCTGAATGCCTCCGGAGTCCAGCGTGCCCGAGACTCCCATCGCTTCGTAAAGAGGCGACTGAGGCAAGCTCGGGAGGTACCCGTGGTACGGCTTTCGATTGTCGACAAAACGGCGCTTCGTCTCGGCCGGAAGGTTGAACAAATCTTCCAATTGCTTGAAGACATCACCCTCAAAACAACCGTACTCTTCAAGCGCTTCGACAACCTCCTTCTGCACTGAATCCCAATCGGTGCTTCCTGGCTTAATGTCATTTCTGCAGAAATCTATCAAGGGAAGCTTTGGAGGTGTGAGAGTACCCATACCAGCTTTTCCTTTGTGGGTTTTTTTTTCGGTGATGTCTTTTCAGGTGCATATCGAAGATTTTAAAGAGGCCAATGAAGTTGCGTCCAACAGTTTTCAAATACATTTTGTATACATATTTCTGTGTATTCATGTCTGATAACGTCATGTGCTCTCGTGAAGGGAAGTAATGACATGGTGCACATAGTGACACATGCACGTATTTATCTAGATCTGGATATTTGATTAGCTTTTCTAATCAGTGGTGGGATAATTATCTAGATATCTCAGTCGGTGTGAAAGGGGATCACAAGCACGTAAAACATGCGGGTGGCAATTTCTGATTCTACACGAAAATCGAAAGTTAAACAAGACAGGACGATTTACTTAAAAGAAATCCTAACCTGACTCTACGCGATTCGTTTCAGTAGTTGTGATGCTTGGGATTAGGTGATAGGGCAAGTTCACTTACTGAATCAAAGATAGGCTACCCGTCGATTTTTCGGTAGACCATTACTAGGATAAAGGAGAGAAAGACGGACTCCTCAATACTTGACAAAGCTTCATAGTCTTTTTCTGCATTGGCATGGCCTGCCATGAAATACTGAAATAGGAAAACAATTGGAATTATCTTTTATTTTTGGAGGCATTGTGGAAAGATTAGCTTGTCTAGATGGCTATATATCTATAGATATATGTCATGTTCTTCTTGTGAGGGGAAGTTATAATATAGTGCATATAGTGACACATGCACGTATCTATCTAGATCTGGATATCTGAAGATGGACATTGTTTGTGTAACTACATTAGGTTCTCATCATAGTGGGAAGATTATTTAGTGGACAATCCCAGTCGACGTGAAAGTGGGTCATAGACTCACAAGTAAGTATAACATGCGGGTGGTAATTCTGATTCTACTCGAAAATCGACATTAAACAAGACGGAACGAATCAATCACCCGACACTTCGCCACGCATCTTTAATGATCAAATCATCTAGTCGATCGAAGATGCGCACATCGCACTAGGATTCATGCATTCGCGTAAACGTGCGACATATCATTTACATGACACTTCGCCACGTAATACATGTCATCACATGGCACGTCGTCAATGACACACCATGTTGAATGGAACTTGGTACGATGAGTGGAACGATGGAAACAGGGATGCGATGGAGGAAGAAATCGGACTGAAAAAGCGTTACAGTTTTTGTGTTCATTTGTTACCAAGGAATGAAGTCGAAAGGATATGGTGATTCGTTTTCTAGTGTTTGGATTATAAAGGAATGACATTTAAAATATCCCCAAAAGTTTATTCTGTATGATGAAATAAATAAAGGGTACGTTAGAAATAATTGTGGGTAATGTTCCAAGGACTCCATGGAATGAAGGGTATGTTTCAATAATTATTTTATTATTTTTAAATTTTGAAACCTATAATAAAAAAATCAACTATTGAATCTTAACCAAACAATGTGACTGTTCATGTAGGAGTTGAAGTTAATTTTTTTTATTTCTTATTTTAATTAATTTATTATGTCTAATGGTAATTAATTATTTATGTTCAATGGTTGCAACTCAGACATGAAGAGTTGTGTTCAAATTACTATTTTGGTCGTCAATTGGTTCTTCTCATCATGGTCAGCTCAGCTGCAAATAGTAATAAATCACCACGGATAGCATAGGGCTTGGATAGCCACGTGACGCACGTGCAACAATTTCAAAATCACAATTGTTTTTTATATTATATATTTTTGGTATAGATATACAAGTTTGATATTTTTCGTGATACTAATCATAATAATTATGAACTTTTGAAATCAAGGACTACAGAAAATCGGTTGAAGGGACGTGATCTCAAAATTTTTGGACTTGGAGTAATGACATGGAAACCCGACTTAAATACGATGGAATATCGAATTAGAGAAATTCGAACTCGACTCGATACCATATTACTAGAGTTTGACACTGTTTATGTGGTCTCTCTCCACTTATAAATTTAAACTTCTAAGTTAGTTGGACGAGAACACGGACTTGTCAAACTAATGACAGGAATCGGTTTCATTTTTTTGTTTGTTTGTTAGAAGCAGTGTCATTCTCTTTCTATGTTAACTAGTCTATATGAAGGGCCAATACACAAGGACCCATTCAAAAATTATGAACACAGATTACGCAAATTACGGGAGAAGCAGGTCCATCAGATCTACCACCTTTAGATATTCACATTCACCTATTATCGTCACATGCACACGGTCCACAAACGTTTTTCCTCCGTGTCTTATTTTTCCAGAGAGGACACAAACGTAGACGGGAGAACTCCTATTGTTTTAGTCAGCTGCTGACGATCACGATCGATCTCATTCTCATTGTTAAAGTTAGGTAAGTCCATTGGTCATCGATGGGGCTTTTCTCATCACACGCGGTTCTTGGTCGGTGCGACTGGTTATCGCTCCATGCCTAATCGAACGATTCATGTCGAATGCATTATCGACCATACATTTTTTTTAGGTGGACATATTTTATCTCACAGCTGACTACAGCAACATTGGGATGACAATCACACGATTTTTTTTTCCTTTTGAAATTGGAGTGTTTTATTTTATTACTGGGATGGATCTTGACCGTTGACGTTACGTTCGGTACGAGGAATGGAAAGAAGGAAGCTCGGATGCAATGGAGGAAGGAATTGAATGGAAATGGCATTTGCCATTTTTGTGTTTGTTTGTAATGAAGGAATGAGGGTAATATGACAATAGAATAATCATATCGAGGTATGGATTTTATTGTGAAGGATTTACGTGTCGAGGGGAGAAGTGTAAAAAAAATCTTAAATCTATTGCAAATGTGCCGATTTAGTCATAAAATATTTTTTTAATGTCAATTCAGTTCTAAATCTTTGACATTGGTGCCAATTAAGTCCTATACATTTTATTGGTGCTAAGTCCTAAACCTTTTGCATTGGTATCAATTCAGTTCTAAATCTTTTGTATTTATGCCAATTGAGTTAATTCGGCTAATTTTGGCTGAAAATAGCTGAAGTGGATATTGATTTTCTTGATGGCAAACGCTGACTTGAACATTTTTTAATATCATTCTATAATTTTTAATAAATTCTAAGCATTTTTTTGGTTTTTTTAAAATTATTTTTTAAAAATTTAAATATAAACAAATATTAAAAAATATCCACGTTAGCGCAAACCGTGACACGTAGACAATTGATGTTAATGCTAGTGATTTTTAGCTAAAATTAACTGAATTGACATAAATGCAAAGTATTTAAGACTAAATTGACACTAATGCAAAATGTTTAGGACTGAATTGACACTAATAAAAGGTTTATGACTAAAATGACACTAATACAAAAGGTTTAAGGCTGAATTGGCACAAAAAAAAAGTTTGGGACTGAATTGTCACTAATGCAATATATTTAAGACTTTTTTGGACACTTTTTCCACGTTTAGAGTATAGCTGAAATTTACTTTAGTAGAATGGGTTTACACTGTTGGCAGGCGAAGCGAACCATTTATTTATTTATTTATGGGCTTTTTCATATTTTCTCTTTGTTTTGCTCTTCAGGTAAAAATTTACACCTCATGTATATCAGCTATTTAGTGGCAGCAACTGTGAATGGTTGTGCAGGAAATATAGAGATAACAGAAAAAGAGAGAAGAAAAAGTGATTTTTATGTAAGTATTTTCGGTCTCTTTTTGCCCTGATCTTAAGAGAAGATTATTATTATTATTATTATTATTATTATTATTATTATTATTATTATTATTGTATTCTTGCTTTCTTCAAAGTTTAGATGATTGACATGTGCCTCTGTGCAAAGACATAGCCCAGATGTAGCTCAAGTTTGGGTGAATTTTTTAAAACCAATTTTCTGATGCGTTTTTTTCGATTATGTTCTTTTTTTAGGAAAAATTCCAAAATCATTTTCTCCAAAGAGGTCCCATAGTGGACATTGTTTTAAGGAAGGTGCTAGATTGACGATATGACAGTACTGGCAAGTAAAGAGTATACTAGACCAAACAAATAGTACTATTGGATCAAGAAGAGGATTCTGGTACCCGAATAATCTTGCTTTTAGGAAATAAGAAGAAAGAAAACTTAGAAACTCACGGTTTATAGGAAACACACTGATATTTAATATATGGTGAGTTCTCTTGATTACAACACATTCAGGGGCCTTTTATAGGCATATAGACTGAACAGACGTCGAATATATAGATTCGTCCGAAAAACTGAAAAAAATGAAAAAAGTCTTCAGCTAAATAGTACTGCTACAGTACTGCTATAGTGTCAAACAGTGCTACAGTATTGCTATAGTGACACTGCTATAGTGATGAACAGTAACTTATTACAATACTTTGCTACAGTACTTGCTACAGTACTTTTTCGAAAAGTTTTCGAAAACCTGCGAAAAACTCAGTTATTCAATACTTAAAACTTTAACACAACGACTGAAGACTTCAGCACAACTACTGACTTAAGACTTTAGCACAACTACTGACTTAAGACTTTAGCACAACTACTGACTTAAGACTTTAGCACAATGACACTTTATTATACACGTGAAGTCTGGGCGACTGAGTCGTTTAAAGCTGACGACGATATGGGTCTGGGTGATAAGTTGCATCGTGAGAGTCGGAACTGTCTGGGCCGTCCTTATCTCTTTGTATTTATTCCAGTACCACTGTTCTTCGAGTTGGGACAATTTGATGTCTGGGTTTTCAGATAGTGAAGGACTATCTTCTTGTTCTGCTGTGTGCCTTTCTCTAGACAAGATATCTTCCATAGTGACTGAGTCTCGTGGATCTTGTCGAGGGTCTTGAGTAGAGCGAGATGACATTTGAGGTTAAGGCCATAATTGGAGTTGAGGCCACGTTGAGTTGGATGGCTGATCTTGAGTACTGGATGCGATATCCTATGTAGGATAAGGATCCTACGATAATGGTCCTCCCTAAGGGTCATCAGTATCCATTGAAGAGCCTGGCTGATTCCTTTGATATTCTTCAAGTGCCTCTAGAGTTAACGGATGGATCTTGGGTCTATCCCATGAAAGATTTATGGAAGAATAAGGCCAAATCTCCGATGGAATAATTTTGTTTTCTTGAAACAAAACTCGCTGAAGCTCTCGTAACTCATATTCAAAAGAAAACATGGACCTGGGTAAAGTTTTGTGGACAAAAGCCTTTTGTGCTTGCACATTCGGCTTGAATGTTGTTATACCTGAAGATAGTATATCTGCTTGTCATTCTCCAGTAGGTCCTGTGTAATGCCATGGTCTGTGGAAGAGAACCACTGTGCGTCTTTCTAGCTAAGGACGCCCAATGCGCCGTTGCTCAACGAAGATTTGACACCATGCTTGTAATGGTTGAAACCATATTAGCATTTCAGTATGAGCTTTCTGGTTGGAGAACTTTCCCATTAAGGCATTAGAGATAACCTTAATAATCTTGTCTGTAGTGAATTTAATGGCAATCGTATGGAGGTTGAACAAGAACCATAAAAACCATTTGAGTTCTTGAGGAAACTCATGATCAGGAGACCACTGAAGCAATCAGACGAAGGGGTAGTTAGGATCAATACCTCGTGGATGTAGTATTAATCCACCATAATCTCTGAAAATCCTATGCTGATAATTCCACATATGGTAATACATATTATGAAACAAGACATTCTGCTCAATCTGCTGAGATACTTCTGGGGGATAAGTATGAGAATTCCATTGGCTTTCTCGCATATTCTGAGTTCGAAAAGTACCAGGGTGCAGAGGATTTTTGCGAATGTACATGTTGATGGATTCAACCGGCTGTTTGGGTCTGAACATGGAATCTGCAAGAACATTCTTTTTGCCTGCCTTGTGTTTAGCATCAAAAGAATATTTCGAGAACCATTCGACCCACCTTAACAGTTGAGGATGAGGAATCTGTTTCTGCTTGAATTTGAGCATCTGGGGAAATGAAGACATATCTATTTCTACTAGAAAGTGATGCCCAATAAGGTTGTATTCAAACTTCTTGATGCCATATTTGACTGCGAGGATCTCCTTAAAAGTGGAGTGATAATGCATTTTTGCATAGGTGAATCTTCCACTTTGGTAAGCACAAATGAAGCGCTTACCTTTGATTTCTTCAAGGTGAATAGATGCCCAATATTTATCACTAGCATCTGTTTGCAAAATTCTCTTGCCATTGGAAGGGATTTGCAAAGGGGGAAGATGCTATAAAATTTCTTTGCGATAGACCACAACTTGTGTCTGCTTTGGTCCCCATGGGAGAGCATCTTTTTTCAACATCCTTTGAAGAGGATAGAGTGCTTTAGAGATCTTTGGCACAAAATCTCAGAGATAATTGACAATGCCAAGAAAAGCCTGGATTTGGGTAATTGTCAAATTCTCATAGGGAAATTTTTGAAGTTCTACTGCAAGGTGAGGTTCTGGGCAGTAGGTGCCTTCTTTCAAATGCATGCCTAAGAACTCGATCTCTTTTTGAGCAAGATTCATTTTCTTCTGGGGAAGCATGATTTCATGTTTCTAGACAATGTCAACGAACTGGGAAAACGATTTGCAGTGAGATTCTTCATCATGACTATAAAGGAGAATGTCATCAATGTAAATCTGGGCATGTGAAAGGATAGGCTGGAAAATTCTACACATGGCTTTCTGAAAGATGGATGGAGCTGTTTTAAGATCAAAAGAGACGATTGTCCATTGAAAATGTTGGTTTGGAATGCAAAAATTAGTTTTAGGACGGTCATCAAGATGAATTCCAATTTGCCAAAAACCTGCTTTTAGGTCGAACTTGGAATAGATCTTAGCCTAGGCTAGGCTACCAAACAAAGAGTTTTTGTGAGGAAAAGCAAATTTGTCATCTTGAAGGAATTTGTTCAAGGGTTGGTAATTAATCACCAATCTAAGCTTACCGCGATTCTGTTTTGCTCTCATATCACATAAAAAGTTTCACAAGCCCATCATGAATTATAGGGTTCAATCAAGCCTTGAGAGAGTAGCTCAGCACATTCCTTCTAGGCCAAAGCAAGATGTTCAAGATTCATACCAGAATGACTGGCTTTTATGGGGTTCACATCTTCGCTTTTTTTAAACGGGAGCTTGACAAAGAAGTTAGGATTTTTCCAAAAGGGGTCTGAACGTGTTTGGATAAACTGGGAATGAGACTCAGAGCAACATGATAAGAGACTTTGGGTAATTGGATCAAGAATTTCTGGTATTTAAACCCACTGGTCACCAAACTGTAAAACAGTGGGTTTAATCCTTAGCTGGGAGAGCTGGGCTAGAACATCCTAACCAATGAAAAGGTATTTATCTGGGGAATTAGAACCAGGGATTTTTGTGGATATGGAACAACCTGGAAAGATTTGGAGTGTGATGATTTTGCTATGAAATTTTGTGGTAAAAGTATCACCAGAAGCAGAATAAAAATACCTTGTATAAGGCATCCAGAATTTTTCTGAGAGTACTTTTACATCCATGAGAGATGCTGCTGCACTGGTATCAATGAGAGCAATGACTTGGATGGGTTTATCATCTTCCGAAGTGTGGATTTGGATGGGAATATATGGAGAGTGGAAAACAGATTGGACATGGAAGGAATCAGAGATAGTATCAGCTAAGAATACAAAGATATCACTAGGGGATTCATCAGAGCCTGAGGAGTATGTTTGAAGAGCAAAGAGTGTATCAGATGAAGGTTCATCTTCAATAGAGAAGATAGACTCGATATCTTCATCATCCAATGGGATACTTATGGTGGAGAAAATCTTTTGGATCATGTAACTTCCTTGGCGCTTTGCTTGGGGACAATTCTTCGCAAAGTGCCATTTCTTGTTATAAACGTAGCATCTGTCAGATTTCTTCTTCTTTTTGAAACCTGAAGAATGATGCCGTTTCTTTTTTCAAAGGAACTTCCACTTGCTTTTGCCAGATCTCCGTTTGTCAAAAGAAAACTTTTCAAAGGAGAACTTCTTGAAGTGCTTGTATTTTTTATTGCCAGCACATAAGGGATCACCGCAGTCTCTTGACCATTTGATCTTTCAATGGGGGTTGTCACAATTTTTTTTCAAGAGAACGATTCTCCCGGAGATAACTCTTGAAGACTTCTCTTCTGTGGCACATCTCTTCAATGGCAAGATGGATAGACTATTGGATTTCTCAAAAAACGGCATCTGTGGTACCCTTGTTCTTGAGCTTCAGGGCTTTCTCAACAACTTGACTAATTTCTTTGGGGATGGAAGCCAAGAAAACTGACTTGAGATTAGGATCAGAACCAAGCTGGTAGAAGAGCTTGATCATTTCTCTAAAGTGTCGATCCAAATCACTTTTGGCCAGGGAACATCATTTTCTTTCAAAGAATTCTTTTCTTTTGAGTTCTTTTGAATCTTGGGGTTGGCCAATAAAGAAGAGATGAATAAGCTGAATGGCTTCATCAAAGGACATGGTTAAGAACTGAAGTTGGTCTCTTTCTAGGGCTAACTTCCACCAGTCTTTCAAGGAGCCAGTGAATTTGGTGACAAATTCAAGGAGAACATCATAGATACTGTGTTCTTTTAGGTTCCTGGTAATCAACCAAGCATGAAACTCTTGAAGTCTTTCAGCCCAAGGAATATTATCCAAAGTGAAGAAATTGGACGAATAGGTTTTTGAGGACGATGGGTCATGGTAGGGCTGTGAAGGGGGAGGTGGATGTTCTACCTCAGGTTGGTCTTCCATTTCTTCTTCAATGATGGGCTCTACTGAATCTGCCATCACAATGTCTGCTACAATAGATGGAGAACTGGAGTCATAAGACTCGGTATCTGGAATGGAAGAAGAGTCGCTGATGGAGACTTCAGGAGTAGTTGGAGGTGAAGGATTTATGGGTTCCACTGTGGAGATGGTAGGAACCTGATTTCTAAGGAAATTTTCCATGGGATTATAAACCATATATGAATGGGAAGGTTTGTGAGGTGGGGATGACGAAGGAGATTGTTCTGGTGGGGTTGATAGAGGTGAAAGAGTGGTCTTTTTGCCTTTTTCTTTTTTCTCTTGATCTAGCTTCTTAAGACGATCCCGAAGAGAAAGGAAATTCTTCTTTAGAGGAGGTGGTGCTGTGCTAAGGACAATTGCAAAAGAGCTAGGATCTGAAGAGTTGGACGAGAAGAAGGATGTTGATTTTGGTGTTGTTGTTGGGAAAAAGAACAGATCTAGAGCATGCATATTTCTTTGCTCTAAGAGAGCCTGTTGTTCTTGCATTATCTGGACCTGGCGTTTGAGCTTCCCAATCTTAGGAGTTTGGTCTTTCAGATAATGACTTGTAGGGATCTGCTTTGTTTCCATCAAATGGAGCCTTTTCTGGAAATCTTCCAACATCTTCTTTGAGATAGATGTAACATAGTCTACCCAATCAAGATGAGTAGCAACTTAGTTGATGACTACATTTTGGGCTAGAGCATTCTCTGTCTGCCAGTTCAAGACAGCTTCCACTGGAGTTGGTCTTTTCCGTCTCCGTTGAAGATTGACATCATTTGGAACTGAGATCTTCGGAGAATGGAAGTATTTCTGTTGCCGGTCAGAAAAACTTTTTACATGGGGAAATCTGAAGGGTGCTGCGCTTTCTTCAGAAGGTTGCAAAGGGGGAAAATCTTTTGGTCTGAACATACAAATACTAGGCAATGTAGGGGGTGGTTCAAGTGTAGGGTTACAAGTGTATGGTTCTGGCAGTTTGATTGGGCAAGAATTTCTCTTTACCCATTTGAGGATGTGTTTATAAAATGGTGAAGTGATGGGTTTCTTCGGTGGTGGAAGTGGCGGCTTTGGTTCACTGGGGGACAGGTAGGTAGAGGTGCAGTAATTGGGGGAAGTTTGGGAGAACCATGCCACCATCTTCGCCAAGAGGTCCTACGGTCGGATCACCGTCTAGGTACCTTTGGTAAAGAGAATCATTTTTCTTTTTCTTTTTTCTGGATGAGATACTGTCATCCTCATCATCTGGAGTCGAACAAGAGGGATAGGAACAATCAACATCCCAAAAACAATATCCGTCTAGATCCTTAAAATAATGAATAGGTTGTCCATGTGCATCAAAGGATTGGACATGAAGTTTAGGATCTTGGTCTTCCATACTGACTGTTTCAGTTGGACACAGTGTGAAGCACAAGATGGTGGGGAATGAGGGGAAAATTGAGGAAGAAATGTCTTCCTTTTCTTTGACAAATTTGATGGTAACAGTACCATCTTTTTTCTTGGTGTATAGTGGCTCGGAAGATTGGACAGGTCGGGAATTCTGGTGAAGTTTTTCATAGTTGGTCGCCCAACTGTCAGGAAGGAGTTTGACAAGCTGATCTCTTGAAAGTTGATGAGGAACATGGATACATGAAGTCTGGTAATTGTCAACAGAGATAAGAAAGGCATCCTCGGCACTGGGAAGATTAAGATCAATGGCATGGTTTTGTACTCTGTATACCATCTGGTACTGGAGAGTAGCAATTATAGCAGAGGTGGTTTGAGGAGCACTAGTGATCTGTAATTGAACCTTTAGGGCAGAAAGGAGGTTGGGATTTGCCAATGCCATATTGAAATTTGGGAAGAGGGTAACAAAGACTGTGCCTGCGTTCAGAGTAGCCTGAATTGTGCCGATGCAAGCATGCTAATATTCCAAAAAGAGAGTATCAAGAAGAGCAACCTGCGCAACAACTGGCAAGCCTTTTCGTCCATGCAAAGACAAGGCTAATCTAAGAGCTTCAAAGTGAAGGTGAGTATAACGCTGTTGAGCCCACTAAGCAGGAAACTCAAGTGGAATCTGGAGAGTGACAAACTGCCCTTGCTGCGTTGACAGGGTGGGGTGTTGATCAAATTTGGTGGATTAGACATATTCTTTAATTGAACGAGGAGTGTGTTTGATGAGGTGTTTGATGGATCAGATAGGTGAAAAGGATGGTGGTTTACAAAAAGCAGAATATGGATTCATGAGGGGTAACTGTGTCTCAGAGATTTTTCGGTCATCATTTACATATGATACCTCATAAAGGTAGTCCATTTTGGAGGAAGATGTTTTTCTGAGTTTTGGTGGTGGAGGAAGTGAAACAGGGGTTTCTAACTAGATAGGAGTGACAATATCTGTGGAGGATTCCATGAGAGTAAGAGTTTCTTCTTTCCTTTCCAGCAGGTCACGAATTCCTGAATACTAATCTTAACTCAGTTTCGACGTTGTATGGCTCCGATACCAGCACTCATTATCAAACGAATTCCCAATTAATGAGTGCTTTATGCAAAACATGCGATAATAATGTGTACATCTACGATTGAGGTTATACCATCTTTGATAGTAGTACCAGGGAAGCATTTTGACGCAGGGAAGTAACAAATGGAAAAGGCTTTCTTAAAGATAGACTAAAATTTCAAAGAATGAATTGTAGAGATTAGACGCCCTTTATATAGATAGGACTCCTTAACGAATTAAACACAACATAAAACGAGATAATGAGAATAAAATCTAAACAGAATTCAAATCAGATATTGCGGCAAGATATATCGCAATATTGCCTAAAATCGTAAAACTACCTGAAAACCTATCTAAACCACTCCGAAATGCAAAAATATGATGTTAGTCACTGCGAAATAGTGAGTATTGATCAACGGTCCGTTTCCATGAAACCAACCAATTTGAACGCAAGCGGAGCTGGTTAGCCCCAAATGCAAATCAACGGTGGAATAACCTTGATTTCTGGCAATTGCGTTTTTTTTTGGAAAATTACACGCTAGTTGTTCTACATCACATATTCCTTGTTTTAAATAAGGCTTTGTAGTGACAAGCTCAGTCCCATTGGCGAGCAAGTGATATTTCTGATGACCAGAAAATGGACACTTTCGTAAATTTTTAAAAAAATAGAAAATTATAATTCTTAAGTATTTAAAGAAACTCAAATTACTTAATTTTCCTTTCTTCCCTTCTTCTTCGTTCTCTTCGTCTTTGAGTGCGTGCTCTCCAAGCTCAATCCCCAGCCTCACAGCAATTTCAACAGCCCTCTTTCAGCCTCCGTCGCCGATGCGCGCTATCACGGCCACAAGCAGGTGCTACATTAGAAGCCCCGCGCCTTCTCGTCCTCGTCCTGTTATTCCTCAGAAGCCTGCGGCTTCAGCTTCCTCCTCTAGTGTCCAGTGCTATTGATTGAGTGTAAGTCGATTGCTTCGCTTGACATTTATTTGGTGTTTGTTCCTGAAGAATTTGTGGTGTGGTCATGATCTCCCAAGAGATGAGTAGTGGCATCGGATTGCGTTGAATGACGACTTAGAGGGTTCACCTCCTCCCAAAACTTTCAAACGAGAGGCTTTTTTTTTACAATCATGAGGGTAAATATCTCCTAGAGAGAATTTGTTAGCTCTCCTGAATTCTGTTGCCCATTTTTTTTTTTCAGAAGGTGCTAGCTTGTATTGCCAGTTATTTTTTGACTTTAAGATCTTTTAATCAATGGATGCTTTATACAAAATACGCGGTGATGATATGTGGATCTACGGTAGGAATTGTATCATCATGACAATATATTTCTTTTTTTTATCAAAGAAAATCAATTAAAATACATGTTCCATTCTGGATCCGGATTGGGTGACATGATCTATCCGGACCGTCCAAATAAAAAATGGACGGCCCATATTGATCCACATCATTTTCCGCTAAATAATTTCACCCCCTTTTTAAAAGGTGATGTGGTTCAACCCGGATCCCATTATGTTACCCCTATCTTTATGGTAAGGGATCCGATTTTGTCATGGATTAGAACCAAATAAAACCTATTCAAGCCTACATCAGTGATTGCAGGGGATTATTTGCGTCCTTCGGCACAATATACTTGTCGGAATAAGGCATATAAGAAAAATGACCCTCGTAAACCAAACGAAAGGAAGAACAAATAAACAAATAAGTTTAAATTCAAAAAATATATATTTGAAAAGGTCCACGCCAGCGCTGACCGTCTCATGGAGGACGATTGGCATTCACGTTAGTGATTTCTTACTAAAATTGGTCAGATGAACTCTATTAGCACAAATGCAGGCATGACCCTTTTGGACCTCTAAAGGGGCTTAGGCAAAAGCAAGTGTGTTTGGTAAGTATTATGAAAAATCCATTTGGAGAATGCTAGCATTTTCAAGTAGGGTTAATACCATAAAAAATTCCAAACTGGTACACCTGTGATAATTTTACATAAATTATTTTTTTGATCATGAAAAATCATAAACTGGTATACTTGTGACAAATTTACCCTAAATTAGTATAGCTGTGACAAGTTTATCATTCGTTAGTTTTCCTTAAATTTTACTGTGAATTGCTGAATTGGATGACACGCATCAATTGTCAAGTATTCATATTACCCTATATTTGCTACTATTGTATCAATTTTAATTTTTTCGTGGTATTAACTCAATTTAATAAAAACTAACAGAGGTTGAATTTATCATATGTGTACCAGTTTGTGATTTTTTATGGTAAAAAATTAATTTGGGTTAAATTTATCACAGTTGTACCAGTTTCAAATTTTTGATGGTAAAAAAAATAGTTTGGGGAAAATTTGTTACAAGTGTATCAGTTCGAAATTTTTGGTGGTAAAAAAAAAGAGTTTGAGATAAATTTATCACAATTGTATCTGTTTAGGATTTTTTGCGGTATTAACCTTTTTAAGTATTCTCAAAGATAGGGGAGACTATGGTTCTAGGGTAGAGCCTGAAACCTGTAGAATCAGATCGGTGGGAACCGATTAGTTCCAGGTTCCAAGGTATAGAGGGTAGGTTCTAGGCTCCAAAAATTAGGGAACCTGCTTTGGCGAAAAGGTTTCAAGTTCTACATAGGTGGAACCTAGAATCGAAACCTGAAATCGGAAGCAATCTTTTATATTTTTTTCTTAATATATGTTTTCACGTCATTTTAAGATATTTCATAAGGACGATAATGAATATGTACTCCGGAACTACTTTATCATTGAGTCTTTTACTTTATTATTTCATACTTTTCATGTGTCTAAATATGAGTTGTGTTTAATAGATTTTTTAGTAGTAAATGGTGACCATTATATCTAATTAGTCACATTAACTGTTCAACTAAGAATATATGTGGAACTTGGGTGGAGCCTCGAACCGGCCTTGGAACCTGAGACATGGAAGGTTCTAGGTTCCAAGATATGTAGAAAATATTCTAAATTCCAAAAAATGAGGAACCTGTATAGACGAAGAGGTTCTAGGTTCCACGTGAAACTTGTACGGAACTTGGAACCACTTACCCCTACTCAAAGGCCTTCAGCTCAAGGCAGCTTCCCACCACCTTTGGCATTCGGGCTTTCTCGGCATGCCGCTAGGCTTGGGGTTTAATGAAATCTTCCAATTTCCCATCTCATCCTCTCTCAATCATCATAATTCCCAACTTATCCCTTTAAAACAAAAACCCTAGATTCCTTTTGATTCTCTTCTTCATTGCCTCTCTCCTTTGCAACGCTTGCTCTCACTCTCTTCCTCTCAAATGGCTACCTACACCGTTGCAGTGATCCTCCGGAGCTCGTCCAATGGTCCCCAATTCCTCCTTGCGAAGCGGCGGGGCCTCCAAAGTTCGGCGACGAGGAGTACGATGCCTATGTCGAGATTTCAATCTTTGGGACTCGCCCTCTGCTTCACTGAGGCCCCTTGGGGATGGTCGGGCGAACTCTACATTCGCATCGGAGACACGGCTGCGTGCTCAGAGAAGGTCAATTTGGGACGATTCAATGTGGATTCTGCCGTCATGGAGGTACTTGGTGAACTAGTAACAGTCGGACTGGAATTATTATTGTTATTCTGGCAAAACGGAGCTGAATTGCAGTGCTTTGTGGTTGGATAGGGTTTGCGGTTTGTTGGAGTAGAGGTTTCCGATGTGGGTGAGTAGAGGTTCTTCAAGTATGTCGAAGAAGCAGAGTCCGGACTGAGATTACCTATTATACGGTCTTCGTGGAGGGCAAATTGATCTCTAGTGACTATAATTTACCAGATTAACGCACCCTATATTAGTCAAATCAAAGGATTTATGATTGAATTGATACAAATGCCATATATTTATAACTTTTTTGGTACCTTTCTCGTCATCGACGGTATGCCACATATGGCACATCTTCCTGCATAATCATATTCATATTTGCGGATATACATAGACATAGGTGTGGTCGTGAGTTAGTTTAGCCTATTTGTTATGAAGTAGTATTGTATATATTTCCTCCTAGTATAGAATCCTTCCTATTGTGTATCTTTTCATTAGATTACCTGTTGTCCTATTTATATGATAGGATTGAGTATTGTAAATGTACAGAAAAAATATTCATTGAATAAAAAAGAAGAGTTTTCTTTTCTTCATGGTATCAGAGCGCCAGGGTTTGATCCTTAAGGTACTGTACGTCAATCATCGACTACGGCGGTTTTTTTTAGG
This sequence comes from Rhodomyrtus tomentosa, assembly GCA_028455895.1. NCBI lineage: Eukaryota > Viridiplantae > Streptophyta > Magnoliopsida > Myrtales > Myrtaceae > Rhodomyrtus > Rhodomyrtus tomentosa. The sequence goes on from JAPCWY010000004.1 coordinate 37,047,604, forward strand.
CCGTTCTCGTCACGGCGTCATCGTCTCACGCCGATCGACTTCGTCCTATCCGAGCGATTCATTCTGCGGATCTGATCTCATGGCCGACGATCAGCCAATTGTTGCAATTGACCAAGCGAATGCTAGTGCCTCCTACTGCCATTCTGGTAGACCTGACCGCTGCGATGAAGCAGCTCTTAACCCAACAGGCTGCGCCGCTGCGTGTTGAACCTCTTGCTGCATCGATTGCTGTCAAGATTGATGACAAAAATTATGGCGTATGGTCCCAGGTTGTTGAGATGTATGTCTCGGGCAAAGACAAATTGGGCTATTTGAACGGTGGTTCTCTTGAGCCCTTTCCGATTGATCCGTTTTTTCGACAATGGAAGACCGATGATTCGACGGTGAAAGGTTGGCTTATCAATTCTACGGACCCAACCTTGATACCAAACTTTATTCGGTTTCCTACTGCCAAAGCCGTATGGGATGCTGTGACAATGACTTTTTTTGATGGATCTGACACCTCCCAAATCTATGATCTTAAGAGGCAGGTTTCTCGATTGAAGTAAGCGGTGAACCCATCGAGAAATATTACAATGATATTCAAGGGATCTGGCACGAGATTGATTTTCGACGTCCTAATCCTAAGAAATTTTCAGTCGATATTCAAAGGTACAATGTTATTGTCCATGAAGATCGAGTTTATACTTTTTTGGACGGTCTCGATGATCGCCTGGACAATGTTCGTGCTGATGTTCTGAAGATGGATCCATTCTCCACTATTGAGCAAGCTTATGCCCGGGTTAAGCGAGAGGATATGCGCCAATCTATCATGCTATCCACTCCCGTCGGGGTCGCATCTGGTTCCCCATGATGTCACATCGGGGCAAGGGTGATTCGCGCCTCCAATTAGTGCCTTCTGCCTCGGGAGCTCGTCCTAGACCTGATATGCAAATTCGATCTGAGGGGTGCTCTCACTGTGGGAATCCTAAACATACAGCAGCATCTTGTTTTAAACTACAAGGTTATCCGGATTGGTGGGATGATTTTCAGACCAAGAAGAAGAAACCGGGCTCACAGAAGGGGCGAAATGGAGGGCAAGCCTCCTTGGTGACTAGCAGCTTGTCATTAATTCCTATGGAGCCTGAATTTGATAATGCCGAATCTCCTGAAGGTAATTGTGGGTTTGTCTTTGCTAATGGACACGGTGATGGTAATCATGGGTGGATAATCGATTCTGGCGCTACTGATCATATGACTCCAGAATCTGGTGACCTTCTTACATCGACTGCACCACGTCGAGATCATATTTATAATGCCAACGGGCATAGCTTTCCTGTGACGGCTGCGGGCCATGTGTCTATCACGCCTTCTCTCTCTCTATCTCATACTTTACTTGTTCCTACATTGTTTAGTCGTTTGTTATCAGTTGGACAGCTTACCAGTGAGTTAAACTGTGTTGTACTTATGTACCTTGATTTTTGCCTGTTTCAGGACATTCTCACCAAGGAGATTATTGGGCGTGGTACTAAGAGGGATGGGCTGTATTTTGTGGATGACATTACTTCTGGACGGACCTATCATTCTCGTGGACATTTAACTCAAGAGAAGGAACTTTGGTTATGGCACCGTCGTTTAGGCCACCCATCTTTTGGGTATTTACGACATTTGTTTCCCAAGTTATTTCATGGTCTATCGAACTCTAGTTTTCAGTGTGATACATGTATTTTGGCAAAGAGCCATCGCACCTGTTTTCCTCCCAGTTTGAATATCAGTTCTACTCCTTTTTCCTTAATTCATTCTGATGTATGGGATGCATCTCCTAGTACTACTGTATCTGGGTTTCAATGGTTTATCGTCTTTGTTGACGATTGCACACGTATGATTTGCCTATTTCGATGAAACATAAGAATGAGGCTCAAGCTATCTTTCGGACTTTCCACCGTATGATTCAGACTCAGTTTGGGACCAAACTTCAAGTTCTCCAGTCTGATAACGATGGCAAATACTTAAGTAAACCTCTTGCAGCTTATTTTCAGGAATATGGTATGATACATGAAACTTCTTGCTCTCAGACTCCTCAGCAGAATGGTGTTGCTGAGCGCAAGAATCGCCATCTACTTGAAACCACTCGAGCACTGTTGGAGGATAGCCATGTTCCTCATCATTTTTAGGATTCTGCCGCAGTTACAGCTGCTTATTTGTTGAATCGAATGCCTTCCCACATTCTGCGCTATCGAACGCCAATGCAAGTACTTACCGCCTATGTGTCTCTTCCTTTGGTTCTTACATTACCTCCTAAGGTGTTTGGGTGTGTCGCTTATGTCCATCTTCACAAAAATTAGCGGACCAAACTTGACCCTTCTGCAGTCAAGTGTGTGTTTCTTGGCTATGGCCCTTTTCAGAAAGGGTATCGATGCTATGATCTTGCTAGAAAGCGCGTGTATGTCACCATGGATGTAACATTTACAGAGACGGAGCCCTATTTTCCTTCCCCCCAGTGTCCTGTTCAGGGGGAGACTAAATGTAGAACTAGACATTGGTGGGAGGTTGGGATTACAGGAGTGACAAATAGGTGTGCATGGGAGGTTGAGACTACAGAAGCGACGAATGTAACCTTTACAGAGATGGAGCCCTATTTTCCTTCCCTCTAGTGTCCGGTTCAGGGGGAGACTAAATGTAGAACTAGACATTGGTGGGAGGTTGGGATTACAGGAGTGACGGATGGGTGTGCATGGGAGGTTTAGATTACAGAAGCAATGAATGGGTGTGCACAGCCGCACGATTATAAGGCTAAAGATTTTGAACTACTGCCTTACGACCATGAGATAAGCGCACGACCGAGCGGCATAGAAGCATTAGCAACTGAGTAGGTGTCAACAGATGCACAACAGCAACAGCTCTCCTTGTCTTCACCCTCTTTAGTACCACTTCAAGCTCTTGAGAATGTACTTGAGGTAGGTACTTTTAATGTACTTGATTCGTTTGAAGATACTGATGTGCTTACTAGTTATAAGCTGCCTGATAGGCATAATAGGGGTAAACCATCAAATCGATATTCTCCAGATGTAGAGGACCGCCGGTCTCGATATCCTATTACAGATTATGTGTCTACCAAGAGGTTGTCCACACAACTACAAGCCTTCATGTCCACGGTTTCCTCAGTTCAAGTTCCAAACAAGGTTGAAGAAGCCATGAAGGATCCGAAATGACTTCAAGCGATGGAGATAGAGATGGAGGCATTGGAGAAAAATCGAACTTGGAAGCTTGTGGAACTACTAGAGGATAAGAAGCCAGTTGGATGTAGGTGGGTATTTATAGTCAAACATAAAGTAGACGGCACTATTGAGAGGTATAAGGCACGACTGATAGCTAAAGGGTATACACAGAATTATGGGGTGGATTATCAGGAAACATTCTCTCCAGTTGCAAAGTTAGACACGATAAGAGTATTATTATCTCTAGCTGCAAACTTGGACTTTCCTTTGCATCAATTTGATGTGAAGAATGCATTTCTTCATGGAGATTTAGAGGAGAAGATCTATATGGAGCTTCCACCTGGATACAGATGCGCAGATCAACCGAACATGATTTGTAAGCTGGAAAGATCATTGTATGGGTTGAAACAGTCTCCTCGTGCATGGTTTGGTCGCTTTAGCTCAACTATGAAAAGATATGGATACTCCCAAAGTAATTCAGATCATACTTTGTTCTTAAAAGGTACTCAAGGAAGAATAACAGCTCTTATCATATATGTAGACGATATGATTATTACAGGCAATGATAGTGTCGAGATTATGAGACTACATGAATTATTATCTAGGGAACTTGAGATGAAGAACTTGGGAGGTTTGAAATATTTCTTAGGAATTGAGGTTGCTAGGTCAAAGGAAGGGATTTACTTGTCTCAGCGAAAGTATGTTCTTGATCTTTTGACCGAAGTTGGCATGCTAGATTGCAAGCCTGCAGATACTCCTATGGTACAAAACTGTAAGCTTGGAGAGAACCCTAATCGGACGCCTACTAATAAAGAAAAATACCAAAGGTTAGTAAGCCGATTGATTTACTTATCACATACACGTCCCGATATTGCTCATGCAGTAAGTGTGGTGTGTCAGTTCATGCATGCACCTAGTGAGGATCATATGAGTGCTGTGTTGCACATCATTCGATATTTGAAGTCAGCCCCAAGAAAGGGACTGCTATTTGCAAAAAATGGCCACCTTGGAGTAGAGGGTTACACGATGCAGATTGGGCTGGAAGTGTGACGGACAGGAGGTCTACATCAGGGTATCTTACATTTGTGGAAGGTAACCTTGTTACATGGAGAAGTAAGAAACAAAAGGTTGTAGCTAGGTCTAGTGCAGAAGCTGAATTTAGAGGGGTAGCAAATGGGTTATGCAAACTTCTATGGCTTCAAAAGCTATTAACTGAGCTCGGGTATCCACCAGGTTTAGAAATCAAATTATTTTGTTATAATAAAGCAGCCATAAACATTGCTTATAATCCAGTTTAGCATGATAGAACCAAACATGTGGAGATTAACATACATTTCATCAGAGAGAATTTGGATGCAAAAGTGATCCAGTTACCATTTGTGAAGTCTGAAGACCAGTTAGCTGATATATTGACAAAGGTTGTGTCAAATAGAGAGTTTTATAACTCACTTATCAAGTTGGGTATCAAAGACATTTTTGCACCCACTTGAGGGGGAGTGTGGTCGTGAGTTAGTTTAGCCTATTTGTTAGGAAGTTTTATTGTATATATTTATTCCTAGTATAGAATCCTTCCTATTGTGTATCTTCTCATTAGGTTACCTGTTGTCCTATATATATATGACATAATTGAGTATTGTAAATGTATAGAAAAAATATTCATTGAATAAAAAAGAAGAGTTTTATTTTCTTCAATAGTTACCTAGAATCACTCCTTGAGGTGTGAAATGATCCTAACCCCACCAATGGCCTGTGGAACTTATTTCTCTCCGTGCTACACGAACACGCTCACACTAACGCTCACCAACGAGGACGCTTCAATATTTGCAAGAGTAGCGATCACCAAGTAACCCTTTCGCTAATAAAAGCGGAGCGTTCCCCAAGAACAATAGCGAAACATATTCAAACACCGCAGTAGGCCTTAAGAGTGAACTCGGCCTTGAGGCCTTGCTCGGTTTGGCGGAATTGGAGCAGACCGACTTCGTCGAAGGGCTTGAAAAGCAAGGGGTGTTGCTCGTCCATCAGCTCGGGCGGGCACGTGATCAGTCCTCTTATGGCCGAGAACAAGCCGATCGAGTACCTCCCTTCGTTCCCGGTCATCATCACGCGATGTTTAGGGCAGTGCAATCGGCCATTGGTCCATCCCTAGACAACCATTCGTTTTCAATTGGAATCTCACATCTCAACACTCGATCTGGATTGGAATTACAAGCCTTGGCATGAGGAGGGAAAGACACTCACCAGAAATGACTCTCCAACCATGACTATGAAGGTGGAAGCCGAAGGTGCGACTTGAATCCACTTTCCATCCTTTGTTTGCACCTCCAATCCATTGACATGATTTTGTTGAAGTATGGTCAAGAAGTTCTTATCACAGTGCGAGATTGCCCCGATCTGAGGCTCGTGAGTCATCGGTGCTTTGTATCTCATGACTCGGATCGAGTGGTTCAAGGATTCGGCATGCGACTTCAGATATTTCTCCACGCCTAGGCTTCGAAACACCATCCTGGTGATCAACGATTCCAACTCGGAGAGCCTCATTGCATATGAATTCAGTGTTTCGCTGCACATATATTTGAGTATGCTCATGAAAAATTACAGTTAATCCAACAAAAAAGCTAACAAAGATAGAATATACAGCTTTAGCAAATAAAAATCTTCGAAACCAACACCTAAAGAGGAACCATAAGACCCAAATTTTCTTTCCGGAAGCTTTTATTACTCAAATATTCGTGTCCAAATAGTTATGCGACTTCAGATGAAACAAATGTACCAAAACATTGGATTTCCCTGAGGCCACATGAGATCAGCTAACTTCGGAATGCTTCCAGAGTCCAGCACGCCGGAGACTCCCATCGCTTCGTAAAGAGGTGACTGAGGCAATTTCGCGAGGTACCCATCGTACGGCCTTCGAGTGTCGACAAAACGGTGCTTCGTCTCGGCCGGAAGGTTGAACAAATCTTCCAATTGCTTGAATACATCATCGTGAAGCTCAACACCGATTTTATCGTATCGCGCCTCAAAACAACCGTACTCTTCAAGTGCTTCGACAACCTCCTTCTGCACTGAATCCCAATCGGTGCTTCCCGGCTTCAGGTCATTCCTGCAGAAATCTATCAAGGGAAGTTTTGGAGGTGAGAGAGCACCCATACCAGCTTTTCCTTTGTGGGTTTTCTTTCCGGGATGTCTTTTCATTTGCACATGGAAGATTTTAAAGTGGCCAACAAGGTTGCCTCCAATAGTTTCCAAATGCATTTTGTTTGTATTTTTCCTGCGTATACATGTCTGATAATGTTAGAGCGTGATTCGGTTGGGTATTATTTTAAGGGATTTGCTATCCTGATAATTTATTATTTTTGAATCCATGATTTCTCAATGAATGAGTATTTTATACAAAATATACGGTGATTATGTGAGGATGTTCGGTTAAAAATAAATGATATACTGTCAAGAAAATAATTTTTATTGTCCAAATTATTTGTCTACTGTAGCCCACACCGCTTGACAAAGCTTCACAGTCTTTTTTCTGCCTTGGCATGGCCGGCCATGAAATATTGAAATGGGAAACAATTGGAATTATCTTTTATGTTTGGAGGTACCGTGGAAAGATTAGATTTTCTAGGTATGCGTTCTCACGAAGGGAAGTAATACAATGGCGCAAAGAGTGACGCATGCACGTATCTATCTGGATCTGGATATCTGAGGATCAAAATTGTTTGTGCGACAACATATATTCTAATCATGGTGGGAAAATTATTTAGTGGACACTCAGAGTCCATGTCAAAGTGGGCCACATGTTAGTATAACATGCGGGTGGCAATTTCTTATTCTAGACGAAAATCGAAAATTAAACAAGTCGGGGCGATTTAGTTAAAAGAAATCCTAACCCGACTCTACACAATTCGTATCCGTAGTTATGATGTTTGGGGTTAGATGATAGGGCAAGTTCACTTACCCGATCAAGGATAGAAAGGGATCTCCTGCCCTAGGATAAGGGCGTCCTGATCAATCTCAGTCGTCTGTTGTTGAACAGACGGCCTAGATTAAAATCCTAAAAAAACCTCTCCCGTATTATAAGGAATTTGGGCCGTCCGTTCAAAAATGGACGGCCCAGATTGATCAGGTTACCCCTCTCCTGATTGGACAAAGGATGAATTGTCCGTTAATTTCACATTAGAACATTACTAGGATGAAGGTTAGAAAGATTCCTCAATAGTGTACTTGGGGAAGTTACGTCCGGTTGAAATCAAATTTAGCTTTAGACGTTTCTTAGGGAGAAAGGCTCAATTATACCATCACACGATAGTACTTTTCTTTTGTAATATACGTGGATATATATCGTGACAGAAAATTCTAGATTTGATTCGCGATCGATGTAACGAGAAATAATTATATAATAACGTGATTTGTTGCGTGCAACAAGCGATCAATCAAATAAATAGACAAAACGAGCAAAATAAATCGGACATCAGATGTACGTGATTCGGTCGTAAAGACCTACGTCTACGGGGAGAGCAGGAACGAATTTCACTATAGAACGAGCGATACAAGGAGATTACAGTTCACACTCGAGTTACACATTCTTGGTATTTCCCAGCCCTAATTACATCCAAGAATGCACCCAGTATTTAGCTCAAATTTTTAGGGAAATAATCTTTTAATCTCGCAAAGAAATTAAAACACAAATCTAACCTCAAGATTTAATCAGTTTCGACACTAATTCTTCTTGATGTAATTCGGCGAACAAAATCCACCAAGAAAACCTTTGCCAAGCACTCGACGAACGGCGCTTCAAGCCCTCACGATAACACTAGTCCAAGTCTTCTATTGAAAACGTCCACTGACGTATACTATATATATATATATATATGTGTGTGTGTGTGTGTGTGCATGAAAGAAGTAAAAAAAAAAAAGAACAATCTCAATTGAACAAGGAAAATTCGGAAGCCAACTCAAATCCCATACACGGATATTCACGCCTTTTGATTCACTGAATATGGCTCAGAATCTTTTTTTTTTTAAACTCTATTTCCTAATACCTCAAAGGGATAAATGTCCGTGATTAACAAAACGAATTTCGTTCAAATCTTGATCGCTTTCTTCAACGTAGAAATAATCTGTTATCTTCTAGATAACTTTCAAGATCACGAAAAATCAGATTTTTAATTCCGGTTCAAACTTGAAACTTAATTTCAGCAATCTCCACCTTGGCTTGATGTTTGAGCCAAGTCACAATCGCTTCGCTAAAATCCAAATATCATCTGCTACTCTCTCAACAGCTCCAATGGGCTTAAACGCCACAGACATCATCCAAGTCCAAGCTGCGCTTAAACTTCGCCATAACCATGTACCTTTGATTACTCCATAATGACTTTCTGACACAAGCTCCTTAACCACAGATAAAGCAAAACCACCATTGCATCCATATCTGTCAGAAGATCGAATATGTACCTTGTCAATATCAGCAGTTGCAACAACCATTGGCTCTATAGGTTCCACCTTGCTATAAGCACCATCTGTGTTGATTACTTCGCTAGTACCTACTACCTCAGGAGTTTCTGGTTGCAACTCCAACTCAAGCTGAACACCATCCAGATCCGTATGAACATTGCCACAATCACTCCTAACCTGAAGTACTGGAGACTTGTCAAAGGTAACTTCTCTATTGCAAACAGACGAATAAATTTGGACACCACAACTGATAGTCCCGCTCACCTCGTGCATAGTCATGGAATATGCACCTTGCCTCCACATCGAGGTTACCATCACTTACTCGATAATAACATGGGAGATTAAACATTCTAAAGTTAGAACAATCAACAACGTTACCTGACCACACTTCTTCGGGAGTCCGATATCCAATCGTAGTTGATGAGGATGTATTAACCGAGTAGCTCGCCATACTAAGCACATCGGTTGGAATTCTCCTAGCCATACCAGCATTAGAGATCTTTTTACGGATTGTCTCTAGTAATGTACTGCTTATCAATTCTGCAAACTGTTGTGGTTTACTAGCACTAGTGCAATGTTTCACTATATCCTTTTTAATGCAGAATTCATTTACTAGCTTCGAGCAGGACTCCATACTAGTGTCAGTTCGCACTTGCTTGATCAACTTACTAGTCTCCGTTCTGATCAAAACTCTCGATCGCGTATTCTTGACAATAGCATCAAACTTGTGCTTCCGCATAAACACCTAAGCCTTCCTCGAGTAGCTATTAGACTCTCGAACAGATGTCGACGTATCAGGAGCAAAACTTATCAATGTCTCACCTTGAAGTTCATATAGGTCGCCATGCTTAATTCATTTCATTATCACTAGGGCACCTCGAATAATCTTTAGAACTGCACCTTGTAAAGAATACCTACATCCAGTTGAATCTATGACACCCAAGGAAATTAAGTTCTTTTTCAATTCTGGAACATGTCGTACTCCAGTCAATGTACTCACAATACTATCATGCATTGTGATTTTAATATCACCAAGATCTATAACATCGCATTCAACGTTGTTTCCCGACTGCACTTTACTACTATCCATGCATTGATAAGAAGTAAACCAGTTCCTATTTAGTGTAGCATGTAAAGAACAGCCAGAATCCATAATCTATCCGTCAAACGACGAATCCTCAGTGACAGACAAGACACAATCGACACCATTAGAATTTTCATCTATAGCTGTAACTAAGATGCCCCCTCTTGCCACAGTTCCAATAGACCTCACACCCAGTTCTAGACTGACTGCGTCTATTCATGTTTATATTACTTTTGCTAACACGAGACTAGCTCTTCCTCTTTCTCCTACTAAAGCAGCAAATATAGATTCGCCAGAGTCTCTTCTATGGATATCCTAACTCAGAATTAAATCACGAATCCCATCAAACATCAAACTTGTCGACCTAGAAGAATTACTAACAGTAGTAACAATAGTATTCCAACTATCAGACAATGAGGATAATAGAATTAAAGCATGTATCTCATCTTCAAAGTCAATCTCAACTGAACTCAATTGACTAATTATCACATTGAATTCATTGATATGATTAGTAACTGATGTACCTTCGCTCATCTTCAAGTTAAACAGACGTCGCATCAAAAAGACCTTGTTGATTGTAGAGGGCTTTTCGTACATGTCTGACATGACTTTCATCAAACCTGCAGTGGTCGTCTATTTAATGATGTTAAATGCGACGTTACAAGCCAACATTAGTCGAATAATATCCATCGCTCGTCTATCCAGCAATTCCCAATCTACTTGCTTCATCGTTTCTGGTTGCTTCCCAGACAGGGGCTCGTGCAACTTTATCTAATATAGATAATTTTCTATCTGCATCTTCCAGAAACCAAAGTCCTTCCCCTCAAATTTGTTGATTTTCCATTTAGCTTCTTCTGTCACCATCGATTCGCTTCAACTCAAGCAAGCCTAGATCTGATTTCAATTGTTGCGCGAAACAAGTGATCGATTAAATAAATAGACAAAACAAGCAAAATAAATCGGGCACCAAATGTACGTGGTTCGGTCGTAAATACCTACGTCCACAGGGAGAGCAACAACGAATTCCACTATAGAACGAGCGATACACGGAGATTACAGATCACACTCGAGTTACACAAACACACTTTTGATGTTTCCCAGCCCCAATTACATTCAAGAACGCACACATTGTTTAGCCCTAAATTCCTGACGAAATAATCTTTCAATCTCGCAAAGGAATTAAAACATAAATATAACCTTAAGATTTAATCGTCTTCGACACTAATTCTTCTTGATGTAATTCCGCGAATAAAATCCACCGAGAAAATCCTCTGCCAAGCACTCAACCAACGGCGCTTCAACGACAACACTAGTCCAAGTCTTCTATTGAAAATGTCCACTGACGTATACTTTATATAGATGCATGAAAGAAGTTAAAAAAAGAAAGAAAGAACAATCTCGATTGAAAAAGGAAAAAGTTGAAGCCAACTCAAATCCGATACACGGATATTCACGCCTCTTGATTCACTACGTATGGCTCAGAATCTTTTTTTTTTTTTAATTCTATTTCCTTCAACGACCCTAGTAACTCAAAGGGATAAATATCCGTGGTTAATAAAACGAATTTCGTTGAAATCTTGACCGCTTTCTTCAACGTAGAAATAATCTGTTACCTTCTGGATAACTTTCAAGATCACAAAAAATCAGATTTTCAATTCGAACTTAAACTCGAGACATAATTTCAACATGATTCTCATATATACCGGAAAGAGAATTAAAACTTAGAAACAACACCAATTCTCACGTCCACATGTTTGTAAATCCATCAATAAGAAATTAAACTGGAAGGAGCTTTTTCAATTAGGGTTATATTTCCCAATGTCAATTATATGAAGGGCCCATTTACGAGCATAGTTTACATCAATTATTGGAGAAGCGGGTCCATCAAGTCGTTATCTTCCCAGAGGGGAAAATTGGTCGCACCTCCGACCCCTCCACGTGATTTTGTTGAAGTGTGATCGAGAAAGTCTTTATCACTTCGCGAGTTTGCTCCGATCTGAGGCTTCTGAGTCGCCGGCGCTTCGCATGTCATGACTCGGATCGTCCGGTTAAGGGATGCAGCGTGCATATCTAGATATTTATCCACGCCTAAACTTCGAAACACCATGATGGTCATCAATATTCCAATTCGGGGAGCCTCGTGTTATATGAATTCAGCGATTCATTTTGAAGGCATCATTGTGAAGTTCAACTAGTGCTAGGTTGAATATGGGTCACCAACCCATTTTTTTTAATCATTTATAGTGAGCGAGGTTGAATATGGGCCTGAGATTTTAAAAACTGATAAAAAATGGGTTTGAAACATCAAAGCCTAACTTTGTACGGATCTAAAATGAATTTGCATGAGACCCATATTCAACCCATATTTGATTTGTTTTCAATCTATCCATCAGAAGGCCATGCTCATGGCTCACCACTCAGTGCGCTTACGCAACATGAACGCAGTTCTGCAGTCTTGCCTGCGCAACTCACAAGCACCCACCGCTGTTGTGTGACTTCGTCTCGCTCGGCTCCGCCCCTCGCCTCTTTTGCGGCTCTCTTCCCCTCACTCATGTCGGATCTAAGTAAGCTACCTACATCTGTCTATCTTCATTTTTTTTCCCTCGTCCGCATCTTTCAAATGAGAGAACTCATCGGCGTCTTTCAAAGCGAGGGTCGCCATTTGTGTAAATGTTCTTTCAATTGAGAAAATGTCTGATGATTGAAATTGATTTTGGGCGTTTTTTGGTCACAGGGATTGCTTTGGAGATATCGGACCCACTGGATCCATTACAAGTCCTTGTGAGTAATTCTTTTGATTCTAAAGTTCTAGAACAAGTATGTATTCCTATCCTTGAATTTCATTTCTGGAGTCATATGTTTGAGGTCAGCTACAAGAATTTTCAAAATATGTTACATGCGTTGCTCTCAAGCCTTCAAAATTTAGTGTTTTACTGGCTTTTCTGGTGATTTATGAGTAATCTCGATCAGGGAGGCATCAGCTATAATTCTAGAGCAATACTGTAGGCAGTAATGGTGTTTCCATGGGATGATTCTACAAATTTGTTTGTAATGTATTTAGAAACTTAAGAAGGAAACAATGGAATATACTAACCCATTTGAAATATTGTCAACACCAGCTGAAATATTCCATTGCCTCAGAGTCAGCCTTTAGCATTAGAGGACGCATTCTAAGTAAATATCGTAGTTCTCTTTCGCTTGAAAATGTAGAGGCCGAGCTGTGTACTAGAGATTGGTTGTTTGGAGTTCCGCTTGAGAAAGATTTCAATGATGAGTCTCTCATTGTCTACTTTAAAGTCTATTTGCACTGTTTGCTTATTTTGCAACAAGGAATATCTTTCACCAAAATTTGTCCTTCGATTTTTATTAAGAAGGTTTTGTGGCTCAATTATTGAAGAGGTTTCTGGTGAAAAACAAGGAACAACACGTGTGTAAAGGTGGAAATGGATTGGAAATAGATGGATTGAATGTGTATTTGAGATCAACAAAAGTCTAGATTACGTTACAACACTCATAGGAAAGCAATAAATGACTAGAAAATAAATTGGGTTGCTGAAAATGAAAGTGCAGAAAACATAAGGTGTGATAAAAACTAAATTGCAGAAGAAATTGAGTAGTTTTGCATGTGTTGTTGATCTGTCCTCCTTTTCTCTTCTGGGTATTTGTATCTTCTTGCACTTTGTAATTGCTCGGTTAGTTATCCTCATGTTTTCAAATCTTGAATCTTGGACGCCTTTTTTCCCATGTTGTTCATTGCTTTCATCCGCGAAAATTTGATCTTCAACTGCCATGATGACTTTGAATTTGAATCTTTCTAAGTAACTTTCCATGATCTGCTTGTGCCCATTGCCTCCACTTTTGTTCGTAACTGCCCTGCTGTCATAGCTAACTTGCCTAACTCACAATTTACTATATGTATGTACTTCTATTAACGATCTTATGTGACTTTCGGTATGTTTCCAAATCAGGCTTAACTTACCGAACTTCGGGATTCCATAACCTTGTTCCCCTACTTACCGAATATCATCTTTGTTTGTTTGTTTTTTTTTTTTTTTGCAATTCGTTTGGTATGTCGCATTCAAGTTACTGAACTTCGGTGAGTGATGTATAGCTCCCGATTTACTAACTTCGGGACATGGTGACATTGATGCCCATTCGGTATCTTACGCTTATTATTATTTTGGTGTCAACAAATGTCCCTTTTTAAAAATTAAAGGAATTTTAATTCTTTTGAATATCAAAGATGAAAAATCACCTACTTTTTGCCTTAACCGCCAGCTGCTGCCTCGTTTCATGCGCTTTCCTTTTCAACCCATTTCGCATTAGTCTAATATATATCTAGCTGTCTCGATGAACCCTGCCCTTAGCGGCCTTTATATCTCCTCCTTGATTTTATAAAATCACATCTGGGGCAAACTTTCTCACTGGTTGCTTGTATGGGCGAAATCCTCTCTTGATTGGAAGACGATGCTTAATAATATCAGACCAGGCATTCAAAGCAATCCTTGTAATTTTTAATCAACTCAACCATATCTTCTTTTATGCCCCCTGCAAGAATGCACTTACATATACGAGTCGGTGGCGTCTAGATTCTCCAATATCAACTTGCAATAACGGATCTTGAATTTCTACAGACTTGCTGTCTCACTTGACTGATGATTCTTCCCATTCTTCAATGCAATCTGACGCTTCAACTCTTTGTTGAGCCATTTTGACACTTCAACTCTTTGTTGAGCCATTTCTGCTAAGTATATGAAGTATCTTTCGTTAACTTCTTGCAATAAGGATTCATTTTCCATAAAGAATGTGTAATTCATCTAATGCCAAGATTGACTGGGGAATCCACTCAGTCTTCTTATCCCCAAAGTGGCAAAAAACATATGATTGCAAGCATATCTTTGGTGGTTCAACAACATGACTTCCACATTAATGGTTGCGACGACCTTGATGAATCTCAATCCAACCTATTGGAGCATATCCTGAATTCGCTCCAATGTACTCCATTTTCTCACCATTCCAAAATGCTAACACTTGATGAAGGTTTGAAAATACGCATTGATTGGAATGTATCCACTTGATGAAGGTTTGAAGATACGCATTGATTGGAATGTATCCAATCTCTTCCGAACAACAAGTTATATGAACCATATGATTCTATCATGAAAAATGTGGTCTTCGACGTTCTAGACCCTATGGTTAGATTAAGCACAACTGTCCCATTGACTTTGGTAACTTCTCTAAGAAAGTCAGATAACCGAATGTTTGACGGGATTATGTCCTTGTCTTCCTTCCCCGGCTTCTTGAAGTACTTGTAGGATATGAGATTTAAGGTTGCTCCTATGTCCACAAAGATTTTATCGATAGGACGGCCATTGACCCTGCTTGATACAACCAAGGATCTCAAGTGCTTAGCTTTGTCCAACAACACCTTCTCAAACTTGATGACCTCTTCATCGGAAAATTGAAATTCTACCGTTGCTATCTCTTTCTTCAAGATCTGTTCTTCATCAGAAAATTGAAATTATGCCGTTGCTATCTCTTTCTCCAAGATGTGCTCAGGATCTTCTTCCACTATCAAACATGCTCCATACTCAGACGGGAGCTTTGCATGAACCATATTGATCTTCATTGGGGAACGAAACTCTTTCGGCGTCTTGGACTGCCTTGCTCGACAACTCTTGCTATTTTCTCACATGACTTAAGACTCCTTTGTTTTGACTTTCCTTGATGCTTTGGGCTAAGCACTATAGTGAATTGACCAAAGTTGATCGTTTAGGATGTATCTTGCCTCTTTTCCTGTTTTTTCAATTCAAGTTTCCCGAATCATATGTAGAGAATACTCTCTCCAGCTTAGCAAGCTCTTTTTCAAGAGGACTTCGTCTCCAAACCCAATTGCCTTTTTTTACCATAAGGCCTTGATGTTAATGGAGTGGGAAATAGATTGGCGTACGGTTTGTCTTAGGACGAAGTTGAGGAAGGCTATTAGTGTTGTGGAGGGGTAGTGTATAGATAGATAGATAGATAGATAGATAGATAGATATACTTATTTATTTTTACACATTTATCTCTTCTCCCTCCCTTGATTCTGCTTTTATTTTTATGATTCTTTGGGGTTCATCGACCGCCGACCCCAACTAGTTTGGGATAAAGGTATTGTTGATGTTGATGTTGATGTTGAAGGCCTTGATGTTGATGCTTGTAATGCATGCCTTCTGCTCGATCATTTCAAAAATTCTTTCGTTTACTTTTCATCCGCTGAAACCATCTCTTAATGGTTAAGCAAGATGCTTGACTAGGTAGCCTGCCTACTGACCATTTTTCTTCAGGAGGATTATTTGGAACCTTGATTGTTTTCTTCCTCTGTAACTCTTGTGGAACTGGATTTGATGGTGGATCATCGAGGTCATCTCCCCAACCAGTTGGTTCGACTAGCAATGATGGAGATTGGTAGGATGATGTGTCCCCATAATATACCACATAGTTAATTTTCTCACTAGGCTCCCCAAGTAGACCTACTCTGGGATCTCCTTCTTGGTATCGCTGCCATAAAATCTTCTTCTTCTCAGGCTTTCGCGGGACTTCATCCTCTTTGTGAATTTGACTTTCGATTTCATGAGTTAGGGAAGCTTGTCTTGGTTGATTGGTGTAAAACTCTTTTCTATCGGTTTGATCGTCTGTATCTTTCCTCTCAAGCATATGCATGAGCTATCTTGGTTGGACTTCTTCTTTCCTTGATTGCAAAGAGGAATGCCTTGTCAACACAACCTCAGACTTTATCTGCGGTTTACCTTCTTTGCAAATAAACGATCCTGATATGTATCTTTCTCTTGTTCCTCTCATAAATTGAAACCTTAAAACAACCTGATCTTGATTCCTCAGCTCCTGATGACAAAGGGTAAAAGTCTTTTGTCATTATATTTTGACTCATGGACATTAACCATACTCATGATCTTCGGGAAGGGGTTCGTGTCTACTTCTATTGGAGCTTTGCCTTTATCTTTGGAAATTTGATCTTGCCTTGCTGAATTGCCTCTTGGATTGTCTTTCTAAAGATAATACAATTCATCGTGTCATGGCTCATGGAATGACGCCATTTGTAGTACCTTTTGTCAACTAACTCCTCTTTAGATGGGATTACTTGAACTTCAGCCAACTTGATCAAGTCATTCTTTAGCAACAAGTCAAATATCTCATCCAATTTATAAATGTCGAAGAAGTAGTTGTTTGTCTCCTTAGCCTTGAACTTTGAAATATCTCTCACTCTTGCTGGTTTAAGTGTTGGACATACATAAGGCTTCTCTAGGACCATGGTTGCAAATGCTATCTCATTATCTTCTTTGGCTGGATCATTGATTTCGGTACTTTTCGCAAGAGCCACTGTCTGTCGATTGTCATTCATCGGCTTCTTATCTCTTTCTTTCAATAAATGCTCATAATTAGAGACCCGAGCGGTTAACTGAAAGAGTTCATCAAAATCTTGTCCGCTAAACCTTTCTCCCAAATTGAATTTAACCCATTAAAGGCTAGGTCTAAACTCTTTCTCAGCAAGACAAGTTAAACACATGTTCTTTGACTTCTTTGAACCGAGTAATGAACTGATTTTCTGTCTCATTATTGTACTAATATATTCTTGCCAAGTCTGCTACCGTCACTTCCGGTACTGACCTATAAAATTGAGAATGGAATTGTCTTTCCATCTCAGCCCATGTCTGAATAGAGTTTGCAGGCAAGTTTGTCTGCAATGTGAATGCTGTTTCCGAAAGGGATAATGAGAACAGCCTCAACCTCAAATACTCATTGGTTCTAACTTTCCACATTGTGCTAGGAAACGGCCTGCATGTTCCATTGTTGATTGATAATCTTTTCCTATGAATACAACAAAGTCTGGAGTCTTGAACCCCCTTGGGTATGGAACGTTGTCAACCTAATATAGGTGTGGTTTCCTATACACAGGTCTTGGAACACCTCTTTCTGGCCCCAGTTGTTGCATTATCAACTCACTCACTCGATCGGGATTCCATGGCCTCAAGTTCTGTAGGCCAATCCAAGGATCCTACCCGCTAGGGGGGTCGACTTGTGGAGGTCTATCCAGCCCTTGATGTTCCACATTGAATTAAAAGGTGGCGCTGGCCTATACAATGGATTTCCTATCACCTACGAATATGGTTGGGCTTATAGGCTCCACATTAGGTACATTTAATGTCGGTTGTGGATTTGGAACAGTCGGGTTAACTGTATTAACTTCAACGGGGCCATTTTTGGGAAAGTTATAACCGCTCACCCCATTTACGAAATTTACTGGAATTGGATTCTCTGGCCTTGGCATAATTCTCGCAAGGAATTGTAGATGTTGTCCCCCATTACTATTATATCCAACATTGGGCGGTCTCGATGCTGGAGGGAATGGCAAGGTACAACAAGAACTCACATAGAAAGGTGAATTTGAGAAGATGAACTAGGATGTGATATTACCTCATTTATAGCATTGACCACCATGGGCTTTATCACGTCGATCATATGTTGCACCATGTGATTGGTAAGTTCATTTTGTTGCTTTTCTAACATCTTCTTCATTGTGTCCACCAATGTAGTATTGGGTGCCAAGGTACGAGTTTGTTTTTCAATTAATTGTCATGGCATTGGCATTGCGATGGGGTACTTCTTCAATTTGGTTAGCTGTTAAATGTTCTGACCGTGTACCATCATCGTCTGGGTTGTTGACATTTTCAGCCTGTACTCTTTCTGGTTGATTTCAAGTTCTCACCATTGCTCCAAACTCATCACAACGGGTCCCACCGGGCATGTCAAAAAGATGTTCGCTCATTTTGCAACAAGAAATATCTTTCACCAAAATTCATCATTCGATTTTTATTGAGGAGATTCTATGGCTCAATTATCGAAGAGGTTTCTGGTGAAAAACAAAGAACAACACATTTGTGTGGAAAGGTGGAAATGGATTGGAAATAGATGGATTGAATGTGGATTTGAGATCAACAAAGGTCTAGATTACTTTACAATACTTTTAGGAAAGCAATAAACAATCGAGAAATAAACTGGATTGCTGAAAATGAAAGTGCAGAAAACATAAAATTGCCAAAGGTAAATTGGAGAAGAAATTGAGTGTTTTTGCATGTGTTTTTGATCTATCCTCTCCTTTTCTCTTCTGGGTATTTGTATCTTCTTGCACTTTGTAACTGCTCGGTCAATTATCCTCATGTTTTTAAATCTTGAATCTTGGCGCCTTTTTTCCCATGTTCTTCATTGCTTTCATCCATCAGGATTTGATCTTTAACTGCTATGATGACTTTGAATTTGAATCTTTCCAAGTAACTTTCCATGATCTGCTTGTGCCCATTACCTCAACTTTTGTTCGTAATTGCCCTACTATCATGGCTAACTTGCCTAACTCACAATTTACCATATGTCTGTACTTCTTTTATTAACAACCTTATGTGACTTTTAGTATGTTTTCAAATCAGGCTTAACTTACCGAACTTCGGGATTCCATAGCCTTGTTCCCCTACTTACTGAACATTGGATTTGGTGTTTTTTTGCAATTCTTTTGGTATGTCGCATTCAACTTACCGAGCTTCGGTAAGTGGTGTGCCGCTCTCAATTATTTACTGACTTTGAGATATGGTAACATTGATGCCCATTCGGTATCTTATGCTTGTTATTATTTTGGTGTCAACAAGTACTTTCTTTTATCTCATTCTCCTCTTGGTTTACTCACATGATTTAATGCACATGTTGGATAGAAGATGTGCATGCATATACTAGTTTTTATAATTGATGATTATCTGAATTTTATAGCTATGGTTTTCCTTCACGGAGTGAAAGGTCAGGGAATCTACGCTACATGGATCGAGTGTGCATCTTCTCCTTCTAGGCAAGACACTTCTTTATCTCTTTGACATTTGGTGGAACTGAATATGATATCCAACCCAGACTTGCAACAAACTTAATGGAAATGAGGTTGCAATTGTCTTGTTTTGTTTTACTCGCTTCGGTCTTATGTCAGTGTTTCTTCTTACACAGGGTTGGCATGAGAGAGACGCCTCCCGGTTCCTTAACTTTTTGGAACAATTTGGTTCTTATATAAGCCAATATAATTTGGCTCTCTCCGAACATCAAGGGACAGTTGATATAATGCATCTAGATGGACAGTCATTTAGGAGGGGGAGAGAGGGTGTTTGAATGGATTGTTGGATCAGTAAAATAGGATGTCCTCCCCCAAAACACCCCCCTCATTTTTTTAATGGATTCTGGGTTCCATATACTAGTATGGTTGTATTTATTACGTAGTTCCATGGACATCGTTTGTGGTGTTATTGTGTGGAATGGATTCTTTGGATTGATTTTTTTTTTTTTTAGAGTTGTGCGAACCACTTGATGATTGTTTATGGGAAACTTTTGTATTGGATGAATGTAAATTTGTTTTGTTTTGTTTCAAAAGTGGTGGATCTTTGCGTTTTGTGTTGTTAGGCATTTGATGCCAAATGGGTTCTTGTCGCATGTAAAAAATTGTGGTCTAAGGACTAGATTTGATTGATTTTAAAAAACTCCTAATACCGAAAACAAGAAAATGGCGACATTATTGGAGTTTAGAATGATTGTATTTGCCTGCCGTGACTTGCACGGGTTACACTGTGCCGATGTCCTTGATGATAAGGCGGGCTTGATGCATGATTTTTGTGACACCCTGGAAATTCGATTTTTGTAAATCGATCAAATTCGATAAAAAGGAATGAAATTGAATTTCACTTGATATGAAATTTTGGACAGTAAAGAATTAAGAAACGGATTTTGGACGACTCTCGAAATATCAGTCGATTTAGATTAGGCTTCGCAATTCTTAGCCGTCGCGAATTAGGATCGAAATCCTCACGCCGAGCCTAACTTGTGAAATTACTAAAATTACCCTTCGTTCAGTCGAGCCAAAATTTCGTTCAGTCCTGCATTATTGATTTATCATTTTACCCTTGGATGTTATGCACTACAAGACAAAAGAATTCAAATTTATGTGGGCCTCACCATGATCAAATCTCCCAACTACCAGCCCCACCTACCAATCAGCTCCCCAACTCTTCCCCTCTCTCACGTCTGCCCTCTCTCTTTCCGCTGCTCTTCGTGGACAACCTCCCCCCTCCCTCACTGAACGCTTCCTTCTCCTCCTCATCCTCTATCTTCGGTTTGTTTGTGCCATCACCACAACCGAGCCTCCTCCACTCCTCCACCAACGCGACGCCAACCCCAGTTCGGCAGTCACACACCATCGGAGAGCCTCAAACAGACTCGTTGGCCTCCCGCTCTATTTTGGGAACAGAGGACTGCTCGGGCTTCCATGGCCTTTGGGGTCGCTTCCGACCGCCACTAGCCATCGTCTCACCGTCCTCCGCCCTTACCCCGACCTCCTTGATCATCTCTCATCGCCTGTCGCCGCCTAGAGCTGCCACGGAGTCCTTGTAGCCAGAGAACATACTCTGTGCCCTATTTCGGGCTTGGGATTGTTTCGCCTCCCTTTGCCGTTATCCGACGCCTTTCGCCGCTCATCGTCAACTCTTAATAACCACCTTTGACCCCTCCGACATCCTCTAAAGCTTGAGGGAGCGGTCGCCACCTGTAGAGCTCGAAAAAAGCCTCGGATCTACCTCCCTTTTTTTTTTTCGTCGAAATCCACCTGGTTCTATTCGGTGGTCGTTTCCCACCTCCAACCGTCGTCCGCTGCCCATAGCGGGTCCCGATGGTTGCCCTCAGTGACCTGGTGAATCTCGTAGCCTGCCCCGACCTTGTCTCAGCCATAGAGGTTCAAATTCCTCACAAAATAGTTCGTTCTTCCCTGTCGCAGCTTCTCGTCGGTTCTGTTTTGGCCGGACCGCCAATAGCCGGAGCTCCGCCGCCGCCGCCGCTTACCTCTTGTCGGACCTCCACGATGTGTCCTAGCCACTGTGGGGGTGTTGTCGCTGCTTGAATAGCCGAGAATCCTGAGAGTTTTCAAGGAAAATCGAGAGTCATCGTCGTCGCCATCGTAGTCGGGTTTCGTAGTCATTGTTTCGTTTTCGCCTCGTGTCGTTGTGACTGCCTGAGCTCGATTTAGGGGTGAGTTAACCCCTAATCCTTGGTTAGGGCGCTAATTACGCATAGGATTATTTAATTACTCGATTAGGGTATTTAGTTGGAATAATCGTGATCGGTTTAGATAGAAACTGTGTTTAGGATAAATGGCCGCGATTAATTAAGTTATTCGATTTAGTTATGTTCTCTGTGGCTAGTTGGTTGTTAGAATCAATTGATTGATAGATTGAGCATTGATTGCAGTCGTTTGATCGCGAGTGATTGTTAGTTCAGAACCGAGCGATCGATCATTAATTTAATGAAATTGGGATTAATCAATGTTGTTTGGTTAATTGAATTGGTTAATCGATCGTGTTTTGACTGCTTTACTAACTACAATTGATTGATTGTGATATGACGTGATTGAATTTTTGAATATTTCATCTTTCGTGTCGGGCGCAAGTTTAGTGGTGAGGTTGTGCATTTATATGACCTGTGTGAACTCAAACTGCATGAGTTAGCATGAAAACGGCCCTGGATCGAGTCTTCGAGCTCGTTTGTATGAGCATCTGGCCTAAATCAAAGATGACAAAATTAATTGATTGTCGGGTGTCATGTGTGGTCACATGATGAGACGATGAGATTCCTGACGAGATTGTACCGTGACGATCGGGAAAATATGACTTGTCGGAAGCATGTCGTTCTGTGATGTCAATTTGACGGATGCCGGTCGTAGCTTATGACGGACCGAAGCTCTAGAAGGGATTCCTGGTAATTTCGTGCTGTGACGATTGGAATCACACGAGCTACTAGATGCAGTCGCCGGAAGTAAGGGACGATGCCTGGTGTTGCCAAAAGAGTACCAATTGACTAGGGAATTAGGCACCAACTGACCAGTGTGCCGGGCTGACATGCCTTATCGCTCATAATAAAAAGGACTATGTGCAACGTCATGTATGTCGAGTGATGTGATGCTTGCATTGATTGGGTTATTTGATTGTCATGTCGTATCTGCATCGCATTATGTGTGGCTTCATGAAGGGTAAGTTGCATGTGGTTGGATATCTATATTGGTTGACATGCAATGTCTATTTGTTAGGATATCCTGGGTGAATCAACGTTCTAGCCAAGCTTAGGTGTTGACTTCACTGAGATTTATTTCTCATCCCGTTGTGGGATAACATTTTTAGGTTACAAGTGACGGAGCCACGTGGATGCTGAGGCGTGACTTTTTGGAGTAGATATGGATTTAACCCTACAGACCATTATCTCTTTTGAGGTCCTAGAGAGTCTCCCCGAAGAATGTGGTTGTATGTTGTCAACTCTATAGGGTTAATTAGTAGCTGCTTTGTATAAGAATTAAATTTGTCTTTTGATGAATTGATTGAATGAATATTCCTGTTGATTTATCCCATGTCGATCTTGTTGTTTAGGAGTTTGGCATGTTTCGCATGCGCATTTCAGTTATAAGTCGATAGCGAGCTTGGGACGCTATCCTTCGTGACCTAAGGGTGTTAAGGTAGGGATGTTGCGTGCTCGAGGATCGGGGCGTGACATCCCCGCTCAAGGTGGTATCATAGCCAAGTCAGCCTGATCCATCTTGTTATTGGCCTGGAGTAATAAGGAGCGATGAAAAATGGGATAGTTAGTAGGCTTATAAGCTTGATGCATGTGTCTGCTGCTTGAGTAATAATTTGTTGGGTTGCCTTCTGACCATGTTTTGCCATTGGGTAAGCAGGACTCCGTAACTCACCTGTACAATGAGAGGACATGGCAGAAGAGCTCCCCGAGCACCCCGAAAGAGGCCTGTCATGCTGGTCGAGGAGATTGCAGCCGATGAAAGAGCACCTCGCGCCGCTGAGCCTGCCGGGCAATGGCCGACTATGGCTAATGTTATTCAAGCGCCGAGAGTGCTGGGAGATAGGCTGGACGAACAAGAAAGGAATCAGGGTGCTCCTATTGTTGCCGCTACTGTTCAGGTACCCCAAGGAAACCCCGTGGTTAGAAATGAGAATAGAGACCGATCGATGCATAAGCTAGTAGAATAGTTTCTCAAGCTAATGCCGCCGAAGTTTATCGGAGATGGAGATCCCGAGGCAACTGCCTCGTGGGTCAAGGAACTGGAGAAAGTGTTTAAGGTGCTGAAGTGCATCGAAGAGGACAAGGTTACCTTGGCCGTCTTTCAACTAAAAGGGAATGCAAGGTCTTGGTGGGATACATCCAAGGGAAGAATCTTTCCCAAAGGGACCATTTCGAGATGGATTGCATTCGTGGAAGCCTTTAATGGCAAGTATTTCTCGGACTGTGCTAAAGAACAGAAAGTTAATGAGTTCATGCGTCCGCATTAGGATCAAATGACTGTGGATCAGTATGAGGCAAAATTCATTGAATTGTCGCTGTATGCCCCACAGATGATTGAGGATTCTTTGGATAAGGTTAAGAGATTCCGAGACGGATTGAAACTGGAGATAAATGATATCTTGGTGCCTTTCAACTTAAAGGACTACAATGACATTTATGAGAGAGCATAGCTGATTAAGCGAAATCTGAAGGAGAAAGCTACCTCAAATGGATCGCGATTCATGACCTGGAATAAAAAGGACACCTGGAAATGCAAGAAGCCGATGACGGGTGGTAAGCACCACATTCCACCAAATCGAAAAGGGGCGATCAACAAACCTGTGCATCGTTAGGATGACATGTGTCGCCTATGCCCTCAGAAGCATGGTTCTGCTCCGTGTTCATATGGCGATGGATCTTGTTTTGGTTGTGGCCAGAAGGGTCACCGAGTGAGGGACTGCCCACAAAGGCAATAGTTCAGGCCGCAAGGAGGCCTAGCTGGAGGAAATGCGCCACAGAACTTTCAGAATCGACTGCCGGTGCAAGGACGTATGTTTGCTGTCACTCGAGAGGAGGCGAAGGATTCGTCGACCGTTATAAGTACGGTCTTCTTGCATAATCAAGTAGCTTATACCTTATTTGATCCGGGTGCCATGCATTCATTTGTTGCCCATCAATTTGTTAAGCTGACTGGAGTGAATTTGGTGCAATTAGATGCTGTTTTCAAGGCGTCTACACCTTTAAAGGATAACGTGATAGCTGCGGTAGGCTGTCCTAGTTATAAACTTGTCATAGATGGCCATGAAAGTAATACAGATCTAATTGTGCTAGAGATGTACGATTTTGATCTGATCGTGAGAATAGATTGGCTGACAAAGCAAAGGGTCACAATGGATTGTTATCGTAAAACGATACAGTTTAACCCGCTGAATGAGATTAGTTATGAGTTTGTGGGTAATCGAGGATGAACCTCTATTGTAGTGATCTCGTTGTTGGAGGCAACCCGTCTGTTGGAGAAAGGATGCCAAGGTTATTTGGCTACTGTGCTTGACACGTCTGTTGGAGAACTTAAGTTGGAAGATATTGATGTTGTACGTGAGCTCTTAGATGTTTTTCTCAAGAATTACCTGGCTTGCTCCTAGAAAGGGAAATTGAGTTTGTGATAGAGTTAGCTCCTGGGACAGAGCCGATTTCTAAGGCACCGTATAGGATGGCGTTGTCGGAACTGAAAGAACTCAAGGTTTAGATGCAGGAGTTACTGGATAAACGGTTTATTTTCCCTAGTGCATTACCTTGGGGAGCGCCTGTGTTATTTGTGAGGAAAAATGATGGATCATTGCGTTTGTACATCGACTATAGGCAGCTGAATCAGATAACAATCAAGAATAAGTATCCACTGCCAATGATTGACGATCTTTTCAATCAGTTGCAAGGAGCATCGGTATTTTTCAAGATTGATATACCGACGGGTTATCATCAGTTGATGATCAGGAAAGAGAATATACTAAAAACAGCATTCAGGACGCATTACGGACATTATGAGTTCACTGTGATACCGTTTGGTCTGACGAATGCTCCTACTGCTTTTGTGGACCTGATGAATAGAGTATTCAATGAATTCTTGGATTGCTTTGTAATAGTATTCATAGACGACATCTTTATGTACTCGAAAAGCCTAGAGGATCACAAACAACACCTGAGGATTGTGTTAGAAACTCTTAGAATACATCAGTTGTATGCCAAATTCTGCAAGTGCGAGTTTTGGCTAGCTCGTGTGGCATTCCTAGGACACGTGGTTTCTGGTGAAGGTATTGCCGTGGACCCGTCTAAGATTGAAGCCTTTATGGATTGGCCGAGACCGACGATAGTGACTGAGATCAGAAGTTTCTTGGGTTTGACAAGCTATTATAGACGTTTTGTGAAGAAATTCCAGCTATAGCCTCGCCTTTGATTAAACTGCCGAAGAAGGACACGAAGTTTGAATGGACAGACAAGTGCAAACGTAATTTTCAAGAGCTTAAGCATAGGCAGACTACTGCTCCTGTTCTGACAATTCCATCTGGTCCTAGAGGATTCGAGATCTATGGCGATGCTTCGCTTCGAGGCTTAGGCTGTGTTTTGATGCAGCATGGTAGGGTAGTAGCGTATGCTTCTTGCCAGTTGAGGTCGCATGAATTGAACTATCCAACACACGACCTGGAATTAGTTGCTGTCGTGTTTGCTTTGAAAATTTGGGGGCATTACCTGATTGGAGAAAGTTTTTAGGTGTATATTTGACGCAGCGTTCAGCGAAAGAAACAATCAAATTTTGCTTTGAGAGGAAAATCACGAATTCGATATCAAAAAAATATATTCTGTCTGCTCAAACATCATAAAACACCTTTTATATGAGGTGTTAGACTTAACCCTACTAAGATTCCGGATACAAAATTCAAAATTACAATATTGCCACTAATAATAAAATTTAATCCAAAAAATACTAAAAAATTAAAAAATCCATCTCAATGATCCCGGATCGCTGAAATCCATCATAGTTCATCGCCAGGAGGCGATGAGTACTGATTAAAATATTGTTTCGCTTCAATCGATAAAATTTAAGCTCAATTCGATGTCGTCGCCCGAGTTCGCCGGTTCTAGTCGCACCATCTTTTCGCCTTCCGATTGAATTTTCGCCTGTCCAATCGATCCGAAAACGCATTACTAATAGCTTTCACATCATTCTCCTCCATTTGAGAAGAATTCATCCACGAGTGAGAATCAAAATCTGAATACATCGGCTTAGAGGACTCATGAAATAGTGACAAATCAGCAATATTGAAGGTGTTAGATATGCCCATGCTTTGTGGAAGGTCGATGACATATGCATTATCATTGATCTTCTTACTGACAGTGAAAGGCCTGTATATCTTCAGCTACAATTTGTTGTAAGATCCAACTGGTAACCGCTCTTTACGAAGAAAAATCATTACTTGATCGCCTACTGCAAACACCCGTTTGCGTATGTGCTTATCTGCCGCAGCCTTGTACTTCTGATTAGTTGCTTCCAACTTCTGTTTCACTTCCTGATGTACCTCGACAATCTGCTTAGCCATATTATCTGCAATAACACTCTTGTCTGCTTTCTTGGACAAGTGAATCAAATCCAGAGTGTGCTGAGGCGCCTTAGTATAGACGACAGAAAAAGGCGACCTGTCAATAGAACTATGAACCGCATAATTATAAGAAAACTCCGTTCGCGATAAAGCAACATCCCATTGCTTCGGTTTATCTCCACAAAGACTTCTAATCAAGTTGCCTAAAGTTCTATTAACCACCTCTGTTTGTCCATTAGTTTGAGGGTGGGCTGTGCTGCTGAAATTCAGGAATGAGTCAAACAATTTCCACAAAGTGCGCCAAAAATGTCCTAGAAATTTGCTATCCCTATCTGAAGTAACAGACTTAGGAACTCCGTGCAAACGAACTACTTCTTTGAAAAATAATTTGGCCACACTTACAGCATCAGAAGTCTTCCTACAAGGAATGAAATGTGCCATCTTGGAAAATCTGTCAACTATAACAAAAACGGAATCCACGTCTCTTTGAGCTCATGGTAAACCCAACACACAATCCATGGATAGATCTTTCCATATATTGTCAGGAATGGGTAAAGACATATATAAATCTGTATTCTTAGATTGCCCCTTGGCAGTTTTGCAAACATAACATTTCTGCATATACTTGCTGATGTCTTTACGCAATTGAGGCTAGTAAAATCGCTCCCTAACTGCAGCAATAGTTTTGTCTCTACTTAGATGTGCAGCCAATCCACCATCACGCAAATCACGAATTACTTTCTCTCGTAATGATGTCTGAGGAAGGCAAAGTTGATTTCCATGCATTAGATAACCATCCAAAATATAAAACTCCTGCACAGGTTGATCAGCAGCACACGTAGCCCAAATTTGTCCAAAATCTTCATCGCCTGCATAACACTCTTTTCGCTGCTCGAATCCCAGAATGTTCTAGCGCAATGTAATTAGCAAGCCAGCTCTCCTGCTCAACGCATCTACTACGAAATTATGCACACCAAATTTACGCGGCAACCTGAAAGGGAATTTTTGCAAAAACTGACATCAACGCGCATGCATATCTTTACTAATCATCTCCTGACTATTTAAGTATTTCAAAGTTTTATTGTCAGAATAAAACACGAATTCTTTCCCAATCAGATAATGCTCCCATGTCTTCAAAACCCTTACGACAAAGTAGAATTCTTTGTCATAAGTGCCCCATTTTTGTCTTGCATCACTAAGCTTCTCACTGAAAAAGCAAATTGGCCTGCGCTCTTGAGACAAAACAACTCTTATACCCACTCCACTGACATCACAAGCTACCTTAAACAGCTTATCAAAATTAGGTAGAGCCAGAACAGGTGCAGTACATGACTTTTCCTTCAAAATATCAAAACTATTTTCGGCTTCCTCTCCCGACAGAAATCTACCTTTTCTTCATACATTCTGTAAACGGGGTTGCGATAGTGCTAAAATTCCTAATAAATCACCCATAAAAGATAGCCAACCCATGAAAGCTCTTAACTTCAGAAACTGTTCTTGGAGTATGCCACTTTCTAATGGCTTTCACCTTCGTCTGATCCACCTCTATTCCCTCAGCAATAATAATAAACCCCAAAAATAGCAGTTTATTAGTTAGAAATCTGCATTTCTTAAGATTCACTTACGGCTTACAAGTATGCAAACCTGTCAACACTACCTTCAAGTGTATCAAATGATCCTCCTCAGTCTTACTATAAATCAGAATATCATCAAAATAAACTACGATGGATTTTTCAATAAAAGATTTTAGAACCTGATTCATAAGTCTCATGAAAGTGTTTGGAGCATTAGAAAATCCAAACGGCATCACCAATCACTTGTATAGCTCCTCCTTTGTCTTGAAAACTGTCTTCCACTCATCTTCAGGTCGAATACGAATCTGATGGTAGCAATTCTTCAAATCCAGCTTTGTAAACCACTTAGCTCCGTGCAGTTTATCCAGCATGTCATCCAATCTAGGTATTGGAAACTTGTAGCCCATAATTATGTTATTAACGGCTCTGCTGTCTACACACATCCTCCAACTCCCATCTTTCTTAGGAGTTAGCAAGGCAGGAACAACACATGGGCTCATGCTATCCTGAATGTGACCCTTTTGCACCAATTCTTCCACCTTCTCCTTTAGAATCTCACTCTCCTTAGGACTCATCCTGTAGTACGATAAATTAGGCAGATTAGCACCAGGAATAAAGTTGATATGGTGCTGAATATCACGCATAGGAAGTAACCCATTTGGGATCTCTTCAGGCATCAACTCACTAAATTCTTGCAATAAAGGTCTAACTGCTTCAGGCTGCTCCTGCACTTGTAGTTTAGTCTCTGTCTCAATCGCTTGTTTCACTACCAGCACATGAATTTTCCTAGTCTCCTTAATTTCATATTCAAATTTCCTTGTAAAAGTGAGGAAATTATTATCCGCAACTTGTTTTTCTTTATTTTTCAAGGGCAGCAATGTACACTTCACCCCATCTTTCATCAGATTATACTGGTTGCTCCTCCCCGAATGCTGAGCATCCACATCAAATTGCCATGGTCTTCCAAACAACACGTGGCATACATTCATATCTACCACATCACAATACAACTCATTGTGATACTTACCAATGGAGAATGGAATTTTGCAACGTTCAGTTACCTAAATGCTTTCTACCCTAGATTTAATCCATCCTAATGTGTAGGGGTTAGGTTGTTTCTCCACAGGTATCCCCAGCTTCTTCACCGCATCCTTCCCAGTGATATTTTCCATGCTTCCACTATCAATGACCATAGCAAAGATATTCCCCAGAATAGTGCATCTGGTTCGGAATAAATGATGGTGCCGTGAATCATTCTCCCGTTTTGGGGCTAACATCATCCTACGCATCACACAATTTATCTCTTCCTCTTCCTCATCTTGAAAATCTTCTTCCTCACCATCTGGTTCGTAGCAATATCGGTCTTCTTTCTCCTCTTCTCTTGCTGCCATGTTTATTGTCTTTCTCTAAGGGCATTCATTAGAGCAGTGCCTAGGCTAATTATACCTGTAACACTTAATTGCCGCTGGTTTAGCGTAAGGATTCGGGTTCACAGTTTTATGTGATTGCGACCCCTTATCCCTTGCCTGGTTTAGAGGGCGCTTTTCTATCGCCTTATCCTCCTGATTTCGCTTTGCGTTAAAGCGATTGTTGAAGCCGTTCTTCTCCATGGAATTGCCTAAGCTACTACCTCTATAATTTTCAAAGCCTCTTTTACTCCGTTCTTCCTGCATCAATTTTGCCTTTCTAGCCATGTTCTTAGCTTCTTCAGTCATATTTCGCAAAAATTGTATCCAAATTTTATCCCATATGAAGGGCTTTAACCCATCGAGATATCTAGCCACTTCCTGTCCCTCTATTTTTGACAATTATTTCGCTCTGCCAATCTCATGAATTCTGCTGTATACTCATGTACAGTTCGATTGCCCTGCTGGCAACACTGGTATTGTTGGAACATGATCTGCTCATAATTAGGCGGAAGGAACTCCTGCTTCAGCAACCTCCTCATTCTATTCCAGGTTCGCACCCTCTCTTTTCCTTCTCGCTCCCCCCTATTTTGCAGTCTCTCCCACCATGCAGATGCACCCCCTTTCAATCTACATATTACTAATCGCACCTTTTTCTCGCTAAGGGTTCCTATATAATCGAAGAATCTATCTACATCAGCAATCCAATCCAGAAATTCTTCTATTCCCAGACTCCCACTAACATAAGAGATATCGACTTTTAGTTTAAAGTCGTTACCTTCACGATCATCGTAACGTCATCTGTCATCTCTTCTATCACGATCGTCATAATGGCCCCTTTGAATTCTTGTATAACGATCTTTGTCTTCATAATCAGCACGTTCTTCATCAGAAAACTCGTGCTCTTCTTCTTCCGAACTCTCCGAGAACAAAGGTATTCTGTCTGCGGATAGAAACAGGCTTATTGACAGGGTCACTGTGAGCAAGATCTGCACCCAGCCTTCTATTATTTCGCCGATTCCGATTTACATCAACGCCAAGACCTTCAAATGGATCTGCCAATTCTTCAAACCACTGCTCGATGCGATGAAGTCCGAGATCAATTCGTTGATCTATGTGTTCCATTAAACGCTGCTCCAAACGTTGCAGCGTGCCGTCCCTAAGGATATGGGCTCCAGTCTCCTGATCATCGTCATGAAGACCACCGCCAGTCGCCATAGGTTCTGATACCACCTGAAGCAGCGTTCATCAAAAGAAACAAGCAAATCTTGTTTTAAGAGGAAAATCACGAATTCGACATCAAAAAAAATATTTTCTGTCTGCTCAAACATCATAAAATACCTTTTATATGAGGTGTTAGACCTAACCCTATTAAGATTCTGGATATAAAACTCAAAATTACAATATTGTCACTAACAATCAAATTTAATTCAAAAAATACTAAAAAATTAAAAAATCCATCTAAGCGATCCCGGATCGCCGAAATCCATCGCAGTTTAGTACCAAGAGGCAATAAGTAATGATTAGAATGCCGTTTCGCTTCAATCGATAGAATTTAAGCTCAATCCGATGCAATCGTTCGAGTCCGTCGGTTCTAGTTGCACCATCTTTTCACCTTTCGATTGAATTTTCGTCGGTCCAATCTCTCCAAAAATGCATTACTAATGGCTTTCACATCAATATCGATCACCGCTCAGAAGGAGTTGAACATGAGGCAGCGCCGATGGATGAAATTGCTTAAAGATTGTGACAGCGAGATCCTGTATCATTCGGGTAAGGCGAATAAGGTTGCAGATGCCTTGAGTAGAAAATCAGTGATTGCTCAATTACAAGTCCATGAATGGTGTTTGTTAGAACAAGTGAGAGACTCCGACTTCAAGTTGGAAGTAACCGGTTTATTGAGTCTTGTGGCTATACTAAGGATTGAGCCGGAAGTGCAATTGAAGATTAAGACCTTGTAGTCGATGAACCCTGCCATTCAAAAGATACTTCAAAAGGACTAAGCTAAATGAAGAACCGACTTCAAGGTAGCTGAGGATGAGATACTGAAGTTCAGAGGATGTTTGGTTGTGCCTGCCGATGAAGGTTTAAGGGAGGAGATTTTATCGGAAGCGCATCGTAGCAGTTATAGTATCCATCTTGGAAGTACAAAGATGCATCAGAATCTGAAGCAGCACTACTGGTGGAACAACATGAAAGCGGATATAACTAAACATATGACTAAATGTTTGACCTGTCAGCAAGTCAAGGCGCAGTACTGCAAGCCTGGAGTATTGTTGCAGCCTTGGAAATTGCAGAGTGGAAATGGGAGCATATCACGATGGATTTTGTGATGGGATTGCCAAGGAGCTAAAGAGGGCACGATTCAATCTGGGTTGTGGTTGACAGATTGACGAAGTCAGCGCATTTTATCCTAGTGAAAAAGGACTTTGCTTTGGACAGATATGCAGATTTGTATGTGAGACACATTGTAATACTGCATGGAGTGCCAGTGACGATCACATCAGATCGTGATCCCAAGTTTATTGCCACATTATGGAAAAGTCTGCAGACTGCATTAGGAACAAAGTTGCAATTCAGTACAGCCTATCACCCATAGACAGATGGCCAGCCTGAAATGACTATTCAGACTTTGGAGGACATGTTGAGGGCATGTGTTTTGGATTTCAAAGGCAGCTGGGGGGAACAGTTGCATTTGGTGGAGTTAGCCTACAACAATAGTTATCAACAAAGCATTAAGATGATGCCTTTCGAGGCATTGTATGGTAGAGCTTGTAGGATGCCAGTTTGGCGAAAGAAAGATTACAGGACCCCGAGTTAGTGGAGCAGTCGATGGAGGCAGTTAAAGTGATTAGAGACAGACTAAAGACAGTTTAGAGTCGCTAGAAAAGCTATGCCGATAGGAGGCGCAAGCCTTTAGAATTTTGGGTTAGAGATCATGTTTTTTTGAAGGTGTCGCCTATGAGAGGGACATCTCGCTTGGGCAAAAAAGGAAAGCTAAGCCCAAGGTATGTTGGACCATTTGAAATCCTGGAGCAGATTGGAAATCTAGCCTATCGTTTTGTGTCACTGTTGAGACTTGCTCAAGTGCATAACATATTCCATGTATCGATGTTAAGGAAGTACGAGCCAGATCCCGCTCATGTGCTAAGTTAAAAAGAGATCGAACTGGATGAGCGAGCATTGTACGTGGAGCGCCTAGTTAGGATTGTGAATAGAAAAAAGCATGTGCTTGGAACAAGACAGTCCCGTTAGTCAAGGTGGTCTGGAAACACCATGGGACTGAAGGAGCCATTTTGGAGAACGTGGAAGTGATGAAGACTAGTTGTCCTGACCTTTTTGCATAGTTTTGACTGTACTGTAATTTCGGGGACAAAATTTTTTAAGGTGGAGAAAGTTGTGACGCCCTGAAAATTCGCCTTCTGTAAATCGATCAAATTCGATAAAAAAGAATGAAATTGAATTTCAGTCAATATGAAATTTTGGACCATAAAGAATTAAAAGACGAATTTTGGATGATTCCCGAAATATCAGTCGGTTTAGATTAGGTTTCGTAATTCTTAGTCGTCGCGAATTAGTATTGAAATCCTTGCGCCAAGCCTAGCCTGTGAAATTACCAAAATTACTCTTCGTTCAGTCGAGCCAAAATTCGTTCAGTCCTGCATTATTGATTTACCATTTTACCCTTAGATATTATGCACTACAAGACAAAAGAATTCAAATCTATGTGGGCCCCACCTTGGTCAAATCTCCCAACCACCAGCCCCACCTACCAGTCAACTCCCCAACTCTTCCCCTCTCTCACGTCTTCCCTCTCTCTTTCGGCTTGCTCTTCGTGGACAACCCCCCTCCCTCACCGAACGCTTCCTCCTCCTCCTCATCCTCTATCTTCGGTTTGTTTACGCTACCACCACCACCACCAGGCCTCCTCTACTCCTCCACCAACGTGTCGCCACCTCGTCGACCCTAGTCCGGCCGCCATGAGCTGCTGGAGAGCCTCAAACGGACCCGTCGACCTTTTGCTCTATTTTGGTAACAGAGGACTACTTGGGCTTCCAAGGCCTTCGGGGTTGTTTTCGATCGCCACTAGCCATCATCTCATTGTCCTCCGCCTTCACCCCGACCTCCTCGATCCCCTCTCATCGCTAGTTACCGTCCAGAGCCGCCATGGAGTCCCTATAGCTCGAGAATAGACTCGGTGCCCAGTTTCGAGCCCGAGACTGTTCTGCCGTCCTTCATCTTTATCCGACGCCTTCCGTTGCTCACCGTCGACTTTCACCGACCCCTTTTGCCCCTCTGACATCCTCTAAAGCTTGAGGGAGCTGCACAGCTGGTAGAGCCCAAAAACAGCCCCGGATCTACCTCCCCTGTTTTTTGCTGAAATCCACCCGATTCTGTTTGATCGTCATTTCGCCGCCTCTGACCGCCGTTTGTCCCCCACAGCCGGTCCCGACGGTCGCCCTTAGTGGCCTGGTGAGTCCCGTAGCCTGCCCCAACCTTGTCTCAGCCATCGAGGTCGAAATTCCTCACAAAATAGTTCGTTCTTCCCTATCGCAACTTCTCACCGATTCTATTTTGGTCGGACCGCCGGTCGCCGAAGCTCCGCTGCTGACCTCTTGCAGGACCTCCATGACGTGTCCTAGCCGCTGTGAGGTGTCGTCGTCGCTTGAATAGCCGATAAACCCGATAGTTCGCAAGGAAAATCGAGAGCCGTCATTGTCGGGTTTCGTAGTCGTTGTTTTGTTTTCGCTGCGTGTCGTTGTGGCTGCCCGAGCTCGATTTAGGGGTGAGTTAATCCCTAATCCTTGGTTAGGGCGCTAATTGCGCCTAGAATTAGTTAATTAGACGATTAGGGTATTTAGTTAGAATAATCATGGTTGGTTTAGATAGAAATCGGGTTTACGATAAATGGCTGCGATTAACTAAGTTATTCAATTTAGTTAGGTCGTCTGTGGCTATTTGGTTGTTAGAATCAATTGATTGATTGATTGGGCATTGATTGTCATCGTTTGATCGCGAGCGAGCGTTAGTTCAGAACCAAGCGATCGATCATTAATTAAATGAAATTGTGATTAATCAATGCCGTTTGATTAATTGAATTGGTTAATCGATCGTGTTTTGACTGCTTGACTGACTGCAGTTGATTGATTGTGATGTGATGTGATTGAATTTCTGAATATTTCATCGTCCGTGTCGGGCGCAAGTTTAGTGGTGAGGTTGTGCATTCATATAACCCGTGTGAACTCAAACTGTATGACTTAGCATGAAAACGGCCCTAGGCCGAGTCTTTGAGGACGTTTGTACGATCATCTGGCCTAAATTAAAGATGACAAAATTGATTGATTGTCAGGTGTCATGTGCGATCATATGATGGGATGATGAGATTCCTAACAAGATTGTACCGTGATGATCGGGAAAATTTGACTTGTCAGAAGCACGTCGTTCTGTGATGTCAGTTTGACGGATGCCAGTCGCAACTTGTGATGGACCGAAGCCCTGAAATGGATTCCTGGTAGTTCCGTGCCGTGATGATCGGAATCACACGGGCTACTGGGTGCAGTCGCTGGAAGTAAGGGACGATGCCTGGTGTTGCCAGAAGAGTATCAATTGACTAGGGTACTAGGCACCCACCGACTAGTGTGCCGGGCTGATATGCCCTATCTCTCTTAATAAAAAGGACTACATGTGACATCACATATGTCGAGTGACATGATGCTTGCCTTGGTTGGGTTATTTGACTGTCATGTCATGTCTGCATCGTATTATGTATGGCTTCCTAGAGGTAATTGCATGTGGTTGGATATTTGTATTGTTTGACATGCTATGTCTATTTGTTAGGATATCCTGGGTGAATCAACATCCTAACCGAGTTTAGGCGTTGAGTTCACTGAGATTTATTTCTCACCTCGTCGTGGGATAACATTTTCAGGTCACAAGTGACGGAGCCACATGGATGCTGAGGTGTGACTTTTTGGAGTGACCTTTTGGAGTAGATTTGGAGTTAATCCTACCGATCATTATCTCTTTTAAGGTCCTAGAGAGCCGCCCCGAAGAATGAAGTTGTATATTGTTAGCTCTATAGGGTTAATTAGTATTTGCTTTGCATAAGCATTAAAGTTGTCTTTTGATGAATTGATTGAATGAATATCCTTGCTGATTTATCCCATGTCGATCTTATTGTTTGGGAGTTTGATACGTTCCGCATGTGCATTTCGATTATATGTTGATAGCGAGCTTGTGACGCTATCTTTCGTGACCTAAATGTGTCAAGGTAGGGATGCCGCGTGCTCGAGGATCGGAGCGTGACAATTTTGCTCCGAGACATGAATTCGTGAGCTGAGATTCAGCCAGGAAGCTAGTTAGGGAATTCATGTCGAACATGCTTGACGGTTGATTAAGTTCATCGAACATCTGTAGATCTCCTTTAAAAAAAAAAATGAGTACCCATATGAAGCTAGGCTAATTAAATATGAGTCCTAATTGACAAAAAAATATATGGTTCGCAAGAATCACAACCTATTTTGTCGGTCTTTTTTTTATGAACATTTCAATTTATAGATTTTTTTACATTTTTCTTTATTTTTTTATTTGATGCAAAGTTTTTATCTAGATAACATATATATGCAAAGAGCTTAAAGTAGGTTTAGTGTGTTTTGATTATTTGGATCAAAACGGGTCGGATCGAGTATGAGTCAGTAAATATGGGTAAAAATGGGTCAATATGGGTCGATCATATTCGACTCGACCCGATCCACCCTTTTAATACCTCGAACTATGACTACCTCTTTCTGCGCTGAATCCCAATGAGAGAGAGAACCGTATTCGGCTTTTGCTTTTGTGGCTTTTGTTTTCGTGATGTCGTTTTTCCACGTGCATAAGATTTCAAAGATAGCTCGACGCAATAGCTATACAGGGACGAATAATGAGAGATCGAACAATAGAATAAACAAAATAAATGAATCAAATCGGGCACTGGATTTACGTGATTTGGTTGGTTGGGACCTACCTTATGAGCAGAGTAGGACAACAATCCACTATAGATCGAGTTGATGCGGCAAATATTATAATCATACTCAAGTTAATCAGGCTCCCTCAGTATTTCCCGACTCTTAATTATTCCCGATAATACAATATTTCGCAAAATTCTATCGCAAGATATTTTCACGGCTTCATATTCTCATGGTGTAATTTACAAGAAGGCCGCACAACTGATTATCACGGAAATAATTTTCTTTTGAATGCAATTTATAAAGAAAACTCACTTCTTACATAGAAAAGATTCGAATCCAAAGCAATAAATAACCCAAATTAGGAATTCAACTGTGAGTAAGAATTCTACCTAAATCAAGTTTCTTTTTTTTACGGTACCAGCTTGAGACATATTTTCAACAAGTTCTAATCGCTTTACTAAAGCATCGGTCCTCCATGAGTCGCAGAGACGAAAGACTGGTGTTTATACATATGCTTTTTGGCTCCTTAAGCCAGCCTTATTCCATTTACACGAGAACTTCCTTTTTTTTTTTTTTAGTCTTTTCAAACTTACCGTAAGTAGAGGAAATGTTTTTGGCTGGAAGTAGGAAAATAAGTAAAGAGTTCTTTTCCTTAGGAGAGAGAAAAGAGAGAAAATTTCTTCTCGAACACAAATTTATCTTGTCATTTTCTTTTACAATACTTGCTTGCTGTAACCGATCTCATCATCAACAGCCTGAACTGAAGCACACATAGCTCCAAGGATCTGCAATTGGGTCAGATGATGATAACCTAAGCAAGCTCCAAAAGGGGAAAGAAAGGGAAACCAGACGTGCGCCTCAGATACCGAGCGACCGTCCGCTCGATTAGTTATTATGGACCGTAAAACATACACCTTATGACTCGACACGAGATTGATTGACGGGGGAGGAAGGACACGCGACGCTTCCAGAGCGCCTCGATGTTCAAATTCTGTAGAAAGTATCCATCGCCGAAGCTCCCTTCAGGCCCTCTTCGGTCTTGTAGATGCGGGAGAGACCGGCTGAATCAAAGGGCTTAAAAAGAAGAGGATGTTGCTCGTCCACAAGCTCTTCGGGACACTGAACCGTGCCCTGGTCAGAAGAGAAGAATCCTATGGAATATCGTGGCTCGTTCCCGCTCATCATTACACGGTGACGAGGGCTGTGTAATCTCCCATTGCTCCATCCCTGCGTTGCAAAAATAAAAATAAACATAAAAATGGAGAGGTTCACGATGTTCAAGGTCAATTATCCAGCATATTATAACTCTTGAGAGAGACTTTAAATCTTGGCTTCTTTTGACCGATTATACAAAGTTTACATGTTTAGGTTATAGCGGAGGAATTTTAACATCTCACCACAAGTTAGCATCCGTCGTATTTATGATCATTCAAACATTCGAATCTATGGTTCACTCGGCGACCCGTCGAGGAGGATTTCACAAAAAAAAAAAAAAATCAGCTTTAATGTCGTAATTCTAGCTATTGCCGGACCTGATGATCAGTACTAGAAATGTGAACAATGATTTATCAACTCTTTGAACCGAATTCAATGGAGAGAGGTGGGGTGGAGGGACTCACGTAGAATGACTCCCCAGTGAGGACAACTAAAGAGGAAGGCGAGGAAAAGGCGACCTCGATCCAATGTCCGTCCTTAGTTTGCATTTCCAATCCATTCACATGATTCTGGTGAAGTATGGTCACGAAGTTGGAGTCCCGGTGGCACTTAACCACGGCCTTCTTGGACTCCTCCTCGGTCCCGGGAGCAGCGTACCTCATGAGACGGAGATTGTATCTGGCCGACTTGGCTAGCGGATCCAAGTACTTGTCTACGCCCAAGCTTCCCAAAACGAGCTTCTTCACCAGTGAATCCAACCCGAAAACCGTTGCAGCATAGGTATTCATTGTCTTACTGCATGTTCATAAGAAAGGCACAAATCGAAACTGGCAGTTTTCATAGATAAAGGTGTGGATTGGCATCTTCATGTTGCGTGTTTTTGTGCACGGCCATTCGTTCTAGGTTTTCTTCATGCATCAAAGTAATCAAAATTTCGAATTTACATCATTGGTGATAAACATTAATTTCTTGACACTTCCCTAATGGGAACCGATAATATGAATACCAGTTATAATAAAACAATTAGTATTACCAAAATCTTGTGTTTCCCTCCGGCCACATGAGATCTGTTAATGTTTCGATCGAACCCGAGTTGGGGGCATACCCCACTCCGAAAGACTCGTAGAGAGGCGCGACAGGATGATCCGCTGTGTAGCCTTGGTACTGCTTATCTAGGACAACGAATCGGCGCTTCACATCGGCCGGGAGCTTGACCAATTCCTCCAATTCTTGGAAAACATCATCGTGAAGCTCCGGGGTAATCAACTCGTACAAGGCTTCGAAGCAACCGAATTCTTCGAGGGCTCGTCGGACTTGACTTTGCAAGGAGTCCCATCGACCCGTCCCTGGCTTCAAGCAGGCTAATTCGGACAAATCTATCAGGGGAAGCTTCAGTGTTGGAATAGGGCTCATGGTTAATGTCTTTCTTCTGGATACGTCTTTCTTGGAGTGGTTCTCTGCTGGATTTATAGGGCTTGTGCATCCTCGTAGAGGCCACCGTAACAATTTTAAAGGTAAAATCTTTCCAAGAAGAGTTGACTAATCAATGCATTTTTTTTTTTGCGGCTTTTGGACAGTTAGTGCTTAACTTTAGCAAAGGCATTGATGAAGGTTGTCTTCCTCTTCCTGCAATAAGGTGAAAATTGAAGCCAAATATTAATGCTACACCCAGAAACAGCAACCTCACCTGCAAGCGAAGAGACAACCCTTACCTCAAAAGTATTGGCATTTGAAAAAGGGAAACTTACTTGCGTTTATTTAGTTTTCGGAACAAAGAATAGTACTGGGAAATGGAAAATAATAATACGAGTGATTGGACTGGTGATGTAGCAGTGTGTCTACCTTATAAGTGCAAACTTCGAACATCTTAATAGACCAAAATAGAAGAGCCACAAGTCTTTTTCACCTAGGGAAGATTGATGATTAAGAATCAGTTTAAAGTGGTCAAGGCGTTCTTGTGCTCCGGGGCGACCACGGGACTTGTGGTCTGTAAATGATGAGGGGGTACTCGATTTTTGGTGTTCAAACCATGGGAATAGAAGTGTCGACATATACATGTGAACTGTGTTAGAATAGACCCGCATAGGAGAATTGGTGCGTGTGGATCAATTAATACATTTAAGTTGGCTTATAACTCATGATCTCAGGCTTATGATTGAATGTGAGTTCAAATGGATGAGCTGACGGGCAAGAGCTTGGCTCTCTCTTCGTGATCTCCTCAGGTGAAGGGTGTCAAACCTTCCAACAAGGAAAATGATTGCATGAGAGGGTCTTTTACGAAGATGTTTTCTGGCGACGAAATCAAGTAAATGAATTGGAAATTGGCGATGAAAGCAAGTATAGAGGCAGGATTCCAATTGAATTCCGAGATGAGTTGGACGTTGGTGGACGGGGGAGTCTAAGTGAAGCGGCGGAGAAAGTGAGGAAGAATGGGATGCAGTGATGGAACCAAGACAAAGAAAATGGGTGATTCTCTAGATAGGATTTTATCATAATTGTCCCTGACTAGATGCATGAATGACAATATAATTAAGGACACGATGATGACCATTCTGTTTTTCTATTTTTCTATTTCTTGAAATATGTTTGGAGCAGAAACCTTCTTGGTAAAATATTTTTTTTAATTTCTGAAACAAAAGTAGAAATAAGAATTCTTCTTACCTCTCGCTCCCTCTCTCTCTATCCCCGTTCACCATCCGCCAGCTGAGGCTTGGTTTCTGGCAACCATAGAAATTTCCTGTTATTATCATATGAATTT
The DNA here is from genome assembly GCA_028455895.1 of Rhodomyrtus tomentosa. Taxonomy (NCBI): domain Eukaryota; kingdom Viridiplantae; phylum Streptophyta; class Magnoliopsida; order Myrtales; family Myrtaceae; genus Rhodomyrtus; species Rhodomyrtus tomentosa. Next base: position 37,088,662 of record JAPCWY010000004.1, read on the forward strand.
CTATTTTGAAAAGAGAAATTTTGCGAAAGTCTCCCCAAGAAAATCGAGAGTTGAATGTGGTCCCTTTTACTATTTTTGCTCCTACTCATCAAGTAGATTTAGTTAAAAAAAAAAGACGTCGCAGTCATCGCAAGATTAGCTTACTGAGATGTGTCCGGAATCGGATGGGCCGTGCATTTAACGAAAATGGATCGAAGTGGGCAAAATGTTAACTTTCTAACGAGTCCAGATAGGGTGTCTTGCAGATTGCAACTTGGTTTGCGGAATGCTTTTGCTGCTGAGATGAGACCTTATCCAAGTTTGAAAGGATGGCTTTTGCTTCCTCTCGTGCAATTTTAAATCATTTCTGCCTTCACCAATCATTTTTTAAGGAAAAATCTATCACGGGATTGAAATACTATTTTGCATATTATCTAAAGGTGTATGAATTAAGTTACATAGGATTGAATTTGGCAGGATAGACTACGACAATGTTCTGAGGGACTCAAACAACCTATGAGCTCATATGTTGAACGGGTAGCTTATACTTTGCTGAGTGGGTAGCTGATACGTTGCAGCGAAGTTCATGCTCTGAGGGAGTATTTCATGTGCAACGACCAGATTATCAATAGACATATTCAAGATGATTTAATTGGCATATTAAATCATCACAACGGCCAACAAATCAAGCTGGACTTGTATTTAGAGATTCTCAATCTTGAAGATCAATCAAGGATATGGATTAGGGGAGATGAGGATGACTTACCTAATGAAAAACTCTACTTATGAAAATTCAAGATCATAATTGTACGGACGATTTGATCTAAACGAGAGTTTCTTTCTTTGCTTAATCTTAACGACCACGAAATCTTTTAGTCTCGTCCAAACAGAGAAGTTTGGAGAGTGATGCTCTGGAGATCTTGCGACGGATAGTTAGAGATGGAGGAGTATAAAGGAGACCTCAAGGCTGAAGAGTGCACACATGAGAGAGCAAATTCTAAAATTTTTAGATCAAGAGAAATTCACATCCTTCGTATAATTTTGATTCAACATTGTAATACTTAAAGGAGAACATTTGAGTATAAGAGTGGTAGATGAGACATCTATTCACCAAGTTGTAACCTCTAAGCTATTTACTGGTCGAATCTAATTGATTCGCCGCCGGCGTGAAGAAGTGGACATAGGCTTAAATAAAGCCAAATCACTATATACTCTATGTACATATTCTATATTCCGTAATCTCTATGCTTATATACTATGATAGTAAAATTGTGCACGCCGCTGCATTTGAGGATATCTCAAATCTTCTAGCCAGCATTATCTGAATGTTTATATTTCGTATTTGTTTATATTTCGTATTGATTTCTTAAACTCTTTGAAATCACATATCCACCTCCTTCTAAGTGATATCGCTATCCCTAATAGCTTGCTATTTTCCTTCCAATTTTCGACTTTTTGCTCGAGAAGCCAATGCCAACATCGGATTTGCTGACCTCGGCTCAGCTAGGTCTAGAAGTTTCATCATAAATAGCTGTCGAGCGTCGTCTCACGGCATATCCACCAATCCCGCCATTGAGTGTTGATTTCATGGAGAAACAATTTTTCATGGCAGTGTTAGGGCGCACATAATAACATTTTTGTTTCCTAATTTTTCTATTTTTTATTTCAAGAAATAGATTTAAAACAGAAATGTGTTTGACAACGCAATTGATTTTTTCCATTCTCAGGCTAAATTTTTGGCTGAGAAATAGTTTTGGTTGAGAAACGAGAAGTTAAAAAAAGCCGCATTTTTGTTTATGAAACAAAAATTAGAAACAAGTTCCTCTTTCCTCTTTTCTCCTCACCGCTGGCCGCCACCCATGGCTCACCACCGGCCATCGCCACCCACCGTCGGTTGCCTCCCACTACCACCACCGGTCGACACCCACCACCGGTCGCCACCTACGGCCTGCCACCACCAGCGACCTCTGTCGTCCTCCATCACCCAAGGGCCGCCGCCGCCGCCGTGACATTCTGATTTTCAATCAACTTCAGACTCTGTAATGAGAAGTTTATTTATATCAAGCGATGTATTTCAGTTGTATTCCGCTCAAATCTGATCAATTTGAGTAGACTGACCAAAGGGGAAAGGCTAAAGCAAGACGAGATATGTGGACCTAGGCGACTCGAATAGGAAATGACGCTTTGACCATAAGGATTGTCGGGGGAATATTTAGGACCGCAAAAAGGCCGATCTAAGAACGATTAAGGATTACCATGCGAACGTCGTACGATTGGAGCGCGGGTGATGCCGCTTAACCAACGTACGATTTACAAAATTATCCTAAATTGGACTTTGACGATCGAGACCACAGGAACTAGCGATAAGCCCTCGCAATTACATGACAACCAAGGCCGCTATGAATTGACGAGCTCTAAACGTGATGAGAATCACGGGGTCGATACGCATATATTCTGCAAAAGCCGCCCGTCGGTTCGGAATAGGCTGGAATCACGTCTAGTAGAAGGAACGATCAGAATTGAGTCCTGAAAAATTTGAAAAAGAAAAATCAAGAATTTCAACGTCAATTGGATTGGCCGTCATCCTATCGCAGAAGTCAGAAACGAGAAAAACGACGTTCCGAACGTCGGAGGTAAAAAGACCATAATGCCCCTCAAGCTTAGGACTTTATCTTTATAATTGAAGGAAGGGAAAAATGGACATTTTTTCCCCCCAAGCTGCTGAAAATTGAAGAGCAATTGATGGCAATTGGATGCCCTTGAGAAGAACAATTGCCAAGTGTCACAAATCCAAGGGTAGAAGATCAACTCTTCATTTAATGCCCACCTACCAATCACTTCAATTAATTAAAATTTTTGGGGATAAACCAGCTCTCTTTCTGCTCCCTCTCACCCCTCATTAGGCCATTTTTGCTCCCCCAAAGAACAGACCAAGCTTCTTCCTCTTCTTCTCCAGTTTCTGCTTCACCCGACCCCGCCGGACGCCGCCGTTCGGTCCGTAAGACCGCCTCCTCCGGCAGTACCCTGCTGCCGGCCGACTAACCAGACGTAGCCCCACGTCTTGCCGACGTCCTTCAACTTGAATCAGGTCATTTGGAGCTCTGAGGAATTCGGGGCAAGCATTCTCCCACAGGTCGACGGATTCTATTCTAGTTTGAGGTAGGTTCGGTTCTGAACCCTTTAGACAGCCGAAAACTTGGAATCTTTGGCTCAAATTTTGTGAAGATCAAGTAGACATATAGATGGTTCTGTGGTAAAAATTGGGGATTTATTTGATAAGTTTTTTACCATGAACCACCCTTGTACATTATGCCCAGAATCTGCCGGTATTCTGTGTTTGAGTGATCTGGCGACTTCCGACGACTTTCCGGCAACCACGCGACTTGAAACTCACGGTGAGACTTCCAAACTCTTAGGTAGACATTATAAGAGGTAGAATGGTGTATATTTGATGGATTTGAGATAGGTTAAGGCCGGTTGGACCCAGCATGAACAGAACCGAATGGAACTGGTTCAATGCCGGGCCAAACCGGTTCTGTGGAGGGCTGAATAGGCTGGGATTATGTTGTAATTTGGTGTGTATGATGTGTTAAGGTGATGAGGAGTATGTTATGAGTGATTTGGATGGATGAATTGAGGAATTAGACTTGGAATTTTGACAAATCGATTGGTCAAACTAGGTTGCGCAACAAGTCGGCTTTGGGACTTGGATTGACCGAACCATAGGAGACTCAAAGAGGGGAAATTTACGTTGTTAAGCGGAGGTAAGGAATTTCCTAAACCAAGGCTAAGGAGATTGGACTCGATTGGGTAAGTCGAGGGCCGAACGGAACGATTTATGAGAAAATCCTCTCATGTAATAGCTTGATGCATCCTTGGACGTTATAGAATTATTGTTTGACCTAGCCTATGCTTGAATTGTCTGAGTGCCTGAGTACCATTTGAATTGAATTGCTTGCCACGAAATTTATTAAACATATTATCATGCACATTGGCCATTGGTTATGAAATTTGATTTTTTTTTTAAAAAATCAAGTTAAATGATATGATGTGGCATGAGACATGATTGTGGCATTGCGTGGCATGAGACATGATTGTGGCATGGCCTTGAGGAGTATGAGACGCGGGGCGGAGGATGAGACCTTGATGGAACGAGGTCGCGGGGTGGATTATGAAAAGGTGGCGCCCTGATGCGATAGAGTCGCGGGGTTGAGATAACCACAGTCCTGATGCGATATAATCGCGGGACAGAATACGAGCTCATAGACTCTGCCTGGAAATTGAACCGTAGCCTGATGCATTTATGCGGGCCGAGCCTGATGCGATCTAATCGCGGGCTAGAGAATGAGGCAGACAGAGGTTGATTGATGTGGTGAAGTGACAGGCCGAGCATATACGTGCAACTGTGTGTGACATGAGAATATAAATGCATGTCTGTCCTCTATGCATTATTGCTTATTGAATTATGAATGTCATACCTGCATGAGCCTATGAGTTGGATAGGTTGAGTGACTTGACTGCCTGAGTGGACGGTCAACCTGACCTAGGGTTAGGTTTCTTTCTTACTGAGATGTGTATCTCACCCCTTTTGGGAAAATTTTACTTCACAGATCTTAGGCAGTAGTTATGTGGCCTATCAGGTTCGGGGACTCGCAGGATATGACGGCGTATTACGATGAGTTCCCCGATAGGTAGGGAAATATATACATAAGGAAATGTACAGTAGTTTGGGTAGATGAGGGCAAACCTGACTGGAAGTCTCATCGGTTTGAGCCTTGATTTAGACAGGACGAGGATAGGAAGGTCGAGCTGCTGAAGCCCCATGAGGTTCCAAAGGGTGTCATACCTCCTTGGTGTCAGACGATAGCAGATCAGGAGTTTCTCAAGGGCTTAGTGGTTGGCTCGAGGAACAGCTCGGAGCGGACGCCGACAGCTGAGTTTCTCGTTCCACCGCTAGAGGATGAGGTCATCGTGGTGGAGCTGTCCGAGAGAGATCCATCCGAGCTGGACCAGGAGGTGACCGTAGAGGAAGACCAGGCTGAGCAGTCGCAGGAAACGACCATGGAAGATTCTATGGAGGTTCCGTCAGAGACTTTCTCCGAGTACGAGCTGTCAGAGGAGAGCGAGGACACCAGAGATTCTAGCAGTTCTTTCTAGGTGACTCCGGATGATGACCTGACTTTTTGACTGGTGACCTGACCCCCTTCCCTAGTGGATTTTGTTGACATCTTTTGACATGTTTACCAGTCGCCTTGCTGTATAGCGGTCTGTAATAGATGTGACCAGTTAATGTTGATGTATAACTTTATGATGCTATCCAGTTCTACTTAGTCTTGAGACGTATATATATATATATATTGTATTGGGAGTTGCTGGGAAATGCTTCCGCGTGCTTAATGTAAATTATTTCATCTCTCGATCTTTCTTTATATATAAGTGGATCCTTGGGACCGCCGAGAGATTATTGTTGTTTTGCTTACAGGGATGATTGCGTGCTCGTGATGAGGCGCGGGGCGTGACATCCCCACTTGTTTTGGTATCAGAGCAAGGTCAGCTCGATACGAAGTTGGTTAAGGATTGGAATAATAAGGAGGACTAGGTAGGACAAGGACGGATAGCTAGACCTTAGGAAACTGGTCAGGGTAAGGCAGGAGATGCCTAGTTGTGACTTGACACCTTTGGATGGTTTTTGATCTTGGTAAGGTTTTGACAGGGCATAGAGGATTGAGTTCTCTGCTTAGGATTGAAGGTCGTTTCTAGACCTTGACTGGCTTGATGCTTGAAAGTGATTAGTTTGAGTGAATCACTGGAATGAATGGATTTGAATAACGGTCATAAGCCATTGGTTGGGACATTTCTGGAATTGATGTTGACGTATGAAGTACTATTGTTGTGTAATTGTTTTGTTAAGGAGTAGTTAGTAACCCTGGATTGGATGATTGAGTAAGTTGCTAACCCGTTACTGAACTTGTTATGGACCAAGTTCGTTAGTAAGTGACAGAGATGAGTAACCTATCCAGAAGACCTGGAAGACCAAGAGGCGGAGCCTCTAGCTCGAGGCCGCCCACAGCTGAAGACCTAAGAGTGGACGGTCTACTGAGGGCAATGGAGGGACTCAAGGACATCATAGAGAGGCAGGCCCAGGATCGGGACTCTGCCATAGCCTAGGCAGTGGGAGCCGCCCTAACAACTGCGAATACCAACACTGGCAACGCTGGTGGAAGTGGAAGTTAGGGCGAGCCGAACCAGAGCAATGAAACGGTGAACCCTCAAGAGGAAATCATAGTGGCCAGGCAGATGGGCCAACTGGTGGAACAACTTATGAAGTTGAAGCCGACACAGTTTGACGGGATTGGAGATCCCGAGCTAGCACATAGATGGATAGAGAAGCTGAAAAAGGCTTTCGGGGTACTAAGATGCACTGATGAGGAGAAGGTGTTGCTAGCCGTATATCAGCTAGAGGGTATGACAAACGACTGGTGGGCTGCCACTAAGGATGGAGTCTTCCCTGAAGGTATGGCCCTAAACTGGAACACTTTTAAGAGGGCGTTCAATGACAAGTACTTTTCAGAAACGGCCAGGGAAAGGAAACAAATCGAGTTCCTGCAGCTGCGACAGAACCAGCTATCGATAGATCAATATGAAGTTGAGTTCTCGAGGCTTTCGAGGCATGTGCCTCGATCGGTGCAGGATCCTTTGGAGAAGGCACAGAGATTCAGGGATGGTTTGAGGCCCGAACTCCGCAGCCAGATGATAGCCTTGAATTTGAGGACCTACAGGGAGATATACGAGCGAGGCCAGATGATTGAGCGAAACTTGAGGGAAAGAAACATCTCAACTGGATCACGGTTCCTATCGTTTAGAGACCATCGTCCAATGGGCAAGAGACCGATGGTAGGTAACAGACGTTTCGTGCCCCTTACAAGGAGGAATATCGTGAAACCGCCAAATCCGGCGAACTGGAGTTGCAGGCTATGTGGCAGAAGGCATGGGAATGGACCATGCCCTATGAGGACTGGAGCATGTTTCAAGTGTGATCAGTTGGGCCACCAAATGAGGACATGTCCAAACCAAGCACCGACCAGTCGACCACAAGGACCGAGGCCGCAAGCAGGATCGTCGACTGCAGCACCCCGGATAGAACCGAACAGACCACCAGCTCAGGGTAGAGTGTACGCTGTAGCGTGCAACGAGGCAGAAGATGCGCCCGAAGTGGTCACAGGTACGGTTTACTTGTGCAACCAGACCGCTTATGCATTATTTGACCCGGGTGCCACACATTCTTTTGTATCTGCACAGTTTGCTGAGTTAGTAGGCATGAGATTGGAACCATTAAGCATGGCATTGCATGTAGCCACCCCGTTGAAGGATAATGTCTTGGTTTCATTAGGGTGTGCGGGATATGAGATTATGGTTGGAGGAAGTAAGGAGAGTATCGACCTAGCTGTATTGCCTATGTTTGATTTTGACGTGATTATAGGAATGGATTGGCTGAGTAGGCAAGGAGCGGTAGTAGACTGTGGCAATAAAACGATTCGGTTTTACCTGAAAGATCGCCCTAGTTATGAATTGGTAGGAAGCCAAGGAGGAGTCTCAATTCCCTTGGTTTCATCTTTGGAAGTTACTAAGTTGATATCTGAAGGATGTCGGGCATACTTAGTAGCCCTGATGGATACGACTGTCGAGGAATCTAAGTTAGAGAACATTCCTGTGGTACAGGAGTTTCCGGATGTGTTTCCCCAGGAATTACCGGGATTGCCACGGAGCGAAAAATAGAGTTTGTGATTGAATTAGCTCCTAGAACGGAGCCGATTTCGAAAGCACTGTACAAGATGTCCCTGTCAGAATTAAAGGAGTTAAATGTGCAAATGCAAGAGTTGCTGGACAAAGGATTCATCCGACCAAGTGCTTCGCCGTGGGGAGCGCCTGTGCTGTTCGTAAAGAAGAAAAATGGATCATTGCGACTATGCATTGATTACCGGCAACTGAATCAGGTGACGGTGAAGAACAAGCATCCTCTGTCGAGGGTTGACGATCTTTTTGATCAATTACAAGGAGCAGCAGTGTTCTCGAAGATTGACTTGAGGACGGGATATCGCCAGCTGAGGATCAAGAAGGAAGACATATCGAAGACTGCATTCAGGACGAGGTATGGACATTACGAGTTTACGGTAATGCCGTTCGGATTGACTAACGCCCCGGCTGCATTTATGGATCTAATGCATCGAGTATTCAAATAGTTTCTGGACAGGTTCGTCATAGTTGTCATTGACGACATCTTAATCTACTCGACGAACGATGTAGAGCACGAAGAACATTTGAGAATCGTATTGAGGACCCTGAGGGAACATTCGCTGTATGCGAAGCTAAGTAAATGTGAATTTTGGCTGGACATGGTAGCATTTCTGGGTCATATTGTGTCTGGTGAAGGGATTGCAGTGGACCCTGCAAAGATAGAGGCTGTACCCAATTGGCCAAGGCCTACTACGGTCACGGAGGTCAGAAGCTTCTTGGGACTAGTATGATATTATAGGCGATTCGTGGAAAAGTTCTCATCCATAGCCGTCTCACTGACGCGGTTGACGAAGAAGGAAACGAAGTTTGAATGGACTGATAGATGTGAGCAAAGTTTCTAAGAACTTAAGCATAGGCTGACGACTGCGCCAGTACTGACCATTCTGTCAGGACCAGGAGGATATAAAATCTACAACGACGCTTCGTTGAAAGGATTGGGTTGTGTATTGATGCAGCACGGCCGGGTAGTAGCTTATGCATCCAGGCAGTTGAGACCGCACGAAATGAATTACCCGACCCACGACTTGGAGTTAGCGGCGATTGTGTTTGCCTTGAAGATTTGGAGGCATTACCTTTGTGGCGAGAAATTTCAGATATATACAGACCACTAGAGTTTGAAGTATTTGTTTTCCCAGAAAGAGTTGAACCTAAGGCAGCGTAGGTGGATGGAGCTGTTGAAAGATTATGATTGTGAGATATTATGTCATCTTGGGAAAGTAAACAGAGTGGCGGATGCATTAAGTCGAAAGTCGAGTATTGCATGCCTGCTAGTGAGAAGTTGGTCGACGATAGAGGATCTGAGAGATTCTGAATTCAGATTGGAGGTTGATCAGCTATCCAGTTTGATAGCGACTTTGAGGGTGGAACCTGAGGTCCAAGAAGGGATTAAGGCATTACAGTCTACGGACCTAGAGATTCAGAAAGTTATCGAAATGGATGCGACGAATAGGAAGCCAGAGTTCCAGGTGTCTGAGGATGGACTTTTGAGATTTCGAGGGCGATTATGTGTACCAAAGGATGAAGGGCTCCGAGAAAGAATTTTATCGAAAGCCCATAGGAGCAATTATAGTGTCCACCCTAGAAGTACGAAGATGTACCAAAACTTGAGACAACATTATTGGTAGAACGGAATGAAGGTAGACGTGGCAAGGCATGTTGCTAAATTTTTGACTTGCTAGCAAGTGAAAGCGTAGCATTGTAAGCCTGGAAGATTGCTGCAACCGCTAGAGATTCCGGAATGGAAGTGGGAACACATAACTATGGATTTTGTGATGGGACTTCCGAGGAGCCAAAGAGGTCACGATTCAATCTGGGTAGTCGTGGATCGATTGACCAAGTCCGCCCACTTCATTCCTATACGAAAGGACTTCGCCATGGATAAGTACGCAGAACTGTACATGAGGCACATAGCCAGATTACACGGAGTGCCAGTGACGATCACCTCAGATAGGGATCCGAAATTCACGGCAAATTTTTGGAAGAGTTTGCAAGGAGCAATGGGGACGCGACTACAGTTCAGTACGGCGTACCACCCACAAACTGATGGACAGTCGAAAGGACCATCCAGACGCTCGAGGACATGTTGAGAGCGTGTGTCATAGATTTCAAAAGTGGATGGGAAGAACAGTTACACCTGGTAGAGTTTGCGTACAACAATAGCTACCAGCAGAGTATACAGATGGCACCGTTTGAGGCACTTTATGGCAGAGCATGCAGGACACCAATATGCTGGGATGAAGTAGGAGAAAGGAGTATCACAGGCCTCGAGTTAGTAGAGCAATCGGTGGAAGCAGTGAAAATCATCTGGGACGGGCTGAGGACGGTGCAGAGTCGCCAGAAGAGCTATGCAGACAAGCAGCGCAAGCCTTTGGAGTTTCAAGTGGGCGATCATGTCTTCCTCAAGGTGTTGCCAATGAGAGTACTCTCGCGATTCAGAAGGAAAGGGAAGCTAAGCCCAAGATACGTAGGCCCTTTCGAGATATTGGAGAGAATTGGAACCCTGGCCTACTGGCTTGCGTTACTGCCAAGTCTATCCCAGGTACATAATGTATTTCATGTGTCGATGCTAAGAAAGTATGAGCCTGACCCGACACATGTGCTGGACTATGAAACCATAGAGGTGGACGACAGATTATCCTATATAGAGAAACCGATAAGGATCGAGGACCGGAAGGAGCAGATCCTCAGGAATAAGAAGATCCCGCTGGTCAAAGTAATATGGGAGCACCACGGAACGAAAGGAGCCACGTGAGAGAATGAATAGACGATGAGGTGACAACACCCCCATTTATTTGAGTAGTCGAATGTAATGTAAATTTCGAGGACGAAATTTTTGTAAGAGGGAAAGAGTTGTGACATTCTGATTTTCAATCAACTTCAGACTATGTAATGAGAAGTTTATTTATATCAAGCGATGTATTTCAGTTGTATTCCGCTCAAATCTGATCAATTTGAGTAGACTGACGACCAAAGGGGTAAGGCTAACGCAATACAAGATACGTGGACCAAGGCGACTCGAATAGGAAATGATGCTTTGACCATAAGGATTGTCGAGGGGATATTTAGGACCGCAAAAAGGCCTATCTAAGAACGATTAAGGATTACCATGCGAGCATCATACGATTAAAGCGCGGGTGATGCCGCTTAACCAACGTACGATTTGCAAAATTATCCTAAATCGGACTGTGACGATCGAGATCACAGGGACTAACGATAAGCCCTCGCAATTACATGACAACCAAGATCGCCATGAATTGACGAGCTCTAAATGTGATGAGAATCATGGGGTCGATACGCGTATAGTCTGCAAAAATCGCCATCGGTTCGGAATAGGCTGGAATCACGTCTGGTAGAAGGAATGATCAGAATTGAGTCCTGAAAAGTTTGAAAAAGGAAAATCAAGAATTCCAACGTCAATTGGATTGGCCGTCGCCCTATCGAAGAAGGCAAAAACAAGAAAAACGATGTTCCGAACGTCGGAGGTAAAAAGACTATAATGCCCCTCAAGCTTAGGACTTTGTCTTTATAATTAAAGGAAGGGCAAAATGGACATTTCTCCCCCCCCCAAGCTGCTGAAAATTGAAGATCAATTGATGGCCATTGGATGCCCTTGAGAAGAACAATTGCCAAGTGTCACAAATCCAAGGGTGGAAGATCAACTCTTCATTTAATGCCCACCTACCAATCACTTCAATTAATTAAAATTTTTGGGGATAAACCAGCTCTCTTTCTGCTCCCTCTCACTCCTCATTCGGCCATTTTTGCTCCCACAAAGAACAAACCAAGCTTCTTCCTCTTCTTCTCCAGTTTCTGCTTCACCCGACCCCGTCGGACGCCGCCGTTCGGTCCGTACGACCGCCACCTCCGGCCATCCCCTGCTACTGGTCGACTACCCAGACGTAGCCTCACGTCTTGCCGACGTCCTCCAACTTGAATCAGGTCATTTGGAGCTCTGAGGAATTCGGGGCAAGCATTCTCCCACAAGTCGACGGATTCTGTTTTAGTTTGAGGTAGGTTCGGTTCTGAACCCTTTAGACAGCAGAAAACTTGGAATCTTTGCCTCAAATTTTTTGGAGATCAAGTAGACATATAGATGGCTCTGTGGTAAAAATTAGGGATTTATTTGATAAGTTTTTCACCGTGAACCACCCTTGTACATTATGCCCAGAATCTGCCGGTATTCTGTGTTTGAGTGATCCGGCGACTTCCGACGACTTTTCGGCAACCACGCGACTTGAAACTCACGGTGAGACTTCCAAACTCTTAGGTAGATATTATAAGAGGTAGAATGGTGTATATTTGATGGATTTGAGATAGATTAAGGCCGGTTGGACCCAGCATGAACAGAACCGAATGGAACCGGTTCAATGCCAGGCCAAACCGGTTCTGTGGAGGGCTGAATAGGTTGAGATTATGTTGTAATTTGGTGTGTATGATGTGTTAAGGTGATGAGGAGTATGTTATGAGTGATTTGGATGGATGAATTGAGAAATTAGACTTGGAATTTTGATAAATCGATTGGTTAAACTAGGTTGCGCGACAAGTCGGCTTTGGGACTTGGGTTGGCCGAACTATAGGAGACTCAAGGAGGGGAAATTTACATTGTTAAGCGGAGGTAAGGAATTTCCTAAACTAAGGCTAGGGGGATTGGACTCGATTGGGTAAGTCGAGGGCCGAACGGAACGATTTATGAGAAAATCCTCACATGTAATAGCTTGATGCGTCCTTGGATGTTATAGAATGATTGTTTGACCTAGCCTATGCTTGAATTGTCTGAGTGCCTGAGTACCATTTGAATTGAATTGCTTGCACGAAATTTATTAAACATATTATCATGCGCATTCGCCATTGGTTATGAAATTTGATTTTTTTTTTTAAAATCAAGTTAATTGATATGACGTGGCATGAGACATTATTGTGGCATTGCATGGCATGACCTTGAGGAGTATGAGACGCGGGGTGGAGGTTGAGACCCTGATGCGACGAGGTCGCGGGGTGGATTATGAAATGGTGGCGCCCTGATACGGCAGAGTCGCGGGGTTGAGATAACCACAGTCCAGATGCGATATAATCATGGGACAGAATACGAGCTCATAGACTTTGCCTGAAAATTGAACCGGGGCCTAACGCATTTACGCAGGCCAAGCCTGATGCTATCTAATCGCGGGCTAGAGAATGAGGCAGGCAGAGGTTGATTGATGTGGTGAAGTGACAGACCGAGCATATACGTACAACTGTGTGTGACATGAGAATATAAATGCATGTCTATCCTCTATGCATTATTGCTTATTGAATTATGAATGTCATACCTGCATGAGCCTATGAGTTGGATCGGTTGAGTGACTTGACTGCCTGAGTGGACGATCAACCTGACTTAGGGTTAGGTTTTTTTCTTACTGAGATGTGTATCTCACCCTTTTTGGGGAAATTTTACTTTACAGATCCTAAGCAGTAGTCATGTGGCCTATAGGTTCGGGGACCCGCAGGAGACGACGGCGTATTACGATGAGTTCCTCGATAGGCAGGGAAATATATACATAAGGAAATGTACAGTAGTTTGGGTAGATGAAGGTAAACCTGATTGGAAGCCTCATCTGTTTGAGGCTTGGTTTAGACAGGACGGGGATAGGAAAGTCGGGCCGCTGAAGCCCCATGAGGTTCCAGAGGGTGTCATACCTCCTTGGTGTCAGACGATAGCAGACCAGGAGTTTCCCGAGGGCTCAGTGGTTAGTTCGAGGAATGGCCCGGAGCGGACGCCGACAGCTGAGTTTCCCGTGCCACCGCCAGAGGATGAGGTCATCGTGGTGGAGTCGTTTGAGAGAAATCCATCCGAGCCGAACCAGGAGGCGATCGTGGAGGGAGACTAGGCTGAGCAGTCGCAGGAAGCGACCATGGAAGACTCTGTGGAGGTTCCGTCAGAGACTTTCTCCGAGTACGAGTCGTCAGAGGAGAGCGAGGACACCGGAGATTCCTGCAGTTCTTCCTAGGCGACTCCGGATGATGACCTGACTTTTTGATTGGTGACCGGACCCCCTTCCCTAGTGGATTTTTTGGACACCTTTTGACATGTTTACCCGTCGCCTTGCTGTATAGCGGTCTGTAGTAGATGTGACCAGTTGATGTTGATGTACGACTTTATGATGCTATCCAGTCCTGCTTAGTCTTGGGATATATATACATATATATTGTACGGGGAGTTGCTGGGAAACGCTTCCGTGTACTTAATGTAAATTATTTCATCTCTCGATCTTCCTTTATATATAAGTGGATCATTGGGACCGCCGAGAGATTATTGTTGTTTTGCTTGCAGGGATGATTGCATGCTCGCGATGAGGCGCGGGGTGTGACAGCTGCAACTGGCCATCACCACACGAGGTCTACTGCCCATTGTTAGTCGTCGCCTGTCTTACAGCCGGCTGCCACTTGCTGTCGCCCCCGCCTTACTACTGGTCACCATCGCCCACCATCGGCCGCCACTTCATTGTCGTTTGCCATCCGCCGATGACATTCGCTAACCGCCGTCGGCGGCCTTTGCCGCCTGTTGTCACCTCTCACCTCCATCGCCGACTATTGCTTGCTATTGTCACCGCTGGAGTAAAATATAAATAATGTTTTTATTTTGAAATAGTAATTTTAAATATTAAAATAATAAAAATTTTATGCTGTTATCGTATGAACTTTTATTTTTGAAATAGAAATTTTGTATTGCTATCAAATATGTTTCTTGGCTGAGCAACTCGTCCAGAAAATAAAAATGAAAAAAAAACTATTCCTGGCTAGAAATAGAGTCAGGAAAGAGAATGGTGACCATGTGCTCCCTTAATCTTTTTCAAACTCAAACTGACTTAGTCAGCTTGACTTTGAGCGGGGATGTCAGATATAATTAGGTAAATTCTTTGTGATATTTTTTTTTATATTATAGATAATTAGGATATTTATATTGATTTTCTTTATCTCTCAAGACTATTGTGATGTTCATTATGACATATTCTTCTATGGGGTCGAAGTTCATTATGATATATTTTATTACATAGAAAACTCACCAATTCTTAGCTTCCGCTTTATCTTTCTCAACTAATTGCAAGCTCTCGAAACCGAGCATTATCAAAAATCGGTCGAAAGGGATTATTTATACAATTAACGCCAAATAGGCGTATAAGAAAAACGACTCCACCACCTCAAAAGATGCATCATTGAGGATCAAATCATGCAGTCAAATGGACATGCATACACAGATTCACGTATTCAATTGAACACGTAACATATCATCACACACTTCAGCACATAATAGACATCATTACATGGCACGTCGTCATATGAAACAGCACTTTAGAAAATTCTTACTTTCTATTTTTAATAAATTATCCATATTAGCGTTGGCTATGTCATGTAGAATGGTCGACGCTAATTAGACTGTCATGTTAGTGGTTATCAGCCAAAATTGGTCAATGGGACTAAATTGGCAAATCTTTAAAAGGTTTAGGATAAAATTGGCACAATTGAAAGGTTTTACGGATGAATTGACAAAATCGTCAAAAAATTCAAGACTAAATCGGCGCAAGTGCAAAATTTTGTTGCGTGGAACTAGCGATCGAATAATAAATAGACAAAATAAGAAAATAAATCGAACATCAAATGTTGTGGTTCGATCATAGAGAGTTACTTCCATGGGAGAGCAGTAACGAATTTCACTATAAAACAAGTGATACACGTAAACTACAGATTACACTTGAGTCACTTAAATACTGTTGGTGTTTCCCAGCCCCAATTACATCCAATAATACACACAATATTTAGCTCCAAATTCCTAGCGAAATAATCTTTCACTCTCGCAAAAGAAATTAAACACAAATTCTTGCTATAAGAATTTAATGGGCTCCGACACAAAAATTATCGATATAATTACACGAAGAAGCTTGCCTTGAATTGCCCGCATAAAATTTCTTCATGGCCGCACTAATCCAAGTTTCTGTGATAACGCGTCATTCAACCCACCAGCACATATATAGTTATAAGCGACTTCTTGGATGACGTGATTAAGGAAAGAAAACTCAGCATAATTCGATCAACAATAAAAAAAGAAGATATCGACTTCCCACTTTTGAATCTCCTTTGGTCGGCTCCAGTGCATACTTGTACCAACGAAAAAGATATATTATGTGCCCCTTTATTCTCTTTTCTCACCGAATTCAATATGAAACGATTCCATATATATCCAACACAGTCCAAGCTTCCCGTTTTTATTTTCTTTTCTTGGTCGACAATCTAGAGTACCGATTTTTGATGTTGAGAAAAATTAAAATATTCATTTGGAAATGTTTATATTTTCGCCCGAGACATATTTAACAATCTCCACCTTGACTTGACTTTTGAGCCAAATCGCAATCGCTTCACTGATAATCAAAACATCATCTGTTACTCTCCCAACAGCCCCAATAAGCTCAACCTCCATAGACATCATTTAAGTCCATGCCGTGTTGAATTTCGTCATAACCGTGGACCTCATTAGAATACCAACTGCACATGCACTTTTAACTGCTCCACAAGAACTTTTCGACACAAGCTCCTTAATTACAGATAAAGAAAAGCCATCATTGCATCCATATATGTCAAGAGATTGATTATGTACCTTGTCAATATCAGCAATTACAGCGACCATTGGCTCTACAGGCTCCACCTTGCTATAAGAACCATTTGTATCGATTACTACGCTAGTACTTACTATTGCAAGAGTTTCTGGTTGCAACTCCATCTCCAACTGAACACCGTCTAATTCCGTATGAACACTGCTATAATCACTCCTAGCCTGAAGCACTAGAGACTCGTTGAATGTGTTGTGGAAATCTTATCTCTGAATATTTTGATTCTGACAAAACTATCTACTCTAGTGAGAATCTGTGTGATATTTGTGATGATTTTATTGGAGGAACAACGTGTAAATAGATGTTTGTATTGTTCCCTTTCTGGCATTAAAATTCAAGAAGAAGTAGTTATATATTTGCTTTTGAAGGCGCTTAGAAGGAGAGCTTCTGAAGATGCTTAGAAGGAGTGCTTCTAAAGACGTTCAGACGGAGTGCTTCTGAAGACATTTAGATGAAATTGCCTCTGAGGATAAGACGGAACATGGTTTTTCATTTTGAATGCTTATTCATCTAAAGAGTTATATGATGTATCAGATGGACTTTATTGAAACTCAGTATTACCGTTCTAAGGTATCTAGCCAGATTCAGAGAGTCTTTCTTTTGAAGATTGCTTCTGAACCTCGTCAGATTCTGCAATTATCAAAAGACAGATTCTGAAGACCCACGAATGACAGGTTTCCAATTAAGGCAAGTTCCCTTATGAAAGTCTGTGATATTTAATTGACAAGATATTCGTTCAATCAAATCAGAAGGAAATCTACAATTGGATATTAGAAATCTTGTGACTAATCTACTCTACTTTTGGAAACGGTAGATTTGGTTGTATGGATGACTAAATCAGAAGGGTTCAGATTCTACTTCAACGGTTATCATATCTTCTCAGATATAGTTTTGTTCAATCATGATTAATGACGTCCAATCAAAGATTGAAGAGCGATCCTTTGATGGATTATCCAATGGCTAGTTTGAAGGCAAATGAATATAAAAAAAGAACCATGGTGATCTGCGAGGGGTCATGAACCAGAAATTGCAAAGTGCTAGAGTTGTTCAAATTCACAAAATTATTCTGAGAGTTCTAAATTTTCCTCACAGTGAATATTTGTAAGAGAGGTTGAGTGCTCGTTGTCACTTGTAACCTCATCAAATCATTCTAGTGAAATCCAGCCAATTGGTTGTCATCGTGGGAGAGTGGACGTAGGCCTGACAACCCGAATTAACTATAAACTCATCGTGCATTATTCTCTACTCTAAACTTTTACTTATGTGTTTAGATTTTCTACATGTTATTTTACGGTTCTTGTTCCTGATTGTGAATTGAAATTATTTAATTCCGCAATATATTTCAATTAGAATCACAAGCACCTATTCACCCCGTCTTGGTGATATTGCTAGATCAAATAATTGGTATCAGAGCAGGTTACTTTTATTTGTGAAGTGTTTTAACTTCTGAGTTAATGATCTATTATGTTTAGCAATTACTCCTCAGGAATAGGCGACTTGCATTTTGCCAAAAAACCACCATATTTTGATGGAAATGATTATAATAGGTGGAGTAACAAAATGAAATGATTCTTCAAGGCTTATGATGATTTGATGTGGGATGTTGTTACTAATGGTGTCGTGCCGACTACTACTCCAACTACATCTACGGAGAATGAAACCATTCCTACATCAACAATGTTTGATACAGAAAGAGCTAAAAGAAGAAGCCTAGATTCCAAAGCAGTTAATGCACTATTCGGTGCCTTATCAATTCCTCTGTACAATCGTATGTCAAAAGAAGAATCTGCAAAAGTTATATGGGACAAACTTCATGTTACCTTTTAAGGAATGAACAGAGTGAAAGAAACAAAACTTAGTATTCTTCTGAGTGATTATGAAGCATTTCAGATGAAACCAGATGAATCTATTGCTGATATGATTAATAGGTTTCAAAATCTAGCAAGCGGTCTCGCGAGACAATGTGCTCCCATTGCAGAACCAATGCAAGTCAGAAAGATACTTAGAGGCCTCACAGATGATTGGAACTACATCAAACCTTCTATCCAAGAATGTCGAACAATCAGACCACTCCATGTGGATGAGCTAGTTGGGACACTACAATCTTATGAGACAGAACGTGCCAACAAGAAAGGAGATCCAAAAGGTAAGAAATCAATTGCTTTAAAAACTGAAATTGTTCAACGTTTGTCTACTACAGATGAAGAAGACGAAGATGGTAAAGAACTAACACTTATGGTGAAGAAATTTAGAAAGATGACTCAAAAGGGCAGAAACTTCAAGGGAAAGAAGTCATGGAAGAAGAATGATCAGAAATTATCGAGCAATGATGCCCAAGAAAGTAAAGATGTAATATGCTTTCATTGCAAGAAGGTAGGGCATATCAAGCCAAACTGTCCTATTCTGAAAAGGGACAAAATCAAGTATGAGAAGTACAAAAAGGATTTAAAATCAGAAACGTTAAGCAATTCTGATGATAGTGAAGATGACTATGCAAACATTTGTTAGATGGCCAATTCGGATTCAGAGTCAAATTCGAGTTCAGATTCTGAAACTAAGGTATGTTTATCTGAACTCCTTAATGAAGTTACTGAGTATATTGATGAACTCTGCAAAAACTACAAAGAAACTCTTAAAAGGGTTTCTTATTTGAAAAAGGAAATCTCTTCTTTAAAACAACAAGATAGTTCTCAAAAAGAGAAAATTGATTTTTTGCATCGAGAATTTCATCAATTGAAAGAAAGCCATGATTATGTTTCACAAGGGAATGTTCTTCTAAAAGTTGAAATTGAAAATATTTCAAAAAGCTCAAAAACCTTAGATAACATCATTTCTAAACAAACGCCTTTCAATGACAGATCTGGTTTAGGTTTCAAAAAGGAAAGTAATCTCAAAAATTATTTCCTTAAGCAAATGAAAGAAATTTTCAAAAACCTGCTATCGCTGCTTATAAACAATATTTTCACAAGCAATTCACTAGTTCTTACATACATCAACCTTGTGTTAATTGTGGTGATCCTAGTCACATTAAAGATTATTGTAAGAAAATCTGGAGGCCTGTTAACAGAAGGTCATCATGTTCTACTAACACAGAAGGACCCAAGAAAACATGGATACCAAAGAAACAGTAAGTTATTTAACTTTTGTAGGTTCCAATGAAAAAGAAGAACAAATGGTTTCTAGATAGTGGATGTTGAAGTCACATGACTGGTGACCCAGAAATATTTATATTTCTATCAGAATACAATGGTAGAAGTGTGTCATTTGGAGGAAGTAACAAATGAAAGGTTATTGGAAGAGGAACTGTCAAAATTGGAAATCTGATAGTGAGTGATGTTTCATTAGTCAAAGGACTAAACTACAATCTCATCTCTATAAGTCAACTCTGTGATTCTGATTATGAAATCTGTTTTCAAGATTTAAAGTGCACAGGTGTGAGCAAAGACAAAAAGCAAAGCTTTACTGGTCGAAGGCATGGAAATATTTATCTCCTGGATGTTGATTATGAAGATATGAAATATCTCATCTCAATTAAGGATGAATATGATCTATGGCACAGAAAATTAGGGCATATCAGTGTGAAGCTACTTCAAAGCTCTCTACAAAAAGGCTTGTTCGAGGGCTACCTCAAACAAAGTTTGAAAAAGCAGGTATTTGTCATGCATGCACATTAGGTAAGTAGCTAAGAAGTTCTTTTAAATCTATAAATCAAATTTCTTCTAAACAAACTTTGCAGCTGCTTCATATGGATATCTTTGATCCTGATAGAACTTTAAGTCTTGGAGGTAAGAAATATTGTCTTGTTATTGTTGATGATTTCTCAAGATTTAGATGGATATTATTTCTTGCACACAAAAATGAAGCTTTCACTTCATTTTTGAAATTTGCAAAAAGAGTTCATAATGAAAAAGGTTATACCATTTCATGCATAAAAACAAATCATGGAGGAGAATTTGAAAATCAAAGTTTTTCAGATTTTTGTGATGAACTCGGAATTCAACACTACTTTTCTGCTCCTTATACTCTTCAACATAGTGTGGTAGTAGAGAGGAAAAATTGTTCTTTGCAAGAAATAGCTAGAAAACTTTTGATTGAAAGTAAAATTGCTTCTCACTTTTGGACAGAAGCAGCTTCCACAACTTGCTACATTTTAAATCATATTTCTCTCAGACCAATTCTTGAAAAAACTTCCTATGAACTTTTAAAAGAAAGAAAACCTGATGTTGCTTACTTTCGTGTATTTGGTTGTAAATGTTTTATTCTGAAGAATGCTAATGATCGTATTGGTAAGTTTGATGAAAATCAGATGAAGGCATTTTCCTAAGCTATTCAACAACAAGAAAAGCCTACAGAGTCTACAACAAGAATTTTCGTGTTGTTGAAGAGTCAATGAATATTAAGTTTAATGAAAGCCTTCAGATTGATGAATCCGAATCTAGTCAAGCTTCAATTCTTCCACAAATTTCATATTCACAGAAAGAATATGAGGAGAAGCAAGATTCAGAAGGAAATATTAATTCTGAAGCTACTCAGAAGGAAGTTCATCTGAATGAAGAAAGGTTAGAAGCAGTGCATACTAAATCTGTAGAATCTTCAGATGATCGATTTAGAAAAAACTAGAAACACGAATCCAGTCATCCAAAGGAACTCATCATGGGAATTATAGATGAAGGTATCAAGACAATATCAAAGTTCAAACAAACAATGAGTAATATAGCGCTTGTATCTAAAGTGGAACCAAAAGAGATTGAAGAAGCTATAGCAAATGAAAACTGGATCAATGCAATACAATAAAAGTTTCATCAGTTCAAAATCAATAATGTTTAGGAATTGGTCCCTAGTCCCAAGAATCGTCCAATAATTGAAACTAAATGGTTTTTTAGAAACAAACTGGATGATAAAGGGAAAGTTGTCATAAATAAAGCAAGACTAGTAACAAAAGGTTATTGTTGACACCTGATTTTTTACTAGTCTTTTTCAGTCTTATTTTGAAAAATCATAAAAAATCCATAAAAATTTGAAAAATTATAAAATCAACTTTGGTAGCCTTGGCCAAGCTTAGGGAATCATTTTTGGCCAAAAAAAATAAATTTTCATATTTTTTGTATTTTATAGCATTTTTAAAAAATAGAAAAATAGATGAAAAATCATCAAAAATACACATTCGAGGTTGCAAAAGATGTATAAAAATGTTCTATATTTTTCTTTTAATTTCTTTGTCATGTTGACCTCATCAAAAGTCGAAATTCAAGTTTAATTTTGTGTGTTTCTTTGTAACACATAGGTTTGAATTTGTCAAAAAAATATGCTTTGAGTCTTTCAATTTGCAATTTTGGCATTTTAAGACTTTTGACATTCAATTCAATTGTTCTGAATTGCAATTTATCCCAATTGTTCACCAAAATTGCCCAATTACGTGAATTGGGCAAAATTGCATACTTTTATTGCAATTTAGTCCCCGGATTTGGAAAAAATGAAATTACTTTTAATCTAGGGACTATCATGCATGGATGAACACTGACCCATAGTTTTTTAATTTGACTCAATCTTGTCATTTAGGACCTTAATCGAACAGATTTCATACTTGGGTCAAACTAAAGATTTGGGGCTTTTGCACAAATTAAAATCAATTCAGCCTCATTTTCACATTCCTAGATGAATTTCATGCCATAGAACCTGATTTTAGTGTCAATTTTGTGATATTTGCACATCAGGACATCTAATTTGTAAAAAAATGCTAACTCGGGTCAACTAGGACGGGTTGACCTAACCCAGTCAACTCGGTTGACCAGGTCAGCTTAAAGAAACAGAACAGAAGGTCTCTGTTCTTCTTCCTCGAGCACACAGGAAACCCGAAGGAAAGGAAGCCAAAAATTGAACCTCAAACCGGCATGCCCAGTCGACGATCCGTGGCCGGTGGACTTCACGGCTCTGTCCAGTGTCATCCAACGGTTGCGGGCAGTTGGTGCGCTAATATGGATGACCTGGAAGTTTGGTAACAGACTAAAAAAATTCTATTGGAGATTGGAATCGTGAGAGGACAAAAGAGGAAGCGTGTCATCGTTTTTGGAGGAGGAGAACGACCTCAGAGAGAGAGAGAGAGAGAGAGAGAGAGAGAGAGAGAGAGAGAGAGAGAGAGAGAGACGGCGATCGGAGCTTGCTCTTGCTCATTTTGTGCAAGCTTCGTCAGACCATCTTCAGCGAAACCAAAGCCGGCAACGACCATATCCGACTTCTCTAAGCTCCAGAGAAGCTACCGAGTCCTTCCAATCGAGTTTTCACCTTGAAAAATGGTGAGGTACTCTTTCGAGCTTCACCTCAGCCTTCAATGGTACCTTGGGTTTCATTGGTTCATTTTACGATTTGTTGATCTAGAATTGCTCCTCGTGTCTCACTGATCATTTTCCAACTTGTTTGCTGCATTTCCATTGCTTAAAACCTCGCGTCGGCCTCCAACTCCCTCCAATCGGTCGCGAGCTCCATGGCTCGTTTCAGACTAAACCTAAGTTCCACGATGGTCAGGTAAATCATCTGGAACTTCTTGGATGCTTCCTGATAGTTTAGATTAGTCATGTTACGTATAGAACGGTTAGGGCAACACTCTCACCGGGGATTAGCACCGGTCGGAATTGCTAGTATGGACAATGTTGATCTGCTATGTCGAGCTTCCGTTATGTTGTAGAGGAGATCTTTGCGAGTCGAATGGCGGTAGTTTCGTGCGATTTGGTACTCTGAAGGTGGAGATAGATCCCTCCGACGAGGCGCCGGCGAGAGAGCGCCAGCGCCGATCGTCTTCCTTGGCGAAGGTGTTGACCGGTCAATGATTGTTGATCGGTCAATGGTGATGTGGCACTGACGTGGCAGCCACGTCAGCGCAGTTGTTATAACTGAATAATAAGACTTTGATCTGACAGTGGAAGATGGGCCACGTGTCGAGATCTCGTTCTTTCCAGAAACAAAAACCTTTTTCTGTTAACAAAATTTTCTCGATCCGACAGCCGCGTTTCAGCCGTATGTCTCAATCTGGGCCGTCGGCTTCTTTGATAGATCAGGCTGTCCATATGTCGACGCGTGGAACAATATGGGCCGTAGAATCGATTTTTGGAGGGAATCCGAAATTTGAGCGGATATAGAAAAGTGGCGCCATTTTGGGCGAGCCGGTCTGGGTCGGGTGCCTGTAGGTCATGGGCCGGGTCACCCGACCCAGTTCAAATCATACTTTCTTAATAAAAAAATTCAAAAATGATTTTTAAAAATAAAAAAATCAGAAAAATTCTAGAAAATTCTAAAAAAATGTTAGAAAATTCCATAAAATACAAAAAAGGTGTAGGAAAATTGTGAAAAATTCCTAGACACTCTAAAAATTTCCAAAAATTGAGGATTGACCACATACAACTGGTCAATCCTATTTTTGGGATTTCTCATCCGTTTTTTCGAAAATTGATGATATTACTCTTTAGGGGTAAATCATCTCTGCTTGGTATATAAGATAGGTCGAGAATGCCAAGATAGAAATTAGGGTCAGCCAGTTGACCAATTCGTATTCTAGAATTTTTTATCCCTAAAAGGGTAAGTCGTCTTTCTTATTCCGATCGAGCCATGAAAATTACTCAAAATTAGGATTTAGGTCTGGCGATCGACTAATCCTTCTTTTTGGGACTTTCATTTCTCGTCACCTTTTGTAATGACGATTTTACTCCCCAAAGGGTAAATTTCTTATAAAATTCCAAAAAAATTCTGAAAATTTGAGAAAAATAGGAAAGAGATTAGTTTGGTGGCCAATCCTATTTCCATCATCTTCTGACCTCATATTTCATCTGAAATGATAAATTTGCCCTTTTAGGGCAAATTGTCTCAAAATTCTTCAAAATTACAATTTTGCCCCTCAAGGGCAAATTGTGTCAAGAACACTCCTGACCGTTGATTGGCATTTCTCTAGGGTAATCGAGCCTTACTAGAGATGCTACGCTGTATTCATGTAATTTATCTGCATGTTTTGGATCCTTGATTTGTGCACTCATTTTATTGACTGTGTTTTCTAGGATAGTCACTCCTATCTGCGTGAACTCTTAGATTTAGGGTTCACACACCTCACTCATCTGCATGAAATCTCAGGATTAGATAAATCATTCAATTTAGGTGCCAAAAGGGCATCAACTCTGATAGTTAGCGTAACTAAGTCCCCGATCCCATTTCTCTGGTTATCGTGGAATCAAATAGAATGCTCCCGACTATTCGATAGGATTTCCGATCGTGCCCTCCACAAAATGATTGGTGGTGATTTCTTGGCATGTATACGGATCACATGTCACTAGACCACACCGAAGGTCGACCATGTATATCTCTGTTGCAACTTGGGTAATAGGCCTCGGGGGAGGCCTACGTCCGACCAGACGGGATGGCCCATTAACCCCATACCCCGGGATAGACCTCGCGTGTGACATTCCGAATTTTCGCTCTCTCGAGACTTGAGATATGAAATAAAATCGAAAAATTGAAAATGAAAAATAGAGATTCCAACGTTCTAATCGAATTAGATGTCGCCTCGTTGAAGGTAATTTGAATTGAAAAAATGAAATTTCGGACGACGAGAGCAAAATTACTATTTTGGCCCTCAAGAATTGGCCTTGTCTTAATAATTGAAGAATGATAATTTAGTCAATTCCAAGATCTTAGTGGCTGCCGAAAATATAAAGGCATATTGGTCAATGGAAATCAATGTTAGCCATAGCCTTATTTAGATAAAGACAAGTAGAGTTATAGGATTGGTTAGCAATTAAAGCAAGCTTTTAACCTACCATTCAAAGGAGTTGACCAAGTGAGATCAAGCCTAATCTCTTCTTATTCTTCCTCATTTTCGTGGACCATCCTTCCCCACTCTTCCTCTCATTTTTTCTCTTTCTTTCTCCTTCACCCGAGCTGTTTCTGCCCGATCAGTCCCGACCCGTCCCACTGTTTCGGCCATAACTCCGTCGTCCGATACCGGATCGAGATAAAATAACCGCCAAATGAAAGCTTATTGTATTATATTTCCATAGACATATTATAAGCTCAATTTGGCTCAGTTGATCTTCACGTAGCTCGATTGGAGTGGACAAAGGTTCAGACGGGGTAGATTCTGACCAAGTTGGAAGAAGGTCTTCGTTCAGCCACTTTGAGGTTTCAAATTGCTTCAAATTTTCAGTGAGGATCTCTTAACTCATAGTACTTGTGTTGGTTGAGCTGAAATTGTAAATTTGATTGAGTTAAGAGGAGTAACCAAAGCTGTTTTGTGGTGACATTTTCAGAACAGATTCTGACCATCGGAAGACTTAGGGGAATCGTGGCTATTCGTGGCTCTTTGTGTCATCGATTTGCTCCAAAACTCTCGGTAAGGCCTCTATAGACATAATATGAGATGTTAGCAAGTTGAATTAGTGGTAAATCATAGTTAGAGTTGAATTATGGACAAATTAAGGAGGAGAAAGGCAGAGCAGAATTCTACCCTATTTTGATTTGGATAAACCAGAACTTTGAGGGCTGTTTGGGGTGTCATCGTGCCTTGAATTCGTCGTTAGGACATACTAGAATGTTAATTGAGATGTTAATGAGGTATATGCTCCGTGAATTGATGATTGGAATAGAAAAAATTGATCGTCTGACGAACTTGGGATTAGGTCGCAGACTATCCGTTTTGGGATCAAGGGAACCGAATCTTTGGAGGAGTCTTGGAGGAAATTTTACGGATTAAATTGAAAGGTAAGTGACTCCTAAACCTTTGCAAGGAAGTTAGGACAATACTGGATGCGTTTGGATGATATATTGATGAATTTGGGAGTCTATTGCATTGATTGTTCATGATCGACTGAGATAATCGAGGTACGAGTCGTGTGTACTCCTGATGATGAGAAATTATAACTCTCATGGCTAAATTATTGTTGTGTGCATTCGATTGACATGGATGCTGGTATGGCTATGTGATATTTGGCCTTAATGGCGACTGTTTGAGAAATATGAATGAGTTGGCAAGAGAACAAACCGTTAGATTGACTGTCTTGCTATGTATTTGATATCACCTTATGGATGATTGGCCTTGATGTCTCGCATCATAATGATTCATTACTTGGCTGATAAAAATTATACTTGATTATGAAGTTCCTTAATAGGGGATTTTGATTTGTGAGCCTAAGGGCTTGTGGTACCCTAATGCGTTGAGACGCGGGGATTGTGATGGCTAGTACCCGAAGCGTTGAGACGCGGGGTTGTGGTGGCTAGTACCTTGATGCGTTGAGACGCGGAATGAGATTGATTATGTTTCGACACAGGATGGGAATGGCATTGAAAACCTGATGCGTTTAACGCGGGTTTGTCAATTTGATGGTCTAAGGCGTAATGACGCGAACCGAGCCTGAGGCGTATTGACGCGAGCATAACTATTGAAAAGAGAATTGATATCCTGATGAGTCAGAACGCGGGATAGTCTTGACACGGGTCGACATAAGTATCGAAATGGCCTTTGGAACCTGATGCGTCAGAACGCGGGTTGCCAATCGTGATCTTGATTAGCCTGAGGCGTATTGACGCGGGCTTGGCCATTGGGATTAAATTTGTGATTAGCCTGATGCGTATTGACGCGGATTTGGCCATTGGAATTGAAAGTGGTGATGAAATTGAGAATACACCTTTGCTTATAAGCTTAAGGTTGCGCTAATATGAAGCTTAGTTGTGATGATATGATTGTCCTTGAATCATGATTGTGTTATGCCAGACGTATCGAGGTGCCTTGATGTTTTGTTGTCACGTGTTGTTTTATCAATGAAACATTATCTATTATTTTATTGCATAATATGGGAGGAAAAATGGCCTGATTGAGGTTTAGGGTGAACTTACTGAGATTTATATCTCACCCCATCGTGGGATTAAATTTTTCAAGTCCCAAGAGATGGAAATCTGAGCTTGGCAATGATCGGTATTTAAAGAAGTAATTATAGGAAATGGATTTACACTTTTGTGACTTTAGGGATTTCATGTAACCTTGAAGCTAGAGTTGTATCATTTAGAAGTTATAAATTGTTGGCCGACGGATCTTGGGTACCATTGAGACAAGACGTCCCTGGTGAGATTTTGCGTGCCTGACGGGTTCGGGACGTGACATACCCATTTAAGTGGTATCAGAGCAAGGTCAGCTCGATCCAATGTGATTGAGACTTGGAGTGATAAGGAGCGATGACTTGAGGACAATTAGGTAGTGAGACCTTGAAGGATAAGCATGGATTGCTGAATCTTGAGGACTATAGGCTTGAACTTGTGTAATATTCTAATGGTCCTAGTGCCGATTTAAGGGATGATCTTGAGTGATTTTATGAATAAGGCTTACAAGGAAGTGAATAGAAATTGAGGAGTCATAAGCCTGGATTTGAGGTTGCTAGATAATAACTTATGAATGAAGGGTCGATTGGGTTATATGATTGTAATTGTGGTTTGTCAATGACCCAACTTGGGGAGTATGAGTTATAAAAAGACGACTGATATTAGTGGATTTAGACTTGAATTGCGTGATATCTTGATGGTTTAGCTATTAATTGCTATTGTCAACCTTGGATGAAATGAGGTGAGGTGTATACAAGGAATATTGGATTAAAGGCCAGTTGTGATCGAATGCATATGGACTTGAGGTATATGGTTAACATAGGCAATTAATCTATGAGATGTGACGATTATTGGTGGAACCCAAGGTTTCCTATAATTAAGGCTTGATGTGGAAACGATTGTGATATGACAAGTGGTGAGAATGAACATGCTGTGCATATGTTTGTGGCTATGAAATGAGAGTTGATGAGGGTGCATGCATGGGCTTATCACTATTGGACTTAATAAACTGTTGCTTGGTGTGGGACAAGTTGATGGGATATCTATAAACCGTCATGAAGCATGTTATGAGACGTGTGGAACGGGGCTTTCTCCGTAGATGTATGACTTGGGACAACTTGCAATGGCCAGGTTTGATGAGGGCGGAGAGTGATCGCCGAAACAGAGAGGTACGGACAAGGAGCGGCTCTTGACAGGCTTCTAAGTTGGCAAGAGGCAAGAATGATCCAAATCATAACTTAAAAGTGAAAGTCTAGGTATCAGGTCGAGTCCAATTATGGTTAAGAGGTGTAATGCACTGAACTGATCCTTAGAGTGAATTTTCAAAAGTTGCATGGCATTAGTGATGACACCTGTAATTGGCATGGCTAAGAGCTTCGTATTTGGTAATGAGTGTTGTTTGAAAAATAGAAACTTTTGACGCGTTTGTTTAACCTGTTTGAGCAAGTATCGTATTGAATGTTGCTTGGCTGATGTCTTTCGAAATTGAGATAGCCTGCTGTGTCTGTACTAGAGTGGTAGATGCCTCTAGACTTAATGTATGAGTGATTAACTCATTGAATTGATGCCTTGAGTGCTTGTTTGATAGTTGCTGAGCTAAGGCTTGCTTAGTAGTTGACTGTTAATTGAGAAATTGTCTAGTTGAGGCTGGTTTGATATGTGGCTGCTACTTAAGGATGATTTGGAATCCTTAGATAATTAGCAATTAGTTGAGAGTTACATAGGGACCACTGGATGGTTGTTTGTTGGTGATAGATGATGAGATGAGCAGCCTGAGACTGCTAGACTCGAGTAAATGACTTAAGTCTTTAATTCCTAGAGGGAATTGTAGTGGTTCGAGTGCCATAAGAACCTAATGAGGTTGAACGACAAGAGAATGGTCACTACAGGAGTATTGGCTCGAATATGCAAGATATGAGATGACTCTGGAACTGAAGGGAGTTGTGAGAATTGAGTAAAGATGAGTAATCAGAATATGAGTGCTGGAAAAGCGTTTAGCTCAAGCTTGTGGACTGTACAAGACCTAAGAGTTGAAAGGATCATGAGAACTTTGAATGGAAATGAGAAAGTAGATAGATAGGTAGACTGGAGAAGGAAATGCCATTGTTATTCCAGTCACTGAGACTGCAGTTGCTTTTGCTAGCAAAGTGAATGGTAGAGATCATAGGAAAGGCGATAGAAAATGAAAATCGCTCGATGGAAAGCTTGTGGAACGATGTATAAGGCTGAGATTGACTAAGGTTCGATGGAGAAAATGATGCCTAAAATTTCTTTCTCTAGATTGAGAATTTGGAAAAGAACCTTAGAGGTATTGAATTCATTGAGGAAGAGAAGCGACTCTAATAGCTATTAGCCTAAAGAGGCTGTCGATGATTAATGAAAGGTCACCAAAGGAAGAATTTCCCTTGAAGGCATGACATTTGCTTGGATTGTCTTCATTGAATTGTTCCATGGAAAGTACCTTTCTAAGGTTACTCGAGAGTAAGGATTGCCTACACTTTAATAGCTTTGAAAGGACCGGAGGAAGGTTGATTATTATGAGACAGAGTTCTCAAGGTCGTCTAAGCGTATTAAGGGTGGTCAACGACCCTTTAAATGAGACGTGCAGTCTCTGAGTGGATTGGAATTTGAAAGCCTTATGACTAATTGCTATTCCTGAATCTGATGAATCGTAATGGACATCAAGGAAATAAGTGGATGATCGGAAGAGGAATAAGTAAGAGAATTTATGTTCATGGATTGTGAGAAAAGAGAACTTCACTTTTGGAACATAAAATGTGCCTATAAGGAAATGTCATTACTATGACAAGGCTTATGGTGATTAACCTTTTGTTGTCGTGAGGAATAATAAGGAGACTAATGTGTCAGTCCGTCAGACCCTGTGGATTTTATGAGATTGATTGAGGTTGAATTGAAACCACTAAAAATGGCATTGCGAGTTATCACCCCTAGAGAATAGGGCGTTGTCCTTAAGGACGATTGGATCATGACATGATCATTGATGCAAAGAAAGGTGAATGGACTTGATGGTCCTAGTTACTTGCGATTTTAATGAATGGATGAATAAGCAAAAAGGGTGCTTAGATTGTAATCGCAAGGCGACTTGAGGAAGTCGAATTGAATATCTGAAATATGAATTTGTGAAGACCGAGGAAGAATGAAACTTGTCACTTGAGGTGGCTGAACTATTGGAAGGAGAATGTTAAAGTGTGGTGGCATTAGAATCCGGAAGTAAGGGAATTGCTGTTAGCGAGACTCCAAGACGGATGTCCTATAGGATAAGAAAGACAAGGTGGATTCAAAGTAAAAGAATACCACTGAAGTGTATGGTTTCCTTCATAGGGTAAGAGATCCTTGTGTGGAAGGAAGAAAAAAAAATGCCAATTGTCTTGGTGCTAAAATGAAAAGTTTGGACTAACGAGGAGGACGCAAGCTTGAATGATTTTTTGAAAGTCAAGTCCGAGAAGCTATCCTGTGAACAACGTTGAATTTCAGGATGATGTCGATGTTGAGTTGAATAGACGAAATTGAGATAAGGTCGCATTAGCTGGTTGTGAAACCAAGAGGTCAAGGCACTAATGCTTCTAGAGAAAAGAGTGACAAAAATGAACAGAATGTTGTGTAGTTCAAGTGAGGACTCATGAGAGTAGAGGGCCAAGGTTTGAGCTCTCAAGTGAAAAGTATGAAGAACAGTTTGAAGATTCGACACCTGGTAGAAAGAAACTGATAAAAGTCAGATTGAGTATCCAAGGAATAATTGGATTGATTGTTACCGTCTTTAGAGACGATGAACAGACTCATTTAAGGAGTCATGAGAAACATGAATAACTTTCGAGAGTATCCTACGGACTCTAAAGAGATGCTCGTTGTGCGTTGCTAATTGTGAAGAGCACGAGTTGTGGGCATGATGAGGTAAGATTCCTCAGTAGTGAAATTTTTGAGAAATGAAATCCCTGTGGAGCCCTTGAGGAATGGAATAAGTGATTAATCGACTAAGATAGATGTGAGTTGCGAAAATTGAAAGTTTCCTGGAATTGGTGAATTGTTATGAATGGATCGGGGGAAGATTTCCCACAAAAGCAATTCCCTGGATGAATGAATACGAAAAAAGTTTTCAAGGACTTAAGTCAAGTTGATGACTACGCAAACAATAGTGTTCCTATTTGGAAAGGGGTCGAGTGAATCATAATGACGCGACGCAGAAAGGAAATTTGAGGCGTAGCAAGGCAAACTGAAGTTGGCTATGCGAATACGTCGTGATAGTAAATCTATATGAGTTGGAACGTCTAATGCATGGTTGGAGTTGGCTTGCAAATGATCCTGCAACGAAGTTGGAAAACATGACTCGCGTGGAGAGGTTTCAAGTTTACATAAACCATAAGAATTTCGGATATGTGGTTGCCTAGAAAAATTGAATGAGGAACAACGTGTGTGAAGGAGATTGCTTAAGGACTAAGGATGAAATATCCTATATCGCCTAGAAAAGGGTGATTTAAGTAACGGATGCATATAAGTGAAAATTGAGCATCGTGCATTTGGCGGATAAAGGATAGGCTTTGCTCAAGGAAATAAGAGATTCAACTCCTAAATTGGAAGGTTGCCAATTGACTAGTTTGATAACTACCCGAGCATCAAGCTTGAAGTCAGAAAGGAATTGAGATGCTGCGATAAACAGATCCTGACATTTAAGGGATTATGGAAATAGATAGAACAGGGAGGAAATCTAGATTTTCAGATACTTGGGAAAACAACCTCAAAGTTGAGAGTGGAAACCTTAAAGTCCCATGGGCGAGAGTATGAGTTCAATATTGAAAAGGAACTTAAAAAAATGACCTCAAAGGTAGAATTATGGTGTCCCTTGGGATGGCACAAAGGTGTGCCAGACTTGCATCGATATTATCGATGGAATGGACTGAAAATTTGGTTAGTCGAACATGAGGTCAAGTATTAAATGTGCCGACAAGAAAAAGGCATGCCCTTGAAAGGATTGATACGCCGAATGGTATGGACATTAAAGAGTGCATTCTAGCGAGGGTTTAGTAATAATAGTGATGGACAAATGAAAGAGATGATGTGAACGCTCGAGGATGAACTGCTGAAAGACGTTAGGAATGTCGAAAGAGAATGGAGAAAAGCAAATCAGATTGAGGATTGAAGGAGACAAGTCTTAGGGAAAGATGGCTTTGGGACAAGTAAGATCGTCAAGTTATAAAAGGAATTATCTGGAAGAATGAGGATGCGATGAGACGTCGATGACTCATAGGACTGGATGGTTAGAAGGTTGCAAATTTTGAGGACGAAATTTCTTTAAGGGGAGAAGAGTTGTGACATTTCAAATTTTCGTCCCCTTGAGGCATGAGATATGAAATGAAATCTTAACTTTGAAAAATGAAAAATAAAGATTCCAATGTTCTAATCGAATTAAACGTTGCCTCATCGAAGGTAATTTGAATTGGAAAAATGAAATTTCGGGCGACGAGAGCAAAATTACCATTTTTCCCATCAAGAATTGGCCTTGTCCTAACAATTGAAGAATGACAATTTAGTCAATTTCAAGATCCTAGTGTCTGCCGAAAATATGAAGGCATATTGGTCAATGGAAGTCAATGTTAGCCATAGCCTTATTTAGATAAAGACAAGTGGAGTTATGGGATTGGTTAGCAATTAATGCAAGCTTTTAACCTACCATTCAAAGGAGTTGACCAAGTGAGATCAAGCCTAATCCCTTCTTATTCTTCCTCATTTTCGTGGACCACCCTTCCCCTCTCTTCCTCTCATTTTTTCTCTTTGTTTCTCCTTCACCCGAGCTGTTTCTACCGACCAATCCTGACCCATCCCACTGTTCCAGCCATAACTCCGTCGTTCGATAACGGATCGAGATAAAACTACCGCCAAATGAAAGCTTATTGTCTTATCTTTCCATAGACGTATTATAAGCTCAATTTGGCCTAGTAGATCTTCCCGTAGCTCGATTGGAGTGGGCAAAGGTCCAGACAGGGATGATTCCAACCAAGTTGGAAGAAGGTCTTCGTTTAGCCACTTCGAGGCTTCAAATTGCTTCAAATTTTTGGTGAGGATCTCTTAACTCATAGTACTTATGTTGGCTAAGCTAAAATTATAAATTTGATTGAGTTAGGAGGAGTAACCATGGCTGTTTTATGGCGACATTTTCAAAAGCTCAATTTGGCCTAGTAGACCTTCTCGTAGCTCGATTGGAGTGGACAAAGGTCCAGATGGGGTAGATTCTGATCAAGTTGGAAGATGGTCTTCGTTTAGCCACTTCGAGGCTTCAAATTGCTTCAAATTTTCGGTGAGGATCTCTTAACTCATAATACTTGTGTTGGCTGAGCTGAAATTGTAAATTTGATTGAGTTAAGAGGAGTAACCATGGCTGTTTTGTGGCGACATTTTCATAACAGATTTTGAACATCGGAAGACTTAGGGGAATTTTGGCTGTTTATAGCTCTTTGTGATGTCGATTTGCTCTAAAACTCTCGGTGAGGCCTCTATAAACATATTATGAGATGTTAGCAAGTTGAATTAGTGGTAAATCAAAGTTTAGAGTTGAATTATGGACGGATTGAGGAGGAGAAGGGCGTAACCGAATTCTACCCCATTTCGATTTGGATAAACCGAAACTTTGAGGGCTGTTTGGGGTGTCGTCGTGCCTTGAATTCGTCGTTAGGACGTACTAGAATGTTGATTGAGATGTTAATAAGGTATATACTCCGTAAATTGGTGATCGGAATAGAAATTGATCGTTTGACGAACTTTGGATTAGGTCGCACGGCTATCCGTTTTGGGATCAAGGGAACCGAATCTTTGAAGGAGTCTTGGAGGAAATTTTACGGATTAAATTGAAAGGTTAGTGACTCCTAAACCTTTGCTAGGAAGTTAGGACACTACTGGATGCGTTTGGATGAATTTGGGAGTTTGTTGCATTGATTGTTCGTGATCGACTGAGATAATTGAGGTGCGAGTCGGGTGTACTCCTAATGATGAGAAATTATAACTCTCATGACTAAATTGTTGTTGTGTGCATTCGATTGACATGGATGCTGGTATGACTATGTGATATTTGGCCTTGAATGGCGACTGTTTGAGAAATATGAATGAGTTGGCAAGAGAACAAACCGTTAGATTGACTGTCTTGCTGTGTATTTGATATCACCTTGTGGGCGATTGGCCTTGATGTCTCGCATATGATTCATTACTTGGCTGATAAAAATTATACTCACTTATGAAGTTCCTTAATAGGGGAGTTTTATTTGCGAGCTTAAGGGCTTGTGGCACTCTGATGCATTGAGACGCGAGGATTGTGATGGCTAGTACTCTAATGCGTTGAGACGCGGAGTTGTGGTGGCTAGTACCCTGATGCGTTGAGACGTGGAACGAGATTGATTATGTATCGACACAGGCTGGGAATGGCATTGAAAATCTGATGCGTTTAACGCGGGTTTGTCAATTTGATGGTCTGAGGCATAATGACGCAAACCGAGCCCGAGGTGTATTGACGCGGGCATAGTTATTGAAAAGAGAATTGATATCTTGATGCGTCAGAACGCGGGATAGTCTTGACACGTGTCGACATAAGTATCGAAATGGCCTTTAGAACCTGATACGTCAGAATGCGGGTTGCCAATCGAGACCTTGATTAGCTTAAGGCGTATTGACGCGGACTTAGCCATTGGGATTAAATTTGTGATTAGCCTGATGCGTATTGACGCAGGCTTGGCCATTGGAATTGAAAGTGGTGTTGAAATTGAGAATACACCTTTGCTTATGAACTTAAGGTTGAGCTAGTATGAAGCTTAGTTGTGATGGTATGATTGTCCTTGAATCGTGATTGTGTTATGCCAGACGTATCGAGGTGCCTTGATGTTTTATTGTCATGTGTTGTTTTATCAATGAATCATTGTCTATCGTTTTATTGCATAATCTGGGAGGAATAATGGCCTGGTCTAGATTTAGGGTGAACTTGCTGAGATTTATATCTCACCCTGTTGTGGGATTAACTTTTTCAGGTCCTAGGCGATGGAAATCTGAGCTTGCCAATGATCGGTATTTAAAGAAGTAACTATAGGAAATGGATCTACACTTTTGTGACTTTAGGGATTTCATGTTACCTTGAAGCTAGAGTTGTATCTTCTGAACCTGTAGTCGGTGTTTATAAGAAGACGTACCCTATGTCTTGAATCATCTTAAGTTTGAATTGTATGGAGAAGTTTCATCACTTCCGTATGTTTGTATCATTTAAAAGTTATAAATTGCTGGCCGACGGATCTTGGGTATCACTTAGACAAGACGGCTTTGGTGGGATTTTGCGTGCTTGACGGGTTCGGGACGTGATAGCGCGGGAGGGTCGTGACAAACTGGCGACTCCGCTGGGGACTTATTCCAAATCAGAATCTATGGTTAGTTATTTTAGATGACTTGAGCCGATTAAAAAGTTGATTGGTTTATCTAACCTTATTTTCTATAGATGCTCTTAAAGGTGAGGTACATATGCTAACCATTGTGTTAGATGTTTTTGCAGATTGAAGAAATAAGGGGTGGAGTGTTTGCTGACATCTTTCCTACAGGTTGGAGTTGGGATTGTATGTTTATTTTTACGCCTATACTGAAGCAGTGTTTGACACAAACTGCTGTGCATGACCTTGCATTGTGATGATCACGACACATCTCACACACTAGCGGTCAAACCCCGACTACAACCACTTCTAAGTTACCTTAGATAGGGAAAGTATACGAAAGGATCTCGTGTTCTTGAGACTTTCGTGTTCGTTCCAGCTCACAATATAAATTGGTGGTATCTAGCCCTTTTGGGTGGGTACTCTTGGGGAGAAATTTGCCATATTTGGATCGTGGGAGCCTGAGCCATAGGTTTCTCACCTGATTTTCTATTTTTAGAGTACACCCCCCACTTGTCTCATGCGCATGTCAATGGAAGGTTGGTAAACCTAAAATAAAAAAAAAAAATCTCTCGCCAATCACTGTAAGTATGATTTCTCCATCTATTTGTTTATTTCCTAGTAAAATTTCTTGGCTAGAAATTCGTGGGAATCAATCGAATGCCCTAGGTGTTTGAATTTACAAATGAAAATTTTTGGTAATGAATTTTGGATGCGAAGTTAAGACACCCATAAGTCGTCCCTACGTTATAGGTGGTTCATCCAAATTTTCAATCATAGATTAATATATCATTTTTTATGTCTAAGATTCTTTTAATTTAAGATTTTGGGGTACAGAGTTCAAACCCCTTTTCCAATCACATTTTGTGTAGTGTTTTCTTAAACAAGAATCACAGGCTTTAACACAAAAAATGTCACAAAACAATCTTTCAAGTTTAATGCCCACATTTGCGTATAAAACCTTTAGAGTTAAATGGGTATTCGATGGAT
Source organism: Rhodomyrtus tomentosa (assembly GCA_028455895.1). Classification (NCBI taxonomy): domain Eukaryota; kingdom Viridiplantae; phylum Streptophyta; class Magnoliopsida; order Myrtales; family Myrtaceae; genus Rhodomyrtus; species Rhodomyrtus tomentosa. Next base: position 37,125,326 of record JAPCWY010000004.1, read on the forward strand.
GATCATGAATCGATATTTTAATGATGTATCCTCTTATCTTGAAATCTTGACAGACATCAAAAGCCCGTAAATAGGGAGTATGGGATATTTATTGTCGCCTTGTTTTCATTATGAGAGGCGACTCATTGAGAGATGCCTTTGCTATGTAAAATGCTAAATGTGTTCCCTTTTTGATAGGTTACACATGACATGCATTTATTAAAGATTCCTTCATTTAATCACATGCAAGATGTGATGGAACAATGGTAAAACTGTAATCGTTCAAATAAAAACTTTGAGTATTATGCTTGACTTTTCCTTTATTTCTTTTGTCAACAGGTCAAAATGGTTAAAGGCCAATGAAGTGAAACTTGTTTTCCCTACGAGATGAAAAGAAATGCATCTTTATCAGATGTCACCCACTAGGTTTGCAAAGGCAATAAATGTCAATTGAGATAAGCCCTAAACAGACTACATGGAGAAGGGGCAACCTAATTTGGAATCAACTTTCTAAGTTGAAAAGGATGCATTCGTCCTAAATTAAATTGATTTGTTTGTGGGTTGATATGGTTACTCACACTAGCAGGTGATTGTTAAAAAATGGGATCATTGAGAAATATTCCTTCATCTCTAATATTCAAAATGATAGGAGCTGAGGAAATATACTCAGGGGATAGTAAATCTATAATTGTTTCAGTTAGAGCTTTTTGTACGATAATTGACTTATTCATTCCTCCTGTCATGTAGGTGAAATAAAAGGATTGTGTGAGGTTAACACTCATTGACTCAAGTTTAGACCCACGAAGCATGAGGTGAATGTGACATGGCACGATTGCCAATTGAAGTGCGTCTCAAGAAATATAAGTACTCATGTTTCTTACCATGAGATTGATGATCACTCAACCACAAAAGGGTGTATATCGTTCCTCATTTCAATGCTCTCAAGATATGAAATGATCATCTCCTTTTCTATATGTAGGGATGAAGAAAACTGAATGTTTGTTCGCGAAGCAATACTTCAAGTTGTAAACGTACACAAATAGAAATAAATTTGCACTTGTGGATCTCGAATAGCGGGAGGCTTGAGGAGCGTCATGAGGTCATGGCAAATTGAAAAGATCACGAAGAGATGATCATTGCTCATCTTGAAGTCAAGAGGGGGTATTTTTCAAACATTATTCTTTCTCTCTAAACAGATTGAAGAGCATCGATAGAGCGAAAGTGACAAAAGATCACCCAACCTCAAAAGAGGAGTGACAGAAACCAAGTAATGTCCAACATCGTTGGACATCGAATGCTGAGATTTTTGGATAATCACGATGGAGTTTCATTACGCGATGTCATGAAAGGGAGTAAGTTGTCCATTATTCTGATTTCATTCCATATGAATGACTAACATATTTCTCTTTCATGTACAGAGAAAGTTTAAGACAGATGTCAGAGTAGACTAAACAGCGCGAAACGCCAAAATCCTTAACATGGAAATGATTGACTCAACCAACATGGAATGCATTAGCGTGATACGATGGAGCTGCATATAACCAGCTAAATCAAGATGGAGTACCTAATTGCTAGGGGCCGGGAGCAAATCATTTTTCTACCTGGAAAGCATGCTGAAGTCTAAGACATCAGATTCATCGTGCAATATGTAGGGCAAGTCCCCGAAGTAGTGGTTATCACCCATGGAATATGATGGAATGGAGTCCACCCATTGAATACAAAATGCGTTTGGCCATAGCAGCAACACTTCCAACTAAGAAGGAGAACGATACCGAGTCATCTGTCTTGATAAAAAGAGACGTATCATTCCTAAATGATTTTCTATTAGATATGGAAATAATGTTTCCTATCTTTTTCCCCTCAAGTGATGAGCAAAGTCAAGGCTCCCAAGAAGCAATGCTTTCAAATGACAAAACATGGAATACTCCTCCCATGATGTCTCACACATGCATTTAGAATAAATAATTTTAAGAGCGCTCGGATGGCTCAATTTGTGAATAAAACTCTCAAGAAAACTTGAAAAAAAAGTTTCTTATCAATTAGAAATCTCTTAGAAAGGAGCATTTGAGAGGAAAGAATTCAAACTTTGCATATTGGTACACCCGGTAGAGAGACACTTTCTCTGAATGGAGTGAAGGGCAGCAATCCCTTTTTCGTTGCAAACACGAGTTAGTTTAGATCACTTGCATCATGCATATCATGCATCCGTCATTTATATGCATATTCTTCTTTGAAAGATGTTGACAGGTCAAGGCAGAAGAATCCAAATAAAAGGAAAATGTCGAGACCCAATGGGCGAAGGGCAACTTGTATTGACCCCAATGGTCCATTTTATATGCCATTTAAACATGAGCCCTCATTTATTTGATAGGAAAATATCAAAAACTTCAAGGGCAATTATGATTGACAGAGTCGCCAAGATATCATGCGACAAATTCCAAGGCTGTCAAGCTACCTAAAGATAGATGAAAATGATCAAAGAATCTGGTAGTTGATATAGATGACCAGAATCAATAAAGAAAATTCATTGGGGGTGAACTCCTTTTTTCTTGTCAAAAAATCAAGCCGAGGGCAAAATTCTTATATGTCGCCAAGAGTGCATATTGGAGCAGGTTATCAAGCCCAAAGATAACAAACATCAAGACAAACCCTACTGGGGCAAAATGCTGGGAAAGAACCGTTTTTTCAAGTTTTGGAAGGACGAAACCTCAAATAGAGTATCGCATTCCTAAAAATTCAAATGAAGTCAAATAAGAACTAACACTTATTCCTTCATGTATAGGTGCAAAGACTTCCTTAAATTGGATAAGAAATTGCGAGAGAACATGCGAAAGTACTAAGGCTTTTAACCAAGGTAGACGTCGCCCAACTGGGGCAAATAGATAATCGATGTTACCAACACCTTCAAGAATGGATGAAGGGATTCGATAGATGTCGTCCATATCAGTATACAACATTGAAATGGACTAGATCAAAAGAGAAGTGTCGAAATGTCAACAATCGACAAAAGAAGGGTAGTTGGGTATCATATCCAGTTTACCTCTTTTCCTTGCATTTGCTAATGCAAAATCATTTCTTTCCGTGACAGAATATGATCATACGACATCATCATAGGTCTAATGAGAAGAGAATATCATAGGGAAGGTCACGAGTGACAAGACACCGGAAGCAAATGATTTTCTCAAACCTCAAAAGGATGACACCCCGAAGGTGAAAAGTAAAGTGAACACCCAAATAAGAGATATCCCAAATTGCACGGGGGATTACATAAAAATGCAAAAATGAATAGAGCCATTTAGCTAGCGCAAGCATTACCTAGTCATGACAAGTCATACCTAGCCGAGGCAAGTGAATCATTTGCACGACCGGATGGAAAAGTGACATTTCATTCCCAACAAGATCAATGAACGTGATAAAAGAGTCGTTAACATCAGAGTCAAACCTCAAGATACGAACTTCAACGAAGGGTAACTTGGTATCGTTCTAATTTGATCTTCGATAATCTTAGTCCTAATGTGAATTTGCCCTCATTTCAATAGGAAATTATTGGCGCTCAAAGGATCAAAAGGAAAGAACTCACTGATTCAAATTCGAGGCGAAATGATCTTTGGAGATAACAGTTTCAGTAGTCAAGTATTCAAGAAATGATCTTAGGTTATAAGATCGAGTGGAGGGTAAAGAGTATCGCTTCTGCTCTGCATGCTTTGACATACATGTTTAAAAGAATTTCCTTGTTCCTTAATTAAGGAACTTCGAAGAGTGTCGTGGAATACGCCCAAAAGATGAATGGAGTCATCAAACATGATTCATTGCCTAACTAGATGGAATGATCATCGCCATAAGTCAAATGGTCGATTTCTGTAATCCACATACTGGCATCCAGATTGGGATGCGTGATCAAGAGGACCTACCGTCAGGGTGGCTAGGTACGTGTCCTTTCTCTGCAAAGATTGAGAACTTCAAGAAATTTTAAAACATTTAACCATCCTATGTTGTTAAGTATCGGACATATTTTTCTACGCACTTCCACCGTAGAGCATGATTGAGGGTAAGTGGTATCGTTCCAATTTTCTGAAAATTCGAGAACATATACTGACATGTTCCTTTTTATATTTTCAGGAAGCTCTAGCCACAATGGACAGGTAAGTATCCATTTTCCCAATCTCTTAGGGTTTAGAACTTTCCAAATTATTGTTTCCGAAATTTTAAGATTGCTAGGAGCCTAGAATGCATTCGATTCTCATGTCTAGAAAGATGCAGAATTCTCACAGTCAAGTCATTGGCATTCATGAGTGAACTTGGAGGTTATCTGAATATGATTGAAACATTCACAGTGCATCATAAATCCCTTTTAAGGGTAAATTTTGGATAGAACAAAATTACTTTTTCAACAAGAGTTGTTTAAACTGTTCAAAAGGATGTTTTCTCAGACGAGAGACAAACCTGATCCAAACACGTTCTATATACACTTGAGAGATGAGTAGAGTGGAAAGGATAGCAAAAACTTGACCTACAAATGTAGGGGTTATTCGCAATGATTACATGGATTGAAATGACGGAGGCATTCGTTTATCTATCGTAAACACTACAGGTGACCGTCGACAACCCCTTTGAAACGGCGGCTTCATTCTTTACCCCTATCGAGAATCACCCCACGTTGGGGTCAAATGGAGGTAATTCCAACAGTATCAGTAGGTAAATGGTTAGAAATTCTCTTGCTCAAACTAGTATAAATCTTCTTGTGTTGCTTGTCATTTTAACTCCTATGGTAATTCAGGTGCTTTAGGATGACGAAAAGCTTTCATTTCTCTATCCTCTACACGTTTACCCTTTGCGCAGCACAGTTGAGCCTGTACACTCGTTTCATAAACCCGCTGGTGATCATTACATAATCAAAGACGGAAGCAACATCACTTCAAGAACAGAGGAGTTCAAGAGATAGGATTTATGAAAAATTCCTAGACCAATATTTAAGCATGCTGATATTCAAGTTGTACATCTAGCACAATCATATGAAAATCCTAATTCCCAAGAGAAAGGAAAATGTGGGATTTCAACAACAGATGAGAAAAATAAAAAAAAAATTGATGAGAAAAATCCAATCCCGGGCATCAAAGAAAAGGTAAAGTGCCTAGTAAAAGCAAGACCAATGCCCATCCAAGTACTTGTACACTTGTGAACCATATGTTTCATCTTGTAAATGCCAAAAAATGGTATGATATCTTTATATAGGTCACTAATAAGATCTAGTTGTAAAAGAAAATCTCATGGGAGCTAGATTGCGAAAGATACTCACTGGTTACGTCACATCCAAAATGATGAAAGCATAGACAAGATGCTAACGCCGTCTTAACATGAAAGAGGTGTTCTCTAAAGACAAATGTGCGCTTCGAAGAATGATGATGTTCTCCGAAGATTAGAAATACTCTCCCAAGATAAAGAGTGTTCTCAAAAGACTGACGATGCCTTCCAAAGACTATCAATGTACTTCGAAGTCTGAAGACGTTATTTGAAACAGAAGGAATAAGGTTGGCGGCAAACCTACAATGATCACCAACGTTAAACCCTTCGCGTATTTTGGGCCAAAAATAAGCTTTTTTTTGGTCATCAATCCTACCTACGTTACAACCATGAGAAGCCTTTTCTGATTAGAGCATCTGGATTAATGTAGGGTTTAATGTCTAAGCTTAGCTCGAAGAAGTTCGAGCAAGATTATTTCTTTCTTATTTTGCAGGTTTCTTGACTTGTAAATCTGGAGCAGATGATGAAGATCTTTGGTTCAATATCCTTGTCTCACTTGTGAGTCCCCCTCAGAAGCCGTGTCCAAGCCCAACATTACGGTCCTTCAGAAGACCTCTTAATCAATCGAAATGTATGCACTGCGAATGATCCCGAATCCTAGGTACATGTTTGATAGGAAATTCAAATGCATTCTCGATAAAAAAACCATTATCTCAAAATGGTGAGAAGCCCTCTTTGATGAGAATACTCTAATGGGCGTTTTAACAAAACTCCTTTGGTAATTTCAGATTGATTGATTCAAACTTTCCCTATTAGGAATTTTTTTTATCACTTTCGTATGTTGCAAGGTGTTTTGGATAACCTCCAGCATCATAATGCATTTATTAAAACTTTTGCATGACTTCAATATAAGTTATAAAGCGCTATCAGTTTGATGTTAGATATCACTCAAAGACCATTGATGTTCTCTTGGTGAGAAAATTTTCAGATTAGAACTACTGCAGGATTCTTGGTGATCCCAGATCCCAGAACGGCTTCTATCTCCCCTGGTAAGAAACAATTTACATGTTTAGCTTTTGCAGGATTCCTGGTAATCCCAAATCCCAGAAGAACACAACCTCTCTTGGTAGGAAAGAGTTTACATGTTCGAGCTTCTATAGAATCCTTAAATTCCTGGTAACCCCAGATTTCAAAAGAATACAACCTCTCTTGGTAAGAAAGAGTTTACATGTTCGAGCTTCTGTAAAATCCCTGAATTCCAGGTAATCCCAGATTTCAGAAGAATGCAAGCTCTCTTGATAAGAAAGAGTTTACATGTTAAGCTTCTATAGGATATCTGGAATCCCCAGACGTCAGAATGCTACTTCTTTTGTGAAGAATAACTTTCAAATTTGAGCTTTTGCAGGATTTCTTGCAACCTTAGATCCCAAAAGGACATATTTCTTGGAAAAGAAAATTTGCTTGTTTAAGCTTCTACAGGATCCTTGGTGACTCCAGATCTCAGAGGAACATAACCTCCCTTGGTCAAAGCTTCTGATGGATTCCTGGTAACCCCAGAACCCAGAATGCTATCTTTCTTTGTTTAAACTTCTGCAGGACTCATGGTAACCCCAGGTTTGAGAATGGCACCTTTCTTTGAGAAGAAGAGTTTATATGACTAAGCTTTTGACAGATTCCTCCCATAATGCTATCTTTCTTGGTTTAAACTTTTGCAGGACTCGTGGTAACCCCAGATCATAGAAGGACGCCTTTCTTTGAAAAGAAGAGTTTATACGACTATGCTTCTAACGGATTCCTAGTAACTCCAGATCTCATAATGCTATCTTTCTTGGTTTAAACTTTTGCAGGACTCGTGGTAACCCTAGATCATAGAAGGACTCCTTTCTCTGAAAAGAAGAGTTTATATGACTAAGCTTCTGACGGATTCCTGGTAACTTCAGATCCCAGAATGCCATCTTTCTTGGTTTAAACTTCTTCATGACTCGTGGTAACCCTAGATTACAAAAGGACGCCTTTCTCTGAAAAGAAGAGTTTACATGGCTAAGCTTATGACAGATTATTGGTAACTCCAGATCCCAAAATGCTATCTTTCTTGGTTAAACTTCTACAGGACTCATGGTAATCCCAGGTCAAAGAAGGATACCTTGCTCGGTAATGAAGAGCTTCCAAGTTTAAGTTTTTGCGAGATTTCAGGTAACCCCTAAATCTCAAAAGAATCCTGATAACAAAAGTTTTTGCAAGTTTGAGTTTTCTGCAGAATATCTGAAGCCCCCAGATCTCAGAATGTTGCCTCCTATGTTAGAAGGACAATCCCAGGATTCAACTTTCTGCAAGATTTCAGGTTTGAACTTTTTACAGGATGCTTGGAGTCTCTAAATCCCAGAATGACACCTTACACGTCAAGAAGATAATCTTTAAAACTAGCTTTCTGTAAGATTCTAGGTAACCCCTAAACCCTAGAATAGCTCCTTTGGTAAAACTTAAAGAGTTAGGTATACCTCATTTGTATAGACTATTGTTGGTTTCTGGTGGATAGGAAGCATAATCTTTGGCAAATCTCAAAGAACGGATGTGTCACCTTTAGGTTCCTGGTGGATAGGAAGCCTAGTATCCTACAAACTCTAAAAAACGAGTGCGTTACCTTCAAGTTACTAGTGGATAGGAAGCTCACTTTTCGACAAACCCTAAAACAAACGGGCGCGTCACCTTTAGGTTCCTAGTGGATAGGAAGCCTACTTTTCGACAAACCCTAAAGAATGGGTGCGTCATCTTTAGGTTCTTAGTGGATAGGAAGCCTGATCTCCGATAAATCCTAAAAAAACGGTCCTAAAAAATGGGTGCGTCACCTTTAAGTTCATGGTGGATAAGAAGCCTACTTTCCGACAAACCCTAAAGAACGGGTACGTCACCTCTAGGTTCTTGAGAGATAGGAAGCCTACTTTCCGACAAACCCTAAAGAACGGATGCGTTACCTTTAGGTTCCTGTTAGATAGGAAGCCTCCTTTCCGACAAATCCTAAAGAACGGGTACGTCATCCGTAGGTTCTTGATAGAAAGGAGTCCTATTCATGATTTGACCCACCATACGGATCGAAACCTTTGACAATCCCTAAAGAATGAGTGTGTCACCTTTAGGTTCCTGGTGGATAGGAAGTCTAATCTCAAACAAACCCCAAAGAACGGATGCGTCATCTTTAGGTTCCCGACGGATAGGAAGCCTACTTTCTAACAATCCCTAAAGAATGGGTGCGTCATCCATAGGTTCTTGATAGAAAGTAGTCCTATTCATGGTCTGATCCACTATACGGATCGAACCTTTTGACAGTCCCTAAAGAACAGGTGCGTCATCTTTTGGTTCCTGTCAGATACGAATCTCATTATGGTTTAACCTACCATACGGGCTAGAACTTAAGTGCCCTAGCATACTCAAAGATACGAGCCCCTAGGTATTCACTTGAATTCGCCACATGGCGTATGCCACACGAGCGTCAGGCAAGTGAGTAAGAAGTAAAAACCTCTACTCCATCTCTCTCTCACATTAGCTAAAATGGAATGAGCAGAGCGTTCACCAATAGGACAAGAAAGATTGAATGTCAGGATTCGTTTTTCTTTTTTCCAGTCTAGTCAGCCTAGACTCAGGTGTCACCTGTCTTTGAGTGAAATCTCTTATGAGATTCCTTTCAAAGAGGGACAGCTGTTGACACTTGATTTTTTACCAGTCTTTTTCAGTCTTATTTTTAAAAATTATAAAAAAAATCCATGAAGAGTTGAAAAATTATAAAATCAACTTTGGTAGTCTTGGCCAAGTCTAAGGAACTATTTTTGACCAAAAAATAATTTTCATATTTTCTAGCATTTTTAGAAAATAGGAAAACAGATGAAAAATCAGCAAAAATAGCATTCGAGGTTGCAAAAATATAGAAAAATATTCGATATTTTTCTTTTAATTTCCTTGTCATTTTTTTCAGGTAAGGAATTTACTTGTTGTGTTGACCTCATCAAAAGTCAAAATTCAAGTTTAATTTTGGTGTATTTCTTTGTAACACATAGAATTGAATTGTCAAAAAAATATGTTTTGAGTCTTTTAATTTGTAATTTTGGCATTTTGAGAATTTTCACATTCAATCCAATTGTCCTGAATTGCAATTTATCCCAATTGTTCACCAAAATTGCCCATGAATTGAGCAAAATTGCATACTTTTATTGCAATTTAGTCCCAAGATTTGGAAAAAATGAAATTACTTTTAATCTAGGGACTATCATGCATGGATGAACAATGAACCATAGTTTTTAACCTCTCTGAATCCATTGATGGGGTTAATTTGACTCAATATTGTCATTTAGGACCTTAATCGAACAGATTTCATACTTGGGTCAAACTAAAGATTTGGGGCTTTTGCACAAATTAAAATCAATTTAGCCCCATTTTCACATTCCTAGATGAATTCCATGCCATAGAACCTGATTTTAGTGTCAATTTTGTGATATTTGCACATAAGGACACCTAATTTGTAAAAACATGCCAACTCGAGTCAACTGGATTGGGTTGACCCAATCCAGTCAATCCGGTTGACCAGGTCAGCTTAAAGAAACAGAAAAGAAGGTCTCTTTTCTTCTTCATCGCGCACGTAGGAAACCCGAAGGAAGGGAAGCCAAAAATTGAACATCAAACCGGCATGCCCAGTTGAAGATCAGTGGCCGGTGGACTTCACGGCTCCGTCCGGTGTCGTCCAACAGTTGTGGGCAGTTGGCACGCTAAGGTGGATGACTTGGAAGTCTGGTAACAGACTAAAAAAATTTGTTGGAGATTGGAATCATGAGAGGACAAAAGAGGAAGCGGGTCATCATTTTTGGAGGACGAGAACAACCTTAGAGAGAGAGAGAGAGAGAGAGAGAGAGAGAGAGACGGTGATTAGAGCTTGCTCTAGCTCATTCTGTGCAAGCTTCGTTATGCCATCACCGACGAAACCAAAGCCGACAACGACCATATCCGACTTCTCTAAGCTCCAGAGAAGCTACCAAGTCCTTCCAATCGGGTTTTCACCTTGAAAAACGGTGACTTCTGAGCTTCACCTCAGCCTTCAATGGTACCTTCGGCTTCACTGGTTCATTTTACAATTTGTTGATCTAGAATTGCTCATCGTGTCTCACTGATCATTTCCCAACTTGTTTACTGCATTTCCGTTGCGTAAAACCTCGCGTTGGCCTCTAACTCTCTTCAATCAGTCACGAGCTCCGTGGCTCATTTCAGACTAAACTGAAGCTCCACGATGGTCGGGTAAGTCATCTGGAACTCCTTGGATGCTTCATGATAGTTTAGATTAGTCATGTTACGTATAGAACGGTTAGGGTGACACTCTCGTCGGGGATTAGCACCGGTCGGAGTTGCAGGTATGGACAATGTTGATCTGCTATGTCGAGCTTCCGTTATGTTGTAGAGGAGATCCGTACGAGTCAAATGGAAGTGGTTTCGTGCGATTTGGTACTCTGTAGGTGGAGATAGAGCCTTCCGACGAGGAACCGGCGAGAGAGCATCGGCGCCGATCATCTTCCCTGGCAAAGGTGTTGACCGATCAACGATTGTTGACCAGTCAACAGTGATGTGGCGCTGACGTTGCGGCCACGTTAGTGCAGTTGTTATAACCGAATAAAAGGGCTTGGATCTGACGGTGGAAGATAGGCCACGTGTCGAGATCTCGTTCTTTCCAGAAATAAAAACCTTTTTCTGTTAACAAAATTTTCTTGATCCGACGGTCGCATTTTAGCCGCGTGTCTCAATCTGGGCGATCGGCTTCTTTTGATAGATCAGGCCGTCCATATACTGACGCGTGGAACAATATGGGCCGTAGGATCGATTTTCGGCAGGAATTTGAAATTTGAGCGGGTATAGAGAAGCAGCGCCGTTTTGGGCGAAGCCGGTCCGGGCCGAGTGCTTGTGGGTTGTGGGCTGGGTCATCCGACCCTATCCAAATCATATTTTCTTAATAAAAAATTCAAAAATGATTTTTAAAAATAAAAAAATCAAAAAATTCTAGAAAATTCTAAAAATATTAGAAAATCCTAGAAAATCAAAAATAAATGTTGAAAAATTGTAGAAAATTCCTAGACACTCCAAAAATTCTCAAAAATTGAGGATTGACCACATACAACTAATCAATCCTATTTTTGAGATTTCTCATCCGTTTTTCCAGAAATTGACGATATTATCCTTTATGGGTAAATTACCTCTGCTTGGTATATGGGATAGGTCGAGAAAACCAAGATAAGAATTAGGGTTAATTAGGTGACCACTTCTTATGCTAGGATTTTCAAGTCTCGTCCTTTGTTTGAAAATGACGATTTTACCCCTCAAGGGGTAAATCGTCTTTCTTATTCCAATCGAGCCGTGAAAATTGCTCAAAATTAGTATTTGGGTCTGGCGGTTGACCAATCCTTCTGTAATGACGATTTTACCCCTCAAAGGGTAAATCGCTTCTGAAATTTCAAAACAATTCTGAAAATTCCTGAAAAATAGGAAAGAGATTGGTTTGATGGCCAATCCTATTTCCATCATCTTCTGACCCCATATTTCATATGAAATGACAAATTTTCCCTTCTAGGGTAAATTCTCTCAAAACTTTTCAAAATTATAATTTTGCCCCTCAAGGGCAAAGTGTGTCAAGAACACTCCTGGCCATTGATTAACATTTCTCTAGGGTAATAAAGCCTTACTAGGGATGCCACGCTATATTCATGTGATTTATTAGCATGTTTTGGATTCCTGATTTGCGCACTCATTTTATTGACTGTGTTTACTTGGATAATTAGTCCTATTTGCATGAACTCTTAGATTTAGGGTTCGCACCTCACTCATCTACACGAAATCCCAAGACTAGATAAATCATTCAATTTAGGTGCCGAAAGAGCGTCAACTCTGATAGTTGGTGTAACTAAGTCCCTGATCCCATTTCTCTGGTTATCGTAGAATCGAATAGAATGCTCCCGGCTATTTGATAGGATTTCCGATCATGCCCTCCGCAAAACGATCGGTGGCGACTTCTTGGCATGTACATAGATCACATATTACCAGACCACAACGAAGGTCGACCACGTACACCTCCATTGCGACTTGGGTAACAGGCCTTGGGAGAGACTTGCGTCCGATCAGACGGGACAACCCATTAACCCCCTACGCCGGGATAGACCACGTGGGAGGGTCGCGATAGTTATTCTCAAGAAGAAGGAATAGATTACGATGAAGCTTATGCAACATTTGCCAAGTTAGAAGCCATCAGGTTACTTCTTGGTTATGCTTGTTACAATAACTTTATCCTTTTTCAGATGGATGTGAAAAGCGTATTCCTAAATGGTTACATCAAAGAAGAAGTTTATGTTGAGCAACCCATTGTTTTTGAAGAACCTAGAAGAAAAGACCTAGTTTATGCTATAAGAAAAGCGCTTTATGGACTGAAGCAAGCACCTCATGCTTGGTATGAAAGATTAAGTAGTTTTCTTTCTAAATAAAAGTTTGTCAAAGGTAATGTAGATACTACTCTTTTTAGTCAGAAGAAAGGAAAAGATATTCTACTTGTTCAAATTTATGTTGATGACATAATCTTTGGTTCTTCCAATGAGTATCTTTGCAAAAAATTCTCTAAAGTGATGCAAGACAAATTCGAAATGAGTATGATGGGGGAATTAAGATTCTTTCTTAGACTTCAGATTCATCAGTCAAAGAGTGGAACTTTTATTCGCCAAGAAAAATATGAATTGGAAATTGTCAAGAGTTTGGTTTGGAAAACTGCAAAAAGATAGAGACTTGTATGTCTCATTCCTCCAAACTTGATAAAGATAAAGACGGAAAAAAAAGTTGATCCTAAGCTATATCATAGTATGATGGGATCACTACTTTACCTCACAGTTTTAAAACAAGATATTCTATCTAATGTTTGTTTGTGTTCCAGATTTCAATCAAATCCAAAAGAATAACATCTCTGAGCAATCAAAGGGATTACTAAATATATTGGGACTTATCCCAGTTATGGTCTATGATATTCTAAAAGTTCTGATTTTATTCTGAGTGGATATTTAGATGCAGATCTTGCATGTTGCAAGATTGATAGAAAGAGTACTTCTGAAACTTGTCAACTTATGGGAAATATACTCATATCATGGTATTCCAAAAAGCATAGCACAGTTGCTCTCAGCACAGCTAAAGCAGAATATGTATCTCTTAGAAGTTGTTGTGCCTAGATTCTTTAGTTGAAGCAACAACTGAAAGACCATGGTGTTGAAGATACAAATGTGAAGATTAAATGTGACAATACAAGCATCGTAAATCTTACCAAAATCTCATTCTAAACTCAAGAGCAAAATATATTGAGATCAAACTTCACTTCATACGAGACCATGTTCAGAATGGTGATGTCCATATTCAGTAGGTTGATATAAAGAATCAACTTGCAGATATCTTCTCTAAATACTTGGATAAAGAAACTTTCAATTTTATTAGAAATGAATTAGCTATCACTAATCCTCTTCTTTGAGTATTTTTTTGGAACATGAACTTCAGAAGGAATGTCAGAAGGAACTTCAGATAGAACGTCAAAAGGAACGTCAAAAGGAACGTTCAGAAAGAACTTCAGATGGAACTTCAGAAGGAATGCTCAGAAGGAACGATCAGGTGGAACTTCAGAAGGAACGTTAGAAGGAACTACGATAGAAGCAAACCTTCAGAAAGAATGCCTAAAAAGGAAAGTTTAAAAAAACAAAGAATATTTGAAATTGATTTTGTTTCTGAAAATAACTGCTTTACAGTTTTCTTTTATAAAACTACAAATCGTCACCTCTGTTTATAACTTTCTAAAAGATCACTCATTTTTTTCACAAACCCTAAGCATTTCACAGAATCTTTTTCACTCTCGAGTTTTTGCTCGCCTATTCTCTCTTTCTTCCAAAGTTTCTCATTTCAATGGCTCCAAAATCAGCCTCCGCCTCAAGGAAGCCTACTCGTGCGTCAAGGAGACTCCTTTTTCAAGATACAATCCATGTCGAAGTCTCAGACTCTAAAAGTAAAGATCAAAGAAAAGCTCTTCGGAGCGAAAAAGGTTTGTCTGTATCCGAATTTGAAGAAAAAGAAGCCCTTGCTTATGTTGTTAAGCCTCTATTTGATAATATTAAGGCAGTTGAAGGAAATGAAGATAATCTTAAACAATAGATGAGTATTGTTGATACTTGATTTTCGATTAGTCTTTTTTAGTTTATTTTTTAAAAATTCATAAAAAAATTTATAAAAATTAAAAAATCAACTTTGATGGTCTTGGCCAAGCCCAAAGAACCATTTTTGACAAAAAAAATAATTTTTTCATATTTTTCACATTTTTTATTATTATAAAAAAATATGAAAATTCTTAAAAATTTAGGAAAAATAGCATTTGAGGTCACGAAAATATGAAAAAATAGTCAATATTTTTCTTTTCATTTCCTTCTAAGGGTAAATTGTCTTTCTTTTTCCGATTGAATCATGAAAATTGCTCAAAACTATGATTTGGGCCTGGTGGTTGATCAATCCTTCTGTCTAAGATTTTTACTTCTCATTATTTTTTGAAATGATGATTTTGCCCCTCAAAGGGTAAATCGCCTCCAAAATTCTAAAAAAATTCTGAAAATTCCCGAAAAATAGGAAATGGTTTGGTGACCAATCCTATTTCCGTTCCCTTTTGACTCCATGTTTCATTTGAAATAATAAATTTGCCCTTTTAGGTAAATTGTCTCAAAACTCTTCAAAATTAAAATTTCACCCCTCAAGGGTAGATCGTGTCGAGAACACTCCTAAGCCTTGATTGACGTTTCTCTAAGTTAATAGGGCCCTACTAGGAATGCCACATTGCATTCATGTGATTTATCCAACGTCTTGGTTCCTTGATTTGCGCACTTTCATTGTTGATTATGAATACTAGGATAATCACTCCTATTTGCATGAATTCCTAAATTTAGGTTTCCTACCCCACTCATCTGCATGAAATATTAGGGTTAGATAAATCATTCAATCTAGGTACCGAAAGGGCGTCAACTCTGATAGTTGGCGTAACTAAGTCCCCGATCCCATTTCTCTAGTTATCACAAAATCGAATAGAAGCTCCTAACTATTCGATAGGGTTTCCGATGTACCTTCCGTAAAAAGATTGATGGCGACTCTTTGGCATGTACACGTGTCACATGTCACCAGACCGCATCGAAAGTCGACAACGTATTCCACCGTTACGATTTAGGTAACGGGCCTTAGGAGAGGCCCGCGTTCGACCAGACGGGACGGCCTATTAACCCCCAATCTCGCTGAAGATTTTCGAGAGTCGCAACAAGTATTCACAAGTTTGCTAGTGAAATTAAAAAAGAAAGAGGGGCTTACCAAAGCCAAAGAAATGAAATGACTCGACTAAGACTAAAAGGTTTGACCTGCTTTTTAACTTGCTTAAGGGACAAGGACTTACACTCTATCTCAAACCCCAAGGCTCTCTCTCTTCCTTCCCTTACCAAGGATATCTAAACCTGATAGTTACCGCTCTCTGTCTGTGGGAGGATTCTGTTGAACTCCCATAGTTCGTAAATCTGTCTGCACAGATTGTTGAACCCATTGTTGTACAAATTCTTGAGTTTGCTTCTCATGAGGGTAAAGAGAAAGTTGTTGGTACAAGTACTGCATCGACTCTTAAAAGAACTCCTTCAAAAGGTGTAGTGATAAGGAGTGGAGAAAGTGCAAGCGACTTCGAAGGAGAGGTGTTCTATTTAATGACTTTAAGAAGGTCATATGTTTCAATGTGGATAAGAACTTTCCTGATCCTCTGTTCCAAAATGAAAAACACAAAGAAATATTTGAGCCTCTAAAGCAAAGAGGTGTCATACCTCACAGAGTATTTGATCTGGAGTATTTTGATGGGGCTGAGATTCCCATTCGTAAGCATCTTTAACAAATCAATCTAGAAAACTTTGCAATCTAGAGAAGAAATGTCTTTCCTGTTCTAGCGGCTTATTTTTACTCCAACCTTCACTTTCGAAACTTTAACTCTTTCTTCTTCGCTGTTGATAGAAAAACGTATTATGTGCCTATCCATGAACTTGCTTTCTTAATGGGTGTTGACAAGATGGATTTCACACTTTTGAATATTTCATCCGAGGAAGCCGATTGTTTCCTTATTGGAAAGGAAAACTTCTCAAGAGAGTCAAAAGCTCACATAGCTTACAATGATTTTCCACTAAGGCACACAGTTACGCACAAAGTAGTCATTGAGAACCTCAGACCCAAAGCAGCATCAAAATAGATATTTCAAAGTATGAAGCTAAACTTATGTGGGCTATGCTGAATGGAAAGAAAATTTCCTTTGCACACATTGTTTTGCTTCACATGTACAGGATAGTGCAGAAGACTAAGGGACGGCTCCCTTATGTGGGATTGATATACAGGATTATGAAGTTTTTCCAAATCCTGATTCCTGCAGTCTTTATAAAAAATGCAATTAAGTTGATGAATGTTGGAGGCCATGCTGAAGAAGATGGGTTTCAAAATAACATCAAGTGGGTGGAGCAACAAGAACTCTGACATAGTTTTTGTATAATTTGAGGAAAGATCAAAACAAAGACCCCCCCAAAGAAGAAAGACTGCGGTTAGCAAAGGAAGGGTAGTAGAAACTTCAGATGATGAAGAATTTTCAGAAGAAGAAGGTGACACTGAGGTATTAGATTGAGAAGCTACAGTTTCACTTCCTTCTGCAAGTGATGAAGATGTAGCGGAGACAGCTGGAGAAGCTGTACATCAGAATGAGCAAGATGACCCTAATGACAAAGAAGAGGGTCTCTATGAGACTAAGGAGACAGAAATCTCTGCTTAAGAAAAGAGAAGGATGTTGAGATTGTACTGGAAGAATACATTCAACTGTGGACTGTAGAGTCTACAGAAAGAGAAGAGATGGAGAAAGGGTATACTGAGACAGTTATCAAATTTTATGAAGAAGATGAGCTGTGGAATGCTCAATTTGATGCAGATGAATAGATGGCAAAAGCAGATGAAACAGTTGAGACTATTGAACTTGACGTCCTAGAGTCAGAAAAAATAACTGCTCAAGAGGAGCAAATTTTAAAAGACCAGACTATTTGATTAGAGAAAATGGATATTTGTGCAGAGACAGGAGCTGCTACAACAGCAAAGGCTAAACGAAGGAAGTTATTGCTTAGGTGGAGCCAACATTGCCAGATTCTAATGTTATTGTAGCATCTGAATCTGTACTGAAGCACTCAAAAGAACAACCTTATACTGAGGGGGAGACAAGGATGAGAAAAGTGCTATAATATACAAAACAAGGCACAACATCAACTGCCAAAAAGATAGATCCTATTGAGACCCTAAATACATTCATTGCAGAGCTCTTGTAAAAAAAAAAAAAATCTCAGTTTGGCGTTCAGAAGTAGATGGAACAACTCTAACAGCTAGTAGTTCAGAGGATGGATACAATGGAAAGAATGCTTGAGCATCAGATGAAGGGGTTCGAGCACAAGATAGATACTCGAATGAAGGATTTCTAGCAACAGATAGATAATCAGATGAAGAGATTCACACAAAATATAGATAAACTTGAAACTTCTCTTGATCTATATGGCAAGATGTTATGTGCTGAGATGGCAAGTATGCAGACTTACTGATGAGAAGGTAGCTTATGATATCCCAAATCCCCAAACAGTCAGAGCTCATGCACTATGTCGCGCCCCGAACCTATCGGGCACGCAAAATCTTACCAGGGCCGTCTTGTCTCGGTGGTACCCAGGATCCGTCGGCCAACAATTTACAACTTTTAAAAGATACAAACATACGGAAGCGATGAAACTTCTCCATACAATTCAGACTTAAGATGACTCAGGACATAGGGTACGTCTTGTTATAAATACCGACTACAGGTTCAGAGGGTACAACTCTAACTTCAAGGTAACATGAAATTCTTAAAGTCACAAAAGTGTAAATCCATTTCCTATAATTATTT
This sequence comes from Rhodomyrtus tomentosa, assembly GCA_028455895.1. Lineage (NCBI taxonomy): Eukaryota > Viridiplantae > Streptophyta > Magnoliopsida > Myrtales > Myrtaceae > Rhodomyrtus > Rhodomyrtus tomentosa. The sequence continues at coordinate 37,143,552 of JAPCWY010000004.1, forward strand.
CTTCAAATACCGATCATTGGCAAGCTCAGATTTCCATCGCCTGTGACCTGAAAAAGTTAATCCCACGACGGGGTGCGATATAAATCTAAGCAAGTTCATCCTAAACCTAGCCTAGGCCATTAGTCCTCCCAAATTATGCAATAAAACAACAGACCATGATTCAAAAACAACACATGACAATACATCAAGGCACCTCGATACGTCTGGCATAACGTAATCACGACTCCAGGACGATCATATCATCACAACTTTCAATTCCAATGGCCAAGCTCGCGTTAATACGCCTCAGGTTAATCAATGTATCGATTGGCAACCCGCGTTCTGACGCATCAGGTTCCAAAGGCCATTTCGATACTTGTATCGACACGTATTAAGACTATCCCACGTTTTGACGTGTCAGGATATCAATTCTCTTTTCAATCGCTATGCCCGCGTCAATACGCCTCAAGCTCAGTCCGCGTCATTACACCTCAAACCATCCAATTGACAAACCCGCGTTAAACGCATCAGGTTTTCAATTCTCTTTTCAATAGCTCTCAGGCTCGGTCGCATCATCACGCCTCAGACCATCAAATTGACAAACCCGAGTTAAACGCATCAGGTTTTCAATTCTCTTTTCAATAGTTCTACCCACGTTAATACGCCTGAGGCTCGGTCCGCGTCATTACACCTCAAACCATCAAATTGACAAACCCGTGTTAAACACATCATGTTTTCAATTCTCTTTTCAATAGCTATGCCCGCGTCAATACGCCTCAGGCTCGGTCCACGTCATTACGTCTCAGACCATCAAATTGACAAACCCGTGTTAAACGCATCGGGTTTTCAATTCTCTGTTCAATAGCTATACCCGTGTCAATATGCCTCAGGCTCCGTCCGCGTCATTACACCTCAGACCATCAAATTGACAAACCCGCGTTAAACGCATCAAGTTTTCAATTCTCTTGCCAACTCATTCATATTTCTCAAACAATCGCCATTTTAGGCCAAATATTACATAGCCATACCAGCATCCATGTCAGTTGAATGCACACAACAACAATTTAGCCATGAGAGTTATAATTTCTCATCATCAGGAGTACACACGACTCACACCTCCATTATCTCAGTCGATCATGAACAATCAATGCAATAGCCTCCCAAATTCATCAATATATCATCTAAGCGTATCCAGTAGTGTCCTAACTTCCTAGCAAAGGTTTAGGAGTCACTTACTTTTCAATTTAATTGGTAAAATTCCCTCCAAGACTCCTCCAAAGATTCGATTCCCTTGATCCAAAAATAGGGCAGCCGTGCAACCTAGTCCAAAGTTAGTCAAACGATCAATTTTTCTAGTCCAATCACCAATTCACGGAGCATACACCTCATTAACATCTCAATTAACATTCTTGTATGTCTTAATGACAAATTTAAAGCATGGCTACACCTCCCACAGCCCTCAAAGGACTCGGTTCATCCAAACCGAAATAGGGCAGAATTCGATTCTGCCCTCTACCTCCTTAATCAGTGCATAATTCAACTCTAAACCTTAATTTACCACAAAATCAACTTGCTAACATGTTGTTCTAAGAGTTAGGAAGCCTCAACGAATATTTAGAAGCAAAATAACACCTCAAGGACTTCCGATCAGCCTGGTTCCACTAAGTGTACATGCGGTCAGATTCTACCCCAGAAAAATCACCTCAAATCAGCAATGAAAACCCATCTTAACTCAACTAAAATTGCAACCACAGCTCATCCAACTTTAATACTATAAGTGTAGAAGATCTCACCAAAAATTTGAAGCCATTTGAAGTACGAAAGATCCTGAAACAGGTCTTTCCCCAAAACCAGTCAGAATCTGCCTCGTCTGGACCTTTGTCCACTCAAATCGAGCTATGGGAAGATCTACGGGGTCAAATTGAGCTTATAATATGTTTATAGAAAGATAAGACAATAAGCTTTCATTTGGTGATGGTTTTACCTCGATCCGATATTGGACGAAGAAGATATGATCTAAATAGTGGGACGATCGGGACTGATCGACTAGGAGCTCTCGGATTCAAAATTGACCAACATGACCTTTGCTCCTTCAAACGGCTCTATGGGACAAACGGCTAAATGGATTTGGAATCAAAATACCTTGTTGGAACGGCAAGATGATAAGCTTTCTAATGGTAGGTGGCACGTCTTAATCCGATGACGGATGAAGAAGTTATGCCAAAACAGTGGCCGGTGACGAGACTGGGCAGTGTTCTGGCGAGAGAGAAAAGAGAGGAAAATGAGAGAAAGGTGAGGGGGAGAGGGTTTGGCCGAGCAAATGAGGGAGAGAGAGAGAGAGTGAGAGGCTTTATTTCAATCTTCCAATTGGTCAAAGGCTTAGAATGATAGGTTAAAAGGTGATTCAATCAATGTCAATGCCTAATCCTTTGACACTTGTCCTCATGTCAATCAAGGCTCATTCAATGGCCCTCATTTTTCTTGATTTTCGGCAGCCTTTAGGGTATTGTGATTAACCAAAATGCTCATATCCAATTATAAATGCAAGGCCAAGGCTTAAGGGGCAAATGGTAATTTTACTCTCGATGTCCGGAACGTCGTTTTTCTGATTCGAATTACCTTTGATGAGGCGACGTCTAATTCGATTAGAACATTGGAATCTTTATTTTTCATTTGCAAATTTTGAGATTTCGTTTCATATCTCAAGCCTCGAGGGGGCGGAAAATTCAGAATGTTACACACTAAAAGTAGGAGAAGACTTCAACAAGGATTCAACGAAGGAGGCTAATGAAGAACATGAAGATATTCCCTCTTCTTCAAAATTGCCTCAGCAACCATCTATTAAAGTTTTCATTGAAGTCCTTATTTTAGCTTGAACAATGTATGTTTAACATATTTTCTTGAGTTTTTTTGTTATAAGTTGATATATTCATGCCATGCATTACATTCCCTGATTTTTTGTTGATGACAAAAAGGGGGAGAAGCCTCTATCCTCTAGTTTTTCACAATTATAATGGATGAATCAAGAAGTGTGTATGAAATGAAGTACTCTCGATCTAAGAATTATACAGACTTTTCCCTTTTAATGCCGATCTTTTCTCCCTTCGACCTTGATATGTCTTTTATACTCCCCCGCCTCCAATCTAACCGTTACAAGGCTTCTAGAAGAGGTCTCTCCAAAACTTCCTGTCTAGACAAGACATATATCAAAAGAATATCTCGTAACCATTGGGGATCGTGAAAGGAAAGTCTTCCCCGTTCGGATCAAATCGCCCATACAATTACGATCTTGGGTTTCCATAGATGATTTCACTCATTTGGAAAGTCGTGTGTGTGTCTCTTTGATTTGGCATCCTTGATTGATCTCTATCCCCGAGAATCCTCAATAATGATCCAACTCGATTATATTCGTTGTAGTGTATCAAATAAGTGCATTTCAAAGTTCTTTTCAATTTCCGATTACTGCACGTGAATACTCCACTTATAACTTGAGCATCATTCTAACGTCTGAGCTATCTCCGCCTAACGTCTGAGTTCGAACCAGCCTCTAAGTCCGTTAGAAATCCCATTTGAGCAAAAACCTTTTTGACAGATTCAATCCTGTGCATCCCCGCACCAAAGGATAATATGCAAAACAAATATTCCACGGCATTATCTAGAAACTTAAGAGTGATTGGATTGTTTTGTCAACTTTAAAATTACTTAGGGTTTTTCTCAATAGTTTTAATATGAAGTTAGCTTTTAAATTAATTATTCGTTTAATTTTAGATGTTTTATTACGATGACAGATTATATGGGAGCCCTACACTGATGTCATTTAGGTTCTACCAGAGTACTGCCAGCAGGGACGTTGTTGTTGGAATGTGAAGGTCCTACTCAACTGCCACCGGAGAGCTGAGTGACACTACCCAGGCCGAGTACTTCGGCAGTTTAGCTTGCAGCAAAAAATACCAAGAGTTCTCGATGATCATACAGCCTTTCATGATATTGAAAACACGCTACCGAAGAAGGATTCGATGGATAGGCAGATAGACTGCATCAATTTGAGGGGTTGACGTCATGTCAGCCCCCCCGCCCCGGTACAGGTGCGAGCAACTCCCTGCAAGCATACTCTCAAGTCCTTGGATTCATAAATCGAGAGATGCAAAAAAAATCGTTCGCATGCGGAAGTGATAACATAAATTCCTCCGTACAAACATTAGCGGGGACATGGATAGTAAGAACACCATAATTACATTTATACATAACCTCCCACGAGTTCTTACAAAAGCACTGGTAGACTAATCCTGCTAATCAGTAGGGGTAACTGGATCAACTCAAAAGACAAACATTAACATCTCCAAAGAAAACGGACCATCGAGGTCTTCAGCAAAATAACAGTCTAGAAAACGGAAACCCCTAGGTAGAGCTGCTAGAGTTTTCAGTCTCCTCGGCATCCTCGGTAGGCTCGTACTCCGAGAAAGTCTCCGAGCATATCTCTACGGTATCCTCCATCGTCTCGTCTGCTGACTGCTCCACCAGGTCATCCTCAGAGGCTTCGATCTCAATGACCTCGTCGGTGTCTTCTAAGGTTGGGGTCCTCTCAGACATGTTTCTCGAACCAGCTACCGATCTCTCGTCCTCCACAAAATCCCCAGTGGGATGACACCAACTAGGGATAACCCTACGGGGTACCTCAGAGGACTTTAGTGGTCCAACAGTAACCTCCCTTACTCTCCGAAATCAAGCCTCGAACCTATGAGGCTTCCAATTCTTTCCACCCACATCGACCCATATTACAGTACACCTCCTAATATACACGGTTCCCCGTCCATCCGAAAACTCAAAATACGCGAACATCTCCTTCGGGTCACCTAGTTTGATCGGCAAAATTCTCACGTCTAGGATCTGAAAATGTGATCCCGCAACGGGGTGAGATTTACATCTCAGTAAGATAGGTCCTAACGCTAGATTAGGTTGACCGTACACTTAGGTGAATGCAATCAAGAATGAAATGCACAAACAATCACATGAAGCATTCAATAGTTATTGAATAATATATGGACACAGACGAGCGTCAAGCACACAATCATGGCATCATATCTCATCGTTCGAACGAAGCACACATTACCAAGTCAGGTCACACCTTCCACCCTTCCAGTTCTTCATTGATTCACGCTCGCGTTTATAACGCCTTAGGCTCGGTCCGTGTAATTAAGCCTCAGACCATCCCATTGACAAACCCGCGTAAACGCATTAGATTTTCAATTTTATTCCAGGCCTGTGTCGACACATATCAAATTTCGTCATGCTTCTCAATGTATCAGGACATTGGCCATTTCAATCCCGTGTCTCAACGTATCAGGGTACAATTCTCACAACCCCGTGTCTCAACGGCTCAGGGTATCAATCCATACAACCCCACGTCTCAACGCCTCAGGGTATCATAGGTTTCAAAGCATGCCAGACAATATTTCAATTTAAACTTCATGATCGAGTACAAGCTCATGCATCGAGCTAGATATCTATGGCATGCAAGGCAATCAATCCCATCACTCACAAGAGGCAATCATTTCATGGCACAATTATTCAACAAGCGTTCAAGCCATCGACACCTCACGAGGACACACAATGGACAATCACACCATAATTCACGAGAACCAACCTAATTCACACCCAATTCACCCAATCGAGTCCAATCCTCCTAGCCAAGGTTTAGAAACTTCTTACCTTGTGCTAAATTCAACAAAAATCTCCTTCCAGGTACGTCAATCACTCGGTCCAACAATCCTGAAACAGGGCAGCCTCGCACCTATTGGAAATCAATCCAATTTATCAATTTTTCTTGCTCAATTCACCAATCCATGAAGCATAAACCTCAACGACATATTCATCAACATCCTAGTACGTCTCAACGATGAAATTTGAGCTTAATTTCAACTCCAATCAGCTCTCAACAATTCGGTTTGTACAGAATCGAAACAGGGCATTTTCGGTTCTGTGCATACCTCCCTTGATCAGCCCTTAAACTATCCTAAATTCTCAATTTATCCTCTAATCTACTTGCTAACATGTAGTTCTAGGAGTTGAAAAGCCTCACCAAAAATTTGAGCTCAAGGCGACGTCAAATGGTCCACGAACGGCGTAGGTCTTCCCAAGTCCTCAACCGGTCAATTTTTGCCCTTCAAACACAACACCCATTTAGGGTCAAGACTTCATCAAAATCAGCACAAATTTCTACCACAACTCAATATACATGTGCCCTTGATGTCCACAAAATTTGGCAGAATGATTCAAACGATTCGAGGTCCTACCGAGTTCAAAGAGCAGCTTACCTCCAACTGCGACGGTTTCCATCGACTCTCGGGAAAATGGCTGGCCAGAGCTCCTCAATGGGTCAAATGACTTGATTCAAGTTGGAGCTAGTCAGTAAGAGGCTGAGCTTGATGTTGGTGGCCGGCTCAATGGCTGGAAGTCGCCGAAAATGGCAATCGAAAGTGGCGAAGGCAGCGGCAGTGGCTGGTCGGGCTGGAGCTGGTTCGGTCGAATGGAGAAAATGAAAGGAAGAAGAAGATGACTATAGTGAGAGGGGGTTTCAGCTGAGCAAGGAGGATGAAGAGGGTATACATCAATTCAAGAGTCAAACCCCAAAGAATGGTAGGTTAAAAGTTGATCAATTAATGCCATTACTCCATCCATTGATACTTGTCCCATATCCATCAATTAGATGATCCAATGGCCATAAATCACTCTCAATTTTTGGCAGCCTTAGGGGTATGGTCAATGACCAAAATGCCCTTATCCATTTATTAAGGCAATGCCAAGACTTGAGGGGTAAAATGATAATTTTACCCTCGACGTCTGGAATGTCGTTTTTCTAATTCAAATTTTCTTCGATGAGGCGACAGCCAATTCAATTATAATGTTGAAATTCTTGATTCTCCATTTTCTAATTTCAAGACTTGTCTCTAAATCATTTCTCTGTCAGATGTGATTCCAACCTACCCCGAACTGACGAGCGACTTTTGCAGACGTTACGCGTATCGACTCTGTGATTCTCATCACACTTAGGGCTCGTCAATTCATGGAGACCTTGGTTGTCATGTAATTGCGAGGGTCTATTACTAATTCCGACGGTCTCGATCGTCATTGTTTGATTTAGGAAAATTTTGTAAATTATATATTGGTTAAGCGGCATCACCCACGCTCCAATCGTATAACGCTAGCAATGCATTCCTTAATCATTCTTAGATCGGCCTTTTGTGGCTCTAAATGTCCCCTCGACAATCCTTATGGTCAAAGTGCCATTTTCTATTTGAGTTCCCTAGGTCCGCGTACCTTGTCTCGCGTTAGCCTTCCCCTTTTGGTCAGTTAAGTCGAGATTGATCAGATCCGAGTGAGATACGACTGAAATACATCATTAGATATATTCTCATTAATAAGTCTCGAAATGACAGGAAAATCAGAATGTCACAACTCTTCCCCCTTACAAAAATTTCATCCTCGAAATTTACAATAAATTCAGTTACTCAAACAAATGGGGGTATTGAAGCCTCATCGTTTCCTCGCTTTCCCACGTAGCTCCTTCGATTCCATGGTACTCCCAAACAACTTTTACCAATGGAATCGTCTTATTTCTTAGAATCTGCTCCTTTCGATCTTCGATCCTGATTGGCTTTTCTACGCAGGATACTTTGTCATCCACTTCGATAACCTCGTAATCCAATACATGCTTCGGGTCCGGCTCGTACTTCCGTAGCATTGACACATGGAAGACGTTGTGTACTTGGACAAGTTAGGCGGCAAGGCAAGCCTATAGACTAAGGTCTCAATTCGTTCCAAAATCTCAAAAGGTCCTACGTACCTTAGATTCAGTTTCCTTTCTTTTCAAATCGAGATAATCCTCTCATTGGCGATACCTTAAGGAAAACATGATCGTCTACTTGAAATTCCAAAGGCTTACGCCGTTTATCCGCATACCTTTCTGACGACTTTGTGCTGTTTTTAGTCTATCCCGAATTATCTTCACCGCTTCCACCGACTGCTCTACCAACTCTGGGCTTGTAATACTTCTTTCTCCAACTTCGTCCTAGCAAATCGGGGTCCTACAAGCCCTTCCATAGAGTTCCTCAAAAGGTGCCATTCGAATACTCTGTTGATAGCTGTTATTATATGCGAACTCTACCAGATGCAACTGATCCTCCCATTCACCTTTGAAGTCTATCACACATGCTTGTAACATATCCTCGAGCGTCTAAATTGTCCTCTCCGATTGTCCGTCCATCTGTGGATGGTATGCCGTACTAAATTGTAATCGAGTTCCCATGGCATCTTAAAGACTCTTCCAGAAGTTCGCCCTGAACTTGGAATCCTTGTCCGATATAATTGTCACGGGTACTTTATGTAGTCTCACTACCCAAATAGAATCATGGCCTCTCTGGCTCCTTGGTAGTCCCATGACAAAGCCCATAGTCACGTGTTCCCATTTCCATTCATGAATCTCTAACGGCTATAACAATCCACTAGGCTTACAGTGTTGTGCCTTCACTTGCTGGCGTATCAAGCACTTCGCCACATACTTCACTACACCCACTTTCATCCCATTCCACTAATAATGTTGACGCAAGTTCTGATACATTTTCGTGTTACCCGGGTGAATACTATAATTGCTTCTGTGAGCCTCCGATAAAATCCTTTCTCTAAGCTCTCCATCCTTTGGTACTCATAGACGCCCCTCGAAACTTCAAAATTTCATCTTCTAACACTTGGAACTCTGGTTTCCTCTTTGTAGCATCCATCTCCAAGATTTTTTGAATTTTCGGGTCTGTAGACTATAAAGCTTTTATCCTTTTCTGGATCTCAGGTTCTATTCTCAGTGTGGCCATTAAACTAGATAATTGACAGACTTCCAATATGAATTCTGAATCCCTCAAATTTTCAAATAACGACCATCCTTTCACCAGTAAACAGGCAATACTAGACTTCCGACTGAGCGCATCCGCAACTCGATTCGCTTTCCCAGGATGATATAATATATTGCAATCATAATCCTTAAGCAGCTCCATCCATCGACGTTGTCTCATGTTTAGTTCCTTCAAAGAAAATAGATACTTCAGACTCTGGTAATCTGTATAAATTTGAAACTTCTCACCACACAAATAATGCCTCCAGATCTTCAAAGCAAAGATGATTGCTGCCAATTCCAAATCATGAGTTGGATAGTTCATCTCGTGCGATCTTAATTGTTGGGACACATAGGCAATCACTCTTCCATGTTGCATTAGCACATAGCCTAGTCCTTTTAGCGAAGCATCGCTGTATATCTCATAACCTCTAGGTCCCAATGGAATCGTTAATACCGGTGAGGTTGTTAACTGATGCTTAAGCTCTTGGAAACTCCTTTCACATTTATCCATCCGTTTGAACTTCGTTTCTTTCTTAGTCAATCTTGTTAGTGGAATGGCTATAGATGAAAACTTCTCCACAAAGCGTCTGTAATACCCTGCCAATCCTAAGAAACTTCAGACTTCCGTGACCGTAGTAGGCCTAGGCCAATTCATAACGGCTTCAATCTTCGTAGAATCCACATCAATACCTTCTCCAAATACCACATGGCCAAGAAATGCCACTTTATTCAACCAGAACTCGCATTTGCTAAACTTAAAGTAAAGCGAGTGCTCCCTCAGGGTCTACAAGACAATCCTCATATGCTCTTCATGTTCTTCATTACTCTTTGAGTAAATTAGGATATTGTCAATAAAGACTATAGCAAATCTATCCAAGAATTTCTTGAACACCCGATGCATCAAGTCCATGAATGTGGCTAGAGCATTGGTTAGTCTAAAAGGCATCACGGTGAATTCTTAATGACCATACCTTGTCGAAAAAGCAGTCTTAGGTAAGTCTTCCTTCTTAATTCTCAACAGATGATACCCAATGTGACGTTTTGATTTTCAGTCAATTTCAGGCTCAGTAATGAGAAGGGTGTATCTAGAGATGGATTTCAGTCGTATTCCACTCAAACTTGATCAATTCAAGTAGACTGACCAAAAGGGAAAGGCTAACGTGAGACGAGATACGTGGACCTGGAGAACTCGGATAGGAAATGGCGCTTTGACCATAAGGATTGTCGAGGGGATATTTAGAGCCACAAAAAGGCCGATCTAAGAACGATTAAGGGATGCCTTGCGAGTGTCATATGATTGGAGCGCGGGTGATGCCGCTTAACCAACGTACGATTTGTAAAATTTTCCTAAATCGGACGGTGAAGATCGAGACCTTAGGAGCTAGTGATAGACCCTCACAATTACATGACAACCAAAGCTGCCACAAATTGATGAGCCCTCAGCGTGATATGAATCACGGGGTCGATACGCGTAATGTCTGCGAAAGCCGCCCGTCGGTTCGGGATAGGCTGAAACCACATCTGATAGAGAAAACTATAAGAAATGAGCCTTGAAAGATTTGAAAGGGAAAATCAAGAATTCTAATGTCATTTGGATTGGCCATCGCCTTATCGAAGATTTTCGGAACGAGAAAAACGATGTTCTAATCATCGGGGGTAAAATGACCGTTTTGCCACTCAAGCTTAGGACTTTGCCCTTGCAATTGAAGAAGGGCATTATGGACATTTAGCCCACCTTATTGCCGCCGAAAAAAGAAGAAGAAGAAGGCTGGCCATTGGATCTCCTTGGTTAGAGCATTTGCCAAGTGTCAAAAATCCAAGAGTTGTGGTCATATCACACTATTCACTCACCTACCATTTAAAGGCCTTTGACCAAGCTTGGAGTATATCAAAATCTGTCTCTTCTCTCTCTCTCCTCAACAATATTCGGCTAGACCTCCCCTCAAACCACCGAGAACCACTCTCTTCGTCTTCAGTTTTCGTTACCCGGCGAACAGGTTCTGGGCTTCACTTCGCCGGCCACCACAGCCACTTCCGGCCACCAACTGCTGCCGGCCGACCACCATGACAAAGCTCCATGCCTTGCCGACATCCTCCAACAAGAATCGAAGCATTTGGAGCACCGAACAGTCAGGAGTAAGGATTCTCCCGAGAGTTGACGGAATCTGCTCCAATCTGAGGTAGGTCCGGTTTCTGACCTGTTTAGTGGCCGAAATCTTGGATTTTTGAGCTCAAATTTTGTGGAGGCTTAGTAGACTTGTAGATGAATCTGTGGTAAAATGTTGAGATGGATTTGATTAAGTTTTGACCATGAACTTACCTTGTTAATCTTGCCCAGAAAACTGCCAAATTCTGTGCTTGGAGGAACCAGCGACTTTGGATGGTTTTCTGGCGACCAACCAGCCTAAAACTCATGGTGAGCCTCTTGGACCCTTAGATAATCATGTTAAGAGATAGATTGATGATTAAATGGAGGATTTAGGAGTGGATTGAAGGCCGGATATGCTCGGTTTGCACAGAACCGAAGTGAACCGGTTGGTTCTGTGCAAGACCGGTTCTGTTGGGCTGGTGATGGATGAATTGCAAGTCTCAAATTGATGTTTAAAGCATGTCAAGATGTTGAGGATTATGTCATGGAGGATTAGAGCCCGTGGATTGAGGAATTTGGTATAGAAATTGACATAATGGTTGAACATGCTAGGTTGCACAATGAATTAACCCATGAGTTGCTTGGCCAAGACTTCGAGGCTTCCAAGAGGAGTAATTTGGGTTGTCAAATCAAAAGTAAGAAAATTCCTAACCCTATGTTTAAGACGATTGGACTCGATTGGGTAAGTCGAGGGCCGATTAGGACGATTATGAGAATTTATTCAAGTGGGTAGCTTAGCAATATGCTAAGATAATATCAGATTGATTGTGAGTAATATTGTGTGCCTAGGTTATTTGCCATGCCTGTATATCATTTGAATTGAACCGCATGCCACGAGAATTATGAAACACATTTGAATGCGCGCTTGCTAATGAGTGTGAGATTAAACAATAACCAAGGCATAAGTTAGGTTTGTGGCATAAGTTAGGTTTGTGGCATGAGTATGACATGGCAAGGCCTTGAGATGTGTAAGACACGGGGCAAGAAAATGAATACCCTGATGCGACAAGATCGCGGGGTGAAAATAGATATTGTGTAGCGCCCTGATGCAATGAGTTCGTGGGGTTGAGATAGCCAGGGTCTTGATGCGATCTAATCGCGGGACGAAGAGGCCCTGAAGCGTATGAGAAGCGGGGCAAGATATATATATACCCTGATGCGACGAGTTCGTAGGGTTGAGTATGTGCTCATAAACCTTGCCTAGAGATGAACCGGGACCTGATGCATTTACGCGGATCACCGATGACGGTCTGATGCGTTTACACGGGTCGAGCCTAAGGCGACTAGTTCGCAGGCTAGAGAATGAGGTAGGCAAAAGTTGAGATAATGTGATTGGCCAGGAGATTTATCGGAACCTGATGCGTTTACGCGGGTTGCCGAGCCTAAGGCGACAAGATCGTGGGCTAGAGATTTAGACAGGTTGAGGTCAGTGAATATGAGATGTGGTAGGCTGAGAGTGCGTAGGCATCATAACCTGAGTGTGACTTGAGATCATAGATGTTTGCCTGTCATCCATATGTTGAGTTTATTAACTGGTGTCCTATATGCCCGTGTGAGCCAGAGTCTAATTTTATTGGATATGTGACTACCTGAGTGGACGATTAGCCTAACCTAGGGTTAAGACCCACCTTACTGAGATTTATATCTCACCCCAATGGGGGCTTGTATTTTTCAGGTTCCAGACGAAGGAAGCACGAGCTTGCCAATGACTGGCACTTGAAGAGATAGTTGATCAAATGCACTAGAATGGATTTATCTTTTGATGATGTTTGGGTTTGTACTTTTGATTGGTGGAATTTGAATTGAATCCGTGGTAAAAGTGGTTAATGAGACTTTGTTGTTTATGTCCTAAGTCATCGGTATGTCGTTGTATTTATAAAATTGGAGGATGGCATCGCTTCTGCATGCATTGATTAAAGGAGTTGTAAGCTATTGGCCGTTGGATCCTGGAGCATTCTTAAATAAACGGCATGGACAGGGATGTTCGCATACACTTCGAGTTCGGGGCATGACATCCTAGTTCGATCTGGTATCAGAGCAAGGTCAGCTCGATCCAATGAGATTGAGACTTGGAGTGATAAGGAGCGATAAGGAGCGATAAGGAGCGATGACTTGAGGACAATTTGATATTGAGGTCCATAGGACTAGGCATGGATTGTTGAGTCTCGAGGACAGTAGGCTTAAACTTGTATACACTTGAATGGTCTCAGAGTTGATTTGGATGGATGATCTTGAGTTAGATGGTGATTAAAGTTCAAGTGGAAGCAAGATGTGATTGGAGAGTCATGATCATGGACTTTGAGGTAGTAATTGTGCTTGAGGATAATAGGAAATTGATTATGAATGAAGGGTCAATTGAGGTGTATGATTACGATCTTGATTTGTCTATAACCCAACTTGAGGAGTACGAATTATAAGGAGACGACTGATATTAGTGGATTCAGGCTTGAATTGCATGATATTTTGATGGTTTAGCTATCGATTGTTATTGACAGCCTTGGGCGATATGAGTTGAGATGAATACGAGGAATGCCTAAATCGAAAATCAATTGTGATTGGATGCATGAGGAGTTGATTTGAATGTTGATTGGACTTGAGATAGATAATGGAATATAGGCAATTGATCTGCGAGATGTGATGGTCATTGGTGGAATTAGAACTTTTGATTGGATAGGAATTGATTTGAAGGCGCTTTTGTTATGACAAGTGGTGAGGACAGTCATGCTGTGCTTGAGTTTGTGAATTTGAAATGAAAGTCGATGAGAGTGCATGCAATGACTTATCGCTGTTAGACTTGATAAACCGTCGCTTGGTATGGGACGAGTTGATGGGATACCTACAAACTGTGATGAAACATGATATGGGGCATGTGGAACGGGGCTTTTTCTGTAGATGTATGGCTTGGGACAACCTGCATCGGCCAGGTCTGATAAGGGCGGGGAGTGATCGTCAGGATAGAGAGGTTCGGACAAGGATCGACTCCTGGCATGCTTCTAAGACGACAGAGGTAGGAATAACCCAAGTCATAACTTGAAAAGGGAAGCCTAGGTATCAGGTTGAGTCCAATGGTGGATAAGAGATGTATGGCACGGGATTGATTCTCATCAAGAATGATTAAAAGTGGCATGATCGGTGTAATGGTGCCTATGAGTAGCATGTTTAAAGGCTTTGTGCTTAGCGGTGGATGCCCTTGGAAAAGAAAAATGATAGTTGTGAGGGGCCTGTTAGGCATGTTTGATGATTAGCCTCATGTGATTGGTTTGGCCAAGATATGACTGAGAGGTTAGACGATGTATGGGTTTATACCCGAGGAACAAGGCCTGTGAGATGAGATAGTCTGTTGTGACTATGCTAGAGTGGCGGATGCCTTTAGGCCTAGAATATGAGTTTTTGACCCAGTGAGTTGCTGCGTTGAGTGCTTGATTGATAGTTGCCTAGTTGAGGCTAGCCTAGTAAAGGCCGTCAATTGAGGAGATTGCCTCGTTGAGGATGGTTTGAGGAGGGATTATAGACTAAGGATGATTTGAGATCCTTGAATATTCGGCAATTAATCAGGAATTGCTTGAGAATCATTAGAGAGATGGTTGATAGTGAAAGACATTGAGATGAACAGCCTGAGGTTGATAGACTTGAGTAAACGACTTGAGTCTTGGATTCCTGAAGGGAATCATAGTGGTTCAAGGGACATGGAAACCTGATGAGACTGAATGACCAAGGTATGGTCGCTAGAGTAGCACTTGATTTTCGTATGTGAGATACAAAAAGATCCAAGGACCAAGATAGATCATGAGAACGTAATGAGTTTGAACGACAAGGTGTGGTCATAGAAGAGCGTTGGGCTCGAGGATACGCGGTATGGAAGATTCGAGAATTGATATGAGTCATGAGAATTGAGTGAATATGGGCGATCGGAGCATGAGTACTAAAAGAGAAGATGGCTCGATCGGTTGATCGTACGAGACCCAAGAGCTGAATGGGTCGAAGGACTTTAAATGGAAATGAGAAAAATTATGGATTGAGCGAGCTCGGAGAGGAGCTGCCATGATTCTCTAAATCACTAGGTGATAAATGCTTGTACAGACGAGTTATGTGACGGAAGTCACGAGAAAAAGGACTTTGAGTAAGTCTTTTTGAGATTGAATGTGTGGGTAGGATCACGTGAGCTTGGAAAAGCCTGTAAGATTATGTACAGGGCCGAAATTGATTGAGCCAGACCGAGGGATGAGGTTCGAAATTGTCTCCCTCTAGATTGAGGATTTTGTGAGAAAACCTCAGAGGTTTGGGTGCCCTAAAGAAAGAAAGTGACCCTGGCAGTACTAGCCCTAAAAGGCTATTGAGGATTGGTGAAAGGTCACTAGAGGAAGGATTTCCTCCGAGGCATGAGATCTGCCTAGACTACCTCTGTTGAGTTGACCGATGGAAAGTATCATCCTGAGATTGCTTGGGAGCAAGGATTATTTGGATCCTGATATTGTTGCAAGGATCGTAGGATGATTGGCCAGTATGAGACAGAGTTCTCAAGGTCGCTTAGACATATGGTAAGGGTGGTCAAGGATCCTTGAATAAGATGAGTAAGTCCCTAAGTGAATGGGAACTTGAAGACCTTATGACTGAATGTTGTTCCCGATTTTGAGGAATGGCGATGAGACTCAGCAAGAGAAGAGAATGATTAAAAGATTTATGAGTAAGAGAACTCCTGCTCATGGATTACGAGCAAACAGATATTCGTTATGAATATGGAGCGTGCCTATGGGAAATGGTTGATTACTTGGGCAAAGGCACATAGTGGAAAGTGATTAGTAAGTCTCTTTTGTTATGAATGAGGTCGAAGAAGAATTGGCGTGTTAGACTGCCTGAAGTTAATGGTTTCCTGGGATCGGTTGGTTGAATGAAACCATGAGAGAGGAAATCATGAGTTGTTGTTCCCTAAAGAATAGAACGTTGCTCTTAAAGGGCGATTGGACTATGAAATGGTCGTTGACAAAAAGAAAAAAGAGCGGACTTGATAGTCCTGACTGGTTGTGATTCCAGTAAACGATTTCGTAAGCGAAAGGAACGCTTGAAGAACACTTGCAAAGTGATTTGAAGAAATCGAATTGACCATTTGACAAGCGAACGGGTGAAGACCCAAGGGTGAACAGATATTAGCACAGGCGGTGATTGAGTTATGGGAAAGAGGATGTGAAAGCATGGTGGCATTTGAATCCTGGAGTAAAGGTGTCGCCGTTGGCGCAGACTCCAAGATTATCGTCCTATGGAATGGGAAGGACAAGGTGAATTTGAAGTGAGAAAATGCCACGGAGTTTTGTAGTTTCTTTCTTAGGGTAAGAGACCCTTTTGTAAATGGAAGAGAAGCTCTAAATCGCCTTAGTATTATGATTGAGCGTATGAACTAGGAAAGAAGACATAGAACTTGAGCGGCTCCTGGAAGTGAAATCGGAGAGGTTGTCTTAAAGACAATGTTGAATTTCAGGATGATGTCGACGATCAGTGGAACAAACGAAATTAAATAAGGTCGCCTTAGCGAGATGAAACTCAGAGGCTGACATTGATGCTTCTCAAAGAGAAGAGTGATAAGGATAAACGAAATGTCGTGTGGTCCTAGAGGAGACCTGTGACGACAGAGAGCCAAGGTCTGAGCTCTCAAGTGAAAAGTGTGAGGAGTAGTAGAAAGAAGCCGATATCAATTGAATTAAGTACCCAAGGAATGATTGAGTTGGTCGTTACCGTCTTGAGAGACGATGGTTAAACTCATGTAAGGAGCCATGAGAAACATGAACAGTTATGAGGGTGTCATGTGGGCTCTAAGGAAATGTCTATTGCCCACTAAATGTGAAGAGCGCAGGCTGTGAACCTGATGAAGTGAGATTCATGCATTGGAATAAGTGATAAATCCTTTGAGGATTGAAATCAGTGATGAATCGACTATAGTCGATGCGAGTTGTGGAAAGTGCAAGCTTCACGGGATTGATGGGTGGCAATAGACGGACCGTTGAAAGACTTCCCACAAGAGCTGTTTCATTGATAAAATGGATTAAGGGCCAGATGTAACGCGAGTGGGCGGATGAACGTGAAAGGGGTTTTCAAGGACTGGAATTGAGCTAATGACTATGTGGTTTACGGCGAATCAAGTTGAAGATTGAAAAGCTTGTGAAGGTCGTAGTGACACGATGCACAATGAAACTCGAGGCATAATAAGACGATGTGAAATGGATATGGTTGGTATGTTGTAAAGATAATGCCATATGAATTGGCATGCTCAGAGCATGATTGGAATTGGTTGTGAATGTCCTCGTGATAGAGTTGGGTAATGTTGTTTCAGTAAAAGAACGTTGCAAGGCTACACCTGCAACAAGAGTATAAGGTAGCAGTTTCCCGAGGGGAATTGAACAAGAGGCAACGCAGATGTGTAGAATTACTAGTGGATACGAGAGCATTGCTTAAATGAAGAAAAGACCTCGAGAATTGTGAGAACTAAAGGAGGTTAAGGGTATAGATTGCTTAAAGGAATTGAATGCGAGGCATGTGGAACAAAGTGACCGCCCAAGTGTTATTATAGCAATGTTCATATCGCTAAGGAAGGGTGAACTGTTTAACGAATGTTTACAAGTGAGAGTTGAACATTGAGAAATGGGTGATGGAGGGACAGATCTTCCCTCAAGTTGGAAGTTCGTTAATGGACTAATGTGATGGCTATTGGAAATAACTAGCTTGAGAGCCGGAAGGAGATTGAGGTGTACCATGATTAAACACCGATGCTAGAGGGATTATAGAAATGGATGGAACCCTTGAGGTCATGGACGGAAGTACGAGTCCAGCATTGAAGAGAAACTAAAGGAGGTGACCTCGTTGAAATTCAAAGGGAGAATTATAGTGTTTCCTGGGGATGGCACAAAGATGTGCCAAGATGCATATATATATATCGGTGATAAGGTTGAGAGTTGAAAGTTGTATATCTTGCAGTCGAGTACTAGACGTGTCGATGAAAGTTGAAGGATCATTTTGATCCAAGGGAATTGCCGGATGGAGTCGAGAATGGATTGCTATAGAAGTAGCCATGTAACTGTTTAAGGAGTCGAGAGGACCATAACCCGGTTTAGATAAAGGAGGGCAAATTGATAAAGCTCTGAAATCTCTGTTGGTGTAAGAGAAGGTTCGAAAAGAGTGATACGCCTAATGGTATGGATAGAAAGAGTGCATACTAGCGAGGGCTTGGTAAGGATGGTTATGGATAAATGAAAGAGTTAGAGTGAACACTTGAGGAAGAGCTGCTGGCCAATGATGTGAATGCCAAAAGAGAATGGAGAGAAGCCCATTAGATTGAGGACTATAAGAGACAAGTCCTAGAGAGTGATGGCCTTGAGTTGGAAAGGACGAACAAGATCGTCAAGCCATGGAAAGGATTATTCGGAAAAGTGAGGATGCGACGAGACGCCTATACCCCCGAGGGATTGGATGGAGTAGAAGGTTGTGAATTTCAAGGACGAAATTTCTTTAAGGGGGGAAGAGTTGTGACATTCTGATTTTCAATCAATTTCAGGCTCAGTAATGAGAAGTGTGTATCTAGAGATGGATTTCATTCGTATTCCGCTCGAACCTGATCAATTCGAGTAGACTGACCAAAAGGGAAAGGCTAACGCGAGACGAGGTACGTGGACTTGGGGAACTCAGATAGGAAATGACGCTTTGACCATAAGAATTGTCGAGGGGATATTTAGAGGCTCAAAAAGGCCGATCCAAGAACGATTAAGGGATGCCTTGCGAGTGTCATACGATTAGAGCGCAGGTGATGTCGCTTAACCAACGTACGATTTACAAAATTTTCCTAAATCGGACGGTGAAGATCGAGACCTTAGGAGCTAGTGATAGACCCTCACAATTACATGACAACCAAAGCCGCCATAAATTGACGAGCCCTAAGCGTGATATGAATCACAGGGTCGATACGCGTAATGTCTGCGAAAGCCGCCCGTCGGTTCGGGATAGGTCGGAATCACGTCTGATAGAGAAAACTATCAGAAATGAGCCTTGCAAGATTTGAAATGGAAAATCAAGAATTCCAACGTCATTTGGATTGGCCGTCGCCTTAACCAAGATTTTCGGAACGAGAAAAATGACGTTCTGAACGCCGGGGGTAAAATGACCGTTTTGCTCCTCAAGCTTAGGACTATGCCCTTGCGATTGAAGAAGGGCATTATGGACATTAAGCCCACCTTATTGCCGCCGAAAGAAGAAGAAGAAGAAGGCTGGCCATTGGATCTCCTTGGTTAGAGCATTTGCCAAGTGTCAAAAATCCAAGAGTTGTGGTCATATCACACTATTCACTCACCTACCATTCAAAGGTCTTTGACCAAGCTTGGAGTATATCAAAATCTCTCTCTTCTCTCTCTCTTTCCTCACCAATATTCGGCCAGACCTCCCCTCAAACCACCGAGAACCACTCTCTTCTTCTTCTTCGGTTTCTGCTGCCTGGTGACCAGGTTCTGGGCTTCACTTCGCCGGCCACCACGGTCACTTCCAGCCACCATCTGCTGTCGGCCAACCACCACGACAAAGCTCCATGTCTTTTCGACATCCTACAACAAGAATCGGAGCATTTGGAGCACCGAGCAGTTCGGAGCAAGGATTCTCCCGAGAGTCGACGGAATCTGCTCCAATCTGAGGTAGGTCCGGTTTCTGACCTGTTTAGTGGCCGAAATCTTGGAGTTTTGAGCTAAAATTTCGTGGAGGCTTAGTAGACTTGTAGATGAATCTTTGGTAAAAATTTAAGATGGATTTGATTAAGTTTTAACCACGAACCGGCCTCGTTAATCTTGCCCAGAAAACTGCCAGATTCTGTGCTTGGAGGAACCAGCGACTTTGGATGGTTTTTCGGCGACCAACTGGCCTAAAACTCATGGTGAGCCTCTTGGACCCTTAGATAATCATGTTAAGTGATAGATTGATGATTAAATGGAGGATTTAGGAGTGGATTGAAGGCTGGATATGCTCGGTTTGCACAGAACCGAAGTGAACCGGTTGGTTCTGTGAAAGACCGGTTCTGTTGGGCTGATTATGGATGGATTAAAAGCATGTCAAGATGTTGAGGATTATGTCATGGAGGATTGGAGCCCGTGGATTGAGGAATTTGATATAGAAATTGACGGAATGGTTGAATATGCTAGGTTGCACGATGAATTAACCCATGAGTTGTTTGGCCGAGACTTCAAGGCTTCCAAGAGGAGTAATTTGGGTTGCCAAATCAAAAGTAAGGAAATTCCTAACCCTATGTTAAGACGATTGGACTCGATTGGGTAAGTCGAGGGCCGATTGGGACGATTATGAGAATTTATTCAAGTGGGTAGCTTAGCAATATACTAAGATGATATCGGATTGATTGTGAGTAATATTGTGTGCCTGGATTATTTGCCATGCCTGTATATCATTTGAATTGAATTGCATGCCACGAGAATTATGAAATGCGTTTGAATGCACGCTTGCTAATAAGTGTGAGATTAAACGATAACCAAGGCATAAGTTAGGTTTGTGGCATGAGTACGACATGGTAAGGCCCTCAGGTGTGTAAGACACGGGGCAAGAAAATGAATACACTGATGCGACAAGATCGCGGGGTGGAAATAGATATTGCATAGCGCCCTAATGCGACGAGTTCGCAGGGTTGAGATGGCCAGGGTCCTGATGTGATCTAATCGCAGGACAAAGAAGCCCTGCAGCGTATGAGACGCGGGGCAAGATATATATATACCCTAATGCGACGAGTTCGCAGGGTTGAGTATGAGCTCATAAACCTTGCCTGGAGATGAATCGGGACCTGATGCGTTTACGCGGGTCACCGATGACGGCCTGATACGTTTACGCGAGCCGAGCCTGAGGCAACTAGTTCGCGGGCTAGAGAATGAGGCAGACATAGGTTGAAATAATGTTATTGGCCAGGAGATTTATCGGAACCTGATGCGTTTACGCGGGTTGCCGAGGCTGAGGAGACAAGATGGCGGGCTAGAGATTTAAACAGGTTAAGGTCAGTGAATATGAGATGTGGTAGGCTGAGAGTATATGGGCATCATTACCTGAGTGTGACTTGAGGTCATTGATGTTTGCCTGTCATCCATATGTTGAGTTTATTGATTGGTGCCCTATATGCCCGTATGAGTCGGAGTCTAATTTTGTTGGATATGTGACTGCATGAGTGGACGGTCGGCCTAACCTAGAGTTAGGACCCACCTTACTGAGATTTATATATCGCCCCATTGGGGGCTTATATTTTTCAGGTTCTAGGTGAAGGAAGCACGAGCTTGCCAAGGACTGGCACTTGAAGAGATAGTTGATCAATTGCACTAGAATGGATTTGTCTTCTGATGATGTTTGCGTTTGTACTTTTGATTGGTGGAATATGAATTGAATCCGTGGTAAAAGTGGTTAATGAGACTTTGTTGTTTATGTGCTAAGTCATCGGTATGTCGTTGTATTTATATAATTGGAGGATGGCATCGCTTCTACATGCTTTGATTAAAGGAGTTGTAAGCTATTGGCCGTTGGATCCTGGAGCATTCTTAGATGAACGGCATGGACAGGGATGTTCACGTGCTCTTCGAGTTTAGGGTGTGACACCCGATCCTTTGGTCAATTTTTGAGAATACCGCAGCTCCTTACAATTGGTCAAATAATTCATCGATCATCGGTAGTGAGTATTTATTCTTTATAGTTACTTGATTCAACTGTCTGTAGTCGATGCATAAAAGCAAGGACCCATCCTTTTTCTTCACAAACAACACCGGCGCTCCTCACGGTGAAGCACTCGGGCGAATAAATCCCTTATCTAGTAATTCTTGCATTTGCACCTTTAACTCTTTCAATTCCGATAAAGACATTCTAAAGGGTGCCTTCGAGATTGGCTCCATTCCGTGAGCCAACTCAATCACGAATTCTATTTTTTATTTTGGTGGCAACCCTGACAACTCTTGGGGGAAAATGTCAGGAAACTCACGCACTACCCGAATACTTTCTAGTTTAGGCTCCTCGGCAGTCGTGTCCATAACTGCGACTAAGTACGCCTGACATCCTTCAGTCATCAGCTTTGTCGCTTCAAGAGATGAGACTAAAGGAATCGAGGTTCCTCCTCGACTTTCCACAAATTGAAAACTAGGACGACCTACCGGATAGAAACGAATTATCCCACTAGCACAATCAACTACCGCCCTTTGCTTATTCAACCAGTTCATTCCTATGATCACATTGAAGTCATACATGGGACACACAGCCAAGTTGATACTCTCTTTACTACTACCAATTACGATTTCACAATCAGCGCAGCCTAACGAAATCAGCATATTATCCTTCAACGGGGTGGCAACATGCAGAATCACACTCAACGGTTTCAATTTCACATCAACCAAATCAGCAAATCGAGCAGACACAAACGAGTGTGATGCGCCAGGATCAAACAAAGCATAAGCAGTTTGGTCACACAAATAAACCATACCCGTGACCATGCCTGACACTTCTTCCGCTTCCCTACGTGCCACTGCATATACTCTTCCCTGAGCTGGGGGTCGGTTCTGATCATTTTGGGGAGTAGCAATTGACGGTCTTGCCTGTGGTCGTTGCCCTTGAGGTCTAGTCATTGGAGCTTGATTTGGGCAAGTTCTCATCTGATGGTCCATTTAACCACACTTGAAGCATGCTCTATTCCATGCCGGGCAAGGTCCATTACAATGCCTTCTGCCACAGAGGTGGCAACTCCAGTTCATTGGGTTTGGCGGCTTCACAATGTTCTTTCTTATCGAAGGGACGAAGCGTCTATTGCCAGCCACCGGTCTTTTACCAATCTAGCGATTGTCTCTGAATGAACCTAACCGCGATCTAGATGCAGCATTTCTCTCTTTCAGATCTCTCTCAATCATCTGTCCTTATTCATATATTTCCTTGTAAGTCCTCAGGTTTAAAGCTATCATCTGGTTGCGAAGCTCAGGCCTCAGTCCATCCCGAAATCTCCGTGCCTTCTCCAAGGGATCCTCTACCGATCGGGGTGCATACCTTGACAATTTGGAGAACTCAGCTTCATACTGGTCTACGGTCAGATGATTTTGACGTAGTTGCAAGAACTCTACTTGCTTCCTTTCTCGAGGCGTCTCGGAGAAGTACTTGTTATTGAAGGCCGCAGTAAAGGCATTCCAGGTCAAGGCTGTCCCTTTCGAAAATATTCCATTCTTGGTGGTAGCCCACCAATCATTAGCGGTCCCTTCCAGCTGATACACTACCAGTAGTACCTTTTCTTCGTCTGTGCATCTCAAGACTCCAAAGGCCTTATCAAGTTTCTCGATCCACCTTGGCGCCAATTCAGGGTCCCCGATTCCATAGAACTGGGTTGGCTTTAGCTTGATAAATTGTTCGACTAGTTGACCCATTTGTCTGGCCACAACAACTTCCTCCTGGCATTCCCCACCTCATTGCCTTGATCATGATCGTCGTTGTTTCCATTGCCTCCATTATTGCCGTTATTGGCGTTGACAACAGTTATTTTGGCTCCCACCGCTTGAGCTATGGCAACATTCCTATCCTGGGTCTGCCTAGCGATGAGGTCACCAATCCTTTCGAGTGCCCTCAGTACTCTATCCATTCTCGGATCTTTCGCCACGGGTAGCCTCGAACTAGAGGCTCCGCTCCTAGGTCTTCCAGGTCTTTTAGGTAGATTACTCATTCTTGTATGCTTTGACTAAGTCTGGACCACTACAATTTCACCAAGGAGTTAGTAACTTATTCACCCAACCAAGTGCAGAGCTACCAAACTATGCCTTAACGGAAACAATCATAACATAACGACCTTCCATACAACTAATTTCAGAGGCACTTCACTAAACAGTCCATGGCCATTACCCCATTCCGTCCACTTCAACGGTTCACCAGAACTAGCCATGCTCATTTACTCAGCAGACCAAGATCCAGAAATGACTTTCAACGCTAGACATGGAACTTAATCCTCATAAATCACCGCAATCTTGTCATGACCAATGTCAATCACATGCGCCAAGTCATATGTCATGCATCTCGTGCCTTATTCAAACAAGTTTCCTAAGGTCTCGCTACCCGTCCTGTCCCAACTTAAATCCTCCTTATCACTCCAATCCTTAATCAACTTGGATCAAGCTGACCTAGCTCTAATACCAAGCAAAGCGGGATGTCACGCTCCACGCCCCAACACAGGTGCGTGTGACTCCCTGCAAGCGTACTCTCGATTCCCAAGATTCATAAATCGAGAGATGCAAAAAAAATCGTTCGCACGCAGAAGCGATAACATAAATTTCTTCGTACAAACATTAGCAGGGACATGGATAGCAAGAACACCATAATTACATTTATACATAACCACCCACGAGTTCTTAGAAAAGCACTGGTAGACTAATCCTGCTAATCGGTAGGGGTAACTGGACCAACTCAAAAGACAACCATTAACATCTCCAAAGAAAACAGACCATCGAGGTCTCCAGCAAAATAACAGTTCAGAAAACGAAAACCCCTAGGTAGAGCTGCTGGAGTCGTCAGTCTCCTCGGCATCTTCGGTAAGCTCGTACTCCGAGAAAGTCTCCGAGCGTACCTCTATGGTATCCTCCATCGTCTCGTTTGCTAATTGCTCCACCAGGTTGTCCACGGAGGCTTCGATCTCAATGACCTCGTCGATGTATTCCAAGGTCGGGGTCCTCTCAAGCATGTTCCTCGAACCAACTACTGATCCCTCGACCTCCACAAAATCCCGAGTGGGATGACACTAACTAGGGATAACCCTACAAGGTACCTCAGAGGACTTCAGTGGTCTAGTAGTAACCTCTCATATCATCCGAAACCAAGCCTCGAACCTATGAGGCTTCCAACTCTTTCCACCCTCATCGACCTAGACTACAGTACACTTCCTAACGTACACGGTTCCCCGTCCGTCCGGAAACTCCTCAAAATACGCGAACATCTCCTTCGGGTCACCTAGGCTGATCCGCAACATTGTCACGGTCAAGGATCTGAAAATGTGATCCTGCAACGGGGTGAGATTTACATCTCAGTAAGACAGGTCCTAACCCGAAGTTAGACTGACCGTACACTCAGGTGAATGCAATCAAGAACGAAATGCACAAACAATCACATGAAGCATTCAGCAGTTAGTGAATAACATATGGACACAGACGGGCGTCAAGCACACAATCATGGCATCATATCTCATCATTTAAACCAAGCATTCATTACCAAGTCAGGTCATGCCTTCCACCCTTCCAGTTGTCCATTGATTCACGCCCGCGTTTAAAACGCCTCAGGCTCGGTCTGCGTAATTACGCCTCAGACCATCCCATTGACAAACCTATGTAAACGCATCAGGTTTTCAATTTCATTCCAGGCCTGTGTCGACACATATCAAATTTCGTCTTGCATCTCAATGCATTAGGACATTGGTCATTTCAACCCCGCATCTCAACGCCTCAGGGTACAATTCACACAACCCTGCGTCTCAACGCCTCAGGGTATCAATCCATACAACCTCGCGTCTCAACGCCTCAGGGTATCATAGGTTTCAAAGCATGACAGAAAATATTTCAATTTAAACTTCATGATCGAGTACAAGCTCATGCATCGAGCTAGATATCTATGGCATGCAAGGCAATCAATCTCATCACTCACAAGAGGCAATCATTTCATGGTACAAATATTCAACAAGTGTTCAAGCCATCGACAACTCATGAGGACACACAATGGACAATCACACCATAATTCACCAGAACCAACCTAATTCACACTCAATTCACTCAATCGAGTCTAATTCTCCTAGCCAAGGTTTAGAAACTTCTTACCTTGTGCTAAATTCAACAAAAATTTCCTTCTAAGTACTTCAATCACTCGGTCCAACAATCCCGAAACAGGGCAGCCTCGCACCTATTGGAAATCAATCCAATTATTCAATTTTTCTTACTCAATTCACCAATCCACAAAGCATGAACCTCAACGATATATTCATCGACATCTAGTACGTCTCAATGATGAAATTTGAGCTCAATTTCAACTCCTATCAGCTCTCAACAATTTGATTTGCACAGAACCGAAACATGACATTTTCGGCTATATGCATACCACCCTTGATTAGCCCTCAAACTATCCTAAATTCTCAATTTATCCACTAAACTACTTGCTAACCTGTAGTTCTAGGAGTTGAAAAGCCTCACCGAAAATTTGAGCTCAAGGCGACGTCAAATGGTCCATGAACGGCGCCGGTCTTCACAAGTCCTCAACCGGTCAGTTTTTGCTCTTCAAACACAACACCTATTTAGGGTCAAGACTTCATCAAACTTAGCTTAAATTTCTACCACAACTCAGTATACATGTTCCCTTGATGTCCACAAAATTTGACCGAAAGATTCAAACGATTCGAGGTCCTACGGAGTTCAAACAACAGCTTACCTCCAGCTGCGACGGTTTCCGTCGGCTCTCGAGAAAATGGCTAGCCGGAGCTCCTCATTCGGTCAAATGACTTGATTCAAGTTGGAGCTGGTCGGCAAGAGTCTGAGCTTGATGTTGGTGGCTGGCTCGACGACTGGAAGTCGCCGGAAGTGGCGGTCGAAAGTAGCGAAGGCGGCGGTAGTAGCTGGTCGGGCAGGAGCTGGTTCGACCAAATGGAGAAAATGAAAGGAAGAAGAATATGGCTATGGAGAGAGGGGGTTTCGGCTGAGCAAGGAGGATGAAGAGGGTATACACCAATTCAAGAGTCAAACCCCAAAGAATGGTAGGTTGAAAGTTGAACAATTAATGCCATTATTCCATCCATTGACACTTGTCCCATATCCATCAATTAGATGATCCAATGGCCATAAATCACTCTCAATTTTTGGCAGCCTTGGGGGATGGTCAATGACCAAAATGCCCTTATCCATTTATTAAGGCATGGCCAAGACTTGAGGGACAAAACGGTAATTTTACCCTCGACGTCTGGAACGTCATTTTTCTAATTCAAATTTTCTTCGATGAGGGGGCAGCCAATCCAATTATAATGTTGAAATTCTTGATTCTCCATTTTCTAATTTCGAGACTCGTCTCTGAATCATTTCTCTGTCAAATGTGATTCTAGCCTATCCCGAACTGACGGGCGGCTTTTACAGACATTATGCATATCGACTCTGTGATTCATATCACACTTAGGGCTCGTCAATTCATGGCGACCTTGGTTGTCATGTAATTGCGAGGGTCTATTACTAGTTCCGATAGTCTCGATCGTCATTGTTCGATTTAGAAAAATTTCGCAGATTATACATTGGTTAAGCGGCATCACCCGCACTCCAATCGTATAACGCTAGCAATGCATTCCTTAATCATTCTTAGATCGGCCTTTTGTGGTTCTAAATGTCCCCTCGACAATCCTTATGGTCAAAGTGCCATTTCCTATTTGAGTTTCCTAGCTCCACGTACCTTGTCTCGCGTTAGCCTTCCCCTTTTGGTCAATTAACTCGATATTGATCAGATCCGAGCGAGATACCACTGAAATACATCATTAGATAAATTCTCATTAATAAGTCTCGAAATGACTGGAAAATCAGAATGTCACATGTCGGGCACGTATCATCCAGGGTGATCCAATAACGGAGAAGCTCCACTTTCATTTAGGATATATAGAGTGGTTTCGTAGACATACACGAAAATTGATTTCTATTTGAGGAGCTATGATAGGTTCAACGGTTCGTGCAAACACTCTCAATTTAATTCATTAATTATTTTTTCGTGACAAAAGTTATTAGCATTGGATAACTTTTGTTAATTTTTAATATCATTTTCAGACTAATGGCATCGAACATGCATTGCATATTATGAAGGGGCCTCGATCTCATGAGGACTTGAATTACGTAAAGAGTCTACATTAGGTATTGCTACATGCCCAGAAAGAGGAAATGCGGCTAGTAACAACCATGCCACCACCCCAACCATCGATTGTAGCGAGACCCGACAAGCCAGATGAAGATGTCCCACCTGAGCCTGTTCAGCCGTTCAAGAGGACCCCTCGAGCTCGTCCAGTTAGTCATGTCGTCTTTCACACCATCGAGTATCATACAACATATTTTGATGAAGGATTCGAGCAGTTTGCTGCCCATTTATCGAGGGATTTGCTTTTGCGTCTCCTGACTATCCACAATAGTGGACCCCATATACTCATCCGGCTTCATATGATAATTCCCCTCCTCTCACTCCAGGCCATCCTAAAGTAGGATATGCACAGTTTGGCCGTGACATATTTTCACAAGATATGCCTTCATCATCTACTCATCCTCTTGGTCGTCGATATGAGTTTCGACCTCCCTAGCGCCAGAGACAACCTGATTGTGGAACTTAAGGTCATGTTGGAGGACGATATTGTCACTAGATGTAATTGTAGCAGTTAATGAAATCATGTGTTTTCCATGTTTCAGCACCTTTATCTTATGAATACTAATTATTTACGTAATTTCAATATAACATATTATTTAATTGATCATTTAAAGAAATTATAAATTAAATAAATATAATAAAACATTTTGACAATTCTGGGCCCACTCGGCTGCCCATTGTCGATTGGGGCTGTCGGCAGTCCGCTCGGCAATTGGGCCGACGGATTGGGGCGGCTCGGCTCTCCGTTTGGCAATTGGGCCGCCGATCGGGGCCCAATTCCCGATTGGAGGGCACCGGCTCCCCCATCGGCAATTGGGCCGCCGATCGAGGCCTAGTTGGGGCAATTGAGCCCCGATCGGCAGCCCAATTGTCGAGCGGCACCTATTGTGGTAAATAATTTTTTTATGCTTTCTTGGTAATTTTTTTTTAAATACCAATTTGGAAACTTGCTCTAAAAGAGAAGCGGTGGTTTTGTCTATTGTGCGATGATGTTGTCTCCTCTTGGTCTTGGTCAAGGACGAGTGAATGAACCGAAGTCAGAATTGAAGCAAGCCCAATTGATTGAGAAAGAGGAGACCATGAGTCAACACCATCTACATCTAGTTGTGCGAAGTCCATCGGCGGAGATGTGTTTTTTTTATGCTTAGTGTTTAAATCCGGATTCTTTGGTGGACTGATAGCATGTCTAACATGTTGACTAAGTGAATTACAAGGTCAAGATATGGTGAAGCTGCAGAAGTGTCCAATCGTGGTGCTTGTTGTGAAGAACTAATCCAAGCCCATGTACTAAGAATACCTGCAGAAGTCCAGCATCCGAGAACTACCGAGGGCACTCCGAAGATCCCCACCCTCCGAGCTGGTCCGATCAATCCATGAGCCTCATTGTCCGCCAGTCTAGTCCCGATTCAAAATGAGAAATAATTCGGTGAATATTTAAGATAAGGTAAAATCTTATCTAATTTTGATTTCCTGATATTATTGCCGATTTTTAAATAAGTTGATATCCATACGAATACTCGAATATTTGATTGAGATATCATATCTTTTGCATAACTTTGTGAATAACCCTAAATCTAAATTAGGAAAGTCTCTTTTTCAATGGGCAACAGACTCCTAAATTGGACACGTCTTGTCCGTGACCATTCAGATACGATCATCCAGTTTAGCAAAAATGAAAATTTACCAATCCGATATATTGCCATTTAGATCAGATTCGTTATCTTAACAAGCCAACTTTATATTTAGATACCATGATTTTTTTCGAAAAATTCAAGGAATGGATGTTCATGATGATTTAATTGTTATCTTACCTTGTTTGGAGCTTCTGATCTCTATTATCAGATATTGTTTTGATTTTAATCCTATTATCTGAAAATCCTAAAAGCCTTGGTAATATATGTTTTCTTAAAAACCATATCTTAGGACGTTATCTCATCGGGTAATTTAGAAATCTTCATGCTTATCACTTTGTTGCTGAAAAATTCAAAAGAAAAATCAGAAAAATTGGTCATGCATATCTTATGTTATTATCTCATTGCATATTTTGCATATCTCACATATATCTGATCATCATATCTTTTTGCATACCCTCGCATCATCATCATATCATATTTTTCATATCGTACTTTTAGGTATCAACGCATCTTATTTAACATTTTTTTTACAACTATATATATGCATGTTTCAATTTTTTTGGATAAATGGCATTCTTTGTTTGACAACAATCACTCAATCTCTCTCACAAATCTTCACGTTAAGGAAAATTTAAAACTCTCAAAATAATTTTGTGAATTTAAATAACTCTGGCACTTTAGAATTTCTGGTTCATAACCCCTCGCAGATCACCATGGTTCTTCTTTTATACTCCTTTGCCTCCAAACAAGCTGTTGGATAATCCATCAAAGTATCGTTCTTCAATCTTTGATTGGACGTTATCAATTGTGATTGAACGAGACTGTATCTGAGAAAATATGATAATCGTTGAAGTAGAATCTGAACCCTTCTGATTTAGTCGCCCATACAGCCAAATCTACAGTTTCCAAAAGTAGAGTAGATTAGTCATAAGATTTATTCTTGGAAGGTAATATCCAATTGTATATTTCCTTCTGATTTGATTCAAGGAATATCTTGTCAATCAAATATTACAAACTTCCATAAAGAAACTTGCCTTAATTAGAAACCTATCATTCGTGGGTCTTCAAACTCTGTCTTTTAATAAGTACAGAATCTGACCAGTGTTCAGAAGCAATCTTCAGAAGAAAGACTCTATGAATCTGACCAGATACCTTGGAACGGTAATACCGAGCTTCAATAAAGTCCATTTGGCACATCAAATAGCTCTTTAGATGATGAAGCATTCAAAATGAGAAACCATATTCCGTCTAATTCTCAAAGGCAACTTCATCTGAATGTCTTCAGAAACACTCCTTCTGAGCGTCTTCAGAAGTAACTATATGATTACTTATTCTCGAGTTTTAATGCCAGAAAGGAAATGATACAAATATCAGTTTACACATTCTTCCTGCAATAAAATCATCATAAATATCACACAGATTCTCACCACAGTAGATAGTTTTGTCAGAATCAAAATATTCAGAGATAAGATTTCCACAAAAATCTCCCCATTTTTTGTGATGACAAAACTTCCCTAATATCAAAATGATTGCTAAAAGAAAATTTTGATTAGAAGAGGATTTGAATGTAAGCACAGAAAGATTTCACAAGTGTAAAAAGAATAAATTGTGATATTCTGAATTTCCTGCCATTTTGAAGCTGTTGAATGAGAATGTATATTCGATGTATTTCAGTCTCAACTTGCTCAGATCTAATCAATCTTGAGTAAACTGACCAAAAAGGGAAAGGCTAACGCATGACACGGTACGTGGATCTAGGAAACTCGAAAAAGGAAATGACGCTTTGACCATAAGGATTGTCGATGAAACATTTAGAGCCAATAAGGTCGATCAAATAACAATTAAGGAATACAATGCTAGCGTTATACGATTGGGTCGCGGGTGATGCCGCTTAACCAATGTATAATTTGCAAATCTTCCTAAATCGAACGATGACGATCGAAGCCGTCGGAACTAGCAATGAACCCTCGTAATTACATGACAATCAAAGCCGTTATAACTTGAGTTTTCCTCAATTTGATGAGAATCACAAAATCGACACGCGTAATGTTTGCAAAAGTCGCCCGTTAGTTCGAGACAAACTGGAGTTACGATCGATAGACGAATGAACATGTAATTGAGGTTCAAAAGTGGCAACTGCAAATAGAGAATTTCAATTCTAAACAAGAATTTGATGACGTCTCGCCAAATGGTAATTTCGAATTGAAAAAGTGAAATTTGGACTGAAAGTGCAAAATTACCATTTTGCCCCTCGACCAATTGCCCTTATCTTAAGAACTCAATAAGGACAAAATTGACGTTTCCCTACCCATATGGCTGCCGAAAATTACTATACAAGGGGTCAAAGGTGAGTCAAAGCCTTAAGTTGTATTATTAGAATTTGCTACATGTCAGGCAATGGAGACCTCAAGCATTAATTGCCCTCACCAAGCCTAGTCATGTCAAATTAACCTCGATTATGTGTGTGAGACATCCATTTGAAGCCCTCATCAGCTATGTATAGCCATCCCACCATTTTCCTTTGATTTTCCTCTCTATTTTGGCTTCCACCGAAAACTGCCCAAAAAGACAGTTTCTTCCTTCCCTGTTCGGTCTGCTCGACGCCACTTTCTGGTGCCCATTTGAGGTGTGCCAACCACCAGAGGTAAGATCTATGTGCCCTTGGCAAGCTTCAAGTGGAATTTTGTCATTTGGTTAAGTATTTTTACCTGCGTGAGCCCGAGACCAAAACCGGACGAAATCCGCGCGAGTTGGGATAAGGCCACCGTATACCCTCTTAGAAATTTCAAATGACTTCGTTATTTTTTTGAAATCTCTATAACATCTAGTAATTGAGTCCACTAAGAATAAATGGTGATTTTATTGGAGATTTAAGGTGTTTTCATGGCTGATTGTGGATGATTACAACTGGACAGATTCTGACCGTTTATGCGCCCGAAGGAAACGGGTTGATCAAAGGACCAAAAGAGGTGTTCTTGCTCCGGAACTCTTGGTAAGCTTCCTAAACATGTAGATTGAGATCATGGCATATTTTTTTTGTGGTGAATGAAAGCTTAAAGATGAATTAGGGAATGTTTGAGGTGAAAACATGATATACCGTCCAATCTGCCTACAACGCGCACCGATATTGAATTCGGTCGTTCTAAGTCGTCCGATATCCAAATTGAGCTCCATTTTCGTCCACTCATCCGTAAGATCTTGAAGTTTAATATCCTAGAATTTATTTTCTCAAAAAGTTAGTAGGAAATTTGAAGTTTTCGTGAGACTGAACCTGGTTGTGGAGGGCTCAAATTGGGCAGTTTTGGTTAATTGAGATTTTGAATGACTTGCCTTGCTAGAACGACAATTGGCATCCTTAGGGTCATTGATTCAACACTGTGATGACTTGAGAATGAGGTGTTGTTGGTGTTATTGAGATATTTGCACAATGGAATTGAGAAATAATTGAGTTTCGATGTGGTTTTCCTAGGTATGCCATGGGTGCCATGTTTGGCCGTGAGCTTGCTAACCTAGGAGGGTCGTTTGGATTAAAATTGCTAGTTTTCTTGAAGAGGTAAGTGTCTTCTAAACCTTTATCTGAATTTTAGGACACTGCTGGGTGAGTTATTGAATGAAATGATTGACTGGCGAACTTGTTACAAATTGAATTGTGTGTGTTATGATGGCATTGTGATCTCAATGAGAAAGGTGTTGAGGATACTGATTGGTCTGATGACCCCAGTTGTATCAGAGGGTGGTGAAATTAAATGAGAATGAGAATGTCAATTGGTCTGATTACCCCGGTGGCATTGAGTCGCTGTAAGCCCAGAGAGTATCGATTGGTCTGATGATCCTAGTGGTACGTGGACATCGTTTGGCCTGATGACCCCGGTGATATCAGCTGGCAGGAGTGCCAGATGAGTATGTGGGTGAATGAGAAAGTGGAGGCGGTGGTGTATCGAGTGCCTGTGCTTGTGTATTGGGACCCTGGAATTGAGCATGATTGTTTGTACTGATTATCCATGCCTGATAATTGACATTGCTATTATGTGATGCCTTGTGTCATTGCATTGCTTGTGATTTTGCATTTTGAATAGCATCAGTGTGTGGTCTGGTAGGATTGGTATTGAGGTATAGATTTAGGTTTCACTTGCTGAGGTATATATATCTCACCCCGGTGGGGGATTAATTTTTTCAAGTCCTTGAAGATGGAAATACATGCGTGATGAGGATGAGCTATCGATGAAGTAATGGTTATGTATTTTGTGGCCTTAGGGATTGTATCTGAATTTTAAGAAATTAGGAATTGAATTTTGGGCACTTAACTGCGATAACTTTTAAGGGAAACATTAGTCATAAGAAGTGTACGCCCTATAGTCCTTAGCCATCTGATTGTGAATTTGTATGGAGCTGTTTAATTGCTTCCGTGACCTTGTATTATTTATTGGAGTTGTGATTAATTGGCTGAGGGATCTTGGGAGATCATTGAAGTGCAACGGCCAGGTGGGATGTTCAAGAGCCCGCCGGCCTCGAGACATCATCTGAGACGTCATATAAATGCCTGTGCAATTTGTATTCTACGATAAAATTTTAAATTGCACTATAATCACCTAATAACCCCCTTTTAGGTGATAACGCTAGTCACATCAAAAATATATAAAATTAAATGAATAATTAAACTCGTTCCTTGCCACCGTCACTTACATTTCGGATGTCAATCTGTCATGTTGGTAGCATAGATGTGTCAAAGTATGCATGGGGATCTCCATTGTGTGTAAACCTAGAGTCCAACTGCAAAAACCAAAAAAAATATTACCTTTCACATATTTTGGGCACTGAAAAGAATTAATGAGCGTGAACTGAAAATGCAATAAATCACATACGGAATACTGAGAGGCGTATCTAATAAAGGAATATCATTGTTCAGGCATAGAGAGATACATTTGATATGCTCCCGCACCCGAATTTGTAATACCTATAGCGCACTGCCCATTTGTTTCGCGTCATAGTGGGTTACATGGCATAGCTCCCGATACAACCATGCTAATGCTGTTGAACCCCAACTATATTGGGTAGGGGCCTCACATTCGTCAGTAATGGGAGAAAGTACAAACTAACCCGGGCACCTGATTTGTCCATGAAAATAGATCGTCTAAGTAGGCGGAGAATTAATGCCCTTGCATACTGCACTATGTAGGCGTCATTTGCATCTGTCGAATATTTATAAAGCGTTGTTCCAACCAGCTCAAACGTATTTGCGAGCCGCGCATCTCTAGTGGCCGAGCACCAAGTAATTGATCATAGAGAGTTCCCCAATTCATAACAGGGGGCCAAGTAATTGCTTCTCCCTTGATGGGAAGCCCTGTAAGCACTTCGATGTCATGTAGCGCGATCGTGCATACACTTTTCGGCATATGGAAAGTATGGGTCTCAAGTCTCCACCACTCCATCTGTGCAATAATCAAATGTCAATCAAGCTGGACTAAACCCATCTTATAAACACCATAAAATCTAGAATTTTGCAGATACTGGAGTAGGCACGGATCAAGGTCGCCTACGTGCCGTATCGCTCGTTGACATCTAAGGGGTTGAGCCGAATGTAGGGCACCCAGATGTACATATGAAATGTGACATGAACAGTTACTTGCAATTTTGTCGAAAATGGTTATAAACGACAGATCAGCTATAAATCCTTCACTTACCTGACCGGCCCATAAGTGCTCTAATCTATTTCAGGCATGGCCAGTAAGTAGTTAATCATCCTCAGGTCCTAGTTGAATATAAGACCTCTGATCCATATCTACACAATTGTGACATTATAACATTACAACAAAATAACATATCTAATGTAGCCTATTTGATATAGGAACTGAACAAATATCGCACAATCGTGATATTATACAGATTACGAAAAATTCACACATCTATTATATGAAAAAAAATGTCATAATAAATACAGTCCAATAAAAATATAGTTTTATTACAAAATTTTCATCGAAAAAATGCAATCTACTATTGAGCCAATCTATGTCTACAAGTTTTCCAGTTGTGCCATGCTTTGTCACAGTTTGTAAATTGGATACGCAATATGCTGGTGATCGGCGTTGTCCAGTCCATCTCATTTCTTATCTGAGATACATGAGGCGTTCCTTTTTTACGAAGATGACGTGGATCTGGCACTAAGGGTGGCTCGTTATCGCCATGCCAGTAATCAGGATCTCTCAATGGCCCAATCAAATAATGATAACACTGAAGGATTTTGGCCAGCGTATAGCATTCATCTACGTACGTGTTGTGGTCAATTCCATATGCTTGACATGCTGCGATTACATGGGAACATGGGATTTACAGCTATTCAAATTTCCCACATAAGCATGTTCGTTCGTCTAGGCTCACTACCTGTTTGTGGCCTGTCACGTCCCGAACCCGTCAGGCATGCAAAATCCCACCAGGGCCGTCTTGTCTCAGTGGTACCCAGGATCCATCGGCCAACAATTTATAACTTCTAAATGATACAAACATACGGAAACGATTAAACTTCTCCATTCAATTCAATCTTAAGATGACTCAAGACATAAGGTACGTCTTCTTATAAGTACCGACTACAGGTTCAGAAGATACAACTCTAACTTCGAGGTAACATGAAATCTCTAAAGTCACAAAAGTGTAAATCCATTTCCTATAATTACTTCTTCAAATATCGATCATTGGCAAGCTTAGATTTTCATCGTCTGGGACCTGAAAAAGTTAATACTACGACGGGGTGAGATATAAATCTTAGCAAGTTCACCCTAAACCTAGACCAAGCCATTAGTCCTCCCAAATTATGCAAAAAAATAATAGACAAGGATTAATCGATAAAACAACACATGACGATAAAACATCAAGGCACCTCGACACGTCTGGCACAACGCAATCATGATTCAAGGACAATCATATCATCACAACTAAGCTTCATACTAGCGCAACCTTAAGTTCATAAGCAAAGGTGTGTCCTCAATTTCATCACAACTTTCAATTCCATTGGCCAAGATCGCGTCAATACGCATCAGGCAAATTATTAATTTAATCCCAATGGCCAAGCCTGCGTTAATACGCATCAGGCTAATCAAGATCTCGATTGGCAACTCGCGTTCTGACGCATTAGGTTCCAAAGGCCATTTCGATACTTGTGTCAACACATATCAAGACTATCCCGCGTTCTGACGCATCGGGATATCAATTCTCTTTTCAATAGCTATGCCCGCGTTAATACTCCTCAGGCTCGGTTCGCGACAATACGCCTCAGACCATCAAATTGACAAACTCGCGTTAAACGCATCAAGTTTTCAAGGCCATTCCCGACTTGTGTCGACACATAATCAATCTCGTCTCGCGTCTCAATGTATCAGGACATTAACCACCACAACCTCGCGTCTGAACGCATCCAGGTACTAGCCATCACAATCCCGCGTCTCAACGAATCAGGGTGCCACAAGCTCTTAGGCTCACAAATCAAAATCCCCTCTTAAGGAACTTCATAATCGAGTACGATTTTTATCAGCCAAGTAATGAATCATTAACATGCGAAACGTCAAGGCCAAACGCCCACAAGGTGATATCAAGTACACAGCAAGATAGTCAATCTAACGGTTTGTTCTCTTGCCAACTCATTCATATTTCTCAACAGTCGCCATTCAAGGCCAAACATCATATAGCCTTACCAGCATCCATGTCAATCGAATGCACACAACAACAATTTAGTCATGGGAGTTATAATTTCTCATCATTAGGAGTAAACACGACTCACATCTCCATTATCTCATTCGATCATGAACAATCAATGCACTAGACTCCCAAAATTCATCAATATATCATCCAAACTCATCCAGTAGTGTCCTAACTTCCTAGCAAAGGTTTAGGAGTCACTAACCTTTCAATTTAATCCGTAAAATTTCCTCCAAGACTCCTCCAAAGACTTGGTTCCCTTGATCCCAAAACGGATAGCCGTGCAACCTATTCCAAAGTTCATCAGACAATCAATTTTTCTACTCCAATCACCAATTCACGAAGTATACACCTCATTAACATCTCAATTAACAATCTAGTATGTCTTAATGATGAATTTAAAGCATGGAGACACCTCCCACAGCACTCAAAGGGCTCGATTCATCCATACAGAAATAGGGCAGAATTCAGTTCTGCCCACTACCTCTTTAATCAATCCATAATTTAACTCCAAACCTTGATTTACCGCAAAATCAACTTGCTAACATGACTTACTACATCTATAGGAGTCTTACCAAAAGTTTTGGAGCAAGTCAAAGCCTCGAAGTGCCGCAAACGGCCTTGGTTCTACTCGGTTCATCAGCGGCAAATTCTGCTCCACAGAAACCCTCGCAAATCAACCATGAAAACTCATCTAAACCAAATCAAACTCACAATTTCAGCTCAGCCAACACAAGTACTATAAGTTGAGAAGTACTCATTGAAAATTTGAAGCAATTTGAAGTCTTGAAGTGGCCAAACGAAGACCTTCTTCTAACTTGGTCAGAATTTGCCCTGTCTGGACCTTTGTCCACTCCAATCAAGCTACTGGAAGATCTACTTGGCTAAATTGAGCTTATAATATGTCTATGGAAAAATAAGACAATAATCTTTCATTTGACGATAGTTTTACCTCGATCCGATACGGAACGAAGGAGATATGGCTAGAATAGTGGGATAGGTCGAGACTGATCGGCTGGGAGTTCTCAGCCAAGATAAAGAAATTGAAGAAGAAGGGTGGGGAGAGAGAGAGTGTGCCGAATTGAGTGAAGGGGAGAGAGAGAAAGTGATATAACTTAATCCACTTGATCAACATCCTTTGAATGGTAGGTTAAAAGCTTGCATTAAATGCTAACCAATCACATAATGCCACTTGTCTCCATCTCCACTATGCCACTTGTCTTCATCTAAACAATGTCTTAGCTCACATTGACTTTCATTGACCAATATTCCCTCACATTTTCAGCAGCCATGGTGTCTTGGAAATGACCAAATTGCCCTTCTTCATTTGCTAAGACAAGGTCAATTCTTGAGGGGCAAAATGGTAATTTTGCTCTCGCCGTTCGAAACGTCGTTTTTCCAATTCAATTTACCTTCAATGAGGCAACGTCTAATTTGATTAGAACATTGAAATCTTTATTTTTCATTTTTTAATTTTGAGATTCCATTTCATATCTCAATCCTCGAGGGGTTGGAAATTCGGAATGTCACAACTCTTCCCCCTTAAAGAAATTTCGTCCTCGAAATTTGCAACCTTCTAACCATCCAGTTCTTTGGGGTATCGACGTCTCATCGCATCCTCATTCTTCCGAATAATTCCTTTCACGACTTGACGATCTTACTTGTCCTTTTCGACCAAAGCCATCTTTCCTTAGGACTTGTCTCCTTCAGTTCTCAATCTGTATTTGCTTCTCTCCGTTCTCTTTTGATATTCATAGCCTCTATTAGTAGTTCATCCTCGAGCGTTCACCTCATCTCTCCCATTTGTCCATCACCATTATTACTAACCCTCGCCAAAATGCACTCTTTAATGTACATACCATTCGGCGTATCAATCCTTTCAAGGCATGTCTTTTTCTTGTCGGCACGTTTAATACTTGACCTCATGTTCGACTAACCAAATTTTCAGTCTATTCCATCGATAATATCGATGCAAGTCTGGCACACCATTGTGTCATCCCAAAGGACACCATAATTCTCCCTTTGAATTTCTGATGAGGTCATTTCTTTAAGTTCCTTTCAATATTAGACTCGTACTCTCGTCCGTGGGATTTTAAGGTTTCAACCCTCAACTTTGAGATTTCTTTCCCAGGTATCCGAAAATCTGGATTTCCTCCCTGTTTTATCCATTTCCAAAAACACCTAAATGTCAAGGTCTGTTCATCGTAGCATCTCAATTCCTTTCTGACTTCAAGCTTGATGCTTCAGGTAGTTATCAAACTAGTCAATTGACAACCTTCCAATTTAGGAGTTGAATCTCTTATTTCCTTGGGCAAAGCCTATCCTTTATCCGCCAAAGGCACGATACTCAATTTTCACTTATATGCATTCGCTACTTACATCACCCTTTTCTAGGCGATGTAGGATATTTCATCCTTAGTCCTTAAGCAATCTCCTTCACACATGTTGTTCCTCATTCAATTTTTTTTTGGGCAACTACATACCTCAAATTATTATGGTTTGTGTAAACTTGAAACCTCTCCATGTGAGACTTGTTTTCCAAGTTTGTCGCAAGAACTTTTGTAAGCCAACTCCAACCACGCATTATACGTTCCAACTCATGTAGCTTTACTATCATGACGTATTCGCATAGTCCAATTCAGTTTGCTTTGCTACACCTCAAATTTCCTTTCTGCGTCACGTCATTATGATTCACTCGACCCCTTTTTAATTCCAAATAGGAACACTATTGTCGGCGTAGTCATCAACTTGACTTAAGTTCTCGAAAACTCTTTTCGTATTCATTTATCCATGGAATTGCTTTTGTGGGAAATCTTCCCCCGATACATCCATAACAGTTCACCAATTCCAGGAACTTTCAATTTTCGCAACGCACATCGATCTTAGTCGATTCATCACTTATTCCATTCCTCAAGGGCTCCACAGGGATTTCATTTCCTATAAATTTCACTATTGAGGAATCTTACCTCATCAGGCCCACAACTCGTGCTCTTTACAATTAGCAGCACACAACGAGCATTTCCTTAGAGTCCGTAGGATACTCTCGAAAGTTATTCATGTTTATCATGACTCCTTAAATGAGTCCATTCATCGTCTCTAAAGACGGTAATAATCAATCCAATTATTCCTTGGATACTCAATCTGACTTTTATTCATTTCTTTCTACCAAGTGCCGAATCTTCAAACTGTTATTCATACTTTTCACTTAAGAGCTCAAACCTTGGCCCTTTACTCTCATAAGTCCCGACTTGAACTACACAATATTATGTTCATTTTTGTCACTCTTTTCTCAGGAAACATTAGTGACTTGACCTCTTGGTTTCACAACCAGCTAATGCGATCTTATCTCAATTTCGTCCAGTCAACTCAACCCCGACGCCATCCCGGAATTCAATGTTGTTCACAGGACAACTTCTCGGACTTGATTTTCAAAAACCATTCAAGCTTGCGTCCTCCTCGTGAGTCCAAACGTTTCATTTTAGCACCAAGACAATTGGCATTTTTTTTTCCTTCCACCCTAGGATCTCTTACCCTATGAAGGAAACCATACACTTCAGTGGCATTCTTTTACTTTGAATCCTCCATGTCTTTCTTATCCTAGAGGACATCTATCTTGGAGTCTTGCCCATAGCAGTTCCCTTACTCCCGAATTCTAATGCCACCACACTTTAACGTTCTCCTTCCAATAGTTTAGCCACCTCAAGTGACAAGTTTCATTTCCTCGGTCTCCACAAATTCAAATTTTAAATATTCAATTCGACTTCCTCAAGTCGCCTTGCAATTACAATCACCCTTTTTGCTCATTCATCCATTCATTAAAATTGCAAGTAACTAGAACCATCAAGTCTATTGACCTTTCTTTCCATTAATGA
Organism: Rhodomyrtus tomentosa; assembly: GCA_028455895.1. NCBI lineage: Eukaryota > Viridiplantae > Streptophyta > Magnoliopsida > Myrtales > Myrtaceae > Rhodomyrtus > Rhodomyrtus tomentosa. Next base: position 37,184,640 of record JAPCWY010000004.1, read on the forward strand.
TCATGTTATGATCCAATAGTTCTTAAGGACAACGCCCTATTCTCTAGGAGTGATAATTCGCAATGCCACTTTTAGTGGTTTCGATTCAACCTCAATCAACCTCATAAAATCCACAGGGTCTGACAGATTGACACATCAGTCTCCTTATTATTCCTCACGACAACAAAAGGTTAATCACCATAAGCCTTATGTCATAGTAACGACATTTCCTTACAGGCACATTCTATGTTCCATAAGTGAAGTTCTCTTTTTTCACAGTCCATGAACATAAATTCTCTTACTTATTCCTCTTCCGATCATCCACTTCTTTCCTTGATGTCCATTACGGTTCATCAAATTCAGGAATAACAATTAGCCATAAGGCTTTCAATTTCAATTCACTCAGAGAATTCATGTCTCATTTAAAGGGTCCTTGACCACCCTTAATACGCTTAGACGACCTTGAGAATTCTATCTCATAATGATCAACCTTCCTCAGGTCCTTTCAAAGGTATTAAAGTTCAGGCAATCCTTACTCTCGAGTAACCTCAGAAAGGTACTTTCCATGGAACAATTCAATGAAGACAATCCAGACAAATATCATGCCTTCGAGGGAAATTATTCCTTTGGTGACCTTTCATTAATCGTCGACATCTTCTTCAGGCCAATAGCTATTAGAGTCGCTTCTCTTCCTCAATGATTCAATACCTCTAAGGTTCTTTTCCAAATTCTCAATCCAAAGAAAGGCAGTTTAGGCATCATTTTCTCCATCGAACCTTAGTCAATCTCAGCCTTATACATCGTTCCACAAGCTTTCCATCAAGTGATTTTCATTTTCTATCGCCTTTCCTATGATCTCTACCATTCACTTTGCTAGCAAAAGCAACTGCAATCTTAGTGACTGGGTTAATAATGGCAGCTCCTTCTCGAGTCTACCTACCTATCTACTTTCTCATTTCCTTTCAAAGTTCTCATGACCTATTCAACTCTTAGGTTTTGTACAATCCACAAGCTCAAGCCAAACGTTTTTCTAGCACTCGTATTCTGGTTACTAATCTTTACTCAATTCTCACAACTTACTTCAGTTCTAGAGTTATCTCATATCTTGCATACTCGAGCCAATGCTCCTCTAGTGACCATTCTCTTGTCGTTCAACCTCATTATGTCCTTATGGCACTCGACCCACTACAATTCCTTCTAGAAATTAAAGACTTAAGTTATCTACTCGAGTCTAGCAGTCTCAGGCTGCTCATCTCATCATCTATCACCAATTATCTAAGGATTCCAAATCATCCTTAAGCAGCAGTTACATATCAAACCAGCCTCAACTAGGCAATTTCTCAATTAACAGTCAACTACTAAGCAATCCTTAGCTCGACAACTATCAAATAAACACTCAAGGCATCAATTCAACGAGTTAATCAATCATACATTAAGTCTAGAGGTATCTGCCACTCTATCATAAACGCGACAGGCTATCTCATTCTCAATAGACATCAGTTCAATGGGTATAAACCCCACGGGTCGTCTTACCTCTCAATTATACCTTGGCCAAGCCAATCATATGATGCCAATCATAAAACATGCCTAACAGGCCCATCACAAACATCACTTTTCTTTTTCAAAGGGCATCCATTGTCAAGCACGAAGCTTTTAACCATGCCACCCATATGCGCCATTACACATGTCATGCCACTTTCAATCATTCTTTTCGAGGATCAATCACGTGTCATACATCTCTTAACCACAATTGGACTCAACCTGATACCTAGACTTTTCCTTTCAAGTTATGACTTGGGTCATTCCTGCTTCTTGCCATCCTAGAAGCCTGCCTGGAGCCGCTCCTTGTCCGAACCTCTCTGTTCCGACGAACACTCCCTGCCCTCATCAGTCTTGGCTGTTTCAGGTTGTCCCAAGTTATACATCTACGGAGAAAGCCCCGTTCCACATGTCCTAAACCATATTTCATTACAGTTTATAAGTATCCCATCAACTTGTCCCATACCAAGAGATAGTTTATTAAGTCCAACAGCGATAAGTTCGTGCATGCACCCTTATCAACTTTCGTTTCAAAGCCACAAACACATGCACAACATGTTCATTCTCACCACTTGTCATACCACAATCGTCTCCACATCAAGCCTTAATCATAGAAAACCTCTAGTTCCACAAAGACCATCGCCTCTCACAAATCAATTGCCTATATTCAACCATATACCTCAATCTAGTTGCTTTTCAAGTCAAATCCCTATGCATTCGATCACAACTGATCTTTAATCCAAATATTCCTTCGTCACTTTCCAGTATACACCACATTTCATACCATCCAGGGTCATCAATAGTAATCGATAACTAAACCATCAAGATACAACGCAATTCAAGCATGAATCGACTAATGCCAATCATCTCTTTATAACTCCTACTCCCCAAGTTGGGTCATTGACAAACCACAATCGCAATCACAATCATATAACCCAATCGACCCTTTATTCATAAGCTATACTCTAGCAACCTCAAATCCAAGCTTATGACACCTCAATTTCTATTCACTTCCTTGTGAGCCTTATTCATAAAATCACTCAAGATCATCCATTAAATCGGTACTAGGACCATTAGAATACTACACAAGTTCCAGCCGATAGTCCTCAAGATTCAGCAATCCATGCTTATCCCTCAAGGTCTCACTACCTAATTGTCCTCAAGTCATCGCTCATTATCACTCCAAGTCTCAATCACATTGGATCGAACTGACCACGCTCTGATACCACTTAAACGGGGATGTCACGCCTCAAACCTGTCAGGCACGCAAAATTCCACCAGGGCTGTCTTGTCTCAGTGGTACTTAGGATCCGTCGGCTAACAATTTATAACTTCTAAATGATACAAACATACGGAAGCAATGAAACATCTCCATTCAATTCAATCTTAAGATGACTCAGGATATAAGGTACGTCTTCTTATAAATACCGACTACAGGTTCAGAGGATAAACCTCTAACTTCGAGATAACATGAAATCTCTAAAGTCACAAAAGTGTAAATCAATTTCCCATAATTACTTCTTCAAATACCGATCATTGGCAAGCTCAGATTTCCATCGCCTAGGACTTGAAAAAGTTAATCCCACAACGGGGTGAGATATAAATCTCAGCAAGTTCACCCTAAACCTAGACCAGGCCATTAGTCCTACCAGATTATGCAATAAAATAATAGACAATGATTCATTGATAAAACAACACATGACGATAAAACATCAAGGCACCTCGATACGTCTGGCATAACGCAATCACGATTCAAAGACAATCATATCATCACAACTAAGCTTCATACTAGGGCAACCTAAAGTTCATAAGCAAAGTTATGTCCTCAATTTCATCACAACTTTCAATTTCAATGGCCAAGCTCACGTTAATACGCATCAAGCTAATCACAAATTTAATCCCAATGGCTAAGGCTAATCACAAATTTAATCCCAATGGCCAAGCCCGCGTTAATACGCATCAGGCTAATCAAGATCTCGATTGGCAACTCGCGTTTTAACGCATCAAGTTCCAAAGGCCATTTCGATACTTGTGTCGACACATATCAAGACTATCCCGCGTTCTGACGCATCAGGATATCAATTCTCTTTTCAATAGCTATGCCCGCGTCAATATGCCTCACACTTGGTCCGCGTCAATACGCCTCAGACTATCAAATTGACAAACCCAAGTTAAATGCATCAGGTTTTCAATGCCATTCCCGGCCTGTGTTGACACATAATCAATCTCGTCCCGAGTCTGAACGCATCAAAACATTAGCCACCACAATCCTGCGTCTGAAAGCATCAGGGTACTAGCCATCACAACCTCGCGTTTCAACGCATCAAGGTGCCACAAGTTCTTAGGCTCACAAATCAAACTCCCCTCTTAAGGAACTTCATAATCGAGTACGATTTTTATCAACCAAGTAAGGAATCATTAACATGCGAGACGTCAAGGCCAAACGCCCACAAGGTGATATCAAGTACACAGCAAGATAGTCAAACTAACAGCTTGTTCTCTTGTCAACTCATTCATATTTCTCAACAGTCGTCATTCAAGGCCAAATATCACATAGCCATACCAGCATCCATGTCAATCGAATGCACAAAATAATAATTTAGCCGTGAGAGTTTAATTTCTCATCATCAAGAGTACACATGACTCACACCTCTATTATCTCAGTCGATCATGAACAATCAATGCACTAGACTCCCAAAATTCATCAATATATCATCTAAACGCATCCAGTAGTGTCCTAACTTCCTAGCAAAGGTTTAGGAGTCACTTACTTTTCAATTTAATCCATAAAATTTCCTCCAAGACTCCTCCAAATATTCGGTTCCCTTGATCCCAAAACGGATAGCTGTGCGACCTAATCCAAAGTTCACCAGACGAATAATTTTTCTACTCCAATCATCAATTCACGGAATATACACCTCATTAACATCTCAATTAACAATCTAGTATGTCTTAACGATGAATTTAAAGCATGGCAACACCTCCCACAGCCCTCAACGGGCTCGGTTCATCCAAACCGAAACAGGGCAGAATTCGGTTCTGCCCTCTTCCTCCTTAATCAGTCCATAATTCAACTCCAAACCTTAATTTACCACAAAATCAACTTGCTAACATGTCCTACTACATCTATAGGAGTCTTACCAAAAGTTTTAGAGCAAGCCGAAGCCTTGAAGTGCCACAAACGGCCTTGGTTCTACTCTGTCCATCGGCGGTAGATTCTGCTCCATAGAAATCCTCACAAATCAACCATGAAAACCCATCTAAACCCAATCAAACTCACAATTTCAGCTTAGCCAACACAAGTACTATGAGTTAAGAAATCGTTACCGAAAATTTGAAGCAATTTGAAGTCTTGAAGTGGCCAAACGAAGACCTTCTTCCAACTTGGTCAGAATTTGCCTTGTATGGACCTTTGTCCACCAATCGAGCTACTGGAAGATCTACTCAACCAAATTGCACTTATAATATGTCTATGGAATGATAAGACAATAAGCTTTCATTTGGCAATAGTTTTGCCTTGATCTGGTACCGTACGAAGGAGATATGGCCAGAACAGCGGGACGAGTGGGGACTGGTCAGTTGGGAGCTCTCGGCCAAGATGAAGAAATTGAAGAAGAAGGGTGGAGAGAGAGAGAGTGTGTGTCGAATTGAGTGAAGGGGGGAGAGAGAAAGTGATATAATTTAATCCACTTGGTCAACATCCTTTCAATGGTAGGTTAAAAGCTTGCATTAAATGCTAACCAATCACATACTGCCACTTGTCTCCATCTCCACTATGTCACTTATCTTCATCTAAACAATGTCTTGGCACACATTGACTTTCATTGACCAATATTCCCTCACATTTTTGGCAGCCATGGTGTCTTAGAAATGACCAAATTACCCTTCTTCATTTGCTAAGATAAGGTCAATCCTTGAGGGGCAAAATGGTAATTTTGCTATCGCCGTCCAAAACGTCGTTTTTCCAATTCAATTTACCTTCGATGAGGCGACGTCTAATTCGATTAGAATGTTGGAATCTTTATTTTTAATTTTTTAATTTTGAGATTCCATTTCATATCTCAAACATCGAGGGGTCGAAAATTCAGAATGTCACATGGCCCCCTGATTCTCTTGATCTATTACTTCAGTTCTCTATTCAAAAATCCCTCTTTCAGGGGCGAAACATCTAACTTGATGCCCATTTGCCTTTTGACTGTATTTCCTAAGAGCCTATCTCGTAAATTGCGTATATACAAATCCTTCTGCCTTCTGCTTCGTGTACGTTGTTCTTCTCGTGTTAAAATATTGGTTTAACTGATAAAATATATTTTCCACAATGGCTGTTATTGACACCCCATCCATTTCACTTTTGGGAGCTGATCACACCATGCAGCAGTTTCGGGGTTGAACCGCCTAATTCGACAATCAAACTTCTGCTTTGGATACGCGTAAACTGTACATTGCACTAATAATTAGTAACTCTCATTCAAATTGTCGAATTCTCACTTTCTTAAAATTTACAAAATTGCAAGTCTTACTTGCATCTGAACATGTTTTTTGCCTTTGGCATTTTTGAATTGTTTGTTGTAGTTACTCGCAAGGTATCAAATGCAATATCTATGGTGGGCATGTGAAGGACGCTACCATGTTGTGTCCATTGCTTGTTAAATCCAGACATGTCTGTCTGATATCACACAAATTTCTCTCCTCCCGATCACATATTGCCGCAACATATTCAAAAACCACTTCCAGTTGTCAATATTTTCTATTTCAACCATAGCAAATGCCAAAGGAAAAATATGATCGTTGCCATCAAGTGGCTGCACAAAGAAGCGTTCCTTTTTATTTCCCATACAAATGAGTTCCATCGATAAATATCATAGGACGACATCTTTTGAAGCCTTGAATCGTCTGCTGAAACGTCCAAAATATCCGGTCGAAAATCATACAGCTCTAATCTTCGTTCATCTCACTATCGATGACAAAATGAGAATCTGGATTGTTACATTTCATTTCGTTCATGTACTTTCTCAATCTACCGTATGACTCATCCCATCCTCCAAAAAGTTAGCCAATCGCTATTTGTTTGGCCTTCCAAGTTTTACGATAACTATGTTGGACGTTCGGCTAGTCACAAACTTCGACCATGAGTAGCTTGATTTTGATATCTGGTTGGGCCTCGATCATTTGTTCTATAAAGCCGTACATGTATTTTCGATCAACGTGCCGATGATCTTGTCACGCCCCGAACCTGTCAAGCAAGCAAAATCCCACTAGGGCCGTCTTGCCTCTGTGGTACCCAGGATCCGTCGGCCAACAATTTATAACTTCTAAATAATACAAACATACGGAAGCGATGAAACTTCTCCAAACAATTCAGACTTAAGATGACTCAGGACATAGGGTACGTCTTCTTATAAATGCCGACTATAGGTTCAGAGTATACAACTCTAACTTCGAGGTAACATGAACTCTCTAAAGTCACAAAAGTGTAAATCCAATTCCAATAATTACTTCTTCAAATACCGCTCATTGGCAAGCTCAGATTTCGATTACCTGGGACTTGAAAAAATTAATCCCATGACGGGGTGAGATATAAATCTCAGCAAGTTCACCCTAAACCTAGACCAGGCCATTAGTCCTCCCAGATTATGCAATAAAACAATAGACAAGGATTCATTGATAAAACAACACATGGCAATAAAACATCAAGGCACCACGAAATGTCTGGCATAACGCAATCACGATTCAAGGACAATCATATCATCACAATTTTCAATTCCAATGGCCAAGCCTGCGTCGAAACACATCAGGCTAACCACAAATTTAATCCCAATGGCCAAGCCCGCGTCAATACGCATCAGGCTAATCACAAATTTAATCCCAATGGCCAAGTTCGCGTCAATACGCATCAGGCTAATCACAAATTTAATCCCAATGGCCAAGCCCGGGTCAATATGCATTAGGCTAACCAAGATCTCGATTGAGAACCCCCGTTCTGACGCATCAAGTTCCAAAGGCCATTTCGATACTTGTGTCGACACGTATCAAGACTATCCCACGTTCTGACGCATCGGGATATCAATTCTCTTTTCAATAGCTATGCCCGGGTCAATACGCCTCAGGCTCGGTCCTCGTCAATACGCCTCAGACCATCAAATTGACAAATCCACGTTAACCGCATCGGGTTTTCAATGCCATTCCCGGTCTGTGTCAACACATAATCAATCTCATCTTGCATCTCAATGCATCAGGACATTAGCTACTACAACCCCGCGTCTCAACGCGTCAAGGTACTAGCCATCACAACACCCCGTCTCAACGCATCAGGGTGCCACAAACTCTTAGGCTCATAAAGTAAACTCACCTCTTAAGGAACTTCATAATCAAGTACAATTTTTATCAGCCAAGTAACAAATCATTGTCATGCGAGAGGTCAAGGCCATATGTCACATAGCCATACCAGCATCCATGTCGATCGAATGCACACAACAACAATTTAGCCATGAGAGTTATAATTTCTCATTATCAAGAATACACACGACTCACACCTCTATTATCTCAATTGATCATGAACAATCAATGCAATAAACTCCCAAATTCATCAATATATCATCCAAATGCATCCAGTAATGTCCTAATTTCCTAGCAAAGGTTTAGGAGTCACTTACTTTTCAATTAAATCCGTAAAATTCCCTCCGAGACTCCTCCAAAGATTCGTTTCCCTTGATCCCAAAACAGGACGGCCGTGCGACCTAGTCCAAAGTTCGTCAAACGATCAATTTTTCTATTCCAATCACCAATTCACGTAGTATATACCTCATTAACATCTCAATTAACATTACAATATGTCTTAGCGATGAATTTAAAGCATGACGACACCTCTCACAGCCCTCAAAGGGCTCGGTTCATCCAAATCGAAATAGGGCAGAGTTCGGTTCTGCCCTCTACCTCCTTAATCAGTCCATAATTCAATTCTAAAACTTGATTTACCACAAAATCAACTTTCTAACATGTCCTACTACATCTATAGGAGTCTTACCAAAAGTTTTGGAGCAAGTCGAAGCATCGAAGTGCCACAAACGACCTTAGTTCTACTCGGTCCATAGGCGACAGATTCTGCTCCACAAAAGCCCTCACAAATCACCATGAAAACTCATCAAAACACAATCAAACTCACAATTTCAGCTCAGCCAACACAAGTACTATGAGTTAAGAAATTCTCACCGAAAATTTCAAGTCGTTTGAAGTCTGGAAGACCCCGGAACAGGTCTTTCCCCAAAATCGATCACAATCTAACCTCGTCTGACCTTTGCCTACTCAAATAGACCTACGGGACAACGACTGGGCCAGATGGAGCTTATAATATGTCCCTAGAACCAAAAGATATTAAGCTTTCATATGAAAGTAGTTTTATCTTAATCCGATATTAGACGACAAAGACATGACCGGAATAGTGAAGCAGTCGGGACAGGGAAGCGAGCTGGCCACGGGTCTTCTCGGCCAAGATGAAGAAAATGAAAAGGAAGAGAGAAAAGAGAGAGAAAGTGCCGACCAAAAATGAGAGGAAGAGAGAGAGAGAGTTTGGTCTTTAATCCCTATTGGTCAACAAGCTTGAATGGTAGGTTAAAAGTTGCTCACTAAATGCCCATCCACCATCCATTGACACTTGTCCATATGTCAATCAAGTCTCATCCAAGGGCTGTCATTTTTCTTGATTTTCGACCACCTATAGGGTGTGGTCAATGACCAAAATGCCCTCATTCCATTTATTAAGGCAAGGCTAAGGCTTGAGGGGCAAAATAGTAATTTTACCCTAGACGTCCGAAACGCCGTTTTTCTAATTCCAATCTTCTTCGATGTGGCAACGCCCAATCCAATTATTACGTTGGAATCTTTATTTTCCATTTTCCAATTTTGAGATTTCATTTCATATCTCAAGCCTCAAGGGGGCGAAAATTCGGAATGTCACAATTCTTCCCCCTTGAAGAAATTTCGTCCTCGAATTTCGCAACCTTTTAAGCATCCAATCATTTGGGGTATCAGCGTCTCATCGCATCTCATTCTTCTGGATAATTCCTTTCATGACTTGACGATCTTACTTGTCCTTCCCAACCAAAGCCATCTTTCCCTAGGACTTATCTCCTTCAGTCCTCAATCTGATTTGCTTCTCCCCATTCTCTTTCAATATTCCTAACATCTGTCAGCAGTTCATACTCGGGCGTTCACATCATCTCTTCCATTTGTCCAGCACCATTATTACTAAACCCTCGGCGGAATGCACTCTTTAATGTCCATACCATTCGGCGTATCAATCCTTTCAAGGGCATGCCTTTTTCTTGTCGGCACGTTTAATACTTGACCTCTTGTTCGACTAACCAAACTTTCAGTCCATTCCATCGATAATATCGATGCAAGTCTAGCACACCTTTATGTCATCCCAAGGGACACCAAAATCCTCTCTTTGAATTTCTAATGAGATAATTTCTTTAAGTTCCTTTTCAATATTGTACTCGTACTCTCGTCCATAGGACTTTAAGGTTTCTACTCTCAACTTTGAGGTTTCTTTCCCAGGTATCCAAAAATCTGGATTTCCTCCCTGTTCTATCTATTTCCATAACCCCATAAATGTCAGGGTCTATTCATCGCAGCATCTCAATTCCTTTCTGACTTCAAGCTTAATGTTTCAGGTAGTTATCAAACTAGTCAATTGGTAACCTTCCAATTTAGGAGTTAAATCACTTATTTCTTGGGCAAAGCCTATCCTTTATTTGCCAAATGCACGATGCTCAATTTTCACTTATATGCATCCGCTACTTAAATTACCCTTTTCTAGGCGATATAGGATATTTCATCCTTAGTCCTTAAGCAATCTTCTTCACACACGTTGTTCCTCATTCAATTTTTCTAAGTAACCACATATCTCAAATTCTTATGGTTTGTGTAAACTTGAAACCTCCCATGCAAGTCGTGTTTTCCAACTTCATCGCAAAAATATTTGCAAACCAACTCCACCCATGCATTATACGTTCCAACTCATATAGCTTTACTATCACGACGTATTTGCATAGTCCAATTCAGTTTGCCTTGCTACGCCTCAAATTTCCTTTCTACGTCACATCATTATGATTCACTTGACCCCTTTTTAATTCCAAATAGGAACACTATTGTCGGCGTAGTCATCAACTTGACTTAAGTTCTCGAAAACTCTTTTCGTATTCATTCATCCATGGAATTGCTTTTGTGGGAAATCTTTCCCCGATCATCCATAACAGCTCACCACTTCCAGGAACTTCCAATTTCCGCAACGCACATCGATCTTAGTCGATTCATCACTTATTCCATTCTTCAAGGGCTCCACAGGGATTTCATTTCTCAGAAATTTCACTACTAAGGAATCTTTTCTCATTAGGCCCACAACTCATGCTCTTTACAATCAGCAGCACACAACGAGCATCTCCTTAGAGTTCGTAGGATACTCTCGAAAGTTATTCATATTTCTCATGACTCCTTAAATGAGTCTATTCATCGCTTCTAAGGATGGTAACAATCAATCCAATTATTCCTTGGATACTCCATCTGACTTTTATCAGTTTCTTTCTACCAGGTGTCGAATCTTCAAACTGTTCTTCATACTTTTCACTAGAGAGCTCAAACCTTGGCCCTCTACTCTCATGAGTCCCCACTTGAACTACACAATATTATGTTCATTTTTGTCACTCTTTTCTCAAGAAACATTAGTGTCTTGACTTCTTGGTTTCACAACCAGCTAATGCGACCTTATCTCAATTTCGTCCAATCAATTGAACCTTGACATCATCCTGGAATTCAACGTTGTTTATCGGATAGCTTCTCAGACTTGACTTTCAGAAATCATTCAAGCTTGCGTCCTCCTCGTTAGTCCAAACGTTTCTTTTCAGCACCACGACAATTGGCATATTTTTTTTTCCTTCCACACTTGGATCTCTTATCCTATGAAGGAAACCATGCACTTCAATGGCATTCTTTTACTTTGAATCCACCTTGTCTTTCTTATCCTATAAGACATCCGTATTGGAGTCTCGCCAACAGTAGTTTTCTTACTTCCGGATTCTAATGCCACTACACTTTAGCATACTCCTTCCAATAGTTCAACCACCTCAAGTGACAAGTTTCATTCTCCCTTGGTCTCCACAAATTCGAATTTCAGATATTCAATTTGACTTCCTCAAGTCGCCTTGCGATTACAGTCTAAACACCCTTTTTACTCATTCATCCATTCATGAAAACCGCAAGTAACTAGGACCATCAAGTCCATTCACCTTTCTTTTCATCAATGATGATGTTATGATCCAATCATCCTTAAGGACAACGCCCTATTCTCTAGGGGTGATAACTCGCAATGCCACTTTTCGTGGTTTCGATTCAACCTCAATCAATCTCATAAAATCTGTAGGGTCTAACAGACTAACACATCAGTCTCCTTATTATTCCTCATGACAACAAAAGGTTAATCACCATAAGCCTTATGTCATGGTAACGACATTCCCTTACAGGCACATTCTATGTTCCATAAGAGAAGTTCTCTTTTCTCACAATCCATGAACAGAAATTCTCTTACTTATTCCTCTTCCGATCATCCACTTCTTTCCTTGATGTCCATTACGGTTCATCAGATTCGGGAATAGCAATTTGCCATAAGGCTTTTAAATTTCAATCCACTCAGAGACTTCACGTCTCATTCAAAGGGTCCTTGACCACCCTTAATACGCTTAAACGACCTCGAGAACTCTGTCTCATAATGATCAACCTTCCTCAGGTCCTTTCAAAGCTATTAAAGTTTAGGAAATCCTCACTCTCGAGTAAACTCATAAAGGTACTTTCCATGGAACAATTCAACGAAGACAATCCAGGCAAATATCCTCCCTTCAAAGGAAATTCTTCCTTTGGTGACCTTTCATTAATCATCGACATCCTCTTCAGGCTAATAGCTATTAGAGTCACTTCTCTTCCTCAATGAATTCAATACTTCTAAGGTTCTTTTTAAAATTCTCAACCAGAGAAAGGCAGTTTAGGCATCATTTTCTCCATCAAATCTTAGTCAATCTCAGCCTTATACATCGTTCCACAAGCTTTCCATCGAGCGATTTTCATTTTCTATCGCCTTTCCTATGATCTCTACCATTCACTTTGCTAGCAAAAGCAACTATAGTCTTAGTGACAGGGATAACAATGACAATTCCTTCTCGAGTCTACCTACCCATCTACTTTCTCATTTCCATTCAAAGTTCTCATGACCCTTTCAACTCTTAGGTCTTGTACAGTCCACAAGCTCGAGCCAAACACTTTTCTAGCACTAATATTCTGGTTACTCATCTTTACTCAATTCTCACAACTCCCTTTAGTTCTAAAGTCATCTCATGTCTTGCATACTCGAGCCAATGCTTCTCTAGTGACCATTCTCTTGTCGTTCAACCTCATTAGGTTCTTATGGCACTCGAACCACTATAATTTCCTCTAGAAATTAAAGACTTAAGTCATCTACTCGAGTCTAGCAGTCTCAGGCTGCTCATCTCATCATCTATCACCATCAACCATCAGTGGTTTTCAACAATTCTCAACTAGTTGCTCTTTATACAAGGATTCTAAATTGTCCTTAAGCAGCAATCATTCATCAAGCCAGCCTCAACTAGGCTAAAACTCAATTAGGTCAACACCCAGCAAATACTCAAGGCATCACTTCTATAAGTCATTTGCTCATACCATAAGCATAAGACATTTGTCACTCTGTCATATATGCGACAGGCTATCTCATTCTCAATAGACATCAGTTCAATGGATATAAACCACACAGATCGTCTCACCTCTCAGTTATACCTTGGCCAAGCCAATCACATGATGCCAATCAGAAAACATGCTTAACGGGCCCATCACAAACATCACTTTTCTTTTTCAAAGGGCTTCCATTGCCAAGCATGAAACTTTTAACCATGCCACTCACAGGCGCCATTACACATGTTATGCCAGTTTCAATCATTCTTTTCGAGAATCAATCCCATGCCATACATCTCTTAACCACAATTGGACTCAACCTGATACCTAGACTTTCCCTTTCAAGTTATGGCTTGGGTCATTCTTGCCTCTTGCCATTTTAGAAACTTGCCAGGAGCTGCTCCTTGTCTGAACCTCTCTGTCCCGGCGATCACTCCCCGCCCTCATCAGTCCTGGCCATTGCAGGTTGTCCCAAGTCATACATCTACGGAGAAAGCCCCGTTCCACACGTCCCATACCATGCTTCATGATGGTTTATAGGTATCCCATCAACTTGTCCCATATCAAGTGACAGCTTATTAAGTCCAATAGCGATAAGTTCATGCATGCACCCTCATCAACTTTCATTTCGTAACCACAAACACATGTACAACATGACTGTCCTCACCACTTGTCATATCACAATCGCCTTCAGATCAATTCCTATCTATTGAAGAGTTCTAATTCCACCGATCAATTGTCTATATTCAACCATATACCTCAAGTGGAGTCGCTAACTAAATCAAATCCATATGCATTCGATCACAACTGGCCTTTAATAAAAAAATTATTCCTTACCTACTTTCTTGTATACACCTCATCTCATATCATCCAAGGTTGTCAATAGTAATTGATAGCTAAACCATCAAGATATAATGCAATTCAAGCCTGAATACACTAATATCAGTCGTCTTTTTATAATTCATACTCCCCAAGTTGGGTCATTGACAAACCACAATCACAATCATATAACCCAATCGACCCTTCATTCATAAGCTATTCTCTAGCAACCTTAAATCCAGGCTTAGGACTCCTCAATTTCTATTCACTTCCTTGTGAGCCTTATTCATAAAATTACTCAAGATCATCCATTAAATCGGCACTAGGACCATTAGAATGCTAAACAAGTTCAAGCCTATAGTCCTCAAGATTCAGCAATCCATGCTTATCCCTCAAAGTTTCACTACCTAATTGTCCTCAAGTCATCACTCCTTATCACTCCAAGTCTCAATCACATTAGATCGAGCTGACCTTGCTCTGATACCACTTAAACGAGGATGTCACGCTCCGAACTTGTCAAGCACGTAAAATCCCACCAGGGCCGTCTTGTCTCGGTGGTACTTAGGATCCGTCGGCCAATAATTTATAACTTCTAAATGATACATGCATATGAAAGCGATGAAACTTCTCCATACAATTCAGACTTAAGATGACTCGGGACATAGGGTACATCTTCTTATAAATACCGACTATAGATTCAGAGGATACAACTCTAACTTCGAGGTAACATGATATATCTAAAGTCAAAAAAGTATAAATCCATTTCCTATAATTACTTCTTCAAATATCGTTCATTGGCAAGCTTAGATTTCCATCGCCTAGGACCTGAAATAGTTAATCCCACGACGAGGTGAGATATAAATCTCAGTAAATTCACCCCACACCTAGACTAGGTCACTAGTCCTCCCAGATTATGCAATAAAATAATAGATAAAGATTCATTGATAAAACAACACATGGCAATAAAACATCAAGTCACCACGAAACGTTTGGCATAACGCAACGATTCAAGGACAATCATATCATCACAATTTCAATTCCAATGGCCAAGCCCGCGTCAAAACGCATCAGGCTAATCAAAAATTTAATCCCAATGGCCAAGCCCGAGTCAATACGCAACAGGCTAATCAAGATCTCGATTGGCAATCCACGTTCTGACGCATCAGGTTCCAAAGGCCATTTTGATACTTGTGTCAACATGTATCAAGACTATCCCACGTTCTGACGCATCAGGACATCAATTCTCTTTTCAATAGCTATGCCCGCGTCAATACACCTTAGGCTCGGTCCGCGTCAATACGCCTCAGACCATCAAATTGACAAACCCGCATTAAACGCATCAGGTTTTCAATGCCATTCCTGGCTTGTGTCGACACATAATCAATCTCGTCCCGCGTCTCAAAGCATCAGGACATTAGCCACCACAACCCCGCGTCTCAGCGCATCAGGGTACCAGCCATCACAACCTCACGTCTCAACGCATCAGGGTGCCATAAACTCTTAGGCTCACAAAGCACACCCACCTCTTAAGGAACTTCATAATCGAGTATAATTTTTATCAGCCAAGTAACAAATCATTGTCATGCGAGACGTTAAGGCCATATGTCACATAGCCATACCAGCATCCATGTCAATCGAATGCACACAACAACAATTTAGCTATGAGAGTTATAATTTCTCATTATTAGGAGTATACACGACTCACACCTCCATTATCTCAGTTGATCATGAAAAATCAATGCAATAAACTCCCAAATTCATCAATATATCATCCAAATGTATCCAGTAATGTCCTAACTTCCTAGCAAAGGTTTAGGAGTCACTTACTTTTCAATTAAACCCGTAAAATTCCCTCCAAGACTCCTCCAAAGATTCGTCCCTTGATCCCAAAATAGGACAGCCATGCGACCTAGTCCAAAGTTCGTCAAACGATCAATTTTTTTATTCCAATCACCAAGTTACGGAGCATACACCTCATTAACATCTCAATTAACATTCTAGTATGTCTTAACGACAAATTTAAACATGGCGACACCTCCCACAGCCCTCAAAGGGCTCGGTTCATCTAAACCGAAACAGGGCAAAATTCGGTTCTGCCCTCTACCTCCTTAATCAGTCCATAATTCAACTCTAAACCTTGATTTACCACAAAATCAACTTGCTAACATGTCCTACTACATCTATAGGAGTCTTAGCAAAGGTTTTGGAGCAAGTTGAAGCCTCAAAGTGCCGTTAACGGCCTTGGTTATACTCGGTCCATTGGCGGCAAATTCTGCTCCACAAAAACCCTCACAAATCAATCATGAAAACCCATCTAAAACTATTCAAACTTATAATTTCAGCTCATTCAACACAAGTAATATGAGTTAAGAAGTCATCGTGGAAAATTTGAAGCCGTTTGAAGTCCGGAAGACCCCAGAACAGGTATTTCCCCAAAACCGGTCAGAATTTGACCTCGTCTAACCTTTGCCTACTCAAACAGACCTACGGGACAAACGGCTGGGCTAAATGGAGCTTATAATATGTCCCTAGAACCATAAGACAATAAGCTTTCAGATGGAAGTAGTTTTATCTCAATCTGATTTCGAACAACAAAGATATGGCCGGAACAGTGAAGCAGTCGGGACAGGGCAGCGAGCTGAAGACGGGTCTTCTCGGCCAAGATGAAGAAAACGAAAAGGAAGAGAGGAAAGAGAGAGAATGTGCCGACCAAAAATGAGAGGAAGAGAGAGAGAGAGAGAGAGAGTTTGGTCTTTAATCCCTCTTGGTCAACAAGCTTGAATGGTAGGTTAAAAGTTGCTCACTAAATGCCCATCGACCATCCATTGACACTTGTCCATATGTCAATCAAGGCTCATCCAAGGACTGTCATTTTTCTTGATTTTCGGTAGCCTATAGGGTGTGGTCAATGATCAAAATGCCCTCATTCCATTTATTAAGGCAAGGCTAAGGCTTGAGGGGCAAAATGGTAATTTTACCCTAGACGTCCGGAACACCATTTTTCTAATTCCAATCTTCTTCGATGAGGCGGCGTCCAATCCAATTATAACGTTGGAATCTTTATTTTTCATTTTTCAATTTTGAGATTTCATTTCATATCTCAAGTCTCGAGGGGGCGAAAATTCAGAATGTCACAGATCTCGTGGCAATGGCGGATTAATGCATGAATGTGGAACACTGTACTTAGTTATTTTCCAAAATGAGCCATTGTCTTTAGTAATCGCGCGGAGCCTCCAATGGCATTGTCCATTCATATTACCACACCTTATTACATATTCTCTCTTTCTCGTCGTGTCACAACGAAACTTATAATTTCTTCTAATAGAGTATTCTTTTGCAATCGACTGCACTGCGTCTCGTGATGAAAATAACATGCCAATTGCAAATTCTTTCGCGGGATCAAATACCACGCCGCCCGGCTTCGCGATTGTATCGTCTCGCATCAAATCATAATCGATCTCTGAATAGGGTTTTGGACATACGAATGGCGTAATGGGATTACTACAATGGATGTTGTAGTAAGCTTCTATATCGCCATCTCCAGCATCTTCTTCATCGCCGTCACCTTCGACATCTTGTTCATCGCTGTCTCCTCTGACATCACGTTCATCACTGTCAGTAGTGTCCATCCAAGCATCATCTTCTTCATCAACATTTTCATCATCATCATTATCGCTATCATCATCATAAGCATCATTATTGTCATTATCATCGGACTCCATGTACTGATTATGTACACCTTGTTCGTCTTCACCAGCATTGAAACCTTCCCTAGAATCATGTAGCACTTGATGTTCAACTACAATTGCATAAAACTATGAAATTCCCATAGCACCAGCCTGACGTGCAAACTGCTGGAACATCGTAACCGTGTCATCATTATGCACCTCCGTCGTTTCATATGTAATACAGTTGTATGTTACAACAGGATATTTACAGATCTGCCTTTCAATAGATTGGTTTCCTATAAGATTCAATGCACTCTCAATCGTAGCACGTAACTCATCAAATGTCGATATGTTTGCAAACACGAACATTTAGAAATTCTGTCAACATTCATTTTGAACTATTTTGTCTCCCCAAAACACAATTGCAAAAGATGTTGTCGACATTCTGTTAAATTAAAAATTTAGAAATTATTTCGCGTATGCAATTCAGTAAATATTCATACCGTACATATTAATTGAATACCCACAATGTGAATTACTCATAATCCGATCCCAAATACCAATACAATGACAATCTACAAGATATTTTTCATTAAATGGGGTCTATAATGTAAAAAAAAAAAATAGGGACCATTACGTAATTTGTAATTTCTAAAAAGTTCGAGGATCAAATTGTAATTTCAGAAAAGTTTGAGGATCAAATTATGACTTCTCAAAAGTTCGAGGATCAATTTGTAATTACCGGAAATTTCGAGGACCAAATTGTATTATCTAAAAAGTTCGAGGACCAAATTATAATTTCTCAAAATTCGAGGACCAAAGTGTAATTTCTCAAAAGTTCGAGGATCAATTGTAATTTCTCAAAAGTTCTAGGACCATATTTTTTTGAATTTTAATTTTTTTCAAATTTTTTAAAATATCCTATGATTTTTTCAATATTTTTTTAATCATTCTACAAATTTCAAATTACTTAATCACTCAAATTTTAATATTTTCTATATGTCAAAAATTTTTTGGACCGGTTTGAACCTCGCCCAAGCTTCTCATGTCATTTAATCTTTTTTTTAGTACAAAAATTCATTTTCTACTCCTCAAACAGTAAATATTTTTAAAGACTGCATAAAATCAATTACACATTGTAACTATTATCATAACATTAGTCAAAATTTAAAACATATTATTAATAATAACCTATAAGTTACACAGATGATTCAGATATAAATAAAAATCAAATAAATAAATTTATGCTTACGAAAACATAAAAAATGACTACAACGAAATTTACCTCAAGTTATCAAAAGAGATCACGCACCGAATTTAAATGCTTAACCTACCAAGAGAAAACACTAGATAAAGAAGTCGGCTTTGCTCGAACACAACAAACAAATTAATAATATAAAAAACACCAACTGTGGTGTACACTTACTGTGACCGAAAACATGAGAGAAAGCTTAGTGAGGAAGTAAGAGCGCGACAAAAATTGAGATAAAAGTGAGAGAAGAAACGACCGCGCGAAAGCGAGGGACGAGAGGAGCGCAAGAGTTTCAAATGAGAGTGAGGAAAGAAAGCAGCGCAAGAGTGAGCGGAGAAAGGGGGAATGGGGACAGCAGCATTGCTGCCTTGTTGCTGCAACTTGCAGCAGCAAATGGTGCTGCAGCATGTAGCAGCAAATGGTGCTGCAGCCTGTAGCAGCATCGTGGCGAGCGGGCCAAGCAGCCTGCTCGGCATATGGGCCATCACGCAGGGCCCAATCGGCTCGATGGCTCATATGTCGTGCGGTATGTAATTTCATATTTTTTGAAAAAATATTTTTGTTAATTTTTTTAAAAAATTTTAATTTGAAAAATTGTTCAATTCTTATTTGTGGACACTTGCGTCAATTATCTAACCATGAGAGGTTAGCATCGACGTCTACTATGTTACATGGACACGTCATCTCAGAACTTTTTTTTTTTTTTTACGTTTCGGATACGTGATGGTGTCCAGGTGTCTGACACGCTGGGACTTGCGTTTCCTATTGGGCAATCTAGGAAAATGAAAAAAAAATTAAGGGCAAAAACATAAGCGGTGAAAAATATGAAAATCCACTAATTGTTAAAAGTTAATTTTAATGGTGGAATATGATTTATGTAATGCTTCTCTTTTTTCCTCCAAGTTTACCTAATTTCAATATAATTTATTATTTTTTATGTTTTTTTGGTATTTTTTTTTAAATACCAGTTTGGAAAATTGCCCACTCTTTTACCTCTCGAACCAGCTGGCCTGAACGTGTTCTCCATTTGTTTCCTTGCAGGTCCACTTTCGTTTTTGTTTAGACTTGCGCGTGGACTGATTTTTATTTTCTGGCCGACGTGTGCCCGAATCACCCCTTCTTCAGTAACGAGAAATTGGGGAGACAATTTGAGAAAGTACACCTGCAAAATTAAGTTCAGAGTGAACTACTGGTTTTGACTAAAGGCTTGCAGGACTGCCATCGTAGCGTTAGCAGTATGTCGACCATGAACGCGGCCAAAGGGTCATATGGCACATCGACAAGCACCCCATGAAGACACTGACTTTGCTGATCTGGCAGTGTTTTATGCATTAGAATTGTGTTGGGATTGATAGTCTCGCCGTTATGCTTATGCGATAGGAAACTCACCGACTCGGACTAACGTTAACGACTTGGCGTTGAATGACCTTGCACCAAAGAACAAGACGAAATAATAGCCAGAGAAAAGAATGGACCTCGCTGTTTCAACATGGCATTGAGTCCAATTTTTTTCCCCATGATCTTGCACAAAGACAGATCCTCATACTGCACAAGCAAGAGAAGATATAGAGGGACTGTATGCGTCACTTGAAGGGAGATTTGCGTCAATGAGGAACTATGGTGCGGCAGGGTGTGTAAGGGACACCAAGGATAGCAGCACCAAGCACGTTGCAAACAAGACCAACACGGGAAGTAATCGTCAACGCCAGGCTCATCGAGGAACAACGGACGAAGCTCGGAATCAGCTTCTTGTAGCCTCGGACTTGTGCTCAGTGCTTGTTCCACGGACATCCCGTGAGGAACAAACAACAGAGGAAAGTTGCAGACTCACACGAAGAAAGAAAGGGAAAAAAGAAAAGAAAAGAATAACTCCCTCCTCCGTCTCTGATTGCTCTCCTCGTCTTTTCTTTCTCTAAATCTCTTGAAGAGGAAAACAGAAGAATCATTTCAGTACCGAAAAAGCTCGAACAAGCTTTCATCGCTAGCAAACTGTTGTGCGCGGAAAAGCTCTCTAGCTAGATGAGATAAAAAGAAAAACAATAATAATCAAGAACGTAGAGATTTACGTGGTTCAGCAAAAGTCTGCCTACGTCCACGGGAGAGAGAGACGATTTCTTATTTTCTGAGCGTCAGAATTGCTGAATAATAAAGATCCTAGATTGGTATCTCTAGAGGGATTAAGGTTTATGAAACTAACTAATAATCTTTAGTGATTATCCCAAATATTCTGATATATCTTGACATATCTTCAAGCCTTCCTTGCCTTCTTTTGAAATTCAAGACAACATCAACAAATCTCCACCTTTCGCTTGAATAAACCACAAGCCTCCACTCTAACCAAGAAACCGAATATATCTCAATCTCCATCGTACCTTCGCAAAGGTACACCCACACCTATACCGGTGCGGCCTCCATCAACTTCAATGATGAGTGAGAGAAATCAAGCCCCTGCACGACTTGAACTTCTTCGTAGTAACCATCTCCATAAGCATGTCCGCGGGATTATCGTTAGTATGGATTTTCTCCAAAGCAATGCTACTGTTCCCCCCAAATTCTCAAATCCTATGGTACCGAATTTCAATGTGCTTCATTCTAGAATGAAACACTTGATTCTTCGTGAGACATATTGCACTTTGGCTATCGCAATATAGTGTAACACTTTTCTGCTTTAAACCCAACTCTGTAGCCAAGCCGGTCAACCATATTCCCTCCTTCGCAGCCTTAGTTGCTACCATATACTCAACTTTGGTTGTAGACAATACTATAGTAGACTTAAGCATTGCCTCCATGAACTAGCTCCACCTCTAAGAGTAAAGGCGTATCCTGTGATGGACCTTCACTTGTCCAAATCACCAGCGAAGTCTGAATCAACATAACCTGCTAAATCGATCGATTCTCCCTTTGAACTGAACATCAAACCCATTTCAGTAGTTCCAGCCAAATAACAAAAGATCCACTTAATAGCTTCCCAATGCTCCTTACCTGGATTGCTCATGTATCGGCTGACATGACTCACTGCATGAGCCAAATCCGGTTTGCTACAAACCATAGCATACATGAGGCTCCCTATTGCGCTGGCATAGGGAACTCGAGACATCTTTACAATCTTGTCATGTGAACTAGGGCATTGTTTCTCGGATAATCTGAAGTGATTTGCCAAAGGTGTGCAAATCGATTTTGCTTTTCCCATGTTGAACCTCTCCAAGACCTTCTTAACATACTTATTCTGATTTACCCAAAGTTTACTTGCATGTCTATCTCGAAATATTTCCATGCCAAGGATCCTTTTTGCAGCACCAAGATCCTTCATTTCAAACTCGTTGCTTAACTGAGACTTTAGTGAAATAATATCTCCCATTTTTCGTGCGGCAATCAACATATCATCAACATAAAGCATCAACAGAATAAACGACTTATCATCCAAAACTTTGTAGTAGACACAAGAATCATGCACACTTCTCATATTGCCAATACGAAGCATAAAAGAATCAAACCTTTTATTCCATTGCCTCAGAGATTGCTTTAAACCGTAAAGTGATCTCTTGAGCAAACAAACATGATTCTCTTTTCCTTCCACCTTGAAGCCTTCGGGCTGCTCCATGTAAATTTTCTCCTCCAAGTCACCATGAAGGAATGTCGTCTTCACATCTAGCTGCTCAAGTTCCAAGTCCTACATGGCCACCATAGCTAGTAAAACACGAATTGACGTGTGTTTCACAACCGGTGAAAATATTTCATCGTAATCAATCCCCTCCTTCTGTGCATAGCCCTTAGTAACAAGTCAGGCCTCGTATCTCTCTTGCTCTTTGTCTGTTGCTGCTTCCTTTTTTCGAAGAACCCATTTGCAGCCAATGATTTTTCGATTTTGGGCTTCTCCACAAGCTGCCATGTCTCATTCTTTTGTAACAAATCCATCTCCTCCATCATAGTAGTCATCCACTTTTCTTTGTAATCACTTTTCAAAGCTTCATGATAGGAGCTTGGATCACCAGAGCCTACAATAAGAGTATAAGTAACCATATCCTCAAAACCGTATCTCTCCGATGCTTCGAGAGTGCGCCTTCCTCGACCCGTTGCAATAGTATAAGGAACTTCTACTGTTTCTTTAACTTTCGGAGCTTCGTCGGATGACTTGCCATCCTCTGCAGAATCTTTGGCTTCAAGCTCCACCTTAACGATAGATTTATCACTCTCCTTTTCAGTAGCCACGTATGGCACGCAGCTTGACTTCAACATTGCAGATTCGTCGAACACGACATCCTTGCTCGTCAGAACTTTCTTCTCACTTGGATCCCATAATTTGTAGCCTTTCACTCCTTTCTCATAGCCGAGAAATGTGCACTGTTTAGACTTTGGATCCAACTTTGAGCGCTTCAAACTCTGCACATGTACAAAAACAGGACAACCGAATATTCTTAAATTAGAATAATCGTTGATTTTACCAGTCCATACCTCTTCAGGAATTTTATATTCAATTGCAGTTGATGAAGACCTATTCACAAGATAACATGCCATACAGACAGCTTTTGCCCAAAATCCTTTGCTCAAATTCGCATGCAACCTCATGCTCCGAGCTCTCTCTAATAAAGTCTGGTTCATCCTTTCCGCTACACCATTTTGCTGGTGCGTATCCAGAACTATGAAGTGACGTCTAATCCCTTGCAAAACCCCATAAATGGTGTCGAATTGTACTCCCCTCCATTGTTTGATCTCAAGCACTTAAGTTTCTTTCATGTTGAAGTCTCAACTTTAGCTTTCCATTCTTTGAACTTATCAAAGACCTCACTTTTATTTCGCATAAAGTAGATCCAAAATTTCCTAGAGAAATCATCAACAAATGTCACGAAGTATTCCTTCCCGCCTTTTGACTTTACTGGTAAATGACCCCATACATCTATATGTACATACTCAAGCACGCCCTTGTTCGTATGAGTTGCAACCTTGAACCATACTCTGCATTGTTTTCCAAGCACACAAAATTTGCAAAAATCTAATTTGCATGTTTTCATACCTTGGAGTGCGTTCCTCTTGTGAAGTTCCATCAATCCTCTTTCCCCCATATGCCCAAGACGCATATGCCACAGATAGGTGTTATCTATCTACGTGCTGGCATCCATGGACATAGATGCTCCACCTTGCACTGTAGTTCCTATGAGTCGATATAGGTTCCCTTGTCTCGGTCCCCTTAGAACAACCAAAGCTCCATTTATCACCTTCAAGACTCCACCTTGAGCCGAGTACTTGCACCCATTGCAATCAAGTGCCCCCAATGAAATCAGAATCTTCCTTAGACCTAGTACGTGACACACAGCCAACAGGGTTCTGATCATGCCATCAAACATCCTGATTTTCACGATTCCAACTCCCACAATCTTGCACGAAGTGTCATTCTCTATGAGAACTGAACCACCATCATATGCTTTGTACTCATCGAAGGCTTCTCGATGAGGACACATATGATAAGTGCATCCGGAGTCCAAGATCCACGAATCTCCGAAGGTGTCCTTTCCCGACGATATGGACAAGACGTCCCCAACACTAGTCTTAGTGCTATCGGCTACACTTGCTTCATCCGAGCTCTTCTTCTTTTTCTCGTTCTTATTTGGATAGAATCTCTTGGTATGCCCTTCCTCATTACACCCATAACATCTTCCTTTGAACCTTTCCTTGGATTTTGATCGACCTCTATGGCTTGATCCTCGATCCATTAATCTTCCTCTTCTTTGACTGATCTTCTCCTTTCCAAAGAGTCCCTCTCCCGAAGATTTTGAACTACTTGCCCTTTTTCGAGTATCGTTAGAAATTAGGGCATCAGTTACCTCTCCAATCTCCAGGGTTTCCTTGCCATAAAGGAGGGTAGTCACCAAGTGGTCAAACGAATCCGGCAACGACGCCAATAGTAGAAGCGCTATGGCTTCATCCTCGAACTTTACCTCCAAGCTTGTAAGTTCACTGATCATCTGGTTGAACACATTGAGGTGTTCCAACAGATCTACTCCTTCACTCATCTGAAGTGAATACAACCTCTTCTTCAAGAATAACTTTTTCGTAAGAGATTTTGTCATGTAGATGCTTTCGAGTTTGAGCCATACCTCTAGAGCGGAATCAATTTCCGCTACATATTGAAGGACTTCATCCGATAAGTTTAATCGGATCGCGCTGCGCGCCCACTCCTCCATGTTGGCCCAATCATCATCGATGATGGTGGCTGGCTTGTTTGAACGTCCTAGAAGAACCTTTGATAAACCCTGCTGAATCAACAGATCCTTCATCCTTCTCCGCCATAGTGTAAAATTATTCTTCTCGGTGAATCGTTCAATATCAAATCGAACAGTCGAACCTTTTCCAGCCATCTAATCAGAAGTCGCAATACAAGAACGAAGAATCTGGATTGCTCTGATACCAATTGTTGTGCGCGGAAGAGCTCTCTAATTAGATGAGATGAAAAGAAAAACAAGAATAATCAAGAACGCAGAGATTTACGTGATTCGGCGAAGGTCTGCCTACGTCCATAGGAGAGAGAGACGGTTTCTTATTTTCTGAGCGTCAGAAGATACAAGGTACAATTGCTAAATAATAAAGATCCCAGATTGTTATCTCTAAAGATTATATCAATTGAGGAAAGTAACTAATAATCTTTAGTGATTATCCCAAATATTCTGATATATCTTGACATATCTTCAAAACTTCCTTGACTTCTTTTGAATTTCAAGACAACATCAATAGCAAACATCTTCAAATTGAACAGAGGAATCATTTCAGTTTTGAAAAAAGCCCATCATTTCAGTTTTTAAATGAAAAAGAGGGTCTTGTGCTTTCGATGGGGGGCATCGCTTGAGATTGCATTCGAAAGATTGGAGGCATATTTTTCTTTTTTAATGTAAATGGGAGCAGATTTAGTTATATAGGTTGCGGAAATAGCGTCGTCGCCCTTACAGAAACGCTTTTCGGCTCCCATATAAAGAGCCAGTAGAATGCCTTTTGCTGCTAAGCATCAAATAAGTAATGTATTCACGAACACCCATTTATCTTGTCATTTTCTTTGACAGTACTTGCTTGCTACAACCAATGTCATCATCAAAAGCCCGAAGCGCACATAACTCCGTGGATCTGCAATACAATGATAACTTAAACAAGCTCCAAAAGGGGAAAGAAAGGGAAACCAGACATGCTTCCCAGATACTGAGCGACCGTCCGCTCGATTAATTATTATCGATGGTAAAACATACGCCTTAAGATTCGACTCAAGATTGATTGATGGGGGAGAAAGGACATGCGATGCTTCAAGAGCACCTCGATGTTCAAATTCTGTAGAAAGTATCCATCGCCGAAGCTCCCTTCAGGCCCTCTTCGGTCTTGTAGATGCGGGAGAGACCGGCTGCATCAAAGGGCTTAAAAAGAAGAGGATGTTGCTCGTCCACAAGCTCTTCGGGACACTGAATCGTCCCCTGGTCAGAAGAGAAGAATCCTATGGAATATCTGGGTTCGTTCCCGCTCACCGTTACATGGTGACGAGGGCTGTGTAATCTCCCATTGCTCCATCCCTGCGTTACCAAAAAAAAAAAAAGTTAGAGGCTCACGATGTTCACGGTGAATCATCCAGAAGATTATAACTCTGGGGAGACTTTAAATCTTAACTTCTTTTGATCGATCATAAAAGGTTTACATGTTGAGGTTATGTCGGATGAGTTTTAGCATCTCACCACAAGCTAGCATCGATCTCGTCATATCGATGTTCATTCAAACATTCGAATCTATGGTTCACACGGCGACCCGTTGATCAGAATTTCACCAAAAATAAAAATAAAAATAAGAAATCATCTCTAATGTCGTAATTCTAGCTATTGCCGTACTTGATGATCAATACGATAAATGTGGACAAATAATTTACCAACTCTTTGAACCGAATCCAATAGGGAGAGGTGGGGTGGAGGGACTCACGTAGAATGACTCCCCAGTGAGGACAACGAAAGAGGAAGGCGAGGAGAAGGCGACCTCGATCCAATGTCCGTCCTTAGTTTGCATTTCCAATCCATTCACATGATTCTGGTGAAGTATGGTCACGAAGTTGGAGTCCCGATGGCAGTTAACCCTGGGCTTCCTGGACTCCTCTGTCCCGGAAGCGGCATACCTCATGAGACGGAGATTGTATCTGGCCGACTTGGCTAGCGGATCCAAGTACTTGTCCATGCCCAAGCTTCCCAAAACGAGCTTCTTCACCAGTGAATCCAACCCGAAAGTCGTTGCAGCATACGTATTCATTGTCTCACTGCATGCCCACAAGAAAGGCACAAATCGAAACTGGCAGTTTTCATAGATAAAGGTGTGACTGGCATCTTCATGTAGCGTGTTTTTGTGCACGGCAATTCGTTCTAGGTTTTCTTCATGCATCAAAGTAATCGAAATTTCGAATTCGCATCATTAGTGATAAACATTAGTTTCTTGACACTTCCCTAATGGGAACCGATAATATGACTACCAGTTATAATAAAGAAATTAGTATTACCAAAATCGTGTATTTCCCTTTGGCCACATGAGATTTGCTAATGTTTCGACCGAACCCGAGTTGGGGGTGTAACACACTCCAAAAGCCTCGTAAAGAGGCGCGACAGGACGATCCGTGGTGTAGCCTTGGTATGGCTTATCCGAAACGACGAACCGACGCTTCACATCGGCCGGGAGCTTGACCAATTCCTCCAATTCTCGGAACACATCGTAGTGAAGCTCCGGGGTAATCACATCGTACAAAGCTTCGAAGCAACCGAATTCTTCGAGGGCTCGTCGGACTTGACTTTGCAAGGTGTCCCATCGACCCGTCCCCGGCTTCGAGCCAGCTAATTCGGAAAGATCTATCAGGGGAAGCTTTAGTGTTGGAATAGGGCTCATGTTTAATGTCTTTCTTCTGGATACGTCTCACTTGGGCTGGTTCTCCGCTGGATTTATAGGGCTTGTGCATCTTCGTACAAGCCACCGTAGCAATTTTAAAGGTAAAATCTTTCCAAGAAGAGTTGACTAATCAATGCATTTTTTTTGTTTTTTTTTTTTGGGGGGGGGGGGGGGGGATTATAGTTTTTGGACAGTTTTCGGAACAAAATATAGTACTGGGAATTGGAAAATAATACAAGTGATTGGATTGGTGATGTAACGGTGCGTCTACCTTATAAGTGGAAATTTCGAACATCTTAATAGACCCAAAATAGAAGAACCGCAAGCCTCTTTCACCTAGGGAAAATAATACAAGTGATTGGACTTGTGGTCTGTAAATGATGAGGCGTGCTCGATTTTTGGTGTTTAAATCATGGTGATAGAAGTGTCGACATGTACATGTGAATTGTGTTAGAATAGACCCACATTGGAGAATTGGTGCGTGTGGACCAATTAATATATTCAATTTGGCTTAAAACTCATGGCCTCAAGTTTATGAGTGAATATGAGTCCAAATGGATGCAAATGGATAAGATGAAGGGTAAGAGCTTGGCTCGCTCTTCGTGATGTCATCATGTGAAGGGTATCGAACCTTCCAACAAGGAAAATGATTGCATGAGAGAGACTTTTGTGAAGATGTTTGCTGGCGACGAAAGCAAGTAAAGGAATTGGAATTTGGCGATAAAACCAAGTATAGAGGAAGGATTCTAATTGAATTCGGAGATGAGTTGGACGTTGGTGGACGGGGGAGTCCAAGTGAAGCAGCGGAGAAAGAAAGGAAGAATGGGATGCAGCGATGGAACCAAGACAAAGAAAATACGTGATACTCTAGACAGGATTTCACCATAATTGTCCCTGACTAGATGCATGAATGACAATATAATTAAGGGCACTAACGATTACCATTCTGTTTTTCTGTTTTTTCTATTCCTCAGAATATATTTGCAACTGAAATCTGTTTGGTAAAATATATATATATATTAATTTCAGAAACAGAAATAAGAATTCTTCTTATCTCTTGCTCCCTCTCTCTATCCCCGTTCGCCATCCGCCATCCGAGGTGCGGTTGCTGGCAACCGTAGAAATTTCATGCCATTATCATATGGATTTCTGTTCCGAGAGGAGAAATTTTGTGAAAATCTCCCAAAAAAATCGAGAGTTGATTATGGTCTCCAATTTTACTATTTTCGCTCCTATTCATCAAGTAGATATAGATTAAAAAAAAGACTCTGCAGTCATCACAAGATTAGCTTAATGAGATGTCTGGAATCGGATGGGCCGTGCATTTAACGAAAATGGATTGAAGTGGGCAAAATGTCAACTTTCTAACGAGTCCAGATAGAGTGTCTGGCAACTTGGTTTGCAGAATGCTTTTGCTGCTGAGATGAAGATCTTATCCAAGTTTGAAAGGATGGCTTTTGCTTCTTCTCGGGCAATTTCAAATCATTTCTGCCTTTACCAATCATTTTTTTGGAAAAATCTATCTTTGGGTTATAATAGAATAAAATAACATGGGAAGCATGGAAAAGCCTTTGTAGTTGTAGTTGTACCAATCCCAAAAGCAAACTCAAGTCGAATTAGGCTCTTAATCGAAATTACAAGGGTTAACATATGCTCGCGTTTCCAAAATATTTTAGACATAACACTGTTAGATATACTTAGGTTGATTCTCTATGATATTTTACTATATTAGAGATAATTGAAATAATTATATTAACTTTCCGTATCTCTCAAGATTGCGCGTATATCGTTTGATTGTGGGTATCTTAATTGATATATTACCTTAGATAGTAAGAGTATAAAGCCCATAAATAGGCTAGTGGAATGTTCATCATGATATATTGCATTATATAGAAAATTCACCAATGCACTGGGTGCATATAGCACTCGAGATCCCATGCACACTGGCATCATCGTAGTGCCTCATTCCATTATGATTAAGCACTGCGATGATCGTCTTATATGGTCCGCGATGTGTCGCCCAAGTCGAGCCTTTTATTACGGAAGTGGTTTTCTTTCGATGCCAGCTGCATAGGCCGCATCGCTCAGTAATTATTTTCCCAAGCCAGCCATGTAGGCTAATCGTATAGGCCGCTTGCTCAATTATTGTTTCGTAAGCCAGCTGCATAAGTCGCTTTTATTGGGAAAAACCCAATTTGATTTTGAAATTGACGAAACAAACCATGTTCTCTAATATCTAAGTTAATACAGTAAAATGCTAATTTGCATATTATCCAAAGGTGTATGAATTAAGTTATACAAGATTGAATTTGGCAAGATAGGCTAAGATGATTTTCTAAGGGACTCAAATGTTGTACGGAGCTTAGATGTTGAGCGGGTGGCTTAGACATTGTATGTTGAGTGGGTAGCTCACACTTTGTAGCGAAGGTCAAGATTCGAGAGAGTATTTCATGTGCAACGACCAGATTATCAAGAGACATATTAATTGGCATATTACATCACCACAGAAGCTAGCTGGACTTGTATTTGGAAATTCTCGATCTTGTAGATCAATCAAGGACATGGATTAGGGGAGACGAGGATGACTTACCTAATGAAGAACTCTATCTATGAAAATCCAAAATCATAATTGTACGAGCGATTTGATCTAACGAGATTTTTGTTATAAGTTATTTTATTATTCATCATCATGTGTGGGAGTGCCCATCGTATTACTATGTACCCTCTTCATTATTATAAATATGAGAGCATGCTAACCTAGAATGTTAGACAATTCATTCATATCATTCTCCTATCTTCTTCTTCTTCATACATGGTATTAGAGCCAACCCTAGTCGCCCCAACCGAAACCCTATCCAATACCCACTATTAGCACAACCACCATCTAGCACTTGCTTCTCTCTCTCTAATCTACTCTCTCGGCCAGCTTTATTGGCTACGTCCTAAGCTCTCACCTAGGGATCTCGGCCAACTTAGCCGGCCACGTCCCTAGGCTCTCGGCCAACTTGGCCGGCCACGTCCCAAGTCTCTCGGCCATCTTGGCCGGCCACGACCCAAGGCTCTCGGCTAGCTTGGCCGGACATGTCCCAAGCCGTTTGGATTTGATTTACATGTCGAGGTCTGATTAGATCTAATCAAATCCATGAAACGATGGAGCTTGTGACTTTCTGATTAATCTAGTGTCTAGTTAAGTATTCATCATGAGTAATATAGACACTCAAATAGCTGCCGCTAAATCCGATGAGACTAGATTAGCCATGAATATTTCTGATGTTACTGAATTTGATATGATGCGATCACAAGCTCCAACCTTTATATCTACTTCATCTAAGCTCGTCGAACGTGTTTTGACGGGGCAGTCTACGTACACACTTTGGAAGAAGAATGTCTTTAAAAATTTGGACGGACAACGGCTATCTCATCATCTTACCCAGCTTCCTCCGAGGGAGGATGACCCAACTTATGATGAATGGTACACTGTTGATTGTCGTATTTATAGTCAATTGTTGTATGCTATGGATATTTCTGTTCAGACTATTGTTAATAATACTGATACTGTTAAGGAGTTATGGGATGCTTTGACATATTTATACTCCTCTCTAAATGATTTTTCGTGACTCTATGGTGTCGTTTGTGGGTTATTGAAGGCAGCTCCTGCTAATCGGCCTCTGAATGGATATTGTGAGGAATTTAAATCCTTTGATGATGAGTTTGATCGGTTAGTCCCGTTTACATCTAATCGGGTTACTTTTCAAGAATAACGAAATTAGTTTCTAGTCTATTGCTATCTTAATGGAGTGGGAGCTCAGTTTGATACTACTTGATCACAAATTCTTTCAGATGCTTGAGTACCTTCTCTTGGAGAAGCTCATTATTGTGTTCTTCGTACCGAAAGTCGTGAGGAAGTTAGATCTGCCTCTTCAGAAGTTAGTGAATAGGCTACTGCTCTATATATGAACAAAAGAGGTGGTCGTGGTAGCGGAGGCCATGACCGAGGGGGAGGTCGTGGTAGCATTGCTGGTCGTGGTTGGGAGACTCGTACTTGCAATTACTATGGTATTGTTGGACATCTTCGCAACTATTGCTGAAAGTTACAAGATGTATAGGCAGCTTCTGGTTCACGAACCACATCTGCTCATGTTGTATCTGAAATTGTGTCTATGGACCAAAAAGTTATCACAATCAGTCTAGAGGAGTATGATCGATACTTGGAGTTTTAGACCTCAAGGAGTGGAACTACATTTGCCTTTGTTGCGAAACTACAGCAGTCATCTGATTATTCCTTTACCTCAACATGTGCAACTCTTCCTTCCGTTGATTGGATTATTGATTCTAGTGCAGGTGCTCACATGACGGGTAATAAAGGTATTCTTACTGCATATAAGTCCTCGTCTCTATTACGCCATATTACTATTGCAAACGGGTCATCCGTGACAGTTCCAGGACACAGAGCTGCACGACCTTCCAACGAGATCTCCTTGTCTTATATTTTTTATACTCCTGGCATGCCATTTATTTTGTTATCTGTTGGTCGTATCGCACGGGATTTGAATTGCTCCGTTACTTTCTATCTTGATTATTGTGTTTTGCAGGATCTCTTGACGCGGAAGATTATCGGTAAGGGAAGCGTCAATGGTGGGATCTATCAGCTGGATGGTACTTCCATTCCAACTGCACTAGTGAAAGAGACTGATGTTTTAGACATTCACTATCGTATAGGACATCCCTCTTTGTCTATGTTGCAGTCATTGTTTCCTTGTTTTCATTTGGTGTCTATAATAAATTGTGAGTCGTGTCAGCTTGCAAAGCATAGTTGTGTTTCTTTACCACTAAGTGTATCTCAGCGAGCAACTGCTCCATTTGCCTTGGTCCATTCTGATGTGTGGGAACCTAGTCCTATTGTTTCAGCCTTTGGTTATCATTACTATGTTCTCTTTGTCAATGATTTCACAAGAATGTCATTTGTTTACTTAATAAAAGAATATTCTGAGTTATTTTCTGTGTTTCGTGAGTTTTATTCTTCTGTCTACATTCAATTCCATCATAATATCCAAGCCTTACAATCTGATCGTGGAGGGTAATATATGTCGGATCATCTCCATCAATTTATTCGTTCTCATGGTATTCACCGTCGTCTTTCATGTGCTCGCACACCTTAACAGAATGGTGTTACTAAGCTGAAGAATCGCCATCTTATGGATACTGCTCGTGCTCTTCTTATATATATGCATGTTCCACAAAAGTTTTGGGGGATGCTGTTCTTACAGCATACTATCTCATTAATCGCATGCCTCTTTCTTTTCTTGGAGGCAATACGCCTCATGGGGTCATCTTTCCTAAACGCAGTCCCTTTCCTCTTTCTCCTAAAGTGTTTGGGTGTGCTTGTTTTGTTCATGATGATCGTCCAAGTGTATCAAAACTAGATCATCGTGCACTGAAATGTGTTTTTCTTGGTTACTCACGAGTGTCAAGGGTTATCTTTTCTATTCTCTTACCTTAGGAAGAATGCTCACCTCTCGTCATGTTACCTTTATGGAGTCTCAACCTTTCTTTTTTGCATGTGGCTCTAGCTCATCTTATCCAATCCCGCAATTGTCCGAATCCATATCTTCTGACCCTATCCTTATTTATTCTCCACCAACGGTCTCTCATCCAGTTATCTCTCTAGCATCTTCACTAGACAATGCCCCCATTGACAATTCTCTTTCAGTGCCAGTCTCTCCCGTGGAGGATCCTCCTGCTGAGAGAGTCTCTCGTGTTGCTGACCCACTTGAGACTGATACTACCGAGCAACCTATTGCTCTTTGTAAGAACTACCATGCCTATAGAGATCTCCCTCTTTATACATATTCCTACAAAAGTTTATCAGTAAGTTTGTCAGCTTTCGTGGCCAATATCAATGCCGTTTCTCTACCTATTTTGGTTTTCGAGGCTCTTCAGTATGCCGATTGGCGTTTAGCCATGGAGGAGGAAATGAGCGCCCTTCAATGCAATCAAACTTGGTCCTTGGTTAATCTTCCTTCTGGTGCTCAAGTTATTGGTTGTAGTTGGGTGTTTGCCGTTAATCTTCCTCCTGATAGAACTGTTGCTCGTCTGAAAGTTTGGTTAGTTGCTAAGGGTTATGCTCAAACTCATGGTTTTGATTACTTTGAGACATTTTCTCCTGTTACAAAAATGGCCTCTATTCGCCTCTTCTTATCCCTTGCAACTGTGCATTCTTGGTCTCTCCATCAGTTGGATATCAAGAATGCTTTCCTTCCTAATGATCTTGCCGAGGATGTTTACATGGAGCAACCCCCAGGGTTTGCTACTTAGGGAGGGAAATCTGTAAGCTTCGTCGCTCTTTGTATGGTTTGAAGCAGTTTCCTCAAGCATGATTTGATAAATGCAGCTCAGCTGTTCGAAGTTTTGGTTTGCTTCAGTCTCAAAAGGATCATGTAGTATTCTATCGACGTGCTACTACTGGGTGTATCTTTCTGATTTTATATGTGGATGATATTGTCTTGACAGGGGATGACGAGCATGATATTGCTGAACTGAAAAGATATTTGTATATTCACTTTGCGATGAAGGACCTCGATGATTTAAGATACTTTCTTGGGATCGAGGTGGCCCGGAAGAAAGAAAGTATATCTTTATCATAGCATAAGTATGTTATGGATATCTTAACTGAATTTAACATGCAGCAATCTCGCTCCGCAGAGTCCCCTATGGAACAAGGATTAAAGTTTCTTCTTGATCAGGGTAACTTGTTTGAACATCCTGAAAGATACTGGCGAGTCGTTGGTAAACTAAACTATTTCACTACGATGACTAGGCCTGATCTTGCATATTCGGTTAGTGTGATTAGTCAATTTATGGCAGCACCTAGACAACCACATTGGGATGTTGTTTTGTAGATTTTAATATATCTTCGAGGTAGTCTTGGCAAGGGAATTATTTTTGTGGCTCATGGTTATGCTCGCATGGAGTGTTATACTGATGCTGATTGGGCCGGTTGCCCTATTGATAAGCGGTCTACCTCTGGATATGCTTTGTATGTTTGTGGTAATTTAGTTTCCTAGAAGAGTAAGAAATAGGATATTGTGGTGAGGAGTAGTGCTGAAGCAGAGTATCGAGCCATTGCTATAGCTACTGTAGAGATTATGTGGACTAGACATCTTCTGAATGAGATTGGATATGGATCGAGTGGTCCCACATGGTTATGATGTAATAGTAGTTCAGCAATTCACATTGCTTCAAATCCCGTCTTTCATGAGAGAACAAAACATATCGAGATTGATTGTCATTTTGTTCGACGAGAGCTTACACGTGGTAGTCTCACTCTCTCACACATCCGCATTGGAGATCAGCTAGCAAATGTGTTTACTAAACCTTTAGCTGGGCGACGGGTTCGCTTTATATGTAACAAGCTGAGCATGGTCGATATCTATGCCTCAACTTGAGGAAGGGTGTTATAAGTTATTTTGTTATTCATCATCATGTGTGGGAATGTCCACCGTATTACTATGTACCCTTTTCATTATTATAAATATGATAGCATGCTAACCTAGAAGGTTAGACAATTCATTCATATATTTCTCCTCTTTTCTTCTTCTTTAGACAAGTTTCTTTCTTTGCTTAACCTTAATGGCTCTGAAATCTTTTGTATATCGTCCTATCCAATCAGAAAAGTTTGGAGAGTGATGCTTTGGAGATCTTGCAAGGAGCAGTTGGAGATGGAGGAGTATAAAAGGAGACATCAAGGTTGAGGACTGCAAAAATGAGAGAAAGCATATCCTAAAATTTCAAGATCAAGAGAGATTCACGTCCTTCATATAATTTTGATCCAGCACTGTAATACTTAAAGGAGAGCATAGGCAATCAATGCCTTTGAGCTATTTAATGGTGGAATCCAATCGATTGGTTGCCAGCGTGAAGAAGTGGACATAGACTTGAATAAAGTCAAACCACTATATATTCTCTGTACATATTTTATATCCTTAATCTCTCTGCTTATATATGTGTCGCGACCCTCCGAGGTGGTCTCGACGGGTTAATGGGTCGTCCCGTCTAGTCGGACGCGGGCCTCTCCCAAGGCCTGTTACTTAAATCGCAACGACGGTATACGTGGTCGACCTTCAGTGCAGTCAGGTGACATGTGATACGTGTACATGCCAAGGAGTCACCACCAATAGTTTTGTGGAAGGTACAATTGGAAACCCTATCGAATAGTTGGAAGCATTCTATTCAATTCTGCGGAAACTAGAGAAATGAGATTGGGGACTTTGTTACGCCAACTGTCAGAGTTGACGCCCTTTCGAAACCTAAGTTGAATGATTTGTCTAACGTAAGATTTCATGTAGATGAGCGAGGCGCGAACCCTAAAACTAAGAGTTCATGCAAATAGGAGTGACTACCCTAACACTCACAATTAATAAAATGAAGGCGCAAATCAAGGATCCGAATCGTGTGGATAAATTACATGAAAGCAACGTGGCATCCCTAGTAAGGTCTTATTAGCCTAGAAAAATATCAATTAAGGCTTAGGAGTGTTTTTGACATGATTTTCCCATGAGGGACAAAATCGTAATTTTGAAGAATTTTGGGACAATTTACCTAAGAAGGAAAAATTAATCATTTCAAATGAAATATAGAGCCAAAAGATGGTGGAAATAGGGTTGGTCACCAAACCAATCCGTTTCCAATTTTTCGGAAATTTTCAGATTTTTTTTGGAATTTTAGAATCGATTTACCCTTTAAGGGGGTGAAACCGTCATTTCAGAAAGTGATAAGAAGTGAAAATCTCAAACAGAAGGATCGGTCGACCTCTAGACCCAAATCCTAATTTTGAGCAATTTTCACGGCTCGATTGGAATATGAAAGACGATTTATCTTTAGAATGGTAGAATCGTCATTTCAGAAAAAGGGGCGAGATTTGAAAATCCAAGCATAAGAATTGGTCGCCTAACCAACCCTAATTCTTATCTTGGTGTTATTAACCTATCTCATATACCAAGCAGAGGCGATTTACCCCTAAAGGATAATATCGTCAACTTTCAGATGAACAGATAAGAAATCTTAAAAGTAGGATTGACAAGTTGTCTGTGGTCAATCCTCAATTTTTGGAAATTTCTTAAATGTCTATTAATTTTTCACAATTTTCCTACATTTTTTAAGGATTTTTTAGGATTTTTCTGATTTTTTATTTAAAAAAAGATTTTTCTGAATTTTTTTTATAAAAAATGATTCGGGCCGGGTCGACCTGACCTACTTGAGTTGGAACCCAACCCAGAACCGAACCCGCGCAGCCTACGCACCGAAACGACATTGTTCCGCCTTTTTTATTTTTCGATTATTCGAATTTAATCCGACGGTCTCTAATGAACCACGTGGCTAATCTACGGCCACTAGATCGACTAACTAAGACCTACGGCCCAAATCAAAAGCCGACTATCCCTCAGTCGTTAGATCTGATTACTTAAGCCTACGGCCACAATTAAAATCCAAGACTTGATTTGGTTCGTTCACCCTCACTAATCTAAACGACGCCGCTTAACTACTAACCTAAACGACACCGCTTCAGCTTGTTTTGATTTTTCGAGCTGACTCGATATCCACGTAGACCAATCTCGTGCTGCCACCTAGACTTTTGACTTGTTGACTTCGCCACGTCAATTTAATCTTCATCCTTCCGACTAAGACTAAACGGACGGCCGAGACTTCTCCAGCCCCAATCGACAACCAAACCTAGACCAATTAACGCGATACCAGTGCCATTCGACTCGTACTAGTCTCTAGTTTAACATATCTGAGAATCGTAACATTTCATCCACTGAATTATGTGTAGAATGCAAAATGCCGAGTACGGCCATGGAAGTTCAATGAAGCAACAGAGAGCAATCCAAGCCAATTCCTTCATACAATCGCATCTACATGTGTTCAGAACACTTACCTACAGATCTGATTGACCTAGTTTAGGCTAACTTGAGCTAGGGAAGCTTCGGTAGGGTCGGCCATGGTGACGGGGTTCGAATGTGAGGTTTGACTCAATTTCAATGCAATTAAAACACATAGTAATGCTTACAGATCCTGCAGATACAAAATGCACAGGTTAATTGCAAGAAACGCAATCGAAATGAGGATCCGCCATTAAAGGTCAGAGATTGAGTTCGAAGGTGGACTTACCGTTTTTCGGCGTTTCAAGCAATGCCGCTGGTTGCGATTGCTTCCTGTACGCTCTAGTGAACTCCCAATAGCGGACTTTGGCTTTGGTCTAGCCTAGAATGGCCTAACCAGCGCCATACTAGTTCGAACTCGAGCTCTCGACAATGGGGATCGGAGAATGAGTTCTCTCTTTCTCTTTCCCTCTTCCTCTGGATTCTGTTAATCTCCAGAAAACATAATGAACCTCCCTCTCTTCTAGAAAGCCTTCGGAGGCTATATACTGATTTTTGGTTTCCCGCTCAAATGATGGATGCTTGCCAACTTGGATTCACAACCCGTCAAGTGCCAAATGGCGTGCTGACGGCAACGGAATCAATTGGGAAATCATCCCATCTCCGTTAGGTGCTCCGGCAAATCCCATTTGGTGCGAATTTGGTCAAATTTGGTCTGAATTTGCTTCTGTTGACTTTTTGCAGTCCCAAAGCTTGACCGGCCAATTACTCTTCACTCCGGCAACGTCATGTGGTGTCTCTGGTGTTGATCGACGGGGGGCGATGAAAGGAACAAAACGCCTTCCATCTCCCTTCCAATTACTCGTGAATTGATCTTCAATTTGACGATCAAAATTCACCTGGGAGCTGTTTATTCGCACCGCAGCTCGAGGAAGAAGACGACACTATAGCGGACCGGTTTGATCGGTTTGACCGAGTAGTCTGATCGGTCCAAACTGATTCCGACTTGAAATTTTCAAAATTAACCTAAATTAGTGGGGGCTTTTTGCAATTAAACCTCAAAATTGAACTTAGGACATGAATATTGTCTAAAAATATGATTTCACCCAAAAGTTCATGTCAATTTCTACAAAAGTCTCAAATTTATCATTAATTGTAATTCGGGAAATTGTAAAATTGAAGGCTCAAATGATCAAATTGGACCAAAGCACCTATGCCAATCGATTCAGGATGGTGAAAAACATTGGGCAGTGGCTTAAATTTGTAAGGTTAGCCCCTGAATTGAAAGTAATTTCAATTATGCCCAAATTCAAGGGCTAAATTGCAATTAAGTATGCAATTTTGTCCAATTCATGCAATTGAGCAATTTGTGCATATAATTGGACTAAATTGCAATGAAAGACAATCAGATTGAATGTCAAGATCCTAGAAATACTAAAATTGCAAATTAAAAGACTCAATTGATATTTTTTTTTACCAAATTCAATCATACGTGTAACAAAGGAACACATAAAATTAAACTTGAATTTGGAATTTTTATGAGGTCAAAAATACAAGAAAATTAAAATAAAAATATTGACTATTTTTCTATATTTTTTAACCTCAAATGCTATTTTCTTTTTGAATTTTCATCTATTTTCCTATTTTTCGAAAATACTAAAAATACAAAAAATAAGAAAAAATATTTTTTGTTAAAAAATGGTTCCTTAGCCTTGGCTAAGGTTACCAATGTTGATTTTATAATTTTTCAACTTTTTATGAATTTTTAAAAAATAAACTAAAAAAGACTAATAAAAAATTAAGTGTCAACAGCTGCCCCTCTTTGAGAGGAATCTTGCAAGAGGTTTCACTCAAAGATAGGTGACACTTAAGTCTAAACTGAATCGATTGGGGAAAAGAAAAACGAATCTTGACATTCAATCTTTCTTGTCCTACTGGTGAACGCTATGCTCATTTCATTTTAGCTGATGTGTGAGAGAGAGAAAGAGAGAGAGATGGAGTAGAGATACCCATATGTTACTCACTTGTCTGATGCTCGTGTGGCATACGCTGTGTATGGCTGATTCACGTAGATACCTAGGGACTCGTCTCTTGAGTATCCTAGGGCAGTTAAATTCTAGCCCGTATGGTAGGCCAAACCAGAATTAGATTCCTATTTGACGGGAACCTAATGATGACGCACCCGTTCTTTAGGGATTGTCAAAGGTTTTGATCCGTGTGGTGGATCAGACCATGAATAGGACTCCTTTATATTAGGAACCTATGGATGATGCACCTGTTCTTTAGGGTTTGCTCGAGACTAGGCTTCTCATCCATTAGGAACCTAAAGATGATGCACCCGTTTTTTAGGGTTTTTCGGATACTAAGCTTCTCATCCACCAGGAACCTAAAGGTGACGCACCCGTTCTTTAGGGTTTATCGGAGATTAGGCTTCCTATCTACCAAGAACCTAAAGGTGATGCACCCGTTCTTTAGAGTTTGTCGGATACTAAGCTTCCCATCCACTAGGGACCTAAAGGTGACGCACCCATTCTTTAGGGTTTATCGGATACCGGCTTCCTATCCACTAGGAACCTAAAGGTGACACGCCCGTTCTTTAGGATTTGTCGGAGAGTATGCTTTTTATCCACCGGGAATCTAAAGGTGACGCACTCATTGTTTAGGGATCGTCTAAGACTACGCTGATCCTATACCTTGAGAAATCAATGAAGGTCTATACACATGAGGTAGAACCTTACAGAAAGTTGGTTCTAAATATTGTCTTTTCGATATGCAAGGTGCCATTTTGGGATTTGGGGACTCCAAGTATCCTGCAGAAAGCTCAAACCTGCAAAAAAATTTTGTTAACGTGACTCTTCTAGGAATTAGGGGTTTCCTGAAATCTCTCATAAAGATAGTTTCGAAGATTGTCCTTTTGACAAGTGAGGTGCTATTCTTGGATTTTGGGGTTCCAAGGATCCTACGGAGAGCTCAAATATGAAATCTCACATAAAAGATGACTCTGATACTCTTCTTTGTTGAGCAAGGTATTCTTCTTTGACCCGAGACTTCCATGAGTCTCATAGAAGTTTAACTTGAGAGTTCATTCCTCATCAAAGATATCAGTTATCTTGAGGCAATGACAGTTATAATACAGGCAAAGTTTTACTTTAACCTATGCAATTATGCAAAATGACCTATGATGTTGGAGGTTATCCAAGACATCTTTAAACATATAAAGATGATCAGAAATCCTTATGAGAAAAATCCTGGATCAAACAATTTGAAGTTTCTAACAGAGCTCACTGTTTTAAGCATTCTATTGGAATGTCTTCGTCAAAAAAGTTTCTGTCACGCCCCACACTCTAAAGTACGAACGCATGACTCCCTTCACTGTACTCTCGAGGCCCAGGACATACTTGTTGAGAGATGCATAATATAAATAAGCATGCGGAAACGAAAATGAACAACTCCTCCGTACATAAATCAATAGGAACCTGGATAACGAGAACATCAATATATATATCATCAAGAGTTCATATAAAAGAACAGGTAAGCTAACCCTGCTGACAGGTCGGGGTAATCGGGACTCAGCCAAAAGACAACAAAGTTCTAAATCCCCAAAAGATTACGAACCATCGAGGGTTATCATTAAAAGACTAGTAAGTAAAGCCAGGAAACCCCTAGGTCGAACCGCTAGATCCATCAGTCTCATCCGCATCCTCGTTTGGCTCATAATCCGAGAAGGTCTCGGAACGCACATCCATTGATTCGTCCATCGTGGCATCCTCCAGCTCATCCTCAGAGGCATCGATCTCTATCACCTCATTAGTGTCCTCCAGAGTTGGGGTCTTCTCAAGTATATTCCTCGAGCCAGTTACAGACACCTCTACCTCTATAGAATCCCGAGTGGGATGACACCAGCTAAGTATGACTCCCCGAGGCACCTCCGTGGACTTCAACGGACAGATAGTGACTTCTCCTACTCTACGGAACTAGGCCTCGAACCTATGTGGTTTTTAGTCCTTACCTCCCTCGTCGACCCATACCACTGTATACTTCCTCACATAAACGGTACCCCGATTGTTAGGAAACTCATCAAAATAGGTGGTCATTTCTTTTGGATCGCCTAAACGTGTTTGTAGCATCTTCAAGGTTTGGGGTCTGAAAAAGTAAGGTCCCACGATGGGAAGAGATTTACATCTCAGTAAGGAGCCCTAACTCAAGGTCAGGCGGACAGTACACCCAGATGAATGCAGACAATGAACAATAACACCTTCATCAACATAAGGCAATCATCAGTCATAACATACCATATAGAAGTAAATGGTTGATAATCATACAGGCATGACAACATAACTTGTAACTCAAATCAAACATGTGAATACAAGGTCAAGTCGTACATTCCATCCTCCAGAATTGTCTCATAATTCTCGCCCGCGTCTAAACGCCTCAGGCTTGGTCCGCGTCATTACGCCTCAGACCATCACAAACAAGAACCCGCGTTAAACGAATCAGGTTTTCAATGCCATTTTAGGCTTGTGTCGACATATATACAATCTCATCCCGCGTCTCTACGCATTAGAATATTAGCCATTTTGACCCAGCGTCTCGACGCATCATGGTATCAAGGTTCTCAAGCATGCCAGATTCCTTTCCAATTCAAGACTTCATGATCGAGTACAAGCCCATGCATTGAGCTAAGAATCTATGGCATGCGAGGCAATCAAAATTCATCACTCATAAAATGACATTCAATACAAGGCATATGCATTTAACAAGCATACTCATATTCACCAACCCACAATGATAGACATTGAACAGCCGCACAAGAAACTCACGAAAATTTATCCAATTATAAACCAAATTATCCAGTAGAGGCCTATCCTCCTGGCCAAGGTTTAGAGACTCCTTATCTTAGGCTTAATTCAGCAAAAATTTCCTCCCAAGCACACCAATAATTCGGTTCTAGTAGCCTAAGAACAAGTCAACCACGCAACATAAGGAAATCCATTCAATTCAACAATTTTCTCATCCAATTCGCCAAACCACGGGGCATACACCTCAATAACACATCAATTGACATCCTAGTACATCTCAACGATCAAATTAGGACTTGAAGACACCCCGAACAGCCCCCTAAGGTCTCGGTTTGCCCAAACCGAAACAAGGCAAATTCAGTTCTGCCCTATACTAGACTAATCAGCCCATAATTCATCCTTAAACCTTAATTTATCACCTAATATACTTGTTAACATATAGTTCTAAGTGTACTAGAGCCTCACCGAAAATTTAAGGGTGAGTCGACGCCCGAAAGTCCCAAAACAATCC
This sequence comes from Rhodomyrtus tomentosa, assembly GCA_028455895.1. Taxonomy (NCBI): domain Eukaryota; kingdom Viridiplantae; phylum Streptophyta; class Magnoliopsida; order Myrtales; family Myrtaceae; genus Rhodomyrtus; species Rhodomyrtus tomentosa. The sequence goes on from JAPCWY010000004.1 coordinate 37,227,704, forward strand.
CGGTTCTTCGAGTCCTACCGCCGGTCAGTTTCTGCCCTTCGGAAACAACACCATTTCATCATCAAATCTCAATCAAAATTAGCCAAACTTGTTACCTCAGCTCAGTATATGAGTGTAATACATGTCTACAAAATCTCGCCAAAAATTGAAAGCAAATCGAAGTCCTAACGAGGCTAAACGAAGACTTATCCTCTGTTGCGTCGAAATCTGTCCACTTTCGGGGAAATGGCTGCCTGGAGCTCCACCGGTGTCCAAATGCCGAACTTCCACTTGGAAGTTGTCGGCAAGAGGCGGGGCTAGGAGCTGGTGGTCAGTACGAGTGGCAGTGGTTGCCGGAGGTAGCGGTCGAGCGGCGCGAAGGAGGCTACAACGGTTCTGTCGGCCGGGAGCTCTCGGTTGAGGAGGAAGAATAAGAAGAAAAGAAGAAGGAGATGGCAAGAGGAAGGAGTGTTTCGGTTGAGCAAGGGGAGAGAGAAGGCTATACACCAATTTTGTTTAGTCAACATGAAAGAAAGGTAGGTTAAAAGTTGAGTAATTAATGTCAACTCACCATCCATTGACACTTGTCCTTATGTCCATCATTTGATCATCCAATGGCTCTTATTTCTTCAAATTTTCGGTAGCCTTGGGGGATAGGTCAATGACCAAAATGCCGAACTTCCACTTGGAAGTTGTCGGCAAGAGGCGGGGCTAGGAGCTGGTGGTCAGTACGAGTGGCAGTGGTTACCGGAGGTAGCGGTCGAGCGGCGCGAAGGAGGCTACAACGGTTCGGTCGGCCGAGAGCTCTCGGTTGAGGAGGAAGAATAAGAAGAAAAGAAGAAGGAGATGGCAAGAGGAAGGAGTGTTTCGGTTGAGCAAGGGGAGAGAGAAGGCTATACACCAATTTTGTTTAGTCAACATGAAAGAAAGGTAGGTTAAAAGTTGAGTAATTAATGTCAACTCACCATCCATTGACACTTGTCCTTATGTCCATCATTTGATCATCCAATGGCTCTTATTTCTTCAAATTTTCGGTAGCCTTGGGGGATAGGTCAATGACCAAAATGCCCTCCTTCATTAATTAAGACAAAGCCAATCATTGAGGGGCAAAATGGTAATTTTGCTCTCGTCGTCTGGAATGTCATTTTTTCAATTCAAATTTCCTTCGATGAGGCGACGTCAAATTTGATTAAAATGTTGGATTCTTGGTTTTCTCTTTTCCAATTTCAAGACACGTCTCTAGGCCATTTCTCTATCAAATGTAATTTCAAACTATCCCGAACTAACGAGCGACTTTTGTAGACGTTACGCGTATCGACTCTATGATTCTCATTACACTTAGGGCTCATCAGTTCATGGCGACTTTGGTTTTCATGTAATTGCGAGGGTCTATTACTAGTTCCGACGGTATCGATTGTCATTGTTCGATTTAGGAAAACTTTGCAAATTATACATTGGTTAAGCGGCATCACCCGAGCTCGAATCATATAACACTAGCAATGCATTCCCTAATCGTCCTTAGATCGGCCTTTAATGGTTCTAAATACTCCATCGACAATCCTTATGGTCAAAGTGTCATTTCCTATTTGAGTTCCCTAGGTCCATGTACCTTGTCTCGCGTTAGCCTTTTCCTTTTGATCAATTAACTCGAGATTGATCATATCCGAGCGAGATACGACTGAAATACATTGTTAGATATATTCTCATTGATAAGTCTCGAAATGACAAGAAAACCAGAATGTCACAATTTCTCACCGATTCTTCGACTTTGGTCTTTTACGAAGAAAGCACTCGAATTTCCTAATAACCTGCACTTGGGATTTTGGGGCTATACGCAGCGCATACACTCCGATCAATCAAGAGGTCTTCGCGGGACCATAATGTTAGGCTTGGACACAGTTTCCAAGAGGGACTTACTCTCTGAGTTAGGCATTTTGAATGAAAGTTTTCTTCATCTGCTTCGAGTTTACAAGTCAAGAACCTTGCAAAATAAGAAAGAAATAATCTTACTCGTACCTCTTCGAGTTAAGGTATACATTAACCTAGGTGTCTTAGTCAGAAAAGACTGCGAAGGGTTGTAATGTCGGTAGGATTGGGACCGAAAAAGGCCTATTTTTTACCCGGAATCGCGAAGAGTTTGACATTGATGATCAATCTTCTGTTTTGTCTCTAGTCGACGACTCTTTGAAGAACATTTTTAATCTTCTTGAGAACAGCCTAATCATTGAAAGACCTTCTGTATCTTTTGGCAGTTTGCTATGACTCCATTTGGAGGGTAACCCATTATTGCACAATCACTGAGGATTCTTCTTTACTTTAGAATTTGTTGGGATGGAAGCATCTAGTAATCCCTTGGTGTCCCAAAATCAGTCTTACGACTTTCAGTATTTCAATGAGCATCAGCCCTATTCTTGTCGGGCTTTTTATTTATTTTTTAATGCATAGAGATTCAGCTTCTTCTCTTTTTAATCCCGCCTTTTCCTTTTCTTTATCTAGGAACTAGGACTTTTGATGATCGTGTAAGGTATGTAACTTGAGTTTCATCCTGCCTGAATATTTTGTTTTGATAGTCTCATATAGCTCCTACTTCTTGAACTTCTCTGTTTGCGAGTGTCTTTACCAGGTTCGCCTTGGCACTGTGCAATGATCACCAATGAAGGTACATGAAACGAATATGTAGGCTCAAATTGGCTATGCAATGGGTATGAGTGTATAGGATAGAGAAATGAACGTATCTTTGTCATTTTATGGCGCCTGGATTAATGCATATCAACACACCAAGATTGATGTTAGTCCGGGCAAAAAGATTTCTAACCATTTGCCTTTCCAAGCTGCTGGACTGCTTCTACACGACCCCAATGTGAAACAGCTCTTGACAGGGTTAAGAAATGAAGACTATCGCTCAAAGGGTTTATCAATCATCACTTGTAGTGTTTATGGAGAAGAATGAAGGCCTCCATCATCCCAACCCATGTAATCGATGCGAATAGCCCTTACATCCCCGGGTTCAAGCTTTTCTGTCCTTACACTCTTCTCATCTCTCTGGTGTGTATAAGACGTGTTTGGATTAGGTTTGTCTCTTATCTGAAGAAACATTCTTGCTAGATAGCCTAAACAACTTTGTTTTAGAAAAATCATTATGTTTTTCTCTAAACATTTCACCTCATAGGGAATTAATGACGCACCATGCGTGTTTTAGTCATGTCTGGATAACCTCCAATCTTAACATGCATGCAACAAGCATTAGACATTTATCTTTTGAAAGCATGGTTCATTCCAAAGTTTGACCACATGCATGTTCATTTTTTACTTCTTCTTTCTTACAAGAAAGTGAGAAATTTTACGGTATTTCTCCATTGCTGCTTTTTGTCTTCATCGGACGTCCTTGTATGAAGAGACCAAAAATTCCAGTGAGTGGAAGATATTTTAACGCTTGATGGAACAGATACATATCACCTGATTCTACATGTCAAGGGCTATTCTGTTCTTGGTTCTATCTAAACGAGTTTGATTTTGAGTCCATTCCTCAAAACCCTGCAAAACATAACACATGCCATGTATGTATAGATGCATGATATGCCTATGAAATGACCGCTAAAGCGACTCGAATTGTTTCAAAGAAAGTCAAGTGATCATCATCTGATTTCATTTCAAGGATAATACTTCTTCACAGCATCTGAGTTTACAAGATATCCCAATTCTTCTCCTTCGGAATTACAAGAATTAATACTCCTCCCACAAGGACTTTCTTGACAACCTAAGGGCCTTCACAGTTCGGGTAAACTTGCCTCTCGGATGAGCATCATTTGACAAAGTTTTTCTTATCACCAGGTCATTCACTTCGAAACCTCTGGGTTTAACTTTCCGGTTAAATGACTTAGACACCATTTTTTGGTAGTTCTGGCCGTGACAAATCACTATAAGGCGCTTCTCGTCTATTAGATTTAGTTGTCCATATTTGTGTTTTATCCACTCCACTTCAGGGAGTTTCACTTCTGACAATATTCTCAAAGACGGAACCCCAATCTCTACAGACAGGACAGCTTCCATCCCATATACCAATGCATAAGAAGTTGCACTAGTAGAAGTCCTGATCGAAGTTCGATACGCCATTAAGGCAAATGGTAGCCTCTCATGCCAGTCTATGTAATTCTCAACAGTCATAGCTAAGATCTTCTTTAAGTTCTTGTTTGCCGCTTCTACTGCTCCATTCATTTGCGAGCGGTAAGGGAAAGAATTAAGATGTCGAATGCCAAAGTGATCTAGTAGATCGTCGACAATCTTGTTGTTTAAGTTGGACACATTGTCCGTGATGATCGCCCGAGGGATACCATATCGAGAGATTATATCTCTCTTGAAAAATCTTGCCACATTTCTTGTAGTGACATTTGTGTAAGAGATGGTCTCTATCCACTTTGTGAAGTAATCAATTGCAACTAGAATGAAGCGATGACCATTTGAAGCTGCTAGATTGATAGGCCCTATCATGTCTATTCCCCACATAGAGAAAGGCCAAACTTCAGACATCTGATGCAGTTCGTTCGAGAGTGCATTAATCTTATCACCATATACTTGACATTGGTGGCACGGCCTGACATGTTGACTACAGTCTGATTTAATGTTCATCCAATAATAACCAAGCCGCATGATCTTTCTTACGAGGAGATGGCCATTCATCCGTGGTCCGCACAACCTTCATGGATTTTCCTCATGAGAGTATTTGCTTCTTTAGCATCCAAGCACCTTAACAGAGTGGAATCAAACGACCTTTTGTACGAAGTTCGTCCATTGAGGAAGAATTTATTAGCCATCTTGGCTATATATCTTTGATCTCCTACTTGACATACATTAGGAAATTCTCTCTTCAAGAGATAATTCTTGATATCATGGTACCATGGCTCTTCGTTGAACTCTTCTTCAATCAGCATACAATAAGCTGGTTTTCTGGTTATGCCAATCCTCAGTGGCTCTACTTCTAATCCATCAATTATCTGCAGCATGAAGGCTAGTGTGGCCAGCGTGTTTGCGAATTGGTTCTGCTCTTTTGGCATGTATTCAAATGACATTTCTTTGAATTTAAGCATCAACTCTTCCAAGTACTCATGATAAGGGATAAGTTTTGTGTCCTTTGTTTTCCACTCTCCCTGTATTTGAAAGATGATGAGCATAGAATCTCCATAAACCTGCAGCTTAGATGCTTCCACGGAGATGGCCAAATGTAGGCCTAGAATAGATGCTTCGTATTTTGAAATATAGTTGGTGCAACAAAAAGTCAGTTTTGCTGCAACATGATAATGTTGACCATCAGGGGATATTAGCACTACCCCTGTGCCAGCTCTCGATAGATTAACGGCACCATCAAAGTACATGACCCATTTGTCTTCTGTCAGATTCAAAACTTGATCTTCTACCTTTGTTTGTCCAGAAGATGTGCGATTTTGAGCATTCTTTGCCAACATGTCAGCTATGGCTCTTCTTTTTATAAACTTTTGTGGAGAGCTTTTGATATCAAATTCAAATAACAACACTTGCTATTTTGCCAATTTCCCTATTAAGGCGGATTTCTCCAAGAGATATTTGATAGGACCATTTTCTGTCACTAGATGAATGGGTGGTGTAGGGTATACTGTCTCAATTTGCACCTGAATGTGATCTTGTCCTTTCTTGGACGTGGCGATCATATCATCGATATATACTTCGATCTCCTTGTGGATCATCTCATGAAATAGGGTGACCATCGCCTTCTGATAAGTTGCCCCCTACATTCTTTAGTCCAAAGGGCATCACTTTATGATAGAAATTTCCCCAAGGGGTGGTAAATGCAGTTTTCGGCTTGTCCTCCTGCTTCATAAGGATATGATTATATCTGGAGAATTCGTCCACGACTGAGAATAATTCGTACCTTTCTGTACTATCCACCAGCACATCGATATAGGGAAGCGAAAAATCATCTTTTGGGCTTGCTTTATTCAAGTCCCGATAATCCACATATATCCGGACTTTGCCATCTTTTTTCATGACGGAACTATGTTTGTAATCCAATCTGAGTAAGGGATAGCTTCAATAAAGCCCACTCTAAGAAGTTTTATCACTTCTTCTTTAATTTTATCTTCTAACTCAACTTTCATCCGTCGGCTGCCTTGTCTCACAAGTTTAACACTAGGATTTGTGGGTAATGCATGTTCTACGATTCTTGGATCCAAACCTGGCATATCGGCGTACGACCATGCAAAGATATCTTGATACTCTTTAAGTAATTCAGTAAATCTAAGCCTTTCAGCTCGGGATAGATGTCCATCAATCTTGACTTCTTTGACATCTGCAACATTATCCAAGTTAATGACAATTGGCTATTTTGAAGTGGAAGGTGTCGAATTTTCGAAGGCACTCCAATCTCTACGGATGGCTGCATAACCCTCATCTGCCTCTTCCTCAATATCGCAGGAGTAATCATCTTGGTGATTCGGTTTACACAATAACCTAGCATGCATGTTTGAGATGATATGCCTAAAATGTCATGCGAATGGTTCGTCTCTATGTTACATTATGTGATGCATGAGTGTGAAATTTTTTTTCAAAAGAGATTTCAAAATAAGTGTGGGCATAAATGGAACTAATCCTTATATCCTTAGACATCCTTGTTCCTCGAAAATCTTTTGAAAATTAGGCATCATATGGCAAATCAAGCCTCAAGCTTCCCATATGAAAGGCTAGTATCATCATTAGACTGATTTGTAATCCCATATGTCCTTAATAAAACTTGTGCACTTTATTGAATGCAAAAATGGACCGCATTACAAGCTATGCTGTTTGGATTAACGGTCGGAGATCCAAAGGCGTTTTCCTACCCCCTACTTCAAACAACAAAGGTGAAAAGTACGAAGAAATGCAGGAATTTAAATGCAGTATTGAAAGTAAGAAAGAGGTTTCTTTACTCAGAAGTATTGGCTTCTTCATCAAGCCACTCTATAATGGCGTTCACAGAGTCATTATCTAGAAAAGGGTTTGCTAGATCTGGTTCCGTTGATAAGGTTATCCCTTCTTCTAACAGCCATTTAGAGTTCTTGCTGAAGTACTCATTCAATGGGTTGTTGAACATCTTAGATTTGTCTTTCCATGCTGAAGAACCAATAAAGGAATCCTTCTGGCTTTTCCAGCGTCCACGATATCCACAGCTCTTGCCTCGGCATTGGCCTGCTGTCTTAAGAGTAAAATCGCCAATGCAAATGTTATGATATCCCAAGCCCATCTTATGCTCATTAGATTTCAATTATAGAGAAGGGCGATTCCTTGGCCATGCTTGCCAAGACCTTTTTCTAGGTTGAACCCATATGCTAGCAACATCTTAGCTAGTAAAAGGTTAGCTTCAAAGATGAAAGGAAACTTCAGTTTCGCCCCCACAAGAGTGTGGATGACTGCCATTAGCTCTAAGGAATGATAGCTGGCTTCTTACTTAACTTCCAGTTCAATATAAGGGATAGCGCTATTCTGATATGCAAGGAGGTCAACTTCCCCATGGACGGTAACTACCTTCCCATCAATCACGAATCGTACCTTCTGATGTAAACTTCAAGGCACGACTCCAGCAATGTAGATCCAGGGTCTCCCTAACAGGAATCCAAATGCACTTGGCAGATCCATTACCTGGAAGTTTATGGTGAATTTGGTTGGGCCAATGAGCACATCCAGCTCGATTTCGCCTACCACTGTTTTCCTCATCCCATCAAAGGCTCTAACGGCCGCCTTGGAAGGTTGAATCATTTCCTCTTTAATGCCTAAATTGCTCAACGTAGCCGACGGGCAGATGTTAAAAGTTGATCCGTTGTCAATTAGCATGTGTACCACTCTCTTTCCATTACGGTGTGCAATGATATATAATGCCCTGTTGTACCCTCTTCCCTGCATGGGAAAGTCTTCATCTGAGAAGCTTAATTGATCTTTAAGAAGGATTGCCCCAATAAAATCTCCCAACTGTACATCGTTGATGGTTTCGAGGACATGCACTTCATTTAGCACCTTTAGTAGCGCATCTTTATGTTTTTCTGAATTGATGAACAAATCCAATAGAGATATTTGGACTGGCATTTTTCTTAACTACTCTATCATCTCAAATTTGCTGGTCTTGATGATGGGTAGGAGTTTTTCTTCATCGTCTTTTGACAACTCATTCTTCTCAGATTTGCCTTCCCTTGGGGCGTAAAATCGTCCGGACCTCATCACGGCATCTACTTCTCTCGTTCCATAGTCCCAATGAACTGCCTTAGAATCGTAGATGTCTACCGGCGGGACTTGTATGGTCACCGTCGTCAAGTGGGACACCTCTGGTTCAGATTCATCATTAGTTTCATCTCTTGATAGGTGAATTACCACAGGTTTCACCAGACAATTCTCTTCTTGGCTTAAGTTGTCGAGCTCATTCAGTTTGATCACTACAGTCGTAGTAGTTTCAATCATTACCGTTATGTCATTCGAGTATTATGAAGAGTTTTCGTATTTTGATTGGTAGTATCTGTCAGCATCACTTGACTCGGCTAACATTGTAATCTTAAAGTGTCTTCTTATTCTTTCGAATAGTTTAGTCAAGTTTTGCCACTAGGCTATTAATTTGTCCATCCTGAGATATTTCTCAGTGTCAAGCTCATCATCTGTCGTCTGGGGATGATCGCTCGTTGTTAGTCGACATGACACATCTTCCATTTCTCCAGAGAGATCATTCACTTGCTCCTCTATGCATAGGAAATGTTCTGATATCACTCGATTGAGTGATGATTCAGGTTCTTCTGGAAAAGGCTCTATCACCGCCTCCTGGACTTTGGGTTGAATAGGATCATCTATACCTCCCCACCTATCGGGTATGATATCTTCTATTCTCTGGAAGAAATTGGAAGGAGCATAATACTTCACTTTGAAGTTATATCCACCGGAATTGTCACCTAAATTATCTACAATTTCGCCTCTCTCTAGTGCTTTGGCTACAAATCTACTATCAACCAGACTTCGCTTGGAAGCTTTTAGTTCGTCTTTGTCAAGCTCTTCTTCTGGCTCGGTAATAAGCTCTACGTCCCCTACCAGACTTTCGTGTGGGACGTTCCACATATTCCCTCGTTTGGTCTCAACCACAAAATGGTCCCATTCCAGGTTCATTAAGGCCTTAATTCTTTCAAACTTCTCATCAGCAATGCTTGACATTATCCCTAGGCTCATCATATTGGCAATACATAGCTTTTTTCTTTCAACTAACACTTCTCCCTCTTTTGGATATAACGAGGCGATTGCCAAAATATTGGTTAGTCTAGGTACATTCACCTTCAGCTCAAGGTGGTTTCCTTCTTCATCTTCAAGTATTGCACCAATTGCTTGGTGATCAGTGAGTGGATTCTCTTGCACGTTTAAAGCCACATCATCGAATTTCAAAAATTTGATGGTCAATGAGAGCCTGTACCTTCAACTTAAGGATGTAACAATTATCTATATTGTGTCCTCTTTCACCCATATGATAGGTGCAAGTCTAGCTTTCATCAAAATCAGGATATTTCGCTGGATTCGCCTGATTAGAATTAGCGAATATTTCACCAGATTCGCCTGATATAGCAATTTCTTTGGAGGCTGCCTCTTCTTAGGCTCTTGTCCTTTAGACATTAACCATGATGATCCTCCTTTAGCTTGATTAGAATTAGCGAATACTGAGGCATTTAATCTGTCAAAGTATTCATACGGAAGTGCCTTCAAGAATAGGTCAATCAAGTCATCTTCCGGGATCAGTGGTTTCACTTGAGTTGCTAAAACATGCCACCTCTGGGCATATGTTCTGATCATTTCGCTTCTTCCTTTCATTGTTCGCAACAGATCTCCCTTGTCGGAGCCATAGCCGTGTTGAACTTATACTGCCTGAGGAAATCTTTAGCAAGATCCTCCCATCCGTCGTAATCATCCAGGTCTAACTCAATAAACTAAGCCAGAGCGGCGCTAGCCAAACTCTCTTGAAACGTATTCATCATAAGGAGAATATAGTCAGAATAGTGCGCCATCTTACGTAGATAGTATTTGAGGTGAGCACGTAGACAGCCTGTTGTATTTTGTCACAAAATTTGGCTCTTTGTAGTCCGGAGGAGTCTCTACTTTGGTGAACGGAGATATCTTGTCAAAACGGGCTAACTCGTAGCCCTGACTACTTAAGCACTCTTCAATCTTGGCTATTCTCTTAGCCTCGGCTTCAGTCTTCACAACCTGTTTTCCTTTCTCTTCCTTCTCGAGGTTAATGACGACAGAAGGTATTTTCGGTTGTGACTGGACATTTGGGGCACGAATGTCCTTTACGACATGTTGGACACCTTCAGCTATCCCTTTGTTAGTCATATTGGGTATTGAGGATTGATCTAAGTCATTTAGGTTAGGTATTGTCGTCTGTTTGGCTTGGGAGGCTTCCAACATGGCCCTAATTTTAGCTATCATGGTAGTCATAATAGTCATCTAGGTCTCCAACATGCTCAATCGTGGAGCCAATTCCTACTGTTCCATCCTCGTTTTAAGTCGAGTACAGAAATGATGTCTTGGTAATTCCGTGATTAGAGAATACTTGTTTATTTGAAAATAACAAGTAAGTATCTCTTAAGGAAAGTATTGGATTCCTTCAATTGCATGTTTTCTATTGATGAATGAGAAGAAGGACTACCTTGTGAGCCTTAGTCTCACGTGAGCAGTTATTTCAATCATTTGTCAAGAAAATCCATGAAATTAAGGGAAACACAATCTTCAATGATAGTTTTTTATGCATCGACAAAACATGATTATGCTCATACACATGTTTTAAAAGTAACATTTAATACAAATGAGTATCCAAATGTTAAGAAATCATCATAATGTTCATACATTTTACACTTGACAGAACAGTCTATCCAAGTCTATGGGGCTTAAGGTCTAAGGCACCCTCATCGTCCCAGCAAAGACCAGATCCTTCATTCTGAGAATCCTTGTTTCCCGAATCTGACAGTGATCCAATGTATTCATGTATATATGGCTCCACTCCAGACACATATGGCACGATGTATTCAGCTACATAAGACTCGACAAAGCTACGTTCAGTCGGCTCAAAGCGTCGGATGTATTCTGTAGAAGCCCTATGAATATTCACCTCACGTGTCATATCATCTGGCCATTCTACGTCTTCAGTCTGGGACTTTTTCAAAGAGCATATGATGAATTCCACCTTAGCTTCGAATTGCTTGTTCTTCTCCCCTGCAAGGGTCTCTCTTGGCAAGTCAAACGAGAAAACACCTGGTCGTGGTGATGAAGGGATCTCTTGCAACGCCCCATACTGTCGTATGACCCTCATTGGATAATATGCGGTGGTGCTTGTGAATCCTAACAAGGGGATTGGATCTTCGCCATTGCATGCGAGTCTGACTTTACCTAATGTCGGTAATCTAAGCCGCTATCATAGTTGTTCTAGCTTTAGAGTTCTGAGAAATTCTTTCCATTCTTTAAAGTTGAGCTTAGGAATACATGTATGAGATTTGACGAAAGTTCTAAGAGGATGGGCATCAAAGCTAACCTCAATGAAACCCATACGAATATGAAATTATTTTACATGGGATGTGAACCACAGGTACAGGAGACCACTGAGGCTCTAAAAATCCCTTTCTTGCTTTTTCCAAAACGGTTGAGGGAGATGAAGGTTTCAGTAAGGATAAGGTTCGAGTAATCCCACCCATAACAGACTTGTTTGACCACTACAGCCATGATAGGGTCAAAAGTTACAAATGAGATCGGAAATAGGACAAAGCTAAAGAATGCCAAGAAAAAAGCTCTACCAGACTTAGTTCGTTTGCAAGCAAGGAGGTTGGGAAACCTTTCTAGAAGAAAAGATAGGGAAACTCATCTAGAATTACTTTTGACGTCTGCTTTAATTTCGTTGAGATTTTTATATAGGAATTCAACTAATTGGCTTAAAGGCTTGAACCCTATAGGAGGTTGGACTAACAAGTGAGTGAACTCAATCCCAATGGCGGCGCTATATTCCTCAAGGGTATGGGTAACCTCCAATCCTTCCATGCAGAACGTCGTGGTAGTCGGATCCCAATAAAGTGCCATGGCTTGGATAAAGGCAGGTGTATATTCAATCTTCAGCAGGTCCAACATATATCCTAGTTACGATATGGCGTACTTCTAGCTAACTTTACCCATGCTATCCTACCAGGCTAAGAGCTCAGCTCGAGGGACCTTGAACACTTGGATGTCATTCTTTCCCATCAAGTCTAAAATATGCAAATGATTTTGAAAAATCAATCGCCAAATATTACTTTAAACATGTGATTATGCTAATGTCATGAAATATGCATGAACTGGTTTAATTGCATATTCTAATTAATGAAATGAAAATTAGAGTCTTCTTCAGGTACGAAAGACCTGACTCAAGGTCTAATTTAAATTTCAAAGAAGTGGATTATGCAATTAGTTGGATTCATTTCAGTGACTTAAAGGAAATAACAATGTCACATTCCATTGGTCAAAAAATCAACTGTAAACATAACAGATGAAATTCCTTATTACATAAAGGATATGCTATGATGGAGAGATTGAGAGGGGTCTCAAGAGGGAAGGAGACACCAATCGAATTTATTCTAAAACAAGAAAGCCATGAAAGGCCCCTGAAATGTGGGATCTAAGCTATCCCTCCCTAAGATCTAATCTTTTTCGGAGTGACAGTCAATCAAGGTTTCCTTCTTGATGGCATCTTTGTCTCGTCCCTCTTTAGTAGGTTGGTTGAGATGCTTTAGCTCTTTCGGTCATTCTCTGGTCCATGATATAATGACTTCAGAGGTCTTCTTGGGTTTTGTCTTTTTGAGTATGATGCGCCTTGGCTTTGTCTTGGTTGAAAGGCGTCTTTTCTTTCCCCAAAGAGAGATTATCGATTGGTTCTCCCTGGCTTGACGTTCTTCTTTTTGGCGGGCATATGCTTCTCTAAGTAAGCTGTTGCGATATTACCTTTTCACCTATAGATGGTGTTTGAACATCTCGTCCGCATGCCGCTTAAACCTAAGGTTATCGACATAGTAACTAGTCTGGCAATCTTCAGCGTATCCCAGCTTACGCTCAGTCAGCTCTCGGCCATGTACAAATTTGGTAAAATGTAACCTCGTGTTTGACCTAGGACGAGTGACTTTCCTTAGATACTCGAAGGTTACCAACTCCGTTGAATACATAGGGAACAATGACATCCTATCCCCTATCATTGTATTTTTAATCAGTCACTAGAATGATTTCATAATGTATACAATGCATGTAGATGTGAATGATATGTAATACATGATCATATTACAAAGCAGGGAGTAAGGAAATACATCAAAATTAAATGTCTTACCAATCAGGGAATATGAAATATTCCCTCGTAATAATGGGTGGTTTTAGGTATACCAACATTCTACAGACATGCGCATGAGACAAGTGGAAATATATTTTAGAAATAAAATCAAGTGAGGAACCTATGGCTCGGGCTCTCACAATCCAAATATGGCAAATTGCTCTCTAAGAATACTCATCCAAGAGGGCTAGATATCACTAATTTGAATCATGAGCGGGAACGAATATAAAAGTCTCAAGTGCCATCAAACACGACATCATTTTGTATACTTTCCCTATCTAAGGTAACTAGAGGTGGTTTACAGTCGGGGTTTGACCACCAATGTGTGCGATGTGTCGTGATCATCACAATGCAAGGTCATGCACAGCAGTTTGTATCAAACACCGCTTCGATAAATGCGTAGAAATAAACATACAATCCCAACTCCAACCTACAGGAAAGATGTTAACAAACACTCCACCCCTTATTTTTCCAATCTACAAAAACATCTAACACAATAGTTAAGATACGTACCTCAACTTTGAGAGCATCCGCAGAAAACATGTTAGATAAACCAATCAACCTTTTAATTGGCTCAAGTCCTCAAAAATTCCTAACCAAAGATTCTGGTTTGGAATAAGTCCCTAGTAGAGTCGCCAGTCTGTCGCAACCCTCCGAGGTGGTCTCGGCGGGTTAATGGGCCGTCCCGTCTAGTCGGACGCGGGCCTCTCCCAAATCCTATTACCCAAATCGCAATGGCGGTATACGTGATCGACCTTCAGTGCGGTCAGGTGACATGTGATACGTGTACATGCCAATGAGTCGCTACTAATTATTTTATGGAAGGTACGATTGGAAACCCTACCAAATAGTTGGGAGCATTCTATTCAATTCTGCGAAAATTAGATAAATGAGATCGGGAACTTTGTTACGCTAACTGTCAAAGTTAATGCCCTTTCGGCACCTAAGTTGAATGATTTGTCTAACTTAAGATTTCATGCAGATGAGTGAGATACGAACCCTAAAATTAGGAGTTCATGTAAATAGAATGGACTATCCTAGCACTCACAATCAATAAAATGAATGCGCAAATCAAGGATCTAAAACGTGTGGATAAATCACATGAAAGTAGCGTGGCATCCCTAGTAAGGCCCTATTAGCCTAGAAAAATATTAATCAAGGCTCAGGAGTGTTTTTGACATGATTTTCTCATGAGGGGTAAAATCGTAATTTTGAAAAATTTTGGGACAATTTGCCCAAGAAGGAAAAATTTGTCATTTCAGATGAAATATGGAGTCAAAATATGGTGCAAATAGGATTGGTCACCAGACCAATCCGTTTCCTATTTTTCGGGAATTTTTAGATTTTTTTTGGAATTTTAGAATCGATTTTTCCTTTGCGGGGTAAAACCGTCATTTCGGAAAGTGATGAGAAATGAAAATCTCAAACAGAAGGATCGGTCGACCACCAAATCCAAATCTTAATTTTGAGCAATTTTCACGGCTCGATTGGAATAGGAAAGACGATTTACCCTTAGAAGGGTAGAATCTTCATTTCAGAAAAGGGGATGAGATTCGAAAGCCCAAGCATAAGAATCGGTCGCCTAACCGACCATAATTTTTATCTTGATGTTATCGACCTATCTCATATACCAAGTAGAGGCGATTTACCCATAAAGGGTAATATCGTCAATTTTCAGATAAACAGATAAGAAATCCCAAAAAATAGGATTAACCAGTTGTCCGTGGTCAATCCTCAATTTTTGAAAATTTCTGGAATGTCTAAGAATTTTCCACAATTTTCCTACTTTTTTAGGATTTTCTAGGATATTTTTGATTTTTTATTTAAAAAAAGATTTTTATGAATTTTTTAATAAAAAATGATTCATACCGGGTCGACCCGACCCACTCGGGTCGGAACCCGGCCTAGACCTAGACCCGCGCGGCCTACGCACCGAAACGATGCCGTTTCGCCTTTTTTATTTTTCGATTATTCGGATTTAATCCGACGGTCTCTAATAAACCACGTGGCTAATCCACGGCCACTAGATCAGCTGACTAAGACCTACGGCCCAGATCAAAAGTCGACTATCCCTCGGCCGTTAGATATGATTACTTAAGCCTACGGCCACGATTAAAACCCAAGACTTGATCTTGTCCATCCACCCTCACTAACCTAAACGACACTGTTTCAGCTTGTTTTGATTTTTTGATTACTATGTATTTTAATTGCATTGAAATTGAGTCAAACCTCGTATTCGACCCCCGTACCATGGCTTGAGTTAGGGAAGTTTCGACAGAGTCGGCCATGGCAATGGGGGTCGAATGCGAGGTTTGACTCAATTTCAATGCAATTAAAATACATAGTAATGCTTAATGCTCCCGCAGATACAAAATGTACTCGTTAATTGCAAGAAACTCAATTGAAATGAGGATCCGCCATTAAAGGTCAGAGATTGAGTTCGAAGGTGGACTTACCGTTTTTCGGCATTTCAAGCAATGTCGCTGGTCGCGATTGCTTCCCGTGTGCTCGAGTGAACTCCCACTATTGGACTTTAGCTTCGGTCTAGCCTAGAATGGCCTGACCAGCGCCATACAAGTTCGAACTTGAGCTCTCAACAATGGGGATCGAAGAGCGAGTTCTCTCTCTCTCTTTCTCTCTTCCTCTCGATTCTGTTAATCTCTAGAAAACAGAATGAACCTTCCCCCCTCTTCTAGAAAGCCTTCAGAGGCTATATACCGATTTTTAGTTTCTCGCTCAAACAGTGGATGCTTGCCAATTTGGATTCACGTGCCAAGTGGCATGCCGACGGCGACGGAATCGGTTGGGAAATCATCCCATCTCCATTAGGTGCTCCAGCAAGTCCCATTTGTTGCGAATTTGGCTGAATTTGGCTGAATTTGATCTGAGTTTGCTTCTGTTGACTTTTTGCAATCCCGAAGCTTGACTGGCCGATTACTCTTCACTTTGGCGACGTCATGTGGTGTCGCTAGTGTTGATCGACGGAGGACGATGAAAGGAGCAAAGCGCCTCCCATCTCCCTTCCAATTACTCGCGAATTGATCTTCAATTTGATGATCAAAATCCACCTCGGGGCTGTTTATTCGCACTACAGCTCGAGGAAGAAGACAACACTGTAGCGGACCGGTTCGACCGGTCTGACCGGGCGGTCTGACCGGTCTGAACCTGTTTCAACTTGAAATTTTTAAAATTAACCCAAATTTGTGTGGAATTTTTGTAATTAAACCTTAGAATCGAACTTAGAACATGAATATTGTCTAAAATGTGATTTTGCCCAAAAGTTCATGTTAATTTCTACAAAAGCCCCAAATTTGTCCTTAATTGTAATTCGAAAAATTGTGAAATTGAAGGCTCAAATGATCAAATTGGACCAAACCACCTATGTCAATCGATTCAGGATGGTGAAAAACATTTGATAGTGACTTCAATTTGTAAAGTTAGCCCTTGAATTGAAAGTAATTTCAATTATGCTCAAATTCAAGGACTAAATTGCAATGAAGTATGCAATTTTGCCCAATCCATGCAATTGAACAATTTGTGCATATAATTAGATTAAATCGCAATGAAGGAAAATCAGATTGAATGTCAAAATCCTAGAAATGCTAAAATTGCAAGTTAAAAGACTCAATTGATATTTTTTTACCAAATTCAATCATACGTGTAACAAAAGAACACATAAAATTAAAGTTGAATTTGGAATTTTTATGAGGTAAAAAATATAAGGGAATTAAAATAAAAAAATTGACTATTTTTCTACATTTTTTTCCCTCAAATACTATTTTTCTTGAATTTTCATATATTTTTCTATTTTTTGAAAATACTAAAAAATACGAAAAATAAGTAAAAAAAATTCGTTAAAAAAATGGTTCCTTAGACTTGGCCAAGACTACCAAAGTTGATTTTACAAATTTTCAACTTTTTATGAATTTTTTATGAATTTTTCAAAAATAAACTGAAAAAAAAAGATTAATAAAAAATCAGGTGTCAACAATACGGTGATGGTAAAATTGAACACGCCGCTGCATCTAATGATATCTCAAATCTTCTAGCCAGCATCGTCTGAATGAAGTTCTCAACATATCTGTTTATATTAGGCGTTGATTTCTTAAATTTGTTGAAATCACCTATTCACATCTCTCTATCTGATAATGCTAGCATTAATAGCTTCCTATTTTTCCTACAATTTTCGACTTTTCGCTCGTAAAGCCAATGCCATCGTCGAATTTGCTGCCCTTAGACCAGCTAGGTCTAGAAGTTTAATCATAAATAGCCGCCGATCATCATCTCATGCAAAACCACACGTCCCCGCGTATCCACCAATCCCGCCGTCGTGTGTTGATTTCATGGGGAAACAATTTTTCGTGGTAGTGTTAATCTTTTTCAAACTCAAACTGACTTAGTTAGCTTGACTTTGAGCGGGGATGTTAGATATAATTAGGTTAATTATCTGTGATAGTTTTCTATATTATAGATAATTGGAATATTTATATTGATTTTTTTTAATCTCTCAAGATTACTGTGATGTTCATTATGACATATTCTTTTTTGGGGTCGAAGTTCATTATGATATATTGGATTACATTCTTGTCCTCCGCTTTATCTTTCTCAACTAAATGCAAGCTCCCGAAACCAAGCATTATGAAAAATCGGTCGAAAGGAATTATTTGCCTGATCCGATACAATTAACGCCAAATAAGCGTATAAGAAAAACGACTCCACCACCTCAAAAGATGCATCATTGAGGATCAAATCATGTAGTCAAATGGATATGCATACACATAAATTCACATATTCAATTGAATAAGTAACATATCATCACAGTTCACCGCATAATAGACATCTTTACATGGCACGTCGTCGTATGAAACAGCACTCAGAAAATTCCTTTTTTTTATTTTAAACAAATTATCTGTGCCAATGTCGATTATACCATGTGGAATGGTTGACGCTAGTTAGATTGCCATGTTTGTGGTTACCTGCCAAAATTGATCAGTAGGACTAAATGTTGGGGTTGACGAATGCTTCGAGACCCTTGTATCTCACACCGAGCATGCCAACGTGAGCTTAGAAAAATTGAAGTATTATCCAACAATATGTGACTCCTGCGCACGGGATATGGGGGTTCGGGGGCAGTGCCCCTG
Source organism: Rhodomyrtus tomentosa (assembly GCA_028455895.1). Lineage (NCBI taxonomy): Eukaryota > Viridiplantae > Streptophyta > Magnoliopsida > Myrtales > Myrtaceae > Rhodomyrtus > Rhodomyrtus tomentosa. Next base: position 37,246,184 of record JAPCWY010000004.1, read on the forward strand.
ACAAGGGTATCCTGTTGCCTGGTTAGCGAGCAGGGTTTCCACTGCCCGATCAGTAGACGGCTGCCCCGTTTGCGGGTGCGCGGGCATGGGTTCGGGGGCAGCGCCCTCGAAATAACAACGGGTTTGAACTTTATTTTAAGTTGGCCCATATGTTGTGAGATTAAAAATGTTTCGAATAAATTTAGGTTTTGGGCCCGTTTAAGGCATAAATATTTTGCTCGTTTTTACTGATCATGTAACGAGTTGCGACTGTAAACCTAAACATTATAGTGAGATCTCTTTGCAGGACGTAACTTTATTTTGAGGTGAATGTGAGTAAACTGTGCGTTGTCTATTTTTCTTGATTTCTATTTGATAATTCTAATTCGGTGTGCGATAAATTCCATCACTAAATTGGCAAATCATCAAAAAGTTTAGGAAGGTTGAAGATTTTTTTTTGGGTAATTTTTTCCTTTAATGCGTTGCCATGGCTGATAAATTTTAACGCATGACTTGGCATGTTGATGGATCATCAACTGTATTAACCTGACTATTTGAGCACTCTAGTGTGTCGCATAGCTCGAAGTCGACTGGTGTAAGCATCTATATGCAGCAATAGAGTCGTTGGGGGAAGCGACCAGATTGACATTTAATGCCGAATTCAGCAGTGCCGATTCTTTGCAAGCAAAGATAAGATGCATATTGTAATAGCCCGATCAACAATTCAAGGACTATGCGATTTCGCATTTGCCAGGATCCCCATCGAGGAATGTCTTTTGACGGGGCTACCGATATCATCCACTTGACGAATTTTCTTGGGGCAAAACAACCTTTCACCCCTTTTTTTTTTTTTTTGGTATATTCAATTTAACGCAGGGCTTCTTTACATATTTGATTTTCATATCCGTGCGAACACACGACATATCATTATAGGACACTTCGTCATAATATATATATATATATATATATACACGCGCGCGCGCGCGACAGTATAAGACACGACACGACATCCCATTACACGGAACATTGCCACGCGGCACATATCATCACACGATAGGTTACATTACGCTAGACAAACACTCGTACTAACAAACAACGAGGCCCCAACATGGCACGAATAGTAGTGATCACCTGTAACTTCTTTCCACCAATAAGAGCAGAGACGTTGATGAGGAATAATAAGAGTGAAAACATGCTTTCAAACACCACAATAGGCCTTAAGCGTCGACTCGGCCTTGAAGCCTTGCTCGGTTTCGTAGAATCGGAGCAGACCAAGTTCCTCGAGATGCTTGAAGAGCAAAGGGTTTTGCTCGTCCACCAGCTCCGACGGGCTCTGGATCATCCCTCTTAAGGACGAGAACGAGGCCGTCGAATACCTCGTCTCTTTCCCAGTCATCATCACCCGCTCCATGCCTGGCCAAACAAGATAATTTTAAGTTAATATTATTTTTGTTGGGTGAATAACATCAGAAATGCCGTAACTTATATATATATTCACTTTTTTAAGTACTACATCGGAGTAAAATCGATCATTTGAATGTCATTCCTGACAAATCGACCTACGTCCATTTTTTACTTAATCTTTCATCCGTCGTGGGATTTTTATAATAAAACTAAAGCGCCACATGGATTTTTACTACTATATTATCGATATTATGATATTTTTCTTTTTTCTTTTCCTTTTTCCTAGCCAGCAGTGAAGACCTTGCCTAGACTATGCGAGGGCCTCGAATGCCTTGATTGAGGGCTTCGCTGATGGCACTTAATTAATCGATTTTCCAAATATGTGGCGCTTTTTTATGGTCGAAAAATATGTGGCACTTAAGCAAGCGAGAATTATAGCACTTAAATGAGTGAAAAAAAAAGTTATAGCACTTAACTGAACGAATATGAAAGTTATGACACTCTTGCTGATATTACCCCTTACTTTTATCTCACAGCTAACCATGTCAAGGTGGAGATTGTGATGAAAATGTTAAATGACTCCTTTCTTTTTCTCTTAGCGAATAACTTCTTTTCATGAGCAATGACAAAATTAGTGCCACTTTAGTAAGAATTATTACGTCATCTCATTTCATATCTCGATTACCTAGACAAATATCATAAAGGAAAAAAAAATAGGTCGACGCATATATATTTTTTCGTGAGTCCTAATGGAATTACAAGGATTGGGTATATTAAAAATGCCAAAACTTGTGTACAACACTCACTTTAACTGCCATAACTTTCAATACTATCACTTAAGTGCTAATTAAAAAAAAATGCTCATTTTAGTGTCATAAATTTCATTCGATCATTTAAGTGCCAATTTATATTTTCAAACGTTTGCCCAAGTGTTGTAAATCCGGTGTGACATAGCGCTTGTACTTAACGTTTTTAAATAGTTATGTCACTCAAGTGATCCATTGAAAAGTTATATGGCACTCAATTGATTGAAAAAAAAATTGTGGAGTTTAAGTGACGCAGTACATAAGTTATGGCACTCAAGTGATCGTTTTGAAAATTATAACGCTAATGTGAGTGTCGTATACAAGTTTTGAAACTTCTAGTGCATTTAATTTGGAATTTGTCAATATGAAACATGTCGAAATATGATATGGTAAGCATAATAGACGAGTTTATAAGTGCCTAATCTTCGGTAAATTAATCTGCATGTGAGTGTACCTACCTCCAAACTAAAAGTTATCGCGTAAACTTAATAATTGATCAAGCCAATCATAGTCTAGAAAAATGTGAAACGTACACAAACTATGTCCGCTGTGACATGAATTCAAGAGAAGGGAAAAGGCAAGCTCATCCGATTTGAATCACACGCCTTGGCAGGAGAGAAGGGAAAGACACTCACCAGAAATGACTCCTCAACCATGACTATGGAGGTGGAAGGCGAAGCTTCGACTTGAATCCGCTTTCCATCCTTTGTTAGCACCCCCAACCCGTTCACGTGATTTTGTTGAATTATTGTGGTGAAGTCCTTGTCGCAGTGCTCACTTGCCCGAATCGGGTCTCCCGAGTCATCGGAGCTTCGTATTTATTGAATCGGATCGAATCCTTCAGGGAGTCGGCATGCATATCTAGGTATTTCTCTACGCTGAAGCTTCGAAACACCATCCTGGTGATCACTGATTCCAACTCGGAGAGCCTCTTTGCATATGAATTCATTGTTTCGCTGCATACGTATTTGATTGTATTCGTGAAAGGTACAGTCGTTGTTTCCAGAAAATGAAGCTCATAAAGATAGATACGTACCTTGGTGAACACCACATTCTCAAAACCAACATCGAAAGAACCACACAATCAAGATTTTCTTGCCACAAGTTGATCAGGCCAAATGTTTGCGTTGAAATAGTTATGTAGACGTGCAGGAATAATGAGGACGAGGCCGCCTTGTGGACTATCGGTTTCAGAAAAAATAAACCTACCGAAATTTTGGATGCCCCTGAGGCCACATGAGATTGGCTAATTTCTCAATGCCTCCCGCGTGCAGGACGCCAGAGATTCCCATCCCTTTGAAGAAGGGCGATTGGGGTCGGTCCCGAGGAAGCCGTCAAACGGCTTTTTGGGGTCGACGAAACTGCGCTTCATCTTGGCCGGAAGATCGAACAAATCTTCCAATTGCTTGAAGACGTCGGCGTGAAGCTCACCACTGATCTTATCATATCGAGCCTCAAAGCAACCGTAGTCTTCAAGTGCTTTGACGACCTCTTCTGCACTGAATCCCAGTCAACGCTTCCCGGCTTCATGTCATTTTTGCAGAAATCTATCGAGGGAAGCTTCGAAGGCAAGAGAGAACCCATATCGGCTTTTCTTTTTTGGGTTACTTCATTTCGTTTTTGTTTTCGTGATGTCCTTTCTTGTGCATGTGGAAGATTTTAAACATGCCAATGAGGTTGCGTCCAAGACTTCTCATATGCTTCTTTATATCCTGTTGACGTGTCCATATCTAATAAAGTTAGTGCATGATTCGGTAGACATATTTGATTCCTTCTCGGGGAGAGAAGCGACAATACAGTGGTTTAGTGGCACATGCATGTACAGTCTAGATCCAGATCGACGCATATGGGATGTCAATGGGCCTGGTTAAACCGGGTCTCATAAAGGCCCAATCCAGACCAAAACTTAATGGAACCATGCTTGGCCCGGCCCGGTCCGGTATCCGAAATTTATGTACATTTTCGGGCCGGGTCGGTATTTTTTTCAAATTTTTATTTTTATTTATAATCGAACTCCAAAATTTCAGTGGACGTTCATATTTGAGTATGTACACGTAGAATTTGGCTAGGAATATCATTACCACCGTGGGAGGAAACTCTTCTTTGTATCTGTTACCCTATCATCTTGCACAGTTGCTAAATGATTTTATTGCAGCGCTAAGACTGTCACATCTCTAAAATTAATCACCTGATCAATTATGAGATAATTTAGGCTTCCACATGGAACCATCTACTCCTTTGCATAACGAAAAGAAACACAAAGACGACAACAAGGAATGAAAGTTACTGACTTCGGAAGCTTTGAGGACCTCGTCGCATAAGATCTCGCACTTGATGTTGCCGAGATTCGTGTGCAGAGTGACAGACTGCGAGGAAACAAAGATAGGTATAAGAGGGGTGGAGAAACCCCAAAACCCCCTACGCACCGAAGCTTCGCTCCCTCTCTTCTCTATTCTCTACTCGGTGTCTTTGGTTTTATCACGTCCCCTCGGGCCTTTTTTTTTTATTTGGGTCGAGCCTACGCGGAACATTACCAAGACCCGGCCCGAAAAAAAATTAATTTTTCGGCCTCGTCAGGCTTGGTCGGGCCGGCGTGGGTCGGTTTGACACCCCTAATGAAAAGTGTCAATGCAACAGCAGCAATCGATGATTATTTAGCGAATTAGATGTATGCACTCCCAATCGATGTGTATCATTATATATAGTAAGTCAAGTATGGGTAAAACAAGCCCAGCAACTCTGATACTATGTGGAAACCCAACTTAAACAACGTAGGAGAATTGACTTACACAAATCCAAACTCGACTCGATATGACGAGATTCGAGCGCGACACTATTTCTAACAATTGTCTCTCAATTAATACAATTGAAAGATTTAAAATTGAATTGGCATAATTGTTATAGGTTACTATTTTTTTTTGTTAATTGTTCAGGAAATAATGAGTGACTCGATGTGCATCGAGAAGCAGAGGCCTCGTTGGGACAAATTTATTTTAAGCAAACAGTTGCCACTCACGTTTATGGGGACATGATTTCTTTTTTTATTTGGCACCACATACGACAAAAGCGAATCAGTTCTGAGGGCTCAAACACTGGCAAGGGTATTCTGAGCCCACTCCTCCGGGGAATTCAAACATTGACTTCAAGCCATGAGATGCTACATATTTGCTCGTGTTTGAAATGGTCCTCCTTCATTAATTACTTGCTTCTGACACTAGAGTTTTATTAAGAAATGACGTGACTGGATCATTTAAGGTAACATGTCTTGATGACATGTTACCTTTGATGGCTATGATCACGACTAATATAGACCATTTTACGACAATTTCATGGATTAATGTTAATGCAATGGCATTTTGGTAATTACAATCAAAAGGGTAATTTAGCAAATTTGGAATTGAAAAAATTGGCTTGAATTCATGGTCAATATTATTAAACGACATACTTATTTCATTTCATTTCTATTTATTTTGTTCATTTAATTTTACCTAGGTTTCGTTGATTTGAGATTGTGCCATGAGATTCTAATTCTGAATCATCCTTAAGTCTAGTCCGTGTTGTTGTTGTGGTTTTTTTTTTCTTCTCTAGACTGTAATTGTCTTATCGACAATTCAAGGATTATGTGATTTTTGCATTTGCCAATGTTTATCTCCATTTTCATTGAGAAATCTCTTTTGACGGGCCACCGATAGCATTTACTTGACGAATTTTTTAGGGGAAAACAACTTCCCATCCCTTTTTTGGGCATATTCAACGCAACACATGGCTTCTCAGCATACTTAATTTCCGCATCCATGTGAATATACGACATATGAACACATGACATTTTGCTATAGAACATAAATCGCCATATTACGCATCGTTACATGACGCAACACGACACCACAATACAGGATACATCACCACATGACACATATTGTCACACAATAGGCTACATTATGCTACACAAACACTCATACTAACAAACAATGAGTCCCCAATATGGCATGAGTAATAGCGATCACCAATAACTTCTTTCCACTAACAAAAGCAGAGACGTTCATGAGGAATAATAGTAGTTAGACATGTTTTCAAACACCACAATAGGCATTGAGAGTCGACTCGGCCTTGAAGCCTTGCTCTGTTCCGTAGAATCGGAGAAGGTCAAGTTCCTCGAAAGGCTTGAAGAGCAAAGGGTGTTGCTCGTCCACCAGCTCCGGCGGGCACTGGATCACCCCTCGTAAGGACGAGAACCAGGCAGTCGAATACCTCCTCTCGTTCCCACTCACCATCACCCTGTGTCTCGGGCTGTGCACTCGGCCATTGCTCCATGCCTGACCAACGATTCAAACTCAATTCATATTTATCAATTTGAATGACTCGTTGTCTTCCTTATCAAAGTAGATTCATGACCTAAATAAGAATTGCTACATCATCTCATTTCATATCTTGATTAATCAGTCGAATACAAAAAAGAAGAAAAAAGAAAATTTGTCGACAGATTATTTCTTTCGCGAGTCCTAATGGGATTTAGATATCAAAGACGTTGAACAGAGTTTGGTTGATATAATATGATGAGTTTGTATGTCCATCACTTGGTGCACCTACCTCCAAATTACAAGTTACCATTGTGTAAACTCAAACGCACGATCTTTATCGGAATTACAAGCCTAGGCATGAGAGAAGGGAACGACACTCACAAGAAATGACTCTCCCGCCATGACGATGAAGGTGGAAGCCGAAGGCTCGACTCGAAACCACTTCCCATTCTTTGTTTGCATCTCCAACCCGTTCACGTGATTTTGTTGAAGTATGGTCAAGAAGTTCTTATCACAGTGCACAGTTGCCCCGACCTGAGTCTCCGGAGTCATCGGAGCTTCGTATCTCGTGAATCGGATCGAGTCAATCAAGGAGTCGGTATGCGTGTCCAGATATTTCTCCACGCTGAGACCTCGAAACACCATCCTGGTGATCAGTGATTCCAACTCGGAGAGCCTCAGTGCATACGAATTCAGTGTTTCACTGCATGTGTATTTGATCATATTCATGAAAGGTACAGAGTCATTTTCCAGAAAATGAAGCTCATAAAGATCGAATATACGCCTTGGTAAATAAAACATTTTCAAGACCAACATCAAAAGAACCACACAATCAAGAGTTTCTTGCCACAAGTTGAACAGGGCAGATATTTGCACTGAAAATATTTACGTAAGTTCAAGATGCAAGTGCAGCAATAATTAGGCCGCTTGTGTGGACTGCCGGTTTCGGATAAAATAAAAGTACCAAAATTTTGGATTTCCCTGAGGCCACATGAGACTTGCTAACTTCCCAATGCCTTCGGAGTACAGGACACCGGAGACCCCCATTGCTTCATAGAGAGGCGATAGAGGTCGGTCTGCCACGAAGCCGTCGAATGGCCTTTTGGGGTCGACGAAACTGCGCTTCGTCCGGGCCGGAAGATTGAACAGATCTTCCAACTGCTTGAAGACATCGTTGTGAAGCTCAAGACTGATCTTATCATATCGAGCCTCAAAACAACCAAACTCTTCGAGTGCTTTGACAACCTCTTTCTGCACTGAATCCCAGTAAGTGCTTCCCGGCTTCACGTCTTTTTTGCAGAAATCTATCAAGGGAAGCTTTGGAGATAAGGGAGAACCCATATCAGCTTTTCCTATTGTGTTCGTTTTTTCCTTTTCGTGATGTCTTGTGAATGGCATGTCGAAGATTTTGTAGAGAACAGTTAGGCAGTGTCCAAGACTTCTCATATATTTCTTTATATCTGGTTTATGGGGAAAATTATCAAGAAAGTTCTAAATTTATTGTAATTTTATGAATTCAGTCTAAATATTTCCTTTGCAAATTCAGTTTTAATCATTTTGCATTTGTACCAATTCAGTTCATCCGATTAATTTTGACCTGTTGGCGCTCATGTGGTACTGTCGGCCTTAATATGGAATTTTTAATAACATTTAATAATTTTCTGAACTTATTATAATTATAATTATTTTTTATTTTTTTAAGTTTTCCGCCCTCCACTTAGAATGCATAGACGAGGACCTCGACGCCTACACCACATCTAGCTAGGCGATTGGTGGTGTGGAAAAATTATAAAACAAATTAAAATATTATCATAAAAATTCACTTTAACACTGGCCGGCCAAAATTGATTGGATAAACCCAAAAAATAAGTTAAGGATTTTTTATACCTCTCTCACTAAGCTGTCGTCATGGAGAAGCACATGAGTGTTGGTTGGGACGAACTTATTTTAAGCAAACAGTGTTAATAATACGGGGAATCAAAACCTTGACTTCCCAAAGCCATGTGATGGTCAATATTTGCTTGTGTTCGAACAGGTCCCTCCTTCATTAACTACTTACTTATGATTCTAGAGGAGATATTATCAAAACTATATTCCCATAAAGTCAATCACATGTTAGGAAGTAACCAACTCATACGGACTTCACAAGAACAGGAAGTTATTATATAATACGATGAGAAATACTTGCGTAATGGTGTAACAATGTAATGGTCATACCTCAGCAGCTAATGTTATGAATGGAAAAGAAAATACACAAGTCCATATTTCTTCATAGAAAGTACGAGAATGTCAATTAACATGTTATTAAGGTTCAATCTTAGTGGTTCGACGATTGGACGAGCGAAATTGATGAAATTGGTTAAATTCTCTTAGGATACACGGCTGCCCCATTTTGGACACTTGGAACCGATTACTTGGTGGGCTTGGAAGGAGATTTTTGTTGAATTAAGCCTAAGGTAAAGAGTCTCTAAACCTTGGCTAGGAGGATAGGCCTCAACTGGATGAATTGATTGTGAAATGGGTAAATTTTCGTAAGGTTATTGTGTTGTTGCTTAATGTCTATCGTTGTGGATTGGTGAATGCTTGCAAGCTTGCTAAATGCATATGTTGTGTGTTGATTGCAGTAGTTGAGTGATGAATTTGATTGCCTCGTATGCCGTAGACACTTAGCTCGATGCATGAACTTGTACTCGATCATGAAATATTGATTTAAAAAGGAAATAGGCATGGTTGAGAACTTTGATACCCTGATGCGTTGAAACGCGGGGTTGTGAGGATTTATGTCTTGATGCGGGACAAGATTGATCATGTGTTAATACAGGTCTGGAATGACATTAAAAACCTGATACGTTTAACGCGGGTTTGTCAATTTGATGGTCTGAGGCATAATGACGCGGACCAAGCCTGAGGCGTTTTGACGCAGGCATGAATCATAAGATAATCCTTGAGGATGAAATATACAGCTTAATTTTGTGTTCCATGCATGACTTTGAAGGATAAGTTATGATGACATGATTGCTTGATTGACAATCGCTTATATCCATATGACATGTTATGACTGATGAGTGACTTATATTGTTGAGTGCGTGTTATTGTTCATTATTTGCATTCATCTAGGTATACTATCAGTCTGACCTAGGGTTGGAACTTATCTTACTGATATGTGAATCTAACTCCATCGTGGGACCGTACTTTTTCAGACCTATAACCCTAAAAATGTTACCTACGCGTCTAGGCAATCCAAAAAAAAAAAAATGACCGCTTATTTTGATTAGTTTTCTGATGGTCGGGGTACAATATATGTAAGGAAGTACACAGTGGTGTGGGTTGCTGAGGGTGGTAGAGACTGGAAACCACATAGATTCGAGGCCTGATTTTGTAGGGTAGAGAGGTTACTATCGTACCGTTGAAGTCCATGGAGGTATCTTGAGAAGTCATTCCTAGCTAGTGTCATCCCACTCGGGATTCCGTAGAGGTCGAGGTGTCTGTAGCTAGCTCGAGGAACATGTTTGAAAAGACCCCAACCTTGGAGGACATTATTGAGGTGATAGAGGTCGACGCCTCGGAAGATGAACTGGAGGATGCCATGATGGATGATACCGTGGAAGTGTGCTCTAAGACCTTCTTGGACTACGAGCCAGATGAGGACGCAGATGAGACTGATGATTCCAGTGGTTCGACCTAGGGGTTTCCTGCTTTTAATTGACTGTCTTTTGATGACCTCGTTGATTTGTAATCTTTTGGGGATCAAGAACTTTGTGGTCTTTTGGTTGTGTCTCGATCGCCAACCCGTCTACAGGAATTGGTTTAACTGCGCTTTTGTATGGACTCATGTGGGTGCTTATATATTATGTTCTCGCTATCCAGGTTTTCATCGATGTTTATACGGGGGAGTTGTTTAATTTCGTTTCCGCATGCTCACTTACGTTATGAATCTCTCGACTAGTAAGTCCTAGGTCTCGAGAGTAGAGAGAAGGGAGTTGCGTACTCGTGCCTATGGTGCGGGGCGTGATATTCCACGTGCAAGCTGGATTAAGCTATTAGGTGGAGAGAGATCATGTGAATATAAATAGCGTACAAGGCTCATTCGCAAGCGATGTGGAACAACAACAACCACTTCAGTACTCATCTCTCACGTACAAGCCAGATTACGGGCACGTGGAAATTGATTAATAGGGAGTGGGCTCACATACACGGAATGGAATAACACTAGCTCTAATATCATGTTAGAAAGTCCGACTCAAAAATTATATTATTTGGTGAAGGGAGACCATATGAATGTAAAGAGCATACAAGACTCATTCACAAGCGATGTAGGACGACAATAATAACTTCAATATCCCTCTCACGTGCAAGCCGAATTACAAGCGGCACGTGAAAATTGTCTAAGGAGGTGGGTCCACATACGCGGAAAGGGATAACACTAGCTCTGATACTATATTAAAAAATCCAACCCAAAAGCATATCTATTAGGTGGAAAGAGACCACATGAATATAAAAAACATACAAGACCCATTCACACGCGATGTGAGACAACAACAATAACTTTAACACCCCTATCACGTGCAAGCCGAATTACAAGCGGCATGTGGAAATTGATAATGGGGATGGCCCACAAAAGCAGAAAGGAATAACAATGGCTCTGATACCACATTAGAAAGTCCAATCTAAATGTTTAAGCTATTAAGTAGAGAGAGACCACGTAAATATAAAGAACAGATAAGAGTCTCGTAATCTTACGCAAGACAAGAAAAGAGTAGTTAGGAAGACAAACAAGCTTAATTTTTTTTGGGCCGTAAAATTCGCAATTTTTTCTTTTTTTTGCAAGCGAAGATGATGCACAAATTTGTGATCATATCCCTCAGTGAGAAATCAAAGTCGTGATTTGATAATTACGTATTCTAGCACTCTTCCTTAGGCATAGGCTGATTTTGGCCTAGGCCTAATATATATGAGCAGTTAGAACAAGTTGCTACATTTCGTCCAGTTACAGTCTGCTGCATTAGTGATTAAATCAGTTGTATAAATTACTCTCGGTAAACTTCGCATTTCTCTTTAGACTATTGTGATTTCAAATGTGGACAAAGAGGAATGAGAAAGGTCAGAGAGACGGTAGCTTTTTTAATTTGGGTTGTAGATCCGAACAAAGGAGACTGTTGCCGCTGACGTTTAATTTTATTTTTTTCGCATCGCGTGCGACATGATGGAATCACTTGTTAGGGCTCAAAACGGTGGTAAGAGAAGCTACGTGAGATGATTTTGATTCTTTGGAAAGTCGATGATTATTTAAAGGCTGGATAAAGCCAATGCCTTACTCATCGAATCTTCTCAATGTACATTTTGTACTTAGGGCTTTACTCTCCTCGGAGGCTCGTCTCTCCTCTATGTCGTGTACTGAGCGATGTTTAATACATGTTTCGTTCGACCAAAAAAAAATGGAAAATTAGAGGGATAATCAATTTATATACTTGCTATAATCTAAATATTTAAAATGATATTCCAAATTGATTGTTAAGTAATGTGACTGACTATACATATAAGCATTTAGAACAAGTGGCTCCATTACATTCAATATCAGTCTGTCACATTAATTGTTGATCAATTTTGTAAATTAGTCTTGCTGAATTTTATGCATGGTTGTACACCTATGGTAACGGTCGGGTGTACTAATACCCTGTCACATCCATCTAGAAAGGAGATAATAGTCCAAAAAGTCTTAAATCTATTATTTAGGATCCAATTCAGTCATAAACCTTTTAATCATGCCAATTTAGTCATAAATATTTTGACGATTTGCCAATCTAGTCCTTCTATCGATTTCGGCTGTAAATTGCTAACGTAGTGGCGTAGTTAGTGCCGGCCGTCTACGTGGCATGACCAATACTAATATGAACAATTGTTTGGCATTTTCTTGTTTTCTTTTCGTTCTTTCTTCCTCCGCTAGTCGTTGGGCGTCAACGATGGCCTGCGACTGACCACAAGCAAGGACCTTGCCCAAATCTAGTGAGCAGGCGAGGGTCAAGACTCGCCAGCCATGAACGAGCCTTGCTCTCGCTGAATATGGCAAGAGCCAAGCCTCAGCAGCCTCACCTTTGATTGGTCATTGGCCATCCCCAAGGCCTAAAGAGCAACGAAGCAAGAAGGAAAAAAAAATTAAAAAGTATATATAAAATCTTAGAAAAATAAAAAAGCAAAAAAAAATATTTATTCACATTAGCCCTAACCGTGCCACGCGGAATGGATAGCATCATATCTCGACCTCTTTTTTCCGGCTCGATGAGAGGCCCGCAATTTTAGAGGTATTACCATCAATCTGTTACTTAGACTCTCTCAAATCCTATCTCGCGTGACATTAGATTTCGTTTTTATGATTAGCAACCTAAATAGTTAACTATAAGTTGCCACTAACCTATTGGAATCGGCGATAAATCAATCGAGACATGAGAATGTCATCTCGACTCCTGCGCGACCAGAGAATCTAGATTCGGGAACTTGTTTATGCTAAATATCTATTCATTGCCCATTCAGTGCCTAACTAGTCAATATTTCTTAAGGTGATCACATATTATGTTTATCATTCAAAGACTACAAGTGTCTAACCAGTGGCTCATGATCATGTATAATATTTTTCAATCATTTTCATGCAACTACTAGCTTAATCCTTACCCTAACACTAGGAAAGCAATTAACAAGCAATTTATATAAATACAGTGCTGTAAATAAATACACAATGTATTTAAAGCAGCTAACTACTTACTAGAATGGAAACACACAAGCCAATCAGAGTTAGTTATGATTCTAAATACCAAACTTGAGACAAGATCGGGTGTACAAAATCAAATCGAACTGGGCATCGATCGACCGCTAAAAAACATATAAAAACACTAATTATCCCACAAAAGCATTAAAAAGAATTTTTAACTGTGACATTCTGATTTCCAGTCAATTTCAGACTCATTAATGAGAAGTGTATATCTAGAAATGTATTTCAGTCGTATTTCGCTCGAATCTGATCAATTCGAGTAGACTGACCCAAAGGGAAAGGCTAACGCGAGACGAGGTATGTGGACCTAGGGAACTTGGATAGGAAATGATGCTTTGGCCATAAGGATTGTCGAGGGAACTAGTGATAGAACCTCACAATTACATGACAACCAAAGTCGCCATGAATTGACGAGCCCTAATTATGATTTGAATCACAGGGTCGATACGCGTAACGTTTGCAATAGCCGCTTGTCAGTTCGAGATAGGCTGAGACACGTTCGATAGAGAAAACCATCATAAATGAGTCTTGAAAATTGAGAATGGAAAATCAAGAATTCCAACATCATATTCGGATTGGTCGTCGCCCTATCGAAAAATATTGAAGCGAGAAAAATAACGTTCCGAACGTTAACGATAAAATTACTTTTTTGCCCCTCAAGCTTAAATCTTTGCCCATGCATTTGAGGAAGGGCATTTTGGACTATTTCCCTTCCCCCATAGCTGCCGAAAATTAGGATGGATGGTGGCCATTGGATCACCTCGGAAAAACAAGAGCTCAAGTGTCAATGGATAGTGCAAAGAAAGTCAAGTCCAACTTTATGCCACCTACCATTCTTCCCCTTTGATCCAAGGTTGAATATAAGCCTTCTCTCTCTCTCTCCTCACCTCATTTGGCCAGCCATGGAACCCCCAAGAACTCACGCCACTCCTTCTTTATCTTCCTTCTTCCTCTCTATCGCCAACTAGCTTCTGGGCTCCTATTCGGCCGTTCCGACGACCTCCTCCAGCCATCACTTAGATGCCGGCCGGCCATACCAACCTAGATATATGTCTTGTCGACCTCCTGAAAGTGGAGACACGGCATTTGAACCACCGAGGAGCCCCGGCCAAGAGTTTTTCCGGAAGTCGACGAAAACTGACCCAACTTGAAGTAGGTCCGGTTTCTGACCCCTTTGAAGGCCAAAATGTTGGAGTTTTGAAGTCAAATTTGGTGGAGATCTAGTAGATATGTAGATGAATCTGTGATAAAAATTGGGGCTCAATTTGATGAAGTTTTGACCATGAACCAGCCTTGTAAATCATGGATAGAATTTGCTGGGAAAACTGACTTGAGGAATCCGGCGACGTTCGACGAGTTTCCGGTGACCAATCGACTTCAAATCTTCGATGAGACTCCTAAACCCTTAAATAGACATGTTAAGAGGTTGGATGAGGGTTAAATGATAGATTTAGAGGAGATTTGGGCATGAATACATTCGGTTTACACAGAACCGAACATAGCCAGGTTCGGTTCTGTACAAACCGTATCTGTGAGGGCTATTGGCATTGGATTTTGAGCCTCAAATTGGTAATTAAGGCATGTTAAGATGATGAGGATTATGTTATGGAGGATTAGGATTCATGGATTGAGGAATTGGGCATGGAAATTGACGGATTGGTTGGATTTTATTAGGTTGGGCGGTGAGCAGGGACTTGGACCATTGGGGGCCGAAACCTAGAGGGCCCAAGAAGAGAAATTGTGTTGTCAAATTCAAGGTAAGGAAATTCCTAACCTTATGCTAGGAAGATTGGACTCTATTGGGCAAGTTGGACGAAGTTAAGATGATTTTCTTGAGGAGTTTAGTTTGATTGGGCTTGTGAATGCCAAGAGAGTGTAAATGATTTGAATAATTGCACATGCATGACTCTTGAGTAATGACCTCATTTATGTGTGTATTGTATCGCCTTGGATGCCATGAATATTTGAATTGTGCCTGAATTGCACACATCGTCATGTATGGAAAATGAATTGAAAAGCATGGCATAAGCATGACATGGCGAGGCCTTGAGGTGTATGAAATGCGGGGCAGAAGGTGGATACCCTAATGGGACGAGTTCATGAGGTGGAGTTGATATTGTGTGGCGTCCTGATGTGAACTAATCACGGGGTTGAATTAACCACGGTCCTGATGCGAACTATTGGCGGGATGGAGGAATGAGGTGATGATATTGGCCTGGAGAATCATTAGGACCTGATGTGTTTTCGCGGGTTGCCAGTGGTGCCCTGATGCGATCTAATCGCGGGGTTATGATGACTACGGTCCTGATGCGAATTATTCGCGGGACGGAGTTATATGGTGATAATATTGGACTGGAGATTTATCGAAACCTAATGCGTTTACACGGGTTGTCGATGACGGTCTGATGCGTTTAAGCGGACCGAGCCTGATGCAATCTGATTGCGGGCTAGAGATTGAGGCAGGCGGAGATTGATGGATGTGGCGAAATGGCAAGCCAAGTGTGCATGATCATCTGAGTGTGACATGGGTTCATCATTGCATGCCTGTCATCTGTATGTTGTGGTTTTATTGATTTATACCTGATATGCTTGCGAGTTTGATGAGTTTGAAAATACTGAGGGGTACAACTACCTTAGTGGACGGTCGGCCTAACCTAGGATTAGGACCCACCTTACTGAGATTTATATCTCACTCTAGTGGGGGCTTAATTTTTCAAGTTCTAGGCGGAGGAAGCGCGAGCTTGCCAAGGAGTGGTATTAGAAGAGATAGTTGACCAATTGTATTTAGAATGGAATTGCCTTTTTGTGATAGTAGGGATTGTACTTCGGATTGGTGAATTAGGAATTGATCTTTTAGTAATTGGTTAATGAAACTTGATGTTCCCTTGTGTCCTAAGTCATCGAATGTTGTTGTATTTATATGATTGGAGTCGGCATCGCTTCCGCATGCGTGTTCCTTTCAGCACTTAGAACATTGGCCATTGGATCCTGGAGCTTTGTTAAAGGAAAGGCTTGGTGGGATGCTCACGTACTCGTCGAGTTGGGGCGTGACATCCCCGTTCGATTTGGTATCAGAGCCAAGTCAGCTCGATCTAATGTGATTGTGACTTGGAGTGATAAGGAGCAATGACTTGGGGACAATTAGATATTGAGGCCTATAGGACTAGGCATTGATTGTTGAGTCTTGAGGATGGTAGGTTTGAACTTATGTACACTTTAATGGTCCTAGGGTTGACTTTAATGGTGGACTTTGAGTTATGTGGTGATTAAGGTTTAAGTGGAAGCAAGCTAGGATTAAAGAGTCATAAGCATGGATTTTGAGGTAGTAATTGTGCTTGAGGATAGTAGAAAATTGCTTATGAATGAGGAGTCATGAGCCTGGACTTGACGTTGCTAGAGAATAAATTATGAATGAAGGTGTATGATTGTGATCTTGATTTGTCAATGACCCAACTCGAGGAATACGAGTTATAAAGAGACAACTAGTATTGGTGGATTCAGGCTTGAACTACGTGATATCTTGATGATTTTAGTTATCGATTGTTATTGACAACATTGGATGATATAAGTTGAGATAAATACAAGGAGTATTTGAATTGAAGATCAGTTGTGATTGGATGCATAGGGAATTGATTTGAATGTTGACTAGACTTGAGATACATAATGGAATATAGGCAACTGATCTGTGAGATATGACGGTCATTGGCGGAATTAGAACTCTTGAATGGATAGGAATTGATCTGAAGGCGGTTTTGACAGGACAATTAATGAGGACAGTCATGCTGTGCTTATGTTGATGGCTTTGAAACGAAAGTCGAAGAGGGTGCATGCAGTGACTTATCACTGTTGGACTTAATAAACCTTCGTTTGGTATGGGACGAGTTGATAGGATGCCTATAAACTATAATGAAACATGGTATGGGACATGTGGAATGGGGTTTTCTCCATAGATGTATGACTTGGGATAACCTGCAATGGCCAGGTCTGATGAGGGCGGAGAGTGATCGCCGGGACAGAGAGATCCGGATAAGGAGCGGCTCCTAGGAGGATTCTAAGATGGCAAGAGGTAGGAATGACCCAAGTCATAACTTAAAAGGGGAAGTCTAGGTATCGGATTAAGTCCAATTGTGAATAAGAGATGTATGACAGGGATTGATCCTCATCAAGAATGATCGAGAGTGGCATGACACGTGTAATGGCGCCTATGAGTGGCATGGTTAAAAGCTTCGTGCGTGGCAGTAGATGCCCTTGAAAAAAGAAAAGTGATGGTTATGATGGGCCTGTTAGACATGTTTTATGATTAGCCTCATGTGATTGGCTTGATCAAGGTATAACTGAGAGGTTAAATGACGTAGGGGGTTTATACCCGTTGAATTGAGGCATGCTGAAAATGAGATAGTCTGTTGTGATTATGCTAGAGTGGTGAATGCCTCTAGGCTTAAAGTATGAGCTATTAACTCGGTGGATTACTGCTTTGAGTGCTTGTCTGATAGTTACCGAGCTGAGGCTAGCCTAGTAACAGCTGTTAGTGAAGAAGTGCCTCGCTAAGGCTGGCTTGATGAACGATTGCGAATCAAGGATGATTTGAGATCCTTGAATATTTGGCAATTAGTCAAGAATTTTCTATGTATCATTAGAGAGTTGTTTGGGAACCACTAGAGGGTTGATGGTGAAAAATAATGAGAGGAGAACCACTGGAGGGTTGATGGTGAAGATCAGTTGTGATCGGATGCATAGGGATTTGATTTGAATGTTAACTGGACTTGATATACATAATGGAATATAGGCAACTGATCTGTAAGATATGACAGTCATTGGTGGAATTAAAACACTTGAATGGATAGGAATTGATCTGAAAGCAGTTTTAATAGGACAAGTGATGAGGATGGTCATGTTGTGCTTATGTTTATGGCTTTGAAATGAAAGTCGATGAGGGTGCATGCAGTGACTTATCGCTGTTGGACTTAATAAACTGTCGCTTAGTATGTGATGAGTTGATGGGATACCTATAAACTGTATTGAAACATGGTAGACATGTGGAACGGGGCTTTCTCCGCAGATGTATGACTTGGGATAACTTGCAACGGCCAGGTTTGATGAGGGCGGGGAGTGATCGCTAAGATAGAGAGGTCCGGACAAGGAGCGGCTCCTGGCAGACTTCTAAGATGACAAGAGGCAGGAATGACCCAAGTCATAACTTGAAAAGGAAAGTCTAGGTATCGGGTTGAGTCCAATTGTGGATAAGAGATGTATGACATGGGATTGATCATCATCAAGAATGATCAAAAGTGGCATGACACGTGTAATGGCGCCTATGAGTGGTATGGTTAAAAGCTTCGTGCGTGGTAGTGGATGCCCTTGGAAAAAGAAAAGTGATGGTTATGATGGCCTGGTAGGCATGTTTTATGTTTAGTCTCATGTGATTGGCTTGACCAAGGTATAACTGATAAGTTAGACGACGTAAGGGGTTTATACCCGTTGAATTGAGGCATGCTAAAAATGAGATAGTCTGTTGTGATTATGCTAGAATGGCAAAGGCCTCTAGGCTTAAAGAATGAGCTGTTAACTCAGTGGATTACTGCTTTGAGTGCCTGTCTAATAGTTACCGAGCTGAGGCTAGCCAAGTAACAACTGTTAGTGGAGAAGTGTCTCACTAAGGTTGGCTTGATCAATGATTGTGGATTAAGGATGATTTGAGATCCTTAAATATTTGGCAATTAGTCGAGAATTTCCTATGTATCATTAGAGAGTTGTTTGGGAACCACTAGAGGGTTGATGGTGAAAGATAATGAGAGGAGCAGCTTGAGACTGTCAGATTGAGTAAATAACTTAAGTTTTTGATTCCTGGAGGGAATCATAGTGGTTCAGGAGACATGAGAACCAAAGGACGTTGAACGACGACAATATGATTGTAGAAGAGCATTGGGCTCGAGCATACATGGTATGAAAGATCCAAGAACTGATATGAATCATGAAAATTGAGTAAAGATGGGCGATTGGAGTATGAGTACCAAAAGAGAATGTGGCTCGATTTATTAATCATACGAGACCCAAGAGTTGAATGGGTCGTGGGAACTTCAAATGGAAATGAGGAAATTTGTTGGTTAAGCAAGCTCGAGGAGGAGCTGCCATGATTCTCTAAGTCACTGTGGTGATAAATGCTTGTACTGACGAGTTAAGTGATGGAAGTCACGAAGAAGGTGACTTTGAGTTAATCTTTCCGAAATTGAATGTGTGGGAAGGACCACGAGAGCTTAGAAAAGCTTGTGAAGTTGTGAATAAGAATGAGATTGACTGAGTTTGATGGAGGGATGAAATTCGAAATTGCCTCCTCTAGATTGAGGATCTTGATAAGAAAACCTTAGAGGTTTTGGGTACACTGAAGAAAGAAAGTGACCCTGGCAGTACTAGCCCTAAGGGACTATCGATGATGAGTAAAAGGCCACTAGAGAAAGGATTTCCTCGAAGGCATGAGATCTACCTAGACTACCTCTATTGAGTTGTCCGATAGAAAGTATCGTCCTGGGTTGCTTGAGAGCGAACGTTGTTTGGATCCTGATATCATTGCAAGGATCATAGGATGATCGACCCGTATGAGATAGAATTCTCAAGGTCGCTTAGGCATATGCTAAGGGTGGTCAAGGACCCTTGAATAAGATGAGTAAGTCCCTAAGTGGATTGGAACTTGAGAACGTTATGGCTAGTTGTTATTCCTAATTTTGAGGAATGGTGATGGGACTCAGCAAAAGAAGAGAATGATAAAAATACTTATGAATAAGAGGACTCCTGCTCATGAATTACGAGCAAAGGGATGTTCACTATGAGAATGCAACGTGCTTATGGGAAATAGCTGATTACTTGGGCATAAGACACATGGTGGAAAGTGAGTAGTAAGTATTTTCTGTTATGGATGAGGTCGAGGAAGAATCGACATGCTAGTTTGCCTGGAATTAATAATTTTCTAGGATTGGTTGATTGAATTGGAACCATGAGAAAGGAAATTATGAGTTGTTGTTCCCTACAGAATAGGGCATTGTTCTTAAAGGGTGATTGGACCATGAAATGGTCGTTGACGAAAAGAGAAGTGAACGGACTTGATAGTTCTGACGGGTTGTGATTCTAGTAAATGATTTAGTGAATGAAAAGAGTGCTTAGAGAATACTTGCAAAGTGATTTGAGGTAATCGAATTGAGCATTCGACAAGTGAATTGGTAGAGACTCAAGGACGAACAGATATTGTCACTTGAGGTGACTGAGATATGGGAAAGAGAATGTGAAAGCATGGTGACATTCGAACCTTAGAGTAAAGGTAACGCCATCGGCGCAGACTCCAAGGTTGCCGTCCTATGGAATAGGAATGACAAAGTGAATTTGAAGTGAAAAAATGTCACGAAGTTGTGTAGTTTCTTCCTCAGGGTAAGAGACCCTATTGTAAAAGGAAGAAAAAAAACTCTAAATTGTCTTAGTATTATGATTGAGCGTCTGTACCGAGAAAGAGGACGCAGAACTTGAATGACTCATGGAAGTGAAATCCGAGAGACAGTCTTGTAGACAATGTTGAATTTCAGGATGATGTTGATGTTCAGTGGAACGAACGGAATTGGGATAAGGTCGCCTTAGTGAGTATGGAACTCAGAGGTTAAAGCACTAATGCTTCTCGAGAGAAGAGTGACAAGAATAAGAAAAATGTTGTGTGGTCCTAGAGGAGACCCGTGACGATAGAAAGCTAAGGTCTGAGCTCTCAAGTGAAAGGTGCGAGGAATAGTTGGGAAGATTCGACTCCTAGTGAAAGGAAGTTGATAATCACTGAACTAAGTGCCCAAGAAATGATTGAGCGGGTCGTTACCATCTCAAGAGACGGTGGTTGAACTCATGTAAGGAGTCATGAGAAACATGAACAATTTTGAGAGTATCGTATGGGCTCTAAGGAAATGTCTATTGCATGCTAAATGTGAAGAGAGCAAGTTGTGAACCTGATGAAGTAAGATTCACGCATTGGAATAAGGGATAAATCCTTTGAGGAATGAAATAAGTAATGAATCAACTATAGTCGATGTGAGTTGCGGGAAGTTGAGATTTACTGAGATTGGTGAATGGTAACAGACGGACCGTGGGAAGATTCCCCACCAGAGCTATTCCATGGGTAAAATGGGTCAAGGACGAGATATAACACGAGTGGATGAATGAACGTGAAGGGAGTTTTCGAGGACTCGAGTTAAGCTAAGGACTGTACTGTTTATGATGATTCCAGTTGTAAATGGGAATGCATATGAGGGTCACAATGACGCGATAAGAATGAAACTTGAGGCATAGCAAGACAATCGAAGGTGGGCATTCCACATACACCATGACGGTAAAGGCATAAGAGTTGGAATGCTTAGAGCATGATTGGAGTTGATTTGCAAATATTCTCGCAACAAAGTTTGAGAAACCTTGCTTGAGTGGAAAGATGTTTGAGTTAATATCTACCACAAGAAAATAACGTAGTAACTTCTCGAGAAAAAATTGAATGAGAAGCAACGCCGAAAGATGAAATTGCTTGTAGATGTAGGAGCGTTGCTTGTGCAAGGAAAAACCTCGAAGTTATGTAAACTAAAGGAGGTTGAAAGTATGGACTGCTTAAAGGGATTTGAAGGCGAGGCATGTGAAACGAAAAGATCACCCAAGTGTTGTTATAGCGATGTTCATATCACTAAGGAAGGGTGAATTGTTTAACGGATGCTTACAATTGAGAGTTGAGCATTGAGTAATGGACAATGGAGGGACAGACATTCCCTCAAGAAATAAAAGATTCCACTTTTAAATTAGAAGTTTGCTAATGGACTAGTGTGATGGCTAACGGAAACGCCTAGCCTGAGGGCCAGAAGGAAATTGAGGTGCCACCATGATTAAACATCGATACTGGACGGATTATAGGAATGGATGGAACCCTTGAGGCCCATGGACGGAAGTACGAGCCCAGCATTGAAGGGAAACTTAAGGAGATGACCTCATTGAAATTCGAAGAGAGAATTATGGTGTTTCCTGGGATGGCACAAAGATATGCCAAGATATATACATATACTACTGACAATAAGGATCGAAGAGGGAAATTAATCTACTGTATGGTCGAGCACTGGACATGTCAATAAAAGAGGAGAACATGACCATGAAAGTTGAAGGACCACTTTGATCCAAGGGAATTTTCGGATGGAGTCGAGAATGGATTGCTATGGAAGTAACC
The DNA here is from genome assembly GCA_028455895.1 of Rhodomyrtus tomentosa. Classification (NCBI taxonomy): domain Eukaryota; kingdom Viridiplantae; phylum Streptophyta; class Magnoliopsida; order Myrtales; family Myrtaceae; genus Rhodomyrtus; species Rhodomyrtus tomentosa. The sequence continues at coordinate 37,268,657 of JAPCWY010000004.1, forward strand.
ATGTAAATGTTCAAGGAGTTAAGAGGGCCATAACTCAATTTGATTAATGGAGGGCAAATTGAAAAAGTCCTTGAATCTCTGTTGGCGTGAAAGAAAGCTTAAAAGGAGTAATACGTCGAATGGTATAGACGTTAAAGAATACATTTTGACGCGGGCTAGTATTAGTGGTGATGGACAAATAAAAGAGATAATGTGAACACTCGACGAGGAATTATTAATGGATGTTAGGAGTATCAGAGGAGGAAGGAGAGAAGCAAATCAGATCGACTGAAGGAGACAAGTCCTCGAGAAAGATGGCTTTAGGTCGGAAAGGACGAGTAAGATCGTCGAGTCATGGGAGGGACTATTCGGAAGATTGTGAAGGTGATGAGACGCCAATACCCTAGAGGACTGGATGGTTAGAAGGTTGAAAATTTCGAGGATGAAATTTCTTTAAGGGGGAAGAGTTGTGACATTCTGATTTCCAGTCAATTTCAGGCTCATTAATAAGAATTGTATATCTAGAAATGTATTTCAGTCGTATTCCGCTCGAATTTGATCAATTCGAGTAGACTGACCAAAATGGAAAGTCTAACGTGAGACGAGATACGTGGACCTAGAGAATTCGGATAGGAAATGACGCTTTGACCATAAGGATTGTCGAGAGAACTAGTGATAGACCCTCACAATTACATGACAACCAAAGTCGCCACGAATTGACGAGCCCAAAATGTGATTTGAACCATAGGGTCGATACGCGTAACGTCTACAACAGCCGCTCGTCGGTTCAGGATAAGCTGGGACATGTTCGACTAAGAAAACCATCATAAATGAGTCTTGAAAATTGAGAATGGAAAATTAAGAATTTCAACATCATATTCGGATTGGCCGTAGTCCTATCGAAAAATATTGGAGCGAGAAAAACGACGTTCCGAACATCATGGGTAAAATTACCTTTTTGCCCCTCAAGCTTAAAGCTTTGCCCATGCATCTGAGGAAGGGCATTTGGACTATTTCCCTTCCCCCATAGCTATCAAAAATTAGGATGGATGGTGGCCATTGGATTACCTTGGAAAGACAAGAGGACAAGTGTCAATGGATAGTGCAAAGAGAAGTCAAGTCCAATTTTATGCCACCTACCATTCTCCCCCTTTGACCCAAGGTTGAATATAAGCCTTTTCTCTCTCTCTCCTCACCTCATTTGGCTGGCCATGGAACCCCCAAGAACTCATGCCACTCCTTCTTCATCTTCCTTCTTCCTCTTTGTCGCCAACCAGCTTTTGGGCTCCTGTTCAGCCGTTCCGATGACCTCCTCCGGCCATTACTTGGACGCCGGTTGACCATACCAACCTAGATCTATATCTTGCCGACCTCTTCGAAGTGGAAGCACGGCATTTGGACCACCGAGGAGCTCCGGCCAAGAGTTTTCCCGGAAGTCGACGGAAATTGACCCAACCTAAGGTAGGTCTAGTTTCTGACCCTTTTGAAGGCCGAAATGTTGGAATTTTGAGGTTAAATTTGGTGGAGATGTAGTAGACATGTAGATGAATCTCTGATAAAAATTAGGGTTCAATTTGATGAAGTTTTTACCATGAACCGGTCTTGTAAATCATGGATAGAATCTGCCGGGAAAACTGACTTGAGGAATCCGGTGACGTTCGACAAGTTTTCGGTAACCAATCGACTTCAAATCTTGGGTGAGATCCTTAAACCCTTAGATAGACATGTTAAGAGATAGGATGAGAGTTAAATGATGGATTTGGAGGAGATTTAGGCATGGATGCATTTGGTTTACACAGAACCGAGCATAGCCCAGTTCAGTTCTGTGCAAATCAAATATGTGAGGGCTGTTGGCATTGGATTTTGAGCCTCAAATTGGTAATTAAGGCATGTTAAGATGATGAGGATTATGCTATGGAGGATTAGGACTCATGGATTGAGGAATTGAAAATTGATGGATTGGTCGGATTTTATTAGGTTGCGCGGTGAGCATGGACTTGGACCATTGGGGGCCGAAACCTAGAGGGCTCAAGAAGAGAAATTGTGTTGTCAAATTCAAGGTAAGGAAATTCCTAGCCTTATGCTAGGAAGATTGGACTCTATTGGGCGAGTCGGACGAGGTTAAGATGATTTTCTTGGGGAATTTAGTTTGATTAGCCTTCTGAATGCCAAGAGAGTGTAAATGATTTGAATAATTGCACATACATGACTCTTGAGTAATGACCTCATTTGTATGTGTATTGTATCGCCTTGCATGCAATGAATCTTAAAATTGTGCATGAATTGCATATGTAGTCATGTATGAAAAAAGAATTGAAAAGCATGGCATAAGCATAACATGGCGAGGCCTTAAGGCGTATGAGACGTGGGGCGGAAGGTGCATAACCTGATGCGACGAGATCGCGGGGTGGAGTTGATGTTGTGTGGCGCTATGATGCGAACTAATCGCGGGGTTGAATTGACCACGGTCCTGATGCGAACTGTTCGCGGGACGGAGGAATGAGGTGATGATATTGGCCTGGAAAATCATTTGGACCTGATGCGTTTATGCGAGTTGCCAGTGGTGCCCTAATGCGATCTAATTGCGGGGTTGTGATGGCCACGGTCCTGATACGAATTATTCGCGGGACGGAGATATGTGGTGATAATATTAGCCTGGAGATTCATCAGAACCTGATGCGTTTACGCGGGTTGCCGATGACGATCTGATGCGTTTACGCGTACTGAGCCTGATGCGATCTGATCGCGGGCTAGAGATTGAGGCAGACGGAAATTGGTGGATGTGACGAAGTGGCAGGCCAAGTGTGTATGATCATCTGAGCGTGACATGGGGTCATCATTGCATGCCTGTCATTTGCATGTTGTGGTTTTATTGATTTGTGCTTGATATGCCTGCAAGTTTAATGAGTTCGAAAATACCGAGGGGTACAACTGTCTGAGTGGATGGTTAGTCTAACCTAGGGTTAGGACCCACCTTATTGAGATTTATATCTCACCCTAGTGGGGGCTTAATTTTTCAGGTTCCAGGTGGAGGAAGCACGAGCTTGTCAAGGAGTGGTATTAGAAGATATAGTTGACCATTGTATTTAGAATGGATTTGCCTTGTTATGATAGTATGGATTGTACTTCGGATTGGTGAATTAGGAATTGATTTTTTAGTAATTGGTTAATGAAACTTGATGTTCCCTTGTGTCTTAAGTCATCGGGTGTTGTTGTATTTATATGATTGGAATCGGCATCGCTTCCGCTTGCATGTTCCTTTCAGTGCTTTGAACATTGGCCATTGGATCCTGAAGCTTTCTTAAAGGAACGGCTTGGTGCTATGCTCGCGTGCTCGCCGGGTCAGGGCGTGACATTAACATTTTCAAAAAAAGTCCTTAGGTTTCTGAATGTTTTGGGAATTTTTTTTATTTTGAAACATTTTTCCAATTTTATTTACGAGGATAGCCAAAATGCCGTCGTTCCAATCTTTTTGCCTACGACCAAAACAACATCGCACTACTGGGACCCAAAACGACGTAATTCCGAGCTTCCTGTCCACAATGGTCATTCTTTCTCGCACCCGCGAGTCTATAACAATGATGTTTAGGCCGACACCATGCAACCTTCGATGTCCATTGTTGACACCTAAATTTTGATTATCTTTTTAGTCATTTATTTTGCAACAGAAATTAGAAGTTAATTTTAATTCCTACAAAAAAATAGATTATTCTTCATATTTATTTTTAGCATTCATGAATTACATTAGCATTGTTCTGTATCAGCAGTGTCGAAATGAGCTTGAATTGACAAGCGGTTTGAATCAGAACTCATCACCAATTTTCATCAATATTGGAGAATATGTGTCGAATTTTTCGAAGAAAAATTAAACTAATTTTGCTGCAATTTAAACCTTTGGGATCTAATTCGAGTCATATTTTGAGCCCGGGTTTATTTTGCAAAATTTAAGAAACTTTAGGCCCTAAGCTTGCAATAATTTTATCTATATATACGAGGTTATGTCTAGGGTTTGTGAGAGGCCAACTCGTTATAACACACGGCATAACAAAGAGGGAGGAGGACAACATTGTATACACGGCAAAAGGGGGGGAGATTCATTGAAGACACGACACATTTCTATGAGGCCTTTCGCGGTTTGTACTCGTCCATTGGAGGGGCGGAGAGGATTCATGTTCATGGGAGAGATGGAGTAGTCTTCTATTTTATTGCAGGACCAAGGAACACGCCAAAAAGGACAGGAGATGGCTGGAAATTAATCAAGAAAATCCTTTGGTAGCTAATCACGAAGAAGAAAAAGACAAAAGGAGGGAAGGTTTAGTATATGGACTTACCTGCTGAAAAAGGCCAAAAGGAGGACGTCCATCTCTCTCGTCCATGACTGCGATTTAATCCGGACATGCTAACAAGCTTAGCTGTCCCGGAGCCTACACACTGATTCAGATCAATTGCATTCAACGACTCGCTGTTCGGATGAGTTTTTCCTTGCTGTTTAGCGTACCTTTCGTTTTTTTTTTTTTTTTTTGCGGGCTGGTTAGAGGCAATACACTATTTTTAGTGCAATATTCTCGCTATTTGACGCCGGTTTTTAGGTGGATTCGCACCTAAAATTGTTGATGCGAAGCAAGCTTTGACAGGAGCACAAAGTTGCTTTCACCAAGCTCCTAGGTCCGCACGAGAGCACCACCAAGGCAGCCGTGAACGTGCGCAAATCCTTCGCAAACGCGAGCTGTGATCCACCAAGATTCCATGGAGTTTGAATTTTGGGAAACCTGCCCGCAAGATAAGGCAATTTGGAGTTTTATCACCCAGACTCAAATCACATAATGAAGAAATAATCCAAACTTTGGGACCGACAATGGCGTAGCTCCACTCTCACATGAGATGGTCATTCCTTGTGGTGTTCCGATTATCGAACATCTAAGATCCTCCGAAAATCCATTTGAATTTCGAATGCAAGTTCACGCAAGTCCAAACGAGGAAAATAAAATTTGCAATCAAGTTATTTTCCTAATTTAAAACTCAATATATTTGATGGCATAAGTTGATTGATTGGAATTGCATATTCTGAAATTGTCCAAGGAGATTAGAATGTTCACTTGCCTAATTTGAAAGATTGCACATCAAGAATTAAATCTTGGATTTAGTCGATCTGACATATCGATACTTAGGTCCAATTTGCTATCTTCAAAATGTCAATTTTCTAATTTGGAATGTGAAAATTTTCAAAAAAAATTGAAAATGGATGATGATCGTGATTCTTTCCTTGCTGAGAATATTCGTGATGAACTGCTATCTTGATTTGGCCTGCTATATTCTGAAAATTTATGAAGACTTTATTAAATTTTAAGTTTGCAAATCGAGATAATAAAATCTTCGGAATATCATGATTGGCTAAAAATTTAAAAGGAAAGAACAAAAAATTTTATCCATGCATATCTCGCCATCTCGCATATCTCGCGTAGTCTAGGATAGTATATTTTAAAAAATCATGCATATATTATCCTTATTTTTGCATTTTCTATTCCATATCGTGCGTACCATATTTTCAAGTACCTCTTCATATGTCCTAGATTTTCAAAATATCCTTGGATATCCTTAAGTTATATTTTTGCATCATCCCACATCACTCGAATATCAAGTTTTCGAATTCCACTCATCTTGCCATATTTTTCGAAAATTTGCATTATACATAAATTGCCATGTCGTGTTTCCCATATCTCACACATATCTTTGCATATTTCATGTCTTGCATATCTCATATCTGCATATCACATGTTATCTTGCATATTATATTTTGCATATCATATCTTTGAGTATCATCATGTTATTGCATACCATATTTTTTTTTGTGGGAAATCTCATGTTTGCATGTCATTGTATTTTCTCATGTCATATTTTCTTATGTCCGCATATTCGCATATCTTATGTCTGCATCTCTCATTTGCATATCTAACATCCGGATATCTCATACTCGCATCGTGTGCTTGCACGCCATGTCATTCATATGTTATATGTTTACATACCATGCCGTGTCATGTTACATATTCGCATCCTATATATGTCACTTTTCGTCATGTCATATTTGCTTGCTTGATGTCACGTCATTTTGCATGTCTTAATTAATTAATTAATTTTTCATATAGGGTAAGATAACTTTAATTTCGCATGTCTTGCATTACATCTTTTGTCAATTATGTCATTGCATTTATCTATGCTCATTCATGCATTGCATTGATTTTTTTCCCATTCATGCATCACCATCACTCATGCATATTCATAAAAAGCGAAAATATAATAAACACCTCATTTGAACTTAAAGTGAATTCAATCAAGGTTGAGTTGCTGACTTAGGATATCAAATGGAATTAAGGTACCGAAAGGGCATTAGTTTTAATTAACTAAGTGTAATCAAGTCCTTGAATCCTAAATCTCTGGTTCGTAGAAGTAAATAGTTCTCCCGCTATTTTACTTAAGTTTCTAATCAACCTACCAAAAATGAGTAGTGGCGACTCAGAATTTTAAATCAATCCAACTAATTGAATTTGCGATTTGGTAGGGCTTGGAAGAGTCCATATTAGGTTAGTCGTCAAAATTAACCTGATAAACTGTTAACCTAGTAACCTGATTTTTTAGGTCGTGACAGTTTGGCGACTCCACTGGGGATTGAGATTTTAATTTTTCAAAAAAAAATTAATTGGTCCACTTGAATTTTTTCAGAAAATTAAAAGCTTTAGTGGACTTATGCCTATTGAAAATTCCATGGATGTCTCGTATTTGGCGATCTTGATTGAATCTCACCTAAAGGTGTTAAATGCTTTTGCAGATTTGGAGTGATAAGGAGGCAAGTGTTTGTTAACTCTTTTTCTTGCAGATTAGAGTAGGAATGTATGCTTGAGGGGTTTATATTGAAGCGCTGATTGCTATTAAACTGTCGTGCATGCCTTTACTCCTTAAACATCCACACTTAGCGCACACAACTCGCCATTATACCTAAATGGCTAGGCTTAGGATGGTATTTGATTAGGGACACTCTGGCCATCACCATCTAGCCTGAGTCTCCCTCTTCAAGTTTCGAACTCTTTCAAATTGGTGCCATGATTCATCACCCCTGCCATTCACCATGTGGTAGGGTTGATACTTAGCTAAGCCGGATGTCTACGGGGATCCTGATTCAATCGCAAACCAAAGTGATTCGATCTGGGTATCCCTAGAGCTCCACCTTTGTCAAGCCTTACTAGATAGAAATTGAACCTCACGTCGCATTTCATACGCATGTATATGTGTTTGTTTACTTCAGACATTCAAAGGTGGTACCCACTTTTACCCCTTTTCTCCTTCTTTATATTTTTGGGTCGATCCATGAAATTTTTTAAGCAAGTCATAGCTTGAGTTAGTTAGAGCGCTTGTTTGTAAGTTTTATTCATTGTTTCATTAGGATGATAATCTGAATGCTATTGTTTCTAGGCGAACATTTTGTATGGTTTGATTTATTTTCAGTGTCCTATGGCCATTTTTGGATTGTAGTGTCTAAATGGAAAATGTTCAGAACATCTTAAGCTATCAACTATAAAATTTTGAGAATGATCCTTGGCGTTTTTTCATTTATTGATGATTTTTTCATTAAGAACAATGTAACCTGGAATTTCGACAGTTTCCTGGAGCTCAGTTTGTCTTGCGGTGTACTACTCTTAAATGACCTCTTTTGCCAAACCATGAAAAATGAAATTTGTAGGTTGACGTCTGAATTGGTAACTTACAAAATTCCATATTTTAATTCACATTTTAATGAGGTCCTTCGTTCATTTAACAAAGACCGGACGAAACAGTTTTAAAGATAAAAATTTCTCAAAAATGCAATAAACGGTATTGATTGGTCCATTTTCGAATTCAAGTCCGAACACAAAAGTTGTTTGTCATTGTGTCCTGTATCGGCTCGTAAAATTTGGGGATTGTTCGATCGACGTACGAATTAAGAAGAATTTTATTGCGATGGCTGACAAAATCGAAAACTGCATTATTCAGTTTTTGCTCATTCTTGCTTTGTTCGTTGAGTCTAGAAAGTTGTCATGGACCGGCTCACTATCCTCGCTCATTATGCTAATTTTTATTTGATTTTACTTGAAGGTATTTTTCCATCCTCATATGTTTAGGGATGAGATACTTTCACCGCCTCAATTTTATTTTTGTGGTGTCACTTGGAACACATGGGACGATTACCCCACCAGAAATTAGCAGAATTCATCATCTGGGAAGTGGGCATAATCCCAGATCAGTGTCATTTTTTTTGTATGATTCTTCAATCCCCCGTGTGGGATTTTTCCAGCTTTCATTAGGATTTTCAATTCATATTGCGTTTGGCTTTCATTTTAATTCTTGTCGCATTTTAGGGTCTCATTTCAATTCAATGTTGCATTTCCATTCAATAAGATGTAATTCATTGATTTCATATCAATAAAATTACTACATTTTTTTCATTAATTTTGGAATCTTGATGAAGTACCCCAAACCGACCTGATGATGATAACCAACAGAAGAACAAATTTGTCATTCATGGTAAGAAACCGAGGTTGGACTTCTCAAGAATTCTCGTCCCGCGGTCTTTAAAAAATCTCTAGATTTTCGAAAGTGACACATCAATTTTTGAAAAATTGCAATACATGCATGTTTAAACCTTGTTTGTCTCTCTAATTCCGCCATTTTATTATTCAGAGGCAAGGGACGGGTTCTTAACTCTGACCATGCATCGGTCTAATGAAAATCTTTAGGGCAATCCTTAGCTAATCCCTTGATCGATTCATCAATCGCATTGCATCGGCCAGCCCAAACCCCATTCCATCAATCGGTCAAGGCTGATCTGACATTCTAATTTTCCTATCATTTCGAGACTGATTAATGAGAATATATCTAGTAATGTGTTTCAGTCGTATCTCACTCGGATTTGATCAATCTCGAGTTAACTGACCAAAAGGGAAAGGCTAACGCGAGACAAGATACGTGGACCTAGGGAACTCAAATAGGAAATGTCACTTTGATCATAAGGATTGTCGATGAGACATTTAGAGCCATAAAAGGTTGATCTAAGAACGATTAAGGAATACATTGCTAGAGTTATACTATTGGAGCGTGGGTGGTGCCGTTTAACCAATGTATAATTTGTAAAATTTTCCTAAATCAAACGATAACGATCGAGACGGTCGGAACTAGTAATAGACCCTCGCAATTACATGACAACCAAAGTTGCCATGAACTGACAAGCCCTAAGTGACATATGAATCACAGAGCCGATATGCGTAATGTCTGCAAAAGCAGCCCGCCAGTTCGAGATAGGCTGAAATCACATTTGACAGAGAAATGATTCAGAGACGAGCCTCAAAATTAGAAAATAAAAAATCAAGAATTCTAATATTATAATGGGATTAGACGTCGCCTCATCGAACAAAATTGAAATTAGAAAAACGACGTTTCGGACGTCGAGAGTAAATCATCATTTTGCCCCTCAAGTCTTGACCTTGCATTTAGAAGTGGATAAGAGCATTTTGGTCTTTGACCCTTCCCCATAGCCGTCGAAAACAAGAGAAAATGAGGGCCATTGGATGAAATATTGATTGACATATGGACAAGTGTCAAAGGATGGGGCATTAACATTAAATGGTTATCTTTTAACCTACCATTCTTTCCTGGTTGACTCTCAAATTGGTGTACACACACACACACACTCTCTCTCTCCCTCAGCCGAACACCCCCCCACAACCAGCTTCTTCTTCTTCCTTTCCACTTCTTCTTCTTCAGTCGAACTAGCTCCAGCCTACCAAACCATTACCGCCGCTTCACCTCCATCGAGCCCCACTTCCGGCGACCTCCAGCCATCACGCTAACCACCAGCTCCAAGTCCATCCTCTTGCTGACCACCTCCAAGTGGTAGCTCAGCGTTTGACCCACCGAGGAGTTTCGACCAACCATTTCCTCAAAAGTCGACGAATTTCATCGCAACTGGAGGTAAGTCATCGTTTGGGCTCCGAATGACTTCGATTTGTCTCAAACTTCTGGCCAATTTTTGTAGAAATCTAGGGCACATATACACTGAGTTGTGGTAAAAAGTATGGGTGGATTTGATGGATTTTTGATACCAAAATGATGCTGTGATTGAAGGACAGAAACTGACCGGGGAAGGACTTGGAGAACTCAGCGCCGTTCGTGGACCATTCGGCGTCGCCTTGACTTCAAACTTTCGATGAGGTTTCCCAACTCCTAGAACTACATGTTACCAAGTAGTTTAGTAGATAAATTGAGGTTTAAGAATAGTTTATGGACTGATTAGTTGGGCACTACACGAAACTGAAAATGCCCTGTTTCGATTCTATATATGCTGAAGCTTTAGGGGCTGTTCATGGGGGAAATCGAGATCTAAATTCTTCATTGAGGCGTATTATAATGTCTATGGATATGTTATTGAGGTTTACGCTTGGTGGTTTGAGGATTTGAAAAGGAAAATTGATGAAACAGATTGAATTATCTTAGGTGGACGGCTGCTCGGTTTTGGATTGCTTGGGTCAAATTTTGGAAGTGCTTAGAAAAGGAATATTGTTGATTTTAGCATAAGGTAAAGGGTTTCTAAACCTTGGCTAGGAAGATTGGACTCGACTAGATGATTTGGTGGTGAATTTGATGGATTTTCGTGAGATTATTGTACGTTTGTCCAAGGTTCGTTTTCGTGGATTGGTGCTTGAATGCTTGCTCGATGCATATGCCATGAGTTGATTACCACGTTTGAATGATGAATTTGACTGTCTCGCATGCCATAAATATTTTTCTCATTGCATGAGCTTGTACTTGATCATGAAGTCTTAAATTGAAATGAATATTTGACATGTTTGAGAAACTTATGATACGCTAAGGCGTTGAGACGCGGGGTTGTGTTAAACTGTACCCTGATACGTTGAGTTGCGGCGTTGAAATGGCCAATGTCCTGATACGTTGAGATGCAGGACGAGATTTGATATGTATCGATACATGCTTGGAATGATATTGAAAACCTTATGCATTTATACCGGTTTGTCAATTGGATGGTCTGAGGCATAATTAAGTGGACCGAGCCTGAGGCGTTTTAAAACACGGGCGTGATTCATGAGACAGTTCTGAGGGTTGAAATTTGTGGCTTGACTTAGTATCTCCCGCCTGGCCTGATTATAAAGTTATGATGCTATATTGTTGATTGATAGTCACCTGCATTACGTGGTGTCCTTATGACTGATGAATGCCGTATGATGTTGTTTGTGTATTATCATTCATGATTGCATTCGTCTGGGTGTACAATCGACCTGACTTAGGATTAGCACATATCTTATTGAGATGTGAATCTCACCCCGTCGTGGGACCATATTTTCAAACATTGAGTCTTGAGGATGCCGCCGACTCGACTAGGTGACCCCAAGGAGATGACAGCATATTTTCATGAATTCCCGGACGGTCGGGAAACTGTGCATGTTAGAAAATGTACAGTGGTATGGGTTGACAAGGGCGGTAAGGATTGGGTACCGCATATATTCGAAACGCGGTTCTGTAGAGTAGGCGAGGTCACCACTGGTCCGCTGAAGGCCATGGAGGTACCTCGCAGGGTTATTCCTAGCTAGTGTCATCCTACTCGAGATTTGGTAGAGATCGAGGGATCTGTAGCTGGCTGGAGGAACATACCGGAGAAGACCCCTACTTTGGAGGAGATGGCTAAGGTGATTGAGATCGACACTTCAGAGGACGAGCAGCTAGAGTATACTACGATGGAGGACACAGTGGATGTGCAATCCGAGACTTTCTCGGACTACGAGCCTACTAAGGACATGGAAGAGACTGAGGATTCCATTGGTTCGATCTAGGGGTTTTCCGCTTTTATTTGGCTATTTTTGATGACCTCGTCGGTCCGTTTCTTTTGGGGACTTGTTTTAGCTATCTTTTGATTTGGTCTCATCGCCCAGGCTATTTGCAGGGTTGATCACTTGCACTTTTGAACAGACCCATGGGATGTTTATATGCATATATTTATGTGAAGTTCTCGTTACCCAGGTTCCCTTTGTTATTGTACTGAGAAGTTTTATTATGTCGCTTCTGCGTGCTCATTACATTATGCATCTCTCGCTATGTGATTCCTGGGACTCGAGAGTTCGGAGTTTGCTCGTAGGGAGTCGCCCACCCATGTCCGAAGTGCAGGGCGTGACAGCTGACTCATGCTACACCCTTGATAGATCCATTGATCGTGCCATGTCAAAAGTTGAGGGAAGACAAAGGCTGCCCGATCTCAAAGGGAGTATTTCTTGCCCTTGACCATGACCATATATTTTCTTTGTTGCGGGATCAAGTTGGAAACAAGTTGAATGCCAAAGCTCGAAACCGTGATCACAACATTGGCCATGTTTGAGTTCAATCCTACATTTTGACAAAGTTGTGATCATCTGGCATAACCTATCTCAATTGAAAATGGGGCAAACCAATGACAGACCCTAACTTTGATAAAGGAAGTATTTCTCTCTGTCTCGTGTAATTTTCAAGTGAACCTCCTTTTTGCAGGTGCCAGGACACAAGACATGTCCTTGATGGCTACAATTGAAGCGAATAGATAATTCGAGCTCCTGGAGTTTTTGATCACTTCGTCGTTGTAGGACCCTATTCATGTATACTTTTCCATGCAGGATCAAACATGGAAACAATTCGTATGCTAATGCTCGAAATCGCGTTCCTAGCACTGGCCATGTTTGGGGGTAATCTCGCATATTGGCAAAGTTATACGCCATCCTTAATGAAATATGGGCAAGCAGACCTGACTTGAAAAGGGAGTATATTTCTTTGTTTCACATTATTTTAAGGATGACACTTTTCTTTTCGTAGGAACATGGGACCGACCATGACAGTCATCATCTTTGAACTGGGGCAACCAGAGCATCTCAAGTCTTACTCGACTCCTTCATGCAGGTGTTCCTCACTCTAGGGCAAAGATGAAAATGGGTTGATCCTCAACCCGAGTATTAGGCTCCCAGACCTGAATTGATCCACTTACATGTTCTGGGGAAATTTGCATGTTCTTGCAATGTCTGATTCTTTTGTAAACGGAAGAGATTTTCAAGAAACATGATATAATTGCCATGTTCACATGATTGAAAATGCTCACCCATTGCCTGATTCATGCATGACTTTCTTCATGTTTAATTTGTCAACTCTAAGCAGGGAACATAAACCACATATGATGCAGAATGCAGGATGACAGAATGATGAAAGGCAATCCATTTCCATACATGCCCCACATCTTAACCCCAATGAGCCAAGTGATATTATTCTGCATTCTTCAAGACTAAGGGTTTTCCCGCAAAAGGTACGATTGTTGAAATGACAGAGGCATTCAGTTCTCTATCCCAAACACTACAGGTTATCCATTGCAAGCTCTTTTGAGCGATGATTTCATTTCTTTACCCCTGCCAAGAACCACCTCGCATTGGTGTTGGGACGAGGTAATTCAAGCTGCAGCACGAGGTAAATGGTTAGAAATTCTTTTGCTCAGACTAACATCAATCTTCAGGTGTTTCTTTGCATTTATGCTCGAATTTTAATTCAAATGCCTTAGGATGACGAAGAGCATTCATTTCTCTATTCTATACACTTCATCCCTGCATAGCCCACTTGAGCCTGCAAATTCATTTATTAAACTTCTGTTGGTGATCATGTCCTCATTTCGATGCAAAGATAGCATTTTCCTGAGAAGCAGAGCTAGAGATGATCGGTTAGATAGACAAATCCAATATGAACTCCTTTTGTACTTGAGATTTTCCATAATTGTTGTTTGTAATTGCTTGTTGTAATTCTTGATTCAAAATCGTAAGATTGAAAAAAAAAACAAAAAGCAAATTCAGCCTAAAAAGAGGGTCCACTCCAAAAAAAAATGGGAAAAAAACAGAAGAGAAATGTCGAAAACCCTTACAAAAATCTCTTCGAAAAAAGTGCATTTTCTCAAAAAAAAAATTACCCTCTCAGAAAAAGAGAAAATAGGAGTTGGGAGTAAGAAAAGCAAAGATTGATCCCACAAAAATCTCGGACATAAAAAAAAGATAAAAAAGAAAAAGCAAAGTGCCTACTAAAAGCAAGGCCAATGCCCAATCAATCTCTTTTCATTTGTACAATATCTTTGAATCTTGAATGTACCTTCATGTACGTTAGCTTGTAAACCTCATTGAAATGAGTTTGCATTCTTCTTTATAGACTTCCCAACGGAATTGGTTGTAAGGAAGATCTTAAGGTGTCATGCCCTGAACTCGGCGAGCGCACGAGCATCCCTGCCCATGTCGTTTATTTACTAATGTTCCAGGATCCAACGGCCAATTTCCTTCTTGCGCTGAAAGAAACGTACCTGCGGAAGCGATGCCAACTCCAATCTCGAAATAAATACAACAACCGATGACTTAGAACAGATACATCAAAAGCTCACTAATGAATTCATTCTCGAGGATTCAATTCTATCATCTACCAATCATAAGTACAATCCCAACACCACTAAAGGCAAATCCATCCTAAATACAAGTGGTCAACACTGTTTCTTCCAATGCCAATCGTCGGCAAGCTCGCGCTTCCTCCACCTGGAACCTAAAAAATAAGCCTCTACTGGGGTGAGATATAAATCTCAGTAAGGTGGGTTCTAACCCTAGGTTAGGCCGACCGTCCACTCAAGCAGTCATCTATCCCAAAAACATCAATCTCATAATCCCACTGGCGTATCAAACACGAATCCACAAAACCACAAAATGCAGACGACAAGCATACAATACTGACCTCAAGTCCACTCAGATAATCATATCTACTCGGCCTGCCACTTCACCACATCCACTAATCTATGTCTGCCTTAATCTCCAGCCCGCGATTAGATCACATCAGGCTCGGTCTGCTTAAACGCATCAGACTATCATCGACAACCCGCATAAACACATCAGGTTCCGATAAATCTCCAAGCAAAGCTCATTAACTCATAACTTCACCCCGTGATTAGATCACATCAGGACCATAACTATCTCAATCCCGCGACCTCGTCGCATCAAGGCGCCATTCAACCATAACTTCACCCCGCGATCTAATCGTATCAGGGTATCAATTTCTGCCCCACGTCTCATATGCCTTAGGGCCTCTTCATCTCGCGAATATATTCACATTAGGACCGTGGCTATCTCAACCCCGCGATCACTTCGCATCAGAACGCCACATCACATCAACTCCACCCCGCAAACTCATCACATCAGGGTATACGTCTCCTGCCCTGCGTCTTATACTCTTCAAGCCTCTTCGTCTCGCGATTAGTTCGCATCAGGACCGTGGCTAACTTGACCCCACGATCACATCGCATCAAGGTGCCACATTACACAACTCCACCCCGCGAACTCGTCGCATCAGGGTATATATATCTCCTGTTCCGCATCTTATACGCTTTAGGGCCTCTTCGTCCCGTGATTAAATTGCATCAGAACCGTGGCTAACTTGACCCCGCGATCACATCGCATAAGGGGGCCACATCACATCAACTCCACCCCGCGAACTCGTCGCATCATGGTATATGTATATCCTACCCCGCGTCTCATGCGCTTCAGGACTTCGCCATTTCACCGCCCCGCGTCTCATATGCCTCAGGGTCTCGCCATCCCACGATTAGATCGCATCAAGACCGTGGCCAAATCAACCTCGCGAACTCGTCGCATCACATCAACTTCACCCCACGAGCTCGTCGCATCAAGGTTTACTCTTTCTGCCCCGCGTCTCATACGCTTTAGGGTTTCTTCGTCATGCCACACTTGTGCCATGATTTTCAAGTAACTCTCCATACAAAACAACATGTGCAATTCAAGCACAACTCAAGATTCATGGTACACAAAATAGATCAATGAACTCTGCACATGGCAAATAACTCAGGCATATTCAATATCACACAAGGTCGTCCTATAACATCTTAGGACATAACAAGACTATCACCTTAGACTAGTCACCTTAATTCGACCAACTCAATTCACGACTCACCCAATTGAGTCTAATCTTCCTAGCATAGGGTTATAAATTCCCTTACCTTGATTTCAACATCACAATTTACTCCTCTTGAGCCTTCAAAATTTCGGCCCTCAATGTCCAATACCGAATTCAATGCGCAATCTAATAAAATCCAACCAATTACGTCAATTTCCAATTCAATTCAACCATCCATGAACCCCAAGTCTCTATAGCACTATCCTCATCATTTTAACACATCTTAATCATCAATTTGAGACTTATAGTCCAACAATCACAGCCTCCACAGAACCGGTCTTGCACAGAATCGAATCGGTTCATTTCGGTTCTGTGCAAACCACACTTTCAGCCCTTAATCCACTCCTAAATCCTTCATTTAATCATCAATCTATATTTTAACATGTCTATTTAAGGATTTTGGAGGCTTACCGAAGATTTGGAGTCAATTGGTCGCCGGAAACTCAACGAACGTCGCCGGTTCCTCCAAACACAGAATTCAGCAGTTTTCTAGGTAGCATTCACAAGGCCGGTTCGTGATCAAAACTTTATCAAATCTATCTCAACGTTTTACCACAGATTCATCTACAAGTCTAATAGGTCTTCACAAAATTTAAGCTTAAAAATCCAAGATTTCGGCCATAAATTAGGTCAGAAACCGGACCTACCTCAAATTAGAGCAGATTCCATCGACTCCCGAGAGAATCCTTGCTTCGGACTCCTCGGTGCTCCAAATGACCCGATTCCACTTTGAGGAGGTCGGCAAGACATGGATATACGTTGGTGTGGCTGGCCCGCACCTAGACAATGGCCGGCGAACAGTAACCTCAGAAACTGTCGCTGGTGCAGAAAAGAAGAAGAAAGAAGAAGATGGATTTGGGACTTGAGGGGGGTGGTCTGGCCGAAATTTTGCAGAGGGAGATAGAGAGAGCTTCAATCAAATCTTGGTCAAAGTGGAAGAATGGTAGTTGGCAAAAGGTGATATGACCATCCATGGCTTGATTCTTGACACTTGGCAATGTCTCTTCCCAAGATGAATCCAATGACCCTCATTTAATCTTCATTTTCGGTAGCCTTGAGGGGTTAATGGTCCAAAATGCCCTTATTCATTTGCTTGAGCAAAGTTCTAAGCTTGAGGGGCAAAAAGGTAATTTTATCTTCGACGTTCAGAACGTCATTTTTCTTGCTCCGGAATTCTTCGATAGGGCGACGGCTAATCCGAATAACGTTGGAATTCTTGATTTTCGATTTTCAATCTTTCAAGGCTCGTTTCTGATAGTTTTCTATCAGACGTGGTTCAAGCCTATCCCAAACCGACCGACGGCTTTTGCAGGCATTACTCGTATCGACCCCGTGATTCATATCACGTTTAGGGCTCGTCAATTCATGGCAGCTTTGGTTGTCATGTAATTGTGAGGGTCTATTACTAGTTTCCTCGACAACTCTTATGGCCAAAGCGCCATTTCCTATCCGAGTTCCCAGGTCCACGTACCTCGTCTCGCGTTAGTATTTCTCTTTTAGTCAGTCTACTCGAATTGATCAGGTTCGAGCAAGATGCTACTGAAATCCATCTCTAGATACTCGCTTCTCATTACTAAGCCTGAAATCGACTGGAAATCAGAATGTCACATAAGGCATGCACCATCACTTGGTATCCTTTGAAGACTGTTTCAGAAGGTGAAGATTGGCGTCAAATCTGCGATGATTACCAACATCAAACCCTTCTCATATATTTTCTGAGCCAAAACGAGCCTTTTTGTTCCTCAGTCCCCAATCCTAACCTACATCACAACCCTCCAAAGTCTCTCCTGATTACAGGACTTGAGTTTACGTAGAGTTAAATGATTTTAAGCGTCGCTCGAAGAAGTTCGAGCAAGATTATTTCTCTCTCATTTTTGCAGGGTTCTTGACTTGTAAGCCCAAAATAGACGATGAAGAACTTCATTTCGTAAAGCCTTGACTCGACTGGAGTATCATTTGAAAACCTTTGACCCAGCCCACATGACAATCCTGATTAAGACCTCCAGATAGGCTCAGTTGTACCAATTGTGAGATTACTCGAACCCTTATCGAAATGCGATGATGGTAAGATAGAATGAATTCTTTTAAACCCTGCAATCGGGATAAATAGCTTATCTCGAGAGCGAAAGAAAGCCTTTTCAGACTAGAGTCCCCCATTCAAATTACATTTGAGGTATTCAAAATGTGACAACCTTCCTGAACAGAATTGGTAATGTGAACTTGGCAAAATAGTTGTGCATAAGCCATGTTATGAATCATTATAATTTTGCATCAAATCATTGAACATGTTTCAGCATGTATGCTTGTCATCTCTGATATTGTCTGGCAGGTAGCACAATCTCGATCTTTGAATTACCTCTCGAGATCTCTAAATTCATTTGAAGGTCATTAAATCAAAGAACCTTACTAGCAATGTCGACCGGGTAATCCAGGTAAGTATATCTTCCATCTGAACCTCTTCAAGAGAGTGAGTAAAAGTCCTTCCTCACTAAAGTTTCTCATTTTAATTGATCAAATTTTGTCGAAAGGATAGACAGGCTTTCTTATTGACAAGAATCCCCAGTTGAGCTTTATAATGCAACCAAAAGCTCACAAAATTTTCTAGCATATGATATTGCATTTGCAACAGTTTATGCATATCATCATGTTCTTCAAGAGAATGAACAGGTACGATGCAGTCAACCTGGCCATCATTCACTCATCACTCAGAAAATCCAGGTAAGTTTTTTGAAACCTTTTAAATCGACCTTAGTCGTAATCCCTCTTGTGCTTGCACTGACAATTTTTCAGGCGTCGCACCATTTTATACTCATACTGATTCAATTCAAATGATACATCATCTCTTGTCTTGATACGATTAGACCTGCATGAGAAGGTCGCAAGAGACTTTTTACCGCCTCATGGTGACCCGTTGAGGAGGTCCCAAGAGAGATCTCTTATCTTGATACAGTGAGACCTTATTGAGAAGGTCACAAGAGATTTTACTGTCTCATGTTGATTTGTTGAGGAGCTCGCAAGAGACATTATATCGTCTCATGGTGACCTGTTGAGGAGGTCCCAAGAGACATCTCTTGTTTTGATACGGTGAGACCTGCTTGAAAAGGTCGCAATAGATTCTTTTTATCGACTCATGCTGACCCGTTGAGGAGGTCGCAAGAGACACCTTACTGACTCATGTCAACCCGTTGAGGAGGTTGCAAGAGACATTCTACCGTCTCATGGTGACCCGTTGAGGAGGTCCGAAGAGGCATCTCTCATCTTGATACGATGAGACCTTCATTGAGAAGGTCGTGAGAGATTACATTTACCAACTCATGGTGACCCGTTGAGGAGGTCCCAAGAGACAATGGCTAGCTCGAATCATAACTCAAGCATATTTTCAAACCCTACACAGATCTTGCGCTGTCTCGCATCAAAGGGAAACCTTTGGTAATGGATAAGGCCCCCAAAAACCTAAGATCCACATGTGATCTTGGTTTCTTTTTCGATTTCACAATGTATGCGCTCTAGTGATTTCGAAAAAAAATAAATGGCCAGCTCGAACCATAACTCGAGTACATTTTCGAACTCTACACAGATTTTGCACCATTTCGCGTCAGAAAGAAACTTTTGGCAACAGATGGGCTAGTACCTTATTATGCGAGTATCTTTGTTGGAAGCTTGAAAAGTAAGGGAATCATCAGCATATGAGGTATTTGGTAAAATAGGTATTTTCATATGCGATCCATATGCGTGTTTTTCTATTACGGTGAAAAGGGAAATTTCAGCATATGTTATTTATAGCCCTGCATTTCATGCATCATTTTATTGCATTAAAAATGGGATTAAAACTTTCGAAAAAAATATTCATTGCTCACTTGCATCATTTGCACTTAGCAAAATTTAGGTTCCAATTTGGTCTTTGAGCGAAACCTCTGCTAGCCTCAACTCAAAGAGGGGTAGTTGTTGACACCTAAATTCTAACAATCTTTTTAGCCATTTATTTTGCAACAAAAAATAATAATTAGATCAATCTTCATATTTATTTTTAGCATTCATGCATTGCATTAGCATTGTTCTGGATCGGCGGTGTCGAAATGAGATTGAATTGACAAGCCGTTTGGATTAGAACTCATCACCAATTTTCGTCAATATTGGAGAATATGTGTTGAATTTTTCAAAGAAAATTAAATTAATTTGATGCAATTTAAACCTTTGGGATTTAATTCGAGTCATATTTTGAGCCTGGGCTTATTTTGCAATAATTAAGAAACTTTAGGCTCTAAGCTTGCAATAGTTTTATCTATAAATACGAAGTTATGTCTAGGGTTTGTGAGAGGCCAACTCGTTATAACACATGGCATAACAGAGAGGGAGGAGGACTACATTGTATACATGGCAAAAGGGGGGAGATTCATGAAGACACGACAGATTTCTAAGAGGCCTTTCGCGGTTTGTACTCGTCCATTGGAGGGGGGAGAGGATTCATGTTCATGGGAGAGTTGGAGTAATCTTCTATTTTATTGCAGGACCCAGGAACACGCCAAAAAGGACAGGAGATGGCTGGAAATTCATCAAGAAAATCCTTTGGTAGCTAATCACGAAGAAGAAAAAGACAAAAGAAGGGAAGGTTTAGTATATGAACTTACCTACAGAAAAAGGCCAAAAGGAGGACGTCCGTCTCTCTCGTCCATGATTGCGATTTAATCCTGACACGCTAACAAGCTCAGCTGTCCCGGAGCCTACACACTGGTTCAGATCAATTGCATTCAACGACTCGCTGTTCAGATGAGTTTTTCCTTGCTGTTCAGCGTACTTTTCAGCTTTTTTAGCGGGCTGGTTAGAGGCAATTACACTATTTTTTGTGGAATATTCTCGCTATTTGGTGTTGGTTTTTAGGTGGATTCGTGCCTAAAATTGTTGATGCTAAGCAAGCTTTGACAGGAGCACAAAATTGCTTTCACCGAGCTCCTAGGTCCGCACGAGAGCACCACCAAGGCAGCCGTGAACGTTCCCAAAATTCAAACTCGTACTTGGGTCATTTCTCTGACAGATAAAATTTTCAGACTACCCCAAACTAACGAACGGATTTTGCAAACATTACGCGTATCGATTCTGTAATTCTCATCACACTTAGGGCTCATCAGTTCATGGCGACTTTGGTTGTCATGCAATTGCGAAGATCTATTACTTGCTCCGATGGTCTCGATCGTCATCGTTTGATGTAGAAAATATTTGTAAATTATACGTTGTTTAAGCGGCATTACCCGCGCTCCAATCGTATAACGCTAGCAATGCATTTCGTAATCGTTATTAGATCGGCCTTTAATGGTTCTAAATACTCCCTCGATAATCCTTAGGTCAAAGTGTCATTCCTATTTGAGTTCCCTAGGTTCACGTATCTTGTCTCGCATTTGTCTTTCCCTTTTGGCCAGTTAACTCGAAATTAATCAGATCCAAGCGAGATAAGACTAAAATACATCGTTAGATACATTCTCATTGATAAGTCTCCAAATGACAGGAAAATCAGAATGGCACAACTCTTCCCCCTTACAAAAATTTCGTCCTTGAAAATTACAATAAACCCAGCTATCCAAACAAATGGGGGTACTGGCGCCTCATCATTCTTCGCTTTCCCACGTAACTCCTTCGGTTCCATAGTGCTCCCAAATTACTTTGACCAGTGAAATCGTCTTGTTTCTCAGAACTTGCTCCTTTTGATCTTCAATTCTGACTGGCTTTTCCACATATGACACCCTGTCGTCCACTTCGATAATCTCATAATTTAACACGTGCGTCGGGTCTGGCTCATATTTCCTTAGCATTGACATATGGAAGATGTTATATACTTGAGATAAATTAGGCGGTAGGGCAAGTCTGTAGGCCAAAGTCTCAATTCGTTCCAAAATCTCAAAAGAACCTACGTATCTTGGACTCAATTTTCCTTTCTTTTCGAACCGAGATAACTTCGCATTGGTGAAACTTTAAGGAAAACATGATCACCAACTTGAAACTCCAGGGGTTTGCGTCATTTGTCCTCGTAACTTTTCTGACGATTATGTGCCGTCTTCAGTCTATCTCGTGTTATCTTTACAGCTTCCACTAATTGCTCTACCAACACCTGGCCTGTAATACTCCTCTCTCCAACTTCGTCCCAACAAATCGGGGTTCTGCAGGCTCTTTCATAAAACGCTTTAAAAGGTGTTATTTGAATGATCTGCTGATAATTGTTGTTGCACGCGAACTCTACCAAATGTAACTGATCCTCCCATCCACATTTGAAGTCTATGACACATGCTCGTAACATATCTTTGAGCGTCTGAATCGTTCTCTCGATTGTCCATCCGTTTGTGGATGATACGCTGTATTGAATTGTAGTCGAGTTCCCATGGCATCTTGAAAGCTCTTCCAGAAGTTCACCATGAATTTAGGATCTCGGTCTGACGTAATCGATATGGGTGCAATCTCACTATCCGATTCGTAAACAGTTCGGCATACTTGTCCATCGCGAAGTCCTTTCGCATAGGAATGAAATGTGCAAACTTGGTCAATCTGTCCACGACTATCCAAATCGAATCGTGATCTCTTTGGCTCCTTGGCAATCCCATCACAAAATCCATCGTCACGTGTTCTCATTTCCATTCGGGAATCTCCAGTGGTTGTAGCAATCCATCGAGCTTACAGTGTTGTGCATTTACCTGCTGACACGTCAGGCACCTTGCCACATAGTTAGCCACGTCTACTTTCATCCCGTTCCACCAGTAGTGTTGACGTAGGTTGTGGTACATTTTTGTGCTACCTAGATGGATACTGTAATTGTTTTGGTGAGCTTCCGATAAGATCTTTTCCCTAAGCTCTTCGCCCTTGGGCACGCATAGACGCCCTTGAAATTTCAAAACTCCGTCCTCTAACACTTGGAATTCTGATCTCCTTTTTGTTGCGTCCATTCGAGGATCTTCTGAATTTTTTGGTCCGTAGGTTGCAAGGCTTTTATCCTTTCTTGGATCTCAGGTTCTATCCTCAAAGTCGCTACTAAACTAGACAGTTGACAGACTTCCAACTTGAATTCAGAATTCCTTAATTCTTCGAGTAACGACCATCCTTTAACTAACAAGTAAGCAATGCTTGATTTCCGACTGAGTGCATCCGCGACTCTGTTCACTTTTTCAGGATGATATACAATGTCACAATCATAATCCTTAAGCAATTCCATCCATCGGCGTTACCTCATATTTAATTCCTTCAGTGAAAAGAGATACTTCAGACTCTGGTGATCTGTATAAATCTGAAACTTTTTGCCACGCAAGTAATGTCTCCAAATCTTTAGGGCGAAGATAATTGCAGCCAATTCTAAATTATGAGTGGATAATTCATCTCGTGCGATCTCAATTGTCATGATGCGTAGGCGACCACTCTTCCATGCTGCATTGGCACACAACCCAGTCCTTTTAACGAAGCGTCATTATATATCTCGTAGACTCCGGGTCCTAATAGGATCGTTATTATTGGTACGGTCATCAACCGATGCTTAAGCTCTTGGAAGCTTCTCTCACATTTATCCGTCCACTCAAACTTAGTTTCCTTCGTAGTCAGCCTCGTCAATGGAATGGCTATAGATGAAAACTTCTCTACAAAGCGTCGAAAATAACCAACCAATCCTAGGAAACTCTGGACTTCTGTCACCGTAGTCGGTCTAGGCCAATTCATAACGGCTTCAATCTTTGCAGGGTCTACAACAATTCCTTCTATAGATACCACATGACCAAGAAATGTCACTTTATTTAGCCAGAACTCGCATTTGCTAAACTTGGCATAAAGGGAGTGCTTCCTCAGAGTCTGTAAAACAATCTCAAATGCTCTTCGTGTTCTTCGTTACTCTTTGAGTAAATGAAAATATCATCAA
This sequence comes from Rhodomyrtus tomentosa, assembly GCA_028455895.1. NCBI lineage: Eukaryota > Viridiplantae > Streptophyta > Magnoliopsida > Myrtales > Myrtaceae > Rhodomyrtus > Rhodomyrtus tomentosa. The sequence goes on from JAPCWY010000004.1 coordinate 37,292,556, forward strand.
TGAAAACTATGACAAATCTATCCAAGAATTCCTTGAACACTCGATGCATTAAATCCATAAACGCAGCTGGAGCATTGGTCAATCCAAAAGGCATAACGGTGAACTCATAATGACCATACCTTATCCTAAAAGCGATTTTAGGTATGTCCTCTTTCTTAATTCTCAACTGATGATAGCCGGTCCTCAGGTCTATTTTAGAGAATACCAAAACTCCTTACAGTTGATCGAATAAATCATCAATCATCGGTAGTGGATATTTATTCTTTACAGTTACTTGATTCAACTGACTATAATCAATGCCTAAGCGCAAGGATCCGTCCTTTCTTCTCACAAACAACACTGGCACTCCCCACGGTGAAGCACTCAGTCGAATAAATCCTTTATCTAACAATTCTTGCATTTGCACCTTTAACTCTTTCAACTCTGATAAGAACATCCTGTAAGGTGCCTTCGAGATTGGCTCTATTTCGGGAGCTAACTCGATCACAAATTTAATTTCTCGCTCCGGTGGCAATCCTGACAATTCTTGGGGGAAAAATATTAGGAAACTCACACACCACCAGTATGTTTTCTAATTAGATTCCACAACAGTCGTATTCATAACTGCTACTAAGTAAGAGCTAGACATCCTTCAGTCATCAACTTTGTCGCTTCCAGCGATGAGACTAAAGGAATCGAGGTTCCTCCTTGACTTTATACAAATTCAAAATTAGGGCGGCCATCAAGATAAAAATGGATCCCTCTGCTACCACAATCAACTACTGCCCTTTGCTTAGCCAACCAGTCCATTCATATGATCACATCAAAATCGTACATGGGCAATACAACCAAGTCGATACTCTATTTGCTACCACTGACTACTATCTTACAGTCCGCATAGCCTAATAAAACCAACACATTATCCTTTAACGGAGTGGCAACATGTGGTATTACACTCAACGGTTTCAACTTCATATTAACCAAATCAGCAAATTGAGCGGGCACGAAAGAATGCAAAGCGCCAGGATCAAATAATGCATAAGCGGCTTAGTCATATAAATGAACCGTACATGTGACCACGCCAGGTGCTTCCTCTGCTTCCTTGCGTGCCACAACATAAACTCCTCCTTGAGTTGGGGGTCAGTTCTGATCATTTAGTGGAATTGCAGATGACGATCCTGCTTGTGGTCGTTGCCCTTGAGGTCTATTCATTGGAGTTTGATTGGGGCAAGTCCTCATTTGATGGCCTATCTGTCCACACTTGAAGCATGCTCCGGTCCTAGCCGGGCAGGATCCGTTACCATATCTCCTGCCACAGAGGCGACAGTTCCAGTTTGCCTGATGCTGCGGCTTCCTTATATTCTTCCTCACTGGAGCGATAAAGCGTTTGTTGCCAGCCATATGTCTTTTATCAGTCTGGCGATTATCTTAGAACGAGCTAAACCGCGATCCAAATGTGGTCGTCCTCTCCTTCATGTCTCTTTCTATCATCTGTCCCCATTCGTAAATTTCCTTATAAGTTCTCAAGTTCAGAGCCACCATCTGACTGCGAAGCTCGGGCCTCAACCCATCTCGAAACCTCCGTGCCCTTTTCCAGCGGGTCCTCAACTGAGCTCGATGTGTACCTCGAAAGTCTGGTGAATTCAGCTTCATATTGATCAACCGTCAGATGATTTTAGCGCAGTTGTAGAAATTTCACTTGCTTCCTCTCACACGCTGTCTCGAAGAAATACTTGTCATTAAATGCCATGGTAAATGCATTCCAAGTCAAGGCAATCCCCTCTAGGAATACTCCATTCTTGGTTGCACTCCACCAGTCGTTTGCGGTACCTTCCAATTGGTACATTGCTAGTAACACCTTTTCTTCGTCAGTGCACCTCAGAACCCCAAAAGCTTTTTCGGGCTTCTCTATCCACATTGGCTCCAATTCCGGGTCTCCAGTCCCGTCGAACTGGGTTGGCTTCAGTTTAATAAACTGCTCAACCAGTTAGCTCATTTTCCTAGTCACAACGCCTTTTTCTTGGGCATTGCCTACTTCATTGCACTGGTCATTGTCACCGTTGTTCTCATTACCTCCATTATTGTCATTATTGGCATTGACAGTAGCTATAGCAGCTCCTACGGCTTGAGCTATGGCAGCATCCCTGTCCTAGGTCTGCCTATCGATAAGGTCTCCGATTCTTTCTAGTGCTCTCAGCGCTCCATCCATTATTGGGTCTTTCGCCACAGGCGGTCTCAAGCTAAAAGTTCCGCTCCTGGGTCTTCTAGGTCTTCTAGTCAGATTGCTCATCTCGTCCACGCTAACTATACCCGAACCACTATAATTTCACCACGAAATTAGAGACTTACTCATCTAGTCAAGTCCGGTGATACTAAATTATACCTTAAAAACAACAGTCACGGCAAAACAACCTTCCACATAGTTCTTTCCAAGGATACTTCAATTAGAGAGTCACAGCTACAACTCAACTCCATTCGCTTCAGCGATTCACCATAACCAGCTATACTCATTTACTCAACAAGCCGAATTTCATGAATGACTCCCAGCGCTAAGTACAGAGCTTGACCTTCGCAAAACTACACAATCATGCCAATGCCATATGTCAACCACATGCGCCAATTCATATGTCATGCATTTCGTACCTAACTCTAACGAGTCTCCTAAGGTCTCGCTACCCAATCAACCCAACTTATTCCCCCTTATTAGTCCAATCCTCAATCAACTTGGATCGAGCTGACCTTGCTCTGATTACCAAACAAGTAGGGATGTCACGTCCCGCACCCTTGAGCGCGAACGTGCAACTCTCTTCATTGTACTCTCGAGGCCCAGGACTTATTAGTCGAGAGATGTATGATGTAAATAAGCATGCGAAAATGAATATAAACAACTCCTCCGTCCATAAATCGATGGGAACCTGGATAACGAGAACATAAATATATACATCAGCATGAGTTCATACAAAAGTGCAGGTGAACTAATCTTGCAGACGGGTTGAGGCGAACGAGACTCAACCAAAAGTTAATCAAAATCTAAGTCCCCAAAAGATTACAGAACAATGAGGGTCACCATCAAAAGACTACTAAGTAAAGTCAGGAAACCCTTAAGTCGAACCGCTGGACCCATTTGTCTCATCCGCATCCTCGTCTGGCTCATAGTCCGAGAAAGTCTCAGAACGCACCTCCACTGAGTCATCCATCATGGCATCTTCTAGCTCATCCTCAGAGGCGTCGATCTCTATCACCTCGTCAGTATCCTCCAGAGTAGGGGTCTTCTCAAGTACATTCCTCGATCCAGTTACAAACACGTCTACCTCCACCGAATCCCAAGTAGGATGACACCAGTTAGGTATGACTCCTTGAGGCACCTCCGTGGACTTCAACGGACCGGTAGTGACCTCGCCTACCCTAAGGAACCAGGTCTCGAACCTATGTGATTTTCAGTCCTTATCTCCCTCATCAACCCATACAACTATACACTTCCTCACATAAATGATGCCCCGACCACCAGGAAACTCATCAAAATAGGCGGTCATTTCTTTCGGATCGCCTAAACGTATAGGCAGCATCTTCAAGGATTGGGGTCTAAAAAGTAAGGTCCCACGACGAGGTGAGATTTACATCTTAGTAAGATGAGTCCTAACTCTAGGTCAGGATGACAGTACTCCTAGATGAATACAGATCACGAACAAGGACACTCTCGACATTATAAGGTAAACAGCAGACATAATATGCCATAAGGAAGCGAGAGAATGATAATTATGCAAACATATCATCATAACTTATAACTCAAGTCAGGCATGAAAATACAAGGTCGAGTCGTACATTCCATCATCTAGAATTATCTCATGATTCACGCCCGCGTCAAAACGCCTCAAGCTTGGTCCGCATCATTAGGCCTCAGACCATCATAAACATGAACTCGCATTAAACGCCTCGGGATTTCAATGCCATTCAAGGCCTGTGTCAAAACATATAAAATCTCATCCCGCGTCTCAACGCATCAGGATATTTGCCATTACAACCCCGCGTCTCGACGCATTAGGGTATCAAGGTTCTCAAACATGCCGAATTCCCCTCCATTTCAAGACTTCATGATTGAGTACAAGTCCATTCATTGAGCTAAGAGTCTACTGCATGCGAGGTAACAAAATTCATCACTCATAAAATGGTATTCAATGCAAGGCATGTGCATCAAACAAGCATACTCGCATTCGCCAAACCACAATGATTGATATTAAACAATCGCACGATAAATTCACGAAAATTCACCCAATTCAAATCCAATTCACCCAGTAGAGGCCTATCTTCCTAACCAAGGTTTAGGGACTCCTTACCTTAGGCTTAATTCAGGCAAAATCTCCTCCCAAGCACTCCAAGGATTCGGCCTAGTAGTCTAAAAATAGGGCAGCCGTATACCCTAGGAAAATTCAACCAATTTCGTCAATTTTCTCGCCCAATTCGTCAAACCCCGAGGCATACACCTCTATAACATAACAATAGACATCCTAGTACGTCTCAACGATGAAATTAGGACTTGGCGACACCTCGAACAGCCCTCAAGAACTCGGATTACACAAACCGCAACAAAGGACTTTTCGGTTCTGCCCTATTCCTCCCTAATCAGCCCTTAATTTATCCTTAAACCTTAATATATCACCTAAATCACTTGCTAACATATAGGTCTATGTGTAATAGAGCCTCACCAAGAATTTGAGGGTGAGTCGATGTCTGAAAATCCACAAACGGTGCCGGTTTTCCTGAGTCTGCCGCCGGTCAATTCTGTCCCGAGGATCACACCATAAAACAGCTATGAACATCCTTCTAAACTCCATCAAAACTACCATCTCAGCTCAGCCAATCCTAGTACTACATGTCTACAGGATTTTGTCAAAATTTTGAAGCAAAAAGAGGTTCTACGGAGGCCGAACGAAGACTTACTCTAGGTTACGTCCAATTTTGTCCGCTTTTGGGAGAATGGCCGGCCGGAGCTCCTCCAGTGTCCAATGGTCGAGCTACCACTTGGAGGTGGTCAGCAAGAGGCTGAAGTAGAGGCTGGTGGCCGGTACGAGGTCAGATGGACGTCGGAGGCAGCTGCCGAAAGCGGCGAAGGAGGCAGGCAGGATCAATCGGGCGGTAACGGTCGACTGAGTAGAAGTAAAGAAGAAGAAGAAGAAGAAGAAGAATGGCAATGGAGGGGAGTCTTCGACTGAGCAAGGAGAAGAAGAAGCTATACACCAATTTTTTGATGGTCAAACCCCCAAGAATGGTAGGTAAAAAGGCTACAATTAATGCCAAAACTTCATCCATTGACACTTGTCCTTATATCCATCATTTGATCATCTAATGGCTATTAATCACTCCCATTTTCGGCAGCCTTAGGGGATGGTTATTGACCAAAATGTCCTCCTTTATTTAATTAGACAAAGCTAAACCTTGAGGGGCAAAATGGTAATTTTGTCCTCGTCGTCCGAAACGTTGTTTTTCCAATTCAAATTTCCTTCGATGTGGCAACGTCCAATTCAATTAAAATGTTGAAATTCTCTGTTTTCCATTTTTCAATTTCGAGACTCGTCCTTGGGTCATTTTTCTGACAGATGAAATTTTTAGATTACCCCGAACTAACGGGCGACTTTTGCAGACATTACACATATCGACTCTGTGATTCTCATCACACTTAGGGCTCATCAGTTCATGGCAACTTTGGTTGTCATGTACTTGCGAGGGTCTACTACTAGCTCCGGCAGTCTCGATTGTCATCGTTCGATTTAGGAAATTTTTACAAATTATACGTTGGTTAAGCGACGTCACCCGCGCTCCAATCGTATAACGCTAGCAATGCATTCCGTAATCGTTCTTAGATCGGCCTTTAATGATTCTAAATACTCCCTCGACAATCTTTATGGTCAAAGTGCAATTTCCTATTTGAGTTCCCTAGGTCAACGTACCTTGTCTCGCGTTAGCCTTTCCCTTTTGATCAATTAACTCGAGATTGATCAGATCCGAGCGAGATAAGACTGAAATACATCATTAGATACATTCTCATTAATAAGTCTCGAAATGACAGGAAAATCAGAATGTCACATTTCTCACCTAGACTCAAACCACATACTGAAGAAATAATCCAAACTATGGGCCACTAATGGCGTAGCATCACTCTCCCATGAGATGGACATTCCTTGTGGTGTTTCGACTATTGAACATCCTAGATCCTTCGAAAATCCATTTGAATTTTGAATGCAAGTTCACGCAAGTCCAAACGAGGAAAAGAAATTTTGCAATCAAGATAGTTTCATAATTTAAAACCCGATTTATTTGATTGCATAATTTGATTAATTGAAATTGCATATTCTGAAAATTGTCCTAGGAGATTAGAATGTTCACTTGCCTAATTTGGAAGATTACACGTCAAGAATTAAATCTTGGATTTAGCCGATCTGACCTATCGCCACTTAGGTCTGATTTGTTATCTTCAAAATGCCAATTTTCTAATTTGGAATGTGAAAATTTTCAGAAAAAAAAATTGAAAATGGGATGATGGTCATGATTATTTCCTTGCTAAGAATATTGGTGATGGATTGCTATATTGATTTGGCCTGCTATATTCTAAAAATTTCTAAAGATTTTATTAAATTTTAAGCTTGCAAATCAAGATAATAAAATCTTCAGAATATCCTGATTGGCTGAAAATTTAAAAGAAAAGAACAAAAAAATCTTATCCATGCATATCTCGCCATCTCGCATACCTCGTGTAGTCTAGGATAGCATATTTAAAAAAATCATGCATATTTTATCCTTATTTTTGTATTATCTATTGCATATCGTGTGTACCATATTTTCAAGTACTACCCCATATCCAGATTTTTAAAATATCCATGCATATCCATCATCCTACGTCACTTGAATATCAAGTTTTCGAATTCCACTCATCTTCTTACTATATTTTTCGAAAATTTGCATTATACATAAATTGCCATGTCGTGTTTCTCATATCTCACACATATCTTTGCATATTTCATGTCTTGCATATCTCCTATCTGCATATCACATGTTATCTTGCAAATTATATTTTGGATATCATATCTTTGAGTATCATCATGATATTGCATACCATTTTTTTTTTGGAAATGTCATGTCTACATGTCATTATATTTTCTCATGTCATATTTTCTGATGTCCGCATATTCGCATATCTTATGTCTGCGTCTCTCGTTTGCATATCTAACGTCTGGATATCTCATACTCGCATCGTGTACTTGCACGCCATGTCATTCATATGTTATATGTTTACATACCATGCCGTGTCATGTCACATATTTGCATCCTATATGTCACTTTTCGTCATGTCATATTTGCTTGCTTGATGTCATGTCATTTTGCATGTCTTAATTGATTAATTAATTTTACATATAGTGTAAGATAACTTTAATTTCGCATGTCTTGCATTAGATCTTTTGTCACTTATGTCATTGCATTTATCTATGCTCATTCATGCATTGCATTCATTTTTTAACCATTCATGCATCACCATCACTCATGCATATTCATAAAAAGCGAAAACATAATAAACACCTCATTTGAACTTAAAGTGAATTCAATCAAGGTTGAGTTGCCGACCTAGGATATCACATGAAATTAAGGTATCGAAAGGGCATTTATCACAACCCACATCCTAGGCACGAGCGCGCGACTCCCTTTCATCAAACTCTCGAGTCCGAGGATCACTTACAGAGAGATGCGTAATGAAAATGAGCATGCGGAAACATAACATATATAAGACCTCCATACAAAAATAAAAGGGAACCTGGGTAACGAGAACATAACATATATATAAACATCCCATGAGTTCATACAAAAGCGCAGGTGAGCTAGTCCTGCTGATAGGTCGGGGGTATCGGGACTGAATCAAAAGACAACTATATCAAAGTCCCAAAAAAGAAACAGACCGATGATATCATGAAAAGCAAACAAGTAAAAGCAAGAAACCCGTGGTCGATCTACTAGAATCGTCCATCTGGTCAACATCCTCATCTGGCTCGTAGTCCGAAAAAGTGTCGAACCGCCATCCACAGTGTCATCCATCGTATCGTCCTCCAGCTCATCCTCCGAAGCGTCGATCTCAATCACTTCCACCGTGTCCTCCAGAGTAGGAGTCTTCTCAGGTACGTTCCTTGAGCCAGCTACGGACATCTCGACCTCCACAGAATCCCGAATAGGATGATACTAGCTGGGGATGACTTCTCGAGATACGTCCGTAGGCTTCAACGGACCAGTAGTAACCTCGTTTAACCTACGAAGCCAGGCCTCAAACCTATGTGGTTTCCATCCTTACCACCCTCGTCGACCTAGACCATTGTACACTTCCTAACATACACGGTACCCCGATTGTCCGGAAACTCATCAAAATAAGTTGTCATATACTTCGGATCGCCTAACCGAGTCGGTAGCATCCTCAAGGCTTAGGGTCTGAAAAATATGGTCCCACGACGAGGTGAGATTGACATCTCAATAAGATAAGTCATAACCCTAGGACAGGTTGACAGTACACCCAGATGAATGTAATTAATAAACAAGAATACGTACTCAACAATATAAGACACTCATGAATCAAATATGCCACAAGGATGCAAGCGATTATCAATCACATAGTCACGACATCATATCTTATCAATTAAGTCAGGCATGGAATACAAAGTCGAGCCACGCCTTCCACCCTTTCGAACTTTCTCATGAATCACGCCCGTGTTTAAAACGTCTCAAGCTCGGTCCGCGTCATTACGCCTCAGACCATCAGATTGATAAATCCACATAAACACATCAGGTTTTCAAATATCATTCTAGGCCCGTGTCGACACATAATCAATCTCATCTCTTGTCTCAACGCATCAGGACATTGATTCTCACAACCTCGCATCTCAACGCATCAGGGTATCCCTAGTTCTCAAGCATGCCAAAATTCATTTCAATTCAAGACTTCACGATCAAGTACAAGCTCATGGATTGAGCTAATAGTCTATAGCATGTGAGGAAATCAATTTCATCACTCAAAAATGACAATCAACTCATGGCATATGCATTTAGCAAGCATTCAAGCATTCATCAAATCATAATGACGAACACCAGACAATCACGCAATAATCTCATGAAAATTCACCAAATTCCCAACCAATTCATCCACTCGAGTCCAATCCTCCTAGTCAAGGTTTAAAGACTCCTTACCTTAAGCTCAATCAAACAAAATTTCCTCCAAAGCACTTCAAAGGTTCGGCCCCAAGCAATCCAAAATAGGGCAGCCATATACCTAATGGAATTCAATCCATTTCATCAATTTTTCCTCGTTCAATCATCGAACCACCAAGCATAAACCTCAATAACATATCCATTGACATTCTAATATGTCTCAATGAAGGATTTAGAGCTCGGGGACACCCTTAACAGCCCTTAAGGTTTCGGTTTGCACAAAACCGGAAACATGGCATTTTCGGTTCTGTTTAGTACCCAACTAATCAGCCCCTAAACTATCCTTAAATCCAAATTTATCAACTAAAATACTTGCTAACATATAGTTCTAGATGTTAGGTAGCCTCACCAAAAGCTCGAAGGCAAGGCGACGCCCGGAAGTGCCCAAATATGTTCGGTTATCTTCAGTCTTCACCGGATCAGATTCTTCCCTTCAAACACAGCACCAATTTGACATCAAAACTCCATCAAACTTAGCCAAATTTTTCACCAAAACTCAATATACAAGTGCTGTAGATTTCTAAAAAAATTGGCCGAAAATTTGAGGCAAATCGAAGTCCAATGGAGGTCAAACGACGACTTACCTCCAATTGCGACGAAATCCGCCGACTCTCGGGGAAATGGTTGGCCGAAGCTCCTCAGTTGACCAAATGCCGAAATTCCAATTAGAACTGGTCGGCAAGAGGTTGAGGAAGGTGTTGGTGGTCGGCGTGAAGGTTGGAGGTCGTCGGAAGTGGTGGTCGACGGCGGCGAAGTGGCGGTCAGGGGTTAGTCGGGCGATGGAGTTCTCGGCTGAAGAAGAATGTGAAGAAGATGAAGATGTCTATGGAGATGGGGGTGTTCAGTTCAATGGAGGAGAGAGGGAGTGTATACACCAAATAACTTGGTTAAACATGGCAGAATGGTAGGTTAAAAGGTTAATAATAAATGCTAATGCTCCATCCAATGACACATTGCCTCTTGTCAATCAATTGCTCATCCAATGGCTATTACTTCTCCAAATTTTTGACAGCCAAGGGGTATGGTCAATGACCAAAATGCCCTTATCCATTCATTAAGGCAATGTCAAGACTTGAGGGGCAAAACGATAATTTCACCCTCGTCGTCTGGAACAACGTTTTTTTTCTAATTCAAATTTTGTTCGATGAGGCGATGTTCAATCTAATTATAATGTTGGAATTCTTGATTCTCCATTTTTCAATTTGGAGACTCGTCTCTGGGCTTTTTCTTTGTTGAATGAAATTTCAGATTTTCCCTAACTGACGGGCAACTTTGCAGACGTTACGCGCATCGACTCTGTGATTCTCATCATACTTAGGGCTTGTCAATTTGCGACGACTTTGGTTGTCATGTAATTACGAGGGTCTGTTACTAGTTCCGACGATCTTGTTCGTCATCGTTCAATTTAGGAAAATTTTACAAATTATACATTGGTTAAGCAGTATCACCTGCGCTTCAATCGTATAACGCTAGCAACGCATTCCTTAATCGTTCTTAGATCGGCCTTTAATGGTTCTAAATACTCTCTTGGCAAACCTTATGGTTAAAGTGCAATTTCCTATTTGAGTTCCCTAGGTTCACGTACCTTGTCTCGCGTTAGCCTTTTCCTTTTGATCAATTAACTGGAGATTGATCATATCCGAGCGAGATATGACTGAAATATATCATTAGATATTTTCTTATTGATAAGTCTCGAAATGACATGAAAAATCAGAATGTCACAGCATTAGTTTTAACTAACTAGTGTAATCAAGTCCCCGAATCCAAAATCTCTAGTTCGTATAAGTAAAATAGTTCTTCCGCTATTTTACTTAGGTTTCTAATCAACTTACCAAAAATTATTAGTGGCGCTCTTAATTTTAAATCAATCTAATTAATTGAAGTTGGGATTTGGTAGGGCATGGGAGAGTCTGTATTAGGTTAGTCGTCAAAATTAACCCGATAAACCATTAACCTAGTAACCTGATTTTTTAGGTCGCAACACCAATGAATCTTGTTCTGCATTCAACTCAACTTACCTATCTGGCCTGACTCTTTTGTGGAGCCCAAGACGGCAGTTGTGACCCTCTAGCCCAAATGACGTTGTCTGTCAATTCCACATGAGGTCGGGAGCATCATCGTTCCGTCTCAGGGACCAGATCCAGATCCGACCCCGATTCTACAATCGACCTGGCCTTAGCCTCAACCTGCATATCTATGTAGCACAAACATGCCCAACAATACATTTTCTGCGTGTCCCATTTTGGATGTCCGGCGCAACACGTTGGACACACTCCGACACGCGGTCAATGCGTGTCACCCTTGGTCAACACGTGTCTGAATTTTAGACACGCACTCACTGAATAGGCCAAGCAAGTCCCGCGCGTCCAAAAGCCAAGTTAAGCAAATCACTCATTTAAAACTAACCACTATGATTTTACAATGGCCCATAGGCACCGTCCAAATCAGGGTTCTGCTCAGCGACTCCGCCACTTCTTTATATATTGCTTTCTATCACAGTGTGCTCTTAACGCCCGATGTGGGACAAAAAAGTAACATCGGACAAAGAGAGGACTTTTCGTCGTCCAAGTCACTTTTTTTGTTGTATCTACTGGTTCTCTTTTTCTTTTCCCTCTAAATCCTGCTTCCTCTAGGGCTTGAAAATATTTTATTTTAGAGCTCTTTTTTATTAGTCATTTATTTATGAAATCATAAAAATGATAACTTTTCATGTATATATAAAAATATATATTTAATTTACAACGTGTCCCGACGTGTCCGAATTTTTTATTTTTTTTTAGAAATCACGTATCGACGTGTCGTGTTGTATCGTGTCCCTTGTCCCGTGTCGTGTCAGTGCTTCATAGCTGTGTATTGTCTGGCTTCCACAAACTAGGCTCAACCCTGTTGGAAATAATAAAATTTATTTTGGAAGAGAAGTCAAAAAGAGAAGCAAGGTCCAAATTGTGGATTTTCTCATGGCTTGATAAGGGGTCGGCAAATCCTCCTTTCACATGAAGTCGGCAACAACACAGAGTAGAATTCGACTTTAAATTGGACTCCTATTTTTTTGGATAAGATTTCAGCCGATTCTTTCACTCTATAATTGGAAACTTCAAGGTGGTGAATTTTTCTTCATTGGCAGTGGAATGCAGGCGATGGAAAATGTATTATAAATGTAGGTAGCATGATAGTTGTTTTTTTTTCTTTTTTTGAGTAAACCATAGAAGCCTTACGCATAGGAGTGAGAGAGGTATATAGCTGTGAGCTTGTACTAAAAGCTTGTGAAGCTTGTGTTTTTTCTTTGTGTAAAACCTTCGTAAATCTTTTTGAATACTACTTTCATATTTGTATACTCTCCCACATTAAATCCTCCAAACTTCCACATCCCTTTTGGTTTCCTATAATTGGAATCACAGCTAGTATAATATCCACCAGTTTTGTTCAATTGCAACTTCTAAAGTTGAACGAAAAGAATTTCGACAACTAGTCCATCCACATGAAAGTTCTATTCAAATCGCAGAATTTGTGGAACCTGATGGAGAGTGGCTACACCAAAGCAGCCGATGCGGAAGAATTCAATGATTTGAGAAAGGATGAGAAGGATTCGTTGGTCGAGTCTTGAACAAAGATCAAAAGCATTATATGCAATCTTTCAAGTTATGGAGGAGACGATATTTGAAAAAATATCGAGCACAAAAATCACCAAAGCAGCGAGGGATATCATGCAGAAATCCTACAAGGGTGTTTAACGCGTGAAAAGAGTTCGACTTTAAACATTTTGAAATGATTTTGAGTCTTTACGCATGTGTCACGACATAAAAAATTAGGTTAATGGATTATTAGATTAATTATATGAATTAACTAACTTAACACGAACTCTCCCAAGCCCTACCAATTCACAACTTAGATTTTATCAAATTGATTTTTAATTCAGGAGCCGCCACTAATCTTTTTTGGTAGGTAGATTAGAAACCATTACAAAATAACGAGAGAACTATTTTATCTCTACAAACAAGTGAAATTGAGTTCAGGGACTTGGTTACATTAATAAAAAAAATTAATGCCTTTTGATACCAATTTCATGAAAATGTCTTTGTGATTGGTTTATGTTACTTGCATGTTTTTTTGTGTTTTTTGTTTTTTCGATTTTTATTTTATTTTTTCGGATTTAAAAGAAAGTTTCAACAAAATTAAACAAGAGTGCCCATAATAAACCTTAATATTCGAATTTTCTGATAATTCACTCTGTCACGTCCCGAACCCGGCGAGCACGCGAACATCCCTATCCATGCTGATCATTTAAGAATGCTCCAGGATCCAACGGCCTGTATCAAATAGAAATACGCATGCGGAAGTGATGCCTTCTTCTTCTATATAAATACAATTGTACTCGATGACTTAGGACATATACATCAAATTCAACAACCAATACACGTAGGTTCAACTCTTAACCTGCCAATCAGATATACAATCCTAATACCACAAAAGACAATATACTATAAATACAACTGTCCATTATCCCTTTAAATGCCACTCCTTGGCACAGCTCGTGCTTCCTTCGCCTAGAACTTGAAAAATGTAAGCCCCCACTAAGGTGAGATATAAATCTCAGTAAGGTGGGTCCTAATCCTAGGTTAAGCAGACCGTCCACTCAGGCAGTCGCGACACTCGGCAAATCCAAACTTATATACACATAGGCATAACAATCACAATTCAATAACCAACAACACAGAGAAGACAGGCATGCATTTATGATTTCGTGCCACATTCATGTGCACATGTATACTTGGCCTGCCTTTTCGCCACATCCACCAACCTTTGCCTGCCTCATTCTCTAGCCCGCGAACTAGTCGTCTCGGGCTCAGCCCGCGTAAATGCATCAGACCGTCAACGGTGACCCGCGTAAACGCATCTGGTCCCGATTCTATTCCAGGCAAGGTATATGAGCTCATACTCTGTCTCGTGATTAGATCGCATCAAGACTGTGGCTATCTCAACCCCGCGACTTTGTCGCATCAGGGCGCCATCTAATCATACTTCACCCCGTGACATTGTCGCATCAGGGTCTCGATCTTTCGCCCCGCGTTTCACAAGCCTCAGGGCCATGCCATGCTATACTCATGCCATAATCAGGACTTATGCTTTGACTCTCAATTCAAAGTCACACTCAGTGGCAAGTGCCAATTTAAACATATTTCATAAATTCTGTGGCATGCATGCAAATCAAATGACGTACAAACATGGCAACCAAGCAAGCATAGACAAGGTCACAAACATTCATCCTATAACCTCTTAGGGCGCATCAAGCTATCACCTTTGGGAATTTCCTCATAAATCGATCCAATCGGCCCTCGACTTATCCAATCGAGTCCAATCGTCTTAACATAGGGTTAGGAATTCCCTTACCTTTGATTTGGCAATACAAATTACTCCTCTTGGGCATCCAAAGATTCGGCCCCTATTGGTCCAAGACCGAACTCAATGCGAAACCTAACGTATTCAACCAATTTCATTAGTTTCCAAGCCCAACTTCTCAATTCGTTAACCTCAATCATCCATAACATATCCCTCAACATCCTATCATATCTTAAACACCAATTTGGAACTCAAAATTACCAACCTCAGGCTCCAACAGATTCGGTTTTGCCCGGCCTTGCACAGAACCGAACCGATTCTTCTTGGTTCTGTGCAAACCGGGCACAATCAGCTCTAAACCAACTCTACTGCCATCACTTACTCATCATCCTATCTCTTAACATGTCTATTTAAGGATCCAAGAGGCTCACCGAAGATTTGAGCTTGATTGGTTGCTGGAAACCCTTTGAAGTCGCCGGATTCTTCCTTGGTCAGTAGCGGCAGTTTTCTGCTTCAATTTCACAAGACTGGTTCGAGGTCAAAAATTTATCAATTCAAGCCTCAATTTTTACCACAGATTCATCTACATCTCTACTGAGTCTCCACAAAATTTGAGCCCAAAATTATAAGATTTCGACCGGTTAAAGGGGTAAGAACCGGACCTACCTCAGGTTGGTTCTGCTTCCGTCGGCGTTTGGGAAACCTTCTGCCCAGAACGCCTCAGTGCTCCAAAAGACGTGATTCTTGTTGGAGGAGTTCGGTAAGACATGGAGTTTTGTTGTGGTAGTTGTCCGGTAGCAGATGGTGGCCGGAAGTGGTCCTCATGGGCACCGAACTTAGGCTCCAGAATTGATTGCCGGTTCTTCCTAGTCAGTTTCTGGGCGAAATGTACAAGGTCGGTTCAAGGTCAAAAACTTATCAAATAAAGCCCAACATTTTACCACAGATTCCTACATGTCTCAACTTGATCTCTAAAAAATTTGAGCTAAATATTCCAACATTTCGACCACCAAAGGGGCTGAGAACCGAACCTACCTCAGTTTGGAGCAGTTTCTGTTGACTCTCGGGAGAATCCTTGCTCCGGACTCCTCGGTGCTCCAAATGCTCCGATTCTTATTGGAGAATGTCGGTAAGACATAGATCTTTATTTGGGTGGCTGGCCGGCATCCAGAGATGGCCGGAAGTGGCCATGGTGGCAGGCAAAGTGGAGCCCAGATTCCGGTCGGGCGGGCAGCAGGTTGGAGGAAGAAGATGAAGTGTTCTCTCCCTCTCTCTCTCTTGGTGGTCTGGCCGAAAATTCAGAATGGAGAGAGAGAAAAGAGAGAGTCTTGTTATCCTCAAAGCTTGGTCAAAGAGAGTTGAATGGTGGGTTGTGAAAAGTTGACATGACCATAGTCTCTAATCTCTTGACACTTGGCATTGTCATTACCCATGGAGATCCAATGGTCATTTTTAATCCTCTTTTTCGGCAGCTTATGGGGAGGGTTTAATGTCCAAATTATCCTTCTTCAATTTCATGGGTAAAGCCTTAGGCTTGAGGGGCAAAATGGTCATTTTACCCCTGACGTTCAGGACGTCGTTTTTCTCGTTCCGGAAACCTTCGATAGGGCGACGACCAATCCAAATAACGTTGAAATTCTTGATTTTTCCATTTCAAATCTTTCAAGCCTCATTTCTGATAGTTTTCTCTATCAGACGTGGTTCCAGCCTATTTCGAACCGATGAGTGATTTTCGCAGACATTACGCGTATCGACCCCGTGATTCATATCACGTTTAGGACTCGTCAATTTATGGCGGCTTTGGTTGTCATGTAATTTTGAGAGTCTATCACTAGCTTCTAAGGTCTCGATCTTCACTGTCCGATTTTGAAAAATTTTGCAAATCATATGTTGGTTAAGCGGCATCACTCGTGCTCCAATCATATGACACTCTCAAGGTATCCCTTAATCGTTCTTGGATCGGCCTTTTTGTCGCTCTAAATATCCCCTTGACAATCCTTATGGTCAAAGCGTCATTTCCTATCCAAGTTCTCTAGATCCACGTATCTCGTCTCGTTTCCTATCCAAGTTCTCTAGATCCACGTATCTCGTCTCGTGTTAGCCTGTCCCCTTTGGTTGGTCTACTCAAATTGATCAGGTTCAAGCGGGATACGACTGAAATACATCTCAAGATACACACTTCTCATCAATGAGCCTAAAATCGACTGGGAATCAGAATGTCACACACTCATTCCCAACTATTCGGGATAGAGTAGAATTTTTATCGCTACATCTTTTGCGAAAGGGAAAGAAATGGAAAGAATACGAGATATTACACTAAATCACCATCCCACCCCATAAGATCATGGGTAAGGCGTGTGATTTAATTTTTCGAAGGGTTAAGACATGAGGGGAGCATATATTATAGGCATTTTTGTTTTAAAATGTGCAAATATTTTAAGATAGAAAAGATGAGTCAATTAACTTAGAAATTTTTTAAAACCACCTAAGGTGGTCGAAATTCTAAAGGAGCTAATCCCTTATCCGCAAAGTATTCACGTCTTTTAAATTAGGAAAGATTATCTTTTAAGATATTCAATGAATTTTAGATAATCTTAAGAATTTTAAAAGATATCTTATCTGAACTGAGATCTTATCTTATATTCCGATTTCTTAGAAAGTTATCTTTAAGGTTTGGAAAGATTAACCTTAGATAACTTTCAAAATTTCGGATATATGCTCAGAATTCTTGATCGGATTAAAATCTTATCCGATATCTTCAAAATTTTTAGAAAATTATCTCTAAGGTTCAAAAGATAAGCTTAGATAATCTTTTAAGTTCCGAATATAACCCAAACGAATTCAAAACCAATCTCTATCCAAAGATATTCCAGATAATTCATGAGAACCAAGATAACACTAAACATTCGATCCAACCAACTTGCATGTTCGACGAGGACTCAAATCGAAAATCCAACCAGCATGAAAACTCAATAAAAAAAATTCGACCAACTTGCAAAACATGAAAAATTCGGCACCCTGAAACTCATGTATCACGAATTAGCTTCTCATTCAAAAAAAAAAACTATTATATTGGTTTCAATTTCAGCACGTTCTGTTTTCATGGTCGATTTGTAAAAAAAAAACTTAAATTTCTCAATTTGAATCACAAATTCACATCAAAGCATTCGAACGTCCATGCATACGGCCAAGCAAAACGCATAGATTGCAATCAAGGATTAGCAACTTCCCTTCTCCAGAGAATTTCTATCAAACACTACTTCGAAGTAGTTCTACAATTCGGGGTTGATTGACCTTGTTACATGACTGAACAACAGTAAAGCTGCGATGGACAGCAGCTCATTCGATCGGCCATTATGGTGGATCCGCAACTACTCGGGTACACCGGTGAAGCTAGGCGGATGGCGGGCGTTCAAGGCTGAGCTGAGATGCACGATGGGACCAAGCTGACTCCGAGGAAGGCCGCGCAGAGATACCAGCGATGGCGTTGGACAGCAATGGCACAAGAGCAATTCGTGTGCGAGAGAGCTTCGATAGGGGGATTATCGTCTCGATCACGAGGGAAGCAATCAAACCCTCAATTTCTCTCTAGCCTCCTCCTCTCTTCAAAAGTGCCAAATTTTGTGATTGCCGAATGGAGCCCTTAACCCAGGCCAATTTGATGTATTTATAGAACAATAATGGCTTTTAATAGTAGAGTTTACTGTTGACCGTTAGATTAAAAAACTTGATTAAGATATGGGCCATTAAATCGAAATTTCTGACTCTGAGGAATCCTAATGGACTAGGATACCTCAAAATTTCGGCCATAATAATGGTATAAGGGCTTGACCGAAAAATTCTCTAATTAATGGTCCTTTTTGCACGATTTCAGGGCTTAATTGGGCTTCAATTAATTAAATGCCTTTAATTTAAAAGACCTAAAATAGACCGAACTAAATTTGAATGGAGCCCAAACCCATAAAAATTTTGGCATTCTTCTCCCCTTAGTCGAAATCACTTTAATAAATTCTTGATCAAAATTTTTAGACTATGCTCAATTGACTCACCTTTGACTGATTGCAAATGCACGACATAAAAATAAATATGCGATGTTTGTGAATTTATTTATTTATGCAAGATTTAGGAATAACTCTCATTTTATGTTTAAATGAATGAATTTCTAAAAAATCAAAATTTAGGTGTCAACAGCATGAACGGCTCTGAATCTATCTTATTATAATTTTATCATGTGCAAACCATCATCAACCAATTGAGGGTTAATGATGAAGTCCTCCAAGATAAACGAGTCGTAGAAAAATCTTGAGGTCTTAAACTGAAAGATTTGACTATATTGTTGCAGCAATCGAATAAGGTCAAGATATATCAAACATGACATTGGAGTAATTGATGGGTTTATTGTGCTCACATGAGCAAAGGATGAATCACAATCAGTCGGTGCGTATCCCAAGCAAGCACTACAAAGTCGAATTGCTCACTCAAACTGAGGAGGCTATTATGACGCCTCAGATTGTGGAGGTGGACGAGGTAGAGATGTCAATTCCAATTCCCCTAGAAGATATAAAACACGTGACAAATCGAAGGTCAAGTATTTTAAATGCAATAAATTTGGACATTATGAATCTAAATGTCAACCAAACATGGAGAACGAGCAGCCAGAACATGTACATGCTATTGATGCTAATGAAAGCGTCATATTAGCATACAAAATGGATGACTTGAGTACTGGTGATTCCAATATCTAGTATCTCGATACCAGGTGTAGTAATCACACGTGCGACCAAAAGGAGCTATTTTCGCACCTAGATGAGACTGTTCATGGTGAAGTCAACTTCAGGAACAAATCAAAGGTTCTCGTAACGACAAAAGATAACATTAATATCAAATCAAAGGATAGTACTAATATTACTGTTACAATCCTTTGTGCCGAGACTTTTCTGGAATTTGCTGAGTGTTGGGCATTCGCAACGTAAAATTCGAGAACCTTAAGTTAACGAATTATTAGATTAATTAAATTAGCTAACCTAATTCGCACTCTCCCAGTCCTACCGAATCGCAACTTAAGTTTATTTCAAAAAAATTATTGAATTAGAGACTCCACTAATTGTTCTTGGTAGGTCAATTAAAAACCTAAATAAAATAGCAAGAGAACTATTTTATTTTTACGAACTAGAGAAAATAAGTTCGGGGACTTGGTTACATTAATTGAAAAAATTAATGACATTTTGGTATCAAATTTCATGAAAAGTCCCATTTGATCGAATGATGAGAATTGAATGACTTAGAAGGGATAAGATAAGATAGCAATTAAACAAACCACCCAACCAACTTGCATGTTATAGACAATCATTGGAGTCAAAAGTCCATCCAGCACGAGCCAAACACTATCCAATCAAGAAATACTCACTTTTTAGATAAAGTGCGATTTGATCAATTAGTATTCATAACATGAGATGAGGTCAAACAAACCAAGGATAATGCCATTCAACCAACCAAGATAGAGGTCAAAGTAAAGATTATTCATGACATGAGCAATTCGGCCAAGAGATGATGTGCACCAAAAATCAAACTTTGCTAAAAATCCCACCTTTTTCCGATTCACTCAATTTGATCTTGAAAATTTGTTGACCAAATTTTACTTCAAGAAAGATAAGATACCAATGTAAATTCAATCAATCACCATGAGTAAGATGAAATTCAACCAATTCGTGAATAAATTAAGCTTGTTTGAAAAATCATAATTTTTATGCCAAAAGGACCAATTTTCGGTTTAACCGTGAAATTGATAGAAAAGATTCAATTTTTCCAGCTTTGATCACAAATCCACATACATTCAATAAGGTATATGAACGTATATGCATGTTATCAATCAAACAAGTATAGATTAGTAGTCAAAAGTCGAGGAATTTTCCGTTTCTACGACGAATTTCTAGCACGTGCACAAGCTGTGTATATCGCCCAAAATAGCACCTTTTGAGTTCGATGGCTATCAATCCTCTGCTGAATGATCTAGTACAAATAGTAGGGAGTTAAATCTTCAAATATCACCAAAATAAGAGCAGATTTACCCACGAATCAAGGCTGAACAGTGGCTGGACACAGCTTAGATCTATTCGGTGATGCGGCCGCTAGCACTAGATGGCGAATACCGGGGACGCAAGGTTGTTGAGGACGTCGGTAGGGTTGATGTGTTGAGCTAGGGACTGCAGTGGCTGAGCTGAATGCTAGGGCCACCGGACTGTGCTCAGTCAAGGCCGATGGAACTCCAATAGTGCATTTGGGAGTGCTCAGCTGATTTGAGTCAAGAGAGGATCATCTCGACCTAAGGAGAGACAATCGAACTTACAAGCTCTTAATCAAGCTCTGAATTTCTAGCCTTGAGTGCCGAAAATTCTAAGTGTCGCCAAATGAATATGCTTGAGAGCTACGTGTGTATATATAGAGCTTGTCTCGTTAATCCTAGCAGGAATAGGAATTGTTATGAGCTGTAGGATTAAACACCAGCCACTAGATCATAAGAGTCCATATCTATTAGAACTCTAGCTAAGATAGGATCTCAAAATTACTAAAACTCTCGAATTGTTTTGAAATTGGAAGTCCTATTCAATTAAACCACTTAAAATTTCGGCCAAAATGGGTATATCACTATGGTGACCCGAATTCCTTCACATCTATGGGCTTGTGACGCAATTTCGAGCCTAATTGAATTTTAATTAATCAAATAGATAGTTAATTAAAAGCCTCACATAATTATAAGAGTAAAAATGGGCCAAATTGAACTTGAATTAGGTCCGAACCACACCTGAAATCCGGCACACCCTATGGACAAGCCTTGACCGAAAATTGTGATGTAGATTATGGGCTCGTCTCAAATTATTGGGCTCAATTAAGGCCTCTTTCAAATAATGGATATTAAATTGAAAGTGTTAATAATTGGCTAGACTAGACTGAACTGACTTGAGACTGGTCTAAATGGTCCAATAAAATTGGCACCCCCTCCTGTGGCTTCAGTTGAAAATTTTTTACCGTCTATGATTGAGCCGCTTGTTAATTTAAACTTAATTGCCTTACCTTTGGCATGAATGTAATGACAGACAGAAATTGAATATGCAATGCATGGGAAATTAAGTTTTTGTGAGAACTATGACTAATTCTCATTTTATACTTGAACGAATGATATAGGAGAAATCAAAATTTAGGTGTTAACAGCTGTCCTTTTTTGAGTGGACGCTTGCAGAGAAAATAAGTCCAAAGACTTTATTATATTAATCTAAAAATTAATGCCCTTTTGATATCAAATTTCATGGAAAAAATCTATTTTGATTGATGTTGTGAATTAAATAATTTTACCCTAGGAAAATATAACATGAAGGATTATATTATATGCTCGAAAAATGGAATGATTTTTTTATGTAGGACAACTAACGTACAATTTTTGGGAAAAATGCAATATTAGGATTTTAGATAAAGTTTTAGGTATTTTTCTATTTTAAGAATTTTAGCAATATAGATCATCGTAATATTTGATTTCAATTCTGTTTAATTATATTATATTATATTTATTTTATGTTATCTTTAGTAATTCTATTTCCTAAAAGAGTCATATCACTATATATTGGATGTCCATCTTTGTAATCTGCACATCATCATTCAATCAAATTCGAGTATTCTTCGAAATTGTTTACCAAGTTCGCTTCTCTCTGCGTCATTTGGTATCAAAGTAGTATTCTTTTATGACGATGGTGAATAACGTGAATGCCAATCTCCCCGTAGCTGAGGGCCGTGAAAACGAGCCTATTACAAGGACGGAGTTCAACCAATTCGTGAATCAAACCGATCAGAGGTTTCAAGAGATCCTTGAGGCCATCCAACGTTTGTCCACAAACCAAACCCTTGGTGTTCTTCCAGCCGAGCGAATTCTTATCGCTGATCTCGAAGTTGCAATGGAGCGTGGAGGAAATCCCGACATAGAAATCAAAATTATGTCGAGGATACTGAAGACGAAGATGAAGAGTATTTTCAAGACATGCCCATTCGTGGAGGCCGTCAATATAGAGGATTTCAGGATGAGTACATTCGTGGAGGTCGCCGACATGAAGGTTATCGACGTGATCCTGAGCAGTATCAATTAAAGGTAGATCTCCCAACTTTCAACGACAATTTAGATATTGAAGATTTTATGAATTGGCTTTGGGAGGTCGAAAAATTCTTTGATGCCATGGTGATCGATGAGGATCGCCAAGTAAAACACGTGGCGAAAAAGTTAAGGAGCAGCGCTTTAGCCTGGTGGGAGCAGATACAAATATCTCGACACTCACGAGGAAAAGCGCCCATCCGAACATGGAGACGGATGAAACGAATGTTAAAGGTTCAATTCCTTCCACCTAACTATAAACAAGACTCGTTAAATTCAAACCACCCGCTAGATTTTTTATGCCCTTCTTTTCCTCAATTATCTCGAGAAATTAGAAGAGAAACCAAGGATGGAAGAAGAGATGGAGCAAAAAGACCGAGGGATCAGTCCCGAAGCCGAAACTTCCATCGAGAAACCAAGCAAACAAGATGAGGATGATGACTAGGAAGTGAAGAAAAGCAAAGGACTCTGCAAATGTTACTTGCTAGATAGGCCTCGGATAAAATAGATTACGGAAGATCCGACGTGCGAAAGGAATTGTCTAATGATATTGTGTGAAAAGATCCAACGTTTTGATTCATCCGATATTCCGGAACAAGTTCTTGATGGAATGAAGAAATCGTGCGAAATTGAAATTGTCCCTTATTCATTGACACTTGGTTATTCCTATTGGAATGCGGGTCGTCTATTAAAGCATATTCTCCCACCCAAGATTGAGAAAAAAAAATCGACATTCCAGTGGATTCTTTGGAGTTCCAGAAAAGAGGCCAAATGAGGAAGAAGAAGAGGAAAAGACACTGGAAGTACAGAAGTAAGAATATCCAGACAAGACGAACTTGAGAACGAATTCTTCTAAAGAGAAAGAGAATGATGTAGGACAACTAACGTACAATTTTTGGGAAAAACGCAATATTACGATTTTAGATAAAGTTTTATGTATTTTTCTATTTTAAGAATTTTAGCAATATAGATAATCGCGATATTAGATTTTAATTGTGTTTGATTAGATTAGATTAGAGTTGTTTTATGTTATTTTTAGTAATTCTATTTCCTAAAGGAGTCCTATCACTATTTATTAGATGTACATCTTTGTAATCTGCACATTATCATTCAATCAAATTCGAGTATTCTTTGAAATTGTTTTCCAAGTTCGCTTCTCTCTGCGTCATTTTTGTATATTTCGGAAAAATAAAACAAGCAAAAGAATGAACAAAAATAAAAAAAAAATCCATAATATACCTTAATTTCGATTTTTCTAATTAATTCGCCTCATACCCAAAGATTAGGATCGGAAGGAAATTTTATTCGTAATATACTCTTAGATTCGAGTCGTTAAGCGGATTAAGTATAAAATGACATCGTCCCATTATACGATGGGCATAGTATGAAATTCTATACTAATTTATCAACCCGTTCCATAAGATTGTGGTTAGGGTATGTATTTCATTTTCTGAAGGGACGATGCATATAGGGAGTACATATTATGGTATGTTTGTTTATAGGGTTAATACCACGAAAAATCCTAAATTGGTACATCTGTGACATATTTATCTCAAACTATTTTTTTACCATAAAAAAGCCTAAACTGATATATTTGTGACAAATTTACCCCAAACTAGTGTACCTGTGATAAATTTACCCTTTGTTGGTTTTCATTAAATTTAACCATCAAATTGCTGAGTTGGTTGTCATGAGAGTTCACATGTGTATTAATTTAGGGTTTTTACCCTCTGTTTATTAAATGTGTATCAGTTTGAGATTTTTGATGATGTTAACCCAATTTGACGAAAGGTAAATTTATCATAAATGTACAAGTTTGTGATATTTCATGGTCAAAGAGACTAATTTAGATTAAATTTATCACAGATATACCATTTTAGGATTTTTTTTTCTATGGTCAAAAAAATAGTTATGGGGAAATTTAAGACATGTGTACTAGTTTGAAATTTTTCATGGTAAAAAAATAAAATTTAGCGTAAATTTTTCAAGGTGTATAGGTTTGAGATTTTTTGTGTTATTGACCTTTATTTATAGTTGTGCAAACTTTTTCAAATAAACAAACATCATTTCATAGAAGTTAACCAAACAAGAAGTCAAGCCAACCATCCGGCTTTTGAAATTTAAAAAATTCTTAGGAGTGGTTAAAATTCCATGTGGGGACCACTTTACCTATCCAAAATTCAATCTTTATGTTTTGGGAAAATTATCCTTTAAGATTTGCAAAAATATTTCAGATAATTCTCAAAAAATCAAATAATAATCCAATTAGAATAATTATCATCTATAGCATCAAATAACATCAAAGAATCCACAAGATAATGATATCCAACCAATTCGGTGATCATTGGACAATTATCCAGTACAAATTAGATATCATCCAATTTAACAATTCTCAAAATTAGATATTATTCCTTACCCAAAAAAAATAGATATTTTCCAATTTAGCATAATCCTTATCCACAACATCAAAATATCAATGAAATAATCAAGGATAAGATAATCCCACCAACGCAAGAAAGCATTCAAGGCAAGGATCATCCACAATCAAGCAAATTTGGTTATTAGGCGAATGAGCCAAAAATTAAGTCTGGTTTTGCCCAAAAATTCTCGTATTTTCCAACTCGATCTTGATCATAGAAAAAATGCCGAATGATTTATTACCTTAAGAAAAGATATTTCCTAGTCAAAATAAATCAATTCTCAAGTATGCATATAGAATTTGGCCAATTCATGGATAAATTGAATTTCTTTATTTAAAAAAATTTGAATTTTGTGCAAAAGAGGTTAATTTCAGTTTTTAACAAAATTTGATGAAAAGATTGGAATTTTTTCACTTTTAATTGCAAATCAATACATACTCCTCAAGGTATATATATGCAAGTTATCAAGTAAACAAGCATAAATTAGCGATCTGTTGACACCAAAATAATGAGCACAAATACTGAGTAGGCGTCAATGTTATCAAGTCCTAATTCGGTAAAACGAAGGATGGCTAATGCGGTAAAATGAAGGATGGCTAATGACTTTCGAAATTCAGCGAGTTGAAAGGAACCGAAGTTCGGGAAGTGGGCAGTGGAGCCACTAATTACCGAAGTTCGGTAGGTTAGCATGATTCGGTAACTTCCCGAAAAATTACAAAAGAGCAACAATAGAGGGATCCAAGTGTAAAGAAGGCTATGGATCAACCAAGTTAACCACATTAACAGGAAGTTACGAGCAGAGAATAAAAATGATGGGCACCAGCAGATCATGGGAATGAAAGTTACTCAAAAGAATAAAATTCAAAGTCATTGTAGCAATTGAAGATCAATTTTGGCAGACAAAAGCAATGAATAACATGGGCAAAAAGAGTGGTTAATAAAGGCACCAAGATTCAAGATTTGAAAACACAAAGATAACCAACCGAGCAGTTGCAAAGTGCAAGGAGATACAACACAAAGATAACCAACCGAGTAGTTGCAAAGTGCAAGAAGATACAAATATTCATAGGGAAAGGGAAGTTAGATCAACAACACATACAAAAATACTCAATTTCCCTTGCAATTTTGCTTTCAACGCACTTTAAGCTTTCCTGCACTTTCAATTTCTGCAACCCAGTTTATTTCACAATCATTTACAATTTTTCTAAGAGTATTGTAATGTAACTCAGACCTTTTGTTGATCTCAAATCTACCTTCAATCCATTCATTTCTATCTATTTCCATACCTACTCCTTGTGATTTGTTTTTCGTCAGAAATTCCTTTGAGGATTAAGCCACAGGACCCTTATAATTAAAATCAAAGGACGAATTTCGTTGAAAGATAGTCCTTATTGTAAATGAGTGAACACAATCACAAGTTGAGAAAAATTACCTTTTATAAGCCAAACTTTCAGCACGCATGCAAGATGTAAACTTGAGCCTTCTCAGCTGACTTCAAGTATCAAAGAGCGTTACAGTTCTTGTGTTCATTTGTTATCAAGGAATGAGGTTAAAGGAATGACATTTACAATATCCCCAAAAGTATATAAAGCATGAGGAAAAAATAACGGGTGTGTTTGAAATAATCGTGGGTAATGTTCCAAGGCCCCCATGGAATAAATCAAGGGTATGTTTCAATAATTATCTCATTACCTATTATTTGTTGAAACTATAACAAAAAATTAACTATTAATTCTTATTGAAACAATGCAACTATCCAAGTAGGAACTACATTTAATTTTATTAAGTTTGACTTCGTATTTTTATAAATTGATTATGTTTAATGGTAATTAATTAATTATGTACAATGGTTACATCTTTTCAAAAGTAAAGAGTTGTTTCCAAATTAACGATTTTTGGACATGAAGAATTGGGATTACAATTTTTCAGACATAAAAAGTTGTGTTTTATTAGACATGATAAGTTGTACAGGAGGTGGTAATAGCGTTACCCTTATAGAAACGCTTTTCGGCTTACATACAAGAACCTCTTTTTCTTTCAATTTTTTTTTTTAACTAGTAGAATGCTTTTTGCTGCTAGTAGCAAATAAGTAATGTATTCATTACTTTAGGAGAGAGAAAAGAAAAAATTTGTTCCCGAACACACGACCACCCATTTATCTTGTCATTTTTTTGTACAGCACTTGCTTGCTACAGCCAATCTCATCATTTACAGCCTGAAGCGCACATAACTCCGAGGATCTGCAACATGATGATGACCTAAGCAAGCTCCAAAAGGAGAAATGCCAGATATGCTTCTCGGATACCGAGGGACAGTCCACTCGATTAGTTATTATGGAAGGTAAAACATATGCCTTAATACTCGACTCGCCATTGATCAACGGGGGAGGAATGACGCCCGATGCTTCGAGAGCACCTCAATCTCAAATTCTGTAGAAAGTATCCATCGTCGAAGCTCCAATAAGGCCCTCTTCGGTCTTGTAGATGCGGGAGAGACCGGCTGAATCAAAGGGCTTAAAAAGAAGAGGATGTTGCTCGTCCACAAGCTCTTCGGGACACTGAGCCGTGCCCTGGTCCGTAAAGAAGAATCCTATGGAATATCTTTGCTCGTGCCCACTCATCGTTACTCGGTGACGAGGGCTTTGTAATCTCCCATCGCTCCATCCCTGCGTTGCAAAAATAAATAAATAAAAAGAGGAGAGGCTCACGATGCCAGAAGATTATAACTCTCGGGAGACTTTAAATCTTGATTTCTTTTGACCAATAATACGAGGTTTACATGTTTAGTTTATGTCAGATGAGTTTTAACATCTCACCACAAGCTAGCATCGATCTCGTCGTATTGATGTTCATTCAAACATTCGAATATATGGTTCACACGGCGACCCGTTGATCAGAGTTTCACCAAAAAAAAAATCAACTCTAATGTCGTAATTCTAGCTATTGCCGTACTTGATCAATACAAGAAATGTGGACAATGATTTACCAACTCCTTGAACCGAATTCAATAGAGAGAGGTGGGGTGGGGGGACTCACGTAGAATGACTCCCCAGTGAGGACGACGAAAAAGGAAGGCGAGGAAAAGGCGACCTCGATCCAAAGTCCGTCCTTAGTTTGCATTTCCAATCCGTTCACATGATTCTGGTGAAGTATGGTCACGAAGTTGGTGTCGCGATGGCTTTAGCCCCGGGCTTCTTGGACCCCTCGGTCCCGGGAGCTGCGTATCTCATGAGACGCAAATTGTATCTGGCCGACTTGGCTAGCAAATCTATGTACTTGTCTACGCCCAAACTTCCCAAAACGAGCTTCTTCACTAGTGAATCCAACTCGAAAACCGTCGCAGCATACGTATTCATCGTCTCACTGCATGTTCATGAGAAAGCACACATCGAAACTGGTAGTTTCCATAGAGAGGGGTGTAAATTGTCAACTTCATGTTGCGTGTTTTTATGTGTACGACGATTCATATAGGTTTTCTTCGTGTACCAAGGTAATCGAAATTTCGAATTCGCGTCATTATAGATCCATTTGATGAACATTAATCTCTTGACACTTCTCTAATGGGAACCAATAATATGATCACCGATAATTAAAAAATTAAAGGATTACCAAAATCTTGTGTTTCCCTCCGGCCACATGAGATCGGCTAATGTTTCAATTGAACCCGAGTGTGGGGCGTAGCCCACTCCAAACGACTTGCAGAGAGGCTCAATGGGAAGATCCGCGTGGTAGCCTTGGTACTGCTTATCCGGAACGACGAACTGGCGCTTCACGTCGGCCGGGAGCTTGACCAATGTCTCTAACTCTTGGAACACTTCATTGTGAAGCTCCAGGGTAATCACATTGTACAAAGCTTCGAAGCAACCGAATTCTTCGAGGGCTCGCCGGACTTGGCTTTGCAAGGAGTCCCATTGACGGGTCCCCGGCTTGCAGGTATCTAATTCGGACAGATCTATCAGGGGAAGTTTCATTGTTGGAATAAGGCTCATGGTTAATGTCTTTGTTCTGAATACTTCTTTCTCGGGGTGGTTCTCTACTTGATTTATAGGGCTTGCGCATCTTCGTCGTTGCCATTGTAGCAATTTTAAAGTTGAAAATGAAGAGTCAATTATTTTCCTTTTTTCCTCTCTTTTTGCGATTCAAACAAGAGTTGACTAATTAATGCAATTGTTCTTTGGGAAATGTTTTTGTGACAGTACTGTGAAGGACGGTACAATCTCAATCTTTGATCCACACACTATCATAGCGTGTTTTGCGTAAAGCACCCATTGATTAAGAGATAGTATAGTTAGAAATAATTGACAGTACTATCAGACTGTCATACTAGAAGGTTTTTATTTTTATTTTTGGCATATAGCTTTTGGATAGTTAGTGACTTGACTTCAACAAAAGCGTTGATGAAGGTTGTCGTCCTCTTGCTGCGTGTCTTCTACATGGAATACATGGAAACAAATCAGCAGTAAGGTTAAAATTGAAGACTAATATCAACGCCACACTAGCAAACAACAACCCCACCTGCAAGCAACGAAATAACGCTTACTTTATGAACATTGGCATTTGAAAAAAGGAAACTTACTTGCGTTTATTTAGTTTTCGGAACATTTTAATGTTTGAGCTCTTAGATGGTTTGAAAAGATTAAATCAAAAGCTAGTGGCTCATTTAGAGGTTTGAAGGGAACCGAAGAGAATACTTAACTCGAGAAGTTCAATTTTAGGAGTCCAGGGAATTGTTGTTTTTTTTTTTTGGTAAGGTTTTTTTTTCTTTTTTCTTTTTTTTTTGGGTAAGGGAGTCCAGGGAATTGTTGATGTTGAGAGTCAAAGAGAAATGACAACAGGGTGTTTATGGTAGCTCAACCCAAATTAGGGTTGTATAACATGTATTTATATGAGTGACTAATTATAATAAGGGTATAAATAAATACAATTATAGAAATACCTCAATATACATATAATAACACATTAATACTCCCATTCAATTCGAAGTAGGTGTAACAACTGAGAGATTGGATCTCAATAGCGCATGACGCCAACTAAGTAACCCCTTTGTAAATATGTTTGCCACCTGATCCTCGGTAGGCACATAGCGAACATATAGATCATCGGAAGCAACTTGCTTTCGAACAAAGTGAAAATCCAACTCAATGTGTTTGGTGCAAGCATGAAATACGAGATTAAGAGCAAGATATGTGGCAAAGATTGTCACACACCGTGCCCCGGGCACGGGCTCGCGACTCCTTGCAAGCACAAACTCTCTCTCAAGGACCCAGGATTCACATAAAGGTCGAGAGATATATCATATAGAAAGCACGCGAAAGCAACGATATTAAAAATCCTCCATACAAATACAAAATGGGACTTGGGTAAAGAGAATACTAATAAAGACATAAATTCCCAAATATTCATACAAGAGCATGGCAAACTAAACTTGCTGGTCAATAGGGGTGACGAGGCTAGTACAAAAGACGATCATATCTGATCTCAAAAAGGGACAGGCATCGTGGTCACCATCAAAATATCATACCAGAACAGAAACTCCTATGGCAAGCTACTAGAGTCGCCAGTCTCCTCCTCAGCCTCCTCGGTGGGCTCATACTCCGAGAAGATCTCCGAACAAACCTCCACGGTGTCCGTCATTGTCTCGTCAACTGATGCCTCCACCTGGTTATCCTCGATGGCCTCGATCACTATAACCTCATCAATGTTCTCTAAGGTCGGGGTCCTTTCAAGACCATTCCTCGAGCCAGCGACTTACTCCTCGGCCTCCACTGAATCCCGAGCGGGATGGCACCAACTGGGTATCACCCCATGAGGTACCTCAGTGGGTTTCAGTGGCCCTGTAAAAATGTTCCCTATCTTTCTGAACCATGCCTCGTACCTGTGAGGCTTCCAGCTACTACCACCCTCATCTACCCAAATAACTATATACTTCCTAACATAAACGGTCTCCTGTCCATCAGGAAACTCCTCAAAATATACTGACATCTCCTTTGGGTCACCAAACTTGATTGGCCACATCCTCAAGACCTAGATCTGAAAAAAAAAAAAGGGAGGTCCTACAACGGGGTGAGACATACACTCAGTAAGGTGGGTCATAACCCTAGGTTAGGCTGACCGTTCACTCAGGCAATTACAATCACAACAATTTATACAAAACCGCATGAAGTATTCAACTATCACAAAATAACACACGGATGTCAAGCTTGCAATCAAGGCATTTTATTACATCATTAAGCTCAAGCACACATTATCAAGACAGATTACACCTTCCACCCTTTCCTGCCTCCTCACTTTCATGCCCGCGTTTAGAACGCCTTAGGCTCAGTCCACGTAAACGCATCAGACCGTCTCATTGACAAACCCGCGTAAACACATCATGTTTTCAATCTCATTCCAGGCCTGTGTCGACACATCTCAACTCCGTCTTGAGTTTCAACGCATCAGGACTATGGCCTTCTCAATCCCGCGTCTCGTACTCCTCAAGGTTCCATTCAATTCAAATCCTGTGCCTCAGCGCCTCAAGGTATCCATTCACACAACCCCGTGTCTCAACGCATCAGGGTGTCACAAATTCTCAGACATGGCACAAATTCATTTCATTCCATAGCACACATTCGAATGTAAACTCATGTGACGAACGACACACCCATGGCATGCAAGACAATTAAATTTGATATACAAATGTGACAATCAATTCATAGCACAAGCATTGTCAAACCTTCAAGTCCTCTATATGTTTCTAGGACGTACATTGGACAACCACATTATGACCTCCAAGAACCAATCAATTCGCACACAAATTACCCAATCGAGTCCAATCGTCCTATTAAAGGTTTAGAATTCCCTTACCTCAAGCTTAATTCAATACAAGTCTTTTTCCAAGCACCTCAAGGGTTTGGTTCCAATGATCCAAGATCAAGTCTGCCTCGCAACCTAAGGAAATTCATCCAATCATCAATTTTTCTTCCTCAAATCGTCACCCCACTAAATATACACATCATGGACCTATCAATTAACATCTTCACACTCCTCAACGATGAATTTAGAGCTCAATTTCAACACCAACAGCCTTCCACAGAACCGGTATGCACAGAACCGAAACAGGGCATTTTCGATTCCTATTTATTCAGCCCTTACACCAACTTAAATCCTCAATTTAATTACTAATCTACTTGCTAACATGTAGTTTTAAGGGTTGGGAAGCTTCACCGAAAATTTGAAGCCAAGGCGACGCCGGAAAGTCCTTGAACGGCGTCGGTTCCTCCGGTTCTTCAACCGGTTAGTTCTGGCCCTTCAAACACAAGACCCATTTGAGGTCAAAACTCCATCAAATTCCTTCAAATTTTTTACCACAACTCAGTCTATTTGTCCTCTAGACGTCTACAAATTTGGTCAAAAAAATCAAAGGTTTCAGGGTTCTACAAAGCCTAAACCGTTGCTTACCTCCAGCTGCGACGGTTTCCGTCGACTTTCGGGAGATTGGCCGGTCGGAGTTCCTCACTGAGTCAAATGGCTTGCTTCCACTTTGGGAATGTCGACAAGAGGATTAGGAAGCAGCAGGTGGTCGGCTCGATAGCTGGAAGTCGTCGAAAGTGGCGGTCGACGGCGGTGAAACTGGCGGACAGAATCGGTCAGGCGGCGAGCGATCGGCAGAAAGGAAGAAGTAGAAGAAGAAGAAAAATGGCAGAATGGAGGAGGGTGTTCGGTCAAAAGGAGAGAGAGAGAGAGGTTTATGCTTCATTTTCAAGAGTCAACTTGTTGAATGGTAGGTAAAAATGTGACTCCATCAACATCATAGCCTAATCCTTTGACACTTGTCCATGTGTCAATCAATGTTCATCCAATGGCTCTTATTTTTCTCAATTTTAGGCAGCTATAATGGGGTTTCAATGACCAAAATGCCCTTGTCAAATTATTAAAGCAAAGCCAAGGCTTGAGGGACAAAATGGTAATTTTACCCCCAACGTACGAAACTTCGTTTTCTTAATTCCAATTTTCTTCGATAACGCGA
Organism: Rhodomyrtus tomentosa; assembly: GCA_028455895.1. Lineage (NCBI taxonomy): Eukaryota > Viridiplantae > Streptophyta > Magnoliopsida > Myrtales > Myrtaceae > Rhodomyrtus > Rhodomyrtus tomentosa. The sequence continues at coordinate 37,325,670 of JAPCWY010000004.1, forward strand.
TGGCCAATTCAATTGTAATGTTGGAATTCTTGATTATTCATTTTCTAATTTCGAAACTCGTTTCTGAATCGTTTTTGAATCATTTCTTTATCCAATGCGATTCTAGCCTATCCCGAACTAACGGGCATCTTTTGCAGACGTTACGCATATTGACCCTGTGATTCATATCACAATTAGGTTTCGTCAATTCATGGCGACTTTGGTTGTCATGTAATTGTGAAGGTCTATCATTAGTTCCGATGTCTCGATCGTCATTGTTCAATTTAGAAAAATTTTGCAAATTATATATATTGGTTAAGCGGCATCACCCGCACTCCAATCGTATAATGCTAGTGATGCATTTCTTAATCATTCTTAGGTCGACATTGTATGGCTTTAAATGTCCCCTCGACAATCCTTATGGTCAAAGTGTCATTTCTTATTCGAATTCCCTAAGTCCACATACTTTCTCTCGGGTTAGCCTTTCCTTTTTGGTCAGTCAACTCAAGATTGATCAAATCCGAGCAAAATACGACTGAAATATATCGTTAGAGATTTTTTCATTAATGAGTCTTGAAATGACAGGAAAAATCAGAATGTCACAACTCTTCCCCCTTACAAAATTTTTTTTTTTTTGTCTCCAAAATTTACAACAAACTTGGTTACTCAAACAAATGGGGGTATTGACGCCTCATCGTCTCCTCACTTTCCCACGTAGCGCCTTCGGTTCCATGGTGCTCCCAAACAACGTTGACCAATGGAATCGTTTTATTTCTCGGAATTTGCTCTTTTCGATCCTCGATTCTAACTGGCTTCCCCACGTAGGATAGTCTGTCACCACTTCTATAACCTCGTAGTCCAGTACATGCGTCGGGTCCAGTTCGTACTTCCGTAGCATTGATACATGGAAGACGTCATGCACTTGGGATAGATTAGGTGGTAAGACCAGTTTGTAGGCTAAGGTCCCGATTCGTTCTAAAATTTCAAATGGGCCTACGTACCTTGGGCTCAGTTTTCTTTCTTTTCAAATCATGATAATCCCCTCATCGGCGACACCTTAAGAAAAACATGATCCCCTACTTAAAACTCCAAAGGCTTACGCCGTTTATCCGCATAACTCTTTTGACGACTCTGTGCCGTCTTCAGTCTATCCCGACTTATCTTTACCGCTTCCACTGATTGCTCTACCAACTCTGGGCTTGTGATTCTCCTTTCTGCAACCTCGTCCCAACAAATCGGGGTTCTGCAAGCCCTGCCATTTGAGTGCTCTGGTGATAGCTGCTATCATATGCGAACTCTACCAAATGCAGCTAATCCTCCCACCCACCTTTGAAGTCTATTACGCACGCTCGCAATATGTCCTCGAGCATCTGAATCGTCCTTTCCGATTGTCCATCCGTTTGTGGGTGGTATGCCGTATTAAATTACAGTCGAATCCCCTTGGCATCTTGAAGGCTCTTCCAGAAGTTCGCCGTGAACTTGGGATCTCTGTCTAATGTAATCGTCACGGGTACTCCATGTAGTCTCACTATCTGTCTTATGTACAATTCGGCATATCTGTCCATTGCGAAATACTTTCGCACATGGATGAAGTGTGCAGACTTGATCAACCTGTCCACGACTACCCAAATGGAATCGTGGTCTCTTTGGCTCCTTGGGAGTCCCATTACAAAGTCCATCGTTACATGCTCTTACTTCCATTCAAAAATCTCCAGTGGCTGTAATAATCCTTTAGGCTTACAGTGTTAGGCCTTCACCTGCTGGCATGTCAAGCACTTTGCCACATACTTCGCCACATCCACTTTCATCCCATTCCACTAATAATGTTGGCGTACGTTCTGATACATCTTTGTGCTTCTTGGGTGGATACTATAATTACTCCTATGAGCCTCTGATAAAATCCTTTCCCTGAGTTCTTCGTCCTTTGGCACGTATAAACGTCCTCGGAATTTCAAGTTTCCATCCTCTAACACTTGAAATTCTGGTTTCCTTTATGTCGCGTCCATCTCTAGGATTTTCTAAATTCTGGATCCGTATGCTACAAGGCTTTTATCCTTTCATGGACCTCAAGTTCTATTATCAGTGTGGCTATCAAACTGGATAACTGACAGACTTCTAATCTGAACTCAGAATCCCTCAAGTTCTCGAATAACGACCACCCTTTCACCAGTAGACAAACGATGCTCAATTTCTGGCTAAGCGCATCCGCGACTCGATTCGCTTTCCTAGGGTGATATAGTATATCGCAATCATAATCCTTAAGCAGCTCCATCCATCGACGCTGCCTCATAATTAGTTCCTTCTGTGAAAACAGATACTTCAGGCTCTGGTGGTCAGTGTAAATTTGAAACTTTTAGCCACACAGATAGTGTCTCCAGATTTTCAGAGCAAAGATGATCGCTGCTAACTCCAAATCGTGAGTTGGATAGTTCACTTCATGAGGTCTCAATTGTCGGGACGCGTAGGCCACTACTCTTCCATGTTGCATTAGCACACAGCCTAGTCTCTTTAGCGAAGCATCACTATATATCTCATAGCCTCCAGGTCTTGATGGAATCGTCAACACCGGTGTGGTTGTCAATTAATGCTTGAGCTCTTGGAAACTCCTTTCACACTTATCCGTCCATTCAAACCTCGTTTCTTTCTTTGTCAATCTTGTAAGTGGAATAGCTATGGATGAAAATTTCTCCACGAAACGTCTGTAATATCCCGCCAATCCAAAGAAACTTTGGACTTCCGTGACCGTAGTAGGTCTAGGCCAATTCGTTACAGCTTCAATCTTCACAGAATCCACAACAATTTCTTCTCCAAACACCACATGGCTAAGAAATGTCACTTTATTCAACCAGACTCGCATTTACTAAGCTTAGCGTAAAGCGAGTGTTCTCTCAGGGTCTGCAAAACAATTCTCAAATGCTCCTCATGTTCTTCGTCACTCCTTGAGTAAATCAGAATATCGTCGATAAAGACTATGACGAATCTATTCAAGAATTCCTTAAACACCCGATGCATCAGGTCCATAAATGTGGCTAGAGCATTGGTCAATCCAAAAGGCATCACAATGAATTCATAATGACCATACATTGTCCTAAAAGCGGTCTTAGATATGTCTTCCTTCTTAATTCTCAACTGGTGATATCCGGTTCTCAGGTCAATCTTAGAAAATACCGCAGCTCCTTGCAATTGGTCAAATAAATCATCAATCCTCGATAGAGGGTACTTATTCTTCACTGTCACTTGATTCAACTGTCTATAGTCGATGCATAAACGCAATGACCCATCCTTTTTCCTTACAAACAACACCGGTGCTCCCCACGATGAAGCACTTGATCGGATAAATCTCTTATCCAGTAACTGTTGCATCTACACCTTTAACTCTTTCAGTTCTGATAAGGACATTCTATAGGGTGCCTTCGAGATTGGCTCCGTTCCGGGAGCTAACTCAATCACGAACTCTATTTCTCGCTCTGGTGGTAATCTTGGTAACTCTTAGGGAAAAACGTCAAGAAAATCGCGCATTACCGGAATACTTTCTAGTTTAGGCTCCTCGGCAGTCGTGTCCATAACTGCAACTAAGTACGCCTAACATCTTTCAGTCATCAACTTCGTCACTCCAAGAGACGAGACTAACGGAATCGAGGTTCCTCCTAGACTTCCTACAAATTCAAAGCTAGGGCGACCTTCTGGGTAGAAACGAATTATCCTACTAAAGCAATCCACTACTGCCCCCTGTTTACCCAGCCAGTCCATTCTTATGATCACATCAAAGTCATACATGAGTAACACAGCTAAATCAATTCCCTCCTTACTACCACCAATTACGATCCTACAGTCAGCACAGCCCAACGAAACCAGTATATTATCTTTCAACGGGGTGGCCACATGCAGAATCACACTCAACGGTTCTAATTTCATATTAATCAAATCAGTAAACCGAGCAGACACAAATGAGTGTGTTGCGCCAGGATCAAACAAAGCATATGCAGCTTGGTCACACAAATAAACTGTACCTATGACCACGCATGGCGTTTCTTCTGCCTCCCTACGAGCTACTCCATAAACTCTCCCCTGAGCTGGGGGTTGATTCTGATCAATCTGAGGAGTAGCAACTGACGGTCTAGCCTATGGTCACTACCCTTGAGGTCGATTCGTTGGAGCTTGATACGGGCAAGTCCTCATCTGGTGGCCCATCTGAACACACTTAAAGCATGCTCCAGTTCTTGCTGGACATGGTCCATTACCATGTCTTCTGCCACAAAGGCGACAGTTCCAATTCATGAAATTTTATGCGGCTTCACAATGTTCTTCCTTACCGGAGGGACAAAATGTCTATTGCCAATTAGTAGTCTCTTACCCATCTGGCAATTGTCTCTGAATGAATTAAATCGCGATCCAGATGCGGCATTTCTCTCCTTCAGATCCCTCTCAATCATTTGCCCCCGTTCATAAATTTCCTTGTAGGTCCTCAGATTCAAGGCTATCATCTAGCTGCAAAGCTCAAGTCTTAGTCCATCCCGAAATCTTCGCGCCTTCTCCAGGGGATCCTCTACTGATCGAGGTGCGTACCTTGACAGCCTAGAGAATTACGCTTCATACTAATCTACGGTCAATTGATTTTGACGCAGCTGTAAGAACTCAACTTGCTTTCTTTCTCGGGCTGTTTTCGAGAAATACTTGTCATTGAATGTCGTAGTAAATGCATTCCAGCTCATGGTCGTTCCTTCCGGAAAAACTCCATTTTTGGTGACAGCCCACCAGTCATTTACGGTACCTTCTAGTTGATACACCGCCAGCAGCATCTTTTCCTCATCTGTGCATCTTAGCACCCCAAAAGTCTTTTCCAGCTTCTCGATCTACCTTGGTGCTAGTTCGGGATCACCAGTCCCATCAAACTGGGTCGGCTTCAACTTGATAAATTGTTCGACCAGTTGGCCCATTTGTCTGCCACAACAATTTCTTCCTGGGCATTCACTTCTTCATTGCCCTGGTCGTGGTCGCCATTGTTTCCATTGCCCCCGTTGTTAGCATTGACGGTAGCTATTGCGGCTCCTACCGCTTGGGCTATGGCAGCATCCATTTCTTGGGTCTACCTGTCGATGAGGTCGCCAATCCTTTCGAGCGCCCTCAATACTCCATCCATCCTCGGGTTCTCTACTATAGGCAGCCTCGAGCTAGAGGCTCCACTCCTAGGACTTTCAGGTCTCCTAGACGGATTACTCATTCTTATACGCTTCTACTGAGCCTGGTCCACCATAATTTCATCAAAGAGTTAGTAACTCATTCATTCAACTAAGTCCAGAGCTACCAAACTATGCCTTAATAGAAACAGTTACAATACAACAACCTTCCACACAACAAATTCCACAGATTCTTCAATACGCAGTTCATGGTTTCCTCAATTCCGTTCACTCCAACGATTCACCAAAAACAAGCCATGCCCATTCGCTTAACAAGCCAAAACCTAAAAATGACTTTCAACACTAAGCGTGGAACTTCATTCTCTTATATCACCACAATCCTGCCAAAGTCAAATGCCAATCATATGTGCCAAGTCATATGTCATGCAACCCGCGTCTTATCCTAACCAGTTTCCTAAGGTCTCGCTACCCGTCCTTGTCCCAACTTAATCCTCCTTAGTACCCCAATCCTCAATCAATTTCGAATTGAGCTGACCTTACTCTGATACCAAGCAAATGGGGATGTCACGCCCTGTACCCCGAGCACGGGCTCCCGACTCCCTACAAGCACAAACTCTCTCTCGAGGTCCCAAAATTCACATAAAGGTTTAGAGATATATTATACAGAAAGCACGCGGAAGCGACGACATTAAAACTCCTCCGTACAAATACAAAATGGGACTTGGGTAACAAGAATACTAATAAAGACATAAATTCCCAAATATTCATACAAGAGCATGGCAAACTAAACTTGCTGGTCAATAAAGGTGACGAGACTAGTACAAAAGACAATCATATCTGTTCTCAAAAAAGGACAGGCATCGTGGTCACCATCAAAATATCAGACCAGAACAGAAACTCCTATGTCGAGCTACTAGAGTCGTCAGTCTCCTCCTCAACCTCTTCAATGGGCTCGTACTCCGAAAAGGTCTCCGAACAAATCTCCACGGTGTCCTCCATCGCTTTGTCAGCTGATGGCTCCACCTGGTCATCCTCGGTGGCCTCGATCACTATAACCTCATCGGTGTCCTCCAGGGTCGGGGTCCTCTCAAGACCATTCCTCGAGCCAGCAACTGACCCCTCGGCCTCCACTGAATCCCGAGTAGGATGGCACCAACTGGGTATCACCCCACGGGGTACCTTAGTGAGCTTCAGTGGCTCTGTAGAAACGTCCCCTATCTTTCTAAATCAAATCCCGTGCCTGTGAGGCTTCTAGCTACTACCACCCTTATCTACCTATACGATTGTACACTTCCTAACATAAACGGTCCCCTGTCTATTAGGGAACTCCTCAAAATATACGGACATCTCCTTTGGGTCACCAAACTTGATAGGCCACATCTTCAAGGCCTAGGATTTGAAAAAAAAAGGGGGGTCCCACAACGGGGTGAGACATATATCTCAGTAAGGTGGGTCCTAACCCTAGGTTAGGCTAACCGTCCACTCAAGCAATTACAATCACAACAATTTATACAAAACTGCATGAAGCATTCAACTATCACGAAATAATACACGGATGTCAAGCATGGAATCAAGGCATCTTATTACATCATTAAGCTTAAGCATACATTATCAAGCCAGATTACACCTTTCACCCTTTCCTACCTCCTCACTTTCATGCCCGCGTTTAGAACGCCTCAGGGTCGGTCCTCGTAAACGCATCAGACCATCTCATTGACAAACCTGCGTAAACGCATCAGGTTTTCAATCTCATTCCAGGCTTGTGTCGACACATCTCAACTCCGTCTCGTGTTTCAATTCATCAAGACTATGGCTTTCTCAACCTCGCGTCTCGTACGCCTCAGGGTGCCATTCAATTCAAACCCCATGCCTTAGCGCCTCAGGGTATCCATTCACACAACCCCACGTCTCAACGCATCAGGGTGTCACAACTTCTCAAACATGCCACAAGTTCATTTCATTTCATAGCACATGTTCGAATGCAAACTCATGCGACGAATGACACACCCATGGCATCCGAGACGATTAAATTTGACATACAAATGTGACAATCAATTCATAGCACAAGCATTGTCAAACCTTCAAGTCCTCTATATGTTTGTAGGACGTACATTGGACAACCATATTATGACCTTCAAGAACCGATCAATTCGCACACAAATCACTCAATCGAGTCCAATCCTCCTATTAAAGATTTAGAATCCCCTTACCTCAAGCTTAATTCAATACAAGTCTTCTTCCAAGCACCTCAAGGGTTCGATTCTAATGATCCAAGATCAAGTCCGTCGCGTAACCTAAGGAAATTTATCCAATCATCAATTTTTCTTCCTCAAATCGTCACCCCACAAAACATACACCACATGGACCTATCGATTAACATCCTCACATTCCTCAACGATGAATTTGGAGCTCAATTTCAACACCAACAGCCTCCCACAGAACCAATATGCACAGAATCGAAACAGGGCATTTTCGATTTTGTGTATACCCCAACTATTCAGCCCTTAAACCTACTTAAATCCTTAATTTAATTACTAATCTACTTGCTAACATGTAGTTCTAAGGGTTGGGAAACCTCACCGAAAATTTGAAGCCAAGGCGACGCTAGAAAGTCCTTGAACGACGCTGGTTCCTCCGGGTCTTCAACCGGTCAATTTTGGCCCTTCAAACACAAGACCCATTTGGGGTCAAAACTCCATCAAATTCCTTCAAATTTTTTACCACCAGTCTATGTGTCCTCTAGACGTCCACAAAATTTGATCGAAAAATTCAAAGGTTTCAGGGTTCTATAAAGCCTAAACCGTGGCTTACCTCCAGCTATGATGGTTTCCATCGACTTTCGGGAGATTGGTCAGCCGGAGCTCCTCATTGAGTCAAATGGCTTGCTTCCACTTGGAAAATTTTGACAAAAGGATGAGGAAGTAGTAGGCGATCAGCTCGGTGGCTGGTAGTCACCGGAAGTGGCAGTCGACTGCAGCGAAGCTGGTGGATAGAATCGGTGGGGCGGTGAGCGGTCGACAAAAAGGAAGAAGAAGAAGAAGAAGAAGAAGAAAAATGACAGAATGGAGGAGGGCGTTCGGCCATGAGGAGAGAGAGAGAGAGAGGTTTATGCTTCAATTTCAAGAGTCAACTTGTTGAATGGTAGGTAAAAAGGTGACTCCATCAACATTATAGCCTAATCCTTTGACACTTGTCCATGTGTTAATCAATGCTCATCCAATGGCTCTTATTTTCCTCAATTTTCGACAGCTATAATGGAGTTTCAATGACCAAAATGCCCTTGTCCAATTATTAAGGCAAAGCCAAGGCTTGAGGGGCAAAATGGTAATTTTACCCCCAACGTCCGGAACGTCGTTTTCCTAATTTCAATTTTCTTCGATAAGGCGACGGTCAATCCAATTGAATTGTTGGAATTCTTGATTCTCCATTTTCTAATTTCAAGACTCGTTTCTGAATGATTTTTCTATCCAATGTGATTCCAACCTATTTCGAACTGACCGGCGGCTTTTGCAGACGTTATGCGAATCGACCCTGTGATTCATATCACAATTAGGACTCGTCAATTCATGGCGACTTTGGTTGTCATGTAATTGTAAGGGTCTATCACTAGTTTCGATGGTCTCGATCATCAATGTTCGATTTAGGAAAATTTTACAAATTATATATATTGGTTAAACGGCATCACCCTTGCTTCAATCGTATAACGCTAGCGATGCATTCCTTAATCATTCTTAGATCGGTATTTTATGGCTCTAAATTTTCCATCGACAATCTTTATGGTCAATGTGCCATTTCCTATTCGAATTCCCTAGGTCAACGTACATTGTCTCGCGTTAGCCTTTCCCTTTTAGTCAGTCAACTCGAGATTGATCAGATCCGAACGAGATACGACTGAAATACATTGTTAGATACTTTCTCATTAATGAGTCTTGAAATGATAAAAAAAAAATCAAAATGTTACAAAGATGTTGTCACAATAAACAATGAGAGGAGTAGAAAGAGGAACTTTAAGCTCACGAAGTAAATACTGAATCCAAATTGTCTCAGCAACACAATGAGCGACAGCATGATATTCAGCTTCTGTACTACAACGAGCCATAGTGGGTTACTTCTTAGCACTCCAAGAAAAAAGATTGGTGCCGAGAAATACACAAAAATCTGATGTTAAACTTCGAGTATCCGAGCAACCAGCCCAGTCTGTATCTGTATCTGCATAAGCCGTCAAAGAAGTCGGAGAACATCTCTCAATGAGTAATCCATGGGTAGATGTACCAGCTAAATACCGATATATACGTTTGACAGCTTGTAGATGAGGTAATATAGGTTGATGCATAAATTGGCTAACTAGGTTCACAGCAAAGCTAATATCAAGTCGACTCATGGACACATATTGTAAAGCACCAACCATCTATCAATACATCGTTAGAGAAACGAGGAGCTCACCATCATTGACAGACAATCGAGTCTTCGATGCCAACGGAGTAGATACAGGCTTTACCTTGACAAGGTTAAACTTGCGCAAAAGGCTATCAATATATTTAGCTTGAGATAAAAGCATATCGTTGGATCAATGATGAGCCTCAATGCCAAGAAAATAATGAAGTGGTCCAAGATCCTTCATAGCAAATTCTTGTGAGAGTTTAGTGATCAAAAATCATAATAAATGAGGAGTATCACCGATGACAAGGATGTCATCAACATATAGTAGAAGACATAGATGACCCCGAGAAGAAGAATGGACAAATAATGATAGAACAGCCTTACTAGCCATGAAACCCAATGATAATAAAAACCTACTGAAGTGAAGAAACCACGCACGTGGAGCTTGCTTTAAGCCATAAATCGCTTTTCGAAGATGGCATACGTGGTTCGGATATTCAGTATGACAGAAACTAGGAGGTTGACGCATGTAAACTTCCTCAAAGAGGATGCCGTGCAAGAAGACATTATTAACGTCAAGTTGACATATAGCCCATCCTGATGAAATAGTAATAGAGAGAACAATTCGGATTGTTGTAGGTTTAATGGCCGGACTAAAAGTCTCATCATAATCCAATCATGTATGTTGTTTAAATCCATGTGCAACTAGACGAGCTTTAAAGCGTTCAATAGTTCCATCAAATTTTTCCTTAATCTTAAAAACCCATTTACAACCAACCAAATTCTTAGAAGGGTCAAATGGTACTAGATCCCACGTTTGATTAACGATCATTGCATTAAATTCATCTACCATGGTCGCCTTCCAACGTGGGCCAAGAATAGCCTTAGAATAGCAAGTCAGTGTCTCTTCATGAAAAGAATTAGAGAGATTAAAATTTTTCCTTGATTTATGAATACCAGATTTAGCATGAGTTTGCATAAGATGAGTAGGAAGAGAGGATATAGAAGTGGATGAACTAGGTAGAGATGTAGAGAGGACTTGTGAATTTGATGTAGGAGAAATTTGATCAGAATTAGAGGTAGGAGGAATTGTGTCAGAAGTAGAGTTAGGTTGTGACACAGTGAGTGAGTTCAAAAGGAAAGGCGGTGGAGGTGAAAAGGAATTGGAACCAAATTGGGCAGGTTGAGAGGCAGGGAGAGGTGTATTAAGGGGTTGGGTTAGAGAAGTCGAGAGAGGCAGGAGAGGAGCTTGATGCTCAAGGGAGATAGAAGGAAGGATATATTGATTGGAGGAAACAATAAGTGAAGGAAGTAAATTGAAAGAGTTATTTACTGAACTAAAAGAAGAATGACTTTATGAAAAGGAAAAATTCTCCTCATTAAACCGAACATGACGACTGATAAAAACACGATCACTTGATCGATCAAGGCAACAATAGCCTTTGTGATTCGAAACATAGCCAAGAAATATACACGGCATAGAATAAGGTGCAAGTTTACGAGAGACACAAGATGGGAGAAAAGGATAACAAGTACAACCAAAAGTTCGAAAGAACGAATAATCGGACCAAAACCCAAAAAGACAATGCAAAGGAGAAATATTAGATAAAACAGGAGTAGGAAGCCAATTAATAGTGTAGACAGCAATGAGAAGAGCATCGACCCAATATGAAGGAGGCATATGAGCATGGATTAATAAGGTTCGAGACATTTAGATTAAATGTCTGATTTTGCGTTCTGACAGGCCATTTTGAGATGGGGTGTCTGGACAAGAAATGCGTGGAATAATACCATTGTCACGTAAATATGATTGGAACAAATTACTGGTATATTCACCTCCCCCATCAGTTTGTAGGATTTTAATTTTGAAATTGCATAGATTTTCAATGAAACAACGAAAGCGATGAAAATGAGTAGGAACTTCAGATTTATTTTTCATCGGAAAAATTCAAGTGAACCGAGAGTAGTCATCAACGAATAACACAAAATACTTAAAACCAGAATTGGATAAAATGGGACTCGTCCATGCATCAGAATGAATTACAACTAAAGGAAAAGAAGCACGATGATTAACAGACTAAAAAGGCAATCGATTGCCCATAAGACAAGACTCACAAGTGACCGACCTGGAACTAGAATTGCAAACACGACTCAAAACTTGTTTATTTGGATGACCAAGACGAGCATGCCAACGAGTGAGTGAAGAAGAAGAAGCCACGATAGGATGCAAGTGAGATGACAACAAGGAATTGGAAATTGGATAAAGGCCATGAGAAGAATCAGCTTGGAGGAGAACTTGCCCGGTTCATTGGTCCTTCAAAGAAAAGGATGAACCGTTAAAATCAATAGTGCAATAATTTTTACGGCAAAGCTGAGTGATCGAGAGAAGATCACGAGCAAGATTAGGAACATAATAAATAGGTGATAACAGCAAAGATCGAGAACTAGTATGTAAAAAAAATGTACCGACTTGCTTAATAGGCAATAAATAGCCATCACCAATTGAAATTTTCATCGAATCATAAAAAGGTCTGGGATTTAGAATTTTACCGATGTCACTAGTCATATGTGCCAATGCTCCACTGTCAAGATACCACATTGGATCAGAGGTCTAACCAACCGAGAGAGTGGAGAAAGAGTCTGATAAATTGTTTGTAGTGAAGGCATGGTTAAACCTTTGTCGACATTGCAGCGCAATATGCCCAACTCCGTTACAAATCTGACAAGAAAGCTGAGGCCTAGATCCAAGAATGCCTCCCTAGGTAAATGGAGGAACATAGGCCCTTGAATCACTATGAGATCGACTAGAGGAAGGTGATGATCGATCAGAATAGGGGATAAAGAATGACTGTGAATTAAAATTGATTAGTCGAGGCCTTCCAAACTGGTTGATCATGCAAGAACCATCCACTTTGTCCTCGACCAAATCTTCGACCCCTAAAACTACGTCAACCACTACTCCCTCGAAACGGTGGGTTAGGTGAAGTGGATTGTCCAATCAAAGCATGATGGATATCAGATGAAGATGAGGCATTCAATTTTCGGAGAAATCGTTCTTCTTGAATGAGGAGGCGTGATCGGAGATCGTTGAAAGAAAGAATAGTAGGACCATTGTTGACCATTGTGACAAAAGGATCATACTCTGATGGGAGCCCATTAAGGGCTTGAATCACCAAATCCTTATCAGAGATGAAGCAACTGATTGTAGTGAGAGATTCTGCAATTGACTTTAAATGCAGAAGATAATCAAACATTGACTGATCAAGTTTCTTAACGATGTTCTAAAAGTCAAGCTTCAATCCAATTTCATTTACCGCATATCGATCAGTAAGGGTACGTATGGTAATGCTCCAGGGAGAGTGTTTCTGTTCCAAAGGTGTTCCCGGAACACTTTTGGAACAAAAACGCGAATGGTTCAAAAATGTTTCAAAAGTGTTCAGCAGAACACTTTTACACTAGGGAACACTTTTGAAGAAATAACAAAAACTAGCTTCTGGATTTGGGAACATTTTTTTGGAACACTTTTGGAATCATCACCCACTGCCGCCGCCGACATGGCCACCACCCACCGGCCACCGTCCCCGTCGATCGTCGACCGTCGCTGCCACCGATCGCCGCCACCGTTCAGCGGTGAAGAAAATTGTTTTGTTTTAACTTCTCAAACGCATTTCTGTTCCCAAAAAATGTAGCCGGAAACAGAAAAAAAAAATATTTCTATTCAAAAACATTGCCCAAGAACAGAAACATTCTCATACGCACCCTAAAGCGTCGCCCTAGAGCAAGCCAAATCTCTCGAGATGTCCGAAGATCATGAACTTCATGGAAAATCTCAACTATAAGAGTTGAGTAAATTAGACTGCGAACGCATTGATCCGTCTTGACCCCAATTGAATAAGAAGGATTAGCCACCACAGTACCATTCTGATCATTGATAAGCCTCTACGGACATAGAAAAGATCCATCCACATATCCCAGCAGATCGTTGCAGATTAAAATCGATTCAAATTGAGATCTCCACAAAAGATAATTATCTGCATCAAGTTTGATGGAGACGAGATTAGTGATATTGGGAAGAAGAAGAAGAAGAGATGACGAGACTGATTGTACTCTAGTAATTTGATCCGCAACAGAGATTGGAGCAGTAGGAAAAAGAGAAGAAGAGGCGAAGGCGGGCGGTATATCATTGAAAGATAATGAGAAATTGGGATTTGCAGAAAAAGAAGATGATGACCAAAGAGATGGTATAGAAGAAGAAAGATTCATCGATGTGCCGAACATTGTTGAGGCGGTAATCGGAGCAAAAGAAGTGTTGATTTGGGACAAAGTTGTTGAAGAACGTGATGCGTTTTCCTGCTCTGATATCATGTTGATGTCGAGAGTCAGAGAGAAATAACAATATGGTGTTTATGGTGGCTCAACCCAAACTAGGATTGTATAGCATGTATTTATATGAGTGACTAATTACAATAAGGGTATAAATAAATACAATTACAGAAATACCCCAATATACATATAATTGCACATTAATAGGAATTTCATACTCTTATGATGAAGAATAGACCAAAATAAATGAGCCCCAAGTCTTTTTCACCTAGGGAAGATTGATGACTAAGAATCATCTTTAGGTGGTCAAGGTGTTGTTGTGCGCTGGGGCGCGACGATGGACTAATGGACTGTAAATGACGAGGTGTGCTCGATTTTTGGTGTTCAAACCATGGTGATGGAAGTGTTGAAATGCACGTGCGAGTTAAGTTATAACAGACTCGCATTGGAAAACATGTGTGATGTGGAGCAGTTAATACATTCAAGTTGACTCATAACTTATGATTTCAAGCTTTTGAGTGAATGTCAATCCAAATGGATGTGCCGATGTGCTCAAACTTGGCTCTCTCTTCGTGGTCTCTTCAGATGAAAGATATCGAACTTTCCAACAAGGAAAATGAAGGAGCGAGAGAGACTTTGGTGAAGATGTTTGCTAGCGAGGAAAGCAAGCAAAGGAATTGGAATCTGGCGACGAAAGCAAGCAAAGGAGTTGTCAAATTCCAATTGTATTTGGAGATAAGTTGCACGTTGGTGGACGGCGGAGCATAAGTGAGTGGATGGTTCGGCAGGGTTTTGTTTAAATAATTTGTGTACATTATCCCATGTGACTAAAGGCTTCAACATGGCCTTCTGGCTTGGCATCTTGGCATGACTAGCTAGAATCTTATTTCGAAGAAACGCGACAAGCAGATTTTATCTCTAATGAAAAATCTAATCTCAAACAGTATCATTGAACCCATCAAGAAGTGAGAGAATGCTTCTAATTTCAAGTAACTACTCTAACAAAGTTAAAATTTCATTATAATTAGCGTCTTACATCTCTCGTTACATCCTTCAATTACAAAAGAATGAGATATTATCTAATGGTAACTATTCATGAGCCCAAACCCAAACTACTAAAGAAAAAATATAGACTCAAGCCCAAAGTACCAAGGTTTATCCCGGTTCACCCATGCTTTCCTATCAATGGGATTTATGAGCCACGCTCCAACAAGCAACAAATCTCCAACTTAGAGAGTCAATGAGGTTTTAGATTTTCATTCAATCTCAAGCAAACCTCAAGGTTGAGGATCATTGATGTGAGGTTGCTACCTCAAGTGAATGGTCGTTGAGATTGTGATGATACTTCAATCGTCACCATTGCCGTATTTGTGGCTAGGGGTTGGTGGAAGCGGCTGTCATGGTGGTGGTTGAGGGTGGAGGCAACAACGATTGACAGTGGTGGTGAAGATCCTCACGCGGTGGTCGATGATTGTGTCGCTAGATGCCAGTAACTTTAGATAAGGCAAAAGTTCATATGAAGTGTCAATATTTGTATACCGCACGGTGACCTAGATGATAGAGGAGGGGGAGAGGGAGGTACAGCAGGCATTGGATCGTGCCTCAAAATGGACACATGTCAGCCATTGAGATGCTTAGATGAGTTTGACTTGATTTTTATATCTTCCTTGAACATGCAACTTGACTTTACATCCTTTCATTTTGGGAAAATATGAAATAAAGACCCGAAGTACTCTCATTTTCTCAAATAAGGGCCCAAAGTGAATTTTTTTTCAAATAAGAACTTGAAGTAGCATAACATATTTCAAATAAGAGTCTGAAGTAGTCATAGAGTTTCAAAAAGAGCCTGGTCTAAAGGAAATTTTCATCATTTCTCTATTTTATTTTTATTTTTTCTTTATATTTTTTATTTTCTAAAAAAAAAATAACACATGCGAGAGGGCTGCCCCTCTTGCTTATAGTAGCCACTCCAACGTTGGTTTGGAAGGGGGGGGGGGGTGGTCGGCAAGGTCGCCAATGCCTTGGCGAAGGCCTGTTGGCCCTCGCCTCTAATCGCCAACCTTCGCCACCTCCCACCCCTTGGCGATGGGGCGGTGGCCACAGCTCAGAGGGGCAGCCCTTTTGCCTTTGTGTGTGTTGCTTTTTTCTATAAAAGAAAAATCGAGAAATCAAAAGAAGGAAAATACTAATAAAAAAGAAAAAATCAAATAAAGGAAATAGCGAAGATGCCCTTGAAATTAGGCCCTTTTATTTAAACTTTGTAGTCACTTCAGGCTTTTATTTGAACCAAGATTCTTTTTTAGACTCTTATTTGAGAAAATGATGCCCTTTAGATTTTTATTTGAAACAAGATTCATTTGGGACCTTTGTTTGAGATAATGATAACATTTCGAGCTTTTCATTGAAATTTTTCCTTTCATTTTTATGGCAGTCGTGACTTCTCATGGTAGACTTCTAATCCATGTTGTCAGATTCGCTTTTTTGGTATGCCAAAATCGCAACGTTCGTACCCGATAAGTTTTGAAGTTAATTGATCAGACAATGATTAAAAGACATAAAGGAATTTTAACAATGAATCTACCTAGATATGTAATTCATCAAATCCCGTCATTACTAACTTTATTACCAGATCACATATTAAAGTCGTTGTTGGAAGGGGAAGGTTACAGAAAAGAGAAAAGAAAGATTACACTTTGAAAGGGCTTGGAATAATCTTCAATTAGAAGCGCTATAAAAGGTTTTGAGACCTGAAGCTCCATTCTGTCCCTCCGGTGTGGCGAAGATACGGATGAGACCGTCCGCATCGAAGGGCTTGAAAAGCAAAGGGTGTTGCTCGTCCACGAGCTCGTCAGGACACCGGATAGTTCCTTCGACCTGGGAGAAGATCCCAATGGAATGTCTGGCCTCGCGTTCGCTCAGCATCACGCGGTGTCGAGGACAGTATAGTCTCCCGTTGCTCCATCCCTTAGAAAAGACCACGAAAGAACTTAAGAATAACGCAAAGCTATGCATAGCTATGCATGCATATTTTAATCAAGAAGATCAAGGTATGAATTTAAATTATGGTACGAGAATTGTCCACGTCAAATCCAATCACGTCACGTTGGACAGTTAACATCCATGTCGACGATTTCCAATCAAAATTGATCTGGATGACTACAATAGTAAATCGCAAAATGTTCGAGACTAAATTGGCCAAATTGAAAATTTTACAAATGATTTGACCGTCGTATAATAAATCTAAATTTTTTTGGATAATTATCCAAAAACATTAATGAGTAGGTAAAATCTAAAACACGATACTAGCCTTTCAAATTATATTTATCGTATCGCTAACGGCATTCGTTATCCACTAAAAAGCTAATAAAAATCAATTAGGAGTGGGTCTCGCATATGTTGGACATAATACACCAAAACATTATATCGCAACAAATACCGTTCCCACAACATTCAACAACACAAAATAATTGGTCCAAGAAAAAAAATTCCTCATGAGAGATAAGAAATATTATAATAATCAAGCACATACCGCTGCTGTAAAGAAATTTATACACTAAAGCGACCTTAAATGCCTTTGATTTAAATATTATAAGTATCTAACTCTCTCAAATCTTGTCCGATCAACGCTGTACAAAATCGTTTATGCGAAATTTTTCTTTTACACTGTCAGAATATTACTTAGAAAAGTCTCATGAGTTTGCATCCACTGTCTTATAGTAAAGAGATAGAGAGAGACTCACAAGGAATGACTCTCCGATCATGACAATAGAAGAGGAAGCCGTAGGTGCGACTTTAATCCAATCTCCGTTCTTGGTCTGCACTTCCAATCCATTCACATGATTTTGCTGGAGTATGGTCACAAAGTTTATGTCGTAATGAGTTATCGATCCGACTTTAGTCTCATCGGTCTCCGGCGCTCCATATTTCAAAAGACGAAGAGAATATTTCGTCGACTCGGCATGCGATTTGAGATAATGCTCAACGCCGAAGCATCGGTAAACCATCTTCCTGATCGTATAATCCAACTCGGAGAACCTCCTCAAATATGTATTCAGCAACTCACTGCGAGTGATTCAGATGAGGCAACCGAAGAAAGATGAAAATTGTCATATTTGTCTGTTTCGTAATTGAAGTTCTTCGACATGAACAATTTTTCAGAGCGTAATCGACTCAAGCATGGCCATTGGACCGTACGTACCAGAATTTGGTATTTCCCTCCGGCCATAGGACATCAGCTAACCGTTCGATCGCACCCGAGTTCAGAGCGTCAGGCATTGCCATGGTCTCATTAAGAGGGTTAGGAGGGAGATCAGAAAGGTAGCCGTTGTACGGTTTCGTCGGGTCAACAAACCGGCGCTTGGTCTCGGCCGGGAGATTGAACATCTCCTCCATTTTGTGGAAGACGTCATCATGGAGCTCCGCGGCGACCTTGTCATACAGAGCCTCAAAGCACCCGTACTCTTCGAGGGCTCGCCGGACAGCACTTTGGACACAATCCCAACCGCGGCTTCCCGGCTCCGAATCACCCAATTCGGAGAAATCTATCAAAGGAAGCTTGACCACTGAATCCGAACCCATGTAAGGACTTCGTTTTTTTTTTCTTTTGAGACTTCAATTCTCCTACGAGCGTTTCTTCAACTTCTTGTTTTCTGCCGTATCTAAAGGGCCTTTACGATGACCTTAGAGCACACATACGCAACAAACATGTGCGAAGCTCCCGTGAAGAGTGCGCATAAATTAATGCACGACTTGGCATGTTGCCAGGATCATTAAATGTCTGCATTACAATAATCCTAGTGTGACGACAAAAGTTGTCTCGTAAGTTCAGGCAAGACAAGAAAAGAGTAGTTAAGAAAACAGAAGAGCTTCGTATTTTCTTTTATTTTTTTGCGATAAAATTTGTATTTTTTTTTTTTTTGTCAAGCGAAAATGATGCACAAATTCGTGGTCATGTCCCTCCTAGAGTGAGAATTCACATGGCACAATGCAATATGTTGTTGTGTCTATGAATTAGTAGATATTACTTGCTAGCTCATTTTTAGGGTTTTATGGCAAATTTCTCAAAGAGCAGAGTTGACTTCTCTTAAGTAATAGTTTTGATACGAAGTCCAGCTCGGAAATTGCATCTCCAATTGAAAAGTCATGCAATGAATGTGTTTCAAGCAACAATCCCCAAGTAACACCGTCCCGAGGTATTAATAAAGCATGTTAATTTTATCCTAGGAGATTAATCGCAAAGCAATACATGTCAACTCCTATAAACATGCGACTAAGACTTCGTGTATTAACCGTAAGGAGGCTATAAAATTCAACTTAAAGTCTTGATTTAATATCTGAATATTTTAGCACTCTTCCTCACACAAAACCTGATTTAGCCTTCGACTAAAGTGTGGAAATATATAAAGGAAGGCAATTAGCGATCTAAAAGAATATGACATCTAACTTCCAAACTCTGATACAGTATAAAATTTCGTGCGGTCACTGCCAGTTGATGTAAGATTCCGTTTGTTTCACCAAAAATAACTTTCAGGACAAAGTTTTTTGAATTTGTCAGAGTTCTATTCACAGAAAGTAAACTAGTCAAGGAAAACATTTTACACCAATGGAAAAAACATCTTCAAAAGTGAGAAAATTGATGTCCTCTCATCTTTCCTACCTTCACTCTATCACATTCTTTTTGTTCTTAATTTTTTTCATGTGCTTTTTAAATTTTTTCTTTTCTTTTTATGTGAATGTATTTTCTTTCTTTTTCTTTTTTTCATTCTTCTTCGGCCAGTCATCGGCCACAGCGATTGCTAGTGAGCTTGAGCTTGCCTTTGGCAACTATTGGCCAATAGCAATGGATGAAGAAGGAAAAAGAAAAAAGAAAGAATAATGTAATATAATATAAAATAAAAATTCTTAACAAATCCAAATTTTTAGAAAGAATTGCAAATGTTGTTCACGTTAGTACCGATCATATCACATAGGATAGTCGATGTTCACATCAGCAATTTTAGTTGAGCGATACTGTGGAAAATTAGATTTTCCTTACCAAATGACCGGAAAATATTGTCATTTTTCAAGACTCAAAAAATATTATTTTAAAATGTCACATTTTTCGCAAATGAAGGAATTCTAAAACCGGGATCATTCACTGACCATGAGGTCCGAAGTCGGCCAACGTGCTAATTAACTTATCAACAACTTAATTCACAGAAACAAGCTTTTCAGATGCCAAATAATAATTTTATCGATCCCAATAACAAGTTCGCGACTGCAAAATGTAGTGTGAAGTGAGACCTAATTTAGATTCAAATCTGCCTCAAACTTTTTTTTTTTTTTGTCATATAAAAAATCTCGAAACTTTCCTTGAATCGCCAAATCTGCCCACCGGTACATTTCCATCCCATTTACACCATTAGCTTTTTTTTTTTTTTTTTACTTTTTCTTTCTCCTCACTAGTCAGAACTCTCTCTCTCTCCCCCCCCCCCCCCCCCCCCCCCCCCCCCCCCCCCCACCCCCAACGAAACACTTCCATGTCCTGAGCATTCTCTCTCCATCAACAACCGAATCTGCCTCTGCTCGACAAGCTTCTCAGAATCGTCGTCATCGGCGACCGATTCTCCGACTCGCTGAGAGTCCTCGACTCTCTCGCCGATACCAACATGCTGTGGGGTAGACATCTGCACGCGAATCCCTCTCATCGTGCAACTTCAAGAGCCCCAAGATCAACGGTAAAGTTGTCCCCATCGACGAGTACCATATCTCCGAGGCCATTTATGCCACCACCAACGAGATGGCGGTCCGGGAAAGGCCAGACTGGACATAGACTTTCCGATCCGGCTATATGTGCTGCTTTCCCACAACGACTGACAATAATGCAGCAAGAGATCTCGGTCGTCGCGGATCTGACGACGCGGGGTCGCCGTATTGCAGTGAGGTGTTGAAGCATTTCCTCACCTGGTTGACCATCACATTGAGGGAGACCGTCCACTTTGACCCACAAGATGGAGCGGGTCAGGTCAGGTCAAGTCGAAGCCCTCGGTGAGCACGGTGGGGCCGAGGTGACGAGGTCGGGAACAAAGGGGACGGGTTCATTCAACGCGACAGAGAATGCGCCCTTGAGGGATGGAACCACCACTGGAGGATGGGGGCAAAGATGGAGTGGATGGCTTTACGTCGTGGGATTGAAGGGACTTTTACGGGGTTAATCACCGTCCCGGCCCTCCTGACTCAAGCTCCTCCAGATGCTAAAGAAGAAAGCGAAGTCTTCTACTGACCTGTGCTTCGGATTCAGTGGAGAGAGAGCGGAGGAGAATTCTAACAATATCAGTAACTTGGGACTCGGTCTAGGACGAGGATAGAGAAAAATCAAAGAAACAGAAAAGAAAGTTAGACGGAGAATCGTGTAACCTTAACGGTGTAAAATGGATGAAAACCTAACAGTGGGTAGATTTGGAAACTCTTAAAAGTTGGTGATTTTTCATGGAACCGATAGATTTGGATCGCAAACTAAAGTTTAGGATTTTTTTTTTTTTGGGAAGCGGACTGGATTGTACTGTTGAGCAAGTATGTGCTAATGGCTATACCCAGCGATTAAGTTAATTAAACTATACTCCTAGAACTATTCATCCCCTCCATCATTGACTTAAAATATTTCACTATTCTATCATTTCTACTCACGCTTAGTCCGAAAATATTTTATTGCGAAGATAACGAGGAGCCTAGAATGATTCAAATTAAAAACTCATACTCTGATACAATATAAGATTTTGTGAAATAATTGTTAACTATTCTAAAAGTTTAAATTATTAGATATAAGCGTAATTTAATATTTAAATATTATTTCATCTTTAAAAGTAGAAAGGTGAATCTAATTATACGTAAGGAATATGTATTTTACTTTTTTCTTTTCTTTTTTTTGGGAAGGGGGGGGGGGCGGGGGGAAGAATAGTAAATGTGTATTGTTGTAAAGAAGCATGCAATGTTTATATCTTTACTCTACGGCAATTATGAAAGGTCGTAATTCATCCTTTAGGGATAAAGGAATTTTAACGATGGATGTGTTGAAGTTGTTGTTGTTGTTGTTGTCCCCTATCAATTGTGAATAGGTCATGTATGCTCTTTATATTCATGTGGTCTCCCTTCATCTATCAGTTTAAATTTTTTTGTTGAACTTTCTAACATGGTATCAGAGCATGGGTTTTCCCTTTCTGCTTATGTTGACTCAACCTTCATTAGTTTATTTTCACATGTCGCTCGTAATATAGCTTGCACGTGAAAGGAAGTGCTGAAGTTGTTGTTGTTGTCCCACATCTCTTGTGAATAAGTCTTGTGTGCTCTTTATATTCATATAGTCTCCCTCCATCTATCAATTTAAGTTTTTGGGTTGGACTTTCTAATATGATGTACATGTACCTAGAGTAGTCATCCATTAAATCTTATGATTACTTCTTCTTCTTCTTTTGTAAAAGGTACGAGATGTATTGAATCAAGACAGCGCTAATTACAGAACAAGCCTCTGCCATATACCACTGAAGTATCACTAAAAACATAAGAGCCGCTCAGGTTAGACAATCAAAATAAGGACAAAACATACTGCTAAAACAAACGGCCATATACACAAAGCCGTGAGGCTAAGAAAGCCAAGCAAAATAAAGGATACCATGTACAAACTAGACAAGAATAGGACCAAACAAAGCAGCCAGAAAACAAAAAGAGGTCAGTACCTCGACTAAATGTCAATCAAAAATTGTCACCAAAATGCCCCAATTAGCTTGCATCCTGCAGTTTCTAGGAAAATTGTCAACCCGAGAGAAAGTTAGGGCCTTTTCTTTGACAAGTTTCTGGAGATGTGCTTTGAGGGCATCCACATTGAACTGTTTATTCCTAAAAAGGATATGATTTCGGTCTGTCCAAATCATATGGTAAAGGGCACCGAAAGAAAACCTGGTGATGCGTTGATGAAAAAGCTACCCCCGAAGGTGGTTCATTGTCCAACGTATATTATCTTGCTAGGACACATTGCGCCAAGCTAAGTTACCCTTGGCCGACCAAAATAGAGCAAGGGTATTCATAATACGACAACCAAAGAATAAACGGTCTATAGGATCCAGTCGATAGTTACAAAAGCCAAATACACCATCTGCAATAATACGGTAGTCAAGTAAAAGAACCTGGATCGGCAATCTATTGAGAGTGATGAGCCACAAGATGAAGGAGTAAATTGAAATGTTTATGATTGAATTGGCCACCCTACCATTTGTTTAGAACATTTATTGGCAATTTTCCTGTAACTTCACATTACTCATGAGCTCTTTCATGGGATGGAGCAATAGAAAGTTATATTCTTGACACTGCGTGATGATGAGCGAACATGAGTCCAGACACTTCGTAGGGATCTTCTCTCACGTCGAAGTAACTACCCATGCCCCGGCGAGCTCGTGGACGAGCAACACCCTTTCCTTTTCAAGCCCTTATCAGGAAAGGGTGTTGCTCGTCCACAAGCTCGCCAGGGCACGGGTAGTTCCTTCGACGTGAGAGAAGATCCCAATGGAGTGTCTGGACTCATGTTCGCTCATCATCACGCAGTGTCAGGGATATAACTTTCTATTTCTTCATCCCACGAAAGAGCTCACGACTAACGTGAAGTTACAGGAAAATTGCCCATAAATGTTCTAAACATATGGTAGGGTGGCCAATTCGATCATAAATATTTCAATTTATTTTATTCCAAATTGATACACTTGTAACAAATTTATCATAGATTATTTTTTTTACCATTAATAATATCAAATTAATATACTTGTGACAAATTTACGCAAACTATTTTCTTACCACAAAAAGTCCTAACCTAACACACCTTTGATAAATTTTGCTCTAAATTATTTTTTTACTACCAAAAACCCCAATATTGTACATTTGTGACAAACGTACCCTCCATTAATTTATGTTAAATTGGGTTAATATAACAAAAAAAATCTTAAATTGATGCATATGTGACAAACAAAAAATAAAAATATCAAAGTAGTACACCCATGAAATGTCACGTGCTATTTCTTGCTTGATGGTAAAATTTAACGGAAACAAATGGAATGTAAATTTATTGCAAATGTACCAATTTGAGTATTTTGTGGTAAAAAAAAATGATTTGGGATAAATTTATTATAGGCATACTAGGTTAGGATTTTTAGTGGTTAAAAAAATAATTTAAGGATAAATTTATTGTAAATATGTCAGTTTAGGATTTTATGTAGTATTAACCCTTATTAATTTTATTACCGTAGAACATTGGGAGACGAAGTGTTAGAAAAAGGGGAAAAAACAATGAACGCGTTCAATTGAAAGAACTATAAAAAGTGTCGAGAGCAGAAGCTCCATTCTGTCTCACTGGCATGGCCAAGATACGGACGTGATCTTCTTTGTCGAAGGGCTTGAAAAGGAAAGGATGTTGCTCGTCCACCAGCTCACCGGGGCATGGGTAGTTACTTCGACGTGAGAGAAGATCCCAACGAAGTGTCTGGACTCATGTTCGCTCATCATCACGCAATGTCAAGGATATAACTTTCTATTGCTCCATCCCATAAAAGAGCTCACGACTAACATGAAGTTACAGGAAAATTGCCCATAAATGTTCTAAACATATGGTAGGGTGGCCAATTCGAACATAAACATTTTAATTTATTTTGTTCTAAACCTTTTGATGATTTATTAATTCAGTCATTTTGATCAAATTTGTAATAAATCGCTTACATGGATACCGATAGGTTTACGTGGCGTGATCGATATTGACATGGAAATTTTTTATATTATTTTAATATTTTTCTGAATTTTATCTCTTATTTTCCTTTGTTTCTTATTTTTTTTCCTTTTCTCTCTTTTTTTTATATTTTTCAAATCACCTTCGGAACAGGTCTAAAATCACCAAGAACTGGCCAAAAACATGTCAAACCAATTGGAAAAGTGATTGAACCAATCTAGTCAACTCTGTCAACAGCCTCGATCAATTGTTGGATGTGGACATGGGGGTCTTAACGTGGCAAAAAATAATATGGAGGATGATGCTAGGCAGTAGGAGTGTCTAGCAGATACTAAATAGGATCGACACCGATACGCAACACGCAATTCAACACACCGGCGTGTTATTTCTCAAAAAATAGAGGTTATATTTGTTATATATACATGATTATTAGAACACACACACACACATATATATATATTAATGATGTGTTTCTTCTTCTTATATTAAGGATTCACAATTAATTGTTTTATTTTTGGCTGCCCGAATATGTTAATTTTCCCTCTTTGCAACCTTCTGAAGAAAGCGCAGCGCCCTTCAAGTTTCCTCCTATTGAAAGCTTTTCTGACCAGCAATAGAAATACCTCCATTCTCCGAAGATCCCAGTTTCAAATGATGTCTATCTTCAAGGGAGACGGAAAGGCCCTACTCTAGTGGAAGCTATTTTGAACTGACAAACAGAAAATGCTCTAGCCCAGAATATAGCCATAAACTCAGTTGCTACTCGTCTTGATCAGATAGACCATGCGACATTTGTCTCAAAGAATATGTTGGAAGATTTCCAGAAAATGATCTATTTAATGGAAACAAAACCAACCCCTACCGGCCATTATCTGGAAGACCAAAGTCCTGAGATTGAGAAGCTCAGACACCAAGTCCAGATACTGCAAAAACAACAGGCTCTTTTAGATCAAAGAAATCTGCATGCTCTGAATCCATTCTTTTTCCCAACAACACCACCAAAGCCAACATCTTTCTTCTCGTCAAGCTCTTCAAATCCTATCTTTTTGCAGTTGTCCTTAGTACAGCACCACCACCTCCAAAGATAAATATCATTTCTCTTCGGGATCGTCTTAAGAAGCTAGATCAAAAGGAAAAAGAAAGAGGCAAACAGACCTCTCTTCCATCTCCTTTAGCTCCACCAGAACAATCTCATTCATCATCCGCACCTCATAAACCTTCCCATTCATATATGGTTTCTAATTCCTTGGAAAATTTCCTTAGAAACCAAGTTCCTACCATCTCTACAGTGGAACCCATAAATCCTTCACTTCCAGCCACTCCTAAAGTCTACATCAGTGACTCTTCTTCTATTCCTGATATCAAATCTTATGACTCCAGTTCCCCATCTGTTGTAGCAGACATTATGATGGCAGATCCAGCAGAGCCAATCATTGAAGAAGAAATGGGAGACCAACCTGAGGTAGAACAGCTACCTCCATCTTCACAGCCCAACCATGACCTATATCCTCAAAAACCTATTCGTCCAATTTCTTCTCTTTGGATGATATCCCTTATCACAAATGAATCAAAAAAACTCCAAGAGTTTCATGCTTGGCTGATTACCATGAACCTAAAAGAACACAATATTTATGATGTTCTCCTTGAATTTGTTACTCGATTCACTAGTTTCTTGAAAGATTGATGGAAGTTAGCCCCAGAAAGAGACAAACTTCAATTTTTAACCATGTCCTTTGATGAAACCATTCAGTTTATTCATCTCTTCTTTATTGGCCAACCCCAAGATTCAAAAGAAAAGAATTCTTTGAAAGAAAATGTTGTTCCCTTGCCAAAAAAAGATCAGGATCAACACTTTAGAGAAATGATCAAGATCTTCTACCAGCTTGGTTCTGATCCTAATCTCAAGTCAGTTTTCTTGGCTTCCATTCGAAATGAAATTAGTCAAGTTGTTGAGAAAACCCTGAAACTCAAGAATAAGACTAACACAAATGCCACTTTTGGAAAAATCCAAAAGTCTGTCCACCTTGCCATTGAAGAAATGTGTCACAGAAGAGAAGTCTTTAAGAGTTATCTTCGGGAGAATCGTTCTCTGGAAAAAACTTGTGGCAACCCCCATTAGAAGATCAAATGCTCAAAATACTGTGGTGATCCCTCGTGTGCTGGCAATAAAAAACGTAAGCACTTCAAGAAGTTCTTTTTTGAAAAGTTTTCTTTTGGAAAACGGAGATCCAAGAAAGGCAAGTGGAAATCCCTTCGAAGAAAGAAACGGCATCATTCTTCTGGTTTCAGAAAGAAGAAGAAATATGACCGATTCTACATTTCTAACAAAAAAGGGCACTTTGCAAAGAATTGTCCCCACAAGCGCCAAGGAAGTTACATGATCCAAAAGATTTTATCAACTATAGATATTCCATTGGATGATGAAGATATCGAGTCTGTATTCTCTATCGAAGATGAACCCTCACCGGATACACTCTTTGCTCTTCAAACATACTCTTCAGACTCTGATGAATCCCTTGGTGATATCTTGGCATTTTTTCTTGATATCAGCTCCGATTCTTCCCATGTCCAACCTATTTTCCACTCTCCATATATTTCCATCCAAATCCACACTTCAGAAGATGATAAACCCATCCAAGTCATTGTCCTCATTGATACCGGTGCGGTGGCATCTTTCATGGATATAAAAGTACTCCCAGAAAAATTCTGGATGCCTTACACAAGGTATTCCATTATGCTTCCGGTGATACTTTTACCACAAAATTCCACAGCAAAACCAACACACTTCAAATCTTCCTAGGTTGTTCCATATCCATAAAAATTCTTGGTTCTAATTCCCCAGAGAAAGACCTTATCATTGGTTGGGATGTTCTTGCTCAGCTCTCCCAACTAAGAATTAAACCTACTGGTTTATAGTTTGGTGACCAGTTCCGTGAATATGTTGACATTCAAAGACTTTTCATTATCCAACCAGAAATTCTTGATCCAATTACCCAAGTCTCTTATCATGTTACTCTGAGTCTCATTATCAGTTTGTCCAAACTTGTTCAAACCCCCTTTGGAAAAATCCTGACTTCTTTGTCAAGCTCCCATTCAAAAAAAGTGAAGATGTGAACCCCACAAAAGCCAGTCATTATGGTATGAATTCTGAACATCTTGCTTTAGCCTAGAAGGAATGTGTTGAGCTACTCTCATAAGATCTGATTGAACCCTCTGATTCACAATGGGCTTGTGAAGCCTTTTATGTGAACAAAAGAGCAGAGCAGAATCTAGGTAAACTTAGATTGGTGATCAATTACCAACCCCTGAATAAATTCCTTCAAGATAACAAATTTCATTTGCCTCACAAAAACTTTTTGTTTGGTAGCCTAGTCCAGGCTAAGATCTATTCAAAGTTCCACCTGAAAGTAGGTTTTTGACAAATTGAAATTCATCCCGATGACCATCCAAAAACTGATTTTTACATTCCAAACCAATGGACAGTTATCTCTTTTGGTCTTAAAACAGCCCTATCCATCTTTCAAAAAGCCATGCGTAGAATTTTGCAGCCTATTCTCCCACATGCCCAGATTTACATTGATGACATTTTCCTTTATAGTCCTGATGAAGAATCCCACTGCAAATTGCTTTCCCAATTCGTTGACAATGTCCAAAAACACGGAATCATGCTTTCCCAAAAGAAAATGATTTTTGCTCAAAAAGAGATCGAGTTATTAGGCATGCATTTGAAAGAAGGTACCTATTGCCCAAGACCTCACCCTGTAGAAAAATTTCAAAAATTTCCAGTTGAGAATTTGACAGTTAGCCCGGTCTAGGCTTTTCTTGGAATTATCAATTATCTCCGAGACTTTGTGTCAAAGATCTCTAAAGCACTATATCATCTTCAAAGGATGTTGAAAAAAGATGTTCCCCATGGGGACCAAAGCAGACACAAGTTGTTGTCCATCTCAAAGAAATTTTGTAGAATTTGCCTCCTTTGCAAATTCCTTCCACTGGTAGGAGAATTTTGCGAACAGATGCTAGTAATAAATATTGGGCAGCCATTCTCTTTGAAGAAATCGAAGGTAGGTGCTTCATTTGTGCTTACAAAAGTGGAAAATTCACCTCTGCAGAAATGCATTACCACTCCACTTTTAAAGAGATTCTTGCAGTCAAATATGGCATCAAGAAGTTTGAATACCACCTTATTGGGCATCACTTTTTGGTAAAAATAGATATGTCTTCATTTCCCCAAATGCTCAAATTCAAGTAGAAACAAATTCCCCATACTCAGTTGTTAAAGTGGGCTAAATGGTTCTCAAAATATTCTTTTGATGCTAAACACATAGCATGCAAAAAGAATGTCCTTGCAGATTTCTTGTCCAAACCCAAGTAGCCGATTGAATCCATCAACATATATGTTCGCAAAAATTCAATGAAAGGAGGAATATTTCGTATTACACCTATGCGAGATACACCGTTGAATTCTTATAGTTATCCCCCAGAAGTTCCAAGAGAAATTGAAGATAATAATTTCTCTGAAATTTTGAGGTATTACATGTATGAATACCATTACGGCATCTTCAGCAACTATGGTGGATTGATGTTAAGACCGCATGGTCTTAATCCAGATTATCCATTTATACATGTTTTGTGGTGGTCTCCTGATCATGATTTCCCTGACGACGTCAAATGGTTCTTTTGGTATTGTCTCAATATTTATGCTGTTGCCATTGAATTTCCCATAAACAAGATTATTAAAGTCCTGTCCAGAGCACTCATGGGAGATTTCTCAAATCAGAAAGCTTTGACGGAAATGCTCACTTGGTTCCAGCCTTTAGCAGCATGGAAAAATCACTTCATCTTCCAAAGACGTTGTGCTAGAGATGAACCAAAAAGGTATACCACAGTTATTTTCCACAGATCATGGCATTACTTTACCCACACAGGTGATTTGCGGGATAAAATTTTATCGTATGGTACTTCTACCTTCAAGCCCAACCTTCACCGAAAAATCTTCCGAACCCACATTACAACCCCCAGATCCATCATACTCATGCAACATGAGTACAGAGAACTCCAGCGCGTTTTATGTGCAGAAAATCAGGAAGTTCTCTCTGAAATTTGGCCATATCAACACACGAATCTTTCGTGGGATACGCCTAAATTTCATCCTCATACCATTAATGCATTGGAAGCATTTCGAAAAAACCAACCAGATTATTCTATGGACACCGACACTCAAGACCCTTGGAGAGGACCATTGTCGTAGGATCTTTATCCTACACATGATATCGCATCTAGCACCCAAGATCAGCCCTCTAGCTTCACATGGCCTTAGCTCCAATTATGGCCTCAACCTCAAATGCCATCCAGCTCTAATCAAGACCCTCGACAAGATCCGTAAGACCCAGTCACTATGGAAGATATATTGTCAGGAGAAAGGCATGCGGCAGAACAAGAAGATAGTCGCCCACTATCTGAAGATCCAAACATCAAACTATCCTAGCTCAAAAAATAATGGTACTGGAATAAATACAAAAAGAGACAAAAATGGCCCAAACAGTTATGACTCTGACGATGCCAATTATCACTCAGACCCAGATCGTCATCGATTTTGAACTACTCAGACGATCAAATTGACTTCACGTGTGTGTAATAAAAGTCCATATGATAAAAAGCTGTTGTTTGGTGTGTTAAAAATCTTAGCAATGAGTGTGTTTGTAATACTAAAATTTTTGCAGATTTTCAGAAGACTTTTTGGAAAAAAATATTGTAGCAAAGTATTATAGCAAGTACTGTTCATCACTGTAGCAGTGATACTGTAGTAGTACTGTAGCATTGTAGCACTGTTTGGCACTATAGCAGCACTGTTCATCCAAAGACTTTTTTTCATTTTTTTTCGTGGATCTACGTATCCACCGTCTGTTCATCTTGTTACGTTTGTACGCCTATAAAAGGCCCCCGAATGTGTTGTAATCGGCCAAATCTGTCTTATATGAAATATCAGTGTGTTTTCTACAAACCATGAGTTTCTAAATTTCCTTTCTTCTTCTTTCCTCAAAACATGGTTCGTTGGATACCAGAATCCTCTTCTTGATTCAGTAGTATGATTGGTTTGATCCAGTATGCTCTTCACTTGCCACTACGTGGAACTATGAATTAGAAATTTTTAATATCTTAAGAGTTGAGCTTCAAGAATGAGTTTAAGTGAGCAAAAAGGCAGCCCATGTTAAAGGCCATGAGCGTCTGTGTGTGGGGATAGCATACCTGCTCATCTCACTCAAGCTTGTCTCTGCTTCCTTTACTGGCTTGAATTTTTGCCCAATAGGATTAACGAGCGAATTAATATTCGAATAAATATTAAATGAATGAGTTTTGGGGGATTTTTATGTTGGGCGCGGAGGAGTAATTGGGTCTGATTCTATGGTTGGGCATGTCAAATTTTTGAGGGATCGATAGTGAAATTTTATTTGAACATTAGTGCACGAAATTGGTCCCGATGCAAATTTGTCGACACCTAAATTGTTTATTTTTCTTAAAATCATTTATCTTGCATAAAGAAAATATGAACTAGTTTTAGTTCTCACAAAAATAAATATTTTTTTGTATTTCTATCATGCATTTGCATTTACACTTATCGGACTGGTAGCAAAGAATTAAACTCAAAATTGACACGCATCTAAACCCGAATTTATATGAAAAGTTCTGCTAAAGGCATGATAAGGTGCGCCATAAATTTGAGAAAGTTTGGAATTAACTCATTTAAAATTCGGGAAAAGAAAGGTTATAATTAATTGACCAACTGCTTAGATAAAGCTTAAATCGAGCTCAAAAATAATGAGACAAGCCCATGTATATGCGTCAGATTTTTCATCGAAAATGGGTCATGTTAAAATAATCGATTCATTAAATGGCATTACTTGGACAATAATTGAGAAAACTATAACCCTAGACTTATCTCTATAAATAGATGTGTTTAGGATTCACAAAGGGGGGCCAATTCATTAGAATACACGGCGTTACTGAGGGGGCCACGCCATCATAGGTCGGGAGAGGATACACGCCTCAGGCAAAACGAGAAAAGTTCGTCCATAGTCTTCGTGGGAGTGCACTGCACAAGTCGGACGCCATGGAACAAAAGAAGGAAAGAGAGATTATCTCAGTGAAACCATCCTCAAAGAAGTCAAGGATCAGGAGGATCAAGGGAGGTGGCCAATGGCAGTACTTGGAGTCATCAAAATCTACACGTACAGAAAAGCCAAGTGAAAATCCCAGGCGGGATCCAGACAACGATCGGGAAAGAGCAAACCATGAGCGCACCGAATTGCACCGAGACAAGAAGTCCTCTTGGACTTGTAATCTCAAAAATCGCAGTGATCCCAGTCCAGCGACTAGGCGGGTCTCACATAATTTCTCTTGCGAGCATGGGTGGATATTTCGTTGCTCTTTTAACTTTTCTCCAGCAGGTTTTTCACACGATCCTAACATGGTCTAAGCGAGAGCAACGAAGAGGCGATTGAGAATTTGGGAGACGTATGTGATCGAGGTTAAGGCCATAAAAAGGAAAAGGAAAGATTTGGACACATCGAAATTCATGGGGGATGCCATCTCATCCATGTGGGACATCACTGTATTCACATGCTTCCCCCTTGACAATATATGACATATTGCGGGCGAGAGTGTCGACGGACTATTGGTGAAGGAAAACCCTCAAAAGCCAAGTTTTTTTTTTACTCTACTATAATTCTGACGCTCAAATTGTTTAGTTGTCGCACTCATCCAGCAGGTTTGGCGTCCACTGTGCACCACCTCAGCTCCACCATGTGCCATCACTGGCAGCCCTCCTTTGGCGTCCTCGTTCAGCCCGAACAGCCGTCACCCGCTGTCGGTAATTGTTTTTTTCTTTAAATCTTTCGGTAGCAAATATGTGATGGTTTGACTTGCGTTTTTATACGCCCATGACTCTTCTTAGATTGAACATGTTTGCCACCGAGAGGTTGATGTCGAACCTTTTGTTGATGATCATGAACTTTCCTTGAAATTTTGATAATCACATGAAATATCTTTTGCAAGATTGATCATCAAAGTGCCAAACTTCATCAATTTTTGGAAAAAAGTGTTGATCTTGAATTGCATTGATACGTGTTTTAGGCGTGATTTTTTTTTTTGAATAAAAAAGACCTAAATCTAAATTAGAAAAATCTTTTTTCCTAATATACAACTTCTATGTTAAGATGGACTATCTTGCCCGTCGTCAATCGGGTACGATCCTCCGACTTACTAAAAACGGGTAATTAGCTAATTCGATCTACTGCCATTTAGATCCGATTCGCTATTTTCGTAAGCTGATTTTGAATTTTGGTATTTTCTTTTTTTGGAAAAATTCAAGTAATGGATAATCATGTTGATTTTGGATGCAATGTTGACTTATCTAGAATTTCTTGATTGATATTATTTTGATTTTATTCTATTATCTAAGAGTACTAAAAGATTTAGTAAGATATAGTTTTAGAAAACCTTATCTAATTAAAACTTTAGGAAAATTTGATTTCTTAGAAACCTTGTCTTATTGGATAATTTAGAATAAAATCAAGATAATCAAATTATTCATGTTTATCTTCAAGTTCCAAAAATTCATATGAAAAACACCAAAAAAACTGCCCTTGCATACATATCTCATACATATCTTAGCATATCCTCATATTTTGCATATTTGCACATATCATACTTTGCATATCATATATTCGAGTATCGTCATGTTATTACATACCATATTTTTTTAGAAAATCTCATGTTTGCATGTCATTTTTCGATGTCCACATATTTGCATATCTATGTTTGCATAGCATATCTGATGTCGCAAATCCCATGCTTGCATCTCGTGTTTGCATGTAATTTCATTCGTATGTTATACATTTACGAAACCATATTGTGTCATCTTGCATGTTTTAATTAATTAGTTAAACTTTGCATATAAAAAAACATGATTTTAATTCCGCATGCCTAGCATTGCATCTTTTGTCATTTGTTCATGTTATTGAACTAGATTCATTCATATCATGCATTCATCTAAAAATGCGAAAACCCTAAAAAAACTCTATCCTCTTAACTTTGAACGATTCAATCTGAGTTACCAAATTTAGGGCTTTTATAAAATTAAGGTATCAAAAGGGCATTAGCTTTAATTAGTTAATGTAACCAAGTCCCTGAATCCTTAAACTCTAGTTCGTAGGAATAAAATAGTCCTCCCACTATTTTTATTTAGGTTTCTAACTAATCTACCATAAATGGTTAGTGGCGACTCTGAATTTTAAATCATTCTAATTAATCAAAGTTGCAATTTGATAAGGTTTGGGAGAATTCATATTAAGTTAGTCATTAAAACTAATTTGATAATTTATTAACCTAAGAAATTTTATTTTTCAGGTCGCGATAAAATTTTATTCGCGATTAAATTGCAAAGGTATTTTACGTACCTTCCACATGCCACCTGCTTCTACCTAGTCCATACGTGCCCTCCATTTTGCCCCACCATATTGCCACTCATCTCTCTCTCTCGGAATGAGAACCCACGGAACAGCCCCCCTCTTTTCTAATTCTGTTCTTCTTCATCTTCATTCTATCTTTATGGCAACTTCAGCCTCCGCAACTCCTCATTTGCTCAAAATCAAGACGGCGGTATTAGGATGCACGTGTGAGTGAGTTATGTTAAAAAAATCGGCATAAAGACACCTCAAATGTCAATATGTGTGTAAGCGCTCGCTTTTGGTGTCAATATTTTTTTGGGATCATTTAAGTACTACATCGAAGAAAAAAACGATCACTTTAGTGCCCACTGTTAGAAATTTTGGCGACTTCACCGGAGTTGGCACTTAAATAATAGTTTTAAAAAATTGTCACTTAAGTGATAAAAAAAATGATCGCTTTATTGCTACATCAAAGGAAAAATGATCACTTTAGTGTCAATTCTGGCAACCTTACCGGAATTGGCACTGAAATAACTATTTTTCAAAAAATTTATCACTTAAGTAATCCGTAAAAAGATATTGGCACTAAAGTGAGCGACGTACACAAATATTGACAGTGTCCTTTTACCAAAAAAAATCTCACATTGAAGAATCGAAGTGATGTAAAGCAGTTAATATAATACATGTTAGCCCATAAATCATCAATTTAAATTTTTTTAGTAAAAGGGGTTTAACTGAATATATTAATGGGCTCGGACATGAGCTCCATTTTGGTAATCTTTCCGGCCGAAGGTATCGGGCTTCTGCTACATACTCTCATCAAATGATATCAAAGACGATGGTTGGTGTCCCCTGCGATTTCTAGGCAGGCCTAATGACAGATTTTATGATTATGAAGTTGGGCTTTGTTGGAGATTCAACTTGAGATAAGTGATGCGGAAAGATACTTGAATTAAGGGGGAGTAGACTTAACACTCAACTCACACGTAAAGAGGAGATCGTTAGAATGCATTAATTAAGGGGAAATGAACCTAACACTCAGCTCACACGTGCAGGGGAGATTGTTAGGATGTATGTGTAAATGGATTGTATCAAAGAAATCCAACATCGAAGAATCGAAGTGGTGTAGAGCAGTTGATACAATCCATGTTGGTCCATAACTCATCAGCTTAAGATTTTGAATAAAGATAGGTTTGACTAGATATGTTAACAAACTCGGACATTGGCTCCCTTTTAGTAATCTTCCCTAAAAAAGTATCAGACTTCTACTACATATTCTATCAAATGAATTGCTGAGTTGTCCTACATCTATTGTGGAAAGAGCTTGTGGTCAGTTTACAATGTGAGGGAAAGGCTCAACTTTAGAACTAGCTTTTTGGGATGAGATAGGTCCAAAATCACCCAACACTGATATCGGAGCGTAGGTTACTAATAATTCTAGCCTCAATAGTCACAGGAGAGATATAGGTTATCGCTACCTCCGATCCATGGTCCGATATGTAAAGGAAGACTGTTGAGGCTATCTAATATAAGTTGTGGAAGGGATTAGTGGTCGGTTTACAATGTGAAGAAAAGCCTCAACCTTTCAGCTAGCTTTTGAGATGAAAGAGACTCAAAACCACTCAACACAGCTCGATGGCGATGATTCCTCGAACCTTTAAGCCATGCTTAAAGCCCTCGACGTTACCAAACTCTCCCTCACTCATTGTTGAACCACGTGGTGCACCGAAGAAGGGAAGTGATGGATTGTGCTCGTTCTTGTTGGCAACAAAATTTCAGTTGGCTAACAAAACAGACGATCGTAAGTCTGGTGGCGATATATATTTTTCAAAACAACCATTGGAATGTGTCTGAATTGTACTGACATACTACGAGTTTAGAGATATGAGACACGGACGTGGAAACACAATTGTAACGCGTGAGGATGTGTCCATCAACCATCCGCAACGAAACTCTAAGATCTCGCTTCCTGAAACCAGCAAGTATGGTGGCAGTATTAGTTTTCAGAAAGAAGCAACGTAAAAGTCTTAGACAACAACGGAAGCTACGGACTTGACATAGAAACCCGAGCAACGCGGTTGATGCGATTAGGTCGTGACGACCACTAAATATAAAGTCATAAATTTATTACAATAATGTGAATTCAATCTTAAATTTTTGCATTTGTTCTCATTTAGTCTACATGGTCTACTAGAGCTGGCGTGGCACCGTAGTAGTAACATGGACTTTATTGTTCAAATCTGATTTTTAATATCAAATTTATTTAAATTAATTTCAAAAAATAAGGTAAAGTTAACAATAAATAAATAAAAATAGAGAAGCAGGCGGGGAGGGTTGCAAGCCCTCGTTGCCAGCACCCCACCATCATTGAGAAGGGCCAACGAGAGTCAATATTGTTGCACGAAATAAGCAATCAAATAATAAATAAGAAGAATAAGAAAATAAATCGAACACAAGATGTATATAGTTTGGTCGTAGACACTTACGTCCAAGGGGAAAGCAGTAACAAATTTCACTATAGATCAAGCGTTACACGGAGATTACAAACCACACTTAAGTTACTCAAACACTCTCGGTATTTTTCAACCCCTATTACATTCAATAACCCACAAGTTTTTAGCCCATAATTCCTTGCGAAAGAATCTCTCAATCTAACTAAAGAATTATACAAAACCTACCACTAGATTTAATTGGCTTCAACAGTTAAATAGTTTGTGTGATTATTGTTGTTTATTTGAAAAATAAAATGAAATAGTATTTCTTTTTTTGTATCCTACATAGGATAAAAAGGAGAGAGAAAGTCTATTTTTCAATTAAAAGGCTGCTATAGACTTTCAGATAAAGAGAAATGGGCAAGTGGGCCAGACCCCACCATACCCGCGTGTGATTGCACGATTTTGGCACACTTGCACGGTCGCGAGTAATTATTGGCGCTAATCCATGAAAAATTTATTTTTTATTTTTTATTTTTTATTTTTTATTTTTTGAAATTATAATTAAAATAAATTGTTCATTCCTAGTGGAATAGTGCGACTATACACGTAGGAGTTGCAATTATTTTATTAAATTTATTTTTGAATTTTAATTATTTATTTATTCAAGAGTTGAAATCTTTTAGACAATGCAATTTTCAGACAATGAAGAGTTACGTTTGAATAAACAGTTTTTTGAACAACGAAAAGTTGTGTCTGAATTAACTATTCTTCAAATATGAAGTGGTGTGTCCAAAACTAATTGTTCTTTAGACACGAATAGTTGTGATTGAATGATACCTTTTGAGAAATGAAGAGTTGTATTCTTTCAAGTTTTATATATTGAGCGGCTTTGTTCATTTTCAGTCACTTTTTCTGAACTTCAATTTTCGATTTCTCAAAAAAAAAATTATATACAACCATTGTTTCCAATTTTTTTTCTTGAGGAATCCTACAGAAATATTAGAATTATTATATGCTATTCTTGTTTAGACTTTGTTGTATCCTTAAGATATTTGAAGAAACCGTTAGCAACGTTGTGGGGAAAATAAATTTTTAAAGAAAGTGTTTTCCATGCTTTAAAGTCTCATTTTGTTGTTCATCCCTTTCTACCATATTTTTCCAACGGTAATTTCACGAAGAAATCTATGAAGAAAACCCTTGCCAAACATTCGACGAAAACAGCGCTTCCAGACATCTTCACGTCAACAACGGCACATCAAGCACGCAAAATAATTGGTTCTTCAAGGGGACGTGCTCATTAAACATCTCTGACATGTATTATGCATTTTAATGTTAACATAAATTCCTTTGCCAAGTTCTCCTGAAAGTTGACTTGTACGTGGAGATGATTTGCATGCAATTCGATCAACCATCCAAAGATTGGAATTTCTGTTTTTTCTACCTTTCCTTGCCAACTTTAGCAAATGAAAATATATTATTCGTGGATTTCAAAACATCTTTCGTCCAATGTTAATCACAAACTTTAACAAAATGTATATGTTATCTTTAAGATTTATATTTTAACATCCATGACCAAAACATATTTCTTATCAAAATTCAACTTTTCGCTTTGGGCTCAAACTCGAAACATATTTTCAATAATCTCCACCTTGACTCAATGTTTAAGTTAAGTCACAATCGCTTTGTTAATAATTTTGAACTTCACTGCTACTCTCCTAATAGCCCCAATTGGCTCAATTGCCACAGACAACTTCTAAATTCAAGCCGCTCTTGAACTTCGTCATAATTGTGAGCTTCATCAGAACACCAATTGCACGTGCACCTTCAACTGCTCCACAAGAATTTTTTGACACAAGCTCATTAATCACAAATAAAGCAAAATCATTGTTGCATCTATATTTATCAGGAGATCGAATACATACGTTGTCAATATCAGCATTTACATCAATCGTTGGCTCTATAGGCTCCACCTTGCTGTAAGCACCATCTGTGTTGATTACTTCGCTAGTATTCTCTACCTCAAGAGTTTCTAGCTGCAACTCCACCTCAAGTTGAATATCGTACATATCCGTATTAACATTGCTATAATCACTCTTAGCCAAAAGTACTAGAAACTCGTCAGCAGTAACTTTTCTGCTGCGAACAGGTGAATTTATATTCGAACACCACAACTGATAACCCCAATCACCTCGTTCATTGCCAAGGAATATGCATCTTGCCCTTACATCAAGCTTACCATTACTTGCTCGATAATAATACGGGCAACCATACATTTTAAAAATATAATAATCAATAACGTTACCTGACCAGACTTCTTCGGGAGTCCGATATTCGATCGCAGTCGATGGAGATCTGTTTACTAGGTAGTTTGACTTACTTAGCACATCCGCTAGAATTCTCCTAACCATACCAGCACTAGAGATCTTTTTACAGGTTATCTCTAGTAATATTATGCTCATCAATTCTGCAAATTGTTGCAGTTTACTAGCACTAGTGCGGGTGTTTTACTATGTCATTTTTCATGTATAATTTATTTACCAGCTCCGAGCAGGACTCTACTTTACTGTCAATTCGCACATGCTTGATCAACTTACCAGTCTTCGTCTATATCAAAGTTCTCAACCACGTGTTCCTGGAAATAATGTCAAACTTGTGCATCGGCAAAAACACCCAAGTCTTTCTTAAGTAGTTGTTATACTGTCGGACCAATACCGACGTCTCCGAAGAAAAACCTATCAATGTCTCACCTTGAAGTTCGTATAGGCCGTTGTGTTTGATTCATGTCGTTATCACCAAGGCACCTTAAATGACCTTCTGAGGTACATCTTGTGAAAAACACCTATATCCAACTAAATCTAGGGCATCCAAGGAAATTAAATTCTTTTTTAATTTTAGAATGTGTCTTTTTTTAGTCAATGTCCTCACAATACTATAATGCATTCTGATTTTAACATTGCCAATACTCACAACCTCTGTTACACGAACACAGCTGTTTAAATTATTTTGTCGTGTCGGACACATGTCCAACACAGCCGGGCTTTTTTTTTGCGCCAGACACTAAAAATAGTTGAAAAAACCTAATTTTGTTTTTACCTAATTTCTAACTCCTCCCTCTAGTGACATGTCCGACTCTCATACTCATCTCTCTCTTCCTTTCACGACTCGCCTCTCTTAACTCGCGACTCACCCCCGGCCGGCTCCGCTTGTGACTCACCCTCGCTCACAAGTCGATACCTTTGTTTTTCCATTTTCCTCGACTATATGGATAATGAGGTTAGTAATAATTGAATTTTTATGGTTCTAAAATCGTGTATATATAAAAAAATATACATAAAATATACAACGTACCCCAGCGTGTCGAAATTCTCTATTTTTTTATAATTCAGTGTCAATGTGTCATATCGTGTCGTGTCTGTAGTGTCGCGTATCGTGTCCTGTGTCCATGTAACATAACCCACAACATTACATTCAGCGTTGTTGCTCGGCTACACTTTACTAATATCCATATATTGATAAGTAGCAAACCATTTTTTATATGGTGTAATGTGAAATAAATAACCAAAATCCATAATTCATCCATCAAACGATGAATCATCCATGACAGATAATACACTATTACACCATCAGAATTATCAGTTACTGCTGCAACATTATCCATAGATTTAACTCTAATTCTCTTACTTGTTTCGTTTTTTAGCTTATAGTATTTTCTTCTAAGATGCCCATCTTGCCATAGTTCCAACAGACAGCACCACTAATCTTAGACTGACTGTGTGTATTCAAGTTCATACTATTTCTGCTAACATGAGTAATGGTTCTTCCTTTATTTTCAACTACTAAAGTAGTAGATACATATTCGTCAAATTCTCTTCTATAGGTGTCATCACTCAGAATTAAATCTTAAATCCCATCAAAAGTTAAACTTATTGACCTAGAACAATTACTAAAAGCAGTAACAATAGTATTCAAATTATCAGACAATGAGTATAATAGAATTAAAATACATACTTCATCTTCAAAGTTAATATCTATTGAACTTAATTGACTAACGATCACATTGAATTTATCGATATGATTAGCAATTGCCGCACTTTCGCTCATCTTCAATCGCAACAAATAGACTTTATTGATCGCGGAAAAATTCTCGTACATATCCGACAGAGCTTTCATCAAACTCGTAGTAGTCTTCTTTTTGACGATATTAAATATGACATTACAAGTAAACATCAGCTGGATAATACCCATCACTCATCTATCCAACAATTCCCAATCAACTTGTTTCATTGTTTTTGGTTTCTCCCAAGACGTGGGCAAGTGCGGCTTCATCTAATATAGATAGTCCTCAATCTACATCTTTCAGAAATCAAATTCCTTCCCATCAAATTTGTTGATTATCTTATTCTATCGCCATCGATTCGTTTTGATTCAAGCAAGCCTAGCTCTAATACTAATTATTATGTGGAACGAACGATCAAATAAAAAATAGATAAAATAAAAAAATAAATCGAATAGTAGAGGTACGTGGTTGGGTCTTAGAGACTTACATACACGGGGAGAGTAACAACAAATTACACTATAAATTAAGCAATACATAGAAATTACAAATCACGGTCGATTCATCAAATACTCTCAGTGTTTTTCAGCTCGAATTACATCCAATAACCCACAAGTAGTTAGTCCCAATTCCTCGCGAGAAACTCAATCTCACAAAGAAATTACACAAATCTTATTAGAATAATTAATCGATTTGAACACTTGAATAGTTGGTGTAATTTCATGAAGAGATCAACAAAAGAAACCCTTGTCAAGCACTCGACGGAAACGCACTTCCAGATGTCTTCACGTCAATAACGGCATATCAAGCACTCAAAATAATTGGTGCTTTAAGGCTACGTGCTCATTAAACGTCCCTGACATGTATAATGTATATATACGTCAATATAAATTCCTTTGTCAAGTCCTCCTCAAATTGACTTGTAAGTGGAGATGATTTTCAGGCAATTCGGTCAACCATCTAAAAATTGCACTTTCTGTCTTTTCTACTTTTCCTCGGTCGACTTCAGCAACTGAGAAGATATTGTCCATGGATTTCAAAACAGATTTGGTCCAATCTTGATCGCAAATTTCAACAAAATGTATCCGTTGTTTTTAAGATTTATCCTTTAATTTTCATGATCAACAAATATTTCTTTTCAAAATTCAGCTTTTCGCTTCAGATTCAAACTCGAGACATATCTTCAACAGACGCCCTCACCCACACCTGGCCGAGAGCTACCGTTGGCAGGGGCCAGCCATTAGTTAGGACTAAGTTGACACAATTATAATAAGTTTAGGACTTTTTTTTTATAATTTTCCTCAATAATGAGAGAGGCGTTGGTGGTGGAGATTGGTGGCAAGGGGGTGGCGGGAAGCGGTTGTCCCGGTTTGTGTTTGTCGTGGTGGTGGTCCTCACCGGGGTGCTAGTGATTAAGTCGTTGGAGGTGGCAACGGGCTTCAATCTCTGTGTGCTTTAATCCAATGAGATGCAACGACGAGTTTGAGTTGATTTTTTATCTCTTCCTCGAAACATGCAATTTTTTTTTTTTGGGTCGAAAAAAAAAAACATGAAACTTGACTTTGCATCCTTTAGACACACGACTTGTCGGCAGATTCGGTCTTCATAAGCCAAAGTCCCAAATTCCGAACCTAATATAGACTCCGATCACAAGACATTAAGGAAATTAACGGTGGATATATTTATAAAGTTCATTCATGAGGTAAAGTTTAGAAAAAGGGTGGGCAAAAAGATCGCGCATATTCAAGTAAAAGCGCTATAAAAAGTTTTGAGAGCCGAAGCTCCATTCTGGCCCTCTGGTGTGGTGTAGACCCGGACCAGGCCATCAACATCGAAGGGCTTGAAAAGCAAAGGGTGTTGCTCGTCTATGAGCTCGTCGGGGCACCTGATAGTTCCTTCGACGTTAGAGAAGATCGCGATGGAGTGTCTGGCCTCCTGTCCGCTCATCATCACTCGGTGCCGAGGACAGTATATCCTCCCGTTGCTCCATCCCTAAGAAAAGACTACAAAAGAGTTCAAGAACACACACATATATGGAACTACTGCTAGCTATTTTAAAAAGTTAAACTAATATATGAAAATGTGGTTTAATAATATCATAACACTCTCCGTCATGCATAGGCTGCTTTTTTTATCACACACTCTGCTTTTATTATGAGATTTTATAGGATCACTAGCAATTGTGCTAAAAACTTAAGTTGTAAGAGGGAGGGAGACCATATATACATATAACATGGAACAATATTTCAACACTCCTCTCATGTGTAAACCAAATTAGGAGCCTCACATTGAATTTGACCACGACACATAGAATTTTGCTGCCAGGGTGGATGCACCTACGCGAAAGGGGCATTGAGTCCATTGGCCATGCTTCAGTCATTTAAACGAGCAATACCTTACATGTCGTACCAATTTTTTGACATCATTTTTAAATTTATATTTACTGTGTCGCTAACAGTGGACTGTTAGCTAGTGTGTGTCATTTTACGAGAACAGGAGCGTCGTACTTATTTGACTATACCCACTAGAAAGCTAATAAAAACAACTTAAGAAGAAGAATATACCCACCACATTCTACAACACAAATTTGTTGGTCCTCGAAGAATATATCTCATGAGAGATATAAAAATTAAAAAAAAAAATTAATCGATGTTCGCATGTCCACCATTTTTAAACATATTTTTGCAAAGGTAGAATATAACAAAGACATCATTAGCGTGAGAAAGAGAGAGAGAGAGTCACATGGAATGCTTCTCCAATCATGACAATAGTAGAGGAAGCCGAAGGTGCGACTTTAATCCAGTCTCCATGCTTGGTCTGCACTTCCAATCCATTCACATGATTTTGCTGAAGCAGGGTCACGAAGCTCGCGTCGTAATGAGTTATGCCTCCGGCTCGAGACTCCCCTGTCTTCGGCGCTCCGTATCTCAGAAGGCGAAGAGAACGTTTCGTCGATTCGGCATGCGAATCGAGATAACGTTCGACCCCGAAGCTTCGAAACACCATCTTCTGGATCATATAATCTAGCTCAGAGAGCCTCCTCAAATACGTATTCAGCAACTCACTGCAAGTGATTAGGAAACCGGAGAAAGACTAAAAAGTTTATATTTGCCAATTTTTGGAATTGAAGTTCTTCAAGATGAACAGTTTTTTCAAGAGCATAATCGACTCAAGCATGGCCAATGGAAGTTGGGAATGTAATTTGCACCGCACTTACCAGAACTTGGTATTCCCCTCCGGCCACAGGAGATCAGCTAACCGTTCGATCGCGCCCGAGTTCAGGGCGTCGTGCATTCCCATGGCCTCGTGAAGAGGGTGAAGAGGGAGATCGGAAAGATACCCATCGTACAACTTCGTCGGGTCGACGAACCGGCGCTTGGTCTCGGCTGGGAGATTGAACATCTCCTCCATTTGGCTGAAGACCTGGTCATGAAGCTCTACAGGGACCTTGTCATACAACGCCTCGAAGCACCCGTACTCCTCGAGCGCTCGCTGGAGGGCGCTTTGGACAGAATCCCAGCTCCGGCTTCCCGGCTCCGAATCGCCCAATTCGGAAAAATCAATCAAGGGAAGCTCGAGCCCCGGATTCGAACCCATGCGAAGACTGTTTTTTTCTTGCGAGACTCTGATTCTCCTGTGATTGTTTGCTTCAGTTCCTTGGTTTCTGCCGCATTTAAGGCGCCTTACTGTGACTTTGGAGCGCAAAGATGCAACGAACATGTGTGAAGCTTCCGTGAAGGAAGCTTGTGAATTAATGCACGACTCGGGATGTTGCTCGGATCATTAAATGTCTGCATTACAATGACAGTATAGTCTGTTCACCAGAGCCGTCTTGTTGCCTGATTTGAATTCGTAAGCATAGGCAAAACAAGATAGAGTAGTTGGGAAACAGACGAGCTTCATAGTTTCCTTGTTTTGGCCATAAAATCTGTCTCTTTTTTTTTTTGCAACAAAAATGATGGATAAGAGTGCATTTATTTCACGCAAAAAATAATTTAAAAATATTTTTTCAAAACTTATCGATTCTAAAAATTGACAAACAGAAGTTATTATCGGTAATGAAAATATTTTTTATTAATTAATTATTTCGATATACAACTGTTAATTTCTAAAAAAATATTTTATTTAAAAAAAAAAAAACAA
The DNA here is from genome assembly GCA_028455895.1 of Rhodomyrtus tomentosa. Taxonomy (NCBI): domain Eukaryota; kingdom Viridiplantae; phylum Streptophyta; class Magnoliopsida; order Myrtales; family Myrtaceae; genus Rhodomyrtus; species Rhodomyrtus tomentosa. The sequence continues at coordinate 37,370,312 of JAPCWY010000004.1, forward strand.
AGGAGCGTAAGTCCATAGTCATGTCTCTTCTAGAGTGAGAAATCACATAGCACAAAGCGATATGTTGTTTTCTACGGCATTAGGGCTGTTACAAAGGAATGTGCACTATCTTTCTCGAATTGGAGATATTGGGCTGACAGGCTGACGGTACTGTCAATTATTTCTAGCTTGGCCACACGATCACCCAATCAATTAATATTTTATGCAAAACACACGGTGATAGTATGTAAATCTATGATTAAGATTGAATTGTCACTAACAATACTGTCAGAAAAGTATTCCTCTGCTCTCATCACTAATTCCAGCTCGGAAATTGTGTGGGGGACTCCTTGAATAAATAAAGCACGTCAATTATATTCGAGAGTTTTTTTTTTTGGTCGAAAATTATATTCGAGGGGTTTTTTTTTGGTCTTATATATTCGAGGGTTTGACCCCAAGTAAAAGTTACATTCTTGAGGGAGATTAATCCGGATGCAAATCATATTGTATCGAATAAATACGGTGATTAAGTCCTGTTGTCTCAAGAAAAATGTGAAGGCGAATAAGAGGCTTCAAAAGATTTGATATAATGATACTCTTATTCTAATATCATGTAGAGTTTTGTAAGGTCATTGCTAATTGGTCTAAATGCGCGATTCTTCGAAGAGGACGACTCCCGAAGGTAGCCGACATGCCAATTGACTCATTAACAATGATTTAATTTATAAAAACAAGCTTTTTGGATGTGAAATAATAATTTTGCCAATCTCAATATTATCTTCGGGACAACTAAAAATCTGTTTGGTAATAATTCTGTTCCCGAGAACAATTTCTAAGAATAAATGGTTTTTTTTTCTAATTTTGTTCTCGAGAACAGAGAAGTAGAATTTTTTTGTTTCTTGTTTTTTTTTTCAAATGTGATCCTTATCCACAAATCTGCTTTCGAAAACAAAAACAAAAAAAAAACAAGTAAATTTATATTCTTTTTTTCAAAAAAAAAAAAAAAGAGAATCATATAAATAAAAGCGTTACCAAATAGGATGTGAAGCGGAATGGATGGTGTGGTTGACCACGTTACGTATTTATGGCTATGGCGAGAGAATACTCCTAGATGCTACTGCTAGAATCATTAATTACCCTTCATGGGCATTGTCGAGTTGTTTAGTACTGCGATTGGAATGTGGCCTTCCTTTAAAGATAGAGAACCGGATCTAATTATACCCGTTACATCTGCATTAAGTAATCCACGTGATGTTTGAATTATATGCCTAATAAGCGCGCATAATGTATAATCTAGGATGCGTTTGTTTCACGAAAATTATTTTCTCGCAATTGATTTATTAAAAATATTATTATTTTTATTTCTTCTCCGACGACCAGTGAACGGTGGCGGACGGCAGCAACCGGTGGCGGAGGACGGCGGCGGGCAACGGAGGACGGCAAGGGTTGACGGCGATGATCGGCCGCCAATACTTTTTATTATTATTATATTTTTCTTTTCTGATTTCTTTCATTAACTTATAATAATTGATAATTAATAATCAAGCCTTTTAAGGCTCCTGGCCCATGTGCAACTTGTAGGGCTAATCTCATGGTCTAAAATAAGTCCAATATGGGTAGAAAATAGGTTTAAGTGTGTGACCCATTTATGATTTATCTTATTCAATTTAGATATTTCAGACCCATTTTTATTAAGTCCTTAAAAATTTGAAACTTATATATAATTATTTGTTTGAAAATATGGGTCAATAATGGGTTATTGGCTCATATTGACATAATACCAAACAAAAGAAAACAACACGTTTTTCGAGAAAATAATTTCCTGAAAAACGATTTCCCAATAAATATTTTCAATTAGATAAATTCAACCTAAGCTCTGCTTGCTTCGTGAAACATTTTTCCAAAAATGACCTCTTGTGTTACTTACAAAAATGAAACTAATTATTTCAAACAATAAAAGCAATCATTTTTTGAAAAAAAAATTGAGATCATTTATTTTTTGCAAAACAAATGGAGCATGGATGGATTGCGATCTTCCAAAGAGCAAGCTTATAGTGGGTGATAATTATCGCCTAAAATACAATATACATCACAATATGCTCTCTTTCTCAACTGACGAAGATTTGTTGACTTCACCTAACTCATTATATGAAAATAGATCTTAATTTGGAAATTCTGTCACTAAATGTTTCGATTAATAGTTCCTTCAATTCAGGTTTTAAATCGATCTTGAAAAATTTAGGGGCCATGTTTATATGATTTTTTTTCCTAATGGGGGCCTAATGGCAACTTAGGGGCCCACCCCGCCCCGCCCGGCATAATCCGCCCCTTGAATTAGGCATTGTCACAGTGTCATGAGCCTGTCGGTTTGATGGGCCCAAATCAGGCCCAAAAAACTAAGTCCGTCATATGGGCCAACCTGCAAGCCCGCAACTCGCAAACTCGGGCTGATCGGACGGCCCGTAATTCGCTTCCTTGAGGGATGGCATCGCACGCTACAAGACGCGGTCGCGGAGCTTCCACTCCGGGGACTGGAGAGGATTCTCTTGAGATGGAACCGAGCTCGTACTCTGCACCTGGTCCTGGTCCTGGTCCGTCGTCGTCGTTTTCTTCTTCAGAAGCGTCGGTGATAGAGACGCTCCTGAAGCGAGGATGGTCCCTCGACAACGCCTTGCACGTCAGAGCCGTCATCACGATCCAGCGCGCTCTGATGGACGACCCCTCGGACGAGGCCGCTCTGGCCGAAGCCGTCGAAGCGGACCTTCTCAACACCGACTTGAGGACGATCGGCTCCAGGTCCTTGCCCGACCGCAAGGCATCGCACCTCCTTGGCCCTATGGTCCTCCAGGTTAAGGCCGATGTTCCCTTCCTTCTTAGGTTACGGCTTTGATCGCTCCCGTTCCGTGTAGTGTGAGGGTTGTTTGTACTTTTGGGTTTCGCGCTCGTTATCGTTCCGTCGTGACGTTGTTTTTGTATTCAAACAGATTTCTGCGGTGAGGGACATTGCGAGTAGCAGCATTGAGGAGGTCTCAAAGAGCTCGGGTGGTAATCGTATGTTGAGATTGACGCTGACGGACGGTCACAGTGAGATGACTGCGATAGAGTATACTCATATTCCGTCACTTCCCGATGATGTTGTTCCCGGTACTAAGGTATTCTTCTAATTGCCTTCTCTGTAACCGGTTCGAGTTTTACTCTCGTAGTAGGTAGCCTGAAGTTATTAGATCCATGGCATCAGAGATTTAGAAATATTTGATAAATACAAGTTCGGTTCAGTTTTGGGTCTTAGAGAATGCCATTGGGTTTATAAGTCCCAATGAAGTTTGCGGTTGGTTGCCGATTTTGCTCGGATAGTTCGTTTCGTACAAATGATTCAGGTACTATATATGGTTGAAGTTAATGTAGGAACTGGAACACCGTAGCTTCATTATCTCATTGAAGTGAAGTTCGCACTGGCGCTCATTTTCTTTAATAATATTTTTCATTTACTCATTTTTAAAAGTGATACAAGTATTCATATTTAGGAAAATGTAATTGCCTTCTCTATAACCGATATGTGTTTTACTCTGGTAGTTCTGCTATCACGTGGCATGGGTGATGTGGAAATTTTTTATAGAATCTAGTTCATTTCGGTTATTGATGTTAGAGATTACCATTAAGTTTCCGGTTGGTTGCTGTTGTGGCTTGGATAGTTCGTTTTGTAAAAGTCATTCTGATAATATATGCATTTTGTACAGATGATTCGGATAATATGAGGTTGAACTTAATGTAGAAACTGGGTCACCGTAGCTTCATCATCTCATTGAAGTGAAGTTCGCACCGGCCTTCATTTTCCTTAACAATATTTTTCGTTTACTTTTTTGAAAGCGATACAAGCAATCATTTTTAAGATGTTTTCCTAATCATCCATTTTCCGTGCAACAAACACATCCTTAGTTCACAACAAGTCGATGCCATGGCTGCACGTTATTGAATAGAAATGAAACTTCCTCATTGCCAGGTGCAAGGACATTATTTTGTGGGCTTGCTGCCATTTCCTGTCATTGACATAGGAGAAAGATTGAGATCCTCATATAAGTTCCAAAATTTAATCTTGTCCATCTCCAGGGTTTTCAGCACTGGAAAACGTCTATAGTCTTCTAGAGTCTGGCTGCTTTTTGGTTCTACAAGTGGATGGAAGGATATCCCAGGGAATTACAAGTCGAATGTATGAGTTTCATGTTTGCATGTGTTATGTCTTAGACAAGTGTCCTTCTGCGCCCATAATGGAGATTCCTGTTTCTTCAATTCCAATATGACTTTCCTGTTTACATATGTTATGTCTTGGACGAATGTCCTCCTTTGCCCATACCCGAGATTCCTGTTTCTGCAATTCTAATATCGCATTCATGTTTGCATACGTTATGCTTGGACAAATTTCCTTCTTCTGGAGCTCTTTTTGACAGTGCAGTACAGTTCTTCTTTAGAATCTAATATTTCTCTACAAGCATTTAATGAAACTAATTGGGTCATGTCAACTAAAAACCCACTGATTTATGCTACTAATTTGGAAATTGGGCATTAGGGAACCTTCTTCTTGTCTGAAGCCATTAAGTATAGATGGCTGCGCAGTAGTAGTTTCTAGTGGCATTAGTCTTATTGTTGGAACTTGTGTAAAGCAAGTTCCAGTCACTGCCTTACTTTATAGCGCCGTCGAAGAAATCAACTTCAACTACTTCTGATGTTTCTGGTGTCTGCTCTGTGGTCAGGTACGGCTGGAAAAGAAAATCGCAGTAAATAGTGGGATTCTGTGTCTAACTCCAACAACATTAACCGTCTTAGGTGGTGTTGTTCAGTCTCTATTTGATGAGTGGAAAATGAATAGAAAATACTCTGGCCTCTCCCGTGAGTCTTTGAAGCTATCACAGCAAAGTGATGCAGGCGGCCCTCCCCCATTTGAGAAGCTGCAGATCAGGGCTTCCGCACATCAGTCGACTCATCAAAGAAGATATTCATGTTGGTCTTCATCTGCTTTTCTCTACAAAACTCATTATGATCCTTTTTGAAGGACTTCTCTTTTCATGTTATGGACATTAGAGAGACATTTGTGCAATTTTAACTTGGAAATGGTAAATCTGCAGACAACCCGGAAACCTCCAATGTCAAGAAATCTGAAGGCAGGGAGTCTCGCATGCCATCGAAAAATAAATCTGTTGTTGGATGGAAGATTCTAGAAATAAAGGAAGATGTTGTGGGAAATAGTTCGGAAACCACTCCACCTACAGGAGAAGATGTGGAAAAACCCGATCACTCTGAGTCAAGGCCAAAAGAAGGTAGAATTTTTAAAGTTGGTGACATTGCATGTTTGTGTAAAATTGCATATCGAGAAGATAGATGGCTGCTTGCTTTCTATATAGTAACATGCTTCTGATAATACTGCTCTGGGCAGCATAGTCATTCTGCTTCGAAACGTCAGAATCCATTTTGTTTTTTTGTTGTCCTCTTGTTTGTTTCGATATCATAAGCCATGAAAGGATGTGGTGGTGAATCATCTTAGTGCAGTTTTTGAAATATCATCAACTACAGAAAATGTGGTGGTAAATCTTCTATATGCAGTTTTACTGACTTAAATAAGTGAGATTAGTCGTATGGAGTGATGTCAGAGGGTAATAGGTGAACTGCAAAAGCAAGTTGATGACATTATTAATGAAAATTGTTGAAGTTGTTGTCTTGTTCTGGAAATCTCAAAATAGATTAGATTAATACGCGGACCAGAATATTCTCTGACCATATGATTAAGTTCCCAAGAAGACTAGTAGATGCAGCTATCATCACCGTCTAAGTGATTTTTAGCCTTCTCTATTTTGTGAGGCTTTCTATTCTTATTGATTGGAAGCTGATGTTGTTTTCAGTTGCCGACTCTGCACCTGTTCAAAATCAAGCGGCTGCTCAGAAACTCCTCCAAAAGATGAACCAAAAAGGAATTCAGAATCAGCATTTCAAAGGTCGAAAACATAAATGGAAGGGCAAAAAAGAAGAGGGTCCAGTTCTTACACTAGATGAGTGGGAACAAAGAAGTGCTGTTGCAAAGCTACCAAATATGAGCCGTGATGAGGAATTGGCAAGGCAGCTTCAGAATCAGTTAGACTTGGAAGATGCTCATCATGTTAGTATTTTTTCTTCATCAGGTGCTGTTGTTTACTCCATTGGCAGAATTTGACATCATGACTTGCTGGTTTATTTCAACCTTTCAGGTATTAGAGGGTCCTAGCGAGACAGAAGCAGAAAGACTTAGGAGGAGCATGTTCAGTTACGGAAGAGAGAATGATCGGACTTATTCGGGGGGAGATGGAGGCGGACGGAGGGGTAGAGACAGGGGAAGATCCCGCGGGTGGGGAAGATCCCGCGGGAGAGGAAGACGTAGTTGATTTTCTGCCCCTTCTCATCTTTCATGGGTTTGATGTTCACAACTTCATTGCAGGTATATTTTTACTGTTCGTATAACTAATTGTTGATATTTTCAAGCTTTAGATGGCAAATTTCTAAAATTTCTTTTGGCTGCATAAAGATGCCTGGAAGTGCTGTGACCATCACCGGGATTAATCTTTGTGAATATTCTGAGACAGAGATAACGGCACTTGTACAATGGTATGGTTTATTATAGTAGTGGCGTCTTACCGAATCCAGCTAGCATCATGTTTACTTACCCACGGAAGAAACTTTCTTGTTCTCGCACAGAGGTTTTCTATATTTCTCTTCCTACTGAAATAAGCACAGCTGAACTAAGAAATGCATGAGAAGTGGAATAGAAATAGGCTGCTGACCTTTGATATAAGGCTCTTGTAGAAGGCACTAGCCACGGATATACCTCATAATACACATGTCAAATCATCAGGGAATGTATGAATAAAATTGCCAATGATGTGTACTGAATGATGTTAGGGTGGCACGACGTACTCAAGTGATGAATCATTTCCAGGTCAAATTTGCTTCTTAGCAGTGTGTCCTCTCACTGATTTCGACTGCACTTAACTCTATTTAGGTTTTTAGTGTATCATCATTAATTAGGATATGTTGTGGATCATTTTTGTCTTGGGAATTTCTTTGAATATTTTAATTAAAGAATTGTCTCGTCCCCTTGTATTGCAGTGGCTGTGATTCCAGTCGGTGAGGTTACTGTGTCTGCGATTGAAGAAGATTAGTCATTCGACATTATTGTTGATATCTGTACATTCTGTTCCAAGTGCTCACTTTTTTCACAAGCAAGGTAGAATAGATGTTGGATGCAGTTGTGTAGGGACCAATGCTGAAGATTTATCGCCCAAATGATGCTGACATTCAAAAGGGTAATGAATCGGAGGCAACTAGCTAGTTTGTTTGAGGATGGTAGACAGATGAGTTATACAATTAAAACCCTTGCCTTTTGATTGTTGTTGTAGCCATAGGTTTGATGTTTTATTTTGGCCGGGCAAATCGCAATTCACTAGAACTGTGTCATGGAATGAGGTCGTAGGTTGGACAACATTTTCAACCCTGAACCTTATACAACATTTCCATTTGCAAGTACAATTTTTCTTTTGTTTTAACTTGGTCAATCTGGAAGAGAGTACCTGTTTCTTGTATATAGCTGGATACACAGTAGCTTTCGATGCTGTCTTCAGAGCGATGGTCGTGTCTCTAACCAGATTAATTTCAGTGCAAGTTCCTTATAATAGTCTCCAATGGTCATTCATGCTGATATGGTAGCAGTGTGAAGCATCTTCGTTATGGTATCAATGGGAAAAGTTTGCTTTCACTTTTGTACAGTGTTTACTTAAGTACCTTGACTTTCAAAACGTTCAATTGAGTGCCTTAACTTTTAAAAAGCGTTCACTTGAGTGTCAATGCTAACGTGGCTGCCGAAAATGCTGACTTAGCGTCGGTGAACCGATTTTTCTGAATATTTAATGTACATGAGGCATTTTCCATTAATTTTTTTTATTTTTTTGCATATTGCATTTTTATGATTTGTGCAATTATTTAAAAAAAAAAAGATGCGAAACTATTGTTATTCTCGATGGTGGTCGGCGAGGGTCACTGCCGTCCACCACCATTGCCAGCCACCATCGGCCGACCTAGGGGCTAGGGTCGGCTCGCTCTGGGCCGGCGAGGACGTAATGGCCCTGGTCAACAACCGTTGCAGCCTCAACAGTAACGATTGAGGGCGCAAAGCCCTCGCTCAGATCTGGCAAGTGCTTCGAGCCCTCGATTTCGCCGTCGCGGCCTCGCCGACCCATGGCGAGCCTCCCCTGGGCAGGTCGTTGGTGGACGGCGGCGACCCTTGTCGGCCACCATCGAGAAACTCTAAGTTTTTTTTTTTCATTGATTTTTTTCTTTTTTTGGTCTTTTTTATTTGAATAAAAAAATTTAGAAACTATTTAAAAATGTAAAGAAAATCCACGTGGCACTCTCAAGATCAATAAAATAATAGTGAAAATTTCACGTTAACTTTTCTGATAAAAATAGAACTCAGATGAACGATTTTAGTCGGAATTGACACTCACCTGAATATTTTTTCTCCGATGTAGCACTTAATTGAACGTTTTGAAAATTAAGGCACTTGAGTGTACGCTGTACGAAAGTTAAGCCACTTTTAACGTACTTATCCCTAGCATCAATTGATTTCACTGATTCATGATCATTGATTATTTCTTGTTTTAGTCCCGTGTAGTCACTGCATAAGCTGTAGCATGTGGAAGAAAGTTTCAGCGCCGCGATGGAAAGATCGTCTTTGATCTAGCGAAAGCCGAGAAGATGGTGCTTTCCGATTGCCAAGTTGAGTAAATGCTTGTTAGAAGCAATTAGAAACTAGATTTACTTCTTGTTTTACTTGCTCAAAGAAGAAGGGTGTGCGGCTTCATGTACAACCTTGGTAGCTGAATTAAAAGACTTAGAAGACCAGAAAATCTTCCCATAACAAATGCTCTGTGGCCAGCAAATTTGGCCAGTGCCCTACTCGGCCCCTGCGTTTTGGAGTTCTTGGAGCTGCCCAAACATGAAGTCTCAATTAGTATGCCCTCATCGAAGATGTCTTGAATACCCGGATCAAGGAATAAGTTACGAGAGGAAAATTATCTACCGAACCCAGCTGCGTCTGAGCTCTTCATCAACCGAATGCGCTTGCACGACTCCTCAAACATTCTGCAGTTTTACCATTGATGTAGCAAAAGTCAGTCTTAATCAAAACAATGTAGTTTCAAGTTATCGGTGAGCAGGCTAAAACAAAGAGCACTAGCCTGCTCGTTTCTCAACAGAGTTGAAGCAAAACGAGAGCAAATCTGCATATTCTACCACGAATTCTTCCTCGCGGAGCCCTATCCAGCTGAAAAAAACACATTGGTCTTGCGCCCTAGGGTTCTTTTCAAGATGGGATTATCAAATATAATCCGTAGGTCTAGCCTGAAGCACATGACTATGGAGACACCAAACGAATCTATACAAGCGATGCCTGGCAAACTTAACCATGCACCAAGAAAATTACAACGGTCATTACTTCCAAGGGACATCGCCTGCCAGCATCCAATCGCCGTCGCCGTCCTCATACGTGGGCACATACTCCGTTCCCTTGGCCAGATCCTCGACCTTGCTCTCTTCCAAATAATTACCTAAACGGCAATCCCACGACGCCTTGAGTGCATGAATGCATCAAACTAGCCCAACAAACTTAAAGCATAGACGCACGCTTACCGTTCCCGGTGAAGCAATTGAACATATCCTCCAATACCCTTAACAGTTCGTCATAGCTCTTGTACGTCCGAAGGTCGACTTTGCGCATATATGGAACTCCATCTGCCGCCACCTTCACGTATTTGCAGCTCTCCAATGTCTTCTTCCTGAATGATCTCACCGGTGGCCACCCCACCACTTGTGCTCTTCACATAAATTGGAGAGTGACGAAGTCAATTTGAATACATCTACTATATCTTATCGAAACTTAAAAAAAGTTTATACAGGAACTTAGAGTGCTTAAAAGCTTTTGCTTAAGTAGACTTGCAGACTACTACATTTGTTAGTACGTCAACTTTATAAACTAGTCTCCATGTGTATAGTTCGAGTCTTACTCGGATGCTGGGACTTTTCCTGCGCTAGACACCTGAGAGGCTGCAGTTTCCTCAGCTGCACCAACCTCGATATCCCCACTTTGCTTCCCTACGCCGCTACCAAGGCCAAGACCGACTGTTCCGGCGTACGCCCTCTTCTCCCCAGCAATCACCGCCTTCGAGCCGCTGTCCTTGGGCAACCCCAAGGTCAGCTCCGTGTCCATGCCAGTAGTATCGGAGTCCAGCAACCCGTCGGCTGTTTCCGGCGATGATGACATTTTCTGCGAGCGTGCAAATCATATGCTGCTTCATCATATATAAGGACTAGGGAGTTGTGTAGGGATCAAATGGGGTGAGGCCACGTGGGGGTTCGCTATTCGTCCGTGCAGGTGAATTTCACTATGAAGGAAGGAAACAACGTTCGAAGGTGGAGCTGTCAGACATGTCGGTTCATGGAATCCTGAATTTTCTTGTTTTCACGGGAATCTCTTGCGCTGTCAAGTGAGGGCAACCCTTTGGGTCAAACTATCCCTTTCCATAACTGCAATGAAGCTCGTGGGTTTGGGATCGGAAAAATGAGGCGAATTCATAGGATCTTATTCGGCAGGGGGAGTTCCGGCAGTCAAACTTTGAGCTACAAGCAAAGGGCTCTTTCTACCTAAAAATGCTGACTCTCCCCCGGTGATATTTGGCAAATTCGAAGGCGGCACGAATTGATGTGACTTAAACATCTATACAACTTTGAGGATGATCTATAAAGAAATTTATAATGTTTTTGAAGTACATGGCTCGACCATAATTATAAAACTTGGATTTGACATGATCAAAGCTTCCGTGATTGAATTTTGCATTTGAAGAGTCGATCCAAAAACCGAATTATAGAGTGAGTATCCAACAGCTTGGAAAAAAGAAAACGTCAACTTTACTCCATCAAAAGATTGATATAGTAACACAAATGAGTTTTAGATGGCTCGGATTTTTTTTTCGGGAAAATTACCATAAAAACATCTTAAATTTATTGTAATTATGTCAATTCAATCCTAAATATTTTTTTTGTTAATTCATTCCTAAATTTTTTGTAATTATGTCAATTTAGTTCATTCGGCGAATTTTGACCAACCTACCGGCCACATGATATTTTAAAATTTTTTGAAATTTTTTTTCTTCCCCTTCCCTCTAGAAGAAGAGGGAAGGGGAAGAAAAAGAAAAGAAACATATTAAAACAAATTGAAGAAGAGGGAAGCGCGCAATGACGGGACAGGTGAGCATGGTCATGTCGGAGGTGGGGGGGGAGTGGACAAAGGAGTTAAATTTTTCATATGGTCTCCTTTAAAAATTTTACAGACATTTTTGGTCAAAAATTGAGAGTGACTGAACTCTATCTAATTACATCTTAACTTGAAAAAGATCATTGAAGAGTTTGTTCTCTCTTTCCACACGTCTTCTTAATTCGGGGGGAAAGTATCAACACATATCGCCGTCTTGAGATTGACAATTGAAGGTAGGACAAGTGAAAGGAATCTCCTTCGCCATAGCAGCGACAAAGCACGTGTCGATTGCCTGGGTGTCGGCAGAATGTCGCCCTTCCTCGTCTTCACAAAAATTGACCTGCGTGAAGAGATTTGAAATCTGCTCGACAAATTCTCACTGAATTCTGTGTGCTAGGCTGCTAGTATTGCTCCCATGGAGTATTTTAGTAAGAATTTATGCTCTACAAGATGTACACGCATTTTCATAAAAGATTTGAGTATCGTTGACATCGCTACCTGTTGCACGCCAAATTCCCTCGGTCGGGCTTGATTGATCTTTCTAGATTCGATCCAAAAGGTTGAAACTCAAAAGGATTACTAACACCGGAAATCCTCTATCGAACGTTAGTGGTTCGTTAAGTAAAAAGGGTTCGCATTAATTTTAGACAGAGAGTATCAAATGCATAGTGTTTATTAATAATCGCGTGTCTTTTAACAGCTTTCGTACAAACTTTCGACAAACTTTCTGATGACTCTTCGGTAAAATTTGTCAAGTACGTCGACGTACTAGTAACTAAGATACAACACTGGAATTGAATGGACGATGCTAGATCTTTCTGTAGGACACGATGCCAGAATTTAATCTACGGCACCGGACGAATGGAAATGTAGGACACAACACCAGAAGTTAACCAACGGTACTAGACAGGTGGATGAACAGTACAATACCAGAATTTAATCGATGGTAATGAACTGGGTGAGTAGACGGCAGAATCTAATCGACGACACCTAACTCCAGATATGAAACACATCGAAATTAAATCGACGATGGGAATATGAAAACTACAGCTAAGCTAAGAGCTAATTGAAAATATAAGACTTGTTTGTTGTGTTGTGGGGGGTTCTGTGCTGGATGACCTTGGGTATTTATAAGCATACTCCTGGTAACCGTCGAACGGTTATCACCGTGGGCTTCAAGCACGTTCTCTTTGGTTGCTTTTGTGGATAACTCCTTTGGCGGTTCCTTCACTCTTCGCACCTTTTTCTATCAGCTTTGGAGAATGCCGCTAATTTTCGTAACTGCTTCATTGTGGCTTCTTCTGTGCGCCTTTTCTCTCAGTCTTCGAGCAAAATACCGCCAAAACTTACCTTGACACGTGGAATCTTCAAGGCTAACTTGCGTCTGGCTCTAGTACGACTATCCGTAGGTGATCACGATCCCTACTCGTGCTCATCACATGGCCCTTTAGGGTAATTTTTGGTGTCAACAAATGCCTCCTTAAAAGAAATAAAACAAAGATTTATATCTTTTAAGAGACTTCCCTTGATTTGACAGCTGCCAGCCGTAGGTAATGATTATGCTTTTTTATTTTCTTTTCCAAAGCGTGATCATCAATTTCTCACAACGCTTTAGCTTCCAAATCACCTTTCTCACTTTGGGTGAAAATTCTCAATCGTCGCCTTCTCCGTATCTGAGTCTTTTTCTAAACCCTAAACCCTTCAAGCTTTTTCGATTTTTTTCATGGCGATCGAAACTTCTGAGTTCAATCCAAGCCAACTCGTTGATCGTTTCGACTACTTAGTCAACAGCAAAGATGTTGATCACTGTTTTTTCAAGTTGCTGAATACTCAATAGGAGTACGCCGGGTTCATCCTCAGTCCTAGCCTTCAAAGTCATCGTCATGTCTCAGTGTTTCTTCAATCCTGTTTTCCAACACAGAAAGACAAAAAGTTTCTATTCAAGCCACTCCTTTGAAGGATATTTGGTCATCTTCAACCTAACGGTTCAGGAGCTTTCCAATATACGGTGATAAGTTCTACGCTTGGTTCCATAGTCTTCAAGATGATGTACCAACTGCCTCTTTTTGGGCGACCGCGAACTTAAAGACTACACTTGAGGTGAGCCTATTGTCCCATGCTTGAATAAGAGTTTGATGAGTTCTATTATAAGCTTATGGTCCTCTTCGACCAGCTGCTTCTTTTTCCCGTGGGGCCTATGCCTGTGACCCTTTTGGATATATTCACCATTGCTGGTCTCTCTCCTTATGAGGCTCATGTTGCCAACCTTGAAAAGGTGAAAGATAGCTCTATCCCTGATAATACCCTCGCTTGTGGGAAGTTTTTAAAGGCTCATTGAAAAACTTATGGCGCTATCACACCATTCGAACGAACAACTTTTCTTCTCTTCTGGTATCGAAGTATATGTTCTTTAGTCCGACCATTAAGGTGTCCAAAGATTACCTTGCACTTGCTTCTAATTTAGCGCATGGAAAGAGTGTTACTCTCGGCCCTCTTGTTATGGCATCTCTATATAGAGGTATAACCCATGCTGCTTTATTGATGGGGACGTCTAAGGAGGATGGCGTGTTGGCGGGTCCACTGTAGATTCTTCAAGACTGGGAAGCACTTTACCTCCCTTTCCTTTTCGAGAGCATCCCTAATTATGATACCACTGGAGCACCTTCTAATCTTGATACACGGTTGCTTCGAGCTACTCCATTGAAAGCTCCTGTTGACACTCCATCTCTGCGCTCCTTTCTTCAACAAATCGTATCTCGTGAGACGAATCGAAGCGTCCTATAGTCAGAGGAGTGGTTATGAACCCTGTAGACCATCCCCATGGGGGTGGTGAAGGGAAAGCCCCAATTGGTAAAAAAAAACCTACAACCCCTTGGTGTTATCCTGCACTTGGAAGAAGAAATTGAAAAAAACGATCTGTCAAATCTGTGGGATGTAAAAATACATTGGCAGGGGAGCGTTCCACCTTAGAAGGAAGTACCCGCGAGAGCAAGGGTGGACAAAACGAAAGCGAGAATGTCGGCTTGAGTAACGCAAACATTGGTGAGGAGGCCTATGCCTTATAGAAACTGTCTACCTGAGACTATCCCTTGGCCCGTAGGTCCTGACACAAGGTTAAAATTCTAGCCCTTCCAGATTGGTATCTTACTAATGACTCGGGATTAGATTTCTTCCCCTACCGTTCCGGCGAGTTTAGCTCTCTCTTTGACTCCAGATCATTGAAATGGCTTAATCACCATGATTTTTGGACCTTCATACTTTTCTCTAGAGATCTTCCAATTCAGCTTTGTCTTAAATGTTGTTTTTACTATGGGTTTGAACTGTATTCTCCTCAGTACTGTGCTAGACAGTTCAGTCTTCGACAAGTAGTGTCTATGCCCATCCCTTATTTCATGGATTTTTCTTTGATAAGTAAGAGGATGTACAACATCAAGGTCGATGATCCCTTTAACTGTTGTGCCGAAGTCACTGTCTCGATGTATAAACAGCTCTCTAGAGATATTCCTGTAGCTCTCCTGCTGAATCTCGAAGTGACATCCGGATATAAAGCTTGATGGACGTCTTTTGCTTTCAACAGTCCATTTGAGGCCACTTCGTCGGTCCTTAAAAGTGGTAGGATAAAACCTTTTAACTTCATGTCAAAGAAGGTTGGAAAGAAGATTGTAACAAGGACTCCTCGAGTTGACAGTCCCAAACGTTCGACAACTCTTGCCGTAGGTAAGTGCCTACTTCTTGTAATTTTAGAACTACTTAATGGTTCAAAGTGGACTTACTTGTATTCTTTTGTCAGATGAGGATTCGAATGAGGAAGTTGATGAGGAAACTATTCTCTCATTTAAGCGACAGACTAGGGGCTCTCCTTCAGCAGCAAAAAGGTATAAGTCTTCAACGAAGTTTCCAATCATCCTTGATGAAACTTCTGAGACTATTCCTTAAGGAAATCTTTTAAAAGGTACAAGGCAAACCGTCGAACAGCTCACATGCTCCTGTTGTTTTGATCATGGTTCCAACTTTACTGTCTTTGGAAACTTAAGGCGAGCATTCCGCTAACCCAATTATCCATGGTAAACATTCTTCTTCAACTCCGGACCCTGTTCAGACACCGTCAATCGTCAATCCTCCATCGGCAATGATTATACAAAATCCTCGTGTTGCTCATGTATCTTCGGCATCCTTGGAAGATGTTCAAGCTTACTTTGTTGAATTATCCCGTTTTTCTGACCTGCCTGACATGCCTCAAATCAACATTTCCCCTACCGCAGAGACCTTCAGAAGTTAGAAGCTATGTTGTCTTGTTCCTTGGACCTTGCTTATTTAGGGATTTCTTCCTTCGTCAATGATCCAACAGCTCTTCAAGAGATTAGATCTGTCATGGAGTAACTAGTCAAGGAAGAGGTTAACACTAGGCTCCCTGCAAGCTTGGTTCAGCAGTTCATAATTTTCTTGGAACACTTCTCTACATGCTTTGAACACTTCCAACAGCATCGAGATCAGGTGGTTGCTCTAACCAAATCTGCTGCCCAACCTTTCACACCTAGTGCTAAAACTCAGGAGGCAGGAAACCTTGTGAACCAAGAGCAGCAATCTCTCCAATCTATTGCCAACGAACTTACTATCTTAAGCGAAAAGGAAAGCACACTTGAACAGCAAAAATTGGCAATATAGCGGGAAATAGAGGATATACGACGCCAACGCCTGGTCATATTCTCTCATCGTGCTGCTGCTGAAGACCAACTCAAAGTATCTATCGCCTCTTTCGAGAAAAAGAAGCAGGCTGATCATGCTCGGATGGCGAGAAAGAAGCAGAGCGTCACCAAGCCAGGAGTGCTAGTCTTGGCCACAATAGGAGATTTGAAAACATGCTCTGTGGTCTTCTTAGGTCGGCAAAGAAAATTTTGTTCCCAAACAGCTTTGAATGAAGTCGCTTCCTCTTTTCTCTTCTTTTCCGCGCCAAAGTTTGATGCCAATTTGTACAACGTAAATTCTTCACGTTCGAATAACTAACTAACTGCCTGAGCCAGCTCTTCTATATAACATTTAGCCTCGAACACCATTTCATACCAACTTAGCAATGGCGAGCTACTATTCAAATAGCATAAGTGTGCACGCAGCTCTGCCCTTGTCACGTCTTGATGCATTTTCTTGTTATGAAGGTGAGGAACAGATATCTTTATCTTTCATGGATCATAATCCTGAAAACGATCATATTACCCTAGGCCCATACCTCAAACGTTTATCGCATCCCTCAATGCTGGCAAACTATTTTCCTCGCTATTCTGAAGAAACTTTACCCATTGAGCGATCAACCATATGTCCTCCGCCTGGCTATCGAATAACTATCAATTCTCATCATACTCATCTTTCGACAGTCAATTTTACGGCTAGTATAAGCGACTGAAAGGAGAGCTGGCCCACATATAGGCACAGGCTAGGATCGACATTTTGTTGACGTTCTGCGATATGTCGAATAATCCTTCAAAGTACGGCCTTATCGGCAGTTTGAGTTGCTTCTGGATGCCTTCGTCGAGCTGTTTCTTTTTTCCTACCGGCCCAGTGATCATTATCTTATTTGACATTTGGTCATTGATTGGTCTTTCTCCTTTTGTCGAATGTGATGCTAAACTTCCAGGCGCTAAGCCTTTGCTTGGTGTACCCTGCTACGTCAACCTTTCTTATGAGGATTTTATGGATCACTATACCAAATCTTCGAGACCCATCTTACCAGAAGAAAATGTTGATTTTCTCCTGTGTTGGCTTTGTAAATTAGTCTTTTATCTTCGCACGTGTCAAGTATCTTCAGAGTTTCTTGACATGGCGGCTGCACTTGCACGTGTCGTCGACGTCTAATTGGGTCGGATGATTCTAGTTGCACTATATCGTGGTATGACAGATGCATTGGCCTCTTTGAGTGGGGTTCATCCAGATTCCTTTTATGGTCTTTTGTGGATCCTGCACTAGTGGTTGCAAGTTGACTTTCCTTACTTGTTTCATGAAGAAACCTCTATTTCGTCAGTTGAGTCGTCATTTGTCGAAGACACTTTAAGCCTACGGTGTCCAACCGAACACTCCGCCATATCCCTAATGGACTCACTTCATTCGATGATTTCTTCGTCGAGCTGTTGTCACTCACCAGCTTCAACTTTCTTAGGCTACCTATTGGTGATTGCATTTATGTTTCATTAAGTAAAAGTCCTAAAACATGCTTGTTCTGGATGAGTGTCTTAGGCCTGACTGATCTGGCCTTGAACTTGTCTAGCGGTGGCAAATTCTCATCAAGCTTCGAAGTTTACAATCCCAACTATTGTGCTCCCCAGTTCGGACTTACCCAGGGTGTTCCAATGTCGGTGGTGTATTCAATGAATTTTCCTTTTCCTACCAACCAGGTGATGGCAACAGACATGATTTGCAACGTTGAGATTGACATGCCATTTTTGGACGTTTCAACTTCATCACCTTCCTTGGTCATTCATGCAACTCCTCATCCTTTAATAGATGGTGGAAAGACTATAGTCCTTCTCTATTCTCTGATGGTATGAGTAATGTCCTTTTGAGAATTCATCGAGCTCCATTGGGCTTACTGCATCCTTCGAGGAAGCATGTTTCTTCATTTATATTGAATATTAGCCATGAACAACCAATTGATGAAAGTAAACACCATTCTTTTCTACTCATCGAATGCATATGCTAACTCGATCTTCTCGGCAGATGATTCATTGCTTTCGGATGACCGCACCAAGGGATTCAACGGCCCATGGATTGTTCATATGAACATGGTAGGTGTCTCGACCGGTCCATCGAATGCGGTCTGTGACAACTATCAGTTTATCCACACCAAGTGGTTAAGGTTACATGACCTGTTGGAGATGGGTATGCCAATATATGCGATAATGTAGCTATTGAAGACGAAATCGAAGCTCTCATTAACTTCCTAGTTCATTTGCCTTACCCAATCCAATGTCGAGCTCTTGAATTTGTTGTTAATGAACTTTTCCTTATTTTTAGCTCAACTCTGGGATCATATGGCGCAAGGCAAAAAGATCTGGAAGCCATCGACAAGCTAGAAGAGGACACTCTACTTGCTGACGAAGGAATTATCAACATAACATCCTTGACACATTGGAGAATGATGAACGTATCTCCTCGCAAGTTTTGTCCATCCAATTAAAGTAGATCAAAGAGGCAAGGGACAATCTACTAGTCTCTGCACGTTGAGCTGCTAAGGGCCGAATATCAAAAGGAGGCAATTATTTACGTTAATTGCAATAGTGATACGCAACTTCATAACTTTATTTTGATTATTGAGCAGCATGTCCTGTGATTTATTTTTATTTTTTCGATGTCAATGTCATCCCCTTGATTTCGTTGTCCTTGTTTGATTCTTAACCAATGCCCCTTGGTTATGGCGTCGAATCTGCTTGGCTCAGCATGTATGATTTCAAAAGATCTCATTTTCCCTCACGACATTTAATGCTAGACGTCATTTCGGGCTTATCTTAAAATCAAATAGTCACGACACTTCGATGGAAGTGCCAAGTAACCGCGAATTCATTGTCCACGTCATCATGGTTAACTACACCTTTCCACTTTCCCACGATGCACTTGATTGCCTCGTAACTCGGTACTAGCTCACTATCTCAACTACCTTGATTACCGAAAGGTTGTGGCCGAATGCTTCGCATCATGGGTGAGACGTCTCTTGGATTTTATCTATAAATAGCGCTACTCATACTAAATGGGTCCTCATCCAAATCTTTCATCTTTAAGTGCACAAGCAGTCTTCTTCTTTTGCAATCATGAAGCCTACACCTTCTTCTGCATCTTTATCCACCTCTCCATCTACGATCTTTACTCGCAAGTTCTCGAAGGAAATCATCTCCTTCTTGGGTTACACTTACACCCTGCTGGTGACACGTCCCAAGGCCCTTGACAAGCTAAACAACTTTCTGTAGCGCGCCGCCCTTCATCAACTCCTCACCGGTCACCCTTTTCGAGAGGATTTTGATGAGTTGTCCATCACTTTTTGCTACGGGGTCGACAGGTTTCAACAGAACTTGGCGGCGATCTCCTGTAACAATTTCACCGATCATGAAATGCGGTGTAAGATCGAGGAGATTAAGAATGGTGGGGGCGTATAAGGAACTTTGCAATGCCCAAGAAGCCATTTTTTATTCTTACTCCAGCATCCTTCAACTTTGGAGTGTCATCTCTAATCGATTGGCAAGAAGCCGACGAAACTTGATGAAGCCCTTGAAGGATACTGAGAGGTAGGAGAATGAGCTGGGTGAGGGCTGTGAGGTCCGCTCCTTGGCTTCTATCGAAGGTCAGGTTGAGGCCCCGAGGGCGATGCTGGACACCCTCAACGACTAGGTGCAGGCCTAAATAGAGCACCTTCAACGGCTGGAGAGGAGCGAGATGGCCTGAAAGCTTCCTTGGACGAGCTGGCTAAGGCCAAGCACTGTGCTAAGGATGAGAACATGAAGCTAGAGGACCGTCTCCGTCACTTCATTATTTACTTCAGGGAGCACCTAAGGCAGAAGTGAGGGTGGACCGAACAAAGCTGGGGAGGATGAGAAGGAAAAGAAGGGAAGAGAAAGAGAAAAGGGAAGAGGAAGAGAGAAAAAGAAAAAGAAAAATGTACTTTTTCCCCAGTGGATTAATAAGATGTGTTTCTTTCACTCCTTGCCCTCTTGTTCTTATGTATTCTCTCGCATTTTCCACATTCACGGGTAGATATTTTTTAGATATTTTCTATTGATTGATCATGGTAATTCCTTGCCATCAATAACCATCATCCGATATGCGTTCCTTGGGAGAACATCGGCTATTATGTATGGTCCTTTCAATTTCGATGATCACTTGCCGAACTTCTTGTTTTCAAGACTCGTGGGAAGAATAGTCTTCCAAATCAAATCACCCACGTCAAAACGCTTGATTTTCACGTGCTTGTTGTAAGCTTAGGCAACCCTTCAGTTTTGAGCCATCAACTTTTCAAGTGCTAAGGCTCAGCTCTCTCCAAATTCATTGATGTTTGTGTGCATCATTTCGTCGTACTGTTCCTTCGACATGTCGTCTTGGAATTTCACCCTTAATGATTATACAGTAATTTCAAGGGGACGAACAGCCTCTTGCCTATATGTTAACATGTACGGACTGATGCCAGTACTCGATATCTTCAACGTTCAGTAGGCCCAAAAGACTGTTGATAACAATGAATCCCACTCCCTTGAGTTGTCTTCCAAATGCTTTTTTTATCAAACCAATAATAATATTGTTCTAAGCTTCAGCTTGACCATTAGTCTGGGCATAATAAAGCGTTGAATGGATCATCTCAGTTCATCTTGACTTAGTAAAATCCAATATTTCTCGCCTTGTGAGGACTGTTCCTTGATCGGCAGTTATGGTCTCTAGGATCATGAATCTATGAATGATTTATTTTTCAATGAATTTCTTGACAACTTTTTACGTCACATTCTTGCAAGAAGCTGCTTCAAGACACTTAGTAAAGTAATATGTGGCCACCAAGATAAAACTATACTTCTTTAACGAAGGTGGATAAATTTTCCCTATCACATCCATCGTCTATCCTCAAAAAGGCCTTGATTTGATGATGGGGTTCATCAATGCAGCTAATGTGCTGGACTGGCCCATGTCTTTAGTAGGTTTGACATCCTTTAGCATGATCAATGCAGTCCTTTGTGATTGTTGGCCAAAAATATCCATGACGTCATAACAACCATTTCATCTTCAAGCCTACTAGGTGTGCTCCACAAATTCCCTCATGAACCTCTATCATTGCTAGCATAGCTTCTTCCTACCCTAGGCATTTCAAGAGTAACCCATCGACCGTCCTTCGAGACAACTTGCCGTCGATTAGGAGATACTTCAAGGCTTGCCTTTTAAAGTCTTTGCTACAAGGGCCAAGGTTTCTCAAATAACTTATTAAAGGGGTTATCTAATCATGTCGATTAAGAACCTAGCTTGAGCCGTCAGCTGTCTCTTGTCGTATCATCATTGTCCGAGCCTCTATAGAAGGCAAAAACTTTATTTGGGTAATGGTGTGGTCAGCCAATTCTTTGGATATTTTATACCCGGATACCAGCTAAGCCAATTCGTTGGCTTCCGAGTTTTCACCTCTCGTGATATGAATTAAGTCATATTCAACGAAGTTTGATGTTCTTACTAAGACGTTGGTACTTACCCTTGAGTTATCTTATCACCAATTGAGAATCACCTTTGATTTTGGCATATCAAACTTTCATGTCAATTAAGATATTCAACCCTACAATCAGGGCTTCATATTCGACCTGATTGTTTGAGTAATCAAAGTAAAGCCTGAAGATGAGCTTCGTTTGTTGCTAGTAGAGTTATTTGATCATAATTCCAACCCCTGATGATCCTGATGCTACCGACCCATCGAAATAAAGTATCTAGGGTATAATACAAAGATTCTTAGTATCTTCTATTTTCAAACCTATTGGATATTCAATGATGAAGTCAAACACTGCTTGCCCCTTTACTATTTTGAGCGGCACATACATCAAATTGATCTCTGTCAAAGTGAATGCCCATTGTGCGATCCGGCCTATTATAATTGACTGGATAGCATGTATTTTATTACATCATTTTTTTAAAATTACATGCATCGTAGTCGGCAGTATATAATTTCGTAATTTCATACAGGCATGATAAAACGAGATGCATAATTTCTCGACAGGGGTGTATCTTGTCTCCATGTCATTCAATATCCTGCTTAAGTAGTACACGGCCTGTTCTTTGCCTTCATCATTTTCTTAAGCCAGCATACTTCCAATCATAGTATCAGTTGCAGACAAGTACAACTTCAATGGCCTACCTACTTTTGGTGGCATAAAAATCGGTGGCTTGATCAAAGAGTTTTTTAACTGATCGAAAGCCAATGATATTTTTCTTCCCATACGAATTCTTGCTTACTCTTCAATTTGAGTAAGGGAGAGAATACCTTGATCTTCCCCATCAAATTAGCTATGAAACGCAGCAAGAAATTCAATTTTTCAATCAACATCTGAAGTTGCTTTTTACTGTAATTCTAAAACAGCCTTGGTTTTATTTTTATCCACCTTCATTCTTCTCTGATGAAATAAGAAGCCTAGAAAATTACCAGCCTTCTCCCAAAAGCGCATTTTAATGGGTTCATCTTTAATTTAGACATGCGCATTCTAACAAAGCCTGCTCTATATGGTCTAGATGACTTACTTGGTCAGTCTTGACTATCACATCGTCAATATAGACCTATATGAACTCTCCAATCATATCATGGAAGATAAAATTCATCATCCTCTAGTCGGTGGATCCAACATTCTTCAATCCGAACAGTATGACAACCCATTCAAATGTTTCAATAGTTCCGGGACACCTGAAAGCCGTCTTATAGGCATTTTCTGCAGCTATGAAGATTTGATTATACCCCGAATACTCATCCATAAGAGACATAACCTCATTTCTAGCAGCTGAGTCAATTAGCATATCGGCCATGGGCATCTGATATTCATCTTTCAGTGTAGTAGCATTTAGGTCGCAAAAGTCAATGCAGACCCTTAGCTTGCCATTCTTTTTCTTGACTGGCACGATATTCGATAGCCATTCGACATACCTAGCCGTTCTTACGAATCCAGCAGAAAGGCGTCGCTCGATCTCTTCCTTGACCTTGAGGATTACCTCTGGCACAAACCTCCTTGGTAACTATTGGTGCGGTCAAAATCCTTTTCCATCGGTAGTCAATGGTTGACTATATTCCTTGCTAGATCAGGCATCTCAGGGTAGTTCCAAGCGAAGCAGTCTTTATATTTATTTAGTAAGTTTATCAATTGTGCCTTATACGGTTGATCAAGCAACTTACTCATGTAGGTCGGTTGCGGACAAGCCTCATCTCCAAGGTTCACTTCTTCTAATGGGTCTTGAGCTTGAATTACCTTGTCATCTTCCTTGATATAAGACTCTTTGAAATCTAAAATGCCATCAACTACTTCGTTGACCTGCTCAGCTTGTTCGGCCTATAGGCCGCATACCTCTTAACGAGATCTTGTAACAATTAATGATCCTCCATCAGCAAACTCGTTGAGTTGTACCATCGGTTCCTTCCTAGGGATCCACTCGGTATTTCCCTTGTTGAAATGGAAGAAAGCAATTTCACTTGAGTCAACGTCTGGGGGTTTCGAGATACATAGGCAATCATCTGGCATGACCTGGTCTCGTCCTAATATCCAAGTCCGCGTGACACAAGTCTGAGAATTAGTTTTTACATACTCCACATTATCCCCATTCCAGAAAGCTAGCATTTGATGTAATGACGAGGGAACACATTGGTTTACATGTATCCAATCCCTTCCCAGCAATAGATTATATGAGCCATCAGCATCTACAATACAGAAAGATATCATCGATGTTTTGGATCCTACAGTCAGATTTGCAGCATATATCCCTTTCACTTCGGTTATCTCACCGGTGAAATCTGACATTGGATGTTCGACGAGATAATCTCATCGTCAATCCTATTTATCTTCTTAAAGAACCTATACGGGATGAGATTCAATGTCGAACTACCGTCTACCAAAACTTTCATCACTAGTCCCCCAATCATTTTGGCATTAATATTGAGTGACCTTAAGTGATTGGAGATTTTTTCGAGGGGCTTTTTGAATTCCACAGTCTCGTCGTTGTCAAAGAAGAACTGAGCGCCTTCATTATCTTGTATCGTGACCTCGTCGTCATGGTCAACCGAAGTTGATTCAAATCGAAACTCATTAGGCAGTTTAACTTGGACCATACAAGAGCTCAATGGTGATACTGACCTGCTTAAACGAGTTCTGAACCGAGACTCTGGTTTTGATGATTCCAAGGATCGGGGCTGCCCATGATCCTGTTCTTAAGCTAGTTGTAGCTCCTCCTATTTGTATTTTTAAACTAAGTTTCTGGCCCTTCGAAATCTATGGAGTTTCGTGAACAATGTTATCGGCTCAGGGTCAAGCAAAATAACTTGTCATTGCAGCATACGAACCATTCTTTTTCTCTGTGCCCTTCTTTTCTTGGTACGAGTCATGGCTTCTTCTTTCATTTGAGCATGTGTAGCCTCATACCATCATCCCTTTACTGGATTACCCTGAATTCTTAGAGTTTGTTGGTGGCGTGGCCTGACTAGGGAGTAGTAGTTTCGACATGTATTGCCATCGGATTCTTTTCTCTTGGCATTAGAAACTCTTTCATGAGTACGGACTGGCGAAAGGTCGTAGCTCACATAGTAATCGAATTTCACGTTAGGCTCTCCTAACGTGCCAATAGTGGGGTCCCTTTCCTCGTACCTCTGCTTGAATGACTTATAAACCTTTCGTTGGGTAGAAGCTTTCTTGGGAGCCGCTTTTTAACCTGTGGTAACTCCCGGCTCTTATAGTCAGTGCGGTCGCTCCATTGATGTTTCCTTTGGTTCTGATCCATATTTTTCAGTCTCTATTTACAGTGTGTGCATAGATTCGATGATTTATGCCTCATGCCTGACTGCCTCAGGGATACCATTCTAGTCATCACAGGGAATGTCAGTGTCGATATCCATGGGAGGCTTACCCTTGTTATCAACAAATTTGATCTTTCCTTGTCGAATTACTTCTTGGATGTTCTTTTTAAGGACTAAACAATCTGAGGTATTATGGCTCCACGAGTGATGCCACTTACAGTATTTTTTACAGACTAACTCCTCCTTAGATGGTATTTGTTGACCTTCTGTTAGCCTGATTTGTCTATCGGCCAATAGCATGTCAAAAATCTCCTCCATCTAATTTGCAACGAACAAGTAATGTGCTGCCTCTTTGACCTTGGCTATAATAGTCAATTTCTCTTTCATCTTTGCTAGCCTTAGCGCTTGACAAGTATATGATTTGTCTATGATCAGCTGAGCCACCGCTACCTCGACGAGTTCTGCCTGCCCTTCATCGAAATCAGATGTTTCAACAAGGTTCACATCTCCTCTTTGGGTGTGTCTTTTATCTTTTTCTCTAAGAAGACTCTCATGTTTGACGACGATAGTTGATAACTCAAACAGATCTGCACATGAATGGCTTAACATTCTATCTCGAATTTCGAACTTCAATCCGTTGAAGGCAAATTCCGTAAAAGTCTTCTCAAGGAAGGGAACCAAACACTTGTTTCTGGCTCCGCTTGAATCTTGTAATAAACTGGTTAGCTGTCTCGTTGTACATCTACTTCATCGTCGACAAGTCCGCTATTGACAAATTTGGTACTTACTGGAACTGCCCATGAAAAAGTCGCTCCAGTTTTTCCCATTTTAGCACCAAATTAAGTGGTAACGCAGCATACCCAGTGAAGGTCGTTCTTGATAGAAAAAGCGAAAACAATCTTAACTTCCAATGGTCAACATGGGTATCATCTCCGCATAATGCTAGGAAGCAGTTGACGTGTTCATAGGTGGACTGATCATCTTCAACTGTGAACAATGTGGATTTTAATATTTTGAATCCCTTTGGGTATGTGATTGTGTCCATCCAACCAGAGTATGGCTTTCGATATACATTAACCTTGTACCCTACCATAGGATTATTATATCCTACCATTTGTTCGATGACCGGTTGATTCTGGTACACCGGCTAGTATGACATCTGATATCCTGATTGGACTTGGTGTGCTAGCTGCTGCACCTGATATGCTGGTTGCATGACAGGTTGAAGCGCCAGTAGCATAGGCTGATGTGCTTGTAGCTGCAGAATTTGATTCGTCTGCTAATGTCCTGACTATATGAACTGCTAATGGACTGCGGGGTGAAAAAGTTGATCTGGCCCTCTAATTTGAGGGAACTGATCATGCCCCTTGGCCTGTCACTGCCCCTTGAAGAAAACTGGCATTGTCCCATAGTTTTCGACGACCGTAGGTACAGGTTGCTCATATACAGGTATGGGATTTGCCTACGCAACATTCCCACATTGGGCAACGGGTGCATCTTGTCGAGCATAATGGCCTGGGAACATACCCGGATCATTTACTTGAAGGTTGGGCTCATTTATCAGTAATGTTTCCCCTCGTTGCAGAATCCTGACTAGTGCAACTGGTAGCATATTTTGGCCGATAAGACATGCGTTTGTCATTGGCAATGAAGCACTCGCCGTGGGCTTGAAAAGATTCCCAAGTTGTGGCAAACTAGGTGATGCTTCATGTTTTCCGGACGCACGTTCATGATAAGTGTTGATGATTAATGGTCTGACAACATCAGTCATGTGTCGGACCATATGATCAGCAAACTCATTCTAGGCTTCCTAAATTTTACATCTTATCGAGGATAGTATGACTAGCGTCACTTCAGGGTTTCTTCTTGGCTCTTGGACGTGTTGTCGAGGAACCTCGCCATCTTCAATCTAAGCCAGATCTTGGACTCCTTGCGTCGTCGAGGACAACAGTCGTGTCACTTCCTCCATGCGTTTGTTACCGTCTAGGTTGTTATGACCTCTTGTACGTGGCATAACACTCTCTCGAACTTAACACCTTCGTCCTACCAGGCATGCCAAATTCCCTCGGTTGGGCCTGATTGATCTCTTAGAGTTCAGCCCAAAAGGGTTACTAACGCAGGAAATCCTTTATCGAACGTTAGCAGTTTGTTAAGTAAGAAGGATTCGGAGTCAGTTTTGGACAAAGAGTGTCAAATGCATGGTGTTTATTGATAAACGTATATCTTTTGACAACTTTCGTACAGACTTTTGACAAACCTTCTAACGACTCTTCGGTAAAATTTGTCGAATACTTCGACGTACTAGTAACTAAGATACAACACCATAATTGAATCGACGATGCTAGATCTTATTATAGGACACGATGCCGGAATTTAATTTACGATACCAGACGAGTAGAAATATAGGACACAGCACTGAAATTTAATCGACGGTACTGAACTAGATGAGCAAACGCCGGAATCTAATCGATGACACCTGACTGTCAATATGAAACATGTCGGTATTGAATCGACAACGAGAATCTGAAAACTATAGCTAAGCTAAGAGCTAATTGAAAAGATAAGACTTGTATGTTGTGTTGTGGAGGGATTTCTGTGTTGGATGACCCTGGGTATTTATAGGCGTACTCCTGGTAACCGTCGAACGGTTATTGTCGTGGGTTCCAAGCGCGTTCTCTTTGGTGGCTTTTGTGGATAACTCCTTTCGCGGTTCCTTGGCTCTTCGCGTCTTTTTCTCTCAACTTTTGGGAATTCCCGCTAATCTCCGTAACTGCTTCAGTCGTGGCTTCTTCTGCGCGCCTTTTCTCTCAGTCTTCGGGGAAAATACCGCCAAAACTTACATTGACACGTGGCGTCTTCAAGGCTAACTTGCGTCTGTCTCCAGTACGGCTATCCGTTGGTGATCATGATCTCTGCTCGTGCTCATCACGTGGCCCTTTAGGGTAACTTTTAGTGTCAACACTAGCCAAAATAATAATAATAATAATAATAATACCGACAAAAATTTCAAATTGATGCAACGGGACACATTTATTTCAAACTGATTGTCGTGTCTTTGAAATTCCGAATTAGCATGCCATGACACATTTACCCCACACTAATTTTGGGTGTCACGAGAATTTCTAAACTAGTACACAATTGACAAATACATACCATGTTAACTTTCATCCCGTAACCTCATTTGATTACTGATGTCTAAATGCACAGGGCACAGGGCACAGGGCAAGCAACTCGTCATCCGACACAAAAATTCGGTATAAGGCTCTATAAAGCAGCGTTGTTGTGAGGGAATCAAATC
This sequence comes from Rhodomyrtus tomentosa, assembly GCA_028455895.1. NCBI lineage: Eukaryota > Viridiplantae > Streptophyta > Magnoliopsida > Myrtales > Myrtaceae > Rhodomyrtus > Rhodomyrtus tomentosa. Next base: position 37,398,398 of record JAPCWY010000004.1, read on the forward strand.
TAAAGAAGATGAACTGAATTGAGAACGAGGGCAAAATCGAATTTGCACTTAATCTATCTTACACAAATCTTAGTACAAAATTAAGGTTTTCAATAGATGTTCGAAACGTGAGGGCGCTCTTATTTGGAAGGGAACCTATTGGAGGTTGCCAAAATAATAATAGTACTATTACATGTGTACTAATTTGGAGATTTTTATGGTATTAATCGAAAATAATAATAATATTGAACACAATTTCTTTCGCAAAGAGTAATCTCGATTCTACTTCCATCTATTTCAAGTCAAATCCTTTTCTCCATTTTCCTCTTTTATTCTCCAAATATTTAATGGAATAATGAAAAAACTAGTCCCTGAACTTTGATTCAATAGACATTGTGATCCTTGAACTTTTAATTTATTTAAAATATAATCTTTAAACTATGGCCCAGTCTGCAATGTAGTCCTTAAACTTTTAATTCGTCCAATGTGGTCCCTGAGCTTTAGGTACATGTTCAATATAGTCCTTGAACTATATGAAAACATTTAATGCAAAAGTCCAGAGATCACATTAAACGAATTAAAAGCACATGGACCACATTATACATTAACAAATTAAAAATTCGAGGACCACATTACATATTAGTAGAGGTGTCAAACGGATGGGTCAAGTCGGGCTTGAGACGGGTCGAATGTAGTCCGACTCATATAGACCCATTTTCATGCCCACAAATCGAACGACCTATACCCGACCCAACACATACCCATCCTATGTTTGACTCATATTACTTAAACATTTCTATATTTAATCAAATTGTGGAATATTTATTTCTTATAATTTGTTAAGAAAGATATTGTTGAAACACTTTCACGTAAACAAATTTAACAAAAAAAATCTCATTTTTTACAATTTTTTAATTGTATTTTTTAATAATTAAATAATAAATTTTTATTATTTGAAGAGAAAACATTAACTAATTTTTTTTAGAAAAATAAAATTTTCCTTATTTTTAAAAAGTAATTTCTTTATTTTATTTGGGTTTTATAATGTCTTTTCCATTTTCTCTACCAGTTGGAGACAGAAACCGATGGCGATGAACGATGATGAACAGCGACAGATGGCAGTGTCAACGGCAGGTGGCAATGAGTGGCGGCTCAATAGTGATGAGGTTGAAACAGGAAAGTTTCATAGACACTACTGGCTGATTTGAGCATGATGCGATTTACAGGTGCACTCCTAATTTTGGCCTCATTAAGGGAACATGACCTGATTTTTCTTCTTTTTTCTTCTAAGTAACATCAATACCAATATCGAAATGTGATATGATATGACATAACACAACACATCGGCACATTATTTCTAAAAAAGATGATTTCAACATGTTGAGATACATTGTATTTTAAATATATATTTATATATATGATAAATTATCTTTTCTATAGTTATTTCAATCAAATTAATTTGATTCAAATGCAGAAATAAATAAATACTTTTAAAAAGCTTAGAATTAGTCTCACGTCAGTGGTGAGGGAGAGAGACAAAAAGCAAAATGACTTGAAAAGATGAGAACTAGAGCATGATATATCTAGATTCACGAGTCTACATCGATGATGAGGGAGAGAGACAAACATGAAGTCTCTTTATGAATTAGAAATAAGACTTGGAGGCGTACAAGTTGAAGAAAGGAGTCCCACAGTAGTCACCTAATGAAGATAACAAGTAAGAAAGCTCTATAAGTTGCCAACAATGAGACATGGAGATCTAGATTCAATTTTATTTTTAAATTTTCTTTCTTTCTTTCTTTTACTTATTAGAAATAATAAAAATTAAAATTAAAAATCCTTCTTTACCAAAAAAAATCAAAAATTATAAATTGATAAATTTTAAAGCCAAATGAATTGTAAATGTGTTAGGCTTGTCAAACTAAATGAATTGTCAATGGTTTAAAGACAAACTCAAATCCATTTTTGACCCACCTATTTTCAATAAACTGGGTCAAATATGAGCTTTTAACTGATATTAATATCTCTACATATCGGGTCAAAATTTATGGATTACTTACGTCATTTTTCTATTTTTCAGTTTGACCAGAGCCAGCCGCTCGACCCTCAAACTGCAAAACCTGGAACCGCACGCAGCTTTTTCCGCCGACCGTCTTCGTAAGGACGTTCGTAACTAGCTGGGATTATGGGGTAATAGTGCCACGTGGATTTTCAATTTCCTATTGAATCACAGTACCGTGGGTTAAATTAATCAAACCTAAAGATGGAGGATTTGGACAAAAAAAAAATTTAAGTGAACATACATAAAATACGAATAGGAATTAGAAATGCTAGATCTTGCAACGTGTGTATGATGTCGTCAATCTAACATGATATAACGTCGATTTCAAGTTATCGACGATAAACTGCAATAATTATCTAATTAGTCATGCCGAGTGTACTGATTCAATTTTGACACTGGCAAGATTAATATAACAAAAATTTGATGAATTGCCAGGAATTTGATAAAATTGCTAACTTTATGTCGGGATCAAGATATCATGTCGCGCCATGTCATATCTGGTTGATAAAAACTACACTTGATATCTTATCTTCAAGCATATGAAACTATGTTATGTGCATGGGCAAATTGCCAATTATGGTCACCTCGGATCGCTAAGGGTGCGCATGGTAACACTTCAGAAGCAGAATTTCTGTTTCAGAAGTGCTTCTAAAACTAAAATCCGTTTGATAAAGACACTTCAAAAGTGCTTCTGAAATTGAAATCCGTTTGGTAAAAATATTGAGATTTTTCACTTTTAGAAGAGATTTCTACTTCTGATTGGATTTTTGGCTAATTTTGAGAAGTTAAAAATTGTTACTTCTCAGTTTCAGAAATCACTTCTTCAATTACACCGATCTTTGCCGACTAACGCTCGCATGCCGATACCCCACGACCGCCAACTGGCAACAGCCGCCGCCGCCGGCTGCCGCCAATTACCTACTATCGCCGATCACCGGTTGCCGGCCACTGCCGCCGATCACCGGTGCTGTTGATGCCAGTCTCTACCGACTACCACCAGAGATTTTGTTAATAATGTTTCAAAAATAGAAATTTCAGAAGTAGAAATTTTATCAAATATTTTTCTTTGATCAGAAATCAACTTTTGATGAAAAAGTTGAAAAATGAACTTATGCTTTTGATGGAGAAGTTGAAAAATCAACTTCTGATTCTGATAGTATTTCTGAAACAGAAGTATTACCATGCGCACCCTAAGCCCCCACGATCTCATATCGAGTTCGTGAGGGTTAGGGTGACCAAACATAGTCCAACAATCTAAAAAAAAAACGCAAAGGAGAGAGAGAGAAACTGAAGCAAGGAACGTCGAAATGAAAGTAAAAATATTCCCTTTTATCGGGGCAAGAAATCTCAGAAAAATTCAAAGAAATGAGAAGAAAAATGGGAAAAGCGCCCCCTATTTGATTCAGACAGTCGTCTCAAAGTGCTCGCTGGGCTACAGAACTCATATGCCTACACAGGGAATTCGGCTGCACCGTGGAGGGAAGAATCTACATTAAGCATTCGCCTGGGAAGGGGTAGCTTGAAAGGGGGTTTTATGTGAAGCAGGCAGGCAGCATTTCTAGCGAATACGACCAATGTTCATATGTTGAACTAATGTACACATTAGATGGACATTAGTTCATGTACGCAAATGGACATTCACGAAAAGGATCATTCACTTGGTCGATTTGATCCCGAGATGAACGCATCCAATTTGATTGAGCAGTGGATATGGGAATGGGTCCGCCTGTCCAAATCCAACCGACGACTGTCAATTTTACGTGTAAATTTGGCCAGGCACCTTCGCCGCTGGTGAATTGCGCCGCTATCGCCTAATGGCTCGGCCAGGTAGCTTAAGTGATCTATAGAGTGAATCTGAATTGAAGCCCAAACTGGACGATGTGTCAAATTTTTTGAAGCAGCATTCAGTAAGTTGGCGAATTTCGTATGTTTTTGTCCCTACCTTCGGAGAATAACTGTACCTGTACACACATTGTCTAGGGGATCTCATCGGCTTAGGTTAAGACTCACCTAAGAACTTCAAAGCCACCATTCTAAGCACATTGAGCTAACTCCATCACAGCAGTTTTCCGGGTCTCGAACAAGAGTGGTTATTCCATTTAAACAGCAACACAAGCACACATCTGCTTGCCCGAGCAAGAAAATGACGACGACGACGACGTAGAGGGAATCAGATGTACTCCCCCGGCATTTTGACGCAAATGTTCAAGGAGCTTGCATGAAGGTTGAGAGAGTAGAATAAACATATGGAGGCGGAGCAAAGCTAATTACGGGGGGGATTACAGTCTTGTTCGATCTTTTCTTTCCCTCCAGAAGACAAATCAGGGCATATATATATGTAAAGAAGAAAGAAATAGATCTGAAAACGCGGGCATGAGCACAAGCAAGATTTTCTACACAGGCAATATGGGGAGCGAACTACTGGCTAGCTCAGGAGACACCTCAAACCAGACATCAAGCGCTTTCCGCTGGAACTTCACCCGCAGTTTCTGGGTTATTGGCAGGTTTTGGCCTCCAGTCACTCCTGGCCCTCACAATTTCAGCCCCAGTTTCAAGCCGAAGCAAGTGCTGGCACTCGACTTCAGCAGACTTTTCATGGTCATCGACCCCATTGCCAGAAAGAGCAGTCAGGGACTGCAGCACGCTGTCCCTCCCGCATTCCCTCCGGTACTCCAAGGTTATGGCAGAGAGCTCATGAGTCTCCAAAATGGGCGGTGGAGCACTCTGCAATTAGTGCCATGAACCCGTCAGTAAATGACACTATTAAATCTCCCATCAACAGATCATTGCACGAGAGATGCATTTCGTAGTGAACAATTGCAGCAAAAAACAAAATCTCCAAAAAGCAAAACTAGCAACAGACGAAATGGAACGTTTTGAAATACGACCCCGTGGCACTAACTTGGTGGATAAACATGCTGCCAACGCTAAGCTGCTGTAAGAGAAGTTCGTCAATCCTTGAGTTAAAAATACCAAAAACCCCAAATTTGGTACACCCGTTCCACATTTACCCCAAACTAATTTTTGTGTCTCAAAAACTCTCAAACTGGTATGCCAGTGCCACATTTACTCCAAACTTGTGCACTCGTGTCATAACTACACCAAACTATGTAGAAAAAAAAAACTCAAACTGATATACCCATGTCACATTTACCTCCCAAAAAGTCTCAAATTCACCACAATTTACGTTAAATATCACACGGGCATCAATTTGGGGTTTTTGTTGGTATTGGCCCTTAATCATTTTGATCTTTCACTTTTGAGAAAGAAGGGTAGCTTCCAGAAGATGAATACTTGAAAGCACTTCTCACTGATTATCTACAAAATTATTTTTTTCTCAGGAACATCTGTGGAAGCCCCATGTGCCTAGCAATCAAAAGCTGCCTAATCATGTGTCAAATAAGAGCCCCATATAACCTTTTTAATTGCCAACCAAATGTAAGTGCAACAAAAATGGTGATACAAACTGAAATATGGACAGCTATGCATACAGATATGTTGCACACCTCCGCTATCAAGATGTTGATGACAGAACCAATCCCCATTAATCTATTTGTACAACAAAGCAGATGGCAGTCAACCTTCATCCTTATCCGGATTTGAGTACAGATGGTAAGCGAATTTTTTTAGGGCAGTAACACTGAGATAACATGCATCGACCATTATTGAGACAACAAGACATAAAAGGAGAGACAGGAGAGATGGGGCAAAATAAGAGCTTATTACGCTTTAAGTAATACCTCAAGAATCCAACCTATGTACTTCACATTGTTGACATGCTGGTTGACATCTAAATCATTCCACCGAGGCTGCATACAGTAAACACGAGAATGAAGACATCTTTAACACTTTTGAACATGATTTTGTCAGTAAATCTACGAAGAAGATGCGGAATTACAGTTAATATCTACAGAGAAGATGTGAACTTACAGTTAAACCTGATCGGACGAAATCTGCAGTGCACTCATCCAGCTTCGGTAACTTCCTACTGTCCTCAGCTACCACAGGAGGAGAGCCCAGAAAATGAGGTTCTATTTCTCCCCGGACTTCTACTGGAATTTTTGATAATCTCCTTGTATGTTTGTTCATCATCACCCACACACTGTGGATATCAATACAGGCATACACCAAAAGATGCACATGTTATTGTCCCATTGTTACACAACCAACTGTACAAATCAAATTCCTCAGAAGAGAAGCAAAAACATTAATTGCTCATCTGTTCAATTGTTGTGTATGTCTCTCAAATAAATATTGATTGCAAAGACCAATTTGAAATCATGATGTGAAAAGGAAACATCTATGCTAAAAGTGTAAAAAAGAAAAAAAAAATTATGGAGTCATGAAGCCAGTTGTGAGAGAATATAAGTAGAGAATGCTGAAATTAATTTATAATTTAATAGGCTTTTTTTCCATCAATTATGGAAACTAGAGCCATCTAAAAAGCCAATTCAAATTGCATTTATTCCAGAAATTCATACCTGGAGGCTCTTGTAAGAGTCTCTCCTGTTTTCACATCACGGACATGCCAATCTCGCCGCATGCCATTCTTTCCAGACCCACAAACCCATGTATCTACTTGAACGACATCTCCCCTGCAAGCAATATAAACATGCAACAAGTTGTCATTTGCTCATATCAACCCAAATAATCACTTCACATCGAACCTTCTCATGCATCACATAGAACCCAATTCTTGGTTACAAAAATCAACTCCAACGGTACAAGTCTTTACTTGCGAAAAACAATATGGTGGTCCTGAGTCTCCTAATACTACATACGACACTATCTTCTGGAGGGTTGCCAAATTCAAAAATTCAACATTTACAACAAAATGATCAGGTGTATGTGGACTTTAGAGGGATGCAAGCTTGTGCAAAACTAAAAGTTGTAGGTAATAGGAAAGAATGGAAATCTAAAACCATGTAGAATATGTACTAGCACTTGTCACAAACTAACCCCTAAATTTTGCGGACTTGCCAGTGTGAACAATCAAGATTTAATAGCAGCTTTTAATGTCAAGACTGCCAAATTGGCTTCACGTCGTGAAAACCATACTATAGTTTATAGCTTAAAAGAGCACTGAATAGTAAGCTAATTCCCCATTCACATGCGACGTGTCAAAACATACCTCCATTACATGAAGACAGTTGTGCACGTTTAATCATCGCAACTAGCTTAGGCTAAATGTACATTACAGCACACTGTCACTTACATATTCTCAAGGCCAAAAAAACGTAGTAAAAAATCAACCCTTAGAAACAAGGATATCATGAGTTATGAAATGTATCAAAAAACAAAGGCGAGAATGCTCTTCCATTGTTTCGTTGTAGATATCTTGCTTACCAGCTGGGATATCGATCTACCAAAATCTGCATTTTAGTAACAACCCAGATCAGGTTTCTTTTACTCATCTCTGGGGTAGAACCAAAGCCATCAACAAGAAGTCCAGCTGTCTTAACATGGTTAAGAGCTGTCTCCTGGAGGAAAGGATAAATAAGTCTCAAACAAAAGACATAGCAACCTGCCGAATAGTAGCTTTAATTACAAAAAAAAAAAAACAAAAACAAAACAAAACCATGCTTGTTGGCCTGCATAAGTAAATGAACTGAAGATCCTAACTTACTATTTCAGATTGTATGTTAGGTCCATACCTGTAAGTGATTCATTAGAGTTTCTATAGATGCCGTCCTATCAGCACCTATCTCATAAGATCTGATAGAAAAATTCTGCCTGAACACAAGACCATCTTGAACTATTCTCCCTAGACCAAATGGATCCATTAGCATATCTGGTCGTCTTGGTTTCCAATCAAGCATCGTCCATTGCTTTTCTGCTGCCAAGAAGATGGTTGTGATAGCAGCGAGAAGCATGCTCCAGTCGGGCAACTGGTTAATAATGGTCCTTGGGGGAGGTGATGGTGTCTCATCCTCAGTCTTCACAATGTCAGGAAATTTTCTCAAACCGACAGAGCTACCATTTATCTTGGGAGGGGCTTGTGCATTGGCCTTCACCTGCAAACCAGAAGCAGATTTCGACTTCATTGGCCCCACACTTGCCACCCCATTCCCCAGTCTGGTGGTGCTGGCAATGGAATCTGGCGAAGGAACTGTGAAGAAAGCAGAAGTTGCAGCCGTAGCAACCATGATGACAGTATACGTCACAAGAGTACAATAATTTATTGGGGCCAATGAAGCGAATCCTCAACAGAAGGTATCACAAGGAGACATTGTTCCGCTGCAAGACAGGTAAAAAAGCCATCACCATTACAATTTGAGACAATTTGACAAAACGAATAGTGATAAATCAAGTGATGGTCCCAACCGTGCACATTCTAGGAAAAAGAGAGTCACATTCAATTCATTCAGTAGGAGAAATTCCGGGTCAGAATTAAAATGAACAACACTAGAAAAGGCAGCAATTTATGGCTTGAGAATGGGGTAATGTACTGAAACTAAAGCAAACAAATCATTCGGCATTGTGGGTTAGAACAGTTCGACCAAATTCCCTTAGAAACAGCTTTTTTTTTAGAGAGTGAGAAAAAACCCTGCTCACTTGTGAACCTTCCGCAATTACAGACAGACATCTTCTAAAAATCTCATCTTCTATGCTTCCACAGGAAGCACGCTCCCTCTTAGCAAACGACAACGTAGACAAATTGCTGCTGATATCTCAAACTTGTGCCCATTACAAAACTGTGCCGAACAAAATGCAAAAATAGAATCCACGCATCAACAAAGTAGAAGAAAGCGAAAAAAATTTGAACACGTTACAGACACCTTCAGACCTCGGGAAAATAATAACAACACTAAGACAAGTAGATCTGGCCTTAAAAGCAGGGAAACTAACGTAGGAATTAGGAGTCTTCGTGCCTAAAGCAATTTATGACTTCGTAAAACAAAAACAAAACAAAAATGCCAGATTCAGTCGGTGATAAAACCGAAGAAACGAAGCGAAGAAGAAGGTGCCCCCTCAGCGCCATATCATCCATCTTCACATATGAACACGAACAGGAGGGATCGAGGGAGGGAGGAAGGAAACAAACGAAAGCGAAGTTCACTGATTCCAATGAGCGGTCAACGAAATCGCAATGTGGAGCTATCTCCACACGTCACGTTCCCGAAAGGCCAAGCGCTCGAGATCAAAACAAAAAACGGAGACGAAGGAAAACCCGAAGAAGAAGAAGAGAGAAAGAGAGGGGGGGAGAGAGAGAGAGATCTTACCTCGATCTTGACCAAGCTCAGCGAATGCGAAAGCGAAAGGAGGACGAAACGAGAGAACCCAGAATGCGAGGGGGGACGAGAGAAGCGCAGGGGGCTAAAGGGTCGCGTCAGATCTGACAGAGAGACAAAAATGGAGGATGCCCTCCTCCCGTCCTCTTCTTCTTCCTCCCCTCGCACACCTGTCTCTGTTTTTTGCCGTTACTTCTAGAGCGAATCGATTCCTCTTCTCTCTCTCTCTCTATCTCTCCTGTCTTTCTCTCTCTCTCTCTATCTCTCCTGTCTTTCTCTCTCTCTCTCTATCTCTCCTGTCTTTCTCTCTCCTTCGCCTCACGGCTCTCTGTTTTCTCTCTGCCTTTTCAAATCTCTCTCTCTCCCCTTCGTCTCCTTTGCTGTTTCGGAATTCGGAGGCTTTTCCTTCAAATTATGTTGGGGGGTTTGATTTTCCCGAATTCCGAAAAAGATGAAGATCTAGAGAGAGAGAGACAGGGAGAAACAGAGATGGGATTGAGTGGCCAGCAAATCGGGAGTGGATGTGAAATGGCTGTTGAGCGGCTTTTACGTATTTATAGCCACCTCTCTTCCTCGCCCCTTGGCTTGGCTTGGCCCCTCCCGCCTCTCTTTCAAAGTTTTCATTTTTGCGTTTTACTCCCTTCCATTTCTCTCTTTGCATTTTAGGAGAAAAACCCCCCCACACATTTGGTATCCGAACTTCCGCCTGACCTATGGTCTCGATTTTGTGCTTTTAATTTGTTCAATAAGACCATTCAAAATCATCGCTGAATGTTCATTCTCATCCCTAAATTATATGAAAATGCTTGGTATCGTCTTTCACGGATTTAATGTTTTTTTTTTGCGGCAGGCCTTCCGCTCCCTCTCAATTTCTGAACTGCCTTCGGCATCGACCACATCTCCATCCATGAGGCTCAGAGCAGTCCGTCTAGAAGAATCGATTTTGACAAAGAAGAAGAACTATTAAAGTCGAGGATATAGGATTATTTGGAGCACTAATTGTTTTTTTATTTTTTGTCCTTTTGCAAAGGAGATGGACAAAAAGATGGATGCACGCGTGGCCTCATCATTTCAATAATTAACTCGACATATTTCCATGTCACCTGCCTCATTTGATTTGTCATTTAAACAAACGGATGACAACATTAGACATTAGAGGCGCATGAGAACATTTTTTCTTCGGATCATAATTTGATTTTTCTATTTCTACTTAAAAGCAGAAGTTGATTTTTTCTACTTCTACTTCATAAGCTGATTTCTAGTAAGAGAAATTCATTTGGTAACGGTTCTACTTCTAGAACATTATTAACACAAAATTTTCTACGAAAAATTATTGTTGGAGGTTAAAAATAAATTTTCGTAGAAAATTCAGCTTTTAGAGCAAAAGTAGGAAAATTAAATCATGCTTCTAAGTAGAAATAAAAAAAAAAAATCAACTTATAATCAGAAGTTAATTTATGTCATGTGCAGCTCTAATGTCTAATGTCGTTCCTAATATTTCAATTTGTTTAAGCAAAAGTGTTAATTCCTATGACATTAATGACATAAAATGTTCACGAAAAATTATTGTTGGTGGCCGAAAAATGTCTACTTCATTTTTAGCTTTTTTAGTTTTCTTAAACAATAATTTTTATTATTAAAAAGTATTATTTAATTTTTTATAATAAAAAAATGATATTTATTTTTTACTCCGGTGTCTGGAGACGGTGACTCGGCAGTGGCGGCCGGCGATGGTTGGCGGGTGGCAGCCGATGGTAGTCGAGAACTGGGGGAGGCATTGTTGGAGAGAGAGCCGCTGAAAATGAAAAATTGTAAAGAGACCAGAGTGAGTGATATGTTGTGAAATTTCTAGAAGTAACTTTTTTTTTTAACTTCTGAAATTGACTCAAAAATAACTTCAGTAGAAATTTACTTCAAAAGTAGAAATATAATGTTGCGTAACCAAATATATTTTTACTTCAAAAGTTTATTCACCAAAAGGATATTTGCTTCAAAAGCACTTTTGGAGGAAAATTTATTTCCAAAAGCTTTACCATGCGCAGCCTAGGCGACGCTAAAAAAAATCATTTATATCTTTTCCTTTTATATAAGTCGATTTTTATTTTATTTTTTTGGGTTTGGAAAAGGACAAGAGTGTTTACATTGGATTGTCTGCTCATTACTATTATTGAGATATTGTCACATCTATCTTTTGTTATTTCGATTTTAAATGGAGATTACGTTTGTTTTTGGTAAAAATAGGCATGTTCTCCGTTTGTCCAATTGAGATCTCGTTATACGCCACCTTTTCTGTTTTTTTTTTTTTAGAACCTTCTCAGGAATTAGGGATAGGAATCTGTACATAATACATAGCGCACCCAGTGTGACCTGTAAAATAGATTATGATGGGATAAAACAGACCAATAAAAAATCTAATCATTTCGCTGATCAATTCCCACTTTATGGATCGAGTCTCAATCCTACTCGCCAGATTATTATTTTTTCCCTCACTGATGAGGTTATAATAATTTACTTGTGCCGACTTAAAGAGAACTTGGTAAAAAAGAGTTATATAAGACTATAACTAGAGAAAAGAATTGTATCTAAACGTTTGGCATATCTTTTTCAAAATGGAAATCTTTGTAAAATGGAGAAAGATTTAAATCCAATTTCAAGAAACGAGAAATTTAATAAAAGAAATCGTCATGTAATTATCTTAAATGATATTGTGATTTTATTTATAATCGATAACGATAGATCAAATCCGGTCTTCATAACCGGCCTTCAATGGAACTCTTTTACAAAGCAAAGACAAAAATAAACACAATTGGAAGGCAAGAAATTTGTAAGATCTTCAGTTATTCATATTATTTAAGGAAAATTAAAAGGTACGCAAATAAATAGACATAAATCATCATGAGAATCCTCACCAAAATAATCTTAAATATATTGCGATCGTACCTCACGAAACTCTTGTGAAGCGCAGCTGCGGTCACCTTACCAGGGCCTTGCCGGCCAAGATCGAAGGTGGCCATGGTCTCGCGGCGTCCTTGGCGAGACTGGCTATAGCCTCGCTAGCCACGTGCGAGGACACCTTCGTATGGGGCCGCGGGGCTGCCCTTGCTCAACCTTGGCAAGGCCTCGGGAGGCCAGTCAAGGGCCACGAAGCTCGCATTGCCCACAGTAGTAGTAGATTTAGGCTTGGCAAAGAATAAAAAAAATACAAAAAAATACAAATATATATATATATATATTACTTGAAAATGTTCAAGTCAGCACTGACCGCAAAATGAACTGATTGACATAATTACAAAAAGTTATGGCAAAAAAAATTATGATTAAATTAGTATAATCGCAATAAATTTATGATTATTTTGGTAATTTTTCTACTATCACAAAGCAGTCGAATTCTTAATTTTTCATCTCGTCATTCATTTGTCATTTGTGAAAACTCTCGAGAATAATGCTCAATCAAGATGTCCTCCCGCATCGAACAAGCATAGAGTACACCTGGCCAAAGAAGTTCAAATCACAAATGCTTCTTCTGTTTCCCATTATTTGCTGAACAATCACGATCCCAAAAACTAATAAATTAAGTAGAGTTTTTCGCTAAAATAAATTAAATGACTTTCGTTTCTTACCGAGGTGCCAAGACAAGCCATACTTGTCGACCAAACAGACGACGACACATAAAGAACAGGTTTAAGAATTCTCGAGAGTTTGGCGATGACTTCTAGACGAGTATTAAACGACATTGCTTTTGAAAATTAATGGAAGCTGGCAAAGGTGGATGACTGCGAGGACGAGATAACAGCAGATGCAAGTAAATTTGCTCGTGACTTTTACACGAGAACCATTCATGGAGAATTTAAAGCAGTTGGACCATAAAAACAAAAACAAAAAATTAATGTCTAATCGGTTCATTCAACGTTGTACCGCAATTATTGCGATGTCAGTAACAATGCGGTGATGTTGTTCGAATCGGAGAATTGTCTTTCGAGAGACAGCGGACGCATCATTTGAAGACGAAGGCTAATCGTCAAATGCTTCCTTTAAAGACGAGGGAAATTGGTTATCGATGGCCTCAATTGAAATCGCGATTTTTTCGCACAACTATGTTCGATGTGTACACAATTGGAATTGATTTTCAGAATAATACATGGTTTCCTTAAATTGAGCAAAAAGGGTTGTCTAACTAATAGCGTCGTCCGACCCCCCAAAAAAATAATAATGTCATAGTTAATTAAGATTAGATGAACACTCGCAGTGTAGAATACAAATTCAAGTACCACCTTATTTAGGATTAGTATCACGAAAAATTTCAAACCGGTACATCTATAATAAATTCATCATAAATTAATTTTTTTCTACCAAAAATTTCAAATTGACACATCGTCGTCGTTTGTTAGTTTCCGTTAAATTTTATCATTAATTTGCTGAGTTGGATAACATATAGAAGTTGATTGATATACTGATTTGAGATTATTTTTTTTTTGGTAAAGATGATTTGAGATTTTTATCCTCCGTTTACCACACGGGTACTAGTTTGGAATTTTTCATGATATTAACCTAACTTAATGAAAAACTAATAGATGATAAAATGGTCACAAAAGTACTACTTTGAGATGTTATGTGGTTATACCAGTTTGGGGATTTTGGCAATCAGAAAATTATTTCTAGTTAAATTTGTCATAGGTCAGTTTAGGATTTTTCTACTAATAACCCATTTATTTATTCAGCACACAAAAGCAAGCTCTTGAGATTGTTATCCAAAAGTGCTTAATTTTTCCATGTTCCAAGTGTCTTAAATAATACAGGTCAAGAAACATTATTTTCTATATCTAATTCCCTCATGCTAGTGTTTGAAGAATAAAAATCCTAAACAAAACCCAACTTGCCTATATTTGTGTGTGTGTGTATATAAACCTATGCCATGCGCGTTTAAAGGAGTTAGGTGCGTGATTGTAATTATCCCTCTGTCCATGTCCAAGAACAGCACAAGACACCTGAGTCAAACCCCATGTCCAAAACCTCGTGCAAATTATTTTTTATAATTGGATTAATACTAGTCCGACCAAAAAAAAAATCAGATTAGTATTAGAAAAATTCCAAACTAATACGTCTGTGATAAATTTACCTCAAATTAATTTCTTATCACAAAAATTTATATACATATAACAAATTTATCCTCCGTTGATTTTCGTTAAATTAAATAACTGCCATGAAAAACTCTAAATTGGTGCATATTACTAAAAGATTTAATGGGACAACAACCAAATGTTCTAAAAATTTAAGATTTTATAACAATTGGCCTTTTTGCCTAGTATTTGAAAATACTTGAATTCAGAACCTCTTACTCTAATAACATCAAATAGTTGGTGCGATCACTGCCAACTGTTCTAAAAGATTAAATTATTAGAAGAAAGTGTGATTTAATATTTATATATTTCAGCATTCTCCTTTCACGCTTAATATAGTATTTTGTCTAATACTAAGTATGAACATATTCATTGGGGAGATAAATAGGAGGCTAAAAAGATTTGAACACGGACCTCCTATTATGATACCATGAAATGACGGCCCTACAAAATCTCACAAATACCTCTGGTACACCCATCAATTGCCACGTATCATCTAATTCAGCAATGTAACGAAAAAAATCGGCCACAAGTATGCTAATATGAAATTTTTCATGGTATTTTTTTTTTATGATCGAAGTGTCGGAACCATTCATCGAGAGGACTAGCACGACAACTACCGCCGCAATCCCTACTTAAGTCACGGAGCGCAAATTAGGAGATTTGAATCAGGGACCTGATAAGGGATAATCCATCTCTTAACCAACTCGGCCATGCGTGGGTGGGTAAATTTTCTGTGGTATTAATGCTTTATAATTCTATTTTTGCTTATATATTTATATGTTTACATGTCGGCTTTGCTTTGTCGATGGAAATTCAGGAGGCCGGTAAGAGGAGCAAAGTAATTGATTAAATCGATGAAATTCCGAACACGGTATGGAGATGCCGACATTAAATAAAAAGTAGCTCAACCGTTTCATTTGCATTGTTGACTTTTATGCAACGCACGTATGGGTTCGCCGCTATCGATTTTGTTCCGTGGACTCTTTGAAAATAGCTACCGTCCAGATTATTGCAATACCTTAGCTCACAAACGAAAAAACCGACTTTCTTTTGGCGATCCAACGTGATTTTGCTACGTGGGATGTTCTTCCAACGTTGGTTTCCGACGTGTTTCTTCGCGTTCTTCAAGCCACCAATGTCAAACAAGAAATTGGGGGGAAAAAAACGACAACCAAAGAGCGTACGCAAAAAATTGTTGCAAAGTGTACGACTGTCGTCTCTCGTATAACCGATTGAACTTGTGAATAGTTCGAGGAATTTTATGTGATGAGTAGTTACTCTCCATCTCTGGCCCCTTTGCTTTGCCTAAATAGGGCTTTGTTATTACGTTGGGGCTTGCAGCATTGAGAGCTAAGATACCTCGATTTGTTCAAAAGCTGCGGCTTAACAGAGAAACCGTGTTAATTGTCCCGAAAAGTCCTACTCATTGTATAGAGGTCAATTCATTCCTGAACTTTTCAATTGTACAAAATTAATCCTAAACAATTTGTTGATTTGTCAATTTAGTTCTAAACCTACCAATTATGTGAATTTATCCTAAATGTTTTGAAGTTTTCCCGATTGAGTCATATGCATGTTGTTTGGGTAATTGATCAAAAGGGCTTGATTGACAAATCGTCGAAAAGTTTATGGCTAAATTAACAAATCGTTAAAAGTTTTAGGACTAAATTTGTATAATTGAAAGGTTTATAATTGAAATGTCAAAACTACAAAAAGTTTAAAACAAAAATGACACAAATGATAGGTTTAGGATCGAATTGTCCAGCATGCAATGCAATAGTTTCATTACTTTTTGAATAGTTTTCTGACAAATGAAATGATGTTTGCAAGGTTGGCCATGGACGAGAATGAACAGTGACAGAGCTTAAAACTTTTCAACCAGTTTGAGCAACTGGGCATGTGTTCCCCATGTGCGCTGCGTGAGAAAGAAGACCATTTATACGAAGAAAGCGGTTGATCACAGCACATCATCACTTAAATCGTTTCGAGATCTAAACAAAGTAGAGGTTGGTGAATGACCAAACTCATCAACTTCATGTGGCAACACACACGCCATGTTAGTTCTTCTTATCCAAATACGAACGTGTTGGCAAAAACTACATAACAACCGCGTTCCGCACACGCCGATACAAGCAAGTATCGGGGCGTACCAACAAGCATTCGGCATCCCGATCAGTCGAGTCGTCCAAAGGTTCGGTTGCCAGTTGAAGGATATAGATTTGCGATTATTGGTCACAGAAAACCTAGGTTAATTTGAAAAGGTCGAGCTGGGCTTGTGTGTCTCACTCCCGCCCAAACCCTTTTCGGTATGAAAAAAGCATAGGGTGTCAAAATCATAAGAGATCGACGTTAAACAAACAGGTCAACAACATAGAGAGGAATAATGGTAGTCGCTCGTAATAGGCATCGTTATCTAATTTGGGCTGTTATTAGGTCAACTGATCGAAATGACCGGATAATTTATTTAACAACATCATGCATAACGATATGGGCTACCACAAATAATTTGTTCTGGAGCAACTTGTCGTGTGATCAACAACATTTATGTAGAAAAGCCCAAAAGATTGTCAAAAAATCTTAAATCTATCGCACTTTTTCCATTTCAGTCTTAAATTTTTTAATTTTTGCTAATTCAATTTTAAAACTTTTGCATTTATATCAATTCAGTCATAAATTTTTTTGTGTCAATTCAGTTTTCAACCTTTTGCATTTGTATCAATTTAGTCCATCAAGCCAAATTTGATCAGCTGATGATGACATCGATGCCGACCAATGCTGATATGGACGCCGATAGCTGGTGTGGAAATTTTTATTAATTTTTTATTTTATTCTTTTTTGCTTTTTGGTTTTGTCTTCTTCCTCCTTTCTTCTTTGCCTAGCAAGCAGATCCCCATTTGCGACACGACAAAGGCTACCAGTGGCCTCGTTGGCGCTAGGTGAGGTCGACCATGGTGAGGTCAACCTCGCTAGAGCTTGGCAAGGCCGGTTATGGTGAGACACGACCTCGCCTAGATCTAGCCTGGGCGAGGTCAACCAGTCATGGCAAGGTCGGCTGACCATGGAGGCTTCAATAAAGCGAAAAGCAAGGATTGGGTTATCATGGCTTCATCCTCGAGAATGGGCAACACTCGTCTGCAAGTGACTTCCCCAAATCTTTTCCTTGATTTTTGCAATTTTCTTCTTCTGCTGCGTTCATTCGTTGGTTGTCGCCCAAATCTAGCTCTCCATCCATAGTGAGGCCATAATGGCCATCTCGCCCAGCCTAGATCTGGGCGAGGCCGTGACTCGCTACTTGAGGATGGCATCTGGCCGACCTCACCCAACCTAGACCTACGCAATGGGCGAGGTTGCGACTCACCATGGCCGGTCTAACCTGAGGCCGGCAAGGCTGGAAGGTCACTAGCGACCTAGCATTTGGTCGATGTCCACCGACAACCTGCTTACTAGAGGAAGAAGAAAGGAGGAAGAAAAGGGTGGGGGGGACGGCAATAGTAAAAAAGAAAAAAAGTTAAAAAAAATTAAAATATTAAAAAATATTATCCATGTCAGTATCGACGCCCACATCAGCACCAGTCGATATTTACATTGAATGGACTGAATTGACATAAATGTAAAAAATTTAAAAATGAGTTGAATTAAAAAAAAATATTTAAGATTGAATTAGCATAAATATAAAAAATTGAATCGTCATAATTTTTTTTAATATAATTTTTTCTTAAAAAAAACTCGTCCTGACAGCAATCAAATCGCCATTCGTGGGGCCATCCTCTGCCTCTGCTCACGGTCGAAATTCCGTGCACTGCATCGTCTTTTCTGTTCAGACCGATTCCTCCGTACTCTTTTGTGTCAGCAAAATCTCCGAGAGCAACCCCCTCCCCAGAGATTTATTGACGTCACTGTTCTCTTCTTGTTTCCTTTTCCGTTCCTTTCAGGTGAATTTTGTAACAAGGCTTCATTGACGTTCACTGTTCTCTTATTGAGCCGCGTTTTTGAGCTTTTCGTTAATGATGCTTCGTTCGTACGACTTATTTATCTAATCTCTTTAGAATGAATGAGATATAATATTAACAAGATTTTTTTTTCCCTGCCAAACGTTGGATAATGTATACGCTTTTTTTTTTATCAATCCCACCATTTAATCCTCTACGTATATAAGATCTCACTCTGGTGTGTGCATAACTTTATTCCCAAAAGAGAATATTGAAATAATTTTAAAAGTCATTACGCGCTCAATTAACGAGTCTTATAGAAGGGATTTCATTTATAATGTATCACTTTGCTTAGCTCCCTCCAGTTTGATGACCTATAAAATTAATTCTAGCATATAATCACACTACACAAATAGGATTTGTAAAGGCCGCACATGTAATTTCATGGCAAAAAAGTACCCAAAAGGTCCGAAATAATTGCATTGATACTAGTTTAGTATTAAACATTTCCATTAGATCAATTTAGTCCTAAATATGCCTATTAATTTCATCCGGTCAATTTTTAGCCAGACATCGTTGATGTAGAAGTCGGTCATCTACATAGCACTGGCGACACTGACATGAATATTTTTGAAAAATATTTATAATTTTCTGTTCTTTCCTTGTTATAATTTTTTTTTCTATTTTCTTTTTTCCTTTCATCTTGTTAAGCTATTGGGCGAGGGCATAACAAGCCCTCCTCGACTGCTAGCGAGGGTTGCGAAGACCCTCTCAAGGGCCTTCATGACTCCACCGACCACGATAAGGCGACCCTTGCTTAGATCTGGCGAGGGATTGCTGGCCCTAACTAGCCAAAGTGAAAGGAAATGTGTGTGTGTCTACATATATATATATATATATATATATATATATATATATATATATAAAACTAAGCATCAATACCAGTCTTATCGTGTAAAATGTCTAACGTCAACATAAGGGATTACTGGGAAAAATTGTTCAAATAAACTAAATGGAAAAAATGCAAAATATTATGATTAAATTAGTATAATTAAAATGTTTAGAAATGAATCGGTATCATGTGATACTTTTCCCCAATTTCAAGAGATGGCATGACCAATAAAATTAAATTCACCATATATTACCCTTTTTTTTCCCCTTTAGACACCATAGTATGCCGGCGGGCAAATCCCAAAATGAATGCAAAAGGTGGTGTGTAACCACAGGAGTGAATGTTCCGACAAAAAAAAAAAAAACCATAGGAGTGAATGTTTACTAAATTATCATCTTACTAGCTCTCACACTTGTGGGGTGTGTTTTTAAAGCACTAAATAAAAGTATCTAGGCGCTTACCTCTCCAATTCATATGGAGATCCTGCCCTATTAATTGCGGGGAGAAGCTCTAGTTAATTTACTCCTCTTAATCGGATTACACGTCAACATTCCTAAAACGAAGGGTTAGGATTCGATTTGATAAATCGGTCCCTAAAAAAAAAAAACATAATCTCTCATCTTTTCTTGTTCGCAACCATCCCAGCAACAACCGATGCGCCTATCACCTTGTCGAACCGCTACCAGCCTCCATACACCGCTCGCCGGCATCGTCCCTCTACCTGTAGCTACCACTAGCTCCGGTGGCGCTTGCTGTATCTCCGATCAGCTCTCTCTCTCTCCCCCCGAAAAAGAAAATTTGACGACATTTTCTTTCAACCCTGGCTAAAGACTTATCAGCAATATCTCACTTCGGAATGGCATATACGTCACACATTCCGATTCTTTGAACTATAGATCAATGGGTATCACTCACGTGCAGATCTAAAACCCACCGACGAAAAGAGTGATCGGAGTAGATTTCAATTTCCTCTAATCAGGGATGGCACGACACGCATATGTTGCCCAAAATCAATTTTCGTCCTGATTTGGACGTACTACTCATTGCTCATGCAACGGAACGTTCGAGTAGGTAAGGAAAGCCCATTTTCCAGTGGGCGTTTGGCGTGAGGGCTTCGGCTCTTCGGCAAGAAGGGTAATTCCTCTTCTTCTTTAATCTTCGGCAAATCTCTAATAGTGATTTTGTCATCAAATGCTATACATTTTATAGATTTTCTCTCCCGATCTAGAGTTAGACCAAGATTTAGGTGTTCCTCTATCCCGATCTAGAGATAGATTTGGGATTTTCATGACGTTTTCTGTATTTATTTGACCTATTGGGGTTGTTATGTTCTCTACACGGTGATGGTGCTGGGGACGCTGAACTTAGAAGAGCACTGTCTTTTGGCAAAACCATTGTTACTGGAGAGTAATTTTTCGGTGTGTGCCTATTGCTGACAATGCGAGATTTGATAATCGGCCGCCATACGAGCTTGGACACTACAACAGATCCGTCTTCGAGGAAGAAGCCAGCCTTTTCAAATTGTAGCAAGTTGATTCAATTTTCAGATTTATTTCCCTTGCTTTGTTGAATTTTCATGTATTCTGAAGTTATGTGCTACTTCTTTCGTATGAAATGAAGTTGCTTGTTTCGGAAAAAAAAAAAAAAAAAGGGTAAGGAAAGCCCACGACGGGACAGGCATGCAGCTGTAGCCCATGGCTCAAACTTCCACATGCATCGATCGTCCTTGCTGCGAAGAACCCCTTCATTTTTACTCCGGAAATCAAATCTTTCGAAAGTCAGCCGAGCTCTAGTTCGTAGGGGGGGGAGTGAAAACAAAAATTAGCCAAGTCCTCAAAACACTTGTGTATCAATATTGGGAATTTCCAACTCAATAATTGGAGGTCGCATACTTGAATCCCACAAAATGCATGCAACCTGCTTTAAGACGGGGTCACCCGCGTAGGCCGGAGGCATTAACTTCACCAATTTATGGGGCTTGTAGGGTCTTTCGTGGGCCTCCAAATAGCCTAATCTCCATGGACGTGTCCGGCATTATCAAAAAAATTTGTAGCCCATCAACCTATTTATAGACCAATAAACAGTCCATCTAGAGATTGAATGCAACATATGCGATACGAGAAATTTTTAAAAAAAAAAAAACTAGGAGAGAAATGAGTAAGATACTGCAAATTTAATTATGCCGTCTAAAATCTCCCACTTGCTGCAAACCCAGACAAGATACAAGCAATTTGCGTATTCGTAGCTGCGTATAAATGAAATATTCGAGCCGATGATGTTGTATACGTATCGGGATTTTTAAAAAAAAAAATTAATTTCTGGTTATGTTGGAAATCTGTCGTTAAATGCATGTTAGAAGCCGATGATGTTTTATTAGTCGGACAACGACGTCGAGGGTGCGATGCAAAATCCCTTGCATCTCATGTCGCGTATTATACTCAGACATGAACATTCGAAGCTATTCGGGATATAAATGGCTGATTTAAAGATGCAGTAGATCGTGATTCCTAGGATGCATGCTTGCATTAGGATGAGCTAAGACGGGCATTTTCTTTCTGTAAAGGACAAGTTTGTCCGTCCGTCTAGGCGATTTAAGCTTTTCAAAAAGTCACAACTACGTATTTCGAAACGTAACTCGTCTTTCGGTCCCGAATATTTCCTTTAAACGAAAAATTCCCGGTCTCGTCTCCATCGCGCGCGTGGAGGGAGACGGCCGGCGAGATCCACCGGCAATTCCTTCTGATGAAATTCACGCGGGTCGTGCCGTGTTTTCGTTCGCTGTCTGGCGATAACGTCCTTGAAGCATATGCTCCTGATCCGCACGGCAGAGCTGATTCCGAGACGCTAGTTCGTTCTTCCTCATTTTCTGCCGCTGAAATCAGCTCCCCTGCCGCACATGTTTGAAGCTAATTCTTGCGACTTTGATTTGGAATGAGAGAAGCATTCTCCTAGAGGCATGTGGATATGTTAAAAGAGGCTCGGTCTGGTGCAAACATCGTTAGGCCATGAACTTTGAGTTCACAGAATAACACATATGCCAGAGACTATAGCTAGATCTGTCAAATAGGTTGGTCGAATTGAAAATAGTCCGATTCAAATATACTCATTTAACCGTTTTGACTCATTTCCATCATTTCTGTGCAACACAAATCTAGTTACGCGTTTAGACTAAACTCATATCCGAATCGATCCATATTCCTAAAACACTTATATATTTTAATCAAATCTAAGAAAACTCACATCTAAACTGAGGTGAGAGTGCGGAGAGAGTGAGCATGAGATTGAATGAGAACGAGAGTAAAATAATCTGCAAAATTCATTTGTCATCAATTTATTGAATATAAAAACCGATATAGCAATTCAGTTCACACGAAATTGGTTGATGAGCCGTTTTGGCAGGTCTAACTGTAGCCTACACTAAGCTTAAGGTCCCAATATAACATGCACAGACGACAAAGCTTACCATCACACATCCTTGTCGATTGGCCTAGACAATCTGCGCCAATCAATGCAACAACTAAGAACGAGTCATGGCTTCGTTAAAATCCGACGGTGGGGGTGGCCTTTATGATCTTGTGGTGCACTAGAAGATCGACAGTTGAAATTCAACCAATTTTGGCGATCCTCATTGAATCAATACACCCCAAAAATTTTCAATTTCCATGAGACGTGCTCCGAAAGGTCCCTCCTCTGAATATTGTTGAACCATTTTGCTTTAATTCGACTTGATTTATTGTAGCTAGGTGAGCTATGTGGTCCATCGAAGAAATTAATTTTTCTCGAGCCGACATTACAGTTCTCAGCCAGATGGCACATTACCCTAATTGGAGCGACCATGGCCTCAACATATAGAATTTCCAAATCTACCATAGAGAAATTAGTCATCGGTTACGGATTTTTATCTGTTGCGAGATCCTGAACCGCGGCGGAACGTGCCGTGAATTTGCGTAGCTTGGACATAAATTAGACCGTACGTGCGTGAAAAGCGAAAGGCTTCCCGATCTAGAAATTCGCGGCGATCCAAATGACCCGCATATGTTTTCATAGAATAGTGACGCCCATAACCGCGATGTTGGTGAGTTCGGTTGTGTTTCTTGGACCTTGACTCGGATTGATTGGAACTGGGTCCACTAGGGGTGTGAATGGGCTTGGCTCGGCCCGGACGGAGCAGGGCCGCACTCAAGCTGGCCTGAACCGGGTAGGATTTGGGCTGATTTTTTTACTTCTTTTTTTTATTTATTTTTAATTAAAATCAATTAATAAACCCATAAAATGAAAGAATATAAAAAGAAAATATAAAAATAATTTAATTTAAAATAAAATGAATATAAAATAAAGTTGGGCGGCGGGCCGGCCCAACCCGGTCCGAGTGCCAAACTCGGCCCAAAAAGGCTCGAAAATTAAAAAAAAAAATAAGGCCTGGCTAGTCCGCCCGACACGGGTACATTTGACACCCCTAGGCCTCACGTAGTAAGTACCCAGGCAAAAGCTGGGTTGAGGGCTATTCAAAATCGAAATTCCCGATGTTTCGAGATGTTGGAATACGTATAGCTTGACGTGATATCACAAATCAATCAAACATGTATTACATGTTAATAATACGACATCGTTTCATAATTATTGTTTCAACAGTCGTTAATTAAAGTTAATTACACATTTCTCTTTTCTTTTTCTTTTTTTCCTTTTGGGAAGAAATACCGCCGGGTTATCTTTAGCTTAAACGCTATTTCCAGCCGAGCTACGCCTAACCAGCCCATAGTTGGCGGCATCAATGCAGTTTCGAGAGATGGCCCAATCTCGTGTCTATGTTACCAAAAAGGTTGAAACGTTGCACATTTTGGAGATTGTGTGAAGTGACTTTAATAATACATCTAAGGGTGATTTTGCTTGGGGAAAAATCTCCCATATATATATACACGCACTTTTTGGGAAATCCTTTTTCAGAAAAATAATTAGTTTTTATATTTTTGGTGATACGTGACTAACAGCGCCACGTCAGTGTCGGCAAGCCAAAATTGATCAGATGAACTGAATTAATATAAATGTAAAATATTTAGAACTAAATTGACAATAATAAAAAAAGGCTTATGACTAAATTGATGCAACCACAATAAATTTAAGACTTTTTTGATAACCCTTCCCTACTTTTCTCGAATGTCTAGGGAGCCTACTTAAGATCTAGAAGAAAATCTCTTAGGAGCCTAAAAATGCTTATGTCCCTTGGATCATTCGGGCAAACGTTTGAATTGAACGTTCTAATATGTCTACGCTAGAATTGTTGGTGCGCATGCGATCCCGAGACATTAGTGAGTCCGAGAAACTCACCGAACAAATCGGAAAAGATCCGCATCGCAATTAAGGAGGACCAAATCCCTTCGCGAATTTGTTGGTATGTCATCCATCCAAGATTGACATTGGAATCAACACCACAAGAACGCAAGACCAAAGGAGCTTTCTACATTCAACAGCTGCTAATGTAGATGGACCACTCTCCTTAAGTTGATGTGCTATTCGCGGCGGATGCCGTGGGGACTCCCCAATAATGGATAAAAATACTGAAATTTAAAATAAATGGGTCCTCGAATACCTATCTAATATCTACAAATTCGGCTAATTATTAATCGTATCAATATATAAATTGCTCACGTGAAGGTTTGTTTAAAGATGGGACAAACGGACACGTCAAAGGGCGCCATCTATTACAAGACCAATACGCCGCTTTAGGAAGAAAGCAACCGGAAAGAGGTTGGTATGTGTAACAACAAGTTCCAATTTTGTCATTGCTAACCTCTAATTAAGTACAGTAAGCTATCGACAAAAAATGAAAATTCAATACAGCAATTAAACACTGGCCCAAGAAAATTACAGTAATTAAGCATATGACAAGCGTGGACAATTACGCAAGGACTCTACTATCATAATATATTTTTGGTGAATGTGAGAACAATAGCACGGCTCTAATTATTTCAGATTTGAAAAATATTTTCCCGAAAATAATCACTTGTGTCGCTAAAAAAAAAATGGCTGATGAAAAATGTCTTCAATGGACTATAAAAATATTTTTCGTTCACTCGTTATTGTATGCGATGCAAGCGGCCATTGTTAGTGAATATTTTTATAACTTTTTTTTTTTTTGCGCGAAACAAACAAAGCATAGTATAAGAAAAAAAGAAAAAAGAAAAGAAACGACGGGTATGTATTTCCCCATGAACAAAGAAACATAGTTCATTGCACAACTCTCAACTAAGCAGTTGGAAAAATGTGATTTTTCCAACTGGAGGCTACTATGTTCTTGTCGCTTTTAATTTGAAATTCGAAATAAAAGTTGTCGTTCCCGGACCGTTTGGAAACATGTGAAACACATACTCTCTTTCTTTTTAGGCCATCAAATTAAAATAAAAATTCTAACTTGATGGCCAATTGTATCATATTAAAGATCGAATTATTCGCATTTTGTGGTACTAGTTAGGGATTCGTCCAATGTTACCTATTGTTATTCCTAGGACTAGAATGCCTTGTGCTTTAGGAAATTCACCCCAATTTATCCTTATTGGTGAGTTCGCCGATTACATCGGCATCCTGCCTAGCCTCGGGCGACCCAGATCTAGGGCCACTTGAGGCTAGTGAGATCGGCCAGACCTCCCTCTCTCCTCCTCTGTCCCAAGTTGCCCCAACTCCTTTCTCTCTCTCTCTCTCTCTCTTTAATAGCTTGCAAATCGGCATCACCTGAGGCCGGTGAGGTTGGGCCTCATCTCGGCGATGTTTAATTCGGCGTTGCGAGTCCCCAGGGAGAGAACGGCTCCAATGGGGAAGTTGCTGTCTAAACCCTTCATATTGGTATCGGATTAAGCCAAGATTATAGCAAAGAATTCGATTAAGGTTCATGTCCTTTAATGTGGTCAAATATCTGCATTCCACATTGTTTATGCAGTTTGATGGATTGACTATGTTTAAACTCTTAAACAAGTATTAGCCATTGCCAGCAGCCTAAGTCTGTCTTATCCAGCAATTGCATCTGCACTAGCTGAATTCACATGCGATGCAAGGTTTCAAAAACATTTTTTTTTGGGTTCAATTTTATCTGGGGATATGATTTTTTGTTTTTTGTTTTCAAGAATAAAATCGCAGTTACATTTAGTTAGCGCTTATTAATCAATAAGAATGCATGCTTTTTAATTTGATAATGAGATGAAGAATGGCAGCCTATCGTATAACAAGAGAAGCTTGGACAGAATTTGGGAGACTTTGGGACTCATCGATGCTGTCATTATGCTTGAAGTGAAAACAGAAAAAGAACAGGAGACCTAAAGACTTCAATTTTCGTGCTTGATTCGGACTTGGGAGTCTGCGAAGCAGATGTTGCCTGCTCCAGAGATGACGTGAAAGCCAAGGCGGGCGACGAGGTGGCCAAATCGGCACCGGCTTGTCCGAAGATCTTTGCATCGGGGGAGTCAGGTGACAGGTTTAGTATACCTAGGCAAACCAATTAATCCATCACGAAATACCGATTCAAAAAGTACAATGCAGCTTGCCTGGAGATTGTCACGTTTATATGGGCAAGGCCGATCACGAACTCACGACTAAATAAGCAAGGCCGATCACGAACGCACAATTCTAACGTAAGAGCAATAGTCCGCCTAAAAGTATCTCGAGAGGACCGGACAGCGAAATGTTTCCACCAGCGTCGTTCATCGGACAAGTTCTAATACAGTTGCAGCATTTACTCGGAGACCAATTTGTTTGAGAGTTTGATTGTGGAAAAAGGATACGTGTGGGGGATAATTTCTGTTACTCGGGCAATCAGAGACTTTGGCATCAATGTCGCAGATGGATGGCATCTGAAGTGCCAAGGTTGTGTTGACAGAAGTCCCATGGAGGGGATCAGCCCTTTTCTTGATAAGGAACAAATAGGCACGTGGGCTTGCTCGCTTTCACTTCCCTCGTGATTTCGCAGCTTTCTCGACGTCGTCTTCTTTGCCCTCCCGCTCAAGAAACGAGGTTCGCCGTTTGGTCCGTGCACTCCTGCTCGTCCTCCTCCATGGTCAAAATCGATGCGCTCGTCGTGGCTGCCTCTATCCAAAAGAGTGCCATTCTCTTGCTCAGAACGATCCTCATGTTTCGCGCACACAAAAAGAATTCACTCTCTATGAGCCACACTTGGTTCTCTAATCTCTCCTTGGAGCTTCCATGATATTTATAGAGACTAGAGTGTTGGGACTGAAAATCGACCTGAAGTCCTTTTCTTCTGATCATGGCCATGCCATTCCGATTTCATGAGCCATATCGCCATGATTAGTATACTCGCATTTAAGCAGCTCTTACATTAGACTAAACTGGCAAGTTTGAGTGCCTAGAGAAATGGAACTTTCCAGATTCCAGGGGGGTATTTCAATTCCTTGAGCTTGAGACTGCCATTGATATCCTTATTCAATTCTCAGGTATCACCTGTAACATCCTATGTTAGATTCACTAAAAGTCAAAGAAACGAAGAACTTATCGCTAATCAAGAATTCAATCAGTTCAGGAATAGAGTTCACTGATTTTCATTCCTTAGCAAAATTTGCGCCTTTCGACAGTTGCCGGTTTTTTGAACAAGGACAAGCAAAGCCGATTTGATTTGAGTAATGTGAGTTCGTCTTCTTCTCATATCGAAGAGACTCGATCGTCCGCTTGCAAAGAGAAGAAAACAAACGCAACTGGTGTGATTTAGCATCCAAAAGTTCAATGAAATTCCATATCGAAGCATTCATGAATGGATCTTCATTTGCTTAAACAGAACTGTAACTCAGTTAAAACATTTCGCTCTTATTGACAACGGATGATCGATATTTGAGTGAAAACCCGATGAAGTTACTGTAAATCATTTTTAGCTATTAGCATTGCTGCTTTTCAATCACGACTTCAGTCTATCAGAGTAAAAATCTGTCTGAATTTTTCACTGGCCGACTTAGGCAAGCAAATGCACACGATCATCGTGCCGCTGGGATCAGATTTCCCTCCTGGAAGCAAAATGCAAACTTGTGGCGTCGGGGTTAGATCTATCGGTCCAGCGTAAATTGGCCTTCCCCAGCCAAAGTCTGCCGACTCGTAGATGGAGAACCTAGTCCACTGCGTAATGGTCAACTTTCCGCCGAATTCGAGCCTCGTAGGCCTGTGTACTTCAACATAATCGATCGTGGATCTCAGATACTCCTCCGAAACGCCAAGCCGCGCTTCATGAACCAAGGACGTCGTGCTTGAGAGACTCCCGTCAATAAGCTCCGACACGGAGCTCGCTGCACATGCCACGCAAACAGCATTACCATAAAAACCATTCTTCAATGGCAGATTCTTGAGTTTCTGGCGAGCATTGACAGAAAATGTAAGCCTGAGTTGGTAGTCTCGCGGTTTTACATCGAGTGCTTTCACCCATGATCTCCAGATATGAGCAGCCATAGCATCAAAAGTTGTACATGGGAACATTTCATCTTTAGCTAGGTTCTTGACCCTGGCTTGGAACTCCGGGCTGATCTTGTAACACCTCTGCAGCGGCCTGGCTATCCATAAGGACATTGTGAGACTCGATCCATCATCAATCCTCCTGAACTCAGTATGTGAGAATTTCACCAGTGGTGGATCCCGAGGCCGGAATTTTTCCCGGTCCCAACATGGCTTAGGATCTATAACCAGAGTTCCTGACTTTGACGTGGCGGCCCAAGCACGCAGAAGTTGCATGGCTCCAAGCCCATCACAGATGCAATGGCAGAGCCTTAAGCCGAGGCTAAAGCCACCGCAACTAAACCTGGTCACCTGAGCTATAAGTAGTGGCATGTCGAGGATTTTATACGGCTCCTCATTGGGAAACCGGTAAACCAGGGGTTCCCAACCGGGGTTAGGCACGGATAGGTCTCCTAGATCGGCTAAGACCATTTTGGAGTGAGCCTCCACCATGAGAGCCCCTTGACCTGCTCCGAAGAAGATTTCTAGCTTTCCATTCTTGGTTTCTCTTATCCTACCTGATAAAGGGTAGTAAGGAACCAGAACAGCTGCTAATGCATCATGCAGTACATCTGCGAGAGATCTTGATTCAGATGTCAGAGAGTTTGATGTATAAAAATACACTGTTGGGGTGAAAACACGCGCTCCAATCATATCATCCAAGTTCGAGAGGTAAAGGCTGTCACCAGGTGAAGCAGGAATAGGCCCTGCCGGTAATACTGAGAATTTCCGGTCGATCGTGATCGGGATGTAAAGCTGAGGGAAATGAACTTCTTGCACCAAAGGAGCCATGACGGAGAATGGTGGTGGAGGCACTAGCAAGAAGTGACATTTGTAGCCGATAGAGAACAAATTTCCAGGAAATACAAAGGTGGTTGGACCCATATCGACGGGGCTTCTACTTGTTTCGCCGAAAATGGTTTAAAGAGTAGCGCTTTCACTTTCATTTTCCCTTTTCTTTTTTTTTTTTGTTTCCTCTTCCCTTCTGAGAACAAGGATGACTGCTTTCAAGACGGTTTCAGCTGAAGGTTAATAGGAGGCCACAAACATAGTAAGTGCATGAAGTGAGGTCCGTTGAGCTTTGGCAGCTTCATTTCCGTTTGCCTACTCTGCTGTTTGGGGAACAAGTGTTCAACTGGAACATAGCTAGATTGAACCTAACTCAAGATTAAACCAGACAGTAGAAAAGTGTGGAATCGCATCTGAGCCAGTATTACATAGACACATTCTGTCAATCAAATTCTTTCTTTTTCTTTTTCTTTTTCCATTTTTCCATTTTTTCGTTTGGGAGATTCAAGGTGCACATATTAATATTTTATAGAATGCACTGTAATTTATTCCCAGAGTCATCTTGAGTGAAGATTCAATCTTTTATGTATGACTTTTCTAGAGAATGTTGATCTTGTCTTGGAAAATAGAAGATCAGGTGTCTTGTGATTTGCCTAACTTAGAGTGTAGCACCAAATTGAGTTTATATAAACCTGTCTAGGGCCTCCTTACGGGTGGGAGTATTTTGTTTCATGAAATTCCAGTTTTTATATATTGGATTAGAACATCTTTAAAACTTTGTATTTCCTTGACGGATCCAACGAGTGGTGAGTAATATGCCCTATATCCTAGGGTAGATTCTTTATGAGTTGAGCATATCCATTGTCGCGCTCGACTTGCCTTCTCAATCTCCGACCGCTCCGACTCCGACATTTAAAACCCACCTAGCTGCACTGTGTTTACGCGGCCCGGAGAAGGGAATCATGGCAGGGGAATAAGAAAGCAAGAGTAAAGTAACACGTTTTTCCTCTCTCCACCATGAAAAAACCATCTGTCTTGTTCAAAACCATTTTCATATCACCGGTT
The DNA here is from genome assembly GCA_028455895.1 of Rhodomyrtus tomentosa. NCBI lineage: Eukaryota > Viridiplantae > Streptophyta > Magnoliopsida > Myrtales > Myrtaceae > Rhodomyrtus > Rhodomyrtus tomentosa. The sequence goes on from JAPCWY010000004.1 coordinate 37,428,943, forward strand.
CCCTCTGTTTATCCAACAATGAACAAGACAAAGTACATGCTCATGCATAACAAAGATAACAAAGGCCGGAAAAAAGGTTTTCTCAGTTCACCGCATTGGACGCTGATTATAGCGATTCTTCTCCTCTTTCTTTGCGGAGGCAAGCTTTGCACTCCTTACAGCAGCCTCCGCCGCCGCTGCCCTGGCAGCAGAACCCATCTCTTTGCTAGACTTTTTCTTTTTTGCGGATATCAGTTTCTTAAGCCGCTCTTTCATGTCAATGTTGGAATTATCTTCGAAGTTCTCGAGATCCGTAGTTTCATCTGTTCTGGCTCCAACTTCTATGCCACTAAGTTGCTCTTGCACTTCCTTAGCCTTTTTCAAAGACTTGTCCTCCTCCTTTTGCTTTCTCCAGGAGCATTCTTTTTCTTGTCCACATCTCCATTGGAACGCACTGGTTTCTGCATCTGTGCATCATCTGCAAGGATATACACCAAAACGAACTCCTCCCTTAGGAAGACCAGGAAGAGAAAATCAATTTAGTCCTGCGAGTGGAATTGAAGAAGTCGAATGCTCAGTTTTCCTCTTACACATACGATACACCTGAAGCAATTGCAAACAGATGAGAAAGCAAGGAATCCATGCAAAACAGCAAAACCCGATATTCCACTTGTTCAGTAATCAAGGTATCCACTAGAGTATCTTCAAGTATTTAGCAAGAAATAAACATGTTAAACGTTAAGTTATTGGGCTTATTATTAATAAGGGCAATTTAGTCATTTTTATTATTAGTGAGCCCTAATACTCACTATATATATTGATGTAATCCTTAATTATCAATATACAATTTTCTTTTGCGTTACTTCACATGGTATCAAAGCCATGGCATCTCATTCTTCCTCACCGTCACTTTCTTCCCCACGATCTTCTCAGAAGATCTCACGATCATCTTTTTCGACTGGCCCTCACCCGACGATAGTCGCACCTCCTGCGACACTGCTGGTCGAAGTCTGGGGCTCGCGCCTCGAGTGACAATAATCGCCCCTTGCGCGACACTATTGATTGACGTTCGGGGCTTGCACCTTGCACGAGTCGCGCGATTACTATGTTTGGAGGTTTTCCAATAACTCGAATCAGGTGAGAACGATGGTAATTGTCTTGGATCTGCTTCGTCTATACCTTCCATCGTTAGTTCTGGAGAGAATTTACTCTCGGCGTTGATGTTAAAGAACGAGAATTTGCTCTCGGCGCTGATGTGAAAGGATCTGCTCCATATTTCTCCGAAGTTGGTGCTTGGCTTCTCTGTTGTTTAGCGTTGTTGATGATTAGTAGTGTTGAGTTAAGAAGATCGTCCATGAGTGCCAAGTTGCAATGTATCAATTGTCTTGCGTGGGCCCAAAAGAGAACTTCTCTTTCTGATCAGTTTGTCTTTTAAAAAAAAATGTGTTCCTTTTGATTTGTGAGTTTCAAAAGTGTTAGACTTGGCAGGAAAAGAGTGATGATGCGTAAGTGATTCTCAAAGTTGGGATGTTTCTTTTTTTTGGAATTGCTGTTGAACATTAGTTCAACCTGTGATTATTCGTAAGCGGTCCAGTAATTCATATGGTCAAGAGAGCTGATGGAGATGAAGAGGTGACAGCTTAAGCAGGTGACACAGGAGGAGTTATATGCTGCAGGAGCTACCTCACTTATCTATTGTGCTGAGGTGATATATTTACAACCGTATTGAATTACTCTCGCTGTTTATTATCGAATTATGGCTAAAGACTCTACTAGTGAATCTGTTGTGAGCACGAACACCAGTATTACTAATTTGAAGTTAAGTTCTGTCAAGTTAGATAGAACCAATTACCCTTCTTGATCTATGGCAGTGGAGACATCTTTTGGTTACCAAACAGCAGAGTTAGCTGACTTCTCTTCCACCTTCGGATAAAATGAAGGTGGATGATTGGTGTTCTGGCAATGCTGCAATTCGGACATTGTTGTGGAATACCATGAATTCCAAAATTAGTCCTCAGTTTATGCGATGTACATCAACCAAAGCCATTTTGGATAAATGTGCTCTTATGTATTTAGGTAGAGATAATATGACACGTGTTTGTGATGTTTGGGAAGAGCTTTTTTATCTACATGCAGGAGATATTTCTATATCAGATTATTATTCTAGGTTCACCACTCTTTGCGAGCGATTGGATATTTATTTACCTACCACTGACGACATTAAAGAGTTGGCTAAACGTCAAGATGATATGAGAGTTATGTTATTTCTCCAAGGGCTTGGTCCTACACATTCTTCTCTCCGACAACAGATTACTTCTCAGGGTGCTCTTCCATCAATTGATGAGGTATTCTCTAGGGTCCTTCGGTACATGCCTGACTCGTTGTCTGCACTCTCTTCCGCACCTGCAGCAAGTGCCATGGTCTCTCAATCGTTTGGTGGCCATGGAGGCCAAGGGCATAGTTACCGTGATCGTGGTAGATGTGGGTTCTCTCCTGGGTACTGGAAGTTCTCGTTATTATCACCACTGTCAGCGAGCTGGTTATACTGAGGCTCATTGCTATACCCTACATCCCGACCTTCGTCCAAAGGTTGCTTATTATGCCGATGTTGTTGAATTTCCAGTGCAAAAGGTTCTTGAGCAGTCACATGAGCTGTCTGGCACTATTATGTTGTCTTGCGACGAGCATGAGTCCTTAATACGTCCGAACCAGGTGGTGGATTCCCCTGCTCCTACTACTACTTTGGCTCGAACTTCTTTAGGTAATTCGTCTTGTTTACTCTCTGTTGCGCTCACTTCCTAGGTCGTAGACTCAGGTGCCACCAATCATATGGCCGGTAATTCTCACTTATTGTCCGATATTTCCTCTATATCTCCTAGCTCTGTTACACTTGCTGACGGGTCACAGTCCCATATCACTGGTCAAGGGAATGTAACCTTGGGTCCTTTCCTTTTTCTCTCATCTGTTTACTATTTACCAGCTTTCCCATGTAACTTAATTTCTGTTAGTTCCATTACTAAAGATTTAAATTGTTATGTGACATTTATTTCTACTGGCTGTGTATTTCAGGATTTGAGGACCGGATAGATGATTGGTGGAGGGCATGAGTCCAATGGGTTGTACTATCTGAATAGAGATCTTCTTGTTGCCGCTGTTCAGAAGAGTACGGCCTCCAACTTTTATCAAATGCATTGTCGTATGGGTCATCCACCACCTGCATACTTCATCATTTCTCTCATGTTTCAAAGTCTATTAGTCCTATCAACTGCGATGCTCGTCAGTTTGGCAAACACCATCGAGTATCTTTTCCTTCCCGTGTCCAAAGTCATGTGTCAAGTCCCTTTGAATTGGTTCATTCTGATATTTGGGGACCATGTCACGTCAAAAATCTGTTTGGTTATAAGTATTTTGTTACATTTATGGACGATTATTCTCGCACCACATGGTTATATTTAATAAAAGATCAAACTGAAGTTTTTTCCTATTTCTATATGTTTTACTTTGAGATTCTTAATCAATATCATGTTTCTATTAAATGTCTGCGCTCTGATAATGTCAAAGAATATATGGCTATTTCCTCTAGTTTTCAATCATTTCTTATATCTCATGGAATTCTACATCAAACCTCTTGTTCTTATACCCCCAGCAGAATAGGATGACGGAACGAAAAAATCGTCATCTCTTGGATATTGCTCGTTCTCTACTTTTTCATATGAATCTTCCCAAAATGTTTTGGGGGCATATTATTCTTACAACATGCTACCTTATAAATCGTCTTCCATCCTCTGTACTTCATGGGAGCATACCTTTCTCTACTCTTCATCCTACTAGTGCACTTTTTCCTTTACCACTACATGTGTTTGGGTGTGTTTGTTTTGTACTTCGTCTTGGTCCTGGTCATGATAAGCTCAATCCACAGGCTGAAAAGTGTGTGTTTCTTGGGTACTCTCGCACTCAAAAAGGGTACAAATGTTATAGTCCGGTTAGTCGGCGGTTGTTTGTCTCGGCAAATGTGACTTTCTTCAAGGACCAGTCCTATTACTATTCTGTTGACCAACCGGCAACTCCTTCTGAAGATATTTTGTCTTCGATCACAGTTCCACTACCGTTTGTCCCCTTGACAAGGTATCCCATACCATCGACTGATTTTCAGTTCTTCGACAGGACTTACCAGCGGCGCCATTCTGTTCAACGTGAGATAGTACAATCATCGCCTGCATTAGACATGCATGCTTCTCCACCAATTCATGTCTCGGCCTCTGATCCGCCAATTTCTTCTGAGTATGATTCTTCTACTGATATTCCCATTACATTACAAAAAGGTACACGTACTTGCGTTGAACAACCCAATTCTCGATTTGCTCCATATACTAGTTTGTTTAGTCATATGCATACTCGTCACCCTCTTTTTCATTATTTATCCTACGACTGTCTTTCTCCTACATATTCCTCATTTGTTGCTTATTTATTTACTGTGTCCATGTCAAGTATTGTTGCAGAGGCTCTTGTTCATCCCGGTTGGAGACGGGCTATGGAGGATGCAATGCAGGCGCTGCATGATAATGAGACGTGGCAGATTACACCATTACCAAATGGAAAACAAGCTGTGGGATGTCGTTGGGTCTTCACAGCGAAGTTTCAATCGAATGGCTCTGTTGAGCGTCTGAAGGCGCGTCTGGTTGTAAAAGGTTACACCCAGACCTATGGAGTTGATTATGATGATACATTCTCTCCTTTCGCAAGATACCTTCTGTCCGTGTTTTTACATCTCTTGCTACTCGATATGGTTGGACACTCTATCAGCTTGATGTCAAGAATGCCTTTTTTCCATGGCGACTTGGCAGATGAGGTACATATGGAGCAACCCCCGGGGTTTGTTGCTTAGGGGGAGTCTACTAGTGTTTGTCGTTTGCGTAAGGCATTATATAGATTGAAACAGTTTCCTCGTGCTTGGTTTGGCCGTTTCAGTGATGCAGTTATTCGGTTTGGTTTGCGACGTTGTACGGTGGACCATTCTGTGTTTTGCTTCACTTCTCCAAGTGGATGTGTACTCATGGTTGTATATGTGGACGATATTATTATCACAGATAGTGATTCTACAAGTATACAAAAGTTGAAACAGTTTTTACAAACAGAGTTCAGCACAAAAGACATAAGGTGTCTGTGGTATTTCTTGGGCATTGAGGTGGCCTACTCACGTGATGGTATCTCATTGTCACAGCGAAAATATATTCTAGATATTCTGAGTGAGATTGGTTTTCCAGGAGCAAAACCTGTCGATACTCTAATGGATTCTAATGTGAAGCTTGATGCAGAACATGGCTAGTTCCTTCATGATCCAAGTAAGTATCGAAGGCTAGTGGGTAAGCTCAACTATTTAACTATCACTCGACTAGATATTTCTTTTGTTGTTGGCGTAGTCAGTCAATTTATGAGTGCTCCCCGCACTACACATTGGGAGGCAGTACTACGTGTTGTTAAGTACTTAAAGGGAGCACCAGGTAAAGGGCTTCTATTCAAGAATCGTAGACATCTTAATATCATAGGCTACTTAGATGCTGACTGGGCTGGGAGCCCTACTAATAGGAGATCAACTTCTGGTTATTGTGTATTTTTGGGAGGAAATATTGTAAGTTGGAAAAGTAAGAAGCAACAAGTTATGTCTCGATCAAGTGCAGAGGCTGAATATTAAGCCATGACGCATGTGACTAGTGAGTTGCTTTGGTTGAGGATGTTGTTATCCAAACTCAGTATGTCATCCTCAACTTCCTCGGTTCTATGTTGTAATAACCAGTCTGTTATGCATATTGCTTCAAATCCAGTCTTTCATGAGCGCACGAAGCACATTGAAGTAAATTGTCATTTTGTACGAGAAAAGATTCAGAACAAGGAAATAACACTTCAATACACACGGATCGAAGATCAACTTGCTGATATATTCACTAAATCATTGCGGAGTAGTAGAGTGATTACTTTGTGTAACAAGTTGGGGCTCTTTGATATTTATGCTCCAACTTGAGGGGGAGTGTTAAACGTTAAGTTATTGGGCTTATTATAAATAAGGGCAATTTAGTCTTTTTCATTGTTAGTGAGCCCTAATACTCACTATATATATTGATGTAATTCTTAATTATCAATATACAATTTTCTTTTGCATTACTTCACAAAACAAAACAATGGATATTGCTCTTATTTCCATCTATAACAAAACAAAGAACTACAACACAGAAACAAGGAGAGATGCCACATTGGATTGAAGAAAGGAGCAATTACTATCCAGTAAAATGTCCAAGATAATTGCCTGTGGGAGAACAAGAACCTCAGTATTCCTTTACAGGATCTGACAGCAAAAACTGGGTGTCACAAGTGGAAATAAATCCTATCATCCCCTAAACTGAAAAGTATCATCTAGCAATGCACAAGTATGAGGTGATAGAATGTGATTTTGAATAAAAGGGAGAATCCTTCAAAAGTTCCATACTATATACGCCTCAAAAGAATGTTTGACGTTTGCCTCCGAAAAAAAAACAAGGCTGACAGAGTAAAGCCGAAGGCAATGCTATTATAGAGAGGAAATGGATGATAAATTACCTAGGTGTTTCATCTTGGCTGCACTTCTCTCTGTTCATATAACCAAACTCAGCGAGAACAGCTTCAAGTTCTTCAAGCCCTTTTTTCTTCAGTTCCTTCTTGGAAAGCTGCCTTTCAGTCTCTTTAGAAGCAGGAAGAGCTTCAATAGGCATCCCTGTAAAAGTTTCTCTGTCCACAGCAACTTCAGGCTCATTTTGAATTTCTTTCACGCCTTCATCACCCACTTCAACGAGACCATCATCACTCTCACTTTACTAAGGTCAAAAGAGGAAAATTTTGAAATAGCATCACGACATACAAGGGTGGCTCGCTGTAATTATCACATATGGACATGAACATCAGGAACATATTTTGGTCCCACACGGCATCGGGATGATATTTAAGTGGAAAAAAAAAACTCAAAAAACGAAAATGGAATGAAGACACAATGGGAAGGAAGAGAAACGATGACATAATAATAACACATGAACAACACAACATCCTTCAACAAAACAGCTGAAAGTGCTGACGTCCTACCATATTTATAGGACAGATTGGTTATCCGAACTCTTGAAGATTGAATATGTTAAATTAGTTTCACCCGCTCGAGTTGATTTCATAGAAGTATGAGAAGAGGAAGTTCTTCACTGAGAACAGCTCCTTTAGGAAGGAAAAGTTACATTATAACGACTAATTAGTTGAGCTTTGTTTTGATCGCAAGTTAAGACATTTCGGATTGCATTCTGGATTCCGATTGACAGATTCACAACTTTTTACGGTAACACAGGTCGGAATTAATTAAATTGCAACCGCAAGTGACATCAATGGTAGAAAGGCAAAGATTAAGGGCATCGGCGAATATAAAACGTAACTCAAAGGGGATTAGCAAAACAAAACCATCAATTCAGCACGCCATTGCTTTATGCACTCCCCATAGCTTATGCTTTGTTCAATAAAAATCTAGGCTACACACATGGATGAAGTCAAAGCACAACTAGCTTTGACCTCAATTTAAAAATTGGACAAAGGCGACTTTATTGCGGACAGAGGATCTTTAGAAATACGAATTGGAGTAACCTATGTCCCCTGTTACTGGTTTGGATTAAAAATCTAAACCAAGTGGAAGTTCTGGAAATTGGTCACCTCAAAATGAATCTAGCCAAAAAAAGAGTCATTCCTCGCATCAGAATAGCACTGACAACCTTGTTATAGGTTGATGAGTCATGATGACAAACCAAGTTTGTTTAAGGCACCAATAGGTGCAATCCATTTAAAAAACCAAACGCTAAAAGATTCATCTGAAGCTTGACAAAGTAATAAGTCCACAAAGTCTGTCCAAGCCAGAAGAATTCGGCGAATAGCTGTCCTTTCTATGAAAAACTTAACCTCAGAGCTAATTTTCATGCAGCTCCCTTTTGGTAGGTATTTCTCTTTTACTTCTCTTTCTGCAGCGTCAAAAGAACAAGAATAGAAAAACATTAAATTGATTTCTCTCCTTTACTTTCCTTCAAAGGTGGTGCAAACTGATGATTTCCATCCTAAAACCACAGCCCAGGAACAACTTCTCTGACAGCAGAACTAAAGCCCCATTACCAGACTAGTCCCAAATTACCAACATCATTTCCGCCAAAGAACGGCCGGACGTTGCAGCTTTATTGCTCAGCTAAAACCTATACAGGACATTTAGCAAGGTCCCTGATAACACTATAGAGAAAGCCAGGCGTGTTTTAGCAGCTTTTTATTGTAAAGGGTACAAAAATAAAATGAGCTGTTCCTGAGTGGCACAAGAACGCACTTGTCCACAAATTGACAAAGGCTATTCGCTCCTTCATCTCAAAAATAAAAGTGACTTCACACATGAGAATTATATTATAGGGTTCTTCAGCAAATAATGTTGAAAGATTATTTGTGACCTGCACCCTCTTAAATCGCCTACATCCAGGATTTAAGTTCCAAAATTGCAGCTCCACAAGAAATGGCTGATCGGTGCACACCACATGAAGGAGGTTACCCTCTGAGCCGACAAAAGTCAGGTAAGTGCAAAATGCACATACTTGACAAGAAATTCAGATTTGTCAAACAACACCTCAAATCCATTGAACTGTAAGCCCGTTTCCAAAAATCCCAGGAAGTCATCAATCAAACAGGGATCTCACCATTTAGAGGCGAAACTCAAATGCAGGTCAATGATGTCAAAGGATATTTCGACAAATAAAGGAAGTCTAAACCCCAAATGCTAAACTTTAAGACCTGAAGCTCCCAGAACAGCAATGCTGTTCCTCTAGTTCCATAAAGAAGTAGAAAAACATATAAATTTTGTCCATTCTTAGGAGTCGATTCTAGCCTATTATTTATGCTTACGAAGAGTAGATTCCTCAATCTTACATAGACCCGTAGCGAGTCAAAAATGTCCAAAGTAACAGAACAAGCAAGAAGATGGTCACATCATTGTTAAATACAGATGTTGGCATTTCCTCCGCATTCTCTTTGCTCCTCAGTCCCTCCTCCTGCTAAGATTCCTCTATCTTCTTTTTACACACACACAGAGACAGAGATTACTTATAAAAGGATGCTATTGAGGAAAAAAGATTACGAGTTGCTTTTTCCACATGCGAAGTACAAGACATCATCTACTATTTGCTAATTCATTGAAGGCTTCTAAACATTCAACACAGTAGCATCCGTAGGATCGACACTAGAAAGCTTCCCATCACACTGCACTAGAATCTTAAAAGGTAAACAAAAAATTCCAGCAACCAAAGAAGAAGAGCAATTGATTATATTTAGGAAAGAAAATAAAGGGAAATTCCTATCACCAAGCTTAACCTCAAGCAGTAATTTTGGCGTTCTCTCGTTCTCAGCACATTGCAATTCAATTTTAAACCACGAAACTCCCAACTCACGAACAACCACAATCGCAACATCTCTTCAGAATTCAGATTAACAAGAGAAGACTGTTCAGTTACACATCGACAGCACCAATGTACAGTAAACCAAGCAACCCGACCTCAAGAGAAGCCTCGGCCTCACTCTCCTCCGCCTTCGGCTCGTCCGTTCGGCTCCAAGCGCGATCGGGCTGAGCGGCAGTGGCGTAGCAATCGTCGTCTTCTTCGACGTCGGCCCACGATTTTGTATTGAGAGGCGCCGGAGCCTAGAAGACCTGCTCTTCAGCTTCCTTAGAGGCCTCTTCATCGCTCTTCTTCTTCTTCTTCAAGCTGCCAAGAGCTGGGAAGACGACGGTGCTGCTCAGAACCAGAGTATCGTCCCGCCGGTTGATTCCTCCCGCCTTCGACGGTCCACGCGAATGCATTTCGTTCGTTCTTGCCGAAACATTTCGAGGCTTTGGCGACTCGGAAGCTTCGGTTGTGGGGCAAATGTTCTGACTATTAAAGGACACGAACCCGAGAATACATACGTACATATATATATAAATATATATATATCAGTTTTGCATTTTATGGCGATTTATTATTATACGTTAAATGATTTTTTTTTAAAGGGTACTTTTCACTCTCTTTCCCCTCTAGAGAGAATCTAGAAGAGGAGGGGTTTACTTTATTTTGGGCCAATTATAAATCTTCGAATTGTAGTAAGGAACTTAACAAAAGAATTTAAAACTTACCGTTGAACAGCAGATTTAATCGGAGAACTCGATTTTCGAGGATGAAAATGCCTCGGAAACGGGCACGTGATGGTTATGCGCTCGCCGGACGGTGGCTTTTAGCACCGACGACGAGGCTAGGGTTCGATCAGACACAATGTGATTCATTTTAGGAGGTGCTCTGAGAAAAGTCCGGCTCTACGGCGAATTTTGGGGAGGGGAAATTCTCCTTAAATTATAAGTTTGATCGGCACTGCTTTGTAAAATTCGGCTGCTTAGAGATGTGATTATTACAGTGGAAATTGTTAGGTAAATAACATGGTTAAGGCACTTTTTGGACAGATCATTTGCCCGTCAAAGCTTGAGCTTACAAGACATCAGCACCTCTTTTAAAGCATTTGATTAATTTCATCGCGCCCTAACAATTGCCAATTTGCCATAGTAAATTCCATACTTATCATGACCAATCGAACAACAGACCGTGTCTATTGTCCCGTCGCATGTCGCATGTCACATGATGTAATCAAAAGAAAAAAGATTTATATCACGAAAAACCCCAAACTGATACACCTACGATAAATTCACCTCAAATTATTTTTTTTACCATGAAAAATTTCAAACTGGTACACTTGTGATAAATTTATCGCAAACTACTTTTTTTACGATAAAAAATCCCAAACTGGTATATTATGACAAATTTATCATAAACTAATTTTTTTTACCACGAAAAACCCCAAACTTGTTCATCTGTGACAAATTTGCCCTTCGTTAAATTCGATTAATACTGTGAAAAATTTTAAATTGACTCATCTGTGACAAACAGAAGGTAAAAATCATAAACTGATATACCCCTGAACTGCTATGTGTCATTTAACTGGGAAAATTGACGGTTAAATTTAACAAAAACTAACGGAGAGTAAATTTATCACACATATATCAGTTTGGGAGAAATTTATCACAAGTGTACCAGTTTGGGATTTTTCATGGTCAAAAAATAATTTGGGGTAAATTTATCACTAAGTATGCCAGAGGTTTTAATGGTATAAATCTAAAGGAAAAAGGAAGCGGGGAACACTTTTATCCTTTCATTGAGCCCACGGCATGCACCAGGTACATTTAAGCTTGTGGAGGTACAGTACAGATGTGGGAAAGGGTCCCGGGACAATATGCTGACTTCATCAAAGACATCAGTTGTTTCCAACGTCAAAATCAATAGTTCCATTCCCATGAAGTAGTAGCAGATTCTCAGGACAAAGTTCCTAGATTCATGTTGATCAATTTGTAATCTTCTCGTGTCATATTTGTCTTATCTCCTGGAGATGAGTTTCCATGTATTTAGCCACTGGTACAGTTTCTTGATTCTGGTCGAGTATTCACAGATATTGTGTGATCGATTCAGGTTGTGCCAATGACACGAATTTGATTCCTAGAGAGCATTTTGTTTTTTTTGTTCCACTGGCATTAGTCAACAAATGCCGAAAGAGTGTTTACATGCCCCCAAATAATATCTCGAGTTTTCGATTCGGAATTTTGACTAATTTTAGCAAAAGATCGAGAAACTGGAATTAAGATGACGATTAATTTTGTTTTCTTTTCAACATTTAGCTGGCGAGGCAGGATAGAAACAATAATCAATCGGTCACCAAATGCCGAGAAGATGATTGAGGGCCAGGTTGAAAGATACTCCACAAAACACGAAATAGGTTGCACTTGATAAATAGTAATCAGGTTAAAATGCTGGCCTTATGTGCTACGATGATCCAAGCTTGCTAGTTGCAAGAAGATCATGGGGTCAAAACCAAAATGCTGAATGAAAGAACAGATGTATGTCAATATACTGGACAGATATTAATCATGTCGACCAGAAATTTCAAGACGAAGCAACCGACGTAGAGTTGTCGAAGGTCGTACCAACGTGCTGAATGACAAAACCGTATATCTTCCGCTTCAGCTGCTCAATCTTTTCCATAAGAAACTCGTTGTTTTTCGGCACTGCGCGATCCAACCAATCATTCACGCGCTTCAAGTGCGACAAAACAGCTGTAACAGAGCCGCAGTCGAGATTTAGTACTTTCCCGCCACCACATTCGCCAAACACCCGAAAGCCTGCATCCAAGGAATCCTCAATGAAACTAACAAACCACATTTGCATCTCAGACTGCAACTTCATTGCAAAGTCTGCAGTTTCTTTCATTCCGTGACCCCTAGTCCAAGCGCAGGCAGAGTCATAACGCGGCGGGGAAGCCACTTTCATGTGGTTCTTGCCATGTGCCTTCACAGATTGTCGTTTTAGCAACGTTTTCTGAAGAGCTGAAGCCGGCTCACTATTCTGGTTAGTTAAAAAATTGACAATATCAAGATCAGTGGCCAAAGCTGCCTCCACCCAAGTGAAGAATTTTGATTGGTCTGTGGAGATGATACTATCGTCGTCAAAGGCGCGGCTGCTAGAGATAGATTTGACCATACCAGTTGAACTCACAACCCCATCATAAATCGAGAAGAACCGTTCAATGGATGGTAAAGGATTCCCGGCCTTGGATGTGTAACAAAGTTCTGAAAACATGCTGACACAGAAGACAAAGTGCAATTTTGCTCAGACAGTGGCATATCGAACTATACAACTAGAAGGTTTGAATGATACGACTAAGACTGCACTTAACCACTGATGCTAATGATGCACTCAGACACATTATTATCTTCCCAAGTCACATTGCAGAACATTTAAGCTCTTACTTATGCCACTCTCATGCTTGTTCCTGTGGATAATACTTTCTGTGCTTCTGTATGTTTATTGAGTCCCTAGGTGAAAAAACAGGACTGGCATCAAGTTAGTACCTTAAATTCCTCACTAGTGACTCCGTAGCAGTGGCCTCCTCCAATGCTTCAGCAGCTGCAATGGAGGCAATAAGTTTCCTCCGCATAGCCTCCTGCATTTTATCAAGAAAAATTAGGATGACCTAGAGACGATACTCTCAGCAATTTTCTGTATTCTCATAGCTATATGATTGAAAGATGGATCATGAGTTAAAAAATTTGCTCCAATTCCCAACACAAAGTGTGAGTTCATTCTTAGTTAACACTTATACCTTCCCAAGCCTCTGAAGTTCTTTGCAGACTGAGTCGAGAGGAACACTGCCATCAGTCCATTTCTTATCATGAATGGTAATTGCCGGAACTGAAGAGACAGATTCAGGTGTTCCAAATTTTGCCTTCTCATTGCTTGACGAATCAGATAAAGCAGTGACATCGCTAAGACGTCTAGATATAGCAGCCTGTATGAAAGAAGCAATTAGAGTGCGAATGGTAAGGGTCAATATATGGTGGAGAGGTTCAAAGAACCACATTCTCAGATGGAAACCTGTCATTTAACAGTAGTGGGTTTCAGCTGCGAGGGTTGCTAGGACAGATTAGCATTGTCAAAGCGGTAACTGTCTTTTCTAACAAAAACATTTCCAGTGAGTGAAGCCATCTTGGAATTTATATCCCCAGCAACATACCAATCAGAGCACTACGAACAAATCTCAGGTTCATTGCTTATATATTACTATGTGTTAGTAATGCGACAAGGGTTACTCTTTCTTTTCTTTCTTATTCAACTCTGCGCAATTTCTACGTATCTTCTTCCTCTCATCAAGAACAAACAGAAACACAGAGATCAACATCCATGCCGCCTCCTTTTCATGAATTACCCAATTGCACCGGCAATGGTATCTGAAACTGGGCACCTTATTCCCGGAAATGATAGCAGCGAAATGTGAACCGCAATGAACAAACAGGAGCCCAAGTTATAATAAGCACGATAAAAACCAATCCTTTATTCGAACGTCCGCTGTTTTAGGAATCCAGATAATCATTATAACCATGTCGCGCCTTCAGTTAATTTTCCAATTGATTGGAAAAGATCAATACCTGAGTCCGCAAAATTGCTTGGAGATCCGGTTTGTTTTTACCAGGAGCCTTCTCTTTCTGCTCCGTTGCTGGAGCTGCTGTTGAAGCTGCCGATACTGATGCAGGCTGCTCATCCCAGTTCTTCCGGCCTGCCTTCCCCGAACCGACCAACGCTTCAGAGACCTTCGAGATCCCAGCAGCAATTGTAGCCATCTTCTTCTTACTTGCTGAGTCCATCACCATTGGCGACACCTTCACACCACCCGACAATCTCCTCCCCGGCGAGAGCGAAGCCCTCCTCGTGCTTGGCGATGCCTGCCTCCTAGCGTTTGGCGACGGTTGCTTGTACCTCGATGGCACTATAATTGCCGGTTCCCTCGAGTTCCTCCTGTTCTCTTCCTTCGCAGTGACCAAGCTCGGCACGATGCATTTGGAGGGTACCGGGGACGCCGACCGCTTCCCCTTTACAGCAGGCGATGGATCTCTCTCTGCAACAGGGGCACTTTTCTTCCCAACAGACGCCGACCTCTTCGCCGTAGCGGGCGACGAGAATCTGGAGGGCTTCTGAGCCGAAACCTTTGCCTCCGCATCAGAGTTCAAAGTAGGCAAATTGTCCCTCGGAGCAAGGGCCTGCCTCGATCTAGGCTTCTCCGCCTTTGGTTCCTCTTTGTTGATCTCCGTCCTCACCCCACCATCCGACCGCTCACGGGACAAGTAGGCAGCAATCGGGTCAGAGGACAGATCAGAATCGGACGCAGGCTGGATGACGAAGTCCCGGTGGGAGGGGGAGATGCGGGCGACGAGGGGCTCGGGAGAGCCGAGGAAGGGGTGGCGGCCGGGGAGGGGGCGGAGGCCGGAGGCACGGGGGACGGGGGAGTCGGGGGTGAGGAGGAGGCGGTCCACGTGTACGAAGTGGCCGAGCTGGAGGCGGTTGGAGAGGATGAGGTCGGTGTCGCGGTCCGAGAGGGAGACGTAGGTGGAGTTGAGGGAGTCGGAGAGGTGGAGGAAGAAGCCGTGGTTGGGCCAGAGGTCGTCGGGAGCGGAGAGGGCAGGGACGATGCCGATGACCTGGAGGAGGGCGGAGCGGTGCTCGCCGGCGACGCGGGTGTTGGAGTTCATGGACTGGAGGAGCTTCAGGAGGATCCCCTGCGTGAGAGTCGCCATTTCTGTCGATTTGCTTTGCTCGTGCGTGTGGATGGATGGGGGAGAGAGAGACGAGAGAGTGGTGAAAAAGAAGAGAGAGGGAGTGAAATGAGCGGCTGAATCTGTCCGTTATCATATTCAAATTCAAAATCCCACTAATTTTAATTTTGTTTTTTGTTTTTTGTTTCAATGTAAAGAAAGGAAAAAAGGGACGGGATAGCGGAAACGGCAACGGCAACGGGATCATGTTGTCGAGGGGCATTACGGGGCGAATAAAACGGAGCAATATGAGTGTGGGGACCGGGTTGGTCTTTAGCTTCCTGGAAAGGAACTGAAAAAGGCAGAAAAGAAAGAAGGATGAAAAAATTATCGACGACTTGGGATGTTAATTAAGCATTAGAGAAAGGTTTCGGGTTACCTTAAGCCATGTGGTTCATATTTTAATCATGTTAGCGCGCCGTAGGAGAGAAAATAATAATAAAAAAGTCATGAAGCGTTTTCGTTAACCAAATTAGACGATAAACAAAGATTTGAGCGCACTAATTTTATAAATTTTAAGATTTAATTATACTATTTAAATGACTCAATTATTATTTCTTAATAAATTTAAAGGTTTCCATTGCATTTATACCTTGATTTTTTTTTATCTAATTTTGTTTGTATTTTTCTAAGATTTTGAAGAAAAAAAATTTGAAGTGACCAATGGAGGGCACCACGTCAACACTGCATATCTTTAAAAAAAAATCATAAAATCAAGCATTTCAACATTTTCCGTTACTTCCATCCAATTTTTAGAGTAAACCGAAAAAATTGATTGAACCAATTTAATAAGTTTTATGACTTGATTACACTTTGCATTTTTTTAAAATGTTCTGATTCAATTGCATTTTAATAATAAACCTTAGGATTTCTAGCGCAATTGTCCACCAATTCAACTAAATTTTCTCTCTTCTACCTTTCTCAACTTTTGCACGGTAATCTTTCAAATAAAACATTATCTTCAATATTGTGCGACTACTTTGTGCATTCGCATATTGCAGTATTCAATGAAAATCAAAGTCGACACCCAGAATATCAAAATTCGACGAGGTCACAAAACAGCTGCAATCATTGGAACCAGCCTAAAGCAGGAAATCCCAAGGAACAAACTGTCCAAAGAGAAGAAAATCATCTCTTTGATTTTCTTTCAGATTGTGAGCTCTTGTAACACGGAGATCATATACCCAAACATACATCCGCTTGCTTTTATGTTTCTCGAACCATAAGCGGCACTCGCATGGACACTGGCCTCAATTCGATAAACAGCCGCATCCCATCAACGATAAGTTCCCTTCTTGTTTCTTCTCTATCTTCGATGGAGTGACAGGAAAATACCTTCTTAATCGTTAGGCGAGAGGTCGTGTTTAGCCCCGCATATTTGTTCCTACCGCAATTACGACTTCTCTTCAGCAGGGTCACTGAAGCGATGGGAATCATCATTAAAGCATGCTTCTGGCAGACTGAAACTCAGGCAGTACATTGCCTGCGAAACCGACAATGCTTAACACTTGATATGAAGGCCCGTGAGGGCATCCTTTAACACTTAAAAGACATTATTGAAACACTCGGAGCACTTCCTAGAGAGCAGTACCTTATTCGGAGCCACATCCCTAACCCTGTGGAATAACGGCTTGCTAATGGAGGCATCGAGGGCACATTCTGCCACCTGTCGGAATCAGAAGTAGATGTTCACAGGATGATGAATGATAAAAACATTCGAGGAAAGTGCAGCTATGCAGCCTAGAATACTCTCGTGTGGAACGTTTTGTGTCGATAACAAAGAAAAAGTTAAGAAAAGATAAACAAAAAATGGTGCCGATTGCAGGCTTATCTAATTATAGACAAATGACAAGTAAAAAGATCCCAAAATTGAGCCTAACATTCTGACCCCCCAAAAACAAAAGTTGAACATAACACGCCTATGATACTTGAACCATCATAGCTCCCGTCATCTCACTGAGGTATTGGGTGACACTGTCATGGGGCGGCACATTTAAGATTTTCTCCACTATAAAACTTCAAATGCCAACAGCGGAACTAAAAGTTAAGAGGAAATTGACTAATAAGGCGCTCCAACCCGGTTTTGGGCTTGAGATTGCCAAAAAACGTGGTCTGTCGAGTCCTACTATCTATTACCTTCAACAACTTGAGCCTTTTTTAATTCAACTTCCTAAGACATCCTGAAATATAACAGGATCTCTTTCTAGTAGCAAGGATGTGAAGTCTGGTATAATATTTCCCAGCCAAAGCTATCTCCCTTAAGCTATAAATCTCAGAAGATAGAGATAATGAGGCACAACAGGAAAACTAAGATAAGTACAAAGATTCCTGAAATATCCAATAAACTTTTCAGTTCACTCTCATTTGTTTTGCCCAGGTAAATTTCATTGCGGTACCCATATGAGTAATACAATAACTAACAAACTAAAATATTTGCAATGAAGCACACAAGCTCCTTTTGTTTTTTACGTTTGCAGAGTCATTACACTAATATTGAGTATGAAAAAGTTCATTTATTTTATGAAGCAGCTTAAAGAATCAATGTAAAATCCATAAGAAAGCATAAATACCATCTGGAAGTCATGAAGTATATTGGTAATTGCTACCCAGACAAAGTCAAATCAACTTGAAGATTGAGCAAGCAATGTGTTTAGACTGGCAAAAGACAATAACATTAACAAGTGGACATGAATTTACATTCCCGTAGAACAGAACTTACTGCCAAAATGGATTCTTTGGTTTCACTGGCCTTCATGAAACAATAGCAGTGAATCCAAGGCAAGGGTCCCTTCCAATATTTCCTGTTTATAAGCCCCCTAAATACATCTGAGGCAAAAATCTTCTAAGCAGCTTAAATAGATATTTAGAAGTATTCCACGATATTGAATGTCTACAAAGAGACCTTGGACGAAGTGCATCAGCCTAAGTAAACATATACCACCAACATCTTGGATTTTTTAATTCCCAGATAAAAGTGACACCAAAAGTGCATATCAAAATTATGAATAAAGCTTACATAGCTGCATCTAATAACACAGGGAAACGGGTTACAGTGGTTTAAAGTATCATCACAATCAGCCATTAAGTTAGCAACTTGATGCATTATGCAACTAAGCAATGTGAATATATTTTGAAATATTTGAAAAGATTATTGAAATAAAAAAAAAAATCCCCACAAAGAATGCAATGCTGTCTACTCTTTCTAACTCGTCTGGTCTTTTTAAAACAGAATAAAGGAACCAAAACAAACCCACATGGTTTTCTTCCCCTATTGAGAAGACATATTAAGGCAACGTGTGTCAAACACAATTTTATGCTGTGCCAAATTACACGAGAGAGAGAGAGAGAGAGAGAGAGAGAGAGAGAGAGAGACCCAAAAATGTGAGAGCAGATGCAGGAAGGTTCATAACCACATGATCAACGTGCTCCCATGTCTTAGAATAGGACAACTCCCTGATTCGCTTATTGCTATTTCCTTTTCTTTTGCCAGATACAAGTACACTGCAATCTTCAGCATTGGCACCTGACACAAAAATATGCAGGGTAAACGAATTATCTTGAATCTTGATTAAACAATGCAAGAACCAGCAAAATGCACCACCATGCACAAATCTTACACAAGATGATATATACATGAAAAAGGAGATAATCTATTAAATGGAAAAGATATATTTGACAGTGATGCTTATGTTACCTTCTATAGAGATATCTAACGGTCTCTTGGCTGCAGAAGCAGCTGCAGCTGCAACTGCACCGGCACATAAATCTTTCAGACCATCACCATTGCTTGCATTGTCATCAGGTACTGCATCAACGTTAAGTGAATGTCATACTTTGGAAGATCACACTGAAACCCATCAAATTGCAAAAAGACAGCAATCAAATTCCAGCAAAACTATACCTGGGATCCTATCTGACTGCTTTGACAGTTCACTATTGATCTCACACTCTTCAATAAGAACATCAGATTCCAAACTAGTTTTAGATTCAGGCAAAGACATCATTTGAGAAATGAATTTCCTTGCATCCAAGTTGAAAGTATGAACAAGGTCATCCACTTTGTTCAACTGCGCATTGATCTTCAAATACTTAACACTATCTGGGTTTAGGTCATTTGCATACACCATGCACCCCTTTTGAGCAGCTGGGATTGCAAAAGGGCCAATGCCAGCAAACATGTCACATATGGTTTCCCCTGGTTGGAAATTAGATATAACTCTTATGTGCTCATGCTCCAGTCTTGAATTCCAATACACCAGACTGTAATCAAGCTTGAAAGTCGCTCCATACTGCTTCACTTCTGTCACCATATCATTTTTTCCAGCCAAGACTTCAAATTTCGGCACACGAAACTCATTTGTAATTGTTCCAACTTTATTAACAACCGTCTGGATTCGAGGATAATTTTTCTGCTCATGTAAGAAACAGTCACTTCTGCAGATTATTGATGCCGCATACATTATGGCAGGCTCAGGGCCTGAGGCAGCACACATTTATGCGCTTAAAACGTCCTACAAACAGGTAATAAACAGAACTACCACAGTGATGCTCTAAATGATACTCGGAACACATTCAAAAGAGAGCACAACACATTGCTGATTGTGAACCGCCAGCCCACATTTTGTGGCTTGGAGTTGCTTGTGCTCAGGATGCTGAGTTCAGAATGAAGAGAAAAGAGTACAGGATAAAAGATATGCAAGAAAACTTGATCGGTGTGCTATGGACAATGGGACAAACAAAATAACTACCAAAGAAACACCACATTTCTAAAGTATGAGAGTTAGTAATATGTACGTCATAGATGACTTTAGCAATAACATCCTTGTAGGGAAGCAGTTCGTCATGTATATTCAAGTGTGCAATATGACCTGCACAAATAAGAAGACACCGTTACTTCCAGAATATCACCTAGTTTTGAATGGAAAATGCCCATGAGGAAGCTGATTCAGAAAGAAATCATAGAGATTTTGTACATAACTATCGTTTCAAAAGACGTAGGTACCTCAACCCCAGATGGGAGAATCTGCTTCAATAAATGATCTGCAGTCAAGGTCAACCATCACTTTTTCATCATTAATAAGTAATTGGCAGCTCAAAGCAAACCCAAATGTCATCTACAAGGTGCCCCAGAAAATAATCAAAGCAGCAAAGTGTGTGCAAGGCCTGGCATCCCTGTGCAGCGTTTCTAATGCTACAATATATTATTATTGACACCACCTCCCCTCCACCAATCTGAAAGATCCACTGGCACATTAAACCTATTAAAAACCTGGCTGCGTTAAGAACTCATCATCTTCAGAAGCCTAACACGGACTTTCTGAATAACTTGTGGCACAAATCCTTTGCAACTAAAGCGGAGTCGACAATTTCAAGACTGTAGTATTTATCAGTCTAAAAGAACATATCAGTTTATGTAACCACTCAGTCTAAAACAACATATCAGTTTATGTAACCTGCAATATATGTACAATGAAACTGGATCTGACCTGCACCCCAGTAGGAATAACCAAGTGTCAATGAATAAGGGACAACTTCAATCCCGCACAGTTTCTTCATTTCATCAAGAACTTGCTCTGGAATATCTGACAAATCTGTCCCACCGAAAAATTAAAAGGAAAAATGAAAACGCAAGCATTACCCCACCCAATGGCGATACAAAAACATATTGCCGACAGCATAAATCAATATCGTCAAAGTCAACTCAATCGTTTTCCCAGAAATACAAAAAAAAAAAGTATCTTGAAAGCTACATCTCTTCATACTCCACAAGAATACTACGGTGCAGAAGGAAGCAGGGCAACGAAGAAGTTAACACCCACCGGTTACGAAAAAGGGAAAAACCAAGTCAACCAAGTGCCAGGTGACATGCAGGTTAACAAACACAAGTAACGGGAGCCGGACTAAATACAAATCAATGTGATGCAGTTCCACCAAAGAAAGAAATGCGAGAATCCCAAATGACATCCACAAGACAGAACCTTTACACGCAGACGAGACATTGGTTTGGTTTTCTCACCAGGATGCTGGACCTTTTCAGACAATATCATCAGACGATTCCTTTCGCACGTCGGATCTTCCGTAATCGGTTTTATCCGAGCCTTGTCCAGCAAGTAACTGCCAATGTCCCAAAGAACAAAAAACAAAAGAAGGCGTCGAAAACC
Source organism: Rhodomyrtus tomentosa (assembly GCA_028455895.1). NCBI lineage: Eukaryota > Viridiplantae > Streptophyta > Magnoliopsida > Myrtales > Myrtaceae > Rhodomyrtus > Rhodomyrtus tomentosa. The sequence continues at coordinate 37,450,324 of JAPCWY010000004.1, forward strand.
GATCCGCCCACAGAATACAAGTAAAACCAATCCAACCTCTCAAAACACGCACACCCAAAACGAAAAAAAAAAACTCTCAAACTATGATCTGGGATTTACCCGTTCAATGCCCGAGTGGCGACCTTGCAGAGCTCGCGAGGGATGCGAAGCGCCCACAGCTTCAAGCGGACATCGAACTGGCTCTCATCGAACATGTTTGCCCGCAAAAGCAGCGATTCTCGAGAGCTTCCGAGTTGGGTTCTGATCTTCACTGAACCCCAACGGAGGAACAGTAGTTCGTGGCCGCTACCTTGGTGAAGGGTTGAACAGACGGAATCAGAAGGAGAAGCAGGATGCACGAGGGAGAGCTGACGTACGGGCCCACCGAATCCCAAAACATTCCAGAGAGCTAGGAGCCCAAACACTGCCGGAGATGAATGGGGAAGCAGGACTTACGCTAGGGTTTTACGCAGGTTTAAGTGGGCAGAGAACATTTCCGACCAAAAAAAAAAAAAGTGGGCAGAGATAACATAGATGAGTCAGGGACTCGGGGTCATCTTGTTCCCTGACCTCCGCCGTACGGTTGCTGCAAGCCTGCAAGATGGAATCGAACCGGAATCGGTCCGATCCGACCAGACCGTGTTTCGATTCCGGGGACGCCAATTCGGTTCCGGATTTTAGGTGGTTTTTCAATCCTATTTTCGGTTCAGGAGAAACCGAACCGCTGTGTCCGATTAAATTCTATCGTGTTTTAAAAGTCCGATTAAATTCTATCCTATTATAAAAGAAAACGGCAATCTTTAAACTCAGAGATAATGAGAAAAAAAAAAAGAAACAAGAGAAAAGTTGGAGCAAAATATCAACTCATTCCATTAACTTCAATAAGTTACACAAGCCTCTATTTATAGGTCGGAGAGAAAAAACGTTCATGAAATATAAAAGTCTATAAACATCGATCATCATCAATCCCCATCAATGTACGTAATCAATCCTTATTAGAATAGAAAATTTGATGGAAGGTAAAATATCCACTTTACAACATTCCCCCTGGACGTTCACCTTTTTATATACGATATTTATATTGTCTCATTAAAAACTTTGCCAAGAAAAATCCAATGAGATAAAAACTTAGCGAAGGGAAAAAAAGAATATAATGCGTATAATGCTCCCCTCATTTTAATAGTCATTGTATGTAGGCTGCCTCATTAAAAACCTTTGGTAAGTAAAAACCCTGTGAAAAAATAAACTTACAAAAGAAAAAAGAGTACAGCCATAAACCTTCTTGGTTACATATTTTAGGTATGATTAATTCGCTCCCCCTGATTAAAGTAGTTGTCCAAGCCGACACATTCCTATTCCTTATACAAGTTTTTCAAATGTGGAAGTAGGAAGGGATTTAGTGAACAAATCTGCAAGATTGTCACTAGAGCGAATTTGATGGATATATATTTCACCAATATTTTGGAGTTCATGCGGGTAAAATAACTTAGGTGAAATATGTTTAATTCTGTCACTCTTGAAAAATTCATAATGTATTTGTGCAATGCAAGCCGTATTATTCTCAAAAAGTATAGTAGGGGCATCATGATTTGAGGATAAGCCACATGAATCTTGAATGTGATGTATTAAAGTTCTCAACCAAACACATTTTTTGACAGTTTCAAATAATGCAATAATCTCATAATGATTTGAGGAAGTCGCGACTACACTTTGTTTTACAGACTTCCATGAAACTGTCGTGTCTCCATAGAGGAACACATAACCAGTCCGTGACTTGGGCATTATGAGGATCAGACACATAGCCACATCTGCATATCCCACCAATGTTAAATCTTTGTTTCTCTAGTAAAATAAATCAAGATCAACAGTTCATTGAAGGTAACGTAAAGTATGTTTAATGCCATTCCGATGTCTTCGGGTTGAATTGGCACTATGTTTACCTAAAACATTTATTACAAATGTAATATCAGGCCTGGTGCAATTTACAAAATATAATATTTCTCCTATGGCACTGAAATAAGGAACTTCGGGTCCTAATCTATCATCGTTTTCCTCTTTAGGTCTAAATGGGTCTTTGTCCACTTCAAGTGAACGGACCACCAATGGTGTGCAAAGAGAATGAGATTTATCCTTTTAAAATGTCTCTAATATCCTCTTTATATAACTAGACTGGTGTGATAAAACTCCTTCTAGAAGGTGCTCGATCTGCAAGCCGAGATAGTACTTGGTCTGACCCAACTCTTTCATTTCAATTTCTTTTTTCAAGCAATAACGAGCTTCTTCGAGCTCTTTTGGAGTTTCAATTATATTCAAGTTATCAACATATACAGATATAATATCAAAGCCATTTGGTGACCTTTTTATGAACATACACGGATATATTACGTTATTTGCATATCCCTGCTTCAGGAGGTAATCACTTAACCGGTTGTACCACATGCGATTGAATTGTTTAAGACCATATAATGATCTTTGCAACTTAATACTGTACATATTACGATTTTCATTCTTTCCTTTATTGTGAATTGGAAATCCTTCACGGACTTTGATAAACTATCAGTGTCAAGTAATCCATATAAATATGCAGTCACAACATCCATTAGGCGCATATCAAGATTCATGCTTATTGCCATACTGATCAAATAACGAAACGAAATATTATTCATTACAGGATAATAAGAGACATCAAAGTCTATACCGGGTCTCTGCGAAAACCCTTGGACAACTAGTCTCATTTTATATCTTACCACCTCATTTTTTTCATTGTGTTTTCTTACAAACACTCATTTATATCCAATAGGGATAACATCTTTGGGTGTTTGAATAACAGGTCCAAAAACACAACGTTTATTAAGCGAGTCTAGTTATGCCTTAATTGACTCCTTCCATTTATTCCAATCTAAACACTTCTGGCATCAAGAATGGATTTTAGTTCTACATCTAGATTATCTTTTGAGACAGTGAGCGCTACTGATGTGGCAAAGGAGTCGTCGATAATAGTTGTAATTTTATCATATTTCATTCTCGTATTCATATAATTTACTGCAACATCGATATTGACATCAACCAAATCCTCATCATTTCCCAGATCAATATGATTTGGTCGTTCCGTATTCTCGGGATTGTTATTTGGGGCAGCTGCACTAATTTCACCGAGATTGCTTTTCTCTGCAGAAGGCGCATTGGGTGACTGAATGTTTTTCCATTTTCGCGGATTTATGTCTTTGGTCCCTGTGGGTCGTTCACGCTTCCAGCGTTGACTAGGCTCATCAGATATTTTTGGTCCCAAGGGGATCTCCACTCTAGATAGTGCGTTTTCTGCAAGAACATGGGACTTAATCACCCCTTTGTGATCAATAAATGTATCTGGCAGTTTACTTGCTAAATGTTGCAAGTTAATAATCTTCTGAACTTCAAGTTCAGTCATGCTTGTATGTGGATCAAGATAATTCAATTGATCTTCCTTCTAGAAAATTTATTAGCATTCTTTAAGCTTTAGGCTTTCTCCCCCTAATGCCGGGAAAAGTATCTCATCAAATATATAGTTAGCGAACCGAGCAGTAAACAAGTCACCCGTCTGAGGCTCCAAATATTTTAGAATATATGGAGAATCGTATCACACAAAATACCAAGTTGACGTTGAGGCCCCATTTTGAAACGTTGTGGTGGTGGTATAGGAACATAAACGACACAACAAAAAATTTGCAGATGGGAAACGTCAGATTCATATCCACGTACAAGTTGAATCGGTTAGTATTCATGATATGCAGTAGGTCGAATTCTAATCAATGATGCAGCGTGCAATATTGCATGTCCTCATAAACTAAAAGATAATTTGGCCCTCAACAGTAACGGTCTAGTAATCATTTTCGGGCATTTAATTAAAGATTCTACTAGGTCGTTCTATGTATGAGTATGTGGCACAGGATGCTTCACGTCTATCCCAATGGCCATACAATAGTCATCAAAAGCTTTAGACGTAAAATCACCAGCATTATCTAATCGGATCTTTTGGATCGGATAATCAGAAAATTATGGACGTAATTTAATGAGCTGAGTGATTAATTTTACGAAGGCCGTATTGTGTGTTGATAACATATCAACGTATGTCCATCATGTTGAAGCATCAATCATGATTATAAAGCACCTAAAAGGTCCACATGCATGGTGGATAGGCCCACATATATCTCTTTGAATTCTAGTAAAAAATATAGAAGATTCTATTCTTATTTTAGTATGAGACGGCCGTACAATTAATTTACCCTCAGCGCACGCATCGCATACATAATCAATGGGTGAAAGGAGCCCACGATTTGTTAATGAATGTCCAATTGAATGCGTTAATAATCGGCGCATCATATTCGACCCTGCGTGACCCAAATGGTCATGCCATAATTGAAAACCTTCTGGGTTTGTGAACTTCAAGTTCATCGCAACATGCTTATTACTTATATGTATGTAAGTATAATATAACCCGGAGGAGAATGATGGTAACTTTTCCATAATTTGTTTTATGTATCCAATTATCAGGATTAGATACAAATATTCTTTGCTACCTTCGATCTCGGTTTCAACGTGAAACCCATTAGAACGAATGTATTTAAAGCTGAGTAGGTATCTTTTAGACGTGGGTAAAATAATGCATCATTAATAAAAAAAATTGTGCCCATTGGTAGTATTACATGAGCTCTTCTAAGGTCTGTAATAATGTTACTGTCGCCTGAAATAATAGTGATACTCCCTTCGCATTTTTTCAATGTCTCAAAGAACTTACTCCCCTGGAGAATAGTGTGTGTAGTACCACTGTCTACAAGACAAAGAATGTCATTGTTCTTCTCGTGGTAATTGCTTAGTATCATTGATGACTAACAAAAAGAATATGAAATTGAATTACATATTAAATATAAATATTATTCAAAATCTGATAGAATACACGTAAATAAAAATTAACGTAGACTTATATATTGCTTAATCTAAATCCAGAAAATGATCAATATCAAAAGTTGTATTGTCAAGAGATGATTCTTTATTCTCCATCGAGGGCTTAGTTGCAACATTAGCTTCCCTTTTTTATCTCGTCTTATTTTCTTTGATAGGGATCAACCAGGTGCTTTGGGGTGCGACAAGTACGAGACCAATGGCATGTAGAACCACATCTATGGCAAACATTGGCACCAACCTGGTTAGGCACTTCTGGACCTTCTTTTCTTTGTGGACCACGTTTAGGTCATTGTGAACCTCTATCTCGGCTTTTATAAGGCTGATTTTTCAAGTTACACCATTTGCTCTTCTAGTGCCTGTGGCTTTTGTTTCTATGACGTGCGACATTTGCTTTAGGCACAGGTGCTGATCTAGTAGGTCGAGAATTGTGGTTTTGCATCAACAACTGGTTGTGCTTTTTAGCTACAAGTAGTGCTGAGATTAACTTTGAATGCTTGGCGTAATTCTTTTCCCTATACTACTGCTGGAGTACAAGGTTATTGACATGAAAAGTAGATAATATTTTTTCCAGCATTTCAGTCTCTGTGATCTGCTGGCCACAGAGTCTTAATTGTAATACAATTCGATGAATGCAAGAATTATATTCTGCCAAGAATTTAAAATCTTGAAAACATAAATTGATCCATTGAAATCTCGCATGAGAAAGGACAAATTCTTGTTGACGATCAAAACGAATTGCCATAAAACTGCAAGGTCTTCCTTAGTCAAATATTCTGTCTTTAAATCTTCATGTAAATGGTGACGAATGAAGATAAGACCCTTAGCCTTCTGGACTGGAGTATAATTTAGATTCTGGGATAATAGATCGACTGAAATCTAACAATGTTAAGTATCTTGACATCAAAAACTCATGTTAGATAATTACTTCCGGTAATATCTAACGTCGCAAACTCTCTCTTGATAATGTTTGCCATACTCAAAAGAAATTGTAGAGATATTAGAATGAGAAGTAAGGTGCGTCACCTTGAGAGATATCCAAGATTCTAACCGGTTCGTGTTGATAACGTGTTATAAAAGAAAATGACGGTCTTTGGAATCAACTCAGAGAATTCTACCGGGAATATAATGAGAGAAAGAAGATACAAGAGAAAAGTTGGAGAAAAATATCAAATCATTTCCATTAACTTCAATAAGTTACACAAACCTCTATTTATAGGCTGGAGGTTAAAAACGTTCATGAAATATGAAAGGTTATAAACATCAATACTCCTTAATGTACGTAATCAATCATCGTAATCAATCCTCATCAATGTACGTAATTAATCCTCATTAGAAGAATAAAAATAATGAAAGATGAAATATCCACTTTACAACATATCGATTATTTTTTATCATTTCTTAAATATAAACATAATTTCAGTCTCTCTATTAAAAGTAAACTCTTGCTCACCCTGATTAATAATTCACCAGTTCTTAATTTTAAAAACTGGAACCTGTCCTTTAGGTTCAAATTTTCGATTTCTTGATGAGATCGAACCGAATTCAAGAACCTATCAAATCTTAAACGATGCGTATGCTCTCCAAATATATATGCCGAAAATCGATCCGACTGACGCCGTTCCGCTGCAATCACAACTGCGCACCTTCCCTTTGTTTGGTTATTTGTTCTCCTGGCCCTTCGTCTTTTGTTTTCCACCCTTCTGTCTTTTTTTCTACTGTCGGCTTCTCTTCTTCTCGTATAGCTCTCTCTCCTCAAAAGAGTCCGAGAAAGTAGAAATATAAAAGAAATAAGAAAAGAAAAATCACCTGATAATATTTTTATCTTTTTTCTATCGATATTAACATCAACAACACATTTATTTCAAACTAATTGGGCTCGATGATCGATGAATCTTAAAGATTCATAAAACAAAAAAATCTTTTTAGACCAAAATGGGTAACGAGCCTGAAATTTATAACCCAAGCCAAGTCGGGGGAGCAACACTAGCTGGGGCAAGAACTAGTGGCCGAGGCGGACGACAATAAATTTCCGAAAAAGAGAAGTTATTTTCATTGTGCTTTAAAGCTATTTTCTTGGATTGCATTTATTATTTCATGAACGAAAAGGGTTAATATCACAAAAAATTCAAAACTATCACACTTATACAAATTTATCCCAAACTATTTTTGTGACAGCAAAAAATCTCAAACTGGTACACTTGTAATAAATTTACCATAAAATAGTTCACATGTGACAAATTTACCCATCGTTAGTTTTCATTAAATCTAATCATCAAATTGTTAGTTCAAGAATGTACCAATTTGGGGTTTTAACCCTTTGTTTGTCATAGGTATATTAATTTGAAGTTTTCATGATATTAACACAATTTAACAGAGTGTAAATTTGTTACAGATTTACCAATTTAAAATTTTTTGTGGTCAATCACAGATGTACTAATTTAAGATTTTTTGTGGTAAAAAAATAATTTTGGATAAATTTATCACAGATATAATAGTTTGAGATTTTTTGTGATTAAAAATAGTTTGGGTTACATTTGTCGCAATTGTTTCAGTTTGGGATTTTTCGTGGTATTAATTTTTTTAAAAAATCCAAAAATCGTTAATAATAATTTCGATCGAAACAAACAGAGTGTTGAGTATTTTCGAATGTTGTCATTTTGGAGGAAAAGCAATCAATACTTCGTTTAATAGACAAAGGAATTGCGGAATTATTGGACAGGCAACGACCCGCTCAGTTTCCGAAAGGAAACGACTGGCTAAGTTAAGAAGATTGTCGGGACTTCTTCTAATGTCCATTTCTTTAACAATCTCAAAATCTTAACAATAACACAACGCAGGAGCATTTATTCATTTGAATCAATTGAATCCAAGGACCAACAAATCATTCATTTCCATTTTCTTTTCTTTCTTTTCCATTATCTTGAAAAGAAATTGGGTGTTTGAAATTAGGAATTTCAAAGATTTGTTTTGACTCATTATTCTTATGTCGCAACCCAATATTTCTTTGAACTTATCGAGAAAATAACATGGGGTGTCAAAGTTCGATTATTATTATTTTTCGTCAAAAGGTAGGAAAAAAAATAATTAATAAATTCAAGTTTCACGGCGTTTGTGAAGCCAAAATCAGAAATCGAGGTCGCAAAGTTCTACCCCAATTATTAATTGGGCTTCTGATCTTCGTAGGGTGATTAACAATTCACATCAAGACGGACCTCTTTTCGCATTGCGGTGTCCAGAAAGAACCTGCCAACTTTTGTCATAGCCGACTGGTTAATCACCTGATATCCACGAGAGCTCATTTGCTAGGGCATCTTCACTTTATCTACAATCAGATTTGCTGAACTTGAATAGCATAACGTCGCAGTTCCAAATGTTGTTTTGGCTAAACTTAGGGTAAATAGGTGTTTGTGATTGAACTTGATAAAATATTACGGAAATAAAAACTTCAAATTTAATAGGAACAGAAATAATTAATATGGCCATGCAATGCTTCTTTCATACATTAAATAAACGCGAGTAGAGAGTAGAAAACAATGTATAAGATATTACAGTGGTTCGGCTTTTGGTAAGCCTATGCCCACTATTACATAATAACATCTTACTGACTAGATTTCACTAAGTAATTAAGTAAGAGATTATAGAAAGATTTGATTGCTTGACCACAAACACTTCCAACAGAGTTTTGCCTATCAAGGCTATCATTCTACACAACTATATATAACACCTCTCACGAGATTTCAAGTGAACACTCGAGTAGACAATTTTATCAAATAAAGCGCTTTTGGAATTAGGATGATGAACTCTCTTAATCTTTCTCACTAGTCTTCGAACTTGGAGTTGGTGCTCTTTATACTCCTCATCTCCCAAGCTTCTCGTTGGACAGAACCACTCCAAAGATCTCCAAAACTAGTCGTTGGTTAATTGATGAATAAAGATCACGAGTCATTGAGATGATAACGATCAAAAGTTTGAGAGGATTTATACGCCCAAACAATCAAATCCTTAAGTCAATCAAGTATCCGACGAAGATAATTGTCTATGGATGATTGCCAATCAATTAATACTGAAAGTCACAAGAATATCTGATGTCGGACAACGACGTCCTCAATTTGCGTTAGGCGTTTTTCAATTTTAGGAAACTTACCATGTAGATTAGGTTAGATATTTGTAATATTTTTATTTAATATTTTATTTAGGGTTATCTTTAGGGTATTTTAAGTTATTTTTATGAAATCTAGAATCGTATCTATATAAAGTACGTCCATTCTTTGTAATATTTAGATTATCATCAATTGAATTTAGAACTTTTGTGAAATTGTTTTCTTACCTGCATCTGTTTGCTATCGAGAGCATAACACGAAGAAAGCAAGAGGTCGGCCGAAACTTACTTGGAGTAAAGTAGTAAAACAAGATTTAATAGAGCGAGAAATAAATTGACATACTGTTTATCTTAAGACGGAGTGGAGGAAAACTATTAATGTTGTGGAGAGTTAGTGTATAAATATATATATTTATTTATACACATTTATCTCTTTTCCATCGCTTGATTCTGTTTTTATTTTTATGATTCTTTGAGTTCATCGAACGCTGACCCTAATTAATTTGAGATAAAAATATTATTGATGTTGATGCTTACCCTGCATCCATATCTTTCAAATTGATTAGACAATCAGTTTGGCTTAAGAACGCAATCTTAACTAGGTAATTGACCATTAGTGACGAAAATATACCATGTTCAGTAAATAAGAATAAGATGGAGATAATTAGTGATGATTAATCAAAAGATTCAACCTCTTTTGAATTTTGCTTCTATCAAAATAAAAGCGTTACACTATAAAAAGCATAAAGATATATTTATAATAAATCCTCACCATATATCAAATTCAATAGACTTAGTTTTGTTTCCTTCAAAATTAATTATAATTTTCTCAACACCAAATGCCTGACATGTTATTGATTTGGAAATATCGAGGAAGCAAAATTGATTAAGGGCATCTATTGCCCCGCGAAGCTCGAGAGCATTTTGAAATACTCTTCCAAATCGCTGATGCACATTGGATCAAAACTGCACCACCTATGAGAAGCACAAGGCACAATGGCTAATGGCATATACAAAGCAGCTGATGGCATGTCTGAAATTATTTGCATTGCCAGGATCCCCGGAACTATTAGATGGCTGCTCGAGCAAAACCGGTGTTAATACCTACTCCGCAGAGCAGGATTACAAACCATGAGCATCCACCAAATACAGAAGGTAAGACATGGATACGTACTAATATGTAAGCTTCATACTTTTAACTCAATTTCTGGGTTCAGCGGTTCAAAGAGCGCTTCCACCTCACTTTGTTCGACTTCCTCCACCGTCGCTGGTTGCCAGTTTGGATTCTGCATAAGGATTTTGATAAAATTTCATGCCAACAGAAATTTTGCGAATCATGCCAGGACCGATAAATCATCAAGAAGATATCAGTACACAGCTCTAGGAATATCTGATACAGGAAATGCACACGGCTCAATTAACAAAGAAAACAAATATATAGACAATTTCCGTGAATATGAAACCAAGCACATTAACTTTCAAACAATATGATCGTATCCATTGGCATTCAATCAATCAATCGAGAATGGACAAGTGAAAAGCCAATGAAGATGCTATGCTGATATGCAAGACCATCTCATATTGCAATAGTTTCAATGCAACCGGGCGTTACTTGCCAACGCAGTCAAAAGATACTAGGTGTGCTGTTGTTTCACAAAAAATGAATAATTTGGAGAATATTTTCTTAAAAGTCAAAATGAATGAACGAAAAATATTATAATATTTTACGAAGACACAAAAAGTGGCTGATGATGAGAGCAATTTTCGTTGACTGATTATTTCAAGAGATACAAGCCATTATTTCAAGGAAAATGTTCTCCAAATCATTCATGTTTCACGAAAGAACCTGAGACTAGATGTAGAATAATTAAAAAATGCTAGTGTTGATTAATGAGATGGTTGAAACAGTAATTAGAACCTGATCTTTATCCACCAGTACTGCACGGACACCTTCAGCAAAATCATTTCGCAGAGAAGACCTTACTGCTAGTCGATATTCAGTTCTCATTACGCCACTCAGCTAAGCATGACAAAAGAACAATGTTAGTATAAAATATGAAAGAAGAGATACCAACTGCACACTTGACAATTGACTCCTCAACTAGAAGAGAGAGAGAGAGAGAGAGAGATTCCAGCATCCAATTTAGAACTTACTCTGGACAATTCAGCATCATTGTTTCTCAGGGCTGATTTAACTCTTGAGAAATGTTTCTGTGTCAAGCAAAGAGAGAAAGGAGCACCTTTCCCAAGACCTTGAAGAGCATCAGTAGCCCACTCGACCACTGCCACGATAAAGAGAACTAAATGAGACAATACACAGACTAAGCAAGAAGCAAACTTCATCATTACTATGATAGTATTGAAAATGTGAGATTTTGTGGGACCATTGCCAACTACTCTAAAAACTTAAGTTGTTAGATAAAGGCGCGGTTTATTTAATTATTCTAATACTTCCCCTCAAGCTTAGTTTGGTCTTTTTGTCTAGTACTAAGCATGGATATATGTAATTGGAGAAGCAAATAGGGGACTAGAAAGATTTGAACTCGGGATATCCTGCTCTAATACCATGTGAGATTTTGTGGGACTACTGTCAACTGCTCTAAAAACTTAAGTTGTTAGATGAAGGCATGGTTTAATATTTAATTATTCTAACAGAAACAAATTTCTTTCATCCAATCATCAGCAGAACCTTAATTACCTTTGGCATCAGAGCTCAGCAGATGCTTTCTCAGCTCTGCAGTTATCTCCACAACTGATTTATTTGCACCAAAGCATGCCACAATGTGAGGTAAGAGCAATTTTAACTGGGCCTCTGATTCAGATTCACCACTGAATCTTGCCAAAAGTGCCCCAATTTCCTTGAAGGGATCTTCCGAGCTGCAGCACAGGTCAATATAAGTTTCTTTTTCTTAAGGCATCATGCTAACATATTTAACAAAAACAATGGCACTATCTCAATCTTAACTTCTAAAAGAAAATCTTTCAATTTGAGCATTACGATGTGTGATGCAATAACCATCCTAAATGCACAAATATACTACATATATCAGTGACTCTAACAAAACTTACTACTAAAGGAAATTATGGAAACAGCGCCAGATATGAGATAAAACACGCACACAACAAATGTATGCGCCTAGTATTGTTTTAGGGCCATACAATGTAGTAGCCAAAAGAGCCTCTTTTAAGGAACCCAAGTTGCTAGATGGTACATAATGTGTACTAAGACCCACATATAGTGCATCAGAGGGTGTCGAGATCCTTTTTCCTGTCAATCCAAGATAGGCACCTGAAACAGGAGGTCAGTTTAAACCACTTCAGAAATAGGAGGAGAATAATTAAGGACAGGTGATAGCTTTGACCAATTGAATGACACTACCAAAAAATTGTCCATTTAATTTGATTACATCAAGCTGTATTTTGAGAGCACAAAATCTGTTACCGCACTATAGTTCACTTATCCATATATCAAGAAGCCGACTATGAAGTTGCTTTAAGAGACACACAAAGGAACATATCACCTTCAAGACTTCCAGGAGGCAAGTTGAATATGGATTTACAAATCACCCAGATGTATCTTAAATGACACGGGCGAAACCTATCAGACGATCTACGCGTGAGAGAAAGAGCTTAATTTTTTAAAAGGTTAATACCATGAAAATCCCAAACTGGTACATTTGTGACAAGTTTACCCCCAAACTATTTTTTTATCACCAAAAACTCCAAACTGGTACACCCTTGACAAATTTACCTCAAACTGGCACACTTGTGACAAATTTACCCTCTATTAATTTCCGTTAAATTTTATTATTAAATTGTTCAGTTGGATGACACGTGACAATGACTGAGTGCACACATTTGGGATTTTTACCCTCCATTTGTTACATGTGTATCTGTTGGAATATATAAATATTAAGCCACGCCTTCTTCTAACAGCTTAAGTTTTTAAAGCAGTTAGCAAGTGGTCCCACCATATCTTTCATGGTATCATAGCTTAAACTTTTAGAGTAATTGGTTGTGATCCTATAAAAATTTTCATGGTATCAAAGCAGGAGCTCCTGAGTTTTAATCTTTTCAGGCCCCTATTTGCCTCTCCAATGAATTTATCCACACTTAGCACTAGACAAAAATATCAGACTAACCGTATGGGGGAGTGTTGGAATATATAAATATTAAGTCACGCCTTCTTCTAATAGCTTAAGCTTTTAGAACAACGGTTGGCAAGTGGTCCCACCAAATCTTTCAGTATCGATTTGAGGTTTTCATGGCATTAATTCAATTTAAGGAAATTAACAGAAGGTAAATTTGTCACGTGTGTACTAGTTTGGGGTTTTTTGTGGTTAAAAAAAAAAATAGTTTTGGGTACATTTGTCGCAACAATCCCGTTTGGGGTTTTTTATGATCAAAAAAATAGTTTGAGGTAAATTTATCACATGTGTATTAGTTTGGGGTTTTTTCAATATCAGCATCAACATCAATATTACCTTTATCCCAAACTAGTTGAGGTCGGCGGTCGATGAAACCAAAATAAATAAAATAAAGGCAAGACCGATTGAGAGATCAATTTGGGATTTTTTGTGGTAAAAAAAATAGCTTGAGGTAAATTTGTCATAAGTGTACCAGTTTAGGATTTTTCAGGATATTAACCCTTTTTGAAAGATGTTTCCACAGTATAATTAGACAAAAATGAGACTTCATTCATAACTTAACCAAACATATGTGCTCACTTCCTCCAAAAAAACACATTACATGTATACATAGTGTCAAGGGGGGAAAATTATCTGAATTACTACAGTAATAAATTATGATTGAGAGGTTTTGGAAATCAGAAATAGCTCTAAAGTATTCAAGGATATAAGCATCAAAAGGCAAAAGCAAAGGTCATTGATCTAATTCCATTTTAGGAAACAGTGCCAGTGTACTTAACGCCATTCTTCAGTAATGTAAAGAAAAACCATTAATGAATCTGTTTGAACTTCAACATTTCTACACAATCCATAAAGAGTTTGTTGAAGTCCTAGATGCAACAGTCACTTCTATAGATGCTCCTCGGTCATCCTAACCCATTCTGTAAATCAGATGCAATTCAGCTAGATAAGAGACACGTCTCGATTTGATAAATTACATACCCACAGATCCCTCTCCTGGACTCTGTGCTGCTATATATGCGAACCCAACATCAGGAAAAAGACCAATTCCATTTTCTGGCATAGCAAGAAGTGTCCTCTGCAGGGGTGATGAAGAAGAGGAATATAATGGATCACAAATTATATGTTAATATAAAGTACATTGGAAGCAACTGAAAGCCAATCATTCGTACCTCTGTAATTATACGGAAACGACCATGACCAGATAGGCCGATACCAAAACCCATTGTAATGCCGTCCATCAATGATACGTATGGCTTTTTGTACTCTGATATTTTGCATATCAAAGAATACTCGGCAGAAAATACCTATCCAAACATGCAGAGATGAGGGTATATCTGCTTCAACTATAACAGTTGAGAAAAGTCATAACTTCCATACAGATGGCCAAGATTTAAGCTTCATAGAGGGATGTTCATCATTCACCGCAAAGAAATAAATTTATCTATAGGAGCAGAATCATACTCATTCAAAAATCTCATATGCAACTATAACGACAAAAGAAGTTCGCAGCCCATCCACACAACCAGGAGGAGGCCTAATTAATTTATTATGGGAAGAACAAATTTAGGGATTCATCATTGACATCGTCACAATACTAGGAATTCATCATTGACGTCATCAAGCAGCATCCCTCTGAGAAGTGAATTGATCACATTCCCTACTTAAGGAGCCACAGGCTCCGCATGATGGTGATTCGTGACCAAACTAGAGTATGATGAAACAAGTAGGTGACACTGTTTAATAATTTATGGAGTAAATTATTATGCAAGAGTTTGACTTCTAGTCTCTTCTCCAGTTTCCATTATGCATAAACAAAATCCAACACACCTCCACAGATATGTCTACATTGTCAACAGATACCAGCTGAACTGTGCAGACATATCACGAGCAGGATGTCGGCAATCAGGTGCTCCATAAGAAGTTATGGAGTAAATATGACATAAGAGTTTGACTTCTAGACTCTTCTCCAGTTTCCATTATGCATAAAAACAATCCAAAACACCTCCAAAGATATATCTACATTGTCAACAGATACCAGCTGAACTGTGCGGACATATCACGCCCAGGATGTTGGCAGTCAGGTGCTCAATTACATAACATGCAGAAGCAAGGAATTGTCTATCCATGCAGAAGTTCTAAAGTAGTCAATTTGTTGAAAGGCAACCCATGCCGGAATAGCACAAGCGTGCACAAGGCACCCAACCAAAACAGATAGAATCCAGGAAAATACCCTGAACAAGGAACTCAAGCAAATAGTATAAAATGAGCACCTTGGGCACAAGAGGTGTACTCTTATCCTTTTGAATCTCGGCAACAACACTCTTAATATCCATTCCTGCATCAAGAAAATATGACATTCAATCGACATTTACCCCAGCGCCGGAAATATATGTTACATTCCCCAAGGAAGAAAACTCTAGGTCTCCTCCCATATTACCTGCCGAGAAGGCACGAGTCGAACTGCCTTCGACGAGAACGCATTTCACCTTGGGGTCCGATTCCCACTCATCAAGGAAGCTCTTAAACTTCACGTCCATGTCTGCGCCAGCATCAGATTAGACATGCCATACTAACCATCACACAAATAGATGCATCTCCTCGCATAGACAACGGCGCAAAATCTTGAAGCTCCGCACAGCAAGTAAACACATCAAACTCTCTACAAACACTAATTCCAACTTAATTCACTCTCCTAACCCTACAGCGATCGCAATCTAGAGTGAACTCAGCTTAAAGATCAAGCAAACTGACCTAAGTTCATGGCGTTGAGGGCTTTGGGGCGGTCGAGAGTGATGACGGCGACGCCGTTGGGGTGTACGGAGCACTTGACGAACTCTTCGCCGGCGGAAGCCATGATCGTGAAGCTCCGATAAGCAACGACGGCCTTCCGGAGATCGAACCTGAAGGAATTACAGAGACCGCGGATGTGATTAACCGGATAGTTACTGAGTAATCCAGAAGCTCCGATTAAGCTTATCATGCTGGTTTGATTGAACTTGATGATAATTTTATATCGTCGTCGTCGTCTTCCCCGTCCGGTGGAAGCATGGAGGGTCGTCGACGAGGGAAGAGAGAAAGAGAGAGAGAGAAATTTTCTGTGGTTTGACAAAATTACCCTTGAGGTATTGTCTTGACTCCACTGAAACTGGGTGAAACGACGGAGTGGGATCAGGGGCAATGAAGAGAAATCAAATTGCCGAAAAACGAATTATAAAGCAAGAAATAAATAACCAATAAAAAATAATTTCATTATTCTAAACATTTTCATTAGTCATTTTAGCGATGGATATATAAATAATTATTTTTAAGAAAATATTCTCTAAATCGTTAATTTTCCACGAAAAGAGTTAGCGTGCGATTATTTTACCGAAAGTTTCATGATAAAGTGGTTTAAGAAAAATGATTTGCTTCATGGCAAAAAAGAAAGTGATTTTCCTCCGATTTAAATTTGTTGCTTTTAGCCTGTAAATCGATTTGTTTTTCGTTTTCCAAACACTAGAGAGTCAAACAATAATTTTTTGAAACCAGTTGTCCCTTCAAACAAACAAACCCTAAAGTATTACCATTAATAATATTATTATAAATTTTATTAGTTCTTTAGTGGTTAGAATACGCTTACGTTCAATACATAGTTTAGAAATATGAGTAGTTTTTTGTTTTCGTAATACTATGAAAACATTGTGCCTCCCTTTTGTTTTTTATTTGGTCTTTTTTTACTGTAAGTACTCAATTTACGAGTGAAAGCAGCTAGACATGTCACATAACAAACGTTGTTCGATGAAACTGATATAGAATAAACAGTTCTTATTAGGTGTAATTCAAACATCAATTATAATTAATAAATGTTTAAATCAACGAGTTTACTCATTTTACAATCTATAAGCTAATTTTGCATCACTGTCCTAGATGTAATTATATCATAAGCTGATTTTGCATTTATGACGATATATATTTTACGTTTGACCAATAGAAACAACTTTGGATATAACCCATGCCTGGCTTTCTTTTATATTTTATGTTTAGTGTATGCTTTGAATAATTGCTTCTTTTTGTGATTTATTTCCTAGGAAAAAGTACAAGATGGGCCTAAGCCGAGGTATCATTATAGCCCACAATTTAGAAAACAATTCATTGGGCCTCCGAAGGCCCACTAGCCCATTTAAGGTTATGGCTCCCAATGTTGTTGAAATAGGAAGTTTCAAACACCCATTCTCCATCAAGAGCTCTACCAAACTGAAATTTTTCCCTAGGGATATGCCGTGAAGCGGGGACCGATCGGCCACCGCCGCTCTCACTGCCGTTGCCATCCCTCGTTACCATAGTGTTGTAGCTTGTAAGGACCTTCCGTGCCGGTAACATCTAGAGATTTCCGTACATAGGCGCGTAGGCACTATATCTTCCTTGCATAATTCTTGTTCATAGTGAAGCCAAAGTTTCCTTCATATGTAAATGATGAAGAATTGTCTGTCTGGTCAGTGGTATGACCTTGTTTGCCAGTCACAAATTCTCTCTTTTAATCATAGGTTTTGCACTAAGATTTTTAGCAGGGATTAGGAAGGAAGAGAATGGGTTTAAAAAATTTAAACATATTTGAATGGGGGGAAACAAATGGAAAGTATTGAGAAGAATTAGAAGAGATTAAGATAGATTGGCCCGATCGATTTTATGTACAATTTAAACCCAACCAAAATTTTTGAAAGCATGAGATTTTGTAAGATCACTAGTAATTAGTCCAAAAGTTTAATTGGGACCACTCCCTCTCATGCTTAATGGGGTCTTTTTTGCCTAGTATTAAGCATTAAATATTTAATTGGGGAGACAGATGGGATATAGAAAGATTTGAACTCAAGATCCTTCAGCTCTTATACCGTGTAAGATTTTGTCGGGTCACTAGTAACTATTCTAAAAGTTAAATTGTTAGATAAAGGCGTACTTTACTATTTAAGTATTAGACCAGGATTTTATTTGCTAATAAAAGATTTATTATTCTTAATGCTTTCTCTTCCTTTTATTCTTGAATTTCTAATAACCTTAGGATTTTATTTGCATGGTAACATTTTTTAAAGTAGATATCTGCTCCACAAGTGCTTTTGGAGCAAAAATCCGTTTAGTGAAAAAATTTACTTTTCAAATAAATTTCTACTTTTTAAATGAAGTTTCATTTCTAAAGTTATTTTTTTCTCAATTTGAGAAGTTAAAGAAAAATGGCATCAACGCAAGAAGTACTTCTTGCCTCACCCTCTTTTTTTTACGACTTCACCCTCTTTTTAACCATGCCCGCCTTTGCCCATCGCCGCCCACTGCTGCCCACCACTACTCGAGGCCCCGCCGCCAACCTCCAATCACTACCTCTGCCACCGCCAACAAATGCCTACCACCGCCATCGTAGGCCTCCGCCGGCGACTGCTGCCCACCACCACTCACGACCATCGCCAACCACCACCGACCTTTGCAAGTTGCCGCCCACGACCACTGCCGCCTGCTACCAATGGCCAATCACTACCCAACGCCAAACCTCCACTAGATGCCACCCATTTCCATCCCTTGTAGCTAACTGCCACCACTGATTGCCGCCAACTGTCAACCACTACCATGCCTAACATCGCTGAATATTGATCGCCGGGAGCGTACATATAAATAATACATTTTTATTTTAAAAAAATAAATAATATTCTTTAACGAAATTTAAAAAGTTTAAAAATGAAGTAGAAATTTTTCGACTACCGACTATAATTTTTCATAGAAGATTTTGTCTTAATAACATTTTAGAAGTTGAAATTTTCAAATGTTGCCAAAATGAATTTCTCTGATCAAAATTCGACTTATGAAGCATAAGTAAAAAAATCAACTTCTGATTTCAAGTAGAAGTAGAAAAACCAACTTTTAACCAAAAGTTGATGTCTGAAGCAGAGCTGTTGCCATGCGCGGCCTTAGAATCGGTCCCTTGAAATGCTCTCTCTTCTTTTTCCTCGTAATTTATCTCTTATTTCTTTACTAGTTACTCCATCCAAAATGAGTATCAACTACTAAATTCAAGTCATCCTAGTAACTTATCAACGACAAATATTACTCACCATATGTGTAATGCGTTACTCTCGCCGTTTTATCACCACATCATGACCTACTAAACTTCCTTCGTTCCCTATAAGCATGAGGCCTTGTCATTTTGAGACACTAATACAACGAAAGGCACAAAGAAAATCTAAGAGCGAGAAAGAGGGGTGCGGTAAGGGAGAAAGAGAATTATCAAGAAAGAAGTAGATTAACAGGCACTTTGGTTGTTCGAACTTACAACATAATTGTCCAAAAAGTCCTACACAATCGCACGCTGGTCATTTTAGTTATTGACAAATTTTAAATAAATGTATCTTGTCAATTTTGGCCGAGTTCTAGTAGTCTCATGTGCCACAGTCAACTCTAACGTTGACGATTTTTTTTTAAAAAAATATTTTTTAAAATTTTATTGATTGTCAAATTTGCGAGAGGACATCGCTAACCTCGCCCATGGCCAGGGACACACTCGCCCATGGCCAGTGACAGTGCGTGTACATGCTAAATGCTATCACACGACTAAGTTCAGGTCATGGATTGTTTCAAGCTAGGTAAATTATTAAATTGATCGTGAGCCTGGCCCGCCTAGGCCGAGCCATAAGGAATCTTTGGGCAATGACTAATAGTTATAGGGCGAGTCCAGTTGGGCCCAAGCTGGCCCAGCCCCATCCCAAAATGTACTATACAATATTTTTTGGGCTAATGGACGAGCCTAGGCACAAATTTTAGTTTGGTTGGAGGATTCATTGATAACCTCTATTGATCCTCCTGCCTTGTCTGGAGTTTTTTTTGGGAACGAGAGAGATCTAAGTGGCATCAATGCCATACATGTAACACGGGACATAACATGACACGCTGACATGTCATTTATAAAAAAAATAGAAAACTTCAAGATATTAGGACATATTATATGTTAAATGTATGTTTTACTATACATAAAAACTTAACATTTTTATGGTTATTTAATCAAATTAATTTGACTTCATATTCACAAATGAATAAATGAAAAAATACGCCTAGAATGAATTTGTACTAAAAACTTCAATCCACCATTGGTTAATATTATTTATTGTTTCGAATTGATAAACTCAACTACATTCTATTTCAATAATCCATAAAACTTGGAGAGAAAACAAAAAACAAAAACAAAAACAATCGGCATTCCACCATTAAATCTAACATTTAACAATAAATCGAAAACAAAACATTCCACAAGGTAGATAATGTAAGGTGATTAGGGAAGCTACGCGAGAGCCCAATGAGAGAGGCCGAGATGAAAGATGAGAGAGTGAGAGAGGCCGAGAAACGACGATTGGAGTTTGGGCAATTAGGGCTAGGCTGATTAAGATGGAGGATTTTAGAATATCAAGTTTTTTTTTTATAAATTTACATTTTGACCCTAAAACATTGAAATTGTTTAAAATTGATCCCGTTCGATTCGGAATGGCATGTTGAATTTTTTAAAATTGGTACAACGGGCCCAGAGAGTGTCTGTGTTCCTAGGGAGAGATGATAAATGCCTAGGACATTATAGTGGTGCTATGAAAGCATAGTGATTTTTACTATTATTGATATTCTGCCCTAAAATATTTTATGAGTTAGTTAGTTAGGTTTTTTTTTGTCATTATTAAGTATATTTGGAGGAGCAGGTGAACGTACTCGTGAAGGAAATGATATTAAAAAAATTGGCCACGACCTCATATTCTCTCTCCACGTCGCCATATGCACAAGAATCGAAGCAATTTAAGCTCCGTTTATTTCGGAAAAAATTAATATTTTAGAAATTATTTCTTAACAACGATCACTTGCATTGGTTAAAAAAATTAACTAACGAGAAAAATTTATATTACCGATAATTATTTATGTCTCAATATTGTCTTTGACGATGAATTTGTTTAAACGACACAAGCAATCATCTTTAGGCAAATTTGTTTGCAAAATATTCATTTTTTTAAAAATAAATGGAGCCTTAAGTTTTTTTTTTGTTTGTAAGTTTTTGTTTTGGGCCGGGGAGAAGTTTTAGTTTGAGAGTACACAAAATGGTAAAGATTCTTAGAAACAAAGGGTGCAAAACAGAAATTGCGTGAAACACGAGGAGTCGATTGGTAAAAATTTCCCAGGATTTTCCCAAGTTTGACCGGCGCGTAAAGCAGACTTTGTCGCTTTTGTTGCTTTTAGTCGTGTCTAAGTAACGTTCCTTTCGGACAAGACGACGAAGACTTTAGGGTGAAATCGGGTCCCGCGAGCTCTGTCTGTGGTGGAAGTGGAGAGCGTTTCGCCACCGTTTTGCAACCACCCTCCTTCGAAAATTCTCTCCTCGAATAAAAATAATAATAAAATCCAGTCAAACATCTCAAGCCCAAACGATTTTAATGCAACCGAATCAGAAATCGAAATCCCAACCATAATAGAGACAAACCACATGCAAAGAAAAAAAAAAGTCTAAAAACAAGAGGGTTTTCCTGGTCCAGCCCAGGGCATAATCATATGATTAAACATCTAAGATCTTAATTGCCCGCTAATCACACTCAAACTCCAAGATCCTACCCAACACATCAAGGAGCTGCCGATGCGCGGTGAGCTGAGGGAAGTGGTCCGCCTCTATCGTCTCGATCGTCGATTTCCCCTGGATTTTGTCGTGCATGTACTGGGCGACCGAGCTCGGCACGACGGCGTCGTTTGTGGTCTGGACTATGGTGCACGGGGTTGTCACTCTCCCGAGGACCTCCCTGTGGTCGCACAGGAAGACCGTTCTGGCCAAGGGAAGCGCAACTTCAGGCCGCATCCTTCTCAAGCAGTTCGTGAACGCCTCGACCGAGGGGGCGTTGCTTGGATCCACCACCAGAGAAGCAAAGTTGGGCGCCCAACCGTGGTAATCGGACTCTATGCTCGATAGGATCTCATCGATCTGTGCAGCCCCGAACCCGCCCTCGTAGCCATCCGTGTTTAAATACCTACGGAGGTAACGAAAGTAAGACACCGCAAGAATCTTCATAATATTTTTTTAAAAAAAGGAAGGGGGTTAGTGTCTTTAGTACCTGCCCAAATTAGTCGTACGCGTGCACGCACACATATATATATATATTAAGAAAAAAAAATGAGGTGAGGTGTTAAAATTATTCTAGAAAATACTTTTATAATAATATTATCAGAGACGGTACAATTTTAACGGTAAATTCATACGTCATCACCGCATGTTTTGCACGAAGAATTTATTGATTGAAATATCGTGTGGTCAGAAATAATTGACAGATTATTAGACCGTCAGGCTAGTAGATTTCTTATTCTATAATCCAATTTGTTTAGGATAATTACAAATTGAAGAGGACAAAAAAAAATGATTGAAGTAAATAAAATGGATAAACAAGACGGAAAATCGAGAATCATCGAATGATTCTTTCGTCTCCGCTCATCTCCCCCGTGATGGATCCTCGACATTTATTAAGTGCACCAAATGATAGCTTTTTGAATTTAATATTTGTGGCGTGCGAAAATCAAGTACGAAAAGCCTTTATGGCAGATGGGCCATCCATTTCCGTCCAGTTAAAAGTCAGTTCACGCCATTCAAGGAGCAACACAAATGTTTACGTTGTGTTTGAGAAATCAAAAAGAAAATAAAAGTAAAAATCGATGATACTTCGCGAACCGAACTGAACCAAAATGGTAATAATTATTTACCATGAAACTAGATATCTTACCGACTCATTAGTATCGCAAACAACAGTAATTTTTTGGCTATACGTCGTTTGAGTACCAAACCAGAACAAAACTTTGAAGGTCCGTTTATCTAAGCCTTGCGAATTATATAAGAAACATGACGAACGATTTTTCCCAGAGATTCAGAAGAACAGAAGAATAATTAGACACTACAAACATAAGAGGAACTGATTTTCATGTACATCAAAGCCTACTATCGCAAATTTCGTGAGCCATAACTGTTCTCAAAGAATCATGTAATCAATCAACAAGTGCCTAATTAACAAGTTCTTTTTTTTTGTTCTTTCTTGCAGCGGCGAGGTTATATTACATCGCCATATGTTATTTAAGAACAAAGGTCGGATGTTATTTTAAACAAATCCAAGTGATGGGAATCGGTAGCGAACTGAATCTGATCGATTCGCACACGCTAATCCTAACTAAGATTATCTTTCGCTTAATTCCTACTTTTTAGCGGGTAAACCATCGCTAGAACTTTGTCATGGTGAAGAGAGAGTACTTTGGAACCATTAGGCTTCCTCCTCCACATGCTTTTTATAAACAAATTTAGGAAATCAAACTTCACTCCTAGGAATTAACAAGTAAAGGGGGACAAAGGTAGTGAGTCATTTCAGAGGTTTTTTTTTTTTTAATTTCTGGGGGGGGGGGGGGGGGGGGTTGGGGGAGTCGGACATTTCAGAGTTTAGTCAGTTTCTTCTAGCATGCAACAATCAAAACAATATTTATAAGGGGCGGGGAAAGTCTTTTTTATAGCAAATTTTTTTAGCACATATTAGAGATGTCGTTTTGATTATTTAACATTAATAAAACACAACGAGCAAGCATAATTGCTAGCTCCAAACTTACCTAGGGGAAGCACCGACGAGCATGAGCCGCTTGAAGAGGTCAGGTCTCTTCACAGAGGCAATGCAACCGATCATGCCGGACATGGAGTGGCCGACGAAGACTGTGCACTCGAGGCCAAGCTCGTCCAGGAGGGCGATCAGATCACTGGCGAACGCTTCGTAGGACGAGTGCTTCACGGGGTCGAACACACCTTCCTGTTCCTTGACAGCTCCTGAGAAGCCCCAGTCGAAGACGAGGACCCTGAAGTGCCGGGACAAGAGAGGGAGGATCTTGTTCCACATGGTCTGGTCTCCTCCGAAGCCGTGAGCGAGAACCACCGTCTCTGCGCCTGAGCCGGTGAGCTTCGCGTTCAGGGCGGTCGAGAGGCCATTCTCTAGAATCACCATATTTTGGCAGGAGGAAGATGAACAAGAAGGAGAGGGGGGGGGGGGGGGGGGTTGTTGGGCGGGGGAAATGATGTGGTTAAGGGCACTATTTAAAGGGAAGAGAAGATAAAAACAAATTAATTACAATAATTGAGCATGACTAGTTACTATTCAAATCATAAAATCTTGGTTCGAATCCGTGGCCCCATGAGAGAAGCCTTGCCCGATGTAAGTAGATGTGCTCATTTGCAAGTTCTACGAGGTTCATTTAAGTTGAAAAGTTTGCAAATGTCATCTGATTAACTTCCTTTCGCAGTAAGCTATCCCAAGAAAAAGTATCAATTTGGATTGTCTTATTCACTAGGATTAAGAAAAGAAGGAGATTATTCAAATGGTAATTGATTTAACCGTCAATTATACATAATTAATCTTGAGTAAACCGGGTCATATATTTCAATCGCTATTATCATTTGATAAACGAATCTAACGAGATTCACACTTTTGTCGTTGCTCCCCTCACAATGGTGACTGATGCTATCTTATATGTCTACATTTGTGAGTGTGAAATGAACCGTGAAGTTAATGAGAAAGGACAAGAAGGAAAGCGACATCCGTTTGAGTAGAGAGTTCCACGGGACATCTGTTTCTACACGTCCTTTTTGACACTTAAAGAAAGGATAATCGAGCGCTTTCTAATGGTATTCGGTCCAATGAATTTACTTTTTGCATTAGAAAAAAAAAAAGGCAATAAAATCGGTCTCTCTTAACTCTCTAACCATTTCATAGTTAAATAAATAGGATGATCAGAGCCCCACTGATCTCGTGCTGCATGATAAAACTTCAGAATGAGAATTTCTTGGCCATAAATCAATCTGGTAGGAAAATTCGTTTGGTAAAATCAATTTCGAAGTAGAATGTGTTTGGTAAAAAAATTGACTTATGGTAGTATTTTCTGCTTATGGTTGGATTTTTCTACTTCTGGTTGAATTTTTGGCCAATTTTGAAAAGTTAAATTTTTTACTTCTTAGCTCTAGAATAACTTTTTAGACCACACGGTCTCAACCAACCACCATTGCCACCTACCACAGGCCATCGCCACCAATCGCCGGCGTTGCTCTTGCCATCGCCGCCGGCTGTCGCTTTCGCTGCCTCCATCGTCATCGTCGCCGGCTGCCGCTTTCGCTGCCGCCATCGTCGTCGCCGCCGCCAAATATTTTGTTAATAATGTTTCAAAAATAAAAATTTTCAACCATTACCAAACGAATTTCTGTAATAAAAAATCAATCTATAATAGAATTAGAAAAATCAAATTCTGCTTTTGAGGAGAAGTAGAGAAATTAATTTTTGGCCATAAGTTGAAAAGTTAGTGAGAAGTGTTACCATGCGCTATTTTCTTCCAATCTTTCATCATGTCACTTATTAAAAGAAGTATTTTTTATGAGTATCCACCATAAATATTGTGAGATTTTATGGGACCACTCACTGCCAACTATTCTAGAAGTTTAAACTGTTAAATGAAAACATAATTTAATATTTAATTACTCCAACAGATATCTTTCGGAGGATATAAAATTATAATTTAAACATATTAATAAATGCTTGGTGTGGTCTAGACTCCTAACTTTCGATTTTTGCTTCTATTTCAATTTTTTTAAAAAAAAGTATATAATAATACTATTTACAGACGCTTTAAATTTTTAATAATTTAAAGCTCCGTTTGTTTTCACGAAAAATACATAATTTAGAAAATATTTTTTTTTTCTAAATTGATCACTTGTATCACTAGAAATTAATAATCAATAAATAATATTTTCATCATCCGCAACAAATCATGCCTAAATATTTTCGTGGTCAATGAAAATATTTTTTGTTTTTTCATTTTTAAGCAAAATAAGCAATCGCTTTTTTAAAAATATATTTTCAAAATAGTTTATTATTCGCGAGGCAAACGACATTCTCTTCTTTTTCTTTTCGAAGTACCACTGTACCATCGGACGATATTCTAAATCGGATGAAATTTTTTGCAGGCCCACTTCTCATTTATGGTCATGTTTAATCAGAAGGACTTTTTTTAATGGTGATAATTATGTGAAGATACCGATGGGAAACGGGCCCTTTTCAATTGCTTAAAGTGATAATCATTCCCAAAAAAAAAAAGGATAATCATTGCGTGGATAATCTTTTTTTTTGGGTCAAAAAAATTGCATGGATAAAATTAAAAGCGTTAAAAAGGCGAAAATCTCGCAGCCAAGCATGCATGCAAGTGATTAGCGCGCTAAACGAGGCTAAAAGGAAGACAACCACAATTTGTTGCCAACGGTTGGGAACATTTAGCGAGATTGACTTTAGTGCGCAAATTGAGGTCCACAAATTAGTATGCTGCATATCATCCTCATAAAGATAATTGAGTTGAATTATCTATAACGCAATTGAAAAACAAAATTGAATCGAGTAATGCTTATGACATCGTAAGCACTGCAGGAGCATCATCAGACGAACCTATTATTGTTTACGGGGCTGCTACCCTGACAGTCTAACAGTATTGTTATTGTTTTTGACCACGCGATTTTTCAACTAATGAGTACTTTATGCAAAAAAAAATGGTGATAATATGTGGAATAGAAATAACTTACAGTACAGTCAGACTAGCAATGTGTCAGTTAATTTTGACTCAACGATTTTTTAAGTAACGAGTACTTTATGTAAGACATGGGGTGCTGGTGCATGTATCTACGGTAAAAAATAACTACTAGTGCTGTCAGAGAATCATTTTCCTTATTTTATTTCCATTATTCAATGTGCACGTAAGTACAATATCATATAAATGTTATGTTGAATGAGTTGCATTGACCCATGCTCTAAGAGTGCTTGTTAAATATATCCCCATCATGATAAAACTCAAATGTTAAGTCTTCATTATTTGAGTACTCGATAAGTGTCATAAATGTGCGCTTAGCAAAATTGTTAAAAGGATCACCATGCTCTTGCGTTGAGAAGCCTGTTTATTCGTATGTCGAATAATAAGCAAATGAGCCTTAAATAAATCAAACCCGTTATTAATGAGATTCCTTAACAAGCTCTTGCATTAGATGAAGCGCGAGACAAAGCAACGGCCCGGGGGCCGATGCGTAGTCCAAACACGAACCGGTTGTGTTTTTCGGACACAATTGTAATTATGCATTGCACAAACAAAGATGTTCACTACTTAGTCACTAAGCCAACATCATGGAATTTAGCATGCCGGTTGCAAGAGCAGAACACGATTCCATACATATGAGATATGTCAAATGGACAGGTCAGGCCGGGTCGAAAATTATCTGACACAAATTAACCCCGTTTTTTTTACTCATTTTAATGTAATACAAATTTAATCACTCACACTTGAACACATTTCCTACCTGATCCATATTGCTAAAAGAATTTTATATTTAACTATGCTCAAGTGGAGGTGAGAGTAACGAGTGACCGAGCACGAGATGGAGTGAGGGTGGAGGATAGCAAAGAGAGAGTTGCAGAGATCAGTCAAGCCTAAGCAACTCGTAAATTCATTTAACACCCGCGTAATTCGAGGCTTTATCGTTCTAAATCAATTTACGAACCAGTTAGTGAATATAGTTAATTCATGTAACGATAAATTCGAATTAAAAAAAATGGTTTCATAACCCTTTTTTTTTACAGGTCTGCCTATGGCTACAAAAGGGGTTAATCTAGGACCACGGACAATCATTCGGGGAACCACGCATGCACGATATTCAGCTCCTGTTGCGGCGCTGCTACCGCCGTTTTTCTCGATCGCCCTTTTCTTGACAGGTCTACCCGTGGCTACGAAATTAAAATTTTGGTCTTGGATCAATCTGAGACCACTGACAACCATTCGCCGAACCACACACGCATGATAACTCAGTTGTGTCCGCTACGTCCGCCATTGGATTCGTGGCAGATATTATGGTTACAAGATTGTTGGATTTGGAATCGCCTGAGCAACTTGTCTTGTCATTCTTATTTTTATTTGATTTTTCTATATATATATATATATATATATATTTTAAAAAAACAGAGAAGCCAAGATCGATATCTGGCTCACCAATAATTTCTAGGTTTTTGTCGGGAACATTGTATGTCCTGCTGAGGCAAGGCAGCATTGGGCAGACCCAGATGCCACTGTCGGCAGCTAGAACTTGAGAGAGAGAGAGAGAGAAACAAAAAGAAATCTTCCCAAGCTATTATCGTCATTTGCCATTTGTGCAGTAACAACTTGGTGCTGACAAATCCTCATCTGATGCGATTAATCTATTCATCTCGACCTTTATCGAGTAAAACTCAGAGCCGTTCAAATTTGCGACGCTCTTCGAGAGTAGCCTCACGCAAATGGCCGCAACGGGGAGGTCGAACTTGGGACCTCGCGCTCGTCCCTACGAAAACAGTCCAAGAGTCTACTTATTCGTATGGTTAGTCACTTAGTCATGCACAACGAAACAGAACGCTATTTAAAGATCTGAAATAAGCTCGCATAAGATAATCCGACACCGTGCGTGGGAACTTCACTTCGCTGTCATAAACATCATAAAGCAAAGGCATTTGTTAAAACACAATTAACAAAACATTCCATGAAGCCGAGTAGTTATTACCTGATCTCCCAACATTGATTAATTTGCCAATTCATTTAGATTAATATAAGACACCTAGCTAGCACTACACTAATCTAGAAATTAAATTTTAAAAAGGAAAAAGTCAACGGGTTGTAAGGACATAAAAGGGGATCCGAACTTCCTACCATGGAGGTAGATGTGCCATGATTGATCTGAGTCATTCAATTCAAATTGAATAGTTCATATTAATTCATATTATTTTTTGCTAAAAAATAATTAATTAATTTGTACCATACATTTTGAATTGGATAATTCTGATTTAATGTCACACCTATTATTATGGTAGGGAATCTTTACTCATAAAAGGACCGCTTTGTCCTTTTGCAAAGCGTCGTGACATTAAAGGGCCCCACCCAAGATACGTCCAAGGTCGGCCTTTTTCGCGCTCTGCATTTAATAGATCAAATTGGTAGGCCGAGAGGTGAATGGGACGGGGCCCACCACTTTCACCCCATAAAGTCGTAATTATATAAAGAATGTAGAAAATCACGTCAGCCATACGCAACTGATAGAGAAAAAAGAGAATGTATTCATTGCATAAATAGACAACGATGTACGTCCGAACGGACTGCCAACTTAATTATTAAAAAAAAAAAATCCACCAAGTTAGCTTTAATCTTGCAAATAATCAAATTATGTGGAAATTAGGAATATTCATGCTAGGAAAGGGAATTTATCGAAATGAGCATGGACCTTATCTCCTAAAAGGGAATATTCATGTCACCGTCGTTGTCTTTCGCGGAAACACGTATTACAGAATACTTCGAAGTTATCAATCTAAATATCGATTTTTTTTGGATTTTACGAAAATTTATTGTTGCTGCTGTCCTCTTTCTCAAAGAAAATTTTTTTTCTGCCTTATCAGCAAATTTTCCTGTCCATTAGATTAAAGAAAATCAGATATTCGGCGATGTAATGGAAATTAAAAAGAAAAAAACTCACCATGAGTAGTTCAATTGGTTAGTACGCACTGGTCTCAGGTTCGATTCCTCATATGAGCACCCATGATTTAAGTGGGAGTCATGACGGTGGGTTACTATGCTAGTCTCCCTCGAGAAATAATCGAGTTGCGGGTAAACTGACTTGGATACCTTGATTTTTTTTAAAAAAGTTTCAAATCGATTTAGCTTTGATTTAGATATATTATGTTTTTTAATATTTATGAATTAACGTCATGCGTCCGACCAACTTAGTGACGTGACTTACAATAATTCTAGAGATATGGATGGCAACTATCATAATGTCGGGTGTATATTTATAATCGCTAGCGCTTGCATATTAAGCACTTATGCTTTTATTATATGAAGGTTTTACGCTCTCCCAATTACAAAGATCCAAGCAACTAAAGTTGCAAAATTCAATTCCAGAGAAGAGATGTCGGGTTCGCAATTCGAAAATAATTTGCCATGGAAATTAGTGGAGGGCTGAATTTCGAAACACGCCTAAATTTGTTTATCAACGATCATAGTAATCTACCAATCGTTCAATTCTTGTGCTTCATAACACAGGAAAAGAGAGAGACATTGATGATTCGATCTAATAATAATTAATGTCGCCGTTTCCTCGTGATGTACTCAATGTCCCCATCCATATAACAGTATAAAATTCTCAAGCATCAGAATTATCAACTTTGCTAATTAAAGTAATTGATGTGATAAGCTTAGGCAAACACAAATCTCATCAGCGAAGGAACATGTGAATCTTCACCACCAACAACAATGTCACATGGCATCAACGACCCGAGAAAAAGCTGTAATTTGGAACTTTGCGACTTTGTTTTCTCGTGGAAAGGAAAGCAAGGATATCGTAGACTAGACCGGTCGTTCCTCGGCACTGTCTAGTTTGATTATTATTTGTAATTTAAAATAAGAAAAGAAACTTAATCAAGTCGTTCTTAAGACAAATTAGCCTCCGGGGCCCACTGAATATGTGTACGATGGACGGCAGCGTAAACAATCACTAGCGTCCTTTGTACAAGTCACGGGGGTCACGCATTAATATGAATTGGAAAGTGGGAAAAGGAAGGCGAATATTAATAGCGACTCTGTTTTGGGAAAAATAAATAATTTGAAGTTTTTTTTTTTTTGGGATCGGGTTAAATCCATCTTTCGACGATAAGGACGAATCACGTGAGGACGCTAACATTACATACGCGGGATTCGACTCTTGCACATTACAAAGAGATCGAGTCATGAATTATGGTAAAGGTTAGATGTGCCTTTTCAATCCCGAGTTGAGAATATACAGGTCATCTCGGATATTGCATAGTATTTTTGACCAACACAACACGAACGAGACCTGATACATAGTTGGATCAAAGAGGTTATTTAAATCTAGTCCGGTATGGAGAATCAATTTGCCCAAAACAGGTGGAGAAGATTATTAAGTCATGCAAAGCAATGAACGAGCCCAACGTGACTTGCGGACCTAAACCAACCACGACGAGATCACCTTGATGTCTCGCTGACCTCAGCAATTACGTCACCGGTTGTCCGATGTTGTCAGCCACATTGATTTTGGTTGGAATTTGTTCTATGATCGCAGCCCAAGGCATGCCATTATACTTTTCGGGTGCTTGGCAACGGATCCAATTTTGCGCTCGAAATTACATATTGCTGTCCATATAGTAATCTGCTCATTTAAAAAGAATAATTGCAAACATATCGAGTCAAATCTGATATGAATAGTGATACCTTAGTAATTATTTTCCTATGTGGGAACTTATTTTTACATGGATAACTCGATAAAAATCATTCTAACCACTAGTTACTCTGGTCGGTTGAACTTACTATTTTATGGATGCCACTGTCTATGTGGGGAAGTTGCTCACTACTAGTCATATTAACAAAATTTTAGGTCAAAAGTCACATCTCCTAAATGAGAACTACAAAACAAAGTGGAAAAGTCCTTTCTCAAGAAAATGTTGACTAATACAATTCTAACAAGGACATTTTACTAGTCGCAGCGACAAAATTGCACTAAAGATGGAGGTTGGGAGATTTCCAGTTCAGAAATCGAAGGTCATCTGTTCAAATCCCAACAACTGCAAGCAAATTGCTTTGGATCAGCATCCTCGACACGGTCCAAAAAGGTATGGAATTATCGATTCAAAGATCTAACATTCTCATTCCTTACAATATCGAAATTAGTAACGATGTGTGGTTCAAAATCCCCATTGATAGGAATGTATAAGGGTTTTAGATTGGGTCCATGGATAGCTACTATGCTACCTATTTATGATACATTTCTCTTATAATTGAGAGTTATAATAGAGTGGTAGGATGTACTAATTATAGTGATATCTCTACTGGATATAATCCTAGTTTGAGAGTAAGCCAGAATGAAATATCGTGTCTTGATTTCTCTTTCTCTTCTTTACTCTTTATTTCATTTTGTTTATGCGCCTAATCCTAATAATTCAACCATTACCTTAACTACACAACATGAGGACGATTAGAGAGGTTACAGGGATGATATGATCTTCGAACGCATCAATGAAACGTTTTCAAGATGGTATTTGTCAAATTGTTGACAAGTAGCAATAAACATTGAGTCGAGGTGGAGATTGTCTCACTTGTTTTCTAGATGGGTTGAAAGAATG
Source organism: Rhodomyrtus tomentosa (assembly GCA_028455895.1). Classification (NCBI taxonomy): domain Eukaryota; kingdom Viridiplantae; phylum Streptophyta; class Magnoliopsida; order Myrtales; family Myrtaceae; genus Rhodomyrtus; species Rhodomyrtus tomentosa. The sequence continues at coordinate 37,482,723 of JAPCWY010000004.1, forward strand.
GCGATAGGTGAGGCCAAGATTGTCTTACCTATGCCTTGAATATTTATTGTTCATTTTTCCAACAAAACTTGGCCTAATTCTCTATTAAAAAAATTCACAAGCATTAGGTCTAGTCCTAAATCTGTTTCGAAATATTTTTGTCCAAAAAAAATATCCCAAAACTTAAGGTACAGTCTCAAATCTGCCCTTTCCTTTTTTTGTTGCAGGAAAAAAATCCTGAACTTTTAAATTCACGAAATTTAAATATACTCTCAAATCTACTCCCATTATCCAGTCCCAACTTGACGTGGCACTTCCGCATCGATGAAAAATCTACATCAGTAAAGTAATGGGGTGACATGGCACTTGATTGAATTTGTTATCGACGTGGAAATGATGTCAAGTTGGACTGGATCACATGGATTTTAGAATATATTGCAATGTGGTGACTTTTTAGACAAAATTTGGGGTAGATTTTGGACATGACTTAAAGCTTGAGATCTTTTCTGAGACAAAAAGCTAATGACAAATTTGGGACTGGCCTAAAATTTGTGGTTTTTTTTTGTTAAGACAATAGATTGAGATTTTTCCCGAGATAGAAAAAAGTAGTTTAGGATAGGTTTAGAATTGAACCTAAAGTTTGGAGTAGATTTGGGTGAACTTAACCTAAAGTCTAGGATTTCTTTAGAGAATTAGGCCAACAAAACTTGGACAAAAGGCTTGATTTTCAAAATTTCTATCAATTATTTGTGAAGTTTTCGAGAAATTTGTTTTGTTGTGTCATCTAAAGATGGCGTTTTGGCCCATTTGGGTCTAGGAAGATAAATCCGAATTTCTCCTTTCCTTAAGCAAGAACCAAAAAAAAAAAAAAATCTAATTCGAGTAGTCGTATATAAAAAGTTATCAGAATTATGTGTGTATCATCAGACGAACCACCAGGAAAATCTAACTGGAGTTATACTATTTATCCACTTACTTTGCAATAGAGGATCCACCAGGAAATTTTTAACAGGACAAAAACCATACAAAATGGATCATCTTGTGTGTATCATCAGACGAACCAAGGGCTCATGCCATTTTTAGTTTCGAACGCAGTCAAAGAGTACATCAAACATTTTGATACTCAAACTTGGAATAGGATCGGCCGTAGGGGTAAACAAACTAGACTATACTGGACTGGATCGGATCGGACCAATCAGGTTGATTCGAACCTTAAGGGAGGCGGTCCGATCCCAAGTTTCATGGTGGATGGGATCGGACCGAACCGCCTGGACTAGTCCGCCTATAATATATATAGGATAGATATTTATATATACAATTAAAAAAAAGAATTATAAATATTTGACTTTAAACAAAACGGTACAATGGTATTAAAAAAAAACCAGTTATTGCAATGTTTGCCTTCTATTCTTTTGCGAATTGATCTATATATACATTGTTCTTCTATTCTTTTGCAAATTGATCCAGATTTTTGTTCTCGACTTTTATAATAACTTGATTCTTAGAAGCAGAGCATGTTGGTTCATACTCATGAGGGAGCATATTCAGAGGTATAAAATTGTACAAGTTGGTAAATATCCAGGTTGTTCATTTGGTGATTGAATATAGTTGGATTCATAACAGCAATGATATCGCCCCTCCACTTTATTATTATTTTTTTTTTTGGGGGGGGGGGGGGGGGGGGGGGTTGAGGACAAACCCCTCTTGAGCTTGAATATCGTTAAAACGGTTGAATTTCAATGGAGGTATTCCATTGAGGGGGGATCATCTGACTCATTACCAGCTTGATATCCAGTTTGTCCAAATGAATAATTTTTTATTAGCATAATTAATTATGGATCATCTGACTCATTACCCATGCATGTATTCCAAGGATTAGATTTATATAAATAGCCGGTGTTAATGGTCCCATTGGGACCACACCGGACCGTCGTGGTCTCGATGATTTATGGTTTCATGTGGTCGCCGCCTTCGAAAAATAACATTTTTAGCAATTTAAATGCCAAATGAGGGGGGGAAATGTGTTGTTGTCCTTGGTGGGTCGAAGCACAGATATTTTGTCCTTTTTCATCTGCACCACAAGGTTGTCTGCTCGTTCCGTTTCTTAGACCTTCATCGAGAAATCCCATAAAGGTCTAAGGTCCAGCATGTCTGCTCATTTACATGACGGTTCCTACCTTTCTCGATAAGTACATGAATAAATATAACGAATTGGTTTCTTGACAGTACTGTCAAAGATAGTACGATCTCAATCGTAGATTCACATACTATCATCACTTGATTTGCATAAAATACTCATTGATTAAGAGATCGTGTGGTCAGAAATAACTGACAGTACTGTCTGACAATCAAATTAGTAGCTCATTATAAATATACACATGGAACAATATCTTACCACAATAGAATTCTGGACGATTCATTCCAATTCCTGGAAGTAGATGCATTCTTCTCTTTTCGTTTATCGCTCCAATTTTTTTTCCTTTCAAAAAGTTCATACAGTTTAAGCACATGAACGTAGAGATTAGGCTACCTTATACTGCTCAAAATCTTAAATTTGTTGGAGTTGACGAATACTTTGGGGATCCTTATTTCTCACATCAGGTATGCCCATGTAAGTTTAGGAAAACCAAAGTGTTATCCGATGACATGTGACTCATGCGCGCGGGATGCAGAGGTTTGGGAGCAGCGCCCTCGACACGGGTGTCCTGTTGCCCGATCAGCGGGGGGAGGGGGGTTCCGCTGCCCAGTCAGCGGACGGCTGCTCGCTCGCCGGTGAGCGGGCAAGGGTTCGGGGGCAGCGATCCCGGAACCTCAACGGGTTTGGGTTTTAGTTTAAGTCAGTCCGTTTGTTCTGGAATTAAAGAGTTTTAGATAGGTTTAGGTTTTGAGCCCGTTTGATATGGGATTAAAGAGTTTTAGACAAGTTTAAGTTTTGGGCCCGTTTGGGGCATATATATTTTGCTCGTTTTTGCTGATCATTGTAACGAGTTGAGTGGCTGTAAATCGACAATCATAATGAAATCTCTTTGCAGGACGTAGCACTATTCTGGGATGAACTTGAGTAATCTCGTGCGTCATTCAATTTTTCTTGATTCTCTGTGTGATCATCTGATTCGGTTGCGATAAATCCCTTCAAAATTCTTGTTCGTTCTTCTTTCAAGTAGAGCTGGTAATTTGCACAACCTTGGACGCAACACATGACAAGAAAAAAAATCGAATCACGAGGAAGAAATAATAAATATGACAAAACACGATACGGAGAATTCGTAAATCGACACGAGTTTCCGTCGCCTAGTTAATTATTTAGCTCATACAATCGAAACGGCACGAATTGAAAATTCGAATCATGACACGATGATACGAATCCTCAGTCCTTAGTTGCAGTCCCATAGCTGCTTATAAGGACGAGGACATTGCTTGTATGACGGAGCATCATTCCGTTTCTTGATTTCTTTTCTCGGGAGAAAAGAAAATACTGATCAGAACCATAATTCATGTTTAAATATTTTGTGATTAATAAAAAAATTATTGGTTCTTTCATTTTTATAAGAAATATGAACGATCATTACGGGTAAATAGTGGCTTGAAAAGCTTTGAATTTTGGACCATTGTTTTAATATCATGAAAGAAACTCCAATCTAATGAAAACCTCGTAAATAAGCGACGTGGAATACGCTAATGCCAGAATATCCAACCCAAACACTAAAGTCAACAGATGAAGTGAGATCACATGTATGTAGAGAGCATATGAAGCCCGTAGATAGATAGATGATGTCGGATACTTTAATACTCTATCTCATGTGCAAGTCCAACTAGGAAGGATGCGTGAAATCTAACGAACAATGAACCTCACATGTACAAACAAACCGAAGCGAATCCTGGTTATGTGTGGCAACCACCGTAAAATATTCTAAAGTGTGTTTTTTTTTTTTGTAATCGAGATTTCTCCCATGAAATATTCTAGAGTTTTAACATCACCAAAAACTCCAAACTGGTACACTTGTAATAAATTTACCTCAAATTATTTATTTTACCATGAAAAACCCTAAATTGATTCATTTATGACAAATTTACCCCAAATTGATATAATTGAATTTACCTTCAATTAATTTTCATTAAATTTTACCTTCAAATTGCTGAATTAGAAGACATGTGGCAATTGTCGGGTGCGCATGTTACCCTACGTTTACTACGGGTGTATCAATTTGAAATTTCTCGTGGTATTAACTCAATTTAACGAAAAATAATAGATGATAAATTTGTCATATGTGTACCGATTTGTAATTTTTTATGATAAAAAATTAGTTTGAGGTAAATTTGTGGCAGTCATATCAGTTTAGGGTTTTTAGTGATAAAAAAAAAGTTTTGGGTAAATTTATCACACGTATACCAGTTTGGAGTTTTTAGTGATCAAAAAAATAATTTGGAGTTAAGTCGTCACAGATATATCAATTTAGGATTTTTCGCGATAAGGGCGGTTAGATATTAGCGTGATTTTAATATTTAAATGTATCAAGAGAAAAAAAGGTCGAGCGATAATCTTGTTCACTCCTTTTGATTTCCTATTTTATTTTTAAAATTAGGAATAGAAGTAAAAAGTAATGACGGTCCAAGAAAACAAGTAATTTTAAAGTAAAAAATGCTAATACACGTGGTCAAAATCCGGAGTGTTTTTCCCACGGGCCTGTGCAGACTATTCTCGTGACTAATAACGAATCGCGATTAGTTGCTTGTCACAGCTAATAACCAACCCAATGTCCCATTCACATCAACTCATCGGCTGATTTTCATTCTTTATTATCTTTTGCTCAAGGGTCTAATTTTCGTGGTTAGTTTAACCCTCTCTAATTTACCAAAATGCCCCTCGTGGCACGATTGACGACTTTTGCTAGCATTTAGATTGCAATAGATAAATGGTAGTCATTAAAAAAGATATTTAGGCTCTGTTTATTTCGCCAAAAAAGAATGATGCGAAGAAATATATTTCTAAAAATGATTATTTGTATTGCTTGTAAAATTAAATGCACGAAAATAATTCTTATCGTTCACGAAAAAAAAAATCGTGATATAAATTGCTGTCGATGATGAAATTTTTTTTATTGATTAATTATTCTAGGTGATACAAGCCATTAATTCTATGAAAATATTTTTTTTAAGTTATTCATTTTTTGCGGAACAAATAAAGTAATAATTGCAACTTTGTAAAGACAGAAAATTGTAAAAACATCTTTGGACTTTTACTACTCACACGATATCGTATTTCGGGGATTTTCTTTTTAATGCAATCGGGTCTTTGAAATTATATGTTTGTCTATTCGTGTTTCTCATTCTTTTAGAAAAAGGGATAAAAGGAAATTTGACTAAATTTTTTTCGTTGAAATTATATGTTTGTCTTTTCTTTAAAAAAAAAAAGAAAGGAGAAAAAACCAACGGAAATGGCGACGTCCCCGTTAAATGCCCCGCCTCTTGATGTCACACAAGAGGCCGCCATGAAGGACCACTATCTCGTCGCACACTAGATATACATCATATTAATGGAATAGGATTCACTTTCAAAATGTCTTGGTGACGAAAAGATAGACACACGAGGCTTAAAGAGCGCGGAGCGTCCAGTACTCTTCAACGCATGATACTGAGAATACTCACCGAATTGGAATAAGTTCGGCACCGGACTGCCAAATCTTGGCGGTCTTTTCTACCTAATGAATGAAGAGTTGGCTTTGAAATTGTCCACCTTGCACCCACCTTCTCGGTAGTCGGTATGTCCTTCGACATAGTATTGTTTATCTTGCAACCAATTAGGTGCATCGGTCCTCATAAAGACAATGGATGAGATATTTTATGTCCCTTTTCATCTGCACCACAAGGTTGTCCAAGAAAATCGATTTGCGGGCTCGTCGAGGAGAAGATGTAAGCTGTAATTTAGCGGTTCTATGCTCTTTGTTATGGTTTAAATCATCAAATAGCTGGTTATTGCTCATCAGTCCTCATCTCCTCAGCTTCCTGAACATCAAATGAATTCAACACAAGCTAAATTTTTTAAACAACTTTAAAGATATTCATTAATCATTAAAGGAAGGAGGAGAATGAGATCACATCCTCAATTGAAAAGGGGGGAAAAAAATAGGAGGACGAGGAGGAGGAGGAGGAGAAAAAGAACACCTAATCAACTGAATTCTTGAGCAATTCATGTCACCTTTTCCATATGAAAAGGCAACCAATAACTGTACCCCTAACAATTTCCCTAAAGCTAACTTTTAGGGCTTCGAATGCAATTTTGAACCGAATATACGAAAATGCCTTCTCCAGTGCAAGCAGCCACTTCCTGGCAAGAATGGTCAGAAATATCTGCAGAAATCAGCCACCACAATCTTGTTGGCAGCATGCTTCTCCTAGAATACGGATGAATTTGCTTCGGACTGAGGTTTAGGGGGCGGAAAAAAATGCCTGTACCAAGTATGTGAGACGGATAAGACAATTTATTATCGGTAATAAAAGATTAAAGGGCACGACCAAGAGCGAGCCTGCCTTCAAACTTCGCACTAAATTTTAATGCCATAACCTATTGCAGAACCCGTTCCTCGGCCTTTTGCTAGATACCACCTCTGAGAAGGTGTCAACCAACTGTCCCGCTAAGCTACTTCGGTCATCACTCAGAGCCTGAACAAAGGTGTTAACCACTCTCCGTTCCTGCTCCGTGGATCTTAGGCTGAACCACGTTAAAAATTTCAGCCTGAATTCTTGATTAATGTGACCCCGACATTCAAGTTCCCTTATGGTCTTGACGCAATCCTCGAAGTTATCGTCCAAGCTTCCCGAACCACTAGAGATATTGCTAGGGGACCCATTTATCAGAGTACTATCGCAATCGTGCAACTCTTCTTTCATGCTCAAAGCTCTTTTTCTGCAGAGCTCAACCTGAGAATCTGCAACTGGTGCTTCTCCAGCAGCAGCCCCACAAGTCCAAGCCCGTGAGTCAACAATCATCAGGGGTCCAGCTCCATTGTGCTTCCTAAGTTCATGGGAAGCAGCATCATCATCCACCTCAACGACCTGATTGAATAGGCAGCCGTTATCTTCATCCCTGGAGAACTCATAGGGAGGAGCTGCCTCATTTAAATCAGGGACAGAAGCAACATTTAAGTCAAGTTCACGCGGAACAGATGGCACATAATCTTCTACAACTTTCTCCGGCTCCGTCCTTTTGCTTAATCCGCAACATCTCTCCATATCAGCACTGCAGAAGCCATCGAAACATCCCCGCTCTTGAGCTGAAGCCAGGTGCAGGATCTTTCCGAGATCGCGGACCTTGAAACCAGCAAAAGCAACTGCATCTGTAGACTCAGGCTTGATATTGGAACCAGAGGAACTTCCTTCAACAAGGGCTCTCTCATTGTTGCCATCAATAGCAGCTAACGGGTTGTGGTTCTTGTGGATGATCTCCACACTTTTTGTGAAACCCTTCGCCTCGGAATGACCCAAATCACCTGCTTCTGTATAAGAAATTATGTGAAAGGAATATTCAGTGCATGGCTGCAGATTGGATATCAGAATTCTTCTCTTGTCTCTAGGAAAGACGCAAGCGGGTTCTTCTCTCGTCTCTTCTCCACTCTTGTGATACCACAGTTTGTAACCCTTGATGTTGTCAGATGAGGGAGAAGACAGTTCAATCAGAACAATAATGACAGAGGATGAAGTTACTTCCTCAAAGAGGAACTTGCAAGCAGCAGGACGTGACTCCTCTGTAACGGAGACAGGAAAATTGTTAAAGAATACTATTATGTTAATGTACTCCCGATCCAACTCCAAAAAATAAAGTACTTCAGAAAAGATAAGGGCCTAGTACAGCGGATCTAACCTCTACTGGTTATATTGCCATTGGAAGCACTGACCAACAATTCCTCTGCTATTTCAACTGCAAGAGAGCAGAGTCTCTGCACATCACCTGCAACTGATAGCCTGCTGACAATTCCCCGTGCCATTTTGGCAGAAACACCATTGATGGGACCCACCTCTGTTTCTAATTTGGCCTTTGCATCTTTGACATATTCGTGCAAATCTTTGAACCGGGACGTACCATCCAGAAGCCTGTAACTCAAGCATATTCTATAGCACAGGATATCAACACGACGAGCATCCTTAGCTATAGCTAGTTGCTTTTTCCAACTTCTGCATGTATCCACGTTAGAAAGACATCAGCATAGGTCGGAAAACTATTGCAGGAAAATCAACAACTTTTTCCTCACATGTACTCGCGTTTAACATACGTTAGTGTCTCATGTATTTAGTTTTGGGTCTTATTCTCATCAATACATACAGAATACATCGAGATGGATTTTTCCTTCCCCTTAAACAGGTTTTCCAGTTTCAACCTAAACCATCAAGCTTCCCGACCCCTTTTTGTTTCTATTTCCAAGTGATCTGAAACCTGACTAACCACATAAATGCATTCACATATTGCACAAAACATCTTGCTCTTGGCCAAATCATACAAAACCATATGCTTAAAAAGCTTTATCATAAATTTATATTGAGACATCTTCTCTGGCCATGGCAACTTCAATACTCAGGATAGATAGCTAATAGATGGCTATTCTGCCTAGATTTAAGTAGAAATAAGATAGGATCCAGAAGGAACATAACTCTGTTGAAAGTTACTCGTGAAAAAATCATTCACCGCAGAAGTAAATTACACTCTCTACCCATGAATTTCGCGGCTACCGCAATATAAACCTCATTCACTGTTTCAAACATCAGTTAAGTAGGAATCTAATAAGTTCAGGAATAGGCACAAGATAGTTTTGATGAGAAAAATGTTGGGACCAAAACTCTGGTAGTCATAAATGTAGGTAAATAGTTGTTTCACAAAAAACATTGTTCATGTAAAACTCAGAGCAGACATCAACTCTTTAAGCAATGTCCGGATGACTGAAAACGCGAAACATAGAAAATACTAATACAAAGAATACCACAAAGCACCTTACCAAAAAAAAAAAAAGAATACCACAAAACATACTCACACAACTTTTTTTTTTTTTTGCTAAATGACGATCAGAAATACCAATAATGGAGAACAAATCCCAATAAGGCACAGGCAGGGTACTTAACAGAATGAAGTAATTATCTGGTACATACAATAAAATAACAAGTTTAGACAATAACACAAATTCATGGGCAAAGAAAATCAAGGTGCATGTGCAATCAATGAATGAGCTTAACAACATTCATCAGATAACAAATATTCCACAACCATGTGCCTCTGGGGCAAGGATAACCACGGCCTAAAAGAAAAAGTATTGCCGCATCAGAACGGAAGAGTGAAAAGAGGATCCCTTACCCTAAAATTCCAGAAACTTTACCACAAGCAGCACAGCAGTAACTGCCATCAAGCTGCATGAGTTGTCCAAGATCGACAACTCCAGCCTTTTCACGTTGAAGAGCACACTCAATGTGGCATGACAACCCACAGGAGCCCAATACCCCGTTATCAGACTCTGATGAGCACACCAACCATAGGCTAGGATCCTTATTGTCATCAAACAAATGGCAAATACAGCAAGAGCACCTCTTGCAAAATGTATCATCAGTTGAAAGGACAGCTCTACAAGCGGAATTTTTGCATATCCATGACTTTGAATGCCCAAAATCTGAAGCCTGTTCAATGGCCGGAGGAAGTCGCATTGGGTTATCTCCCTTTCTTGTTTGCTTCTTGGAAGAAGGTTGAATGCTCGGACTATTTGAGGCTTTCCTGAGATCCTGCTTCTTAAATGTTCTGTTGTTTGGTTTCAGAGTTTCTCTCATTTTGCTTTTTGATGAGGCTGAGTTTTTCTTGTCCTTATCAAAGCAAGTTCGAAGAAGTTCCTTCTTCAGACCAGATTTTAAGAACTCTTGCAGCAGATCTGGACTTTTTGAAGCATCATCTGAATTCCCATTTTTTTCGGGAGTACTCTGAACACTTGAAGAAAGACTCTGGATACTGGAAACTGGATAGAGAATATAGTTCATTTTAGCGACAGGAGAAACCATTGAAAATACCATAATAGAAAACAGATTTACGAAAAGAAACAAGAAGTTCCCATGCTTAGACAACGTGGAAATAAACCACCATTACACAAATAAAATCCAGCACTCATAAAAGAAGAAGCCTATAAAACACATAAACTCGTTCAACAGCTCAGCAATGATCCAGCATATTAAGATATAAACCCAACCACTCCCCTCATCTCCCAAAAAAAAAAAAAAAAAAAACCAAGAAAAAAAGAAAAACAAAAGTACTAAGGTATGTCAAAAGGATGGAGAAATCGATGAAGATCTCACTCAAAGAGTAGACCCAAGATGGAAGAAGTGGAGAAAAACACCTAGCGTTTTGTCCGAGTGTCGATTCCTCCTGATGTTTTTCTTTATCAGAATTCGATCCATGATCTTGCAAATACACATCAATGAATTCCACCCTTTTCAAACATGTCTTTGTAAGCATAAGTTGAGACTAAAGGGAGTTCCAAACAACCCATTGCAAAAGGGTCATGGGAAAAATCATAAAGCATGACTTATGGCCACAAGGGTTTGAACAAGAACATGAAGGCTGTGGTGGGGAAGCAAAGTTTACAGGTTAAAAAGAAATATAGACAGAATACCTGAAGATTTGATCATCTAGACTAGAATGGTGAGGTATTCTCACAAAACCCTACATATTCTACATCCTAATTCCATGAAAATAAACCACTGTTGAGGAAATTTTTTTAATTTGTGTTGCACAATATTAAAGGAACCGATCCAAGCTACGAGCCAGGTCAGATCTTGCATAAATCCATTTGATCTATGGTGCAGTCTCTCTAAACAGGGGGGGCAGAGCTTGATCTACCAACACAGTGAAAACAATAGGAATAAAGAAGGCAAAAAGCATGAAAAAATATCACAGAATAGCTTTGAAAGAACACGCCCATTTACTATTAGATCAACAGGGTTATGACAGAAAATGAACAATCTTGACCAGGATCCAGCAGATCTACTTTGTTTAAATGCAAGGACAAAACACCAAGGCTAAGATAAAACTCAAACAAAAGCTTTCAAACTTACACAGATCCTCGCGAAATCCTACCGATTTATTCAGCCTCCATCAAATCAAAATTCTCCGATCTAACGAATGTAATGAACTCAATGGCCATTCATGTAGATAAGTTCTCAGATCTGAATCTCAACAGGCAAGAAGAGGACTAATGAGAGATATATGCAATCGAACCTACGGAGGAATGTGCGCATGCTTATAAACGCATCCCGTCAATATATGGTCACAAATCTACAATTGCGCTTTAAAAGATACAACATATTAAATTGGATGCCCAAATGCTGCTCCTTACGTACGTTGGAATCCGAAGAGTTTCATGTGAGCCATTTTGCGATGGATTAGTCTAATTGAGCAAGATATCTTTCCTAATAAAAAGAATCCTAACCATCGGTGCTCATTTCTCACATGAATACCATTTCTGAGTGCCACGCGTTGGACATGCAGAAATTCATAACCAGGCATTGAAAGTATACCACATATCTTAGTTGGATACTACTTCTGACAACTTTTAAACCGGAAAAGAATTTTAAATCTGGCGTAATTGATAACGGACAATGGATCCTTCACAATACACGCGAACTGCACTCCACTTTAGAGTGCCACAAGTAAGTCATGCGTATGTTTGGATATCCACGTACTGCAATAACCATAAAATCTTCTGACAATTTCAAATTTTCACAACAATTAAAGGAGGCATAACCAATGATAACAAATATCCATTAGAAAAGAGAGGTACTGATAAAACTATTAAACTCCGCCTGACTACCAAGCAAGATCATGTTGCAAATGCAAACAAAGAGAACACGCTAGGCAGAAGAAAAGTATCGAAAGGTAGAGAGGAAACACACATAGTGCAGCACTAGTTTCACCACATATATGACATGAGCATCAGACTCACAATTGTTCCAGCAGTTTGTGATCCCAACACTAATATTATTCTCAGACATATATGGAACGGAATAAAGATGGACCAAGCTACTTATGGTTTCATGACCACGCCCCTCACAAGCTCCATCGATCAATTCCAGATAAGGAATTCTAAAGCATTATCCAAAGAATTTACAATATTCAGCGAAATGTGACCTCGCTCTTGTTCTTCACATTGATCTCAGCACTTGCTTGAAAAGTTCCGCATGGAATTGATGAGGACACAGTGTAAAACATAAACTATGGTTCCTAACATGCAAAGTTCAGCAAGGCTTCGACTCAATTCAATATCATGTATCATCACCTCTCTTGATGTATTTCTCTTCTAGCAAGAAGCAAACCTTTGGTTACACTCCGAAGGTGCTCAGTGATGACACAAACATAGGCCTGTCTGCGCATATGCATAAAACCATATATGTTCATGTATGCATACATGCTTGTATACATGCATGCCTATGTCATGGCTGATGACAGAACAGCCATGACAGGACAAGAGGTTCAACTAAACATCATGTTGCTGGTTTTTCATAATCTGCTAGTGCAGACAAGCCAGGAGTCCCAACATTTTGTCAATAAAATATTAAGCCTAAAAGGCACTCATGCATGTGCAGACATCTTTCTGCATATACATAGATCCACACACATGCGTGCATTCTGAGAGACAACAATGATAAGAAGAAATCTACGAGCCTAACCAGCTAATCCACTCATTGAGCATTGCATTGACTCAGATAGTAAAGCATCTACTCATTAATTCCATAGAAATTCATTGAATGCAATGCAATATACTCAATATCATCATCCATAATACAATAAATGAAGGTAAATATTAACATAATTTACTCATCACGAAACTGCAATGTATCTTGATCATCTTTCTTACACTTGCAACTCTTACGAAAAGCAAGTAAACAACCTAAAAAGCAACACTAAGAAGAGAAAATGGATGGTTATGTCCAAATACAAACCTTTAGCTAAAAACTTGTCTTCTATATCCATATTCTGGTCAACTAAGTAAATAGAACCAATTTGACTCTCCCTGCAGCAGAAGATCAGCAACAGAGCATCTGCATAATAGCACATATGACATAGAAGCAATTCAGATTACTCAATCACGCTAAATAATTTACGAAGAGAGCTGTCTCTAAGGGACAAACTAAGGACCTACATACTTTGCTCTTCTAGCTTTGATTAAATTATGGCTAAAACAGACAGAAGAAAATAGTCCAACTCATTTGATCATAAGATCAAGAAAGCACACTCGTAAGCAACAACTTTCTCTGGAGAGCAATTCAGGTAGTTTTGACCTGATTCAAGTAATTGTAAGGTGAATAAAAGCGAGGTCAAATGTAGAGTCTCTTTCTATTTGTGCAATTGAGCTCTTCAAACCACCCCCAACAATTAATAAGACAAAACTTTTGACCTTTATATTTATGCAATGCATCCAGCAGAATCAATGGGATGACAAAGTAGTGAAAAATACAATGCAAACCAATAAATGTATTCGAACAAATCAAGATGTAGCCACAGCATCGTAACATTGTTTCTAAAAATAGATCAAAAACAAGTGTAATCCTTAATGCACAGCACATTCAATACAAGCGTCTTACACAGCATGCAGCATTCACAAAGACACAAGTAATAAAGAAAAGTAGAATAATTCCACCTTTCCAAGCTCCATCTCAAATGCCACAGAAAAATAGCAGCAAAAGCAAGGATCTTTGACCGCCAGACTAAAGCAACAACACGTAAAACAAACTAACCCAGACGAGTTCAGCTAAATGTCGCCCCTTCGACTCATAAATGCACAATAATGTTCATGCATTCTCTCAATTCAATCGTGCACAGAACCACACAACAGACACCGAACCAGATCAAAGCCAATCAAGTACACAACTTTCCGCCGAATTCGCGCACCGGAGGACGTACAAAGGACGAAGAAAAGCTCGAAAATCCGAACGAGCGGAAGCGAAACGCACCAAAACGCATAACGAACCGGATCTGAGCGAAGAGACAAATCAAAAACACACGCTCCAAAACCGAAAAACAAAAAAAAAACAAAAACAAAAGAAAAAGCGAAGACGGTGACGAATTTCGCCGAAACGCACCTGAGCAGGCAAGGCAACAGGAGAAATTCTAGGGTTTTTGCCTTCCGGGCGAATCAAACCCGAACGAAGGTCTCGTTCGCAGCTAATTTGGAGAGAGAGAGAGAGAGAGAGGGGTCTCCGAGTCCTCCTGAAGGAGAGAGAGAAAAACTTGTTCGTTTGGTGTTCAAGTTTAGGAGGAGTTAAAAATAATAATCAAATCAAATAAATAAAAAAGACTGGGGAGGGACAGGCACGCGCCATCTGGGCGCGTCCGAGTGGTTGGTCATCTTCGAAAAGTGCAGTTGGTTCTGCTGCGCAGGAAAAAGTACGTGAAGCACTGTCCTTCCATCCCATTGGTGCGTGCGCTTTAACGCCGCGAGCCGTCGCGTCGATAATTACGATCTCTCTCGGGGGCGTTTTCCCGATTATTTCCTTTATCGGGTTCTTCCCGAAAGAAAAAAATTAATTAATTAATTAACACGGTGGAAAATTGGCAAATTGGAAAATTAACGAAAAGGAAAAAGAAAAATCCGTCCAGTCAAATCCCTGTCGTTCAGCAATTTTTTACTTACCACGAGAAAATATGGACCGTCCGATCAAGCCCCCCTGCAATGCTCGAATTTAAGGTTTCATGTCGTTGTTTTATTGGTCATGGGCTTCTAATAAAGTGCTCCTGTTTTTTACTTTGCCTCATCGGTCATGCTAACGAGCCGTCAACGCTTACCAAGCATAGTAAAAGAACAGTTCATATTTCGCAATAATAATAATAATAATAATAAAATGCTATAAAATAAAGGTGCGTTTTTCAAGATTAGCTACCCGCTGATCTGACTCGATTTCATGTCGATCGACGAAGCGAAACGATAGTCGAAGAATTCTCGTGAAAATGATCATTGCATGGTATACCCCTTTTTGGTCGAATTGCATATTGGAGCTCCACCCACCAGGAATCCTATTTGGATTCCACCCCATCTATTGGCTGTTACCCAAAAAAAAAACAAAAACAAATAAAGCTATAAAATAATGTTTAGTTCATCATTAACGCGGAATGAAGGGGACTAAGCATTTGAGGACACGTGGTCTGGTGAGGGGCCGACACGTGTCGGTGGAATCTACAAATTAAAAGGGTGGGAGGGATGTGCCATGTCAAAAAGATTGGGTCGGGGTTGAATTGGAGGTCACTTTTTCACGGTGCACTTTTTCTGTTGTTCTCTCCTTCTCCTTTTGGCAAGATAAATTTACAGCTGGGAAATCAGCAACCAGACACGTGGCATTTTCCAGTGGAGAGGGTGGCGGGCGAGACTTGATCCCCCCTCCCCCCCCACAAAAAAAAAAAAAACTCCCCGAACATTCAACCGGCACGTGTGAAGTCGGCTTATGGGGGGGGGGGGGGGGGGAGTTGGGCAGCTGAAAGGGAGAGGTTTGGGACGTTGACTCCGTCCAATGTCATAGTCAATTTTATTTTGATTCGATTGAGCAATGAAAATTACGTTTAGAATATAATCTATGGACAGCTAATTGGGGAGGTTGGGAAAAGCTGCAACACATGATACATGAATTGAGATTCTATAGGTTGACCTTCCTGAATTCGATGTAATTGGCCACTGCAAGTGCTATGGCCTTTTGAGCGGGTTTCGTCGATAAGCTTGTTATCCATTTGTTTCGCCCGCGAGTTGTATCTTTGGTTATCCTTAGTTAAACCGATGCGGGTGAGCTTCGCGAGTGCTCCGCCGTTATGGGTTTGCACAATCGAGCACCCGTCGATAAGCCTGTCGGGCAATTGTGGTATGATTATTAGAGTGTAGTTCATGTTTTACACAATCTATATTGGATGCGAGGGTGGATTGTGAGAAGATAGGCTGCATAAGGGGCCGCAACCCCTTGCCCAAGCCCTTTGCCATCCAAAGTGAGGGGTTGGCGACAAATTAATGGCCTTGCCCAGGGTTTAGCAGGGATCGCCGGCCCTCTATCAACGATTGGGGAGGTCACCGGTTCTTTGAATAAAAAGCTAAAAAATAGGAAGGGAAAATAAAACATATATATTTGAAATAATTTTGAAATGTTATTTAAAAATCACGCACATCAGTGTCTGTTGTGCCATTTAGGACGGTCGACATCTATGTTGTCAGTTTTCGACAAAAAAAAATTGGTTGAATAGTGTAAGTTGACAAAACATATAAAGGTTGAGGACTCACTCGGTAAAACAAAGATTTGAGAGTGAATCGATTACAGAATTAACTAATGTGATTGGTGGAACCGATTACCTAAAGATCACATGCAAGGAAGGTAACAAAAAATCAACCCATTGGGTCCAACACTATCTGTAGCCCTATAGGTTACTCATTGTAAATTTGTCATAGCCAGCTAGATCGCAAACGATAAAGAGAACTCCCCAGAAAGTCTAGAAGTCGCCCTCGATTCTCTTCTTAGGAGAATGCAACTTTATGTCCCAATCTAATGGATTCTCCTTTCACTGCAACTGCAAAAACAAATGGTGATCTCTAAAGAGTTGATGGGTTCTAACATGGTAATTACCAGTTACCACCATTTGTTGAAGTTGGTTAAGATTTTAGACGGGACGATGACCTCGATGAATCCTTGGATTATGACTATCACGATTCACTTCCACATAAGTAACGAATTATTATCTTTTGCATATTGTTTTTTTCGTTATGAAATGCATAGCTCACTAGAGGCATTGCCGTTAATTAAAGGGCTAATACCTCCAAAACCTCAAATTAATATATCTGTGATAAGTTTACCCAAACTATTTTTTGACCATAAAAAATTCCAAACCAATACACATGTGATAAATTTATCCCAAACCGATATAGTTATAATAAATTTACTCTCCGTTAATTTTTATTAAATTTTACCGTCAAATCGCTGAATTGAATGACATGTGACAATTGTCGAGTGTACACGTTATCATATGTTTGCTACATATGTATCAATTTGAAATTTTTCGAGGTATTAACTCTATTTAATGGAAATCAATAGAGGATAAATTTGTCATATATGTACCAACTTGAAATTTTTTCTGGTCAAAAAATTAGTTTGAGGTAAATTTATCACACTTGTACAAGTTTAGGGTTTTTGTAGTTAAAAAATTAATTTATGGTGAATTTATCACAAATGTACCAATTTAAATTTTTTTATGGTCAAAAAAATAATTTCGAGTAAATTTATCACATGTCCATTAGTTTGGAATTTTTCATGGTATTCATCTTTAATTAAATGTAGAAATGACCTTTCTTCGTAAAGAAAGGAGTTTTTCTTTAATTAAAAGTAACGTAGATATCCATAAACCAATAGGAGAGGTATGTCATTTTAGCTCTTGGGTAGTTTATTTTATGGGAAAAGTGTAAAAAAAGTCCTAAATTTATTGCATTAGTGTTGCTTCAGTCCGAAATTTTTTATTGGTACCAATTGAGTTCCAAATCTTTTTATATTTATGCTAATTGAGTTCATCTGATCAATTATAATCGAAAATCACTGACGTGGATGCCAACCATTCCACGTAGCACTATCGACGCTGACATAGACATTTCAAACATTTTTTAAATATGTTTTTGAATTTTAATAATTTTATCAATTTTTTTTTCTTTTTTCCCTTTATTATTCGCTCTTTTTTCCTTCCCTCTTTTATGTTGCAGGTGGTCGACCACCACCCAATTGCAGGTTGCATGCCGTGATGGCTAGTCTCCCCGAGCTGAAGGTGAGCCTCACTACGGCATACCTTTGCCTTGATTAGATCCAGCAATGTCGACCCATGTGACCTCTAATGCTGCTGTCGATCCAAGACCTTCACGAATGGTGAAAGATGGAAGGGAGAGACAATAGCTACAACTCAAGTAATGAGAGGCTAGTATTTAACGATGGCTAGAGGCGCATGGTGAGGCATCATCGCATGCCTTAACCAGGCGAGGCATAATCGCCTGCCTCAACCAGGCGAGGACGACTTCAATTAGGCAACCCTCATCGGGCCTTGTTCTCACCCAAGCGATGTCGCCGAGGCCACCCTTCCTAGGCAAGGGCTGATCGTGGCTAGACGCGCCCTTGCTGGAGCTTGCCCTCGACTTGGCAAGACTAGCTATCTGGGTGTGTGGCCAGTGGCTGGCCACCTGTAATGCAGAAGAGAAAAACAAAAAAGGGAATTAAAAAAGAACGAAGAAGAAACAAAAAAATGGAAAAATAATAATAATATAAAATATTGTTAAATTTTCAAAAAATATTAAAAAAATGTCAACGTCAGCATCGACTGTGTTACATGGGATGACTGTCATCCATGTTAGTGATTTCCAGTTAAAATTGATCGGATGAACTCAATTGGCGTAAATGCAAAATGTTTAACACAAAATTGGCTTCAATAAAAAGGTTTAAGACTGATTGACACCAATGTAATATGTTTAAGACTTTTTTTTTATACTTTTGAATAGTGTGAATTAATACACAGTTTTCGACCAAAAATAATAATAAATAATATTTAAATGAAAATTTATTCATGTAATATAATTTTTGTATAATGATGGATAATCGTGATCATAATTTAGAATGGATAACTTTTAACAGCATGATTCTATTGATAATTTACGTTTTAATACACTATCTGTAAGTGTAAATTTATTTACAGTCATTAACGGAAAACAAAAAGCCTTTAACCAAAATAGATGTTCGAAAAATTGGCTATTACTCCCATGCTTCTTCGGACTCTTTTTGATCTACCTCCTTTCCAATTGTTATATCTAGCAATATCACTTCGAGAAGGGTGAATAGGCGATTTTAAACAATTTTTATTAGAAAAAAAAAGAATTTAAAATATCAAGTCAAAATTTACATAGAATTTGAATATGAATATGTGCAATTTTAATTATGAACTCGAGTATGCAATTTGATTCAAAATATGAACACCAATATGCAATATTATATCAATCATTATAATAAGAGTTTGAGATAGAGAATATTGTACATGACAATTATAGCGGTTCGACTTAGATCAAGCATACGTGCACTCTCCTATACTGAAAATTGATTGGCTAGATTCCACTTGATGAATCAATGAAGGTTTACAATAAGCGATGATGCTCTTTTTGATAGATCACACTATCCTTTCTCAATCACTCTTACAAAGCCTCTTAATAATCGTCGTATAAAGCTCACGAGAAGTAGTATGAATCTGAATAATTCTAGCACTTTGGAATTTATGATTCTGATCTTATATCATAGTAGCAGCATGGATCTCATTTTATATTCCCTCACCCCCAAACTAGCCATTAGATAAGTTTTCAAAGGATCGCTCTTCAATCGCTGCTTGGACGCCATCAATATTGATTGAACGAAATTATATCTAGGGAGATTTGGTAGCCATTGGTATAGAATCTGAACCCCTCATATTATGTCGTCCATACTACTCAATATTCGGTTTCCATAAGTGGAACTCTTCAAATATGGAAGTTACAATCAAGGATATTCTATTAATCATGCTATAGAATCATCATGTCAATCAAAGATTATAAACTTTCATAAATACCTCAGCAACAGACATATGTCAGCCGTGGGTCTTCAGAATCTAGAATCAATATATCTTGCAGCTTCTAAGCAATCTTCATAAACAGACTTCATAAACAGAAATAGTATTCCATATCTGAATACATCGTTGTGTCCGAATAGTTTTCATAAACGAAGCTAGTCTTCAGAATTCATAACTCAGATGCAATATCTTGAGCTCTATCTTCTAGTCCCTCCAAGTGTATTGGCAATTGTGACTCTACCTCGCTTTTCACCTATCCAAGGTCTTTCCAAGCTTTATCGAATTTTCCGTTCTAGGCCTTCTACTTAAGTACCTCAAGTTTGTAGACACTTCTACGCCCAATACTTTGTTCACTGTTGATAGATAACTTGCAACCTTCAGACGTTCTGGTAATACACTATAGGCATAACGGCTTGTGTTTCTTTCATTTGATTCTACTCAATCAATAAACACATTAGTAGCCTTCGATTTTTTTGTCATCTTCAAAACATCATAAGGGATTTTCTTTAACATTAGTGAGATCGAAAAAGTCTTCTACTGCAATTAAAGACAACATCATGGGTGAGAGTAGCAGAGGGATTGAACAGGGTTTTTTTTTGAAACTTCGGTTCATGCATGTTGCTCAAGAAGCAAACATAATAATTTCGAGGTGGACTTACGAGGATGTTGGATGTAGGAAGTCTCATATCAGGGACACAGAGTAAAATGAAGCAATTAATATAGTCTAATCAACTCATATTTATTGCTTAAATTTTTAAGTTAATGTGGATTAAATGAGGTATGTTGATGGCCCTTACTTGGGCTCTTTTTGGCAATCTCATCATGTGAAGGTTCTGAGTTTCCGTTGCGTCGTCTTCGGCAAGCTAGTGTCAAAATCGATTGTTGATTGATGGATCATTCCCAATTTACATCGGGGTTTGGCAAAATGTCTCAAAGAAGGGCCCTTGGCTGACTCTCTAGCCGTCATGGCAGATGGTGTCCTTGGCTTCTCGCTGAGCTTGGCTAGGTATGACGGGATTCGACCGCACGTTGCCAACGAATAACTTTTGTGAACTTGGTTCGGTTCAAGGAGCGGACAATTTAATACTGGCAAATACGGTACAGTATACCACCCATTAGAGCCACATCTGCATACAATTCCCTCTTTTGTAAAGGCCATCCCGTGCAAAAGTCCCCCGACATAAATGTCTTATGTGAAGAAGGTGGCGATAGTGGCCCAATGTTCCCTGTCTCGAGTGGTGAAGTTGCTGTCTTTGCCTCTCTTTTTACACAACGAAAGATAAGTGGTATCTTTAAAGACTCCTCCCACATAAAAGCTCAGGTATCGAGATCGAGGTCGAGGGCTCCTCGTTTAAGCAAATTCGATCGTCTCGCTTGTATCGTAATAAACAGCACCGGATCCTATAAAAAAGACTGCATCCTGTGTGTTCCTAAGTCATGAGATATTGTTATAGCCTCATTGGTTTACGGAAAGGATCGACACGCGCGCGCAGCGCATGTTCGACCTCCAACGCGACCCGATGCGGACCACGGTCGCCTTTCCGGCTATGCCTTTGCTTCGGTCCGGTGGATCTAAGCGGGGCTACTTTTTCCCACAGTTCTCGAGTGCCTAGTAGGAAACATTCGCCCTCGAGACGAAGCAATCTCGAGGGGACACGAAAGGCGAAAAGGGGAGTGATTTTCAAACGACGAGAGAGATGTGACCGGCTACAGCAACCGGTACGAGGGAGCAAGATCGCTGCACCATTGTTGCCGCATCAAGTACGGGGGTTTGTCATGCCCGTGGGCAAACATCGGCAATTCCACCTCAGTCCACGATGTTCCATTTTCGACGACAGGACTTCTCCCTTTGTTGGCCAATACACGCCTTTCCTCATTATCACGGTAGGGTGCTGTACCCTAGAACAACAGTTGGTCGAATTTAACGAGAAAATTATCTAAGTAGTTCTATATTTGGGGTAATTTATTTAATGGGTTATTCAAGGATGATCGTAGAAAATAGCTATTTGACAGATTTGAAATCTAATTTGCCTGGCACGATAGCCCGTGTATTGGATCGGATCACGAGAAAGAAATTTCTTGTCAGTCTCTTATAATGGGTGCAGATGATTTGCTTTTGACTAAATTGCAGAGAATTTTATTAAATCCACTGCAAGAAGATTCCTACAGTTCTCGTAGATTTGATAAGCTCTTGTCCAAGAATATTATGTAAATTCATTAGCTACAATCATCTGAGCGTATTAATAGGGCCGACCATCTTCCTCTTTGTTCACGGGTAATGTGCAATCGCATCTTTTGATTTTTGTGAGACCTACATGATTATCGGCTCCGGACAGCAAAGGAGGCGCTAAAACCTTTGTGTGAACTTATAGGAGAAACGTACCAAACAAATCCTAAGTTTTTTTTTTTTGGCATTGGTATCAATTCAATCAATTCAATCAACTTAGCCAAAAATCGATGACGTGAACACCGTCATCGTATGTGACACGACTGGCCCCGATGTGAACATTTGCTGTAGCCCTTCAATTTTTTTGCTTCATCAATGGTACTACGTTATTTCATAGCCTTCACTTTTCTACTAGGTCTACTTTCGAGTTGATAGTTTATTTAGATGCTGACTTGGTTGGTGACTCTCAAGATTGTTACTCCGCTATAAGTTATTAAGTTTTTTTTTTTCATGGACACCTCACTTATCTCATGGTATGGTATGAAACAGATCACTATCATTCACTCTAATACATAAGCAGAATATCGAGCAAAAGCTCAATATGGTATTGTAGTGACTGTGGTTACAAATCTACCAGAATTCATGGGAGTGTGTCAACTTTGCTAAACAATAATATATTGCGACAATCAATTACTATTTAAATAACACATAATTTATAATTTTTTATGACCGAACCAAGCATATTGACATAGATTATCATTTTCGTGGAGCGGTTTTACTTGTCTTTACTGCATCCGCTGAACAAGTTGCTAATATCTTCACCAAGACATAACTGCCTAGCTTTTTTTGGATCTTTACTAAAAACTCAGCTCTTTCGAATCACCTTAAGTTTGAGAGGATGTTACATATATAAATATATTTAGGAAATGTTGTATATTTATCTTAATTGATGATGATTGATATTTTGCTATTTTACACAGTCATTTTGTAAAGTCTATAAACAATCTCATGTACTCTTCATTTAGATATAACTGAACATTACATTTCTACGTTATCACAATTCTCAACTAGTCGGAAGAGGTAAGGTGCTTCTACAAGTTTTCCGCCATAAATTTCTTGGTTTTTTTTGTTTTTCAAATTTACCCAAAATTGTGGTAAGATTGATTGTACCGAGCAATTTTACTTTGTGGATCGTAACGTAACTTGGATTTTTTCTAATATACCTGGTAGTTTATCTATATTTCTCTGGCATTAATATTTCACATGGAAATAATTCAATTTTAGTATCTTTAAAATACGATATCTGATAGTATGAAATTTCACATGAGAAGTCGTAATCAATCCGAATCAATTGTGAATCTGTTTTCTTGTTCTAAATGACTTGCTCATAAGTTGTAATTGTCATCACATGTTCGTAAGTTACTATATTCCAACCGTCCATATTACATATAGGACCAATCGAATAAGTTGTGTCCGACATAATTTCCTTGGACGATAAATCAAAATTAGAGTGCAAAATTAAGATAGTACATGATAACACTTTTGGCCAACTTCTCAACTTCTGAATATAAATTGATTTATCTACTTCTCTGCAAAAGTAGAATTTGATTTTTCTACTTCTGCTCCAGATTGACTTCTGATTAAAGAAATTTATTTGGTAATATTTAAAAAATTTTATTTTTAAAAAATTATTAACAAAATATTTGCCAACGATGGTGGCCAGCGATCGGCCGAGACTTGTGTGATCGAAAAAGCGATTCTGGAATCGAGAAGTAAAATTTTTTAACTTCTCAAAGTTGGTCAAAAATCCAATCAGAATTAGAAATCTTACTATAAGTCAATTTATTTACCAAACGCATTTTTACTTTGAAACTGATTTTACCAAACAAATTTTCCTGTCAGATTGACTTCTGGCGGGAAATTGTTGGCCAAAAGTGCTATCATGCGCTACCTTATACCGACTAGAAACGCAATGTGCCTCTGTTTGAAATTTTGAATCTGCATTGTAACATATCACACATAATATGAAAATTTTGCATATGAATCTTATGCTCCTTTTGTTTTATGAAAAATAAATAATTTAAAAGATATTTTTCACAAAATAATAGCTTGCTAAACTTGAAATAATTACGTGATAAAAAGCATTTTCATTGGTCTTTATTAAAAAAAAAAAGAATCTTTCATTCTCCATAATAATTTATGTCTAAATAATTTCGTAGACAGCGAAAATATTTTCTCACCCCGTTCATTTCTATAAATGATTCAAGCAATCATTTATTTGGAAATATTTTTCAAATCATTTGTTTTACAAAAAAATAATCGTACCTGTTGGAGTTGGCAAATACTTTTAAGACCTTTGTTTCTCATATTGGACACACCTATACGAGTTTAGGAAAACGAAATGCGGGGATTCGCGAGCAGCACCAACGGACGGTTGCCCTGCTCGTCGATGAGCCGACGAAAGGCATTAATAAGAGGTTTGGACTTCTGTTCAAGTTAGCCCGTTTATTGTGAGATCAAAAGGGATTTGAATAAGCTTAGGTTTCAGACCCATTATTAGGTGAACCATCTATTTTTCTATTACCTACGTGATTGTTATGATTCGGACCCTCACACATCGAACCCTAGGTTAGAGGCAGCGATAGCTCATATCTTTCTCATGTGACTATGAGTCACCCGTGTGTCATCTATTTTTCTATTATCCGTGTGATTGTTTTAATTTGGACCCTCAAACATCGAGCTCTGGGTCAGAGGTAACAACAACCCGTATATCTTCTGTGTGACTATTGAGTCCAGACTTGCTGGTAAGCTGAGCTCTAATACTAGTATTGGGTGGTATTGAAACTCTGTAATCTCAAAAGCTAGCTAGAAAGCTGAGGCTTTCCCTTATACTTATAAATCGAACACTAGCCTCTTCTACAACTTATGTGGAACAACTTCAACATGTATTGGTTTGATATTACTATAAGTGTGCTATACATAATTAAGCTGCAACCCATCAAAGCCAAGTGAGAAATCGTGACTCCATCCCACAATTCACAATACATTATCAGTAGAAGAGAGTAGGGGTGATCAGTTTTTGGTCCGTTCTGGTTTTTGGGGTTTCCAAACATTGGATAGGTCGCATTAAATCAAGAGTTGGAAAGGCAAACCTCAACACGTCAAAAAATAACACAAGGAACTGAACTATCAAAAACGAAAAGGAGCTGGGAACACGCCGAACAAGAAACATAAAAACGATCTCAATCCCGATGCCACGAAAACAAAACGAAAAAAGAGCCACCACTCTCTCTTCTCCATCACCAGTCGAAGGCCGTTCAGAACTTTCGTGAGAGGCGACGCATCATGAGGGAAAGAAGAGTGAGCATGAGAGACGAGACTCGTGAGAGGGAAGTGCGTGAGTAGAGGGAACATGGAAAGAGCAATTAGGTTTACCGCTATTCTTTAAAGATACATATATTTTTAAATAATAATTGGTCCGACCCAGGCGGACCAGGGGGAGAGAGAGAGAGACTTCTTAATAAAAAGGGACCAAAGAAAAATGAGAAATCATCAAAACTACATATCAACGTAGAATTAGATCCACCATATAAAGTTAAGTGAATTATGACGAGCTATAGACTCATGAGTAAATGGGTTTTGTAAGGCAAAGTGCATGGCCAGTGCATATTTCACGCGCCATATGGACGCACTCTTCTACAATGTACAGAATAGTCATTATCTTATTATCTCTGCTTCCAAACAAGTTCACGAGCCATAGCCCAAATACATATACCAGCATTTTTTTCCCTTTAACCTGCATTAACTAGGAATACTGGATATTATCAAAACTATCAGCAAGCATCCCCAGATAAGAGGAAATACATCAACATGAACCTAACGAAACAGATGTCGACTACTCAAGTCTTGTCAGCCAATTCCTCTCAATCTCCTACAGGCTTCTCGACTACACATACTACCAGAACCGCAGAGATTATAGAACTACACAGCTGCAAAATATAGAAGCAAGAAAGGTCATGGGCCAGCACATCACACGTCACACAGTACAAGGAATAGAATAATTGCCGCCCTATGCATTACTCAGCCATAGAAAAAATGAACGCCCGAGGGAATTATGAACGGAGTTTTCAACGAGTAAAAGCAGATACAGGATGTTAACATGTCAACAGAATGCTAATAAGGACCTTCAGAAATAAGGTGAAAAAACATTAATGGGCATTTTTCCAATGATGCATCTCTTCTTAATATGATAGCCCAGGATGGAGCAGACCAATGTTCTGATGTCGAAAATGCAGTGGAAGGAAGTGAGAGGATGCAATATGATGGAACCACAGAAAAATAAAATAAATCATGAGCAAGACTTTGTATTGCTAAAGGCCACAAATAGAGAGGTACGCACACTCAAAACATAAGGGAGAATTATGCAAGGCTGCACCAGATAACAGCTGATTCTTTGGAAAAAATGCACACGCGCACTCACACAAGCCAGTAGTGGCACATCGCATTTAGCAAAAGCCTTCCAAGATCAGAGCATGTGAAATCTGTGAGACATTCCCAGCCATAAGATTGTTCTCAACACAAATGTCATGCTGATGTTAACTGTGAAGTAAAATTTCCTTACATCAGCTTTTTCTCAGCAGCAGGTTTTCAGCAAGAGATTTCATCTCTATAGAGAGCCCATGTAACTAAGTTAAAAACGGACTCGGATCCCCCGCCTTAGTTTTTCTAAGGCAGGGGGGGGGGAGGGGGGAAGTTATATCAAGTGTGGGGATCTGCTGCCTTAGAAAAAACTAAGGCAGCAGATCCAGTTCAGTGAAAGTTTCTACTCTGTCCTCCACCTAACGAACTTTGTGAGGCCATGATCTTTCTACTACGAGCATTCACAAAGTCTTGCCCCATGAAAGAGTTATTTTCTTGTTCCCAGCCTGCATTACTAATACTCGTATGTCTTTTTTCAGGAAAAAGAACATCACAGAATGGCTTGAGAACAAAGTCTATAGCCACAGTCAAAGCTGCAGTATACAGAATTGATGGTTGCTATCGTTAGAATAAATTTGGCAGAGAAGGTATTTAACTGAATGACATCTATAAACACAATGTCCAAGATGAATAAAGGAAATGAAGCATGCAGCAGAGCAAAATAGAACGGATAATACCAACATATAGCACTTGAAAAAGACACAGCAGGATGACCGGCCTTTGGCCAAAGCTACTACTCTAAGATATCGTTAAACAGGCAGAATATATCTATATTACAAGTGGGTCCAACCTTTCATAATACAGGCTGGACAATTTAAAAGATAAGTAAAATAAGTCCCACTCTCCATAAAGCTCATTAAAAATAACATAGGCTACAAAGGTAGACAGCTGTTATTCTCAATATTCTGTAAATATGACAATACAATGTAGTAAATAAACTTCCACAAGTTGACAACAATAATTATAGACCATCTCTATCAAGCATATACTCGAAGCAATAAAGGCTAATCCCCACCAACAGCAATAAGACAACACTAACTAAAATTCCCACTGGCTACCAGGTTTGACCGTAAGGTGTAATGGTCAATGTCAGCTCAAACGAAGTCCAATACAACACACCCGAACACAAACCACAGAAGACATTCAGAGCCCGTCACGCATCAACTCTCCCGTTGATGTGGTGCATGATAGCCAATGCCACCATGCCGCCCCTGAACAAGATGGAATCCATGTTCAGAGTCTCAATATTAGTCAGAAACGATTGCTATCTTAGATAGTATGTTGTCATTGACTGCCGCATACCATGTGCAGCTAGCACCATGGTGCTTGACAACTGCCGAATATTTCCTCCGGTAATTAATCATGTACTCCGTTCAAAGAAACTCAACAGGCTCAACGTGCCACCAGTGAACCAAGATATGCAATCTAAAATGGAT
Source organism: Rhodomyrtus tomentosa (assembly GCA_028455895.1). Classification (NCBI taxonomy): domain Eukaryota; kingdom Viridiplantae; phylum Streptophyta; class Magnoliopsida; order Myrtales; family Myrtaceae; genus Rhodomyrtus; species Rhodomyrtus tomentosa. The sequence continues at coordinate 37,510,393 of JAPCWY010000004.1, forward strand.
TCTCATGTGAATGTAGTAAAAACCATAATCATGTTTGACGGTAAAAGAGAAAGACAGAGGACGTATGCGCACTCTGAAAATTCAAAAACAAAAAACTTACTTCTCACGCTACTGACACAAATAAATACATTACGGACGGTGGAAGTCACTGACAGTCTTATCGTAAGAATTGAAACCCATTCCTATTGTCATCGTGCAAAGTACAAATTACTCACAAACTCCCATTTATGAGCATCTCTGTCTTTTCTTCATTACTAACGAATTAACCAGCTTCACACTTCGGAATCTCTAATATCAAGTCACCAACGAATTAAAACAGTCCGAGCAATCAAATCGCACCGAAGATCTCTTACCACCCAATCGAACCAACAAGCATGCCACGCATCATCAATCCACAAAAATTGCCAGATTAAAAACTAAATCGAAACCCTAACCTCAGGAAGAAGCTCGCTTTCCTCCTTCGCAGGCAGGGGCCTCGTCGAAATTCTTTGAGGGATACTTGGCGCTGACGCCGCCGACCTCGAAGACCAAGTTCTCGCCGCTCGACTTAATGCCGGTGATCGACCACCACCTGAAGAGGGCCCTGACCCGGATCCCCTCCAGCCCGGCGATCCGGTCCCTCACGATCCTCCCGGTGATCTTCTCCGAGTAGACGGCCACGTAGTTGTCGGGGGGAAGCGTGAGCCTGCACGGGCCGTGGAGGTCGACGTAGAAGTCGCCGGACGTGGCGTTGATGGAGTAGGCCCGGACGGCGGCGGGCAGGAGGCCGATCGGAAAGCCGTAGGTGGTCAGCTCGGCATGGGCCCTGGAGACGGTTCGGGTCGGGTTCGTAAGGTCGGAAGACTGGGACGAGGGAGAGACGAAGAAGACGAGGAGGAGGAAAGGGAGAGAGGTTCTCATCGTGGGTTCTTGTTTGCAAAGGTGGTGGCTTGAACAACTTCCTCGGTTCCTCGTGCTCCCCTTCGGGGTCGTCTTCTTCTGCTAGTTAAGGTGGTCATAAGAGGGAGAAGTTTTTCCCTTCTTTTTTTTCACCTGAGGAGAATGTAGTGACGTGGCTGCGCACAAAACGGCCGCGTAGCACACAGATTGCTACTTGCCTATAGAGTACGGACGATCATCAGACCCGAGACGAGACAATAACATAGGCGCGCCCATATATATATCCATGTTATCATTTAATATACCAAATTGAAATGTTTATAATTAGATTTACACAAATATAATATGCTTATGAATTTTTTAATAATTTTCGATTCTTTAATTTGTCGGTAACTTGATGTTTTGATCCAAGCAATAACATGATGCCAGTTACAACTTTACCGGTAAGACTAGAGGTAGCCATAGTTCGGAAACGGTCGGCTTTCATGAACAAATGGTTCTGATTCGTGGCCACTCCTGAATCGGAACCAGCCCTTGAAGGGGCGGTCCTCATCCCGGTTCGAAATGGGCGGTTCCAAGTCAGTTTCGATTTAGAATTTTTAAATTAAATTTTTTAATAATAAATTATTAAATATAAATTATAATTAAATTGTACATTGTAATTAAATTTGGGGAAAAAAAATGGAAGGGGAATGGGTTTGAATTTAATGAATTATCATTAAGTACCTACCTACCTTCTTGAATAGAAGAATCAATGCCCATGTAACTTTTTTATCTTTAATAGCCCCAACTTATATCATCGTCAATCGTCACAACCCATTTTGGTACCCATAGTGGTGATATTTCCATCATTATTGAAGAATTTGGCGTCAATGCTTCGATCCAGCTAATCTTGAACCTCGTTGGTCCAAAATTAATCCTTTAGTGCTAAATACTTGTTTAACTGCAATTGTTGAAAAAGAGTTGCTAAAATATTTCTTATGATGAGAGCAAGAACTAGGTATTAGGTTGAACTACTCCACCAGTCTAGAATTTTGAAACCTGTGCCGCCTTCGTATTTCCATTCACCAAACTCAAAACAAGTAGTTAAATACTCCTCTATTTTCGAAATATGCCATGTTGCTCCCTTTTTGTCTTTTTTATCTATTCATCAACATTTTATACCCTATACTAATTTCTACCTTGGGAAGAAGATCCACTATCAATTAAATTATCTAGTACAAAATTCACTATACCATTCTACTATTGCGTTTTTAACTACTGATCGTGTAGCTCTAACATCTACCTTTGCAGTCAAATGTAAACACCGATAATACGCCTTCGAAAAATCAATTAAACCATCTAATTTGAAACGTGGATCGAAAACACAAACAACCAAATAAATAAGAGGAATTTCGGCTAATAATTCATCCAAATTCGATCGCATTTATATAATAGTAGGACCTAATTGATCATCTTTTTCATTTTCTTCAAAAATACCAGCAATATTAACACACTCTATCATAACTAAATGCGTAGTAGGATAATAAATACCAAATAAAGTATAAGTTGCATCATTAAAAACTTTTGAATTTTTTTTTGCAAATAACCCACTCTTTCAAGTATAAAGTAATTTCGAAAAATATTATTAGAAATAAATGCACATAATAAATATTTATAAGCAAAAGATTGATTAAGCAACTCGTAGGTAGAATTTCAACAAGTTAGGTAGAATTTCAACGAGTTAGAACATCTTTTGAAATTTTCTTCAGTGCTCTTCCATGTTATTTACAAAACATATCCCATTCTTTCATAACTTGGGGACGACTCCATAAAATTCAAATTTCTCTCTCTATTGGGCTGAGAAAAGTATCAAATGTTTGTAAACCATCTTATACGCATAAATTTAAAACATGATAAGCACATTATGTGGAAAAATTATCTACCAAAAGATGATTTACAAATGTTTTTCAATTCAAGAATGGAAGCGGTACTTGCTGCAGCATTATCAAAATCAACTGAAATTTTTTTATTAATTAAATTATATTCTTTTAAAACTTGCACGATTACTTTATAAATATTATTGGCCGTATGCTTATAATCAAACACTCGAAATACAAAAACTCTTTTTTGAATATTCCAATCACCATCTATCAATAACATGTGATAACCATATAAGAATGAGTTCGCCAAGAATAACTCCAAGTATCGCTAACTATCTGCACACGCCCATTGAAATCCATAAAAAAAAACATTTTTCGAACTCTTTTTATCTTTTTTATAAAGCCGAAAAAGTTGGCGTTTAAGAGTATTTTTCAGAACAGGGTTTACTTGCGGAGTACATGCAATGTTTACAAAAAAATTCAAACCAAAATTTTCACCAATATTAAATGGTAAATGGTCAATGGCACATATTGAGCTAATGTTTCTTTATAAACATTATCATTGTAATGAAATAAATGAGAAGTATTAGGATTGGCGTACCCAAAAACTTATTGTCGACTAAATGTTCCATAGCCGCCTCCAGTTGCAAAACTGTATGTTTTCGTACAATATTTATATTTTACCTCATACTTGTCTCCGCCTACATATTGCTTCTCGAAGAGTCGCCATATGTTAGATGTACCCTCCCGTTTCGGCTCCTTTGCTATTGAGATTTCTTCGACACCGGTAGAATGATGAATACTTTCTTGCGTTGGGACGTGCTTGACATTAGAAATATCGTTGATATTATCATCTTCGTCTAGCCAATATGCATACTCACATGATATTGAGTTTGAGTATAATTGAATTCCCTCGTCCCTATTAGGGGAATTATGCTCTTTCTCCTATCACCAACTTGCTTTCACTTGTCATTTTTTTTTAGAGAATTGAACGAAAAGTCGATTAAGAAAATTGAGAGAATTTAAGAGAAATTATGAGAAAAAAAATGAAAGGGGTGTATTATAGAGATTTATGATAGTTTTAATAAATTAAGAAAAAAAAAGGGGGAGCCATTGCAATACAACGGTCGGACCTTTAAAAAAAAGCCATTGGGCCTAAGCCCAACGGCTAATTGGGCGGTTTGGAACTGGCAGGCTCGGTCAACGGTTGGTTCTGAGCCCAAACCGTCCCGTGGCCACCTCTAAATAAGACGAAACATTTAATACAAAAAAAAAACAGAAAAAAAAGGAAGAGGCCACGAAGCGTTATTCCAATGCCTGGACGACTCCTAAAAAGGATTCCAATGAAAAGCTCCAAAAATTCTAAGGGTATCTCGCGGGGATAAACTGCAAAGATTCGTTTGAGAGTGCAAAGAGGGAACAAAACTCGACGACTTCCAGGCGGAATCTTCAATTCCATCAAAATATTTCCGTGGAACCCGAAAAACAATTGACCGACAGGTAATATAGTTGATCAGGACGTCGACATATTTTCAAATTTTCAAATTAACTTCGTTTTTCTCAAGTTCGACCCGCTGCGGGGTCAGCTATTTTGGATTCCAGCCACTATTTCGCCGGAACTTAATGGACGGCCAGATATCCTCCGGTGAAACCCATAGTTCGGTTTTTTTACTACGAGCAGATAGATTTTGCGGGGATTCCGAATAAAAGTTATATTGTCGGAACACGACGGACAGATGTACTTCAACGGAATTTAATCAACAATGAGACTCGATGTCATAAAAAGCTTTGCCAGGGATTTCATCGAAGACAACGTGTGAAAACGAGAAGACATACATTAGAATCTAATCGACGATGGTGTGACAATTAGAATCCTACAATCGACGGCTACAAACGAAAGTTCCTAATGGGTTACGAATGTGGCTTATGATATGTTAGAATGCTTATTTTTTAGTTGGCACTTAATCATTGTAATACCGGTTGAGAATTCGCCGGTTAACAAAACTTGCCCTTTCTCCTTCGTCCTTCCTAAGTTCTAGGATAAGGACCAGGACTCAAATTTTGATCATCAACATAATTAACTCGCAAGTTAGGCCTGTAGAGTGTGTTTCCTACAATCGGAGGTGGAAGTACACTGAATGGGCCTACATTATCCACACCAGGAAGGCGTCCGGAGGCGAAAAACCTTCGTCATCCGGCGAAAGACCCACTTGTGGACATTTTGATTTGACATGTTATTGTCGTAGATGGCTTGATTGTTCCCATTAACTTTGATGCGGGATTTTTCAGGCCTTTGTAAAATCTTTGATGGTGGTGGGATTACTTGACCTAAATTATTTCCACCATTTAATTGACCAAAGGTTGGAGGAACATTCCTGAAAATCATTGTGTTTGGTTGGATCGGTGTGGACTGATTCGATGCATGATTGGATTTGTATAAATGGAAACACAAGGAGCGTATACACTTCAACAGTATTAAAATCGATGATGGAACCCTATGACATGAAAGGCTTTATTGGATGTAATCAACCAAAAAGTGCAATAACATAAAGACACAATGTTGGAATTTAAACAACGACTATGTAACTGGAAACTACAACTAGAATGCATGAATTGGATGATAATTGAAGATCACATTTGTTAAAAGATAACAGTTTCTTGTTAATTGACCGATTGAGTATTTACAAAGAGTATGGTGAAGCTATTTAAAGGCTACACGTTAGTTACCAAAGGGGTTACAAAATTTTAAATAAATACATAACCTCGCGGTCTCCTATTATCTAGCTGCAGTTCTCTAAAATAGCTTAAATATCCAAAAATGCATGTCGTAGATTTGTAATCAAATACGTATTTTACAAGAACGTTGTCGCTCCTACTACAACTCATGGGAGCGGCGAGGCTATTGTCGGGGAATATTATGGAAATTCACTAGCTACAATCATACGAGCCTATTATTAGATTTGCGCAACAGAAGTGGACCTATTGATTTTTGTGAGATCCATCGAAGAAGCCACATGGCTAGATCCGTTTGAGAGGCCCGACCCGAGACCTCATTCCCGTCCGTTGTTATGTTTAATGGTATGACAACTCAATAACCATCCTTCACATGAATATTAATTTACTTTTCAAATCCATAAGGTTCAAAATCCGATCGTCTGTCACTTTCCATGAGAAATTATAATCAACCCGAATCTATCGTGAATTTGTTTTCTCATTCTAAGTAACTTGTCTTTCACAATAATAAGGCAGTCCATGAACCCAAAGGCCTCATCAGTGAATAATTGTGCTCAGATGTTGTAATTTTTCTTAACCGACAGTAACATCGGCAATCTCACGGTCTATAATATTCCTTAAATGTTCGTAAGTGACTATCTTTCGCAAATTATCTAACTACTGAAATTGTTTTCCCTTTGATCTCAAACTTTAAATTACACACGAGACCAATCAAATAAGTTGTGTACAGCATAATTTCTTCGGACGAGAGATCAAAATTAGAGTACAAATTAAGCGTGCCACATACACAGTATACAGCATGTCCAGAGTCACAAGACGAGCCAGGAAAGACCGCTATTTTCGACTGCAAGGTGTCATTGACGATCGCACATCATCTGCAGCTGACAACATGATGCGTGACAACCACCTAATGTTTCTCTCCAGCAGTTAATCATGAACACCGTTCAAAGAAACTCAACGTGCCATCGGTGATGGTATGTATATATATATATATATATATTGTGCAATTTAAGATGGATTTTCATGTGAATATATCGAAACCATGGTCGCGATACACTGGAAAAGAGAGAGAATAGAGTGATCTATACTAACCCTGATGATTCAAAACGTCAATGAGCTCTCCACATGAAGTCTCCGCAGATCAAAACAAGGAGACTTTACATCTCGTCCTACCGACACAAACAAATCCTTTACAGACACTACAAGTCACTGCATCTTGAAACTAATCATTATTGTCCTCTAGTAAAGTACAATTTTTCTCGCACAAATCCATTTTTGAAGTGCCTCCGACTCTTCCGGTCAACAAAGTAAAATAACGTCAGTTTAACTCTCCCTGCAGCGGGCAATCAGCGACCGAACATCTGCACAATAGCGCACACCACATCGAAGCAATTCAGGTTATTGAACCAAAAAACCTACAGAACTTACAAAGAGAGCTGTCACTAGAGGCGCAGACTAAGGACTCGCACACGTACTTTTGCTCTTCTAGCTTTTTCGGATGTTATGACTGAAATAGGCAGAAGAAATAAATCTATGATTAATACTCTAGAATCGTTTATCCGGCATGTGAGTTTTTGAGGTAGTTATTTTGGTTTGGTTTGTTTTTTTTTTTTTTGTTTTTTTTCTGCTAAAAAATGAAATGGCTGCAACAGATAACAGCTGACTCTTTGGAACACACAAGCTAGCCTTAAGTGACCGGTACCGGTTCCGGTTTCAAACTTTTAATTTTTTTTTAAAATAATAAAATAAATAAATTAATAATTATAAATTATAATTATTAATCAAATTGTACATTGTAATAAAATTTAGAAAACAAAAACATTATTTTTGTGGAAAATTATTTTTTGTGTAATAAAATAACATTATAAATTATAAATAAATTATTATTATTATTATTATTATTATTATTATTATTATTATTATTATTATTATTATTTAAGTGGCGGTTCGGAATTGGAACCGGCCCGTGAAGGCCAGTTCCGGTTCGGGACCGCTGGTCCGGTCAACGGGCCGATTCCGGGCCCACGATTCTAAATGGACATGTCTAACACAAGCCACTGATGGCATATCTTATTTAGCAAAAGCTTCCAGACCATACGAAAGCCCATAGGACATTCCTAGCCATAAGAAACGTCAATGCTGATGTTAACTGTGAAGTAAAATTTCCTCACATCAACTTTTTCCCACCAGCAGGTTTTCAGCAAGAGATTCTTCTCCATCGAGTATTGACACCTAATTTTTTTTAATGTTTTTCTTAAATCATTTTTTAAAAAATAAGAATTAATTCTAGTTCTCTCTAAAAATAATTAATTAGTTTTCATGCATAGCATATTTAATTTTCTCACCCGTGCATTGCATTTCTATTATTTTGCATCAACGACAAGGGATTGAGCTCAAACTAACAAGCTAGCGACCGGACGGAATAGCATGAAAAATTCTGGTAAGGCTCGGGAGTGTGTTGAAATTTTTATGAAGGCTTCAACTTATTTCCAGAGATTCAATTCAGCTCATTTTTGCTCATTTACATGTTAAAGCCTTTGAATTAATTAAAGCCCAATTTTCGGCTAACTTATCCGTATGCTATGGCTGAAAATTCTGACTTAATTAAGAGTTCAAATCAGCGCAATTTAGTCCTTTTGGATTTAAACTTGAGTCATAATTTAAATCTTGGGCTTATTTTGCAAATTTAAAGAAAACTGAGGCCTCGAGCTAGCAATGTTTTATTCTATAAAATATAGTGACGTAAAGCAAAAAGAGAGATCGTGAAGCAAAGGGTTAAGTACACCTCGAGTGTCATAAGTTGTGTACGGTGTTCATTTTAGCGTTAAAACTTTTAAATCGATCACTTTAGAACTAAATTTTTGTAACTTCTATCACTTCAGTGCCAAAATTTTCAAATCAATCACTTTAGTGCTAAGTTTTTGTAACTTCGATTACTTTAGTGCTAACTTCTTTTAAAAATAATTGCTTCAGTGTCAAGTCCGATAAGCCACGTTAGCTCAAATAATAATAAAAAAATACATGAGTCGAATTTTTGGCGAGTCACGTCAGTTTAAATCGGAGTTGGCACTAAAGTGATCATTTTTTTTTTAAAAAAAATGGCACTTAAATGATCGAAGTTACAAAAACTTAGCACTAAAGTGAACGATTTAAAAGTTTTGATATTAAAGCGAGTGCCGTACACAACTTATTATACCTGGGGTGTACTTAAGCCTGAAACAAAAAAGATATCCTCTCTTTGGAACTATCTCCCATGAAGCCTAAGGCCACCAATCGAGGGAGGGAGTTCGGCCACAAGATGAAAACACCAGCAGATGAGGACAAGCAGCAGAATAGAGAGAGAGAAGAGGGCATTTTTTTCTTACAAGCCATACAAAGGCTCACATCTCCACACCTGCAATAATTTGGATCAATTCCGCGACTCCATCTCATATTCTTTTGACTTGTTCATAGAACTCAGCCTCCCTTGATTAACCTTTGTAGGTTGTTGAAATGTTAATTATTGGGCTTATTTAATAGTAAGGGTATTTTAGTCCTTTTTCATTATTAGAGAGCTATACGTGGTGTAATCTATTATAATCAAATATACAGCTTTTCTCCTTTGACATGGTATCAGAGCCACCGTTGACTCCTGAACCCTTTATTGCCAATTACCTACCATCGACTTAGAGCCCCCACCGTCGATCACTCCCGTCAACCTCCAACCATTGCGAAAGTCAACGAATCTCATCAGAAGGCGTTGCCCAAGTCCGGCGAGCCAGATTAGGCGTCGCCCGGGCCAGGCGTGCTAGATTGAGTGGTGCCTACAACGCCTAGTCTCGTGAGTCCAGCTTTGGTATCTTCCAACTTCTTCCTTGCCTCACCTTCCAAATGTATTTGAGACGCTGCACCACCGATTCGTAAGTTTTAGTAATCGCACTGGATTTGAATTTAAGCACTCGGTGATGAATATGTGGTGCGTGAATTTCCTATTTGATTTTAGCTGTGAGTTTTTGTCCCCAGTCGAGGTTCTAGAATAATATTGTGTTAGTGTTGGAATGGCCTAATCCACATCTTAGTGGATTGAACGGTGCGGTAGTGAATCTATTGATGGAAAGGAAGGTCCAACTGACATAATTGAATTGGGTAGAATTGGTGGAGATAACGAATTTTGGATTTTTTTTTGTGTGATATCACTCTGTTTCGGTCTCACTCTATTTCGATCTTCTTGGAGTTCAGCCGCATGTTCAATTTTTTTTTGGTTGTCAAGCTATTAGTTTGTTGATCTTTTGTAAAACAACGACGATGCCATTGATGCTGCTGCCTTGCGCACTCTGGTTTGCATCCTTGTATTCGTCGACTTGGTTATGTGGTTATATTTTTTCAACTGTGTTGGATTATTGAATTACTGAGGTTAAGTTCGTTGTTTATTATTGAGTTGTGACCAGAAATCCTGCTAGTGAACTTGGAATTAGCATGGATACTAGTATTGCTAATCCGAAGTTGAGTTCTATAAAGCTAAATGGGACCAATTATCCTTCTTGGTTTATGGCAGTTGAGATATCTGACTTCACTCCAACCTTTGAATAAAACGAAGTTGGATGACGGTCATTCTAGGGATGCTGCCATTCAAACATTGTTGTGAAATACCATGGATGTCAAGCAAAGCCATTTGGGGTAAGTGTGCTCTTATATTTTCGGGTCGAGATAACATGACCTGATGTTTGGGAGGAGCTATTTGATTTATGTGCAGGAGATATATCTGTATCTGATTACTATTCTAGGTTCACTACTTTTTGTGAGAAACTTGACACTTATTTTCCTGCGACTGATGACATTAGAGAGTTGGCCTAGCGTCAGGAGAATATGAGAGTTATGTTATTTCTTCGAGGCCTTGGTCCTACTCATTCTTCTCTCCGAAATCAGATTATTTCTTAGAGCACTCTTCCATCAGTCGATGAGGTCCTCTCTCGGGTCCTTCGGTACATGCCTAACTCATCATCTGTACATGTAGCTACTGCTATGGTTTCACAATCGTTTAATGGTTGTGGAGGTCGGGGACGTGGTCCCCGTGGCCGTGACAAATCTAATTTCTCTCCTAGTCGTGGTCGTGATGGTGGTAGGGGTTCTGCAAGTTCTCGTTATTGCCACTATTGTCAGCGTGGTGGTCATATTAAGACCTATTGCTATAGTCTATATCCCGAGCTTCATCCACAGGTTGCTTATGACAATGTTGAGTCTTCAGTGCAGAACGTTCCTGATCAGTCACGAGAGCTGCCTAGCAGCATTATGATGTCTTGCGATGAGTACGAGTCTTTAGTGTGTCCCAACCTGGTGGTGGATTCCTCCACTCCTACTGCTACTTTGGCACAGACTTCTTCAGGTAGTTTATCATGTTTATTCTCTGCTACGCTCACTTCTTGGATCATAGACTCAAGTGCCACCAATCATATGACCGGTAACTCTAACTTATTATCGGGAATTATCATTATGCCTTCTAATTCTATTACACTTGTTGACGGCTCACGGTCCCTTATCTTCGGTCAAGGAAACATTATCTTGGGTCCTCTCTTTCTCTCCCACCCATTTACCATTTATCGGCTTTCCCATGTAACTTGCTTTTTGTTAGTTTCCTTACCAGAGATTTGAATTGTTCTGTGATATTTACTTCTACTCATTGTATCTTTCAGGATCTGAAGACCGGACAGATGATTGGTGGAGGGCATGAGTCCAATGGGCTGTACTATCTATTTCTGGCCTGCCAAATCAACGACTAGCACTTAAGTAAATGGTTTTTAAAATTTTTGGCACTCAAGTAAGCGTTTTGAAAGTTAGGACACTTAAGTGAATTCCGTACAAAAATAATGTTACTTGTAATGTACTGATTCCGTTACTAGCTTTAGCTTCCATGTTAGGAAAAAACTACTGTGGATAGGTAATCTTTGAACCCTCTAATTTGTAAGAGCTTTGATTGTGATCATTGGGAATGAAATAGCTTTAATTTTCACTTAGTCCATAGACATTCTTGAATGGGTTTCCCTGAAGTAAGAGACCCATCTTCTTGTGAAGCTCTATGTTTTCCTGATGCATCATGTTTCCATGGAATGAATTAAGTAAAGCTATGGTTGTTGATGCTACAGAGTCGAGACACTTTGACACGAACATTTTTCATGCCATTGTCGCGACAAATGTCTTATAAACCAGGTAATCTTCGAACCCCTTGAGGTGTGATTCGTAAGAGTTTTGATGGTGATCATTGGGAAGAAAATACCTTTTTTTTTTACTTCTTCGATAAACTTTCCAAAATGGGTTTCCCTAAAGAAGGAGACCCATCTTGTTGTGAAGCTCTATGTTTTCCTGATACATCGTGTTGCCCTGGAATGAAATAAGCATATGTGAGTCATTCGATAGTTGATAAGCATGCTCTTGGAATGAAGTCTGTTAAGGATAAGGGCAGAATAGTCCTTTTTATATATCCTACGTTTATATATCCTTGTAAGTGTAGTTACTGAATAATACACATATTATTTTCTCAAACATGGTATCAGAGCTACCTTAAACCTAAAACAACCACCTTTTATCGTTGACCATTGTCGAACCTCCATCGGGTGGCCGTTGGCCTCTCATCGGTGCCGGCGAAGCCAGATCCGAGGTCGCCCAGCAGCCGCGAAGCCAGATCCGAGGTGGCCCAAGCTCGGCGATCCCATTTCCAGCGTTGACCGAGGTTGCCCAAGCCTGGAGACACTATTTCCGGTTCGACCGAGGTCGTCCTGAGCCGGCGAAGACAGATCTGAGGTCGCTCAGGCTCGACGAAGCCAGATCTGAGGTCGTCCAAGCTCGGCGACCTCATTTTCGGGGCCGACCGAAGTCTCCTAGGCCTGGCGACATTATTTTTGGCCTCGCGACACTATTTCTGGTGCCGTCCGAGGTCTCCCAGGACCGGCGACCTGCCGATCGAAGTCGCCCAGACCCGGCGACCCTTTTCCCGACTTAGTCGAAGCCTGGCAACCTCCAAGACTTCATGTTCTAAGCTGCGACCTCCTATTCTGAAGCTGCTGGACCTATTTTCGGCATTTTTGGAAGCTACTAACTGAGGAGCAACCGTTCCTTAACCTCTATGTTGCTGAAGTAAGCAATCACTGCCTTTAACTTACCATTCAGGTAGTTCTTCTCGACCTCCAATGACCAGTGAGGTTGAACAGAAAGAGCAAACTCAGCTAATTGGTTCGCATCAACATTTTTCGGGAGGAACATGACCACTTTGGAAGCAATTTCCTTGGCAATGTTAAATAGGAAAAATCCATCATGCGGCTTGAGCATGGTTTTCATGTCGTATGTTTTTACTTTGGTATAACCAAGACCACCCCAAGGAGGTGACAAGAAGATAGTATTTGTATTTGCGCAAATTGGAGATTTGAAGTCAGTAAAGTGGAGTTACTCCTTTAGGTTGGAGCATTTTGTGTTGCAATACATACGTTAGTTGCAGTCCTTAATTACTGTGAAGTTCATTTTGTATTTGAACTTGATTGAATTCATGGCTACTGGATCGAATTCTGGATCCCCTTTTGGTCACTTTCAATTGACCTTTGTCAAGTTGGATGGCACAAATTATCCATCATGGTCAACAGCTGTCGAAGTCTATCTTACTGCCACCGAACAACCCGATTTTCTTACGTCTACAGCACTATCTGAGAAAGAGAAACTTGCCAAATGGATTGCAGGAGATGCTATGATTCGAACTCTTCTATGGAATAGCATAGATCCAAAGGTTAGTCCCCACTTTATTCAGTGTAAGACTGCTAAGGCGGTTTGGGAAAAATGTGCATCGCTCTATTCTGGACAAAATAATATAACTCGAGTCTGTGATACTTGGGAAGCATTATTTGATCTTCAGCGTGGAGATCAATCTTTATATGATTATTATGCTCAGTTTACTACTCTTTGTTAACGTTTGGGCACTTATCTTCCTGTCTCAGATGATTAATGTGTTTTGGCCAAGCGACAATAAGATCTGCAGACAATATTATATCTTAAGTCATTGGGGCCCCAATATTCATCTCTTCGGCAACACATTACGTCGCAGAGCTCACTTCCCACTGTGGATGAAGTCTTTTCTCAAGCTCTTCTTTCTACGGTTACTGAGAAAGTTTCTTCCATGCCAACTATAAAGATGAGCGCTATGCTTTCCCATGGCCCTGCCGGACATGAGAGTCGTGGTCGAGGTTACCAAGCTCGTGGACGTGACTTTGTTTATAATAGTAGCCGAGGAGGTCGCGATGGAGGGGCTAGTACTCGTGGTGCCGTTAGTTTTGGGAATAGTCGAAGTTCACACTATTGCCATCATTGTCAATGAATTGGTCATACGGAAGCTTATTGCTATTCTCTTCATCTAGAGCTCAAACCACCTCTTGCCGCCTATGCTAAAGTGGAGAATCATGTTGTTTCTCTTTCATTGACTTCGTCTAGTTTGAGCACCACACAATGTGTAGGAGACTCAGTTACATTGACACGTGCTAAGTATGATGCATTGATTCATCCTCAACAAATGACAGGAACTTCAGCTCCTACTGCCACTTTGGCACAAACATCCAAAGGTAGTTCATCTTGTTTGTTTTTGCGACGTCTTATTCTTGGGTTATAGACTCTGGAGCTACCAATCACATGTCTGGTAACTCTAATTTGCTATCTTCATTTCATTCTTGTCTCCTTCATTGTCTTATTCGGTTACATTAGCAAATGGTTCCCAATCGCAGGTTACTAGTACTGGAGTTGTTCATTTAAGTCCCTCTCTTTCTTTGTCATCTGTCCTTCACCTATCCCAGTCTCCCTACAATCTGATTTCTGTTAGCTCATTGACTAAACAATTGAATTGCTCTATAAATTTTTCTTCTTCTCGCTGTATCTTTCAAGATCTGAGACTGGACAGATGATTGGTGGGGGACATGAATCAAATGGTTTATATTATCTTGACAAGAAGGTGTTAGCTGCCGCAACTATGAAGCGTCCATCCACTGATATATATTGGACACATTGTTGTGCTGGTCATCCGCCACCAAAAATACTTCGTCATATATTTCCTGAGTTTGAGTTTGTGAGTTCTTTTCAATGTGAAGCATGTCAGTTTGGTAAACATCATAGAGCGTGTTTTCCTTCCTGTATTCGGAGTCGTGTGTCGAGTCCATTTGAACTGGTTCATTCAGATGTATGGGGTCCATGTCGTGTGTTTGATATTTCTGGATTCAGATACTTTATTATATTCGTGGATGATTTTTCTCGAATGACTTGGTTATTTTTAAAAAATGACCGTACGGAAATTTTTCATTATTTTCGATTATTCTACTTCGAAGTGTTGAATCAGTATAATATCTCCGTCAAATATTTACGGTCAAATAATGCTAGAGAATATCTTGCTACCACTTCAGGTTTCCAGCCATTCCTTGATTCTCATGGTATTATACATCGGATTTCCTGTTCATACAACTCTCAACAAAATGGGATTGCTGAACGTAAAAATCGTCATATTCTTGATGTTGCTCGTTGTCTTATATTTCACATGAATCTACCTAAAAATTTGTGGGGCCATTCTATTCTGACAGTGTGTTATTTAATTAATAGGCTTCCAACTTCTGCTCTTCAAGGGGAGACACCGTTCACTTCTTTACATCCAGATTGTTCCCCTTTTTCATTACCTCTTCGAGTATTTGGCTATGTTTGCTTTGTACATTCTCTTACTCCAGGTCTTGATAAGCTGGATCCTCGTGCTGACAAATGTATCTTTGTGGGATACTCTCGTACTCAAAAGGGGTACAAATGTTACAGCCCTGCTCGTCGTCGTGTATTCGTGTCTGCAGATGTGACATTCTTTGAAGATCAGTCAGATTTTCCCTCTCAGTCTGTTCCCACAACATCTGATGATAGTAATTGTTGTGTTATACCAATTATTCCACCTACTTTACTTCCAGAAGCTAGCTCCAACGACGCCCAAGGATTTCAGTTTGCTGAGCACATCTATCAACGAAGCAGTACAACACCTACACATGATTCATCTGTTCCCTCATTAGTTGCTGCACCATCCTCTGATCCTGATGTGCCCATAGCTACTCGCAAAGGTACACGTTCTTGTGTCAGTCGTCCTGTGGATCGTTATACTCCTTATTCTGGTCTTTCTGAGTGTCTTCGTACTCATCATCCTATTTTCAATTTCTTGTCATATGATCATTTATTTCCTAGTTTCTCCATATTTGTCTCGTCCTTGTTCTCTGTTTCTGTGCCTAGCAGTGTTACTGAAGCTCTTGCTCATCCTGGATGGCGGCAAGCAATGGAAGATGAGATGAAGGCCTTCATTGAAAACCGTACTTGGGAACTCACTTCATTACCTGCGGCGAAACACACTGTTGGTTGTTGCTGGGTATTCACAGTTAAGATTCATCCTGACGGCACTCTTGATCGATTGAAGGCTCGATTGGTTGCAAAAGGATATACTCAAACATACGGTGTTGATTATGACGACACATTTTCACCTGTTGCCAAAATCTCATCTGTTCGTTTCTTTATTTCCCTTGCAGCACATTTTGGTTGGGTATTTCATCAACTAGATGTGAAAAATGCCTTTCTTCATGGCGATTTATCCGAGAAAGTTTATATGGAGCAACCACCCGGGTTTGTTGCTCAGGGGGAGAATTTGGTATGTCAATTACACAAAGCCTTATATGGACTCAAGCAATCTCCTTGCGCTTGGTTTGACAGATTTAGTAATGTTATTATCAGGTTTGGATTAAAGCGTTGTCAAGTAGATCATTCAGTTTTTAGTTCTACCTCCTCAGCTGGATGTATTCTCCTGATTGTATGTGTGGACGATATTATCGTTACTGACAGTGATTCAAATGGTATCCAACAGCTTAAGCAGTTTCTATAGAAAGAATTTAGTACCAAGGATTTGGGACGTCTACGATATTTTCTTGGTATTGAAGTTGCATACTCACATGCAGGTATCGATTTATCTCAGCGAAAGAATGCGCTTGACATCCTTGACGAGGTTGGATATCTTGGAGTAAAGCCAGTAGATACTCTTATGAAACCCAATGTGAAGCTTGATGCAGAAAGTGAAGATTTGTTACATGATTCAAGGAAGTGTAGAAGATTAGTGGAAAAGTTGAACTATCTTACCGTCACAAGGCCTGACATATTTTTTGCTGTCAGTGTAATTAGTTAGTTCATGAGTTCTCCCTGTACTACTCACTGGGATACTCTACTTAGAATTATCAAGTACTTGAAGGGAACGCCAGGTAAAGGGCTACTCTTCAAGAATTATGGACATCTGAACACTGTAGGTTTTTCTGATGCAGATTGGGCTGGATGTCCTATCGATAGGAGATCTACATCGGGTTACTGTGTATTCCTTGGAGGTAATTTAGTCACTTGGAAAAGTAAAAATCAACATGTGGTTTCTCGATCAAGTGCTAAAGCAGAGTATAAAGCTATAGCACATGTGACGTGTGAATTACTCTGATTGAGGATGTTATTATCAGAAATTGACTTGCCAATATCAGATCCACCGATCTTATATTGTGATAATCAATCGGCTATTCACATTGCGAATAACCTTGTATTCCATGAACGAACCAAACACATTGAGATTGATTATCATTTCGTACAGGAGAAAGTTAAGAAAGGGGAGATTATTCTTCAACATACAAGGACAGAGGATCAGCTTGCTGATATTTTTACTAAATCTATAAGGGGGAGTAGAGTGAGTTTTTTATGTAACAAGTTGGGATTATTTGATATTTACATCCCAACTTGAGGGGGAGTGTTAAGGATAAGGGCAAAATAGTCACTTTTATATATCCTTGTAAGTGTGGTTATTGAATAATACATATATTATTTTCTCAAACAAAGTCCTTAGGTTTGTGAAAACCTTTAGATTCATATCTTCTATCTTGCCAGAATAATATTTGCTGAAAGCATATTGACTACAATAATCTTGTAAGCGTAGACTTGCACAGTTTATTTGCACGCAAAGACCGAGGATACTCTAATCATGTTAGTTGTCATCACTCAAGAAAGCTGGCCTCTCTTGGTATAGGGGTGCAAGCGCTGGTCCTTGAATTGAGATGCTCGGTCTTTGCATTAAAATGCTTTGGATATAACATTTTTCATCCTGCTTGAAAAGTTAGAGGTTTCATCAAATTGAACTTTAGGAAGTAATTTTAGTGCCGTCTTAAAGTACTGAATAATAAATATGCATTCTCAGCATATTCATTTCTATAGGTAATGAAAAATGCCTGTAAATGAACCATGAGAAAATGCACTTTAACACCATTAAATCTATTAGGCGACTGTTGATTAGGGCATTCTTGCCAATAGATATGATGAAATCCTTCCTTCAACATGTGATGCTAATTTGATCCTTCTACAGGGGGCACACAGAACATCATGGTCAACTTCAATCCATTTGTCAAGACGACCCTAATTGAGAAAGTCACAATGTGACAATCATAGTTTCGCTAGCTACAGTGACACACATGCTTCTAGACAAGCGAATCCCCCAGGTAAGCCGATCAACATTTGCCCGTGCAGAATCCTAGCAGCTATGCAGGTATCCTTTCGAGCCACGATGGTCACCGAATTGAAATTTGAACAACGTTACGGACTTGGACGTCCTGGTACCGATAAGCTCGAAGATTCTCATAGGATGGGCCAGGCAGGGAGTGTTTGTTGTCTAAACCAGCAGGGCAAATCGGTTCAACAAGATGCGGTACATTAATTTTCGGTTAAAGTTAGGTCTCTGTGATCATTTCTGATTTCTCTATGCAGGGCAAAAGTGGAGGTTAAGGAAGTGGTGAGAAGGCTAGGCGACGAGTTTCGTGGCATGCACATTCAACTACACGGAGATGAGTGAAAGGTTCGGCGACCGCAATTCTATTCAATGCGTGCATGTAAAAATGTTAGGCTTTTTCTTCTGTTGAGTTTCTAGAATGAAACAAGTGTGAAAATTCATTGGCATTGTCCAAACTTTCGTCAAGGTTATTTCCTTGCACAATCCAAAGGCGTGATCTGCTTTGATCTCGCAATCTCTTCTTTTTTGCAGTTTTCTTCTGTGCTTGACAGTTTTGGTCTGCCTTGAATCAATTCCTTCTTCATTCCATTGTTTTATTCAATCTCTCCGGGAATTACACTTGATGTGTTTTATCGTGGAACTTTGTATTGTGGACGATATTGAGTTGCTGCGCTCGTGATGCATATGTTTTTGCTTGACTGGCGAATCTTGCGGTGGATCTGGTGAGGCTCCCGTTCAAAGTGCTCAGTTGTTTCACCGATCTTTTTTTTTCTCTTTTTTTTTTTTTTTGCATTTGGTTTAGGACCACACACCCCCTTCTTTTTTCCAGCATTTTTGAAGTTTTAGATGTATTAGAATGCACGTGTGAATTATGATAGACAGATTCCACATTGGAGTATTAATGTGGTGTGGGGCAGTTAATATATTCAATTATAACTCATTGACTTAAACTTTTGAGTGAACAGCTAATGGTTGATTGGTGACCTCGGACTTGGACTTCATCTTCGCGATTTTCCTATCCAAATATATTGAACTTCTGCTGTGCTCTTTCAACAAGATGTTTCCCACATTCATTGAAGGGTGTACAGAAGATGAGAGACAAGTCTTTTGGGCTACGTTAGCAAACAATGAAAGAGCCGATCTCGATTAGTTTGCGTAAGATGAAGATATCGTGATTTCTATGGTGAATGAGGCGTATCGTTCTTTCGGCTGAAGATTGACATAGCCTCAGTCTTTAAGATGAGTTTCCCATCATTCCAGCGTCGTTCTCATTCCCTCGCTAACCATTTTGCTAATTCACCGTGCGTTGTGATGCCATTTCGCTTCTCGTTCCTACAGTTGTTTCACTATTTGTGGATGCTCTGTCTTATGTTAACCTGTCGATTGGTCAGGTTGCTTTTTTCTGTTCACCACGTTTCTCCTTTCACGGATGGAGACCAGAGGCTTGGGCTTCCAATAAATCTTGGAGTGGTTTTGTCTGTCCACTCTCCGCCATCATATAGATATGGCAACGTCACGCGCTCATATTATTTTCAGAGCGACTATCTTCCACTTATATGCCACTTTACTAAATATATGTTAGTTGAAAAACATTAGATTTTCATCGACTAACCGTCTTGATGGCTCCATGAAAATGTTTTCTATGCTTCAATCAATATGTGCATTGAGGTATTTATTCACTAAGTTCGGCTCCTATTTTGCGTAAACTTCACGAGTATATGCGTGTATTGTTAAAACAATAGGATTTTTCAATCACGTGAACATGAAAAGGATTTGATAGATATAACACACCCGAATCAAAGGAAGCCACTGTTGATTTGATGGGAGAAAATGTCTTTTACGAGGTATAGATCTTCACCGCTCTCCTCTATAATAATTGTAATGGATGTGTATTTTTTTTTCTCTCTCTGTGATTTTGTGGAAGAAGTGGAAGTGTAAGAAAAGCGTTAGCCGTTCTCCACAAAATAGATGTTATATAAATGGAGTGATGGGACCAATCCTAGAGTTGCCTAATCTCAATCATTCATCCATCAAGGTTTAAAGATAAAGGTTCTAGAAGCCCAATTAAATTTAACAAATATATAATAAATATATGCACGTAATATATTTAATTAAATAATAAACATGATAGGCCATATATTTGGATGGATATCGTCAAATCCAACACGTATAAGTCACATGTAAAACTAGGAGAACGCCGGCATATATTGCTTGCACCGTGAATACCCCATCACATCTATACACAAAAATGTTCTTACCACAATCATCAGACTCCTTAAGGGGCTGGAAGAGAGAGTTGTCGCGATGAAACATCCTAAAGATAGGTATGGGGTCTCCTCGAAAGACTCTGAAAGGAAAACTCCAAATTCTAATAGGCATATGATAAAGCAAAAGCGGGATAAAAATCGACCACCCCAAGGGCTCATGCCACGTGGTGGACCGGCGCCGACTGAGCAATTTTCTGAAGGAAGATTGAATCCGTTTCTTCTTCTTCGAGCTCGGATGGAGGGGAAGAAATGCGAAGCGAAGAACCTCGGGTTATCTTGGAAATCTCCTTCCCGTTGATACGACCTACTTTCTATTGGACATTCTTGTTTGTGTTGGCTAAATTCATTGCAGACTGAGCAAGTGTATTGCTTGCCAATAAATTTAATGAACTTTTTTGCATAGTGATCTTTGTAGAACTAAAGAGATGTTTTTGTTTTTCTTGGGTAAGATAAAGAGATGTTTTTGTTTCAATCTAGTTTTTCCAAAAAAGCTAGTGAATGTTCGTCGCCCGAAAACTAAGTCCGTTTTCAAGCTTTCGGAGGTCCGTTAATGGCGATTTTGCTTTGCTCCACTGTTGCAATTGAAACTTGGTTCAATCTACTCTGTATACCCTTCTGAACGTGCTGCTATCTTGATTGGTCTTTGTTTTGCATAAAAATCTATGGTCAAAGTCTCGAATCCACCGAACATACCTTGAGCTATTTAACTCATTCTGAACATTTTTGAACCGATCGGATCACAAGGTAATTACCCATGGACCTCGTGGATGCTAGTCGTAGCGGTGGTTTGAATTGATGTCGAGTAAAATTCGCGCTCGATTGTCACCGCGGCCGAATATGTTCATGTTTGTTTCATATATTTTTCAACATTGGATCTTGCTAATTTTTGGATATGTGATAAGCTTACGTTGCGATGATTCCAACGATACCAAAATCGCCCAAATCAGACAAGACCTCACCGTCAATCATTGTCGAAGAGTCCTTAGCCTCTGCCAGGTCTAACCAGTCAATGCCAGTGGTCAACGGTCAAACGGCGCTGACGTGGTGCCATGTGGCATTCACGGCAATAACCTATCATATCATTTTCAAATTAAAAAATAAAAACTAGACCCAATCCGACGGAGGTGCTGTCGCTACGTGTCAAGATTGGAATTTTCCAAAAATAATTCAAAAATTAAAAAATTAAAAAAGGAATTTTATGATCGGCCTAGGTTTGGCCATGCGTCACATTCGTGACTGGTGGATAAAAAAGGGGGTCTGATCGGATGGCCATGGAGTAGCCGCGTCGCCTGATCCTGATCGAAGATCCAATCGATGATTGGAGAGCCATAGGCTAGCCACGCGTCCCATTCCTAACCATGGGGTTAGAAAATAGGATAAAAATCTGGAAAATGAATAAAAAAATTTGGGAAATTCCAAAAGAAAAAATCAAAAGAAGTTAGAAATGATGTCATTTTGGCTTAGACTGACCCAGGACCCTTTCGGTCTAGATCGCGCACCTGTGAGGAGTGAATCGGGTCAACCAACCCAGTACGGATAATATTTTTTAATAAAAAATTCAAAAATGTTTGTAAAAATAAAAAATTAGAAAAGTCTTAGAAAACCATAAAAGAAAAGGAAAAATGAAGAAAGATTTCAAAAAAATCCATAAAATTTCAAAAATTAGGAAATTGGCCATTTTTACGGGCCAATCCTATTTTTGTATTTCTTTTCCTTATGATTCTTCCGAAAATGATAATTTTACCTTAAGGTAAATTGTCTCCCAAATTCCTGAAAATTTTTGAAAAATATAGAAAAATAGGAAATGGGCACATTCTACTAGTCGATCCTATTTTTGATGCTTGAGGTTCCTAATCCCTTTTAAAAAATGATAATTTTACCCCTCATGGAAAAATTGTCTCTATTTTCTCAAAATGACAATTTTGCTCCTCATGGGCAATTCGCCTCTGAATCTTTCTCGAACTGCTTCTGAACTCTAAATACCCTTTCTCTAAGCCATTAGGGCTATACTAAGGATGCCATGCATTGATTTCATGTATTTTGTCTGCATGTTATTGGAATTTTGATTTGCGCACCTTTTTATTGATTGTATTTGTTAGGATAGTTACTCACATCTGTATAAGATTTTAGGATTCTTACCTCAAATCGTCTGCATGAAATTCATCGTTAGAAAAATCATTCAACTTAGATACTGAAAAGGTGTCAATAAATGACATTGGCGTAGCTAAGTCCTCGTACCAACTTCTCTGGTTTTGTATGAGTCGTGCGACTTCTCCTACCGCCTGACGAGGATTCCAATCTAGCTTCCCCAAAAACTGATGGCGACTTCAAAGTATGTACACTTATGCAAATGTCACCCAACCACGCACGTTAAGGTCGAAACCGTTGTAAATCCCACTGTCACGCAAGGTGAAGACTTGGGAGAGTCCAAGCCGATACATGGATCGCCAAGGATCCGTAGTAATGAGGCAATCACCCCTAAATCCTCCTTCAAGGGTCGTGACAGACTTGGCGACTCCGATGCTTGTACACGTACGCACATGTCACCCTATCATAGATTGAAAGGTCGAAACGATTCCTAAATCCCACTATCACGCAAGGTGAGCACTTGGGAGAGTCCAAGCTGATTTATGTATCACCGAGAGTCCGTAGAAATAAGGTAATCCCCCCTAAATCCTCCTCCGAGGGTTGCGACAACATACATTTAATCTGAATATGAATTTAATGAAGTTCGTGAATAATTGAGTTCATGTAAAAAGCCATGCAAGCTCGATGGGAATCATGTAATAATGAATATGTATCCGAGTTATAGTAACTCGGGATCAAATCGCGTAGTATATGCATGCAAAAATATTGCTATATACATATTTGCATTACACACAATTTCGGGCATTTAAGTTCCCCTTCCTTTCTCAATATTATTTGAATGAAACAAACTATCACACCCCCATCAATTTAAGTAAAATGATAATGTATGCTATTATTATTATTTTTTTTGGTAAGGTTATAATGTATGCTATCATTTATATCTGCTAAAGGCAAGATCGTTTTATCTAGTTCACATAGTACCACATATTAAAGAAATATCTTGACCTAATATATAGATACAGAACAATTGATTTCTCTGGAAGATTTCGGCGCAATAGAGGATTTGGAGGGTATGTGCCTAACCTCGGGAATCACATCGCCTTCTTCTGAGTGTATGTACTCCGGTCCATGTATGTTAACAAGACCTATATATTTGTATTGAAAATAGTTATTTTGCGTCTAGAATAATTTATTTCTAGAAAGGAAAAATCCCTTAATTAAAGGAGGATGTGTGTCATGGTAATGAGAACATAGGATGAGGTCGGAAATGATTATCGTTATAGTCCAAGGACACAAGCGTCTGGACACTTGAAAGTCTAAGAAACTCCTTAAAAGCCCAATGAATATAGTCTTTTCATAGTTAATGAGATCCGAATAGCAATCCTCGAGATCGAGAGTTTGATAATCATTTGACATGCGCTAGCTATGCCAACGCTCAAGGTTTAATGTTGAAAATGATTAATGGGGGTGTGAACGGTTTGGGTTTCCTAAAAATCCAAACCAAACTGTACCGTTTGGGTGTGCATTGAACTGATATCGAACCTAAACGAAGATCCGGTTCGGCGTTTCATTTTTTTAGCCTTGCTCAAACTCACCCTATAAAAACGAGCCACATAGATCGCACCAACCAGAAGAAAAAGGCGCGATTTTCGGTTCGGTTAACCGGGCGAACAAAAAAAAAAAATATACAACCGAAATCCAACAATGCTTTGCAGCTTAATAACACGTATTGCATGACGCCCAGTGATCCTATGATACCTTGATGCTTAATAATATAAATCAAAGTATCATCTCCTCCGGATTCATCAAAGTACACACATCCGTAATTAGAGAGAAGAGACTCCGTGATTAATCAACGGTAGAAACAAAATCTTTGAGATGCAAAAAAATCATAGGATTGTTGACGTGGCATTTGTTTTGCAGCATGAATTTGCATGGATTCTAGAGACAGTTTTGTGGGTTTTTCAGGTCAAAACATAATTGGGTGGGAACAATTGAGTATTCAGCACTCTGTTTGTCTCTCTACTACCGACTCACTTTCTTTTGTCCCAAATTCTCTCTCGACAGAATACATTCGTCATTGAAAGAAAATCTACTAAGAGGTCATGTTAGACACCCTTTTCCCCCTGTTTTGATTCACTCTATTTTAGCCAAACTTCATTTGATTAGTTTTCACTTGAATAAAGCTGTGCTCGTTGATGCTAGAGAGATAGGGAGAGAGCCGAATGTTTTTGGTGCCGTTGCTGCGACGAATCTCATATAAATCAGGTAATCTTTGAACCCCTTGAGGTCTGATTCATAAGAGCTTCGACTGTGATCATTGGATGGGTAAGAGGAAATAGCTTTGTTTTTCAATTACATCTGAAATTGTCGATAAATTTTTTTGAATGGGTTTCACCAAAGGAAGACACTCATCTTCTTGTGAAGCTCCTGATGCCTCACGTGTCCCTAGAATGAAATAAACTTATGTGAGCAAATAATTGATTACCACGCTATTTTTGTGAAATCCTTCGGGTTCATCTCTTTTATCTGGCCAGGAGAATATCTGCTGAAAGCTTATTGCCTATAATAATCATGTGAGCCTAATCATATTGGGCATTCATCAAGATAGCTGGCCTCTGTTGGCTTTGGGGTGCAAGTGCTGGTACTTGAATCAAGGTTGTTACTTGAATTGAGATGCACGGTCTTTGCATTAAAATGCTTTCGATATACCAATTTTCATCCTACTTAAAAAGTTAGAGGTTCCATCACATTGAACTTTAGGAAATAATTTTTGTGACGTCTTAAAGTATTGACTATGCATTCTCAGCATATTTGTTTCTGTAGGTATTGAAAAATGTTTGTAAATGAACCATGAGAAAATGCATTTAGAACACCATTAAATCTATTGGGCGACGGTTGATTGGGGCATTTTTCAACCAATGGATATGATGAAATGTCCCTTCAACTGTGATGCTAACTTAATCCTTTAATTTCTGTGATGCTAACTTAATCCTCTAATGCTAACTTAATCCTCTAATTTCTGCAAGGGGTACACATAACATCACGGTCAATTGCAACCCATTTGACAAGACACAAGATCTTTTTTATGATTCACCCGAATCGTATAGAGAGAGGAAGATCAAGAGAGATACTCAAGAAGGAATGCTCTTTGTATTTCTTTCTAATGATGATCAAATGAAGAGGGAGGACACCTCTTTATATAGTGGAGGGCCTTAGATAACAACCGCTGATCTATATTTGATCCAATGACTAAGAACGCATCTCCCATTTATCTAACCGCTAACAATAAATAAGAAGGTTCCAAAACATGAACAATTAAGTCATGTTTGATAACGTTTATGTTAAAAAAATGACTGTGATTATAATCAATTTTTTTAATTCTGTTTCCTGGATAAGTTTTAAAGAATCAGAATGTGTGTAGTATCTGCATAAATAATTTTTTCTCCTAGAATAGAAATATATTTGGTAACTACACAAAATTTCTGTTCTGAAAAATAATTTATCTTCACAATTTGTCATTTAAATCAAATAGTTATATAATCATATTTGATACCATGTGGATAGTGGACCTGAGCAATGGAGACTATGTGGATAGTCAATGATGCATCATAGTACTCCAATAACAAATCAGGCAAGGTTTAGAAAAAATCAAAAGGTAAAATCACCTAAAAAAATAGGATTGGCCAATTAAATAGACCCATTTCTACTTTTTGAGATTTTTTTTGGAATTTTTGAGATTTTTTAGAATGATTTTTCCATGAGGGACAAAATCATCATTTCGGAGATATCGAAAGTCAAAATCATTAAAAATGGGATTGACCAGTTGAAATGACACATTCGTAAGTTTTGAGATTTTTTTAAATGATTTTTTTTCCATATTTTACTTTTTTATGAATTTCCATTTTTTTGTTTTTTTAATCATTTTCTTTTTTATATTTTATTGATTTACTAATTTTTTTAAAAAAATTATCTCGAGAAGGTTGGGTTGACTTGGTCCATGCCTTGCGGGCGCCCGATAAAAGTGAAACAAAGATTACCGTTGCCTTTTAATTCTCAAAAGTGTTCTTTTTTTGAAGAAATATTTTCTTCTTTTTTTTAATCCAAAAGTGTTCCCAAGAGTATAATTGAATCAGAATCATTTGCATTATCAAAAATATTTATGTTTTTTCTTTTCAGAGAATAGAAATATAGGAATAAAACATTACCAAACATGCTCTTACCATCTCGTCCGCCCTTGGAAATATTCTAGAAGATGGTAGAAAACCTATGAAAACCATAGAGGTCCAAGAAACGGCAAGTTTTGGGTTCTTTTCAGGTAGATGATCGACCAGTCGTGCCATGAAAACCTCCGCACGTGTCACGTGCTTCTAGACAACTGACTCCCACCGCCAAGAGCATCCGCGTTTGCCCAGGCAGAAACCTAGCAACTATGCAGGTGTCCTCCCGAGCCAGGCTGGTCCCCGAATTGAATCTGAACAATGTTACACACTTGCACATCGACCTGCTATCGACAAGCTCAAAGATCGTTTTAGGATGGGCCTGGCAGGGAGTGTTTGTACCCCCAAACCAGCAGGGCAAAAGGGGTCAACATGATGCAGTAAATTAATTTTCAATTAACGTTAGGTCACCATGATCATTTCTGATTTCTTATTTTACTGTTTTCTCTATGTAGGGCGACAACGGAGGTTAAGGAAGTGGTGAGAAGGCTAGGCAATGAGTTTCGTGGCATGCACATTCAACCGCACGGAGATGAGTGAAAGGTTCGACCATCATGATTTCATTCTATGTGTGCACGTAAAATTGTCAGGCTTTTTTTTCTATTGAGTTTCTAGAATGAAATAAGCAGGAAAATTCATCGGCTTTGTCGAAACTTTAGTCAAGTTTTCCCGCACGTAACAATGGTGATATCAATGCACAATCCAAAAACACACGATATCTTCTCTTTTGCATATGTTTTGCCGTGCCCGTGTTGCACATGTTTTGCTGGACTGGCGAATCTCACGGTGGATCTGATGAAGCGCCGCATCAAAGTGCTCAGTTGTTTCACCGATCTTCTTCTTCTTCTTCCCCTATTGTTGATTTGGTTTAGGACCCCAGACCACCTTCGTGTTTTTTTTTTCCAGCATTTTGAAGTTTTAGATGTTTCCCGCGTTCATTGAGGGGTTTACAGATCATGAGTTGCAGGTCCTAATTTGTCTGAACACAAGTATTTTGAGCTAGTTAGCAAACAATGAAAGGGTTGATCTCGATTAGTTCGCGTACGATGACATATCATGATTTCTGATCCCTCCCGAATTTCTATGGTGAATGAGGCGTATCGTTCTTTCGGGTGAAGATTGACAAGACATAAAGTCAGTCCTTGAGATGAGTTTCTCCATCATTCCGGCGTTGTTCTTTAATCCTCGACCAACCAAAATTTCGTTGTCATTTTTAAGGAAATTGAGCCAAATGCCAACAAAACAACGGTGGACTCTTCGATTGGAGATGCCATTCACCGACAGAGAAAAGAAAGTAAAGTTTTGTCTGCGACAAATGCCTGAAGCATTTGAAGCCTTAAAGTGGATGTTAATTTGTTTGCCTCATCAATTATTCTAACATTAGTCCATAGTTTCAAAGGAACAGAAGTTTTGAAGCTAGATATTTGGATCCGAAGTAATTGCTTTCACTTCTCAAAGACCCTTTTGGACTTGCATGTCGCTGCTACTATGCAGAAAATTTTGGCGCAATAGAGGAGTCGAAGGGTGTGTGCCTGAGCTTGGGAAGCACATCGCCTTTCTGTCGAGTGTTTGTACTCCGATTGTGTGTACTTGGGTGATTCCTACAACGACTTCACCATAGATCTATGGGGGAAACTGATGATAACATGGCGAAATATCGTTGCAATATTTGATCATCGTGGAACTCCTTCGTAATGTCGGTTTTCCTTTGCTTTCATGAGGCTAGCCTTTTTTCCCTATGTAGTAAACTTTGTTGTGCGTCTATTAAATAAAGTTTCTACTGTGTTGAGAGTTATAGCCGAGCATGTCTATTAGTGATGGTGGACTGAAAATCTGTTCCATGGTGATAATACGGATCGACTCTCCTATGATAAATCATGTATTATCTTTATAGTTGTGCTTTAGGCTTTATCAGAAAGATGTGACGAAAATGAAATCTAAATTTCTTGCTTGTTCTTTGTCCAGCGTTCATATTACCACCGGTTGGGCATTCTAGCTCTTGTAACACTTTTTCACCATGATGGTTATTGCACAAATACAGTTGTACTGAACAAATCAAGATGAAGCTAATATGCTACAATATGTGCTATGCCGATTAGTCTCTCCCAAATGTTTACAATACTAGATTTGAACAGGCAAGTAC
Source organism: Rhodomyrtus tomentosa (assembly GCA_028455895.1). Classification (NCBI taxonomy): domain Eukaryota; kingdom Viridiplantae; phylum Streptophyta; class Magnoliopsida; order Myrtales; family Myrtaceae; genus Rhodomyrtus; species Rhodomyrtus tomentosa. The sequence continues at coordinate 37,539,123 of JAPCWY010000004.1, forward strand.
TAAATGATGTCATATCTCTGAACAAATAACAGGAGAAGATATTTGATTGGAAAATGACTCATTTTTTAATCCATGTGCTCTGTATGCCTTTATATTGATTCCCAATTATACTTTCCTATTTAGGATATAAAAAAAGGGTCCCCAACCCGAATGATCAGAAAACCCTACACTTAAGGGTCGGGCCACCTCGGGCTGGGTGAGGCTTTTTTGACAGCCCAAAGGACTAGTCTTACTATTATCAAGAATGTCATCCTTTTGAACTTTTTATAAACTCCCGCTGGTTCAAACTGTTAGAATAAGCTGTAAAAGATATTGTAATCATAAAAGATATGTATGAGTTGTAATTAGCGAGATTGACGGAATGTAACTAGCTAGATTAGAGGATATATCTTTTAGGATTCTTTCATTTATCTGTATATATATACTTTTAGATCATTGTAAACATATGAAGAAGATATACAAAAAATAGAAGAATACGTTTTCTTCTTCGAAATCTCTCTGTTTTAACATGGTATAAGATCCCTAGGGTTTGGTCCTTGGGTACTATACGTCAATCATCGACTACGGCGGTCCCGCTCGATCTTCTTCATCTCCCGTTCGATCGACCTTGGATCCATGGCGAATTAGAACCCCACCGAATCATTAATTCCTGACCAAAACAAGGGGGAATACGACCACAAAAACGTTTTTGGAGAATATGACCACTAGACTGACTCAAATTCTGTCTCAGAACCAAACACCTTCTCATCCTCCAACATCAACATCGCAGAATAATTCGGCTTCATCTCAGATTGTAATTAAACTGGATGGAGCCAATTATGGATTATGGTCTCAAGTTGTCGAGATGTACATCACAGGCAAAGACAAGTTGGGATATATGAATAAAGAACTCCCTCGGCCGCTTCCTACAGATCCCGGCTTTCAGAGGTGAAAAACTGAGGACTCAACTGTGAAAGGATGACTTATCAACTCCACGGATCAGGCATTGATTGGCAATTTTATTCGCTTTCCAACAGCGAAATCTATCTGGGATGCTGTTGCAACGGCCTTTTTTTGACGAAACGGATATCTTTCAAGTTTATGACTTAAAGAGGCATGTGACTCGGATTCGACAAGGAGGAGGACTGATTGAGGCATATTACAACAACCTTCAAGGGTTGTGGAGAGAGATCGACTTTCGTTGTCCAAATCCAATGCGATGTCCCAAAGACATTGAAAGACATAATATGGCTATACAGGAAAATTGGGTTTACATATTTCTTGATGGACTTGATAACCGCTTTGACCTTGTCAAAGCGGATGTCTTGTAGATGTAGCTGTTTCCTACGGTTGAATAAGCATATGCACGTGTTCGACGAGAAGACACGAGACAAACTGATGTTAACGAACAGTGACACTGTTCGTGGTTTGGCAGCCACAATATCTCGAGGGAATAGGGCGAACATCAAAGCAAATCCAGATTCATTACCGCAAATAGCTAAGCCTAGAATTGCGCAGGAAGGAGGAAGGACTACCTTAGCACTGCGCCGGAAAACTTCTCATATGGGAGGTTACTCACATTGTGGTAATTCTAAACATACCAAGGAGACGTGCTTTAAGCTTCATGGATATCCAGATTAGTGGAAGGAGTTGAAAACTCAAAAGCAGGCAGAAGAGAAAGGGAAAGCTTATGTAGTGATCGCAGAGACTCAGCTAGAAACACGATCAACATGAGTAATGAGAAAGAAATGATCTCGCAATTCAAAAGGCATGATCTATTTTGATCTCGCAATATATTCTCTTTTGCAATTTATATGGGCCAATAATAAGAGATTCCATTTTTAATTCTTTATTATAAGCTCTACCCAAACCTTCTGCTTCTTTTCTCCTTGTACAGCAGAGAAACACGATCAACATGAGTAACGAGAAAGAAATGAGCTTAACCGATAGAGAATGAGAGAGAGAAAGGGAGAGAGAGAAGCCTGGTGCCCTTATGGTTGGAATATTGCAGCGAGCTAAATGTGTCGGGTAAGAATCAAAACCCTTATTCTTCTAAATAGAGGAATTTCTGGATTTAGGGTAAAATTCTAATTTTGATTGAATCTAAACTTTTGGGTCTCATTTCATGGTCGTTTGGCTGCTTTTTTGTACAAGGATAAAATCTTAGGATGTTGTGAAGCCGTAGATTCGACGGATATTGTTTTAATGCTAGGATTTCCCTGGAATAAGCTTTTTAAATCTGGTGCGCGAATGTACTACATAAATAATGCACTTCAATGGCTGTTTTTTTTTTTATTTTTGGTTGTCGAACGGGGATGGTCATATCAGGAATTTTGTAGTAAATCAAATAAGCTTCGTGTGTACTATAAAATTACATAAAATGTAACTCTATGGAGAAAGTTATGACTTTAACAAATTCGGCATGCAAGCTGTCCATAGTGAAAAACATTGGGTTTCCGTAATAGGTGAGCTTCCATTGGTTTGTAGTAGTTGTTTTATTCTTAATTAGGCAAAAATTAGTCGAGTTATACGTTAAAGTACCATGTTACTAGTTTTTTTATATGTTTTTCATACTTTTGATAGAAATTCAAACAAATCGACTCGAGTAACCGTCTTAGTTTGCTTTTGATGTTATCAGGTGGGTGATACTATTAACTTTTTAATTTTTTATAGTCATATTGTGAAAACAATAGTACTAAATGTGTTATGAATTGAGTTTGTTGCATAAAATAGGATCGAACATTATTGCTATTTGCCTATTTGAGACTGTTTGTAATTATTTTGTGCTATTATTTCGAGTTATTTATTATGTATATTTTTTATTATGAGGAGTATGTTAATTATGCAGTGCTCAAGATAACTGTGAGCTCGATTGAGGGGTCCGTGGCTATGCGCATACTAGTTAAGATGTACTTGTGGACCGAGCCACAAACATTATTGATGAAAACCTTGCCATTGAAAAATATTGGTCATTGGATAAATCATTATTTGTGGCATTCTTCGCCCGATGGATATGATGAAATTGTCCCTTCAACCTGTGATGCTAATTTGATCCTCTAATTTATGCCGGGGATCATGTTCAACTTCAACCCATTCGCCAAGACAACCCTAATTGAGAATAGGCATAATGTGTCGATCATAATTTCGCTAGACACAGCAACACGCGTGCTCTTGGACAAGCGAATCCCTCGATTAAGACGATTAGCGTTTGCCTGGGCAGAATCCCAGCAGTTATGCAAGTGTCCCTCCGAGCCAAGGTGGTCATCGCATTGAATCTGAACAACATTACAGACTTGGACGACGACCGGCTGTCGAAAAGCTGGAAGGTCGTCTTAGAATTGGTCAAGCATGGAGTGTTTGTTGTCCAAACCAACAGGGCAAATCGGTTTAACATGATGCGGTACATTAATTTTTTTTATTAAATTTAGGTCTGTGTGATCATTTTTGCTTTTATGATTTCTCTATAAGGCGATAGTGGTGGTTCAGCAGGTGGTGAGAAGGCTTGGCGATGAGTTTCGTGACATACGCATTCAACCGCACGGAAATGAGTGAAAGGTTCAGCGATCACAATTCCTTTCAATGTGTGAATGTAAAAATGTTAGTCTTTTTCTTCAGCTAAGTTTCTGGATTGAAATAAACGTGAAAATTCATCGACAAAGGTGAAAATTTCATCAAGTTTTTACACATGTAATAACAGTGATTTCCATGCGCAATCCAAAAGCCGTGATCTGTTTTGATCTCGCAATCTATTTTCTTTCACAATTTACTTTTGCACTTGATGATTTTTGTGATATATGGACCAATAATAAGAGAGTCCATTTTTAATTCATTATCCCAAGCCCTGCCCCAACCGTCTGCTTCTTTTCTCCTTGCTCAGCAGAAAAACACGATCAACAGGAGCAACAAGAAAAAGAAATGAGATGTCATCTTGCTATGACGGGTAAGAATCGAATCCCTTATTCTTCTAAATAGAGGAATTTTTGGGTTTAGGGTAAAGTTCAAATTTTGATTGAATTTTAGTTTTTTTTGTCCAATTTCATGGTCGTTTGGCTATTTTTTGTACAAGATAAAATCTTAGGATGTTGTTAAGCTGTAAGATTCGACGGATATGGATTTGATACTACGATTTGCTCGGAATAAGCATTTTAAATCTGGTGCGCGACTGTACTACGTAATAGTGCAATTCAATGGCTGATTTTTTTGGTTTTTAGATGTCAGACGGGAATGGCCATACTATAAATTTTGTAGTACATCAAATAAGTTTCGTGTGTACTATAAGATTACATAAAACGCAGCACTATAGAGGAAGTTATGACTTTAACAAGTTTGGCGTGCAAGCTATCTATAGCGAAAAACATTGGGTTTCCGCTATGGGCGAGCTTCCGTTGGCGTGTAGTAGTCGTTTTATCCTTGATTAAGCAAAAATTAGTTGAGTGATGAGTTCAAGTAGCATGTTACTAGTCTTTTGATATGTTTTTCGTAATTTTGATAGAAATTCGAATGCATTGGCTCGAGTAACCGTCTTAGTTTGCTTTTGGTGTTATCAGGTGGATGATACTATTACTTTTTTATTTTTTTATAGTCATATGTCTATATTAACTCAAGTGCCCTAATTAGATGAAACTCCGAAGAGCTGTACGTAAGTTAGGATTAAAGATTGAGGAACGAAAAAGACTCGTTTTGGCTAAAAATAAAAAAATGTGAGAAGGACTTAATGTCCACAAGGACACGAGCCAAATGGGTTTGATTGTGCTCGACGGATATGTGAAGAGCCTTATTGTGGCTTCTTCCTTCTGGGATTCCTGGTCCTTGAGGGGATCCTTTTGAATGCGAAGAAGTCCAAGCATGGTAGGAAGACTCGAATGTTATCATTCTGTGAATGCTCTTTTTCTTGAAACATGAGTATGTATAACTTTGTTATCAAACTAGCTTAAAACCATTCTTATCAAAAGTAGAGGCGAAGTAATTGTCATTTTACGTTCCCAGAAAAACAGGACAATGACTCCGATCATCTTTACCAAATGGTAGCGCCAGTGGAACAAAGCTCAGGGTTGGTCAAGGGTTAAAAGCTACATTAATGAACCCCAGCAGGACTAAGGAACAAAGCAACTCCATTAGTATTGTGAATCTGATAATTTACACAAAGCAGTGTCACTTTCCCATCCTACGAGCTGAGACGTATTATTACAACCAGAAAGTCTATAGTTTGACCAAGGGCTAATCTGAAAGACATCAAAGCCGAGTGAGGCAGCTTTCCAAAGCTACAGTAACTTTTGAAATGCTAAAAGTAGAGAGGTCTTCGCCAAATATTTCATGGGAAATGCAAAACCTCTTTCCACAACTGAAACTGCTGCGCACAAACTGTTACTCCATCCCATATGGCTTCTTAATAAAAAAGGGACAAAAGAGAAACCAGAAGTCATCAACAACAGATCAATATGGAATTTGATCCACATTTAAAGCTAAGTGAATTATGAAGAGCCGTGGACACAAAAATAATAGGATTTTGTGAGGCAAAGTGCACGGCCACTACATATTGCACACGCCATATTGACGCAAAGTAATCTTCTACAACTTTACAGAGTAGTCGTTATCTTATTATCTCTACTAGCAAACAAGTTCATCAAAATATACATACAAGCAATTTTTTTTCCTTTTACCTGCATCCACCTGATGAAGCATCCCCTGATAAGAGGAAATGTTGACATGAACCTAATAAAACAGACATCTACTACATAAATCTTGTTGGCCAATTCCTCTCAATCTGCTACAGGCTTCTCGACAGTCCGTACACATACTACTAGAACTGTGGAGTTTAGGGAATCACACAGCTGCAAAATATAGAAGCAAGAAAGGTCACAGTCCAGCATCGCACCTCACACAGTACAAGAAAAAGAACAATTCCTATGCAATCCTCAGCCGTAGAAAATGAAGGCCCAAGGGAATTATAATCGAAGTTTTTAATGAGTAAAAGCAGATATAGGAGGTTGACATGTCGAGAGAATGCCATTAAGGACTTTCAGCAATAAGGTAAAAGAACATGAATGGGGGCGCATCTCCTCTTATGATCGCCCATGATGGAGCAGACTTATGTTCTGGTGTTGAAAAATGAAGTGGAAGTGAAAGGCTTGGATAAGAAGGGACTCCAGAAAAATAAAATCAATCATGACCAAGACTTTGTAAGGCTAAAGACCACCAGCAGAGAGGAGACACACTCAAAACATAAGGGAGATTTGAGACATGATAAAACAGATAACAGCTGATCCTTTGCAAAAACGCACGCACAAGCCGCTGATAGCATATTGCATTTGGCAAAAGTTTAAAAAATCAAATCATGTGAAAGCCATATGACATTCCTAGCCATAAGATTTTCTCACTCCAAATGTTATGCTGATATTAATTGTGAAGAAAAAGTTCCTTACATCAGCTTTTTTTCCTGCAGCAGGTTTTCAGCAAGAGATTCATCTCTACAGAGAGCAGATGTAGCTAAGACGAAAATAGAATTCATATTCAGGTTTACCAGACAATTTACACCTACCTAACAAACTTTGTAAGGCCAATATATAGCACTTGTAAAAGACACAGCAAGATGACCGGCTTTTGGCCAAAGCTATCTAAAATACCATTATACAGGCAGAAATATCTATATTACGAGTGGGTCCAGACTTTCTTAATACGGGTTGGTCAATTTAAAAGATATGTAACATAAGTCTCACTCTCCATAAAGCTCATTAAAAATAACATAGGCTACAAAGATAGACAGCTCTTATTCTTAATAGTCTATAAATATGACAACACAATGTAGTAAAGAAACTTCCACTAGTTGATAATGAAAATCATAAAGAATCATATACCATCCATATCAAGCATATACTGGAACCAATAAAGGCTAATCACCCCCAACAGCAATAAGATAACCCTATAACTAAAATTGGCACTGGGTATGATGTTTGACCGTAAGGTGTGATGGTCAAAGTCAGCTCAATGAAGGCCAATACAACACACCCGACAACAAACCACCGAAGATATTCAGAGCTCGTCACACATGAACTCTCCCCTTGATGTGGTGCATGATAGCCAACGCCAACATGCTGCCCCTGAACACGGCGGAATCCATGTCCAGAGACACAAGATTATTCAGGAAAGATCCAGCATGTTGTCATTGACTATCGCACACCATGTGCAGCTAACATCATCGTGCGTGACAACCGCCGAATATTTTTCTCCAGTAATTAATGATGAACTCCGTCCAAACAAACTCGGCAGCCGCAACATGCCATCAGTCAACCAAGACATGCAATCTAAAATGGATTTTCATGTGAATGTATAACCATGTTTGACGGTAAAAGAGAAAAACAGAGGACATAGGCGCACCCTGATAATTAAGCAACGACCCCTTCCACATGAAGTCTATGTAGATCAAAACAAATAAACTTACTTCTCGTCCTACCCACGCAAATAAATCCTTCACGGACTGTAGAAGTCACCAGACAGTCTGATGGTAAGAAATTTGAACCCATTCTCGTTAAGTACAATTTACTCACAAAATCCCGTTTATAAATATCAACTACTGAATGGCTAATATCAAGTCACCAACCAATTAAAACAATCGAAGCAATCAAGTCGCAGCGAAGAATCTCTACACCAACCAATCGAACTAAGAGAACGAAGCGGCGCATCTTCCATCCACAAAAATTGCCAGATTAAAAACAAGAATCGAAACCCCAACCTCAAGAAGAAGCTCGCTTTCCTCGTTCGCAAGCAGGGGCCTCGTCGAAATTGTTGGAGGGATACTTGGCGCTGACGCCGCCGACCTCGAACACCAAATTCTCACCGCTCGACTTAATCCCAGTGATCGACCACCACCTGAAGAAGGCCCTGACCCGGATCCCCTCCAGCCCGGCGATCCGGCCCCTCACGATCCTCCCCGTGATCTTCTCCGAGTAGGCGGCCAGATAGTTGTCGGGCGGGAGCGTGAGCCTGCACGGGCCGTGGAGGTCGACGGAGAAGTCGCCAGACGTGGCGTTGATGGAGTAGGCCCGGACGTCGGCGGGCAGGAGGCCGATCGGGAAGCCGTAGGTGGTCAGCTCCGCGTGGGCCCTGGAGACCGGTCGGGTCGGGTTCGTGAGGCCGGAGGACTGGGACGACGGAGATACGAGGAGGAGGAGGAGAGAGACGAGGAGGAGAGGGAGACAGGTTGTCATCGTGGGTTCTTGCTTGCGGTTTGGTTCGAGTGCGAAGCCTTCAAAAAGTGTTGGCATGAATAACTTGCTCCTGCTCCTCTTCGGGGTTGCCTTCTTTCCGCCTTCTTCTGGTTAAGATGGAGACGGGCTTAGAGAGGAGGAGAAGTTTTCCGTTTGGACCTGGAATGTAGTGACGTGGCATGAATGCAACACGGCGGCGTAGCACACTGATTGTGACTCCCCATGGAGCCATCATTTCATGCGACGTGACGCGATAACTAACTAACGATATTTAGATCTATCAGGCCAAAATTATCATAAATTTATTATATTTATACGAATTTAATCATAAATATTTTAATTGATTATATTTTTAAAAAAATAATATTTATTAATATAGCATAAATATGGATGGTTGTCTTCTTACATCACACGAATGTGTTAACATAAATAATTTTCATAATTTTTGTTATTTTCCTTAAATTTTTATATTTTTATGTTATTTACTTTTTTTTTTATTTTTTCCGTTCTTTCTTCACCGTCAGACCTCGGAGATGGTCAACGACCAACCAAAGGCGACGGTTGGTGAGGGTCGCCCTTCACTAGAGGCTAATGAGGGCCAACCTCCTCAGTCGTGGCCTTCCGCCGATTGCCGTCCATTACTAAGGAGGAAGAAGAAAATAATGATAAAAAATGTAATAAAAAATCCAAAAATTAACATAAAATTTAGAAATTATCAACGTGAATGGTTGTCGCTAGTTATTTAGGCAAAAATTTGGCTAGATGGACTAAAGTGGTAAATTTTCGAAAGGTATAAAAATTAATTTGTTAAATAGACTAAAGTGATATACATGTGACATATGATAGGTTTATAACCTTTTTTTGGTCATTTTTCTATGATGGTATGCACATTGATTGTCGATCAATTTTTAACTGGTCAATAAATTGACATGTTGATCCAAACTGTCAATAACATGACACCACATTACTACTTTTTTCTTTTTCTTTTTCTTTTTCTTTTTTTGTCAAAACATTACTACGTTAAAAACTACGATTTTACCAACAAGATGGAATTTTTAATTGAAAAAAAAAAATAGAAAGGGAACATGAAGTGTTATTCCGATGCTTGGACCACCTCAAAAGACTCGAACAAAAGCCTCCAAATTCTTAGGTTTCTCGGGGGATAAACTGCAAAGATTCTCTTGTCTCCGGGCGGCAAGTTTGAGAGTGCAAAAAAGGAACAAAACTTGACCATCCAAGCGGAATTATCGAAAACATTTGTTCGGGAAAAATATCGTGATAAAAAAAAGTTTTTTTTTAAAAAAAATAATTTATAAGAAAAATTCATATTTCTAAATTTAAGGATATATTTTTTTACCGTAAATATTTTTCTGTGAACTGATAAATTTCCACAAATTAAATATGTGAAGGTCCAAAAAATTAACTCGTGAAAATATTATTTCACTCAAACAACACACTCATGCGATTCCATTATAGATGCTCTAATAGCAAAAGCTATCGACTTCAAAGTTTCCGTAAAAAAACAACACAAGGTCATTTCCGTGGATCATGAAAGATGGATCATCATGAATACGTTATTTTCGCTTTTCCAAAGGGATGAAACACCCAACCCTAGAGCTAATATAGTTGGTCAGGACATCGAGATTTTCAATCTAGAAATTTCGCTTACTGCGTGTCAACTATTTTGGACTAGGGTCACAACTCGATTCAAAGCTCTTCGGCTAAGTCTCGTTGTAAGGATTTGTAGCCAGAATAAGATTGGATATAATAAGATTTAAAATCTGGGGATTTTACCATATCATATCCACTTTTTAGTGAATCACGGTACTAAAAGCCGGATATATTCATATCATATTATGTTCATTGTTTGGCATTTACATATATCGATGTAAACGAAAATGAAAATGCATAAATGAGCACTATAAGAATCTCTCGTAATTCACCGTCAACTCTAAAAAAAGAGAGAAAATATGATCATTCTTATTTGCATCTACGAAAAGTTTTATTTCTCTTGCTACTTTCGTTAAATTTCAACATGAATTACAAAGCTATAGAGAAGAATGAGTTTCGATTCTCTTTCCATTTTCATAGACTTTTGACCAGAAACCTACGAAGGAGAAGAAGTTTCAACTTCTTGCCATTTTTTGTAGAATTTTGACATGAACTAAAAAACTATAAAGAAGTGGTGACACTTCAAGATGAATCAAAGACACATAGGAGAAGGAGGTTCCTAGTTTTTTTTTTTTAGAAATTTCATTGCCCCACGTTCTTTAAGAATTCGAAAAGATTATTTTCAATTTCGAATTTGTTCATTTAAAATTTAAGTTCTTCTACTTCATTTTTATTTACTTAGTTTTTATTTCTATATCCCTTTTTTATTGTCTTTATTATGTTCCATCATTACTTAATAAAATTTTTGTTAAATAACAAACTATGCTATCGAAAAATCCTTATTTAAACTCACTCAATAAAAAATCATTCAATTCGTAATAACAAAGATATGAAGTGTATGTACATATATGTGCACAGAATATGCATTGTAAAGTAGAAATAAATTAAAATTTAGTAATATATATAGAGGAATAAAAAATTATTTTATGTTTTAATATTAGAATTCAAATATAATTAATATTTAATTAATATTTTGATGTTATTTTTTTATGAATTTTGTTATTCGAGAAAAAAAAATAGTTTTTATACAATGAACATAAGAAATTCTATCCAACTTCATCCCACTTCCCAATTATTGATACCTGATTTTTAATCAGTTTTTCTTTGAATAAATATTTAAAAATTCATAACAATTCATAAAATTGAAAAGTCAATTTTGGAAGCATTGGCCAAGCTTAAGGTTCCATTTTTGAACGAAAAATATTTTTCATAATTTTTTTATTTTTATTATAAAATATCCAAAAATCAAGAAAAATAGTATTCGTGGTCATAAAAAAAAATAGTCAATGTTGTTTTTTTAATCACCTTTTTATATAGAAAATTTAAAACATGGAAAATTCAAATTGGGATCACACGAGTCTTTACAAATGTGAACCCAAATTGAGCCAAAAAAAAATTCATTTGAGGTGTTTCTAGTCTTTTTCTCACTTAGTCCAAGTTATGACATCTGATGCTTATATCTTTAATTTCATTTTGGTCCAATTAATTTCAATTTTCGAGTTTGGGACTTATTTGCATCGTTCGATTTAGATCTCAGTTTCTGATTGTGGTCAAATTAGCCATTTTAAAGGGGAATCCACGCAGAAATGAACTTTGACCCATAAGTTTTTTGGCATTCTAAATACATTAGGGAGGTCAGATTGACACGAATTTGTCATTAAGAGCCCTAATTGCACAGATCTTGCATTCAAGCTAAAATTGAGATTTGGGGTTTTTTGCATAAATCTAAACCAATTTGACTTAAGATTGTCGTTATTAAATCAAAAACATGTTGGGAAGCCCAATTGCGGGGTTAATTTCAAAAAAAAAAAAAAAAGAAGGGTCGAATTTGTGCCCAATTCACTCGAATTTGTGAACCGAGCCGAACCAGGTCTCCACAAGGGAACAGGATCTGCTTCTCAGGCAGAGAAGAGAGCAACAGCAAAAGAAGGGGAAGTTGTTCCCTCTTTCTCTCCGATATTCCACCGAGATCGGCGAAAAGAAAAGAAAAACTGATTCAGTCAAGCTGCACCTTGATCCTTACTGCTCCTCCAGCGATCTTCTGAGCAAGACAGAAAAGAAAGCAAGAGACAAAGCCGGTTTTTGGCCAAAACAAGTAGAGACCGAAACTGAGAGGGGAGGGGGGCTTTTTCAGAGCCTCTGGTTTTTTTTCTTCCCTTGGAGGGGGGCGTGAAGACCTGGCTCCATCCCAACAGGCTTCAAGGATAAAAGAGAGAGAAACAGAAGGGAGTTCGGGAGAGAAAAGAAGGGGAAAGAGTACAAAAAAAGAGGGTGGCACAAAGAGGGTTCTGGGGAGAGCTCCTTAAAAAAGAGCAGTGTACATGGAAGAGCCGGTCTTGCGAGAGAAACAGAGGGGAGCTCTCAGAGAGGATTTTCGGTATAAACAAAAAAAAAAAAAGAACGCACAAAGAAGACAGGAGGGAGAAGAACGGAGAGATATGGATGTCTGGTACTTGTAAAAAGACAAAAAATGAGGGAACCATGAGAAACTAAGAGGGAATGAGGGAAGAAGAGCAGCGACCGCGAGGTAGTGTAGCAGACAAATTCCGAAGGATTCCACCTCGCCGGAGCAGTCACCTCTTCGGCTTCATTCAGCCAGTCGACCACCACCACCACCAGACAAGTGTCGGACCAACAGCCCCCTCTTCTGATCAGGTAAGGTTAACATCCTATCTTGGTTTGCATAGAAATCCATGCATGACGAGTTCAAAAAAGATCCTCTCGTGCCATTTTCTATGTTATATGCTAAATGTTTGGGAGTCTGGAGAGAGCCGTCAGTTTCTCTCTTTCTGCTGAAACACAGAATGTCTTCATTAAAATCGCCCTAACTAGATCCGTAGGTATGGATGAACTAGAGTCCTTCGTCTCTGCATTTTTTTTTATGATATGCATCGCGTGCGTGACGACAAGTTTCTACGAGGTTCATATTTTTTTTTATAAACTGGCGTCTCAACAAAAGAATCCGCAGAGAGAGAGAGAGAGAGAGAGAGCTTCATTTGAGGAGAGGGTCATTACTTGTAGTCGTTGCTTGAGGTTCAAAGCAGAGAGCTCCTAAAAAAGAAAACGTTACTTTGGGGTGTCTAAAAAGGGTTCACCGAAAAAAAAAATAGAAAGAATTTCGAGTGAGGTCTTGAGGGAACGGAGAAAGAAGGTTTAGGAGGGGAGATTGATGAAAAAAATGGGAAAAGAAAGAATACGAGAACGTGAGGCCAAGAAGACCAGAAGGAAACCACTGGTGCATCGTCGTTCCGATTGTGCCTACCTGGTCTCTTCGACCATATCCGTCCGACGACCGTTGAACCAGCTCATCCCTTGGCCGACCCGAAAAACTCATGACGAACGGGAGGGAGATAGAGCTGAACTTTCCTTCCTCTAGCGTACATCTCTTTGGCTCACGGAGCCGCAACTTCCGACGAGAAACCATCGTTCGACGAACCACCCGGTAGCTTTGACGAAGCGCCCAATTCTGCTAGGTGAATCTTCTAGTCAAACTCCTCGCGTTTCTCAGCGTCCTTGCATGATTGCCGGCAATGGTTCCTGTAGCTTGTAACGCCCAGTCGATATTCCACCCGATCTCCGGTTCCAACCTTTTGGCCTGCCACTCCTCCCTTGCCGATCTTCGCTTTTGTTTAAAGGCTGTCTCCGTTGGTTTTCTATCCCCTGTTCCGTGTAGGTATGTATGTGTAGATATAGAGATTTAATTTTAGCCGTAGATACTGACCAAAAAAACTGTTGTTGGTTCACGTGACTTGGTTAACGGCATTGAGAATAGCCGGGGAGATAGTCGGCGATGGCGGCGTTCGTCGAAAGTGGCGTAGTTGAAGGTCTTGATGAGCTCTGTGGGTGGAGGCATTCTGGGGAAGATGACGTGCGAAGAAGAAGACCAAAAAACAAAAGAGAGCAGTAATAAAATAATAAAAAAGGTAAACAGTTTCAAAAAAAAAAAGATAGGATCTGTTAGTTATTTTATCTAGAATCTTAATCCAACATGCACCAGATCTTTTGGGTTTGACTATATCTTCGTCTTCTTTAAAGAGGAATTAATGTATAGTTAAAAAAAGATTTTAAAAAAATATTAAAAAAATTCTCGAAAATTTTAAAATATAGTTTTCTTAGATTTTTAGCCTAAATTAATATCTTCAGACTCTATTTCTGCGATGGTGGAAGGCTGATGTCCAATCCGACTCATTTCTTTTGTACATTCGATTTTGTTATTTAGTTTTATTTCATTTTATTTCCGGCTTTGTATCCAAAAACCGAGGACCGTGGGTTTTTTATTTATCGCTTTAGAATAGCTCTTTATGCTCCTTCTTTATGCACTTTGTTGATTTTTCCTTTTTAAGATAAAACTTGAAAATTAGAAAAATGCCATAAAATAAACCTCTACAATACCATTTTGTATGAACACCTAGCATGGTCGTAAAAACATGATTAGGAACTAAAAAGCAATTAAACCTCGCATGAACCGCAAGGGCTCTAGTAGATGTATTAGGGTAAATTAATCCCCGAACCCAAGAAAAAATCTGGTTGCGTAGAATCGAGCAACCCCTCCTAATCGCTCTATAGGGTTTTCGATCTAACTTCCTCGAAAGATTGGTGGCGACTCCCTTTTGCGTGTACACTCACACATGCCAGATGACCACACTAAAGTTGAATATGAATTTTTCGACTTAGTATGGGCTTGCGAGAGCTCGAGCCAAAGGGAGCCCGCATTCGAGGCCTTCCCTTGGCAATCCATTAGCTCGCCTTTCCCGATTTGTTAGTCGAAAATCGAGGGCGGGTCGCGACACCAAAGGATAATTTTCCATACTATATTCCACTTATATCCAATCTTGGGGGAAGCCAAACACAAGATATGATAATTATTTTTATCATATCCTTATTTTTATCCTGACCACTAAACGCAGCCTTAAATGTAACAAATTCACAAGTTTTGTAAAGTATTTCATGGGCCCGTAGATAATCGTGTCTCTGCACGAATACAATTGGCTCTAAAAAAGCAAAAGAACCGGGAATGTACTAAGCTTAATGGATAGTGATCTTGGCCAAATGGCCGAGAAAGGTTGTATGTTGAGCTTGTATTGATAAATTGACCGCGCTACTCAAAATATTTGCGAGGAAACCATTATGAATAATAAAAAGGGAGTGAAAATGGTGTTTTGATTACCGAAGAGAATTACCAAAAAAAATTAAATTTTTTGAAGCAATTGTAACAATTCAATCCTAAACTTTTTTATTGTCAAACCGTTCATAAATTTTTTGTATTTATGTCATTTTGGTCCATCCGATTAATTTTGATCGAAAATCGTTAATGTGGCGCGAACATCATTGACGTGGATAATTTTAAATAATATTTTAGTATTCTTTTCAAATTTATTTAGTTTGTCTTTTGTGACGTCCTAAAATGTCGACCTCTTTCCTAACGATAGAAATTAGATTATAGATTGTCTGTGGATTGCATTTTATTGCCTTGGAATGAATTTTGATGAATTAGATAAAAGAAATTGAGAATTTTATGAATCGACGATCGAATTAGTTTAGGGTTCGATCGATTGATCGTATCGTTTTAGTGTCGAGATTTCTAAACATAAACTTTATTCTAACACCATTGGTTTAGAATTGAACGAGATTATCCTCAAAATATTAGGGAGGGACCAAAATACCCCTAGGATAATATTTGACGAAAATGCCCTCAATAAATTTCCAATTGACCAAATTGTCCTTGAGTGGCAATTTACCAAAATGCCCTTGACATTTGAAGAAATTACCAAAATGCCTCTAGGGTTTATAGACCATGACATCATCACAACATCACCATGACATCATCCTCTTGTGACATCATCGATGACATCATCATCCTCTTGTCCCACATAGAATAGGAGGAAGGGCCACACCCCTCATCCCTCCTTATATATCTCTCTCCCTCTCACACTCACTTTGGCATGTGCTAGGTCGTGCGCTAGTCACGCTCAGGCCATGACCAAGAATTATGGCCCGTGTGATCAGGCCATAGCCGGCCAAGTTGGCAGAAATCCTTGGCTGAGAGCTTAGGACGTGGCCGAGGGCCTGGGCCATGTCCGGGCTGGGGTGTTAGGTGTCCGAGCCCGTGGTCGAGAAATTAGGCCTTGTTTGAGAAGTTGGCCTGAGAGTTCCAAGTTCGTGGAAAGGTTTTCAAGGATCGCTGTCGCACACCTCTCTTCTAATTAATTGTGAGTTAACATCTAATCTTTGGTTAGGTCGTTGATTGCGTTTAGAATGATTGTGCTTAGCATTCTTAAGTGTTTAGGTAGACTGATTGGGGTCGGTTAAGGTTAGCCTTTAAAATAGGTTAAATGGCCTCAATTGGAAAAGTTAGTCAATTTCGATGAATTGATGCCTGATTGTTGATTCCAAAGTACTTGTGAACGTAGTGACTACTTCTAACACGGTATGGTATTGAAATGCTTAATTGTGATACATGTATGTTGCTACGTTTATGTGACAACGAGGCTGGATTGATTGGTAATCAATAGGACTATCGATTAGTAGATTATTAATGTTGTGGTTGCTTGACATAAATAGTAGCTAGTATGATATATGTTTATCACGTCGTGTACTTCATATGACACATTTGGCACGACATTGGCTATAGGCTAAGTTTTGAGCACAAATGCTTGACTGTTGACTATAAGCAAAAACAAGAATGAACGATGGTTAAATGAGTTGCGTGGTCATATGATAAATCGATGATGGTGACACCTAGCATGTTCGTTGTGCCTAGGGTACCAACGGTATTGGGGAATTACCACATGACTTGTTAGACGTCTGACTTTCTATGGTGTAGTACGAAGCTGGTATGGGCATAGCTAGACTGTCGGAAGCCTATTGCAGCTTGTGATGGATCGGACCCCTCTTGGTAAGCCTACTTGTTGTTATCTGGGTGCCACGTGCATGGGATTCAACTTGTAGATGCCACCGCTGATAAGAGGTGGGACAGAACCTGTTTTACAATGACGTTACCTGAGTGCCATTAGGCTTGTGGTACATTACATTACATGGGTGTCGTTCGCATGGGGTATTTGACAACTGTCATGGATCAATCGATTAACAAAATGGATTAGATGCAGTGTGACTCATTCATGGGTTTAGTATGAGCGCATCTCGACTACGAAGTTTGGTATGAGATGAATTGAGTAGGAAAACGGAAGCTCATATTCACTGGTGTTCGAGCTATCATGGCATTGTATGCATGATACTTTGATGAATATGCTCAGTGGACCTAAACGATGATGTGATCCATCATGAATGATTGAATGACTTGATGGTCAAGTCGAATTGATATGATTGGTATGCTACGTTCATGTTGCATTACGTGTGACATCCTGGCTGGTAAGTTGCCTATGATTGAGATATAATGCTTGGATGTGTTATGACTGCTGGTATATTTTGATGGTTGTCTTGAATGACACAACTTTATATTGTACTCACCTAGCATTATGTGTGACAGAGGAAATAGGTAAGTTGTTTGTGATTGTTATATCTACCTGATGCCTGGTGATTGCATGATAGACTGTTTTAAACAAATCAACGCCCTATCTAAGGCTTAGGCGTTGACTTATTGAGATTATATCTCACCCTTTGTGGAAACATTTTTCAGGTCTGGAACTTGTGGTTATCTGAGAGCTAAAGTAGATAATGTTTGGCGTAGATGTGATGAAAACCCTACCCCGCATCGAAGTATGAGGCCAAATGGTGTAATACCTCTATTGAGACGAGACATGACTGTCAATGAAATGATGTTCTTGAATTTGATATGTGTCCTACTTTTCTATCCTCGTATTACCTTGTTGTCTGGAAGTATTAAACGTTTCCGCTTGCATATTGAATTAAATTATCGTGGGTCGATGGCAGACTCGGGATGCTATCTTTTATGACCAAAGGGATGGTTTCACCTGGATGCTACGTACCCGAGGTTTGGGGCGTGACATATTTTCTTTTTATTTGTTCTCCCCCATTCCATTTCTTCTTTCTCCAGTCGGTCGCCAGATCTTGGCAACTAGCCAGAGCAGTTATCCGCTCCGCACTTGGCTATCCAGTATTTACTGTGGGCACGATAATCGATACTCCATGAGGGCTAGCTAGGTTGACCTCGCCTGCCACGGGTTAGGAGTGACTTCGTCCAACGATGGTGAGGTCTCACCTTATCGAGGGCAAGCAAGGCTTGCCCTCGCCAGTGGCTGGCAAGGGCAAGCTTCGCCAGAGAAAAGCAAGGTCACCCTCGTCTCTTGTCCGACAATGGGTCGGAGAAAGAAAAAATGGAAGAGAAAAAAGAAAAAAGAATAAGAATAAATAAATTTGAAATAATATTTAAAAATTGTTGATATCATCAATTCCAATTAAAATTGGCCGAATTGACTGAATCGGTATAATGGCAATAGGTTTAAATTTTTTATATATAATTTTTCCTAGATTTGATTCTCTCACGACAAAAATTCTATTATCACATTTGTATGAGTTAAATTAAAGAGGATATTATCACGATCTAATAGAATTAATCGAGCACTCTAAAAAGTTTAGAAAGCCGTTGCGAATAAAAAGAAATGAGTGATCCATCTAATTTCATTAAAAATGATCGTGAATGTAGCAAGACCGATTTATTGAATTGGCTTAGTAATGATTAAAAATCGGACTTTTTATCTTTGTATGGGAACCACTTTTTAATGATAAAAAATCGGACTTTTTATCTTGGTATGGGAACCACTTTTTCAAATGCTCATGTTATGCTTGTTATGTTATCTTGGAAATCAGTTTCAATAGGTCAAGTGCTGCCCCCTATTCATAAAGACAAGTGAACCCTCTGTTAGCAAATGTAAGTCCAACTGCTAGAGACGATCAGCTCCCAGTCCAGTCCAGTCCGGTTCCCCTTGATTTGGTTCTACTCAAGAATCGAGAATCGGACCGGTAATCTCGATTTCCATTTTTCAAAATCGTGAACCGTACCGTCGGTCCAGTCCTGTCTGGTTTTCAGGTGGTTCCGAGGATCGTACATGACAAAAATTTTTATGAAGCGTTTGAAAAAATAAAAAAATTGCGCCATTCCTGCTTAGCGATTGTCCTCTTTCCACCTTTGTGTTTCCTCCATCTTCTGCACACGCAAATTTCCCTTCAAGCAACGAGACAAAAGAATATAGCTGAGAGGCTCTTGGTATGCTTTCAATGCATTTAGGAGTTGTCACATCTATTCTTTTTGTTTGATTGGTTCGATCATCAGTTATCTCGGACTCAGAGAAGCTTCTTTGTCCACAAATTACGGAGACGTCGATGTATTCATTCCTGGCGAATGCCATTTAATTGACATTGCTTGCGATGCTCTGATTGAGGGCATCTGAGGAAGCTCTTCAGCTTCAAGTTTGCCGGACAGCACTCACAGAGGCATTTTCAAGGGGCAAATAGTTCTGACTTGTATACTCAACATGAAGAGGCACTGAGGCAGGTAAAAAAGGACTGTACCAAACACTTACGGTGGGTCCGGTCCGGTCGGAATGTTCTGATCTGATCTAGTCCTATATCCTTGGAACCGAGAATCAGAACACCAGTCTGGGCGGTCTCAGTCGAGGTGGTCCAATTTGCACACACCTACCAACTCCTCCTTCTTCTTTTCTTTTTTAATTCTACCTTTCTCAAGATTTTTCTTGCATTAAGGAAATCACATTTTGTTAAAAGCAACGTGAAATTAACAAAAAAAAAAAAAACTTTCTTGGTTGACCCATTACATTTCAATTGCAAAAGTCTAGGTGATGTTGGAGAAAGTTTGAGGTATGCTCCGTTTGTTTCGCCAAAAAATATGACATTGGTGGATAGTTGTTCATTAAAAATTTATTTTTCAAGAAAATAATAATATTTTTTAAAATATTTAGCTGAAATATGAAAATTAATTGGAAATTATTTTTTATTGTTTGACAAAGAAAACCAGATTTTAGTTTCCTAAATAGGCATTCAACGTCATGCCTCGATGGCACTAGGCTCGGTTTAGGCCCCTAGACCTGGGATGTCAAGGAACCAAGGATGGTCGATGCGGTTCTCTCACCCAAAATGCAAAGTCTTTGGTCCAAGCGTGAGTTTCTGGTCGTATTATTAAAAATGATTTTCGATTTTTAAAGAGAAAATTAATTTTCTAAATTTAAATATACGTTTTCTATTGAGTATGAAATGTTTTTCATTGATTTATTTTTTTAAGAGATCGGAATGCCAAAAATAAAGAATAATAATTTTATTTTATTTTTTGGGAAAACAAACGAATTTTTAAAGTACGAGGAATTTTCTATTATGAAGTTATTCTACACCTCATTCGATGCGATAGGATGGAAATCGTTGCCTAGACAAGAGCTCCCATTAATACGAAGCATCCCATGCTCCTCGCGCGAGGACGCTTGTCTTCTCTCCAAGAGCAGCAGACGGCGTATTAAGAATTCTGTCCATAGTTTTATTAAATTTTTGCTCTGCGTGAATGACACGTGTTGCCTTGAGTCGACTGGTTTCCGTTCGTAAACAGATCCATCCTCAAAATAACGGAAATGAATCGGCTGCCCTTTGCTCGAGTCATTCCCGCAATTCTGCCTTTCCGCTCTTTAGGACAGATGAGAGGAGCGGATTTAGGACTCCTACGGCGCGAAAGCATTTTTGTCTCGATCCGAGTATGGAAGGGAGGTCGTCGATCGGTAGGAGAATGTCGGGGACAGTAGAGCTACAAACAAAGAAGTACCAGTGTCGAGTGCGCCGGTTTTGAACTAAGACGGACGAGCTTCTCTCGCCAAACTCACCGTGTCAACATGCGAAAGTGAAACTTATCGGAGACGGCATCGATATCGAACTCTGTTTTTGTGTTTGATAGTCCAAATTGGTAGGACGGACAAGACAGATGCGTGAATGATGAGGATTTGGACCCGGGATGGTGCTCGGACTGGATGGCTCTCAGACTGGATGGCCTGGAGGACCGATATCGGGAGAGTCCGGAGCGTTTGCTTGCCGATGAGACTCCTCCTTTGGAGTGGATCCTACCTCATCCCCCGAACATCATAAGAGCACCCTCAAGAGCCGAGCCATCACCATATCAATGGTGATTACCAATTTTCATAGTACATTTGATTTCAACTCTCTGTGTGATAAGAGCAATCAATCTTGCCGATCATTGTTTATCTACAACAGTACAAAACCGAACACAAGAACATAAAGCCCCATGAAAAGGTAGGGGCAGCTTGGATTGCCAAGCTCTACTTTCTCTGTTGCCACATTCCTCAGAACCTGTTTGCGCTCATTCCAGGTGCAATGTTCGTCAATGATCACTTGTAAAAAGATCTCCTTTCCTCTGTTGTGAAGCTAGAGCTCTCTGAAGATCTCAACTGGAAATGGGTGAAATCTAATGGAGCTCTTGATATTTCGTTTAGTCATTTTCTGCTCTCAGCTTTCAGGCACTCCACAGCTCTGCATACTTGACCTTGGAGACACTTTCAAGAACTTCAATAGGGATTATATCTCCGACCACCACCACCATCTTGCTGTCCAGGTCTATTTTGTAAGAGGTCACTCCTGTCATTTTTTGCCAATTAACTTCTGAAAGTGAAAACCATACCAATTCATGGTTCATCAAAAGGATTTCTCTCTTTTTCTCAGGGAAAGCAGAGTAAAGAAACATCAAAGCTAGTGGATATTGGTAACTCGTTTGCAGTTTTGCTCATGTAGAGAGAGAGAGGGACAGAGGGAGATTGAAGCTGTGAAAGAGGAAGAAATTAGGAAAAAGTAGTAAGCATCATTACCATCCATCTTTGAGATATGCTTCTCCACTCTTCTCGCACACCCATGGCAATGGATGGCCACCCTCAAAGTCACCACCTACAAAGTGTTTCACACTTAGAAAGTATTCAGAAACCCAGACTCAGAATCTGAACTGAACCCTTCTTGCAAAACTTGAAGAGGAGCTCAACTATTTGCAAAACACATCAAACAAATAAAAACTGAAAAAAAGATCTGACCTTGGGCTTCAACTGAAACGCCAGAGTCTGATGAGTCCCACCAATCAAGTCCTTGAGCCTCGTCATCTGCTTGTTGTCGCTCGTGATCAGCGGCTTGCTCTCAATGTCCCGACCATGGACTTCCAATTGATCATCCATGGAGCTCATGCAGAAACAAGAGCTTGACCCAGCTGGTGATGAGAGGCTGAAACACTCCAAAATCTTGCGAAAACTCCCCATCTTCCCCATCTCCTCCGAAAAGATCAGTTACCCAGAATACAAACCTGGAAGCTCGATTGATGGGTCTGTTTCAATAATTGAAATAGAGCAGATCTGCGAAGTGACGTATTAAATTTGCGTTAGGTAGTATCAAGGCAGAACACGTAAAAGTCGTATGGTGGAGCTAAAAGGTCAAAGTTTGTTCTTGCCCAAACAAAAAGCTGAGTACAAGTTTGCAAAGGCCAATGAAAGTCTCGAGAAGTAACAAGAACAAATTGGCTCGGTTACCTATGCAAGAACAGCTCAGAAACCTAACACGGGAAAAACATGGCGCTGCAGGCTACACAACCCGATCAGTGATTCAGTGTAGAGCTAGATTTTGTCCCGTCGCGACCTGCTACAACACACTACTACCACCACGAAGCGGAGTTAAGAATTCAGGAACCACCCTGTTTGTTTTAATAAGCTCGACAAAGATGAAGCTCAATAAATAGAGGAAATTTTTTCATGTGCGGGTGCCTTTTCGAGACATGTCAATGTCATGCGGTTCTGAACAGAAAAAAAATAAAAATGAAATGTCATGTGGCAGCATGACATGTGTATTTGTGGATGGGACAAATGGAACATGCACCATGAACGCAGCCATTGGAAATTGAACAATTTTGCACGAGAAATAAATGGCTCTCGATCATGGGGCATCATGCATGAATGAGCATACGCCTCTTCACAAACCATCGCCGACTAATCCACTGATATGCTCTGAGCTGATTAATTCCGTGAATGTCCACTTATAGAAAAGATGCGCGATACGTCGGAGTTGGCGATTATTTCGGGAAACTTTATTTCTCATATCGAGTACGTTCACGTGAGCGTAAGGAGACTGAAGTATTATCCGACGATATATAATCCCTGCGCGCGGGATGCGGGGATTCGGGGGCACGCCCCCTATACGGGTGTCCGCTGCCCGGTCAGCGAGTGGGACTTCCGCTCGTTAGTGAGCAGGCGGAGGTTAGAGGGCTGCGCTCCTAAAACAACAACGGATTTAGGCTTTTATTTAAGTTAACCCGTATGTTGTGGGCTTAATAGAGGTTTTGCATAGGTTTAGATTTTGGGCTCATTTATGGCATATATATTTTGCTCGTTTTTACTGATCATTGTAACGATTTAAGTGGTTGTAAACCAACAATCATAGTAAAATCTCTTTGTAGGACGTAACCCTATTCTCGGGTGAACCTGAGTAATCTCATATGTCATTCTATTTTTCTTGATTCTCTATATGATCATCTGATTCGACTGCGATAAATCCTATCAATTAATATCAAAGCCTTGTGTTCGAGGAATTAGGATTTATCTGAGATGTCAGGAGGGTCACGGATTGAGATCGAAAATTTCGATGGGACGTGGTTCGATATATGGAAGATGGAGGATCTACTTTGCGATCGAGATTTTTGGTCGACAATCGTAACGGAGAAGCCTGTTGCTGTGATGCCTGGTGTTGTGATAAAGGAAGTGGGCAAGGAAGCAGCGAAGGATGACGATTCATCTTCCAAAAGGGCAGATCCAAAGGAGATTGAAGATTGGGATCGGATTGATCGAAAAGCAAAGGGTTTGATCCGGCTTTGTCTCGCAAACTCGATTCTGACGAACGTGATGAGTGAACCTACAGCCAAGGATCTACGACAAAAACTAGAGCCGTTGTATCAAAGTAAGTCGTTGGTTAATAAGCTATTTTTTAGGACAAAGATGTATAATCTTCGGATGCACGAAGGCGACTCATTTTCTGCACATCTGTATAAATTTAACACATTGATTAGTCAACTCGTATCAATCGGTATTAAGTTCCAGGATGATGATAAAGCAATAACATTACTCTGTTCACTACCGGATTCATGGGATAACCTAGTTATGGTAATTAGGGTGGGGACAAGGAATTGTCGTATGAAAGTGTGTGTTCAGCCTTATTAATGGAAGAGACGCGAAGAAAAGGATCAGGAAATTCTGATAAAGAGGCATTAGCGGCTAGGGGTAAACATGAATAATCTCGTGTGTCATTTTAATTTTCTTAATTTTTTGTGTGATTATCTGATTCAGTTGCGATAAATCTCATCAATTGGTAGACCAGCAGAGAAGTCTCTAAATAGAGGAGGGTCCAGATCTAAATCTCGTGGACGATCGAAGAGTAGGGAGAGGAGGGTACAATGTTGGAGATGTGAAAAGTGGGGCTACGTGAAGCGAGACTGTAAAAACAACCCTGTTTTTAAGAAAGAAGCTGAATCATCCTCAGAAAAAGAAGGAGGTCGATTCAGGAGATATGTATTTGGCTACTGCATGTATGGCGCAGTCCGACAAGGATATTTGGTTGATCGACATCGGTGTTTCATACAATATGACACCTCATAGACATTGATTTTGCGAATATGAGCAATATAATAATGGAGATGTCATGCTCGGAGATGACACTACAATTCAGATTGTTAGGCGTGGCAGGGTGAAGCTGAGGATGAGTAATGGCACGGTAAAGACTCTTCTAGACATGATGCACATACCCTTAATGAGCAAAAACCTGTTATCAGTCGGTACGATGGTTGATTCAGAGGTTACTTTGAGATGTGATAAGAATTCGAGCAAGATGACTCGGGGTTCTATTGTGATTGCACGTGGAGTTCACTATGGGACATTGTATAAGCTGCTCGAGAAAACGGTGACTATTGATAATGGTTTCGTCTCTGAAAAGACCAAGGAATATGGATATGATATTTCCATGTTGTGGTATCAGAGGCTTGGGCATATCGATCAAAAGGGACTGTCTACCTTAGTTTCGAGTCAAATTGTCACATCCCGACTCTCGAACCCGCGACATCCCTTGCCAAATCGTCATCAGGTTATAAAAGATAGCGTCCCAGACAATTACTATCGACCTAAGAATAAACTGCGCATGCGGAATGTGCAATCTTTCATACAATAAAATCAACATAGGATAGGTAAGAAGAAAAGCCAGACAATCCAACGCAAACATAAAACTGTTGAGAATAAATGATCTATAACTTACAGAGCCAACAGCTAATAAATACAACTCCATGTTTCGGGGTGGCCCTCTAGGACTCACAAAAAAATACAGGTGTCAGGTAAGCTTAACTCTCATCTATCCCAAAATAGTACTCCCATAAAAGACGTCACCAGTTCCCTGACCACAAAAGAAACCTAACCTTCTACTAGGTAAAAACGGCATCTAAATCGTCATAACCAATCGAAGAAGCCGGATCATTCGGGTCGTCACAGGAACTCTGGCTGGAATGTACAGAGGGGGCTACTGACTGCTCGGGCTCGAGCTCAGGCTGCATACCAGGTGCGGGATCCACCACCTCCCCATCAGGCGTATCTATATCCATCGGATCCTAGGCGGAGACATTAGGGACTCCCTGAAGAGGTGGCCCCTCAAATCCTCTGAGCGGACCAAAGAGATACACCCCATCGCGAAGATACCAAGCCTTGAAGAGGTGTGCCACCAGGTGTGGCATCCCTTCATCGACCCATATCATCGTGATGTGGCATTCCCACATCTGGTCCGTACCTAGTACCGGGTGGAGACTGACATCATGTGATGAGTAGGTAGGAGTACCGAATCGCACCGATCTCTCCATTACTTTGGACTTGAAAAGTTATCCCGTGACAAGGTAAGAATTTAATCTTAGTGAATCAAACATAATCTCGGTTAGGACACTGATTCGCCTAACCTAAGCACCACAGTAAGCCACAAGATATAAACACATATATATCAATAAAATATATCCGTCAAATCAACAATCAATTAAGGCACCACCACTCAGGCGAATACAAGACGTCACACAAATCCATTATTAAACAATGACCCACGTGACTGGTGTGATAAAAACATCAATAGTGCGATCTCGCACTCTTCTGGCAGGACCAGGCTACGTCCACTTTACCCTCTCAGCGACGGCTACTACAAGCAGTGTATCCAGTGCACCCGACACGGCACTGCGAGTAGGCATTCCTTAAAAAGGAGCTTCGGTCCGACACAAGCTGCGACCAGCATCCAATAATTCCTTAAAACCGTACGACTAGCACAGGGCATGGATTATCGTGCTTCTGACAAGTCGCGAGTTTTCATACAATAGGTACACCATGAGTACCAATGGTACAATACGAACTTGCCAGGTAACGTCATTGATCCTTTAATGACCACACAAATCGTATTCGACAATCAACTCATTGTTTTTTTTTTTTTTTGGTAAAGTAAGATTTTATATACTTTTCAGATAGCTAAGTACAAGTGAAAACTGGTCACAAAAGAACCATGAACCAACATTGGCATCGCAGTGCCAAGATTGGTTCATCGGTGAACCAGTTACTAGGGAGAAACCGGTATCAATCGTGTCAAACGTAGGATGCCACACGGCCAAGAGGCCCAAGGCAAAAAGCCAGCATGTGTTTTGCTAAGGAGCAGGATACCATGTAACGTCCTAAGAAGAATAAGGAAGGACGGTAAAAAAACAAAAAAAAATTGCCAAACAGGTGGCATAAAATTCGGCAAAGCTACAGTTGCGGACATCAAAAAGAAGGTTAGTGAGCCTAAAGCACTCGAAAAGGGAAGACGTGAGAGTGCTGACCAAAAAATCACGCAGGGATACACCCCAACACATAGCATCGCGTCATCTTGGAGGGTGGCAGAACGCCACCAAACTTCCACTGTATCAGGCACATCAACTCGGGAGAAGACTATGGGTGGAGCAAGGTTTGAGCAGTACAGGAGATGAAAATAGAGGAGTCGCAGCACAGGGGAGCCAAAAGGAATCCCCTGTCCTCCTATTGCGTCTGGAGTAGCAAGAGCAGCAGTAGTATCCAGCAGAATTCCTTTGTTAGCAACCCAGTGAAAAGGAACATTCAACTAGGAGAGACAATAAACAAACCACACAGCCAATAACCAGAATAGAGGGATGTCAGGAATTGATATCCACGAGCAAGGTCTGCAGCAATAAGTCCAGCCCCAGCCGATCAAAAAGCCAAGCCCAATGCAACCAGAAGTGGGGCAAACTGAGAATGACCATAATCAGCAACCATGACCAGCAACAATGGAAGTCGGACAAGTACAGCGTGGGGTGTCCAGTGACCAGCACAAGTTGCGAAAATGCTGCAGAAGAAAGCATTAATCCAGCTAACAAACAGCACACAGGGTGGTATCAGAAAGTCAGGACAGATTGTAGAAATGCCCCAAACCAGCAGCAACCACAGTAGGGTCTTTAAACAAGTGACAATCGTGCCAGACCGAGAGAGAGGGCTGGGGGCCTTGGCTGGGCCACCAGCGATCCCCAAACCCATCAGGAAAAATGCCACGCACAGCATTTGTGGGCAGAATGTGTCCATAGGGTGAGACAAACTGTTAGAAAAACATCCATCACAGCTCCATCACGTAGCATTGGGAGCCCTGAAGATAGAGGCCGAGATACCCCATTTCTCCTGGAGACGCCTGTTCTGTGGATGATCCTGTACGCTTCCACAAGATATAGCCTTATCTTTTACCTTCTTGTTTAGGTGTAAGATAATAGCCGGGGCGAATAGCTTCTTACCTCTAAAGAGGATATCGTTTCTCTCAGTCCATATGATGTGACAGAGTGCTCCAAGAGAGAACCTGGCGATACGGTGTGCGAAAGTTTGGCCCCCAAAATGCAACTTTGCCCAACCAATAAAATCATCCCAGGGAAGATTGCGCCACGGTAGGTTACAGTTTGAGGCCCACGTAGCTGCAAGTTTACCAGTTATTGAACACCCAAAGAAAAGGTGATCAACAGAGTCCGGCCTTAACCGGCAAAAGGCACACAAGCCCTCATCTATCCTTCGATATTGGAGCAATAAGATTTGAGTAGGAAGACGGTTGTGGGAGGCTAGCCACATAAGAAAAGCGTCTCGCGGCGCAAAAGCTTTATCCCAGATAAAAGAGCACCAGTGAGCCTGTCTACCTCTCGGTCTAAGTTGATCCCAAGCCGAGGTGATAGAAAATACTCCCGATGAGTTACCCATCCACCGAATGACATCTTCATTTGTATCATTGAAACAGGGAGCTGGTTCCACAATCAACTCATTGTTTATCTATGATTAATGCCAAAATTCATACAGAAATGCAACATACTCGGCCCCAAGGCCCACAAGACTCTCAGTCGAGCATTTCAACCAGGCAACCAAACCAATCAGGCAATTAACGCACTCGCGAGCAATTAACTCAACCCGGTAATTTCGAGCTCGATTCATACTATAATTCTTATTTCTCAGTTGATTTATAATAATCAATCGTTCGCTCGTCTTTAACCTATCACTCGTTCGCGAACAAGCACAATCAATCAATCAATTGATAAATTACCACAATTAGCTACAGCCAAATAATCGATCGACCATTTATCCTAACCATCGTTTCTATCTAAACCGATTCCGATCGTAAATTTTTTTTATAAATAAATAATTAATTAATTAAAACCAATCCTAAGCGCAATTAGCGCCCTAACCAAGGTTTAGGGTCAACTCACAACGTGAGTTAGCTCTAGCGGCGGTGACGGCGGCAGCGACGACGAAATTAGGATTTATTGCCCGCCGACCCAAGCTTAAACTTTGGCGACACCCCGGGAAAGTCCGACGAGGTCGTCGAAATAGGTGGCCGACGACGGAGCTCCGGCGAGCGACGGCCGGCGGCCTGAAACAGTAAAAGTCAGTAACCAAAACCGGCAAACCAGACTATTTTGGGCGTTTTCCGACGACACCGATCGGGACAAGGCCGGCCGAGATTCGGGAGCTCACCCAGGGGTCGGTGGGGGTCGGCTGAGATCGATGGACGGCGGCGAAAGGCGGCGGCGAACAGCCACGATCAGAAACTGCCCTTCTCGGTGCTGAAACAGGGAAGTTGATTGGCGGCGGATTTCGGGCGCCACGCTTGGCGGCCGGCGGCGGTGAGCTTCGAGATGGTAGAGGGGACTTCGGGGAAGTGATCGGCGGTGGCGGTGAGGCAAGACTGCGGTCGATTCGGCCGGATTGAAGACCAAACCAAGCCGGGCCCAAAACAAGGCACCGGGACTTCGAGACCACTTTCTGGAGGCTTCGATGGTGGACGGCCGGTGGGGCTGGGTCGGGACGATTGAGGATAGGACGGTGGTCAGCTGAGGGATGGTGGTCGGCGTCGGTGGAGGCCGTGGTGGCTGGAGGAGGCCACGAAGTTCTCGGGTCCACTGACCCGAAAACAAGGCAGGCTCGCTGAGTCGATTTCTCGGCCGTTCGACGGCGACAGTGGTCCGCTCGGGTCAGGGCGACAGCGGAGAGTAGCTGAGGGCGGTGGCTGTCGGTGGTGAGGGGTGGTGGCCGTAGAAAACGTCAATGGAGGAGGAGTGGATCGGTTTAGGGGGGTGTCCACGACCAATAAAGAAGAAAGAAGGAAGAAGAAAGAAGAAGGAAGAAGAAGCAGAAAGAAGAAGGAAGAAATGACGTGAATGTGCATCGGGCAGTGAAATGGTGGGGCCATGACCAAGACTTTGGTGGCCAAATATTTAATTTTTTTTGTCCTATACTCACCAATAATCGAGCGGTAATATGGTAATTTGGCGCGCCAGGACTGAAACGAAATTTTGGTATATAGGACGAAGGCTATTTTTGGTAAATTCGCCAGCCAAGTTCGGTCGGGGTTAGGCTCGATCGCGAAAACGGCAATTCCAATTCACAGTGGATAAAATTTGAAACCCAATCCGAAATAACCTAAAGTTTAGAATTCATCCAAATTTTCGTATTTTCAGACCTTATAGTCCAAAATAGGTGTCGACTATGATTATATTTTCATATCATTTCCATCGACTTTTGGCGCTTACAAAAGTTGAATTTCCAGGACGTCACAACTCTCCCCCACTTAGGAAATTTCGTCCTCGAAATTACAGCATAGTTCTAACTATTCAAAAAGATAAGGATAACTACACTTCATAACTTCCTCGTTCTTCCATGTAGCTCCTTCGGTACCATAGTGTTGCCAAACCACCTTAACTAACGGAATCGTTTTGATTCGGAGTACCTGCTCTTTCCTGTCCACGATCCTGACTGGTCGCTCCACGTATGACACCCGTTCATCCAGGTCAATCTCCTCGTAACTCAGAACATGAGCGGGGTCTGGTTCGTACTTCCTCAACATCGACACGTGGAAGACGTTATGCACTTGAGCAAGTCTAGGCGGCAACGCAAGTCAATAAGCTCAAACTCCGATTCGTTCTAGGATTTCAAACGGTCCAACGTACCTCGAGCTTAGCTTTCTCTTCCTGTCAAAGCGGGATGTTCCTCTCATAGGCGACACTTTCAGAAAGACATGATCGCCTACTTGAAACTCCAAAGGTCTACGCCTTTTACCTGCATAACTTTTCTGGCGACTCTAAGATGTTTTTAGTCTGTCTCTAATCACGTTAATTGCTTCCATCGACTGTTCTACTAACTCAATGCCAGTTATCTTCCTTTCTCTAACCTCATCCCAGTAGACTGGCGTCCTGCAAGCCCTGTCATACAAGGCCTCGAAAGGTGCCATCTTAATACTCTGCTGATAACTATTATTATAGGCAAACTCAACCAAATGCAATTGTTCCTCCCAGCTACCTTTGAAATCCAGAACACATGATCTCAACATGTCATCCAAAGTCTGAATCGTTCTTTCAGACTGGTCATCTATCTGAGGATGATAAGCTGTACTAAATGGCAGTTTCGTCCCTAAAGCAGTTTGTAAACTCTTCCAAAATATAGCAGTAAATTTGGAATCCCGATCAGAAATGATTGTCACCGGCACACCATGTAGCCTTACAATATGCCTCACGTACAACACTGCGTATCTATCTAAGGCAAAGTCCTTTCTTACTGGAATGAAGTGCGCTGATTTCGTTAACTTGTCTACTATCACCCATATTGAATCATGCCCTCTCTGACTCCTTGGCAAACCCATAACGAAATCCATCGTAGTATACTCCCATTTCCACTCTGGAATTTCTAAAGGCTGTAGCAGTCCTCCAGGTTTGCAGTGCTGCGCCTTAACCTGCTGACAGGTCAAACATTTAGCCACATATTTGGCTATATCTGTTTTCATACCGTTCCACCAGTAGTGCTGTTTCAAATTCTGATACATCTTTGTACTCCCAGGATATTATAACTACTACGATGTAAGATCTCCTCCTTTAAATTTTTATCAGCAGGCACAACCAAACGTCCTCTGAACTTAAGTATCTTATCCTCAGCTATTTGAAAATCAACCATTCGTTTAGCCAAGTCTTCTTGAAGGATCTTCTTGATAAAGGGGTCTGTAGACTGCAGGGTCTTAATCTTAACTTGCACTTCCAGCTCGATTCTCAAGGTAGCCACGAGACTCGACAGGTGGCTTATCTCTAGTTTAAAATCTGAGTCTCTCAATTGCTCAAGTAAACGCCACTCATGCACCTGTAATTGAGCAATCACTGATTTTCTACTCAGGACATCAGCAATCTTATTCGCCTTATCAGGATGATACAGGATCCCGCAATCATAATCCTTAAGTAATTCCATCCATCGGCGCTGTCTCGTGTTCAGCTCCCTTTGAGAGAACAGGTACTTCAGACTCTGATGGTCGATATACACATAGAAACTTTCCCCAATCAAATAATGTCTCCAGATTTTCAAAGCAAACACAACCGCAGCTAACTCCAGGTCGTGTGTGGGATAATTCAACTCATGCGGTCTCAACTGACGAGATGCATACGCTACCACCCTGCCATGCTGCATTAAAACACAACCCAGTCCCCTAAGCGAATCATCGCTATAAATTTCATAACCACCAGGACCAGATGAAATTGTCAGAACAGAAGCCGTAGCTTGCCTATACTTAAGCTCTTGGAAACTACGCTCACACTTGTCTGTCCATTGAAACTTCATATTTTTCTTCAGCAATTTAGTCAAAGGCGACGCTATAGCTGAGAACCCTTCCACAAATCGCCTGTAATAACCTGCCACAGCCAAGAAGCTTCTAATCTCCGTAGCAGTCGTCGGTCTTGACCAATTTAATAACCGCCTCAATTTTATTCGGATCCACTCCAATACCTTCACCCAAAATCACGTGACCTAAGAATGCCACGCGAGCTAACCAAAACTCGCACTTACTGAATTTAGCATATAATTGATGCATTCTCAGAGTTTTCAGAACTACTCTCAGGTGTTGCTCATGATCTTCAGAATTCTTCGAGTACACCAGAATGTCATCTATAAAAACGATCACGAAGCAATCCAGGAACTCCTTGAATACTCTATTCATCAAATCCATAAAGGCAGCAGGGGTATTCGTCAAACCAAACGGCATCACAGTGAACTTGTAATGTCCATAACGTGTCATAAATGTCGATTTTGGTATATCCTCTTTTCTGATTCTCAACTGATGGTATCCCATCCGTAGATCAATTTTAGAAAATATCGATGCTCCCTGCAGCTGATCAAACAAGTCGTCAATCCTTGGCAGTGGGTACTTATTCTTGATCGTCACCTGATTCAACTGCCTGTAGTCAATGCACAATCTCAAAGACCCATCCTTTTTCTTGACAAACAAAACAGGCGCTCCCCAAGGTGATGCATTAGGGCATATGGACCTTTTATCTAACAACTCCTGCATCTGAATTTTGAGTTCCTTCAACTCTGACAATGCCATTTTATATGGCGCCTTAGAGATCGGCTCCGTTCCAGGAGCTAACTTTATCACAAACTCAATTTCTCTTTCTAGTGGCAAACCAGGTAATTCTTGGGGAAAAACATCTGGAAACTCATATGCAATTGCAATATCCTCCAATTTCAGTTCTTTAGCAGACATATCCACCACAGAAGCCAAATAACCTTGGCACCCATTTTCCAACAATCGAGTCGCCTCTAACAATGATATCATCACAGTCGAGATTCCTCCTCGATTACCCAAAAATTCAAAGCTAATACCATCCATCATATTAAATCGAATCACCTTATTAAAGTAATTCATCGTGGCTCTTTGCTTCGTCAATCAATCCATTCCCACAATTAAGTCAAAATCATACATTTCCAGCACAATCAAGTCTATTTTACTCTCATGGCCATCCACCACAAGTCTACAATCAGAACAGCTCACTGTAGCCACTACTTTATTTTTCAAAGGCGTAGACACATTAAGCACAATATGCTACTTGATTATGCAAGAGGACCGTACTTGTAACGGTCGGCGAATCCTTCACCGCTTCTCGAGTGATAGCAAAAACCTTCCCTCGTGCCGGTGGACGATTCTGGAAGTTTGGTAGCACAGCTCCTCTAAGCTGTCCCCCCTGCTGTAGCGATGCCTATCCGCCCTGCCTCTGCAGATAATCTCTAACCTGATGGCCCAGCTGGCCACAACCAAAATAGGCACCACCTCGATACAAGCACAAGCCAAGCCTATACCTCTGTCGACACAAGCCGCACATCTCACTTTGACGAAATGCCGGCTTACTAATCGCCCCTCGGCGATTGGGTGGGATGTGACTCCGGTTGTTAAACATGGATTACTTCCCTTGCCTTCTGTCGAATCTATTTAGGGACGTAAATCGTGATCCAGAGCGGTAGTCCTTTCAGCTAAGTCCCGCTCCACTATTAGCTTCCTCTCGTAAATATCATCATAGTCCTGGAGGTCAAGCGTTGCCAGAGCACTCTTAATCTCAAGCTTCAGCCCGTCTTTGAACCTTCTAGCCCTGTCCTCCGGATCCTCAATCATTCTTGGAGCATATTTGGACAGTTCAGAAAACTTTGCCTCATACTGATCAACTGTCGTCTGGTTCTGATGGGGGCGGAAGAATTCAGCCATCTTTTGCTGTCTAGCTGTCTTCGAGAAGTATTTATTATTAAAAACTTCTACAAAAGTATTCCATACTAGAACTGTACCTTCAGGAAAAGTTCTACCCTTGACGGCTCTCCACCAAGTACTAGCGTTCCCTTCAAGTTGATAGATTGCAAGAGTAACCTTATCCCTATCTGAACATCTCAGCAAATCGAACGCTTTCTCCATCCCTTCAACCCATCGAGTAACAGCTTCAGGGTCTTCACTTCCAATGAATTGAGGTGGCTTCAATTTGAGAAACTGTTCCACCAGCTTTTGAGCCCTACGCTCCTCACTGTCATGTGCAGGTGGTGGATTTACCGGTGGAACTGCAAGTGGAATCGCAGATGAAGTCCCAGCAGCAGCAAAAATAGCTGCGGCTTGATTCCTTACTTGCTGCCCCATCAAATCTCCAATAGCCCCTAAAGCTTGAATGACTTCAGCCATAGTCGATTCCCTTCCAGTAGGTCTTGTAGGTTCATCAGCAGAAGCTGCCGTAAGAGGCGCAACTGGGAAAACTACAGGTGGTGCTCTTTCAACATCAACTAATTCTTCCACTGGCCTCACAAGCCTCCTTCGAGGTGCTCGGGGTGCTCTTTTACCATGTCCGTTCATTTTGCAGTAAATGCACGGAGTCCTACTTACCCCATAGCAAAACGCGGTCAGAAAGCAAACCCAAAATTCTACCATGAAATTAACAATCACAGGCATAATAACAAAAACCTTATTAACAATCCCATTTCTCAACGCTCCTTATTACTCCATGCTAATGATAAGACGGATCAGGCTGATCTTACTCTGATACCACCTTAGGCGAGGATGTCACGTCCCGACTCTCGAACTCGCGACATCCCTTGTCAAATAGCCACCAAGTCATAGAAGATAGAGTCTCAGGCAACTGCTATCGACCTAAGAATAAACTGCGCATGCGGAACATGCAATCTTTCATACAATAAAATCAACATGGGATAGGTAAGAAGAAACGCCAGACAACCCAACACAAACGTAAAATTGTTGAGAATAGATGATCTATAACCTTACAGAGCCAACAGCTGATAAATACAACCCCATGCTTCGGGGCGGCCCTCTAGGACTCACAAAAAGATACAGGAGTCAGGTAAAGTTAACTCTCATCTATCCCAAAATAGTACCCCCACAAAAGACGTCACCAATTC
This sequence comes from Rhodomyrtus tomentosa, assembly GCA_028455895.1. Classification (NCBI taxonomy): domain Eukaryota; kingdom Viridiplantae; phylum Streptophyta; class Magnoliopsida; order Myrtales; family Myrtaceae; genus Rhodomyrtus; species Rhodomyrtus tomentosa. The sequence continues at coordinate 37,574,212 of JAPCWY010000004.1, forward strand.
CCTGACCACAAAAGAAACCTAACCCTCTACTGGGTAAAACAACATTCGGATCATCATAACCAATCGGGGGAGCCAGGTCATTCGGGTCATCACAGGAACTCTGGCTGGAATGTACAGAGGAGGGCTACTGACTGCTCGGGCTCGAGTTCAGGCTGCATACTAGGTGCGGGATTCACCACCTCCCCATCAGGGGTATCTCTATCCATCGGATCCCAAGCGGGGACATTAGGGACCCCCTGAAGAGGTGGCCCCTTAAATCCTTTGAGCGGACCAAAAAGATCCACCCCATCGCGAAGATACTAAGCTTTGAAGAGGTGTGCCACTAGGTGTGGCATCCCTTCATCGACTCATATCGTCGTGATATGGCATTCTCACATCTGGTCCGTACCTAGTACCGGGTGGAGACTGACATCGTGTGATGAGTGAGTAAGGGTACCAAATCACACCGGTCTCTCCATTACTTTGGACCTGAAAAGTTATCTCACGACTGGGTGAGGATTTAATCTCAATGAATCAAGCATAATCTCGGTTAAGACACTGATTCGCTTAGAATAACCTAAGCACCACAGTAAGCCACAAGATATAAACACATATATATCAATAAAATATATCCACCAAATCAGCAACCAATTAAGGCACCACCACTAAGGCATACACAAGACGTCACACAAGTCCATTATTAAACAATGACCCACGCGACTGGCACGATAAAAACATCAAAAGTGCGATCCCGCACTCTTCTGGCAGGACCAGGCTACGTCCACTTTACCCTCTCAGCGATGGCCACTATAAGCAGTGTATCCAATGCACCCCGCACGGCACTGTGAGTAGGCATTCCTTAAAAAGGAGCTTCGATCCGTCACGAGCTACGATCGGCATCCAATAATCCCTTAAAACCGTACAACTGGCACGATACATGGATTATCAATCAATCAATTGATAAATTATCACAATTAGCCACAGACAAATAATCGATCGGACTTTACCAAAAAAATAATAATAATCGATCGACCATTTATCCTAACCATCGTTTCTATCTAAACCGGTTCCGATCGCAAATTTTTTTATATAAATAAATAAATAATTAATTAATTAAAACTAATCCTAAGCGCAATTAGTGCCCTAACTAAGGTTTAGGGTCAACTCACAACGTGACTTAGCTTGAGCGCCGGCGACGACAGAATTAGGGTTTATCGCGCGGTGACCCGAGCTTAAACTTTGGCGACACCCCGGGGAAGTCCGGCGAGGTCGCCGGAACAGGTGGCCGGCAACGGAGCTCCGACGAGCGGCAGCTGGCGGCTTGAAACAGTAAAGGTCGATAACCAAAATCGGCAAACCGAACTGTTTTGAGCGCTTCCCGGCGATACGGGCCGGGACAAGGCCGGCCAAGATTCGGGAGCTCACCTAGGGGTCGGTGGGGGTCGGCCGGGACCGGTGGACCACACAAATCGCATTCGGCAATCAACTCATTGTTTTTTTTTCTAAGGACAATCAACTCATTGTTTATCTATGATTAATGTCAAAATTCATACCAAAATGCAACAGACTCGACCCCAAAGCCCACACGACTCTCAGTCGAACATTTCAGCCAGGCAACCAAACCAATTAGGCAATTAACTCACTCGCGAGCAATTAACTCAACCCAGCAATTTCGAGCTCGATTCATACTATAATTCTTATTTCTCGGTTGATTTGTAATAATAAATAGCTCGCTCGTCTCTAACCTGTCACTCGCTCACGAACAAACACAATCAATTAATCAATTGATAAATTACCACAATTAGCCATAGACAAATAATCGATCGGCCATTTATCTTAACCATCGTTTCTATCTAAATCGGTTCCGATCGCAAATTTTTTTTATATAAATAAATAAATATTAATTAATTAAAACTAATCCTAAGCGCAATTAGCGTCCTAACCAAGGTTTAGGGTCAACTCACAACGTGAGTTAGCTTGAGCGGTGGCAACGGCGGCGGCGATGACGAAATTTTGGTTTATCGCGCGGTGACCTGAGCTTAAACTTTGGTAACACCTCGGGAAAGTCCGGCGAGGTCGCCGGAACAGGTGGCCGGCGACGGAGCTCCGGCAAGCGGTGGCTGGCGGCCTAAAATAGTAAAGGTTAGTAACCAAAACCGGCGAACCGGACTGTTTTGGACATTTCCCAGAGACACAAGCCGGGACAAGGCCTGCCAAGGTTTGGGAGCTCACCCAAGGGTCGGTGGGGGTCAGCCGGGACTGGTGGACGGCGGCGGAAGGTGGCCGGCGGCGGTGAACAGCCGCGATCAGAAACTGCCCTTCTCGGTGCCGAAATAGGGGAGTTGATCGACGGCGGATTCTGGGCGCCACGCACGGCGACCAGTGGCGGTGAACTCCGAGGTGGTAGAGGGGACTTCGGGGAAGTGATCGGCGGCGGCCGTGAGGCACGGCGACGGCCGGTTCGGCCAAATTAAACACCGAACCGAGCCGGGTCCAAAACAAGGCACCGAGACTTCGGGACGGCTTTCCGGTGGCGCCGTCAGTGGACTGCCGGTGGGGCTGGGTTGGGACGATCGTGGGGAGAACGGTGGTCAACTGAGGACCGGTGGTCGGCGTCGGGTGACGGCCGTAGTGGCCGGAAGAGGCCACGAAGTTCTCGGGTCTACTGACCCGAAAACAAGACAGGCTCACCGAGCCGATTTTTCGGCCGTTCAACGGCGACAGCGGTCCGGCTCGGGTCAGGGTGGCGGCGGAGAGTAGCTAAATGCGGTGGCTGTCAGTGGTGAGGGGTGGTGGCCATAGAAAACGTCAGTGGAGGAGGAGGAGTGGATCGATTTATTGGGGGGTGTCCACGACCAACAAAGAAGAAAGAAGCAAGAAGAAAGAAGAAGGAAGAAGAAGCAGAAAGAAGAAGAAAGAGACGTGAACGTGCATGGGGTAGTGAAATGGTGGGGCCATGACCAAGACTTTGGTGGCCAAAAATTTAATTTTTTTGTCCTATGCTCTCCAATAATCGAGGGGTAATATGGTAATTTGGCGCACCGGGACTAAAATGAAATTTTGATATACAGGACGAAGGGTATTTTCGGTAAATTCATCGGCCAAGCTCGGTCGGAGTTAGGCTCGATCGCGTAAACGGAAATTCCAATTCACAACGGATAAAATTCGAAACCCAATCCGAAATAACCTAAAGTTTAGAATTCGTCCAAATTTTCGTCTCTTCAGTCCTTATAGTCCAAAATAGGTGTCGACTATGATTATATTTTCATATTATTTCCATCGATTTCTGGCGCTTACAAAAGTTGAATTTTCAGGACGTCACACAAATGGTACAAGGAGTACCAGATTGCTCTATGGGCTTCGGGTTCTGTGAATAACGTCTCCATGGAAAACATAACCGAGTTAGCTTACAACACACCGATGTGAGAGCAACAGAGGTTCTCAAGTTGATTCACAGTGATGTTTTCGGGCCTACTCCAACTCCATCTATTGGAGGATCCAGGTACTATGTATCATTCATAGATAATTTTTGAGATATAGTTGGATTTATTTTATTAAAAGTAAATCAGATGTGTTCAAAAAATTTTGAGAATTTAAGATTTTGATTGAAAACCAATTGGGCATGAAAATCAAGGTTCTTCGTATAGATAACGGAGGTGAATTATGTTTGGACAAGTTCGAGCAATTCTGTGTGAACAATGGCATTGCAAGACAGAAGGCGACCCTACATACGCCTCAACAGAATGGGGTAGCCGAAAGATTAAATCGGTCACCCATAGAAAAGATGAGATGCATTCTAAGTTAGACAGATTTGGGGCTTGAATTTTGGGCAGAAGTTGTAGCCATGGCCAACTATTTAAAGAACCGGTCACTGACCTCATCAGTAAAGGATTGTACACCATATGAGCAGTGTTTGTGAAGAAGCCGAATCTGTCACATGTTCGGGTGTTCGAGTGTGACTCATATGTTTATATACCCAAGGAGAAACGGGAAAAGCTTGACAATAAGTCTGAGAAGAACACATATGTCGGATATAAGGAAGGGGTCAAGGGCTATAAGCTATGGAATCCATAATCAAAGACCATTGTATACAGCAGGGATGTTGTCTTTCGTAAATTGCAATCCCAGGTTGGCACACAAAAAGGTGATAAGCCCAAGAAAGTGGTAGTGCTTGAAGAAAGTCATAAATCTAAAACTATGGAGATGGTTCCACAAGATACACCAGTAGAGTCTGATTTTGAATCGGAGTGAGGGGACTCGATTAATGAAGTCAAGGATGCAGATTCAAATGAAGACTCTGATACAGATAGCATGCCCGCTACTAGGAGATTGATGCGGGAAAGAAAGGTATCAATTCGATACTCAATTAGTGCATTGAGTACGTTTCATGCTTTGAGCATTATCGGAGATGATCCTAGTTCTGTAAAAGAGGCGAGATCCATGGATGATGCGAATCAATGGGAGCTCATAATGATAGATGAGATGTAGTCGCTTGATCATAATGAGACATGGAGCTTGTGTAAGTTGCCTAAGGATGGAAAGGCAATTGGGTGCAAATGGATGTTCAAACGAAAGCTGAAATCGAATGAGACTGTAGAGAAGTACAAGGCTAGGCTTGTAGTCAAGGGGTATTCTCAGATCGATGGAGTTGACTATGACGAGATCTTCTCTTCCGTGGAGAAATTGACCTCTATACAATTTGTTCTGTCTATAGCAGTTGCATACGATCTTGAGGTGGAACAGATGATGTAAAGACCGCTTTCCTTCATAGGGACTTGGAAGAGGAGATATATATGAGGCAACTAGAAGGCTTTGAAGTAAAAAGAAAAGAGAATCTGGTGTGCAAATTAGAAAAAAATCCTTATATGGGCTGAAGCAGTCACCGAGAATGTGGTACCAGAAGTTTGACACGTACATGCTCCAAGTTGATTTTGTGATTTCACATTTTGACCATTGTGTTTATGTGAAGAGGACGGGCGATCAGTTTGTCATTCTCACATTATATGTGGATGATATGTTGTTGATCGAGAAAAGCATGAAGATAGTAAGATCCGTGAAGAGTTTGTTGGCCAAGAAGTTTGAAATGAAGGACTTGGGGCCTGCAAATTTTATTTTGGGTATGCAGATTAGGAGGGACCCTGAGAAACGGAAGCAGAGACTAGGGTAGGAGAAATACATCAAAGAAAACTGAAGAAATTCAATATGATAGAATGCAAGCATGTTGGTACCCCCATACCTTTAGGGACCAAGCTCTTTGTGGAACAATGTCTTAAAACGGATGAAGAAGCTGAAGAGATGGCCTAAGTTCCATACGCGAGTGCAGTAGGTAGCTTGATGTATACTATGGTGTGCACGCGTCCAGATATAGCCTAAGTAGTGGAAGTCTTGAGCCGATACATGTCTAACCTAGATAGATAACACTAGAATGCGATCAAAAGAGTTTTCAGGTATCTTTGTGGAACTTCGAATTATTCTTTATGTTATGAAGGTACAGGGACTGGAAACATGCTTGATATCGTAGGCCATATAGACGGTGGATATATTGATAGTAGACGGTCTACTACCGGGTATGTTTTCACATTGTTTGAGGTTGCATTGAGTTGTATGAGTAGGAGGCAAAGCGTGACAGCGCTCTCTTATACAGAGGCTGAGTACATGGCTCTTACTTATGCTAGAAAAGAGGTCGTATGGTTACGACGGTTATGCTTGGAGCTCGATTTTGAGCAAAGCGCCGTAGAGATGAGATGTGATAATCAAGGGGCTATTTATTTAGATAAGAATCCAGCATTTCACTCACGCACAAAGCACATTGATATACAATATCATTTCATCCGAGAAAAAGTGAAGAAGAAAGAGGTTCGACTTGTAAAAGTCGACACTGTGAAATATAGTTCAGACTTCCTTACTAAAGCCATCACGGGTACGAAGTTTAAATGGTGTTCTGCTGCGATTGGATTGAAGAAGAATAATATTGGAAATGCTCTCATTTGCGTGAAGTATCCACCAAGTGGGAGAATGTTGGATTTTGCGTATATTTTGGGGACCTTTGATTCTCACATCGAGTACGCCTATGTGAGCTTAGGAAAACTGAAGTGTTATCCGATAACATACGAACCTTGCGCGCGGGATGCGAGGGTTCGGGGGCAACGCTCCCAACACGGGTGTCCCGTTGCCTGGTCAGCAGACGACTGCTTCAATCCACCGTGAGCGGGCTAGGGTTCTAGGGCAGCGCCCTCCAAATAATAAAGGGTTTGGGCTTTTATTTAAGTTAACCCGTATGTTGTTGGCTTTGTACAGGTTTCGCATAGGTTTAGGTTTTGGACCCATTTATGGCATATATATTTTGTTCGTTTTTGTTAATCAATATAACGAGTTGAGTGGTTGTAAACCGACAATCATAATGAAATCTCTTTGCAGGACGTAACCCTATTCTGGAGTGAACCTAGGTAATCTCATGCGTCATTTTTATTTTTCTTGATTCTCTGTGTGATCATCTGATTCGGTTGCGATAAATTCCATCATGATATACTAACTTTAATAACCGAATCCGACCCACCAGTTCAATCAGGTTATGCCTCGGTCTCGCGATCCTTTTTTTTTTTGTCTTTTGATCCGGAAAAGGCCAATTCAAAATAAATCTCTTTGAGAAAATGGGAGCGGCGGAAGGTGTCTTGGGCTCCACAAACCCATTTTAGTTTATGAACATCTCTGGTTTTGGGTTAGGACGGCACATTATTTGTGCCAAAAGGGGCGTCCCTTGCGGTGTCTCAATCTTACATACGAATGGTCGGAATTAAATTAATTCATCTACAAAAACCTAAAGGTAGACATGGCCATTTGGAACCGTCAGCCCGTTGACCGAACCCGCAGTTTCGAACCAAAACCCGAACCGGCCTTCAAGAGCCAATTTCGGTTCTTGATTTTTGGGAACCAAAAAAAAAAAAGAAAAAGGGGCAGGGGGCCGCGAGGCCCTCACCCCTCGGGAAGAGCTGATATGGCCGTCTGAGGGAAGAGCCATTTGGCTCTTCCCCAAGGCCCAACGGTCCGAAGGCCGTTGGGTTGGGAATTGCAACAGTCATTTAGCCGTTGGGTTGGGAATTGCAACGGTTATTTGGCCATTGCAATTTCCTTTAAAAAAAATCTATAAAAACCTCTTAATTTCTCTTCATTTTTCTCACAATTTCTCTCAATTCTCTCCAATACTCTCAACTCTCAAGTCTCAATCTCTCAAATTCTGTCAAATTCTCTCGATCTGTTATTCTCTCTCAATTCCGTCTTAATTCTTTAAATCAACTTTCCGATCAATTCTCTCAAAAAATGGCAAGTGAAAGCAGAAAAACTGGAAAGGGAAAGAGTCCGATCGGAAAATTCGATTATCCTGCTCGTGAATATGATCATCGTAAATATGCATGTTGGGAAGACAACGATGTTTCCAATCCCAACGTCGAGCACGTCCCAATGCAAGAAAGTCTTTATCCTCCTACTGGTGTCGAAGAAACGTCGACAGCAAAGGAGTCGGGACGGAAGAGCCGAGAATCCGACTTATGGCTGCACTTTAACAAAGTATGGAATGAAAATGAAGGTAAGTTTGATATAAGCTGTAAATATTGTTCACAAACATACAAACTTGACAAAGGAGACGGTTACGGAATATTTAGTCGACATCTGACGAAAAAACATCCAACGCAAGCGGGGATCGACACTAGCCAATAATAAATTTTCGGGTTCACCAATCCTAACTCTCATCCTTTATTCTGTTTCACTAATGTACTTTATAAATAAACATTAGTTGAATATGTTGCTCTTGAGCATGCTCTATTCAATACTTGTGAAAATTTTAATTTTAGATATTTGATAAACACCGCGTTGGCTTCGCAAGCGCCATCTGTTCCGAAAACTACTTTTAGACGTGAACTTAAACAAATTTATAAAAAAACATAAAAATGATTTAATAAGTTTTTTTGGAGAATTCAATGGACGTGTACATATAAGTAGTGATATTTGAAGTGATGCTTGGAATATTAATTCTTATATAGGTGTCACATGCCATTGGATAGGTGATGATTGGGTTATTCAAAAAAAACTTCTTGCATTTCGAGTTTTTCCTGAAAGGCATATAGCCCATAATATTTATAGACTAATTAGGAAAGTTTTAGAAGAATATGATTTGACTAATAAAGTTTTTTCAATTGATTTTGATAATGCCGCCGAAAATACTACTTCCATTCCCGAGTTAGAAAAAATTTGTAAACCCTCTTTTGACGGATAATTTTTTCACATTGGATGTGCTTGCCTTGTTTTGAATTTATGTGTACAAGATGGTTTACGATCTCTAGGGACTTATCTCCATCCAATCAATAGTGCAATTAGATTTTTATAGAGCCGCCCTCCTCTTATGAAAGATGGGAGAACGGTAAAAAGGTTTCCAAATGATATTTCGACTCGTTGGAATTCTACCTACGAGATACTTCTACAAACTTTTGATTACAAAGATTTATTATGTTCATTTATTTCAAATACCGTTCACGATATTGCTTTACTCCCCCAACATTGGGAGGTTTGCAAAAAAAAAAAATTAGATTTTTTGAAAAAATTTTATGATGCTACAATACTTTATCCAGTATTTATTATCTCACTACATATTTATTTTAATAGAGTGTGTTAATATTGCTAGTGTTTTTAATGAATATGAAAATGATACTGAATTAGTTTCGAGTATTTTAGTAATGCGAGAAAAATAGTTGCATTATTATTTGAACATTCCTCTTGTCTATTTAGTTGGTATTGTTTTCGATTCACGTACTAAATTAGATGGTTTATTAGATTATCTGAATGCTTATTATTATGATTGTTTACATTTAAATGAAGCATTAAATATTTTAATTATACAAACAGATGTTAAACAAGTTATAGTAGGATTATATAATGAATTTTTTAGTAGATATGGTTTAAGTGACAGTGGATGTGGATCTGCCCAACATAGTGTCTCACAAAGCGATGCGGGTATTTCACTTAGTATAAGATATAAAATACTCATGAGTAGGCAAAAAAAAACATAAAGAGATATCAACAGGTAGTATTTCCGAATTAGAAAACTATTTAACAATTGTTTTCAAGTTTAGTGATTCTGAACATAGCATAGATTTCAAGATTCTTGAGTGGTAGAAGAACCATTTAACTCAATTTCCAGTCTTTATCTCATTGCGAAACAAATATTAGCGACTCATTCTTCATCTATGGCAGTTGAACAAGCATTTAGCCTTGGATGATTAATTTTGGACCCCCGCCGTTGAAGATTAAGTCCGAAAAGTGTAGAGATTCAAGCTTGTATCGATGATTGGACAAAGGCTAAATTTCGACAACAAAAACTGAATCGAGAACACGAATTCTTCAGCGATGACTGTGGAGATACTACCGTCACCACAACAACGGGTAGCGACGATTGACGATAAGATAAGTTGGGATTACCGAAGGTAATAGAATTATATGGGTTTTGATTCTTCTATCTCCAAGAAAATATATAGGCGCTTAATGATAATTCATTAAGTTCAAGCCCATTACTCCTCTCTCTTTTTTCAAATTTTATTACAATGTACAATTTGATTAATAATTATAATTTATAATTTATAATTTATTTATTTATATTATTATTTTAAAAATAAAAAATAAAAATTCGAAATCGAAACCGGAGCCGGAACCAGAGCCGGACACGTCTGCCTAAAGTACTTTTTGTCCTTGCTTCCCATGAAAATTAAATTGCTGTGGATGGCTCCCGACGGATTTGCATTATTGGAAGTCGTGAGCACACTGCACAGCTTCGAATAGTGGCATGATTGACGAATTATTAAAGATGGTTGTTCATCGGTGAGTTGGGTCTACGTCCGACGCCACTAGAGAGCATGGTCGGCGCATGTGGTGATATAGTGAGCGGGTGGGACAGACGTGACCAGCTTCCGAATCTAGTGCGGGAGAAGGAAGTCGCGGCCGAGCACGTGCAGGGCACGTGACCTCGCTTCGGAGGGCAATAAGTCCTACACACTACTCCCTTTTATGCATAACAGTTTTTTGGATAACCGTTGATAAAATTTGACTCACCAAAAGACTGTTATGCTAGCAAAGTCCTAAATAAAAAGATCCGAAGTTGATTTCAGAGGGATCAATCAGGTGGCCTTGAATTTTTAGAGCAGTGACAAATTATTCATGACATATATTTTAATCATTCAAGGACTAGGTTGGTGGCTTTTTGGGTGAAAAAGGCTCTATAGGAAGGTATTTAGGTAGGTTTCCGATTATATATCAGATGATACGGAATGTCGAGAGAAAATTTGTCTTAAAAAAAGCGACTTGAATGGCCTCCGAAGCTAGAACATAGAAAGTATTGTGAGGTGAAATTGTCTAAAGGGTGTGATCCGAAGCAACAACTTTACGTTGAATTTCCTGATTTACCTTGGCATTGATCTTTTTTTCAGGACTGCTGAAGTAGCTTCCATGGCTTCTGTCCGTGTGGAGGATGAACGAGAGAATTTTGTATTGCGAACCATTGATATTGTGAGTTATCTTTATAGGCCAGAGGGAAAAAAAAAATGAATAATCTGATCGTCTTCTCTTTTATTTGTTTAAGTTATAGGAATATAATCCCTCGTGAAAGGCATTATTAGCCCATGTTTCCTGTCGTCGGGAACTGGACAGTAACACGAAAGACAGCTAAAGAGGGACACCCATGTAGGGTTTGAGTCCAACAGCGCCTTGGTCTTTGTAATTTGCACTATCTCGCAGGGTGAAAATAACATTAATTAATTTGATCAGTAAATACCACGGATGACGTCATTGAACGGGTAACGACGTTGTATAAACAACGTATATATTAAGTTAACTCGGATCAATTAACCGAATCGGCAAAGGAAAGCGTGATTTGATGCTTGAATACTTGAATGCTAAGTAGTAGGAAAAAGATGGAGCGCACCACATGAGAGTGAAAAGAGTCGCAAAGTTATAGTGACGTCGATGAAGATCCAAATCCAGAATTAACATTCGGATATGGTGTTTGAGAGATTTATGGGGATCATACGATAATTATCTTGAGAATTTCAGAGCAAAAAAGAAAAGTTCAGATGACGAATATGGGCTTTGTTGCAATTCAGCCGAAATTAGAGATTGAAATCATACTCTGAAATTACATTATGATATAGAGCGATAATTATTTGGTCATTTACGTATACGATATTAGAGAGAGATCATTGCGCACGCATTTCGCTATTGAATGACAACCGATTGGCATGCATAATACGTACATAAGAGAACTCTTCGACGTGACGATTGAGTCATTGCCACACCCGTGGAAGCATAGACAATCCTGGAAATAAATAAATTATCTTTGGCATGCCCTCGTTAACATTAATGGGTCGTTTCACAGGTGAGATCCTGTGAACTTCCATGTATTTCTCCGTTCCTTTTCGACGCGAACCGCAACTTACGCGAGATTCATATTCATACAGCATTAGTTTCCTTTTGGTGTTCAAGCAAGGGACATGATGATACCTGCCAATTGCAATTTGCTCCGTGTTTCGTCGATCCAAAGGTCCATCCTCGTTTTCCAGAGCACCCGAGAAAAAGGTTGGTCGGCGCAGTCAAGGCGTCTTGGGCCTTTCGGTTGCACGGGTCAAGCAAAACCTCTGCTTCAGCATCGAGCCGAAGGCGAGCTGGGGACTACTTGTGGGCTGGAAAATCCTGTTCCGTTCGACCACACAGCCCCGATTCCAGAGTCTTTTTCTTCGCCCGAATCGCAGCACCGCGTTGCATTCATTCACAATCACATCCCGCTCGCATACGATGACATCGGAGTCGTAAATCTGTAGGATAGCAAAATAATAATAATAATAACTTTCCAACTCCCTTCTTTTGCAAATTAATCGACGTGAGTTCAAGTAAAGCAATCTTTCAAGCCCAGATAATCTAGTTATAAGAATGACAAGTTAGCATGCGCACTGTGCCAGTCGGACAGGGATTGAGATCGTGGGCGGTTACCATTTTGGGTCATGGCCTTCTGCATCTCTATGTTGCACCGACACGACATGATATACTATACGACACGACGTGAATCCTAAAAAAAAAAAAAAAAATTCCGACGCATTTTATCTGCTATTATTTATTTAGGTTAAGGGTGAGGCAGAATCTGCTGATGACACACCCTTACCACGTCTGAATGACACGTTAGTTTTAGTAAAGATGCTTTAGGAGCGAAATCTTCTCCTGGATTTGCCAGCGTATTTGTTGCAAAAGACGTCTCAAGGAAAATGCGAGACCGGCTGTTAGTAAGATCATGACAAGCACAACAAGTCCCACGTCAGCCAACAAGCAGAGAAAATTTAGTGGCCGCTCAGTAATTATTTCAAAATACTAGGCTGCGTACGGTAACATTTCTGTTTATTTTTTTGAATATAAATATTATTTTGTGTTTCCGTTGCCGACAATGATTTTTGTTCCAAAAACGCGTTTGGTAAGTTTAAAAAAAATACTTTTTTCCGACGATGGCGACTGGCGATTGATGGAAGCCGGCGGCTGCGACCGAGTGGCGTTGGTGGGCAACGGGCCGTCGCCGCCAGCGATCGGCGGCAGGTGACCAACGATCGAGTGTGGTGGCCACGTCGCCGACTATAGATAATGATTCCAAAAGTGTTCTAAAAAGTGTTTTGAAATCCAAAAACAAGTTTTTTTTTTGTTTCTTCAAGAGTGTACCATGGCACAAAATATTTTTGCACCATTCGGGTTTCTGTTCCAAAAGTGTTCTGGTACACTCTTGAAGGAACACTTTTGGAACAAAAACACTTTCCCTGATTACGATCCATACGTAGCCTAAGCTACACGGGCTCAATGGGCCATCAGGAAGACCCAATGGGGCTAGGCCAGATTTTTTTTCTTTTCAAAGTACAAGATTTGCCTAACCTCAAGACTCAAGAGTCTAAGCGTGTCCTATTCATTGACGGTGTGTTGAAGGTTTGGACATGCGTTGACCACGCTCCGACAGTACTATCCCAGATGGTGTCGAAAATATGATGTATTTTGATAGGTGAGTGAATGAGAAATTGTTTCTCAAAGAACACCCCTTGAGTTGGAAGTTAGAATTGACAAAGCACTAGTCCCACATTGAAAAGGAGGAATACCTTGAAGTGTTTTATATGTGGTTACACTCTCTTGAGTGGTAACTATTGTAATATAAGTACTATGCATCGCGCACGCGCAAGGGATGCAAATCCCAGACCCTGATGGAGACCCAACAAATTGAAACTTGGGCTCTAGTGCACAACCTGTGTATGCGAATGTAGAACCAGAAAGTTGTCTCGCGACAAGCCCATTTTTGCCTTTTGTATTAATTTTTCCCAACTTAAGCCGTTATAATGTATTAACTGAGTAACGGCTATTTTAATTCTACGATTACATAATTAAATATGTAACGGCTCTAAATGACAGAGTTATTTAGCTATTATTCATTATTTCTGCAATGCCCCACTGAGCCTATAAATAGGTGGATTCTCATTCTATTTGAGAGATCGAAAGAAGAAACTCATCTTCTTTTTTCAAACGTCTGCATCTGCATTGTTTTTCGATAGTGTTCACGTTGAGTTCAAGTTCGCCGAAGACTTTGGAGTGCTGTGCATGCCTCTATCGCTGCTTAACCGTTGTATCCTAAGAGACAGATGTTCACGAAATCTCAGAGGACGTACTGGAGGGGACGAATCTTTTTTAAGGAAACTGTGTTGTATACATGACTCGGTATTTCTATCAATTTCATTTCTTTTAATACTGTTATGTTTCTGATCAAATTTTGTGCTTCTGTAAGTGCTTCTGACGAGTTCAGATTCACTCCTTTTGACGAGTTTAGATTCACTACTTCCGATGGCTTCAGATTCAATACTTCTGAAGATGCTTCTGACGGGTTCAGTTCACTCCTTCGGATGGGTTCAGAATCACTGCTTTTGACGGGTTCAGATTCAATGCTTCTGGAAGTACTTTTGACAGGTTCAGATTCAGTACTTCTGACGGGTTTAAATTCACTACTTCTTAGGTGCTTCTGAGATGCTTCTGATCTGCTTCCGAATTGCTTCCGACCTGCTTCTGAGCTGCTTCTAACCTGCTTTTGACCTACTTCTGAAGGCTCAGATTTTGTACTTCTACCAACTTAGTGTTTTTATGTTTGAGGCAATTTGCTCACATTTACTATTGACAATGGAATTTTAAGTATAAGTATCTTCCATTTTATTTTATTTTTTGGTGAGGTAAGCTTTTATATATACTTTTCAGTGCACTAGGTATAAAAAGGAACTAGACACAAAAAGTATGAACCAATAGTGGCAACGAGGTGCCAAAATGGGTTCAACGGTGAACCGGCTACAAAATACAATATCGTGGAACGAGCATAAAACATTGAGGCCACAAGCCTGTCAACACAACATCTGAAGATTCTAAAGGAAAGAAAAGATAAAAACCAGCCAAATAATCGACAAAGAGAGGCTGAGGCAATGTGGCGTTGGTAGCGACCACGTAAGGGAGGGGGTACAAAGAAACACCATATGCTAGGTAGGTTCTTGTAAGCCGGTAAAATGGCAAAGCCAAGACCGAAGTCCAAGGGTAGAAAGTGGCTACCAAAGAGATGTTCAAAAGGGGAAGACCTGAGAGAAAACATCCAAAGCAAACAGCAAAATTTAGGTAAACTAGTATAAGAGACCAGCCAAGAGTGTGGTCGGCATAAGTTGAGGTGCCGAGTGATCAGCCAAAAAGTCGCCAAAGCAGTCGTCGTGAGGAGTCTTGAGCGGGAGATCCGAAACAAGGATGGGCAGAGAGGCAGCATCGCATCAGAGACCCTGAGGTAAATCGAAGGAGGAGAGGTTTTGTGTTGGAGTAGCAGAGGAGAAAGTAAACAAGTCAGAATAGAAGTACAGCAAAATGAAGAAGGGAAAGATGAAAACAGAAAAAGACAGCCAAACAAGTGGCCTAAATAGTCGGAAAAGGAACAAAAGGATAGCTCCTGAGAAGAACTGAGCCAACAGACCACCAGCAGACTTGCCCATAAGTAAACGAGCTGGAGAGATCCCAAACAAAAAAACGAGACCTGAGAAAAGGGACCAACAGCAGCAACCAGAACCTTACAAAAAAAAAAAAGGGAAAGGGGCCACCACAGAAGCCAAAAAATAGGAAAACGACCAACACAAGAGGTCGCCAGGTCTACCAAAATACCAAAAGAAAAAGAAAAAGTGGCAAAATAAGGCCAGGTAGCGCAACAGGGAGATGAGCAGCAGCGAGTCAGACCAAACTGAGTCCTTAAGAACCACAGAGGATACAGGTTGGAGAACAGTCGCAGCTCTTCAAAACTTGAGAAAGACCAACCAGGAGTTAAACGGAGTAGCCTTGTAACTCTGAGAGAAGAATGAGATGTCAGGGACTGGCCTCGACTGGTGGCCAGTGCTGCCTAGAGATGACACCAACCTTCCAATATCTCGTGGTTTGCAGGTTCTACCTCAGCAAGGAGAAGCAACAAGTAGGGCAATAATCGGCAGAAACAGCTTATCTCTCGGCCCCAGAGCAGCAAAGGGTTGCCTCCAAATGAAGTTGCAGGTCTAATAATACTGGAGAACCTGTGGTAAGAAGATAAAGCCAAGGCATACCTTCGGGTTGTCCAAAGATGTCCAAAAGCCTCCAGCTTCAAAGGAAGACAGTCAGGAATATATTGGGAGCAGCAAGACCAGAAGAACCACAAAGGAACAAAGAGGCCAACAAACTTAAAGGTGAAGCCAGAAGTTACAACCAGGAACCAAAAGGGAAAAACCAAGGTCAAAATCCTTATGTAGAAGCAGCTGGTCAGCAGCCAGACAAAACCTTGCCGAAGGGTCAGTCTATGAAGGTTGTAGCAGCATAAGAAAGACCAAGAAAGTACCCATGAGGGAAAACTAACACTGACCATCAGGCCGCAAGCAACACAGGAGCAGAATTTATCTCGTGGCATCAGTATGTTTGTCAGACACCACATCCAAAGGCCAGGAAACAATCCATCTGAGAAAATGGTAGTAGATAAAAACCAACAGAGGAAGTAACATGTTCCAGAATCCTCCATCACCAATAGAACAGAAGCCAACATAAAATGGGAGACGCAGCAATTTGAAGGCCAATTTTCAAGGATCTGCTGCAATATAGCTTCAGCAACAGCAGAAATAGTAAAAACACAGGTACTGGTAGCAAATGTATAATTCAGCCATCCGAAAAATAGTGAGAATAACAACAGCTTGTGTAGCCACCGTATAATATCACACACACTGTCCTCAGGTCTAGAAAAAGTGAGCATCCGCCAAATGGTGTTTCCTCGGCCGGGAGACCTTACAAGTAAGGGAACTTTGACCATAAAAAGCAACCGGTCAGAGAAACATCCCACCATCTGGTACAAACAGATTTTGGTTTTGCATCCCCTAGATATAGTCATATGAATAGCACAAGTGAAGTGAAGAGATTCCATAGAATAAATGTTTGAGTTATGCACTTCGGCGGCCCTCTTCAAATATGGTAGAAGAAAGGCCCCAATTTGTCTGTAGTCGCCTATTACAGAGAATATCACGCACACCGACCGATGTAATAGCTTTATCCTTAACCATTTTAGTAAGGTGTAGAATAATAGCCAGAACAAAAAGAGTCTTATGCTGAAATAATATGTTATTCCTCTCCGTCCAAATGATGTGGCGCAGAGCTCCTAGAGAGAATCTAACAATAAGGTGGCAAAACGATCGGCCACCAATGTTCTGTTTTGTCCATCGAACGTGGTCGTCCCATGGGCGATTCCGCCAAGTCAAGCTACATTTGGCTGCCCATATTGAAGTAGTATCTTCCAATTTTATAAAACAGTATTGTAATTTTTAACATTGTTTGCCCAACAATCTTGAAATAGATTCGCTTTGGATTCGATATTAACAATTTGAATGGCTACTGGAAAAGAAGTTGTTGATGTGTCTGCTGATGACACCACCAAAAAGTCTGTCTCTACAGTCCAACAGCCGGATCATCCTCTGCTTCTATTGCGGCTTCTTTCCACCATGGTGAGAAACCTGAAAGTTCAACGGATCGAACTTTAAAGGTAGCAACAAAAGATGTTTTATTTAACAACTTTGAATCTTGCGAGATTCTTGACCGAGGAACCTCCTAAGATATCCGATGGAGAAACAGATAAGCAAGCCTTCAATGCGATTGAGGCTTGGAAACATTCTGACTTCCTAGGTAGGAATTATGCCATGAATGGATTACATGACTCATTGTACAATGTTTATTGTGTAATAAAAACGGCAAAGGAGTTATGAGAATGCTTAGATCGGAAATATAAAATAGAGGATGCTGGAGCAAAGAAATTTGTTATCGGTCGATTCCTTGATTATAAGATGGTGGATTCTTAGGCTGTGATTAGTCAAGTGCAAGAAATTCAGGTGATCCTGCATGAGATTCAAGCTGAAGGAATGAATTTAAGTGAAATCTTCCAAGTATCTGCGATTATTGAGAAGCTACCTCCTAGGTGAAAGGATTTCACTAGGGCAACTAGGTTCGTATGCTCCAATAAGGACCTGTTCACAACTTTCAAGTCAATCGATGGGGAGAAAGTGTTCATGGGAAACTCTACCTCTTCTGTTGTTGAAGGCCAAGGGAAGGTACTTTTGAAGATGACTTCAGAGAAAGAGCTGGCTCTGAACAATGTCTTATACGTGCCAGAAATCCGAAAGAACCTGGTCTCCGGATCTCTATTGAACAAGCATGGATTTCGCATGGTGTTCGAGTCAGATAAAGTTATTTTGTCTAAATCTAGAATGTATATGGGAATGGGATATGTATCTGATGGATTTTTTAAGATCAATGTCATGACAATTATCAATAAAGATAATAAGTATTCCTTTTATTTGCTTAAGTCTTCAAATTTATGGCATGGTAGACTCAGACATGTTAATTATGATACATTGCGCAGATTAATTAACTTGGAACATATACCCTCATTCCACATTGATTCAAAACACAAATATGGAACTTGATTTAAGACGAAATTAACAAAATTATCGTTTCAATCAATTGATGGAAGCACTGTACCCCTTGAATTGATTCATAGTGATGTTTGTGATTTGAAATTCATACAAACAATAGGTGGTAATAAATATTTTATTACCTTTATCGATGATAGCACCAAATAATGTCGTGTGTATTTGATTAAAAGCAACGATAAAGCCTTAGAGAAATTTGTTCTCCATAAGAATGAAGTTGAAAATCAACTTGATAAGAAAATCAAAAGATTGAGAAGTGATAAAGGCGGTGAGTATGAAGTACCATTTGGTGAATTCTGTGCTCAACACGAAATTATACATGAAGTAACCGCGTCTTATTCAACTCAATCAAATGATGTTGCTAAACGTAAAAATCGCACATTAAAAGAAATGATGAATGCGATGTTACTAAGTTCAGGCTTACCTCAAAATATGTGAGGTAAAGCTATTTTGTCAAGCAATTACCTTTTAAATAAGGTACCTCGAAAGAAAGAGGATAAAAACCCTTATGAGCTATGAAAAGGTAGGAAACCATCCTACAAATGCTTGCGCGTGTGGGGGTGTCTTGCAAAAGTGATTGTTCCAACATCAAAGAAAACTAAGATAAGTCCTAAAACGATGGACTGTATCTTTATAGTATATGCGCATAATAGTAATGCATATCGATTTCTTGTACATAAATCTAAAATTCCATATATACACAAGAATACGATCATTGAATCAAGGAATGCTTCATTCTTTGAAAATGTATTTCCTTATAAATCCAATGATGGATCAAGTTCATCCAAACGAACGAATGAAACTGTGAATGATAAAAGTCATGATTCAAATCATGAACTAAGACGCAGCAAAAGAGTGAGAGTAGAAAAATCATTTGAAAATGATTTTCTAACTTATTTGTTAGAAAAATAACCACTGAATTATACATAACCTATGAATTCTTCTAAGGGACCTCTATGGAAAGATGCAATAAAAAGTGAAGTTGATTCTATTCTGCAGAATCATACTTGGGAGCTAGTGGATTTTCCTCTTGATTGTAAACCTTTAGAGTCCAAATAAATCTTTAAAAGGAAGATGAAAGCAGATGGCTCCATTGATAAGTATAAAGCCAGACTTGTAATTAAAGGATACAGACAACAAGAAGGCTTAGATTACTTTGATACTTATTCTCCTGTAACAAGAAAAAACTCCATTAGGATGATATTTGCCATGGCAGCATTGCGAAATCGTAAAGTACATCAAATAGATGTAAAAACAGCTTTCCTAAATGGTGATTTGGATGGAGAAATCTATATGGAACAACATGAAGGTTTTATAATTCCAAAACAAGAAAGTAAAATCTGTAAATTGGTAAAATCATTGTATGGACTAAAACAAGCGTCAAAGCAGTGGCATGAAAAGTTTGACAATGCAATGATAACCAATGGTTTTAAAATCAATAAATGTGATAAATGTGTCTACATTAAAGAGACAGAGAATGAATATGTCATTCTATGTCTGTATGTGGATGACACTCATTGTTGGTAGTGATGACAGAATAGTCAAATCTACCAAAAATATGTTGAATTCAAGATTTGACATGAAAGATATGGACTTGCTAATGTGATTTTAGAAATTAAAATCATAAGAACGTCCGAAGGTTTAATTTTAAACCAGTCACAATATGTGAACAAGATTCTTGAAAAATTAAATATGAATGATTCAAGTATTGCTAGAACACCATTAGACAATAGATTCTATCTATCCAAGAATAGAGGAAAGGGTATTTCTTAAGTAGAGTACTCTAGAATTATTGAGAGTCTATTGTACTTAATGAGTTGTACTAGACCAGATATTGCCTATAAGATTAGAAGATTGAGTAGATAAACAAGCAATCCGAGTGCTGACCATTAGAAAGCAATAGTAAGAGTACTTAGGTACCTACGGTATACTCGGAGTCATGGCCTATACTATACCAAGTATCCATCTATTCTAGAAAGATATAGTGATGCGAACTGGATATCGAATATAAAAGACTCAATCTACTAGTGGATATATATTCACATTGGCAGGTGCTGATGTATCTTGGAAATCTTGTAAACAAACATTATAGCCAAATCCACAATGAAATCTGAGTTTATAGCTTTGGCTAAATGTGGTGAAGAAACTGAATGGCTATGCTATTTCTTAGAGGATATTCCAAAATGGGAAAAACCTGTGCCACCAATCTGTATACATTGTGATAGTCAATCAGCGATTGGAAGAGCACAGAGTAACATGTACAATTGTAAGTCTAGACATATACGTCGTAGACATAATACCATTAGACAACTAATCTCAGCTGGATTTATCTCTATTGACTACTTAAAGTCAAAGAATAATATTGTGGATCCACTAACCAAAGAGTTAAACAGAGAGTTAGTTGAAAAATCGACAATGGGAATGGGATTGCAGCCTATTACAGGAAAGTTAATATAAAGAAAAACCCAACCTAACTTACTAGAGATCCCAAGATCTAGGTTCAAAGGGACAACCTAATTATATGAACTTAGTGATATCACTGTGGGGTCTATCTCTCAAACCATTCCTATAAAGTATTAGTGATTTGATATTCCCAATTATTGTGGGGGTTTATCAGGAACATCAACATCAACATCAACAACATATTTATCCCAAACTAGTTGGGGTCGACAGTCGATGAATCCCAAAGAATCATAAAAATAAAAGCAAAATCAGGAAAGGAGAAGAGATAAATGTGTAAAAATAAATAAATATATATCTATCTAGCAATACACTACCCATCCACAATACTAATAGCCTTCCTCCACTCCGTCCTAAGACAAACCGTACGCCAATCTATTTCTCACTCCATTAAATCTTGTTTTACTACTTTCCCCCAAGTAAGTTTCGGCCGACCTCTTGCTTTCTTCATGTTATGCTCTCGATAGCAAATATCTGTTCGTACCGGTGTGTCTAAGGGCATTCGGAGGATATGCCCAAACCATCTCAATCTATGCTCTCTCATCTTTTCCGCCATCGGTTCTACTCCAACTTTTCGTCGAATCTCTTCATTCCTTATCTTATCCATTCTTGTATGACCACACATCCACCTTAATATTCTCATTTTCGCTACTCTCATTTTATGCTCATGTTTCCTTTGTGCTTGTCAACATTCAGCTCCGTATAACATGGCAGGTCTGACTGATGTTTTATAAAATTTTCCTTTTAACCTAAGAGGAATTTTGGGATCACATAAAAATCCCAATGCACTGCGTCATTTCATCCGACCTACTTTGATTCTAGGGCTTACATCCACATCAATATCTCTCTCCTTTTGCAATATTGATCCTAGATATCTAAAGGTATCTCTCTTGGGTACCTCCTGTCCAAGTATATTTACGGCTTCTTGCTCCTCTCTTCCTACCATGTCAAACTCACACTTCAAGCATTCCGTCTTATTTCGACTTAGCGTAAATCCTTTAGATTCTAACGTGCTTCTCCATATTTCTAACTTAGCGTTAACCACAGACCTGGTCTCATCAATAAGCACGATATCGTCTGCAAATAGCATACACCATGACATCTCATTTTGAATATCTTTTGTTAGCTCATCCATAACCAGGGCAAAAAGGTAAGGGCTCAAAGTAGAACCTTGGTGTAAGCTTACTGTGATGGAAAATAACTTGATGTGCCATTACAAGCCTTCATACATGTAGTAGCACCGTCATACATGTACTTGATTGCCTCGACATACGTTGAAGGTATTTTTTTCTTCTCAAGAATCCACCTCAAAACCTTTCTTAGAACCCTATCATACGCCTTCTCGAGATCAATAAACACCATATGGAGGTCCTTCTTTCTTTCTCGATATCTCTCCATCAATTGTCGTATTAAGAAAATAGCCTCCACAGTGGATCTTCCTAGCATAAATCCAAATTGATTGACAGAAACATTGGTCTCTATTCTCAAACGATGCTCAATAACTCTCTCCTACAGCTTCATTGTATGGCTCATAAGCTTGATGCCTCTATAGTTAGCATAATTCTAGATATCCCCCTTATTTTTGTATATAGGTACAAGTATATTCTTCCTCCATTCATCATGCATCTTATTAGTATGGAGGATCTTGTTAAAAAGACTAGTCAACCAACTTATTGCTACATCCCCTAAGCATCTCCACACTTCAATAAGGATACCAAAGGATAGCAAATTTTGCTTTAATGATTCTTAAGTGGAGTAAACCAATTACTTAAGATTAAGTAATCACATATGTGAGAGGAAAGTAGGGCCGCTTCAAAGGAGAATTAGTGAGGGCTAAATTCTTTAGAAACTCTCGCAGAACCAGGACGATGTTCATTGCCAAAACAAACATATTCATGAGAATTGAGCAAACGTTTCGATGAATCTTGTGTGAAGTGTATGGGTCATTTACTAAGAAATCAAAACAGTTCAAGGACATCATGTCTATTGGACAGCTGGTAAATTAAATGTAATTTCACAAAGGAAGGTTCAAAGGGTGACACCTAGCTATCTTATGCAGGTTTCATTTGTTAAACACTATCACAAAGTCAAAACCAAAATAATTTTCATTCATGTGGGGGATTATTGAAAAATATGATGTATTTTGATGGGTGAATGAATGAGAAATTATTTCTTAAAAAACACCCCTTAAGTTGGAAGTGGGAATTGACAAATCACTAGTCCCACATTAGAAAGGATGAACGCCTTGAAGTGATTTATATGTGGTTACACTCCCTTGAGTGGTAACTATTCTAATAAAAGTATTATGCCTCGCGCACACGTAGGGGGTGCAAATCTCAACAAGTTGAAACTTGGGCACGAGTGCACGACCTGCGTATGCGAATGCAGGACAAGAAAGTGAATCTCGCGACAAGCCCATTTTTGCCGTATGTATTAATTTTTTCCAATTCAAACCGTTACAATGTATTAACTGAGTAACGGCTATTTTAATTCTGCGGTTACATAATTAAATATATAATGACTCTAAACGGCAAAGTTATTTAGCCGTTATTCATTATTTCTCCAATGTCCCACTAAGCCTATAAATAGGTGGATTCCCATTCTGTTTGAGAGATCGAAAAACCTACGGTATCAAAGAAAAACTCGCCTTCCTTTTTCCAAACGTCAGCATCTACATTGTTTTTCAATAGTGTTCATATTGAGTTCAAGTTTGCCAAAAGCTTTGGAGTGTTATGCTTGCCTCCATCGCTGCTCAACCGTTGTATCCTGGGAGATAGACGTTCACGAAATCTCAAAGCACGTACTGGAGGGACAAATCTGTTTTAAGGAAACTGTGTCGTACAGGCCTCGATATTTCTTTCAATTTCATTTTTTTTTAATACTGTTGTGTTTCTGATCAAATTTTGCGCTTCTAAAGGTCCTTCTGACCGGTTCAGATTCAGTGCTTCTAAAGGTGTTTCTGACGGATTCAGATTCACTCCTTCTGACGGGTTCAGATTCAGAACATTTGACGAGTTAGATTCACTGCTTCTGACCTGCTTCTGATATGTTTCTTAGCTGCTTCTGATCTGCTTCTGACCTGCTTCTGATATGTTTCTTAGCTACTTCTGATCTGCTTCTTATCTGCTTCTAACAGGCTTCTGAAGACTCAGATTTTGTGCTTCTGCCAACTTAGCATTTTTATATTTGAGACGGTTTGCTCACATTTACTATTGACATTCAAATTTTAAGTATAAGTATATTCTAATTTTATAAAGCGGTATTGTTATTTTTAACACTATTTGCTCAACAGTTTGGACATGCGTTGACCACACTCCAACAATGCTCTCCCAACTTCAATTATATGAAAAGATGGAATATCAAGATAAGAAGCGAGAGGGAACTAGCTTTTGTTTCCAGCGTGTTAGGCAAAAAAGGCCTTCGAGGTGGATGTCCATGTAACATAGCCTCATCGCCGGGATCATTCTCATGATAGACCCAGTCAATTGTTAGTCCAGCTCATTTTCGCCGGCGACATAGGTCAATGAAGAAAAAGGCTAAAAAAAATAATACCAATTGCGGCTCAAAATAAGGCATGACAATACTTCACGACTGGACCACAAAGATGCGTTTACATCATAATGAGGCATGAGATGGTGAGACTGGCCGCATCGTACGTACAGGTTGTACAAAACCGCACATTGGAAGCCTTGTATGCAAAATGCAGTGTCGTATCGTGGCATTATATCGTGGGTCTGCATAGCATGGCGCGATCGGACATACAAATTGGTCGGGTGCCAAAATTCAAATGCAATGCCAATCGATTTAAAAAAAAAAAAAAAAAAGAGCTCCAGACAACTTTAAAATGGAACAAACTTCAAATAATAAGAAAAACTATCAAAATAAAATTATAAATCACATGCTCAAAGAACATACACATAACTTTTTTACACGAAAAGTAAGATATTTAGGATTGAATTGGTTTAATTAAAAGATTTAGTTTAGGCTTTTTTATTTCATACTTTTCCGTTTTTCGAAATTTCCCGTGTAGTTCACTTGCCTGCTCAGGTCGTTTCATCATCTCCATCTTCTCTCTCACCATTTTTCAATCTCCCTTGAAGCCAAACCAGAAAAGCCAAATCCAAAGAGAAATAAACAATTAGAAGGGGTGTTGATTCGGATGAGCTCGATAGCTTCAACCTCTAATTGAAGTCTCGTGGATTAGGTTTTCACATGTAGGAAAAAAAAAATCGGATGAGAAACTTGACCAAATCGGAAATGGCCTGCAATTAGTCAATGCGGATCTCACTCAAGCACTAGCTATCTCCCGAAAAAAAAAGGATTAAATATACTATAAGTGCCAAAACTTATGTAATACGCTCGCTTTAGTGTCAAAATCTTCAAAACGATTACTTAACGATAAATTTTTTTAAAAACGATCACTTCAGTGCCAAAACCTTCAAAACGATTACTTAAGTGCCAAATATTTTGAAAGATGCTCACTTCTGCTAGCCACGTCAGCTTAAAGATTAATAATAAAAAATACGTTATTGGGTGGTCTTGGGCTTCTTTCAACCCAAAAGCTAACTTAAAGAATGAGAATTTCTCTTACACTTATAAAACGATCATCAGTCCCTCCCACAACTGATGTGGGACAACCCCAACATATGTCATGTCGAATTTCCAGCGAGCCACGTCAGCTTAAATTGAAATTGACACTGAAGTGGACGCTTTTCAAAAAATTTGAGAATTAAATGATCATTTTGAAAGTTTTGACACTAAAGTTAGCATCATACATAAGTTTTGGCACATGTAATGTACTTTAGCCCTCGAAAAAATAATAATCAAAGCTACAACGGCACACCTGATCGGATTATACTGGACCCGAACCAAACCATTAGTAATTTAGAAATATGTTTGGTTTATGTACTACCAAAACCGAATGGGGATCCGATGTGAACATGCTCGAAATTTTCGATCCGTTTCGGGCTTGATTCGCATTGGGCGATTCGGTTTGACGCCCTTGACAATCGTTGAATTTCATGGGATCCCTCCCGATATCTATGTGAAGTATGAATACGGACAAGGACCATGAGTGGCCCAATCCATCATTGGACCCGACCCAAGAAAGTATTCGCCCAAAATGATGGTTGATTGAGAGCACAACCCTCCCTCACCAGATAATGGACATTTATCCTCTATGCCGGCCTGTTCATTTGATATACAGTGAAGATGAGCTCCACAGATGCGTTCATTATTTTAACGTGTCTGTGCTCGCATGCCCTGCCGCTCAATTGCCAAACGAATATTTTTCTTTCCCATAGACCGGAATTAGCCCAGTTCTTAATATCTAGAGGTCGGACGAAGCAATTTGAGGGCTCGCTTATATCCATCTTCCCTTCATTTTTCTGGGCAACTGTTTATGCGATCCCAAAACTCCGCAGAGGTGGCTGTCCAACCTCTCCATATCTCTGACCAAAAAAAAAAAAAAAAAAAAACCTCTCCATATCTGACAATCTCAGACGAGACGTGCAACCAATGCGCCAAAAGCCTAGTAGGTAGAGAGGAGCCTTCAGAGTTAAATTGCCAGAGAACGGTACACAAACACACACTGCACATCTTAACACTCGTTCCCCAAAAAGGTTCATTTCGATATTTCAACATGCTCGAGAACGGAGCAGGGATAAAATAAAACCACGGCAGGCATGCCCTAATTTCACCACTTCCAAAAATTTAATCGCAGTAATTATATGTTGACGACAAAGAGCTCGATTGCGCAAGCCGTCGAAGATGGCCGAGGACTATATTTAACAAATAGAAGTAGCCAGTGGACCGAATCGCGGAGAAAACCCTTAGTTTAACTATTAGTGAAAAGGGAAAATTATCACAAGTGTCATAAATTTATTGTAATTATATCAATTTACTCATAATTTTTTTATTGAGTCATAAACATTTTGTATCTGTATCAATTTAGCATGTGGTACCAATTTTGACACCAAATCACCGATATTGACATCGTCTGTCATATGCAGCGCGATTAATTTCACGTGGACGATTTTTAATGGTATTATAATTTTTTTCAAGTAATTTCTTTTTTTTCCCTTCCTTTCTTTTTCTTCCTCCAGTCGGTCGTCAAACCTCGATGAGGCCAATTACCGAGTGGCTGGCGAAGCCAAGCTTCGCCTGAGGCAGGCAAGATCGACCTCGTCGACCCTCGCCTCCGGTCAGTTGCCGAGGTCTAACAATTAGCTAGAGGAAGAAAAAAAAGAACATAAGTGAAAATAAGGAAAAATACATATAAGAACATAAAGAATTTCGAAAAAAAAAATCACAATATTATTAAAAAGTTCACATATCGACACTTAGGATGGCATCATTCATGTTGGCGATTTTCGGTCAAAATTTACCTGATGGATTGTATTGGCATAAGTACAAAAAATTTATAACTTAATTGACAAAAATTAAACATTTAAATCTGAACTGACATAATCGTAACTATTTTTTAGGGTGATTATGATAATTCTCCCTTAAGGAAAAGATGGAGAACCATTTATGGTGAAAGCTACGTGGCCCCGTCAACACTAGTGTCCTCTTATGGAGTGAAGGTAATGGGAGGTTTGTGACCAGGCAACAGCTATTTGGGTTAGGTGCCTCACAAACAAAAGTTGGGACAATGACTAGCATCGATAGCATGTCTCGATGCTACATGTTTCTTTATTCCTATGTATGCATATGTGGTCGTTGCATGGAAAACTCCATAGTCGATGCTTGATCGAGTTTGATTATGAGAGTTTGAGGTCCGATCCCGTGGATCTTTAACAAATTCAAGGCTGCAGTCATGGCTCGATTCTACTTCGATTGTGGAGTTCCATGAGACCGCTACTGAAAGTTTTAAGTTATTTGATTGATAATAAGATGTTTTCAACCTCCCTCATCTGTAGAGTGGATTTTTGGCTTAAAATCAAATCATGGCAATGCCCAATAAGAAATGAAAATAGAGGATTGAAAAATACTTGAACTCGACACCTCGTGTGCCCGATGCCATGTAGAATTTTCATTAGACCATTGCCAGCAAAATCAAAGTAATGAGACAAAAAAAAATTATAGCATTCGACTATTTTAACACGGTAAATAAAAAATTTATGATTTTAATTGGAGTGCAGGTTACGCTCGAAGTTTGAGCGTGCTTCGAGATTGAAAAGGATTATAAATATGCTAAGAAGGAAAAAAAAAATCAATGGTTGGGGTTTCTTTTAAACCAAGAGCAATATGAAATAGATGTAATCATTAAATGGATCAGGTTATGCCGTAGTGAGCCTGGCTTAATCGGAGTGAGCCGAACTTTACAACCAAGGTTTGCTTTTGATTCGCGGGAAGTGAATTGATTTGATTGTGTCCACGGAAATACTTAGATATAAGTTGTAATCGTTAAATGACTAATCAATACGGGAAATCTTTTAAAATTATTTATTTTTCGCGAAATTAACCATGGTTCAAAATTTTAAAATCCTACCAAAGACGAAGGTCGGATCAATTTTGACCGAGCAAACTTAGATCGTGCGGTCGTCCGTTGAGATCCACGGTCAGATCAGGGCAACTCGAGGCGAGATTGGAAGATAAGGAAACGAATTCCTGAGGGCCCGCCTAAAAGTTCTTCTTTTCCCGATCTTGCGTAGAAATTGCACGTACGGTTTATACCCGGCAACTCAAATCACCAAATTCTTCCACCCAAAAAAGAAAAGAAGAAGAAGCAAATCCTCCGCTTTCTACTCTCTAGAAAAATTGGTTGAATAGTGAGTTGGAAGATTCCAAGTGTCATTTCAAAAAAAAAAAAAAAAAAAAAAGCCGTGCTCTATGATTTTTTTTTTCTTTTTTCTTGGAAGTCAAAATTTCACCTCGTGCAATCTTTATTTTCCCCACTCCAAGATCCCTCCACAAATAATCTCAATTTGCAATCTTTTTTTTCCATTTTGGCAAAATTACAGTATATGGTACTTTGGAAGCGTTACGTCAAATTATGATTTCCACTAAAAAAAATATTTAATTAGACGGAAAATGACTAAAGAAAAAACATCGCGTGGCGAACATGATTACACGACAAGTCAGAGGTAACATATCGACCGGTCCAGTTGGCCTATTGCCATCGTCATAATCACGCCCATACAAGGAAAATAAAATTTAAAAATAAAGATAAAAAGAATAAAATCCGAAAAATAAAGAGAAAATAGACCGGCCTAGACCAGACCAAACCATACCTGAGTTTGTCAAAAGGGAGGGTTACACGCACATTAGGATAGGAGTGTCAATGGGCCGGGTCTCGGCTCGGTCCGAGATTGCTCGAAATAAACGGTACCTAGGATGGCCTGGCCCGAGCCCAAATTACTTGTGCATCAACTCTTTGGGCCGGGACGGGCCAGACCGGTCCGAGTGAGTGCCTTTTGTAAATCAATTTGTTAAGGAGCTCAAATTACCTCTACTTCGAACACGTTCTCCCCACTTTCTCTTATCTCTCTCTTTCTCCTGTTCACTTTCTTTTTCTTCTCCGGTCTTCGTCTTCTTCATCGGCTTCTTCTCGCCGATCCAAGCCCCTTCGCCTTTGTGCATTTCCAATCCGACGCCGGCCGAGACCCGGATCCCAGAACCCCTTCCATCTACTTCATATCTCAGCCACCAAGTCCTCCTCCACCACTACCCAGTTGAGTTCCGCGATCCTAAATAGCCGCGACAGCCCCCACTGAGGTTCTAACTCGCCCGTGCCACCGTGCTTAGGCCCGAAAAACAAACCCAGCCGCCACCCAAGCCTCTGTCTCGAGGTCGCGAGAGCTTGGAGACCCGACGCCAGCTTTGCGCTTCCTCTGTTGTCGACCCACAATCCCGACGCCACCACGAAGACTCAACCAATTCAAGTCTCAGTCAGCGTCCGCCTCCAGGACCGCGAAGACCTCCTCCTTCTCGTCGCATCCATCGATGGTCAGAAGCGAAAGGAGAGTTTTTTTTTCGTGCGAAATCACTGGCGTTGCTGTTGTTTGCTTTCGGATTGGTTTTTCTCTTTAAGTTCCGAAAGGAGAGGTTTTTTTTTGTGTCACTCTGTTGATTTTTTCCATTGCTAGAGAAATTGGTGAAAGAGCAAGCCTCCGTGAAGACTGATCTTGAAATGGCGGAACGGAAATAGAAGAGAGAGAGAGAGAGAGAGAGAGAGAGAGAGAGAGAGAGATGATAGCGAGAGAGACGGAGCTGGGTTGCCACGGGCTGGGTAGTTGGGGCCGCCGGTGGAAGTGGGAGGCCGAGAGAGGACTGATGACAGCGGTGAAGGTTCCTTCGGCAAGGAAGCGCGAGTGGCCTGTGTGAGCCAAGACGAAAACAGAGCGAGAAACAGAAGTGAAGGAGGGATGAAGTGAGAAGTGGGTTAGCCCACTACGGAACAGTACTGGTACTATGCTGAGATAGTATCGGATACGGCCCAAATATTTCTCAATTTTAGAGGCCGAGTTGGTGCGGGTCCAATTAATAACCCTACGTTAAGATACGTACCATGATGTGCCCTGTAACACCGTAACATAACCCCTCTCTAAAAGAAGATACAAAACTTTTTCCCACTACATTATGAAGAATAAAAAAGCATACATTTTGGGCTGAAATTCTTCCTATCAATAGTAAAAAAAAAAGTTAATTTAGGCAAAAAAAATAATTAAAGAAAAATCGTCATGTGGCAAACTTGATTATGGCCACGAGGACGAATCATTAATGGAGAAAATATTGGGTACAGACTGGGTATAGCTGACGTGGCCCAGCTCACCATTAATCTTTCGACACTTGGATTTTATGGCCCCACTTGTCAGAATTTTTGAATCACGCGGGCCATTCTCTCTCCACTCTACTGTGATGAAAAAAGTTAAAAGAACTCCCCCTCTCTCTCCTTCCCCAAAAAGACGAAGACGACTCCATTCTTTCGTGCCCTCTTCCTCCCACCCAAATCGACGCCCGATGACCAAAACCCAGCGGAGATGGCGACGACGGTTCTCTCCCTCCCATCCAAATCGACACCCGGCGCCTTAGGTTTCGACCGCGACGGTCGTTCTCTCCCTCCCACCCAAATCGAAGCCCGACGCCTGGGTTTTGACGGCGACGGTGGTTCCCTCTCTCCCACCCAAATCGACGCCCGACGCTTCGTGTTTGATCGCGATGGTGGTTCTCTGACGCCCTGGGTTTTCACCGCGACGGTGGTCTCTCCGTCCCACCCACGCCCAAAACCCAGCAGAGACGACCCCCTGCTCCTTCGTTCTATCCCCCAAATCGACTAGTCCGACAAACGTGGCCTCCGGCTCCGGCTCCGCCTTTTCCTTTGCCCCCACCGCCAAATCGACTGGTATCAAATGAAAAAAAACGGGTCTTTTTTCTTTTTGATTCTTTGCTCGCGTGTCTGGCTGAATCGACTTGTTTGGCTAGTAGCAAGATTTTCTGTATAAGTTGAATGAACTTGAAACAGAGGAACTTTGATGAGTGCATGATGAAATGGCTAGGACTGGCTGGTATTTTCTCCTTTGTACAGTTTCTCCATGCCGACAAGCATAAGCACTTGTCTTTGCCTGTATGCCAAAATGCAACTTGTCATATAAGGAAACATGGGCTAAGTTTAGGCTACCTTTGGAGTGCCAAGTTGCTGTTTGAGAGGAATTGATGGATGCAGAATGCGGTCAATGTTTATCTCTTTTCATGCGTGCAGCTAATAGTTTGAATGAACAGCGATAACAACCAAGTATAGTCCCCCTTGGATAAAGTCATGTGATGTTGTCTGATGCTATTGATAAAGGCCTCTTTGCCACAAGCAATGGCATATGCTTATGAGGAGATTTTTCCTAATGTGAAAGATGTGTGTTCTATTTCGTGATGACATTTTCAGATTGGCTTTACCTTTTTCGCAGGAACACATCGTTCCAGTGAAAACTGACATTAAAATGGTTATGGCCTTTATTACTTGTGCAATCTTCATTTAGAAAACCTATAAATGGTGTTTCTCATTTTTTTAAAGAGTATATAGATGTCTGTTCGTATGAGGTATATATTTAATCATATCAAATGGATGAGGCAATATGTTGGTTTGATCTATTCGGTGGAGGGAATTTTTTCCTTCTGTATTCATACTCTGTAATTTTGCGATGTATCCCTTTTCTCTTCTATGTTTTACTAGCGGAGGAAGGAATGGCAGGGGAGTTTTTGCTTTGAACATGTTGTTTCTCTATCTACTGAATATCCTTTAACGATGTTTGATTAGGTTTGGGTTAGTGATATTGATTGGACTAGGAATAACCAAAATGATTGAACGGAAGAGTTTCTAAGAATTGCTTGTTCTTTCAGATGCTGGAAAATGCAAAAGGCGCTGTAGCGGCTGAGTTTGTGCTAGGGGCGATTTAGTGGAGGCAAGTTGGGCTTGTGCTAGCTGCTGGTGAAGGTTTCGCCTATCATTCTACTTCCCCCTCCCTCGGAAGACTGGAGAGCAATTACATAAAATTTGTCCAAAGTAGGAAATTCAATATGTGAATGATTTGTCTCTTATATTTTCAATTTTTGGGGTTGTGGAGATACATTACGTTCTTTTATATTCTTTTATAGAGGCTGTAGAATTGAGTGGCGGCACAACCAATCTGTTATTGACGTTACTTACAGTAATTAATTAATTAATTAAAGGAGGTCATGATTTTAATTCTGTTGAATGTTTTGGATTCCTCATTTCTCTCGAACAGAGATTGTGGTCTAGTGGAAAGCACAAGTGAAAACGTTGAAAGGTGTTAAAATTACTCCCCGCATAGAATCTTGAGAATTTCACAAAATGCACGAGATCGAGTTGAGTTGAATTCTTTATACGGTACACTTGTTGGGAAAGTACAGTGTTTGTTAGGAAAAAGAAAGGGAATAAGACATGAAATATCAGTGGCACAAGTTTACAAACGAAAAGCAAACTGAAGCAAGATTGTTCGAAATTCATATCTGCAGTAGAATAAAAATGTCAAAATTCACAACCTCACGCTATGAATTGCACATTATCTTGTTACAGGATGTGAAAAGTAGAAGCGGAGGAACCATATTCGCTAGCTTCCCACAAGATGATCAAGCTAGACAAACCAAAGGCGTATATAAAGACCGATCTAATAGCCAAGAAACATCATAATAAAGTTCATTTTAGGCTTCTAGAATTGACGCGCCCGTATTGATGCAGACTTAATAAAGTTCATTTTAGGCTTCTAGAATTGACGCGCCCGTATTGATGCAGACTTGATGATATGTTTATAGCTTCTAGAGCTGCATAGTTTGATGGGGCTATGGGGGCAACCTCCATGTTAGCACTTGAAACATGATTTGTGATAGGTCTGGCTCTCCATAGTTACCTGCAATTTCATGTTCATTGAAACTTTTAAAAATGGTACGAGTATACAATTAAGAAGCATGCGTCAAGATCCCATTATTCGTAACCTGTAATTTGGGCTTTTCCCGAGAACTATAATCATCTTGACTTTTTATTTCTCTCATGTGTTTCACTTGTTCTTCGTAGTGGTGGACAAATTCTACAAGGGTTGAAAGACATTATTGGTGCTCTCACTTCTTTGGCTTGATCTTATGCCACTTGAAAAAATATCACGACCAAAATCTAAACTCCATTTATGTCTAAGACCATATAAACTCATAAGCCAACTGTTATTCTTAGCACCCCACTCCTCTTCCATTTTCCTCCAAGTGCATTCAAATTCGTCCTCCGATCTACATTGATACATAAGCGCTAAGAAGTATTTATCCTTAAAATCCGACTTGTGATAAAGTTTTGGAATGTTTTCATTGGCATTTTTCATAATGTGCCAAGTGCATAAACGATGTTGTGCATTTGGAAATACAATTCTAATATCTTTTGTCATGGCTTGATCTTGATCGGTGAACATTATTTTCGGAGCCTTATTTCCTATAGACTTCAAAAATGCCTCAAATAACCAAATAAATGATTCTGCAGCCTCGTCCAACAAAAATGCACAACCAAATAGAATATTCTTGCAATGGTGATTAATCCCAACAAAAGGTGCACATATCATGTTGTATTTGTTAGTACGATAAGTGGTATCAAACACCAGCACATCGCCAAAACAATCATAATCAAATCTGAACAAGCTATCTCTCCAAAATAAGTTGGTTAATCTACCTGAACTGCATAAGAGAACATTGGGTTCTGCGTTTGTATGCAATGAAAATGATTAAGAAGGCTTTGACAATCTTCTCCACTTGTAGCATTGGATCTATTTGTCTGTATCATATTTTGACTATCACGCAAGATGAAACGCAAATTTTTGCTTCCTCTAGCTCTATTTGCTAAAACCTTATATGCTATAGTCCCCCCAACACCAGTTGTAATCATGTCGATTGCACCTTTGTAAGGATCAGATATCATTCTCCGCATCTGATCAAATGCTTTTGACCATTCAGAATAAATGCATGATTATGGTCTGAAACATATTGCATGACTTCATATACACCATTGTCAACCTTAAATTTGATATGTGCTAGACAACCACATCTAACTTCATATCTCTCAAATTTCTTTTCTTGATCATATGAATTGATAGAATAGCCCTCACAATTACATACAAAAGTACATCGGATGATTTCTCCTTTACTATTTCTGGACACATTTTCCTTCCTCACTCCAAATCCTTTCCCGATTGCATAGGCCACATACTTATGATATGCTTCAACTTCATTTGAAAAAATCATCCCTATTGCAAACTCAAAATCTTTGTCCATATCACGCATTACATGTGCAAGATAGGAAGTTTCATGCTGCAACTAAAAGAACAAAAATTAATTAATATAGTGCTTTAAATACAAAATAACCACAGTTGACTATTTCACATCACATACGAGTGAGGAATTACCTCTGATTCAGCCTTCTAATGTCTTTGAAGCATAGAAACGAAAATAATCTCGACAAAATTGGCTTTGCAAAACGTTTATGATTAAATCCCCTACAATATAAGCAAATTTATTTTAGATTTGAGCAAGTCCTCTGCGGGCAAGCAGAGACAATACACTAACAAAAGATATCTTTTGAAAAACAAAAATCAACCGTTCAGCATCAAAAAGCCAAAGACTAGCGACAACAGGTTCCCGATAGAGCAAGCGCCAACAACAGGCTCGTGATCCGATGTTTCCATATTGCGTAGCCAAGTTGGCTTACAGTACGAATAAGGCTCCAAAAGAACCTCACCAGTCGTAAACGTACAAAAGAACCAGACTCCCTCTTTCTTCACTGTACTCTCTTTCTATTCTCTGTGAATCACAGAATCAGTGCCTTGAAGCAAACACGAAGCTCCGCAGGAAAAGAAGAAACTAAGCACATACACCAGAGTACTACGACATATCGCACCCAACTACACAACAAAATATATTCCCAAATTTAAGACGTACAAGAAACTATCACCCAACAAAAGGAGAACAACACTCGTCCTCAAGAACAAAAATATTCAAAATAATATATCCCGAACACCTTTGAGAGAGAGAGAGGGGAGGGGAAGAAGGGATGAGGCGATGGCGGAGTCGGAGGAAGAGGCGGACAAGAGCTCTTTGCAAGGGGAGTTGTCCTACAGCGTCAGATGAGGGATGAGGTGAGCGCGGAGGCAAAGGCGCTCATCGGACCTCAACGCTAGAGCGACGCACCTCTCTGCTATCGGAGAGAAGGAGTGATGAGGCGATGGCAAATACAGAAACGGAGGCGTTCGTCGTGTACCGCGGAGGCAGAGTCGATGGCGGAGACAGAAACGGAGGCGTTCATCGCGTACCGCGGAGGTCGAGGCGTTCGTCGAACCTCGACGCTAGGGCGCTGGAGAGACCACCGTGTCGTAGGAGGGACGAGGCGATGGCGGAGACGAAAACGTTCCTCGCGTCGTCGATTTGCGAGGGAAAGTTGAAGCGTCCGGAAAAATCTTCGCGAGATAGGAGGGAGAAAAATCTTCCTCTTATCTTGTCCACCAGAAATTTTAGCGCCGGTTTGAAAAATTGGGAAGTGGGCCCCGATGCCACGTGTTATCATTGACTGGTGAGCTGGACCACGTAAGATTACGCAGTATGTACCCCAATACTTTCTCGTAATTAATGAGTCGCCATATGCGACCATCGTAATTAAACCCGTCCAAAAAAATAAAAATAAAATTAAAAATAAAAAGAGGAAATTCTATAAAAGCAAAAAAGAAAGAAAAAACCGGACCAGACAAGAGGGCCGTCAAAAGAGGAGGGCCATGTTAGGACAGCGTACCAGGGTGCGCGCGATAACACCGTAACACAACCCCCTCTCTGAAAGGAAAATAGAAAAACCTTTTTCCTTCTCTCTCCATTTTGAAGAAGAACAGAAAAAAAGGAGAGACTTTGGTTGAGCTCTGAGCTGGAGCTACCGAACACTGTTGCAATTGCTCTGCAAAATCCTCCAACGAAGTTCGCGTACACACTTGGATCCTCTCCCGTGTTCTCTCTCCGTCGCTTGGGTGGGGCGTGATCGATACTGTCTGCTGCAAAGGCTGCGCAAGTACGCACCAACTGACTCTCTCCCTTCTCGAGTTTTGTCGGTTTTCTCGCCGTTTCTGATTCTTCTCGGGATCGGAGCTGGTGCGAGTTCTAATCCTCTGTTCTCGTCGGCGCTCGAACGAGTTTCGATTTCTCAGATCCGTCGTTCCCCGGACTGGATTTTCTCGCCTATTTTGATCTCGTGCTGGCTGTGTGGAGAATTCTTTGGTTTTCGCGGGGGGTGGGAGGGTTGAGGGAGTGGTGGAATTAGAGATCCCGGGTTTTGCGTTTACATGTGTTATTTGCTATCAATGAGCGGAAAAGGCTCTAGCGACTAGCATTTCTCTTCTCTGCTAGTTGTTGTGTCGTCTTCAAACGTCGTTTACTTGGTCAAAATGATTTCTTTTTTCCGTTTGAATGGTTTTCGAATTGTTTGTCTGCAGGATTGGCTGATTTAGATTCGTGTGGGAAGCGCACTTAGTTGAACAATTTGGTTTGCTTGAATGAATTACAGCGTCTTCTACTTGGATTGACTGGTATTCTTGCCCTTTTGACCGGTTGATTCTTGGATTTGGGTACCTGTAGCTCCTAGCAATGGCAAACCGGATCAAGGAAGACGAGAAAAATGAGCGAATTATACGTGGTCTTCTCAAGCTCCCAGATAACAGAAGATGCATTAATTGCAACAGCCTGGTATGCAGTGCATGCCTTTTGCATTCTAACTTCATGCCGTCATGTCACAGATGACTAAGCCCATAAGTTAATTGACGATCTTTGTGTTAAGATTTAAAACAGAGATTATTTTTCTCTTATTAAATTGTTTTTTTTTAAATATAAATTCTGACTTGAACTGAGTCAGCTGCAACGTCATGAAGTAAACAAGCACACTGAAGATTATTTGCCATGTCTAGTATATGGATTGAATTACTAAGGTGCCATGATCAGTTATGTCTCTTATCCTTTTTTTGTTGCTGACTGCTAAGCTTGCATATTTGGCTTGAAATAATTGGAAAATCTTTTTCATCATCGAATATTTACCAATCCATTGTTGATACGTTGATTCTTCCTGTGTTAATTTAGATTCCAGGGTGAAGTCTGTTAATAGCACCATCACTTTTGTGATCTCTGCAAACGATGGAGGCATCTAAACCACGGCATGAATGTGATATCAGTGCTTTGCTTCGAGCTAATTTTCATGCCTAACTGTATTTCATTGACGCCATGAAAAAATTATTCTTCTGAAGCTATGTTGTTCACATATTCTTTCATAAGCATGTAAATAATAGGGATGTGGTGCTAATCCGTGTTAACTTCATGCATATTGGAGTTTGAAATCTTATCCTGATCAAATAATGCAACATTTATCATGGAAATTCTTCTTCTGCGAACAGGGACCGCAGTATGTTTGCACCGGCTTCTGGACATTTGTGTGCACAACGTGTAGTGGAATACAGTAAGTGCTGATAACCTTTTAACCTTGTTGTACATGTGGCAATATTTAGCTGTAGGTTTGGAAGATTCAAACTAGTTGTGAAGAGCAAACATGAATATAGTCCATGGATACATCTTGAAGCAAAATTAAGCAAAAGAGGATGCTAATAGGGGATGAATAGGTTCTTGCATGCATAACACTTTCATTTGCTTAAACTGAGCTGACCACTCGCAATTACTTCAGCCGGGAGTTCACGCATCGTGTAAAGTCTATATCAATGGCTAAATTCACCTCGCAAGAAGTTAGTGCCCTCCAAGGAGGTGGAAATCAGGTACGTAAGCATTCCTTATGCTGGACATGCAATAGTGTTGCTAAGCTGTTGACATGACCGCTGCAATATTGCCTTCCAGCGTGCAAAGGAAATCTATCTCAAGGAATGGGATCCACAGCGTAATTCTCTGCCTGATGGCAGGTATCGTATACAACCGGAAAATATATTATTCTTCTGATAAGTAGAAGGCCATGCATCCTATGGATGTGTTTTTAAGAATCTCAGTTTCCTGATTTGGGTCTCTATTTTCCCAGTAATGTTGACAGGCTGCGAGATTTTATTAAGCATGTTTATGTGGACAAAAGATACTCAGGTGATAGGAGTTATGATAAACCTCCAAGGGTGAAGGTGGGTGCAGCTAATTAACCTCTTGAGATATTGATTAGGCTATTTTTATCTTGAGCTAATTTTCTTTACTGTTTTACCAATGAGAGCAGTTTAAATGAACCCAAACTTGTATCTACGAAGCTGTTCATCGATTGTTAACAGTACTTGATATTCTTCCCTCGTCCAATTGTGTACAATGCGCAGAGTGACAAAGAAGACTCATACCTAGGAGGTTCTCGAAGTCCTCCATTTGAGGAGACGTATGATCGGCGATACAGTGATAGGTCTAGCTCCGGTGGAAGAAGTCCAGCATACGATCAAGAAAGCAGACAGTATAGTGATTACAAGAGAAGTCCTTCTCGTCCAGATATAATCAATGATTGGCGTCGAGAAGACAGATTTGGCAATGGCAAGAAATTGGACGATCGCCGAACTTCTGATGGAGAATCAAAGATAGGAGGATCACCTGACCGACCAAAAGATCTAGATACATCTAGTCCACCTATGGTGCGACCAGTTAGGGAAATACTGGGGGATAATGTTTTGCCTCTTCGGATAGCAGAACCTCCTAAAGCCAATGGTACCAGGGCCACTGATGGCTTAGTGCAGACACAGGTGTGGCCTCTTATTTATGTCTAGAATATTAATTCTGTAGTGTTCCTGAGTCCATGACAATGGTGGATCCATAGGTGGCAAATTAACTAGAAAGCTAATAATCTGAGTCCAGAACTGAATCAAATTTAATTTGTCTGATGCATTGCATGATCAGTTCTGATGTAAACCTTTAGAGAAGCCATCTGTGTTTCTTTCCCTTTCCTTTCTTGAATGCTCGATAATATTCTTCTAAATTTAACATACCTTCATTGTCTCGTCTTCATAGCAAAAGAAAAAAGTCATATTATCTTGTCTGATTGCAGAGGACTGCATCTTCCAGTAGCTTGGGTTCAACAAACGGGAATGTAGCAGAAGTTAAACCCGAGAAAGCAGTTAGCTTAATTGATTTTGATGCTGATCGTCAACCTCCTACTACAGCCGCCACACAGTCACATCCACCAACCATTAGTCAAGCCATTTCTCCGCCGATGACTTCTACTAGTCAGGATAATTGGGCCTCTTTTGATGTCACACCTGCAACAATAGTATCACAGCTTCCAAACGCAAGTCCCCTGGATTCTGTCATATCTCAGTTGACGACTCCAGCTCCTGCACCTGGTCAACAATCAGGAGGCCCTGGGTTAGGGGGCGCATTTGTTGCTCCTGGAGGCAGCTCAGCAGTGCCGCCGCTGGTTGGTGCTTCGATTGCTGCACCTGTAGGTAACACTCCTGTGTTGCCCTTGACTGCAGTTGCTTCCACAGTTGTGCCAGCAGGAGGTGCTTCAGTTATTGCCCCAGGATTGGTATCAACTTCTGCCGTAAGTGGTGGCCCTGCTTTCAGTACTCCACCTCAGCAACCTACCCTATTCCCAGCAGCTGGTATGCAGACCACTCAACCATCTTCAATGCACGCTCATGGAGCATCTGGCAATCAGGTTGGCTATGCTATCCGCATGAATGTTAATGTAGTTTGTTTTCTAATGCGCCGCATGACCTGTTTGTCTTAATAATCTTTTTCTTAGTCCTGGAATGCGTCACCTCCTGCAAATATGCAAGGACCTTTTAGCATGGTTTCGTCTCAAGCACTTCATGCGTCAAAACCTCCTGAACTGGTGGCTTCTGGTGTGCCTTCACAGATTGTCTCTGCTGAAGTAAACTCAAGTTCAAGAAAAGAGTTGCCTGCGGTAATTCTGCCTAGGATGGTTTATGGTGTCGGTTTGCTGAGTTTGCTGATTTATTTCTCACGACTAATATGGAGTTATTTTAGGATCTTTTCACTGCAACTTATCCATCCTTTCCAGCACCAGTTATGGCGTGGCAAACTGGTCCACCTTTTGCAATGGGATATATGCAATATAACACTGTCATGGTATCACAATTTTTGAATATGCCTCCTAGCTTTTAAATGCCGTTTCTTTTTCTTGTATTAACATATTTCAAAAATCTCAAAGGCACCAATACTTTACTGTTGCAGACAATGCAAGCTTTGCCTCAGCAATCAAAATCACTGAACCCATTTGATACAAGCGAACCTTCTCGAGTTCAGACTCCAATGGTATGTGAAACATCCAATTTACGGCTCAAGTCTTTTACTGACGTGTCAAGTGAATGCCAAGGAATCGTGATGTCATAAAATAGAACATGTATTGGTGCACTGTTTGAAATTCGTGATCTTTACTTCTGAACTTTATTTGTGCTGTCTTCCTATTCATTTTCATGGGAATGTAGATCTGAATTGTAAATAGCAGTATGCTTGCACCATGCAGAATCATGAATATGAAAACATTTCAACTTGGATGGTTTAGGGTTTTAGGGCAATTTGGTGTTCTCTCCACTATTAATTGGTATTGTTATTTTTTGGGTGGTTTTGGGGTTTTCTTTGGTTTTTTTGGTGGTTGGGGGTGGGTGGGGTGGGTGGTTTGTTTTGAGGGAAGAGAGGAAAGAGTAGCATTATTGCCTGTGGATGTTGCTGATGAAGATAAAGGTTGGCAGATTGACGTCTAGCTGGTTATCACTATTAGTGCCTGAGTACACTTTTTGAACCCCTTGGAATTGTTAGTCGAGATATCGTGCAAAGCATTAGGTGATTTTTTAATAATTTTTTGCTTTTCTTGTCCCTTTATATGCAGTTTCCCTCCATGGCATCCTTGCAGGGTGCTTTACCAAATGTCCCACCCTCTTCCAGTCTCATGCATGCTGCCAGTCTTGGTACTACCACGCCATCATGGATACCCCCTCAGGGAACCTATACATCAGCAGTGTCCCTGCAGCCACGACCTCTTGCGTCAGCATTGCCTCCAAGTAAGCGATGACAGCAACCCCGCTGGTGTAAATATATTATTGACAATTGAAGGACAACTCAGAAGATGAGTTATGGTCTGTATTTTCTGTCTGCTGATTTTTTATGTGAATCTTCAGGTGCCTACTTGGGACAGCAAATGCATAGTAACATGCCTCCTTCCAGGTGACCATCACTGACTATAGTTTTTATTGGATGCTGTTTACTTTGCTGAGATATCTGTATAGTTCAGGCTGCTTACCAAAATAATTCATGTGCTTTGCATGTGATTTCTGTCACGCATTGCCCATTCATGTAGAACTGGTAATATTGCAGCATCGAAAAAAATAGTGTGCGCCTGTTTATTCATGTGTGCTCAAGCTTATGTCACTGTTTAGGCTCTTGAGAAGCATGTATTTTGTATGACCCCTTTGGTGTTCATGGTGGGTTTAATCCCACTTTGTCAAATGCAAAATTTTGTTTCGTGGTACTTTGTCCCCCTGACGCAGAAAATACCTGGAAGATTTCCCTGTTTTAGTGGCGTGCCTTTATTAGGCTATGAGTAGCTTCCACTCACTGCTTCGGTTTTGTTAGGTATCAAGGAGTAGGGGGATTTGGCATGGAGGGGGCTTCCTATGGCCCCTTGAATACGAATCAGTTAGGAAATGCCGGGTTTCAAGCACCCCATGCACCGAATTCTTCGGCCCCAGTTGGAGGGAATCCTTTTGGCTAGATGAAAAGGGCAAAGCTCTCTGACTTCACTTGGGCATCTCCTTGTTGCTCCTCTTCAACTTGTCTAGTCAAAAGTTTTGGTTTCTTCTCCTAATAGAGAGGCAGCTAGAGAGATTCTTTTGCATCCATTATTTTGGGGCAGCCATCAACACGGTCAGATCACAAAAAATCACTTGGAACTTCAGCCGAGATCACATGGGGCTCAAGACGTTGCCTCCTTGATCCAAGTTTTATCTTCATTTATGCAGCAAAGGTGTCAAATCTGTTTGTAGATTCTCATTAGGCATTTGGTGATCCAACTCTATTGCTTTCGTTGTAAAATTCCTTCTTTTTCGTTTTAGTTTGGAGATTGTTTTCGTAAGCAACACTACGTTCTCTCAGATAACGTTTATGACACAAATCTTGTAATGATGTATTGTGTGGGTTGTGTATATGTTGATATTATTGAACGATGTGTTTTGTATCCATACTGTCAAGTGTACTTCTGTCACCCAAGTATTACTTCTCCCCGAGAGATGATTCTAAAGAAAAGCAGTTTTAGCATGAGCACAATAGCAGAACAATAACAAGAATCAGAGCACCCAGAATGTCTTCACGAACTCAACAAACGTCGGAATAGTTTCCTGGTCGATCTCATATGTTTTGATCATAAAGAAATTCCGATCGCAAACCCTTGAATGCAATCTTCGTCGTCATGAATGAATCGCAGATGTGACTCGTGCTGCGGCACATTATGTGTGTCCTCTCCGTTCTTGCTTTAATTCGAAACAGCAGAAAGCTTGTACGCTAATCTAACCAACGTAGTTGGCTTCCTCACTATCACATCAGCGAATGTGAAAGCCAAGAGGCGTCTATGGTTAACCAACTGCAGGAACGATTCACGTGTTCCAATTCTTTCCACACTCGGCCAGAACCGTTCAGATGCTTCCTACTCTATCCACCGAATCATCTGGCGGAGTATTTGCGGATTCAATTTACTCGTGTGGTTCCTCCCGCTTGCCCGCTCTTCCACACGACTGGTGCTACGAGCATCCATACTGCACAAGGACAATCCACTTTCCATCACTACTACTCTTTCGCGCTACTGCTTTCGCGAGATCAGCGAGATCAAGACTACGAAAGAGCTTATGATTAAAGCTGGCAATACCAACTTGGTACAACATCAGCTGATTACAAGATAGGAAGGAGCTTTCTGTATCGAGCACATACCGAAAACGCAGACTGCAAGCCACTCGTTGACGATTCTGACCCAAGTGCTCGTCCATCCCACGTCAATCGTCCACCTGCATCAGAATAGGCAGAGAGAAAACGTTCACTATAAGTCTGATGTACATGAAATTGCCTTTCCCCATTCAGTATTCAAATGAACTTCAGCTCTAAATGAGCATTTCAAAGACTATCATGCTTGTTTTGGTTTTGTCTTTTCGCCTATCAAAACTGTGTTTCCTTAAGAGTAAACAGCGTAGTATTTACTAAAACAGCTATTTGAAACTTTAGGGCAGAAAGGTTTTAGTTTCTGTAATAGGAAAAGTAATATCAATCTCTAGAAGACAGCAAGGCATGTACTTCTTTATTGGGTAGTGACTGTTCCAGCCAATGAACAGCATTCCAAAGTACATCGCTCCTGTGGCGAAAACAAAGTGGAAGAAGCCGTAGCCATACGGGACATTGCCAGCAGCTCTTGCTCCAGTCTTCCTGAACTGCAGTCACTTAAAAAAGTCATCTTGCCGAATGTTCTAGTCACGGAGATGTTTCTGCATATTAAAGGACAAACCTGAAAGCATTGGGAGTCGATTCCGGTTGAAAAGGTAGCAATAACAATGGCAAGGATCGCTACAACGAAGCTCTGTAGCACATATAAGGTAGTAAGCGTAGTCCCTTCATTACTCTAGACTATAAGTAAGCGAACACAAATTAAAAATATGGTAGGATGCACAATATTTCAGAGCCAAAGGATTCATTCATTGGTAATTCAATCATGCTACTGAATTGCACATGATCAGTGAGCTCGGCGTTTTGACAAAACAATAAGTAGGAAAACTCGGTGGTAATTTGAGACTCCAATGAGCATGCTGAAAAAGAAGCACGGGAGACACCAGATAAACAGGAAAAGGTACCCAGTTCCCCGTTTTCGGAGTTCGTAACATTTACGATGTACCTTGTCCGGGTAGCATGTAATCAAGTAGATTTAGCCCCAATATTTATTGAGGATGTTGTCGGGTAATTAGATGCAAAAATAGAGAAATGTCAAGGATCCGGGTATTACTATGATTGTGAGCCAGTCGGTACTGCGGGAAGCTTCAGCTTTCCTGTTGCAACTTTCTCCTGCCGGTTCACTGGAACGCAAAAGATTAGTATAGCTGCTGGCCAAAGGCAATTCACCACGGCAGCGAATGCATGAGAATAGTACCTTCGAAGGGCACACCAGCAGATAAACACAACATAGAGTCCCATGAGACCAGGAATCAAGAAGCCAGCATTGACCTGTTTTCGCAACCGACATTGGCTAATTACCTGTCTTAATATTACAATTACTGGTGGATTTGAAGAAGTGTAAGAACTGACTCACTTTCGGGTGAAGAGAGACGCTGGTCATTAGTTGCAGGAGCACCAGAGTCCAAGTGATGAAGAAAATGTTTAGTAGGCAAGACGTCTCCGGTGCATACCAGATGTACATTAAAACGATCCCCACAATGCAAACAACATATGCTGTAGCCGCAAGTAACATCACCTGGATGTGGCTGCAAGAAAAGTTTCTTAGAATACATTGGCAGCGACGCTTCACTGCCCCGTTGAGCCCCTCAATTACACAACAGACATGTTCTTGATGCACGCGTTAGTTAAATGCACGGGCATCCATTAGTGAAATTGCCGTAAAAGTCTCGAATAAACCAAGAAGCTCAGCACTTCTGCTCATGCTGCCTATGTTTCGCTAGTTACGAAAAGAATTTAGCTGCCTCTGGACTCTGGCCGCAATAATAGTTCTTTGACTAGTTACTAAAGCTACGAACCACACTAGAAGTGAGCTTTGCGTCGTCTAGGATGTTTGGTGAAAGGTTCTTCACTTGATGCAACGTGCGCAGTACTGGTATCAGATGAATTTT
The DNA here is from genome assembly GCA_028455895.1 of Rhodomyrtus tomentosa. Taxonomy (NCBI): domain Eukaryota; kingdom Viridiplantae; phylum Streptophyta; class Magnoliopsida; order Myrtales; family Myrtaceae; genus Rhodomyrtus; species Rhodomyrtus tomentosa. The sequence goes on from JAPCWY010000004.1 coordinate 37,619,018, forward strand.
TCCGTCAGATGCAGAAGAATGAATTTCCCATATGCAGAGATGAATTGGACGGTCTTACCACTTCCCCGGATCTTTATCAGGCTGACAGCAATCGTTCAGCCACACGATGAAACTGATTATGCTTATAAGCTGAACGAGAAGAAAAACCCTGAAAATCATGTCAGAAATCAATGAGAAAACTCTCACAGTTTTTGGCTTTAGCTCAATTGTTCTAGTATGATGTAGAGATCGTTAGTAATCCAGTAATGGACAATACCCGGCACCAAAATGTGCAACCTCTCCTGCCAAATCAGATAAACCGTGTCACTACCCAGGATGCCATAAGTCGGAGCCTTGATTAAAAGCGAGATACGCAAAGAGAATCACCATAGAGCTGGATAAAGGCCGAAGGAACCAGAAAGGGGACGATAATCATGGTAATCAAGAGGACAGTCTTGACTGACCACCACCCGGAATGCCATACGTTTCTCGGCTCTTGCAACTTCGACGTGCGGACCGTTGAAAGGAACATTATGAAGTAGAAGGTCTAATGCAGGATTAAGGAGGAAGCAATCCATGCAAACAAAGATAGAAGATACACGCAAAAGATAGGAAGAAAGAGCGCCGGGTAACTGTCAGCGCAATCCTAGTCTGAAAGCCAACCAATGATGTGCTCATGTGGAAAGGATATGAAGCATCCCAAGCTGACCCGCAAGACTCCTTCTGCGCCCAAACAATCTTGGGCACCATGGCATCCTTCTAATCCTGCAATGGTCGAAGCCTCATTGAGTACCATTCCTCGATTATTTGAAGGGCAACTACCTTGCTAGTTCTGAAAAATAGTAGCCCTGTGGATGTGCTTCATCTGGTGCATGTACTAGTGCTAATCATAGAAGTACAAAGAACTTACAAATCAAAGACAACCATAGAGCTCTTACTTTGCATTTCTTTGAGGGCACCATGACCGTAATCCCGAGCAATCCATGCGAGTATATTACAAACTAGAAACATCAAAGCATACAAATATCTGGCCATCCAAGGGTTAGAACCATCACGGAATTGGCCACAGCAAGACTCGGCCTTGGAATTCGAGATGGCATTCTCCCTCTCATTGCCACTGCTGCTACTCACACTGCTATCCATATCTCCTTCACCAACACGATGAACATCCAGAGCATTGCATGCCCACCAAGATCTCAGCATCTGCAGTTCCAGCAGGTTAGGATTTTTTATCAAGGGTGATAGAGTTCCATAAGATTCCACAACGTGGACATGCCTACAGGCATTTTTTTTTTTTTCTGATCACCTCAATTCTAAAGGTCTCAAAGATTTTCAAGAAATCATTTCATTGCCTAGCTCTCTTCCTGGTGTACCTAGCTGCATACTTAGAAATTCCCTGCCTGGCGACTCTACATTTAATGGAATTATCAACCTTTCTAGCTAAGATTTGTCTAAAGAACCATACCTTGCGCTACAGAAAGACGAACCATCCTTGGCGCTCTCGCAGAAAGACAAAACAATTGATTACGGTCCTTCCCAACGCAAGTTGTTGGAACGAACCGATTTTTCTGAGTCATCCACCCAAACTAGCCAACACATACATAGTCCTTCAGACCTTGCCTAGGAAGAAGAGAGTTAACAGTTGTGATGTTGACGCTAATATCCAGAGAGCATCTCGATTTTTCGCACCATATTTCCTTGGGCTGGCAAGCTATGAGAGCAACTTCAAAACGAAAGCTACTTATCCATTTGGGGAGGACAAAAAGAGGAGAAGAGAAACGTCGAATGCAAGGCAGGAACTTTGACAAAATTCCGGTTCTCGAAGAAATCAAACGGTACCTGACGGTTTAAGACACGTTCGTGAAGCTTTCGAAAGATCCCCTATAAGAAAGTCCACACTCGCCTCGGGTTTCGGCAGTACAAGAACAGAGTGGCACATTTCGTGTTTATGCCTATGCTATTTGTAAAGATAGCACGAGTCCAAAGTCCCCCCTCAATCGTGGTTGAATGTTTTACATATACGAGAGAGATACAAAACACTTTTGGAGCTTTCATTTGCCTTCTTTTTTCCCGCCGTACGCATTCTGACATTTCGTGATTATTCTTCTTGTGAGCTTCGATCTCGAGAGAACACGAGAATTCTTCGATCTTCACCGAAACGGAAGGCGACTGTTTGCTTTGGCATCACTCAAGAACTGTACTATATGGCAAGGAGGGACTGCAAGCAAAGCACATTCGATAGTCTATGGCTATCGTGATCTCCATGGTACTCAGGTTGACTCTTGGGTGGCACATGAGCAAACTTTTCATTTCCCCCATAGCTCCAGTTCTGTGATCATTCCAATAGATCCAAGAAATATCTAAATGAATCGAGTTTGACCCTCGACAGTACTATACACTCGCAATTCGACAAATTTTGGTACGAGATTCGGCTAGTCCAGACGAATATGGAACCGTAAATATGAACAATCATCGATCTAAGGATGACCGCAGTAATGATTCATGAATCAAAAGTAGAGGAAGAAAAAGTTGCCTGAGAAAAAGGAACCCTCCACTCAAGTTGAGGAGCTCTACTTATATACGTAGCTCTTTGCTTTTGGCTGAGGAAAAAGCCATTGAAGGGTTGAAGCACACACATTGCGTGGACAACTCTTTCACGTGCCCTTTAATTGGAATAAGGGGACACCGGAAGACGTTCATCAAGAGAAGAAAAAGGAGAAAGGTGGAAGAGACAAATTTATGTGGGTACCTTTTTGCATAGTAAATTGGGGAATTGGTGGAATGTTTGCCAAAAAAAAAAAGCTTGAGGCTTCTAGCTTAAGCCCATGTTGGGTTCATGTGGATGCACATGGTCGCCATTAGCTTCTGCTTTTCTGCATCATTGCTGTACCGCAAAGAGAAAAAGAGCAGATTATGCGGTCAGATTAGCTGAGAGTTGAATGAGGATTATGCACTCTTTTTTTTTTATTTTTATTTTTTAAGTAATCAATCACGAGCCTTGATTTTGCGGTCGAGAAGATCAGTTTTTGACCCGGGTAAAGTTGGCATCTTTGCTTTGTGAGAGCACTGAGCGAATCTTGCCGAGAATAAAGCTTTTGTTCACTGATCGGGTCCAGCAACTCACTGTCATTGAAAGACAGCAGAGGTTACTGGCCTACGATTGCGCAGATGACTCCTAAACTTTAGTACAAACGTGCAAAATGATTTTTAAATTTTTAATTTAATATGCAATGTCGTCCTTAAACTTTAAATTTATTCGATGTGGTACTTGAATTTTTTTTTATATATACTTATTCAATACTGTCCCTGGACTACATAAAAATGTTCAGTGTTATTCCTTCCATTAATTCAAGCTCATGGACAACATCGAATATTTTTATACAATTCATGGACTGGATTCAACATAAACCAAAAGCTTAGATATTACATTGATCAAATTAAAATTTTAGAGACTGCATAGCATATTGGATCAAAATTAAAAGATCATTGTGTGATCATCTACGTAGGATAACGATAAACAAGAAATCAATTCCAAAGCAATACTGAAATTTAATTGATGATCATCCAAATTTTTATATAGATAGGACTCTAAAGGAAATGGAATTGCTCAAAGATAATATATAACAAATCTAATCTAATCTAACCAAACGGAATTGAAATCAAATATCGCAATTATGTATATCACCAAAATTATTAAAGTAGAAAAATAGCCAAAATTCTATCTAAAATCGTAATATTGCGTTTTTCCCAAAAATTATACGCTAGTAATCCTACATCATTCTATTCCTCTTTAGAAGAACTCGTCCTCGAGTTCGTCTTGTCTGGATCCGCCTACTCCTGTACTTTCCAGTGTCTCTTCCCCTTCTTCTTTCTCATCCGGCTCCTTTTATGAAACTTCAAAGAATACAATGGATTATTGATCTTTTTCGGTCCATTGTAGAGTTTCAAAATTGTGATAGGAAAATTATATCTAGATATGGCAATTACATCTGAATTCGCTAAATTGAAGAACCCCTCAAAACAAAGAGCATAACGACCAAAATCATGGCTATATCCTTCCATGGCATGCGTCTTTCCTGCGTTATCTTGTCCATAAGCGAATATTGATACATTAAATCCATCCAAACCTGATAGAGCCAACGGTTGAACATCATTAAATATCTCAAAATTTCGAATATCATTCTTAGATACCCAATCGTGTAGTGCAGAAGGACGGCAGCTTACTCGAGTCAAAAACCGCGTCTGACTTTACATCACCTAAAGAATCCTCGTCCAGACTTTCGCTAGATTTAAAATTTCTTATGGACTCTGATGGACTTTCTTAACTTCATGGACATCATTCCCATCTTGTTCAACTGCTTTCTCGACGTAAGTCTCGACTTCAGGAATGATATCCAGGTCTTTTTGCTTCGCCTCTTCTTCCACCCTCGGTTACTCCTCTAATTTCTCGAACAATTGGTTCTTGCCCTCGATGGGAGCTTTGGAGGCCATGGTAGGAATTGGAGAAAAGAATGGCACAAAAAATATAGCGAGTGATTTAAATTTAACAAGTCCTATTCATAGTCAGGTGGAAGTAACCGAACTTTTAGCATTTGTTTCATCCATCTTCACTTTCGAATGGGAGCTTTTTCTTGTCGACATCGGGATATTTGCGTCTGCTCCCACCAAACTAAAGCGTCGCGCCTCAATTTTTTCACCACGAATTTTACTTGGTCATTCTCATCGATTTCCATGGCTTCAAAGAACTCATCAACATCCCAAAGTCAATCCAGAAAGTATTCGAAATCCAATTTGTCGAAGTAGAAAGATCAACTTTCAATTGATATGGCTTGAGATATTGTCGGTATCCCCTACCTCCATGAACATGCTCTCCTTGCAATCCTCTATACTCCGTAACTTCGTATTCTTCTTCAAAATCATCAACATAGGTTTGTCGACTTTGTCAGTGAAGTCAGTGATTTACCTCACGATCCATAGCTACATCGAGATCATGAGTGATAGAAATTCGCTCAGCTGTAAGCACGTCGGGATTAGGATAGTTTGCAGACAACTGTTGGACAGTGGCAAGTAAGTCAACTGTTGGATAGCGGCAAATAAGTCTTGCATCTTCCGTTGGCGGTCATGCAAAGTCCGTCGAGTTTCCTCGGCGAATTGTCGATTCTCCTCAGCGTGAAACACGCTCACGCTCACAACTCATTCGACGATTCTCCTCAGCGTGAAACACGCTCACGACTCTCAGTTGCAGAGGTGTTTTGATTCACGTTATTAGTCATCATCCACTCTGATATCAATTTGATTCGCGTTATTAGTCATCATCCACTCTGATAACAAATGACGCAGGGTATAGATAAACAGGAAATTAATTTCAAAACAATATTGAAATTCAATTGATGATAGTCTGAAGATTACAAAAAACGGATCTAATTTATATAGATAGATTTTAAAGGAAATGGAATTGCTCAAAGATAATATAAAACAATCTAATTTAATCTAATCTAATCTAATGGAATTGAAATCAAATATCACGATTATCTATATCGCTAAAATTCTTAAAATAAAATAATACCTAAAACTCTATCTAAAATTATAATATTGCGTTTAATTCTCAAAATTAATCGCTAGTTGTCCTACATCATCATCTCTACTAACTACTGCATTTGCAATTCTTCTTTTGCACAGTGCCCCGACCCGATGTTGAATTCTCCATATGAAGCCCAATATCCAATCGCCTTCCATTGAAAACAGATTGTCTCTGCCATGTCAAGTGCCGCAAGCCTGTCGATCTTTTGAGCCCATCTTTGTCCAATCCTTTCTTAGCCTTCTTAAAAAGTATCGAAACAAATCCTAAATTTATTGTATTAATATCAATTCAATTCTAAACTTTTTAATTAGATCAATTTAGTTTTAAATCTTTTTACATTAGGATTAATTCAACTCATCCGATCAATTTTAGACGGAAATCGATGACGTGGACACCGACGGTGCCACGTAAGATGGCCAGAGCTGACATGGACATATTTTAATCAATTTTTTAAATTATTTTTTCATTTTTCCTTTTCTTTCTGGAACTTTGGCTTTGGCTGGCTACAACGAGGCAAAAAGTAAACAAAAATCACGTCTACGCCGGCCATCCTACAAAGCACCAATGTCCACCTTAGCAATCTCTCTGGCTGGAGGTACTAAATTGGTACAATGCAAAAAGATTTTATGAGTAAATTGACCTAATTAAAAGGCATAGTACTAAATTGGTACCAATGCAGAACTTTTTCCCTATCGGTCTCTCAAGAAAACTCCAGACTTTCTTTCTCTAGCCAACTTTGGAGGCCGGACGCTTCACAATGCTCCATTGCCGCTGGCCGGTTCTCAGGTTCTCCTCGCTCCCGACCTCTTTCCCACCGCTTTTTCCATGCCGATCGGCTTAAAAAAGGGGCTAACGTGAAGGGTACGGCTTTCCGAGAAGATCTGAATGAAGATCACCCCAACACTAGATTTATGCTGCGGATTAAGATTCTCAGCTATAAAAAGGGGGGAGGCTGGCTTCGAAAGTTACCCATTTGCGTGGCCCACTTCCAAGGACGTCATTTTGAGAGAAGCCCAGTGCCGAGGTTGTTAGTAAAACGAAATCCAAATGATGGCTTTTACTGCCATCTAAGTTACATTTTTGTCCAGTGCATTCTCCCCAAACTTGGAAAGTTTACTTAACTGTCATAAACAGGGGAGTGTCTGTCATGAACACGACTGCCGATTACCACATCTTTCTTAATCGCCGACGGAGCTTCGAAGGGTCTTCTCCAGGGCTCGAGTGATCTAACCGGGGCGCGCGTTTGGCAAACCGAATAACGACCAAAGTGCGCACGTTCGGGCTCTTTAAAGCTGCTCGGGAACAACACACAAATTCTACGGTCCAAACCCGGACAGCGCGGCGAGGGTGGGGCGGGCGACGGAATCACACACACATTTTGCTAGTAGTTGGGGCCTAGGGGGTTATTAACTTGGAAGGGGTCTGCAAGAGCTTTAAGCCTGCGGACTCAATTTAAGGTCGCCCCAGTCAAGGTTGTCGCTCATCAATGCGTGGGGGACCTTTCTTGCCGTCCGTCTCGTGCAAATCATTGCGCGCTTGACCTGGCCTTGCTTCCGAATTTCGTGCGGTTTTTTTCAATGCCCTGCTTACGTCTGAAGTAAGAAAAAATCCCTAAACTTATCGCATCGATATACATTCCGTCCTTGGACCCATATATAATCCTAAATATTTTTGTATTGATATCAATTCAATCAATCCAATCAATTTTAACTATAATCACTGACGTAGACACCGACATGGTGCAGGTGGCGCTAAAGTTGATATTTTTTAACAATTTTTTTCTTTTTTTTTCTTTTTTTGTTCTTTCACTTTGGCAGACGAGGATCGCAGCCCTTGCCATATCTTGGGCGAGGGCCCCTCGCCAACAACCGCAACGTCCCTAGGCAAGAGCCTTCGAGGTGGCGAAGGCCTCGCCCAAGGCCATTGCTGCCTCGCTAGCCGCATGCGAGACCGCAAAGACCCTGACCTTGGGCCTTTGTTGCCCCATGAGCCACAGGCGAGGCGGCCCTCGCCTAGATCCAGCGAGGGAGTAGCTGGTGACCCTCGCCGGCCAAAGTGAAAAGAAAAGAAAAATGATAGTGAAAAAAGGAAAAAATTATTAAAAAAATTTCACATCACTGCTAGCCACGCCGCGTAGGACAATTGAACTCCACATCTGCGATTTTCGAGTAAAATTAGCCGAATGAATTGAATTGATGCCAATACAAAATATTTAAAACTAAAATGATCCAATTAAAAAGGTTAGAACTGAATTCATACCAATGTAGTAGATGTAGGACTTTTTTTTTATTAATTTTCCTTGCCGGAAGGGGCTCGACGGCCCACGTTTATATATCTTTCCTCCGAAATCCGACAAAGGGTAGGGCCGTTTGTTAGCTGAATCCTAACGACCGATGCAAAGATTTAATACGGTTTAAGAGGTGGGTTGGGAAGTTGGGTTTGGGTGAAGATGCCTTTTGTTAATTTATTGCTCCTGGAGCTCCAACATCATGTGGCTAATGGGCCCGACGAGCGGACGGTGGCAAGACATGGCGATGGTCGCCATTAATCTTACTCGACCTAAGCCCAGCCTGTCCCACAAAAGAAAACCATCCCGCCCCCAATTAAAATGGTAGAGAAAGAGATATATGAGATGGAGCAAGTCAACCGAGCTTACACAACATTATCCATGAAATACACAAGCATATACATCGGGATAATTGTCCAAAATGTCCTAAGCTTACTATACGACAGTCAATCTAGCCTTAAACATTTCAAATATATCAATTTAGCCCTAAAACTTATGACGATTTTTTCAATTCAATCAAAATAAACTTTTCAATTGTGTCAATTTTATGGGAGAAGTGTCAAAAAAGTCCTAAACATTTTTCATTGGTGTCAATTTAATCCTAAATCTTTTATTGGTGCTAATTCGATCCTAAAATTTTTGCATTGGTGCCAATTCAGTCCTAAATCTTTTGTATTTATGCTAATTAAGTTAATCCGACTAATTTTGACTGTAAATGACTAACTTGGACATCAATTATCTTACGTGGCAAGATAAATGCTGACTTGGATGTTTTTTTAATATTATTATATAATTTTAAATAATTTTTAATCATTTTGTGTTTTTTAAAAAAAATTGTTAAAAATTATTTAAAATATCAAAACATATTTAAAAATATCCACGTTAACTCAAGCGGTGCCACGTAAGATAATTGATGTTCGCGCCAATAATTATTGACATAAATGCATAATATTTAGGACTAAATTGACATTAATGTAAAAGTTTTAGGACTGAATTGACACCAATAAAAAGGTTTAGGACTAAATTAACACCAATGTAAAAGGTTTGAGACTAAATTAGCATCAATTTATGACTGAATTGACACTAACACAATAGGTTTATGACTTTTTTGATAATTTTCCCCAATTTTGTGCCGTACCTTTGGAAGAAATCATGTCTATTTAGTATGAAACCTACTATTTGGATAATTGACTGAAATGACTATATTGACAAATCGCCAAAAGTTTTAAAATTGAATTGGCAAAATTAAAACGTTAAAGGCTGAATTGGTAAATTATCAAAAGATTTACGATTAATTTGACCGCCGTACATCGATGGAGAGTGAAAAGTTTTTTTTAAAAAAAAAAGACAAAAATTTCGCCGCATACATCACACCGTGATGTGTAAAGCCCTAACAACCCATGTGGGTGTTATCTAGAAGACGGTCCACGCCTTGTTTCATCACCCATCTCCTTTGGTGGTGGGGGCACTGCACTGGCCGGCTTCTCTTTGACGCAAGAGACGGAGAGATGGTGACAAGTGCGAAGTCCTATGTGTAGTGAAGTTAAGGTTAAAAATTAAGAAGACGTTGTCAGTTGTCTTGTTCCTTTACTCTTCACATCAGCTATCTAAAAGTTTAAAATGTACACCCTTTAGCTTTAGAACGCTTAGATTACGACCCCCCGATTGTCCTGTTCTTTTCTTTCCCTTAGCCGGCTCCTACCCATTTTTCTATGTTAGCTGCAATAGATATCGCGCGCTCTCGCTCTCTCTCTCTCTCTCTCTCTCTCTCGCGATGAGATTCTGGGCCGCAAGAAAGGGACTTGCACAGAAACAAACGCCACACCTTTCCTCACATGGGGTTGTCCATATCACAGGCAACGTAAGCAGTGGTGTTGCTAATTAGAGAGTTTCTGAGTTCCGGGACACATTGGCAGGACAACCAACTGGGTCAGAACCACAGTTCTTTACCCTTCTATTTTCATCTTGGTTGGACTGAATTAGTCGAGTGAATAAAACATGTTTAGGCATTGTTACCGAGAGAAAACTCGTTGTGGATCCACGCTCAGCTCATTATTGCCTGGCGACTCGTGAGTTTCCAAGAGTGGTGGTGGTGATCACTTTCTCAAAGTGGGTCGTGTCGTCTGGCAACTGAGGATAGGTCGTTTTACATAGGTGGAGGATACGAAGAGCGTTGTTTTTGGTACCCGGTTGTGGTGGGGAGGTTGATAAGTAAGAGTGTGCTGACAAGGAGGTGAACCGGATTGAATTTTTGGTTTCATCGCACAGCAACTGGATCTCGAGCCGTGCTAAGAATTTAAAGATGGGAGGGTTGCAGCAACTCAGGTGAAAATGAAAGCAGCATCGATGACAGTTGGTGAGATCGTATCTGAGTCCGATTATTGTCCCCCACTAGCAAAGTGAACAAAGGTCAAAAACAAAAATCTTTTCTTTCCACTACAAACCCACAAGAGATTTGAAAACTCTCAATTCCAACACCCAAATCATCACAGCAACTACACCTAAAGTTGCACAAGATCTGAGACATTGGTCAAAAGAGTAAAGGGCCACTGGGAGATGTTACTAATGATGCAGAACATCAGATGCAAAAGCGGGGTCAGTTGTCCGCACAGCTTCCTTCAGGGCTCGATTTTTTCTTTTTACTTCATCTTCTTGGATCATTTTTATCTGTTTTGAACAATTATGAAATGGCGAAAGGTAAAAAGGGTTTCAGCGAGATCAAAGGGGGGATCGACATTACACATGGTGTTGTGTGGGTGTGAGCGTGAAGGAACAGGTTTCGATTTTTAGGAATTTCAAAACCTGCATTAAGGGAGGGGTTGCACATGATATCAATCCCAAAGTTCACTAGTTTATTCAGGTAATGACTTTGAAAATACTTGAAAATGTTGCACCAATCAAGGGACAGGAACTTGAGAAAAGGGGGCAATTCAGGTCCCACCAAGATCGCTTTTGGGAGGTGCCCAAAATTGATTAGGAACCAGAAAAGATAAAAAAAAGGAAGATGTGATCACCAATCAGCTATCGAAGGCAAATGATAAAAAGCAGAACGTTAATAGGAAAAAAGGTCCTAGTTTGCCCAATAGTTAGCAACCAAGCACCAGATGGGCTGATCCACCATCTTGTTCGTGTTCTTCTCTAACAGAACAGGTTTGTCCGAAGCAGAGAGTTCACTAGTGTTCAAGGAAGTATCAGAAAGGTCTAAACATGACCATTCTTTCACTAGTTTTTTCAGGAGGAGGAGGTGAATTCACCCAAGTAGCTAGCAATTTATTCAGCATCGGATGAAGAACAGGAAGAGATCCAAGCAAAGAACAAAGAGAGCGTGAATGATCGATCATCAGTCTGATTACATACACATATACAGTGCGAGAAAGAGGAACCCAATTTGGAATGGAAAGGAATGATCATTCTGGAATTCATCATCGATACAAGTAAAAATGTTCATCATGATTATACTGTAAAAATCAAAAAAAGAAGGAAAAGAAAAATGAACAAAAGTATGATTATAAAATGAGATGAACAACGATAACCCCCCCAACAAACAGCAAGCTGCACTAGCAGCAGCCCCTGGATTTTTGAGTAAAAGCCCCCGACTGAATCGACCTCCAAATTCATCATCATCCCTATACATACACTTTTCTCTGCAACCTACTCCGTTTTTTTTTGTCCTCCATAACTTTTATTTGACATCTCGAGATTATGCATAACAATTGCAATAAATATGGAGAGAAGAGACCATCTCCTCTTACCTCACTCTCTGTTTCTTGTACCTTCGCCTCTTCCCTTGTGTCATCTTCAACGAAAGACCATCTTAAGGGGGGGAAATCACCTCAAAACTTCACAAGATCCCTTCTTGACTCGATCTCATTTTCCGACTCCGGCGAGCGATGAGAATTGCCCGAATAAAGAGAGAGAAGGGTTTCGGTTTGGAATGAAGCGCCGATGACAAGAGGAAAGAGACGCGAGAGCACGAAATAAATAGTGAAACACACTGGACTGACTGGCATTTTAATTCTTAAGTGAGGGGAAAGGTTAGAGGAGGAAAATTCTCAAAAGAATCAATAGAAGGGTGGTGGAGGAGGCGAGGCATAGGAAACTCCCACAATCGGAGGCAGTGGCCCTTCGTATACAGGTGCTGGAGGTGGCGGCGAGGGCGATGGGGGCGGAGTCTCGCACGGGATTGGTGGCGGAGGTGATTGGGATGATGGTGGTGGAGGGGGTGAGCTGTAATGAACAGGTGGTGGGGGTGAACTGTAATGAACTGCCGGGGGTGGAGGTGGGGACGGATATACTGGTGGAGGTGGTGGTGAAGGAGATGGTGGTGGCAAGTAATGGGTCGGTGGTGGTGGAGCGGGTGAGGGGGGAGGGGGTGAATATTCAACACATGGAGGCGGAGGTGGTGGTGGAGGCTCTATACAAGGTGGTGGCGATGGAGGTGGAGGAGAAGGCACATGTGGTGGTGGTGGTGGTGGTGATGGTGATGGTGGAGGCGGGGAAGGATAAGGATAGATTGGAGGAGGAGGTGAATGTGGAGGTGGTGGTGGTGAGTGAGGCGGAGGGGGAGGTGAATGCTGCGGAGGCGGTGGTGGAGGCGAATTATAGTAGTAGGGAGTGGGTGTCGGTGGTGGCGGGGGTGAGTATACTGGAGGTGGTGGTGGAGGCGAGCTTGGCGGCGGCGGCGGCGGAGGTGGTGGCTTGGAACAGTAAATTGGCGGAGGGGGTGGTGAAGGAGGCGGAGGTGATGGTGGTGGTGGAGAAGGCGGCGGGGGAGATGGTGGGGGAGGAGGCGGGGGAGAGTAAACAGGTGGAGGCGGTGGTGGAGGTGAATAAACTGGTGGCGGGGGCGGTGGAGGTGGAGGAGGTGAGTAAACTGGGGGTGGTGGAGATGGCGGCGGCGGCGGTGGAGGTGGAGGAGGTGAGTAAACTGGGGGTGGTGGAGATGGCGGCGGCGGCGGAGGTGAGTAAACCGGTGGGGGTGGTGGCGGAGGCGAGTAAACTGGCGGCGGCGGTGGAGGTGAATACACAGGGGGTGGTGGGGGCGGGGGCGAATGGAGAAGCACCGGAGGTGAAGGCGGAGGAGGCGGGGGCAGAGAAGGCACAAAAGGAGCACACCGGAAGGCACTACAATCCACAGGCTTAGACAAGAACGACTTACATTGTGCCGGCGGCCTCTGCAACGGCCTATCCGGCAGGCAGTTTCTCTGGTCGTCAAAGTCCGGCAGCCTCAAGCACGACGGCGGTTCTCCGGTGAAGAAATTGTACGAGAAAGTGAAGTTCTCCAGCCGAGGCAACGCGCAGATGCTGCTCGGAATTTTCCCCGACAGCAAGTTGTGAGCCACATTCAGCTGCTCCAAGCTCACCATCCCCCCGACCCCATCCGGCAGAGGCCCCACCAGCTGGTTGTAGCTGAAGTCGAACACCGTCACGTTCTTGAGCCTCCCGATCTCCGTCGGCAGGCACGACCTCAACCCGTTGTTCATGAAAATGATCTCGTTGAGGTCGGACATGTTGACCAAGCTCGAGGGGACACAGCCGTGGAACTTGTTGTTAGCGAGGACGATGACGGAGACGGGCGAGTTCCCAAAATTGTCAGGCAATTCGAAGCGGAAGCGGTTGTCGTTGATGAAGATGGCGTCCAAGTCCTTGTCGAAGAGCTCCTTGGGGACGGTCCCTTCGAACTCGTTGAACCTCAGATCCAGGAACTTGAGCGACGGCAGGTTCAGGACCACCGCCGGGAACTTGCCGGCGAAGCGGTTGTTGCTCAGATCCAGCTCGAAGAGCAGCTTCAGGCGGTTGAACTTGTGGGGCACCGTGCCGCAGAAGCGGTTGGAGTTGATGTGGAACAATGCGAGGTCGACGAGGAGGCCGAGCTCCTCCGGGAGGTACCCGGCGATGTCGCCATGGTTGAGGTCGATGCCGGCGACAGTGCGGATCTTGTGATTGTCGGGGGCGGGGGCGCAGAAGACGCCCGTGTAGTTGCACACGTCAGATCCGACCCAGTTGGCGGTGTAGTTGTTGGGGTCGGAGAGAATGGCCTGCTTCCATGCCTGAAGGGCTATGTAGGCGTTCCGGATCCGGGGGTTCTCGAAGGAGAGGGAGGGGTCGACGGTGACGAGCTCGCCTCGGTCGCCGAACTCGTCCCTGTAGTAGAGCAGCTGACGCTGCTTGATGTACGTGGCTTCGGCGTCGGTGAGGCCGCCATGGGAGCTCAGGGGGAGGTGCTCCGAAGCGGCGGAGGAGACGCAGAGGAGGGGGAGGAGGAAGGAGGAGACGAGGAAGAGATGGGTCTTCTTCTTCATCTCACGTGAGGCATCTGAGAATCCGAAAAATGCCACTTTTCTCTCTCTCTCTCTCTCTCTCTCTCTCTCTTGACAGCAGCAATGGCAAATGCAGGTGCTGCGGAGGGTTCGTCCGGGCTTTCGAGATCTGGGGGAGCGTTAGAGAGAGAAAGTGCGGACAAGTGTGGGAGGAAGAAGCAGGAGAGGGAGAGACTGTGTGCGCGTATGGGGAGGAGAGAGAAAGGGGGCAGCCGAGGGGTTTTTTCTAGGGATTTTGGAGATGTGTCTGAGCGAGAGGAGGAGGCGAGAAAATAATGCATCAATGGACAGCTAAATCACAGCTCAAAGCCCACCAGATTCCCTCTCTCTCCCTCTCTCTAACTTTCTCCTCTCTTTTTTATCCTTTTCAATTTCCAATTTTCCTTTTAATAATTCGACTTTCTTAATCTTTGGTTCTTTTTTTTTTTGGGGGGGGGCCCTCGGGGAACTTTTATCTCTCGTGAGATGGTGGCTTTGGCTTTTATTCTTCCTCCCAACTGAAAGAGGGTTTGTGAAAATGAGGAGCGCCGGTGCCACCGGATTCCGGCGGCCGTTTCGTCACTGGTGTTGGGAAAATGTCCAGGGCCGGTCGCCGGCGGCCGGGCACGCTCGCCTTCTTTAGCCTCGCGACAACAATGCGCGGAGGCTTTCGCGAGGCTCTCTGGCTTTTTCCTCCCTTTTATTATTATTTTTTTCCCTTTTTTCAAATATCGTTCTTCTTCCAGTTGTTTGTTTGTTTTAATAAAAAGAAAAAAGAAAATTGGAATGCCGTTCAGAGCGGTGACGGGGACAGAGAGGGCTTTGTGTCCACCCGCTGCGCGTTTGGCCGTTTGGGTGTCGTTTGTCGAATCAGATAGATAGATAGGTAGCACTTGGGACTTAAATGAAAAATGCCAACAAAGTAAACGATTCGTGCAATTACGAAATTGCCCCATGGGTCCGAATTTTTTTTGTGTAATCGGTATAAATAAATAAAAAAACCCAAAAAGTGTTGGTCCCTTTCCGGAAAATCTCATATGCTAAAGTAAAAATAGAAAATTTGCATTTTTAAGAGTTAAAACAATTATAAAGGCACCGTTTAATTCTTTTATTGAGGTTCTTTGGCATTGAGAAACAAATTGGTGTTTAACACCCCCCCCCCCCCAAAAAAAAAAAGTCTTATGCATGATAGGAGTGGAGTCTCGATTCAAGGACTTGAGAGTTGAGGCTTTATAATTAACAAATCCCTATGATTTTCCCCTTGGCTTTCTAATGCATTTCTCATCTAATATTTTCATAATCTTACACTTAATGCGCAACACGATAATTAGTTTTGATCGTGTTCACAAAATCATAGAAAGCCCTCCGCATCAGTATATATGGAGTAGAACAATAGTGCCCACCCTAATTCCCTTAAAAAGGAAAATTCCAAACTTTAGCTTTGGTCCTCAATCAACTCTGAATTTTTTTTTTTATCTTAGGAAAAGATCTCTAATTTTAAGTCAAATCTCAAATCTGCCCTGAATTTTTGTTTTGTCTGAAAAAGAATTCACAAAATTTTCAATGCATTGAAATCTATCCCGTGATCCAGTCTCAACTTGACATCACATTTCCACATCGATGAAAAGACTCAGGTTAGCAAAAATAATGCGACGATAGGTACGAACCGACTTGGCATTTTCACGTGGATAACAAATCCATCTCCAAAGCGAAACCGTTCGAGGATATGAAACAACCAACGGCGATTTTTTAACATAGGGCTAATTGGGAAGATTTGAAACTACAATAAAAATGGATGATTTTTCCTTAAATAATCAATAAGTTTATGGCAGATTTGGGACTGAACCTAAATTTTAGGATTTTTTTTCCTAAGATAAAGAAAAAGGTTTGGGAAAATTTAGGACTAAATTTAAAGTTAGAAAGTTGTTTCTAAAACAGAAAAAATCAAGATAGATTTGCGACATGATTTGAAGTTGAAAGTTTTTTTTTTTTTAATGGAAATATGCCATTTCCTCTTGGGCTAGGTCGTTGAGATAACCACAACTCATATAGGAAAATACCATCGATTGCTTGACTAGAGGCAATGGACTCGGAGATCTCTGTGGTGAAATACTTAAGATTGTTGATTAGCCCTCCAGCTAAACTCTAGAGCGTTCAGGTCAATGGTCAAAGGTGATTATATCCTGCTGTCCTATGAGATTTAAAACTAAAAAGACGTCATCATATCATGGATTATAAAATCAAAATGTGAAAAAACGGAAAAAAAAAAATTAAGGAGCGAAATATGTCAACTTTTTAACGAAAAGGAAGCTTCTCCACGGTTTAAAACCCAAACCTTTTTCATACCAAGTTGGCGAGGGCTGTCGTAGAATGGACGCGTCGATTTAATATTTGCACATGTTATAATTGGAGAGAAAATCTTACCATAGTTTGAACACCCGTCACCCACATATATCAAAAAGGAAAACGACATAAATGATTTTGAATTTTGATTAAATGTGCAACGTGATTCTTGGATATTAGCTGATTATGCGATCTGATTCCTGAAACTTTTGGTACGTGTTCAGTTTAATCGTTGGAATACATGAAAAATGTCTAATGTTGTATTTGGTCTTCGATTTAATAAAAAGATAATAATGAACATTTCCATACAGTTTGAGGATTACATTAAATATGTATCAAAAGTTTAGGAATCGCGTTGAATAAATTAAAAATTTCGGATGGCCACGTTACATGTTTGATCGAAAGTGCACGGAATATTTGTGTCATTTCTCTAATATCAAGTATATAGACCCGGAGGAGGGGGGAGTAGCCAGTAGGTCACTAAAAATCGCTTTGCTTAAGAGAGCATCAATCTCCAATGATTTATCCTCCTCTTTTTTACTTGTTTTTTTTTTTCCAAATCTAGGCGCGTTGCTTAAGTTAATCATGTCGCTTGATGCAATAGGCGAGGCCCACTAAGCAATTAAACAGTCTCTAAGCTGGTTTAAAATTAGAGCTTTCGACTTGGTGCTATTATTGTGCGCACAGACGCGCAAAAGTTAACCGCCGTTGAAATTATCGCGTGCAAATTTTGCACGTGTCACGTGGACACGACACTATTACGCTAATTGTGCTTCCTTTATCCGGTTGCATCTATTCCCGCTTGTTGGCCCAAATGCATATCATGTCCACACAACATAAGTACCGTTGAGTAATACAAGAGCAACTTTGATGGTGGAAATGAGCTTCAACACCTTTGAGAATCGTTTGATAATCATCTCATATATCTACAATGCATTTACGGCACAATAATTTATATCGGCTTTCGAGAAGCCGCGACACTTAATTTTAAGGTATCGCGGGTGTCCAAAGGTGTAATAGGATACCAAGATTACCACACCATATACATTATAAGCCAATAAATCTGCAATTTAGTCCCAAGTTACGAGTTACGGCCACATCAACGGGACTGGAGGTCTCCCCGTTGCACCGTACTTTTCTCCGGTTTGTCACTTCCCCGTGTCCCTCTTGGTAAGTCATTTTCGCTAATGTATCGGGTATTGGCTGTCCCAAAAACGGCGTCGCATGAGGGAGAGCGTTTTTGGATTCCATACGGTGGGACCCAGGTCGTCGTGCTCATCGTCGCCGTTGGAAAACGACTCCGCTTTGTGGGTGGTGCACCTCGTCCCCTTGCGCGTCGAACAGCAGAGACAGAAAGAGACATGTACCACTAGGGGTGAGATAAAAATACCACCCAGATTGAGACCGCCGGACTAGATCGAGATCAATGATCTGATTCTAGATTCTTAAAATTGCAACCAGTGACTGAGTAATTCGGTCTCCGATTCTAGGCCTAGGATCGAACCAGATCGGTCTTTTTTTTTTTTAAGCAAACCTAATATTTACTTATTTGTGCTTAGGGTTTTCTTCGCACATATCTTTTCTTGACTCTCTTCTTCGAATACCTCTTTTCTTACCTTTCGTGTTTATACCTCGTGAACCCAATTTTCAATTTTTATGATGATCGTAGGTATAAATTTAGGATTTAAACTTGATCGAATCAAAACTAAACCTTTGTGATTTTTTTTTTTCGTGAATACCGGTTGCTTGGAACCACCACGAAATCAGACCGGACAGCCGATCCGGCCCGCGATTCTGAAAAATGATAACCGGGACCATCAGTCTGGTTTCGAATTTTTTTATGGGAACCGGACCGGACCGAGAACTGCTCAACCCTATGTACTACCATGTACGTTCCTGTTTCATTAAAAACTAATAAATTTTTGGGGAAGAACCTTGTTAATTACTGAATTGCCATTTCTCACAATTTTATTTATTTTTGGGTCAGACTATTTCTCACAAATTGATCAGGGAAAAAAACGAAAAATTAAGCAACTGGCTACTTGCTGCCACCAATGTGAACGATCGAACCAAACGCGCTTATGCGTAGGTTTGAAATGGAACATGCTTATATCCTACGCCTATTTCTCAAAATATTCCAACTTTAAATCATTACCAAAATACCCAAAGAACAGCCATGTTATAATTAAAATATATAGTCATTATATGTAATTGCAAATGCATAATATTACAATTCACGTCATTTAAAACAATTGTTGAATAATAAAAAAGTTCACTATCCAATTCTATCAGAAATTAACGAGAGATTCATCTGCTCCGCGTTGAAGCTGTTGTTCTACATTGCTCGATAACGGATCTTATATGCTCTTTTTATTCATATGGTCGCCATCATTCTATTGGCTTAAGTATTTAGGTTGTACTTTTTAACATGGCGTTGTAACCTTAAATTTCACATGCCACGGATCTTATATATTATTGTAATTTATCTCCACTTATCAGTTTAAGCTTTTGAATTATACTTTTTAATAAACCTTCAATTAACCGACTCAACTTACTTATTTACTGGGATCTTAAAAATTAGTCTCATTGTCGCAAAGGGTGATCATAAAGCAATTCTTATTCCTTCGAAGTAGGTATTTATTCGCATTTTTTATTATCTAAAGGTACTCATACGACGATTTCAATAGTCAATCTCAATCGATAATGATTTATTGAAACATAGAATCGAGTGCCCTTTTTCCGGAAGCTTCAATGAGAACAATGGCACACCTACTAGGGCCGAAAGACAAAAATGGGAATAAATACCTACTTTTCTAAATTATGCTCGATTAATCAATTAGTTCGGATTTATTTCCTATAAAGCCCACCCCCCAACCTATGGTCCAGGTCATGGAAAGCGCGTGGGACCTCTTGCACACGTAACCGGACAACCGTGCCAGCCGGCAGCCCAGCTGTACCGCGACATAACGACACGTGTCGGCATCAGGAGCGTCCCGTCTCGTCGTTCCTGTGATGCGACCAGTGGATCTGTCGCAACGAGAGAGAGAAGGGGGGGAGGGTGGTGATGGGACCCACGTGGCATAAAGACGACTTAATCCCCTTTGACCCCGCAGAGGCTCGTAATTATCGCTCGCCACGTGTCCACTTTGAAAAGTCAAATTTGCCCTCCTTTAAAAAAAAAATCTTTTTCTGACTCGCTTTTTTTTGGGGTCGGAATTTCTTAAACACGATTTTTTTTTGGTCGAACTCTTAAACACGATTTAGAAAACGAAAAAAATACCAAAGAATATTGTTTTGTCAATTAAGGTTTTGGCACTACTTAAAACATATAATGCGAGAGAGAGCAGCGATAGAGACCGAACATAAGTCAAAAAACGAGGACGAACCACTCATAACGGCAGTTCCATAAGTTGTTATAAGACAATTACATTTGGCAAAACATAGTTATACGAAGGAATATCTTTATATACATATTTACATGCATACATATGTGCATCAAGTCGGAATCTGAACCGTCAAAAGTGATGAATTTTATATAGGTGTTGCGAGAAATCTAGTGTGGTGCGGAAACTATTCGGTATATGCAATTAAGTTTGTTGATTAATACTTCATATGTGATGCTAAACGGTCGGTTCAATAATTTTTTTTTTCTTTCGAGCGGAATGACTTCGATTTCGTATTCAATTGTGTTACAAATATGCGAAGAATTGGGGTTAACAAGATTCCATACATATTGGGAAAAAAAAAATGACGGGAAAGCAATTGGAGCATCATGGGGAGCGTCCACAATTCGCAAATGTTGCACCATTTTTTCATCGGAAAGTCTTAACTTCAGGTTTGAATGCGTCTTCGTTTGCAAACCCGTTTGTCCCGTGACGAGAGCGAGATCGGCGGTGTAATATCTTTCCTTTCCTCGATATTAACTCGATCGGCACGAGAACCATTCAACGTGAGGAGGACGGCACTTTTTGGATTACGCTCTTCCTTCTCCTTCTCTTTGTAAATGCGACGGCAATAGAGATTTTGATGAAATGGCAACAATCGCTCCTTTATTTTAATGGCATTATTAGTTACGGTTTATTCCTCGTCGCGGGGCGGATAAACACTGCTCGCGTATCTCTCGTTAAGGATGTTGTCCCCGTAACATCTCTCGCGTCGTGCAAACGGGGAATTATCGTCGTCCTTCTTGTTCTCTTTACCAGTCGCGTTGCGAAGTTTTGCTTACGGGATTTACCATCGTATGAATTCCATCGATCTGTGGGTGTTTTTTTTTTTAATATATAATTAAGTCGTCCGGGCCAGCTTGTGCGCACCTCGACTATTCATCGAGGAGACTAACACAGTAAATCGAGTATGGTATCAGGGCGCTTAACCACACAATTTCAAGTGCACTCTAACCGACCGAGATACCCATCCGTGAGCTTTTTGCATTTGCCTAACTGCAAAAATGCGAGATTTCTCCTGCCAGCATTTTGGCAGGGCTGTCGTGGCGGACTCGTTAGTCTCGGACCTTTAGAAATCGTGGGGGGTGGCACGAAGCGACTGAGATCCGAGATCCTAACATTGCATAGCGGGTGTAAAAAAAAAAAAAAAAAACTTACGGCAAAACCTTGTAAGCTGGTGGAGATTCTTGGCGTCGACCGTCCTTTCCCGCCATGTAACCCACGAAAAAAGGAAAAAAGAAAAAAAAAACTGGCTAATTCTCGAGCCCAAACTTATTCCCTTTCGCATCCCCCGCAGAAATGGCCAAACCAAAAAAGCCACGCAAATTACAATCATATGCGTTCGCGGGTTCTTAATTAAAAAGAATCACCAAGTCGCTCAACTCGCTTCAATGTGAAGAATATCTTGTAATATATCAACGAGTCTTATTAACGGGTGCCTCCTTAAAATAATGGCTAGACATACTTAACCAAGGAATTTAAGGAGGACAATTGTTTATTTTAATCCGCATATTTGACGAGTTCCTCCTACACCTTTCAACAAAAATAAAAAAATAAATAAATAAAAAAATGATCTAGTCTTAACGGTTTTGTTTATGTAGAGAAGCTAAGGAATATCCAATTCTTAGTCAATCGTCAATACCCACACCACATTACTATTATTATTATTTGAGGGTCCTCAGATTTTTGCATATATCATTTCGAATTGTTGGGCAAAGGGAAGCGAGTGGCGTGAGTGGACCGCCAACGCTCGCATGGTTAGAGGCACGAATAATTGCAGATCAAATGATTCCCACGACGCAACTCCGCCAATCGAAAGGTTAAAAAAAAAAACAGAAGAGAGTCAGAAAAACGGAGGGGGAAAAGGGGAATATTTATGGGTCAAATAGTAGAAAATCAATTGGTCGTCCCACGACCACCACAAGATGAACTGATCCCACGGCGTACCGCCCACATTAATATATTGGGTATATAATTTCTAGAACTAATTGAAAATTGGGGGAAAACAAAAAGTAGGTAAAAGGTTTGCATGTCAATATTTATGCTCTAAAAATCAAATTCTAACTCGAAGATGATTTTTCTAGCTACAAAAAGAAATATTTTTTTTATTTAACTTTTTCAATTTGCTTTGAAATTACTTCTGGAAGAAAGAAATGCTCACGGAGTATAATCATAAAAAAAATTTCTTAATAAATTACGTTATCGTATAAATTTCTGCTCCAGGCATGCTCGTCCTAAATGCGTGGAGGTTATATAAGGTATGACTTTGTATTAGCGCGCCGAAAAGAAATACGCGTTGATAGCGGAAAAAGCTGGTGATACCTATAATTGCTGCGGTAATAATAAAAACGGAATATTAAAAGAAAAGGATGGGACGCAAATTACGGACAAAAATTAGGGCGGAATTTAAGATTGTCATGTGATCCCACTCTGTATGCGTCGGCACGGCGCTTCAGGGGACGGGGCCCACAACAGAAGGGTCCGGGACGGGGCCCACAGCGTTCCGTTCCTACCGCCCCCGCCCACCCCCGGCGGCGGGGGCGCCGCAGAGCCGTCCCTCCTCTATTTATGGCCCCAGTAAATTCACAGGTGCTTTCCGACCAAAAAGAAAGTGAGGAAAAAAAAAATTCACGGGTGCCTTTGAGTAATATTTTGTTAATCATGTTTAATGACTTCAATGAAGATTATCTTAGCTTTCCAGGCAATAATCTTGTGAAGCAGATATCCCAGGCAGCAGGTCTAAATTCCCCGAATATAGTAAAAAGCCTGTTACAAATACACTTTAGATATTTTATCTACTGTCTTTATCGCGTATTGTCACGATACATATATGCGTTGAATGAATATTTTCAATAGCATAATGCCGGACCTTTTAGCAAGCAATGCAGTGACGCTTTTGACATTTTCGATTCGTATAGTCGATTATGTATTGTGCGATAAAGACATATATGATCGTTATGTTCTCACGTAGGTATTTATCGATCTGAATTTCTGATCGACATCTCATTTCATATGGTTTTGACCCAATTTTTGCCGATTCAAGTTTTTAATAAGCACAATTGTTGAAAATTTTAGTTGAAATTGATAGAAAGTTCAACCCAAAAACTCAAGTTGATCGGTAGAGGGAGATCACATGACACATTCACAACCAATGTGGGATGATAACAACAATTTCAACATTCACTCTCACGTACAAAACGGATTATAAACGGCACGTGAAAATTGACTAATGGAGGTGGGCTCACATACGCGGAAATAAATAACACTGGCTCTGATATTATGATAGAAATTTCAATCCAAAAGTTTAAACTGATAGGTAAAGGGACACTATATGATCGATTCACAACTGATGTAGGACAACAACAACTTTAACATAAATAACTCTGCCAAAAGAATTGGAAAGGGATTTTTAACTTGATCGTCTGTTAATAATGGCACCATGAGAATACATTTAGTCATACGAATCTAAAATTATGGGTTTGTTTTTAGTGTCTTTTATTTTTGACTTTCTATAAATATTATCGCCCACACGCTTCGACCCTTTTTGTAGCTTTAAGTGCATGAAGAATTTTCACAATATATACATATTTGACATGTATATCTACATATAATAACCTTTAAAAGTTCGTTAGAATTTCGAAGAGGAAGTTAAAAAATTACCATTGATTTTTGGTAAATCGAGATGAGGAACTTTTTACTTTCAAGATTCGAGATTTTCATGGGTAAATGTCGCTAATGATTACAGAATTTTGTGTGTTCTACAAATGAAACACCAAGGTTTGACGCATTTCAAATTGAAAATCTAGTTAGTTTTGCTGAAGAAATTACTGACATGGATGTCATGTGGTCATGATGTTACTTCTAGAAAATATTCGTGTGTCCTTCATATTTCCATTTTTTTAAAAATATAAGGTCCATTTGTATCATGCAAATTGAAAAAATTAGAAAATATTTTAAGAAAAATGATCCCTTATATCGCTTATAATTAATTAATAAAAAATATTTTTATTATCATAAACAATTACACAAGAATGTTTTCATGGATGATGGATTTATTTTTGAGATTTTTTTAAAGAAATTATTTCTAATTCATTCATTTTTCGTGAAACAAATGCTCAATTAATTGTATTATAGTCTAAATGAATCAGTTACAAAATTATTATTTTTTTCCGCTTCACTCGTATCTACTATGTACATGTGCATGCATTGCTCACGAGGATCGAATTTCAGGCTTGGTACTCTCCGACCTCATCCCCCAATCCTTTTACAAACAGTGCTGCATGCCTGTTGGGATGGTTATTCTCTTTCATGATTAGAAAATATGATACTTTTTCACTTATTTGATCAAAATTTATTTAGTCTTGCATTTTTTAATCAAAATAGATAACTGGATTACATAGAGGTGTGCATAAACTAGATATGGTGGTTGTGAATTTGAGGGTTACAAGTAGGTACCCTACTATTGGGATGTGGTTTATACTTTCCATCTACTGGGAAGTATCATCGACAGGAAAGCATGAGGCTCTCGCTCCCCGGTGAGCGAAAGGTGTGGAATAAGTGAAGTTTGATTCATTCTATGTTGGGGAGTGATTCATACTTCTCATCGACATGAAATCATGAAAGTCTCGCTCCCTGGTGAGTGAACGGGAGCCTGGGGGGATTGCCCCAGTCTCTAGAGCGGTTTTTTTTTTTTTAATAATTTGAGCTCCCATTTAATTAGTAATTTGGGCTTATGTCTATGAATAGCTACTGCTATGTATATTCTTTCTAGTTCGTGATGGAGGGGATGTATCAAAGAGTGAGAGGTGTAGTAGAATTCTTTGTTGAACACAGCCCTAGTTTAAATTTTAGGATGAATCAAGATAGAATCTTATGTCTCAGTCTCTTTGCTTTTATGCTTTACTTCGTTGTGATTGTCCACTGAATCCTAACACCTGCTACTTTACTAAGTCTTTTTAATTTCGTGTCGAAATCGTTGACGAGTTCGGGATGAGGTGAACAACAACTCAATCATTTTTAATTTTAAAAATTGCTATTGATCGAAAAGTCAACATTGGAAAAAAACGTAGAAAATTGAGGATTAAAATGTCTAGAAGCGAATTGTGGTACGATATATTTAGGAAATTATCGGAAATTATCTCCCACTTATGCCTTCTCGAATATCATCGCATCTGGGAATGGGGAAAAAAGCAAGCAAGATTGGCCATGAATAGGGTTTTTCAGCTTGGCCAATGAATGATTTCCCAAAGTGACGAGACAAGAAGGCGATATGTGGTCCTAAAGCAAGACCACCGCGCGCCCGCCCACACCCCCCCCTTCCCCCCCCCCGCGCGGGCGCCGCAACAACCGTGCGTGGGTTGTGTCCATTATAGTCTTAAGTCCCAGTAGTCCCATGTGGTCATCTCTCAAATCTTTATCAAAAGGAACTGGGTACGCTAAACGGTTGGAAGATAAGACGCCCTTTCTTTATAATTCATTCGCAAAGGACGGCCCTCCCTACGATTTCCTTAGAGATTTCTAGGCATTTTTCGGGACGTCTTCGTCGTATCTCGACCTATTCTCTACTCGCGCATCATTGTCATTCTCCAAGAAGATGAAGGAAGGAATCCATAGATGGTTTAATCCGGCACCGGCGTTCCGATTAGCATGAAATTAAGGTAATTTCACGACCTCTGTCACGCGGGGGATCGTCGATCCTCTAATTGCTTCGCAACTGGTGGGTTTTAAGCGTGTAGGGTGCAGTCGACATCTCGCGTAACTTCGGATTTCTCTTAGACTCGAGATTTATGTATAAATGCACCGAGTCCAAATCTAGAACGTGGAGGCACGTTAGCTCAGATCTTTGCACCGGAATTCTTCTCCAGTTGCGTCCACATTAGCAATGATTCTAACACATGTTCGGAGAATGTCGGCATTGGAATAAAAATTGTCTTAAGAAGAAGAAAAAACCTGTGAATTCGATAGTTCTCTCTCTTCTTCTTCTTCTTCTTATTATTTTTTTTTTGGGTCAAAAAGAAGTGCTTGCTGGCAAACATTCCCCTCGGTCAATAATAGCATCATGATTAGAGGGACACATATATATAAGGCATGCATGGAATTATTGATTTGCTCTGTGAATGATCCGATTAGGTGAATTCTCAACATTCCAAGCCTTAAGCATCTGTAGTTAGCTCTTGTTGACTCTTACATGATTCGTTGGAATAACGAGTGCATACTAATGCAAGATGGCTTACAGCTAATGCGCATCCTCAACCCACCATAACCTCCCTAATACCAACTTCCGGTAAGTATCTCTAATTAGGTCAAGGAAAATTGACACCTTGCACCACGACAAGCGTCGAGCAGCGAAATCTATTTCCGAAGTTGCACACTTCTTTTATGGGGAAAAGTGCCAAAAAAGTCATAAATCTATTGTATTAATGTCAATTTAGTCCTAAATCTTTTTTTTTTGTGTTAATTCAGTCCTAAATTTTTTTAAATTGGTGTCAATTTAGTCATAAACCTTTTATTTGTGCCAATTCAGTTCTAAACATTTTACATTAGTGCCAACTTAGTTCTAAATATTGTGCATTTATGCCAATTGGGTCAATCGATCAATTTTGATATAAAATTATTGGCGCGAACATCAATTATCCTACATGGCGTGGCTTAAGTTAATGTGGATATTTTTTGATATTTTAAATAATTTTTTAACAATATATTTTGAAAAAAACCAAAAAACATTTAAAAATTATTTAAAATTATAGAATAATATTAACAAATATCCAAGTCAACATTTATCATACCACATAGGATAATCGATGTCCAAATTATCCATTTTAGATCAAAATTAGTGGGATTAACTCAATTAGCATAAAAATAAAAGATTTATGACTGAATTGACACCAATGCAAAAAGTGTATGACTGAATTAACACCAATAAAAGATTTAGGACTAAATTGACATTAATGAAAAGGGTTTATAACTGAATTGATACAAAAAAAAAAGTTTAGGATTAAATTGGCACTAATGCAATAGGTTTAGAACTTTTTTGACACTTCTTTTCTCTTTTATGAGATCGAAAGATTGTGCCATGACATGACAAATATATGTAATTCCTTGTGAAACCTATCATCATTTCACGTCGATATTCTGGTTTTTCGGACATGAGCACCGGTCATCCGTGTATTTACTCGGTTTAGTAAGTTACTTGGCAAAGCGATGGTGCAATTTACCCCTATTAATAAGCTCGATCATGATCGTAACATGCCTTAACCATCTCAAAATGTAGACGCAGTTAAGGAACTTCTCGCGACCTCGACACATGCGACGATTGTGGCATACTTGTGACTGCCGGTTCGAATTTGTCGAGGGTTAACTCGAGAAAAAGAAGGAATTAAGTAGTCAAGCTAAGTCACTAGTTAAATCACCATTGTACATGGTGTTAGCGGAAACCCTACTCTGTGCTTTTTCGTCGACATCTTCGTCTTGTGTTTTCAGTCCTGGAAGTGGAGGCACCCTCACTGTCCTAACGGTTGACGCTTCCCTCGTACGATTGTTGGTAAAGGATCACTTTGGCTTCAGGCAACAGAAGAAAACAGATCAGTTACTTATCAAGATCAAGAAACAGACGACTCGGCTCAGCAGGCAGGAAGTTTTTATTTTTATTTTTATAACTGGTTCTGGAGATGTTAGCCCTACATATCCTGATGCGAAACGAGGGCATTCATGAGCTGACGCTTTCTTTTTTCTGCCGCGTCACATGTTAGACTCGATGTGGGGAAGCCACTACTGGTTAGAGAAGTGTGAATCAAAGCAAAAGAAGAAAGGCGTCCGGTCCTCAAAAAATGTCGGCATGTGAGAACAAAGAACCCTAGAATCATTGAGACGACAGCAGACTGTTCCTGGCCATGCTGTATCTACCTAAGCTGCCTATTGTTATAACCCAAAGCACTATGAACTAGTTTCACTTTGAAGTGTACGCCAGCTAACATTTCGCAAACCCTAAAATTTTTTTCTTCTCCTTTTAAAAACTTTTTGTCTTTTGTTCATTTCTCAGCATGTGGTTTCTGGTGATTATTTTTGCCACTCTTGCAAAGAAAAGCGACCACCTTTGTTCTTGCCGGGACAATGATGCTTCATTAAAAGAAGGAAATCTAATGATTGGCCTGATGGGAACATTCTGAGCAGCGATTATCGGCTAAAATAGTTGGCTAGAAAACCCAAGAAGGTAGAGAAGAGTCAAACTCGGGGAAAAAGACTTGCGTTCATTTCTCTTCGTTGAGAAAAAAAAAGGGGGGGAAGAATTAAGAGGGCAAAGTTATGTGTGGACAGAGTGTTCTTGGGTGTAAAGCCAAAAAATGAAATGAGAATTTGAATCTCTCTCGTTCGGAAAATGTTTGCTTTTTTCTGAGAAGTTCCTGTTTGCTCTCTCCAGTCTCTATACCTTTGTTTATGGTATCCCTTTAGCATCTGTAAAGCGACGACTATCACAAGAATATAGCTCAGTCTGGTTGGAGCAAAAGAGATGGACTTTAAGAGCAAAGCAAACCCTCCATGACTAAACTTGAGAGAGAGAGAGAGAGAGAGAGAGAGAGAGAGAGAGAGAGAGTAATTTTGTTGCCGTGAGTTTGAACTTGGAAGGTCCCGCAAGCTGTAGTATGCCATTAAAGCAGCCAAAAGCTGGCGAGCCCGACAATTCGCTGATCTGTGGGTCATTGGGTAAAAAGCTCGAGAAATTGAACAGCGCGATTCATGTGAAAGTGTTCACATGAAGGATGAAATTTGGAGCGCGTAGACAAGGAACTGCTCATACTATAAGTATAATGTCCATACCGAACATATTTCTAGATGTGGCACGCGTACTTTGATCATAAATGAGGTGGTAAGGTGAAGGGTCCGACTGTTGGAATAGTGTCTCGTAGCGCAACACCACCTTGTAGGATTATGTGAACCGGGGCGAAGTGATTCACATATTTAAATCGGTAGCTCGAAGTTCAATTTAACGGTTGGATACTCCTTAATGAAGAGTACACATCTTCCTAATATATATAGCTTGAATGCAGGTAGAACGTGTCCGTTTCATGCGGAATACAGTGTGGAGATCTCAACGGTCTCTGACTTTTCCACGGTTGGGCTACCCGGTATCGTGAAAATTGTGAGATTTATGTCTACTTCTGTAAGTTAATCAAACTATTAAATGGAGATGCTATCTTGATAACCGAATGTCGTGACACTCGCGCTCGCAAGAATGTTTTTGTGATTTTTGCCTGGCGAAGGAGATTGATCACAATCGAAGAAGCAAACAAAAGAAGGCCAATGAGATGACAAGATGATTCAGACTTATTATGTACTTGACCATTTCATTTGGGATGCTTCCATCTTTTTGGTTGCGGGATGCTGCGGTGGTGCTACTCAAAGACCGGAACGAACTGGCATCGCAATCACGCCAGAGTCTTACCTTGTTAGCCTGGTCAAAGAACGACGGGTCTGCAAGCAAATATGAACAGGACAGGAAGTGAGCAACTTCTTGGATGATGAATTCCGAAGAAAAGTGGGCACAGCTAAAACAGATGCAACCCTTGACGTTTTATGTGCGACAGCTGCAACAAAGCTGTCTTGACAAGACCTGATCAGGCATCTGGTAATTCATATTATATGCCTCTCCTATCCAGAAATAGAACCGAATAATTCTAAAACAAAGGGTGTCGTCAAAACGATTCGAACCCCCGATACCGTGGTTCTTGCTACTTGATGATCAGAGTGAGAGAGATGTTATCTGGGCTACTCCTAGCACAAGCAGTGGCCAATGGTTGAGGGGCCGGGCCGGGCCGGGCCGGGGCAATTGCTAGGAGGAGTGCCTCGCTCGGGTGCTCGGCAGGCCCAAGCCCAATATGACCGTTGGGTAAAAAGAAAAATTGGGTATGTGTGTGACCATTCGGTCACATTAAAAGAAAATCAACTTCTATAAATTCAACTCCTTTGTCCCCTCACTTTCTCCTTATCATTCTTATTACTTCTAAAAAAAAATCCTAAGTACTATACATGACATCCTCGGTCTTTGAATTTGTAATGTCTTTTGACCAATTTTTTATTTTATTTTTTCTAATGGGCCTTTGATCCAAAAAAATCATCATTAGCCTAAAAGTCAGCGGTGGCACCCAACCTACTTCCCAAATGACTTGCCAAGTATGGTTACAAGGTAGAATCTGAAATCGTAGAACCAATCCAGTTCCAAATTCTAAGGAATGCAAGCGAGGTTTTTTCGGGTTCAAAAAAAATTTGGGGAATCGATTTGACTGGTAGGTTCCAAATTCCTACATATTGCATCTTGTATTTTATATTTGTGCAAATATCCTCACTTACCAAAATATAAAACAATATCCATTAAAAAGGTAAATAATATATTAAATATTTTATCAATTTTGTCATGAATTAATCAATTTTTAATCATTTACAAAAAAAAAAAAAGGCCCGAGCATAACGTGCTTGTGCCATGGTTTCTAATTACTGTATATTGTCAATCTTAGACCTATCAAAATGGATCGAAAACTTACTTGATAGCTACTAACGGAAGGAGCAGCGAGGTCTGTGAATGTTGGATCTCCCCTTCATGCCGAAACCCTAGCTCTGTTGGATGCTTTGAAGTGGTTGAACTCACGTGGGTTTGCAAAGAAAGTGGTTAGAGAGATAGATTTGGAGTGAGACAACATCTATTTAGTGAAAATGCTTCAAGGCACAGATTTGGTCTCATGGGAAGTACAACCGTTGATCAGAGAGTGCAAAGACTTGATTTCAAGTGTAAAAGGCTTGCGGTTGGCCCATTGTGCACGGACCCAAAACAAGCTTTGCTGACTTTGTTGTTAAAGCTCAATTCCATAGAATTCTCCCACCTGACTGCCGTTTTAACCCACCAAAAGTTCTTTGGGATGTGTTATGCTCAGAAACACCTCTGATGTACTTGTCCACTTTTTAGTATGAATGAAATTAATTTTTTGACCAAAAAAAAAAAAAAAAAACCCGCAAGCATTTAAACGGGTCATAACAAACTAAGCAGGCTGGCATAATGGATTTACAAATTAAAGAGGCGGGTTCGTTCGTTGTGAACCAATTTACAACCCAGACAACCCACTTAGGCCTCTACTCTTTCTTTCACTTTTTTTTTTTTTTTTTAACTTTAGTTTTTATTACTACGTAGCTATCGTCCTCGAAACACTCGGGAGTAATTGGACTTGAGGGTTCATGGCGTCGCTCTTGCTTCCACTTTTTTTCTTTGTGTGTGTGTGTCTGTGTGTGGGGTGGACGTGGGCGTGGGCGTGGGCGTGGGTCTGGCCTGCGCTTCCACATGAAATTAAGTCATCTATCTTCCACCTGCAAATATCAATCGCAAGGAACGAGCAATAGGCAACGCTTCCATTCGAAGTAAGAGAGGATATATAGTTTTCTCACTTCTCTTATTTTCCGCTATAAATATCACACCACGCCCCAGGCTTGCTGTCCAACCAACCCAAAGTTCGAAATCCCAAATGAAATATTTCATTTCGCCTTTGAAAAAGGTTAGGAACAGACGAATTTCTGCGTGTTCAACGTTCTGCTCCTTCTCGCCGCTATTGCAAGCCATTTCGGGGTAGACGGAAGAGGTAGCGGTAGCGCAGGCTTTGCCAGAGGATTTTCGCAAGGAAAAATAACCTCGTGACATACTCGTCAACGGCTTACAAGAGGTCATAAATGGATTAATGAGTCAATCTGTGTGGGACCATTTATGACCCAACCCCAAGTCTAATTGTCACGTTATGCATCACTGGGGCAATGCATATTTCAGACAAAATATTACGTTCATTTTTTGTGTATATGCAATGAAAACGAGGGCACATACTCTACATTCTCACAACAAGATGATCATAATGTTCATTCACGACATCTTATAATATGAACCATATCTTCACAGTTGCTTCAGATGGATAGATTTCACGATACTCTTCAAGCCTTCATGTAGAGATTTTTCCTAACCATGTTATGGTATGAGTAATTGAGACAAGATGAGATGACATCACCCAAAAATTTTAATAGACAACAAAACTTCTCAATGGCGATCACTTGGTATCTGACTTACTCATTGAGCATCCAATGGATTCACTGGGGCCGAGAATCGACCCAATCACAGTACTTGTGAGACTGCAAGTGCTGCATACTGTCTCTGATCACAATGCATCGTCACCAGCTAATGTCTTCGCTCTCTTGATTTTCTTCTTACGGTTCAGCTTTTCGATTCCACCGTTCTCTTTACCGGATGTATTGAGATCTCTGCCTTCTTTATGTGTTTTCTTCTTCTTCTTCCTCTTCACTAAGAGCGTTCCTTCCTCGTCTACAAATGTGGTTTCAACTACCCTCTGCCTGGGGGCATCATTTTCCAGCACATCTCGTGCCTTTTGGACAGGCTCTGCTCAAGCATGTGCAGAGTGAAGATTCATCACCAAAGCAAATGACACTATGCAAATTGATGGGCAATGAAGAAAATATGGCCACTTCTTGAGACATTAGATCAAGCTCAAAATTTGAACTCCAAGATGCATGATTTAATAGAAGTGCATCGCACGATGTAATAGAAGTGCATCCTTTTTGGTTTAGCTGAGGAGTAAGAAGTACAGTCAACTGTAGACAATTTGCATTCTTGATCAACTTCCCTCTGATTTTTTGTGGAGATGCACAAACATATTATAGAGCAAATAATTACTTTCCTCTCAGAATCTAGGCAACAAGCAGGACCAAAAGATAGAGAATGAAGATTCCCAGGGTCACTACAGCAAGTAATGAGGATGTTACCTTCATCAGCAAATCCAGAATCAAAGAGGACACTGTTGAGGTGCTGTTTCAAAAAGACCTGTGCGCATTGATGCATTATGTCAACTTCGAAAAGATGCTATTGACACTCCAGATTGATTTGAGGCACGTCATAAAGATGCTATTGACACTCCAAACCAATTTGAGGCATAAAAAAGTCATACAGATTACAAGATATGTCAATATGAGGCCTTAGGAATCATACAAAAACAACACGCGTCCATATAATGAAGTTCAATAGATGGGAAACAAATTGGCAAATTAATTCAGGAAGACAGGCTCTCAAGCCAAAGAGATGCAACGGGCAGATCGAGATTACTCAGCTTTAGTACCAATATATGCCTTTGTTCTAGTTAGGTCCAAGACTTCCTTGATCTCATCAATTGGATCCACCAGACAAATTGGTCCCAGCGCTTCTACAGGCATAACCAAAACAATGCACAAATGCTCTTTTTTTTTTTTTTGGTCGGAACATCCATGCGAGTTTATTAGGCCATTCTTCAGCCATTGGAACATCCATGCTAGTTTATTTGGGCATTCTTCAGCCAATGGACATAATGAAATCATCCCTTCAAACTGTAATCCTAATTTCCCTTTTTGATTCCTATATAGAACTCCCAACTTCAGGAAATAATACAGTCTTCTTCCCTTCATGAGCTTTCAGGGAATAATCAAACTATTACAGCTTCACTCTCAGCTACAGTTGACACCCTAACCACAAAACAGTGACTTAAGTGCCCAAGAAGTGCTAACGTTCTACTCGTAGTCAAAATAACAGTGTCCGAGTCCTGGTCAAGTTCAATCTCATTCATTTTGGCCTGGAGACCTCTCTCCCAATGCGGCAACGCCCCTCTAATTCTTCAAGTAAAAACTTCTCCATCAATTTTTAACTTGACCAGGACTCTCAGCTACAGTTGACACCCTAACCATAAAACAGTGACTTAAGTGCCCAAGAAGTGCTAACGTTCCACTCGTAGTCAAAATAACAGTGTCCAAGTCCTGGTCAAGTTC
Organism: Rhodomyrtus tomentosa; assembly: GCA_028455895.1. Classification (NCBI taxonomy): domain Eukaryota; kingdom Viridiplantae; phylum Streptophyta; class Magnoliopsida; order Myrtales; family Myrtaceae; genus Rhodomyrtus; species Rhodomyrtus tomentosa. The sequence goes on from JAPCWY010000004.1 coordinate 37,652,780, forward strand.
AATTTCATTCATTTTGGCCTGGAGACCTCTCTCCCAATGCTGCAACACCCCTCTAATTCTTCAAGTAAAAACTTCTCCACCAATTTTGCACAAAAAAAAACATTTTTCATTCAAAAAAATTGAAAAAATTAAAGGTCATGTACAGAATGAGTACTATCTTCCACATAAAAGGCTTGCTACGGGTGTTTGATTCGCAGAAAATGAATGATTTGAAAAAATAAATAAAAAAAGAGCCTAAAAGGAGAAAAGTTCTAAAAGTTACCACATCAGTATTACAAGCTCATAAATATACAGGTACGTCCCCCATTTATAAACTGAGTATGTACATGTAATTTTTTTTACATCCTTGCCTAACTAAATGTCATATGATACAGTATCATTCATGTCAAAATCCACATAGTTCTTGCTACACATTCCATATCTTTTCCAGCAACAGACTAGCATAATTTAGTAGTAATTGCAATATCTGAAAAAGGTCACAAAGACAGACGTAACATACCGCAGAAAGAAGTTGTCGCGATTTCACATCCCAAAGACGCAAATAGCTATCGAGTCCTAGAAGCAAATCAAACTTTTGAGTCAGTGCCACAGAGAGAGAGAGAGAGAGAGAGAGAGAGAGAGAGAGAGAGAGAGAGAGCATAGAAACAAACAAAAAGGACAAACAAATTCGCTAGCCCAGACAGACTCCAACTGTTAAAAAAAAAGAAGAAGAAAAATCCCTGCTCCAACTTAACACACTATAAAAATTGGGATCTGGATTACACAACCATTTACCACCAAAAGCAGATAGCAAGCTAAAACACAGGTACTGACCACAAGAAGCTATCACTGGGAAGTCTGGATGTCTGGATATATATCGGATGCTTCCAGAGCACTTCCCCAGAAAGCATCCTAGCAATTTTCCTGGAAAAGAATGCTACCATCAGTACACTTATTGAGAAACTAAAATCAGTACACTTATTGAGAAACTAAAATATTAATAGGTATCTTTATGAACGAGGCCTTTGACAAATATTATGCCCTGACATCGGAATAGTGAAAGCCCAAGCCTAAAATTCAGGAAAACCAATGCTTAATCCTGCCCTTGAAATAGATTTTGAAAGAAAGCACGGTTAGACATGAATGACTTGGGGCAGGCCGGGTCTGGTTCTTGCACCACCGGCAAAAGCCCAAGTTTAGCCCTCCCAGATTGGCAGGCAGACTTCTCAGGCCTGTCAGGCCACATGATCATTAGTCAGGTTTGTGTCAAATCATTAGAATATATCTAATCAGAAAGTACCTGTGCGCACGTCAAATGATGCTAGATCTCCAGATCCATTCCCAACATAGACCGTATAACCGTCTATATCCTCAGTAACTGCTTTAATGGGAGTTTCCCGGAAATCAAATGATAAAACAGGTCTGCGCTGAGCAGAAATATCATAGAGGCGGACCTGTCATCAAAGTGAAATCCACCATATGTTATTTCAGCGACATGTTCCAAAAACAACTACAATGCACAATCATAATGCATATGTGTGCAAAATGCAGTGCCTTCTTTCTCAACCTACAACATAATTTTCATCTCATCTTAATGAGCATAGTTGGACCGGATAAATTAAAAACTGAAATTACGATAAAACATAACCGACACGGAAACCAAGGAGAGCCCTCAACAAGATGGAACTTACAGACTAACATTATCATCAACATTTTCATTTTCTTTGTTCAGATATGCCATTCGATATGAAAAACTTCATATATTTCCCTCAACTCTAGGCTTTTCTGTCTATAACATCGTATTATTTTTAAGATATGAAAGTATTCTTGAACAACCTATTCTTAACAAACTAGATCTAAGGTCAAGAAAGAATCTCGATCACAATTCCCCCGGAGTATTGCTTCCACTATAACTTTTAGAATTGGCCAATATATTGTTGCTTGAAGAATTTCAAACTTATGAAATTTACCTGATGACTATTGGTACCAGCCACAACTTTACGATGATCGTCTTTGCAAAGGAATGTTGCGGATGTAAACCAAGTAGGCGTGAAAATTCCAAGGTTGTTCTTTGGGGGCTACAATGTTTAGAAATACCTAGCAATTAATCCAAAGCCACATGCTGGAAGGCAAGGGACAGCTGCAAGACTCATTCAGTAATGTACTAATGCTCACCGATTTTGCAGTCCACATCTTACTGCACTTGTCAACATCCCAAATGTTAAGTTCAACCCCTTTGCTGATTTCAAAGAAACGATATCCATTATTTCGATCACCGGGAAAAAAAATTGGAAAGAAAAATGTACTCTTTTTAGCCAAACAATGGCCACGACAAGCATAAAAACTGGGCAACCATTGGGATTGCAATTACTAGACTTTTGCTGTTGGGGCTAGATTAAATGGCATGAAAGCACTCACCCCCCTACTGCGGCATAATTTTCACTTCCATCCACTTTACAACACAATACACTCCCTGCAGCACATACATTCCATTTATTTGTTGTGCTAGTGGACACAGAGTCTTCAGATGAATCCGTAATTTCAAAGGATCTCATAACTGCATTTCCCTTGGTTGTACACGAAAGTAAAGTGCATGACCTATTGATGGAGCCAAAGGATAACATTACGAAAATATACACGTATGGGAAATCAGAAAATAATTTGATGTACATGTTAGGTGAAATAACAAACAATGCAAAAACCTTATGACAAGAAAAAGAAATGCAGAAACAATTATTAACAGAGTTCCCAACTTACAACCCGAGACAAGAAGATGGATCATATTAGCTAGCTTACATAGCCAATAAAGTTGCAATCTTACATGAATGGGACATAAGCATATCAGAACAAAAATTGTATACCCGGATCTTTCTTCTGTTCTCTCTCTTCTGAATAGATGTAACCCTATAATAGGATCATCTTCAGGATTCGTGTCACTAGAACCGGAAATTACAACTCGAGTATCCCCATTAAGAGGGTCAAGAAGCTCAATCTGTCAAATGAAATCGGAAGATACATAATCAAAAGAGGGCCACTTATGCCGGGCATCACCAGGTAGATTTACAATATTTATATGCAAAGGACTCCATGATGTGACTTACCATACCGCATTTTCTGGCAACTGCTAGCATCTGCAAGATCAATATGCAGCCCGATTAATGATTCAAGCAACATATCATAAGCTACGAAGCTTCCTAAAGCATGCAAACGACATAATGGGTCCAATCTTTATATGTAAATTAAGGGTATAAGCTCCTACTAACAACATCAACATCAACAATACCTTTATTTCAAAAAAGTTGGGGCCAATGGTCGATGAACTCCAAAGATACATAAAATAAAGCAAGACCCATCGAACGAAAAGATAGGAACATGGGAATTTTGCTCCTCCACAATACTAATAGACTTCCTCTACTCCGTCCTAAGGCAAACCTTACACCAATCTATATATATAAGCTCCTACTAACAAAACAAAAATAAATGTGCTCGAAACATATCAAGCATGCCATTCAGCTCAGTGACCGCACAAGTCAGTTATTTTTTCTTCCCCCCTGGAAGAATTGGCAATGCTTGTAATAGAAAAATTGTCAAAGCACTGAAAAATCAACGCCTACGCTCTGCAAAACTACTAACTCATGAGGCAATAAGTTACATTCCACGAAATCCTTTCTCAATTGTTTTGTGCCTATCTGAAGTCTCATCAGAAACGCAAAATGCATTCTTCCAACAAAATGCAGCTAGTTTTAGGATTATATTCACCTCTTAAATCAATAGATAAGCCTAAGCACATGTTTCCATTGTCAATATGATCTCAACAGCTGAAACCTTCCAACTAGCAAGTAAGAATCCCTCACATACCCCAACAAAAGAATGGACAGGGATAAACGAATTGTCCAGCAGTTCTCATATTGACAAGGAACAAAAACTTAAAATAACCCATCTTAGGAGATGATCAAAAGCAGCTAACAAAAGAAGTCAATCATGGTGCGCATAAATTCAGCTAAGAGGAGGCATACATTCCACCAAACAATTACGCAGGCATGAAAAATGATTGCCAATCAACCTGTACATACTAATACGTGCATAAAAAGTGCCAAGGTACTGAATATCAATAGTCCTGAGTAGAACTACAACACTCATAGGTGGCAAGAACACATACAGGTTTGCGCATGTGGCCGTCAATGGATGCGGCGAGCACGCAATTACGCGATTCCGGCTCGCCCCAGCGCTCGACCACCTTAGGAGCACCTCCTTGCTTACCTCTAGCTTCAACAACTGACATCGCCGAGCACAAACAAATCGTTAATTACCACGCTCGCCATAAGCAGTGAAGAAGCGAGCTCGAGAGCAAAAGCAAGCTCTTTTAGGAGCGATTAGTAGCTTTACCTTTCACGAGACCAAGGACATCGAAGGTTAGGGCCCGAAACGGAGGGCAACCAGGGGACTCCACCGTCGTCGTGCGTGGCATGTTCTCCGGGGCTATGGGGCGACCTATGCTCAGAATCTTTCGTCGATTCAATAGGAACAGAGACGACCTATTCTCAGAATCTTTCGGGATTGAGAGAGGGATCGAGGGGATGGTGCGAGGCCAACTCATGCCATCGCTAGCCGAGATTGAAGCTCGGCCCGCAATGGCGGGCCTCGGCTCGCGCGCACCATCCCCTCGATCCCTCGTGTCTTCAAAAGAAACGCTCGGCCGAGCTTCAACCTCGTGTGAGCTCGCCCGGTGCCGAGAAGATGAAGAAGAAGAAGATGAAGGGGCGGAGACTAACCGGAGGAGCGGCGGCTTCAGCTGGTAGACGGTCGGCGTCGACTGTCGACGAACAGGGAGGAGCGCTCGTTCGGGAACAGAAGGTTTTGCAAAAGGTGTTCCGAGAGAGAGCGTGAGGGAAAGGTTTTTTAAAAAAGTGTTCCAATTTTATTTTTTTCGGGGACATAGGAATAAGTATTTTTTTTATTTCTCATTTATATGCTCCAAAAATATTTTTTTTTTCGAAAAACGTTTTCAAAATATTTTGAAAATATTTTTTACTGTACGTATTTTTGTTTTCAAAATATTTTCGAAATACTTTGAAAATAAAAATATTTTTTCTAAGGCTTTATCATACAGAAGCAGCTAGAGTTATGAAACACCGACTCAATGCGAACTCCAAATTTCATCGACAAAATTATCTGAATCAGGGTTTAAGATTCGACCCAAAAAAATTAGGGTTTAAGCCTGAGGGAGATGTGCAGTACCGACCAATTCCGGGTCACAACATGGTCGGGTCAAACCCGATAGGATTCTACCCAAAAATATTAGGGCTCAAGCCTGATGGAGATGTGCACTGTGAAGTAAGGGACGCAGGAACTATTGCGGGTCTCAACATGGTCGGGTCAAACCCGAGGCAATTTCCTTTTATTTGCTCTTTTTTCTTTCTTTCTTTCTTTTGGAAAATCTAGTTTAATTTTGATTTTTTCATTCGGTCCACAGAAAACAAAATCATGAACGTGTGGTTTTTTTTCTTTTTATCAATTTAAGCTAAATCTCAATATCAAACTGAAAAAGTAATTCATCATTGAGCAAAAGATATACTGTATAATGAGAAAAGGGAAATTGAAATAATAAATACTAAAATTTGATCGAATATATGATTGGCATACATGTAAATCCTTCATTTTATTGTCATATGATAAATAATTAATTACTTACATCGAGTTGAATCAGCCTATTTGATTTGGTTGGCGTTCTGATTAAGTTTCCAAATTTTCGTTTGCTTTTTGGTTAAAATTAAGCTCATAGGATACAACTTTATAACAGTAGTATATTTAGGTAGGATGAGAATCTTTTTCCACCTTCGCTCACTATCGTATTTACTATATCATGAGAGTGACGTCACACAACGTTTGGTAATTAGGGGTAATAATGGCTGGACAACTCGGCTACCAGACATTGTGGGAAGCATAAATCCACCGAGCAGGAGGTCGAGCTTCCCCTTCGTGAATCCAGACGTGGGAGGCGGCGGCACATGCCAGCCAAAAGCCGGCCAGGTGTCTACCTTCATTTGCCGAAAGATGTTTTTTCTCCCCGGAAGAGAGGGAATACAAGGAGCACTAATGGGGATATCCCTCCATCGTATCGGAAAATTTCTTCCTTTGTCTCTCATTGAACCTTTTAAGGATCCGTTCATGTCCAAAGTACAATTTTTAGTGATTAATTAAGAAGCATTAATGAAATCTCAATTTCGTGCCCCCCTTCTCGCTAACAAGTGAGTGTAAATTGTTTTGTTATATTAAATCGGTTACATTTTAAACGACACATATTGAGTCTCACCAACAGTTTTAATCGGGTTTTCATATAATGATCATATCATTTACAAAACTGAGTTTTATAAAAAAAAAAAAGGAAAAAAAAATCCCGATGGTTTACTCGTGACGTGACTTAATAATAGCCCAATTCCGAGTAATTCGATCTTCTAAATTATGCAGCGTACATTGGCATCAAAAAAATTCCTCACATAATTTTAATACTAACCATATTGTAATTTTATTCGACGACTAAAATCAACGAGCTCAAATAATGATAAGAAATGAAATACAACGACAATTATAAAAGACAACGGAATATCGTAAAACAGTGATTCAACGAGAGACAATAACAAATCATAACATAAAAAACGATAATAGTTATTTTGATACACCACGACTACGATAACAAGAGAGATCTTCAAATTACAAAGTTTTGGACAAGAAAGCCATGTCGTGCAAGGCGCGCGGCCATTCGCGTACAAAGACCAGCAGGCAAACTCAACTAGTCCTCATGGATTTTCCAGGAGCAGAACGGAATCGCCGACTTTGCCCACCCCACCACCAGAACCGGCTCCACCGCCAATGCCTCCTCCACCTCCCCCTCCGCCGCCGATGCCGCCACCTCCTCCCCCGCCGCCGATTCCACCTCCTATCCCTCCACCAATGCCTATGCCGCCTCCAAATCCCCCACCAGCTCCGCCACCAGCTCCTCCGCCGACACCACCTCCGCCACCAATGCCTCCTCCAACGCCTCCACCACCACCAAACCCGCCCCCTATACCGCCTCCAACTCCACCTCCTTTTCCAATCCCACCACCAATGCCTCCTCCACCACCAATGCCACCACCTATGCCGCCACCAGCGCCGCCGCCGCTGCCGATGCCTCCAGCACCTCCACCACCACCAATGCCACCTCCGCCTCCTCCACCACCAACGCCTCCTCCACCACCAATGCCACCACCTATGCCGCCACCAGCTTTGCCGCCACCGCCGATGCCTCCACCTCCTCCACCACCACCAATGCCACCTCCAGCACCTCCACCACCACCGATGCCACCACCCACACCACCTCCAGCGCCATGGCCAATTCCTCCACCACCTCCTTTTCCAATCCCACCACCAATTCCTCCTCCAGCACCTCCACCGCCACCAATTCCACCACCTCGTCCGGTCCCACCCCCACCCCCTCCAATGCCTCCACCACCTCCTTTTCCAATTCCACCCCCAATTCCTCCTCCAGAGCCCCCTCCACCACCTACACCTCCTCCAGCACTGCCACCCCCGCCAATGGCACCGCCTCCGCCACCTCCTCCAATTCCCCCGTGGTGATGCTTCTTTTCCTTTTTGCGGTGCTTCTTTGTACCGCCTTGACCGCCCTTCCCAACACAATCAGGCTTCTGAAGACCATCAGCGCCCGGCGTCCCAGAACCAGAACTGAAACCCACTCCTTTTCCGAAGTTAAACGAATGTCCAAAGCCAAACCCTTTCCCTCCTCCGTAACCACGGGCCGCTCCACCGATCCAACCATCATTATTGCCGAAGAACCAGTCCGGTTTCTTCACCTCGCCGCTGGCCTCATTCTTCTCCTCCAGCTTCCTGCTCTCTGCGCGCGCACTCCACACCACGAAAGCCAGAGCTAAAACTACCACAACAGATCTCTCGACGGCCATCACACTTACTAACTACCAACCACGAATCGATCTGCGAGTAACACTACCCTGTTCATGCATGGACCATGCAAAACCCAGTGAACGATCAGATGGTCGCATAGGCTTTATATAGAGAGGGATCTTAGTGAATATTGGACGATCAATCAAGTTGGTCAACTTGGCGTCTCTTTTTTTTATGGCGAAGACAGAGAATTGAATGTTACGGGGTTGGAAGTTGGGACGTTCTCTCTTTTATCTCTACCAGTTTGGTCACCGCTTTGAAACTTTACATTCAATCGTACAGTTTGGCCATTCCAGCTCAGTCTCGTGATCTTCTACGCGATTGTCCCGTTCCTCCATTCATGGCTCTTTCGGTGATCTTTCCAAAACTCTCTCTCTCTCTCGTGTAGAGTATCGAAGCTCAGCCTTCAATGGAGAAGGCAACTACTACCCATGCGAGAATCACACGCTACATGGGAAAAGCTCAGACGTGTTTCAAATTACTGCAGGACCAGGTGTTGGAGATCAGGAAAGAGAATGCGTAGTTAAGGATTTGGACCCTGTTAAAGATGATTAAGGTCCAAATTCATTGCTGTTAACATAATACCTAGTCAACTCTTGCGTGGATTTACCAAACTTTCATTCGTGTGTCTTACCGGCTGTTTTCTCATTGGTTTACCAATTATTTTTAGTTTATCGACTCCCATTTGACTCGCTTACGGGCCTTTTTATATATATACTAACTTTTGTATCGAATTAGTAATTTTTATTTGCCTTACTTTTTTTTTGGGTCGGAATATTAACTTTTTAATATGTACTAACTCACCAACCCGTTAAATGTACCAAATCCTTTTCGAGATTACCAACTTAACAACTTTTCTATAGTTAAGTTGCCAATGGATTATGTATTGCTAACTTCTATTCAGTTAGTTGCAGACCTTTATTGGTTCTTTTTTTTTTTTTCTAGGGTCATGTTTACTACAAGTTTTAAAACTTATTACGAAATTGCAATTGAATCCTTAATTCAAAAAAAAAAGTGCATCCAAAATCTAAAACTTGTCAAATTGATCAAATCCAGTAATTTCGTTAACTTTGTCCACTTTGGCTAATAAAAAATAATGATGTGGCTTTTTAAAAAAAATATTTTCTCCCTCCCCCGTGGCTAAAACGACATCGTTTTGGCCAAAATCTGATTTTTAATTTGATTTTTATTAAGTTAATAAAAATAAGCTAATTTTTTAAAAAACAAAACAAAAAGAAGAACACAAAATAAAATGCAGAACAGTCCCACCGCTGCCGGAAACGACCGGCGTTGGTGGGGAATTAGTTGGTGAGGGTCGCTGGCCACGCTTGGTATCACGTCCCGACTCTCGAACCCGCGACATCCCTTACCAAATCGCCACCAGGTCATAAAAGATAGCGTCCCAAGTAACTGTTATCGACCTAAGAATACACTGCGTATGCGGAACGTGCAATCTTCCAAACAATAAAATCAAATGGAATAGGTAAGAAAAAAAGACAGACAACTCAACGCTAATATAAAACTGCTAAGAATAGATGATCTATAACCTTACAGAGCCAACGGCTAATAAATACAACTTCATGCTTCGGGGCGACCCTCTAGGATTCACAAAAAAATACAAGAGTCAAGTAAGGTTAACTCTCATCCATCCCAAAACGGTACCCCCATAAAAGACGTCACTAGTTCCCTGGCCACAAAAGAAACCAAACCCTCTACTGGGTAAAAACGACATCTGGATCGTCGTAACCAATCAGGGGAGTCCGGTCATTAGGGTTATCACAGGAACTCTGGCTAGAATATACAGAAGGGGCTACGGACTGCTCAGGCTCGAGCTCGGATTGCAAACCGGGTGCGGGATTCACCACCTCCCCATCAAGCGTATCTATATCAATCGGATCCAGGCGGGAACATTAGGAACCCCCTGAAGAGGTGGCCCCTCAAATACTCTGAGCGGACCAAAGAGATCCACTCCATCGCGAAGATACCAAGCTTGAAAAGGTGTGCCACCAGATGTGGCATCCCCTCATCGACCCATATCGTCGTGATGTGACGTTCTCACATTTGATTTGTACCTGGCACCTAGTGGAAACTGACATCATGTGATAAGTGGGTAGGGGTACCGAATCGCACCGGTCTCTCCATTACTTTGGACCTGAAAAGTTATCCCACAACGGGGTGAAAATTTAATCTTAGTGAATCAAGCATAATCTCGATTAGGACACTGATTCACCTAAGATAACTTAAGCACAACAGTCAATCATAAAGTATAAACATATAAATCAATAAAATAAATTCACTCAATAAGCAACCAATCATTGCATCATCACTCAGGCGTACATAAGACGTCGCCAAAAAATCCATTATTAAGCAATGACCCACGCGACTAGCGTGATAAAAACATCAACAGTGCGATCCCGCACTCTTCTGGCAAGACCAGGCTACGTCCACTTTACCCTCTCAGCGACGGCTACTACAAACGGTATATTTAGTGCACCCGATACGGCACTGCGAGTAGGCATCCCTTAAAAAAGAGCTTCGGTTCGTCACAAGCTGCGACCGACATTCAATAATCCATTAAAATCGTACGACTGGCACGGGGCATGGATTATCGTGCTTCTGACAAGTCCAGAGTTTCCATACAATAGATACGGCATGAGTACTAATGGTACAATGCGAATTTACCAGGTAACGTCATTGACCCCCTTTAATGACCACATAAATTACATTCGGCAAACAACTCATTATTTTTTTTTTTGATAACCAAGGTGTCCGGGCTAGCTTGCGCGCACCTCGACTATTCTTCGGGGGAGACTAGCACAACAACCCACCGCCATGGCCCCCCACTTAAATCATAGGTACTCATTTAGAGAATCGAACCGGGGACCAGTGCGCCTAACTACACAATCGCAAGTGCGTTCTAACCAACTGAGCTGCCCATGGATGGGTGCAATCAACTCATTATTTTTTTTTTTTGGTAAGTAAAATATTTTTGATAAGGCAATCAACTCATTGTTGATCTATGATTAATGCCAAAATTCATACAGAAAATGCAACAGACTCGGCCCTAAGGCCTACAAGACTCTCAGTCGAGCATTTCAACTAGATAACCAAACCAATCAGGCAATTAACGCACCCGTGAGCAATTAATTCAACTCGGCAATTTCGAACTCAATTCGTATAATAATTCTTATTTCTCAATCGATTTATAATTCAATCGTCCGCTTGTCTCTAACTTATCGCTCGCTTGCGAACAAACACAATCAATCAACGGATAATTTACCACAAATAGCTACTGACAATAAAATCGATCGGCCATTTATCCTAATCATCGTTTCTATCTAAATCGGTTCTGATCGTAATTTTTTTTATAAAAATAAATAAATAAATAAAATTAATCTTAAACGCAATTAGCGCCCTAATCAAGGTTTAAGGTCAACTCACTAGGTGAGTTAGTCTGAGCTGCGGCGGCGGCAAAAATGGGGTTTATCGTGCAACTACCCGAGCTCAAACTTTGGCGACACCCCGGGGAAGTTCAGCGAGATCGCTAGAACAGGTGGCCGGCGGCGGAACTCCGGCGAGCGGCGGCCGACGGCCTAAAACAGTGATAATTAGTAACAAAATCGGCGAACTGGATTGCTTTGAGGCGTTTCCCAGCCACATAGGCCGAGACAAGGCCGACCAAGATTCGGGAGCTCACCCAGGGGTTGGCCGGGACCGGTGGACGGTGGCAGAAGGCGGCCGGCGGTGGCAAACAGCCGCGATCAGAAACGGCTTTTCTCGGCGCCGAAACAGGGGAGATGATCGGCGGCGGTGAGTTCCGAGATGATAGAGGGAACTCCGGGGAAGTGATCGGCGGTGGTGGTGAGGCACGGCGGCGGCCGGTTCGGTCGGATTGAAGACCGAACCGAGCCGGGTCCAAAATAGGGTACTGGGACTTTTGGGCTGATTTCCGGTGGCTCCGATGGCGGACGGTCGGTGGGGTTGGGTCGAGGCGGTCGAGGGGAGGACGGTGGTCAGCTGAGGGGCGGTGGTCAGCGTCGATGGCGACCGTGGTGGCCGGAGGAGGCCACGAAGCTCTCGGGTCAACTGACCCGAAAATAGGGCAGGGCTCCCCGAGCCGATTTCTCGGCCGTTCGACGGTGACGACGATCTGGCTCCGGTCAGGGCGGCGGCGGGGAGTAACTGAGGGCGGTGGCTATCGGTGGTGAGGCGATGGTCACGTAAAACGACAGTGGAAGGAGGAGGAATGGATCGGCAAAAGGGAGGGGTGTCGATGGTGAAGATCAAAGAAGAAGAAGAAGAAGAAGACAGAAGGCTAACGTGAAGGGCATGGAGAAGGGAAATTGGTGAGGCCATGCCCAAGACTTCGTGCCATTTTATCTTATATGCCCAATAATCAATCTTGTCTTATATGTATAAGTAGGGGCAAAATGATCATTTAGCGCGCCGAGACTGAAACGAAATTTTAGTATCTAGGACGAAGGGTGTTTTCGGTAAATTCACTGGTCAAGCTCGGTCGGAGTTAGGGTCGATCGCGAAAACGGTAATTTCAATTGACAACGGATCAAATTCGAAACCCAATTCGAAACAACCTAAATTTTGGAATTCGTCCAAATTTTCGTCTCTTCAGTCTTTATTGTCTAAAATATATGTCAACTATGATTATATTTTCATATCATTTCCATCGACTTCCGACGCTTACAAAAGTCGAATTTTCAGGATGTCACACTTGGTGGCGGGATCAGTTGGACTTTCTCGTTTCCGTTCCTCTCCTTCTTCTTCCTGCAAGAATTTCCTGAAGAACTACCTTAAAAGAACGCTGGACCCGAACAATGTTGAATCTCCAACGGCTTCAGCTCACTGCATTGCCCCCCCTCTTCCCTCGCCAAACTATTACCGCTAATAGATTCTCCACTACGCCACATTAGCCATTACTGTTGAATCTCTCTCTCTGCTCTCCCCCCCTTGTCCTGCCTCTATGGTGGCCCTTGGTGGCAACTCTCGCCTGCGGTCAGTCCTGGCGAGCAGCGACGATGAGGCTTCGCTGGTTCCGCTTTTGTATTCTTTTTCTGCATTTTTTGACTTATTTTTTTATTAAATTACGTAAAAAATTATATTAAAAAAATCAGATTTGGGCCAGGACTCGATTGATGGAATGACTCGATTATACTAATTTAATAAGTTTTAAGACTCAATTGCATTTTCATGATAAATTTTAGGATTTCTAATTAACATGTCCTTTTTTTTTCCTAATACCAACTCTTTTATGTTATCTAGATCTCCAACAAAATAGATACTTCGCATCTTTTTACAAACTTTCATTTATCTTCTTACTCTTTAAATTTACCAACTATTATATGATTGTATCTTCCTTTAATTGAGTGACTTACCAACGATTCTCTAAATAAGTTACTCGCTAGTTGTTGATAATAGTCATTTATTTGTTACCTCTATTTTTCAAATGTCCTGATACTTTTCAGAAATAGAGGCGAGGTTGAGCCTGTACGATACTAGATTCAAGATCAATCGTAGACGAGATAGAAAAATTCAAATAAGGGCTCAAAGTGAACATTATCTCAAATAAGGAATTGAATTGGTTTAATCTCAAATAATTATCTAACCTCGCTAGCCAATCAAATCTTCGCGGACTAATCCGGCTGCACAATTAGAGGCATTCATCACTGTTCATCGTCTTTCCTGCTTGTGCTTGGAGGACAGTTGTAGGTCTCCAGTTCTTTTTTGTTTTTTGTTTTTTTGGTCCAAAGTGGGTATCAAGTTCACCTCCATTTTTGAGTGGAGATATTTCACTGGGGAGGCAAAACAGAAGCTTGAGATAATTTGAACTTAGGGTCTCCTATCTTGATAACATATGATATTTCGTGGGGTCTTGTCAACTGTTCTAAAAACTTAAGATAATATATGGATGTGTGATTCAACATTTGATTAATTTGACACCTCCTTCCCTGCCTCCTTCATCTTTGCCATTGTTCCCGAGTACTTGAAACTCAACAACCATGGCCTTGCCTTTGCTATCTTTGCTACCATGGACCTCTAGACCCTACCGAGCCAATATTGTTAGGAATTGCGCACCAATTCCAAAAAGATAACTCGGGCAAACAATTCACATCGATATAATATAATAATAAAAAGAGCAGAATTAGAAGAATACACTATAAATTTTATCATCGAAGTTTACCCAAATTTGGGCTACATCTCCGCGCAACGTGTGCAGTAGAGAAAGTGGGAATACAATTGATGTCATTCTCACAAAATCAAGGGCACAGAGAGATTGAGAAAGCTCATAAAGCCGTCACAGCTTCTCTTTTTCATTTTCTCTTTATTCACTACTTTGCACTTTTTTTTCTATTGATGGCTACGATCTCTACATCGTTAATATAGGATACATGTCTTTTAACCTAAAATCAAAGAAGAAGATATTAGATATATATATATATATATATATATATATAAATATAAAATCCCTTAATGATAATTTTCGCTTCACACGCCAACAAATATATAGTAGTCTTGGTGTTATCGATTGTTCTTTTTTGCGTTTGCGATTTTCCTAATGGTCCTGATCCTTGGATTCATCAAAGCACCCCGATGTGGTCGAGCAAATGGGAGCCTGAAAATTGGTCGGCACTGGCTCGCCGCGTTGGTGAACTAGAGGCGAGTTTGAGATATGCAATTTTCCTCCAACCATGAATAAGATGGACGGGGACAAACACTAGGAAAAAAAAAACAGAACAAAAAAAGAAATGTCTCTTGATAAAAATGCCCTTACTCATGCTACCATAATAAGCATGTGATTGCTAACCGGTAAATTCAGGTCTTTATTTGAGATCAAATGTACATTTTAGGATCATTTTTTGAAATTAAAATAATCATTTCTGTACCTTATTTGAAACAACATTCAATTTCAATACTCTTTATAGAAAACACATTTATATCGGGAAATTTAAAATGTTGGCTTGGCTGGAAGAGAGAGATATAGAGCTGAGAAGAAGATGAGCAACGCTGGCGGGGCTGTTCGACACTGTGGAGGTTGCTAGCGGCGAGAGAGGGCAGCGGCCGGGAAGGTTAAGTTTTGGGCGGTGGGTTGCGGGAGGCTATGGTTTTTTTTTTTTTTTTGGTTGTTGGGAAGTCTACACAAAAGAGGTAATTACATCCATTTTAGTGGATCAGATTTATGTATTTGCGATAAAGGAAACACGGTTACGCTTCTTCCTCCTGTAATATGAGTTTAGCGAAATAAATGTAAAAAGATTAGGACTGAGGCGAAATTTATCTCATGTTTTTTGGGACAACAATAAAAAACAAGGTTTCGGACAGAAAAATAAAAGCTGAGAGTTCATGGGCGGAGATCCGTATTTGAAACCCCTGGCTTCTTCCTCCTGGCTCGACTGATAAACCCTAGAAACATGTAAGGGATCCATCGACGTTTCTATATCAACTCCTCCGAAGGATTCGACCACGCTTCGCTTGACGTCATCGAAGTCTTCTAATCTGGGTTTTGCTTGATCGAGTCGAATTAGGGTCTGGCGCTTCCTCTCTCTCCATTCACCTCATTGTCACACCGAGACAATGGACGACGCAGAAGGCGATCCTGTGAGCTCGTCCATGGCGGAACCCTACCGTAGCAAGCGCTTCAAGAGATCCTCTCGCGGCCAGACGCTTCCCAACCGGCCCAACCCCGTCACCAGGCGCAGCGTGCGGAGCCTCGGCGGCGGCGGACTCAGCGATGACGATGACGACGATGAAGGAAATTACGGTATCCACCAAAACCCTAATTACAGTTATGATTATCAAAATGGTCTCGGTAGCATTGGCGGTAGCGGTAGAGGGGCACAGGGATATGTGAGGAAGCGTGGACAGGAGAATTTGGTCCCTGCTCATGATTACGAGATGGGGTTTCCGAATCAAGCTCCGTTTAGGAGAGACTTTGCCAAGTTCACGTTGCTGGAAGTGTGGGGAGAGAGGTTTTTGCAGTTGGGTCGGAAGAGTGTGAGGTCTGAGGATTGGAGCGAGATTGCTGAGAAAGTGTCCGAGTGGGCGCGGATGGAATTCACTGAGGTAGATTGTAGGCAACAGCTAGACGCTTTGAAGAAGAAGTATAAGAAAGAGAGGGCGAAGATGGAGCGAACGGGTACTACCTCGAGCTGGACGCACTTCAGGAAGATGGATATGCTAATGGGTATGAACATGGAAGATGGTGGGTTGGCTTGTGGCGTGGATTCAGGAGAGTTTTGCTTTGCAGATACCATGGTTTATCTGGATAAGTCGAATGCGTTTGATGAGATGAGGGATAGTCCGGGTGAGTCGGAGTCCGAGATGGATGGGGACGAGGAAGAGGATGATGACATGCCTCCACCTAGGAAGGAAGACGGAGGAGAAGGAATGAGGGTTTTGGCAGGTTCGATAGAGAGGTTTGGGGAGTTATTTGAGAAGATTGAGACTAATAAGAGGGAACAGATGATGGAGTTGAAGAAGATGCAGGCCGATTTTCAGCAAGAACTGGAGTTGCAGAAGCAGGAGATTTTGGAGAGAGCACAGGCTGAAATTGCAAGAATACAGGCAGGGGGCATGGACGATAATGACGAAGATGATGATGATATCTGCAGTGAATAGTCATGAGTATGTAATCTTTGTTGGTGTTTTCATCTTTCCCAATAGGCTAATATGAAATTGCTTCCTGTTTCTAGCATCCTTTTCACTAATTCAATACAATAGCTTTAATATGCTTTATTTGTACCTAAAGCCTGATTGTGGGTCTTTTTACATTAGTCGCACTGTGGGAATGTAGCTATCGGGCTCTCTTGGAAAATGAGGAAGATTGGAAGTAACTATTTCCGTTGTGATCCTTGTTTGGAATCATCTATTGCCAGGAATGATGAATAGCAAACTGTTCCGTGGTACACGGTACTTCCCAGAAGTGGATCCTCCAATCCCTTTACGCTAAGAGATTTGCAATGCTAAACCTTCATCAAGCTCTCCCTATGCACAAGCTTGACCCTATGAGCTATTAAATTATTTGACTGCAGATATTTCTGATCATCATAGCAGAGGATAAGTATTCAATTGGGGAAAGCATGTTACCTTGAGAGTATCTGTGCTCTATTAGGACCACGATATTCAATTTTTTCGGTTCCCAAGCTTTGATAAGGAAAATATAATAAAGTTCATGAGGTTTAACATCACTTGGAGAGAGACTTTAGTTAAGATACTTCAACTTATTTGTGCTTTGCTTGTAAATTTTTGCAGTAGTTCAATACGCATTCTTCCATTGTTAGATTCTACATGCATCTTAACGTTGTTTCCTCCCACTTCTTTGATCTCTCAGCTGCTGTTGCTGGCATCACTTGGTCCTTTTATGAGATTTTTTGACGGTCGATACAATAGTCAAGATTTTGCGTATGCTAGGCGTTATTAGATTATGGATGAGGCAATAAAGCAGAGATATAACTAGTTTCAGGGACATTGATTTCTGTCTGGAATCTTCTGGAGGACTTATTGCTGGATGGAATTTTTCTAGTTGTGTCGCGGTCTTTAGGCTCTAACCGAATCACCAACAATGTGGAAGCTTAAAAGTTTTCTGATCTGAAAATATTATGCAGATCATGTTGCTTACATTTATTAAAATCAGTTTGATGAGCTGTAGAGAATTTTGATTACATACACGTCTCATCTTGTTATGTTTGAACTTAAACAAAGTCAACAAGCTGGGGTACATGTAGTACTTTGTAAACGCCTCTTCGAACACTGAAAATGAAGAAGTAGAATTGATTGGGGTCAGACACACACCTTACTATATCGTCTTCTGATAACTTGGTCATATTTATTTTTGGGCCTGAGATGTTGATGCTTAGTGCACTGCTGTCAGGTTGGGTTGTTTGTCTTCCTGCCGATAGATTTTAGTTAGTTATCGACTTGATGGGTTCTAAGAGGGTGGTGTCATGGTTGAGTTTATATTTTGAATAAAGGAAAACATTGGAAATCCCTTCGAGGGTAGCAGATGCGCAATTGAGCCTGAGAATGCTACAGTTTGCTGGAAATATGTCGCTGTCTAGTGCTTGGGATAGAATAATGCTGAGAACAGGCAAAGTTAAGGCGCTCCCTCTGGCTGATGCACTTGGCCAGAAATAGTTGAGAACCGGTCGGGAATTTTGTATTTACCGCAAAAAAAAAAAAAAAGGTTTAAGGCATTGTTCATCGTTTAGGAATGCTATGCTGCAAATTGCAGAGCTTTGTAGTAGCGTGTTGCTTTGATTACACCTTGGTGGTGGTTGCTCTGGCTAGGTTCCTCTGGCAAGTGAAATAAAGCAAAAGCAAACCCGAGTCCTAATGGGTGATAGGTATGAACCGGTTGCAGGCGAGCCACACCTTGAGGAGAGAGTACCTATGGGAATTACATCTTCATCATATACGCGTCTCCGCGTGTTGGTGGTGAGTCTGGCGACCGATGACTTCAGTGAAACAATGGCAGTGGAGCACCAAGATATGTGGATGTTCATCGGAAAAAGATAATGTGAATCAACCCGGTTCCTCATCCACTCGAAGTGAAGGATTCTCCGTCTCCTCTAGCATGTTTAGGCACTGTCTCTTTTCCGGGTCAGACCAAGACTTCCAACTAAACATGTATGCATCTGTGTGGATCTCTTTTGGCCCCTCCTGGGGGGGGGGGGGGGGGGGGTGTGGTGGGTCTGTCATTGTTGCGTGAATTTTGAATTCTCTACGCGATTCTATTCTGTGCACTCGCAGATCGAAGATAATACCCTCTTTTAGAACTGTCCGACCAATTATGTACTGATCTCTCCACTTCAGGCAGTGAATTTACCCACGCGCCTTTGCTTTTAGCTACCACGAAGAAAATTAAAATATTTCTGACTTTGAGCGTAAGCTTTTAAAAGAACGTGTCGGTAATTTAGCAAAAACAAACTCTCATTCAAAGATCGCGAGGGATTTATTATTTTTGTTTTTCTTGAAAATTAAGATGTGAATGACACATTCCAAACCTGAATTTTTTGGCCGCAAGATGTGAACGTGGGGCTCAAGGGAAAACAAGTAAACCTTGGCCTTCAAGGCAAAATTGGTGGTAAAGATAAATATCTCATTTCGTTTTTTTTTTATTCTCTTTCTAGAGGAAAAAAAGAGAGGAAGCTTCCAGATACTCAATTCCGCTATAAATGAACTCCCCACCTTCTTCGTCATCGTTCACTTTCCCGCATTTCTCTCTTCGTCTCTGTCGATATCTCTGAGCTTCGCATCCCTCAAACCATCTCCATAGCGATGCCGAGCCGATTCCCAGGAGCCATCACCCAGGACTGGGACACCGTCGTCCTCCACAAGTCGAAGCCCAAGTCCCAGGACCTCCGAGACCCCAAGGCCGTCAACCAGGCCATCCGCTCTGGCGCGCCCGTCCAGACCGTCAAGAAGTTCGACGCCGGCTCCAACAAGAAGTCCTCGGCCCCGGCCATACACGCCCGGAAGTTGGACGAGGCCGCGGAGCCGGCGGCGCTCGAGAAGGTGCCCGCGGAGGTGAGGCAGGCCATACAGAAGTCGCGGCTGGAGAAGAAGATGAGCCAGGCCGAGCTGGCGAAGCAGATAAACGAGCCGCCCAAGGTGGTGCAGGAGTACGAGAACGGCAAGGCGGTGCCGAACCAGGCCGTGCTCGCGAAGATGGAGCGGGTCCTGGGCGTCAAGCTCAGGGGCAAGATCGGGAAGTGATCGCGGCGGCGAATCCATGGCCGGCGGTTTATGATCGCTTTCGCGAGATCGTAAAGAGGTAGATGAGATTCGAATAACCGATCGAGGCAAGCGTAGTTGTATCGTATGGTGCTGCTTCTGTCTTCTTCGAAGGGGCGCCTGGAGAAGAATCTAGAATCAAAATCCGATGCTGTATATAGATCTTGATCTTTGTAATCTCACTCTATATGCATTCCAACTTTTTTAATCTTTGTGTAATGCTCTTTATCATCCTCTACGAATCGCGTTATGTCGCACTACTCGGACGGTTAATACACAATTTGTCCGCTAATCGATCGATTCAAACATGTTCTTTCGCTTCTCTGCGAAAGCAAAAGCTATTGCATGAGCAGGGCGTCGTCCGTTGAACATCAGCGCTCTCGATTCTTATGAGTCCAAAGTAGAAACCATGGACTGTCCCCTCTTCGACCTCAAATCTTGTCTGTCTCCATTTGAGGGGCGAAAAGAAGATCTTGACCAACAATCGGGCCCCCTATCGTTCTAACAACCCGCATGCGGTCGGAGAACTTAAAGCTTGAACTAACGAGGAAGTCAGAATTTGACGGATGATGGTATTTAACTTATTAATCATGACAACAGACAGCCCCACAGAGATTCTTCCTGGAGGGGCACAAGAAACAAGTCAGCCCAAGGCTGGATCATCTCGCGATCTTTTCCTAAGCTACACGCTACTGCCCATAAGACTGATGCTGATGCGGGTCATAATACTGCATACCATGACTCGCTGGAGGTATGTATGAAGATGCACGATACAGACTTGCACCGCTGCTAGCGTCCACGATGGGCGAATAGGCTAATCGGTGTGTGATGGGTGAATAGGTGGCAGAGGGGGAATACTCTTGCTGAATCCCGATTTGAGCTTCAGCCGGGCTGTGTGACCGCCCAAAGGGCGAAGCGTACGCGGTCATGCTCGGAACTTCATAAGCACCCTGGCCAGGATAGCTGTAAGGGGCGGGATATCTTACAGCAGAGCTGAGGTGTGCAAGTGGAAGCGGGTTCCTCCGGCTAAACGATGGGCTAGGATTAGCAAATTTCAGTGCCTTGGCTGGGCGGGAAGAAGATTGTCCGCCACCGTGGCTGCTGCCGGGTCCAAGGGCTCGTTTATTGGAAGGCTTGCTACCAGAAGTTGAGTTTTTCTTTCTTTCTGCCTTGGCTTTCTCCAGAATGGCAGCTCTCTTCTTTAAGCTGTCGAGAGAGAAGACAGGCTCGAGTTTTTGATCTTCCACGCACTTCACAACTGCTTTGATAGCGTTCAACTCGATAGAACTAGCCTCCTCCTGAAATATCAAGCCACTCCAGGTGAATAATGTTAACATATAAACAACAGACTTACATGTAGAACAAAAATATCTTCCGATGCGTTCCCCTCTTTTGTTCATCAATTTCTGGTTGCGGTGTTGGTGTGGAAAGATAATAGAGAAGATCAAGAGGTTAAACCCACCGCGGAGACCATACTGTTATTGCCACTCTTCAACACAGCTTGAGCGTTCTTTTTGGCATTGCCCAGGTACGACTTCAGAAGCGAAGTGGGAGAAAATCTGTCGGTCATGCCTGACTCAGCAGCAAAATAGACGGCCTCTATCTCTTTACCATTCTTCACCAGTTCCTCAATAATGTCTGCAAATCACCAGAATGACTAACTCAGCATAATTTCAAACAAAAGATCCTTATGCGCAGATGAAGCATCTAATGGCACAGTTTCACGTTCGCATAATCGAAATGCAGTAGAAATTTCAAGCTTTGGCCCTAAAATTCAATTTGAAAATCTTTTGGCCTATGCAATGGAAGAAAAACCCAGCCTTGATTTTTCCCTTCTCCTCTTTATGTCCCTGCCATTCCTACAAGACATGCGCGAGTAGGAGGCAACCCCGACATGGTGTTTCCACTCTCACAACATTGATAGTCCAACAGATTAACAAGTCATCCGAAATAAGTCTTTACTTCGCTGCTCATTTGAAGGGCACTATCCTAAGATGTCATAGCAACAATCCACCAGCAGAAGTCCGCGAGAATGAGCATTCCCCATTCCAAGAAGCAGAGAAGAAATCGAAGCTTTGGTTTCTTGCTAAAAGCACAACAGATATTGAGATTCACCAGCATTCGCTCATGCTCTCGTTGTGACGGTGCTTATCCCTTTTCACATTTTACCATAGCTCTGGAGTCAGAGACCATGGAGGAGATATTGAGTAGACAGCCTCTAATATGGAGAGATCAAAGAGGCTTCCAATGGATTGACATTCAAAGAACTTCACTACGTACGATGTCTTACTATTATGGAAAAAGTCATGTGTTTTTAGCGTTTTCAGCATACCGTTTAGCTAAAAGAACTCAATCCATCACGAAGAACTCTATCATTTGTCTTCATTTCCATAGCAAATCAAGAACTAGCATCCTACTACTTCCTTTGAATTTCAGCATATGCAAAGAAGGGAATGCTAAATTCCGGGTAATTACACGAATATATGAGCACAACGATACCTGCTAATTTCCCCCCGAAATCTAGTGCCACCGCAAGCTTCGCTAAGTCTCTTCTCCGCGCGAAATCCACCACTAACTTCCTCAAGAAACCCTCGTCGAACCTCGATTTCAGCCCGAACGCCACAACCATCTGAAGGATCATGACTGCCTCCGCGGGACCAATCGCTCCGTCGCTTTCTTCTCCCGCCCCGCCACCCCCAGTAACGCTCTCCACCTGCTTCCTCCACGCGTCGAGGAGGGCGGCCGCTCTCTCCACCACGCTCCGGGCGTACTCGGGCCGCCGCGCGTCCGCCTTCTTCGCCTCCGGAAACAGGGCCTGCACCAACAGCCCGCACGCCCACCGCTTGTCTGCCACCCCGACCTTCGTGGACTTGTTCTCCAGGAACTCCTCCACCGCTTCCATCACGAGCCGCGGCGGGTCGACCGCCTCCGCGATGGCCGCCGGCATTTCCGCCCGCAGCGACGCCGACTCCTTCCTCTTCGAGACGAGGAACTTCACCAGTCCCGAGGAGTCCATCCTCCTCGCGAACGACCGCAGCAACTCGGACAACCCGCAGGCGCCGCACCGGCTGGGGTTGTTGAGGTCGGCCAGAGCGGCGGCCTTGCGCTCCTCGACGAGCGCGGCGGCGGAGGATTCGCGGTTCGGGAGCGAGTTCACTCGGAGGAATAGGGAATCCAGGGCTTGGTGGGACGAGGAGACGAGGGATTGGAGGTTGGATTCGACGGAGTGGGACTTTTCGTCGAGGGAGCGCTGGAGGGAATGGAGGCGATCGGAGAGGGTGGCAAAGAGGCGAGTGCAGGCGGAGAGGGCGTTCATCTGGGACTCGAGGCCGCCGACGAACTTCTGGACCCTGTCCGTGTTGATCACCAGCTCGCCCGCCATGGTCTCCGTCTCTCTCACCGTCGGAATGGGCAAGCGGGGAAGAAGACGGGAGGGGTGACGAGAGGGTTAGTCCGCAGAGTGAAACCCTCAAAAAGGGCGGGCCTCCGCAGTACGGAAGGCCCAGCCCGTGTGAACTGACGGATAAGCCCGGCATGAGGCCCGTGTCGTCAGCACAGAAGATGGGCAATTCCCAGTCAAGCCCTCTCCGTTCTTCTCCTTCTTTGTCTTCTTCTGGGCGGGATCAGCTGAAACTTTCGAGCTTTTTGTCAAGAAAATCAGTGTAATTTGCTTTGAAAAGGACGTTGCGTTTCTAGCCCTCTCGAGCTTCTCCTATTGTTCGATTGATATCCTCATCCGAAAAGAGAAAAGGAAAAGAAGAGTGAGCATCTCCATGTTTATGGCAGACACGAGCATCTGAGGAAGAACACTCGATCCAGCTCGCCATGGGGTGATCTTCGAAAGTGGATACCGATTCTGTAATAACACGCGAAGATCGTGTCGCGTTCAGTGGAATAGTTGCTTAGCTTAAACGTCGAAATTAGCTTGCGGGTCGCATTGAGTATGGCTTCATCGGTTAACCTTTAGCAGCCTAGTTGACGACGACGACCCTCAGTTTATGCTGATTCTTTACACATTTATTCGCAACTTTTCCGGGGACTCTGATTCCCTTCTGGTACAACATCGGCCTTTGTCTGTCGTGTTATAGAATAGGAGTCGCTGCATTAGTGCGCACCCACTTGCTAGCTTGAGTAAAATGATTTGCAGTTTTATCAGAGGGGCACTCCGCAAGACAAGCGTTAGCCGATCTTTCGAAACCTCGACTGGTAACCCTATTAGACTCAGTTCATTCCTTGGCTTGCGCGCTCTCGTTTCCGGGACAAAATGGCCTTGTAGTCGATGGAGAACTGTCGTATGACATTCGAGGTGTTGAATTTCTAAGAGGTCAGTGCTAAAGATATCTGGACTTCTTGTCCTGGTCTCGGATTCCTGATTTGCCGCGAGGTTTTACGTTCGGTTCTTAGCTGCTTGTGGCCAATTCA
The DNA here is from genome assembly GCA_028455895.1 of Rhodomyrtus tomentosa. Taxonomy (NCBI): domain Eukaryota; kingdom Viridiplantae; phylum Streptophyta; class Magnoliopsida; order Myrtales; family Myrtaceae; genus Rhodomyrtus; species Rhodomyrtus tomentosa. Next base: position 37,676,885 of record JAPCWY010000004.1, read on the forward strand.
CTTGGACTCGGGGATTCGAAAGAGTACCAATTCGTCGTGAAGTTTATGATCGCAATACCATCTACCCATCGTTAATCGGGCCCTGTTACATGAATTTAGTTCGTTGGATTCATGAACGGAGATCCAACACGGTCAGATAAGAGATACGAAGATGATCTTCATGACATGATCAGAAGCTACTATTCGCACACAGAATATTGTCCCATCTACAACATTTTGAGAGAGGGCTACATAAATTACACGGCCAGAACAAGTCTTAACCTGAAAAATCAGACGAGGAGAGAAGAGATCCAAGGACCACTTTCATTTCACCACTCTCTTATTGGAAAGGATCCTGGAGGCCGGATCGGCGAACCTCACCGAGAACGACCTCGACTGGTTCTCGGGCTCGTCCCACGCGATCCCCTGGTCGAAGTTCTGCGAGTAGTTGTAGAAATCGTAGGGGACGGGAGGCTCGGCCGGTGTCTTGCCCGTCTCCTTCAGGAGCCTCATCCACAGCTCCCTCCACCTCTGCTTCGCGTGACTAGATCCGCTCGGGGGCGGGGGCGCCGACAAGGCGGCCGACGAAGACGTACTGCTCCCTCCGCGCGAGGAACGGCGGAGGCGGATGGATTCGCCGTCGGAGCTGCCCGAGCTGCACTTGCACCAGCTTCTGATGTCCATTGGAGCGAGGCATGGGACGGGGGAAGGAGGCTCTTTCGCTATGTGTTGTGAGGGGAGATAGTGGCTCAGCATGTGGGGAGGGGTTGGAAAATGCAATGATTGAGAGGGAGATGTACAGGTATTGAGCACCTGAAGTTGGGTCCCCATGCCCAACCGGGCATTTGCCCTTTTTGTGGTACTTGGTGCTCGGTGTTGATGTTGAGTGTCTATGTTGGCTTAGTGCTAATCTCACTTTCAGTATTGAAGTCATCAGTCGGTTGCTCCAAGAAATCCACTTGCTTAACATCGTTTAAAAAAAGTGATCATGTGTGTGCTAATCTCAATTATATTTTATTAGTCTTTATTAGTGGAGTTATGTCGATCTTGTGCACTGTTTAAAGAGTTTTTTTTTTTTAATGTCGAGGAAAATGATTCGAGTCCTTTTTAATTTGACACGGAATGTTATCTTTTCTATAGGGTAAAGATTAATCGTTTACAGTTAGAGAAGAAAAAAAAAAAGGTCGGGATTCTCTTCTGCGGACAATTGTTAGAGTTTTGGAAAGTTTTCAATAGCGCCAATAGGTGAAGCTGGAGCCGTTTCCTCAAAAGGGTCTTCGGAGTAGATATTGTTTCAAATAAGATGTTGAAGTCGATTTAACTTGGTCTCGAATCATCCCCAGTTCACAGGTCATCAAATTTTTCGTGGACTAACGAGCACGTGAATCTTAATTGGCGCTTTTCAAGGCATGACTATAGGCATTCTCATTTGGGGATGAGTGGCTCCACAATCGGTTTATGTTCTACCTAAAACCTAGAAGATGGAACTTATGGCTTATCTATCAAAATTGGTTCTCCAATTTTTGAAATCTAAAATCTACCATGCATATCCTAAAACCTAAAACGTACCTTGTCATAAGTTCTAGGGCCGATTTCAGAGTCTACCCAAGCTCCATTCGTATTCTTGATTGAATGATTGCAATGATTATCATCTTCTCTAATTGCCACCATTTACTACTGCAATATATTAGACACGTGAAGAATATGAAACATTAACAAAGCAAAAGTTTCAGTCATGAATATCGCCTAAAATGAAAGCCGAGACAAGTAGTTCCAAATACTACACTCATCATCAGACTCTATGGAATATAGTAAGGTCGCGTGAAGGCATAAAACAAGAAAAACACAAACAATTTCCAGGTTTCAGATTCTCAATTTTCGAAACCTAAAACCTACTATGCATATCCTAGAAGCCATAACCGATTCAGTTCTCAGGGTTTTGATCCGCAACCATGCTCAACCCTAACTTTTGTCTCGAGACATGTTTTCCTTGTTTTTCTTCTTTTTTCCTCCATTTCCTTTTTATCTTTTTTTTTCACAACCCTCTCGAACGAACCCCAAAAGTTAAAATAGGTGCTCCCTTGAAGCTGATTGACGCAGAGTGGTGGTAAATATCAAAGCCTCATTAGCCTAAATCGGACCCTGAAGTGGTACGTCACTAACACTAGAAAAGGTAACATTTTCAAGCTAGTTATCAACCTACAAAAAGATTGAATACGAGGAACAGAAACCAAAACTCCTTTGAGCTCTGTCCACAGAGTTGTTGTTGTTGTTGGTTTTTTCCTTCTTCTTTTTTTTTTTTTAAGGTTAGAAAATTAGTGGACAGTGTTAGGAATTGCATCAGCCACGAGAGAAAATGATTTAGCCCAACCTTTTTTTTTTCCCGGATTATATGGATCTGTTGATGCGATCCATGCTCGAACACGTGAATTGAATGTTTTAATGACCTCGCAATTTCCTTTTCCCTTTCATTTTTCATTTCTATTAAAATAAAAAAAATGGTCTATTTTCCACCTCGATTAAATATATCAATAGATTTTCCATTCTCCTCTCCTTCTATTGTGGTTGAGAAAAAAGGTGGTATATTTTATTGTGGATTAGTAGACAAACAAGTCTCATTTTTTGCGTACGTATTAACGTAATTAATCTTACGCTTAATTCATGTTTGACCTCAAATTAAATGGACATGATGTATCCATCGTGACTAGTTTTGTCTACAAACGAACATAGTCGCACGAGCCAAATCCATATCATCCAATGAACGATACCAAGTGGGTCGATTCAAATTTATTTATTTTTTTCCCGGTTCCTTTTAATTTGAAAGATTTGATGAATGTTAATAATCCACTCTAAGCGGTTGACCATGGATGGAGAAATTCGGACACAAGTAAAAGCAATGAGAAAGACAAAAGCAAGCCATGTTCCTTCTTTCTCAAGCAAAGCCCTTTGAGAACGCGAAAGCTTCCACGGAATGCTCAACTCCGTTTCCCGCAAAGCCTTCACGGAACCATCAATTTGACGCCATAGAAAAGATATTTCCCAATACCATCTCCATCATCGTCATTTAGAGCGCCCCCTTGGAATATGCCGTGTTTTGTGTTCTTCAAGATGCCATCTTTTTTTTTTTTTCATTTTTTATTGTTGTTCATACAAAAAAAATAAAATAAAAAGGGGTTGCCTTAATGTTTTTTTTCCCCCTCTTTTTGTGGCCGAAAGGCTGTCGTTCGAGATGCCGTACGTAAAGCACGTCTTTTCAGTTAGCACGAATCTTGACAGGTGGATAGGTCGTGAAATCGAACCTCATGATGGGGGGCTATTATTCTGTAAATTATCCCTAATAAAGCGAGGATTATCGCGGTTGTTGGATAAGGAAAAAGGTATTTAGCATTGACTCTATTGTATTATTAGCTGCTCCATTTGTGGGGGTCACCATGTCTTGTGATGGTCATGTGGCCGGGCAAGGGAAGGCACAAGAGGTGAAAAGTTAAAAGGCAATCATCCTTTGTCGAAACAAAATGTTCGTGATAGCTCAAAATGAGCCTTCCAACGTCGTGGAGAGATTAGCCTCACCGCCCGGCATCACGGCAATTGCGATAAGAAGGAATGAGACAATAAATTTAACTGAAATCTTCCAAGAAATTCCTCAACTGGAATTATCAATTACCTATTAACCATTATCGTGTTGGAGGCCTTCGGAACTTAGGTTGAACCTCAGGCTAGACAATCTTAAACGCCTGCTAGGCTTAAGTTGTGTACGACGCTAATTTTAATGTCAAAACTTTTCAAATTGATCAATTTAGTGCTAAGTTTTTATAATTTCGATCAATTAAGTGCCTATTTTTTTTAGAAACAATCATCTCAGTGCCAAGTCCGATAAGCCACGTTAGCCTCAAATAATAATAAAAAAATACACACACGTGTCGAATTTTCGACGAGCCACGTCAGCTTAAATCGGAATTGGCACTAAAGTGATCATTTTTAAAAGAAGTTGGCACTTAAGTGATCGAAGTTACAAAAACTTAGCACTAGATTGATCGATTTGAAAGTTTTAGCACTAAAATGAGAGCCGTACACAATTGATGACACTTGAGGTGTACTTAACCCTACCTGCTAAGATAGCGAAGGATATTACTCCATATGTCAGGTCTTGGTCAGGATAAGGGAGAAGAAAATTAGGAGTGTCAAATTGTGTGTAGTGCACACTTTAGTGTCAAAATTTTTCCTCGAATAATTTAAGTGTTAATTTTTTTGAAAAATAATTACTTTTGTGCCAACTTCGATTTGCTTGGCCGAAAGTCCGACGTGACATATTTTTGTTATTATTTGAAGTTGATGTCGCTCGCTGAAGGTCCAATCAGCAATAATTTTTTTTTGAAAAAATATTATAAAAATAAAAAATACAAACTTAATTAGATTAAATAATGTAAAAGCTAAAAATATATAAAAATTAAAATTGGATTTAAAAATTAAATCAAACCCTTCCCTTAAGTTAAAAAATAAAATAAAAAACTAGATTTAAAAATTTGCTAAAGACTTATTTTTAAAATATAAATCCTAATTAAATTAAATTTTAAAATAAGATTAAAAATTTAGCCAAAAAATGTAAAAATTAAAAGAGGGAGTTTTTTTTTCTAATTTGTTAGATTAACTTTCCCCATTTTTTAAATTATTTTTAAAAATTTTAAGTTTCCACCCTTCTTAATTGTTTTTATATATTTAGTTCATTTTTAAAATTTATTTTAAATATTATATTTTTGAAATTTATTTTAAATATTACATTTTTAAAATTTACTTTTTTTTAAAAAAGTTGAGAAGTCAAAGTGGAAGCTCACATGAACTTAATTTGTTTTACTTTATATTATAAATGCTCAATTTTGGTTGGAATATCTCGCTGGAGCCCTTAAATGATTGTTTTTTTTTTCTCTCCAATTTGGTATTTAAATAATCCAACGAAACTTTTGACACTGGAGTAACTGCAGTACATATATATATTTTTTATATTTCTTGTGTTCTTCTCTGTCAGGATAACTTTCATGGTAACAGTAGGTGTCATCATTGAATATGGCCATCTTTACTTGAGCAAACAGAGTACCGAGTAAGTGATCCTCACATGCTTCAACAAAGGGATCTTTCGAATATTGAGTAGCTCTCGTTAACCCGTGCATGCTTGGAGAATTTGATATTACGAATTAATAGTTTCAATGCAATTGCACAAATTATAGGAGATTTAGACGATTATGGTTATCATGGAGATATCATCATCCATCACAAAGTTGCATGAGCATTGCATGTGCAATCCATGTGCGATTCGTGTGCAATCCGTGGATTATAATCATTACTGGTATTTCTAAACAATGAAAAATTCGATTAATAAGCTTTTTTCAGAGGGAAACGTCAAACGTAAAAATTCTTCACGATCAAAATTATGGTGGGTGAAAACAGAGAACTAGACACTACCATTTGATGTCGCGTGTGGTTATAAATGCGAATACATCAGGAATGCATCAATACTGTGTGTTATCTCTCTTCATTTATGACAAGACAATCGAAAGCGTCCGTTCTTTATCTCCAACCGGAAATATCTGCGCGCCTTGATAAAATGATGCGAACTCTGAAGCATATTTAAGAGGTGAAGGATTTCAACATCGAGGAAAACAGCTCTCTCAATTGACGATGGGTTTTCCAGTCGAGTGGTCAGACATATCCCAACCCTGGAAAGATTGTACCGATGGTCCTCGGCTGCACCACCTCGAGGGGGGAATCCTGGGGTGGATTATCAAGCTGTTCAAACCACATGAGAGAGTGGTACTCGACCTTCGAGCACCCCTGCCAGTGCCAGCTAATGATGATTAGTATATTACTTGATGAACAGAGAACGGTTAAAGAGTGAGTTTAGGCTTGACGTGGTTCAAAAGGGCATGGGCTTAGCTTAACAAAGGCGGTTTTGGACCGGTTTAGCTCTTCAGTGAATTGGGTTTTTGTCTAAATTTGACATTGAAAAGCCCATTTTAATAGCTGTGCTCATATTCGGGCCAGGCCCCGAAGCCCAGTTCGAGCCATTGTCTCCATTGTTTGGCACCCTCGTACGGATTGGGCCCAAGGGCTCAGTTCGCATCCTTTGACGTGACCCAAACTCATGAAGCTCAAGGTACGCTCATATTCGGACTGGGCTCAATAGAGGAGCCTGACCCCGCTCCTTGGCCCGAGAGCCCAGTTTGACAGAAGGTCCATGTTGGTTGGACTATTTCGGCCTTTGCCCGGGACAATTAGCCTGATCGCATGTTCAATTAAGCTTTGCACGCGAGTGTTAGTTGTGTGTGAGGCCCGATTGTTAGATTTGGTGAATAGATTAGGTGGGTGATTACAACTTAATTAAAGGTTAATGACGTTAGCCTACTGACTTGTGAACGCAAGTGGGGCTATTTATCATTAATTTTAATTCATGAATCCTTAATGAATTAGGTGGTGGTTGGGTTAATCGAATTCTATGAATTAGGTAGGATTCCCAAATCAAATTCTTGATGAATTTGAATGAGCTTCACTGATTGTGACGCAGCGTTCAACGAAATAAACAAATAAATCGTGGTTTGAAAGGAAAATTACAAATTCAATATCAAAAAACATATTCTGTCGTCCAAAAATCCTAAAACAAGCTTATATAGAGTGCTAACCCTAATGACACAACAAAACGCAAAATTACAAAATTGCCACTAAAAAAATAATAAATTAACTTAAAATAAAAATTACGTAATATTTCGTAATGCCATGCAATATTACGTAGATTGCAATCTTTATCTGCATCATTCTCCCCTACTAACAAAGATTCGTCCTCGAATCTGATTCGCCTTAGTGACTTTAATCCCTTCAAATTCAATATGAACTCTAAGATTGCGAAATCTGCTTCGTTCGGGATGACATTTCCAACGAATCAAGTAGTAAATCAATGTTAGCCCCAAGAGATTCTTTGAAAACGCATCTCCAAGGGTTTTCAAATCTTTATAAAACATCTTTGCCATGCCTCCTCTTAACGTCCATCAACGCTGTTAATGCAGTTCCACCGATAGTCAACTCCGAAATTGGGGTGGCTAAATTTGCCTCTGAAGATATCAACCCGGTTTTCCCTCTCTGGAGGAGAGCTCCTTCATGCTTTCTTTTCTCCAATTTCTGTTTCAACCATTTGGATGAGCATCTTCTCTGTCTCGATTTTAGCAACTTGCACAGTTCTTGAATTGCTTGAGGTAAAAATTCAAATAGCACCAAAGACTGACTGTTGAGTTTCTTCTTCCGAAGCCCACCTTCATCCACGACACCATGGATAAGAATTTCATTTAGTTCTGAAATAAGATGTTGCACCTTTGGGATGAAATCAATAGGGCCTTCTGGTATGAGGATCACTCCATAGTCATAACCAAATTCAACACGTCTGCTGATAACTTCAACTCTGTTATAAACACGCCTCACCATCGTGTGGTCTTACCCGTTAATTTCAGGTATTCGGTCAAGGCGACATCTTCAACACCACAGATTGCAGTCGCCATATCACACCCCAAATTTCTCGAGGGCCTTGTTCACGATCTGAAGAGGAGATGCACCTTGGAGGTCATTTGCCAACTGATCGTAATCCTCCAATTTCACATCCACCTTATTTGAAAAGTCGGTGGCATCAATGCATGGTCGAGGGTCTCATCGACCGCCTCAATCGCTGCCGTCGCCACCCACTTCTTCTTCTCCTTCAGCTTCGAAATCGCCCATCACCGGATTGTCGGCATCATTTGGTTTATCACTATAAAAGAATGAAACAATCGCCGGAGCATGCAATTTTTTTTTTTTTTTTGAGATAGTGGGAAGAATGCATTATTCAAATATAATTTTTGAGGTCTCTGAAGCCTTTTGCCATGATTGGAGTGAAGACAAAAATATTTTACCATCTTTCAAATGTCACTTTCTTGAACACATATATGCAACGTGTGTGCCCATTTGCTAACCAAATTCAAAGAGCATTTCTCAATAAGTTCCATCAAAACCCTATGGTGACACTATAATGGCATAGCATTAAACGGGACAAAATTGCAATCCAAGCGAAGACTGAATCTCTAACATTCATAGTTTGTAAATTCTTTGTCACATTCCAAAACTTACTCGAATACATTTTTTCTTATTTAATTCATTCCTTATTTCAAAGGAATTACAATTCTTTTGTTTTTAAAATGGATCATATCTTTAAAAACCTTTCTCTAAGTACTTGAAATTTGTAATAATTTGGATTAAAGGAACATTTTCCATTGTATATTGTTCGCCAACCCAAATGATCCAAGAAGTTTGTTTTGGATCCGTCCCTGCCTTGGGTCATATATTACGTTTCTCTACTTTCTTCTTTCAATTTCAGTTTCTCTAATTTATCCTTTCAATTGCACTTGCATTTTCAATTCGTACCATTTATTACATGACACTTTAGTCTTCGATGATAGATAGGCCTCAAAACTAGTTATGCGTGTGGTGAACGTGGAAGGAGTTTGCGAACAAATGGCTAACATGTACTCTCTTTTTTTTTTTTTAAATGGTAACTTTGCATTATTTTACGGAAAAGTTTTAGCATTTGAATGCCATAATTTCCAGTCACACCTCCCTTTTCTTTCTCCTTAATTAATAAGTTTGTCGTTTTCAAGTTTATATTATTTGGAATTATCAAGCGTATGTCGTCTATGGCAATAATTATCCTTGATATGACCATGAAAGATTGAGACAGACAGGTGTGACAAACATGCATTTTCTTTTTAAGGATAGTGGCAAACATGTTTGGCATAGAAACATTTATCTTTTACCATCTTTCAAGTGTTAGTTTTTGTGCGCATGCGCAACGTGTGTGTCCATATGCTAATAAATGGTGAAATAAACTCAAAGAACTTTTCTTAATAGGTTCCATCAAAAGCTTATGGTGACACTACAACGGCATAACATTAATAAATGGACAAAATCGTAATTCAAATGCAAACTGAATCTCTAAAACTCATAATTCCTTCGTTTATTAGCATTTCCAAAAACTCGAATTTTTTTTTTCTTTTAAGCTAAATATTTGTCATTTCACAAGAATTACACTTCACTTTTTCAAATAGGTCAAACCTTTAAAAGGCTTTTCTGTAAATGCTTGAAATTCCCAATTACTTGGATTAAAGAAAAGTTTTTTATTATTTATAGTCGGCCAACACAAGAAGTTTCTTTTCGATCAATCCCTACCTCGAAGTGTCTCGTGCCGTCATATGTAACGTTTCATCTGCTTTCTCTTTTCAATTTCAGTATGTCTATTGGATTTGCAACATACACTTTAGTCTTGGGTAATATTTACGCCTCAAAACTAGTTATGCCGTAAAAATGGAAGAAGCTTGGGAAAAATTGTCAAAAAAGTGCTAAACATATGGAATTTGTGCCAATTTAGCTCTAAAATTTTCAACTGTGTCATAGTCCTTATTGGTGATATTTGCGGGATTTGTGTTTTTCCTATTCAAAGGAAAGAAGAGATTGTAGGCAAATTTATTGTAGGCAAATCTGTATACTGATATTTTTTCTATTTTATTTTTTGGATTTGCTTGTTTCCTTTGTTGTAGCAATACTTGTGTACAAATTGCAGAATAATGGCAGCGTATCTCTCATGAAAAAATACGAGAGTTTTGCCCGAGGATGTAGGCACATCGTCGAACCTCGTAATTCTTGCGTTCTTCGTTATGATTGCTTGATCAAAATTCAACATGGTATTAGAGCGGGTTTCAGATCGACTATTCCAGTGAGTACTGTACCGAATTTCTTTTTGCTCATCTTCTGTCATCTCTGTAATTTCCTTATTGGCTGCTTTACGTTAAGAATGATAGAGAGAAAAATGTTGCGGGAAAGGATTCATTGACGGACATTGCGAGGACGGGGTCATCGAAGACCGTTGTGCAGGAGGCACATAGTCAGCAACTTACGTTCTTGTTGCTGAATGGGAGGAGCATTATGCCGTAGTCCCGAGCCGTCACAATTGCTCTTGGTGGATGATCTTGGTTGGGCCATATCACTGGTTGGACAAAAATTCCTGAAAAGTATGATCCCTCTTTTGAGGAATGGCAAGCCAATGACCACAGTGTGATGTCTTAGATATTCAATTCCATGGAACCGGAGATCTAAGAGATATTTGCAAATTCAGAGTCGGCAAAAGCGTTATGGGATTCGATATACGAGATGTATGGTCAAGCCAGAAATGCATCTCGAATCTTTGAGCTACAGCAATGACTTGCTTGTTCTAAGCAAGGCGCAACACAATCCTTCAATGAACATCTAGGAAAAATGAAGAAGTAATGGGATGAGCTTCGTCAATACAGACCTGCGACTCAGAATGCGATGGATTATGTCAATCGAGAAAAGCAAGAGAAAATCTTTCAGCTGTTAGCAAGCATCAAACCCGAATTTGAGGACACAAAACGTCAAATTCTTATGAGTCCATAATTGCCTACTTTCAATGAAGTGTGTGCCATAATCCAAAGTGAGGAAACAAGGAGACGTGCTCAATTGCATCAGGAGAGTTCGGAGAACAATTGGCTCACAGTGCCATCAACATGAAGTAAGGAGACCCCACTGCTCGGTTTGCCAAAAGAAAATTCAAGAAACCAGTACGGTTTCATTGTGACCATTGCAATCGTGATGGGCATTCCAAAGAGAGGTGTTGGGTCCTTCATCCATATATGCGTCTTTCCAAAAACGGGGGTGCAGAAGCTAAAGTGGCAGTCCAAGAAATTTCGAATGATTTTTAATATAAGTTGGAGGTTTTGTCTCAACAAGTTCAGTAGTTACTTCAGATACATGGCAAGGGAACAAATGCCTCCGGCACTGAAAATGAAAATTTGGTTATGACATCTGGTAATGTTCATGCTTACTCAGCTTTATCCAAAACTCAATTTATTGTTGACTCTAGGGCTACAGACCACATGTGTAGTTCTCCAAACTTGCTATCCAATATTACTTCAGATGTGTCACATCCACCTATTACTATTGCTAATGGTGAGCAGGTTCCAACTAGGGGTGTTGGACAAATTAAATTTTTCTCACATAATTCCGAAGCTTTATTGGTATTAGAATAATCCTCAAATTTATTGTCTGTTAGCAAATGCACTAATCAATGGAATTGCAATGCTATTTTCACTCATAAAAAGGTTTTCTTCCAAGACCGAACCACCAGAAGTATGATTGGTGAAGGGCAACTGCAGGATAGGTCGTACACGGTGAACTTCAACAGCAAAGTGTTGATGGCGCAAAGGAAGACTGTTGACACATCCCGATTGTGGCATTGGTGTTTAGGTCATCCCTCTGACCAAATGCTGCATTCTCTTGATATGACTTTAAATTATGATTCCAATTGTTGTGATCCTTGTCATTATGCTAAGCAGCATAAGTTATCATTTCCACATAGCACACATAAATTAGAACGGTTATTTTATTTAGTTCACTCGAATGTTTGAAGGGCTTCTCCTATTGACTCTAAGGAGGGGTTCAAATATTTTGTTACATTTATTGATGATAAATCTCGAGCCACTTGGCTTTATTTGCTTAAATCCAAAAGTGAAGTTCTGACTGTGTTTCAAGATTTTTGCAATATGGTGAAAAATCAATTTATCGCTATAGTAAAGATTTTTCGTACAAACAGTGGAATTGAATATACCAATCAGGCTTTTCAAGTGTTCTTGTGTAACTTGGGAATCATTCATCAGACCTCTTGTGTGGGGACTTCACAGTAGAATGGAGTTGCAGAAAGGAAAAATAGACATCTACTTGAAGTTACCCGAGCATTATTATTCTCAAGAAATTTACCCAAAACATATTGGGTGAATGCAGTCCTTACTAGCTGCTACATAATCAATTGTTTGCCTAGTAAGGTGTTGGAATATAAGGTTTCAATTGAAAGTCTGTATGGCCGAAAATTTGGTATCTCCCACCAAAGAATTTTCGGATGCGTGTATTATGTGCATTCTCAATTTGGTGACAAGTTGGATCAGCGAGCTCGAAAGTGTGTGTTTTTGGAATACTCAAATGTCAAGAAAGGATATAAATGCTATGAACTAAGTACTGGACGCATTTATATTTCTCGGGATGTCGTCTTTGATGAGACTAACATGTTTTTTGCCAATAATCAAATTCAGGGGGAGCAAGATGACTATTATGAATTTTTGCTTCCTATCCTACCTTTTGAATCTTCAATGTTCGATCAAGAGGAAATTTCAACAGTGATTGTTCAAAGGAATCGGCCTATGAATATAGAAAATGTCAACACCGCTCCTGTTCAAGCTACGGCTAATTGGAAGTTGGGGCGAACGATGCAACAGAGGGAGTTCCAACAAATGCGACACCTATTATCTCAGCTCTAATCTGCAGATCATCACGCATTCCAAGGCCTTCAACCCGACTCCGTGATTTTTCAACATATTAAACTGCTCGGTATCCAATTTAAGATTTTATTGGGTATGATAGAATTTCTCATAAATATTTAATTTTCTTATATGCCATTGAGAATCAACAGGAGCCCAATACCTTCTTGGAAGCTTTTAAAAATAGTGTTTGAACGCCATGAAAGATGAGCTTCAGGCATTGGATCGTAATCGTACTTGGAAACTTGCTAAATTGCCAAATGGGAAGAAGACAGTTAGATGTCGGTGGATTTACAAGATCAAATATAATAGTGATGGGTCAGTTGAGAGATATAAAGCCCGACTTGTCGCAAAAGAGTATACTCAAACCTATGGGATAGACTACAAAGAAACATTTGCTCCTGTGGTGAAAATGAATACTATTCGTGTCTTTCTATCTATGGCAGTTAACTGTAGCTGGACGTTGTTTCAGATGGATGTGAATAATGCCTTCCTTCAAGGAGACTTAGAGGAAGAGGTCTATATGGATGTCCCTCTAGGACATTTCTTAGAGAATAATAAGGGAATGGATTGCAAATTAAAGAAGGCTATATATGGTCTTAAACAGTCGCCTAGAGCATAGTATAGCAAACTAAGTTCCTTACTCATTGGATTTGGTTTCAAAAGGAGCGCAACTGATTCTTCAATGTTTACTAAAGCTGTCGGTGAAGGTATTGTTGACATTCTCATTTATGTTGATGATCTTATTATTACTGGCAGTGACTTAACATGTATTGCAGAACTAAAACAATTCTTGAGGAAGGAGTTTGACATGAAAGATCTTGAAAAATTGAGGTATTTTTTGGGCATAGAAGTAGCAGGTTCTGACAAAGGTCTATTCTTGACTTAGAGAAAATATGTCCTAGATCTACTGAAGGAGACTGGTAAGTTGGACGTTAAACTTGCTAGCACTCCTATGGATTATAACAGTAAGACTGTATCTAATGAAACACCATTAGATGATATTGGGCAATTTCAACGTATAGTAGGGAGATTGATTTACCTAACCATTACTAGGCCTGGCATCACTTATTCTGTTAGCTATATAAGCCAATTTATGCAAAAACCTACACAAGGGCATATGGAGTTGATAAACCATATCCTTTGATATCTGAAAGCTTCCTCCGGAATAGGAATATTGTTGAATAATAATGATAATACATAGATTGTACGTTTTACTGATGCTGATTGGGCTAACAACCCTATGGATAGAAAATCTACCACAGGTTTTTGTAAATTTGTTAGAGGAAATATTATTACCTGGAAAAGTAAGAAGCAAACAATTGTGGTTAGATCTAGTGCAGAAGCTGAGTACCAAGCCATGGCTTCTGCCACTAGTGAGATTGTATGGCTCCGTCTATTACTTCAAGAATTGGGTCGTGATTCCATGTCTAAACCTACGAAGCTATTCTGTGATAATCAGACGGCAACACATATTGCTTCAAATCCATTCTTCTATAAGAGGACCAAACATATAGAGGTTGATTGTCACTTTGTAAGGGAAAAGGTTCAAGACAAGATTATAGAGACGTCATATGTTCGTAGTAAAGATCAACTTGCTGATGTATTCACCAAAGCTTTATCAAAAGTAGTATTTCAAGATATGGTGAACAAGTTGAACTTTAACTATGTCTTCGCCCTAACTTGAGGGGGAGTATTGGCAATATTTGCGGGATTTGCGTATATTTGTGGGATTTGTGTTTTTCCTATTCAAAGGAAAGAAGAGATTGTAGGCAAATCTATATATTTATATATATTTTTTGGGTTTATTTGTTTACTTTGTTGTAGCAACCCTTGTGTACAAATTGTATAATAATGACAGCGTATCTTTCATGAAAAAATACGAGATTTTTGCCCGAGGACGTAGGCACATCGCCGAACATCGTAATTCTTGTGCTTTTCGTTGTGATTACTTGATCAAAATTCAACAGTCCTAAACCTTTTACATGTATGACAATTGAGTCTATCCAGATAATTTCTGTCTGAAATCGCTAATGTGGACGCACATCATCCGTCAGCCCTCCTACATGGCACAAACGACACTGTTGTGAACTTTTTATTATTTTAATTTTTTTTAATTTTTTTTACGGCTAGCAAGGGTTGCCAACAAACCCCTGCCTGCCACTAGTGACCAGGCGGGGATGGTGGCTATCACCTAGAGCCAACAAGGGTCGTAACCTTAGCCTGTGGATAAGAGGGATCTGCCAGTGACACTCATAGGCCCCCAATAAGAAAAAAAGGGTAGATAAAAGATAAAAAACATTATTAAAAAAATAAAACATTAAAAAATTAGTTAAAAATTGTTAATGTCAGCGCAACCATGCCATTTAAGATTACCAGTATCCACATCAAGCATTTGGCTCAAAATTGAACTCAATTGACACAAATAAAAAATACTTATGACTAAATAAGCACAATTGAATGGTCTATGGCCAAATTGGCATAAATGCAAAAGGTTAAAAATATTTTTAACACTTTGCTCAAAGAGTTTGCAAACATATGGCTAACATATACTCCTTTTAAAATGGCCACTATGCATTATTTTGTGGAAAAGCTTTAGCATTGCTGCGCTCTAATTTCTAGTAATACCTCAACTAAAAAATTAGGCATGATCTGACCATGATAGAATAAGACGAGAGGCGAACATGCGTTTTTTAGGATATTGGCAAGCATGCATTGTTCAAAGACAATTCTTTCAGTCTCTAATATATTTTGCCATGGTTGGAGCAAAAATATTTATCCTGTACCGTCTTTCAAATGTCATTTTCTTGAACACACGCAACGTGTATGCCCATTTGCTAATATATGTGTGTGTGTGCATGTATGTATGTATATGTAATATAAAGCAAACTCTCTTTCTCTCTCTCACACACACATATATAATATAAAGCAAACTCACATAATTTTTCTCATTAAGTTCCATCAAAAGCCTGTGGTGACATTGTAATGACATAACACTACTAGAGGAACAAACTCATAATTCAAACAAATACTGAATCTCTAACATTCATTGACTATATCTTCGCCCCAACTTGAGGGGGAGTATTGGCGATATTTGCGGGATTTGCGTATATTTGTGGGATTTGTGTTTTTCCTATTCAAAGGAAAGAAGAGATTGTAGGCAAATCTGTATATTTATATATATATTTTTGGGTTTGCTTGTTTCATTTGTTGTAGCAACCCTTGTGTACAAATTGTAGAATAATGATAGCGTATCTCCCATGAAAAAATACAAGAGTTTTGCCTGAGGACGTAGGCACATCGCCGAACATCGTAATTCTTGTGTTTTTCGTTGTAATTGCTTGATCAAAATTCAACGGTCCTAAACCTTTTACATGTATGACAATTGAGTCTATCCAGATAATTTCTGTCAAAAATCGCTAATGTGGATGCACGTCATCTGTTAGCCCTCCTACATGGCAAAGACGACACTGTTGTAAACTTTTTATTATTTTATTATTTTTATTTATTTTACTTTTTTTTGTTGACGGCTGGCAAGGGTTGCTAACAAACCCCTGCTTGCCACTAGTGACCAGGCGGGGGTGGTGGCTCTCACCAAGAGCCAACAAGGGCCGTAACCTTAGCCTGTGGACAATAGGCGTCTACCAGTGACACTCATCGGCCCCCAATAAGAAAAAAAGGTAGAGAAAAGAAAAATAAAACATTATTAAAAAAATAAAACATTAAAAAATTAGTTAAAAATTGTCAATGTCAGCGCAACCATGCCATTTAAGATTACCAGTATCCACATCAAGCATTTGGCCCAAAATTGAACTCAATTGACACAAATAAAAAATACTTATGACTAAATAAGCACAATTGAAAAATCTGTAGCCAAATTGGCATAAATGCAAAAGGTTTAAAATATTTTTAACACTTTTCTCAGAGAGTTTGCAAACATATGGCTAACATATAGTCCTTTTAAAATGGCCACTGTGCATTATTTTGTGGAAAAGCTTTAGCATTGCTATGCTCTAATTTCTAGTAATACCTCAACTAAATAATTAGGCATGATATGACCATGATAGAATAAGACGAGAGGCGAAGATGCGTTTTCTAGGATATTGGCAAGCATGCATTGTTCAAAGACAATTCTTTCAGTCTCTAATATATTTTGCCATGGTTGGAGCAAAAATATTTATCCTGTACCGTCTTTCAAATGTCATTTTCTTGAACACACGCAACGTGTATGCCCATTTGCTAATATATGTGTGTGTGCATGTATGTATGTATATGTAATATAAATCAAACTCTCTCTCTCTCACACACACACACACATATAATATAAAGCAAACTCACATAATTTTTCTCATTAAGTTCCATCAAAAGCCTGTGGTGACATTGTAATGACATAACACTACTAGAGGAACAAACTCATAATTCAAACAAATACTGAATCTCTAACATTCATTATTACATAGATTTTCAACAATTTCCAAACTTATTCGGATATTTGTATTTTTCTTTTTAAGTTAAATAATTTTTTATTTCGAAGGAATTACAATTCAGTGATTGAAATAGATCAAATCTTCAAAAACTCTCTCTAAGTACTTGAAATTTGTAATCATTTGGATTAAAGAAAAAAATTTCCGTTGGCCCCAGCCGCCCCAAGAAGTTTCATTGGATCCATCCCCACCTAAAAATGCCTTCGGTCATGTATTAGCTTTTCTTTACTTTCTTCTTTCAATTTCAGTTTCTCTATTTAATGCTTTTAATTTCATTTGCATTTTGAATTTGCACCATTTATTACATGACAGTTTAGTCTTGGATGATAGACAGGCTTCAAAACTAGTTATGCATGTGGCGAAAGTGGAAGGAGTTTGCAAACAAATGGCTAACATGAACTCTTTTTAATACGGCAACCATGCATTATTTTATGGAGAAGGTTTAGAATTCCGATGCTCCAATTTCCAGTCATACCTGAATTGGCTTGCTATTTAATGGATAAATTGTGGGGTTGTCTACGCAAAAAGTATACCGATTATCTCATAAAGCCATTGAATTGCTCTTTGTTGTCCTACCGATTCCTCTTTAATTGATAAATTTGTCATTTTAAATTTTATATGTACATTTGGTCATCGAGAATAACGTTGGCTATGACAATAATTATAAGGGGGGAGACATTTCGGGTAACATGCATTTGTTTAGGACAGCTTCAAGCACAATTATCATTTACCATGCTTGTAATCAAAATAAATTTATCTTTACCAATTTTCATATCTAATTGCTCAATGCACATGATCTTGCAATAAAATGTACGACCTCCTTCCCATTGTACTAACACGCTCGGTGGTATATTATGGACAAAAATGGCGAAATTTTTGCGACATGTAAGCAAAGCTAACCGCAGGGGTTCGCTTTACGCTTCTTTTTGTCACCATGAAACTGAACGCAAGACTCGTGCCATTTCCGCTCCTTTTCTTCGGTCTTTCGCTGTGTGAGAGAGCGCATATTTCCGAAGAGGATGATTTAGACTTGGAAAGACAGGTTCGAACTATGAACAAGCCATCCATCAAGACCATTTTGGTAATTTTTCTCCAAACCCTTCCTTACAATACTCTCGTTTAAATTTCATGGAGATATTGCAATTTATTCGTTTAATCTCGGAAACATTAATTGTTGCTCGATGAATTACAAATTGTGTTTGATTTTATCAAGACTAAAGAAGGAGGCACAAGCAACCATCACTTGATCATCCTCTACTGAAGAATCATGAGGTCCAGGTAAAATTTATCCTTTTCTCCTAAATTAACTGATAAATACGGAACCAATATCGGATAATTTAGGTGAAATGGTCTTCTTGATACTTCTATGATTATATTTTTCTTCTTTCAGACGGTGCTGAACCTACATTTCAGTAGCTTGCGCAAAATTTCTCCGAATGCAAAACCAGTGAGATTTGGGTTGAGAGAACCTTGTCCCATCGGAACAGTACCCCTTCGTCGAGTAACAAAAGAAGATTTGATGAGGGCAAAGATCCTTGCCAAGGATACCTTCCATTGTGGCCACGAGGCAAAGTACCGTTCCTTCAAATCAACATGTAGTATCCTCTCTCCCATGTTCACATGCATATTTACACACATACAATATCATGAGTGATTTTTTTCAAAAAAAAAATCTATTAATGAGGTTACGTACATATGAGTTTCATGAGACCTCATGTCAAACATCCACTTATCACAATCTTAAAATCTGTTCTTTCCATGATTTGTGTGCAAAAAGAAAATTCATACCTCCTTTAATGTAAGACTGGTAGGCAATTGTGAATAAGAAACTGTTTAATTTTCCTTCGCTTTCTAGTGGTCTAAGTTACAAATTATCATTCGAAGGTGGTTTCTCTAACAGACAACATGATAGAAAATACTAAATATGGAGGGAGGTGGAGGTACGACAGTGTATAATCTAACTGTTGCTCTTGACCAACTCAGTGCACATAATATGTGGATTGAAACTGGTCCTCCAGAGCATATTAGCATGATTGTAGCTGGTTGGATGGCAAGTGATTTTTTAAGTAAGTCAATGAATTTTTTTTTTATAATACAAGAAGTTCAATATATGATAAACTGATATGAGAAAAAAAAAATCTCTTACGTTCCCAGGTTTCTCCACAATTATTTGATGATACTCTTACTCGAGGGTTCACTTATTGGACAGATGAGCTGTGAAGATAATTGTTAATTCTTAATTCAACCATTTTTTCACTGATTTTTTAGAATCCAAAATAGAAGTCGGAGATAATTTGAATCTTATTGACTAGAAGCATTGTCCTCACAAGGCGATGGCTATCGCAATAGGTGCTATAATGTACTATGTCCGGGCTTTGTCCAAGTGGATAGGGAGGTAATACCTGGTGATCCAGTAGATCATACTTCTACTTATGGTGGACGTCAATATGAGCTTGGAATCCATATCGAACAGGTATGTCTGATTTTTTCAAGGTTCTTAAGATAATGATTTTTAGTAAAATACGTTAGAGATTAATAGTTCTTTAAAGTTGGAAACTTTGGCTACCCTACTGAAAGCAATCCATATAAGCATATAATCAATCATTGCATCCATGTCATAATAATCAATGCCCCTGATACCAACCACGGTGTGATATAACAACGTTTATTAAAATAAACTAGTGTTATTAATCTCTTCATTTTTGACATTATTTGTACTTACTATCAATAGTTATTTGCAATCAGGATAGAAGTACTGGGAATTGGTGGTTTATCGTGAGCAGGCGAGTTTTAATTAAAGTAGGCTACTGGCCAAAAGAACTATTCCTATATTTACGTAACGGCTCACCACACACAGCTTGGGGAGGAATTGGCCTAGCTGGGAGCGATGGTTACTGTCCACCGATGGGAAGTGGTCACAGGCCAGATAGCACTATCCAGCATGCTACCGTCTTTCGACGCCTCCACTGGGTTGGATCAGATGGCAAATCCCTACCTTCTTCAGATAAGATGACGGAGTGGGTGGACAAATTCAATGTTAATGGTTTGATGAACCATCACTATTCCCGAAAACGTAGAATTGGCTACATGATTGATTAGCTTTGGAGGTCCTGGAGGTTCTTGCAGGGAATCGAAATTAAAATGAAGGAGCTATCTTGAGAAACTCAAGCAACAAAGCTATCGGTTTTCTCTCTCGCACCCTTTTTTTTTTTTTCTGTAATTTGTGATGTTCTTTTTCGTTTCCTTTCTCTCGTGATTGAGGTGGCAATTGCACGTGATGTGAACTCAATGATTACCATGACACCACATGCTTTCAACAACTTCTTTGGAATTTTCGAATATGGTAAATCTCTTTCAACGATTTCAACGAAAATGGTCGAGCGGATGGATAAATCTAGCATCTATGGTTGGAAGATGACTTGCTAAAAAAATGACAAATGAGCTACATAAATTCATTATAGAGACCCGGCAAGTTTTTGCCGGAGATAAACTCCATAAAAAAAAAAAAGGGCTTACCTTAAACAATTTGGTAAGAAAAGGTTTTTGCTTTTCATTTTATCAACTCCCTTTTACAACTTTACCCAAAAAAAAAACCCTTTTACAATTAATGTTTCATATTTTTCCTCTTTCTTGAGATTGATATCGCAATTTCTAGCTGTTAGAATTAGTAAGAATAAGCTCTAATAAAATAATAGCCATGTGGATATGTATAAGTCGTCCTTCGTGTATATCATGATTACAAATATCTTGCTAAAATAAACCACATGTGGCTATTATTATTTTAGATCTCGCTGCTAATGGTGTTAGTGGCAAATCAGAGTCATCGCTAGCCCCGAATGATAATACGATTGTAGGTACCCTACTTTATTTTTCTACCAATATGACCCCAGATCTCACTCATGGGTTTGGAGATAAATTTGGACATTAGAAGGCAAGCAATTACTACGACATCTTTAACGTTATCTATTTTATCGAAATCTAATGGCTTTAGAACCTACAGTTTTCAATGCATCGAAAGTTATGTCAATCAGGTCTGGAAGCGGGGAAGTATCACACGTCAGAATTAAGTCAAATCTCCTTATTAATTAGTTGACAAAGGAGAGTGAGAATAGAACAAAATAGGAGAGAGATGTGAGAATCCCCAAGACAAACTGACAATTTGAGGAGGCAAATGAGCTTGGTCATGTCTTGAAACCTAATTGACCCGGCCCGGGCTCCCTGTCCGAACCGATTTCCGTGAAGACCATAGTGTGAAAGTCCGTGGGGAAATTATTACCACACCATTGCATTCATTTGTACCTATTGACTTTGCTGAGATCCCAAAGCGCACTCAAACCAAGATGAAAACCTAACGGGTGAAGCTATCAAATGGGTGGATTGGGTCAGGTCGATAACCACTTGATGCATAATGACTTATTTAACCCGTTTTGACCTATTTTCATGCTATGTAAATTTAACCAATCATACTTAATCCAAATCACTGTTAAAATGCTTTCATATTTAATTCAATTTAAGAAGATTAGTTTCTTATAAGTTCTTGAAAAAAGATATATTCCTAAAGTATTGTGGACAATCTTTATAAGTTTAACAAAATGAATTTTTTTTTACTTTTATTTTTTTAGAGTTTCAATTTCTTTTTTCTTTTCTGCTTTCTTTTTCCTTCTGCCTCATTTGTCCACTGACCGCGCCCCCAAAGATCGACGAGATTATGCTTGCCTGTTCTAGGCAAACACGGACTTGCCCAATCCCAGCGAGCTCTAGGCTCCCCAGCAGCCATCTCCGGCCAGTCATGGCAGTGGTAGGAAGAAAAAGGAAGAAAATGAAGAATGAGAAAAAAATAAAATAATAAATTAAATACTAAATTATTAAAAAAATCAATGGCTTTATAATATTAAAAATAAAATAGCATTTAAATTTGTATCAGGTTGGTCATCCGGCTATATTAATTTCCTAGTTTGCAGATTAACTGAATTTAATAAAGAAAAAAATGAAAACGCAAAACTTGAAAATTTTATCTATATAAAGAATTAGGAACATGATTTAGATTGAAATAAGCACGAGAAATCAACAAATAAATTAAAATCCTTATTAAATATACTTATGGTAGTACTTGCTTTTAAGAAAACGGAATATAAATCCGATGTCACTCTCTACACATCCGAATTGCAAGGGCAACGCCAATTCCACATTGAAAATGGCCTTATACACGTTCTTTTCATTGAATTTACTATAAAGACGTCATATGAAAATCAATATTCTTCCAACGTTGTTTCTCTATCGAGAGAAAAGGGAGTGCATGATAATATTTTCGTTCCAGAAATAATTTCTGGCTAGAAATAATTTTTTAAATTTCTATTTTTGGGTGAGTTTTTAAGCAAAAAAATGCGTTTGATAATGCTATAAAATTTCTTATCCTAGAATAAAAAAAAATGATGCGGATGGGGCCGGCTGGCGACCGTCGGCGGCAGGTAGTGGTCAGCAATGAAGATTTCTATTTTTGTTTCTCGAAGAAGTAACTTTTTTTTATTTTTTATTTCGGCTTCAAATCTATTTCTAAAACTAATTTTTGTTTCAAAAATATAAAAATAAAATTACGTTACTAAACGAGTTTCTGTCCCAGAAATAACTTTGAAATAGAAATTTTGTTACTGGAAGGTTATCGTGCACCTCCTAAAACAAAGCCAATGGTCACATTATTCGCCTTTATTAAAGAGCTTTAAGTTCTCGTGAAGCTTGTGGATTACCTAATTTCAATAGAGTTGGTGGACATGAGAGAATTAAGGAGGTTGTCGGGATGCATTTCTACGTGAATTGTCTCTGAGGGAAAAGAGTGTCTAAACAAAATAGAATTTTTTTTTTTTTGTAACCGAAGTTTTTCACGTGCAATGAACTATTTCTCGAGATAGTGGGGGTATGAGCGCCAATGGCACTGATTAAGTCTCCTAAGACGTGGCCAGAAAAATTCAAACCTGGGACCTTATTAGTTTAACTGAACAAAATAGGAACGTTGCATTCACTTTAATCGAATTATCCAAAAAGGGAATACAATTTTTAATCCTTTGACGGCATAGATTAGTTTCTTTCTTCCCTTAATATAGAAAGTAAATTCTTTCTGGTTACATCAGTATGATAGTAGATTGATTCCGCGAAAAATCTCAAAAAAGTTCACATATGACAAATTTACCAAAAATTAATTTTTCACCATGAAAAATTACTAATTGAAACATCTGTAACAAATTTACATCAAACGAATATTTTTACCACAAAAAACCTCAAACTAGACATTTGTGAAAAAAATTTCCAAACTAAATTTTTTTTACCACGAAAAATTTCAAACCGGTATATTTGTGATAAATTTTCCTCAAACTAATTTTTTGATCATAAAAAATCCTAAATTAGTACATTTGTCACAAATCTATCTTTCGATAATATTCTTCAAATTGGGTTAATACCATGGATAACCTCAAACTAGTACACTTGTGACAAATGGATAGCAAAACCCTGAAACAGGTATACCCATCAACTACAACCTGTCATTAACTCAACAGTTTGATGATAAAATTTAACGGTAGCTAAGAAGAGGTAAATTTATCACATGTGCATCAGTTTGGAGTTTTTCATAGTGAAAAAATTAATCTGGGATAAATTTATTACGGGTTTATTAGTTTGGATTTTTTTGTGGTCAAAAAAGTAATTTGAGATAAATTTATCACAAGTTTATTAGTTTGGGATCTTTCATGGTCAAAAAATTAATTTGGGATAAATTTTTCACAGATGCGAGATGCGCGCAAGCTGGCCTGGACACCTTGGTTATAAAAAAAATTAATTTATGATAAATTTCTCATAGATATATCAGTTTATGATTTTTTTTAATATTAATCCTATAACATGGGATAATCTCCACCTTACCTTTTCCCAAAAGTCACAATTGGACATCTCTCAATTATTTATTTATGTTGTTAGAATTCGAGACGCAAATGGCATTTACTTTTTTATTGGGCCACTTTGGGTGCATTTGGCAAAGATTCTGATTCAAAAACTTAATTATGATTATAATTGATTTTTTTTATTCTGTTCTCATGATATGTTTTAAAGAATTAGAACGTGTTTAATAATTGCACAAAATTTTTGTTCTTGAGACAGAAATGCATTTCGTAACTGCACAGAATTTTTGTTCTTAGGAACAATTTATCTTCCCAATTTTTTCATTTAAATCAAATAGTTCTGTCTTGTCACTACAAAATCAACCTTTGTAGCATCACCAATGGAATGAATACAAATCATACATAATATGTAATTAGTCTATTTATTTTGTGGAGCATACAAACATGAATTTTTGCTACAAATTTGCATTTAAACACTTTTATATTTAACCAAATCATAGCATATTTATTTTTTTATAATTTGTTAAGAATGCAACAAAAATCTAGAGAATTTTTTTTAATTTTTTTCAATTTTTTTTTAAAAAATCCATTTTTTGCTAAAAATATTTATAATTTTGAAAAATAATTTTAAATTAAATTAGTTTATTATTATAAAATAAATTAATCTTTTTATTAGTGAAAATTATGTTTATTTTTTAAAAAAGAATTTTTATTTTATTATCTTTTTTTTTCTTTTTTTTTTCTCCGGCGCTTGGCGGCAGGCAGCGAACGGGAAAAAAATGAGAGTCTTCTCACTTTGTTGGCCTTGATTCTTAAAGTAATTCTGGAACTAAAAATCAACTTCTTTTTTTTATTATTATTTTTGCTCCACGCGTGTTTCTATAAATAGAATAAAAAAATTTAGGATTGTTACCGAATAGGTTTCTCATGCATTTCTATTTCGAAAAAAAAAAGAGAATCAGAATCGTTGCCATTGTCCCTCGTATGATTGGCCTTCTAATGGGTAATGACACGCGAACATGTAAATACAGCCGACGACTATTTTACACGAGGTGGGTTTTCCACGGATATTTCTCTTGGATGGCGTATTTTAGACAATTACATTCGAAATCTGTGAATTTAGCGTCGCCAGATTGCCACTATATTTGATAATCACGTGACCATAGGATGAATCAACCAAAGTGTTATGCGATCCCCGCCCGCCCTCTAAAAAACTAAATCGAGAATACTGCAACAGGGAATTAGCAAAAATTGGCTTGAGAATTTAATCTCTTAGGGACATAACTTTAGGTACAAGGACATAGAGAGCACCCAACGCTGCGAATTCAACCTGATGGAGGTCGATCACAGTGAAGAAATCAACCAAAGAATCGGCTCGGACAGTCGGATCGAACGAATCGCCGCACGTTAAGATGAGAGGAGCTAAGCTAGTGCAAGATGTACGTCATCGCAAGGGCAAGCAATAGGAGGATGTACGCGATTCCTTGATCAATCGCCTCCCCTGCATTCAAGAGAGAGAAGCAAGATAAGGCACAACCGGTCTACTGATCTCGAAATCAAAGAATTGATTGCGAATCAAACCATTTCGTTGGCCGAAAAGAAAGGGACGAGTAAAGGGTGCTTTTCGCGTACCATCGTTGGAAGGAGCTTCCGGCGCGGTCGACGGAGCCGTGGCCTGTCCGCAGCCGAGCTGAACAAGAGCCAACAACACGAACCCGAGAACGACTGGTCCGAAGCAGGATCTCATCGCGTTCATCTTGCCGCGAATGCTCTGGAGCAGAATTGTGAGACGAGGGACCGAGATCAGAATGACGAGCGAGATGGGAAATGAAAATGGTGGGACGGGTGATTTGTAGACGCTGGGGTTGGGATCTTCAAGTGCTTTTATATATGACGCCATGGCGGGTCAATCTGCAGTTTCCGGGAAAGCGAGAGAAAAACACGTCGTGAACACCGAGTTTTTGGATATTTGATTCGTGGGTGGCGGAGAGGCGGCGGCTTCTTTGACTCGGGACGGCCCCCCCTCGGTGGGACGATGGCGACTCATGCGCTGCCTCGTGGCAAATAGGCGCCTCACCTTGACCGATGGTGGGAACTTAACGACTCTTTTAATTTGGTCAAACATTCAACGCGCGTGTTTCTCTGAGAGCTTCCACTCGGCAAAACCTCTCGATCTTTTTCCTCTCGTGTTTCTCCAGATTCTAGAACGCGTCGAGCGTCTCGTGGATGGGACAGAACCCTGCAAAATCCAAATTGATCGCGCGGGGTTTTGGGGGAGAGGGAGGATCAAAACCTCTGCGAGTTCACAAGTCCACGGTATCCAAATTGAAAAGCATGAAGTTGTAAACCAATCAATCGACGCAAACGACGATGTCGCGGGGGGACGTAAAGCCGGTTCGTATGGGCCCTCGTGTGAAAAACTAATCCGTACACAAAATCATCCGCGACGGAAATCGACCTCGTGTGGGATGGGACTCGATCTTAAAGTGTTCGAACTAAGGACGTTTCGGTCAAAGCGAAAATTGAGATGCGTTTGATAAAGTAGTTCTCGAGCCAGAATCGCTTCCTCGACGAATGGACACCCCAAAAGAAAGTAGCAGAATTCTCCCGGGCATCACAAGGAGGGGATTGACGAATCAAAAGCACTTTATGCCAAAACTTCTACTTAGCTTCCTTCTGCCGCTATGTCAGTCCGCAACCGCACATATTCCTTCCTTTTCCATCCCCTTTTCTTCACACCCCCTTCCATATCAGAACAAAGATTCATTCGCTCCCTCGTCAGCTAAGGTTTTGCAACCACCAATATGTGCCTCCCGAACGTGCCGGATCTCGCCCTTGGGAACCCGACTCGGTGCTCTGGATGGCGGGTTTCGGCAGTGACGGGCATCGGTTCGACGGCCAATGCGGATGCGCCGGCGAGGGAGGTGCCGCGCGAGGCCAACAATGGGGGCGGTCCCGTGAAGCGGTGCGCATGCTCGCCCACGAGCCACGCGGGGTCTTTCCGGTGCCGGCTCCATATTGCGGAGTATGTGTGGAGAAGAAAATGTGCGCAGTGATTACATGTACGTCTCGTCGTGTGTAGAGGATGTCGAAAGACAGCGATGGTGAATAGGTGGTCATCAATATCATCGTCTTGCTTTATGTTTGTCAACTCACTGATGAATGTTGCGAGGTAAGAAGTCTCAATCTGGTGTAGTCCATTTCTTTTTCTTTTTCTTTTTCTTATTACGATTTTACTTTGGAATCCTGGTTAGCGCTGACGATTGGTCCTCACGCGTCAAATTCGAACTATGAACTCGTATAAAGCTGATCCGGGATTGTGAAATGCGAAGAGAAAAGCATTAAAAAAAAATACCTAATCTTATTGTATTAGTGTTGATTCAGTCTTAAACCTTTAAATAATGTCAATTTAGTCCTTAATATTTTGTAGTTATGTAAATTAAGCCCGTCCAGTTAATTTTGATCAGAAATCGCTAACGTGAATGCCGAGCGCCTTATGTGACACGATTGATGCTGACATGGATGTTTTTTTATTTACATGGATATTTTTATTTATTTATTTTGTTAATAATTTTGATTTTATTCTATTCTTTATTCATTTTTTATTGAGGACTGGCAACCCTCACCAACACTGGATGAGGGTGTGGCGGCCCTCGTCGGCTCCGGACGAGGGTCGCGATGCCCTTGCTTAGAGCTAGGCAAGACCGTGACACTCAAATCCAGCAAGGCGTGCAGCCCTTGCCCAGTGTTGATAAGGGTCCCCAAGTCTTGCCTTTGGCCGACAATGGACGGTCGGTGACCTTGCTGAACCTCAATAAAAAAAAAAAAGTAAAGAAAACAAAACAAAAAGACAACATAAACATAAAAATTATTTTTAAAAAATTCCACGTTAACATCAATCGTGTCATGGTGGATGTCCACGTCGACGATTTCCAGTCAAAAATTCGTCAGATGCACTCAATTGTCACATATGCATAATTTTTAAAACTAAATTGACACAATTAAAAGATTTATGACTAAATATGCACCAATGGAGCAAGTTTATAATTTTTTTTGGCACTGTTTTTTCCTAAATCCGAACTAGTTCCTCCGCCACCACTCGTCCCATTCGTTTTGAATTTGTTTCTATGGCGACGTATCTTGGACGATCAGTGTAAAAGTTTCCATCCACATGGATTGACAGAGATTCTTGAAGGTGGATTAAGGCATGATCCTAGGATCATGCCCAGCCTGATTGGTCCGAGCCTAGCCGAAGATGAACTTTTCATATGATGGGTATGCCCGGAAACCAAGTTGGGCATGCGGAGAGAGCTTGGTCAAACCCGTCCAGCTATGGATCGCCGTCTCCCTAACAGCAAATTAAGCTCACCATTTGGGGAATAATCAAACAAAAGACTAATTGATTAGCTTCGTAAGAAATTAAGACCAAACTATAATAAAATAAATAAATAAATCAAGACGCAAGGTCACGCTCAGGATGTCCAATGTGCACATCTCGCTCGAACCAGGTCGGTGTGCACTAATAATGAAAGGAACTCATATGAGAACGTGAGGGAGGAGACCATTTTCTCAAGATAATCCTTTTTTTTTTCCTCAAAACGAAGAATCTTTTAGAGTAGATTTTGACTTAAGTAATATCTCAAAGAATTCAAATTAGTCTTAAAACATGGGAAAATTGTCCAGAACCCGCCGGCCCAAGCGAGGGTGATCGACACCTGTCCAGGCGAGGGTGACCATCTCCCGAGGCCGGCGAGGGAGGCCCTCGCCTAAGGTAGGGAAGAAGGAGAAGAAAAAAAAAAGTAACGAAATGAAAATTAGCCAAGCGAACTCAATTAAAAAAACGTGAATATATTTAGGATAAAATTGACAAAATTTCCATGTAGTTTACATCTGCAGCAAGTACGACATGGCTCGGACCAATTTTTTTTTACTAACATCACGTGGTTGATAAAACTAAAAGGAATAATAACACAAACAGTTTCTGAAATTTTCATCCAATGTACAATATCACGGATTTATTTAACGTGGTCCATAAACTTTCAATAAATATTTAATCTAGTCCTTACTTTATATAAAAATATCTAATATTATATTTTTATTAATTGAATTTTAAAAAAATATTGATTATTTTCATATAATTTAGGAATTAAATTAAATATGTGCTAAAAGTTTAGATAAATTGAAAAGATCAAGCGGCAAAGTAAAAGGACACTTTCCGTCATTTTTTTCAAAATAAAGCTACGCATTTTCCCAGAAATACCCTTCAACAGGAAGAAAACAACAGGAGGCCAAAGAGCATCAGCCCGACAGAACCGAAACTTACCAGTCAACCGCAAGCTACCATTCCTGCCTGCGATCGAACGCTATTGCCACTCCATCTTTCAGGTTCTTATCCCAAAGATCACCGCTCTTCCCCGCATAAGCTTGCGTGGATTTAGCAATCTTCGGGCTTGACTCATCGCTAATGCCGCATTAGCTTCTTCGTTATCTTCATTGTCGGTCTACATCCCTCACGGCTTTTCATCTTCCCTTTGTTGTTCAAGAAAACAAGTAAAAAGAAACCCCCCCCCCCCCCCCTTTTTTTTTTGGTTTCTTCACGGACTCTCGTCGTCTCTGATCGCCTTTCGTTTCCAATTCAATCTGGAAGTCTCCGCTTTCTGGAGTTCTCCATTAAGGGTTTTCAGTTCGTGCCTGAGCGGGTGCGTGTGGGTGTGAAGATTAAAGACAGAGAGAGACCGGAGGGAGAAAGAGAGAGATTGGATCGAGCGAGAGAGGGATGGCCCGAGCGGGGAGCAAGAACATACAAGCCAAGCTGGTGGGTATGTCTTTCCCTTTTCTTGTTTTCGTCTATGTTACGTGTCGATGATTCTGTCGAAGTCTGAATTTAGGAGGTGGAGTCTTAGTCTGCTGCTGCTGTAGGTTGCGTAGGGTTTGATGTGCCGCATGCTTTTCGATAGAACTCGCAGAATATTTGTGATCGGTGATGATATTGAGCTCGTGGAATGATTCTTAATTAAGCTCGAGCTGCGGCATAATTCTGCATGATGAATTACTTGGATAGGAAGCCAATTCTCGGAGTACAAGTTCCATCGCTAAAAATTTGCCAACTGTATCCAAAAAGGGAATGTGCTTGCTAGCGATTTGTTATTGGAAGTTGGTGTTTAGTAGATTGCAGCTTTTCATATTATCAATCTTGAGTTGCTACTTGTCTGGAATTTCGTCTGGTAAAGAAAGATGGCTACGAGAAGGGCTTACTTGAATCTCTTTCTCATACATACATTGAACTCCTTGCCGGAAATAAGCATTGACTGCTGCTTATTTAATGACAATGCGGAAAATAGCAAGAAAGTTCTGGCTTAATGACAATTCATAACTGTTGTCATAGGTACTTCTTGGAGACATGGGAGCTGGAAAAACGAGTCTGGTGCTGAGATTTGTCAAAGGCCAATTCCACGAGTACCAGGTACATTGCATCTGTTCCACCATGCTTCAAAAAATTTTCCTGCTTCTGCAGCCACTGACTGGAGTGAGTTGCAGGAATCCACTATCGGCGCAGCCTTCTTTACTCAGGTCTTGTCACTGAACGACGCGACTGTGAAGTTTGATATATGGGATACGGCTGGGCAGGAAAGATATCACAGCTTGGCTCCAATGTATTATCGAGGTGCTGCTGCGGCTGTTGTTGTCTATGACCTCACTAGCATGGTATTAATTTCTCAAGTTTGATACAGCATTTTTGTTTATGCTGTATACGTTTGTTTAGAGGGATAGAAGCAGGGTTCTGTCATTTAGTTTTTAGAATGAATTGTTTTAGGTTTTGCTTTGATACTGTTGAATGTCATGTAATTACGTGACCTTCTTAGAGGTAGTTTGATATCTTTATGTTTTCTGGTGAATATAACTTGTTATAGATAGAACATATAAGCAAAGTTTGGCCAACTCCTCTATTGAACATTATAGTACTTAGGAGAACTCATATATTTGCTTCAATGAAGTACCTTACATGGAAAGAACTTATCCTCCCTTGAGACCTTTTCGTTTACTGGTACCAGTAGGAGATCATCTTAACCAATTCAAGTTCTTTTTTCATGGCTTCAGGACTCATTTCAACGGGCCAAAAAATGGGTTCAAGAATTGCAGAGACAAGGTAACATTCAAGAAATTTATTTGAGCTATTTGAGCTCTTGGTATTGTCTTTTTTTCAACCATTGGAGAGAAGGTTGCTGCTTGTCTATATAGTCAAAATAGTAGACGTTCTGAAGCGTATGATTCTCTAAGTTGAGGTTAAAACTTCATTGTATTTTCTTTTTCTTATGTTGAAGTAGTTAGGCCTGAGATATCTGTTTTCCTTTTCCAAGATTCAGCAGGCTTCATTCGTTTTGATATTTGCTCTATACCATGCATCTTCCTTTTTACTGTGCTTTGAAGTTAAGTCCATTAACGGTTGCTTCTGTAATTTTTATCTTTTGATGACTGTGCATGAGAAGCACATTTCATTTAGTAAATAGTACTTTAAAGAGGTGTCTTAGACAGTATGTGTCGAGATGTTGTTCGCTCATTTCCTTTCGATTGATGAGATTTTCCGATTTCAGATTAATGGTGAACTTTCAAACAAATTCAACGTATAATTTCATTAATCTGTTGGAGTTTATGTGTTTTTTTTAATTAACACTATACCCTGCCAACCACATGGCAGATATTGCAACTCAAGCTGAACAAAATCAGTGAGAACTGACACCTTAAATTTATCCCCTATTTTGGGGAGTGTGTTTCAGTAGTTGTTACAAATTGTACTGTACTGTAAAGTGAATAAGCTTGGATCTGATATGACAGCAGGGAATCCCAAGTTAATAATGTTCTTCGTGGCAAACAAGGCAGACCTGGATGAGAAGAGGCAAGTGCAGAATGAGGTATGCAGAATATGCAACCATCTTTTGGCATAGACCTTTTCTGATAAGGAAACAGAGTGAATGAACATTAAGATTCTGGACACTTATTCATTTTTTTTATTGGCAGCACCCAAAATAATTATGGCACTACTCTTCTTTCATTTGCTTTTTCCTGGCAGTGGAGGCTGTCTTCATTTTCACGTAGAGGATGACATATTTATCCCTATCGTAGTTGTTTAAAGGTGTCTTGCCCATTTACCTTAGAGAAGAGAAGATAACATTTTCTATCTCTGCTATTAGCAGTGGCAAGCATCAGTTTTCATGATGTAAGAAGCCAATCACTTCCTTCCAGTATGCCTGCAATAAAAACTGATCAACTTATATTCTACAACCGAAAAAAGATTCGTATTTATTGCTGATGCTCAAGGAAATTTTGATTCCCATCAACAACTATGACATTTATAAAAACCGTTTACTTCATCAGCACCTTAAGCTTAAATCAAAAGGAGCCTCGCTCCTGCTCTCAATCCTCAGTGACTATGTATGGACTTTCACAGTTCCTTGGCTTTATCGATCATTTCTCAGCCCACCCAACAGACTTTTGAGCCTTCATACTCCACTGTGCTATGATCAAAAATAACTTCTACTCTTATTCTGGAGTTTTTTCTGTGTTCCCCTTCAAAATACAATTATGAGCTGCATGCGACTTTACCATTGACATGTAACTGCAAGCTCCTTTCCTGGTGTAATGCATGCATTTATGCATGGCAATGTCTTATTTCTCTCAATGCCAGTGATTACTCAAGTGACATCCATATTTCAGGAAGGCGAGCAATATGCTAAGGAAAATGGTTTGTCTTTTCTCGAAACATCAGCAAAGACTGCACAGAATGTCAATGAGCTTTTCTATGAGATAGGTAATTTCATGGCTTTAAATGTTACTTGTTCAGTTTGACAAGGCAGATGTTTTGTTTTAGCTGGCTGAGCTTACTGCTCGTGTGAAACTGGATATACTTGCCCATTAGGCTGGCCTGTTTATCAAGTGGATAGAGATTGAAAACCTCAAATGCCTTGCAGCTAGTTTTTCTGCATTCCTATTTTCCCTGATAAAACTGAAAGCTGGAAGTTTAGATTTAAGCAATTTCTGGCTGCTCAAAATTCTGCCTCTCTCTTTTTTTTTCCCCTCGAGTGTTGAATTTGTCCAAAAGCATATTGCATTTAAGATAAACGTGCTACAGATGTATCTTTATTTTGTTGGGTTGCATGGTCTGACTGATTAATCTCTTTGAGGATCTTAGCCCGTATAAGCTTCAATATATTGTGCAAACGACTTTATGCAGCAAAGAGAGTGGCAAAAGCTACTCCTTCTCGACCAACTGGAATGAAGCTGCAGAGACAAGAAAGTCGAAGAAGCTTATTTTGTTGCTCGGTGTGACTCCAGCACTTGATATTGTACGTATTTACCTCCATGGTTCTTTTACTGAGAAGATGGGTTAGTTGAGGTTCGTACGCAATACCAATTGATGAAAAGTAACTCATAAGCCGGTGGGGTTCGAAAGCGAGCTATCGTAACGTATCATTTGTTCTGTACGGAGATTTAGACAGCCATACATATCGTTGGTTAGCTTCGGCGTTCTTGCCGTAGTAAATATCTTGAATCTTCTGTATTTCCTATATGCACCATTTTTTTTTGGCTGAAATCGGACTTATCCTGTACATGACTCTTGCTTTTGTTTTCAGTAAAGAAATCGCTGAGAATGGCTGCGGTGCACGTACCTCTTGCAGTTGTCGATGTTGAAGATGGAACCTCATTCGGACTCTGGCTCGTGAATACTCTTCATATGTACACAGTATTTCACTGAACAAAACCTTTTTCGTACAACTTCAATTGCGTCACATTCTCCTTCATGTGGAAAGGGTTATGGAAACTCATAAGCAATAACCAATGTTACTCTGAAAATGATCATCGTTATTAACCTTTTTCACGCATTTTTAAGCTTCTTGTTGTAGGGAGGATCCCTGTTGCTTTACACTGATTTGGGAAAAGGAGTGAAAAGATCGTGGAAAATTTATTAGCCTGATGTACTAGTACGGTAGTACCAATTATACATATATAACAGGGAAATCTGTGTTGAAAATCCTAAAATTTATCATGAAAGTGCAATTGAGTCTTAGAACTATCAAAAACTGTAATTAAGTCCATTTTGAAAGTTTTAAAATATGATTGGACCTTCATGGCAGTTTTAGGACTCAATTCGTGACAAGATTTAGGGCTTGGTTGTATTTTTTAAAAGTTTTTTTGAAATCAATTGCACTTTTGTGACAAGTTTTAGGATTTTCAATGCACTTATCTCCAACTCCGTGTAATAAGCAAATTTTCATAGACAAAAAATTACTAGTCAAATGGGTATTATTATTATTATTATTATTATTATTATTATTATTATCTTTTGTATGAATGATAGAGATTTACATTCAGGGTAGCAATTGCTACACGTCAAATAGGTAAGTTATTAGTCTTGCGTGGATTCTTATTTCTCTATATTTTTACTTGGATAAATTACTAAAAGCTAATATTTGCAACGTTACTTTTCTCTATGGATAATTACTATCCATACGGAGAACTAAACAGCACATTACTTTGTTTCTAATGAAATGTTACTAATGCATAAGAATATGGGAAAATCACTTTTAGGTATATGTACTTACTATTTTTTCAAGTCGGAAAATAACAATGAACAAGCTAGGATAAGAACGAACCGCGAGTTACTTTTCACCCTAAATGGTTTTTACTGCTCTTATTAGCAATGACCCATCTAATCTAACGCACGAGTTTAATCCACATAATAATTAAACTTCTAGGCATAATCTAGCAAATCAGTGACCAACTTGGGCCTGTGAAGGCGACTACTTTGTTCAATGTAGGGTTCTTACTTCCGAGACAATAGATGTTGTCTGACTGTTTACACGAGAAACAGCTAATGACCTCGGTCAAATCACAGAGTCAATTTCTTTTTCTTATAACTTTTTTTTTTGGGCGTTTAAACTTCTTTTTTTTTTCTTACAACAATATCGGAAAAGAGCTCCGTTCTAAGCACGAGCGAATCCATTTTGAGTAGGTAAGTCTCAAATCTGTGAATAACCTCTTAGTTTAACGATCAAGCAGAACCTCGAGCCTTACTCTAATTGATCGGCCCCGACGAATTTCTTTTGCAGACGATCATGCACCCAGAAGCAAATGGGATACTAGGAACATAAGGCTTGGTTTGAAAGACTGTTTTCAGAAAATAATTTTGTCCAGGCTTATTGAGTAATTGCGAGTGTTATGGCCAACATTACTCAAATAAAACCAAAATGGGTAGCGAAATATAAGGCAGGGTCGATGCAGGGGAGCAGTTGGAATCCAAACAGAGGATTCAATCGTTATCGCAGGGGACAAATGCTTACGGGCCGGTGGGCGAGTTATATTTCTCGGCCTCAGCGCGTTTGGAACCGACAAAGCCATGAAAAACAGTAATTCCAACACAGGGCCAACGCATATAAGACCAAGACAAAAGTAAAGTAAAAGCAACGCCTCTGCTAATTTACAAGAGAGATATCAACAAACGAGAAAAGGAGGAATAAGGGGAAGACAAAAAAAAAAAAAATTGCGTAACAGTTTCAGTCAGTACAAGTGTGGCTTAGGTGGACGTCTGGACGAGCCCAACGTGTATGCTTGCAAAAGAGAGGAGGTCGCGAAAACCTGCCCTCCGTTGATCATCACTTTGTGAGGCACATAGCGCCCAGCTCCAAAAGAGCGTAAAACAGAGCCAGGCCCGAGAGGGTCAATGGAGTAGAGATGGGACTTTGCCGGGATGATGGTTCCGCCTCTTCTACGTCTTTGTCGTCGTCGCCCCCGGCCTCTAACCTCAACCGGCCATTTGCTAGTCAATTCGGGCGGTTCACGTCATTGTGGTAGATACGGTTCGATCTTGTACGCCAGATGCTCAGATGTATCGCCCTAGGTATAACTTCCTAGCACACATTAAGTTCTGAACATGCCGCGTCATATCCGTTGACAATCTGTTTTGTGGAGAACTAAAACGGTAGGCCACTGGGGGAGAAAAGTGAGTTGGCCTCTTGCAAACGCGAGCGCCCCCAAGACAAGTACTGCGCAATCACAATTCAATGTGTTAGAAAAGTTTCGTCTCGATATAGAGCGGAGGAGTTGATATATTCTCGTTGACAACTCAATGACTTAAAATTTTGAGTAAACAAATGTCTAACTAGATATATTGATTGATTCGAACTTGGAGCTCCCTCTAGGTGTGCTTTCGACACTTTGCTTGATGGTGCTAATATCTTTTTGAAACCCGTATGGCTGCAGTCTTTTGATAGAGATTAATCGTTTATTTCAGGATGCGTCGACATTCTCTCTCTCTTTTTTTCCATTCTAGTTTTTGACGTGTGGAGAAAATTAGAGATACAATCAAAAGGTATGTGACTAATCCAATTGAGGCAGGGTTAGCGGCAGGACGGCTTCTACTCTCTGTGTCTTCTTACCTTCCCAGGTTTCTTACTGTAGTGCATCAACACTCATCCTTGTCAATAATGACGCTTTCCTGTCCTCCTCATCTTTCTGGTCACGGACCACATGCCACGAAACCTCTTTGAGCTTTGAGACGTATCGTAATGATTTGCTACGATCAGAACTACTTCCTCCGTACTTTGTTTGCTCAAGCAAACATTCAGTGATTGGCTATCAAACTTGGGGTTACGGTGGAATGATCCTCCTCGGACTCTTGTCAGCTTGTGGGCTTCGGCAATTGCTGAGAACGACTCTCAGCGCACGTACTCGTCGATGTTGGGAATGGAATCTCATTCAAACCATACGAACAAAACCTTCTTCTTACAACTTCAAACTCTTTAAGGCAATGAAAAAAAATGCTGATTTGAAATCACGGTGCTTTGATATTTGATTACGAATTTTAGAGGAAATCTCTGTTTCGTGCTACTGTTGATTGCATTGCTGCTGGTGAGTCACACACACACACAGCAGCTAAGTTGTTGAACTCGTATTGCAGGGAGCAACTTTACCTCGTGGAAAAGTTGGGGAAAATTATCTGAAAAATCATTAATCATCTCTAGTGCGAGCGAGGCAATTCAATCCTAAACCTTTTGAATTTATCAATTTAGTCTTAAACATTTTGATGATTTAAATGATGAATAAGTCATGAACCTTAATGTAGTTCTTCCGACTAATTGTGGTCGAAAATTAGTATGGTAGTGCTCCAGTTGTTAAATGGTCCAAATCAGCGTCGACTGTGTAGGACGATTGATGCCGAGTAGAGAGCCACGTGATTGATTTCTAACCAAAATTAGTTGAAATAATTTCATTAGCAAATTGTAAAAAGATTTAGGACTAAATTAGCAAAATAGTCAAAAGGTTCAGGGCTAACTTTGCAAATCGTCAAAAAGTTTAGGTCTAAATTGGTACATTTGAAATGTTTAAATTGGTACAATCTTTTATGAAGTGTCCTTAATTTCTCAACTAATAACCTGTTAAGGCAACGAAATTAACTCAGTTAAATCATAGAGTCGACTTCACTTTCTTATGATTTCTTTTGTTTTATGTAAACTGCCTCTTCTTATAATGGCGAGAGAGAGAGAGAGAGAGTCCTATTCTCTTGTTTTAACGACTAAAAATGGACTACAAAATCCAATTTAGAGGTATAAACCTCGAATCCCTAAATACCCTCTTAACTTCATGATCAAACAGGACACTAGAACTAAACCTAAACGATTGGCCACAAATACAGAGCCATTTGTACTTTTGTAACCTAGGAAAATCGATCGACAAAACTCTTTTTTTTTTTTACGAATTTGTAAAAAATATTCGCATTCGAGTGCGATCGCTTATCTCGTTCGAACATCCACGGGCAATCATCACATTACCTTTATTTGTTTTTTTTGTGAGCAAATTTTCAAGTGTCATTCCCCCAAAATTACTCGAATAATAAAGAACGGATATCAAAAGATCATGGTGGATGCAGGGGGAGCAGTTGGAATCCAAAGAGAGGACCCGATGGTTGTCGCAGGGGACAAGAGCCTCGCGGGTGGGCAGAGTTCCATTTCTCGGCTTCAGTGCGTTGGAACCAACAAAGCCATGAAAAACAGCGAGAGGTTCGTTTTTTTTTTTTTCTAGCCCAGTCTTGTTCTTTTTGTGAACTGCGAATCGCAGTTCACATGCCAACTTTCGTGAATCCCAACACGGGGCCAACGAGCAATGGACAAGAAAGCCTGCTTCGTGCTTCCTAACCTCTGCTTAAGATAAAGAAGCTGGACGACGTACCCGCCAGCTTTCCAAAGACACCCCCACACATATCAGACCAGAACAAAAGTGGAGTCAAAGCACTGGCATCTGCTCATTTATGGAAGAGGTATCTTACAAAGGAAAAGAGGAAAAAGGAGCAAGCAATCACACAATAAGGGGAAAAAGAAGATAAAACAGGACAGTTTCAGTCAGTACAAGCGTGGCTTTAGGCGGGGGAGCCCGATGTGCATGCCTGCAAAGATAAGAAAGTAGCGAAAACCCACCCTCCATTGATCATCACTTGCTCATGCACGACACCCAACTCCAAAAAGTTGCAGAACAGAGCAGATTTTCTAGCATACTAAACTAAACTAAACTAAACTAAGCTAAGCTAAGCTACCATGAAGGGGAAGTAGATGGGGTTCCTGTGGATGAGAACGAGAGACCGTTGTTGCTATGTGTATGAGAATCGCTCCCTGATGCGCACAGAGACCCTGCATCTCTCAATGGAACAGAGCAGGCCTGAGCGGGGAGTTTCTTCATCGGAGTCAGTGGAGGAGTGATGGGACTCTGTCGAGATGATGGCTCTGCCTCTTCCGACTCCTCATCATCGTCACCGGAAGAAGCCCCGGCCTCTAACCTCGACGGCGACGAGCCGGGTGTCTCGAATGGAGTGTTCACTGGTCGATTCTGGTGGCTCATGTCATTGTCGTAAATGGGGTTCGATATGTAAACCAAATGTTCGGATGCATTCCCGGAGTTATAACTTCCTCGCACAGTAAAGTCCTCAACATGCTGCGTCATGCTAATGGCAGCGAAACTCGGGGAAGAAGCTGTGACGGCGAGGCAGATTTGGCGGGGACTCAGCTTCGGCTCTGTTCGGCTTAAGTCACAGGTAACCGTGGGGAACAGGAGGCTCCGGGGGGCGTCGAGGACGCCTTGCGCGTAGAAGCTGCTGAGAGGAGAAGCGCGTGGCAGAGGATTTGAAGAGGGGGTAGCCGCAGGAGGGGCGGGGACCAGGGCGTCGGAGGTGGCCGCGGTTTTCTGGAGCCTGCGCCGGCGAAGCAGAAGGGAGCAGTAGAGCTCGGCTAGAAGAACCAGGACAAGGCCCAACACGATGGCGAGGCTTCCTGCCATTACCAGTGTTGCTCCCATAATTACCTGCGTCGTCCCCTTCATATCTCTCTCTCTCTCTCTTTTCTCCAAAGGGTATGTGTGCTAGTGTAGAGAAAAGTATTTTATGGATGGTACAGTAGGATAAGGAGTTGATTTTGGCGGGAAAGTGGCTCTGCGTCCTTGAAAGGGGAAAAGAGGATCTGGGGAAGCGAACCTTACATGGCATCGGACCTGACCTCTGGAATGTTTAGGCACTTCACTTGAGAGGCTCCTGCTTTCTGACGCTTCTTCTCGCTGGGGGGTTCTCTGACAACGCGATGTTTCTGGGCAACGCTCTTCGTTTCAACAAGTCAAGGCATCATAATAAAACGCAGCAGAAAAAGAGTAGCAACCTTGTCCGACAGACAAAGAAATAAGCACAATAACACGAGCACTACCTGCTCTAACTGTCGTTGCTAAAACCGACAAAGATGGAAAAAAAAAAATGAAAGGAAGACTACTGAACTCGCTTTCTAAGAGTGGGACTCCGGTACAGTTGCAACACTGGCACAATCAATTCTACGTCTATCCTGTATATATCAAAATTATCAATCAGTAGAACATAGTCCTATATCATGAGATCCTACGGAAACACTACCGCAGCATCATTTTCCCTCGACACTCGGGTTCGTGGAATAACCGAAAGGTCGGCCACTAAGGAGAAAAGTGAGTTTGCCTCTTGCAAATGCAAATGCTTGAAAATTAAGTCCAATCCAATGTGTTAAAAGAATCTCGTGGAGGCACTCTGCTCGATGGTGCTCGGCGTGTACAGTTGGTGATGATATCTTTGTGAGGTGGCAGAACACACTGGGTGGCGATGTAGGAAGTATCATTCTGCTGACGTAACCCAGGACAGTGTGTCATAGTAGAGAGTATGCCGGTGGATCCGCTTTAACTTCCTCTTAAGGCTGCAAGTCGAGCTGCCAAATCATCATAATCTGGCAAGTTCGGGTGCACGTGCCGAGCCGGGTTGGGCTTGTCAAGCTGAAATGAAGCGGCACGAGTGAAAACCTTGGCTGGCTCTGATGGGGTTTGTTCACGCGGGAGGGACACTGATCGTGGAGGAAGTGAAATGATTTCTGAATCCTCATCGTACTTAGGCCTGCTACTATCAACTGGGGATCCACCAATATCAGTTCCCGAACCATGGGCACGACGGCTTCTACTCTTTTTTCTCACTTTTCCAGGTTCATAGGCAGAAGGCTTCTTACTGTAGTGCATCAACAGCTTGTCAATGATCCTTTCCTCCTCATCTTTCTGGTCACGCTCATCATCAAACAGTATCTGCAGGCCACGTCTCGAATCATCTTTTCTCCTACTCCTTGATGGTCTTCTTCCAGTATGAGCATCCTCGTAATCAATCTCGTCATGAGCAGATCGTGATTTTGAATGTTTCCTCCTAACTGATTTTGGTTTTGGGATGGGATAACCAGGCATGTTATCTTGGTCAGGGAACTGTTTATTATCACCGTGACTTATCACTCTTGCAGGCCCAACGTCCTTTCTCTCATCATCAGGACAATCTGAATGGACTTTCTGAATAAATGGACCAGGAATTTCAGTTTTAGGTGTTGAAGGAACTTTCGAGCCTTCAAAAATATACTCTGATTTGGATCCATACTTGCCATCCTTCTGTGGTTTACCATTTGGCTTAACATAAGGAGGTGGCAGGGGACTTTTGTAGTAGGACCTTTCTATTTCTTCTCCCTTGGCCTTTCTCAATGAGTTAGCAGCACGGTCTTCACGGCCATTATTGTCATTCTCAGATGGCCCATCCTTAACATCAGTCTTTATGTAGGTTCCAGCAGAATTAGGCAGTGTGCCTTGATTCCAGTGAAGTGAACCATCCCTGTGCTCCCTTTCTAGAACACTTCTCTCCCTTCTGTTCTGGCGCTTCAATCCACCATCAGTGTCTTTATATCCTCTTTCATGAGATGAATCGCCTGATTTTATTGGTTTCCGGCTACTATCCTCCTCAATTTTATAAGAGCTGTGACCAAGCCTTCCTCCTGGAGTACCATTACTGTCCTTTTGCCGTTTTCCATGAGATGAAGCACCGGACTTAACTTGTTTCAAGCTAGTACCCTCCTCAGTTTCATAAGAGGCTGGACCAGGCCTTCCTTGTTGGGTAACATGATCATCTTTCCTCAAGATAACAACGTCCTCGGACTCATTCCGCTTGCTGCTAATTGATTCAAGCTTTGGTCGAGGATTGAGGCCATTTCTTCTAAAGCCATTGGCTTCCATATCATTACGGGATCTCTGCCCTTCATCCACTTCTTCAAAACTTTGCTTTGGGGGGAAATTCAGCTTCTCTCCCTTTAAAGGAACATACTTGGCATTCGTCAATTTAGAGTAATCAGTGGCATAGGAAAGAAGTCCGTGATCTTTAGGCTGTTCCTGCAAGAAGCACAAATAGAGTCGGGATATGAATAGATGCATTTAGAGAATATCTCTTAGCATTTCATGTAAGTCATAATCTAACACTTGAAGACAACAAAATGCTCAAAAGCTTACCTGGACAGTCAAAGAGGTTCTGGACATTCGTTGTTCGAAAGCCCTTGAATCCCACATTATTGAAAACTCTGATGCTATGTCTTGCATTAGCTTAACTTTCTTTTCCAGAGTAGAAATGTTTCCGGATAATTTGTTGGAAAACTGAGAGTATTTCGCGTAATCAGTGACATTGTAAAGCTGCACATTAATAGCTTAGCAAGCATCGTCTGAGTTTAGGGAGTACCTCTTGATTTATGAAACAGTCCAAGGAATTTCCGTATCTCTCTTGGAAAATCTTCCTAAGGTCACGCAACTCTGGCAAATCAGAAAATCTTGCAGCAGCAAACATCAGCGAGGATACAGCCTCTCGACATTCCTCTGGGCATTCACTGAAAAGAACAATGCAATAAATGATTAGTTATCTTACCTAAAAATGCTTCAGTCTAGTGTAGAACATTAAGAACAGTATTTGATCAGAAGAGAAAGAAGTAACACGCGCGGAATTTATAACCTGGTACTTCACAACAAAGCATTTAACTGGTAACGATAAGGTTTTATTGTCTCTATCCCAGTGGTAAGATTTGGCATCATGGAAATCATCCCCCTTTTTGTCTTGTGCTTATCAAATATTTTACTTTCTAGAGTTTCAGTTGATAGAATAATGCTTTTTCTCAACCAAAATGTTCAAGAGCTTGGAGAAATATAGAGAGGAGAAAGTAGTCTTTCACGGCCAAACACCACCTGTAATTGCAATGCAATACCTGGAAAAAAACAATTGCCAAGTTCATATACCACGTGCTTCTTAAAGGTATGGTCGTTCACCAGAATGCATCGGAAAGAGCAACATCATCTGTACAAACGCATCAGCAACTTGCTACATAGCTACAGCAGTTGCTCATTAGCATCCCTAACTGATGTCATTTTCACTTGCATGTTCCGTGACATCAAGCAACTTAATTATTGCAATCCATGTTCCAAGTGACATGGTTGCAGAAGATTAAGAAACCACTATGAGGATTTGGGGACCAAGATTATTTCCAGAATGCGTTGGCAAAGGGGGATTTAAGTTCTCTAGACTCTCTACTTTAAATGTCCTCCCAATTGAAAAGACCCGCATCTCTATTCCACGGGGAAAGCAAGGACAGTCGGGTTAATGAGCTGTGGACTGCAATTCTTCTTAAAACGATGGACGTATTTCCATCAATTATTCGCTAACAATATCCTTGGAGCTGAAGGCCATACCTCTGTTTTTGGATTGTTGACATGTGCTTCAACAAGAACTCACAACAGAGATCGACAAAATCATAGCATGACGAGAGCATCAATTCAGCCAGCAGTCCTTCAGCCTGTTCCAGAATTCACCACGGAAAATTACTCGTTTAAGGACTGCGCACAAGATATAATTGGCGCTACCGAATATACCGATGTTAGGCACGATACTAAAAGCCATCAGACATTTTCCACTCGAGAGCTATGGCAAAATCAACCGTTGTCCATTTTACATTCTCTTAATTCTACCTCTGAATGCAACCGCATTTTCTGCAATTTTTGTAACTCAAAATAACTGAACAAGAAGATAGTGATTCGATTTTTTTCTCTCCAGTTCCGTCTGTAAAGGAAAAGAAGATTCAAAAAAAGATTCAAATGTCCAAAAAAATCCGCAAAAATCGCCATCTCCTCGCAGCGGTCACGCCGTCTCTTTTTCTTTTACTGGCCACCATCATATCATTAACAAAAGAGAAGGGAAGCCACTCCAAACCAGACCACGCAAAAGGACCGAGATCCCAGCATCGAGAGCAATGTAGGAGTCAAATTACCCGTCCGTAAGCATTGATATCGAGGCCATTAGCGAGGAGATCGGCCATATCCTTCTTCAGGAACTTCTGCGTCGCCTGCCTCTTCCTCCGTATGACATCGATCCTCGACCGCGTCAGCTTAA
This sequence comes from Rhodomyrtus tomentosa, assembly GCA_028455895.1. NCBI lineage: Eukaryota > Viridiplantae > Streptophyta > Magnoliopsida > Myrtales > Myrtaceae > Rhodomyrtus > Rhodomyrtus tomentosa. The sequence goes on from JAPCWY010000004.1 coordinate 37,720,392, forward strand.
TCAACGATTTACTGGCAAAAACAAGCACCAGAAAAATAACGGCTCCGAAAACCGAAACAAACATCGCGACCAGGACACTCCGCACAACAATAGCTCCTACGCGCAAACCAAAGCCAGAAGAAAAAAAAACGCAGAGAGAAGGAAGAGATCTGAGAGCTAACCACTTGGAGGCAAAGCCGCGACCGAGCAAGACGTCCAGCATCGTTCCGACTCTTCTCAGCGAGCGATGATCACTCGCTCGCTCTCGGGCGAGAACGACTCAGTAATGCATCGTGCTTCGAGGGAGATCGAGTTCGGCCACGAGTGAGAGAGAAAGCCTGAAAATGCACGGTAACGCCTAACAGAGAGAGAGAGAGAGAGAGAGAGGATGACAGTGAGCAGATGCTTTTTCAAAAAACTGGCCTCGGCTCAACTCGGTAAGTGGGGACAGCAAAACGGAGCTGGAAGTTACGATAATCGCCTCGGGTGCGAGGGAAGGTATCCTGTGTGTTTTGCTATTATCCATCCAATCCCGTGTTCTTATTATTATTTTTTTCAAGAAATCCTTTTATCGAAATATTTCTTTTAAAATATACTTAGCAAAGTATTTTGGGTAATTTTTGAAGAAAATTGCGTGTATTTTTGTCCAACTTTCTTGATCTACATCCCAACAGCACACAAAATCATTCCATTATTTTCTAGATCAATTATTAATGCGGATAAACTTTTGCTCATTGTGCTAAATCAATCTTATAAATTAGTCTCAAGCAAATCGCTCAAATCGAGAATTGCGATATCGAGAAAATAAATAAATCAATAATCCGTAAAATCTGAAGTATGGTTATAATAAATTAATGCAATCAATGGAGATCTTTTAAGAATGTAAGCTCCTCACTCGAGTGAATCATTTAACCAATATCTCACACAATATACTTAAGTGCACATGAAAACACTATTGTGTTTCCATTTCCCTGTCACATCGGTTTTTGGCAAGAAAATTCGTTTGGTAAAATCCTATTTGAAGTATAAATGCGTTTGGTAAAAAAAAATTGACTTATGGTAGAATTTTCTACTTCTTGTCGGATTTTCTATTTCTGACAAAATTTTTGGCCAATTTCGAGAATTAAAATTTTCTTACTTCTCCGGCTTCAGAAGACATTCTCGCAGTCGTCGAACACCACTGCCCACTACTGCTGGCAGTCACTGCTGATCGCTCGCCACTGCCAGTCGCCGACCGAACGCCGATCGCCGTCGCCATCGAATATTTTTTCAATAATGTTTCGAACATTGTCTTTTTTAATTGTAACCAAACGAATTTCTCTGATCAGAAATCAATCTGGTCAAGAAGTATAAAAATCAACTTCTACTTTTAAAGATAATTTGAAAAATAAACTTCTTACTATAAATGGACTCTCCTGTCAAAAGTGTTGTCATGCGCACCCTTACAAGCGAGATTGTTCAGACAAATTCGTGAACGACGACATAATTGATGAAAAAAAAAAAAACCTAGAACGTAAGGCGTCGCAGAAGAGCGATCCGGAAACGGAAATGGAAACGTGCACAACAACGGCGACGCAGTGATTACATTGGGCATTGAAATACCGGTGGTTGATCGCTCGCTGTAAATCGGCCGTTTGGCTACTCGAATCTTTCACCTTAGCCGTTGCCAATGTCTAGAAGCAAACTGTAGTGCTCATATTATATGTTCTCTCGACACGTGGCGATCGATGAGTGGCTTGGGATTACGCCAAACGTGATGGGGGGCGAGACCGTCTGATTTTTTCCCCCCAGGTAACGTCAGCACGAAACATACTCCGTGGATGAATACGATGTCGTTGAAAGACAGAGTTAATACAAATGAGCAGAAGGGTAGTATGGGAAAAGGACTAGAAAAAGCCGGGGGCCCGGTTAATTCGGGTAGAGAGAAAGGGGTAGTTGCCGTTGGATGTGGGGACTTTCATCGGGTCAAACGGGTGAGTGGATGGTTGATGGTGATGTGGGTGGGAACCGTCAAAATGATGAGGAATCCGATCCTCTTGAGCTGGACCGCATATCTCAGTGCTAATCAAGTGCCGCCGGGGGGCGGGGTGGGTGTGGTTTGGTTAGTCTACTTTGGTCTTTAATTAAATTTAATTACTTTGGCCTCCCTTATTAAGAGAGATGTGTGTGGATAATTTAAAGAATTAAATTACCCCATAATAATAATAATAATAATAAGAAAGAGCATGCTTGATTAAATCGTACCAAAAAATTCGTCATGTATCCGCATTCCGCGCAATGCTGCCTTTTTTTTTCAATAGTAAACTTAAAGCAAATAAAAATCAAAGCGATCTGAAGATGCTTTATTTCGTTTTTTTAAACAAACGAAGTGTCCGAGCCAGTTTGCGCGTACCTGAACTGTTCCTTGAAAGAGACTAGCACAGCAACTACCACCATGACCTTCCACTTAAATCACAAGTGTTTAGTTGGGGAATCGAACTTTGGACCAGTGCGTCTAACCATACAATCTCAAGTACGCCCTAAACAACTGAGCTACCCATGTATGGGTTTTATTTCGTTTTTTAGTTCTCACATTTCGCTATTTTCTGCAATTCTTAAACGCGAAAAATTAATAATTTCTTTCTTTGAGAATATATTGAACCATTGCCGGATAATACAACACGGCATAATACATCCAAATACGAGAAGCGAAATCGAAAGCAGCAGCAACTGAACCGTAACTCTATTTAATTTTTCGTTGATTCTCTTTCGCCATTGAATAAACTCTAAAAAAAATTTATTTATTGGATTAAAAACATTTTGAACTCTTTTAAAGAATCCTATTTGACAAATTCAATTGTCGCTCACAAACGAAGTCCGGTTCATTTTATAAAAAAAAAAAAAAAAAATTGTGCAAGTAAAGGTTAGTTGAGTAATCACTAATCAGACACAATCAATTATGAATCATCCACTACTTTCTTCACCATTTCCTCCACTTTCCACAACCACCCACTAAATATTGAGGGGAAAAAAAAAAGAAAAAAGAAAAGGAAAAAGATCTACCCACTCAATTTTCTCCTCAACTGATAAATTCTACGGGCGCGTGCACACACATTATATATATGTATATATATATAGACACACACCGATGTTAATTAAACACAAAGCATTTCTCGAAGAATTGTTCCGAGAGCAACACAAGTTACACTGCAAAATGTGAAGTGACCGATCCATCTCATTTATTTGGGAATGAACTTGTAATTGTAGTAGCAACGAAAATCTAATCCACCGGCCTGGTTTGCATTGATTTTCGCATGGCCACACTTCTAGAAAAAAAAAATATCTACAAAATAACTTTCAGTTAATAGGGCACTTTATTTTTACTTTTTTATTTTATTTATGTCGTTAGTCGTCAGAATTGGTAAGGGTATCGATTTCTCGGTAAACAAAGGGGAAGAAAAAATCGTCAACCATAAAGAATCTTATTAAGTATTTGCATTTTAATGTAATTAAATTTGGTGTAAAATTAATTTTAATATTTTTTCCCCTTGTTTTAATTTTTTATTCCACGTCAGAGACAATCGTCAATTTATGAGTAGAGCCACAAGGCTCGCGCACAAATAAGCTGGCGGTTGACAACCTCTGAATATTTTCTCCTGGGCAAGACACAAGCCCGCGCAGGACAGTTATGTCAGGTTGGAGAAACAAAACCGTCTTTCCACCTATTAATCTAATTATTTCTTGGACTGTCTTTGCATTTTCTCCAAGGTTGGTTTTCTATTTTTTTGATTTTCTATTTTCAGTTATTACTGTTTGTTTAAGTTTTTTTTTTTTTGGTCGAATTGTTTGTTTCGGTTCATCCCTTTGCAGTTGGACTTACTACAAAAGGTCATATATGATAATATGCCAATCATCTATTGCGAAGGGATATGTTGTATTTTCATAATTCTAAATTATTAGTCTAAATTCTAATGCAAAATAATTTGAAAAGATCAGTCACTAATAATCTCATGTCCAATGAGAGAATTGTGGGAAGGTGAGATTGTAAGTAGGGGTGACTCGCTTCAGATTAGAATTAGAGGGGTTCCCACCTTAGAATAGGAGATCGCAACTACAAGAGCCAATTCCCGTTTCGTGGAATCGGGAACCTGTAGTGAGTACTTTGGTCATATTTTTGCCTCATTATGAATTTATGCTCCTTACACGTTTGAATACTTTGGCATATCGTTCATTAGAAACCCCTTCGATTCACTTATTATTACGAAAAATAAGAGCCCTATTACTGTCATTATTACCAATTCTTCTTATAAAAGTGAACCGAAAGAGTTTCTAATTAATGATATACCAAAGTATTGAAAAGTATAAGAAACATAAATTCATAATGATATATATATATATATATATATATATATATATATATATATATATATATCCCCAAGTGATTGGGTCCACACCTAGATTTGATAATCGAACCGATATTCACGAGTTTCAATTTTTAGGAACTAGGAATTGAACCAATTCGGTATGGTTCGGGCGGTTCTCAATTCAATATGCTTCTTTTTTTCATTCATAATTGTAAATGGACATGTATCGGAAAAATTGATTTCCCAAAAGGGACTACTATTAGAAATGTAAATAGACTAAATAAACATAATAAGCGACTCAAATAAGAATAATCCAAATAAGATTAATCTATATATTTTCACTACGATATTTTGAGTGAAGAAATCAATTTATTCTTTTTTTCCTACCCCGAAGATAAATTATAAACAAATAGCAAATAGAACAAACATTATGTACTTTTTTTTAACGGAAATACATGTTACTTTCATTTATTAAAAGAAGGAATAACATTTGACACTCCACGGTCTAAACATAACAAAGACCATAGGTAATAAGGTGGCCTTAAGAGCCAGTTCATGGTAAGCGAGTAGGTACGATATGCATTAGGTGGTGCATGGTAACACTTCTTTTTGTCCATTTCCTTGCGAGAAGTCATTCTAGTAAGGAAATGCGTTTGGTAAACCCAACTTGAAATAGAAAGCCGTTTGGTAAAAAAATTGACTTATGATATGATTTTCTACTTCTGGCAAGATTTTTGGCCGATTTTGAAAAGTAAAAATTATTGACTTATCCATTCGAGAAGTCATTCTCGCGAGGCACGCCGGTCGTCATTGCCCGTCGTTGTCGCCGGTCCGCTGTCGCCGATCGCCACCATCGAATATTTTTTTTAATAATGTTTCGAATATTTTCTTTTTTGATCATTGTCAAACGCATTTCTTTATCAGAAATCAACTTTTGAAGTAAAAGCTGAAAATTCAACTTTTACTTCAAAGCAAAAGCTGAAAAATCCGTTTCCCTGTCAGAATCACTTATTGCCTAAGAATTATTATCACGCACGCCCTTAGCCACCCAGCCGGCGACCTGATTTGTGGCTCGAGGGCAATGGGCCAGACTTATTCGGACCAGCCAGTTGAGCAAGCATGTACAATCGGAGACAGTTGGGCTGTGTCCACAGGCATTCTTCCTGGCCCAAAACCCAATGTACGCAACGTTCAGTAGATGGGCAATATGTTTCCAGCCGCACTTCAAGATCTGGCAAATCCACGACCCCAAGATTTTTATCAGCTTTCCCGCTTCGTGCGTTCCAAAGAAATTCATACCCTCTTTCAAAGTTAGGGTTTCAGCTTCACTTGCAGATGACGCTCGAAACTTCCTTGGGAAGCCTGAAACTACCACTCCGAAGGCATCCCGAAGGGTACCTACAGCCGCAGCATCCTTGTTTCTCCATTCCATGGTGCATCTATGTTTAACTTCAGGCAATCCTGATTCGATGGGCACCAACGAGTAAGTAGAGGGCTCTGTCCAGTTTGTCCACTCCTCACGCTTGGATTCCATCTCTTATACATTTTAAAGGAATTAATTGCCCAACAGCTAACACAGCAACAATAACGGAAGCCGAAAACGACACAGATAGTTAGGCAAAGAATACCTAGAGGCGCGAGACAACTCCCTCTAAGGAATTTGGCAAAATAGTCTCATAACTTTGGGAGAAAGAGTGCCTCCTCACAAAGGGAGTAGAAGTTACCAACCTCGGGCGGTTGGGACTATTTTTTACATGTCAGTGGAATCTTTATGCCTAAAATCCCGATTCAAATAGTCATTTATTTGGCGCCTCCTAAGGGTCAAGAAGTGTTTCATCAACGACAATCTAGGGCTTTGGAGCTCGTCTTTGAAACACCCATGCATCGAGTGCCAACTAAATGGCCCACAGAAGTTCAGCAAGTAACGAGTCTATGAGAGAGGCTTCAGGCGCTGGAAAATTTACCTTAAACAGCACGGTTATCTACTATCCACTTCTCTATTCTCGAGATTTTGGCGGGCGCAACATCAAAATTCAGTCTTTTATCTAACTAGATTCGTTTTGTCTAATTGCGCAACAAGAAAACAAGTTTTGGAGTTTCTGAAACGCCGTCGTGGAGAGGACATGAAGGGTCGAGAATCATCGTTCTCCTGAATAGGCTTTCTTTGGTTGGAAGGGCGTTATTACAGGTACTCCTAAGGAAGAAACGCACCTTTGGGTGGATTTGGGGTTTCCAAAGTCTTGTCCACATGTTCTCGAAGGGCTGTAGGAAGTAGACGCCACACACTTAGAAGCCTTTTTCTTTTGCTCCTTCTACTTGAACATAATAGGTTTCCCCCTTTATTTCCTGTCTACACAAGGCAGTCTCCTCTGGGATTGTAAGGATCTCCTGAGTCATTTCCTTGTTAAAGCACTCTGCTATCAGTAGCGAATATCTGCCAACATTCGAGGCTCTGGCTGGTTTGCTGGGCCTTCATATCCTCCTGTCATCTCCCACCCTACATCCAATTTCGGATTCGATTGCGTCTCTTCCCACTCATAAGCTATGCCGACCCCAAGATGGGCGGTTGCCTTTTTTGGCTGTCCAAACATCCCCTTCAGGGAAATAAATTCCTTTCAATATTTGGCCCCACAAAGAGTTAGCGGCTTGCTCCAGGCGCCAAACCTGTTTACCGAGCATCGCTTTGTTGAAGACAATTAGATCCTTGAAGCCTGATCCTCCCTTGTTTTTTCTGGATTTTAAGTGCTCTTATCTCCTCCAGTGAATCTCTTCTTTGTTTCCATTCTGCTTCCACCAAAAGGAAGCGATTTTCCTATCTATAGCTCCGGGACAAAGGAAGTTTAAAGATGGACATAGCGTACTGCGGCAAAGATTAGACTACAACATTTATGAGAATTTCCTTCCCGGCTTTAGAGATTAGCTTTTCTTTTCCCCCACTCTAGCTTTGAACTAACCTTCGCGAGCACCCAACTGAACATGTCCTTTTTAGTATTATGGCCCCAATCCAACGGGATTACTAGATACTTGCATGTTTCCTCTAGGATAGAGACTCGTTTTAACACATTATGTTTATGAAAACCCATAAGGCCATAGGGATTTTTGTATTTTGGAGATTGATCGAAAGACGTATGGCTGTGTTTAGTTGTCTCGATAAGGATCGAATAAAGTAGGATGAAAAGTCCTTCATATGGTGAATGTAGTATCCCATAAATATTTAGCACACTCGAGATAAGATTGAAAAATAAGTAGAATATTCAATTAAATATTTGAAAAAATTGAAAAGAGATAAACCCCATATCTAAGGACTGCAGCGATGCCCGTCGCCCCGATTACCCCAATCATAGACTGCGACCACCAGCTTTCTACATCCATCGAAGTGCTCAAGGTACAGGCTATTCGAGAATTACCTAAATGTCCGAGAATGTTTAGGGCTTGTTTGGTTCAACATTTGACTAAGAGATTTTGAGTGAATGTAAATACCTTTGGTGTAAAGGTCTTTTCCAAAATGCAATTAGTATTTAACAAAGTATTTTTTAAAAATACTTTTGAAAGCAATTTTGACGTAAATGTCGTTTGGTGAAAATATACTTCGTAAAGTATTTTTAATTTTTTATTAAAAAAAGTAGCAGTAGGGATCGGCGACCAGCGCCGGCAGCAGTGGCCAACCGCGGGCGAGAGGCGGCTAGTGAATATGACAATTTTAAAAAAAAAAATAGTTGTATTTGATATGCAACTTCTCTCAAAGTACCTCTAGAGGTAATTTGATTTAAATGCCTTCGGAGAGCATTTAAAATACAATTACATCTGCCAAAGTGAGCCAAAAAATGAACTAAACATGCCCTTAATCTCTCCACCACCGTCTGTGCGATCGCCATCTCGGCCGCCTTCATTAGGAGGGCGAGACTAGCTTAATTCGCTGGAGGATTCAAGACAAGCAAGGCCGTCCGTAGCGGGGGGTTTGGGTGTCTGCACAGAGGGGTTTTGCCCAAGAATTAAGGAGGAAGTTCCGGTGAAGCGAATTTCACACGATTCAATAGAGGGCATTAAGGAGTTTGGGACCAAGGTCGCGTGCTACTTTGTAGTGAGCACGTCTCCTCCTCTCCGACCGACGGAGATCTTGACAAGAAGCGAGCTTGCTCCATTTGTTGAGTCTCTGCACCGTCGTTGCCACAGTGGCCGTCGGGGTCGGTGGTGGCACCGATCGGCACTAGCAGCAATCAACAATTTTGCTCCTCATTTTGTTAATTTATTTTCTTTCATTCTTTTTCCCTGTCCAATCCAAATTTATTCCACCACCACTCCCTCTTTTTTTATCCAGCATTTTATCTGATCATATCCGGGTTTATTGGGTTTAGTAAACATACCCAAACACCGGATATGACGACAAGTTATTCTATTTGGACTCAAATCCGGCCTATCAATGCAGCCCGAGTACATAAAAGATTAATTTGACAAACAACAAATGTTGTATGTATTTTCACAATAAAAGCAACATGACAAATGTCATGGCATGATAATTTATGCTTCTGAAATTTCATGCGCACATGATGCTTCGTACCACATGCAAAAGGAAACGGTAAAGGCAATTATCTATAGCCAGTAAATGCAACATGACAAATGCATTCTCTCAATTTCGCACATATTTGACCCGATAGGATCTTAATTAAACATATAGAGTCCCTAAAAAATTATCAGGCCAATAATAACTCCTCAAAAAAATCATTGAGTTCAATAACACTCGCTCGAGAACAATCCCTCGAACCTTATCCAATAATTTGAACTCGTTAAATAACTAATCCACTCTTAACCAGGTAAGGGTTTTTGAATCATCTCATAGGGTGAAAACGAGCAATCATCGAGGATCAAGCATTTGCTTAAAGGGATCGGCCTGGGGATCAACCAATTGCTCAAAGAGAAAAGCTCCAAACATGAGATAAACGTAATGCCCGTCAAGATCGGGTCGGTTCACCATTTGGGCCCCAAATAGAGGGTCCATCCAGGAACCATTTGGGCCTAGATTAAGTAGTTTCCGGGAAAAATAGAGAGTTTGCCAGATATAACAGATCCAGTTACAATTTGCCGACACATCCATCGGTTAATGAATTGAGGACTCTGCATCTCCAACATGGAAGACGAATCTTTCCGAGGGACATAAACCGAAGAACAAAAGAAACAAGCGAAGCCAAAGCTCCTCCGCATCACCAGAAACACCTCAGGAAACTGATGAGGAAATGGAACAAGTAGTTCTCATGGTCGAGCAGCTCCCGCCGGACCAACCGTTCCAGGACGAAGCTCTGGGGCAGCAAGTCGCTGTAGTACAGGATGGTGGTCACGGAGGCGGCGGGCTCGCTGACCAGCGACGTCGCTAGCCTGACCAGTGATCGGAACATCAAAGTCGTTAGAGACTGCAAAAAACACCCAGAACACACAGAAGGAAACAAACATAAAAAAACACACTTTTTAACATATTAACACTTCTCCTTAATGCATGATTCGAAATTCAATTACAAAAACCAAAAGCCATTTATGTATTGTGCAAAAGATCAAATTGATTACACGATTGATACCGACATCAGAGTACAGAATGTATATACGTACCATGGCTGGACTGGAGAGCAGGCCCTGAAAGAGATGTTAGCAATGGAGTCCGCAGAGAGAGAGAGAGAGAGAGAGATGTAGGAGGATGGTGATGACCTGACGAGTACTTTGACCTTGACTCTATCAATGGATCTTCACCGGCTGTTCAGACCAACCCGTCCATATGTACATCGTCCATCTGGAAGACAACTGCGGTTCAAACGAATGCTGAGGAAGTAGTTCAGAATCAAAAACATGATGCTCGTTGGCCGGGGGAAAAAAAAAAAGACCATGGGGGGCATTCGTTCGATTCGTACATGGGTCGGACGTGGATGTATCGTAGGCCGGTCGTTTCGAATCTTTACGTTGTTTCTTCCACAGCTAAGGACATGGGCGATGGTCGATCCGAACTCGACTCTTCTTTTTGCCCTATTTCATTCGGGATCTCGCCGTTACTCGAATTACTTATTTCTACTGCTGATTGATTAGCTAACAAGAGTCCCGGTTTCCCTTGTGAGGGAGAGGAAGCTAAGACCGTGATTTCAAAGGCAAAGGCGTCGGTTTTTTTGACAAGAATGAGAGTTTGGACAAGAAAGTCGGGTGGGCCGGCTAGGTAGGACCCTAGGTATAAAAATAAAATTTTAAAAAAGGGACTGTAGTTGTCAATCAGCTTTGCTGGTAGTTGATGAAGATTATCTTTTCGCATATGGCTCGGCTTCAATTGGCTAGCAACCTCTATGCGTTGACCGCATGGCGTCGCCGGCCACAATGAGCCGACCTGGCCTTGGCCCTGGATCGATCATTGGAGGTTGGGAGTTCTGTTTGCAGCATTCGGCTCGGCTGCTGTTCGACTGGCGAGAGCCATAGATATGTGTTAGCGGTGTTAATTGTGTTGAAGGATAATCTCTTCTAGAGGAGCTCTGTTTCAAGGTAAACGTAAAATAAGTGAAAAGGCCGAATCTTTTAGAAGCTCAATCAAGCCAAGCCATTCAAAAGTTGAATTTTCAAGCACATGCCCGCTTGAAAATTAAAATTAATAATTAGCCGAAAAAAATTAAAAATAAAAATACAAGACATTAAAAATGAAAAATTTGAGTGTTGAGAGTGGGATTTGAACCCACGCCCTTTCGGACCAGAACCTTAATCTGGCGCCTTAGACCAACTCGGCCATCTCAACGCTTATGTCCACTTGCTCTTCAAATAAAAATTAATACCAAACATCAGAAAACATCACCACGCAAATAACAACTGCCATTGTCAGTTGACCTTGCGATGACTATGATTGTAATTAAGATTTCATTAATGGCTTCTCCTTAGTCTTTTCTCACTAAACACGTAATTCAAGAAAAATTGATAGACTGTGATGGTAATAATCCAGCAGTCTAGGCAACTCGCACGATGCCAAGCAATTCCACGGGCCTAATTGAAAGAAAAGGTTCATCTAGGTTGGCTCTTCTGCCTAAAAGTGACCATCGGTTCAAATCTAGGCCCAATTACCTTTTTTGGCAAAACCCAGCCAATTATGTGTGAATATACATGGATTTAGCCCCATCTGTTATTTTCTTCCGCAGGGCTTCATGATTGTGCTTAGTTTTTAGAGATAACGACACAGATGATCTCTAAACTTTAGCGAGTATACAATATCGTCCTTGAACTTGTAATTTGTTCAACGCGGCCATTGGATTTTGAGTATATGTTCAATTTTATCCATAAAATATATGAAAACATTTAATATTGTCCCCGAACTTGAATTAATGGAAGGATGTAATTGAACATTTTCATACAGTTTAGGGGGTAAATTGAACGTGCAACCAAACTTTAGGGGTCATGTTGAACAAATTAAAAGTTCAAGGATGGCATTGCATATTGAGATAAAATTCATAAGCCACATTACACATTAAATCAAAGTTCATGTACTTTGGTATCATTTACCTCACTTTTTACTCGTTCCATGTAATTATGAATACATTGAGAGCACCCGATAGATTGTCGCAACATTAGCAAGTCAAAAAGTAGATGGAATTAGCAAGAGCCCATGAACAAAAGCATCCCTCGATGGGCATCAACAACAAAACAATAAGAAGGACGAACGAAGGGTTATTCGAGGTTGCTCAGATCTCTTGGTCCATGGAATTTGCGAGGAAAGCGAGGGCATCTTTGAGACTCGAGTCGAATCGATTGCCCTTATGGAAACCCTAATTCACCTACATGCTGGATTTGACGAGGGTACGGATTTGGAATCAGATCACTAGGGGTGTTAAGCATAGATCGAGTTAGGTGGGACCGAGTGTGCTTATCAATGAGGCATGGGCCAAAATAAGGTTTTTCTCTAATCTCAATCTGGCCCGTTGCAACCATGAAACAAACCAAGCAGCGGCCGAAGCCCTAAAACGAAACCTCGGTCCTTCAAATTAGGCTTCTCACCCCCTCAAGCCCTTAGGGCTCTTGTTTATTCCGAAGTTGCTATTACGTACGCCCAAACTTAAGCATTTTGAAAGAGAACTATCTTTATGACCAAAAAAAAAAAAAAAAAGCTACGTCCCGCTTGCAGCCAATAGAACCACAGGAGCAGGATCCCCGGCCTTAAGGGCGGGGGATCCCTGCAAATCCCCTGCCGAGGGGAGGGCAGGGGATCCGGATCTAGAACCACAACTTAACTTGCAAGAGATAAATACTTGATGGCATTCTTCACAAAATATTTTTTCTAAAAGTGCCATCCCAGCAAATAAATGACGAAAATTGGATGATGATTGAATTGGCTAGGTCCGACCGGTCTAGAATTAACCCCACCTGATACTTAGGGATGGCTCAGAAAAAAATTAGTAAGTATCTAGAATTATATATTTCTTCTGGTAATTCAATGTTTGACCATTATGTAAAAGTGTACACTTGGAGTACGTAAAAACATGCACATTCAGGACACATAAACACTGCGAAACTTATTGATGCCGGTCTATAATTTCACATCACAAAGTGTCACGGGTACCCTTTTCTTTTTCTCTCCAAAGTGCTGTCAAATAACCATTAATCTCGTAAGACGCACCTCATTGGGGAACATGTCTAATGACCGAGATATAAGGGCGCTGTTGGAATCACCCGTTGCAACGTTCGAACTAACAATTAACTCGGAACTGATGCACAACCACACATGGTCGCGCCACCTGCGTACCCCACACCCCCCCCCCCCCCCCCCAAACTCGAAGCCGACAATGCCCCACCCTTTCTTGCCAATCACTTGCCCCTACGCACGCACCATCCCTCCTCTCGCCATTGTCAACGTCAAAGACATGTTGACATGATCTTGACAACATCGGAGCAATTTTCGACACATCACGAGCCAAGGGCCTCGCGGGGGCATGACCCACCACCACCACCACCGCCGCCGCCACCAATGATGTATTGAGCAAAACCTCCTCCTCCTCTTCCAATCAAATCGCTACTCTCTAGTTCAGACAAGGCACGTGGCTAAGGAAATCGCAACCCTTTTTGTGGCATCTTATCAGTCCCTCGCTTACTGTTTAGTAATTGTTTGTCATTACTAAATTTTTAATATCTTGAATCTTTATTCAATGTGAATCTTTAAACTTTAGCCCAACTTGCGACATCATTTCTGAATTTTTAATATCTTCAATGTAGTCCAAGAAATTTTTTGTACGTGTTCAATCTGTCCCTAGATTATATTAAAATATTCAAAATTATCATTACATAAAATTCGAATATAGGGAAAACATTGAACTTTAAGCTCATGGCCCACATTGAGCAAATTAAAAATTTATGGACAACATTGCATATTCGGATAAAGGTCTGGGGTCACATTGAATAAATTTAAAGTTTAAAGACCATATTATATGTTGACTCGTAAAGTCAAAATTCATTAACCATTTGTGTTGTTTACCCATGGAGAAATGAAGATATTGACCTCGTACTTAATCTTTGCTTCGAGAGGTCAACGGACTCTTTTGGCGAACCGACATGCCAAAGTAGCTAACCGGCCTTCATCGAGGGCGGTTCTTGAACTTCGAAATCACCACCCTCTAATCCTAGGAAACATGAAGAAATCTAGACTCTCCTAATCCTAATCAGGAGACGTTTTAATCCGAACCAATTCTAGATTTGCAGCATCGAGCAGATTCTCATGAAGTCGGCTCGAGCCCCAAATCACCTCAGTCGAATCAACTCTTTCCACTTGCCGATTAGGCTTGATAATCCGACGGCTAAATCTAGCGCAAAGATCAACCTCGAAATGATTTCACCTTTGGTCCCTTTCTGGCTTTGGATTCTTTCCCCTCTTTCTCATACATTCTTTTGTCCTTTTGGCTTCCTCCCCGCTATGCGCTTTTGTCTTTAGCACGCCCCCGTGTGTAAACCAATCACGTTGTCTAGAATGGGACCAGACTTAGCGGTGCGATTGCCTCGCACCAGGGGGAAATTGGATGGCGACAAGTTCCTTAGTATTCACAAAATCGCCCAAATTAGTTAAATAGTCGGGCTGTGGTTGTTAGGAAAAACATGGCGTCGCGAAAGATCATTGGATCACAGACGATCGATGCGGAATCTAGGTAGCTCGGCTACTATGGCTACAAACACAAGCGAAACGAGAGCAAGCAAGGCAGAACTCACTGTTTTCGCTTTCGAGTGCACGGTCATAACAGAACATCCCCCAAGTGCTAGTATTCACTCGGTATCCCCGAGAAAGGTACCGCCATAGCTCTAATGGGGAGCTCGAAAAGGGAACGGCGATTGCCCTTGTATCTTTCGCCTCTACTATTAGTCTTCCCGCTAGGAATACGAGCGGATCGAATTCAGTCTCGAAATTTACCCCCATCGAGCCAACAACAGCTCGGTACATCGAAAACTCGAGTCGGCGTGAAATATGGAATGCTGCCAAAAAGAAAGAGAAAAACATAAACAATGGCGACGTTCAAAAGTCTCGTCACGACGTGAATCCACAGGATCTAGTGGTTAGAGAGTCGTTGCTCTGAGTAGTTTATCAAACACACTTAACGACTGTGGTAAGATTACCGACAAAATGGGGCAAAGTAAGCATCAATCAGGAAAATTCGAGGGAAAATATCACAAAGATTTAGAAAGGTCTCGATGTCATATGTGAGCCGGGAATGGGAGAGCAAGAAATTCGGCACGAATTAATGACGTCGAGCGACTGTCCGAAATGCGGCGACGGTCCAAATTGAGATATTAAAGTATGATGCTAGAAGATGCTTTGCTTGACATGTCATGATTTCGGGGAGCATGAAAAGACGCGTATAAAAGGGGAAGTTGAAAGGGATTTCACCACTTTTGGTGATTCCATAATTTTGTGGTCTCTTTATTTTTTGCTCAACGGCCGAGGTCTGTCTGAATGTTGGTTGGGCTGTCGAAGAATTTGGAGTAGGGGTATTGGTGATTATCGTTTGCTTGTAGAACGAGCTGAAGATAAGTGCGCTGCGATGCCAAAATTGTTTTGGATTTCAACTGTTAGAAATATACATACAAACACAATAAAATAGAGATTAAACACAAGAAATAAAAGTCGAAATACAAGATCTATCCTTAAATTAGGATTAACATCCATCATAATATTATACTGTAATTAGCACACACACTTCTCTATTAGAAGTTTCAATTACAAGAGAAAAAAATTATGTGCAACAATGGCTATTTAGCGTTCCTGAGGACACTGCCGCTGCAACCACGGCCAAAGCAGTGTTCGCTACTTTCTTATTGAATGAGAGTATGAATCATACCTCGACATCAATGAGGAACACTTAAAGTGGTTATTCATGAACTATATTAAGTGAACCATCAATTTGAGTATTGAAAGGGAAAAAAAAAACATCAACTTGGGCCAAAACTAAAATCCAACCTCTCAAACAGGCAATCATTGGATTTGGCATGGTAGAGAATCGAATTTATGTCGTGCACTCAACAAAACGTGGGCCTGAATGACAAAAGTCCTTTAGCGTCCCTAAGGGCGCTGCCCCTGCAACCTCGGCCAGAGCATTTCCTCTGGACCCTCGCAACTACTTTCTTGTCGAATGAGAGTACAATCACACTACGATATCAATGAAGAAAACTCAAATTTGTTATTCATAAAGTATAACACGTGAACCAAGCGAACCTCTCAAACAAGAAATCATTGTACTTGGCATCGTAGAGAATCGAATTTATGTCTTGAACTCGATCCTACGTATCAAATTTAGTGATTACAAACTAATGGGGTCGCGACACCCGTTGTTAGGTGAGTGTGCTCACGGCTTGAGAGGTCTAGTTATATACTACCTTCTTTTAGGACATACAAAGTGCTTCAACTTGGTTTGCTCGAAATTGGCTCATTCGGTGGGAAATCGGGAAATGACTAACCAATGACATTTTCTAATGGACTCGATATGGGCTTGTGTCGAGACAGAGGATGTGATAATCATCAATGGCCTCCCGTCGCCACGATACCTAATCAATGGTTGGGACCACACATAATGAAAAGAGTCTCGAGATATGGTTGTCGTTTCGGTGTGGGAGAAACGAAGACGGGTCGTATTGGTCCGAAATCGATTTTCCCTCGAATGAAACTAAGCCAAATCAATAAAAAAAAAAACCAATAAAGAGGAAAGGAGTGGGAAAAAGAAAAAAGTTCTCGAATTTGATTGGTTTCGATTCGGCTTACGTGGGGCGATGCAATTGGACAATTCTAAGCAAAGAAGGGTAGGAATCTGATGACAAAATAAGCCGTCGCTACTCCTCCTCGGGTCGATGTCTTTCCAGTTGTCGCAATTCAAGTAGCAAGCGATAATAATGCAACGTAGGTCCGGTCCCCATATTTGGAGGTCCCAGTTGGCATTCCCTATTTGTTCATTCCTTTCAGAAAAAAAAAATCAAACAAGGGTCGAAGTATCCTTTTTCTTTTTTTCTTTTTTTAAATAAGTACTTGAAGTAAAGATTGTTTCAAATAAATACTTGAAGTGCCTTAATTATTTCAAAGAATAGTTATTTTTTTAAAACTAGATTTCAAAAAAAAAAAAGGCTTAACTAAAGATATTTTCGTAAAAAATCACACGCCACGGATGCTATTACAGGGATAAGTGTCATAAAAATCATAGACCTATTGCATTAGCGTCAATTCGGTCCTGAATCTTTTATTGGTGCCAATGCAGTCTTGAACCTTTTGTATTAGTGTCAATTTAGTCATAATTTTTTTTGCATTTATGCCAATTTAATCTTAAATCTTTTACATTTGTGTCAATTGAGTCGATTCGATTAATTTTGATCGAAAATCACTAGTGTGAACATCAATTATCCTGTGTGGCATAGCTCGCGTTGATGTGAGTATTTTTTAAACATTGTAAGTAATTTTTTTAAAAAAATATTTCTTAAAAAATTATTTAAAATATTAAAATAATATTAAGAAATGTTAAAGTCAGCGCCATCCTTGCCACATAGGCTAATCGACATCCACGTCAGCGTTTTTCGATCAAAATTGATCGAATTAACTTAATTGATAAAAATACAAAAGATTTATGATCGAATTAACACCGATGCAAAAGGTTTATCGCTGAATTGACACCAACGGAATGTTTAGGACTTAATTAGTATAAATGTAAAAATTTTAGGACTGAATTGGTATTAAAAAAATTTAAGATTGAATTAGCATAAATGTAATAAGTTTAGAATTTTTTATTTTTTTCACGCTTCTCCCGTGCTATTACAAAGCATGACATTTCCTATAAAACAGCCGACAAATAGCGAGCAGACAACCACGAATTCTCGAGCGTTATTATTTGCTCCCCAAGTCCCTAGCACTTGCCACTATCAGTACAACCCAAAAAAAAAAATATTAATCCAGAATTACAAGGGGCAAAAAAACAAAAGGAAGGGTGGTCCCACATGTGGCCAAGTCAACTACCGACACGTGTGTGGGCGCATGGTCTAGCTAGCCGACGCACGGGAATCCTCAGTCTAAAAGCAAAATCGAATAGAGGCATATCTAATTCAGATCTATACAGGCGAGCCACTGTTCTGGAACTGAACGCGCCGTTCAGGCGCGTGAAAAAACCCCCTCTGCCTCGAGAGAAAAAGAAAATTATAGGAAAAACAATGAAAAAATAAAATTCCGAAATCTTCTCATTTTTTAAATAAAAGCCTAAAGTAGCTATAGAGTTAAAAAGAAGAAGAAGGCATAATTCTCATTTTATTTTTCTCTATTTTTTATTTTTCTTTTAAAAAAATAAAAAATCGCCACAAGGGGGAGAGCTATGGCCACCGACCCATCAGGTCGGCAAGGTCGAAAAAGGCTGGTGGGATCATCGGCACCTCAGCGAGGGACAGCGACCCACCCTGGCGACTAAATGTGAGGGCCAGGGAGAGGGTCGAGCCCTCGCCCAAGATCGGATGGGGGTCGCCGACCCTCCCTTGATTAGGACAAGGGTCGTTGACCCCCTGCCCAGATCCGGGAGAGGGCCTATTGGCCCTTGACTTTGCGTTTTATTTATATTTATTTATATTTTTTTAATTTTTAAGCAAAAATAAAAAGAAAAGTCTAACAAAAAATCAAATAAGAAAAAGACAAAAATGCCCTCAAAATCAGGCCATTTTTTTAAAGACTTTATGGCCACTTCATACTTTTATTTGAAATAAAGTAGGGGTGTACAAACTTGTCCGGCTTAGACCGAACCAGACCGGACAGCACGGGTTGGTCCAGTCCTTATGAGGGGTGGTCCGGTCCCTAGTCCCAATAAATGGGACTGGTGATCGGACAATCTGATCGCCGATTTTATGGTGGATGGGATTGGATCGGACTGCCCAAATTGGACCACGTAGAATATATAAATATTATATATGGAGATAAAATAATTTTTTTTGAATAAATAGTTAATATATAGCTAATTTTTCCATTTTTATCTTCTCTCGAAAGTTTATACTTGCTCTTCTTGCTAAATGAGAGTTAACCTATTTTCATCTTTTGGTCAACAGTCGTCACTCACTTCTCTCGCTTGAGCTCGTATCTCGCCTTCGCGACGCAGCTCTGCTCGACGCTCGCTCCTCTTGCCTTTGCCTTTTCGGTCGCTCCTCGTTAGCCATGCATGTATTCCAAGTGTTAATTTTTATAAGAAGTTGATGTTAGCAATCCCATTAGGACCGGACTGAGATCGGATCGGACCACTGGTCTTGGTCCAATTCAGTCTCAGTTCGGTCCTTGGTCTTGAAAATTTGGGAACCAAGATTATTGGTCCGGTCCCTGGTTCCATACTAGGATCGGACCAGCCTGCACCATGCACACCCCTAAAATAAGATTAATTTGGAATCCTTATTTGATAAAATGAGAAATTTTGGATTCTTATATGGAGTTTTCCCGAAATACCAAGAGCACCAAAATATATGCAAAAACAGGGGAACAGAATTTTCCAATAATTTAATCCATCAACTCCTTTTTTTTCGTAATGTTAAAAGAGTAAAATTAGTATTAGAAAATTCAAGAAAGAAAGAGATAAAAATAAATAGATAAAAGAGACAAAGGGAGAAGAGCGGCGACGGCTAAAGTTGAGATATAAAAGAAGTGCTGAAATTGAACTAAAATTTCTCGATGGAAATCAATTAAGTGCGATAAGAAATTACAAAGTTTATAAGACACAATTGAAAATATTTTCTAACCGCATGTAAGTGTTAGAATTCATAAATCTAATCTAATTTGAATTTAAAATATTCAGACATTGAGTTGACGAGTTTTTCGGGTCAATTGTATTGATATCGGCCTAATGATGAACGAATTTGCTTAGGCCTTATATCGGGCAAACTTTGTAAGCTAAGTGAGATGTCGTGACTTGATTTTGGCCATTAGCTTCTTCACGTTCAGGTCTCGATTTAGGACCTAATGTCAACTTAAAGTGACCTAATATTGTGTAACCAAAGGGCGGAAAAAAGGTTTTCTTACGTATGAGCCAGACTATTTGGTGATTCCTCATTGGCTGGTTGCGAAAAAAAAAAAAGTCGTCCTATCACAATTTCTTCTTTTTGACAAAAAAATAAAATAAAATTGTCTTCTTTATAGTCATGCTTGCAAACCAGCACATAGGTTTGTGTGAATCATTCGACTTGTCTCCTATTCAACACGCAACCACGCAATCTCCCCCCCCCCCCCCCCCTTACAGTATAATATATTCATACCAACATTTAGCTCTTATTATCCTTAAAACGTATATGCAACAAATTAATCAAGAAATTGATGCGGAATATCTTTAATACCCCGATAAATACTCTCCTCGAACGAAGGCCCATTCGCTAATGAATGTATCGAGCTTAGATCCAAATGCGCGAGGCACGCGAACAGAGGATTACGCAAACCCAAGGGGATACGAAGAAGGGAATCAATAGCTGGGCGAGAGGAACGTCCGAAGTCGAACTCGAGACCTTTGGCACAAATAACAACTGGAAAACACCCGTAACTATTTACTCTAGTTGTTGAAAAAAAATTGTTCAAAAAGTCATAAATCTATTATACGTTTACCAATTCAGTCTCGAACTTTTTAATTTCGTCAATTAAGTCCTAGAATTATTTTTTAAGGAGAAATTATTAAAGAATTCATAAATCTATTGCAATTGTGCCAATTTAGTCTCAAATATTTTTATTTTTTTGCTAATTAGTCATAATTAGTCCACATGATAAATTTTACTAGAAATGGATGACATGGATGCCGGTTATCTTACGCGGTGAGGCCAATAAAGAAAACAAATAAAAAGGAAAAAAATGTTAAAGCACTGTTAAAAATTGTTCACATTGCCATTGTTTGTATCTCGTCGGATGGCCGACTTCTATGTCGGCGATTTCCAGTTAGAATTGGCCTGATGAACTCAACTGATAAAACGCGAAATGTTTGGAATTTAATTGGCAAAATTAAAATGCATATGATTGAATTGACAAAAATACAAGGAAAAATTTCAAATAAAAGCTTGAAATGCCATCATTTTCACAAATAAGGCAATGAAATGAACTTTATTTCAAATAAGAATTTGAAATGCTCTCATTATTTAAAAGAAAGGCCTAACCAAGGGAATTTTTGATATTTACATTTACTTTTTTCTTTTTTCTTTTTTCACTCATCTTTTTTTGCCCTTCCGTCTCATCAGCGACCAGTCTCAAGTGATGGCCGGCCATTGTTGAGGCCGGTGAGTGCAGCCTTTGCCTGGCCTAGGTGAGGCCCTCACTAGTCTCTAGTGTCGCCTCGCCCAGCCTTTATCTCATGCCCTTATTTAGATCCTTCTCAAAGTGTAGCAAATTTACGACATTTTGGAGAATCTTTTCTTCAGCGTTTAAAACCCCGTGATGGGTACAATGAGAAGACACCGAGCATTATCTCCGCATAACATCATCACGCTGATGGAATGGACCACCATTTTAGTGCTAACAAGGTGGAGCACGCACATCAAAAGTTGCCACCCCTTTCCCTTTTATCATCTTAATATCCTGCTTAGACTAAACTAAAAGGACATCTTCTTCCACCCATTTAACTTCCGAGTAACCCCAAATTAATTTCATATACTAAAGTTATCACATCCGTGGTCCAACAAGGTGACAACTAACGATTGAATATTTGTGGATCAACAAAGTCCGCACGCAGAAACCTTTTTAGTAAGCCACAAAGGAACTTCGCCACTCCACCGCTCCCAAGATGGGATTCTAGGGATTTTGCCCTTTTGCTTTCCAGTTTCCAATTATCATATTCGATTTCTTGTTTCGGAACGATAACGTGGGAGTGGCTTAGCCGCGTCTTACTTAATCAAATCTCCACGTCGTTTAAGCTAATAGATGGGCGACACCGTTCGCATCTCTTATTGGAAATTGGAAGCTCCACCCCTCGGACACCGCATCATTGACTCGTGTGCTTGTTTTGGTTTTTTGTTTTTTTTTTTAATGAAGGAGATGATGAGTCACAGAAGTTCCGAGGAGTCTCCTCGATGCGCGACTTGTAATTTTCGTGCAAAGATAGCCATTTGGGGGACGATCGAGATCGACGACTCTCGTCCCGCGCGTGTGGGAAGAACCGCCTGCTCTCGTTGAATATCCCCGAGAGCCTCTTGGGACGGAGGGGGCCTCTGACTGACTGATCCCGTAAGATGACGAACGAGGAGAAAAGGGTAAGGGGGCCCACCCCTGTGGGCCCCGTCACCATTCGTGCCACGTAGCTATAAAGCTGTCTCGGTGCCACTGTCAGTTCCCATGCCTTTGCCTATTTTGCTTCACACATATAAATACATGAAGTCTTATCTTGCCCTTTGAGTTTAACACTGGCCCAAAAAAGTTATCTCGGCTTTTGGCAATTCTCTCCGAAACCACTTTTCACGAGAGCAGAGAGAGAGAGAGGGAGAGAGAAACAGGGTCTCCGAGTAATGTATACCGGCGTGCATGGGATGGAGGCGGCGGCTGCCAACGGCGACGCCGTCGCGCCGTTCGTCATGAAGACGTACCACATGGTCAGCGATCCGTCGACGGACAGCCTCATCTCCTGGGGCAAGGCCAACAACAGCTTCATCGTCCTCGACCCCCTCGACTTCTCCCAGCGCCTCTTGCCCGCCTACTTCAAGCACAACAACTTCTCCAGCTTCGTCCGCCAACTCAACACCTATGTAAGCTTCGCCATATCGTCAACGATTTGTCGGATGAATAGCGTGTGTTTGAAGAGTGTGTTGATTCTTGTCCAAGGAGCATGATTATGCGGCCGACGGGTGTCGCTTTGGAAATTTATTAGCTCAGAAACTCTGAATCATTCAGTGGTGGGAATGATTTCGTTTTTGTGATTTTTATCTCGATAGGGTTTCAGGAAGGTCGATCCGGACCGATGGGAGTTCGCGAACCAGTGGTTCCTCCGCGGCCAGAATCATCTGCTGAGGAACATCGCGCGGAGGAAGCACAGCAAGGGCGCTTGCTTGCAGTCCAAGGGCGGCGACGCCGACATGGACGAAGAGGAGATGGTTGGCGAGATAGCGAGGCTAAGGGAAGAGCAGAGAGCCCTGGAGGAGGAGGTTCAAGGCATGAACAAGCGCTTGGAGGCCACCGAGCGGCGCCCTCAGCAGATGATGGCCTTCCTCTGCAAGCTCATCGAAGACCCGGAGCTGCTCCCTCGGATGATGGTGGACAGGGACAGGAGCAAGCGACTGGCGGTGACGAGCGGCGAGAAGAGGCGGCGGCTCATGATCTCGTCCTCCACGATGTCCTCGTCCTCGTCGTCGAGCATGGCTGTCTCGAGCTCCATCAAGAGCGAGGACGACGACGAGGGCGCCAGCTTCGGGGTCATCTCCTCGCCCGAGGTCGAGGGGAATCTGGAGATCAACCGGTTTTCCGACTTGGCCGGTGTTCAGGCTTCTTCGGCTTGGGTCGATGGTGGGATCGGCAGGCCTGTGGCCCTCTCGCCGCCCTACAAGGACGCGAGTGGATACGGCGGAATGGTGAACGATCAATTCGGGTACTTTGGCGAAATGGCACTGGCCGGAGGAGAGGCCGCTCCGCCGACTCCTCCTTATCCGTTTTCCCTTTTGGGTGGTGGCTTTTAGTCGCCTTATCACTAAAATAATATTTCTCCTTATCCCTGGATCCTTGAATTAATTTCCTTCTAATTTTTCTTTTCATTTCCCCTTTTTGGTTCATAATTTCCCTTGTAAAACAGCCAAAAAAGAAAAAGAAAAAGAGAACAACGATCAATTACATGATGAGCTTACTAATTCGCGTGGGTCAGTAAAGTTAGGTGATTCTATTCTAGGAAAATGATGTTCTTTTATAAGCAAGAATAAGCATAACTACAATTAGAAGCAAGAATCGAGGAACTGCACTTGGAGTGACGTTGATTTTTTGGGAAACTTTAGGTTTATTATTATTATTATTATTATTATAAATATTTGGCTATTGAATTGCTCATTGAATCAATCCCCTTGACTGACTCAAAAAACAACGTAATCTCGTGGATATTTTGCGGAGAAGTGAATAAATGAATTCTCAATCTAGTACTGATTTTCGTGCCCCCATTTTAACTGGTCTATAATCTCATGCCACCTCATATGATCCAAAACTGCGCATCATTCCATTACTTGCACACAGTTGTTCATCAATTCATATGGAAAAGATACGTTACATGTCCGAATTACATGTTTGAGGTGGTTAAGACATACTTGACAAAATAAAAATAAAAATACGGAACATGTAGTTTGAAAGGAGATTAATTTTTGTAGTTGACTCTTAAGCCGGTCTCAATCTGAACATGTGGACCAAAACCCTCTCTCTAATTTTTGCTTTAGTTGAGCAAAATTAATCGACGGGGCAGACTTGTCAAAAGTGGTAGTGAAGTCAAAACTTACAGGCTAAATGTTGCAAAAGCTTTGGTTATTTGGCTTTTTTGAGTAACCCAAAAATCAATTTTGGCACACTCAATCCGATAAATGCATGGACCATTTTTTTTTTTTTTTTGAGGTAGGCTTGTAGTTGAGCATCACTAGGAAAGCTACGAAATAAACTATTTTTTTTTCCTCTGAAAAGATAGAAAACAGAAGGAGTAGAGGTGGCGAACAAGAGGCGACGAAAAAACACAGTTGGACGAAAAAGGAAAGAAAACGTCCGTTTGGAGCCTTCTTGGGGACAAACACGATCTCTCTCTATTGGAAGGAACGCCCCCCATTCGAGAGTCGGTAGTGGCCCATCCCCCCTTTCGACCCTCTGCGACGACCCCGACAAGCATGCTGTAAAAATCGACCCTGCCATGAGCCTCCGTTCGGTGAATCGTGTTAAAGAGTGCGATTCGTATTCTGCATCGACATAAAAAAAATTGGAAGTGCCGCTCTCGGTGAATAGACAAGGGTCCGAAAGATCCGTCTTGGCGCAGGAAGGGGGGAAGTGGTTTGAAGGGACAACGCCTCCTAAACAACAACAACAAAGAGATTTTATAATTTAAGTGAGTTTTTTTTTTTCATTGAAAGTTTGGGTTTAGACTAACGAATAGTTACCGTTGTGCATATTATTTTTTTCGTAAATGAGATATGTAATGAGAGGGCCAAGATGCTAATTATAATGAAATTTTTTGTTTGACATAATCTTAATGTAATTGTGAATTATGATAAATCTTGTGTTGATTGTTATTTCTCATTGCGTGTTTTACTTTATTGTGGTTGTGTATCGAATTTTAATGGATCGCATCCGTGTCGGGGTTATTTCGACAACCACCATGCACGAGTTGCGTGACTCTCACTAGGTTTGAATTGTTAGCTAAGAATCTTGAGGGCAAGGATTTAGCTAAAATTAGGTTTTTTTAACCATGGGAGAGCCGAGCGAGGGAACGAAAGGTGGGGAGCCAGCTGCGTGGGGCTCTCTTTTCGTCGGGTGTCGGGATCGAAGGTGACGGGAGAGGGAAGGGAAGAGGTGGGGCGATCACACGGGACCTACGAGACGCGTGTCGAGAGGATAGCGTGATGTGGGGACCCACTTCACTGGCCAATCCCAATTGCACACCAATAGACGAAAGTAAAGTAAGCAACTCTATTTGCATTATCGTGCCTCACAAATAATAATATAATATATATATATATATATTTTTTTTTACAAAAAGGAGGAGTTGTGGGGACAAAAGCATCGGGTCCTTTTCGCTTTTTTTCACCCGTGGGGGACCAATCCCACGTGTAGGGGGGCCACGTGGGGGCCATCTCGTGGGTGGTACACGTGTCGACTACCCAATGCATCGCCCCAACCTTTTTCCCCGCCCTTTTTCCTTTTGTCCTCGTCCCAAGTGTTCCCACCCACCGACCCTCTCTCCAATAAGGGGTCCCGTCCCGGTCCGAATGGGCTCAGCTCGGTCCAACCTCATCGTTCTATTTTACAGATTTTTAATGCCGCGCCCTGTCCGTCGCCCGGCCGGGGCATACCCGAGTCAGCGCCACCCGCACCGATTGAACCTCCGATAATCCGAGATGAAGACGTTACCCACATCAATGATGCGAGAAAAGCTATTGTTGCCGCGGCACAAGAGAGAGTTTCCTTTTCGGGTCGAGCCCCAGGGCGAGCTTGTGCTTTGTGTGTTATTCCTGTCAAAGAGGGTTTGCTCCGTCCGTGGACCGTCGAGCGCCCAACAAAGAAGGGGCATTGGCAATTGAATATTTATGTGATCACAGAGATTCGACGTGGGTCCATCCCCTCCAAATATGCCTCCCACATAATTAATTAATGTAATTAATTTGCATTTATCATGACTATATTGGGTATGAATGACGAAGAATATACTCCCGTTTTTTGGTTGTTTTTTTTTAATTTCAATTTATTAGTGGGAGAAAGGGATTGAGGGGGAGGGAAAGAGAGGCGTGAAAGGAGGGGGGGGGGGGGAAGGGAGGCTGACACGTGTCCCTGATTGCTCCCAAGGACAAAGTCCACAGATTAGTGGTAAATCCGGATCATGTGTCAAGGCCCGATGTTGTCTTTTTCTGTTGTCCTTTTTCCCTTTTATTTTTTTCTCCCCCTTCTTCTTGGTTTGATTTTGGTGTTCGGGGTTCGATTTTGATTATCAATCAAGACGTGGTCGAGAGACAACCCACGTATGATAAGCCCCTCTCATTCGACATTGATTGCATTGAAAAAGAAAAAGAAAAAAAAAGAAAAAGAAGAATTGCCTTTTCAAATTGTGGAAACACGTGATTAGGAACAGCTAAAGGAGTCCTAGCACGTGAGCGGGGGAGGCATGTGCCACGCAGGCATGTGGGACGGATCCTCCGATCGTGACAGATCTTAATTTCTTGTTACTTTTTCTCCCACGTCCTCCTTATGAAACATAAAGCCGACGTTGACCCAACATGTAACGCGGTATCCGGACTTTTAATCTGTGCATTATCATTCTCGAATTGTAGCTCGACATGTAGCATGCCTCATGAACTTTTGATCTATTCAATATGATTACCGAGCAGTTTAGTCCATAAATATGGAAAACCATACAACATCCCCTAGAGTTTGGATAATTTTTTTTTTGTATATGTTCAACTTAGTGCATAAGAAAAAAACGCAAAGTTTAATCATATAAGCATCTCCCTTACATATTTTGCCTTTATGGATGAAAAATAAGTTCGTGACTTTTCAACTAATTAGATTTGCATGATTGGAGATCATACCTTATGCCAACTGTTTTTGACTAAGTGAAACTGCCATACAGATGATCACATAATTTTTTATTTTTTCTGGTTGAAGCTGGCAAAAATGGTGCAACTCTACCGTGTGTAGGTTTTGAGGTTGAGCTTGAGCTCGGCTAAGTTTTTTCTAATTATAGTACATTCGAGCATGAAATTGAGCTTGAAAATCATGCTCGTTTGAGTTTTGCCCATGCCATTTAGGGCGTGCATGACAGCACTTCTGGAGCATAAATCCAGCTGTTAATACAACTTCTAGAGCATAAATCCATTTGATTATGTAATTTTAAAAATTTTTTGGATCATTTTTTTTCTTCAGATGTAGCTTTGGAGCCACCTAAAGAAGTAAAAAAAAAATATTTACTTCTTGTCAGAAGTAGAAAAATCATCTTATGTTTAGAAACAGAAATAGAAAAAAATTCACTTATGATACGAAGTTAATTTCTAGAGTATAAGTGTTTATATGAGCGCCTTTAGTCTTACATGAGTCAGAGTCGAGCAGAAAGAAAAGGATGAAGGTCGGCCCTAAATTGGACATACATCAATGGGTCAGGTTCTTGGGCCAATTAGAGCAGAGTAGGAGCGTGCCCAACAACTATCTCGTGGGCCCAATGAATTGCACGCCCATTACAGCAAAAAATTAAATCCACAATTCCAGAGCCCCCCCCAAAAAAAAAGCAAAATGGACAAATGCCCTTACCATTTGGGTGGTAGGTCCATGGTAAACTCTGCTTTTTAATTAAGAAATATTGAGACTTTATATGCTTAACTTATAATCCCAAAACTTAGGGTGCATTTGTTTCGCGAAAAATGAATGTTCTGGGAAGAACTTTTTAATTCATTAAAAGCAATATGAACGAAAAATATTCTCATCATCCACGAAAAATATCTGAACTTAAATTATTGTCGATGGCGAAATTAATTTTTAATCAACCAATCATTTCAAGCAATACATAAACTTCCAAAAAAATATTTGCCAATTTTTTTTTTTTTTTTTTTTGCGAAACAAACGTAGTCTTGAAGCAAATCAAAACCGGTCTAGTGTGCTGTCTTTGCCCAAACATCACACTGACTTTTCCTTTTCCGGAGCATCATGTAATCAAACCACAAGATCGATTCCTCAAGAATCCTTTTTGTTGTTCTTGAGGAAAGGTCATTCTTTTTAGTGGGAATAAAATTATCCCGAAAATCGCCTTTCCGTATTAATGTCCTTTTATTTTGCTGCTTGAAATCTTAAGGACATGATCGCAGAAAATCTTAAACGATTCCATCGGACCGACGGGGGAAGGTGGTGGGCCTACACCTACTGTTCAATTTGCGGCTGTATTTAAAAAAAAAAAAGCCCACATGCTCTAGACAAATTCCATGGGCCTCCTTTGCCATTATTCGTAACAATATATAAAAGGAAAAGTATCGAAAAAGTCCGAACCCTATTGGTGTCAATTCAGTCATAAATATTTCAATTGTTTCAATTTAGTCATAAATATTTTATTTTTGTTCTAATTGAGTCTACCCGGCCAACTTTGGCCCGAAAATCGCTAACGTGAATGCAGTTCGTCCGATTTGACGTGACTAGCCTTGACGTAGACATTTTTTTTAATGAATTTCTTTGAAAAAATTGCAATTTTTATTTATTATTATTTTTAAATTTTGATCAATGGGGATTGCTTTGCCTGCTGCCTTGCTTGTGGTCGACGAGGCTACGATGGCCCCTAGGCGAGGCCATTGCGGCAGCTACATTGCAAAGATCCTCACCCAAGGCCTTTGTGCCTCATGCTGGCTCTAGGTGAGGTGATGGTCGACCAAATTCGACAAGGGCTCGTAGGCCCTCATCGGCCAAAATGAGAGGGAAAAAAGAAAAAAAATAATTAAAAAATTCAATTAACAAAGTATTAATAAATGTTCACGTCAACCCCAGTTACACCACATAATACAATAAGTGACCACGTCAGCTATTTTTGATCAAAATTGATCTGAAGGACTCAATTAACACAAATATAAAAGGTTTAGCACAATTGAAAAATTTATAACTAAATTGACACAAATATAATAGGTTTATAACTTATTCTTTTTTTTGGGTACTTTTCCCAATATATAATTCAAGTACATATAACTCACCAAGAATAAAAAATTAGATACAAATTTGCACTTGATCGCGAGTCCCACAAAAAAAAAATAAAACCTTGCCGGTTGCCATTGCCCCGAAGCAATTGGATCGATACGGCCTATCAATAGAAATACTTCAATGACCTGCTTTTTGGCTAATGCTTGTCTCCCCGTTTAATGATAATCATCGGACAATTCCCCTTTGTTCTTGATCCTGTTGTGGAGACAGTAATATCTGCCACATCTGCAATTTTCTTATTTTGCTTTCTTTCTTTTGTTTTAAATAGGAATGGGCGGTTCGCGGTCCAATCCGATTCTTATAAAAAATCGAGAACCAGACTAGTGATCTCGATTTTCATTTTTCGAACTGCGGACCGGACTGACCACCCTTGGAACCGAAAATCGAATCGGACCGAACTGAGGTTCCAAGGAACTGGTGTTTGAGAAAAAAAATTGAGAATGTTTAGTTTTGGTCAGATCAAGTTTAAATCCCAAACTTATCACCTACGTCTATCACAAGAATCGAAAAGTGGGTTCACGAAGTAAAACCGCGAAAGGCGAGAAAAAAAGTCTCCGAAGAAAAGAGGTAATAAAAGAGATATGCAAAGTAAACCTAAGCTTAAATAAGTAAACATTAGGTTTATTTAAAAAAAAAAAGACCAGTAGGGTCTGGTCCTAGGCCTAAAATTGGCAACTGGACAGCTCGATCACCGGTTTCAATTTTAAGAACCTGAAATCGGATCCAATCCTTATGGTCAGGTCCCGATTCGACCGGTCCTTTTTGCTCAATCCTAGTTTTAGATAGATCAAGGCAGCTCCATACTTATTCCTACGGCATAATTGCCGACCAGGTAGGTAGGGCGCCTACATTTATTTGTTTGTTTTTCATTTTTTTTTGTTTATTTGAACGTTTCTTTATTAAATATAATGTTCGGGTACACCTAGTCATGTACAATCATTACTTATTCTTTCTTTGTTTTATTGCTCCCGGATGCCTTTTACTCGTAACCTGCATTATTGTTGCTTACCAAAGTCTACTTAGTAAAAGACAAACAAAACTTTCCCTCCACAAATCTAAAATTAATAGATAAATGAAATTACTTTTTCTGATTATGAAAACAAAAATTGCCCCTCAAGATAATAGATGATGTTATGTTGTTAACATTTTTTTTGGTAAAATTACCAAAAAAATCGTAAACGAATTGCACATGTACAATTTAGTTCTAAACCTTTCAATCATGTCAATTAAGTCATACATTTTTCACATTATGTCATTTGAGTTTATCTGGCCAATTTTGACAGGAATTTGCTCACGTGAATGCCGCTCATCCTATGTGGTATAGTCGATACTGTTGTTAATATTTTATAAATAGCATTTTAATAATTTTTAATTTATTTTTGTTCTTTTTTTCTCCTTATATTTTTCTGGGACTGAGACCAGTAAGGGCTACTGACCAACCCTTGCTGGTCACAGGCGAGGGCCGGGATGCCCACGTCGGATCTAGGCGAGAGAGGTTTACTGATGCAGACGTGTGTATATGAGGAGCATGTATTAATTTGGCACTATTTATGTTGTGTTAGTGAAGTGTAAGTGCGGGGAAAACTCACTAGAGAGCAACAAGGGTCATTTAATTCAGTAAAGCTGTAGTTAGATATTTTAGTATTAGGCGGGCGGACATGGATTCCAGAAGTTCAATTACGATCTATACGTCTGCATACGGGCCTGTGTGTCCCTTCATTTGCCCCTGTTTTTATTCTTTTTTAGGTATCCGCTCTCGAGCTTGTCCATGGAATGTGGGTGCAGCATATGGATTGACAATATTTAAATTTGATACGCAGATATTGGAAGCTCCTTTCCCCATTTTTTAAAGACTGTGTGATGAGAATCCGATGGACTTTTGCCGAGACTTCTTCTTGGGGTTTCCCCGATTCTGATCATCTTCAGCATGAGCTCAAGAATTTCAATGTGGAGCTTGTTCTTACAACATCCAACCTAATACTTCAATCTTACTTAGGTACCTCGTTAGATGTCAAACTTAAAAGTTTAAGTCAATAAACAGAAGGAGGCCAAGTGCATATGAAGAACATATAAACCACTTAGACAAGGGGTGCGGAGTGAAATTAGGTCCGGCTAGGTGTATAAATGAGATCTAGTTATGGGCTCCCTCTTGGATCTCCCCGTTATGGAGACAACGGATTTCTGGGGTACTTCCCCCAACAGGGCTCCCGATGTGTATTGATATCCTAGACGGAGCAAGGAATCTTATGGATCTTTGCAGGTGTCGAGCGCGGTTTGCCATTGCCGTTCGGTCTAGGAAGAGACACTGGGTGAAAGACGTATTTGACAGGTTAGCGATGGTTGGAGATTCAAGTTGAGACAAGAGAATAATGGACTTTTGACCGAGGGAGGCAGCGCAATGCGGTAGAGACATACACATGCTGGGAAAACTTCTAAGCACACGAGTGAGTGGTCCGAAAGAAAGAAGTTAACATAGTGAATGTATATAGCCAACATAAACGATTGATAATACCTAGTCGGACCAAAACTCGATGGCTTCGAATTCTTAATCCAAACGTGGGCTTCCCGCTTGGATCTCTCCGTCGCGAAGGTATCGAGCTTCTTTCGCGTTTTCTCCGGCGCCACGGCTTCGCAATGTCAACTCCCTCGTGTCCCACCAAATTTCGTTACAAACGAATCTGTTTCCGTGTGTATTCCCAGTACCACTACGCAAACGGTAAACTATTGTATAAAAGAAATAATGCAAAAGAGGCTGGAATATCACAAGATCCTTTCAGGAAGATGAAGTCATGCCATCTACGTTGACACCACCCAAAGCACTTTGGCAATAACCTAAACTACAATTATTACCGTCCAGTCGTCCACCAAGTTGACGTTGCCTCAATTGAGCTCTCTTCCGAGGCCGAAAAGTGCAATTTTCCAAAACACATATATATTAAGTTGTTAGAAATTTCAACTCAAAAATCTTAAGCTGTTAGAAGAAGATATGATTTAATATTTATATATTTCAACACTTCCCCTCACGCTTAGTCTGGTTTTTTGCCTAATACTAAGTGTAGATAAATTCATTGAGGAGGCAAATAAGGACCTGGAAAGATTTGAACTCAGGATCTCTTGCTTTGATACGATGTTAGAAAGCCCAATCCAAAAACTTAAGTTGTTAGAATAATGTGTGGTTTAATATTTATATATTACAACATAAGTGTTATGATAAGATGAGATTTTGACAAGAAACCCACCTAGGAGGTGGGCTCCTTCGTCCATGCATAAAATTCTCCACTAATCTCGTGAATTAAGCGAGACCCGAGCCAAAAGAGGTATAAGTACTCTTCACGAGGTGGGTCGAGTCGGGTTAAATTGGATCGCGCCAATTCAATCCGTGCATTACTTGAGAATGCTAGAGATATAAGAATTCATCTAGCAAATTAGTTTACTAAAGGATATTAACAATACATCTAGCAAATTTGCTAGAGATATCAAGAATTCTTCTAGCAAATTAGTTTACTAAATGATGTAACGATCCGTTGGCAATTATTTAAGCGAGTTGGCCCCACTCAAGCAAACACCGGGAATTTGTGACATTAGCTAAGTTAGCAACTTCACTATACCGAGTTTTAGTTTACCCACCATGACTCATATTATTTTGATTAACCCATTTCGGAAATTGTATAAATTAGTAATTTTTTTTTCATTATATTGCGCATAAGTTGGCTAATAAGACCAAAATTTGTGCAACTTATTCAGAATATTGTACGTATGTACGCGAAGATAAATCTATATAACAAAATTGGAACAACTCGCCAGAATTCCTAGGAAAGGCCAAAAAAGATGATAAAGCCTACCTTCCCATATACGGGATGGGGGCAGTTCGCCTTAGTGAAAGAAGCGTCATAATTGCCCTGAAGCTTACACTATATCCCTCAATCCCCCTTCCCTCCTTCTATATGGATATCAGGAATATCGTCGTAATGCCCTTAATGCTAGGTTTTGAATTTTCTAATGCTAATCAAAGTAGTTCTCCTAAGACTTGCTTGCTCTGTATGGAGTGCCCCGTGGTTCCTCGAGCTAAGGCAAGTTAGTTTACGTCCCCTTTATCGAGAAGAAAGAGTAAGCTGATCGTAGATAGAGACTGAAACCTGTACGGGGGTAAGGGCCCGGGAAGTCCGGATCCAAAGAGACGCACTTCTAGGGGAGGCTTTCAAACCAGGCTTGTGGGGCTGATCTCCAATTTGGAGAGTTTGCTTTTACACAAGAAATTGTATAACTTGTTTGGGGGTTGAAATTACTAAAAAAAAGTCCTAAATTTGTATCAATTGTGCCAATTTAGTCTATTTGATAGGCTAGTATTGATGTGGCAATTTTTGAATATATTTTTAAATGATTTTCTGTATCTATTTTATTTTTTTAATAATTCCTATCGACCCAACAAAAAAATAAAAAAATCAAAATAATTAAAATATAATTAAAAATTTATCACGTCAATGTGAGTGGTGCCATGTCAGTATCAGTAGTCCACATTATTTGAATTGACATAATTGCAAAAGATTTAGAATTGAATTGACAAAAATGAGAGAAGTAATGACTGAATTGACACAATTACAATTGGTTTAGGACTTTTTTGGTAATTATCCCCAATTAAGGGTGTCTACTCAGGTGGGTAGGGTATTCGTCATACCTACAATCTACTCTATAGGTATCGATTTCATTTTTGGAACCTAAAACCTATCTTATATGCTCATGAAACTCTTTAAAATCTAGAACCTGAAGGTTCAAGGGCATATTGATTTTTTTTTTTGAGTTTTGAAACCTAGAACCTGTCTTATAAGCTCATGTAACCACCTTGGAATATGAAACCAAAAGGTTCCGGGGCACACTTAAAAAAAAAAAAAATCTTCTCTATTGAATAAATAACTATCGTAGATTCGATTATTAACACATTGAATATTCAACGCATAACATAAAAGTGTAACATGACAAAATACTTGCTCATGTCTAATGGTAACATAATTTCTAAACGATAATACCTTCGAAGCAAAAGACAGCAAAACAAACCAACTTACACCTACATAAATGAGTTTTACCCGGAAACCTATCCCACTCTACGGAGAGCATGAACTAATAGTTTCGTTGTAGTTATAGCCAAGCTCGTCACACACGCAAGGAGATTTGTTTTTTTTCCCTCATGAGGTTGGAGATTGCTGATCAATTAGGACTTTCACACCTTTTAAAGTTCAAAAATACTAAAAGAGAAAATCACAAATAATTAACCGTGTATATAAAACCTACTTTTTGAAATCACCAGTTCTGAAATTTTGAAACTTGAAACACATCCTATGAACTCTAATAACCATACTGAGATCTATTCATATTAAGGTGTGATTTATATTCCCTATCGACAAGAAGGCATGAGGGCCTCAGCGGGGTCTTAGGTGGTAGCACCCTCGAGATGCCAAATAGTAGTACGAGTCCATATTTTATTGATAGTTTGAACTTGGGTTCATGAATAACTATTGTTATCTATAATATCTTTTTCTTGTAATTGAGAGTTGTAACAGAGAGATGAGAGATGGTAATTATAGTGAAATCATCTGTTGTATATAGTAGCCCTAGTTTAAGGATGAAACACGATAAATCTTATATCTCGATTTGTCTTTCTTGTATTTACTCTTTACTTCGTTATGTTTGTGCATCTAATCCTAACTATTAGGAAATTATATTTGATTTTGAAGGAAACAAAACTCACATACTTTGTTGAAAATACTTTGATTTATACTTTGAGGATTTACTACAAATATATCGTTACGCCTTTTGTATGTGATGTGCTTAATGCTTTTATTTTGATAGAAGAAGGTATGATTTGTGGCAGAGGCAGACTGATACAGGAATTACAACGATATATATTTTGTTATTTGGTTTATCCTCGTTGTTTAATGAATCTTATTCTTGCTTATTTTAGCAGATTAAATTTCCCTCACTAATGTTCAATTATCTAGTTAGGATTTCATTTCTAAGTTAAATTGATTGACCATCAATCACAAAGATATTCTCATTACTTTTCATATGAGGAATCTTGATTGATTGACAATCATTCTTTAGATAATTTTTTTTTGTTAGAAGATTGATTTAAGGCGTTAAATATTTGATTATACGGGCGAGCAAATCCTCTCAAATCCCTGATTACTTTTACCCCAACGACTTGTGATCTTTAATCGACAATCAATCAACAGCTAGTTTTGAAGATCAATCATCGGAGTGATTCTTTCCAGTGGGAACCTTTGAAGATGATGAGTATACAAAGAGCACCAAGTTCGAAGAGAAGTAAGAGAGATCAAGAGATCAATACCCATATCACAAGAGAGTTTCATCTGTTTCAATTATCTACTCTTGCTTAAAGTGAGATCTTGTAAGAAGTGTTGTACAAAGTCAAATGTATAGAGTAGGATAGCCTTGGTAGAGTCATAACTCATTTCTGTTGGAAGTGCTTGTGTTCAAGCAATCACATCTTTTTGTAATATATCATTTGATTACTCAGTGAAATCCTGCAAGTAGGCTGTAAGTGTGGAAGAGTGGATATAGGTTTACCAAAAGCCGAACCACTATAATCTCTCGTGCATTATCTTCTACCCTTTATTTACCTCTATTTGCTGTCTTGTAGAAGCACTGAGTGTTCTATTAACTACTCTGCTCCTATCAAACTTGAATTTTTTAT
Organism: Rhodomyrtus tomentosa; assembly: GCA_028455895.1. Taxonomy (NCBI): domain Eukaryota; kingdom Viridiplantae; phylum Streptophyta; class Magnoliopsida; order Myrtales; family Myrtaceae; genus Rhodomyrtus; species Rhodomyrtus tomentosa. Next base: position 37,756,258 of record JAPCWY010000004.1, read on the forward strand.
TTTCATAATATTTTATCAAGTTTGATCATAAACACCTATTCACCCCTTCTAGGTGTTAGGTCTAGACTAGAAACCACAATTGGTATCGGAGCCTAAGATTTGTTATTTGAAGTGTAAACTTCTAAGTTAACGATCTTCAATAGCTAGTATTCTTAGAGCAAGTATTGTGGAAGGTTAAAGTAACACACGACCTCTATACTTTGATGGAAAAGATTACAACTTCTGGACGAACAAGATGAAAACATTAATCAAATCTATAGATCTATTGATGTGGGATTTCATGCAAAATGGAGTAAATCTTATAACATCTTCATAAAAAAGGGAAAATTTTCAAAAAAGAGCCTCAAGTGCTCTCATTTTTTCAAAAAAGGGCCAAGGGTGGATTTTGTTTCAAATAAATGCTTGAAGTGTTTAAACTTGTTTCAATTAAGGGCCTGAACTATCCAATCATATTTCAAATAAGGGCCTAAGCTCGTCGGTCGATCAAATGGTCGCCGGTCGACAAACATGTAATATTTCAAGTGATCAGAATAAGGGTATTTTAGTCTAAACAAATTTAAATAGAAAAAAGCCAAAGTCAAATTTAAAAACTCAAAATGCACATTCATTTTCTTTTCTTCAACCCACCCACGTTCTTCTCCAACACACCTTCATCATCGAAAGAAATTGTTGCCTGAGAAATTGTTACCGAAGCAAGCACCGGCGAGCGTTGGCGACGTGTGACCATAAGGCAGTGTGAATCAAGCGGTGGTGGTGATAATGAAGACGATCGAAGGTTGAAGGTTTTGAAAGAAACTGAAAGGAAAAACATCTGCTCCTAGGGTGCATACAAAGTCTTCACCTTGTCAATTCAACAATCGTTTTGATTGTGTTTTTCGATTTGCTTTAGTAGTTCAACCGAGGTTAGTTTTCCTCCAGAATTGGATCTACGAATCAAAAACCCTAATTTTCCTGAATCCTCTAATTTCTTTCATTTTTATAAAGATTAGTTTCACAAGTTGGTTCAAACGATACTTCGTTCATCCAAGACAAGGCCATTACATTTGTTGAGTAACATGTCCATAAGGAGTGATCATGTGGTGGAATGCGACACTGATAGCAGCAACATTGATGGAAGTGAGTTTCATTTTCTAGTGACAAGTTTTATTCATTATGCATTTTCTAATTGTATTTGTTGTGGTCGTGGTCCCTACATGCCATTCTCGTCCATGTTTCTACTTTGAACATGTTTCTTTTTGTGTATGTTTTGTCGTTTTCACAAATATTCATTTGTGGTTCACTATTTACTATTTTCATTTTGTCTTTTGTGTTCATGGTCTCTGTTTGTCAAATATTTGTTCATGGTCTAAATTTTTAATATGTTATTCTTTTGTATGTGTCAAAATGCCATGCTATGAGATTGTTTTGATAGATTTCATGTGGATGTTTTGTTCACGAATGATAAGAATAAGATGAAGTATTTCAAGGACGAAAATTGCAATTTGAAGGGTTGATTTGCTTGTGATGAGGATTGTAATTGTAACTTGATGTTTTTTCTTTTGCCATTTGCACCAGGTGATGGATGCGAAGAAGTGAATTATGCTACGTCTGATAGGTGTGCTGAGGATATTGAAGAAGATGGGTTTACGATTATTGATCTTAATGAGTTATGCAGAAGAAATGTACGAAGTATAGAAGATAATTCTATGCAGAGGGATACAGAGGAGGGTAGTTCGATGCGAAGAGATACAGAAGTTAGAGACGTCAGTTTGTATGTAGATACATTATATGATAATGTAGATTTCTTGAGTACGGGTAGTTAAGTTGAGTATACACATCCTGAGTTTGATGCTAAGGTGGATATGGAGAATCCTACCTTCAAGTTGGGGATGTGCTTTAGCAATGCTAAGGAATTTAGAGAAGCAGTTAGGAATTATGCCATTAAAAATGGGAAACATATGAGGTTTACTAAGAATGTGCCGAATAGATTGAGGGCAGTGTGTTCTGACGGTTGTAGTTGGCTTATGTATGCTTCCAAAGTGCAGAGGGAGTAGACTTTACAAGTTGAAACATTCAGCCCAGTACATACTTGCAATAGAGCTCTACATGTTCGTCAAGTGAGCTCTAAATGGCTGGCAAACAAGTATTGTGATCGGTTAAGGAATAATCCAACACGGCCAAATGCTTCAATGAAGAAAACAATGGAGTATGAGAATATTTTGAAGTTGTCCAAGATAAAGGCCTATAGAGCTAGGGTTACAGATACGAGTATGGTCAAAAGGAATGAAGAGGATCAATTTGGGATGCTTAGAAGCTATTGTCAAGCACTTCTTGATTCCAATGCTGGATTTACTTGTGTAATCAAGAGTGAGTATTGTCATGACCAACTCAAGTTTGAAGGAGTCTATATATGTCTGGATGCATTGATGAGAGGTTTTCTAAAAGGATATAGGCGATTTTTGGGGTTTGATGATTGTCATTTGTCATCAGGCTACATGGGTATACTTGTAGCAGTTGTGGGCCTAGATGGAAATGATCAGATGTATCCATTTGCATGGGTAGTCGTGGGATAAGAAACATACAAGACATGACATTGGTTCATTAGTATGATCGTAGAAGATTTGGGATTATAGACTCGGCAAATTCAAAGTACTGGACTTTCATGTGTGATAAAAAAGGGTTTAGTGCAAACACTAGCTAATTTGATGCTTGAAGCAGAACATAGATTTTACTTGAGGCATCTTTATGAGAACTTCAGGTTGAATCACAAAGGACTAGAACTTAAACTTTTGGTTTGGAAGGCAGCCATGGCAACTAGGATATGTGATTTCGACTTGGCAATGGAAGAGATTAAGGCAGTTAATGAAAAAGATTGTGATTGGTTATCCTAGAGGCCTTCAGTGCAATGAAGCAAGTCTCACTTCAGAACAAGCTCAAAATGTGATGCTTCCTTGAATAATTGGTGTGAAAGCTTCAATAAGAGCATCATTGATGCTAGAGACAAGCCTATCATCACATTGCTTGAAGCTAAAAGAGTGCAATTCATGGAAATGATTCATAAGCAATGAGATGGAGTGGCCAACTACAGGGTGTGATTTGTCTTAAGATCCAGGTGACATTGGATCTTCAAAAAAAGTTTTTAGCTTCGTGGATTCCTACATGGAATGGGGAGGATGAGTTTGAATTGAGCGGACCATATGGAGACGAGAGAACAGTGAATATAAGAGACAAAACTTGCAGTTCTAGAAGATGGGACATTAGTGGCAACCTTTGTTGTAATGTCGTAATGGCTTTTGTTTATCTAAAGGAACAACCTGAAAAATGGGTTCACACATGTTTTAGAGTGAAAATATTCATGCAAACTTATGGCCATATTGTACATGCCGTAGATTCCAAGGACACATGGCCTACTAGAGAGCATTTACTATCACCAGACGTGCCTAAGAAAGTTGGTAGAAGGAAGAAACAAAAACCAAAGTCGATGAATGAAATAGCTGACAATAATTTAAAGAAGAGGAAGAAGAAAACCGTGCAAGAACCCTTGGGAATCAAATTGACGAGACAGAATACCACAATCACTTGTGGGAAATGCGGTGGTTTAGGTCATAACAAGTATTATTGCAAGAATCCATCCGCTACATCAACAACCCTAGCAACTTCTACATTTTCTTTATGCTCACAAGATGTGGTAGAAAGCACTCCATTAGTCCCAACATTACAAACTGAGACCGCTGGACTGCTAGCGTCATTTTTTAGCAACATGAAAAGCTCAATACCATCTATGGGAATAGAGAAGATGCAAGGATCCATCTATATTTGACTTTGTTATAGAAGTGTTCTTGTACTTGACTTTATTTTGTCCACTTAATATAATTCTTAATTCAACTGTAGGTAAAGAGAAGGACGCAAAGACCCAAACATGAAAATGATTGAAGAGGAGTAACTTTTTGAGATATGCAAGACCAAAAAGACCAATAACTTTTTGGAAACTTTTTGGGATGTTTGTGACGTTTCTCTTTCCATCAAACAAGTGAGTCTACATGGGGTCTTGTTTCTCTTTTTTGGCATGATAAGGGATATGAAGATGCAAACAAATAGTTGAAGCTGTGAAATGTAAATGTGCATATGCAATTGGGGCTGCTGGCTTTTATTAGGGAGGTGAGTAGCTTTGTTCTTGATGATTCTTTAAAAGATTTATTTTCAATGCCGAGAATCTCTTAAAGTAGTTTCCTATGCATATTTTCATTGTTATGCAGTCGAATTATATTGCATACAGCTTACATGTCGAAGAAAAATCATCCCCTAATAGGTTGGGAAGTCGGAATGTACATGTGTGACTATACATATATGACAATTTTCTTTGCTCTTTGTAACCGCAACGAAATTAACATTTACAAAGAAACACAAGACACTAAAGATTTTGATGCTTTGTTTACGGGTTTTTGTCAGGATCATTCTTGCATGGATAACTTTAATGCAAGTGATTTATCTAGGAAGGCTAGTTTTCATATTGCGTAGTAATGTTCTTTTCCGAGTAACCTACTTACATGCCATTTAAAATTTTATAGCAACACAAGCGTTTTTCTCACTTTCGTCTTTCCGGAGCAAGGAAAGAGACTTGAAGATTTGCCTCTGAGTCACTCAACTCTTAATGAGAGGATTATGATTTCCATTTTTAGATTCTGTGTAAAGGGGAATGCTTGCTAGATATATGTGAATACACGTGCTTTTGGTATTGTAAGACGTATCTATTCTGTATGTGAACTATGTATCAAAATATATAATTGTTCTGTCATTTAGAGTGATAGTTTGGTTTGGGATAAATGTGTTGTTGATGTTGCTGTTGATTTAGAATGGTCGTTTGGCAAGTGGAGATGGATGATGTGATTATGTACAAGCAAGTGCTACATTTTTTTGCATACCTTTCCCTGAACTTTCTTTCCTCTATTATATAATGAGACTCTCTAGTGGCTCAAGAACTGCATTTTGGAGTTAAACATATTCAATATTGAATTCTTTTGCGAATAATATCTAGGTCTTTAATAAAACAGGCTAATACTTGAAAATGAATTTCTCAGTCAGGCATTAGTGTACATTTTATTTCACGAGCATTGCTAAAACACAGGTTCTATTGAATCCAAATTGAAAAAGGACTTTAGATGTGAAATATGTACGGTATCAAACAATAGGAATTTATTGATCACCAACAACTCATCTTTAAACACTTATTTATTGAACTTTAATATTTACATTACAAAAAGATATAATCACATATAAGTTTACAACTTTGATGTGTGTGCATAGCACAACACTCAACAGAAAGCTCTATTGATCACATCTCATTCTAATACAACCTCAGATGACAATCTCAGCTCCTTCATGGACCTTTTCTATCCAATCTTAATATATGCAGCATATCACAAGCTTCAATACAGTCAGCATCACCACTCGCACAAATGGAGAACTTCATTCGTAATAGTGCTCCATTCCGCAGCTCCAGTGCTGCAGTGACTTTTGATGCTTCAATGATACTTCTGATGCTAAATCTTGAAGTCCCTTTTGCACTTCGGTGCACTTTTCTTCTAAAGCAAAAGAGGGTTTATCTTTTGGAGTCTGTAGTAAAATCACAAATTGTCATCAATAGATTGTACCTAATAGAGCAAAACAAAAAAGTTTATGCATAGTGCTAACAAGAAAGATATGATCACTAATAAGGAAAGTCTACAAGCAATGCATAGACTCTACAATACTAAATTATTTACATATATCATTTTAAAATTGAGTATATAGAAATCTATAATCGAAAACCTGCGTGAAGTCTGGCCAAATGCAGTGTATCTGCAAAGAAGCCAGAACCAAAACAACAAGCAAATGAAAATACTCAAAAAAGAAAATATGTATAATCTATATAGACTTGGTTCAAGCATTCCGTCGAGCATGTTGTGAGCAGTTTGCTCAAATAGTTTATACAAAAGTTTAACTGGCGACTCGCTTCAATCCATTACAATAAGAGCAAATATGTATGTAAATCATCAATTCAACCTTTATCATATGAGAATTTAAACCAACACTACCTGAAGATTATGTGTATATTTTTATTTTAAGAGCAACCAGAATGGTCACTATGGAACTCACCTTCGCACAACTGGACTTCTAACTCCAGACTATGAGAAAATGAAGTACGAACGTTTTGGAAGTCACCAATGAGGATTTTTTTTTTGTCGAACATCAATGAGGATCACAAGCTTGTAAATGAGGCAAGATGTAGCAGCCCTTGGTTAAGAGAACATGGGTTTCAGAGTTTATTTCAAAATCCTTTACCCTTTGAATGTCGCTGGTGCCAACGCCACCGCTGTCGTCCGATTCACGCTACCGCTTGGTTGCAGGCCACCAACATCCTCCAATGCTTGCTATGGTAACATTTCTTTGTTCAAGCAATGGTCTCTTTTGTCGATAAATGTGGGGAGAAGAAGGTGAGGAGGTTTTGGGATTTTTACTTTAAAGTTAGGCTTTTACTTTAGTAAAAACATTTTGGACAAAAATATCCTTGTTCCAGCCGCCATAAATATCATATGCTCACCGAACGGTGAACATTTGATCGACCGATGAGTACAGGCCTTTAATCGAAACAAGTTTAGACATTTCAGGTCCTCATTTGAAATAAGGTCACTCAAGGCCCTTTTTTGAAAAAATAAGGGCACTTCGAGTCCTTTTGTGAAATTTTCCCAAAGAAAAGGGCATTGAGGAAAAAAAGTCTAGTGCCACTAAATTATCCAAAAGAGAAGCTCTAAATTCAAAAGCAATTTACTCTTTTTACTTTGCTTTATCTTCGGCTCAATATAACCATGTTTGGGATAGCCTTCAAGTTGCTCACGAAGGAACTAATAAAGTCAAAGAGATAGACAAACATTTTTCTTGAGAGATATGAGTCTTTCAAAATGAAACCTGATGGATTTATTTCTAATATGATCAACAGGTTCACAAATATTGTGAATGGCTTAACCTACTATCTAAGCAAATCTCACAGACTGAAAGAGTCAACAAATTCTCAGAGGCTTGACAAAGGACTGGAACAACATCAAGACTACAATATGAGAAACCTCAAGAATATCGCCTCTATCTGTTGATGAGTTCATGGGAACCTTACCATCCTATGAATTTGAATGATTGAATGATGAGGATGTCTCCAAAGGTGAAAAGGAAATTGCTTTGAAGTTAAAAATACATTATTCAACTGATGAAGATTTAGAGGAAGACGAAGATGATGAAGAACTAGCCATGATGGTAAGCAAATTCAGAAGGATGGCTAGAAAAATAAGAAATTTCAAAGGAAGTCGACAGATCAAGGAACTTGAGAAATCTTCTAGCGACAAAGAAGAAGGTAAGGAAATAATTTATTTTGAGTGTAGGAAACATGGACATATCAAGCCAAATCATCTACTCCTGAAGAAAAATGGAGGGAGATTTAAAAAGAAAAAGAAAGCACTGAAAGCTGAAATGTGGAGCGATACAAAGTGTGAAGACAATGATGACGAAGATTCTATCAACATTTGCTTAATGGCCAAATCAGATTTCAAAGATGAAATAGAGATAAATTTGCCTGAAATCTCTGATGAAATGTCTGATTATATCGATGAGTTATGTTTGTAATATGAAATTGCTCTTAAGAAATCTCTGAGTTGAAAAATAAAAATTCGAGATTAAGGCAACATGATCTTTCTAAAAGTGAAAAGATTGAGTTTCTTCAAAAAGATTTTTTGATTTTAAAAAAATAGTTTACTCAAGAAGGAAGTTTAGGAAGTTCAAGAAAATCGTGATCTTCTCAAAAAGGATATTTTGGAGATTCAAAAAAATCGTGATTCTCTTTTAAAGGAAAATGAATCATACAAATCTCAAATTTCAGCTATTTGCAAAAACATTTCTCATGATTCCAAAACATTGGAACATATTCTCTCTATTCAAATCTCATACTATAACAAGTGCGGTCTCGGTTTTGAAAAGGAAACTTATTCAAAGAATGATTTTTCAAATTATAAAGAGAGACAAAAATAAAGACATTCGAAAGTTTCTTACAAAAAATCATTTTAGAAAATAATTCATAAAACTTGTTGGCTGCGAATTCTTCAAGTGTTCAAACTGTGGTGACACTAATCATTTTAAAAATGATTTTCACATCCCAAACCCTGTGAGCTCATGAACCACCAGGCCGTTTACATTACAATAGTCTCTCAAGATGGCCAATTAATCATAACACCAAAATGAAACAAGGTCACGGAAGCAATAAAACAGCTCCATACAAATTCACAATGAGATAACTTATAATAAAAGGGTATACACTTCTCATAAATATCACAGTCGGTTACAAATCTAACTCCAAACAATATACAGTTCCTAAGGTCTCAATCAGATTCATTATGATTTCCTCCGTCGACTTCCTCAAATGCCAACCCATGGCAAGTTCGGGTTTCCTTCGCCAGAGATCTGAAAAATGGTAATCCCGCGACGGGGTGAGATTTACATCTCAGCAAGTGAAACCTAAGCCTAAACCTGGATACCAGTCCCCCAAGACCATGAAACAGCATCAGATGCAGAAAATCACCATACCATGACACAAGGCATTCATAGATCAAGCATTTCAACAAGCCAAGCATGAACAAAAGTCACGATCAGTCACGCTCAACCTCATGGGTTCAAACTTCAAGCACATGACATATAAACAAGCACGCATAACTTCACGAGTCAACACAGTCATTCATTGCCTGGGCTCTCAGGCCGCGATGCACGTCTCTAGGCACTCTGACCAATTGATATCACCGGAGTTCAAAGCCAATCGATATCATCAGGGTTCATAGCCAATCGGTACCATTGAGGCTCACAGCCAATTAGTACCACTAGGGTTCACAGCCAATTAATATTACTGGGGCTCACATTCAATCGATACTACCGGGGCTTACAGCCAATGGGTATCACTGGGGCTCATAGCCAATTAAATCACTGGGGTACCGGGCCGATGCGATCTCCGAGGCACTAAGCCAATTGATTGCTGGGGGCATTATAGCCCATTTATATAGCATCGACACTATAGCCGTTTATATAGCATATGCATTATAGCCATCTATATAGCATAGACAATATAACAAATTTAATAGCATAGGCACCATAGCCAATTCAATAATAGGGATTTCATAGCCAATCAATATCATAAACACTATAGCCATATAAATCACGTACGCGTCACAACCAACTAAATCATCAAGGGTTCAATAGCAAAATATTTCATCAAGGCATATCACAATTCAATTGTCATACTATGCCATTCAAGTTATGGAATTCACTACTCAATCAAGTAATTCAAGCCATAAGCTTCATCAAGCACTCAATTCATTCAACCAATATATGCAGCAGCATCCTAATATTCAAGTAAGGGTTTAAGAAACACTTACCTTTGATCGAATAGCAAAAAATCCAAATCAATTGATCCTTCCCAACCGGGCAAGTCCACGGCCAACAGGGATCATGCGCCGTCCTAGGTAATTTCACCAAGTTTCGGATAAAAAATCAGTCGTATCCCAATTCTCTTACACCAATACCTCAATAGCCAAATAAATTAACAATCTAGGATGTCCTAACAACCATTTAAAGACATGGAGACACTCCAATGAACCCTCAAAATGTTCGGTTCAATCAATCCTTCAACAAAACAAAATCGGTTCCCTTTAGTCCGCTCAAATCAGCCAATAATTCCATCTTAGGTTCCAATTTCTCACGAAATTAACTTGCCAAGACTTTATTCTACAGTTTTAGTAACCTCACCGAGAGTTTCGGAGCAAGAACACCCCTTTAGGTCTTCCAATCTGCCCATTTCCTCTAGGCGTGCAAACGGCCAGAATCTGCTCCATATAAATCAAGAGGTTTCATCCACTAAAACTCATCTCAACTCCCATCAAACCTCAATCTCATATTCCCAAACTCTTATACTATGAGTTAAGAGTGACTCGCCGAAAATTTGGAGCAGTTTGAAGCCTTGCAGCCTCCCAAAACGGACCATATCCAAAATCAGGTCAGAATCTGACCTTTGTCAACTAAAAAAAACCTAAGGGATAAATGACTGGGTCAAATTGAGCTTATAATATGTCCCTGAAAAGACAAGATGACTAGCTTTCAGATGGCGGTAGTGTTACCTCAATCTGATGTTAGATGACAAAGTTATGACCAGAACAATGAATCCGTTTTTATCTATTCGCGAGAGAGCTTCTTGGCCGAGAGGGAAAAGGAAGAAGAAGAAGAAGAGAGAGAGAGTCTTCTCCATCAATAATTCACTTGGTCAAAGATACGATTGGTAGGTGAGAGTAATAAGTTCTTAACTTCTAAAAGGGTGACACTTGTCTTTCCTCAAAGAGTGACACTTGTCACTTAGCAAAAATCCGAACTTGCATTGACTTTCTTTGACAACTATGTCTTCTCATTTTTGACAGCCACGAGGGGTCTAAACGAACAAATTGTCATTCTAAACTTTTTAAGGCAAGGGCAAGGGTCGATGGATAAAATGATCATTTTACATTTTTCGTCCGAAACTTCACTTTTTCAATTCAAATTGCCCTTGATGAGGCGACGTCCATTTCAATTCTAATATTTGAATTCCTAAATATCCAAATCTCGAAGTCCAATTTCATGTCGAATCCTCGTCGACTGTAAATTCCAGTTTATCTCAAACTAACGGACGACTTGTGTAGGTTTTATGAGTATCGACCTTAGGGTTTGTTAAGCTGTGGCAACTTTGATTGTCATGTGATTGTGAGGGTTTATCGTTCGTTCCTGCGGACCTGATTATCGGAATCCAATTTAGGAAATTTTCATAAATTACACATTGGTTAAGCGGAATCACCCGCGTCCCAACGTATAATACTAGCAAGGCATTCCACGATCGTTCCTAGATCGATCTCTGCAGGCTCAAAATATTACCTCGACACTCCTTATGGTCAAAATACCATTTCTCATTCAAATTCCCCAGGTTTACGTACCCGACTTCGCGTCAATTTTTTCCTTTTGGTCAGTTAATTCGGGAGTGGCCAACTCCGAGCGAGTTACAACTGAAACACACCGATTGATACCTTCCATTCCATGGTCTCGAGAGGGTTGAAATTCGGAATGTCACAATAATTATCCCAAAGTTTGGAGACCGATCGAAGGAATAATCTTTATAATGACAGAGTCAGCTAACGCGAAAGGACCCATGAAAATTTGGGCACCAAAGAAAGCGCGAGTCTGTTTATTCTTTGTAGGTACCAAAGAAAAAGAAGAACAACTGATACCTAGAGAGTGGTTGCTCAAGACATATGACATAAGTTCCAAGCAATTTCACAGAACTTATTAAAATCAATGGTAAAAGAGTCTTCCGAAGTATGTAGACTCAGATGAGAATTAGAGTACAATGGCTTTATCAATAGCGAAAGTAGAATAGGTGGTTCTACCATATGCATGTGGTTCTATCAAAAGCAAGTGACTCTATTAAAAGACGTATCATGTAAGTATCTCTTGTTTGAGAAATTATATTTGGAAAGTGATCAAGTATGCATCTAAATCTTTTTCCAATATACCTAATTGTCTGACTGATTATTTTGATTGGCTAATTAATTAAATATTAGATTTTGTGATGTGATTTTTTAAGATATTATTTGGTTTTTTTCCCAAAAATAAATACTCATTGAAGTTCTCTTTCAAAATCTCTTAATTTTGGATGAGTTTCAATATTTTTTAAAAACTACCTTAATTACAAAATTCTCTTTCTCCTACATCTAAAAAATCTCTACTTTTTCCCTTGTATTCAAAAGTTCAAACTTTTTCTTCGAAATCATTTTAAACTTTCCAATAGAATCCAAATTTGAAGGAGATCTTTGAGAATTGAAGGTCACTATGAGATAATAAAAGAAAGAGTCGTTTTGGAAAGAAGAAGCAAGCAATTTCACGAACAAAGAGCGAAAGAAAAAGTAATGGGAGAAGCTAATGCAAAGCTGAAGCATATACAAAGGCACGAGTTGAGGTAGAAGCGTTGTCTAAGGCATAAACTCAGGCTAAGGCTAAAGAAGAAGCCGCTGCTGCCGCTGCTGCCGTTGCTAGAGCAGTATCAAATGAGAATGCTAGAATAGAAGCCAAGCAAAAAGATGCAATGAAGAGTATGACAAGGAAATGGAAGGTGAAGTTCAAAATACTTTCTTTGAAAATAAAGCATTTGGAAGAGGATTCGATTACATCATTATTGGTGGAATGACTCTAGTGAATTTCTGGGAAGAGTTAGAACTCAGGGGGAATTAGTTGGTATACAGATAGATGATGAAACAAACACCTTATTTATCAATCTTGGTGAGTCTATCTTGATTATGATGCGACAATACATGAAAGCTGGACAAGCATGAGTGAAAGTCAAAATGGTTGTACGCAACGTCTGGCTCTAGCTAAGGAAATGCAAAAGCTCAAAGATGTTTTTGATAGAAGGCAAGGAAAGATATCCTTATTTGCTCCGGTCCAGATTCCTCGTGACATCGCAAACCAACCATCCGCCTTAGTACACCCATCCTAAAAGTCCTAAAAAATAGCTTCATTTCTATTATGTTGTTTTTAAAGACTTTTTGGCATATTTTACTAGCTTCATGGTTGTGTTTTTCATTATGCTTGAAACTTTCAATACTCTATGCTGGTGTGTTTTTTCCTTGATTAAATAATACTTGATGATGTTCTGAAATTTATATATCCTTAGTATTATTCATGCATTTTTGTAATGCTAACAAAAAGAGGGAGAAAGTAAGAAGCTCAAGCAAGGCATCGTAGTAAGCATTTTTTTAATATCTATGTTTATGCCTTTAATACTTATGTTCTTATAAAGGGGGAGAACGCTAAGAGATCAAGCAGAGGTAGTATAGTAAGCAATGCAATTTCGTTGTCATATTTTTTGCTTATGCTATAGTACTTGTATTTTTTTTTAATAATAACATCTAACTTATGCAAGTATCTTTTTCATCAAAATCTTTTCAAAGTTTTATATTGTTTGAAAGGTTTTGCCTCCATCAAAATAGGGGGAGATTGGGGAAAAGTACATTTTTAGTGCCAAAAGTGGTGTACAAAGATTACTTTTGTGCCAAAAATTTCAAACGAATCACTTTAGTACCAAGTCGGAGATAAAAAGATCACTTTAGTGCCAAAAGTTTCAAACGGATTGCTTTAATGCTAATTTTTTTTTTAAAACGGCCACTTAAAAGCCAATTTCTTTTAGAACTTTTAGAACCGATCATTGTAGTGCTAACTCTAATGTACCACGTCAGCTTGAATAATAATAAAAATAACACGTGTCAGATTTCGGCGAGCCACGTCAACTTAAATTGAAGTTAGCACTGAAGTGATCGTTTTAAAAAGAAGTTGGCACTTAAGTGATCGTTTTTTAAAAAAAAGCTGGCACTAAAGTGATCTGTTTGAAACTTTTGCACTAGAATGATCTCCATGTACAACTTTTGTCACTAAAAGCCTACTTTTGCCTGGGAGATTGTCAGGAAATTATGTTTGATTTTGAAGGAAATAAAACTCACATACTTTGTTGAAAAGACGTTGATTTATACTTGGAGAATTTACTATAAATATATCTTTACGTCTTTTATATATAATGTGTTTAATGCTTTTATTTTGATCGAAATAGACAGGATTCGTGGCAGAGGCAGATTGACAGGAGAATCACAATGAGATATATTTTGTTATTTAATTTATCCTCATTGTTTAATCAGTCTTATTCTTGCTTATTTTAACAGAATAAATTTTCCTCACTAATGGTCAATTTTCTGGTTGGGATTTTGTTTCTAAGTTAAAATGATTGACCATCAATCACAAAGACATTCTCATTACTTTCCATATGAGGAATCTTGATTGATTGGCAATCACCATTTAGATAATATTTTTTTATTAGAAGCTTGATTTGTGATGTTAATGATTTAATTGTTTGGGCGAGCAAATCCTCTCAAATCCCTGATTACTCTTACCTCAATGACTTGTGATCTTTAATCGATAATCAACGAATGGCTAGTTTTGGAGATTAATCCTCGGAGTAATTCTATCCAGCGGGAAGCTTGGAAGATGATGAGTATATAAAAGAGGGCCAAGTTTGAAGAGAAGCAAGAGAGATCAATACCCATATCTCAAGAGAGTTTCATTTGTTTCAATTATCTACTCGTACTTGAAGTGAGATCTTATGAGATATTATATAGAGTCAAGTGTGTAGAGTGGGACAGCCTTGGCAAAGGAAGAGCTTGCTTCTGTTAGAAATACTTGTGTTCAAACAATCACATTTTTTTTGTAATCTCTCATTTGATTACTTAGTGACATCCAACCAGTAGGCTATTCGTGTAGGAGAATAGACGTAAGTGTACCAAAAGTCGAACCACTGTAATATCTTGCACATTGTCTTCTACCCTTTACTCGCCTTCATTTACTGTCTGGTAGAAGTACTGTGTGGTTCTATTAAGGGATATTTACATAAATGATCCCTAAATTTTGGCAGATGTGCAATCTGGTTCATGAACTTTTAATTTGTTTAATTTAGTCCCTGAACTTTGGCAGAATGTGCAATTTAGTCCATAAATTTTTGACTTGTTCAATTTAGTCCCTAAATTTTTAGTACATATTCAATCTAGTCCCTAAATTATAGAAAAATGTTCAATATAGTCCTTTCATTATTTTAAGATCAGGGATAACGTTGAACATTTTTATATAGTCCAGGGACTAAATTGGACATTTATTAAAAATTCAGGGACTGAATTGAACAAATCAAAAGTTTAGGGATCAAATTGCACATTCTGTCAAAGTTCAGGGACTAAATTGAATAAATTAAAAGTTCAGGAACTAGATTGCATATTCTGCCAAAGTTTAGGGACTATTTGTGTAATTTTGCCTTCTAATAACTACTTTTGCTCCCATCAAAAGTTTTTATTTCCGTAATATTTTATCAAGTTTGATCATTAGCACTTATTCATCCACTCTAGGTGTTAAGTCTAGCCTAGAAACAACACTAACAACTCAACCACACCAACTTTGCAAGTTGCACGTTTTATAAGTTTCTCATGTGCGCTCTTATTTGCAATTGGAGAACCTAAGTTATTGAGCATTGTAAATAATGAAAGATTAGGTGAGGCACACCACCCTATTATCTTACCCGACAAGCAAAATAAAAAGTTGGAGCACTTGCGTATTTATATTGTTGAGAGCATGCAGTAGAAGTTCGATACTTTTACTTGGGGAGATCGCCAAGAGGAAGCCTAAGTTCGAGCCCGTCATTATATTCAGTTGGACCCACCTTTACTTAAAAGTTTAGGCAATGAGTTATGAGCTAATTTTGATATATTAACTGCTCAACACCATATTAATTCTCCAACGTGAGATTTCTCTAACACAAATCACATGTATATTCTAACAATCTTTCCCTCACATGTGAGTTTCAGTGTTAGGTTTGCTCCCCCTTAATCCAAGCATACTTCTGCATCAACTTATATCAACTTAAATCTTCATCAACGTCCATCGAGCTCGCATTGCTACACCACAACATCCACCGACTCAGAAACCGTGTTGGCCACCAAATTCCTTCTTTGAGATCTATCTCAATTTGAATCTCCATTAATACCCATTGGGTTCGCGTTACTACACCATAATGCCCCTGACCTGAAAATCGCATTGACTACCAGATTCATTCCTTGAGATGTTCACTAAATATTAATACATATTGGGAGTGGGCCACCAATCAACCATTGGCTTTGATACCATTTGTTGAGAGCATACAACAAAAGTTCGATACTTTTGGTTAAGGAGATCGCTAAGAGGGAGTCCAAGTCCGAGTTGTCAATATATCCAGTTGGGCCCACATTCACTCAAAAGTTTAAGATAATAAATTATGGGCTAACTTGGATATGATAACTGCTCAACACCACATTAATTCTTCAATGTCGTATTTCTCTAACACAACTCACACGTGCATCCTAATAGAGACAATGCATGCTAGTGTGTTCAAATGCTCCTAGTAGCAAGTAAAATGAGGATTCATGTTGAATTGGGTTAGTTTAAGATCTGTAGTTTGCTAGATTTGGACATAATCCTACAACAAAAGTGGCATTACCATCGCCTTTATCTCTAAACTTGGAGAGCATGCTCTGTTTTGTATTTCCTAGTAAGTGAAAGATCATTAGCTTTTTTAATGTTCGTAGCCCTCTCATATTGGTAGATGCGAAAACAAGTTGAACTCCAAATAAGAAACTTTGTTTTGCACTTTCACTTTGGTTTTGCGTAGTCAGCAATCGATGGATACCATTAATCTATGTATACTTTCCTTTCGTAGAGTATCAATCGCCACGAATGCACATCAACCGTCTCATTTACATGCATCATGTAAAGTTTTACCTCATGGCGAATCGAGAATTTGAGGTTATGGGGTCGAGACAAAGTTTTTCATTTCGTATTGTCATACATAAATTTTCATTTTCGCAAATTTCTCCGTCTCTAGTTAGGGAAATTTCTTTTGCCTAGCTAGCTAAGGGAGCAAGTGCTCACTACTAGCTTCCCTGGTGGTTTTGTCCACAAAGGTAGAGAGCGTGGCATCTCAGATTAGTCTAAGCCAGAGATGTCGCGATTCGAACATGAGATATGCTACAATTGGACTAAGTACTCCACCATTGTCATCCTCTTAAGCTTTCTTATTTTTGTTTCCATTGAACAGGTAAAAACAATAGCCGTGTGTTAATATGTCTTGAATTAATTATGGGCTTGGGCTAACGTTAGAGTTTGAGGGGTAGTAGTATAAATATTGCTTTTCTCAAACTGATAGATACTGAAGCATATTTGAGCCGCCTTTTGTAAACTTTGATTTTATAGTGGATTTTGCTTCTCCTCTCTCAGTGGTTTTTTTTTTGCAAGGATTTCCACGTAAATCTTGGTGTTCTTTTCTTCTTCTTAGTTTTAATTTCGTTTTAGTTTCCGCTTCGTCATAACAATCTGGTATAAGAGCCTTCGTGTTTTTCGATCTTCTAATTATGGCTTCAAGTTTAACAACGAAATTAGATATTAAGAAGTTTGATGGGGGCGGCAGTTTTAACCTGTGGCAGGTTCGTATGTTAGCAGTTCTTACGCAACAGGGTTTGAAGAAATCTCTATTTAGTAAAGGGAAGAAATCGAAAACCATGTCGGATGAAACGTGGGAAGAATTGGATGAAAAAGCTTTGTCCACTATTCAGTTATGCCTTACGAATGAAGTTTTACAAGAGGTACTAGATCAAAAAACAGTTGCAGGTTTATGGATGAAATTGGAGAGTATTTTTCCGACAAAGTCTCTCACTAATCGATTGAGGCTTAAGCAACAACTCTTCACTTTTCGCATGGCTTAAGGTGCTTCTGTTAAATCTCATATTTTTGAGTTCAATGCACTTATCACTGAATTAAGGAGAACTGATGTTAAGATTGAAGATGAGTCTTTTATGTTAGTTTCGCTACCTCTCTCTTATAAGAATTTTAGAGAGACCATGATTGTTAGTAGAGAAACTATTGCTTTTGAAGATTTCAAGACTAGTCTGCTAAATAAGAAGAAACTCGATACAAAATTAACTTTTGAAGGCGGTAATAATCATGGGGCTGGTTTAGTCGCTCGGGGAAGGTCCATTAAGAGGAGCAAAAGTGGCCGGAGCAGGTCAAAATCCAAGCACAGAGATATGATTTGCAACTATTGTAAGTCTTTGGGAAATATAAAGATAAATTGTCTGAAATTGAAGACAAAGAAGCAAAGAGAAAATAATTTGAATCAACAAAATCAAAGGAATGTCAATCATTACAATAATCGTAACTACTAGAATAAACAGAATCGGGGAAATGAAAATCCTGCTCAAGCTGATGGTGCTAAAGAAGAAGATGAAGATTGGCTATTGGTTGCAGACGATAAAGATAAATTCTATGATAGTTGAATTCTTGATTCAAGGTGTTTGTATCACAAGTGTCCTAATCTTGATTGGTTCTCTACGTACAAAGAATATAATGGTGGAGTTATTCTAATGGGCAATAATGTTAAATGCAAAGCAGTTTGGATTGGTACTGTTAATATTAAGATTTATGATGGCATAATCAGAACCTTAGATAATGTTAGATATGTTCCTGATTTGAAGAAGAACCTAATCTCTTTGGGTACAAAGGTTGTAGATTTACTGCTGAAGATGGAGTGATGAAAATTATGAGAGGTTCACTTTTATTGATGAAAGGGCTTAAAATTGGCACTTTGTATCATCTGCAAGATACTATTGTTACTGGTTCAGCTGCGGTCTCATATGATATGACAGATTCATATAATACTAAATTATGGCATATGAGATTAGGCCATATGAGTATCAAAAGGATGGAAGAGCTCAATAAAAGAGGTCTTTTGTGTGGTCAAAAAATTGGAAAACTAGATTTCTGTGAGCATTGGTTCTTTGGGAAATAGAAAAGAGTCAGTTTCAAAGCATGAATCTCACTACAAAGGGTACTCTGGATTACATTCATTTAGATCGCTAAAGTTCCATCAAAAGGCCTTGGTTCTAGGTATATATTCACTTTTATTGATGATTTTTCAAAAAAAGTTTGGGTATTTTTTCTAAGGCAAAAAAGCGATGTTTTTGTTACTTTTAAGCAATGGAAAGCGTTAATTGAGAAGTAGACTTGTAAGAAAATCAAGCTATTGAGAACAGATAATGGGTTAGAATTTTGTGGAAGCGAGTTTAATGAGTTCTGCAAAAATGAAGGAATTGTGAGGCATCATACTACAGTGAATATACCACAGCAAAATGATATTGTAGAACGGTATTGCAGAATGCGTGAACATAACTTTATTAGAAAGAATTAGGTGCATATTGTCTAACGCTGGTTTGGGCGATAAATCGTTCTCCTTGCACGTCCATTGAGTGCAAGACACCCGGGGAGGTGTGGTCAGATAAATCTATTGATTATTCTTCTCTTTGAATATTTGGATGTCCAGCATATGCACATGTTAGTGAAGAGAAACTAGAGCCTAGAGTGAAAAAATGTATTTTCCTTTGTTATGCTTCTGGTGTAAAAGGTTATAGGCTTTGGTGTTCTGATTCATCTAAGATTATGATTAACAGATATATTACTTTGATGAATCTTCCATGCTTCATCCTATCAAGGAATCTTCTGTTGCTTGCTAGGAAAATCTAAAAAGTGCAACGAAAAAGGTGCAGTTTGAAGTAAGGCAATCGGTTCAATCAGCTACTGATAATATTGAGATTGAAGAAACTAAAGAAGAAAATCATTCTATAGCCAGAGATAGACCAAGAAGAATACTAAAACCTATGCAGAAATATGGGTACTCAGATTTTGTTGCTTATGCTCTTTTAGCCGTAGAGTCAATAGAGTATAGTGAGCCCAAAACGTACAAGGAAGCTATTTCTTCAAAAGATTCAACAAAGTGGTTAGTTGCTATGAATAAAGAGATGGAATCTCTTGAAAAGAATCAAACTTAGGAGCTTGTCAAACCTCTAGAAGAAACAAAAATTGTGGATTGTAAGTGGGTTTTCAAAAGAAAGGAAGGTACCCCTGGAGTTGAAGACATCAGATTTAAAGCACGTTTAGTTGCTAAAGGCTATAGTCAGATTTAGGAAGTTGATTTTAATGATGTGTTTTCACCCGTCGTTAAACATAGCTCTATTCGGGTTTTCCTTTCATTAGTTGCTATGCATTATTTAGAATTAGAACAACTCGATGTGAAAACAACTTTCTTGCATGGTGAACTTAAAGAGAAAATCTATATGGGTCAACCAGAGGGTTTTCGATTTGAAGGTAAGGAAGATCATGTTTGTTTATTGAAAACATCAATTTATGACTTGAAGCAATCATTTAGATAGTGGTATAAAAAGTTTGATTCGTTAATGGTACAACTTGGCTATTCTAGAAGCAAATATGATAGTTGTGTATATATGTGCAAACTTCCAAATGGGTTTTATATTTATCTATTGTTATACGTTGATGACATATTGATTGCAACAAAAGATAAATATGATATATAGAATTTGAAGGCACATTTGAGCGCTAAATTTGATATGAAAGATTTAGGTTCAACGAAGAAAATCTTAGGCATGGAAATTCAACGAAATCGAAAAAGAGGAAAATTGTATCTTTCCCAGAAAAGCTACATTGAGAAAGTGTTAGATCGTTTTGACATGAAAGATGCCAAACCAGTAAGTACTCCTCTTGCTGCTCACTTTAGATTATTAGCTAATTTATGTCCACATACAGATGAGGAAATATAATATATGTCACATATTTCATATTCTAGTGCAGTTGGTAGCATTATGTATGTTATGGTTTGCACTCGACCTGATATATTACATGTTGTTAGCGTGGTAAGTAGACATTTATCATGCCCAGCTAAATTTATTGGCAAGCGGTGAAATGGATTTTGAGATATCTGAAGGGTACCTCAGATTATGGCTTAGAGTTTAGGAAAACTGCTGATATTCTTACAAGATATGTTGATTCTGATTATGCTAGTGATCTTGACAAAAGAAGGTCTTTGACTGGGTATATCGTTACTATTGGAGATTGTACAGTCAGTTGGAAAGATTCTTTACAACATACAATTGCTTTATCTACTATAGAGGCAGAGTATATGGCTTTTAGAGAGGCAATTAAAGAGGCTTATTTGGAGAGCTCAGAGTGGATTATGATATGACTATTGTCCATTGTGATAGTCATAATGCTATACATATTACTAAAGATCATATGTATCATGAGAGGACAAAACACATTGATGTACGGCATCATTATATTCGAGAGGATCAAGCAATGCTTGAATTTGGTTAATGTTTGTTGCAACTAAGTTTTACGCTGGTGGGAGGAGAAGACTGTTTATTACTTATATCTACTTTGGGGAATTCAAGACAAGGTGGAGATTTGTTAATATGTCTTCAATTAATTATGAGCTTGGGCCAACATAAGGGTTTGTGGGGTAATAGTGTAAATATTGCTCTTCTCAAACTGTTAGATACTGAAACATATTTGAGCCGCCTTTTGTAATCTTTGATTCTATAGTAGATTTTGCTTCTCCTCTCTCCATTGTTTTTTCCCACAAGGGTTTCCATATAAATCTTGATGTTCTTTTCTTCTTCTCAGTTTTAATTTCGTTTTAGTTTCCGCATTGTCATAAGACCTTGGCATAAGCAATGTAGGAATAATAGACCCATCTTCTCGTGCAATGAAATAAGATGGTATCAAAATCAACTTATGTACCACCATGTAAGCTTGTTTATGAATTTTTCGTGCAAATTGAACACCATTTTCAATTTGAGGAGCTGAACGAGTCTTTCTGATATTTCTGAAATGAAGGGCTCTCTCGTTTTTGGTTAATCCTCATTTCTCAGGATAGTACATGAAGCACAGAATTTCAACCTCAAATATTTAGTATGTTGATCTTAGAGGAGATTTTCTATTCTAATTCTACACCTAATTCGACATTTTACGTAGAATGCAAAGTGTAATTTCTTCTACCATCATACCTACGAATTCCATCACATAAAAAGATTGAGGGGGTCAATGGTTAAAGTTCAAACTTATGGTGGGTAAAATGTAGATACTTGTCCGACCAAAAAAAAAATGTAGATATTTGAAGGTGATGGAAATATGTTGCAACTGATCGAAACTCTTGTTTTTGTTTTTTTCTTTTTTTGGGTCCCATCTAGCGTAACAGTTTGATAATACTGTCATTATTTCTGATCCAATGATTTTTTTAATTAATGAGTATTTTATGCAAAACATGCAATAATAGTGTGTGGATCTACGATCATAAATAACTGACAATACTGTTATAATTTTATGTAATTTTTTCCCTCCCTTTCAAGCCCCTCTCTCTTTCTCTCTCTTGCAAAACACATTTGCGCAAAGATTGCATCATGCACACGTCTCGTCACTGTTCTCTTCTCTCGATGCCCTTTGCTAATCATGTACGAAACATGGCGGAGAAGAATCACATAAACCAATCTTCTCTCTTTTTCATGGGAAGCTACTTTAACTCTTCACTAACCAAAAGGTCATACCTTTTATCTCAGTGAACCCTTCATTATACACCAATCATTGACCTAATTTTAAGCACAGCAACAGAAAAAAAGGGGGAATAAGTTCGAGGAGAAAAAGATATCATCTTGAAGGAAGAAATTGGGGAGAAAAAGCTTAACCACTAAGGATTTTGCATCCCCTCAAAGTATTTGCAATCATGCATGCATTATTAGGGCAAAAATTAGTCTTCCAGGTAAAAAGATCGTACTTGACTTGTCCATGGGATTTATGTACCTTTTATACACATGTAGTCTCCTTTTACCGAACATTTCAAGTTGAATCGGACAATTTAACATGACATCATAGTCAGGTCCTGTTTTAGTTCAACTTGTGTGTGCGGCCCCCCATTTGTCAAACTCTAGATCCAGTTTCGAATCCAGCTCGCACGTGGAAGGGGGTATCAACGTATTTTCCATTGCTCGCTTGCGGGGCTCACCGGGCTTCATATGTTCATCATAGATTAGGTTTTCCTCCACTCATCGGCTCAGGTTTTTGGGTTGGACATTCGAAACATTCGCAATACTGTATTTGAAAACGACGAGTAACACAAATGACCAAGAGAAGAGAGCATTTATCAAGTCCATTCATTTGTTTATGATGATCTCTTTATTCCATATGCTTCGGGAGCCCCTAGCTTTCATGTTCCACAATGGCCACGATCGACGGTGGAAAATTGTTGTCAAATGTAAATCACTGTGTGAACAGTTAATATGACGCTTCGTGTGTACTCTCCATGGCCCCTACCTCTGGAAGTTGATTGCCCACCTTGATTCGACACATCCAATCATGTGAAATCATTGCCGAAATCATTAGTCAAGCACGAGTCGGGAGACATACGTACGACGTTCACGAAATCATTGTGCCGAGATTAGTGGATCAAAGTTAGGGTTTGAGATGGAAAAGTCATTAGCGAAAAAGAAATAGGCAGAAACAGAACTGAGAGTCTGCTACAAAACATCGGCTTCGCATGTGTTCCTACATGCAGAAGAATATCTTGTCTTATATCTCAAACGCAGTTAAGGGGACAAGAATAATACAATTGCTACAGCTTTTGTGCAGTCATAACTTTTTATTTTTCACTCAGGTGCCACATTTTTTTTTAAACTGTTCAACTTTAGTGCCATCGGCAGTTTGTCTCGCCAAAAAATTAGACGTGGAACTATTCTAATATAAAATGTCTGATGTGACTCGCTGGCAAGATGAAATCAGCAAATGAGAAGTTAAACCACGTTGTTTAGAGATCTGTTTGAACAACCCTAATATAAATAAGAAAGTTGGGGCAAAATTCTGTCCAAGTCGAGTAGGTGAAGAACCCTAACTCTACTTCCAACCCGAAATTGGGGTTCTCAGAGCAAGCGGGGGAGAGAGAGAGGGAGAGGGGCATCTGTTGGTGAAGAGTCCTAACTTAAAAAGAGATTCTCTTACAGATTATCTCTATGGAGTCAACTTCGCCATTTCTGTATTTCGTCCACCAACGGATTTTGGGCTCTTAAAGGAAGCGCAAAGTCAGAGAAGAGAGCGACAATGGACGACGAAGGAGGAGCGGCATCGAACTCATTGGACTAGGCTTCCAAGTCGAAGCGAGAGCGAGCGCAAGGGTAGAGAATGGATGACGGAGGAGGAGCGGTGTCGAAGTCGCTGGGCTATGCTTCCAAGCCGAAGCAAGTGAAAGCAGAGCGAGAGTGAGTGATTGAGGGAGAGAGAAAAAGCTTAGTACAGTTTTTCCATGGAGTCCACGATTTTTAGAGAGAGAGAGTCTTCCCGAAAAATTTCGTCATTTTGTTAGCTCTTAACACATAATACGATTTTTTTTTTGCGCGAAACTTCAATTTCTTTCTAATAAGTCTGGTCGGATTAAAATACATGATTTGAAAGGCCACGTGGGATGAGTTGCCAGAATATGCACGCAAGTGAATAATTTACACCGATGTGGTACACAATTGAGCGAAAAAAAAATATTTTACATTCGAGTATGCGTTGTGCGAAATTTATGGCGATTCTAATGTTCTTTAATTTTCTTTTACAGCACTCAGAGTCACTCGACTGAAAGGGACTCGTCACGTTCCGTCCCGTCATGGTATATTCGAGGCACAAAGTTTCGCCTCTCGATCGTGGGAGTGGATACATGTTGCGTTCGGAAGAGCCGAGATACTGTGCTTGGTTTTTATAACAAAAACAAGAAAGAACGGTGACAGGAGGACATGTTCTCCGAAGTTGGTGGAGGGGTACTTTGCTGCCTTTTCTGCCTCCGGAGGAAGTGAAAAGTGGGGCAACTGCGGATGGAACTTATTTAGGGTTTCCGATTCCATGGCCCTAAAATCAGGGTCCTTTGGGTTCCCTCCCACTTCTTCCCCTCACTCACTATTGCCAACCTAATTTTGGAGGATCCGCAATTTTTGGGAGTTGGAACGACGTGAGATATTGCAAGTTACACCATTGTACATGGATCTTACTTTCGCACATTGACAAAATTGAAAATACTTCGTGTATTCGTTTCTTTGTATAATTTTTGGCTAATTGAACGTGCGTACATATTTGGTAGTATCGCATCTTAATCTTTCCCATGCATGCAATGAAGTTATTCGCAATGATCCTCTCGATTTGTTAGGTCAAGTTTCCGAAAGGAGTACTCCAAAGACGGAATTAAGCCAATTTCAAGGCTTTTTTTTTATATAATGATCAATGGTTTTTCATGGGTGCTTGGGATTTGAGTTAGATTATACATGTCACATACTCCTTTTGATGAAATTTATCATGAGAAAAACAAGACCGCTATACCTCCATCATCAAGAAAATTACCTAAGCAATACTAGATTTATTGTGTGGATGCCAATTTAGTTTTGCACTTTTCAATGTTATTGACATAGTACTAAATATATATGCAAAATTTCAATGTAGTTCTTCTGGCCAAATTTCGCCAGAAGTCACCGATGTGGAGGTCCAGTCATCTGGTTGGTTTGGGTGGCACACCAACATATCAGCGATTTCTTACAAAAATTGATTGGAATGACTACATTGAAATTTCAAGCAAAATTTTAGGATTAAATTGGTAAAATTAAAAAGTATAGGGCTGAATTGAAATTTGTATAATAGATCAGGACTAACTGATCAAATTTCGCTATTTTCAAGTTTAAGGAAAAGTTAAATTGCATGGAAAGTTCTAAAACACTATAGAAATAGCATGCCCCCAAAGGGAAGTTCATTGCTAGTTTTTCTGGGAAAAACATAAGCAGACATCAACTAACCTCTTCATCTAATTGAAAAGTTAACGATGGCTACTATAAATAGTTCTAAAAGTAACTCGAAACTTTTCAAAGAGTCTACTTACTTTTTTTTTTTTATAGGAATGAATTTATTTCTTTCGATTCCTTAGGAGTAGCCCCGTATAGAAAACTTGGCTTTACAAGGCGCAGCATCGTGTAACGAGTTATATGGGTCAAGTCAAAATAAGTTAACCGCTCCATGCCTTATAAGTTACCCAATTAAGGACTTTGCTCTCCTAATCACATCTTCAAGTATTTTACTTTAATTACTTTTTCTGTTCCGCTTCATGTGTATGTAAACCCTAACTCCATGCCAATAAATTCAAAGAAACTGTGTCGAGAAACATACCGATTTAATGTATTGTGTGAGTAACCATACTCATAAGCAATCCTTCTCTCTTTGTCGGTATAATTTGGTGAATTCTCGTTACCAAAAAATAAAAATAAAAATTCAAAGGTACAAAGGCTACGTGGTCAAAAGCACAATGATGCTGCTTCAGAGCAAAGACCCCTTTGAATTGATCGTTCGGTTTGGAACTATCAAATGGCACGAGGGTTGTTACTTGTCACGCAAGGCTTTGCTGTTCTTCAAATAGATTCTCCCTTCTTGCTGGAAACCGTGGAATTCGTGGGACCATCATCTTCCAAATTCAAGATCAAAGAAAACCCTAAAGCAAGAACAAAGGGAAAATCCGCATCTTGAACACTCTATAGTCAACCTTCCAATTTCATCTTCGCCATCCGATTTTGTAACTAGTTTTCTTTCCTTCCATCAATAAGCAGATTCTAAGCATTATCTATATTCTATTTATTGTTAAAAAAGAAAAAAAGGGAGGGGGAAAAAGGGTATGCTCCTCTTGTTTTCCTTTCTTTTAATTTACTTTCTTTTGGCCAAAGAATGTTTGTTCTTTCAGAGTCTCTTAGGTACATTGTTGGTGTCCCGTGTTCAAGACAATGGTGGTTGTTGGTTCATGTTAGTTATTGCTACAATGGAGATGGCCCGCTAATTATACAAATCACTTAAGACTCACCGGACTCACACGCGCACACACACGCACACACACGCACACATATTTGAAAATCGTATTCACTTCCATCCTCAGTCACTTCTCTATCTCTCCCGTTCTTGGCTTCTTAGTTCTTTCTTACACCTTTCGATTCACTTGAAAGGAGAGGATAAGACTCGCGAGACCCTTGTCAATCAATCCAACCCAAGAAATTCCAAGAACAAATCCCCCCATAACATGTCTCGATTGCCTTAGGCGACAGAGAAATCATCGTCTCAAAATCTCACTACAAGTGTAGAGTGTGCATG
The DNA here is from genome assembly GCA_028455895.1 of Rhodomyrtus tomentosa. Classification (NCBI taxonomy): domain Eukaryota; kingdom Viridiplantae; phylum Streptophyta; class Magnoliopsida; order Myrtales; family Myrtaceae; genus Rhodomyrtus; species Rhodomyrtus tomentosa. The sequence goes on from JAPCWY010000004.1 coordinate 37,782,925, forward strand.
AGTTTCTCCCATCACGCTCCCTCCTCCAATCATTGCTGAAGCATAGTAGTGATCTCTCCTATATTTACACCCTTTGATTGATTTCTCACTTCGCATGTCAATGGACCATCTTAGAGAAGTGGAAGGTAAGCGACTTCAAGATCCTCTTCTGGCTAACACGAAGAGACCCGCAACCTGCGAGTGGGTTCCTGGGCCTGTGATAGTCGGCGCCGGCCCGTCGGGTCTTGGCACCGCCGCTTGCCTCAAAGAACGAGGTGTGCCGAGCCTGATCCTCGAGAGGACTGATTGCATAGCCTCTTTGTGGCAACACAAGACCTATGACCGCCTCCGCCTTCACCTTCCCAAGCAATTCTGTGAGCTCCCCCTCATGCCATTCCCGAAAGACTTCCCGACCTACCCGACGAAGCAACAATTCGTCTCCTACTTGGATTCGTACACGGGACGCTTCAACCTGAGGCTGGTTTTCAATCAAACAGTCACCAGCGCGGAGTTTGATCATAGTTCGCAGTGCTGGCGGGTCAAGAGCTCGGGCCTCAAGGGGGAAGAGACCGAATACTTGAGCCGGTGGCTGATCGTGGCGACCGGGGAGAATGCCGAGGAGCTCGTGCCCGAATTCGAAGGGATGAGCAACTTTGGAGGGCCGATTCTGCACACGAGCTCTTACAAGAGTGGCGAGATGTTTTGCGGGAAGAGAGTATTGGTGATCGGATGCGGGAATTCGGGCATGGAAGTGAGCTTGGATCTTTGCAATTTCAACGCTTGTCCATCTCTTGCTGTTAGAGATTCGGTAATCACCGATCCTGCTCTCTGTTCCATTGAAAAACCTAGCAGATTTATAAAAGAGGCATCACTTCAGCCATTGCTGTTTATCCTTGCAATTTATAAGCTCTGCATAGCAACTGATTAGGTTTTCAAATTAGTTTTCCTTTAATCACTGACGTATCATCTTGAGGGCAACAATTCCAAACAATTAGACTATCCTCAAAGTGTGGTATGGTCTTACATTAAACAAGTGCGTTTTAACACGCCTTCACAAACTTTCTTGAAGTTTGGTTTTTGCATGCGCAAGATGGACCGCATGGCTCAGGGAAAAAAAGGGTTCAGCTTTCACGGGTTGCAGTAAAGTTAGGGTGTGAAGTAAATGTAAACATCCGAGGGCCGTGCCCTAGATCTTTTCACAAGCTCATCATAATTACGTGATCTCATCTTTATGGACCATTGGTTTTTATGCTTTTTGAGCGACTTTTTTCTGGAGTTTGCAGGTGCACGTCTTGCCTCAAGAGATGCTCGGAAGATCGACCTTTGGCTTGTCCATGTGGCTGCTCAAGTGGCTTCCCATCAGCCTAGTGGATCGGTTCCTGCTGTTAATGTCATCTTTTATCCTTGGCGACACTGCTAGCTACGGCCTCAACCGCCCGAAGGTTGGCCCTCTCCAGCTCAAGAGCATGTCCGGCAAGACACCGGTGTTGGACGTGGGCACGCTCAAGAAAATCAAGAGTGGACATATTAAGGTCGGATTCCTCGCTTCTTTCAATCTCTGTTATCCTCAAAAGTCCTAATTAGTATCTGCAACAAGCATTCATTGCTGCTTTCGATAAGGGATGCAAAGAAAGATCATTGATTAGGCGCAGGCTGCAATTGTGTAGGTTTTCCGGGGAATAAAGAGAATACGGCGCCACGCCGTGGATTTCGTCGATGGGAAATCGGAGACGTTCGATGCTATAATCCTCGCGACGGGTTATAGAAGTAATGTACCCTCGTGGTTGAAGGTCAGCACAGGCTCTCTCTCTCTCTCTCTCTCTCTGACGTTTCCTTTCTTTTCCCTTGAATCGGGTGATTTTCACCAATTGCAAATGAAAATCGTAGAAATTCAAGGAACTGTCCCCCCTACAAGAATGATAAAAGACCACTTAAAGAACAATACTTTTTTCCCTCTCTTTTTTTGCCATAATTAGGAGGCAGATATGTTCTCTGAGGAAGATGGGTTCCCAAAGAAGCCATTCCCGAACGGATGGAAAGGCAAGAACGGGCTGTACTCGGTGGGATTCACCAAACGCGGCCTCCTCGGTGCTTCCATGGATGCCAGAAGCATTTCTCAAGACATTGGGCAATTGTGGAATCCAAGATGTGGAAGGAATGCATTCCATGGCTTTGTCTCTTGCAACCCCTCTACATCCATGAACGATTGCAATTACAAGTCAAGTGATTCCATTGATTAGGATGGGAAGCAGCAAGGTAGTGCTGATTTCAATGGCCAAAACGAAAAAAATAAAAAAGAGAGAGAGACTAGAAAAGAGGGTAAGATAGATGGTGAATGGTAGGATTTTGCAAGAATTAATTAAGTTAGTGGATGAAGCTAGGTCATTTTCTTACGTGGCCGGATAGGTGAATATGAAGAGGATTTAAAAAAAAACAAGTGTAGATTTCTCAAATTCGTATATGTGTAAATTGTTGTAAGTTTACTATCCTTTGTTTAGCTAGATATAGTGATCATAGATGGGAGTGTAGGCTTGCGTGTTAGTGTTAGAAACATCTGTAGAAGTTGAATTAGATGGTTGTTCTTGCTTAAGTGATTTTTCTTCCTTCCTCCGAGCATAGGAGCAATGTATATACAGCAATGTCCATTTATATTGATGATCTTATTCGGAATGACATTGGTCTTTGTCATCAACATGTTCCCGTTAATTCTGGTGCTTGGAATAACTATTTCCGTACGTCTGAAATAACACGAAATCCAATGGGGTCTGGCAATTCAATGGCAAGTGCGAAAGAACAAAAATTACAATAGAATCAGCAAGAAAAATATGGACAGAAGAGGTACAAGTGGTTCCGTCAGAGTGTTGATACCTACTTCACTAGAAAAACCAACGGCCAAGAAAGCGACGACGAATCTCGAGAACTTTAGAGTTTACAATCACTCAATAATTTCGTGTTCTAAATCACACTGAAAAAATTCTCCACTGTGTTTTTACTTAGAATCTCTCATAGTGTTCTTATCAATAAAATTCATATAGAGAAACAAAATACACTGATAAAATCTCTGTGTACAAAATCGAGGAGGATCCACGTTATTTTGGTTGAACCGAGAAGCCACGCCAAGGAATGTTTCGTTTTCATAAGTACTGGCGTGGCTTGCCGACTCAAACTTGGAAACTTTGATTTTTGTAATAGTTTTATCTTCTTAATCCAAGGACAAGCCCCACCATGGACATCATCGGATTTTCTCGAACATAAAGTCCAAGTCAGGCGACATCCAAAATACAGGCCGGAACTCTACCAGGTCCGGCTTCGATAAATCGACATTAACATATGAGAAAATTATCAAAAAAGTCTTAAATCTATCGCAATCATGTCAGTTCAGTTCTAAATGTGGTATTTTGTCAATGGAATTATAAGCTTTTTGCATTTGTCTCGAGTCAGTCCCTTCAGGCATCTGAGAACAATTTTATTGTATTTTAATATTTTTTCAATATTTTTATTTTATTTTATTTTATTATTTTATTTTTTTTTCTTTATTTTTCCTCCTCCGTTCTTCGAAAAGAGAAAGAAAAGAAAAAAATTATAATAATAATTCAAAAATACTAAAAGATTATAAAAAAAATATTTAAGTTAGCACCAACCGGATGGATTGCATTGACACAAATGCAAAATGTTTAAGGTTCTATGGGGAAAAAATGTTTATGACTAAATTAGCATAATTGCAATAGATTTATGACTTTTTTGGTTTTTTTTTTTTTGTACATAACTGTAATGTTGATTATATGCACATTATACATATAACCACATGTATACGTCGCACAACATACGATCCGGAAGCTTCTTCATGCCACCTGTGCCAGGCTTAGACTTCTTGTAACGGTACATTTTTTCCTTTGTCCCGCCTAGAATATTTTTGCATATTTATAAATGAATTTACAAGATCATTTTGGTCAATACCTCTACTCTAGGGACCCATCCGCATGTAATGTATCATCTTTTGATGGGACAAAGCGGGAGAAAGCGTCATTCGGAAGGAGGAGGAAAAGCAATCACGAGTGAGGAAAACGGTCCCAGAGGAGTACGTGGCCTCCAGATCATTTCAGCCTATGATGCACCGACACGCCAAAGGAGTTGCCGCGTCGGCGTCGGACACCAATACTGTGACACGTGATCAACGCCGGCGACACGCGAATCGGTAAGGAGTGCAAGGATGGCGAGGGTAAAGATTGGAGGAGTTGTTCCGCGTCTTGGGGCATGAGAGAAATGAGAGAGAGAACCGGCGAGCGCCGGAGAGCACAAAAGAGAGGGAGGGGTGGATAAGATCGCAAGATGAGAAAGGAGAGAGAAAGTGTTCTCACTTCTGTGTGGTGTGGTGTGCAGGGTTATGTGCAGAACTCAATTTTTTTTTAATTAATAGGAGAGAAGAAGCAGATTTTCGGAAATCTGCTGGGCCCAACTCAAGCGTGCGAGAGATTTCTTGAGGGGTAAAGGGAGGAGAGCGTGTTCCGTTTGGTCTGTCAAGTGTGACTTTTAGTTCAAATTACGGGACTACTCATGATAGGAAATTTAGGGAAAATTTCAAATGAGGGCTCTAAGTGTTTATAATTGTTCAAATAAAGACACGAAGTTGATCTTGTTTAAAAAAAAAAGGACCGAGACCTCTTATTGTTTCAAATAAGGGTTTAAAATGGTTATGACCGTTTCAAATAAGGACCTAATCTCGCCGGCCGACCGACCAACTACTCAAGTCGATCAAAGGCTTTTTGGTCAAAATACAATTTTAATTGGATTTTTAGTTAATTAAATTAAAAATTAAAAAACTGAAAGTAAAAAAAAAAAGGGAAAAAAGCTCATACAAGCGAGAGGGGCTTCCTCCCGCCTGTGGCCATCGCACCAACGCAGGTAGGGTAGCGGCAATGGCTCGGCTGCGAGGGCCAGTTGGCCCTCGCCAGAGGAGGGAGAGGGTCTTGGCCCTTGCCCAGGTCCAGTGGGAAGGAGGGGAGAGGCTACGACCGGCCTTCGCGGCAGGTCGGCGGGGTCGCCGGCCCCCCTAAGGTCCCAGCGACCCCGTCGAACCATCGTTGCCGTCCCACCAGTGTTGGGACAGTAGCCACGGGAGGCAGTCCTTCCCTCCTGTGTCTCTATTTTTTTTTACTTTTAATTTTTTTAAAATTATTGAAAACATAAAAAAGGAAAATAAAAAATTAAATTACGAAAATTCCCCTATCAACAGAACAGTCGAGCACTTTTTTGAGATTATATGATCATTTCAAGTTCTTATCTGAAATAATATTCATTTTAGGTCTTTATTTCAAATAATAAGACACTTTAGATCCTTCGTTGAAACAAAGTCAACTTCAATCCTTATTTGAAAAAATGAAGGCAATTCGGGCCCTTTTTTGAAAATTTCTCGGAAATTTATTCTCAATTTTTGTAAAAAATCATAAATAAAAATAATAATTATATCTTTAATATATAACGTGTCGAAAAGTGTAGGAAAACTTTATTTAAAAAGAAAATCACATATTGGCGTGTTGTGTTGTGTGTCATGTATCCGTGTCCGTGCTACCTAGATTTAAGCACTAACATACGTATAAGTCAAGGGCCGTCATTCACAGTGCAAGTAAATTCACTTCGTACTTTGGAAAAAAAAAAGAAAAAGGAAAATTCAGTTTTTAATTGTAGACCCATATATCATCATTGCGTATTTTATATAAAGTATTAATTAATTAAAAAATCGTGGGATTAGAAATAATGACAGTTCTGTCAGGCTATTAAAATAGCAGCTCCAAAAAATAAATAATTCACTTTGTACATTCTACTAATAAGAGAGATCCTTGATTCCGAGCGTTTAGATTAAACGGTACTTTCGTAACTCAAGATACGAGTGTAGAGGGCCGGGGGAAAACTATTTAAAAGTCCTACATTTATTGCACTGATGTCAATTTAGTCCTAAACCTTTAAATAATTTTTCAATTGATTCATTCATCCAATTTTAACTGGAATTTGCTGACGTGAGCATTGGCCGTCCTATGTGTTATAATTGGCGCTGACATGAATATTTTTTGCAATTTTAATCAAATCAATTTTTTATATGATTTTTTGTCTTTTTTTCCCTTTCATTCTGGTTTGCGAGGGTCACTGCCCTCGCGGCCTCATCGCTCATAGATGAGGGGCGAAGCTTTCATCACCGGCGAGCACTTTGGTCACAATAAAAAGAAAAGGAAAAGATAAAAAGAAAAATAAAGAATAAAATTTTAAAAATAGAAAATTGTGTTAGCACCAATCATGTCATGTTGGGTGACTGCGTTCACGTCAGTAATTTTCGATCAAAATTGATCAGAATAATTCAATTGACATATTGTCAAAAGGATTAGAAATTGACAAATTAAAAAGTTTAAATTTGAATTGGCTTCGATTCAGTAGATTTAGAACATTTTTCAGTCATTTTTCCATTTGGAGAGCAATGGATCACCCTACAAGTCCAATCAACCTATTAAGTTCGCGGTTATAGTTTGTAGGTCGCATTTAGAGCAGCTTGCATGCATTCGAGGGGATATGAAAAATCAAGTTTTGAATTCATGAGCTGGAAGTCTCCTTACATCCATGGTCCATATCAACTGCGCCAGCCACCGATGTTCACATTTAGGGGATTTGCATCTAGCCTAAATGTTCCATCGTCAGCGTTTTTATCTCCATTTATTTCATGAAAATGATTAACTTAACAATATTTTATTAAAAATGATTTCTTGTATTGGTTCAAAAAATTAGTTAATGAAAAATATTTTCATCATCGACAACAACTTTTGGCTTGACATTTACTTGAATAATGATTTTTTTATTAATTTGATTTTGTAAACGATGCAAGTGATCCATTTTAAGAAAATATTTTTCAAATTATTCGTTTCTTGCGAAACAAACGGACTTTTAAATTTGAAATACTATGAAAAGAGAGAAACTGTTCAAAATGCTAGATGCAAATACAACCGATATTTCTTGTACCCTCTGAAACATTACAAACAGCATCCCAAATAAAATATTGAAATTGTTGTCTCGAATTGTTTTGCAATTCATGTAGGCTCGTCCCAAAAATTATCAGATCAGCTCACAAATTAGGTGGACATATAAAAAGTCTAATGCAAGTAGCAGCTTCCTTTCAGCTACTTGTTCCGTCCTCTCAGTTTTTTCACTCATTATTATTTTTTGATGAATGCTTTACAAAAAATGTATTTAAGTTCTAAAACTTATAAATTATTACAATCAAGTTTTTTCATTATCTCTGTTCAATTTGGCTAATGAAAAATATTGACGTGATTTTTATTATTATTATTTCTACATCTTATGTGGCGATAACGTGACTAAAATGATGGCGGTTTGATAATTTTTTTGATTTTTAAATATAAATTGTTTTTAAATGAAATTCGACAAATAAGCTAATTAAAAAAAGAGAGGTGAGAGGCCTGGCGACCCACCAGCGATGGTGGGGCAGCAACAACACCTGATTTCTCATTCTCCCTCCCTTTCTTTAATTTAGCTTTTTTTTTCCATCTAATATAAATAAAAATTGTATTTAAAAAAATATTTGGACCAAAAGACATCGTTTTAGTATTATGTTCATGTTTTAACTACATCCTCACCATGTAAAAGAGAAAATATTAAAAAGTCATGTCAGTAATTTTTCATTAGCCAAGTTAGATGAAGTTACCATAAGAACTCCATTGTATAAATATGACAAGTTTTAGAACTTGATTGTATTTTTTGTAAATTTTAGAACTCAATTGTACTTTTTTGATAAGTTTTGGGATTTCTTATGTACTTATTTTTTTTTATCCTCATCTCTTTCTACTTTTGTTTTCAATTATTTCATTTTTTGATTGTCTTATTTTTCAATTGTCTTAAAAACCTTCATATTATTTACGTCTCATCTTCTAATTACACCATGTGATATGAAATTGAAATCATTGCAAGTTGAAAAATAATGAGCCTACCGTTACCTATGAAAGTATATTCAATTTTGTACACGTTACCGTACGTATCTTTAAATAGGATTTATTCAGAAATAAAAATACTAAGAAAATAGATTTTTGTATCAATTAAATTTTTTTGGAAGTGTGTTATACGTTTTTGAAATTTAAGATTTTTTTTTCCTGTTCTTAAATAGTTCCAACAAAACTCATTTGGATGTAAACCCGACCCGAGATACTTTGATATATTTTAAAATATGAATGCAAAGGCACCTGCCAAGAACCGAAGATTAGGAAAAACAAAAATTTCAAAGATTGAGGTTATAAGATTTTGTTAAAATTAAGTTTAAATGTTCTTTGAAAATTCAAAATTCTTCGGTTGAAATAAGAATCTTGCTAATGAGTATTTTAACGATACTTGTTCAGTAATCTATTAAGAATTTCTCTATGTAGTTTTCAATACACTGATCATCCTTGTATTATGCGATCGATGACTTACAACACTATGTAATATAACACTCGAAATAATTAGCCTTTTCATATCGTGCAATTCTCTAATTTCAAAATGCCTTGATGCAATGTTTGTTTTTTCTACGTTTAATTAACTTAATTAGTTCTCTGTGGATACTTGTGAGCAAGGTCCTTAATGTCTTAAGTCATGTAGAAATCGTTTGATATATGGTGAAAGGCAGAAGGAAATAAGAAAGCTGAGGCCAAGTAGCAAATATTACTCCCTTAAACGACAATATTACATGGACGATTATTTTATACATTGACGGTGAAAAAAACATCTTATAAATAGGATTTACGATGATAATACGTACATAGTTTTTAGTCATTGTATATAAATTCATTTTACTAATAAGTGTTTTATTTTCATTATTTTCTATATAAAAATTATTTCAACGTGTGATTGTGAAAAGGTACCAAAATAGTCCTAAACCTATTGCATTAGCATCAATTAAGTGATAGACTTTTCAATCGGACCAATTTAGTCGTAAACCTTTTGCATTTATGCCAATTTAGTTTATTCGAACAATTTTGGCCGGAAATCACTAACATTGATGTAGGTCATTCTACGTGACATAGCCGGTGTCGACATTGACATTTAGTTTTTTTTTTTTGAAATTTTTATGATTTTTTGTTTTATTTTATGTTTTTTCTATCATTTGATCGGCAAGGGTTGAAGAAAAAAAGAAATATATATATTTTAAAATTAATAAAAAAAATTCTACATCAGCACCGGCTATGCCACGTAGGATGACTGGCATTCATGTTTGCGATTTTCGGCCAAAACTGGCCGAATGGACAAAGGCCAAAAGTTTAGGACTAAATCGGATTAATTGAAAGGTTTAAGGTTGAATTGGTACTGATGCAATATATTTAACTAGTTAGGAGGGGATTTCCCCTCAATAAAACACATAACAAATTCACAATACATACAACTTTTCATGAAGGCTAAAAGATATCCTCTTTTTATAAGAGCACATCAGCAGTGACATAGGTTATTTTCAGAGACACTGTTGTTCACGAGCATGCACTCGAAAATGATAGAGAGGGGTCATAATTGATGATACAATGCTGCAAATAGTTGGCACATTCTTTGAATAATTCATGCACGTTGTTGACATTTTAAAAGAAAAATACACATCACGTCCTTCTCCATATCACTATTTAAGTTTTTAGAATGAGTTGATATACACACCTTTCACAAGTCAAGTCCTTTTCTGTCGACTAAGATAGTTGACTCGTTAAGTTGATCGAAACGGCCGGAAAACTGTATAATCACATTGGTTTGGCTACCGTAGCTAATTTAGAGAGGTGAAAGAGGTTTGTTGTTGGGAGTTATATTCCCTACCAAAGTCAAGTATGGCAAATCATTGGATTGGCTTGAGAATAGATGAAAACAACCGAAGAATAGGAAGGGAGAGAGAGAAAGGGAGACCATCAACATCAAAGAGCTTCTACTTGAAAAATCCCATTACTAAGGACCATAAGAGGGTCCTACTAATTATTGCCTGCCCCATGAGATATCTTTTGGGTCCATGGCTTCATCTGCCACTAACCACTAACACTAATTTCTTCTTCATATTTCAATCGCTATTTTCTTTTCTTTTCTTTTCCAGCTGGGCTCGCTGATGAGACTTTGATGATATAAGGGAAAACCGTCAATCAGATATCTCAAAACAATGTTAACTTTACTAATTGATGTGTATTTACGGCAAAAGGAGTACATGGTTTCATACAGCCTAAAGTATATCGACAAAAAACAGGACAATCTGTAGTAGACCTTAAGTTATCATCCTATTTAAAAGGTTATCACGTGATGGTTTAGTGGGTTATGTTGTTTCGATGTGCTTACTACAGGGGTGTATCCGAAAGTCCCACGTGGTAGCTCGTGAATAGCGGACGGATCACACATGTGATTTAGGAAACTACTCGCTCTTGACTCTTCTCCTAAGTCCTAAATCCGCTTCTGGACTCAAGAAAGCGAGTTGGAGCTTAAAACAAGCTGTGTCTATCAAAGTGGACGCCACCTCCACCGCTTGAAATCATAGAAAACTTCCAACGAACGACCGAGATGAGAATTCTCGGTTTATTTCTTCTACGAGCTTTAGCGTATATTTCGTCGAAAAATGCTTTGAAAAGGCCTAGCTGTCCCATGATATAGAAAGCGACCCCTCTCCCTATCTCTCTCTTAGCCCTACAAAAGATGTGTGGCTGCATCATGGTCCAGAGGCACGTGACCGTCCTTCACCGCCATGACATGTCGAAGCCCTGGCTCTGCATTGGCCTCGAGGGCTTATGGCACGCACGCATATGGCGTTCATGCTCATCCCTAGCTTGGCTCTGGTCCATCCCCGATTACGTTGATGGGTTTACAGGAGGTGGCTTTTATGAATTGTGGTCCGCCGAGAGAATTTATTAGGGTTTATACGGCCAGTCATACCAATCTTGGGGTTTTCTATAATTTCTGCGTTGGACCATTCCTTGCTGCTGCAGATTAAATGAGTCGTCTCGTGGAGCTTGACATCGGGATCGACGATTGTAAACTCTCTATATTCTCTCTGTATATTCTTTTTGTTGAATGTCGGCAAGTCAGTGACATGATAAGGCTCTAGGGTTTCGCATTTCCCCGCTCAAGAACACCAGACTCATGAAGTAACTGCTTATTAAGATAACATGGAGATTAATAATGCAAGATCGACTATTGGGATGTGAGCTTTTTTTAATACAAACTCTACTGTAAATAAACCTGTTTATTTCTGAAGAACTTCTCTTTCGTCGTCATGTTCTGGCTCTAAAAAATCAATAGGCATGGTATCGATCGATAGGAGTCTTTCTTGACACGCGAGTCGGCTTCCTTCTCTGTCTTTCATTGTCATCAGAAGGTTTTCTTGCCATGGAGAACGATTTTGGAGCCATTAGATAGAAAAAGGTTGAAGCTTGAAAGAGAGATGAAGAAGACGAAATGAGGTTTCGTGAGAAGCAAGAGAGAATTTGAGAGACGAAAAAGTTTTAGGGTTCATAAGATTGAAAGAAATTTTCAACTATTAACAATCGTGAAATTTTCAACAAAGATTTTGCCAATATTGTTTCAAAAATAAAAAATTTCAATCATTAACAAACGGATTTCTCTAATCATAAGTCAATATGGAGTATAAGAAGAAAAATTAACTTCTGCTTTTGAGGAGAAATAGAGAAATCAATTTCTGATCAGAAGTTGATTTATCTACGAGAAGTATTGTCATGCAGCATCTTAGTCGCATTTCCATTTGATGTTGCTGCAGTAGATATAGGTACAACACCTTTGACAACAATATCCCACATTAGATCGTCGAATGCTTTGAAAAAACCACTTCATTTTATTGAACCACATGTTGTAATCTCTTCCATCAAAGTACGGTGGTTTGTTGCCATAATGTGAGTCGCATGTACCAGAGAAATTATTGATGATAGATCATTAACTCTGAAGTCAAAAATACTTCACAATAAATGAGCAACCTGCTCTAATACCAATTGTTGTATCTAGCAATATCACCTAGAGGGGGGTGAATAGGCACACATAATGTTATGTACAACTCAAGCACAATTCATATACTCATGGCATGCAAGATAGTTAAATTGACACTCAGACATGGTAGACAACTCAGGCACAAGCATTTGCACACATTCAAGCCTTCATATCGTCTTAAGACGCACAAGACCAATCACATTAAAAACTTCTCAAAAATCAAATAAACTTCCACCCGAGTCACCCAATTGAGTCCAATCTTCCTATCCTAAGTTTATAATTCCCTTACCTCAAGCTTAATGTCACAAATTCTCTCCTCAAGCACTCTCTTAAAGTCGGTCCAAGTGATCCAAGACCAAATCCATCGCGCAACCTATGAAATTCCAACCAATCGTCAATTTTCTTTTGCCCAATCACCAATCCATGGATCACAAACCTCATTAACATATTCCTCATCATCCTCACATGTCCCATTGATGAATTTGAGACTCAAAACCAACAACCAATAGCCTCCACAGAATCAGTTTGCACATAACCGAACCGAGCTCTTCTCGGTTATGTGTATACTGAAATCAACTAGTCCTTAAACTACCTGAAGTCTACCATTTATTCACTAACCTACTTGCTAACATGTAAATCTAAGGGTTTGGGAAGCTCACCGAAGATTTGAAGCCAAGCCGTCGCCAAAAACACCTTGAAAGTTGCCAGTTTCTCTTAGTCCTTCAACCGGCAGTTTCTGCCCCTTCAAACACAAGACCCATTTGAGGTAAAAAATCCATCAATTTAATCTCAACTTTTTACCACAGATTTCTCTATGAGTCCCCTAGATGTCCATAAATTTTGGTTGCAAAATTCCAACATTTCGGGGTCCTAAGGGGTCAAAAACACTGCCTACTTCAGATTGTGATGGTTTCTATCGACTTCGGGGAGAATGGATGGCCGGAGCTCCTCGGTGGGTCAATCGACATGCTTCCACTTTGAGGATGTCGACAAGAGGTTAAGCTAGGAGGGTGTGATCGGTTGGAGTCCAGGCAGTGATCGGAGATGGGCGTCAGAGCAGGCGAACTGTGGCATAGAAGCTAGTTGGCGACAGCAGCAGTTTGACAGGTTGAAGAAGAAGAAGAAGAAGATTTTCGATGGAATTGAGGGTGAATGGCCAACCAAGGAGAGAGAGAAGGGTTATATCTAACCTCAAGAGTCAAAGGGTTGAATGGTAGTTGAGAAAAAATAGACATGACCACTCTTTAGCTAATCTCTTGACACATGTCCTAAGTGTCAATCAAGCTCCATCCAACGGCCATGATCTCTCCAAATTTTTGGTGGCTCTAGGTGTATAAAAGACAAAAATATCATCGTTCAATTATATAAGCAAGGCTAAAGCTTGAGGGGCAAAATGGTAATTTTACCCCCAACGTCTAAAACGTCGTTTTTCTGATTTCAATATTCTTCGATAGGGCGACGCCCAATCCAAACATGATATTGGAATTCTTAATCCTCCATTTTCAATTTTTTCTCTATCAGATGTGGTTTCAACTTATCTCGAACTGACGAACAGCTTTTGCAGACGTTACGCGTATCGACCCTGTGATTCATATCATATTTAGAGTTCGTCAATTCATGGCGACTTTAGTTGTCATATAATTGTGAGGGTCTGTCACTAGTTTTGATGGTCTCGATCGTCATCGTTTGATTTAAGAAAATTTTATAAATTATACGTTGGTTAAGCGGCATCACCCACGCTCCAATTATATAACGCTAGCAATGCATTCCTAAATCGTTCTTGGATCGCCTTTTGTGGTTCTAAATATCCCATCGATAATCCTTATGATCAAAGCGTCATTTCCTATTTGAATTCCCTAGGTCCACATTCCTTGTCTCGCGTTAGCCTTTCCCTTTTGGTCAGTCAACTCAAATTGATCAGATTCAAGCGGGATATGAATGAAATACATCGCTAGATATACTTCTCATTAATGAGTTTGAAAATGATAAGGAAATTAGAATGTCACATGAGGAGTACGAGTTATAAAGAGGCGACTGGTATTAGTGGATTCAGGCTTGAATTGCATGATATTTTGATGGTTTAACTATCAATTTCTATTGTCAGCTTTGGATGAAATGAGGTGAGGTGTATACAAGGAATATTGGATTAAAGGCCAGTTGTGATTAAATGCATATGAATTTGGCTTGAATAACGACTAAACTTGAGATTTATGGTTGAACATAGGCAATTAATCTATGAGATGTGATGGTCATCAATGGAATTAGAAATCTTTGATGAATAAGAATGGATCTAGAGATGATTATGGTATGATGAATGGCGAGGACAATCAGGACGCACGTGTGTTTGTGGCATTAAAATGAAAGTCGAGGAAGGTGTGTGCATGAGCTTATCATTATTGGACTTAACAAACTATCACTTGGTATGGGACAAGTTGATGGGATACCCATAAATCGTCATGAACCATGGTACGAGACGTGTGGAACGGGGCTTTCTTCGTAAATATATGACTTGGGACAACTTGCAACGGCCAAGTCTGATGAGGGCGGGGAGTGATCGTTGGGACAGAGAGATCCGGACAAGGAGTGGCTCCTGGCAGGCTTCTAAGATGGCAAGAGGTAGGAATGACCCAAGTCATAACTTGAAAGGGGAAGTCTAGGTATCAGGTTGAGTCAAATTGTGGTTAAGAATGTATGGCACGAGAATTTTTGAAGTGAATGTCCGAAAGTGGCATGACATGTGCAATGACGCATGTGAGCGACATAATTAAAAGTTTTGTGCTTGGCGATGGATGCCGTTTGAAAGGAAAAGTAATGCTTATGATTGGCCTGTTGGGCATGTTTTGTAATTGGCATCATGTGATTGGCTGAGCCAAGGTCTAACTGAGACAATAGACGACATGTGGGGTTTATACCTAGTGAATTGATGCCTGTTGAGAATGAGAAAGCATGCCATGTTTGTGGCAAAATGGTAGATGCCTTAGACTTACAGCATGATCGATTGACTCATTGAACTGCTGCATTGAGTACTTGCTCGAAGTTAACCTAGTTGAGTTTTGACCTAGTTGAGGCTGGCCTAATAATTGGCTGAAGATTGAGAAGTTGTCTTGTTGAGGCTGGCCTGTTGAATAGTCGTTAACTGATGAGGATATGAAATCTTTGGGTAATGGACAACTAATGGAGAGTTGTTTGGGAATCACTGTAAGATTGATAATGATGAATGATGAGATGAGCAGCTTGAGACTGCTAGACTTGAGTAGATGACTTAAGTTTTTTATTCCTGAAGGTAATCTTAGTGGTTCAAGTGACATGAGAACCTAATAAGGTTGAACGACCAAGGTATGGTTGTAGAAGAGTATTGGGCTCGAGTATACATGGTATGGAAGATTCGAGAACTGATATGGATCATGAGATTTGAGTAAAGATGGGCGATTGGAGTATGAGTACTAAAAGAGAATATAGCTTGATTTGTTAATCGTACGAGACCCAAGAGCTGAATGGATCGTGGGAACTTTAAATGGAAATGAGGAAATTTGTTGGTTAAGCAAGCTTGAGGAGGAGCTGTCACGATTGTCTAAGTCACTATCTTGACAGATGTTAGTACTGATGAGTTAAAGTGAAGAAAGTCACGATAAAGGTGACTCCGAGTTAATCTTTCTAAATTGAATGTGTGGGAAGGACCACGAGAGTTTGGAAAAACTTGTAAAAATATGTATAAGGTTGAGATTGACTGAGTTAGGTAGAGGGATAAGATTTGAAATTTTCTCCCTCTGGATTGGGAATCTTGGTAAGGAAATCTTAGAGGTTTTGGTACATTAAAGAAAGAAAGTGACCCCGACGGTTTTAGCCTTAAGAGGCTGTTAGTAATTGGTGAAAGGTCGCCAGAGGAAGGGCCTTCTCAACGGTATGATATATGTCTGGACTACCCCTATTGAGTTGTTCGATGAAAAATATCCTCTTGGGATTGCTCGAGAGCGAAGGTTGTTTGAATCCAAATAATCTTGAAAGGATCCAAGGACGAACGACCAGTGTGAGATAGAGTTCTCAAGGTCGTGTAAACATATAGTAAAGGTGGTCAAGGACCCTTGAATAAGATAAGTAAATCTCTGAATGGATTGGAGTTTGAAAGCCTTATTACCAGTTGTTCTTCCTGATTTTGAGGAATGGTAATGGGACTCAATAAAAGAAGATAACTCCTGCTCATGAATTACAAGAAAAGAGATGTTCATTTTAGAACATGGAGCGTACTTGAGAGAGATGGTTGTTACCTCGTCGTCGGCTTCGTAATGAGAGATTGACATGTCGTTTCTTCTGTCGTTGGAATAGTTGAGAAAAGAAATCTGTCGGTTGTCTAACACTGATGATTTTATGAGATTGATTAAGCATAAATCTAGACAACTAAAAGTGGTATTGTGTGTTATCGCCCCTAAAAGGCAGGGCGTCACTCTTAAAGGACGATTGGACCATGAGATGGTCGTTGATGAAAAGAAAAGTGAGTGGACTGGCTAGTCCTGGCTGTTCGTAATTCTAGTGAATGATTGAGGAAGCGAAAAGAGCGCTTAGAGAGTAATTGCAGAGTAAATTGAGGTAATCTAATCGAGCATTCGATACGTGAATTGGTGGAAATCAAGGACGAACAGATATTGTCACTTGAGGTGACTGAATTATGGGAAGAAGAATGCCGGGTATGGTGGCATCTACGTTCTGGAGTAAAACACCGCCAATGGCGTAGACTCCAATATCGACGTCCTATGGAATATGAAGGACATAATGGATTTGAAATAAGAGAATGCCACTAAAGTGTATAACTTCCTTCACATAGTAAGAGACCATAGTGTGGAAGAAAGAGAAAATCATAAATACCTTGTTATTAAGATGGAGCGTCTAGACTGAGAAAGACGACACAGAACTTGAACGATTATTGTAAGGGAAGTTAAGTTCAAGAGACTGTCTTGTAGACAATGTTGAATTTCAGGATGATGTCGATGTTGAGTTGAATGGACGAAATTGAGATAAGGTCGCATTAGCTGGATATGAAATCAAGAGGTGAATGCATTAATGTTTCTTGAGAAAAGAGTGACAAAAACGAACAGAATGTTGTGTAGTTCAAGCGGGGACTTATGAGAGTAGAGGGCTAATGTTTGAACGCTTAAGTGAAAAATATAAAGAACAGTTTGAAGATTCGACACCTGGTAGAAAGAAACAGATAAAAGTCAAACTGAGTAACCAAGGAATAATGAGATTGATTCTTACCATCTTTAGAGACGATGTATAGACTCATTTAAGGAGCCATGAGGAACATGAATAACTTTCAAGAGTATTCTATGGACTCTAAAGAGATGCTCGCTGTGTGCTGCTAGTCGTAAAGAAGATGAGTTGTGGGTCTAATGAGGTAAGATCCCTCAGTGGTGAAATTTCTGAGAAATGAAATCCCTGTGAAGCCCTTGAGGAATGGAATAAGGGATGAATCAACTAAGATTGATGTGAGTTGCAAAAATTGGAAGTTCTTTGGAATTGGTAAATTATTATAGATGGATCGAGGGAAGATTTCCCACGAAAGCAATTCCATGAATGAATGAATACAAAAAGAATTTTCGATGACTTAAGTCAAATGATGACTATACTGATAATGGCGTTCCTATTGGAATCGAAAGGGGTCGAGAAAACCATAACGAAGTGATGCAGGAAATAAATTTGAAGCGTAGCAAGGCCAACTGAAATAGATTGTGTGAATGTACCGTGACAATAAGACCACATGAGTGAGAATATCTAATGTATAATTGGAGTTGGATTGTGAGTATCCTTACGACAAAATTTGGAAAAAAAAAATTGGGTGGAAAGAGGTTTGAGTCTATGTCTACCACAAGAAAATAAGGTAGTAGTTTCCTAAGGAGGATTGAATGAGAGACAACGCCGATGGGTGAAATTGCTTATAAATACGAGAGTGTTGCTTATATAAAGAAAAACCTCGGAGTTATGTGAACCATAAGAGGTTGAGAATTGAGTATTGTGTAATTTATGGTAAAGGAACAGATCTTCCCTTGAGAAATAAAATATTCAACCTCTAAATTGGAAGTTTGTCAAATGACTAGTTGACGGCTACCGAAAACACCTAACCTGAAGGCCAGAAGGGAATTGAGGTGTTGTCATGATCGAACATTGATACTTAAGGCATAGGAATGGATGGAACCCTTGAGGCCCCCTGGATGGAAGTACGAGTCCAGTATTGAGGGAAACTTAAGGAGATGACCTCATCGAAATTCGAAGGGAGAATTATGGTGTTTCTTGGGATGGCGCAAAGATGTGCCAAGATATATATATACTATCGGTGATAAGGGTTGAAAGTTGAAATTAATCTATCATATGGTCGAGCACTAGACATGTAGATAAAAGAGAGATGCATGACCACGAAAGTTGAAGGATCACTTTGATCCAAAGGGATTTTTGGATGGAATCGAGAACGGATTACTACGGAAGTAATCATGTAATTGTTTAAGGAATCGAAAGGGCCATAACTCGATTTGGTTAATGGAGGGCAAGTTGATAAAGCTCTTGAATCTCTATTGGTATGAAAGGAAGTTTGAAGAGAGTGATACGCCGAATGGTATAGACATTAAAGAGTGCATTCTGGCGAGGGCTTAGTAATAATGATGATGGACAAATGAAAGAGATAATGTGAATGTTCGAGGATGAACTGCTGACAAATGTTATGAATATCGAAAGAGAATGGAGAGAAGAAAATCACAATGAGACTGAAGGAGACAGGTCCCAGGGAAAGATGGTTTTGGGTCGGAAAAGACAAGTAAGATCGTCAAATCATGAAAGGAATTATCTGGAAGAGTGAGGATGCGATGAGACGCTAATAACCCAAAGGACTGGATGGTTAAAGGTTGCAAATTTCGAGGATGAAATTTCTTTAAAGGGGGAAGAGTTGTGACATTCTGAATTTTCGCCCCCTCGAGGCTCGGGATATGAAATGAAATCTTAAAGTTGAAAAATGAAAAATAGAGATTTCAACGTTATAATTGGATTGGCCGCCGCCTCGTCGAAGAAAATTTGAATTAGAAAAACGACGTTCCGAACGTCGATGATAAAATTATCATTTTGCCCATCAACCCCTAATCTTGCCTATATAATTAGATGAGGGCATTTTAGTCATTCACCACACCCCCATAGCTGCCGAAAATTGGAAGAAACGAGAGTCATTGGATGAGCATTGATTGACACAATGGACAATTGTCAAGAGATTAAGCTTTAATGTGATTGAGTCACTTTTAACCTACCATTCAACAAGTTGACTCTTGAAAATTAAAGTTTAAACCTCTCATTCTCTCTCACTTGGCCGAACACCCCTCGTCTATTGCTGAATAACTTCTTCTTCTTCTTCTTCTTCTTCACGCCTGGAAGCATGTCGCCCAACTAGCTCTATCTGCCAGCTTCGCCACCGTCGACCGTCACTTCCGACGACTTTCAGCCGCCAAGCTGACCACTTGCTCCTTCCTCATCCTCTTGCCAATGTTCTCCAAGTAGAAGCAAGTCCTTTGGTCACCTGAGGAGCTCCAGCTGGCCATTCTCCCGAAAGTCGACGGAAATCGTCGCAACCAAAGGTAAGCTACGTTTTAGGCCTCTCAGAATCTCGAAATCTTGGAGTTTTTCAACCAAATTTTGTGGACATCTAAGAGACACATAGATTGAGCCGTGGTAAAAATTTTGGGCAAATTTGATAGATTTTTTACCCCAAATGGATCTTGTATTTGAAAGGCAGAAAACTGAGTGGTTGAAGGCATGATAAGACCGGTGCCGTTCAAGGACTTTCCGGCGTCGTCTTGGCTCTAAATTTTCGGTGAGGCTCTCCAATCCTTAGAACTACATGTTAGAAAGTATATTAGTGAATAAATTGAGGATTTGAGGTAGTTTAAGGACTGTTAAGTTGGGATATGCATAAAATCGAGTATTCTCGGTTCGGTTCCATGCATACCGGTTCTGTTGGGGACTATTGGTGTTGGAATTGAGTTTCAAATTCATCATTGAGACATGCTAGGATGTTGATGAATATGTCAATAAGGTTTATGTCCCATGGATTGACGAATTGAGCAAGAAAAATTGACGATTTGATGAATTTCATTGGGTTGCACGGTTGAGTTGTTCTTGGACTATTTGGACCGAACCCTTGATGTGCTTGGAAGAAGAATTGTATTGCATTAAGCTTAAGGTAAGTGGATTCTAAACTTTTGATAGGAGAATTGGATTCAATTGGGCGAATTGAGTGTGAGTTTGATTGATTCTTGGAAGATTATCAAATGTTTGTCCATTGTGCGTCATAGAAAGATGTAGATGATTCGAATGCTTGGCCATACTTGTGCCTTGGGTTGATTGTCATATTTGAGTATTGAACTTGATTGCCTTGCATGCCATAAGTGTGTTGTTCGTGCATGAGTTGCACTTGATTGTATGTGTTATGTATTAAAGTGAACTTATGGCTTATTTGAGAAGTTATGACACCCTGAGGCGTATGAGACACGATTTTGTATGAATGAATGCCCTGAGGCGCTAAGGCGTAGGGTTTGAATTGAATGGCACCCTGAGGCGTACGAGACGCGGGATTGAGAAGGTCATAGTCGTGATGCGTTGAAACGCGGGACAGAGTTATGATGTGTTGACACAGGCCTGGATGAGATCGAAAACCTGATGCGTTTACTCGGGTTTGTCAATGAAATGGTCTGATGCGTTTACGCGGATCGAGTATGAGGAGTTCTAAACGCAGGCATGATTCAAATGGAGGCAAGGAAGGGTGGATGGTGCAATCTGGTTGGATAAAGTGTGTTTGAGTTTAATGACATAATAAGTTGCCTTGATTGCATACTTGACATCCATGTGTTATTTCCTGATAGTTGAATGCCTCGTTTGATTTTGGATAATTTGCTTGTGATTGCAATTGCTTGAGTGGACGGTCAACCTAACATAAGGTTAGGAGTTACATTACTGAGATATTAATCTTACCCCGTTGTGGGACCCTTTTTCAAATCCTAGGCCGTGATCTTGTGGCCAATAAAATTTGGTGATCCGAAAGAGATGTCAGTGTATTTTGATGATTTCCCGGACGGACAAGGGATGGTGTATGTTAGGAATTGTATCGTGGGTTGGGTCGGCGAAGGTGGCAGTAGTTGGAAGCTTCATAGGTATGAAGCGTAGTTTAGAAACGTAAGGAATGTTTCCACGAGACCACTGAAGCCACTGAGGTACCCCGTGGGGTGATCTCTAGTTGGTGCCATCCCGCTCGGGATTCGGTGAAGGACGATGGGTCAGTTGCTGGCTCGAGAAATGGCCCTGAGAAGTCCCCGACTCTAGAGGACACCGATGAGGTTATAGTGATCGAGGCTACCGAGGACGATCTGGTGGAGCCATCAGCTGACGAGACGATGAAGGGCACCGTTGAGATTTGCTCGGAGACCTTCTTGGACTATGAACCCACTAAGGAGGCTGAGGACGAGACTAACGACTCCAGTAGCTCAACCTAGAAGTCTCTGCTTTTCTGGTCTGATATTTTGATGATGACCCCGATGTCTGCTTTTTTTGGGAGATTAATGATAGTATTTTGGATTTGCCTTGTTCCCCCTATAGACCAGCAAGTTTAGCCTGCTAATGTTTTTGTATGAACCTCGAGAGATAGTTTGTGCTTGTTGGGAGTCTCGTGCTCGTGCCCGAGGCGCGGGACGTGACACCTTCCCTCTGAACATTTTGATTATGACAAAACTATCCTTGTTCAGATAGAAATTGTATAATATTTATATTGTGTTATTGCAAATTGAACTAAGTGAACATAAGCTTATATATCTGCTTAAGTTGAAGTAGTCATATATCTGCTTCTGAATTTGTTCAGATGGAGTATGTTATTGTCTCTGAAATTATTCATTTGAAGCTTTATATGACATGTCAAAAGGACTTCATCAAGGCTCACTGTCATGGTTCAGATGATCTGTTAAGATTCAATTGGTTTCTACTTTTGAAGACTGCTTCTAAATTCTGCTCGGATTATGCATTATGTATCAGACAGATTCTGAAGACCCACGTTTAGAAGGTTTCTGATAATGGCAGTATCTTTTATGGAAGTTTGTATTATTTGATTGACAAACGTATTTCTTCAATCGGGTCAGGAGGAAATCTTCAATTGGATATTACTTTTCAGGAATAATAAATGTGGTTTATGTGGATTAATTCTACTTTTGAAAATCGAAAATTTAGTTTTATAGGCAACTGAATCTGAAGTGTTCAGACTCTACTCCAACGGCTACCATATCTTATGCAAATATAGTCTCATTCAATCACGATTAATGATGTCCAATCAAATATTGAAGAGCGATCCTCTGAAGGTCTGTCCAACGGCTAGTTTGGAAGCAAAAAAGTATAAAAGAAGAACCATGATGACTTGTAAAGTATCGAGAATATAATATTCCAAAGCGCCTGAGTTGTTCAGATTCACACACTCGTTTCAGAAAGTTCTTAATTTCTTTGTGAGGTGTTGTAAGAATGATTAAGAGTATAATCTCTTGTAACCTCATCTTGATTCATTCTAGTGGAATTCAACAAATCGGTTGTTATCGTGGAAGAGTAGATGTAGGCCTAACAAGTTGAATCACTATAAACTCAGCGTGAAATTTCCTCATCTCTAAACTCCTTCTATTTTGATTTAGATCATTTATACGTTGCTACAATGTCCTCGTTTTGATTATGACTTGAAACTGTTTGATTCTGCATTTAGTTTCACTTTGGCACAGAAACACCTATTCGCCCCCCTCTTGGTAATATTGCTAGATACAACATATTTTATGGGGGAAAAAAACTTATAAACCTATTGTAATTATGTCAATTCAGTCTTGATTTTTTTTACCAATTGAGTCCTAACCCTTTTACATTTGTGCTAATTCGATCCATTTGGTTGGTCTGCACTAACATTGGCATTTTTAAAAATATTTTTTTGAATTAATTAATTATTAATTTTTTTCTATCTTTTTTATTGTTAGGGCCAGCAAGAAACCATCAGCCGCTAGGCGATGGCTGGGAGTCCTCACTAGTCACCAGTCACAACCCTTCATAGGCAACCTGCTCTCGGCCCCAACAAAAAAAAAAAAGGAAAAATTAGTAATGTCAAGCAAATTGTTTATCAATGACTGAAGAATATGAAATCTTTGATGCACCTGCTAATACTCTTATATTTGATAATATAATTGGCTAGTTGTTCTTGCAGAATTCCCCCTTAAAAATCTTCCATTTTATACCAACTAGTAAAGGGAATGAAAGGCTGGTATGTCTTAAATAAATAATTGAAAAATTCGAGAAAATTTAACATTGTTGAAAGTTGTCTAGTCAATGTCAACAGCGCCATGTCAGCGTCAGATGGTCAAAGAATTTAAAACTTAATTACCAAAAAAAAAAAATTGAATCACACCGTTACAATCCGTTTAGGTTTTTTTTATATATAATTTTCTCATTTTTATGTGCATGCTCAAATGCAAAGGGGAGTGCTAATAAATACAATAAATGTAAATTATGAATCATTTACTAATAGTTTACTCTCTCTTCACACGGTCGTTGTACCTCCGAGGGGTTGGCTAAATGATTAAGCATTTAGTGGTTTAGAATCCAGATAGAGTAAATTTTGCGTATCATGACACCTCCCGCTCAAATAAAAAAAGTGTCAAAAAAATTCTAAATCTATTGCATTTGTGACAATCTAGTCCCAAACTTCTTCTTTATGTCAATCCAGTCATAAACTTTTTTTTTTACTAATTCAGTCCTAAATGTTTTACATTGGTGCCAATTTAGTTATATACATTTTATTGATTTTATTGATGTCAATTTAATCCTAAAATTTTTGTATTGATGCTAACTCAGTCGCAAACTGACCAGTTGAATTAACATAAAAGATTTAGGGCTTAATTGACACCATTGCAAAAAGACTTAAGATTAAATTGACACCAATAAAAGGTTTAGGATTGAATTGGTATTAATGCAATAAGTTTAAGACTTTTTTTTTTACAATTCTCTCACCTTAAAGACTCATTCGGATCACTTAATAAGTGGAGTCTAATTTAGTACATAACGGTAATGTGTGTTGCCCGATATTCGTGGGATTAGTTCTCTTGCATCCACCGGCCAATCAAAATCTATAAAACGTCTCCCATGTACATAGAAGCCAACTTTGTTATCTTTTTGAAGGTGTGAAACAGCTTTTGTTCGGCTTTGGGCTAAATAAGGGAAGCATTCTGTAATTCAACCGTAAGTTATCTACTCGCTACCAGAATGGGAAAACGACGAAGGGATAAGTTCAAAAAGGAAGGGCAACTTTATTTCGTGGTGTTGAAAAGGGCAACTCATGCAGGCGCGAGATTCTTCAACTGGCATGAAGGTGACTACTCCTTATAGCCACAGAGAGAGAATCACCAAAATTCAGAAGATTCACCATACACTTGGGATTCTGATTGTGCAAAACATTCAACATGAACCCAAGGAAAGAAAAAAAAATAACGTTACATAGATCTTGTTAGAATTAAACACACAATCACAACCAAATACAGAGCAAATGCGAGAAAGAAAAGTCGATAAAACAAAGTTTATCATGATTCACCCTTAAATTAGAGTTACATTCAGTAGATAATTCTATTATATTAACACCTCCCACCGCTCTATTAGAACTCTAAATTACAAAAGAAAGAGTTCATAATACAATAGCAATTATTCATGGGCTCAAGCCCAAACTACTAACAAAATACGGACTTGGACTATAAAAGCTCTTTGATGTCCCAAGGACGCCGTCTCCTCAGGCCCCCGTGTTTTACTATCGACGAAGAGTATGGACCACACCCCTATAGATCCTCGAATTGCTTACACTTTGGCAGTTAAAAGCCCTCCTGTAATCTCTCATGCTAGCAAAAGTTGTCAAGTAACGATATGCTGTTCATGTGTTTAGCAATGTCGCGGGACGGCACAGAATGATTTGTACACAAAACAGGCGATTTGAGGACCAATCTACCTACCGAGGGTATTTTAGTGCGGCCTTACGCCGTGCCTCGATGATCTTTCCCTGTCGACCTTTGGACCACCCACTTTGGCGACTCGTCCTTCGTCAATCATATGAACAGCTTTTCGCTCCACCTGTTGTGGAGACTCTCATAAAAGCTCGGAAGATCTTCGGCGAAGATACTCTTCTCTTTCCTCTTCCATTCTCTCCTCTCGTCCACCCACATCCGACCTAGCTCTTAGAGACTGCAAGAATCTTTGGTACTGCGGAGCAAAAAAGAGAGGGCGAGATGATATGATATGCCACTTATAGAGCATAGTGGTTTTAGATATTTACCGGTCACCAAATCAAAGGTCTGGAATCTCACGGAAAGAAGACATTGCTAATGCATGCGCCACAACAAAACACAGAAGACATTTTCTTTTGGGGGGATTTAAATGTTCAGATTCAGATGGGGGTAGAAGAGGGATTTTAAGTAACTAAAAACGATCGAGCTTGAAACTTTATGCGTTATGAAAGCAAAGGCTCTCCTTTTTCCGCATTGATGGGAGCAAACGTTCACCAACCATGTTTACTTTGGTCGGCATAAAAGTATAAAAGAAAAAAATTCATAAATCTATTGTATTGATGTCATCTCAACCTTCTAATTGGACTGATTCAGTTCGAAATCTTTTCGCGTTGGTTCCAATTGAATCCATTCTACTAATTTTGCTCAAAAAATGATGATGTAGATGTCCTACATGTCACGGCCGGCTCTGATGTGAACATTTATAATGTAATTTTAATATTTTTTATTAATTTTTTTGGTATTTTTTAACCTTTTTTTTTTGTCAAAAAGGGCCGATGCGCTGGCCACAAGCGAGGGCATCCTGGCCGCTAAGGGATTCGGGCGAGGCCCCAATCTTAAAAACTAATGGCATGCGATCTCTCCAAATTGGAGATCAACCAATGAAGAGCTAAGCAATCTAGCGGTGGCAACCTCACCCAGCTCAGGTGTCCCGACCTCACCCAGACCAGGTAAGGGTCATGATGTCCTTGCTTGGCCAAGATATGGCAAGGGGTAGTGTGAGCCCTCGCCATAACGGCCAGCAGTGCCGCTGTAGCCGTTGGCCAAGGCCACGTTCATCGGCCAATAGCAAAGAGAGAAATAGAAGGGTTGGGGGGTTTAAAGCCTAGGAAAAAAATAAATAATAAAAAATAGCAAAAAAAATAATATTAAAAGTTGTCCACGTCAGTACCGACCGTGCCACATAAGACGATTATCATTCTCGTCAGCGATGTTCAACAAAATTGGCCAGATGACTTCAATTGATATTAATACAAAAATATTTAGGACTTTATTGATTTAACCATAAGATTTATGACTAAATTGGTGCTAACGCAATGAGTTTAGATTTTTTTTTTAACTTTTTCCTATATGAAGTTAACCTTACTATATCCCTCTTTACCAAAAAAAAAAAGAAGTTAACCTTAATAACTACAGAAATGAACGATGTCCATGTTTATAATCCATAATCATAAGATCGAAGGAATTCGTCCTATCAAGAGCGGACACGATGGTGGAAGAATCCACTCACCCCGATCAATGCTCACCTGCTTGGAAGTAGATAAGCTTGCTACGCGGAGGTCCACAAATCAAAGTGTATCATGCCTACCTGCCCAATCAACACCATCAACATCAACATCAAATTTATCTCAAATTAGTTGTAGTTGGTGATCGATGATATATGAAAATAAAATATAAATATAAATATAAAAAAATGACCAAACAGGATCAATCATTACTAAAAATTCAACCATCTCATAGCAAAGACACGTAGGATCAGCACTGAAAAATTTTGGGGAGAGCATCCTGTGATTGATGGAAAGAGACATCGATCGCACAAAGGATTTGAGATTTGATTTGGCGGGCTGAAATTGTCCTTTAGCTGCTGGAATTTCAAAGGAATCTTCTCTTGCGATATGCACTCCAGATAATGTCGCGATTAGAGTCCATTTGGGGAAGAAGACTTTGAGTCCTTTGCACGATTCCTCGTTGATCTGAGATGGGTTCATCGTCATCTCGTGATCCATTTTGAAAAAGAGGCCACAATAGGCAACATCTTCAGTACTCCAGGATCCGTCGGCGCCAAAATCTCCTCCCATTAGAGCTCGCCAATTCCACATCGATTGGAGAAAAAAGCTAAAGTTACTCTTTCTATAAATCGGCTAGGCCATCTCCTTCACCTTTGGCGGGCCTCGCTCTACGTGTAAGCTGTGTTGTGCTGGTGATGAAGCCTCATTGGATTTGAATTGAGATACTTTATCAAGAAAATGGACCGAGAGAAGTCGAATCTTTGAGTACGAATATTAGGGTCCCTTTGTTTCGAAAGAAAACTGTTTCCTGTGTTTTGCGTCTTTCTGGTCTATGGATAACGGGAAATTAATCGATCTGCTAAAAACGTTTTCCATGGATTGAGAACATCGCGCTTAA
This sequence comes from Rhodomyrtus tomentosa, assembly GCA_028455895.1. NCBI lineage: Eukaryota > Viridiplantae > Streptophyta > Magnoliopsida > Myrtales > Myrtaceae > Rhodomyrtus > Rhodomyrtus tomentosa. The sequence goes on from JAPCWY010000004.1 coordinate 37,810,371, forward strand.
ATTTGGTGAAAATAATTTCCTTTGTGATAAGAAGGAAACCGCTTTTCCTAAACTACTAAACAAATTAAAACCGACCATTTTTCTAGAAAATCTATTTCTTGGAAGATAGTTTCTTTTATCATGAAACTTTCAGGAAAACAAATGCACCCTTAATTCCAGTAGCTGTCAATGATCAACTCGATTAATGTTTTTATCCTATCATATGGTGTTGTTTGCCCAATTAGCACTTACCCCTGATGGCAAATTTTACTGATCTGTTTAAGTTGAATTTTACTTTTTATTTAATATGATTGCTTGTGTACTTTGACTTAAAAAAAAAAATCTTAAGTTTCACAAGACACAATTTTTCTTTTTGGTAAAGCGCAAGACACAAATGTTGATATTGACTTCACTTATTAATTTTTCTTTTATAATTTTTCGAATTTGCATAACATTTCAAATCTTGTTGTCAGAAAACAGAAAAGTCCATTTTGCTATTCAAAGCGACCACATCAGGAGACACCATCGACTGTGCCATTAATTGCATTACAGGTACTTGATTGTTGAGCTTAAGAAAATAATTGGTTATAGAAGATGAAGAGAAGAGAACGCTGTCATGCCCATGATGATAACAGGTGATGTTTTTACTTCATAAATTTGCGAGGATCCCCCATTTTTTTCCGGGAGATCCTCATCGTCAATTGTTGAACAGGGAGACTTGAGTAATCAAAGTGATACTCCAATATCGGCGTCAGCTTATCGTTTGTTCATCAATTTACCATGATGCAAATCATTGAACACTAATTAAGAACTTCAAAAGGAGGCAATCTTTTTTCTTAAGCCGAACGCAAAGGGGACAAGGACGACTGAATTCACATATAAGTGTCCTGACCCCAAAAAATGGGAAAAAATAATAATGAAAACGATGAGAAATGAAATGAAAATGATTTTTCTCAAAGATGAGGAGAGTATAGTGGGCTCTCTGTGAAATGGGCCTCACATTAGTAATAGTCCTCAAATGTTGTGGAGCCAGCTGCGAGAAATCTGCATACATGTCGTAGAATAAGGAAATCGATTGTGAACCATCCGATGGAAAATGGACGGCCCGATAAGGCGATAAGGGTGTTTATGTCACCCCTAACATGGATCCCCAATGTTAGGGGATCTTTAGATTAAAAAATGTATTAAATCAGAAAATGGGGAAATCAATCAGAAATTGACTTTTGGTTTGCCTCTTCACAGAACATGGAAGTCGAACGCCGCACCTATGATACTAGCATTCTCACTTCTCCAATCTCTTTATCAGTAGAGTCGCATACCTGTTGCCAGAAAAATGTAAGTCGAGGCCGGACACTTTTAAGAAGCTTTCTCCAAGATAATTATTTTCCCGGTGCGAGCTAATAATCTCGAAGTGTTCTTCAACCACGAGCACAAATCCATAAATCCAAGTAAACGAGTGTTGTTAATTTTCATGTAACTTCAAATATTGCATTTCCCCAAAAAGTCACAGGGAGAATCTCTTCAGTGCGTCATGCCTTTTGGGCCAAATTGTTCCTAAGCATTGTACCTTTCGGGAATAAAAAAAATTGTTCCTTGCACCATATGCAACAACGGCATAATTTCATTTTCCCGCCCGATTGAGTCAGTCAAAATTTGACCAACCCATTTTATTGTTTCCTTTTCTATTCCTCCAAAATAATATATATATAAAAGCAAATACATTGGAAAATATACATATCATTTGCAACAAATGTTGTTAGCAAGTACATCATAGGCAATTTTGGTCAAATTACTCCTAAATCATTTGATGTTTTGTCGATGTAGTCTTTCCAGCCAAAGTTAATTGGAAATCGCAGGCGCGATCGACTGTCACCGACCATTCGACGTGGTGGGTAGTCATCCTACATGACATAACATGCGGTAGAAGTGATCACTTTCAGGATGGGAACTTTCAGGATGGGTAGTTCCCATCCTAGAATCGAGAACTGCCCGCTAGGAATAGGTTTCGCAAAATGCGAATTATGAACCAACCGCTCGTCTTATGGATCCAACCAAGAACCAAACTATCGGTCTGGTTCTCGGTTGGATCCATAGAACTGATCCTACCGAGCACCAAAATCAATTAAAAAAGTCACCAACGAAGATCATATGCGCCAATACCAACCATATCTGTATATGAAGATATTGAACTTGCAAGTCTCAAGGTCTTTTCAGGTTTCGACGTTGGAAAATTGCTGGCTTCTGGGGCTTTAGATGCTTATTTGATGAAGCTCTCCGATTCAGGGAGTTAAGTTTAACTATTTTGTCTTCAAGCCAAAGATGCTGAGCACTGTTACCTGTATTACCAGCTCAAAATCACCTTTATAAGTTGCTTTAGCATTTTTTTTAAAAAAAAGACCAATACATTATCAACCTCTTCATTTTTAGAACCCAAAACTCTTGTTTGTTTAAGTCACGTGATTGAAAATTTGAGAGTTTTAGCTTCAATTAAAAAAAATATACATCTAAACTATATCAATGGATCTGGTCTGGTTGGATAGTTGGATGATTCCCACCTTAAACCATGAACCGAACTAGTATTCGCCTGTTCCAAAAAATTGAAACTGAGAATCAGACTAGTACCTCTAACTTACCTTCCAAAATCAACAAGTTGGATACGGTCTGATCTGGATTGATGGGATCGCAATTTTTTTGCTCACCCCTTGCAAGCGCCAACATAGACGATTTCTATAATTTCCTTGAAATTTTCTGAATTTTTTTCGCTAATCACTTCGCAGAGAAGAGCCGGCAAAGTCGCGGCCTTGGTTGCACCCACTAGCCCTTCTAGAAAGTGAGCAATGAAAAAAAAGAGAGAGAGAAAATAACTAAAATGCAATATTTAAAATATTCAAAAATCTACAAAAATCATCCAAGTTAGTTTGGACTATGCCACGTAGGATGACCATAGGCCACGCAAGAAATTTTTTTTACCAATACTTGCCGGAACGACAATATTGATATATTGTCAAAACACTTAGTGCGAAATTGACCAAATTAATAAGTTTATGACGGAATTAATCGTTGTACAATATGTTTGAGACATTTTGGATAATTATCCTGGATTTGGTGGACCGACAGATTGAATGATCCAAATGCATTCAAATATACAAACTATACAGATATGATAATGTATCCTAAGCATATGGACATTGCAGGAAAAATACACTATTGGTGCATGTTGCGACCCTCTCTCGAAACTAGGGAATCTCGAGTTGGCAAGGGTTAATGGGCTGTCCCATCTGGTCGGACGCGAGCCCCACCCAAGGCTCATTACCCAAGTTGCAACGGTGGTATACGTGGTCGACCTTCAGTGTGGTATGGTAACACGTGATATGTGTACATGCCAAGGAGTCGCCACCAATCGTTTCGTGAAAGGTACGATTGGAAACCCTATCGAATAGTTGAGAGATTCTATTCAATTTTGTGAAAACTAGAGAAATGGGATTAGGGACTTGTCGAAACCTAAAAAAATAAGCTAATGGATTATCAGGTTAATTTTAATGACTAATCTAATACGAACTCTCCTAAGCCCTACCAAATCGCACCTTAAATTAATTGAAAATGATTTAGAATTTGGAGTTGCCACTAATCATTTTTGGTAGGCTGATTAGAAACCTAAGTAAAACAGCGGGAGAACTATTGTACTACTACGAACCAGAGATTGTGGATCCGAGAACTTGATTACACTAGTTAATTAAAACTAATGCCCTTTAGGTACCTTAATTTCATGAGATATCCTAGAGTTTGACAACTCAGATTGAATCATTCAAGAGTTCAGAGGATGGAATTCCTTATTAGTATTTTCGCTTTTATTTAAATGGATGCATTACATGATATGAAAATTATGCTAAAGGACCAGAACATGCATATGTGAAAATGCGATGGAAGATAAGCAACAATATGCAATCTTGCTTTACATGCAAACCCCAAATAAATATTTAAGGCACACAAGATGACATAGCGTTAATGCAATATGATGTAAAATGCAAGACAAATTATGTTAACTATGCACGAACGTAGATGGCGTACAATCAAAATGCAATCAATTAAGCTAAACATGCAAAGACCACACGATACGCAAAAATTTCATCCAATCTAGACGACTTACGATTTTAATTTAACTCAAACATGCAAGTTAACTAACCTAAGCATGTAATCTAGATTGACTATCCTAATATGCATGAGATCAAAGGCATGCATGATATTTTGAAAATATAGAATGCAAGATGTGATACTTGAAAATATGTAACGAATACGCAAGAAGCATGAGATAATGCAAAGATATGCCATGCGATGTGTTTTCTTTAAAAAAAAATGGAAGGTGAGATAAGTGATATTCGAAAAATAAGATATAATGCAAAGATATGCAACCATGGATATGCAAAAATGACATATGAGATATGCATGAGGCAATGCAAATTTAAAAAAATATGGCAAGGAAATAAATGGAACTCGAAAACTTGATATGCAAATGATATGAGATATGCTCTTCCCTTTTGCAATTTTTGGTCAGGTGAGATATGCACGAAGTATTTCATTATTTAATTTTATCCCACATTATCAAATAAGGTAAGGCCTTATCTTCCTAAAAAATTCAATAGATAGGGTTTTCTAGGAAAACCATATCTTACTAAATCTTTTCTGGAATTTTAAGATTCAATCGAGAATAAATATATCATCCGAGATAAAAGAAAATCCCTATCCACGAAACGATAACAATCAATAGGAAGAAATCATGGATTTCCATCTTCATATTTTCGAACATTATAATATCCAAAATCTAAAATTGGCTCATGAAGATAGCGTATCAGATCTAAATGGCGATAGATCAAATTAGCTAACTTCCCGTCTTTACTGAGTTAGAAAGGCCGTACCTGAATGGCAACGGGTAAGATTGCCCAACTTAACATAGACGTTGCCTATTAGGAAAAATATTTTTTTTAATTTAGATTTAAGAATTTTAATTCGGAAAATTATGCCCAATATGCACAATATCACCGGACTTGCTTAAAATTTTCGGATGACCTTGGTTTTCGAAAAAATATACGTGAGATATGCACAACTCGCATCAAATTTCGACGATCTGAATTAGGTAATAAAAACCCTCAGATATGCTCAAATATTTTTATTCCCAAACCAATCCTTAGCTAACTAAAATAAACATCCATGACAATCTGAGCAAAAATTCGAGTTCAGCAAAATCCACATCTCAACCAAGGAACATCCAATTTTTCGAAAACTGCAAGACTCATAAGAGAGTGTCCAAAAATCTTCTTGCAAGATTGAATTTTTAGCAAATGAAGTTTACCTTTAGCATTAAGATCGATGTTCAATTAACAACACTGGTAACGAAATCGTGATGATATCAATAGTTAGGACAATCGTTACCTTATTTGGACAAGATGGTCGACCATGAACTAGTTCGGTGGTGCTTGACGATTCGCGGCCGAATTCCTGGGTCGTTTGCAGTGTGTTTGGTCGAATTTCCAGGAGTTACAAATTTACAATGGCCTTTGTGAAGATTTTGGTGCTTTCCTTGGAGGCACCCGCATTCTAACACATGATTGAGGGAAAGTGAGATATCTGGGAAAGAGGACAAATTGCAGACAACTCAGCGATGGTTTTACAATGTCCTTGACCACGAGAAAAAGTCCTATGCCGAGAGAGAGAGAGAGAGAGAGCCCCTCCCCTTGTCTCTCCTTTGGCAGTGTGTTTTTTTTCAGAATCTCCCCTCAATGGCAGTGTATTGCATTTGTTGGCCTCCCCTCCCCCTAGGCAGAGAATGACTTCAGCCTTTTTAAAGAAAGAAATCAGAATCTTTCTTTTCTTCTCTCCCACTGCACGTATATTCCCTTTCTATATTGCACAAGCATATCCCATGAAATATTATTTTTTCAATCTCCCTCACTATTTCCTACGTGCTTGTAAAGCCAGACACACAAGAATGCCATTTTAAGAATCCTTCGATTTCCCTTCTTGTCTTGATTCGTTTTCTTTTTGCTCGTGGACATGTGCAAATCGCCCAAATGAATATGTTGACTTGCTCACCCGAAAATATGTCCAGCTTTCATGATCGTGATCAACATCAATATAACATATCTTCTTGTTTTCTTACCTTACAAATTCGGCCATGAGAGAGACACAATGGGCTCCAACTTGTTTTGAATCCATGCGGGCTTAGTCCATTTAATTAAATTCAGAACATTTAACTGAATTCACCCCCCACCGGTCCGATAAATGCAAATGCATGACTGACAGAAAATAAATATGTAATGCATGAGGATTTATTTTTTGCAAGAGTTACGAATAACTCTCATTTTATGTTTCAATGAATGATTTTTCTAAATAAATGAAAATTTAAAATTTAGGCGTCAACAGGACTTAGTTTTGCCAACTATCAGAGTTGGCGCCCTTTCAGTACATAGGCTGAATGAATTATCTAATCCTAAGATTTCATGCAGATGAGTGGGGTACGAATCTTAAATCTAGGAGTTCATGCAGATAGGAGTGAATACCAAAGCACTCACAATTAATAAAAAAAAAAAGGTGCGCAAATTAAGGATCCAAATCATGCGGATAAATTGCATGAATACAACATGACATCCCTAATAAGGCCCTATTGGCCTAGAGAATTGTCAATCACAACTCAGGAGTGATTTAGACAATATTTGCCCACGAGAGGCAAAATCATAATTTTGAAGAAATTTGGAAAAATTAGCCCAAAAGGGGCAAAATTATCATTCCAAAAGAAATCTGAAGTCAACGGGGATTGGAAATAGGATTGATCATCGAATTGATCCATTTCCTATTTTTCGATAATTTTTAGAATTTTCTGGAATTTTAGAAATGATTTACTCTTTTAGGGGTAAAATCATCATTTTGAGAAGTGAAATTCCCAAACAGAAGGATTGGTCAACCACTAGATCCAAATCCCGATTTTGAGCAATTTTCACAATTTATTGGAATGGGAAAGACGATATACCCTTTGAGGGGTAAAATCGTCATTTCAAAAAAAATGATGAGATTCAAAAACTCAATCAGAAGAATTAGTCATCAGACTAACCTGAACCCTTATATTGGCATTTTCGACCTATCTCAAGTACAATGCAGGAATTACCCCTAAGAGTAGAATCGCCATTTTCTGGAAGAACGGATAAAAAATCTCTAAAATAGGATTGATCAGTTGTCTTTGGTCATTCCTCAATTTTTGGAAATTTCTGGAGTGTCTAGGAATTTCTACGAATTTTCATATTGAGATTTTGTAGGATTTTCTAACCTTTTTTAGAATTTTCTAGAATTTTTTATTATATATATTTGTTGAAAATCTTTTCTTTTTTCTTGAAAAATAAAATTAAAAGAAAAAGAAGTGGGGCCGGGCCAGGTCTGTGAACTCGGCCCGACACTTGCCAAACCCTTTTGGTCCGCGCGGAGGCCATGCGGGCTAGAGACACGCATGGCCCAATCAATCAAATAGACTGGGCCAGCTCACTAAAACGTATACGGCCAGCCCACTCATGGCCGGCCCGTCTTCCATGGAGAGCCCAAAGCCAAAACGATGCCACTTCAGCCTCTCCCGCTCAAATTTTGAAATTGCCGCTCATCTTGAACGAACGGTCTAGATCGCGCCACACGGCGATCACTCGACAACCTGATCTAAGGCAGAAAATCGACGGTTCGAATTGAAGTATCCGATTGAACTACAACCGTCCGATCAATTTTTATTTATTATCAGAAAATGATTTTTATTTCTAAAAAAAAGCGATATCTTGACACGAGGCACATTCTCCACCACCGATCAATTTTGTTTTATTCATTATAACCGTTCACGCTGACGTGGCTGCCGCATGGCTGCCACGTCAGCGCCACGTCCTCGTTGATCGGGTCAACAACCGTTGACCAATCAACACGTTCGTCGGGGAAGATGATCGATGTCGACACTCTCTCGCCGGTGCCTCGTTAGAGTGTCGTATCTCAGTTTACAGACTGTCAAATTACACGAAACAAACATCATTCGACTCATACGGATCTTCTCTACAACATACTATAAGCTTGACATATCAAATTAACATTTTCCATACCTGCAACTCCGAACGAAGCTAAGCTCCGGCGACTACTCGCCCTAACCGTTTCTAACGTTACTTAGCTAAAAGATTCATCAGGAAGCATTACATAGGGTTGAGAAGACTTACCTGGCCGTCGAGAAGACTCGATAAAGCCTAGACTGAGTTATGCGGTTCTCGATGATGTCTTTCGAGGTGAAAGGCCGATCTGAAGGGCTAGGCCGCTTCTTCGGGGCTCTAAGAAGTCAAATATGGTTGTCTTCAGCTTTGGTTTCACCGGTGCTAATCAGACGAAGCCTGCATAGAATCGGTGAAAGCAAGCTTTGATTGCCGTCTCTCCTCGCCCCTGTAACATTCTGATGTTTTTTTTTCATTTTAAGACTCATTAATGAGAATGTATCTAACGATGTATTTCAGTCGTATCTCGCTTGGATCTTATCAATCTCGAGTTGACTGACCAAAAGGGAAAGGCTAACGTAAGGCAAAGTATGTGGACCTAGGGAACTCGAATAGGAAATGACACTTTGACCATAAGGAATGTCGAGGGGACATTTAGAGCCATAAAAAAGTCGATCTAAGAACGATTAAGAAATGCATTCCTAGCGTTATACGATTGGAGCGCGGGTGATGCCGCTTAATCAATGTATAATTTGCAAAATTTTCCTAAATTGAATAGTGACGATCGAGATCATCGGAACTAGTGATAGACCCTCACAATTACATGACAACCAAAGTCGCCATGAATTGACGAGCCCTAATTGTGATATGAATCACAGAGTCGATACGCGTAACGTTTGCAAAAGACGTCCGTCAGTTCGAGATAGGTTGGAACCACATATGATAGAGAAATGATTCAGAAAATGGAGAATCAAGAATTCCAACATTATAATTGGATTGGTCGTCGCCTTATCGAAGAAAATTGAAATTAGAAAAACGACGTTCCGGACGTCAAGGGTAAAATTACCATTTTGCCCTCAAGCCTTAGTCTTGCCTTAGTAATTGGATAAGGGCATTTTGGTCATTGAACCCCCTTTATAGCTGCCGAAAAATCAAGAAAAAGAGAGCCTTTGGATGAAATAATGAATGACATATGGACAAGTGTCAAAGGATTAAACCTTGATGTTGATAGGAACACTTTTAACCTACCATTCAAACATGGTTGACTCTTGAAATTGAGTACATGCCTCACTCTCTCTCTCCCCTTGGCCGAACACCCCCCATTCTGCCGATTTCTTCTTCTTCTTCCTTCTTCTTCATTCGGTCTAGAGAGCTCCAGCAGACTAGGTTCTGCCGCCGCCATTCGCTCGCTCCGATCGCCGTCTTCGGTGACTTCCAACCGCCGAGCTGACCACTAGCTTCTTCCTTATCCTCTTGCCAATATTCTCCAAGTGGAATCACGGCATTTGACCACCTGAGGACCTCCGGCCAGCCATTCTCCTGGAAGTCGACAGAAACCGTCGCAGCTGGAGGTAAGCCACTATTTAGGCTTCGTAGAACCCCGAAACCTTTGAATATTTCAGTCAAATTTTGTGGACATTTAGAGGGCACATAGACTTGTGGTAAAAATTTTGGAGGAATTTGATGGAGTTTTGGCCCCAAATGGGTCTTGTGTTTGAAGGGCAGAAAATTGACCGTCGGAGGACTTAGAGGAACCGACACCGTTCAAGGACTTCCTGGCGTCGCCTTGGCTTCAAATTTTTGGTGAGGCTTCCCAACCCTTAGAACTACATGTTAGCAAGTAGATTAGTGAATAAATTGAGGATTTAAGTTAGTTTAAGGGCTGAATAGTTTGGAAATGAACAGAATCGAAAACACCCTATTTCGGTTTTATGCATACCGATTCTATGGGAGGCTGTTGGTGTTAGAATTGAGTCTCAAATTCATCATTGAGACATGCTAGAATGTCGATGAACATGTCAATGAGGTTTATGTTTCACAGATTGGCGAATTGAGCAAGAAAAATTGACGAATTGGATGAATTTCCTTAGGTTGCGCAATTGACTTGTTCTTGGGCTATTTGGACCGAATCCTTGGAGTGCTTAGGAAGATAATTTTGTTGAGTTAAGCTTGAGGTAAGGAGTTTCTAAACCTTGGCTAGAAGGATTGGACTCAATTGGGTGAATTGAGCGTGAATTGGATTGAGTTCCTAGAAGTATGGAGAGATTGTCTTTAAGCGTCCTTGAGAGATGTAGACGGCTTGTATGCTTGACAATGCTTGTGTCATGGAATGATTATCGCATTTGAAAGTCGAATTTAATTGCCTCACATGCCATTGATGTGTTGCTCGTTGCATGAGTTTGAAATTGAATATGTGTTATGAATTGAAATGAGCATGTGGCATGTCTGAGGAATTGTGACACCCTGAGGCGTTGAGACGCGGGTTATGTGGATGGATAACCTGAGGCGCAGGGTTTGAGTTGAACAATACCCTGAGGCGTACGAGACGCAGGGTTGAGATAACATAGTCCTAATACGTTGAAATGCGGGACGGAGTTGAGATGTGTTGACACAGGCCTAGAGTGAAATTGAAAACCTGATCCGTTTACTCGGGTTTGTCAATTTGATGGTCTGAGGCGCATTTACGCAGACCGAGCTTGAGGCGTTCTAAACGCGGATGTGAAAACGAGGAGGATTGGAAGGGTGGAAAGTGTGATTTGGCATGGCAATGTGTGTTTGATTCTAGTGATGTGATATGGTACCATGATTGCATGCCTTACACTTGTTTCTTCCGCATATTGTTTAATGACCGTTGAATATCTCTTGTGGTTGCATGTGCACTTGTCCTTGATTGTATATGCCTGAGTGTACGGTCAGCCTAACCTAGGATTAGGACCTACCTTACTGAGATGTAAATCTCACCCCGTTATGGGACCCCATTTTTCAGATCCTAGGCCGTGAGAATGTGGCCAATTAGGTTTGGCGACCTGAAAGATATGTCGATGTATTTTGATGATTCCCATATGGACAGGGGACGGTGTATGTTAAGAAATGTACCGTAGTCTGGGTCGACGAGGGTGGTAGCAGTTGAAAGCCTCATAGGTACGAGGCCTGATTTAGAAAGGTATGGGACGTTTCTACTGGGCCACTAAAGCCCACTGAGGTATCCCGTAGAGTAATCCCTAATTGGTGTCATCCCGCTTGGGATTCGGTAGAGGTTGAGGGGTCAGTAGCCGGCTCGAGAAATATTCCTGAGAGGACCCCGACCTTGGAGGACACTGATGAGGTCATTAAGATCGAGGCTATCGAGGACGATCAAGTGGAGCCATCAGCTAACGAGACACTCGAGAACACCGTGGAGGTTTGCTCTGAGACTCTCCCAGAGTACGAGCCATCTGAGGATGTTGAGGAGACTGACGATTTTAGTAGCTCGACTTAGGAGTCTCTGTCCTTCTGGTCTGATGTTTGATGATGGCCTCGATGCCTGTTTCTTTGGGAGATATGATGATCCGCCTTTGTATTGACCTTGTCATCCTTACTGATCAGCTGGATTAGCTTGCCAGTGCTTTCGTATGAACATGATAGGAGGTTATGTATATTACTGGCGTTCTCGTTACCCTGGTCCTTTTTTATTATTGTACGGAGGAGTTTGTTTATTATCGCTTCTGCTTGCTATCAATATGATTCATCTCTCGACCTATGTGAATCTTGGGACCTTGAGAGAGAGTTTATGCTTGCAGAGAGTCGCGCGCTCGCGCCCGAAGCGCGGGGCGTGATATCCACATTTGCTTGGTATCAGAGCAAGGTCAGCTTGATCTAATGTGATTGAGACTTGAAGTAATAAGGAGCGGTGACTTGATGACAATTAGATAGTGAGATCTTGAGGGATAAGCATGGATTGATGAATCTTGAGGACTATAGGTTTGAACTTGTGTAGTATTCTAAGGGTCCTAGTGCCGATTTAAGGGATGATTTTGAGTGATTTTATGAATAATGTTCACAAGGAAGTAAATAGAAATTGAGGAGTCATAAGCTTGGATTTAAGGTTGCTAGAGAATAACTTATGAATGAAGGATCGATTGGGTTATATGATTGTGATTGTGGTTTGTCAATGCCCCAACTTGGGGAGTATGAGTTATAAAGAGACGATTGGTATTAGTGGATTCAGGCTTGAATTGCGTTGTATCTTAATGGTTTAGTTATCGACTGCTATTGACAGCCTTGGACTGCTATGAGATGAGATGCATACAGGTGACATTGGTTGTTTACCAACTAATGTCACCTGTATTCGTGGATTAAGGAAATCGAGAAGGTATTCGTCGTGCTAGGATGTTCCGAAGAGGACAAGGTGACATTGGTTGTTTACCAACTTCAAGTTGACGCTAATGCGTGGTGGGAATCCACACGAAGAAAGATCTTTCCTTAAGGTATGGTCCCGGTGTGGGATGCCTTTGTTGAAGCCTTTTATGCCAAGTACTTTCTGGACTATAGGCGAGAGAAAAAGATGGTTGAATTCTTGTTGCTTTGACAGAACCAAAAGACAGTAGAGCAATATGAGACGAAATTTACTGAGCTATCAGAATTTGCACCCTGGATGGCTGGGGATCATATGAATAGGATGAAAAGATTTCGTGAGGGATTGAAGCCCGAGATCAAGGATCAATTGGTGTCGTTGAACCTTAAGAGTTATAGCGAATTATATAAAAGGGCCCAATCTGTGGAGGGGAGCATGACTGATAGAGCAATCGCATCTGGATCAAGACTCGTGCCTTCTTCCAAGGATAACCATTGAATAGAGAAGAGGCCAATGTATGCCAACAAGTATCACATCCCGTTTAATCGGAGGAGTACAAATGAGAAGCCGATGTTTCGCCAAAGTGAGAAGTGTCGCCTGTGTCGCCTAAGGCATGGGTCTGGTCCCTGCCTGTATAGAGGTGGAGAATGCTTTAAATGTTATTAACCGGGATACTAAGTGAAGGATTGCCCACTGAGACAGAAAACTGCCCAAGCATCGTTGTTGCAAGAAAGACAAACTCGAGGAGATGTTCAGCAAAATACTTAGGATTGACTCTACTGGGAGTAGGGCGACTTTTGAGTTAAGATGTTGTGGTATAGACCAGTAATAGCTAGTCGAGCTTGAAAAGACCTTTTTATAGATAAGGCTTATGGATATGAGTTTGTAATAAGACAATTAGTATTTTGTGGATTGCATAAGTTTGAAGTGTTGTTTTCTTGGGTCCTAATCACTGATTAGATGAATATCCGCAAAAGAACGAGCATGAATTGTGAGATTGATTTCTGAGGTGTGATGAACTTTCTAGGGATCAGATGAGACGAATTGATAAGGAATCGATGTGAAATCAAATAATGTGTACTGATTTGTGATGAAAATCTTTCTCTACATATGGTTAAAGTGGGACTTAAAATTGAAAACACGATTGTGAGTGCCATGTGTCATCTAGCGTGATGGACAGAAAATTGTTGATAAACCGAGATATCATGGGTAAGTAAGACTTATGTACTTTGCAGAATTGGTAAAAGTTGATTTTATCTCCGAATCCTAATCGAAGAAGGACTTGCAACATACCAAAGATAGTATTGGAATGACTTGAGGCAATATGACTCAGTCAACTAGTAACCTGATAAGGTTATGGTGAAGTATATACTGCCTGAAGATTATAGTTAATGAAACCTTAGGCATATGCATGAAACAAGGACAGTGAAGACGAACGAGGAAGGTTCGTAATGGCAATCTAAGGTTAGGTGACAGGATAGGGTCGCCAGTTGGATGCTCAAACTATTGAGTTTGGCGATGCTCCTGAATAAGATTAAGATTGCGAGATGTGACAATTAAGGAAGACCAGTTAGTAGAGTGGCGCAACGGAAGCATAGTAAGGCCACATGATTTCTTGGAATAATGGCCATAAGAGCCTTGCTTTAGGTAAAGCAGAAAACTGATCGGAATTCACAACAGTAATTTCAACGTTGGTCCAGATAGCTCGTGAGGATATCACGATTTGAGGTAGGGCTACTAGCAGATTAATAGGCGTGGTCGAGCAAAAGACGAAGATTTTGGTATATCAATAAGTCAAAGAGCAACATTGCAAGCCTAAGTGGACTGCTGCCGTCGTTGGAGATTCTAAGGTAAATGTGGGAGAAGATTACAATGGATTGGAGATGAAACTTCTAAGAACTCAAAGAAGAAATGACTCAGTTGGAGTACAGTAAGCAGATTGACGATGCGTGTTCAAGATATAACAGTGTGAAGAAATTCAACTTAGTATGAGTGTGATGTTACAAGACCTACGACCGATTCAAGTTTAAGACTCGAACTAATCACGAACAACGACCAAGGGTCGAGGAAGCCACCGAGAGTTAGAGGTCGCCCTCGACGTGGATGATGGCCTAAATTGCCAGTCAGTTGTGTTATTGATTAAGGGTCGACAGTGTGGCGATCTTAAATCAAGCATAGATCAAGTTGGGTTGATCTCCCTCAGCTGTAAGTCAACCATAGGTCACCCTGAAGTATACCAGGGATTGATTCATGGCATGATTTGCGAGCTGGCATTGATCGATATTCAGGATGGCCATGGACCAGCGAGGAACGATTTGTACTAGAACCCCGTACCAGCCACACACTAGTCAAAGATTAGCTACCCTGGATTTTGTGATGTTTTGCTGGAAGACTACGGGTCGAGTTGAACTAATCCTACATCAATTTGAGTTGGTCATGAGAGGTGATCTCGATAGTGTTCGATTGTACCACCGGTCTAGGAACGGGTGATTCCAACCCTAAACCGGAATATTTGAGGCGGTCCTCAACTCGTCAGTCGGTTGTGAGCTAATCATGTTCGATAGAATGAACGGTCCGATCCTCAATTGGATTTGGTGTCTGAGTTCAATGATTCTTCAGATGCTTCAAGAGTTGACAAGTGGTGATTCTAAATCTCAAAGCGTTGAAGAAGAGGCGAATTATTAGTAGACCTTCTCCATGTAAGCAGAATGCCCAAATTGCCATCAGTATTAATCGTGGTTAACATCTATAGAACAGGAGGAAAAGCAGCGTTAAACTTTGCTCGTTGGAATTTAAGAAATGGCCAGTCTATCCGTAGGAATAGATAATTACTACGGTTACTAGAATAACCAACAGTTGATTGGGATAGCAAGATCGGATAGTCACAGTTGAGTTGAATCTCTAGAGTCGGATGATTCACCCAGTTGAAACGAATTGTGAATATGGAATTGTATCATATTAGTAGTTGAGGATCGTAAGTTAGAATCCGACTTGGATCTGATAGTCGCTTTATGATTTCGACGCACAGAGTGGAGATTTAGAATGACTTGGAACGAATCTAGTATGAATTTTAGGAAACGAAACTGCAGTTCAGTATGGCTTATTAACCGCAGATGGAAAGTCAATCTAAAAGGATAATTCAGAGTCTAGTGAACCTGTTGGAGGCATGCGTTTTGGATTTCAAGATAATCGAGAGGAATAATTACACCTGATGGAGTTTGTTTAAATAACAGTTCTAGTATGGTACTAAGATGATGCTTTTCTAGGAACGTGCAGAACACTAGTCTGTTGGAATGAAAATGGTGAGATGAAGATCATGAGTCGTCAGTTAGTGAAACAGTCGCTAGACGCAATCAAGGTTCTCAGAGACAGACTGAGAACAGTTCAAAGTCGTCAAGAAAGTCAAGCCATTCAGGAACGAGAACCAATGGAATTTCAAGTGGTTAATCATGTCTGTAGAAAGTGATGCCTGTTGGAAGGACAACTCATTTTTGCAAGAAAGGAATGCTAAGCTCAAGTGTCGATATTAAGGAAGTGCGAGCCGAACCCTACTCATGTGCAGTGTAAAGAGAAGATTGAACTGGATGAGCGAGCATCGTATTTGGGAAGTCTAGTCAAGATCCGTTGTTGGGAGACAACAAGTATTCAGGAGCAAGAATTTTCCCTTTGATCAAGGTAGTTTGGTAACATTGTGGTCCTGAAGGAACTATTTGAGAAAATTGTGGGGACTAGATATCGTTATTTGTTTGAAGGGTTGCAGTAGTACTTCAATTTCGATGACGAAATTTCTTAAGTGGAGGAGAGTTGTAACGCCTTGAAAATTCACCTCTAGCAAGGTAACTAAAATCAATTTAAGAAATTGACATCGAATTCCAGTCGATGGAAAATTTTGGATCGCAAGGACTGAAGAGACAATAATTTGACAAATTCTGAAGTTTCAGTCGGTTTAGATTAGGCTTCGAAATTCTTAGTCGTCGCGAATTAGGATTTCAATCCTCGCGCTCAAGCCTAACCCCGATCGAGTCTAGCCGGTGAAATTACCAAAATACCCTTTTTTCGGCGTCCGAAAATTCAATCCATGCCCGGTTTGCGAAATTACTAAAATGCCTCTCAATTTTCACTATAGGACAAAATTACCCCAAAAGTCTTTTGTGGGCCCCACACCACTCTCTCTCTCCTGCTCCCTCTCCCTCTCACGTGTGTTTCTCTCTCTCTTTCTCTCTCTCTCTCTCGGCAAAACAGACCCCCCTGACCGACCGCTCCTCCTCCGTCCTCTTCCTTCCACCAGTGATTTTGGCACCGCCACCACCCATCACCAACAGCCACCGCCTCCAGTCACCTCCTGCCGTCACCCTCGACCCTCCGCCTCTGTCGACGACAGCCAGAAGCCGCGAAACTACCGTGAAAACCAGCCCATGCCATGTTCACCGAGACCCATTTCCCCTCTTCCTGTCGTTTTCAGCTGCCACCGCCACCATCCACCACCCCTTTGACATTCCCCTGCCTCCCCTCGACATCTTCGACCCAACCTTGCCACCAATTATCCATCGGAGCCACCGTAATCGGTCGTGAAACCGCCGGTGCCCTATTTTGGGTACTAGTCGGATTTCTCTTCGATCCAACCGCCGCCGCCTCTCACCGCCACCAGCAACAAACCCCCAAGACCTCTCTCTACCATCCCTGAGCTTATGACCGCCAACCGCCACGCGTGGCGGCCGAAAAACCCCTCGAACTGAACCCCAATTCCCAGCGCCCCTAACCCTGCTCCAACATGTTCTGTTTTTTTGTCGATCCGCCGCCTCCGGCCATCCTCCGCCTCGGCCACCACTCCCGATTGACACCTCCAACCCCCTGGTCCTTCCACCGTCCACCCCCGAGCAGGCCGCCGTCCGTCGATCGTCGTTCCGGCCATTTCAACCCTCAGCGCCACCCTGCCCTGTCTGGGCAGGTTCGCACGGGCCGTGGCCCGTTTTGGCCTGGGCCAGGTGGCTGAGTGGTCAGGCCTGTGGGCCATTTTGGCTGAGAGAAGTTCAGGTTCGTGGGTCATTTTGGCCTAAAAATTTAGGCCTGGGCTGAGAATTTTGGGCAGTTGTTCGAGGAATTTGGCTCGTGAATCGTCGTCGTCATTCATAGCCGTCGCTTGCGCCGTCATCGTTGGGACCGCCCGAGCCGACTCAATTTGTGAGTTAACCCTAATCCTTAGCTAGGGCGCTAATTGTGCCTAGGAGTAGTCGCTTAGTCAATTAAGGAAAATTTAAGTACACGATCGGGGCCGATTTAGATAGAAATTGTGATTAAGTTAAATGACTGATCGATTAGGTTAATCAGTTGATTATATTGTCTGTGGCTAATTGTGATTAGTTGCAATTGAATGATTGTGTTTGATTGCGAGCGAGCAACAGGTTAGAGACGAGCAAGCGACCGACGCCTTAAATCGATTAATTTGGTTAATAAAGTATTATTGTACGAATCAGGCTTTTTGTGGCCTAATCGATTTTGACTACTCGTGATTGCTTGGTGGCCTTGTTAATTGGATCGTTTGCTGAACTGTCTATTTGATTGTCTGTTTAGGGTTTGATTGCCCTTTTATGATTGCAGTGTTTAATGTTAGACTGCATAGTTATATGGTTGTGTGGGAAATTAAAAGACATGTTTTAGCGTGAAAATGACCTTTGGTCGATCTTTTACATGCATGAGTGAGCATCCGGCTTTAACCAAAGATAATGAAATGGGTTGATTGCTGAATGTGTTTTGTGTGGTTATTTGATGGAACGATGATACTTTTTCTGGCAAGTTCGTACTGTACCAGTTGTATAGAACCACACGACTTGCCAGAAGCACGATAATTCATGCTCCGTATGGTACGTACGGTTTTAAGGATTGTCGGATGCCGGTCGCAACTTGTGATGGACCGATGCCCCGTTTAAGGATGCCTATTTGCTGGTGTCATGCCAAGCGCACCGGAGACACCTCTTATAGTAGCCATTGCCGAGAGAAAAGGGACGTAGCCCGGTCTTGCTAATAGAACGCTCAATTGCACTGAGATGCTAGATCGCGTTATTTGTGGGAGTCGAATCATGCCTTCTTTCGCGTAGATACTCTCATGTGCCGTGGGCACGATCATCGTTAATAAATAGACTTGTGATGTCAAGCATTGCATTATGTGTGGTTGATGTTGATAAGTATGCATGTGAATTATTTTTATATAATGATTGTATTTGGGTGTTATTTGTGGTGATATGTTATTGTGAGACTTCCATTAGGATGCCCGAGTGAATCAGTTTCCTAACCGAGCTTAGACTTGATTCACTGAAATTTATTTTCACCCCGTCGTGGGATAACTTTTTCAGGTCCCAAGTGACGAAGTCTCGTGTACGCCAAGGATTGGTTTTTGGATTAGTCATCTGAAGTAAGATGAGAAGTTAGTCTTACCTGACTTAGTACACCTGCTAAGGTCTTGTCTAGTTTTCCTGAAGTATGCGGTTGTGTTTGTATAGAAGTAGTGTCGATAGGATTAAGATTTATTTGTGGTATTTAACTCCTACTATCCTATTCCTGCTTGTTTTTTTTTTTATCAAGGAGTTAAAACGTTTTCGCATGCGTAAATAAATGATAAGTCGAGAGCGTGTCTGGGACGCTATCTCTACGACCTCGTGGTAATAAGGCGAGGGATGTCGCGGGCTCGGGAGTCGGGGCATGACACGGTGTATGTTAGGAAATGTACCGTAGTCTGGGTCGACGAGGGTGGCAGCAGTTAGAAGCCTCATAGGTACGATGCCTGATTTAGAAAGGTATGAGACGTTTCTACTGGGCCACTAAACCCCACTGAGGTACCCCGTAGAGTAATCCCTAACTGGTGTCATCCTGCTCGGAATTCGGTGGAGGCTGAGGGGTCAGTAGCCGACTCGAGGAATATTCATGAGTGGACCCCGACCCTGGAGGACATTGATGAGGTCATCGAGATCGAGGCTACCAAGAACGACCAGGTGGAGCCGTCAGCTGACGAGATACTCGGGGACACCGTGGAGGTTTGCTCTGAGACTCCCTCGGAGTACTAGCCATCTGAGGAGACTGACGATTCTAGTAGCACGACTTAGAAGTCTATATCCTTCTGGTCTGATGTTTGATGATGACCTCGATGTCTGTTTCTTTGGGAGATGTGTTGATCCGCTTTTGTATTGACCTTGTTACCCCTGCTGATCAGCTGGATTAGCCTGCTAGCGCTTTTGTATGAACAGGATATGAGGTTATGTATATTACTGGCATTCTCGTTGCCCTGGTACTTTTTTTATTTTTGTACGGAGGAGTTTGATTATTATTGCTTCCGCTTGCTATCAATATGGTTCATCTCTCGACCTATGTGAATCCTGAAACCTCGAGAGAGAGTTTATGTTTACAGGGAGTCGCGCGCTTGTGCCCGAAGCACGGGGCGTGACGGCCCCCCTCTCTCGATCGCCTTTTCTCTCTTTTTCTCTCTCTTCCCCCATCTGCTAGAGTCTATCTTTCGCCAACTAACTTCAACTCCCCCTCCAGATTTGTTGTCATCCATTTTTTTTTGTTACCACACTCCCAGCCCATCATCATGTGAGTATCATGCGCCTTCGCCAGCTCGAGGTCATCAAGGAAAGATGGGTAGTCGACCGGAGAAGGCTCGTTCCATGGGTCTTACTGTTGAAGTCCAATTTTGCCTTCCTATTCTCCCGGGTCTGTTACACGAAGAGGAAGCCGAAGAACAGAGCAACTCTGTTCTATTTTAGTCAACTAGGTTGAGTGGGCTGAGTCAACCCGTCCCAATTGACCCAATTCAGTAAATTTCTTTAAATTGGACGTCCAAATGTCCAAAATCATGCAATTGACCTTAAAATCAGATTATATGACATGGAATTCATATGAGAAAGGTAAAATGGGGCTGAATTGATTTTAATTTGTGCGAAAGCTCCAAAACTTTAGTTTGACCTGAAAACAAAATCTAATCAGTTCGAGCTATAAATGACAAAATCGGGTCAAGCTAACCCCCACCAATGGATTCATAGAGGTTAAGAACCCATGCGCCAATGTTCATTCACGTATAATAGCCCCTAGATTAAAAATAATTTCATTTTTTCCAAATCTGAGGACTAAATTACAATAAAAGTATGCAATTTTGCCCAATTCATGCAATTGGGCAATTGTGGTGAACAATTGGGATAAATTGCAATTCACGACAATTGGATTGAATGCCAAACTCTCAAAATGCCAAAATTGCAAATTAAAAGACTCAAAACGTATTTTTTTGACAAATTTAACCTTATGTATTACAAAAGAACACACAAAATTAAACTTGAATTTTGACTTTTGACGAGGTCACAATGACAAGAGAATAAAAATAAAAATATAGAACACATTTTCATATTTTTGTGATATCAATTGCTATTTTTTTTCTATTTATTGTCCTATTTTTCAAAAATGCTAAAAAAATACTAAAATATAGAAAAAAAATTGTTCAAAAATAGTTCTCTAGGCTTGGTCGAGGTCATCAAAGTTGATTTTGTAATTTTTCAACTCTTTATGGGTTTTTTTTTGTGAATTTTTCAAAAAATAACGAAAAAAAACCTGATCAAAAATCAGATGTCAACGGTTGCCCCTCTTTGAGAGAAATCTCCTGAGAGGTTTCACTCATAGACAGGTGACACCTAAGTTTAGAGCGACTCAACTATAGAAAAGAAAAACGAATCCGGACATTCAATTTTTCTTGTCCTGTTGGTGAGCGCTCTTCTCATTACATTTTAGCTGATGTGAGAGAGAGAGTGTGTAGAGATACTTACCTGTTACTCACCTGCCTGATGCTCGTGCGGCATACACAGTGTGTGGCGGATTCAATCGTCAATCACGGCGATTGCCAGTCCACCGCTTCATTAGCTTCATGAGGGGTATGAGCCATAGTTACCTTCTTGAGATGGGCCAACAGATTGTTACATTCATGGAACAAGGACTAAAGGCCCAAGGTCCATCATTCGGATTTGCAAGATAAGAGGTGATAGAAATGTTGTCAATGAAAATCTTGACTTCTTGAGCACTTAATATGAACATATCACTATCGCGACCCTCTCGATGTGGCGCGGTGATTGAGGCACTCGAGTAGGCTAATGAGTCGTCCCTTCTGGTCGAACGCGGGTCTCTCCCAAGGTTCATTACCCAAATCACAACGAGAGTAGACTTGTCGACCTTCAGTGTGGTCCTACGTGTGCATGCCAATGATTCGTCACCAATCTTTTTGTAGAAGGTACGATTGCAAATACTATCGAATAGTTGGGAGCTTCTATTCGATTCTTGAGAACTAGATAAGTGGGATCAAGAACTTAGTTACGCCAATCGCCGTGATTGACACCCTTTCAGTACCTAGGTTGACTGAATTTCTTAGCCTCGAGATTTCATGCAGATGAGTAGGGTATGAACCCTAAATCTAGGAGTTCATACATATGAGAATGACTACCCTATCACTCACAATCAATAAAAGTAAGATCGTAAATCAAGGAATCAAGACATGTCGATAAATCACACCAAATCAGCATGGCATTCCTAGTAAGGCCCCATTAGCCTAGAGAAGCATCAATCATAGCTCCTCAATGATTTAGACATGATTTGCCCATGAGAGATAAAATCATAATTTCGAAGAAATCTGGGACTATTTGCCAAAAAGGGCAGAATAGTCATTTCAGAATAAATATGAAATCAAAAGGCATTGAAAATAGAAATGGCCACTGACTGACTCATTTCCCATTTTTTGAAAATTTTCAAAATTGTTAGGAATTTCAAAAGGTGATTTATTTTTTGAGGGGTAAAATCATCATTTTTTAAAAAGAGGATGAGACGTGAAAATTTCAGACAGAATGATTGGCCACCGACCTAATCTATCACCTAATTCTGGCAATTCTCAAGACTCATTGGAATATCAAAGGCGATTTTCCATTAAAGGGGTAATATCGTCATTTCGGAATAGGAACGAGACTCGAAAATCCAAACAAAAGGATTAGTAACCTAACCTGACCCAAAACCTAATTTTGGCGTTTTCACAAATCTCGGACATAAGGCAGAGGCAATTTACCCCTAAATGGTATAATCATCAATTGTGGATAGAATGGTAAAGAAATCCCAAATATAGGATAGGCCAGTTGTCTGAGGCAATTCCTTAATTTTTAAGAATTTCTAGAATTTTCAGGAATTTTCTATAAATTTTCCTAATTTCTTTTGATTTTCTAAGAATTTCCCTATTTTTTAAAAACATTATCTATTTATTTATTTATTTTGATTTTTTAAAACATTTTTCGATTTTAATTGAAACTGAACCGGATCTGTGAAACTGATCCATGCGGACGGCTAGTCTACAGGAGGCCCGGATCGACCCACAAGAGACCGGCCTAATCCGCCTGCGCCTAGCTACCTCATTGTCAACTGGCTCAACACAGGCTTGATCCACATATCGCAGTTGATCGGCCCAGTCCACACAGGCCGGACTCAGCTTCCTCCTCCCAACAAAACGACGTCGCCTCAAGGTGTTTGTTAGAACATGAAGACCCAGCGAAAGGGTGATCTTATGGCCAAGAACGTGATGCGTGGCTTAACCTGGCCACGCAACGAAGAAAAAGATACATTCACTTATTTTTGGGAAAGAAAAAGGATCCTACCATGTGGCCTCCTCTCGGATATTGGATCAAATTTGAAATTTGTTAAACCGTTAAAACAGTCCCGCTGATGTGGCTGCCACGTGGACGCGACATCAGGGCCACATGGGGAACACGTGGCATTGACTGGCCAACGACCACGCTGGAAGAGATGAGCTTTGCCGATGCCTCGTCGGAAAGCAATTACGGCACTTAAACAGGTGCCAAACTCCCCCAAATTGACCTAAAACGACCCCCAAACAAACCTAGTCTGGCATACTCCGAATTCAACTCCTAAAACCCGAAGAAAAGGACCTCACACACCAAAATTTTCGGCAAAATTTGCAGGTTCCGGCGAGCTAATAAAAATCGATTCTAGCTCGTCTAAAATTGAATCAAAACATACGATCAATATCAATGAAGGTTCAAGATGCTCACTTGATCCCCTTAACAGGCTTATGATCATCCATTAGTGACTTCAGACTTGAAGCTCCGACGAGATATACACATAGGTTCGGGTATAGGTTTGTCGATTATATGCGTAATGAAGGAACACCTAAAATTGGACCTGGATTTTGACTTTCTGTGAAGACAAAATGAAAAAGGAATTAAAAGAAAAATATGACCATTTTTCTATATTTTTGTGATCTCAAATGCTATTTTTCTTTATTTTCATGATTTTTTTATTTTCTAAAAATACTAAAAAAATGCGAAAAATTATTTTTAGTCAAAAATGATTTCTTAAGGTTGGTAAGGCTACCAATTTAATTTTGTAAATTTTCTACTTTTTTAATTTTTTTTATGAATTTTCAAAATAAAATGGAAAAAAGAATGACCAAAATTCAAGTACCAATAGCTGACTCTCTTTGAGAGGAATCTCGTTAGAGGTTTCTCTCAAAGACAAGATAACAACTGAGTCTTAATCGACTCAACTAGGGAAAGTAAAAGAAAACAAGCCATGACACTCAATCTTTCATGCTCATTGATGTATGCTCTGACCTCAAAGGACATATGCATGTTCTCTTCCTTTTGATATGAGAGAGTTAGAGAGTAAATAGGCTTACCTGATACTCACCTGTCTGGTGCTCAAATGGCATTCACATTATCAGGTGGATTCAAGAGAATACCTAGGGACTCGTCACCAGAGTGTCCTAGGAAGATTAAGATTCGACCCGTATAGTAGGCTAAACCAGACTACGAATCTAACGGTGATGCATCTCCCTGTTGGGATAAGAAAATCTTTTGAGGGATAAAATCGTCATTTTTCAAAAAAAAAGAATGAGATGTGAAAATCTCATATAGAAGTATTGGCCACCTACTTGACCCATCATCTAATTGCGACAGTTATCAAGACTTATTGGAATATCGAAGGCAATTTACCCTTAGAGGGGTAAGATCGCCATTTCGAAGTGAGAATGGGATCGAGACTCAAAAATCCAAACAGAAGAATTAGTCACTTGACCCGAACCCTAATTTTGGCGTTTTCACATATCTCACACATAAGACAGAGGTGATTTACCCCTAAAGGGTATAATCGTCAATTGCGGACAGAACGGAAAAAGAAATTCTAAAAATAGGATTGGCCAGTTGTTTGAGGCCATTCCTCAATTTTTGGGAATTTCTAGAATTTTCAGGAATTTTATACAAATTTTCCTAATTTCTTTTGATTTTCTAGGAATTTCCTTATTTTTACCATTATTTATTTATTTTTAAAACATTTATTATTTTAATCGAAACTGGGATGGGTCTGTGAACTTAGCCCAAAGCATGCGGACTTTCGGTCCACACGAGGCCCAGACTGGCCCACAGGAGACCGGCTCAATCCACATGAGGCTAGCTACGAGGCTAGCTACGGGCTCACTGTCAACCGGCTCGACGCAGGCCTTTTCCACAGATCGCGGGTGATTGGCCCGATCGACATAGGCCCGACTCATCTTCCCCCTCCCAACAAAATGACGTCACCTTAAGACCTTTTTTAGAACATGAATACCGCTTGTAAGGGTGATCTTATGGCCAGTGACGCATGGCCAAACCTGGACCACGCGATCACGAAAAATAAACATTTCCTTATTTTTGTGAAAGAATTTAATTAAACCCACCATTAGATTCAAAGGGTCGAAAACTATAGGGTAGAGGCCTTGGGGGAAAAATGGGCACCCTTCAAAAGAATTTAATTTCACTTTTGGCAATCTAGGGATTCAAATGCAAAGAATTTTATGCAATTAGGTCCCTAAGACCAAAATTGAGCAAATCAACACACAATTGAACCAAATTGAAATGCAGAGCAATCAAATTGAATGTCAATACTCCAAAAATCCAAAAATTACAAATTAAAATACTCAAATGACAATTTTTGGGCAAGTTCAATTCTATGTGTAATGAAGGAATGCCTAGACTTAGAATTGAATTTTGAATTTTTGTGAGGTCAAAATGAAAAAAAGAATTATAATAAAATATCAACCTTTTTTCTATATTTTTGAGACCTCGAATGCTTTTTTTCTCAATTTTGCATGCATTTTTCTATTTTCCAAAACTACTAAAAGATGCGAAAAAATATGAATTTTTTTTTTGAAAAATTTTCTTAGGCTTGGCCAAGGCTACCAAAGTTTATTTTGTAATTTTTCAATGTGTTATGGATTTTCTATGAATTTTCTAAAATAAAATGGAAAAAAAAACTAACCAAAATTCAGGTGTTGTCGAGACCTAAAAAATTCAAGCTAAAGGATTATTAAGTTAATTAAATCAACAAACCTAATTCTAACCCTCTCAAGTCCCACCAAATCGTAACTTAATTCTTGAAAAATATTCAATCAGAATCGCCATTAATCATTTACGGTAGGTTGATTGGAAACCTATATAAAATGGCAAGAGAAACATTTTATCTCTACAAACTAGAAATTGAATTCGGGAATTTGGTTACATTAATTTGAAAAATTAATGCCCTTTCGGTACCAATTTCATGAAAAAAAAAATCATTTTTGAGTGATTGGTTGATGTGAATTGAATGATGAACCATGATGATTTTTTTGTATTTTCAGATTAATCGCAAGAAAAACCAAACATTCGAAAAAAAAATTAAACAATATTAAACAAAAACGCCCATGATATACCTTAATATTCGAATTTTCTGAAAATTTACTCATTTCCAAAGATTTGAGTTAAAGTAGAATTTTTATCCACTACATCCTCGAAGATTCAAGTCAGTATGCGAACCTACGAATAGGAAGAATCCTAGAACAAAATGAGAGGTATATATGTATAGAACAACAATGTACCTTTTACCAAAGGAAAAGTACACGAAGTTCTATACTAAATTGCCATCTCATTCCATAAGATCATGGCAAAGGTGTGCAATTTAATTTTCTGTAGGGTCTAGGCACATTGGAGCATATGTTATGGGCATGTTTGTTTAAAAATGTGCAAATTTTATAACAAATCAAAACAAGCAAGCAGGACAAAACAAAAGGAAAATGAGTCAACTGAAATTGAATTTTCGAAAAGATAGAGGGGTGACCTAAATTATGAAATATGGGCATCCATCTTTACTCATTAGAAAAAATCTTATCCAATTTTATTTGGGAAAATCATCTTTAAGGTTTGGAAAATTTAATTTCACATAATCCTCAAAGTTTGGGATAAATGTCCAACCCAATTCAAATTCTATCTCTGAACAAACATGTTAAAAAAATCGTAAGAGATAGGGATATCAATCCAACAAACTCATGTATTCCGAGAACCAGATAGAACTCGGTTGATTAAACCTTATCCACAAACATCGAGATGGCATCGAGAAATTGCAAGATAGGGCAACTCTACCAAACATGGATAAAATTCAAAGCAATAACTATCCATCCATATGTCCGGTTCGGCCAAGTGTGCTTATTTGTCTAGAGACCCCAGTTTCCTTATCTCGTCTTAGAAATTCCTCGAACAATTTTCTAAGAAAAGATATTTCCATTTAATCTCGCTAATCCTCAGAAAAATTTGATTCGTTGAACTTCATGATCAAAATGAGTTTAAAAGAAAAATTGGGCATCATGACGAGTCGGTTTGCGGTTCTAGCATAGAAAAGCTTAGATTCTTTAGCTTTAATCGCAAAATCGCGAATGTTCAAAAGAGTCTGAGAACAATATGCACGTTATCAAGTAAACAAGCATGGATAAGCAATTAAGGTTTAAGAATAATTACCTTTCCCAAGCAAATTTTCCAGCAAGCATTTGAGCTGTGATCTTCGCCCAAGACCGAACTTTCTTAAGTTCGATTTGCTTGAAACTAGTCCCAAATGATCTAGCACAAGTAGTAGATAGATTATGGCTTAAAATAATCTTAAAAAATAAGGTCAATTAGCCTCAAACCAAGGCTAAACAGTGGGCAACCAGTAGCTCAAAACTTGCAGACCAGTAGGCTGGACCGGTCAATTTCTGGTCTGAACATACAAATACTAGGTAAAACATGGGGTGGTGCAGGTTTAGGATTGCAAGTGTATGATTCAGGCAGTTTGATAGGACAAGAATTTTTCTTAACCCATTTGAGGATGGACTTATAGAATGATAAAGTGATGGGTTTCTTTAGTGGTGGAGATGGCGGCTTTGGTTCACCTGGGGGATAGGCAGGTGGAGGTATAGTAATCTGGGGAAGTCTGAGAAAATCATATTCAACCATGTATTGCCAACGACCACCGTTTTCGCCAAGAGGTCCTATAGTCGAATCACCGTCTAGGTACCTTTAGTAAAGTGAATTCTTTTTCTTTTTCTTTTTCCTGGAAGAAGGTCTGTCATCTTCATCGTCTGGATTAAAATAGGAGTAACATGAGCAATCAGCATCCCAAAAGCAATGTCCAAAAGGATCCTTGAAATAATGGATAGGTCGTCCATGTACATCAAAGGATTAAACATGAGGTTTAGGATCAGGGTCTTCCATACTGACTGTTTCAGTTAGGCATGGAGTAAAGCACAAGATGGTGGAGAAGGATGGGAAAACAGAGGAAGAAGTGTATTCCTTTTCTTTGACAAATTTGATGGTAACCGTACCATCTTTTTCTGGTGTATAATGGCTCGGAAGATTGGACAGGTCGGAAATTCTGGTAAAGTTTTTCATAGTTGGTCACCCAACTGTCAGGGAGGAGTTTGACAAGCTGATCTCTTGGAAGTTGACGAGGGATGTGGATGCATGAATTCTGGTCATTGTCAACAGAGACAAGCAAAGCATTTTCGGCACTGGGAAGGTTAAGATCAATGGCATGATTTTACACTCTATATACCATCTGGTAGTGAAGAGTAGCAATTATAGCAGAGGTGGTTTGAGGAGCGCCAGTAATCTGTAACTGGACCTTTAGAGCAGAAAAGAGGTTGGGATTTGCCAAGGCCATGTTGAAATTTGGGAAGAGAGTAACAAAGATTGTGACTGCGTTCAGAGTAGTCTGAACTGTACCGATGCAAGCATGCTGATATTCCAAAAAGCGAGTATCAAGAAGAGCAACTCGCGCAATAACTGGCAAACCTTTTCGTCCATGCAAAGATAAGGCTAATCTAATGGCTCCAAAGTGAAAGTGAGTATAACACTGTTGAGCTTACTGAGCAGGAAACTCGGGTGGAATATGAAGAGTGACAAACTGCTCTTGATGCGTTAACAGTATGGGCTGCTGATCAAATTTGGTGGACTGGACATATTCTTTAACTAAACGATGGGTGTGCTTGATGAGGTGTTTGATGGATTGGATGGGTGAGAAGGATGGTAGTTTACAAAAGGCAGAGTATGGATTCATGAGGGGTAACTGTGTCTTAGAGATTTTTCGATCATCATTCACATAAAATACCTCATAAAGGTAGTCCATTTTGGAGTAAGTGATTTTTCTGAGTTCAGATGGTGGAGAGAGTGAAACTAAGGTTTCTAATTGGACATGAGTTGCAATATATGTGGAGGATTCCATGAGAGTAAAAGTTTCTTCTTTCCCTTCCAATAGGTTATGAATGTCAAAATATTAATCTTAACTCAGTTTCGACGATGTATGGCTCTGATACTAGTAAAGGAATGAGCAGGTATGCTATCCGCACACACACGACACTCACAGCCTTAAAAGGGGACTGCCTAGAAAATTCTACACGTGGCCTTCTGAAAAATGGATGGGGCTGTTTTTAGACCAAAAAGGACAACTGTCCATTGAAAATGTTAATCAAATTACACGCCATCAAATCCAAGCACATATCATTTCTCTTCCCTTTATGGCTTCTGCAGCCTAGCTTGCTGACTTGTTCACCAAATCTCTTACATCACAACGCTTTGCTGCTTTTCTTTCCAAACTCTCGTTGGTTGACCCAACTTGAGTTTGAGGGGGCCGTTAGATATACTGTAATACTAAAAGTAGGTTCTTTTATGTATTTAATTTCTTGCCCTCCTTTGTATGTATATTTATATTGACGTTGTGCCTAATTGTAATTTTGTATTCCATTATTCGATTATCAAATTTATCAGATAAGTTTCCATGATGGTACGACTTCCCTCTTATTTTCTCATATTTTGCAGCCGTAGATGAACTTGACCAAATTATGAGATTTCAGGTCCCTCGATAAAGAATAAAGTTCTAAGGTTATGCTAACAATTGAACTAGACCAATTCGCTTTCTCTGACATGACCTTCTCCAATTCGAACACGCGGGGGTGCTATGGGGCGTAGTAATCTTAGGGAGGACGAGGTCGCGAGACTTGCTGGAGCCGCCAAATCACCCGCGC
This sequence comes from Rhodomyrtus tomentosa, assembly GCA_028455895.1. Lineage (NCBI taxonomy): Eukaryota > Viridiplantae > Streptophyta > Magnoliopsida > Myrtales > Myrtaceae > Rhodomyrtus > Rhodomyrtus tomentosa. The sequence continues at coordinate 37,840,048 of JAPCWY010000004.1, forward strand.
CCTTCCCGCTTCGGAGAGAGACAAGTTCCCAACATATGACACGTGGGGAACCATCAATGGCCAAATGCACATTCATCAAGAGAAGTGTCACAGTCGGGTTAGATCGAGCGGTTCTCCGGTCGGGATCACTAGCTGCCAATTAGTTCCCTGTATATGCGGTGCACGTGTTACTCGTAGCCCAAAAAAGCACTAAAGTATACACCGTGGAAATAATTAGCATTTCAGATATTTACAAAACCGTCTTGATAGAATCATTAATCGACACACAAAAAAATAGTTAATGCCACAAAAATGTCAAAATGGTCAACCTGTCATAAATTCATACAAATTAATTTTCTGACTACAAAAATCTCAAATTAATATATCTCTAAAACATTTATCATAAAATTAATTTTTTACTACAAAAAAATCTCAAATTGATACATTTATGATAAATTTATCATAAATTAATTTTTTGACGCAAAAAAATTCTAAACTAGTACACACACAACAAATTTACCCTACATTAATTTTTAAAAAATCAGTTTAATACCATAAAAACCTCAAACTGATAAATTCTTTGCAAATGAAGTGTAAAAACCCCAAAATGTTATAGCCGTCAACTACCACGTATCATCTAACTCAGCAACTTAATGGTAAAATTTAATAAAAATTAATGGACAGTAAATTTGTTACATATGTACTAGTTTCGAATTTTTGGTGATCAAAAAGTTAATTTGTGGAAAATTTATCACAAGTGTACTATTTTGAAATCTTTTGTGGTAAAAAAATTAATTTGTGATAAATTTATCATAAATGTACTAGTTTAGAATTTTTTGTACTCAGAAAATTAGCCTATAATAAGTTTGTCATATGTGTTGGTTTTTTGTGGTATTGATACCAAAGTATATTGACATTATTTGAACAAATTGTACACATTTATTTGAAAAAGATAAAAGTATTTCAAGATTAAATTATATTTGGTAATGTTGTACAAATTAACAAAAAAAACAACAATTTAACATCGAATTACGTGTCAATAGAATACAATTGTTCTTGTTTATAATTGGAGTACTCAGAAAATAATTTATTAACGACATTTGAGAAAAGAAAAATAATTGCAATCCCTTGTCAATGAGGTGTTGGCTGAATTTGTGAGATCCTTAGAACTTAGACAGTTAAACTGATGAGATCTCAGAGTCAAATCTCCCCGGCCGCATCTTGGGAGACTTAAACGGTGGCATTGGCACTCATATCTCCACCACCCCAAGGAATAGTTCATTTCACGTGGTAAACCTTGGTTATAAAAAAAAAAATCAATCCTTTTAGGATGAAAAGTTCTCTTTGCTTCATGTAATTGTGCAAATGATAAAACACGGTCACCATGCTAGAAATTTATCCCACGGGATCTCATACTCAATGTAGATCCAACCATGTAGAATCTCCAAGTGAGGTACCATTTCCATCTACTGATCCGACCTCCAATTTCCATTTTATCGGCATAATTTGATTCGGCCCCATGTGACGATCCAATATCGATCAATAAGAAATAACTCTATGCGCTCATTTCTCAAACTCTTTCCCTCTCCTTTGCCTTCCATCGGCTCGCATCCCTTGACTCCAAAATATTCGGCTAGCCCATCACCAGACTCCACGTGCGATTGCCACCCCTATCCCCTACCTTTTTACTTCTCCCCTTGTCCCATCGCTCACGACCGGGGCCGACGAGCGTACCTCCCCTCGACGTAGGCGGAAGAGAGCCTGAGATCAGATACCTAGGCTCGGGTCGAGCGCGACCAAGCCCGAGATCCAAGACCTGAGCCTCAATCTTGACTCGGGTTCAATTCAAGGCTCCTTGAAATTATGGATCCTATTATTTTTCAATATAGAATGGTTCTTCTACTAAAAAAATATATAGAAGAGATAGCCAATGGAGTTTAACCTAGGAAGAAAGGAAAAAAAGTTGGAAACTTTTTTTTTTTAAGAAAAGGATATATTTCTAAGAAAATTCAAAAGATTTCGGGGTCGGGATCCAATGGTGCTTAACCTATATTGCTTTATTCAATCTCTCCTTACATCCCAATCACAATGCCTTGTTGAATAATTGGTCTTAGGTCATATGAAAGAGGAGGAACACTTAGGCTGCGTATGGTAACTATTCTGTTCCGGAAAACTGATTCTGATTAAAATGGTTTTTTCTAATTCTGTTCATGGATGAGTTTTAGAGAATTAGAACGTGTTTAATAACTGCCCAAAATTTTTGTTTCTAAAATAGAAACTCGTTTGATAACTGCACAAAATTTCTATTTTGAAAAATTATTTTGCTTCCTAATTTTTTTTTCATTTAAGTCAAATAACTATGTATTTATTTGGTAAAATTCATCCTAAATTAAAGACTAATTTTCAATGCATATTAAAATAATTTAACATATTTTTTTAGCATGTCATAAATGAAATACAAATTTTAATACACCACGTTTGAAGTACAATTGAAGCATGGGATAGTTCCCACATTAAGAACTTATTTTTTTCCTTTAAATATTACTTTGTCTAAAACACATAAAAACATAGCAGCCGAATAACCAATTATCCACACACACACAAAATAAATTATCCTCCTTGATACGAGGTACAAGTCATTCACTATCATTTTGCAGCTTCTATCGTAAATCCAAGGGGGTGTTTGGCTCTAGTTTTACATGCAGATAATCACATTTTGTGACGCATGGCTACGAGAATATATGTTATCATCCGCATGTTGGATGCACTCATCTTCTGCGAAATTTTTTGCAAAAGAGTGAAATTTATGAAATGTAGGAAATTTAGGCCCAAATTTATGAAAATGAGGTCAAACTAGCTTAATTTAAGCTTCTTTTATTTTTAGGGGTTTTCTAATTCTTTTTTTTTTGCTATTTTAAAAAAAATTCCAAATTATTTTTATTTTTATTTTTTTGATGATGAGTGAAAACTGACGAGAGAACTAAAATGAAAAAGTGAAAGATGTGAGACTTCATTCTGTTTTGTGATTCTCAAAAGTGATTCAATATTTCAAAATCAATTTTTTTTTATTTTGGATTTTGCTCTAAAACTGATTCCGAGAACAGAATCAAAATCAAATTTATTTACGTTACCAAACAGTGTTCTCATCTTTTCTTGTTCTAGGAAACAGAATCTGAGAACCAGAATGGTTCTCATGCAGATTCTTATTCTCATGCCAAAGATGGACAAAAATATTGTTTTTTCTTTTACTGAATTCATTAATCGAGATAATATTCGAGAATTACATAGAAGGTTTCAATCTTAATAAATTCCAAATAACTGTCGAAAAATACAAATACCAGGAAGCCAATAACAAAGCACGTTCTGCAGTAAGAAGCGCACTTTCATTCTTCACTAATAGATCTGCCGCCGTCAACGTTCGGAGGCTGGTCACCAGAAATCCAACGTTCATGAAACGGAAGCTATGGCCTCGGAGAAAGGAGCAACACAAAGGAGGAAAACATGCCACCATGCTCAGAAAATAAAACTTTATCAAATTACAGACTTTTCGAAAGCGAACCTTTCATTACCTTATATTTTTAATATTCCAGCTGCATTAGCTTTTGGTCCATCAATCGAATTTCTTGGAGTCCATCCAGTCCAGTCAGTGCAGCTTCAGGGGCTGCGCGATTTGCGGGATGATTGGATTATGATATGTGGTGTGGGCAGTCACACAATCCCAATTCATCACCCAATTTTCGTAGCTCGTGTTCCTGTCGGATCTGAGAAAAAAAAAAACAAAAAAACAAAACTCACTAGTCAGTGTGGACCAGATGTTCATCATATCTGTTCGAGATTTCTCTGATCTTAGTTTGCGTGTAATTTATGTTGTGATTGAACTATGTTGCTCAATTTGCTTTTGATTCTTTGGCTTTGGGAAATGCCAATCGACTGTCCCCATTGACCGGAGAGAGAGGCCGATTACCCATGGAAATTCCGCACATTCTCTCATCTTCTAATCTTATTAAATCTATCCAAAGGCTGGATTTACTCCGAATAGACATGGCCATTCAGAACCGCCGGTCAGGAACCGTCCCGTTGACTGGACCCACGGTTCTGAACCGGAACCGGAACCGACCTTTAAGGACCGGTTCCGGTTCTTAATTTTTTAAGAACCAGCCCGAAACCACCAGTTTCGATCCGATTCCAAACCAAGTGAAAAATAAAAATAAAAAAGGAGCGGGGGCTGCGGGGCCCCCGCCCCTCGCTCAATGGGCCACTGCGGCTCAACGAACGACCATTTGGCCGTTGCAAATTTTAAAAAAAAAACTCTATAAAAACCTCTCAATCCCTCTTCATTTTTCTCACAATTTCTCTTAATTCTCTCCAATACTCTCAATTCTAAAGTCTCAATCTCTCAAATACCGTCAAATTCTCGCAATCCGTTATTCTATCTCAATTCCGTCTGAATTCTTTGAATCAATTTTCCGATCAATTCTTTCAAAAAATGGCAATTGGAAGTAGAAATACTAGAAAGAGTCCGATGGGAGAATCCGATTATTCTGCTCGTCAATATGATCCTCGTGAATATACATGTTGGCAAGACGACGATATTCTCCATCCCAACATCGAGCACGCCCCAACGCAAGAAAGTCTTTATCCTCCTACTGGTGTCGAAAAAACATCGATAGCAAAGGAGCCGGAACGGAAGAGTCGAGAATCCAACTTATGGCTACATTTCAATAAAGTATGGAATGAAAATGAAGGCAATTTTGATATAAGCTATAAATATTGTCCGCAAACATACAAACTTGGTAAAGGAGATGGTTACGGAACATTTCGTCAGCATCTGACGAAAAAACACCCAACGCAAGCGGGGATCGACACTAGCCAACAACAAATTTTCGGGTTCGCCAATCCTAACCCTCATCTTTTATTCCGTTTCACTAATACACTTTACAAACAAACATTAGCTGAATATGTTGCCCTTGAGCATGCTCCGTTCAATACTGGTGGAAATTTTAATTTTAGATATTTGGTAAACACTACGCTGGCTTCGCAAACACTATTTGTTCTGAAAACTACTCTTAGACGCGAACTTAAACAAACTTATAAAAAAATAAAAAAATGAATTGATAAGTTTTTTTGGAGAATTCAATGGACGTGTACATATAGGTAGTGATATTTGGAGCGATACTTGGAATATTAATTCTTATATGGTTGTCACATGCCATTAGATAGGCGATGATTGGGTTATTCAAAAAAGACTTCTTGCATTTCGAGTTTTTTCTGAAATACATACGACTCATAATATTTATAGACTAATTAGGAAAGTTTTAGAAAAATACGATTTGATTGATAAAGTTTTCTCAATTGATTTTGGTAATGCCGCCGCAAATACTGCTTACATTTCTGAGTTAGAAAAAATTTGTAAACCTTTTTTTGGCGAATAATTTTTTCACATTAGATGTGCTTGCCATGTTTTAAATTTATGTGTACAAAATAATTTACGATCTCTTATGACTTATCTCCATCCAATTAATAGTGCAATCAGATTTTTATGTAGCCGTACTCATCTTATGAAAGAGCGGGAAAAATTTTGTGAACAAAATGGGAGAAAGGCAAGAAGGTTTCCAAAAGATATTCCGACTCGTTGAAATTCTACCTACGAGATGCTTCTATAAACTTTTGATTACAAAGATTTATTATGTTCATTTATTTCAAATACCATTCCCAATATTGATTTGCTCCCGCAACATTGGGACGTTTGCAAAAAAAAAAATTGATTTTTTGAAAGTTTTTAATGATGCTACTAATTCTTTATCTGGTATTTATTATCTCACTACGCATTTATTTTTAATAGAGTGTGTTAATATTGCTAGTGTTTTTAATGAATATGAAAATGATACTGAATTAGCTTCGAGTATTTTAGTAATGCGAAAAAAATAATTGCATTATTATTTGAACATTCCTCTTGTCAATTTAGTTGGTATTGTTTTTCATCCACGTACTAAATTAGATAGTTTATTAGATTATATGAATGCTTATTATTATTATTGTTTACATTTGAATGAAGTAATAAATATTTCAATTATACAAAAAGAGGTTAAACAAGCTATAGTAGCATTACATAATGAATTTTCTAGTAGATATGATTTAAGTGATGGTGGATGTGGATCTGCTCAACATAGTGTCTCACAAAGTGATGCAGGTATTTCACTTAGTATAGGGTACAAAATACTCATGAGTAGGCAAAAAAAACATAAAGGGACATCAGGTAGTATTTCTGAATTAAAAAATTATTTAACAATTGCTTTTGAGTTTAGTGATTCCGAACATGGCACAAATTTCAAGATTCTTGAGTGGTGGAAGAACCATTCAACTTAATTTTCAGTTTTCTCCCTCATTGCGAAATAAATATTAGCGACACATTCTTCAACAGTGGCAGTTGAACAAGCATTTAGCACTGAATGATTAATTTTGGACCCTCGCCGTTCAAGATCAAGTCCGGAAAGTGTGGAGATTCAAACTTGTGTCGATGATTGGACAAAAGCTAAATTTCAACAACAAGAGCTGGATCGAAAACACGAATTCTTTAGTGATGACTGTGGAGATACTACTGCCACCACAACAACGGGTAGCGACAATTGACGATGAGGTAAGTTGGGGTTACCGAAAGTAATAGAACTACACAGGCTTTGATTCTTCTATCCCCAAGAAGATATGTAGGCGCTTAATGATAATTCATTAAGTTCAAACCCATTCCTTCTATTTTTTTCTCAAATTTTGTTACAATGTATAATTTGATTAATGATAATAATTTATAGTTTATAATTTTACAATTTTTATTATTTTAAAAAAAATTAGAACCGAACCTGGAACCGGACGGTTCCGAGTCGGAACCGAAACCGGTCCCTTAAGGGCCGGTTCCGCATAACCGGACACGTCTACCTCCGAATACTGTTGTTCAATTACTTTCTTCTGTCCACTGAGGAAGTCAATTTTTCCATTGTCTCTTCATACCTTCGAAAATATTTTTCATAAATAAAAATAAATTTGACTGATACGAAGCCTGAGAAATGTCCTCCCTTGTATTACGCGTACGGTTAATTATTCTCCTTTCAATATACTTCCTTGAACAATAAACCTAGATATGTTATCTTTTAGGTCCGTGCATAGATTTAAAGCAAGGTCAAAAAGTTAAGTATTTTTCTGATGGGATATGAAGGTTACGAAAGAAAAATTGAAAGCCCTTGAAAGGGATTGATTTGCTATTTGGCCAAGTAAAAAAAAAAGTGCTAATTGCAGTCCAAAGATATCACCATTAGCAAAAAGATATGTTATCTTTTCATTGACTTTCACCTCACGGCACTCTTGCATCATGAACATTAGTCGGTTCTTATAGTCGTCACTCCATGTTTTGTAGTCTTAGCGATTTAGTCCTAACTAGGGTAGGAACACTTGTCACATAAGAATTACGCAAAAAATCGACCTCCCTAGGAATCAATTTTGTACTTGCTGATTTCGAAATTTCGAAATATGAAACGGTGGTATCTATCCGATCATACTGATTTCATAGGGCAAGCAAGTTTTTCCTCGCGCACTCCTGCCGCCAATTTATGTCCAATAATTGTCGTTATGTAAATACTATGTACATTAGGAAATCGAACTTATAAAAGCAATGAACAAAAAAGAGGAAAAAAAAAAAAGAGGTGAACAAAAAGTAGCAGTCTGAGAGATTCAATTCAACCACCCACCAGCAACATCCGCTCCCTCTTTTTCTCCTAAAGGGGCGACACACCAACTCCATCCTCCAAAGTGGAAGTAAAGAAAGCCTTTCTCCATTTTCTGATTAAAACGGTCACAACCTTTTTCACTCTCCATTCATATGGTGGGGAGAAATTATTAATGAAGTGGGGACGAAAAGAAGGAGAAGGAGAAGGAGAAGAAGAAGAAGAAGAAGAGGAGGAGGAGGAGGAGCGTGTGAAGACAAAACAACCAAAATGAAGCGGAAGCCATAGGAGGAGATGGAAGAAGCTTCTTTCATTTTGGTCCCTATAAAGAAACCCTTCACCACCAGCTAAAGGTCATTTCAAAGAGAGAGAGAGAGAGAGAGAGAGAGAGAGAGAGAGAGAGAGAAGTAGGGCAGATTTGAGAATCTCTCCATCTTCCTTTTCCTTTCTAGCTTTTTTGCAGGAGCAAAGGAAATATCGTAGGCAACAGGCGATAATATGCTGCTCAGGAGCTCCTTTTCAAACACCAAGAAGTTCTTCCAGAGAACCCTAGGGAGCTTCAAGTCCTTCCTCTCCTGCGGCAATTACCAAAAGCTGCCCAAGGCACCGAGCCCCTTCGTCAACCCTTATGACAATGCCAACGGGGGCAGTGTGTACCCTCCTCCCTCCAAGGACTTGGACCGAATCTACACCGACTTCGCCGACCGATGGGACTCCGACAAGGGCAACCATCCCAAGGCAAAGAAGAGAGGCAAGGACAGGGCCGCCCCCATGTTCATGGACGCGGCTCAAGAGAAGGTGGCCCGGGAAGAGAATCCTCCTACGAGGTTTTCAATGTCCAAGCCGACCGCTCCATCGAAGAATGACCACAGAGAGAGGAGAGAATGGCCGGGCAAGAAGATGGCGAGAAGCAGCTCTTCCCATGACAGGAGGAGAGAGGGCTCGTCATGTTCCAAAAGCGTGAGGGAGACGAGGAGCGGTTTGATTGCGCAGAAGCTGAAGGAACTGGAGAGGATGGACATGAGCAACATTGATCACGTGCTGGACGTCGAGGAGGTTCTTCACTATTACTCTCTCCTCACTTGCCCAGCCTATCTTGAGATCGTCGACAAGTTCTTCACCGAGATGTACGGGGAGTTCTTCGGGGTGCAGACCCCGACGGCTCATCCGAGCCTAGGCTGCAAGAGATGAAGACTCTCAGCTTTCACCCTTTCGGTTACATCAGAAGATATGGCGAGATGGCGGAGAAAGGGGAAATGAACTGAGGTCGGGCTATGTTTGTTGCCATGGCTCTTTCACTTGAGGTTCACATATTCTCCTCAACAGCTAGCCTCAATTCCTGGTGGGGAAATCCCATGTCCTCAAATTCTTTCTGGAGTCTTTTCTCCTGAATGTGGTTGTACATTGTAATTCTACACATGCAATAAGATACGGGATTTTACTGCATACTTTGGTGAAAACCATATTGGAATAAATCGGAATGGATTGACCAAGTAATGAAAAAAGCTAGCTGCAACAAATTTCAAATTGTTTCTCTTTGCTTTGCTGCTGCTGTGGACCATCATCCTATATGCTTGTGTACACGTATTCGCTCCCAGCGTATGCATACCTAGATTCGAAAAGCGACCATACATTAATGAAATCCATGATAGAGCTAGGGGTATCAAAAAGGCCCAGGCCAAATGGGCCGGCCCGGCACAGCCCAAAAATTCAATTAATTTTCGGGCAATTTCGGTCCGGACCAGCCCGATACTCGGCTTTTTTTAACACCCATATTTTTCTTAAAATTTAATTTAATTTAATTTAATTTTTTCTTTTTTATATTCTTTCATTTGATAGGTTTATTAATTGATTTTAATTCAAAAAAATGAAAAGAAAAAAATAATCCGGCCCGGCCCGAACTCGGTACTGCTCAGATTCAGGCCGGGCCAAATCCCGGCTCGTCCCATTGACACCCCTAGATAAAGCTAAACGCGGGCATGACAGTCCTTCAGATCCTGAGAGCAAACAGGCAAGTCAAGCTCGGTGATATGCTTCCTTATTCTCTCGCCCAGCTGGATCTGCCGATGTTCAATCGTTTCTGTGAGAAATGTTCAAAAACCATTTTAAAGAGCCAGGACACGTGATTTTTTTTAGGATTATGTATCCAGGACCGCCTATTAATTTGAGAGAGTGTGGGGTCCATCTAAGACAATTTTGGAATGTCCATAAAACTTGTTCTTCCACAAGATATTTGGTGGGCCAATCTTACCATGTAGGGCGACAAGACACTCCATTCATTGATCGCCAGGTGCTCAAGTGGGGCCCAACCTTTCAAATTTTGTCTTTTCATCCTCTCCGTCTCGACTCCTCTTGTTCGGCTCTTCTTCTCCTCGCAAGCAACGCCAGCAATCTTGAACTCTCCTATCTCAAAAACTAAATTTCCTCGTAGTTATAAACTTACCATCAATTTTTTTCATAATCGATGTGAAATAATACTAATAATCTCTTTCACAAATTAAACTTTGGGCAAAAGTCACAACAATCCGTATCTCTTTCGTGTGACTGTTAAATCTAGACTTATTGGTAAAATGAATTTTGATGCCAGTGTTGAGAGATCGTAGGACTCTCTCATCCCAAAAGCTAATCTAAAAATTGAATTTTTGTCTTACACTTATAAACAGACTACCAGTCCTGGATACCATAACACCAACTCTATCGACGCCTTCAAGAACACCTGACGATCCAATCTCTGCTTCATATGCAGCTCTTCCTCCATCGTCACTCTACTCGTTGATTTCTCATCATGGCCCTAGCCTAAGCCGCAAGGCTCGTGCCCTCGCTCTATCTGATGAGAGCAACCTTCGCGTGTGTCGATCACTGACCATAGCCCAAATGAAAAGGAAAAAAATGTGTAAGGAGGGAAGAGAAACAGTGAAGAAGACAGAGATTGACCAATGGGGCCACGTAAACAATTGGCGAGTGCTGAATGGAGCATTCTACTGCCTACGTGACAAGACTGGCCAATCTAATATTTTGTCTCGTTCTGTTGGATATAAAGCACGGTTGCTAATTATACATATGACTAAAGCAAGCAATCTCTCTATGCTCAAGGTAAATTGTCACATCCTTATAGTAAATGTATTTAAATGCATTTGGATCATTCAATCCATTGGCTCACCAAGTCCGAAATAATTGTCAAAAAAATCTTAAACTTAATATACGGCGGATAATTCAGTGAAGAAGATAGAAACTGACCATTGGGGTCATCTAAGCACTTGGTGACTGGCGAATGGAGTATCATACTGCCTACGTGACAAGATTAGCTAATCCAATATTTTCTCTTGCTCCTCTCTTCCTCCGAAGAGGTTTTCCCTATCCCCTAACGATAGAAAAACCCTAACCTCCATATACCCCAACGGCTACCCCCCATCCCTCTTCCCTACCCCAACCTCTCCATGGCTGATATTGGGCTAGGGTTGAATCCCTTCCTACCTTCATCTTTGAGCCCCATTCAATCCATTCATATTCTTCGACCTTGGCTTTCCCCTAAGGGAAACGCGAATCTCTCCTTCTCCGGTGCTTTTTGCGCTTAGGTTGAGCATCTCCAGCTGATCTCATCCCCTTATCTTGGAACTCTGAGTCTTATTGGAGATCTTTCACCAGTCGGGTGTTGTCCGTCCATCTCCAGTGGATTCTTTAGCAAAACAAGTCCCATCCACCTGTAAAATAGCAAGTTAGTCTTATGGGTTTTATCACTTGTTCGCTGTTATCTATGTGAGCAACTCCCGTGTGTGACTAGGAGTATTATGGAGGAATCAAACGATGATGATATGCAAATGATGCCCCCGTGCAATATGTTGCGTGACCTGTGGACGGCAAAAGATGTAGTTGAATCGAACGTCCCAATGGGAAAAGTAATGGAGTGCAATCTCACCCTCTATGGAAAGCTTCTGTCCAAGCCTAAGGTTAGCCTCTAATCTTTCATTAGTAGAAAGCTTGGAAGGTGGAGGAAGTTGAATGTGTGGCTTTGGATGATGGCTTATTTTCATTTAAGTTCATTTCAAAAACTAAAAAAAGGCGCGTCCTTGATGAAGACCCCCGGCGTTTCTCGAGGGACTTTCTCATTTTGAAGTAATGTGAGCTTGATACCCCTGAACACTGCTACAAATTTACCCACAATGCATTCTAGGTTCAGCGATTGAGTATCCCATTTAGGCTAGTTCTGGAGGAAGTAATACATCAATAGATACTAAAATTGGAGACGCACTCGAAGTAAAAATTGAAGCAAGAGGAAACAACCCCTGCAAGATAGGCAGGGCTAAAGTATCCAAGGACTTGAACTCACCGCTAAAATCTGGCGCGATTCTCACCTTAGGAAAGAAGAAGCTGTAGGTGGATTTTCACTACTAAAGACTACCAACATTCTACTATTCATGTGGATGCATGGGACATTATATAACTGACTGCGAGATCTACCCGTACGAGAAATCGGAGGTGGGGAAGAATGAAGTGAGCATGTTTAGGAGCTAGTTAAGGGCAGAAGCTAAATCACGCGGCCTCTTTTGCACTCTCTAATATGGTGATGAACCCATACAGACCAAGAAGAAGAACTGGTCCCAGAAACCCCTTTGAATGCCCCTACTAAGGACACAAACCAGTCAATCTTTAGAAGAGGTAGTAGCAACTCCATGTTGAAACAGTATGCAGGGAAAAATAGTTCAAGCAGTATGCAAATTAATACAGAAACCTAGATTTTTTTTTTGCTATCGATGCATACAGAGATCTCTCCTCCTCTCCAGAGCAAAATGAACAAGAGTGGAATCAAATCTCAACCCCTACTGAGAAGGGCCTATGTTAAAAGCCAGCAGGTGGCTGAAGGGTCTTCCATCAATGATGACATGCTCTTTAAGACTCTTATCATGTTAACAAAGAGAAGGAACAAACGGGCTTTGGTGGCTAGCCCTAATAAGCCACTAGGGATTATATGCAGCTTCTGAGCTAGAACGTTGAGGGGCTAGGTACCCCCTTACCGTTCAAGCATCTGTGAGCCATTGTGGCTCAACCTCATCTTCCTGATGGAAATGAAGAATAAATTGGCAGTGGTGAACAGATTTAGCAGAAGACTATACTACATGTTATCGACAATTGTCATTCCAACAGGAAAGGCAGGGGGTATGGCTATACTTTAAGAAGAAGTGGTGCATATCAAAGTGCTAAGCAACTCAAACAACTTCTTCGATCTGTCTCGTATGATCAAGAACGGTGGGTACACTATACGGGTTACCTTCCTACATACTCCCAATGATGTTCAACACAGAAATCAGTTATGGCAGCACATCAAGAACATCCACACTGCAAATCAGCTCCCCTGGATATGTGTCGAGGACTTTAACGAGATTTGGTATCATTGGGAAAACTTTGGGAATCACTCCAGACTAGTGGCCTTCAATGAATTTATCAACAGCTTTTCCCTCGTGGATCTGGAGAGCAAGGGTTGCATTTTCACCTGATCTAACAAAAGAGAAGGAGATGCATTTGTAAAGGAGAGATTGGACAGAGCTCTTTGTAGCATAGATTGGTGGGTATTGTTTTCAACTACATAGGCTTATGCACTACCTGCAATAAGTTCTTATCACAGTCCTATCCTACTCAACCTTTACTTGATATCAAGAAAGAGGAAGAAAGAATTCAAATTTGAAGCTTTTTAGGCTGATGATGAAGAATGCAAAGAGATTATTCAATCAGTCTAGATTGGACATCGAGGTGTTGATGATGGATTTCCCGATAAAGTCAAGAAAGTCACAGCTGCACTGTGAAAATGAAGTAGTAGAAAATTCCCTAATGCCAAGGCTCAAATTCAAGTCCTGAAAGAGAAACTTATAGAAATTACTAATCATCCAGGAAGTCCGTCAGATAGAGACACTTCTAACCTTATTATTGCCGAGATTGAAAGACTATAGAGGCAGGAAAATTATTATTGGCTGATGAGATCTCGAATTAGCTGACTCAAGGGGAGATAGAAATACTAAATACTTCCATGCAACTGCTATCCGTAGGAGACAAAGAAATAAAATCTCTATTCTGTGAATTAGCGACTAGACCTGGTCTCGGGACCAAACCCAACTCAAACAATACATCCAAAGCTACTATGGGGAGCTGGATGGATCTGTGGGTCCTCGCAACTTTATGTCTATCTTGAAAGAATATCCTATACTTGTCCAAGAGGGGATGAATGATGCTCTAATGGCCACGGTCTCTATCGAGAAAGTACGCAGTATTCGAGCTGAGAGCTTCCAAGGCACCTGGTCCAGATAGCCTGAATAGTCTTTTTTACCATAAACATTGGAAGGACATTGAAACCAATGTATAACAGCTACTCAGGGGATTTTTTGAGTCGGGCTCCCTAAAACCTGAATCGAACGCAACTTAAATTGTGCTCATTCTCAAAACTACGAACCCAGAATGCACCTCTTAGTACCGACCCATCAGTTGATGCAACTTCAACTACAAAATTATATCTAAAGTTGTGGCCAACAGGCTTAAGAAATGCCTCCTCGGAATTATTGCCTTAAAGAAAAGCGCCTTTGTTAGGAAGGCAAATTCAAGAAAATATCCTAGTGGTTCAAAAGGTTCTTCATTGTCTAAGTATCAGGGACAGGAAGAAGGAGTTTCAGGCGGTGCTGAAATTAGATATGAAAAAAGCATACGATAGGGTCGAGTGAGACTTTCTTTGTGCCAGCATGTTAAGGGTGGGATTTGGTCAACAGTGGGTTACCCTAGTCAAAGAGCGCATATCAACGATCTCATTTAGCGTCAAGGTCAATGGGGAACCTTCTCCATACTTCCAACCCACTCAAGATATTAGACACGGGGACCCTCTCTCTCCTTACCTCTTTATTATTATAGCTAATACGCTTTCATCCCTATTGTGCAAGGCTGTGGAAATTGGTGCTCTAAAGGGTATCAAATTGAACAGTAACTGTCCCCCTTTCTCACTTGTTATTTGCGGAAGATGCAATTTTTTTCCCGGATAGGACTACCAGAGAATGCCAAAACTTGGCATGGATCCTGGACCAATACTGTACAGCGTCTAGTCAGGCCATTAACTTAGAAAAATCAAGGGTTTATTTTAGTAAAGGCTACCCGGATTACTTGAAGAGGAACTTGGCTTCGGAACTGGGGGTATTAGTCATAGAAAAGATGAGGAAATACCTGGGGAATCCTTCTGATCGGGGTCATTCAAAGAAACAAATATTTGCTTAGATATTAGCGAGGGTTAATATGAAGTTAGAGGGTAGAAGGAAAAATTATTATCTAAAGCAATTAAGGAGACCTTCATTAAAACAGTTGTTCAGGCTCTTCCACATTACGCTATGTCCATTTTCAAGATTCCTATCTCAGTGTGCAAAGCCATAGAGTAGAAGATGGCCAACTTTTGGTGGAAGCAAAACTCGCAAAACGCTGGTATTTACTGGAGAAAATGGGAGATGCTAAAGAAAAGTAAGATCCGTGGTGGTCTGGGCTTTAGAGATCTAATCACTTTCAAAAAGGCGATGCTAGAAAAGCAAGCTTAGAGACTCGCTTAGAACCCATCATCACTGTGAAGTAGAATTTTCAAGTGAATTTACTTCCATAACTATGACCTATGGGCTGTTAAAAGAGGAGCTAGAACCTCATGAGGCCAGTATAGTTTACTCATGGGTATAGATTCTATTAGCCCTGAGATAAGATGGACGATTAACGATGGGAAAAGGATTAACATTAGAGAGCAAAATGGCTATCCTCATGAGTCTTAGGAGGTCCTGCTAATAGAGTCGACCCTCGTACTGCAATTGATCTAATCACCAGGGACCAGTTCATGGGACGAGGAAAAACTAAACTTACTCTTTCAAGAGGATACTGTGACAGAGATCCTGAATACTCTTATCAATCCAAGCCTAACCGGGGATCATCAGGTGTGGACAGGCAATGTTAACGATAAATATACGATCATAATTTGTTAACACAAACTCAGATCCTCAAACCAACAACCCAATCTCGACTTAGCCACCACCTCATATCAACCCCCTCCCAACCTTTGGAAATCCATCTGGAATACCCTCACCTTTCCTAAGATCAAGTTTTTTGTTTGGAGAATATATCAGAACACATTATCTGCTAAGGCTAACCTCTTCAAGAGCTAAATCCTCCCCGACCTGATCTGCTTTGTATGCCGTTGGGCCCGTAAAGCCTTGGAACATCTTTTAATGCTCTGCGACTAGGGGAAGACCATCAGGGAAGACCCAACAATCAGGTTAGACACCTCCCCCTTCACGGTCAGAAGAATGGACATGAGGGTGGGGGACAACCTTACCCAATCAAAAAAACAACCCACCTCTGGATCTGCTTGGGAATATCCTTTGACTACTCTGGAAAGAATATAACAAGGTTGTTTTTTTGCGGCCAACCTCCCAACCCATAGTCGCTAACGAACATAGCTGAATCGGAAGTCAACAATTATAAGAGATATCTGCTGAAAAAATAGAGTCAAAGTGGAAAAGAAAAGACTCCCTGAAACTGGGTCAATGGAGTTTCAACGTCGACACTCTAGGATCCGAGAACAAAAGGAAGGTTTTGTCGTTGGCATCTGTCGAAAGAGGCAATGAACCATCGTCACCTGCTTGGCGAGGAAAGAGAAGGTTGGATCTGTGCTCGAGATAGAAACTCTAGCGGTTCTTTATCCGCTGCGCAGCTTGATGAGAAAGAATGAGAAGCTTCGAGTTACCTGTTCTGAAAACGAAGAAAGTGATCGTTTACGCTTAATTTAGGAAACTATGTATTTTATTTCATAATACAAGTATTATCAAGATTCTCGCAAAAATAAATTGTCATGCGTTATAAATTTAATTTTAATCGCTGCAATAGGTGAGTCAATTGAGCTTTATTTGACGGGTGAATGTACCAAACTTAGTCGACCAAAGCCTAGAGTGTATGTGCCGAATTGCTCAGGGTAATGTGGACCTCAATTCTAGCTCATTCAGCTTTTTTAATTGAGTAACGATTCTAGTTAATTATCTATTAATTATATAGAACTCAATAGGGCCCTAAATTGCACTGTAAACCTACAAAAGAATCCATTTTCAACCGTTTCTCTCATCGTTACCTTCTTTGGACAAGATTCATAGAGCCCCGGTGAATTAGGACTCCTCAAAGTTCAAATAATTCAAGTGTTCTAATGATTTGGGGATCCTATCTAGCTAGAGTTTTATTGGATAGTAAATTCATGATCTAAAGGCTCGCATTTAATCCCACCTAGGCAAGATTAACTAACCCTACGATCCATAATGAATCCTGTTCCCGTTAGGATTTGTAGCTAAACTCTATATAAACACACTCACCTCTATGGTTGCAGTAAGTCAGCATTTTATGAGTTCTACACTTTCAGAAAGTCCAAGGAAATTTTGAGAGAGAGAGAGAGAGGAGGAAGTAATCTCGGTCGAAGTTTCATCACGGCGGCAGCTTGAAACAGTTTCGCGCTGCTTGACCGTGTGTCACCATTTGTGCTCAGATCGACCTAAGCCAGGTATAAAAATGTTCAGCATTCGATGATCTTTCACCAACCGCTGACTGTGTATTGATACGATGTCGAATCCAATCCTTTGAAGTCACGACTTTTCAGCCCATCGACAACCAGGAGCAGTTTCGCGTCAATTGATCGTGTGTCGTCATCCGTGCTCTGATCGACTTGAGTTAGGTATCAAAACATTAAGCATTCAACAATCTATCAAGCCACTGATGGAGCTCAATCCGATATCGAAAGCTTCCCATCCAGGCCTTTGAAGTCGCTGATTTCCCCCCTTTGCAGCCTTCTGAAGAAAATGCAGCACCCTTCAGATTTCCTCCCGTTGAAAGTTTTTCTAACCAACAACAAAAATACTTCCATTCTCCCAAGATTCTAGCTCCAAAGGATGTCGATCTTCAAGGGAGACGGAAAGGCTCTACTCCAGTGGAAGCTGTCTTGAATTGGCAGATAGAGAATGCTCTAGCCCAGAATGTAGCTATAAATTCAGTTGCTACTTGTGTTGATCGGGTAGACCATGCTACATCTGTCTCAAAGAAGATGTTGAAAGATTTCCAAAAAAGACTCCATTTGATGGAAACAAAGCAGATTCCTACCAGCCATTATCTGGAAGACCAAACCCCTAAGATTGAGAAACTTAGACGCCATGTCCAGATACTGCAAGAACAACAGGCTCTTTTAGAGCAAAGAAATTTGCATGCTCTGGATTTGTTCTTTTTTCCCAAAAGCAACACCAAAACCAACATCCTTCTTCTCGTCAAGCTCTTCAGATCCTAGCTCTTTTGCAGCTGTCCTTAGCACAACACCACCTCTTCCACAAACGAACATCCTTTCTCTTCGAGATCATCTTAAAAAGCTAGATCAAGAAAAAAAAAAGAAAAAAGCAAACATACCACTCTTTCACCTCCATCAGCCCCACCAGAACAATCTCCTTCATCATCTCCACCTCATAAACCTTCCCATTCATATATGGATTCTAATCTCTTGGAAAATTTCCTTAGAAACCAAGTTCCTACCATCTCTATGGTAGAACCCATAAATCTTTCACCTCCAGCTACCCTTGAAGTCTCTATCAGTGACTCTTCTTCCATTCCTGATACCGAGTCTTATGACTCCAGTTCTCCATCTGTTGTCGTAGACATTATGATGGCAAATCCAGCAAAGTCAATCATTGACGAAGAAATAGAAGACCAACCTAAGGTAGAACATCCACCTCCACCTGCACAACCCTGCCATGACTCATCGTCCTCAAAAACCTATTCGTCCAATTTCTTCACTTTGGATGATATTTCTTATCACAAATGGACCGAAAGACTCCAAGAGTTTCATGCTTTGTTGATTACTAGGAACCTCAAAGAACACAGCACCTATGATGTTTTGCTTGAATCTGTCACCCGATTCACTGGTTTCTTGAAAGATTGATGGAAGTTAGCCCCAGAAAGAGACCAACTTCAGTTCTTAACCATGTCATTTGATGAAGCCATTCATCTTATTCATCTCTTCTTTATTGGGCAACCCTAAGATTCAACAGAACTCAAAAGAAAAGAATTCTTTGAAAGAAAATATTGTTCCCTAGTCAAAAAAGATATGGATCGACACTTTAAAGAAATGATCAAGCTCTTCTACCAGCTTGGCTCTGATCCTAATCTCAAGTCAGTTTTCCTGGTTTCAATTCCCAAAGAAATTAGTCAAGTTGTGGAGAAAGTCGTGAAGCTTAAAAACAAGACTACCACAGATACCACTTTTGGAGAAATCCAACGGTCTGTCCACCTTACCATTGAAAAAATGTACCACAAAAAAGAAGTCTTTAAGAGTTATCTTCGCGAGAATCGTTCTCTCGAAAAAAAATTGTGACAATCCTCATTGGAAGATCAAATTCTCAAGAGACTGCAGTGATCCCTCTTATGCTGGGAATAAAAAACATAAGCACTTCAAGAAGTTCTCCTTTGAAAAGTTTTCTTTTGGCAAATGGAGATCCAAAAAAGGCAAGTGGAAGTTCCTTCAAAAAAAGAAAAGGCATCATTCTTCAGGTTTCAGAAAGAAGAAGAAATCTGACAGATGCTACATTTGTAACAAGAAATGGCACTTTACGAAGAATTGTCCCCAGGCAAAGCGCCAAGGAAGTTACATGATCCAAAAGATTTTGTCAACCACAGGTATCCCATTAGATGATGAAGATATCGAGTCTATATTCTCTGTTGAAGATGAACCCTCACTTGATACACTCTTTACTCTTCAAACCTACTCTTTGGAATCTGATGAATCCCATGGTGATATATTTGCATTCTTTCCTGATACTATCTCTAATTCTTTTCAAGTCCAACCTGTTTTCCACTCTCCATATATTCCCATCCAAATCCACAATTCAGAAGATGATAAACCCATCCAAGTCATTGCTCTCATTGATACCTGTGCAGTAGCATCTCTCATGGATGTAAAAGTACTCCCAGAAAAATTCTAAATGCCTTACACAAGGTATTTTCATTCTGCTTCTGGTGACACTTTTACCACAAAATTCCGAGCAAAACCATCATACTCCAAATCATCCCAGATTGTTTCATATCCACAAAAATCCTTAGTTGTAATTCTCCGAATAAAGACCTTATCATTGGTTGGGATGTTCTAGCCTAGCTCTCCCAGCTAAAGATTAAACCCACTAGTTTACAGTTGGTGATAAGTTCCGTAAATATGTGGATATTCAGAGACTTTTCATTATCCAACAAAAAATTCTTGATCCAATTACCTAAAGTCTCTTATCATGTTGCTCTAAGTCTCATTCCCAGTTTATCCAAACAAGTTCAAACCCCCTTTGAAAAAATCCTGACTTCTTTGTCAAGCTCTCATTTAAAAAAAGCGAAGATGTGAACCCCACAAAAGCCAATCATTCTGGTATGAATCCTGAACATCTTGCTTTGGCCTAGAATGAATGTGCTAAGCTACTCTCTCAAGACCTGTTTGAACCCTCTGATTCACAATGGGCTTGTGAAGCCTTTTATGTGAACAAGAGAGCATAACAGAATCGTGATAAGCTCAGATTTGCGATTAATTACCAATTCTTGAACAAATTTCTTTGAGATGACAAATTCCCTTTACCTCACAAAAACTCTTTGTTTGGTAGCCTAGCCCAGGCTAAGATCTATTCCAAGTTCGACTTAAAAGTAAGTTTTTGGCAAATTGGAATTCATCTTAATGACCGTCCTAAAACTGGTTTTTGCATTCCAAACCAACATTTTCAATGGACATTGTCCATTTTGGTCTTAAAACGGCTTCATCCATTTTTCAGAAAGCCATGTGTAGAATTTTCCAACCTATTCTTCCACATGCCCAAATTTACATTGATGACATTCTCCTTTATAGTCCTGATGAAGAATCCCACTGCAAATTGCTTTCTCAGTTCGTTGACATAGTCCAGAAATATGGAATCATACTTTCCCAGAAGAAAATGATTCTTGCTCAAAAAGAGATTGAGTTTTTAGGCATGCATTTGAAAGAAGGCACCTATTGCCCTGGACATCACCTTGCAGAAAAACTTCAAAAATTTCCTCTGAGAATTTGACAATTTCCTAAATCTAGGCTTTTTTTGGCATTGTCAATTATCTCCGAGCTTTTGTACCAAAGATCTCTAAAGCACTCTATCCTCTTCAGAGTATGTTGAAAAAAGGTGCTCCCCCATGGGGACCAAAGCAGACACAAGCTGTGGCCTATCTCAAAGAGATATTGCAGAATCTGCCCCCTTTGTAAATTCCTTCTACTGGCCAGCGAATTTTGCAAATGGATGCTACTGAAAAATATTAGGCAGTTATTCTCCTTGAAGAAATCAAAGTTATGCGCTTCATTTGTGCATATAAAAGTGGAAGAGCTACCTCTACAGAAATGCATTACCACTCCACTTTGAACGAGATTCTCGCAGTCAACTATGGCATCAAGAAGTTTGAATACCACCTTATTGGGCATCACTTTTTGATAGAAATGGATATGTCTTCATTTTCCCAAATGCTCAAATTCAAGCAAAAACAGATTCTCCATCCTTAGTTGTTAAGGTGGACTGAATGATTCTCAAAATATTCTTTTGATGCCAAACACATAGTAGGAAAAAAGAATGTCCTTGCAGATTTCCGATCCAGACCCAAGCAGCCGGTTGAATTCATCAACATGTATATTCGCAAAAACCCTCTGCACCTTGGTATTTTTCGAACTCAGAATATGTGAGAAAGCCAATGGAATTCTCATACATGTCTCCCAGAAACCCCATAGCATATTGAGCGAAATGTCTTTGTTTCATAATATGTACTCCCATACGTGGAATTATCAACACCGAAGTTTCAAAGATTATGGTGGATTAATGCTAAATCCACAAGGTCTTAATCTTGACTATCCCTTCATATGATTGCTTCAATGGTCATGGGATCATGAGTTTCCTAAAGAACTCAAATGGTTTTTCTGGTTCTTATTCAACCTCCATACGGTTGCCATTGAATTTCCTACAGACAAGATTATTAAGGTTCTCTTAATGCCTTAATGAGAAATTTCTCCAACCAGAAAACTCTTACCGAGATACTCACATAGTTTCAACCATTGCAAGCATGGCGTCAAATCTTTATTGAGTAACGACGCATTGGGCGTCTTGAGCAAAAAAGACACACAGTTGTTCTCTTCCACAGACCATGGCATTACACAGGACCTACTGGAGAACGGCAAGCAGATGTACTATCTTCGGGTGTAACAACATTCAAGCCGAATGTGCAAGCACGAAAGGCTCATGTCCACAGAACTTTACCCATGTCCATGTTTCCTTTTGAATATGAGTTATGAGAGCTTCAACGATTTTTGTTTCAAGAAAATAAAATTATTCCTCTGGAGATTTGGCCTTTTTCCTCCACAAATTTTTCATAGGATAGACCCAAGATCCATCCGTTAACTCTTGAGGCACTTGAAGAATATCAAAAGAATCAGTCAGGCTCTTCAATGGATACTAATGACCCTTGGGGAGGACCATTATCGCGAGATTCTTATCCTACACAGGATATCGCATCTAGTAACCAAGATCAGTCATCCAGCTCCATGTGGCCTCAGCTCCAATTATGGCATCAACCTTAGATGCCATCCAGCTCTACTCAAGACCCTCGACAAGATCCAGTCTTAGTCACCATGGAAGATATCTTGTCCGGAGAAAGGCACGCGGCAAAACAAGAATACAGTCCTCCACTTTCTAAAGACCCACACATCATACGGTCCCAGCTTGAAGAATAGTGGTATTGGAATAAGTACAAAAGAGATAAGGACGGCCTAGACAGCTCTGACTCTGACGATACTAATTACCATCTAGACCCAGATCGTCATTGACTTTGACAATTAGACTTCATGTGCGTAATAAAATGTTATTGTGCGAAAATCTTAAGTCAATAGTCTTCAATCGTTGTTTGGTATGACGAAGTCCATGTTTGGTGTGATTAGTCGTAAATATTGAATAACTGAGTTTTTTGCAGGTTTTCAGAAGACTTTCGAAAAAAGTATTGTAGCAAAGTACTATTCATCACTATAGCAGTACTGTAGCACTGTAGCAGTACTGTTCATCCAAAGACTTTTTTCAGTTTTTCTATTTTTTGATTTTTTGAACAAATCTGTGTATCCGACTTTTGTTCGATCTGTCTATAAAAGGGCCTCGAATGTGTTGTAATCGGCAGAACTCACCATAAATGAAATATCAGTGCGTTTACTATAAATCATGAGTTTCTAAGTTTCCTTTCTTCTTCTTTCCTAAAAGTATGGTTATTCGAGTACCAGAATCATCTTCTTGATCTAGTAGTACGATTAGTTTGGTCTAGTATGCTCTTCATTTGCCACTATGTGGAATATGTAAATCAGAAATATCTGGCACCTTAAGAGTTGAGCTTCAAGAATGAGCTAGATGAGCAAAAAAGCAATCCCCTTTTAAGGCCATGAGCGCTGTGTGTGTAGGGATAACATACCTGCTCGTCTCGCTCAGGCTTGTCTCCTCGTCAATGTGCTTGGTATGCTCATGAAACACCGAATTTGTAGCAATGTGAATAGCACTCTTGTTGTCACAATAAAGAGAAATGGGAGCAAAGGAGGCAACACCAAGATCAACAAGAATACGACGAAGCCAAATAATCTCAACAGTAGTGTCAGCCATAGAACGATACTCAGACTCAGTAGAAGAGCGATACACGACAAGCTGTTTCTTGGCACTCCAAGAAATTAAAGAATCACCTAGAAAGATACAAAATCCTATCATGGACTTACGATCAGTAACGTCCGAAGCCCAATCAGCATCAGAGTAAGCACGAATAGCAAATGAGAAAGTCGATGGAAGAAAAAGTGAGCATGTCAGAGTACCACGAAGATATTCGAAATACAGCAGCATAATGAACTATATACGAGGAGCCGCGACAAGCTGACTAACAAGATGAACAACATGTACAATATCAGGATGAAAAGTTGTAAGATAGACAAGACTGCTAACAAGAGTCTGGTAGCGAGTTTCATCAGACAGAGGCTCACCATCATTCGAATGAAACTATAAATGAAGTTCAATAGGAGTAGTTGCAGTACGAGTATCAGATAATTCAACACAGACTAAAATATTAGCAATGTACTTCTGTTGGGAGAGAAGAATATCACGTCGACTACGAGCAACCTCAATACCGAGAAAATAACGTAAGAAACCCAGATCTTTCATAGCAAAATGATGGTGAATGTATTGCTTAGTATAAGCAATATGAGTAGAGCCATCCCCGATAATAATCATATTATCTACATAGAGGAGCAAAATAGTACAACCAGCTGGAAAAATATGAGTAAACATAGCATGATCATTCTTACTCTGAACAAAACCAGCTAACCGAACGACATCTGCAAAACATTCAAACCAACCTCGAGGAGCCTGTTTGAGACCATAAAGAGCCCGATGAAGACGACATACCTGATCGGGCAAATGAGCCAAACTTGGAGGTTGCTGCATATAAAGTTCCTCATCAAAAACCCCATGAAGAAAAGCATTTTTCACATCGAGCTGAAAAAGAGGCCAATTACGAATAGAGGCTACTGCAAAAAGAGTGCGAACAAAACCATTTTGGCAAAATGAGCAAAGGTCTTCTCTTAATCTATCACATACTCTTGGTCAAAACCACGTGCAACAAGATGCGCTTTATAGCGCTCAATGCTACTGTCAGTGTGAGTTTTGATTTTATAAATCCAACGACAAGAAATCAAGGATTTTCCTAGTGGAAGAGGCACAAGATCCCATGTATCAATGCGCTTCAGAGCAGATAATTCCTCAGACGTAGCATCACGTCATTTAGCATGTTGTACGACTATACGATAATTTGATGGTTCCTTCACCTCAATCTATTCTTGCCATCTTCGATCTTGACCATTGGCACCAGCACCTAGGTCATATATTTGCTTCTCGTTTGTCTTTTCTGCATCAGCAGAGTGCACTTGGACATGTTTCATCCATTATTATGTGTCATTGTACTAGTTGTTTTTTAGCTAAACAATATGCACCTCCTTTTCCTATTAGTTCTTCCGTTTTCATTTCTTATTTTAATTTAGTACATTCAGATATTTGGGGCCCTGCTCCCAAATTTCTAAAAGTGGATTCGAGTATTATGTATCATTCATTGATAATTATCCTCGTTATTCATGGGTTTATTTCATGTGTTCTCGTGATGGGTTTCTCTCTATCTATTAAAACTTTACAGCCATGATATCTACTCAATTCTCCAAAATTATTAAAGTTTTTTGTTCTGATTCTGGTGGGGAGTATCTTTCTCCAGCTTTTCGTTCTTTCTTAACTTCTCGGGGAACTTTATCTCAGTTATCATGTCCCGGCATTTCTGCTCAAAATGGTCTTGCTGAGAGAAAACATCGTCATATTTTGGAAACTACTCGTGCTCTCCTATTGTCTAATTTGGTTCCTATTGAATTTTGGGCTGAAGCACTATCTACTGCTGTTTATCTTATAAATCAATCGTTCGGCCACTCGTATGATCTTGTACAACATAAGAATCAACAGTAAATGTTACCATAGAACCAATATCGACAAGTTGCTCAACAAATAAAAAATTCAGAGCTAAGTTTGATATATGTAACACATTAGGCACATTAAATTTGCCAGGGATAGTAAGTTGGCCTTGCATAGTAACATTAAGAGAAGATCCATCGATTAAAAAAACCTTCTGGATTTTTTAGTGCAGTCTGTTGAGTTAGATGATGAGCAGAGGCAGTTATGTGATGAGCAGCCCCAGAGTCAAGAATCCAGGAAGAACTATCACCTAAAGATTGTGCAATAGCTACCGTAGCAACAGTGGAGGATACGCCAGAAAAATCAAGATGAAGCTGAGCTAAACGAGAAAGGTGAGCCTCAACATTAGCAAGACGATCATTTGAAGATGGGGATGGAGTGACACGAACTGTGGATGGAGAAGAAACAGGTGCAACTGAACGCAAGGATGCATCAGGAAGATCACGCATTTTCTGAAAACATTAATCCTTAGTATGCTCATTTTGCTTACAGAAGTTACAATAAAAACGTGAACTTCGCTGAGAAGAAGCACACTGGGAACCACGCACAAGACCACAATGAGAACCACGCTGTGAATAGCCAGACTGAAAAACACATTGAGAATAGCCAGAATGAAGACCATGTTGAGAAGAGCTTGACTGGAAATCAGACTGCAGAGGAATCTAAAGATAGAGGAGCACCAAGAATTTCTCGTCTAATTTCCTCAGCCTAAAATTCCTTGATTGCATCAGAAAGAAATAGTGGAGGATAACGATATAAAATCTGACTTCGAGTTCTCTCAAATTCTGGTGAGAGTTGCATTAAGAATTCATACAGACGATTCTTGTTCTGATCTTCAAGTCTAGATACAGAACAAACAACACAACCAGCACACGTGGGATATGGTGTACGAGCCAACACATCAAGCTGGGACCAAAGAGACGTCATATAATTATAAAGTTCACGAATTTTTCGTGTACTTTGAGTGGCACAATGAAGTGCCTGCATAAGCTGATAAACACGAACGTAATTTATTTGTGTAAACATCTCAACAATTTGATCCCATAACTGTTTCGCGCTAATAATCTGAATAAATTGGGGGAGAAGATAAGGGCTTATGAAACCAAATAATATTGTCCATGCTTTTCGATCAGCAACATGCCAATTCATAATTTTAGATTGGCGTCGTGAAATCTGATCGGTACTAGGTGTAGTATCCACGGTATCGGACAAAGATGCAAGATAAGAACGAGTGTCATTCACATGTTCATACAAATCAAGATAAACGATAGCAGCCAAGACTGAGGGTTTCCAAATAACATAATTAGTGTCATTCAACTTAATATCAATGCGATCAATCCGATCATTATCAGTAAATCAAAACGAAATCAAAGTGAAGGAATCAAAACTTGAGGTCGATTACGAGAACAAAATTGCATTTGAAGGAGCCACAATCCCGAGCGCACGAGCAAAAGAACGAATTTCTTGAACGAAACAAACCACGCCTCCTTGGACGAACACGAAACAGTTCCCGAAAGACTCAATAAAACTCCGAATCACAGCCCTAGGTCACTAAAATCCGAAATCCAAAACTCCTAATCACAATCCGACAAAAGTAGCAGATGCGCCTACAGTCCTAGGTCACCGAAATCACAGCCCATTGATAAAACTCCGAACCACAATCCAACGAAAGTAATGAGCAGCCCTAGGTCACCGAAACGCGAAAGCACCAATAAAACTCCGAATCACAATCCTAATGGTTTTGCACAGAAATTGCTGAAATCCAAAATCCACTGGGTTGAACGAAATTGGTTTGCCGAAATCCAAATCCGTCAGCACAGAAGACGAAATCCAATTTCGTCGACATAGAAAGAAGACGCCAAAAAAGAATACCTTGCGAGATCCAACTCGAGCACGAACAAGGACGAATGTCGCCTATGGGATAAGAGCAAGAAACCCTAACTCTAACACCATGATAGATTTGAGAATCGAATGATGGAATACAAAATTACAATTAGGCACAACCTCAATATAAATATACATACAAAGGAGGGCAAGAAAGAAAATGCATAAAAAAACATACTCCTCGTATATACAATATATTCAACATTATCGATCGAGAAAATTCTCATGTATGAGTTGTTGGGTACTGTAAAGATTTAACATCTCAGTAAAACACGAACAACTTAATATTTTATTTGACAATGCCGCTTACATTTGATAAAATATTGCATACCACGAGGATATCACGCCATCCGTGCAAGAGTCCATTGAAGGCGCAACATGTGTTGCACGCGGGCTTACCTCGCAAAATTTTTTTGAGTTTCCTTCCCCCAACCCACCCCCACTTGATTTCTTCTTCTTCTTTCTCTTGCGTCCACCATGGTTCGAGCTCGAGCTCGACCTCTAACCCAAAACTTGGGATAGCCTTGGCCACTCGAGTTGCGAGCTCATCCTCAATCTCGTGGCAATGGCCCTTTGAGCTTCAGGATTGTGGCCACGATGGCCCAAGCTTTGAACTCCCGTCCATGGCCGCAAAGTTCAAGCTTGAGCCCAAAGTTGCTATCTAGAACTCGAACTAGCAGTAGCCATAGTCACTTCAGCACGAGGTTGCGACCATGGTGGTCATATTTCGGGCTTACAGCCATGGCCAACCGAGCTTTGACAACTTGACATTCTGGTGTTATTGAAGTTGTTGTTATCTCACATCGCTTGCGAATGAATCTTGCATGCTCTATATATTTATATGATCTCTTTTTCATTTAATAACTTGAGATTTGGGCTTTCCAATAGGTGTAACTTGTTCGCGGAATCCATGGCAGCTAGAGATTCGAACGTGTGGCTATGGATGCTTGAGGGGAAAAGGCAGCGGAGAAAAGGCATCGAGGAAGGTGGCGAAAAAAGTGAGTGCTAGAGGGGAGAGGAAACTTGAAAATTTTCTTGAAGGTAGGCCCGCATGCGACACATGTCGAACCCTCAATGGACTCTTGCACAGATGACGTGGTACCACTATGGCACGCAATACTTTCTCGTAATTGTGGGGGCGACTTTGACCCAGTAAATTTTGAAATTTAATAATTCATGCCGACAAGAATTTTGAGTACTTGTAAATTTGACCTCCTTATTTTGTAAGTTTGGACACCCCTAAAATTTCAACCTGTAAATTGGGCCTCAGGCCTCTATTCCAAGCAAAAGAAATATTGGGCCTCTACTAAACAATTTTTCTTTTCACAACTCCAAAACGTCAAAAAAAAAACAAAAAAAAAAAACCGCACAAGTGATAACTCCACTAAGTTATTTGGATGCTCAAGAAGAAACAGGAAAATTTGAAGATCGAGGGTTTTGGGCTTTGAACTGTCAATTCTTATGTAAGCATAATCCTAACTCTCAATTTAAATCTGAATATAAACATCAGTCCGGTGTAGGAACTGGGGCCTAAATTTTTGTGTTCGAATCCTTGTACATGTCCTAATTTCTCAGGATGTCGTTGATTTGCTTTTGGACTGTTGTACATAGGCTAAGAAACCATCAGGGATTAAGTTGGTTAAGTGCACGGATCATGATGCCCTTTTGATGTGAAATAGGGTTCTATGACCAAAATCACTTGATAAATTAAATTCTAGGTTAATTAATTAATTTCAACATTTGAGGATCAACGATTGAATTGAAACCATCATCGACTTTCAGAACGGTACGTATAGTTTCTCTCGTGTTCGAATAGTATTTCGCCGTGTTACCCCCACCAGGAGAGAGAGTTTAACACTGCTGTTTTACATCAACTCGGGATTTTGCTCCCATCTT
Source organism: Rhodomyrtus tomentosa (assembly GCA_028455895.1). Taxonomy (NCBI): domain Eukaryota; kingdom Viridiplantae; phylum Streptophyta; class Magnoliopsida; order Myrtales; family Myrtaceae; genus Rhodomyrtus; species Rhodomyrtus tomentosa. Next base: position 37,869,107 of record JAPCWY010000004.1, read on the forward strand.
ACCGGATACATGAGATGAGTTAAGTACTTAATCGAGAAAATGATTAAAGTGACACAAACTCAAATCGAATTACAAAAATGGATTTGGAAGCTATTTTTTCTAAAAATAATCAAGTGTGTTGCTTACAAAAATGAATAAGCGAAAAAAATATTTTCATCGTCTACGAAAAAGTTGAAATAGAAACAGTTATCGATAGTGAAAATATTTTCAATCGGCTAATTATTTCAATGGCCCAATACCCATAAAAATCTCAAACTTTAGCATTTGCAATAATTATATCCAAAAAAAAAATTATCTCATAAAAAACCTTCAACTTTTACTTTTATCTCAACTTTGCCAATCTAGTATTAAAAAAAATCCTCAACTTTAACATATGTCATATATTATATTTTAAAGAAACTATCTCAAAAAAACTTTAACTTTTTTCTTTTATCTCAATTTTACCACCGTTAGTCTTCCTTCTATAATCATCATTAGTTAATTTTACATGGCATTGTCACGTCATTAATGAATTACACCTCAGCAAAGTAAACAAGAAAAATTTCAAACTTCTCTTCTGTTGTTTATTTCCCCTATATATTGTCGAGAGATATATTGTTACTCAAGACATTACATTTCATATTCTTTTCGGCACTTGATAGCCCAAAGAACATATAGATGGAGATATTCTAATGAACTTTTTAAAATCTCGTCATCCCTAAAATCTATTATTTCTAAATTTCAAAAATTTATTGATAAATTTGGCAATAAAATTCGAGTCACATAAAATTAACTAACGGTAATTATGAATAAAAGGCTGAATGTAATAAAATTGATATAAAAATATAAGTTAGTGGTTTTTTAGGAGATAAAAAAAAGTAATCAATTAGAATAGAAATTTTTTTTTGAATATAATTAGAACATAAGGTAAAGTTGAGGGTTTTTTTTCGGATATTAGAGATATTAGACTGATAAAATTGGGACAAAAGTAAAAATCGAATGTTTTTTATGAGATAAAAAGAAAAATTTTGGATATAATTGACACAAATGCTAAAGTTAAAGGGTTTTTTTGGGTATTATACCTTATTTCGATTGATTAAAGTGTTGATTTTTAGGAAAATATTTTCCAATTCGTTCAATTTTTCGCCAAATAACTTAACCATCCATATCTATTATTTCCCTTTTTCTCCTAGCTAATGAAAATATCCGAATGGTTCGTTCAATTAATCTCCATAAATCGAGGCAAAATACTTTATATGCAGTAAAGGTGGATGACGCAATTTTCATAAGTATATATGTATATGTGTGTGGGTATATATTATAACAAAAAGTTCGTCTCCTGCCGATTCATGTGCCCTAGCCTGTCTTTCTTTTATTTCGGTGGAGCGCATCTGTACTAGTCCAGCGTTTGCGTAGTCACACGTTATTATCAGACAGGACTTCCAATTTTGTGCTATCTGAATTCTACGTAGGATACATAGGTTGGCCAAGAAAAAAAAAATCTCTACATAGGTGCCACGAGCAGTAAGGGCCTAGGTTTACCAGCTCCCTATATATTATCTCCAACTTTTTTTTTAAAAAAAATAATTTTTTTAAAATAAATATGCATTACCACTGACTTAGGAAAAATTGCAATATGGCGCATCGGACGGTCCAAAATCAATAATCAAACCCAGCACCTGAGAGCCAAACTAGTTTTCAGTCGATTTAAAGCATTTAAGATTAAGAACGAAAAGCAAGTTTTTTTTTTTAATCGAGTTTGGAACGTAAATAAATGATGTGGTTTTAATGGAATGACGCAATTGCACGATTTGGATAACAATGTTTCGAGCATGGCTAGCAGCTTTAGGAACACAATTTTGTTCATACCGCGCCGTGCAAAAAAATCCAAACATAACGCCACATGACATGCTTAACTGACATAGAAAAAAAAAATGCCAATTGGGGTGTTTTCATAGTAAGTTAGCATTTTGGTACTCTAACTAAAACTTATTAATAGAATACAAACTTGACTATTTATTTATTTATTTATTTTTCGCTTAGAGCGATACAAACTCAAATTGGCACTGTCTATAAACACGACCAACGCGTGTTGCCAAGCTCATGGACCACCATTTCGAGTTGCCTAACTAACCAACCGTCTCTAACATTAGGGCCAGCCATTATCAACAAGATCTACTACTTGTTATTCGCATCATGAAGGGTGAAAACCAGTTTATACAACAATAATAAAACACGCCGTTGGCGGGTTTGACCGCTTGGACCCGTTTACCGGCTTTGGCATTCAAGACGGCCTATTTGCTCCCTCCATAGTAAATTCCCCCAATCGATTCTTCCTTGAAATTTGGGGGACCAGATATTGGATCGTGGCCGGCTAGCAAAGACTCAATATTAACACTAATCAATCTTTGCTTAGTAGATAGATGGAGTGGATTAGCAAGCCCGTAACTAAAGAGACCTTTGACACAGCGCAAACGACCCTAAAGAATGCACGTGACCTCGTCCTCACTCGTCTGTACATGGACACGGAGAACAGAGGGAGAGAGAGACAGGGTATTCTCGGGCCCCAAGAGAATGCAAAACCATTTAATGAGGAGAACCAGAAACAGGGCATCGCCAGAGATTGCACAAAGGAGGCTCGAGAACCCAAAAGAATGCGACCATTAATGAATGAGAACGTAAACTAAGCCCTCCCTACCCCGCTACCTTAGAGCCACCACCCACGGAAAAAGCCTCTGCCTCTCTGAGCTGCCACTCACCACAGGCAACAGACATTCTTTAATTTGCATTCCCATCTGGGCAAAAAAACAAAAAAAAAAAATCATTTTTTCTCCCTCCGCTTTGTAATTAATTCAAAAGGGCGGTGCTAGATTCCCACGTGAAAATCAAAATCGTTAAGAAAAATTTGGAAAAGAAAGAAGGGAAGGAAAAAATCTTCGCTGCTTACGTTGCATCAAAAGGACAGGACAGAGAGGGAGGCACTGCAGTGCACCAGAAACGACCTTCTATTATGTGTTCATGTTATATTGCTGTCGCTGCTCAGGCGCTCGCAGAGAAAGAAAGCTACATTCTGTTAAGAGCCCCACTGCGTCCCTGCTGCCTGCTCTGCTTCCCGAGAGTCTCCTTTTTGTTGCCCCTCCTTGACTTTTCTCTTCTTTCCTTTTCCTTATCTTTTCCCCTGTTTTTCTTTTCTTTTCGTGTTTGCCTTTTCCTCGTCCCGTTGTGTCTTCTCTTTCATTGCAGATTTTTCGAGACGCGATGGTTTTTCGTCTCTCTCTTTCTCTCTCTTTCAAAGACCTCTTTTCCCCGGGGGCGTTTCTGCAGGAGTTCCTGCCAAGAATGTTTAATCTTCCAGTAGTAGTTTACTAGACTGAAATTAGTTCCGGGGACGTCGAGATTAAACTGGCCAACTATTTTTATGCAGTCAAATCGAAGAATATTAAAAGGAGTTAAAATAAGATAGGACGGGCACCGGAAGCTATCTGTTAAATAAGCTTGGTACCGGTAAATTCTGAGATGTGGTTCAAGCGTTCGAATCGAATCGAATCTCCGTATGGTTATCTTTGCACGAATTGTTGGCCGGAATCATCATGTGTGGTTGCTATTGGATTGAAAATATAGGAGTTTGATCTCCTTTTTTGTTTACTTCAATGGTAAAATACAAAGTTGGAAAGTCATTCCTGAAGTCACTCATGGTAATAAGTGTCCTAAATCCTAAAACAGTGCATTTCACATGCTTTGAAGACTTGTTTGAAAACTCGTTTGAAAACTCAAAAGTGAAAAGGCAGTGCACATGAAAGTCAATTGTACTTTTACCTCTTTTGGACTAATTTCACAACATTTGTTTAAGCTCCGTAAGCAGCACAATATCGTCAGAGTCAGCAATAAAAAAAAAACAAAGTGATTTTTTAGACAAAAAAAATAACATTGTAGAAACAAAATATATTATAAAACAAGGGAGAAAATAAAAAGAATTTGATTCAGACACTAAGTGGAACTTTTGAACTCGGAAGAGTGTTTTTTTTCTCTCTCTCTTTTTGGGACCTGTGCCCAATCATGACACACTCTTCTTGATACACAGCAAATAATAATAATAATAATAATAAATAAATTTTTTTAAAAAAAAAGACTACAGAAAATAAGAAAAAAAAATAAAGAAATATGCTTTTCAGTCATAATCTGATTGTCTGTTAGTGGGGGTGTTTAGTGGTGAAGACAAAAAGGTTTCTGTGTTTATTGAAAAATGTTGGAAAATGCAGGGAAACCTCACTATCTTACAAAAGCCAAAACTCTGATCGATGCTAAGTGCTGTACTGAAAGAGGTTGCACTAATAAATTAGGGTTTGGCTTCGACAATGCTACAAAAATTAGACACACCTAACCCCAAATGAAGTACTTGTCTCTTTTCTGAAGCCAATTTTTTTTTTTTAACAAAGCAAAATTCCGGATCCCCCTTGTCCTCTTGGGTCATGCCAATCGGGTTGCTGAATGATTTGAATGAAGCGTAGATTTCTAGTTTTTCTCGACGAAAATTGGGTTTCGAAGGCATGGCGTAGCAATGATTATTTCCAGCCCATCGATCGTTGCCCGCGTTTCGTTCTTATGTTTTATGAGCAAGCATTGTCCTATAAAAATGATGATACATTGGATCAGCAGGAGCCGAAATAATCAATTTTGAATGAATGCCACGTGGGGGGCTCTCGCTAAGCAAGTCAATCCAAAGTCCCGAATTTCTCGATGTGATGATTGTTTCCGTATGTTATGGAATCAAGGGTTGAAAAATCGAATTATGCTCAATCGATTTATGCTCAACCGGGTCGAATGCCTAGTGGTTGAACAAATTTTCTTCTTCTCGTCCCGAGATTCAAATTGAAACCCTTTTTTCCCCTCTTTTTCTACTTCGTTTGACAAATCCAATAATAGCAGCAACTTTAAAAAAAAAAAAGGGTGAATTGACTTCCTTTTGTCTTACCACACGGCAATGAGCACCCCCACCTTTTGGAAATGTCACACCTTTTTCCCATTATTTTTGCGCCATTTGTGCGAAAAAGAAAGTCCACAAAAAAGGAAGGAAAAAAATATGCCCTTGTCCCTCCAACTTTAGAAAGAAAAAAAAAGTTAATGGAAACATAACTTATTTAGCAAAATAATTTTAAATAAAAAAAAACTTTAGTTAATAGATGGAAGGATATCATATATGAATAAATATGAAATTCAAATTGTGGCGCTGTCCTTTGCATTTATTTTTCTCTTGTTTCGCCATTCTTTTTCAAAAAGTTCAGGACTATCTAGATCAAAAACCGCCACAGATTTCTCGTCAAGAAATGCAAAAGGAGAAATGCAACATCAAAAAATTTAGGTGGAGACTTTTATCCATTCACGGACCATCAAATCAATGTCATCAGCACCCTTCTTTGTTTGTTTTTTTTTTTTTTGGGGCTCTCTCGAACGAACAGCTCCTCTTAACTGTATAATCACATGCATCACCCACCAAACAGAGCAAAAGATACACTTCTAGCGTAATGCGCTTCACTCCATCCACATACACGACCCTCAGAAACAGAGAACCGGAAGCAAGCAATAATGGAAAACGTGAACAGGGATCATTCAATTCATTAGTTCAGTCAATTTCAGTTAGGAACGTCTAGTAACAACACTAAACTGACAGAGAACTGCAGGGGAAGGGGGAAAAAAACGAATGAGAAACAGAGCAAGAGGTCACTCTGTTTTTCTCAACACCAGTTTGAAAACAGAGCCTCGTAGATCTCGGTGAACACTTGGACGATGATCTTGTGATGGTGGTGGGAGTTGAGGGAGAGGAAGCAGTTCAGGAGCCTCTCCAGGTCCTTGGCCGAGAACATCTGCCTCTCCACGATCATCTCCACCATCGACATCCTGAAGTCGCCATACGGGTCGCTCGACCGCTTCACAACGGCGAAGCTCCCCTTCATGTTGCCGTCGTCGTTCTCGCCCAAAGGCATGACATCCGCACCCGTCGCTCTCTTCCTCCTCCTCCGGCAAGAGCTTGGCCTCCGGAGGGGGCGGCGACGGCGCTGGAACTCGGAAGAATCGGAGGAGAGGCTCCGGGAAGAGAACAGGGTCTCCGTCCCGTCGTCTTCTCGCTCGTCGTCGCTGCTGAACAGGTCGCCGTCGTAGTAAGTGCTCTGCGAGGACGAGCTCAAGCTCAAAGGGCACGCAGTAGCAGTAGCATTGCCACTGCCCTTCTTGCTTTTGCTCTTGGTCTTCTTGGTCACGTTCTTCTTGCGACATTCTTCAAGCCCGCCGCGACGGCGACCATGGGGATGAAGATGCCAGCGGTAATACTCGTCCCTGAAGCCGCCGGTGAAAGGGCGGCTCAGGGGCGAGACGGGGGAGGTCGGGGGGCAGAAGCGGCCGTTGCGGAGGTCGTGGCCGGACAACTTCTGTCGGGGACGATCGCGGGCGACCTTGGCAGAGACGATGCAGGAGTCGTCGACGAGGGGCTGGTTCTCTTGGGGTCTGCAGATGGAGGGAGGAGGGCGAGGCTTGTGGGGCAAGAGGGGCCTGGTGGGATCGAAGCGGAAGCTCTGGCTGGACTGAGGTTCGACGAAGCGGGAGCTTTCGACGACGTCGGAAAGTGCGGCGGCGGGTCGGGGCTTGCAAGAGCTGAACGAGGAGTGGAACATGCGGGAGATGCGAAGCTTCAGGCGATTCTCCATTTTAGACAGGGGAGAGAGAGAGAGAGAGAGAGAGAGAAGGACGGGAGGAGGGAGTGATGAGGCAATGATTTTTTTCAATTTAAAGAGAGGTGGTTCCGCGGGGGGTTTTCGTCGTTGTCTTACTTGCCTTGATTCGGAAACTCTTTTTGAGGGGAGATTGAGAGACAAGACTCCGCTGACCTGCGAGGCTTGCTTCGGACGGGACGCGCTCCTCGTAATAAGACCGGTGCCACCACGGGCCCACCACCATCTTATACGACTTATCTAGTGAAAAAACTTGTTACCTAAGATAACAGGAAATGCTAAAATGTGTCTCGAGTTTTACTCGGTATTTTATTTGGACATAAGATTTGCATGAAAGATTTAAGTATCTGGTGGGGAAATATATCTCCTTTTCGGTGGTACTAGTGCAAGTCAAAGATATTTATTGATATTTTTTAATATCAATATTGTTATCAAAATTCGAAAAGAAAAAAAAAAATGTCTGAGGGAGCTTATCCTTTACGTAATTTTTTTAGGATGCTGGGTGGCTTTGTTTTCACATGACACTGTGTGTGTGTATATATATATGTGCGCGCGCGCGCGATGAAAATGATCGCATAATCTTTCCTCAGAAGGTTCGGTACTACCTTTCAAATTTGGGTCGTTTGTGTTATGAATGTACATATCAGATTATTACTAACAAATATATATATAATTTAAAAAATTACCCCCTAAAAACAGGAGATTTGGGACGTCCGTATTATGAAGGATGTCTCGAATCCCAAGGGGAGGCGTCTAATCTTCTAAGGAAATGTTAGACGATCTGGATCCATGTGCATGAGTCATGTTTGTTTGGTGATCAAGTCTTGAAGCGCCGTTATGTGTGCTTGGAGGAAGGCTAATCAAATTGTGGAAGCGCCGAGTTGATGAGTGCTTGAGCGTAGAAACCTTGAAGCGTCGTTCGAGTGCTTGAGTAGGGTTTCTTGAAGCGTCGTCGAGTGCTTGGCGAAGGTTCTTCTTCGTGGATTTTGTTCGCGGGATTACATTAAGAATTCAAGAGTGGAAGCCGATTAAGCCTTGAGGTTAGATTTGTGATTTAATTTCTTGGCGACATTGAGAGATTATTCGCTAGGAATTGGGGGCTAAACACTGTGTGTATTCTTGGATGTAATTGAGGCTTGAAAAATACTGAGAATATTCGAGTGACTCGATTTTATCTGTAATCTCCATGTATCGTTCGTTCTATAGTGAAATTCGTTGCTGCTCTCTCCGTGGATGTAGGTCTCTACGATTGAATCACGCACATCTAGTGTTTAATTTACTTTACCCATTCTGTCTATTTATTTGATCGATCGTTTGGTTCAGCACAACAATTGATATTAGAGCTATACTTGCTTGAATTGAAGCGAATCGATGGTGACAGAAGAAGCTAAAGTGAAAGTCAACAGATTTGAGGGGAAGTATTATGGTTTCTAGAAAATGCAGATAGAATATTATTTATATCAGATGAAGCTGCACGAGCCCTTGTTTGGGAAGAAGCCATATACGATGAAACAAGCCGATTGAGAATTGCTGGATAAACGAGCGATGGGTGTTATTCGACCGGCGTTGGTTCGTAACATCGCGTTTAATATCGTCAAAGAGAAGATGACTGCGGGTTTGATGAAAGCCTTGTCGGACATATACAAGAATTCCTCTGTGATCAACAAGGTCTATTTGATGCAACATCTATTTAATTTAAAGATAGCCGAAGGTGCGTCAGTTACTAATCATATCAATGAATTCAATGTGATCGTTAGTCAATTGAGTTTGATTAATATGAACTTTGAAGATGAGGTATGTGTTTTGATTCCATTATCCTCATTACCTAATAGTTGGAATATTACTGTTATTGCTATTAGTAATTCCTCTAGATCAACAAGTTTAACTTTTGATGGAATTCATGATTTAATTCTGAGTGAGGATATCTATAGAAAAGAATTTGGCGAATCCGTATCTGCTACTTTAGTAAGTAAAAGTAGAGAAAGAACTAGTACTTGTGCTAGCAGAAGTAGTATGAACATGAATAAACCCAATCAGTCTAGGGCTGACGATGATGTCTGTTGAAACTGTGGCAAGAGATTACATCTTAGAAGGAATTGCTTTAAGCTGAAAAATGAAACGGGTAAGGGAATTAGAGTTGAATCTGTGAATGATGTTGCAGCTATAGCTGAAAATTCTGATGGTGTCGATTGTGTCTTGTCTGTCACTAAAAATTCGTCGTTTGATGGATGGATTATGAATTTTGATTATTCTTTTCATGCTACACCAAACATGAACTAGTTTGCTACTTATAAATGCACAAATAGTAGTAAAATGCAGTTGGGAAACAACGCTGAACGATATATTGTGGGTATTGATGATGTTAAAATCAGAATGCATTATGATATTGTAAGGACTTTGACTAGAGTAATACATGTTCCTGAATTGAAAATGAACTTAATTTTCTTGGATGCCTTATATTCAGCTATATGCAGGTATTCTTCACGAGGTGGAGTTCTGAAGATTGTTCGAGGTGCCATGGTGATAATGAAGTAATCAAGCATAGTAGCCTGTATGAACCTCAAGGTGAGACATTGATAAGTTTCGCTTCTAAGACGTAAACATCTGTTCAAAAGTCTAACGTTGGCTCGAGGAAGGCTTGGGTGATTATGTCAATGCACAAGTTTGATGCTGTTGTCATGAATATGCGGTCGACAGCTTTGATCGAAACGGAAATTGGTAATTTGATTAAGCATGTGCGAACTGACAGTAGCATGGAGTCTTACTCGAAGCTTGTAAATGAATTATGTATGAAAAATGGCATAGTGAAACACTGCATTAGTGCTAGTAAACCACAACAATTTGTCGAATTAATGAGTAGGAAATTACTAGAGACAGCCTGTAAAAAGATTTCTAGTGCTGGTATGGTTAGGAGAATTTTAGCGAATGTGTTTAGTATGGCGAGCTACCTAGTGAATAGATCCCTATCAACTGCGATTGGATATCGGACTTCCAAAGAAGTGTGGTCAGGTAATGTTGCTGATGATTCTATTTTTAGAATGCTTAGTTGTCTGTGTTATTATCGAATAAGTAATGATAAGCTCAATGTGGAGGTAAGGTACATATTCCATGGCTATGCACGAGGTGAGTGTGGCAATAAGTTGTGGTACCCGAATATAAATTCACATGTTTGCAACAGAGAATTTACCTTTAACGAGTCTCAAGTACTTCAGGCTAGGAGTGTTCATAGTAGTGTTCATACGGATATGGACGGTGTTCAGCTTGAGGTGGAGTTGCAACCAGAAACTCTTGAGGTGGCAGGTCCTAGCGTGGTAATTGACACAGATGGTGCTTATAGCGAGGTGGAGCCTATAGAGCCAACAATTGTTGTAACTACTAATATTGACAAGGTACGTTTTCGATTTCCTGACAGATATGGAAACAACGATGGTTTTGTTTTATCTGTGGTTAAGGGTTTTGTGTTAGATAGTCCTTGTGGAGTTGTTAAAGATGCATGTACAGTTGGTGTTCTGATGAAGTCCTCGGTTATGATGAAATTCAAGTGCGACTTGGACTTAGATGATGTTTGCGGCGATTGAGCCCATCGGGGCTGTTGGGAGAGTAGTAGCAATGAAGTTCAAATTCTAACTAAACGATTGCGATTTGGCTCAATGTCAAGCCAATGTAGAGATTGTTAAAATGTGCCTATAGTTTGAGCCCAATATTTTATTTGGACATAAGATTTGCATGAAAGATTTAAGTATCTGGTGGGGAACTATATCTCCTTTTTGGTGGTATGAGTGCAAGTCAAAGTTATTTATTGATATTGTTTAATATCAATATTGCTATTAGAATTAAAAAAGGAAAAAGAATAATGTTAGAGGGAGGTTATCCTTGATGTAATCTTTTTGGGAATCCGAATCTCCTACATGTATGGCCGGGGTCATGATGTTCTTGGCCATTAGATCTTTCCCCCTTTAATAAGGGGAAGATCTAATGGCTAGTGTGGCTATGATCGTCTGCCATAATGGCAGACGATCCATACACTCTTTTTGGGATGCCGGGTGGCTTCCTTTTCGCATGGCACTATATATATATATATATATGTGTGTGTGTGTGTGTGCATGAGTCATGTTTGTTTGATAGTCAAGTCTTGAAGCGCCGTTAGGTGTGTGCTTGGAGGAAGACTGATCAAATTGTGGAAGCGCCGAGTTGATGAGTGCTTGAGCGTAGAAACCTCGAAGCGTCATTCGTGTGCTTGAGTAGGGTTTCTTAAAGCGCCATCGAGTGCTTGGCAAATTTTCTTCTTTGTGAATTTTATTCGCGGAATTAATCAAGAATTCAAGTGTGGAAGTCGATTAAATCTTAAGGTTAGATTTGTGTTTTAATTTCTTTGCAAGATTGAGAGATTATTTCGCTAGGAATTGGGGCTAAACACTGTGTGCGTTCTTGTATGTAATTGAGGCTTGGAGAATACTGAGAGTGTTTGAATGACTCGAGTTGATCTATAATCTCTGTATGTCATTCGTTCTATAGTGGAATTTATTGTTGCTCTCCCCGTGGACGTAGATCTCTACTATTGAACCACGTATATTTGGTGTTCGATTTGCTTTACTCGTTCTGTCTGTTTATTTGATCGATCGTTTGGTTCCGCGTGACAAACTCACCCAAAAAAATTTTAAAGAATTGACTGTGTAACGATGTTTGAGTGACTGTAAAACTAACGGTTTATTTTGGATTGCAAAAAATAATAACTAACTAATTACTTAAAAATTATTATGGAGTTACAACATATTATTACAACATATTTTGGATTGCAAAAAATAATAAATTGATGTGGATCTTGTAAACGATCAACGTTCATCGAGACAAGTATCTTACCGGATAGGATATAGGTTCTCGTAGCGAAAGCTACTCTCTCTCTCTCTATTACGTAGTTACATATGTAGTTGCTAAGGAAAATACTTAACTTACCCATTTGAGCGAGCTGATGTTATCCATCGGTAGAGTGAGATGTAGCCTATGTAGGGGAGCAAGGAGATGGAATTATTTGTATGTGCAAAACGGTTACTTTGACTCGAAACCTTTCAAGAAGTAACATCTATATGTGTGCTACTACACATTAATAGTGAACTGCGAGAAACGAAGCTCTCCGTAAATGATTTTCCGATGCTATTCATCTGACAATAATTAATAAGCCCGTCAAATAATATCCCTGCGTCGATGCACAACTTAGGAATTGCCAAATTGGACAAATCTCCACTCCGGCGATCAATCCGCACAACAAATGTGGGTTAGGTTTGGTTCTTGTATGATTGTATCTGCGCAAATGAGGCTGGCCCTTGCCCAATGCCAACGAGGGCATCTCAGTCCTAATGTAATATATATATTATTTAAAAATTTCATGTCAGCCGATAGTATTACATCAGTACCGACTAGCCAAATTGATCTAATGAATTGATTTGGTACGTATGCAAAATGTTTATGATTGAATTGACAAAAAAAAAAAATTTATGACTGAATTGACACAATTATAATAAGTTTAAGACTTTTTTTTAGTGATTCTCCCACACTCGATGCTCAAGTTAGTTCTTGTGATAGGGAAATTATTGCTATAGAAGAGTGAGATTGGCTAGAAGAAGCTAAGCAGAGGGTTCCATCTTATACGGGTACCCTCAATGGTCTGTTGGGTCGATGTTGATATACAGTGGTTTCCAGTGTCAGTTGGCTACATGCGATAGATGGCCATTACCAAAGACGGTTGGCACTCCGAGAAGATACATAATCTACAATCTACAGCGGTCTTGCAGTGGCGAGATGTAATTGAAGACCAATACATGCACCATCTTTGTTAGTCAGACGAGATTCGATAGACAATCCAAATCAAAAAAAGCTTATAAATCCAAAGTCAAGCGATATATTCCAACACTTATTATCACGTGCGAAACAGGTCATGAATGACACGAGGGGCCGGACGAGTGGGGTGAAATCGCACACGAAATAAACCAGAGCAAAACCTGGCCTTGATACGTGAGAAGATATGATCCAAAAGCTTAATCTTATACTCAGATGGAGACCAGTCGTACAAGTACGAGCGACGCGGGAGATATTTCAAAAGATTTAATCGACATCTTATCTAGATGTAACACCGTCACGTACGATTAGTTTCTTGATGGCTGGATCCGACGTGCTGACTTCCCCATTCTCTTCTCCATCTCCTCCCAGGCCATGTTTCCATCGATCCACCATCCCCAATGATCACGCCACCTTCTCCTAGCCACCATTGCTACCCCGTCTTGCCACGGTCTCCATCAATTGCCGTCTCCCACACCACCCCCCCCCCCCCCCCCTCTCGATCTCGATCTCTCGAACTAGATAGCTCATCGACATGGGGGCTAGAAATGTCGACGCGCTTCCTCAGAACACGAAATTGATAGTTTTGTCTCTGAGAGAGAGAGACAGATTTGGTGGAATTAGAGCTTGGTGTTATTTGGTAGGTCGGGTGTAAGATTAAAGGACATGTACTATGTAGATACTAGATATGTTGTTTGTTTGAAAAACAAAACAAAATAATGCATTTTTTGTATCTCACATAGAATAGAAAGGAAAGAGAAATTCTCTTTATTAATTAGAAGGCTGCCAGATAAAGAAATGGGCAAGTAAGCTAGACTCAACTATACTCGCGTGCGGATGCACGATTATTAGACGCACTTACCGATTTTGACGCGAATTTGAATTTTTTTTTTATTTTGAAATAAATTGTTCTATAATTATATTTTATTTTTTAAAATTATGACTGTTCGGACACGAACAGTTGCGTCCGAATGGCGGTTGTCACTTATCGAACAGTTGTGTCCGAATGACTGTTATCACCACGAACAGTCATGTCAGTATTGTAACTTTTCAGACATGAAGTGGTGCGATGTTTCGGACATGAATTGGTGCAATATTTCGAACATGAATAGGTGTGTTCGTATATGAGCAGTCTATATAATAGACATTTTGTTCAGTTTTTAAAATCAACTTTTTTTTTCTACGTTTTTCCTTCAAAAAAGAGACAGCCATGTTTTCATTGTTTCATAGAAAATTTTAAGAAATTTATTGGAATTACTATCCAGTATTCTAGCCGTGACTTTGTTGTATCCTGAAGGGAATTTGTCAGAAACCTATAGCAATTTCGTGGGGCAAATTGATTCTACAAGAGATTGATTACACACTTTAAAGTCCAACTACATTGTTACTCCATTTTTCGTTTTTTCTATCGAGATAGGAGTATGATCTTCCGGAATAAGATAAAGGAAGCACTTATGCACGGTAGAATAGAAGTTCCACGTCCCAACTTTTATAAAAACACGCCTATGTACGTATACTGTGATTAAGCTAAGTTACTTAGGAAAATCCATGCTTTTAGAAAATGGGATTAAACAGAAGAAATACGCTTATGTGATAGGTTTATATATATATAACAAGTATTTAAAAATTATTGTGAGATCCGCTCTTTCAAGAATTTATAAATCATAAGACACCGTTTTTCTCACAATCACAAAAAAAAACTGTTATGCCAGCAAAGTAGTTCATTTTTTGAGACTCCTATGATGGCATACACAGTTGAGTCTCTTATTCACTGGCATTACGTAAACTACTATATCGTCATGCTCTTATATATCCTAAAGCCGAACCCAGTTAATGGCAAGCTAATCAAGACATTCATGCATAGATCGATAAGGTAAAAATTAGACACTAATCAAATATTTGAGAAAATCTTGTAAAAATTCATAAATTTATTGCACGGTAGTCATTTCAATCACAAACATTTAATTATGCTAATTAGTTCTAAACATTTTGACAATTTATCAATGTAGTAATTCTAATCAATTTTGACTGAAAATTGCAAAGATGGAAGTCAGCTGGCCAATATGGCACAATTGTTGAATTGTTGTAGACGGTTTTTGCAGTTTTTTCTTAAATATTCTGAATTTCTTCTTCTTCTTTCCCCATCTTGTCATGGGGCCGGTCATCAACAAGACCCAGTGAACATAGAAAGAAAATAAGGAAAAAAAAAAGAAAAAGGAAAAAAGAATCAAAGAAATCTGAATTTTTTAAAAAATTTTGTAAGAATTTGTGTACATCAACAATTTCCTATCAAAATTAATCGAAAGGACTACATTGACACTTCGTAAAAGAGTTTAGGACTAAATCGATACGATTGAAAAGTTTTGAACCGAATTAGTTGCTATACGATAGGTTTAGAATTTTTTGGACAATTATTTTAGAATATTTCATTACCTTGACAAAACAGGTTTGCTGAGGCAGTTTAGATAGTGCATGATAACACTTCTTACCAACTTCTCAAATTCTGACCAAAAATTGATTTCTCTACTTCTCCTCAAAATCAGAAATTGATTTTTTTACTTCTGCTTCGAATCGACTTATGATCACATAAATTTATTTAGTAACGGTTGAAAATTTTTATTTTTGAAATATTATTAACAAAATATTTGGCGGCAGCGGCAGCTGGTGGCGGCGACCATGGATGGCAACGGTGGTCGAAAGAGGCTCGTGTGGTTGAAAAATGTGATTCTGAAGACGAGAAATAAAAATTGTTAACTTCTTAAAATTGGCCAAAAATCCATTCAGAAGTAGAAAATTTTACCATAAGTCAATTTTTTTACAAAACGCATTTCTACTTCGAGATTAATTTTACCAAACGAATTTTCTCGCTAGATTGATTCCTGACATAAAAATTTCCATTTTGAAGTGTTATCATTTAGCATCTTCACTGTTTGAACGTTGAAACTACGTAAGCAAGCCTTGACGCCTCTCTCTCCCTCTCTCTCTCGCACGCTCGCTCGCTCGCGTCCGTTCGAGGAGGAGAGAATCCCAAAGTCGAAGAAAGCTTCCAACAACAAAAGAACAGACGAAAGGAGGGGAAAACCACATCTCCTTCTCTGGAGCTTTCAAAAAATCTCAGTCAGGTACTCCCAACCACATCAGACAAGACTTCCTCAGCTTTCCAAGTTGAATTCCGGCTTCACGACAAGAGGATCCATGTCAAATGTCCACCCTCATGTCCTCCTCCTCCTCCTCCTCCTCCTCCTCCTCCTTCTCATAGGTTTCTTGACCCCGTCTCTTTTTCTCGACCCGAGCGCCCGCGAAGGAGCCGTAGACAGTCAAGAAGCCCTCTTCATCTTTTAGCTTTTGCACACTTCCTCTCGACGGCTTATCGGGTTAACGATTCCGACTTTCCATGGCTCTGAAAATCTCGGGCCTCCACTGTTTCTTTTCCCGAACCAGCTAAAGTCAATGGTTTTTTGCCCACAATATACAAATGGTTAGTGTGGAAATGCTGAATGATTCCCCGGGTTGACTTTCGTCGAGATAAGAGGGGTTTAAGATAATGGGAATTCGGCTCTGCTCGTCCCCAAGTGTCCGGAAGAATGCACGAGGACAAAAGAACGGAGCCAGGATTTTGCCGCAAGTTTTGCGGTGATCGATCGAGCTGTATATTCTAGCTTTGAATTTTCAAAAAGCCCGATCGAGAACAACATACGAGAAGAGATCTTGAGAAAGGGAAGGGGAGGCCCAAGGCCCACTTTGTCAGTCCAAAGATTCATATTGGACAGCTTTAAGGAAAAACCGCTTAATACCATAAACAATTCTCATTAAAAAAAAATCCCCCAACGTATGCTTTTACCCCAATTCTACGGATCTAATACAAAAAAGCCTCAATTTTAACATCTGTCTCAATTATATCTGAATTTTTTTTTGTCTTATAGAAAACTCTCAACTTTTATTTTTGTCTCAATTCCACCACAGTTAGTCTTCCGTTCATAATTACCATTAGTTTATCCTATGTGTATTTTCAAGTAGGTAATGAATTACATCTTAATGAAGCTGACGTGAAAAAAACCCTCCAACTACTCTTTTGTTGTCTGCTTTCCCTACACATTACTGGAAGATACATAGATACTCAATATGGCATGTTTCGTATTTTTTTCGTCACTCAACAGCCCAAAGAATAGCTAGACATGGAGATTTGATTATTTGGACAAACGATCTCCAATCTCATCTTCCTTGAAAACTGCTCTTTCTGAATTTCGAATGTTCATTGGTGAGTTCAGCAAGAAATTTCAAGTCTTTAGAATTAACTAACTGTGACAAAAAAAAAATCATGGATAGATAGCTGACAGCGGTACAATAAGTAAAAGTTAGGGATTTTTTATGAGATAAATTTTTTAGATATAATTAGGACAAATACTAAAGTTTGGTCTTCTTTTTTTTTTGTATTAGGCCAGTAGAATTTTGACAAAAGTCAAAGTTGCCGGTTTTTTATGAGAATAAAAAAGCTTTGGCTATAATTGGCACAAATACTAAAGTTGAGGTTAAATGTTGAAAATACATCAAATAATAAGAAAAGTAAGAATAGTTACAAATCTATTTGAAAAGATGAGAAAATAAGATCAATTGCTTGAGGAGTGCAAACATTGTCTTAAGATAATTTTGTTCCCTCAAAGAAAATAAGACCTTCTTCTTTATTCCGTAGAAAAAAAAATAGAAATAACGAAATGTGTATGACCAAGCAAAAAAGAAATGATATGCAAAGGAAAGAAAAATCCTCTTTTTAATTAGTCGTGTCATTTAGGACTATTGTTTAAAGTTTAGTTTTATGCACAGGGATCACCTGCCTTAAAGGCAGATGACATAGTCAACCCTCGCCGCCCATAATAAGCCTTCCCCCCTATATCAAGGGGGGAATGGGCAGCTGGGATTGACCGGATTCCTTGCTTTAAGGCAGGGAATCGAATCCTAGTTTTATAAGCAAACATACAAGTCTGTTATAGCTCAATTGGTAGTTATTAAATTCGTTACCGTTATAAAGATGTCATTTCATTCATACGAAGCCAAGCAGATCCGATTTAGGCCTAGGACCCCACTTTGAACCCATTGCCTGGCCTTGGGTAATGGATCGAATGAACACTCACGGAAACAATGGATGTTATGACAGAATAGAGGATTCATGAAGAAATAAGTCAAACGTTAAGAAGTCGTTATAGATTCACGATGAATCAAAACCGTTACGAATTTGTGACGGTAAAAAACCGTTACAAAAATAATAGATTTTCATAACTTTTTTTTAAATCATTATTTTTAAATATTTCAAAACCGTCGTAATATAGCATAGCACCCCCAATGGAAAGCTTGAGCTTGATGTTATTATCACGACATTATCGGTACCATGAGAATTAAAGAAAATTCAAACACTTCATTTGCACAAAATTATTCAAATTGCTGACATTTCTACACTATTCATTGGCTCGCTCTTCCAATCTAATTCATTCAATCTTTATCCTCAAACAAAGCCCCAATCTCTTCTAAGCTCTTGCCTTTCGTCTCGGGCAAGAAGAAATAGAAGAACACAGTCGCAAACCCCATTACCCCGGCGAGCACAAGAAACATCCCCTCAAACGTTATCTCCCTGGAGATGCTCAGGAACGACATCGCCACCGCCCCGCTCATGAGCCGGTTCACTGCGATGGCCAAGCTCGTCCCCTGGGCCCGCAACCTCGTCGGGAACACCTCGGACGAGTAGACCCACGTGATGGGCCCGAGTCCTATCGAAAAGAACGAGACGTCGGCGCAGAGAGCCACCACGCACAGCGCGATGGCCCATGCGGGCTTGCTTCCCGAGCTCCCAAGGAACGCCGAGCCCACACCCAGCCCGGCCAAGGACATCGCCATCCCGGCGGAGCCCAGCAGCAGGAGGGGCCTCCGCCCGAACCGGTCCAAGAAAAGGGCCGATACGAACACGAAGAACGTCTTTGCAACGCCCATGATCACCGTGACCCCCATGAGCTGCCGTCGGTGGCTGATTCCAGCGTCTCGGAACACCTCCGGGCTATAATACACGACGGCGTCATTCCCGGATGCCTGCATGAAGAAGTTGACCCCGATTGCGGCGACGAGTATCCTCCTGATGGGCCGGGACGGGCTCCACAGGAGCTCCCTCCATACCCCCTGCCCGTTCCAGTGGGCCGGGCCAGGATTGAGGGAAGCCGCATTGACCATGTCGCCGAGCCGCAATTCTGCCTCTTCCTCGGTCTCTGATGTCCTGACCAGTACTTGCCTCGCCTCTTCCAGCCTCCCTTCCAGGACTAGCCACCTGGGTGATTCCGGCATCGCCATCACACCCAACCCGATTGCGACAGCTGGCAGAACTGCCAGGCCCAGCATGAGCCTCCAATTTACATCAGGCGGGAGGCCTGACAGGGCGTAGTTGGATATGTAACCTAGGAGGATGCCCATGTTGATGAAGAGCTCGGGGAGCGAAGACAGGAAGCCTCGGGTCATCGCCGGCGAGAGCTCAGCCACGTAGACCGGAGCGATCATGAGGGAGAACCCAACGCCGAGCCCGGCGACCACCCTCCCAGCCATGAGGAACGAGAACGACGGGGCGAGGCCCATCAGGAGCGCGCCGATGAAGAACGTGCTGGCCGCGAGGACGATGGTCCGCCGGCGGCCGATCCAATCAGAGGTCCGGCCTGAGGCCAGAGACCCGAACAGCGACACCACGTTGAGAGAGCCCACCAAGATCTCAACTTGTGTTGACGTGATCTTGAGGTCCTCTTTGATGAACATCGCTGCGCCACTCATCACCCCAATATCTGCAGAAACCAAATCCAGCAAACACGCATTCAAATGTATTCGCGTCGAAACTAACCAATTCAGTGACCAACCCAACTTCACGAATCGTACAACATCAAGGACAGGTTGAGTGTACAGACCAGACAGATGCAAATCAAAGAGAAGATCAATGCGGATGGAGCTCTTCAAGACTCACCATATCCCAATAGGACGGAGTTGGTGGAAGCCAAGACGGCCCCGGCAAGAGCGTATCCGTTGAACCGGCAACTTCCATGAGCAGCAGAATCGCTCCCGGGCTCATTTTTTTCTTGGAACCTGACCTTGACGGGTCGTTTCTTGAGCAACGTCTCTTGTTTTCCCTCATCTTTCAGATCGTGCCGACACGACTCGGATTTCGAGATCAAAGGGTAGCGGAGGCTCCTGTCTGGTTCTTGCATGGAGGGGGAGCGAAAATGAGATCTTTTCGGGCTAAAAGAGGCAGCGAGGTCTCAGGAATGAGAAGACCATTTCAAAACGAGAAGGTAATCCGAAGGACATGCCAAATGGAAACTAACATGACCTGGAAACTTGTTCTTTAGCAATTATTATTTTGTCCCGTTGCTCCTTAAGTCATTTTTATTAAGGTAATGATATCTTTGAATTGAAAACAACTCAAGTGGGCAGTAGTTTATGCAGATATCAGCAGCCATCGGAAATGTTTTTCCAACCCCGAACCCTAATCTTTAATCGGTGCCCCCTTAACGAGCGTCCTCCCTGGGAGCATTTACACGTGAAAACGAAGCGAAACGTCACGATAAAACATTTTGTCTGGGATCTCGATTTCTCTCGGGAAGTGACAAGATTCCGATGAGCGTGAATCGTTCACGAACACAGATCCAGAGTTGGAAAAGAAGCAGCACATGATGCTAGAGAACCTTAGCAGAGTAACTTTCGCTGTAAACTTTGGAAGATCCACTCGAGCAAAGGGGCGACGATGGCGGGCTCCTGCCAGCCCGGAAATCGTTTGCTTTAGCGACCTTCAATCTATTAATAAATTTTCCCCGTGTACTTTACTGAATGAAAATGATTGCAAACGTCGAAAAGAAGAACAAGATTTCAAAGCGCCATGTGAGCTAAATAAATTGTGGAGCGTGACGTTAGCTGTCCGGCTGTCCCTATACTTACGTGAAAAAGCAGGTTCCAGTCCAGGAAAGAGAGGGGATTGTGCCTTGTGGTATGCACGCGCCTCTCTCGAGGCCAGACTAAATTTACAAGAAAACCTAGAAAAATGCAGGATACTTTGATACGATCACCACACAATTAGTTTTGTAGAATTGTTATTAAGTGCCGACAATGAAGAGTTAAAATTGTGTTCGGTAGGGGTCTTTAATCTATTCACGTCGAAAGTTGGATGAACTCGGAGGACGCAGTTTCAAACCAAATCAACGTAAACATTTTATCGTACATATACTCTTCAATGTATCCGCTAAAAGAGGGCACGTCCACTAGCGATTAGAGAGGGTTAGTTGATCCAGGCCTTGACGACTGACTGGCTAACCCCTGTGCTATGGTGGCGCCGCCACCGGATAGGGGCTTTCAAGCCATCATCTAGACGACTGTGGCCGGTGAGAGCCAACGGGTTGATGGGCCTTTTAGGAAAAGGTGCCGTTATCTGTTCAATCAATCCGAAGGGGCGGGGGGGGCGGGTATGGGGGGGGGGGGGGGCTAGGGTTCTAAAAATATTTAAAAATGACATGCCATCGTATTCAATCACGAAAGTTGGATTGATTTTAGGTCAAGTTTTGGAACTTGATTCCGACTAATAATATTTAGAATTTGAATATGTTTTTATAAATAATTGTAGGGCTTTAATTGTATATATCTCAATTACAAAAGATGCGCCAGTTGTACATATCATGTCATACAAAAGAAAAATTTAAAAAGCATTAAAAGTTAAGAGAATTGTCAAAAAAAAAGTCTTAAAACTTATTGCAATTGTGTCAATTGAATCTTTTTTTTTGTCAATTAAATCTTAAACATTTTACAATTATGTCAATTCAATCCACTTTGTTGTCTTGCGTTGGCATGAACAATCTTTAGTGATATTTTTACTATTTTTTTTGCTTACTTTTTTTTCTCTTTATTCTCTCTTCCCTATTACTGTGTTGTGGTTGGCAAGCTCCGGCAAGGTCGCCAGAGTTGCCGGTGAGGGCTTCGCAGCCTTGACGGGCCTTGCATGGATCTGGGGAAGGGCAACCTCGCCATGACCTGGCCTAGGGTCGGGGGCTGCGAAACCCTCGCCGACCTTAATACATTAGGTAGGGTAGAGATTTAGAAAGAGGAAAAAATTAAGGAAAAATTAAAAATAAAATTATCATTAGAAAGTATTCACGTCAGCGTCGAATGACAAAGTGAATTGAATTGACACAATAACAAAATGTTTAGGACTCAATTAGCAAAAAAAAAGGGCTTATAACTGATTTAGCACAATTGCAATAGGCTTAAGATTTTTTTTTTTTTTGTGAATTTTCCATCAAAAGTATTTTGCATTCGGCATTAGCAAGTCCCCCTAATGCTTAAATTGAAAAATTTCTATGAGCTCATTAATGTTGTTAGATATGAAATCCGATTACGTTACCTTAGACTTGAGCATCCAATTTTTCGTTTGACTTGGAAAAAAAATAAAGGCAATTCCCTGTAACTTTTCATTCACGAAACTTTTCTTATGCCATCTTACCTCTATATATTATCTCTATATACCCTTTCTTTTATTTGGGAAAAATCTTCGGCATGTTCAAAACTTGCTTTTGCCTGCCTTTTATTGTATTTTTATATATGTGCTGAAACCTTTGCCAGCTTTTGCAAAAGGCAATGATATACTGTGCATATTCAGAATCTTCGGTGGCCAAAGCTTTTGGACCATTTGAAAAGAAAAGAAAAACATGAAACAGAAATTATCGGACCATCATCACTGCCCAAATTAGTTTGGACCATCTGGCACGTTCAAATCTTGCCGCGTTTTATTTCTTATTTAATTTCAAAATTTGTAGAATATCCAAAATATACAGCGATTGTCCAGTAGATTTATGTATATATACTTTCATCATAATTATTTAACACCTAATATCCCCCCCCCCTTCTCTTTAAATTTTCAAGCTCTGACAAAAACTGATATTTAATGAAAATAGCGAATCCATACGAGGAGCACTAATTTTTTCCTCTGTTATTCTTTCGCCTAATGCCCTGAAAAACATCTCACTTTAACTGTTGCTCTAATTCTATCTTTTGTATCATAAAAGACCGCTAACTTCAGGTACGGTGACGCAGAGAAGTAATACCTTGAAAAATAATTTTCAAAAGATAACTGAATTGATAGAATGATAACGTTGATTACAAAGGTGGACGTGACTCCATTAGGCATCAGAATAACTAAAATAACATAATCTAAATCGTATCTAACTTATCCTAATGGAATTCGAATCAAATATTAAAGATAATCAGAATATTTCTAATTTTCTAAATTAGAAAACAGCCTAAAAAGTAATCTAACCGACTCTGGAATGTCAAAATCCATTGTATCTCACAGCAAAGCAATGACTTTGAATCAGACAGTCGTTTCGCTTCAACCGACTAGTTTTGAGCGCGATCCGAGATTGTTTGACCCAAGATCCGAAATTACCGACGAAATCGCACAAGTTTTTGACGATCTAATTTGACGAGATAATCACATACCGGTTGTTCTACATCATACGGTCTCAATTCTATCCTTTTTTTTGTTTCATAAAAAAAACTCAAAGTAATTTGGGGAGGACTACTCTTTGATTTCAAAGTAATTTTAATCTTTTTCCACACAAAAGAGTAAGTATTCTCCCTAACTCGATGAGTGATATCTACATCACACTGCCAAGATCGCCCTAATAAGACATGACATGCATCCATCTCCATGACATCACAGACGATAATATACTGATATGATTTCCTAATCGAATTAGGTAGGCAACATAACTGAGTATATTAAGTTCTGCTCCTTTACGAATCCACCCGATCGTATAAGGTGCGGGATGCGGCTCTGTCTTCAACTGAAAGTGATCCACCAAGGCCTTTGATACTATATTTTCGCAACTTTCACTATTAATGATGACATCGTATACCTTGCCGTTGACAGTACAATAAGTGCAAAAGAGTTAATTTCGCTGGGTGTCTTCTATCAACGAGGCAAGCAATAGGCATCAGACAACACAGTTGATTTGCTCACCCACTTCATCATCTACTTCTTCCTCATCCACCCACTTTTCTTCATAGGCTTCATCATCATGCTCAACAATATTAGCCATCCTCCGCCGTGAACAATTGCTGGAACTATGGCCTAGCTCATTGTACTTATAACATTTAATCGGTTGCACTCGGATTAGGCGTACGAGTGTTTGATGCCATCGGTTCTTTGGACACTCACGCGGTACTCCTAAATTTCGGTTCGTATCATTGTGTAACTGTGTCGAAGAACTCGAAATTTCAGTTTTCTTTCCTTTTCCGAACATTCCACGACCTGAGTAGCTGTTACCCCAAGTATTAGGGCTAGCTCTTTCCAAATGCATCTTTACCTTTCTCGCCATCTCCTGGGCATCATTGACAGTAAACAATCGATGCAAGGACACTTGATCCTGGATATTGAGTCGCAACCCGTTGATGTACCGAGCAGTTTATTGGGCATCTGATTCTTCAAGGTTATTGCGGTCAGAGAGTCGAAGAAACTCTCCTGTATAAGCTTGGACGTACCGATTCAACTGCCTGCAATTTTGAAATTGTTGAAATAGCAACTGCTCATAATTCAATGGAAGGAACCGCTTCTTCAACTTCTGTTTCATCTAATTCCACATCTGGATTGGTGCCTATACTTGTCAACGTTGGGTCAGTTGAATCTGCTCCCACCAAGTCGAAGTGCTACCCTTCAGTTTATACGCGACAAGTTTCACTTGGCGATCCTCTTCGATCTTCATGGCATCGAAAAAAATTTTGACCTTCCAAAGCAAGTCCATAAAATCTTCAATATCTAGGTTACCATTGAAAGTAGGGAGATCTACCTTCAATTGATACTGCTCAGGATTTCGGCGTTAACCTCCTTGTCTGCGACCTCCACGAACGTACTCATCCTGGAATCATCTATATTGACGACCTCCACGAATGGGCATTTCCTAGAAATCCTCTTTGTCTTCGTCTTCAATATCCTCGACATAGTTTGATGTCTATGTCAGAGATTTCTTACACGCTTCATGGCAATTTCGGGATCACGAACGATATGAATTCGCTCGATTGGAAGAACACCAGGGGCTTGATTTGTGGACAAACGCTGGATGGCCTCAAGGATCTCTTGAAACTTCCGATCGGTTTGATCCACGAATTGGTTGAAGTCCATCCGTGTAATAGGCTTGTTTTCACGGCCATCAGTTACGGGGATATTGACATTCACGTTACTCACCATCGTCACAGGAGAACCCTACTCTGATATCAAATGACATAGAGAAGCAATAACTTGAAAAATAATTTTCAAAAGATAACTTAATTGATATAATAATAATGTCGATTACAAAGTTGAACGTCCTATATATAAAGATAGGACTCCTTTAGGCATCAGAATAACTATAAATAAGATAATCTAAATGGTATCTAACTTATCATAATGAAATTCGAATAAAGTATTACAGATAATCAGAATATTTCTAATTTCCTAAATTAGAAAACTACTTGAAAAGTAATCTAAATAACTTCAAAATGTCAAAATCTATCGTATCTCACAGCAAAGCGGTGACTTTGAATCAAACAACCGTTTCGCTTCAACCGATCAATTTTGAGCGCGATCCGAGATCGTTTGACACAAGATCCGAAATTACTGACGAAATCGCGCTGGATTTTCACGATCCAATTTGACGAGATAATCACATGCTAATTGTTCTACATCATACGATCTCAATTCTATCCTTTTTTTTGTTTCATAAAAAAAAAACTCAAAGTAATTTGGGGAGGACTACTCTATGATTTCAAAGTAATTTTAATCTTTTTCAACACAAAAGAGTAAGTATTCTCCCTAACTCGATGAATGATATCTCCATCATACTGCCAAGGTCGCCCTAATAAGACATGAAACGCATCCATCTCCACGACATCACAGACAATAATATCTTGATATGATTTCCCAATTGAAATAGGTAGGCGACATAACTGAGTTATCTTAAGTTCTGCTCCTTTATGAATCCACCTGATCATATAAAGCGCGGGATGTGGCTCTGTCTTCAATTGCAAGTGATCTACCAAGGCCTTTGATACTATATTTTTGCAACTTTCGCTATCAATGATGACATCGCATACCTTGCCGTTGACAGTACAACGAGCGTGAAAGAGTTGATTTCGCTGGGTGTCTTCTATTCGTGGGGCAAACAATAGATGTCGGACAACACAGTTGACTTCCCCACCCACTTCATCATCTACTTCTTCCTCATCCACCCACTCTTCTTCATAGGCTTCATCATCATCATGTTCAATAATATTAGCCATCCTCCGCCGTGGACAATCGCTGGAACGACGACCCAGCTCATCGCACTTATAATATTTAATCGGTTGAGGTTTGACATATGGATTTTGTGCACTCGAATTAGGCGTACGAGTGTTTAATGCCATCGGTTCTTTGGACACTCTTGCGGTACTCTCCGAATTTTGGTTCGTATCACTGTGTTACTGTGTTGAAGAACCCGAAATTTTAGTTTGCTTTCCTTTTCCGAACGTTCCACGACCCGAGTAGCTATTACTCCAAGTATTAGGGCCAACTCTTTCCAGATGCATCTCAACATTTCTCACCATCTCCTGGGCATCATCGACAGCAAACAATCGATGCAGGGACACTTGATCCTGGATATTAAGTCGCAACCCATTGATGTACCGAGCAGTCTGTTGGGCATCTGATTCTTCAAGGTTATTGCGGGCATAGAGTCGAAGAAACTCTCCTGTATAAGCTTGGACGGACCTATTCAACTGCCTGTAATTCTGGAATTGCTGAAATACCAACAGCTCATAATTCGATGGAAGTAACCGCTTCTTCAACTTCTGTTTCATCTGATTCTATGTCCGGATTGGTGCCTATCCTTGTCGACGTTGGGTCAACTAAATCTGCTCCCACCAAGCCGAAGCGCTACCCTTCAATTTATACGCGACAAGCTTCACTTGGCGATCCTCTTCGATCTCAATGGCATCGAAAAAATTTTCGACCTCCCAAAGCCAGTCCTTAATATCTAGGTTACCATTGAAAGCAGGGAGATCTACCTTCAATTGATAATGCTTAGGATCTCGGCGATAACCTCCTTGTCGGCCACCTCCATGAACGTACTCATTCTAGAATCCTCTATATTGACGACCTCCACGAATGGACATGTCCTGAAAATCCTCTTCGTCTTCAATAACCTCGACATAGTTTTGATGTCTATGTCGGGGATTTCCTCCACTCCTCATGGCAATTTCGGGATCACGAGCGACATGAATTCGCTCGGTTGGAAGAACACCAGCGGCTTGGTTTGTGAATAAACGCTGGATGGCCTCAAGGATCTCTTGAAACTTCCGATCGGCTCGTTTTCACGGCCCTCAGCTACGGGGAGATTGACATTCACGTTACTCAACATCGTCACAGGAGAATCCTGCTCTAATACAAAATAACGCAGAGAAGTAATAACTTGAAAAATAATTTCCAAAAGATAACTGAATTGATAAAATGATAATGTCGATTACAAATGTGCACGTCATATATAGAAATAGGACTCCTTTAGGCATCAACATAATTATAAATAAGATAATCTAAATCGTATCTAACTTATTCTAATGAAATTCGAATAAAATATTATAGATAATCAGAATATTTCTAACTTCCTGAATTAGAAAACTGCCTGAAAGTAATCTAAACGAATCCGGAATGCCAAAATCCATCGTATCCCATGAAAAAACGATGACTTTGAATCAGACAGCTATTTCGCTTCAACCAACTAGTTTTGAGCACGATGCGAGATCGTTTGACCCGAGATCCGAAATTACAAACAAAATTGCGCCGGCTTTTGACGAACCAATTTGACGAGATAATCACATGCCAGTTGTTCTCCATCATACGGTCTCAATTCTATCCTTTTTTCTGTTTCATAAAAAAAAAAAACCTCAATTTTAGGTCTAGTTCCAATTTTATCATAAATTTTTTTGTCTCATAAACAACTTTCAACTTTAGGTCAAGTATCAATGTTATTATAATTTTTTTTTTGTCTCATAGAAAAAAACTTAGCTTTAGATCCAATTTCAATTTTACGGTAATTTTTTCTCATAAAAGATTATCCACTTTACTTGAGTCTTAAATATGCCTCGTTAACTCTCCGTCAAAATGACCTAGTAATTTTGCATATCTAACAAACTCTTGTGCTTGGAAATGTTCCATCTATCGCATTTAATGAGAGCATATTTGATGGAGAGCGATAGAAGTAATATAGATTTGGAGGACGTTTCTCATGATTTAAACATAAGGTTTTTGTGTAGAGTTAGAGCGCATGAAGTTAAGTGTCGCGACCTAAAATTAGGCTAATGTATTATTAGGTCAATTAAATTAATTAACCTAATACGGACCCTCCCAAGTCCTACCAAATCAGAACTTAGGTTTATTCGTGAAAAATATTCAAATCGGAGCCGCCACTAACCATTTACGGTAGGTTGATTAGAAACCTATATAAAATAGTGGGATAACTATTTTATCTCAACGAACTAGAGAAAATGAGTTCAGGGACTAGTTACATTAATTTAAAAAAATTAATGTACTTTCGATACCCAATTTTCAAGAAAAATACTTAGTTTGATGACTTGAACTGTTTTTTATTTTCTTTTATTAAATGCAATGCTTATGCAATCTAATTATATGAAATGTGATATGACCTGACAAAGATGTATGACATGACATAATGACGTGGCAATTATGCATGACATAGAATAATTACGTGGCAAATATGCATGACGTAGAAAATGTGATGATGCAAACTAAATTATATGCTGGCAATGTGAATGACATTTTTTTTTGGTATTTTTTTTGCGTATTTTTGGATTTGTGAAAAATGAAGTAAAATGCTATCCTGGAGTCAAAAAAAATGTGATTAGACTTAAAAAGAAGCATGGCATTCTTTTGGAAATTTTCAAGAATTTATTCAATTATGAAAATAACGAAAATTTGAACAAAAATAAACAATATTGCCCATAAAACACCTTTAAACCCGAAAATCTGATTTTATTCACAACATCCCCTGAGATTAGGGTTAGCAAGTGAATATTTTATTGAATAAACGTCATCCCTATATACATAGGACAAACCTTGAAATTCTATTTAGGAATTAGCAATTCGCTCCTCAAGATTGAGGATTTGATATCTAATTCACGCGTACAGACACAATCGAATTTCGAGATCAAAGTCATATGTTGCCCTTAATGTACATTTTCCGAGGGACAAGGCACAATGCGGAGCACGTGTTATGGGCAATATTATTTACTAAAGTTCAAACTTTATAACAAAGCAAATAAGAAACAATATTGAATAATATAAACATGCTAAACATAGAAGTGAAAATAAGTGAATCAAAGCCACATGAATTTCGAAAAATAATCCCTAGGGGATCACAATTTTTTTTATAAAGGAGATAGGCTGCTATCCACAAAGGATATCGATATATCTTAGAATTTAGGAAAAATCATCTCTTGACATCTATCGAACAATTTCCTAAGTTCAAAGGATATGATTGTGTGCCTTGATATCAATTTCAAACCGCAAGATAAATCTGAATATAGAAAAATATTCCATTAATAATGTGTTCAAGATAAGCACGATTTCGAAAATCATGAGGTGATAAAAAAAAATTATCTTGCTTTATCTGTCAAATCTCAACTGCCTTTTCGGATGAGGAATGATATCTCAATTTAATCTATGAACACATCCAATCTGATCAAAATCCCTCCAAATAGGCAATTCGTTCACGAGTTTCGAAAGAAAGCAATATATCATGTCGATTGAATATTATCTTGTCTCGGTTTGCAATTATTCAATTAACTTTTAGGATATGCAAACCAATTACAAGTTAACGAATTTCATGATGATTCAAGCATTACTCCAAACAAGTAATATTCACGGATCAATGATTGGATTGATTTCTTGACTAGATTTGTATCCAAAACGAACCCCGACGATCTTAAATCACAAAGAGTTGATGAATTCCAAATTTCAAAGATTACGGGAACAAGAGAGAATATGCAATGAATTTTGTGATGAAACTTAAATTGAATTGGTTTCTTTATAACAATCAAGCACGATTGGATCCCGGCACAGAATGGTCTTCCTTTAGTGCAAGAACAAACAATCCAAACCTGACACAAATATCTTGGCATATCAAGAATGCAAGAGAAAAGAAATCCAGTAAAGCATATTTAACCAAGCAATAAAAATAAGAAAAAAAAGACGTTCAGGGGTTGAAAGCTTTAACTTGAAGCAAATTTGCACTCTTTCGAACTTGAGTGAAAAATTACGTGCCAAATCTGAATCTTCGTGACCAACTGATGAGGATTGCACAAAGAAAGAAACTTGGGACCAAGTTAGCAACGATGGTATGATAAGGCCTGCTCGTATGTCCCTTCTCGTGGACTGCGCGACGTCTCAAAACTCACAATAGTTTTGTTAGATAAGGATAAGACCAAAAGAAGACAAAACCAGAATTTAAGGTTGATCGGCAGGGACTCCAAATGCTTTCTTTCACCGTGGACTTCAAGGAGGCAAGGATACCACTTCAATGTGTTTGTTTATTTGGAAATGACGGACTGCTTCTCGAGAGAGAAAAACTCGCAGGTCGGAGAATTGGCAACGATGTTGCGATCAAGGGAGATTTGCAGCACAACCTCGGGTTACAGGAGAGCTTCTCGACCTAAGCTTTCACTTCTCTTCTCCGTGTATCACTCTCTAATTTTTTCTGAATATAAGATTGCCGAACTCTCCTAATTTTCTGCGGTAGGCCTCCTTTTATAGCCCAATAGCTAGGGTTTCTTCAACGACGTGACCTTCTTTCCTATTGTGAATGCATATCTTTTGCTCCTTTCACTAACGCAAATTCTTCCTTCATAAGAAAAGATTTATTTCTTTTGCCTTTTATGAGCCATGATCTCACAAACTTCCCTTTCTTTCCTCCATAGAGAATATGGCCGAATATATGTTCTTCTTTTCTCACAATCTAATTCGAATTATGGTCATATTCACCTTTTAAGTCAGATGAATTTCGCCCACGAAAGAGAAACAATTGATTCGACCACATTTTCAATTTGCGTGGGTTCATTCCATGTAATTTAATTAAGCTCAAAGCACTCGACAAATCAACCACCGTCGGTTCGATAAAGCATGCAAATGCAATGTGTGAGGATTTATTATTTGTTGCGAGAATTATGACTAACTCTCATTTTATGCTTAAATGAAATGAATTGTCAACATGAATAAGGCATTAAAGAAAATGAAGACTAGTAAAGTCTTGAAATTTAATGGTGTTCTTATTGAACTGTGGAAATACTTGGGGATGTAGCAATAAAGTGTTGACTAACCTTTTTAACAAGATTCTCCAAACTAATAGGATGCCTGATGAACGGAGAAAGAGTATGTTTGTGCCTATCTATAAGAAAAATGGGGACCAAAATTGTTCTAACCTATGTAGTACCGACACCGACACCTGACACGCAATACGACACGTCGACACATGATTTCTCAAAAATAGAGATTTTCATCACATAGGGACAAGTTGTATATTAAATGTATATTTTTATGTATACATAATAATTTATTATTTTTATGGTTTTTTGTAATGTTTAGACAAAGTTTATGTCCTAGAAATCAATGCAGGCAACAATTTATAGGTTTTATCATTTACACTTTGAATCATAAGCCTATAATTGATCTCACATTGGTGATGAGAGGGAGAGAGACAAGCAAAGAGTCTTTTTAAAAATCTAAGGACGACACTTTGAGACTTACTTCTTGAAAGAAAGAGTCTCACATTGATTGCCCAATGAGGATAATAAGTGAGACGGCTTTTTAAAATGCAAAGAATGAGACATTGAGGCTTATATCTCTTGACTTTTTGGCCAAGTTGATATGTAGTTAAAATTTTATTTTTTAGTGGAAAGGCCCACCATTATAGTTGGTTATTTCAAGTGTCGCAACCACATTTTCAATTTGCATGGGTTCATTCCATGTAATTTAATTAAGCTCAAAGCACTCGATAAATCAACCACCGTCGGTTCGATAAGGCATGCAAATGCAATGTGTGAGGATTTATTATTTTTTGAGAGAATTATGACTAACTCTTATTTCATGCTTAAATGAAATGAATTGTCAACATTAAGGAATCATTAAAGAAAATGAAGACTAATAAAGCCTTGGGACTTAATGGTGTTCTTATTGAAATGTGGAAATGCTTGGGGATGTAGCAATAAAGTGTTGACTAAACTTTTTAACAAGATTCTCCAAACTAATAGGACGCCTGATGAATGGAGGAATAGTGTGTTTGTGCCTATCTATAAAAAAAATGGGGACCAAAATTGTTCTAACCTATGTAGTACCGACACCGACACCCGACACGCAATACGACACGTCGACACGTAATTTCTCAAAAATAGAGATTTTCATCACATAGGGACAAGTTGTATATTAAATGTGTATTTTTATATATACATAATAATTTATTATTTTTATGGTTTTTTGTAATGTTCAGACAAAGTTTATGTCCTAGAAATCGATGCAGGCAACAATTTATAGGTTTTATCATTTACACTTTGAATCATAAGCCTATAATTGATCTCACATTGGTGATGAGGGGGGGAGAGACAAGCAAAGAGTCTTTTTAAAAATCTAAGGACGACACTTTGAGGCTTACTTCTTAAAAGAAAGAGTCTCACATTGATTGCCCAACAAGGATAATAAGTGGGGACGGCTTTTTAAAATGCAAAGAATGAGACATTGAGGCTTATATCTCTTGACTTTTTGGCCAAGTTGATATGTAGTTAAAATTTTATTTTTTAGTGGAAAGGCCCACCATTATAGTTGGTTATTTCAAGTGTCGCGACCACATTTTCAATTTGCATGGGTTCATTCCATGTAATTTAATTAAGCTCAAAGCACTCGATAAATCAACCACCGTCGGTTCGATAAAGCATGCAAATGCAATGTGTGAGGATTTATTATTTTTTGCTAGAATTATGACTAACTCTCATTTTATGCTTAAATGAAATGAATTGTCAATATTAAGGAGGCATTAAAGAAGATGAAGACTAGTAAATTCTTGGGACTTGATGGTGTTCCTATTGAAGTGTGGAAATGCTTGGGGTTGTAGCAATAAAGTGTTGACTAACTTTTTTAACAAGATTCTCCAAACTAATAGGATGCCTGATAAATGGAGGAAGAGTATGTTTGTGTCGATCTATAAGAACAATGTGGACCAAAACTGTTCTAACCTATGTAGTACCGACACTGACACCGACACCCGACACGCGATACAACACGACACGTTGATACGTGATTTCTAAAAAATAGAGATTTTCATCACATAGGGACAAGTTGTATATTAAATTTATATTTTTATATATACATAATTTATTATTTTTATTGTTTTTTTGTAATGTTCAGACAAAGTTTATGTCCTAGAAATCGATGCAGGCAACAATTTATATGTTTTATCATTTACACTTTAAATCATAAGCCTATAATTGATCTCACATTAGTGATGAGGGGGAGAGAGACAAGCAAAGAGTCTTTTAAAAAATCTAAGGCCGACACTTTGAGGCTTACTTCTTGAAAGAAAGAGTCTCACATTGATTACCCAATGAGGATAATAATGGGACAGATTTTTAAAATGCAAAGAATGAGACATTGAGGCTTATATCTCTTGACTTTTTGGCCAAGTTGATATGTAGTTAAACTTTTATTTTTTAGTGGAAAGGTCCACCATTATAGTTGGTTATTTCAAGTGTTGCCCAAGGCCGACTCACGTGTCAATTCGGACACCGGGAGTTGACCGTGTGTTGGATCTCGAACACGTGTGGACCACATGTCGAGCGCGTGTCCAAGTCCGACAAGTGTCAGACACCGACTGGAGGCTAAACCTATGTGTCCGTGCTACATAGGTTCCAACTATAAAGGCATTAAACTTATGAGCTATATTATGAAGTTGTAAGAGAAAGTTAATGAGCATCGTTTGAGGATAGTGATCAAGATATCTGTAAATCAATTTGGATTTATATCAGGAATATCTATCATGAATGTTATCTTCTTGATACAACAATTGACAGAGAGATATCAAAAAAAGAAGTACTTTTATATGGTATTTATTGATATCGAGAAAGCATAAGATAGAGTTCTAAGAAAGGCTATGTGGTGGGTTCTTGAGAAGAAAAAAGTGTCTTCTTTAAGGATATCTACGATGGTGTTAGTACATGTGTGAAGACTTGTAATGGCACATCAAATTTTTTTCTAATCACAGTAAGCTTACATCAAAGTTCTGCTTTGAGTCCTTATCTTTTTGCCATAGTTATGGACTATGAAGCATTGACATGTGTAAAGGGTGTGCGTGTCGGCGACGAACACATGTCGGATACAGACACGCATTCGACACGCTCAAACACGCGTCCGACACTCAATCACGCTTGTCCGGAATCTGACACGCAGTCAACGCAGGGGATATGCCCCCCAATAAGCGTGTCGAGCGTTATTTAAAAAAAAAATTAAGTTTGCCAAGCCAACACTAGGAAGCCTTTAATAGCAAGTTTTTAGGAATGGTCTTTCCGATAATAATATATTACACTTCAATTTAGCCAAACACGTGTCATCTTTGACATTTTAAAAATTCATCATATTTGCTATCCTCACTAGACAGCCAATGTGTGACTCTGTCTTTCAACTTGTAAACCCTTTATATGTCATTCCTAACTTCTTAAAAAGACTTCATGCTTCTCTCTCTCTCTCTCTCTCTCTCTCTCTCTCTCTCTCTCTCAATATCAATGTGGGACTCATGAATCTCCTTTTTTTTTTATTCTCCTGGTCATTTGTTTAGTTTCATGTCATTTGCTCTTCCAATGAGACGGAGGATATAACAAAGAAACCGTGTAAATATGCATGGGCATTGCTCGTGAGTGCAAACCAAAGGTCCCTTAACAATTTGTTGTCATTCCAATGTTCGTTACTCATCTCTCACTCCTTAATTGCCAAGCACGCATGGGCTCCTGCTCAATTCAACTTGAACCAAGGAATATGTTTCTAGTGGTTTGGCTCGTTGCACGAGTTTAAGTCCTCACACAACCAAATATAAAGAATCTCATATCTAGATAAATCCATTCACAAGGGGAAGTAAAAATGTTTAGATTAATTTTCAGTTACATGCCACGACCAAACATAAGCTGTCAAACGATTTTTAATGCAAATTTCTCGTTCGTTGCAATTTTAAACCAACCTTGTTAGGATTTAAGGCAAAACAATGATTATCCATTATAAGCTCTCTTTTTATATCGAATTTTTCTTTTTTTGAGAAATGACGTGTTGGCGTATCATGTCGTGTCGTGTTCGCGTGTCGGTGTTGATGTCGGTGCTACTTAGGTTATGGATGAGTTAACAAAAGATATTCAAGATGAGATGTCATTGTGTATGCTATTTCTAGATGATATTGTGCTTATTGATGAGAGCAAGACTGGAGTGTACGCTAAATTAGAATTGTGGAGAAGTACATTGGAGTTTAAAGGATTTACGTTAAGTAAAATTAAGATCGAATACATAAAGTTTGAGTTCGATACAGCAAGAGAAGGAGGTCAAGAATCCGTGAATATGCTCGAACAAGATATACAAAAAAAATACATTTAAATATCTATGATCAATATGGTAGAAAGACAGACCGATTTATGATGATATAAGCCATATAATTAGAGTAGGTTAGATGAAATTGTGCAATACATTAAATTTTTTGTGTGATCGTAAAATCCCTCTTAGGCTAAAAGAAAAATTTTATGGAACTGCAGTAAGGCCTGCAATACTATACAGAGTTGAATGTTGAACAGCACAGATGCAATAGGAGCATAAAATATGAGCAACAGAAATGAGGATGTTAAGATGGACGTGTGATCATATAAAGATGATGAATAAAATAAGAAATAAAGATATTTGACGAAAATTTGGAGTAGCTTCGGTGGCAGAAAATATGAGAGAAAATAAATTGAGATGGTTTTAGTATATTATTCGTAGATCCCTAGATGATCCGGTAAGAACAGAAATTTGTCATCGAGAGTTTGACATGAAGAGAGAAATAGATCGATTGAAACTTACTTGAAGAAAGGTAGTAAAATAAGATTTAATAAAGTGAGAAATAGATTGGTGTACAGTTTGTCTTAAACAGAGTGGAGGAAAACTATTAATATTGTGGAAGGACAGAATTCTTATGCTCTTAGCTATCCTTTTTAATCCCTTTTTCCCATATTTTTACTTATTTTTATATTTCTTTTCTTTTCTTTTCTTTTTTTTCTCAATCAATTTTGTTTTTAGTTCATTTATTTTTGGGTTTATCAACCGCCGACCCTAATTAGTTTGAGATAAAGTTAATATTAATGTTGATGTTGGTTAATGAGAGCATATTTGTGACTCAAATAAAAGTTCGTGATTTTTTATAAGATAAAAGGTAAAATTGAGACAAGAGGTAAAGTTAGAGATTTTTTAGGATATTATATCATGCTTTAAAAAATATAGTATTTTTTCTATAAAACATTTAAAAACATTAGTAGAGAGCACTCGCCAATTAATTGTAAGAACAAAAACAAAAAAGGAAGGGAAAAAAAATAAAAACATGGAAAAGGAGCCATGAAAAGCCGACCCACCCATTGAGATAAAAGAACGTGAACACAGCTCAAAAAGTGGGCCCCACTCTTGTCTTTTTCGATATGCAAAATTGCAATAATCCTTTGTCCACAGTTTAATTTTTTACGGTCCTCATTTTTAGGTAATTGGTGCAAAATGGAATTTTAGATAAGCACCGGCCGATTTACGGTATTCTTAGCTCGTTTTTATTATCAATAATAATTTATATTTAAATATTTTAAACGATAATAATGATTTTTCATTTATTTATTTATCTAAGCGATGTAAATTATCTTTTTTAGAAAATATTATTTACTCATTTATTTTTTCTCAAAATAAACGCAGTAAATTCTTGAGCTAAAAAAAAAAATTGATCAACCGATATATGACCAGTTCATCAGATCGAAGCCAATTATTCTTCAGCCCACGCCGAAGGGAGTTACGTGGAGCAGAGTATTCCATCATTGACTCATTCTCAAAATAGCTTATTATAGCTTGTGTCCGGGTTTAATTTTGATATATAAGTTCCATTTATTTCTCTCATATAAATAATGTCAATAATATTTTATAAAAAAATAATCGCACGTATCATTTAAAATATTTAGTCTATAAAATTTACTTTTATCATCGACAAAAATTTGTATCTAAATATCTGCGTAAATGATGAAAATATTCAATAAAAAGTCCAACAATAACAAGAGTTCGATATGAAGATGCAGCGCCATTTCGACCCGTGAAGTCATGACTTTACTTGTTAGCCCAACATGCATTATTATCAGAACATATCGCGTTGTGTAGTGGCATATCGCCTCGATATATCTATAATGAACGACTTTCAGAGTAATTTTGCTAGAGGTTTATTTCTTTAGAAATGTGTGCGATGAACCATCTTTCACCAAATGCGTAGAGCTTCGAATTTGATATTTTATCACCAAATGCACAGAGCTTCGAATTTGATATTCTATCGGATTCTTGTGGCGGCTACAGACGTGTGCGAAAATAAAATTGAATTTTAAAGATAAATGTTATTGATTGTCGACTCATCTGCTCTCTCTGGTCTCCAAGCATGTGCATTCGTATGGGATATCTGATTCTCTAAAATGACGTTCTTCTCTATTCCATCGTCGGTCCACTCACGTATGATTAGCTCCGGCACGAGCACAGTTTTCGTTTCTTTTATTTTCACAGTCGAAGAGGATGGCAAGCTTGGGGAAGAGGAGGAACAAGACGCACACCCTGTGCGTGCGGTGCGGCCGCCCGAGCTTCCACCACCAAAAGAGCCGCTGTGCCTCCTGTGGCTTCCCTTCCCGCCGCATGCGCCGCTGTGAGACTTTCCTACGGGCTTTTCTATACGACCAATTTTTTCTTTCGTCTCTTTACACTGACGGGATGAGACGTCGTGCTGATGGGGCGGCATGCCGGTAGATAACTGGAGTGAGAAGGCAAAGCGGAGGAGAACGACGGGGACGGGGCGGATGAGGCGTTTGAGATATGTGTTGGAAAATACAAAATATTTTGATGGGTGAGTGAATGAGAAATTATTTTTCAAAAAAACTATTGAGTTGGAAATAGTAATTGACAAAACGCTAATCCCACATTGAAAATTAACAGTTGGTTAATGACATTAATTTTGACAGTTATAGAATTAAATATTGTAATAGTAAAGCCGTTATTATTGTAACGAGCAGAATCATTACTACTGTAATGGTAGAGCCACCATTACTATAACCGACAGAGCCATTACTACTGTAATGACAGAGCCACTGTTATTTTGCCATTACGAGATTAATGCGATAATGATAGATTTATTCGGTTGTTATTTCTTATTTCTCCGAAATGCCTCCACTGACCTTATATATATGTATATGTATGACCTCCCATGGAGATAAATTGAAGAGAAAAGATGATCAAAAAGAAAACGGCTTCCATCTCTTTCTATTCTTTGCATTAGCATCAGTTTTGATAGTGTTTGCGTTCGCTCAAGTTCGCCAGAAGTTCCGGAGTGTTGTGCTTGCCTCTGTAGCTATTTTACCGTTGTATCTTGGGAAACAGACGTTTATGAAATCTCAAAGCACGTACGGGAGGGGTCGAATCTGTCTTAAGGAAACTGTGTAGACATCATTCAGTATTTGTGTCAATTTCATTTTTAGATTTGTCATTATAATTTCAGTGTTTTTAGTTCTGATTTAATATCAGCTCGTGTTCTGTTCATCGAACCAGTACTTCTGTCGATTGAGCGTTGTGCTTCTATCGACTCGGCGTTTTTTGTGTTTCTGCCTCATTTCTTTTTGTACCTTTGGCATTTGATTGTAAATTTTGTTAGCCAGTGACCCTCCAACAATATGTTGCCATCCGGTTCAAGAGCAACTCTAGAGAAGGTACTTCGTATGGGCTCTTGTCTTCTGCAACTTTCGCCTCGTCTTTCGTTTGATATTACTACTGGAGGGACGTCGTCGTTTCAGGTATCGAGGCAGCTCCGAGGAGAAAGGAAGCTACGGCCTCAT
This sequence comes from Rhodomyrtus tomentosa, assembly GCA_028455895.1. NCBI lineage: Eukaryota > Viridiplantae > Streptophyta > Magnoliopsida > Myrtales > Myrtaceae > Rhodomyrtus > Rhodomyrtus tomentosa. Next base: position 37,907,830 of record JAPCWY010000004.1, read on the forward strand.
CTTGAAACTCAAAGTCGCTGATTTCACTTGAGTGATGGGGTCTTCAAAGCTGCAACGAAGGGTTGAATCGAACCGACATGCCGAACCAATTTTTCGTCCGGTCAAACCGGTGGGAGCCAGCCATTTCTGGACATGATTTTCGTACCCGGTTTCTGTTCGTTTTTGTACTAGATGGTCATGGAATCCGTACGCTGTACAATGTCGTGTTGTACTTGTAGTTCAAGACGCTGTTGCTCTCCTCTTTTTGGATACATCGTACATTGATGTTTACTCTCGGACGTTGGATTAGGCTGACCTTGGTAATGCTCGGGAAACGAACCAAGTAAAATTATTTATGTTTCAAAGGTGATCCGGTTTAAAATTATTCTCGAAATATTTTTGAAATAGAAATGTGTATAGTTTAAAAATATTTCAAAAGTGTTTCGCGTTGTGCTGAGGAACAATTTTGAAAAAACAAAAAATATTTGATTTTGAATTTTGAAATACTTTTTTGAAATATTTTTAGAACCACCACTCACTGCCACCGACGCAACCAACTTCCGTTGGTCATCATTGTCATCGACCGCCGGTCACCGCCTCCAACATTCAATGGCGATGGCGAAAAAAGGTATTTTTTTTTACTTACCATAAACGTTTCTGTTCCTAGAAATCGTAGCTGAAAATAGAAATATAAAAAAGCGTTTCTGTTCAAAAACTGTGCCCAGAAATAGAAACTTTCCAAATACAGCCTTAACTACTGGCAAGTTCTACGCACGAGCACGGCGGACTCGTTAATTCCCTATTTGCGCGAAAGTCGCCACAGAACCCATTTCCTTAATTGAAAATCGAAGAATCATTTTTGATCAAAAGTTATTTCGTCACGGGATAAATTCCCGCAACACAAACTATCCAAGATTACGCAACTTATTCCTGATATAATTAACGCCATTCCTACTGAAGCCAAACAACAGGCGCTGCAGCGATGACAAATTCACTCGAAGAAATTCCAAGTTGAGCCGAAATGGCAGGAAACCCATCGAATTTTATCTATATTTAGCCTTTGAAAAGAAAAAAACATTAGTGTTCGATCACAGAAGCGCAATGTATTTACATGGGCCAAATGGCATTCGCCAAATCCCTCCACTCTGATCAATTCGGCTTGATCAAATTGATTGCCGGTACTGAAATCTACATTACCCGTAAACCGTCCATGTACTGAGAAAGCTGTGTGGCAGCTTCTGAAATCCAGCTAACTGTGGTGCCGAAGAACAGCTCCCAGAACCACAGATCTACGGCAAGAACCGAGGAAAATATCAGTAGAGCCAGGGTCTGATACCGATTCAACGGCCATCCCGATACTTCAGCCATGGTCTTCAAGAATGGAATCGGGCTGTTCTCTATTTCGCGGTTCCTTATGGACCAGGCAGTTATCCATTGCACTCGAGTTGGAGCTAGGTCGAATTCTTCTCTCAGCCGCCTTCCCAAGTCTGGCATGTGACCACCCCCGTAGAGTATCGCAATTCTTCCGTGCCCGTCATCGATTGCCGTTCTTAGCGCCTCGATCGCTGCTTTGTTTCTCTCCCCAATGATGACGGATTTTTCCTCCACGTCTGCCGTCACTTGCGTGAACCTTAAAAAGAACAGACCATTTTATCAATTTCCTCGCTCGTGTGGACTTCGGTTCAGGAATGAAGTGAACCAACTTTGTCGTGCAAAAGAACTCCTAATGGGTTTGTGTCCTAAGATAGTCAAAACACACGTGAAAAGACTGAATTGAAATTGACCACAAAAGGATTGATCACAAGGTTGAAGCAGAACGGGAACGATATCGCGATGCATATATCCAATGGTACCACTAATTTTGCAAGCCAGTTGAACCTAACTGACGTAATCCTATAAGTGCACTGAAGATTCTCCCTCACCTAGAAGCAGTAACAACTATAATACGTCTCTCCTACTAAGTGAGTCCGTCACATCATTCCTAAAATCCACGAATTTAGGGAAATAATGCTAGAAGGAGAGCTAAAAATTTTGGGTAATCCAACAGCAGCCCTCTTATTATCGCCTCTTAATAATGAGAGAGGGATCTAATCTACCTACTTTTCGTTCGATCTTAGCGGAGCAGATACCAAGACATCCTCATTTTGGACTTATTATATAAGGAGAAACTGACAAAAGTACTCACTCAGATGTCAGCCGCCTAGCCAAGAAAACCTTCATCGCAGCACCCAAGTCGAGCCTTGACAAAGCTTCTAGCTCTGGATATTCTGATGCCTGACTTCCGACGTCTGCACAGACACTTCCAATGATGAGAAGACCAACAAGTGGCATCGGTAGTACCCTCGAAGCCCAAAGGAGCTTCGATCTCCAGGGACCAAGATCTTTGGGAATTGAAGCGGGTTGGATCATAGCTTTTGTCGATCTAAGGGTCATATCTCTCGCAAAGGTGAAAAAGCTCTCGCCTTTTTCAAGCTGAAAAGTGAATGTATCTGATTAATTCTTGAGCCATGTATTTGTGTTAAAGCAAGAGTTTCCAAACTAAGTTCATGCAACTTGCACAACTAACTTTATTTGGAGGTGCCAGTTGTGTAGGTAAGTACTTATAGCTTGAGAATATCCACCTTCATAACTTCCTGTTGGTTTATACGGGATGTAACTATCCTATCTGCAATTTTTAGAAATTTAGATAATTCTTTCTTCATCAGTCAATTAGTGTATCTATGCAAACTCAAGATCAGATTACTGGTTCAACATGCAAGGTACTAAAGCTTTTTACGGAAAACCCAAGAGCATGGTCATGCCGGTGCAAGTTATTTCACATACGCATATCAAAATTAGCACGGTCTCTGTCCAATAATTTCTGCATATTCCAATTAACGAATTAAACCAGAATCTACATGATCTAAGCCCAACTAAAGCGCTGTGCATTCAAGTCTATCACCATGCCAAATGCATAAAATTCAGAACAGTCGTGTAATAAGACACCTGAAGTAACTTGAAGGTCTCAAAGTCAAGATCCGCATGGTACCAATTCTCAGCTTGATAATCGAGACAATCCAACTGGAAATCAAGCATTAGAATCCGTGCCATCTGTCGTTGGATGCATCCCAAAATGTTAAATCCTCGTGCACGCGAACTCTTAAGTCTCTTCGTGGCTACAGGGCTTCTTCTGTTCTCCAAACTCTCTCTGCTAGCCACCATCTCATAAAGCACACAATCATAGGGCTCAAGTTCTCTCTGGAGGGTGGAAAAGTACCTTCAAAAGGGTTTCATAATCTTAGTCCAACTATGTTGAAAAGATGCCAAATCTATGCGCTCATTCTTGCTCAGAATCAGATGTCAATGGATTATGTCACTATGGTGCATCAACCAGTAAATCATAGAGATACAAATTACAGCCACATATAGTTGGTTCTAATGAATGACAGATAATACGTTATACCAGGCATAAACATAAATAGTAGTCGAATTTTCATGTGGATTTCCATTAGATAGTGTTGTAAACAACCTCTTTAACAACAGAATAAGTTTTAAGGACACAGTAGAGCCTATGCAACACCAAATTAATAAAACTGGGTATAAAAGACAATACATACTCTTTATCAGCGATATGAATTGTTGATACCAAATCAACCTGCAACAATTTGGGGGTAAAGAACAGAAAAGAAAACCCATTTCAGAAAATTAACGAGCTAAAACAATAACTCCCCGCTTGACGAATCAATATTCGAAATTACACACAAGTTACCTGGAGAAAAGGCCAGAGAAGAGACCAAGGGAACCTCTTTCGGTAGCTGACGACGGCAGTCTGCAGCTGTCCATTGCCTTTATGACTCCCCCTCTTGAACCTCATGAAATCGGCTATCGAATTGTTCTCCAAGAACTTGTCAGCCGAACCATCGTCGATCGACTGCTTCGAAGCTGAAGCGCACAGTTTCAGAGCCAACCTGGGTGTTCGCGGAAATCGAAAAAGGTCGTGCTTTGAGTGATTGAACGGTCTGATTCTGATGCAAGCGTATGAGGGCGAAGAGTTATTGCTCGAACTCGAAGGAAGTGAAGGAGATGAAGAGATTATAGATGGAGAAGTGGACACCATAATTCTCTCCACAATCCACAGGATGGGGAGAGCGAGAGAGAGAGGGTACTCCAACTCTGCTGGTTCTGGTTCTGGTTCTGGTTATCTTTGTTAGCCACAGGCCCACAGCGTTTGGTATTTCTTCCTCTCATTTTCTGATGTTACTCCGCTATAATGCTTTAAATCGTTTTTTTTTCCCCTCTTGGGCTGCTTTTCTCTGGTTTTTTTTTTTTTTTTGGGGGGGGGGGGGGGGGGGGGGGGGGGTGTCGTCGATGGAAAGATTCTGAATTTTGCTTGCACGCAAAGGGGGCAAACAAGTTGCTCATCTTGTCATAAACCAGATTTTGGGACCAAACGGAACTGGGTGGTTTGTCTGGTATAAGACCATTTCTTGTTATGTTTTTCTATCTGAGTCTGATTACATGAGAAATTCAGTAGTCCTGGAAAAAACACCAATGAATCATTATCAAGCCCGAAACCTATGATACAATCAATCAAATAAATCATTTCCTACTAACAATATAAATAATCCTCTACGCAAACTCGATCAATCTCAGGACGCATCATCTGCAATCGCACAAAGCCGAAAGAATATTACAAGCTCTTCTAACCCGACGAGATCCGTATTTATTCGGATAACAGCCGAAGGCCCGCTTCTAGATCCTCCAAGGTGATTGTCCTTAGTTCATCCGTGTCTACACAGTCAAAATCAAGTCGAAGATCCAAGTTCTCCCTGGCGTTTATCAGCATGGTTACAGCTAAGCCTCCATTCATTTCCCGGCGCTGCTTCTCCGTCGTCTCTGTCTGGATCAACGCCGCTACGGCGTCTTCGCTGCATGATGCGTGTAATTTAAATCCATACAACAAGCTATCTTCTCCTTGTTCGCTCATCTTGATGAAAAGAATCTTGGCGAGGTCTTCCGAGGTGAAGTCATCGAAATGGAAAAATTTGGTCACTCTTCTGCAGAAGCCCTCGTTAGAAGTGATCACACGCTTCATCGGTTCACTGTATCCGGCGAATATAACAACAACGCTCCCACTGTCCATGACCGACATTATCTCCTCCAATGCTTCTAATCCGTAGTCCTTGTCATCTGCCTTTTGCATCGGTATCAACCGATAAGCTTCATCTACAAAGAGAATGCCTCCCTCTGCTTCCTTAATCTGCATATTCACGGAAGCATAAGCAAAAGGTTGATGAAATGCCTCTCATCCTCCATAATATCATGTTACGACTCTTTGAACTACCAAAAGTGAACTTGAAGAGAGAGCATCACCTTTCTCCGGGTCTTCGGTCCAGTATGTCCCACAAATTCCCCCACCAAATCCGTCCGCTGTACTTCTGTTACCTTATCGGTAGCTAAAATTCCCACCATATGAAGCAATTTGCCAAGGATTCTTGCTACCATTGTCTTACCTGTGACGTCATCATCGTCCCAAGTGTCAAAACAACTTACAAGATGCAAATAGGACGGATTTACCATTTGAACGTTTTCATCCTCCTCTTAGTAATAAGATTAGATCATTAAGGAGATTTTGGCAAATTATGACCGCGAAAAGGAAAACTTTTCTTTGATCTCTTACTCTCATAAATTTTCTTCAAGGGATAATTCAGTTCCTTTGTCACCTCATCCTAGGGATAATAGGTATGAATCATAGAGAAAACAAGTAACACTCTAGAAGTAACAAGGCAACCAGCCATCTGTTACCTGTTCCAGGATTTCCAAGGAAGGCCATGTGAGGAGGTCTTCTGGCTCCAACTTTTAGGCCAAGAGCCCGGCGCCTCTCATCCAAAAGCATGCCCTTTGCCCATTTTCGTAATTGCACCTTGAGCTCATGCAGACCTACGATATTAGATAATTCTTTCTCCAGCTCTTCCATTTTTGCTTTTGTTTCGCTGCACGCTAGAAGGGCTTTCTTCCGCCGCTGCTCTTCAAGATGCCTATTTAATAACTCCTTCAACTTCTCACTCGCTGGACCTCGTGAGAGGTGATTTAGAGGAGTCATCTTCTCCTGTCATTGGATTGTGACTAATTATTACACTCAACGGGTCAGAAACCATTCAGTGAAAAAGAAATTGTGCCCAAACCAAATAAGCGTGAATAGGTCCAGGACAAAGAAAAAGAATACTATGCCATACATCATCCTCTGCACTGCAGTCTGCATTATGCTCAAGCAAAATCTCAACAGTTGAGCAGTCCTCAGCATGCAGTGAGAACCAAACAGCTAGATGTAATGGTGTCATTCCATTCTACATGCAATAACATTTAAAACAAGAACGTCTAATCAGTTGGTAGTCTTTAATCGTTCCTGATCTTTTATGCAGATTCTACGAAATGAACCAGAAATAAAGGTCATTAGAATATGGACATTTGCTTTGGCTTCAATAAAAGCACCATGAGCAAGAAGTAACCGCGCAGCATCAGTGCATCCATTCTTGGCTGCCATGTGCAGAGGAGTTTCTCCATACTGCAAAGTGTGACATCAACAGTCATTAATAATGAGGTAAAATCATACAATATCAGTAAATCAAGAAGATAAAAAAATGTTCAGAGAAATCTTTCACAGGGAGGGTGAGTATTCCAGAATTTAGGAGGAAGATAGGCACATGATACAACTTACCATGTTCTTGGCTTCCATCTCAACCTTTTCAGGTCCTTGCCAGTTGAGTAAAAATTTAACTATATCAGACTTGTTGTATCCTGCGGAAACATGGAGTGGTGTCTGAGCCATCTGCATAAAACAAGAAGTCCTTATTTTTCTTTCGTATGATTCACCAATCAAAAAGGATACAACAAGCAGAAACACGGTCGAACACAGGGAGCTTGACCTTATATCACCAGTCTGTTACCATATATCAGATGTTCTTCTATGTGATCGTCGATCCTAATTGAACGAAGCAGAAAAGGGAAAGAATTGGCCTACTTGTGGCCCAATTACACAAAGATAAAAAAGCTATCGGGTTTGAGTCCTGCTTTTTCCCTCCTACTTACCAATCAAAAGACAATGAAACCGAAAATTTAACAGTAAAATTTATTCTACAAATCCACTGACGAAACGGGAAAACAGGTGATGCTATACTGAGTAAATTTGCCAGCATGAAAGGATGTCTTTGAGGACAAGGCAAGTGATGAATCCTTATTTAGCAGGTAAATTCCCTTCTATAAGAAGTGAACATTACTTGTATCTTCCCTAGCTTAACAATGTTTTCTGCATATAAACAACTCAACAAGCCCGCCTGTATGAACAGTCAAGGCTAAACTAATTTTAAACCAAAATACCTCCTCGCCAACTGGTCCTATAGAAGCCACATTCCATATTTCAGAACTTTCAGTAACATTCAAGCTTATATACCAGCGTCCTTGTCAGAGACTGTGGAACTAGTTAATGCATAATTTTAAACCCACAGTCTACATTGCAAATTACGGTTCTTCTATAATCCTAAACACTTTCCCTCATGTACCGCAGGATGATAGAATGATAGAGGGAAACTACATGTTTAACGAGATTACAAAATAGAAGTGTGAGGAACTGAGAACAGGGTCCAAACCTGCCCTCCACTTTGTCGGAGAGCACAAGCATGCATAACAAACAATTAAATAGATGGAGTGGAACTTATTTCTTCACATATTTGAAAGGTTCCACAATGCACCTCGATCACCTTGAACTTCACCTATTTCTAGTTTCATTGAGACAATGAACACTCATAATCACGACTTAAACAGCTAAGAACCATTTTCTTTCGAACAAAATCAACATCTTCCGCGCGACCTATCGTCCTAAAAATAAACAAGCTTACTAAAAGCGTCTATCAAGATCATAACAGAGTCACCGCACAAAATGACTTGCAAAACTTAAAGCTAATAGCCCGCTTAAACATTCACCGGATCCAGATCCAACATTTTTTTGTTCAACTTCGCGGCGCCCATAATCTTCTGAATGGGAACGTCGTTTCTACACCCGAGAATCTAATATCCCAACGACACATCTCTTTGGAAAACCCAACAATACAGAAACCTTTCAATAAAGTCGCACAATTGAAACGACCCAATTGCAGAAAACGCATAATCACAATCCATCCATTCGCAAGCAGCCCAAAGGTTCGCACTTTTTTTTGCCGCGCGCGACCTAAAATAGTCTACCCATCCAGGCAAGAAACGCGTCGTTCCAGGAGCAGGATTCAACAGACAGGGAGATCTTACGACGGGGTTTCTTTCATTGACGAGAGACGCGTCGTCTCTGAGCAGCTTCTGGAGGCCATTGATGTCTCCCGACTGAGCGCAGCCGTGGATGGTGGTGCCCGATTTCACAGATCTTGAACGCTGTCCTTGCGGTCTCTGCATTTCTCCCCTGTTTCTTCTTCTTTTTCCTTTTTTAAAATCAAATTCGCCTTCTCAACGCAGAAGAACAACCAAGAAAAGAAAAGAAAAGAAAGGAAAGGAAAGGGGGAGAGTCTCTGGGAGGTCAAGAATGAATCAAGATTCGCAATGGAAGCTGCTCCGCTCCCGACTCTCGCGCTGGCAATGAGCAAATTCAGCAGTACATTGGTTGTTATATATGCCCTAACATTCATCACCGTTCCACATTCATGGCCCTCTTTCCCCGTCTCTCTCTAATTCATTCATTAATTTGTTCTTGACTCGATTTTAATTAATTTATATTTGATTTTTTGTTTTGGGATGGAAGGAGCGACGAGAAGAGACGGTCTACTATAGCTGTTGCCAACCGCACTTTGGGAAAGTTCCTAGCGCCGCTAGCGCTTGTCGGCACCAGACGGCTGCCACTTTGGTATCTTGCAGATGATCATTTAGTCTGCCATAAGTTTTGAAATATCATGATTTACTTCTCTTTAATTGTACGATTAAGAACTGCGAGGTAACATTTTCAAATTTTACCAATTTTGTGCAAACTTCACTGGTTTAATGTAGCTACATAGATCAGTTCATGAGGTTCGTAAGATGTTTCGTGACTTTCACGTAATTAAGTCTTCTTACTCTCGCGAAAAAAAAAAAAAGACCGACAAAATCAAGAATTCTCACGCATCCCCTGAATTGTGGAAATAGAATTCATTACGGGGAAAGCTATAAGTAATTATGGACTTGGAGTTCCACTGGGGTCAAAGCTTTTTAAGGGGTGGGTAACATGCTATTTTTTCGGTTAAATTGGATGAATTCTCCGTTTGAAATTTTATTTTTTTATGGGGATGTACTTTATGAAATTCGGAAATTCATACTTTGTACAAGAAATACCACAAACCATACAACTCATGTGGGAAACGTCTGCTGCTTTGGCCATTGAAAACAATGTCCACGCCCACGGCTAACATGACAAATCGGGGTTGACGTGGCAGCTTGTAAGGCCGGTGTAGTGACACATATATAAACAAAGGGAGGGCATGTTCTGAAAAAAAAAATTAACCTATTATCAATATTTTCAGAAGTTACGCAGAAAAATTTATGTGAATTTACTTTCATATGTCATGAAAATTTTTGGTGTTTTGGCAAAACAAAAAAAAGAAGAAGAAAGATTTAAATATGTCCAATAAGATTCAATTACTTAAAAAGCGAAAAGTAAAAGCTCATCAAGTCATTAGGGCCCCTGATCAGGAACCAGCGACCCCTCCCGACCGCTTCCCCATCATCGCAAACCCTTCCTGTGGGTGGTGGGGGCGGCAACGAGGGCTTGACTTCGGTTCTAGTTCTATATATTTTTTATTTTTCTTATGTTTTTATTTTACCTTATTATTGACACTTAATTTTGTTAGTCCACATTAAATTTAATTTATCTTTTCTTTAAGGCTTAAAATGGGAAAAGGTCAAAAATTGGAATTTTCCTTCTTTTCTTTTTTTGTTGCAAACTTTGAAAAATATAAATCAAATTATTTTTTTCATTAAAAAAATATGGAAATTGGATCGGACCAAGTCTGCCCAGATTCGCACGGGCAACCCGGTCGGCGAGTTCTTCTTTCCCCTCATGGAGTGGGCCTCTCTCTCCTTCTTTTTCCTTCGCACAAGCCGAGTCTAGGCCCATCCACCTTCCCCCTACCTAGCTCAACTCGCTCTTCCTCACTCTTAGTCTCTCACCACACAGATGAATCCCTATCAGTGGCTTCTGGTTGTAATTGACCCCATCCGTTTGTTTTTCGTGCAACCAGGACCATCCGATTAGGATTGTTGCGCATAACAAACGATAGAACAATGAAATAGGCAGAACGAGTAAAGTAAATCGGACACAAAATATACGTGATTCAGTCGTAGAGGCTTACATCCACGGGGAGAGCAGCAACGAATTTCACTATAAAACAAGCGATACACAGACATTTCAGATCACTCAAGTTATACAAACACTCTCAATGTTTCTTAAGTCTCAATTACATATAATAACGCACACAGTGTTTAGCTCTCAATTCCTAGCGAAATAATTTCTTAATCTCGCAAAGGAATTAAAACAGATCTTCAACTCACAAGATTTAATCGGCTTCGATACTTGAACATTTGACGTAATATAATCCCGAGAAAATACTTTGCCAATCACTCGCACAATACGTCACTTCAAGACTTCGAATATTACCGCCAAGTTCACGAATGGAAGCCATGTACACGGTCAACCAAGTCCAGATCTTGGACTTTCTCCTTTCTTGCATGTAATCTTTTTCAACAAAACAAGAAGGCAAATCTTTTTCTTTTTTCTTCTTTATTTCTTTCACCGTTGTCATCTTCAAGGAGCCCAGTGTAAACTAATATCCATATAATTCGGTCAAAGTCAAAGATTGCACTTTCCCTTTTCTCTTTCTTTCACGTGAACAAATATTCGCAGAAGAATACATATGCCGATCTTTTTTTATAATTTCATTTTGGATCGGCGGTTCGCCCGCAAATTCAAACTCGAGATATATATTTTAATAATTTTCATCTTGTATCGATATTTGAACCAAGACACAATCGTTTCGTTAGAATCCGAACTCCATCGTTGCTATTCTCCCAGTAATCCCAACGGGCTCAACTGTCATAGACATCATTTAAGTTCAAGACGCGTTTGAAATTTCGATGTAATCGGGGACCTCATCTGAACACCAACTGCACATGCACTTGGATCCGGATCCCCTACCATTATGGCAGGAGGTCATTGAAATTCCCACCCTTCATATGGGGGACCCACCCAAATGAAGGGGGGTTTCAATGGTGTGGATTTCCATGGTAGTAAATCCCCACTCTATGCATTTTTAACTACTCCACAAAAACTTTTTCATACAAGTTCCTTAATCACAGATAAAGCAAAACCACCATTACATCCATATCTGTCGGGAGATCGAATACGTACCTTATTAATGTCAGTGGTTACAGCAACCGTTGGCTTTACAAGCTCCATCTCGTTATGAACACCATCTGTGTCGATTACTCCGCTAGTATTCGCTACCTCATGATTTTCTGGTTACAACTTCATATCAAGCTGAATACTGTGTTGATCCGTATTAATATTGCTATAATCCCTCCTAGCTTGAAGTACTGTAGACTCGTCAAATATAACTTCTCTGTTGATAACAGGTGAATTTAATTTCGAACACCACAACCAATAACCACATTCACCTTATGCATAATCTAGAAATATGCACTTCATTACCCTCCCATCGAGCTTACCATCATTGTCTCGAACATAACAAGAGCAATCAAATATTCTAATATCAGAATAATCAGCAACGTTACTTGACCACACTTTTTCGGGAGTTTGACATTCAATTGCAGTCGATGGAAATCTATTCATCGGGTAGCTCGCCATACTAAGCGCATTCACTAGAAACCTTCTAGTCATACCAACATTAGAGAGCATTTTATTAGCCGTTTCTAGTAATGTTTTGCTCATCAATTGTGCAACATGTAGTTTATTAACATTAGTGCGGTGTCTCACTATGTCTTACTTCATGCAGAATTCGTTTAACAGCTTCGAGCAAAACTCCATGCTTTTGTCAGCCCGCATATGCTTGATCTTTTTGCCAGTCTCCTTTTCGACCAAAGCTCTCAATTGTTTGGTCCTGACAATAGCATAGAACTTGTATCTAAGCACAAACACTTAGGTCATCATCGACTAGTAGTCAACAACTGTGAGCATAAATCTGACACTCTTCCTCGAAGGAAACCGCGACAATCTGCAAATATCCAAGTGTAGTAATTCTGCAATTTCAGTGGTTTCTCTGACAGTTGCACTAAATTGCACTTTCCATCGTTGATCTAAATCACAGCACCTGCATACATTTAGTCTGTCAGCAATACAAACACATAATAAATTATTTTCACTTTGAACCTTCAGGTTTCTCTCGCTAATGTGCCCCAAAGGCATATGCCACAATTCCAACTCTTGAACAGATGCATTCAACGTCTCTGTAGCGAACTTTGTCACTGTTTCACCTTGAAGCTCAAACAAACTGCACTGCTTGATTCTTTTTATTATCACTAGGGCACCTTGAACAATCTTCATAATTTCATCCTGTGAAGAATACTTGCATCCAACTGAATATAGGGCATCTAAGAAAATTAAGTTCTTTTTTCAATTCTGAAACGTGTTTTACTCCAGTCAATGTCCTTACGGTTCCTTTATGCATTTTGATTTTAACAGCACCAACGCCCACAACATTACATTCAGCATTGTTCGCCAACTTTACTTTACTACTATCCATGACTGATAAGTAGTAAACCGATTTCTATTTGGTATAATGTGAAACGAACAACCATAATCAATAATCTATCCATCAGTTGACGAATATCCAGTGACAGACAAGACATTATCGACATCATCAGAATTATCAACTATAGCTGCAATATCATCCGCAGATTCAACTTTAATTGTCTTACTTGTTTTGTTTTCCAGCTTAAAAAAATTACTCTAAGATGCCCTTTCTTGCCACAATTCTAACAAACAGCACCGCTAGTCCTAAACTGAATAGAATACTACTTCTGCTAACACGAATACTAGTTTTTTTTTATTATCTATTTTCACCTATTAAAGCGGCAAATACAGATTCGCTAGATTCTCTTCTACAAATATCTTTACTCAAAATTAAATCTCGAATCCCATCAAACGTCAAACTTGTTGACCCGGAAGAATTATTAACAACAGTAATAGTAGTATTCTAACTATCAAAGAATGAGAATAATAAAATCAAAGCACATACCTCGTCTTTAAAGTCGATATCAACTGAACTCAATTGACTAACAATCACATTGAATTTATTGATATGATTAGCAATTGAAACATCTTGCTCATCTTCAAATTAAACAGACGTCGTATCAGATAGACATTATTGATCACATAGGATTTCTCGTACATGTTTGACAAAGCTTTCATCAAACCTGCAGTGGTCTTCTCTTTAACAATATTAAACGTGATGTTATGAGCCAATGTTAGTCGAATAACACACATCGTTCGTCTATCCAGCAATTTTCAGTCGGCTTGCTTCATCGTATTTGGCTTCTCCCCAGACAAGGGTGCATGCAGTTTCATTTTATACAAATAATCTTCAATCTGCATCTTCTAGAGACCAAAAGTCTTCCCCTTACTTTAACTTCTTATTCTGTCATCATCAACTCGCTTCAACTCAAGCAATCCTAGCTCTGATACTAACTGTTGCACAGAACAAGTGATTGAACAATAAAATAGACAGAATGAGTAAAGTGAATCAGACACCAAAAGTATGTGATTCGGTCGTAGAGACCTACGTCCACGGGGAGAGCAACAACGAATTTTACTATAGAACAACCACAAAACACTAAAGTTATGCAAACACTCTCAATATTTCTCGAACCCCAATTACATCAAATAATGCACACAGTGTTAGTTCTCAATTCATAGCGAAATAATCTTTCAAACTCACAAAGGAATTAAAATAAATCTTAAACAAACGAAATTTAATCGGCTTCAACACTTGAACAATGTAGTTCCACGAATACAATCCATTGAGAAAACCCTTTGCCAAGCACTCGCACAAAACAACGCTTCAAGACTTCGGATATTACGATGAAGTTCACGAATGGTATATATACCTCGAAGAAGGGATATTCATTGGCCGACTCACCATGGATTAGGAATCCTTGTACACGATCAATCAAGTCCAGATCTTGGACTTTCTTCTTTCTTGCATTTAATCTTTTTCAACAAAACAAGAAAGCAAATCTTCTCTTTTTTCTTCTTTATTTCTTTCATTGTTGTCACCTTCAAGGAGTCCACTGTAAACTAATATCCCTATAATTCGGTCAAAGTCAAAGACTACACTTTCCCTTTTCTCTTTCTTTCACGTGAACAAATCTCTACCGACGAACACATATGCCAATCTTTTTTTTTTATCCTTTCATTTCGGATTGGCGCTTCGCCCGTAAATTCAAACTCGCGAAATATATTTTAACAGAGATATTCAGCTCACCTAGGTGAGAGAGAGGAGGGCTTCGTCGCCAAGAAAATCGAGATAAAAGGAGAGAGAGCCGAGGGTCCATGAGAGGCAAATTAGCTGGGAAAGGGGGAAAATTGTCGCCTGGTCGAGGGAGGAGAGCCTCTGCCGGTGTTCATTCGTCGTCCCACAGCTGCTTTCCGCCGATCAAGCCTCGCCAGGTTGGTCCTCGTTCACTCCCTCTCTGGTGCTCTGTTTTGCACCTGTGGGATCGCCGGACCGAGACCCTTGGTTTTCTTGGTCCGGCGAGCTTTCTAGCTAGTCCTGGTTGTTGCCTACTAGTTTTATATCATTGTCATGGTTGATGGGTAGTTCGATTTTGCTCCATTCGCTTCGACAAAGTCCTCGATCCTTCTCCCCTGTTTTTGCACACTGGAGCCCCTAGCCTGAGCGGTTGCCGTTTGGTCCAAATCGGGACCTAATACATGCATTTTGTAGTTGGCTTTTGCTCCTTTTGGGTTTTTTGTGTGCTGTTGTGGGCCAATTTTCCACTTCGTGTCTTGGCCATGAGGAACCAGAATAGGGAAGGCCATCGGCGGGTCAGCCGAGCCCCAAGTTGGTCACGCTAGTTAATGGTACCCTAAGGTTCACGAGGCAGGCCAAGCTATTCAAGGTCTTGGCCGGGACAGGGAATGTCCAGCGAAGCCAAAAAGGCTCCGGCAGAGCTCGCGCGCGAAGGAAGGAATTTGAACTCCAGGTCGATCTGACCGGGTTCATGGGAGGCCAAGCCGGGTTCATGAAGGTTGGTGCGGAGATTTGACCAGCAACGCAAACGACGTCGTTGATGTGTTGGATCCAGGTCGGTTGTTGGAGTCGGGTTGGAGCTAGATCCAAAGCCTCGAGGCTGAACGACGATGTATTGGGCTGGCATGTGGAGTCGCCAAACGATGTCATTTGGCTAATTCAACTACTACGTCGTTCAAGTAGTCCACGATCGAGCTGGATCGGTCGGGCGAGTCAAGTTAGATCTCGGATTAGGTTCGAGGGTGTCCAGACTGCGCGGCGTCATCCTAGTCGGAACGGAATGACACCGTTTCGATCTCGCACGCGCGAGATGGAGCGGTGTCGTTTTTTTTATCTAAGCGGAACATATTGTTTTGGAGCTCTGGTGCGGGGTTATTTTGGGTTCAGCGCAGAAGACCTAAAACGGCGCCATTTTTTTTTCCCAAAAATCAAAAAATATTTTAAAAATTCCAAACAATTCCAAGAAAAGAGAAATTTTAGAAAAAAAAAAAGGAAAATGGTTTTTATTGCATCTTCAGCCTAATTTACAGTTTAAGGCTCTTATTTGACGATGGTGGTCGATCGATGTTCAATCCGATCTAATATTCCTACACCGGATCGCGTTTCGGGTTTGATATTTGGGGATTGAAACCGATAATGATTGGCTTGCACGTCTACATTCCATTCAGTAATTAGCTGCTTTTTCTACCTTGAGTATTTATTTACATCATTGCATTTCAATAAATTGCCTTTTAATCACTTTTCTAGTATTAGGTTAAGGATTAATCTGGTAATTGGCCAAAAATGATAGAAAATTATTATGCATAATCATCTGGCATTGGTTAGATATCCATAGGCTTTGAATGATAAGCAAAATGTGTAGTTAGATTAGGAAATATCGACCGACTAGGTATCAAAAGGACGCTAATTATTTTGTTAGCGTAAATCAATCCTCGAACCTAAATGACTGATTGCGTAGGAATTGAGACGACACTGCCATGTATCAATTGATTTTTAGCTTACCCCAAGAGACTAGTAATGACTCCTAATAACTGTTTAGATTGCTAATCACGAAAATGAAATCTAACATTATGCGAGGTAGGACTTGGGAGAGTCTACTCTATTGACTGATGACAATATCTCTAAATCTGTCGAACTTTTGAGAAATGGAAAAGCAAGTTGCAATAAAGATATGCAACGTCAAAGAAAGATGCAAATGTTTTGAATCAACTGGGAAAGCATGCAAGGTTTCTTGGAACGAAGATTGCACAAAAGGCATGGGACATCATAAGAAGAATTTCTAGCCAAGCTATTCATAATTTAGCTTTCTTAATATACTTATCATCAATATATTGAGATAAAATTAAAACAACCAATTTGATTTCTTTATAATTTCTACGTTAAGATTTTTCTTTCGGTACTATCGGATACATTTTATAGAACATGCATTGAAAAATCCATACATAACAAAATTGGCAATAACGGGAGAATGCTTAAATTTGTATTTGAATTCTTTGTATCTATATATATGAATTATGTCAACACTTGATTTTTATTAAGTTATATATATTTTTTTGTTTATACAAGATGGGTGCGGTGGGAGTCGACGAGAAGTGCGGAGCTATATAATATTAATTTTTGGATCGAATCTTTAAATATTATATTTTGATTAATTATGGAGTTTTTTTTAGAATTCTTGTGAATGCAGGTGAGAAGGAAAGGAGAAAAAGAAGCGAAAAAAATCGATGTGACCCGTCAAATTACCTGAAACCATTTACTCCTTACTCAATCTGACTCGAATCAAAAAATCCTAAAAAGTTTGGGTCGTGTTGGGCCGATTTTGGTATTTTTTACACATCCACTAATTATCACGTTGAATTTTATGAGGCCATCTTAGAATATGTTGATCAGTTAAGTTCTTACAAAAGTCCAGCATTTTCCAAACATGAATGGTTAAGTATGTACTGACATTTTTATAATCAAATGAAAAAAAAAAGAATACAAATTTTTAGGATTGTACCAAATGAATTTGTATTTTTTTTTTAACATTCAATGAATAAAAATTTTGTGTAGTTACCAAATGTATTTTTCTACTCAGAAATTTATTCAGAGAATAGAAACATAAAAAAAACTATTTATGAATAGAAGTTATTTTGGTGAAAATAAGTGATACCAAACATGGCGTATAAAGATCGACTCCGAGATTTGAAAACAACGCAACAGAGTGGGGAGAGAGCGTCGGCACCACCACAAAATAACGAACCTCCTCCTCCTGTCTCCAAATGCCAATTTCACCTCCCTCCGCTTTGTTGAGCAGAACACGACTATTTACGGTGTAGATTGAACCAAATTTACAATAAAATTTATGTAAATAACAACTTTTGCTTCCCTAAAACTCACGTGATCAACGGTTGATATGAGTTAATAATTTAATTTTATCCAATTATTGGCATGTTCAAAGGACCAATGCAAAGAGTAGCGTGAGCTGACCTCGGCTCCATCAATTTTATTCCTAGATGAATTTGAATAAACATTCTGGCGCCAACTAACGCGCACTTGCAACCTCCATTATCAGTACGACAACGTTTTTTCATCTTCGGGCAGGGGTCCAGCGATTGTTGTTTTAGTAACTAGAAATTGCATTCTCCTATCTTTTTGGCCGAATAAGTGTGCACTTGTTACATCTATTTTTCCATCGTGATTGAGTAGTCTGTTCCGGGTAAGCAATCGAAACTCCGGCCCAATTTGTTTCCGAACGAATTTGTTAAGTTCAAATTTTGCTCATATGAATAAATAGGCTAACGTAAAAGTGATTAGCTTTGTCAGTTCAAACTCCCGCCCATTTTTGTTCATGAGTCATAAGCACGTGATTACTTTCCATTTTTGTATGCATTTGGCCTTTTATAAATCATTCCTCAATCTTTTTCGTGTACTCTAGATCTCACCCTCTTTGACATCGTATGCGTTCAGTATCTCACTTTTGATTGGTTTGTTAAATCAAAAGTTTCGCGACACGATGGAATGAAATTGTAACATGAATTAATCGCAGCTATGCCGACAAACTCTAACGGTCAAACCATGGCGGGGAAAAAGGAGCAAGAAAACAAAATCTCCAACCTACTCTCAAAGTCAGATGCATTCCACCTAATTTCCACCGGTTAGGCAGTTTTTGGCTTGGAAATCAATCTTTACTTCTTCCTCTCCTTGGAATTGCAGCACGATTCACAATTCGCTTATCCCGCATTGATGGCGGAGCCTAACTGGTACCGGTAGTTATTTCTGTTTTTATTCGAAGTGGATAACTGCATGCGCTTAGCAGTTAGCAGTTACCTTGACGATCACTCTAACACCAGATTGATTTGCCTTCAAATTGCTTGAAAGATACGGTCACCCTCCTCTCTCTCTCTCTTCATCGTGCGTACAAGGGACTCCAAGAAACCAGACCCACGTCGCCACGTGTCACGCACGTACGAGCAGGATTGGGTTGCTTTAACGTGTGGTCGTCACATTCCTCTCTCTGTCTCTGGATCCACCTCGTATCTTCTCCTCTTCTCGTAGATATTTTTTTATGTCTTTGCCCAATCATTAATTTCCCAAAGTCTCACGTTATTTGTAGGTAATACGGAAAAAGGAAGAAATATCAGTCCCCCGAAAGAGTTGGAAGTACACTTTGAATGAGCTCCAGGTTCTTCCTCGCAGTCGCTCATCGATGGCCGCACTGACCAAGCTTCACTTGTGCCCGGGAAGGTTTGATCATCAATTCATCAGTTTTAGGGAGAACCCACGAGTGTCCTTGCCGGGTTTTTTCTGTTCGGGTTCGAAATTGTTCGCGAAGCGGAGTAGGTTGTACGTGCGACATCAGTGCAGGTCGTTCAGGAGCGAAGAAGATGGGGACAGACAGAGGAATGGCGAGAAATCGAAGGAAGATGAGGTGGAGAGTGAGAGAAGTGGGATTTTGGAGTCGATGAGGACTGTTTTTGTGGGTTGTTCTCAATTGGGTTGGAAATGGAAGGACGATTACAGCAAATCAGCGGCTAAGCTTGAGGAGATATTTTCCTCTGTGAGTGTGCATGAACTGTTTGTTTGTATGCTGGTGTTGTTTAAATTGCCTGTTGCGAATTGCTCATCGGGATGAAGTAGGATTTTGAAGGTAAATCGTGTGTTCGTCGATTGAATTTGAGTGCTCTTTTTATGCTTTGAGATGAGATAATTTGGTGGAAATAGTGATTTTTTAGTATGCAAAATTGCGCATTGCTCGTCTGTCTTTACTTACTTTGGGATTAGGAGTTCTGGAAGAAGTAATGAGGACCCAAATTATGGAGTGTTTTCGCTAATTTTCTTCTGTTAAGATGATTAATAGGCAGGAGATCCATGGCAAATGTAAGAACAATTTGTAGTACAGCTACCTCAGAACATTTTTCTTTGGCGGGTGGGAGGGGAGATTTGCAGGTCCTCAAGGGAAAACATCATTATTTGCTATCACTGTTGATGTTAATCTACTTATATAGATTGTACCCCAGTGATGTGCATGTGAATTCATCAAGTTCCTTCTCTAATTGAAAACTCTCTCTCTCTCTCTCTCAGGCTGCTCTTCAAATTGGAAGATACATAATAACCATGATGAGCACTGGAGTGATCCTTGTGGTTGGTTTTCAGATGTCAGGTTAGCCAAATGCAACTTTTGCCATCTTGTTGAATGCATCGACTATCGCATATGATGGATGTCTCAAGTAGGGTTATCATTCAAGTTGATGCTCCATGTATCTAATTGTGTCCATAACTTTTAAAGGTGGAGATAGTCAATTGGATACATTGATCTGGTATAGCTGGCTAGGAGGGATTATAATTGGGACAATGATCGGTGCTAACATGGTGTTAGATGACCATTGTCGAGCCGGTCCGCGTAATGTGGTCATCACTGGAAGGTACTTCTCTCTCCGCAATGCAGGCGTTTTCACTCTTTGTTTATTCTCAGTCCCTGTAGCAAAATCGTTGAGTGTTCTTTAATAAGAGCTCTATGACTCAGCGACCTCAAGTTCATTGGTCTTTAGGCCAGTTCCTGCCGTTTTGAGAAGAAAGATCTGTATGTAGCTGGATGTGACATTGTGAGACAAATGATACGATTAATTGTTGTTTTTGAACGTCCTTCTAAAATATGGTCGCTGGCTGATGCAGTACGAGAGGATTGGGAAAGGCACTTGCTCGCGAATTTCTTCTTTCTGGTGACCGTGTCATCATTGCTTCTAGAAGGTGATCCTTTTGAAACAGTAATATGTATCACCCTCTATCAATTCTATGGCCTATGCTATGCTTTCAAATATCACTCGGGTCCTCATCACAGTTTGGTTCTTGTGAAGGCAGCCCTGAGTCTGTGGACATGACCGTCAAAGAGCTTGAACAGAACTTAATGGAAGTGAAACAGGCTGTGAGTGACTCATCTAAGACAAGTTTAGCACATGCAAAAGTGGTGGGCATACCATGTGACGTTTGTAACCCCGAAAATGTGCGGAATTTGGCAGATTTTGCTGTTAGTGAGCTTGGCTCTATAGACATTTGGGTGAGTGCTCTCAGTTTGTGATGCTCATTTTTATACACGTGGTGACTTTCTGCGGGCTTCTCTTCTTAATGCACCACTGGAAATTTACATTCTCGTTGCAGCCTTTAAAAATCTTGATGACTAAAGTCATTCAGGAATGACGCAGTAAGAAAGTGCAACAGATGAGTTTTTTGTTTTTGTTTAAATCTCTTTTACCCTTTTAAGCTAATCTTCTTGGAAATCTCTTGGCTTATTGTTACTCCCTTCATTCAGCTTGGTTACTTCTCGATAATCAAGAAGTCTGTATTTTTCCTGGTGGTACTTTTCTATTCTCTCTCTGTTGTTGTCTGCTGAACATGTTAAGGACTTAAAATCTGCCACATAAAAATTAATTATGTTGGTACAATAATCACTGTCCTTTCTAATTCTGTATTCAACAAATTCCATGTGGTGCACTAGTTGTTTCAACATTGTGCTTTTCAAATTTTCAGATAAACAATGCTGGCATAAACAAAGGGTTTAGACCGTTGCTGCAATTCTCTGATGAAGATATTCAACAGGTAGATTTGTTCAACTTTCATTTTCTGAGTGGTGGCTCTTAAGAATCTATGCACGACTCAGACATTTTATCGTTTTTCGACATTTGTTAAGTTTGATATTCCTAAAATGGTTTTACTTTAGCCCTTGTAAGTAGTCTTACTCAATGTGATATCCATGGTCAGAAAATCTCGTGCATTTTGAATAAAGTCAAGAAAAGCGAAAAGCAAAGAGAAACCCTTTACTTGCTCATGTTGTTGTACGAATTCAGCTTGACGCAAGCTCTCTCATTGTGGACATGCAATAGATCGTATCAACAAACCTAGTCGGCTCAATACTTTGTACTCGAGAAGCCATGCGCGTGATGAAAAACCAGTCTAAGGGGGGCCACGTATTCAACATGGATGGGGCAGGATCTGGCGGATCAAGTACTCCTTTGACAGCTGTGTAAGTTTCATTCTTCATCTAACGTTAAATTTTGCCCTTATGCACACTCAGACCAGCTTAACTCTTTGTTCTGGACTTACAAAGAGATGTTATCGCTAGGGTTCTCAGGAACTGATTGTAACGGTTCATCTGTTTATTTGTAGCTATGGGTCAACAAAGTGTGGTCTGAGGCAGCTTCAGTCATCACTCCTTAAGGAGTGCAAGCGGTCGAAGGTGGGTGTTCATACCGCATCTCCTGGCATGGTTCTCACAGATTTACTTCTGAGGTAATCATGAATCCAATCGTCTTCTATGCCATGCATTTGCAGTCTTATATACATTTCTTGGGCTCTCCAGTGGATGTAATTTATTTGATCATTCTAAACAATTTTTTCTCTGAGTATTTTGATTCATGGTAGAGAATGAACTATCAGATCCTTTATTTCTTATTAGTTCCCTTGGTCATGGTTCAGTATTAAGTGATGGGCTTACATTTTCAATGTGTATGTAATTTGTAGTGGCTCGACAATACAGAACAAGCAAATGTTCAACATTATTTGTGAGCTTCCTGAAACGGTTGCTAGAAGTCTAGTTCCTCGGATGCGAGTTGTAAAAGGGACGGGCAAAGCGATCAATTATTTAACCCCTCCTAGAATCTTACTGGCTTTAATCACAGCGTGGTTGCGACGAGGTCGCTGGTTCGATGATCAGGTAACATTTCAGCGAAAGCATTGGTTTGAATGATGAATCACATGGTGACAACTACAAATCATGTTGGTACTGACAATATTTTATTTCGAATTCTCTGTTACAAAACCATTTAACATAGTTTGAACGTCATCAATTCGCTTGCCTAAATTATGTTCTTATCATCTAGAATAGTAGAATCGTTGCGAATGCACCGTCAACCTCTTTGCAGATATTAAGTTTGAGGGGTGTGTACCAGTCAGAGTGGCTGCTAGACAATATTGGTCTTGATGGATCTCTTAATGAAAATCATGCAAGCATTATTCAATGTAATAACCAGATTTGCGCATTTAACTACATCATTATTGTTGGAGAAATCTGCCGATGGTATAGTCTCATAACTTCTAAATCATTCACTTTCTACATAGAGAAATTGAATGCACTCTATTACTGCTGCAGGGGAGGGCTTTGTACGCTGCAGAGGCCGACCGACTTCGCAACTGGGCTGAAAACCGCACTAGATTTTCTTTCACAGACGCAATGGAGATGTACGCTGAGAACACTTGGGTGTCGGTTTTCTCGCTCTCCGTTGTGTGCGCCTTCATAATTCTTTCCACCACAGGCAGCTCATTTCCAGGCACATGATGAGCTCTAATGAAGCATCGCAGCAAGAAAACCAACAAGAAAACAGAAGTGACTTAGTGCCTCTGTCCAAAAGAGCGGCATAAGGATTAAGCAAGCAGCTGGTGTTACTGTCTTCAATCCAGCATTCATTTCCTCTTAGGAATAATATCCGGGCTGCTCGCTCATGGATTGTTGAACTTGTTCGGTTTTCTAGGATCGAGGGCCCAGATGTCCGACAACCAACGTTCTGAGATCCCTCGACAGGTTCAACGGGCCCTAAGATATTGCTCTATAGCTAGCCATTGAATTGTAGAAATTTAATTTTAGTCTCATCTCTTACTTTACAATATTCCACTAATTATTTCAATGAAGTGCGTTCGTTTAAGCTGTCATTTTTTTTTCACGTTAATCACGTTCAGTATTGTCGATTTGGCAGGATAGGGAATTAACAAAGATCTAATCACTACTATAATTTCTGAAGCACACTAATTACAGCTTAATAAGTACCAATAGCACTTGTGGACCTTTTCGTTCTGAAGAAAGGTATGCTGCTGCTATTGTCCAGGGATTGTGTATTGGTCAAAAGTCTCAAAAGCTGGAGATATGAGAAGTCAGTCAGGCATGGAAGCATATAATGTACGGCCGGAAGAAAAGACAAGTGAGGCATGAACATAGAAAATTCCGGGCATTCATCATAATCATCTTGACATCAAACGGTTCATATATGATGGAGAAAATTTCAAGTATGGGCATTTTTTTGAAATAAGAGTTTAAAGTGGATTTTATTTCAAATAAGTACATGAATGCTCTCATTGTTTTAAAGAAGGGCCTGGCCAAATAGCGTTTTGGTCTTTTTTTCGTTTGAATTTCTTTTCCTTTTTCTGTTCTTTTCCGTTCTTGTTTCTTTTCCTTTTCTTTTCTTTTTTCATTTACTTTCTTTTCTCTTTTTCCTTTTCAAATAATAGGATTGCGTTATTACTTCAAAAGATATTAATTATTTTTTTTGGGTAAAGGTAACCAATGTATAAACTTTAACCAAAACGCGACTATACAAGATCGAATCTCGACACCACAAAGAGACCTTGCACTCGTGGTGACACTAGTAAGTGTTACTATGAGTACAAGAGCATCGTGGGTCCAAAAAAAGGACTAGTGTCCCTCGAGAAAAAGGAAAAGAAAAGCCAAAACATCCCTGCCAAAGTGCAGGAACAGAAAACAAAGAAGGGACGACCCTCAGGTTACCCAAAAAAAGTCGGATCAATACTCCAACTACTTGTGTCCTCCTGTTACGAAGAGTGTCTTCCACAAGTTTGAAAGTCAATGTCTTATCTTTAACAACATTCTGAAGATGCTTCTTAATGGATGGCGAAAAGAAAACCCGGTTGCGGAACAGTACATGGTTCCTCTCCTTTCAAATGATGTGGCATATAACGCCAAAGGAGAAGCAGGAAATTTGTTGGTGAAAACTTCGACCACCGATGTGCTGCATGGCCCAATGTAGATTGTCACTCCAACACCTGTTAGGCCAAGCCAGTTTGCACTTGGCTGCCCAAAAAGAGGCAATGGTCCCCGTATGATGGCAGGCAAAATAGAGATGATCAATAGAGTCTGGTCTGCATCAACAAAAGTCAAACTGCATTTGAAATTCAATTATAATTAAGTAATAGAACTTGAGTGAGCAATCTATTCAGAATGATTAGCCATAGGTGAAAGGAATGTCGTGGAGCAAGTGCTCGATTCCCAGTGAAGGATTGCCAAGGCAACCGCTGTCCTGTAGGCCGGATATGATCCCAAGTAGAGGCAATAGAGAAATCACCGGAGGAGTGTCCAAGCCAAACAAAGCAATTAGTGCGCCGTATATCAAGAGTCGACAGTTGTTCAAGTCAAGACTCGAAAGTTGCAAAAGCTTGCGACTGTTAAGCCGAGGATAAAAAGAACTCAGCCATTGTGGCCTTTCAAGATATGCTCGACCTGTATATGTCCATATCAGAGAAGAATCTATTAAGGGGCCCACGAAGATATTGGGAATCAAACCAAAAAGACATATTGTGACCACTACCCAGTCTCCATCTAAAGATATCCTAGAATTCCAATCGTAAATCTAGCATCTTTTTCCACGCCCAAAATAGAAAGTCGGCTTGGTGGTTATCCAGAAGTTTCTATTTTTTTTTTTTATGAAAGTGGAATGAATCCACTTGCACTTAGAGATTCCTTATCCGTGAAGAGAATCCAAATGTGCTTGAGCATTGACGCCTTATTATAGTCAGAAAGTCTCCTTATACAGAGGCCCCCTTCATTCTTGGGAGGCAAACGTCATCCCACGAGACTTTCATGCCCCTGACACCAAGCCCCAATCCTTTCTAAAGAAATTATTTGAAATTTTTTTCAATACGGGAAATGACCGACTTTGGGAGGATAAAAACGCTAGCCCAATAAATGTGAATAACGTGTAGGACTGACCTGATGAGCTGAAGAAGACCAGCAAAGGAAATGAAACGTTGGGTCCATGATTGAGCTATGGCCGTTATTGAGTTCACCAAGGAGTGCGCAGTCCACTTTACTCATTCGTGAAGCAATAATAGGGACACCCAGGTACCGAAATGGTAGGGCACCTTCTTGGAATCCAAAGGCATTAAGTATCAAATCCCGAAGTTCCACTGAACCACCCGATAATAATATTTTACTTTTGGTCAACTTCGGCCTTAAACCAGCCCAGCTCGAGAATCTGTCAAGGCCACCCTTCAAGAGGGAGATCGTTGCCATGTTTGCCTCGACGAAGAGCAAAACATCATCAGCAAAAAAAAATTAATGTGAAAGCATAGTGGGCTTGCATCTCCATAAGTACTCGAATCCCGGCCATTGGGTCTGCACCTTTAAAATGGCCATGAAGATTTCCATGACAAGTGTGAAGAGATAGGGCAACATAGGATCTCATTGCCGAATGCCTCTCCTACTAGCAAAGAAACAATGTAGTTTAGGGTTGAGCGGTTCTAGGTTCCGTACAGGTTCCACCTGAAACCTAAAACCTACCCGTATATATAGGTTCCTTATTTTGGGAACCTAGAACCTATTCTGCATACCTTGGAATCTAGAACCTATCATGCCTCAGGTTCCAAGGTTGATTCTAGGTTCCACATATATTCTTAATTGAACAATCAATGTGACTAATTATCGCCATCTAATGCTAAAAAATTTACTAATCACAACTCATATTTAGACACACGAAAAGTATGAAATAATAACAAAGTAAAATACTAAATGATAAAACTAAATGATAAAGTAATTCCGGATTACATACTCATCATCGTCATTGTAAAATACCTCATAATGACGTGAAGCCATATACTAAGAAAAAATATAAAAGCTTGCTTCAGGTTCCAAGTTTCGGTTCTAGTTTCCACTTACCTAGAAGTTAGAATCTACCCGTTAAAGCAGGTTCTCTAATTTTTGAAATCTGGAACCTACCTTCTGTACCTTGAAACCTGGAACCAATCGATTTCTATCGGTTCTGTTCTACCTTGGAACCATGCTCGCCCCTAATGTACCTTCCTGTGGACATAGAAAATTTGGAGGTACAAATACGAATCATAATGACCTTGGTGAAGGTTTCGGGGAACCCAAAGGCTTGCAAGACTAGCTCTATAAAGTGCCAATCCACCGTATTATAGGGCTTTTGAAAGTCCACCTTTATATATGCATACATATATATATATATATATATATATATATATAAATATAATCAACCGTATCATAAGGCTTCGGGGAACCCAAAGATCTGAATTATTATGAGCCATGTATTCCATTAATTCACCCAAAGTGTTGAGAAGGTTTGCTCTCAAGGATGCTCAGCCTAGTGGAACACGCAAGTAAAAAAAAACATCATAAAAAAAAAGGGGTCGTGAGAGGAGGAACATTAAGTGGGGGGAAATTATATAAAAAAAAATCTTAAATAATTTCATTTGTGACAATTCAATTATAAACTTTTTAATTTTATCAATTTAGTTCTAAACATTTTGCGGATTTGCGATTTAGTCCTAAACATTTCAATTGTACTATTTTCGTCTTAAACTTTTTTGACGATGCGATTTAGTTCTAAACCTTTTAACGCAGTTTAGTCATTCTTGTTAATTTTGGCCTGAAATAACTAATGTGCCAGTCTTGTCAGCGTTGGTCGTTATACATGGCAGGGCCATGTATAAGAACTCTTTTTTTTTTATCACAATCGAAAGGGTTAGGAGTCAATTGGCAAGTTGTTAACATGCTTATGATTAATCATTCAAATTAAAAGGTTTAAGACTGAATTAGCATATATGCAATAATTTTTTTTTATTTTTTGTTATTTCCACATGCAGTAGATCTGGGTGCTAGGTGGTAGGGAACGAATCGCAAGTCTCTTGAAAATAGGCTATCTGCCGTCTCGGTCGCCTTGGTGGTGGTAAGGGAAATCGAGGGGCATTTATACTAAGATGATCAAAAGGATTAGGACACCAATGGCAGATAAGTTTACCAACGATATCGAGTCCACCAAGACAAAGCTCTTTAGTACATCCCAAATACACACGAATAATCTAAGAATCCTGCCATCCATCCGGAGCCATTCTCGACGGAGCAATACTCACGTTGAATTAACCATATGTTAGTAAATTCGTGAAATTATATAGAAGAGTGACAGACATATGAGAAATCGAAATAATTAGTTAATAAGTAAATTTGACAAGTGTCTCGAGATCACTCATTAGCAATATTCATATTTTACCAAGGAAATTCGTAAATTCCTTCCCAGGTTTGAAAATGAATATAATGACTTTTCAAGTGAATAGAAAAAACCTTGTTCACTATTGGAAAAAAGCCAGAATGAATGAGACGGCACAATTGGTGACAACCAATTTTGAAGTAGTTTACTTTTTTTTGTCACTAGCAGATTGCTAATGAAATATCATTACCAGAGATGGTATTCTTCGACCCTCCCAATTTATTTAGGTTAATGGCGTCTAGATGGATTCTAGTCGAGGATACGCACGACAGGAGATGAATGTTTTCAAATTTTAATTGCATAAATTAAAAAAGCTTCTAGATTACATAATTCCCGCGCAATTTAAAATTCCAAAGTCAATCGTTTCGAAGGAGGAGAAGAAGAAGAACGTTTTTATAATTTCTATTTTTTGTATGTGTGTGTAGAGTTAAGTAATGGCTTTTCTTCTCAAATATGTGAATAACTAATCAAGCACTCGGGACATGATTTGTTAGGAGACCGTGATGCGATCGACGATTGAGGAAGCTGTATTGATCTTAGTATGTGACGATGTGGGCCCTTCATAACTGATCTCGACAGTTAAATTGCATGCCTCATGTTTAAGGTTGAGGTGCCGATTTTTTGTCAATCCAATCCACATATATTGTCAAAACTGTGTGAAGTTCACTCGATCCAATAGTACACGTCATAAAAATGAGAACGTTCTAATTTCCATTTCAATTCCACGTCCATAATAATAATAATAATAATAATAATAATAATAATAATAATAATATAGCCTCCTAGTTAACTGAAGTCAAAGAGGTACACGAGCCCCGGGCCCGCAATGCCATTGACGGCTGATGGAATCTGATGTGGCCAATCCAGATTCCGGGACGGACGGAGTCCCGAGAAGAGAGAAGGGACGCCGGGGTTCCCAGTAGGTCGGGCGGACGGGTCCCACCAGTCCGTTATCCGTCCCTCTGTCTCTGTCCGAATCCGACACGCGCGCACGCATTCACACGATTATGCCCGCTCGTGCGCGGGGGGGTTGGTCCCGACTCCCAACGATCTTTCAGAAGGAGAAGGAGAGGGGGGAGAGAGTGCAGATGATGACGAACCAAGACTAAGACGAGCTCTTGCTCAGCTGAAGAACCGATCCTCCTCCTCCTTTGCTTTCGCACTCCTCTCTCCCTCCATTTAATCACTCTCTTTTTCTGATTTCGATTCTTTCCGGGCCGTCGTCAAAAGTCGTCGAAAGCATCACGGAAGCAAGAAAATGTCAGCGCCAGCTCCGGCCGTCCCGCCTCCGCCGCCGGCCAACTCCACCTCCCCTCCTCCCTCCGCCCCGCCCCCCAGAACCCCTCCTCCCGCCGCGCCTCCGCCGTCCAATCCTCCTCCTCCGCCAGCCACCCCTCCTTCTCTGCCCCCCGCCCCGTCTGCGCCTGTGCTCTCTCCTCCGCCGCCGCCACCAACGACGACTCGTTCTCCGCCTCCGCCCAAAACACCGACCCCGACGCCCCCTGTCCCCGCCCCACCTCCAGGCACACGGCCCGCTCCCTCTCCTCCTCCGCCTCCGCCGACTTCTCCTTCAGAGGGCCCTCCAGCTCCCGCGACCAGGGGCTCCCAGCAGCCGCCTCCTCCCCCTCCTAGCACAACAGGTAGGTCGCCACCCCCGCCCAGTACACCTGCAGCCTCTCCTCCACCGCCCCCCTCGTCTTCGTCGTCCTCCTCACCGAGTTCCTTTCCAACTGGTCTGGTGGTGGGGATTGCGATTGGCGTGGTGGCAGTGCTCGGGGTGTTGGCTTTGGTGGTCTTGTTTTGTAGGAAGAAGAGGAGGAGAGACCCCCGTTCTGTCCATTTCCTGCCAGGGCCTAAAGGTAGGAACTTGGGCATAAATGGAGCTTTTGGTTATTTTGTTTTGCTTCGCTCGGTTCTGGTAATTTATTTGGAAACTTGTCATCTCACATTAGACATTGAGTGACCAAAGTGTAACGAATTGTTGCGTCTGTAATCTCTGGAAGACGCATGGATTGAGGTTGTCTTAATTCCTGTTCTAGACATTGTCCGAAGCATTTTAAGTTGAAAACAGAGGGCAAATTCCATCTTTCATCTCCTTTTGGAAAATTCATCATGTGCGAAGTACAGCAGTGCCATGACGAAGGATCCGTTTTCTGCAATTGATTGCTGCAGAAAACTTTGGTGTTGATTCTAGGTTTCTGAAAGTGTAAAGGCAGAGGAGGAGTGGCGAATGAAATGCTTGATGGATGAGGAGATTTAATAGTTTCATCTCTTCTATTTCTTTTCCATTTCTCCTGTCATTTTTTTTTGTTTGTCGGAATTTCTCCTGTCATTGAACTTGTATATTCCGAAGGACGTTTTCTCTAATTTCTCTCCGGCACTATTCTCAATCAAGATTTTCCAATTGGAATGGCGTTTGAGCGCCATCCTCGGGTAGCTTCGATATCCGTTTTCGTTTCTTGTTTGAGTTCTGTACGGTGACTTCTGTATTGACCAGATGACCCTTTTGGCGGTACGCCACGTCATTGGCAACGGAATGCACCGCCACCAACTACGCCACCAGTATTTGGCTCGTGTCCACCACATTCACCAGTTGGCGGCACAGTGCCGCCACCATTCACAAGCAGCAGTGGAGGTTCAGGCTCCTATTCAGGCCCCGAAAATCCATATCCTTCTCCATCGCCGGGCATTGGATTAAATTTCTCGAAGAGCAAATTCACGTACGAGGAGTTAAGGATGGCCACCGATGGATTCTCGGCCGCAAACCTCCTTGGACAGGGCGGTTTCGGTTGCGTGTACAAAGGGGTTCTTCCAAATGGGAAGGAGGTTGCGGTGAAGCAGCTTAAAGCTGGGAGCGGCCAAGGAGAGCGCGAGTTCCAGGCCGAGGTGGAAATAATCAGCCGAGTACATCACAAGCACTTGGTCTCCTTGGTTGGATACTGCATAACGGGGTCTGAGAGATTGCTCGTTTACGAGTTTCTCCCGAACAACACCTTGCAGTTCCATTTGCATGGTATGTACCTGTGGTAGAATCTCGCATTCTGATTGATCAATATAATGCCATGAACTATATTGCGTACCTGAATCAGCACTCTTTTTATGCTTGGCACGCCGAGTTGTATCCAGAGATTGAACAACGAATCCCTGTGGTCACGTCGATGTAGAATGTCTAATCGTCATGAGCAACGTAACAAAAGCAAAGCTGTTTCGAAATATGCATAAATGGATTTGCGTATTCGTGAATTGACATTTTAATTCCAGCCAGTGATCTTGCTAGAGAGGATCTGATAGAAGCAAATGGCCTCGTTGCAGGCAAAGACAGACCAACCCTGGACTGGACGACCAGACTGAGAATCGCTTTAGCATCTGCCAAGGGACTTGCCTACCTTCATGAGGACTGTGAGCCGCTTTCTCATCTTTGTGCACGATCACTTTAGCACAGGGAAAAAGGCAGATTATTTGCTTAATGATGTGGGAGATGAGTCTGTTTTTGCTGCAGGTCATCCTAGGATCATTCATCGCGATATCAAGGCAGCTAACATATTGCTGGATTTCAAATTTGAGGCTAAGGTGAGAATCATGCTAACCCCTCCTCAAGAAGATGGTCAATTCATCTGCATAAAGTGAAAAATCACATCTTGTAGTCGGATTCGAATATCTGCTTCACAGGTTGCTGATTTTGGACTTGCGAAGCTCTCTTCAGATGTCCACACGCACATTTCTACTAGAGTGATGGGAACATTTGGGTAAGAATTGTAGGGACATTTTATTGCTCCGATAATCCCTCCAGCTTTCAAAAGTTACCCTTTTCTTGCCACTTTGTCCCATCATGTTCTTGGTTGTCTGTTTAATCTGGATTAGTGCAATTCATGCGACAGTGGATGTATTAAAAATTGGGTTCTTCTGTCATCCCGCGACCATTGCAGATTTACACAGATATGGGATCATATTTAGACTGTCGGGGACACTATCCCGCGTTTTTGGACGGGATTGTAGCCGTAGGAATCAAACTTACATTTTGTGCAACTTGCAGCTATCTTGCTCCAGAATATGCATCAAGTGGAAGACTCACAGATAAATCAGATGTCTTCTCCTTTGGAGTGACGCTTTTGGAGTTGATCACAGGACGCAAGCCGGTGGACACAACTACCGACATGCACGAGAGCCTGGTTGACTGGGTAAGCAAACAGATAGTCTCAGGCAGTTTTTCGCAGCAAGAACATTTATATTGTTGAAGCTTGAAGGTCGACATTCTTTTTACTGGGAATTAATATTTCTTAGGACAACATTCTTGTGTTATCACAGGCAAGGCCCCAGTTGACACGAGCTTTGGATGATGAAAACTTCGACTCGTTGGTAGATCCACGGCTGCAAAATAACTACAACCATGATGAGATGGCTCGTATGGTTTCGTGCGCAGCCGCCTGTGTACGTCATTCAGCATGCCGTCGACCGAGAATGAGCCAGGTAATGTTCTAATGACCTAAGCTCTTTGCTTTTGCTTTGCCAATATAGTTAAGCAATGAAGTTAGTCCAGCAAGAATTGGGTTTAGTCAATTTTAGTTGGCTTTTGGATATAGAAAGAGGTCAACTGGGCACTTCTCAAGTTTCAGAATCAAGCATGAGGTTAATTTCTTACGGTAAACTGTTCAGATTGTCCGCGCTTTAGAAGGCGAGATGTCCTCCTTATCAGATCTTGATGAGGGGGTCAGGCCCGGACACAGCACTGTCTACGGCTCGCATGCAAGCTCGGAAGACTTGAGGAAGATCAGAAAGATGGCATTCGGGAACCAAGACTACTCGAGTAGCGAATACAGCGAATCGACAGGCGAACTCACCGCTTACCGATCAGGCTCGAGTGGCGAAGCCCACTCCTCCAGAGAAACGGAGATGCGAAGGTTGAAGCCAAACACCGAAGGTCTCGGTGGAGACTCTTGACAGAATATTTTACACTCAGCTATAAGCTTTGTGCACTTCATCTTTCGGGGCGCTAACTCAGCTAGATGGCGAGCAAGAGGCAAGCGACAGAAGCGGGCAAAGATGCCTTTGTTCCACGGGATAACACGATTTTTTTCACCTTGTGCTTTCGAAGTTGTCGTTTTCGGTTTCTTGACCTCGTAGCCGATGGTAACCACACAGAAAAGCGACGCGAGCGCTGGGCAAATTCTTTAAGCAGTTCTCTGCGCTGATTGTTCTTGTAAAATCTGTCCAACCTCTCTACAAAGTTCTTTGTTTTGGTTTACTTGTATGTGAACTGACAGTTTGACTAGCTTTTCCATATGTATATATATATATATAGAGAGAGAGAGAGAGAGGTGTTTTTACGCATCATTACTTCAACATTTCCGTGAGCTGGTTGAATGAGCAGATTCATGCCCCGTACATCGTTAGACTCTGAAATTTACAGGTGAAATTGAAGACCTTGTTCACCGTTCCTGGGACTAAACTGACGGTATAGCTTGATATTGTGCATGCGGATTCATGTGAGCATTGGGTCCTTGCGAGCTATATTCAAGTGCCATGCGATATCGGAGATGTTGGAGATGCAGGAAGCACGTTGAATCAGCCGAACAACGGGCCGACCACTGATCTTTGTGAATGCGTACCGCAAATATAGCGAACCTTATTCAATTGACTGAATTCAGCGTAACCATTAAGTGGTAATGAGATTATACGCTTTTATAACTCCCTATTCACGTAGACCCGCCGCGACTCAAGCCATCCGTAAAATGAACCGATATCACTATCCAAGGACATAAGCTGGTTGGCTACAGACCAATGTCTTACATGCCAGTATGCCACACGTGTGAATCACTTGCAGTGTCTCAAGCCATCCGTAAAATGAAAGATAAAAGATTAAACTTATAAGCAATCCAGTCTAATTCAAGCGCATAAATTTAGTTAATAAACTGGAGACTTCCAAGACTGTACGAGCCAGTGAAGCATTGGTCACAACGCATGGTGATACATAATCTCATTGAAATCCACAATCTGGCCTGCGCCAGGGGGCACTACTCCCTTGAAATTCAATATTTCATGAAGCAAATGACAGGTCGAGTTTATACACCGTCATCCTTACAAGCAACTTGGTAGCATCAGAATTAACAGCAACTAAAGAGTCCACTAAATCAGCCAAATACATAGCTAAATGAACTATGTCCTGTTCACGGGTTCCAGAGCTTCCACTGTAACAACACTATTTCCCCTTATAACCTGCAGCATCAGTGGCGAGATTATCAGTGCTAGCAAAAAAGCAAGGACCCAAATTAAGATTGTAATTCAAGGAGTATCAACCTACCACCATCCCTATGTCAGTCTTCTCATTCCCATTCACTTCGACAGTATTATCTACCACTAGATTCATGAACTGATCGAACCCACGGAGTGTTCCAACAACCATCCTATTCGCATTAAGCTTAACTGCAGAGAAGAGAACAGTTAGTTCTACCATCTTATTCATATCAGGATGAATCAAATCCAACCGTGAAAAAGGATCCTTAATTCTACCATCTTATTCATATCAGGATGAATCAAATCCAGCTGTGAAAAAGGATCCTTAATCTCCCATCAATGAATTTTCATATACGTAAACCACCATAAGCACCAAATCGTTTCAACAAAGATAAATACAAAAGCAAGTGATCTCTGAACAGGTGATTACAGCGGACCTGTTCTGATTAGTCTCAAAATGCACACCAGACTCTAAGCACAATTTTCATTTTCCAATGAAGATAGCCCAACGTTCCACCACATGCACAAACCAATGAACCCCACACACCAAAATACTTAACACAATTAGGTAATTGAGGCAAATAAAGCTTGGAGTTCACAACTGAAAAACGAAACGATACAGATCAGGGCCACAGATTCCCATCATAACCAAGACCAACATTACCAAGTCAAGATGCAGCTCCATCTGTTAGAAAATACAAAATTGATTTTGAAAGGGGAAAAAAAAAGAAAAAGGAAGCCCAAATAGAATTTCTCTTCTACAAGATTGGCGGTGAAGTGCAGAGAAGTCCAGCTCATCCCTTCGCTGTCCGAAACAAAGCAAGTCCAAATTCATTACTTGTCATTGGCGGTTTATAAATGAGGAGTTAGACTTCTATTTGAAGTTTGACTTTTCAAACTTTTGATTCAAAACTTTTTGCTGGCAATAACTTGGCATGAAAGAATTCAACTTGGACTTGGTCAAGGCTTTTGCTTATAGCCTTTCACAACTAGTCTGACTTTATAACGGTACACCTGACCATCAGGCTTGTACTTTGTCTTGTATATCCATTTAACACCGATAGGCTTCTTACCAGGTGGTAAAGAAATTAGCTCTCATGTGTCATTCTTTTCGATAGAGTGGATTTCTTCATCCATTACTTGGATCCACTTCTCATTTGAAGCTACATCATCATAGGAAATGGGGTCACATTCAACAAATAAACAAAAATTTGTCATTGTTTCATCAATGACCTCGTCATTGTCACTATCATCATCTCTTGTGACCACATGTTCCCTAAATTTTACTAAGTCTGTTGTAGTCGTTGCGAACGCCGAACCAACGGTTCTGAAACCGTTATTGGTGAAGAAGATGAAACTTCAGTTGGAGATTCTTCTGACTCTCCCACGGCTGGTTCATCTTCAATGGTGATGTTTTTGGGATCACCCTTCTGGTTCTAGTCCCACGCTTCATGTTCAAAAAATTGAACATCCCTATTGATAATCACCTTCTCTGTGACTGGATTATACAGCATATAACCCTTAGTCACCTCACTGTAACCAATAAAGATGCACTTCTGACTTCTGTCGTCCAACTTTTTCCTTCGTTCATCTGGTACATGGGGATATATAACACACCCAAATACTCGCAGGAACGAAACATCTGGCTTGTTACCTGTCCAAATATCTTCTGGAGTTCTTCCAAGAACACTCCTCGTTGGACACCCGTTTAGGACAAATACAGCACAAGCAACGGCTTCTGTCCAAAACTTCTTTGGTAAACCTTTACCCTTGAGCATACTTCTTGCCATTTCAAAAATAGTTCTATTTTTTTCTTTCTGCCATACCATTTTGTTGAGGAGTATAGCTAGCAGTCAACTGACGCTTTATTCCATGAATTTTACAATATTTGTCAAATTCATTGGAAGTGAATTCTCCACCTCTATCTGATCTCAAAGTATTTAGATTAAAATCACAATGTTTCTCAGCATAGGTTTTAAATTCCTTGAATTTGCCTAAAGATTCTGCTTGTTCTCTCAAGAAGTATACCCATGTATTTCTAGTAAAATCGTCGATAAAAATTAATGCGTACCTTTTTTGTCTGACTGATTCTACCTCAACTGGGCCACAAATATTCGTATGTACCAGCTCCAGAGGTTGCTTGGCCCTTCTAGCTTTTCCAACTGGAAAGGATTCTCGATGTTGTTTTCCGACGAGACATTCTTCACATGGACTATCTGGACTATCGATCAGAGGCATCCCGATCACTGATCACCATCTTTTTCTGGACTAATAGTTTTAGTCCACGAAAATTTAGATGACCAAAGCAAAGATGCCGCAACTACTTGTTATCTTTCGCCATGGCTTGAAAACTCAATAAAGACTTCGTTTGAAGAGATAGAGAGAACATCCGATTCTTTGTCATATGCACCGACGTGATCAACTTATTATTTGTACCTCTAATAGTGCAAACTCCATTTTGAATGTTAACTTTGTGGACTTTTACTGAAAGTTGCCCAATACTAAGCAAATTTCAAAAAATTTCTGGCACAAAGAAAACGTCTACAATAGTAGCATTAGTACCATCTTTAGATTTTATATCAATGTTACCTTTGCCTATCACGATAATCTTTAATTTATTCCCGAAATTGACTTCACCACGAACCGTTTCATCCAGTTACGAGAATAGCTCCTTTCGACCGCACATGTGATTGATGCACCCAGTATTGAGATACTAGATATTGGCATCACCAGTACTCGAGTCATCCATTTTGCATGCTAACATGACGTTTTCTTCAGCATCAACGGCGCGTGCATGTTTTGGCTGCTCGACATTCAGATTTGTAATGTCCGAATTTGTTGAACTTAAAACACTTGATCTTTGATTTGTCATGTGTTTTATTTCTTCCCGTGGAATTAGAATTTCCACCTCGACCTCGTCCACCTCCACGGCCTCGAACACCATGATGTCCTCAAGTTGAGCAAGGGATCCGACTTTGCAAAGCTTGCTCCGGATATGAACTGACGAGCTTCTGATTAATTCTTTGCTCATGCGAGCATAATGAACCCATCAACTGCTCCAATGTCATGGTTGATATATTGTGGACTTCCTCGATCACCGCAACGACGTAGTCAAATCTTTCGGTCAAAGAGCTCAAGATTTTTTTTACGACTCGTTCATCTTGGAGTTCCTCACCATTAACCTCAATTGGTTAACGATGATTTGCACAAGATCAAAATACAACGAGATAGATTCAGAGTCATTCATGGGTAAAGACTCAAAATTACCTCGAAGTGTTTGAAGTCAAATTCGCTTCACACGATCATCACCTTTATAGGATTTCTGCAAAATATCCCGCGCCGCTTTCACCATCTTCGCGCAAGATATTTTTTCAAATATCGTCTTTTTCACAGCTTGAAAGATCGCATGTAATGCTTTCTAATCTTTCTCTCGGGACTCGATCAACAAATCCTTATCTTCCTTCTTCAAAGCATTGAATTCTTCGACGTCAGCTACTTCAGTGTAGCCATTCTCCACCAGGTTCCACAAATCTTGCGATTTGAATAGAAACTTCATCTGGACGGACCAATTGTTGAAATTCCTCCCGCTCAACTTTGGAAGTTGTAATTGCACAAAACTTGTGGATGTCATAGCTAGCTCCGGGTTCACGATCCTCGATCGTCCACTATAGGTTCCCGATCTCCGCGCTTGGATTCTTGGCCGCCTAGGCTCCGGCACGATCTTTGTCAACCTATTGGCTCTGATACTAATTATAGGAATCCGAAGGGATTTTGCGGAAAATTGGTGGTTTCAACGCGAGAGAGTTTTCGGATACGTAAATATGAAAGTGGTATTCAAAAATAGCCTTGCTAAGGATTTACAATCAAAACACACAAAACTCAAGCTTTGCTAAGCTTGTATGAACTCTCTCTATATGCTTCTAATACCACACAAAATTCAAGGGACTTCCAATGTATTTATAGAAAAAAAATCCCTGCCATGGACTTCTCCCAATCTGCCGAATTGGTGTGTAAAGGAAGTGAGTTGCCACCTTTGAAAGAGCAAGATCAAATCTGTCGTAATTTTCAGCCATCCACTTGCAAGCCTTGACCAAGTCCAAGTTGAATCCTTTCACGCCAAGTTGTTGCCAGCAAAAAGTTTTGAAGCAAAAGTTTGAAAAGTCAAACTTCAGAGAGAAGTCTCCTCATCTATAAACCGCCAATGACAAGTAATGAATTTGGACTTG
The DNA here is from genome assembly GCA_028455895.1 of Rhodomyrtus tomentosa. Lineage (NCBI taxonomy): Eukaryota > Viridiplantae > Streptophyta > Magnoliopsida > Myrtales > Myrtaceae > Rhodomyrtus > Rhodomyrtus tomentosa. The sequence goes on from JAPCWY010000004.1 coordinate 37,946,062, forward strand.
CTTTGCTTCGGACAGCAAAGCATGAGCTGGACTTCTCTGCACTTCACCGCCAATCTTGTAGAAGAGAAATTCTATTTGGGCTTCCTCTTTCTTTCTTTTTTTCTTTCAAAATCAATTTTATATTTTCTAACAGCCTCATCTATAAACCGCCAATGACAAGTAATGAATTTGGACTTGCTTTGCTTCAGACAGCAAAGGGATGAGCTGGACTTCTCTGCACTTCAGAGCCAATCTTGTTGAAGAGAAAGTCTTAACTCCTCATCTATAAACCGCCAATGACAAGTAATGAATTTGGACTTGCTTTGCTTCAGACAGCAAGGGGATGAGCTGGACTTCTCTACACTTCACCGCCAATCTTGTAGAAGAGAAATTCTATTTGGGCTTTCTTTTTCCTTTTTTTTTCCTTTCAAAATCAATTTTATATTTTCTAACACCATCAGGGTCAAGGATATCGAGCTAATGTAAACTATACAGAGGGGTGAACAGCTCATTTGCCCTAATAGAATCTCGGAAATAAATTAACAGGATAATATCTGGACTGTGAACTGGAACCATTCGAATTCACCGATTGTTAATTAGTGAACTATCAATCATGAGAAGCAAGGAGAACGAATCCATAGAAAAATAAAACATTGGATAATTTCATTCATCCAAACATGAAACAGTATCTAGTTCTGATTTCGGCTATAAAGCTACAAATTGAGCTCAGCACACCACACGCAATGTGACAGACAAGTATGAACCAATACTAGAACTCAAACGCCAGCTAAATTGCAAAAAAGGAAACGACTTACTTTGGAGCTTCTTGTCCATGTACCTGAGCAAGCAAAGATAGCAAAAAGAAAGCTATATGTCAGAGACGGAGGGAATAAGGGAAAGGCGTGAAGCAGTACACAGAGAAAGATTCTCACTTCTTGAGATCCGGTGGCTGGCCCGATCTGCTCATGGTGACGACGACGACGACGACGACGACTTCCGCGGAGATGAGCGGGACAGAAGAGGGGTTTTTGGAGCGGTGAAGCTACAGTGGAAGGACGATGCTCGCAAAACCCTAGATCCGAACTTACCTGGAAAGGGGAAAGGGGTCAACTCCCAGACGGGATCTGGAAAATTCACGGGTCGACTGCAGATCGGAAAAGCGTCGGCCGCCGGAATAGCGAGAGAGATGGGCGTTGATCGTTGATCGAATCCCCTCTTGCGGCGGAAACCCTAGCCCTGAAGTTGGAAGAGCCGAAGCTCATCTCCAGGTAACACGGTATAGTGGACGGATCTGATCTGCATTGGGAGCTCATCAGCCCAAGTCCATCCACCCTCCAGCCCATAGGCCCATCAACATTGTGGTAATTTCTGTATCAATTTCCTGAGAAATCATTTGTTTCGACTTATCAAACTTACAAAATTACTTTTTTTTTCTTTTCTGTAGTAATATATTTTCTCATCCAGACCTTAAGAAAAATTTACAAGTGTTTACATTCATTCATATTCAAGAAGTATCAATTGCAAAAGGTTAAAAAAAAAAAGTCACAAAAATGCGTGGGCTGCCAAATTTTTTGAAAAGCAAAATCCAGACAAGATTAATGAAAAATCAATTTGCATTTCAGATAATCAGTTATCTAATCTCAGTGATCAATGTTATATGGCCAATATTGTCGAGTACCGAATAATTTGAATCTCCTACTCATCTAGTTATGATGGCGTGCCGAATATTCACGAGGTATTATAGAAGCGCCTTTATGAATTCCTGAAGTATAATAGTGTACGATACAGTCGCTCCGGGTCGGCGGGACCTCGAGCCTAGGGGTGGTAGTTGCTGCTTCTTCAATGGCATCTGGAGTCGCGCAACCTCAGACGAGCCGGATCTGTACAGAGATGAAGCAAGGCAAAAAAGCAGCACCGCGCGAGACCGGGAATGGCTTTAGCATCTGCCGAGGGACTTGAATATCTTCATGAGGACTGTGAGCCGCTTTCTCATCTTTGTGCATGAACACTCCTAGCACGGGAGAAAAAGGGGCAATGATCCTCCAGCTTCAAAAGTTACCCTTTGCTTGCCACTTTGTCCGGCTAAATTAAGTCCTTGGTTGTCTGTCTAATCTGAGATTTGCTTGAGCACCGAATGCGGCGAATCGACATGTGAACGCACCGCTTACCGATCGAACGTATAGTTATCATGACCATTAAGCTGTAGCGAGATTATATAATTTTATGATTCTCTATTTACATGATACTCTTCCTGGCTCCCACGCACCAATCATGTAATAGATATAATAACAACATGTTTGAGATCGGCTATGATAAATACCTAACTCCACACCCTAGCCAAGTCAACATCAAATTTTCACTCCAAGCGTGGAAATTGAAAATGGATAAGGACAAAATGGATCCCCAAATTTTGGCATAATAAATAAATGTGGCTGATGAATTTTTAATTTATTTAATGTGGTTTCTGAACTTTATTCTGACGTGCATTGTCATTTCTGAACTTTTGATTTGTTTATTGTAGCCTCCTAGTTTATGTCCAATTTGATTTTTGAACTATATAAAAATGTTCAATATTATATCTAAATATGAATTAATAGAATGACAATATCGAATAATTTCGTATATTCTAGAGACTGTGCAGAGATATGAAAAAATTTCAGGGCCTAAATTTAACAAAATATAAAATATAAAGACCACGTTATATATGAAACTTTAAGTTAAGAGATCATGTTAAATAAATTAAAACCATTTGCGTAACTTTTCCAATTGAAAAGCCAACATCATGAGCCGAAGACAAATCCAGGGCCGACAAGTTGTCTTTGTCTGCTAGACATGCAACGAAGTCGTTCTTGGAACAGCTTCTACGAGGTGACGCCGACCGCGCTACTTATAAATACTGCAGTCGAGAAGATAACAGACTCGAAGCTCGTGCTGATGGCGCGAGGACTCATCCTCACTTCGCAGGCCAAATCAACTTCCACGTTCCTCTCCTCGCTCTCAACATGTTCAGTCCCACTCGTTTCTCGTCGCCGCAGTTTTCGCACTTCCAGCCCTTTCGCTCGCTTCTTTTGCAAGTGTGCTCTTCAAGAACACCACCCAGTACAGGCTATGACAGTTTGCAAGGAAACTTTCTCGAAGCGGATGGCTCTTGCTGGGCTCAAACCCCACCACCGTATCGGTTAGTACTTTGTTTTCTATTTCGTGTTGGTTCCCTTTTTTCATTTTAAAATGAGAAAATTGTAGTGTTTATGTGAATTCTAGCAATTTTGGAGGATTTTGCAGCATTGTCTGCGTCGTGTTTGTTGAAATGTCTTGCTTAGTCCGACAGCAAATTCCATTAGCGGGCTTTATTTTGCGAGTTCCTCGCTCAACCCTTCTGTTTGGTTGAATGAGTACCTCAAGTCTACATTTTATAGATGCGAATCATGAGTACATTAGAAACTGCTCTTGTTTCTGCTATCTCAAGACATTGAAGATGTTGGGTTTTAAAAAATTTCAGCTTTGGGAGTCTCGGGCGGTCCTGATAGCACGGCACTGTGTATTCTAGCTGCTGATTGGAAAATCACTGGCCTTGACTCTGCTGACAAGGAGAGTGGGTTTATTGACGGGCTGCTGGCGATTATTGTTGACCACAGGCTGCGTGCAGAGAGCGAAGAGGAAGCAAATACAGTACGTGAGCGGGTTTCTAAAATGGGTATGTTTGATCCGTCAATTTTTTTTTTTGTGGAAATTGCATTTGGCATGGTGTTTTGTTCTAGGCATAGGTATGTTCTGATGGAATTGATGGTTAATATAGTCCTTTTATAGGTATCAGATGTGAGATTGCCCGTTGTGTGTGGGAAGATGGGAGGCCAGAGCAAGGAAACTTGCAAGAAGCAGCACGTGAAATGAGGTTTCTATATTGGAAAACTTATTGTACTTAGTTTGCTATTGGTGCCTCTGGCATGTTGTTCTCCTCTTTGAAATTTCCAGAAGATGCTTTAGCCCGATAAAAATCAGTTGTAAAATTAAAATTCCTGATGTTGATCCCAAACTACAGGTACGAGATGTTCCATAAAGTTTGCGTCGAACAGCAGTTTGGCATCCTGCTTCTTGCACATCATGCTGATGATCAGGTCTGTAGCGAATTGTTATGAAATCCATCGCTTATGTGTTTATGTAGATGTTTCACATTACAATTTGCGAGTTTCTCTGGGACATGCTATAGGCATAAAAGTTTCTGTTTTAGTGCTCCCATGACACGCCAAATAGGCTAAATTGCAATTCAAAGAGTTAGGTGCTGAATTAAATGCCAACACCTTGCAGGCCGAGTTGTTGGTTATAAGACTGTCCCGCAACAGTGGTGTGCTTGGACTTGCTGGAATGGCATTCACTTCTCAATTTTTTCCCAAACACATGTATACTCACGGTGTAGATCCAATCAACGGTGGTATTCTTTTAGTGCGACCTTTTCTGAATTTTTCGAAGAAAGATATGTACATGGTGAGATGAAAAGAAACTTGGGAATCTACAAACATCGTTGATATTATCTCATCATTTTATGCGCTAGAAGCATTGATTTTTTGCAGATTTGTCAAGAGAATGAGCAGAAGTGGGTGGAAGATCCTTCGAATAGAAGTCCCTTTTTTGTCCGTAACCGGATCCGAATGTCCTTGCAGAAATTTTCATCAAGTGAGTTGTCGCTGTGCTAAACCTTTCTCATGATCTCATGGAGTTAGACTTCTCCCTGTACATATAAGTTAGCTTTTCATTAATTTCTCATGACGGGACAAAACGTTTATTATCACATTCAAACATTCTTGATTCTATTTTGGGAGAGTTAGGTAGTTTTCTTGTTTGGTTGAGTTGATGCAGTTTATAACGTTTTAACATATTCAACAAATGAGCCCCTAAATTTCAGGTGTCTTTAGCTCTGAAGTGCAATCTGTGATTTGTGCTTGCCGAAGAACACGTGCGTACGTTGACAAAATATGTTCAAACTTGTTACATGAGGCTGTGACTATTATGGATGTAAGCAGCCTATTTGACTAATGACACCTTATTCTTTCTTTGACTTCTGAATGCTTTGTGTGAATATCAAAATTTCTTTGCTCATTACAGCAAGGATATGCTGTCATCGATTTAAAGACCGTCAATCCATCAAACGTTGAGGACATTTGCCTGGCAAAGTTCATTGCAAATGTTACGCAGGTAATGTGATTCTTGGCATACTGTGTGTAGATAATGCAATGCAGTATGTTCATGGTTCTTCGATATATTATTCTGATATGGATGCTCTAGCTAACAAATATTAATCTGAACCCATCAGCACATCTCACAAAGACAGAGACCTATTCGCGGTAACACGTCGAAATTGCTTCTGAGCTACATCCGTAGATCTCCATGCAAGGTAATTTGCTTTCTTGACTTGCTTTTCTTCTGAGTTTATTACGTGCTTTCTGCGGAAACAACACTCTTATATGTTCTCTTTTTCCTGAAGAAAATGTATTTTCTTTAAGGTTAATCCTCTTTTCTTAAAGCATCTTGGCATGGTAAGACACTAATTTATCTACTAGTTAGCTCAAGAAGCTCATGGAGTTGTTTGTTTTATGGAATAATTCTTCTCAATCATGCAGACTTCCCTTACTGCAGCTGGTTGTTACCTTTGCCCAGTTCCTGGATCTAGAGGCACCAAAATCTTGGTTTGCTGTTCTGCTAACTGTCCTTTGCCCTCGAAAGTGGAGTTGCTTTACTCAGGAAGCAGTGCAGAAGAGAAGTATAATATCCCATACGATCTAAAGGAAATCATGGATAATGCAAATAAAAGTTCAAATCTTTTATCTGAGGATGCGTCAGATGTGCATTTTTTGAATGTAACATCTGGATCTGTTCTAGGCGAAGCGAAAAGACTAAACCTGATAAGTGAGTCCACCTATAGAAGTATTCTCATGTTGCAGGAGGAGGAAACAAATCGTTTCAAATTCAAGTCTGATGTGACACCGGACTATCAACCAAAGTGTGCAATAGAATCTGTTGGTACATCTCACAAGCAATGTCTTCGGCCTGGACAAATAGGGTTTTTCATGAATAGATTCTTTATCTCATGGAAACCATGCAAGGAGGATGTTTGCAGGGAGTTTACTCAAGATGGTGATTTGGTTGTAGAAGGCTTGGACTATAAATGCAGGTTTTGTAGCCATGGTCATGATATGGTAGCTGAGATACGTCATATGATGGAGTCTGACTGGCTTTATCTCGCTGAACTGTCAAAATCTCAAAATGTGGAGAAATCTGATGTGGATAATGCTGTTTCAAGTAGTGTTACGGAGCAAGCTTCAGAGAAAGCAAGCTCATGTCTTGATTATGCAAAGGTATCCGCACAAAGGGTTCTTCAATTGTTGAAACCTATTCCTGTTGCCGCAAGAAGAAGCTTGCCCGTCCTAGTTGATTCTGAGGGACTTCTACTAAGCATTCCGGTATGTTCTTTCATTACCTATCTTTTCTGTGCTTTATTCAACACATGGAAGCAGTATTTTGAAGAAGCCACAGTATTATATGTCGGGCTCAGTCAGATTACTAGGATTAGGGCCTATCCTTTTTCTGTATTTTCAGTTCCAACTTGGTCTTGCTTTTACTTTTGACTGCTAATTCCCTCCATATTTGTCATCTGATGTAGTGTTGTCTCTATGATCCATAAGTTGATATACCATCATTGCTCTTCTTTCTATTTGATGTCTTTCGGATTTTGTTCTTCTCTATGCTTGGTATTGACCTTGTCTTTTAATTCTTTTGTTCATGTCAGCTGCATTTGCATGCTAAATTCACCATGTTTCCACCCCTTATCTGAAGCAATTCTTCTTGTAATCCATGCCAGTCATCCCTTCTTAATGGTTTCCTCTCCAGAGCTTGTTGTGTCCTACTTAAGCTTCTTTCACCCATCGCAATCTCCCATATTGAATAAACATTTAACTTTCAGTCACATTAACTCAAGAGAAACTCAAGTTTCATTAAACCAAAAGAGCATCAACATCAACATCGGCAATACATTTATCCCAAACTAGTTGGGGTCGGCGGTCGGTGAACCCCAAAGAATCATTAAAATAAAAGCAGAATCAAGCGAGGGAAAAGAGATAAATGTGTAAAAATAAATATATTTATTTATTTATCTATCTATACACTACCCCTCCACAACACTAATAGCATTTCTCTACTCCGTCCTAAGACAAACCGTACGCCAATCTATTTCGTACTCCATTAAATCTTGTTTTACTGCTTTTCCCCAAGTAAGTTTCGGCTGACTACTTGCTTTTTTCGTGTTATGCTCTCGATAGCAAACTTCTGTTCGTACCGGTGCATCTAAGGGACTTTGGAGTATATGCCCAAACCATCTCAATCTATACTCTCTCATCTTTTTTGCCACCGGTTCCACTCCGACTTTTCATCGAATCTCTTCATTCCTTGTCTTGTCCATCCTTATATGACCACACATCCACCTTAACATCCTTATTTCCGCTACTCTCATTTTATGCTCATGTTTACTTTGTGCTGGCCAATATTCAGCTCCGTATACCATGACAAGTCTGACTGTTGTTCTATAAAATTTTCCTTTTAACCTAAGAGGAATTGTGCGATCACACAAAAATTCCGATGCATTGCGCCATTTCATCCAACTTACTCTGATTCTATGGCTTACGTCCTCATCAATCTCTCTCATTTTGCAATATTGATCAAAGATATCTAAATGTATCTTTCTTGAGGACCTCCTGTCCGAGTATATTTACGACTTCTTGATCCACTCTTCCTGCCGTGTCAAACTCACACTTCAAGTATTCCGTCTTACTTCGACTTGGCGTAAATCCTTTAGACTCTAATGTGCTTCTCCATACTTCTAACTTAGCGTTAACCCCAGCCCTGGTCTCATCAATAAGCACAATATCGTCTGCAAATAGCATGCACCTCATCTTGAATATATTTTGTTAGCTCATCCATAACCAGGGCAAAAAGGTAAGGGCTCAAAGCAAAACCTTGGTGTAAGCCTACTGTGATTGGAGAATAACTTGATGTGCCATTACAAATCTTCACACATGTAGTAGCACCATCATGCATGTCCTTAATTGCCTCGACATACTTTGAAGGTACTTTTTTTCTTCTCAAAAATACACCACAAAACCTTTCTTAGAACCCTATTATACACCTTCTCAAGATCAATAAACACCATATGGAGGTACTTCTTTCTTTCTCGATATCTCTCCATCAATTATTGTATCAAGAAAATAACTTCCATGGTAGATCTTCCTGGCATAAATCCAAATTGATTGACAGAGACCTTGGTCTCTATTTTCAAACGATTTTCAATAACTTTCTCCCACAGCTTCATTGTATGGCTCATAAGCTAGATGTCTCTATAGTTAGAACAATTCTGAATATCCCCCTTGTTATTGTATATAGGCATAAGTATACTCTTACTCCATTTATTGGATATCTTATTACTATGGAGTATCTTGTTAAAAAGACTAATCAACCAATTTATTGCTACATCCCCTAAGCATCTCCACACTTCAATAGGAATACTATCGTGTTCCAAGGCTTTATTAGTCTTCATCCTTTTTAATGCCTTCCTAACTTCCCGTGCTTTTACTCTACGCACAAATCTTTTGTTTGAATCATCAGAAGCATATTCCAAATCCACCTCACTTCTATCGCTCTTCCCATTAAAAAGTTTGTTAAAATAAATCATCCACCTGCCCTTAACGTCTTCATCTTTTATCAAAAGTGTTTGGTTTTCATCCTTGATACATGTAACCTGTGTGTCTTTACTTTTCTTGTCCCTTGACTTTGCGAGTCTATAGATGCCTTTTTCTCCTTCTTTGCTCCCAAGTTTGTTGTACATTTCGGTGAAAAACTTCTCTCTGGCCTCTCGCACAGCTTTGTTGGCACTTTTTCTCGCCAATCTAAACTTTTACAAATTCTCTTCATTATGACACTTATGTAATCATCTGAAACACTCATTCTTCTTTTTTTTTGTTTGATGTCCATTCCTCCTACTTTTCCCTAACACCCTTTTTGCCACTGTCCGGATGCAGTTAGACATCTCCTTTCACATCATATTTATTTCGCACTCCCGTCGCCACGGTCCTTCCTGTAACATTCTTTCCTTGAATTCTGTTTGTTTATCGTCATGTAACTTCCACCATCTTATTCTAGGGTGCTGCGCACTTATCTTCATCTTCTATACTTTGTTATACCGAACTTCTAAGACCAACAACTTATGTCGTGTAGCTACACATTCACCAGAGTATACCTTGCAATTTACATACGAGGCTCTATCTTCTCTTCTGGCAAGAAAGAAATCAATCTGGCTGCAATTTTGACCGCTGCGAAAAATGATCAGATGTGACTCTTTTCCTAAAAAAGGTGTTTGCCAACATCAAATTATAAGCTACTGCCACACTCAAGTTGTCTTCGCCAGCCTCATTTTTAGTCCCATATCCAAAATCTCTTTGAACTCTGTCAAAATCTCCACTACTCTAATCGACATGTCCATTTAGATCTTCTCCTATGAATATATTCTGCTCGTGTGGTATCCGCCTTAAAATCTATTCCAGATCTTCCCAAAATCGATTCTTCTCGGACGCTTGCAGTTCAACTTGAGGGGCATACACACTAAATATATTTAGAACCAAATCTCCCACTACTAGCTTAATCAAAATAATCGTATATCCTATTCTTTTAACATCAGCAACTTTATCATTGAAATTTTTATCGATCAGAATCCCAACTCCATTTATATTCTTTGTTGTGCTTGTATACCATAGTTTGAATCCGGTGCCATCCACTTCCTTAGCCTTCTCTCCTTTCCATTTAGTCTCTTGCAGCAAGCAATATTCACTCTCCTTTTAGTAAAAGTATCTGTCAATTCCCTCGATTTACCTGTTAAGGTTCCTACATTCCAACTCTCCAATCTAATCCCTACCCTCCCGGACTTTTCTTGCCCCTCACATTTGCCCACTGAAGTGTGAGGACCCTTGCTCATTTATCACCACACCCGGGCGCCGATGTGGCGCATCACTCTGGGAATGATGGCCCAAGTCTAGCTTCCTTACCCTCCGCACCCACATATCTTGGTGCAAAGACCTTTGCTCATTTTTTGCTTCAACCGGACGCCGATGCAACGCGTCTCTAAGAAGGATACGCTTCAACGAAATATCATTAGGGTTCATCTAATAAAGGTAACTCTTTTTTTATAACCGACTCGCTACGTTTGACGTAAACCTCTTTTATCTGGTTTGAGACAGGCTATGTAGACTACATAGGCGGAGTTATTAAACCAAAAGAGCATAACGGAAGTTTAATAAACTGATATTTTGTTTCTTTTATTCATTTGCATTTCCTATTCATCCTTTACTGCTTTATCCTGATAATTTGGTTGTTTCCATTCCAGAGTCTTTCTTTTAAGCATTGCCCTTGTCTAGAGGTGAAAGCCAAATTCGAACCCAGAGTTCCACTTGGAGGAGGACATAGCTCATTCATCTGACGGTTCTTGTGCTTAATTTCGCCTTGCTTCTTACCAAACATCTGGAACATGGGCAGTTATGATGGAGCCAAATGCTTTCCGTTGAAGGAGCCAGCCAAATGCCAGTAAATTTCATCATTGGAGAAAGTATTTCCACCGAGGCTTATTGAAGATAAAGTAGCCTTTGTCATATGCTTCAAGGAAAAAATTCAGTTTGTCTTATGACAAGGTTGGTTTCAAGACATCAGAAAGGAGCATACCAATGATCATCATTCAGTCTACCCAATTCAACTAGATAGTATTGAAAGCACCATTGACATTGGAATTCCTTTTGCCTTCAGTTTAGGTAATACGTTTGTCTTGGGCAAGTTGAAGCAGAATCTGACCATCTGTCCCAAGTATACGTACCCCAGTGGTGGAAAGTAAACGTGTTCTCGATCAATGCATGATTCGTCATACTGATCAAGGCTCATAAAATTTGGAAATCCATTATTCCAGTCGCAGTTTTGCTCGCATTGTGAGATGAGTTTGAGTAATTTTGAGTACTTCCGAGGCGGGAACATGGTCATATCGTATCTTATTCAGAAACTCACTTACGGAATTAGTTGATCAGATTCTTTCTGTAATTTCCAAATTTTTTAAGCCTCCGACATTCCACCAATCGGAGGCCAAATCTCAAACCTACCACTACGAGTGGAGAGATTATTCTACTTATGTTCTGGTTGAGTTGCGTTGCATTTGCTTGAGGATGTTGCCCCCAAAATATTACCTATGGCTAACAAAACTGGTCCATCCGACACAGCTCATAGTTCAATTTGCTCATGAACCATCCCTGCGCTATGACAATTGCATCCTGGTATGAGAGACAAGATCAACACGAACTTCACAACATAAATTTCATAAATTTTCTTTGTTCGGTGAAATTAATTCAAATAGGGAAAGAGATTAAAAATTAAATTTGTCAAAAATAAGATTTAATTACACAAGTTGGGGTCATCAGATAGGAGCGAAAGACTATTGAAATGTTATAATCACATAGATTATCATCTGAACTATGCTTCTAATCATCACATGACCAAACTCAACATATAAAACCCGCAAAATTAAAATCCGTTTTGAAAATTTAATGCCCACGAAAAAAGAGAAAGAAAGAAAATTCGAAAAAAATAATAATCAAAAGAACGACTTCGCGGCCTCAGAAGGAAGGCAGTAGAGGTTATGTGTAAATCACGAATTCTCATCCATATGCGCGAATAACGCGTCTCTTTCATCATAGGCAACTGCTCAAAACAGAACGAAAAGTCGTAAGCTTGAAGAAAATGCTTCACATGCGGGAGAACCTGCCAAGATCTACAAAAACCAAACAAAATATAAAAAAAAGGGAAAAATGAAGATCAATGACCTCATAGAGAAGATTAGATGTGTCAACACAATCAAATTCAGACATATGCTTGTCTTTGTTTAAAAAAAAGGTTTAATCATCGGCCATCTGCAATGAAATTTCACAAAACAGCACAAAGAAAAAAAAAACTTCTTTTCCCAGAAATCTCAAGAACAAAAGAGAAAAGAAGAAAAGAAAAATCGAAGCTTGGTGTCTTCTTTTGGGGGGGGGGGGAGGGGGGGGGGTGTGAAAAGGGACTCAGAATATGGGTGGTGATATATCAGGATGGTCGGCAAGGCCCCAATCGGAGCCAGTTACGACGAACGAGACCTTTCACGATACAATCGTCACCGTCCCCGAAAAGCCATGTCATTTTTCCAATCTGAACCGATTGAAAACAAGAAAAACGAGGAGCATCAGATCACGCAACACTAATCGGGAAAACAGAAATAGGAAGCACAGAAGGAGACCCCGTGAGCGAGAGGTGAAGAAGATAGAGATCTGAGGGAGGTGAGTACAGAAGGGGAAGGGGAAGGGGTTTAGGGTTACGGTTCGTGCGATTTCGCTTATAAATAGGCGATTTGGGGGTCTAGGGTTTCTTCTGGAATTCGAGGGACTCGGCCGCGCGGTTGGCACGAGAACGTCGGCGTTGCGCAGTAGCCTCCCTTTATTTTTGGGTTTGGGTTAATAGAATATTGCTAGATATTATTAGGATTGACAGTTTTGATTATCTCTGATTTTCCATGACTAAAGCACGCAAAATTTCCTATAAAATCTCAAAAGAGAAAAAATTTCCAAGGGTTAAGAATCCAATTGAAGGTACATTCTGAGCCATAAATTTTTTACTTTAAATAACTAGATTTTCTTTCCGGAGAATTTGCTATTCACGTTTTAAGGTTGAGTTAATTTTACGAAAAAATCTAAATTAATACGCTTGTGATAAATTTATCTAATAATTATTTTTTTTTATCGTAAAAAACCTCAAACTAGTACGAGATAACATGAGCACATTATTGTGACATTAAGTACGATTCGGCTCGTTTATAAAGATCGTGCATTGATGAAAACTTACTTGTGCCTGTAGATATATAAATCAATCCAAATGACCAAATTGTGCAAGAAAAATCAATAGAACAGAAGAGAACAACCAGATTTGACCCTTCGCTTGCTGCTCATCACCAGCCAGAGATCGCGGCGGTTAGCCGCTGAAGTGGTGATGGCGTATCCCAACCACGGGCGGCCAGGGCTCATTGTCCCTGCAGCGTTTAGCTCCACAACAGTTCATGCGATCGATCGATCAGATTATTCCTACACAGAAACGACTCCGCGTTTTCGCGAAATCCGACAACTGCCCAATTTCAACTGGAAGTAGCCCAAATACTTGTGTCTATGACGCTGTGCTGTGAACTTCTATTGAGCTGAGATGATATCCTGTGTTGAATACGCAAAAACATCAACTTGAACGCAGACATTAAAATTTTTTTTAAACAAAACAATTTATCAGCGTAGGACACCGAGAAAGAAGCGTGCAGGAACTTGAACAAACCATTTTGCCTTCCTATCTACATCGTTGGAATGTTGGTTATCTAAGTCAAATGAGCGTAGCCAGACAGCACCACACAAGTTTTACTGGTATACTCCATAGAGATCTCTGGCCAAACAAATAATCAAATCAAAAACCCGAAGAACCATTCACATCTACAATAATCCCTTTTCACTATATCTTGATGCAACACTAATTCTACACCCTAAACGGAAACCAGTGTTTTAATATATGCCATCCGACTCGTCGCCTCGACCACGAGAAACCTGAAGTGCCCCAAACTCTTCATTTCACGATTCAATTGATGTGCTGACCCGATCGGATAAGGAAGATGGCAAACTACAGATGAAAGAAATCCTCCGCTACTAGTGGTGGCTTCTGTCAGGTCTACTTCTTTCGACTGGCATAATGCGCGAGTCCAGTGCGGAGAGGATCTGAGGCATCGACATTCCTCCAGAAACAACGATTTCTGAAATTTCACATAGGAGAGAGATTAAATTTCAAAACCTATTGCCAGTATTTCTTGCGGAGAGCAGCGGTCACAGAAAAGCGGACTTTTTTTTTTTTCCCTAGTAGATTGTCCAGGAGATGTCAAAAATATAAAATCATTCAGTCAGAGTGCACATATTCTTCAATGACGAAGCCTTATGCTCATGCTGAATAAGGCAAAACATTAGATATCCAAGCATTCCATATCTAAATGTGTATATTTGACATTAAGATACCTCCCAATTATAAAGTCTGTCCCCTTCTCATTCTTTTTATGGTGCTGACTATTCTAACTTCGAACGTGGTGACATCCCCAAATTAAGAGATTCAAATGGATCCGCTATCTCAATAAAAGCAGTTACTGAAGTACTTTCAAGGCAAAGCTGAGTCAATAAAACATCTCTCAAGCACGGTATGGAAAGGACGCTATGACAATACGGGAACTTTTGCATGATTTCTTACCAATCCCTTCACGGACAGAGAGATTTGGTCTGATGACGTCCCTGGAATTAACGAGGAAAATATCACCAATGTAAAGATGATTCGTGGGGACATAAACACAGCACAACTCTTCCTCCCCAGAATAATTCTGCATGAGTTAGAAAGCAGCAATCAACTCAAAATACTGTACTAGAATTATCTAAGTATAATATCAAGAGTAAGACAGGAAAGGTCTTCCAATAGAAATACAGACAAAATGGACGAATTTTTCTTCAGGAGTCATGCACTGAGATTCCAAACTTCTTTTGAGTCAATTGTGACAAATATATCAAGAAATGGAGATGCAATATTTCCTGTAATGACAAGTTATCTCATAACGGTATATATTTGAACCTAGATATATTGACTTTTATTTTTTGCTGAACCCAAATATTGCAGCCCACGCCATTTTCACTTTTGTTTAATCTGAACCATCCGAAGCTTTCAAAATATATAAGCATCGGACAATTAGACTAACATATAATTTTTTCATAATTCCATAAAATTTGAAAAACATTTTAAATCTTTGACAGGAAGCAGACAACCAAGCCCTTAACAACACCCAACCTTGGAACTCAGACATCAACACAGTAGCTGGAACGTCAGAAAAGAACAGCCTCTGAAGAACAGTTTCAAACTGAACCCAACCATATCAACCAAACCAGACAGAGCTAACCCATCAGAATACATTAGCGTCAAACCACAACTCATTCCCTTCTCCATCCCCAAAGGTAAAACAATACCACACACCGAAAAAAAAAAAAAAAAAAAAAGAATGCTTAAACTTAACATCAGCAGTGGGCTGTAAAGGCAAGAAGTTAGCTTGGAAGTACTACTAAAAAATTGATAAAAGGTTCCGTCCTAAAATACAAGATTAACATTAAGAAGAAAACCAACAGCTACAAATTGAGCTAGTAAGCAACAACAAATGCAGAAAATTAGGTAAGGCTATGCCACGTATTATGCATTGATAACTGCATGACGCCAGCATCAGTTCCATACCTGCAAAACAACGCATGAAGTGATGAATCCAAATGCATATTCACCGATTCGAGGATGTCTTATGATAGCCACCTCTTTGAATGCCTGAGTGTTTTGATCTGGAACGTGGGACAAGGCAAGGAAAATCAATGAAATCTACCATGATCAACTGAAACATAAATGGCAAAAGAAATAAGCACCAACTCAAACCTGGTGATATAGCAGCACTAATTTGCTTGGAGGCACTGTAAATGTGACGAACAAATGGCATCCGTTTAATGAACCACTCTCCAAGGCTGAGGACAGACGCACCCAACCATGATGACATGAACACCCCAACCAAGAAGATGAAAGTTATGGATGTAACAAATCCAAGACCTAACAAAAAACAGATGGTTCCATTAACTTGAAGCATCAGGCATCATTGATGTACCTATGGTAGAAATCATAAAATTCTGCATTTGATCAAAGTTAAATAGACGATTCAAAGTAAATAAATACTTTTTGTTCTATGACGATGAATAAAGCATTCTAAGGCCAAACTGTTTAACCTTTGTGCATAACTTTTTTTTTTTTGACAAAATAATAACCTAAATGTCACTCCATGAAACTTGTTGTAGAAAAAAGTTTCTCCTCAATCTGTCAATATGAAGATCGATAACCATTTATGTGTCAAATGATGCGGTCATCTAATGCAGTCATCTAAGAGCTAACATATGACCAGTCAGAAACACAGTTTATGAAAAGAAGGTTGCATGAAACAAAACTAAAGACGCAAAGGGAACGTAAATGACGATATAAACGAAATCAGTGTTTTGATTGAAAAGGTTCATAGTAATAACTACAAAGCATAAGAAGTAACAAAAACCAACTCCAAGACACAGACAGAATTGTTGAAAAGTCCTTCACAACTAAAGAAAAAGAAAAACATAAGAGTGGAGTAAACCCGCAAATTGTATTCTTTAACAGCAACATAAAAACAAGATGTCAAACTGTTTATGGTAATAACTGTTGTGCTTGCAAGAGCCAAAAAACCTCACCGAATATATCAATCCCAAGTTGTGCATAAATTGGAGAGAAGAAGCTATCAACGAAGTGTATGAACCACCACGTCACATAGAATGTGATTATAATGGGAAAGAGAATGACGCTGCAGGATGCCAGTAAGATGAAAGAAAGCATATGATCAGAACCAATGGTCAAATTATTAAAGCAAAAGTGCTACTGTCAACATACTCGGACCACATGACAAATTTTTTTTTTACATGCACGTTTTCATCACTGGAAGGCTACGTGTGGATACTCTCAAGTTTGTATAGAGAAATGTGCTTGCCTGAAGGGTCGATACCATCATGAATTGGCAAGCAATATCTATTGGCCATAGGATATCGAATGTCACAATTGATGAATGACCCAATGATTGTGCCAAACTGAGAACTCACCAAGTAGTTCAAGTGCATGAGATATAAAACCAATGACTCCTGTATAAACTCCTTTAAGATGAACCGCAGGAGTTGTTCTGGAAGGCTTATCCTCCCACCAATAATTTTCTTCTTCTATCCTTAATTGAAAAGCTGATAAACACTCAACTAGTGGAAGGCAAGACAAAAATATGTCCTCCCCCCCTCCACGTGCGCCCAGCTTTGTGATTATGTGTTTGATTTTGAACAAAAATCAAATGAGAAAACTGTCAAAATTACCTATTAAAGTGTGAATAGTAGGATTTGAGAAAATTTGATGGAGAGAAATTTGTATTCTCGTTCATGTTTTATGCTGCTGTCAAAATTACCTATTAAAGTGTGAATAGTAGGATTTGAGAAAATTTGATGGAGAGAAATTTGTATTCTCATTCATGTTTTATGCTACTTTACAATGTCACATTTATAGGCTAATGAGCAGTGAAATCCTAGCAAACAAAAAAAGGAAACACTCTCACGATATGTGGCAATTACAATCCCACGATTTATGGTAATTGCAACCCCACGATTTATGGGATTTGAATAAAAGCTACTCCTAACAAACACACATTTACAGCCATAAAATTTGGATATATACAGCTCAACACTCCCCCTCAAGTTGGTGAATAGATATCTTCCATTCCCAGCTTGGTAATTAGCTCGTGAAAACTTCAACCATTGAACCCTATGGTTAAGACATCTGCCACTTGGTATCCTGAGGGAACATATGATATGCAAATCAGTCCTTCTTCAAGTTTCTCCTTGATGAAGTGTCTAAAAATCTCGATATGCTTTGTCCTATCATGCTGCACAGGATTATGAGCAATATTAATTGCAGATTTATTATCACAATACAACTTTATAGGGGACCGCCACTCAACCTTCAAGTCATCAAGAATGATCTTGAGCCACAATAGCTCACATATTCCTTGGGTTGCTGCCCGAAACTCAGATTCTGCACTAGATCTTGCCACCACATTCTGTTTTTTACTTCTCCAAGTTCCTAAGTTTTCTCCAATGAAGGCACAATAACCAGTTGTAGATCTCCTGTCAGCCACTGATCCAGCATAATCTGCATCTATGTAAGCTTCAAGCTTGAGATCTGGACTCTTCTTGAATAATATTCCCTTTCCTGGGTTCCCTTTCAAGTATTGTAGGACTCGAAAAATAGCTTGTAGATGTGATTCCTTTGGATTATGCGTGAATTGACTAATCAAGCTTACTGCATAGGAGATATCGAGTCAAGTATGAGCAAGGTAAATTAGCTTTCCCACCAATCGTTGATACATTCTCGATCTACTGCCGCCTCTTCTTTTGCTTCTGCTGGTCTTTGGTTCGGCTCAATCGGAGCGACTACTGGTTTGCAACCAAGCTTCCCAGTTTCTTCCAAAAGGTCCGTCACATACTTCCGTTGTGAAATAAAGATCCCTTGCTTTGAGTATGAAACCTCAATTCCTTGAAAATACCATAGCTTTTCTAACTCTTTTATTTCAAACTCTCTGATCAAGTACTGTTTTAGCTGTTGTTTCTCCCTTTCATCATTGCCCCTGACTATTATGTCATCAACATAAACCAACAATGCTGTAACTCCCTCTGCATTTGAGTGTTTTATGAGCAATGTATGATCTCCCTAACTTTGTTTATACTCAGATGCCTTCATGACTCTAGCAAATCGTCCAAACCAAGCTCTAGGTGACTGCTTGAGTCCGTATAATGCCTTTTTTAGTCTACAAACCTTTTCGGTTGTTTCTTTTCCTTCAAAACCAGGTGGCATGTTCATGTAGATTTCATCTTCCAAATCTCCACGTAAAAATGCATTCTTCACATCATATTGTTGAAGTTCCCAATCAAAATGAGCAGCTAAAGATAGTAAAATTCTTACAGTGTTCATTTTAGCCATCGGTGCAAAAGTTTCTTTGTAATCCACCGCATATGTTTGAGGGTAACCCTTCGCAACCAATCTCGCTTTGTACCTCTCCAGAGAGCCATCTGCCTTATACTTCATAGTGAATACCCACTTGCAGCCTACTAGATTTTTCCCTTTTGGCCTGTCAACAATTCCCCACGTTCTATTTTTTTCCAGTGCCTTCATCTCTTCTTTCATGGCATTTCTCCATTCCTCTTTTGACATTGCTTCGGACAAGGTATTAGGGATGACAATAGTGTTTAAAATCACAATAAAGTTTTGGAATGGTGATGACAATCTATCAAGGGACACGTAATTTGAAAGTGGATAAAATGGTTTCTTGGTACACTCTCTTGTCCCTTTTCTAATAGCAATAGACCAATCAAGATCAGTCTCTGATATATCACTGAGCTGCTCATTCACAGAAGGTTCAGGACTTACCGTGCTCTCATTGGCAGTACCCGGAGTGGCATTTTGGACTTGCTCTTTTGTTGGAACTGCTATCCTCCTTGAGTACACCTGAGAAAATCTCATAGAATCATGAAACGAGTTGGACTAGTGGGAGTAGGAAGAGTAGGACTGGTGGGAACAACAACAACAGAAGGTGGACTAGAGATAGGATTCAAGGTAGGTTCATGAGTTACAATGGGCAGGTTTGGATTGACGAGAACATTGGACGGTAGATCTAGGTTATCAATAACACCAAGATCCGTATCTTCCTTATCTTCCATGAGTGAAATCTCCCCCTGAAGATAAGGGTTTGAAAAATAGGGTTTATTTTCAATAAAAGTGACATCTACAGAGAGATAGAATTTTTGGAAGGTGGGTGCTAACATTTATAGCCCTTTTGTGTTTGTGAGTAACCAAGAAAGATGCATCTGATTGCACGAGGATCTAGTTTTCCTCGTTGATGATGATGAATGTGGACAAAGGAAATACAACCAAAGACTCAAGGCGTAAGCCATTAGATGTAAGGAAGTGAGGATAGAACTGAGAAAGAATTTCCATAGGGGTCTTGTGGTCTAATGTACGTGATGGTAGCCTATTGATCATTTATGTAGCTGTAAGAACAGCTTCCCCCCAATACATTTTAGGAGCATTTCCGTGAAACAACAAGGCACGAGTTGTGTTAATGAGAAGACCATTTTTCCTTTTAGCAATCCCATTTTGTTAGGGTGTATTCACACAAGATGACTCGTGGATAATGCCTTCCTTTTGAAAATAAGAGGACAATATTTGATTGAAGTAATCTCTAGCATTATCTGATCTAAAGACCTTGATTTTGACCCAAAATTGTGTTTGAATCATGGAACGAAAGGAAGGAATAATGCTACTCACATCATATTTATGTTTGAGTAAGAAAGTCCAAGTGGCCCTAGAGCAATCATCAATTAGAGTGACAAACCAACGAGCTCCAGAGATGTTTGGAACCGTGGAAGGGCCCCAAATGTCACTGTGTACCAAGCCAAAAGGATTAGAGCTACGATGATTGCTAATTGGAAAAGATACACGGTTATGCTTGGCTAACTCACAAACATCACAATGGAAATCTTTAATATCCAAACCATTGAACAAGGCTGGAACCATCATACTCCAGACTTGAAAGGATGGATGACCAAAACGAAAATGGTGAAGCCAAATAGCTTCTTTATTTGAAATACTGAGAAACGATGAAGATAAGTTATTAGTGATTCTTCTTGCGATGAGAGGTGTCTCAAGTTAGTACAATCCACTTTGTTCCTTAGCAAGTCCAATCCTCCTCTCCGAGTTCCGATCCTGAAAAACACAGTAAGATGGATAAAAAAACAGCTTGACAATCAAGATCTTTTGTGAGTTTTTGTATAGAAATGAGATTGGAATACAGTTTAGGGACATGTAGGACATCTTTAAGGACAAGATTAGGTGTGACAAGAACATCTCCAACCCCTGCAACAGTAGCAAGAGACCCATTTGCCACAATAATCATCCTATTACTACGACAAGATATATAGGTCCCGAAATGTGATGAGATATGAGTCATATGATCGGTCGCTCCTGAATCAATAATCCAGGAATTACCTGAGAGTGCCAGTGAGCATGCACCAGAGGGTTTATTAAGAGACCCTAACAAACCTCTTATTTTCTCAATTTCTTCACTATTGAATGTTGCTTTTCCTTTTTCTGCTTCATAACCAGCTTGCTCAATCAAGTGGACCAGGGGCCTTGGTTGAGTTGCCCAGTTCACCCACTCTCAGCTTGAAGTAGTTGGTTTCCCATTCAATTTCCAGCGTTGCTCCTTTGTATGTCTCGGCTTCCTACAATAAGCACACCACAAGTTGTCCCGGTTGTCTCTTCTTGGTAGATCACCCTTTTCATCAACCTTTCCGATTGTCAAGGCTGACCCTTCTATTGCTTGTGGTTCAAGCATGACGGATCGACGACTTTCTTCTGCTCGGATCAAGGAAATCGTCTCCTCCAATGATGGTACATCCTCCTTGCCAAGTATTTGAATTCTAACTTGATCAAATTCAGAATTAAGCCCAGCTAAGAAATCATAGACTCGATCCTTTTCAATAAAATTCTTCAAAATGGCCGCATCTTCTGGACACCGCATGTGGAATACCCGATAATGATCGAGTTCTTGCCATAAGTTTTGCAAAGAGTTAGCATACTCAGTAACATTCTTACCTCCTTGTTTTGTCCCACTGGTTTTTACCTTAATTTCGTACACCTGGGCTGCATCACGGGCCTTCGAGTACGTCCGCTGGACAGATCCCCTTTGTGGTCGGTAGAAACATGCAAGTATCACTCATGGCTGATTCCATGGAATTCCATAGCCATGACATGATCATGGAATCAGCCTCATCCCATGCATCGAAATTGGGATCTCCTTGCTTGGGTCCTGTCCCAAGTAGATGGCTAAGTTTTCCTTTGCCCTTCAGGTACGTCTTGACGAATTGTGACCACTTGAAATAATTTTTCTCATTCAGTCTATAGGCTGGCCTGATATTCTGAAGGTCGCCGATCATGTTTGACGAGGCGACCTCCTCCGATTGGTTTGTGGTAGGAGAACAAGAATCTGTGACTTTGGGTGTGGTTTCGAATGTGGTCATTTTTGGAGAGAGAAGGTGGAAAGGGATGAAGAAGATTATACCAAGAGAAGGTTAGCAAGATACGAGCAATACTGCAGCTATGAAAGCTGCGTACAAAGGAAAATTTTCCCGAAGTATAATAGATGGCAATGAAGGCTTGAAAATGCAGCAATGAAGGCTACTATCTGAAATCCAGAAATCTAGTCTAGTGCTATGATACTATGAGAAAATTTGATGGAGAGAAATTTGTATTCTCATTCATGTTTTCTGCTGCTGTACAATGTTACATTTATAGGCTAATGTGCAGTGAAATCCTAGCAAACAAAAAACAAAAAAAGGAAACACTCCCAAGATTTATGGTAAGTACAATCCCACGATTTATGGTAATTACAACCCCACGATTTATGGGATTTGACTAGAATCTACTCCTAACAAACACACATTTACAGCCATAAAATCCGGATATATACAGCTCAATAGGATTACGTGTTACTCATGTTCATAATTCCATCCCCCCAACACACAAACAAAAAGAACCATACAAATACAACTTATGAATTTAGTACAGTATATTGAATAAAAGCTGTGACTAAAGTCAAATATCCATGCTATGGCTAAATGCTTAAGACACTATAAACTTCACCGAATGACCTAGTGTGCAGGATAGCTGACACAATTTATTCAATGGATAGATAAATTGACTTATTCAAGCAGAGATGAACAGCAAGTAGGAATGAAGAAGCTAAAATATGGGTATGGAATTAAATACCATCCAGTCATAAACTTTTTTGAAGCCCAACTCCTAACAACTTTGTATAATGTCTGCATCAAGAAGATAAATTTATGTCACCATAAGATGAAATTTGCAAGAAAGTACATCACATCAACAGCACCAAAAAAAGAAATTACAAAGGGAAAATAAAAAGTCCAAACTTCTTTCAAGATTATGATGAAGTTGTACGTGCACATCACATAGAAGTTAGTCATAAGTCCATTTGCGAAGTACCATACAACATTGTCTAGTATGTTCCCATCCCCAGGGTAACTTGCTGCATAGTGAAACTAAATTGGAAGACAATCACAAGCTCCATGAGATTAAGCCAATATCTCAAGTTGTCAGCTACTCAAGAACTGAGCAGGTAGTCTTCCGACACCACATCATGAGGCAAGAAGAGGAACAGAGAATACTGACTTTTCAGCTGTCACCTAACATGATACTAACAGAACCTTACAAACAAATGGAAGAAAGCTAAAGGTCTTAGAAAAAATTTGAGCAAGGTTATCAGAAAAAGGACAACTGTAGGAATTAGATGGTAGCATAAACACATGGTTCTATCAGATTGATACTATCAGTTGAGTACCAAAGCAATCGGTGTAGCTTCCAACACATAAGAGCAATTGTACAAGTGTTCATGCTATGCTCAGGCTTGGAAAAGGGATCTCCCCCACTAATAGGTTGAGTAAAACTACAAAGTTAAAAAATTCAATTTCTGTTAATAGGCGGAATCCAATAAGTATCATGTCAGTCCGCTACATCAAATTACAGAAGGCCACAGAATATACAAGTATATGGAAAATTGGCATGAAATCACGAGACTTCAGAATTTTTGCGTAACAAAGACTCCCCCAAATTACACAGCAATTCTTACTTTCACTAAACATAGGTATCAAAATCAGCAAAACAAAACCAAGCCAAAAACCGAAGAAAGAGCATTAAATTAACCTAGCTCCACAGATCATCCAGGAAAAATTATTAAAGCAGGTCAAACAAGGACCCAAAGTACCAAAACATACTCCAATAGGCAGCACAAAGCAACAAAACCAGATTGTCAAAAAACCCATCTTTTGAAGCCCGACCAAGCTCAAAAGTTCCCCTCAATTCCCTCTAATCTTTGCCTCAAATCAAACCACTGAGACTTACGAAAACTACCCGCAAACCAATCAATCTAGCAGAAAGCATCGCACCTCACGGCCCGTCTGCTGCAGAGACGAAGAAGAAGGAGAGGGCTTGGAGGAGGAGGACTCATCGCCCCCGGTATTGGCCACCGGAATGAGGAGCTCCCGATCTCTCTCCCTTTCCCTACTTCCCATCGCGATCGGCGATTTCTCGTCGCCCATCACTCGCAGCTCCGGAGCGACGCCGTCTTCAACCTAAAAAACGCGCAAAAAGGAGCAACAACCGAGACCCCCAGTATTGCCAGTCGGAGCAAGAAATCTCTCTTCAATTTTCAAGTCCACGAATCAAAAAAGACGCAAGCTTTTCTCTCCCTACGGGGGTTACTCTGTTTCTCGACATTGGGTTTTTTCTGTGTCTTATTTTTCTCAGCTCGAATGTGGGGCTGAGTGGCGACTAACAATAAACGTACAAAAAATAATGTGGAGGGTTTGGTTTTGCATGTGAAGACTTGGAGACAATAATTTCTCCGGCCACTATTTGTGGGACGGAACATTCAAAGTTCCGGATTTTGCATTGGCTTTCATTTTGAACGTTTAATAATTTTATCAGTTAATCATGTTTTAGGAGGGGCATATACTTTGCTGTCAGGGGAGGGAGTTGTTGAGCTGTAGCCAATCAAGGGTCGCCAGCAATCCCGTCCCCCCCGCCTAATCTCTCAGTTTGCAAAGTGCTACGTTTAGATTAGAAGTGGACGCTAAATTTTGAGATCGATCGGGCAGGTTTTTGTTCTGGTCGTGCTGTTGCTGATCTTGTGTACCCGACAGTCATGGCTCATGAGGTTTAGAACAGAGTTCGAATACTCTTTGCTCCGCGATGAGCTGACTTCAGAAAAATCTCTCTCTCTAGATATTCATATTCACTGATTGGCCGGCATTTGTGTGCCGAGGTAAAAGTTGGATTCGAGTCGGGAATGAAGAGCACAAACAGACAAAAGGGACACAAGGCTGGTTCGGCTTTGCAGAGAACTAGGCCCGTGGTTGCTCCTAGAAGAGCTCTTGCTTTTGGGCATGCTGGTCGGAGAATCTTGAGTGGACCTGGGCCGGAGCTTTTGAGCCCAAGACCAAAACCCATCCTCATTTCAATCCCTCCCTTTCCGTCGTCCCAATCCCAGAATCTGCACTAGGCCTTGAAAACTTGGAATTGCTCGTTAGCTGTTCGCTCGAAGGGTTCAAAACTTCAAAGGTATCTCCGGAGCGGACCCGATCATTATGGCAACACTCCGAAATAATTGTTTTTGCTCCGAAATTATTCCCGAAATATTTTCGAAACAGAAACATATATGGTAAAAAAAATATTCCAAAAGTATTCCGAATAACACTTTTGTTCATGAGAACAATTTTAAAGAAAAAAAAAACTTGCTCCTGAGTTTTGAAGCACTTTTGGAACCATCACCTACCGCCGCTGACGCAGCCAACACCCGCCGGCCACCGTCGCCGCTAGTTGCCAGCCATCGTCGGTGGTTATCAGTTGATGAAAAAGGTATTTTTTTTTCTTACCAAATGCGTTTCTGTTCTTAAAAATCGTAGTCGAGAATGAAAATACAAAAAAAGTGTTTCTGTTCCAAATATGTTTTCAGCAACAGAAATATTAAGAAACGCGGGACCGACCCGAAGGAACGAAATGGACGAATTCACGCAAGCATTGCACGTGAATTTAGCATTCCAGTGGTCATGGGAGGGCTAGAACAAGAACTTTTGGGCTTGTTGATGGTCTGTGGCCATGCTCGGCTTAAAAGGAATGGGTGACCCCCTGCCAACGAAGGCAGAATTCATCTTGAGTTCGTAATCTAGGGTGGGCCCGGGATCCGGTTGTTACTTTCTCACGAAAGTAAGCTAGAAGCCAAATTCTCCGTCCAAGTTTGATGGTCCTTTGACCGGATGGGTCGTTCGTCGTGTTACCGACCGCCAATCGAACCGGTACCACGTAGGTGGTGCTATAGGACAGACCGTCCTCTCCCATTTGCTGAATTGTGAGCATCTGATTTCCGTCGATCGGTTACCATTCGAGGAGAAAAAGATAAGTTGACAGGTTGGTGGAATCTCAAATCCTGGACAGTCCAGCTCCCCCGTTCTTCTCCTCTTCCCGCACTTTCGGCTCAATCCTTGGGACATGTCGATGCTTGCGCTGCTCAAATAATTGCTGGTATAATTGACGAGATGGGTCCTAAATCACCCTCGAGCTTCGACATAACGTCGCCATGATCGTGTTTAGAAGACGAGGATTTCGAGGAAACACCGTCGTCGTTAATCTCGTACAGTACAATACGCAGATGACCTTGCCGATTTACAGCGTCGGATAGGTATTAACAACCCGGTATTCGTAATTAATCACCGGAACGATGGTTCAACAAAGTATTGTTCTTGCTTGGGCACGGAAAAACGGGAATGAGCTTTCGGGCCTAAAGGGACTAGAAAAAGAAGAAAGAGTAACGAGAAAAGGAGAAGAATGATATTAGCAGCGCCCATTGAATTTCTACTATCAAACATCTAATACGTAGACCATCTTAATTTGATCACCCAGCTTCACATATCTGCTAGGATGATGTGCTGCAGCTCACGACATGGTATTTAAGACTGAGGGTTTAAAAAAGAGTAAAAGTCAAATGGTCAACGTTTTAAGATAGAGAAACTATTTTAGCGACCGAAATGATTTGTCATTACTGGCAGGCGCCACGTGTCTCGTTGTCGTCGGGGCAAGGATGACATGCCAATGCATTTTATACAGAAGCGATGATCGGTCGGACACAAATTGGATGACAAATGACCAAACCCCGAAATTCATCGCACGTTTTTAAGACGATAAGCTTCGGAGGGACGTTTCCGTAAAAGCGAGGTGGCTCGAGAGTTTTTGGGAAACAATCAGAAAACAGGCGTATGAGCACAAATAAGAATGACGGAAAGCGAGAGAAATGCCTACGGGTGGGGAAGAGATTGGAAGATGCGCAACTGGACAAAAACGAAAGAGCACCCAAAAAGTACGAAACTTTTGAACTGTTCCCCGTCATCTACGCTATATAAATCAGTCTCCTCGACATCCAATCCTAAACAAAAAGGCAGCTGCGCGTGGAAAGTTCACCGTAGTCTTGAAGATTCTACAGAGAGAGAGATGTTGGAAGGTAAAGGAATGGTGAAGGAGACAGACATGCCGGAGAAGATGCAGAGCCAAGCCATGGCTGCTGCTTCTCGGGCACTCGATCTCTTCGATGTCTCCGACTGCATCTCTCTAGCTGCACACATCAAGAAGGTCACTTGCAGAAAAAACAGCTTCTTCTTCTTCTTCTTCTTCTTCCCTCTGTTTTTCTCTTTTCCTTTTTCATGAAAAATGATTTTTGGGTATGCTGTTCTCATCTTCTTCTCCTTCTTCTTTTTTTGGTTCTGGACACAAATTTGATGGCAGGAGTTCGACAGGGAGTATGGGAGTGGATGGCAATGTGTGGTGGGCTCAAGCTTCGGGTGTTACTTCTCTCACAAGCAGGGGACTTTCATTTACTTTTCCTTGGAGAAGCTCAATTTTCTCATCTTCAAAGGAGCCTCTTCTTAGAGAGAGAGAGAGAGAGAGAGAGAGAGAGAGATACCTGGATCTGGAGAATTATGCAGATTTCCTAGATTAGAGATTCATGATGATAAGGCTTATGATGAAGCTTTTTGTATATATATCGTATGGCAAGGGTAATAGACTTGCAGTTGTAATTAATGTATTCACGACCCGCTTTTTGTCCAGAGATGCTCTGCTTCGGAATGTGTTGTAGCTACGGATGTTTTGTATCACAGTTTTACTTTGGTATTGAGGATCAGAGTCACCCGCTCGGACGTTAATCATGGGTCGGACAGCCGGATGGACGGCGAGCATGAAAGGGAACTAGGCCGGAGTCGGAATGCACACAATTTGCTGCGGGAAACTTTCTTTGATTATTAGGTTCTTCATGTCGTGAGAACTCCGGACGAGATGGACCTAGCATCACGACCGCCCCGTTTCAGTTGATCAGATCCAATTAATACTTTTGTAGATTAAACAGCAATGGAAATACAAAGAAAACACATTTCACTATGGTCCCTCAGTCTGTCCAGACAAGACATTTTAGTATCATATCCATGGAAGTATCTTCTTTTCCCTTAGTACTGAAGTCAATATAGAAACACTACTAATTGCCCATGCAAATCTGCCACGTCACCCTTAAATAAGTGGTTAATCGTTGATCATGATAATCGCAAGGATTAAAAGCATTATCCTTCTGTACTTGATTAATCCCCTCTTCTTATGTCATCAAGATAGTCACTTTCTAGAGCAAGACTTTCCTAGGGATAGGGTGGGCAATTTGTAAGTGAAACGTGGAGAAGCTATCCTTACATAATTCATCAAGACCAGCAAAACTATGACAGGAGACCCTTTGGAGCTCACTGGAAGTAAAGTTCAAGACTTCCATTTACAACTTGGTGCCCAAAAATCCATCCTAGCTAGTTTTAAAGTCACAGATCAATCAAACAACAGATATGAGAGAGAGAGAGAGTGAGAGAGAGAGAGAGAGAGAGAGCAAACTCTGATAGTATTTCCTTGAGGTATCAGATAGCATCCATATCAAAGTCACCCGGACCAGAAGCTCAAACATAACAAACCTCACATGTTTTTGCCATCCCATGTTGGGCTAAATCCTAAATGGTTAGCTTCACATATACATAACTCTTCTCGGACTCTTTTTTTTTTTTTCCTTTTTCCCTCCTTTTTACAGTGGCAATTTGCATACAATGACATATCCATTTACAAGCAATGGTACAGTAGAATGTTCTACAAAAAGACCAAAGGCGGAGGACTCCAAATCCTCTCAGCACACATCCTTAAATCCTCATCCTTCATTTTTGGTTTCAAGAGACCACAATTACTCGATTTCAGCATCATTGTGGAGTTGAAGATCACGCCCTTGGGAAGCTTCACGAGTGAAAATAGTCGAAAAGAAAGGACTAAGACCGACCTATCAAATTTTCACTCACAAGGGACATTGCTGAGTCCTGTGACCGCTTCCTCGATCAACCACCTGAAAAGAACATTTTCGATATCGTCAACAACCTGTTCGGCATCATGCAAGGAGTATCCGTTCCTCCATCCTGATTCCCATGTTCCATTTGCGATGCCTTTGCTCCATATATCTCGCTTCAGCACCGCATAAAGGCCATCCACGGAAAGTTTAGCAGAGGCAAACTCACAACAGTCGTTCAGATTGTCGATTCCATCACAAATCTCTTCCAACAGCTTGTCCATAGAGATGTAAATCCTGGAGGTCCCCTGAAGGCTTGTTAAGAGAAAATCAGACTTTTGGCAAGCCTGAAGGCTTTTGCGGTCAATGAGTTCTTTCGCGAAATCCAAATAGAGTCTCTCATCAGCCAATCCAGAACAGGACTTCTCGAAGCCCTCAAGGACTGTTGGACATTGCGTGAATTCAAAGAGCTCCTGTGCATGAGCAAGGAATGACTGGTCGTTCAATAGGATAGCTTTTGCGTAGCATCTTCTTTTATGGCTCTCCTCTTGTTCACTTTGCGGGATGTGATAACAGGCTTTTGCAACTGAACCAGCGTTTCTTTCGTACTGGACGGTTGGAAGCGTACCAATATTCTGGCCATTGCTGAAATCCTCTGCATTGAGAGAGACAGAGCATAAGCGACTTTATTATGCATATGAAGATTCTTTCATTTATAGGGTATTAGAGAGCAATCTGAATCTCAGAAGGTACAAACCCATCTTCACAGAGAATACTTGCTGAGCTGAAAGACAAAAACCATGATGCGTGTATTTTCACGTTCACTTTTTGCTTTAAAAAAAAAAAAACAAGTGAACTAGATTACCTTAAATTGTCAACCCTAGACGTCTCTTTATTAGAATTGTCAAGATGATGAATGAAAAACCATACAGTATTGGTAAATCACCGCATTCAGAAAATTCAACTCGTTGTTCATACAAAACAGGACGCAGCAAAAAGAAGGTTTTACCTCCAGTCTCTAAATCTGAGGCATTTTTATTCTCCAAGATAGTTTGTTGATCCGCATGAGTAGAGATAGCCTCAATCTGAACAGAGCGAGTTGCAGTGCTAAGATCAGTCTTCCCTCCCTGGTCTTTACATTCTCTGTCATTCATCTGCACAAATAAGAGCATGTGGAATTACATGATGAATTAAGCTTGAGCATCTATTATGCCGGTCGTATGAGTTCGGCCTTGTAATCTTCCACCATATGAGGAACAAACAGTCATACTATGAATCAACGGAGATTACTTATTCTGAAAAGCCTAATGAGATATAAAGCTTAGCTGAACAATGATAAAATGCAAGCTACCTTGGATGCTCGGAGCTCTTTCTTCTCCCTCGCTGGCTTTTGCTTCATCCTCTGAGTCTGAACCCTTTTTAGATCATCCTGGTTACAAGGCAAAACACGCGTAACAGGTTTTGATTTGGTCTTCGAGGTAGTACCATGTTGAGTCTTCAAGGTAGTACCATGTTGAGGAGATTTATTCTTCTTTCTGTTTACTTCAGTTTCAGGATTCACGAGCTGTGCACCAGTGACCTTGATAGTATCCTGAGACTGTGGACTACTTCTAGACTTCGAAACCTCCTTCATTGCCTTTTCTTTTTCACTGGATCTTCGGCCAATTGCCTCTTTTTTGAGTGGTTGCTTGCTTGCAGGGGCAGGTGGTTTCGTCTTCTTCGAACGTTCTCCTAATATTTTTTCCTTGGTTGATTTTCTGTCCTCCTCCTTGAACGTCTTTTCTCCTCCTTGCTGGGTAGGCCTAGTGACTGAAGTATCTTCCTTTTCTTCCATGGTATTTGTGTTTTCACAATTCCGAGCCCCTCCAGTAGGATCCATTGGTTTTGAAGAATGTTCTTCTTTCAATTTCACCGTCTTGAGTATTGATTGTGGGTTTGAGACTCCATCTCTCTTTGAAAGGTGCTCCTTTGCTTCCGAGTACGGTAAGCTGATAGGCATCATAAGCACGATAGGAGGAACATCAATTACAGGACGCCCCTCGGAATCGCATTCATCGAAAAGCTGCGAAAGAGGTTTCATCTTTCTAGAAGTATTGCTTCTCAAAAACCCTTCGGGTTGCATAGTATCAGCTATTTCTCTGAGTGTCTTCTGCGCCATATCAACGTTTTGAACTTTATTCTCAGGTTTCTTTGTCTTCGGAATAACCGCATCGAAAAGAGGCCTCTCCTGAAGAGAAGACTTATGGGTTTCCAACCTCTTCCTTGGAGGGCTCTTAGCTAATTTGAAAGGGGACTCTTCCAAACCCATGAGCTTGGCAACGACACCTGGGGATTTTGCCATTTCCCGTGACATCACAGATGGAAATGGGGAATTAGCAAAGTGAAGATTGTCAACCGTCGAAGAATGGCTCGAGCTAGTTGACGGCATACTAGAAACCGAGTCAGTGTTTCGTCGATGAAAATAATGTTCCCCTCCATAGACGGGGCTCGGCAGCAGATTTTGCCTAGCAAAGCTCTCTCTTATCACTATCCTGAGCTCTTCAATATCCTTTTCCGAAGATCCATCCCTCAACAGCTGTGGCTTCTTTGATCCCGAGACTCGATTTCGATCTTCAAATAGGTCGGACTTTGTTTTCCCAAACCCCATCTCATCTCCTCGAGCACCCTCGGACTTCTCTTGTTTTTGTTTCAACCGAGCCACATATTTCGTAGCCGCTTGCAACTTCCCCAACATCGCCAGAGACTCCTGCAGATCAAGAGCTCCTTTCAACAAGTCTTTTGCAATGTTATCTTTGCACTGCCCCTCAAAGTTTAGCCCCTTTGACCATGTTTCTATCATCTTATTCAGCTTCTGAGCTCCCTTGGACACCTCTAGCAGCTGAAAGGAAGTTGGCCCTTCGAATTCTTCCGCGGTCCGTCTCATGACCGGTTCTTCACTCTCTGTCCTGCGTGCCGAGGACTTATTCGATTGTTTTATTACGCTCCGTCTTTCGATGCTCTGCTTCATCTTACGAGAACTGGTCTTGGATCTTCTGATTGTCCCACATTCTACAACTCCCCTAGGATCATCGCATGTGACAAAGGACCTATACCCAATAGATCTCCGACTGTCTTGAGGCATATTCTAAGGAACAAAGTGACAATAACAGATGTAAGGCTCGAAACTTATAACAAAACCAGAAGATCCCGGTAAATGGTCTTAAGATCCCAACACATAATGAGTCAAAAAAGTCGGCCAAAACAGACGAAACCCAGAATTGCTTCCTCGTCTGGGATCAGCAATTTTCAGAAAGCTTATCTCTTTAGTATTAAGCTGTCATTACGACATTTTACACAGTTTCTTGAGAATTAACATCTCCTTCGGAAACTTTCAGCTATGGCCAGTGAAGCAGAGAGGCAGAGAGAGCGTCGAAAAGATTGAAGCAAAATGCCCAGAAAAGGATTTCTAGTGAGAATGCGAAGAACTGAACACATTAGCACTCAAACAAGAAAATGGAAGAGCATAAAATGCCCCTTTCTCAGAGGCTGATCAAACCAAAGTCTCTCCCCCTTGGCGTCTGCATGAATGATACGCACACAACCAAGTCACAAGCAGAACAAACCAGGAAAGAAAGAACCCCAAGCGAGCAAAAAAAACAAACTTGCTTGTTTAACAATGGAGGTGGCTTCCAGAGAGCTTCATACCGGTGCCAGAGCAAAGAGAGCCTCTAGATCCAATCCAAAGACCAGAAAGATGACGGAGGAGGAGGAGGAGGAGGAGAACACCAGAGCCGGTGCATTGACCTCAAGAGGGCAAAACCCACGCTAGTTTTTTCAAGGTGAGAAAAAGAGAGAGTACAGATTTGGCGATCTTTGTTTAATGTTCACAATTATTAATTAGCAATCTGAAAAGAGAGTGCTCAGATCGTTTATTATTGTTTGAGGTCAATTGGGTGCATTTGATTCTTGTCGGACGGTTGCTTCAGAGCACCAAACCAAGAAAAACCAGCTCCATTTACAGTAGGAAAAAAAGGAAAATTTGCCATAAGATCAGCTCCAATTTGCATGACCACACAAAAGTTTATAATATCAACCACAATATATATATATATATATATATATGAAGGATTTTCCTAGCATTATAATTTTTAGTGATTATAAGAAAAACGCTAAGTTGTGAGCCACATAATTTTAAAAGAGCGAACCAACAATAAATTTTAATTTTTTATTTTTTATTTTTTGTGGCCCAGTAAATCGTTAGCATAATCAATTTCATATATATATATATGTGTGTGTATGTATGTATATGTATATGTTTGATCATTGTGTCACTGTGCACTCATGGGAGCCTAGCTGCTTGCGTAAGTCATGGAGGTTTTCTATTTTTGTCGTATATTTTTGTTTAAATTTTTTTTTAAGTATCCATTTTTGTAATGTCTCTCTCATGTGTGAATTAACTGTTTTAATTTTCCCATTGTTATTCTTCTCTGATCCAGTGAAAAGAATATTTTCACTATTTATAAAATATACTCCTTCAAAGTCATTGATTGTGAACAGTTCAAGGCTTGAAATATCATTTTTTTTTCCTCCCCTCCTCTCTTTCATATTATACAAAAACATTGTTTTTAGATCTTGCTAATAATTGATTATTTGATAACCGAAAGGATTGGAAAAAGAGTCCGTTTCCAATAATTGCAATACAATACTTAAGTGTCAATATACATGCGGCCCTGCTGATAAGAGATTTTGGAGATGGATACATTAGTATCATAGGTGTGAGGTTCGACTCGCTCCCCACAGAGATAAAGCAGAAGTCAAAAGAGATGAGATTTAGAAATATGATAAATAAAAAAATATATTTCATTTAAAAAGACTAGCAAAAATGTTTGGCTTTACTTAGCAATAAATTGTTCACCAATCCGGGGGTGGCCTCACTTTTAAATGCTGTCACAGGATTCTTGCAATTGATAGAAGCTGGTCTTGTAATTCTACCTTTTTGGTGCTTCCAATTAATGATATTCAATACCCAAAAAGTGAACTTTATTCCCTTTTTTTTTTTTCAATTTACCTCTTGTCTTATATAATTTCCCGGTCGTTAGTGTTGGTTAATTCTTAATTGCAGTGTCTGAAAATCTGAGTTTTGGGACTCAATTGCTGCACCTACTCATTCAGACCCTTAAGCTCTACAATGTCTCTCTCTGACATGATAATTTAACAGTTACTGTTGGTACGAAGGACAAACCTAATGCACACCTTGATATAGCTCAATAATTATATTTAGGCAGGCTTATTATATAATAAGCTCCTATGGCCTGCCTACAATAATACTACAGTAGTAGTAGTAATAATAATAATAATAATGAAGAGTCAGCATATTGCGTAATCTAGGCTCCAATGCTAAAAAGTACACATAAAACATGGGGCCAAGGCAAAGTCAGGTGTCTTGTCATTTGGTGCCTACCGCATAGTAATGACAATTACAAAAGCCAACACACATGTGACAAGCGTGGGATTCGAATCGCCTGCCGGTTCCTCAGAAATCAGGCCTCTGCACTTGGAATCCGGATCGTCCATTTTTGGACGTACGACTCATATCTTCTATTTTTAAGAGGTAACTTTTTGAGTTTTTTTATTTTTATTATTTTTAATAATGATTTGGACTGTCAATTCATAACACAGACGAGTCGAATTCTAAATGCAAGACCTGTCCTTTTCAGGAAAGGGTAGCCGATCCCTTTCCACAAGTGTGTGGGCCAACAGATTATATTCGAGAGAGAGGGGGAGAAAAAAAGACTTGCAGGCAAAATCTTTCTTGGTTGAAGGAAAAAATTACTAATTTTCATGAAACTGACAAATATTAATCGGAATATGGACATCACAAGCGTCACAACTTTCGTGTGGTACTCACTTGAATATCGTTCCTTTTTCCAAAAAAAAAAAAAAAGAAGAAAAAACCTTCACTTTCGTATCACAACTTTTTTTTTAATCGACCACTTTCAACGCCATGACTTTTTACCGGAAAGATGTGCTCAAGCAAAAGTCATGACCAATCAAGTGATCGATCGAAAAATTATCCACATGGCAAGAGTTTCGGTACTGGAGCTGTCTCCCCAAAAATTGATATGAATTTGAGAATGTTAAAGAGGAAAAGCAGTTGCCACTTCTAAATAATGCAAATGTACTCCTTCCTGGTTAAAGCCTTTGCAGTTTCTTCAAGCAATGTCTTGCAAGTCGGTCTCGTGAACACTTTGACCCAATACTGATTCCTAAAATTTTGGTACTCGCAGCCTTCAAATTTTGCCCAACCACCCACAATTAAAGAGGTGGAATTTGGACCGCCCCTCCATTATTTTTTTTCTTTCTTTTGTTTTTCTAATTACATGGGACTCACTTTTGCAGTGTCATGCAATAAAGTCAGGATGTGGGCACGGAGCCGGATCCCCTGCCCTAAGGCCACGGGGGATCCCGCTCCCCTTGACCATTTGATCTTCCTCCCCCTATAAAAGGAGGGAAGATACAATGGCCCACGTCACCGGGATCCCCGCACACAGGACGGTATCTGTCCATGGAATTGGAAGCAATTTCCTCCTTCAAATTTTCAAAATTCCCTGCAGAATTCATGGCAGGTGGGTCATCAATCCAAACTCCGGGCAATGGCATGAATGCAATCCTCTGTCTCTCTCTTCTCACTGCAGTGGTTGGTAAGCTATAATTGTCACTGGATTTGCTCAGAACCCCTTGGAGAAAAATGATGTAGCAATGTGGATGCAGCGAGAGGTTTTGCTGGATACGGTACTTGGCAAGGTTAGGTGTCACCGTCCAACCACCTTTCTAAATTGGGTAAATAGTTGATGTGAACATGCAACGATGCTGAGTGCAGATGCGAAACGAAATCGTTCTCACCTCTCGAGTTGATTGACTTTTGTAGGTGACATCGAAGCGTCCGTCCCGCGCCCCCCCCCCCCCCCCCCCCCCCCTGTTCGTGCCATGGACGGCGAAATTTGAAGATCCGTGGTTGGAACTCGTCGGTTTCGCGGCGATTTTCTTCTTCTTTGGGCTAAGTATTGGGACGAAGACTTTGGCATGATATGTTGTGCTCGCTTCTGTCATTTCTGCATTGATTTTTTTTTATTATTATCTTTTTTTACGGAAACTGAAGCTGTCTTGCTCACAATTGGACCTTGTCCCGACGATTGATTGCTGTCCACCATTCGCGGATGCACCGTCACTAGATTAATTTAAGTAATTTGGGTCATCTTCGAGGGAAAATGCAGTCACTTCCTTGTGAAAGAGGTGCCCGGAGGTGGAAATAACGAAAAGCTTAGAACGATCTGCAAAAGAATGTGGTGTTAAAAACCTATCGATCGGACGATGCCACTTAATTACTCAGCATTTAACTTATACATTTCGATTATGATGATGGATGCGTTCTTCCCAGTTTGGTGAAATTCTGAATAGATGAAAGAGGGATGATTGCTCCGGCATATTTCATTTATGGCGCGCCAAGGCTAATGTTACTTTCGCATGAACAAAATCACAACAAGATCACGCATGCCATTAGCGCGGAGGCATTCATACATGTGCCTAGGGACAATGACATGGCGGCATTTTCACGTAAAATTGTCGGCGATGACTAGATCACTCTTTTAGCAATTTCCGGTGAAAATTAACCTGAACAACTACATTAAATTATGCACAAAGGTTTAGGATTAAAATTGGCAAAATTTGAAAAGTGTAAAACTAATTGGCATCTGTACAACGGACTTGCACTTTTCTCAACTTGTACGGGTGGGCCACTGTCTTGCAATTCTTTTATTTTTCTGGATTGTACACCTTAAAACCTCGTGTACCTGTTAGGGTTGAGCATAATAGATCGACCGAACAAAGAATCTCCGGACCACGCTAAATCAACTGGTTTGGTTCAGTTTTCAAGGACTCTAGTTCGGTTCTCGGTTCCATAAAATCGGAACTGATTTCAATAGGTCCAATTCCCGGTTTCGAGAGGGAGCCGGACCGAACAATATTTTAGCTTAAAAAAATCCTAAAATCTAAAGCTAAACCTAAATATAAGATGCTTAAGATATTTAGTATGACTTTCGGATTTAACGACGATGCATGCAATTAACGGGAAGTGTCCAATGAATATCTCGTTAGTGAGAAAAATTTAATGACGAATCATAAAAAAAAAAAAGACGCACATCCCGGGACCATCCAGTCCGGTTCTCGATTTCAGAGTGGGACCGGATAGTAGCGGGAATCGATCACACTTTAGTATCCCCCCCCCCCCCCCCCCCCCCCGCCAAAAAAAAAATCATGCATCATGCCTATTTTTCAGTCGCTTCATTGATAAACTATTTATTTGTCACGCAACTACATATAAAGACCTTTTTATCGTTATTGTCCTTTTAGAAATGAAGAAAACTTACATGCAATTCAACAAAGTAAATTAACCTTGGATTAGCGCAATTGGTTGGGCAGTGGGGAATTTTCAGCTGGGAACTGAATTTCACCTGTTTTTTTCCCTTCCTAATCTAACACGCCCCCTCCCCCCTCTCTCTAATATAATCTATGCTTATGTCCAGAGCAAGAGTGAGCAAGACGGATCGACCTAATTGGGAATCGACCGAATCGCCCAATTTGATCCGATTCTCGATAACCAACGGTCCGATTCCTTTTTCCAATTCCATAAAATTGGAACAAGTGATTTTCGATTGGATTCCCAGTAGACCGAATTGAGAATTTTATTTATTTATTTATTTTATTTTTAAATGTAAACTTAATTTCACTTAAGATATTAAAATTAAAGTCCATATTGCTCACTCCTAATAATCCACCGGTTTCATTGGACCATCCGAAACAGATCCTTCGGGTTTGGCTCCCGATTCCAAGGTGGGACCCGAATGGTAACCCATCATCCATGATCCAAAGTGGTGATTCTATCCCATCCCACGACCCGACACCCGCTCTGAGGGATAATCTCTCTTAGGAAACTGAATTTCACATGTTGAAATCGCATGCAAACTACTCACCGGCAGAGACACCTACATAACTCAAAAGGACTAGATCTAATTTGTTTCATGGCGTTTGTAGGATACTTATGTGCCTCTAGGTGACCAAGTCTCCGCGGTCTTGTCATATTATAAAAGAACAAACAAACTAATCAGGACCATACTGGAAAAAGTACCTCTAATTAGGTCTCTAATTTGCGAGTTACAAGTATGGATATCAACTGAATATGATATGTCCACATTTGAAATTCATCAATTGAAAACCTAGCTCGAACTAGTGATGAAGAAAAAAAATGACCCAATATCTACTAATACTGACCCAATAGTGATATGATTATATCCACCAAACCAATGCTAACATTCATTAAAAAAAAATACAAACATTAAATAATGTTTTACAACACACTAATGTAACGATCCCTGTGGGACTTGGTATGATTTAAGCCCTACAATTGAATTCTGGGTCTTTATTCGCGGTTATTACTCATCAGAAGATGGTCCTCTAGTTGATAGTTACAGCAAACAAAGACAAAAAGATTGAAATATAATTCAAACGTAAGCTATTTTCAATAAGAATAACTGAATTGACACAAATGTAAAAAATTTAAGATGGTTGAATATTAAATTGACCCAACTCCAAATGGGTCTAGGACTTTTTTTTAATGGTAATTTCCCCTATTTATCCATCATATAAATGTCATCTATTCTCAGAGAGCACTTAATAAAAAGTTATTAATTGTGCCTTTGGAGAAATTAACGGGACCCTTTTTTCTTTCGCGTTGGTGTAATTACGCTCTTGCACATATTGAAAAAAAAAGGGTAGATTAGATATTTGGTATAGGATGCTTAGCAATTCACACCAACCTCGTCCCACCAGGCGATGCCCGTTTACATCTTACACATCACGCTTTGGGCGGATCATGTATCTGATTATGATCGTGTCACTGGAAATCTGCACATTTCAAATATGCCGTAGCACGCTAAAACTATTACTTCCACTTCGAATTACACCGCAGATGCCGTTGGTAACCTTTGCTCTTCGATATTCATTTGGTACAAAATATATGCAAGCAAGAACAAGACAAACAGCGAAAGAAACAGATCATACAAGAGAGATTCACATGGTCCGTTCGACACGATTTATATCCACGCGGAGAGCGGCAGACGGAAATATTCAATTATAGTCGAGCGACACAACGGAGATTGCGGCTAAAACAGATTCTCTAAAGCAAACTCGATAGCTGGGGTGACCAAGTAATTTCGTTCATGGTGAACAAAGGAGCTGACTGATTGGCTTTCTCTTCTCAAGTTGTCCGCTTAGATTAGTGCAGCTGCGTCTTGTCATAAAATGTGTTTGATAATTTGTGGAAAGGGAAGTTGTATCAAATTGCTCAGAATCAGAATATATACCTGCTAATATATGTTGACCATGCACTTATTATGGGGAATGATAATCTACCATCAAGGAGTTCAATAAGTACATGCATTCCACTTTTCATATTAAAGATTTGGGACCTCCCAAATATTTTCTGGGAATTGAAATTGCATGATCAAATAAAGGAATTTGTCTTAGTCAACAAAAATTTGTCCTAGAGATTGTATCGGAAGCAGGGCTATCGGTCTTCAAACTAGCTAGCATTCCCATTGAGCAGAATGCTAAATTAACAACGGCTAAATATGATAAGGGATTGTCACCAATGAATCATTTACTCAAGGATCCCTCTGCACACCAGAGACTTGTTGGGAAGCTTATCTGCCTCGTTATGACCAGAATTGATATATGCTATGCGGTACAAATTTTAAGTCAATTCGTGCATGATCCAAAACAGTCCTACATGAATGATGCATTGAAAGTAGTGAAGTACTTAAAAGGATGTTCAATATATACTGCTATCTCGAGATAACAATAAAGAGATGACGGCATATTGCGATACAGATTATGCTACTTGTCCTATGAGTAGAAAATATGTTATCAAATTCTGCATCAAATTCGGAAGCTCACTATTCTCATGGAAAACAAAGAAACAATCCATTGTTTCATCCGCTGAGGCAGAAAATCGAGCAATGACAAAAACTAGCCGTGAGATTATATGAATATGGGGATTGCTTGGAGATCTTGGATTATGGGTAAGGAAACCAACAATTTTGTTTTGTGACAACAATGCAGCTCTTAAACTTGCAGTAAATATAGTTTTCCATGAAAGAACGAAGCACATAAGTAGATTGTCATTTCATCAGAGATAAAGGAATCAGAACAGCAGAGCAACCTGCGAACATCTTCACCAATCCTCTTTGTCATAGACAACATGCATATCTACTAAGCAAGCAAGGCGTTCTCAATGTGTACAGACCACTCGATGTGTATAGACCATCAGCTTGAGGGAAAGTGTTGGAGATGTGGTTGTCTTTGATTGATATAATGAAAATACCTTGACATTGATTGATATCGTACATTTGATATGATTGCGCTTAATTGATTCACTAGAGTGTTTTCCTTTTCTGTATATTTCTCATGGAGATTAATTAGACTCTATGTATTCATACATTTCAACATGTGAAAGCAATACAAATCTTCCTCCCTTTAGCTTTCCATTGATACTCATATTGTGACATTTTGTATCATATACGAATAAGATTGCATCTGAGTCTGCAATTTGCGTATAGGCCAGGAATGGTATTGGTAGACACCCATGACGAAGGCCAAAACAACCTAAAAAAATAATGTCGATGCTAACCTACTTGGACTTTATGAGAAGAAAAATAGACGACGCATGATTTACCTAGGTTCACCTTAGAATAAGACTATGTACTGCAAAGAGATTTTAATATCATTCTGTTTACAGCTGCACAACTCGTTACAGTTATCAGTAAAAAAACGAGCATAATATATATACACTAAATGAGCTCAAAATCTAAGTCTACTTAAAATCCCTTTAATCCCATGTTATACGGACCAACTTAAAATAAAAGCCCAAATTCGTTTGTTGTTTCGGGGGTGCTACTCCCGAATCCCCGCCCTCTCACCGGCAAGAGGAACAACCATCTGCTGACCAGACAGCGGAATCCCCGCCTGCTGACCGGGCAGCGGAACACACATTTTGAGGGCGCCCCGCATTTCGTGCGCAACGAAGCCAACTCCAACAAAGCCAAGCCAACCCCCAATCATAAACATAAGACTTTCCTCAAGATGATAAATCAAATTCGCTAAAATATGCTGATCTAAATCATGAAACTCCACAAATTTACCTAACCTTGTCAATATTTTTTGGACTTTTTGCCCTACGTCGTGCGTGTCTGCCATACCATCCCTGACCCGCAAGCCTATGGCAAACTCAGATGCAATCTCTTGGTATTTGTTACGAATATACATATCAACATATGCATCATATCTGTATAATATAGGCATGTGGTCACGGTTGCGCTGCTCCTAATAAATGCAATGGTACTGTTGTTCTAAAAAGAGAGCTGCAGTTGAGGAGCAAGTCCAATTTTCTTGGATCTTATCAGAGCGCCATCAACCATGAACTATCTACTTCTAATTGACCATGAACTAGGTCAGAATCATTCTCGATCTTCTCATTTCCCTATTTGTGCGTTGGTGCTCACACCGTCCATGCATTTCGAGAGATTAACTGTCTATCAAAGACTGGCTAGATTGGAATCCGCACGAAACGGAGCGTCATCATGGGATCGTCCGCCTATAGAGCTTGATTTTTCAAGTACAAAGAATGTTGGATGCTCATTTAACAATGCACTGGTGTATTGTACCTTTTTGTTTTAATTCTTTATAATATAAGACACCTATTATTTAGTTGGGGAAAATTTTTTAATTATGTGAAAGTGGATTATAAAGACTTGGAAGCACAAAATTTACTTTGCATATTAAGGTGAAGGGGCCAAAAAAGTAATTTCTCCCCTTAAGCTATAAAGTTTTATCAAAACCCTGATTGTCAAGCATTTGGTGAAACGTTGTAACTTATGCAAGAAATTGCTTGTTTGGCCCCCCTTCACTTTTGAAAGAACAGTAGAACAGTTACAAGCCTTATGATCCATTTTCATATGCTCGAAATTTTCTCAACTAAATGATAGATGCTCTCTAACTTTACAGTGAAGAAAAACACAAAATAAATAACACGAGTCCATTGATAAACGAGCATGCGGCGTTACCTGAACTTGAACATCGAGCCCCACGACGGATGATCCGCTGTGTTCTGAATGGATTTCAATCTATGTGGTCTTTTAACACGCTCCTTAGGTCAATATATTGAAATGCATGGATGGGGTGAGCAGTGAAAAGCTTGTAGATTTGTTAGAAAAAAGGGGTAATTGATCACCAGCACACTGATAGGGAAACTGAGAAGCTTGACGAAAATTGTCAACACCAGCAACACGGGGCGGACGCACCGTCCTAGGGAAAGACGGGTTTTATAGGTATTGTCGAGTTGGTCCTCGATCGGCAAAGGTTCTCCTAAACTCTTACTTCACGTGACAGTTGAAAATTTCAATTTTTAGCTCGGTTAATTATAATAAAATTTTACGTGACCATGGGGTCACTATATGGATGATCCGTTTAGGGATGGGCGGTTCCCACCCTAGAACCAGAAACCGATCACTAAGGACGGGTTCTGCAAAATTAGAATTCGGCCCGGTTCCTAGATGGGTCCATGAAACTGGTCCTATCAAGCTTCTTTTTTTTTTTTTCCAGCAAAACAGAATGCCTTGCTCTATGATTGCCCTGTTGGTAAAAAAACTACAAACACGTGCGAAAAATACTTCACTTCATTCTAAGTACATTGAAGAAACTAAAAAGGGTTAAATGGTAGCAATTAAGGCTTCCAACTTACGGCAAGTGGAGGCGCACATATTTGAACAACAGCAGAGGCTGATCCATAACAAGGTCTCGTGCGAAATTCATCGAACAGGTTATATGCATTACAAACACAAGGCCTAAAAAGCAGTCTCTCCTATCGAAAGAAGCTTCAATTTCAAGTGACTTTGACTCTCTCGTGAGCATGTTCACGCATTTCGGACTTACATAGCAACGCAAAGAAGAGGAATCGAGGTCACGTCACAGAGATTAGAAACAAATTCAATTACGACAAATTCCCTAGCTAAGCTTCCTCACTATGGTCGACGTCGCCGGAACTTGAGACAGCACTTCGACTTAAATATCTTCGCGCTGCTCCGTCACATGACAGAGCCGAACAGGGGACGACTGCACATCGACGGGAAAAGCTCAACAAGGAAGAGTTCTTGGGCCACGGTTCTCGGTCGAAACAACAAGGGAAAGTCTCCGAATGCTTCGCCCGGGGAGATTAGCACCGGCGACGAGATTTGAACCGAAAGATGGGGTCCATTCAGTCCGGTGAGAGAGGAAGCTCAATCCTCGGCGCCCAAAATCTTCGCTCGGATCTAGAAATTTTTTTAGCACGTTACCACGAAGCCGTCAGCAACTTTGGTGAAGTTGCTTTCATCGCTAGCAATTTAGGATTGCATGGTGTCATGCATTAGCTACTAGCATCTTCGATTGGTGAAGTACCTTTCAATACAAACTCCAACCGTCTAAACAAGATACGAAACTTCCGACCAAAAAAAAAACAAACAAGATACGAAAGAAAAAGCAAACATCGTACGTCTGAACTATAATCGTCAAGTGTATCATGGATACCCGAACCTAAAGTAAAGCGTACCCGACAAGATACCCAAATTGCTTATGTCGCAGATCTTCGCTTCGGGACGGTTCGGGTTTCGGATTTCTTTTTTTTTTTTTTTTGCGCCTTGTATCTTCTGTCCCGCCAATCTTGGGAAGACGGAGTGCATCCCTATCACAAACTATTGGTTGTTGAAAACATCAAACATGAGTCTTCTTCCATGCGACTTCCCATATTCCGTGAATTGCTTGTTGTACGGCCGTCATGGCTGAGTTCCTTAATCGTCGATTCTGCTCGTATGAGTCCTGAACTTGCTCGGAGGAAATGACCAAATGATGAAAATTATTGTCCCTCGAGCACCTCCCACACAACTTGTTCATGAGAAGATGTCGCCTCTCCCGCAATCATTTCTCATGTGCTTCATCTGCACCCATATTGAATAAATTAAAATTCCAAAGATGACAATGCATGTTGGATTGATGTTTGCGCATTATTCGTGTCATTTTCGCATGTCTTGGTATACCGATGCATGGGGGCTCCATGACGAGCAGTGCCACGGAGCGGGAGCTCATGCGTGTCTACAATCATGTTGT
The DNA here is from genome assembly GCA_028455895.1 of Rhodomyrtus tomentosa. Taxonomy (NCBI): domain Eukaryota; kingdom Viridiplantae; phylum Streptophyta; class Magnoliopsida; order Myrtales; family Myrtaceae; genus Rhodomyrtus; species Rhodomyrtus tomentosa. The sequence goes on from JAPCWY010000004.1 coordinate 37,989,998, forward strand.
CCGCACCTCCATCGGCTTTGTACTCTGTTGCAACCTGTGAGAACAGAGGCCATGCGTCTGCAGGTACAGCAGGAATCCAAACCTCCGACTGTACGTCATAGCTCCTAACACTGAGCGGCTCGCTTGCCACTTGCGGCGCTTCCCGTACCCAACGTGCTAGTGTCTAGAACCAGGAAGCTCCCATGTTCGACGTCGAGGGAATACGAAGATAAGAACAAGTATGGTACTAGTTTACTGGTTAAATCAGTTGAATTAAAGAGAGAGAAAGAGATTGCTGGAACAATCATATTGCAAAGAAATAATGTTGCCATGAGGAACTCTACTTTTTGTTTTCCAAAGAAAAGTTTTAAGGAACAGCATGACTTCATCTGCGGCGTCGGGTGTCGAATGGCGCGCTCGAGATTCAAAATCCCTTTGGATTTTTTTTTAGCGCTAAATCACTTTTGAGTCTTGATTGCGCGGGATGAAGCACCAATGAACCATAGAAATCGTTTCTCCACAGAGGCGATGTCTTAGGACCTGATTGTACGAGCTCTATTTTCCATCTTTTTAAAAATCTTTTTATCTGTCCGGATGGGATAAAATTTCCCTTTCCCTTTGGGATCTTGATTTTATCCAGCCTTATCTCGAATTCAGTCTGGACATGTCACCAAACATCGGATAAAATATATCATATCTTAACTTTTATCCGGACAATCAATGAACAGCCTTCTTAATGGCATACAGGAACAACTTCACGAATTTGAAAACGACAGAAAAATCAACTCCTCTCACATCATCAATTCAAGGCTGAATAAACAGTATACATGATTACAAAGATCTAATCTAATCTCTTTTCTGGGTCAAAAGAATCACGAACAAGAGAACAAGGGGAAAAAATAGAGGCAAAATAGCATCACGGTTTCAACCATGTCCATGATGTCGTAGCAAACGGTGCATGGTAGCAAAGCTGTCCTAAGGATGCTTCGCAATGCTAGGTGAGGTGACGCAATAGCAACCATACCATGATTTAAGATCAGAGTCATCTATGTTGACTAGCATCTACGATACAACCACTTCCAATGTTCCACCATGAAGTCTAATCAACCTTCCCATCCATGACCCATTCCATAAGCATCCATGTATCCACCCATATGAGCATGACCATGATGATGGTGACGGTGATGGTGATGATCCTCACCTTGTGCTTCGTTGAACATCTTCTGGATATGCTCGGGTAAAGGCTCATCCTCAACTTTCCGCAAGGATTTTGGCAAGGAGGACACATGCTTTGAAATGATTTCGGCCAATTCTTCCGCAGCGTCTTCCTACACCAATCATATAAGAAACGAAGCTCGCTTAATGTCTTTCATGGTTGGCTATTGATGAGGATGGCTTCTTGAAATGATTCACAAAAGGGTCAAAAGACCACGGTCAGGAGACAGTGGGGCAAGGAGACAGACCAGGTTCAGTGAAGTGTGAGAAAATCAATGTGAAGACTTAATGTGAACAGCTAACTTCTTTACACTTACTTATGAATGAAGCAATCAGCATTTAGTCCACACTACTTACATGCTCAGTACTTGTAAAGTCGGTGTTTGCTAAAAGCATTCTGCAATAATCAACACAACGAATCTGCATTTCGAATTCAACTTCTGATTGACTATAAGTAGTAATCTCTCCTCCCAAGACACACCTAGCGTACACATAACAATACTCATAGATGCTAAGGCAGACAAAATGTCCTAACTCTCTTCTATTGCCAGTGACGATAGCAATAATTTGGCACTAAATTGTCCTTAGTACCATATAGATCAGTAGTTCTGTAGCCAAAATGCAATTTACTCTGTCCCTCCTGCATGTGAATCAAGCAAGGAATACACAATGGCATTCTGACACAAATTAACCACAAAGATCGCATCCTTTCAGTGATATCAGGCCCCAGAATCATACGAATGAGGCACAAACTACTGATGAAAGAACATTATAAAAAGCTCTTGCTTATCTCTATGTCTAACCGTTTTACCGTTTGAAGTGTATCTTTCAGTGTATTCAATTTTACATCAGCACCTTTCAAAAGTTGGTCTCGCTAAACAATCAAACAATCCTCAGATCCAAATCAGACTTAGTTTATATTTTTAGTAAGTACTGAGTAGCTTATGACTTCTGTTAGGGAAAACTCCTATTATATTTTGAAGTAGATAAAATGTTCATATCAAATATAAGATATTTGCATATGTTGTCTTATCTCAGGTCAAACAAATACAAGAAATGCTATGTTACGAAGTGAAATTTGACTATGGCTACAAGGACCTTAATGTAAGTGAAGAAGTCAGCGAACGGGAAGTTCATTAAGACTTCGAGGTACCGTGATAAGGTGAACATCTTACACAGTCATGGATACACTCAGGAAGATAGAGTAGAAAGTAGTAGATTAGTCAACTACTAGCAGCAAGCCCTTATAGACTCACATGGTGCTGATAGAAGCAGCTCCTTCTGTCCCCTGAGAAGAACAGGCTTATTATGTGAATAACTGATTATACATCATGATTTGAAGACCCAGAAATTCCGTTGCCCATCAACCTAAGTCTTCAGAAATCTTGACAGCAAGCACAGACGTGGAATCTCAGAAGACAATAATACACGAAGGAATATCCAATCAGTTAAAAAAAGGATGGGAGAAACGATTAATACCTAATATAAGCGACTCTACTTATGGAAACCACATTATTGCTAGGAAAGTTTGATTGTATGGGTGACCAGATCTCTCGCAGATTGTGTTGTTATTGATACTCTTGAAAATTAATGAACGACCAGCTTGGATATTGAAGGCGGATGCTGAAGAAGACCCAAATTGCATGAACTACAACTGAGAAAACTTCATTCTCCGATACATTTATACTCTTATTACTAAGTGAGAAGTTCATTTACTAAGAGTGCTTCAATGATTGTAATCTCTTATGAGAAGTATAGGAGTGTCGTAGTAGTGCTTGGATCTGTAGTGAGATTTATTAGCCTTGGGTTTGGGTAGAAGTAGCACGGCCTACGTTGTAACCTCTCAAACAATTGCTCGTTGATTCCAACATATTGGTGACTGTTAGACTGGAAGAATGGACATATGCCTGATTTAAGCCCGAATCACTATAAAGATCTGCGTGCAAACATCTTCAATCTCTCTCTATTTATTTTCGTACTACTTTGATAGAAGCACACTGCATTTGCTATCATATGCGTACTCTGGCATATACTGATTGTTCCTACTTACATCAAACTTCATCTCAATATTCCACCAAATCTTTCAAGTTTCGCCTAATAACCTATTCAATAACCTCCCTCTAGGTTGCATATCTAGCCACAACACCTTTTACCCACATTTAGCTACACACAGCAGAGCTCATTTCAGCAATATTTTCAATGTCACGGCCTCCTTTATTTGTTAACCATTCTAGCTGTGGTTCGAATCTTCACACATTCAGAAAAAAAGATGATATTAAAGGGAGTTAATCCAATAACACATGCATAACATAGAAAAAATGCAAGCACTTTTCTTCGTGATATCAGATACTAGAGTCCTGACCTGAGGCCATCGACCACCAGAATGTTCAACGAATTTAGCTCGTGGAAGTGCTTTGGCAATCCGATGCCCCTCTTCTTTCCACTCCTTGGACCAACCACTGGACCATAGCACTTGCATCGGCATGGAGATCAACCCTTCTGAACTACCCCATTCTGCAACACTGAAACTATGATTCAACCTCTTCCCGATCTCAGCAATAGCTCTTCTTCCACCTCTTCCCTTCATCAGAATCCCATGCGCATTGGCATCAGAACTACTGATTCTTTTCACACAATATGAACTGATCAACCTATTACACAAGAACGGAACACCCAAGACAGCATCACGAAGCACTGGAATCTCAAAGGACCACCACGGCAATGCCGGTTTCACTGAAGTATCGATCAGGGTCACACTCCTCACCAGCCCCTCATTATTCAAGACCCAATTGGCACTCATTGCCAGGGCCGAATCATGCAAAACCAGATGAACCGGAGCTAGCCCCATGGTCTCAATCACTTGGCCCAGCACCTTACCCACCTCTTCCGCACCCAATTCAAGTGCCTTAACACTCGTTCTACTCACCAGCCGCGGAGCTTCAATTTCTTGATAAGGCATTTGCCCAGTTTCAATAATCTGATCAAAGGCATAGAACAGACCCTTTTCCTTAATTTCACTGTACACGTCCCAAAACCTCTCCAAAGCCCCATTTTCTCTTTCTTCCTCAACAGCGACAGATTTATCAGAGAACCCATTTCCAGGCAAGTCAATTGCAATGGCATGGATATCTTTAGAGCCCAGAGACTGCAGGACTCTGCTAAAAGAATAAGAGCTCGCCCCCAACCCATGAACAATTAACACATTCTCAGCTGAGCTAGGGCCATTCTCGATCGCAAACACTTCAACAGGACTAGAATTTGGGTATATCTGGACTTTGATGGTACGGCCCTTGGAGTAATGTTGGCGAAGGTTAGTGGGGAGGCCGAGGAACCAGGATTTGGGGTCTTGTGGGGAGAGGGAAGAGAGAGAGACGAAGAAGATGGTGATGAGAGAGACGGCCAGAGTGAAGTAGAACCAGAAAATGAACGGGTTTGTGTGTGAAGATTGTGAAGTTGTAGCGGGGTTTTGGGGTCGGCTTACCTCTCGTTTCTGTTCTGGTTTCGGTTTCGGTTCTTGATGCCGATGATGGTCTTCTGCTTCCTCCGTTATGATCGCCATTGCTGCGGAGGTTCTTAAGCTTTTGGGATTACTGTTTGGCCAACCTAGTGTGCGAGATTGCGGATTGAGATCTACGATTAACTTTCTGCAACCAGGGAAAGGGAGACAGAGAGAGACCCAAAAAAAGTGAGCTTTTTCTGTGAGACGGAAGACCCCCGTGTCTGCCAAAGTAGAGAAAGTGGGAAGACCCCCAAAAAAAAATGACACAAAAAAGAAAAAGTGTAATCAGAGTGTAATTTAGTTGTTTAATAAAAATATAATTAAATATTAAAATTTATTATGAAAGTGTAATTGAGTTTTATAATTTTTTAAAAATTAAAACTAACTTCTAAGAATTTTCAAGCTGACGAAATAAAGTTTTAAAATTTATTAAGTTGGTACAATTAAGTTATAGTACTTATTAACATTTTTTTCATTTGTTCAATTGAACAGAGACAATGAAATGGCTTGATTATATTAATTTGACGGATTTTAGAACGTAATTGTACTTTCTGAAAAAATTCGAGACTTATAAACATTTATGTGACAAATTTAAGGATCAGTACACTCATCCCAAAAAAAAAATTTAATAATTGTATGTTATGAGTTATTATTGTGGTTGATTCACGTACTTTCTTACGAAAATGAAAATCTTTCTTTCCTTTAGAAAAATATGACCGATCATTCCTAAAGCGATGTCATAACGGAATTCACGAAGTTAAACCCATTGAAATTTGCTGATGCTGAATGCTTGAATTTGTCCTTAATTTTCCCATGATGATTAGCCTTCTTGCTCTTTCAAAGAGATATCATACATAACATCAAGCTCTGTGATGCTCCAATTGATGTGACTGAGCTTGACCAAGCTCGAGCGATCGTAGCATTGACAAGTTCAAAGAGGCTTGGATAGTAATGGCAGCGAGCTTGTCATAGCATCCAGCTAGAAGATGTTCCAATTGCCATGACCGAGCTTGATGAAGCTCGAGCGGTCATGGCATCAACAAGTTCGAAGAAGCTTCAGTCGAGCTTGACAAAGCTTGAGTGGCCATGAGTCCTGGTTGAGTTCGACGAAATTACGTATAGCGATCGAGCAAATGTGGCATTATAATTACCTCTGAGGTCATAAGTTGCATCGTATATGATTGCCACCTTAACCATGAAGGGAAAGAAAACACAAAAAAAAAAAACACTAATTACAAACAAAATGGTGTAAAATGGAAAATCGGAGCTCTGTTATTTGAATTGCTCAAGATAGCTCCTTGATGTGAATTTTCTATCCCCGGCAATAACCTCCTAGACCTCCGAAGCCAATGTTGCAACATTGTGAAGGTTTATCAAACCATAAACATTGGATCTGTCCACCCACTCTGTCGTCTTATCCGAAGGTGGTAGGAATTTGCCACCCGATCGAACCCAATGGAGTGGTCGAAAGATGGCGGCACGGTGGAGAAAACCACCTGGCCTGCGACCACTTCCCATCGGTGGACAATCTCCATTGCTTCCAGCTAAGCCAATCCTTCCCCACGCTGTGTGTAGTGAGCCATTGCGCAAATGCAAGAATAGTTCCTTTGGCCAATAGCCTACTTTGATAACTCGTTTGGTCATCACAATTAACCACCAATTCCCAGTATTTCGTTCCTGATTAGAAACAAAAATTTATAGTAAGTGCTAATGGAAAAAGTACCAAAAAAACAAAATCACTAGTTTATTTCAATAAACGTTGTGATATCACACCATGCTGGGCACTAGGGCCAATGGCAATTGCATAAAGTGGATGCAATTATTGATCATATGCTTATACGGATAACTTACGAGTAGGGTAGAACGATAGCGAATATGTTAACTTTAAAAATAAAACTATTAATCTCTCCTATTCTCTCTTTTTTTTTTAAGCAAAAATCATTATCTTAAGCACCTTGAAATGATTTTTAAAAAAAATATACCTGTCCGATGTGGTTTACAAAGGTTCACCATTAGTAGAAGCGCAACCTATTGGATAACTGGGGGTTACTTCTCTATCCACTGGGACGAAACCCGGACATATTACATTACATTACATTGTAGCGGTTTTTTTTCTTTTTTCTTTTTTTCCAAAATATTACAAAAAATAAAAAAATATTTACAAAATTAGATTAAAAAATAAAGTATTTATAATTTTGGATATCGCTCGGTAGTGCAGCAAGGCCCTTTTATTTTTATGTTTTTTTTGCTTTGCTCGGCAGTTGGACTGCCGAGCAAAGCATTTTATTATTTTTATTTACATAAAAAAAAATTTGACGCCGTCTCGACTTTGAGAAAAGCGAGCGTACGCGTGAGGTGATGATGTCGATCGCAGGGCCGCGAAATGATCATATTTGCGTAAAAAAATATTAATGCACCTCGACTCCGAGAAAAACAAGCAAACGAGTAAGGCGATGGTGTTTGCTTGCAATGCCGCAAAGCGATAATATTTACTTAGAAAATATTTACATGCTTCGACTTCAAGAAAAAGTAAGCGAACGAGTGAGACGATGGCTTTCGTTCACAAGGTCATGAAATGATCATATTTACGTAAAAAAAAAAAAATATCTACGTTCCTCGACTGAGCGTACGAGCGAGGCGACGGTGTTTGCTCGCGGGGCAGCGGATCAATCATATTTTCGTGAAAAAAATATTTACTCCGCGACCACACAAGCAAACGTCGTCGCCTCGCTTGTATGTCCGATTTTCTCAGAGTCGAGTCGCGTAAATATTCTTTTTTACGTAAATATAAGCGCTATGTGACTCCACAAGCGAACGTTGTCACCTCGCTTGTTCGCTCCATTTTCTCGGAGTCAAGGTACGTAAATATTTTTTTTAATGTAAATATGATCACTCCGTGGCCTCACAAGCGAACGCCCCTCGCTCATGCCCTCACTTTTCTCAAAGTAAAAGCGCGTAAATAATTTTTTTTACGTAAATATGATTGCTCCGCGGCCCCACGAGCAAAGGCCATCGTCTTGCTTGTTCGCTCGATTTTCTCGAAGTCGTGGCACGTAAATATTTTTTTTTATGACGGGACAACAAAGCGACGAGGCAGCGTTGAAAAAAATATTTATGTAAATAAAAAATTAAAATGCTTTGCTTGGCAGTCTAATTGTCGATCAAAGCAAACAAATTAAAAAAAATTACTACCGAGTGAAAACCAAAATTAGGAATAATTAATTTTTTAATCTAATTTTGTAAATATTTTTTTATTTTTGTATTATTTTGGAGAAAAAAAAACCCATTGTAGCACCCATTGCGATAGCCATGACCTTATGAGGACAAAGCGTTGGTCAATAAAATTCAAATTATTCCAACTTTCAGTTTGGGTTTCCTAAAATCGGTATAAAAATGGTTCAATTAAGGTTTGACAATTATCGTCACAACTCGCCGGTCCAATATGTGAACAGTCGAGAAAGAGTATCGCCAAATAACTGTGGAGAAACCTAGGAAAACAAGAGATTCTTTTCCCCTCGGATCATTTTACCATATATTGAACTTCTTGTGTCCCAAAAATTATGGCAATGACTTACTTTAAAAAAAGTTCACTTACCATCCAGCCGATTGCAATCATGCTAATGTGCTCTGGGGGACCGGTTTCAATACCGCACATTATGTTCACCGAATTGGTGATAAGCACCCGTTATTTGTAGACCGTCGTAGCTCCACCCTCTCCATTTTTAATATTTTATTTCATGTTGTCTGCTAGAGAAACCACCTATAAATGATAAGTCGCAAATTAGAATATTAGAACGTGCAAGAAAACTAAAGAATCTTTTATTCACATATGTCCACCGCTCTACTTTAAAAGATGATTGATTTTTCTTTTTGTACACAAGTCATGGAAATAACCCATTTTGAGACTGTCATTGTTAGGATACACGTGTGAATTATGATAAAAGAGTACTACATTAAAGAATTAATATGGTATTGAGTAGTTAATATACTTAAGTTGGCCCATAACTTATTGGCTTAAGTTTTTGGATAAAAGTGGGTCTAACTGGACATATTGACGGGCTCAAAATTGAGCTCCCTCTTGACGATCTTCCCTGGTGAAAGTATCGGACTTCCGCCTCAAATTCCCAACAAATGGTATTAGAACCGATGGTTGATTAGTGGGCCTCCGCTTGTTTCGGGTGGAAATTGTCATCATGGTTGGTCTCGTGAGAAGCGATCATGGACAGTTGATCAGATAGCACGAGTCTTGGCAAGAAAAAGATCATGGATAGTTGGTATGAGATGCAAGATGAAGACCATGGGTGATGCAATCCCAATTTAGCAGTTGATGTTGGTTGATTGTAGTGCATTGCAATTGACTTGGAGATTTAAGTTAAGATAAGTTGGTGCGGAAGAATACTTAGATTAATGTGGAGCAAACCTAACACTGGAACTCATATGTGAAGGGGAGATTATTAGGGTGCACGTGTGATTGCAATTGACTTGGAAATTCAAGTTAAGATAAGTTGGCACGGAAGAATACTTGGATCAATGCGGAGCAAACCTAACATTGGAGCTCATACGTAACGGATAGATTGTTAAGATGCACGTGTGAGTTGTATTAGAAAAGTCCCACATTAAAGAATTAATGTGGTGTTGATCGGTTATTTTATCCAAGTTGGCTCATAACTCATTGGTTTAAGCTTTTCAGTGAACGTGGGTCTAACTGGATATATTGACGGGCTTGGCCTCTTCTTGGCGATCTCCCCAAGTGACAAAAATCATTGATGATATTCCATGCGCAAAGATATGCAAGTAAGCATCGGAGAGCGGACAGTACATGTTGATTTTTGTCACAAAAGAGAAGTTTGCCTCGTCGCTGTGACGGACGGTATCGTGGGCACGGATCTTTCCCTCACTAAATCGTCTTTTGTTACTCGACGAATCGGTACTGTTCAAATGGGACAATGTTCTCTCAATCCAAATCTTATCGATTTTGCATCGGGAGAAGTTCTGTGCATGCGAGTGACATGTTGATTCGACTCTGCCTATGAGAAGAAAAAGCTTATTACAGAAGTATCAAGTAGGCCATTTCACCTAAATGATACACTATGGGTCCGCATATTTATCAGTTGATTTTGGAGAAATGCGAAGAATTTTCACTTGAACCTTATGATTCTGCAGTGGAGGATACTTGTTTATATCAACATAATCAATTGTCTCTCCTTCCTTAGTCTTGATCCGATCAAACCTAGTTAGTCGTTCGTCAAGTAACGATCGTATTTGAAAGATTAACCAGGTAACATTGCAATATCTCCATGAAATCCAAATGAGAGGGGATTGAATGAGAATTACCGCAAACGTCTTGATGAGAATTACCGCAAACGTCTTGATGAGTGGCCTGTTCATAGTTCTAACCTGACTTTTCAAGTCTAAACCACCCTCTTCGAAAGGATTTGCCATCCCACACACTGAAAGACGGAAAAATAGGAGCAGCAACAGCACAAGTTCCACGCTCATTTTCATGGTGACAAAAATAAAGTGTGAAGGGAGCCGCCTAGCTGTTAGCTGCGCTTGTTTATCTATTGCTGAGAACTTCAACACTTTTTGTCCATAGTATACCACCGAGCGTGTTAGGGTCTGCATGATAACACTTTGAGAAATCAATTTTTTCTGCCAAAAGTCAATCTGACAGAGAAATACGTTTGGTATAAACAATTTCGAAGTAGAAATCCGTTCGATAAAAAAATTGACTTTTGATAAGATTTTTCCCTTTTGATAGGATTTTTTTTTTCAATTTTGAGAAATAAAAAATTTTAACTTCTTAACTTTAGAATCACTTTTTTGATCACACAAGCCTCCCACCAACTATCGCCACCCCCGACCATCACCCGCCGCCCCCAACCCACCGGCACTGCTGACCGCCACCACCAACCACCCCTGCCCCCGCCCCCGCTAGCCGACCGCCGACTTCCGCTGCCGTCATCCACTGACCGCCCCCGCCAACCACCAACGGCCACTGACCATCACCGTCAAAAATTTTGTTGATAATGTTGCAAAAGTAGAAATTTTCAACCGCTACCAAACGAATTTCTCTAATCAGAAGTCAATCTGAAACAAAAGTAGAAAAATTAACTTTTGCTTTTGATGAGAAGAAGAGAAATCAACTTTTGGTCAGAATTTCATTTCTCGTAGGGAAGTGTTACCATGCGCACTCTTAGGACCCGCTTGATAATACTTTCAAAAGTCAATTTATCTGCCATAAGTCAATCTTGCAGAGAAATCCGTTTGGTAAAAACATTTCCGAAGTAAAAATCCGTTTGGTAAAAAAATTAACTTCTTGTAGGATTTTTCACTTATGATGGGATTTTTTTGCCAATTTTTAGAAGTAAAAAAATTTCACTTCTCGGCTACAGAATCACTTCTTGGATAGCACCCACCTCCACCGACCACCACCCGCCCACCACCACCACCACTACGCCGCCACTCACCGCTACCCGCTATCGATCGCCCCCCATTATTAGTTGTCACCACCGCCGCCTGACTGCCACTGCCGTCCTCCATAGCCGATGGCCGTCGCGCACTGTCCGCCACCGCCAGCCAACCGCCGACGACCGTCACTGAAGATTTTATTAATAATATTTCAAAAGTGAAAATTTTCAACCGTTTCCAAATAAGAAGTCAATCTGCAGCAGAAGTAAAAAATCAATTTCTGATTTTGAGGAGAAGTAGAGAAATCAAATTTTGATCAGAAGTTGATTTCTAGTATAGAAGTGTTGCCATGCGTGTCCTCAGCGTCCTTGTCACGTTTGAATTCGAATCAGTACTGAATAAGGCTATTGAAGTAGCCTGACTATTGACACGCTTCAAGTTAAACAAATATTGGAGTGTGAACCCTTTACTTCTTGATGTTAGGTGATTGGGTTTGTCTATCGGAGTGTTGATCGACAATGTTGTTAATATTTTGCAGCTTGAGCCTGTTGAACTCTGCAGTAATCACGTGTTCTACAAGTAAGCTGACTATGGCTTTTCCTACTGTTGTTGTTCCATCACCTGATAAAGTTTGCCGAATGTTCTTGTACTTTGCTGAAAGCGTCCATTTTAACTTCAAGAACTGAGAATGTGGGAGATTAAATGAAGCTATCAACCTCTCTTCTCAATTTCATTTCTTGTTCATCAAAACTTGGTTGCTTTTCTTGTGAAAATTTAGTGCAATTTTACATGAGACCGGCACGATTTCGTTATTTAATGCACACCCTCTTGACTTCTCTGCAATGAGCCTAGCAGAGAAGTCACTCGCACAAAAGTAAAGAATTTCGAAATAATGCTTACAATTTGAAGAGAGAGAAGGGTAGTGAAGAGCTTGAACAGAGAGAGAGAGGAGGGGAGAGAGCTTTGGATTCATGACTTAACAGAGGGAGAATTAACTCACTTTTTTTAGTTTTGTTTACTCCCTGATGAATCGTGGAGATGATCTGGGGATTTGATTTCTTGTGGACTCAATAATGCTTTCTTGCTGTCAAAAGGTAACTTTTTTGGTTAGAGCCTGTCTTGATCTTTACATAATTACTCCTGTCCTGTGTGGTATCGTGATGGGTTTTGTCGATTCTTGAATCTTTGGCTCTCAACTTCGACAGAACTTTACTGGATTGTGGTTAAGGCTTAACATAGTTAATGGGGCTGTGGCTGGAGTTTCTGGGTTTTGGTTCATTATCGTTTTTGTCATACTCTTTTGGTGATTGAAGTTGAATAATTGGACAACTTCAGTGGAATCGGTGAAGTGCTGCTTCAGATTATCGGTAGTCGTTATCTTTTATGAAGCTTTATCTGAATTTTTGCAGGGTGTATGTTTGTCTGATGATCACGGAAGTCGTGTGTGCACAGATTCTCAATTCTTGTGTCATTTTTTTTTAACGGTAATTCTTGTGCCATTGAGTTCTATTTTGATCGCCGAAGTTATGTGTCCAAGAATGTAGAGCTTTCAACAGTCGTCTAATTAATTTGTAATATCTTCTTGTGTCACTGAGAACATTTTGTTGGATTTACAATTATTTTACTACCCTATTCATGTCGATGATTGAGCAGAAAGTTTTCATACATTGGGATAATTACCTTCCACTTGATGTTGATACCCGTCAAACTGCACTGGATGTGGCGTGAACTAGTGTTCCCTCTGTTTGAGTTGTCTCACATCGGTTGTGAAAGGGACTGATAGTCGGTTTATAAGTATGAGGGAAAGCATCAACTTTTGAGCTAGCTTTTGGGTTGAGAGAGTCTCAAGACCACCTAACACTGGTATCAGACCCAACAGTCACACGGGAAAGATAAGTTTGTCGCTTTCTCCGACCCATTACCCAATATGTGAAAGGGAGATTGTTGAAGTTGTCTAACATCGGTAGTGGAAGAGCTGGTGGTCGATTTATAAGTGTGAGGTAAAGTCTCAACTTTTAAGCTAACTTTTGAATTGAGATAGGCCCAAGAACACCCAATACTAGGCCCTCTCTTGGCGATATTCCCAAGTGAAAAATATCGGACTTCAGCTGCTTACACTCAACAAATGGTATCAAGGCCAATGGTTGATCGGTGGGCCTCCAATCTGTTCCTCTTGGCAATCTTCCCAAATGAAAAGTATCGAATTTCCGCTGCATGCACCCAACAAATGGCATCAGAGCCGTCCCAGATGAAAAGTATCAGATTTCAGCTGCCTGCACCCAACAAATGGTATCAGAGCCGATGGTTGATTGATGGGCCTCCAATCTATTCCGGTGGATATCTCAGGAAAGAATCTGGTGACCAACGCGGTTTTCAGGCTGGTAGACGTTGTGATGTAGCAACGTCTGGAGCTCACACGTGAAGGGGAATTATTAGAATGCATGCGTGAGTTATATTAGAGAAGTATCGGACTTCCGCTGCTTGCACCCAACAATTTCTGGGCCAACTTAAATATATTAACTGTTTAACACCACATTAATTATCCAATGTGAGACTTATCTAACACAACTCATACGTGCATCCTAACACCCTCCATGCATTAGATGCTTATCCAATCTATGTATTTTTCAGTCTACGAGAGAGAGCTCAAGTGGCACAACAATTTTACAGGCAATAGCAAGTTTGTTTAATTTTCTAAAGTTATCTCTTGCTATCTAAAACAAAATAGTAAGCTTCTTGATATACGTCATAATGTGTCCTTAATACATGTTCACATTTTTTTTCCATATTTGGTTAACCTTCCTACTTGTCAGTATGAACGTGGAGGTCACAAGCATGGTGTAATTTCACAAAGAAAACCAGCCCCTTCCCCTTCTCGCTCCTTTCCCCTTCATCTAACCCTCAACTACTACACGCCAGTGGACAACGTGGACACATGCGCCCTTCCTCCAACCTTCAAGAACATATTGGGGGACAACTTGGACACATGCGAACTGAATCTACTTCACTTCCACCTTCAGTGCAACACTAATGGGGGAAACACAGGTGAAGAAGGTAGCCGACCCATGATATGTCCATATGAAGATTCATAAGTACTTCATTTTTTTAAGTATATATAATATTTAGGGCGATCCCTTGATTTGGATTTTAGATATGGAGATCAAGTGAATTGCCCATGTTGCAAATTATCAATACGCATTTACTTACATCTCTTTTTTATTTCACTGTTTCATTCTCCGTATCATTCTAACTTGTTTGCAGATTCACGGATGTTATGTATATTGTGAGGCAATGACTTAAATGCACTCCAAGTGCCATAAATTGTATACGGCATTCATTTTAGTGTCAAAACTTTCAAATCGATAACTTTAGTGCTACATTTTTGTAACTTCGATCAATTAAGTGCCAATTTCTTTTTAAAACGATTAATTTAGTGCCAACTCTGATTTAAGCTGACATGGCTTGCCAAAAATTCGACACGTGTATTTATTATTATTATTATTTGAGCTGACATGACTCATCGATCTTGGCACTGAAGTGATCATTTTTAAAAGAATTTGGCACTTAAGTTATCGAAGTTACAAAAACTCAGCACTAAAGTGATCGATTTGAAATTTTGAGCGTTGAAGTTATCGAAGTTACAAAAATTCAGCATTAAAGTGATCAATTTGAAATTTTGGGCACTAAAGTTATTGAAATTACAAAAAATTAGCACTAAATTGGTCGATTTGAAAGTTTTGGCACTAAAATAAGCATCGTACACAGCTTATGGTACCTGAGGCGTACTTAACCCATGAGGCAACTTAATAAAATAGTCAACAACTATTGGCAGGGGCAGGGGCAGTGGATCAGTTACAGTGGCACTCTAAAAGAAGTAAAGGATTTATGGTGGAATGAGTTTAATGTAAGTTTTGTCCTTCTATTTTCTCGAAGTTCAATATAAATAAAGTCAGTTGTTTTTCTATTGATTGCAGTGGAAGTTCAGGTGGGATGAAATAGAAGAGGATGAAGTTAAAAGAATTTTTAAGAAGAAAGCTGGCAATTACATATGAAATGTTTTGAATAAAGCAAAAAACAATAACGAAATGAGTGAACATAATAAGAAGAATCGAGCTTCTAATTCTGAAAGGTCTGCCACATACGTGGGAGCTCTATCAACATCGCCGAGTATAGAAAAAGAATGGTAAGTGTGTTAAACATGTTGTAAGTTAATTTAATTCAATTATTGATTTGTGTTTATATTTTGTAGGCAGATGAATTGGGGACCGAATCGACATATACAGCTACATTTGAATGTACATTTCAAAAAAAAAAAAAAAAAGATAGGACATGGAGTGCCAATCAAGCAAAAGCTATTTACGTAAGAGAATACTTTAAATCTTATGGAAACTAGAATGAAATCCACGAATGCTTTTAATATTTATGGTAATTATATATATGAAGTTAATTTTTTTTTTTTGTGTCTATATTGTTAACGCAAGAAAAATATGATGAATTTCTAATGACTCGCACTAGTGGTGGTGATGGTGTTGCTGCGTCTGAGCCATTAGTTGAATTGTGGGCAGAGGCGTCAAGTGGGATCAAAAGAGGAAAAATATTTGGGATGGGATCCTTAATGGTCTACACAACAAAAGCAGCTACAACTTCATCCTCCAATGCAACTGTTTCAAGAAGGACACGACTTGAGGGGCAAATGACCCAAGAGTTGAGCCAACTGAAAGATTTACTTGTAGAGAAGAAGAGGAAATAAGAGCGGTCAAACAACAATATGAATCACTCAGGTCACACTTAGATGAAGAAATCAGAGAGCTCAATGACCAACATAATTTTCTAGAGTCTCGAACAGATCTTGTTTTGCGACACCTCAACCTCAACCACGATCAGGTTCCTCCTCTGCCTCCTACTAATAAATTAGGTGATGGCCACATTGATGACCAGCACAATGATCATGAGACCACTGCTGATGATTGATTAAACAGCATATTTGGAGACTTACGTGAGGGGCTTTTAATTGTTAATGGATGTTTTATTTGAATGTATTTGGTTTTCACATTATTATAATATTTTGATGTTATTAAGCGCTTTATCAATGTTAAATATAAATTCTGGAAATTAATTTTCATTTTAATTAGATTTTAAAATCGAAAAATAAAAGAAATGATTTTATCACATGATTGCAAATTATATAAATTCACTACAAAGTTCGTCCCTAAACGGTTGTCATCGCAAAATTTATTGTTAAAGCACATTGAAGAAAGACAAAAAAAAAATTAATAAAAATTCTTCTCTAAATCCATCCCTGAACAATATTTGTCATCAAAATTCATCGCTAAAAAGATATGTCAAAACAATCATAAACTAACAAAATCTCGTCGCTAAAGAATTAATAAAAATTCTTCGCTAAATTCATCCCTCAACAATCTTCGTAGCAAAATTCATCGCTCAAGACATTATCAAATACGTCGCAAAAAGAAAAATGCCGTCGCTAATTTCATCGCTAAATTATTCCAAAATCTGTCGCTATTGTCGTTGCTAATTGGCGACAAACATTTTCATCTCTAAACAGCAACAATTTTTGCAACGAATAAGTTAGTCGCTAATTAGCGATGAAATTGGCAACGAAACTACTTGTCGCTCATCGGCGACAAATTTTTCCAAGAATAGCGTTCGTGTGGCAAACTAGCGACGAATTTTGCTCGTCGCACTTCAGCAACGAAAGCGAACTTTTCCGTCGCTAAAATTTTGTGATGCCAAATTGGTGACGAAATTCTTTTCATTGCAACTTGACTTAGCGACGAATTTTCTCGAAGTTTTCGTGGCAAATGCCGTAGCTAAAACCTTATTTTTTTTGTAGTGTTCTATCAGCCAATTCCGCTGGGTCATGGAATGAAGGAATGATTCCTGAATTTGCGCAACGGCTCCCTGCATATAGCTTGGGGAGGAATCGGACTGGCCAGAAGCGACGGAGTTTGTCCGCCGATAGGAAGCGGTCACAAGCCCGACGGGGACTATACGCATGGGGCATGCTTCCGAGGACTCCACTGGACTAGCTCGGGAGGCATATTCGATACTCCAAGGAAAGAGGCCGAGTGGGTGGATAAATCCAATGTCTACGACTTGAAAAGCGATCACTACCCGGAAAACATGGGGTATACGATAACTTATGGCTGACCAGGAGGTTATTGCAGGGGATAGAAGGAGGAAGAGCTACCTTGGCATGACAAAGAGTGCCGGTCAATAAGGGTGAGCTTTGATGCATGAATAGCTATTTTGGTGAAAATGGTGCTTATGTTGTGTATCTGGTGATATTGAGGGTTCTGTGGTTTCTGTCGCAGGGAGTGAGGACAGAAGCTTATAATGTAAGTTCAGAAACTGTAAAACTGAGCATTTTTACTATGCCAGAATCCTGTCTCATCTCAAGATACAGCAACTGAGCAATTTTGGCTAGTGAATGGAGGCCTCATCCATTGAACCGCAAACTCGACCACCCCGAGGATCCAGAAAATAGTTGCAATTCGCCCTGCAAGTGGAGTCACACCATGGATAGCCCTCACGGTGTCCATCTAACACGTCGAATTAGAGATAGGATGTCGCTAGTATGAGCCGAATTTCTGGTCGAGGCATTGCGTCCAAGTTTTCGAGCACCCTGCAGTATAACAATATAATGAACCATCACGCATCGCACTTTACTGGAGTGTGTTCGCACGAACAATGTGCGCACGATTTCTACCAAAACAGGGCCGAAAAGAATGGTGCACGAAAGTTTTCACCTGGAAATGGAAAGTAGGTTTCGAGCTTTTCGACAGTGTGGACAGGCCGTCGCGGATGGGAACTGTATTAAACACCGATCATTCATATTAGAGAAGCATCCACAATGTCACCGAGTTGGGTGAACAGAACCTAATAGTTCCTTATGATGAGTTGAGCAATTACTGCATTTGAAGCTTCCAAGAGTACCTATTGTTGAATTAGCATCTGTCTTCCTCCCATCAGCTTTTGCTGTTAAGTTCTTGGCAAGCGGTGGCCTGTTTGTATGGGTACACAAGAAACGCGGCAAGCCCTCCTCTGTTTCGAACTCTTGATTCGCTCGGGCGTCTGGTGTTTGATTCTCAGAATCCCTGTACCACAAGAGCATAAGGAACCAAAACAGAGAATTCAATTAAAAGATGTTCCCCTGAAGTTCTTGATCACTTCATGAATCTCTAGCTTGGTATCTTCTACTTGTCCTGGAATATTACCTCCTGACCTCCTTTGACCTCTGAACATTCGTGATAGCTGATCAAGAAAAACAGAAAGGGTTTAATATCTAGCAAGAACATAAGCAGGACTACACCAGCATTTACTCGCTTATGAAATTGGGGAAGAGAATATCACGTGGTACTTCTCAGAAAGAAAGACAGAATTATACAAGTTAATAAGTATCTAGGACAGTGCGTTGACAGAACAGCACTCCCTTGGACTCCGGTCAAACCAAGCTTGTTGACATATTCTTCACACAACACAAGTCTCTGTTGAACAAAAACATGTTGAATCACCATTCATGGCTTGAGATACCTCATTTGCTGCATAATTTAGAGGTTACTGACGGAGACGTGTATGTACGGACTGACTTGTTTCAGGCAGTTAATCCGAAGCTCCGTATTAGAGAATTCACAGGCATTGGAAATGCGGCAATTGAGATTAGTAGAGACATTCCCGAGATGATCGACCACTGTGACCATGGCCTTGCATATGTACTCTTTAGTGTTGTCAACAACGCTGCGAGCCAAACGAGAACAAAATATATATATTTTTCGACATAATGTCAGTAAAAAGGAATATAAAGAAGAGCAACTCCTGTAAAAGAGAGCTCAATAGTGAAGCAAGCTAGTTTGGGTTGCTAAATTTATGCACGTTGCATCTCAATTTACTCTAGCAAGCCCAACTAGATTGCAAGCAACTAAAAGTTGAGCAGTAAATTCTATCTCATGGGTGAAAAAGCTTTAGGGGTTCAATGGTAAGAAATGCTCACATATTCTTCTCTTCTGCATTCGAGAACGTCGACTCGCAGTAATCTGCAGCAAAATGGAGCTGAGACCGCAAATCTTTAAGTTCCTACAATAGATTAGCAACACCGAACCACACCTCACCAACAAGTTCCAGATTATGAAATGCAGAGTCCAAACAATGAAAGATCCAGCAACCATATTTCCAGGACCCGCGGAATTCTTACTTGAAGAGACTTGTCGAAGCGAACAACATCCTCGGACGCATCGGCTTCTGGGTTTATTCGGGTGCATTTGGAGTCTTCCATTCCCTTCTTCAGAATATACCTGAAGGAAAGAAATGAACATGCCATTTCCATCGACAGAGGGTCTCTTCTATAGAGAGAAAGAGAGAGATGTGATTGGCTGCTCGTGACTCAGTGATTCTACTCAATGAACTGTTCGATGAACCAAAACCTGAAAACCCCATCATATGCTTGATTCTGTCCTGAAAAAAGGAGCAAAAGAACAACGTTAAGTGCAGCAAAAAAGGACAAAGACATGAGTTGCGGCCCGTGAACTTGTGTTCCTTCCCTTTTCTCCTGCATCGTTGATGGAAAAGGACACGTTCAGTTCCTGACAGGACCATCACTTTCAGTCAGGGGCCACGCGATGCATCACGACACATGCAGATTTGAATACATGAAACCGACCATTCAAGGTCTCCCATGCACTGAGCCCGTGGCAAACACAAACGAGAAATATTTTAGCAAAGACAACTAAAATTTCTCGAAACCATTTAAAATGATTCATGAGGGAAGAGACATAAAATCAAACGAAGTTACATTTATTGTGTGAACGTCAAATCCTTCCACATGAAGCCCACGTAATCTAAGAACCCGCGCCTTCTCAATTTCTTGGAACATTTGCTAGTCCCCTCATTTCGAGGTTTGACATACACGTACACAATATGCGACCAACATTGCTGAATAATTTCTCTCGGCACAAGTTCCTTGCGGTTCTTTTCGAATGAGTGGACGAGGAATACTTTCATTTGAAAGAGTAGCAGCAGCTCCAAAAGAGATTCTCTCTGTTTCTGTGTGGCACGTTGTGGTGGAGAAGCGAAGACATTGTCCATAGCATGGTCAATTGATTATCATATGAAAAGTCACGTCTGTGCAACCATTTTCAGATCCACCTCTCCTCTTCACAAAGAGCCAATGCCACGAATGACACGAGCAAGAAGAGCAAATACGAATACCATTAAACAAAACAATACCTATATCTTAATATGCTAACACCGCAATGAGTTTGCTTAGTGCATCCACAGATTCCACCCGTAAGTCACGCGGATTGATACTTTTGGAGTATTTCCACCCGCGACAATTTTTATCGGTAACGAAGAAAGCTACTTCTGGTGCAACCCATGAAGCGATCTCAGGGCAGATGCACCAACTTCACACTCACCACCAACCAGAGACTGTTTCCGAAGCTCCAAAAGAAAAGCAAGCAGGAATAATTCTTCCTGAATTATATTAGGCAAAAGAATGCTTGTATTCCAAAGTTACAATGCCAGGTAAAATACATTCTCGTGAACTAAGCTTTTCCGCCAACGAAGGGCTATCTACACCTTACAAAATCAAATGTGCCTCATGTCTGTACATAGGCATCCCAAGTTCTTTGATCTAGGTGAAAAGATGACAAAAGGATGTGAACTGATTTTCAAGGAATCTATATTTGGAAATCAATAATACAATCACCACACCTCTCTGCAGTGTCAAGTTCTGACAGAAGGGTGCCGTCATGTGATGATACAGACGCCGCAAATATGCTTTTGAGATTTTCGTGTGTCTCTGGAGGTGATTTTCTAATGCAGTCATGGTTAGGTTGAAGCGTTTCGGAAAAGTGACCACCTCCATTTTGCGGGTCTCTGTCTTCCAGAACACATTGCTCGCTCTGTTGATGTAATTGCAGATCTAAACAAACACAAAGACATAATAATCACACCAGAAAAACTAGTTCAACAAAGTTTATGTGATTAATTAGAAAAAAATCAGCAATAGTTTTGTAAAAAACCACATATGAATATCACTTGGCATCAGAAAAAGACAAGTCAGAACGTTTCGTAGACCATGAAGAGAAGCTAATCATGTACATATGTGCTCAGCGAAGCCAGCTTTATGAAATATATTAAGGTACTTGCATAAAAAAGAAACTATGTGAAAACTAATAAACCCAGCTACAGATGATAAAAGTATTCACATGATTGCAGATTAAACCTGCCACCACACTTATGCCCGCAAATTCTCCCTTCTCTCATATCTTAGAGGGATAATAAGCCTAGTTTGATGTCACTATTGATTGTCAATTGGGAGATTTGTGGGATCACTATCAACTATTCTAAAAGCTTGAAGTTGTGATTTAATATTTAATTAATCTAACACTTCCCTTACGCTTAGCTTTGAATTCAAGACCTCCTGCTCCGATGTCATGTGAGATTTGGTGGGACCACTGCCAACTGTTCTAAAAACTTAAGCCGATAGATGAAGGCACTCTAACATCAATGAAGCACTCAACAAGTCCTCGAAACTGTACTAAAGAGTAAAAACCAAATCTTTACCACTAAATTCAACCTCAGATTTCTAGGATTGAAGGCATAGGGAACGCGTACATTTCGAACTGCCAATTGGGAAACCACAAGAATATCCAAGAACTCCATAAGGAATGGAACGCCCCATGACTACTAAATGCTGATATCAACCAAATTTAAGAAAGGCCTTCTAGGCTTTTGTATCTTCTACCCATCCAACACCCCAGCTCTGGAAGTTATGGAGATGGGAAACAGTTAGGTGGTGACCTAGTGACCGGGAATTGGACAAATTACCTCCTTATCAGCGGCAAAACTGAGTAGTGAGAATCAGTTGGCGAGGAGGATTGAGTGTTGAGCAAACGAAAAGTATAAAAAGTAAGACCAAGTACCAGTTACCATTACCTGAAATGAACTGGATCAGAGCAAAATAATGTTTCATCAAAAAACACTAGCATAAGTGTGGAAATCAAATAATTTTATAAATGGAATTTGCACTTCTCCTTAAATTTTTAACACAGACTTTGCTTGGGGGTGTGTGTGTTTGCGGTGGTGTTGTTGGGAGGCAGCAAAAGCTTTATGTAATCCTATCATGACTGTCATACAGTGTGTTTCAATGAATAACATTTTTAGTCAGCCCAAAGGCAGCGCAGGCAAGCATTTACCATGAAAAATAGATATTTCAGCTTATCAAATAGTAAACTTGACTCAGAATACAATCTACTACCTTCAGGTCTTGTTTTTGATCCAGAGGCAGCACGCGTCACACATAACCACATTCTGTCTGCTTCATACTCATGTTCCAGCAAAATGGGTATATGCCAGTGGCCATTCTCAGACTCCTGTGGAAATTGTTTCACCAAAGGATTATATAATGTCCCAACGTATTAAAGCTTGCGAGATGCAAATGCGATGCACCCAAATATGCAAGCGTCCATGCACACACCACTACAAACAAAAACTCAATCGTATCGCCCATATCCATCTATAAGAGGAGGAGGTATGTGAAAATGAATCTGTCTATTCACCTGGATTACTACGGAACACGGAGGAGGCATGTGAAATACCGGACCGGCATCAGAAAAGCTGAAACGTACCTTGGAAATAGAAACACATATGCCATTATAGTTTGCAACAGCGACTCTAATCAGACTCATAAATTACCGCATGATTTAGGAAATGATAAAATAGTCAAAAGGCTATGACCTTGATAAGCAAAAGAGACTAATAATCAAGATTAACAGGAAATCCAACTAGACTCACTTGATGCCTTTCTTTCCATTTGGGGAAGAAGTCATTTCCTAAAAGTTGAAATGTATGGTCCCTCATTTCATCGTTGGTCACCATTAAGCACTTAAATTTGATAGCTGCATACAACCAGTACCTGAAACACACGTTATTTCTCATGTGGATTTAATTTAAACTGCATGCACTATGGAGGTTTCAATATTCCCCGGAATGACAATAAAGATGCAAACTTTCTGATTGTAATCTGCAAATTCAATATCTCACCAGTCATCATTGGATCCAGTAGGTGTTAAATAGAGTGCATCCACATTTGTCCACTTGTCAATGATTGCCCTGTTCACCGGTACTTCCATCTTTTTTCCTGTAATATGCCTATTGTGTAAAACGATGAGAGGCCATCTTCTTGAAGGAAGCTTCTGACGGATTCCATTAACAACTGCATTAACCTACAGATTGATTTCAATAAGTGCACAATAACAATCAGATAACTACAACTCTAAAAATCTATGGACCTTTACAGGTGATCTGTCTTCCATTTTTAAAAAACTTGCCTTTGCTGGTAAGAATCTGTGCTGATTAAAAAGGCCTACATTAGCTCCATCAATTACTGCTTCATACGGTCCATAATAATCAAGCCATTTCTGCAAATGCTGAGTTAGTCTATCTGATTCTCAGAGACACAGTGAAAATTACAATTAGGAAGGTTGACTGGAGAAATTCGTACTTGAAATTTCTGAAAGCTCAAGTTTTTATCTCTCTTTAGAGCAAAGGCTGCAACCGACTCGGCAAATGTTTCTGTTTCCCAAGGATCAAGATCAATTGTGGCCAATTTTTTGCCACAGCATTTGCATGAGCCATCGGAACCAACCGATGCACGTGATACACTCCACTTGCCTCTTCCCAACCAACCTTTCCCATGCCAACCTCCACCACCATTTATAATTGCTTCTCTTATGTCTCTTTGATCCCATTTCCTTTTCCCTAGTCTTGCAGCTATCTTTCCTTTGAACCAGCCCTCAATTAGATCTGCAGTAGAGGGAGAGACCTTCCTTACACTTGTTCTGAGTTTGTGCAACAAATCATACACCTTGTCCCCTTTTCCAACTGCTATGCTTACTCTTAGTAGTGCTTGCAGTTCAGGCTCCTCTGGATAGACACCATTCTTCAGCATATGTTTTTCAACTTCAAATGCTTTCTCAATGTCTCCACTATCACAGAAAGCTGATAAAGCAGGACCGTAGGACCTCAACCGAGGTTTTATCCCCAAAGACTTCATTTGCTTCACCATGTCAAACGCCAAGTCTCCATCACCAATTGACATTGCCATTCTGGCCACAGATGTCAAAGTGGCTTCATTCATTGGGACTTTATCCGAGCACATCTCCCTGTAGATTTCAAATCCTTTTACAACCGCATACTTCTTGACATTCTCATCTAATATAACGACCTGTTCTTGGTCTATAGCCTCATTTTCAATATCAGAGGAACCACCTTTAGTTGTTATTCCTGCATCATTCAGCCTATCTGAAACATGAGATTCGGGTTTTGGAAACCCATTAAAGTTCTGGCTGATGCTCTTAATTTCATCAGTATACTCAACATTGTCATACGTGCACCTTGAATGTAAATCCATTTTTTCATAATTTCCTTCGATGCTACGGGCACCAATTGACTGGTGGTCATTTGGCATGACTTCATCCTCCTCACCAAACTTGACGCAATTTGTAGGGACATCTGCATTTGACAAGTCCAAGCTATTCATAGTCCTCGCGCCACTCCCGCTTTTAGCAGGCTGAACGACACCAGCAGCCGCAGAAGCACAGAGATACAACAGCACAGCGTAATGATACTGCCCCAATTGAATCCCTTCCTTACAAGCCGACTCGTATAACTGAACCGCCCCCAAAAAATCCCCCCTTTTCGAGCACATATCCAGCGCGACTCTCAACCGAACTTCAGGCGGCTCGACCTTACTTCTCGTTGATTTCCTACTCTCACCAGCCGCCTCCAGGACACTAGCGCCGACATTCCTGCTCATTTTCTGCTTCCCCACTTTACCTCCCGAACTGCCACCATCATCATCCACAGATTTCACCACTGCGCTCTCTTTTTCAGAATGTAAACCGCAATTCCCAACTCCAAAATCACTCCCCCGCCCCAAACTCGAGTCGCTCCTTGTAGTCTTACCTTTCGGCGATCTCCTCGCGCTCTCGCCATCGCCGGCCCTCCTCTTGGACCGCTCCCTTATGATCGAGCTCACGAGGTCCTTCAACGACTCCTTCTGCGATTTTTCGTCGCTGGGCCTCGGAGGCCGGGCCGACGAGCTAGCCCTGTCCCTGACACGGAAACCACTGGCGGTTTTCGAAGGACGGTCGCGGTCCGTGGTGGGGAGCTTGGCGAGCAAGTAGTGTTTGGGGTCGCTCCTGAGAGCGGAAGCGGGAGTGGGGTGGCGGTATTTGGAGGAATCGAGGGTCGGAGAAGGCTTACATGAAGGGAGCGAAGCGAGGTGGCGGAGGTGATGCGGTGAAGGGAGGAAGGCGAGGGAGGCCATTTGTGGCCGTTGAAGGGGGGAGCTTCTCCCGCTAAACGATATTGGTTGATAACGTCATGCCTTCAATTAGAAAAATGAAAAATAAAGAACAGACAACAATAATTAAAAAAAAAAAATTGAATCTTTTTGGGAATGATAATAATATTGGACCCCATTTGCACGGGAAAATTTTGATTTCAATGTTACACGTCATCAAGTATCTACCCCTATAAATTATCCAGCCTTCGTTTGTTGCATGAAAAATATTTTTCGAAAAAAAAATATTTTTTTGCATTTTTTGATATTTAAGTCGCTTAGAAAAACGAGTCAACCGGAAAATGTATGCTTAAATTCAAAAAAAAAAAAAAGTTTGGTTGTCTCTTCAGAAAATCGAAAATGATTTTCTAAAACTTGACTAGATATGATGTTTAGACTGGGAAACTCCATGTTTGGACACGGGGATTTCGACGATTGTTCTAGGGCCCTTGACGGCAATCTCAAGCCTAGAGGCCAAGCCCAAGCCCAAGCCCAAGCCCAAGTGGCCAAAACCCAAGTGAACAGGCCTGGTCCACAAAGGATGGGCTCAAACACCATCGCCCGTGGCTGAAGCCTGAGCCTAGGACTCCAGTACCATTGGTCAACTCCCAGCGCTGATTCCAGTCCACAGAGGTTAAGTCCGAGACCCCAGTGCTCCTGCCGAGTTCTAGCACCCAAGCCCGGGTCCATTGAGGTTGGGCTCAATTTCACGACAACCGGCCCTAGATCCTGCTATCAAGGCCAAGACCATGACCTCTGTGCCGGTGCTTGGGTCCCCAACCCAAGCCTGTGTCCATCGAGGCTAGTCCTGGGACCTCGGCGCTCGGCCCGAGGTCTATCTAGGCTAGGCCCAATAACTTGGTGCCTGGGCTTGGGTTTTTGGCACCCATCTCTGTATCCATCTAGATTGGACCAGGAGCTTGGTGCCCGTGCAAGCCCAAGATGGCTTCCTTATCGGGTCTCGGACGCTCATCTCAAGTCCATTGATAATGAGTTCAAGACCACAGTGCCCGCGCCCAAGTCCATCGAGGTCAACACCCAAGCCAGGGATCAAGACCTTTGAGCTTGTGCCCCAATCCCTCATGCCCGGTTCGGGATCCATTGAGGCCTGGCCCTAGTCCTCGAAGCCCAAGTCGAGGTCCATCAAGGCCGGACCTGGGCCCCTAGTGGCGATATCCAATTCCCCGACTGCCTATGCGTAATTCCAGTTCATTTTCGGCTTTCAGCCAAACATCAGCAAATATTATCATTTTTCATAACAAAATAAGTTAATGCAAAACATTTTCCAGAGGTGCCACATTTTTCATGAAACAAACGTGGCGCTTCTTTAGTCTTGATGATATAAGAGCATACCAGAGATCCTGTTGAGGGTTAATCCAGGGTGAAAATGCATTTCCCCGCCGGCGAATAGAATCCGGTCCTGTGGTGCATCGTAGCTTCTCTTGATGAAGGTCTCTCTTACCTTGGGCTTGGATCGGTCGTTCCGAATGGCATTGGACAATTGCATCCTCTCTACCAACACGGTGCCCCAGCCCAGCTTGGCCTTGTTGGGTCAAATGGGGTCAAATTCATGTAAACATGTTGAAACCACGGAGTAATTACCTTGAAAAACTAATGTCCTAATTCAATTGCACTGGTACCAACTCAATCCTAAACATTTTAATTTGTCAATTTAGTCCAAAACCTTTTTTACTATTTGTCAATGTAATACTTCCCCGCAAATCACATACCCGCCATCTCACGTCAGCTTCTGACAATTTTTGCAATTTCTTTTTGTTTACAAAAATCCTTTGTAATGTTGTTTTTTTTAAACTATCGTTGGCAAGGATTGTTGGGGCCTCAGCCAACTCTCAACAAAGGCCGCTCGCTTGCAGCTAAGCAACTGGTGAGGCCCTGGGGATCCTCCCCGGATACAGTAAATATAAAAGAAAAGAATGAAAAGAATGCCAAATTATATATTTAAAAAAATTAGAATTTTTTTATTAAAAAATTGAAAAAAATCAATGTCACCGTCAACCGCGCCACATACGGTGGTCAAAGTCCACATCAATTATTTTCGGTCAATAGTGATTGGAAGGCCTACATTGGCAAATCATTAAAAAGTCTAATATGGTTAAATTAAAAAATTTAGAATTGAATTGATACAGAAGTAACAGATTAAGACTTTCTCAGTAACTTGCTAGTGAAAATCGATCACTATAATAATGATTTGTCCCTCCTAGAATTTGGTCAACGTCTTTCAAATACAGTGCCCCAAACCAGCTTGGCCTTGTTGGGTCAAATGGGGTCAAATTCATGTAAACATGTTGAAGCCACGGAATAATTAACTTGAAAAACAAATGTCCTAAACCAATTGCACTTGTACCAACTCAATCCTAAATATTTTGATTTGGTCAATTTAGTCCAAAACCTTTTTTACTATTTGTCAATGTAATATTTCCCCACAAATCACATACCCACCATCCCACGTCAGCTTCTGACAATTTTTGCAATTTCTTTTTGTTTACAAAAATCCTTTGTAATGTTGTTTTTTTTTTTAACTATCGTTGGCAAGGATTGTTGGGGCCTCAGCCAACTCCTAGCAAAGGCCGCTTGCTTGCAGCTAAGCAACTGGTGAGCCCTAGGGACCCTCCCTGGATACAGTAAAAATAAAAGAAAAGAATGAAAATAATGCCAAATTATATAAAAAGTTTAGAATTTTAAAAAAAAAATTGAAAAAAAAAAAATCAACATCGGCGTCGACCATGCCACGTACGATGGTCAGAGTCCATGTCAATTATTTTTGGCCAATGGTGATTGGAAGGCCTACATTGGCAAATCATTGAAAGGTCTAATATGGTAAAATTGAAAATTTTAGAACTGAATTGATACAGACATAACAGATTTAAGACTTTCTCTGTAATTTGCTAGTGAAAATCGATCACTATAATAATGCTTTGTCCCTCCTAGAATTTGGTCAACGTCTTTCAAATACAATGCCCCAGACCAGCTTGGCTTTGTTGGGTTAAATGGGGCAAATTCATGTAAACATGCTGAAACCACGGAATAATTACCTTGAAAAACAAATGTCCTAAACCAATTGCACCTATACAACTCGATTCTAAACATTTTGATTTGGTCAATTTAGTCCAAAACCTTTTTTACTATTTGTCAATGTAATACTTCCCCACAAATCACATACCCACCATCCCACGTCAGCTTCTAACAATTTTTGCAATTTCTTTTTGTTTACAGAAATCCTTTGTAATGTTGTGGTTTTTTTTAACTATCGTTGGCAATGATTATTGGGGCCTCAGCCAACTCCCAGCAAAGGCCACTCGCTTGCAGCTAAGCAACTGGTAAGGCCTTGGGCACCCTCCCCGAATATAATAAAAATAAAAGAAAAGAATGCCAAATTAAATACAAGGTTTAGAATTTTTTAAGAAAAATCAACATCGGCGTCGACCATGCCACGTACGATGGTCAGAGTCCACGTCAATTATTTTCGACCAGTGGTGATTGGAAGGCCTACATTGGCAAATCATTAAAAAGTCTAATATGGTCAAATTGAAAATTTTAGAACTGAATTGATACAAACGTAACAAATTTAAGAATTTCTCAGTAATTTGCTAGTGAAAATCAATCACTATAATAATGCTTTGTCCCTCCTAGAATTTGGTCAACGTCTTTCAAACACAATGCCTCAGACCATCTTGGATTTGTTGGGTCAAATGGGGTCAAATTCGTGTAAACATGCTGAAACCACGGAATAATTAACTTGAAAAACAAATGTTCTAAACCACTTGCACTTGTACCAACTTAATCCTAAACATTGTGATTTGGCCAATTTAGTCCAAAACCTTTTTTACTATTTGTCAATGTAATACTTCCCCACAAATCACATACCCACCATCCCACGACAACTTCTGACAATTTTTGGAATTTTTTTTTGTTTACAGAAATCCTTTGTAATGTTGTTTTTTTTTTTTAACTATCGTTGGCAAGGATTGTTGGGGCCTCGGCCAACTCCCAGCAAAGGACGCTCGCTTGCAGCTAAGCAACTGGTGAGGCCCTGGGGACCCTCCCCGGATATAGTAAAAATAAAAGAAAAGAATGAAAATAATGCCAAATTATATAAAAAGTATAGAATTTAAAAAAAAATTGAAAAAAAATCAACGTCGGCGTCGATCGTGCCACGTACGATGGTCGGAGTCCACGTCAATTATTTTTTATCAATGGTGATTGGAAGGTCTACATTGGCAAATCATTAAAATGTCTAATATGGTCAAATTGAAAAATTTAGAATTGAATTGATACAGACGTAACATATTTAAGACTTTCTCAGTAATTTGCTAGTGAAAATCGATCACTATAATAATGCTTTGTCCCTCCTAGAATTTGGTCAACGTCTTTCAAATACAGTGCCCCAAACCAGCTTGGCCTTGTTGGGTCAAATGGGGTCAAATTCATGTAAACATGCTGAACACACGGAATAATTAACTTGAAAAACAAATGTCCTAAATCAATTGCACTTGTACCAACTCAATCCTAAACATTTTGATTTGGTCAATTTAATCCAAAACCTTTTTTACTATTTGTCAATGTAATACTTCCCCACAAATCACATACCCACCATCCCACGTCAGCTTCTGACAATTTTTGCAATTTTTTTTTGTTTACAGAAATCCTTTGTAATGTTTTTTTTCTAACTATCGTTGGCAATGATTATTGGGGCCTTAGCCAACTCCCGACAAAGGCAGCTCGTTTGTAGCTAAGCAACTGGTAAGGCCCTGGGGACCCTGCCCTGATACAATAAAAATAAAAGAGCCAAATTATATAAAAAGTTTAGAATTTTTTTTGAAAATATTGGAAAAAAATACCTACTGTCCCACGTTAGCGTTTGACAATTTTTGCAATTTTATTTTTACAAAAATCCCTTGTGATGCTGTTTTTTTTTTGGCTATCGCTAGCAAGGATTGTTGGGGCCTGGGCAAAGGCTGCTCGCTTGTAGCTAAGAAATTGACGAGGCCTTGGCGACCGTCATTGGATACCGTAAAAGAAAAGAAAAGAAAGAAATAATGCAAAAGTATGTAAAAAATTTAGAATTTATTGAGAAAAAAATCCACTCCATGGCAGTGGGTTACTATGCTAGTCTTCCTCGGGAAATAGTCAAGGTGCGCGCAAGCTGGTCCGGGCACCTTATTTATCAAAAAAAAAAAATCCACGTGAGCGTCGGCCGTGCCGCAAGATAGTCAGATTCCAAGTCAATTATTTTTGGCCAACAATGATTGGAAGATGTACATTGGCAAATCGTCAAAAGGTTTAGGATGATCCAATTAAAAGATTTAAAACTTAATTGATATAGACGTAACATATTTAAAACTTTCTCGGTAATTTGCTAGTGAAAATCAGTCACTACTAATGCTTTGTCCCTCCTAGAATTTGGTCAATGTATTTTCAAATCCTTATCTAATTTCCATCCGGAATGGAGCCTTTGCGAAAATGTGGACTCTTTTGTTTTTTTTTTGTGTTTAGACGTCCGGCGGCGTTCCGAGATCATTTTGACGCGCCTGGACGCTCCATGCCAATGCATTCAACGCGAAGTTCCATCCAGGAAACAGAAAGAAATATGCAGATTTTCAGTCAAGTGGAAGTTTGACCAATTGTTGGGGTTAGAAGTAGAACAAGACCAAGAAGGAGTCAACGTCAGCCATGCTGTTTCCTACTTCGTGCCTAAAAGCGTGAAACATGAATGACGAAGCACGTGTCTTGTGTTTTGAGGGCACTTTGTTCCCACCTTTCTTTCTTTAAAAAAAAAAAAAATTAAAGTGCATAGTTGGTATTTTGAAATTTTAATTTTTTTTTCTTGTAAACTGTGTCGATTAAGTGTTCAGGACACTGTGACCACAAAAAAATAAAAATAAAAATAAAAAAGTCTTTAGGATGCTCATGGATATAACTCATTACCTACAGATACAGGTTTGGTCAATTTACTCTCATGATGATAGCGCTTGCTAACAATCATTTTCTTATCTAGCATTACAGATAAGTGTCGCGGGTTGATGGATTATTTGATTAATTAGATAAATTAACTGAACTAATACGGGCTCTCCCAAACCCTATCAATTCGCAACTTAAATTTTATTGAAATGATTTTTAATTTAGGAGCTGTCACTAATTTCGTTTGGTAGGTAGATTAGAAATCTATATAAAATAGCGAAAGAACCATTTTCTTTCTTGATACTTGAATATAACAGGACCAATCTCAATCTTTACCCTCATATAGAGGTGGCCATAACCAATCGAAATCGGCTCATTGACTGGGCCCGCTAGTTCCGAACCGGGACCGGCCCGGAATCATTGATTCCTAACCGCCCAATTAGCCGTTGGGCCTAAGCCCAACTGCTTCTTTATATTAAAAAAATGGGGAAAAAGCCGACCGTTGCAATACAACAATCCCCCCTATTATTTTTTTTATTTTTTTTCTTAATTTATTAAAACTATCATAAATCTCTATAAATATCCCTCTCCCCTTCATTTTTTCTCATAATTTCTCTCAAATCTTCTCAATTTTCTGAGTGAGCTTTTTGGTCAATTCTCTAGAAAAAAAAATAGCACGTGGAAGCCGAGAGAAAGAGCGGGATGCAACTGATGGAGATGAGGGAATCCAATTATACTCAACCTCAATATGATCCTCGTGAGTATGCATATTATGCAGAAAAAGACAATAATATTAATGTTATTCCCAACGTCGAGCACGTCTCAAAGCAAGAAAATCTTCATCCTTCTACTGGTATCAAAGAAATGTCAACAGCAAAAGAGCCGAAATAGGAGGTACATCCAACATATGGCGACACTTCGAGAAGCAATATTTAGGTGGATACAAGTATGAGGTAAAATGTAAATATTATACGAAAACATATATTTTTGCAATTGGAGGCGACTATAGAACATTTAGTCAACATTTGAGGTCAAACTATCAAGAGGTGATCGACATCCACCAACAACAAATTTTCGAGTATTTCAATCCTAACATTTCTTCTTTATTTCGTAAAGAAACATTAGTTCAATATGATGCCATTAATCATTTGCCATTTAATATTGGTGACATTTTTTGTTTGAATTCTTTTATAAACACTACATATACTTCGCAAGCAAAACCTGTTTCGAGAAATACTCTTAAATGCAAACTTTTTTGGCTTTATAAAAAAGGCGAAAAGAGTTTTAATTTATTTTTTTATGGATTTTAATGGATGTGTGCATATTGTTAGTAATATTTGGAGTAATCATTGACAAACTCATTCTTATATGGGCATCACATGTCATTGAAAAAGTGGCGATTGGAATATTCAAAGAAGAGTTCTTGCATTTCAAGTGTTTGATGATAGGCAAGTTTTAGAATAATATTATTCAATTAATGAATTTTTTTCAATTGATTTGATAATGCCGCGGCAAATACCGCTTCCATTCTTGAATTAGAAAACATTTGTAAATCATCTTTTGGTGGACAATTTTTCCACATTAGATATCTGTACAAGATAGTTATAAACTTTTGATGCTTTTATTAGCCCAATAAAGAGAGCAATTCGATTTTTATGGACTCGACTCAAGCTATGAAAGAGTGGGGCAAGTTTTATAAATAACATGGAAGAGCACCAAAAAAAATTTCAGGAGATGTTCCGACTCATTGGAATTCTACATACGAGTTGCTTAATATATCTTCTGCTTATAAAGATTTATTATGTGCGTGTATTTCTAATAATGTTTTCAAAATTACTTTATACCTGCGAGAGTGAGTTATTTGCATAAAAATATATATATTTTAAAAATTTCTGGTTTTTATTATCTTATCACGCATTTATTTATAATAGAGAGTGTTAATATTGCTGGTGTTTTTGAAGAAAATGAAAAAGATGATCAATTAGGTCCTACTATTATAGATATGCGAACGAAATGGATGAATTATTATGATGAAATTCCTCTTATTTATTTGGTTGTTTGTGTTTTCAATCCACATTTCAAATTAGATGATTTAATTGATTTTTGAAGGCATATTATGAGTGTTTACATTTAACTGCAAAGATAAATGTTAGAGCTATACAAGGAGTATTTAAAAACGCAATAAGAATTGTATAATGAATTTTGTAGTGGATATAATCTAGGTGATAATGAATATTCTTCCCAAGTTAGTGACGTACAAAGCGGGGATCAAGTAAAATTAGTAGATGATACAAAATGCTGATGAGTAGGCAAAAAAGACAAAAGGGAGTAACATGGCATATTTCGAAAATATAGCACTATTTAACCATTTGCTTTTAGTTTGGTGAATGAGAATACGAAAGCGGCACAGGTTTCAAAATTTTGGAATGGTGGAGAAGACATTCAACCCAATACTCAGTTATTGCTCTCATCGCAAGAGAGATTTTGGTAACCTCTTGTTCAATAGTTGCGGTTAAATAAGTATTTAGCATTGGGCAATTAATTTTGGACTAACGACGTTCAAGATTAGCTCCGAATTTGGTGGAGATTCAAGCTTGTGTCAATAATTGGACGAAGTCTAAATTTCAACAATAAGAGCTGGATTGAAGCATTGACGCCGAATTCTTCAATGATGATGGATCACCAAGGGTACCGAAACGGATAACGACGATTGATGATGAGCTAAGTTGAGGTTATCAAGGTAAAAAAATACATGGGTTTTGATTCTTCAATATATGTAGGCGTTTAATGATAATTCATGTTTTATGTGATTATCAGGTTTCTGAGTAAGAAACGGCTGGAATAAAAGATATTTCCTAATGAGGCCCGAGGTGCTTGGGCACGGATGAATAACATTTCTTACTATGGACTGTAGGTCAAATTCCACGGGGACCAAAATAGAACCGATTGTCGGTTTTGGATAAAGAACTGTTTTCTTGAAATTGTTAAATGGAGAACCCTGTCTAAGTACAAAGCTGAGTTTTCTTATGATCGTGGCTGTTTGAAAGTTTAAAATCCGATTTTACCAAAAACCGTACCTTCCAAATTTAATTATAATGTTCGAATTGTTTATAATTTTTTATTTTTTTATTTCATATATATGTTTTTTTAAAATAATTTAAAAATCAAAATCGAAATTGGCTCGGAATCGGGACCACCCGGCCCATTTCGGTTCAACCGCCGGTGTCGAACTGTGGCCATCTCTACCCTGATATAAGCTAGTGTTCAGGCACACGCTATGCAAGTGGACGGCAGCAGAAGCGTGTCTGACTCACAACAAATCATCAATTTGAAAAATATTCACTTAAATGTGCGAATTCATGCCGCTATAGAAAATGAGTCGACAAAAAGTATTTTCATCAATAGCAAATATTTTACGCCCAATTTTTCGGATTTCTTCTTAATTTTCCACATTAACCTTCTATTATTTTTCCTCTCCGCCACCTCCTTTCCACACCAAGGATTAGGCGAATTGCCCTCAACAATAATAGTAGACTCCTCCCCGTTCACCTGCCTACTACCCAGTAACAGTAACCAACCGACCAGCGACATCGACGATTCGTGGTAATTTTTAAATTCCGCCCGCGTGATCATCATTATTAAAGTTGCATCTGTTCAGTTGAGGTGGGCCCACTGACACATTTAACCATGTGATCCGCGAAACAAGTGTCTTGCTGAGTAATGGGCATTATTGACAAGGACACAACACTTGTCCTGATAAAAGTATTTGATTCGATACCCTGCGACCGATCTCATTGTATTATCGGTGAGACCCTATTAGCTGACAAGAAAAGAAAAAACAAAAACAAGGAAATATAGACTGTATTTAATCAATTCATTTAATTCGCAAGATATTAAGAAGATTTTCTGGGCAAGACCCAGAAATATCAAATTGCTTTTATCTCAATAATTACAAAACTCCGACAAAAAGCTCTACAGACTTTGATTATAATTGTGTTTTGTCTATAAGAGATTTAGCTTGATTCAAGTGGTTAAGCGAGATATTGTTGGTATTGCAAGTCATGGTTCAAATCTCAGTAATTAGGCGAATGCGCATTTCGACTGGTTTTCGAGATGAACCTGGCCCGGAATTTGTCCCTAAAGATGGAGGGTGAGGTCGAGGGAAGGGGTACCGATTGGGAATATTGTTATTTTACCCAAAAAAAAACAGTTTTATCTATAATGATAAGGCAATTTATGAAGCCAGTGAAAAATTATATATGAAAAACAAGAAATATGAGCGATTTTTATATGCAAAAGGTACCATATTGAATTTCTTAACTTTAAATCTGGCAGTTGACCCGCAAAAAATATGATGCAATATTTCTCACCCACTGAATTAAATAAACCCTTCTTCGACCAAAAATAAATAAACCCTTCTTTATGCGCTGCAAATAAATTTAATTTTCTCGAGTGATTTGTCGACTAACAACTGTAAATAAGTTTAATTTGATTAGTTGTTGAATTTATTTTTTTTAATTTTCATCACTTATCTTATAGACCTTAGTCATTAATTATGGGAAAAAAATTTTAAATAATGGTATGAAATGTACTCATTTTTTAAATAAAAGTATGAAGTAGGTCTTATATTAAATAAATGCATGAAGTGCATTTTCGTCATTTGTTTTTTTATTTTTTCCTTTTTCACAATTTTTAATATTTTTTTCTTTTTTCCTCTACATTTTTTCATGTGGCCAGTCTAGGCAAAAAGGGAAATTGGAGGGGGAAAAACAATAAAATAAAAATAAAAAATTGTTTGAAACAATAAAAAAAAGATACTTTGATTTTTATTTGAAATAAAATTTATTCCGAGAAAATAAGAACGCTGCAAATCTTTACTTAAATTTGATTAAAAAAAATCCTTACTTGAAATCTTTCCTTAATACCCAAAAAAAAAAATGAAAGAATGAAAAGCTAATTAGTGGGACTTTTGGTCGTCAATTTCATACTTGGTTGACGACTCGGCTTCCCCACTCAGCAGGCCGTCATATCTCTGCCCCTCTGCGTACAAAAGCTGGTTCCGCTCCACTCTCTGCATCCCCATCTTGCTCGAGCTCCACGTTAGCGTGTACCTTCAGTGCTCATCGTTCTTTAGCTTGAAACGACATCGCACTCGGCTAATCCAACCTGCGTCTCCCTCTTCGGGACGACTCGATCATGGCGAGAATCGGCGTCTCCATAGAGGTCGGCCACGACGGCGTCGCCGTCATCACCATGTCCAATCCTCCCGTCAACGCCTTAGCCATTCCAAGTAAACTACCCCTCGCGGGGGCCTTCTCTTTGTTTCTTTTCGCCGCTGCATTCGGTCGATTCTGGAAATTTTTTCCGGTTTGAAATCGGTGGAGCGAGCGGCTGAATTTTTTTTTTTTGCTTTTGCTGTTGTGCGCGGTGTTGATGTGCTGATTGGTGGGTTGGTGCAGTTCTCTCTGGATTGAAGGAGAAGTTCGATGAGGCTACGAGGAGAAATGATGTGAAGGCTATTGTCTTGACCGGTAACTTTTGTGACTTCAATTGTAGTGTCCCATCTCTGTTTCGTTATCTATTTCTTTGTTGTTTGTGCGAATCAGCCAAAAGGCTTATTCCGCCAGCGGAAGGCAATGATTTTGCAAGTTCTTCCAAAAAGGAGGCATCGTACAAAGCTTGCTGGGGTGTCTTTTTGCTTTCGTGTGAGTAAGGTGCTGTCTTTTTTGTTTGTTTTGAAGGCAATGGCGGGAGGTTCTCTGGTGGTTTTGACATCAATGTCTTCGACAAGATTCACAAGACTGGTATGATTTGATGGAAATTGTCTCTTGAATTATCGGTGGCTAATTTCCCGGCGATAGTGAACTCCGATGTTATCAATTTGCCTGGCAGGTGATGTTTCGCTTCTCCCTGACGTGTCCGTTGAACTCGTGGTCAACACAATGGAAGGTCCTCAGCCGGGCCTAAACTGTTACCTTTCCGCAATGTGATGCCATTTGAGAGGATGAATAAAAGTTGGTATTTTCTTTCTGCTAGATGCGAAGAAGCCTATTGTTGCTGCTGTAGAAGGACTTGCTCTGGGAGGTGGCTTAGAATTGGCGCTGGTCTGTCATCTGTGTTCTGAGTCAAGTAGAAGCAATTTCGAGTGTTGTTTTCTTTTGTTTGCTTCCTATGCCTATTACAATGCCCCCTTTGGTGTTTATCCAGGGATGCCATGCACGTGTAGCGGTGCCGAGGACACAACTTGGCTTACCAGAGCTATCACTCGGAGTAATTCCAGGATTTGGAGGTACTTTTAGGCAATGCCTTGGCATAAGCCTGAATGTCTTACAACAATTTGTCCTCCTCATAATGCAAACTAATGATAAGTTTATTTAATTTCAAGGAACACAACGTCTTCCGAGGCTTTTAGGACTACCCAAGGCTATTGAAATGATGCTGGTGAGATTTCAATTGCATCTAGGACTCTCTCTCTCTCTGCCTGCTTGCTTGCATGAGCAAAATTGTCTTTCTTTTTGGGATTTTTTTTTTTTTTGGGGGGGGGGGGGGGGGGTGGGGTGGTGGTGTGTGTGGGGAGGTAGGGAGGTAGTGGGGAAAGCATTTTCTTGATTAGGTAGGGTTGTGTATGATTGGCCACTACCTAGCATAAGCAGTACATGTTTGCGTAAACTAGTCGCAAATTGAATCCACAAGCCACAAAGGTTGGATGACACTGCAGATAGTGAATGCAAGGTTCCCTTTTCTCAAATATGGCTTAATTGTGATTTTTACTTTCCTTCTTTTGAAGATTGAGGAGTTATGTAAAGGAATTTGCTTATTAGCGAACGGTTTGTCTTAAAGCGGAGTGGAGGGAAGCTATTAGCAATGTGGAGGGGTAGAATTCCTATGTTCCTGACTGCCCTTTCTAGTCCTTTCTCTCTATAGATTTTTATACATATTTTTATTTTTTTATAATTCTTTCTTCTCACCTTTATCGGCCTTGCTTTTATTTTATTTATTTTTGGGTTCATCGTCCGCCGACCTAATTAGGTTGGGATAAAGGTGTTGTTGATGTTGATTTTGATGTTGAATGGAACTAAAATATCTTGCTGCTGTCTTCTATTGAAGGTCGCTATAATAAGAGTGAAGATAGATGCTGCAAGAACTGAAAAATAAGAGAAATATATAGAATGAAGTATCTAAGGGCAAGATTCAATCAAATT
This sequence comes from Rhodomyrtus tomentosa, assembly GCA_028455895.1. NCBI lineage: Eukaryota > Viridiplantae > Streptophyta > Magnoliopsida > Myrtales > Myrtaceae > Rhodomyrtus > Rhodomyrtus tomentosa. The sequence goes on from JAPCWY010000004.1 coordinate 38,028,588, forward strand.
GTTCCTAATAAGGTGTAGCTAATTCTAGGTCATTGCTTAGCCTTACTGACTTCTATTCGGAGAAAAGATCAAGCATCTCATCAATAGTTTGTATCTGCCGTTATTTATTTACAAACATCAACATCAACAACACCTTTATCCCAAACTAGTTGGAGTCGGTCATTATTTACAAACATGCTTATTAATTAATGCATGAAATGATTTGCAGTCATCCAAACCAATTATGTCAGAAGAGGGGAAGGAACTAGGTCTCATTGATGCCATTGTTCCTTCAGGAGAATTGCTGAAAGTATCTCGTGTCTGGGCTCTGGACATTGCAAATAGGTGTAAACCATGGGTTCGTTCACTTCATCGCACAGATAAACTTCCTCCCCTTTCCGAAGCACGCAAGGTACTGAAAATTGCACGAGAACAAGCCAAGAGGACTGCCCTTCACTTGCCTCAGCATCAGGCATGCCTTGATGTGATCGAAGATGGCATTGTTCACGGTGGATATGATGGGGTTCTAAAGGTACGTTTTAGAGAGTGGCTAATCTGTCATAGATATCTAATCTGTCTCCCTTGAAAGAACACAATTTGCTGTTCTTAATGTGGCCACAATGGTCGATAACATTATGCACCTAGTTGCTAAATTTACCCACGTTACTAGCATGTGCACTCTTGGGTCTTCGTAGACCATTCGACTCAACACATCTGCTGGGAGGAGCTTTTGGGGGGATGAAGCAAGCTTAGTTTTGTTTGTGAATTTTGCTGACAAAGAAAATTGTTATGGCAGGAGGCTAAAGTATTTAACAAGCTGGTCTTATCGGAGACTTCGAAGGGTCTTGTTCATGTATTTTTTGCCCAGCGTGCGACATCAAAGGTGCGTCTAAAATAGATATGTACCTTTTACTTCAAAATAATGAGGTAAATAAATAAAGATGTGATGGATATTCTTTATCCTTCCTTTGTTATACTTGACAGAGAAAAAAGTGGATGCTGGATGTGTGGTTCTTCATTTGGGTTTTAATTTGTTGATGATAGGTTCGTTCCATCCATTATGATTGCCTATGATATGACAGTTGTAGGGGAGAATTACTGTTTGAAGTTTGAATCTCCTTTCTGGGAAAAGGACTTTGTGGTTAACTTTGCATGTAGGAACAAGTTATGCTTGCAGAAAAAGATAATGACATGCTATTTCTTCCAAACAAATATCTGTTCTCTCTATTTATCCTCATTCGCATTTTTCTAGCATGGATAATTGAGGAGATTTTTTAGGTAGTTTTGTCATTTGTGTTGTGTGATAGATGTCCTTTCTTCTGTTTCTACTAGGCATTCTATTTTATGTTTACATTCCCTGATCAATTTTTTCTTTCAATTTTAAGAAAGTCGCAACCTTATTAATCATGTTTCATACTCTTACATAGTTTCTTTTTGGGCAGTTTTGTCTTTCTGTTTATGTGATAGATGCCCCTTTCTTCTGTTCTTAGTATGTGTCGTATCTTCCCTATACATTCCATTAATTTTTTCTCCAATTCCCAGAAGGGTACTATCTAATATCATGTTTTATACTCTTAAATAATTTCGTCTATTCTCACATAAATAAGTAGTCCTATTAGCTGTTGTTACAATGTGAGTTACTTCCTCAACAGTCAACAATCTTTGCTTTTACAGGTGCCTAATGTTACTGACGTTGGGTTAAAACCAAGGAAGGTGAAAAAGGTTGCTGTGATAGGTGGAGGTCTAATGGGTTCTGGCATTGCTACTGCTCTTATTCTGAACAATATATATGTTTTTCTTAAGGAAATTAACTCTGAATATCTTCTAAAGGGGATGAAAATGGTTGAAGGTAAGTAGTTCATTTCATGAAGTTCAAAAGCTTGGGAGCGGCATTCCCTATTTGGTTACACTGTCTCTTCATATATCATTGGGCCATAGATGTGATGAACAGTTTTTTTCCCCCTCCCTTTCCACCATGACTGTGAGGAAGTTACCGAGCTTTTACCAATAATTTGATGTTTAGTAGCTGTTATCAAGGTATTCGGTACTTTTAAACTGTTACCATGCTTGACAAATTCAAATTACAATATTGTTTGATATTGTCTACAATCCATAATAGCCACATGAATTTAAACATATAGATTCTATTTCATGTTTTATCCATGAAAAAAGACAACTCCAGGGCATTGCCTGCCAATGATCCAAAGCAAGTATGAGAATACACGCGTATACATACATATATAATATGTATATATACATACATGCATACACAGTTACATATGTATGTATAAAAACAAACACCTTGCTGAGTATGAAATAGTGATCTTGTCCGTGCTGCTGTCATTTGCAATAAGCTTGACTTCTTACTTATTTTTCTTTGACTTCTCTTTGCAGCTAATGTTCGAGGTCTTGTAGTGAAAGGGAAACTGACACATGATAATGCAGAAAAGGCTTTGTCAATGCTCAGAGGTGTCCTGGATTATGCAGATTTTAAAGACGTGGACATGGTGATAGAGGTAGTGCAAGTATTCTGCTTGCAGATTATGTAATTCTTTCACTATAGAAAATGGCACCAAGTAGCTCACAACTTCTATTGAATAGAATCCTTGAGAGATTTTTAAGACTCATACATACATGATATGTACTCCTCCTTTGTTAGAAACAACTACCTAAAATCCCCCTTTGCAGGCCGTGATCGAGAACATTTCATTGAAACAAGCAATTTTTAGCGAAATTGAGAAGATATGTCCTCCCCATTGCATACTAGCTACAAATACTTCTTCGATCGATCTTAATATAATTGGAGAAAGAACCAGCTCTCAAGATCGGATAGTGGGTGCTCATTTTTTCAGGTTAGTTAACTTATTTTCTTTTCCTCTATGAAATACATGTATGAAGCATCATTTCTCATCCTTGGTGCGGGATAGCCCTACTTAAAATGGGGTCTGAAATTTGTGGTTGTATATTTATGATTATTTGTCCTGATTTTTTTTTTTGGTAAGGAAATTATTTGTCCTGATTTTATGTCCATTAAAATGGTAATTTAGATCCCTCAGAGGCACGTGATTGCTTTCCTGTCATTCCAATTGACCGTGCATCTGCAGAGATATTTATCTGTTTCACCCTGTGAAAGGTGTCACTTTTTCCTCTCATATCTAGTTCGATCAGTATTATCTTGTTGATGGTTTCCTCAGTGATCTGTCTGACGGACGTAATCTTTGTGTCTGTCCACACGTGTACGTCTCTTTCAAAACTTTTCCCTGTTTTGGCACTACTTGAGCAAGAAAAAAAGGCCAAAGGTTGAGTTGTGATGGTCATCGTGTGTGTATGATCAGGTACTGTAGCATAGAATGTATTACTATGTCAGACATCTCATTTTGTTTTTTTCTTTAAATCAAGCCTCAGCAGCGATGGGACATAGCTTCCAATGGCCCTCTAAATATTGGCCCGCATTTGGATATACCATGTCTTTAGATGCCCTGGTGCCCTCCATCTTAAACCTGATATTAGATTTGGAAAGTTTTCTTACTGCTTAATTTCTTTAGCACAGGATTATGCATCTTGATGAGTGAGATTTGATTTTTCTAATCCGTCCAGTTCCTGTAATTACACCTAGATCTTCACTTTTTCAGCGTATTGTTCTGAAAAATATGGGTTCTTTGTTTGATTGAGATGACCTATATAGATACCATTCTGTCTTGCTCCAGTATAACATTCTTTCCCCTTATGCATTGTTCTACTGAGCTTACTCTTTTTCTTTGTGACTGACAACTACTTCCACTGGAAAACAGTCCTGCTCATATAATGTCCCTATTGGAGATTGTATGCACAAAGAAGACATCTGCACAAGTGATTCTTGATCTTATGACAGTTGGGAAAATCATAAAGAAGGTTCCAGTTGTGGTGGGCAACTGCCCTGGGTTTGCAGTGAACCGGGCCTTTTTCCCATATTCCCAAGGTGCACATCTGTTGGTCAGTCTAGGTGTGGACCTCTTCAGGATTGACAGGGCAATTGTCAACTTCGGCTTCCCTCTCGGTCCTTTCCAGTAATTATCTTTCCCTCTTCATTGCAGCTTGTCATGTTTCTCATATGATCAAATCTGATTTGTTGAGGATACAAGATTTTATAAATAGATTAAAGTTGGGTGCTCTAAGAGGCCCAAACACCTAATGTCATTTAATATACATACGTTTGGAGCATGCATTTATTTGGAAATGTCCAAGAAATTAAGGTTCCCACAAATTCTTCTTGTTTTAGGATGCATATGATGATGATATGATGTAGCTTGGATTGGAGAGGTAGAGTAGGAAAATTCCTTCAGCAGTTAGCTTTCTTTTCTTTTTTCAGTGTAGTTGCTTAGTTACTGCTGATGTATGAGTAAAAACTCCATTAATCACTGAACAGGACCAGACAAAATGTATATAAGACGTTTTAGCAAAGGAATTTATCCATGGAGAATCAATTGTCTGAGACTGTAAGTTATGATGAGCCTAGTTGGCTGCACAGTTTTCTTATTCTTTGGTTTGCAAAAATCTAAGGAAGCTACTTGCAAAAGTGTCACTAAAGAAGTACGTGAAATTTAGAATCATTATGAATTTGAGAAACATGAAGATAGAGAGAAGTTCATGTTGCTAAAGTCCTTGTTCTGATGGGAGGACCTATGACTCATTGGGATGCCCGTGCGAAATATAAATGCACTAATATGGTCTTGTGACCTTGTTATTTTAGCCTCTTAGTCCGCCAATCTTTAGTAAACTTGTAAGTAAAGCACTCATGCTCGAAGCCATGAATGATTTCTGGGTTCTTGATGATGATCTCTTTTGACATGCTTATAATTGCAGGCTTCAGGACGTCGCCGGATATGGTGTGGGCATGGCAGTTGGGAAAGTATTTGCTGATGCCTTTCCAGGCCTGACATATAAGTCTCCTCTGCTTGACCTTTTGATCAGAAGTGGGCGAAATGGTAATAAGGATAATCCTTATTGATATCTTTTCTTGTCAATCGTTGCTTTTTTTTTAATCTGTTAAATGTACTTTGAACGAACTCTGGTACTTAGGGAAGAACAATGGGAGGGGATATTATATCTACGAAAAGGGGAGCAAACCAGTACCCGACCCATCTGTGCAACCAATTGTTGAGGAGTCTAGAAGGATCGCCAATATCATGCCTGGTGGAAAGGTACCTTCATTCTTCTGTTAAGTTGTGTATATTCATTAAATGGACCTGCTGATTCTGTTTAACTTACTTAGCTCAGATCTCTGCAAAATTGACAAGACCTTATGATTCCTTTAAAATTTCTTTGGCGTTTGCAGCCTCTCTCTGTTTCTGAACAAGAAATTGTGGAGATGCTGTTATTTCCTGTTGTGAATGAGGCATGTCGTGTTTTGGCTGAAGAAGTGGTAATACGAGCGTCAGACCTTGACATTGCCTCAGTCCTTGGGATGAGTTTCCCATCATTCCGGTGAGCTAATCTGCAGTTACTCTTGTTTCCTTGCAAATATTTACATTAACTTACCATGTTGTGATGCTATTTTGCTCCTCTTTCATTTGAATTTTTCACTATTTGTGAATGCTCTGTTTTATTTAAGTGGCAGACTGTGTCGTGTTATGCAAATTTATTGACCATATTGCTCTTTTCCCTGAAGGAGACCATGGGCTTCCAATGATTTTGAGTGGTTCATTCTATTCTCCCACATAGTAGTGCAGGGATTTTTCAGTACAACAATGCATGGAAGAAATAAGCGTACCACAAACCATCCCATTTTGGCCTAAGGTCATATGGTCAAGTCACGAATGTAGCCTCTTCTCAGATGCCCCCAGTGGGACGAGCTTTGTGCACTGGCTCTTTTATAGGACTAGTCATTTATCCTTGATAGCCCAGTTTTGTTGTCTTGATGCACTTGTATAGGAAGAGGCTTGATATATTTAGCACAAGATTGATTCTCATTTTATTCATTTACATATTGGCACCAGAATTTCTTCCTCCATCTTGCTGACCTTGTTTCTGCCATTGTAGTGGTGGTCTCGTCTTTTGGGGAGATGCGGTCGGACCGAGTCACATATACAGAAGTCTCAAGAAGTGGTCAGAATTATATGGTAAATTCTACCGACCATCAAGGTTTTTGGAAGAAAGAGCCACCAAAGGCATCCCACTGGTAACTATCCTTTTTTTCTCTTATGGCTCAGTGAAACCTGTAATCATAGTAATCACCTTACGGACCTCCCAGAAAATCAGACCTACCTTTTCCGGCCTGCTACTCAATCTCATGCTTCCTAATGTTGACCTTTTGTTTCATTGTTGGTAACCATTTTGGGCTGGCAAAGGCGGACATGACCTCCATAAGATCCAAAACACAAATTACAGAGAACCTAAACTGATACATAACTACACAAGTGACATGTTTTCATAGCGAATTAAATATTTAGCATGTTAGAAGATGTTACAAACTGTTAGTATCCAAAGTTAGCATAATAAAAAACAATTAGGCTGGGGAAAACCATTAATTTTGACCCCCTCCTTGTTTTTTTTTGGCTATATGCTTCAACTGTGGCTGATGTAACATATTTTTAGCATTACATTCCAGTCTCTGCCCGCCTGGAGGCCTTTGCAAATTAAGCTCTCATGAAATTTACTTTCACTTTGCAGAGTGCGCCTGTGTCATCCTCTTTACATTCAAAGTCACGACTCTAGGAGGTTTCCTTTTCCATGCTTTGTGCCTATGTCCTCCGCTGCACCAACCAAAGAATAAAGCTAGTTCATTTGCTTCCTTGTAATTCAACACAGGCTCGAGGGCAATAAGGGGTTTGCTTGTCAAATATGTAAGCTACGCTACAAGCATTTGCAAGCTTCTATCTGCTAATTTACGCTGTAGAATGTGTCACTTGTAGAGGTGGCAATTTCCTGCGATGGCGTGGACTTTTCTTTTCTAATAAAATAGGCAATGTTAAATGTAAACCATTTGACAACATCTACTCCCAGCCGTGATTGTCGTTGCTGACATTCTAAAGGGGTGTAAAAAAGTGTCAAAGAATTTGAGTGTTGAAGGTGGGCTTTGCCAATGCTGTCATGTCCAACGATAGCCATCGAAACTGCAAGCCTGCCATAGTGAGGAGATAAAGGGATACGTAACCAGTAAGCAGGATGTTTGACTATTTTGACTCCAGGGAATCGAAAGCAGAACATTGTTGTTTTTCAATGTGGATACGTCAAATATGAGCTCATTTAAATATTTAATGCGGAGTTTCTCTGCACCTATAGTTGTCCATGCGGTTGTCTTTCGGAATAAAAGGCCTGCTGTAAAATAATTTACACAGATGCAATAGTGTTGAGTGGAGGTGTCACACGTACCACTTTCTAGCTCTCCATGGGAATTGCTTCCATGACCTGGACCTGACTCCTCAAAACCCCCCACACCACAGTGCCTTCTGAGAACTCTTGCAAATGAGTAGGTGCTGCCGCAACCTTACAAAAGCGGCGGTCCGACAGATGGCGAGGGCGTAAGTGAAGCATCATAAGGAAACGACCTACCTCGTTCACGACCAATTGCGGCCATGGGAATGAATCATATTTCAGAATCTAAGCCTCGAGCCTTTTTACAGACAATCTAAGCTTTTTCTCAAAGGTCATCGCAGCCTTACTTTCCTAAGGTTCATCGGCCCAAGCCCGTGTCAGGTTGAGTTAGCCCTCTCTTTTTTGAATGGAGGACTCCTGAATAAAATCTGGTCCCAGAGAGGCACACGTGGAAAGGGGGATTACTTGAGACGCGAAGGGAATGAAATAGAATACCCAGCCCAACATACTCCGATGAAAGGGGGCCCTCGTAAGGCGTAGGGTAGGGATTTGAAACCTGAGGCCTCTCTGTAACTAGAACTAGATGATGAATCAGAGTTATAGCAAGAATCACGGGACAGATTTTAGGAGAGATTAAAACTACAAATCCAGTCCGATGTATGGAATTAAGCTAGTCAACCAAAAAAATGGATGCACCAGTAACTTCATTCCATATTTCTCTTTGAGATACATGAGTATAGGAAAACTTATCCAATTACTCTATCTCAGTTAAATAATCGAGTGTATCTTTACATCCGGAGTACAAATCATGCCGCCTCAGCACATACAACATGGTGTGACATCCTGTGCATCTTCAGGCGCATTCTCAAAGCCTAATCTTACAGAATCAAATCAGAGCTCAAACACTAAAACCATTGAGTGAAGTTATGGCTGCAGTAACCATAATGGAGTCGTGTCAGCACCGCCACAAGAGCCTGCGGCGAAGTTCTGCATTACTCGTGTTCCATCTGCTATGCTAGGACTTACATCTGTGCACTATGTTTAATTGCGTATATCGATGCCATAGCAATCCATGCTCGCTGATTACAAATCTCCTTTGCTTAAACTTCTGTCATATCTGTTCAACCTTTGGTTGGATAGACCCATTCTCAAGAGCACGAGACATTTTGGAATTGTCTGTATGGGAAGTGCTAACTACTGTGGAAACCACCTGAGTTGATAAAGGTGGTGGAACATCAGTTCTGGCGATGCTATGGCTTTCCAACCATGGTTGATGTCCTGTTTCAATTTTTCCGTTTGCAGCTCCATTGCAGACAGGGTCCTTCTGAAGTCCCAATTCAGTTCTGGCTAATAAGGAATACTTGGTTTCTGTCGCGAAAATAGTCGCTATGAGAATCTAATAATAAGAAGGTTACTTCATCAAAGTACCAAACAGGTAGCTTTATAAAAACACATTTATGTGTAGCAGAACATCCAGCATCCGAATATCAGCATTAGCAAGGACATCAAAAACAGAATGGTGTGCAATTTCATCATTTCAAAGAAAATGTGAAATGTCCCAAGGCAATTTCCTTGATATCATACAAGCATATCATGCTATTGAACTATTGCATCTCATCAAATATTTGCAAATCCTACGTTCAATACTCCAACCCTCTTATCCATTGAGAAGTGGACTGATGTAGGTTTAATTGGTTCAGATATTAAGAAATGCCTTGTTTCTAACTTCTGAGAGATGTTACGGATTGTTATTTGAAAACTATTTGGCAGTCACATTTGGAACTGCTTGGCTATGCTACTTCATACTGAAACAATCAATCTGGACACCAGATTGTATACACTGCAGAAAGGACGACCTCAACTTTCAAGGTTTTAACTCTGTCGAAAATATCAGTCAACATACTGCAAGATGTAATATGCAGAAGGATAGCTCACACATTGAGGCTATGGACTCAATCTTCTTTCTTTTCGACTTTTCTTCAGAGCAGGAGAGCAGATTTGAGTTAAGGGTATTCAAACTTACCTTTTATTTCTCCAAAAGTGATGAGCTTATTAAGACAATCTCGCACTTTCGCCAACACAATCCTTTCCTGCTCTGCGTAGACCTCTGTTATTCCTTGTCCATGAGAAACCTGTGAGGATGAATTGCAGTCGTGGCCCATCAACCCACTCGGGGAAGCAGCTGCCATGAACATTGTATCTTGTTCATCACACATCAAAGCCAAAGTTCCAGGAGACATGGGTCTTCCATTTGGTGCTTCAGCACTGTCTGTGACTGATTCCTCATGACCACTTTTATCAACCTGGCTTGAGCTTGAACAATTGTCAGCTGCAGTTTTCCCGCCATCAGGATCCTTCAGGCTATGAGTCCTGTCTTGTGTTGATGAAGCAAGAGAAGCTTCTGTCTGATCTGCCACCTGCTTTTCTTTTGCATTTTTTTCTTCTGGGTAAGAACATTGACCATAATCAGTAACAGCGATCCTTCAATATTCTATTGATTTACGAATGCAACAGCACACAGACGATAACAGTCGGAGAAAAGAACAATCAGACATACTTCCACTAATTCGGGTAGCAAACAAATTAACATCGATAATAGCAATATCACAGACGCTGACTACTTCATTTCCAAGAGACAATTTGTTTTTACATGAACTAGTATCATACTGAAACAAAGTCACCAAACAAAACAATGACAAGCCAGGTGATGAAGCTGAAAGAAAATACGATATGAAATAAACCTGCCCATGTCAGTTGCTGAGGAAGAGAAAAAGCAACTCAGGGGAGGCTGATTTCACAAGTAATAAGAAACATCAACATCAACAATACCTTTATCCCAAACTAGTTGGGGTCGGCAGTCGATGAATCTCAAAGATTCATAAAATAAGAGCAAGACCAACCGAGGGAAAAGAGATAAATATGTAAAAATAAATAAGCATGGCAAATCTGCCCCTCTACAATACTAATAGCCTTCCTCCACTCCGGCTTAAGACAAACCATACGTCAATCTATTTCACTTCATTGCATCTTTTTTTACTAATTTCCCCCAAATAAGTTTTAGCCAACCTCTTATTTTTTTCGTATTATGCTCTCGGTAGCAAACTTGTGTTCTTACCAGAACATCTAGAGACCTTCGGAGAATATGGCCAAACCATCTCAATCTATGTTCTCTCATCTTTTCTACCACAAGTTTTACAACAACTTTTCGTCGACTATCTTCATTCCTTATCTTATTCATCCGCGTATGACCACACATCCACCTTAACATCCTCATTTCTTCTACTCCCATTTTATGCTCATGTTGTCTCTGTGATAGCCAACAATCAGCTCCGTATAGCATGGCAAGTTGTACTGCTGTTCTATAAAATTTTCCTTTTAACCGAAGAAGAATTTTGCTTTTATTTTTATGAATCTTTAGGGTTCATCGACCGCCGACCCCAATTAGTTTGGAACAAATGTGTCGTTAATATAACCTAAGAGAAATTTTGCGATTACACAAAAATACTGATGCACTGCGCCATTTCATCCAACCTGCTTTGATTCTATGGCTTACATCCTCACCAATCTCTCCCCCTTTTTGTAATATTGATCCCAGATATCTAAAAGTATCTTTCTTAGGTACCTCCAGTCCGAACATATTTACGGCTTCTTGATCTACTCTTCCTACCGTGTCAAACTCACACTTCAAGTATTTGGTCTTACTTCGACTTAACGTAAATCCTTTAAACTCCAACGCGCTTCTCCGTAGCACAAGTAATAAGAAAATGTTTTTCAAGTACTAAGAAAATGTTGTAAAAATAAGGCAGATCCCATAAAGTTGAAATCCTTCACTGTTCTAAGCACACAAATGCATGAAAAGTGAAGATCCAGCTCTGAAGCTAGTAATACTAAAAGCAGCAACTTCACTCTAACAGGAGGATAAAGTCACCATGACCAAGCATGAAGTTTAGTGGATGAAGGTTGCAGTACATCAATTCAAAGCATCCAAACATCTATATTCATTTCGTTATCATTTTGGTACAGTCTTCACAGAGAGGAAAATCCACAAAGCACTCCCTTAAATAGCTAAGCGATACTCTTGTTTTGATCGAAAGATAAGGGATATGACAAGACTAGTAACAATGGGACACCCCTTTCTCCCTAACAATTTCAGCACACAAACATCTATTCAAGGTTAAACTGAGCTCTTTTCCAGTAATCACATTGTGGATGAGACAACGGTGCATAGAAGTCCCATTCTCACAATCAGGAGACATCTCATATTGGGTCAGGGTATAATAGGATAGGGAGGAGATAGAATGCTTTTGGAGTCTGTATTGGACCATCACTAGGCCACAGCTCCTTCAATTCGAAGTTGGATAAAGAATTTATTAGCTTCTTGAACGGCTTTAGCACAGGTATGTTATCCCAAAAGTTTCTTTTCTATTTGATTTCCCATGACAATATATGACTTACATATTCACTTCTGATCTTGAAACAATGAAATGACAGTCAGTTTTCACTTTTGCTTACAGCTCCTAAACATCATCAGCAACTACGACTGAGAGTGGTTCTGGCCTTTGGTGGTGGCAGTAGTCATGGGCACGGTAAGATAAAAGGAAAGTAGATTGCACCATAGCATAGACCCATGAAGTGCAAGGGAGATTGAACATGAAGACGAGATTAGCAAGCCGATAACAATGATGGACCATCAAGACACAATTGCAAAACTCCAGCTACATTTTTTGCTAGTACTTGTATCTATCCAACGAAACTGAGTGTACAAAAAGAACAATCAGACAACATAGAAATCCATGGACACTATAACATTTGAAGACAAGTACATAATGTGATCAATGTGCACTGTCTGTCATCCATCGCACTGGAAGGCACAGGGTGATGGCTTCGCATATGAATTTGAAACAACAGATTATAAGTCAGAGTTCTACCTCAGATGATGTGTTTATCATTCATCAAACAGACCGAGAAATGACCCCACTACCAACTACTTGTACCTCTTCCAATAAGTGGCTGAACTAGCCAAAGTAACATCTAAAGAAATTTCCAGCTCATTCATAGACAGATTAGCCATCAATATATACCTGCAAGTGTCTTGGCAACTTCGCCCGATAGCACCACTAGAACAGAGCAAAGCTCTTTTACATCCTGTGGTTGAATGATATCTGCTAACAGGGACCTTCAATGAGAACAAAGACGCGCCTTTTGTAAGAATGTAGGTTTTCACTTGATTAAAGAGACACAAAAACAATATCTACCTGTATGTACATTTTGAAGGAGCCGATGATGTATTGCTACCACCATGGGCAACAGGTACAGATGACAAGGAAAACGGCGTGGAGGCTTTTGTATGGTTTGGCTGACATGAACATAGAACATATAGTCAACACACGCGCAGATAGGGCTGCAAAAAAGTTTATGCTGAAATCGATGGTTGCGTTTTCAGACATAAAAAACCTCTATATTTTCTTGGATAAGCTCAGAACACAAGAGAGAGGGCATAGTAAATTAGCTGATGTCTACCCAGCCAATCATCACATCAAAGTATAACACAAGATCAATTATCAAGTTTACCTGTGGAAATTGTCCAAGCCTTTGTAGGGATGGATCCTTGACGGTCGAGTTTGAGCCAAAGAAGAGTTCCTGACCTTTCTTTTTTTTAGTTAATGGTGGGGATGCATAACCAGATGATCCAACTGCTCCCGTGATGGCTGCATTTGCAGCCTGCTGAATATATGCGATGTTGTTGGCATGGTCCCCATGGAATAGAGCCTGTCTCTCTTCACTTCCCTCAAAATTCTTGCAGTCCATGCATCTACAGTTTTCCGAGCATAGGATGTTGGCTTGGAAGCACTCACAGTACTTTTTGAGGCAGCCTGATTTCTTGCAGTGGCAGCCCTTATTGTGCTTTCCCAAGGCCCCAGCATCCTCCTACATCAATTTGAAATAACTCCATGTGTTTGTCATCAACAGCAAGAAATAGTATGAAGTATCAACAACTACTAAAGGAGAGACATGTAGTTATGCTCCACCAAGCAACAAAAATTTCATCCTATTCTTCCGCACCTTTTATCACTTATACACCACAAGACGACAATTTCAGACAGCTAAGTTCCTTTACACTAAGTAAACCTTAGGGACCTTTGCAGACACCTTTACATGCCGATTGACAACAAACTTGATTTCTGGCTCCATGTGTTCTAAATGCAAGCCACAGTAAGAAAGCTATTGACTTTTGCCTAAAATAAGCAAAAGTTGTCAAAACGCATAATCCAAAAACCTAAGCTATTAGATGGAGGAAGAATATATGTGTATAAGGCCCAATCAGACCAATAAACAAGCAATTAAAAATATCTTAATACCATCTCTCACATGCAAACTGGAGAGAGAAGGGCACATGGAATTGACAAGAGCCACACAAGGTCTTGGAGCCAGATATGACTCTCATACCATGTTGGATATTTAACCCAAAAACTTCAAAAACTTGATGGAAGGGGACTACATGAATATAACACCCAGACAAACCCCATAAACATGCAATATGAGATAACAGTTTAACGGAAGTGATTACCAGTTTATGGTTAGTTCTACCAGTATCATTTGAAGCCATAAACCAGTTATCCAACAAAAGTATTGAGCTGTACACATTTGTTTTGGTTAAGATCAATGTCAAAGCTCCCAAGAAGGTAAAGTTCGGTCTCATTTGTCCTCCAAAAGCTTGAAATTAATTGACAAAGTAAACTATCAAAATCGGCACAGGGTCTAATGCGATAGCCACAATAAGATAAGGACCAAAAGATGACTATTAATGCCGGTTCAACAAAGGAAAAGGCCGTGATATAACTATAATGGTAGACATATCAACCATGTGTTTAACTTGAACTAAAAAATAGAAGCTAAGATTTCTTTAATTAGTCTCTTTCAGTCTCGCATCACAAGCAGCAAAAGGATCTAACCATGCCATTAGTGTATGAGGAGGAGAAAGGGATGAAAGGGGATATAATTTAATGAGCAATTTTAATAGGGAGTTTAGTTAATAGGAAGTACCCACCCTTCTGTCCCTTGCTCCATGAGGGCTGCTAGCAATTTTAGGTCTAAACGCATTCGGATTACGTTCTAGAGTAGCTTCAACGGCTTCTCGTCTTGCAGCTTCGTTTTCTTCATTGTTGTGACAGTTTGAGCAGTTGCACTTATCACAGTATATACCAGACGCAAAGCATTCACAGTAACTGATCAAAAAGGGAGATCAAGGCCACATTACTTAAGAGGATATCCAGTCAGCTGAAAATTCAAATTCAACCACAAAATAAAATAATTGAATTAAGACAATAAAACAACAATGAAGTAACGCCTTAAGGCCCAAGATAATCTAACTATTAAGTATAATAGAAGGCCAAGCACAGTTCATGATGCAAAGTACTCAAAAGTGTTGTAATATATAAATATTAAACCACGGCTTCTTCTAACAGCCTAAGCTTTTAGAACAGTTGGTTGTGTTCTTATCAAATATCACATGGTATCAGAGCAGGAGGTCCTAAGTTCAAATCTTTCCAGGCCCCTATTTGTCTCCCCAATGAATTTGTCTACGCTTAGTATTAGGCAATAGACCAGACTAAGGGTGAGGGTAAGTGTTGGAATATATAAATATTAAACCACGCCTTCTTCTAACAGCTTAAGCTTTTAGAGCAATTGGTTGTGTTCTTATCAAATCTTACAAAAAGAACATAATAATGACCTAGAAATAAAAAAGGACAAAGCATTTAAGGAGATTTTGAAGAGAAGAGATTAACTTAAAGTCGATTTCTTTAATCAGTATCTATTGACATTAATAATGGTAATTACCACCGCTTATGCCATAAAGAATCAATGCACGCCCAAAAGATATGTCCTATATACCTAGAAAATATAATAGCCGATCATATATTTCTCACAATCCAATGTCCACGCTCCACGTGTTAATTATCACCCCTGCACAGCTTATGAAGCTTTCACAAAAGACTGGCAACATAAAGTCAAACTACTAAAAACTCTTTGGTAACAGATTTCAAAAATTTTATGGAAACATGAATGCAAAGATCTGAGTCTGGTGTTACAGAAACTTATTCTAGCATCAGTGGAAAACAGAATAAATTGCTTAGCATTTTAGAAGCCTTCCATTTATGACTGTAGGGTTTTCAGCATACCAACAATACTGTTTTAATCAAGGTAATTATCATCACCCTGAGTTTTGAAAAGTTGCAGGGATACCCTGTGTTTAAAATTTAATCCGATAGCTAGGTTTATTGGTGGATCAAACATAAGCTAACAAGGGGTGTCAGAGTAGTTTTGAAAACACAGGGAGTGTCTTTGCAATTTTGTCAAAACAAAAGCAGTGTCAAAGTAATTTATGCTTTAATAAATAAAAAAACATGTTTTGACTGTACTTACGACTGACTTTACACTCTCTTTAGCGACCTAAGAATATTGACTGTACTTAGCAACAACTTTACATTCTGTCTGGCGACCTGAGAATCCATTCTTTTTCTGAGAAAAACCAAAAAGTTCCTTTTTGTACAAACAGTGATCCTCAAATAGATTCTCACCATCATTATGTGGAAGACATGGTCATTAACAGATTCCAGATATGCATTACCCACTATACTATTGTACTTAGCAACATAACTACCAAACCTACATCACATTTTGAGTGGTCTGATCTGGAGACAATCGTCTGAATTTCGTATCATTTATAAGTACTCAGAAAGACACTCATGCACGCCATGCAACTTAATAATCTCTTCAAAGCAAGTAAACAATCAAACTCTTTCCATCTGCACGACGGAAAGAATCTTACCCTACTCTAACGACATGGACAAGGAATGGAACCGCTATTCCTATTCTTATGTTTGGTTGTATTAAAACAAAGTGCAATCCAAAATGGGATTAGTGTCGAATGCCATATATTCCCTTAAGAAGTAGTATGAGAGAGAAAAAGGGTACACCTGGAAAAAACATGAAATGTGACTTTAGGAGGGGAAAGGGATCAGAATTCCTTCCTAGTGTGAAGCAGTGCAAAACAGGCATTCCAACGGGAACAGGAACACCCATTCCAATGGAACTGGTGCTCTCCAAACATGAGGAAAGGAATGAAAGCCAGAATCTTGATTCCACAATGACCTCCATTCCATGTACCAAATATGGCCCGAAGTCATTATGTGAACGTTTTCATTCAACAGCAGAGCCATGCACACAAATCTCGCACCTAACGAGGAGTTTTTTTATGAAAAGATTTGAATTGGAAGTAAATAACTACGACTTCACAATCTTAGAATGGAGTAGACCATTTAGCAATGCCTAATGTGGACATCTGATGATCTATACCATAGTAAAGCAAATGACACCATCAATCAACAGATAATTAACACATCTGTTGAATAATGGATTCTAAATGCTGACTTAAATCGACATGCTTTCAATTAGAGATACTCAAGAACGTCATGTCTGGATACCTTTCCTATCAAAGCAATGAACTAGAAAAGTAATGTAAAGTTCCATCCTGTTTGAACAGGCATACATCAGAAGTTCCTTTTCTGCATGATATTCTTTTTTACATGGACTTGATAGCTAAAATACATTAGCCAATATTTAAGTGCCAACAAATTTAATTACGCACCCTTAATAATACAGAAAAAGTTATAGGAGAAAATGTGCTATCTCATGAAGAGCAAAAAATAACGGATGATTTCAAAATAGTGATGATGGTGTCAAATACGCAGGTAACGTCCACTAATACATGAAGATAGAATTCCAGTTGCCAAAGTGAAAGTCGAGAAAATTATATCAGTACATAGTCACTAAATGTACTTACAGCTTCAAGCAACGTGAGTGTTTGCAATTGCACTGCTTTTGCTTCTTTGGAGTGCCCTCTTTCACTTCCACATTGGGTCTCGGTCTCGCCTTTGGAGATTCAATTCTCCTGGAAACGGCAAGGAACATAAATATAACATTAGCTCAATAAATAATCCCAGTAAAGCCATGTCTTGTCAGTGCAGCAACAAAAGAACTACAACATGAATGGCACCGGCACAAATGCAGATGTTTGAGAGGTCATAACGGGTTAAAGACAGTACAAATGTAGTAGTTGATTCATAGAAAAAATAGAAAAAGACCAAAGCCTTATCCTACAGGCTTGTGATCAAGCAACTTATAGAGAATTTAGCATGTAATGAACTTTAACGCTATAGGAGCCCACTGAAAGTATTGAGAACCAACGTATCAAATAAAGATTGAATGGAGATAAACAGAGAATTCCCAACTTGAAAAGAGAGGGAAGTTCCATAATAAAAAAATTCTGAATTAAATGGAATTCCACTTTACAGAGGAAAAAGAATAAATTAGAGAGTATTTTTAGAGTCAATGTGATCATAAGTACGCTATTACACTGATAAGGAAACTCTTTTAGTTCAAAATATCGGAGAAAAAAATTTCTGCATTGACATGTTTCAGACAACTACAAGATCAGAAATTCAACAAGCTCACTAAGTAACACGGTGTTATTTTCTGACAATTGCCAAAAGGAGTGATGAAATGACAAGTATAATACATACTCTTCTATACCTTTTAAAGTCTCTTTACCTTGAAAGCTTCAGGCACGAAAGGAAAGTTAGACCCTTATTGCACTCAATAAGTTTGTAATTGAGACTGAATTTTAGTGAACAAATCTTGCCACAGGATAGACATTCTTTAGAAGCATTAAACTATTCTCGCGCAGAACAGATAGATGGATGTACTTCTGGGAAGATGAAGATAAATGGAGTGAATGAGTCAAAATCTCATAATCTTAAATGGGAAAGAAAGAACCTTTTACCAACAACAACGACATTTTAACAATGTTAGATTTCCCACAATTTCCCAAAAGAAAATAAGTACAACCCATGAAGGACATCAACAATCGACATCCTAAACAAACCTTTCCAACATTCCCAAGCTGAAATACCTCTATCGAACACGATAATTACAATGTAGAAATGCAGATACTGGGAATAAGAAAGAGCTGAGAAGGTGCAGCAGACAATGGACTCAGGAAGAATCAAACCACTAGAGAGGGGGAGAGAGAGAGAGAAAGAGTGTGTGTGTGTTCAAAACTTCCTTCCTCCATTCTTCGTATAAATTAGGATGCAAAACACTCTTCATCGATCGATTCGCTAGCTCAATGCCGCAACTGAAAAATTGCATTCACTACCAAATATCTAACAGACCTATTGTTCCCTCTTGATTCTTCCACATACTCTTGAAACCAGAAAGTTTCCTCAAACAAAACGATAAGTTTCCAGAGAGAGGAAAAAGAAAGAAGAAACACGCGCACGCGCGCGCGCGCGCGCGCAATATCACCAACAAACCAACTGCGCACCAACCTCACTGCAGGATGAGAAGCCTGCAGAGGCGCCACCGGCAGCGCCACCCCCTGTGACGGCTGCATCGCTACCGACTGAGAAACAGCTTGCGGCTGGGGATGCTGCGGAAACGCCACGCTCTCTCTCTCCCCGCCGCCTCCGCCCCCCGTGAAATCCAGTTGCCTCGCCAATCTCTTCCCCGTGCTATTGTCCGCCGCCCCCACGGAGCTCCCTCCCGCGTCCGATTGCTGCCTCCTCGGAGACGACTCCCTCGCCTCGCCTTCCCCCATCAGTCTCCAGCTCAAATTCACAACCCGATTTCAAAAAGAAGAGGAAAAAACCGAGAACCACGCCCCCAAGACTCGAATCCGCCTCCACGACCCGACCGAATTCGCTCGAATCAAGACGGATTCAGAAGCCTTCAGTTCCAAGCTCGCAGAGCGGAAGAAAACACCTTCGAGAATTCAAATTTCGAAGCCGTGAGCTCGTCGCGGAGCTCGAGATTCACACCCCAGCAGTGACGACGTAGGGCGACCCCCGAGCACAGTGTGAGCGAACACGACGAGCGACTGCAGCTTCCGAGCCGAACAGAGATCAAATTGCGAATAGAGAAGTTCAAAATCTATCCTTTTTCTTTCCTCCGGTCGAGCGAAATTGCGAGGAGGAGAGAGAAAAAAAAAAAAAACTTAAAAAGGGGGAGGCTTTTGGTGTGTTGTGGTGGGTTCTTCGTTTCTTTCTTCCCCTCCCTCTCTCTTTCGAGGTTTTGAAATTTCAATTTTGCGATTATTGGACGGTCGGATGCGCGTCGCGACCTCATCCGACGGGCGACAACAGAGGAACGAGATCGACGGTCGGAATTCATAGAAGGGTACGCAGCTTCGGTCGTCGACCGTGCGATTCCCACTCGGCACTGAATGAGAGCGATGATCGAAAACCCTCGAGATTGTTGTTGAGCTCGGAGCGCTCGCACGTGGCGGGACCTCATTGGCGGAGCCCCTCCGCTCGTGCGCATGCTATCGTCTCCCGCCCCAGTTAAAAGCGAAAACCCGGAAAAGAAAAAACAAATGAATAAGGGAAAATAAATTGGCGCTAAATGTGGAATCGCCCCCGAAATTGTTGACCGGGGTTAAACATCTCGGTACGGCCAGCATTTTATACAGGAGTTAATTCCAAAATGGCCCCTTGAAATATCAGAAATCACAAAATGACCCCAGGAAGCGAACAGTGGTCCGTCGTCTCATCCAATCACCACACCCACCCCACCCCCCTCTTTTCAAAACAAAACAGACGCGAAATCTGAAATTGCCCCCTTGTTAAAAAATGTGATTTTACCCTTAGGCTTGAGCTATGTCCCGTCATCTACTATAATACAATTTTCCATCAAAACACGTGCGAAACATCGCTCGGCTTTGCTCAATCGTGTTAACGAAATGCTCGGCTATTTTGTGGATTTTTTACGTAACTAATGGGCCGTGCCGAAGCTCGTTTATGAAATTAGCCGTGTTTTTCATTAATTCAGATGATTATCTATCCGCTCCCAAACTTTCATAATAGAAACTTAGGCTACGAGATTTTCGTCAGCCTCAGATATATTTAGAGAAGAAAAGATATTCACTTTGAAGACCGTTTGAATTTGACATTTGGTCCAAATTCAATTTGATGAACCAAATTACGATCGAGAAAGGAGAGTTGCGACTCAACAGTACCTGTAATTTGATGAACCAAATTACGGGTACTGTACCCGTCCGGTCATCGAAGGAAGGCTGCGTGTCCAATTTTGAATCCCGTTTCCCCTCCTTTGAATGCTGGATCAAAGGATGTCCGTACACGGTTTCTGTTTTCCTTTTTCCCTTTCCCGGTGCCGCAGAGTAGGAAGACAGATCTCACATTTTAGGCAATTCGCTCAGATTCTAAGTCGATGCCTACAAAGGGGATGAGCATTTTTTCCAACTCCTTGCGCCCAAAATGCTCACTCCTTTCATGAAAAGTACGAACAATCCCAGTTTAAAAGTGCCCGCCAAACAGCAGGGACGGGGAAGGGAAATAGAATCGAATTCTGTTCCGGCCTTACTCCCACCGAATCAAACGCGCCCGGATAAATTGTATTCAATCAGCAGGAGATAACCAGCAGCAACTCAAAAGGTTCGAGTTAAGTCTCCAACACAAAGCTGCTTTAACTTGATTGCTCGAATAAATCGCCCACGTTTACACCCTCGGATAGACATTGTAAAGACGGACTCGAACCTTCATAGATAAGAGCGCTGACCCGATAAAAAACATTAAACATCTCCAAGTAACCTGTTGCTGGATAGAAAAATCTCTGCAAGTTCCATCTGAATAACCAGTCACAGAAAAGCAGACCACAAATAACTGTATAACGTACACGCTATAAAACCATAAATCCTTCATCACAATCGACAATTCTAGCTCCACCATCCCCACAACCATCAACATCCTTTACACAATTACCTCAAAGCCTGCAAAAATCGAACTCGTAGCAGCAAACCGTGTCTCAGCTAATAAGGATCACCAATCCTCTCTCTACCCAGGCCATGGCGATCATCTCGTCCCCTCTCCATGTAGAGATCACGACGATAATCTTTGGGTGGGAGGGCAGCCCTAATAGGCGAACGGCTCCTCTCCCTGATGTCGCGTACCCATCGATCATGACTCGGAGGAAGTGATGGTGGGTGCAGAGGGGGTGATAGTGGTCGCCTGTCAAAGCTTTTTCCTTCGCTTACAAAGCTATCCCTTCCACGATCTCTGTGAGCCCAGTCAGTCGGCATCGGTCTGTCAAACCTGCTCCTTCCCCTATAATCATCTTCTGGATAGTCCATCGGTTCCCTTTGCATGTAGTCATCGGAAAACCCAACTTCATGCCTGGGAGGGGGTAGACCACCAGGGCCAAAATCTCGAGGCCCACCCCGAGCCCAGGAACGAGGCGGAGACCTGTACCCATTCATGGACCCAGGAGGTGAACGATGTGATGGAGGCCCAGGAAAACGCCTCAAAGCAGCATATGGAGGTGGTGGGGCCAGATAGCCCCTTCTGGGGCTACCCTTGTGTAAAGAGCGAGGTCTGTTGCAGTTGTTACACTGATCTCGCCTCGCAAAGTTCAGATTGCCACATCTAAGAGAATAAAAGATGACCAGGTGTTAGACGCCATTACTGGTCAGACTCGTAATACCAAGCGCAAGATAAGAGTATCAAAGCACGTAGAGGATAGGAATATTGCTTGCTGGAGAGATGAGCTTTGATGCTCTTATCTTGCGCAAAAATTCTCCAGCTGTGTTGCGCACAAATGCTATCATCATTGATAAACAAAATTAAATCAAATTCTCAGGATCAAAGTGCATCCACTTTGAGCATAAAAGAAAGAGAAGCAGATGGTTCTATTTCTCTGCTGCAGGAAAACGAGATACTAGAGACTTGAGTCTCGTAAGCAATTACTGACATGTAATCTGTAAAAAGTTGAAGTTGAACGTAAAGATAGTCTTCTGCAGTTTCGAAATTGTAAAAAGGGCGTCTAAATGTTGTTTCATTATCCTTTTAAGCAAGTAACCTTAAGGACAATAACATAAAGCCATTCTGAAGATTTAGCATCATCACTTACGAAGGATTCGCACAGTACCAATCCCCCTCCCTTGGTCGCACATTAGGATTGTTTCTAGCAATGGGTTCACCTCTGAACGGCCGAGGACCAAATCCAGGACCATCAAAACCCCTGCCATAGAGCCTACCACCACCCCTTCCTCTACCATAATGGGGAGAAGAGTCTTGGAACCTACCAGGCTCCCTCCTGCTGCCAAATTCACGGCCACGCAGCGGACGATCAAGATCTGGACTATAGCGACGTTCTGCATTCCTATGACGTACAGGAGATATAGAAGCTACACGAATTCTAAATCCTGGAAAAAAAAATGTCCACATAATTAGATGATTTAATGTAGTGATGATAGCCAGTAGCATGCGATCCATGAAAGTGCCAAGCGTCAACCGGTATCTCAACTGATTTTTGAAAACTGCTACCAGCTGTCATGACAGCTCCTCTGGTCGTGCATCGTGAAAATCAGATAAAAGGTAGACAGGGATGGAATATACAATTGATGGCGTAGTCATTACTTTTCAAAAACTTCACCCGCTGTAACATACAGACTGAC
This sequence comes from Rhodomyrtus tomentosa, assembly GCA_028455895.1. Lineage (NCBI taxonomy): Eukaryota > Viridiplantae > Streptophyta > Magnoliopsida > Myrtales > Myrtaceae > Rhodomyrtus > Rhodomyrtus tomentosa. The sequence goes on from JAPCWY010000004.1 coordinate 38,051,389, forward strand.
CGCGGAAGGTGAGATCCAAGCATCACTTTGTCTTACCAAGTAGGATGCCCTTTATAGTCTTCAGGATCAGAGAACAGTCCACATTTTCCTAGATTGAAGTACCTCAAGTCTACAGTGCAAACCACTACATCCGTGAATTAATATTTCCCTAAGCAGATGAAAGACCTCCCAAACCATTAATGCAACATTAACATAGTCATAGAATCAAGCCACGACAAAGAACATCTGCATCCACAGGCTACAATGAATTAAAGCATGCTAAAATAAACCAACCCAATCAAAGACATCAGCCAAACAAGACCCCACAGGACCGCCAGATGAACCGCACCTGCGACAAGCAGCAGATGTAAACCTGTGAAAGAGCCACAAGGTGACAATGTACTGCTCATCGAACTACACCAACGTATGAACCCAGCCCCTTCCAGTCAAAACTCATCCATTGAGTGCAACAAATTTGACAAAAATCCCAAACGTCAATGAAATATATTTTCTGCTTAATCCAAATTTCTGGTTAACTAGCATGATGCAATTGATCCCCAGCAGAAAAAATTTGGAGCAAATAACATTGTCACCCTTATTGTCTATGGGTTCCATTAATATCCCTCTCTGTGACTCTTAAAAAGGTATCCCGCGCAAATGTTCTCCTAAGGTGTAGTCTTCCCCAAATCCATTACCAATTCACCACTTGCCAACCACATTGGCAACAACGTATTTCAAGGACATTGCAAATGATATGAGACAATGCTCCCCAACTTCCAGCATTTTGCTGAGTAAAAACTGAAGCAGCAAAGGACATTTGACTGTCCCAGCACCTACCAAAAGGACAAAAAAGAATCTTAACAGATCCTTCAACCAAAACAAGCTATGCCGCATTTTAACTTCAATGGTATTCACCATTTTCAAATCAGATTCCATATAGCCACCACCAAATACTTGATGAAATTTCCAACTACACCACTTTGAAATGCAATCAGCCCTAATGCAGGAAAAAACACAAACCACCTTCATCAAAGTTTGACGTGGAAAGTGACCAAACTGTCTCAGACAAGAGGGAGTAGGGACCTGATCAACCAACCCAGGCACGGAAAACAGCCCTCCAGTCAGTATGCGTAGCCAATGACTGATAATATGATGAGGTACAAAACGATAGTCGTAAGCACATTCCAAGTTCATGTGCTGAGTAAATCATCATGTGCATATCCCGACTGAAAGCCTCAATCCAAACTGAAACTGCTGCCACTTTTCTTATCCCATAAGTATCTCAAAATATTACCTAAAAGCAGCCTTCATCACAAGTGAGATGCATGGATATATTACTCTACTAAAACCAGTACTTTCACCAGGAACAAACCACTCCGACCTTTTGTTACCCAAAGACATAATTAACCATCAAAAATCCAAAACCCTGACTTTTTAAAACCAACTCACAGCAGAATGCCTTCATCAAGACCAAAGTTCTTGCAGGCACATTCAAAGCTGTAATAGACAACAGCAGAGTTTATTCAACACTTCAAAGTAAAATCTATTCAAAACGGCATGTGCACACATGAATGTTCAAGTCATGATAGGTGGAACAAGCCTTAATGAACTAGCGCAAGCTCTTCAATGGCAGCAAATAATATAGTGACTTTCAAGCTTTTTATCACGGTGGCTTTCAAGGTAATGCAAATCCTGACGACTATGGAATGTGGTAAAACATCTAGACATACAATTAGTAACATGTTTTGGAGTCAAAAGGTAATACATGAAATATCATCAGATAAAAAGGAAGAAGACAATATAAAACATAGAAGAGTAGACAAAGAATGGAAATAGATTAGTTATTCCTATTTATGGAGATGAAACTCTACTCCCATGTAAGCTTCTAACGAGAAAGATGAGAAAAAAGAAAAAGAAAAATTTCATATTCCATCAAGCCTCTATTTCTTTCCCATCTTCACAAATGTCAAACCTCACATGCTTGCGCATTACAGCACTAACTGTGATGCCATTCTCAGGTGAGTAAGGACAATTAATACGCCATTCTGAGTGCGGACTCACGCCTAGACTCGTCAAATGGGTGGGTCGGATCACAGCATAAATGGTCCGACACAAATAGACCCATTTATTGCAATGCAAATCTAGTGACCCATACCTGACCCTTATTTGCAAAACACTTACATATTCAATCCAACCTAGGACAGCTCATATCCAAACAAAGCCAGGAGTGTGGAGTGAGTAGGCGAGTGCAAGATCGAGTGAGGGCAAGAGAATACAAAGAGAGAGTCATACAGGTAGGTCGGGTCCAAGTTGTAAACCCATGTATGACCCATTTATAACCCATTTATTGAATATAATAGTTCTCATATATGGTTTATGGAACGGGTTTATGACCCATTTTTACAGGTATACTCACACCCCAATGTGGCACTTGGGTCAGAAGTTTCCGGTGCATACGACATCTTCAGCCATGATGGTGAAGAAGACACGGAATTGTAAATGATAACAGTAGCCCCTCTTTGACTTGAGCCATACAAAATCAACTTTGAGTAAGTTCCACAGCAAGTAGCATCCTGATTGTACAAAGCTTAAGCACTCCTACCTATACCAAACATGTGGCAGCACTCCGAAAACACAACTAGCTAAAAAAAATTATCAGAAGAAACGCGGTTAAAAGTTCATACACAGTATCAGTACACCAACAAAATTAGAGATCTAAGCGAGCCACAACTCCAGGCTTCTGGCTCTACAATAGCATAGATGAGAGGCCGTGCTGGGTGTGGCCATCCTAAGCACGTCGAATCACACAACTAAATAACTAAACATCAGATACTTATTCTGAAGGATTGCAACGTCGCTCGCGTCCACGTTTTATCATCAGGATTATTCATGAGCCCCTAAACCAGAAACAGTATCCATTCGATTTCACTTTAAAGAGATGAAGGTGCAATGAGAAAAACGAATTAATCGCGCTTGACAAACATTAACCGAAAAGAAAAGGGATATCGGATGAAGAAGGAAGAAGTACCGGCGTCATCGGAGTATCGATCCGAGCGAAAAGGCGGGAGAGGATCCCGGCGGTCTTCGCCGGAATCGTAGTCGTTCCCGACGGCGCGACCAACGGTGACGCCGTCTCCGCCGCCTCCGCCTCCGTCGCTGCTAGAGGGGCGGACGACGAGGCTGCTGAGGAGGGGCTGGTGGCGCGAAGCCGGTTGGTCCTTGTCTCTCGAACCCATGCCTCCGCTCTCGCTGTCTTCCTACTTGCTTTCTCTGTTCAGATCGGAGTCTCCGCGAGCGGGCTCTGTGCCTTAACCCTAGTCGGAGGAACGAATTTTCTTTTTCGGTGGCCAATAATGGAAAAATGAAATGAGAAAAAAATTCACCATTTGCTTGCGCGAGAAAAGGGGAAAAAAATGAAAAAGTTTAATACTGCGAAATACCAAATTAATAAATTTGTGGTAAATTTATTTTATATTCTTTTTTATCATAAAAAAATTAAACTAATACATTTATGATAGATTTAATCTAAAATACTTTTTGATAATTAAAAATCTTAAATTTGTACACATGCAATAAATTTATCCCAAATTGATACACTTGCGATAATTTACAATTCATTAGTTTTAACTAAACTTTACTATCAAATGGCTGAGTCGGTTGACACATGATTATTGTCATGTGTGCTCATTTGGAATTTTCAATATTTGTTTATACAAGTGTATCAATTTAGAATTTTTTATGATATTTAACTCAATTTGTAAAAGTTAATATATTGTAAATTTGTCACAAGTATATCGATTTTGATGTCTAATTTTGGATTTTTTGTGATCAAAAAATAATTTGAGATAAACTTATCACAAATGTACCATCTTGAATTAAAATAACTTAGATATAAAATTGTCATGATTGTAAAAATTTGGGGTTTTTCATGATCGAAAAAATATTTAAAGTAAATTTATTACAAATATATCAATTTAAGATTTTTTGTGATATTGACTAAAAGAAAAACATTGATGCTTTGCTTTTGCCTTGAACTTGTTGGATTTATTTATGAAGGTCATTTTCTCTCATTTCATGTGCATTTAAAAAGTCACTCTTAAATTGGTAATGATTTGTTGTCGTCTCGATTTCTAACTATGAAAAAATTATATAATATGATTCTTTATTATTTATTATATGTTATTTGAATTTGATAAACCGCAATAATTAAGAACGATGAATTAAAGTCGAGATTAGAGAAGAAACTTCAACTCTCTTGGTATCACGTGATTCGTGGAGCTACTTATGTGATGCTAGGAAGTTAGATATCGAGAAATTATTCACCTTCACGACACTCTCATCCAACACGATTCGGTATTAGAAATGAACAAGAGAGATACAGGGAAAAAAGAAAAAGAAGAGAGAGAAGGAAATGATAGATTTTTCATTAGATTGCTTCCGTGTTATGGAAATGAGAAATATTGCCTACTTTTAGGAAAAAATTCAATTAAGGCCCCGAAGTACTGTCATTTTTCTCAAATAAGGCATTAAAGTAAACATTATTTCAAAAAAGAGTTCGAATCATTTTTGTTTCAAATAAATGTCTAAAATGGTGATATTATTATAAAAAAAGATTCGATCACCATTTTTTTGGGTCAAAAGTCACAAATTAATTAGGGGCATTATTGTCATTTTTTTGGTGAATATTCTAATTTTTTTCTCTATCTATTCATTTTTTATTTTTATAAAAAACTAAAAAAAAGTTTAAAAAAGCACACACACAAGCAGGAGGGGCTGCCTTTTGCTTGTGGATGCTGCCCCACTGCCAATGAGGTGGCTAAGGTCATCGTTGAGATTGCAGACACCTCAATCGGGACTGACGACTCTGCCGATTGACGGCGAGTAGGCCCTAGCGGCTACTGCAAGAGCGTTGTAATTGGAAGATGGTTGCCACCCTTTCTAGATCTAGGCAAGGGTCGTCCTCCCTTGCCCAGGTCCAAGGGAGGGCCATCACCTTGGGACGAGGTTGGGGCTGTTGCCCTGAATATAATTTTTTTTTTGTAATTTTAATTTTAACTAAAAATTTAATTAAAATCGTATTTTGATGAAAATGCCCCTCATCGGCCCGGACATTTAGCCGGTCAGCCTACCGGCGAGAAAAGACCCTTATTTGAAATATGCATAATCACTTCAGATCTTTATTTAAAATAAAGATGGCGCCTCAAGACTTTATTCGAAATAAATATCACTGTAAGTTCGTATTTGAGAAATTGAAGGCACTTCAGCCCTTAGTTGAAAATTTCCCACTACTTTTATACAAATTGATGTCTACATATTTCAAAAAGGGAAAAAGTCTCGGCAAACACCTTTTAAATTGTCCAGAGAAACTAAAAAAAATGGGCTAATGAATCAAACTAATTCAGTAATTGTGATTTAATAATTCATCAAAACTTCAGTTTAACCTTGATTTTTCAATGTAATTAACTTAACTCCCTCTCGAAGTTCGCCTTTTTTTTTTTTGTCTCAAACTGCCACCCTCTTGTTTCTTTTCGCTTATCACAATAAATTTCTCTTTCATTAGAATGCTGCGCAAAAAAAATAAAAATAAAAAATTGGCGCTACGAAATATAAATTACTCCCGCCACAAATAGAAAGTCGAGAATAGCCTCGTCCTGGCGTGGGTTTTGTTTTTTTTTTGGGGGGGGGGGGGGGGGGGGACACTTGTCAGCAAAGCAGGAAGAAGCTTAAGCTAAGCCAGCATGACTTTTCTCTCCCCAGAGCTTCTAAAGGATCGACACGTGGAACCGGAGGACGATTCGCTGCGATGGCTCGCCCACTCAATTGTTCCTCGGACGATGCCTACTCTTTCCCGGATTCCCTCCCTCCGAAAATATAGAGAGTATAAAAATTAACGATTGGCGATGGTTTCGACATCTGTCCATGCTCGATCGTTCCTTCCCCAGGTCGCCTCTCTCTCTCTCTTTCTCTGTTCATTTATGGAGGTTTCGTGAACCCTTCACTGTTCACTCACCGCCTTCTCTCTCTCTCTCTCTCTCTCTCTGCGTCCATTTTGCGCATGATTATGTGGACATGAGCGTATTCATACGATACCTGCAACTTCCGTTTTTGGCTTGATTTCGTGATGTTGCGGGTCAGCTTTCGAGTAGGAGCATAACAGTGACACTTCGCCTGCATCTCCCTCTCTGTCGCTCGAAGTTTCGTTTTTTCTTGTCCCCTTTTCCCTTCGATTCACCTCTGGGGGATAATCGGGCGATCGAGACGGTATCAGGTAATCGCATTTGATTCCGAAGCTTGCGATGACGATCGCCTTCGAGCCTCGTGCTTTTCTGTCGGTTTGATTTTATGGCCTTTTGATTCGGAGATCAGCTTGTCGGCGTTGTGGTCACGGTGTTCGCGTTCAGCTCCATTAGCGTTCTCCCTGTTCTGACATTGTTGGCTCATGTTGGCGGAAAGTGGAATTCGAGGAATAGAGAGTCTTTTCAATTTACTCGACCAGCTCTTTTTTTCTGTATCCACAAAGCGACGTAGACAAGAGTCTTTTTCTGCATATCACACACGTTGATTCACGTGCTTTAACGCGCGCCTTTGCTTGTACATTTTTGCTCGATTCCGTGTCCAAACGAGTGGCTGATCATGGCCCACTTAGCTTCTGCATGTTATGAAGCTCGAGAAAGAGTAATGTCGGGCTTGGTTGGCAAGACACGATCTACTAGATTTTGAGTATATATTAGGTCGTTTAGTTTCACTAGAATGCTGAGAGGAACCTATCTCTAGCAATCTGAGAAGAAAGAAAACGTCCGGAAATTTGATAAGATGGTCTCAGTGAAGCCCAGTAGACCACTACTTACAGAGTCTTAATTTTGACAGGTGAGGGCTGTAAGTGGCTCGAAGTGTGAAGCATTCTAGACTGGCTAGAAAACTGGCATGTGGAGCCACCAACGCGAACCTTTGTCGATATACCAGCGTATACCGCCAAAAGAAAATTTAGATCAAATGGACATGGAAGACGATTCTGGTAACTTTCGTTTTGCAATTTGGAATTGTTTTTCTTTCAATCACCAGTTGCATCAAAGCACAAACACAAGAAAGTGGCTTCTTCCTGATTAATTATTCTCCGCAAGCGCATCGATCTTGAAAGTGTTGATATTAAAACAGAAATTTCCGGATTTAACCTCATGTACAAATTGTTCATATGCTTCGAAGCCAATGCATCTGTTGTTAGTTTAGGTGCTTTATTTTGTAAATTGAGAAACGCTAATGTTAAGTGGCTTTTGCAAACTTTTGCACATGTGGCAACAGTTTCATGCTATTGTCATGAGCGCAGTTTCTGGTCCATTATCTTTTTTGTAATAACTTCCATTAATGTCCACAATTGTTTCGGTACTATGTTGACACTTGATTGTTGACATGTTGTATCTGTTTAGCTCTTTTGCAGAGCAGTGTAGATGTAGAAAGTTCAAATCCTCCATGGAGGCTTTCACTGCCATACGTGCTCGTGGCTACCATATCTTCATTTTTATTTGGATACCATCTCGGGTTCGTCCTTTAGTTTCTAATTGCAAACGTAGCTTAAGTTTTAGCTTGTGTAATTTAAGTATGTATTTATTACGATATAATGACATTCTTTGCAATATCTTATCCACGCAGAGTAGTGAACGAACCCCTCCAGAGTATCTCTTCAGATTTGGGTTTCAGTGGAGATACTCTTGCTGAAGGTGAGATACAGAAATTTGCATTGTTTTCCTTCTCCATTTTTTGAATCAACTGAAAATATTAACTTCGTTCTAAATGAAGGTTTGGTGGTGAGTACATGTCTTGCTGGTGCTTTTGTTGGATCTCTCTTAAGCGGTTGGATTGCAGATGGGTTGGGGCGGCGTAGGGCTTTCCAGTTGTGTGCATTGCCCATGATTCTTGGTGCTTTTGTGAGGTAGTGTCAGTATTCTTCCAAGGAAATAGTTTTTCTCTGTAAATTTGATTCGAAAAATGTGCTCCATTTTGTGATTTGCACATCCCAACTAGAAGGCTTGCCTTTCGTATTCTTATTAAGTTTCAATTTTTTACTCCCATATGTCTTCTGCTGTTTCCTTAAGAGACAAATACATTTACTCATGTAGCTGCTGCAAAGTGAAGAGTGAAAAGAACGGACAGAAGCTAAGCTTGACTTTGACCATATAATGTCCCCTTAGATGTCAAACTGACTTTATTACTGATCCTTCCAAAAGTGAAATCCAGATGAATGAAATATATGCATCGATTAGTAGTGACATTCTGGAATAATAGACTATTGATGCAATTATGAAGTTTTGATTTTTTTTGGCTGTTAGTTTTTTCATAATTTGTGATGCGTTGTACAAGTTTTCTATGGGTGGGCCTAGGGGTGAGCATGGGTCGGGTGGGTCGGGTCCAGGCCTAGACCCTGAAACCGACCCTGTTATAACCGATTCCCAATTTTTGGAATTGAGACCTGACCCTGTTTTGGAACCGACCCTATTTTTCTTGCAAAAGTGCCAATCGATTAAGTCTATTTAATTACCACAAAATCGTAGTTTCCACAAAATGAAGTCTATTTACCAATGATAACGTCTTCGGTAAGACAATCCATATCTAAAAACAAAAAAAGACTTGGCTAATATACTCATTCAATAGTTTTTTTTTTGAGTAACTAAAAACCGGACACCTCGGTATAAAAAAAAAATCTGGTTCTAAAACCGGTCTCGGTGGGCCTTCATCTAGAACCGGTACCCGGACCGGTTTCAACTGGTTCCCAAAAATTGGAACCGGTATCCGGACCGGTTTTGATCGGAACCGGTTCCCGACCCTGTTTTTCGGGTGGCCAATCCGGGTTCTGGGTCAACCTGGTCCGATTGCACATGCCCTAGGTGGGCTATACATCTCATAATAGTGATGAAATCAAGCCAGAAATATAGTCCTTCTGATTAATAGAAGAAAAACCTCTAATTTGCAGTGCAAAGAGCAAAACTCTCATGGGTATGCTGCTTGGGAGGTTACTGGTTGGGACAGGAATGGGTTTGGGTCCTCCTGTTGCGGCTCTTTACGTGACAGAGGTACAATGTTCCCTCTAAGAGTTCCATGGCAGCATGTCTAAATTTTACAATAGAAAAGTCATACTATGTCTAATTCTATTTTGATTTCCTACAAAATCAGATTTCTCCTGCTTTTGTGAGGGGTACTTATGGAAGCTTTATCCAAATTGCTACATGTCTTGGGCTAATGGGATCTCTTTTGGTTGGAATCCCTGTGAAGGAAATTACTGGCTGGTGAGATTGAATTGTTTTGAGTTAGTATGTATTCCTCGGACGCTCGTGTGCTGCTTATGTTTCTTCATTACGCCATATCTACCTGCTGTATTTCTTCTTCTTCTTCTTCATCATCATCATTCCCATCCTGACGACATTTACACTACACAAGTCAGAAAAACTTAATGGGGTGTGTGCTGCCTCAAGTACGCACTCTGGGTGAGATTGGGTAAGGCCTAGGTCTGAGTGAAACCTGCACTTCTTGGTTATCAGAGCCAGTTCCTCTGCAATATCCACAATCGCCCATGGGGCATTTATTGGTCAAACTTCTGTTAATCATGCTCTAAATTCTTTGTTCAGGTGGCGTGTTTGCTTCTTATTATCTATAGTTCCAGCCACAATACTATGTCTCTCCATGAGCTTTTGTGCAGAGAGCCCACACTGGTTATACAAGGTTTGCTTTCATGAATTCTCCGCTGTTTTCTGCTGTTAGCATGTCTCTTTGTTCTCTTCAGTCAGGAGATGCCATACATGCATAAATTCTTCATCAAAAACAGCTTAAGAGAAATTCATCCATCAATGCCAACAACATTACCATCAACAACGCCTTTATTCTAAACTAGTTGGGGTCGGCGGTCGATGAACCCCAAAAAATCATAAAAATAAAAGCAGAATCAAGGGAGAGAGAAGAGATAAATGTGTAAAAATAAATAAGTATATATATATTTATTTATCAATACACTACCCCTCCACAACACTAATAGCTTTTCTCCACTCCGTCCTAAGACAAACCATACGCCAATCTATTTCTCACTCCATTAAATCTTGTTTTACTGCTTTCCCCCAAGTAAGTTTCGGCCGACCTTTTATTTTCTTCGTGTTATGCTCTCGATAGCAAACATCTGTTCGTACCTGTGCGTCTAAGGGCCTTTGGAGGATATGCCCAAACCATCTCAATCTATGCTCTCATCTTTTCCGCCACCGGTTCTACTCCAACTTTTCGTGGAATCTCTTCATTCCTTATCTTATCCATCTTTGTATGACCACACATTCACCTTAACATCTTCATTTCCGCTACTCCCATTTTATGCTCATGTTTCTTTTGTGTTGGCCAATATTCAGCTCCGTATAACATGGCAGGTCTGACTGCTGTTTTATAAAATTTTCCTTTTAACTTAAGAGGAATTTTGCGATCACATAAAAATCTCGATGTACTGCGCCATTTCATCCAACCTGCCTGATTCTATGGCTCACATACTCATCAATCTCTCCCTCCGTTTGCAATATTGATCCCAGATATCTAAATGTATCTTTCTTGGGTACCTCCTGTCCGAGCATATTTATGGCTTCATGATCCTCTCTTCCTGCTGTGTCAAACTCACACTTCAAGTATTCCGTCTTACTTCGACTTAGCGTAAATCCTTTAGACTCTAATGTGCTTCTCCATATTTCTAATTTAGCGTTAACTCCAGCCCTGGTCTCATCAATAAGCACGATATCGTTTGCAAATAGCATACACTATGGCATCTCATCTTGAATATCTTTTGTTAGCTCATCCATAAACAGGGCAAAAAGGTAAGGGCTCAAAGCAGAACCTTGGTGTAAGTCTACTGTGATTGGAAAATAACTTGATGTGCCATTACAAGCCTTCACACATGTAGTAGCACCATCATACATGTCCTTGATTGCCTCGACATACTTTGAAGGTACTTTTTTCTTCTCAAGAATCCATCACAAAACCTTCCTTGGAACCCTATCATATGCCTTCTCGAGATCAATAAACACTATGGAGGTCATTCTTTCTTTCTCGATATCTCTCCATCAATTGTCGTATGAAGAAATAGCCTCCATGGTAGATCTTCCTAGCGTAAATCCAAATTGATTGACAGAAACCTTGGTCTCTATTCTCAAACGACACTCAATAACTCTCTCCCACAGTTTCATTGTATGGCTCATAAGCTTGATGCCTCTATAGTTAGAACAATTCTGCCGTCAATGCCAACAGATCCAAAAAAAAAAAACATTAATTCATGTATCTATTTGGATGTTCTCCAGAAAATAGTCTTAAAGAAAATCTCTCTCTCTCTCCCTCTCTCTCTCTCTCTCTCTCTCTCTCTACTTGTTTGTGATATCGCTAGATTTCCAAATCAACTCGCTTGACACGTAATGCTGCTCAATTATATGATTTTCATCACATCCTGTAAATGGTTGAACAAGTTTCTGTTATTTTGGTTCAAGAGGTAATGGCTTCTCAATTTGACAAAGTAGTGATCCTTGCTGAAGGAAGAGGCTGATCGAACTTCAGTAAATGCACTCAGATATGTTTTTAGGGCGAATCTTGTAACTTAACTTAGTATACATGAATGGCACAATACAGAGAGGAAGAATCACAGAGGCAGAAGCTGAGTTCGAACGGCTTTTAGGAGCATCACATGTCAAGTCTGCCATTGCTGAGTTGTCCAAATCAGACAGAGGGGATGACTCTGATAGTGTAACAATCTCAGAGTTGCTATATGGCCGTCATTTTAGAGGTAGGAATTAGCATTTTGTGGTATGTGCGAGCGCTTCTCTTGGAATCCTGTTACTTCTCTTTGCAAGTTTTCAATACTGATGTCATTGGGCTCTCTCTCCCTCTCTCTCTCTGATATGCTTCATTATCCATATGCTTTCTGCAGTCGTATTTATTGGCTCAGCACTGTTTGCTCTGCAACAGCTCTCAGGAATAAATGCTGTTTTTTATTTTTCTTCTGCCGTCTTTAGAAGTACGGGTGTGCCATCAGGTCTTGCAAATGTCTTCATAGGGGTGGTAAATTTATCTGGTACGACACTGCTTCTGGGAATTCAATTAATGGAAGTAAAAAACTTCATCCCTTAACTGATGGATTCTTGTTCATACAGGTTCTATTGTCGCAATGGCATTGATGGATAAACTGGGAAGGAGGGTACTCCTCCTCTGGAGCTTTTTTGGCATGGTAATTTGTTATTACTCTCCTAGAAGACTTCCTCTAGATTGAAGTCATTATTAGAGAGTCGATATCGCATATAAGGGAAACAGTGGGATAAACAAAAAAGCTGCATTGGCAAGTCAGCCTGTCAAATTGTAGTCTTAGTACTAAACATGAGATAAAGTGTGCTACAGGTTTGGCAATGGAAGTCAAGGTGGCAAAAACGTTGTGTTGATTATTCATATGTCCAGTTGAAGAAGGAATACTTCAAGAACTTTTGCAGCGTTAAGCAGCAGTCATAAAATTGATAGTGTACTTGTTCAATATGCAGGCAATGTCAATGCTTCTTCAAGTTTTTTCTGCAAGTTCCTATTTAGAAGGCTCCGGGGCTCTCTATTTATCTGTGGGAGGCATGCTGATGTGAGCTCTCTTTTCCTTTGAGACAGACAGATATATGCGGATATTGCATCAATATCAACATTAACATCAACAACACCTTTATCCCAAATTAGTTGGGGTCGGCGGTCGATGAACCCCAAAGAATCATAAAAATAAAAGCAGAATCAAGGGAGGGAACAGAAATAAATGTGTAAAAATAAATAAGTATATATATATCTATCTATACACTACCCCTCCACAATACTAATAGCCTCTCTCCACTCCGTCCTAAGACAAACCGTACGCCAATCTATCTCCCACTCCATTAAATCTTGTTTTACTGCTTTCCCCCAAGTAAGTTTCGGTCGACCTCTTGCTTTCTTCGTGATATGCTCTCGATAGCAAATTTCCGTTCGTACCTGTACATCTAAGGGTCTTTGGAGAATATGCCCAAACCATCTCAATCTATGCTCTCTCATCTTTTCCGCCACCGGTTCTACTCCAATTTTTCGTCGAAAATCTTCATTCCTTATCTTATCCATTCTTGTATGACCACACATCCACCTTAACATCTTCATTTCGGCTACTCCCATTTTATGCTCATGTTTCCTTTGTGCTGGCCAACATTCAGCTCCATATAACATGGCAGGTCTGACTGCCGTTATATAAAATTTTCCTTTTAACCTAAGAAATTTTGCGATCACACAAAAATCCCGATGCGCTCGCCATTTCATCCAATCTGCTCTGATTCTATGGCTTATATCCTCATCAATCTCTCTCCTTTTGCAATATTGATCTCATATAATTAAATGTATCTTTTTTGGGTACCTCCTGTCCGAGCATATTTACGGCTTCTTGATCCCCTCTTTCTGCTGTGTAAACTCACACTTCAAGTATTCCGTCTTACTTCGACTTAGCGTAAATCCTTTAGACTCCAATGTGCTTCTCTATACTTCTAACTTAGCGTTAACCCCAGCCCTGGTCTCATCAATAAGCACGATATCGTTTGCAAATAGCATACACCACGACACCTCATCTTGATTATTTTTTGTTAGCTCATCCATAGCCAGGGCAAAAAGGTAAGGGCTCAAAGCAGAACCTTGGTGTAAGCCTACTGTGATTGAAAAATAACTTGATGTGCCATTACAAGCCTTCACACATGTAGTAGCACCGTTATACATGTCCTTGATTGCCTTGACATACTTTGAAGGTACTTTTTTCTTCTTAAGAATCTACCACAAAACCTTTTTTAGAACCCTATCATATGCCTTCTCGAAATCAATAAACACCATATGGAGGTCCTTCTTTCTTTTTCGATATATTTCCATCAATTGTCGTATTAAGAAAATAGCCACCATGGTAGATCTTCCTGGCATAAATCCAAATTGATTGACAGAAACCTTGATCTCTATTCTCAAACGATGCTTAATAATTCTCTCCCACAGTTTCATTATATGGCTCATAAGCTTGATGCCTCTATAATTACAACAATTCTGGATATCCTCCTTGTTCTTGTATATAGGCACAAGTATACTCTTCCTCCATTCATCAGGCATCTTATTAGTATGGAGTATCTTGTTAAAAAGACTAGTCAATCAATTTATTGCTACATCCCCTAAGCATCTCTACACTTCAATAGGAATATCATCGGGTCTCAAGGCTTTCTTAGTTTTTATCGTTTTTAATGCTTCCCTAAGTTCCCGTGCTTTAACTCTACGCACAAACCTTCTATTTGAATCATCAGAAGCATCTTCCAAATCCACCTCACTTCTATCGCTCTCCCCATTAAAAAGTTTGTTAAAATAAATCATCCACCTGCCCTTGACGTCTTCATCTTTTATCAAGAGTGTTTGATTTTCATCCTTGATACATCTAACCTGTGTCAAGTCTTTGCTTTTTTTGTCTCTTAATTTTACAAGTCTATAGATGCCTTTTTCTTCTTCTTTGCTCCCAAGTTTGTTGTACATATCGGTGAAAATCTTGCCTCTTACTTCTCGTACAACTTTCTTGGCACTTTTTCTCGCCAATCTAAATTTTTGCAAATTCTCTTCATTAGCACATTTATGTAGGCATCTGAAACACTTCTTTTTCTGCTTAATTGCCTCCTGCACCTCTTCATTCCACCAGCAGGTTTCTTTTGTTTGATGTCCATTTCCTTTACTTTCCCCTAACACCCCTTTTGCCACTGTCTGGATGTAGTTAGACATTTCTTTCCACATCATATTTACTTCGCCCTCCAGTCGCCACGGTCCTTCCTGTAGCATCTTTCCTTAAATTCTGTTTGTTTTTCCTCATGTAACTTCCACCATCTTACTCTGGGGTGCTGCGCACTTCTCTTCATCTTCTGTACTTTGTTATACCGAACTTCTAAGACCACCAAATTATATTGTGTAACTACACATTCACCAAGGTATACCTTACAATCTACATACGAAGCTCTATCTTCTCTTCTAGCAAGAAAGAAATCAATCTGGCTACAATTTTGACCGCTGCGAAAAGTGATCAGATGTGATTCTCTTTTTTCTAAAAAAGTGTTTGCCAACATCAAATCATAAGCTAATGCCACACTCAAGATGTCTTCGCCAGCCTCATTTCTAGTCCCATATCCAAAACCTCCATGAACTCTGTCAAAACCTCCACTACTCTGACCAACATGTCCATTTAGATCTCCTCCTATGAATACCTTCTCCTCGTGTGGTATCCGCCTTAAAATCTCTTTCAGATCTTCCCAAAATCTACTCTTCTCGGACGCTTGCAGTCCAACTTGAGGGGCATACACACTAAGGATATTCAAAATCAAATCCCCCACTACTAGCTTAACTAAATAATCCTATCTTCTATTCTTTTAACATCAATCACTCTATCCTTGAAATTTTTATCGATCAGAATCCCAACTCCATTTATACTCTTTGTTGTGTCTATATACCATAGCTGGAATTTGGTGCCATCCACTTCCTTAGGCTTCTCTTCTTTCCATTTAGTCTATTGCAGGCAAGCAATATTCACTTTTCTTCGAGCAAAAGTATCTGTCAATTCCCTCAATTTACCCGTTAAGGTTCCTACATTCCAACTCCTCAATCTAATCCCTACCCCCTCGGCTTTTCTTGCCCCCCACACTCGCCCACGGAAATGTGAGGACCCTTGCTTATTTATTACCACATCCGGGCACCGATATGGCGAATCACTTTGGGAATGATGGCCCAAAGCTAACTTCCTTACCCCTTGCACCTACCTATCTTGGTGCAAAGACCCTTGCTCATTTTTCGCTATACCCGGGCGTCGATGCAACGCGTCGCTAAGAAGGGTACGCTCCAACGAAATATCAATAGGGTTCATCTCATAGAGGTAGCTCTTTTTTTATAACCGGCTCGCTACGCCTGACGTAACCCTCCTCCTTTACCTGGCTTGGGACAGGCTATGTAGACTACATAGGCGGAGTTATATGTGTGTATTGCATATGCTAGTTTATTGCGTTGGAGGGCTTCCCTGCGCACTTAGGTTTTCTTGTTGCAGGTCTTGGGAGGACATAAAACATGTTGTCTCACTCCTCCTTGCATAGGATTCCTGTTACTTGGAAAGATATTATAGAGAGATTAATCAATTTATAAGAGCTTTCAAGATCAATTAGATATGAAAACTTATAGTTGGGAGATACCCAAGGTGGTTGGATTGTGTATGTACTTTCCTGAAAATAGCTCCTTAAGGAAAGATTAGTGATATCATAGAAGATGATGATTAGCTCATTGAAATCTGAAGATCGCAAGATGTACGATAAAAATCAAGTGTAACCTTTCTAATGCTAATAAGCGATTGTGCACATTGAATTTTATCCCAGATCCCTATGATTAGTTGGTCAAGTGATGCCATTGATAGTTGCTGATAACGGAGCGTGCAATTGTGCAGGTTTGTCCTAACATTTGCCCTAGGAGCTGGTCCAGTTCCAGGTCTCCTCCTGCCAGAGATTTTCCCCAGCAGGATTAGAGCTAAAGCCATGGCAGTTTGCATGTCTGTCCATTGGGTAATGTGCCCAAGTGTATTATTAACTTGTCTTTGTTTTCATCAAGATGCAGCTATAGCGCCTGTTCTTGAACAATGCAGAGATATGACACAGGAGCTTAACGATCCTGTTACTTCATTTGCCTTGTCTTTATGTTTTTTTCTTCAGGTGATAAACTTCTTCGTAGGTCTGCTCTTCCTGCGTTTGCTGGAGCTACTCGGACCTTCTCTCCTGTATTCAATCTTCGCAGCATTTTGCTTACTGGCAGTGGTTTTTGTGAAAAGAAACGTCATGGAAACTAAAGGGAAGTCACTTCAGGAAATTGAGATTGCACTCCTTTCCCAAATATAGAGCTGATACAGGAGAATTCTCAATACTTTCCTCCTAACCCCTTTCCTCAACTTCGAATGAGTTCTGTAACATTCTGTAACGCTCCCTACATCGGCATTTGCCTTGGGATAGGTGGATGATAAATCCAATATACAGAAGAGATAGAGAGGGTGTCCCTTGTTAAACACATTATACACTCAAGAGTACATACTAATCGGTCCGGCTTGAGGTCTGGCTGAGCAAGTCCTTCCTGTGCTCTTGTATTACATCTACTCAATACACGTGGTGTGTTTTTTCAGCCTGTGTTTACATCATTTTATGTGCAAATCTTCTGCATAAAATTTGTTGGGGGCTAAAACCAGTCATCCCGAACTTATCTGTTGAAAGCATCTGTCGCGCAGGAACCAAGAAGACTTCCGTTTCAAACCAACAACGAATAAGCTGGTAAATCCATTGTTAACACAGGATGAACAAACGCTTCATCCATCGGGTTTGATGGTATTTAGAGAAAGTGGTCGCATCAACAGCTTCCCTGCATATAAAACTTGGATACTTGACAAACAGGAGACAAGTCGATGGGAATCTGTACGTTACTGGTGAAGGAATCTAAAGAGGAAAAAATGACACCGAGAATGTAGACCTCTTACGGTTGTGATTGACAATGAAGTTTTTACAGACATGTCCCCCCCTCATCTCTCTAAAGCAGCAAGCCTGTGAACTTTGAAGAAATCTTCCTCCAGCATTTCACCGCCCGACATCATTGCCATAAATAATCGTAGCAAAATCTTACATATTTCTCACAAATTTAATCCCCGCGTTGTCGTGATGACTAAAGGAACTGTATGGAGAAACCAGTACTTGTAGGCGTGTACTTCAAAGGACCAAAGTCCTCAAAATCAGAATCTGAGTCCATGTCATTGTAGTCACGCCAACCTCCGGGAGAGTCCTCATCATGGCTAGTCTTTGATCGAGGCACCCGGAGCTCACTAATCGGAACGGGAAGTGGTTCTTCGATGAAGTACTTGTCTTGCAACAGTTCCATGGCAGGGGCTCTTGCAGCCGGATCATAACGAAGAAGTTGCCGAACTAAAGAGACTTCATCACTTGAGTTGTTCCGCAGGCAGGATTCCAAACCGATGGGGTTTTCGATTTTGCAGAATGAAATCGTTTTATAATCCGGAAATTTCGTGCAGCCTGGCCAGACTTCCTCACTCAGGTTGCCCAAAACATTGAAGATTCTACTAAGTTGGTCGATATCGGAAATCCCAGGGAAAAGGGGTTCCAGAGTCAAAAGCTCGGCGAAAATGCATCCCAGTGACCAGAGATCAACCTCGAGCCCGTAGTCTGTGGATCCATAGAGCAGTTCAGGTGCCCTGAACCAGCGTGTGCCTACACAAGATGTGAGAGAGCCTTGCGCATCATCTCCGGCCTCTTCGGCCTCATAAGCATAGGAGCCTTTAAAAGGATCTTCTTCGATGTCACTGGTCGTGCATGTGGCCAGGCAAGAAGTATTGCCATCAAATAGGCTTGTTTCCTTGTCGATTTCATGCCTAGGGTTTTTAGCCTTGAATTCGTCCACCTCTCTGAGGTATGCCTCCCTAGCGATAGCTCCCAGCTCTTGACTATTGAGACCTTCTGGACACGCAGTATCTGCCTCTGCAGTATCTGGTTGCTGAAGGATATCAGCCTGTTCCGATGATATCTCTTCGAATGATTCAGGCTCATAGCCTGGAGCAACATTTCCATCATCCAGGAGTATCCTTGCCTGATCAGTGAATTAAGTGATAAAAACAACTATAAACATGAGACCTTTTTTCAATTGAACAACAATGAATTCAGATCAGACACTTCAAAAGATACAGAATAAGTGGCATTTGAATTAAGATGCCAATTTTGACCCAAAAAAAGAAATTAAGATGCCAAGAGCAATTCATGTGAAGTATCGAAGATTTCAAATAGCAATGGGTCGGCACTGATAAGAAAATCAGCAGAAATCAAATCATTTCCAAACACGCGCTACATGCAGTGCTCTTCTAAGCACCGGAATTGCCCCCAACTTCTTTCAACTCCTAACATCAATAACACATCACTGCGGCCGACAACAACAAAGTCCGTTTCTAAGACTTGGCTACCATAATTGCACTGACATTACCAAAATTTCATTTATGAGGAGATATCTCTCCATGTCTACCCCATTCAGCAGCTTCTCAACAGTTAAGGTCCCTCCGGTCACAGGGCAAACAGCCCTGTGCTGAGAGACTAAATGGACGATACAAGCGAAGCTCATGGTCGACAAATCTCACAGCTGAAAAATCCTCCACCAAGCTCATCCCTCTCAATATTATTTTGGGGGCAAACAAGAAAATGCTTAAATTTTCGAAAAAGCCAAATGGAGAAACAGAAAACTTCCAGCGACGGTGAGGCAAAGACATTACACCACAGTAACACGGACACTGAACCAACAAAGAACTCCCAAATATACCATGAGGCAAACAACATCCGATCAGTCATCTTCCACTTCCTAGTTCCTACTCCCAATCTCCAACAGCTAAAATCAAATCACAATTCACTAACAGGCCAAACAAATAAATCTCCATGAAAAAAATCACTAAACATGTGTTTTGTTCTCAAAAAATCAAATTTGAACCGCAGTCCCTAAAAAAACAATAGAACAATTTTGCACTGTCCAAAGCCGAAACCTCAAAGCTCACCTGGCCAAAATCAGCGATCTTAAGCACTCCCTCCTCCGACACAAGCAAATTCCCAGGCTTCAAGTCCCTATGAACAATCGAATTCCTGTGACAAGCGTCGACCCCGTCCAAGACCTGCAACATCCACCGCTTGATCTCGCCGGCCCGCAAGGACCCACCGCCCCCGTCCCTCTCCCTCTTGGCGTCCCTAATCACGGCCCCGAGGTCGCTGGGGAGGAACTCGAGCACGAGGACGGCGTCCTCGTCCTCCCGCCAGAAGTACTCGTGCAGGAAGACGACGTTGGGGGAGCCGCGGAGGATCTGGAGAGCCTCGATCTCGCGGAAGGCGGACTGGTAGTCGTGGACCTCCTTGAGGGCGACGGCGAGGCCGTCGGAGAGGCGGCGGCCGCGGTAGACGTCGGAGTAGGCGCCGGAGCCGACGCGCTCCAGGATCTCGTACTTGGCGATGATCTCCTGGCGGGTGTGGATGCTCCAGCTCTTCGGCGGGTTCGGGTCCATGCGAGCCCAGAGAGAGAGAGAGAGTGACGGTGGTGCGGAGGGGGCTCCTGGTCGCGCCGTGGAGCTTCGCAGCGAGACGGATCAGACGAACGTCGTTTCTCTATTCTTCCTTTTTGGCTTGATTATAGAAATTTCTAACAATAGAGGATCTAATTGAAATAAAAGAAAAAACCAACGCCCATGGTTTTTTTTTGGGTAAAAAAAAATAAGCTTTGACCCTTTTTTTTTTCACTTTCTTGACCGGTGTAATCAAATAAATGATACTAAAATCGAGAAATAATTTTTTTTTTACTGAAGTAGCCAAATTCCCAACAAGAATTTGAAAAATCTTATTAAGAGTTAAAAATCATACCATAATTTAATTTTTTTATCAAATTAATTTTTACTCTAAAAGGTATTTTATCAAATATATTTCTCAGCCAGATTGACTTACGACATAAAAATGGAGAAAAATAATTGTTATCACGCAGCCTATTAATTGTGGGTTCGGCAGGTACATCCACGTCGGTTATGTTCGGAACGTCATCTTGTAGAGGTTGATACTGGGCTTGTTCCAGCCGGAACGCGCCAGAGCTTTGAACCGGCGACATGAGCTAGTGAGTGAGCCACATAAGAAATAGTCAATCCATCTCATAACATGTCTGATACATGACAGGAAACACTGCACTAAGGTAAAAGCCATGGCCAGGAAGAAACATAACAGAAGGCAGTACATGAGAGAATGAACAATTCCCTCCAAGAACACTCATCAGTTTCATAGGGGAAAAATTATAAGAAACAAAAGTTACATACAAATCTCTCTCCCAACCCCTTCTAATGTTGCAGCAGCTACAGCCTACACAGCTAAACACAGTCAATAATGGCAATCTTCCTTTTTCCGCCTGTTTTCCTGGCGAGAGCGCGATTCGGCAAGCATTTGCTGACCATCTGAGAGGTCGGTCACCAGTCTCGACTCTCAGACATATTAAGCTACGCAACCTCCACACATGATGCTCCTGCAGTTGGTACATGGTACGTGTAAGAAAGAGTCAAGACTTGCAGATTTACGAATGCATCGAAAGTGACTAGGGTGCTGTAAGCGACCGCATTCAATAACGCGCTATGATGTAAAGAGAATAAGAATGCATGGCTAAGAACTTCCACAGTTCTACCACAATGAAAGATCCCTTGTTCTCTCAGTCGTGACATGATACGCCACTGCAACATCTGAATTGGGCTCATGTGAGGACTAGTACTTTTCTGCCCAAGACGATGCAAAGGAAATGCAGATTGATAACTGATATGAGGCGAAGATACTACTTGACCATCCTCGCAAACATATCTATAATTCATCTATAAAGCATGAAACATCCGTTAATAGAAGCATCGGTCGCCTACTCCTCTAGTTAACGTTTCCAATGAAGCGGGTGTTTCTTTTTCTTTTTCTTTTCTTTTCTTTTTTTCAGAATTTACATGGCTCCGATATATTTCGAACAAGCTGATGTTAGAAATGCTGACAAGGTGCTGAAGTTTCTCTCTTTCTTCACACCACTTGTATGGGATATCACAAATTGCTTAAAGCTTAAACAGGAGGTTTTTAAGGGCATAAAAACACATGTATCCCGTCTCCCTCTAATAGCTTAATATTTTGGGTTAGACTTTTACTAGTTCTACAATATATCTGTGTGCGGCTAAGCTATGAATGTGAATTCCCGAGATGATAAGTCCTTAAAGCAGCTTTGTCTAATCTCTGCCATGCCAGAAATAGTCGCAAGTTAAAGATAGTCCACCCGAATGCCACATTAGCAACTTCAATCCCTCTATGAAAGTTAAAGATAGTCTTGTCCGCCTAGAGTATAATGATCAGCAAGTAAGAGCTGCAGACAGAGAAGATAACAATGTAAACTTACGCAATCACACAGCTGGATCTCCGAGGCCTTCTAGTACTAAGCATTTCTTTCCTTCTTGGAGGTTGAAGAACCACCTTGATTGCCGTATCAAAGACAGCTTTAACATTCTAACACAGCAAAGGGCAAAAATTATCAGCTTTGGTCCTCCTAAAAGTCAAACCTTTTCAGTGGATTTTTCGATTTACCTGCTGAGTCTTGGAGCTACACTCGATATAAGCTGCAGCGCCAATTTGCTTGCGAAGCTCCTCTCCCTGAGCAGTGGTTATGATATTAGATCCCATGTGATCAGCTGAATACCCCCTGTCCTCACGAAGATCTGACACGATTAATAAGACAAATCAATTGCTGATTTATTCTCTGCCGTGAAACAAAGAAGATTCATCATAGATACAAACTAGCTGGTTTTCTACCTACCTAACTTCGTTCCCACGAGAATGACGGGAACGTTAGGCGCAAACCGACGAAGCTCGGGCATCCACTAATATTTCAAAAACAACAGTAACGGCTAACTTGATCAGTAAATCAACCATTATAAGTGATTCACAAGCACATAAAGAGAGAGTGTATGGCCCAGTGCACAGTTTGAATTTAAGATGAGCCACTTTCATCTGGCAGGATCTGAAAAATGTGTACTACTGAAAAGGGGGCAAAAGGAAGTGAGGTGAGAGAGGACAAAGAGGGAAAAAAGTAAGATAAAGGCATAAGCATGGGAATGATCAGTACCTTCTTTAGGACATTTTCATAGCTTGCTCTACTGATTAGTGAAAAGGCCAACACAAAAATGTCTGCCCCTCTGTAACTCAACGGCCTCAATCTGCTGTAATCTTCCTGGCCTTTCAACATCAACAAAGGCAACACAAAATTACCAAAAAGCAAAGAAAAGGAACCAAAAGTTCCCCAATCCCAACCTCTCACAACAAGAAGAAACCATCATCTCTGCGTTTTCAGACACACTAATGTAAGTACCTGCAGTGTCCCACAGTCCCAAGTTAACAATGTTCCCGTCCACAGCCACATTGGCACTGAAATTGTCAAAGACAGTTGGTATATAATCCTGCAACAAAGCAGCAGGACAAAAAAGGAGGGTTAAAGAGAGGAGTTTCAGCTGGTTTTTTCACACTATGCACAAACCATGAACTTTTTCAAGGTCGCATTTTGCACAGCCAAAGGAGTCAGTCATCCGCGAAAAAAGACAAAAACAAACGGAGGAACAGAGACAGAGACCACTTCACAAAAATAACAAAACCGAGTGAGAGAAAAGGCCGAGGACTCACTGTCGGGAACTTGTTGCTGGTGTAGCAGATGAGCATGCAGGTCTTGCCCACAGCCCCATCTCCAACAGTGACGCACTTGATGAACTTGGAAGCACTCATCCTCCTCCTCCTCCTCAACGCTCTTCAGGAAAGAAACTGGAGCTCTCAGGTGAAACGCTCACAATACCCCCTTCTCAAAAGGAAGAAACTTTGCACAGAAGGAAGAGAGAAACAAGGACAAATAGCATCTGGGTCGGTCCAGAGTTGTTGCCAGGCTCTTTGTAGTTCAAGAATCCAAGAAATTAAATGAGAGAGAGAGAGAGAGAGAGAGAGAGAGAGATTCTCAGTGGCTCGGGGTCAAGGGGTCTTTCATCTGCCTCTGCAGTCTGCACTTTTTTGGTTTCACCAGATAGACAAATTCAATGGATTTCAAAATGCATTCCAAAGCTTGTATTTTTTTTTTTTTTCAAATGCACCAAGATGGGGCCCGGTATCCAACGGCAGCCCACGGGCGATGGAACCTACGTTTCTTGGGTGGTTTCCAACTGTGAAACATTATTACATACATCCCTAGTAAACCTAGTTTTGTTTTTTCTCAACCTAATGCTACAAAATGTCATGATTAATCCTCTGCCATTGTTTTCTCCATCTTCCAGTCAAGATCTCCGTAGGGTTTTGGAGCTAATTGAGGGAGATTTTGGGATTTCTTGTAAACACAAACATATGAGATTGTAGAAACCATTCAACTATAAAATCTCTCCAGATAGGCTTGTGATAACTTTGAGTCGTAATGTTCATGCATTTCAAAAAAAATATAATGATGTTTTTTTAGGTAAAGAAAAAAAAAATTATAATAATGCTCCATATCAGGTAAAGGCCAAATCTCCATCTCTAAGTGCATATTGAATTATTATTATTATTATTTTTTAATCATGCCTCGTGTTTTGTGTGTTGCAATTGATGGATCACAAATCGGAATCACCCAATTAGTACAGAGAAATCGAATTTCATAATTAGCAAATTTGTAGAAGTTCCAAGCTCATCGGGTGCAAGAGAGTTTGCGCAGTGTAAGCTACATGTCAAAAATTTGAAAATAGTTTTGAATTAATCTTGGCATATTTAGTTAGCCTAGTCCCACCGACAAATTTATTTTATTTTTTTGACATAACATGTGCACATAAATTATCTTTTGCACATACCATGCCAGTGTGAATGGATTACAGTGATTTGGGACCAAGTTAAACAGATATACAATGAAGGGTCATGTGGTCCCCATGAGGTTATGAGTCCTAGCTGTCAATTTGAGTCTGATTTTTATGGATAATTATGCAAAGTCTTTGAGGGCTAACTAGATGATTGAGAAGGTACATAAACGAAGCACACATTGTTTTTTTTTATAATGATTTTAATTTGATGATGCGTCGTGATACATTTAACTATATATTCTTATTTGACACATCTAGTCAAAATTCAATTGACGATCTTACGAACTGAGTTTGAACCACTAGGTTCGCATTCCCAACCGACGCGGGCGGTGGAAGAAGGAAGAAGACATATTCAAACGATGTGACCGGTGTTTGGCCGTCGCCAGCATGATAAGACATGAGTTTGAGTTTTGTCTTGAGGCTAACCGCGCAAGAGACAGACAATGCTGTTAAGACACGTGCAGAGGAGGGTGGCTAGAGTCGGATGTGGGGCCCCATGCCTTGTCTTGATTGACGACCACACAATGCTAAAAGTTAGATTAGGGCGTACATGATAACACTTCTCGGGCGAGAAGTGATTTTGACAGGAAAATGGATTTTTCAGCTTTTGTTTTGAAGTAGACGTTGAATTTTCAGCTTCTTATTCAAAAGTTGATTTCTGATAAAGAAATGCGTTTGATAAGGATCAAAAAAGAAAATATTCGAAACATTATTAAAAAAATATTCGATGGTGGCAATCGACGACGATGATCGGCGGCGGCGACCGACCCCACGAAAATAACTTCTCGAATAGAGAAGTAAAAAATTTGTACTTATCAAAATCGTCCAAAAATTTTGCTAGAATTAGAAAATCTTGATAGAAGTATAAAATCCTACCACAAGTCAATTTTTTTACCAAACGACTTTCTACTTCAGGTTGATTTTTACCAAATGCATTTCCCTACCAGAATAACTTCTGGTAGGGAAATGGAAAAAAAAAAGAAGTGTTACCATGCGCCACCTTAGCAAACCCCAACCACCCCCCCCCTCCTGAGAAAATATGCGAGTGTATCCCCTGTCAAAGTTGACAGGGGTGCCCAAGTCAATGGTGGCCGTCCGTGATTGATTGGATAGTCACGATTTGACCCTGAAAAGAAAAAAAAACAGTATCATCCGCAATTTAGAGTGATCGTGGCCATCCGTGTTTGATCGGACAATCACAATGTGACCTTGATACCCCTGCCCGTATTTGACCCGTGCAAGGGTTCCGATCCAAAAAATAATGCGAGAGTGAGATACTCCACGCCGGATAATCGAAAAACCATTCATCGGTGGACACGTGGCATATCGGGCCCCACCGGATCAGAGTTTTCAATAACACGGACGACGAAACCCGTTATCTCTCTCCGTTACCTCTCCCACTCCCAAAGTTCACGACCGTCTCTCTCTCTCCAACTTCACGACTTGGCCCCCAATCTCTCCGATCTTCGGTCGACGACGACACCGGTCTCTCGACCAAACCATGAGCGCCTCCTCCGTCGTCCCGGAGCCCCCCTCTACTACCACCTCGTCTCTCTCCAAGTTCTATCTCCCTTGCATGTCATATATGTTACTTCATCTCAATTAGAAAATAAAGTAACATATATGACATGCACCTGGTTACTTAAAACCAGTATCTTACCCAACTAGAACTTCAAGGTTGTCCAAAGCAAGCTTTGCCTGGCATAAGAAAAGAAATAGGTCTTGTTACTTCACTTGTCAGGAGAAAAGATATGAGAATAAGAGTCAGAATTATCTAATGCATGCATAAAGGCAAATTCAAGAGGAAATCAGCATCATGTTGCCAGCAGTAGAAATACTTCAGCATCAATATACAACTACTAAAGGGAAAAATGCATGTATCATAGTTATATGATCATAGTTATAATGTATAGGTCACTGACCTCCCAGCAATGATTACACCCACATACTCGTCCTGTAATACAGAAACAAATCCCACATAACGGTTAAATTGATATGGCACCAACAAAAGCACGGCAAAAACAAGAACCAATTTGAGAAACTACATGTTGCTCATTCCAGTGTGCCCTATCATGGTTACCTCAGAATCTTTTCTTTCATTAGTGAGGTTTCACTTGAAAATTCAAGAAGCTTCCTGGAGTTTTAGCATGCGAGTCATCTTCCTTTACAAAATCTATGGCATTGATTCCTATAACTGCTGTGAAGCCTTTGGAAATCAGAATTGACAATCAGCTTCTCGTGATTTTTTCTTTTTCCATATGAACAGCCCACAGGGCCAAAGAAAATAACCACCTAACCAGTTATCCACAGGCACAACTGATGTTCACAGTATTCTCATGCTCCGAGTAAATTTGGATTTAAATTCTCCCTAGGTGCCATAGTCAAAAAGTGGTAAAAGGATTCGACTGTCAAGCAACCTTTCCTAGTGGCTTGCCATCTCATTGCATCTTCTTCATTCCTCTATGGTTCTATGGTTTTGCCCGTTCTTAAAGTGCCTCATGAAACTTACTATAGAGTTCTATCCCAGTGATCAAAGCCTCTTAACAAATGAATTATCCTCGCAAACCTATCACCCACTACACATCTTTATGATAAGCACGTACTACACATCCACATTTCCTAGACACCTCAAAAGCACCAAAATCCCTCCCTCCCAAGCTACAGTGCTAGGATTGTCTCTGTTTTTTGCTTTAAAGTGGACTGAACTACGACTACCCCATGTACACCCAACTTCCCATTGTTGCACTCTGCCTTGCTTGTTTTTCCTTTAAACCTAGACTTACCTACTTCTTTCAATAAATTGCCACCTATGAAAAGAGAAAGAAAACCTATATCTTCTAGGGATTGTTGCTGATTTAGCAGCGTGTGATGTCGATTACCAATGGATGCACTACCAAGCATCCAGAGACAACACTTACAGAGAGCGCTTAGTCAGCATCTCTTGTACAAATTCAACTATAAATTCTTCAAGTGCCCGTGCAATTAGAGCACCAAATGAATTGGAATCAAAATTCAGCTCAAGTATTACATCAAGTTAATACAATTCGGTTGTGCTAGGCGTTACCTGATCTATAGCAACAGTTGTTTCTCATGGGGGCTTGGTGAGGGTGCCAATAATACCAGCAAGTTCGAAAAGCAAGTCCCCTTTCACCACCCCATAGGAAGCAATCCAACAGAGGAAAACAACAGCAAATGGCCTGAATATCTCCAGCTGCCAGTCTGGTTAGGAAGCTTGACACAGAACAACAATGAATCCTCTCATCATCATCAACCGATCTCACACTTCCAATTGATGGATGGGTTGGACAACATTCCCAGTTGGCAACAGAAACATCACCAACAAACCAATCCAGACACTTTTGCTGCTGCTGTTCTTGGCCAAACTCTTTAGCTTCTTCTTGATAAACACAAGACACAACCCACCCACCCCCCCTCCCAAAAAAAAAATGAAATTATGAAATATGGTTAGAGAGGTGTGTGAATGCATTTAAATGGGTCATGAAGACACAGTTTTTTTTTTCCCTTCCCTCCTCCCCCTTGCATTCCTTTTTCCCCTTTTGTTACAGAAGATAGGAGATTAAACTGAGCCGTACCCATATGTGTTGATATGCATCCACTATGCATGAAATTACATCCAGACAATAAGGCTTCTGTTCTTGGTGTTTCTTTGCTTGTCTATTACATTGTCTCATATTTTTCTGGGACACCTTTGTCACTCTCTTATTACCCATCTCTCTCTTGTTGATCCCTTTCACAAGCATAAATCCCACCTTAATTTCCTTGCTTACTTCTGACCCAACAAAAAAATAAATAAATAAATTTGATCATGGACTCCGAGGTCCACAGACTGACAAGCCCTCAAAACAAGTTGAGTTCAGACCCTGAATAAAGCAGGACATTAGGCAACACCAGCAGCTACAGGATCTATAAATCTCTGCTCGTTTAAGTTCCTCTCTACTTTTCGACCAAACAAAAAAATTCCTCTCTACATTCATCTATAATAAACCGTTGTCCTCTCTAGTACACATTCAAAAAGCATGATTTTCCAGTGAGATATTCAACTCAATTTTCTCTTTTTCGAGTTATATATTCAACTTAATTTTCTCTGGGGAATTTGAATGAACACCTGGCGGACTAATCGTAGCAACCACTAAAAAAATTATAAACCTCCAAATTCTAGCCATCACCATTGAATCGATACCATAAAATAAATCGAAACACTCCTACCATCCCAAAACCAAAATGCCAGAATCAGAGTTAATTTCTATATCAGTCTATCAAACAGAGAAAGTGGAAGAAAAGCACAGGAAAAACAATCACATAAAAGGGCTTGAGAAGAGAGAACGAAAACGAACTTCATCTATTCATATTTGTCGACAGAAAATACAAGAATATTATTTGGACATGATATTTAAAAGAATACTCGATTTCAGCGAGGAGCGCAGCCTGCATATCCATGCTTATCTCCATGTCTCTGGCCAGCACTTGGCTGTAGTAATCTGAACCTCTACTGGACTTGCCGACTCTATCGGAGATCAACCTCAAAGCCTCCAGCGCGGTCACATAATACTCCAACTCATCCTCCTCCGTATCGTCCACTACCGCCTCATCCAGCCACCACTTGCGCTTCCCTGCCTCGGCCGCGATCCTGGCCGCCTCTCCCTTGGCCTCCTCGAGCTTCGCGACAGAGTCCTCGTACAGCTTTCTGTGCATGGCCGCTTCGACGGCGGCGGGTTCGGTCGCCGTGCCGGAGGGGTAGCGGTCGACGAGGGCGTCCGGAGTGGACGGGTGGGCGAAGGCAAAGGGGTTGCCACAGAGGAGGGAGATCTCGGCGGCCTTGCGGAAGAGGCCCTGGTGGCGCTTGGAGAAAGTCACCTCGCGGGCGCTCTCCTTCTCGATGAATCTGCACTCGAATCGCCGGCGCTTGGGCGCTCTCTTTGGCGCCTCCATCGCGGATGGGATGTTGTGGATTCTTTCTCTGAAGTGCAGGTACAGAATCTATATAAATATCTGATCGTTTAAGTTCCTCTCTACATTTTGACCAAACAGAAAAGGTTCCTCTCTACATTCATCTATTATACACTGTCGTCCTCTCTTGTATACATTCAAAAAGGATAATTTTCCAATGAGATATTCAACTGAATTTTCTCTTTTTCCAGTTAGATATTCAACTTAACGGGGATATAATGACAACCGAAAACTGGAGTAGATTGAGGTAACAGAGTGCATTAGCTCATTGATTATCTACGTTCCGTCTAGAAAATAATCGGAAACAAAGCAACCACAAAGACAGAGTGTAATCAGAGATAGAGAACATTCGAAGATTATATATATAATCACTTATAATATCTAGTTTACTCAAATAATAATGGTCATTATTAATAAGTATTTATGTCATTTTGAATTAATATTACCAAACAGATCAGAATAGAAAAACCGTAAAACCTTACCAGGAGGAGGGAGATCTCAAGATTTGGGAGGAAGCCGAAAGGAGAAACAGGGGGACGTCGTTTTCGTGAGAGAGGGAGAGGCGTGCGTCGTGACTCCCTGCTAGCGAAACAGAAAGCATAGCAATTAGGATTTTCAAATTTTGTATTATACAAAAAAACCAATCAACCATTCAACATTACAGACGAAATCGAAACTCGAGCACAACCGAAAACTGGAGCAGATTGAGAAAACAGAGTGCATTAGCTCATTGATTATCTACATTCAATCGGAAATAAAGCACTGACAGAGGTCGAGAACATCCGAATTTTACGGATGACGAGAGAAAATACAGAGATGATCGGGTGAATTGTCCGGAGGAAGTCACAAAGAAACTCTCGCGAATAAAAAAAGGACAATCACCAAGGAACACATTCATAATCTCAAGCTCAAACAGGAAAAGAAATTGAAAAATAAAGCTAACTTTTTCCAAACAATCTCAACTCGGTGAAAGAGAGAAAAAAAAAATCCTAACCTGAATGTCTTTGGGTTAGAGGGCGAAAAACCTAGCACGAGGCAGGGGCTCCCCTAGCCTGAACTCATCCGAAGCAGAGAAGTAAAAACCCTAACAGGAGGCGAAGGCGTAAGAGAAGCTTTCGCTTCGGAATCGCGGTACAATTGAGAAAGAGAGATAAAGTTTAGAAAGACAGGAGGTGGTAGAGGGGAGCTCCGGGACGGCGGAGGAAGCACTCGTGATTTTGGTCAAGGGATCGAGCTTGGTCGTCGAGCCAAGATCTGGCCGAGGGAGCCAACTTGGAGAGAGAGAGAGAGGGAGAGTCGTGAATTTGGGGCAAGATAAATGATGGATGCAAAGATAACAGGAAGAGATCGACGGAGAGATAACCGGAAGATCCCTTCCGTCTATTTTGAAAATTCTGGCAAGTGGCCCCACTATGCCACATATAAACTTATCAATTGTTTTTCATTAATACAAGTGGACTATCTCAGTCACCTAATATTTTCTCCCAACCCCCTCCAAAAAAAAAAAAAAAAGACCACTACATTTGTTTTGTGCTAATAATAAATCTGGAACTAATGCAAATATCTATCTTAAATCCACGCATATGTATTGTATTTACATTTTTTTGATCAAATGTATTTTATTTACATTAAATAATTGTAAATATGAGACTTTTTTTTGTGCGTGTGTAAATATGACGTAATAATGTGACCTCTGATATACCCTAGTCACATTTATAAAAAATTTCACAAATTTTCCAGAAGTTAGGGTAATAATGCTAAATTTTCCCCAATCGCACTAAATTTACTATCATATTTACCCCAAAAATTCTCACAACAAACATTGATTTGTGATAATTATGACACGGCGAATCAACTCGACAAATTTAGTAATATTAAAGTTAGTTAGGTACGAATAATATTAATTTGAGGTTCTTTTGTAATATTAGACAAGTTGTTGGGTCCAATCCTCCTCGTCCTAAGTCATTTTGGCCTCCAGATATGCTTATAATTTTAGAACTTTGTTAACATAATAATTTTTTTTTTGTGATTGTGAGAGTAACAATAACTCAAATACTGTTATATAATTTTTTTTAGTCAGATAAACTGTTTGTAATCAATTCCCATTATTTTGTGCAATTCAGTTATTTTGGCTCTATTTATATGTTTTGTCGAAGACAGTGCGGATCTCAGAAGGAGCAGTCGATGAATCTTTCTCATGTCGTGTGGTAGGGCTGTACCGTCGAATATTAATGTTTTGTTGTCTTGCGTTTTGGTTACTTTTAGGGCTAAAAAAAAGTGTTTTGTGGTGTTTGGATTATATATTAAATAGGAGGAAAAATGAAAATAGACCGAATAATTTATTTCAATTGTGGAATTAGTCAAATTAAACTTCGTATCCATTCGGATGATAGTCAACCGAGACCCACTATTGACCAATGTCATTAGCCCTAGTACTTGAATTATCTTTTAGCTCAGCTTTACTTTAGTTTAAAGGAACTCCGATTCACATTATTCATGAAGAACGAGTATAACATTTGATACGTCCGTCGAGCACTTTGGATTTGTAAAATTACCATGATATCACGTAAGATTTTGTGGGATCACAACCAATTATTCTAAAAACTTGAGCTATTACATGAATGCATGATTTAAATATTTAACAGTTCTATCACCCTCTCCTCACTAGCATTGACATATTCAATTTAGGGAGACAAACGAGACATGGAGAAATTGGGACTTAAGACATACCACGTGAGTTTTTATGGGATTACTGCCAACTGTTCTAAGAAACTTAAGTTTTTAAATGAAGGCATGGGTAAATATTTTTAAACATTCCATCGCTGTAAATGAACTCCACTTCAGATGGAACGAAATTATATCCGACGGTTCGGTTTGGTGGGTCAATTTAATCGAATCCTTCCGATGCCTATGTTGTTGTGAAATCTTTGTTCAAATTGCTGAATAGTTCATGAACGTAAGTGGTCTGTGCACATCAAAGGAAGAAGAATGTGTTTGAATATGCAAAATGTAAGAAAATGACAATAACTAAAAAGAGAGAGAGACTGAATTCAGCATATATTTGAATATGGGAAATATAAGAAAATCATAACCCCCAAAAAAAAGAAAAAAGAAAAAAGACTGAACCGAATCACCATTAAAAAAAAAAAAGAGGTAGGTGGGGTTTATAGTACAAGGAAGAGAGGATGACGTTCAAGCACCTGGCCTCTCCTGATGACTCTTTAACTTTGCACTGCACGCAGTTCGTGAGATTTGAACATGTAACTGTCGTCTTCTCAGCGGAATGTTTCCAGACGCTTCGACAAGCTGTGCCGATGACGTAGGGTTTCAATTTATTACCTTCTCTTGTTAAGACATGCCATGGGACTCTGCAAATGTTGAAAAAAAAAAAAAAATTCGGCATGCGTCGATGGATGACAATGTTCGGGTAAGTAAAGTCCATTATCTTCCACCAACTACCAAGTGTGTTGGCCTGAGTGTCTGTCCAACGGAGAGTGAGAATTCATGCAGACACAAACGACGTCAATGTGCAGACAAACAGAAGGACCTTACATGCCGGTCTTATGTGAAATTTGCCTGAAAATTCGAGAGCCCATCTTGAACTTCTGGAGACTGTCCAGACCACAGATGGAGCTGATAAAAACTATCTTCTATAGGATTTTTCGAAGCGTTGCGTTCAAACTCTCGTGTACTTCGACATCAAGTTTTCATAGAACGACCAAGGTTTAAAATCTGATATGCGTCAAGCACACAAGTGATGCGAGCGACAGGTTATTCGCGGTTTTGATGATGTAAAGTATTCTGTTAACCTCACCGGGTTTTGTGGTCATTGTCTTACAAAGCACCATATTTTCAATGGATGAAGAATGAATTTTTATGACAGCATCAGCTATCGAACTCGAGCTATATACAGTCAAATTATCAAGAACGAGCATGCTCACTTTGTTGAGGATGCTTATTGGATTGGGAAAAAAGAATTTCATGGGTCGTATTAGTCTTCCATTTCCTCGTCTATCCACACCAGTCGACGAAAGCCGCAGCTTCTCTTCAGCTCAGACCCCATGCCTGCGAAGCGCAATATAGATCATTCTGTTAGTTCGACGGTAAAATGCCCAAGAACTTAACCAATGTCACTTATCAGTAATTGTCGATGGAAATGCGCATTGTCGTGTGATCTTAAAACCAGAAGAACTGGTTGACAATGGAACGATCATGGTTGTTGTCTTCCATAAATCAAGGTTGAAATATGCACCTGAATCCGCCCATCAGATGTACCAATCACCAGGAATTC
Organism: Rhodomyrtus tomentosa; assembly: GCA_028455895.1. Classification (NCBI taxonomy): domain Eukaryota; kingdom Viridiplantae; phylum Streptophyta; class Magnoliopsida; order Myrtales; family Myrtaceae; genus Rhodomyrtus; species Rhodomyrtus tomentosa. The sequence goes on from JAPCWY010000004.1 coordinate 38,085,090, forward strand.
TTCATCTCCGTTAAGGGCAATGCAGTGTATCTTGGCATTCGTTCCGCTCTGCAGTGTATCAACTCTCTGATGCTTCTCTTTGCACCAGACTTCCACTATTCCCCCTTTGCAGCCCAAGTAAATGAGGTCCGAGCTCACTGCGATAGCTCGAACATCTGCTGTGGATGGCAGCGTTCCTACGAGCTCGTAATTGGAAGCGTTCCATATCTTTTGGCGCTCCAAGGAAGACAACATTAGCCACAAACAGATATAATGCTAACACATAACTAAACAACAACCACTCTTACAAAAGTTGGCAAGATTGTGGAATTTCAAGAACTAAGGTCCTTAATTACACCAGTGGTAAAGTAATTAATTCTCGGCACATCCTAGATGTCTGCAAACTACAACTCCACTTATCATAAAAGAGTTAGGCCACAAAATCTACTGTATAGCTTCTTACACCTACATCAATATACAAAGATGGAGCAACTTATAATTATGGCAGTACAAGATACATCCAGTTCTTCCTTATTATGGATACCTTAACGGTTGCTCCATCCAAGGAAGAGCTGGCTGAATATATCAATCCACTGTGAAGCTGCAGTGCGTGGATCGGATTTCCTTTACTGAGTAATTTTCGAGAACCACTCTGTATGCTGTTTAGGGTCCCTGATGCCAAATCGATTTCCTGGGTTCAAGCCGAATTCCAAAAGTCAGTGTTCCGACAGAAGCAAAAGATATAGCCACAAAGCGACAGATGGTATTATATATGCGCAAAAACACTAGCAACAGAGCTACGGAGCAGAAAAAAGCCGGTACCTGAATGCTACTATCATGGCATCCGCAATACAGTTTTCCTTGCACAAGAGACATGCACTTGACGTATTTGTTTGGATTCAACAGTTTTGAACCACCGTTCCATGAATGGACCTGATAGACCGAAAAGAGCAATTACAAGCCAGGATGACAGATCGAGAGTGAGGCGACAAACATTTGATATTTGAACTGATCTTGGCATATTCAGGGTTGATTGAATTGAATGGCAGCCTTGACGTTAACTTTGGTGAGTTATGAAGAGAGATCCTAAATGGTCTAAGGCTATTGTCTTTCAAGAAATACACCGAAATCATTTCATACTGCAGATGAACTACGGCTAACTATGGGTTTAAGAATTTCATTTGATGCCCAAATTGACTTAAAAACTCGATAGGTTTAACTGTTGCCTTGGACATCTGCACAATTCTCTTCCATGTGCTCCGAAAAATTCGTTACTTTTGGTCATCTGAATGAAACACTCTCACTATATTTCACAAGTTACCTTTACACCAGCTCCTTGTGGAATGAAACATGCGATACTATTAGCCACGACCAGATTATGAACCTGATCCCTCATATCATGTACTTGAGCGCAATGTAATGCATCATTGCCAATAGACCACACCTTCTCAACAGTGAAAGAAAGACGTATCATTAGAAACAAGTGTAGGAATTTTTTCTGACCTCACAAGATTAATGCATTCCTAAGTCCTAGAATCTATTTGAGCGTACCTTTGCTGTTTTGTCAAGAGAACCACTGTACAGTTCTTCTCCAGATTGTGATACTGCCAGGCTGGTCACTGCCTTGGTGTGTTCTCGAACTTCTTGGACCTGGTGAAGAATGCTTCCCCGCCCTGTCCATACCTTCATATTTGGAAAGACAAATAAGAAAAGAAGGGTCAGGTACTCATTTCACATGACCATATTTTAGCTTAGGCTAGTATTGACTACATCTAATACTGATTGAACATCAGAATGTTATACTGACTCATAAACTGACATGAAAGTCTGATTGACTAGTCTGCCTACACTATGAGATTCATTAGCTGAAACTGATTACAGGTATTGCTGCTGGAAAGAGTTACCTTTATCGTGCCATCAGAATGGCCAGAAAATATGATGTCCTTGTAACAAACTATTGACAGAACGTCTCCGTTGTGGCTGCAATCAACTTGAACTAGGTCCTTGTGATTCCAGAGGTCCTGCAGTGAACAACAACGTGGTAAGTAGATACAATCAAGAGCCAATTTTAAGAGGATGCAGAGTCCGACAGGCTTACAGCGCTAGATTCACTTCCTTCGGAAAGAACTTTCAACATCTCGAATGCAAAAGGAGAGTGCTTCTTCAGCTCCCGCAACCCTTTCAAGACATCCTTCATCGAGGGAGCTATATCACGCAGACCCTCTGGAATCCACAAAGGGATAAACCAGTGAGATTCATTCTGAATGTAAGTATAGATAAGTAGACTAAAAGGCCCAAACCAAATATGCTGTATCAAGGTGCATCTAGAAGCAAATTCAGTTGATCATCTCTTTTACCTTTTCCATTACTTACTGATTAAATCCATGTATTCGGTCGAGCATCATTTTTCAATCTCGCATTTAATCTTTATGACTCGACTGAGCATTCTTTTACTGAAGGCATGCAATTCATACTGCTACCTACCAGCATCCTGGATGAAGCTGTTTAGAGCGAGCATAGAAAGGGCTTTATCTTCAACGTCTTTTGCTGACTTGAATATCTGTAGGAACCGTTTGAGCAGGCAAACTCGGGCTGCTCCTCGAATCCCGGTATCCGGGAGAATGCCGAGCATGTGCACGAGCCATGTAGCAGACACGAAGCATGCTGAACATAAGTCTGCATATCTGCTTTTTAAGCCTTCTGCTAAGGCCTCAAAAAGCAGACCGAACTCATGGCTTACCAGAGCATATGCTACTTTCCTTTCCCACTCATCAGCTGCCTTCTCTTCTTCTCGCTAACATCATTAAGATCAAGGGAAAGGGAAGACAATACGTTAAAATTTTCAAGGGCCCAAAGCATCTTTGTACCGGTGGAAAGAAAATTTAATAGATGCTCACCCGATTTTCCTCGAATTCAACGTAGCTGTTGCCAAGATGCTCCATTCGCATGACAGCTCTATATCTCTTGTCGAGTCCTGCATGTTTTAGAAGGAAAGCCCGGGTAAGGGGCTTTCCAGACACAGAGAACCTCCCTTGTAACGACATGATTGTCTCGGCAGCAGCCAGTTGGGCAGCAGGGAAGTCGGTATTTTTTAGGCATGAAATAAGGGTATCTATTGCCTCTTCCCGGTAGATACTCATTTTCCTAGGCTCTGCCTAAAGAATTTAAGATATAGAGATGTCAGGTGTGGCTTTACCAAGATAACAAGTTCTAAATCGTGGAGAGAGAGAGAGAGAGAGAGAGAGAGATCAAAACCAGTAGATCCAGCTGGAGAAGGAGGCCGGCCACAACAGGACATTGGTCTTGGAGGGCCGTCTGCAGATAATTCAGGAAAGTGTGCATGGTACTGAAGGCACCTTCGTCCTTTATGATGTGAAGAATTTGCTCGTTGAATGTTCTCCTGGGGGAATTCAAATGCAAACAGCATCATATTCATTGAACCTTCCACGATAGATTTTTAGTACCCATAATAGATAATAAAATTCTTTGCATTCGGTAAGCAACTGCTTTCTGAAACTACCTGTTTAGCCTAACTAGCTCGGAGAGAAAACGAATTATCTCAAATCTCTCCGCATCAGCTGCCCCGATGAAACTTTCTAAAACAGGAGCTAACTCGGCTTTATCTGCGATCATGTCTCTGCACTTCCCATCTTCCTGCATGCATTTCGATAAGATGGCGACTGCAGCCATCCTCTCCTCAGACCATTCTGCCTCCAAACTCCCTATAATACTGTCGATAATGCCTGCTGATATCACCTTGCTAGTCATTGCGGCCGCCATGTTTTCCTGGCAGCCCCCGAGAATCTGTCTTAGCAAAAGAACCGATGCTGTCCTTGGCTTTAAGCACATTGACATCAACTCATCCGGGCTCTTCTTGATGACTGTTAAGAGGGAGTCTATAATGTCCATTTCTATGAGGCTGATCGCCGAAGGCCGCAACACGTATATCAGCACGACGGCCTCCAGCAGACCCTTCTTCAACAGAGCCACTATGCCGTCCACATCGGAGTCAACCTGAGTGAGCGTGTGAACCACAGATTTCTCCCTCGACCCCAGTTCGCACAGGAAGAAGACCGTTGCCCCCAGAACCCTGGTGTCCACAGAATTGAAGAGGATCTCCACGAACCCATTTATGACAGGAGGCCTCGAGAGCATGTTCACAATGTTGATTTGCAAACTGGCCTCCTGCCAGAACTGCTTGATCCGGAGGACGGCCATCTCGGACTCCTCCAGGATCTCCGACGTACAGAGCTTGTTGACATTACGCCGTAGCTCGCTAACTGTTCCATCGATGCTTGCTTGGCTGATGACACTATTTGGCGAGGTCGAATGCATCATTGGCTTTGCAATCGGGGTAATCTCCGGGCTATAATTCGGGGACTTGTCCAAAAGGGAACCGGGGTTCTGCTCCTGCCAGCTGGCTATAAGGCGTTTGAGCACGTAGTTCGTCTTGGGGAGCCGAGTGCTCTGCAGCTTCTGGCGGGTGATCGGGCACGTCGAGTTCCCCCTGTCGAGCCACTCTTGGATCGCTCTGCGCTCGTACGTCTGGCCTGTCTCCAGAGTCACCGGGTCGTCGAAGAGGTTGCTCGTGATGGGACAAACGAAGTCTTTAGGAGGAGTGTGCTTTCCACCACCAGGCGGGTTTCCGGACTCTGCCATGAATTGTCCCGGGGTGCTGATAGTTATAAACAAGAATATTTGCAAACACAACGTAAGCAAAATCAGAAAAAGTCCAAGGGACAGGGTGGTGATGATAAGTTAAAAAGACATAATTTCAAGATTTCACCCACCAACTCGGCTCCGCACGAATGGATTGCCTTTGTTTCTGAGGATGGCCTTTCCTAGGCTCGAACAAGGCCATGCTCCTGTTCCTTCCCTAGAAGACAAGAAAACGACGCAAAAGCATTAAAGAAAGAAAGAAAGAAAGAAAGAAAGAAAGAAAGACAAAAGCGGACGCAGGATTGATGAATCCAATGCTAGAGAGATTGTCCATCTCTCTCTTTCTTGTTTGCGTCGTTCGGGTTCACCTCGTCTTCGGCCTCGGATTCGGAAGAGGACCCGGCGGCCGAACCGTCTCGCTCCGACGAGGAGCTGGAGGCTTCGGAATCTGACGTCAAAGCTGGCGGCGGTGGAGGAAACGGCACGGGTATGACGGCGGCGGGAGGAGGTCGCTTCTGGCTCTTCAGAGTGGCGTCTGTGGCGAGCGAAGTTGCGGAGACCCTCTGAGGATAAGATGGCGGGTTGCTGCTGCTGCTCCCACCGATGCTGTGGTATTCAACCGACCGGTCTCCTTCGGCCCATATTGGCTGCACCAAACAAAGATTGATTTGCGGAAAGACTCTGAGCGTGTCCCAAACAGTCAAACCGAACCCTCGAGCGAGAAAGCGACGGTGACTTTTTCCGGGAAAATTTCTACTGAATCCCGCGATGGAAAAAATAAAATAAAAAATGAAGGTGCTTTTTGGGTCTTAGCAGATTATTATTTTTTCTTTCTCGGGAGCAAGACGAAGAAGTGCCGTCGTCTGGGCAGCGAGCGGCGCAGCCCATGAGGGAACCGGAGCCAGGTCGAACTCAGTTTCGAAGAACTTTGACGGAGTCAAATCTTTTTTGTTAAGAGAGATTCAAAGAGCAGGAATGGATCTACGCGACATTACCACCCTAAAGACATCATTGGGGCGTATGCATGGCCGAAGACCGTTTCAGACAAGAACACCAAGCCAATGGCTGCGGGGCGAGGGGGTTATAAAAGGGGTTGATACGCGAATTTCGTTGCTGGAAATGTTGATCGATTCTTGTTTTCCCTCGTTAGAATATGCATTTTGCGATGGGACGATGACGAGGATCACGTTCCTTGTCCCTCCTATCCGCTAGGTGCAAAACCCGCGCCCTTCCCTGGCGCTTATGCTATAGAATGTGGAAATGACGGTATTATGGACTTGCATTCATCATTTTATGACGGTATTATAGTTGAGTTTGAGTCGGAATAGATTTCAGAAAAGATTGTATCCACTAAGTTGATATTGTACTTTCTGATGAAAATCCCAATTAATATGACAATTCTTAGTATGGATAATGTAGTTATATACCATATCGATAACAATAAATTCTTCCTTATATATATATATATGACAATTTATGAAATAAGGTAAAATAAAGTGTGTTTTTCGGGCACGTGTTCAGTTCGTCCATGTGAATTTTTCATTACAAATAAGGAACGGATGTAACTTTTAAAGGGTTAATACCATCAAAAATCCCAAACTGGTATACCTGTAATAATTTTACGCCAAATTATTTTTTTTGATTATGAAAAACCCCAAACTGGTATATCTATGATAAATTTACACCAAATTGATATTGCTGTGACAAATTTAACCTTCGTTAGTTTTCCTTAAATTTTACGGTCGAATTGCTAAATTGGATGACATGTGACAATTGTTGAGTGTACACGTTACCCTATATTTACTATTGGTGTATCAATTTAAAATTTTTCGTGATATTAACTCAATTTAATGAAAATTGGCAGATGATAAATTTGTCATATGTGTATTAGTTTGAGATCTTTTATGGTAAAAAAAATAGTTTGAGGTAAATTTGTCACATGTGTACCAGTTTGAAATTTTTCGTGATATTAATCATTTTTTAAATTCAGAAAATGAGTTTATTCAAGGGCAAAAAAAGAATATTGCCAAATAGTACTTGAAGAATAAAAGGAGAACAGGAGAAGAAAATGCATTACGTTATACCGTCCATGGTGGAAGCCCATCTCCTCTGAATCCGCCGTCCTCTCCTCCGTCGTCTCCTCCTCCTCTTCCAATGCGTCGACTCTCCCTCTCTTTTCCACCACCACGGGCGGCGGCTTCACCATTTTGCCTCCATCTCCGCTCTCCAGGACCTCCCTAAAGTACCTCGAGTAGACGGCACAGTTCGCATCGATCACGCGCTCATAGTTGCTCTCCAGCTCCTTCAGTTTCCCCGCCTGGTCTCCGCTCATCTTCGAGAGCACCTTCGTGCACGGAAGAACCACCGACACGTCGCATGAGAAGTCGTCGTTGACGTGGCCTGCGAAATGAACCGGACCTGAATTCGCCATGATCTTCGACCTCTGGTCGTTGAACCACTCGAGGACGGGGATGAGGTGGACCAGGAAGAGGTCCTCGAAGATTGCTGGCGCGATCTCCGACCGTGCAAGGGAGGGATCGGAGGAGAAGACATCGATTAGGCGGAGAGCCGCGTCGAGAGGCCGACCGCAGAGGGAGTAGATGAGGGAAAGGAGGAAGAATGAGAAGGGGGAGCTGGACTGAGAGAGGAGGAGCTTCTCCGCGAGGTGGAGGGAGGAGGACCGGACGGAGGAGTTCGCGGTGGAAATGGCATTCTCTAGGGTCTCGGCAGCGAGGTTGAGCGGCCGGAGGACCGGGCTGGACCGTGGGAGCTTGTGGCGGAAGGCGGAGAAGAGCCTGTGGCGGAGCTCGGGCTGCGAGAGGGCTTCGGAGAGGAAGGCAGTGGAAAGGCGGAGGATTTCAGAGGGCACCGCGGTGGTGGCAGCGGCGGTCATGGTGGTTTGTTGGCGGTGCCGAAAATGGGCGAGTGGAGGTGAAGAGGTGGTGGTATAACCGGCCAAAGATGTTTGACAGTGCTCTTTGTGCTGGCGCGGAGACGGCTAATCAAATGACCAAGGTGACCCTGCGGCAACAATGAGCAATATCCTTATATGTTAATGATTTTGTATTTTGCTAAGAGATGATAACAAAAATTGCCCCTGAACATTAATTAGCCTAGTACACAATGTGATTTTCTAACTTTCAATTTAATTATTCAATGTGATAATTGCATTTAGCTCAATGTGTAATGTCGTACTTGAACTTTTAATTTATTTAATATGATCATTGAACTTTCAATAATTGTTTAGACCAGTCCTAAAATATATGAAAAAAGAGAATTGATTACGTAACAATTTTTAGGCGACTGTTAGGTTAACAACCTATTTTGAGCAACGAAAAATACAAATAACAATTGATTAAAATGGTCATGGGGTTCATTCCTTTAAGAATTTGTGGCCTACAAGGTATTGTTATTCTCACAGCTACTTAAAGAGTACTATGCTAGCAAAATCTTAAAAATAACAAAATGTTATCCTTATAGTAATTTAAGTTCAATGATAGTATTAAACATCAAGGACCACATTGAACATATTATAATTTGAGGGATAATTGCATATTAAACTAAAGTTCATCAGTTAATTGAATGGAATTAAAAGTTGAGAGACCATGTGTTGTCTTTTAAATGACCACTTGGGTCCTATTTTTTCCCCCTTTTGCTTACAATAGGAGGGAGGGAGGGAGGGAGGGGTAGTATGGTCATTTCGTGGGGGCTTTGAAATAACGCGGCAAACTGAATCTTCATGAGATAAACAGGTGGGGCCCCCACCTTTGCCGACCAGGCCGGCTTGACCGTGGATCAACGTGTTTAACCTTTCCTCCGCCTTCAAATTGGCGTTGCCCCCATGTTTGTTTGATTTTCTTAATCAAGGTGTCTTTTGAGCTTTGTCCCTTTCTTTCTTGCCGACTCTTGCGACTCTTCTCCGGACAAAGGACTGCTACTACCTGTAAACAATGAGCAAAACCGATTTGACAGCGTACGCACTCCATGAATAAGGATTTTTTTTTTTATTTCTTTCAAAGATCAAGTTGGAAAGCATCCCACGTACGTCATTCTCTCGTCATGAACGATTTGGGGGAGGGAAACCCTACTTAGAGGAAAAGAGCGACCTACCTAGATCGGCTGACGACGTCGAGAGTGGATGATAATACGCCCGCGTCCGACTCGAATTGATAGTCGCACCATTCGAGTGCACGCTACGACAATAGCTCGAGTTAAATGGCACCTCGAACTCCACTCGACTTGTTGTGGAACATCGATTGAAGATTTTCTTTTTGCTTTTTGTCGGCAAAATGACATAAATAATTCTTAAATTTTGACGGAATGTGCAATCTAATCCATGAACTTTTAATTTGTTCAATTTAGTCCCTAAATTTTAGCAAAATGTGCAATTTGATTCATAAACTTTTGACTTGCTCAATTTAGTCTCTGAATTTTTAGTAAATGTTCAATTTAATTCTTGAACTATATGAAAATGTTCAATGTTATCCATGAACTTAAATTAACAAAAGGACTATATTGAACATTTTTCTATAATTTAGGGATTAAATTGAACATACACTAAAAGTTTAGGGATTAAATTGAACAAGTCAAAAGTTTAGGGACCAAATTGCAAATTCTCTCAAAGTTCATAGACTAAATTAAACAAATTAAAAGTTAAGAGACCGGATTGCACATTTTGCGAAAGTTCAGGGACTATTTATATAAATATCCCTTTTTTGTTAGTATTTAGTGTATCTCGTACCAAAATTTGGGATCTATTTTTCATTTGTTAGTCAGCATAATATATGGTGTATCTCTTATAAATTTTTTTGGTCGTATTTGGTACATTTTCTCTCATATAAATTAGCTAGACATTCGGTACATTTTCTGCTAGGCAATATCTTGTGTATAAATTTTGTATAGTACGATAAGCAATGTAAGGAATTGCGAATCCTCTCATGGAATTGAAGCATAGTGTTTACAGATCACGCCAGGTAAATTTTACCCGCAACATTTGTGATACGGTCAAGGAAGCATCTACAAAGAGGGTTGTCGATAACTTGATATTGACCCTTCCTCATTGTATTGTTTCAACATCCCGGACCGATGAGAAAAATTGTACTCGTTTCACGAGTGCTAACTCGGGATTAACTACACAACATGGTGAAGGCGACAAGACGCGCATTGCGGGCGAAAAAAGAAACTCGGGTTTTATCGACGAATGTCTAGAGAAACTTTCCGTGCTTTGTTTGTAAAACGAATTAAGAGGTGTCTTATCCCATATTGAAAGGATGTGAATGTGCAAACGGACTAGATTTGACACTAATAAGCAATTAGTAATTTTTTATTTGTTAAAATGCGAAATTATTATATATGTACTGATAAATGTTGTGTCGTAGCGAAACAGTGCGATTACTCACAAATGAATTGCAATTAATTTTTATTAAGTTATCATTTTGAATTTAATTATAATAAAATAAACTTTTTGATTAGCAAAATTGTGCGACTGTTCACAAAAGAGTTATTAGGGGTGTGCAAACTGGAGCGGACCGGCTTGGACAGGACTGGATCTGTCTAAATCGGCCTAAATAGGCCGGGTTGGTCTGGTCCTTGAGGTTGGCGATCTAGTCCCCAGTCCCAATAAATGGGATCGGTGACTAGACGGTTCGGTCCACGGTTCCATGATTTGGGACCGGACCGCCATTATTTTTTTTAAAAGATTAATATACATCTAGAGTTAACCTATTTTTAACATTCTGAAAAGCCCATAAATTTCATCTCACGTCTCTTGAGTTTAGTGGTGCTATTGTACATATTATTTAGCAATTTGAGTTTTGGTATTACTTTGTGACAAAATCAGGTCTTAATTGATAATAAGATCTGTTCCTTATGATGGTCATGTGCACAAAGAATAAGTACTTACGTGCATGAGGACAGAAACTCGAGTCATTAGGCAGATTTGAAAAATCTATTTTTTTCACAATCAAAAATAAAAAAAAGGAAGAAATAAAATCCGAGTACGGTTCCATCAGCCACCTGAGTTCAGCGGGCCACATGCGGGCGTCGATTACGAGCATAAAAGATCACATCAAGACTGGATCGAACACACGTTGGGTGCCCCTAACATTTATGTGGTTGTCTTGTCGTCGTAGGTTGGTTATAGATTGAAAATTAACAATGTAAATTAACATTGCATTGTAATTTCTAAGTGTTATATTTTTATAAGAAATTAGAGTTAGCGGTCCTATTCGACCCGGATAGGGACCAGCTCGGACCGCCGGTCCTGAGCTAGTCTGTGATCTCGAAAATAAGGAGACCAGGACTATTGATCCAGTTTTCGGTTCCATGCCAAGACCGGACTGGCCTGGACCATGCACACCCCTAAGAGTTACGGTTTTTTTATTACTTAATTTTGAATTTTGTATTATTTCTTATGATCTTTTGAATTGTTTGTGTCTGTTCGGAGATAACTACCGGTTTGGATATAAAGAGTTGTGTTTAAATTAACTTCCTTTGAAAATGGAGATTTATGTCCGAATTGACTTTCTATGGAGATAAAGAGTTGTGTAGAATTAATCTCCTTTGGGAATGAATAGTTGTGTTAGAATATAGTTACTTTTGGAATGAAGAGTTGTTTTCTCGTCAATTATATCTTCACACTATGACTCTTTTCGTTTTACACTTAAAAAATTTTAGAACTTCAATTTTCATTTTTCTCTAAGAAAATACCCATCTTCTTCAATTATTTATTCAGAAATATCTTGGAGACGTATCAGAATTGTAATATGATATTCTCATCAAGATTTTCTTATAACCTAGAGGATATTTGTCTAAAACCATTAACGACATTGTATGATAAATAAATCTTTAAAGAGAGTGTTATCACTAGGGGTAAGCAAAGAAGACTGCCTGGACCGGAACCGCCCGGACCGGACCAAGATCGATGGTCCGATTTTCGATTTTAGATGGATTTGGTCCGGTTCTCGATTCCTAAAATTGGAATCGGTGAATGGGCGGTCGGTTTCCTAGTCTAGGCCTAGGACTAGACAGGACTACCCGGACCTCACCGGTCTTTTTTTTATATATATATTTTTAAAAGTAAACCTAATGTTTACTTATTTAGATTTAGGGTTTTCTTCGTAGATCTCTTTTTTTTTTTTAACCTCTTTTCTTCGAAGACCTTTTTTTTTACCTTTCGCGTTTATACTTCGTGAACCTACTTTTCGATTTTTGTGATGGACATAGGTGATAAGTTTGGGATTTAGACTTGACCGGACCAAAATTATACCTTTGCAATTTTTTTTTCGCGAACACCAGTTCCTTGAAATCGCACAGGAATTGGATCGGACCATCGCCTCGGTCTGCGATTTCAAAAAATGGGAACCGGGACCATCGGTTCGGTTCTCGATTTTTGATGAGAACCAGATCGGATCAGGAACTGCTCACCCCTATTTATCACACCTTATAGTTTGATTTCATTGTTAATTCCATTTGCTAAATTTTTCAACAGAAGTCGAATCAACGACATCTAAATTTAATGCCAAAGATATATGTAATTCCATGATCGTTTCACGGATCTTTAATTCCCTCGACAAGCATCTATTGGGTAGCATGGCATACGCATAGGAAGCAAAGGTAGTGTGGGACGAGTTGAAGGAGAGATATTCTCGAGACAATGGACCTCAAATTCACGAGATCAAAATCGAGATTGGGCTGATACTGCAAGAAGGACGTTCGGTGATGGAATACTACACCAAATTCAAGGTCTCATAGGATGAACTTGATGAATATGATCACATTTCAGAATGAGCAAATGCTGCAGCCATGAAAATATGTGAAGAGGAAGGAGGTGGAGAAGATTCACCTCTTTCTCATGAGACTCTATTGTTGAGACCTATGGGAATATTTATTCTCTTCGCTAAATGATCACGGAGGGGGAGCATGAACGATCAATTTTCCGAGGAGGGAAGAGAAGATCGAGAGTGCTTCTTTCTTGGTTGGAAGAGCAAGTTCTAGAAAAATTATTGTTCAATAAGCTTAAATGTGACCATTGTGGGAAGGTTGAGCATGATGAGATTCATTGCTGGGAGTTGATTGGATATCCTCCAAATCGATAGCCAAGGCGTGTGGAAAGGCATGCAAAGGAAAAGATTTCACAGCCGCTTTACAATCCGCATAGACCACCACCAATAGTTTTGGCACCATTGCAGATAACAATCGAGGAGGTCCACAGGGGATGGAGACAGCTGCAACAATGGACAATGATCAATATCAACATTTGGTCAATTTGCTCATGGAAATGGAACCCCCTACTTCTAATGATCAATTCCTAGGCATGGTCTATTAGCACAATAACCTTTCCACAAATTGGATTATTGATAGTGACACCTCCAAACATATGACACGACAATTTTTACTTCTAAATCGATGAATGTTCGTGGATACATATCCTAATCCAAACTCGATTTGAATACTAAATGGTAATTTTGCCGGAGGGTAAGAAACACATAGGGTGCTAATGAGTTTACAAAACCAATGTTCGAGCCGATGGTAGGATTGAGGGATATAAAACTTATCTTGTCGCGAAGGGATTCACCCACATAGAGGGCATGGAGTTCCATGAAGCCTTTGCACCAGCGGGTAAATTAGTCACTATAAGATGTCCTCTTGTAGCTGCATTGGCTCATAATTGGGAGTTGCATCATATGGACGTCATCAACGCATTTCTACTAGGCCACTTGGATGATGTGAAACTTCCATCGAGTTTGATCACAACGGGCTCGAATTGATAGTCGCACCATTCAAGTGCACACTACGACAATTGTGGCTCGACCTCGAGTAAAATGGCAGCTTGAACTCCACTCGACTTGTTAAGGAAGAGCGGTTGAATATTTTCTTTATGTTTTTTGTTGGCAAAATGACACAAATAGTCCATAAACTTTGGTAGAATGTGCAATCTGATCCCTGACATTTTAATTTGTTCAATTTAGTCCCTAAACTTTAGCAGAATGTGCAATTTTATCCCTAGCCTTTTGACTTGTTTAATTTTGTTCCCGAATTTTTAGTAAATGTTCAATTTAGTCCATAGACTATATGAAAATGTTCAACGCTATCCCTGATCTTAAATTAACAAAAGGACTAGATTGAACATTTTCCTATAATTCATGGACTAGATTGAACATATACTAAAAGTTTAGGGATTAAATTGAACAGGTCAAAAGTTTAGGGATCAAATTGCACATTCTATCAAAGTTCATGGATTAAATTGAATAAATTAAAAGTTAAGGGATCAGATTGCACATTCTGCGAAAATTTAGGGACCATTTATGTAAATATCATTTTTTTGTTAGTATTTAGTGTATCTCACACCAAAATTTGGGATCTATTTTTTGTTTGTTAGTCAACATAATTTATGGCGTTTCTCTTATAAATTTTTTTGGTCGTATTTGGTACATTTTATCTCATATAAATTAGCCAAACATATTTGGTACATTTTCTGCTGAGCAATATCTTGTGTATAAATTTTATATAGTACGGTAAGCAATGTAAGGAATTGCGAATTCTCTCATGGAATTGAAGTGGAGAGTTTACAGATCACGCCAGGTAAATTTGACCCGCATCATTTGTGATACGGTCAAGGAAGCATCTATAAAGAGGGTTGTCGATAACTTGATATTGACCCTTCCTCATTGTATTGTTTCAACATCCCGGACCGATGAGAAAAATTGTACTCGTTTCACGTGTGCTGACTCAGGATAAACTACATAACATGGCGGATACGACAAGATGCCCATTGCGGGCGAAAAAAGAAATTCAGGTTTTATCGACGAATGTCTAGAGAAGCTGTCGGTACTTTGTTTGTAAAACGAATTAAGAGGTGCCTTGTCCCATATCGAAATGATGTGAGTGTGCAAGCCGACTAGATTTGGCACTAATAAGCTATTAGTAATTTTTTTGTTTGTTAAAATGCGAAATTATTATATATGTACTGATAAATGTTGTGTCGCAACGAAACAGTGCGATTACTCACAAATGAATTGCGATTATTTTTTATTATGTTATGACTTTGAATTTAATTATAATAAAATAACCTTTTTGATTAGCAAAATTGTGCGGTTGTTCACAAAAGAGTTACGTTTTTTTTATTACTTAATTTCGAATTTTGTATTATTTCTTATGATCTTTTGAAGTGTTTGTGCCTGTTCGGAAATAACTATTGGTTTGAATATAAGGAGTTGTGTTCGAATTAACTTCCTTTGAAAATGAAGATTTCTGTCCGAATTAACTTTTTATGGAGATAAAGAGTTGTGCCGAATTAATCTCCTTTGGAAATGAATAGGCGTGTTAGAATATAGTTACTTTTGGAGTGAAGAGTTGTTTTCTCTTCGGTTATATATTCACACTATGACTCCTTTCGTTTTACACTTAAACAATTTTAGAACTTCAATTTTAATTTTGCTCAAACAAAATACCCATCTTCTTCAATTATTTCCTCAGAGATATCCTGAAGAAGTATCAGAATTGTAATATGATATTCTCATCGAGATTTTGTTATATCTTAGAGGATATTTGTCGAAAACCATTAACGATATTGTACGATAAATAAATCTTTAAAGAGAGTGTTATCACTAGGGGTGAGCAAACAAGACAGCTCGGACCGGACCGGGACCGGGACTGATGGTCCAATTTTTGGTTTTAGAGGGATCCGGTCCTGTTCTCGATTCCTAAAATTGGAACAGGTGACTGGGCGGTTCGATTCCTTATTCTAAGCCTAGGACCGGACTGCCTGGACAGGACCAGTCCTTTTTTTTTTTTAGTTTTTTAAAAAGTAAATCTAATGTTTACTAGTTTAGGCTTAAGGTTTGTTTCGTAGATCTCTTTTTTTACCTCTTTTCTTCGAAGACCTTTTTTTTGCCTTTCGCGTTCATACTTCGTGAACCTACTTTTCGGTTCTTGTGATGTACATAGGTAATAAGTTTGGGATTTAAACTTGACCGAACCAAAATTAAACCTTTGCAAAAAAATTTTTTCGCGGACACCGGTTCCTTGAAACCGCTCGGGAATCAGATCGGACCACCGGTTCGGTTCGCAGTTCCGAAAAATGGGAACCAGAGCCACCGGTCTTGTTCTTGATTTTTGATGAGAACCGGACCAGATTGAAAACTGCTCACTCCTAGTTATCACGCCTTAAAATCTGATTTCGTTGTTCATTCCATTTACTAAATTTTTCAACATAAGTCGAATCCAACAACATCCAAATTTAATGCCAAAGATATATGTAATTCCATGATAGTTTCACGGATCTTTAATTCCCTCGACAAGTATCTATAGGGTAGCACGGCATATGTAGGGGAAGCATAGGTAATGTGGGACGAGTTGAAGGAGAGATATTCTTGAGATAACAGACCTCAAATTCACGAGATCAAAATCGAGATTGGGCTGCTACCGCAAGAAGGACGTTCGGTGATAGAATACTACACCAAATTCAAGGTCTCATAGGATGAACTTGATGATTATGATGACGTTTCATAATGAGCATATGCTGCAGCCATGAAAATATGCCAAGAGGAAGGAGGTGGAGAAGATTCACCCCTTTCTCATGGGCCTCTGTTGCTGAGACCTATGAGAATGTTTGTTCTCTTTGCTAAATGATCATGAAGGAGGAGCATCAACGATCAATTTTCCGGGGGAGGGAAGAGAAGATCGAGAGTGCTTCTTTCTTGGTTGGAAGAGCAAGTTCTAGGAAAATTATTGTTCAAGAAGCTTAAATGAGACCATTGTGGGAAGGTCGAGTATGAGGAGATTCATTGTTGGGAGTTGATTGGATATCCTTCAAATCGATAGCCAAGGCGTGTGGAAATGTACGCAAAGGAAAAACTTTCACAGCGGCTTTACAATCCGCATAGACCACCACCACCACCAACTTTGGCACCATTGCAGATAGCAATCGAGGAGGTCCACAGGGGATTGAGAGAGCTGCAACAATGGACAATGATCAATATCAACATTTGGTCAATCTGCTCATGGAAATGAAACCGCTCACTTCTAGTGATTAACTCTTAGACATGGTCTATTAGCACAACATCCTTTTCACAAATTGGATTATTGATAGTGACACCTCCAAACATATGACATGACAATTTTTGCTTCTAAAACAATGAATGTTCACGGATACATATCCTAGTCTACACCCAATTTGAATACTAAATAGCAATTTTACCGGAGGGTAAGAAACACATAGGGTGCTAATGAGTTTATAAAATCAATGGTCGAGCTGATGGT
Organism: Rhodomyrtus tomentosa; assembly: GCA_028455895.1. Classification (NCBI taxonomy): domain Eukaryota; kingdom Viridiplantae; phylum Streptophyta; class Magnoliopsida; order Myrtales; family Myrtaceae; genus Rhodomyrtus; species Rhodomyrtus tomentosa. The sequence goes on from JAPCWY010000004.1 coordinate 38,101,989, forward strand.
AGGATTGAGCGATATAAAATCATCTTGTCACGAAGGGATTCACCCACATAGAGGGCGTGGAGTTCCATGAAGCCTTTGTAGCAGTGGGTAAACTAATCACCATAAGATGTCCTCTTGCAGCTTCATCGGCTCATACTTGGGAGTTGCATTAGATGGACGTCATCAACGCATTTCTACTGGCAACTTGGATGATGTGAAACTTTCACTGGGTTTGATGACAACGGGCTCGAATCGTGCATCTCGACTGCATAAGTCTTTATTGTTGAAATTCGGAGGCATAAAGCTCCGATACCAAATGTTGAAATTAGAGAGGCGCAGTTTTGATACCACTCACTCAAGAGAAACTCACAGGGAAGAAGATGAACTACTTTATACGCTAAAAATTTCTTTGCATCTACTTTTTTAGAAACGATTATAGAACTTGCCTTTATATAGGCTAGACAAATGACTCTTGGCATACCCTAGGAACGTGAAATGATACGTCTAGATACATAGTTATAATTACACATTGGAATACTAAAGAACTCTCGAGATACACAACTAATGATGACTTTTGAAAACAACAAAGCAATAAAGACAATAAAGACACTTTAACACGCTCGCCGAAGAGACACCATCGGGAATTGAACAGTCTTTCGACAACTGCCAAAGTACGAAGAGTCGCACTATTGAATATTCTAGAGTAGGCGGTGATATCTTCAATACTCCCCCTCATCGACTACTCCCTTTGTCACGTCTCGATTCCCGGGCACACAATATCCCTACCAAATCGCCTCAGGTCATAATGATAACGTCCCAGGCATAACGAACATGTTAGGTGCCATATCATTGATCCATCATATGACCATGCAACTCATTCAACAATCGTTCGTTCTTATCTTTACTTATAGCCAACAGTCAAACATTTGTGCTCAAGACTCGACTTACGGCCATTGTCGTGCCAAATGTGTCATATGAAACACACGACGTGATAAACATGCATCACACTAGTTATTATTTATGTCAAGCAGCCACAACACCAATATTCCACGAATTGGCACTTCAATTGATTACCAATCAATCTAGTCTCGTTGTCACATAAACATAGCAACAGACAGGTATCACAATTAAGTATTTCAATAACTAGCCATAGCATTTTCGAGATAACCACTATGTCCCAACATTTCAAAGCCAAATGACCAAGCAACGATTCGTCGAACTAACTAACCTTTCCAATTGAGGCCGTTTAACTTATTCCAAAATGCTAGCATGTATCGACCTCAATCAGTCTACCTAAATGCCTAAAAATGCTAAGCACAACCATTCTAACGCAATCAGCAACCTAACCAAAGATTAGATGTCAACTCACCGTCAAGTGGACTCAGAACGATAATAATGGCCTTTGCGTGCTCTTGCGCTCCGACCCAAGAATCGACAAGCAATGGACGTCAATTCAACCTAGTGATGAATTCAATTCGAAGCCAAGACCTAATAGGACATCATGTGAGTTGGCAAGATCACGCCGGAATTCGATTAAGCAATAACCAGTAAGAACATCCCCTAAACAAAACCCAAGTATGGTAATGGCAGAACTGTGCATTAGGGAATCAAACTCCTATGGTTAATTTTGGGTGAGAGAGAAACTTGAGAACGATCCTAAGATGTTAAAGGATGTTTCACAAGGTTGAGAAAGGCTAACGGGGGTCAGTGGTGGCCTAGAGAGGTGTCAATACTCATTTCCCATAAACTGGAACCAAACGACATCTTCGGATGGCGACGCATACAGTTTCGAAATGCAGAACTGTTTTAGGCTATTTTTCGACTTGATGATGTTGTAGAGAGGCTAAGGAAGGTGTGGCAAAAAGTAAGGATCAATTTAGGTTCGTTTTGAGCTTAAACGACACATTTTCCTCCAAAGACAAAATCTGAAAACTGCATTGGCAACAGCTGGACGTGGACCTTTTTGAGTAATTTCGGTCACCTATGGGCTTCTATTGAGCTAGGGGACATTATAGGAACCTAGCTAGATGTCGTAAGATGTCGGGGATGGTCGGGGTTTACCTCGATGGCGCACGATGCAGCTACGACGATGGTAGAGAAGAACCGGACACAACAGAACAAGTGCGGTGGTGGTTGTCGGTATTAGAGTTTCTAGCTATTGTTTTGAACCCCTTGAGTAGAATTTTATAGACATGATGTGAGTTATGGCCTTGTTCACAATCCATGTGGGACTTTGCTAAGCTTGGAAATGCTCATTCATATAAGGAGAAGTTCTTGTCCACAAATGTTTCACGGGACCTTGTTCACCCAACCACATATAAAGGGCCTTAGGTTCTACCATCTATTCTATGTGGGACATCCCTTTAGAAAACCCTAATGGCACTTCCGTAAATTCTTGAAAAGTTCGGGGGTATTTTGGTAAAAAGTCACCCTCGGTAAAATTCGACCGCCGACAATTCTCGCTAGAGGGTTTTTCTCATCCAATCTCAATCTAATTGATTTAGGACGAGGCCTAAGTTCAGGAAGTTCCAATCCTAAGATGAGGAAATCAATTAGTCAAGCCTTAAACTATTCGATTGCTAAATTTAGGAAATTCTCGATTTCCTTCTCTTAAATAGCTATTTTCCAATTCCGATCAAAAAAAGAAGAAGCTATTTTCCAATCAAAAGAAATATGCGAGAATTCACAGAAGATTCACATTCACATTCCTATTATCAAAAAGAAGTTTAATTTCTAGGGCATCACACCCTCTGAGGATAGTTCTCGCGGCATGCCAAGTTGAGTTCGAAACTTTTCAAACTTTGCTGCTCGAAGACCTTTGGTGAAGATATCAACAACTTGATCACCTGTCTTGGTGTAGTCCATTTTAATCTCACCCTGCAACACCTTCTCTCGTAGAAAGTGATGATGGACTTCCACATGCTTTGTTCGAGCATGAAAAACTGGATTCTCTACTAAGCTTATAACGGATAGATTATCACAATATATTGTTGCCGAATAATCTATCGGTTGACAAAGATCATCCAATAACTGCACTAGCCACGATCTCTCCCGAGCTTCCATTGCTGATGCTCTATATTTAGCTTCTGTCGTAGACAACAAAACCGTCGGCTCTCTCTTACTACATCAAGACACTACTGCTGACCCTAGATTAAATGAGTATCCAGTAGTCGATCGTCGAGTATATCGATCTCCAACATAGTCAGCGTCACAATGACCAACCAACTCACCTGATGATTCCCTCTTATATAGAAGCCCAAAATCAAATGTCTTCTTAACATAACATACCTCAGGATGCGCTTGGCTGCATCCAAATGAGGCTTCCGTGGCTTCTCCATGAATCAACTCACTACTCCTACTGCAAAAGCAATATCAGGTCGAGTTATGGTAAGGTAAATTAGACTACTTATCAGTTGTCTGTACATGGTCGAATCTTCTAACTTACGACCTTCATCGGCACATAGGTTTGCATTCCCATCCATTGGAGTAGATATAGGCTTGCAATTGAACATCCCGAATTTTTTCAAGAGATCTCGTGCATACTTCTGCTGACATAGGAATAATACTTCCTTTGTCCCGTCAACCTCGAGTCCCAGAAAGTGTTTCAGCTGTCTAAGGTCCTTCATCTGGAGAGGTTGGCTCTGATTCGATGTATTTCATCTTCATTATCTCCAGTAATGATGAGATCATCCACATAAACCAGCACAGCTGCAATCTTTCCATCTTCTTCCTTTACGAATAGGCTCGAATCTATTAGAGCTACAGAATAACCACTCTTCAACAAGAATTCTGCAATCTTGCCGTACCATGCTCTCGGGGCTTGCTTCAAGCCATACAATGCTTTCTTTAGCTTGCAGACATACTTAGGATGAGTTTTACTCTCGAAACCATTCGGCTGCTCCATGTATATATCTTTGTCGAGTTATCCATGCAAGAAGGCATTCTTCACATCCATTTGCCACATGTTCCACAACTTGCTTGCTGCAAGTGCTAATAGAACTCGAACTGTGGTAACCTTTGCTATTGGGCTAAAGGTTTCTTCATAATCGACACCATACTTCTGTGAAAAACCTCGAGCCACTAAACGTTCTTTATACCTTTCAATTGACCCATCTGATCGAGTCTTAAGTTTGTAAACCCATTTGCAAGAGATAGGACGTACCTCTTCAGGTTTCGCACCAAGTCCCACATCTCATTCTTCTTCAACGCCAGGATTTCTTCTTCCATGGTATTCCTCCATTGTGTACTCTTCGATGCTTCCTCATACGTCGATGGCTCGATCACACTGATGTCTTCAGTCAATGCCGCATTGGCATACTTGGGGTTTGGCCTCTTTTGCCTCATCGATCTTTGAAGTTAAGGCTCTTCTTCTTCGATTTTTTCGACCTGATTTGGTCGAAGTTTTTCTATTGATATTCAACGCTTACCAAATTAACTTGTCGATCCTGGTGATTGTGCTTCGACATCTTCGTCGACATCTTTCTCGACACGCTGATCCTCATCGAATTCTTTTAGCCTTTCTTCGACCTCTTCTTCGATATTCTGTGAATTTGGCAATTCGACAGCTTGAGGTGACCACCATGATGACAATTCATCGAATACAACATTTCTCGAAGTATAACACTTCCCTGTTGTGGGATCACAACACTTTCACCCTTTCCGTTGGTCATCATATCTCACGAAAATACATCAAACCGCATTCTTATCGAATTTGCTGCAAAGATGTTCTGGCACAAAAGCATAACATACACATCCGAAAACTCTGAAATGACTTACCGCAGGCTTGCGATTCCACAACTTTTCATGCGGTGACATAAATCCAAGCCTTGACTGCGATAATCTATTGATTACGTGTGTCGTTGTCTTCACACACTCCGCCCAAAACTTCGGTGGGACATTCTTCGCATGTAGCATGCTCCTGCATGTCTCTGCCAAATGTCAATTCTTCCTTTCGGCAACTCCATTCTGCTGCGGCGTATATAGACAAGTATACTGTCAACATATCTTGCATTCACGTAAGTACTTCGTGAACTCATAGAAAGTATATTCTCATCCATTATCAGTATGAAGGCAAAGAATCTTCTTGCCTACACCACTTTCAACCTTCTCTTGAAATTCCCTAAACTTAATAAATGCCTCAGATTTATCCTTCATGAAATCAACCCATACATACTTGGAGAAGTCGTCGATGAAAGTGATCATGTACTTGAATTCGTTGACAGATGATTGTTTCATCGAAGCAAACACATCCGAGTGAATGAGCTCGAGAGGTCTACGAGTTTTAAACGATGATTCCTCATAAGGAAGTTGATGTGCCTTTCCGTACTGGCACCCGGCACAAACCACGTCTTCTTGAACTTCCAATTGGGGAAGACCCTTCAACATATTCTTCTGCACCATAATCTTCAACTTGTGATAACTTACATACCCAAGCCGCGCATGCCACAAGTCAGGTGTATCATTTCTTCGGGTTTTGTTTACGTATGCCGTTTGAGCTAATATCACGTAAACGTATTCCAGTCGACGTCCCTCCATGATTGGTCGACTAGTGGGCTTTACACTTCGGTACACCTTAACATCTCGTGGACCGAATACCACAAAATTACCAGAGTCTCTGAGCTGGGACATAGACAACAAATTCTTCTTCATTCTCGGCACATGATACACATTTTTCAATTCGACCCGTTCTGAATTGAATCGAGGAGTTATCATCATTTTGCCAATTTTGAGAGATTGACAACCTCGTCTTGTCTGCTGTAATGACAACACGCCCACCAGCATAATCAAGCAAGTTCAACAGCTTACCTTGATCTCCAGTCATGTGATTCGAACATCCTGAATCAACAATCCAATCAGCATCATAATTAATCGACTTATCACTTATAATGACTAAAGCCGTTGAATCGCTCATCTCGGCAATAGACGAGGCAGCGAGTTCATCTTGCAACTCTGTTGCAACTGACGCATGGAAATCCCATTCTTCGTTGCCATCGATCTTCTTTGATGACGCTGCAACATTTCCTTCAACTCTCTTGGCTCGACAATCTCTAGCAAAATGACCTTCCTTGCCATAGATGTAATAACGTCCTTTACGTCTTTTGTCATTGTCATTTTTGTCGCGACTCGGCCAAGCTCCCCCTGGTTGGCGACTCGTCTCTCCTAGACGCCTTTGCCATTCTCCACGATCTGGTTGCTGTTACCTTTCGACATGATTTTTCTCCGGCTTGCCATCTCTATTGTTGCCACCGAATCTACTCTGGCCCTCGAACCCTCTCTTGTCACTGAAGAGGGCACTCTCGTCTCCCTTGATCGTGACTTTAGACATTTGATTATATAAAGTCTCTTGTTTGGCCAAGATATTCTCCAGATCGGTCAACGTCGGTTGAGTTGCCCATCTGCGAGTAGCCGTAACAATACCGTTATACTCTGACTTTAACTAGTGAATAATAATCCTTCTCATTCTCGTTTTTTAGATGGCATTATTCTAATCCAGTTTTGAAATCTCGTCACAAATAGACTTAACTTTGGAGAAATACTGACTCACCGTCACATTTTGCTACGACATCGACAATAGCTCGTTCCAACCTTTGCAACTTGGCATCATTTGTCCTCGCGAACAGCACTGCGAAGTTATCCCACGCCTCCTTGGGAGTCTACGCACTTTTAATGTGCTGCAACAAGTCATCTTCCACAGTTATAGCAAAAGCATAAAGAGCCTTACCCGCTTTGATCTTCCATCTCCTCTGTTCATCATTGTCTTTGGGTGCCGTGGTGTTGCTACCTCCAACAATATCCCACAAATCTTGACCTAGCAAGTAAAACTGGATACGAGTACTCCAATTGTTATAATTGGAACTGTTGAGCTTCTTAATGACATTCGTCGAGTTTGAAATCTCTGCCATCTTACTGGAAATAATGCCCGGCACTACTCCAAGAAAACTCGATCCCTGACCAATTGATCACAGTCCCTGATTGCACTCCGGCAGAGCTTTGACGTACTTCGGTCCTCGACCGCTTGCACACGAACAATGGTCCTTGACCACCGTCTTCACGAACCACACTTTGGAAGACTTGATTCACGGCCCCTGACAACCGTTCTCCGATACGGTCCCAAACAACTGGGCTCTGATACCACTTGTTGAAATTTGGAGGCACAAAGCTCTGATACCAAATGTTGAAATCAGAGAGGCACATCTCTGATATCACTTACTCAAAAGAAACTCACAGGGAAGAAGATGAACTGCTTTATACGCTGGAAATGACTTTGCATCTACTTTTTTAGAAACTATTACAGGACTTGACTTTATATAGGCTAGACACACGACTCTTGGCACACCCTAGGAACGTGAAAGTACACATCTAGGTACATAATCATAATTACATATTGAAATACTAAAGTACTCTCGAGACACACAACTAATGATGACTCTTGAAAACAACAAAGCAATAAAGACAATAAAGACACTTTAACACACTCGCCGAAGATACACCATCGGGAACCGATCAGTCTTTCGACAACCGCCAAAATACTAAGAGTCACACTATTGAATATTCTAGAGTAGGCGATAATATCTTCAATATTTATATGTTCTCCGATGGGCACCTCAAAATCGGCTTTCAAAATTCTCTTATATTGATGGAGTAGTGTTCTGATCAATCATTAACAAATTACTCATTATTCACCTGTTCTCATGACGATACTTTTCTAGCCATGTTAATATACGTTGACAGAAGATAATTTAAAACAGCGTGCAACACTCAAACGGTACCTTGATGAGTGTTTTCATATCAAGGACCTCGACCGATCGAGTTACTTTTTCGGAAACGATTTCAGAGTTTCTTTTTGTGCCAGAGAAAGTATGTACTTCCCATCCTATCTGAATACGGTATGCTGGCAGCTAAACCGGCGACTTCTTCAATGGAGCAACAACAACGACTGGCTACAGCAACCGAACATGCCATGAAAGACCCCAAGTCGTTTTCTCGATTAGGGGGGGGCATCTACTTTATACACCATCACCCAGCTTGAATTATGTTGTTCTATCCACATACTTTCTGTTCGTGCGAGAACCGAAGGAGTAGCAATAGAAGCCGTCATACATTCCTCCGATATCTTAAGAAAAATCCTAGGCAAGGGATTCTAATATCAGTCTTCACTTCGCTTAATTGCCTTTTGTGAATCCGATTGGGCGATTTGCCCGATCACTAGCAAAGCAACTTTGTCATGCTCAGTGGTTGTCCAGTCTCCTGGAGAATTAAGAAGCAGACCACAGTTTCTCAGTCTCTTGCTAAAGCTGAATATCGCTCTATGGCAACTGCTACTAACAATTTGATTTGGTTGCATACTTCACTTGCCTTCCTTTGGGCATTGCACGACAATCCGATGGGTCTCTATTGCGACAATCAAGCTACCTTGTACATGGCGACAAACCCGATATTTCACAAACGAACAAAACGCATTGAAATTGTCTGTCGCCTCGTTCGGGGGGGGGGGGGGGGAGGGGGGGGGATGTACAGTGCGGGGCCACAAGAACCAAGCACATGCCCACTAGATTGGGTTACATTTCTCGTCAGCAAGTTGGGCATTCGTAACCTCCTTGCACCAACTTGAGGGCGAGTGTTATGAAATATCTATTGAAGAGTTTATGTCTGTATTTTGAACATTCAGTGTATTCTCTCGTCTATTTTCAAAACTATCTCAGAGATATTTGGTAAATTTTACTTTCCCCCATTCTGTTACTTTATACCTTGTATAAATGTTTGTACAATACGATAAACAATATAAGTAATTATGAGTTCCTTTACAACCAGAGAAAAATGCAAGACCTAGAAACCCGAGAGACGCTTAAGTTTCTAGGAGGGCAAAGATCAATACCAAGTTCTATCTCAACACTAGAAGAAGGTAATAATTGATTGCTGGATTATGAGGGCAAGAGGGAGATGAACTCGATCGCAGCATCGACGGCGTTCTGAGCAGCAAGGGAGGCGAAAGTGGAGGCCTCGTTTGAGAGCGAGGAGCCGCCGCCGGCCAAGTCGGAGAGAGACCTGAAGGCGATGAAGGGCATGTGGAGCTGGTGACACACCAGAGCTACGCCTGCACTTTCCATGTCGATTGGAGTGGCATTGAACTTGGATCTCAAGAACTCTCTATAGCCCCTGTTATCCAAAAACGTGTTGGCAGTTGCCCCCCTCTCCACCCTCACCACTCTCGGTGCTCTTGGCAAGCAGGTTGAAGATTTCACACAAGCCCCGAGCTTCAAATCCTGCATTTCATTTCAGCCAGATTAGTCAATTGAAATCCAATGTATTGTGCACTAATTTTGACTTTTATCTAAAGTTTTGACGTTGGTGGACATTGGCTTCGCATTAAGTACGCATTCAAAATGCCTAAATTTTCAATTCGGCGAATCTTAAAATCACCTAGACTTTCGAAATTAACATGATTGCGTCCAAATTTAGCCAAACAAAGGAAGTCTCTTCCATTCTACAAGAAAATTGTCCAAAAAGTCCTCAACCTTTTATATTGATGCCAATTCAATTTTAAACTTTTCAATTGTGCTAATTTAATCATAAATATTTTGCATTTATACCAAGTAAGTCTAATTTGATTGGAAATTGCTGACATGGATGACGATCGTTCTGCGTGGCACGATTGACGCTTATGTGAACATTTTTAAATGTGTTTTTTTTTCTCTCCTTTTTTTTTTGTTTACTTTGTTTTGTCTTTATTTTAAAGAGAGGGCCGGTGGCCCTTGCCCAAATCTGGGGATAGGCAAGGGCGCTGCGGTCCTCGCCTAGAGCAAACGCCTTCAATTGGCCTAGATCTGGCAAGGGCTCATAGCCTCATATTGACCGGCAATGGCGTCGAGCCCTCTCTCTAAAACAACAAAAGAAAAAAAAAGAAAAGAAAAACAAAAAAAAAATTGGTGACCCTCACCAGCCCTCACTCCAAAACCACAAAAAATGTAAATAGAAAATCAAAAAAATTATCGAAGTATAAAAAATATTGGAAAATGTTCATGTTAGTATTGTTCATTCCATATAGAACGACCAACATATACGTCGGCAATTTCCTACCAAAATTGGTGGGATGGACTCAATTATCACAAATACGAAAGGTTTAAGATTTAATTGATATAATTAAAAGGTTTATGATTGAATTGACACCAATGCAAAGGGTTGAACACTTTTCCTACATTCGTCTATCGCAAAGGAGTTTGGTTAAGTGTCGAAAGTGGCGTGGCCTAGTGTTTTTGGTAGTAACAAGGTGAGATTACACAAATTAATTACCATGATTTTGGCGGATAACCCATAGTAGCTCTGGTCAACGGGAACCCAGAAGGCGTGCTGTCTGACTTCAGGAACGCCGTCGATTGGGAAGACCTCTTCCGGCTGATACCACGCTCTGTTCAGAAGATTTCCCGCTCCTTCTTCCCCAGTTTGACCTTCCTTGCTGTAATTGGCAAATTGGAGATACCCAATTTCCCTCGTGTAATCCCCGTTCGATTCTAAAGCCAGCTCGTCGTTGGGTCCGTCGCCAAATCGCTACGCAAGATTAAAAAGCAAGGTTGGATATGATGAGGTGGCAAGTTAGGCTTGACCACAATTTCACCAGCTCCGGCCCCGAAACTCGCGGCGACAGAAGTAACGAGCTAGGCTCGACCTATTGGCCCCTCGAGTCTAAGTTGTACCGCTCATAGGAAAATTGCAAACGGCGGTTTCGATACATTCTCGTTTTGCCAAATTTTCACGTGTGCAAATCACTAAATTGTTGCGGTTTCTAAGGTGATCGCAATGAAATAGAGATAAACAAAAAGTGTCGTACCTGCCAATTCCAAAGGCCAACATGAGCCCAATATCGAGGTATGGTCACATCTCCAATTTGGAGCTGAGGATTGGCATTTCCTGCGATCCCGTAGTGCACAACTCCTTTCACCTCAATTAGAGTGAGGAGCAATTCTGTGGTTATGCCTGCGTTGAGCTTCAACAAAGAAAGTAATAAAAGAAGGAGATGGTTTGTCAGGAAAATATCAGGATCAAATTGAACGAATTCTTGAAATAAAGATTGGCAATCGGAAAAGGTTGACAACGAGATGAATTCAATGGTTATGGAATTTGCATATATACCATGCTCAATCCGGTCATTACAATTACGACCTTCTTATCTCTGATCTTTCCGAATCGAAACCTCCTTCCTGCGTGACATGCGATAATCTGTATATTAGCGCGGGGTTGTCTTTGCCACTCGTCCCGAGTCGAATTTAGGACAATTAAGTTTTGCACGTGATGTTGCTAATTCCCGATGTGATTACATACAACTGACTGGACAGTCTAAAAGGGTCTCAAGATTGGTATACCAGAGTTTCGTTCACGTGCAACATCGTGATAAAATTTGAGTCGAGAAGAAGGAACAAAACCTTACGGAACAAAACTTTACGGGGGTGAAATTCCACGACTTCTTTCGAAAGGTGGGATCAAATTCAATACAAATGACTGAATTTAAGGCATGTTTGAGTGTTGTGTTTCCTCAAATGAAGACGCAAGCTTCGAACTTACGTACTTAATGAATGTATGGCTAGAATCCCGCCTAGTGATTAGATGCATTGCAAATAAGAGCTTAATATGCTCGGCGCACATACACGATGCATGCGTCGAAAACCATGACCTATTTCTCTTACCTAAAATATCCAAGTAAGGAAAGCTCGGATCGGCTCGAAAGCTAGGAGATTGGAGAAGAGGGTTCATCTCGTAAGAGTTGGGCACGGCTATGGCGATGTACGGACCTCGACTGTTCATCATTCCAATCGTCGCCATTGAGCTCGGAGGTACTGCGCCCTTGGCCCCCATGATCCTTCCAGCAATCACTCCCAAAGCAAGAAGCCCCAGCGTTGCCACCCTAAGAGGACTGGCCATCCTTCAGCACTTCCAACTCCAGAAAAATTCCAATCAAGAGAACCAGAAATTCAGTAAAGCTCAAGAGATCGGAAGGGAGATTAGGGATGAGACAAGCGCACAGATGGAGATGTGAAGTGAAGGATAACACCATGGAAGCATGTACTGTTATGGGGAAGTCAGTGATCGGATTAAAGGGAACGGTCAAATACTCACCAAATCTCTGTGGGTAAAGACAAGCAAACGGAATAAGTTCAGACCAATGTGCTTTGCTTCGGTGTAGAAGACGCGAGTGAAGTCTGAGACGACACAACTTCGCAATATAATACGAGGATCATCCCAACTTTGACCTAAAATCAACCCTCCAGGAAGGGAGAAATCTCAGGTCAAAACTATAGAGTTGTGCGTCTCCGTGTCACGTAGTTATCGTCCTTCACTGTACGCGAATCAGAAAATTGTTCAAAAATACCAAGACTTATTGCATTTTTGCCAATTCAGTCTTAAACCTTTTAATTTTTCAAATTGAGTCTATCCGATCAATTTTGACCGAAAAACGCTGCGTGGATGCCGATCGTCCAATATCAGCACATCGCAAGGTTGGCACGAGCGGCCCTCACCTTGGGCTGGCAACCTCTGACTGTCATTGACAAGGCCTGGCGATGGCAAGTAGAGGGAAAAGGCAAAAAAGAAAAAGAAAAAAAGGAAAACACAAAAATGAAAAAAAATTCAAAAAATTATCCATGTTAGCTTGGCCCTGCCACATAGTATGACTAGCGTCACTTCGGCATTTTTATTTATTTATTTATCAAAATTAGTCGGATGGACACAATTGATAAAACATGAAATGATTTAGGACAGAATGAGACAATTCAAAAGCTTTAGGATCAAATTGGCAAAAATGCGATAATAGATTTAAGAATTTTGGACATCTTTATTAATTGATACATTAGCTTATATAATACTGATAACTTCAATTGGTGTACCTGAGTTCAAATTGTATGATAAGGTCGGAGAAACGGATCCCTTACCAAAAAAGTAGGGGTGACATGATAGGATTAGGGCCGTCCATTTAAAAATTGTCGGCTTGGATTGTTGCACATCACCTTTTAAAAGGTGGGGGAGGGGAAATTTTTTGGCGAGAAATTTCAAAATTTTAAAAAAGTGATGTGGATTAATTTGTATTAAATATGTCTTGAATTTTATGCACTCGGTTTGGTTTATCACCCGACCCGGCATAATTTTTGTGCGTCCAAAAGTGGAGAGAAAGTTGAGATTTGATTCGTGACGCGGAGAGTTGGGCCGACAGGCCCAACTCGGATGTTGCAGCTAGGGTTTATTCTGTAGTACGGAAGATTTTCGTTATATAAGAGTTTTGTGAGCCGTGTGCTTTGTTGAGTCGCGAAAAACGACTTCAATATGTACTCTCTTTGATTGTAGTGGAATCTTGTCTTTTGCTTCGCCCGTGAACGTAGATCACTTTGATCGAATCACGTAAATTATTGTGTTTTGTGTTTGTTTTTCCGCATTTGTTTCAACAATCTGATTATCCATTTTTTATTTGGATGGCCCGACTCGATTATGTCACCATTGACATTGCCAAGGGGATTCGGATAAGCTTAGTCATTGGCTCTTAGTCATAACTATAAATCCCTTAATGGTTGATTGAGACCATGCTCTTTTTGAGACTCCGTAACCACTTCAAGTCTTTATTTGAAATAAGGTTCATTTCAAATTGTTTAGTGGTACTCGTTATGATATATCGAAATACATAGAAATTCCCCATTTGTTCTTCGGATTAAAAAATGAGTTCATGATTTTTTTGAGACCATGCCCTTTTTGAGACTCTATAATCACTTCAAGCCATGTAGGCTTGCGTTGCAAGTCCCTCACTGCTTTTGCCTTTTATTTTAATCTAGTTTATTTTAAATTTAACTTAACTAATACTTATATAATTTCACCAAAACGATGTTGTTTTGGACTTATCTTTCTTGTTTCGGCAACACTAGTGCCATAAAGGAGATAGAAAGTCATAAAAATAAAATGTCACTTCATCATTTTTCGTTAGCCAAATTGGAAAGGATCTGATTGCATCAATTTGATAAATTTTACGATTTGATCGTACTTTTTAAAAGTTTTAAGGCTCAACTACAATTTAGGACTTCTAGTGAACATATTCCTTTTTTCTGGCTTTGACCATTCTAAATTGATCTATAATCCATTTTCTTAACATAATCAACTCATATAATGAACCAACTCATTAACTATGATTTTTTTTTTGCAGAACATTAAAGATGGATTAAAAAATGAGTTTATGATTTATTTTGCTTGCACAGGCCCCTCGTATCGCCTCTCTCCTCATCCTCATGGCTGGGCTGCTTTCCCACCCCTGCCGTCGTAGCTTCGGGTTCCAAGCTCGCATCATTGCTTGAGGTAGTCAACCAGATCGAGCTCAACCCGAGGGGGTGAGTGCTCGGCAAAGGCCTCCATGTCCGAGCATGGGGTGGTGCGAGGAGAGAGAGAGGGAGAGGGAGATGACGGCTGCGTCACAGCTTTTGTGGGACTACCAGACCGTAATGTAGCCATTTTTGTCATTCTAACTCGTTAAGGTGGTGTACGAAGGCAAAATTGGAGTAAATTTGGTGCCACCCCATCGCATATTACACAGAAGATTTGAAAAGGCGAGGAATAATCATATATATATATATATATATATATATATATATATATATATATATTTCTATTTCTGATTAATTAGTCTCAATTCTTCACTTATTTGGCTTGAAAGGTGAGATGGACAGGAAACCAATCAAAACTTGACAACAAATGGCATATATCTCCGTTGACCGGACAATATGTTCAATAAATGGCATCAAATACTGATTTTTTTTTATTTTTGTTTTAAAGGGTATTCTTCTTCTTGGAATCTTTTGCTTACGAGACACAGACAATCACGTCCCGTCGATGCAATGTTCCTCAGGAATTCGATCTTGTCCTTAGACAGTAAGGAGAAAAACAGAAGGCTAAAGAGGGACGAAAAATAATATCTCTAAAGCGAAAAGGCGAGAAGGTCCCGCCATTACATGATATTCAACTTTGAAAAGGGCCCGATTGATATGCCAATTCCCACCATTATTGCTCTGGGGGAAAAAGGAACAATGATGCTTTCGAACTAATATAAACTCTCTCCTTCTCTTTGATTTGTCATAATCTGCGTTTGCAGAAGATGGTTGTGTGTGTGCAGGAGAAGGTCAAAAAGTCTTGAGAGTCTCCATGGATAATGTCTTGCTTTGCTGCATGTACATGCGAGGACATATCGAGAGTCGAGAATCTGAGGTAGATTGCTGTCTCAGGCTATTGGGAAACGAGGTGTCGATTTGTCTGAGCAGAGCACGATAGATTACTGAGAGCAAAGGGCTTAAAAAGTAATGTGAAGTGGATTCAACTTGAAAAAGCTGAGCATCACAAGGCAATTGTCGCCTACTTAACTTTTGAATCGTGGGTTAAAATATGAATGACGAGATTCAAATTGATAATCGCACAAATGGTATCTGAATTTTAATCCGATGTGTGATGTAATTTCTCAACTTTTAATTTGTTCAACGTCATTTTTGAATTTTAACCTGATGTGCAATGCCGACTCCAAACTTTCAATTTGTTCAATATGGTCCTGAAAGTTTGGCACAAGTGCAATTTAGTCCATGAACTATATAAAAAATTTCGATTATTATCCTTCAATTAATTCAATTTCAGGAATAATATTGAACGTTTTCATATAGTAGATATACTAAATTGAACATATACCTAAAGTATAAGGACAATACCGAACAAAACGAAAATTCATAAATCATATTACATATTGAGCCAAAATTTAGTGATCATATTGAACAAATTAAAAGTTTATGAAACTCATTTCACATTAGGCCAAAACTCAAGGACCATTTATGTCAATTTTCCAAATTCAAATATTCTAGTGATCATATGGGGATCTTTTCTCTCTACATTCTATGGTTTTTCACAGGCTGTTATTATTATTATTTTTTGTCAGAATTTTTTACAGACTGTTGAAACATGTGAATATTGACCGTCTCGAAACTTGCGATTGGATATATATTTTTAGTCGAAGCGATTGGATATATGAACGGCTAAGATTGATACTATTTAGGCGCCACATGTTGTAGGATCTCCATCCCTAAGATTCCATCTCTTTCAAGACAAGTCCACTCGGAAGTAATGCCATGGAAAATCTTGGGCAAAATCTAATCCTTGATAGGGAAAAGTCCTCTAGAGGACTGGAATTTGATATAGATATAATATAATGGAATCATTAAACATTTGATGCAATCAAATCTTTAATCTTTAATCTATTGGAAAAAAAAAAGCGAGCAACATGAGAAAGCCATCTTATTGGAAATTCTCGATTTCTATTTGGTAAAATTTTAGAGGAAAAGTATAAAAAAAAGTCATAACTTATTGCCTTAGTTTGTATTTAGTCCTTAACTTTTTATTGAATCAATTTAGTCCTAAAAATTTTCACATTTTGCCAATTGAGTCCATTCGATCAATTTTTTACGTTGAAAATCATTGACATGGATGTCGGCAATCTTACATGGTGAAGTCAACCGTGACATGGAATTTTTTTTAAAAATAATTTAACAAGTTTTTTTGAATCTTTCAATTTTTTTCCTTTCTTTTCTTTCCTTTCTCTTTCTACTAGCCGCAAGCCATGGCCTGTGAGGGTCGGCCTCGCTTGGGCAAGAGCTCCCCTCGCCAAATTATAGCAAGGCTGACCCTCGCATAGGCCAATTTAGGCAAACATGACGAATGCCACCCTCGTTAGATGTGGCGAGGCTCATCAGGCATTGCTTGGGCGAGGGTTGGCCTTGTCGGGCCTCACCCTAGCCTAAGCAAGGGGACCTGTCGCAGGCCATGGCCTGTGCTAGTGTGCCTTGTGGCCATCAAACGACACTAGCAAAAAGAAAAAAAGGGAAAGAAAGAAAGAAAGAAAGATTATAGAAATTGTTAAAGAAAATTATCTAGAAGTTATTAAGGTAAGTGTCAGGCGTGCCACATAGAAAAGTCGAATTTGATGTTGGCAATTTCGGGGCTAAATTGACCGAATGGAATAAATCGACAAAGAGTGAAAATGTTTAGAACTTAAATTGGGTATAATTGAAAGGTTTATAACTTAATTGACACAAATGCAATATATTTATAACTTTTTTATTACTTTTCGCGAACTTGATTCTAGCTTTAAAAAATAAATAAATTAGAACTTGTTTGTAACGATCGAAAGGTGTAATATTCAATTGTGTTGACCACTTCTCATAAACTTTTTCCCATTTTTGTCCTCTAGAATCTCATGTTTTCAACTAGTACTTTGGTGATTCCTCATTAGTCTCGCAATTAAGGGATGACAAGATATATTCTGACCAAAAATATTATTCCTAGCGATGACACCCCCACATAAACATAGTGAATTTGGCATCGACCTTTTCCTGTGGATTTTCTATCCGTCTTTCCCTTCAATAAAATGAATTCCGCGAAGTTGAGAATCTTCGACTGACGTGACTCGACATGCTTATAAGAAAATAGATTGTTGGCAAACTCAGAAAGTGATATATCGTTTATTAACATGTTCCTTAAAAAAATGTAATTTTATAGAATGATGTGACTCGACAAATTCATGACACCAAATTTGAACGTCGAACACAGATTATGACTCGAGAGGAGCGATCCCCGAGCTAAAGGTAACCACTATGGAAACAGTGGAATGACCTGCAAATCGAAATGCAAATACCTTTACTAAGCATAATAATTACAGCAAAATTGCATTTGAAAATACGACTAAATTGAAAGGATGAGCTAGGCTAATTCATTTGCCCTTATCCCCAAGATACACAGCAGAAGATGACTCCACCTTTGTTTTTTTCACCATGATATATGGCATCATGAGCAATCAGCCTTTCACAGTTCTTTTTTTTTTATTTTCATTTATTGATTTTCCCTAGCAGATTGACGGCTCATGATGTTATATCACTTGATCATGATCATGATCATGAAGCTCTTGTTTTTACTCTTTTCCCTAAAACCCCTCAAGTTTTGAAAAGAGTCTCATCCTAGTCCTCCTCCTCCAAAAGCAGAAGCCCAGTAATCTGCTCCATTGTCGCTTCCTACTTGGAGCGTGCACGAGACTGGGACTAGACACAGTCCTCTGCTCCTCAAATCATTCTTTGCCTCTCCACTGATAGATTCCTGTTGGAAAAAGTTCCAAGAGAAGAAATTAGAAGGAGATGAATTTGTTGATGGTGATGACTGTCATAGCAATCCCAAACTGCTACAAGTAGTTGCAATTTCTAAGTAAGTATCCTAGGTTAGGCTTTTAAAAGTAGATTCATGTGGAAGTGGCAAACTCTTCCAATCTCCCAAAAAAAATTCCATTTGTTTCGAACCTGGCTTAGACATATTTTCACGTATCGAACACATATCAAACTACAAGACAATTTCCAAGCAGTGAATGCATTTTAGCATAGGTTGTCTAAAGAACTATAGAAATTTCTTCCCATTTTGTGTATGTCGTGTAAAATAATTTTCCTTTTGCCCATCATCACCGGTGGAAGAAATCGATACACAAGCAGCATTCTGTCTTATCGGCAAGTGCCATGCCCGGTGGCTATTTTGCCATTCTTGTGTGCCCAATGCTAGCGAAAGAGGGCTCTTTCTGGGGAATGTCTACAAATCCCTGAGGATCCTCAGGGACAGGTGACTGTTGGATCACAAAAGAGTACACTTCCCTGTAGGAAGTTCGACACACTGCATTTGCCGATCTCATATCCATGACTGTGCATTGGGAATTAAAGTCCATTTTCGAAAACGATCCTCCTCTTTATCCTCTTCTTTAATGAACGCATATACATAGTTGTAGATCTGTGTAAAAAGCTAAGAATAGTCTTTCTTTCTCAAAATAAGTCTATAAAGCTGAACAAGAATTTGTGAAGTCTTTTAGTCAATCTGGATTATCTACTTTAATCAATCCAATACTGATGAAAAATGGGGAAGGTCTTTATAGAGGTGTATACCTTCTTTTAGCCTTTACAGCCTTAAACTGAACATATTCTTAGCTTTCCCAGAAAATGAAGGTAAATCCTCCATTTACTAAGTATTCAAGGGAGCCGATAAAGCACTCGTACCTGACCCGAATCGTCAGAAAACATAGAACTCCTCACCCCTCGAGCCTTGCTTAAAATTTAATACTTTAATTAGTAAAATTTGTAATACATGCTTAAAACAAAAGTACCATGCGCATGGGCGTGCTTGTGCACGTGAGAAAGCAGAAAAAAATTCTGGGAAAAACCATGTATTCTTACATGTTCCTTGCCTTCTATGTTTCACATCACTAGTAGAACAAGTGTGCAGTTCATTTTTTCGCGTGTTTGGGACAATGCCAAAGAAAAAAAAAATTGCCAATAAGAAGTTGATGCATGTGAAAATAGTAGTGATTGCTTACAGATTGATGGTGTCTCATTTTTCCTGAAGCACTGCCCATATAGGGTGAACTGAGCGCCTGAGAAGAAGGGTTAAACAAGAAGAATATTTAGTACTCCCATAACTATTGAGAGAGACATCATCACTAGTCCATGGTTTGACATTCTTTTTGCCCAAAACCAATGTGGTATGGAACATAAGCTAAAGAAGAAGCAACCACCTCAATTTGATTCTGAAGGAATCTGATGTACCCAATAGCTTCTAATAGTACTGAAGCTGTGTCAGTCTGCAAAGAGATCCAACAAAGACATAAAGAGAGAGAAGGAAAGCAAAACAACTACATAGTCTTATGTATTCACTTCTTCTATATCTCATAATCACAAAAAAGAGAGACAAAGCTTCATATAATCTTGAAGCAAGAATGAGAGAACTAATTGCTCTTGAAAGAGTTCATAACGCGACATAATTTAACGTTGTCTCCAGCATTTAATACCTTTCCAAATGGGGAAACTAGCTGGTGCAGGGCTGAGATTCTGTCTCCTAATTTCTCCTTCCTCACCTGTATCAAAAAACCCCCCAAAAGGGGAAAAAATGATTGAATAAATGAAGCAAGATGTTTCGTCGATATTGTTGGTCACCCCTAAACCCGCTCTTCACATTTTCTACTTTTTCGATCTCTCTTTTTCACTCGATTGGAAAGTAAGATGTTAGCTTATATGAAAGATTGATGCTGCTCGAACAAGCAGACAATGAGAGATAGACAACATTACCCATCACACGTGCAAGCATTGCGCACGCGCTCGCGCATGTGTTTTTTTTATTTGTGTGTGTGTGTGTGTGTGTGTGTGTGAGAGAGAGAGAGAGAGAGAGAGAGGAGGTACCTTGAAGGTATTAGATTGGCCGGTTGAAGAAGGCTGGACCTTAGCTTTCTTTTGTGCCCCACCAGTTGCATTGCTGTTACACTGATAAAAGAGCAAGAAAAATATAAAAAAAGGGCATCAGCATCATCTTATTAGTCTTACCATAGTCTCCAGTTTTTAAGTAGCTAGAGAGACTAATGTGAAAAACATAAATAGCATGACTGGAACTAACCCCACTTTTTTTAATTGTTTGGGATTTTCGAACCGATTGGCAAAGTCGCAGTTTTAATTAATTTCATGACAAATGAAACTGAAGAAAATTATGGACACATAATCTCTTACTATCCTTTTTTTTCTTTCCAAAATTTTCCTTACCTCAGAGGACAGATCTGGTGTGGTTTGCCTCTTACTAACTGGCTTCTTGTTTGAGAAATCCAACATGCTGCTGCTGAAACTTGTGGTGACACATGACTTGGGGGGTGAACCAGGAATCATGGCATGGTGATGATGATGAATCCAGGCAGACTTGTTTGTTGCCCGCTCAAGAGCATGATGTTCACTTTTTGCACCCCCATACATGCTGTAGCTGCTTGCTGAATCTTCCTGCTTCACATGATGAAGATGATGGTGGTGGTGATTGTCCAGAACAGAAGCATCATTTGGGGATTGCTGAAGCACTTGCTGCTCCTCCCAATCCTCCACCCTCTTTTCCTGAAAGTAATTCATCATCCCACTACTCTTGTCTTCTTCTCCAACCAATCCACCCCTAAAATACACCACACGACCCATAAAGTAAGCCAATATACATATATCCATACATGCACATTCATGAGAGTTCTTTTACTGGTAATTGGAGAAAGATGTCCTTATTTCTTGTTACATGGTTAGGAAATTGCAACAAAAAAGAAAATGGGAACGTGTGTGTGTGTGTGTGTGAGAGAGAGAGAGAGAGAGAGAGAGAGAGGTTTTTTACATGAGGAGTTGGCTTAATGACTCTGAAAGCTGCTCTTGGTTGACACTATTACTATCATCAACCCAGGAAGGGTTGAGATAAAACAAGGAAGAAAAGGAAGAAGTGGGTGGGTATTGAAGAAAGAGGTTAGGAGAGGAAGAAGAAGAATGGCAGAAAGGAGAGCGTGGTGGTGGAGAATTGATGTTGTTCCACCAGTAATTAGGGTTTCCGGACATCATGTGCTGCACTGGTGATGAGCTCTGCAAATAAAAACCTTGCTTCATGCCTCTCTCTCAAACCCAAGAAACAGAAAAGGCACAAATATTTCACACTTGATCACTTCTCTGCTTGCTCTCTCTCTCTCTCTCTCTCTCTCTTTCTCTGCTTCTTCTCTATCTTTCTGTCCTTTTCTCCTTTTATTCTCTCTCTCTCTCAGAGGCTAGTGAAAACCAGGAACGTGTAAGCTAGCCTTTGTGGATAACTTTGGGAGGTTTTCTGGGCCTCCGATTATATAGAGGAAGTGATATGCTTCCAAGTAACGTAGACTGTAAGAGAAAGACGAGAGGAAGATGGAGAGACTCGTTGAGCTATGAGAACCCTTTTGTGTCTTTGTCTCCTAACTTTACTCTTTAAATATTTGCCCTCGTCTGTTTTCTTCCCTCTCTTTGTTGCCTTTCTTTTTTATGGCTGCTTTCCCTTTTTTCTTTCCCTCTCTTGCTTTCTTTCCTTCCTTTTGCCACCTTTGTCTCAAAGTCGAACAGGAAAGGTGATGGCATTTCCCTTTCCCCTCTTTTTTTTTTTTTCTAGCGGGAGGAAAAAAAAACTGGGAATTAATGGATGGACTGCAATCAGTGGAGTGGAAAAAAGCGAGTCAGGAGCAATCCCGAACAACCGAGGCCGAGCTGCGAGCGAGCGAGCGAAGTGGAGGGCAAGCAGCGAGCGTGAGAGAAATAGTCATGAAGCATCTCAGTAAGGTTAGAGTTAACACAGAAAAGAGAAAAATAAAAATTTGGGCTTTTAAGCTTTATGACACCTATTCCAAATTCGATGCGGACCGATTTTCAGGGCAGTCCGGTTTTTGGAGCATCACTTCTAGGCGAGGGGAGCATCAACTCCTAGGATTAGGGGAGTCGCGTTGACGTGGAATAACCCTATTGGTCCATTCTCAATTTGACTCCAAAATTTCAAAATGATTTTAACATCTTCCCATACTTTTAAAAAGCTGTTTTTTTTCTTGAAATTTTCAAAAACCCATGTTCACTAAAGGATTGTCGTAGATCTCAAAGGAGTTTTTTTTAAAAGAAGGATAGGAACATAGTTGAGGTGTCAAAAATTTCTATCAACAAGAGATCATTTGTCTTAGCTTGATATCTCAAGGTACAATTCAAACGTGTGACAATGGTAATTAATTTTTCTGCTTGACAGTTTGGTGTATGTAAACTAGAGAGAGATTTTTCATTTTTTTTCTCTCTCTTTTACCGACCAGTTGGCCCACAAAAAAAAAAAAAAAGGGACAAGGGGTGATGACGAGGAAGACAAGATGTATAATTTGGGTGATGAAAGTTTTGACGTTGGTGTTATTCGGAATGGTGGCATCTTCATGGAGAGGGAAGTGAATGATGGATGCCCTGCAGGCTGCAACCCTATGCTTTTGTATTTTATCTCCAACGGTATAAACAGATAAGAGTCTGAAAGCTGAATGTGAGGATGACCCGTGAGAGAGAGAGAGGATACACCACAAATCAAGGGTTTAAAGATTCCTCCTAGTTAACTTTCAAGATATCCGAGAGAAAGGTAACGGAGTTATTAGTAACTAAAAATCGATTTCTCTCGACAAAGTGTGTGCGGGTGCGTCGCGTTTGAGTGGTGATTAAAATTCAAACGCTACACGTGTGTAATTAGTTAATCCGTTCCTTGATACGGGCAATGTTTTGGACGTTGTCATTAACACGACTAAGTGATCTGATTTTCAGGCCGACCTGAAAGAGCACTCGTTGTTGGCTTTAAAGAGTTATAATAAACAAGTTCATTTGGTTGGGCGGATGATTCCACATGAACACGTCACAGTGGTTTGGACATAAATTAGCAAACGTAATGCACTAAAGTCTTTGATCAATGTAAAAGGGAGGGCTGTAAGTAAAGCTTATCAGATCATTTGAGATGCAGTGATGGACATGGACACCTCCCTCGAGTATAACCAAAACTTTTTTAAAAAATTTTTCTTTTCCATTTTTCCTTAGTTTCGAGGAACATTCTGCATAAGAATTATTAAAATGATAAGGACGTTACGACAGAAACTTTAAAATATGAACAGAACCATTCTCTTCGGCGATTGTTTATGCTCATATTCCACGGCAAAACATTCCTTTAGCCCGCATTTTCATACAACATCCAAACAAAAGCCCTCGAAATCTCGAGCTGCTGCTGTTCATTTGTTTTGTTGGGACGATGAATTCTTTTGATGATTAATATTCTCTTCTCCAATTTGATTATTTTATGGGGATGAATTGGGGAAGGGGGAATGTTTGGTCCTCCCTGACAAAATAATTTTGTCACGGGGCACAATGTCTTATGTGGCATGCATCCTTTACATGTTGCTTTCTTTATTTTTTAATCTTCGTCTCCCTCCCATGTCCGTCCACAGAACAAACATGGAGCTGAACCAGCTCTCCCTTGTCCTTATCTAAGCCCCCTCATATTCCCCCTCCCCCTTCTCGGAAATGTTTTCGCTATCATATAGAAAGTGTAGTCTGTAATAGCAACAAAGTGATCACATGAGAGATGGGGGGAAAAACCAAAATTTTGGTCCATCACTTTATAAGACAAATTTTTCTATCATCGGATTTAAGACCATAAGTTATTATGTTAATTAGATAGCGAAAGTATATTGTCCTGCTAATAAAAGTCTCGTGCGGCGCATGGCACAACAAAGATTTGTTTCGTTAATATTTACATGTAGAGACACGACAAAGACTTGAATTGCTATGCTTGTTTTGATTCTCTTGATAAGTTGTCTAGCCTGATTCCGATCATTGACCTCTTAGCTTTTCTCATGAGTGTTGTCCCTACACTTGGGTGGAAGAAAGAGCTCAAAAATCCACCAATAATTTCCCATATCCATCCATTACTGACTGAGACTGTACTGGATCGATACATGTACTAAAATTGTGGATGTTTTACGAAATATTATAGTTGCATGAATGTGACGTCCTGGAAATTTAATCCTTATAAGCGCCGGAAGTCGATTAAATGATATGAATGTATAGTCATAGTCGACGTCTATTTTGGACTATAAGGATTGAAAAGACGAAAATTTGGACGAATTCCGAACTTTAGATTATTTCGAATTGAGTTTCGAAATTAATCCGCGGCGATTTTTGAATTGCCGTTTTTACAAACGAGCTTAATCCTGACCGAGCTTGGCCAGTGAAATTGCCGAAATTACCGTTCGTTCAGTACACCAAAAAAATTTCGTTTCAGTCCCGGCGCGCCAAAATTACCGTTCTACCCCTGCGATTATTTAACCACAAGAGACAAAAAAATTAAATGCTTACCTTGCAAGTCTTGGCCATGGATCCCGCCATTCTCCTTCCCCATGCATGCACGTCCCCTCCTCTGTCATCATCTTCTGCCTTCTTCTTCTTCTTTTTCGTTACTTCTTCTCTGCTCTTCTTTTCTTCATTTTTCTTTGACCGACGAATGCTCTTCCTTGAACCGATCAATCCTCCTCCGTTCGTCGCCATTTTTCGCGACCACCGCTCCACCACCGGCAGCCACTATCCCCAGCTACTCGTCGTTGCCGCCTTGACCCCGACCGAGCCGCCGTTGCCGTCGTTTCGCTGAGGAAACGCAACGGCCAGGCCTGCCCTATTTTCGAGTCAAAAGACCCAAGGACTCCGCGGCCTCCTCCGGCCTCCACGGCCGCCACCGACGCCGACCACCACCACCCAGCTAACCCCCGACTTCTCCTCGACCGATCTGACCCCTCGTCGCCGACCGTCAGCCACCGGAATCGCCGGAATCAGGCCTTGAAGTTCCGGTGCTCTGTTTTGAACCCGGTTCATTTCGGTCTTCGATCCAGCCGCCACAGTCGTTGCCGTGCCACATCGCCACCGCCAGACGACTCCCCTGAGTCCCCTCTACCGCCACCCAGCTCGCCTCCACTGGTCGCCACGCGTGGCCGTCAGAAACAGCCGCCGACCAAAACCTCTGTTTCGGTGCAGAATAGGGCAGCCCCTGATCGTGGCTGTCCGCCGTCGCTGGCCGCCTTCCGCCGCCGTCCACCTGTCCCGGCCAATCCCCACCGATCCCTGGGTGAGCCCCCGACCCTTGGTCGGCCTTGTCCCGGCCCGTGTCGCCGAAAAACGGCCAAAACAGTAGAGTTTGCCAGTTGAATATTCTGTTATTCACTGTTTCAGGCTGCCGGTCGCCGGTCGCCGGAGCTCCGTCGCCGGCCACCTGTTCCGGCGACCTCGCCGGACTCCCACGGGGTGTCGTCGAAGTTTGAGCTCGATCCGCCGCGCGATAAACCTTAGTTTTATCGCTGCCGCCGCCGCTGCCGCCATCGCCGATCGAGCTAACTCACATTGTGAGTTGACCCTAAACCTTGGTTAGGGCGCTAATTACGCTTAAGATTAGTTTTATTTATTTAATTATTTATTTATTTGGTTCTTGTAAAAAAGAAATTATATTCGATCGGGATCGGTATAGATAGAAACCATGGTTAGGATATATGGTCGATCGATTATTTGTCTGTGGCTATTTGTGGTAATTTATCAATTAATTGATTGATTGAGTTGCTCGCGAGTAAGTGACAGGTTAGAGACGAGCGAACGATTGATTGCTATAATTTGACTGAGAATTAAGATTTTTAATATGAAATGAGCTTGAAATTGCCGGGTTAAGTTGATTACTCGAGAGTGAGTGAATTGCTTGATTGGTTTGTTTGTCAGGCTGAAATGCTCAATTGGGAGTCTTGTGGGCCTTGGGGCTAAGTTGATTGTATTTCTTGTGGATTTTGGCATTAATCCAAGATAATCAATGAGTTGATTGCCGAATGCAATTTGTGTGGTCATTTAAAGGGTCAATGACGCTACCTGGCAAGTTCGCATTGTACCTTGGGTACTTGTGTCGTACAGATTGTATGGGAATTCGCGACTTGTCAGAAGCACGATAATCCATGCCCCGTGCCAGTCGTACGGTTTTAAGGGATTATCGGATGCCGGTCGCAGCTTGTGATGGACCGAAGCTCCTTTTTAAGGAATGCCTACTTGCAGTGCCGTGCCGGGTGCATTGGATACATCGCTTGTAGTAGCCGTCGCTGAGAGGGTAAAGTGGACGTAGCCTGGTTTTGCCAGAAGAGTGCGGGATCGCACTATTGATGTATCTATCACGCCAGTCGCGTGGGTCATTGATTAATAATGGACTTGTGTATGCCTGAGTGGTTGTGCTTCTGTTGGTTGTAGATTTGACAGATTTATTTTGATTGATATTTATATATATCTTTGTTGAAATCTTGTGATCTTTTTGTGGCGCTTAGGATGTTCTGGGCGAATCAATGTTCTAACAGAGATTAGGCTTGATTCACTGAGATTCATTTCTCACCCCGTCGTGGGACAAATTTTTCAGGTCCGAAGTAATGGAGAGACCGGTGCGGTTCGGCACCCCCACCCACTCATCACTTGATATCAGTCTCCATCCGGTACCAGATACGGACCAGATGTGGGAACGTCACATCACGACGATATGGGTCGATGAAGGGATGCCACATCTGGTGGCACACCTCTTTAAGGCCTAGTATCTTCGTGATGGGATGGATCTCTTTGGTCCGCTTCGAGGGTTTGAGGGGCCACCTCTTCAGGGGGTTCCTAATATCCCGGTTGGGACCCGATGGATATTGATACACCTGATGGGGAAGTGGTGGACCCCGCGCCTGGTATGCAGCTCGAGCTCGAGCCTAAGCAATCAGTAGTCCCCTCTGTGCATTCTAGCCAGAATTCTTGTGATGACCCGAATGACCCGGCTCCCCCGGTTGGTTATGACAACCCGGATGTCGAGTTTTCTCAGTAGAGGGTTAGGTTCCTTTTATGGTCAGGGAACCGATGATGTTTTTACGGGGGATACTGTTTTGGGATAGATGAGAGTTAACCTTACCTGACTCCTGTATCTTTTTGTGAGTCCTAGAGGGCCGCCCCGAAGTATGGGGTTGTAATTATTAGTTGATGGCTCTGTAAGGTTATAAATCATCTATTCTCATCAGCTTTTAGTGTCTTGATCTCTGGCTTTACTTCCTATCTATCCCATATGATTTTATTGGATAGAAGATTGTACATTCCGCATGCGTAATATAATCCTAGGTCGATAGCAGTTGCCTGGGACGCTATCTTTTATGACCTGGTGGCGATTTGGCAAGGGATGTCGCGGGTTCGAGAGTCGGGAAGTGACATCCCCGCTCAAGGGTGGTATCAGAACAAGGTCAGCCTGATCCGTCTGGTCATTGGCATGGAGTGATAAGGAGCGATGAGAAATGAGATAGTTAGTAAGATTCTTGGTTATTATGCCTGTGATTGTTAATTTTGTGGTAGAATTTAAGGGTTTCTTTCTGACCACATTTTGCTATGGGGTAAGCAGTACTTCACCTTTTACTGCAAAATGAGCGGACGTGGTAGAAGAGCACCCCGAGCACCTCGAAGGAGGCCTTTAAGGCCGGTGGAAGAATTGGTTGATGTTGAAAGAGTACCGCCTGCGGTGTCCCCTATTGCACCCCCTACTGCAGCCTCTACTGCAGAACCTACAGGACCTACTGGAAGGGAACCGACCATGGCTGAAGTCATGCAAGCCTTAGGTGCTATTGGAGATTTGATGGGGCAGCAAGTAAGGAATCAAGCCACAGCTACTGTCGCTGCTACTGGGACTTCATCTGCTATTCCGTTTGCAGTTCCGTCAGCGAGTCCCCCACCTATACATGACAGTGAGGAGCGTATGGCTCAAAAGTTGGTGGAACAGTTTCTCAAATTGAAGCCACCTCAATTCACTAGAAGTGGAGATCCTGAAGCTGCTATTCGATGGGTCGAAGGGATGGAGAAAGCGTTTGATTTGCTGAGATGCTCAGATAGGGATAAAGTTACTTTGGCAGTTTATCAACTCGAAGGGAATGCTAGTACGTGGTGGAGAGCTGTCAAGGGTAGAACTTTTCCAGAAGGTACAATTCCAGTATGGAATACTTTGGTGGAAGTTTTCAATAATAAATACTTTTCGAGGACAGCTATGGAGCAAAAGATGGCTGAGTTCTTCCGCCTCCGTCAGAATTAGATGACAATTGACCAGTATGAGGCAAAGTTTTTTGAATTGTCCAAGTATGCTCCGAGAATGATTGAGGATCCGGAGGATAGAGCTAGAAGGTTCAAGGACGGATTAAAGCCCGAGATTAAGAGTGCCCTGGCACCGCTCGACCTCCAAAACTATGATGATATCTACGCAAGGGCGCTGATAGTAGAGCGGGACTTGTCTGAAAGGGCTACTGCATCTGGATCACGATTTACTTCCCCAAACAAATTCGACAAGAGACAAGGGAAGAAACCCATGTTTAACAACCGGAGTCACATTCCACCAAATCGCCGAGGGGCAATTAGTAAGCCGACATTTCGTCAGAATGAGGTGTGCAGCTTGTGTCAACAAAGGCATGGGCCTGGTTTGTGCCCGTATCGAGGTGGTGCCTGTTTTGGTTGTGGCCAGCTGGGCCATCAGGTGAGGGACTGCCCGCAGAGGCAAGGTGGATAGACACAATCACAGCAGGGAGGACAGCCTAGAGGAACTGTGCCACCAAACTTTCAGAATCGCCTGCCGGCACAAGGAAGGGTTTTTGCAGTCACTCGAGAAGCGGCCAAGGATTCGCCGACTGTTACAGGTACGGTCCTCTTGCCTGACCAAGTAGCATACGCCTTATTTGATCCGGGCGCCACCCATTCTTTTGTTGCGGATCAATTCGTTAAATTATCTGAATTGAACTTGGTACCTTTAGAAATTGTGCTTAATGTATCTACGCCATTGAAAGATAAAGTAGTGGCTACAGTGAGCTGTCCTGATTGCAGACTTGTGGTGGATGGCCATGAGAGTAAGATGATTCGATTGTGTTAGAAATGTACGATTTTGACTTGATTGTGGGAATGGATTGGTTGGTAAAGCAAAGAGCCACAATGGACTGCTTTAATAAGGTAATACGGTTTAATCCGATGGATGGTAGTGACTATGAATTTTTGGGTAACCAAGGAGGAACCTCGACTGCGGTGATATCGTCGTTAGAGACGACTGCTGAAGAACTGAAGTTGGAGGATATTGCGATTGTATGTGAGTTTCCAGATGTTTTCCCCCAAGAATTACCTGGTTTACCACCAGAAAGAGAAATTGAGTTTGTGATAGAATTAGCTCCTGGGACAGAGCCGATTTCTAAGGTGCCATATAGAATGGCGTTATCAGAATTGAAGGAACTCAAGGTTCAAATGCAGGAGTTGTTAGACAAGGGGTTGATTTGCCCTAGTGCATCGCCAAGGGGAGCGCCTGTCTTATTCGTCAAGAAAAAGGATGGGTCTTTGAGATTATGTATTGACTATAGGCAGTTGAATCAAGTGACGATCAAGAATAAGTACCCACTGCCAAGGATTGACGACTTGTTTGATCAGCTGCAGGGAGCATCTATATTTTCAAAAATTGATCTACGGACGGGATACCATCAGTTGAGAATCAGAAAAGAGGATATACCGAAATTGACATTTAGAACACGTTATGGGCATTACGAGTTCACAGTGATGCCGTTTGGTTTGACGAATGCTCCTGCTGCTTTTATGGATCTGATGAATAGAGTGTTCAAAGAGTTTCTAGATCGCTTTGTAATCGTTTTTATAGATGATATCCTAGTGTACTCGAAGAGTTCTGAAGATCATGAGCAACACCTGAGAATAGTTCTGAAAACTCTGAGAACGCATCAATTATATGCTAAGTTCAGTAAGTGTGAGTTTTGGTTAGCTAGCGAGGCGTTCTTAGGCAACGTAATTTCGGGTGAAGGTATTGCTGTGGATCTGGTTAAAATTGAGGCAGTTATTAATTGATCGAGACCGACAACTGCTACAGAAATTAGAAGTTTCTTGGGTTTGGCAGGTTATTACAGGCGATTTGTGGAAGGATTCTCAGCTATAGCCTCGCCTTTGACTAAATTGCTGAAGAAAGATATGAAGTTTCAATGGACGGACAAGTGCGAGCGTAGTTTCCAAGAGCTTAAGCATAGGCTAACTACGGCTCCTGTTCTGACAATTCCGTCTGGTCCTGGTGGTTATGAAATTTATAGCGATGCTTCGCTTAGGGGACTGGGTTGTGTTTTGATGTAACATGGCAGAGTGGTAGCGTATGCATCTCGTCAGTTGAGACCACACGAGTTGAATTATCCCATACATGATCTGGAGTTAGCTGCGGTCGTGTTTGCCTTGAAGATCTGGAGACACTATTTGATTGGAGAAAGTTTTCAGGTGTACACCGACCATCAGAGTCTGAAATACCTGTTCTCTCAAAGGGAGCTGAACATGAGACAGCGCCGATGGATGGAGTTATTAAAAGACTATGACTGTGAGATCGTGTATCATTCTAGTAAGGCGAATAGGGTTGCTGATGCCCTAAGTAGAAAATCAGTGATTGCTCAACTACAGGTGCAGGAGTGACGTTTACTTGAGCAATTAAGAGACTCGGACTTTAAACTAGAGATAAGCCACCTGTCGAGTCTCGTGGCTACCTTGAGAATCGAGCCAGAAGTGCAAGTTAAAATTAAGGCCTTGCAGTCCACAGACCCTTTTATCCGGAAGATCCTGCAAGGAGATCCGACCAAACGAAGGGTCGATTTTCAAATAGCTGAGAATGGGACACTTAAGTTTAGAGGACGTTTGGTTGTGCCGGAGGATGAAAATTTAGAGGAGGAGATTTTATCAGAAGCACATCGTAGTAGTTATAGTATTCATCTTGGGTGTACAAAGATGTATTAGAATTTGAAACAGCATTACTGGTGGAATGATATGAAAACTGATATAGCCAAACATGTGGCTAAATGTTTGACCTGCCAGCAGGTCAAGGCGCAGCATTGCAAACCTGGAGGACTACTACAGCCTTTGGAAATTCCAGAGTGGAAATGGGAGCATATCACGATGGATTTCGTGATGGGTTTACCAAGGAGTCAGCGAGGGCATGATTCAATTTGGGTCGTGGTGGATAGACTAACGAAGTCAACGCACTTTATTCCAGTAAGAAAGGACTTCGCCTTAGACAGATACGCAGAGTTGTATGTGAGGCATATTATAAGGTTGCATGGTGTGCCAGTGACGATCACTTCTGATCGAGATCCTAAATTCACCGCTATATTTTGGAAGAGTCTACAAACTGCTTTAGGAACGAAGCTGCAATTTAATACAGCTTATCACCCACAGACAGATGGCCAGTCTGAAAGAACGATTCAGACCTTGGAGGACATGTTGAGAGCATGTGTTTTGGATTTCAGAGGTAACTAGGAGGAACATTTGCATTTGGTTGAATTTGCCTATAATAACAGCTAGCAACAGAGTATTAAGATGGCACCTTTTGAGGCCTTGTATGGCAGGGCTTGCAGGACACCAGTCTGTTGGAATGAGGTTGGAGAAAGGAAGATAACTGGCCTTGAGTTAGTAGAACAGTCGATGGAAGCAATTAAAGTGATTAGAGATAGATTAAAGACAGCTCAGAATCGCCAGAAAAGTTATGCTGATAAAAGGCGCAGACCTTTGGAATTTCAAGTAGGCGAACATGTCTTTCTGAAAATGTCACCTATGAGAGGAACATCCCGTTTTGGCAGGAAAGGAAAGCTGAGCCCGAGGTACGTTGGACCATTTGAAATCCTAGAACGAATTGGAATTTTGGCTTATCGACTCGCATTGCCGCCTAGACTTGCTCAAGTGCATAATGTTTTCCACGTATCGATGTTGAGGAAGTATGAGCCAGACCCTCCTCATGTGCTGAGTTACAAGGAAATTGATTTGGATGAACGGACATCATATGTGGAGCGACCAGTCAGGATCGTGGACAGGAAAGAGCAGGTACTACGATCCAAGATAATTCCGTTAGTCAAGGTGGTTTGGCAACACCATGGTACTGAAGGAGCTACATGGGAGAACGAAGAAGTTATGAAACTTAGTTATCCTTATCTTTTTGAGTAATTTGAACTGTGCTGTAATTTCGAGGACGAAATTTCCTAAGTGGGGGAGAGTTGTGTCGTCCTGGAAATTCAATCCTTGTAAGCGCCGAAAGTCGATTAAATGATATGAATGTATAGTCATAGTCGACGTCTATTTTGGATTATAAAGATTGAAAAGACGAAAATTTGGACGAATTCCGAACTTTAGATTATTTCGAATTGAGTTTCGAAATTAATCCGCGGCGATTTTTGAATTGCCGTTTTCGCAAACAAGCTTAATCCTGACCGAGCTTGGCCAGTGAAATTGTCGAAATTACCCTTCGTTCAGTACACCAAAAAAATTTCGTTTCAGTCCCGGCGCGCCAAAATTACCGTTCTACCCCTGCGATTATTTAACCACAAGAGACAAAAAATTAAATGCTTACCTTGAAAGTCTTGGCCATGGATCCCACCATTCTCCTTCCCCATGCACGCACGTCCCATCCTCTGTCACCATCTTCTGCCTTCTTCTTCTTCTTTTTTGTTTCTTCTTCTCTGCTCTTCTTTTCTTCATTTTTCTTTGACCGACGAATGCTCTTCCTTGAACCGATCAATCCTCCTCCGTTCGTCGCCATTTTTTGCGACCACCACTCCACCACCGGTAGCCACTGTCCCCAGCTACTCGTCGTCGCCGCCTTCACCCCAGCCGAGCCGCCGTCGCTGTCGTTTCGCCGAGGAAACGCCACGGCCGATCCTGCTCTGTTTTCGGGTCAAAAGACTCGAGGACTCCGCGGCCTCCTCGGGCCTCTACGGCCGCCACCGACGCCGACCACCACCACCCAGCTAACCCCCGACTTTCCCTCGACCGATCCGACCCCTCGTCGCCGACCATCAGCTGCTGGAATCGCCGGAATCAGGCCTTGAAGTTCCGGTGCTCTGTTTTGAACCCGGTTCATTTCGGTCTTCGATCCAGCCGCCACAGTCGCCGCCGTGCCACACCGCCACCGCCAGACGACTCCCCTGAGTCCCCTCTACCGCCACCCAGCTCGCCTCCGCTGGTCGCCGCGTGTGGCCGCCGGAAACGGCCGCCGACCGAAACCCCTGTTCCGGTGCAGAACAGGACAGCCCCTGATCGTGGCTGTCCGCCATCGCCGGCCGCCTTTCGCCGCCGTCCACCTGTCCCGGCCGACCCCCACCGATCCCTAGGTGAGACCTCGACCCTTGGTCGGCCTTGTCCCGGCCCATGTCGCCGGAAAACGGCCCAAACAGTAGAGTTTGCCTGTTGAATATTTTGTTATTCACTGTTTCAAGCTGCCGGCCGCCGCTCGCAGGAGCTCCTCCGCCGGCCACCTGTTCCGGCGACCTCGCCGGACTCCCACGGGGTGTCGTCGAAGTTTGAGCTCGATCCGCGGCGCGATAAACCTTAGTTTTATCGCCGCCGCCGCCGCCGCCGTCGCCGATCGAGCTAACTCACATTGTGAGTTTACCCTAAACCTTGGTTAGGGCGCTAATTGCCCTTATGATCAGTTTTATTTATTTAATTATTTATTTATTTAGTTCTTGTAAAAAAGAAATTATATTCGATCGGGACCGGTATAGATAGAAACCATGGTTAGGATATATGGTCGATCGATTATTTGTCTGTGGCTATTTGTGGTAATTTATCAATTAATTGATTGATTGAGTTGCTCGCGAGTGAGTGACAGGTTAGAGACGAGCGAACGATTGATTGCTATAATTTGACTGAGAATTAAGATTTTTAATATAAAATGAGCTTGAAATTGCCGGGTTAAGTTGATTACTCGAAAGTGAGTGAATTGCTTGATTGGTTTGTTTGCCTGGCTGAAATGCTCAATTGGGAGTCTTGTGGGCCTTGGGGCCGAGTTGATTGTATTTCTTGTGGATTTTGGCGTTAATCCAAGATAATCAATGAGTTGATTGCCGAATGCAATTTGTGTGGTCATTTAAAGGGTCAATGACGCTACCTGATAAGTTCGCATTGTACCTTGGGTACTTGTGCCGTACAGATTGTATGGAAATTCGCGACTTGTCAGAAGCACGATAATCCATGCCCCGTGCCAGTCGTACGATTTTAAGGGATTATCGGATGCCGGTCGCAGCTTATGATGGGCCGAAGCTCCTTTTTAAGGAATGCCTACTTACAGTGCCGTGCTGGGTGCATTGGATACACCACTTGTAGTAGCCGTCGCTGAGAGGGTGAAGTGGACATAGCCTGGTTTTGCCAGAAGAGTGCGGGATCGCACTATTGATGTATCTATCACGCCAGTCGCGTGGGTCATTAATTAATAATGGACTTGTGTATGCCTGAGTGGTTGTGCTTCTGTTGGTTGTGGATTTGACATATTTATTTTGATTGATATTTATATATATCTCTGTTGAAATCTTGTGATCTTTTTGTGGCGCTTAGGATGTTCTGGGCGAATCAATGTCCTAACCGAAATTAGGCTTGATTCACTGAGATTCATTTCTCACCCTGTCGTGGGACAAATTTTTCAGGTCCGAAGTAATGGAGAGACCGGTGTGGTTCGGTACCCCCACCCACTCATCACTTGATATCAGTCTCCATCCGGTATCAGGTACGGACCAGATGTGGGAACGTCACATCACGACGATATGGGTCGATGAAGGGATGCCACATCTGGTGGCACACCTCTTTAAAACCTGGTATTTTCGTGATGGGATGGATCTCTTTGGTCCGCTTCGAGGGTTTGAGGTGCCACCTCTTCAGGGGGTTCCTAATATCCTCGCTTGGGACCCGATGGATATTGATACACCTGATGGGGAAGTGGTGGACCCCGCGCTTGGTATGCAGCTCAAGCTCGAGCCTGAGCAATTAGTAGTCCCCTATGTGCATTCTAGCCAGAATTTTTGTGATGACCCGAACGACCCGGCTCCCCCGGTTGGTTATGACGACCCGGATGTCGAGTTTTCTCAGTAGAGGGTTAGGTTCCTTTGTGGTCAGGGAACTGATGATGTTTTTGTGGGGGATACTGTTTTGGGATAGATGAGAATTAACCTTACCTGACTCCTGTATCTTTTTGTGAGTCCTAGAGGGCCGCCCCGAAGTATGGGGTTGTAATTATTAGTTGATGACTCTGCAAGGTTATAAATCATCTATTCTCATCAGCTTTTAGTGTCGTGATCTCTGGCTTTACTTCCTATCTATCCCATATGATTTTATTGGATGGAAGATTGTACGTTCCGCATGCGTAATATAATCCTAGGTCGATAGCAGTTGCCTGGGATGCTATCTTTTATGACCTGGTGGCGATTTGGCAAGGAATGTCGTGGGTTCGAGAGTTGGAACGTGACAATGAATATGTTGGTTACTCTTGTGACATTCTGATTTTCCTTGTTATTTCGAGACTTATCAATAGAAACATATCTATCGATATATTTCAGCCTTATCTCGCTCAGATTTGATCAATCTCGAGTTAACTGACCAAAAGGGAAAGACAAATGCAAGACAAGATACATGGATCTAGGGAACTCGAATAGAAAATGACGCTTTGACCATAAAGATTATCGATAAAGTATTTAGAACCATTAAAGACCAATTCAAGAACGGTTAAGGAATTCATTGCTAGCATTATACGATTAGAGCGCGAGTGATGCTGCTTAACTAATGTATAATTTACAAAATTTTTCTAAATCGAACAATGATGATCAAGACCGTCAGAGCTAGTAATAAACCCTCGTAATTACATAACAACCAAAGTTGCCATGAAATGATGAGCCCTAAGTGTAATGAGAATCACATAGTCGATACGCGTAACGTCTGCAAAAATCACGCGTTAGTTCGGGATAGCCTGAAAATCTCATTTGATAGAAAACTGACCTAGAGATAGGTCTTGAAATTGAGAATTGAAAAATAAAGAATTTTAATATTATAATCGAATTGGACGTTGCCTCATCGAAGGAAATTTAAATTGAAAAATTGGCCATTCGGACAACAGGAGCGAAAATTACCGTTTTGCCCTTAAGAATTGGCTTTGTCTTAGCAAAGGAAGAAGGGCATTTTGGTCTTTAGCAAATTCTCAAGGCAGCCGAAAATGTGAGGATATAGTGGCCATTGGATGGTCAAGATTTATTGATAAGAAGACAAGTGTCTTCATGAGAACTATTGGCATTTAATGTATGCCTTTTAACCTGCCATACTTTTTGTTGACTACACAAATTATTGTATAAAGCCTTCACTCTCTCTCTCTCTCTATTGCTTCAACCGAACACCCCTGCCCTTTCCTTCTCCATTTTCTTTCTTCTTTTCTTCTTTTCCCCTTCAGACAAATCTGCCTCGTCGACCAGTTCTGATCGCCGGCTTCGCCACCTTCAACGGCCACTTTCAGCTACCATCCAGCCTCGCGCCAACCACCAACATAACCCTCAGTCTCTCCCCTACAAAGTCCCAGTGGTGGTTCGGTCGTTGGACACCGGAGGAGCTCCGACCGGCCACAATCCCAAAACTAGATAGATTTGGACGCAACTAGGGGTAAGTCTTCGTTCGACCACTTCAAGACTTCATTTTACTTCAAATTTTCGGTGGGGATATCTTAACTTATAGTACTAGTATTAGCTGAGATGAAATGGTGGATTTGATGGAGTTTGGAAGGATAACCATGGCTATTTTGTGATAATCTCCCGGGGACAGGTCTGACCGCCGGTGGGACTTGAGGAAATTAGGACTGTTTGTGGGTTTTTGGACGTCGACTCGCTCCAAAATCTTTGGTGAGACTCTTATAGACATAGAAAACCATGTTAGCAAGTGGATTATGTGGTAAATCAAGGTTTAAAGTTGCATTATGGGCTGTTTATGGAGCCAGAGGACAAATTGAATTTTGCCATGTTTCGATTGGTGTAAACCGAATCTTTAAGGACTGTTTGGGGTGTCGCCTTGCCTTAATTTCATCGTTAGGACCTACTAGGATGTTAATTGAGATGATAGAGTTGTTTGCCCCATGAATTGGCGAAATGGAAGAGGAAAATTCATTAATCGGGTGAATTTCTCTAGGTAAGTGGATGCCCTGTTTTGGACCTCGAAAGCCAAATAATTGGGGGAGTTTTTAGAAGAATTTCCATTGACTAATTGAAATGTAAGGAATTTCTAAGCCTTCGTTAGGAAGATAGGCCTCTATTGGACGAATTGGGATTTATTTGGATGAAATTTTGTGGGGTTATCATATTGCATGTTTATTGTCGATCGAGGTGATCAAGCGCGAGTCACATATACTCCTTAAGATGAGAAAGTGTTATTCTCATAACTATGTGGATGCCCTAGTTCTCAACTAATGTATATGTTTGAGTTTGATATAGCCATGTGGGTAGTCAATCTTGTCATCTCGCATATTATAGATTCATTTTGAGAAGAATTAAATTGTACTCGATCATGAAGTTTTGAAGGGAAGTAGAACTTGTGAGTTAAAGTACTTTTGGCATCCTGATGCGTCGAAACGCATGGTTGAAATGAATAATATCCTGATGCGTAGAGACGCGGGATAAGACTATACATATGTCGACACAAGCCTTGGATGATATTGAAAACCTGAAGCGTTTAACGCGGGTTTGTAGATTGTCATGGTCTAAGGGGTTATGACGTAGGCCAAGCCTAAGACGTTTTGACGCGGACAAAAATGATAAAATGCGCCGTGGTATTAACACATTGAGCTTGATCTTGTACCTTCTTGCATGTCTTGAGTTGTGAGTTATATGTTGTCTAGATGGCGCGTCTTAATGATTATTTACCATATGTATTTCTATGTTGCACTATGACGAATGCTTGCATATGCTGATTGTTGACATACCTTTGCTCATTGTCTTCTTTTGTGTCTGGGTGTACTATCGGCGTAACTTAGATTTAGAATTTAGCTTACTGAAATGTAAATCTCACCCCGTCGTGGGACTTTCCTTTTTTAGACCCCAAGTCTTGAAGGATGTTTTCGACCCGCCTAGGTAATCCTAAGGAGATGATCGCCTATTTTAACGAGTTTCCTGATGGTTAGGGTACTGTATACGTTAGGAAACGTAATGTTGTTTGGGTCGACGAGGGAGGAAAGGATTGGAAGCCACATAGCTTCGAGGCATGATTTCGTAGAGTCAACGAGGAAACTACAGGTCCCTTGAAACCCACGGAAGTACCTCGAGGTGCAGTGCCCAGTTGGTGTCACCCCATTTGCGATGAGATAGAGGTGGATGTATCCGTAGTAGGATCGCGGAACGTGCCGGAGAAAACCCATACTGCTGAGGATGAGGTTAAAGCGATAGAAATTTTTACGTCAGAGGATGAGCTGGAGGACACCATGGAAGATGATTCTGTAGAGTTGCGCACTGAGACCTTTTTCAAGTACAACCCAGCTGAGGACGAGGATGAAGATGTGGTTGAAGCTAGTTGTTCATCTTAGGAGTTTTCTGATCTTTTTGGGATTGTCTTTTGGAGGTGGCTTTCGATGACATGTTAGCTTTTGAGGACCTAGGTACTTGTTGTCTTTTGGTTGGTCCCCGATCTTCCTTGACCCATCCGAAGGTTTTAGTTGGATCTTGGATCTTTTGTATAAACTCATGTTTAGGTTACGTATGTATATATATGTTATCGTTATCTCAGGTTTCCTTCTTTTATACGATTGGAGGTGTGCGTTTTTTTTTCGTTTTCGCATGCGTATTTCATATCACTTGAAACACGTGGGTCATATCCTGGGACTTGAGCGGTTAGGTTCGGATGTTGCGAACTCGTGATCGGACGCGGGTGGTGACAAATCTGTTCATGGCAAAAAACCATCTTCATAAGAAAATGAACGAAAATTATTTAATCTAAAATTCAAATTGGCATGGCATTGATTTGAAGAAATAGATAAGAGAGATGTTGACAAGCTATTTTTTTTATAAGAAGAATTTTTGTGACACCTAAGGGAAAGGAAACTCAAATGTGACAAAGGATGTGCTCACCACCAAAGGGAATTCATCTAGGACACAAGGTGTATAACTCATCCCTCAATAGAATCCACCAAAGAGATATAAAGTTCTAGAGATACTCTAATGCAAGAGATCAAATATGAAGTTTCACTAATCAAAGCACTCTAAGTCTTGAAGGGATTTATATAGATTTAGGGTGGGCTTGTTTCACAAAAAACTCTACGAAAATGAAAAATGCTTTTCGACAAATATTTTTTAGGAAATATGTGACCGACAATATTTCATTGTGCTTGGTTCTCATTCGGAAAAAAATTTCAATCTCATGAATTTATGTTAGATCAAAAAATAAATTCAGATTTTTGAATTAACTTTTACTTATTATTATTATTATTATTATTATTATTATTATTATTATTATTATTATTATTATATTCTTTTATCATTTTTATTTTATAATTTCTTTTATTTTTAATTTTTTTTCCTTTTTCTTCTACCTCAATTGTCGCCGGGCCACGGTGAACACTGAGACTTGCCAGCCAAGCTCGAGCAAGCCTCACCAGCCCATGCCTGTGGCTGGTCATTGGCCGTCACTGAGGCTTGGCAACCGGCAGAGGGAAAGGAAAAAAAAATATTTTAATTTTAAAATTAGATATTAAACAAATATTAAAATGTTAGATCACGATATTAAAATAAAACGCTAAAAAATTCGAGCAGAGCAATTCCAGAAATTATTTTCGTATTTTCAGATTGGGAAATTCAATTTCTTGATTTTATGGATGAATATTTTCGTTGCCCAAAAAGTGCTTTCGATTGACTTCTTATTTTCGGCAAACCAAACGAGTGAAAGTTCGGAAAACGAATTTCCTGGAAACATTTTCACTTGAATAAACATGACCCTAACTTCGAATAACCCTCCAAGTTAGGCAGTTTCCAAAACACCTTATCTTATATTTTTGAATGAAGACTAATAAATCTCTAAAGAAAACATAAATATGAAATCGACTCTTAATTCTAGAAACAAATCATATTTCATTGGACTATATCATTTACATTCTTAAATTTGATTGGACAAATTTTGTTGGATTTTATAATGAGTTATATTACATTATTGTGTTAGGGTTTTTTCTTTTCTTTTCTTTAGTTTTTGGTCATGAAAAACCAACTGGTATTCCAAAACGGGTTAAAAACTGACTTCATCAAGAAGATTTTCCTCTTTTTGTGGTCGAAGACTTCATCGAGAAGTTAGAGCAAGTCACTCACTGCATCGAGAAGTTAGAGCAAGTCACTGTTGCTACTTTTTACACTGGACTCTTTTTTCCTTGTACCGCATGAAAGAAATGGTGAGCCAAATTTCAACAAATAATTTTGTACGTGGATCTTAAGTGTTTCCCCCTTATATTAATCTCATCGTTAGTATAGTGAAACCGATCGATCGAAGATGAGAATAGATTGAACGATCCTTTCCGATTGAGAAGATGGTAGAATAGTTTAATTGGTGTCGGTTTTCGTAGTGGATGCATGTAGCAAACTTTACTACCAAAATCAACGGGATCAAATTTTTCCATCATCTTCTCAATCGAAAAGGATCGCCCAATCTTCTCATCGTTGTCATTACACTCGCGATAAGATTAATTAAAGGTGATATAATTAAGATGGACAAATTATTTGTTGAAACTTGGCATGTCATTTCTATGATGCACGAATAATGCTCATGAAAAGGCGCTTTATTGGGTTCCCATCTTCTTCAATGCTTGGATCATAGGATGCCTTCCCTTCATCACATGCTCGAAAATTCTCTGCAATCAACCCCAATTATTTTACCTTTCTTAGGATCCCAAGACAGACTTACTTTACGACCATTTATTTTTTTTAAAAAAACAGCTTTATAGTACACTCTAAAAACCCTAAGTCTTGTCTTCTTTTCTTGGTTTAAACGCTAAGAAAAACACAACAGGGAAAAGAGAGAGAGAGATTCGGCAAAACAAATATACCCTAGGCAGCTATTCTAAAGATCACCGTGTAATTTCACCTTTCTTTATTCCATTAGTGTTGCGAAGACATGAGGAGTCAGACGCAATAACTGGCGCAAAAAATTATTTGCTCAATAAATTTTATGATGGAAGGGACGCGGAAGGGAATATTTTGCGAGGGAAATGATTCCCTGACGTGAGTGAAGTGCAATATAATTTCAATCGTAAATTCACACATCATCATTGCGTATTTCGCGAAAAAACACTTATTAATTGAGAGATCGTGCGGTCATAAATAACCGATAGTGTTGTCAGGCTAGCAGGTTACATTTTGTTATTGTCAAACGGTGCAATAGATAAAACCAGTGCTTGATGTCTTCCGAGTGTTTTTTTTTTTCCTCCGAAATACATCCAGCAATCTCACATATTTGCTCTCGCGAGAATCTTTTTGTAAATTTACCATGAAAAGTACGAAAAAATCACATACACAATCATAGAAACTTGAAGTTAAATATTATTGGCGAATGTGGAACAAAGTATAGAAATCACATACACTTAGAAAACTATTTGGAAAACTTTATTGTAAGGATTCGAACTCTCGACTGGCAATAACCAGGCGGTTTGCCAGAAACATGGCTCGTGTAAAGATGTCATTTCAACATCTCTATGTAAGAAATGCCTGTGTCTCATAAGCCTGTTTAGGCTGGGCTCCAGAACTTGCAATGGTACCTGCCGATGGATGAACGAATATACGATGGCTGTAAACATGGTTGGGAAAAACGAAAATGCAACCGGCAATTCCATTGACCAGCGAGTCAAAAGGCCATCACATCTTGGAGCCGAAGGCAAATCAATCAAATTACAGTGATTTTCCAATGAAAGTATAGGATCATACAAGCTAACAAGAAGACTCCATTTCCAATGATTGAAAAAAAAAATCATTTTCTTAAAATAAGAAGATAGTCTATCACATAAGGTGCTCCACTAACCGAAAAATTTTTCCAAACATTCATAAACCTATAATACGGATGTCAATTAATTCTTAGATTTTTTTCATATTTTTTTCAATTGAGTCCATCCGATCAATTTTGTCTAGAAATTATTAATGTAAACGTCAATCATCTTACGTAGCATGACTGATGATGATGTAAACTTGATATATTTTTTATTTTGATTTTCCTGTTTATTTATTTTTTTTCTATGCTTTTTCCCTATGTCGGTGAGGGAGCGCAGCCTCGCAGGCAAGGGTGCAAAGGTCCTCACCCATGGACTTCACATTCGACGAGGGTCTCTAGTCTCCCTCGGTGACACAGACAAAAAGCACAAAAAAAAAGGAAAAGAGGAAATTTAAAATTTAAAAATAATTATAATAAAATTATTACTTACATCAGCGCCATACGTGTCACGTATAGACAACTGGCATCCACATTAGAGACTTTTCGATGAAAATTGACACTCAATTGAAAAAAAAAAAGTGAAAAATATTTAGAATTAAACTGGTAAAATTAAAAGTTTTATTACTTTTCAGACAGTTCTCTGCCCGCAATCTTATGGACTAAATGGGTGCAAGCTGAATAAATTCGGATGGAAGTACTGATCATTTCCTTAAAAATAAGAAGATAGTCGATCCCATAAAATATCCCAAAAGTAATCTTTTGAGATTAAAAATGGGTGCCAAGATGAAATTTCAGAATGGGGGTGGCAAATTAGGTGGGGGCCACGGTGTTTAATTATTTCACATCAAATATTTTTCCCCCTATCAATTATGAAGGACAATATCTCAGCAGTCTCAATTTTTAAAATACCATCGACGTCCCCTCCGTGAAATTAACAATTGACCGAATCCAACTAAGCCACACATCCCAATGCATCCACGTCATCATCACTACTATTCTCATAAATTTATTATTATTGTTGTTTTAATTCCCCATGCTCCTTTACGTCTTCCATATTTATCAAAATTTAACTGGGGTCGCAAGAATACGTCGGCCGGTCGCACGGACCGGGTCAGACCCCAGCCGAAAGTTGGGCCGTCGACTCAAACTTAAAAATTACCGGCCGGTGATGAGTGACATCGGGTACGTGAGTTTTTCGGGTTTTTTTTTTTTTCAAATGTCCAGTTAATTTCTATTGAGTACGATCGATCGCCTCGTCATCGCACGTCAATCAAGTAGCTATCAATATACACACAATTCGAGATCATTAATTCGTAATGATGAGTTCTTCTCCCAATTTCGGTCAAACTTCGTGTAGGAAAGGACGGGAAGTGGTCCAATTTTATCACGGCCCGGTTCGTTCGTAGGGTTATGGTTTGGGTGCCTAAGTAAAATCCAATCAGCCTCGAAAGAGAGCAAGAGGAGAAAAAAAAAATAAAAGAAGATAAAAAGTGAGATCACATGCCTCCTCGCCAGAAATCGGATTTTTTTTTTTTTCCTGACCAAGTGGGTCAATAATAAGTCTCCAATAACAAGAAGACAAGCTACAATTTTGTCAGCGGTCCATTTTGTGCCACTCTATAGTAGTGGCGTATAACATATGCTAGGATGAAAATTAAGTGGGGGAAAGGCCAATACAAATTACACTTCAAGAGGTAATCTAATTGAACATGATTGGAACAAAAGAATCTGGCCGCCATCGGGAGCTAACAAGTTAGCTCATCCCTTTCACGAGACGATTCTCGCTCGCCCTATTAATTGACTTCATATGGAGCTAATAAAAACGCGTGTTTCATTTATATGCTTGCTTCGACTTTTCGACGGCGATCAATAGGAGCTCGATCGGAGTTAATTTAGGAGGGTACGCAAGTTTTAAGAAACCCCGTGCGCTCGCCCGTGTGCCTAGCTTTGGATCTAACTATTTACGAGGAGGAAGCCGAACAAGAATGGTTCTTTATTTTTTCCCCCCTTCCTCGCCTCGCTCGAGAGCTTGTGAAGGCATTCTAGGTAAGGGCTCGAGCAATATAGCTCCTGACCAATTCGATTTGGACCAAAGGAGAGTCCTTCCAATCTACTTCGTGTCATATCCTTAGTCGAGAAATATTTCTCCTCAGTAGTTTCGTAGTGTGCTGACGTCACGCTTCGTCGTTCTGGGCGTATACGCGTCGTGCCCATTTTAAAATACCTACAATGATATTTTTTCAG
Organism: Rhodomyrtus tomentosa; assembly: GCA_028455895.1. Lineage (NCBI taxonomy): Eukaryota > Viridiplantae > Streptophyta > Magnoliopsida > Myrtales > Myrtaceae > Rhodomyrtus > Rhodomyrtus tomentosa. The sequence continues at coordinate 38,146,370 of JAPCWY010000004.1, forward strand.
TCACAATTTCTAAAACTGGAGAGAGAGAGAGAGAGAGAAAGAGAGAGGGGGAGGGGAGTGGGCCCCGAGGCCCAAGTTTGTCGGATAGCTGTGGACGTAGGGGTAGGGCCGACCATTGGAATCGAAAGCGACGTCCGGCTTTTGAACTGTACGGCTGTTGTAGAGCTGGGCCCACCGCAATTCCCCTTACCGACCACCAACGACTTCTTTTCTTCTTTTTTTTTTACTTTGTTTTCTTTTGTCAGGGACTGAGGAGAGGGGGGCTACTCTAGAGTCTAGGAGTCCATGTTGTCATCATTTCCAATTTCCCCATCACTATAATCACAGCAAGTACATAATTGGCGGTTGGCTCCCACTTTTTTTTTTCCCTTAATTTTTTTTTTTTTATAATCGAAAGCTCTTCTTTTTGCTCAATCATTTGTCATTTTTTACGTCACCAGTACGTCAATCGTGACACTTCGGAACATCAAGAGAGAGTTCTTTTTAGAGGAGCGTGAACAATAATTCACATTATTACTACGTGACTGAGCAGTTTCCAAAATTTCTGGTACTAAATCGGTCTGCCACCACACATTAACAATTTTCGAGAAAAATGAAATATGGTTATTCCGATTGCATTAAGGAATTGATGAATTTTCATAAATACACATAGTATCGTCACGTGAGATGGAATGCATAATCGAAACTTATGACATTTATTCACGCGTCCAAGATGTGGTGGAATGAATATTTTTTTTCTTTTTCTTTTTCTTTTCTCTTTGATCGAAAGGAATAACCGATGACGGTTCTGATTTTTATGTGAATTGACATAGTGAGAGGTCGAACACTCCAAAGTTAATTTCCCAATTGAACAATCTAATACAATTGTAAAAAAAAAAATAAAGATGAATGGATAATCTCTAAATCTGCCTAATTAGAGGATGATCTGCTTCACCTAATCTGAAAGTGACACTGACTCTCTCTCTCTCTCTCTCTCTCTCTCTCTCTCTCTCTCTCTCTCTCTCTCTCTCTGTAACTATGGTTGACCTCCATGATTGGGTGGTGGAACCAGAGTCGCCAAAGCCCTCGTCCTACGCCTGCATCGAAACATGGGGGAGGGGAGACAAATTTTCCAACACTGTTTTCATCATGCTGTTTAATCATGATTCATGACAACTGTGTATCCGAAAACTGCTTTTTAGAAAAAATTTCGATGCAAAACTAATCGATTTAATCGTTCTTCATGGATTGAAAATAATGAGTTCAGATTAAAAAATAACCGCTTTCTCTTCTGATAAACAAAAATCACTTTTATTACATCACCAAATAAATTAAGACTAATTATTTCTACTTGTTGAGTGGTCTTGGGACTCTGTCAATCAAAAATTAGCTTAAAAGATGAGTCTTTCCCTCACCAGTACTTTTCACAACCGATGTGGGATAACCCCAATAATCTTTCCCTCAAACATCGGGCCATGGGTCGGAGTGAGCGACAATCCGTATCTCTCTCAAGTGACTGTTGGGTTCAGACTTATTAATAACCCGAGCTCTGATATTAGTGTTGGGTGGTATTGAAACTCTCTCAACTCAAAATTTAGCTCAAAATATGAGATTTTTCCTCACCAGCCCCTTTCGTAACTAATGTGGGATAACCTCAACACTCATGAAAAATGATCTTTATGGAAGATGATTTCATTTGCAGTGAACTTTTCAATGAAACAAACGCGCTCAAAGTCTCCTATATTGAACGTGGCCGATTCATTAGTTAATTATCATGAAATGGTTTTTTTTTTTTTTCGATCGCGAGAGAATTCTTTCGCAAATGCTGTAATCTTAGTATCCATGTCAAGGATTAATCACGAAGTTCATGATCGACAGATTTCGGCGTATGGGGTCACTTCATTATTGGATTTGGTCCTTGTTTCTTCTACTTTAAAGTTGCGATTAGTTATCGATAAAATCGACATGATTAGGGTAGTCCCACAAAGAGGTTAGATCCATGGTTGAGACAAAATCAAGCTGCTGATAACAAGTGCAAGCATCCAAAATTAGCCACAGCTTTTACATGAAAGACGTAGAGTGTGGAATTGGTCCTACTTACATGCTGAAAATTATGCTTAAACTCCAAGACGAGAGGCGTTGTTTAATATTTTAAATGGTTCAATGGAAATTATTTCGGTGTCGTCAACAACTTATTGTTTTTCTTAGGGCTACATTGATCAAGTTAATATATGTTTGCAACTCCTACGGTCATATCTCTCAATTGCTTAATTATTCTTGTATTTACCTTGCATGAATAGCCGCCAATAGTCGTTGCGTACTCTTTCTGTGCAACATTCTGAATGCAACACGTCAAGTGTCGTCGATAAGAAGATCACTCCGATCTCCGGTTAACAAATATGATCTCCAGAATTTGATCGGTAATGATATGGACTGTCTAGGTTCCGAAATTTCAGGTCTGTTTGAACACAGGGATCATTTATCCAACAATGAAGTGCGAAAAGATGATCCTTCCAATGCGCTGAAGCAATTTATTTAAGTATGAATAGATTGCATCAGTCATGGCCATCATCTGGCTTAAGTTACATATGTTTGGAACGCAACTTGCTAGAATCAATCAAATGAATTTTGTCTCCATCGTGTACTTGGAGACTAAGTTGACCGGAAGGGGTCATCTTTAAGTAGTTTTCATTAGTCTAATCCAAATAATAAATTAACAGACACACGTCAATCATACTCCCATTCGAAGGTCATCCTGTTCACGCTTTTTTGACAATTTTCTCTTCGACCGTCTTCTTTTCGTACCACGAGAAATGTAGCAAATCGAGAGGATGTGCAAATCGGGTTGACCCTACTGGCTCAATTTCAATCCAAAAGGTTGATCAAGACAGGAAATAAATCTATTGAGAGGTGCTTTACTAGGACAAATTTGGAATCCGAAATAATAGCACTTAATATTCTCGAAGGACCAATCCCGCCGGAAAGGGGTCTATTTCGTGACCGACGTAGCTTAATATCGTTTTCTTTGTCAACTGGCGTGATGTCGCCTTTGTCGTTTTGACTTTTCAAAATTCTTTGGTATATTAAACTCGAAAAATAAGAGATGTGAGATTACGGTAAAGATGATTAGACAATGATTGTATTTTTCAAATCAACTCGATTGAAGTTCTGAAATGCCATCGTTAATCATGCCTAACAAAAAAAAATAAACTAAATCAAATTAAGAAAAAGAGAGGGAAGTTAAAAGAAAATGATTTGTGCAAACCTAAGGGTCATGACGAAATTAACAAGCTCATCGTGCAAAGTTATAGTTAAGAAGTTCAAAGTGTCCTAATTTATACATCGCAGAATCTCATTCTTACTTGTTGATAAGGTTATATTATGTCTAGTAAGAAACTTAAACTACCTCAAAGAGGTTTAAAAAAAAGTTGAAATAGGTTTACAAAAATTAAACCCAACTACATAAAGATCTTAAAGAGATTGGATCGTCCTCCCTTTTTTTAACCCGTTTCAAATAAATAAATAAATTTGGTAAATAGCGACCTATTGGGTCAAATTGCTATTCGGTTTTGTTCTTGGCATGTATACTTTCGAGCAGGCAATCGAGGCTCTTATGGTCGTAATAACCCATCGGTGGAGACAAACTTTCGGTAGCCTTCTAGGATCTTTCTAATTCCTAATCCATCGGCCGGAGCTCCGTATGGAGCTTTTCCTTATGATTGGACCTGTCAAGCTAGGTCATAAACCGACTTCTCAAGCCATAAATGAGGCTGAATTGTTGTATGTGTTATTTAGTATTGAATGGAACATAAATAGATTTAAAATTTTCTCGGACCTAACACACTTCTATAGTTCTTCCCCTCGCTTGATCTCGCGTCCGTATTCATACCTTAGGTTAGGTATGAGTATTCCAAAATTGGATTAAATATGAAAATATTTGGGTTGCTAAATTTAATAATGCATGAAAACATGTCAAAACGAATTAAAATGAATCTATTTGAATCGGACTATATTCGATCCAGCCCACTAGTTTGATGGTGGCCATAGGGGAAAAATGAAGTTCTCATACTCTTGATATGCTCCAAGCTAGCAAGAGGGAGGAGGGATTCACTCCTCCGTTGGTTCTTGAATGCCACCTTCAAGAAACTTAGGCGAGTTTGAAGTCACTGCTCTCTGTGTATCAATTACTAAGAAGGTTACTTTCATTTCTACATTCTTCTTTTGGTTTTTCAGCGGCACCTACGATCATAAGCAACTCCAAAGGTTGAATTGCTACTCCCAAGACTCCAGCTTCAAAGTGATGTCCGCACAGGGGCATTTCCCCTTCGGAGGATAATCTGGGAATGAATTACTGTCAGATAAAACACACCAGCACCCATGGATGAAGACATGAAGAGACGCTCAAAACAGCTGATCAATATTGATAATTGACACTAATAGTTAAAGACTTGGCAACACATCGGCGAGTGGTTCGAGACAGACCAGCCGCACCGACACGACACAAATGGGGAGAAACTAGAAGTGAATCTCGTGTGTATGATAGAAATTTAGTAGTATCGCAGGGGTATAACTTAGCTCAATGACACAAGATCCATATCAGAGAAAATTTTCTCCCTGGGACTACCCTGTAAGGATTTATACTTAGTTACTACAAAATTGTCAGAAACATGAAACAGATTGGTGATTCCCTTCAGGGAAGACAAATTCTACCGCTAATGCGAACAAGACGGGAAGCTAAGTTCCTGAGGAAAAGCTACGCGTGCCTCTCAATTCACTAGCAAATATTAAAGCAGACCCTTCTCTGTCTTGATGTAGTAAGGTTTGCTTGAAGTGGATCTCCCCTCGTATTTTCCTATCCTCGATTCTCCTCTAACCCTCCTGTCTTGTGCAATGACAAAAATGGCTTCCGCACCGAGTCATCATAACTCATCATGAAGCTTTGATTCTGGCTCGTCCACTATGTCCTGTTTAGCATTTTCTTCGGCTGTGCCATCTGGAGCCTCTGCTGACTGGTCGTCTGCAGAGGGTGCTTCCTCAGAAGCTGCACTGGATGAATCCGTGCTCTCAGTTTTACTCTCTGCCGGCTTCTCTATTTTAGGCTTTGGCTTTGGAATTCTATCTACAATTGAAACCTAAACAAAAAGCAGCATAGAATCAATGCAACTAGTAATTCTGATATAGTTACAAGAGCACATTTAAAAATGCAGAAGCTTCGGGACAAAGTACCTTGTCTTGCAAACCGAAAACCTTTTTATATACTTCTTCAGATGTAAATGCAGGTTTGGAAAACTCAGCAGTCCTACAAAGATTGATAATAGCAAAAAGAAACATGATCATATAGCAGAAAGTATATGAAGTCGCTATAGTGGCTGAAATATTTCATTGAACTATGCTTAAAGGAAAAGGGGAAATAGAATCAATGGCAATATATAATTCACGAAAACATGAGCGTGCATATCCTACAGCCTGAGGGCATGAGCAGGCAAGGAACCTCAGCCAAATGTTATGTGAAGAGCAAAATCAGGCCCCACAACGAGAAGGCCATCACAGTGCTTCTTCTCATATGCTCTTTTTTTTTTGGTCGAAACTTCTCATATAAATATAAACCCCAACAATTTCCAGGGTTTTAGCTATTCAACATTAAAAATTATCATTTTCAACTGAACCTCGTAGACATGGGAATATTTCATCCGCATTAGGACAGGTTAGAAGGCAGGACAGGGCAGTATTAGATATGAATTTTTTTTTCCTGGAGTGTATATCCTATCCCTTGTTTTGGAGAACAATCGAACACGAGTGAATATGGCCATTACTATCTAATTCAATTTTTAGGAAGTATTAAACAGATTAAAATCGGCTACAAAATCAACAAAAAGAATTGGGCCTGCTAAACTACAGCCAGATGATTGATACTTCTTGCCAGTTGAAAAACAAATTTATAAATCGGCATCAAGTTGAAAGCAACAGTGTCTGCGGCTGGCACATGAGAGAGATAGAGAACAAATAGTTCAGATGACCAAGTCACTGCCAACCCCGGCCCCGACTTGGAGGATCAGATACAGAGTCAATGGCAACTCCAAAAGGTGATTCATACTTCTTTCTGAAGTGTTATAAGGGCAACCAAACATAGCCTCCAAAGAGTGGCAAAAAAGGAGGCTCTTTCAAACGTACTTTACTCCATCAAACCCCAACAGAAAAAACAATTTATGCATGATGCCTCTTTGATTTAGTAGTTTTTTAGTGGTCTTATTTACATGGACAATTACATAACTTCAAACTTAGACCACTCACAAGATACTAAACAAAACAAAAAAGTAAAATTGGCTCATTTCATTGCCGCAAATATCAGATGGACCACAGGCTAGGAACCAAAAACGAATTGAGGTGAAAAACACAAGGGAAAGTATATAAATTGGATAAAACTTACTTTTGTTCAGTCTCCCTCTCATCCAACCAAATTTTCAAATTGTTCGCCTCTTTCAGAACCTGTAGAGACAGACATTTATATTTGCCTACAAAAGAAGCTCACTTGAAATAATCCAAATAACCTGAAGACAGTCCCATGCAGAAATGATGATAACAAACCTCATCAATTTTCTCTCTAGGAAGCCACGACTTTTTGGTTTCCCAATCCTGCACAATCTGAGAACCAAAACAGCAATGTAAGAGCCGTCAGTAGCATAGCAATCAGAAGACAGAAAAAATGTTAAAATAAATTGCTATGTTTTTTGTCAACTATTGAGGTCAGTTCTAACCATATATGAAACTTACGATAGCCATATATGAAACTTATGATTCTACGAAAAATTGCAGAGTATCCAAATTAATTTGCGAAGCCCATTGAAAAGCATGGGTGGCAAAAGATAACACCAAAAGTTAAAATTGGTGGAGACTGGAGAGAAATTGCAAGTGGAACTGTCGGCAATGTACTATGATAGTTTCCAAGAGGAAAAGATGCTCCTTTCCTTATCCCTTGGAGATTTAGCATATTGAAAAAGCATGCCTTAACTTTCCAGAGAATAACTCGTCCTAACATTCCAGCCGAACTCAAAAGAGTTTCACCAGAATCATAATTGCCTCTTATACTCTTCAACTACTTAATATTGGCCAAAAAAGAGAATATAGCTTTTAACATATTTGTAATGTTTATCATGTATAAGCCCAAACATAAAATTCGAATCTACTGCAGTCCCATGAAACAAATATCGTTTCAATTTTTTTTATGCATCAGTTGTTCCATGCATTAGTTAGTGCCAGAAGATATCATGAATCAAGAAGTGAATGAAGTCAAATTCTTAGATCTATCAGACAGCAGAATCTGTCTCGAATTCTAAGATCCCATCAGACAGCATAATCTATTAAAGAATTCATTGGCTCAGTCGACGTGGTTCAAGCAATTCCATATTGCAATATGGTTGATGAGGCCATGCATTTGCTCCCAGAATTGGCACCACTTCAAAATTTCAGCAATAAAATTTTGCTGTTCTATAACCAACGCATGTCATAGACAAATAGGCTTTTATCACCAATTAAAAATCTGTACAATAATTTTTTAAGAATAAAGAAGATGCTAAAAGCTCAGAAACCAGTCATAGCAAAACATATTTTGTTGAGCTTTCATAGCTGATTACAGAAGTTTGCAGTAACTTGCACTTCCGACCATTGAACTTTGATTCAATTCGTCAAGTACACAGCTTGTACTCCGCTTGCAAGTGATACAATTTGTCCAACTTCCATTGTTTTCAAAGAAAGTTCCAAAGTGACTGCCTTGAAAGCCATCACGAACAGTACCAATGGCAGCTACTTAGCATTTTGACGGAAAATCGGTCATACGATGCCCAAAGAGCATCAATTTGCCAATAAATAAGCGTTCGATAATCCAGTGAACACACAGCACACATGCATCTATTCTTCAAATTTCATCTTTGAAGAACAATAGACTTTGTTAGGCTATAGTTTATGTTGATTCACATCAGCTGGATATATTTATGGATAAATTGAGTCACTAATTCATATTTCTACCAGATGCCACAGTGAGAATAAAAAAAATAAAAATGCATAGAATCCTGAAGCAAATAAGATGCTATTTTTCCATGCCTGATGTTGTCGATTAACCGTTGATATGCAAGAAGTGTTGCCAAACTGATACTTCTAAACATAATTAAGCTTGTCAGTATTACATGTACAGTGAGCATGAAAGAAGTCAAATGGGCATAATCACTTGGTCATTTCTAAGTACTAAAAGGAAAATGCACCAACATATAAGAAGGTATACGACCAGCTAAAGTTAGATGCTTGAGTTGAGAACCTATCCATTTTTGAAGGGACAAACAGACTAATTCTCGTCACTCATCATATTAGGATATTGGTCATCGATAAATATAGGCTCGAAAATATAGTAATCACGATTAATATTGGGGAAATAGAAAATAAAAGAAGAAGATTATTTCCAATAGAAGTGTCATCTACTTTCATTTCACAATAACCATCTTTTGTAGATACCTTTTGCAGTTGATCCAGGTAAGTTCGAGCATGCCCCACTGCTGCTGGCCGTTCTGTAAGTTCTTTCAATCTATAAGGACCAAAATTTTGGTGGTTAAAGTATATATTCAAGCTAAATAAGAAAATGACAACTGAAAGAGAACTGATCCAGATATTTCATCAGTCAAAAGCTGTCATCTTTTCTGAGGATAAAATCAACCTGACAAAAATTGGATTGCCAATTGCTTTTAGCGAATTCAGACGTTCCTCAAACTCTGTCGCAGTACCATCTTCACCATCCATATAAAGCCATTCTTGCACCTGAAACAATAGCCAAAATAATTAACTAAATCTGACGTTCCATTTTATTTGTCAAAGTTATCAGGGATGAGAGGCGCGTGTGAACAGAGAGAGGGAGAGAGGTGATAACCTCATCAAGCTTTGCAATGAAAGATTGGCGTTCCTCACCAGTAGAAACCTTTTCAAGTTCCTCAGATGTCTCAATCTGTGAGCGACAGGATTAGTAAAAGTAGTTAGCATAACAGACGGGCAAGTGGAGGAAAGAGACAAATGCAGGCAAAGAAGCAATAGACCTCGGAAATATGAAGATGAAGATGATTTGAAAGTCAAAAACATGTCCTCCAGCAATACAATATCAGACCAAATCCAGAGAGTATGGGAGATCAGATAACCAACTCTCAAATTATGGACAGAAGCACTCAACTATAAGCATCTCTATGGGTTTAGAGAAAGAGAGAATTATTCATAGATCATCCAAACTTTCAAAATCAAGATTCTTACTTTTTCCTTTGTGGCATAAATGTACCCTTCCAAATTGTTTTTCAACTCCGCAGTTCTTCTCCTCTCTGCATCCTTCTTGTCAAGTGCTTCTAATTTGTTCTTTGCTTCAAGAAAAGATTCTTCAGGCAGAGATATCCCAGGTCCCACTGTCTTGTCAATTATCTGGTACCAAGCAAAATTGTGACTGAATAATGTTAAAAAGAAACAACAATCATGCAAAGGAAACTTTACTAGCAGACGTGTTCTCAATACATCAACATCAACAACACCTTTATCCCAAACTAGTTGGGGTCGGTGGAGACGTGTTCTCGATCCAGAAACATTTTTTTTACCTTCAGCGGAACCCTGTATGTACGCTTTTTCAATTTCTTTTCCGTTCCCAAATCCGCAGATCCTTGTTCTACTTCACTAGAGGTAGTTTTGTTATTTCCACCATCATCAAGCTGTGTTTTCTCCATGCTTTCTTCAGCAGTGTTGTTAGAACTAGGTTCAACTGATACATTCTGGGAAGCATTAGTAGAGTTTTCCAAGGTCGGTTTCTTTTTAGGAACTTCAATCCACTCTGATATTTCAACAACAGCTTCGGCCCGTTCCAACAAGAGTACCCCACTTCTACTAAGAGAGAAATGGAGATTTGCTTTTATTGGTGAAGATAAGTTTCTACCTGAATATCTGGAAAAAAATTACCAATTAATACAACCATGTCAGGGTTTATTGAAACTATTCATGGAGGTAAAAATTTGCCGCAGAAATGTTTATAGATAGAAACATCTAAACAATCATCAATGACTCTTACTTTTCAAATGCATCCGAAAGTCCAGACACTGCATATCGAGCAAACACAGGAGAGACAGCACCAGGAGGTAAAAGATCTTCACTCTCATAAGCAAGCGAAACGTCAAAATCTTTGCTGTGGGCAATCGATCTGTACATCTGTTGGATAATAATGATAATAAGCAAATGACCAGGATCATAAATGGATCCAAGGTAATACTTTATCATCTTCGATTCCCTCAGAGAAAGTTTTAATATTTGATATACCTTACTGGGAAGCTTTTTCATCCGGGGCACAAGTAACTGTCGTGTGTTGTTGTCTTTAATAAGATCAGGACCTTCTAATTCAACAACATAACCATAAGGAGAACCATCAATCATCCCTAGCTTCCTATTCAACTTGATTCCATCACTTAAATTGGCGGCATATAACGCTGCACCAAGAACTACAGCTTCATCAGCATCCAGATGTTTATCTAGCTCTTTCCTTCCAAGAAATTCTTGCAGTTTAGCCTGTTGTGAGTCAAAAAGGTATCCTCATCAAAGTCATCCTCTTTCAAGTAAGCCAGAACAACACGTAGTTAATCCAAACTTAAGAGCAAAACTCTAATCAGCTGAATGAAAATGATTTACCAAGTAAAGACAAAGATAAGGATTTCCTTTAATATTGAAGTAAAACGAAATGAGCACACACTTTGTCATCTACAACATAGCCATGGACGGATTATAACCCTACTTGGTCTAATTTCTACCGTGCACGAACCTTATATTTGGCATAAGTTCTACTTTTCACTATATCGTGATACTCACAATTTCATGAAAAGCACCAGATATCAACCATTCTCGTTTTTGAAACATATAGTTTCTGTGTAGTTTTAAAAGTTACAAGTTCTGGTGTATAATCATCAAGTACCCATCTTGTTTAAAAAAGCTAAAACAAAAAGGGGGCTAGATTCATAAGTTTCTATATACAACTGGGGTGAAACTTTGCTGCTGAGTTGTGCAGTTTAATTTTTCTTCTTTTCACCAGGAACATGGGAGAGGATTCCACACAGTTTAAGAAGAAATGATACACAGCTATTACAATAGCGCATTTTTACAAGTGCGATCATAAAAACTAAGAGGTGAGATTTTGATCTGATGTTTTCTTTTTCTTTCCTTCCTTTTGCGAAGTGACGTGGGGGAGTAGGTAAAAGCTTCTGCAGTCCATGCAATAACCTATAGCTGTTATTCTAGCATCCTTACGAGCGAGATTAACGGTGAAAACAAACGGTGAACTTCAAACTTGGCCTGTAAGGGAACTGTCCAAATGAAGAAATTACAATTCAACATCACCTAGTCATAGTATCATTGTTTTTTTTTTTTTTTTTTGGGGGGGGGGGGGGGGGGGGGGGGGGTTCAAATACACTATTTTTGCAGAAGGCAAGAGAACATCTATTTCATTAAATGCCCAATGAAATTCACTAGAAATCACACACCAATCTACAGGCACCGTCATTGGGCACAGGAAGTGGAAATTACTAGAACTTGGGGGTGCTCCTGCAGCTGAATCTCAATGCCAATTTATTACTCTGTTTCTATTTTGACATAACATGGCTACTGCTCTAGAAAAATTCATGAAATCAAAGAACAGACCAATAATAAATGTCTGCCTGAGAAAGAAAGAACTGACCTGCAACTTTGGCACTCTAGTGGCACCTCCTATCAACTCCACCGCATAAATTTCATCTACCTTCAGACCAGTGTTCTCAAGGACTTCTTTAACTGGTAGAAGAGCTTTCTGCCACAAATCTGCACAGAGCTCTTCAAACTTCTCACGGGTAATAGTACTCCTACAGGAAAAACAAATCGTCTATTAGTGTTTCAGTCTTAATTTACACTTTCCAGTTTTAATAAAATTCATATTCAGACAACGACCTAGTCTAGGTTTGCACGAACTATGTAGAATAAACTAGTCTGTCATGGTGCTCTTCCCAACAAAAGTTCCATTCATTCATATTGTGATACTGAATAGGGAGAAGGCATGCCTCCTCCTTGTCAAGCTGGTAGAACATAGAACATTTTACGTTCATTTATGGAACATCATGAGCATTCATTGTGATCATTCATACTGATTTCCAGCAACTTCTTCATAGTTACATGTCTTACTGATTTCCAGTAAGTTCTTCATAGTTAATGTTAGGCTCTGAAGTAATGTAACTGGATACATAATAAATTACAGATTCGACTTATTTACTGTCATTTCACAAGTTCATATGTCAGGGTACAAGGTCGAAAAAGACACAGGTGGATTACCTTGAAATTAGATCTCAAACATTAAGATAATAGGTAGAACAAGGCATATGCCACAACATGGCAGCCTAAAAGGATTGCTGTCGCCGATCACCGATAAAAAGCAAAAGCTTGGTTGCCATTAATACAATATATAATGGCCAAGGATGTACTATATGACACTCAATTATAATCTAAAATCTTATCTATTTACATTGTCACTCATACTGTTGCCAATGCTATAGTAAATCATGACAAACACCACATTGCAATTCAACGGGGCTGTGCTCTAAGCCTCTAACTGAGCACTATTATGTGGCTCCCACATTTCCAAATACCATGTGAAAAGAACCTAACACTGCTATCACTACAATGTTGAAAAGGATATACAGAGAATGTTGTTTAGCTTAATTAGCATCGGAGATGGACCATAATATAATTATCGGAAAAGAGCTTGCAGCTCTCTCAAGAGGTAAATGTAGCAGAAAGAAAAACAGTGGCAAAAGACTGGCTTTTAGTTTGACTAGTCTTGCTTATTATCCAATCTCCTACTCTGAGAAGTATAATTAATGTGAGACAATAGAAAACAACTCATGATGGAAAAATGAAAGGCACGCAATTTGTCTCCTCCATACAGACTCGTGATAATTGATAGGGCAAATGCCAATCGTGGAAACCTCATGCATGCGGACAAAATTTTGCACACAAAAGCTTATGTGATTAATGCTTCACCAACCTGAAGTCCCGATCATCATACAAGGATTCAACTGATATAGGAGCCATTGTGTTTGCACTCAGAATTTCCTTTGTGCGTTTGACCTGTTTTTTTAATTTAGCCATTGCCTTGGGGGATTTTCGCACATCAACCCCATTTCCAACTTGTTTGTTGAATTCATCTGCAAAGTACTCCACCAGCCTTAATTCCATATTTTGACCTCCAAGTTCAGCGTTCCATCTAACATCCTTGACCTGCAGGCATCTCAAGAGTTGTTATCATACTTGGGAAGAGAGTGCAATGCAGCGCACATGATGAATGAAGTGAGCATTAAAAAGAAAGTGTTCGCCGGTGTGTCGAGAGAGAGAGAGATCCCGACTGCTAGCAAGAGTTAGTGAACATGAATATGAGTATAACGAATGGAGAATATATATGCACAGTTTTGGTAGGCATAAAGCCACATTGCTTGCAAAGACCAGCAATGACAGAAAAGTATATACTTGGAAAACCAAAGCAATGTAGACAAAACAATTTGGGTGACGTCCATCCATTGGCACTTAAACAATGCTGATGACCCAAAACTTCTTCTGAAGCCATTTTGGTAGTATGTTCTTAATGAAATTCTTTTATTGTTAAACAAAATGATGTCCCAATTTCCTCCTAGAATTAATTGCCATTCAAACACAAACACAAGATATCCACTCCTAGGGTCTCTGGTCAGCATTTGGACAAGAAACAGACCCCCATAGTCGAACCATTAATTTCTCATTAAGAGCAGGTTCCTTCTTTTCTAAAGATTTGACAGTATTATAATAGTTTGCATACATGCAGAAAGTGCATTAGAGCAACTTCAAATCAATCAAATCTACTGCTGCCCGGATGCATCACTCATTGTCAATATACCTAGAGCATGTTGTCTAGAGTTCTTATGAAGTGCAGATTTCCTTCATGTGGCATCTTCAAAAGGCTTCCCATTTCATGCAAGCTCTTCCTACGTTCCACAATTTCCCAACTGTACCTTTCTAACCAGGCCAGACATTCTAAACCTTTTCCATGGTGTGACTATTTTCTTTGCTTTTGTATAAGCTATTCTATTATTAAGGTCTGTTTGCTGCCAGATACCATAAATCGCAGCTCAGTTGAAGCATCAGTAGAATAGGCAAACATATGCATATGGCTGATCCCATGAGCTATATTAAGCGAGACCTCTACAGACGAGTCATTTTACCTGAAACTGGTTGACCGAAACAGTCTTCCCAAACTCCTTAGTATTATAAGCAGAGAAATACACCAATGCTGCATAAGTACTGCTAGACCCCATATCGTAAAACAGAACATTCCTCGAGCCATTCGAGAAATCCTTATCGATTCCATACTGCAATGCTGCACCAGAGTGTTCATGCACCAACGACAGGACATTGATTCCCGCCAACTGAGCTGCCTGAAGCAACCCCTTGCGCTCTGCCTGCCCAAAGTAAGGAGGCACTGAAATCACCGCATCTTTGATCGGCACTTTGGAATGGAACTCAGCCAATCTGGCGGCATATCCCAAAGTCATAGCCAACAATTCCTCAACCGAATATAAAGTCTCCGACTCAGCGTCATGAATCCTAAAGCTCACCGCCCCTCTCGAATCCTCCACGACGCTAAACGGCAAGTACATCGAGTCCATAACCCTCCTGGCGTAATCAAGGGGTTTTCCCAGCAAGTCTCTAACCTGGGAAAACACCTTGTCCGGGTACCGGGCGACCAAGCCCGCGGCCTCCTCGCCGAGCAACCGCGCGCCAGGCTGGAACGCCACTAGGGAGGGCGACTTCCTCTTGGACATCTCGTTAATGGCGACGGTGATCGGGCTCTGCCCGGGCTTAATGTTGACGACGGCGACTTTGATCCATTCCGAGCCTAGATCCACGCTAGAAACAGCAGATCGAGCAGGAGCGGGAGCCAGCGAGAGGACAACGAAGCATAACGCCAATCCTATCAGCAACGGCTTCATCTTCGGTCCTGAGTGCAGCAACCACAGCTTCCCTCTGTCAAAAACACAAGCATAAAAGAGCGATTTTTCTGCGAGGGTGAGACGAATCGAAGAAACTGGATTGCGCACTTGCAAATTGAATCCCAAATTCTTGCACGATACGACTGAATCAAGATCGAGAAGAAGAGTGATCGAACCAGTCGAGCATGTATTGCATTCTCCAGAAGACAACTGACGAGCGATCTTTACCCCCAAAAAAAAAAAACTGACCAGCGATTTTTTTTTTCTTTTTCTTTTCGCGTTCTTCAAATATTTTTCTGTGCTTTGTGGACGAGTAAAACGCAACGGGCAAGAAGAGGAGTGCGTGCGTGAATATATATTTCATATTGCGGTGGAGGCCCACTTGGAAAAGTGGAGGAGACTTTACCCAATGAGAAGACGCCACGTAGCAAAATGCACACGTGGCTAGTCAGGAGAAGTCTCGATGACGAGGGTTCCGTCGTGCTTGCTCCCTGGAATTTTGCAGAAGGGTCTCCGGGTGGAAAAGACATCGGGGACAATTTCACAACATTGTCATTAATTATAGAAAATACGACATATTTGCCCTTTATCACACAATAATTCCCTAAATATTTATTTCACGCAACTGCAAATTATTATTTTTTGTTAACATAAATAGGTAAAAACTTATTTCCCTCCTTAACCGGGCTGCGGCAACCGTCCTTGCCCACTAATAAAGGTTAAGCAACTCTTACTGATATTAATAGATAATGCTTTATTTGCGCGTAATGATAGACGGGAAGACGAGTTCGTAGATTTCCAAGGCTTTGTAGTTGAACATGAGGCCAAGGGCCATCAACTCTTGCCAATTAGACAAAGAAGGCTGCGGCTTTCGCCGCAAATTTGAGTAAGGGTTATCATCATAAAGAGAGCTCAATTTAGATACTCTATATTTTTTGGTCATCGAGATTGAATTTTTGCGCGCTTTCAAAAGTTTATAAGGTTGACTCTCAATCTTAATTCAAAATTATAAATGTTTAGGGGGTGTTTGTTTCTCGAGAAAAAAAAAGAATGAAAATAAAAAATCCTTAACTGAGATAATTTGACATAAATTGTTGTCGGAGATAAAATATGTTCAATCGACTAATTTTTTTTATAGTTAATTTATTTTTCCAAGGTTTATGGGCTTTGTCTCTGTGGGAAAAGCCTTTGGGCTTTTTGTCTGTCGGCCCAAACTCATTTCATATTAGCAGGCTTTTCATAATTGTACGTCACTTAATCGTTTCCAACTCCGGGCGTCGCCTTCTCGCTCCCTCTTCCATCCTCGAAGCTGCGAGCGAGCAAGCGAGCGAGAGCTGCTCTTCCTCCTCCCTCCGTTCTTTCTTCGTCCCGTGATTAGGGTTTTCCACCTGCCGTTCGGTAGCCTACTGAATCCCAAAGATGACTCTGGCAGATGAGGAGATCACTCGCCTCCATCGAATCCGGAAGACGGTGATGCAGATGCTCCGGGATCGAGGCTACCTCGTCGCCGACTACGAAATCAACATGACTCGGTTCCAGTTCATCGACAAGTTCGGCGAGAACATGAAGAGGGAGGACCTCGTCATCAACAAAGCCAAGCGCAGCGACAGCAACGATCAGGTAACCTCGACGATTCGCCTTTGCGCTTGTCTGCTTATAGGTTTTCAGTGCTTTCCGCCTGCCTTCTCGTACCGCGTCTGATGTCACCAAGGTTTGATTTTTGCGTAGATTTATGTGTTCTTTCCTGAAGAGGCGAAGGTTGGAGTGAAGACTATGAAGACGTACACGAACCGCATGAAGTCCGAGAATGTGTTCCGAGCAATATTGGTTGTTCAGCAGAATTTGACTCCGTTTGCGCGGACTTGTATTAGCGAGATATCAACGAAGTTCCACTTGGAAGTTTTCCAGGTAGAGTGAACTGATTTTGCTTTTGTTGCCATTCGCCTGTTTTATGGTGAAAAAAAGCATATGTTCTCGTTATCGAATTGAACAACACACAAGTAGTTTTTGGCCACAACTATAAAACATAGGTTGCATCGCGTTTCAAACCCCATTGGGCAATGCTGGATGATGGTTAACACAGATTTACGGGTCCTTATTGTTTGCCACCTCAATGTTCCTGAGACTCAATTGCTCGCTAGATGATGTGACTTTAAGGATCGGAAAATCTTTTCTTGTCTTTGTTATTGCTCGATGAAGCGAGCAAGGAAATTTCAGCATGCCACATTAATGAAGATCGCTTTTTAGAGTCCGGTTTCCGCACATCATCGGGCATGTTTATGGAAACTTGTTTTGGAATTTGATGTTCTTTTGTGAAATGAATGAGTGGTGGGTGTAGTAAAAGGGACAGGCAAGAATTCATTAGTTTGTGTAGTAGTCTGAGAGGTCATGCCACCTGGACTTTCTGTTTGAACAACATACGGTTGAACCTCAGTTGAATTTCTTCCTAAGCTGTGCTAATCAGCTGCCTATATTGAATTTGCCAAAACCATCAACTGCGGAATATAGCAAGCATTTCATCTGTTTATTGTTTGTGATGGATCTAAAGCCACCTTATTTGGCAAGTTATCATGGTTCTGCTGGAATTCTTTGAAAAGGAATTGCTTTCTGTGTTATGGTGTTAGTAGGCGTTTAATTGATCTTTCCTTCAAGTCAATAAGACAGCACTATTTTCGTCTAGTTGGATACTAACAAGTGCTTTTTGAGGTGGCATAATGCAGTGCATCTTCAAGCCTATTGGTCCTTCATCATGAATTTATGTTTAGCTTCCTGAATCAACAGTCTATTGTATCATTGAGTATTTTATGTTATTGCGGTGCAGGAGGCTGAGTTGTTAGTCAATATCAAAGAGCATGTACTCGTTCCTGAGCATCAAGTGCTTAATAACGAGGAAAAGAAGACTTTGCTGCAGAGGTATACAGTGAAAGAAACACAGGTTAGTGTCTTGACAGAATTTGTTGTGTGCATGCTTCAACTGGATGCAACTCTTGCGATGCATAACCGTGCATGCACCCACAGGAATTTATACAATGGATTAATTGGGAAATACTCCATGACAATAAGAGCAGAATATCTGCTCTCGTTGTATCTATGCCTTTCACTTCATGTTTTTGGACTCAAGCTTAAATCCTAGCCAAACATGAGTTATGGTAGAGAAGAGCCTGGTAAGGTGATGGATTAATTGATGCAGACGAGGCATTTAAATGTTGCAGGGCATATCCCACTCGACATTCACCTCTTCCAAGGGTGCCGCCATTGCCACTTGGCATTTTTTTGCTAGTATTTCTAGTCGAAAGAACTTATCTTGGGGTTGCTTCATGTTACTGACCTGTTCTTTACAGACCTGCTTCTCTTATTTTTAATGGGGGATTGTCAACGTAGTATTTTGTGTTATTATTTCAGTGGATTTTTACATCATGTTGTTTCTCATTGTTCTGTTTTCTGGGCAATCGAGTTCAGCTACCGCGTATCCAAGTCACTGATCCGGTTGCGCGCTACTATGGCCTGAAGCGTGGACAGGTTGTGAAGATAATAAGGCCGAGCGAAACGGCAGGGCGATACGTCACTTACCGATATGTTGTCTGAGGCTCCACATCTCCAACCCCAGTGTTAAACTCAAGTCATGAATTAAATATAGCATGTGTGGAGATGGAAATTTTGAGTTCTGTGGAGTTTTGCTCTTTTCCTGTTCTTCCTTCAAAAGCTAAAATAATTCAAGATGGCCTTAATCTGAAACTGAAGCAGGATGGTGTTCTTTCCAAGCTTCCGCTTTGGTTGGAACTCATAAGTAAACGATGTATGTACAATGTCTTCTGATGTAACTGAGATCTTGGGCTTATTACTGCCTAGACAACTTCCCTGTAATTTATCTAGCGAATAATCCAATCAAGTTGTGGCTGTTTCTGGGCGACTTCACCTCTTTGTTGGAAGTTATTTCATGGATTTAGGTCCAGTTTGTTTCTAAAAAAATAAGTGATTTGAAAAATATTTTCTAAAAAATGGTAGATTTCGCTTGTCAAAATGAAGGACCGAAAAATATTTTCACTGTTTTACTTAAACATAAATTGTTGTCGGTAATGTAAATGTTTTTAATGATTAATTATTTTAGATTATTCATTTTTTATAAAACAAATGAATCTTTGGAGACATATTTGTATGACCAACTCGTTGCAAGGGTAACTGTCAGCATGTGAAATGGTAAATTTTGAAATGTACAACAATTTGCGGGAGCTGAACAGGAACTCGGCCAATACAATGTTTCGAACAAAGTCCATCGTCGGATCGTCAGTAATGAGATGACAATTTGCTACGCCTGGTGTGGCAACAAATTCTAGATCTGGTTATCGGGTATTAGTAAAATTGAAAATGCCTCCACCACCTCCTGTTATTAACGCGTATAAAAGAAATACGAAGCCTGTTATTAACGCGTATAAAAGAAATACGAAGCCTGTTATTAACGCGAATAAAAGAAATATGAAACTCTTCTATTGTCGTCCCCAAAGCGTAGAATCCAAATGTGGCATTCGCGTGTTTCACCGTACAATTTTTTTCATTGCAATTCGAACTTTGATATCATCTCATTATGTCAGATCAAAACTCATTCTCTCTCCCAAAACTGGTGTCGCCAATCATCCGAGGGTGGTTTCAGCTGCATCTTCTATTCATCTCCTGCCTTTGCATCTTCAATTGTCTCCCCAAGAGTGAACTTAACGAACCTTCTGACTTTTATATTCTCGCCGAGAGCGGCGACAGTTTGCTTCACCAAGTCCTTCACCAATAGAGAGTCGTCCTTGATAAACGGTTGCTCTAGGAGAGCAAGCTCTCCGAGTCTCTTAGAAATTCGTCCCTCCACGATCTTCTCTCTAATGTTCTCTGGTTTCGACTGGAGGTCCTCTCTCTGCATCTCGAGCTCCTTCTCTTGCTTCACGATGCTCTCAGGAATTTCATCAATGGAAATAAACTCTACTTGAGGGCAGGCTACCACTTGCATTGCCAGATCATCGACCAGCTCCTTAAATTTTTCACTTCTACCCACAAAGTCCGTCTCAGAATTGACTTCAACCAGCACTCCGATGCGAGAGTCGTGGATGTAACAACCAATTCGGCCTTCAGCAGCGAGGCGGCTTGATTTCTTGTCTGCAGTGGATAGACCCTTCTTTCTGAGGTACTCTTGTGCCTTCTCAAGATCGCCCCCTGTTTCAGAGAGAGCTTTCTTGCAATCCATCATTCCTGCTCCAGTTTCTTCGCGTAATTGCTTGACAAGAGCAGCAGAAATTGCTACCGTCGGTGGCCTGTGACAAGGAGTTAGCATATTGTGCTTGTAAAGCTTTTTGACGAGAAATGATTGCAATGTTCAATAATTCGGATGAAATGTCCATCCGATGGCCACAAGTCTGAGTTTTTTATATGACCATTGCCATAAAAAAGGAAGCCACCATACATATGTGCATGTGTAAGAGGAGATACTTCATGGACTAACAACAGGTTTGTATGGTAGGAAGAGCGCCAGAGATTTCAGCAGATGTTTCTAGAAAAGCACTCGTGGTCCAAATATGAAGCAATAAACTGCCTGTCATTAATTCTAAAACAAATCTAAAGTTAAAATGTTAATGCCCCATAGATTAAGATTTTCACTTTCAAGATCGTATCTAAAAGGAGGGACGGTGCCAAAGAGATATGGCAGTATATTAATGTAGTCGCATGAGTATCAGAAACGGAACCAAGTTAGCATTACCAATATCAGAAACAACTCACAAGTGAGAGAGAGTGAGAATCAATGTGATTTCAGTATATAATAACTCAGGGAAAGCACTAACTTACTTTTGAACGGTTTCCTCAGCTTTGGCAGCAACAGGTTCCTCTTGCTTTGGAGGAGCTTGAGATTTTGCTGTTGTTTGCGCAGCGACCTCGGCAGCAAAATCCTGGCTCTTCTTCTCCAATCCTTCTCCAAGATTGAGACGCACAAATCTTCTAACTTTGATATTTTCACCGATGGTAGCAATTGTCTGCTTCACCCAGTCCTTTACCACTATCTTGTCATTCTTTATGTAAGGCTGTTCCAGTAGTGCCAACTCCTCAAGCCTCTTCTTGATTCTCCCTTCAACAATTTTTGCTCTAATCTGCTCAGGCTTTGACAAGAGATCTTCCTTTTGCATCTCAATGTTTCTTTCCTTGCTGACAATATCTTCTGGGACATCCTCTGTCACCAGATACTGAACTTGAGGGCATGCAGCCACTTGCATGGCTAGATCATCAACCAGTTCCTTGAAAATGTCACCCCGAGACACAAAATCAGTCTCACAGTTCACCTCTATTAGGACTCCAATCCTGCTATCATGAACATAGGAACCAATTCTGCCTTCAGCAGTTGCTCTACTGGCCTTCTTTTCTGCGCTAGCTAAGCCTTTCTTTCTTAGGAATTCCTGAGCCTTCACGATGTCACCTCCACTCTCTGAGAGAGCTTTTTTGCAATCCATCATTCCTGCACCAGTTTCTTCACGAAGCTGCTTTACTAGAGCTGGTGATATACTGGCTGCAATAAAGACAGATATTTAACATCAACATTCACTGAACGCACATAACAATGTCATTAACATACAGAAAATGTTAACCTTTTGGTCCACTTTCATTTGGCAAACCACTGCTAGCATTTCTATCAGATACAGCAACAATGCCATTTTCCTTGGTGACGTCTTCAACTGGCGCTCCAGAAGATACTACAGAATCACCTGAAGATATTGGTTCAAGTGGCTCATTTGAGGCACTTTCAAGTTTTGTCCCTTCAGCTTCTTCACTCCGACTGTCTGAAGACAGGACTGGATCATCTGCAGGAATGATGGGTGTATCAGAAGATCCATTAATTTCCACCTCACCTGTATCAGAATAGATATCTCAATAAGTAACGGAAAAGTGTCCATGATTCACAAAAGGCAGTTCATGGAAGCATTATCAGAAAATATATTGAACAAATAGGAAATACAGGACCCCATTGAACGTGAAGTTGTGCTGATGTATTGAGATATATGATGAGCATATCCAGAAAAATGTCAGGCATTTGAGGATGGTAGCTTTGAAGTCCACACTTTAATGGAAAAACTTAATGATACTTCCAAAAAGTAATTTAAAAAGCAAAAAAAGTGAGGAAAAGAAGTGGCCAGGAACCTTTAGCATCCGAAGAAGAATCATTTGTTAGCAAATCTGAGCCAATCATGCTGCTATTGTCATCCGTAGAAGTTCCTATCGCATTTCCTCGTCCAGATACTCCATCATCAACTTCATCTAAAGTTTTAGGTCTTTCAACTTGTTCTTCCTCTTTTGGTATAGCACTATCTAATCTACTCTTTGCGACTTCATTGGCTATTGGGCTTTCTGAAGATGAGAGCTGACTAGTAGTCTCCCCAGAGGATTCGGGAACTTCATTACTAGTCAATTCATCATTTGGAGTAGCCTCCTCAACTACCAATTCACTCGTTCGAGAAGCCTCCACAGCTAGCAATTCATCCGTTGGAGAAACCTCTTCAGCTACCAACTCAACAGATGATTCAGTCCCTTCAATAATCAAGGCTTCAGGACTGACCTCCGCTTCTTCCACTGATGCTTGGGAAGCACCATCCATGCTTTGTGACAGGCTTGAAGCCACACTTTCTGGTTCACTCTTTGTCACTTCGTTGGCTTTTGGGCTTTCTGAAGATGAGAGCAGACTAGTTGTCGCACCAGAGGATTCAGGAACTTCGTTACTCTTCATTTCATCGTTTGGAGCAGCCTCCTCAACTACCAATTCACCCGTTGGAGCTGCGCCCACAGCTACCAATTCATCTGTTGGAGAAGCCTCCTCAGCTACCAATTCAAGGAATGATTCACTCCCTTCAGTAGTCAAGGCTTCAGGACCGACCTCCGCTTCCTCCACAGTTGCTTGGGTAGCGCCATCCACGCTTTGTGACAAGCTCGAAGACACAATTTCTAATTCCTTATCATCAACGGTGGAACTGGGTGAATCCTCATCAGCTTTAATGTCACCCACATCCACACCAGCCGAAGAACCTGCAGTTTCTCCATTCACAGTGGAAGGGACCATAGCTATTGTTTCACTGCTATCTGCTGGTTGACTCAGCACTTCAGTAACTGATGCAGTTTCACTTTTCTGTACCTTTCCTTGTATATCATCAGAAGCAGTTGGTGCCATTGGCTTCCCCAATATTTCTCTCTCATTCAAAAATGCAGAAAGTTCCTTGTTCTTCTGGAATGCCAGCACAAAAGGGTTTGTTCCAACATGTGCAACACCTTGGCTAAGCTCAGCATCTAAGTTCTTAAGATCTTCCTCTTTCTTCATTGTCAATGTAACCTGTCCTCTTGATATCCGTAAAACTCGAATATCGACCTCTTGACCTATCTCAAGTGAGGAGCCTCCCATCATGCTGACAAATCCATCATCAGACTCTTCTGATGTTGGCAGAAACCCTTCTTCTCCCTCGGGAAGAGATATGAAAGCACCAGACCTGGTTAAATTCTTAACTGTGCCCTTAAGGTCTTGCCCCTTTACAAACTTCGAGCTTTTCTTGGCCTCATTTCTCTTCTGTCCGACATTACTTTTCCTGGAAGGTCTAGGCCTATCGCCACTCACAGGCGCATCTCTCCTTTGCAGTGGCTTGCTAGTGTCATCACTTTCACGCATGGTTAAAGAAATCCGTCCCGTCTCATTATTTGCTTCAAGCAACCTGACCTTTACCTCTTGTCCAACAGAGACAATACTTCCAACATCCTTAACAAAGCGGTTGCTCAACTGGGAAACATGTACCAGGCCATCGGTGAAAGCTCCAAAATCAACAAAAGCACCAAATGGCTGTATAGATCTTACTTTCCCAGTAAAAGTTGCCCCAGGAACCAACTCTTCATCCTTTATAGGTGGCATTTCACTTTTCCTAGTGGACCTTGACCGTATAGCTTGAGCAGGCGTTGAACTTGATTCAGGTTGGAAAGAGGTTTGCTCGCTCGTTTCAACTTCACCAGGTATGCTTTCAGATGATCCACTGGAATCTTCCTCTGCAACTGGAGGAATTTGTGCCTCTGTTGCTACATCAGTTCCTGTGGCGAATAACGTATGACTCCTATATTTGTAACGCAACCCATACCCCAATCTTGGAAACAGTACAATGGATGATGGTAGAGGCAAACTGTGTCCTTGTGAGAATGAGGTGCGAGTTGGCCATGTCCCTAATATGTTGCATTGGGTAGATCGATCATCCTTCCTTCGCAAGAAGGCATTTCCAGGAATAAGGCTGATATTGCTCACAGAAGATGGAATAACTGGAGACATTTTGTCTATGATTAATGCAAATTTTGTACAATATGCAGCTATAATAGCTGCTTATTTTTGCTTCACCTGGAAGAGAAATGAAATGCTTTAACAAGTAACGTCAAGATATTTTGCCCAAATGACTATCAAGATTGAAAGACATGCAATAAGAGTAGCATGCACAAGCCAGGATGAGAAGCACCAAACAGTCACCAAAGACTTAGATATTAACAAGCAATATCTGTGTTCACAAGCAAAGACTCAATGCCTAAATCAGCACCTTAAACAGAGCAAAAAAGTAGTTTATGGTTGTCCTGTCTCATCATGAGACTCACTAGTACACTAGATCCTAATTCAAACATCATGAGACTCGCTACGCCCGTGAAATGGTTAGCATGACACAGAAAGTGCTAAAAGATAAAATCCAGATTGGAAGCTCCTTTTCACCTCTTGCGGAGCATAACCATTGTCAAGTGGAATCCATCATGGTAACCACATCGTCTGCTTGTCAAGTCTATTATTAAGATTTTCCCCCATGGTTGCAGACAATGATCTGCTTCTCAGGTATGGTACGCGAGACATACAAGCATGGGCTAAACTTAACTTTCCGTATCTCATGAAATTTCCTCTTATCAAATCTCACTTAAGCTGTTGCCAATGAGTTATATAAGTAGCGAAGCACACTAGATTCTCCTTTGACGGTAATTATCCCACATGGGATACACTTTTCATTCACTACTTACACGTACATTTAGACAGAGAAGATGAGAAAGCTCCACTCCTAGCTTCCCTGAATAGACAACAAATGATCATCGCTTACTGTTTCCAAGGAAATTCCAGGGAAAGACCAAGGATTAGCTGTTTTCTCCATCTGGACTTAACGACTGCTGGTAAATAGACGGTCTAAATCTCAAACGATGACCATGTTTGCAATAAAATTGCACTGTAAGCCCAGGAGCAAAAAAATGTGTTCCCTTCACATTGACATTTTGTAGAAACTCTCCTTCTACTTAAACTGGAGACCAAGCCATAACAACACAGAGCAACCGACACATAGCCACAACTTAAGTTTAAAAACAATCACCTCTTAAAATATGCAAACAAACTCCATGGCTCAGTCATAGCGAGTAATTAGGATTTTTTCTTTTCACATGATTTCTACTCCTTGAAGAGTATGTTATACAACAAGTGGTGCATTCATCTGCTCAGAGTAAAGCTGTTATCTAAATTGGAGTGCTCGACTCTTATCCCACATGCCTTCCTGATATGGCTAAAGGCCCAATTGCGATGAACATAAACACTGGACCACTATTGGAGATTCAAACAACAGACACTGAACGCTAACGCATAGTCATGACGTACAGACGAATCACACCAGAGCCAAGTTGGAAATCCTCAGACAGAAATATAGCAAATTCAAGTAGAATTCTCCTAACTACCATCGAAGACAATAAAAAAGGAGAACGCAGTACGAAAATACATATTCACAGCAAAATGTAGACAGCTCTTTTCTTCGCACTCGGATTAAACCAACACCGACTCGCACAAATCCATCGCCCAAGTTCTAGCAGCGAATTGAAGACGCCAAAAACGACGGATTAAAACATGTCAGCTCACGTCCGTCATCGTCAATCACTGGGAAGCAACCGCACACAATCCGGAGACACGCGGAGCGAGACCGAACAAAAAAAACAAGCGCTCCTCTACATCAAACGGGACGGGGAAGCAGGCGCTCTCACCGAATTCGCTACAGAAACATGGAGGAAGCCGGCGGACCGTATAAGTGGAGGCGGAAGAGAGAGTCCTCGCCGCTGCGGACTAGAGCTGGGTGGGAAGAAGGAGCTGCACTGTTTCGGGAGCCTCGGGCTCAGTGGAGAGGCGAAGAAGATGACGGTTAGAGAGAGAAAGAGAGCGGGGGGAAGAAGAGAGGGAAATGAAAGGTGGGACTCAGGATCTTATCTTACGCCACTCTCTTGCTCTCTTTCTCTCTCCGTCTCTCTGCGCGCTCTGCTCTCGGCATATCCATATCATTTCCAATGGCCATCCTTCATCGGCCTCGGCTCGGCTCGGCTCGGCTCGGCTCGGCTATCTCCGATTCTGGCTTTCCAGCCTTTTCTTATAATTATCTTCTTAATATATTTGGTTACGTTTGGTACACCGGATAAAACGAGATACGATATATTTTTATCATATCATATATTTAGTAGTTGTCTAGGATAAGATATAGAGATTATATAGGAATATATAAAAGATAAAATAATACTAGAGAGGGAGTGAGATAGAGCGGGATAGGATTTCCCAAGCCAACCCCTCTTCGTCACTATTTGTCCAGTACTTGATGCCCCGCCCAAGAAAGAGACCTATAGGCTTTAAGGACATCGTAGCAATGGATATCTCCAGAAAAGATTTTCAGTTCAATCCCCTTTTTTTTTTCTCTCCACTCGGACTAATCCGCCTCTTTGCTGCACTCAACCGTCTCTCTGGTGGCAAGCCGCCACTTCGATTAGGGGGGCCGCCTCTTCGGCGATGAGCCGTCACTCCGGGTCCCTCCAATGGCGGGCTGCCACTCCGGTTAGGGATACCGCCTCTCCGGTGATGATGAGCAAATCTCGCGATCTCTACGACGGGCCCGCATAACGACATCGACAATATCATTTCCTTGGGACAACGAGAATGTATTTGAAACGAGACGATTATTTACTATTGCAAGCATGGAACACAGTTGGAGAGACAACGAGAATGTATCATTTTTTCAACGGTGCAATATCGAGATGATGCTCGTGGAGATGTCCACTTTTTACGAAGTCTTTTGCGCGTGAATTTTGGGGAAATAGAGACTAAGTTAGTGGAATACAAAAAACGATATTTTCATGAAGAATTCAACCTCCCCTTTCAACTTGTACTTCCCATCTCTTTTGTGGACGTGGTAAGCTCATTGTTAGACTACTCCAATGGCACTTGTGATGGAGTCACACAAGAATGTTTCCCTTGCTAGATGACTCGCAAAATAAACACTTTTTTTCCCCAAAAAAAAAAGTGGCTGGATTGTTGCATGCTCGGTGAATTCGAAGGTGATGGGACCTCATTGAAGATTTACTTCCTACTCTGAGAGTTGTCTGAGATTGCTAGAATTTGAGGACCAAGTCTGGCTAATCTGGTTGTGCTTGAATTGCTTCATTGTCCTCAACAAGATAGGCTGAGCTGCGACCCCGATGCCTTGTCAGCCTTTCGGTTCTTCAAGTCCGTCGCAATGAAGGTCTCTTCCGGTACACGCAATTCACATAAGAGGTCACTTGAATAATATGTACAATCTTCAAGTCTGTTGCCTCTCCGGCAGCAGCAGGCAAATTCTCTGACCACAGCGTCGAGCAGTGCCAGAAGTGGTACCTAGAAATAAAAAAATTCGCTGCGTCAACTATAAATAAGAGTCTTTGAATGGTAGAAATCAAAAATCAATATGTTGATATCCAGATTCTACCAAACATTAAATAGAATAGTGTATAAATATATCTGACTTTTAATCCGTTATTTACCAAACATGAAATAAGATATAATCAAATCTCTTGCTTTTTTATCATATCCTATCGTCCTAAAAATCCAGACGACCAAACGTAGTCTTAGGCTTCGGTTCATAGTCATATATTAGTCAGGATATTATATGTTTTGTCATGTTTTGTATTTGATAACCATCCGCGATAAGATAAAAGGGATACAACTAGGAAAAAAAATTAACAGAGAGAGTAGGATAAGATTAGAATAGGATTATTCAAGAAAGCAAACACGAGGTAAATCATATTTTTCTCACAACCACCACATCTCATCTGCGTTGGAATGCATCTTCGAAGCAGCAAGCCGCCTATCAAGTTGCGGTGACCGTAAAGTGTGGTCGCCTCTCTTGTTGCGCCAGGCTGGGGTTTCCGGCTGCAAAATTTGGTATCTTCACGACTTTGTTCTTTAATTGATTATTTGGTATGGTATGAGATGACATCCCTTATTTTTTAATCGTTTGAACCTTTTCAACATTTGAGAGGGCCTCGACATTTTATGAAGAAGTCAATGTTGATCATCGACTTTCAATGTAGCTCTCTAGACGACCTACATGAGTGCATATTCAACTAATGGAAAGATTAGACAAACAAGGCTAATGTGTTATTTTCAAAGAATTCGACTCCAAATCAACACTCTCAATTCTACAAGGTCTACTTCGTTGATATTGCGCCCAAATTAAATGCCAAAAGTTTTGCTTAATATTAACTAACTCATCGGAACTCATCATTGAATAGTTTCTAAAGCATCTTGATGTCTAAGCGAAATAGAGCCAATCTCAATAGCACCTTGCCTCTACTTATTTGACTTTAAATCTGCAGTATATAGGATATAACAAATCATTGAATTTCTTATCCTATTCTAATTAGGAATATAGACGACCAAATGCAGCCTTAAAGCTAAACCTACAAGAATGGCACATCTAATTTCCACTTCTAATTCACATGTCAAATGGAAGTAGATCACCATTGACCAAAAAATTAATCGAAAATCAAGTGTAGATACGCATATTGTACCGTAGGAATACCGTTATATCTGTACGTTGCCGTCTGAATTGCGCTTGCCAAAGGCGTTCGTTATTATTCAGACAAGAGACTGTGATATTTCTATGCCCCGCCCTCTTGTCATCCTCCCGATCTCTCTTCATCATCCAAACAACTTATTATCTTCCGTGACCTGGCGTTTGTTACTCTATAAGACTTTGATTTGGTATAAAAAAAATGAAAATACTTCACCAGCTTAGCCAAAAGGTCGTAAATCATCTCTTTCTAGAAAACATCAAGTAAAGCTCTTTCGAAAGCAAATGAGCGCTTCAATTAGAAAATGTAAAATTTCAATTAAGGGCCCGAAGTGCCCTAATTTTCTCAAATAAGGCCTTATAGTGGATATTGTTTCAAATAAGAGCCTGCAGTGCGTTCATTGTTTCAAATAAGGGCCTGAAATGGATATTGTTTCAAATAAGTACTTGTCTCAAAAAAGGGTCTCTCACTAATTATCTATGGGCATTTTTGTCATTTAACTTTTATTATTATTATTTTCTCATTTTCTTGGCTTTTATATTTTTTTAAATTGGAAAAAAAGAACAACAAACGAGAGGTTGCCCTCCCGCTTGTGGAAGCTGCCCCACCGCCGATGGGGTGGCGTTGGTGATTGTCGAGGTCACCGGCCCCTCGATGAGGGCTGGCAACCCCACCAACCAGCGGAGAGGGCCAGTAGGCCCTCGCTGGAGTAAGGAGAGGGCCGCGACCCTCTCCCAGATTTGGGTGAGGGTCGACCTTCGCCTAGGTCCGAGCGAGGGCTGCAGCCCTCGGCAGGATCAGGGGACGGTCGTCGCCCTCAACCAGACCCAGCCATGGTGATGACCCTTGCCTAGTCCCGTCGAGGGCCGTGGCCTTCGCTCGAACCTAGGCAAAGGTCGACCCTCACCCAAATCTGGGAGAGACTCTAGGCCCTCTCCCAGCACCGGCGAGGGCCAGCTGGTCAGCAGGGTCACCGGCCCCCATTGAGGCGCCGACGACCCCGATAGCCACCAATGCCGCCCTACCACCTATATTGCTCTCATTTGTTTTTTTTTTTTACTTTTAGTTTTTTTATTTCTTCATTGACTTAGATAAAAATTATTTAAAATTCCATTTTGATAAAAGTACCCTTAATAGGCCAAAATATTTAGTCGGCCGGCTGCTAGCCAAGCTAGGCCCTTACTTGAATAACGATGATCATTCCATGCTCTTATTTGATATAAAACGAGCACTTCATGTCATTATTTAAAATAATGTTCATTTCAGGCCCTTATTTAAAAAAAATCAAGGTAAGTGAGGCCCTTATTTGAAATTTTTCCATTAGAAAATGATTTTGTTCTTTTGAACTTTTTGGGCCCAAAACGCCACCGAGTGAAAACAAAATCAGAAAAACTGGTTGTGTGTGGATTCTGGTTTCGTCAGACGAAAGCCCAATCACAAACAATAAGATGGCCCGTGATAATAGATAAAGCCCATTAACTAAGGCCCATTAAATTTATGTTGGGCTTGGGTCGACCTTTTTGTTTTGCTTTTGCTTTTTTTTTTTCTTTTTTTTTTTTTTTTGCAAACTTCAACCCCACATGAATACAACACGACAATTTCAGACATATAAAGACTTAGAAAAGAAGTGACAGAGGCATAAACCCCACCACACACACAAAAAAAAAAAAAAGGAACAAACTATGGCGCTACGTCGTGCTCTCTTCCGCCGAGCCTCACCATGAGAAGCCTCGTACACGAATCCGTCGTCTGAACAGCATGTTGCTCAGACTCGTTCTCTCCGGAACATGCTGCCCAGATCATGCGCGGTTCGCGTCGTTTCGTGAGGCTCGGACATAAAAAACCTCTCCTCGGGTTCTTCAAACATCATCGCCTCGGTCCATAACGAGAGCCTCGGTAGTACTTAGGCGACCGTGATCGACACGTGACGTGGCCTAGTCACTTGTCCAAGAAGCTCATCCCCAATCCTCTTCTTCATGAATAAGGCAAGTAGGTTATAGGTGAGTCATGATGCTATGGGCTGAGGTATGCACAAAAGTTTAATATTAGATGAGACAAGCTTGAGACGCAAGTCTATTAAAAAAAGAAACCATGCATTAACCATCAGCATTCCTCAATGATTCAGACACAATCAAGAGATTTTATTCATTAAACCTACCCACCTCAATACCAATTAATCCTTGCTTAATCATGATATGTAGGTTGTTCAGACATACCATTATCCCTCATGCATTTAGTTACGTAGTGTGTCCAACATTTGACTGGATTTTAATGCATCTTGACGCAACCCTAGTGACCCAAGATAAATCTAATATGCATTAGTTATGGTGGCCTTTTCTTCACTTCATTTACTCTGTGAAAAAATCGTTCTCCATATCATTGGCGGGTTACAAGTATGTCCATTTTTCATGCATCGATGGGATTTGAAGTAATGCAAAAGGTTATCATCGGTGTCATAATTTTCATATGACGTCCACTTTAGAGTTATAATTTCTTCTTTTTTCTATCACTTAAGTGACATAATTTCGTACGGCGTTCATTTGAGTGCCATGACTTTTTAATCGATTACGTGTGCCGCATAAATTTTTAATAACGTTCACGGCAAGTGCCGAAATTTCGACGTAGCACAACACTTATGTTGCGTGTTTTTTAAAAGTGACGACAATTAAATGATTAATTGAAAATCACGACACTCCAGTGAACGTTTTTTTTTTTTCAAAATCCATGGCACTCAAATGATCGAAAAAAAGTTGTGCTCCCAAGTAAGTGTCATACGGAAGTTATGACATTTACAATGTTCTTACACCGTTTCTTTTAATTGTAGACACATGAGGGTCTGACGACGGGATCTGAGTACAAAGAAAATAAACTTTGCTAGTGATGGGCAAAATACAAGCTCCATTTTTATTATAAAGCCACATCTGACCATCCATCTATTAAAACAAAGAACATGCATGCAGCAAAAGTTTATGTGCCCGACCATTCTTTAGGTCAAGTGTGCATGTAAGTCTGTGTTCGCGACAGAAGACAAAGCATTCATTGTTAGCCATTTCATTAGTCATCATGTTCCTTGGCGGGCCCAACCGAAACCCCCTTTTCCCACCCTCACAAAGCACTCAAATCAGAATTTCCATTTTACAAATTGCTAATGAAAAACAGAAAAAAAAAATCTCTAAAAAGGAAAAAAAATAAATCCAGTCATATAATTAGTCTTATGCACATCATTATCGATCGATCGATAGATAGATAAACAGAATGATAGAGATTGGTTACTTAAACGAAACTTAACGTACCGCAAATACTTTTTCAACGGCGTATTCAAATGGCGAGTACATCCACTTGTACATCCCACAGGCAATTTATATAATCTTGTTCGGAAATTAAGTTAAGAGGGAAAAAAAAATGTAATCACGGGAAGAACCTTAAAGAAATGTCATATGATTGACCAAGATGACATCAAATCTACTCGGACAGCATTACAATAACAAGGAGGAGCTCACAAGTTGTCGTGCAAGAATTGCAAGCTATGCAACTAAGATGCTCTCCTCCCTTCCCAAGTTGCTTATTTTCGAAATTTACTAGGGCATAGAAACAGATACATATAATATTTCCCACGTGAGAGAGGTTGTGGAACTTAATTTAATTGTACTTCAAGTGCAGATAAAAAAAAAAAAGGAATATTATCGACCTTATGGCTTTTGTACTTTAGCAACTATCGACAAAGATGTTTTTGATTTTTTTTTATCGAAATATAAATCTACCTCATAAGGAGGTTTTGCATTTTAGTGTATTTCGAAAAGAGTTTTTTTTTTTTGGTCGAAATTTCGAAAAGAGTTGATAAGCATCGACACACTAGTGTAAAAAATAAAATCACCAGTTGCCTAATTTGCCGTGATATGTTGGTAGGTCACAGGTATTTTTACGAAATTACATAAATTTATAATAGTTTGCAGATTAATGTCTTTTACTCTTTTTTATTTGCATTTCTTACCAACCCCCCTAAATTTACCAAATAGTATATCGATTTACCAATCTTTATTTGAGCGATTTAACAACTGATTACCAACTTTCATTTTAATTAATTACCAGGTATTTATTTGTTTTTTAAAAAATTTGTCAACTTATTTTTTATCGTTTATCAATTTTTATTTGTCATGCTTGCATAGGCTTTGAATTTATCAACACTACATGAACTTATTGACCCATACATTTACATAACTTACTAGCGTTTCTACCATTATATTAGGTTTCGTTTACCTGCTCTTATTTGAGTTGCTTACCACCATTTTTTCAATTTATTTATCAACTTTTCTATTGGATCGCCAATTTCAATTTCGCTTACTCAGTTAGGTTTCCTCAAATAACCAATTTCCATTCTCTTGGCGAAACATAAATCTATATCTAATACATAAACTTTCATTTACCTTTCTTGCTAATACCCAAAATTTACCAACTATTATATGAAACCGCCAACCTCTATTTGAGTGACTTACCAGTTTATTTCCATTTGAATTTTCAACTAGTTTTGAGTTATCAACTCTCATCTTAAGTTTATTACAATACTAATTCGTATAACGGTATAAGAGTTGGTAAAGCCAAAGCGTTAAAAGTTAATGAGTTAGAATAAAAATTGATAATTCGTAATCTATTAAAAAAGTTCGTAGCAACAAGTTGACTGGAAAAATTATGAAAGACAAATGATACTACTCATCCAGGGTGCCCCCACACCTGACAAATAAGCATTCCTAGGCCTGATAATTTCACTCATCATACGATCCGTACACTCTATATACACATGCCAACAACATGCCGCTTTAGGTAAATACATCATTGTCATCGTCGGGTTAAAAATCACACCAGTCAACTTGCTTCAAATGGCAGCAAATCGGTATAATTCGACGGTCCAGTGTCGACTTTAGCTGTTGTCGGGGCCATTAATGGTAGATTTGGTTAGGAGAAACTTCAAAATCTAGTATCATATCCTTGAAATTCCACCTAAAGCAGCTTAGAGATCACCTTTAGTCGGTACAGAAACTTTACGAGTCATCTTATATGGGCATGTTGGTAATCTGACCGGCACGGACCAGCGCTTAATTTAAAAAATTTTCAATTGATCATGTCAATATATGTTAGGATTTGACGCACAACCACCACGTGGTAAAGCACAAAAAGAAAGGAAAAGAAATTTATTAGTGGTAGACCTTGCTAGGCTAATGATAGTGGACTATGCAATGTCAACCACAAATTCTTTTGTGGCTGACACATAACCTAAAAAGATTTGAACTCAAGACCTCATGCTCTGATATTATAAAAGATTTTATGGGATCACTTGTCAACTCATCTAAAAACTTAAGCTATTCAAAGAATGCGTGGTTTAATATTTATTTATTCTAACACGAATCATAACAATCACACAAAGAATATAAAAATAGATGACACATGAGTTTACACAAGTTCACCCCAGAATAGGGCTACGTCCTGCAAATGTATTTCACTATAATATTTAGGTTTATACCACAACCACTTATTACAATGATTTCTCATACGAAAACAATATATATGACTTAAAATGGGCCCAAAATCTAAACCTATATGGATCCCTTTGATCCCACAATAAACAGGCCAACTTAAATACAAACATAAATCTGTTATTGTTTTGGGAGCGCTGCCCCTACCCGCACATTGGCAAGTGGGGCAGCTATCCGTTTATTGAGGAGTGGAACTTTCGCCCGCTGACCGGATAATGAAACCCTCGTCATTCCATACACACGGATCACATGTCGTTGGTTCATATTTTAGTTTTCCTAAACTCACGTGGGCGTGCCCGGTATGAGAAACAAAGGTTGCTGAAATATTCGCCAACTTCAATATCATGCACAATATGACCGTCATGCAAGCTTTTTCCTTAGCACCTCATACCAAGCGAAAAAAAAAATTATACATAGCAATAAATATTCATACGCCTGAACCCAGACTATCAATGAAAAAATATGAGCTCAAATTGTGAAAAGCACTCTGGTGGCTCGGGGGTGCTACTCCCACATCCTTCATCGGGGCAGTCCTAGGACCCTTGTGCGCTCATCGAAAAGCGGGATCTCCTTGCCTTCTTGTTGGCAGAGAGTATGAACCACACCACAACAATATCCTAGCATATTTTCATAAGATCTGTTTCTTAACTGGCGATTAAGTAACAGAATATCTTAAAGAGCATTCTCTATAAAAGGGCACTTCAGAGCCCAGGGAACCGAGCTCTGCAACTTTAGGGCATCTCCAACATGTGGGTCGAGGAAGCTCCCCATGAAGTTTCCAAGGTTCTTCGCCCCCCACAATAAATAATTGCTGATACCATTAATCTATTCAATTCAATAGAGGCTTCTTCTTGTCTTGTAATAAATAAAATAAATGGGAAAATCTCCCACTTTGGCCCAAAGATGAATTCATTGGCACAGTATTTATAGTGTGCACACCATTATAACCTAAGGAAGATCTAGTCATCGGTATCTCTCCCCCCACAACAATAAGGGTCCGATCCCTGA
Source organism: Rhodomyrtus tomentosa (assembly GCA_028455895.1). NCBI lineage: Eukaryota > Viridiplantae > Streptophyta > Magnoliopsida > Myrtales > Myrtaceae > Rhodomyrtus > Rhodomyrtus tomentosa. The sequence continues at coordinate 38,181,780 of JAPCWY010000004.1, forward strand.
CTCAAATCATGCATCATTTTTATAATTGGCCAAACACCATAGAGTCCCATATACTTCACTTACCACATCAAAAGACAACCTTTGATTTTTTTAATATGGGCTCACATGATGATGAGCTACGTACCAAACTCCCAAGCTGTTTTCTTCCATGGTTTATTATCCGGATGTGATATTATTCAACGTGATATTATTCAACGCATGCTTATTAGAATAATTACTCGCATTTATCATTGAAAATGACCGTCTGTCGGAGTTTACGTCATTGCTTTGTAATATCTTGGATTCTTTTCGTTTACCTTTTTTCTTTGCGCAGGATAAATGCATTCAAAGTTATAAAACTTATCACAAAAGTATGTTTGAATCTTAAAACTTAAAAAAAAAAATATGCAATCAAGTCTTCAAACTCGCCAAGTTAGTTCAATTGAATCCTTTCGTTGATTGCATTTTTCACAAGTTTTAAGACTTGGTTGCACTTTTATGATAGGTTTCAGATCTTGATTGTATTTTGTCACAAATTTTAGGACTTGATTGCATTTTTTGAAAATCTTAGCACTTAATTGTATTTTTGTATTGCTGAGTTGATGAGATCACTAGACCTTAGATAGTTAAATTGATGAGGTCCTAGGTTCGAATCTCCCCGACCGCGTCTCAGCAGACTTAACTGGTGGTATTGGCGCTCACACCCCCACCACTCCGAGGAATAGTCCATTACACGTGGGAAATCACGACTACAAAAAAAAATTATATTTTTGTGACAAATTTTGTTTGGAAAATGCTAGTGGTCGATTTATAGGTGTAATGGAAAGTCTCATTCTTTAAATTAATTTTTTGGATGTGATAGACCCAAGACCACCCAACACTGATATCAAAGTCCAGATTATCAAAAATTTTGGACCCAACAAACACACCGAAGAAATACAAGTTATTGCGCCTCTAACTCAGGGCTCGATGTGTGAAGAGGGAGATTGTTGGGGTTATCCCATATCGATTGTGGAAGGGGCTGGTAATCGGTATATAAGTATAAGGAAAAGACTCATCTTTTGAACTAGTTTTTGGGATGAGAGATACTCAACACTACCAAACAAGTTTTAGGGTTTTTAATTCATTTATTCCACTTTTGCTAATGCAGGTGTAAACCAATGAGCAAAGTTGGATCGATTAGCAAACTTGGATCGATTATAAGCATAAGTACTGAACATCGAGACAACCTTTCTTTTTTAATTTTTGACTTTTTTTTTAAATTTTTTTGCAGTGAAATAGTGTTGGTATTGGAGAACGCCATGTAGCATTCTTGAAGTTGGAATTATTGTCGCTGTATTTTGAAAAGATCAAGCTATCTGGAGAACTCTATAGAGGGTAGGCTGAAGCACGCGTGCTCAATTCGAAGATAATTCTCTACAATATAAAGCAAACCCTAATCACCTTTGATTTAATTTCCGACTTCTACAAGAAGAGAAAGAAATATTGAACTCGCCCCCGAAATGAAAAGCTACTACCTTCGATCTAGTTCGATGGATCGGATATACCACGCTTATGCCGACGGGCCAGTGAGATATTCAAAATTCAAGCCTGAAATCAAATTGGTTTTCTACGACACGATTCGATTTTCGTATAGAAAATCGAGTGTATTACTTTATCAGTCAGAAACATACGTTATAGAACTCATTCATGGGTAGCTCAGTTGATTAGGGTGCACTTGCGATTGTGTGGTTAGGCGCACTGTGCTAGTCTACTCCGAAAAATAGTCGAGGTACGCGCAAGCTGATCCGGATACTTTGGTTATCAAAAAAAAAAAAAACATATGTTATAGATGTACTTTTGTCTCTCTCTCTCTCCCCTTGAAATGGGTTGGCTGCCAACTACTTCATGATGCCCTTTTGTGATGCAAGATATAATCGAGACCCTTATACCCTAAGTCATGTTATTCGACATTACTGCCCTATACTATCATCAGATGTCATCCGATAACTAAAGTGAGCAAAAGGGCAAATCAACTAATTAATTAGCGCCAATCCAATTGCTCGAAGTGATCATTGTGTACCTTTGCCCTCTTCCAAGAACTAAAATAACTAGATCTCCTTTCAGGACCGAAGCTTCACCTACAAAAAGCACACATTAAATTAACTTTTCCCCACAGAAACAAAGAATAAACAATGACGAATATTATTGTAAAATCACGATCCAACAAGGCAAGAGCTTTTTATATATGGTGCTTCAATCTTCTGCGAGAATCTTGGAGGGTTTTTTTTTTTTTTATAAAAAAAACTTTTTCTCGTTCATTTAACTTCCAAAAGCAGGGAACAGAACCATAAAGAGAGAGATCACCTAGAGAAACTTCGAGCTCGAACCCCAGAGGCTGAATACGAGCCCCCATGCATGTACTGCGTTTGTATTGCAATATTCAATTTGCGTGATCTTATATTTTATGTGATTTAGGATATGATTTGATGTACATAAATTACTTTTAAAAAAATTTAGACATCTTGGCGTTGTCCGAGGGATTTTCTTTGTGCAACGTGTTGAGTGTCGATGCCACCATCTTTGGGGCTTGCATGTGCCATCAAATCTACAGTAGATATCATATATTCTCTACATATCTTCATCCACTCACATATGTCTTTGATTTTTTTAAAAAAATATGTCCCTTAATTTTATTTATTTATTTATTTTAATAGTAGATACTTCAGCTATCGAATCAAACCTAATCTGCTAAAAAAAATTCCTTGTTTTCTTCGATATTCCCTTTTGCCTATGAGATCCTTTAATTGTTGGCATTGTGATTTATTTTATCCAAAAGATGAATGGTCCATCCTCTCTTTCTTCTGAAAATATATATATATATATATATATATGTATATATATATATATATATTGAAATAATGGCAAATGAAGAGGACCATTAACTTAATGTCCCCAAACACTGTTAAGCAATAATGCGATTTAGAGCCAACCTATAAAAATGTGTAGACATATCTGCAGCACACTTGCTCGGCCCTCCATAAAACTCATGGCCCTTCGTGTTGGTACTGCATATAACCGGACATGCGAGTTTTTTAAAGGAAAAGAACAATACCTATCATCAGCAAAATAAACCTGATGGTTACATCTGGCCTAATGCACACATACCACATGAAAATGTCATTAGGGCACGAACCAAACGCGCTTAAGAGATTTAGATTAATTTTTGGTAAGCTTCTGTGAGCGATCAAGGATGCAGGGCAACGAGGTCAACACCACCCGGGTTTGGTGAATCATCTGATTCACGACACGCAATACAATATTGGTTAGTTGATGTCGTGAGCTAACATTCTGAATGGACTTAGATTGTTCAAAGGTTGCATCAAGAACCGGTAATGAAATAATGTGGATACACTTGGCTTCTTGAGGGCCACAAGGCACACTCGAATAAAGCGGCAATTTTTATTTATTTATTTATTTTGTCTAGGTTTGAAATCGAATGCCCACAACGTGCATTTTAATTAATAGTTTAGGGTGACTTTTTATTTTATTTATTGTTGTTTCCTTGTACGCTTCATTCAAACACACCACATAATATATTTTTTTTCATATGAAAGCAGATGATGTGACATGGTACGCTAGGAGAGTGTAGAGAAAGCTTAGGATGGGGCATGATCTTTGACATTTGAGAAGATGAACGCCCATTTGCGCATTGGTGACTCGGGCATTTGGGTTTTGTCCCATCAGAAAAGAAAATCCCAGCCTTACCTTGTTAATGATTTTATATGGCAGCTGCAACATTGTAAACTAACAATTGCCCGGTAAATTGATAAAGTAACCAAAGTTTTAGGTTTTTAACATCGTCATGCATCCTTACCTACTACTGAAGAGCTTAGCTAATTGGATTTCTAAGGTTTGAATTGTCGATGAAGTTGGCGATTTCATAACAAAAGGAAAATGAGGATGCACCCATAAGTAATCTACCATAGTATTTACGTGAGAGATCGCGTATTAGAGCGCACATGGTAACACTCCTCAACCAGAAATCAACTTTTCACCAGAAGTTAATTTCTCTACTTCTTCTCAAAAGTAAAAATTGACTTTTCTATTTCTGTTCCACATTGACTTATGATTAAAGAAATTCGTCTGGTAACGGCTGAAAATTTCTATATCTTAAAACATTATTAACAAAATCTTCTGCTTTGGCACCTGGCGGTGGGCGGTGGCCGCGGCGGCGGCGGGAGGGCGATGGTCGGCGGAGACCGGTGTGGTGGAAGAAATGATTCTGGAGTCGAGAATTAATTTTTTTTTTACTTCTCAAAGTTTGCCAAAAACCGAACCAGAAGTTGTATAGCAGAATTTAAAAACCCTGCTATAAGTCAATTTTTTTAGCAATCGAATTTCTACTTCGATAGGGTTTTTATCAAACAGATTTCTTTACCAAATTGACTTCTGGCAGAGTGTTGCGGAAAATGCTAAGGGATGCGCAAATTCAAGCGCGTAACAATAAGGATGAAAGTAAAATAAAAAACGCATAAGACGCGATATGCATGGAAAACCCAAAATAACAAAAATCACGAGGAGAGATAGCGATTTCACTCTCTTCACGAGTACAAGCATACAATCAAAGATCGATAGATCTGACAAGAAGAAAGTGAAAACAAAGCGTTTCAGGGCAGAAGTTAGAAGTAAGCATCCCCTATGTGATATGCAAAATATCCTTTTTATAGTCCCATCAAAGAAACCCTAAAACAAAATGAATGGTCCAAAATAACCTTATCACTAATTTGGAAGTCAAAATATAACACAGAAAAATGAAGAATGAAAAGTGTTATCATGCAGCCGTGTACCTAGTGAATAAAATATCCGAGTCCATTTTTGGATGCCAAGTCACCATATGAAAGGTTATACAATAAGAACCCCGATTTAAAACATTTTAGCGTATTTGGATGTTTAGGTTATATTGTGAATACCAGGCCAAAAAACTAAATTTCATCCTAGAGGATATAGATGTGTGTTTCTTGGACATCTTCAAGGAATTTGAAGGGCATAAAGTTGATAATTGGGAAACCAGGAGAGTACAAGTCCCCGCACATGTACAATTTTCATAGGCAGATTTTGGTTATCAAATTGATAGGGAAGAACTGGGTCAAAAGATGTTCCCCAAAGTCCTACAGTCACTACATTTTGGGATGACAATCATGGCGAATCAGCAAAAGCTAAGGACAAAGAAGTTGATCGCACAGTGGCATGTACCATGAAGATAAGGCATTGGAATCAACATGATGCTTAGGACCCCGTTTAGGCCACACAATGTAGATCTAAATAGAGGTAGAGAAAATTATCCAATCAGTTATTGTATGAATATTAATTCAGTCCTAAACTTTTCAATTTTTTCAATTTCGTCCTTAACATTTACATGAAATTCCATTGCTACCATTTCGGTCATTTTTTGTCCGAAATTGCTAATGTCACGATATAGTTATCATCGGCCATTTTATGTGGACACCACGATATTATTGATTTTCAATGAAAATTGTCCGGAAGGACTATACTAAAATTTCTCACAAATATTTAGAACCAAATAAAAAAATTAAAATGGTTAGAATTGAATTGACATCTGTGCAATATATTCAGAGCTAATTAGACAATTTCCCCAATAGAAGTTAATGGGTCCATAAGGCGAAGTTTAAGAGTGACGAAAGTATTGAAAGATCAATGAAAAATTAGTGGCTAAAGAACATTCCCAGAAAAGAGGGTACAGTATGTCTTACGTTAGGTTTTAAGGGGCTTAAGTGCACGATAAGTGCCAAAACTTGTATACCACGCTCATTTTAGTGCCAAAACTTTCAAAACGATCACTTCATTGCCAATATTTTTAAAATGACCACTTAAGTGTCAATTTTTTAAAAAATCGTTCATTTCAATGCCAATTTCGGTGAGCCACATTAGCTTAATATTAATAATAAAAAAAGGCCACGTTGGATTTCCAGCGAACCATGTTAGCTCAAATGGGAATTGGCACAGAAGTGATCGGTTTTAAAAAAAGTTGGCACTTAAATTATCTTTTTTTTTTAAATTGACACTTAAGTGATTGTTTTGAAAGTTTTGACACTAAAGTGAATTTTGTATACAAGTTTTGGCACTTGTAGTGTACTTTAGCTGTTTTGAAGGGAAGTTTTTGGGGAAATGCAAAAGCTTTTGGGCTAAGGTGGTTTTCTAAATGCAAGTAGGGTTTGGAAAAGTGTATTTTTAGAACATATTGAGAATCAACTTGGGGTTGGATATTGTTTGATAAAAACTACATTTGGTAGAGGACTTTTTCGATTTTTTTTTTTGGTTGAAAAAACTCTCAAAGTATTTGTCGGCAGAATGTAGGCGCTGATAGCTAACATCGCCTAAGTTTATTCGACCTCAGGCATCGCCTAGGATTGCAAAACCCAAGTGATGTGACTCAGGCATCGGTGGCTAGTGCTAGACTGCCTTGCCAGCAGCCAGATTTGGCCTCATTGGACATGGATTCTGGCAATGAGTTGGACTCTCTTGTTGATACAAATAAATCATACTTTTCGCGGAGGTAAATCTTTGCCTGCTAGGCAAGAGGATAGCAAGTTCTAAATTCTGTTTCGGTAGGACATGTATTTCTATTACTATGAAATTCATAAATCATTAACTAGTTCTTTCCGATAGGAGCAGTTGAGAATGGAATCCAATTTTTTTCATTTTTTTCGTATCCGTTATGGTGCGAAACGAAGTCCCGGCGACACTCTCTCATGTGAGGTGAGGAAATTTTCAAAATTATGAAAGTTAAGCGAGGACAAAGTTGAAAAAAATTATATTTGCATTTTGGAAATACAACATTTCAAAGCACCTCCAGTCCTTCTTGGAATTGCATTTCCCCAAAGCGTTCAAAAATTTGCCGAACGCCACATTTGCCAAGCAGCTTCGGCAAAGACGGACCAAACGCATTAAAGTGTTTTTGTTGTAGTTGCAATCAAACAATATAGATGCCGACTGCGCCTTTTTTCGTTGAAATGTCATGTTAGATATAATTAGACCGCAAAGATTTCAATTCATATTGGATTTAACAAAAGATTAAATCTATTGATTAGGTGATAAAGAAAAAGAAATCAATGCATTTTGAAAGATAGGGAAAGCTTAAAACAGTCATAAATATATTACACTTATACATATTCAATCTAAAATATTTCATTTGTGCTATTAATTTTGTCCCAAACTTTTTGACGATTTGCCAATGTAGTTCATCTAGCTAATTTTGACCGGAAATCATTGACATAGGCATAGTTTGTCTCACATGGCATAACTAGAGCTGACATGGACAACTTTTATATTTTTTAATAATTTATTTTCTTTCTTTATTTTTCTTTTATACTGTGGCTGACACGAGGTTGGCAGCCGATCACCGTCAGCCAAAAGGAGGGCCAAAACCCTTGCTTGTTGGCTGGTGAGGTTATCGTGATCCTCGCCCAGACCAGATGAGGGCTCTGCTTTCTCTTGTGGATGGCGAGGATTGGCTGGCGATTAAGTTGGTCTAGAGTTGAGAAAAAAAAAGAAAATAAAACAAGTAATAGAACATTTCAAAAAATTGAAAATTAGCACAAGAATTGTCCAAGTCATCATTGACCGTATTATATAGGACGACCAATGTCCATATTAGCAATTTCCAACTAAAATTTGTCGAATGAACTCAATTGGCAAAACATTAAAAAGAATTAGGATTCAACATTGACTGTACTATGTAAGATGACCAGAGTTCATGTTAGCAATTTCCAACTAAAATTTGTTGGATGGGCTCAATTGGCAAATCGTTAAAAAGAATTAGGATTCAAGTAGTATAACTGAAAAGTTAAGACTCAAGTGGCACAAGATAGGCTTAAGACTTTTTTGGTATTTTTTTCTCAGAAGATATCTACCGATAAATGTGCGAAGAAGAATAGATATTATGATTATCATAGTAGGATTCTATGAAGGAGTTTAAAGGTGAGCTTGAACTAGTTCTCAATTAAGAAAAAGGAAAAAAAAAATGCACCAAAATCTAATGGGTTAATATCACGAAAATCCCAAATTGGTACACTTGAAACAAATTTACTGCAAATTATTTTTTGACCATGTAAAACTGTAATCTGGTATACTTGCGATAAATACTCCAAACTATTTTTTAACCATTAAAAATCATAAATTGGTATACTTGTGATAAATTTACCCATAAATTATTCTTTTAACCGTAGAAAATCTCAAACTGGTATACATGTGATAAATTTATTCTCTATTAATTTTCGTCAAATTTTACCATTAAATTGCTGAGTTGGATGACACGTGATTATGACGGGTGCACCACTTTAAGAGTTTTACCATTTGTTTGTCACGTGAGTATCAGTTTTTAGGGTTTTCATGATATTAACCCAATTTACCAAAAATTAACGGGGGGTAAATTTATCACGTTTGCCGATTTGAGATTTTTAATGGTCAAAAAAATAGTTTGAGACAAATTTATCACAAGAGTACAATTTGAGATTTTACATAGTCAAAAAATCAGTTTGTAATAAATTTTTGCGTACTAGTTTAAGATTTTTTGTGATCGAAAAATATTTTGGAGTAAATTTGTTATAAGCATATCAATTTAAGGTTTTTGAGGGTATTAACCCAAATTGAATATAGAATCAAAGTATTCCAAAAGGTGGTGATCGGCAAAGGCAAAAACTTAAAAATTAATCCACATCCACAAAAGTAAAGAGGGGGAAGAGGAGTCAAATTCCTCATGTTCACCTCTCTATTGTTCGAAAATGAACGAAGCAAAAGCGGCGCTGTATCTCGAGGCACTTTTTAAAACTTTCATTAGTGGTCTCCCCTGAACCCTTAAACAAGATTAAGAGAACCAAATATAAAATTACAGCTCTTTCCAATATTTTTTTTTCTTTTAATTTCACAATTCGATTCTTGTCCTCGAGCAAGCAACATCGTTCAATAGAGAGAAGGGGGGCAGACGTGGAGGTGATTTGCGTAATTTCACTAGTTCACGTGTCCGATTAAGCACAGAACATAAAAAAAAAGGAACCTGTAGGATTTCCGCTTTCCACCACAAACACAACTCATATCATATGACCCCACGAATCATGCGTCGAACAGCTCGATTGGATTTGGTTCTTAGCATTAATTCGCTTCTCAATCGACATCCTTCGGTCAAATTAATGTGCCCCCAATTTTTATTTTTATTTTGGAAAAAAATTTAAATTATTGATAATCATTTTCGCTTTTCTTTAGATGGGCATACTGTCCTTTTACATTTCATCGAAATTCTTAGAGTCGTGTGATGTAAGGGCGATCGGTTCCATATCTGGTCCCACTTAGGAATTAGTGGAGGAATATTTATAGGGGCAATCAACACGGAGTTTAAATCTAATACATTAATTAAAATTAAGTCTATATTTTAGAACAACAGGAAAAACCAATGAATTTTTAGTTTATATTTATGAAACAAAAATAAGGAAAAAAAAAACGGGTTCAATCCCCATCGAAACCCGGAAATGGATCAAAAATCGCCAGTACAAATTTGATGATGCTGGGAACCGGACTGAACCTCAGATTCGGGCGATTTTCTGTTCGATGGGTCGGTATTGCTCACTCGCAGTGCAATGTATCAAATGCATTGAATTCATAATCGGAATTTTCCATTCATTGCCATTTGGGAAGTCAATCACCGAGAAAATGGGGGCAAAGCAAGAGATTTCTAGAATCTATAATTTTAATTGGTGATTTGGGTCCAACATTATCCCTTAAAATATTGCTTTGCTTCCACATTACAGCTAGGGTTTCGTTATGGTGTTATTAAATGATAGGGATAGGATTCATGTGGGAAAACAATAAAGTTAAGAACTGGAAAAAGAACAGATGACCAGCGGGACCACTTCTGACCAGAAAACTTGGAACATCACAATGAAATCCAAAAATATTACTAATCTTCATTTATTAGGAGATATTATTGCAAGATCGAATTTTCATAGCATTAGGCATAAAATCCCATGGATGAACAAGAAGCAGGATGGAGATTTAATCAAGTCGTTGCATCAGATTTCGCACCTACATTAGCGTATCCGTATCGTTTCTTACCTTATAAACCAAACGAAATTATGACAAATTAATGGCAATGAATGTGAAGTCTTGATTTGAATAAGGTTTAATCTTTTGGTCGTAATTCCGTGAGCGTGACACGTAAGTCGTACCTTCGAAAAAGTTAGGAAGGGTGGAACTGACGAGCGAAAGGGGGGGCACATAGGCAACTCCATTATTATATTGAGCTCGTTCATGGAGCACTTGGTTAAGAATATAATAACATAATGTGACATAACTAATTAAAAAAAAAACACTGTTCGATATTTTTACGCTTGAATCAGAGACAATCGCTTTCAAAGTCGTAGTCTCCGAAGTCCTTCTTGAGGAGCTCTTTGGAAAAAGAGAGAAAGAGGGAGTAAATAATTTGGAATATGGTGAAGGGAAAATTGTCAAAGAAAAAGAATATTATATGAGGAAATATGTTACGGAAGTTTGGGAAATATGAGGAAAAGGTGGGCATAAAATCTAGAGCATATAAAACATTGAAATCCACAGGCAATCCGATCCAGCGATGCAATAATTAGTGGGGAGGTGTTGGCAAGAAAAAAAAAACCAGCTTTAAAAAGAGGCTAAGGAGATCTCTGTGATCTCTCACTTGATCGCCATCATCGATCAGCTCAAACGTTTATTGTCTTTCTTTGGCTGGGGAGGGGCGGGAGGGGGAAGGATTTGTAGAAAGAAGGAAAATTCGTTCTTGGTCTGTGAGATTTCAGTGGGGAAAGAGAGGAAGGAATATACAGAAGAAGAAGAAGAAGAAGAAGATGGGAAGCAGCTTCTTTGGAGATCCGAACATGAGAGGGGCATCCTCATCTTCATCGAACTCGACGAGGAAGAGCAAGAAGAGCAACTCCGACAAGCCGAAGCAGCCGCAGAGAGGGCTCGGGGTGGCTCAGTTGGAGAAGATCAGATTGCATGGCCAATTGGGTTGTCCCAGCTTCCTCCCCAATAGCTCTCTCCCCAACCCTTATCAGAATCCTCATCCTCATCCTCATCAACCCTCCACCATCACTCAAGTATCTCTCTCTCTCTCTCTCGCCCCCTCTCTAGCTAGCTAGATAGCTAGCAGATAAAAATGGAGGATTTTTTGTTAGGGGGTTGTTCATGTTCTGGTGTATATTTCCACGTGCAGGAGGATTTGAGAATGCAAAATGCTTATTCATCGATACCATCATCGTCATTCTCCTATTCTTCATCTTCCTCGCCCTCAGCTTCTTATGGATTCAACCCCCACTTGATGGTAGGTTATGCACAGCACCAATCATTTCCCATGCATTTTTTTTGTCATTCGGTGGCGAAATCAAGAACTAATTAATGCATGTCGAAGTACCATGATTTGTGCTTAGTGAGTCACCAGAAATGTGCATGCTAATGCTCACTCTAGTTGTTCCATTTCAGCAAATCTTCTTGCTTGAGTCCTGTTTTTTTTTTTTTTTGGCAATTTGCCAGTATAGTTATTCTTATGTATGTTTTGGATCAAAGCCCAGAAACCCTAGATATATATATAATTTCTCTGGCCAATTTTCAAGATCCTACTGGCAAAAGTGATTTCATCTTTTTTTTCCTTCCTTTGGGAATTTTGCAGACATTTTTTGTTATGAATGTCTAGTCTTCCCAATCCAAAAATATAATTTGCCAAGAAGAGAGATTGTAACAGTGCTTGAAAAATCTTATAAGAATCTATTGCTTTCTAGCTAGGTCTCTTGGTGTGGGTCCCTAAATTTCTGTTTGAATGTGATTTTGGTGCAGATGGGTTTGAGTGATTATGAGAGAGCAAACATCAGATATGATGATTCCCAGCCTGCTAACAGCGCAAGGTACAAAATTGGCTTGACCAGGCTGAGCAATTTGAGTTTTCTAAAGGCTTAATTATTGGGTGTAAGGGATCAAACCTCTAGTAATGCAATGCTGTATGTTTTTGTCCTTTTGATCACCCAGTTGGAACGCTGGCAGTGGCATCTTGGAGATCCCACAATATGGGCAACACCCAAATATGACCAGACACCTCCTTAATCTTCATGTTGAGGTGTTCACACTCTTTCCCCCTAAGTTCTTCATGTGAAAATGTCCTAAATAGCTATACCATCATTTCGGCGCTTGTTTATAATTGGCGTGTGTTATTGCTCTTTGTTTTCCTCCTTTAATTCATGAAGGATTTTGATTGCAGGATTCCCAAGAGAAGAAGAACAAGGACAGAAGCAGCTCGATAGGCTCGAGCAGCCAAAACTCCGAACCCAACGACAACCAAGAAGTAGATTTGGAGCTCAGACTCTCGCTTTGATGAGATCACACAATGAGGAAGAATATCGTACTGAATCCCAATGCTCTTCACTTGCATTTGTGGGAGTTTGGCGCGACGGGGGTCTAATAAAGTGTTGAAATGGTGGAGCGAAGAACCTGAGGCCGACTTATTTGAAGTTTCATCTACGAAGAACTTGTGTAATGAAAGGTAGATCGACTTCTGCACAAGACAATGAAATATTTTTTTTTCCCCTCATTAATTTTTACAGAAAGGAGATGTGCATTGTTTCTTATATCTTTTTACAAATCTATAAGGTTCGCCCAAGAGCATCTAATGATCTTTTTGAGATTTGTCCAAATACACTTTGCTTTGTATGCTTAAACAGTTTATTAAGAGAACGCAGAAAGCAACCAAAAACATTGAACATGTGCAGTAGAGAAATCAAAATAATGCAAATGATGATAGTACCTTTTGTGATTGGAGATTCAGATTCTAAATTGGGATTGTTAGTGGTGGACAACTTTTTATATTTTCAAGATTGTTCTCTCCACTCGATCAAAAATACTCAGTGAGCATCAAATACCTATTAACGACTAACATGGTTTGCGATAATCAGTGATAACATATCCTCTGTAAATGTCGTTGATTCACGCCCAACTTATTTGTAATATGATAAGATAATTCACAATATGTGTGATTATGATGCGCGCAGACATTGTGGCTTCCATACCTAATTAACTTAGAAATGGCCCACAAAGTAAGGAAGCCGTACGTCCCATGTTTCTGTCATCCACAAAAGAAAAATTCCCGGAAATGAGCTCTTAAATCAGCTACCAAGATATCAAGATCTCCTCTTTGTTTCAAGGTTTTCCAAATTTGAAGCTTGAGAGGTAAGCAATAGAGTTATCACATTGATTTCCATTAAATCCTACAAAATTATACTGCTCTTGAGAAGCTCTACAACCCTAGGGTGTTTCGGTTTCTTTTTTTTTTTTTAATAGTGGGGTCAGACCCTAGGGTGTTTAGTCAATCACTCAAATTGTCCTCAATCTAGGGGGAAAACTCCCTTTAAAGAGCTAAGCTTAATGCTGGTGAAAATGTGTACTTCTTCATTCCCCCCCTCTTTTTATTTATTTATTTGAATTGAAGAGGCACCGCATTCCATTAGATAATCTTAATTTGATGGATGAATACTACACCAATGAAGCAAAATTTCTACATTTTAAGATATATCTATTTGTGAATCCTTCAGTAGTTTCTCTATCCTTAACCATCAAAGAAAAAGACAAGAAAGGAGACTCAAATGGCTTCTTCAGCACACACACATAACTTCCTTTAGCTAAATCATGTTCCAACTTTCTTCAAAGCTAAGCTAAGCGACCGGCATTATAAAGAGATGACATATGCTTCCGTTAAGACAATTTAGCTTTAAAAATAAGTAGAGACAAAATCAGTGCTCTTGGTTCCCTTTTTCTAGTTCTTTTGGAAGCTTTGTCTAGTTCCATGAATGATTGACAAAATCAATGATCAAGCAGTTTTTTTTTTTTTTCCTTCCTGAGATCAGCACTCAGTCAATTATGCTTTGATCGTCTTTTGGCCTTTTGATGCAGATTATTTTCTTTGCTAAAAGAGAAATTGTCATGCATTGCTCTTGTCATGATCACCTTCAGTCAGGATGACTCTCTGTCAAAAATGGCATGGCCTCAGGGTACTCAAGTTAACTTTTTAGCTGCATAATGCCACTCATTTGGCACTTTCTGCTTCGTTTTCGGGTTTGAATATGGCCACGTAGCCATTACAGTGTTCATCCTGTGATAAGCTAAAGTTTGAACATCACCACGGGATTTACTAAGAACCCTCTTCAGTGTACTTGAAGCTTAATGTCCGTAGCAGAATAAATGCTAAACCTCTGTAACTCCCACACATCTCTCTGTGTTCGACGATGGACTATCGAGTCTTGCCCCTGGTGATGAAATTTTGAAAGACAAAGCTTGATACGCCGGATTGATTCTCATCTCGACGGTCGAGAAGTATGAGCTCTAACTCATTAGATATGAGTAGCCAGTGTCTCTAGGAATTTTACCCAGGAAAGGAACTCGCCCTTCAAAAGTTGTGCTTGTTGCTGGACGCGCCCGATTCTGGAACAAGGAATTGACTTATTAAATTGATCATGTCTCTCCAAACTTTCGTGGGTCCAAAAATGACAATTTGAGTTCCATGGACTAGAAAAAACTTCAAACGGAGACGCATGTGCCCTTTTATTCTAAGCAACTGCATTCGCTCGTTTGATAAACGGGTTCCGGCCACAGATGACCCGACTCATTACAGGATGGTCGGAACAAGACAAGCCCGGCACGAACTGGAAAAGAAAAGAAAACAACGCCCGAGTTATGGAAAGCTTTCTCACACGTTTCTTTATTCTTAGGTAAGAGAATGCATGTCGGGAGTTTCTTCAAAGCTAAGCCACAGCAACAAGCATCATTCATAGAGGCAGACACAAGACAAATCAGCTTTTAGCTAGCAAGGAGATTTAACCTTCAGATGCGAAGGGAGAGAGTCACTGACAGATCAACTTTTTCCTGTGCTGCTTTTGGATGCTTTGTTATTGCTTTTGTCAGGTTTCGATGGATCACTTGGCGACAATGTCAGGATCAGAGTATACGCTTTTCGGTCATCTTTTTCGGTGCCTAGCATGCTTTTAGCTAATAATCACATGGATTAAAGTAGTTTCTTTTTATTAGTTCCTACCACTATAGAATTAGAATGGCTTTCTGGTGTTCCAGTGCCTTTTTCATGTGGGAAAATGTTCACAAAGGCTATAGGTGGTTTAGCTTTAGAGCCTTATCAAAGTTTAGCAGGAATGTACTTTAATGCTGCCGCAGTCGTCATAGATTATAATAATTGAAATTTTACCGTCAAATGGACTAATCCACAGTTTTCTTGGGCACAGAGCAATATAATTCTGCTAATTTCAATACGAAAAATGCTTCCCTGACGGTGATGTCAAAGACAGTACAATCTCAACCGTTTGACTCACACACCATCACCTCGTGTTTTGTATAAATCATTCATTAATTGATGGATCGCGTGATCAGAAATAACAAACGATACCGTCAAACTATCGGGCTAGCAGCTTCCGGGAATATCTCCACAACCCTGACACAATAATTCTTCATCTACCATAAATATTTCCTATCTTTTTATCTGGCTATTTAACCATTGTATATGAAACTCAGAGCTATGATTGAAGCGATTCAAGTGTGCTAAGCTTTTCATTTTACTCGTGAAAAAGATGGCTCCTTTAAAGAAGCCCTCTTTGTCAATAAAGGTTAATATCCTGAAATACTCTAAATTATTATACTTGTCACAAATTTATTCTAAATCATTTTTTTGCAAAAAAAAAAAATCCAAACTGATTAATCTATGATTAAGTTAAGCCAAACTATTTTTTGACCACAATAAACCTCAAATTGGTACACTCGTAACAAATTTAATCTGATTTTTTACAATCGAAAACCCAAACTGATACACTTGTGGCAAATTTACCTGAAATTAATTTTTTTACCACTAAAAATCTCAAACTAGTACACTTGTGACAAATTTATCCTCCATTAGTTTCGTTAAATTAAGTTAATGCCGTGAAAAAATTCAAACAAATATATATGTGATAAACGGAGATTAAAAATCCCAAGCTGTTACACCCCTAAACTTTCGCATATTATCTAACTTAGCAATTTGATGGTAAAATTTAACGAAAACTAAGAAAGGGTAAATTTATCACAAATGTACCAGTATTGGGTGGGGTTTTTGAGAATAAAAAAAGGTAAATTTATCATTGGTATACTAATTTAGGATTTTTTTATGTAAAAAATAATTTATGATAAATATGTCACATATGTATCGATTTAAGGTTTTTTGTTGTATTAATCCTATTACCAAGTAATTTATCTGTCAAAATGTTACATTAAGGAATCTTATATCAAGCCACGGATGAAATTTTTGTGGATTAACTACATGTCGTGGCAATCGATCCAGAAAAGAAAAGATGGACAAAGACAAAAAGAAGCTTAATCCATAGTATGATTCCTGGCGAGTGGCTAGAAGTAAGCAATAAAAAATTGTGTATTGGTGAAACGTAACAGTAAGTTACCAGTTGGCTGCTGCAGCTATAATATTAAGTACATATTTCCAATTCGATGGAATTATCAGCAAAAAGAGATTGGAGGTCCCTGATGAGCTTCAATCACAGCAAGCTCAAGCTTTTTATATGCATAAATGTACAATATATTTTGGATGAGCATGGTTCCAAGATAAAATCTGGAACCTGAAATCATACCGGTGGAGGATCTATTTAGTTTCAAATTTCAAGGTATACATGGTAAGTTTTGAGTTCCGAAATTTGAGGAACTTGTTGCAACAGGCATAGTCCAGGTTCCAGGTAGGTGTGACTTGGAAACTAGAACTTGAAAACGTGTAATGTAATCTATGCCGAGTATTTATATTTTCTAGGTATATCTATTCGGGAGATCCTATGATACTCCATGACGTCAAAAGATGAGTTTGTAATCTAGAACAAAGAGTTTGAACTTCCAGTTGCGGCAATATTATGATTGAAACATTTAATTTGTTAATGTTTCATAATTCATATGTCTAAATATGGGCTTAAGTACATCTGGAACGCCATAAGTTGTGTACGGCGATCAGTTTAGTGTCAAAACTTTCAAATCGATTAGTTTAGTGCTAAGTTTTTACAATTTCGATCACTTCAGTACTAAGTGCTTGCGTGGCCGCCGGAATGTGTATGTGGCGCCGACGTGGGCTATTTTACATTCAAACGGAGGCCAACGTGGCTTGCCGGAAGCTAACTCAGCGTTGTGAAGAGGAAGACGACATCATTTTAAATGAAATTGCGCCTCATAAACTCTAATCCCCAAAATTGAAACACAAGCACAGAAAGTAAACGAGCGGCTGAATGAACCTTTTTCCAACGTTTTGATTTTGCCCCAAAATTAAAAGCCCTAGGTCGAAATGGAGGGAAGGAGCTTCAGTAACAGTTCAAATTCGGTTCGGCCAACTGAAGGTAATGGTGAAATTTTATGTTTTGTGGGTTACCGAGTCCAACGAGAACATCTTGGACTCGTTTGAATCCTGGGAGAAGATTTCATGGATGCGGCGGATATAGGGAGGGGTTGAAGTGCAAATATTTCAAATGGGTTGATTAGAAATTCTCGGGTCGAGCCACAGACGTGATATTGGAGCTTCTTGAAAGACGGTGTGAATCTCTACATACATTCACGGACGAATTAGATGATGTCGATTCAAGGGAAGCTAAGCTGAAGGCTGCAACATCTCTGGCGAATCAATTGAAGAAGGAAGTGTCAACGATGCGAAGACAAAGGACGCGTGATCGAGGCATAATTATCGTTTTGTTATGTTGTGTAATCTATGTAATGTGTAAGTGTAACGTATGTGATCAGAGGAACCTTCTCAGTCCTCGGTAGGTGAAGTTGGGTTCGATATGTATCTGTATTGTATAATGTAGTAATAGATGATATTTCATTGGATGAAGGAGCTTGCAGAAGTATTTTGTTTGATGAACGGTTAATGCAACGTATGCTCGATTTTGATCATTTTTTTGAGTTAACTATGTATCGTCAATATGATTTTGCTTTAGCTTTGGTCAGTTTTTTGGAGTAACTATGTATGTAATCAGTGTATGCTTAGTTTTAGTTGAAGCTTTGCTGCAAAATATGTAGTTTGTTGCAGTTGTTTCGTCCCTCCCTTTACTGATGCTACTGCATATGGGGGGCTTATGTTTTTTTTTTTTTTTGTTCAGCATTTTTTGTTTGGAGCTGTTTAAAGATCGCAAACATGTTGTTGCAATGAACATTGGATCTGTTTAAAGATTGCAAACGTGTTGTTGCAATGAGCATTGGTGCTGTTTTTACACGTTTGCTAGCAAATTTTATGACTTTGCTGCAAATGGACATCGGTTATAATATAAGTGTCATAAGTTGTATATTCTGATCGCTCAAATGCCATAAGCTGTACATTCTAATCACTCAAAGTGCCATAAGTTGTACGTTCTGATCACTCAAGTGCCAGTTGAGCTTAAAAAGTGTTCACTTAAATGTCAAGTTTCTCTGAAAATGGCCACTTAAGTGCCAACTTATTCTGAAAGCGATCACTTAAGTGCATCATCGAAATTTTCAATAATCAATTCATGCAAGTTGTATCCTCACATTGCACCAGCAAGTTGCTGGTGCAGAGTGTACCAGCAAAGTGAGCTTGCACCAGCAACTTGCTCGTGCATTACCATTACACGAGCAGGTTTCAATGCACTCAAAACCCGCGAGCTAATAATTAATATCAGCCAACCAATCAATAACTACCTATAAACAGCCGCCAGTCAACAACCACCAAATATAAATCAGCCGCCAACAGCATTCACAAACAGCCAACACAATAAGAAGTGGAATCACAGTATAAATGCATAATTCAATAACAAGAAGCTCCAATTGAGCTAACCGTTTACATTAACAAAAAATAGGAGTACGGGTTTCCAACAAAAAATAACAACACTAAATCGGTACGAGTGTCCAACAACAGATAACAACACTAAATTCAATGTGCACTCCTGTCATACATTCATATCAGTCAATGCTAACAACCCCACAGCTCCCTTCGATGGCTTTTTGACTTGGTTCATGATCCGAGCACTCTTTCTAACATATAGAGGTTTTGGTTCCTCAAGTGGCGTATTAGGCACTGGTTGACATGAAACTCTTGCTGGCTTCTTCCTTGGTGGCTGCATTGGAGCTCTAACTGTTGTCCTCGTCTTTTATAATCTCTTCTTTGGTAGAGTCATTGACTCTTGGGTTTGATTTCCTTCGGAAATAAGCATTTTCGAGCTTCTCTCAGGCTACAATACAATAACAGAAGGAATGATTCAGGATTTTTTACATTTCTGTCCTTAAATGGACAAGTCATGCGAAACATACATACAAAATAGTCATTCCGGTGCGGTCGTTTGTGAATAAGCCACATCCATATTCCTTCAACCTCTTTCCAAGATCCCATCTTGTTTGCCGGGGAAGTGGTGACTGTGCATCAATTTCTTTTGGCTTCGGAGGTGGTGATGGTGGTGGCTGGACTATTGTTGGTCTTCTTCTTACTTGAAGTGTGTTTACAAGGTTACACTAGAGGCCATAAACTAATAAAAACAAAGAATGTACATATTACTGAATATTTCATCCTCGTTTGCTCAACGGTAGATTCAGTGTGCACTGATGGAGGTGGTTGGGCTGTTCTTTCAATTATTGGCACTTGAATTGGTTGTCCAACTTGTTCTTCCGTTGGCCCTTAAAGTGACTGCACATCATTCCTTGGTGCAGCAGCTTGTGTTGATAATTGAGGTGGTGACGGTTGGGCAGTTTGGTTAACTCTCGCCCTTCTTCTTTTCACCTGAAAGTTACAAATGAGGTTAGACTATTGCAAACCTTATAGGAAGACAAAGAAAACAAACAATGTATCATCTTACTGTACATTTTCTCGTCAGTTGGTGAACGATCGACGCATTCTGCTCTTCTGGCGGCTTGAGAAAGCTGCACAATGTGGACTTCTACTGGTTCTTTTGTCGAATTTGTAGCAATCACTTGTCCTTCAAGTTGCTTCCTCACTTGACAGCCTTTTTTATTATGCCCAAACTTATGGCAGACGAGCACATCATCTTTGCACCAGCCTTGCTCATCATTTGTTTTGAAATCTCTCCCTCTTGCAGCCTTCGTATTCACTTTGGTCTTCCTACTTCCTTCTTTAATGGTAAAGGTACCGAGACATCACGATTGGTTGGCTCCCAATATTTGCTACTTTTAATAGGTTGCATCATGAACTTATACTTATCAAGATACGACCTTTTGCTGTAGCAATCAGCTAGGTAATGTTTTGGGTTCTCTTCTTGGTTCTGGATGGCAAAAATGGTATGTTCGCAGGGAATTCCAGTTAGTTGTCATGCCCGACATGAACACTTCCTCCTCTGAAAGTGAACAACATATGTGTCTTCATGCTTCTTGATCTCAAACCCGTCATCGCCATTCCAAATTGGACGACAGAACTTACAAGCAACCAGATTGGCATCTAATGTCTTTGCAATACGAGGACCGCATTCTCTAGCCCACTTCGCAGCATCATCTCTTTTACTACGCAGCCTAGTCATGACCATAAGTCATATATCCTCAAGCATAGAAACGACTGGCTTGCAACTTGCGGCTAATGTTGCCATTGAAAGCTTCAATAAGGTTGTTATCGACAATATCGCACTTGAATTTTTTGCTGAAGAAACCCCTACACCAATGCTTCGCTTTAGTTTGGAATAACGCTTTGAAACCATCCTTTGTCAGCTCAAGCAGACCCTATTTTGCTATCCTAAAGTCAGCCATGTTCATGCTCTTTGCAATTTGCTAGAATTGCTATCCTATTAACCCAATCCTCCCTGACTGCCCATTCCTCATGTCCTTCTACAATAGTTTCACCTCCATGAGAAGTGGAATCAATGCATACTTCTCTTGTTTCAGTTCTGTCTTCATCCCGAGCATCATCATTATCATCATCGATATCACTATCTACATAAACTTCCGCTTCGTTGCCATAGAGATGGTGACTAATCAGATCTTGAAACCCATTATCATCCCACAACTCTCTCAACCCATACCTCAAATCCTTCCTAGGAAGACAATATAGTAACTTACCTACTTTGAGGTTATATAAGTGCACTATATCCCTCACAAAAGAAACATACGACAACATTCTGACATCCACGAAAATCGTTTCTTCATTTTCACCTTTGTATTCCCACTCGTCGGTGCCAATGACAAAATTTTCTCTGTAACAATACGATTCTTGTACATGCCTGCACGAAAAGAAATAAAAATCAATAAAGGTATCAGTTTTTGGGACCACAATCAACAACAAATGCACATGGAGGTCCCCACAGGCCTGCTATTTGATTAAAGACTCATTATTTGTCGTGTAGTATCAACAAAGGAACATGACAACCTATACACAGCGTTTTAGATTCCGCAGTTTCAGATTCCCACAGCAAACAAAAAGTAATTTTACACTGCAAAAGCCTTAGAGGTCTGATTAAACAACTGAACCTTTGAGAAGCAAAAAATTCATATTCGAAAGGGATAGAAGGGCCCTCGGGGGCCACTATTTTCCTTTTATCAACAAATCAACCACAGAGGCTGTGATTAAAGCAGTATACGTTCTCAGCGCATCAATTTCAAGACTTCATTTTACCATATTAGCCCTAATTTTGCCCCTAACCCTAATTTTCTCGTCGAATCCCTCATTTCACCCTAATTTTGGCTCGGGTCTCACTCGAGAAATGGACAGAGGACGCGGATGCATATCTTACAACGACGAGCAGGCAACGGTGACGGTTGACCTTCGAATGGCGATCGACTAGCTCTGACTTGGCGAGCGCAACTTTGATTTACGCATATGAGTCCCTCTCATTCCACGAGCAACGACAACTTTGAAGAAGATAACAAGAGCGACGGCGTTTATATGTATAATACATCAACAACGTCGTTTTTACATTTTCGCCCTTTATTTAAGCCATGTCGAATTCCACCGTGGCAATCGCTTAAAAAAATCATCATATCAGATAATAAAATTCAATTACAAAATTCACGTAATTCACTTCGTCGAACTTTGGCCGGATTTTGACCGAACTGGCACTGAAGTGCACGATTTTCTCCAAAGTTAGCACTTAAGTGATCGAATTTACAAAAACTTAACACTAAACTGATCGATTTGAAAGCTTTGGCACTAAACTATCACCGTACACAACTTATGGCACTCCAGGTGTACTTAAGCCTCTAAATATGAGTCGTGGTCAATCGATTAAAGTAGCAAATTATGGTCATTACATGTGATAATCAATGCAATCGTTCAATTAAGAATATATGTGGAACTTATGTAAATCCCGAAACTTATGACAAGGTAAGTTTCAGGTTTCAAGATATGCATGGTGGGTTCTAAGCTCCAGAAATTAAAAAACCAGTTCCGACAAGTACATTCCACGTTTCAGGTAGAGGCGTCAAATGGGTAGATCGGATCAGGTTTGGATCGGGTCAAATATGGTCCAACCAATATTGACCTATCTAACCCATTTTTACCTATATTTAATTAACTATACCCAACCCGACCTGCAACTAACCCATACCCAACCCAATCCATTTTGACTGATATTATCAAATCACAATAATATTTAAAGAAAATAATATTACTAAAATACTTCCATACAATGAAAAAATCTAGTGAAATTTCTTAAGTGACTGGGATGGGTGGCGAACAGGACAGGATTAGGGCGGCGAATAGGACAGGGCCGGCAACTATGATCGGCGACCAAGGCCGGCGAACAGGGCCAAGGATGATCCGGGTCCCGATCGCAGGCCCCGGTTCGGTTCGCAGGGGTCTGGAATGACAGTCCTGGTCACCGGCCACGGTCTCAGCCACGGCCCTGGTCCCGGTTGCCAGCCTCGGTCGCAGGCCCCGGCCTCAGTCACCAATCCTAGTCCAGGCCTCGGCCCTGGTCTTGGCCCCGGCCTTGGCCCAGCACCAGCCCCGATCTCTGTCCTCAGCCCTAATCGTCGGTCCCCCACGATCCCAGCCCTGGTCCTGTCCCCAACCCCTAGCACGACACCGACCTTGGCCTCAGCCTTGGTCACTAGCTCCAGTCCCGATTGTCGATCCCAGTCGTCGGCCTTGGGACAGGCTCCGATCCGGCCTTGGTCCCATTCACGGCCCTGGTCGCAAGCCCCGACCCAATCCCTATCCCGATCCAGCCCCGCCCCCGGCCTTAGTCCTGGCCCCAGTCCTAATCTGCCCCAGCCTCGGTACTTCGCAGGCCCCAGTCACGATTCTTGACCATAGTCGTTGACCCCGGTCTAATTAGCTGACCCGGTCCCTTTAGTTCCAGCCTCGGCCTTGGTCTCAAGCCCCTGCCCCTGGCTATAATCTCGACCTTGACCCTAGTCGCCGGTCCCGGGATGGGCTCTGGTCGCCGGTCCCGAGACCGACTTCGATCGTCAACCCCAGCCTTCGTCCCTGATCGCAGGCCCCCGCCTCAGCCGCCAACCCCAGCTCCTGCCCCAGTCCTGACCCCTACCCAGGTCACCGGGCCTTATCCTGGCCGTCGGCCCCAGCCCTATCTAAGCCCCGACCCCTGCCCTGGTCCCCAACTCCGGTTCAAGCCCCGACCCCAAACCTAGCCCCAGCGGTTGAGGCAAGTTCAGGGGCAGGGCCTAAGCCTACAACCCTGACCGGAGCCTGCGATCGGCGGTCGAGACCATTTGCAATTTGTGTAAGGAAACTGTCCTTATAGGTCAAAAATGGGTCTAATATGGGTCGAAAATTGATCTAAGTGTTTGACCCATTAGTGACCCATTTAATTTTACTTCAACCTTTTAGACCCATTTTTAGTTAACCCTTTCAATGTTAATATTCCATATATGATCCATTTTATACAAAATATGGGTCTAGTTCCAGGTGGAACTTGTGTGGAACTTGGAACCGCTCACCCTCACGCCCTTAGTTGGAAAAGATTAGTTTGCCTCGAATGCCATTTAATTTCATTTAAAAAAAAAAGCATGATTGTTGGTCACTTATCGTTTTTCATTTGTGTTATTTGCTTTTAAAACTACTCTTTATTCTTAATCCAATGAAAGGGGGACTAACCAATATTGCGTTTGCATTAAATCACCCCTCACATAACTCCCAAAAAAATAACAAGAAGAGAGAAACCAAAAGAAGAAGGGAGAAAAAAGAGAGGCGGTGCAAATGCATTATTAATAGGAGCGCACATAATAATAATTTTATTTCTAGAATCAATTTATGGTCAGAAATAAATTTCTAGTTTTTGGATGAATTTTTGAGCAGAAAATTACGTTTGATAAAGACATAAAATTTATGTTCTGGAAACATAAGTTCGTTTGATAACGGCTAAAAATTTCTATAAATGAAATATTATTAACACAAAACCTTCTACGAAGAATTTCTACCTCATTCTTATTTTTTAAAATTTTATTTTAAATTATTATTATTATTAGAAAATTTTTTTACATATAAAATTTATTTTATACATCGGTGGTGGCAGTGGTTGCGGCGACCAGCGGATATCAACGACGTCGACAGCAGCCAGAGGGTGGTTGCAATGGCCAACATAGGGTGGTGGTGGCCAATAGAGGTTGGCGGCAATTAATAGTTGGCGACTGTGGGGTCGACTATTGGTGACAACAAGAGGTGGGTGGCAGTAAGTGGTGGTCGGCAACGACCTGCGGTGGTTATGTCGGAGGGCAGTGGTGGTCGGCAACGGCCTACGGTGGTTATGTCGGAGGGCAGTGGTTGGCGGCAAGGGGCAATGGGCGATGGCAGGGTCCCAATTGGTGACGATCTGCGGTGGGCAGTAGTCGACGGCAACGGGATCCGCAGTTGGAGATGGCAAGCAGTGGCTGGCGACAGCCTGCAGTGGTTGGCGACATGGGGTGATAGGCTGTGGCAGGGTTGCAGTTGGCGGCAATCAACGATGGTCATGGTAGTGGGCGGTGGAGGTCATGGCGACGGGCGACGGACACTGACGATGGTGGCGATGGTGATGGTTGCGACAATCGGTGGTGGTTGCTGCGACAAGCGGCAAAGGGGGGTCAGCAACGGTCATTGGTAGGCGATGGCAACCAATATAGATTGGTGGGGGCGACAGTTGGCGATGGTGATAGACAATGGAAGGGCGACAAAGAGAATGCGACGAAGACTTGAGAAATAACAAAGGACTTTGATAGGTTATATCTCATTTTTGTTTTTGGAATAGAGAAGCAACAATTTTTAGCTTCTCATTTCTCTTTCAAATATGTTCTTGGAACAAAAATTTGTTCCAGAAACAGAAAAACAAAATTGCCTTGCCAAATAAATTTATGTTTCAAATATATTTCAAAAAGAGGTTTGGAACAAAAATAAAGAAATAAAATGGTTATCATGCGCCCCTATGGACAATACTTCAAAAAGATGAATATTGCTTAAAAATATTAAATCAAACGAAAGGAAATAAAAGTATCAAAAAAGTCATAAATCTATTGTATTTATACTAATTTAGTATTAAACATTTTAATCGTGCCAATTTAGTCATAAATATTTTTCTTTTGCACATATTGAGTCCAACGGGTTAATTTTTGTCAGAAATAACTGACGTGGACACTAGTCATTCTACGCAACATGGCCAGCACTGATGTGAATTTTTTAAAATAATTTGTTTATTTTCTCTTCTTTTCATTTTTCTTCTCTATACTCTTTTTTTTTTTTGGATCGAGGGCTAGCGAGGGCTGCCTCAGCTAGCCTTGATCTATTGAGGGCGTTGTGGTCCTTGTCTAGAGCCGGCAAGGGTCGCGACAGCGTCACTCAATACCAGCAAGGGTCATCGGCCCTTAACTGAAAAAAATAATAAAGAAAAGAAAATTAACAAAAAAAACAAATTATTAATATTAAAAAAATATAAGGAAAAGTCTAGATCAGCATCGATCTTATCACGTAATACAACCTGTGTCCATGTCACGGATTTTGGATCATTTTTTGGCTAGATGGACTCAATTGGCACAAATGTAACATATTTAGAACTAAATTAGCAAATTAAAAAGTTTAAGATTGAATTGACACCAAGAAATTTTTTTGACACTTTTCTTGAAAAAAAGGATCAATAAATTTGCAACCAGCATGAGCTCGCTAGACCTTCAGAATCTTAGGAAAAGAATCACAAGATTGGATTCATATTCTTTCATCATGGGAATTCTGATTTGAATTCGAATCCGAATATGGTTGGAAAGCAATTACGTTAAATCCAACTCTTCAGATTGAGTGGATAAATTTATTGGAGATTTAAAAAAAATTAATCTCAATCTCAAGGTGTTAACCATAATATACGCCTTAGAGATAGGAATGCGATAATTTATTAGATTCTGGTTATAGTGCATTAATTACAAAAGATTAAAATTTCAAAACATTACATGACTAAAATCAAAATTCATTTATCTCATTCCACAACCTGCAAATGACTCGACAATTATGCATACGGAAGGCGGTGTCGCGAGTACTTTGTCACGGGTTTTGAAAAGTTATGTACTTTATATAGCAGAAGAAAATTATGTCGATTTTATTTATTTCATTGTGCAATTAAAGCTCCGTTTATTTTGCGAAAGATTTCGCATTTTTGGAAAAAAAATACCAGCAAGTCCTTTTTCTGGAAAATAACAATATTTTTTAATGTTTTGCTAAAATTTGAAAATGAATTAGAAAAGATTTTTCGTCGTTTGGTATGGAAAATTCATTTTTGATTTTCCTAATTGCACTCATTTTAATATTTATTTTTATTCTATTTTTTAATCTTTTTAAATCAAAATTTTAATTTTTTGCTTTTTTAAATTTTTTCTTCTCTTTTTCTTTTTCAATTTTTTCTTTTTTTTTTATTTTTCATTTTTCCTTCTTTTTCGATCGCTCAACAGCAACGGCAATGGATAGTGAACGACCCTAGGCAAGGTGAATCCTCAGGCCTTGCTGATCTAGCAAGGCATTGCCATTCTCAAGCATGGTCGATGAGGCAAGCTTGTTCGAGCCTTGCCCGCAGCGAGGTCGAGCTCGCTTGAGTCTTGCCCATTGTGAGGTGAAGTTCATCCGAGGCTCACCGAATCTAGCAAGATGGAACCCCGCCCAAGGCCAGGGAGGTTCGTCCTTGCTATGACTGGTCGCTGGCCGTTGTCATGACTGGCAAAAGAAGAAAAAAAAGAAAGAAAAGGAAAATAAAACAAAACAAGCATAAGAAAAAAAATTATTTAAAATAAAAATAAAATTATGGAAAATCATATTTTAATTAATAAAAAAACAAAATGAATGTAAAGGAGTTGAGGGAGCAAAGATGAGGAAAAATGTTTACCTCACCTAAAAAAAAGGAAAACATTTTTTGCAGTTGAAGGAGTGTTTTAATGGGGTAGAAAATGTTTTCCGTAAACCAAACACCAAAAAAATTGAAAAACATTTTCCTTGCAGTTTTTTTTTTCTCTAAACAAATGAAGCCTAAAGTTATCAATCTTATCACTAAATTTATTCTTGTTTTAGTCGTCAAGAAATAGGAAAAATTTCAATAATGATTTTAAATACTCTCATTTTCTCAAATAATAGTTCGAGGTAGACTTTATTTCAAATAAACCCTGAAGTGTCCTCTTTATTTCAAAGAATGACCTGACCAAAGGCATTCACGCCATTTCCTTTTCTTTTCTTTTTTACTTTTTCCTTTTCTTCTTTCCCATTTCTTTTTTTCCCCCTTTGTTTTGGCTGACGAGGGTCGCTAGCGGTTGCCAGCCTCGCCCAGTGGCTGGCGAGGGCAGTGACACTCACTGTCGAAACAAAGGAAAAAAAGTAAAGAAAGAAAAGAAAAAAAGAAATGACAAAAATGCCTTGGTCAAGTTCATCTTTGAAGTCAAGAGGGCACTTAAGAAACTCATTTGAAATAAACTCCACTTTAAGAATTTATTTGAAAAAATAGAGCACTTCAGGCCTTTACTCAAAAAAAGAAAGCAACTTAAGTTCTTTTTTGAATTTTTTCCTGAAAAACAAGTAAAATTAAGGGGCATACAACGCAAGCAACTCTTTAACTAGGAAACTAGCATCATGGAAGGCTCGATTGTTTGACACAAAAATTAATTATTTAGAAAATATTTTCCTAAAAAAATGAGCTAAAAAAATTAGTTAATGAAAGTGTGTCATCATTGACAACAATTTATATATAAACATTTTTATCAAACAAACAAAGCTAAAGTCTAAATCTTCGGGAAAGAGACCAAAATCTCGAAACAAAAAAATTAGATCACAAACTTAACAGAAGTTCATTCAATTAGTGTTTATAACAAACTTTCTAAGCCTTCGCTCGAGTTTTGGCGACATTCTACTTCTTTGAACATTAAGTGAATTGTAACTAGATTGGGTGTGATGGGTTCAAGGACAAAACCATTTAGAACCAACATATTATTAGGCGTAAAATTCATACCCATTAACAATCCATTTATTAGAACTTAATTAACCCATATTGACACATCTACCTATAGCTTAAAACCAAAAGGCGATTTTTCTTTTGGTCACAAAAAAAAAGGCGATTTTGAATGTCATACTTTTGGGAACTCAATCAACACGCCCAAGTTCCTCGAGCCGACCATAAATTTATTTATGTCAGTAGTTTATAGCTGACTTCAAGATTCGTCGGCAATGACCCAATTGAAAATTCGAAAATTCCCAGCTTCCCCAAACACCTGTGAACGTGCATACATCAACCAGAAGGATCGAGATGACCCTTGCATTGATTCCTTGTGTTTGGGCCAAACCTGAGAGCTTGAATTGAATTCGAATCCGCCAATTGAATTTATGATTGGTATGAGTCCCACGCACGATTCTGCGCTTGCTCTTTCCCATTCCCAGCTTGTCCCAGCTGGACCACTCCCTCCTCGACACCAACCCAACCTTCTCCCTCCTCGGACTCTTCACTAATTACTACATTCAACTCTGTTTCCTGGTACTTAGAGAAACGAACGGTCGGCTACCTGGCACTGTGGTACCAACCAAAAGGCTCCTGCTCCTGCAGTCCTCAAATGACTTGTGGGCATCATAAATCTGACCTTATTTCCTTAAAAGCACCGACTCCCGAAATAAAGTTGCATTTTTTGCAGGATCTCGTTGGTTCGCCCTGTCCCCCAAGCAACAGTCGGATGATCGGATCCTCTGAACGCGACTAACGTGATGAAATAGCAGCTCGCGATTACCCGACTTTGATTAGTGCCCTGTTTCCCCAAATCAATAGCGCGTTGGGAAGTCGGAACTTAATCCCGGGATTATGTGGCTGAACAAGTCGTGTTCACTTCAAATTCTTACGATACACATATACGACAGAGAAAATAAGAAAATTAGAAGGCCCGCTCTGGTCTATGATTCAAAACTGCTATCTATTTAAGACTTTGACAAGGTCATGGGGACGTAGAAAATGCATTTAAAAGTGTCATACATTCAAGTGTGTCACTGGAGCTCATGACTCACAGGCTACAAAAGCTCTCATAAGTTAAATCAACCATCATCCCCTTTCAAATTCTTAGGCGCTGACACAGTACAAGAGGGAGAAATCTTCCTCGATTTCGAAATGGCGAGCTTACCTGTCTTGTTGATGGCCTTCGTCCTGTGTGGAATTGTGCTGGATCAAAACCATGTCGAGGCCAAGTTCTCCAAGAGCATGTACATCAACTGGGGCACTCAACATTGCTCCATCTCAGGCAATGGCGAAGATGTCCAGCTAGTTTTGGACCAAATTTCAGGTAATGCACGTATACCGTGCTTTGTTTGATGTTTCAGTTTCAGATTTCATGCCAGACTAAGCACAGATATACAAGTGACAGAAACAGTTTCCGGTGTTCAACATAATAGTTTCAACGATGAAGAGAACACATTTTGAGATATCTACATTGAGACAATCATGCAAGATAATGCGCAGGATTCGCTACAGTTTCTAAAGATAAAAATAGATCACAGGTCAATGCAGAAAGGGTCCATACAGAAACTACTTGAAGACTGTTGCACTAGATACATGATAGCTGCACAAATCGGGCCGACCTCAACTACTGGAACTATAAGAAGGCTCTAGGGACCAGACTTGATAAATGTTCAGTGTCATTAATGACTTGATTTTGCAGGCTCCGGTGTTCAATCAAAGAGGGCCTTCTTGTTTGGAAGCATTGAGATGCTAATCAAACTGGTGCCCGGAAACTCTGCCGGAACAGTCACTGCATACTATGTAAGTGCAATAAATAGAACAAAGATGCAGTCTTTACAAAAAGAGCTTATTAAGCTTTTCCCATCATCTGCTACATAAGCTGAGCACACAAAAAGCAGATCATGCCATCCTCGTAAACGAAGAACTCTTGTATAGCCAATTGGTTAAATTCCTATTAGCCTTGTAGGGCACTTTGCATGCTGTAGCACATGCAGAGACCATTCTAATCCTTGGCATATCTTTTTGCAGCTTTCGTCTACTGGAAGCAGGCATGATGAGATAGACTTCGAGTTCCTAGGCAACGTGTCTGGGCAACCGTACATCATCCACACCAACATCTACACACAAGGTGTCGGAAGCAGAGAACAACAATTTTACCCGTGGTTTGACCCAACAGCTGCCTACCACAATTACACCATCCACTGGAATCCAACAGAAGTTGTGTAAGTTAACTTCCTCTTCTTATGTCCTCCTCCAAAGATATCATTCACCAGGAACAATGACAATGAAGTCATCTCCCTCTGAGTAGTTAATCCATATCATTCACTGCTCATAACCTAATAGTCAAGTACTTATTACCTCTCCAGTAATCTGCAACTTTATCCTTGACCATACTTTTCAAGGAGTTCACCACATTTCAAGATCATCAAGAATAACCCTAGACATGTGACCATAACTTCAGGTGGTACATTGACGGATTGCCAATTCGAGTTTTTAGAAACTACGAGAGCGAGGGTATAGCATATCCAAACAAGCAGGGGATGAGGGTCTACTCAAGCCTATGGAATGCAGATAATTGGGCGACAAGAGGAGGTCTAGTCAAGATTGACTGGAACAGCGCACCATTCAGAGCAGCACTACGTAATTTCAGAGCGAGGGCTTGCAAGTGGAACGGACCTGTCAGCATAACCCAGTGCGCTGCCACTTCGCCGGCTAACTGGTGGACAGCCCCGATCTATCGCCAACTGAGCTTTGCTAAGCTCGGGCAAACCAAGTGGGTCAGGGACAACTACATGATCTACAATTACTGCAAGGACACCAAAAGGTTCAATGGCCAAATTCCCCCTGAATGCTTCAAGCAACAGTACTAAGAGAATGGTCGGGTCGGCTAAACTCTGTAACCAAATCAAGCAACACTAAACTATACTTCACCATACCTTATATCCAGTTGCCACCATCCTTTTGTCCATCTACGAAATTTTTTTGCTTGTCTCCTTGTGTTTTCCAACAATTGATCGTTTCACTACTGTCATATTATAATTGCATTTTTAAACTATTGTGATCCTCCTGAATCCTTCATAGATGGGGATTCAACTCAGCGGTTCATATCTCATTTTAGCAGACTGTGAGCTAATCAATCACAAGCTATGATGAAGAACATTGAGAAAGAAACTATAAAGGTTCCATTGAGTTGAAACAGAGCATAATTCAACTCAGCAGTTCATATCTCAATTTAGCCCACAATGAGCGAATCAATCACAAGCTAGGATGGAGAATAAAGAGAGAGACTAAAATGGTTCAATTGAGTTGAAACAGACCATAAATACAAACAAAGGCCGCAAAATGGGATCTGATAAGTGCAAAAAATAGGAGCTTCATCGTATTTCACGGGATGGAAAGCCAGACATTCACAAGATACAAAGCCAGACACCGAGAACAATAAGACCCGTACCCAGAACCGCGTGACCCAAGCGCGTCTCTTCGCCGAGGACTGTCCCGAAGACGGCGGTGGCGGCGAACGTCGTCGCGTTGGTTACGGGCACGGCGAGAGAGATCGGCGCGTGGCTCAGGATGGCGAAGAAAGTCGCGGAGGCCGAGAGGTTGATCAAGAAAGGGACCGAGTACTGCCAAATCAAGATGAGGCCGAGCCAGCTCCTGAGCGAGGCGAGCAGTCTCCGGTGGATCTTGCGGTGTTGCTGGTTACCGGCGGGCAGCGGCGCCGACGACTTGAGGGATTGGTCCCAGAGGATCGCGCCCCGTCGCATGAGGGCGTTGGTGGCGCCCCAGACGAGACCGACGGCGACCATCCTTTCTACGTCGCCGATCATCTCGGATTTGAGCTCTCGGTTCGTCGCTGTTGAGGAACGCGCCGTCGCCGGAAGTGACGCCAAGGGACTTTAGGCATTCGGACGGAAACAAGATTCATTTGTGCATGTCTTGCAAATTATTTTATTTTGTAAGAGTCATTAGGGTATGCACTGTGCAGCGAGTGAAATGATATTACACAAAGTATCATCTATTACAATGTGGCTCACCATTCGCTGATCAATTTTTTTAAACTAACTTTTAGATCTTTAACTTACGGAATTTCTCCGACAAAAAAAAGAAGGAAAGAAACTTATCGATTTTTTTTTTACCTGATCCAATGCGTTTACGATCAGACCATTCAATATATGAAATTTCATCGACATTATTTTAAATTTTAAGATTGACTTTCAAAATGACGTAATATTTACCTCATGCAAAAAATATATTTTTTTATGATAAAAGATTGGGATTGAATAGTGTTTAATTTGGATTTGGGGGCTCGATAAATTAGCTTGGGATGGATTCAAAACTCCCTTTAAAAGTTTAGCTTGAACTCGAGACTCAACTGGAGATTTTAGTTGGTTTGCTCGTATCCTCTTTCCCACTCATAATATCATCTTCTCATTTTCAGCTCCAATGTGGCTTAGTTTTGGTTTAGTGTGATTGAATGTTATTATCATGACACGGCAACAATAATTAAATTGAATTATTTAGGGTCTATTTAGAAATGTTCTTGATCCGAAAAAGTAATTCTTATTAGAATCACATTTTCTGATTTTATTTTTTAGTATATGATTTTTAGAAAATCAGACTGAATTTCGTAATTGCACAAAATTTCTATTCTCAGAACAGAAACTCATTTGATAATTGCCTAAAATATATTTTTTATTCTTTTAGCATTCTAACTTTTTAATTTGTTAATTTTTTAAAATTTCCCCCATTTTTATTTTTTAAATTTGCACTCCCTGTTTTAAAATGTTACATTTTTTTGTTAAATCATAAAGCTTATTTTTAATTTAAAAAATATATTTACAAATTAGTTGTTCAAACCAAAAAAATAAAATTTAAATCTAGTTTTAATTTTTTTTTTAAGTTCAGTAGTCCACATGAAAGCCCACGTGGACTTAATATTTTTAAAAGAACTTAAACTTTATTTTTTGTGGTTCTCAAAAGTTATTTTTTTTTCAGAATTAACTATTTTTTATTCTATTTTTGCTCCAAAATTGTTTATAAGAACATAATGAATAATTATTGACGTTATCAAATATGTTTTTCATCTTTTTTTTCCGAAAAATAGAATCATATAATTAGAATCGTTG
Organism: Rhodomyrtus tomentosa; assembly: GCA_028455895.1. Taxonomy (NCBI): domain Eukaryota; kingdom Viridiplantae; phylum Streptophyta; class Magnoliopsida; order Myrtales; family Myrtaceae; genus Rhodomyrtus; species Rhodomyrtus tomentosa. The sequence continues at coordinate 38,215,312 of JAPCWY010000004.1, forward strand.
CTAAATAGGCCTTTAATAAATCTTAACTGACGTATATAATCATTTGATTGGTATCTTTCCTTTCAAAGATTATCACGGACAATTTGCCTACTTTCGAAATGATTCCTTGCCTAAAAGTTAAACATGATATCTTGAAGTTTAATTTTTAGAATTAATAATACAAAAATCTCAAACTGGTATATCTGAACTAAACTATTTTGTTTTTACTACAAAGAACCTCAAACTTGTCTTAAACTAATTATTCTTGCCACAAAAAATCTTAAATTGATACATCTGTGATAAATTTATCTTTTATTAAATTGGGTCAATACCATTAAAAATTTTAAATTAATACATATATGACAAAGATGATGTAAAAAATTCAAACTAGTACATCCGTGAACCAACACGCATAATTCAACTCAACAATTTGACAGTTAGATACGAAAACTAACGAATGATAAATTTGTTACAGACTTACAGGTGCATTGGCTTAGAGTGTGTTTGGTCGCCCGGATTTTTAGTCATGATATGATTGGATAGTATATGATATGAAATCTAAGGATTTTGTCATATCCTATATTGTGTTTCGTGAATTACAGTAATAGAGCCGTATATGTTCATATCATATCATATTCATCGTTTGGTATATACAATATATTGATGTAAAATGAATTTGAAAAAGTACAAGCAAAAAATATAAGAATCTCTTGAAATTCACTGTTAAATCTAATAAAAGAAAAAAAAATAAACATTCAACTTTTGTTGAAAGTTTTTGTCTTATTCGCAACATTCGTTAAACCTCAATATGAAACACAAGGTTATGGAGAGGCTTGACTCTCGTTATGATTTTCTTAAATTTTTTATGTGAATCAGAAAGTTAAGAAGGAGATTAAGTTTCAACTATCTCGCTATTTTTTAAAATTTTATAATAAACTATAAAGTTACAACGCAATCATGAAACTTTTACATGAATTAGAATTAGAGAGACGAAGATGGAGATGCTATTTTTTTAGAAATTTCATTACTCTTTCTCTTCAAGAATTAGAGAAATCATTTTCAAGTTTGAATATATTTACTTAAAATTTAGTTTCTTCTACTTTATTTTTATTATTTTTAAATTATAAATATTTTTTATTATTGTTTTGACTCCCTTCCATCATTTCTTAATAAAATTTTTCATTAAATAATAAATTATACTATTATACTTAAAATAATTAATGATATAGATACTAAGTGTGTGTACATATACAAACTATATATTATAATGATGAAAGAACTCAAATTATAAATATGATTTATAAAAAATAAAAATAAAAATTATTTTTTATTTTGAATTTTCTTTCTAATATTAGAAGTCAAAATTATTTTAAAATAATTACTATTTTAATTTTATTATATAATAAGTTTGTTATTCATAAAAATAATTTTTATACCATAAACAAAATAAATTTTATTCACCTTTATCCTACCTCCCCTAGGATAATTATATCTAGGCTATATCCCCATTATATATTACTATATATTATTCCGAATAGAAACCAAACACCGGATATAATAAATTTCATTCTATCCTAACTTATATAGTGTACAAATTTAGGGTTTTTCGAGATCAAAAAATAATTCGACGTAAATTTATAACAAGTGCGTCGGTTTTAAATTTTTCGTAGCATTAACCTAATTTTTAATGATATCTCATCTTTTTTGTTCCGAAAAATGAAAATTGAGAATCAAAATTGTTGCCAAATATTCCCTTAATAAATCTTAACTAGCGTGTATAATCATTTTATAGGCATCTTTCATTTTCGCGGGGCAATCACCGACAATTTCACCTTGTTTCGAAACGCGATCGGGGTGGCCTAAATAGAAAATCGGATATTTCGAAATCTTTTACAATTAATTTTTAAAATATATCTTACCAAAAAAACAAAAGTCTCAATAAAAGCCGTGGGAAAGGACGAATCAGCCCAATTAGAAATGCCAGCATGGCAAAATCACAGAGGCTCATCCCCAATGATCTTATCCACTCTGCAATAATCAGTCAAAGTCAACCAAACCTTCTGAAAACATTAAAAAAAAAACAAAAAACAAAAAGGGAAACCCCCTCCCTCCCGCCGGCTCTCGCCCGCCCGTCCGTAAATGCCAAATCTACCCTCCGATTTCTCGATCACATATTTTACGTTTTGATAAAAGTGGCCATTGCCCAAGTAGAACCGATGACATGATATTTACACAGCGACATGACATAGGCACATAATTTCTCAAAAAATAAAAAAATATGGATAAATTGAGACAGATTATATACTAAAATATATATATATATATATATATATATTTTTTTATAGTGAGTTTCTTTTCTCTTTTTATTTTTCCTAAATTAGGTTTTTTGCTAATTGAGTATACTAATTCTAATGTAGCAGAGTATATAACTTATATATATTTGATAAATTAATATTTTGATCCTTAATTTATTAATTTATTTTTTTTATTAAAGATCCTTAATTTATTAAAAATATTTAAAATTATATATATATACACACATATCGATTGCATGTCGAAGAGTGTCAGATGCGTGGCGTAATCCGAAACGAAACGCAGCTCTCCATCCGTGCTCTCTAGGCAATTGCTTGCTATGTCTTGAAATTACAAGATCCGCTACATAACGAGCACGCTTATTTTTCAAATGATTCATATCGTCAAGCGTAACTATTCCGAATTTCATTTTTTTTTTGTAATTGGAAAACGGTTAAATAGAATATTCGGGATAAAAATTGGAAAAACAAAAAGGAAACTCCTAGTCCTACCGAACAACAACATAAATCGAAGCACAAAATCGCTCTCTCTTTGATCTGTTGTCGTTAGTTGGCGGAGCGGAGCCACTCCATCTGCGAGTGGCTTCTGTTTCACTTTCCCAGATAAACAAATCGAAACGCATCGAGAATATATATGACAAGACCACCAAAAGCTCAAGCAATCTCTCTCTCCTCTCTCTCTCTCTCTCTCTAGCAGCTCCATCCGATTTCGTGAAGCCCTAGCCCTCGCCTTCTCCTTTATGCCGCTTCGGATCCGTCCCTCGTCCTACTGCTCCGATCCGTAGCTTCTTCATCCATGGAACGCGTTGTCGGCGGCAAGTACAAGCTCGGTCGCAAGATCGGCAGCGGATCCTTCGGGGAAATCTTCCTCGGTCGGTTGATTCGTGCTGGAATCTGTCTTACTTTTTTTTGTGTGTGTGTGTGTGTGCCTGGATCGTTTGATTTGCGATTGGATTTTGAATTCTGGAGGATTGAGGTGGTGGGGGTGTTTCGTTGTGGACGCGTTTGATTGATTTCACTGAGTTTTGTTTTGATCCTTTTGCAGCGTCGCACATCGATACGTTGGAGATCGTCGCGGTGAAAATTGTGAGTTTCGAGCTGCTTGTTTCATGCAGTTTCTAGTGCTTTTTCGCTTATGAATCGATCGTTTTTTTTTTTCCCTTTTTTTCTTTTCGAGTGGTTGATTTTGGGTGGATCGTGATCTGATTTCTACCTTGATCGACGTTTCATGATCTGTGAAGTCGCATATGTACAATCGAATGTATCTGTGGGGGTACTTCGACGAGTGAGCTGAGTACTTTTACCGTGAGCTGATGGAGTTGGATTGTTTTTATCTACAGTTCGTTTAACTCTGAAACCCTTTGAACACGAGCTGAATTCGCTGCTTAGGGTGATTTTTGTAGTCACTGCAGTTGTTTTTGTCACAGGAGAATAACAAGACAAAACATCCCCAGCTGCTTTATGAGGCCAAATTGTACAACATTCTTCAAGGAGGGAGTACGTGTCTTTTCCACTTCCAGATATGCGTTCGGCGCTTCATGTGCTTAATCGCTTCATTTTCCTTTTGACGTTGTTTAGGTGGTATTCCTAGCTTCAAGTGGGCTGGTGCAGATGGAGAAGATAACGTACTTGTTATCGATTTGCTCGGACCCAGTCTTGAGGACTTGTTCATGTACTGTGGGAGGAAGTTTTCGTTAAAAACAGTCATCATGCTGGCCGATCAAATGGTAAGTGGGAAATTTTTGAGAATCTAGCAGTCGAGTGTGCAAAGATATTTATATCTTCTCCACTTTATGGGACATAAATCAGCTGGGAAAAGTTAAAAAAATCATAAACCTATTACATAGTCCCGATTCAGTCCTAGACTTTTTGCATTTATGCCGATTCAGTCCTAGACTTTTTGCATTTATGCCGATTCAGTCCTAGACTTTTTGCATTTATGCCGATTTAGTCCTAGACATTTTGCATTTATGCTGATTTAGTCCTAAACTTTTTGCATTTATGCCTATTCAATCCTGAACTTTTGCATTTGTGTCAATTCATTTCTAAACTTTTTTGGTGTCAATTCAATCCCAAAACTTTTTGCATTAGTATCAATTTAGTTTTAAATGTTTTGCATCTGTGTTAATTCAGTTAGCTAGTTTATGACTGAATTAACATCAATGTAAAATATTTAGGACTGAATTGACACCAATATAATAAGTTTAAGACTTTTTTTTTACCACTTCTCTCTAAGCCTGAAGTTCTTCTGATTTTGCTTCTTTGGTACTTGTACAGACTGGCCTGGCGTGAGTTTAGCTTTTTCGCCTTTTACCCTTGGTGGTTTTTTATTCTTCTTTTTTTTATTATTAAGTTAGTTACTCATTCTAATTTTGCTTAATGGTATTCTAGCCTTTTTTTTTTCTTCACTGATGTAGTGGTATTTTTATTTTATTTTATTTCGCAGCTTACCAGAATTGAATATGTGCACTCAAAGGGATTTCTTCACAGAGACATCAAACCTGATAACTTCCTCATGGGTCTTGGTCGGAAAGCAAATCAGGTGAGGGTTATGATTTTTCAATGACATTTCTTTTGTTTTGAGGTGGCCTTTTTTGATTTATAAATTGCCTTTAATCTCCTGTGTTTTTGGATGTCCAGGTTTATGTAATTGATTTTGGGCTTGCAAAAAGATATCGCGATGCTACAACCAACCGGCATATCCCATATAGGTCTCTGCTCCGCCCCATAAACCATTTATCGTTGATTAGCTCTTATCTCAACTAGATAGCAATGTCCTTTCCTGCGCCCCCCCCCCCCCCCCCCCCCCCCCCCCCTCTTCCTCCCTCTTGGCCTACCTTTTTTTTTTTTTTCACTGGCACAGATATTCCAATTTTTGCTTTTACAATGACATGCATGAATAGATGATAGAAAATGTTCCATTGCACATTAAGAGTATTTAATCCATAGGTTCATGGTTATGAGTTGTTGCATTGCATGTGCAGGGAGAACAAAAATTTAACCGGCACTGCAAGGTATGCAAGTTGCAATACTCACCTTGGCATCGGTAAGTTACATATCCATATTATGTTACTCTCATTTTGTTTCTGTCCTCTTGAGACACCAGAACATTTTACAATATTTTATTCAGAGCAAAGCCGTCGAGATGATCTGGAGTCACTTGGATATGTACTGCTATATTTTCTTAGAGGAAGGTAAACCATCTTTCTCAGCTTTTGTTGGCATTGGTTTTTCTATGAGGCAATCGTGACTATATACATCTTTGGACAAAATTAAGATGCGCGTATTATGATGTTTAGTCATTTGCTTGTGTTATTGTATATGATGACAGAAAGATGAAATCTCTATTTTTGTAGCCTCCCGTGGCAGGGATTGAAGGCAGCCACAAAGAAGCAAAAATATGACAAAATATGTGAGAAGAAGTTATCAACTCCTATTGAGGTGCGTATGAGCTATTTGTTATTTATTTTTAACTAGTTCGCTGTCATGTAATTATCCATAAATGACACCCTGACCATTCATCTCTTCATGCTTTGAAGGTTTTGTGCAAATCTCATCCAGTGGAATTCGCATCTTATTTCCACTATTGTCACTCATTGACATTTGATCAACGACCAGATTATGGATTTTTAAAGCGCCTTTTCCGCGATTTGTTTTCTCGTGAAGGTATGGACTGTTCATTACGAGTAGATTCACATCAGAGAATACTTTGATCAAAGAAACAACTTGCTAATTGGCATCGGTTATTGTTTACATTATTTAAAAAATTCGTTTCTGCTTCCATCAGATTAAGTACGCACCATGTTCATTTTTTTCTTTGTAATTCATATGTATTCGTTTGCTTTTTAGTGCATGAGGTTGTTTGCACAGATTGCTTTTTTCATTTTCTTTTGATTCTTCTCTTATAGCAGCTTCTTGAATTTTTTGTACTGTGAATGATAAACAAGTAATATAAGTCCCCTGTTGATGATTGTATTTACCCAAAAAAAAGTTTGGACCTTGTTTTGTTTTTGTTCTTGAGTGGCCATTGTTATACATAAAAGGATCTAATTTATAGGTGGCAGGAATGGAAGAGAATCTGTTTTATGATCAGTGAAAGGAATAACCAAGAGTAGACTCTTCAGTTGAAAAAATATGCATTTCTGATCCACCTCAGGAAGTGATAATCTAGCGTGTGCAATTGTCAGAGTGTCATTTTGTTTTCGTCTCAAAATGCTTTTTCTGGTTTCCTCTCCTTAGGATATGAATTGGACTATGTGTTTGACTGGACCATCCTCAAGTACCAGCAAGCCCAAAAGAGCAAAACACAGCCTCGGATGTCTGTGAGTATGATTATTTTCTACACGAGCTCTAGGAAATGTTTAGTTGATTACGTCGAGTTGAGATTGGTGCATTTGCTGGTTTGGCTACTTCGTTTATCATGAAAAGGATGAGCATGCAGGAATTTTCTTTCTTTTGACACTTGTTTATGTCAATCTAGCTTGTTTGGTCGAAAAGTTAATGTTGAACTGCCAGCTGTTGAAAAGCATCAATTTATCATGCTTGCCTTTTGATTTAAAGTTGATATCTTGATTTCTTCATGCCATTGATAAGATTGAGTTTACTTTGACAGCCAGTTCCTGCGGGAAGCAGCAATCCTGCAGTGCCAATGAAAATGGAAACTAATCAAGGTTAGAAATTTGCTTGTGCGCTTTATATCTATGAATAAAGTACGTCTATATAGTGGCTTAATTCTTTTATGCTGTGCTAACCTTTTGGGGCTCTTGAATGGACTATGTCAATGAGATTAGGAGAGTGTCATTTTCGTCCCCATTTATTTTTCTGTAAGTAGTTTATAGCCTGTTTGACATAATATCGTTCAAAGCAAGAGATAGTGTGCTTGAGTAATTTTCATTGCTAAGAAGCAACTTATTTCCATTTACAGTCTCATGAATATACGACTACAGCAATAACTTCCCTTCAAATAGTTTTGATGTGAAACATGTAGTAATTGTTGAAGTAGTTGTTGTCCCACATCGCTTGTGAATGAGTGTTATGTGCTCTTTATATTCATGTGGCTCCCTTCACCTATTAGCTAAATTTTTTGGTTGGACTTTCTAACATGATATGAGAGCCAGTTGTTATTCCTTTCCGCGTATGTGGGCCTACCCGCATTAGTTAATTTTCACGTGCAGATTGCTTGCAATGTGAGAGGGGGTGTTGAAGTAGTAGTTGTTGTTCCACATCACTTGTGAATGAGTGTTATATGCTTTTTATATTCATATGGTCTCTCTCCACCTATTAGCTTAAGTTTTTGGGTTGGACTTTCTAACAGTAATGACATGGTTTCTCTGGGTTATTTATCGAGTCTTATCATTGCCATCTTGCTTGGCATTGTGTATATTCTTTGAGAAGATACGGAATGAGAAACATGTCTGCAATCTCCACAACTTGACAAATAATGTGTGTGTAATCAAGGAGTCCATGGGTAACATTCCCTGGGTAAGTCTGGATTGTTGTAATTCACTTGTCAAATTTGACTTCTTGCTGTAACTGGAATGACAAACTACATGTGGTATTAGACTGCACATATAATTCTCATCTCACCTCCTTTAGAGAGACCCCTAGTTTATTAAAAGAACCCTTTGTGAAGTCTTGTGCGTATTTTGATCTGTAGGTGGTGAGGATGAATCACAGTTCCCTATCTTGGAAGGAAGTTCTATTGTCGGTGGACCTTGCATGATAAATTTCTCAACCCCTTTTCTGGTTGACTGACTGCAGGTACTGTTAATGCTTCCTATTCGATCGAGGCCAAAGAGCGTGTTAGATTGAGCGGTGCTGGCGGTCCTGCCGTGCAGATGCAATTTAAGTCGCCGAAGGGCAAGAACCCGAGAGATGAACCACCTGCTAACAAGCATGTACGCCTCTCAACGAACTCTATTTAGATTGTCAAACAGTTAGAATCATGCTGCATTAATAAAGGATGAAATCCATGCTCCTGAGTGGATCTTTCTTGGAGTTTTTTATTTTTGGGTCGAATCTTTATTGGAGTTAATTTGCTGATTTGTTTGCCAGGATGTAACTGTGACTGTCAATGTTTTTCAGGCTATCGGTGATGCTGGCATGCCATCTGCTTCCTTTCCTGTGGGAGGTATAACCAAAAGGAATGCTTTGAAAAACCAATTTTTAGCTGAAGCTGCGAACTCTGGCAATGACAATGGTAATAGAGTTGGTCAGTCGAGCAGCTGGATTTCATCCCTCCAGCGTAATTCATCTGCCAAGTGACTAGTGTGGTGAGTTACTGAATTTTATGTTGTTCTTTGATCAATGACAATATTCCTGTTTTGTCATTCATAATTTCTCTCTCATTTCTCCTCCAATACCCAACAAATAATGCTTTTTCCAGACCTTACATTGTTAAATAAATCTGTGCTATCCATCTCGTTGAAAATGCATCCTGATCTCTTAATAACTGGAAAACTTTTTGACTGAATGTTCTATTTCTTTACCCCAGATAAATAATTGGTTGAGGACATTCTTCTTGCATCGCTGGAGGCTTCAAATGTGCAGGGACGTGCTCTGGCCCATGTCTTTCGTTCATTTCTAGGGATGTTACCAGGGGGAGACGATCTTCTACTTTGACTGTGAATCTGGCTGGCAGGTTTTTGAAAATCTACTAGCAAAAGCAGGCATGCTCCAAATGTTTTCTGAATCCAGTGAATTGGGATCCAATGAATTGCATTAGTTCTTCTATAAGCACCAGCTGGCATTTTTCCTCTCAAGATGACTACAACCAGTTGGTGACTATGATATGTAGACCATGATGAAGTCTGTTTGTTGTACAGAGACGTCACAAATTATAGCAACCTTGTATTTATGGGATTATGTAGTGCTGAATTCAGACAGAGGTTTGTTTGTGTTTTCCTTTTGAGATCATTGTCTTATTGAATTATACAGTTTATTCTGTACCGTTTGGTGGTTTTCCAAAGCAGTTCTCTACTAAAGTTAGGTTCAATTTGCTCTCATGTTTTGTATTTATATCTTTTAAATTCTGCATCAGGGTGTCTGGACTCTGGAACTTGCCAGGAGCTTCTTTTACCTCTGGTGCTTACTTGTTTCCACCGCTTATGAGAAGCATTTGCAGCCAGAGGGATCTTTGACTGAAGAACAGCATGCACTCTCACTTGCACATGAGGCAAACGTTAACTTGTGGATTTCACAATCGGACTTTTTCTTCTTTTTTGGGGCTATTCCATCTCCGCATATTGTGTATGTTTGGATAAATTCCGATCATTGATATGCGGTCACAGTTCAGGTTCCCGAAACTTTTCATAGATGTTCTGTCTATGCATGGGGACATCTTTCTTTGAAAGCTCTTGCGCTTGGAGATCAGGACAGTGAAAGGTGGATTTAGGGAGTGCAGGTTTGCAGGAACTCATGATTTCTCTTCTTACTGGTTCGTCATGAAAGCTGATATGTACTATAGTGGACCTTGATTCTTTAGCTTCCTATCCGCGGAATTCGAAACCTTGATGTGAGAGGGAGTCCTCACAAATCTTTAATTGGATAACAGTGGTTGGTTCTCTTCCTCCGCAAGAACTTACAAGATCAGATTCGTAGCTTGGCATATGTTAGTATTTTGATGACATTTTGTTAATTTTTTCACTTCTTTTACGGGGAATATGTTTGTTATTTTGATGTTCTCTGTTTCATGTGAAATTGACCTTAATGCCATCTTTCAGTGACATGTTAGTTTTTTCCCCCTCTTTTGCAGGAGTTATTTGTCATGTAGCAGGTCAAATCTGAAATACCACAGGAGTAAGCATGCCTAGCCTCCCTTCCAGGCCAAGGGAAGGGATGAGCCTAAGTTGGAAGATCATCGACCGAATTTGGTATGACAATTCTTTTTTTCCCTTTCTTTCTGGTGGAGGTGTTATAACTAGTCTGAATATAATTTGGGTGTACTTAATTGGATTTGGTGTTCTTTTATTAGGTGTCGAAGCACTTATTTTTGCAAGACAATATAATGTGTTTAAATGCACTCGCAGTTGACACCTAGTATTTAAAACTTTAAAGAACCCGTCCGTATTCCAGGTTTTATCTTAGTATTGTTGAAATGCTTGAATTTTGTCCATTCAATTCAGCGACAAGTCATCGCAGTACTGCCATGGTAAAAACAGTTAGAGAGAAAGCTAGCAAACAGCTCGTGGCAATGTGGTCTCTTGCCATTCATGTTCAGACTTGAGATCAGGAATGGGATCGATCCGCAGCATATCTTCTTGGCATCTACTATGTAGCCAAAAATGGGCATGACAAGTACACACGATATGATGTAACCACGTTAGATTTCGGATAAAGGAAGTGATGACCATGTGGCGTGTATTGTTCTGTTTACGCTGGTGATCAAGGCAACGCGGATCTGCATAGGATGAGCGCACATGACTCCCTTCGGTAAGAGCGTTGGATGAATGGAATCAAATTTTGGGACCTACACTGGAGGACAGAGAAATGAACGTCCCTCCGAGCAAGAACTTCTTGTGTCGGTCTCGACTCCTGTTTTCCTTTTTTCGTGGCATGGTCAGGCCATCCGAGATTCATTCCTCGATGAACTCATCCAGGATTCGAGAAGTCCAATTCAACCGGAAAGAAGTCTTTCTTCTTTTTTGTCTAGTTCTATACTATCCTATGTCGCTATACAAGTCACATTGTGCGTGCTATATGCCGGTTGCATATTGCGAAACCCTGTTACGTCTTCACCCCTCTCCTGGGGATTGGTCACCTCTCTTTTCAAATGGAAAGATTAGCCATTGGGAGGATTGACTGGGTCAATCACCTAGTGGTGTCTTTTAGAGAAGATAGGGGAGGAGCCTTCCAATCCTCTTTTTTCTTTTCATGCATGAGCAAGGGATCTGGGTGGTCATAGCACGAGATGAAGGAGTGAGGGTGACAAAGAGCCCATAAAACTTACTCAGTTTGTTTCACAAAAAATGTGATGTTTTCGGGAAAGTTGTTTTCGAGGAAAAATGATGGTAGCCGGTGTTTAGATGAGACTTAAAAATGATTTGAAAAATAATTTTCGTCATTTGGCAAGGAATTGATTTTCGTAAAGAAAAATGCCCATATATTTTTAAAATTTTTTAATTATTTTTTACTAAAAATATTTTTTTATTGTTATTATTTTTATTTTTTCTCTTTCTTTTTTCCTTTTTTGCTGGTTGCCCTGGTGGCGGTTGGCCGTAGCCATTAAGGCTTAACCTCGGAAGATTCAGTGAGGCTTGGCGAGCTTGACTCTGCTTGATCTGTCGAGGCTCGACCTTGCCAGCCTCGAGCTTGCCCGAGGCCGGTCGCTGGCCGTTGCTGCGACCGTGAAGTTTTTTTTATGGGTGAAAAATATTTTTCTTGATTAACTTATATTTCGCGAGTATGCTGAAAAATTTGGAAAATATTTTTCTAAAAGTTAAATTTTCACTAAAGAAAAGCAACCTTAAACAAAAGATAAACCTTTGGAGCACAATATGCGCCCTCGGCTTTTTCGAAGATTTGGTAGGTATGGCACCAACTTGCTTGGGCAACGCTTTCCTATTGTTTCAGCAACATTCAATCCCGGTCTCGTCACGGTTTCGTGATGTTTGGTCATTATTTCTTTCAGTGGGGTTTCAAAGCTTAACCCACACGAAGGTATGACTGGTGACCGGTAGCTAATTGGAGCTGATCAGCGAGCTCGGTGGCGGTGCGACAAAGGCTCTTCAATCCCGACTGTGTCTTGTCGGCATGGATCAGCAGCCTAGGTAGCATGACAAGAAGCCGCCGTGTCCAATGTGCCTCTCGTTTTCTGCCGTCTGCTCGCTCAGCTAAACCGAAGTGTAAGAGAGGAAAACAGAAGGGATGATGGAGAGGAAGCAGGGAGGAATGTCCCTTCAACCAGCCAAGAAGATGATGATGCGAATTAGTTTTGGTCGGTCCATTTACGGCCCCGTTTCATTTCGCCTCCACAAAGACACCGAAGTCCTATCAGCCCTGATGAATGGTGAACAAGAATGATCTTTGGACTACCTTATTCACATTCAGACATATGCTTTGATTTTGAGAATGACATCATTCTTTGTTGACTCATTTTTTAAACTAGAGAAAAAATTTTAAAAGAAAATCTGAGAAATTAGTTTTTGAATCGTCCATGATCTTCCGTGAAATAACTGGAATTATATATCACAATTCGGGGCCTTTACGAGATTTGTCGACAAGTTCGGACCTTACATATTGCCGGAGTGTGAGCGTAATATTAAAACAAAAGTGGACACGTGTGAGGAATATCACGGTTTAATTTTCGTCTATTGTTCGATAAACTTAGGATCTTTATTGTACGGCGTTATCTTTTATAGAAAGTCTTTAAACTAATGGAAATATATATATATATATATATATATATATATATATATATATATACACACACACACATGCCTCTTTCCATGACAGCTTTGTGCATGCACATTTTCTCCGCATTGGTTTTCTTTTATCTTTCTCGCTTCGGTGCGTCAATTGGTATCAGAGGTTCGTTGATTGCGGGAACGTGATATCTGGGGATATTAATTGGCTGTGGAATGACTGCAGGATGCGATGATTATATTATTTGCATATTGAAAGTAATGACTTCTTAAATGCCATTTGTCTTATTTTGGACCAATACTCCACCACCACACTGTAGTCAATTGTACCATTGGATTTCCTTTTCTTGAACCATGTCATTGGATTTGTTTAAAATCATATACCTATTGCAATTGTATCAATCAAATGCTAAATTTCATTGTTTGCCAATCAATCCTGAACCTTTTGCATTTATGCTAATTCAATCCACTTGATCGACTGGCGGTGACGTGAATTTTTTAATAATATTATAATATTTTTGAATTTCCTAATTAATTTTTTAATAACTTTTTCCTATCTTTTTTTAATAGGGCACTTGTTGCGACTGGCGAGGCCTCATAGGCAGAGGCCGTCGTCCCTAAAAAAAAGACATGAAAAAATTTATTAAGAAATATAAAAAATAATTAAAAAATTGAAAAATTTAAAACCGTGCACGCTAGCGCCAACCGGTCAAATGGACTAAATTGATATAAATAAAAAACGTTTTTAGGACTGTGAATTTGCAAAAAAAAAAGGATTAAATTGACGTAATGACAATAAATTTAATATTTTTTAAATTATAATTCTCCTAAACACAATGCCAAACCAACGGTATTTTACTAGTCCGATCGCCCGTGGCAAGCAATAGGGAATTTAATAGTTCGAGTTCCACCGTCACTCGTAGAAAGTAACGGCGCCGTCGTGCAAGCACAACTCATGATAAAAATTGGGGCAAAGTAAAAGAAAGCACGGCCACGATACTAGCACCTAGCACTGGCAGTCCAATTCTCTAGCAAATAAGATCACAGGTAATTTTGAGTCACGGCAATAGTTGAACTCGCGATGGTTGGCAACCAGGATAAAAGTCAGGATATGATAAAATTTATCATATCATATATTTGGCTTCTACTTAGGATAGAATCTAGCAAAATATAAGGAGTTTATAATCTGTATATAATTATCTTAGAGGGAAGTTAGAATAAAGGTGGATAGGGTTTCTTTTGTTTATAATATAAAAATTATTTTTCTGAATAACAAATTTCTTATATAATAAAATTAAAATAGCAATTATTTTTAAATAAATTTGAATTCTAATGTTAGAAAGAAAAATCAAAATAAAAATATTTTTTTTATTTCTTATAAATTATATTTATAATTTGATTTCTTTCTTTTTTATGATATGTAGTTTGTATACGTACACACACTTAGTATCTATATCATTAAATATTTTAAGTATAATAGTATAGTTTGTTATTAATAAAATATTTTATTAAGAAATGATGGGAGGGAGTCAAAATAATGATAAAAAATAGATTTATAATTAAAAAATAATAAAAATGAAGTAGAATAAACTAAATTTTAAGTAAATATATTCAAACTTGAAAATATATATTTTTTTAATTCTTGAAGAGAAGGAGTAATGAAATTTCTAAAAAAACTGGCATCTCCATCTCCGTTTTCTCTATTTCTAATTCATGTGGAAGTTTCATGATTACATTGTATTTTTATAGTTTATTATAAAACTTTACGAAAATAGCGAGATAGTTGAAACTTACAATATTTCTTAACTTTCTGGTTCATATCAAAAGTTTAGGAAAAGTAAAAAGAGAGTCAAATCTCCTTATCCTCCGTAACCTTGTGTTTCATATTGAGGTTTAATAAATGTTGCGAAAAAGGGAAAACTTTGAAGCAAAAGTTGAATGTTTATATTTTCTTTCTTTTACTAGATTTAGCACTGAGTTACAAGAGATTATTATATTTTTCGCTTGTGTTTTTTCAAATTTATTTTACATTAATATATCGTATATACCAAACAATGAATATGATGTGATATGAAGATATCCGGCTTTATTACTGCGATTCACTAAATACATGATAGGATATGACAAAATCCTTAGATTTCATATCATATCCTATTCAATTCCGACTAAAAATCTGGGCGACCAAACGTAGCTTATAAATTTCCTCACATTTTTTTAGGGGAGGGGGGGGGGGAGTGGGGTGGGTATCCGATCGCTAGGGGTGAGCGGTTTTAGGTTCTTTACATATTTCACCTGGAAGCTGGAAATTATCCGTCAGAACAAGTTCCTCATTTTGTGGAAACTAGAACCTTTCCATCATATCCTGGAACCTGAAACCTACCCCGTCATATCTTGGAACCTGTAACCTATTCTATCACAGGTTCTAAGGTCGATTTCGGGGTACCCAAGAACCTATTAATTTTTTTTTATTTTTTTATTTTTAGTTAAGCAAAATGAGAGTAATATTACAACAATTAAGGAAAAGTAGATGTGTGTGGTTTTAGGTTTCACATTTAGAACTTGCAACTAATTCGTTGGATAGGTTCTTCATTTTTTAGAACTTGAAACATAAAAATTTATTTGGCTTTATATTATATACTTATCATCGAACGCCATAGGACATTGTAGGATTGCACGAAAAGATATACTAAAAAAACATAATCAAGATCTAGAGTCCAAGTTCCAAGTAGTGGAATCTAAAACCTACCCGTTGAAACGGGTTTCTTGATTTTTTGAACTTGAAACCTACTCTATATATCTTGAAATTTAGAACCAGATTGGTTTCTACAAGTTTCGATTTCAGGTTCTGAGTTCTATCCTGGACCATGCTCACCCCTACCAATCGCTAAAATGAGTTGGCCCAGTTGATAATGTTCAAACTTTTTTGCTATCGGTAGCTTCGTTTCGTTTGGTAAGCGATATGTAATACACTACAAAACTTTTTCGGCCGATGATATGTTCCCTTCTTGAGATGGGGTAACCTTCTTTCCTCTTAATTTTTTTACGGGCCAACCAAAAAAAAAAAAAAAACTAAGCGGATTCAGGACAAATTTCCTCACCTCGTTAAATCAAGTCACCCAGTGACAAAAAAAGAAGAATAAGAAGAGGAGGAGGAAGTAGAATTCAATAAAAATAAATCAAAGTCGGGTGGCAATCTTGTTGCATTAGATAGGATTTGACTCGAAATGGACTAAAATCCAGATAAGCTAGAGAGAGAGAGAGAGAGAGAGAGAGAGAGAGGACGAAGACAATGGTCCCCTTTGGGCAGGACCACTCGACAAAAGCGAATGTGCATGTGGCTCTCACTCAAGTTCAATCCTAGGCGTAACAATTTAAGGACCGTCTTATTCCTATAATTCCTACGGTTGGATACTGAATCCCGACTTTAATCTGAGAAAGCACCGTCATCCTCTACTCGGCCCTGCCCGACCCGGCCCCCGAATGATCACATGAAAATCGCCATCGTTAACGATCACAATCGATGCAATACAGATCTTTGAATCTCGACCCCACCCCGACCATCCAGCACATGCGACGGATATGGCCTAGATCTCTAAGAAGTAAACTCTAGACTGTTAGGTCCAATTTCAATTTTGACGCAAAAACTCTCTCTTTTGTCTAAAAAGAGATCATTAGCGTTCATCTAGCTCCAAATCTGCCCCGGTTATCCCCTGGTCCGAAAGTTGACATTGATCTCGTCAAGATTATCAGCGTAGTCGAGGGCGTTGAGACAATTAGCCTGACGGCCCTGACCCGTGATGTAACAAATGAGAAGAAATCGGTGGCGATTTTTTGAACGGGAGGCTAAATGGGGACGGATTTAGGACTAGAGTGAAAATTTACAATCTTTTCCGGGGGGGGGGGGGGGGGGGGGGGGGAAATGGGAAATTTTATTTGTAAGTTGTGGATTTTGTAAGGGGATAATCCCAGGCCAATCCCGTTCGTTGGGTCCTAAATCCCACGCCACCACCGCCGCCGCCACCGCCACCACCGCCACCGCTGTCGCCGCGGCGGCCACCGCTGATGCCCACGCGCTCCTCGTACCAGGAAAACCAACCTCCGCTGCCGCGAGACGTGTCGAGCATTGATTGATCGCAGAGTCTCCGTAGCTCTCCTCCTCCTCCTCCTCCTCCTCCTCCTCTGAGTGCGAGTTGAGGAGTGACTAAGAGAGGGAGGGAGAGAGGGAGAGATTGACGGGGCGAGGCTTGATCTGTGCGCGCTTCTTGTTGACTTGTATTCAACAGTAAGCGACTCTCTCTCTCTCTCTCTCTCTCTAAAACTTTTGTTAATTGTGATGTGATTATGATTAATTAATTATTCGTTCGTTAGTGGACTAGTCAGTCGTTGCAGGAGTAGTGCTGATCGTCTTTTTCCATCCCTGTTCATTATCGCTTCGCTCGCTTTTTTATTTCCTCCTTTTCGATTTCTGTTTGTTGTCGCTGTTGCTCTAACGGTCTCACGCCTCCTGCAAAAATCGAAATCGAGTTCGATCTTCTTCTTCCCCTTCTTTTTACTAACGTGAATTCGGACCAGTTCGAACTTCGGAATCATTCGCTGGTTCGGTCGCTTTTTGCGTGACAGGAAGGCCGTGAGGGGAAAATTCTGCGGATGATCAGTTTGCTGCATCCTTTGTTTTGTTTTGTTGTTTTGGGGAATTTGTGAAGGTTTGCGGATGTTGATCTCTTGAAATCGTGATTCTATGAGTTTGTTGGGGTTTCAGTGGAATCAGCGAACTCCGGAGGTAGCTTGGAGCTGGTGAATGTTCTTCGGCGGTCGCTCGAGGAGTCGTCGGATATGAATCTGGTGGTGCTTTTCGCGTTGTTGTTTTTGTGGCGGTGACTGCTCCCAATTTCGAGTGCTGGATTGCTGTTCCTCTTCGGTGAGATAAGGAATCGGGGGTGTCGTTTGTGGTAGCAGTTTTCTCCGTATGTAGCTATGGGGTGTGTATATTCGAGAGCTTGTATCGGTGAAATATGCGCTCCGAGAGAGACGAAAGTCAGAGAAGCTGATAACAGTAGAGTGGTTGAGTACCCCGTGTTCTCGCCCGGCTCTTCAGATGGGCCAGAATCGGAGATCAGGGATCAATTGAACCAGTTGAGCTTGACCGGAGATTCTGAAGCAGGCATCGCTAGGCTCTCCAGAGTCTCTGCTCAGTTTCTGCCACCTGATGGATCGAGAACGATTAAGGTGCCATTGGGAAACTATGAATTGCGTTACTCGTTTTTGTCTCAAAGAGGATACTACCCAGATGCTCTTGATAAGGCCAACCAAGATAGTTTTTGCATCCACACGCCAATTGGTACAGACCCAAATGATAATTTTTTTGGGGTCTTTGATGGGCATGGGGAGTTTGGGGCTCAGTGCTCTCAGTTTGTTAAGATGAAATTGTGTGAGAATCTGCTTCGAAATAGTAAGTTTCACGTGGATGCTGTTGAGGCATGCCATTCTGCATTTCTGACTACTAATTCGCAGTTACATGCTGATATTTTGGACGACAGTATGAGCGGAACTACTGCCATTACGGTATTGGTTAGGGGCAGCACTATATATGTTGCTAATTCAGGCGATTCAAGAGCAGTTATAGGTGAGCGGAGAGGACAGGATATTGTGGCAGTCGATTTGTCGATGGATCAGACACCTTTTCGAGAGGATGAGCTTGAACGAGTGAAGCTTTGTGGCGCCCGTGTCCTCACATTGGATCAGATCGAGGGGCTGAAGAACCCTGATGTACAGTGTTGGGGAACTGAAGAAGGTGATGATGGTGACCCACCTAGAGTTTGGGTACCAAATGGAATGTATCCTGGTACAGCTTTTACGAGGAGCATAGGTGACTCGATTGCCGAGACCATAGGGGTTGTTGCCAACCCTGAGATTGTTGTTCTGGAGCTCACATCCAATCATCCCTTTTTTGTGCTTGCCAGTGATGGGGTATTTGAATTTCTCTCCAGCCAAGCTGTAGTCGATATGGTAAGATAGCTTTAAGGTCGTTTAGCTTGTGTTTAATACCGGAATATTAATTGCTGCACTTTTGCTTGGATGATGCACTAGCTAGGGAAGAGTGCCTTTTTTCCCAGACCTTGTTAGACCAGTGTTGAGTAAATTCGGATTATGAAAGTATTTTCACATTGAGAAGAACATTAGGCTATTACTACTTAATCCATATTAAACTTTAGTGAGGACGTGAAAGTCTAGCTAGCAGAGTGTTGGTGCTTTATTTTCCAAAAAAATAAAGAAAAAGAAAAATTTACTGGACTGTCTCAACAGCATAAGCTATCGCCTCTTGATATTAAAAAGAAAGCTGTTACTGTGAAGATGAGATATGTCCACATTAGAAAATTATCCTCTTTCCATTACATGGAATTTGAACCTCGTGTACCCCTGCTGCTCAAATTTCTTAGACATTGATGAGGTCAAATTACGGATTTCCTGATATCAAATGAATAATTTTTATCCTTCTCACTTATCCTATCGGTACTTCTAACATTGCTAAATTTTGCAGGTTGCCAAATTTAAAGATCCTCGCGATGCTTGTGCTGCTATTGTAGCTGAATCATATCGACTTTGGCTTCAGTATGAAACTCGTACTGATGATATCACAGTGATAGTTGTGCATGTTAATGGGCTAACTGAAGTAAGAACACTTGCTTTCAACAATTTGTTGTGTGTGTGTGTGTATCACTTGCCTAATTTACAATTTTGCGCTTTGCTCCACAAGAACTAAAATGCATTTATAATAGGGAACTGCTCATAAAGTACCAAGTCCTGGCACTGTTATGCGACCCCCGATTCCTCAGGTTGTGGAGGTCACAGGATCAGAATCTCCTTCGACCCTTAGCTGGAGTGGCAGGAACCAACGAGTAAGGCATGATTTATCAAGGGCTCGCGTTCGAGCTATTGAAAATTCTCTAGATAATGGGCAAGTTTGGTTTCCTCCTCCGCCATCACACAGGAAGACTTGGGAAGAAGAAGTAAATTTTGAACTGAAGCTACCTAATTATTGACTTATACTTGTCGGGCCCTCATTCACTGTTCATGCATGCAACAGGCACACATTGAGCGCGCATTGCATGATCATTTCCTCTTCAGAAAACTTACTGATTCTCAATGTCATGTTCTGCTGGACTGCATGCAAAGAGTTGAGGTCCAGCCAGGAGATGTTGTTGTTGAGCAGGTCTCTCTCTCTCTCTCTCCATTCTCTTTGTTGGCATCGTGTTTCTTTCTAAGTATCACTCATTTTTTTTTTTGGTCGAAAGGATCACTCATATTTAAACATTACTTATTTTTTCCAAATATCAGAGATAAGACAGGTCATTAACATCTCACAACAAGGAAATTTAGAATAAGTAGTCAATCAACATCAACATCAACAACACCTTTATCCCAAACTAGTTGGGGTCGGCGGTCGATGAACCCCAAAGATTCATAAAAATAAAAGCAAAATCAATAGAGGGAAAAGAGAAAAATGTGTAATAATAAATAAACAAAGATATATATACACACACACTATCCCTTCACCATACTAATAGCCTTCCTTTACTCCATCCTAATACAAACTGTACTTCAATCTATTTCCCACTTCATTAAATCTTGTTTTACTACTTTTCCCAAGTAAGTTTCGGCCGACCTCTTTCTTTTTTCGTGTTATGCTCTATATAGCAAACTTCTGTTCGTACCGGAGTATCTAGGGACCTCTGGAGAATATGCCCAAACTATCTTAATCTATGTTCTCTCATCTTTTTTGCCACCGGTTCTACTTTAACTTTTCGTCGAATATCTTCATTCCTTATCTTATCCATCATTGTATGACCACACATCCTCATTTCCGCTACTCCCATTTTATGCTCATGTTTCCTTTGTGCTGGCCAACATTCAGCTCCGTATAACATAGCTGGTGTTACTGCTGTTCTATAAAATTTTCCTTTTAATCTAAGAGGAATTTTGCGATCATACAAAAATCCTGATGCACTGCGCCATTTCATTCAATCTGCTCTGATTCTATGGCTTATATCTTCATCAATCTCTCCCTCCTTTTGCAATATTGATCCCAGATATCTAAAAGTATCTTTCTTGGGTACCTCCGGTCCGAGCGAATTTACGGCTTCTTGATTCCTTCTTCCTACCTTGTCAAACTCACACTTCAAGTATTTCGTCTTACTTCGACTCAACGTAAATACTTCAGACTCCAACGTGCTTCTCCATAATTCTAACTTAGCGTCAATGTATATAGAAATTCAGAAAACCTCAAAATGTAGTAGGGTCAGGTTTAGTTTGCACTGCAGCATAAAATTAGTCAGAACTAGCATATATGATGTGGGCAAAACCAGGTAAACAAATGGGCCGCTTTAAACATTCTCAAATTGCTGTGATTGTCGCACACGGCTCACACTGATAGTCCCTTGGGATACATACACATTATTTGTCAGAGAAATTGAAAGTCCTTTTGCATCTAATTGTCAGGGGAGCTACATGTGAAATGACATAAAAATCATAATTTGCAGGGTGGAGAAGGTGATTGCTTTTATGTTGTTGGCAATGGAGAATTCGAGGTCTTAGCGACACAGGTTCTGGTTTGATCGATTTGTGCAGATAATATCTATAGTTCACATTAATATACAATGATGTATCTTTGGTGAATTCTGTAATATTTATTGAATTTCTAGAAGTAGCTTCCATATATGTCAAGTATTCATTTATTGTCAGTGGCAGACTCAAATGATTGTAATGAGGTTTTCTCCTAGAGATTGGGAATTATAGCAAAATCCGTTGCTTAATGAATTACTTTTGTGACAGGAAGAGAAGAATGGTGAGATAACTCGGGTTTTGCAGCGCTATACAGCTGAGAAGCTATCATCTTTTGGAGAGCTTGCACTTATGTAATTATTCTCTGTTGTCAATTTCATTTGTGCTGTACCTGAACGTTATCCAATATGTCGTCTGGATGGTACAGTACATCTCACGGGAGAAAATAAATACAAGGGCAACATATAGTTTCTGACATATATGATGCAAAAAGTAATAGCTTGAAAATTATTAAAACCTGGATTATTGCCAAGTAATGGATGGATCTTTTTCGATCAATCTGAAACTTCTCTCTTCCATGAGGATTACAAGTCTAACATGGCCAATACACAGGACTTGCAATGTACCCCTTGAAATTTGGTTGATTTCTCTTCAAGTTTGTCTATTAGCTTAATTTTTTGAAGTTCCCGGATTCTTAGAAGTCGACCACCAGTCATGACTGATAATTAGCCCAGGAAACGTCCTTCACGAGATATTGTCATCCCAGGTATAACAAGCCACTCCAGGCATCTGTTCGAGCTGTCACTGATGGAACTCTGTGGGCTCTGAAGAGAGAAGATTTTCGAGGAATTCTTATGTCAGAATTTTCCAATCTGTCATCATTGAAGTTGCTTAGGTCTGTGGATCTTCTGTCGAGGTTAACCATCTTGCGGCTTAGTCATGTTGCAGATTCTCTTTCTGAAGTTTCCTTCTCTGATGGGCAGACAATATTTAATACGGTAAAGACTGCTTTTGTTGCAGACTTTTATTCATCATCGATGTGTCTGCTCTCTTCTTATGTCTCTGCTATATTTCTTTTGCAGAATGAAGGTCCATCTGGGCTATATATCGTCCAGAAGGGACTAGTCAAGATCACTTTTAACCCTGAGATGATTAAGAGTCATAATATCTGTAGTCTCAAATGTGATTATGTAGAGGATGAGGATAATCGACAGAGCGGTAAAGAGATCTCATTGGAGAAGAATGAGGGAAGTTATTTTGGTGAATGGGTGCTTCTTGGTGAGGAAGTTGGTTCAGTTAGTGGAGTTGCCATTGGTGATGTCAAATGTGCCATTTTAACGAAGGAAAAGTTTGATTCTGTGGTGGGTCCTCTTGCAAAACTATCTCAGGATGATCAGAGGTGAGTTGTGAAATTATATTCAATTGTCATACCTTGTTTTGGAAGTTCGCTGGTTCATATTAAATGAAGGGGGCATAATTTTTATGGGATAGGAACTGTCAATTCCATTATATATTTTTTCCCTTTATGTGTATGATAAAATTCACCGACCTCAACTAGGTCGGGATAAAAGTGATGTTGATGTTGATGTGTCTGATAAAATTCACTCCTTTTTCTGACAGTCGATATTCAATGATTCAGAGGGATCATAATCCAGAATTCATCAATGACACCACTAAAAATACCCATGTTCCTGCCTTAGATAAAGTTGACCTCTCTAGATTGGTATGATAATTACTTCTTTCCTGAAAAATAGTTCAGATATTTGTAGAAATTTTTTCTTAGATTATTTTTTTTGTCAACATAGGAGTGGAAGAAGTGCTTGTATTCTACTGACTGCAGTGATATTGGGCTTGTACTTCTAAACGATTCAGGTTAGTCTGCTTGTCTACATTATGTCATGACTCCACTCCTTTGGCTCTAGATGGCTCATGTCTTTAGCTTTGGTTTCCACTTTGCCAAAGATTGACTGAAATACGAGATCTTGAAATTTTCATTGATGACGTTGCATAAACTTAAGAGTGACTGCTAACTTTGTCTCTTTGCAGAAAGTTTGCTTAGTTTAAAAAGATTTTCGAAGCAGAAGGTCAAACAACTTGGAAAGGAAGAACAAGTGTTAAAGGAAAAGAATTTGATGAAGGTTATAAGCCCTTCAACTTGCGTGCCACAAGTTTTATGCACTTTTGCTGATAGAAGACAAGCGGGCATACTGCTAAATACTTGTCTTGCCTGTCCTTTGGCTTCGATACTATACACACCACTAGATGACGTATCTGCAGTGTTCTGTGCTGCCTCCATTGTAAATGCCTTGGAAGTGCTACGCGAGGTTGGCTGTTTCTTTAACAATTTGAGCCTCTATATTATTGTTTATTTCTTGTTTCATATCCTAATTTGTTTATTGCAGAAGTTGTCAAATATCATTTTAACTGTTCTTTCTGTCTAATTTCAGAACAGTGTTCTCTACAGAGCTGTGTCTGCTGATGTTCTAATGCTGGACCAATCAGGACATATACAAGTTGGTGTTGTCAATTTTTTTTTTTTTTTTTTTTTTTTTTTTTTTTTTTTTGTGGATGAATTTTGCTCTTAAATTACCAGCTGAAGATAATCTCTTGTCCTTTCATTTAAGGAGTGGCTTTGGAATTATTTCATTTTCACGTTGTAGGTGGTAGACTTCAGATTTGCAAAGAAGTTTTCTGGTGAGAGAACATTTACCATATGTGGAATGACGGACTATTTAGCACCAGAAGTTGTCCAGGGAAGAGGCCATGGTTTCCCAGCTGACTGGTACATAACTTATATTAGGTCTTCAAATAGATGCTCAATCTGGCCTGATAATCAGAAATTTTGTGAAGAAGCTGCTTTTGATTTGGTTGTATTTGACTTTGATTGCTGCTTGCTGCGAACTAGAGCACTCTACTCTCACCGTTACACAACTGAACCTCGCAGAGTGTTCGTTCCTGATGTGACACTGGGACTCTCTACGCTGCCATAGAGTCTTGGATTTGATATGCTTGTCCCAGGTTGTGTTATTTGTTCCGAAGTCCATAATGTTCACAGTGGCATGGTGATTGCACAATGGAATATGTCTCAAGCTATCAAATTGAGCAGGATAGTTCATCTCTGAATACTACCTGATAAAATTTATGGGAGAATGACACCTTGATTTAATGAAGCTATAGGCGATTGTTTTGGTGATTTTAGTTCCATTGGCAATGAATTAAGTTATGAGGGTGACTGCAAAACTTGAATGAGGAAGAGATTTCTCTTGATCCATAGTTGAGGAGGAAATATGAAATTTAGTTAGTTCTATCGCTGTCTTTGTTTAACATGTGAGATTGTCAAACCTCAAGCACGATATCATTTTGGGGACAAGGCATGGTCAATGGATTGTGCTGGAAAAAAGCCAGTTTGTTTGAGACTTGTCTTAAGCAGTTAGCGTGGTTTGTTCTGCTGTTTCACCGTGTTTGCAATATCTCAGTGAGATATTACAACTGCTGTCTGGCTTTCTCCCTCTTTCATCCTTCACCCGTCCCTCTTTAATAGCGGGATAATAAAACGGTGATCAAAATAAAGGTCTTTCTATGGTAATGACACTGCTACATTACCCTTTCATGTGATACACATTTGATACTGCTCGCTAAGTGAAAATGTTTTTTTAGTTAGGTTTAAGAGACTGGATTTTGTTGTACTTTTCATCTTGAAGACTTTCACCGAAGTTCAGAAGTTCATTTGACATTGGCAGTAACCCTTGAATACGATGATGGCAATAGTCATAAAAAGTTCCATACCAAATGATGGATTGCTGAAGGAGTTTAATCAGCCGATGCAGCTTCTAATATTATGATCAAGGACTGCAAACACTACGAGTAACTCGACATGTCTTTTGAAGATAATTCTTGAAGTGCTCATGCCTTATTCTATTGCATGGGCAATGGAGGTCTAGGATCTCATGTAGTTAAAGCCTGGTTTAGTAATGCGGTTGCAGACTTAGACTGACTTTTTTGTTCCATGTTACTTTGAAGTTGCCTCAGCAGCATCCTGAACAAGTTGTTATGCATGCAGGTGGGCTTTGGGAGTCTTGATCTATTTTATGCTGCTCGGTGAAATGCCTTTTGGCTCGTGGAGAGAAAGTGAGCTGGACACATTTGCAAAGATTGCAAAAGGCCAGCTATCTTTTCCCGAGACTTTTAGCCCAGAAGCCGTTGATCTCATCACGAAGGTTTACTTCAAAATACCTGGCTACTTGTTTCTCTTCGTTTGCCCATCTCCCCTCTCCCTACCTCTGCGAAACCATGACTAACATGAATGTGATTGAAAGATTGACAATTTCTTCTTTCCAGTTACTTGATGTTGATGAGAATACACGACTGGGAAGCCAAGGTTCTGAGTCTGTCAAAAGTCATCCATGGTTTGACACTATTGATTGGAAGGGGATTGCAGACCTCAGTTTTCCTGTTCCTCATGAGATCACCTCCCGGATTACTCAACATTGTGGTAATAACATCGAGGACCGGGCCGGTTTTCATGTTTCACCTTCTAGAGATGTGGAGGAGCTCAATACTCCTGAATGGCTTGACGACTGGTAGTCATTAAATGGATTCAGATTAGTGCAGCCTTTCTGGAGGTTTTCATTTTCCCCACCGATTCAAATGCAGGAACTGACGCAACAAAGCTAGGGAATTTACTAGGGACAAATAAGATTAATATTGTTTCATATCTCGACGACGTGGGAACAAGATTGTAGCGACCAATTTGGTTTCTTTTTTTTTGGGACGATTCTGCTGCTGCGCTGTTCAAGCAGCTCAAGGATGAAACCCCAAACCCCAAACCATTGTATATCTTCCAGTACTGTAAATACACATACAGGTAAATATAAGCTGATTTTGATGAAATTCACAACGGTTATTGAAAATTTAATCATTTTGGTAGTAAATTTTGCCGTCTACTGTCTCCATCATGGCTTTCATTGTAAGGTTATTCTGCTTTTGTGTTTCTGTTTTGTTAATTATAGAATGACGGATAAGCTTAATGCAGCTATGCAGGTATCTTTCCATCCGTAGTCTACTACTGCTCGCCTCTTGTTGCGAGTGTTTCCACGACTAGAAGAGCTTCATCGCTGTGCTTTAGGGGTCCGATTCGGTTTTTTTATTCAATTTGAATCTAGTCGTATGTCGCTCTCTAGCAATTACTACATGCATATTAGTACGGTTATCATGCTTCAAGTGTATACATATTTCAGAGTAATCACTAGATATCTTTGTATGCGCTTCTTTCATACACTCACTTAATTGGCGTAATTGAAAGGATTATAATTAGATTGGCAAATCGTCAAAATGTTGAAGACTAAATTGACACAATTAAAAAGTTTGGGATTGAATTGATCGTCGTATAATTGGTTTATAATCGCATAATTGTGATAATTGACATGTAAAACCCTTATTTCTAGAACTTTTGGCTTTTTGTCCGTTATTTAAGTCGCTGAGTTTTTCCTTATCTATTACCCACAACAAATACTATGATATAAACACACGTTCGGAGTAATCTTTCGACGATAGCAGACTCACTCGACATCCTCACCAATCGTCGTCTCTCCTGAGCCCTTTTGGGCTCCACATTCGTTGCAGACGCAAACCAAGTCCAAAAATTTTGGAGCTCAATCAATGAATAGGCTACGCTGTGTGTCCACCTTCTCATCGGATGCATTTCCACCGTGACGTAAAATTGCGTACAAAATGGTAACCGACGCGAATGTGTTTCGCCTGCTTGTGATACATTTGATTTTTCATCAAATGTTCTGAATCTAACAATACAACCTAGATGAGGTTAATAGCTTGTTTTAACCACAAAAATAAAAAATAAAAAATAAAAAATTCAAACACTTTCCGCGGAACGGTTCAAGTAAAACTTTGAAAGATGCGGAAACGGATCCATAGCGTAAGGTGTTTCTATCAAACAAATACGTACATTCCACCATTAACATCCACAATATCGGATGGAATCCGCTAGCAACCTCAAGAGAGTCACAATATCGAAAGCATTACTTCATCCCACAATAGATTACACTACTCAGAACGCATGTAATGCTTTCACGCTCGTTCACTCCTCTTATCTCGGTTTAGAATAGCAACAAGGACCTCTACAGCAGAGATTGTCACAAAACAGATAAAGAGGAGTGGACAAGCAATGAAAGCGTCACGTGATTCCGCCGGTGGGCGGTCCTCATTCCGCAAGGGCCGGCTGGATTCTACTCGACGACTAGTCGACTCCGAAGAGCAATGATCTGTCGCTCCGATCTCTTTCGCTGCTCTTGTTCGTCTGATCTTGACTAGAACATGCACAACTTGGAGATGTTCGTCCTGCTCTTGCTCCCCACTGGGAATCTCAACACCTAATTTTGCCCTAGTTCCTCGGTTGAAGAACATAACGAATTTGGGTGTTTGAAGAAGAAAACAAATGTAGCCACAATTTGCCCAAATTCATCAATTTGGGGGCAAATAACAATCACGGCGGCATCTTTTAGCACTGTTATTGCCGACTTATTGCCGACGAGCCACGTCGGATTATTTATATTAACAAATTGTCGATTAAGATATTTCAGTAACTCAGAGTGACACTCAAGTGATCGCCCGAAAAATTTATTTCATGGTAAGTGTTGTACAAGTATTATGGAACCCCTAGTGTCCTTTTTCCTATAATGGTCAGAGTTGTCAATGAGTACTCTTCTGTTTGAATTTTGCTCTTAAAATTACCAGATGAAGATGATCTCATCATGTTCTTTCATTAAAAGGAGGGGGGTTTGCAATTTTATTTCGTTTTCGCAATGTAAGCTCTGGCCGACTTGTTACGAACTCAACTTAAATGCAAGCCTTCAAATGAAAATCAGAAGTTTTGTGAAGATGCTTCCTTCATTTTGGTTGCTCGAAGTGCGTTCGTTCCTGATGCGACCCTGTCCGTGACTATCTGTGCTGCCATAGAATCTTGGATTTGGTATGCTTTTGTCCTAGTTCCTCCTTTATTGTTGCAGAGTCCATAATGTTCTCATTGGCATGGTGATTGCAGAGTGTGGAAGATGTCTCCTCTCCAGGCTATCAAACTGAGCAGGATAGCTCACGACCTGAGTACTACATATTTCAGCGGATCAAATTTAGAGCAGGCGGCGGCTGCAAAAATGGAATGAGCAAGAGATTGCTCCTGATCCGTAGTTAAGGGCGAGATATGCAGAAGTTTTCC
Organism: Rhodomyrtus tomentosa; assembly: GCA_028455895.1. Taxonomy (NCBI): domain Eukaryota; kingdom Viridiplantae; phylum Streptophyta; class Magnoliopsida; order Myrtales; family Myrtaceae; genus Rhodomyrtus; species Rhodomyrtus tomentosa. The sequence goes on from JAPCWY010000004.1 coordinate 38,243,751, forward strand.
CCTATGAAGCTGTAGGAGTTCGGAGTTCCTGATACTTAAACCCGCATAGATCTTCAAAGAGGGAGATTCTGAACATACATTCTATGGCATCTCGACACTCCGGTGCTGGAGCCTGCCGCCATCTTCGTTTAACATACAGGAGATACAGGTTTTCGTTCTTCACAACCGATTCAAGTGCGGGAACTGGTGCCACGGATAGCGATGGGAGATGACGAGGGACACGGAAAACAACATCGAATCGGCGACCGATTCTTTTTTAGGGACGGGTTCTGCTTCCGCTAGTTTTTCGTCCTTGAAACAGCTCAAGGCGGCATTCATCAGTTGAGAGTGTTCCGCCAGCCAGTGTATAGATGTCTCCCCAGCACTTCTCCTCGCCGGTTGTCGCGAGTGTTTCTACGGCATGGTACGTCGTAGGTGGAACTTAGTGAATATGTCCGCTCCGGCAATTCTTGCACGCATTAGTGCAATTTTATGCCTCAGACACTGATTTGATTACCCCAAGGACTTGGGACAACTCTCTAGGCTCGTCGGTTATATCATCGAAATTACCAAGCGTTATGATAAAATTACCAAATTCCAAGTGAATTTAATATTCGGGATATGTCCAAGTTACTAGGCCAGTTATTAGCAATCAATTCAAAAGATGGTTTGCTGATACTTGCGGTGATTAGGTACTAAATCCGCTGGTTATGTGCCGACATAGACTCTATTGTAATCCCGAACCCCCGTCCCCAAAAAACAGAAAAAAAGAAGAAAAAAAAGACTCGTAGCATAAAACTTATAATAGTTGATAATATAGTGAGAGGATTCCTAAGCTGCGTCGGCCTTTTGCGTTTGGGAAGCAGCTTGACTAACTCATGCTCCTTTCAATGATTTTGCTCAACTTAATAGGAATGATGAGTTGCCAATTCATGTTGTTATATTCCAACTCTAAACCTTAAGGCTGCGTTTGGTAGTTAGGATTTCTAACCAGGGCATGATTAAATAAGATAGAAAATGAAATCCAATGATTTTGCCATATCCTATCAACTGTTTGGTGAATCACAGTAATAAAGTCCGATATATTCATATCCTATTAGGCCTAATATCCCAAAAAACCTATAACTTTAGCATTTGTGTCAATTATATCTATTTTTTTTTGTCTCATAAAAAACCCCAAACTTTTAATTTTGCCACAATTCTACCCAAACTTTTACTTTTGTCTTAATTTTACCGACCTAGTACAAAAAAAAACCGTCAAATTTAAATTTTATCCCAATTTTACCGGCATAGTACCAAAAAAAACTCCAACTTTTACTTTTATCCCAATTTGACCACCGTCAACCTTTTGTTCAATTACCGTTAGTTAATCCCACGCGACTCGAATTTTCTTGTCAAATTTACCAATGAATTTTCGAAATTTAGAAATAGTATATTTCAGAGACGATGAGATTTTAAAAAGTTCATCAGAACATCTCCATGTCTATACGTTCTTTAGGCTATTGGGTGTCGAAAAGAATGCGAAATGCGTCGTTTTTATTGACTGTATATCTCTGAGTAATATATAAGGGTAGTAAAAAATAGAAGAGAATTTCGAAATTTTTTCATATTAGCATTGTTGAGACGTAATTCATTAATGACGTGACAATGTCACTAAGATTAACTAACAATAATTATAGACGGAAGGCTAACGGTGGTAAAATTGGGACAAAGTAACAGCTGAGAGTTTTTTTTTACTGGATCGATAAAATTGGGACAAAAATAAAAGTTTTGAGTGGAACTGGGACAAAAGTAAAAGTTGAGGGTTGGTAAAATTGAGGCGAAAGTAAAGCTTGAGGTTTTTTTTTTGGTACTAGGCTGGTAAAATTGAAACAAAATTAAAATTTTTGGGTAGAATTGGGACAAAATTAAAAGTTAAGGGTTTTTTTTTGGTATTGGGCCTGTAAAATTAGGACAAAAGTAAAAATTTTGTGTGGAATTGGGACAAAAGTAAAAGTTGGGGTTTTTATGAGACAAATTTTTTTTTGGATATAATTGACACAAATGTTAAAGTACCCACCGGCTGGTGGCCAAGATGGTTTGCGCTCAGCTCCTTTCACGAGAGGTCCTGGGTTCAAAACTCCTTGGTGCCAGTGTCGTACCTGGGGGACCGTGGTGGTGGGGTCCTGCAGTTTACCCCCGAGCACTAGTCGTGCTTCACCGCTGGTTTGAGCGCAAGCTCGCCGGCCGCGCGGACACCTCGGTTATAAAAAAAAAATGTTAAAGTTGAATTTTTTTTTGTTGGTATTGGGCCTATCGTATTATGTTTATTATTTTGTATTTACTTATATCGATGTAAATGAATATGAAAATGCACAAATGGAGGCTATAAGAATTTCTCATAATTCAATCTCAAGTCTAATAAGAGAGAAAATATGATCATTCGCATTTGTAACTACAAAAGATTTTATCTCTCGCACTACTTTCGTTAAATTTCAACATGAACCACAAAATTACAAAAAAGAATGAGTTTTGACTCTCTTTCTGTTTTAATAGACTTTTGACATGAACCAGAAATCTACGAGGGAGAAAAAGTTTCAATTCTCTTGCGTTTTTGTAGAATTTTGACATGAACTTAAAAATTATAAAGAAGTAGTGAAATTTCAACATGAACCAAAGATACATAGGAAAATGAATCTCTATATATTTTTAGAAATTTCATTGCCCCACGTTTCAGGAATTCCAAATATTATTTCTAAGTTCACACTTATTCATTTAAAATTTGGGTTCTTCTACTTCGTTTTTATTTACTTATTTTTTAAAATTTTATATCCCTTTTTTCGTTATTTTTGTTTCATTCCATTATTTCTTAAGAAAATTTTTATTAAATAACAAACTATCCTACCCACAAATCCTTCTTTGAACTCACCCGATAAAAAATCGTTCAATTCGCAATAACAAGGATATGAAGTGTGTTTATATGTACATGCACACAATATATATTATAAAGTAGAAAGAAAAAAATATAAACATATCTAGGAATAAATAAAAAATTTTATTTTTATTTTTTTAACTTTATTTTAAATATTAATTTAAACATAATTCATATCTAACTAAATTTTTTATTTTTTAAAGAAGTTTCTTATTTGAGAAAAAATAGTTTTCATACTATAAACAAAAGAAATCCTATCTACCTTTATCCTTATTCCTTGTGATAATTTTATCCAGCTATATCTTCTTATATCCCACTTTATCTAGTTCTGAGGGGTAGCCAAACACTAGTAAATTTTATATTATCCTGATTTTTATCATAACCACTAAACCCATCATAAGGAATGAAATCATAATGCTTTAGCAAACATATTCAGCAAGAAAAAAATAAAAAATTGTAGGCCCGATAAGAGACATCCAAAAGGCACTTGATTAGGCACAAATCCCTTTTTGCCTGGTTTCCAGTGTAATAAAATTGGAAGTAGTGATTTTTGGTCCAGTTTCTAGTTCCAAGCCACGGCGAGGCTTTACCTCACAAATTGGGGCGAGAGCAGCCATGGCGAGGCCACGTGCTCGCTGATCTAGACGAGATCAGTGTGAGCGAGAGGTCACTGGGAAGATGCGCCTCCGCTTCCCTTGAAGTTCACTTGGAGACGAGCAACCCGAAGTGGAAACAAAGATTGAAGAAGAGAAGACGAAGGGGCTGAACAAAGAGGAGAGGAAATGCAAAGAGATGAATAGGCGCACACTTGGCTAAGCAGTGCCTCGTCTGTGGTCGGTGGGGATAGCCGGCCACTGGCCAGGGCTTAGTGTCCCCATCGGCCTTTGCGGGGACTAGTGGGTCGGCGATGACGAGGGTTGTGTAAGCCCTTCCCTCTTCTTCTTTTCTCTTTTTTTATTCAACTTATTTTCTTTTATTTAATTTTTTTATGTTTTAGTTAACTTTTAATTTTAAGTCTACATGTAATTCTAGTGAGTCACGTCGGCTTAGATATTAATAAAAAAATTCATGTAGGATTTTCACAGAGCAAATCAGAGTTTGCACGCAAGTGATCGCTTTAAAATTTTCTTAATAAAATGAGTGCGGTACAAATTTTATGGCATTTGTAGTGTAATTCTGCCACCACAAAGTCAAGATGGCAAGGCTGCACATGTTGCAAGTTCGAGCCAAGCTTTCTCCAAAGTCCAAGAGTGGTGGCTGATGTTTGTCTTCTAGTGACGACTCTAGCAGCTTTTGTACAGTGCCATATTTTGAATATGAGCACATAAGAGTAGTTCGCGGGCTGCATTAAATAGTTTTTGGATTTTCATGAATTAAATAGTCGATGCAATGTCTCTTTTAAAAAAGAAAGTTTTTGATTCGAACTCAATACATGTATAGTTTGCAAGCAAGTCAACGGTTCGAAGAGCTAACAAACGCCCTCGTGATCACCAAACAAATCATAAAAAATAAACAGGTCCATAATCAATTGCCACACTGCAATACACATGCATTTTTTATGATGGTAATAGGTACATTTAGGAAGTAACTTCTATTGATTATTTTACCATTTTCACGTAAGTAATTGTAACATAAAAGTAGGATTGGGTCACAATTTAAATAGTTTTTGGACTTACATTAATTATATAGGCAGTGCAATGTCTCTTTACAAAAAACAAAAAATTGTATTTGATTCAAATACATGCAATTTATGAGCTATGATTGATTCTGTCTACATAACTCGTAGGTTGATTAATTCACTTAAAAAAAGCTGCAACTTCTTACGCAATTTCTGACCCATGATTTATTCTGTCTACATGACTCATAGGATGAACTTGAACCTACATAGTCGGTGTGATATCTCTTTACATAAAAGTCACGATTATGAATAGCTACCAAACGGCCCTCGGCTGTATAATTTATATAAAGAGACATTGCACCAACTTCTCACGCAATTTCTGAGTTATGATTGATTTTGACTACATAACTGGTAGGTTGAACTTAAACCTATATAGTTGGTGTAATGTCTCATTACAAGAAAGTTAATGATTACGAAGAGCTAAGAAATGCCCACCGGCTATATAACTTATGTAAAGAGACAATACAACGACTTCTCATGCAATTTCCGAGCTATGATTGATTCAGCCTACATAACTCGTAGGTTGAACTTCAACTTGAACCAATGTAATATCTGTCTACGCGTCCAAGCTCTCCTCACAAACCGCTCTTGCGTGGTTGATGTTACTGATATTACTTTTATAAACAGTAGTTGGGCCATTTCTACCGGCTGAAACCATTTAAAGTCTTTTGATGATAATACAGGTCTGTAACCAATTGCCACACTACAATATGTATTCATTATTTTTTAGGATGGTAATAAATGCATTTTAGGACGTAAAACATTAAAATATTCAAATAGTTTTTGGATTTACTTAGATTAAGTAGTCGGTATGATGTCTCTTTATAGGTATTGACACCTAATTTTGATAGTCCCGTATTTTATTTTAGTCGTAAAATTCGTTAAAGATGCAATTTTTTTTATTTCCTTTATTGTGAAATAGATAAGAAAATAAAAAATAAAAAATAAAATGGATCGGGACCGTCATCCATTTTGCTGGACGACGGCCTTTACTATGGAGCCGATGTTCTGAGCACAATCATAGACGGCGACTCCCAAGGACATTCCTCGGAAAGATCAACCATTTGGGAGGGGGAGATAAAGGCTGACGAGCGATGTTGGGCGCTTGTGAAGGAAGGATGAGAGCCAAAAGAACAGAATTCCTGTTGCACCTGTTCACTGAACCCCAATTTCTGCTTTGGTTGGTGCACCAATTGAGCAAATTGAGTAACGTGGCTTATGCGAAAACTTAAAAAGGACGTAAAGACATTAATTCGATGACTCATAAGATATTGAAATAAAGTAAACTTAATATATACGTGTCCATTCTCTTACCCTTCTTGCGGCGGAATTTATTTTGCAAATTATTTTGCCAGTAGCCACGTTTCAAGGGTGTCAAATGTTATTCCCATAAGACATATGCACACCCTAATTTTTGAACTTTGGTAAAATGTGCAATATGATCCCTCATGTGAGATCCTCAAATTGGCGTTGATTGAAGACCGATGTCCAGTTTGGTCTGATACTGTTGTAATTCAAATTTCGAGTCAAGGTTGTTTGTTTAAATATTGCCATTCTAGATTTGGATTACATGCGCTTATTCCAGTATTTATTCGGCATATTTATATTGAGCGTTTATTATAACACTGTACTTTGAAAAATTGCCTATTAATTACTTTTTCTAGATGTTAGGATAAAGATAAATAAGTAATTACATGAAATGACAGAAAATTATTATGTATGATCATTTAGTACTGTTTAGATACATGACAAGCTTAAAATAATGTGCATAATGGGTGGTCACTTTAGGGAATATTAACTGGTTAGGTACCGAAAGGGCGCTAATTATCTAGTTAGCGTAAATAAGTCTCCGAACCTAGAATCACTAGTTGCGTAGGAGTCAAGATAACACTCATATGTCTCGATTGATTTTTAGCCGTCTCAATAGGCTAGTGGCTACTCTTAGTAGCATTTAATTTGCTAATCAGTAAAAAGAAATCGAGGTAGGATTTGAGAGAGTTCACGCCATCAATCGATGACAATGTCTTTAAATCTATCGGACCCCTCGAGGGAGTCTCAAGGCAGGTCGCGACAATAGGAAAAAAAAATCCGATATGAACCTAACACGTGCAGTTTGGAAGAATGTCAACGGTTTCGAACAGCTCCACATTGTCACTAAAACAAATGTATAAAAAAATAAGCACGTCTATAGCAGTATACACTTATTAGTTTTAGGATGGTAATAAGCATGATTTTAGAATGTAAATTCTGTTGATTATTTTACCATTACGACATAAGTAATGTAACATAAAAATAGGACGTGGCACAATGTAAATAATTTTTGGATCTACATAAATTATATAGTTGGTGTGATGTCTCTTCCACTGCATTCTTGATGTGGGTAGCCAAGTGTGGAGCATATTTAATCATCTTATCTCTTCGCACTGTCTCGTCTGCGCTATGATAATTTTACTCGAATTACGGGGACCTACACATGTTAGTGTGGTATATCGGGGTCTTCGGCCAGAACCACACGGGAAAATACACGGAAAAAAAGTACCTGATTCGAACCCAACACGTGTAGTTTGTAGGTAATTCAACGGCTACGAAGAGCTAGCATACGCCAACGTGATCACTAAAACAAATTCATCAAAACAAACACATCTATAATCAATCGCCAGACTGTTGTACACATTCATTATTTCTTAGGATGGTATTAAATACTTTTTAGATGTAAATTCTGTTTATTATTTTACCATTATGACATAAGTAATTCTAACATTAAAATAGGATGTCAGACTATTTAAATAGTTTTGGACTTACATAGATTAAATAGTCGGTGTATTGTCTCTTTACAGAGAGAAAAGTGTATCTGATTCGAACCCAACGCATATGTTATTTGCAAGAAAGTCAATGGTTACAAAGAGTTGACAAACGCCCACTTGATTACTAAAACAAATGCATAAAAAAATAAACATGTCTATAAATCAATCGTCATACCGCATTACTAATGCATTATTTTTTAGGATGGTAATAAATACATTTTTAGGACGTAAACTCTGTTTGATTATTTTACCATTATGACATAAGTAATTTTAATATAAAACAGGGTGCGGGACTATTTAAACAAATTTTGGATTATCTGATTCGAATGCAACACATACGTAGTTTGCAGGTAAATCAATGATTACGAGGAGCTCACGAAGGCTCGCCTGATGGGTCAGGATCTCATGCCATAATGGCAAGAGATCATTACATCCTCCACCATTGGATGTTGGGATTCGGATCCTCTACCATGAAGATATAAAAACATTAAAATCCCACCCATCCATCCCCTAATCCTTAACTTGGATCTTGCCCTCTATAAAAGGAGGGAAGATCCATTAGTCTAAATTGCAAGGGGATCCAAATCCCCTGCCATTATGGCAGGGGATCCAAATCCCACCTGATGATTACAAATGCATAAGAAATAAGCACTTCTATAAGGAAAGAGATTCCTTGCCCTAACGTAGGGGCATCCTGATCAATCTCGATCGTCCGTTCAACAACGGACGAACCAGATTAAAACTCTAAAAAAACCTCTTCCTATTATAAGGAATCTGAGCCGTCCGTTTTTTAACGGACGGCTCAGATTGATCAGGATACCCCCTACCCTGATTGGACAAAGGTAGGGGATCTAGATCTCTTCTATAATCAAACGCCATACTGCAAGACACTTTTTATTATTTTTAGGATGGCAATAAATACATTTTTTAGGATGTAAATTCTGTTGATTATTTTATCATTATGACATAAGTAATTCTAACATAGAAATAGGATGTGGGGCTATGAACCTAACACGATATGCCCAATTTTTTTTTTATTATATATTTCTAGGACTAAATCCTTGTCTACGAGCAAGGAAGTATAGTATAGATGAAACAGATTAAGTCGATCATATGTAAAGAACCGGGGAGACTTGTATTGATTCACTAAAAAAAAGGGGCAACTTCTCACGCAATTTCTGAACTATGATTGATTATGTCTACATTACTAGTAGGTTGAACCTATGTAATATCATCTTCACATCTAAGTTCTAGGCACTCCTCACAAACCGCTCTTGCGGGGTTGACGTTGCTGATACTACTTTTATAAACAGTATTTGCGTCATTTCTACCGACGGAAACAGTTTAAATATGAGTCTAACTACAGTATAATATTGATCAAAAGTCGTCTATCCTTGTTCTCCTCGGCGATCCCGATCAGCATTATATAGTCAATGCAAGCAGTCAGGCGGGGGAGATCGGACGGTGCAGGAAACAGAGGAGGCAAAAATGGAGAAGGAGGGGGTGACCTTCAACTGGTCGCTGCCGGTGCCGAGCGTGCAAGAGCTGGTGAGGCAGCGACAGCCGGATGCTGTGCCCCCCAGGTGCCTCCGTGAGGACATGGTACTGGCTGATCACTCTCGAGAGTCGTCACAGGGCTTGCCTTGCATTGACCTGGGGAAGCTGATGGACCCTCCTTCCCGATCCACCGAGCTCCACAGCCTTCACTCTGCCTGCCACCAATGGGGTCTGTTCCGGGTACGATTCTTACTTGATCATTAGCTTAAATACATGTAACCTTCTGTCTGTTAATTTTACGATATCCGCTCTTTTCACTGCATAATCTTTCTAAAACTGAGGGACTTCGATGCTGATGCCATCTGATCCGATCATGTGCAGACATTACACGACTTATTTTACCTGTACATACCGAATGACGTATCTCAATTTCGTTCCTTTTCATTGCTCATTTTACATTCTAATAACAGCGGCGTTAACTGCACTGTTCATAAGCTTTCCAGGTAAGTACTATCCATGTTCGATTATTGTACGCAGCCCTGCGTTTGGATATGCAGCCGTGTTTTTCGTTTTTCATCTAAATGAGTTCGTGAAGTTGGTGAGTCAGTTTCATGAGTTTGAAATGGTTAACAATTTAGATTATGATGTTGCAATGAATGTGCAGTTCGTGAACCATGGAGTGTCAGATAAAGGGTTGAGGATGATGCAGGAGAACGCGCAAGGGTTCTTCGAACTGCCCTACCACGAGAAGCAAAAATGGGCCCTGAGACCCGGAAGTCTCGAAGGTTATGAGCAAGACTTCTGTCATAACATGTATCGAGTTTGAACCAAAAGAGAAAATATAAAATTGCAGCGATAGATAAATGAATAAGGAAATTGTTTGCGGGGTGAATTAGTTTGTTCGATAATTCTCACGTTGAAATTCAAGATGGAAGATTTTAACGTGAAAAGATGATTAAAGAAAGAAAATATTCGTGGACATCGGGACTGCATGCTTTGGAAATTATATCTTCTCGGTGGTATCTTGGAGATCTCCTTATTGAAGTCGGCAAAATAAAAAGAGGTGGTAAGATCAATCTTGGACCGTTGATTCTCAATGGAGAATCAACTTTGAGGGCGACTCTCCATTATAAATTGATACTGATATGGTGATATATAACAATAAGAGTAGACGAAGACTAGCACGTATTCTTGAAGCACCGATCGTGTGAGTGCTTGGTGTGCCGAATCTGTGCGAAGTCTTGAAGCTCCGTTTTATTGAGCGAGTGCTTGGAATTGGGTCTTCGTTTTGTTCTCGAAATTACCTCAAGAATTCAAGTGTCGAAGCCAGTTAAAATCTTGAGGTTAAATTTGTGTTCTAATTTCTTTGCGAGATTGAGAGATTATTTCGCTAGGAATTGGGGGCTAAACACGATGTGCGTTCTTGGATGTAATTGGGGCTGTAAAATATCAATAGTGTGTTTTGTGTAACTCGACTGACCTGTAATCTCTGTGTATCGTTTGAACTATAATGGAAAATGTTGCTGCTCTTCCCGTGACGTAGGTCTTTACGACCGAACTACGTACATCTGATGTCCGATTTACTTTACTCTTCTGTTTATTTATTCGATCGATAGCTTGTTCTGCGTGACACTTTCTTCACGTCGAACAACCAGAAGCTGGGGAGTAACGACATGATCTTCCTCAAATGTCTTCCTACCCACGCAAGAAATAACGATATGTGGCCGCACAATCCCCCTGAATTCAGGTCATTTGGGATTCCACCTTCCATCTTTTTTGTTTATGTCATGTTTAGTTAGCTAATTTTAAGCAAATGTTTATTTTGAATACCTAACCGATCAGGAGAGCACTGGAGAAATACAGCGAAGAAATGAGGAAACTGGCAGTGGCAGTAGCGAAGTATATCGGAATGGCGTTGGGGATTCATGAAGGTGAACTGGATTTGTTGATGAAAAGTTTCGGAGAAGGAAGATGCGAGATCAGGATGAATTACTACCCGGCATGCCCAGAACCTGAGAAAGTAATAGGCCTGTGGCCACATGCCGACATCTCGGGAATCACCTTGTTGACGGAGTGCGGCGACATGCCTGGCCTTCAGGTCCTCAGCAAGGACAACTGCTGGGTCACGGTTCCACCCTTTCATGGCAGCATGATCGTGAATTTAGGCCAAATCATGGAGATTTACAGCAACAGCACGTATACAGCACAAGATCATAGGGCGGCGGTGAACAAAGAGAAGGAGAGGGTGTCCATAGCAACCTTCTGCTATCCCAGCCCATCTCTTCCAGTAGGACCTTCTCCACAGGTCCTCGCTGCCACTGGACTCCCCACTCTCTACCAAACCCTTTCGGACTCCGAATACATGCAACGCTTCCTCAACCGCAAGCTTGATGATGCGGTTCCTTTCATCGATACCCTCAAGCTGTAGGCGCCGAGCTGGTGCATTCATTATTGTCATCTTCTTCTTGTATTGCGAGTCATGAACATGCTTTAAGGGTTGTTCCCCTATTTGTCATTTTAAATTCAATAAGACTGTAGGAGTTTTAGATTGTAGGAAAATCTGAGTGAGGAGCTGAATTGCCGCTGGGAGAACGGTGCTCTAAGAGGCGTTTCAGCTGCATTCATCATTGTCATCTTCTTTGCATCTCTATGTTTAATTCGAGGAGGATGGAAGTAGTACTAGCTTCCATTTCAATGTTTTCATGTGTAGACTTTGATGTAGGCCAGATTGATGATGCCGCCCGCATCGAAGATGAGTTCACACAACCAAGGCAATCAGCCTGTATCCAAGCTCGACGGCCACTCGACAAGACTTGTTGAAGTCGAAAGGACGCATGTCGAAGACCAAGAGTCTCAGTCTGGAGCCCACACCGCAATAACGACTTTGTTATTCCCTACGCATTGGGAGTCTAAAAGACACATTGAGATATTGATGAAGAAGTTAACTCATTTCTAGTTACTAGGCACTTTAATGTTTTTGGTTTCTAGGTTCTTTAAATGTTCTTTAGTCTCTTCATTTTCTTGAGTCTTTTCATTATATTTTCCTTGGCTGTAAGGCCATCTACTTTATGTATTTGACAGATGATTTTGATGAATGAAAATTTGCCCTGTGCAATTATTCCGAATCTTGAAGAGTTCAACCCTTGAAAACCTATAAGAGTTTTTACTACATCCTTGAAGAGTCGAAGCTTTTCAAAATCCACATCCTTGAAGAGTTGCAGTCAACGATCTAGAAGAATCGTTGCCCTATCCACTTCCTTGGTGGCCTGGAAGAGCATCCATCGAAGTGCCCATCTATCCTTTACTCTATCCACCTTCATCCATCCATTTTCACCTATATTCCGCCCACCTTCCATTGTAGTTACTCTCCCGATCCTTTCGTTCGAGTAGCCTACGCTCAGGCTGCATCATTTGGTATCAAAGCTTTGGAGGAGAGAACCATGCCGCCAAGACAAACTAGACATCGTGGAGGCAGAACCATCCCTCTAGATGAAGTGCACACGCTAGCTGACAATCTGCAACAACAAATCGACGAGTTGACGCGAGAAGTTCAGCGTCTGAGAGTGGAAGCAAACAATTGTCCACCTCGTTCCAGAACTGAAGATTCCAACGGTGACTCTTCATCTTCGGAGAGTGTTCGATCATTTCACGGTCAAAGGAATGCTTGACATCGTGAGCAAAATGAATGTGCACTGGAGTGGGAAAATGAAGTTAAAAAGAATATCCCGGAATTCTCAAGTAATGATTCTCCTGATGAAATTATTGACTGGTTGACACTTGTGAATGAAATGTTTGAGCATCAAAGTGTTCCGGAGGATTGACAAGTCGGGATCATCGCTATGCGATTTCGAGGCAAAGCCATTACTTGGTGGAGGCATGAGGAGCAAACTCGCCAATCCGTTGGCAAAGCGCCAATCACCTCATGAAGGAAGATGGAGGAAAAGATCCTTAAGTATTTCCTACCTAGGGGATACGAGAGAGAGCTCTTCCAATGATACCAGAATCTGAGGCAAGGTTCGCAAATGATGGACCAGTACACCACTGAATTTAATGAATTGGTGATTCGCAACAACATCCAGGACCCGGAAGAGGTACTTGTAAGCAAGTACTTGAATGGTCTTCAGCTACAAATACAAGATGCCCTGGAATTCCTCAACATTTGGGACTTAGGAGATGCACACCAACCAGCACTGAAGGTGGAGCGTTCTCGCTCTAGGAGACAACAGTCTTTTACCATGTCAAACCGTCCCACTAGGAGTACCACTAGCGCAACCAAAGTTGTTGAGGCTATGACGCAAGCTTCTAGTAAATCTTCTACTCAACCCAACACTCCAAAGCAACCAAGTACGTCCGAAATGCGTTTCTTTTCTTGTGGTGAGTTGGGTCATCATGCTAGCAACTGTCGAGTTAACAAGAATCGACGAGATGGTAAGGCCTTCCTGGTGGATAATGATTCTGATGACCATGCGGAGGATCCACTCGAAGAAGAGTCGAATGAAGTTGAAGAAGCTGTTGTTGACAAACAAGTTGTGCATGTTAATTCTGGCGAATGTCTCATGGTGAGAAAAATCTTTCTGGCTCCTCGTGATGATATCGGAGATAGGTGGCGGCACACCAATATTTTTCATTCCGCTTGCACAATTAAGGGGAAGGTATGTCAATTGATTATTGACTCTAGTTGCTGTGAGAATGTAATTTCTGAAGCAGCAGCGAAGAAGTTGGCATTGGAATTAAAGGCACACCCCACGCCTTACAAGATGTCGTAGCTGTCGAAAGGCATTGAGATAACTGTTTCCAAACGTTGCCTTGTTAATCTACCCATTGGTTTTGTTTATTTCAACAAGATATGGTGCGATATTCTACCGATGGATGCTAGTCATGTTATTCTTGGGTGACCGTGGCAATTTGATAGGAGAACTACTCATGATGGCTATCGAAATACATATTTATTTGAGTTTGGAGGGAAGAGGATTATATTAGAACCTAGTAAGGAGCCTCTGAAAACTCATGTTGTCGAAAATTCTTCATCTCCTACGTTGCTTTCGATGAAGGATGTGAAAAGTGCTTTGAAAGGGGTTCGTATTATATATGTTTTGCTTCACAAAACAGGTGCAGGGAGTGAAATTGCTTCTTCCATACCTCTTGAAGTTCGACCACTTTTGGAAGAGTTCAAGGGTATTTTTCCGAAGGACTTACTAGCAGGTATCCCCCCTATGAGAGACATTCAGCATCAAATCGACTTGATACCTGGAGCTTCCTTACCGAATTTGGCTCATTATCGTATGAGTCCGACTAAACATGAAGAATTGCATTGACAGATTGTCGAACTCTTGACTAAGGATTTTATAGGAGAGAGCCTTAGTCCATGTGCCGTTCCAGCTCTCTTGGTGCCTAAGAAAAATGGTACTTGGAGAATGTGTGTTGATAGTAGGGCTCTCAACAAGATTACCATCAAGTATCGATTTCATATTCCTCATCTTGATGATCTCCTGGATCAACTTTCTAGTGCTATTATTTTCTCAAAGCTAGATTTGAAGAGTGGATATCATCAAATCAAAATCAAGCCCGGAGATGAATGGAAGACAGCATTCAAGACGAAAGATCGTCTGTATGAGTAGCTAGTCATGCCATTCGGATTGTCGAATGCACCATCGACATTCATGAGGTTCATGACCCAGGTTCTGAAACCCTTCTTGGGAAAATTTGTTGTGGTCTATTTCGATGATACTCTGATTTTTAGCAAATCTACTGACGAGCACTTGCAGCATCTTCGAGATTTGAGGCAAGAGTGCTTATATGCAGCCCTCGAGAAGTGCTAATTCATGGTACCACAAATCCTTTTCTTGGGATTTCATATTTCGAAGAAAGGTATTTTGGTGGATGATACCAAAATCAAAGTGATTCGAGAATGATCGACTCCAACAAATTTGCGTGAAGTACGAAGCTTTCATGGCCTTGCTTATTTCTATCAGCGATTTATTGCATATTTCAGCATTATTGCGGCTCCTCTCACTTCTTGCATGAAGAAAGGAGTTTTTGAATGGACGAGTGTGGCTCAGAAAAGTTTTGAGCAGATCAAAGAAAAATTGATCACAGCCCCTGTACTCGCTTTGCTTAACTTTGATCTTATTTTTGAAGTGCATTGTGATGCATCAGGTACTGGTATTGGATGAGGGTTAAGTCAAGGAGGTTGACCCATTGCCTTTTTTAGCGAAAAACTGAATGGTGCTAAACTTCATTATAGTACTTATGATTTGGAGTTCTATGCGTTGTTTCACACTCTTGAACATTGGAGGTAATATCTTATTCATTGAGAGTTTGTTTTGTATACTGATCATGAAGCTCTCAAGTATATTTCAGGACAATAAAAGCTTAACTCTGGGCATGCAAAATGGGCTGAATATGTCCAAGAGTTCACTTTCATCATTAAGCATAATGCTGGAGTTCAAAATCAGGTTGCTGATGCTCTTAGTTGAAAGAAGAGCTTACTCCATACTATGCGATCGACTGTTCTTGGATTTAATTCTTTTCGGGAGTTGTATCATGAAGATCCTTACTTCTCCAAAATCATTCCCGAAGCAAAAGAGAAGAAACTTGCTGATTTCACTTAGTGTGATAGTTTTCTTTTCAAAGGGAACCGTTTATGTGTGCCTGATTGTTCTCTTCGACAAAGGGTGATCGATGAAGTTCATCGAGATGGACACTTTGGGCGTGACAAGACCGTGCAACTAATTTCAGCCAAGTGTTTTTGGCCTCATTTGAAACGTGGTGTCGACGTTGCCAAATTGGAAAAGGGTATGCTATTAATGTTGGCCTTTATTTGCCTTTGCCGATCCCCCTATCATCATGGGAAGATATTCCTATGGACTTTGTCCTTGGACCACCTCGCACACTCAGAGGTATGGATTCAATCTTTGTTGTCGTTGATCGATTTTCAAAGATGGCTCATTTTATTCTTTATCACAAAACTATGAATGCTTCCCGTATTGCTGAATTATTCTTCAAGGAAGTCTATAAGTTGCATGGCATTTCGAAGACTATTACTTCTGATCGGGATACTAAGTTCCTTAGTCGCTTTTGACGACGACTGTGGAAGAATGTCGGTACTAAACTACAATATAGTGCTGTGTTTCATCCCCAAACTGATGGGCAAACTGAAGTCGTCAATCGAACGTTGGGAAATCTATTGAGGACACTGATCGATGAGAATCCTTGCTCTTGGGAGACACGATTGTCACTTGGTGAATTTGCATATAATTGTGCTGCCAACCGTATCATGGGCTACAATCCTTTTGTGATCGTATATGGACGACAACCAAACACTGCTCTTGATCTTGCACCAATTCCCTTTGCTGAAAAAATGAGTGGTAAGGTAGAAGATATTATTTCTCAGATGAGAACAATTTATGAAGATGTGCGCCAAACATTAGAGAGCAAGACTGAGTCCCACCAAAAGGACATCGATAAGCGGCGGTGTGCAGTTATCTTCGAACCAAGAGATTTTGTTTGGGCTTATTTACCACCGGAGCGTCATCCCATCGGAAGCTATAACAAGCTTAGTGATCGCAAGCTTGGTCCCCTTGAAGTTCTTGAGCACATCAATCCTAATGCGTATCGCTTGAAGCTTCCTTCTCACATGAAGATACATGACGTCTTTAACGTTCGGCGTTTAACGCCGTACGCTGGAGATTCATCTCATGATAACATGAATTCAGGGACGAATTCTTTTAAAGAAGGGGAGTATTATGCAATCCAGATTGATGATGCTGCCCGCATCGAAGATGAGTTCACACAACCGAGGCGATCAGCCCGTATCCAACCTCGACAAGCTGTTCGACAAGACTTGTCGAAGTCGAAAGGATGCACGTCGAAGACCAAGAGTCTCATTTTGGAGTCCACACCGCAATAAAGCCTTTGTCATTCTCTACGCATTGAAAGCCTAAAATACACCTTGGGATATTGATGAAGAAGTTATCTCTTTTCTAGTTTCTAGGCAATTTAATGTTTGTGGTTTCTAGGTTCTTTAAATGTTATTTAGTCTCTTTATTTTCTTGAGTCTTTTCATTATATTTTCCTTGGCAGGCCATCTACTTTATGTATTTGACATACAATTTTGATGAATGAAAATTTTCCTTGTGAAATTATCTCGAACCTTGAAGAGTTCAACCCCTAAAAACCTAGAAAAGTTTTCATTCCGTCCTTGCAGAGTCGGAGCTTTTCAAAATCTGCATCCTTGAAGAGGTGCAGTCAACAATCTAGAAGAATCGTTGCCCTATTCACTTCCTTGGAGGCTTGGAAGAGCATCCATCGAAGTGCCTATCTATCCTTTACTCTATCCACCCTCATCCATCCATTTTCACCTATATTCTGCCCACCTTCCATCGTAATTACTGTCCCGATCCTTTCGTTTAAGTAGCATTCGCCCAGGCTGCATCATACATCCAAAAATACACACGTGTGTACCAATGTGGCTGAACTTTCGACATTTTCAAAATAGCTACCTCCGACTATTGATGTAGTCGCTTTTGTACATTCAGCTGCATCTGTAAGCTTCGGCAATCTGCTTGCTTCTGTTGGTAGCAAATGTTTAGCTACACTTCTTTTACGCGAAGGCGAGTCGGGTCACAAACAAGGGTTGCAAGAGGCGAGGAGTCGAATTCGGCACATTTCTGAGTGGGTACTATATAGCAACACCGCGACTAGCACCCCATCGGGATACTAAACCACACATTTGATAGCAAATCTTTGTGCAAGTGAAGGGAAGCAATTTCCTAAAAGCAATCAGGAGGCGGTTCAGTTAGGATGTCATTGTCCGGCACCTTGTGACAACCGTAGAGTCGTATTCAAGCTCTATAGCTAACACCGGGCAATTGAAAACACCTTTCCGTATTGATCTTCCAACTCTATACATGGCATCATACCCTCCCCTACCATCGTATCTAGCCCTAGTCTCTCCACATATTCACTTGGCCAATAAGGCAGAAAATTGTTCAAAAAATTCTAACCTATTATACAACGGCCAATTTAGTCCTAAACCTTTTAATTGTGCCGGTTTAGTTCTAAACTTTTTGATGATTTGCCAATTTATGCGTCATAATATTTTTATTGTATCAATTCAGTCCTAAATTTTTTGACAAATTATCAATGTAATCCTTTCACACAATTATCCAAATAATAAGGTTAGACAAAACTTACAAGGTTGAGGTTTGATTGATGTAATTGAATGCTTTAATACCAAATTGATAAATTATAAAATAATTAGGATTAAAATAGCACAATTGAAATGTTTATGATTGAATTGGCTGTCGTATAATAAGTTTAGGACTTTTTTTGGACAATTATCACCAAATAGATTTCAGAATATTGTCATTCATGGAAGGGTTATTGAGTCCATTCGCAATCTTTTTGGAAGAGAAATGATTGTGTACCTAGCCTTAATTCACTATATGATAAAAGCTTATTTTGGACAATAAAAATAATAATAAATAATTAAAAATTATTGTGAGATTCACTGTTTTAAAAATTTAAGACTCACAATATTATATTATTCTTATAGTCACCCAAACATTGTTATCCTAGTAAATTCTCTTTGGAAATCACGGATGCGCATCTTTCCAAGATCCACCTCCAACACGGTGTCGACACTTCTCCCAAAGTGTGCCGCTATCTAGGCTTTTTGTAAGTCTTATACAGAATGTATGTTTCGGTTCTGTTTAGGTTTGTGACATTAACATTAAGACTCCATTTGTTTTGAGAAAAATGGATGATTTAAAAAACATATTCTTAAAAATGAACCTTTTATTGCCTACAAAAATGAATAAAAAGAAAATATGTTCATCATCCACAAAAATATATAGATATAAATTATTGTCGATAATGAAAAACATTTCCTTTGGCTAATTCTTTTAAACGATATAACCGCTCAATTTCAGAAAAATATTTTCCAAATGATTCATTTTTTCAAGAAATAAACGGAGTATTAATGTTGATTCAACATTTTCAACGGTTAGCGTAGTAACAAGCAAAGAATTCTAGCTGATAACTCATGGGAATGTTAGGGCGTGCTTGTACTTTTTAAGATCATTTCTCAGCCTGGCTGTTTACTCGTGCTATTAAAATTTTCAGTTCGTCAGTGAGGCACGAGGAAAGCATTTCTTCATGAAGGCCACCTGAGAATTTATCTGAAGATGATGGGACGATATGCTCAACGAAATGCTCAATAAAGGTTGCAAACTAACATTCTCAGCAGTTTGTGTATGATATCATGCGTAGCACGGACCTTACTAGAAAGAGAAGCTGAAACATGTCTCCAAATTATCTGCTGTAACAATGCTATGTCATTGGATGCATAATCATTATGTTTCTTCAATTTTATTTTTCTGTTTTCAGAAATAAATTAAGAACAAAAATTCGTTGGTAACACAAATTTTTTTTTGTCTATTTTCAGGAAAAAAAAATTTAGCCCAGAAATAGGTTTTGAAGAGAAGTCAGAAGTGGAACTTTTTTTACTTATCTAGTTCTGGAATAGAAACATAAATACAAAAATTGCTCATCATTTACTCCGCGTCTCTCACGTGCGTTCTCCCTTTCTCTCGCGTCCCTATCTCTAGTGTGCACAGATTCCGCTAAACTTTTCCATCTCCTCTTTGCTCGAGTTCAATCACCACAAAGAGCCTTGCCATCACCATCGAACATCTGTTACTGCAACCATAGCTTCGCCTCTCATCGCAATCCTAGCTTCCTTCGCAACAAGGTGTCTCTCTCCGTCCCTCCCTCTTTGTTGTCGTGACTTGGCTCCGCTTCCCTCTTTGTCAACTGATTCGCGACCATTTGGTGTCTTTAACAACTTGTATAATATGATATGGGGATGTTTTCTTTCAATTTTCTTCACTTATTTTCTTGTATTAATAGTCATAGGACATTACATTGATGTGATCTTAACATCAAAGCTTTTGCACTTGAATTGATACATCATCCTAATCAGTTGATCGTAGTAATCGGCGACAATTCTTCCATTCATTCCAACATGTTGGTCTATCATTTATATGATTGTCGCGACCCTATATTCTCGATTCGGGGATCGTTAAGGGTTAATGGGCTGTTCGGTCAGGTTGGACGTGGGCCTCTCCCAAAGCCCGTTATTCAAGTCATAACGGAGGTATACATGTTCGACTTTCAGTGTGGTCTAGTGACATGTGATACGTGTACATGCCAAGAAGTCGCCACCAATCGTTTCGTGGAGGGTACGATTAGAAACCCTATCGAATAATTGGGATTTTATATTCGATTCTACGAAAATCAAATAAGTGAGATCGGGGACTTAGTTAGTCCAACTATCAGAGTTGACGCCCTTTTGGCCCCTAAGTTGACTGAATTATCTAACCCTAAGATTTCATACAGATGAGTGAGGTACGAATCCTAAATCTAGAAACTCATGCAGATAAGAATGACTATCATAACACTCACAATTAGTAAAAAAAAAGATGCGGAAATCAAGGATCCAAGACATGCGGATAAATCACATGAATACAATGTGACATCCTTATTAAGGCTCTATTGGCTTAGAGAAGTGTCAATCACGGCTCACGAGTGATTTAGATATGATTTTCCCATGAGGCGCAAAGTTGTAATTTTGAAAAAAATTTGGGATACTTTGTCCAAAAAGGATGAAATGGTCATTTCGAATGAAATTTGAAGTCAAAAAGGGTCAAAAATAAGATCGATCATCAAATTGATCCCTTTTCTATTTTTCAGTAATTTTTAGAATTTGCTGAAATTTTAGAAGGCGATTTACCCTTTGAGGGGTAAAATCTTCATTTTTCTAAAAAGGAGTGAGATGTGAAAATCCCAGACAGAAAGATTGCCACCCACATGGCCCATCACATAATTCTGGCAATTTTCATGACTTATTAGAATAGGAAAGACGATTTACCATTTGAACGGTAAAATCGTCATTTCGGGGAAAGTCGAGACTCGTAAACCCTAACAGAAGGATTTGCCACATAACTGGCCTCTCCTAATTTAGGCATTTTCGAAATATCTCAGATTCAAAGCAGGGACCATTTTACCCCTATCACAAGTTTAGTCAAAGAGGAAAGTTATCCGTTGTTTTTCCTAATAATGCGTACCAATTTGGGATATATTTATCACAAGTATATCAATTTGAGATTTTTTCTGTCAAAAAATAATTTTGAGTAAAATTATCACATGTATATCAGTTTGAGATTTTTCGTGATATTAACTATTAAAAAAATAAGGAAAAAATAGTGTGTGTATCAGAACTGACTGGGGGAGGAGGGGCGAGAGAGAGAGAGAGAGAGAGAGAGAGAGAGAGAGAGAGATGGATTCAACCTAATTTCTAATTCTTGCTTTCATCGCAAGACAGATTTTAGCAACCCGTTGTTCAACAATTGTAGTTGAACAAGAATTTAGCGCTGTATAATTAATTTTGGATGATCGACGTTCAAGAGTACATCCAGATTCGGTGTAAGCTCAAGCTTGTATCTATGATTGGATAAAAGGCTAAATTTCGACAACAAGAGATGGATTGAAGTATTGAAGCCAAATTTTTTGAGATGAAGATGGAGATACCACTTTCACGGGTACCGAACGGGTCACAACGATTGACGATAAGGTAAGTTGAGGTTATTAAAGATAAAGAATCACACGGGTTTTGATTCTTCTATCCCCAAGAAGATATGTATGTGCTTAATGATAATTCATTAAGTTCAAATCCCTTACTCCTCCCTTTTTTTTCCATAAATTTGATTGCAATGTACAATTTGATTATAATTTATATTTGATAATTTAATTTGTTTATTTCATAATTTATTATTTAAAAATTAAATTTAAAAATCAGAATCGGAATCGGCCCTTGAATTGGCCCGAAATCGTCAGTTTTGAACCGAAATCGAGATCACCCCTTAAGGGGCTAGTTCCGATTCAAGGGTGGCCACGAACTGGAACCGGCCAGTTTCGAATTGTGGTCATGTCTAGTTGAAGATTTTCATTATTTGAATTGATCATCATTTTCGACATTAAAGAATTATTCTTAATGATTGCATGTATTTTGGTGTTGGTCTTTTGATGTCTTGCTGGGTGGTATAGTCAAGCAAGGCGGTGGAATCAGCTATTAAATGTGTGCAATTCTCTGCTTGGCATGATAACCTCTCTTTTATCAGCAGATTAATTTATTTGCCATCAAATGAGTTTTGGTTACAGAATAAAGAAATTTTATGTTATTATTAAACGAATTTCTGTTCAAAATCATAAATTTTGTATTTTTATCAAATGCTACTCAGAAACTTGTCTAAAGTATCAAAACGCCAGAAATTATTATTAAAAGTATCATTCGCGATCTTAACTTTCAATTTCACGTGAAAAATAGTGGCAAAAATCCATATGCTACAAAACGATTCATGTACAGGTGATGTCCACGTTTCTCTATGTTGTGGTCTTGTCGAATCAAAGGATGTCTGCAACTCTTTGCGTCATCATGTGCTTTCACGGAATTGGATGTTTGTTTATTGGTACTTGCAAGTGCTTAAAGGCGGAAAGTACAAAGGAGCAATAATTTCGTTCCTTGTTGAACGAATCTTTTTCTTTTGGGTATAAATTATTAAGAATCCAATCAAAAAAGCCAGTAATATACCCAAAGTGATCAATAGCAGAAAAATGAAACAAAAAAAATGATAAAAAAGAATTAATTTAATGAAAAACCCCAAACTGATATGTTTACAATAAATTTAATTCAAATTATTTTTTTATCAAAAAAAATTACAAACTGACATGCTTATGATAAATTTATCCGGAACTAATTTTTTGACTAGGAAAAATCCTAAATCGATACATTTGTGACAAATTTATCATAAATTATTTTTTTGATAATGAAAAATTCTAAACTGGTACACATTTGACAAATTTATCTTTCGTTAAATTGGATTAATATCTCGAAAAATTCAAATTGATACACATGTGATAAATAGAGAAAAAATGATGCGTGTATATCAGTATGTAATTTTTGATGATATTAATCTTTAAAAAAAATAAGGGGAAAAATAATTAGTGTATCAGAAGCGACAGGGAGACAGGGAGAGGGAGAGGGAGAGGGAGATGGATTCGATTGTCCATGACACGTGGACGTAACAATCACGTGGAGAGACGGTTGAAGCAAAGCGGAGATAAGGAAATATGCGGGTACAGTGAAAGAAAGCTTGGATTTTTCCTCTGCCATTTTATAGAAAACCACCTCCAAATTGGGTTGGATGATGATGTATCGTATTTCACCATCTGACATTGCCAATTTTTTGTCGGCAGGGACCATCAATTGACCGCAGAGCATATTGATGGCGAGGTACGTCTGTCTGCACATTTGATATTTGATTATGTTAAGATGGAAATGCAGTTTCATTCTCGATTTCAATCGGTCGATTCCTAAAGTAATAGTGGAAAACTAGGCAATTCGCGGTGTTCAAGAGCGGGAGAGAGAGCGCACGCGCGCGCAAAGCAGAAGAGCGAAAAAGACAGCGGCTTGAGGGAAGATCCGGCGTTCGCGGCGAAATCGTCAAAAAGAGATAAACCTTTTATACTTTTGTAAATTTAATCATATATTTTTTTTAATTTATCAATTCACGTTTAAATCTTTTCATATTTTGTCAATTCAATCTTAGTAATCCAAATTCACCGACGTGGACGTTGACCGCCTTACGTGACACATCAACGTTGACGTGAATAATTCTTTTTAATGATATTTTAATATTTTTTGAATATTTTACTTTTTCATTTTTTACTTTTTTATGTTTTCGTTTTTTCCTTCTTCTTTCCCTCTGACTCAGCCTTGACCCCCCATCGGCGTCGGGCAAGGGTTGCCTGAGGCCAACGAGGGCGAGGGATGCCCTTGCATGGGCGGGTGAGGCTGCCTTGGTCCACTTGGGCGAGAGCGGCCTTCACTTGAGGTCGGAGAAGGTTCAGACCGGGTGATAGTCGAGTGGTGTGAAGTATAAAAGGAAAAAGAAAGAATAAATAAAAGTATTCAAAAATATTATTAAAAAATTTTCACGTTAACCCTGACGGTTCTTCGTAAGACGGCTAGTGTTTAAGTCAGCAATTTATGGCCAATAGGACTGAAAAAATAAGGAAATTACGGGTGGACAAAGAACAAAGTCACTATACATTACTTGCTGCAAAACAGAGAGCAAATTATTACTCATCCGTCTAACATGGCATGCCTTGTACTAACTTGACATTTTTAGTAATATTTTAACATTTTTTTGATTTTTTTTCCTATTCTTCTCTTTATTTTTTTGTTGGAAAAATATAATACATACAATGACAGATCTAACATAGCAGGGGCATGAATCCTGAAATAACAGAGAGGTTTATACCTGACGTGTCTTGGGCTATGTCATTCACTATATATGTTTCAAAAATTTTTTTCTTTGGAAATCTGCAATCTAGAGATCTATGACCCATCTTACCACAGTTGAAACATTTTCTTTGAAACTTATTCTTAGAAACGCCTCCCTTTTGATCGCAACTTTGGCTTCACAATCTTCTTGTTTTAAGATTGTTATACCAAATATATATTCAATTGTCAGAGGCGCAAATGCTTAAATTGACAGAAGCATAACACTGAATTGGCGTAAGCACAAACGCTGAATTAGCAAAAGCACAACACTGAATTAGCATAAACACAACACTGAATTGGTAGAAGCACAACATGAATAGAAAGAAGCACAACAATGTGAACATAATCACAATTAGTATTGAAGGAAATGAAATTGATACAAATACCGAGACCTATGTTTGACACGGTTTCTTTAAAACAGATTTGTCCCCTTCTATACGTGCTTTGAGGTTTCGTGAACGTATGTCTCCCAAGATATAATGGTTGACAACAATAAACGCAAGCACACCACTCCAAAGCATTCGACGAACTTGAACAAAACGTGAACACTATCGAAAACAATGCGAATGCAAAAAATTGAAAAAGACGGGGAAGAGGTTTTCTTTTCGTTCTTAGTGTCTTCTATTTCTCTTCTCTTTTCTACCCTTTGAAATAGAATGGGAAGATATCTATTTACAGGGTAAATGGGGCTTTCGGAATTAATAATGGTTGATTAATTTTGTAACAACAAAATAACAGTGGCTTTGCCGTTACAAAAGTAATGGTTCTGCCGTTATATTATTAATGGCTCTGCCAGTGATTCTGCCATTACAGTAGTAATGGTTCTACCGGTGGTTCTCTGTTACAGTATTAATTCTGTAATAGTCGAATTTAATGCCATTACGTTACTGTTACTAAATTAATTCAGTAGCTGTTACAAAAAATAATTTGTAACAGTTTGGGGGTGTTCTTTGAGTAATAATTTTTCGTTTACTCACATATCAAAATATCCATTTTTCCAACATTTTTTACGTTGGTCGACAACCTTGCTGGTTGACCCTCACCGACATTGGCGAGCGTGTTACGGCCCTAGCCCAGATTTGGCACGTGTCGCGATGCCCTTTTTGTGGCCGGTGAGTGACCAATAGAGTTTAACTACCAAGTTCAGGATGGGTTGGAGTGGTTCCTCTATGCCCAGGACATCATAATATCGAACCATGAATGAAGAAAGGTTTATAATCATAAATTACATATTGAATTTCATATCTTTAATAGGTATAATAACAATATTATTAGTGGCTACTTGTTAGATAATGTGTGGTTGGTAAATAATTTTTTCCATATGTGTTAGAAAATAGAAATTGAGCAGTCAAAAGTGAGGCTCGCGACGCCCAGATCCAGCGAGAAGTGTCTTTACCTCAACTGTAGTTGGCAATGGTTATTTAGCCTTCAATCCAAAAAAAGAAAAGAAAAGAAAAGAAAGATAAACCAAAAAATCTTTGAAAAATTCATCTTATTAAAAATTGTCAATGTTAGCACTGACCATGCCACGTAGGATGACTGACGCTGACATCAGCAATTTCAGGTTAAAATTGATCGGATGAAATCAATTGACAAAATGTTAAAATGTTTATTATTAAAGTGGCATGATTGAAAGGTTTATGAATGTATTAATACAAGTGTTATAATTCAAAACTTTTCAGTAGTTTTCCCCTAATATATTTTTTCTACCTTTTTTAAATCATAAATATTAGTACAATTTCATTTAAGTGTATTTTAGCTTTTGATATATTTAATAATAATAGTGAAACCTTAGTTTGAGTTGTATCTGGTTGATATTATTTTATTTCTATTTAAAATTTTGAATTTATAAAATAAATAGATTCAGACAAAAAACACAAAACACAAAAATGAAAATTATTTATTTGCAAAATTAGGAACACCATTTAGATTAATATAATTTCGACAAATTTGTACATGAATCAATATCGTAATGAATTATTCCTATGAGAGTACTTTCTTTTAAGATTAAAAAAATATGAATACG
Source organism: Rhodomyrtus tomentosa (assembly GCA_028455895.1). Lineage (NCBI taxonomy): Eukaryota > Viridiplantae > Streptophyta > Magnoliopsida > Myrtales > Myrtaceae > Rhodomyrtus > Rhodomyrtus tomentosa. The sequence continues at coordinate 38,270,052 of JAPCWY010000004.1, forward strand.
ATATAAGTCTAAATGGAGTCATAGTGATATTTGTAAGGACCAAAAAGGTTAAAAAAGGTGATGAAAATATACCGCTCTTCCGTTGATTTAGTAAGTAAATCGAAATGAAGAGATATTCTAAATTATGGTCAACAGCATAATTATGAAAACTTGCAAATAGTAATGAGGAATTTGACTAGGGGGATAATGATACACACGATTCATTATGCAATGTAATTTTTGAACATTTAATTTGTTCAATGTGGTCCATGCATTTTATACCAATGTTCAATGTTGTCCCTGAACTTTTAATTTATTTTATGTGGTTCATGAACTTTTAGTACATGTGCAAAACTAGTCGCTTTACTATATCAAAATAATTAATGTTATCCTTCAATTAATATAAGTCCAATGACAACATTGATCATTTTTATAAAGTTCAAGGATTAGTTTAAATATCTATCAAACGTTCAGGATCACATCGAACAAATTAAAAAGATCAGGGACACATTATATATTGGGTCATGGTCCAAGGACCATTTGCTCAAATTTTCTTGATCTTATTATAAAAAGTTGAGGAATTAGATTGAATTAATTGAAAGTCCATGAACCATATTGAACATTTTGAATATTTAAATGGTCACACGGTAGTTTAAGAAGTATTTGCATTATTTCATCCCATATTATCTACTGCAAATCAGAGAGCTTTTACCCCATGCCTGATATGGAACGTAGGCTGGCAGACTTCGGGCAGCCATGCGCCAATTATATCCAACTAGGTGATTGTTTGAATCAAATATGAATTCGGCATCCATTATGATCCCACTTCGTTAGATCATGTTATCAAAGTCGCCAATTTATTGAGTAAGGTATCTTGATCACCGGTCGAAGTCATTTTCCACAATAATAATAATATTCTTCGTCATTTGGATGAAACCTTAAATCCGCCATTTGAAATGGAAAAACTGGTTTGATTTTTCTAAATTGACATAATTATTCGAGCTGTACTGACATGCATGCGAATGGAAATAGGGAAATCGAGTGCAGGCATTAGGTCTCGGACTCGGCCTTGACAAGACCCAAATTGAGGTGTCGGAGAGCTGGACACAGGCACCTTGTGCAGAGAATGGGCACCGGTCCGAAGTCCACAAACGTTGGGCCGAGAACCCGGCGCCATTTTCGACTCCCTGGCTCCTTGGCTCACGTCCACAGAGACCAGGCTCGAGGCCCCGATGCACCATGCTCGATGTCTCAGTCTTTCTAAGCTACGTCAGGAAAGAGGGATCTTAGCATGGGCAGTGTGTTGGGGTTGTTCCACGTTGGTTGTGGAGGGGGCTGGTGGTCGGTTTATAAGTGTGAGGGAAATCCTCAACCTTTGAGCTAGTTTTTGGTTTGAGAGAGTCTCAAGACCACCCAACACTAGTATCAAAACCCGATTTATCAATAAGTTTGGATCCAACAGTCACATGGGAGAGATACGGGTTGTCGCGATCTCCGACCCATGGCTTGATGTGTGAGGGGGGACTCATGACCCGATGTACGAGGGGGAGATTGTTGGGGTTGTCTCACATCGGTTGTAGAAGGGGCTGATGGTCAATTTACAAGTGTGAGGGAAAGTCTCAACCTTTGAACTAGCTTTGGGGGTTGTCCCACATCGATAATGAAAGGGGCTGGTGGTTGATTTACAAGTGTGAGGGAAAGCCTCAACCTTTGAGCTAGCTTTGGGAGGTTGTCTCACATCGGTTGTGAAAAGTCGCGGGTCGCAAAGTTTGAGAGATGCTCAAGACCACCTAACACATTGGTGGACTCAATTGATGACGCAACGTTCAGCGATAGAACAAATAAATCCTTGCTTAAAGAGAGATAAATCTCGAAATTGTAATTGATGTATGAAAAGTCTAATAATGTGAATATTCAAAACTCTAAAGACACCCTTTTATAAAGTGCTAATCCTAATCCTAACTCTACAAGAATTCTACATAGCAAAAACCCAAAATTACAATATACCAAAAAATTGCCCAAAAATAAAGATTAGGTAATATTAAGCAATATCACGTAATATTACGTAGATCGCAATCTTATCTGCATCATTCTCCCTTGCTAGAAAAAAGATTCTTCCTTGAATCCGGTTTGCCTTCTCTTCATATTTTTCAAAATCAATCTCATCTCTAAGATTACGAAATTTGCTTCGTCTAGGATGAACTTTCCAACGAATCAAGCAATACATCAACTTGAGCCCCGCATTATTCATGGTTCGATGTAGAGAAGCGGTCACCATACTAGTCCGTTGAGGTTTCATGATAACAATATGACTATGAGCACCAGACGTCACATTGTTGCTCCGGGTGGAACTAACGTATTTCACCAAGCGGAAGAGTTTTGGAGGGAACTTTTTTTCTGTACGCCTTAAGTGGTCAACAAACAAAATTGACAAATCTAAATCATTGTTCCAGATCTCCTCTTCGATAAGCACCATGTTGATTCTAGGGTTCCTACTTTTTACACATGATAAAAGCTGATTCACTATCATATTATGAGATGATGATTCGCAGAGCTTCCCCATCAAGAGCTCCACAAGCCTTCGGACCATCAAATTCTCTTTAGGCTCCAACTTCTGTAAGTTTGGCCTTTTGCAAGTGGTCTTGCTCAACATCCCTAACATTGTATAATAAACGACAGGATCAAGCTTTACAAACTCACCTCTACCTATGAAGTCTTCCTACAAATCCTTCTGGCAATTTTCCAAATGGAGTTCTCTATAACGTTCGCTAGATTCCTCAACGTAGACATGACCAAATAAAACATGGACTTGGAACCGGCCTGTTTACCGAGCGCATGGTTCCGAACTGGAACCGGTCCTTCCGAACCTTCATTTAAAAAAAATAAAAGAAAAAATTGGAGAAAATGACAATTGCTTGAAGTTGGATTGGAAGTTGGAACCATGTTCTTTTGGTTGAAACAATAGCCCTAAACCACTCAACTACCTTTATTTTGATTGTCCATATTGCAATCAAATTATAAAAAAAAAAAGATATAAGCAAATTGAACTGGCGATTCCTTGAACCGGCTCGGAATTGTCTGTTCCGAATTGGAACAGGAACCGGGACCGAAACTTCCCTCTTATGGGCCGGTTCCGGTTCCAGCTTTTTTTAGGAACTGGAACCGGCAGTTTCACGGAACCGGCCACGTCTACCTCAATGCTATTTACTACCGATCCAACTTGGCCAATTGCTAAGTCCTTCAACGAGCTTGGGAACGTCGGAAACCACCTCGCATTGAACAACAACACGAATGACCGGAGAGACGGAGAATTTCATGGCACGGATCGGATGTGCATCGACTTCTTTCTCATTTGTCAAAGTTACATTCTTTGTGATAAACGGATCAACTCGTTTGCATTTTCTCGACCAATGCCAAAGTTCCAGAGTTTGTAATTGTTCCCGAACTCTTCTTATTGATGTCGCTCCTCACCGATCCTACGTCATCCTTCAACTTGTTCGGGTACCTGCAATCCATCGAATCAGGAATTGTGGGAGCGGCCATGGACAGCTTCGTAGCCTGCTTTCCTTTGATCTTCAGGGGCAACACTATATACGTCACTCCATCCTTCACGAGAGGACACTGATTGCTTCTTCCCGAATGCTGAGCATCTACGTCAAATTGTCACGGCCTCCCAAACAACATGTGACATACATTTATGTCTATCACATCACAATACAGCTCATCGTGATACTTATCAATGGAGAATGAAATTTTGCATCGCTCGCTTACTTGAATGCTTTCTGCTCTAGATTTTATTCATCATATCGTATAAGTGTTAGGACATTTCTCCACAGGTACTCCTAGCTTCTTCACTGCATCTTTTCCGATGATATTCTCCGTGCTTCCACTATTAATGACCACAACAAAAATCATCCCCAGAATGATGCATCTGGTTTGGAATAATTGATGGAGGTGCGAATCATCCTCATGCTTTGGGATTAACATCATTTTGCGCACTACACATTTTACTTCCTCATCTTCTTCTGAACTCTTTGAATATAAAGGGTTATTCTGCCTGCGTACAATAACAGGTTTATCGACACGGTCACCAGGGCACTCGGCCTTCTGTCATTCTACCGATTCCGGTTCACATCAACGCCAAAACCATCAAATCGATCTATCAATTCATCAAATTGAGTTTGATGCGATCTATACGTTCTATTTAACGCTACTCCAAACGTTGCAGTGCGCCGTCCCTAAGGATTGGGCCTCCAGTCTCCTGATCATCGTCATGAAGACCACCGCCAGTCGCCATGGGCTCTAATACCACCTGACGCAGCGTTCATCGATGGAACAAACAAATCCTTACTTAAAGAGAGATAAATCTCGAAATTGTAATTGATATATGAAAAGTCTAATAATCTAAATATTCAAAACTCTAAAGACACCCTTTTATAAGGTGCTAATCTCAATCCTAACTCTATTAGGATTCTACATAGCAAAAACCCAAAATTACAATATATAGAAAAAAAATGCCTAAAAATAAAGATTATGTAATATCACGTAATATTACTTAGATCGTAATTTTTTCCGCATCAACTGATAAAAACATGAAAAGGATTAGGACTCATTTGGAAAAATAAAAAAGTTTAAGAATAAATTGGTAAATTTGGATATATTTACTATTTAGGACCTTTTTGACAGGTTTCCCATTTAGAGTTGTGTCGCTTGCTATCTTATTTTCTTGATTGACAGATATAACTGGATTCAAATAAGAAAACACACCAAAAAAAAAAAAAATCAAACTTTTTAGCCATCTAAAAAGTAGGGATAATATTTAGATTAATAATTGAACGAGAACTCTGTCGATAAATTGTTGCCGTAATGAGATATTCTTATGAAAACACTCACTTTTTAGATAAAAGAAATTTGGATCCCATATAAGTGCAAAGGAGGTTCTATTTCTGCGTTTATAGAGATAATAAGGTAAATGTAATTAAATGTAACTATAATAATATGTACAAAGACCAAAAAGGTAAAAAGTTTATGAAAATATAGTTTTTTTTTGTCGATGTAGTAAATGTTATTAAAATGAAACGATATTCTAAATTCTGCTCAATAGTGTGATTATGAAAATTTATGAACAGTCCTTAAAGATTAATTAATTATGAGAAGTTGAGGAACAAGGACGAATAAATTCAAAATTCAAAAACTAGATTGAACATTTTGAATAGTTTAATGACCACATCAAACAAATTAAAAATCCACATGTGACTTTGCACGATTGATCATATATTGTGTGTTACAAAATCAAAGCTTTATTCAAGCTCCATGACTTAAGTGAATGTCGTAGCTGGTATTTGTCGTGCTAGTATCCCGAGTAATAGTCGAGGTGTACGCAAATTAGTTTGGACATGCCGATCATAAAAAAATAAAAAATAAAAAAATCAGATCTCTATTACTCACGCATGATATGGACGATGTAGACTATTACACCTCGGGCGACCCTACTGCAGTTTTACCTAAACATCAATTCGACATTCATTGTGGACCCAATTTATTAGATGACATTAATAAAGTCGTCAAGTGCCTTGCTCGCCGGTCCCCATTTGTCGGATGTGGCGGTGGTTCCAACACACCCGAGTCCCGTATCTTACTAGCGAGGCTCGAGATAGATTCGATACGTGTCCAAACGACTTCCACAGGCCCTTTTTTTTTTTTTTTTCTTATTCTTCTTTTTCTAATTTAAACTCAGTTTATTTTGCATTTAAAAAAAACATAAAAATACTAAATTTCATGAAAATGACAATATTTTCTCTTATTTAGCATAAGCCAAAATGGAATAGTTTCCTGAATAGGCATACATTATTTGAGCATTAATGACTTGTGAATGGCAACCTGGTTATTAAGTAGAGGTGAGCAAAGAAATCGAAATCCATCGAAACCGAATCGGATCATATCCAAAAGGCTCGTCTTGGGCTGTTCTTATCGGGTATCGGTCCAGTTATCGATTTCAATTTGCTGGAACATAAAATTAATTGTAATATGGAGATGTTGATACGTAAATTGGCACGATATCTTAGTTTTTTGCGGGAAGGTAAAAAGTTGTTCATTCCCCTTCTACTAAGCAAAAGACAAAATATAATGAAGATATCACTGCGAAAACAGGAAAACTACGGATAGACCAAGAAAAAGAGTCAGTAAATAGCTGCAAAGACAGAGAGCGAGCGACAATTAAGTTCCCCGGACCTCCTTCAAGCTTCAACGTCCATATATAGGCGAACTCCTTCTAAGCGTCCAAAAAGCAACCTCTTTCGGAAAAACACCATGTCGTCGGAAAAACACGTCGCCGTCCTCGCCTTCCCGTTCGGCAGCCACCCTTGGCCTCTCGCCAACCTGCTCCTCAAGCTCGCCGCCGCCGCCCCGGACATCCTCTTCTCTTTCTTGAACACGGCCAAGTCCAACGGCGTCGTTTTCCCTCCGCCGTCGAGAGCCGAGCTACCCACCAACATCCGAGTCTATGACGTCAGCGACGGCTTGCAGGACGACGACCACCAAGGGGCGACGAAGCATCCGAGAGAACAAGTGGAGTTGTTCCTGAAAGCGGCGCCCGAGAGTTTTGCAGCGGCCGTTGACGCCGCGGAGCGAGGCGCGAGGAAGAAGGTGACTTGCTTACTGACCGACGCTTTCTTGATTTTCGCGTGCGAAATGGCAGAGAAAATGCAGGTTCCCTGGGTAACCCTCTGGGTTCCCGCGCCGTACTCATTGGCGACCCACTTGTACATTGATGTCATCAGTGAGCTCCGTCGTGAATCCTCCGGCGGTGCCACCTCCACTGACGACGACAAGGACGAGAGCCTCGGAGTAATTCCTGGATTATCTATGATGCGCATTTCAGATTTACCGAATGAGATACTCGATGATCAGGATGCATCAAGTCTTGCGTGCGTGCTGCGCGAGATGGGGCGTGTGCTCCCGCGGGGCGCCACCGCGGTCGTCCTCAACTCCTATGATGAAGCGAACCCAACACCTCTGATAGCGGACCTGAAGTCCAAGTTCAAGATCCTCCTCCAAGTGGGGTGCCTCACGGTGTCGTTCCTGCCACCGCCGCTGCCGTCGAGCTCCGCCTCCGATGCTACCGGTTGCTTGGCGTGGCTAGATTCCAGAGAACCTCGGTCCGTGGCGTACGTATGCTTCGGGACTGTGGCAGCGCCGTCGCCAGGCGAGGTATCAGCCCTCGGAGAAGCCCTGGAATCCACCAAGACCCCATTTCTGTGGTCCCTTAAGGAACACGTGATGACACACCTGCCCGAGGGGCTGCGGGAGCGGATGAGAGCTTACGGGAAGTTCGTCCCATGGGCTCCGCAAGGGCAGGTGCTAAGCCACCCGGCGTGCGGGGTGTACGTGACGCACTGCGGGTACAACTCGGTGCTCGAGAGCGTGGCAGGGGGAGTGCCGATGGCGTGCAAGCCGTTTTGGGCGGACAACATGATGAACGGGAGGATGATAGAGGAAGTGTGGGGGATCGGAGTAAAAGTAGAAGGCGGGATCATAACGAAGAGCGGGATGATGAAGGCGTTGGAGGTGGTGTTGAGGAGCGAGGAAGGGAAGGAGATGAGGCAGAAGGTTGGTGAGCTGAGGGAGAGATTGGTGGAGGCGGCTGGGCCTTGTGGGAGCGCCGAGGCTGATTTCAAGGCGCTTCTGGAGCTCATCTCCTCTTCGTGAAATGCAAAATTCAACTGGTACGATCCTCAGCAGAGTGCGTCGAACTCATGGATAGCTATTAGTGTCAATTATTTTTCACCGCACAAACTCCCAATCAATGAATGCTCAATGCAAAACACACGGTGATGGCGTATGAATCTACATTGCTCCCGGAAAAGCATTTCCCTTCTAAATTTCGGCCTCCTTTCTTAATGGTCCATTTCAATTCGACGTGTTATTTTAGCAGATTGATTTCCTGTACTTGTGGTTATATCTTTCAATGAGCTAGTTATATCTTTCCTGTACTCTGTGGTTATTTTAGCAGATTGATTTCCCTTCTAAATTGGTTTTCATTTCTTTTCCCATCTTGTATTCTTCCTCTCCTAATTGAAGGAAAACATAATATTCTCTCTTCCATAGTTGGTGATTCGAACCTATATTTTGAACGAGAAAGATGAATATACTTATTACTTCAGCAATTCTTTATAATCAAGATGAGAAACTTAGGCTTGATGCACTACTTCCTTCGGATCGAGATTGACTGACTCGAAGAAGGAATTTTTCGTCTCTGAGAAGATGCAAAGAACCTACTAGTGTAATTTATTTTTTTTCGAAACTTTCTAGTGTAATTCACAGTGAAGTATTGCAACACAATTCTGACACTGAATTACATTTATGTCTTGGACGCGATCAGTCCAGTATCGTGCTTTATGCGGAGTCCATACATCATTCGCTTCGGAGCTACGAAAGTGGCTCTAGACATTTACGAGAAACTACAACCTACATCATGAGGTGTCGGCCACACCGACAGTAAGTAGGTAGGCTGTGCGGACAATAGATTGGGCATCCATGGAGCGAGACTCAGTGGCACAATCTACCGTAGGAGGCGAGAATGTTGCTGTCGCTACTACTACAAGTCAAGCAACCTGGCTCAAAGAATACAAGAGGACATGCAGAAGTGAAGGCAAAACTTACTATGATATTTTGCGGCAAAAAAATCTGCCATCTCAAAAAGTCTTGTAGGGTTTATCGCACTAAATACTAAAACAATATCTTTACAAAATATCAAAACAAAATAGATCTCATACCCATAAACTTAATATACAAATCCATAAGCAAAACATGCAAATTTATATCATACAACAATCGAATCGATTTATACATACATATACGTATTAATCATACTAAATCGCATGCCTTAGAATCCAATTGTATCACTGATCAACGAAGTAAATCACGTGTGACGGAAATACCTCAATACCACGGATTAAGAGCCTCGAATGTGCAAACGATAAAGTGATCCGGCGATCTCTTGTTCTTCGTGATAACCTGCGAAAGAGAGAGCTTCTATGGGAGGGTATTATGATTGCATTCAATTCCCAAAGAGATATACTATTTTCTATGTTTTATTTTGTAGAATAGTAAAATGTATCTTGTGATTGCCAATCTATCAATGTAATATTGGCAAGGATTGATTTTCCCTTTAATTGGCGCAATCAATGATATTTCGCTAAAGAACCGACATAGCATGATAAAATAGCATTTCATATGAATAATGCAAAGCAATGAAGAGGACGAGCTTCCAAGATTAAGGTTCAAATTGATGATATATTCATTAAAGCACCCCCCCCCCCTCAAAATTCAAGTTTGAGACACTTGGAAGCATGATCTAAATATCACAAAAATTGGATAGGGGAGTGTTAAAATAAGGAATTTACAATTATGACATTCTGACAATATTGTTATTATTTCTGACCACACGATTTTTTAATTAATGAGTACTTTATACAAAACATGCGGTGATGATGTGTGGATCTACGGTTAGAAATTACTGACAGTATTGTCTGCCTGTTAGAGAATCATTTCCCTTAAAATAATGCTCTAATTTTCTAGAATGCTAAAGGAGCGACAACATTGAGATTTTTAATCAGTTTCTTGTGCTATTTGAGGAGTTGGCACTGCCGAGAAGCAAGTATGAGGAGGATGTTTTTATTAATAACCACACTTGTGTTTGGGGTTCATGGTGGCGCTGCCGGAATTGAAGCTGCCGAGGCAGTAAATGAACTAATGAAATCAAATATTGCTCGAAAAGGGGCGACATAAAGTCATTCCACTTTTTCACCCTAATTTTTCTGCCTTTAGAAGTTCATTTACCGGAAGATTATTTGTGGTCATTTTTACCTTTCTCGTTCAGCTTCTTTGATTCTTTTGATCAAAAAGTTATCGGATGATTCTTGGTTGTTTCAACATTAACATCAACAATAACTTTATCCCAAATTAGTTGGGGTCGATGGTTGATGAATCTCAAAAAATCATAAAAATAAAAGCAGAATTAATCGAGATAAAAGAGAAAAATGCGTAAAAATAAATGAGCAAAGATAAATATAAATATATATATATATATATGTATATATATATCTATCTATACACTACCCTTACACAACATTAATAGACTTCCTTCACTCCATCCTAAGACAAACCGTACGCCAATCTATTTACTACTCCATTAAATCTTGTTTTACTGCTTTTTCCCAAGTAAATTTTGGCTGACCTCTTGCTTTCTTCGTGTTATGCTCTCGATATCAAACTTCTGTTCGTACTGGTGCAACTAAGGGACTTCGAAGTATATGTCAAAACCATCTCAATTTATGTTCTCTTATCTTTTCTGTTACCGGTTTTACTCCAACTTTTCGTCGAATATCTTCATTCCTTATCTTGTACATCTTGTATGACCACACATACACCTTAACATTCTCATTTTCACTATTATCATTTTATGCTCATGTTTCCTTTGTGGTGGCCAATATTTAGCTCCATTTAACATGGCAGGTTTGACTATTGTTCTATAAAATTTTCTTTTTAGCCTAAAAAGAATTTTGCGATCACACAAAAATTTCGATGTACCACTCCATTTCATCCAACCTGCTCTGATTCTATGGCTTACATCCTCATCAATCTCTTTTTTCTTTTACAATATTGATCAAAGATATCTAAATGTGTCTTTCTTGGGTACCTTCTGTCCGAGCATATTTACGATTTTTTGATTCCCTCTTCCTGTCGTGTCAAACTCGCACTTCAAGTGTTCTGTCTTACTTCGATTTAGCGTAAACCCTTTAAACTCTAACGTACTTCTCCATACTTCTAACTTAGCATTAACCCTAGCCCTGGTCTCATCAATAAGCACAATACCGTCTGCAAATAGTATACACCACGGCACCTCATTTATAATATATTTTGTTAGCTCATCCATAATCAGGGCAAAAAGTTAAGGGTTCAAAGCAGAACCTTGGTGTGAGCCTACTATGATTGAAAAATAACTTGATGTGCTATTACAAACCTTCACACATGTAGTAGTACCGTCATACATGTCCTTGATTGACTTTACATACTTTGAAGGTATTTTTTTCTTCTCAAGAATCCACTACATAACTTTTTTTGGAACCTTATTATACACTTTCTTGAGATCAACAAATACCATATGGATGTACTTTTTTCTTTCTCGGCATCTCTCCATTAATTGTTGTATCAAGAAAATAGTCTCCATGATAGATATTCTTAACATAAATTCAAATTGATTCATAGAAACCTTGATCTCTATTCTCAAACAATGCTCAATAACTATCTTCCACGAATTCATTGTATGGCTTATAAGCTTGATACTTCTATAGTTAGACTAATTCTGGATATCCCATTGTTCTTGTATATAGGCATAAGTATACTATTCCTCCATTCATCAAGCATCTTCTTAGTTTGGAGGATCTTGTTAAAGAGACTAGCTAACCAACTTATTGCTACATCCCCTAATCATATCCACAGTTCAATAGGAATACCATCGGGTCCCAAGGCTTTACTAGTCTTTATCTTTTTTAATGCCTCCCTAAATTTTCGTGTTTTAACTCTACGCACAAACCTTCTTTTTGAATCATCAGAATCATCTTCCAAATCCACCTCACTTCTATCATTCTCTCCATTAAAAATTTTGTTAAAATAAATTATCCGCCTACCATTAATGTATTCATCTCTTATCAAGAGTGTTTGATTTTTATCCTTAATACATCTAACCTGTGTCAAGTCTTCACTTTTCTTGTACTTTGACTTTGCAAGTCTATAGATGCATTTTTTCCCTTCTTTGCTCCCAAGTTTTTTGTACATATCGATGAAAACCTTGCGTCTGGCCTCTCACACATCTTTCTTGACACTTTTTCTCACAAATCTAAACTTTTGCAAATTCTATTCATTAGGACATTTATGTAGACATCTGAAACACTCATTCTTTTGTTTAATTGCCTCCTGTACCTCTTCATTCCAGCACCGGGTTTACTTTGTTTAATGTCAATTCCTTCTACTTTCCCTAACACCCCTTTGCTTCTTAGTTGCTTGCTTTTTTTTTTTTTTTTTTAATTATGGTTGGTGTAATGTTCTTTTCCAAAGTGGAGTTGTGACACTTAACTGCTTTGGTGATTTTTGCTCTGGCATTGCTTACATGTGGAAACAGAGGAAGCTGCCCCAGTGGAGGAGAAGAGGCTGGCTATGTGGGGAAGTAATGTCCCTGATGATTTGGAGTTGGACCAGACGCTTCTTGCTGAAGCACTTAAGAAGGTAACTGGTCCATTTTCAGTTCTCTACCGGTTCTTTATTTCGTCCTTTCCAACATATTTCCTCTAAAAAAAAAGGATAATTAAGGAAAGAAGTGGGAATTTCACATAGATCAACAAATACAATGTTGAGTGGGTCTGGCTACCGTTGAAAGTCAACAATGAAATTGAGGTAGCCAGTTTTTTTTACTCAGAATAAATTTAGTTCTTAGTTTAGTAATGTATACTGTACTGCAGAAGGCACGCTCCGTATAACGGTAGGGAAAGGCAACGGAATGTTATGTCTTTGATTTGTGGTAACCGGCTCTTTTTTTAGAAGCAATGGGAAGGCAACAATTGAGTCATAGCCAGCCCTTGTTTAATTCTGCTAATTCTTGTTTGATTCATTTTGCACAGGAGGATATGAGAAAGAGAGGAGAAAGATGAAAGAAAGCGCAAATACAATGTCAGATGGGAGGATGAGGTATTCTCCTCTCTCAATTTTGAGTACCACGGACGAACTGGAATTCCAGTCCTTTCAATTTTTTGTGGATTATGTGTTGCTGCAATGACCTATTACTTGCAAGTTACTGCTGAGGAGATGGAGGCGTATCGGATGAAGAAGATACACCATGATGATCCAATGAAAGCATTTCTGAGCTAGGTAGATAAATAGCATGTAATAGTCAGCTGGTCTACCTGGAGCACATCCACTATAGATGTAATGTGATCGTTACAATAACCATATGGTAGTGTTCCCCTAGTTTTCTGTATTGAATCCAGCCTCGTGGCATCTGTTGGTATCTCTTTTGTGGTAGTTGTTTCAGGATGAATACAAAGCTGAATATGGGCGAATTCTTATGCTTTTGGAGTTTGGTTGCTTAGTTTGTTTATGGATATATGTATGTGATGTATTCATTGGAGTCTTGTTTGGTTCCACTTTCTTTGTTTTCATGTGGTGGTGCCTCATTTCACCTCCTTTGATCTGTCTGTGTGTCTTTGGGTGACATTTTACTGAACCTGATGAGGGATATCTCCGGTTCATAGCGTGAAGGGAGACCAATTTTTCCTGAACACTTACTACTCTCTTTGCCGTCATATCAACTTACATCACAGAATTATATCCACTTTAAACGAGGGGAATGGATGTTCCCTTCATCATTTGATACCTTGTTTTCCAGAAGTCACTCGGGACTTTGAACAGAAGAGTGGTCATGTTTGGAGTAAAATGAAAGAGGCAATGCCTCAGTCTATGCTCCATGCATTTCTAGATTGTCTCACATAATTGAGCCTGATTGATCTATGGAACGAAGAACTTGTGTAGTCCGAGAACACGTTACATCCTAGTCCAATTCAAAGGAGTTCGTCCTAGCTTTCACTTCCTCTGAACAGTTGTTTTGATCAGAAATTTCCGAAGAGTTGGTGGATGATGTTCCTGGACATCACTCAAATTTACCAACGGTTGCCTGCTATTTTCGCCCGTGCTTGATAGTATGTTGTATTGGAAATCTAGGCTCTATTATGCAAAGTTTATATACGACAAAGGGCTGAGTTTGACGACAGTATTCACAAACCCAAACGGGAGGGAAAAAAATAGAACAAGAAGAAATGTATATATGAAGTTATCAACTACAAATTCCGTGCCATCATCTCCTGACGCTCCATTTCAGCTCGGAACTTGGAGATGAACTCCTCGGCTCTCTCATCAATCCTGTGAGTCAGCGGCGATGCCAGCCCTACCGACTCCCACATGTCGTCCGCTTCGCATGTCTCTGCGTTACTTTCATCGTGACCTCCATCATTCTTTCCTGCCTCCAGGGCAGAGTGATCAACAGTAGCGAGGCTCTTGGGACGTGGCATATACTTCACAGGAAGTGTCTAGGCAATGGTGCCCTATGATCCCTTCCAGAGGCTCCTTGAAGAGCTTATCGACAAACACATGCGCTTGCTGCTTCTGCGATGCCGAACATTGAAAATGCCCGACGTGGGCGCTCGTTGAGTTCTCCGCCTCTGCTGGCGACAGGGTTGCTTCACGACAAAGACAGACTCCTTGGCTCCTGAAGAAGCAGTGGCGAGAACTTGAGTTTTGGGTGATTTGTAGACAAGTCTTGGCCTGCGGATCTTGGGGAGCTTTCTCTGAAGCTTGGAGGTGAGAATCTTCCAGGCCTTCTTGGGAGGCGTAAGCCTCAGACTCAGGCAAGACATGAGCAAGGAGAGAGTTGAGCGTATGCTATGCTTCTGGGGGCATACAAATGGCTCTTTATAATGACAAATAGGTTATAAGATTCTTTTATGTTTTCTTGGGTTGGCGGATTGAACATTTCATGGGATGGCTTAGGTTTCACGCTGTGTGATTCTATGGATCAACTTGGTTCTTACGCTAGATTTCTGGGCCACTTTAGCCATGGCTTCTTCATATCCCCAACGTGAAAGCGCTAATGTTCTTTAATATTAAGATATTCTTCGAATATGTAATTCTGTCTTCGATGATATCATTTGGGTCGCTCAAGTGTAAGAGAACTTTTGATGATTAGGCCGCTGAACTTAGTTTCAATCGCCGAGTCACTGAACTTTCCATTCTTGTTTTTGCAACCGATGAATTTTGATTGAATTTCGACAAGTTTTCTAGCAAATTGCTGATGCGATGGACACATGGACACCACATCATCATATGGCTGAAGAATCGGCTGAAACCCGATTAATATATAACAATTACCAAAGAGAAATTGAAAATTTAGTGTGTTCGGTAGTTTGAAAACGGCACTAAATTTCAAATAATAATAATAATGATGATGATGATGATGAAACTTTTTTTTATAAATAATAATGGAATTTATACACATCTTTTGTTGGTATCCGGGCATAATAATTAGGTGGTCCTATCTAGATAAGCTCTCTTCATATGAGTCATTCAATGATGTGAGATAGGATCCACATAATCTAACAACTCGTATACACTGAGATAACATAAGTCGAAATTATGAAATAGATAACATCTGCTCTGCCAGAAGTTCGGCAGAGAACTCCTCAAGGAAAACTGATGAAGTGCATCCAATTTGTGCAGGAGCTTCATACCAACAGAAGTAAGCTCAGAATACCAATACTTTTGAGCTGCAGAGAACAGTTGTTGAAGCTCCGAAGTAACCAACGGTCCATTTTTTCAAAGAAATCTTTTATCTATGATGCTGACCCAATCAGCATCCGGGTTTAGTAGGTCATAAGTTCCTCGCATGTTGTTCCGTTTGCTCCAGAACACCAAAGTAATTCAAACAAAACTCCCAACACACATCCTACACGCTTTATAATTCTAGCAATCTCATCTCTCCAAAGATTCCAAAAGCAGACCAATGAGTCAACGCAAATCTGATTCCCCAAGGTCTGTTGTTCAGAATACTCTATTGGGTTTACAAGACAATCTTATTCCCAGCAAAACTTTGAGATATTTCGACCAAGACGGAAGTCCAAAATGCTTCGAGCGTATAGTATTTCACCTCTGACACTTCCATTTCTCCTGGAAGCACTCAAACATTCTTTCATTTCAGCCAAACTGCACTGTTTACTCAACGGAATGCTTGATTCTACAGAAACATATTCATGGAAGGCAATAGACTCGGGCTCTGCAAGATGTTTGGCTTTTGCTAACAGCTCCTCCTTTTGTGCAAACTGCTTCAAGGGCCACCCTTTGCTTCCGGAAGCCCAAAGGGAATAGAATAACACGCACCACAGGATATTCATCGACGCTTCTCTATTTCGTCCGCTCTTCCAAAGTAGATCAACCTCACGAAGGATGTCACCTTTCATCCTCACAATCTTTGCCGCCTCTGAAAAGTTACCGAAGTCTTCCTCCAAACTGATAAGTTCATCGAGGCATCCCAGCCTGTTGAGTAAGTTCCGCATCGAATCGATGCAATGAAAAGCCTTCACATACTTCATCATGGCCCTGTAGTCTCTGAGATTATAGTAATGAAGGACACAACTCTCTAAAAAGCCGTGCTCCAATTTCTCCATTTCTTTACTTTTCTTTATTATTCCGCTGTTCTCATTTCCCTGCCTTTTCCAATCTTCAATGTATCGCAGACCCATTGCAAAGAGTTTACCTTTAGCACAAATGGACAAGCACTTAGAGAAAATATTTCCCCTTGAATATGCCTCTGCTGCAAGACTGTACCGCCCTGCTAGAGAAAAACACTCTCCAGCTTTCTCCAAAGCATGTTGTCCACATTTTTCCATATATATTCTACCTGTTGAAGCATAAACGAATATAATGGCAGTCTCATTTACAATGTCCTGATGTTTGCGTAAGATTTAATAACTCAACGATGTTCAGAAGATAAAAATTAGCCAAGGGACATTTGGAAGCAATGCTCTTGCACAGCTGAACTATATGCTCCAATGTCAAGATATGAAAAAGGATAAACGTTCGTAGGTGGCTACAATACGAAGAAGTTGTCAACTGATAACCCCAGCTTTTTTTTTTTAACTTACAGGTGAATACTGTGTTAAGAACTTTGCAGCTCAAATTTTTCCAAGCCGCTAAGAGTGCAAAGGCGGGCTGTCATGTAGAAAATAATCAACTTCTCAACACAAAGGCATTAATCATGAAGTCGACATTAATTACAGCTTGCTCAAAATTTACCAAAAGCATTTGGAAATTAACAAGTGAGATCAAACTTATTTTTTTCTCAAATATTGAAAGAGAAAAATTATAATCGGGTACCTTACCCAAAAAAAAAAAATTATAATCGCGTAAACAAGTGGGTACAACACATGTAAAAAACTATATACAAGAGAGAAATTTTGATCAAAGTCAAACTTCCTCTTTCTTAGGCAGCTTTGACACAGCTACAACGAGAAGAAAAATAAAACCAGCAGCATAAAGCATATGAATTGTCCTTCTTTTCAGTTTGAAGGAAACGAAAGATATGGCAAAAAAGAAAACATCATACCTGCTTTCTCAAATTCCTTCAACATGTAGAAACACTCTGCCGTAGAGTCAGCCACTCCATTTGCTTCATAAATATCAGCAGCCTGCCTTCAAAGGTGAGAAGCCTCTTGTGGACTTAAAACGTGCTTGAGATCTGCATCTGCTTTCAAAGCAGAGGCCTTAGCCAATTCTCCCCGTAATCATACCTTGCTCTCTCAAAGCACATTGTTGACATTGGGTAGTTAGCCTCACGTAAGAGCTTGAGGGGAAAAAAAAAACAGCAGAGAGAGAATGGAGAGTTGGAATGTAGGAACCTTAACGGGTAAATTGAGGGAATTGACAAATACTTTTACTAGAAGGAGGGTAAATATTGATTGACTGCAAGAGACTAAATGGAAAGGAGAGAAGGCTAAGGAAGTTGATGGCACCGGATTCAAGCTATGGTATACAGGCACAATAAAGAGTATAAATGGAGTTGAGATTCTAATCGACAAAAATTTCAAGGATAGAGTTGTTGATGTTGAAAGAACATGAGATAGTATTATTTTAGTTAAGTTAGTAGTGGGGGATTTGATTTTGAATATCCTTAGTATGTATGTCCCTCAAGTTGAACTGCAAGCGTCCGAGAAGAGCGGGTTTTGGGAAGATCTGAAAGAGATTTTAAGGCAGATACCACACGAGGAGAATGTATTCATAGGAGGAGATCTAAATGGACATGTCAATCAGAGTAGTGGAGATTTTGACAGAGTTCATGGAGATTTTGGATATGGAACTAAAAATGATACTGACGAAAACATTTTGAGTGCGGCATTAGCTTATGATTTGATGTTGGCAAATAACTTTTTAAGGAAAAGAGAGTCACATCTGATCAATTTTCGCAGCAGTCAAAATTGTAACAAGATTGATTTTTTTATTGCCAAAAGAGAGGATAGAGCCTCGTAAATATGCTCGGACAAGAGGTACCCAAGAAAAATATGTTCGGACAGGAGGTACCCAAGAAAAATACATTTAG
The DNA here is from genome assembly GCA_028455895.1 of Rhodomyrtus tomentosa. Classification (NCBI taxonomy): domain Eukaryota; kingdom Viridiplantae; phylum Streptophyta; class Magnoliopsida; order Myrtales; family Myrtaceae; genus Rhodomyrtus; species Rhodomyrtus tomentosa. The sequence goes on from JAPCWY010000004.1 coordinate 38,288,227, forward strand.
ATATCCGGGATCAATATTGCAAAAGGAGGGAGAGATTGATGAGGATGTAAACCATAGAATTAGAGCAGGTTGGATGAAATGGCGCAGTGTATTGAAATTTTTGTATGATCGCAAAATTCTTTTTAGGTTAAAAGTAAAATTATAGAACAGCAGTCAGACATGCTATGTTATACGGAGCTGAATGTTGGCCAGCACAAAGTAAACATAAACATAAAATGGGAGTAGCGGAAATGAGTATGTTAATATGGATGTGTGGTCATACAAGGATGGATAAGATAAGGAATGAAAAGATTCGATAAAAAGTTGGAGTAAAACCGATGGCGGAAAATATGAGAGATCATATATTGAGATGGTTTGGGCATATACTTCGAAGTCTCTTAGATGCACCGGTACGAACAAAAGTTTACTATCGAGAACATAACACGAAGAAAGCAAGAGGTCGGCCGAAACTTAAAGCAATGGAGTGGGAAATAGATTGGCGTACGGTTTGTCTAAGGATAGAGTGGAGAATACCATTAGTGTTGTGAGTGGTAGTGTATAGATATTTATTTATTTATTTATTTATTTTTACACATTTATCTCTTTTCCCTCGCTTGATTCTGCTTTTATTTTTATAAATTTTTGGGGCTCATCGACCACCGACCCCAACTAATTTGAGTTAAAGGTATTGTTGATGTTGATGTTGATGTTGAGGAGAGAGAGAGAGAGATCAATAGCTTCTTCAAAGAATGTGAAAAGAAGAAGAAAAAGATAACGGAGTCCTCCTTTATTGGAAAAATCAGTGATCTGAAAAAAACAAAAAACAAAAAACACTGCCATCAACCGGATAACCTCAGAAGAAGAAAAAAATTTAAAAAAATCCATATGATATGGTTTATCTGTTGTGCCTGAATGAAGTAATCGGCCAAAGTACCATATTTTGTATCATGGAACGTCCACATTCTACAAACTTTTTTTCAGGATCAAGTTATACTTTTTACAGTCACTGTTGTCATTCAAATCCCTAGGCATTCAAAGAGATTGACGACTCCAAATGAGGCAAAATTAACAAATACATGAAGAGGAGCAACCAATAAAGAAAAAACAGAAGGGCCTGATCTACCAACCTAACTTGAATGAGGCATTTCTTCTTCAGTAGTCGAACATTGGTTTGGAGAACTCCAGGTCATCCTCAGAAATCCACAATCTTTGCCTCGTCCGAGTAATTGCGACGTAAAATTGCTTCAATTCAAAGGATAATATGTCGTGCTTCGCACTATCGAAACTTGGGAAAGACAATTGAGAGCTGTTATCGAACAAAGCTTGCTCCTTCATGTATCCATAAATGACCCTCCATTGACTTTTCAGGGGTGACGTGCCAAAAAAGTTGTACAATACAATGTCCTGCACAATGTTACAGGCACAATTTTCTGGTAAAAACATCCGATTAAATTACAGATTTTGAATTTCATGAGTACATGAACATTTAGGAAGAGAATATTTGGACTCATTTTGACGCACTTGCCAATCAAGATCAGTAAAGTTGCAAAATCTTTGATATTTTCCATTAACCCAGATGAAGTAGTTGACATGAGCCCAAACAAATTCTACCTTATGTGTATCTAGATGAGATAGGCTACATACAAAAAAGGGTGTGTATTACAGAGTAACAGCTAGTAAAAGACTCATACAAAAAAATTGGCCCTTCAAATATGTTCGTGAAATCTCTATTGCTGCTACCATTAAAATCAGATGACAAACAAAAAAACCAGACACACACCTGAAATTCCAACCCCTTGCACTCCACTATCGTCAGAACTAGGGCTTGCCCTTTCACAAGCTTTGAAACTTCATTTTGAGAATGGTCATCTTCGTGCTAAAATAACCTGCTCTGCTCCGAAGCCAACAAATTACCACTAACATCAGTGTTGCCAAAAATTGATGGTATGGCACTTTCCTCATTCTCTTATTCAAGCAAAATTGGGGCTTCCCTAGAAATAAAGCTTTCAAGGCTTGAAGTGTCAACGGATAAAGGGAAAAAACGGTAAAGAAGATCAACTACGCTCTGCGACAGTTTGAGTATACCAGCATGAGCGCGGAAGTTCTGGCTCAAATGGAAAGTTTTTGAAAGACATCCCTTTTCCATTCTGATATCAGATCCATCCATTGAATTTTTCAGGAACTCATTGTAGAAAAGGGACCTTATGTCTTCAAGCCTGAAGTCTATTCCCCTTGCAATAGTTTGTGCAGCGTTGCCAGAAAACACGAAGCCCTCAGCAACATTTCTACAGATATATTTGAACAGTGAAATTTGCCTCATGGAGAAATCCTGCACTTCATCAATACATACAAAATCCAACACATTACCAGCAAACTTCTCACGAAAAAGACGGCAATGAAGATCATTGACAAGATCGGCCCAATCAAATTCACCATTTTTCATTTTCATCTTTTTCATAATCCTCAAAAGCATCATAAATTTCTTCTCTTCTCTGACTACTCAGAGTGGAAACACGATCCTCTGAGAGTGAAAACATAAGCTAGTCTGTCAAGTTTGCCATCAAAACAATCTGCTGTGAAGACCACCCTTTATGTGGGACATTATTTCAGTGAATACTCTGGAAGGATCAAGCCTCCTCCTCATCCTGTCATTGAAGTGAGGCCAATAAACTGCACAAAACTTTTCGTAAGTAACCTCCTTTTCTCTTAGACGACTTTGCGAGGCAACTGATCTAGAATTGTAGGATTGGTCATGACAAAACTCCCTCAGATCAGGGAAACTTTGGAAGAATGAAACCCCAACTGTTCCATCTAGCATCATCAGAAGCTTACGAAAGTTATAATAAGGGGAAAAGAGTTAGGAGCTATATTGACAAACGAATCCGGGATATCCTTGAATAATGCCGCATCATCAACAATCTCATCGACTGAAGAGCTTTCTACTCTATGTTTTGCACCGCTGAAGGATTAATTAAGCTAGCAATTAGAAATGAAAATTTATACTTCAAACTTTCGGAATAGCTACAGCTGCACATGCAATCTCATAATTTCTACTTTTAGGTAACTAACAGAGAAAATTCATGTACCTCATTAGTTGAGATACATGCTGTTTCACCACAAAACATAATTTTGCACTGACAGTCACAAAAATCTGGTGCAATACACAATCCTCTGCTCCTTCACTGATTTCGTCAACATTGATTTCCTGGGAGGCATCTTTGCTGTGACTGATACCACTTTGGATTTCCTAAAATCCCCTGGTTGCTTCATCACGCAGTTTCTTGTTTCTAAACAGCTTCATTGTCAGAACCGTAGTTTTTCCAGTTCCAGATCGCCAAGTATAAAAGTGCTATCCAAATGTTTGATCAATTTTCTCACATCCTCTAAAGGCAATACATCCAAGGTTGTCAAGATCGAGATCCTGCTTAGGATCGGGAGGGGTGGTAGGATTGTAAATCGTGGGATCGACACGGATCGTAAGATCCTACTAATATACTACCTAAATTAAAAAATTATATTTAAACACACACACACACACACACACACACACACATATATATATATATATGCCAACTCATAACAACTTCAAATTCAAAAGACATAGATATGTTTTTTTACAGCACATACTAAAACCACAACACCAAATTAAAATAAAAGAGTACAGCTCTAATTTAAAACAATTGAGTCAAGTCATAATCTAATTTTGCATAGACTCTTCTTTCTCTTCGTCCCCTCCTCCAACTAGTTCGTTCACAAAATTTGGAATGTCCAACTCCAAATCATGATCAACTATAGGTTCCACCAATTCTTCTTCATTTTAAGCATCTAAATCAAAGTTACCCCCATCATTCAAATCTTCTTCATGTTCATCTTCAACAATCCAATCACATCTAAAGGAATATCATCAAATTTAAATTCAGTAGTGCTTCTAGTTTTTGCATTGCCCAATCTCGAGTTGGCCATCACAAAGACAACATCATTCATTGTCTTTTGCTTCAACCGGCTTCTTCTCTTTGTGTGGACCTAAACAAATACAAAGCAATTAATATACAGCTCATGTTTTTGAAATGAAATAGAATTCAAATTTCATATTCTTGAAAGTTGAAATTATACCATCTCAAAGGCACTACAGTTTCGCTCACACCCAGAGGAACTGCATGTCAAGCTCAACACAAAAATAGCAAAGATTTGGAGCTCTGGATGTTCCTCCCCATAAGAATCCCACCATGCTGCTGGAGTTTTAATATTAATTCCAATCTTGGCTACTATAGAATCAAAAAATTTCTTTCGAGTCTTAAAATCTTCAAGTTGCCCATCAATCTTAGAAATTTCATCAACATTCATCCCCGTCATTCTTTCTATACAATCATATAGTCCATGTTTTACTTCATAATCAGCTTTAAATGAAGGACTATAATGCTATTGGGGGTTAAGGTAATAGCCTACATCATGCAAAGGCCTACGGAGTTGCTTGTCCAATAGGCCTTTGAACCAAAGAGTCAAAAAGAAAGACTATTAATTTTCAATTAAAAATAAACTTGATAACTTACTATCTTTTGACACCATTGAAGGCATGAACAATTTCTCTTTAGCCCGATCCATTTCCTCATATATGAATCCCATGGTTGGTTTCTCATCCAAATCAACCAAACGAAGCACTTTCATCAAAGGATAAGTGCCCTTCAAGCAAATGACAATGTTTATCCATAACCCCTTGTCCATAATCACAACGTCGATAAGTTTTTCATCCCTTGAACTTGCAAACCGGCTAGTCTTCCATTCATCAGGATTGAACATTCTTATCAAAGCAAGTTTGTTGTCATGGATTCATCCCAAAGTTAAATAAGATGTGGAAAAGCGAGTAATGTCGAGTCTCACCAAATCTTCACCTTTGGTGAAGCTTTGTAAAATAGAAATGGGAGAAGTGCTTGAATAAATATATGTTGTAATTTTTTTCGCCTTTGGAATTGTTTCATGATGAATCGATTTCTTCTTCTCCAAGTTCTCAAAAATCAAGTCAATGCAATGAGCTACACAAGGTGTCCAATACAACCTTTTTCTTTTTGCCATCAACATCTCTCCAGCAGCTTTGTAATTTGCTACATTGTCTGTTACAAATTGGACAACATTTTCTTCACCAACCTCCTCAACAACATCATCAATCATCTCAAAAATTTTGTTAACTGTTTTAGTAATGTGAGATGCATTAATGGATTTAAGGAAAACACTTACCATAGAGCTAAGAAATTTATTATTGTCCTCCTCCTTTTGTCAGTCCACCCATCAGTCATTGTTGTGCATCCCATTTTCTTCCATTGAGTCCTATGTTCTTCAATAGTCTCTATTGTCAAATTATAATGTTGCTTCAAATATTTGACACTAATCTCATGGTAGGATGGTGGCTTAAAACCCAATCCATGTCTTGAAATAGATCCACACATTTTATGAAATTCATCACTCTTTACCACATTGAATGGTATGGCATTGTTGTAGATAAAAGAAGCAACATCATTACATGCTTACTCTCTCAAACTCTTCTTAAAAATGTTATTCATGGTTGTTTGACTAGTCTTGGTTGAGCTCTTACTATTAGTACCAGTATCATCATCTTCATCCTCTTTCCTTTCTTTACACTTCCACTGGGCTCCTGTTCTTCTACATTAGTGATTGATTTCTTCCATAATTTTTCTTGCAATCCCACTACAATTTCCCATATTTCTTTTTTTACATCATCAGGCATGACTCTACATGCTCCAACATCCTTTTGGGTTCCCGCCAAATGATGTTTCAATTGGTAAACCCCTCTCGTCACTAAGTATCACAATATTTGCGTTGAATTTTTCTAACATCTCCATCAATTGGAATGCCATGCTTACATCCAATATCACTTCTATTTCCAGCAGCATTCTTGTGCATTTTAGTTTCTCTACTCGAGACCGGAAGAGCCTCAACATTTCTACTACCAATAACACCACTTGAAGCACCACTTGAAGTCATATTTAAATGAAGGCAATCTTAGGACAAACCAAGCAACCAGCTACTGCCATTAGATACCATCACAACATTATGAACAGAAAAAAATTACAAAAAACAAAACAAAGCACAAGGGACGCAGAGCCACATCGAGAAAAAAAAAACAGAATAGAGGAAAAAAACAACCCAAACAGTAGAAGCAGAGTGCAAGGAAAGGGGATGGAGTCTCACCTTGTTCATTCTTGTAACTTCGACTTCTTCTTCACCACAAGGTATGCGACTTCGACCTCTTCTTCTTCTTCGACTTTTTCGACATGGACTTCTTCTGACTTCTTATTCTTCGACTTCTCTTTCTTCTTTGAATTCTCCTTCTTCTTCGACTTGGACGCAATTGAGTGCGAGGTCGTCAGCGAGTTGCGGCTAGGGGTTTCGTAACAGAATTTGGGGTTTTTTTTATAAAAAAAAAAATCGGGTCATGGGACCCGATTCGTTTCTTTGGAACGGAAGGATTGGTGGGATCGCACGATCCCACCAATTTCACGATCAAAATTGCCAATCCTATCGAGTTGAGTAGATTTGCGATTTTTGTAGCTATCTAACTCGATGGATGCGAAAAAATCATAGGATCGTACAATCCTATGATTTAAATCGCGATCTTGACAACCTTGAATTCATCCCTTATCTTTAGGATTTGGATGTATCTCAATTCCTTTGCAATATCAATCGTGCATAATGCATAGCGACCTTCAGCCTTAAATTGTCTCACGAAATGAGATGAGCGTTCGCAAATTATATCCACATTCCCTCTCTTTGGTCTCCAGCCACTGGATAGTTTTGACAAAAGTTGGATGATTGACATCTTTGTCCTGAGCAAGGTTGTCAAGATCGCGATTTAAATCGTACGATCCTACGATTTTTTCGCAACCAGAGAGTCACGATCCTATGATTTTTTCGCAACTAGCAAATCAAATCGCTACAAAAATTGCAAATCTACTCAAGTCGGTAGGATGGGCGATTTTGATTGTGAAATCGGTGAGATCGTGCAACCCCATTGATCCTGTCGTTCCAAAGAAACGAATCGGATCCCATGACCCACTCGGTTTTTAAAAAAGCCCCAAATTCCCATACGAAACCCCTAGCCCCGACTCACTGATGGGCTCGCACTCAATTGCGTCCAAGTCAAAAAAGAAGGAGAAGTCAAAGGAGGAGAAGTCGAAGAAGTTAAAGAAGAAGAAGAAGAAGTCGAAGTCCAAGAAGAAGTCAAAAGAAGTCGACGTCAAAGAAGAAGAAGAAGTCGAAGTCGCATACCCTGTGGTGAAGAAGAAGTCAAAGTTGCAAGAACGAACAAGGTAAGACCCCATCCCCTTTCCTTGCGCTCTGCTTCTGCTGTTTGGGTTGTTTTTTTCCCTCTGTTCCGTTTTTGTTTTCCTAATGTGGCTCTGCTTCCCTTGTGCTTTGTTTTGTTTTTTTGCTATTTTTTTCTGTTCATAATGTTGTGATGGTCTCTAATGGCATTAGCTGGTTGCTTGATTTGTCCTAAGATTGCTTTCATTTAAATATGGCTTTCAAGTGGTGCTTCAAGTGGTGCTACTGGTATTAGCAATGTTGAGGCTATACCAACCTCGAGTAGAGGAACTAAAATGCACAAGAATGCTGCTGGAAATAGAATTGATATTGGATGGAAGCATGGCATTCCAATTGATGGAGATGTTAGAAAAATTCAATGCAAATATTGTGAGAAGGTAGTGACGGGAGGGGTTTACCGATTGAAGCATCATTTGCTAGGAACCCAAAAGTATGTTGGAGCATGTAGAGCCGTGCCTGATGATGTAAAAAAAGAAATATGGAAAATTGTAGTGGGATTGCAAGAAAAATTTTGACGAAATCAATCACTAATGTAGAAGAACAAGAACTTAGTGGAAATGTAAAAAGGAAAGGGGATGAAGATGATGATAGTGGCTCAACTAGTATTTTCAAGAAAAGGGGAAATAGTCAAACAAACATGAACAACATTTTTAAGAAGAGTTTGAGAGAGGAAAAATGCAATGATGTTGCTTCTTTTATCTACAATAATCTCATACCATTCAATGTGGTAAAGAGTGATAAATTTCATAAGATGTGTGGATCTATTTCAAGACACGGATTGGGTTTTAAGCCACCATCCTACCATGAGATTAGAGTCAAATATTTGAAGCAACATTATAATTTGACAATGGAGACTATTGAAGAACATAGGGCTCAATGGAAGAAAACGGGATGCACAATAATGATTGATGGGTGGACTGACAAAAGAAGGAGGACAATAGTAAATTTCTTAGTGAATAGCTCTATGGGAAGTGTTTTCCTTAAATCCATTGATGCATCTCACTTTACTAAAACAGCTGACAAAATTTTTAAGATGATTGATGATGTTATTGAGGAGGTTGGTGAAGACAATGTTGTCCAAGTTGTGACAGACAATGCAGCAAATTACAAAGTTGCTGGAGAGATGTTGATGGCAAAAAGAAAAAGGTTGTATTAGACACCTTGTGCAGCTCATTGCATTGACTTGATGTTGGAGGATTTGGAGAATAAGATATCGATTCATCATGAAACAATTCCAAAGGCAAAAAAAAAATTACAACATATATTTATTCAAGGACTTCTCTCATTTATCTTTTGCAAAGCTTCATCAAAGGTAAAGATTTGGTAAGACCCGGCATGACTCACTTTGCCACATCTTACTTAATTTGGGGATGCCTCCATGACAACAAACTTGCTTTGATAAGAATGTTCAATCCTGATGAATGGAAGTCTAGCCGGTTTGCAAGTTCAAGGGATGGAAAACTTATTGACGATGTGATTATGGACAAGGGGTTCTGGAAAAACGTTATCATTTGCTTGAAGGGAGCTTATCCTTTGATGAAAGTGCTCCGTTTGGTTGATTCGGATGAGAAACCAGCCATGGGATTCATATATGAGGAAATGGGTCGGGCTAAAGAGAAAATTGTTCATGCCTTCAATGGTGTCAAAAAATAGTAAGTTATCAAGTTTATTTTTAATTGAAAGTTAATAGTCTTTCTTTTTGACTCTTTGCTTCAAAACTAATTTAATTTTTTTTATTCATTAGTTGTCATCCTGTATGGGATGTCATTGATGAAAGATAGGACAAGCAACTCTATAGGCCTTTGCATGCTGCAGGCTATTACCTTAACCCCCAATTTCATTATAGTCCTTCATTTAAAGATGATTATGAAGTAAAACGTGGACTATATGATTGTATAGAAAGAATGACGGGGAAGAATGTTGATGAAATTTCTAAGATTGATGGGCAACTTGAAGGTTTTAAGACTCGAAAGAAATTTTTTGGTTCTTTAGTAGCCAAGACTGGAATTAATATCAAAACTCCAGCAACATGGTGGGATTCTTATGGGGAGGAACATCCGTAGCTCCAAAACTTTGCTATTCGTGTGCCGAGCTTGACATGCAATTCCTCTGAGTGTAAGCGAAACTGGAGTGCCTTTGAGATAGTATAATTTCAACTTTCAAGAATATGAAATATGAATTCTATTTCATTCAAAAACATGAGATGTATATTAATTGCTTTGTATTTGTTAAGGTCCACACAAAGAGAAGAAACCGGTTGAAGCAAAAGACAATGAATGATGTTGTCTTTGTGATGACCAACTTGAGATTGGGCAAGACAAAAACTAGAAACACTATTGAATTTAAATTTGACGATATTCCTTCGGATGATGATTGGATTGTTGAAGATGAACATGAAAAAGAAGATTTGGATGATGGGGGCAACTTTGATTTAGATGCTCAAAATGAAGAAGAGTTGGTTGAACCTATAGTTGATCATGATTTGGAGTTAGACATTCCAAATTTTGTGAATGAACTTGTTGGAGGGAAGGAAGAAGAGCCTGTGCAAAATTATGATTATGACTTGACTCAATTGTTTTAAATTAGAGCTGAACTCTTTTATTTTAATTTGGTATTATGATTTTAGTATGTGTTGTAAATAAACATATCTTATGAATGTCTTTTGAATTTGAAGTTGTTGTGGGTTGGCATATATTTTTTTATATGCATATATATGTTTAAATATAATTTTTTAATTTATGTAGTATATTAGTATCCATATAGACCCCACGATTTAGGATCCTACCACCCCGTCCCGATCCTAAGTAGGATCTCTGGATCTTGACAATGATGTCAGCTTTTTGAAAGACTTAAGGAAGTTGTCACTGAAAAGTCCAATGCATGACAATAAGGATGTTCCCACAAATTCTTAAAAAAAAAAAAATCCTAATTTTGAAAAATGAATGTAGACGTAGAATACTGTTGAACAAAGTTTTTTACCTTCCACTTAGCATTTCTGAAAAGTACACTGCTTTTGTCAAGCAGAACGTCAAGCTGATTATTCTTTTTCATCCATCACGTCTAAGATGGCTTTAGCCAAGTCCTTGTCGTCATCAACATTCGAGAAACATGGACGCATCGTCAACCGAACCTTGCCACACACATTTGCTTTTTGCCAGTGTTTTCCCATTTCCCAGAATCCACAGACAATACCTATAGATAGGAAATAACTCTGGGATTTACGGGCTATATCACTCTGAAAATGTAATTTGACACAGTTTAGAGGATAAGAGTACCTGGCCCTGGTAAGAGCAACATTGGTTCTCTTAGTATCGGATAAGAACCCAATAATCCCACGCGAGTTTGATCTTACGGTGGATATTATAACAATGTCTTCTTCACCCCCTTGGAATCCATCCACTGACTTCACCTTCACCACAAAGCCCTTGATATTTTCTTACTTTTTTCCAAGTTTTAGCTTGAACTGCAGCAACCTGAGCTGCGTAGGGCGATATGACACCTACTGCCAGATCTTCTTCTGACCCCCTCCCAAAGCTACAAAGAAAAGGAAATAAAACCTTCACCACAACGATACCATCTTATGAGGGGCGCAAAACATCGAAAGTAATATCCTTGGGAAAAGAACTATTAATGGGAACCATAAACCACGCCTATATATGATTAAGTAATACATGCAAAATCCATGTGCTCGAAGCAACACTTACACAATTCTATGGATATACCTCTGTAAAGATTCCTCAATATCCTGGAGTTCACTTCCACCTCAACGGGGTTTCTAAGGCTACAGCCGTCATCATCGGTCTGTTCTCGTCCATCAGGAATATTTATGAACGAGTAAGGAACAAACGTCGGCCATGGTAAATGACTTTTTCTGTAACTTTTTCTTTTCACATTTGGCCCGTCCAAAATTTGGTTTTGATAAAAGTTTGAAGTCGGAAACAGACTTATAGATGGATGCATTTGGTACTGTATATTGAGGATTTGCCTTGAATAACCCAGTGAACTCAATCGTTCAAACAGACTCCTTCCAAAACCAGCCCTGCTGGAAACCTGTAGAAAAAGCGTAAGGGGTTCCATCACACTAAGTCTAATGAGAGGTTCTCATAAGGCTAGGCCTATTAAAAGCAAACAAAAAAGAAAGAGCAACGAATTTCTCAAGCAAACACCACATTGTCGATGAACTTATACAAGAATAAAAACAGGGCATGGCAAAAGGGGGGAAAAAAAAGAAGAAGACAAGCAAAGATGAGAGAAGAATAGTAAGAAACCTGGTCACGGTAGAGGCTTTCGTTGAAAATGTCGTGAAGAGACCAAGAAAAGACTATCAATCAGGTCTCTAGGATTGTCTCTTCTCCTCCTCCAGCTCAAACCACCCTCTGCTATCTCCATACCCAACACTCTGCTTGTGCTCCCATCTGAACCCACGCACCAAAATCTTCTTGGTCCTTTCACCCCTTTTCTTGCAGATCAAAACCCCATGGAAAAATCTCCCTAAGGTTCCAAGAAACACGCAGGACGCGAAAAATGGGCAAGGTCGTGCATTCATCATCAGTCCCAATTTTGAACTCAGGAGTGAGCATTCATTACGGCGGAAGGTGAAGCGCGACCTCGGGAAGGTAAAGCGGTCGTCTATGGAAGCTCAGAGAAGCACGCGCGATCTTTGAAAAGGTGGAAAGACGGAAGGGGTCGCCTTCTCGTCTTCCATTTGCATAAATGCACGTAAAGCTTTCATCTTTTCCACAGTTATTCCACATTGGGGGTGGATTCGCGTTCACCTCTCTCTTTCGGACCTGCAAAGTTCGATTCAAAGCGAAAGATTACAGAAGCAAAGGATAAGCAAAAAAGGGAAGATTTTGATTTCTTGCACCCTAAGCTTTCTACATGTACTAGGCCTGTCCCCTGCTTCTTCTTCTTCTTTTTTCCCGAAACGTATCATGTCATGACTAAATCTACTTTTCAAGAAAGTAAAAGCATTTGTAATGTTCTACTGACTTTTTTTTTTCTTTGTTGGAACGTTGAAGTGATGAATAGACCTTCAAGTGGACAGAATTTTTAACCCGAAATTGATCAAGTGTATGAACTTCATGCTAATGCCGGAAAATTATTCAATCGCTTCGGTTTTAATTTCGAGTCGATCTATTGTTACACACACACTTTTCAAAGGAGAACCCAAAGATAGATGATTGGTGATGACTCCTACTTACTGATTTCACCGTGTTGACTGTTCTCAACAAAAATAACTGTCATCTAAACAATTCAAGGTGTTTTCCCTCGAGTATTTTTAATTTAAGAAGGGCCGATTGCGTAACTACTGTCATCTCTTTGATAGTTTTCAATGTTTAAAAATTATGAAAGATCTATACTCGGGGAATTAGGACGCGCATGATAACATTTCCATTCCAGAAATTGATTTCTGGTTAGAAATAGTTTTTTCTATTTTCTGTTTCTTGATGATTTTTTGAGCCAAAAAATGCATCTGATGACGACATAAAATTTTTTATTTTAAAATTAAAAAAAAATAATGCGGCAGTGGCGACGGTGGTGGTTACGGCGACCGGCAACTGGCGGAGCCGTAACCGCCGATGCCCGATAGCAACAGCAGCGGGTGATAGTGGGTGACAAAGATTTCTATTTCCGTTTCTGTTTCTGTTTCTTAGAGAAGTATCTTTTTTTTTCTCTCATTTATGCTTCAAATTTATTTCTGAAATAACTTTTTATTTCAGAAATAGAAAAATAGAATTGCGTTATCAAATGAATTTATGTTCCAGATTTAGCTTTGAAATAGAAATTCTGTTTCTAAAAAGTTATCATGCACTAGGTTGGTAACGTGTCAATGTTTTGATTGATCAAAAACAAGAATCTACTTCAATGCTAGTGTTGTGTGCTTTAAAGAAATGAATGCCGTGGTAAATTATTCATATGATAAGCTTTCAAAAAAATTGAGCAAGCAATCTCACGCGATTTAATCAATTTCATAAGAATTGCCGAGGAAAATTAATATGCATTGTTTTTACCTATTTCTATGTCATTACATTTATCGGGACGAATATATTTGTCATGACATAAAGATCCATAAAACGGTATATCGAGATCACGCTAAACCTCTTAATTTTATTTTCGCAACACCTTGAAAAAATAAATGAATATATTAATTAAGGTTAATACCACCAAAAACCTCAAACTAGTACACTAGTGACAATTTTACCTCAAATTATTTTTTTGACCATGAAAAACCCAAAACTGATATACTTTGACAAATTTATCCTAAACTAGTACAGTTGTGACAAATTTATCCTTCGTTAATTTCTCTTAAATCTTACCGACGAATTGCTAAATTGAATTGGATAACACATGGCAATTGTCAGGTGTATACATTACCCTATATTTATTACTAGTGTGTCAATTTAAAATTTTTCGTTGTATTAACTCAATTTAATGGAAGCTTACAGAGGATAAATTTATCATATGTGTACCAGTTTAAAGTTTTTGGTGATCCAAAAAATCGTTTGGGGTAAATTTATCACAAGTGTACAAATTTGGAGTTTTTGGTGGTCAAAAAAATAGTTTAGGGTAAATTTATGTACCAGCTTAGGTTTTTCGCGGAATTGACCCTATTAATTAATACTAAAAATCGGGAATATAATCATTTCTAATACTTTTTTTGCATGATCTATCGATGGAATAGAAAAGTGTGATTGAAGAACAATATGGAATTTATTAGTATTCGCTTTCATTTCAAGTTGATTTTTTTTTTCAAGTTAATTTATTGAGTCCCATATAAAATCTAGAAGTTGAGCCCGCAAAATGGAAAAGAAAACCAAAATTCCTGCGCGTGTTCTGCCGAATCCTACGGCACAGTGCTTCCACCGCACCTCGCTGGTCTCCGCCGCCGCACCCTGTCGGTCTCTCCAACCCTCCATAATCTGACCTACTGTTCTGTGGAGCCGGAGCCGCTTCATGCTCGTCGTCACCATTTGCCATCTCGCCCTCGTCGGACTGAAGGTGACTCTCTCTCTCTCTCTCTCTCTCTCTCTCTCTCTCTCTCCCTCTCTCTCTCTCTCTGTGTGAAAGATCAGTTCCTCTGCAATTTCGTCGTCGACGTTCTTTCCCGTTACCTTGCCTTCGTGCACATCCCTAATTGTCGTATCGACTGTCCATCTTGAGTGTGACAGAAAATGTAGAGAAGAGGGAATATTGAAAATGTCTTCTCTTGTTCTATTCTTGTATTCTGTGCATGCCAATATTTATAATACAAAGGAAGAATCAAATAAAGAATACATTATACATTTTCCTTAACAATCTTGATTGAATAAATCAATTAATTGTCAATCTTCGTGATTAGAATCAGAGTCAAGGATCAAATCGGATCTTTCTCCAACACTCTCCCTCAAACTGGTGGCTTATATATGTCAAGGACGCCTAACTTGCTTAGGAGATATGCATGTTGTCTATTGCACAAAGGCTTAGTGAAGATGTATGCACGCTGCTCTGCAGTTCTAATTCCTCGAGTAATAACAATCTCTTCTTGAAGTTTTCTCGAGTAAAATAACTGTCAATCTCTATATGTTTTGTTCTTTCATAAAAAACTGAATTTGCTGCCAATTCGAGTGCTGCATTATTGTCACAAAATAATTTACACGCTCCATCAACTTGTACCCCAAGATCTAATAGCAAACCTCGTATCCAAATTTATCTCACAAATAGTTTTTGCCATAGTCCAATATTCTGATTTAGCTGATGATAAAGAAGCAGTTAATTATTTCTTTGTCTTCCATGAGATTAAAGATCTTCCAAGTTTAATGCAAAAACCTGTGATAGATCTTCTAGTCATTGGACAAATCGCATAATCTGTATCACAATAAGCTGTCATTTCCATGTTGTAATCACGTGATAATAAGATTCCAAATCCTGGACATCCTTTCAAATACTTCACAACTTTTAGTGCTACATTCCTATGCGATTGTTTCGGATTATCCATAAATTGGCTGAGTATCTGCACTGCATAGCATATATCAAGCTTGGTCATGGTGAGATAAATCAATTTTCCCACGAGTCGCTGATATCCTGATAGATCTCTAAGTAGTGGGTCTTCATTGGATGACATTGAACTCTTATCATATTCAAGTGTTGTGAGTTTGACATTCTGCTCAACGAGAATAACAACTGGCTTACATCCCGATAATCCTGCTTCAGATATGATCTCCAATACAAATTTTCGCTGACTAAGACATATTCCCTTTTTAGATTTGGCTATCTCAATACCAATAAAATATTTGAGAGGTCCCAAATCTTTGATATGGAAGGGAGAATGCAAATAGTCCTTAAATCTTGTAATAGCGGAATTATCATTTCCCGTAATGAGTATATCATCAGCATATATCAATAAATAAATTAATGAAGTACCTTATGTGACGCCCTGGAAATTCGATTTTTGAAAAGTAACTGAATTCAATATAATTGATTGATATCGAATTTCAGTCGATGAAAAATTTTGGATCGCAAGGACTGAAGAAATAATAATTGGACAAATTCTGAAGTTTTAATCGGTTTATATTAGGTTTCAAAATTCTTAGTCGTCGCGAATTAGAATTTTAATCCTTGCGCCCGAGCCTAATCCGGACTGAGCCTTGCTTGTGAAATTACCAAAATACCCCTTGTCCAGTGTACCAAATTTTCGTTCAGTCCCGATTTGTCAAATTACCAAAATTTCCCTCTATTATTTGTGTATAGGACAAAAAAAAATTTGCCCCAAAAATCTTTGTGGGCCCCACCCACTCTCTCTCTCTCTCTCTCTCTCTCTCCCTCCCTCCCTCTCGGCCACGTGAAGAACGCCTTCTTCTTCTTCTTCTTCTTCTTAGATAACCGAACCTCCTCCTCCATCATTGCTGATTTTTGGGAGCAACCACCACCGTCCGACTACCACAAGACATCCAGCCACCAGCGACCTCTTTGGCGCTATCATCGACCAGCGAACCGCCGGAAATCCTCTTCCCCCTCACTGCCATGTTTCGGCCCATGTAGAACCGAGAGCCTCCGGCTTTCCCCCGGCCGTTTCCGGCGCCACCGCCGCTAGCCACCACCTCTCCGACATACCCCTGTGTCACGTCCCGACTCTCGAACTCGCGACATCCCTTGCCAAATCGCCACCAGGTCATAAAAGATAGCGTCCCAAGCAACTGCTATAGACCTAAAAATATACTGCGCATGCGGAACATATAATCTTCCATACAATAAAATCAACATGGGATAAGTAAGTAGAAAAAGCCAGATAACACAACGTTAAAATAAAACTGCTGAGAATAGATGATCTATAACTTTACAGAGCCAACAGCTGATAAATACAACCCACGCTTCGGGGCGGCCCTTTAGGACTCGCAAAAAAATACAGGAGTCAGGTAAGTTTAACTCTCATCTACTCCAAAACAGTATCCCCATAAAAGACATTACCAGTACCCTGACCACAAAAGGAACTTAACCCTCTACTGGGCAAAAACAGCATTCGGATCGTCGTAACCAATCGGGGGAGTTGGGTTGTTCGGGTCGTCACAAGAACTCTGGCTAGAATGCACAGAAGGGGCTACTGACTACTCAGGCTCGAGTTCGGGCTGCATACCGGGTACGGGATCCACCATCTCCCCATCAAGTGTATCGATGTCTATTGGGTCCTAAGCGGGGACATTAGGGACCCCCTGAAGAGGTGGCCCCTCAAATCCTCTGAGCTGACCAAAGAGATCCACCCCATCGCGAAGATACCAGGCCTTAAAGAGGTGTGCTACTAGGTGTGGCATCCCTTCATCGACCCATATCGTTGTGATGTGGCGTTCCCACATCTGGTCCATACCTGGTATCGGGTGGAGACTGACATCGTGTGATGAGTGTGTGGGGGTACCGAATCGCACCGGTCTCTCTATTATTTTGGACCTGAAAAGTTGTCCCACGACGGGGTGAGAATTTAATCTCAGTGAATCAAGTCTAATCTTGGTTAGGACACTAATTCGCCCAGGATATCCTAAGCACCACAATAAGCCACAAGATATAAACACATATATATCAATAAAATATATACGCCAAATCAGCAACCAATTGAGGCACCACCACTCAGGCGTACACAAGACATCACACAAGTCCATTATTAAACAATGACCCACACAACTGGAGTGATAAAAAACATCAATAGTGCGATCCCGCACTCATCTGGCAAAACTAGACTACGTCCACTTTACCCTCTCAGCGACGGTTACTACAAGCGGTGTATCTAGTGCACCCGGCACGGCACTGCAAGTAGGTATTCCTTAAAAAAGGAGTTTCGATCTGTCACAAGCTGCGATCGACATCCAATAATCCCTTAAAATCGTACGACTGGCACGGGGCATGGATTATTGTGCTTCTGACAAGTCGCGAGTTTCCATACAATAGATACGGCATGAGTACCAAAGGTATAAAGCGAACTTGCCAGGTAATGTCATGGATCCTTTAATGACCACACAAATCGCAATCCACAATCAACTCATCATTTTTTTTTTGTAAGGAGCAATCAACTCATTGTTTTTTTTTGGGGGGGTAAAGGCAATCAACTCATTGTTTATCTATGATTAATGCCAAAAATCATATAGAAATGCAATAGACTCGGCCCCAAGGCCCACAAGACTCTCAGTAGAGCATTTCAGCCAGGCAACCAAACCAATTAGGCAATTAACGCACTCGCGAGCAATTAATCCAACCCGGCAATTTCGAGCTCAATTCGTACTATATTTCTTATATCTCAATCGATTTATAACAATCAATCGCTCGCTCGTCTCTAACCTGCCAGTCGCTCGTGAACAAACACGATCAATCAATCAATTGAAAAATTACCACAAATAGCCACAGACAAATAATCGATTAGCCATTTATCCTAACCATCGTTGCTATCTAAACCGGTTCCGATCGAATTTTTTATTATTATTATAAATAAATAAATAAATAAAACTAATCCTAAGCGCAATTAACGTCATAACCAAGGTTTAGAGTTAACTCACAACATGAGTTAGCTTGAGTGGCGGCAGCGGTGGCAACCGAATTGGGGTTTATCATGCGGCGGTCCGAGCTCAAACTTTGACGACATCAAGAGGAAGTCCGGCGAGGTCGTCGGAACAGGTGGCCGACGGCGAAGCTCCGGCGAGCGGCGGCCTGAAACAGCGACAAACAGTAATAAAACTGGTGAATCGGACTATTTTGAGGCATTTCCCGATGACACGGGCCTGGATAAGGCCGGCCAAGGTTCGGGGGCTCACCTAGGGGTCGGTGGGGCTCGACTGGGATCGGTGGATGGCGGCGGAAGGCAGCCGGCGGGGGCGAATAGCCGGGATCAGAATTGGCCCTGAAACAGGGGAAGTGTTCGGCGGCGGATTTCGGGCACCACGAGCGGCGACTAGCAGTGGTGAGCTCGGAGGTGGTAGAGGGGACTCAATAGAGTCGATCGGCGGTGGTGGTGAGGCACAGCGGTAGCCGGTTCGGCTGGATCGAAGTCTGAACCAAACCTGGTCCAAAACAGGGCACCGGGACTTCGGGGCTGGATTTTGGTGGAGAATGGCCGGTGGGGCAGGGTTGTATCAATCTAGGGGAGGACGGCGGTCAGCTGAGGGGCGGTGGTCGGCGTCGGTGGAGGCCGTGGTGGCCGGAGGAGGCCGCGATGCTCTCGAGTCCCCTGACCCGAAAATAGGCCAGGGATTCCCGAGGCATTTCCTCAGCCGTTCGACAGCGACAGCGGCGGCTTTCCTGCCAAAGCGGGATGTTCCTCTCATAGGCGACACTTTCAGAAAAACATGATTGCCTACTTGAAATTCCAAAGATCTACGCCTTTTATCTGCATAACTTTTCTAGCGACTTTGAGCTGTTTTTAATTTGTCTCTAATCACCTTAATTGCTTCCATCGACTATTCTACTAACTCAGGGCCAGTTATCTTCCTTTCTCCAACCTCATCCCAACAGACTGGTGTCCTGCAAGCTCTGCCATACAAGGCCTCGAAAGGTGTCATATTAATACTCTGTTGGTAGCTATTATTATAGGCAAACTCAACCAAATGTAATTATTCCTCCCAGGTACCTTTGAAATCCAGAACGCATGCTCTCAACATGTCCTCCAAGGTCTGAATCGTTCTTTCAGACTGGCCATCGGTCTGCGGATGATAAGCTGTACTAAATTGCAGCTTCGTCCCTAAAGCAATTTGTAAACTCTTCCAAAATATAACAGTGAATTTGGGATCCCAGTCAGAAATGATTGTCACTGGCATACCATGCAACCTTACAATATGCCTCACATACAACTCTATGTATCTGTCTAAGAATTAGTCCTTTCTTACTGAAATGAAGTGCGATGATTTTGTTAACCTGTCTACTACAACCCAGATTGAATCGTGCCCTCTCTGACTCCTTGGCAAGCCCATCACGAAATCCATCGTGATATGCTCCCATTTTCACTCTGGAATTTCTAAAGGCTGCAGCGGTCCTCTAGGTTTGCAGTGCTACGCCTTAACCTGCTGACAGGTTAAACATTTAGCCACATGTTTGGCTGTATCTATTTTCATACCGTTCCACCAATAGTGCTGTTTTAAATTCTGATATATCTTTATACTCCCTGGATGGATACTATAACTGCTACAATGTGCTTCTGATAAGATCTCCTCCTTTAAATTTTCATCAGTAGGCACAACCAAACGTCCTCTGAATTTAAGTATTCCATCCTCAGTTATTTGAAAATCGACCCTTTGTTTGGCCGAGTCTCCTTGAAGGATCTTCTGAATAAAGGTGTTTGTGGGCTACAGGGTCTTAATCTTAACCTGCACTTTTGGCTCGATTCTCAAGGTAGCCACGAGACTCGATAGGTGACTTATCTCCAGTTTAAAATCTGAGTCTCTCAATTGCTCAAGTAAACGCCACTCATGCACCTATAATTGAGCAATCACTAATTTTCTACTCAGGACATCAGCAACCTTATTCACCTTACCATGATGATACAAGATCTCGCATTGTCTCATGTTCAGCTCCCTTTGAGAGAACAAGTACTTCAGACTCTGATGGTCGGTATACACCTGGAAACTTTCCACAATCAAATAATGTCTCTAGAATTTCAAAGCAAACACAATTGCAGCTAACTCCAGGCCATGGGCGGGATAATTCAACCTATGCGGTCTCAACTGACGAGACGCATACACTACCACCCTGCCATGCTGCATTAAAACACAACCCAGTCCCCTAAGCGAAGCATCGCTATAAATTTCATAACCACCAGGACCAAACGGAATTGTCAAAATAAGAGTCGTAGTTAGCCTATGTTTACGCGCTTGGAAACTATGCTCGCACTTGTCTGTCCATTGAAACTTCATATCTTTCTTCAGCAATTTAGTCAAATGTGAGGCTATAGCTGAGAACTCTTCCACAAATCGCCTATAATAACCTGCCAAACCCAAGTAGCTTCTAATTTCTATAGCAGTCGTCGGTCTTGACCAATTAATAACTGCCTCAATTTTAATTGGATCCATTGCAATACCTTCACCCAAATCACGTGACCTAAAAATGCTACGCGAGCTAACCAAAACTCGCACTTACTGAACTGGGCATATAATTGATGCATTCTCAGAGTTTCCAGAACTACTCTCAGGTGTTACTCATGATCTTCAAAATTTTTCGAGTATACCAGGATGTCATCTATAAAAACGATCACAAAGCGATCTAGGAACTCCTTGAATACTCTATTCATCAAATCCATAAAGGTAACAGGGGCATTCGTCAAACCAAACGACATCACAGTGAACTCGTAATGTCAATAACGTGTCCTAAATACCGATTTCGGTATTTCCTCTTTCCTGATTCTCAACTGATGGTATTCTGTCCATAGATTAATTTTAAAAAATATCGATGCTCTATGTGATTGATCAAACAAGTCGTCAATCCTTGGTAGTGGGTACTTACTCTTGATCGTCACCTGATTCAGCTGCATGTAATCAAGACACAATCTCAAAGACCCATCCTTTTTCTTGATGAACAAAACAGGCGCTCCCCATGGCAATGCACTAGGGCGGATGAACCCTTTATCTAACAACTCTTGCATCTGAATTTTGAGTTCCTTCAACTCTGATAATGCCATTCTATATGGCGCCTTAAAGATCGGCTTCGTCCCAGGAGCTAACTCTATCACAAACTCAATTTCTCTTTCTGATGGCAAACCAGGTAATTCTTGGAGAAAAACATCTAGAAACTCACATACAATCACAATATCCTCTAATTTCAATTCTTTAGCAGACGTATCCACCACAAAAGCCAAATAAACTTGGCACCCATTCTCCAACAATCGAGTCACCTCTAACGACGATATCATCACGGTCGAGGTTCCTCCTCGATTACCCAAAAATTCAAAGCTAATACTATCCATCGGATTGAACCGAATCACCTTATTAAAGCAGTCCATTGTGGCCCTTTGCTTCGCCAACCAATCTATTCCCACAATTAAGTCAAAATCGTACAATTCTAGTACAATCAAGTTTATTTTACTCTCATGGCCATCCACCACAAGTCTACAATTAGGACAGCTCACTGTAGCCACTACTTTATCTTTCAACGGCGTAGACACATTAAGCACAATATCTAAAGGCACCAAGTTCAATTCACATAATTTAATGAACTGATCCGCAACAAACGAATGTGTAGCACCCGGATCAAACAAGGCATATGCTACTTGATTAAGCAAGGGGACCGTACCTATAACTGTCGGCGAATCCTTCGCCGCTTCCCGAGTGATAGCAAAAACCTTCCCTTGTGCCGGTGGACGATTTTGAAAATTTGGCGGCACAGCTCCTCTAGGCTGTCCTCCGTGCTGCAGCGGCGCCTGTCTGCCCTGCCTCTGCGGGCAGTCTCTCACCTGATGGCCTAGCTGGCCACAACCAAAACAGGCACCACCTCAATACGGGCACAAGCCAGGCCCATGCCTCTGTCGACACAAGCTGCACATCTCACTTTGACGAAATGGCGGCTTACTAATTGCCCCTCGGCGATTGGGTGGGATGTGACTTCGATTGCTAAATATGGGTTTCTTCCCTTGTCTTCTGTCGAATCTATTTGGGGACGTAAATCGTGATCCAGATGCGGTAGTCCTTTTAGCTAAGTCTCGCTCCACTATCAGCGCCCTCGCGTAGATATCATTATAGTCTTGGAGGTCAAGCGGTGCTGGAGCACTCTTAATCTCGGGCTTAAGCCCGTCTTTGAACCTTCTAGGTCTATCCTCCAGATCCTCAATCATTCTCGGAGTATATTTGGACAGTTCAGAAAACTTTACCTCATACTGGTCAACTGTCATCCGGTTCTGACGGAGGCGAAAGAACTCAGCCATCTTTTGCTCTCTAGCTGTCCTCGAGAAGTATTTATTATTAAAAACTTCCACAAAAGTATTCCATGCTGGAATTGTACCTTCCGGAAAAGTTCTACCCTTGACAGCTCTCCACCAAGTACTAGCGTTCCCTTCGAGTTGATAGACTACCAGAGTTACCTTATCCCTATCTGAACATCTCAGCAAATCGAATGTTTTTTTCCATCCCTTCGACCCATCGAGTAGCAGCTTCAGGGTCTCCACTTCTAGTGAATTGAGGTGGCTTCAATTTGAGAAACTGTTCCACCAGCTTTTGAGCCCTATGCTCCTCACTGTCATGTACAGGTGGTGGACTCACCGACGGAACTGCAAATGGAATTGCAGATGAAGTCCCAACAGCAACAACAGTAGCTGCAGCTTGATTCCTTACTTGTTGCCCCATCAAATCTCCAATATCCCCTAAGGCTTGCATGACTTCAGCCATAGTCGGTTCCTTTCCAGTAGGTCCTGTAGGTTCAACAACAGATACTGCAGTAGGGGGTGCAATTGAGGACACTACAGGCAGTGCTCTTTCAACGTCAATCAATCTTTCGAGGTGCTCGAGGTGCTCTTTTACCGCGTCCGCTCATTTTGCAGTAGAGATACGAAGTCCTGCTTACCCCACAGCAAAACGCGGTCAGAAGGCAACCCAAAAATTTTACCACGAAATTAACAATCACAGGCATAATAACCAAAAATCTTACTAACTATCCCATTTCTTCACGCTCCTTATTACCCCATGCCAATGACCAGACGAATCAGGCTAACCTTGCTCTGATACCACCTTGGGCGGGGATGTCACGTCCCGACTCTTAAACCCGCGACATCCATTGCCAAATCGCCATCAGGTCATAAAAGATAGCATCCTAGGCAATTGTTATCGACTTAAAAATATACTGCGCATGCAGAATGTGCAATCTTTCATATAATAAAATCAACATGGGATAGGTAAGAAGAAAAGCCAGATAACACAACGCTAAAATAAAACTACTGAGAATAGATGATCTATAACCTTACAGAGCCAACAGCTGATAAATACAACCCCATGCTTCAGGGTGGCCCTCTAGGACTCGCAAAAAGATACAGGAGTCGGGTAAGGTTAACTCTCATCTACTCCAAAACAGTACCCCCCCACAAAAGACATCACTAGTTCCCTGACCACAAAAGGAATCTAATCCTCTACTGGATAAAAACGACATCCGGATCGTTGTAACCAATCGGGGGAGCCGGGCCATTCGGGTCGTCATAGGAACTCTAGCTAGAATGCATAAAGGGGGCTACTGACTGCTCGAGCTTGAGCTCGGGCTGCATACCGGGTGCGGAATCCACCACCTCCCCATCAAGAGTATCGATGTCCATCGGATCCCAGGCGGGGACATTAGGAGCCCCCTGAAGAGGTGGTCCTTCAAATCCTCTGAGAGGACCAAAGAGATCCACCCCATTGCGAAGATATCAGGCCTTGAAGAGATGTGTCACTAGGTGCGGCATCCCTTCATAGACCCATATCGTCGTGATGTGACGTTCCCACATTTGGTCCGTACCTGGTACCGGGTGCAAACTGACATCGTGTGATGAGTTTGTGGGGATACCAAATCGCACTGATCTCTCCATTATTTTGGACTTGAAAAGTTGTCCCACGATGGGGTGAGAATTTAATCTCAGTAAATCAAGTTTAATCTCGGTTAGGACACTGATTCGCCCAAGATATCCTAAGCACCACAATAAACCACAAGATATAAACACATATATATCAATAAAATATATATGCCAAATCAGCAACCAATTGAGGCACCACCACTCAGGCGTATACAAGACATCACACAAATCCATTATTATAGAATGCCCCACGCGATTGGCGTGATAAAAAAATCAATAGTGCGATCCCGCACTCATCTGGCAGGACTAGGCTACGTCCACTTTACCCTCTCAGTGATGGCTACTACAAGCAGTGTATCCAGTGCACCCGGCACGGTACCACAAGTAGGCATTCCTTAAAAAATGAGTTTCGGTCCATCACAAGCTGCGACCGACATCTAATAATCCCTTAATACCGTACGACTGGCACGGGACATGGATTATCGTGCTTCTGACAAGTCACGAGTTTCCATACAATAGGTACAGCATGAGTACCAAAGGTACAAAGCAAACTTGCCAGGTAACGTCATGGATCCTTTAATGACCACACAAATCGCAATCGGCAATCAAATTATTATTTTTTTTTAGTAAGGCACAATCAACTTATTGTTTATCTATGATTAACACCAAAAATCATACAGAAATGCAATAGACTCGGCCCCAAGGCCCACAAGACTCTCAGTCGAGCATTTCAACCAGGTAACCAAACCAATCAGGCAATCAACGCACTCGCGAGCAATTAATCCAATCCGTCAATTTCGAGCTCAATTCGTACTATATTTCTTATATCTCAATCGATTTATAATAATCAATCGCTCGCCCGTCTCTAACCTGTCACTTGCTCGCGAACCAACATAATCAATCAATCAATTGAAAAATTACCACAAATAGCCACAGATAAATAATCGATTGGCCATTTATCCTAACTATCGTTTCTATCTAAATCGATTTTGATCGATTTTTTTATAAATAAATAAATAAATAAAACTAATCCTAAGCACAATTAGCGCCCTAACTAAGGTCTAGAGTCAACTCACAACGTGAGTTAGCACGAGCGGTGGCGGCGGCAACGGCCGAATTAGGGTTTATTGTGCGGTGGTCCAAGCTCAAATTTTGGCGACACCCCGAGGAAGTAGGGCGAGTTCGCTGGAGCAAGTAGCCGGTGGCGGAGCCCTGGCGAGCGGCGGCCTGAAACAGTGACAAATAGTAATAAAACCGGCGAACCGGACTGTTTTGAGGCATTTCCCGACGACACGAGCTGGGACAAGGCCAACCAAAGTTTGGGGGCTCACCCAGGGTCGGTGGGGGTCGATCGGGACCGGTGGACGGCGGCAAGAGGTGGCCGGCGGCGACGAACAACCGCGATTAGAACCGGCACTTCGCAGCGCCGAAATAGGAGAAGTGTTCGGTGGCGGATTTCGGGCGCCACGCGTGGCGGCCGACAGCGGTGAGCTCGGAGGTGATAGAGGGGACTCAGGAGAGTCGATGGGCGATGGCGGTGAGACACGGTGGCAGCCGGTTCGGCTGGATCGAAGACCGAACCGAACCGAGTCCAAAATAGGGCACCGAAACTTCGAGGCTAGATTCCAGCGGTAGACGGTCGATGGGGCAGGGTCGAATCGGTCGAGGGGAGGACGGCGGTCAGCTGAGGGGCGGTGGTCGGCGTCAGTGGCGGCAGTGGTGGCCGGAGGAGGCCGCGATGCTCTCGGGTCCCCTGATTGGAAAACACGGCAGGGCTTCCTGAGGCGTTTCCTCGGCCGTTCGACAGTGACGGCGGCTTAGGTTGGGTCGGGGCAGCGGCGGGGAGTGGCTGAGGACGGTGGCTGATGGTGGTGAAGTGGAGGTCGCGCGAAACGACGGTGGAAGAGGAGGAATGGATCGGCAAGCTTTAGTCGTACACGGTCAAAATAACAAAGAAGAAGAAGAAGAACGGAGAAGAAGAAAGAAGAAAGAAGAAGGAAGAAGCCGCAGGAGGAAGGGACGTGCGGGCTTAGGGCAAAGGGAAGGTGGGTTCCACCTTGACTTTGTGGACCAAAACTTTAATTTTTTTTATCTTATGTGAATAAATAATTGAGGGGTAGTATGGTAATTTGGCGTGCCGAGACTGAAACGAAATTTTGGTATACTAAACAAATGGTAATTTCGGTAATTTCACTGGCCAAGCTCGTTCAGGGTTAGGCTCGATTGCAAAAATGGCAATTCAAAATCACCGCGGTTCAATTTCGAAACTCAATCCGAAATAACCTAAATTTTAGAAATCGTCCAAATTTTCGTCTCTTCAGTCCTTATAGCCCAAAGTATAAGTCAACTATGATTATATTTTCATATCATTTCATTGACTTCCGGCGCTTACAAAAGCCAAAATTTCAGGACGTCACACCCTGCCTCCCCTCGACACCCCCGACGCGATCCCACCGGCCGTCGCCTATCAGAACCGCTGTGAACGAACCACGAAGCGCCGGTACCCTATTTTTTAGCCAGTTCGGGATTTTCTTCTATTTGGCCGAACCCAACGTCGCCACCTCTCATCGCCACCGCCAATGAACTCCTAGGACCTCTTTCTCTCTCACCCCTAAGCTCGTGGACGCCGACCGCCGCACGTGATGGCCGTAAATCGGCCCAAACCGCAGTCCTATTTTCTGTCGCGCGAGACCCTGCTCCACCCTATTCTGTTCGTCGTCGATCTGTCTCCTTCGGTCGCCCTCCATTGCGGCCACCGGTCCCGATCAACTCCCCCCGATCACCTGGTACTTCCACCGTCAACCCCCGAGCCGGCCGCCATCCGTTGGTCGTCGAACCGGTCGCCTCAACCTCGAAGCCGGCCTTACCCTATCCCAACCGAGTGCCCTGTTTGGGCTGGGTCACACGGGCCGTGGCCCATTTTGGCCTAGTCGGGTCCATGGTCGAGTCTCTAGGCCATTGTGCCGAGTCCATAGGCCATTTTGGCCGAGAGTCTTAGGTCGTCGTTCGAGAAAATTGATCGTGATCCGCTGTCGCCGTTCGTAGTCGTCGCCCGCGCCGTCACCATTGAAACCGCCCGAGCCGACTCAATTTGTGAGTTGACCCTAATCCTTGGTTAGGGCGCTAATTGTGCCTAGGATTAGTCGTTTAGCCAGTTAGGGAAAATTTAAGTACACGATTAGGGCCGATTTAGATAGAAATTGTGATTAAGTTAAATGGCCGATTGATTAAGTTTGCTGGTTAATTACTTTGCCTGTGGCTAATTGTGATTAGTTGAAATTGAATGATTGTTTGTATTCGATCGCGAGCGAGCGACAGGTTAGAGACGAGTGAACGATCGACGTTATTAATTGAATATATTAATAAAGAATTATCGTACGAATTGAGCCTTATATTGTCTAATTGGAATTAAATGCTCGTGATTGATTCGATGACTTTTATTGGCTTTATAGACTGTCTGGAATGACTGTTGGATTTTGATTGATGATTGTGGGTTAATCGCCTTGTGTACAGTTGTGGTGACTAGGAGTTAGTTTGCATATGCATATGACCGTGTGCGAAGTCAAAAGACATGTTTTAACATGAAAATGGCCTTCGGCCCGATCTTTTACATGCGTGAGTGAGCATCCAACTTTAACCGAAATAATGAAATGAGATTATTGCTGGATGTGTGTTGTGTGGTCATATGAAGGAACGATGATGCTTTTCCTGGCAAGTTCGTACTGTACCAATTGTATAGAACCATACGACTTGCCAGAAGGACGTCAATTCTAGTCTGGTGCTAATTAGCACGGATGCAGGATTGGTCGAATGTCGGTTGCAGTTTGTGATGGACCGACGCCCCGTTTAGGGATGCCTACTTGCTAGTGTCGTGCCAGGCGCACCGGAGACACCTCTTGTAGTAGCCGTTGCTTAGAGAAAAAGAACGTAGCCCGGTCCTGCAAGTAGAACACTCGATTGTACTAAGATGCTGGACCGCGTTATTTGTGGGAGTTGAATCACGCCTTCTTTCGCGTAGATCCTCTCATGTGTCGTAGGCACGATCATCATTAATAAATTTACTTGTGTATTGTACTATGTGTAATTATGGATGAGACGCTTGTTTGGATGATTGACTGATTGACTGTGAGTCGAGTCAAGCATTGCATTATGTTTGGCTGAAGCTGGCAAGTATGCATGTGGATTGTTTTTATATCGTGACTGTAATTGGGTGTTATATGTGGTGATTTGTTATTGTGAGGCTTCTATTAGGATGCCCAGTTGAATCAGTTTCCTAACCTAGCTTAGGCTTGATTCACTAAGATTTATTCTCACCCCATCGTGGGAGAATATTTTCAGGTTCTAAGTGATGGAGCCTCGTGGGCACCAAGAATTGACTTTTGGATTAGTCATCTGAAGTAAGATGAGGAGTTAGCCTTCCTTGACTAAGTATACTTTTGAGACTTTGTCTAGTGGCCCCGAAGTATGGGGTTGAGCTCGTACATTAGTAGCTTAGTAGGATTATGTACTAACTATTGTTTTGTATATTTGTTTATTATTATCCTTTGGTAAAATGATGTGGTGTTTGATTCCTACTATTCCATCTCTACTTGTTTTTATTGTTAGGGAGTTGACACGTTTCCGCATGCTTAAGTAAGTGATAGGTCGATAATGTGCTTGGGACGCTATCTCTATGACCTCGTGACGTTTTGGCGAGGGATGTCGCGGGTTCGAGAGTCAGGGCGTACCACCTTGGGTCTATGTGAACAAGGCATAATCATGTTTAGAATGCTTAAAACTCGCATTTGTGAGTGCAGTAGTAAATTTGGCATACCATTACCTAGAAGCCTGTTTGAAATCACACAGGGATTTACGGATACGACATACCTGAGACTCCCCCTCTCTGCGTAAACCCTGTGGGAGTTCCATGTATATTTCTTCATCCAAATTCTCACGAAGAAAAGCATTATGGACATCCATCTGATGTAATTCCCAATCACGAAACGTAGCATTTGATAGGAAAGAGTGGACAGTTACCTCTTTAGCAACTGGGGAGAAGGTTTCATGATAGTCAAAACCTTCTCGTTGCATGAATCCTTTAGCAACTAACCGAGCCTTGTAACGTTCAATGGAACCATCTGCCCTCGATTTGATTTTATATACCCATTTGCAGCCAATTGGTCTTCTATTTGGAGGTAGAGGAACTACATCCCAAGTATAATTATTCATAAGGGCACGTAATTCGACTTCCATAGCCTGTTGCCATCGCAGGTCACGTGTTGCTTCTTCATAAGATGAAGGTTCCTGTTCCTCATATATGCGACTAATACAGCACATATGCTCCGCTGACAGTCGATTAAAGGAGACATAAGAAGACACAAGATATTGTGTACCTGGAGAATCCAGCATGGGACAAATGTAATCTTTTGTCCACGTAGGAGGCGTATTTGAAGTCCAGATCGCCGAGGTGGTTCGACAGTTGGTTGTTCTAATAATGAGGGAGATGACTAATCAATATGTTGCTGTGGAGATGGAACTGACAATTCTTCCTCCTTGGTGGATGGCACAGGTGACTCCATTGTTCGGCTTGAGTATTTAGGAGCTTTTGTCGTTTGATCAGAAGAAACCAAAACATATGATGAAGTCATAGACAAATCTTCTTTTGATAAGAACTGATTATGTTTTGTCTCTGATACAGTTGTTTGGGAGGAACATGTTGATTCCTGAAATGGGAATATATCTTCATGGAAAGAAAATTCTCTGCTAACAAAGAACTTCCCTGTAGATATTTCCATAACCCTGTAACCTTCGTGAAGGAGAGAATATCCTATGAATATACATCGAATCAATGGCACGAGGATCCATTTTGTGTCGAGAACCCACATTTGTTGCGTAACATATCCAGTGTTGGCAGCCACTGGATATGACCAGAGGGCTGGATTGGAGTTGGTGCTGGAGCCGAAGAATTTTGCTCGTGATGCATCGAATCCTGCTGTAAAGTCTGATTCTGAAGTGAATTGTTGGATGATTCCTCCATCGTGGGTAGGATTGTTTGTTGATTGTTTGGCATGTTTGCAGGTGTTGAATTCCTACCGGACGCGCTAATTCGTCTTGCCGGAAGGGATTTGCAACAATGAAATTAGAGAGCTATTGGGGGCAATTCTAAAGGATTTTTGCGGAAGCTAGGTCAGAACCGTATGCTCTGATACCATGACAGAAAATGTAGAGAAGAGGGAATATTGAAAATGTCTTTTCTTGTTCTATTCTTGTATTCAGTACAAGCCAATATTTATAATACAAAGGAAGAATTAAATAAAGAATACGTGATACATTTTCCTAATTAATCCCAATTGACTAAACCAATTAATTGTCAATCTTCATGATTGGAATCAGAGTCACGGATCAAATTGGATCTTTCTCCAACAGAGTGGAACTTGTTCAACTTACTCGTGCATTAGAAACTCTGCTATAGGAAATCGAGAATGGACGTGATCTCCCAGCTACAAAAGCAAGTCAATACGATCGCATCGATTGCCTTCAATACATTCGGCAGTCTTCAAAAGGATGCGCCTTCCGTGCAGCTTTCTGCAAATTATCCCGAGCCGCCCCCTGAATGCAGTGGAGGACGCGTCCAGTTTCGCCGAGCAACCCAAGCTGATGAGTGCTTCTCTAGTTAAAGCTGCCAAGCAGGTTTGTGTCTCTCAAACTGCTATAGCAAGCCGTTGGTGAGCTTAATCGTTATCTACTTGATGTAGTTGGAAGAATTATTTGGCTAGGGATTTACGTTTATCTCTCAAGACTGATTACTTAATTTATTGTATACTTTGATGTAAGAATTATTTCCGAAGGTTTGTGTCTCTCAGGCTGCTATAGCAAGTTATTGATGAGCTCATTTGTTAACTGCTTGATGTAATTGGAAGAATTTATTTGGCTAGAAGTTCAATCTGTAGATTAATTACTTCATTTATTGTGGCATAAAAAAGAAGCTACTTTGAAGTTGGAATTATTTGGCTAGAAATCTTGGTTATCTCAATATTGACGGAAAGATGTTCTCACTTCCATTGGCTTTCATATGCAATTTAGTCTTGGTTTTAAAGCTCTGCGCTTGTTCTTCTGAAGGACTTTAATACATTCCACTCATAAATATACTATGGAATTTCTCATGGATAAGATGTGACGGGTGAGGATGGAGATGTAGTACAAGCTTGGCATTTGTTTCTTTCTTGCACCTAATACATCAGTTATTCCTACCTAAGAAAATTCAACCTCCTTTTCTTTGTGGATTCCGTTTGCGGATATATCTGCCACTAGTATCTCAGGGTACATGTACACAGGCTGTGTTGCAATTTGGTTACACGAGTTGGGTAATCTTTTGACTTGTGTGCATGAAATTGTTATTGACACTTGGAAAGAGCACCACTCTTGTGTAATCACTACTATCGTTTCTTTCCAATGTGTTTCTGCAACTTATAGTTGGTAGGATGATTTGAATTAGGTATAAGTGCTATGAGACTGTAACTCTGTTGGCGTTCTTGACCTTGAATATGTTGCATAGTTTGTTTCTGATTTCTATCTTCTGCACTTTGTTCTACTTCATGCTTGAAGTTAAATGATGGTCACTGTGGCATCCTAAAGACTCGGCAATATCAGTATATTTTCACGGGTGAAAGCAATTCGCCTCCACTTTAGAGATGAAGCATTATGCTTCGACTTATAGAATTCGGCATCCTTTTCTGCGTTTTGCTCTTGGAATCTGGATGAAAATCAATCAGAACCTTTTCTGCAGTTTGATGCCTTAGTCGCTGGAATTCCACTGTCCGAGGGAGGAGAAGAAGCTCAACTCAAAAGGATTTCGGAGCTCCAGGTCAAGAGGACCTGTGGTTTTCTGTAGCTTGCGCTTCAGTATTTCCATAGATTAAGGCTGTTTCTTATTCTTTGCAAATTACCATGCGCAGGCTGAGAATGATGCTGTAGGACAAGAACTTCAGAAGCAACTTGAAGCTGCCGGTAATTGCCCTATTGATGAGGGTGTGAGGGTGTTTGTCTCGTTCACTTATGTTATTCTGCTTTTGGGCAAAATTGACATCTTTTATGATTTTTGGCATTGGCAGAGAAGGAATTAAAGCTGGTACAGGAGCTATTCAGCCAAACAACAGATAACTGCTTCAATTTGAAGAAGCCAGATTAAAAAAATGAGGATACCTCTTTTCTTTACCTTTTCGTTGAATCTATGTTGTAGAGATGATGACTGAGAGAAATAGGCATTCTTATGTTCTAATAGCGTAAAGGGATAATGAGATGTCGCGACTTTGTATCGACTGAGTTTTGAAGTTTCTCGCCTAATGAAGTTGTTCTGGTGAAGTAAAAAGTCTAGGCTTAAACTTCTTGTTGCAAATACAAATTCTTGATGGTGCATTGGCAATGAAAAGTTCTCTGTTTTGTTGTTGACCTTTTCCTCTGAAGGTTTCAAAGATTGCTTTCTTACTTATTGGTCCTTCTGGGGATGGTCTTGGTATCACATGGAGCATGAGTTTTTTTCCCTTGCAGTGTAAATGCACAATCAAGAACAATTAAGAAAGGAATTTCTATGGATGTGAAGTTCAAAAATCAGAATATCTAATGTTTGGCCAACGAGAGGTGTAGTGGTGGTCGAGTTCGTGGGCAACAAAGCTCGAGAACCGGTGTTGGCTTTGAACTCTAGATGCTTGATAGCCAGACTGTCGAGTTAATGACTACCTTAATCTCTTTAGGTGCTCTTAAAACAGTCTTTGCGGCCCCAAATACCGGACCCAACCATAAGGTTAGAGCTCTTGGGGTGCACATAAACAAGGAAGAGGATGATATATGCTGTTGTACGAAGGGGCAATGAGAACAGCGTCACCCAATTTTAGTCATAACTGACTGCACATAAGCGATTTTTAGAACTTAGGTCGAAATAAATTTCTTCCATCTTGGAGAAAAGAATAGCCTTGTCCAATGTTTACCTAATACTTTATCTTGCTAGAAGTGGTCGTTCAACGTGTGTAAAGGAGATGAAAGTAGTCAAAAAGGCTTACTCTTAAAAATATTTGAGATTCAAAAAGGCTTACTCTAGCTTGATTACGATTTTTGATCATGTCAATTAGGGTAGTGCAACTGGTTCTTTTCGACCTGAGAACTAGATTGGACTGCCCACAAAAGCAGGAACCGGTCCTCGGTTTTTGTGGAAACGGGTCCGGTTCTTAGTCCCAAATTTTTGGAACCAGTTCTATGCGAACATGTTCTAGGTCTTGCGTATTGAATTTACCCTCCCACCCAGGAACTGCTTAGGATCGTTTTTTTTTTGAAGTTGGAAGAGATTGAGTTGTTATTATAAAATGAGCTTAACTTTCGTATTGCATTTGTATTTGTTTTGTATTGATTTTTTTTAGCCGTTTCGTTGCTTATGCTATCTTGTCATAATTGCTATTATCTTTAAAATAAAATCCCGGATAGATGGTTCCAAGACAAACATAGTAGCTTAGAAAACAAAATGCAACGTAAAGAAATTGCACATTCTTCTTGGAGAATGCACTACTTTTGATCTATAGTAAAACAAAAATGAGAAATAAAGCTTAGGAAAAAGAGGGCAACGTCAAGAAATTGCCACATTCTGAGGCAATAGCTGCGGTGTGAACTTTCCCACGTGTCATTCCACAGTTGTAGCGATTGAGAATAGCGAGCGAGGATGTTGTGATGATGCAACATGACATGTTTGGCAATCTCAGAGAGCAGGCTTTGGAATGCCATCATGATTTATTTTTTTATTTTTATTTTTTGGGATGCTACCGTGACGAGGACGTGGCTTTTCCGTCCTAACTTGTTTTCTCCAGAGATTCCCCAATCTAGAATTGCTTCAGGTGGACTGTAGTTCCTTCCGGGAGAATTTCCAAAAGATGTGTTTGGACATGGGCGAGCTTAGATAATTTGAAGCAACTTTGATTGACTAACATGTGAAACTTGAAGCAAGACTGGAAAGATGATTGCTTCAACTATTCTGATCTCAAAAAGGGATTATATTTTAAAATGAATCTTTATGATTATGTTCCCTGAATGAATTTTATAGAATTAGAACTCGTTTGGTAACTATATAAAACTTCTATTCCTTGAATATGAACGTGTTTAGTAATTGCACATAATTTTCGTTCCTAATAACAATTTCTCTTCCCAATTTTTTCCATTGAAGTGAAATAATATATTGCAAATTAATTGAAGATTAATTGATAGTGATTTTCTATATAACATATTTTATATTGAAATATTTAAAATAAATATCAAGAATCATCACAAGTCATTTTCATCATTTATTGTGAGATTTCATCCAACTTTTTTGAGCGAACAAACAATCGATACGAGTAACACCCTCGTATCTACAAGGAAAATGCATTGCACTACTCTGCATTGATGTTCATCCAAAACTTAATAATGAGAGGTTGCTAAGTGTTCACACTAGTTATTTTTTTTTCCTTTTTCAAAATTTTCTAAAACTAGATTACACCTAAAGTATATAAATCTAGGAAAATCACAATCAATAAAATCAAATGCACAATCAAGGAATCATGACATTGATAAATTATATCATAGAACCCTAACAAAGCCCTAAGGACTTAGAAAAATGTAGTTCAAGTTTAATTTCAAAGGCATTTATGATTTTCCTAAAAAAGAACAAAATATAGAAAATATAGGCCTAAATTTACAAAAATAAAGTCAATCTATCCTAATCTAAGCTTCTTCTATTTTTGGGGATTTTTTTTAAATTTCCTTTTTTTAAAAAAATATATTTATTATATTATATATTTTTCTGTGAAAATGAGAGCTCATTCTATTTTAGGTTAAGAAAAAAAATGAGAGATGTAGGATTTCATTTTATTTTGTGATTCTCAAAAGTGATTCCTTCTTTCAAAACCAACTTTTTTTTTCTTGTTTTTGGTCTAAAATTGTTCCTAGGAACATAATCAGAACCGAAATCATTTACGTTATCAAACAACACTCTCATCTTTTTTTCTTCTAAGAAACAATATCAGAGAACCAGAATGATTACCATATAAGCCCTTGATGGCCGGAATTTTTAAGAACATTGAATCTCTGGTCATTTGGTGTTGAATCAATTTATCAATCGTATTCCCATCTTTGGCTTCGATCTAGAAACTTAAGACTATGTTTGGTAGCCAGGATAAAAATCAATATAGGATAAAATTTGTGACATCTTGTGTTTGGTTCCAACCCAAGACAGGATAAAGTGAGATATAATGGAATATAACCTAGATAAAATTATCCTATGGAGAAGGCAGGATAAAAGTTGATAAGATTTCTTATTTCATTGTATAAAAGGTATATTTTTTTCTTGAATAAAACTTCTTAAATAATAAAACTAAGATAATAATTAAATATATATTATATTTGAAATATGATATTAAAAAGAAAATAAAAATAATAATTTATTCCTACATGTATTTATAAAATTTTGCTTCTTTCTACTTTATAATATTTATTTTGTACATATACACAGACACTCCGTATATCTATATCAATTACATATTATTTTAGGTATAGTAGTAGAGTTCATTATTCAAAAAAGAATTATTATGAAATGATGGAACGGAATAGAAATAATAAAAAAAAGAGATATAAAAATAAAAACATAAGTAAATAAAAATGAAGTAGAAGAATCCAGATTTTAAGTGAACAAATTCGAACTTGAAAATAATTTTTTTAATTCTCGAAGAATGTGTGGCAATTAAATTTTTTTAAAAAAAGAACTAGAACCCTCCATCTCCTTCTCCTATATATATCTTGTTTAGATTGATATTTCACCACTCGTTTGTAGTTTTTTAGCTTACATCAAAACTCTACGAAAATGGTGAGAGAATCGAAACTTCTTCTCTAGTTCATGTCAAAATTCTATAAAAACAAAAAGAGAGTTAAAACTCATTCTCCTTTGTAGCATTGTGGTTCATTTTGAAATTTAAGAGAGATAATAGATAGCTATGTTGGTTAGGGCGTACGTAGGATTGTGTGATTAGGCGCATTGGTACTAGATTCAATTTCCCAAATGAACACCTGTGATTTAAGTGGAGGGCCATGGCGGTGAATTGTTGTGCTAGCCTTCCCCAATGAATAGTCGAGGTGTGCGCAAACTTGCATGGACACCTTGGTTATCAAAAAAAAAATTTACGTAATTATAACTATGAATGATCGTATTTTATCTCTTACTAGAGTCAAGAGATTCTTATACTCTCTATTTGTGCATTTTCAAGTTCATTTACATCGATATGTATAAATACCAAACAAAGAACATGATATGATATGAATACAGTCTGCTTTATTACTATGATTCACCAAACAATGATTAGGATATGACAAAATCCCTAGATTTGAAATCTTATCCTATCCAATCTTATCATTGCTAGAATTCTAGTCTAAAAGAATTACAAATACAGAATCATGATGGTTTAGCTCACACGGCGACTTGCTCAGCAATCACTAGTCTGGTGGAGCTTACTCGGCTAACCCTAAGAGACTCTGTTGTGATGGAAGATGTGGTGACAAAGGATGCAGATGGAATGAATCCCTTTCTCCATCTCCCTCCTTCAAGAGCTAGCAGGTTGAGAAAGAGATAAGTATGTATGGCTATTTCCTTATGGAATTGATCTACCCTTGTGTGATCCCTGTTAAAGCATATACTGGGAGGGTAGGTGAAGGGATTGCATTGATATTTATCAAATCTAATTTGGACCCTATACTACCTATGGGCAGGTAAAATTTTTTGTTACTGAATGAACCACACTATCCAATCCAATGCCCCGAAAACCTAAGGGTTCCTCTGCAAGGTTCGTCCACGGAGGGTGAGTCAGGGCCTAAGATCAGGATCGAATTCTACTTGTACTGTATCTCAGATCCATCTTAGATCCGATTCTATCCTCCATCCATTACCACTTCCACGCCTTTGACTTCAAGCAGTAATCAGCCCCGCTGCTCAAGATATTTAAAATTGGAATATGACTTGAATAACGCCC
Organism: Rhodomyrtus tomentosa; assembly: GCA_028455895.1. Classification (NCBI taxonomy): domain Eukaryota; kingdom Viridiplantae; phylum Streptophyta; class Magnoliopsida; order Myrtales; family Myrtaceae; genus Rhodomyrtus; species Rhodomyrtus tomentosa. The sequence goes on from JAPCWY010000004.1 coordinate 38,325,532, forward strand.
TTTGGTGCCTTGAGGACACCAAAACCAAAGAACCTGCTCGTCGCCGACGAGGATGATGGAGGGCATAAAGAGAGTGACCTTAATACAGCCACCCAAACCTTAGCCACATGAAGTGTGGAGGCTGAGCTTTCAGACGAATTCAGTGGGTATTCTCGCTGAAGCATTCAAAAAAGTTGATGATCCCCTCATAATTACAATTTATGTTGCAGATTGTTCAACATGTCCGCATGCCGTCATTTTAGACGTGAAGTCGAGCAAATGCAAGGAAGAGATCATGGAAGTTCTATTCCCCAAAGATGGAAGCGCTGTCAGCTCTTGCGAGTCGCGAGATCTGACCGAAGTTAGCAAGGATTCCTCTTCATCTGCCAACAGTGCAGCACCAGTTGTGCGAACAAGAAACGGGCATAGCGAAAGAGGAAGAGCAGGGCGAAGTTGTGGAAGCTCAAAAAACGAATGATGTGAAGAAGGATGAGCGGGCTTCATCATCTTCTTTATCCCATGCTAGTGTCAGCGGAAACAGGAGCAAGAACAAGGGCAATTGCAAGTCCAACGGTAAGCAAAACAAGGAAGGAAGAGGCAAGAAGAAATGAATCATCGCTTCATTGTCCCAGATCCAGTTGAGCCTTGTTATCATCTCTACAAGGAGTCCATTGTCTTGTAATTACGCGTGGAACTTCTTAGTGAGATAGTTAATGAAGAACAACAGATCTCTTGACGGGAAGCTCATCATTCGAACATGTCCTGAAAGCAGAGAATAGTCATGAAATCTATTTTTCCTTTTCCTTTCTTGGCTGCTGCAGATTATTGTTCCTCCTTCTTCTTGGCTGCTGCAGATTATTGTTCCTCCTCCTCCTCCTCCTCCTCCTCCTCCTCCTCCTCCTCTTCTTCTTCTTCTTCTTCTTCTTACCTCTCTGAACATTTAATTCCCTCATGCCTCTTCTTCTTCTTATTCTTCTTCTTCTTCTTCTTACCTCTCTGAACATTTAATTCCCTCATGCCTCGCGATAGCATGTATGCGGCGAAGAATGAGAAATGTTGGAAAAAGGGGGTCTTACGGTGTGCGCCCATGCGGGCAATAACACCCGCCCCTAGAGATAAATGCAGAATCAGTTATCTGCAGTTTGAAAATAACAAATAACAAACGTGAAAAGTCACGTTTGTTCGCAATCGTTAAAATAGAACCAATGCTCTCCCTCCTCCTCTGATGAAATACAACATACAGTCGTTGATGGAAGATGACGAACGTATTTCCCCTCTGCGTCGAATCGCATCAAAGGCGAATTGACTCTCAAGACTGCAAAGACGACATCTGATAGATAGTAGGTACGGTTCCTCATGTGATCGTATTCCGATCGGTGATACAAGTAAGTGATAAATTGTGCATTAATCGATAGTTTTCCGAATGTGATTCATTTAGAATCAAGGAATCAATTTCCATCATTGATATCAGAGCCAGTTAATGCTCGTTTTTCTGATCGTAACACACTATAAGGATCGAAATTTGGAACCCGTTCATCGTCGTTTAAATTTTAGTTCGTCAGAATGCTTTTAGGCCTGTTTCGAAATTTTTTGTTCGGTGAAAGTGAAATATAATTGCATCGTTGAAAAGTACTCATCGATACAAGTCTGATGAGTGGTCGCCTGTCGCCGGAGGAGGCCGGATGACGCTGAACTCGCCACACGCACCGCGGTGGGGCCAGCCCCCTCGGTGGCCGACGACTAAAACACATGTTTCATGAACTTTGGCTCAACAAAATTGTAATTTGATCATACCAATAGGTCGAAATTGACAATATGAGTATTTTGAGGGGTGGAATGCCACCAACGGATGACGGACAGAGCCGCACGCACCAACACGCGCCGTCGAAGGGCTTTGCGCATGGGTCTCACACGCCTACGTGCATCGTGCATGCTGAATTGCCAAAAACCGTCTGCTGACGTGGCGCTTGCGTGGCCGCTGACATGGCGAACACGTGTCAGATGACGTGGCAATCGAACCCGATCCGACTCAAATTTGATCCGGTTTGACCCATGACCCGACCCGGGTCAACAGTCAACGGTTGGCCATTGACCGATTAATACGGACCATTGACCGCGTTGACCAGCACTTGCCTCGCACGTGCGGCGCATGAAGCCCATGCACCGAGGATTCTGGTGGCGCATGTGGGCGTGTGGAAAGTCCGATTGAGGTGATTTTGGTGCCGATGTGTTCCTATTGAAATTTCCTACAATGTGGTATATTTATTTTACTATTTTATGCCCCACGGATTATGTGTAATCCCTTTTATTATTTTGCATTCGTTGCAAGAACTATGGAACAAAGTACTGTGCGAACTGTTGAAAATATGTCCCGAGTTTGAGATTACGAACGAAACTTATCCGTGATTTAATTATATGGAAGCTGACTAATTAAAGGACACACAAATATGTTGGGTATTTGCGGATATCCGAAATTGAGCAAAGAGGGATATTTGACTATTTGTTTACACGCAACAATGTACTTATTGGAGATTATATTCTTAAATTGAAAAGTCCAACTTCACGGTTTGGATTGTTGAGAGGGCAACACGGTCAACAGAGGATAAGAAAAAAAAAATTACTATCCTAATGCACATTGGAGTTGTACTCGAATAGGAAGTCCAACTTTGACTGCATCTTAGGTGTAATCACTTTCCACTTGCGTGTTGAAGTGAGACTTCTTTGGATACAAATATATTCTGATTGAGGGAAGCTTCGAGGGAAACTAGTTGGTCGCAAGCATGGGTATTCAAGATTATGTCCGAGAAGAAGAAACCTTGAAGCGCCATACGAGTGCTTGAATAAGGATCGTGGAAGCGTCGTTTTATGAGTGAATGTTTGGGATTGGGTCTTTGTTTGTTCGCGGAATTATATCAAGAATTCAAGTGTTGAAGCCGATTAAATATTGAGATTAGATTTATGTTTTAATTCTTTTGTGAGATTGAGAAATTATTTCACTAGGAATTGAAGGCTAAACATTGTGTGCGTTCTTGGATGTAATTGAACCTGAAAAACACGAAGAGTGTGTTTGTGTAACTCGAGTGATCTGCAATCTACGTGTATCGCTCGTTCTATAGTGGAATTCATTGCTACTCCCCTTGAAAATAGGTCTCTACGACCGAACCGCGTACATCTGGTGTTCGATTTATTTTACTCGTTCTGTCTATTTTATTTGATCGATCGCTTGGTTCCGCGCAACACAAACCTCAATATTCCCGTGGACAGACAATGAACACGAGAGACTCCTAAAGCTGAGGAATGAGCTGGCACTTTATCGATGGGATGGCAGAGTTGACATGATAACTCACATCATAACGGTGAACAAAATGATATTAGAAATCATTTGTAATGGTTTTGTCATGCCAGACTATTTGAGGGTTGTTGCCTTAAAAACCACACTTCCTGATTGGCATGAGGTCTTGGACCGTTTATGGAAAGATGCATGCAGCTATCCTTATAAGGAACTTGGAATAAGATTCCTAATAGAGTTCTTAGAGGTCGGGGGCAAGGAATATATCAACCCTTGCTATGAATGGGTCCTGGCGTAAACAGAACGCGCCTTGGCGAAGATATTTATTTCCTTGGCTGAGACTAGAGAGTTTTTCAAGAGCCACTATAGGGATGTCTTCTAGGTTCAAGAAGTTCCCTAAAGAGTTCATTGAATCTTTTCCCGTTCTTAGCATACGTTATATCACATGATGTTGTACTGAAATTTTGCATCTTATTGATGTATGTCTATAGATGTAAATATTATCTTTCATGTTATATAAAATATTTAGCTGTGAATGGTATGAGGATTTTTTATTATTATGTAATGCCTTGGTAGTATACGGATAATTGGGGAGTTCTAAAAGTTTTAGTTACTTCATGAACTCAGTTTTACACAAATAATTATGTTAATGATAATTTCAAACGATGATTCTCAGACGATGATTGGGAACATAGTGAACTTTCGACTTTGAGACCTTATGTGAAATTATTCGTTAAAATAATTGGTTAGTGTAAAATAGATGCATAAATGTATATGCATCAATAGTTCATGAATACATGTCTATTAAACTTTGTGTTAAAATACAATGGCTTTAGCTTACTAGGATATCGTAGCTAAGCCTGAATAAAGTGAGAAATTAGATGGCAAAATTATGAAATTTGGAATAGGATCCAATATGTGCTAAAAGAGCAAGATGCACTATAAGCTCTTGGCCTAATTATGGAAGAATCTGAAGATGAAATTACTGTATTGTCAATAAAGTACAAAGAGATACTTGCTGCTCGAAATAAATGAACTCTATTGCTCGCATTATGTTGCTGAAACATAAATATATATATCGCATTATGTTGCTGAGACATATATATATTATGCATGAGTTCAAGCATTTTTTTTTAAATGTTAAAGTCAAGTGGGAGCTATTAACAAACTAAGTTTGATTAGACATCGGTCTCTAATTTGAGACAAATCACTATAAGGTTTGAAGCTTATATAATGCCTTATGGGTAGAATATTGAATGGACTTCGTGACATGTGTCAAATAATTAAGTGCACTGTGAAATGCAGGCCATATGTTGACTAAGAAATAGCAAGTGCAAGCAGTAGTCAATTCTTTATTTCATAGCTATGTGAATAGGAAAATCCATTAGAACCACATTATAAGTAAAGATTTTTTTTATACGACGTCTTAAACTAGAGATGGATTGTCTTCCGGTGGCAAAACATAAAATCGACATTTGTTATGATGATTCCAGTTCTAATGAGTTTTGTGCTCCAGACATAAGCGTCAAGGTGGATTTAAGAAGTTGAAAGAACAAAGAAGTAGATATTTTATGATAGAAATTGAAGTTTAACCAATATAAGAAAGGAAAACGTTCTTTCAAGAAGATATTTCAAGAGTGAAATGTTTTAAATGTGGCAAAAAGGGTCATTTTGCTCACAATTGTGATGAGTTAAAAAAGTTAGAATCCCTTTGTATACTTAAGAGTATACGTATGTCTGTACTTCAATTTTGGTAACTGCATTTTATCTTTTGTGGATTGTAAATCTAAGGGCCATAAACCATGTATTTGTGGAATTTTAATAAGTTCCACATTGAACAAATTTAATAAATGTGAGAAATATTTTCTTAGTGAAAATCAAAGTAATTGGCACCTGCCAATTGAATATGTGCCATGGACGAACCTTGTTCTTACTAACGTTTATATGCTCCAAAACACGACGAAATTTAGTTTTCGTGTTAGTTTGGTTAAACTTGATTTCAATTTGAACTTTCATAAAGATGGTGATGACTTGTCGTTGGGAACAAGTTATTATAATTCTAGATGTTTTCATTCTGCATATTGTTGAGTACAATAATGTAATGTTGTTCCTTATTTTCATCTTTGTGATGATAAGAATATGTGGCATATTATATTGGGTCATATTGGTCAATAGGATATTTACATAAGCCAAATAGGGCTTGTTGGACATTATTGAATATGTCACCTATTTATGAGCATTGCCTAGTAAAAAAAATTGAGGAAACCATTTGGAAAAGGAAGAAGAGCTGAGTTTCCTTTGCTATTAATCCATTTAGACACACGTGATAACAAGATATGATTTTGTTTATTCCATCACATTTGTATGATTACACTCGATTTGGATTTGTTGTTTTTATGATTTTTCATAAATTTAAGGCATAACTTGCTTTATTTTTAAAAAAAAAAATCCGATAGAGGTTGAAAAAATCTATTTGATCAATTCAAATATTTATGTGATGAAAAAGAAGTAGAAGTATAGTTGACTATTCCAGTAATTCCTCTGCAGAATGGAGTAGCAGAGAGAAGAAACAAATCATAATAGAAATGGTTATGTCAGTGATAGTACATGGCACTTGTTATTGTGCATATCATTTTTCGTGGTGATATCTTTGTTGATGACTGTCTAGATACTTAACTATGTATCTTATAAATCAATTAACTCTTTTCCATATGAGTTGTGGGCAGGTCAAGAATGAGATTTGAGTTTTTTCTCAGACCTTGAAATGCTTCCTATACACACATATTCTCCCGCAAGTATGGATTGGACCTTAGAGGCAAAAAGAGTATTTTCGTAAAATACTAAGAGCACTCAAAAGGGTAAGTACTATAGGTTAGCAAAAAAGTGGGAAGTATGACTGAATTTAAAACACGAGATGCCACATTCTTAGTGTATTAATTTCCGAATAAGGGCAAGAAACTTATATATATATATATATATATATATATATATATATATATATATATATATTCTGTTTGACTTCTAGGATAGTGACAATGATTTTTTCTGGGCATCTTATCTATGTGGGAGCAATGTGAGAAGTGGAGATTTGTTTCGTATTAGTCTCAATTGCAACCACTTGTTGCATAAAAGATTTCATCATTGTCTGATTCGAGTGGGAGTTGGCGAATGATGTACTATGTGTACGATCTCCAATATGGTGAACAAGTCTAAAGCTTTCATGGTTGCTCCACAATAAGAGAATAAGTCAAGGAGTGAACAAGTATAAAGCTTTCATGGTCGCTCCACAAGAAGAGAATAAGTCAAGGAGTATAAAATGGGCTCCGATTTGTCCTGATAAGGAAAAGTGGATATAAGCAATGGAAAAAGAGAGAGAGTTAATGAGATCAAACAAAGTTTTTGGGAACTGATTGATCTTTTGAATGGACATAAAGTCATTGGGAGCTAGTGCATTCTTAGAAAAAAGCTTAAAGCCGATTGCTTGTTTGAGAAATGTTAGGCTCATCTTGTGGTGAAGCGTAATAACCAATTTACCATATTCTGGTAATAGTGATGAGTATGGATCTTGAATTACATCAAGGATCTAAAGACTGTGATTCTCAATGGAGAATTAATAGAAGAAACCTATGTGGTACAACCTGTAAGATTTTTGAATGAAGGCTAAGAATATGGCTCTCAGCAGTCTTTGAGACATTGATATATACGTTTTTCACAATATCTTAGTGGCATATGATTTTGTGACAATTGAAAAGTCCATTGTGTATATATTAAAAGATCCTAAAATCAATTTGTGATTTGATCATCATATGTTGATGATATACTTTTATTGCGAGTAGTAAAGGTTTGAGTTGAAATATGCGTCCTGAGATTTCATAAGAAAATATAGTAATGGAAAGTGATCCATATGCTGGTGCAGTTGGGAGCTTAATGTACGATGCGATATGAATAAGACCTGATATTTGTTATTCAATTGGAATGGTAAGTAGGTACCAATTCAATAGAGTACAAGCGTACTGAATTGCCATTAATAGAATTTCTGGGAATTTGAAAGTACTGCTGATCAATTTACCGATATTCAAGGTAGAGATCTGCACCTTGAAGGTATATTGATATTGATTTAGGGGGAGATATAAATGAGAGGAATTTTATCTCTGGATTTACGTTCTTACTGAGTAATGACGTCATATCATGGAAAAGTAAGAAGCAAATGTGTATGGCCTTATCCACGATGGAATATGTTCTTGTGGTGTTATCAGCGGTAATATAAAAGGGTTTTTGAATTGAGAAATGTTTGGATCAATGAGGTGTTGTTAAGGATACTACAGGTCCAATTATTAGTCAATTGTGATATTTAAGTAGTAAGAACTTTCACTAAAGATCCATTGCAAGACCAAAATGTATCGACTCGAAATATGATGTCTCGGAAGACATGTTTGTACGAAAAAATATGAACATACAGTACATATCTATGGATAGATTGAATGCTAATCCAATTATGAAATGAGTTACTAGATATGTTTTGACTTGGTCGTTTGTTGACAAAGAGATTAGTTCTATATATTGAAATCTCTATAAGTACTGAAATTAACATTCTCCAAAGTTCACAATTAATGAGTTAATGATATTTGTTATCACTATTGGTGTCTATAATTTTGTGTAATATTTATGCATATTAATGTTTAGTGCATTAGATTGGGAAGATATGTCAGACAGATGAAAGATTAGCCCACTCACACGGGTAATCGCCTCTATTTACTGCGTGATAAGTAGAGATGATGCAATTTTAAGCTTATTATCTAAGTGATAATTGAGAGCCAAAGCTTAAGATATTTATGCCGCCTTAATAGAATATTAAGATGATGACTTATTCTTTATAATGTCTGGAAGTGAAATAAAAAGGATATGCTTCTAACCCTCCGACATATTTCACTTTATCTGTCTTTATTGCCATATGAGAATTCTAATGGAAACTTTTGATTGGAGTTGCTACGTGAACTCTGGTTAGACATTGAGCATATCTAAGTGATAATATATACGGTATTAAAATAGAAAGACATATGTTCCATGCAGAAAGAGAAAGTACCATAATACATACTTCATATTACGTATGCATTATCGACCAATGAGATTAGGCAAAAGTTTTTTATCTAAACTTTACTAAGCCATGTGAGACTCTCGAGGATAAGAATTCTTCATTTTGAGTACCCTCATAACTCTTCGTTATTCTCAAGATTTCTATTTAGTGTTCGCTATCTTAGGGTGTTGCCTATGGTCATGAAATTGACTCGATCTAAAGGGACACTTCTAATAAAAGAGGAAAATCAAATTCGAGTTCTTAAGTCATATAATAGATTTATATTTACAGACCGGCCAACTATGATTATTTAGTGTGATCATAATTGTAAATACTTAAGTGAGATTCAGAGAGATATATGTATATGACTGATCGATCTATGGTACAAGCACACAGAAATATATTTTTGATTATGTCCATTTGAGTTGTCATATACTCCCAATAGATGTGTGACAACAAGCTCTCAGTGTATGCTGATCGCACGGATTATTTGTCAATATGAACTTTGCAGATATAAAAAAATTTATGCTTGGTCCTCTATGAACAAGTGGGAGTTGTTGGTCATCTGTGGACATGTGTGAGGTGTTTGCGAGTGGGAGATATTGGAAAAGGGGGGTCTTGTGGTGTGCGCCCATGCGGGCAATCACACTTGCCCCTAGAGATAACTGCAAAAGCAGTTATCTGCAGTTTGAAAATAACAAACGTGAAAAGTCACATGTGTTCACGATCATTAAAATTGAACCGACGCTCTCCCTCCTCCTTTGATGAAATACGACATACAGTCGTTGATGGAAGATGACGAACGTCTTTCCCCTCTATGTTGAATCGCATCAAAGATTGCACAGGCAACATCTAATCTGTGGATAATGAGTACGGTTTCTCGTGTGATCGTATTTCGATCGGTGGTACAAGTAATTAATATATTAGGCATTAATCAGTAGTTTTCTGCATGTGATTTGTTTAGAATCAAGAAATCAGTTTCCATCAAGAAAGAAAATGCAACTTTCTCATATCATCTTGATAGGTAAGTTTGCCTGATCGGAGTGAAAATACATTATGTTAGTCAGATTGTGAGAGCTTATGCCCATAAATGTTCATAATTGATCTGCTTGTACCATCACCGGAAGGAGTACGACTCCATCACCGGAAAACTGTCCTATTTTCGGATGATATATAGCACTACTGTGAGCATAATCTGGAAGCAAAAATAAAATTAGTAGGATAATCACAAAATTATTATAAATTTATTAAAAATTATTCACGTCAATGGTAGCCGAAAGCGGGACTCCACTTCAGAGATTTCCGATCAAAGTTAACTGGATGATTTAAATTAGCACAAATGCAAAAGTTTTATGACTCGATTGAAAAACAAAATATCTATTACTAAATTGTTACCATTGTAATAAGTTTAAGACTTTTTTAATAATTTCTCGTAAGAAATTTCACTTGTTACACAAGAAGATTGGGCAGCGATTAGTAACAAGTCTTTCGAGAATCTCTTCGTTATCAGAATGATTTGGAGTGTTCAGCTATGAATTAATTTAACGAGTCAAGTTTAAGTTGACTTATTTGCATCTTTCTTAATAGAAAGGGACACGACCAAAGAATGAATGATCGTATGTAGTGTCATTCAGTTAATGAAGTTGGTTTAGAAATGACTTTTAATTTTAAAAATTTTAGGAATTTCAAAATTAGACTTTTAGCAAAATAATATGAAACTTCTCAAACTATGCGACTATATATAGGTAGAATCATATATAGTAGTAGTTCACAGTCTTTTAGAATATAATCGTCCAAAAGTTCTAAATTTTGAAAGAAAAGTTAAATGCAATAAAAATAATTTGACACGGCCTTGTTATTATAAGTGTTGCAACCTAAAATTAAAAATTCTAAGTTAAGGGATTATCAGATTAATTTTAATGACTAACCTAATACGACTCTCTCAAGCCCTACAAAATCGCAACTTTGGTTAATCAAGATGATTTAGAATTTGGAGTCGCCACTAACCATTTTTGGTAGGTTAGTTAGAAACCTAAATAAAATAGCGGGAGAATTATTTTATTTAAATGAACCAGAGTCTAAGAATTCGAGGACTTGATTACACTAGTTAATTAAAACTAATGTACTTTCAGTACTTTAAATTTCATGAAAGTCCTAAGTTTGGCGACTCAAACTTGATTGAATTTGATTTGAATTCAAATGAGGTGTTTTTTTTTTTACTTTTTAGAATGAATGCATGAATAAACATAAATGAATGCATAATATGAAACTATCTAAATGACGGATGATATGCAAAACATGAAAATTTAATGCCTTGTTAACCTATATGCGAACTTAAATAAACCACTTAAAATATGCAAGATGATATACAAACCTACATGCGATGACAATTTATTCAAGCATGCAAATAATCAGAGAAACAAATGAACTAAACATGCAAATCGACTTATTAGTCTAAGATGTAATAGGACTAAGCATGATTTTTTTTATCACATAACATAGCATGAAGACAAGTATATAATGCATGGCAAGTTTTATTATGCAATATGTGATTATAAAAATAATGATGCATAAATATGCAATTTTCAAAAATATGGTGGCAAGATAAATGAAATTTGAAAAAATGGTATGCAAAATATGAGATGAAATATGACATAATACTCGAAAATCATGGAGGAAGGATAGGTGATGCAATGATTCTTGAAAATATGATATGCAAAAGATACCATATGAATTGGTCATAATAAAAAAAAAAGATACCGCATGAAATATGCAAAAGATATGATAGGGAATATGCAAAGATGACATGAGACAATACAAGACATGAGAAAATTTGTTTTTTGGTATTTTTAGAATTTTCACCCTCTTTAGAAGACAACCTTGATTGACTTCATTATCGTAATTTTTATTTCAATTTCTCCAATGAAACTTATCTTCCTAAAAACTTTAATTAGACAAGGCTCCTAGAAAAGTAAATTTCCTAATTTAGATTTACGTATTTTGTATTCAGACAAATTTGCATAAAAGTTTTCAATTTTCCGATCAAAAGTTTATTATATCAAATCATTCAATATATGCAAGATATATATATAAAAAAATCAATCAATAAAAGATTAGAAATTTTTAACCTTACCTTGCAAATTGCTTTCCTAATTTGAAATTTTAACCAAAAATTGCAGCTCAAGCCGGGACTCCTTGGGGCAACAACGCTTCGCTAGGGAATGCTCCCACGGCGGTGAGCAACGGCGGCTCACAGTGCAAGGGAACGACAACAGGAAAATCAACGAAGCAATGCTTCGCTTACGGGATGACTTTGTAAAACAAGACCTGCAAAAGCAAACAACTAACAAGAGGAGTCACATTGACTTGGCTCCACCGCTTGGACACATTGTGCGCTGAAGAGATCAAGAAAATAGATGCTCCAATTGGGTGACTTTGTCCTTTTCCACACCATGAGACCTTAAAATAAAAGGACATAATCACAGCTTTTCCTTTTTCTCTTCTGACAGCAGGCTTCTCTCCTTTTGACCATGCTTCATATGCTTCGAGTCTGCTCAACATGATGCCACGAATCATCCGAAACTTGTCAATAAACCTACAGAAAAACCAGAACCGATCAGTGATAAGAACTGAGTTTGTCCGAGATGATCTGCAAAAAGCGGAGGCCGTTGGGATTCGGAAAAAACAACGATCAACTTCGGTTGCAAGACGACTAGTAGGAATCAAGGTCGACATCGTCTGTGTTTGCATCTTTATGACTGGTTCGGCGGCTGAGGAAGGACCAAAGAAAGCCACTCTCTGCTCTGCACTTTCCTCTCCCCTTCTGACTTGTGAGAATTCTCGAGAGAATGAGAGCATTTTTTGTTTTTTTTTCTCGCTCCCTCCTTTCACTTTGGCCGTATATCGATTGTGTTGTAGCACTTCTAAAATCCGCCGTGTCTTCAATGAATATGGCCTCCTCTCAACCCTAATCTTTTGCATTATTTTTATTATTTACAAAATCATCCCTCAACTTTGGATAATCGTAATTTGATCCGAAGACAAAATATTCTGTCCATAAATGCTTTTTTCTTTAATTAATAGATATTTTTAATTAAAGACTTCTTCCCAAATTAAGCATTAAATGGGCTGATTTAAGCTGAAATTAGGCCTCAAGACCCTGATGAATTATTTTGAATTGCCCCATAACTGGCCGAATTATGCTCTTTGAGTTTTGGTCCACCGCTCGTCAATTTCAATTCATTTTCCATCGCCGATCCGATTAAATGTAATGTAATGCAATATGATGCTAAAAATAAATATAATTAAAAGAAAAAGTCAAAATTTAGGTGTCAACAACAAGCTCTATATGGTGTGAATTAAAGTGTTTTCTGCACGTGTATTTTTTCTTTCCTTTAGTAACTCAATTTTCTTTTATTGTTGCTCCAAAATAACATATGGCAGGTGAATATTTTATTTTGGGCCATGCCATCTGCCAGGAGTATGGTGGCCGCAGTCCATATTTCAACTACTAACGCTCCATTTATTTTCAGAAAATAAATGAATGGAAAAATATTTTGTTATTACTTGTATATTCTAACAATTAGTCAGCGAAATTTTTTTCGTAAGCAAAAACAATTTATGTCTAATCATCCCCGTGAATAATGAATATATTTTTCGTTCCACTTAATTTTTTTAAAGCGATATAAGAGATTATTTTTAAGAAAGCGTTTTCCAAATCATTTATTTATCGTGAAATAAAGGGACCCTAAATTCATTAGTGAGGAAATGGCAATTGGATATGAAAGTTGGAGGAAATAATTAATGAATAAGTCTATTACTGGAAATCCAACTCACAATATATCTTTCTTAAAACTAGCACCAAGACTCCTTTCGTTTCGCAAAAAATAACTTCCAAGAAGATATTTTTCTAGATATTTTGTCAAAGAGGACATTTTTCACCAATGAAAAAAGCATCCTTTTTTTGTTTATTTTTAAGAAGAGGAAAATATTTTCCTTCATATTTCTTCCCTTCGCTCATTCAGATTTCTTTTCTTTTTAATAATTTAAAAAAATTCAGAATCTTTTAATTGTTTTTTATATAATTTTTAAAATTTTTCTTTTTCTTTTCTTTTTTTTCCTATTTCTCGACTGGGTGCTGACCATAGAGACGGACGGCGAAAGCCCAGTTCACTAGATCCCAGTGAGCAAGACAAGCCTCATTCGAGGCTGAGCCTCACTGGCATGTGGCAAGGTTTGAGCTTGCTTTGTGATGGTCGAAAAAGAAGGGAAAAAATAAAAAGAAAAAAAGATTTTTTAAAAATAATAACAAAATTAGTTTTTTAAAAGAGTGCATGTAAGACAGATTTTCCACACTGAACTATGGAAATTTTTTTTTAGCTCATTTTCAAGTTTCAACCGAACATTAAAAAAAGACTTACTGAAAAATATTTTCTAGAAATACCTCGTTCTCCGCTAAATGAACGGAGCCCTATAAGAATATTTTTGTTCATTGCTTGATTGTTTTCTATTTTTTGGATCTAAAATCTATGCCTGATTTGGATCTACCCCCATGAATCCACTCGGTCATATACCCCAGCCCAAGGGTTTTCTCGTCAATAATTTTACTAAGCTTTTATTGCAACCTACTCTTTCCCGGCTTCGAGGATCCGTAAGTTTAGAGGTATTGTCATGAGTCTAGGTGTGGACTCTCCAAGCTCATACTTCATGTGACGTTGTATTTCATTTGCATGATTAGCAACCTGCACAGTTAACTAGGAGTCGTGACTAACCTATCGAGATCGACTAGAAACTAATCGAGATTCTGAAATGCTATCTCAAAATTTTTGCAATCAAAAAATCTAGATTTAGGGACTCGCTTATGCTGATTGTTTAATCAATGCCCTTTTAATACATAACGATTTGATTATTTCCAAAGGTGATCATGCATTATGATTATCATTCAAAGCCTATAAGTATCAAAGCCAATACTAGATGATCATGCATATATTTTTGTCATTTTTGCACAAATTCTAGTCTAATCCTTGCCTAATACTAGGAAAGCGACTCGCAGACAATTTTTCAAAGTACAATGCAGTGGAATGTGATCAAAGCACGCGAGTCACCTGACTTTTAGTTAAAATTCCAAATATCAAACTCGAGACATGGTGTACGAAAAATCAGGCAAGACTAGACATTAGTTGATCGCTATAAAAGCACATAAAGGCAATAAAAGGCATTTTCCCATCATTTTCATTTTCTCATTTTTCTGTTTTTTGTTTTTTTAGTTAATTTTATGGATTTTTTTAATCTTTTTTACAATTAGTTATTACTATTCCCATATACAATGGGCCCGGGTTGGGTTCCCGGACCTGAACCAGGTCAAGCCCGCTGGCTTGGCCCAGTTTGGGCTAGGGTCCCTGATCTGGGCCTACGCCGCGTACAGCCCAGAACAACAAAAGAAACCCGCCGGCCCAGCTCGCTTCTCTCTTCGCTGGCTTCTCTCCAGGCCTGCTCGCGTCCACGGCCCAGAAGCCCGCTCGGTCGCCCAGCCTCACACGCCAACCCGGTCCGACCTCCTGTGAACGCGGCTCGACAGTGCGGACATAAACATACGCCCCAGTCCCGGTCCGTTCGGCTTGAAATCCTTCAACGAGCTCTGAGCCCGGTTCCCTTCCGGCTCTGCCAGTGTGAACCCGGACCGACCGGGCATAACCGTGCACAGACCCGGTCGGATTGGTCCGACCGGTCCTCCTTTTAAACGAGCCCCTTCGCGTGCGAGCTTCGCCGGGGCCATTTCTAGCTGCTGGTGCTTCGCTGGAATTTAACTGACCTTCCAAGAACTCTGGCCAACTTCGACGCCTCACCATGACACCCGGGGAACCACCTGCTGCCGTCCGGAGGCTCGGCCAAGACACCGAGGGCCTTCCCCTGCTCTGTCCAAGCTCCAACGACCACAAACAGCTTGGGACAACAAAGGACAGTAACACAAGCATCAAACACAAACCAAACATACACAACAACACGAGCTACAATTTGGACCGAAGGCTCGCGGCGCAGGTTTGGACATTTCACCGAACAGGTGATACGCACAGTCAAAATGGTGAACTATAGCTCAGCCGAGACAAATGGTTTGCGCCAATACCACTAACGCAGCAGCAAAAGGGTTCACAGAAAACAAGCTAACGCATACACTAGGCCGCAGCTCACCGAACTGAGGAACCTCGGCCCGGCGAGACCTTACGGCCGAAATAGGCCCAACTACTCCGGCGGGGAACCAACCTGATCGGGGAGCTCTATCAGCGAACGGCGGTAGATTTACAGCGTAAAGTAGTAGAAACCGAACCCCCTCACTGACGCAATCCGCTTTCCCTCTCTCTCGGCCGAGTCCCTTCACTCTCGGCCTTTCCTTCTCACTTAAGCAATTGAATTCCCTCTCTCTCATTTTATAGCATGTCCAAAATATCTGCTCCAAGACTTCTCAACCGTGGGAAGAACGAGCGGCCGGGGGACGGTCGTCGATCGCCGTTGACCGGCCAATGATTCTTTGTCTCGCGCCCAAAGGGAAGAAGAGAAGGGGGGGGGGGGGGGGGGCGGGTGGGGGGTGGGGTGCTGTTTGAAGAAATACACGGGCTGGGTCTCGCCCGAGTGAACCCGGGTCGACCCGAATTTTTCTTTTTCTTTTTTCGATTTTTTTATTTTATTTTTTTCCTGTCTTTTATATTTTCCAATCTTTTGCAATAAAAAAAAGAGGAAAATTCATTTTTACCTACTTTGTCCTTTTCTACTTTAAAACAAAAATAGATAAATCAAACTTAAACGGACGGACAAAATTAGGTATGAACATATTTAAGAGTGAGCATGATTACAAGTTAGAATCTAAAAACAAAATTGTCGATTTCCGGTCTAATCCCAGGGTTTGATATTCGGTTTCATTTTTTTTTTTAAAATTGAGAACCGGAATCATGAACATGGAAACAAACTTTTAGCCGGTATATGCCGATTGTCGAGGACACCCAACGAAGCACGCAGTTGGTGAGAGCAGACAACATATAAATGCCAGAAGGTTGCTATGTATCGGAGTGTTGTCTCCTCGCGAGTACACAGTACGTAGCTGGCAATGGGCCTTATAGTTTGCCCCAAGATGACTTGACTACGGCCCGAGATGAAATGTTGTTGTTGGGCTTCAATGTTGGACCAAACCGCCCACAGGTCAAACTTCATGTTTGTCTCATTCATCGTGGCAGCAAAGTTAACTGTTCATTTGCACAAGGCTCATACCGCACTGGGACTATTTTCATTGATCTTGCACTATGGTCTTTTGTAGGGGTCACTACTTATTGGGATGATGTTTTTTTTTTTAAGTTATTCCACAGTCATTAGAATTTTGTGATTTTACAATCCGCTTTTACGGATTCCTTATCAATTGTTGCGTTCCCTCTTGTTTTGCCTAACTAAATGAAAAAGGAAAAAAAAAAAATTAGCAGGTACCCAATATCCTAAAGCTGATCCTAAAACTTGTGGCAAGGTTTCATGATATGACAGGTAAATAAGGAACCCGCTCCAATTGTACATTCCAAGTTCTAGGTAAAACATATACAACCCTAATGAGATCTTCCATTAATTTAATTATTATCTTTAATTATCAGTGATTTGGCCAAAAAAATGTAATCAAAAAGTGTCTAAGGCTCTATTTGTTTCATGAAAAATGTGATGTTTTTAAAAAAACATTTTTTTCAGAGAGCCATTTACCAGGAAAATGATAATATTTTTCGATATAATGAACTGAAAAATATAATTCGGCATTGGGTAAAGAGAATATCGTTTGATTACTTACGTTTTTATTTCAGAAATTGCTAACATAGATCCAAGCATCCTATATGTAACGGCTGGCACCACTGTGGACAATCTTTGTAATTTTTTTTAAAAAAATTCTTTTTTTCGATAATTTTTAATTTTGGCTTTTTTAGTAATTTCTTATTATTTTATTTTCTTTCTTTCTCTATCGATCTCCGACCACAGCAATGATTGGCCATAGGCGAGGGACAAGTTCACCCAAGATTGGCGAGGTCGGGCTAGACTCGCTCGTGACCAGTGATTTCAAGTCTTGCCGACCTCATGCGAGCTTCCACCTCACCAACCTAGGCCGAGCTCGTCTCCCTTCTATGGCTGGTTGGACGCCCTGGGTAGCGACCATCAAAGAAAGAAAGAAAATAAAAAATTTGAAAGAAAATTATTCAAAAAATCAACAAAAATATAAAAAAAATATATAAAAAGAAATTGAAAAGAAAAAAGAGATGAAGGAAAGGAGGGAAAATTATTTCTCCTTTTCAGAAAGAAGAAATCATTTTTCTCACTTTTGAAGGTATTTCTTCCATTGATGGAAAATATTTTCTTCGACTAGTTTATATTAGATGAACCAAATGCCAGGAAATTTCAATTTTTTGTTTTCTTAGAACTAGTTTTCCGTGAAACGAATGAGACCTAAGAGGAGACACTGTTTTGATCACAGTCCTGACTACCTAGAGGCCACGGATTATTCCGCTAATGCCATTAACCAGTTGAGTCCCGTGGAAGCACAGAAGCATGAGTATAACTGCTGTCTTACTTGTCTTTATTTTTTTGGAGATACTACGTGTTTGAGTTTTGGGATAACATCAATCACAATACTCTTCTAATACACGAGGTGAATACATAGTGAGTATTATTGCATGGAACAAGCGATCGATCGATAAAATAGACGGAACAAGTAAAGTAAATCGGACATCAGATATATGTGGTTCAATCGTGAAGACCTGCGTCCACGGAGAGAGCAGCAACGAATTCTACTATAGAACGAGTGATACAATTCGGAGATTACAAATCACTTGAGTCACTCAAACACTCTCAGTGTTTCTCAAGCCTTAATTATATCCAAGAACACACACAGTGTTTAACCCCACAATTCTTCGCGAAATAATATCTCAATCTCGCAAAAAAATTATACAAACCTTACTTCAAGATTTGTTGCTTGAACACTAATTCTTGTTGGAGTAATTCACGAGTACAAAGCCCCCAAATTTAAAGTACTTATCTCATGCAGAACACTATATATCCATTTAGGTGATTTACTTGAACCTGTGTAAATAATCGATTCGAAATATTCACAGTTTCGCTTCAGGCTTAAATTCGAGATATATTTTCAACAATTTCCACATTGTCTTGATGTTTGAGCCATGTTACAATCGCTTTGCTAGAATTCGAACTTCATTACTACTACTACTCTCCTAACAGCCCAAATGGGTTCAACCGCCATAGACATCATCCAAGTCCAAGCAGTGCTCGAAGTTTGCCATAACCAAGGACCTCATCAGAACACCTGAACATGCACCTTTAACTGCCCCACAAATACTATCTGACACAAGCTCCTTAACCACAGATACAGCAAAATCATCGTTGCATCCATATCTGTTAGGAGATCGAATACGTACCTTATCAATATCAGCACTTACAGCAACCGTTGTCTCTGTAGGCTTCACCTCGCTATAAGCACCATCTGTGTCGATTACAACCTAATATCTGCTACCTCAGAAGTTTCTGGTTACAACTCCACCTCAAATGAACACCGTCCAGATCCGTATTAACACTGCCACAATCACTCCTAGCCTGAAGCACTGAAGCCTTGTCAAAGATAACTTCTATATTGATAACAGATGAGTTTAATTCCGGACACCACCACCGATAACCTCTCTTACTTTGTGCATAACCTAGGAACATGCACTTCATTGCTCTTCCATCAAGTTTACCATCACTAACCCGAACATAACATGGGCAACCAAATATTCTGATATCAGAATAATCAGCAACGTTATTTGACCATACTTCTTCGAGAGTTCGACATCCAATCATAGTCGATGGGAATCTATTCACCAGATAGCTCGCTATACTAAGCGCATCCGCTAGAAACTTTTTAGCCATATCAGAACTAGATAGCATTTTATGGGTCGTCTCTAGTAATGTTCTGCTCATCAATTCTGCAACATGTCGTTCATTAGCACTAGTGCGGTATCTCACTATGCTTTCCTTCATGCAGAATTCATTTAACAGCTCCGAGCAAAACTCTATGCTTTTGTCACTCCGCACCTGCTTGATCGTTCTAACAGTCTCCTTTTCCATCAAAACTCTCAACTGCCTAATCCTGACAATAGCATCAAACTTGTGACTAAGCACAAACACCTAGGACTTTTTTAAGTAGTCGTCAACAATTGTTAGCATAAATATGGCACTTTTTCTTGAAGGAAACCGTGACAACCTGTGAACATCAAAGTGAAGAAATTCTACAATTTTTGTAGTTTCTATAAAAGCGCACTAAACTGCACTTTTCGCCGTTGATCTAAATCACAACATCTGCATACATTCAGTCTGTCAGCAATACAACCACATAATAAATTCTTTTCGCTTTGAACCTTCAGGCTTCTCTCGGTAATGTGCCCCAAACACTTATGCCACAATTCTAACTCTCGAACAGATGCATCCGACGTCTCTACATTGAATTTTGTTACTATCTCACCTTGAAGCTTACACAGGCTATTATGCTTGATTCCTTTCATTATTACCAAGGCAGTTCGAACAACCTTCAAAATTCCATATTCTGAAGAATATTGACACCCAGCTGAATCTAGAGCACTCAAGGAAATCAAATTTTTCTTCAATTCTGGAATATGCCTAACTTCGGTCAAAGTCCTCACAATACCATCATACATTATGATTCTAATATTGCCAACACCTACAACATCGCATTCAGTGTTGTTCGCCAACTGCACTTTACTACTATCCATGCATTGATAAGTAATAAACTAGTTCCTATTTGGTGTAGCATGAAACAAACAACCAGAATCCATAATCCATTCGTCAAACGACGAATCATCAGTGACAAACAAGATAATATCATCATTATCAGAATTACTCTTAGCTATAGCTGCAACAACATCTGTAGATTCAAATATAATTCCCTTACTGTTTTTCAGCTTAAGGCAATCCCTTCAAAGATGCCTCTTCTTGCCATAGTTTCAACAGACAGCACCACCAATCCTAAACTGACTGCGTCTATTCATGTTTATACTACTTCTACTAACACGAGTACTAGCTCCTCTTCTATTTTCACCTACTAAAGCAGTAGATACAGATTCGCCAGATTCTCTTCTACGGATATCCTTACTCAAAATTAAATCTCGAATCCCATCAAACGTCAAACTTGTCCACCCATAGTAATTACTAACAACAGTAACAGTAGTATTCCAACTATCATGCAATGAGGATAATAGAATCAAAACACGTACCTCATCTTCAAAGTCAATTTCAACTGAACTCAATTGACTAACGATCACATTGAATTCATTGATATGATTAGTAATTGATGTACCTTCTTTCATCTTCAAGTTAAACATACGTCGCATCAAATAGACCTTGTTGACATGTCTGATAAGGCTTTTATCAAACTCGCAATGGTATTCTCTTTGACGATATTAAACGCGATATTACAAGCCAACATCAGCCAAATAACACCCCTCGCTCGTCTATCCAACAATTTCCAATCGGCTTGCTTCATCGTTTCTGGTTTCTTCCTAGACAATGGCTCGTGCAGCTTCATCTGATATAAATAATCTTCTATCTGCATCTTTCAGAAACCAAATATGTCGATTTTCCCTTTAAATTCTTCTGTCGCCATCGATTCGCTTCAACTTAAGCAAGCCTAGTTCTGATATCAATTGTTGCGCGAAGCAAGTGATCGATCGATAAAATAGACAGAACGATCAAAGTCAATCGGACATTCTGAAAATGCTAAATTTAGTTGTTGGGCAAATACACAATTTTCCAAGTTCTTCTTTTTTTTTCTTTTTTTTTCTTTTTTTGGTGACGGAGTAAAATTCTTGCCCTATAACTTCTATGTGGTCACAAGTCATTTGTACTTTTCTCAAACACGATAAAGCTTGTGCGAGGCCCACGAGGTCTGCTGCCTGCCTTGTCGGAATCATCTCGATTCCGAGAAAAGCGAGAAAACGAACGAGGCGACGAAGTTTGCTCACGAGATCGCGAAGCGATCGTATTTATGTAAAAAAAAATATTGCATGCCTCGACTCCGATAAAAGCAAACAAATGAGCGAGGCGACGTCGTTCGCTCATGGGGCGAAGGAGCGATCATATTTTCACATAAAAATATTTTCGCGCCTTGATTCCAAGAAAAGTGAGCAAATGAACGAGGCGACGGCGTTCGATCGTGGGGGTTGCGGAGTGATCATATTTACGTAAAAAAATATTTATAAGTCTCGGCTCCGAGAAAAATGAGCGAACGAATGAGGTGACGGCATTGGCGTTCGCTCTGGGGCCGCGGAGCGATCATACCTCACTCCAAGAAAAGCGAGGCGCGTAAATATTTTTTTTTTGCGAAAATATGATCGCTCCACTGCCTTGCAAGTAAACGTCGTTGCATCTCTTGTTTGCTCATTTTTTTTTTGGAGTCGAAGTGCCTAAATATTTTTTTTACAACAAGATAGCGAAGCGACGAGGTGTAGAAATTTTTTTTATGTAAATTAAAAAAATTAAAATGTTTTGCTCAATAGTACAACTACCAAGCAAAGCCAACAAATTAAAAGTACAAAACCTAATTTTTAAATAATTTATTTTTTTAATTTAATATTATAAATATTTTTTATTTTTTTTTAAAAAAACTTGGAGATGAGGTTTCCCCTGGGGGGCCGTAACCCCCCATCTCCCAGGGAGAGGGGCCCACGAGCGGGCCCCCATCCCTTTCCCTTGGCAATTGAATTGCGGAGGGAAAGGAAGGGGGTGGCTCGAGGGCCCTTAGGTATAACTCGGCAATTCAATTGACGAGGATACCTAAAATTATAAATATTATTTTTTATATTAATTTTATAAATATTTATTTTTAAATAATATTTTTGGAAAAACTCTCATAATTGAGTTTAAATATAATATAACTATTAAATAGGTCATGTTTTCAACTTACTTAAATTCAATCCAATAATTTCTCTTCATTCTTTTGTGCATTCACTTGATCACGTGCTTACTCACTTTACGCTCTCATTTCGGTTTGAGTATGCATTTTCATAAATTTGATAAATATAAAAGTATTTTAGTAATATGCGACGAGTCTGATACGAGCACAAGATTTGCATCAAACGAAAATGGGTCGATATGGATTAAACGAGGTTAATTTGAGAGGATAATTTTCAACTCCACCAGTTAAAACATTTCTCTGTAAATAAATGATAAAGCTACAGGCAGTTTTGTGAAGCTGTCTCTCTGTCTGTCAATTGCTTCCCCTTCTCTCCCTCTCTCCACTTCCAATTTCTTCATTGAACACACAACCAAATCCAACCATCATGCCGTCGGAGAAACACGTCGCAGTCTGCAATTTCCCGTTCAGCAGCCACCCCAGGAGTGTCGCCAAACTGGTCTGCAAGCTTGCCGAGACCGCCCCAACCGTCCGCTTCTCTTTCCTAAGCACGGCCAAGTCCAACGATTCCGTCTTCCCTCCACCGTCAAGAGCCGCTCTATTGCCGTCGAATCTCAGAGTCTACGATGTCGGCGACGGGTTGCCGGCTGGCTATGACGGGGTGGCCAGCGACCAAGTGGAAGCCGATCTGTTCATCAGAGCAGCTCCTGTGAATTTTCTAGCCGGTGTCGACATTGCTGTGCGAGAGGCGGGAAGCAAAGTAAGTCTCTTGCTGAGTGACGGTTTGGCATCATTGGTTGCATGCGAAGTGGCGGAGAAATTGCATGTCCCATGGGTCGCGTTCTGGACTGGGGCTCCGTACGCACTATGTATGCTCGTCCACGCTGACCTTATCGTCCAGCTGAGGCAAAACGCCGCCGACGAAGAAAAGACCCTGGACATGATCCCAGGACTGTCCGTCATTCGCCTGCTGGATGTGCCTGCTAATATATCGAAAAACACCCAGGACACGTCAATGTTTTCCCGCATGTTCGTTGAGCTGGGGAACGTGATCCGAGGTGCGACGGCCGTCGTCATGAACTCCTATGCGGAGATGTATCCCGAGCCCCTCGTGGCCAACCTTACGTCCAAGTTCAGCATTTTGCTCTTCTTGGGTATGAGGCCAAACCCACCCACCTCAGACAAGACTGGCTGCTTGACCTGGCTAGACTTGCAAGACCCGCAAACAGTGGTGTACATATCCTTCGGGTCCGGCGCCTTGACGAACCCGACGCCCGACGAGATAACGGCGCTCGCCGAAGCCCTAGAGTCCACTCAGACCCCGTTCCTGTGGTCTCTAAACGACCAGCTGAAGGCCCGGTGCCTCCCCAGAGGGTTTGAGGAGCGGACGAGCGCGCAAGGGAGGATTGTGCCGTGGGCCCCTCAGAGGGAGGTGCTTAGCCACCGGGCCTGCGGGGCCTTCGTGACGCAATGCGGTCACAGCTCGGTGTTCGAGAGCGTGGCGGGGGGCGTGCCAATGATATGCCGGCCCTTGGGAGCGGACCAGATGCTGGCCGCGAGGGTGGTGGAGGAAGTGTGGGGGATCGGAATCGGAGTGGAGGGACGGGTCATAACGAAGAGCGGGATGGTGAAGGCAATGGAGGTGATGCTGAGGAGCGAGGAAGGGAAGGAGATGAGGAAGAAGGTGGGTGAGTTCAGGGGGAGACTCCTGGTGGCTGCTGGGCCAGAAGGGAGAGCTGAAGCTGATTTCAAGACTCTTGTGGAGCTCATCTCCACCTTGTGAGGAAGCCAGGTGAAAAAAAGAAAAGAAAATGTAAGATTATTGCTAAATGCTCCTGTCTATAGGCGTGTTTGAACAATCTGGTCATGTTCAAGAGGGTCTGTTATTCGCTTCTAAATAAATTTATAAGTGAGACTTTGTATTTCTCATGTTATTCATCTTCAAAATCGGACACCGCTGTCGTCTGTAATGACCTTATGAGCTACAATGCATAGTGCGTTGTCCGTTATATTATTTAAATATTGAGCCATACCTTCGTTTTAAGAATATTGGGTGGTTTCACAAAATCTCGCTTGTGACATTAGATCGATGTTGAGTCCTTGCCTCGTCAATTAAATATTTTTATGCTTTAGGCTCGGGCAAGTCCAGCCTAGTGTGATATACGACTGTACCCATGAAACATCCAATGACTTTTGGATAGGATGGGTGAAGGGATGGCGACATAGCAAGTGTTGTCAAAGTCTTATAATGTTTTTCTTAGTGGTCGTCGTGCAAGGAATTCTCGAATGAAAATATCTACGCGAACCGATAACTCGCAACCCCCGACGTAGCACTGCAACCCCCCATCTCCCAGGGAGAGGGGCCCACGGGCGGGCCCCCATTCCTTTCCCTTGGAAATTGAATTGTGGATGGAAAGGGCCAAGCTCGTGAGCCTAAAATTGTAAATATTATTTTTTTTTATTAATTTTATAAATATTTATTTTTGAAAAAAACACTCATAAGTGAGTTTAAATATAATATAACTATTAAATAGGTTATGTTTTCAAATTACTTAGACTCAACCCAATAATTTCTTTGGTGTCTTCACTTGATCTTGTACTTAATCACTCTGCTCTTTTACCTCAGTTTGAGTATGCATTTTCATAGATTTGATAAATATGAAAGTGTTTTAGTAATATACAATGAGTTTGGTATGAGCACGAAATTTGTATCAAATGAAAATGTATCGAAACAAGGCTAATTTGATAGGATGGATGTGCGACATAGCAAGTGTTGTCAAAGTCTTATCATGTTATTTTTCTTAGTGGTCCTCATACAAGGAATTCTCGAATGAAAAGATCTACGCCAACCGATAACTCCTGTTGGTTGGGCTCACATGGACACGATGGACAATTATTACTCCATTCCACAAGGTCGCTTCCACTTCCACGTGATTAGTTATCACATTGGCCCCTCGAGCCTTGATCCTCATCTTTAGCCATGGGTACTACAAGTTATGGGTGAGCAACATCAATTGGCCGAAACGAAAATCGGTTGGACCGGACCGAACTGGAGTCACCGACATGGCTCCTGGTTCCACGAAAGTGGAATCGATGATTTTAGATTTGACTCCTGATTTCAAGGGGAAATCGGACTGGACCAATTATGTTCTTATATTTATCCTGTGTCGTCCTTTTGGCCAAGTTCCAGCTGAAGGAGTTGCTTTCTTAATGTTGTCAATATTGTTCATCAGACTTTTGTCTTATGTTTCATTAGATCGTCCAGGAACCAAACTGAATTGATCGGTACGATATAGTCAAGTTCTTGATTTCAAAAACTGAGAACCAATCCTCCTGATCGGGTTCTCAATTCTTTCGTGGGACTAGATCGAATCGGGAACCAATCACCCCTGCTACAAATAATTTCAGCTCAAATCAAGAATTTCGAAATGCGCAGGGCCTTCATGTGAAAGGGTAATATTCCTTAAATCCTTCCTTAAATCCTACCTGGCCGGCAGAAAATTTCTCCATATATTGGCACGATAGATGAGTTACATAAACAGGATCACCACAAGCAAACGTAACTCTCTCTCTCTCTCTATATATACATACATATATATATATGTATATATAACCTTCCAATCAAAAGATTGGTTACTAAAAACTTTCTCTAGTTGGGGATGAAGGCAAATACGGCAGATATTCGAAAAATAATAGCCGAAAGAAGTATTCGATAGCGGGGTGATATTACCGGCGAGCAAAGGTAAAGCGCGCCCGCTGCTTTGCGACGAATATGAAATTATGCTCTAGACATCAGTTAGAAAAACGCTCGTACTTTTCACATGAATTGCACATACATACGTGATTTTCAATAAAACTTACGACTCCTGCCCTTTTTTTTTTCTTCCCGATTTACCGGGAAACAAATGTTCATTTGTAGCAAAACCAAAACGACGTACCGGCATCAAAGTACGTCCAATTTCGAAGCAATAAATTATAAAAACACGTGACAGTAACTTTGAAAAATGTTGGGAGTTAAATGTTGTAATTAATGAGTTAATGGATCAATGAAAAATGAGCGAAACGAGATACGTCTCTTTCATTCATGCGTCTCTTGAATTCATGAACTTTTTTAAATCATGTAAATCCCCAATTCATGCATCTCTTGAATTCATGAATCTATTTCTTTAGTTCATGTATCTCTTGAGTACATCAACGTCTAAACTCTACAAATTGATTTGATCTATTCTTTGTTTCAAGACATTCGAAAAAGATTTGAAAAATAAAGACCTCTAATCTTTTCACTTCAGTTTTTCTCTAAGTGTGCCGGTTTCAAGAAGTATTCAATAGTCTCATTTACATAGTGCTAATTCAAACGGACTCGAGTTGTTGTATCTTAAGAGGCATAATTCAAGAAGCTGTTCAGAACCGTTGGCAGGAGTTAATCACTTCAACGAGATTCGGGTAACTGTACTTCACCTCCTATGAAATTATATTACAATTTTATAGCAATTTCATTTGTAATTGTATATTCATTTTCTCGTTGACTTGATTATTATTGAAGTCGCCTTCTCCATGTTATTATCTTTTTTGTTACAATAAACAATGTTACGTATTTCATCCAATACATTACGTATTATTTTTTTCCCACTATCCATTTCCGACATTAACTCCAATGTGTTCTATTTAGTAAAGTACTTGTATTTCACATCAAGTACACATAACATGATTCTGACTAACCTTGCTTTGTTTACGGAATCTACATAAGGAAGACTCCTTCTGAAAGTATAACAACATAGAAAATGGATAACATGCATAATTAATAGTACCTTGCATAATATAACTGAACTTGTAATTCACTCCGCGCCATTCAAAATCACGTCTCAAATAATTATTCCTATTATACCACTTGGTTATTAAGAATAATGCAACCGAAAATGGTCCTCCAGAACGAGAAGTACGACCGTTGGACCTCGATGATCAGCCGTGGAGCTTCTTGGTTGCTGCCTATGCAATAAAATCGTGTTGCTTCTGTCAGTCGAATACAGAAAATAAACAGAGAGATGGAGATCAAAACAAAATTCGACTTAGATCAAGTTTGTGTCTATTCTATTATATTAACGGCCACCAACAATCCAGATTCAACTAATAGTCCCCGACAATAGCACTTTTGTTCATTCCGAAGCTTAGTAGATCATACCACCAATCTTAAGTAATTTCAGCTCAAATCAAGCATTTCGAAAGGTGTATAGTGTCGAGAAAACGTCCTCTAATAAATTTTGATATTGACAAAACTGTCCTTAGTCTTATTGAAATTGGTGAATACATTGCTATAGTTTATTTCAGGTGATGCATGTGAGAAAAGAAGTTTGTATTGATTTTAGTTGAATGTTCAAACTAAAGGCAAGAGTATCGCATATTTGTTCTGAATGGGTTGAATAATGTTATCCAGATTAAGTGAAGTGTCACTTATATAGTTTCAACCACATCTTTAAATAAAGACTCATGTGCTAGATCAACAAGGATTCTATTACCTTCAAACCTCATTATTTTCTATGTTTAGATTCATAATATTGGTTATGTTTCTGAAATGTATTCAGAAAAATGATATATTAAGATTTAGAAACTGTTTTCATTTGAATCACAATATATCGTTGTTTATAAGGAAGTTGTGATCTTTGATTTGGAAGACTGTTCTACAACGGATCGTGGAAAATCTCAAATTAAAAATTACCTTCATGACAAGATGACTTCCATAAATGCATAACTCTACTTATGAAAACCAAAGATTTGATTGTACGACCAACATAATCAGCGGGATTTGGTTGCATGGGCAACCTAATCAACAGGGTTCAGACTTTGATTGCTCAACAGCTACTAAATCTTCAAGTTACAATCTCGTTTAATTAAAGATTGGAGACATCCAATTAAAGATTGAAGAATGATCCTTTAGAGACCTGTCTAATGACTAGTTTGGAGGTAGATGAGTATAAAAGGAGATCTTAGTGCTATTACGAGTAAGAGAGTTCATAATCATAAATTTCAAAGTGAAAAGAGAGCTTTAGATTCTACATACTTGTCTTTGTGTTCTTTACACTACATTCATTGAGTGGCTTTGTATGTGTCGTTGAGAGAATATATTCTGATCTGTGATGACCCAAAATTTCAAAGTCTATAAAATAAATAATATTAGATATATTTTTTTTTAGGTTTAAGGGACAATTAT
This sequence comes from Rhodomyrtus tomentosa, assembly GCA_028455895.1. Classification (NCBI taxonomy): domain Eukaryota; kingdom Viridiplantae; phylum Streptophyta; class Magnoliopsida; order Myrtales; family Myrtaceae; genus Rhodomyrtus; species Rhodomyrtus tomentosa. Next base: position 38,354,012 of record JAPCWY010000004.1, read on the forward strand.
CAGATGCGAAATTACTGGATTTGGAGGGTACTTAGATGACCCTGAAGATTATGTCAGAACTTTTGAGCTGGTTTAGTCACACCCAAGCCTGAATCTGACTGAAAATACCTTCAATATTTTGTGTCAAATAACTTCTTTGTCCCAAGTCCGCAATTCATCATTTCACGCTCAGATATAATTAATTAAGGATTTGAATTTTGGACCCCACCCCTATTAATGCCTCCACTAACCCACTTCACCTCACCATCACCTATCACATCCCTCAAGTCAACTCACCATTTCTTACTCTCCTTTTTCCCCCTTTTCCCTCTTCTTTCTCTGTCTCCTCTCTCTCTCTTCCTCCTCCCCTTGTTCGCCGACCTCCCTTCTTCCTCCTCCCCTCATTCTTCGCGCAAGCACCGACACCACCGCCATTCAACTTTTGCCACTTGCCGTGCTCGTCGACCATCCACGTTACATTTGCCATGCCATCCCTCCCACCATCGATCGCTACATAAAGCTACCGCCCGAGGCCTCCACTGACCTGATCTCCCCCCTCTCCCTTTTATTCCCTTGCCTTCGGCCACACCTCCACCGTATGCTACCACCTCCGTTCGCTACCCCTGTCACCGTCGCCCAGCATCGTCACAACTCACCACTGCCCCTCGCGCCGCGGCCAGCCATGTTGCATGCTTACCGACCACCTCAACTCCACTGTCGTCTCCTCCGACTGAGACCTGTGAGTCTCTCCCTTCTCTCCCCGTTGTTCACCGAGCTTCATCGCCCTGATTTCGGCGTGCCGCCTGCGCCGCGACCCTGCCTCTCCGCGAAGTCATCGTTTTTCCACCGTCGCTGTCTGTAGTCGTTCCGAGCCGCTCACAATTCACCATCATTCTTAGCCGCATCCGTAACCCCGAGCCGACTCGTCGCCACGCCATTGCCCTTCGCCAGCCATTGTTATGAATTAACCTTAATCTCTAATTAGATCATTAATTAACTCAGGTTAGATTAGATAGTTACTGTGGTCAGGTTAATTAGCTACCATGGTTAGATTAGACAAGCTATGGTTGCTCTAGTGGACTATAGTTGCCTTGGGTGATCGTGATTGGCTAATTAGTTGGGGCTAGGTTAGTAATTACTGTATGGTTAAATAATTATTGTGGAGATAAATAGTAAGTTGTAGGATATTTATCTGTTATTAACTGATTATTTGGATTACCGATTAACTTGGGTATCTAATTGCGTGGATTTATTAAGTGATCACCTATGTCAGAATACCATGTTTAATTGAAATTGAATATCCGTGTGAACTGTGTCCTTCGAGCATGAAAATGGTTACTAGTCGGGTTTTGAGCATAATTGCGAATGTGATTACATTGAACTAATTATGAAGATATGAACTGGCTTGGTTGCCTGGTGTGTTTATGTGGTCACAAGATGGTTGAGCGTCACCTTAAAGTACTTAGGGACGTTGGCAGTACCTTTGATGGCTTGGGTTCATTGCCTGATATGTTCGAGCTGGCTGGGTCGGAGCGGCTTATTGGATGCACGACAGTCCGTGTCGATGGTGTCGGGATCACACGGCAGGTCGGATGCTGGTCGCAGCTTGTGATGGATCGAAGTTCCTTACTAGAAAGCATGGTATGGGACGAAGCTTGGTCCTGCACTAGCAATCAGGCTATGCTATGATCGAAAGTGCAGTATCTCTCGCGTTAATGACCGGAACACGTGTGTTGCATTATGCATGAGCTATTGTTAAGTGTTATGGTTGTGTGCTTGGTCATGTTTATGATGAATGCCATGTGATTATTGCTGCGTGGGCCAAGGCGAGGGTAAGCTTGATTGTGATTGGTTATTGGTTGTTGAGTTGTGCTTACCTGTTTAGTCGTTAGAGTGTAGCGTGCATCGCACGCTATTGATTTGCCATTGCCTTCTGTTGTATGTGTAGGCCATCTAGGTGGTCCAAAATTGTCCATATGAAGTAGCTGCAATGCACGTTTAGTTGAAACATGATTAATAGATTTGAAGGAACTTCTTACCTGTTTTCCAATAGTGCAAGCTGAACATAGTTTAGATTTTTCAAACTTCGTTTGTGGTAAAAACTCGAACCAATTTTTTGGAAGATACCTCGGATATATGCTTGATACTAATATGGTTTGGCTTTCTATGCCATAGTTCATTTTCATCTTTGATGGAAATGAAACACTTGATGTCTTCATAATCAACATCTAGAAGACAGATATGTCAATGACGTCGACTAGTGAATCTCTGCTACTTGTCTTTATTGATATATGAGAATTTTATATCTTGAAAGCAAATTTGATAACTAAAGTCACAGAGTTGACTTACTAAGATTAGATTGTAATTCAATCCTCTGACTAGGGAGACAACATTGATCGTCAAGTTCCCAATCTTCACAGTTCCTTTAGCAATTATTTTTCCTTTACTATTTCTTCCAAAAGACATACTTCTACCATTGTATTTTGAAAGTTGAATAAATTTTTCTGGATCATCAATCATATGACTTGAACAACCACTGTGCATAATCCATTTGTCCTTTCTCTTCCTTGGTACCAGTAAGTAGAAAGTAACTCACTATTTCTTTGGTACTCAAATCTTCTTGGGTCCTTCTGTGTTAGTCACATTTGATATATTTCTATTAATAGTTTTCCAGACTTTCATACAATTTTCTCTAATATGATTTGTAGCTCTCCAATTTATGCAAAATTGTCACACAAAAGGTTTTGTAAACTGTTTATGAAAATGCTATTGATATGCATATTTGGAAGGTTTTCGCAAGATTCTGTCACTTGTCTCAAGAAATTTATTTTTAAGACTGATTTCCATTTTGAGACTAAGAGCAGATTTGTTATTGAAATGAATTTGTTTGGAAATAATATTTTCCTAGGTTTTTTAACTCTGAAAAAATCGTTTTGAAATGTTTTCAATCTTGATCTTCAAAGAATCATTTTCTTTAGAAATCAAATTACGATTTTCCTTCATTTGATGAAATTTCCTTTGCAAAAAATCAATCTTGTCTTTTTGAGAAGAATCTTGATGTTTTAAAGAGGACACTCTTTTTCAACATAGAAACATTTTATAGAGTTTCTTTGTAATTATCGCACAATTCATCAATGTACTTGAAACTTTGTCGGGTATTTCAGAAGAATATTCCTTCATGTATGAATTTGAGTCTGAGTCTGATTCTGAATCTGACTTGCCATGAGACATAAGTTTGCATAATCATCCTCACTATCTTCAAAGTCACTTAGAGTTTCTTCCTTCAATGACTTTTTGTATTTCTTGTACTTGACTTTGTCCTTCTTCAGAAGTGGACATTTTGGCTTGATATGTCCAACCTTCTTGTAGTGAAAGCGTATTACATCTTTGCTCTCTTGTTTATCACTGTTTGATTGTTTCTGATCATATTGTTTGAATGATCTCCTCCCTTTGTAGTTTCTACCTTTTCATGCCATCTTTCTAAATTTCTTAACCGTGAGTGCAAGCTCTTTGTCGTATTTATTTTCATTGTCTGAATCTAGCACTATGTAATCAATTTCATATTTAAAATCAATACACTTCTTACTTTTTGAATCTCTTGATTTGTTGGCATGCTTAGTCTCATATGACTGCTAGTTCTGACAAACTTATCAATAGATAAATGTCTGATTTTTTTTACAGTCATATATCCATGGCTTGATGTAATTTTAGTCGTCTGTAAGTCCTTGAACGATTTTTCTGACTTGCATGGATTCAACTACAAGAGTACCTTGCCTAGCAAGATCATTTCTTAGTATTTGAAACCTATCAATCATATCAGCAATTCACTCATCGGGCTTCATCTTGAAGGCTTCATAATCACTTAGCAGAATGCTGAGATTAGTTTCTTTCATTCTATCAGTTCCTTGATATGTGATATGAAGTCTATCCCATATAGCTTTTGTTAATTCTTCTTCTATGACATGATTATATAATGGAGGGGATGGTGCACAAAAAAGTGTGTGAACATCTTTGGAATCGAGTCCTTGTCTTTTTGCTCTTTTAGTGTCTAACAGTGTTGCTATAGTATTGGTGTTGTTATTTGTTTCATTTCTAGTCAAAATAGTTTCAATGACAGCGGGAACTACCCCATTGACAACATCCCACAACAGATCGTCTGATGCTTTGAAGAAGCACTTCATTTTGTTGTGCCACATATTGTAACTTTTCTATCAAAATAAGGTGGTTTGTTGCTAAAGTGTGCAGCATCTGCTCCTATGAAATTGTTGTTTGACATAATAAATTGTTAGCTCTGAAGTAATGCACTTCAAGATTGTCGCGACCTAAAAAAAATTAGTTAGGCTAATGTATATTAGGTCAATTAAATTAACTAACCTAATACGGACTTTCCCAAGCCCTATTAAATCGTAATTTAAATTTCACTGAAATGATTTATAAATTGGAGTCGTCACTAATCATTATTGATAGGTTGATTAGAAACCTAAGTAAAATGGCGGGGGAATCATTTACTTCTACGAACCAGAAATTGTGGATTCAGGGACTTACTTACACTAGTTAATCAAAATTAATACCCTTTCGGTACCAATTTCATGCGAAGGTCTTTTGATTGATTTATGCGCCTTGATTTTTTTTTTAATTTTCTCTTTTATTAAATATGATGCTAATGCAACCTAACTATATGGCATGTGACATGCACTGACATAAAATATGACGTGGCATTTATGCATGGATGACATGTACAAATGACATGGCAAGATGACATGGCATTTATGCATGGATGACGTGTAAGAATGACATGACAAGATGACGTGGCAAAATGACATGCAATTATGTAAAATGCAGTTTTTATGGATTTTCGAATTTTTTTTTTAAAAAGAGACTATCCTATTCTCGACGATCAATTTTTTTGGATATGGTAAAAATCAATCAGTCGATCGATCGATCAATCCATCAATCAATTAGTCAATCAATCAATCTGTTGACTAACATTCAAATAGATTCATGACCGCCAACATCCCGATCGTCATATTTTTGAATTTTTTCAAAAAAATCAAGATCTCATATATTGAATTAAAGATTGATTTTTTTCGGAGACAACAAATCAGACCTAAACGGTGATAGGTCAGATTAGCTATCTCCAGATTTTCTTGACAAAATTTAGGATTTGATGTGTTCTTTGCATTATTAAAAAAGAGGTCCGATTTTCACTTCAATCATGGCAACAAAATATGCAAGAATAATTTTATTTTGGATCAATCAAGTTAATCATTCGAAAATAACAAGTAATCACTTCACGAACATATTCAGATCCACCCTCGAAGAGTGGATACGTTACCTTAATTTGTGAGAAAAATGAAAATTGGGGTTGATTTGTCGAGGAAATTTCGCCGGGCAACATTTTAATAGCGTGACGGAACGGGCAGCGACGGCCGTCAACAGGCTGGGACAAAGGTAGACGTCAAGAAGGGAATGGTGGCTGCGACGCAACGACAACAAGAAGTGATGTCGATACGGGGCGGCAGCAGCGCGGGTCGATCTTCGAGCCGGAGTGGCGACGTGCGGCAAAGCGAGAACGCTGGCTTTCCGACTGGTGTAGGCAATAGAGCAGAGCGACAACGACCCTCTGGCAGTGACGAGAACTAGCCGGGATGGCGAGGACAGCGAGCTGGAGCAGCGATGACGTGGAGGTCCTCGGGGGTGGTGGAGTTAAGGCGTTGGTGATGATCGAGAGAGAGATGGCAAGAATCAGTGGTGAAAGAGTATGAGAGAGCGTGAGAGATCAAGATGTATATTCTCCTCCAGAAAATTCTGTCCACGTTTTTTTCGAAAATTCTGAATGTCTCCCCCCCTTTGAACCCTAGGCATAAAGGAATATATATAGACTAAGAAAAGCCTTAAACCGTAAGGTTTATTTTTGACCATCGGATTTGAGAAATAATAATCGTTGGATTGAAGCTTCCATCCTTGGTGGGCTCGGGTGCTCAAAATTTCGGTAACAATAGAGAAACATATGGCTTGGCCGAAATTCTCCCATTTATGGGTTTATTTACGCGAATTCAGGGCATAATCGGGCTTTAACTAATTAAATGGGTAATTAGTTAAAACCCTTGCATTTTAAAAGACCTAAATTAGACTGAATTAAATTCGAATGAAGCCCAAACCTATATAAATTCGGCCATCCCTTCTTGTCGTCGAAAATTTCATATTGATATTAAATTATGCTCAATCGAATCGCCTTTGACCCTAATGCAAATGGCATGATTGACAGAAAATAAATATGTAATGCATGAGAATTTATTTTTTTGCAAGAGTTATGAAGAACTCTTATTTTATGTTATAAAAGAATTTTCTAAAAAATTAAAATTTAAGTTCAACAGCTGCCTCTTTTTGAGTGGAAACTCGCATAGAGTTCGCTCAAAGACTGAAATTAAAACATAAATTTTGCAAAATGCAAATGATGATGATTTTTTTTTTACGAGAGTTTTTAAATCTCATTTTCTTATGCAAGTGAAACGACGCATGAAATGCGGTGCTTTAAATAACATATGCCAAAATTTCTCTCTTCACTGTATTAGAGAAACATGCACATGGATTGCATATGAGAATTCTTGTTTTACCAACTACCTCATATGCTGACGATTCCCTTAATTTCCGAGTTTCCAACAAAGATGTCAAGGTACTAAGGTACTAGCCCATCTGTTACCAAATACCTCATATGCTCGAGTTATGGTTCGAGCTGGCGATTTGTCTCTTGGGGACCACCTTAACAGGTCACCATGAGTCGGTAAGAATAATCTCTCATGACCTTCTTATAAAGGTTTCACCGTATCAAGACGAGAGATGTCTCTTGGGACCTTCTCAACGGGTCACATGATGCAGTAAAATGTCTCTTGCAACCTCCTCAACGGGTTAACATGAGTCGGTAAGACGTATCTTGCGACCTCCTCAACGGATCAGCATGAGTCGGTAAGGTGTCTCTTGCGACCTCTTCAACGGGTCAGCATGAGTCGGTAAGATAGTCTCTCGCGACCTTCTCAAGTAGGTCTCACTGTATCAAGACGAGAGTTGTCTGTTGGGACCTCCTCAACGGGTCACCATGAGTCGATAAGGTGTCTCTTGTGACTTTCTCAACGGGTTAGCATGAGTCGGTAAATGATCTCTCGCGACCTTCTTAAGCAGGTCTCACCGTATCAAGACGAGATATAATGTATCATCTCAATTGGATCAATACGAATACAAAATGGTGTGATGCTTGAACAAATTCAGTGCGACTACAAAGGGGGTATGACTAAAGTCGACTTTAAGAAGGTTAAAAAAACTTACCTGGATTTTCTAAATGACGAATGAATGATGGGTAGGCTGACTGAATCATACATGTCCAAATCTCTCGAAAAATGATGGCATGCATAAGCTCAATTAAATGCGACATCATATGCTAGAGAAAGTCCATGACCTTTTGCTTGCATTATAAAGCTTCATTGGGGAATTTGTCAAAAAGAAAGTCTATCTGATTTTCTGACAAAATTGATCAAATTGAATGAGGAATTTCAATCAGAAAGGACTTTTCACTCTTTCTCACGAAAAAGGCTTTTAAGACCCGACCATTAATGCGGGTAAGAGAAATGCTCAAAGCTGTTATCATCAAGCCTGACAAGGGTCTGGGTATTCCCGCAATTAGTATGATCATGTCAATACATGAGGTTTTTCACAGGGATTGTAATTCAGGCTTGGTCAAAGGCTATTAAAAAAAAAGGGAGCTCATTCGGGTCATTTAAGTCATGAAATGAAATCTTCATCAGTTACATTGTGTTTATAGGTTAGGAACCCTGTGAAATGAGATAAAATGATCTTGCTCGCACTTCTTCGAGCGACATTCATAAGCATTTAAAATCCCATATTAACCCAAGTGCCCTAATCTGAAGAGACTTTCGGCGAGGGTTGCAATGTAGGTTCATAATAAGCTTGGAAATGAAAGGCTTATTTTCAATAATGGGTTGCATGAGAGAATCAGTGATCATCCGACTCTGTCATTCTATACTTCAGAAATGATCTTTCTTTGAGGAACCCATTCAGGTAAGACCCTTCCTTCCTTTTGGAGTTTTTTCGAGAGAGCTTTTTCTTTTCTCCCTTTTTTAAATGGGAGTGGACGATTTTGCCCCCATTCTTTTGCATGGTAAGCTTCACCATCTTTTCTTTTTTCTCTTTTTGCACAGTGACCTTTTTTTCCTTTTTTTTAGGAGGGAAGCGTCTTATCTGAATTGTCTGCTTATTACGTAAGCCGATCTTTCAAGTTTCGGCCTGCCCCAAGACATTTTGCTCTTTTTTTTCAGATAATTTGAAATGATTTCTTGCTCAAGATGATCATTAACTGGGTTTGGAGAAGTGAATCCGCCGTTAAAATTGGCTTGGAAAAGGATTAGTATATACGGGTGTGGAAGTGAAATACTCTTCATCATGTCTAAAGCACTTGAGCTAACACAGACTCCACATGCAACAAACATACTTAAAGATTGATGCAAGTGAAAGTAAGAAAATTCAACTTATCCTTTGAATCTCTGAAATTTGTCCCGATGTGGGTTTGTTCCTGACAGGGTTATGAACCACCGTTCAAAAGGGGTTTAGCAATGGGCAACCTGTAGTGTTTGGGATAGATGAAATGAATGCCTCATATCGTTTTGACTGTCATACTTTTCGCGAGATAACCTTTTACCTTGTAAGCATGAAAATTCTCACATTGCTCACTGGGAATTGTGATATAGGACGTGTATGAAAATAGCGTGTCTTTCAATCGTCCTGATGTTCCTCATTCAAGATGGTTAATTCAATTGGATTAGAGAAACTTCCTGATTGAAATTATCTTACAATGGAAATTTATAATGCACACACAACAGCATGATGAGGCAAAATGAGCATTGGATGAGTATTATAACTTGATCACAAGATGTCAAAGAAAATCAAATATAATACTTCTTTACAGCATCAGAGTTGACAGGACTAGTGAAAACACATCCATCCATCTCTGCGAGGATTAAAACATCTCCTGGGAGTACCTTTTTCACGACGTATGGGCCGCCATAGTTCGGAGCAAACTTCCCCTCTGGAAGCGGAACAATAGACAGTAATTTTCGCAGAATAAGGTCTCCTACCTAAAAATGCCGAGGCCTGACTTTCTTGTTAAAGGATTTAGCAACCCTCTGCTAGTAGCATTGGCCGTGGCATAAGGCTTTAAGTCGCTTCTCGTCGATCAAGTTCAACTGGTCCATCCTCTGCTGGATCCAATCGGCTTCAGTCAGCTTGACCTGAGATAATATACGTAAAGAATGGATTTCTGCCTCAACAGGTAACACTGCTTCCATTCCATACACAAGGGAATATGGGGTTGCCCCGGTAGAAGTTCGAATCGAAGTTCGATATGCCATAAGTACAAAAGGCAACCTCTCGTGCCAATTGCGATAATTCTCAGTAGTCTTGGCAAGGATCTTCTTGATGTTTTTGTTGGCCACCTCCACTGCACCATCCATCTGAGGACGGTGCAGGGAAGAGTTCAGATGCTTGATCTTGAATTTGTGAACAAATCATCTATTAGCTTGTTGTTCAAATTTGAGCCATTATCAGTGATTATGACTTTAGGTGAACCATATCGAGCGATGATGTCTCGGCTAATGAATTTCACCACATTTCGTGCCGTGACAGCTAGATACGACGCTGCTTCAATCCATTTGGAAAAATGGTCAATGGCAACTAAAATGAAACGATGTCCATTAGATGCCTCGGGGTTGATTGGATCGATCACATTAATCCCCCACATAGAGAAAGACCATGGCTTATATAACTGATGTAGCTCGTTCGGAGGAACGTTGATCTTGTCACCATGAATTTGGCATTTGTGACAGCTATGAACATGTTGGACGCATTCACTTTCCAAAGTGAGCCAGTAATCGAGTTATGGTTCGAGTTGGCCATTTGTCTCTTAGGGACCTCCTCAACGGGTCAACATGAGTCGATAAAAATAATCTTTCCCGACCTTTTTTGGAAGGTCTCACAGTATCAAGATGAGAGTTGTCTCTTGGGACTTCCTCAACAGGTTACCATGAGGGGGCAAAATGTCTCTTGCGATCTCCTTAACGGGTCAGCATGAGTTCGTCAGGTGTCTCTTGCGACCTCCTCAACGGGTCAGCATGAGTCAGTAAAATAATCTCTCGCGACTTTCTTAAGCAAGTCTCACCGTATCAAGACGAGAGTTGCATCTTGAGACTTCCTTAACGGGTCACCATGATGTGGTAGAAATGATCTCTTGCGACCTTTTCAAGCAGGTCTCATCATATCAAGACAAGAGATAATGTATTATCTGAATTGGATCAGTATGAATAAAAAATGGTGTGATGCCTGAACAATTGTCAGTGTGATCATAAGGGGGTACAACTAAAGTCGACTTTAAAAGGGTTCAGAAAACTTACCTGGATTTTCTGAGTGATGAATGAATGATGGGTAGACTGACTGTATTATACCTGTCCATTCTCTCGAAAATAATGACACGCATAAGCTCAATGTAAATGCAACATCATATGCTAGAAAATTCGTGAGCTTTTGCTTGCATTATAAAGCTCCACTTGGGAATTTGTCAATAAGGAAACCTATTTGACCTTTCTGACAATTCTGATCAATTTGAATGAGGAACTTTAGTCAAAAGAGACTTTTCACTCTTTCTCATGAAAAAGGCTTTTGAGACCTGACCATTGATGCGGGTAAGAGGATCGCTCAGAGCTGTCATCATCATGCTTGACAAAGATCCGGGTATTCTCGCAATTAGTATGACCAGACCAATTCATGAGGTCTTTTATAGGGACTGTAATTCAGGCTTGCTCAAAGTGTATTCAAAGGGGACTCATGCGAGTCATTTAAGCCGTGAAATGAAATCTTCATCAGCTGCATTGGACTTACAAGTCAGGAACCCTGCGAAATGAGAAAAAATAATCTTGTTCGTACTTCTTCAAGCGACATTCATAAGCATTTGAAACCCTATATTAACCCAAGTGCCCTAATCTGAAGATACTTTTGGTGAGGATTGTAATATGGGCTCAAGGTAGGCTTAGAAATGAAAGGCTTCGTATGAGATTGGAAATCATCCGCCTCTATCACTTTGTGCTCCAGAAATGATTTTTCTTTGTGGAACATATTTTAAATGAATTCAATTGATACCTTCCTTCCTTCCGCAGATTCTGTGAGAAAGCTCTTTTCTTTTTCTTTTTCATTTTTTATGAGAGTGAACGCTTTTGCCCATTTTCTTTTTCATGGCCCAATTTGCTCTCTTTTTCTTTTCTTTTTTCTTTTTTCTTTTTTTTAAGGAAGGAAGAGTCTTATCAAAATTGCCTGCATATTGTGCAGGCAAACTTTTCAAGTTTCAGCTTACCGCAAGGCACTTTGCTTATCAGATGTTTCTCTAAAATAATTTCATTTCAAAATGAATACCAATTGGGTTTCAAGAAATGAATTCGCCATTCAAATTGGGTTTTGCAAAGGATGATTGTATGTGGGTATAGAATGAAATGCTCTTCATCATGTCTAAGGCACTTGAGCTAACATAGAGCTCGGATGCAACAAACATACTCAAAGATTGATGCAAGAGAAAGCAAGAAAATTCAACTCATTATTTGAATTTCTAAGACTTGCCCCAATATGAGGTTGTCCCTGACAAGGGTATAAAATGAAACCACCGTTAAAAGGGGTTTAGCAATGAGCAACCTGTAGTGTTTGGGATAGATGAAATGAATGCCTCATATCACTTTGACCGTCATACTTTTCGCGAGATAACCCTTTACTTTGTAAGCACGGAAATTCTCACTTGCACACTAGGGATTGTGATGTAGGACGTGTATGGAAATGGCTTGCCTTTCATCGTCCTGAAATTTCGCACTCAAAATGACCAATTTAATGTGGGGTTAGAGAAGCTTCCTAATTGAAATAATCTCACAATGAAAATTAATAAGGCAGACAAAAGTATGATGAGATGAAATTCATGAAGTTCAATTTGACTTGATCATCCAGAATATAAAAAGGGGTGAGTGCATATTAAGTATAGACATGCATAAACCACACAAGTACACTCAGACGTGAAAGAAATCTCAAGGAATGAGGAAATTGTGGATTGCCCCAGTGTATGTAAGTAGATCATTCAAATTAGGAAGTTTAGTCACTGGGTTAAGAATCGACTCCTTCCTATTTTTACCCCAGAGCAAGAAAACATGCATGAACGAGTCGAATGAAGACTTGAGACGCTCTGGTTGACCCTGAAACATAGAGTGACAGAATTAGAGAAACAAACAGGGTTTAACCATGCATGTCTTGCAATTCTTGAAATCTGATGTGTCACTTTCGAAAATCTAGATTTTTTTAAGACCGCAGGACGAGAAGTCTCGGGAAGCCCAACCCTTAGTGCTTACCATACATGACAGATTGTTCGATCATTGGTTATCGTCATCGGGTCAGTTTGGGATGCCTCATCAAGATTTCAAAATTTAATGAAAGACTTCTGTAATTTTATTGATCATGAAAATCAACGAATCACGTCTTATTGTATTTGAAAATGCAAACATTCTCCACAAGGAGAAACTTGACGCTGAAAAATAAATCTTAAAAATTTAAAATGCAGCCTAAACACCTAGAAAGTATGAAATATCCCATACAAGGGATCGCATAAAAGTAAAAGGTCACTCCTGAAAGCCTGTACCCATCCCACCGATAGATCTTCAAGCGTTGTTCGAATGATTTGGGAGTGGGTTACTCTACACATTCGATTGATCGTTATTCTGAAACATGAATGTCCCTGATTTGAGAAGGTCCTGAATGTGATTCTTGAGCACAAAGCAACTGTCTGTATCATGACCGACCTCACCGCGATGGTAATCACATTTCTTGGATGAATCATGTTCGGCATACGTCATATAATTCGGCTTTAGGGGTTCAGTCGACAACAGATCTTTCTTGCGTAGGACGGCCAAGACTTAAGAAAGTGTTCAGGGCAGAGTCGCATATTGTCGGGGTGGACATCGATTTGGCTTCTGCCCCTGCTCTTTGAAGTCCCTCTGCTGTTTGATAGGGACTTGCACAACTGGTGAGGAACTCATCATGTTTACATGAGGGGCGACCTCTTTGTCATTCTTTGCCATGAAACCTTTAGCAAGCACGCTAGCATCTCCGTACCATCCTTTCTTCATGCCACCTTCCACTTCCTCGGCCATTGCTATGAGGTGAGCAAATGATATTGCAGAGGTGCCAAGGACCCGTGTCCGCATAATTCGTGGAAGAGTAGAGATAAACAGCTTCATGAGTTCCCTCTCAAGGAAAACGGGCTTGAGTTGGGACGTAATGTTCCTCCACCTGGTAGCATACTGCTTGACCGTTTTGCCCTTCTTTATTTCAGCTTGTTCCAAGTCCTCTCTAGAGACGAGGATGTCTATGTTGAAACTAAAGTGCTTGATAAAAGTAGTTGCCGCTTGCTTCCAATTCCTCATGATGTATACTTCATAGTCAATATACCATCGCGTGGCTGCATCTTTCAGACTAGCCTGAAAAGTCTGAACCAGTAGAGGGCCATTGTCAGTGTATTTGCTCATTCTTGCCTGATACATCTAAACATGCCGCACAGGATTAGACGTTCCATCGTATTTCTCAAAATAGGGCACTTTGAACTTCTCTGGCACATCAACTTTTGTGAAGGCAGAAAAGTCGACATGAGGAATGCTATGTGTTCCGTGAATGTCCTGGAGTCTTTATTCCATCTTTTGCTCCATTTGAGCCACCAGCTTTGCTGCATCGTAGGTCTGCTCTGGTGCCACAGGGTTGGCTTGGTGAACTGGAGCCACTAGGGAAACATTCATACTAGAGCCTGAGATGAACATGTCCTTTAGTAACAAAAACTGCTCTTGGTTCTTGCTTGGGCTGTCAGCTGCCGGAGATGGAGGAGGTGCCGGAGTTTGAGATGCCTGGCTAGGCAACTGCATCTTAGCCATGAGACTTGCCAACACCTTGTCTGCCATTTGAAAGACCATGTTGTCCATTATGTTGTTCATGGCGTCTATATGCTTTTGGAGGGCCTCTTGGATCGCAGCGTTCATTTTAGTTTTGTCAGTCATTTTCTTCACGACTTACCTGGTGATGTGTGGATGACCCGTGATAAATTATCTTTAAAGAAAGATCGCACGAAGATCAGTAAAATGAGTGAGGATAGTGAGCCGGTCCATGACAACCTTCTAGACTTGATGAACAAGACATATATAAGCAAAGAACTAAATCAAGCGATTTTCCAATTTCGTTGACCTTTACGATAAAATTCTTCATAATTCGTACGTTGGTCAAAAAATTCCCAAAGTTTACGAATTGATACAAGACTTAATAATGAACAACTTTGGTGTTCATAATTAAGGCTAAAAGTGGACCGATCAGTACAGTTTAATATTTCTTTTGAAATAATTGTGCCTAGAAAACTGTTCTATCCTATTTTTGTTAAACAAACGAACGACCCCCTTAAATTGCGAATTAAGGTCTGAAATTTTGTAGATTACTAGTTTAGATATCAACCTACAACTTTCGTTTTGCTTGGTTCAATGAGGGAGGTAATTTGAAAATGGTAATATGCAAAAAAAAAATGAGTGCGAGTGAACTGTCGAAATTCCAACCTACACTGTCCTTGAGAAAAAATTCGTCAAATAAATAGAAAACACCACGAATTATTCTCAAAAGTTTATAGATGATAGCTCCAGATGTTCCGAATATTTTTCGTTTAGACACCAATATTCAAATATGACTAGACAAAACCCTAAAAAATCGGATCTTGCAGAGCATCAACTTAGAAATAATAACAACCAGAACAATATTCAAATGACACAATGAACAGAAACTAGCAAATAAAGACTAGCTATCTCGAGTTGTAGACTTCTGGGGGACTACTTGAGCCTTGAGCTTCTTGTACTTATCCTCATTCCTCTAGGCTTCTTTCTTAGCTTTGGCGAGCTTTCGCTTGAGGCGTTTGATCTCGAAACGCTTGGTATCTTGAACAGCCATTTGAGGGTAACACTGGGAGCCATTCTTTCGGGATGACATGCCCCTCGATATAACTGATTGTGGCATGATAAGTCTTGACATTCCCTGAGGGGATCCCCTTAGGGAACATTAGCTTGGTTGGCCGGCAACGCTCCCACATGGCATGAGCAAGGGCGGCGTGTTCCTTAAACTTCTGGTCCCTCAAGTCAAAGTGTATGCGAATCTCTACACTCTTCGACTTTGGAGGGATCGACTGTATCATGCCGTATTGGCGAACAACTCTGACCGGATAGTACTCTATGATTCTAGAGATTCCTAGAAGAGGGACAGGTATCTCGTTTCGACCCATGATTCTAGCTTCTTCCACTTTGAACCAAAGAGCATGCCATAGGAAAGTCACGGGACTTAGGTTTGCTAACACGACTAGCAGTCGGGAATAGTGATACTTAGGAACACGGTCTTGTTCATTCTTAACCTTTAAGAGAGTATATTCAAGTTCTGAAATTTTTGGTATTTCTAGGTATTTTTCAAATTCAGAAAAATGAGAAAGAAAGCAAATTTGGAGAATTTCAGGCGAAGCTCTAAGTGTTTTATCCTGATTGGTTTTAAACTTTGTAATCGAGATGCAGGTATTAGCCAAGATAGCATTAACAAAATTCTTTCTATTATTGACCTGTCTTGCAAAATATGCTATTATGGGGTCAATAGAATTCTCCTTATATGGGAAAATGATTGAGCGAAAGAATAACAGGATAAAAATTTTGGCCTTATCATATGTACAGGGGGCTTTTCCAAAACATATTTTTAGGAATGAGAGGGAACATCTCCCGCGGCTCCCTTTTAAAACTTTTGCCACTTCATCCTGGATAACAATGAGGTATTCAGACAAAACTAGGATAGGATCTTCGCCAACTGGCGAAGTGACTAAACCCGAGTCCAGTGACTTTCCAACGAGAACGTTATGCTCTTTTAGAGTTGGAGTTAGCTCGTATTTACCAAATACGAATGTAGTAGCCTGCGGACTCCAGAACTGCACCAATGTGTGAATGAAACCAAACCGCATACAAATATGAATCAAGGGGCAACATTTGGCCAATACAAAATCTGACTGTATCTCGGCCATTCTCATGCAAATTGCTCCACCACTGTTTTAGTTGATCCTTTGTTGGAGTTATGACTCGAATCATCCCCATAATCTACAGCTCGAGGCTAATGACTCACCTAATTTTGCCATGGACAGACTCGAGAATGTAAGTAAACAGGAAAGCATGAGTGAAACGTTGAAGAGAATACCTTCTTTAGACAGGTGAAATGAACAAACACATAGACATGCGCATGAAAATACGACGTGAGGCTCGATTTCTAACTAGTAAGGTTTAAAAAAGGTGGAGCCTCAAGGATACCCAGATTGAACCACCTTGGTTTGTAATTGTATCAAGGTCCCCCGTAGACATCCGGCTCAGCGAAGTATCGACCCGTATCACATGGCGAAAGACAGGGTGATGAATCATGGCACCGATTTGAAAAAGTGCGGGACTTGAAGAGGGAGACTCGGGCCAAGTGATGATGGCCAGAGTGTCCCTAATCAAATACCATCCTAAGCCTAGCCATTCAGGTCCAATGACGGGTTATGTGTGCTATGTGTAAATGTGAGGCAGTAAAGACATGTGCAAGAGTTTATATCAAAACAAAACTTCAATATAACACCCCAAAACATACATTCCTACTCCAACCTGCAAGAAAATATTAGCAAACAACTCCACCCCTTATCACTCCAAACCTTGCAAAAATACTTAACACCTTATAAATGAGATTCAAACAAGATCAATCAAGGCAAGACATCAACGGAAGTTTTACAGGCCTAAGTCCACTAAAGTTTTTAATTTTCCAAAAAATTCAAGTGAATCAAATATGTCTCAATTTTTTCAAAAAATTAAAAGGAGTCCCCAGCAGAGTCGCCAAGCTGTCGCGACCTAAAATTCAAGTTAAAGGATTATTATATTAATTAGATGAATTAACTAACCAAATACGGACTCTGCTAAGCCCAAACCAAATTACTTATATTTGGAGTTGCCACTAATCATTTTTGGTAGATTGTGAATTCGAGGACTTGGTTACATTAGTTAATTAAAACTAATTCCCTTTCGGTACCTTAATTCCAATGTAATATCCTAATTGGCAGCTCAGATTGAATTGGTCTTTAAATTTAAATGAAGTGTTTCTTTGTGTTTTCGCTTTTTAGATGAATATGCATGAGTGATTGTGATGCATGAATGGGCATAGACAAAAGCAATGGTATGGATAGAGAAGGCAATGCAAGACAATTCAATGTAACAAAATGCAAAAATGCAATTAACTAAACTAATCATGCAAGGACTAGCTATAACATGCAATAAAATTATAGTTAGACTAAGCAGCATGCAATTTTTTAATTCAAGTAAATCAACTCAGCAATTAGACTAACCTAGCATGGATGCCCTAAACATGATACTAATAACATGTAAAATGATATGACAAGATATAATGCAACATAAATTTTCAAATTATGAGACATGCAAAATGCTTTGATATAATATGATTTTCGAAAAATATGATGATGCATGAGTATATGCAATTTCAAAATTTAATGAATGACATGGCAATGGATGAATATAATTTTTATCTTTTTACCATTTTTTGGCTAATGAAATGTGCATAAAACAAAATATGGTCTAAAGATATGCAAGGATATTTTGAAAAAATGGAATGCAATGAATGATATTCGAAAATATGATATGGATATGCACTAAAACATGGGATATGGTTGTATATGCTAAAGATATGCATCAAATATGCATAAATGTGATCTTTGTTATTTACTTTTTTAAAAATTTCGGCCATTGAGGGATTTTTTTGGAAGATTTACGTTATCTTGACTTTATTTGCTTAAAGCTTGATGAGATAAGGTTTCCATGAAATGGTTTGTAGGAAACCGTATCTTACTAATTTTTTCTAGGAATCTTCAGAATATAGCAAAAATCAATCAAGATAGCAATCCGTCAATCAATATTCATAGCAAAATAGTGACCGCCATCTTCCTTTCGAAATTTCCAAAAATTTCCACATCTCGAGTTAAAAATTGACTTTTCAGAGATAACAAATCAAACCTAAAAAGGTACTAGGTCAGGTTGACTAAATTCGAGATTTTCCTTACAAAAAATTAGGTTCCGACGGTTTAGGTTATCTTGAATTTCTAAAAAAAGGTTTGCACTTTGCTTAATGTCGGCATCATGTAGAACAATGCTAGAACATTCAAAGATTCATCTTTTAATCTACTAACGTGAAAAAACTATCTAACATGCAAGTCATCCTTTATATGCAAACGTGACAAGAAACTCATGCCATCAAGAAAAATTCGTTCCCAACAATGGATCTTAACGAGACTAGAATATTTTACATGCCCTTGATTTGATTTTCGGTTTTAACATGAACTTGATGGAAAAGATTCAATTTATTTGAATTCCAATAGCAAGTTAACACGGATTTCCAATCAAAAAGTCGAAGAATTTTACCTTTTCTAGACTGAAAATTTTGCACCTGAGTGTTTGCCTAGAACAGGCTCCTTTTGATACGAAACTTGCCGAAAAAACGCCTTTCAACCTGCAAGGGAATTCGTACGAAACCAGCAATGAAGGCCGCCTTTTACAGCAGCGAAAGCCGGCCTTGGACAACAGCAGAGATCGAGCGGCGGCGGCAAGCAGAAGCAACTGCGGGAACAACTGTCGATCGACAGCAGAACGGCGGCGGCAATGAAGAACAGCGACGGCGGCGGAGCCAAGGCGTCGGAGCTTTGGAGTGGTGGCGGTGACGAAACAGCGGCAACGCACGGCTATAAGAGGCGATTGACGGTGAGAGTATAAGAGAGAGAAAAGTCATGGGAGAGAGAGAGAGTGATCGGAGTGTCAAAAAATTATGTCGTCCCCTCTATAACCCTAAGCATAATGATGTATATATAGAGAGGATGAGGGTAATATTCTAGGATTCAATCTTGACCATCGAGATTTCATGCGGGATATCTACCGTAGGATTGAAATTTTCTGAATATTCAAGGCCTTTTTTGTGCAATGTATGAGAATTTTCTTTTGCGATAATTATGATTAACTCTCATTTCGTGAAATAAATGAATTTCCTAAAAACTAAAATTTAGGTGTCAATAATATTTGAAAACAAAATTGAATAAAATCAATTTTGTCTTCACCGTAGGACAAGACGCCGTTAATCTCCCTCCGACACTCAATGCCATTTCCTCGCCACCCTGAAGCGGTTTCCCTGTCCAGGAAACGGACGCCTCGACGGCGGCCGCAAATAGCCGCCGACAGATTTGCGACACAACGATGACGAGAGAAGGAAACGGGAGACGCGAGAGACAACGAGATTTGAAGCGAGCGAAGGGGACGACAGTGCGAGCGAAGAATGGACGAGCTCTTCGTTTGTTGGGTGGGAACCGAAACCCATGAGGCAATCGCAGAACCCCATTCTTCACGAAATTCAGCTTCTCCATCTCACCGAGTATGCTTCCTTATCAAAACCCTTTTTGCCTATCAAAAATTGACGAAAGATATATGTTTTTCTCAACAGTTTCGACTTAAGTTCACGAGTATTGTGCTCTTCCCTGTTCAAGAACTCCAAAACATGAGAAGATAAGTATCCCGTCTCGTCCCTCCCCCACTCTCTCTCCAAAAAGATTTCTGCTCAAAACAAGGAGAGCCTTTTGAGCAAAAGAAGATCCATGGCGAGGATTGTCGAAGCACGTCAGATTTTGAGGATGACGGTGAGGGAATCAGAATCGACCTTCAAACTCTCGATATCATTATTTTTATCAGTTATTGCTATTAAATATTTGAGGAACAAGTTGACAAAGCCACTTTTTTTTTTTAAGAATTCATATTTTATATATTAAAAAAAAGAGAGAGGCCGGTCTAGCTCGACCCGACCAGACTTGGAGAGCTAGGATAAATGTCATTCTAGCTTGGGTCGGGCCGAGCTTGGTACTGTTTACTTTCAGGCCAGCTCGAGCTATGTCAAGACCCGACCTGATGTGTCCATTGACACTCCTGGGGTCACTACTTGTCGGGATGATGTTTTTCTAAGTTATTCGATGGTTATTAAAATATTATGATTTCATATTCCGCTTTTATCGATCCCTTACCAGTTTTGTGTTCACTCCTATTTTGCTTAACTAATAATGAAAAAGGAAAAAAAGAAAGAAAGAAAAGGAATTGGTAAGTTCTAGTATCTCATAACTGACTCTGAAACATGTAACAAGCAATGTTTCAGATTTAGGGTATGACAGGAAAATGAGGAACTTGTTCTGACCGTAGGCTCCAGAATTCAGGTGTAACTTATACAAAATCTGAGCGCGCTCATCCCTAATGAGACATTCCATTAATTCAATTATTAGGATCTTTAATTCCCAATGATTTCCCCAAAAATGTAGTTGCAAAGTATCTAAGGCTCTATTTATTTGAAAAAATGTACCGTTTTTGAAAAATATTTTTCGGAGAGCTATTTATCAGAAAAATGACAATATTTTTCGATGTTTAGTTCAAACTTGAAAATGAACTGAAAAAAAAAAATTTCTTTGTTGGGTAAAGAAAATTGTTGACATGGATCCGAGCATCCTACGTGGCAGAGTTGGCATCAATATGGATATTTTTTTAATAAAAATTCATAATTTTTAGAATATTTGATATTTTACTAAATTTTATTATTTTGTTTCCTTTCTTTCTCTTTCGATCTCTAACCACAGTGATGACCAACGACCGCCTACAAGCGAGGGAGAAGCTCGCCCGAGGTCGACGAGGTCAAGCTCGCCCAGGTGAGTTCAAGCCTTGTCGACCTCATGCAAGTTGCCACTTTGCCAATCTAGTATTTACTCGTCCCTCGTCTGTAGCAATCGTTATGGTCGGCAACCAGCAGAGAAAGAAAGAAAGAAAGAATAAAAAATTCAAAAAAATTAAACTAAATTATTTTAAAAAGTCAGCAAAAAAAAGATAAATTTTTTTTTGAAAAGAAAAGGAATCTGAAGAAGTGCAAGAGGGAAAATGATTTCCTCTTTTTCAAGAAGAAGAAATTATTTCCCCCACTTTTGAAGGTATTTCTTCCATTGATGGAAAATATTTTTTTTGACTAATTTATTGTACATGAATCAAACACCGGATATATAGTAACTATTAGGGGTGATCAATTCTAGAATGGGTGTTCCCACCCCAGAATTGAGAACTACCCGCTAAGCGTTAATTCCGCAAAATGCAAGCCATGAACAACTCGATCATTCCATGGGTTTACACGAGAGCCAAAGCACTGGACCAGTCCGGTTCTAGGTTTGATCCTGATTACGGTCCTACCAAATCAGCATCAACTAAAAACGAAATGGGAACCGGTCCCTAATGGTCGAAGGAGAATGGCTTAACTTGGGACTTTGGCAGTGCATTCCTCACATCTGCGTTCAGTGTTCCCATAACATGAAAAATTAAGGAAAATGTCTTTGCATGCGGCATTATTATTGTTAACAATGGAGTCGAGCATCATGGGGAATGCAATAGCAGTCGATCAACTAATTAACACAGGTTTTCAAATGCATCCACAGCGCACTACACATATTATACATGAAAATAAGTTAGGCCGATGGGTCTGGACTCTGGGACTTTGAGGGAGAGGCTTCAATTAAAAATATATATATTATTATATAACAAGACCAATTTGGGCTAAATGGATGGTTCCCACAAGAAATCGTGAATCGAATAGGTGCCCGTCAGTTCCAAAAAATTGAAATCGAGAGTCAAACCGGTACTGATTAGTTCCATCTAAAATCAGCCGATTGGATATGGTCCGCTCTGGGGGGATCATGATTTTTTTGCTCATCCCTACTAACTATTATACATAATGACTTAATTTAGCTTTCGCATACTTTAAACTTAGATTATGCCCAACAATTCGCCAATCTGTTAGTCAAATTCCTAGAAAGTACACTCGAAGAGTGTTGAATCTAGTCGTTGGATAAATAAAAAATTTCCAAGTTTCTTTTATGACGGAGTAAAATTCTAGCTCTATTATTTCTATGATGTATCTTCATGGTAATAGTACCAAAGTCAACGATGAATTAAAAAAAAAAAACCACTTGTTTGAAAGATCTTACTCCAGTAAAAACTAAAAACCTGATGGAACCCAGATGGAATTTCTTTATCGTGTTGTGCAGCCGCAAGCGAAGGATTTTAGCTCAAAAAATTACGTTCTCGTGCTCATTTTTTGATGTTGCAAAAGCGCAATGGATACATTACTCAACAAGTTGACCACTTTATCAACTACCAACCAAACATCGGCCCCACAGTGGATGCTGCTTCGTGTAAGCCGTGGTTACCCATCTGGCATCTGCTCATAGCAGTACAAGATCATGCGGCGATGACAAACTTGTACGAGGCCGTACGAGGTCCGCTACCTGCCTTGTCGGTATCGTGCACAAGTGGTAAGGACCCTCTCTGAGAGCAGACAAATATATAGCGACCTTTCTCTCCTTTGTTCCCCTCATTTTTGCCGTGGTCGAGACTGCCGATCTGTTGGAAGCTTCGACTGCCCGAGAATGGTCGCAGGACATGATGGTTGGACGGAAGTAGCACTTCTAAGAGTGCGTTTGGTTCATTTTTTTTCACCCAAAAACTCATTGGACAAATGCAAATGCCGTTTGCTAAATTCTTTTGGTGAGTTATGGGCAAAGGACTTTAGTCCAAAGCAAGTCCGGAGTTGCTTTGAAATGATGCATTTCTCGAATACAAATGCATTTTTTTTTCTTCCAACTTATCCTTGTTCAACTTTCCTAATTTTGGAAATTATCTGCCTCGGGCAACCTCATCGGCGAGATGCTGCCGGCAAGCCTCTAGCAATGGGTTAGCGAGGTCAGATCTAGTTATGGGCAAGCCAGTCTGGCACCGCCAACCACACCCAGAGCGACCATAGGTGTTGTGTGGATTTCGCAACCCAAAAGGTCATAGGTGAGGTTGGCCGACGATCTGATTTGGCTCACCGACGACTAAGTGGGTGCATGACAACTAACCAGAAATTTTTTACCAAAAAAAAAAAGTTAACCAGAAATTGTTTATGGCACAAAAACCTATTTCTGAAATAGGTTTGGAACAAAAACTCTTTTGGTAACGCAATTTTAAGAAACTATTTCTAGAACAAAAAGTTATTCCATAAACAAATTTGAAACAGAAATAATAAACAAAAAAAGGTCACTTCTGATAAATAGAAATAGAAATCTTCGTTGATGACCAACTCTGCTGATTGCACGCCGGCTCCGGCCGCTGCCGCTGTCGCCGATCGCCGTCACCCACCGCCACCATTGTTGTCAATCGCTCGCCACCGCCGGTCACCGAGCCGGCCGGTTACCGCCGCCACCCCGGTCAAACAAATTTCTATTCTAGAATAAAAAAATTTATGTAATTATCAAACGTATTTTTTTGCTCATATACTTATTTAGAAACAGAAATAAATAAAAAAACTATTTTTATTCCAGAAATTCATTCCGGAGCATAAATGTTGTCATGCGCGTCCTAAGTTCTGTCGGTATAGATGCCGAGTTGGAAGATTACGGAGCTTTTTTAGCAATAATCTATGCCGACAAAACTTAGTCGTCGGAACTTAGTCGTCTGATTTGGCTCACCGACGACTAAGTTCTGTCGGCATCTTTGTCGAGTCGGAAGATTATTGCTAAAAAAGCTCCTGTCTGTATGCGTGTTCGAACGATCTTGGTCATGTTCAAGCTTCCAACGAAGGTCTGTAACATTGGCTCCTAAATCAATTTATAAGTAAGACGTTGTATTTCTCATGTAATTCACCTTCTAAATCCGACATCGTGGTCGTCTATAATGACCTTATGAGCTACAATGCAAAACTTTGTTATGTTTTAGAATATTTAAATACTGACCCGTGCCTTCGTTTGCAAAAAAAAAAAAAAAAAAGATCTCATAAAATACCATGTGATATTAAAGCAGAAAATTCCGAGCCCAAATCTTTTGGATCGGCCTATATTCAATTACATCCAATGACTTTTGGGTTGGATGAGAGAAGGGATGGCGACATAGCAAGCATTGTCAAAATCATCATGTTCTTTTTCTTAGGTAGTTCTGATATTTTTATTAGGTGATCCTGATGCTACGAATTCTCAAATGAAAAGATCTACATGCACCGATAACTCATGTTGGTTGAGCTCATATGCGGACCGAATGAGCAATTGTTACGCCATTCTACGATATCACTTCCACTTCCACGTGATTAATTATCACATTGGCCCCTCGAGCCTTGTCTCTAGCCATGGTTAATGCGAATTAGGGGTAAACAATACGGACATATCAAATCGGGAATCGCCGGTTCGGTCCAGTTTTAAAAAACGTCAGCCCGGCTCCCAATTCTATGAAAGTAGAATCGCTGATTTCCGCTCTTGCTCCAAGGAAAAACCGGACCAGACCGATCATTTTCCCAAATTTTTCCTGTCCTGTCTTTTTGGCCAAGTTCCTGCTCAAGGAGTTGGTTTCTTATAATTGCCAATGTTGTCATCAGACTTTTGCTTCCTATTTCATTGGCGACGGTTTTTTCTCGGTAAAGGAAGCTACTGTTGGCCACATGAAGTTCTTCATCTCAAAATAGGTACAAACCAAGTGAGCGGATGAGAATTGTTACAAGTCACTATCATTTCGAAAATAGGTGCATACTTAGTGTTGAAAATATGTCTCGAGTTTTATCCCAAAACTTCGGAATTGAATAATTTACGAATATCCGAAATTGAGCAAAAGATCATATGTACATATATATATATATATATATATATATATATATATATATATATATATATTTGGGCAAGATAGCGTGTGTATATCTCAACTTGAAGAATCAGAAACCGTTGCATTGTAGTGGCCATCAAAAGAGGAAAAGTGCAAAATCAGCTTTCCTATTCGGCCTTGGAATTCTTGGCGTGAAATCCTTGTGACTTTGGGGCGGACTCCGTCAAACAAGAAAGCAAGAAACTATCCTAATTGTTAGTCTGCCAAGGAATATCTAACATTGACCAAGATTTTTTTTTTTTTATCTCGAATACATTAACTTTCACCTTGGAGTTCGCATCTGCAAGTTTCTTTACTTTGGCAGATATATGCTTTGTTTTTTCGTGGGACTCACTTCAATATAAAAGGAACGAAGGGACGTCGTTGGCAATAGATAAAGGATCATAGAAGCGTCGTTTATCGAGCGCTTGGGCGTGGGTATTCGCATCGTTCCCGAAGCGCCGTTCGTCGAGTGCTTGGCAAGGATTTATCGTCGTTGATTTGTTCGCGGAATTACATCAAGAATTTAAGTGTCAAAACCGGTTAAATCTTGAGGATATATTTGTTTAATTTCTTTGCGAGATTGAGGAATTATTTCGCCAGGAATATGAGGCTAAACACTGTGTACGTTCTTTGATGTAATTGAGACTTGGGAAACACTGAGTATTTGTATAACTTGAGTGTGATATGTAATCTCCATGTATTGCTTGTTCTACAGTGGAATTCGTTGCCGCTCTCCCGTGAATGTATGTTTCTACGACTAAACCACGTACATCTGGTATTCGATTTATATGACTTGTTATGTCTATTTATCGATCGATCGTTTGTTCCGCACAATAATTGGTATCAAAGCTAGGCTTGCTTGAATCAAAGCGAATCGATGGCGACAAAAGAAGCTAAAGTAAAAATCAATAGATTTGATGGGAAGGATTTTGGTTTCTAGAAGATGCAGATAAAAGATTATTTATATCAAATGAAGTTGCATGAGCTCCTGTCTGGGAAGAAGTCAGATACGATGAAGCAAGCTGATTGGTAATTGTCGAATAGACGAACGATGGGTGTTATTCGGTCGACGTTGGCGCATAACGTCGCGTTTAATATCGTTAAAGAGAAGACTACTGCGAGTTTGATGAAAGCCCTGTCGAACACGTACGAGAAGCCCTCTGCGATCAACAAGGTCTATTTAATGCGACGTCTGTTTAATTTGAAGATGAGAGAACATGCATTAGTTACTAATCATATCAATGAATTTAATGTGATCGTTAGTCAATTGAGCTCAGTTGAGATTGACTTTGAAGATGAGGTACGTGCTTTGATTCTATTATCCTCATTGCTTGATAGTTGGAATAATACTGTTACTGTTGTTAATAATTCCTCTGGGTCGACAAGTTTGACGTTTGATAGGATTCAAGATTTAATTATGAGTGAGGATATCTGTACAAGAGAATATGGTGAATCTGTTTCTACTGCTTTAGTAGGTGAAAGAGGAAAAGCTAGTACTCATGTTAGCAGAAGTAGCATGAACATGAATAGACGCAGTCTGTCTAGGACTGGTAGTGATGTCTGTTGGAACTGGGCAAGAGGGGGCATCTTCGAAGAAATTGCTTTAAGTTGAAAAACGAAGCGGGTAAGGGAATTAGTGTTGAATCTGCGGATGATGTTTCAGCTATAGCTGAAAATTTTGATGGTGTTGATCGCGCCTTGCCTGTCACTAAGGATTCGTCATTTCACAGATGGATTATAGATTCCGATTGTTTTTTTCATGCTACACCAAATAGGAACTGGTTTACTTTTTATCAATACATGGATAGTGGTAAAGTGTAGTTGGGAAACAACGCTGAATGCGACGTTATAGGTATTGGTGATATTAAAATCAGAATGCATGATGGTATTCTAATCACATTGACTGGAGCACGACATGTTTCAGAAGTGAAAAAGAACTTAATTTCCTTAGGAGTCCTAAATTTAGCTGGATGCAGGTATTCTTCACGAGGTGAAGTTCTGAAGATTGTTCAAGGTGCCATAATGATAATGAAAGGAATCAAGCATGGTGGCATGTATGAACTTCAAAGTGAGACATTGATAGTTTCGCTCCTGAGAGTTGACATCTGTTCGAGAGTCTAATGGCTAATCGAGGAAGGCCTGGTGATTATGCAGAAGCACAAGTTTTATGCTGTTGTCAGAAATACGCGATCGAGAGCTCTGATCGGAACGGAGACTGGTAAGTCAATCAAGCATGTGCGAACTGACAGTAGCATAGAGTCCTACTCGAAGTTGGTAAATAAATTTTGCATGAAAAATGGCATAATGAAACACCGCACTAGTGCTAGTAAATCACAATAGTTTGCAGAGTTAATGAGCAGAACGTTATTAGAGACGGCCCATAAAAAGATCTCTAGTGCTTGTATGGCTAGGAGAATTCCAGCGGATACGCTTAGTATGGTGAGCTACTTGGTGAATAGATCCCCATCGACTGCGATTGGATATCGGACTCTCAAAGAAATGTGGTCAGGTAACATTGATTATTATTCTAATTTTAGAATGTTTAATTACACGCGTTATTATCAAGTAAGTGTTGTTAAGCTCGATGTGAAGGCAAGGTGCATATTCCATGGCTATGCACGAGGTGAGCGAGGCTATCAATTGTGGTGCCCGAATATAAATTCACATGTTTCAGCAGAGAAGTTACTTTTGAAGAGTCTCCAGTGTTTCTGGCTAGGAGTGTTTGTGACAGTGTTCATACGGATCTGGTCGAGGTTCAGCTTGAGGTGGAGTTGCAACCAAAAGCTCCTAAGGTAACAGATACTAGTGAGATAATCGACACAGATGGTGTTTGTAGCGAGGTGGAGCCTATAGAGCCAACGGTTGCTGTAACTGCTAATATTGACAACGTACGTTTTCGGTTTCCTGACAGATATGGATGCAACGATGGTTTTTCTTTATTTGTTGTTAAGGAGCTTATGTCAAAAAATTCTTGTGGAGTAGTTAAAAGGTGCATGTGGAGTTGGTATTTTGATGAGGTGCTCAGTCATGGCAAAGTTCAAGCGCGGCTTAGACTTGCATGATGTCTGTGGCGGTTGAGCCCATTGAGGTTGCTGAGAGAGTAGCAGATGATATTCGGATTATCAGAGAAACGATTGTGACTTGGCCCAAACGTCGAGCCAAGGTAGAGATTGTTGAAAATATGTCTCGAGTTTTAGCCCAAAACGAAGTTGTAAATATTCGGAATTGAATAATTTACAGATATTCAAAATTGGGCAAAATATCATACGTGCGTTGTCTTTTTGATATCTTTTAGGCAAGATAACGTGTGTATATCTTTTCGGCACATGATAGTAACTTTGATTGAAAAGTGGTAAGAGTTAACTGTTGTAATTAATGAGTTAATGGATCACCACATATCAGCAAAATGAGATACGTCTTTGATTCATGTGTCCCTTAAATTCATGCATCTCTTCGTGAATTTTTTTTAATTCATGTAACTCGTAGATTCATGTATCTCTTGAATTCATGAATATATGTAATTGATGTATTTCTTCAATTCATGTATCTCTCGAGTACATGGACTTTCAATCTGCATAAATTGATTTTTTTTTCATTCCAAAATCGAACAAGATTCGAAAAATAAAGATCTCTCATATTTTTACTTCAAATTTTCTGTAAGTATGCCAATTTCAAATAGTACTCGACAGAGTCTTTTTTGCACAGTGCTAATTCGAAAAAATTACCAAAAAAGTCCTAAATCTATTGCACTTGTCACTTCAGTTCTAAACCTTTTAATTTTATCAATTTAGTTTTAAATCTTTTGTATTTGTGTCAATTCAATCTTCAATCTATTTTTGAATTTAGTCCTAAACCCTTTGCATTTTTTTCGATTTAGTCAATCCAATAAATTTTGATCGGTCAATGGTGACGTAGCGCCGCTAGAGAAATTAATATTTTTTTCTCTTTCTTTCATTTTTTTTGTTATCCATCCAACCAACAGATCACCATTGGCTAGAGGAGAGGGCCGGTAGACACTGGGGCCGACGCTATAGGGCAAGGACGGCACCGGCGTTGTTGGGCGAGGTAGGCCCTGACATTGGTAGGCGTTGCCGAGCCACGCCATGGCTGGGCAAGACTCAATGTGGCCAGATCTGGGTGAGGCCGAGCTCGCCCATCCCTGGCCTTACCATCGCAGCAACGACGACGCCATGGCTGGGCGAGCTCGGCCTCGCCCAGATCTAGCCACGCCGAGCCTCTCCCATCCATGGCACTCAGTATGTTGATTTCATCCCTTGCTCCTTCGAATTTCTTGTACCATTTTAGTCACAGCACGCTGTTTATCTCTCGCACGGTTCATCGCTCTATGTAACATCTTGTTGAGAAGGAATGGGCAACTACGACACCATGGCTCGCGTGGTTCAGCCTGGCCAGATTTGTGTCACGTCCCGTACCCCGGGCACGAGCACGCGACTCCCTGCAACGCAAGACAAAATTTATCTCGTGGTCCTAAGATCCACACATAAGTCGAGAGACATGCTATATACAAAGCACGCGGAAACGACAATGATAAAACTCCTCCGTACAAAATATAAAGCGGAACCTGAATAGCGAGAAAATCATGAAACATAATACCTGAAAGTTCATACATAAGCATAGCCAACTAAATCCGTTAAGGAGACGGGGTAAATACAAAAAGATCCATCATCATCACCACATCAAGGTCACCATCTAATCTCATACTCATAAATCGTAAGCTCCTAAGACGAGCTGCTGGAGTCATCGGTCTCCTCTGCCTCCTCCGTAGGCTCA
The DNA here is from genome assembly GCA_028455895.1 of Rhodomyrtus tomentosa. Taxonomy (NCBI): domain Eukaryota; kingdom Viridiplantae; phylum Streptophyta; class Magnoliopsida; order Myrtales; family Myrtaceae; genus Rhodomyrtus; species Rhodomyrtus tomentosa. The sequence continues at coordinate 38,383,678 of JAPCWY010000004.1, forward strand.
TACTTCGAGAAGGTCTCCAAGCGAACCTCTATGGTGTCCTCCATGGTTTCCTCAGTAGACGGCTCCACCAGGTCATCATCTGTTGCCTCAACCACTATGACCTCCTCCTCAGTATCCCCCAATATCGGGGTCCTCTCAGGTATATTCCTTGACCCGGCAACTGACCCCTCAGCCTGCTCTAAATCCCGGGTGGAATGACACCAGCTAGGGACAACTCTCTAGGGTACCTCAGTGGGCTTCAACGGCCCTGTAGATACATCCCCAACCTTTCGGAACCAGGTCTCATACCTATGAGGCTTCTAGCTAGTGCTACCATCGTCTACCTACAACACTGTACATTTTCTAACATAAATAGTCTTTTGCCCGTCAGGGAACTCATCAAAATAAACGGACATCTCCTTGGGGTCTCCAAACCTGATAGACCACATCTTCAAGACCTAGGATCTGTAAGAGAAGGGGGGTCCCCAACGGGGTGAGATACACATCTCAGTAAGGTAGGTCCTAACCCTAGGTTAGGCTGACAGTCTACTCAGGCAATCATCAACACTAGCATATCATGCAGAAAGACATAAGACATTCAAATAACAACACTCATGCAGATGTCAGGCAGGCAGTCATGGCATCACAACACATCACCAAGATCATGCACATTCCGCCGTGTCACACCTCCACTTCCACCCTTCACACCTACGTCATTCTCATGCCCACGTTTAAAACGCATCAGGCTCGGTCCGCGTAAATGCATCATACCGTCATTGACAACCCACGTAAACGCATCCGGTTTCAATGTTACTCCAGGCCAATGTCGAACCATCACTTCTCCATCCCGAGTTTCAACGCATCAGGACCGTGGCCTTCTCAACCCCGCATCTCATACGCATAGGGTGTCAAGCAACTCCAACCCCGCGCCTTAGCGCCTCAGGGTATTCATCCCACTACCCCGCGACTCATACACCTCAAGGTCTTATCTTGCCTCAAACATGCCATAATTCGAATCAATTCACACACACAAGACCATGTGCAATCTCATGCACCAATCAAACACTTATGGCATGCAAGCCATTCAAATTCAACACTCAAATGTGACAAATCACTCAATGCACAAGCATGATCAAATATTTGGGTCATCTACACCCTCCTAGGATGTACAATGGACAATCACATTGAGACCCTTCAAGAATCACCCAAAAATTTACCCGACTCGCCCAATCGAGTCCAATTTTTCGATCTTAGGTTTAGGATTCTCTTAACTAAAGCTTAATATCACAAATTCTCCCCTCAAGCACCTCTTCAAATTCGGTCCAAGTGATCCAAGACCAAATCCACCACGCAACCTATGAAATTTCAACCAATCGTCAATTTTCTCTTGCTCAATCACCAATCCATGGATCACAAACCTCATTAACAAATTTCTCAACATCCTAACATGTCTCATTGATGAATTTGAGACTTAAAACCAACAACTAATAGCCTCCACAAAACCGGTTGCACAGAACCAAACCAGGCTATTTTCTGTTCGGTGCTTACCGAGGTTTTTCGGCCCTAAAACTACTCCAAATCCACCATTTATTCACTAACTTACTTGCTAACATGTAGATCTAAGGGTTTAGGAGGCTCACCGAAGATTTGGGGTCCAGTTGTCACCGAAAATCCCTTGAAAGTCGCCGGTTTCCTCAAGTCCTTAAATCGACAATTTCTGTCCAACAATCACAAGACCTATTTGGGGTCAAAACTCCATCAAATTAACCTCAACTTTTTACCACATATCACTCTATGAGTCTCCTAGATCTCCACAAAATTTGGCCAAAAAATTCAAACGTTAAGAGGCCCTACGGAGTTCTAACAGTAGCTTACCTCCAGCTGCGACGGTTTCCGTCGACTTTCGGGAAAATGGCTGGCCGGAGCTCTTTGGTGGGTCAAATGACTCGTTTCCACTTCAAGTATATCGGCAAGAGGTCGAGCTAGGAGGGTGTAGTTGGCTGGTTGGCTAGAAGTCACCGGAAGTGGTCGTCGGTGGCGGCGAATAGACGGGGCAGAAGCGGTCGACGAGCAGGTGAGGAAGAAGAAGAAGAAGAAGAGGAAGCTCTTGGCACTTTGGGGTGATGGTCGGCCAAGTGAGAGGTGAGAGAGAGAGAGAAGTGTATATGCAAATCTCAAGATCAAAGGGTTGAATGGTAGTTGTGAAAAAGTGGACATGACCACTCTTTGGCTAATCTATTGACACTTGTCCTAAGTGTCATTCAAGCTTCATCCAATGGCCATAATCCTTTCTCTTTTTCGGTAGCCTTGGGGGTGATTAAAAGACCAAAATGCCCTCCTTCAATTGCATAAGCAAGGCTAATGCTTTGAGGGGCAAAATGGTAATTTTACTCCCGACGTCCGGAACGTCGTTTTTCTCATTCCAATATTTTTTGATAAGGCGACGGCCAATCCAAACCTAACGTTGGAATTTTTGATTCTCCATTTTCAATTTTCAAGACTCGGTTCTGATCGTTTTCTCTCTTAGACCTAGTTCCAGCCTATCCCGAATCGATGAACGGCTTTTGCAGACGTTACGCATATCGACCATGTGATTCATATCACATTTAGAGCTCGTTAATTCGTGACGACTTTGGTTGTCATGTAATTGTGAGGATCTATCACTAGTTCCTATGATCTCAATCGTTACTGTCCGATTTAGAAAAATTTTACAAATTATACATTGGTTAAGCGGCATTACCCGCGCTCCAATTATGTAACGCTAGCAATCCATTCCTTAATCGTCCTTAGATCGGCCTTTTATGGTTCTAAATGTCCCCTCGACAATCCTTATGGTTAAAGCGTCATTTTCTATTCAAGTTTCCTAGGTCCACGTACCTTGTCTAACGTTAGCCTTTCCCTTTTGGTCAGTCTACTCAAATTGATTAAATTCGAGCGAGATATGACTAAGACACATTACTAGATATACTTCTCATTAATGAGTTTAAAAATGACTGAGAAATCAAAATGTCACAACTCTTCATCCCTTACAAAATTTGGTCCCCGAAATTTACATCAAACTTAATTATTCAAATAAATGGGGGGTCGCCTCATCGTCTCTTCATTTTTCCACGTGGCGCCTTCGGTTCCATGGTGCTCCCTCACAACTTTGACTAATGGAATCGTCTTATTCTTGGGAATTTGCTCCTTCCGGTCCTCGATCCTGATCGGTTTCTCTACGTAAGATATCCTGTCGTCCACTTCTATGACTTTGTAGTCCAGCACATGTGTCGGGTCTGGTTCATATTTCCGCAGCATTAACACGTGGAAGACATTATGCTTCTGGGATAGGTTAGGCGGTAAGGCCAGCTTATAGACCAGGGTCCCAATCCGCTCCAGTATCTCAAATGGACCCATGTACCTTGGGCTCAGTTTTCCCTTCTTTCCAAATCGCGATAATCCCCTCATCGGTGACACCTTGAGGAAGACATGATGCCCACTTGAAACTCCAAAGGCTTACGCCGCTTATCCGCATAGCTCTTCTGACGACTCTATGCCGTCTTCAATCTATTCTGAATTATTTTTGCTGCTTCCATCGATTGCTCTACTAACTCTGGGCCTGTGATACTCCTTTCTCCAACCTCATCCCATCAAATTGGGATTCTGCAGGCCCTTCCATAAAGTGTTTCAAATGGTGCTATTTGGATGCTCTGCTGGTAACTATTATTATACGCAAACTCTACTAAATGCAGCTGGTCTTCCCATCCACATTTGAAATCTATGACGCACGCTCGCAGCATGTCCTCAAGCGTCTGAATCGTCCTCTTCGACTGTCCGTCCGTCTGTGGATGATACGCCGTGCTAAACTGCAGTTGGGTTCCCATGGCTTCTTGAAGACTCTTTCAAAAATTCGTCGTGAACTTGGGATTTCTATCAGAGGTAATTGTCACAGGTACTCCATGTAACCTCACTACCTGCCTCATGTACAATTCGGCGTATCTATCCATTGCGAAGTCTTTTTGCACCAGGATGAAGTGTGCGGATTTAGTTAATCTGTCCACGACTACCCATATAGAGTCGTGACCTCTTTGGCTCCTCGGGAGTCCCATTACAAAGTCCATAGTTATATGCTCCCATTTCCATTCTGGTATTTTCAGTGGCTGTAATAATCCTCCAAGCTTACAGTGCTGCGCTTTCACTTGCTGGCATGTCAAGCACTTTGCCACATACTTCGCTACATCTACTTTCATCTCGTTCCACCAGTAGTGCTGTCACAACTTCTGATACATACTCGTACTCCCAAGGTGGATGCTATAATTGCTCCTCTGAACCTCTGACAAAATATTTTCTCTGAATCCTTTGTCCTTTGGCACGCATAGGCATCGTCGGACACCTGAAACTCTGGTTTTCTCTTTGTCGTATCCATCTCCATGATTTTCTAAATTTATGGATCCGTAGACTGTAAGGTCTTTATTCTTTCTTGGACCTTAGGTTCTACCCTCAATATTGCTATCAGATTGGACAATTGGCAGACTTCTAGTCTGAATTTAGAGTCTCTCAAATTCTCGATCATTGACCAACCTTTTACCAGCGGACCGGTGATGCTTGACTTCTGACTAAGCGCATTTGCTACTCTGTTTGCCTTCCGAAGGTGATACAATATATCCCAATCATAATCCTTGAGCAGTTTCATCCACCGACGCTGCCTCATATTTATTTCCTTTTGGAAAAACGGGTATTTTAAGCTCTGGTGGTCGGTGTAAATCTGGAACTTCTCGCCACACAAATAATGTCTCCAGATCTTTAGAGCAAAGATAATCGCTGCTAACTCCAGGTCGTGAGTTGAGTAGTTCGTTTCTTGTGGTCTCAGCTGTCGGGATGCATAGGCCACTACTCTTCCATGCTGCATTAACACACAACTCAATCCTTTCAGCGAAGCATTGATGTATATCTCATAGCCCCCTGGTCCTGATGGAATTGTCGACACCAGTGCGGTTGTTAACCGATGCTTGAGCTCTTGGAAACTCCTTTCACACTTGTCTGTCCATTCAAACCTTGTTTCCTTCTTAGTCAACCTCGTCAATGGGATGGTTATGGATGAAAACTTCTCCACAAAACGTTTGTAATACCCTGCCAATCCCAAGAAACTTCTGACTTACGTGACCGTAGTATGCCTAGGCCAATTTGTTACAGCTTTGATCTTTGCAGGATCCACTGCGATTCCTTCTCCCAACACCACATGACCAAGAAACGCTACCTTATTCAGCCAGAACTCGCATTTGCTCAACTTAGTGTATAGTGAGTGTTCTCTCAAGGTCTACAAGACAATCCTCTAGTGCTCCTCGTGTTCTGCATCACTCCTCGAGTAAATCAGGATGTCGTCAATAAAGACTATGACAAATCTGTCGAGGAATTCCTTAAACACGATGCATCAAATCCATGAATGCGGCTGGAGCATTAGTCAATCCAAAAGGCATCACTGTGAACTCATAATGACCATTCCGTGCCCTAAAAGCAACCTTAGGTATGTCTTCCCTCTTAATCCTCACTGGTGATACCTGATTCTCAGGTTAATCTTAGAGAATACCGCCGCTCCTTGTAACTGGTCAAATAGGTCGTCAATTCTCGGTAGTGGATACTTGTTCTTTACTGTTACCTGGTTCAACCCATCTTTTTTTCTTACAAACAATACCGGCGCTCCCCACAAAAAAGCACTCCGTCGGATAAATCCTTTATCCAATAGTTCTTGCGACTGCACCTTCAACTCCTTCAATTCTGACAGGGACATCCTATAAGGTGCCTTTGAGATCGGCTCCATCCCAGGAGCTAACTCGATCACAAATTCTATCTCTAGCTCTGGTGGCAATCCTGGCAACTCTTGAAGAAATATGTCAGGAAATTCACGCACTACCAGGATACTCTCTAATTTTGGCTCCACAGCAGTCGTGTCCATTACTGCCACTAAGTATGTCTGACACCCTTCAGACATAACTTTGTCACTTCAAGAGATGAGACTAAGGGAATCGAGATTCCTCCTCGACTTCCCACCAATTCAAAGCTTGGGCGGCCTTCTAGGTAGAAACGAATTGTCCTACACCACAATCTACCACTACTCCCCGTTTACCCAACCAGTCCATCCCTATGATCACATCAAAATCATACATGGGCAGTACAGTTAAATCAATACTCTCCTTGCTCCCTCCAATCACAATTTCACAATCAGCACAGCCCGATGAAACCAATATATTATCTTTTCACGGAGTGGCAACATGCAGAATTATATTCAACGGTTTTAACTTTATACCCACCAAATCAGCAAACTGAGCAGACACAAATGAATGTGTGGCACTAGGATCAAATAATGCATATGCAGCTTTGTCACACAAGTAAACCGTACCTGTGACCACGCCCGGTGCTTCCTCCGCCTCTCTGCGGGCTACTGCATATACTCTTCCCTAAGTCGGTGGTCGATTCTGTTCTATCTGAGGAGTGGCAGTCGACGGTCCAGCCTGCGGTCTCTGTCCTTGAGGTAGACTTGTCGAAGCTTGGTTTGGGCACGTTCTCATCTGGTGGCCCATCTGACCACACTTAAAACAAGCTCCAGTCCTTACTGGGCATGGCCCATTTCCAGGCCTCTTGCCACAGAAACGACAACTCCAGTTCGTGGGATTGGGCAGCTTCACAATATTTTTCCTTACTGGAGGCACGAAACGTCTATTGTCCGCCATCAGTCTCTTGCCCATCTGGCAGTTGTCTCGAAATGGGGTAAATCGCGATCCAAATGCGGCATTCCTGTCCCTTTCAATCATCTGGCCCCGCTCATAAATTTCCTTATAAGTCCTCAGATTTAAGGCAATCATCTGACTGCGGAGCTTAGGCCTCAATCTGTCCCTAAACCTTCATACTTTCTCCTGGGGATCCTCTATAGATCGAGGTGCGTACCTCGACAGTATGGAGAACTCAGCCTTATATTGATCCACCGTCAGTTGGTTCTGACGCAGTTGTAAAAATTCCACCTACTTTCTTTCCCTGGCCGTATCTGAGAAGTACTTGTTATTGAACACCGTCTTAAAGGCATCCCAGGTCATGGCCGTTCCTTCTGGGAAAACTTTATTCTTGGTGGCAGCCCACCAATCATTTGCAGTCCCTTCTAACTGGTACACTGCCAACAATACCTTCTCTTCGTCAGCACTCCAAAGGCTTTTTCCAACTTCTCAATCCACCTAGGTGCTAGCTCGGGATCCCCAGTCCCGTTGAACTGGGTCGGCTTCAGCTTTATGAAATGTTCCACTAGCTGACCCATCTGTTTAGCCACAATGATTTCCTTCTGGGCATTCACCGCCTCATTGCCCTGGCCTTGTTCATACTGATTTTCATTGCCCCTGTTGTTGGCGTTGACGGCAGCTATGGCGGCTCCTACCGCCTGGGCTATGGCAGCATCCCGATCTTGGGTATGCCTGTCAATGAGGTCACCAATCCTCTCTAGCGTCCTTAGCACGCCATCCATCCTTGGATCTTTTACTACGGACGGCCTCGAGCTAGAGGCTTCGCCTCTGGGCCTTCCAGATCTTCTAGATGAGTTGTTCATCCTTATATTCTTTTACTGAACCTGATCCACCACAAGTTCAATAATGAGTTAGTGCGCACTCAATCATCCAAGTCTAGAGTTACCATCTATGCCTTAACAAAAACGGTTATAACACAACAGTCCTCCATACTACAACTCTTGAGACATTTCAACAAGCAGCCCATGGCTATACCTCAGATCCGTTTACTCCAACGGTTTACTAAAACAGGCCATGCTCATTCACTTAACAGGCCAAAATCCAGAAATGACTTTCCACACTAAGCAGGGAACTTAATCATTATGCATTGCCACAACCGTGCCAAGGCCAAATGCTAACCATAAGTGCCAGGTCACACGCTATGCACCCCATGCCTTATCCTAGCCAGCTTCCTAAGGTTTCACTACATGTCCTTGTCTCAACTTAATCCTCCTTATTACTTCAATCTTTAATCAACTTTGGATCGAGCTAACCTTACTCTGATACCAAATCAAACGGAGATGTCACGGCCCGCGCCCCGGGCACGAGCACGCTACTCCATGCAACGCAAGCCAAAATATCTCTCGTGGTCCCAAGATCCACACATAAGTCGAGAGACATGCTATATACAAAGCACGTGGAAACGACAATGATAAAACTCCTCTGTACAAAATATAAAGTGGGACCTGGATAGCGAGAATACCATGATACATAATACCTGAAAGTTCATACATAAGCATAGCCAACTAAATCCGCTCGGGAGACGAGGTAAATACAAAAAGATCCATCATCATCACCAAAAGATACAGACATTAGGGTCACCATCTAATCTCAGACTCATAAACTGTAAGCTCCTAGGACGAGCTGCTGGAGTCCTCGGTCTCTTCTGCCTCCTCCGTAGGCTCATACTCTGAGCGAACCTCTATGGTATCCTCCATGCTCTCCTCAGCAAATGGCTCCACCAGGTCATCCTCTGTAGCCTCAACCACTATGACCTCCTCCTCAGTATCCCTTAAGGCCGGGGTTCTCTCAGGTCCGTTCCTCGACCCGGCAATTGACCCCTCAGCTTACTCTAAATCCCGAGTCGGATGACACCAACTAGGGACAACTCTTTGGGGCACCTCAGTGGGCTTCGGCGACTCTGTAGATACATCCTCGACCTTTCGGAATCAGGCATCATACCTATGAGGCTTCCAGCTAGTGCTACCCTCGTCTACCCACACCACTCTACATTTTCTAACATAAATAGTCCATGCCCGTCAGGGAACTCATCAAAATAAACGGACATCTCCTTGGGTCTCCAAACCTGATAGGCCACGTCTTCAAGACGTAGGATCTGTAAGAGAAGGGGAGTCCCCAACGGAGTGAGATACACATCTCAGTAAGGTAGGTCTTAACCTTAAGTTAGGCCGACAGTCCACTCAAGCAGTCACGGCATCACAACACATCACTAAGATCATGTACATTCCATCATGTCACACCTCCACTTTCACCCTTCATACCTGCATCATTCTCATGCCCGCGTTTAGAACGCATCAAGCTCGGTCCGCATAAATGCATCAGACCGTCATTGACAATCGCGTAAACACATCAGGTTTCAATGTTACTCCAGGTCAGTGTCAACTCATCACTTTTTCGTCCCGCGTTTCAACGCATCAGGACCGTGGCCTTCTCAACCCCACGTCTCATACGTTTCAAGGTGCCACGCAACTCCAACCCTGCACCTCAGCGCCTCAGGGTATTCATCCCACTACCCCGCGTCTCACACGCCTCAGAGTCTTATCTTGCCTCAAACATGTCATAATTTGAATCAATTCACACACATAAGACCATGTGCAATCCCATGCACCAATCATACACTTATGGCATGAAAGACATTCAAATTCAACACTTAAATTTGACAAATCACTCAATGCACAAGCATGATCAAACATTTGGGTCATCTACACCCTCTTAGGATGTACAATGGATAATCACATTGAGACCCTTCAAGAATCACCCAAAAATTTACCCGACTTGCCCAATCAAGTCCAATTTTCTAATCTTAGGTTTAAGATTTCCTTATCTCAAGCTTAATATCATAAATTCTCTCCTCAAGCACCTCTTCAAATTCAGTCCAAGTGGTCCAAGACCAAATCCATTGCCCAACCTATGAAATTCCAACCAATCGTCAATTTTCTCTTGCCCAATCACCAATCCATGGATCACAAACCTCATTAACACATTCATCAACATCCTAACATGTCTCATTGATGAATTTAAGACTCAAAACCAACAACCAATAGTCTCCACAGAATAGGTTTGCATAGAACCGAACCGGGCTATTTTCGATTCTGTGCTTACCGAGGTTTTTCAGCCCTAAAACTACTCCAAATCTACTATTTATTCATTAACCTACTTGCTAACATGTAGATCTAAGGGTTTAGGAGGCTCACCGAAGATTTGGGACCGAGTCGTCACTGAAAATCCCTTGAAAGTCGCTGGTTTCCTCAAGTCCCTAAACCTGCAATTTCTGTCCAACAATCACAAGACACATTTGGGGTTAAAACTCCATCAAATTAACCTCAAATTTTGACCACAGATCACTCTATGAGTTCCCTAGATCTCCACAAAATTTGCCCAAAAAATTCAAACGTTAAGAGGCCCAACGGAGTCCTAATAGCAGCTTATCTCCTGTTGCGATGATTTCCGTCAACTTCCAGGAGAATGGCTGGCTGGAGCTCTTCGATGGGTCAAATGACTCGCTTCCACTTCGAGGATATCAGTAAGAGGTCAAGCTAGGATGGTGTGGTTGGCTCGCCAGCTAGAGGTTGCCGGAAGTGGTCGTCGGTGGCGACGAATGGACGGGGCAGAAGCGGTCGGCGAGCAGGTGAGGAAGAAGAAGAAGAGGAAGCTCTTGGCACTTTAGGGTGATGGTCGGCCAAGTGAGAGGTGAGAGAGAGAGAGAAGTGTATATGCAAATCTGAAGGTCAAAGGGTTGAATGGTAGTTGTAAAAAGTGGACATGACCACTCTTTGGCTAATCTATTGACACTTCTCCTAAGTGTCATTCAAGCTTCATCCAATGGCCATAATACTTTCTCTTTTTCGATAGCCTTGGGGTGATTAAAAGACCAAAACACCCTCCTTCAATTGCATAAGCAAGGCTAAAGCTTTGAGGGGCAAAATGGTAATTTTACCCCTGACGTCCAGAACGTCGTTTTTCTCATTTCAATATTCTTCAATAAGGTGATGGTCAATCCAAACCTGACATTGAAATTCTTGATTCTCCATTTTTAATTTTCAAGACTCGTTTCTGATCGTTTTCTCTATCAGACGTGGTTCCAGCCTATCCCGAACCGACAGGCGGCTTTTGTAAACGTTACACGTATCGATCCTGTGATTCATATCACATTTAGGGCTCATTAATTCGTGGAGACTTTGGTTGTCTTGTAATCTTGAGGGTCTATCACTAGTTCCTATGGTCTCGATCGTCACTGCCCGATTTAGGAAAATTTTACAAATTATACATTGGTTAAGCAGCATCACCCGCGCTCCAATTATGTAACACTAGCAATGTATTCCTTAATTGTCCTTAGATCAGCCTTTATGGTTCTAAATGTCCCCTCGACAATCCTTATGGTCAAAGCATCATTTCCTATTCGAGTTCCCTAGGTCCACGTACCTTGTCTCGCGTTAGCCTTTTCCTTTTGGTCAGTCTACTCAAATTGATCAGATTCGAGTGGGATATGACTGAGACACATCGCTAGATATGTTTCTCATTAATGAGTCTGAAAAAAACGAGGAAATTAGAATGTCACAATTTGGGTGAGGCCAAGCTCGCTCAGCCATGGCGTCGCCGTCGCTGGGCGAGGCCAGCAATGGCAAGGCCATGGCTAGGTGAGGCTGGGTCTGGGCTTGCCCAGCTTTGGCCAGGCCAAGCCTCGTTTGGCCATGGCATGGCTCACGGCGTCGATGCCCACCTCGCCTAACTGTGTTGGTTTCGGCTTCGCCCCTGCATGGACCTACTGACATGCTAGCTGTTGCGATCCTCTTGAGCGACACTGTAAAGGGCTAATGGGCCGTCTCATCTAGTCGGGCGCGAGCCTCTCTCAAGGTTCATTACCCAAGTCGCGACAGAAGTATATGTGGTCGACCTTTAGTGTAGTCTAATGACATGTTATGTATGTACATTCCAAGGAGTTACCACCAATCATTTCATAGAGGGTACGATTGAAAATCCCATCGAATAGTTAGGAGCTTCTATTCGACTCTGTGAGAATCAAGGAAGTGAGACTAGGGATTTAGTTACGCCAACTATCAAAGTTGACGTCCTTTCGGTACCTAAATTGACTGAATTATCTAACCCAAGATTTCATGTAGATGAGTGATGTACGAATCCTAAATCAAAGAGTTTATGCAAATAAGAGTGACTACCCTAGCACTCACAATCAGTAAAAGAAGGTGCGTAAATCAACGATTTAAGACATGCGAATAAATCATATTAATAAAACATGGCATCCCTAATAAGGCCCTATTGAACTAGAGAAGTGTCAATCAAGGCTCATGAATGATTTTGACATGATTCGCCCATGAGGAAATGTCACGCCCCGCGCCCGGCGAGGTCGCAAGCTTCCCACCTTCGCCGTTACCTTGTTATGATCTCCTAGGATCCATCGGCCTTAACTATTCAGAATTTCCAAATGATACATGCATGTGGAAGTGTGAAAGAACCCCATACAAATAAACCAACAAGATGACTTAGGACAAAAGGGTACACCTTTCATAAAGGTCGATCATATTGTAGATGTTACAATTCTAAATCCCCAAATTTCATCATTACAACCCTAAGGTCACAAAATGATTCATAATCATTTCTTCCAATGACTTCATCGGATGCCAATCAATGGCAATCACGGGTTTCCTTCGTCTAGGACCTGAAAAATATTATCCCACGACGAGATGAGATATATAATCTCAGTAAGTCAAACTTAACCCTAAATTAGGCTACCAGTACCTCCAGACACTTTTGAAAAACGGGTATTTTGGGATAAAATCTTTGGCATGGTAAAATAGGGTATTTGTCAAAACTTGACATTTCAATACCTTCAAATAATCCTGCCTTAGTCATAAATCATAATAAATTTAAGCTTCGTACAATGACATGGTTTTCAATAAAAAGCAAGTACTCGACGCCATTCGAAACATGAGGATATTTCCAATTGCATTTCATGAATTTCCAGAAAACATATATTTTTCTATCATGCCCTTCGAGGGCCATTTTTAACTCATGAGGCAAACTTCAAACTTGTGAGGCAAGCATCCATACTTGAGGTAAATCATCCAAACATGAGGCATATTCAATTTCTCAAAAATCATTCTTGATTTTTTCGAAAAATAGATTTTCCATATTCGCCCATCCTGGGCTGCCCACTTTGGGGCTGCGAGATGATTCGATCTCTATATGACCTATCGGTTTATATGAGACTCTCGCGTTTGGACTTAGAGATGATTCCGTCACCATACGGCTCTCGACGCCCATTTTCAATCGAGATGAATCATGCCAATATGGGACTCACTAGCCGCACGACCTTGTCAGGTCAAATGGGAGTAACTCCCTCCCAATACATTGGCCAAAATATAATTTCTCGGTGATTCCACACACCAATGCACTTATAATTTTTCCCGGCGATCCCACACGCCAGTGCACTTATAATTTCCACGGCGATCCCACACGCCATTTACTCATAAAAGCCTCAGTTTCATTTGAAAGCAATTTCACGCCTCAACTTTTAATCAAAAATAAACTCATGAAATTCGAGTTTTTCATCACCTATTCGAGGCATTCAATCCAAATGTCCATCAACTGGACCAAAACACATTTCATGTTACAAAATTCTCAGTCAAGCACATGCATCACTCGAATCAATTCAAACAAGGCCTCGGTCAAATTAATGAACACGATCATTTCACAAGACTCGAGGCTTGACAATAGCCAAGGCCATTTCACCATCTCAAAGCTTGACATTCTTTCGATAAAATATTTTCCGAGCTTTTCCAACTTAAGGCAATCAATTGGCCAATAAAGCATCCACTCATAGTTAAGCAAGACTCTTCAAACGTTTGATTTTCAATCAAGAATAGGCCAAGGAATGCTAACTCTCAGAAATGGGCAGATTTGGATTCCCTCGCGCCTCTCACAAAATCAGGCCATAAAACATTTCATTCAAACTTGAAACTTCGTCCTTTAATAACATAACATCCTAATAAAGGTTTAAGCATAACTTACCTCAAGCTTAGGCTAAGCAATTCCATAAAACGATCGACGCATCGTCGTGGCATCAAGCTATCCACTCTTGGCCTTCCACGACCAGTTTCATTCCCAAATTAACTGGTATTGATCTATTGATATTTTGAGGAATCTACTTCCATAAACTTATCCTTCAAGGTCTTACGGACGTGTGATCAAAAACGGAGCACAATTCGGATACCGGACGACCTAGAACGAGCCATTTTTAAATTAGGGCGCGATAAGAACAGATTTACACGGTTTTCAATTATCACCTCAAATCAGCCCTTCAAACACTTCTAAATTCCAAGTCTTTGCAAAATCTCATTACCAACACATCATATAACATCTCTAAGGGTCTTAACGAGCAATTCACAGCAAGGCAACAGTCCAAAGCTCTTCGAACAGCTTCGGTTTGTCACGGTGAGCAAGCGAACAGAAACTGACCTCGAAATTTCACGCAAAACCAACTTTAAAATCCATTCTATCTCTAACCAATTCTAAAAAATAATTTTCTCAACTCCTAAATTAAGAGTCTAGAGGATCTCACCGAAATTTTAGAAGCAATCGAGCCCTCGAAGTGGGCGAACGAAAACCCTTTCCCAAACCAAGTCAGATCTCGACCAGCCTGAACTTTGCCCACTCAAACAAATCTACTGAACAAAAGGCTGGGTCAAATTGAGCTTATTATATCTTGTTAGAACGGCAAGACGATAAGATTTCAGATGGTGGTAGTTTTATCTCAATCCAATTTCGGATGACAAAGTTATGGCCGAAACAATGGACTGGTCGAAGCAGGGCAGAAAGTTGGTGACGGGCGAGAGAGAGAAAACGAAGAAGAAGAAGAAGAAGAAGAAGAAGAAGAAGAAGAAGAAGAAAAGAAAGAGAAAGTGGAGAGAGAGAAGACCGAAGAAAATGAAGAGAGAGAGGTGTTCTTGCTTTTCTTAGTCCCCAAGTTAAGGAGATAGAGAGGAATGGTAGGTGGGGAAATTACTTGAAAATGGTGGGGAAATGACTTGAAACTTGTTTTTGAAATTTTTTAGGTTTTTCTAACATTTCTTTTAGAAGTTTCTAGAATTTTTTTATTTTTAAAAATATTTTTATTTATTTTTTATTATTAAAAATGATTATTCAGAAAAATTTAGGATTTTATGCAGATATAAGTGACTACCTTAGCATTCACAATCAGTAAAAGAAGGTGTACAAATCAAGGATCTAAGGCATGCGGATAAATCATATGAATATAATATGGGATCCATAATAAGGCCTTATTGGCCTAGAGAAGTGTCGATCAAGGCTCATGAATGATTTAGACATAATTTGCCCGCAAGGGGTAAAATCGTAATTTTGAAGAAAATTAGGACAATTTGCCCAAAAAGGGCAATATTGTCATTTCAGAATAAATATGGACTCAAAAGGAGTCGAAAATAAGATTGGTCATCAAATCGATTCATTTCTTATTTTTAAATTTTCAGGATTTTCTGGAAATTAGAAAGAGATTTACTCTTGAGGGGTAAAATCGTCATTTTTCTAAAAGAAACGAGATGTAAAAATTCTAGACTAAAGGATTGGCCACCCACCTGACCCATCTAATTCTGGCAATTTCATGACTTATTAAAATATTGAAGATGTTTTACCCTTTAAATGGTAAAATCGTCCTTTCAAGGAAAATGACGAGATTCGAAAACCCAAGCAAAATGATTGATCAGTTAACTGACTTTAATTCTAATCTAGACGATTTACCTCTAAAGGGTAATATCGTTAATTCTAGGAAGAATGGATAAGAAATCCCAAAAATCAGATTAGCTAATTGTCTGTGACATTTCTCAATTTTTGAAAATTTCTGAAGTGTCTAGGAATTCTTGACAATTTTTCCTATATTTTTTTTAGAATTTTCTAGAATTTTATAATATTTTTTTAGAATTTTCTAGAATTTTTTTATTTTTATTTATTTTTATTATTAAAAAATGATTATTTAAATTGGGTCGGCCCAGTCCACATGGATCGGCCACCTGGTCTAGACCCGAATCCGCACAAACTACCACCTCAAAAAGACGTTGTTTGCTTCTTTTTTAAAAAAAATCTTGATTCTTAGTCTAATCTTACGATTCTTATTGAACTACGTGACTACTCTACCGCCCTAGGATCGCCCGACTAGACTTAGGCCCAGATTAGAGACCAACTAAACCTTAACCATCATATCTGAATACTTAAATCTACCGCCACGATCGAATGACTTAGCTGATCCTCGACCGTCTGATCAAATTATTTATTTTTTATTTTGAAAATTTTAGTTTTTATTAACATAATAATCAAAATTGACCAAACTTAGGCTGTAGGATCTTCTAACAGAACAATTGTTGACCTAACAACCTAGCTGACGTGACTGCCACGCGGCATGTTATGTCAACGCCACGTCCGCACCACGTTAACATGTTGACTCATTGACCGCCACATCATCATCTTTCTTGCAGAACGATCTCCACCTGTAGCGAACGACTGAGAGCCTTCGGCGAGGATCCAACAGTGAAACCTTGACCGATTACCTAAAACTACCACTAATCGACTTGCCTGAAGTCCCTCTATAACATATATATGAATTGTTCCACATTATCCACAGAATCAAAGAGAGGCGAGCTCGTACCATTACAGTCTTGGGAATTTCAATCATACGATTCATGGTATCTCAGAGCAATTCCTTCACATAGAAGGACAACAAGGAGTTCAGGAAATTTACCTCGAGCTCTGAATGAACTCGTAATGACTAGAATAACCTGACCATTTATCGACCATACCGAGCTAAATTGAAGGTTCAACTCGAGGTTTTCAGGCGAAATTGATGCAAAAACAAGATGTGATAATGGTCAGTGATGTTCGAGGAGTAAAACGCATGCTTTGATTTCCCAAACGATATGTGAGTTGCCACGAATGCATAGTAAGGAGCTCAGCTTTGCAACTTACCTATTTCGAGGTCTCCGGCGGTGCGAACAAGTGCGATCGCTTCCTACGAGCTCAGGCGATCTTCTGGTGATAATCCTCAAGTTCAATGTGGCCTACATTGGCCTAACCGACGATGCTCAATTCGTGGATAAAGCTTTAACGATGGCGTCGCACATAGAGGATTTTCTCTCTCTAACTCTCTTCCTCTCTCTATTTTGTTCTTCCGTGAGAACTGAATGATCGACTCTCCTTCTAGAATGCCCTTGAAGGCTATATCCCAATTTTGAATTTCGCGCGCAATCGGTGGATGCCAATTTAGCCTTCTCACGTGCCTCCCATGTGCCATTGGCTCGACGACGGCGACAGAATCAGTTGTGATTTCATCCATGTCCATCTGGTCTTCCTTTGATCGCAAATGGACATGAAATGCTCACAATTTGCATTCGATTGACTTTTTGCAGGCCAAGATTTTGACTGGCTATTCCGCTGTTCTCTGGTGACGTCAAGTGGTGCCACTGGTCATGATTGACAAGCTGGACATGAGGATCAAGATGCCTACCATTGTTTCACCAATTGCCATCAAATTGACCTCCAATTTTTGGACCAAAATTCGGCTTTTCAATCTTCGAAAGTGGCATGAAGCTGAGGTTGAAGATGAACTATTCATTCGAGTCTTTGGGTCGAACATGGTTCTATCTAGTTGATGTAAATTCTTCAAATTGACCTGTAATTCTTTGCAATTTATCAAATTAAATCACAAAATTGAAATCAAGGGGATGAATTCTATCTAAAAATACCATTTTTTTTTTCAAAATATGATCATGAATTGATAAAAAAAAAATTCCCAATTTTGGTGTAGGATCTCATTATCCAAGTTGTCAAATTAAAAGCTCTAATGGCTAGATCATACCAAATTATCCCCACCAATCAATTCAGAATGATAAAAAAAAAAAAAAAAGGGGGAGGGGCACGAAAGTCCCTAGATTAAAAGTAATTTCATTTTTTTCCGAATCTGGAGACTAAATTGCAATAAAAAGTATGCAATTTTGTACAATTCGTGCAATCATGCAATTTCAATGAACAATTGGGCCCAATTGCAATGCAGGGCAATCAAATTGAATGTCGGGATTCTAAAAATGCAAAAATTACAAATTTAAAAACTTAAATGACATTTTTTTTACCAAGTTCAACTCTATGTGTAACAAAGGAACACTTAAAATTGAACTTGAATTTTGACTTTTTATGAGGTCAAAATAAAAATAAAATAAAAATAAAAATATGGAATATTTTTTTCTATTTTTGGACTCAAATACTATTTTTCTTGATTTTTCATACATTTTTTATTTTCTAAAAATATTTAAAAAATGCAAAAAATGTAAAAAAAAAAAAAATGGTTAAAATGGTTTTTAAAGCTTGCCCAAGTCTATCAAAGTTGATTTTTCAATTTTTTCAATTTTTTATGTATTTTTATGAATTTTTCAAAATAAACTAAAAAAAACTTATCCGAAATCAAGTGTCAACACCGGCCTCTCCTCCCATTATTGGTGGTCTATTTTTTTTTTTTTTGGTCGAAGGTGATCTGTTTGTTGGATGGAGGAATAGAACAAAAACAAAAAAAAACAAAAAAGAAAGAAAAGAGAAACTTTTTTAAAAAATATTAAAATATTATTAAAAATTGCTCCGACAACGCCACGTCATTGCGGGCTGGCCAAAGTTTGCTGGGTGGACGAAATCGAAAAAAATGCAAAAGGTTTAAGACTGAATCAGCAAAATCAAAAGATTTAGGACTGAATTGGCATAAATACAAAATGTTTAGGACTGAATCGGCAAAATTAAAAGGTTCAGGACCAAATTGGCAAAAGTGCAATTGATTTATGACTTTTTTGGTAATTTTTTTGTGCTAATTCAAATGGGTTCGAGATGTTTTATTTTGAGAGGTATAATTCGTAAAGCTGTTAAGTACCGTTGATAAAAACTAATCGCTTTAAGAGATTCGATTAATTGTATCTCATCTCCTATGTAATTTTATTACAATTTTGTAGCAATTTCATTCGTAATTGTATCTTTGTTTCCTCATTGACTTGGTCATTATTGAAGTTGCCATCGCCTTCTCCGTGTTTTTATCTTTTCTGGTTACAACTAACAATGTTACTTATTTCCTCCAATACGTTACGCATTATTCTTCCCACTAACCATTTCTAACATTAACTCCAGTGTCTTCTATGTAGTAAAACACTCGTACTTCATACAAAGTACACATACCGTGATTCTCACTAACCTTGCTTGTTACGGAACCTATCGAAGGAAGACTCCTTCTGCAAGTATAACAACTTAAAACATGGATAGCATGTCTAATTAACAGTACCTTGGATAAATATAACTGAACTTGTAATTCACTCGGCGTCATTCAAAATCACGTCTTAAATACTCGTTCTTATTGTATTGCTTGGTTATTTAGAATGATGCGACCCAAATTGGCCCTCTAATACGAGAAGTACGACCGACGTGCGGAAAGGACAATAGCGGACGTGGACTCATGGTCTTCTGAACCGCTGTTTAGCGCTCCCAGCCCAGCCCGCCACCCCCATGACACGCATCTCTTACACGGATCTTCCGATTATGTTGAACCCTTGATGATCAGTGGTGGAGCTTTTTTGTTATATTGTCTTTACTTCTTGGTTATTGCCTACGCAATAAAATCATGTTGCTTCCATTAGTCAGATACAGAAATAAATAGAGAGATGGAGATCAAAACACGTGAATATATAACGATTCAACTTAGATCAAGCTTGTGTCATTATTTTAGATTAACGGCTACCAACTAGCTGGATTCAACTAGTAATACTCGAGAGCAGCACTTTTGTTCACTCCGAAGCTTAGTAGATTACCCCACCAATCTTAAGTAATTCCAGCTCAAATCAGCATTTTGAAAGGTGTGTAGTGTTGAGAAAACCTCCTCTATTAATATATTTTGATATTGACAAATGTGTCCTCAGTCTTATTGAAACAAGTAAATACACTATTGTATTTTATTTCAGGTGATACACATGAGAAAAATGTTTGTATTGACTTTAGTTGGATGTTTAGACTCAAAGCAAGAGTGTCATGTATCTATTTCTAAAGGGATTGAATCGTGTTATCCAAATTAAGTGAAGTATTACTTACGTAGGTTCAGCCACATCTTCAAATGAAGATCCATATGCAAGCGACAACTAGGATTCTGTTAGCTTCAAACTCAGCATTTTTTCTGGTCGGATTCAGAAGACTGGTTATGTTTCTGAGGACTATCGAGAAACAACTACATATTAAGATTCGGAAGCTATTCTCATTTGCAAATTAACGTTTGACATATGTTGTATAAGGCTGAGAAATTTCTTCATAAGGAATTTGTAATCTTCGATTGGGAAGATTGTTCTACAATGGATTGTGGAACATCTCAAGTTGGAAATTACTTTTCTGACAAGCTGATTTCCATAAATGAAGAACTCTACTTAAGAAAACCAAATAATTGATTGTATGAGTGACCCAATCAGTGGGGCTGATTGCTCTACGGCTATTAAATCTTCAAAATATAATCTTGTTCAATTAAAGATTAGAGATATCCAATTAAAGAGTAAAGAGTTATTTTCTGGAGACCTGTCCAACAGCTAATTTAAAGGTAGATGACTATAAAAGGACATCTTAGTGATATTATGAGTAATAGAGTTTGGAATCGTAAATTCCAAAGTGTAAGAAAGTTTCAGATTCTACGTACTTGTCTTCCTATGCTTTACACTACTATCATTAAGAGGCTTTGTAAGAGTGGCTAAGAGAAGATAATTTAATCTATAAAAGAGAGTATCATCACTTATTGTAAACCCTCATTTGTTCATATAGTAGAATCTAGTCTATGGGCTGTTAGCATAGAAAAGTGGACACATAATTGATCTATGCCGAACCAATATAATCTTCATGTGCAATATTCTCTATCCCTAAACTCTTATCATTGTGTTTGATAGAATATTCCATCTTGATATTCATATTCATTTACTGCATGATTCTGATTTCACGTGATATTTGACTTAATCATTAAATTTCGCTATTTCTAGTTAAAGCATTTAAAATCACCCGTTTATCCTCGTCTAAGTGATATTATTGGATACAACATATAGCTTTCATGTAAACAGGATCACTAGCATGCAAGCTTAACTAAATATAAATAAAAGTGGTGCCTATGTTAGTAACCTTCTAATTAGATCGATTATAACAAATTTCTTCTAATTAGGGATGAAGAAAAATATGGCACATATTTGAAAAATAATAGGTGGAAGTATTTGACACCGGGGCGGATATCACCATATCACCAGCGAGCAAGGGGAAGCTCGCCCGATGCTTTGCGTAGGAACCAGGGAAGGGCAAAGGACATTTTTTTTTTTTTAAGGACATTGAAGAGTGACAATCTCAATTCTGTTAGGAAAACACACTATTTTTTTTACGTGAATTGCGCGAAGATACGTGATTTTTCAATAAAACTTAGGCCTAATACCTTAAAACAAATCTTTAACTTTATCTCTTTCTCAATTCCATATTTTTTCTCATAAAAACCTCCAATTTTAGGTACAATCTCAATTCTGCAATAAATTTTTTTAGCCCCATAAAAAGCCCTCAACTTTTGTCATGTCTCAATTTTATCCTAAACATTTTTCTATCCTGTGAAAAAATCTCAACTTTATGTTTTATCGCAATCTTACTGTCCAATCTCAATTTCATCCTAAATTTTTTACAGTCTAATACAAAAGAAAAAATTTTTACTTAAATCACAAATCTACCTGCCTCCATTAATACTTCGGGAAATGGAAAACTACCAAGTAAGAGCTATTCGGGCATTTTGAGCGCAAGCTCTTTGATAGCAAGATGTGGAACATTTCTAAGCTCGAGGGATCGAAAATCGAGCCTAAAATCACTGAGGACGATTTTGATGGAGGATTAATGGAGGCAGATTTAGAACTCAAGTAAAGTTAGTGATCTTTTACGAGACATAACAAATTATAGTAAAAATTACAACTGGGCCTAGAGCTGAGATTCTTTTACGAGACACAAGAAATTGGAGGTAAACTAAAGTCGAGGGCTTTAAGGTGGGTCAGCGTTGGACCCAAAATTGAAGGTTTTCATGTGATAGAAAGAAGTTTAAGGTAAAATTGAAACTACACCTAAAGTTGGACATTTTTTGTGAGGCAAAAGATATAATTGAGATAAGAGGTAAAGTTGGAGATTTTCTAGCATATTAGTCCATAAAAATTAATTGAAAAAAACATGTTTGTTTGAAACAACATACTGGCATAAAAATACTTCAATTTCGAAGCAACAAGTTATGAAAACACATGACCACGCGTGACAGTAACTTTGATTGAAAAATGGTAAGAATTAACTCCATTTTGTTATATTAGTAAATGGTTAATACCGCAAAAAATTCTAAACTAATATAATTGTGATAAATTTATCCCAAACTGCTCTTTTTACCAAAAAAAAAATCAAAATGGTACATCCATGATAAATTACCACAAAGTAATTTTTTACCACAAAAAATCTCTAAATTGATACACCTATAAAAAATTTACCCTTTGTTAATTTTTATTAAATTCAGTTAATACCGGGAAAAATCTCAAATTCGTACATCTATAAGAAACGAAGGGAAAAAATTCCAAATAGGTACAGTAGCCAATAACAACATGTCATCCAACTCAACAATTTGATAATAGAATTTAACAGCAAGTAACGGAAGGTAAATTTAACGCAAGTGTACCAGTTTGAAATTTTATATGATGAAAAAATTTGTTCGCTATAAATTTGTCACAGACATACCAATTTAAATTTTTTTGTGTTACTAACCCATTAGTAAAATATTCCTATTTCACAAAAGGTGCACAAAGCGATACTCAATAATTCTGCTTGTTTAGATTCTGTTTGGAAAAGATTCTGACTCTTTGATTATATTTTCTGGACCAAAAGAAGGACGAAAAACATGTTTGGTAATGTAAATTATTCTAATTATGATTTTTTTTTTGTAACAGTGTTGGAGCAAAAATAAGAATACGAAAAAGTTGATTCTGGAAAAAAAATCATTTTTGAAAATTACAAAAAACACTAAAATCTCAGTTCTTTTAAAAATTATGAAGTCCATGTAAACTTCTAAACTTGAAAAAAAAAATTAAAAATTAGATTGGAATATTTAATTAACAACTAATTTTTAAATATATTTTCTAAGTTAAATTTTAAAATAATATTTAAAATTTAACCAAAAAATGTAAAAAAAAATTAAAGGGGAATTTTAAAAAAATTCAAAAATAATAAAATAGGCAGAAATTTAAAAAAAATTGAAAAAAAGATAAATTTAAAAATAATAATTCTCGCAACCTAGTAGTTCTCGAAAATAGGAATTTTGTGTAGTTACCAAACGCATTTATGTTCCGACAGCAGAAATATTATACAATTATCAAAGGCATTCTAATTATCTAAAAATCATTCAGGGAATAGAATCATAAACTATAATTCTAATCAAAATTACTTTGTAGAGCAGAATTATTGCCAAATAAACCCTTCTTGAAACCGTTGAAAGTTCCGAACAAAAAAAAAAACCTGTTGAAAGTGATTACCCGTTATTTTGAATGAATAACAATTCATAGATGAAATAGCACTCGGATAAATATAACTGAACTTGTAAATTTTTTTTTTGGGATCAAATATAGATGAACTTGTAATTTACTTGGCGCCTTTTAAATCACGTCTTAAATACTCGTTCTTGCTGTAGTATTTGGTAAGAATAATGCAAAATAAATTGGTCCTCCAATGTGAGAACTGAAAAGTACGACTCATGTGCATAAAGGAGAATATTGGACGTGATTACTTTACATATTTTCGGTCAATATCGATAGAATGAATTTAATTGACAAGAGAGAAAAATATAAAAACTCTATTAACAAATAAATTTAAAATTATTTTGATAATTCCGCACCCCACAAAAATATTTGACCATTCTATCAAATGCCAACCATAATAAATGTCGAATTGATGTTTGGTACCAAACCGTGGTCCCCTTTTTTTTTCCATTTTTTTGGTCAAACAGGTAACCCGCCTTTAACCATCTTGCTCCTACCACTATAAAATCATGCGGTGGTGATAACTTGTACGTGGCTGTACGAGGTCCGCTACCTCCCTTGACCTTTTTTCTGCGTTGTTTTCCTGATTTTTGCCGGGGGTAGTTGGACAATCGTCCTGGACTAAACCTCGATTTTCAGAAATGATCGTACGCAACTTAGTTTTTCTCCTGCGCAACATTTCCTGACTCGACGGTGCTTAATCTCGGTAAGAAATCTCAATCGTCCATGGTGAATTCTATGGTCGTAATAGTTGCAGAGACTATGGCACGTCCTCCGTTGCTAAAACTTGTTCTCTATATATAAATGATGATCCGGATCCCTTACTTTGATTTTTCTAAGGCATGAAATCTCCACCCTTAATGTAGGAGGGAGAGCTATATCAAGGGTGTGCACCCCTACCTCGATTGAGGTAGGGGATCCACACTATATAAATGACAAAGCAAGAGGTAAGTTTCTGAAGCGATCTGCTCTTTCTGTCAATAGTTCCCTCTCTCTCTCTCTCTCTCTCGTTATCTCTCCACTTCCTAGTTCTTCATAGAACACAGCAGCCAAGTCCAACCATCATGCCGTCGGAGGACCACGTCGCCGTCTGCAATTTCCCGCTCAGCAGCCACCCCAGGACTATGGCCAATCTGGTCTACAGGCTTGCCGCGGCTGCCCCGGACGTCCGCTTCTCTTTCCTAAGCACGGCCAAGTCCAACGACTCCGTCTTCCCTCCTCCGTTGAGAGCTGCTTCCTTGCCATCGAATGTCAGAATCTACGACGTTGGCGACGGGTTGCCGGCTGGTTATCACGAGGCGGCCGAAAGCGACCCGCGAGTGGAAGCCGAGCTGTTCGTTAGAGCAGCACCCGTGAATTTCCTAGCCGGTGTCGATATTGCGGTGCTAGAGGCGGGAAGCAAAGTGAGTCTCCTGCTGACCGATGGCTTGGTAGCGTTGATCGCGTGCGAAATGGCGGAGAAAATGCACGTCCCGTGGGTCGCGTTCTGGACCGGGGCCCCGTACTCTCTATCCATGCACGTCCATGCCGACCTCATCCTCCAGCTGAGGCGAAACGCCGCAGAAGAAGACAATACCCTGGACACGATCCCCGGACTGT
Source organism: Rhodomyrtus tomentosa (assembly GCA_028455895.1). Classification (NCBI taxonomy): domain Eukaryota; kingdom Viridiplantae; phylum Streptophyta; class Magnoliopsida; order Myrtales; family Myrtaceae; genus Rhodomyrtus; species Rhodomyrtus tomentosa. Next base: position 38,408,621 of record JAPCWY010000004.1, read on the forward strand.
CGGTCATGCGAATGTCGGATTTGCCGGAGGAACTAGTGAAGGCCCCGGACACGTCGATGATGTGCCGCATGGTCCATGAGGTGGGGAATGTGCTCCGACGTGCCGCCGCCGTCGCCGTCATCTCCTACACCGAGTTCGATCCCGAACCCCTCACGACCGATCTTAGGTCCAAGTTCAGCATTTTGCTCCAGTTGGGCTGTTTGATGCCAAGGCCCCCGGCCCCGGACAAGACCGGCTGCTTGACCTGGCTAGACTCGCAAGGCCTGCAAACGGTGGTGTACATCTCCTTCGGGTCCGGGGCCTTGACGAACCTGACGCCTGACGAGATAACGGCCCTCGCCGACGCCCTAGAGTCCACTCGGACCCCATTCCTGTGGTCCCTGAACGACCAGCTGAAGGTCCGGTGCCTCCCCGGAGGGTTCGAGGAGCGGACGAGGGCGCACGGGAGGATCGTGCCGTGGGCCCCTCAGAGGGAGGTGCTCGGTCACCGGTCCTGCGGGGCCTTCGTGATGCAGTGCGGCTACAACTCGGTGTTCGAGAGCGTGGCGGGGGGGGTGCCGATGATATGCCGGCCGGTGGCGGTGGACCAGATGATGACGGCGAGGGCGGTGGAGGAGGTGTGGGGGATCGGGATCGGAGTGGAGGGACGGATCATAACGAAGAGCGGGATGGTGAAGGCACTGGAGGTGGTGCTGAGGAGCGAGGAAGGGAAGGAGATGAGGAAGAAGGTGGGTGAGTTCAGGGGGAGACTCCTGGTGGCTGCTGGGCCAGAAGGGAGAGCTGAAGCTGATTTCAAGACTCTTGTGGAGCTCATCTCCACCTTGTGAGGAAGCCGAGTGAAAAAAATAAAAATGGGGGATTATTGCTGAAAAGGTCTTCTGCTGGCGTGTTTGATATTTCCAACTTCTATTAGCTGATCTTCTCAACAGATTTTAGCTTTTAGATCAAGGATTTTCGAAAGGTGCACAGTGGGAGGAGATTTTCTCTCATTATTCGTTTGATTGAAGGGTTTACAAATTTGTACGACCACCAACGTGCAAACTCAACTAAACCTTGAATTATGTTGTGTCCATGTTTGTAACATTCCAACCAAAACATTGGCTATAAGAAATTTCCTCTACTTAGGAATGGAGGAAAACTGGGGGAATGGTCCAACTTGTTGCGAACCCGATTATGCCAATACAAATTTGGTCCTAAATTTTCTGATTTTGTCAATTTTGTTCTCGTGTTCTTTTCATTTCTCTCAGTGATTTCACGTCGATTCAATTGCAAAATCCGGTACTTTTCCGTGTGATGTTATAACAAAATGATTTCTCTTCTGCTGCGCAACCCATCTTTCACCCCCATGCGACCACACTGCGCTATCGCCTTTGTAGTCGTCAGAGGTGTCAATGGGTCGGGCCGGAGTGGCCCGAAGGTGAACAGTACCAAGTTCGGGTCGACCCACCGGGCTGAGCCAAATTATTTTTTCTTTTCATTTTTTTCTTTTTTTCGAAATTAAAATTAATTGACAAATCTACCAAATGAAAGAATATAAAAAAATTAAATTAAATTAAATGAAAAATAAGGATGTTAAAAAATATCCGGGCATCGAGCCGGCTCGAAAATGCTTGAAAATTAACTGAATTTTCGGGTCTGACCTTTTTGACACTCCTAGTCGGTATTCGCCATGAGCCCACACCACCATCCTTGCCACCATCGCTACCGCAACCGTCGCCACCATCCGCCGTCTCCTATCCTTTCCAACCCTCAATTCCTCATCGCATGGGCTCCATCTCGCTCAGCCTGATTTGTCTCTCTGAAAATGCTTGGGTGGCTTAACTTTTTTCATTAGCCATTTCAACAGGTTTCTTTTTTGTAGCGGAAAATAATTTCCCAAAAAACGTTATCTAGATTTTTCGACATTTCGTATGCTAGTCCAAGAAGATATTTCCTTCCATAGAAAGCTCCTTCAAAAGTGAGAAAAATATTTTTTTTTAAGAAGAGAAAAACATTTTCCTCGTCTTTTATTTCCTCTTGTCTTTCACATTTAATTTATTTTTAATTATTTTTTAAATTTCTTTTCATTTTTTATTTATTTTTTTAGAATTCAAAAATTTTATCTTTTACTATTAGTTCTTTTTTTTTTGTTTTTTCTTTCTTCTTCCTCCTCCTCCTCCTTCTTCTTCCTTCCTTCATCGCCACTCCTTCTTTCTTTGTCAGCACGGCCATAGGCCATGACACCAATCGGCGAGCTCGAGGCTCGGCCTATCTCGACGAGTCCCAAGATTGATCTTGCTCGAGGCCATCAAGGAGGCGAGATGAGTCTCAAGCACGCTAGATTAGGTGAAATCAAGGCTCGAGCTCGATACTGGCTTGTAATTCGCTCGAGGTCTAGCTTGATTTTGGCTCGAGTTCGATTCTGGCTATAATGACTGTCGTCTTCTCTTTCATTTTCCTCTCGAGGCTTGCGACCTGGTCAAATTTGGGAAAATCGAGAATCGAGCCTCGCTTTCTCAATAGCCTCGAGTGAGCACTCCTTACCATATTCGGTGAGCCTTGAGCTTGCTGGCTTCAAGCAAGGCCAAGCTCGAGGCCTCGCCGACTTCGAGATCGAGCTTGATTCTGGCTCCAACGACTGTCAATTCCGCTCGAGTTCAATTCTGCCTCGTAATCCGCTATTGCTCGAGCTTGATTCTGGCTCTGACGACTATCATTGATGCAAATAAAAGGCGGCGATTTTTGTAATATTGCGAAATTTTGAGATTTTAGGCAATTTCATGATTTTAGTGATCTTTTCGTAATATTGTGTTTCTTAGGTTAATTAGAGTTAGCACTTTACATAAGGGTATTTGTGGAAGGCATACTTTACAGACTTTTGATATTTCGTTGATTTTGATAAATCACAATTGAATGAACATATTGTTATTCATATCTAATCAAGTTCTTTTGTTTAGCCTATTTTCTATCGCGCTTCGGCATCAATCATTTTCTCTTTCATATTTCGCTCGAGGCTTGAGGCCTGCCAGATCTATAGGAATCGAAAATCGAGCTTGCCTCGCCTTCTCGACAAAGTCGAGGCTCTAGCTTGCCGGCTTCGAGTGAGGCCAAGCTCGGGGGCTCATCGCTCGAAGGAGGAAGGAGTGGCAAAAGAGGAAGGACAAAGAATAAGGAGGAAGAAAGAGAAAAGAAAAAAATAAAAGTAAAAAAATTTAAAAAGAGAAAAATCATATTTTCGAATTTTAAAGAACATAAAAAATGAAAAGAACCTTACCAAAAAAAAATGAAAAGAATGTAAAAAAAATTATGTGTAATAGAAATTGATTTTCCTCACCAAACGACATAATATATTTTTAATTTATTTTCATATTTTAGTCAAACAACGAAAAAAAACGTCATTTTCTAAGAAAACGACTTCTAGAAAAATATTTTTCAGAAACGCTTCATTTTCTATGAAACAAATGGAGCCTAAATTTATTTTGATTGATGAGGATATAAGCCATAGAATCAGAGCAGGTTAGATGAAATGGCGTAGTGCATCGGCATTTTTGTGTGATCGCAAAATTCCTCTTAGGTTAAAAGGAAAATTTTATAGAACAGCAGTCGGACCTGCCATGTTATACGGAGCTGAATGTTGGCCAGCACAAAGAAACATGAGTATAAAATGAGAGTAGCGAAAATGAGGATGTCAAGGTGGATGTATGGTCATACAAGGATGGATAATAGAAGGAAAGAAGATTCGACGAAAAGTTGGAGTAAAATCGGTGGCAGAAAAGATGAGAGCATAAATTGAGATGGTTTAGTCATATTCTCCAAAGGCCCTTAGAAGCACTTTTGGTCATACAAGGATGGATAAGATAAGAAGTTTGCTATCGAGAGCATAACACGAAGAAAGCAAGAAATCGGTCGAAACTTACTTGGAAAAAGCAGTAAAACAAGATTTAATGGAGTGGGAAATATATTGGCGTATGGTTTGTCTCAAGACGGAGTGGAGGAAGACTATTAGTGTGGTGGAGGGGTAGTAGAAAGATAGATAGATATTTGTTTATTTATTTTTACACATTTATCTCTTTCCCTCGCTCGATTCTGTTATTATTTTTATGATTCTTTGAGGTTCATCGACCGTCAACCCCAATTAGTTTGGGATAAATGTATTATTGATGTTGATGCTAATGTTGATGTTTGAGAAGGAGAAAAGTACATATAATAAGGACTCCCCTCGGATTCGAGCCATGATTTCTCTTTGTTTCACCTGAGGTTTGATGCCGGGTAAGATTCTGAACTCGTTGCTCGTGTTGGCTGTGACTAGATGTGGTCTCGCTGGATGAAGTCCGGTGGCAGAGCCAGTTCTAGAGATGGATCGAGGGCCTTTGGATTCGATCATTGAGGAGGAGCTAAAGAAGCTTGACAAGAAGTGGATTATTTAGGGTGCGTATGGAAACGTCCCAGGAAGATTGTTTTTGTTCCAAAGGTGTCCTTGGAACACTTTTGGAACAAAAACGCGTATTGTTTAAAAATATTTCAAAAGTATTCAGCGGAACACTTTTATGCCGAGGAACACTTTTGAAGGAAAAAAAAAATTGCTTATCAATTCATCCTATTTCATGAGATCCGGGGTGTGATATGGTTTCGAAGGATGAACTGGATATGGATAGTTCCCATAAGATTTCATTCTTGAACAAAGCATCTTCTTCAGAGTACAGAGCATCTTCTTCTTCACACCCCTTTAAATGAATGTAACTGTAAATAATGTACAGTTCATCGTATGTAGCTTCAATTGAAGTCTTCCGTAAAAGATTTCCAGACTCACCAAATAATAATAGAAGACACACTATGACTGTAAAGGGTGATGGATTTTAAGATATGCATCCATCCTGAAATCGGGTACGAGGAACCATTCATTAAGGATCGATTTTACAAAACGGGAACAGCCATCCGCTGATTCCATGGACCCACTCAAGAATCAAACCACCAATTCGATACGATTTCCGGGTGAGTCCATGAAGGTTCACAATCACTTATAAATCCCGCACGGATTTCCTTTCTATTTGCTAGAAACCATACGATACCGATCTCAAGGTGCTAGATGCGAAGCAACAATGGCTCGGCGCCACTAGAATTTTCAACCATGACAAAGATGGAGCTCGCGCAGACTGAATTGGTTAAAAAAACTGCGGATCAGAGAAGAGAAAATACGGCAAAGTTAAGTCGAATTTGCATCATATGTAAAGATTAGCCAGGAATCTTAAGCTGCGTATGGTAGTTCTTTTGCTCATGGGAGCATTTTTTAAACAGAAATAATTTTTTGTGTTTCTGCTCTCGACTACGATTTTTGGGATAAAAAACGCATTTGGTAAGTAAAAAAAATACTTTATTTCGACACCGGCGTCCGGTATTGGTGGTGGCGGTCGGCGACTGGTGGCGGCGACCGGTAGCAATCGGAGGCGGCGACCGGCAGCGGTCGGAGATCGAAAATTGGGGGTCAGGTCGGAGGCGTTGGGTGGTGGCCGTGTCGGTGACGATAGATGATAATTTCAAAATCGTTCCAAAACTCAAAATCAAGTTTTTTATACTTTGAAAAGTGTTCATTGCCACAAAATTGTTTCGCGGAATACTTTTGGAACAGTTTTGAACCATACGCGTTCTGTTCTAAAAGTGTTCTCATAACTCTTTTGAAACAAAAATAATTTTTCTGATTATGATCTATACGCAACCTTAAAATATCAGAAGAATGGAAAACCATTAAAATTAACGGGAAGGCACATGTCCATATTTGTAATGATACGCGCTCTTTGCGTCTTCTAGGTCAAAACTACATCGAAATCAATCATCCACTTACCTGCAGATGAAGGGAGGATGTGACTCCAAAGTTCGTCCGACACAAAATTGAGAGGCCATGCGACCGACGGACCCAGAAAAAGACTGGGCGACAAGAGTTGAGAGGGCTGGGGTAGAGAGCGCACGTGAGGAGGTGGAGGATAGGGGTGGGCAAGAGCCGTACGAAACTATGAAGCCTATATATACGTACATGTACACCGTCCAGTCCAGGTGGATGGGTGGGCCGCTCCACATCTAGAATTGGGCATTAGACTAGTACTCACATGAAAACCGAACCGGTCACCATGGAAATCGCTTGTTATGGGCCGGTTCAATTTGGTTCTGGGCGATCCGAGCGATTTCCAATTCTTTTGAACACCCCTAATTAACATATTGGTTTACATGTGAAAGTTTAGAATATGTGGAAAATAGACATATTTTGACAAAGAAATGTTAGGCAATTCACCAAATTATATGTGTATGTACATACATCTTTGTTGTCCAGTCTGAGAGGATGGGTGAGAGTTTCCACACCTGGAACCATGAATCGAAACATTACTCACCAGTTTCAATAAGTTGGAATCGGGAATCGAACCAGTTCCCATGGAAACCGTGGTTCTAGGCCGATTCTTTTTGGTTCTTCGAGGTCGAGACAGTTATTGGTTCTTTTGAACAACCATAATTATATACTTGTGTCAATGTGGAGGGTTAGATATATGGACAATAGGTATATTTTGACAGAGAAATGTTGGCGGTTCACCAAATTTTGTTTGAGAAATGATTACGTGATTATTATTAATTTATTATGTGATTAGCAGCGTGTTCTGAGAAAAAAAAAATCTGCGAAAATTATTGTGAAACATACTCTTTCAAAAAGTTATATCTGATATTGCTCTCATAATTATTAAAAAACTGTTATGGTAGCAAAAAGTTATTTTAATTTTCGTACGCCGGTGGTTGGATTATATTGAGACGTGGTCAAAAAACACACCGTATGGAGAATTGAAGTTCACGTCCTCTATTGCAAAAAATTGTCCCTACAAATAACTGATGAAGCAAAGGAGTCGGTCTCTGAAGCAATCGCTCTTTCTGTCACTCCCACTCTCTCCACTTCCAAATTGATCTTCATTAAACACACGGCCATATCCAACCAGCATGCTGTCGGAGAAACACGTCACGGTTTGCGCTTTCCCTTTTGGCAGCCACCCCTGGGTTCTCGCCAACCTGGTCGGCAAGCTTGCCGCTGCCGCCGCCGACGTTCGCTTCTCTTTCCTAAGCACAGCCAAGTCCAACTCCGTCGTCTTTCCCCCTCCGTCGAGGGCCGCCTTAATACCGCCAAACCTCAGAGTCTACGACCTCGACGATGGCTTGCCGGCTGCCTATCGCGAGGAGGCCGGCGACCCGCAGGATCCTGCCGATCTGTTCCTCAGAGCTGCGTCTGTGAGTTTCCAAGCCGGCGTCAATATTGCAGAGCGAGAGGCGGGGAGGAAAGCGAGTCTATTGTTGGCGGACGGTTTGTTAACGGTGGTCGCATGCGAAGTAGCCGAGAAGATGCACGTCCCGTGGGTCGCGTTCTGGGCTTCGGCTCCGCACTCTATGTCTATGCACATCCACGCCGACCTGATCCACCAGCTGAGCCGAAACGCCACCGACGAAGAAAGACCCTGGACATGATCCCGGGACTGTCCCTCATGCGCATGGAGGATTTGCCGGAGGAACTAGCCATGAACCCAGACACGTCGATGGTTTGCCGGATGTTCCGCGAGTTGGGAAATGTGATCCCGCGTGCGGCCGCCGTTGTCATGAACTCCTTCGTGGAGATGGATCCCGAGCCCCTCACCGCGGACCTTAAGTCCAAGTTCAGCATTTTGCTCCACCTGGGCATGTTGACTTTGGCGCTGTCCTCGCCGCCGAGCCTACCTGCCTCGGACGAGACCGGCTGCTTGACCTGGCTAGACTCTCGAGGCCCGACAACCGTGGCGTACATATCCTTCGGGTCCGGACCCTTGTCCAGCCGGCCGCCGGGCGAGATAACGTCCCTCGCCGAAGCCCTGGAGTCCACCGGGACGCCATTCCTGTGGTCCCTAAACGACAGGCTGAGGGCCCGGTGCCTGCCCGGAGGGTTCGAGGAGCGGACGAGCGGGCAGGGGAGGATCGTGCCGTGGGCCCCGCAGAGGGAGGTGCTGGGCCACCGGGCGTGCGGGGCCTTCGTGACGCACTGCGGCTACAACTCGGTGTTCGAGAGCATGGCAGGGGGGGTGCCGATGATAGGGCGGCCCGTGGCGGTGGACCAGAGGATATGCGGGAAGATGGTAGAGGAGGCGTGGGGGGTCGGGGCGATGGTGGAGGGCGGGGCCCTGACGAAGGGCGGGATGGTCAAAGGGTTGGAGTTGGTGCTGAGGAGCGAGGAAGGGAAGGTGATGAGGGAGAAGGCCGGCGAGCTCAGGCGAAGACTGGTGGAGGTGGCGGGACCAGGAGGGAAAGCTGAAGCTGATTTCAAGACTCTCGTGGAGCTCATCTCTGCCTTGTAAAAGAAAGCCAACAGCTACAACAAAAAAAAAAAAAAAAAAAAAGGAAGTAGAAGAAGATGGGTTTGTTGGGGTTGTTGAATGGAAACTTATCGTTGCTAAAAAGCTCTTCCGTACGAGCGTTTGGTTTTTCCCACTAACCAGTAACCACTGGGTGGACCCCTGATGTTCCCTATTTGAAAGATCTACGCATACATTTTCTTCTAAATATTTTAGTGTTAATGACGGTAAAATCTTACTCGTAAATTCACATGTCACTATTACATATTTCGCATAAATCACTAGTTAAATGAGATATCGTGAGGTCAAAAATAGCTAACCGTATTATCAAACCGTCGGTCTAGTAATTCCATATGTTTCCTTTGACGAATAATGAGACTAATGTCTATAATTATTTATGTTGCTAAGCTCTGTTTGTCTCGCAAAAAATATAATCTTTATGAATAATATTTTTAAAAATTTTATTTTTAAGAAAAATGATCATATTTCTATATATTCAGCGTCGTTCAGTATGGAAAATTGGATTTGATTTTTCTTCGTGGGCACATTTTAATAATTCTTATTTATTTATTATTCTTATATAAATTTGAGTTCTTGTTTTTTTAATTTTTTTCTGTTATTTTTTCTTTTTCATCTTTGGTGGTCAGGCTTAACCTTGCTCGAAGCTAGCAAGGCTCGAGCTCCTCTGGCAAGGCCAAGGTGAGCCTCATCAATAAAGAGCCAAACTCGTAGTTTGCATGTGGCCGGTCGTCGTGTACAGCAACTGACAGAGGAACAAAAAAAGAAAAAATAAAAATTAAATAAAAATTTAGAGCGGCGCTATTTCTACTCTCTCTACGACTAAACTCACCCAATTTTTTTTAATCAAAAAGGCAAAATCACCCTCTATCATTCGCATGCAATTTCAATTGGTGGCTCCAAATTTAACTACATTTTTTAATATGTTGGATCTACCCACGATAATGAAGAACTCCATATGTTCATTTTTTTTTTGTTTATGTTATTTATATCAAGGGCACTATGTTATTTTCATTGTGAGATATTACTTCCATAAGAACTTATTTTGTCAATTTTGCAAGAAATCGAGTTCTTCTTATCCATAACTTATCCATCAATTTATGGATAAGTTATTAAGTACATGAAATTCAATGAAATTAAAACATTGTACGAACTAAGAGTTTGTTTGAAAAAGTTTTAGTGCAATATTATTATTTTGGATTGACAAAAATTAAGATCATTTATAACGGTTCACGAAAGAAATATCAAGAAACTTCATTGTGGATAGTATTTTTAGTGTACTCCTATATATTCCTCACGTTTTGCATGCTCTGATATAATGTATCTCACCAATATAGTAAATAAAGAGACTTGGTAAATGCTGCAGAGCAATGAAATTAATAAAAAGTTCACCCCGACAGTGAGCTTTGAGATAAGAAGGACAAAAAATTGACAAAGAGATTGTATGAATAGACTTTTTCTGTTCTATGCCATATCAAAGAATGTCTTTTTTCCTTAATATTAGTGAGATAATTTTACAAGGAGCATGTAAAATATTTTAAGAATATTTGAGAATGCATTTTCTTTAACGCACTAAAGAACGAAACATGCGAAATGCTAAATTTATGTTAACATCCTAAATAGAAAAAAAGAAAGTGCGAAGCCATCACTTTGAACGGCAATCGAAAGATTGAGCGCATAATTGTAATTTTTAATGTAAATGAGGGGTAGGGGTGGATTTAGTTATATCGAGGGTAAAAATGGATCTCCAAAATTTTCAAAAATAAAAATAACAAAACAATAATTAAGAAAAAGGAATGTGAAGGAATGGAGGGAGGAAAGATGAATGAAAATGTTTTACTCTTAAAAAAGATAAAATCATTTTTCTTACTTTTGGAGGTGTTTTTTTCATGGATGAGAAATATTTTTCTTAACTCATCTATTTGCCGTTAACCGAACGCGGAAAAATCGAAAAAATATTTTTTTGAAAGTTACTTTTCGCGAAATGAACGGAGCACTAATATTCAATTATTTTATGTTTCATCTTTACATAAATAAATACAAGCTCCTTGTAATTTTCCCATTAGGAATTAGTTACTATTTGAGGTATTTCCTTAAAATCTAGTCATTTAAAACAGTCAATGATGGAATGTATCGCAAATCGATTCAGAACGGACAAATAGATAATATAAGAAAAATAGAATACACACGGTTTACCGAGGTTCACTCCAGAATAGGATTACATCCTGCAAAAAGATTTCATTATGATTCTATTTACAACCTCACTGTAATTTTGTTTACAGCCGCACAACTCGTTACAGCAGGACATTCGTCCGCTAACAGGGCAGTGAGACACCCTAGTCGGAAGCGCTGCCTCCGAACCCTTGCATTCCGTGCACAAGGATCATATATCGTCGTATCATACTTCACTTTTCCTAAACTCACTTGAGCGTGACAAGGATTCCCGAAATATTCGCCAACTTCAACAGTCATGTCGTAATATTTGAGATTTTCTTGTAAATTAATCATTGTCCCTCTTACCCAAAAAAAATAATAATAAATCGTTGTCTTTTTCGTACGTACTTTTGATGAGAAGGGCAATATATATATATTGGTCAAATGAAAAGGGAGATGTTGATTGGGTTACATTTGTTGCGCGAAAAATACCATTCGCAAAAGAAGGAAACTTCCGAGCAAAAGAAAAATTGTTTTTGGGGGGTTTGTGTTGTTTTACAGGGGAAGATCCAATGGCATGATCGTCTGCGATACAAGCAGGGAATCCGGAGGTAAAGTATCATGAGTTCTTTAAAAATCGACTTGAGGCACAAGATAAAAAAAAAAAAAAAATCAAACTTCTACCATCAGCTGTACGCATGGGAAATCACAAAACGTCGATCCTGATCATAAGCATAATCAAATATCCCTAAATCAAATCTCATTTGTTCTCCCAATTGTCGTGTATGAATTGAAATTTCAATATTTTTTTACCTTGCTTCGGTGTCGATGTTTGCGGGCGAGATGATTGACGATTTGTTGTCAATCTCTCGATCTTCCTTCACCTTCATTTGAATTTGTTGAAGGAAAATTTCCAGTCATGTTATCCCGAGGACCTGCCGACGCAGAACGAAAAAGAAAATAAAAAAAAAGCTAAAAATAAAAAAATAAAAACAATAATAAAAATTATTAAAAGTATATCACGGAGGAAAATCAAATACGATTTTCATACTGAATTGCGAAAAATATTTTGCAGTTCAATTTCAAGCTAGCCGATCTCCGAAAATTATTATCATTTTCATTTGATGAATAAAAAGAACAAAGATTTTTTTTCATATCGGTTCTATCAGTCCTGCCCCGGAAATCGAAAATCGGTCAGAACGAGGCTGTTCAGTCTGCTTTCGATGCTCATCCCTAGGGCTTTTTTTCCAAACCGGGGAAAAAAAATAATTTTTTTACCAAATCAGGTGTTCTCTTTATTCACCAAACCAGGAGCTCTCACTCTGGGTGCCGAGCGAAGCCCGCCCTCGGCCAACTCGAACGCAACTATTATTATTTTTTTTTCATTAGTTTTTTGACGTTTTTATATAATATTTATTTTATTTATATTATCAATATTTAATTACTTAGGATGTATAATTAATAAATAAATTTATAATTATGTAATTATTGAGAAATATTCTTAAAATAAAAGTGGTGAGATATATATAAAAAAAAAACATGGGATCTTCATAATAAATAACAATAGTTAATTGCAATTACATTTACTAGTGACGCTGTCTTCCTACATGACCTATGTTCCGCAATGAGATTGTCTCCATTGATAAGGAGGTCTAGTGTTGTACCGGAGAACGAGGATCTGGCTGAGTAAGGCATATCTATCGAGATAATATGTGAGATTTCTGTGTATGTCGATAAGAAGTAGATGAGCCTATTCCGAAGTTTTGCCATATAACTATTGGGATGATATGTCAATCAAGATATGCAAAATCAAAAGTAGATATAGAGAATTTTCTAGGTATATGTACCATCACGAGGGACATGAACAATTAAGGAAACTATTCTAAATATCTTTAGAGATGTAATTATCAATAAATACTTAAAATAGTAAACATTTGAAAGATTTGCTAATGCAGTTCTTTCGGCAAATTTTAATCGAAAATTATGACGTGAAAATCTACCTGGCCTGGATAAATTGTTGCATTTTTTTCGTTAATACTAAGAAAAATCTCAAATTGGTATTTGTGTGGAAAATTTACCATAAACTATTCTTTCAACCATAAAAAATCCCAAGCTAGTATACCCTTAACAAATTTACCTCAAATTGATACACTTGTGATAAATTTACCCTATGTTAATTTTTGTTAAATTTTATCGTCAAATTTCTGAGTTAGATGACGTGTCGCAATTGTGAGGTGAATAGTTTGGGGTTTTTTTCCCTCTATTTGTCACACAAGTTTGGATTGTTTGTAGTATTAATTCAATTCAACGAAAATTAATGGATGGTACATTTGTCACACGTATACCAGTTTGAAATTTTTATAGTCATAAAAATTACTCCAGGTTAAAAATTTGTTACAAATGTATCTGTTTGGGATTTTTTGATAGTAAAAAAAATTTAGTTCGGGATAAATTTGTCACAGATGTACCGATTTAGGGTTTTTGTAGTCTAAAAAATAATTTTAGATAAATTTATTATGGATGTATCGGTTTGAGATTTCTCATGGTATTAATTTTTTTTTCTTCTGATGAATTTTTATAGGACGTTGTTCTATGACAGATTTACCATTTGGTGAGTCCGGGTGGATTGGTAAATAAAAGAGAGAGCGGGCTAATGGCTTTTCGTAGGACCGTGCTTAGCAGTTAGAACTGCTGGTGATGGAATCGGAGAATGATGGTGGCGTATGGCGGGTGGAAGGTGTAGGCGTACTGTGTACAAGAGGGGCTGAGACATGGACTGTTGACTGTTGAGGGTCCTGACTTGTAAACATCAAAGGCTCGATGAGCAACATGAGGCGTGAGCTGTCGAAACATGTGAGCTGTCGAAACCGTGAAAGCCAAGTGAGATTCGCCAAAAACGACGTGCCGGGACGGGAGGTGCCGGCCACCGGCTCTGCGGGGCCTTGCTGAAACCCCCCCACCCCCTCGCGCCGGCCTTTGGGGGGGGGGGGGGGGGGCGGGGTTGTGTGTGGCTAATTTGTTATCAGGTGCCACAAGTAGGACCAATGAATTGAACTATTGAATTCATGGCAAAGTTTCCGTATACTAGCATCTAAGGAGTTTGTCGCTGTTTCTTGATACACATTGCATGGATCCCGAATTAATTCTGAAAAACCTCGTAAAATGAGTAGACGACAATCACCATAGCGTGCTAGTAGCAGCAGGTTATATTAGGGGTGTCAATGGGCCGGATCTCATAGAGGCCCAACCCGGCTCAAAACTTAACGGCACCAAACTAGGTCTGGCCCAGCCGGTACCCGTTATATGTCCCATATCTCGGGCCGGGCCGAGCCCTGTCGGTAGGTCTCTTTTTTTTTTTTAATTACCGCGAAATATCAAGGACATACGATCACGTGGTCTCTCTCTCCCTCGCTTTCACAGACCACATATCTCACTTTTACTTTTCCAAATTTTTCAGATTAGGACAGAAACATTAAAGAGAAAACAGAATTGTGGACTTTGCCCTAATCTTTGTCCGGACCACAACCAAGGGACAACGATGTCATGATATACAACATGCAGCCGTTCCATGCGCAGAGTGCGAATTTGTTTGCTGACGTGTTCACTAAGATCGTCTTTCAATTGCAGGGACAAGTCGGCATCTTGGCGGCTCTTGTTTCTCATGGATAACTTGTCCATGGATGTACAACGCATCCTTACCAACTCACTCTCTCCATCCTCTTCTTCACTGTCAATAATTGCAGGAAAGACAGCAGTTGGAGTAGGAAGACGCCGACAACTCCGTGGCTCAGATGACCTCGAGTCCAATAACTTCTCCAGTCTGACTAACATATCCAAAGAAGCAGTTGCAACATTGTGTGATGAGACAGAGAGGACGTAGTCCAGATTCCGAATAACGATATCCTACGCACAAGCACAAGAAATCTTGTGAGTTATGGACACAACGTCAGAAATCTACTAGAAAGATCAATCACACAAAAGATTACGGGATAGATAGCAAATCACGACAGGATACGACTGCAAAATGTAAATGACCTCAAGACTCTCTTAACAATCAAAGTAGGAAATGCAAAACTCACTATGGATGATTTTCCTGCAGTGGCAACTCAAAAGGTGAAAGGAGAAGAACCGACAGGCAGAAACATTACACAGTGATGGCATGAAAGATCTCAGTATCGGAAGAAAGAGCAGAAAAAACGAATTGAGGTAAAAAATCCAAGGAAAATATATAAATAGGATAAAACTGCAGAGATGCCAATGCAAGGTAGAAGAATACATCCTCTTACCATGATGAATCTGTGATGTAGAGAGAAGCAATCAGCATTCGATATCGACCCTCCGACCTGTAGGATAAAACAAACTTTGAACAAAGATAATAAATCAATCTGTGATTGATTGTGCTGTATGTTACTTTTCAGTAGCTCAAAATATGTACAGATCTTGAGTCAAATGGCAGAGAGGAAAGAGCATGTTGAAGGAATGAGCATGTTGTCAAGTCAGAACATTACCGAAACATGAATCTGGTGCAAGACAGGGCTCAAGACCGATGCATACTGCGCATCGCATGTGCAGAAAATAAGTAATTTGACCGATTCACATTCATCTCAGGAGCTTGGGTAAGTTAAGATAGTTGATTGCATTTAAACATCTAAATAGATGTAAAATCTGAAGGGCAAAGTCAAATGTGCAAAACATTCTGTATGAGTTCTGAGAAAAACTTGCTGCATAAATCAACTTAAGGATGCAAGTGCTGCTAGAGGCTCTTATTTAATAAGTTGGTTGAACTGATGCAGGTTCTACCTTTGCACGAGCCACATACCGAATGAGACATCATCACCATCCCAACAACCCACACAAATATAAACAAAATATTGAAAACAAGTACCGGAATCAGAAAACAGACATAATACTAGATAAGAGAACTAAGTTGAAGGGGAAAAAGGATGGCTCTGAAAGGACTCACTATCCAACTCAAGCTAAACTAAAAAATAACCAGATGGGCACAAACAGATGTGCATTTTGAACATACCCAGTAAAGGGAAAGGACAAAGGCGTTAGAAGCAGCCGCAACTCAGCAAAAAGGAACATTTTTTCTTATGAATTCGAGAGTTCGAAATGTAAAGACTCGCTGCTAACATTGTCCAAACCTCAAAATCTCACGACCCAGATTCACCATTAAAGCCAGACTGTTTTGTCACCCAAACATAGATCACATATGGACGAGGAAACAGGAATCTGAATGCATACAGCATCGAAACAGTAAAAATATAGATCTCCAAACATCACCAACTAGAGTCTCAGAAAACACAAAATCGTAAGTTCAGAGACAGAGAAACCGCACAGTATCCAACTTCTGAAACAACATTACAGCCAAATTCATCAACTTAAACAGGAATTCTCGAGAAAAGAACAAGTACCTCCCAAAGGAATTCTCGAGAAAAGAACAAGTACCTCCCAAAGAATATGAAGCCATTCAAGAGAAAACACTGTCCAGTCCCGATCGAAAGCTTCTTCCACCTACCAAAGCGCGAATTCAACACACAAAAAAAAAACCATTCGGGTAAATTTCTAATCCCTCCATAATTTCTCGGAAAGGAAAACACGAATCGAGAAGCAGCGAATCCAGAAAGAGCAACGACGAGCTAAAGACGAGGAAGAGGGACGTACTTGATGCAAAGGGGGACGACTCTGTGAAGGCTCCACACGTCCGCGAATCTTACATGAGCAGCGCGAACTTATCAACGCTGAAGGGTAACGAGACCACGAGGGTGTCGACGGGTAACAGCGTGGTGGCTCTCTGAGACTCTGGTGATTCGTTGAAAATGGAGAAAGAAGGAATGATGAAAGTGAACGACGGAAGAGATCTACAAGGCGTCTTAGGATTTCTGGGTGTGTTGGAGGCTTTTAAGTTTCGGGCATGAGTTAAGGCTAATGGTACCGGCCCATATCAGAACTCGGCCCGACAATTACCTAAATTTTTAGGCCGGGCCGGCGCGGGCCTTTTTTTTTGGACACCCCTAGGTTATATCGGTCACATTTAAAAATCCGACCACACCGTGTCGCATCAATTTCACGAGATCGGATTTTATACATTTCGTTACATTTACGTACTTGGCAGAGCTTATATTGACATGTTTGGAGCGAGATCACCAAAAAAAAAAAATCCTAAACCTATTGCAATTGTGCCAATTTAGTACGAAACATTTTTTTACCGATTTAATATTAAACCTTTTACAATTTTGTCATTTCAGTACATCCAACGAATTTTAATCGCCCGATATTGAAATGGACACCGACTGGCCGGCGATCGAATATTTTAAATTTTTTATTAGTTTTTTATTTTCTTTTTTTTCCTTTTCTTTTTTGCTCCCTCCCCTCCACACCTTCAAACGGTCGCCATAGTCCAACGACCCGCCAGGTAAGATATTTCCAACCACAATTGCCTCAATATTGAAAAACAATCCACAGTCAAGTCATTCTTAATGCCAATAACAATGCTTGTTGAATAAGAAAATTATGATTCTCCACCTCTCGCCATTTTCGTAAAACAAGAGGCTTGGGTTTTTAGAAAGAAAAAAAAAAAAACTTTTCGCCACAGAGTCCGAGCCTCGCCCGGCCACCGCGGGACTCGACCTCGCAAGCCCAGATCTAGGCTAGCAAGCCTCAACCTCACCGTCGTTGCCTCGTCTGGCAACGATGAGGTCGACCCTTGCTATGGTCGAGCAAGGCCGAGCCTCGCCGTGGTCGAGTGAGGCCTCTAAGGTCACGCCTCTGGATTGATCGCCGGACTATGGCGACCGCAGGGCAGGGAGGGAGAGAAAAAGAAAAAGGGAAAAAGAAAAGAAAAAACATAAAAAATTCAAAAAAAATTAAAATATTCAATTGCGGCCAATCAAAATTTGCCAAATGGACTGAAATAGTACAATTGCAAAAAGTTTAGAACTGAATAAGTAAAAAAAAAAGTTTATGACTGAATTGGCACAATTGCAATATGTTTAGAACTTTTTTGGTGATTTTCCCTTAGTTATTCTACAGGAGGCATTATTTTTTCTTGAACAGAAAAGTTAAATTATTAGTGGCATAGCAAAAATGTGTTATTCATCATTGCTATGTTTTCTCGCGGTAATTGTGTCCTTTAAAAATGTTTTGGTGGTTGTCCCAACCTGAAAAAAAATAAAATTTTAGGTTAATAGATTACTAGATTAATTAAAATTTCATGCAAATATTTTGAATAGGAGTTGACACTAATCATTCTAGTTACGTTGATTAGAAAACTATTTTATTTTTACGAAACCAGAGATTAAATGAGTTTAGAAAACTTAATTACACTAGATTACTCTAACGCCCTTTTGCTTTTGGTACCATTTTATTTCATGAAAAAATATTTGATCAGACGACATTTATTGATTTTAACCTAAGTCATTAACAAATGTTATCATGTAGGAGCAGAATCGGTTAAATTAACAATGAGCATTTAATGATAAATGTAAGGAGCAAGCGACACGGAATCATTTTTTTGGATTTTTTATCTATAAAAAAAATGATAGACTAACCTACATGAAATGACACGACAAATGATTTTTTTTTTTTTTGGAGATTGCAAATTATCTATATGACGTGCAAATCAAATAAACATGGCAATTGATTTCTTTTAGAATTTTCACAATTTCATCATACTATAAGATATATTCTAAAAGATAGCAAATCACACACAATTAACTCATACGTGTGGAAAGACAACCAATCAGATATGCAAATGCAAAGATAACGATCCAATCAAATAAGTTCAAATATGAAAAGTAAATGAACTTGAATGTTTTGCAATTTCTTTCGAATCGATCTTTAATCTAAAGCCTTGTATATCAAAAATAAAATCCGAAATACCAACTACGAAAATGATTTTATATAAAGCCTGATAGACAGATTTATTTTCATGTATGCTTGTGGATTAGGAAAACACATCCTAATTGATCACCTGTAGCTCTCAGTAAATTCCGTTGCCTTAACGATATAGCTCAAATAGGTAACAATGCAAAAAGGGTAGTGGAATGAGCAAAAACTTGATAATCTGTTCGATGGACAAACAAAACAGAAGATTTTAGCCATCCCCATTAATCCCCGTGGAGCAAAAGATGCACTTGTTTGGGTGGGAACCAAATCGGGAAGCTATACTGTGGAAAATGGGTATGATATGCTCAGACAAGAGCTGGAAAGGAAACAGATGGCATAACAACCATCATCCTCGACTCAAATGCCCAGAGCACTCGGGAACTCGATTTGGAACATAAAGACGTGCACAAAGGTACAGAATTTTCTACGCAGTTAGAAAATAAAGACGTGCATAAAGGTAAAGATTTTTCTATGGAGTCCATGTCATATTGCTCTTCCTACGACTGAACATGCCCTATTACTCTGTCCGTGAATTCATGACGTATGGTTAAATTCTAGACTGGGTTATTGGTTACACAGCAGGAGATCACTCGCATCGAAACATGGCTATTGAAGTTTTTAAAGAAGCAAGATGGCTTACCTTCCTTGGAAATGGTTGTGACAACTCTGTGGAACGTCTAGAAGCACGAAACGACTCAATCTTTAGAGGACAAACACCAAATGCAGAGGAAATTGCAGAATCAGCGCAGGTGATGCAAGATAATTATAAAAGATGGAGTCTTCGAACAACAATAGCAAGAAAAGAGGTAGAATCAGAAGCTCCAACTACCAGGGCTGCGACGGAGAGAGGAAAACTGAAATTGAATGTTGATGGTTCGCTCAGGGAGTGGTCGACGAACGTCGCCATAGCTTGCATTTGTTGACACCATATCGGCGTTGTCGTGGAATGCTTGACGAAATCGGTCAAAGCATGCTCGCTGGCCCATGTTGAAACCCTAGCGCCGCTTCAAGGAAGTGGTTCTTCAGTCAGATAGATCGTGCCTTATTCTTACTTTGACCGGAAGAGACCAAAGTCAGTTGGGAACTTCGTTCATTTGTCACAGATTGCATGGACCTGCTTCTGGGCCTGTCATACGGGAGACTTGAATTCTGCCCAAGAAGTGCAAACTCAGTTTCCGATTGGGCTGCGAAGGCCCACCGAAATTTGAGCCTACCACAGAATTGGTTGTTCTCCCCACCCCCGGCCCCTTGGGCCTTTCTCTGTAGAGATGCACCACTCCTGGGATTTGTTAATCCAACAGGCTTTTGATATAAATAAAATCAGTGTGTTTTACGACAAAATAATAATAATAATAAAGTAATGAAATATTTCAAATCAATTAAAATTAAGCAACAGTGGCTGGGCTATACGATCGATACGAAACAGCAAGGGCCTGTTAGCATGCACGTGTGAGTTGTGTTAGAAAAGTCCAACATTAGAGGACTGATGTGGTATTGAGCAGTTAATATATCCAAGTTAACCCATAACTCATTGGCTTAAGTTTTTGAATGAATGTGGGTCCAACTGGATATATTGACCGGTTTGGACTTGGGCTCTCTCTTGGCGATCTCTCCAAGCGAAAAATATCGGACTTCCGCTGTGCACTCCCAAAACTAGTATCAGAGCCTAGTTTACCAATAAGTTTGGACCCAATAGTCGCTCGGTAGAGATATGGGTTGTCGCTCTCTTTGACTAATGGCCCGGTAGAAATATGGGTTGTCGCCCTCTTCGACCTATGCCCCGATGTGAGGGGGGATTGTTGGGGTTGTTGGTTACACTTATCAACCGATCATCAGCCTCTTCCACAATCAATGTGGGACAACCTTAACAATCTACCTTCCACAACCGATGTGGGATAACCCCAACAATCTCCCTTCCACAACCGATGTGGGACAACCCCAACAATTTTCCCCTCACACATCTTTTGGTTGGGGCTTTCCCTCACACTTATTAACCGACCACCAGCCCCTTCCACAATCGATGTGGGACAACCCCGGTTGACCACCAGCCCCTTTCACAACCGATGTGGGACAATCCCGGCTGACCACCAGCCCCTTCCACAACCGATGTAGTACAACCCCAACAATCTTCCCCTCACATATCGGACCATGAGTCGAAGAGAGCGACAACCCATATTTCTACCAAGTGATCGTTGGGTCCAAACTTGTTGGTAACTTGGGCTTTGATGCTAGTTTTGGGTGGTCTTGGGTTTATCTCAATCCAAAAGTTAGCTCAAAGGTTGAGACCTTTTTTCACACTTATCAACCGACCTTTTTCCACACTTATCAACCGATCATCAGTCACTTCCACAACAAATGTGGGACAACTCCAACAGGATCAAATCCAGCGTTTCTTGGAGCAGGAAGCATCTGTCGATCGATGATTTCCTTGGTGATCTTACTGAGTCGCCGATCATGTTTAACGGCCTATCTGATTCACTCACAAGATAATGTCAGTGGATGAGTCTGATTTAATGAGCCCTCAAAATCTTATGCCAAAGAGCACGGAGATTAGATTATTCAGCTCCAAATCGAGCCATGTAGTCATATGAAATGACACCGGTGCAAAAAAGAAGAAGAGAAAAATGACACCCGCGCAAAGGAAAAAAAAAAGTGGTCTATGACCAAGTAGTGAACAAAGAGATTTTATATCGTGGACTAGCTTAATTACAACATTTTAATTTTGGGATATAAAGGGGCCCCTCTTATTTGATGGTTGACATGGGTTGCATGCTCATGCACTTAACAGGAGTGTCAAAACTGAACTAAACCACTAACTAACTAAATCGAATCGAAAATTTCATGCATTTTAGTTCGATTTGATTTTTGGTCACATCAAGTGTCGTGAGCCCTCATCGATGCTAGATCTGGCGAGGCGAGGGCATGGTGGCCCTTGCCGGCCTCAATGAGGGGCTGACTATTCCGCCTGGTTTTGAACCAAAAAATAAAAAAAGAGAGATAAAAAATAAAAATAGAGAACGAAAGATTGAAAATCGAACAGAATCGAACTGGATTTTTGGTTCGATTCATATTCAGTTTAGGGCGACATTTGGTTCTGTTCATGCTTACACCCTAATTATTTGGTTCAATTGCTTTTTTTTTTTAAATCGAACCGAGCTGAATTATTAACATTCCTACTTGATAAATCCAATAATTCTTACCGAGCGATCAACTTATAAGTAAGGGTTTACAGGTTCATGATTTCTAAAGGATTAATGTGCTTTTTAGGCCCAGAGAAAAAGTTGTTGATTTTTTATCCCAAAGGGATTATTAAGTCGCGAAGGTATAAATCCATTTATACTAATGGGGCGTTGGCTGAGTTAGTGACATCCATGGACCTTAGACAATTAAACTGGTGAGATTCCAGGTTCGAATCTTTTTGGCCTCGTCTTGGGGGTTTACCCGGTGGCATTGGTCTTGCACCCCATCACAACGATGATTTAATTCATTACCTGTAGGAAATCTCGGTAACAAAAAAAAAAAATCATTTATTCTTTTAGATTTGGCCATTTATATTTCCATAGGTTAATGAAGAAACCGGGCTCGGTTTATTCCAAGCTTTATCTTGCGTAAAGCTCGAAGAAAAGGCCACCTGAAGGACCAGTTGAATGGAGGGCCCGAGGAGTGAAATAGTCCCATTTTTGCAAACAAATAGAACTAGGGCTGCAAATCCTTCTGCTGATAAGATAGGAGCACGGGCATCGCATTGAGACCTGGAGACCCATAGAAATGACTAGAGATTTTTAAAGACGTGGAAACTTGACAGACAGAACAGCAGAATTGCTTAAATTGCAAACCCACAAAAGATAAAAAAAGATAAGAGAATTTGACTTGAGAGTTACATGTTTCAATCACGTACTCGAAACAAAACAACAACAAAAAAAAAATCTTATTATGTATATAAATTAAAATGGTTCGAGGGATATTGGAACCTCACTGATTACTCGAAAAAACTTTGAATATTTCCTACGTCTCGACTGCAGATCCCCAATTAGGTTTCACGTTTCCAAGATCACCTCGAGTTATGCCGAAACAATGTTGTTCCTCGTGTTGAGGCGATCGGAGCTACTTGTCTGGACGCCGGAAGGCACAAAGGTCGATAATTTAGCTGTTTAAAATGGTAGTTTAGGCCTGATTAGTATAAATAGGACGTGTACTTTAAGAATATACTCACTCTAGCTAGTTTGTAAACATCTTGCGATGAAATGCTTTAGTGAAAATCATCCTATTCGAGCGTAATAAACTTGTGAGAGAGGTTTATTTCAATATGTTGAGAGTTTTCGAATTGCTAGACTTCAAAATCCTACAACTCTGGAAATCATGCTTTTGACCAGTTGATCCTGCGCCTCTTTCGGACGGATTTAGGGGATGGAGTATACATTGATTTGGAGCCGAACCACTATAAAATCGATGCAACATTTCTCTATCTCGTTTCCGGACGTGTCCTAGATGCCTAACGAGGCTTGTTCCCGCGGCTTTGTCGGTACCGGACGCAGGACACAGGCCAGGCGGTCGGCTAGACTTGGCCAAATCCACGGTTTCACACATTTGCAAGCCCGTCCCGACATTTCTCGGTACCGTACTACTGAGGATCAGACGGTGTTACCAAATTGAAAAAACCATATAAAACGGAGGAGGAAGGCCAAGCTCAGCAAGCAACCAGAAAAATCAGATTTTTTTTTTAATAAAAAAAGTAGCGACTAGAATATAAAAAAGTCCGACCAAAATTAAATCGAATGGGAATAAATTAGATTGAATTGAGCAGTTGCAGGTAAACTGCGATTTCCAATGCATCAACATCATCATCATCATCATCATTATTATTAGTAGGCCGACAACTGGTGACGAGCTTGGCGCAAAACGTGCGCGATGATGCATCATGGCTGGGCCTGGGGATTCCTCAAGGCGGAAGACGAGAGAAGGAAGTAAGAAGCGGTCATCTCTCGCGTCAATTCACGTTGCTTTCGATTCTTCAACAACTCCCCCACCCCATTGGGGATTCACATGATATTTGCACTCTCTCCCTCCGGCCCTTTTTTTTATTTTTATTTTTATTTTTTTTGTTCCTTCTTCTTTTTGGAGAAGTGACTAATCTCGTGTGCCAAGCGGTGTGCGAAATTCGATCCGCCACGGAGCACTGACTTTTAACGGGGAAAGGAAAAGAAGATCAACCCGCGTCCTGATGTGCATGCGCGATGAAAATCGACCGGGGGTCTCTACATGACTTGCCGCCGGACTTTGTCAAGTGGAGGAGTCGGGTTCAATCAGATTCATTTGACCCGTTTTCATCAGTTCATTTGAAATGCAACCCCAGCGCTGCGTGCCCGGCCCAATCAATATTCTTGAAACACTCGCATATTTAGTCCAATCTAAGGAAAAAGTCGTACCCAAACCGAGGCGAGAGTGTCGGGGCGAAAACAAGCGTGAGATTTAGTGGTGGCAAGAGGGAATGAAGAGAGAGTCGTATAGGTGGTTGTGTCTAAGTAGGTTTTCAACCTATTTATAACGCATTTAACACTCATAATATGTTTAAACTCATTTATTGAATACAACCAATTCATATAACAATTCAACTCATACTTTGATTTATGACCCATTTCGATAGATCTATTTATAATTGAACTTTCACCGTAAAATGCCTTCAACCTAAATTATTATGCAAATTAGGCCCTGCACATTCTGAGGTCAAGAACTTCAAGCGTCCAAGCTGATCCAGTAATCCAATATTTTTATTTTGGATTTTGCTAGCGTAACTGTCTTTGGGACACTATGACAGTAACATCATATTGTGAGCCAAAAATTATTAAAGAAGTGAACCTAAAATAATTTGTAGTTATTCGTATTTTTTTTTGTATGGCCTAAAACACACTGCTATTCTTGTCCTAGATTAAAGACTGTCACCTAGGCATATCTCTTTTTATTTTTCTGGTCACTCTTTTGCACCTATCCGACTTTGTCTAGTCAGCATAGTAAACTTTCAATATGATTCAG
The DNA here is from genome assembly GCA_028455895.1 of Rhodomyrtus tomentosa. NCBI lineage: Eukaryota > Viridiplantae > Streptophyta > Magnoliopsida > Myrtales > Myrtaceae > Rhodomyrtus > Rhodomyrtus tomentosa. The sequence goes on from JAPCWY010000004.1 coordinate 38,433,037, forward strand.
AAATGCTTCTCTAATTTTGCTCTGGCCGACCACAAAATTGATATTCGAGTACCTCTGCGGATGGATCGATGGGCGGATCCGAAAGATAATCGTATTAACTCAGAAGTTTAAGCGCGTTGAGAGGGAGAGTAAAAAAAAAAGAAAGGTCAGAAGGATCGAGTCAAGAAGTGAAGATGGTGGACCAAATGGGCTCGTTTGTTCAGTGGAAGAAGTTGAGCTACCAGAAAATTAATTCCGAGTGTTAGCGACGACCTGCAGTCTTCCTTTGTTTCGAGAGAGCAATTTCCTAATTTAGCCCTTGCTTTCACGCTGCATATAATTAATGTAACTTCAGGGGGGGATTAATGATTAAGACAATGAGATGAGATGCCGTTGGTCCCCCCTGACCGAGAAGGTGCTTGTGAAATTGAGAGGGAACACGCTTCGCAAAACCAGGGTGGATCATAGGTTCTTGTCCCCTAAGCTGCTTTGCTTTCATTGCCTGCTCTCATGGCGGAAGCTACGCTGGAAAGTTTTGAGAAATTTGAATGGGATTACGGGATTTCGGTTTCTTTTTCCGGCGTTGCAAACAGTTCGAGTTCGGAGAACACCAAAAAAAAGAAAAGAAAAGGAGAGAGAGGTTAAGACCGCTCTCAAGTTAAAGGTTTCAGTTTTCAGACACTGGCATGTTTCTTGCTCTCTGTCCTAAGCAGAAACAGAGTTTAGGAGTCATAACTGCTGGCCAACATCAGATGGTTGCATCAAACTAGCTAGTTGTTATCTTAATTCTGCAGACGACCGATTCAATTGACTTCAGGAGCAATTTCAAATGTTGATTCAATCGAGATTTTCTCGCGGCATTCAAAATCGTAAAAGGCGAATAATCCTGAGGCAGAAAAGAGACCCAAAAAGAGGTTCCACAAGAGGAAAAGTACGTGAAAATGGAAAAAAGAGTATTTGGAGGGGTCAGCAAGCATTACACATCTGGGTATGTAGCCTGTGTTTGGCTGTGGGTGTCTAGACTGTCTAGAGACCTTCTTTCTCTGTTGGCAAACCACTGAACTGTCCTTCTAGCAATTGGCAACCAAATCCGCCTCATCCTCTCATTCTTGACATCACCGCCCTCCAGTAAAGACATCTCTCTATCTCTAGTCCTTGTGCTCGAGTCTCCGAACCTCGACACGCCAGTTATCTCCGACATCGATCTCTTATCCACTGGCGACATGATCTTCGATCGCTGACCTGGGCCTTCATCTACTGGGGACGCGGAAGGATGCCCCGGGACCAAGGCCAAGCTGTTCTTGTCAGTTGAGCTCAACTTGCTCTCAAACAGTCTCTTCCTGTCCATCTCCTCCTTGATCTTCATTATCTCGCCGCTCTCGAATGTCCGCGCCGCCATCCTGGTGGCTTGTTCGGTGCCTTCCAGTTCGAGGGAAGAGAATCTATTGCTCGAGCAGTTGTTTAGCATCTCCGAATTGAGGTATATTAGATCGGAAGAGCTCACGTTGCTCCACCGGTGCTTGAGGACAACGTCGGATGCTATGATCTTGTGGTTGAGCTTGTGCAGGGTCTTCCTATTCTCGGCCTCTTCTTGGATCTCCTCTTCCTTGTTGCTCTTGAAAATCTTCCGAAAGCTGCTCCCGATGCTGAACCGCGATGATGATCCTTGAATCCCTGCCTCTCTCTGAACGAATAGCTCCAAGTTGGAATCTTGTCTGATATCAGATTGGCTCATCAGCCTCATGCTATTCGAATAGGTGAAGCTAGCCGGGTCGTCGGCGCTGACCTTCTGCCGGCACAGCGGGCAGCTCGAGTGCCTCTCGAGCCAGTAATCGATGCAATCGATGTGGAACCCGTGCCTGCACTTGGGGAGCAACCGGAGAATCTCGATGTCTTCAAACTTGGACAAGCACACCGCGCACTCTAGCCCTTCTTTCGTTCCCTTGAGCGTGGAGAACCTGAAGAAAGGCAGTGACTCGATCACGGTCTTGTCGATGCCCGAGAACCTCGACCTCGACCGCGCGAGCGCCGCGGGGTTCTCTCGATCACCGTCGCCGGTAGTGGCATGCCCAGCCCGGTGGCAGAACTTCGCGTACACCAGCAGGACGAAGGTGACGGAGAACATCACAGAGAGTATGCCGATGACGACGGCGAGGCTCGGCTGGAAATTGGACCCCATGTCTGGTGATGAGGACGAGAGACTGTCCTGGCCATACGAGGCTTGTGCTTGAACTTGTAAGGACAGGAGGTCAAGGAGTGAGACCCAAAGGAGGACATGCAGCTGAATCATCTGGAGTGCTAGGAATGTTTGTAACTTTTTGCCCAGGATTCTATGCTTTCTGCCCTGACATTCTGATAAGGAAGCCTGGAAACACAACCCCTTTGAGCATTTTTATATGGGGGGGTGGTTTGAGGTCTCTGGTTTTCTGGGTTTGTTTCTAGGCAGTTCCTGTTTTCTGCCCCCCCCCCCCCCCCCCAAAAAAAAAAAAACCATTTTGTGTCCTATGACAAGTGGTGCTCTATTTAGAAAGGAGTAAGCGACCAAGAGGTGGGTGAGGTTGATGATGTCACAAGAGTTTGGCTTTTGACTTGATGAAAAATATCCAAAACTTTTTTTTTTTGGGGTGTTTTTCCTTCCTCTGTTTTCAATATTTCGCTTCAACCATCCCCAACTACTAATCTATAATCCAGGAAATGTGCAACTGTTTGGTCTAGGTTAACTCTCTTCACAAAGTCAGAGCTTCATCCTGTCTTTAGCATCGCCATAACACTAGTAGATTATGCTACAGAACACGCCTATTTAGGTTAACAGTATTTTGTTAAATGCTACAAGCAGCTACTTACCCGGCGTACCGACATATTTACGCATAGTTTGCACACATTGCGATCCTATCTGTACATGTATGCGGGAACGTACCGTGAAATAGACTCATGCAATTTGGCTAAGAAAAAACTGCTCGAATAAAGGGTGGATTGAAGGCAGATACAAATCAAGCTAGAGATATTAACCATAACAAACAATTTTTTTTTATTTGACTTGGAGATAACCGCATCTTAATTGAGTTATTGTATTGACAATTGAAATCCCTTAAAAAATGAAAAAAAAAATTAAATCAGTGGATGCCGAACCCTACTCAACCACTCGATTATAAAGTTAGTCGACCTAATTGAGCCAGTACGGTATCTCATAATTGCACAGTTGGTAACTTGCAAATTTCATTTTCAGAGCCAAATTTGGTGCTCAGATCACCTGTTTAAGGTGAGTCAAAAATGGTGAAAAAAGGATTTTTTTTTTTTAAATTTCCCCACAAAATGTCCTAACGAGGAAAGTCGAACGAAGGTACAATCCGAGTCGTTCTCTCAAACTTCTGCAATCGCAGCGATCACAACGAGATTTAATTTGCACACGTCCAAGAAGAAGACAACAAGTTCGCGTTTGAGATTTGGATAAACCGTATGAATCCCAGTATAGAACCGGCAAAAACAGATCTAAAATGCTCCAATTAACTTAATGCGCTAGCCCAACATCATGGGAACCACAATGCTTTTGTTAGCTTCTTGGCCAAGGAAGTGGACAATCAATCCAAGGAAAAAAAAAAAAATTGGACAACAACAAAAGAACAAACAAGGTAGAAGTCATGGTCAGCCACAAATGTCCAGACATCCAACCGCCATTAAAGCTCTGAGCTCATCACAATCCAATTGAGATTTTGAGAGAGAGAGAGAGAGGGAAAGACAGGCCAAAATTCTGTGAGCAACGTACACAAAAACGGATATGGTTCGCCATGGTTGTTAGAGGCGGGCACATGCAGGATGATCGTAGCTCGAGACAAAGTCAAAATGGAGGAGATAAGGGTGACAACCGCATGAGAGATTAAGACAGTACGTGCGTGGTCCACGCGATAAAAGTTTTGTCAATGTTAGATATCTTTAATCGTGTTCAATTATCGTGTCCTTTTCTGTAGTGATTATGTGAATAAATTACAGATTTTTTTTTGGGGGGGTTCTAAAAGTAGAGATAATTCACTAGATCTAACTTAGGGAAAGAAATAATTGTTAGGTGACAATCGGTTTCTAGCGCACGCCCATTAGAAAATTCTCTCCCAATCACCTCGGAATCGGGTGGAACGCAAAAATATTAGGACAAGTCTAACGTCCGTAGAGGTAAAACTGATCGACGTTCTTCCGTGGATAGTACTATCGTGATATTTCTTGAGAAATTTTCGAAATCTTAGGCTGCGCATGACAACACTTCTCCACCTAGAAATGACTTCTGATAAGAAGTTGATTTCTCTACTTCTCCTCAAAAGCAGAAGTTGATTTTTCTACTTCTGCTCCAGATTGATTTTTCAGAGAAATTCGTTCGGTAACAATTGAAAATTTCTATTTTTAAAATATTATTAACAAAATCTTTGGAGACGGCGGTGGCCAGCGACTAATAGCTGCGACTAGTGGCGGCGGCCGTCTGCGACCGGCGGCGGCAGCGATCGGTGAAGACGAGAATCAATTCTGAGGGTGAGAAGTCGAAGTTGGCCAAAATTCTTGCCAGAAGTTAAAAATTCTACCATAAGCCAATTTTTTTACTAAATCAATTTCTACTTCAGCAAGATTTTTATCAAACGAATTTTATTGATAGATTGACTTCTGAGAGGGAAATCAAGAAGCAAAAATGTTGTCATGTATCACCTTATTGGTAAGTTTTCGTTGACCGGCAATTTGCGTGCCTGCTTTGCCGTTAGTATTTCCCAACAACATGAGGAATTTTTCACGTCGAGTTCAAATTATCGATCTGTCAAGAAGTTTACCATGTCAAACTGAATACTACTACTAGAATTAGTAACTGATAATGAATTTAACAATTTATATTCAACGACCAAGAACCATTGTACTTTATTACGAATTGGTAATGTTACCAAGTGGAAGTTGCCAAAAAAGTCATAAACTTATTGATTCAGTTCTAAATTTTTTTATTTTTTTGCTAATAAATCTTTTATATTTGTACAAATTCAGTCCCTCTGATCAATTTTGATCTCAAATTGATGTTATAAACATCGGCCGTCCTATGTGATAGTGTTGGAGCTGACATAGAATTTCTTTTGATTTTTTGATAATAGTGTTGGAGCTGGCATAGAATTTCTTTTGATTTTTTGATATTTTTTCTATCTTTTTTATTTTCCATTTCTTTTTTGTTAATGGTCGACTTGAGTCCATTGAAGGGCGAGGGCTTCTGAGCCCTCACTGGCCACTACGTGGGGGTCGCGTCTCTAGTTGCAGCTGGCACGAGCCCTCGCCCAATGGCTGGTGGGGGACGTTGGGTCTTGGCCGATGGTTGGCGATCTCCTAGAGGATATTAAGAGAAAAAATAGAAAAAGGAAAAAGATTGAAAAAACTCTAAAAATTTCACGTCAACACCGGCAATGCCTTGTGAGATAGTCGGTAGAAGGCCTGCATCCATGTCATCAATTTTTGGCCAATTTTGATCAGAAGGACTAAATTGACACAAATACAAAAGGTTTATGGCTTAATTGACTAAAAAAAAGTTAAAGACTTTTTTAGTAATTTTTCAATGTTACCAACAAGAGACCACATTTTGCAATAGTAGGTTATGATCCTGTTTAGAAATTTACCTAAAAACTTGAAAGAAATATGATAACAGAGTAGTAAGCTCCCAACAATATGAGAAATTTACAAAAGTAAAAAAAGTTAGGAAGTTATCAGTGTGTTAGAAGAATTTAACATTCAAAATAAAATCTTCCTATTGACATAAATAAATTCTTAAGAATTCATCAATAATTAACAACTTGCATTAGTGAGAAAGAGTTTATCACCATGCTTGCAAATCTACCATCCTAAACCCTTGAAAGGACAATCTTAGACTTTTGATATGTGACTTTCCAATTTTAGAATTGGTTGTTGAGAAATTCTATTAGATTTTAAAGGAAACAAAACTACCATAATATGTTGAAAAGAGTTCGTGAAGTATCTTTGAGGACTCTTTATCTATAAATCGTTATATCTTATATATTCAATCTGTTAAATGCTTAGATTCTGATAAAAGCATGTTTCCTGGATAGAAACGTACTCATTCAAGTTATATTCAGTTATCTATAATTGATATATCTTCAGACTTCTCAAAGTTTTTTTTATAAAACTCACTTCTATTTATTTATCCCTCACTAACGGTTAATGATATGGTTTTTATATATTTTTTCCTATGTTATATTGATTGACTAGAAATATTTAACATATTCTCATAATTTTCCAAACGAAAAATCTTAATTGATTGACAATCACCCGTAAATAATTTCCTTTCTGAGAAGCATGGTTTATGGATTCAAAGATTTGATTATATGGGTGAACAAATCCTCTTAAATCTTTGGTCTTTCAACCTCAACGACCACCTTATCTTTGTTTATCAATCCGTCAATGTCTAGATTGAAGATTGATCCTCGTGTGATTCCATCCAGTGGGAAGCATGGGTAATGATATATATAAGGAGCTCAAGATCCAAAAAGAAGTTAGAGAGATGAGTTCATATATATATATATATATATATATATATATATATATATATATATATATATATATATATAAGGAGCTCAAGATCCAAAAAGAAGTTAGAGAGATGAGTTCATTATCCATATTTCAAGAAAGCTATATGTATTCTAATTTACTTTTTTGAGCTTATTAGTGAGATCTTTTGAAAGGAGTTGTATAGAGTTCAAAAGTGTGTAGAGTGAGACATCTTTGAGTAGAAGTAGCACTCGCTTCTGTTCAAGTTAGCACATCTTTCTGTAGTATCTCATTTGATTACTCAGTGAAATACAGCTAATAGGCTGTTAGTGTGGGAGATTAGACGTATGTTTTTACAAAAGCCGAACCACTATAAACCGTTGCGCATTACCTTCTATTCTCTAGCTCGCATCTACTTTTCTGTTTGACAGAAGCACTGCACAGTTCTATTCTCTATGTATGCTCCTATCAAACTTGATTTTTATTTTATTTTCTTATAATTTTAATCACCCCTCTAGGTAATAGTATTAGTAAACGACTTGGTGAATTATCCCGTTAGATTGCCAATCATCTCTTCCCTGTGATGTTCTCTCTCAATGGTTTCAGCTGCTCTTTTAAAATTTGGTTCAACTTCTCATATTCATAGAAGTAGTGGCAGATGATCATAATGATATGAGTCACTGTTGGCCACTCAAATTGGATCCTATGGACTTTTTCTATGTAATCAAAATTACGGCGCATTTAACACGCGAGCAACATACAAGTTCATCAATGGTGGAAACTTTCTTTTATTAGCCTCTTACCTAAAGAATTGAAATAAACGTTCAAAAAAGTTATAAAATTATTTTATGGTGGCTAATTCAATCATAAATTCAATTGTGTGTCAATATCATCATAAGTCTTCAATCGATTCGTTAAAATAGTCCTTTAAACCAAATTTGGCAAAAATTTGCTGACTTCAGCCATCGACATAGATACTTTTTGCAAGTTTCTTGATAAAATTTTTTGACCTTTGTTATTAAACTTTTAGTAATTTTTTATTTTATTTTATTTTTTTCCATTGTTAAGGGTTGGCAAGGGGCAGCTGCCCACTGGCCAAGGCCCGACGACCCTCGGTGGGCACTGGGGGAGGGCCACGAAGCCCTTGCCCGAGGTTCCGTGATTGCTGCAGCCCTAGCTGGTAGAGGAAAATACAAAAGACAGATTTTTTTTTCAAAAATATATATTTTTTAAAACTAAAAATATTATTAGCGTCAGCGTTAACTGTGCCACATAAGTCGACCGGCATCTGCGTTAACGATTTTAGCCCAAAATTGACTAGAAAAAATTGTATTGATAAATCGTCAAAATATTTAGGACTAAATTGACACATTTGAAAAGTTCAAGATTGAATGACTCATTGTACTATAAGTTTATAACTTTTTAGATAATTTTTATCCCAAGCATGACTTTTTTCTTTACTCCGCAGGTCTAGTAAATTTTCAAAAGTTCGTGCGCTTCCTTTTTTTTTTTTTCAAATTAAAAAGATGACAATGCCCAGGCTCCACGACTTTCAATGCGTCGCCAACCCTTGAGACGAATGATAAAAAGTTACAAGAACCGACCAATTCATTACTAAGTTATATCTGAAGTTATTATCAAAACTAGCTTATGCAGTAAGTACGAAAACCTCTCTTAATCAGAAAAATATGCATGTTGCACTGATTAAACAGCGGCTCGAAACTAACTAATTTACACTCAAATCGCTATCGCCTTGCTAATTCAAATTGGACCAAGCTACCTCAAGTTTTCTTGACACGAAAATAGTAAGAGTAATAATAATCATAAGCTACTGAAAATGAACGCAATATGCACAGCAAAAAATCCCATCAACCCTAGCCGAAGAAAAGGACCTTCGGTACTGGCTTCAACTTGAAGTGCCCTGGCCCTCCAGTTCATGTCTCTTCTTCTCCTTTTCAATCGGCTCCGGCGCTTTCGGCCTTCTACTAAAAATCAAAAGGCACAATTCTCGGGTCTGGACGTCGCGAAACGCCCATACCCTGACGACATCTGAAGCCTCCAGTCGGTTCTCCTTGACAAATAAATTCCATCCACTTGTGATTACGTGCGACCGGCCGCACCAAATCTTGAACGTCATAGGATAAGCCTTCCCCGCCGGATTATACGTCCTCACCGGTATTGCCAGCTCGATGTCGTCGCCCTTCTTGAGCAAGGGCAGGATAGATTTTACAAAGTCAGCTTTGTTCACGAGCAGCCGGCTCTGGATGCCGATGATGTCGCTCGTCGTCAGTTGCTTCTCGAATGGCTCGCTGCATTCTCCGATCGAGTCGATGAGCGCGCTCACCATCCGAACTGTGCGAGGGTAGGGCCAGCGAGGGTGGCATCCGGCTGTCGAGTGTTGCGGATCGCATTGTGGCCTATAAATTGGTGGACTTGGCCATGAACTTGAGCTGGCTTGAATGTTCTTCGATTGCCCATGTTGTTGCATTGGTCGGACTTCTCCTTGCTCTCTACTCGATTCCATGTCCTTCAATATGGAAAGACACAATGCTGCTACAAGTCTAGCTTTGGGTTCTTCGGAGAAAGCAACACTCGCGGAGGAGAGATTGCTTTGACTGGGACTTCTCTCCATGTTGACTTCTTCTCCCTTCTTGTCGCCCCTTGAAATTCTCAGCTCATGAAATTTACATAAGCAAAATATAGTCCTTACAAAACAAAACTCTAATATTCTCAGATTGGGAAGTTATTTTAAAGTCATCATGGTGATATGTTCGATAATATATGTAAGTTGTATCAAAATCTTGGAGTAATCAGTAGTACTTTAGGGTTTATTCAGGATACTTGGAAAGATGTACTTCGTGCTGTCGTTACAATATTAAGTTTCCTAATTAAGATAAACGCCACCAGATAGTCTCGATATTATCAGATAATGCCTAGAATATCACTTACTTTTTTCAATTTTATAAATTTAAAATTTGTAATCACTTTTCTACGCGCACAACGTGTGCGCTCCTTCTCTTGTAAATTTTAATACGTATTCAAAAGTGTTTTAAAAAAATTGGTATATATACTTTCCATAACATTTTCTCCAAGAAATTTATTGATGTCTTACTGACGCTTTTACGGGATTACCAACTACTTTTTGTAGTTTGGATGTCAGTAACTTTTGTACTAATCTATCTATTTCTGTTTACACAAGTTTTTTCTTATTCACGTAAATTTTCAAAGGTTCGAATTTATTAACTCTTACATAAGATTATCCACTTAAATTGGATTAATTTACCAGCCTTTTTTTCATATTAAACTAAGTTGTGTGTTATCAGTTTTCATGTGAGTTTCTTACTAATATTTAAAATTTTTAATTAATCAATTGTTGTATTGAGTTACCAAGGTTTTTTTTTTTGCCTTGCCGAGCAACATCTTATATTTAGTAACTCTTTTTAGAGATGATTACCACAAAGTACTAAATTGATTTACCAACTCTAAAATGAATTACTTCTCCATGTTTTTTGATTTTTTATTTTAATTGGCCAATTTTTTTCTTATGTTTACAAACTTGTATTTGCATTTCTTGGCAAATCGTTGTTAAGGAAAACCCCTTATAATGTTTTGAAAATGACAAAATAATCAAAAGCTACTAATATGCTTATTGGTTGAGTAAAAACAAGTGAAAGATGCATAAATTGTTATGCAGATGTTGTATTAACAAAACGTCTGAAACTATGAGTTCTCTATCAATAATGAACAAGACATTGTGCGTAGAGGTGCCTATAAGGTAGAGATATTTGAGTAGTAGGTGAACAAGCCTAGAGCGGGAAGTTTTATAAAGCTTGGAGGGATCTTAGACAGGTGAGCAGTGAGATAGAATTGCAATTGCTAATATGCTTGGAGAGGCTAGAAGATAGAAATTCAAGTGAAGGATTGGATATTGCATCTGAAGTTTTGGATATTACATTTGAAGCTGTGGATATTTATTTCGTGGATATCGCATAAGACTTGGATATCATTAGAGTAACATGGGATGTGTTCAAACTCTATGAGAAGTCTATTCATACTCAAAGAATGTTGAGGCTTAGAGAATGTCCAGATTCAAAGAGTATTCAAGCTCAAACAATGACTCAGAATGAGCTTAGTTGCTAAAGCAGAACGAGCTCAAACTTTGAGGAGAGTATTAGACACAACAAATTTAGATTCCGATCATTTTTAAAATGGCTAGTGGTCTAGCTTGGATTTCTCTTTTAGAATAGACAAGCTGTCTTCCATAAATGACAAACTCTGCTCACAAAAACCTAGGTTCAGATTATATAGGCAACTGAATCCGTGGAGATTCTGATTTTATTTCTCATCGGCTACTCAATCTTCTTTGCATAGTATTGTTCAATGAGTTGATTGGAAAGTGATCCTTTGAAGATTGTCAAACAAGTAGATTGAAAGTGGAGGAATATAAAATGAGATAAAGGTGTCGAAGAGCATGAGACGAGATCAAGAGTTGAAAATTTCAAAGTTCCAAGAGAGCTTCAATTATACACTTGTCTTTGTGAGTTTCAAAGTTATAATCCTTTAGAGGTGTTGAAAAGAGTGATTATGTGAGATAGTGTGGTCTATCCACTTGAAAAGATCCAGTCATTGTAACCTCTGAGCCATTCAATTGTGAAATCCAGTCGATTGGCTGCCAGTGTAAAGAAGTAGACGTAGGCTTGATTTAGGCCAAATAACTACGAACTTTGTGTGTAAATTCTCTATCCCTTAAACTATTTTATGCTTTTTTTGATAATAGAATTGTACTTCATATCTTTCTCTTGAACAAACTTTGCACTAAGTTCTAAACTTGATCTCTTTAATTCCACAGTTTTTATTAAATATTTTGGAATCACCTATTCACCCCCCTCTATGTGATACCGCTAACCCCAACACTCGTTACATTTAACTTTTTTATAAAATTATTAATCTTAATTAGAGTGTTTTACCACCTTCTCTCTGATTAAGTTACAAATGAGGCGATGAGAACGTCAAGTTACCGAAGGTTAATCTGTTCATTCCTTTTTGGTTTTATTTGACCCGTGGCTTATCTAATTAGATGACATACAAAGTTTATAATTCCATGCCAAAAGACATGAGATTTTTTACTCCAGAAAAGTAAATTAAATATCGGTGAGTGCCAAAAGAACTACGGACAAAAAAAATTGACATATGACTTTTTTTCAATGATGATGTATGGGTGGCTTACTAACATCTTTCATTGAAATTGTCAATTATTTTTTGATAATTACAAATTAGCAATTTTTTTATAACTTACCCACTATTATATGAAAATTTTTTAAATGTTTCAAATTGACTAACTCTTTGATAAAATTATTCGTATTACTTAGAGTGATTACCAAATTTTGTTATATTAAATCACCAAAGTTAATTGGCTGTCCGTTGTCGTGTGAGTTTCTTACCAATGATTATTCTATTTTATTTAGTGACTTTCCAATTGAGTTACCAATATTTTTTTGCCTTGGTTAGCAACCCATTATTTCACAATCTCTACTTAGATATTACCACCGACAGATATTATCACATAATTTTTGGTTATATTACTTTAAAATGAATTATTTACGGATATTATTTTTCCTTTCTCATTTGCCAACTTTCCTTTTATTTACAACTTTTATTTGCATTTCTCAACAACACATTATATTTACCAATCTTTTTTCAAAAAATTACTAGTTTTAATTAAATTGATTTACCAACTTATCTATGATTAATTTACAACTAATTTTGCATTTTAATATCTCAGAAAAAGTAATAAATAAATTTATTGGACCTCGAGGCTGGTGAGGTTTATTGAAATTTTCAATTCTCGTTAATTTTTTTTCAAATTTTTTTTATGTGACCATCAAGCGGGATTAGTGTCGCGACCTAAAAATCGATTTCAGGTTAATGGATTATCACATTAATTAAATTAACTAATTTAGCTCGAGTTCTTCCAAACTCTACCAATTCGCAATTTAGGTTTATTTACGCAAAAATTTTCAAAAGGAGTCACCACTAATCATTTAGTGTAGATTGATTAGAAACCTAAATAAAATAGCGGGAGTACTATTTTATTTCTACGAACCAGTTATTATGAGTTCGGGGACTTTATTACGCTAGATTACTTTAACATACTTTTGGTACCATTTCATTCCATGAAATCATTTGATCATGAAGCTTTAATTGATTTTAACCTAAGCCACTAGCATAGGTTATCATGCTGGTGCACAATTAATTAAGTAAACATCCAGAACTCAAGATAAATATGCAAGGAGCATGAGCCAAACAATCTTATCTCTTTTTGTTTTTTCACGTTTTAATGAAACCTAATCTACATGTAATGTATGGATTTTAATCTAAATGCAGTGACATAGATAAATGAAAACTAACCTAATAATGCCTATGAATTTAATTAAACTACATGACAACCCTGGCAATTAAAATCAATCCTAACTTGCAATCTAAACGATGAATTAGTTAATTGATCTAAACACGCAACTCTAAATGGCATGGTAAAGATGACATGTAATGCGTGATGACATAGCATGATGATTTTTTTTTAATGACTTTCGGATTTAAGGAATACATAAAAGAAAGCATCTCAAGAAAGTGGTTATTTCGACCTAAATTATGCATGAAATCTATCCTAATCCTATCCTATCTAAAATGGACTATTTTAAACATGCAAACTTACCTAAACATGTAAATTACATCTTAAATTGCAATGTTTATCTAAATGAAAAATTATCTAGAAAATTTTAATTGAATATACGATCTACCTAAAGTGATATGCAAATCTATTTTAAAAGGAAAATTATATGCATGAAAAATATTCTAGAGTTATAAAGTGGGTAAAGATATGCAAGATAACAATCCGATCCGAAATCAATTCACATATGGAAAACGAAAGAAATCAACTTGAGGATTTCGTGATTTTTTTCGCGATTTCTTTCGAATCAAGTTACGATATAAAGCCTGATAGATAGACCTAAAAATTCGAAATACCCGCTACGGCAATGATTCCATCTAAAGCCTTATAGATAGAACCAAATCCATATACGCGGTTGCAAATTAGGAAAAGATTTTCCTAATTGATCACTTGCAGCTTAAAAAGATTATGTTAGATAATGATATAGCCCAATAGTAATAAAATATTCAAATTGATGAAGATGGAGATTTTACCTTATTCCTGTAGATTACTTTCCAAAAATTCATACGGTCACAAATCGGCACTAGATTGCGGATCGAATTGACTCGGCGGATTGGAAAGCTTGGCGTCGATGGGATTACAGATGTATGAAGATCAGGCCGACGATGACCAACGATGCGGCTAGCTTGAGGTTAGTTGATGTGCGCCCAAATCAGAGGAGAAACTAGCTCCAATTACCAACCACTTTCATTCTTCAAACACTGATCAACAGACTCCACAACGTAACATAGTGAGAGTGCAAAGAACCAGAGAATAGAAATAATTAATTTAAAAGAAAGGATGAAAGAATCTCCCTTTCGTCTGCTCTTCTCCGTTTTTTTTACACCATGGACGAACACCAGGTACTTCTACAGTACTTCTACAGACTTGCGTGATGAGAAGTTCGGCCGCCGACACCATTGAGGCTTCCATCACTTGAAGCCATTCCACTTCTTCTCTCCTGGCGTTACCTCCACTGATTTATTGCTTTTTCTCGTCCTCAAGCACATCAACACCTGTTGCTCACTTTATCAAGACTTGGTCTCCTCGAGGCTAGCTTGGCAACGCCGTTCGGCCGTGGGGACTTTTGGATGGATGGTCGTCTCTCTATCCATGGTCTGCAAGCGACTCCCGTTCGACAATTCGCGAGGCGTCTTGAGGATCGGTCTCAATACGCCTTGTCTTGAGGATCGGTCTCAAGATGCCTCACGAATTGACCGTCCGATTTGAAAAACCTGATTTTGAAGTTTCCAAATCCATTAAAATTTCATTAGAAATTTCAGCCATAAGTGATATTACCATGGGTCATTCTAATTTCACGTTCTAGCAGGCTCGATTGCGTAAATCTCAGGCGCAAATTGGACTTTAATTAATTAAATAAATAACTAATTAAAAGCCTTTAATTTTTAAATGAGCTCAATTGGGCTGAATTAAATTTGAATTGAGCTCAAATCCATATATAACATTCAGTGCCCTTTCTTGACCCTAGTCAAAAATTTATAATGGATCCTTATCCAGTCTTGTCAATTCGAACTCAATTGATTCACCTAAATGCAATTGACACGACTAATAAAAAAATAAATGTGCAATGCTTGATTTTTTTTTGTGAGAATTATTACTAACTTTTATTTTATAAAATAAGATGCATGATTTTCTAAAAATAAAAATTTAGGTGTCAACAAATAGAAATGATTGAAAGAATTTATGGGATTCTTTCATTAAAATTAGTGGAGTAAATAAAAAGATTCAAAATATATTGAAATTGCATGTTTTAAAATTTAAATAAACGTAGTAAAGAATTTAAGGGCGCGCATGGTAACGATTTTGAATTTTGCTCAAGAAGTGCTTTTGTAGTAGAAATCTATTTGGTAACGCAACTTCTAAAGCAGAAATCCGTTTTGTTGCATAATTTTACTTTTCTACTTCTGAAGCAATTTTTTGCTTTAGAAGTTGTTTTGGGAAACTTTCAGAAGTAAAAAAAAAAAAAACTTCCCTGCAGAAGTTAAAATCAGAAAAAGACAATCTAACGCCGGTAACCGCCTTTCGCCATTAGCAGTCTTATCCAACCGTTAAATAAAAAATAGTTTTTAAGTATAAACAAATATATAAAATAATTTTTCACTAAATTTGTATTGCATGAATTTTTTTTAGCAATATCATTTTTTTTATGAATTATAAGAAATAAATGTTGGAATGGCATCCCACAAAAACACAATCATGACAAAGTGGATCAAGAAATTGACCCAAGTTAGTTAAAAGGCGTCCCACTGTTGCACGTAAAATTCCCTCGATTGGGCTTGATTGATTCTTTTAGGGATCGACGCAAGAGGCTAAAACTCAAAAGGATTGCGGATGCGGGAAATCTTTTATCGAAAGTAGTAAGAAAGGTTCTGGGTAAGTTTTGGATAGAGAGTGTCAAATGCAGGCTTTCGACAGCTTTGTACAAACTTTTGACAAACCTTCTGACGACTCTTTGATAAAACTTGTCGAATCATTTCGACGTATTAGTAACCAAAATACAATACCGAAATTGAATCGATGATGCCGGATCTTACTAGAGGACACGATGTCGGAATTTAATCTACGACACCGGACGGGTGGATATGTAGGACACAACACCGAAATTTAATCGATGGCACTGGATTGGTGAATGAACAGTATAACATCGAAATGTAATCAACGGTACTAAACTGACGAGCAGGCGCCAGAATTGAATCGACGACACCTAACTTTGGATATGAAGCACGCTGGAGTTGAATCGACGACAGGAATCTTGAAGCTACAACTAAGCTAAGAGTTATTTGAAAAGATAAGATTTGTTTGTCGTGTTGTGTGTTTTTGTCGTGTTGGATATCCTTAGGTATTTATAGGCATGCTTTAGTAATCGTCGAACAGTCCCTATTTTGGGCTCCCAGCACGTCCTTCTTCGATGACCTTCGTGGATAAGTTATTTGATGGTTTACACGCCTTTTTCGCTTTGTTTCGTGGGATTGCCGCCAAATCCTGTAACTGCCCCGATCGTGTCTTTTTCCGCGCGCCTTTTATCTTGGCCTTTTGGGAAAAGATACGGCCAAAATTACCCCTCACATGTGGCGTGTCCATAATCAATCCTCACCTAGCCTCTGCACGCCTTGCCGTAGCTGATCATTGCCTCCAGTGTGCACATCACGTGCTCCCTATGGTAATTCTTGATGTTGACACCCACATATATTTTAAAGTGTATCTAGCAATCCCACAAAAGACATACTTATGCGATCGTTGTTGTCATATTTATTTGTCAATATTTTTCACATTCTTCAAAACACTATGCAGGTTCTTGAATGCCATTTTCAGTTGCACTCATTTAAAATTTCTCCTTAAGTTCTCAACAAGTGTTGGACCAAAGTGTTGAAAAGAATTGTTGCTTATCATAAACCAACTCGTCACATGGTATGGTTTATTGAATGTATCATGATGCACCTTTGAACTAGAGATGGTTTAGGCACGAAGAAGGTTTATATACTATGCTCATTATGGCATAAGCCACATTAGAGGCACATGCTAGAAACCACCGGAAATATCTATGCTTTTAGCGTGGATATTTCAACTCAGCTATTGTATTCATTAATAGAATTTTCCCCATAAAATTCATCAACATTTGCATAAAATAATTAATTAACAAATTACAAGTATATTCATCAGTATTTCCGTTTCACTTCTCACGAAATGCATTTTAGGTTAGGACTAATAATTTTTTATAAAAGATTTTGTGTTAATGACGTTTCAGAAATAGAAATTTTTAATCTTACCAAATGAATTACCGTTTTGAAAATAAAATTTTTTATCGTATTATCAAACACCTTTTACTCATTAGAATTTAATTTTTGGAGCCGAGGGAAGAAAAACAAAATTCAACTTCTAGTCTAGTGCAGGAAATGTTGTCGTGCGCCCCCTCGACAGTGTGGCTCATGTGCCAAACTTCCGCAGAGTAGAGCAATCCTCGCGGAAGGTTCAGGCAGAAGCCAAAGCAAAATCACGCTGTATATTCCTTAACAGGGTCAATTGTCGTTAGAAGAGCTCAGTGCGGTGGCCGACGACAGTCTAAAGAGCTCAGAATGCTGTAAAGCGAACTTCGCAGGTACCCATTCTCGCCTAACAATGGAAACTGAACCATTGAGTTGAAACAGCCCCTCCTGATCTCCGCAACTTTCCCCATTTTGCTTCTTTTGATCGATTAAGGAAATGATTGTGGCTGGAGTTCTTGCTTCTCAGTTGCAGAGGCTAAGTTCCTCGTGCTCGCAAGATTTACTGATGTAATCTTAAAAACTTGAAACCTTCCCGGGAGTGTCAATCGTGTCAGTCGAAGTAAATGTGCCTTCAAGTTCGCTTCAGTCAAAGATTTTGTTCTCTCGTTTTGCCGAATAGACTGAATAAGGTTTTACCCAGATCTTGCCCCTTTTAGGATTGAGCTTGAGAGGATCAAGATGTGTAATCGCTGCCTTATCGTCTAGAGGGGATTGGCTCTCTTAACAAATTCTGGGTTTAAAGATTAGTACTCTTTGATACATGCCAAGATCATCCCTTTGGGTGTGATGATGTTTCAATTCCAAGTTTAAGCGAGCGGTGAGCCCCAAGGAGAACCAATTGGTTAATGGGTGTGTACGTGAAGGGGGTTGGCTGGTAAAATTGTTTCCTTCTTCTTGAGTTGTCGTTTTGGTTTTATGATTCAACTCGTGAGGCTGTCTTTCTTTTGTTGATAGCTACTCATTGCTTTAATATTTCAGGTCGTTGTAGGAGTATAAGCGGAAGAACACTATCAACTCTTTTACTTTGGAAACTAAATGAATAAACAAACAATTCGGAGATTGCTGCTTTTGGTCTAAGGTTTTGCTTTTGTGGATATGAGGAGGCTGCTGTTCATCACTGGCATGTTCATCACAGCTTTAGTTGTGTTTCAATACTCCACACTCCGCCACGGGAGAACAGGATTTGCATTCGTCGTCGGGGGAGGAGCTGGTTCAATGGTGGTGACAATGAGCAATGCCACCATCTTGGACAACTTGAAATCACCTGACTCATACGTATTGCATGAGGAGCCTGATGAGTTTGCCGGCTCTGATTCAGAGGAAGAGAGCAGCTTTCAGAATATCGGAGTGAAAGATGCGGACAAGGCTCGGAGGAACTCAAATGACATTTTCTCACCTCATAAAAGTAGCAACTTGAATAAAAACATATCCATGATGAGTGTCCATCATGAAAAGGATTTGCAGACTGGAAACTATGATGATGTAAATATTGCGTCTACTGTGGAGGAGGCTACCAACTCGGTTGCCTTTTCAAGAAACGTAGAAGATGCGGGAAAAGATATGGCTTCATCTGTGAATTTTGCTTCTCTTCCACTTTCACCAGCTAAATCTCTTGCACAGGGTTTACCCAATGAGGATGCAGATTTAAGATCTATCTCGGAGTTTCGGACAGATTTCTCCAACATAAGCAATTTCAGAATTCCAACCAACCGAGAAGCGAAGAGAAATGCCAACAAGCTGCGAGTTGTATCTGCGACTGTGGATGACAAGTCTACATTGGCTAGAGCGTTAAAGAGGTTAAATGTGAAGCCCATGTTGATATCAGAAATGGTATCTATGTTGAGACAAAGTGCTGGTTCTTCAAATTCCTTGGTATGACTTTGAATTTTAAGGTGAAAGTTGCCAAGGGAGTGAATGTGATTATGTCATAGCATGACCGGTGCTTTTTGTTGGCAGTAGCGACCAAGATGATCTTCTGTCCGCGACCGCGAACTACTATATGCAAAGTTAGAGATCCAGAAGGCTCCTATTACGGCCGATACTGCAGGACTCACAGGTTATGTTTTCAGAAATATTTCCCAGTTTAAAAGGTAGTTACACTCTCTCTACTGTTTTGTAATGCGTGACAGCGAGCGGCTCATGTATAGGGTCCTCAAAATTTGAAATGCCCTGTTAAATTACTGTTGGAAAACATGAATCATTTTTAATTTCTTAGGTTAGACTGGTAAATTTGTACTGGAGTATTCAGTTGTGTACAGTTAATTCAATTACTAAACAGTATCTAAAATGCCAATGTTTTTTTTATAGTCAACCTTACCAAGACTAATACTTCTGGCAAAAGCTACTTTGTGAGGAGTCTAGATAGGACATTTCTTTTTTGAGGAGATTCTACTTTTATCTGTTTGCCAATAGAGGGTTTCGTGAACTGCCTCCTTTCGTTGATGCTCATGTTATTTACTGTGGACACTCTTCATTAATGGAGCAAATCTCCCTTTTGAGTTTAATGCAGCTATTTCTTTTTGTTTACAGGAGCTATGAATTGATGGAAAAGATGCTTAAAGTGTATGTCTACCGGGAAGGAGAGAGACCCATATTTCACCAGCCAAAGATGAGAGGAATATACTCTTCTGAAGGGTGGTTTATGAAACTGATGGAGGGAAACAAGAAATTTGTCGTGAGGGACCCGAGAAAGGCACACCTGTTTTACCTGCCCTTCAGCTCACAAATGCTGAGGAAAACACTAGAAAATAACAGCTCACAGAGTCACAGAGATCTAGAGGGATACCTCAAGAACTATGTCGATTTGATCTCTGGTAAATATCGCTTCTGGAATAGAAGCAGAGGAGCGGATCACTTCCTCGTCGCTTGTCATGACTGGGTAAACGTGTAACCATTCCAATATTTACTTTCTGAAGTAGCTTTCTTGGTTTTGCTTATTGCTAGAATTTTTAAGCCAGAACAATATAATTCTCTTGAATAATATTTAAATTTTGAAGTATGTTCTTGATCTTGCTTATTAGGATAGCAGTAGCCTTCTAGATTGTCACATCTTGGAAGGTTCCATTGCCATGGATTTAGACTTCAAGGCATATGATCTTAAAAAGTCAAAATTATTATTTCAAACACTTCATTGCCTTGTTCATATAAAATGAAAATGAAATAGAAAAGCATCTAGTGTGTGAGTAATATCCCTGAAACTGATTTGAACTAAGCAAAAGCCAAGTTTCCCGGGTAATCCTTAAGCTAACATGATATTTGGCTTTCCAGGCGTCCAAAATAACCAGGCAACCTCTGGGGAATTGCATTCGAGCTCTCTGCAATGCGAATATCGCCAGAGGATTCATAATAGGCAAGGACACTACTCTGCCAGTTACATATGTGCGCTCTGTGGAGGATCCTGGAAGAGACATTGGTGGCAAACCTCCCTTACAACGAGCCATCCTGGCCTTTTTTGCAGGAAGCATGCACGGTTATCTCCGGCCGATTCTGCACCATTACTGGGAAAATAAGGAAGCAGACATGAAAATCTTAGGGCCAATGCCTCGTGATATCGACGGCAAAAGAGCTTATCGGGAATACATGAAAAGTAGCAGGTACTGCATTTGTGCCAGAGGCTATGAAGTTCACACACCCCGTATTATCGAGGCCATTTTCTACGAGTGCGTCCCTGTCATAATATCAGACAATTACGTGCCTCCTTTCTTCGAGGTTTTGAACTGGGAGGCATTCTCCTTGTTTGTGAAAGAGATTGATGTTCCAAAGTTGAGAGACATCCTGCTATCCATTCCTGAAGAAGAGTATCTTAGGATGCAGATGGGAGTTCGAATGGTGCAAAAGCATTTCATTTGGCACAGAAAGCCCACGAAATACGACTTGTTTCACATGGTTCTCCACTCAATATGGCACAACAGAATCTTCCAGCTAAAAACCAGATGACGCAGCGACTTTTTCGGCTTTCTGGTACAGCCGAAGCGGGAACCAACAGACTCAGAAGTACTTGATTAGCCATGGAAGCAAGATTTGGTTGTTCAAGAGATTGGATAATCAGTCATCAGAGATGAAGATCATGTCGGGGGTCGCATCCCTCGCTTAAGGATAGCACTGTACTTCAGCTTTGGGAGCCTTAAATCATGGCCATGTTAGACGTGGCAGTGCGAGACTGATTCGATCAGCTGTCTTTGCTCATCTGGATCATGGAGTCCTTCGTTCGCTTCCGATTTGATCGATGACCACCGATTTTGTATATATGGCACTGCAATCGAAGACTTCTATCCTGCAAAGATCAATCAATGGTCAGGTCGCTTTCCGAAAATCGCAGGGATGGACGGACAATGTGCTAGTGAGAAGTTTTTGGTCGTTCTTGTGGGCTTTCAAGTTGCAACGGAGTAGCCTTTCATGTGAAGAGTGGTAGTTCCATTTGCTAACGACATTTGGTAGCTGTTTTGTTCTAATCAAACTCTTCACAGGTTGCTCTCATAATGAAAAGCCAAAATACACCTTAATCTCGAAAAACTTAGTCAGGTGAAACACATGAGGCTTATCAAATTATCTTTACCTTAAGCAATAATAACAGAAGATGACAAAACAAAGACAAGATTATGGACATGCGGATCCTTAAAGTTGTCAACTTCCCATCAGGTCGTAAGACAAGATAACTATAAAATTTTCTAGTCATAAAACTCCGACACGTGTCTCGACAGTAGTTTGTACTAAATTGAATCTGGACCTTTGAAAATTATGGGTTTCCGCTTATGGAATCCAATGGTTTAAATCAATTTTAGCAGATGCATCGGGTCCATCAACCCATCCACCTACACCTTCCAGAGCAAAGCACCGGCGTGCCACGGAAATTCTGACTTCGTAGTTGGGATGTCTTTGCACGAACCGCACCATTTCGGTACGTTTGATGGCTTCCGATAAAACAAGGAAGAAGACGAGGAATTCCCGACAAAGAACATGGCAAAAAGGCAAGCCGCGGATGGTGGTGCTGGTGACTCATGCAATTAAACAGAGGGAAAAGGGGGCCAAATTTTATTTTTTATTTTTAAAGAAGAAGGGAAATTTGATCGCACTGGCTATAGTCATTGATGAGCAAGAAGACAAATTGATCGCCCTGGCCATGGGTCTCTCCTTTGATTAAATGCTGTCTGAACAGCATTCAACCATCCACAGCGAGTAAAAGTGGCTGAAGAAGACCCCTGGGTTAATTCAACCGATGCTTTGGCCGACAGTCGTCGACATTAGCATCGTTAATCACTTGATTAGTTCGAGAAGAATTAAGTTAAATTGACTGTGGGAGGATCAGAATGTTTCTTTGTTTGTTTAGTGTTTTAGTTAATCTACTGACTGTACTGCTTGCTGGGTCTTGAATGTACAAATTCCGCATTTTAAAATTGGAAAATTCTGGTGGGTGTGATGAAAGATTCTCTGTTTCTCTGAGTCTGAGCTTCATCGGGACAAGAGGAGCCAGTGCCCCATATGCTCGAGTTTGATTCAGACTTGCGTCATTGATTGTTGTTTTCCTTCCAGAATAGTCAGGCACGACGCCATATTCGTTTTTCAGTGTTCTGATCGCGTTGACGTTTGCTGAAGAAGCATCTTTCTAGGGTTTCTAGCTGCCTGCTGACGTCGGGAGTAGTTTGGGTTGCTCCGTCTAGGTGACTCGTCACTCCACTTCTTCGGACTGGCACGCTGGTTTGACACGAGTCAGAGTTCTTCTCTCATTTTGCTTTTGAATTTGCTCGAATGCAGGAAATTCCCAAGAGCCCGTTTCAGATTCTTGCTTTGCAATTGCTTGGGTTAATTATGCCACAATCTCGTCGGGTCTTCTTGTGCTCGAATCGGTATTTTAATATGTAACCCTGTTTTTTTGGTTTTTGGCTTGAGATGGTTTCTCTGCTGCAGGGGCATGTAAGATTTCTTCATTTCTGGTTGATTACCAGTATTACCGGGCTAGATTTTGGTGGGCACTTGCTGAGTATATATCTGGGGATGTCCTGTTCGAAAAGCAATGAAAACGGTTCTTGGTATTTGGTGTTTATCCAAGTAAATATGCGGTTAATCTGTCATTGGGTGATGCACAGTTGACATTGAGAACGAGGGCTTCGATTATTTGCATATGATTAACGCGCACATCGTTTTCATTCCAGTTAGGAAAATGGTAATATGTTTTCGCCTCTGATTCTTGCCTAGAATGATTTCAAACTTTGAAGTGTATTCACCCTGCGGTTCTTTTTGCCTCTGTGTGGTGACTAGTGCTAGATACCTGCATCAGATAGTCATTGTTGGTTTTTTAAAGCTTTGCCTGTAGAATATTTGCTTCTTTTGCCTTTCCCTTTCTGGGTTCCTCCTCACTAGACTATTTTAACATCAACTCTTGCAGCAGATCTGAAGCAAAAGCGTGTTATTTTTTTCTTGGAAGATGATACGTTGAACTTATGTGTTGGTGTGGATCCCCTCTTCCTGCTATGGGGCTCTTGGTTAAATTTCAAATGCTCTTCCTAAACAAAAATAGGAGATGGCTCTTTTTAGTGGCATTAGTTGCTGCTACTCACTTAATGTTTCAGTCTCTGCTGCTTCCATATGGAAATGCTCTTCAGTCTTTATTACACGATCGAAAGATTTTGACTGGTGACAATGGCACCTTCTTGAACACACATTCCTCTGCTCAATCCATGATGGTTCGCAACCCTCTTACAGCTAACATTTCGGAATCTGCAGAAGCTCTCATGTTTGTTAAAGTGTTTAACGGCAATAAGAACTTTAATGGAGGAGAGGACATTGGGCAGTATGAGGGGCATAATAGAGTGGACAGAGAAGAGAAAAGTAACAGACGTGAAGGCAGTATTGATCATGTGATTGAAATGGGTGCAGCTAAAAGTGAAGAGGGTGGTTTGTCCTCTGATAAAATCATGCACATGAGCAAGAGTCTGGTAATGCAGGGCAGCGCATCTGAAAATCATACTTTTGTCCCAGTCATGGCCAGTGATAATCATGGCGTCTCTTTGGAGCAGACTGTTGAATCAAACAACAGAACATCTTCAGATGCTATTCAATCAGAAACTTTGAGTTTGCCTCGAGAAACGTTGAAAGATTTGGAAACTGAGTTCCATGCCGTGGGACTTACATCGCCAGCCACCCCTGCCAGGTCTCTACCCTCTGACGCGAACAATATGAAAGACTTGAGGTGGATTGCAAGTAATTTCTCTCATTTTGCTGGTACACAAAATATTCGTACATCTTCGCAAAGTCAATCATCAGCTACAATCAATTCAGGGAAGAGGAAAATGAGGTGTGATATGCCACCTAAATCAGTTACAACTATAGAGGAAATGAACCGTATCTATGTGCGGCACAGAGTATCTTCTCGATCAATGGTATGAACATTTCACTAATAGGACTAAGAATTAGATTACAACTCTCTCACTTTTTCTGCAAATCTAAACTGACTTACGTGCTTGTAGAGGCCAAGATGGTCCTCAATAAGGGATCAGGAAATTTTAGCTGCAAAGGTGCAAATTGAGAATGCTCGAGTTGCTGTCAACAATCAAGAACTTTATTCCCCTCTATTTCGGAATGTTTCCATGTTCATAAGGTGAGCATATTCAATTCAAGTACGAAAATTCACGTGCAATTTTTGAAGAGAAGGAAAAGTCTTGTTTGCTAGTTAACTCAGGTGTCTTGCATAGTGAATGCTGATAAGCTAAAATTGCTTTTATTTTACTTTAGCATTATTGATCCTAGTCATGTCAATGGAGGCCTCGACGGTAGAGGACAGAGAGATGGGGAGTTGCCTATCCCGAGTTTAGAAGTGTAATACAAGAATCGTGTATAGCAGCCAGTTGCTGTTTGTAATTGCTGCAGGAAGTTTCATGATCTGTCATCAGCTTCCATGCAGTGTAGTTCCTTTATCAGCCAACTGTCTAACCAGAAGAAGTTCTAATATTTTGTTGCCGGCAGCTGCACTTTTATGGGGGCATAGGTGACGTGTGATCATGAGGAGCTAGTTTTTGGCTTATTGATCTGACTAAGATGCTTTAGTTTTAATTTTTCCTTGGCGCAGCTGTAATGAATTATATGGCTTCTCACCTCTTACACTTTCTCCCAGAAACATGGAAATGCTAAACCAAGACCTTTCTTATTCAACTGTGAGATGCGTCCATAGTTCCTATGTCAACAAGTTGAGAGCAATTAATTTTCACTATGCCAACAAGATTAGACCCTTATTGGAACTTATTTTTTTTAGCTTGAATACAAGTTGATAGCTAAGCCCAGAATATCGATGTCAGGTCCAGGCCTCCTCTTCAGGCTACAATTATCTTGCTCATTTTGTAACCGATCCACACCTTACTTTCCAATATTTGTATATGGAACAGGCAAGGATGCTTTGTGGTTCTCATTTGAAGTTGAATTTTTTTTATTGTATTGTAGGAGTTACCAGCTCATGGAACTCATTCTTAAAGTCTACGTTTACAAGGAAGGAGAAAGACCAGTCTTCCATCAACCAATACTCAAAGGCTTATATGCTTCAGAAGGATGGTTTATGAAGCTGATGGAGGGGAACAAACAATTTGTAGTCAAGGATCCTCGAAAAGCTCACTTGTTCTATATGCCATTCAGTTCACGAATGCTGGAGTACGCAGTTTATGTTCGAAATTCTCACAATCGGACAAACCTACGCCAATATCTGAAGCAGTACACTGACAAGATATCAGCAAGATACCCATTTTTCAACAGAACAGGAGGCGCCGATCACTTTTTAGTGGCCTGTCATGACTGGGTATGCTGTTGATGTTCTATTTCTTATTCGCGTTTCCTTTATTTGTGTGGCTTGCAGGCCCAAAAAATTCTGTGTTGAGCTAGGCTTCTGTTATTAAAATGTATCGACGGAGATGTAAAAGTTTTGTGTGATAGCAATTCTGGTGATTATCAATGCTATCAGTCTATCCACACCCAAGTCTTATTACCCAGTGTTGCTTTGTTTCAGGCTCCTTATGAGACGAGGCATCATATGGAACGATGCATCAAAGCACTATGCAATGCTGATATAACTGCAGGCTTCAAAATAGGGAGAGATGTGTCTCTACCAGAAACATATGTCCGTTCTGCAAGAAACCCTCTCAGAGATCTTGGTGGGAAACCTCCGTCTCAGAGGCGCATTCTTGCCTTCTATGCTGGTAATAATCACGGGTATCTACGACCAATTCTACTTAAACATTGGAAAGATAAAGACCCCGATATGAAAATTATCGGTCCGATGCCTCCTGGGGTTGCAAGCAAGATGAACTACATCCAGCACATGAAGAGTAGCAAGTACTGCATTTGCCCCAAGGGTCATGAGGTGAATAGCCCTCGTGTGGTCGAAGCCATCTTTTACGAGTGCGTGCCAGTGATAATATCCGACAACTTTGTGCCGCCATTTTTTGAGGTTCTCGATTGGGGGGCATTCTCCGTGATCCTGGCCGAGAAGGACATTTCGAATCTGAAGAACGTATTGCTTTCAATACCAGAAGAGAAGTACGAGGAGATGCAGCTCAGAGTAAGAAGGGTTCAGCGACATTTTCTATGGCATGCGAAGCCTGTCAAGTACGACCTGTTTTACATGACGCTCCATTCGATTTGGTACAACAGGGTGTTTCAGATCAAACGTAGATAGCTCTTGACGCTCTTTGCGAGCATTTTTGATCGAGGAAACCGAGCGAGAAACAAGATGAGGGCGATTGGACCCGAAGGAAATAGCAATGGATCGCGAAGGTGAGCGAGCACGATCATGGCCTTTTGCTGATACAAGGGAGCTTTCCATTTGTGTGTCATTGTGAGATGGGATATGTAGGGGCTCTTGTTGTGGTGTCATGCATCAAGTGTATGTAGCGTTCTTGCAGTTGTGGATACCTACTCTTAAAACAATTTCTGTCTAGTAAAAGTAGTCAGAGATCTTCGATCTTGAAACTTTTTCTGCAGCAACTGAAGATTTTGCTACACGACCGAAGCGCTTCGACCTTTTAATTCATCTTATGCGAACAGGTCCGCATGTCGAAATGCGTTTGCATTGAGACAACATAATTTTGAAGATTAATACAGCTAAATATTTCAATCTGATACCTCATGATCTATTTATTGAAGTAATCTTTTTTTTTTCTTAGAAAAATCTCAAATCAGCATAATCGTGATATATTTACCTTTAATTTTATGCTCGTATCACAAAAAAATCCCAAATCGATTTTCTTCCGTGCAAATCTATCCTCCATTTAAATGCATACAAGTGAATTATGCACATTAGATTTATCTAGCGGTCGTATGTCTCATGTATCGATAAGTCTACGTTCTAAAGAGATGTGGGACAGAATATTTGCAAATGATGTATTTGGATATGCCTATTAATTTAAAGTAAATATGTCACGTGATTACTAGTTTTGTAAGATGAAAATTAGTATCGGGCATCCGTGTAAGGTTATTAATTTATGTCTGGGGTTAGCATCGAGTGACATGGTTCCTTAATTTATGTCCTTGGTCGTGTGTTGTCGATTCTCGATTTTCATCCTTACGAATGAAAGTGGGTCTGAGGTCTGGGATTTAAGGCATGGTCATTGATAGTTCGATCGCCCCGAGCACGCCACGTGTTCAATCATCCCCCCAATTTGTCGCCGAAGCAACCCAAACGCCGTCACTGCTTTCGTGCCCCTCGAAACCTGGTTGGGTTGTCCCAGTTCTCATTTTCGGTTGTATTTGTAAACAAAAAGGTAAAGAATTGGTCAGTGTTCTCGAGCCGACGCAGACACGCTGCTCTGTTATCCGATTCACATGGAGTGCTGCTGCTCTCTGGCATCGGTTGCTTCGATTCTTCGCAACCAGAAGAAAAAGGAACCATTTTTAATTGATTCTTTTTCGTGGGTAATGCTAAAAGTTGACCTCAAGGTGGTGGGGACGCTTGGAATTGAAGGAAAAGAAGTAAAGTGGATAAAGATCAGCATTATTCAATCACTCCCACTCCGGTTCCATGACCCTCTTCTCGTTCGGCTCATCTTTCTCTTTCTTTATTATTGCATCCCAAGATTTCTGGGGAAAGTTTTTTTGCGTCTATTTATGTGACCACGTTCTCTGCGAGGCTTGGTCAGATTTGAGCCGCCTCCTTGCATTTTGGAACTTCGTTTGTGTAAGTTTCCATCCTTTTCTTTGCTGGGTTTCTTTCCTTCTTCTAGTCTGCAATGTCTGAGAGTCAAATTTTTTTTTTTTTTTTTTTGGGGGGGGGGGGGGGGTCAAATCTGAGAGTCAGTTTGCCCCTTCTTTTTTTGTCTATCTGATTCGCATTTGCTCGGTGTTTGCCCTATCTTTTCTAGCCGGTGCCTTTTGAGCTGTGCCATCTCATGTGGAATCGTGGTTTTTCTGGTGTATTTGGGACTGGCTGGGTAACAATTAAAGTTTGCTTTTTGTTTTTTTGTTGTTGACCGTGGAATGTGCTGTGGAGTGAACTGTGCACGAGGGCAATGTTCGTGTAGTAAGGTTGTGATTATGACATTGTAGAATATGGAACTTCAATATCAGCAAAACAATGCCAATATTCTTGCTTCTGGATTCCATTCACCTCCTCTGCGTGAAGTTAAATGTGTAGATGTACTAGTTCAGAGAGGCTTGATGAGTATGGGACTCCTGAATATTGTCTGGTTTTATCTTTTCATAGGTCCAAATGACATGAGCCCTGAAATAACCTGCTGGCCTTTACTTTCGTGTCATGTTGTTCATAATACGTTTCTTCTGCGTGTAGCTCCTTTTACTATAACATCTTTAGGCTTCTGAAACTATGTTTATGTTTCCATGCACAAAGGCACGCTTCCCGGAGCTTATGTGTTGATGGGCGAATATTACAACAACGATGAGACATCCAAAATTCATACCACCGTGAGTATCAGAAATCTTCCTGATCATATATAACTCGGTGTGTGGACTAAGCTCTTTTAGTTGAATTTCATAAGCTTACATTTGTTTTCTTCTCTTTCTACTGAATCATGTCAGGTTGGAAATGTGCCAAATTCTTGCATTCTTGATGGGCGTGGGTATCGGCTAGCCAATACGGTGAGATGTGTTTCTATATCAAGATTTTGCTTCCAGATGTCCAGTGTCTCAATACGAGCTATTCTTATAGCGAGTCTTAAATGAGAATGCCAGAAATTCCTGGATTCTCCATGTACCTCATTTCCTGATATTTGGAAGTATTAATCTTAAAACATCGATTGTGATAGGATTTTCGAGTAGCTTGGTGCGGGTTTCCAGTTAGTTTGTTATTATACCCCTTTGTTCGAAGACATCACTGGAAGATGTTCAGTTGGTATCTTGCAATGATCTGTTGAATAGCCTAGATCCCAGCCTGTTCGAGTGATCTTCACATCTTGTTTTGTGGACTTAAATCATTTCGTTTCCAAGTTTGAAATTTCTTTTCCAGGTCTAATTTTTGTCCTTTTTATCAGGCCCCTTGCCACGCCTTGAGAAATATCTTATGTCCACTTGATAACCTAGGCCTCTGCTCATCAGTGAATGATATTTTCTCTCATATTCTGGCATTGAGCTCTCATATTACTCAGCAATTTCTTTTCTTTATTGGTAAGTTTAATTTTCTGTCTCCCTTGTCTGTTGTGCGAATTCTGTCAGTTATATAATTGTTGTTACTACATAGATTCTCATTGTTCAGTGTCTGGAGTTTTCATCCCTCCTTTTAATTTCGCTCATATCTGTGGAAGAAATTTCTGTTCATTCTTTCCTTTTCATTTTCAATGATCCAGAAAATCTTGTCGTAAGAGATGTTAATAGATACTCAGAAGACTTGGTTGCCTTTTCTGGTTGCCACCCAAGATCTTCAATTGACTGTACATATAAATCTGCTTTTGAGGATGGTCCATCATCTTCAAGGCCTGGAATCCATGAAAAAAGATCCGTGGTTGTCGAGGAAGATTTTCTTGGGAATGCGAGATCTGAAGTTGCAGAAATGTATGACGATTTTAGGGGTGTCCCCTTCATTTTTCAGGGGTATGGCTCTAACATCTTTCTTCCTTCTTCCAAAAATGATAGGCATGACATATTCCAAGCAATGGGCTTTTATACCACATTATTTGCGGCTTCTGCTTGTCTCCCATTTTGTAATCTATGTTGTGCTTTATGGTTCATTGCACTGTTGAGAATCTATTTTACCATGGTAACTTTGAAGAACTCATGCATCACTTTTTCTCAATCATTTTGATCTAGTCATGCTAGTTTTTCCTATAACCGTCTCTCTTGTTGGCAAATGGGATTATCCTGTCAGCTTGCCTTCCTGTGTTCTGTATTATTCCTTGTTTATCCTTATTTTTATTTGCCTGTGTCTAGGTTGATGCTCCCTTTACTATGTCTGAAACTTGCCTTTAAGTTTGCTGTGGCTTGTTGGAGGCTCTCTCTCTCTTATATCAGATGCACACAACTTCAACTGAGTAGGTAATAAGTGTTTGCATTTGAATGAGTAAAATACTAAGATGAGTGCACTCTAAGATGAGTGCACTAGAGAATCTATATTAGGCTCCAGCATCTCATTCTGTACGTTTACTTTTGCATTTCAGTGTTATCTCGCGAATTCAAAGGACGTTGCGTGGTTCCTCTGATGATATCGGATGGTTGCAATATAATCCAGATATGGCTCCAGTTGAGGATGGCACTTCAAAATTTTTAGAAATTCTTGAAGCTATAAGGTATCCGATATTGACAATATTCATCTCATTCTTACTTCAAGCATGAAATGGTGGTTTCTTCGCAATAGACATCATTGCCATTTCCACTTGAATGTCTTTGTTTCTTAATTAGTACTTGAATAAGTCATTTTACTTCCCATTATAGTGTTTGATGTCCTCCAGAACCTGATTTGGCTTGGCTATCTTCAACCCGATTTAGAACATCTTCGCCAGATGATTGTGCTGCTTTGTTTTTTTCAGTATTAGATTATGTTGCTCTTAATCTATGTTTATTTGTGCATGGTTTTAATGACTACCATGGTCTTAACTTTCTCAACTTCTTCAGGAATGGGGAGCACAGACTTCCCAACTCATTCCTTTATCTACTCATACCAGGTTCATTAGGCTTATTTGTTTTTCATGCAATTTCAACGTTCATTCTCGTTTAACTCCCTCCAGTTGGCACTAAAAAATTGTACTTTATTGCAGGTCTCTTTAGCAATCATGGTCCCTTATACTTCGTTGGCACCAAAAGGTTCTTCTCAAAAATGGGCTTGACATGTCACATAGCGAAAATCCACAGTGAGGTGATTAAGTTTTGCGGTTACTATTTTCACTGCAGAAACCATTAACGCACTTATAATCTTCACCACTCATCAAATTATATAGGTTTCTATGCATGTATGCTCTTGTCATCAAATTCTGTTATCTTCTGGCATAGCTTATGGTGTTGGACAATCATTTGTGGCTCTTTTGAATCTTATTCGACAAAGGCATCTGTGGAGCACAATGCATGGGAACTAAAGCAATATATTGAGGAGCTCTACTGGGGGTCGGGTAAGCGTGTGATGTTATTAGGGCACAGCAAAGGCGGGGTGGATGCTGCAGCCGCCTTGTCAATATTCTGGGACAACTTGAAAGGAAAAGTTGCTGGATTGGCGCTGGTTCAGAGCCCATATGGCGGCACTCCTGTAGCTTCTGATATACTTCGCGAGGGCCAGATTGCTGCCAAAGAAACCAGGAGGATAATGGAGCTCATAATTTGCAAACTGATTAAGGTACTCTATTCACTGAAAGAATTGCTTCGCATAATCTTTTATGAAGTGGCAACTCATCTATTTCCATTTCATTACATGCCAAATGATTCAGCAGAAAAAATAATGGAAAGCCTAGAGATTTAATCTAGACAGTCCATCAAATATCCTAAAAGAATTCATTGATCACAGAATACTCTCTGCTATGCAATATCTTCCATTCCCATACTAATCCAACCGAACTTGGACGATCAGTCTTTGAGCTATGCATTCTTGTGAAAGATGGCTAACTTCATTGATTCTTGAACTTTTATTCTTTCATGAGTATTAAGCTAGGTAAGATTACCCTGGGCATTTGCCAGTATAAAGCTGGACTAAGTGAAATTTGGAAGGACAAGTTGACTTCACAGGACATTGAACTGTCAAGGAGTCATTTAGTACTTTATTTGGTTTAAAGCCTTTCAATTTGGTTCTGGTTATAAACATGACTCATTTAGATTGATTACATCATTGGTCCAGCAAGTTTGGGAATGCTTTTTAAATGAGTTGCAGGAATACAAATGTGATCAGTGATGTTATGATATGCATTTCACCTTACATCAATACTTTTTCCTTGACAATTTGCAAGCCTTTTCTGTAACCAATAAAGTTTCAGGAAGTTTAATTGAGGATACTTTCGTGCTCACTTCTTTTATCCATTTTCGCTTTTCTGTTCTCTGTTTCAGCTCCTTTAATGATGAAATCCATGTTGCATAAAGGATAACCTTCCTGGCCTGTTCTCGTTCTGTTTTGCTGACTTGATAAATCTATTGGTCACCTGTTTTAGGGTGATATACGGGCATTGGAGGACCTCACGTATGAAAAGAGGAAGGAGTTTATCCTGAAAAACAAGCTTCCAGATGGAATCCCTCTTATTTCTTTCCATTCTGAAGCAAGTATAGCTCCGGGCGTACTTGCGTCAATGACGCACATAGCCCATGCAGAGCTTCCATGGCTTCCTCTTCTGAATTTCGGCAATGAGAACTCTGATGATCTTGTATTGCCAGGAGGTCAGGTTCCTGTTGCCATTCCTCTTTCTGCTGCTATGGCTGTTTGTGCTCTCCATCTGCAATTAAGATATGGCGAGAAAAGTGATGGGGTAGTGACGTGTCGAGACGCTGAAGTTCCCGGATCATACGTGATTAGACCCAACCAGAAGCTTGACCACGCATGGATGGTTTACTCTTCGAGGAAGAACAACCCGAGCGAGCCTGATGCTAGTGAGATGTGCGAGGCCATCTTGACTATGCTTGTGGAGATTGGAGTGGAGCGTTACAATAGCTGAGTTGCTCAATCTTGAAGACCTCCATTCATTCATTCATTTTCGCTTGTGATTGAGGACTCTTTTCTTCCCCATGTCATACGATTTGGCAAAATAGAAATGCATTGGTTTACGAGTAATTTGCCTATCTCTGCCTGTTATCTGTGTGTTTGATTCAAAATTCAGAGAACTGATCATCTGATTTCAAGAAAGGCAATTGCTGGAAAAACAATTCGTGCGGGCAAACAACTCGGGACCAATTGGAAAAGATTGGTCGTTGCACGGTAAACTATACCTGATAATTGCACCGTGGTCTGGTGGTAAAAGGAGTCCGGTAATCATGATATCATTCAAGGTACTCAGCTGATATGCGGAACGAGAACAAGGAAAGACAAGGCATGCTATGGAAGATAGCTGTTGGAAGGTCGGAGTAGGTGCATTCTTTCATTTCTTTGATTCGCAGCTCACTCTGATGGGTATTCCTCCGTATGCTGTACTCTTACCATGGTCGATTCCCTTGACACCAAACCACCGAAAGTGGATATCTGATTTAGAAATGATTCTGGAGCAAAAATCCGTTTGATAACCTAACTTCTAAAGTAAAAATCTATTTGGTAAAAATTTTTACTTTTGAAGTGAATTTCACTTATGATATTATTTTTTCCTCAATTTGAGAAGTTAAAAAACTAACTCTTCCAACTCAATAAGTACTTCTCGCCTTACATTCTTTTCATTATGTCCTTACTCTATTTTCGATTATACTCACTTCTGCCGACCTCCATTGG
The DNA here is from genome assembly GCA_028455895.1 of Rhodomyrtus tomentosa. Lineage (NCBI taxonomy): Eukaryota > Viridiplantae > Streptophyta > Magnoliopsida > Myrtales > Myrtaceae > Rhodomyrtus > Rhodomyrtus tomentosa. The sequence continues at coordinate 38,466,827 of JAPCWY010000004.1, forward strand.
CTGCCGCTCACGACCACCGCCGACCATAGCTTGCCCTCGCCCACTGCAGCCACCAGTCGACCGCCCCCAATAGCCAACCACTGCCGACCATTGCCTCCCCCCGCCAACAGTAGACCTCCGCCGATTGTTGCCCATCGCCGCCACCGCCGCCCTAAGTAACTAACCACTGTCGCCTATGGTCCATTGCCGTCGCCAATAGCCATCCCTTGCCACCAATCATCAATCACCATGTCAACCGTCGCCACAGAATCGCCGTCTCTGACCCTAGAAATAAAAAATAAATACTATTTTTTAAAAAGTAAATAATATTTTTAATAATAAAAAAATATTTTTAAAGAAATTTAAAAAGTTCAAAATGAAGTAGGAATACTTCGGCCGACGGTAATAATTTTTCATGAAAGATTTAGTATTAATGATATTTCGGAAGTAGAAATTTCCAAACGTTACCAAAAGCATTTCTCTTATCATAAATAATTTTTGGAGCACATGTGAAAAAATCAAATTTTACTTTTGAGGAGAAGCATAAAAATCAATTTATGGTTAGAATTTGATTTATGAAGCAAAAGTGGTTAACACGCGCGCCCTAAGATTGCTTCCATGTGCAGGAGAGTAATGCCCCGGAATGGCTCGGGATACTTCAGAGGCCTACTGCACAGGCACGATCCCCGTCAAGGTATTTCTGTGATATTTAGGTCCAAAATGAGGTAAGCATACGAAGATGTGCACACTTGAAGAAATAAGCTTTGCCAATTGAAGTGGGACTGAAGCTAAAAGCATTGTTGATTGGGCAAGAGGGAAAATGAGCGAAAGGGCTCTGTTTTGCGCGCTGTTGAAGCCGAAACGAATTTTAACGTAAAGATAACCGCACCATTGCTCAGGAAGTCGCGTTCTTTAGGTGGAAAGTCACTTTCATATGCTGATTATGATAGAATATGAACTGGAGGAGCAGAGTACATTCCAAAGTATTGTCATTTCCCAAATTGGTAAAAGGCCAAGAAGGGATCTTGTACGTGCCCTTCATATTTTTCTCCTTGACTCACTCGATTGCTTTCCTCCCCCTTGGATGTGATTAATGGGCTGTGAGGTCCCACCTTTTGGACCACTTTATGCTGGAGGGTTTTGCAGCGTACAATGTCATGAAGCTTCCCTTGATGAATCAGATTCAGAAGCCGTAACGATGCAGAGTGGTAAATTTCGGGGCCCCAGCTTTTGAGGCATCAATGGCATCTGGCCCTTCTTTCAATGAGCCATGTGCTGTTATTGCATCATGGATTGCGTACCCATCTAGGAGATACGAGAGCCAAGGAGAACCAAACTCTGGGACCCTTTGTTTCTGAGAAGAGCACAAGTCTGGGTTGGCTCTTTTGAGCTCCCACAGATCGGATAAGAAGAGAGCAATGGCCGGTGGCATCAGTTGGGGCCGACGGTGATTCGCAAGGACCCATCGAATCGCCAGTAAGATATTTTGTGGGCCTGCAAGTGCCTCAGCCCATTGATTGATGCCCTGAAAATTGCAAAACTCTTGCTTATATTGAGGTAGCTTGTCTCGTTGGAGGACCATGTTAAGAGCATTTGGAGCAGAGGAAAGCAAAGTGCAGCTCTGGGGTACTTGTTGCCAACTGCAGAGCTGTCCTTGGACACTGGTTGCCGGGACCAGGAAGATTATCTCCAATCAAGATGGAGACTAAGAGGATCAGTCAAAGCGTTAAGGCCCAAGAAGCCCGGAAAAAAACAAGAGATGGTTACTCTTCGAGACTTGAGAGAGAGAGAGACATGTCATCTATCAAATTACTCGAAACGATTATGGTGATTTTCAAATTATAAGTAACTTTGTAACTCAACATTTGCATGATTCGACGGCAAGTGGAGATTTGATTATCGCAGTGCAGTGGTTTCAATCGTAAAAGAGTGCCGCATTTTTATTTTTATTTTTATTTTTTTGACGATGATCTACAAACGAACCCACCCAGAATTACAACAGCTTACATCAGCTCTTGATAAGCTATCTGATCCAACTTTGAGATGCTGCGATTTTAGGTCATGTCTCAGAGTTACAGCGCAGGACGTTTTATTACCATATGCTCTTTCAATTCCACCAATTCCGTCACTGGCTCATAAGACATTCGAGATTGAAACCCACTAGAAGGCTCCGTTTGTTTAATGAAAAACGAATGGTTTGAAATTTATTTTCCTAAAAAACGATCGCATGCATTTCTTAAAATAAGCAGCCAATGAAAATTATTATCATTATCGACAACTGTTTATGTCTAAGTTACTTTCGTGTATGATAAATATACTCTTTGTTCATGCATTTTTATAAGCGATGTAAGCTATTGTTTTCAATAAAATATTTTCAAAACCATTCATTTTCGTGGGAAAAAAAAAAACGGAGTCATCCAACATGATTTTCACGTGCAAAGAATTCTCTTTTTCCTTATTCCAATAAGAAGCATTATGGCAGACCAAAATCACAATAATAATAATAATAATAATAATAATAATAATAATAATCCCTACATCACGAGAAAATATTTAGTGGTTATCATGCACCACATCAATTACTTATGTGGCTTCATTAATCAATAATACATTGCCACGTGTCACTGAGATGAAATAAAGAAAAAATAATATTTTCTCTCTTCCTCCTCTTTCACGCCATTTCTATTCTGGCCGTCTGACTTTCGATGGCCATTAGCACCGTCACAACTTAGTTTTGGTCGGCTCTTCCATGTCCGTCCATGCCCGCCGACACCAAGAGAGCCACATGCGGCAAATCGCAAAACGAGCCTTTGTCTTGGCCGGCTCCTTCAACCATGTTTTTCTTCAGGTCTGGGTTCAAGTCTTCCTAGCCACTCTTCAGATTTGGCGTCCATGGCCACCAATGCCAAAGTGCTGTCGTCGTTCGGAGCCTTGGTAGAGACCCCAAGCAGCCGCGGAGGAGGGCGGCCCTCGAGCGAGATGGCTTGCTTAGTGTTGACGGCCGTGGACGACCAGATCTAGAGAACCAACCATGATGAAGCTTGGAGGCGGTGCCCATGGAAGACATATGGGCCATGGAGGACCGAGCTGTCGTCGCTTGTGGCCATGATGTCCGAGCCAACGGCACTGCCTTTGCACGTTGGCTGGAAGCAGCAGAAGCCGAAGGGGTTGGAGGCCGTTGCGAGGCCCGACCATCATGCTACTGACGGCCATGGCCACAAACCACAAAAGGTCGTTGGCGCCGGTGGTCATTGTTGGCTGGGGTCCGCCTCTTTGTGGGGCCCAGCCAATTGATTTTATTTGTTTTATTTTAAAAGCAAGATAAAAAAAAGGAAACAAAAGTGGGCTGCCTTTCTCATACGTGTATTCTTTGTCTGCGACGTGAAACCGAGAAGAATATAAAGAAAAAAAATAGCTCTCGGCCACCAAGAGAAAGAAAATAAAAAGAAGAAAAGGGGCTGCGACTTGTGGCCTCAATTCGAAAGCCAAACGTCATTGAAATTCGCTCAAATTTCGATGTTGTTCATGAGAACGAGATCTACAAGTTGATCGGTTTCGTTCGTTGAGATTTCTCTCCGAACTCTCCTATTACGGTTAGGATTTTCTTGCCCCCTTTTGTATTATTCCACCTTTATGGTGAGGAAAACTCCCGTGATGTTGATGTTGATATTGAACCTCTAGTGTCTGACTAGAGAGAAATACTTTGTGTATTCTGCTATTTTTGGTGATTAGTGGAGATTTTTGGTCTTTTGTGATTTTTCCCGATTCGGGTTTTCCACGTAAATCTTAGTGTTTTATCTCTTTATCATTCCGTTATTACATTTACATATTGCAAGGTTGTTAGTTGATGCTGATTGAATTGGAGTAGTTTCGAGAATTAGTGTTTGATCCTGAATTTACTTGGTTTGTGCCGAAGTGCTGCCCTTTTTTTCCATAACAAAATGGTATCAGAGCTAGAGTTGAGATTCTAGTATTAGATGGAGGATACGAGTGGCACTATGTTTGAGTTAAATGTCTTGAATTACTCTATATGAAAGCCTCGAATGGAAGACGTGTTATATTGCAAAGATTTATTTGATCCGGTCGAAGGTGATGAAACTAAAAGAGATAAGGAAGATAAAGAGTGGGAGCGAATGGATCGGAAGACGGTTGGGTTTATCCAACAATGGCTTGATGATAGTGTGTTTCATCATGTTATCCAAGAAACAAAAGCGGGTACTTTGTGAAAGAAATTGCAACATCTCTATGAGAGGAGAACTCCACAAAATAAGGCTTTTTTAGTCAAACGACTTCTGAATTTGAGATACAAGGAGGGAAGTAGCATGTTGGAGCATTAGAGTGAATTTTAAGACGTTGTAAATCAATTGACAAATCTTGAGATTGACCTTGGTGATGAATTGCAATCATGTTTATTGCTTGGTACTCTTCCTGATAGCTGAGATACCTTGATTGTGGCATTAAATAATTCGGCTCCTTATGGCGTACTTTCCATAAGCTTGATTAACAAAATCTTGTTTAATAAAGAACAAGGAGGAAAGACTTGAATTTTGCTTCTAAATCAAAAACACTTATCGTAGAACACAAAAGATTAAGTCAGTCAAGAAAGTTTCAAAGTAATGACTAGGGCAAGTCACAAGGAAGATCGAAGTCAAGGCCGAGGAGAACGGTGAAGTGTTACAATTTTAGCAAGATGTGACATTATGCCAAAAAGTAATGGGGGCCGAAGAAAGATAAATTCCATGATAGAAATGAGGATAAAAAGAAAGAAAAGAATCAGCTTACAACAACAGTTGCAGCTGATGGTGATATTGTGTTCATTTGTGATGATGGTTATGTAAATCTCACATGCCAAGATTCTAGTTGGGTTGTCGATTCTGTAGCTTCTTATCATGTTACTTTGCGGCATGACTTCTTTACATCATATCGCAACGGTGATTTTGGTTGTGTTAGGATGGGAAATAGTGGTGTCTCCAAAGTTATCAGCACAGGAGATGTTAATCTAGGGACCGATATGGGATGTACTTTGCTTCTGAAAAATGTGAGGCATGTTCCAGATATTCGACTTCACTTAATCTCCACATGTGCCTTAGATGACGATGGTTATTGCAACTCCTCCTATGATGCAAATGGAAATTGACTAAAGATTCTATGGTGGTGGCAAAAGGCAAAAAGACATGTAATCTCTATACCATGCAAGCAAATTTGATGCGACAAGAGGTAAATGCAGTAAAGGATTCCTCAGTTGACTTATGCAAATGAGGCTTGGTCATTTTAGCGAGAAAGGGCTTGAAACTCTTGCTAGGAAGAATCTTCTACCATTGAAAGAGAAAAATCTGATGGAGTGTACTCACTGTCTCACAGGTAAGCAACATCGATTCTCATTTCATAGTTCGCTCCACACGGAAAACCTGATGTACTTGATTTAGTTCACACTGATGTTTGTTGTTTGGATGTTAGAATACTTGGTGGTGCATTGTATTTTGTGACATTTATTGATGATTGCTCCAGAAAAGTATGGGCTTTTGCTTTGAAATCAAAAGATTAGGTGCTTGCGGCCTTCAAACAATTTCATATCAGTATTGAAAGGGAAACAAGTAAAAAGCTAATGTGTTCGAGCTGACAACAGTGGTGAATATAAAGGATCATTTGAGCATTACTGCAAGGACTATGGTATCAAGCTTGAAAAGACTGTTTCGAAAACACCACAGCATAATGAGTAGCAGAGAGAATGAACCGGACGATCAATGATCGGATTCGGTGTATGCTGTCTCATGCGAAATTGCCTGAGCCATTCTGGGGCGAAGCGATAAGAACAACAGTTCATTTGATAAATCTTTCTCCATCAATTCCTCTTAAAGGTGATGTTTCGCAAAGAGTATGGAGTGGGAAAGATGTCTCTTACAATTATCTGAAGGTGTTTGATTGTCAAACATTTGTACATGTTCTAAGAGATGAGAGATCCAAACTTGATAACAGGTCTAAATAGTGTATTTTCTTGGGTTATGGAATTAAGAGTTTGGCTACATGTTATATAAAGAAAGTTATTAGAAGCCGAGAAAGTTATTAGAAGTCGAGATGTGGTATTCTTTGAGCATCAGACCATTGAAGGCATAGACAAGCTAGAGAAATTAAAGAATGTAGCTCAACACATTGTTAGTTTCAGCCCAAATCCTCCTACCGTATTGGGTGAAAATCACGGGGGAGGAGTGCAGGGAAATCATGAAGAAGATGAATCCTCATGTAATGTTGATTCTTCAGTTGAGACATGTGAGTAGTTGAACCAGAACAATTAGATGAGTAAGAGCAAATAGCTGAGCCAATTGAATAAGAACAAGCAGACTAACCTCAAGTTAGAAGATTAGAAAGAGATCCTCGACCCTCAGAAAGATATCAACCATATGAATATGTGTTATTTACTAATGCAGTAGAGCCTAAAACTTATGAAGAAGCTATGTTATGCGATCAAAAAAATAAGTGGCATGAAACTACGCAAGATGAGCTCAAATCTTTGCATGAGAACCACACATTTGAGTTGGTGAAGTTATCTAAGAGCAAGAGGACATTCACAAATAAGTGGGTGTATAAGTTAAAGACGGAAGAAAACAGTTTGAAGCCACGATACAAGGCCATGCTCATTATGAAGGGCTTTCGTCAGAAAAAGGGAATCGACTTTGAAGATATTTTTTTACCGGTTGTGAAAATGCCTTCTATTATAGTTGTTCTTGGGTTGACCGCTAGTTTGGATTTGGAAATTGAACAATTTGATGTAAAAATAGCTTTTATTCATGGAGACTTAGAAGAAAAGATATATATGGAGCAACCAGATGGTTTTAAAGTTAACGGCAAGGAGCATCTTATATGTAGGCTAAGAAAGAGTATATACGGTCTCAAGCAAGTGCTAAGACAATGGTACTTGAAGTTTGATTCATTCATGAAAGCTCATGAATATGGTAAAACTACTTATGATTCTTGTGTCTTTATTAAAAGATTTTTCGATGATGATTTTATTATCCTCCTGCTCTATATGAATGACATGTTGATAGTTGGGCATGATGCTAACAAAATCAAGAGGTTGAAAAATGAATTGAGCAAGGCTTTTGCGATGAAAAATCTAGGGCCGGCTAAGCAAATCCTTGGCATAAGGATTACTCGTGATAGGAAGAATAGAAAACTTTGGCTATCTTAGGAGAAGTATATTGAAAAGGTGCTTGAAAGATTCAACATGAGCACATGTAAATCGGTGAGTACTCCACTTGCTGGTCACTTTAAGTTGAGTAGCAATTAATGTTCTACGAGTGAAAGAAAATGAAGAGATGATAAAAGTTCCTCGTGCATCTACTGTGGGTAAGGAACTTTAGCAATGAATGTTTTACGTTTGATGTATGTCATGGTTTGTACAAAATCGAATATTTCTCATGCAATTGGTGTCGTGAGTAGGTTTCTCTCAAATCCAGGCAAAGAGCATTGGAGTGCTATGAAATGGATTTTTCGATATCTTAGAGGCACTTCCAGATTATGCCTATGTTATTGAAGCAAAAAGCCTGAGTTAAGTGGCTATTCCGATTCTAATTGTGCCGGTGACAGTGATTCCAGAAAGCCTACATCGAGTTATATGATGACTTTCGTAGGGGGAGCAGTTTCATGGAAATTAAGATTGCAAAAATGTATTGCTTTGTCTACAACTGAAGCGAAATATATAGCAATCATCGAAGGAGGCAAGGAACTCTTATGAATGCAGAAATTCTTGCAAGAATTAGGTTTGAAGCAAGAAAAATTCATTCTATTTTTCGATAGCATGAGCGCTATTTATCTCAGCAAGAATCCAGTGTCACATTCAAGATCGAAGTATATCAATGTGAAGTATCATGGAGTTCGAGAAACGTTAGAAGAGAAGTTTTTTCTTCTTGAGAAAATCCGTACAGACAACAATGGATCCAACATGATAACCAAAGCCTTGCCCACGGTAAAACTTGACTCTTATAGAAGAAAAGCAGACATAATGGAATTCCCCACATGAGGCCAAGGGGGAGATTTGTTGGCTGGGTCCGCCTCTTTGTGGGGCCCAGTCAATTGATTTTATTTGTTTTGTTTTAAAGCAAGATAAAGAAAAAAAAAAAAAAGAAACAAAAGTGGGCTGCCTTTCTCATGCGTGTGTTCTTTGTGCGCAACGTGAAGTCGAGAAGAATAGAAGAAAAAAAGAGCTCTCACCCATTGAGAGAAAGAAAAGAAAAAGAAGAAAAGGGGCTGTGGCTTGTGGTCTCGATTCAAAGCCAAACATTATCGAAATTCGCTCAAATTTCGATATGTTGTTTGTGAGATCGAGATCTACAAGTTGATCGGTTTCGTTCATTGAGATTTGTCTTCGAACTCTCCTATTACGGTTAGGGTTCTTGTCCCTTTTTGTATTATTTAACCTTTGTTGTGAGGAAAACTCATGTGATGTTGATGTTAAGCCTCTAGTGTGTGACTAGAGAGAAATACTTTGTGTATTCTTCTATTCTTGATGATTAGTGGAGATTTTTGGGTCATTCGTGATTCGGGTTTTTCACGTAAATCTTGATGTTATATCTTTTTATCATTCCATTATTACATTTACATATTGCGAGGTTGTTAGCTGATACTGAATTGAATTGAAGTAGTTTCGGGAGTTAGTGTTTGATCATGGATTGGTTTGCTTTGTACCAAAGTGCTGCCCGTTTTTTTCCCCAATAGTCATGGAAGTCAGATCTGAGGAGTGGCCAAGAGGACGATTGAACCCATATCTTATGGGAAACATGGGTGAAGGAGCTAGCGAGCCGAGCAAGAAGAAGGCTCGTTTGACCCATGGGGATGACCGACGATGACTTGGTACCGACGACCATGGAAGAGCCGGTTAGGACAAAGCTTGTGGTGATGCGTCAATTGCCATGAAAGACGGAACAAAAATGGCGTGAAAGAGGAAGAAGACAGAAATTTCTTTTTTCTTTATTCCAACTCAGTGATGTATGGCATCGTATTATTGGTTAATGTGCGCCAGATTAGCAATTGATGTGGCGCTCGACAATCACTTAATGTTTTCTCATAAATCACAGCCACGAGTAAAATGAAATTAATTTCACTAACGCGAAGCCGTCATCCAAGACTCTTGAATATGGTAATTTACCAAAAGAAGGATGAAATGAGCAAACAAAATAAAGAGGCATTACGGAAAGATTTTGCCGACATGATGATCAAAATAATCATAACAAATAAAAGCGTGGAACGTTGGTCCCACGTCCCCAAGTATCTCTATCATTTGATCCCAGCTCCATCATACAATCGGCAGGTTTGATCATTGCAATGTTGACTTTGCGTGAACATTACCATGTATCAATCCAAAACAAAAGAGAACAGGAAGAACCCAAAACAACAAACAAACAAAATGTGGGGAAACTCGAAATGCCACGCCCTTGGAATGTAATCTCCTCACTTAAATTTCACTTACTCTATCATTATTATATTACCGAAAACATCTCATGTCAATTAACTCTGAAATTCGTACCCTCTTGATATACACGTGACATCTCTGTACCTGTCAGTTTAAGCTTTCGAAGAGGGATATTGCCCGATTAAATACATGATGCTCCTTCTATACATGCATTCTCTATCCGCCTATCGATTCGCATCGATATATGATTTTGTAAAGAGTAAATGATACAAATGGATCCTGAATGTTGACCCAATGTGTTATATAGCCCCTCAACTTTAAAATTTGTTGAATGTGATCTCTGGGCTTTAATCTAATGTCATCCTTGAGTTTTTAATTTATTCAACATGATCCCTGAATTTTTTATACATATTCAATCTAATCTCTAGACTATATGACAATGTTCTGTATTGTCATTACCTTAATTCAAGTGGAGGGACAATACTAAACAGTTTCATATAATTCAGGAATTAAAAAAGTTTAAAGATCACGTTAAATAAATTAAAGTTTAGAGACGACATTATTTATTGAGTTAAAGTTCAGGGAATACATTAAATAAATTTAAAGTTGATAGCTTTTGTGAACATAATTTTGGAGGTGGCGCTGGTGTAATTGATTGAGGTGACATGTATGTGCAGAGCCCGAGTGCAGTGCACTTACTGTAGACGACGAGGAAAGGTATGGATGAACGTGGGGCGTGTGACGGACGGATCGTCGGTAGGCGAAAAGCATTACGTTCGACTGGCGGACCCTGCTATTCCTTCTTCGCGGCCAATGCTTTCATGTGCTTCCGGTACATCTTCCCACTCCTTTTCCAATTGAATGACCCTTCTGTACAAGAAATACGCTGTGGCTCCTGTTGGTCTGGTAATCCCTGCTGCATATAGAAGTGTAGTAGTGGACAGGATTATACATACATGTTGGCCTATCATCGTTGTCTGTACGCGCGACACACCCCGCAAGGTGCCAAGTATACAGGACATGGAGCGCACGGGTAAGAATGATCGGTCGGTTACGCTACACGCAAGCGGTATAATCGTCGTGTAAAGTACTCCCTCGGCAAGTATGAAGCGTTCGGGCAGCCTAACCACCATCGAGGGCCGTTCGCACCAAAAACCGACCAAGTCGTCCCTATTGATATGCACGCGACTAGTGAGTTTTATTGAGCTCGCGGGCCATTTTCGATAACCGTAAGAAATTTATCGATAGTAATGTACATGGATGGCCATTAATCAGCTCTCGACGTACCCACGGCTTACGATTGTCGAAATAGGTCCGTCCAAAAGGTTGACAGACCAACTCGTGGGCGATATGGGGCAAAGATCCTCGGAGACGTGAAGGCATGTTGATAACTGCAAGAGAACCTGTCTAAAACGGTCATGTCATAACCATTATAAATACCAGCGTTCGTCTACTGGATACCCGCGCACAAACAAACATGCTACCTTTCAATTCTCACATTTATATAGTTTCCAGACCCTTGACGTCGATCAAATTCAGGCTTGTTTCTTAGCGGTAGTTTCTAGATTCGGATCGTCGATTAAATTCTTTTTGCTGTTCCTGAGTGCCTAGTCATTGATTAAATTTCGGCTTTAAGCTCCCAGACTTGGCCGCCCAATAAATTCCGGCATAATTTGTATACATTCGGTCCCATTTGAGTACGGATGTATTCTCAAGTTTTTTTCCCCCCCGGAGTATTCTCAAGCTTTGTTGTCAATTAAGTCTGACACATCCGCGCAAGTGAGAGAGTGTTGGAAACCACAAAATACTTTTTGGGTCTCAAGGAGACTATTCGTAACCCAAGTTCATATACTTGAAATCCAAAGAGTTGTTCCTAGGAAATTTTGTCTATTTATTATTCTAGTCTTTCAAGATAGTTTTGAATGTTATGTATCTAGATGTTTTTGTTCTTGTATCTAGAGTAAACGTAGAGTCATGTCTTAAGATTATAAATAAGCGTGTTTTGTAATCATTTTAGCATGAGTGAATAAACTTCATTTCCAGATTTCCTTCTTCAAACTTTTCTGTATCAGAGTAATGTGCCTCTGAGATCCAACAGAGAGAGAGAGATGAGTGTGGCAGCAGCCGCGGTGGAGTAAGATGTCAATGTGGCTCTGGCTAACTGTAGTGGTGAAGGTGATGGTTAATTGAGTCTAGGGGAAGATATTGATGTCGCGGTACCAGGGTGAGTCGTTAGCATCGGTAGCGTACATAGTGAAGGTTTCAACCTGATGTAGAACAATTAACATGTGATTATCTCGTCAAATTGGATCGTCAAAAGCTAGCGCGATTTCGTCGGTAATTTCGAATCTTGGATCAAACGATTTTAGATAGCACTCAAAACTGGTCGGTCGAAGCGAAACGGTTGTCTGATTTGAAGTCACCACTTTGCTGTACGGTACGATGGATTTTGACATTCCAGATTCGTTTAGATCACTTTTCGATCAGTTTTCTAATTTATGAAATTTTCAATATTCTGATTATTTTTAATATTTGATTCGGATTCCATTAGGGTAAGTTAGATACGATTTAGATTACGTTATCTATAGTTATTATGATGCCTAAAGGGGTCTTATCTCTATATATATGACGTCCATCTTTGTAATATGCACATTATCATTCAATCAAATTCGAGTATTTTTTGAAATTGTTTTCCAAGTTCACTTCTCTCTGCGTCATTCGATTCAGAAAATGATTCTCCTGTGACGATGGTGAATAACGTGAATGTCAATCTCCCCATAGCTGAGGGCCATGAAAACGAGCCTATTACACGTACGGAGTTCAATCAATTCATGGATCAAACCGATCGGAGGTTTCAAGAGATCCTTGAGGCCATCCAGCGTTTGTCCACAAACCAAGCTCTTGGTGTTCTTCCAGCCAAGCGAATTACTGTCGCTCGTGATCCCGAAGTTGCCATGGAACATGGAGGAATTCCCAATATAGAATTCAAAATTATGCCGAGGATACTAAAGACGAAGACAAAGAGCATTTCCAGGGCATGCTCATTCGTGGAAGTTGTCAATATAGAGGATTCGAGGATGAGAACGTTCGTGGAGATTGCCGACAGGGAGGTTATCGCCGAGATCCTAAGCAATATCAATTGAAGGTAGATCTCCCAACTTTCAATGGTAACCTAGATATTGAAGACTTTATGGACTGGCTTTGGGAGGTCGAAACTTTTTTCGATGCGATGGAGGCTGAAGAGGATCGCCAAGTGAAGCTTGTCGCGTATAAACTGAAGGGTGATGCTTTGGTTTGGTGGGAGTAGATTCAATTGAATCGACGTCAACAAGGACATGCACCAATCCAGAAATGGAGTCAGATGAAATGGAAGTTGAAGAAGCGATTCCTTCCATCGAATAATGAGCAGTTGCTATTTCAGCAATTCCAGAATTGCAGGCAGTTGAATCGGTCCGTCCAAGCTTATACAGGCAAGTTTCTTCGACTCTTTGCTCGCAATAACCTTGAAGAATTAGATGCCCAACAGACTGCTCGGTACATGGACGGGTTGCGACTCAATATCTAGGATCAAGTGTCCCTGCATCAATTGTTTACTGTAGAATCAGATGCCCAACAGACTGCCGAGCAGGATCAAGTGTCCCTGCTCGGTACATGGACGCCTAATCTGAGTGCTCATAATCCATATGCCAAACCTCAACCGATTAAATGTTATAAGTGCAATGAGTTGGGCCATCGTTCCAACGATTGTCCATGGCGGAGGATGGCTAATGTTGTTGAGCGTGATGATGAAGCCTATGAAGAAGAGTGGGTGGATGAGGAAGAAGTAGATGATGAAGTGGGTGAGCAAGTCAATTGTGTTATTTGACGTCTATTGCTTGCCCCACGGATAAAAGACACCCAGCGAAATCAACTCTTTCGCGCTCGTTGTACTGTTAATGACAAGGTATGCGATGTCATCATTGATAGTGGAAGTTGCGAAAATATAGTATCAAAGGCATTGGTGGATCACTTGCAGTTGAAGACAGAGCCACATCCCGCACCTTGTACGATCGAGTGGATTCGTAAAGGAGCAGAACTTAAGGTAACTCAATTATGTCACCTACCTATTTCGATTGGGAAATCATATCAGGATATTATCGTCTGTGATGTTGTGGGGATGGATGCATGCCATGTGTTATTAGGACGATCTTGGTAGTATGATGTAGATATCACTCATCGAGCTAGGGAGAATACTTACTCTTTCGTGTGGAAGAAGATTAAAATTACTTTGAAACCAAAAAGTAGCCCTCCCTAGATTCTAAAGAAGCAAGGCACTGACGTTATGTTAAATATTCGTAAACGTGAGGAAATGTATATGATTGTGGAAAAGGGAGATCAGCAAGCCGTGATTAGTATTCCTGATGTTCTTAAGCCCTTGCTGAAGGCTTTCTGTGATGTAATGCCAGAAGACTTACCTAACGGATTACCTCCTTTGAGGGATATCCAGCATGAGCTTGATTTTCTTCCAGGTGCCAGTCTCCCTAACTTGCCACATTATCAGATGAATCCGAAGGAGAACCAGGTTTTGCAAGATTAGGTGGGAGAGCTCCTTAGAAAGGGATTCTTTTGCGAGAGCAAAAGTCCTTGTGCTATTCCTGCGCTTCTCACGCCAAAAAAAGATGGAAGTATGCGGATGTGTGTCGATAGCCGTGCCATCAACAGGATTACCATCAAGTACAGATTCTCGATTCCTCGACTGGATGATATGCTAGACAGACTTGCTGGATCAAGGGTCTTTATGAAGATCGATTTGCGTAGTAGATACCATCATGTTCGTATCCGTCCTAGTGATAAGAGGAAAACGGCTTTCAAGACAAGTGCGGGTTTGTATGAGTGGCTTGTTATGCCGTTTGGCCTTACTAATGCACCTAGTACTTTCATGCGTTTGATGACTCAGGTCCTTAAACCTTTCATTGGCAAATTTGTGGCGGTTTTCTTTGATGACATTCTCATATATAGTCCTGATGATCGGCAACACATGAAGCATCTGAGAGTCCTGCTGGCCTTGCAGTCGAACAACTTATTTATAAATTTGAAGAAGTGTAGTTTCATGACAGAACGACTTCTTTCCCTAGGCTTTGTTGTTGGAGCAGATGAACTTCGTGTAGATGTAGAAAAGGTGACTGCAATCCGCAAATGGCCAGTGCCCCAAAATGTTGGCGAGGCTCGTAGTTTCCATGGCCTTGCTACATTCTATCGGCGCTTTATTAGGAATTTCAGCATTATTATGTTCCAATCACTAATTGTTTGAAGAAGGGAAATTTTCATTGGGGTGATGAAGTGGAAGCCAGTTTCAAGCTCATCAAAGAAAAGCTCTCCACTGCTCAAGTATTGATGCTCCATAACTTTGAGAAAGTGTTCGAGCTGGACTGCAATGCTTATGGAATAATAATTGGCACTGTTCTTTCCCAAGAAGGTAAGCCTATTACCTATTTTAGCAAAAAACTTAATGATGTTTGCAGGCGATGGTCTACGTATGAGAGAGAGTATTATGCTCTAGTGAGATCTATTAAGCATTAGCAACCGTATCTTTATCAGCAAGAGTTTGTACTGAATACGGATCATTAGGCTCTTAAGTATATAAAGAGCCAAAAACATCTGAATAGTATGCATGCGAGGTGGGTTTTCTTTTTAGAGCAGTTTAATTTTTTGCTTCTTCATAAGGCGGGACACTTGAATAAAGTTGCAGATGCCCTTAGTCGTCGTGCTGAAACATTAGATACCAGGCGCAATGAAGTTGTTGGTTTCAATCATCTTTGTATTTTCTATGCTGACGATGATGATTTTGGTGAGATATGGGAAAAATGTTCAGAAACGAGCTGTAACTTAGATATGATTCTTCAAGACCAGTTCCTATTCTTTAGGAACAGATTATGTATTCCTCGTGGATCATTGCGGGAGCAGCTCATTCGAGAACTTCATGGTAGTACCTTAGGTAGACACTTTGGTCGCGACAAAACTGTAGCATTGGTTGAGGATATGTACTATTGGCCCCAATTAAAGAGAGATGTAGGGAGTTTCATTAATAAATGATATACTTGTCAGATTGCTAAAGGTCATTCTCAGAATACTGGATTATATACTCTTCTGCCTATTCCTATTGGCCTCTGAATAGATATTTCCATGGACTTTGTGTTGGGACTTCCCCGAACACAACGTAGTTTCGACTCTGTTTTTGTGATGGTTGACAGGTTTGAAAGATGGCACATTTCATTTCTTGTAAGAAGACTTCGGATGCTTCCCATGTGGCGAGCTTATTCTTTCGTGAAGTAGTTCGATTGCATGGTGTGCCTAAGACGATCACATATAATCGTGACACTAAGTTCTTGAGCTACTTTTGGCGTATTCTATGGCGTTTATTTGGCACTAATTTATAGTATAGCAGTTCTTTCTATCTGCAAACTGATGGTCAGACAGAAGTCGTCAATCGTACCATGATTGATATTATTAGCTGTCTCTGTAGCAACATGCCCAAGTAGTGGGATCGCTATATCGCTCTTGCCGAGTTTGCCTTCAACAACACAGTCAATCGTTCGACTGATAAGTCTTCTTTTGAAGTTATCAACGAGCGGACTCCACAACATACTCTTGATTTGGATACTCTACCAAAGATCTCCAGTTATAATATCACGGCCGAAATTGTCGCAACTAAAATTATGGAAGTTCAAGCCGATATGGCGCGACAACTTGCTGCTTCAAATTCAAAATACAAGGATGTTGTTGACAAACGGCGTCGTTCCAAGATTTTTGCAGAAGGCGGTGACGTGATGGTATTCCTACGCAAAGAGCAATTTCCTGTGGGCACTTATAACAAGCTGAAGCATAAGAAGATTGCTCCCTGCCGCATTCTAAAAAAGATTAATGACAATGCCTATGTTGTTGATCTCCCTGCAGATTTGAACATATCTCCAACCTTCAATGTGGCAGACCTATTCGAGTATCATCTTCTCGACATTCCGCTTTATGGTGATGACAACTTGAGGACGAGTTCTTCTGATGAGGAGGGGAATAATGGAAAGCAACTGGCATGTGATTATCTCGTCAAATTGAATCGTCAAAAGCCAGCGCCATTTCATCGGTAATTTCGGATTTTGGGTCAAACAATCTTTAATAGCGCTCAAAACTGGTCGGTTGAAACGAAACAGTTGTCTGATTCAAAGTCACCGCTTTGTCGTGAGATACGATGGATTTTGGCATTCCGGATTCGTTTAAATCACTTTCAAGCAGTTTTCTAATTTAGAACATTTTCAATATTCTGCTTATCTTTAATATTTGATTCAAATTCCATTAGGATAATTTAGATACGATTTAGATTACGTTATCTATAGTTATTATGAGGTCTAAATGAGTCATATCTCTATATATAGGACGTCCATCTTTGTAATATGCACATTATCATTCAATCAAATTCGAGTATTTTTTGGAATTATTTTCCAAGTTCGCTTCTCTCTGCATCACAACCGCGATCAATCGCCATAGTCTCTTTTTTCTTTGGGCCTAATACAAAAAAAAAACCCCTAACTTTAGCATTTATATTAATTATATTCAAAAAAAATTTATAACCAAGATGTACGGGCCAACTTACGCGCACCTTCACTATTCCTCAGGGGAGACTGGCACAACAACAAACTGCCATGGCCCCCCACTTAAATCATAGGTGTTCATTTAGGGAATCGAACTTGGAACCAATGCGCCTAACCACACAATTTCAAGTGCGTCCTAACCAACTGAGCTACTATAGGTGGGTTCCAAAACTTTTTTTTGTCTCATAAAAAATCCAATTACTTTTTTCTCAATTCTATCCAAAATTTTTACTTTTGTATCAATTTTACCGATCTAGTACAAAATAAAATCCTCAATTTTTAATTTTGTCCCAATTCGATCCAAATTTTTTACTTTTGTTCTAATTTTACTGGCCTAGTATAAAAATAAAAACCTTCAAGTTTTACTTGTATCTCAATTCTACCACCGTCAACCTTTTGTTCATAATCACCGTTAGTTAATTCTACATGACTCAAATTTTTTAACCAAATTTATCAATGAATTTTCGAAATTTAGAATTTCAGAAATGATGAGATTTTAAAAAGTTCGTCAAAATATCTCCATGTCTAGCCGTTCTTTGGGCTGTTGAGTGCCGAAAAGAATACAAAATATGCCATCTTTAGTAACTATATATCTCTCAGCAATATATAGAAGTACCAAAAAACAGAAGAGAATTTTGAAATTTTTTTCATGTCAATTTTGATGAGGTGTAATACATTAATGACGTGACAATGTCATCTAAGATTAACTCTTGATGATTATAAACGAAAAATTAACGGTGGTAAAATTGAGACAAAAGTAAAAGTTGAGGATTTTTTGGTACTAGGACAGTAAAATTGAGACAAAAGTAAAAATTGGAGATTTTTTTGGTACTAGGCCGGTAAAATTGAGACAAAAGTAAAAATTTGATGTTTTTATAAAACAAAAAAAAACTTTGGATATAATTGTCACAAATATTAAAATTAAAAAATTAAAGTTCCTTACCAAAAAAAAATATTAAAATTAAAGTTTTTTTTTTGGGTATGGGGACTTTTCTTTGGTTGTGCTTCACATAATTTAATTTGCACCTTCCTCTTTTAAGGGGTTTTTTTTTTTGTATGTCTTGTTAAAGTGACTATACGACTATTTTCTATTACTTTTATATAAATCAGTACAATGACACCCGTCAACCAAACGTGATTGACTGTGTTAACGGAAGAATTTTGATTGCATAAATCATGAAATTCAAGGAGATAACAAAATGTTACAAAGATCTCTGACGTGATAGTTTTACAGTCAAGTGATTGCAAACCGATCTTCCCTGGCCAAATTAAACCGACCTTTTCTTGAACTAGGCAAAAACGTTCATCTAAGTCGGGATTAAGGGACGGGCAGTAAATTACTTTCGTATGCACCCCGAAACGAGCAAATGCGTTAGAAATTTGATTCAATTGAATGCGGACAAGCTTTACAAATCTCCTGCCAAAGTAGCCGAACCCTTTCGCTCCTCCGCCTCTCTGAATAAATCCAAAGAAAATTCAAGTGCTCCGCAACTTTCGCATAGACTTCCGTTTAGTGACTAAAGTTGTCACCTCCAGAAGACTTACGACCTAAGGCATTTTCTGCTACGTATGCCTTGCTTGTATTACAATGGAAAGACAAATTTTAGTCTTTTGGAAAGCTCCAACCATCTCCTCTGCCTCATGTTCAATTCCTCTCGATAAAAGATGGATGATTCTGCCGATAAAGGCTAGGACTCGCTATTTTTCTGGGTATATGGATGTTTCCTCTTTTTGTCGGGCGGTGAATCACGTCATGCACGCACGAAAAAAAATTGCACATGTGAGACTGATCAAAGCAAGAAAAAGGAAACAAAAAACCAAAAAATCATGACCGCTATCATAAGTTGGGCCAAGCCGTGTCGTACATGTCAATCATCCATTGGACCCCCGTACATTCTTTTGCAAGAAAACCAAAGTGTACTTACAAGTTTAATTTCATCAATTTGCACTTGTCCTTGGTCGGTTTTTGGCCTGGTCTCGGTGTGAAAAATCAAAGCGTATGGCCAATTGAATAGATATCGGGAGGATCTTGTCCGTCCTATTGAAATTTGGCAAATTAAAAAAAAAAAAAGTAGGAGAAGCATAAATAAAAGAGGAAAAAAAAAAGAAAAAAGATCACTATCTTTATGGCCTCCACTTGTATTAGAAGTCCTTGTTATTTTTTGGACGTGCGAGCGAATTATTAACTTTTCATTTAGTGCAATCAGGTCCTCAATAAGACCTACCAAGTCACGAAATTTAGGATCTTCCAAAAAATAGGTTCCTGTTGGAAGAATACATAACCGCATTGATAAGCTCACACTAACCCGTCAATTTAAAATCTATTTTCGGATTTTTCTTGAGATGTATTGGGAAGATACTGGAATGTAATAATACATACAGAAGAAAGGTTTTCCTATTGGTTCAAAGGTTGTACCTATGGAATAGGGGAATAAAAAAACAAGTGCAATCAAATCTTTCTAGTAGTTACTTCTTTCCTTTTTCCTACATGGCGACATCTAAAGGGGGTGGCACAGATGATTTTTTGCCGTTTCACGAGAAATTCCTACATGGGGTTTTGATTTAATTACACAAGTTGAGATGTTTGAGATTTTACAACATTCTACACTAGAGATATCAAATGGGTGGGTCGGATCGAATATGATCTGACCCATATTCAATGACTCATACCCGATTCGAGCCATTGTGACTTATATTATCAAATCATACTTATATAACTCATTTAACTTATTTCTTACTCTTCACATGCATATGTTATCAGATAAAAACTTCACATCAAATTAAAAATTTAAGTAATAAAAATAATATTATTGAAATACTTTCATGCAATAAAAAAATAAGTGAAAATTTTTCCTTTTTTTACAAATTTTTTATGACTGGACCCAAAATGCCTAATCGACTAGACCAAACCAATAATTGTTTTTTATTTTTGAATTTTTTTTAAAGAGTAAAGAAAAGGAAATTGCCAAAGCTCCAAATTGGACCGATCCAACTCAGGAACTAGACCAACTCGCCAACCGAACTGAGATCGACTAGTCTGATAGGATTACTAGTTCAAGAGTGGAACCAGCCAACCCGAGAACCAATCATCCCTACGTGCTATCGAGGATGCTCAACTTTAACATAGACTAATCAGAGAGGAGAGTGAGTGAGTTCGAGTTCGGGGGTAGGTTCTGGGAATGATGTCGAGCAGGCTTGAAAACTGCAAGAGCTTCACCAATTCGATCACGAAGAGTGATTGTGGCCGCTTGGATTTGATTCTGATGGTGATCAAATGGGGAAAATCGAAATCATAGGTTGAATGTCGTCAGAATCCTCGAATCAGCGTCCATTGATGCGGAAATGAAACTCGCTATGGTAGAGAGTGAGCAACTCCTCCTCCGGCTGTTGAACCCATTTGCTCTAGAAACACATCTTGTTTGGGAGGGCCGAGATGCCCTCGCCCATGGCTTGCAAGGATTGGTAGAGGGAAATAGGAAAAGAAGAAGAAGAAGAAGGAAATAAAAAAAATACGAGAACCATTCATGTCAATGTCAGTCATGCCACCGGTTGACATCCACATTAACAATTTCTGGTCAAATCTGATTGAAATGACAACATTGAGAACTCGTTAAAAGATTTAAAATTAAATTGATCAAATTGAAAAGTTGAAGGTCAAATTGGCTTCCATACAACATATTTAATACTTTTTAAGTAATTATCCGCCTAGATTTGTGTTGATGAGACAATATTTTCTTGTCCACTATGAGAACGAGCTGTAAAAGATTTGTGTGAGTTGTAATTAGCGAGATTGAAGATAGTAATCAGCTAGATTAGAGGATATACTTTTTAGGATTCTTTCCTTTCTCTGTATATATATGTCTCTTGGTCATTGTAAAAGATATGAAGAATATATACAGAAAATTGAGGAATAATGTTTCTTCCTCCAAATCTCTATATGTTAACATGGTATCAAAGCCCTGTAGTTTGTTCCTTGGGAGTAATGTACGTTAATTCCCGATTATGGCGGTCTGTTTCTCGTGATTTGGCTCGTTTTCTCGCCAAAAAAAAGTTTAGGGCCAAAATTTTTTTGGCCCGTTTTCTTTATTGCGCCACTGTCTCGTGCCAGCCGACTTCGTCCCGTCCGATCTTCTTCATCTTTCTTGTGATCAACCTTGGATCCATGGCAGATTAGAGCCCTAATGAAGTGGTGATTTCCCACTAGAATCAAGAGGGGAATTCGACCGCGGAAGTTTTTTTGGAGAATATGACTGCCCGATTAAATCAAAATCTGACTCAGAACCATGCCCTTCCTCCTCCTCCAGCACCTCCGACGCAGAAT
This sequence comes from Rhodomyrtus tomentosa, assembly GCA_028455895.1. NCBI lineage: Eukaryota > Viridiplantae > Streptophyta > Magnoliopsida > Myrtales > Myrtaceae > Rhodomyrtus > Rhodomyrtus tomentosa. The sequence goes on from JAPCWY010000004.1 coordinate 38,488,155, forward strand.
GATTCGGCTTCATCTCATTTTGTAATCAAATTGGATGGAGCCAATTATAGACTATGGTCTCAAGTTGTCGAGATGTATATTACAGGCTAGACGTGGTCATCCGGAACTGTGGACTCAGAATCGGCCCATTGACAGGCTTGAAATCGGATTGTTGGCCGCACCCACGGTTCCAAACAAGAACAGGAACCGACCTTCAAGGGCCAGTTCCGGTTTCATGTTTTTCAAAATCGATTTTTAGGAAAAAAAAAGTGCTAGGCCAGGTGGGCCCTAGATGGGGCCCGCCGCCCTCTTTGGGCCGTTTTATTTTTTTTATAATAAAAAATTCTATAAATAGTGTTCCACTTCTCTTAATTTTTCTCATAATTTTTCTCAAATCTCTTCAATACTTTCAATCTCTCAAACTCGCTCAAATTTTCTCAATCCGCTATTTTTTCTCAATTATGTCTTAATTCTTTGAATCAATTTTTCGATCAATTCTCTAAAAAAAAATGACAAGTGGAAGCGAAAATATTGGAAAGGGAAAGAGCCCGATGGAATAATCCAATTATCATGTTCCTCAATATGATTCTCGTGAATATGCATGTTGGGAATATGATGATGATAATATCAACTATGTTCCCAATCCCAACACCGAACACGTCCTAACGCAAGAAAGTCATCATCCTTCTACTAATGTCGAAGAAACGTCGATAGCAAAGGAGTCGGGATGGAAGAGCGGAGATAGTACATCCGACTTATGGCTACACTTCAACAAGGTATGGAATGAAAACGAAGGCAAGTTTGATATAAGTTGTAAATATTATCCGCAAACATACAAACTTGGTAAAGGAGATGGCTACAGAACATTTCGTCAGCATCTGAGGGAAAAAATCCAACGCAAGCGGGGATCGACACTAGCCAACAACAAATTTCCGACTACGCCATTCCTAACTCTTATCCTTTATTCTGTTACACGGATACACTTTATAAATAAACATTAGCTAAATATGTTGCCCTTGATCACGCTCTGTTTAATATTGGTGAAATTTTTAATTTTAGATATTTAGTAAACATTGTGTTGGTTTCACAAGCACCATATGTTCCGAAAATTACGTTTAGATGCAAACTTGACCATGTTTATAGAAAACAAAAATAAAGGAAATTGACAAAATATTTTGGAGAATTCAATGGACGTGTACATATATGCAGTGATATTTGGAGTGATTCTTGGAATATTAATTTTTATATGAGTGTCACATGCCATTGGAAAGGTGATGATTGGGTTATTAAAAAAAAAAACTTCTTGCATTTCGAGTTTTTCTTGAAAGGCATACGGCCCATAATATTTATAGACTAATTAGGTAAGTTTTACAAGAATATGATTTGATTAATAAAGTCTTTTCAATTGATTTTGATAATGATACTGCAAATATTGCTTCCATTCCCTAGTTAGAAAAAATTTGTAAATCATCTTTTGGCAAATAATTTTTTCACATTAGATGTGTTTGTTATGTTTTTGAATTCATGTATACAAGATGGTTTACAATTTCTTGTGACTTCTAAATCCACTAAAGAGTGCAATTAGATTTTTATGGTGTCGTCCTCATTTTATGAAAGCACGAGGTAAATTTTGTAAACAACATGGGAGAAAGGCAAAAAGGTTTTCAAAAGATATTCCGACTCGTTGGAATTCTACCTACGAGATGCTTCTTCAAACTTTTGATTATAAAGATTTATTATGTTCATTTATTTCGAATATTATTCTTAATATTGCTTTACTCCCGCAATATTGGGACGTTTGCAAAAAAAATGATTTTTTCGAAAATTTTTAGTGATATTACTAATACTTTATCTGGTATTTATTATCCTACTACGCATTTATTTTTAATAGAGTATATTAATATTGCTGGTGTTTTTAATTAATATGAAAAAGATACTGAATTAGCTTTGAGTATGTTAGTAATGTGAGAAAAATGGTTGCATTATTATTTCAACATTCTTTTTGTCTATTTAGTAGGTATTGTTTTTTATCCACATACTAAATTAGATGATTTATTAGATTATCTTATGGATTATTATTATGATTGTTTATATTTGGATGAAGCAATAGATATTTCAATTATACAAGGAGAGGTTAAAGAAGCTATAGTAACATTAATGAATTTTGTAGTAGATATGGTTTAAGTAACAGTGTATGTGCCTAACATAGTGTCTTATGAAGCAATGCGGGTGTTTCACTCAGTAGATGATATAAAATGCTCATGAGTAGGCAAAAAAAAACTAGAAGGGGGACAACATGTAGTATTTTCGAATTAGAAAACTATTTAACAATTGATTTTGAGTTTAGTGATTCCGAACATAGCACATATTTCAAGATTCTTGAGTGGTGGAAGAACCATTTAACTCAATTTTCAGTTTTCTCCCTTATCGCAAGACAAATATTAACGATCATTTCTTCAATAGTGGCAGTTAAACAAGTATTTAGCATAGGAGGATTAATTTTAGACTCCCGCCGCTCAAGATTAAGTTCGGAAAGTATGGAGATTCACGCTTGTTTCGATAATTGGACAGAGGCTAGATTTTGACAACAAGAGCTGAATCAAGAACACGAATTCTTCAGTGAAAATGTGAATATAATACCACTACAACAATAACAGATAGCAACGATTGACGATGAGGTAAGTTGGGGCTACCAAAAGTATGAGAACTATATGGGATTTGATTCTTCTATCCCCAAGAAGATATATAGGCGCTTAATGATAATTCATTAAGTTCAAGCTCATTCCTTCTCTATCTCTCTTTTTCTAAATTTTATTACAATATACAATTTGATTATAATTTATAATTTATAATTTATTAATTTTATTATTTTAAAAATAAAATTAAAAGTATGGAATCGGAACCGGAAACCGTTCCAGAACCGCCGGTTCTACCTTTTTGTGAAGTCGGAATTGGCCACCTCTATCATAGGCAAAGACAAATTGGGATATAACAACATAGACCTCCCTCAGCCATTGCCTACAAATCTTGGCCTTCGGAGGTGAAAAATCGAGGACTCAACTGTGAAATGATGGCTTATCAACTCCATGGATTCTGCATTGATTGGCAATTTCATTTACTTCGCCGCAGTGAAGTATATCTAGGATGCAATTACAACTACCTTCTTTGACGGAACATATGCCTCTCAGGTTTATGACTTGAAAAGGCGTGGCTTGGATGCGAGAAGGAGAGAGACTAATTAAATTACAACAACCTTTAAGGTCTGTAGAGAGAAATCGACTTTCGCCGCTCGAACCCAATGCGGTGTCCCGAAGATATTGAAAGATATAATATGAATGTACAAGAAGACCGGGTATGCATATTTCTTGATGGGTTGGATGACCGTCTTGACAAGGTCAGAGTAGATGTCTTGCAGACGCAATCGTTTCCTGTGGTTGAACAAGCTTATGCGTGTGTTCGACGGGAAGACATGAGGTAAATTGTAATGCTAACTAACAGTGACATTGTCCATGATTCGGCAACCATGATATCTCGGGAGAATAAGGCGAATGTCAAAGCACATCAAGAGCCCTTGTTGTATATAATTAAGCTAGGAGTTGTGTCATGCCCCGCGCCCCGGCATAGGTGCGCACGACTTCCTACAAGTGTACTCTCGAGTCGCAGGATGCATAAATCGAGAGATGCAAAAAGAATCGTTCACGTGCGAAAACGATAACATAAATTCCTCCGTACTAACATTAATGGCTACATGGATTGCAAGAACACCATAAATATATTTATATGTTACCTTCCACAAGTTCTTACAAAGCACTGATATACTAATCCTATTAATCGGTAGGGGTAACTGGACCAACTCAAAAGACAACCATTAACATCTCCAAAGAAAACGAACCATCGAGGTCTTCAGCAAAATAACAGTCCAGAAAACGGAAACCCCTAGGTAGAGTTGCTGGAGTCGTTAGTCTCCGCGACATCCTCGGTAGGCTCGTACTCCAAGAAAGTCTCCCAGCGTACCTCTACGATATCCTTCATCGTCTCGTATGTTGACTACTCCACCAGGTCGTCCTCGGAGGCTTCGATCTCAATGACCTCGTCGATGTCTTCCAAGGTTGGGGTCCTCTCGGGAATGTTTCTCGAACCAACTACTGATCCCTCGACCTCCATAGAATCTCGAGTGAGATGATACCAACTAGGGATAACCCTACGGGGTACCTCAGAGGGCTTCAGTGGTCCAGTAGTAAACTCTCCTACCCTCTGAAACCAAGTCTCGAACCTATGAGACTTCCAGTCCTTTCCATCTTCATTGACCCAGACTATAGTACACTTCCTAACATACATAGTTCCCCGTGCGTCCGGGAACTCCTCAAAATAAGTGTACATCTCCTTCGGATCACCTAGTCTAGTCGGCAACATTCTCACGGTCTAGAATTTGAAAATGTGATCTTGCAACGGGGTGAGATTTACATCTTAATAAGACATGTCTTAACCCTAGGTTAGCCTGACCGTACACTCAGGTGAATGCAATCAAGAACAAAATGCACAAATAACCACATGAAGCATTCAATAGTTAATAAATAACATATGGACACAGACGAGCGTCAAGCACACAATCATGGCAACATATCTCATCGTTCGAACCAAGCACGCATTACCATGTCAAGTCACACCTTCCACACTTCCAAGCCTCCATTGATTCACGTCTGCATTTATAACGCTTCAGGCTCGGTCCGCGTAATTACGCCTCAAACCATCCCATTGACAAACCCGCGTAAATGCATCAGGTTTTCAATTTCATTCTAGGCCTGTGTCGACACATATCAAATGCTGTCTCGCGTCTTAACGCATCACGACATTGGCCATTTCAACCTCGCATCTCAACACATCAGGGTACAATTCAACACAATCCCCGTGTCTCAATGCCTCAGGGTATCATAGGTTTCAAACATGCCAGACATTATTTAAATTTAAACTTCATAATCGAGTACAAGGTCATGCATCAAGCTAGATATCTATGGCATGCAAGGCAATCAATCTCATCACTCACAAGAGGCAATCAATTCATGACACAAGCATTCAACAACTGTTCAAGCCATCGACACTTCACGAGGACGCATAAAGGACAATCATACCCTAATTCATGAGAACCAACTTAATTCACACCCAATTCACCCAATCGAGTCCAATCATCTTAGCCAAGGTTTAGAAACTTCTTATCTTAGGCTCAATTTAGCAAAATTCTCCTTTCAAGCACTTCAACAATTCGGCCCAATTAATCCTCAACAAGGCAGCGAACAATCCTAGCGGAACCAATCAATTTGTCAACTTTTCTCGCTCAATTCACCAATCCACGGAGCATAAACCTCAACGACACATTCATCGACATCCTAGTACGTCTCAACGATGAAATTTGAGCTCAATTTCAACTCTCTTCAGCTCTCAACAATTCGATTTTCACAGAACCGAAACATGGCATTTTCGGTTCCGTGCCTACCTCCCTTGATCAGCCCTTAAACTATCCTAAATCTTCAATTTATTTACTAATCTACTTGCTAACATATAGTTCTAGGAGTTGGAAAGCATCATCAAAAATTTGAGCTTAAGGCAACGTCAAATGGTCCACGAACGGCGCTGGTTCCTCCAAGCCTACCGCCGATCAATTTCTATCCATCAAAGGAGACATCATTTCATCATCAAATATCCATCAAATTCAGCCTAAATTTCTACCACAACTCAATATACATGTGCCCTTGATGTCCACAAAATTTAGCCGAAAGATTCAAACGATTAGAGGTCCAACGGAGTTCAAACAACAGCTTACCTCCTGCTGCGACGGTTTCTGTCAACTCTCAGAAGAATGGCTGGCCAGAGCTCCTCAATGGATCAAATGACTTAATTTAAGTTGGACCTGGTCGGAAAGAGGCTGAGCTTGATGTTGGTGGCCAGCTTAGTGGCTAGAGGTCGCCGAAAGTGGTGGTCAACGACAACGAAACCAGCAGCAGTGGCTGGTCGGGCGTGGAGCTGCTCTCGGCCGAAGAAGAGAAGATGAAGAAGATGATGCCTGGTGGAGTGTTCGGCTGAAGGGGAGAGAGAGAGGGATGTACACACAAAATTTGAGAGTCAACCATGAAGAATGGTAGGTTAAAAGTTGTCCAATAAATGCCAACTCTTTATCCTTTGACACTTGTCCATATGTCAATCAATACCTCATCCAAGGGCTGTCATTTTTCCAAATTTTTGGCAGCCATGGGGTATTACAATTGACCAAAATGCCTTTGTCCATTTATTAAGGTAAGGCTAAGGCTTGAGGGGCAAAATGGTAATTTTACCTCCGGAACGTCGTTTTTCTAATTCAAATTTTCTTCGATGAGGCGACAACCAATCCAATTATAATGTTGAAATTCTTGATTCCCCATTTTCTAATTTCGAGACTCGTCTCTGAATCATTTTTTCATCAGATGTGATTTCAGCCTATCCCGAACTGACGGGTGGCTTTTGCAGACGTTACGCATATCGACTCTGTGATTCATATCACACTTAGAGCTCGTCAATTCATGGCGTCCTTGGTTGTCATGTAATTGCGAAGGTCTATTACTAGTTTTGACAGTCTCGATCGTCATTGTTCGATTTAGAAAAATTTTGCAAATTATATATTGGTTAAGCGACACCACCCGCGCTCCGATCGTATAACGCTAGCAATGCATTCCTTAATCGTTTTTAGATCAACCTTTCATGGCTCTAAATGTCCCATCGATAATTTTATGGTCAAGTGTCATTTCTTATTTGAGTTCCCTAGGTTCACGCACCTTGTCTCGCGTTAGCCTTCCCCTTTTGGTTAGTTAACTCGAGATTGATCAGATCCGAGCGAGATACGATTGAAATACGTCATTAGTTATATTCTCATTAATAAGTCTCGAAATGACAGAAAAATCAAAATGTCACAAGTTGCGTAGGAAAGTGGAAGGCCTAAGTCAGCACCACACTAGAGAATTTCTCCTAAGGGAGGCTACACAAATTATGGCTATTCTAAACAAACTAGGGAGACGTGCTTTAAACTTCATGGGTATCCAGATTGGTAGAAGGAGTTGAAAGCCCGAAAGCAAGCAGAAGGCAAAGGAAGAGTTTCTTTAGTGACCGCAGAACCTCAACTGTCATTAATACCTCACATTGATCCATAGAATGTGATGTCAGAAGATAACCATGGAAGTGCTTTGGCTAGTTGCAATCAAGTCGATTGCAACCATTGGATCATTGATTCAGGAGCCACCGATCACATGAATTTTTGCTCTTGGTGACTTTGTTCGTACTTCAGAACCAAGACGTGATAGTATCTCAAATGCTAATTGATTCACCTATCCGGTGATTGGTACAGGAATTGTTGCGATTTCACATGCATTTTCTCTCTTTAACACTTTGTTTGTCCCTTCATTATCGACCAAATTAATTTCGGCCGGACAAGTTGCTGAGGATTTTAATTGCGTTGTCATAATGTATTTCGACTTTTGTTTATTTCAGGGTATTCTCACGAAATAGATAATTGGGCATGATACTAAGAGCGGAGGCTGTATTACATGGATGACTTCAGCTTTAGGAGTGCAAATAATGCTCGAGGTACATCCATCAGTAGGGAGAAACAGATATGGCTTTGGCATCAGTGGTTGGGACATCCGTCATTTGGTTATTTGAAGCAGTTATTTTATGATCTTTTTTTTTGAATTTGAAGGATTCATATTTTCAATGCCAAACTTGCATATTGGCTAAGAACCATAGAGTTCCTTTTCCTATAAGTTAGAATAAAAGAGAAGCTTATTTTTTCTTTGATACATTTGGACGTTTGGGGTTCATCTTCTATTATTGTTATTTCGGGTTGTAGATGGTTTGTGATATTTGTTGACGACTGTACTATGATGAAATGGCTTTACTTGATGACAAGTAAGAATGACGCAGCCAAGATATTTGGAAACTTTCATACTATCAGACCCAATTTAGTGGCCAGATCCAAGTTTTAAGAAGTGATATTTGTGGAAGTATATGAATGGATACATTAAGGAGTACTTTCAATTATATGGCATGATCCATGAGTCATCTTGTTTTGAAACACCTCAGTCGAATGGTGTCGCAAAGAGAAATAATATGCATATCCTTGAGACAGCTCAAGTTTTATTGATTGAGAGTCATGTACCTCAAAGATTTTAAGACAATAGTGTGACTACAGCTATACATCTCATTAATCGGATGCGGTTTAAAGTGTTGAACTTTCATACACCACTACAAAACTTGTCCACATATGTTCCTTATCATCCGTCCTAACCATTCCTCCTCGGATGTTTGATTATGTTACATTTTTTCACATCCCGAAGAACCAGCGGACGAAACTTGCTCCCCATACACTGCAATGCCTGTTCTTGGGGTATGGTATAAACCAGAAGGAGTGTCGCTGATATGACCCTTCTACACGGCGAACCTATGTGTCTATAGACGTCTTGTTTATTAAAGCTAAATCTTTTTATCATAATTTCAATTCTTCCTTTTAGAGGGAGACACAGATAGAAAGGGCAAATTGATGAGACTTTTCTGGCAGTATATTGTCCGGAGAAGTGGAGAAGGCATCAACTGAGGGGGAACCATCATCTGAGGGAATGGAGAAGGCATCATCTGATGGAAGCCATCATCTGAGGGAGTGGAGAAGGTATCGTCTGAGGGGGTATCGTCTGAGAATGCATCATTTGAGGGGGTATCATCTGATGCTGTGTAAATCTAACTTGTGTAGGAGCAAAATCACGAATAACTGCTTCCATCTTCTCCAGTACCTAACTCATCTCTTGAGAATATTCCTGAAGCAACCTCTCTTACTCCTCCTTGTGTTGTTGATAAACTTAATACTTATGTGGGATATAAACTACATATTAGGCACAATCAAGTCAATCTCCCAAATAGATATTCGTCGAATACTAAAGAGAAGAGATATACATACCCTATTACAAATTATGTGTCAACCAAAAAATTGTCAGACCTAGTAAAGGCATTCGTGTCGAAGGTGTCTGCAGTTCATATTCTAGAAGGGATACATGATACTCTAAAAGATCCCATGTGGGTTCAAGCAATGGAGAAGGAGATGGTTGCATTGGAGAAAAACGAGACTTGAAAGCTAGTGAATTTACCCGAAGGGAAGAAGACTATGGGATGTAAGTGAGTCTTTTTTGTTAAATACAAAACAGATGGATCTATTGAACGGTACAAGGCATGACCGGTAGTGAAGGACTATACGCAAACTTATGGGATTGACTATCAAGAGACGCTTGTTCATGTTGCTAAACCTAGTACTGTTCGGGTCTTGTTGTCTTCTGCAGCTAATTTGTATCAAGAATGCATTTCTTCATGGTAATTTTGATGAAGAGATTTATATGGATGTTCCATCAGGTTATAATTCACCTTTACAGCCTAAGGCGGCGTGTAAGTTAAAAAGATTAGTGTATGATCTGAAGCATTCTCCACAAGCGTGGTTTAGCCAGTTCACTTTATCGATGGTGGGATATGGATATTCTCAAAGTGACTCAGATCACACATTATGTCTGAAACGACATCAATGGAAGGTAACAATGTAGATTATCTATGTTAATGATGTAATTATTAATGGAGATGATTTGATAGAAATATCTAAGCTCCAAACAAAACTTTCTGAGGAGTTTGAGATGAAAAATCTTGTGGGTTGAAATACTTTCTAGGTATTAAGGTAGCTAGGTCGATAGGAAAAATGTTTCTCTCACAAAGAAAGTATGTGCTAGATCTATAGAGGTGGGAATGTTGGACTGCAAACATGCAGACACGCCAATTATTCAAAACCATAGACTTGGGGGTGTCTAGATCAAGTGTTAACAAATAAAGAAATATATCAAAGATTAGTTGGCAAACTAATTTACATATAGCATACCCATCCTGACATTGCATATGCAATAAGTATTGTAAGCCAATTTATGCATGCCCCGAATGAAGGTGTTCCTTATATTTCGCTACTTGAAGTCTTCTCCAAGGTAAGGTCTGAGGTTCCAAAAAGGGGGTCGTCTTGAAATCGCAAGATTTACTAATGCAGACTGGGCTGTGAGTGTTTATGATCGGATATCAACATCAAGATGCTTCACTTTCGTAGGTGGGAGCTTAGTTACTTAGAGAAGTAAGAAACAAAATGTGGTGACATTATCAAGTGTAGAAGCCAAATTTAGAGGGATGTCCAAAGAATTTTATGAACTCCTATGGCTTAAGAAGTTAATGTCAAAGATTGGGTTCACTTCGAGAGCTGAGATGAAGTTATTTTGTGATAATAAAACAGCAATTAACATCTCTCACAATCCAGTTCAGCGTGACCATACCAAACATGTTGAAGTGAAGCGTCATTTTGTCAAGCAAAACTTAGACAACAAAGTGATTAGATTTCCATTTGTACGATCCGAAGATCAGTAAGCAAATATTTTGACGAAGGCTGTATCAAGCAGGATCTTCTATGACTCGTTTTGGCAAGCTGGGCATTCACGACATCTATGCACCAACTTGAGGGGAAGCATGAGAATGAGCTGTAAAAGATATGTGTGAGTTATAATTAACGATATTGAATGATAGTAATTAGTTAGATTAGAAGCTATACCTTTTAGGATTCTTTCCTTTCTCTGTATATAAATGTCTCTAGGTCATTGTAAAAAATATGAAGAAGATATACAGAAAATTGAGGAATAACGTTTCTTCCTCCAAATATCTCTGTGTCAATAGTCCGCTCCATGTGAAAATTTAGAAATTAATTTATTGGAGCTTTTTATGTTTTTAGCCCGATCCTAAGGACGTGCTTGTCGATCTTCGGAGTTAATCCTCTACTTTCGTTGTCATATAATTCATATTACTTGATTACGGCATATTTTCTTGACCTTATTTACATAGCTTTTTAAGGTCGAATCCCTTTGTTTGATAATATAAAAGTTGATTAAGGGAGAGAGGGTTTGAGGGAGCAAGATTGATGTCGAGAAACAGGGCATTGATTGTGTGACATCCCACTTTTGATAAGCCTCACATGATTAGGGAGACTCAAAATGGATTTGAAAGTTGAATAATGGCATAACGGGTTTATGCCTTTGGAATACCAATTGGAAATGAAATTTGAATGTGGACATATCAATTGCAATGGGAAACATAAGAAATTGTGAACGAGACGTACTATATTCAGCCATGGAATTAATTACATGTCAGCATATTAAAATCTACGAATCTCTTACATGTGCATATAAGTTATGCAAGAAGGTAAATGGATAAAAGGACAAGAAGCAATCTAGGAAAAAGGTGAGTGGAGATATAATCATTTACTTCCTTGGAAGGGGGTGTGTATAGGGGAGAGGAAACCCAACTTTAGTGGGCTGGTGACATATGATAAATTGAAGGTCTCAAAACCAAGAGTCGGGATTAGTGAGTGGGGAAGTAATTATTAGCATCAGAATTAAGACAAGTGGCACACGACTGGGATTAACTTATCCAATTAGGGGGTGTTGTTTTAAAATGATTGGAAGACCATTATGCAATCCGCCACTTGTAACAAAGGAGATCACATCAACTTCTTTTTCCCCACCCCTTTATAAACGTGCATGGGGCTGAGGAAGAACTCTTTGCCTCTCCATCTTCTGCCTCTCATTCTCACCCTCAGTGACCAGCGGCTGAAGAAGAGAGATCCGACTGGTCGGGGATGGTGGGATGGAGGAGACACCTTGGATGACGACTTTTTTCGAACCAAAGGCAAGAAATCCTCCTGGTCGTCTCATGTAGCCCTAAATAGATAGATTAGAGGAAGTTTGTTCGGGTTTTGGGTTTGCATGTCACTTGATCAAAACTGATATTGGGCGATTCTTAGTTTGAAGATGAATGTAGGTATGCAGAGTTATAGGGTATCCGTGTAGCGCATGTTCGAGAAGAGATAAGGTATTGAGAGGATATCTTGGTCAAGGTTTTCGTTAGGGCTAGGTGAACCTATGGCTAAATAGTAAATGTAAATCATTTAGTGAAAGGAAGGAGGGAAAATTTGTTTCTCTTATTTCGACTAGGGTTCATTTGAAGTTAGTATAAATTTCCGAGTACAAATTGTTGCATCTCTGCCGTGGTTTATTTATGTACTAATTTGTATACTTCAAAATCTCTATTGATTAATCATCTAAGTTAAGGAAATGAATGGAACCTACAGATTGGACTATAATCACGACGGTTTGAATAAAAATCAATTCGGGGCAAGAACATTTGTTAGTCATTCGCTTATATCTAACTGAACTATAGGAGTTTGCATCTAATTTGAAGTTATTTTCCTTGTGAATGGTTCTGAATCAGAGTTGATCTATTACTTACACTTTGGTATAATGAGTGAGCTGACTTATTGAAATCCTTTCAACATATCATAGCAAGTCATGGCTGGTTTGTGTGCTTGAATGTTGGGATTAGATGTGAGGCACCTTGATTTGGGTGCGAATAATGCTATACGGATATCCGGGGAGTCTCGGAGGAGAAGGTAGCATGAAATTGGAACCTCAGAGTAGAGGACAATGAATGGAGTGTCCCAAACGATGGTTCAACCTTGGGTTGACGGAGTGCTTTATCTGCGGCTAAATCATCACAAGCATACCTTGGTTGCATATTGTTTCATACTTGTTCACCTATATTGTTGGTATGCTCACGAGTTGCTTTAGATAGTGTGAATCGAGTATGGTGCTTAAGCATGCTCCAAAAAACTGATGTGATATCAATCCTTTTGTTTTGGAATTTATCTTAGAAAGTATTACAAAATGTATTTCCAAATAGATAATCAAGATGCTTATCTTAGAGAAGATTCGACCGGGAATCTTCTGTCTAAGCTTATGCTTACTCAATTGTGGTTTAATGCTTTCAGATTAGTTTCAATGGCGGCCGTGGCAAATAGACGATATGGTGTTCCTATAGATTTTATGGCTGAGTATCGTGAGTTTATTCATCTGGATGTTGCACACTTAAGACATGTTATGCACATATCTACTTTATGGGTGGATGAGGGAGCTACCTAGGAGTAGTTCCAACCTTGGTATGCTATATATATTCGTGTTGGTGAGCATCTAGTTGGACCATTTCCTATGCACATCTTCGATGCACCTGTGGAACCTGTCGTAACCGCACCAGTTCAACTTATTCTGCCTCCTGAACCAAACGTGCAGGAACCGTCCAACCTATTCCCTCACTTCAACCAATTAAGGAGGCAGCGCCCGCTAAGGAGGAAGAGGAGGAGGAGATGCTTGAAGAGTCCAACTCGTCCGAGAACTAGCTAACCTGGTGCTTTGTTCTAAAACTGATTTTGGAAATGCCCTATCTTTTATCTCATGTTGGGCAATTTTTTATGTAGATGGGAGTAGGCACCTTTTTGAACCTCTCGGCTGCTGACCTTTGTTATTTAAATAAACTTGAACTTGCGCTCGTATGTTTATATGTCCGAATCCTTTTGGGGTTTATGTGGATACACAACTTCGAATGAAATGAAGTTGTTGTTGTTGAGATTGTCCCACATCGGTTGTGGAATGGACTAATGGTCGATTTATAAGTGTAAGAGAAAGTCTCAATTTTTTAAGCTAACTTTTGAGTTGAGAGAGACCCAAGACGGTATTATAGCTCAAGTTACCAATAAGTCTAGACCCAACAGTCACACAAGAGAGATACAGGTTGTCGCTCCCTCCGACCCATGACCCGATGTGTAAGGGTATCTCTCCCTTCGACTCGTGACTCGATGTATGAGGGAGAGATTATTGAGGTTGTTCCACATCAGTTGTGGAAGGGACTAGTAGTTGGTTTATAAGTGCGAAAAAAACGCTCAACCTTTGAACTAACTTTTGAGTTGAGAAAGTCCTAAGACCACCCAACAGTTGTATACTTATTTCTTATTGCTTCTCTTGGCAGTGACTATAAGTTGGGATTGCTTACCAGTCGGGTTGAGTTTGGTTCATTGGCTAAGGATTCGAGGAAGGTTATTCTTTGTGCTAGTTCAACTCCTAGCTGATCCACACTCACTTCCTTTATGACTAAACATAGATTCATCGGCTCTAAATTGGTAGTTTATAATAGTTGAGACGAACGCATTATTTGATTGTCCTAACCAGTCATGTGCTATAAGTTTACACCAAAGTCGATAGAGGTAGAGACTTGGGATGTCACAGCTTGTCTCTTTCTGATTTTAACTTTTGGAGAAAAATAATTTTATTTGTTTCTTTAAATAGCTCCAAAATTAATTCTGAGGCAGAAAATGCTCCATAAGTAGAAATTAATGAAGTTGCATAGCCAAATAGATTTATGTTCCAGAATTTGTGTTACCAAACGAATTTCTACTTCAGAAACACTTCTGAAATAGAAATGCTACTCCATAAGTATTGTCATGCACGCCCAGATCATTTATTCAGTTGCAATACTTTATAATCCTTTCTACTCAAATAAAGAGTTGACAATTAACTTTTGCTTAAAAGTTCCGACAAAAAAAAGAAACTTTTGCTTGAAAGTAAAACAAGTGACGCAGGGTAGCGATAATAGAAAATCAATTTCGCAGAATACTCTGAATTCAATTGATAAAAGTCTAAATATTACAAAGAGAATACGTCTATATATATAGATAGGACTCAGATTTCTTTAAGATGCCTAAAGATAATCTAAAGCGAAATATTGAAATCAAATCTTATCAGAATTTAAATAAAACATTACAAATATCTAATCTAATTTATATCATAAGTTTCCTAAAATCGAAAAATGTCTAACTTTGTGATCATTCTCATCCTCTTCAAGATAACTCGTCCTCGAGTTCGTCTTGCCTGGATCCATCTCCTCATGTACTTCCAATGCCTCTTTGTCTTCTGCTTCCTCTTTCAATCCATTTTATGACCACAACTCTATATCACATTCTTTAGTGCAAAAGACATGATTCTCATGGCTCGCAAATTCAGATTGAGGTATCGAGAACAACGTAACTCGTGATTCTTTCAAGTCATAATCTTTCATAATTCGAACAAGCTCAGTCCACCTTTAGGTGTCATCGCTTGCTTCTTCATTAATTTCCCAAAATATCACATAGTGGTCGGATTCCTTCAATGGATCCACGTGGCTGGTGAAATCTACGAGTTCGCATTTGTCTTCCGCCAGCAGATTGGCTGCTGCCTCAATGCCTCAATCGCAAGCTACAAGTCCTTCTCCATGTTCTTGTCGATGTTGATGGTAAGCAATAGGTTTCCCCTGCATATGAATTGGAGTTCCGATGTCGGGTAGTGAAAGCCCATCTCCGAGTCTATACCTGTGAAATCTCACAGAATTGGTAACGAGGATCTCATACTCTCGACCAACCAGCATTTCAATTAGACCCATCGGCCTCGGCTCCAGTACATCCCTGTGTTCGCCATCTCCTCCAAGTTCTTCAACTCGCTCACCTCCATCTTCTACGATCGAATACTCAAGTTCGACTTCTTGGCGAGGTTGTTGGTGAGCTACAAGCATTGGACATTCTACCCAGTCATGTGCTTCGGGCGTACCAATCTGTTCATCCAGACCTTCTTGCTCTTGTTCTCCAAGAGACACGTCCCGGATCGAGCCCTCAACATCCTGGGCATCCTCGTGTTCTGGACCTGGTTCCCTCTGCCCATACCTTGCCTGCCCAATTGGAGTAAGCGGGCCATGTTCGTGGTCATCAGCTTTAGGTTCATCGACATCCAGCACATCCAGTTCTGCTTGAACCACTTCTTGGCCATTGTCTACATAGGCTTTCTCAACGGGACCGACTGGTTGGACATCTTCGAAGGTCATAGCAGGAAAATGGGGAAAAGAAGGACACAAAACCCCTAGCGAGTGATTTGAATTTAATGATTTCTGTTCATAATCAGGTGGAAGGAATCGAAAATTTAACATTCATTTCATCCATCTCCACGTTCGGATGGGAGCTTTTCCTTGTCAGTGTCGGGATATTTGTGTCTGCTCCCACCAGATTAAGGCGCCGCCCCTCAGCTTGTTCGCCACACGTTTTACTTGGCGATCCTCATCGATCTCCATGGCATCATAAAACTCCTCAACTTACCAAAGCCAATCCAAAAAGTCTTCGATGTCCAAATTGCCATTGAAGGTAGGAAGATCATCTTCCAATTCATATTGTTCGGGATATCGTTGGTATTTTTTATGTCGATGACCTCCAAGAACATGCTCTCCTTGGAATCCTCCATAACGGTGACCTCCGCGAATAGGCATGTCGTGGAAATATTCTTCTTCAAAATCCTCGATATAGGCTTATCACCTTTGTCGGTGATGTCGGTAATTTACCCCACGATTCATAGTTACTTCGGGATCACAAGTGACATGAATTTACTCGGCTGGAAGCACGCCAAGGTCAGGGTAGTTTGCAGACAACCTTTGGGTAGCGGCAAGTAAGTCTTGCATCGTACGTTGGTCGTCTTGCTGGGTTCTACGAGTTTCCTAAACAATTTGCCGAGTTTTCTCAGCAATTCGCCGATTCTCCTCAACGAACTAGTTAGACTCTTGAAGTGTAACAGGCTCATCGCCCTCAGTTACGGAGGTTTGTCGATTCACGTTTTTAGTCATAAGGAAAAATCTCGCTCTGATATCAAATGACGCAGGGCAGCGATAACAGGAAAGCAATTCCGCAGAATACTCTAAATTAAATTGATAGAAGTCTAAATACAGGAAAGCAATTCCGCAGAATACTCTAAATTAAATTGATAGAAGTCTAAGTATTACAAAGAGATGACGTCCATATATATAGATAGTACTCCAAATTTCTTAAAGATACTTAAAGATAACCTAAAACTAAATATTGAAATCAAATCTAATCATAATTTAAATAAAAACATTACAAATATCTAATCTAATCTATATTGCAAATTTACTCAAATCAAAAAACATCTAACGCAAACTGATGGCGTTAATTGTCCTAATCAACAAGTCAAACACGCCTCATCTTGTAATTAATAATAAGCAAAATTGTACTTGTTTACTTTCCTGTCAAAACTTTTGATATAATTCAAGTTTTGGAAATAATGAACAATGCGAATATGAACGTATTGCTCTTGGGAAATATTCAGGTATCTTGCATTAAATAAAATCAAAGTATATACACGACAAGATTTCATAAAAATCGAAATTTATGAGTAAGATTCTTGAAACAGATTTGGGAGTTCGTTCATCTATTGCCCTAGACTAGCTAGACCCATGAACTCCAACTATGTGGTAACTTGGGAAGATGCATTCCTTCAATGGTAAGTAAGACTGCGCATGGTAACACTCCAGAAAATGTATTTATGTTCTAAAAGTGTTCCCGGAGTACTTTTGGAACAGAAATGCCTATGGTAAAAAGATATTCCAAAAGCGTTCCGGAGAACCCTTTTGTTCTGGGGAACACTTTTAAAGAAGCAAAAACACTTTTTGGAACACTTTTGGAACCACCACTCACCATCTCCAACACGGCCACCACCTGCTGGCCACTGTTGTCGATCGACCACCGCCATCGGTCTTCTGTCGCAATCGCTGGTAGCCGATTCCCGACCGGTGATGGTGGAAAAAGTATTTTTTTTACTTATCAAACGTGTTTATGTTCCCAAAAATCGTAGCCAAGAACAAAAACCCAAAAAAATATTTATGTCCCAAATATGTTCCCAAGAACAGAAACGTTACCATATGCAGCCTAATTGTCTTCAGCAGAGTGATCCATAGGATTTTTGAAAAAAATCATATTAGTTCTTAATCATTTTTCTTTAAAAAATAAAAGACAATAAGTGATTTTTTTTGTCGAAATTCATATCTCAACATGATATATTAGAAAAACTAAGTAAATCCCAAACAGTAAAGTATAATAACAAAGGACAAAGAAAAAATTACCAAAAAAATCCTAAATATATTGCAATTGTACCATTTCACTCATAAATTTCTTTTTTTGCCAAGCTAGTGCTAAACTATTTCATATTTTGTCCATTGAGTCCATTTAGCTAATTTGGACCGAAAATCACTTATGTGAAAGGTTCGCCGTCCCACGTGGCATGGTCGGCATTGACATGGATAACTTTTAACATCATTACAATAGTATTTTGAGTTTTAATATAATTCTTTTCTTTTTTTATTTTATATTTATTTTTTTTCCTGCCTTATGGCCAATAAGGGCATCCCTCATTGGCCCTAAGTCGGGAGGAAAAGGGAAAAGAAAAGACAAAAAAATTATCGAAAAATTAAAATATTATTAAAAATTATCTACGTCAGCACCGCACGTGCCATATAGGACTATCAGCATCCACGTCAGCGATTTCAGAAAAAAAATTAGACGGATTGACTCAATTAACACAAATGCAAAAAATTTAGGACTAAATTGACACAATTGAAATAGATTTAAAGACTTTTTTGGTGATTTTCCTAAGCAGAAACTGTTGCAATAAACATACTCTCATTCCACAACAATGAATTTGTAACTGTATCAAAACAAATTGAACGGCAATCGATTGTCGAATCTTGCATCATCATCAGTAATGATCACACACCTTGAACTCCTTCTCTATTAACTACGGCTTGCTAGGCGCGTCTAGGTTCAACGTAATCAACAAAATCATTCTATAGATTCACAAAAATAGATTGAACAGGCATCCCAGATCCAGATCAACAACCGAGTTAAAAATCTGGGACACGACATAGAAATCCAAAAGCTGGTGAGGAGAACCTGGAGAGCCCTTTTCGCGTGCATGACTATACTACGTTATCCTTGGGATTGGACAATTAAATTGAATGAAATGCCCAGTGTTTACCTCCGTGCTCTTCTCTCTGCTCACGCCTGCTGGGGCCGAGTCATTGAAGACCTCGACCCATGATTTTATGAAGCATGGTGGTACTTACCCCAGAAAACCTAATTTTTAACGCCTCCAACCTCGGAATTAATTGAAGAACCGAAAACCAAAAATGGGTTGGCACGCAGCCCGATCCTACCGGAGTCTACACTTGGCAGCGCAAGGCATCATAAATAGCATAGTGACCAAGGATGACACAGAAACGAAGATGAACAGCTATTTTTGTCTGTTCTTTCAGGGATAATGTTGCGATTAGAGCGATCTTGTCGAAGACCATTCCGCACAATGCCCCGGCGGTTGTGAGTTTCTCCGCCCGATTCGTTCGCCCGACCCCGTTTTCGTGTTCGTTCTGGAAAGATGGAAGATGTAAACCGGATCGATCGTTCGCCGAGAATCGAACTTTTCGTCGGGGATTGACTGCCAAACTTTTTCGCACGGTAGAGCGGGATGGGTGCAATGCGCAGGCCGATTCTTCGTTTTGCATAGATTGGGAAATTCATCGTTATACACGAGGGAGGAGGCTCCAAGGAGGCATCCAGCAAACATATCACGACCGAAACATGTTAAGCTAAACTTTGCAATGATAGGAGTTGGAATCTTAGGCTCGGCGTGCTTCACGGAAAATAGCTTCTTGGAAAAAGTTTTCGGGATTTTTTGGTATTTGATTCACAGAAAATAAACTAATCAAGAAAAATATTTTCGATTAATGAAAAAAACACTTTCAAATGTGGAGGGAATGATTTCCTCTCCGCGAAGCTCCACATCGCTAGATCCGACAAGCTCAGGCTGGCTACGGGCGAGGTAGAGCCTTGCCAGCCTTTAGCAAGCTCATCCCTTGCTTGTGGAGTCCGTTGTGGCAGTAGATTGGCAAAGGTAGAAAGGAAAAAAAAATATTCATATATATATATATAGTAATTACAAATTCAAGTTTTTGGTAATTTTTTCTGTGCAAATTTTTCATACCAAACAACGTAAAATATTTTCCTATTCGTTTTTAGGTATTAACCTAACACTGGAAAATATTGTCATTTTTCAAAAATATCTCGTTTTTCGTGAAACAAACGAAGCTGTAGATATATAACAATTTTGCTGCCACGACGATCATGACACCAACGAAAGTACGGTCGACCACATCACACAAAATGAGTTTCACCTGGGCACGGATTTGTATCCCCTAACGCAGTGCACCCAGAAACGGTCTATCCGCCACACCAGATTGGTCGACGGACAGACGGAATGAAAACCCTATCCTTAGCGCGACCCCTCTTGACTCCTCATCGATCCATGCCACAAATCACACGTTAAGGTGCTCAGAACATGATCACAACACAAGTGCATCCATTTTCGATTGAAAAAAAAAATCAAGGACAACAAAAAGGGAATAGAACATTGAACCGGACGATTCGATTAGGTGGGTGGAAAAAATTAAGGAGGAGGATAAGAAGGGTTGTAATTGAATTCGCAGGTGCAATGAGCAGAGAGACAGAGGCAGATAGAAAATGGAAGGAAACAAATAATGGATGGACAGGAAATACGAGAAGAAGAAGAAAGGAACGCACGATTCTCTTGCAGGCGGCTCCTGTCCCGCCAGCGCCAGGCTATGATTCTGTCGAGAGCCCTTTGTTAAGTTTAAGGACGACTCTCGTCCACCCTCGGACGCCCCTGGTCGTAAATTCTTTCCTCTTTCATATCTCTCATATCACGGCATCAACTCCATTCATTGTGAATCGAATATCGTCGTACCCTTAATTTCTCATTATAAATCTTTTTTCTTTCCACGATTGGTCTTCGTTATAAGTGAACAATATTACAAACATCAGTTGTAGGTAGAGTACATAGGTTTTGAGGAAAATGTCAAAAGAGGGCCTCAACTACACTTATTGTCTCAATTAAGGGCCAAACTTCAATTTGTGTCAAAAGAGGTCCTAGACTAATTTTTTTGTTTCAAAAAAGGGTTTAGTCGAGGGATATTTATGTCTTTTTAACTTCCCTCTTATTCTTTTTTCTTTTCCATCCCCTCCCCCGTGTCATCTTCTTCCTCCCCTTCTGCTTCAAGCATGGCGCTTCGGGTAAGCACTGTTCACTACTCCATGGCGCTTTGGGTGGCTATGGTTTGTCGTCCAAGGTTGAGCAGGAAGTGATGGTGGTCGTGGATAGTCGGACGGACGCCGGGGACTCCGATTCGTTGGCTGGACAGGTCGTCGAAGGGGTGGTGTAGCGACGGGCGGTGATGGTGGCATTGGGTCTGAGATCCAACACGAGCTCGAGCTCAGTTCCGGTGGCGCGGCAAGGCAACGAGGCAAAGGATGGTGGTGGTCGAGCGAAGGAGTAGCCATCGTCAGGGTTCTCAAGGGTCAATCGTCGGCCGGGGCCGAGGGAGAGGGGGGAGGGGACTGTGAGCAGGAGCTGGAGGGGGTCGGACAGGCGTCGAAGGCTCGGATCATCCGCTTCTGCCTCAAGCATGGCGCTTTGGGTCGACACTATTCACTACTTCATGGCACTTCGGGTGGCTGTGGTTCGTTGTCCGGGGCTGAGCAGGAAGTGATGGTGGCCGTGGGTGGTCGGGCGGACGTCAGGGACTCTAGTTCGTGAGCTGGACAAGGCGTCAAAAGGTGGTGCACAGACAGGCGGTGATGCTGGCATCGGGTCTGAAATCCAGCATGAGCTCAGGCTCGATTCTGGTGACGCGTCTAAGCAACGAGATAGAGTATGGTGATGGTCGAGCGGAGTAGCCAACGCCGGGGTTCTCGATGGTCAATTGTCGGTGCGGAGGACTACGAGGTGTCGGACGGGCGTCGGAGTGAGGCGAGGTCGACTGGAAGTGGTCGGGGGGCGGAGCACAGCGGCACAGCCACGTTGACTCCCTGTTCGTGTACCTCTGTGGGTCTGTGGTGGTGCAACAGCAAAACTGGAAGTTTGGGGGAGGTGCGGTGGCGTCAGGTGAGGTGGTTGTGCGAAGGAGAGAATAAAAGAAGTAGAAGCGGAGCTGGTGTCGTCGGATAGGGTTGGGCCACGCACGAAGAGCGGAAGGAGGAGTTGCATAAATTTAAAGAAAGAAGAAGCTTGAAGCAGAAAGGGAAGAAGACGACGTGGGAGAGGGGATGGGAAAAGGAAAAAAAAAAGGAAAGTTAAAAATACATAAATATCCCTCGGCTAAACCCTTTTTTGAAACAAAACAAATAATCTAGGCCCTCTTTTGACACAAATTGAAGTTTGGGCCCTTAATTGAGACAACAAGTGTAGTTGAGGCCCTCTTTTGGCATTTTCCCTAGGTTTTGTGATGAACCTTACTTATTCGGGACCTATATTCTGATTTCGAGTAGTATCTCAATACCAAATCTTTTACGAAGAAAACTACCAATGATTTTTGGTTATATTGTTCGCCTAAAAAATAAAATTAGTGATATTGGATTATTCTTGGCATAAGAGGCGCAACGACTGGTCCAACAAGGGTGGAAAGTGATCGGAGCAAGGGGACTCAGATAAAGAATGGCTTTCAAGTGATGGAGGGGGCAAGAGTGAATTGAATTGCACATCAAATAGGGAGGTGCCTTACTAAAATGGGTAAACTTATGAGGAAGTGCTTATATGACCACCAAAGGGAAAATAATGTGGTTAAATGCAAGACAAGTTGAAGACAATATCTTAAGTGAGTTCACTCAAAGTTGTCGCTCGCTCGAGAGAGCGCAACGGAGTTGTCACTTCTCGTCTGCCTGCCTATCGTCTCCAAGAAGGGTTTTTGAACCTCGCCTATTGATGGAAGAGAGCGAACAAGGCTATCCAAGAACCTCTTCTTCGTTTTTTTTTTTAGGGCGAGGGTTGCAGGACCTTTACCCACTGCCAATAAGGGCGTTGCAATGAGAGAAGTGTCAAAGAAGTCATAAACCTATTGCATTAGTGTCAATTCAGTCCTAAATATATTTTGTGCTAATTCAGTCCCTAACTCTTCTTTTTTTTTTTTCAGGGCGAGGGTTGCAGGACCTTTACCCACTGCCAATAAGGGCGTCGTAATGAGAGAAGTGTCAAAGAAATCATAAACCTATTGCATTAGTGTCAATTCAGTCTTAAATATATTTTGTGCTAATTCAGTCCCTAACTCTTCTTTTTTTTTTTTAGGGCGAGGGTTGCAGGACCTTTACCCACTGCCAATAAGGGCGTTGCAATGAGAGAAGTGTCAAAGAAGTCATAAACCTATTGCATTAGTGTCAATTCAGTCCTAAATATATTTTGTGCTAATTCAGTCCCTAACCTATTGCATTAGTGCTAATTAAGTCATAAATATTTATTAGTGTCAACTCAGTCCTAAATATTTTGTATTATGTCAATTCAATCCTAAATTTTTTATATTTATGTCAATTGAGTTAATCCGGCTAATTTTAGTTGAAAATTGCTGATGCAAACGTCAATTGTCCTACACGGCATGTTGGCGCTGACTTCAATATTTTTTTTTACTATTGTTCTTAATATTTTAAATAATTTTAAGCATTTTATGGTTTTTTGACAAATTATTTAAATTATCAAAAAATATTAAAAAAGAATCCACGTTGGTGTCAGTCATGCCATGTAGGATAATTGATGTTCACGCCAGCGATTTTCGGTCAAAATTGATCGAATTAACTCGGTTGGTATAAATACAAAATATTTAAGACCAAATTGGCACTACTTCAAAAAATTTAGGACTAAACTGACACCAGCAAAAGATTTATGACTGAATTAGCACTAATGCAATAGATTTAAGACTGAATTGGCAATAAAAAAAAGGTTTAGGAACACTAATGCAATATGCCTATGACTTTTTTTTACATTTTTCTCATGCTGCAACCCCCACACCCCCCCCCCCACCCCCGGTAGAGCGCTAACAATGAGATATTTCTTAATCGTAACTTCAGATCATTTACTGCATTAACATGATAATGGTTACTAAGAACAAGAAAAATTTACTAGGAAAGCGAGATACCGGCAGTATAATACGGCTAGTCGATAGGATCAATGGATAAAAATGTTGAATATTTTAGGTCGGACGAATTTTTGTTCAACAATGATCTGACAATTTCACTATTAACTGAGGTCGCCATGGAAGTTTGCGTGTATATAATGGATTTTCCATGACTACGGTTTAACAGAGGACAATACTGAATAATATGATGTCGATACATATTCTTCAACTTTTTTAATATTGTCAAATTAGTCAACATCAAGTGTCGGCTAAAAGGGTGAGCTCATATCGAAGGCAATTTCTATTTTGGACCAAAACAACCTTGACGCATTTGGTCTCTTTAAGAATTAAAAAGCCAGTCGGCAATACTTTTAGAATAATTTTCAAAATAAAACAAGCGAGACAATTTCAATAGTGAAAATAACTTTATAATCATGTAATGTAAAGACAGTAAACTGAGATACCAGCGAAAGATCTACTAACTCTTTTGGTATCATATGTCAACCTCTCTATTGAAAATTCATGATCGGACTCATGTTAGTGGATATCACAAAGAAAAAGAAAAGTGTAAAAAAAAAAGTCTAAATCTTTTGTAGTGATGACAATTCACTCATAGACATTTTATTGATGCTAATTCAATACTAAATATTTTGTATAAGTATCAATTCAGTCATAAATCTTTTTTCATTTGTGTCAATTCAAATCTAAATTTTTTTCATTTATGTTAATTGATTGAATCCACCCAATTTTGGTCGAAAATTCACTGATGTGGAGGCCGATTATCTTTCATGACACGGCTGACGAAAATATTTTTTAATATTATTAAGTATTTTCAATAATTTTTTAAATTTTTTCTTCTTTTTATTTTCTCTCTATCATTAAAACAATTATTTAAAATATATAAAAGAGAAACAAAGAAACAAGGAAAAGAAAGAGAAAGAAAGAGAAAGCCCTTGGAGCTTTGGAAGCTAGGAAGAAGAGCATGGAATGATCAACAATGAGGAAGAGTCCATACTGATAGATGGAAATAGAAGAAGCACTTCCTTATACGAACTGTTATCCTAATAATTATTAATATCATTATTTATAACCACACGATTTCTCAAAAAATAATATGTATTTTATGTAAAACACACGATAATGACATACATTCAGATGTAACTGACAGTATTGTACATTGTATGGAAAATATATTTTTTTTCTTGAATTATTATTATTATTATTAAATGTGGGGTCATTAAAGACTATGATGGGTTAGAGGTCGGTCGACGGTGAAGCCGCATTAGAACCTCCACGTTTTCCCCCTCTTTCTGGCTTTACTAAAAACCCCCCTCTCTCCTTCACTCTCTCGTGTTGCGCTCTCTCTCTCACTCTCTCTCTAGCCTCGACCTCGAGTCCCAACCAGAGACAGAGAGCAACGAAAGCCTCAAGTCATTGAAGAACCCACCAAAAGTAAAAGGAGGAGACCAAAAAAAAAAAGGAGCAGCACTCGGATCACCATTTTCTGCCGGAGAACGGGGAGAATGGCTGAGCCGCCAAGCTCGGAGCCGGAGTCCTCCAGCACCAGCTCGCCCCCGTGGCCGTCGAGTTCGTCGTCCCCGGGCACCCAGCAGCGGGCCGCCAAGAGGGGGCGCGACAGCAGCAGCAAGCACCTGGTGTACAGAGGGGTGCGGATGCGGACGTGGGGGAAGTGGGTGTCCGAGATCCGCGAGCCCAGGAAGAAGAGCCGGATCTGGCTCGGCACCTTCTCCACCGCCGAGATGGCGGCCCGCGCCCACGACGTCGCCGCTCTCGCCATCAAGGGCAGCTCCGCCATCCTCAACTTCCCCGATCTCGCTCCCTCCCTCCCCCGCCCCGCCTCCTCCTCCCCACGCGACGTCCAGGCCGCCGCCGCCAAGGCCGCCTCCATGGCCGGCGTCTCTGACTCCCCTGCCGCCGCCTCCCCCGCAGCGCCGCCCCCTCCGGGCGCATTGTCGCCGCCCAGCTCCGCGCCCACGACGTCGTCGTCCTCGTCGTCCTCGTCGCTGTCGTCGTCGTCGTGCTGTGCGGACGACGTATCGGCGCCGGAAGAGCTGGGGGAGATAGTGGAGCTGCCTCGGCTTGGGGCCAGCTTCGGCTTCGAGCCAATGATCAGCGACTCGAGCGTGATGAACGACTTCATCTACGCGGACCTGGCGGACGCGTGGCCGTACCCTCCGGAACCGTACGGTCATGACCACGAGTACGACTACTTCGGCGACCGGATGACAGCGACGGAGGATGGTATCACCGGCGGTTTTGAGGCTTTGTTGTGGCAATATTAATGGCTAATAGTACAGCAAGCAAGAAGAAATGGGGAGTTATGTCATTTGTGTTTGTGTTCAGTGTGCTCGCTCGCTCGCCCCGTCTTCTTTCTTTTTTTTTTTTTACCCCCTTTTCTTTTTCATCCTTTCACTTTTGCCCCTCCATTGGAATATTGTTTATTTTCAAAGTCCTCCTTCTTGGTAAAAAGAGAAAAGAAAAAAAAAATCAAATGTGAGCTATAGGCCTTTTATTATTTTCTTCCAATTTCCCACACCCTTTTTAACGGGGGTTTCTATATACCTTCCTTTCACCTCAAGTTACTCTGCAATTTTTTTCCCCCCCCCCCCCCCCCTGCTTTTCCTTCTTCCTTTTAACCTTTTTTTTTTTCTTTGGAGTTCTATCTTTAATTTTTGCGTTTAGGAGCCCCAACAATTGAAAAATTACAAATAAGGCCCTTCAAAAGTCGTCTCTGCATGTCTGTGACGGAGGAGGGAGATGGAAAGATAATTGCAGTCACTTGTTCCTCATGAATAGTCAGTAGAGACTAGACTAGAGAGGGTCTATTTCACCTTTTCGGGAAGTGAACATGATGGAAACGATAAAGTTGGTTGGCTCAGAGATTATGAACACTGGGCTCTTCGGACATGTTACATAGCAAAGACGACATCTGTCCCTTTCTCTTCCTTTCTCATATTCTTCTTGTTTCCTTTTTCTGTTCTTTTTTACTTTATTTTCCCTCAAATTTCTCTAATTTCACGCAAAAAAACAAATTGGTATCGATTAATGGGTATTTGTGGTTGTTAATCCAAGCTTAAATTGCACCTGCGATATGATCAATTGGGTCACTTCTGAGCTAGGCAAAAGCTTGGTCGGGAAGAAGGGGGCGGAAATAGTTTGTTTTCCAGAGCCATCTTTGACCTCCAATTTAGTTGGTTTTTTTTTTCCCCAGCCGGTCGTGGCAATGTATTGATTTTGAGCGCTGACCGTCTCGAGAAGATCGATGAAATACAAGGAGTATGGAAACGAAAATCGATTTAATTGGAATTACCCGCGCGATCTAATTGCAATTCGTGCATGTTACGATCAGTCCACATACGCACCAATTATTCGTCGCCCTCCGACAGTTTCATAGACAATAGACATGCAAGCACGCGAATTATTGCTAGGTAAATAGTCCAAATACTCACGATTTTTTTTTGTCAGTTTTCGGACAGGAATACACATTTCTTGTCAATTTAATATACGAATTATCTTCAAGCTTAATTGCTAATGAAAAATGGTCGAGAGAATCCCAGAATTTATTATTAAGCCGCGAAGTTGGATGGACTTTCGAATTTCAACGACGTTTGTCCTCCACTAAAAAAAATAAAAGACACAATTATATTCATCATCGAAATATTTTTAAATATATACACGTATTATTTTCGGTTGTATGAGTCTTTTTCATGGTTGCAAGATGGGAGTCTTTGACGATGGCATTTCAACCACCATATACGTGAAACTTTCCCGACCCGACTTGTTATAAATAATTTGTGTGCATGCGTATAAACAGTGTTAAATATATATTTAAAAAAAAACATGTGGGGCATAATTTTCTATTAGTGCATTTATATATTCTTTTAATCTGCTATAGAAATTTTTTTTAAAAAAATAATGATTCAAGATCGACGACGAACATAAATGGCGTGTATTGAAGTCGTCATTATATATAAACCCTTCTAATTTTGAGCCAATAAAATGTATAATTGACACTTTCTTTGAAATATTATTGGAGAGTTAGACAATAATCAAACTAATAAAGAAACAACGGATCGATAGAGGAAGATTATATAGGGAAAAAAAACAAGCTTCATTAATGTTGAATTACTACGATTATGAAATGTGCCACATCGCTTGATTATGAGGTTTATATTCTCTTTATATATATATAACCAAGTGCGTGGGAAGGGAGGGTTTTCTAGAGTTAGCTTCCGCCTTGGTTTATTTCACTTGTACATTAGAAAAAAAAAAACGTGCAACTCCGTGATTGAACTTTGTGCATATAACTTCTCTTTTCTCCCCTTTTTCTTTGGGCAATAAAAGTTCGTATATGTTTCGATTTGTCAAAACCCAATTGGAAGTGAATGCGTGCGCGTGTACACGCAAATTGCGAAGAGAATCTGTAGGGTATGTACAAAGTAAATGATAGCTTTGGTCCTACAAATCTTCATGACCTAATCAAAGGTCGCGCTAATTATTCGATTTGAGCATATTGAATTCCAGCCCACCTTATTATAAATGAAGTAGGAAGAGCAATATTTATTAAGTCCAGCGTGGCTCAACTTGCTCTGACCAGATATAAATCAAAGGCTACCATCATCGCCCTAATGGCAAGTCCAACCATGATTTAAATAATTTCTCAAGTCCCTAAGTTAGGGAAATGAAGATAGTTAACCATAAGATTCACTTCATGACACGACTCTAAGTAAAGATCTTTGTGGAAATCTTCTTTTTGATCAAAGACCGGTAGAATTTAACTCTTTTAGTATTTTTATTTTCCACTTGCGCAAGCTATATAATAAGCATAGCGCCTCTAATTTTGATAAAAATAAAAGAGATTATAAACTAGATTATAAAATTATGGAAAAGGGTTTCTTGGAATGTTTGGGTGGAGAGATGACTTGGACCAGGCAATAGCCTACAAAGAAAACCCTTTTTGCCTTTCGAAATTAACTAATTAAAAAAATAATTTCTTATATCTATTGCTCGCAGACTTTTCTTGCATAACAGTTTTTTGGTGGCCGTAGTAAACAGACAAACTATCATGCAAGCATGTTTCATTTTCGAAGTTATTGGTTTGGGTAATGTTAGTTATTTCTAACAACATAATTTTCTAATCAATAAGTATTTTATGTAAAATACGCAATGATGAAGTGTAAGATGTATACCATTAGCAAATCATTTTCCATGTTCTCGCTGCCTATTCCCTTCACAAGCAGATGCATTGTTTCCTCTGCGAAGAATTGAAAGTCAAACCTCTATTGGCACATCCTACAAAAGGTGTCGTCAGCAAAGGCAAAATCTGGTCAAATTACCAAGGACCCACTCCTCCTTTTTCCCACTCTCTCTTCTCATTAAGATTTATTTATTTGATTATTCAAGACCTTTTTTTTTATTGGCCTTGGAAATTTACTGGCCTCAATTCTAGCAATGGCATTATTATTATTATTATTATTATTATTATTATTATTATCCTTTTTGTTTCTTGGATAGTTTGATTTTGAAAATATTTCAAAGAAAAGATTGAAATACCTTTATTTTTTCAAATAAGGACCTAAAGTGAGCCTTATTTAAAAAAAAAAAAGGTATAAAGTGCCCTCATTTTTTTAAATAAAAACATGACCAAAGGTATTTTTGTCATTTTATATTTTCTAAAAATTTCCTTTTTATTTGTCCTTTCCATTTTTGTTATTTCTTTTTTTCCCTTGCTTGGGCCGACAAGAGCTCGACGACCTTACCCAGGCCCTCGCTGGCCGTAGGCAAGGCTAGCCTCACCCAGATCCTATTCGCAGGCCGGGGAGGCATTGATATCTGCCTGAAGTCGCCGACATTGGTCTTGCCAAAGAACTACGGCCGGAAGCCATTGCGTTGGGCCTATGAGGACTACAAAGATTCTTGCAAGGCATAAGCCTGGCTTGGGGCAGCATTTCAGATCAGAGGTTGACATGCTAAACCAAAATCACGGAGACCTTCATCGGCACTTTAAGTCCTTATTTGAAAAAACTAGGATACTTTAGGCCTAATTTGAAATTTTACCGTTTGATTTTGAAGAAGGTGTCTGCATTTGGTGTGCAAGCAAAACCTTTTACTAGTTTTTTTGGGCATCACCTTTAAAGAATTAGAGTTGGACCTGAGTAAAGCCTTTAAATCGCTTCATCTGAACTTTGGGATGTTAAATTCGGTGGTATTCCCTAGGATGAAAGGAAAAAAATATTTTTCTCTTGGGTGATGGTGGGGAAGGTAGATTCTACATCATCTCTGGATGGCTACGGCCGAGTAGGGTCGTATGGTAGCGTCCCGTGCCTGGGACGAATCATAAGAGTTTCGGTTCCTGCATCGTCGACCTGTGTTTCGCACGGTGTATTGAAGCTTTAGAGAACTATTATTAATTTAAACGAAAATAAAATCTGAGCAGAGCTGTAAAAATACTGAATTATTAAAATAACGTAGGCTAAGAAATATTAATATTGGGGCGGGCAATGGCATTATGAAGATTCCATTAGGCGAGTCCAAATATGGAAACTGGAAAGGATCCAAGAAGACCATTTGCCTTAGAATATTAGCCAAAGGAAATTGCAAATTTTAAAGATAAAAACAATGATAAGGAGATGTATCGTAAAGCGCAACTGCTAATAAAATGAGGGTTCGTTCGTACACCTAAATCATAGAGGATATTTCACATAGCATCAGTTAGGGACTGCCACGTGTCTCAGTCAATTGTGATAGATGTTGAGCTAGGAGATTATCACTTATTATGTGTGTAAAATCAATTCAATTATAGAGAGCGGGCATAATGGAGGAGGGTTTTGAATCTAGGGAAATTGGTTTTTTTTTTTGGTTGATAATCGAGAGATAAGGATGACATAGCTAGTTTTTTTTATTATTATTTAGGGTCGAGCATACCTAGATTCCAAAGGCGCTGTGTAGGCATGACAATTGATTTGATGTAAGCGTGCATGGCAACACTTCTGTTTCAAAAATACTACCAAAGACATAAGTTGATTTTTTAACTTCTCCATCAAAATCATAAGTTGATTTTTCAACTTCTCCATCAAAAGTTTATTTCTGATAAAAGAAAAATGTTTGATAAAATTTCTACTTCTAAAATTTTTATTTTTGAAACATTATTAACAAAATTTTCGGCGATGATGGTTGGTATAGACCGACGTCAGCGGCACCGATGAACAACAACCGGTGACTGGCGATCGGCGGTGGTGGCCAGCGACTGGAAGCAACGGCAGCGGCTACCGAGGGCGATCGATGGAGGCGGCCTGCCGGCAACAACGACGGCGGCGGCGAGCGACGGCAGGCGAGGTCGGCAGTCATGGGGCGCTGGTGGACGGGGCGTTGGTCAGCGAAGATTGATGTAGTTGAAAAAGTGATTTCTGAAGTTGAAAAGTTACAATTTTTAACTTTTCAAAGTTGACCAAAATTCAACTAGAATTAGAAATCTCTTCCAGAAATGGAAAATTTCAATATTTTTACCAAACGGATTTCAACTTCAGAAGTAATTATGAAATAAAAAATTCTAATTCTGAAGTGTTACCATGCACACTCTTAGATTTCGCCTCGAAACCGATATCTTTCTTTTTGACGGTGCAAAATACTAAAACTATACGGACTCAGGTCATTTCGACTATACTCACTTACCTTGTTTTCTTTGCCTTGGTCACTATATTTTATTTTAATTTATTTTTATTTTTTCTGAACCATCCTTTTTTTTTTTTTTTACTTGCGGGGCGAGAGGCATTGGGAAATAAAAGGGCGAGAGATGCCAAAATTGATATTGCTGCGCCAATAATTTGGGGTTATAAGTACAGCCTCACGTGCGCACTTTAATTTCTCAAAGTTGACACTGAGCTAATTCCTAAGCAAAAATTAACTTGGAATTGCGACAACATAAACATCTGCGACTGCCGGAATTCTCTCTCTGTCTGTCTCTCCCTGTGTGCGTTGTAGTCAGGCTGTTGTTGCAACTGAAACAGCTGTTTCCATCACTCCTGAACGTGAAAATCGACGAATAGTCTTTGGAAAATCATGTTTATTAGTAGGAAGTTGGGAGCTGGAGCAAAATTCATGGGCCCTCCTCCGTCCAGTCATCGTCGCCATCGCCACCTTGCCCTCGAAGAACGGCTGTCAAATCCGTTCCGTCCCGAAACTTTTTCCTAGCGTTTACTATGCAAGGTACATGGCGAAATGAGGAAGAAAGTTGTCGCGCCGGGCAGGCTCTCATGCGACAGAAATCGTGACTGTCTTCGGACTTACGGTTTGTTTTTTCCCAGGACACGGATGCGAACCTAGCGACCGATTGATTTTGAACTTTTGATTCTGCGCAAGAGGTTTTGACCAGGAATAAACGGATAATTTTGAACTTTTGATCTTTAGAGATTTTTTTTTTTAATTTTCTTTTCACCTACCGTTTTTAATTAAAGTAATATTACTTTAATGAAATATCTCCAAAGTGACTTTTGATTGATGCAGTAAAAACAAATGTGCCATGCCAACATAGAAAAAGAGAATTATATCAGCTCGAAATTCCTTTTCATTGGTGGTTGATAAGTGCTCCTCTGCTCATGGGAAGGATCATTGACCTTTGTAGCACGTAAAAAGAGGTCTATATTGACCTAGATTGTCATAACTTATAGATTAAGGAAAAAAATAATTAATTTTCTCCAGAGGAATTGCAGGTTTGACCTCCTGAGTTTATTTTGGGGTTTGAGCTTTGGCGCACCATTTAAGCTATCCACAGTTAATTAGCTTGGGCTCTTCTTGGAGGCAATGCCGCTTTTACGTCGTATTTATTTATTTATTTATTTATTTGGCAGATTCCGTTCCCACCCGTGAAAGCTGCATGGTCCGCGTGCATGAATCATATGTTAATGCTAAATGGAAATTCCATGGCACTGACTTGGAGGCCGCGACAACATAATACGAGCCTCGTCCGCCTTAATTTAAGCTAAACCCACCTCTAACCTCCTAATTCCACGTCAAGCTCAATCAACTAATCATTCTTCCCTCGAATATTTTATCCTTTCATCGTACTCAAACTAGATCTGATTCGGACACAAACTTCTTGGCTTTTGTCGCGATTCACGTTCAAGCGAGCTTTGACCAGTATAATTAACATTGTTTAATCGATTTGATGGGCCAGGGGCCACGTGCTTCCCTGCTGCAGATCACAGCGTAAAGCTTGATTAAGTGAGCCAATAATGTCACGCTCATTAAACAAGGAGTCAAGTGTCCTTTCTGTTCCCATCTCAATGTTAGGTATCTTGGCAATTTCAGTTTTTTGTTTTTTTTAGCCGTATGTTGTCGGTTTGATAAATTATATTGACTATGGAGGAAGACCGGATGGAAATCCTGAAGACAAAAAGCAAACCATCCAGCGCAAAGCTAGTACAAACCCTAGTCCTATTGTCTTAACGCGCGATGAAAATCATATCCTTGTTTCGCCGAAGATCATCAATGTGGAGATACGAGGATTGAGAGGATTTATTATCTCTGACTCTAGTGTCGATTAAGAGATCGTCGGAAATGAAAACCGACCCAATCACATCGCGCTCTTTTTGGAGTGCAAAGTTTCGATTGTTCTTGCGAACTCCGGTGATCCCTTAGAGTTGGATACTTCGGACGAGCCGCTTGTTTTACTGACACTGAACATTTAAAATTTACACCGCAGAAAATACAATTTTGTTTTAATTTTTTTTTTATTTCAATTCATGTACAATGGTGGTTGGGATTTTTTTTCTTTTTTGGGGGGGGGGGGGGGGGGGGGGTGGAAGGGGCTCCACTTGGTGACCAGAGAAATAGGGCAACCAACCACATCGTCTTCTGCTTAACTCGGGGCATATTATTAACACTTTGTCTGGCTCAGCAACCTTGGCTTTTCCCCCGCACGTCTTCTTCTCTCATGCCCCATCGCCTGGACTTGTGGTCTCGGTGCTTTTGCATCCGAGATATTACACAGATCAGATCATTGGGCCCTCTATAAGGTACACAACGACAAAGTCCCCCACTTTGGCGCTGCCCGTATTTCACCTTCGGTTCCACACACTGGTCAAATTCTCAGCGGTAACACGACACCAGACACATACCTTACTGAAAACAACTGGTGATGCCTACCCTCGACTCAATAGTCGTGTGGCTTCAACTTCGCGCGTACGTGATTGTATTCCAGGCTGAGAACAAACATCCTTATTGATGACGCCGTCCTTACAATCATTCACCTTGGTGTGGGCTCGAGTGAGCTGGATGTTCTACTAAGTTGGAGACTTTCATTGACCGCCTTTGTTGATTACTTATCGGTTGGGAGAGATTATCGTTTGATAGATAAATTGGACTTACGTGGGAATATGATCGAGCGGGGATCTTCTGTTCCGGACGGTGTTCCTTTTGGTGTCTACATAGATCTCGAGGATTGATTTCTGAAAATGAGATTTTGATCAACGAATAGGATTTGTCGAGACACAAGCGGAAGCAACGTAAGGGTTGGGAGTTCTTCTCCCGGCATGACCCTAAATAAGTAGGAACACTTGTGTCGAGTGGAAATTTGGACATGGAACCGGAGGGGGGTTTGGTGGGCCCAGGTCCTCCCAAGGTACAAAAGATTGGAACGAGATCCGCTGCCTTTAAGCTAATGGTGACTTATCTTCTGGCACGTCCGTTTTTTATCTGGACGACCTAGAAACTAAGGCATTATTGATTTGCTTTTAGGTCGAGCGATGTATTTATTTCATTGAAAACCTCAAGATTTTAAAAAAAATAATAGTCATTTTTTCATTTGTATTTTTTTTTTTGGCCGGGCACTTTCCATTTGTTTGGCAGTTTAGGAAAGATAATCTCCTTCTTGCTTGGGTGGGGAACACGTTTTCTCCTAATCTAAACTTATTGTTTTCAGTCTATGAAAAACATTTTTCCATAAATCGATTTGTTTTTTGCCATCCAAATACCGGAATGTCCGAAAATAATTTTCTTGAACGCTTAGATGAAAAATTAGGATTGGGTATCGAAATTAAGAGAAATGGCAATTGCCAGGCGCATTAGATCTTTCTCTCGTCAGCAAGATGATAACGACGAGGATGATGATGTGCAGGAGATCATGGATAATAGGTCCATCAAGCCGGTTGATTTTTGTGTTGAAGGAGGACGATGAATGGCGATGAAGCGGGGAAGACAACGACGGCGAGGATGACATGGACGACGACAGTGAGAATGATGATGATGATGACGGGGAGAAGGTTTTACAGTCATCACGCTGGCCTCCGCTAATTTATTTCGTGGACGATGATGATGTCGATGAGGAAGGCAAACTGCGATGCCGACTACGAGGGTGACGTGACGATGACGAGGAGGAGGAAGAGAGCGATGATGAAGAAGCCGAAGAGGAGGTGAGAAAAAAGCAACATTCTAAAACACAGCTGAAATGTCTTCTTTGCTCAAAATTCGTGCCAACAACACCAGAGAAACTGAAATTAACTCCAGCAACACTTACTACTTCAGATCGCATGCTTGCTGAAACTCAAAAACTTTGATTGGAACTGTCATGTTGGTTTTCGATCCAAACAAGGATTTCCTTCTCATCATTGTCCTCTGCTTCACCCTACTTTCTTGAAAACCGTGGTACCTACTATTCGAGAGTAATTTTAAGTAGTAAATAAAGTCACGTCACCATTTCTCCTTAATTAAATTCAACAGAGTAAAACCAGAGACTTGATCACACCAATTTGACAATTTTGATTGCAAAGTTTCGAAAGTTTTAGAAGGATCAATTGTACTTTCGCGATAACTTATAGAACTTTTGATGCATGTATTCCTTTAAACTAATGATTGACTTTCTTCCTCATATTATATATGAGGGTCAATACAAAAAAAAATATCTTAAACTGATACATTTGTGATAAATTTTTTTAAATTAATTTTTTGATCAACTAAAAAATCACATACTAACATATATGACAAATTTTCCCTCTGTTAGCTTCGTTCAATTTTAACGTTTAATTTACCGGCGTGGGTGACACATGATGACGTGGTATGGTGATGTTGCAAGTTCACGCGGAAATCCATAGGGTTAATACAACGAAAAAAATCTCAAACCTGTACACTTGTGGCAAATTTATCCTAAACTAATTTTTCGGATTGCCAAAAGTCTAAACAGATACACACGTAACACATTTACCCTCCGTTAATGCTCCCAAACAAGGCCCACTGCTGATGTGCAATCGAGCTTGTTTTCCAAATTTCTCTAACATCGCCTCTATATCATCAATACCTGAAATTTTTTTCTTTCTAGGTAACAAACCAATTATAAATTCATTAGACATCTGCAAGAGAACAACAAACAAACAAGTTAGTTTGTAAAAACCTCGCATAGTTAACAAGGAAAGATGAGATGATCAAGTTCACAAACAAGCTGCTTGGTATTTTTCGAGTTTCACATGCAAGCCAACAAAGTAAGCTCTCATAAGACACGTAGAATCACCCTCAAAACTACACCCAAAATCAGTGACAAACTTAAGGGAAGTGGTTCTATCATTTAATCGGGCGTGTGGTGTACAAGTCAATCATACCATTCACATGCAAGTTTTCTATTATAATTCTGACAAACATACGATTCAAGATTGAAAAGACCACGTAATGTTAATGAGGACATGAATTAACTAACGCTATTGAGGACATAAAAACATAGCAAGAGCAATACGTAAGCGTACAAAGAGATTTCCAGACAAGTAGTAAATCATGTAGGGCCAAGACAAAGAAACATAATACCAAGTTTAGCACAAAACGACAACGACAGAAGGAATCAGATATGCGATTAGAAGGTTATTGTTGACCGATCCGACAAAAAAGAAAAAGAAGGAGGTTCTCGGAAACACCCTCGAACGCGATGTGGAATGGAAGACTCTCATTTTTCTACCTTGACAAGATGAAATCTATGACATAAACCCAAGACCGCGACCAAATAAGGAGAAAGTGGCGACAATAAGAAAGTGACGCGCAGCGTTCAACGATAGAAATAAGCAAATCCTTTCTTAGAGAGAAAATCTCGAATTAAATATTGATAAAAGTATGTTCTCCCTTCCAAAAACCCTAAAACAAATTTATATAAGTTGTTAACCCTAAACCTAATTCTACTAGGATTATAAAACATCAAAATACAAAATTACAAAATACTAAAATTAACAAATTGCCTAAAAATAAGGATTGCGTAATATTACGCAATATCACACAATATTATGTAGATAATATTACGTAAATTGTTAACCATATCCTCATCATTCTCCCCTATTAGGAAAAAGATTTGAGGACGAATTTAGTCTGTTTTCAATGATATCAATCTCTTCAAATTTAATCTCGTATCCAAGATTGCGAAATCTGTTTCGCCAGGGATGGCCTCTCCAACGAATCAAGTAATACATCGACTTCCTATTCCCATACTCGATCCCATTATGGCATATGTACAATTCATGTGAATCCTACGTGACCCTTCCTCTACTACTTCGGCCTTTTGTAACCGGCTTATCTGGATTAAACATTTTTGTATAACCAAATGCGAGCAGACAAATCAGTAACTAATGTAGGATAAACTTTGGAAATTATATCTCTTGAAAGAGCACTAGTTGCGGACACCAACCATCTAGCATATTCACCACGTGCACAAATATTCCTTGATTGGACATCAACTTCAATAACTTTTGATGCGTGTGGTGCATCCAAAGCCTATCTATGAACTTGATCAATTGAAAATGCGTAAACAGAAAACGCCCCAGTTTTAGTCGCAAAAGCACGTTCATTCGAGTCATCTTCCTTCAGCGCTGAATTTATCCCCTTAACCGACACCTGAGGTGCTCCGTTTGCATCGTGATTTTCTTCACTAGATATTAGAACTAACTTATGTAGCTCATTGTTAGGCATATCCTTTGGCTCTCAAATGGTGTCTACATGTGAACCAGCCGACTGATTCAGCTCCGTGGGCTCACTTTGGGTATGATAAAGCTTAGTAAATTCACGTAGAACACATGAACTACTAGTTTTCGGTGACTCATCCCCCTTACAATCAACAATGCAATTTGTGAGACTTTTCCCAGTTGAATTATACTCGCTCTTCTTCTCTGAGTCCACGAAGTTCGTCGAACAAGCTTCGTAGACAGATGGCATAATACGGGGTTTGAGCTGCAATTGAGCCTATTCGTTCAATTCACTAATTCCTCTTGAGTTTAGGGCATGATTGCGATTTTGCCCGAAACTCATGAATTTCTGCTGGAACTGCTCATAGTCGAGTGGAATGAACTTCTACTTTAGCAAACTCTTCATTCTATGCCAAGTTCACACTCTTTCTTTTCCTTCTCGTTCCCTCATATTTTGTAATTTCTCCCACCATATAGACGCATACCCCTTCAATCTACAAGTTACTAATCGCACCTGTTTCTCACTAGGGATCTCCATATAATCGAAGAATTTTCAATACCAACAATCCAATCCATAAATTCTTTTATTCCCAAACTTCCATCAAAATAAGGAATATCGACTTTTAATTTAAAGTTGTTACATTCATGATCGTCGTAACGTCGTCTGCCATCTCTTCCATCGTATCCCCTTCGAAATACTTCATAACAATTTCTGCCTCCATAATCAGCATGCTCTTTGTCGAAAGAACTCTCTAAAAATAAAGGGTTATTCTACCTACGGACAATAATATGCCTATTGACAGGGGCACCGCGAACAAGATCTCACCCGGCCTTCTGTCATTCCGTCGATTCCTGTTCACATCAACGATAAGACCTTCAAATCGATTTGCCAATTCTTTAAATCGATGTTCAATGCGATGAAGTCCGAGATCAATTCGTTGATCTATGTGATCCATTAAACGTTGTTCCAAACATTGCAGCACGTCATCCCCAAGGATTGGGGCTCTAGTCTTCTGGGCATCATCACGAAGACCACCGCCGGTCACCATAAGCTCTGATACCACCTGACGCAGTGTTCAAATCTCGAATTTAATATTGATAAAAGTATGTTCTCCCTTCCAAAAACCTAAAACAAGCTTATGTAGTTTGTTAACCCTAAACCTAATCCTACTAGGATTATAAAACATCAAAATCCAAAATGACAAAATACCGCTAAAATTAACAAATTGTCTAAAAATAAGGATTACATAATATTACACAATATCACGCAATATTACGTAGATAATATTACATAAATTGTTAACCATATCTGGATCAGAAAGGTAGTTAGTCGGGGGAATGTCGGAGAAGATGAATTGAGCCCTATCGCTGGGATAATATTTGGGCTATAAAGAAGAGAGAAAATGAGGTAATTGAAAAAACAAAAAGTTTTGAACTAAGATTGTTATTATTTTTTAAAAAGCTAAGCTATTTTCACGTGGACTTGCCACATCTATATCACGTCTGCAAATTTAATGGTAAATTTTGATTAAAGCTAACGAATGGTAAATTTGCCATAGATGTATCAGTTTTGCATTTTTGCTGGTCAAAAATTGATTTTGGATAAACTTGTCACATGTGTACAGTTTGAGGTTTTTCATGGTAACCCTATGGATTTCCACGTGAATTTGTTGCGTGCATCACCATACATCATCCACGTCAGTAAATTTAACAACAAACATTGACAGAAGCTAACAAGGAGTAAAATTTATCACAGATATACCGGTTTAGGATTTTTCATGGTAAAAAAAAAATTTGTAATAAATTTGTCACATGTGTATCAGTTTGAGATTTTTTGTAATATTAATCTCCTAGATATTATCATACACGACGCTCTCTCCTGTCCAAGTGTTGTGATTGCTATGTTTCATTTGATGCTTACACCTGTTGTTTCATGTTCACAACAGGAATGCATGTCTACTAACAGTTAAAATGGTCGAACTCGGTCTTTCAAGTAATTATTTTGGGTGAATGAATACTTAGGGGATCTGAATACTTACCGAAATCGAGTTTCATGTTCTTTATCCAATCGAATACGGGTCATGTAGGTGGATTGAATCTTATAAAAAAGAGATTTTAGGCTTTTTTCTGAGTTCCTAAGGTCTTTGACACCTCAATTGCCAATCGGATTAACCATTCACAGCGCCTGACGATTCGAACTCATTTTTACCCATTCGATTGTAACTACGATTTTGTAGTCCCACGTGAGAATCATGTTCCAATGATGCATTTATAATGGAAATATCAAAACATCCTAAATCTATTGTATTTGTGTCAATTTAGTCTTAAACTATTCGACTGGACCATTTTTTTTTGTTGGGACGAACATCGTCATTTCATATGAAAAGAGAAGTATTTGTTGGGGTTATCCTACATTGATTGTGAAAGGGACAGGTGGTCGATTTATAAGTGTGAAGAAAAACCTTAACCTTTGAACTAACTTTTGGGATGAAAGACATAAAAAATCAGTCATTACTGGTATCAGAGCCTGGGTTACCAACAAGTCTGGACTCAAGAATCACTTAGGAGAGATACGTGTTGTCGCTACTTCAGACCCATGATTCAATCTATGAGGGGGAGATTGTTGAGATTGTCTCACATCGGTTGTGAAATGGGCTAGTAGTCGGTTTAGAAGTGTGAGAGAAAACTTCAACTTTTGAGCTAGTTTTTGAGTTGAAAGAGGCCCAAGATTACCCAATAACCGTATCAGAGCCGATGGTTAATTGGTGCCCCACTCCCTATATGTATCGATCTTTGGTGAACATCTCAAGGAATGAATCTGATAGTCAATGCAATTTTCAAGCCGATAGACGTTGTAGTGTAACAGCGCGGCCCGATGGACATTGATTGAGATTCAATTTGAGATGGATCTCAAAGAAGGAATTTGGTGGCTAACGCGATTTCCGGGTCGGTAGAAGTTGTGTTGTAGCAATGCGGACTCGATGGGCATTGATGAAGATTTAAGTTGAGATAAGTTAGTGCGAAAAGATACTTGGATTAAGGAGGAGCCAAACCTAGCATTAAAGCTCACACATGAAGGGGAGATTGTTAGGATGCACGTGTAAGTTGTATTAGAGAAGTTTCACATTGAACAATTAATGTAGTGTTGAGTAGTTAATATATCCAAGTTGGCTCATAACTCATTGGTTTAAGCTTTTTAATGAAGGTGGGTCCAACTGGATATATTGATGAGCTCGGATTTGGGCTTCCTTTTGACGATCTCCCAATGAAGTATCAGACTTCTACTACGTGCTCTTAAAAAATAGTATTGTTAAGATTGTCTCACATCAGTTGTGGAAGAGACTGATGGTCAGTTTATTAGTGTAAGGAGAAGTTTCAATCTTAAAGCTAGCTTTTAGGTTGAGAGAGACCCAACACTGGTATTAGAGCCTGAATTACCAACAAGTCTAGATTCAGCAATCATACGAGAGAGATACGGATTGTCGTAGATTTTGACCCATGGCCCGATGTGTGAAGGAGAGATTATTGGGATTGTTGGGATTATCCTACAACGGTTGTGGAAGGGACTAGTGGTCGATTTATAAGTGTGTGAGAAAGCCACTTAAGCTAGCTTTTGGGATGAAAGAGGCCCATGACCATCAAACAATACATAACTTTATGACAAATATGTGAATCCGTCAAAACAAGTAAAATAAGAAAATATGAAAAGTGAATTAACTTTATACTGCTTGTAAAGACTGGCCCTATTCCCCAAAG
Source organism: Rhodomyrtus tomentosa (assembly GCA_028455895.1). Classification (NCBI taxonomy): domain Eukaryota; kingdom Viridiplantae; phylum Streptophyta; class Magnoliopsida; order Myrtales; family Myrtaceae; genus Rhodomyrtus; species Rhodomyrtus tomentosa. Next base: position 38,529,617 of record JAPCWY010000004.1, read on the forward strand.
ATGGATTTGTTGTAGCACCAAAGTTCATGCAGCAATCGATCATCAAATTTTGCATCATCATCATTGATGGGCACACGACGAGAAATTCTTCTTAAGCAACTATAGCTTTTCCAAAAGGCGATGCAAGCCTAGGTTTAGTATCCTTAGCACCGTCACTGTATAGAGACCATTACAACACTCAAAGGTTGAAGAAATACAGAAAACATATCGTAAATCCCACATCAATCGTTAATGCGGGGTAAAAGAGCACCCAAATCTAAATATTACTTTAGATTGTGAGAGAGAGCTATAAAATAGATAGCAATTGATCACAAAATCACTTTCAAACAAGCCGACTGCTGAAAAAAGTAGCAAACAAACCTCGAAGACTCGTGGAGCTCTATACTATCTAGAGCAAGTACTCGGAACCGAAGTGAGCGAGCAAATTCGCATAGAGCAGATTCCTCCGAGACACCCACGCTTCGATCTTTAGAACTTACTTTCGTGATAAATGTCAATTGCATCCACAAAATCGACGTTGTAACCGAAAAGATAGAGAAAAAAAAAACAAAAAATAAAGAAACATGAGATGAGATGAAGGGGTAGGGATCACAAGCTAGGAAGGATGGAGAGCGAGAGAGAGAGAGATAGATCCCTCCCTCAAGGAGATCTGCTCAATGGAGGATGAGCGGCAGCATATGGGATTTAATTGGACCATTTTTTTTTTGCATTTATGTAAATTGAGTTCATTCAGCCAATTTTAGCTGAAAATTGCTAACGTTGACGCCAGTCGTCCTACATGGTGCGGCCAACGCTAACATAGATATTTTTTTAGAAAAAAAAAATTGAATGTTGAATTATTCTTTTATTTCTTTTTTTTAGTTCATTTTGGCCAGCAGGGCCATGAAGTCTTTGGGCGAGGGTCTTCGTAACCTCGTCAGCAATCAACGAGACCGCGAAGTCCGACACCAGATTTAGCGATGGCCAACTCACCCACTGCAAGCGTGGCTGTGAAGGCCCTCACTCAGGGTTTTTGTGGCCCTGCTGGCTCTGAGTGAGGTGGCCTCGCCAATTGCCGGGGGATAAAAGGAGAAGAAAAGTAAGAAAAAATCATTAAAAATAAATGAAAATTCAATTTTTTTTAAATTAATTATAAAAATATCAATGTCACCGTCGGCCAAATCATGTAAGACCTCTATCTTTTACGTCAGCTATTTTCGATTAAAATTGGTCGGACATACTCAATTGACATAAATGCGAAAGGTTTGTAACTAAATTGATATAATCGAAATATATGAGTTTGAATTGGCATAAATGTAATATGTTTATGAATTTTTTCTTACTTTTTCTCTATTTATAACGAGGAATACATCCCCAAAACCCTTACACTGCTTGTGAATATCGAGTCCACGAATTGGAAAATTCTTGAACACGTGCACGATTGGATCGATGCTCGTAGAACCGGCAACGTACATACCGTGGTTAAGACAAGGACTCCCTCTACAGGTCACAAGTCCCATTCGCGTCCCACAAATTAATGTGTGCAGACTCTGGCACGCCATAGTTATAGGTCACTTCTCAACGCTCCGGGTTCGATCTTTCATCTGAACCAATTCATTAGAGAGAGAAGACAGGCATCGTCAGCTAATGACAAGCTTCGCTTGCAGTACCTACTACGAGATTGATACCTTTGATTGCGTGGCCTCGTTCTATGTTGTGGTCCAGAATCACATTGGATTCGACGCAATAATGCTTCCTTTCCCCAGTTCCTGAGGACGAACTTCATTCGGTGGTTCTCTGTCTCAATCAAAACTTTAACTTGGTGTCGAGTTCCTATTGATTTCGACTTGTGACCATTCCTGGTGGGGAACATACCCGTCATCGGACGATTTCCACTTCGAACTAGCCAAGAGCTTTTCAACAGTGTGGCCTATTCAGGAATTGGCCGAATAATGGGGTGGGGTTCAGAGAGACTTCAAGTTCATTAATGGGTGGTGTCGCTTGGGTTATGGTCAGATTACCAGTTAAGTGTGCTAAGCATGGTTGATTTTTTTTCCCCTTATTTACTGTGTTAGAGCATCCAACCCAGAGCAATCAGTTAGTCATCTACCATTATTCGTGATCGTCGTCGTCCGCCAGGTATCTGTGATTGCTTCACACAAGTGATCGTGAAATGATCGGTAGCTTGCGCACTCATGACCACTATAATGCGCTTGTATTGATGTTATGCTCATACGAAAGTCCAAGCGGTCCAGGTACCATTGATTTGGAAGTTATAGTTGTGGCATAGTACAATTTGCGAGTTAAACTTCCACGCAATAAGTTGCGGCGAAAGAAGCATTCACTTCAAGGACCCAAACATATCGTACTAAGGTCTTCACTTAATGACACTACTATCAACTATGATTGTGGGAGGAAATTACCAAAAAAGTCATAACTCTATTGCAACTGTACTGATTCAATTCTAAACCCTTTTTTAGTTGATTTAGTCCTCAGCCTTTTATATTTGTACCATTTCAGTCTATAGGGGGATTTCGGCCGGCCGTCGCTGATCTGGACGATGACCAACCTAGGATCCAATAATTTATAATATTTTTTAAATTTTTAAATATTTTTTATGTTTTCTTTTTCTTCCCTCTCTTTTTTTTCCCCCTCACCTCCCCTTCCCATCTGTAGCCGGTTGCCATAGTCCCGCGATCAGTCGGAGAGGTGGACTCTCCTTGCCACGGCGGGGGTGTACCTCAATATGGGCTTGCAAGGTTGAGCCTCGCCCAGCCGCGGCAAGGCTCAACCAGGCTCAACCTCGCCGTTGCTGCCTCGCTTGACAATGGTGAGGTCGACCCCCGCCATGGCAGGGTGAGCCCACCTCTCCGACCACCCCTCTATCTGGTCGCCAGACTATGGCAACCAGTTAGAGGATCAGAAGAGAGGGAATGTGAGAGGGGAAAAAAAGAGAAAAGAAAAATATAAATATAAATATAAACAAATTTATAAAAAAATCATTAATATATATTAAAAATATTCGATCGCTGGCCAGCTAAAATTCGTTAGATGGATTGAAATAGTATAATTGTAAAATGTTTATGAATGAATCGATAAAAAAAGCTTAGGACTGAACTTGTACAATTACAATAAATTTAAATTTTTTTTGGTAATTTCCCCATGATTGTGGAGAACCCTTTCATTGGCTCGCGCTATTTTTACCCTTTCATTGGCTCCTGACACCCCCATATCACACTGAATTGACTACATTATCCCTCACGAGTCCCATTATCAATTTAAAATTTATTTTTTTTTCATTTTTCTCATTTTTTATTTCAAATTACTAAAAGACAAAACTGCCCAGAATTATTCCTCCGTACATATTTGTTTTAAGTAAATACTTACTTCCCATTAATTTAATTGAATTTTTTTGCAATATTTTTTCAAGAGAGCACCCTTTTCCCATTATTGCGGTACATTTGTACTTTGAGGATAATTTTCTTTTCACGCATGATTCTATAAAATTTTGATGCATTTAGAATTGACAAGAAGTATGTGTTGGCAAAAAGTTTGAATGTGTTGACTTATAATGCAACTACAATTGCCATATTTTATTATCAATGGCTAATTATACCTGTAATCAAGGCAAATATAATATTCTATATGATGACATTTAGGGAGCATTTTCTTATGCATTTGTCTGATAATAATAGATGTTTACATTTTCTTTTTTTGGGTAAGGATGTTGACATTTTTTATGTGCTCAAGTTTTTCATATTTTTAATTTCTCGATGAAAGTATCTTGTAAAACATAATGCAATGATGACATGAAGAATAATAGCTATAGGACTACTGCATTCACCAAATAAAATTAAAGTTGAGTAGTTAAAATACGCAGACTACAACATAATGACACATATTAATATTTTGATTGAACAAAATGCATATAAAAACTGGTAAATGCTTCTTTTCGCCCTTACTTATGGTTAGGTTTTTTTTTTAATAATAATTTTCTAGTACAAAAAAAAAAAAGAAAAAAAAGAAGCTACTAAGTCTACGATAGTTTAAGAACAATGAAATGTGTTGTCGTATTGCTAGTTGTTGAAATGTTGTTACTTTTGGCTGTTGTGTCTATGAATTGAATGGCCTTGTTTGCAGTGTTACTCGATTTTGTGAAAATGGTGTTCTTGATGGTTTCACTAAATGGCCACTAATTTGGATACTAGTGTTTTATTATACATTTTGTGCTTTATTGTTGGGCTTATATAGGATAGAGGACTTGCAACCGGTGCTGCTGTTGCTGCCGTAAGAACAGATATTCTTGCAAAAAAAAAAAATTGGTTGAGTTTGGCTATTCTGCATATGGTGTTTAAGGACAATGGAAGTTCCAATAACTTTACGAATGATAATTTGAATGCCACAAACTTATTTGAATGAACACTTAAGTTTATCAACTTTTAAAAATTAAAACTTAGGTTCCTCAACTTGTTGATAAGTAAAATATTGATGTCACTTTGTCAAACATATCTTGTGATAGTTTCAGCAAATAGATTATCTTGTAGCAACAATGTTATATTCTAACTTTCAAATTAGTGATAAGTTTATTGTGGACCATTCACTTTGTTTTAAGGTTTCTTAGATGGGGGCTGTAAAAAGAATATCTTGCATATCACATAGGGGATGCTTACTTTAACTTCTGCCTCGAAACCCTTTGTTGTCACTTTCTTCTTGTTAGATCTTTGGATCTTTAATTGTACGCTTGTACTCGTTATTGAATATAGTGAAACCCCTCTCTCTCCCCGTGATTTTTCTCGTGGGTTTTCCACATATATTGCGTCTCGTGCATTTTTTATTTTACTTTCATCCTTGCTATTACGCGTTTGAATTTGCGCATCTCTTAGCGTTTTCCGCAACAAATTGGTATCAGAACAAAGGAATTTCGGTCTTTTGTTCGAGATGGCATCTATCAAGTTCGAAATGGCACCTTTCGATAGCCAAAATAATTTCGAGCTATGGAGGATAAAGATGAAAACTTTGCTGCATCGAGAAGGCTCGCCTCAGATGGGAATTATTCCGACGACATGACTACCGCAGAGATCGAGGAGATGGAGGAGAAGGCACGTAGCACCATCCAATTGTTGTTGTTTGACAAGGTGCTTTGTGAAGTTGTTGATGAAGAAACAGCTTCGGGATTATGACGAAAACTAGAAAGTCTCTATATGAAGAAATCTCTTTCGACGAGATTATTCTTGAAGCAGCGTCTTTATACATTAAAAATGCAAGAAGGTACTCCTATCCAAGAACATCTAGATAAATTTAATAAAATTGTTATGGAAATTAAAATTTTAGATTTGAAGTTACATGATAAGGATCAATCCCTAATTGTGTTATCCTTGCTACCGAGCACGTATGAGAATTTTGTGAATTCTATGTTGTATGGAAGAGAATCCATAACTCTTGAGGCTACGAAGGCCTTGCTGAATTCCGCGGAGATGCGTACAAAGTTGAATGCGAGTAATAGGGCAGATAAATTCGATAGCTTAGTTGTTAGGGGAAGGTCGAATCATCGGGATAGACGCCGTAATAGTAAAGGGCGTTCGAAATCTAGATCAGGCCAGGACAAGAAAAAGGTTTAATGTTACTATTGTCTCAAGTTCGAACACTATAAAATCGAGTGTCCTTTGCTCAAAGGTAAGGGAAAAAAGTCGATGGACAGTTCTGATTCGACTAATCTGGTAAAAGATAATGAGTCTGCTAATGCATATAATGTTCTTACTATTTTGTCTTCGAATTATCGTGTAGACGATGCATGGATTTTGGATTCGGCTTATTATACCATATGTGCCCAAATAGATATTGGTTCCACACATATGAGAAAGTCACTGGTGGTTCAGTTTTGATGGGTAACAATGCAGTTTGAAAGATTGTGAGTATTGGTGCGGATCAAATGTCATGATAAAGTAGCAAGAACTTTAACAGATGTTAGGCACATCTCAGATTTAGAGAAAAACCTTATTTCTTTGAACAATTCGGATTCCACTTTGACAGGGTAGTAAGCACTTTGACAGATGGGTAATAATGCAGATAATGTTCTTATTGTTTTGTTTTCGAATTGTCGTGTAGATGATGAATGGATTTTGGATTCGGCTTGTTCATACCATGTGTGCCCAAATAGAGATAGGTTCCACACACATGAGAAAGTCATTGTTGAGTTTTGATGGGTCACAATGTAGTTTGCGGGATTTTGGGTATTGGTGCGGATAAAATGTTATGACAAACTCATACATGGGTAGCTCAGTTGGTTAGGGTGCACTTGAGATTGTGTGATTAAGCGCACTGGTCAAAGGTTCGATTCTCCATATGAGCACTTGTGATTTAAGTGGGGGGTCATGGCAATGGGTTGCTATGCTAGTCTCCTCCGAGAAATAATCGAGGTGCACGCAAGTTAACCCGAGCACCTTGGTTATCTAAAAAAAAAAATTATGATAGGGTAGCAAGAACTTTGACAGATGTTAGGCACATCCCAGATTTGAAGAAGAATCTTGTTTCTTTAAGCAGTTTGGATTCCACTAGATGTATGTATACTGGTAGAGGTGGAGTTTTGAAAATTTCAAAGGGTTCCTTATTTGTGATGAGAGTGTTGACACATGATTTTGAATCAGTCTTTTTTGATTTATTTTTGAAAAATTCATGAAAAATCCATAAAAAGTTGAAAATTTGTAAATTTAACTTTGGTGGCCTTGGCCAATCCCAAGGAACCATTTTTTACCAAAAAATAATTTTATTTTTATTTTTCGTATTTTTTAGTATTTTTGAAAAATAAGGAAATGTATGCAAAATCAAGAAAAATACCATTTGAGATCACAAAAATATAAACAAATAGTCAATATTTTTCTTTTAATTTCTTTCTCATTTTGACCTCATAAAAATTGAAATTCAAGTTCAATTTTATGTGTTTCTTTGTTACACATATAATTGAACTTGGTAAATAAATGTCAATTGAGTCTTTTAATTTGTAATTTTGGCATTTTAAGAATCCTGTCATTCAATCTAAATATCCTTCAGTGGCAATTTAGTTCAATTGTTTGCTTAAATTGCTCAATTACATGATTTGAGTAAAATTGCATATTTTATTGCAATTTAGTCCTTGAAATGAGTAGAATTGAAATTACTTTTAATTCAAGGACCTCCATCACAAATTAGAAACACTGCCTAATGTTTTTCACCTTTTCGAATTGATTGGCATAGGTGGTTTGGTCTAATTTGATTATATGAGCCCTCAAAATTATAATTTCCCAAATTGCAATTAAAAACAAATTTGGGGTTTCATATAAATTGATAAGAACTTTTGAGCAAAACTGCATTTTTAGATAATATTCACGCCTTAAGTTCGATTTTGAGGTTTAATTGCAAAAATTCCCCACGAATTATGATTATTTTTGGGAAAAATCAAATTAAACAAGTTCTAACCGGTCAAACCGAATGAACAGTGTCATCTTCTCCAAAATTTCACGCGACTTTTGCAGATTTGTAGGCCGAATTTCAATCAGGAAATTGAGGGCCAATTTGGACATAGTCAAAGGGATTATGGAGGGTGTTTGGTTTTTTATGTCAAGATGAGTCGATTGAAACCAATCTCATTGCCAATCATCGTTGGAGACGGGCAGAATCGACCAGTCAATGCCACGACGGCCGTGGAAGTCAACTTTCATAGAATACCCAAATCGGACATCTATTCACGCATGTCGGAGAGCCATTTGAGCTTGACGGAGTTGCCCACCGACTCCCTCGCCGTTTGGACCAAATGGCACGTACGATCATGTGCCATTTCAAGCCAATAGACAGTCACATTCAGCGCCAAAACTGAAAATGGGGGATATAGCCTTGGCTGGTCTTTTTAGAACAAGGGAATGGCTCATTCTATTAGAGAGGAGTAACAGAAGAGAGAGAGAGAGAGCTCGTTCTCCTGCTTCCGTCGTCGAGAATTTGAGCTCGACTGTAAGGCACTGGTTAGGCTGTTTCCAGCCAAACTGAAGTTAAAGAAGACCACCAGAAGCTTGCCTGAAGCTCAAGGAAGCGATCGCCGCCAATCTCGCCATCGCAGATCTCAAAAATAGGTTCTCTCTCCTAAACTTCTAACTGTGCATCAATGGCGGATTACACATTTGACCATCATTCTTCGATTTTAAGTGTGTTTTACTCCCTGAACTATTTTGACCATGATCGCACTCCATTTTTGTCTCGATTTTGCATAATAAATCGCGTCTGAACTTCCAAACCCTACGCCATAGCCAAGTATTGTTCAATCTTGCCTAGCCAAATTTAGGTCGAGCAACCTCCATCGGAGATCGAGGTAGGTATTTTGAACCTCTTCTCGTGTTGCTCCGTGATTGAATTGCCTTGATTTTGTGTAAATCTTGTGATGGAGCTTTCATGGCCGTACTTGGAGTTTTGCGCGTTGCATGTGACTTAGCGGATGAAACTCTTCGATTCTTAAATATGTTAAACTAGAGAGTAAGACGAGTCGAACGGCACTTGTTTTGCGTCAATCGGCCTAGGTTTAGTCAACAATCGGCATTGGAGAATTCTCAGCTGTCCATTCTGTCGGGGTCGATAGGTTGAAGAAGAAGTTGACGTGGCTGGTCAAAGGGTCAACGCCATATTTGTCAGTCTGTCATTGGTCCACGTACTTGCCCAGTCAGCATGGCCATTAGGGTTTGTTATTTGAATAAGCGAATCAGACGGTCTGGATAAATCGAGTCTAATGATTAATTGTCGTCCAATTAGTAATTAGAAATATTGAAAAATAGGTTTTTATTAAAAAAAAAATGGTACCGTTTAGGTTAGTGGTCAAGCGGCGTGTTTAGGTTAGTGAGGATGGATGGTTTGGATCTAGTCTGGTCTCTAATCGTGACCGTCAGTTTTAGTATGTAGATCGGAAGGTTGAGGGCGAGTCTCCATTTAATCTGCACTATCGATTTCGGTAAGCTAATCCAAGGGTAGTGGCTTAGCCACCTAGGCAAGCTTGGACCGTGCGATTTGATATTAGATTTTCGGATAATTAGAAAAGGTTTAAAAAAAATGTCATCGTTTTGGAGTTAGGCTATTCGAGTGGGTCCAGGCGTGGGTCTGGGTTGGGTTGACCAGTTCATTGAGCAGGTTGACCTGGTCCGAATAATGATTTAAAAAAATGAAAAAAATTCTAGAAAATTATGAAAAATGCTAGAAAATCCTAGAAAATAAAAAAATTGGGAAAAATTATAGAAAATTCCTAGACACTCCAGAAATCCTATTTTTGAGATTTCTTATCGGTCATTCCTGAAAATGAAGATTCTGCCCTTTAGAGAAAATTCGACCCTCATTTGCATATGAGATAGATCGAAAATGCCAAGATAAGGATTAAGATCAGTCAGGTGGCCAATTCTTCTGGTCAGGTTTTCGAATCTCATCTTTTTTTTTCTAAAATGACGATTTTACCCCTCAAAGGGTAAATTATCTTTTCTATATTAATGAGTTGTAAAAATTACTCAAAATCAGGATTTGGGTCTGGTGGTTAACCAACCATTCTGTTTGAAATTTTCACTTCTCACCATCTTCTGAAACGATGATTTTATCCCTCAAAGGGTAAATCATTTCCAAAATTTCAGAAAACTCTGAAAATTACCTAAAAATAGGAAATTGATTGATTTAATGATCAATCATATTTCCAATCTCTTTTGACTTCAAATTTCTTCTTAAATGACATTTTTTCCCTTTCGGGCAAATTGTCCCAAATTTCATCAAAATTACGATTTTACCCCTCATTGACAAATCTTGTCTAAATCACTCTTGAGCCATGATTGACACTGCTCTAGGCCAATAGGACCTTATTAGAGATGCCATGTTATATTCATGTGATTTATCAACATGTCTTGGATCCTTGATTTGCGCACTTTCTTTTATTAATTGTGAGTGCTAGGGTTGTCACTCCTATCTGCATGAACTCCTAAATTTAGGGTTCATACCTCACTCATCTATATGAAATCTTATGGTTATATAATTCATTCAACTTAGGAACCGAAAGGGCCTTAACTCTGATAGTTGGCGTAACTAAGTCCCCGATTCCACTTCTCTGGTTTTCGTAAAATCGAATCGAAGCTTTCAGATATTCAATAGGGTTTCCAATCGTACCCTCCATAAAAGGATTGGCGACGACTCCATGGCATGTACACGCATCACATATCACTAGACCACCCTAAAGTCGATCACGTATACCTCCGTTGCGACTTGAGTAACAGACCTTGGGAAAGGCCCACATCCGACTAGACTGGACGGCCCATTAACCCTCCAACATCCAACAAACGCAAAAGAGGGTCACAACAGACTGGCGACTCCGTTGGAGACTTATTCCAAACTACTATCACTAGTTAGGAATTTTAGAGGACTTGAGTCAATTAAAAGGTTGTTTGGCTTATCTAACCCCATTTTCTACAGATGCTTCTGAAGGTGACGTACGTATCCTAACCATTGTGTTATATATTTTTGCAAATTGGGGAAATAAGGGGTAAAGTCATTGCTGACATCTTTCTTATAGGTCGGAGTAGGGGTTGTATGTTTATTTTTGTGCACCTATTGAAGCGATATTTGATACAAACTTTTGTGCATGACCTTGCATTATGATGGTCACGACACATCTCACACACTGGCAGTCAAACCCAAACCGCAACCACCTATAGATTACCTTAGATAGTGAAAGGGTGTGAAAGGGTATCGTGTTTGATGACACTTGAGACTTTCATATTTTTTCCCCTCACAATCCAAATTGGTGATATCTAACCCTCTTGATTTGGTACTCTTGGGGAGGAATCTGCCATATTTGGATCATGAAAGTCTGAACCATAGGTTCCTCAACTGATTTTCGGTTGGTAAAGTATATCTCTCACTTGTCTCATGCACATGTCCCTGGAAGGTTGGTATACCTAAAATCACGCATCGTTACAAGGGAACGTCTGACATTCCCTAGGCTTCGGATTGGTAAGACATTTATTTTCAATGTATTTTCTTATTCCCTTTTCATAGTATGTTCATATTTTGCAAATCATTTGCATCTACATCCATGATGTACACTCTGGAATCATCCAAGTGACTAATTAAAATAACAATTATAGGGATAGGATGTCACTATTTCCTAAGTATTCGTCTGAGTTGGTGACTTTTGAGTACCTAAAGAAAGTAACTCGTCCTGGATCGAACACAAAGCTACACTTCACAATGTTTGTACATGGCCGAGAGCTAACCGGCCGCAAATTGGGGTATACTGAAGATTATCAGACCCGCTACTACGTTGATAACCTCAGATTCAAGCGACAATTCGATGAAATGTTCAAAGTTTATATGGAAATGAAAAGACAATACCGCAACCGCTTAGCTAGAGAAGCATACACTTGCCGAAAGACTGACGGTCGAGCTAAAGAGAGTAGGCCAATGTTAACTCTTTGGGAAAAGAAGAGGTGCCATGTCATCAAGACTAGACCAAAGCGCATCGTTCTCAAAAAGATCAAGCCCAAGGAGATTGAGAAATCCCCTGAAGTAATCATGCCATGGACCAAAGAATGGCCAGAGGAGCTGAGCCATCTTGAACAATCTACCGAAGATCATTTCTCTAGAAAAGGTCCATATGGAAAACCCCATGAAGAAAAAGACTCTAAAGGACGGTTAGTTAGGAAGGAAGTCCTGATCATTGAACGATATCCCGAAGAGAAGCAAGATGAGGATACCACTGAGGAGGAGCCTCGAGTAGATTACTCTTCCGAAGAGAACTAGACTATAGGGTGTCGCGACCCTCTCAATCTGCTTCAAAGCGCGGAGCGGGTTAATGGGTCATCCACTCTGGTCGGACGCGAGCCTCTCTCAAGGCCCGTTACCCAAGTCGCAACGGCGATATACATGGTCGACCTTCTGTGCGGTCTGGTGACATGTGATACGCGTACATGCCAAGGAGTCGCCACTAAACATTTTGTGGAGGGTACAATTGAAAACACTATCGAATAGTTGGGAGCATTCTATCCAATTTTATGGAAACCAGATAAACGGGATCAGGGACTTTGTTACGCCAACTGTCAGAGTTGACGCCCTTTCGGCACCTAAATTGAATGATTTATTTAACCCTAGAATTTAATGTAGATGAGTTGGGTGTGAACTCTAAAACTAGAAGTTCATACATATATAATTGACTATTCTAACAAATATAGTCAATACAATGAGTGCGCAAATCAAGGATCCAATACATGTGGATAAATCACATGAAAGCAATGTGGCATCTCTAATAAGGCTCTATTAGCCTAGAGAAATTTCAATCAAAGCTCGAGAATATTTTTGACATGATTTTCCCTTGAAGGGCAAAATCGCAATTTTGAAGAATTTCGGGACAATTTGCCCAAGAAGGGAAATTTTGTCATTACAAATGAAACATGGAGTCAAAAGATGGTGGAAATAGGATTGATCACCAAACCAATCCATTTCCTATATTTCGGGAATTTTTTGAATTTTTCTGAAATTTTTTGAGCAATTTACCCTTTGAGGGGTAAAACCGTCATTTCAGAAAATGATGAGAAGTGAAAATCTCAAACCGAAGGATTGATCGATCACCAGACCCAAATCCTAATTTTGAGCAATTTTCACAGGTCAATTGAATAGGAAAAGACGATTTACTCTTACAAGGGTAGAATCGTCATTTCAGAAAAAGGGACGAGATTTGAAAACCCAAGCATAAGAATTGATCGCCTAATCGACCTTAATTCTTATCTTGACATTATCGAATTATCTCATATACCAAGCAGAGGTAATTTTCCCCTAAAGGGTAATCTCGTCAATTTTCAGATGAACAAATAATAAATCCCAAAAATATGACTGACCAGTTGTCTGTGGTCAATCCTCAATTTTCGAAAATTTTTGGAATGTATAGGAATCGTCCACAATTTTCCTACATTTTTTTTCGGTGGCCAAGTCATCACCATCGAGACGTTGACCAGTCACTGTCTCGCCGAAGAAGATGATCGGTGCCGGCATTGACTCTCCGGCGCCTCGTCGGAAGGCCATATCTCGGCTGTCCGACATCCGATTGACGCGAAACCAACGGCGTTAGACTCGGACGGAACTCCTCTACAACATATCGGAAGCTCGACATAGCAGAACCATGTTTTATACACATGCCATCTCCGACCGAAGGTAAGCTTCCGACGAGCATCGTCCTAGCCGTTTCTGACATTACCTAACCAAAGAAATCAATCAAGAAGCATCATAAAGGGCCAAGAAGACTTACATGGGCATCGCGAGGGCTCAGTTTGGTCTAGAACGAGCTATGAAGCTCATGACAGGTCAATCATGGTAGGGGACAGACTCGACAATTCAGGCGACGAAATAACATGCGATCAAAAGTAAAAATGCTCAGTGAAGCAAGACAAACATATTGCAATAAACATCGCAGCAAATGAATGACTCTAGTTTAAGTTGCCATTAGAGGCCAGGTTTGAGCTCAAAGAGTAATCTCACCTTTCCATGCCACTTCAGACGGATCCGACGGGTTTGCTAGCTTCCTCCGGACGTCACCAAGTTCGGAGAATGCTTCGCCGGCTCCAGTTTTGCTCCGGATGTGGCGATGAAGACTTGGAAGTTACGGTGGAGCTTGGTGGCTATAGCGGTCGATCGCCCTCTCTCGCGCGCTCTCTCTCTCTCTCTTTCTATTTCTCTCTGTCTCTATTACCGTCCTCGAGCCGAATCCTCTCACCTCCCTTTTCTGCAACTGACTTCCCCATTTTTGTTATGGCCAAACCATCTTCGAAACGAACTCGTCCAGCTCCCCTCAAGTGCCTGAGACACGTGCGTTTTTGGCACTTCGACGTCGAGTTGGTTCCAGCGAATGTATCGGAGCTGCTTTGCATCCCTGGGTGTGTCAATTCCCCCTCCAATTTTGGCCTTAAGTTTCTCTATTTTCCCCCTGCATTTGCGAAGGAGAAGAACCAGGCCAGAGCATTTTTGCTCATGAACAATTTTGGTCAACGGGTTGACTAGGTCGGTCAACCCGACCCAGTTGACCCGGTTCGAAGTTTTGTTCAAATTGGGTGCCTAGATAAGCATATATCATAAAATTGACTGGATAATTTGATTCTACGGCCTGGAATTCATCTAGGAATGTGATTTTTGTGAAGCATTTGTTCAAATTAAGATAAAAATCCCAAATTTCAAGTTTAACCCAAATATGAAATCTGTTCAATTAAAGCCCTAAATGAAAAAATTGAGTCAAATTAACCCCATCAATGGATTCAGAGAGATTAAAAACCTATGGTCAATGTTCACTCATGCATGATAGTCCCTAGATTAAAAGTAATTTCATTTTTTCCAACTCCGGGGATTAAATTGCAATAAAAGTATGCAATTTTGTCCAATTCACGCAATTGGGCAATTTTGGTGAATAATTGAGATAGATTGCAATTCAGAACAATTGGATTGAATGTCAAAACTCTCAAAATTCCAAAATTAAAAATTATAAAACTCAAAACATATTTTTTTGACAAATTCAATCCTATGTGTTACAAAGAATCACACAAAATTAAACTTGAATTTCTACTTTTGATGAGGTCAACATGATAAGGAAATTAAAAGAAAAATATACAACACTTTTTCGTATTTTTGTGACCTCGAATTCTATTTTTCTTGATTTTTCATCTATTTTTCTATTTTTCAAAAATACTAAAAAATACGAAAAATAAGGAATTTTTTTTTTCAAAAATAATTCCTTAGGTTTGGCCAAGCCTACCAAAGTTGATTTTACAATTTTTCAACTTTTTATGGATTTGTTTTATGATTTTTCAAAATAAGACTGAAAAATATTGGTAAAAAATCAGGTGTCAACATAGAAATATTAAGATTTGAGTAATATAGACCTCACATTCCATTGCTTTTTTTATGGCTTTCTTGTTTGAAGAATAAGACTATTAGATACCCCTCTTTGATGTTTCTACTTGATGGCTCATTTCTCCCTTTATGGATTCTCATGTAATAATGACCCATTTCATTGCATTTCCTTTATCAATATGATGTATTGATCAATGGAATGTGACATTGTTATCTTCTTCAGTCACGGCGATGACCCCGATTAATGACATACTTCACTTACTTGAAATTTAAATTAGACTTCGGATTGGGTCTTCAGACCTAATGGAAAGCCTAATTTCCATTTCACTAATTGAAATATGTAATTGAACAATTCATGCATATTTCATGGCATTTGCATACTCACTTTTTAAAGTAGTTTATGGCGATTGATTTTTTAAAATCACCTGCATATTCTAGACTTGACGGGGAAGGATGACATCCAAGTGTTCAAAATTGTTTGAGATGAGCTCCTAGCCTAGTGGGACAACATAGGTAAGGCCAGTCAAACATACGCTAGATCGCGACTAGGTTATCTACTAGATTTACTGAAGATTGAATGCCCACCTATTTTCATCCAAGTCATAGCACTTTATTGGGATTCCACCACAGCTACATTCTGCATGGAGAGATTAGAGATTACTCCTACACTGTAGAAGTATAGTGCCGTCATTGGAGTCGAGTTTAATCATCTCCTAGTTCAACCTCCGATAGGACTTGAACCTCTTAGTCAGTTGGCTGAATTTCTTGATACAAGCTTTGTTAAAATAAAAGTAGATGCCAAGAGCAAATCTGGGCGAGTCTTCCTAGCTTTTCTTCTTAATAGGTTTCTTAACCTCCCTGTTAGCGAATAAACAAAATCTAGTAGAGCTTTTATCTTAGCATTTTTTTAACTTTGTGCTATTCCCCATCTCATATGTTACCTTTGACCCTATCATGGCCATAGTAGTCAAACAAGTCTATTATGGGTGGGATTACTCGAATCTTATCCTTGCCGAGACCTTCCTCTCCTTGAATCATTTTCGAAAAAATAATAAAGGAATCTTTAGAGCCTTTAGTGGTCTCTTGTACCTATGGTTTGCTTCCCATATTAAATAATTCCACATTCGCATGGGTTTCACTGAGATTAGCTCTAATATCTATCCCTTAAGACCTTTGTCCGAGCCCATACACGAATGGAGAGAATTCCTTAAGACCCTAAAGCCGAAACAACTCTGATAGTGACTTAGATTGTTGACACTGGGCAAAGTTAGGCTTACGTGCAATGACACGGATCCAATCCCGTTATTAGGATTCACAGGTGCAACTGCATATTACCCGAAAAGGGATATCCGATAATTTGGGGCACTGCAAGAGATCCCTTCACCACCACGACCAAGTGTCTTCTCATTAGACATGCCTAAAGAAATCCTCACAGGGGAAAAGAAGAAGCAGTTTGAAGTCAAGGTGGAATTTATCATACGCTCTTTGAAGGAATCCTGGACCGAGGATATAGAATGGCCGGATGACATCACTGCAGAAATGGATATTCATAGAGCTTCTATTGATTACATACGATGTTTTCAGATGGCCAGGTGCAGCTTCATGGAGCCATACGTACCATAGTACATCGTACCGTATGTACCCGGAGTGGAGTCGTATATACCCGAAGATATGGGATCACCAGCACAGAATGAAGATGGAGAGTCCCAAATAGAGGAACTTGATCTTTACTGGGTCATTGAGGACTCTTTAGGTCCCAAGCGCCCTAAACTTAGATAGGATGGTTCTGTCAAGTTTAGGATGTCTGAACATTATGATGTCTTGACATTTGAATGCTTAATTGTAATAAATATTGATTTTTGCACATGCGCATTTAGAGGTATATTTCTTCTATGCAAAAAACTATCGCCGTGGGTTACGTTTCTTTTAATCTCATGTATTTTCCTAAAGAATGATTGAAAGAACTGCCCATATGAGGCAAAGATTCATATGGCAGCCATTTTTCTCATTAATCAACAAAAAACATGCAATTAAAAGGATTCATTACTTTCATTATTCTCCTAGGGAGGGTACTCACTTTCATATTGCTCTTTAAACAAGTATCCTCCAATCACGAAATTACCAAAATATCGTTTCTGCACTCGACTCAAAACGAGAATGGAACAACAAGAGTTAACTCTGTGAGTTGGCGTATTGGAAACTCATATGACTACCATGACTAGTATGGTGGCTAAGATCAAGGCGATGCTAGAAGCGTCTCAGGCCAAACAAATGGTGATGCCTAACCTGAATGACGCCAATCAACCACCAATATCTAATGTGACTGAAAAGGATCCAGCTGAGGATGCCCAGCACGTTCCAGAAAATAATCAAGTGCCAAATATTCACTCTCGATCGAAAACACCCCCTATTATCATCAACCTTGAAAAAGAGGGAAAAGGAAAACTGGTGGTAAAAACTGAAGCTGAGGCCAAGAGGATAGCTAAGATTGAAGAGTACTTGAGCAACCAGAGTTATGAGTTGGCACGTTTCGACAAAATATCTCCCTTTGCGAAGGTAGGGACTCCCCCGGATTACAAAGAGTCGGACTTTGTAAGGAAGTATAATGAAACAGGTTGTCCCCGTGCTCACCTCAAGTATTACATGCGAAAGATGGCGCACTATTCGGATTATATTTCGTTATTCATGAACACATTCCAGGAAAGCTTGATTGGTGCCGCTTTAGCCTGGTTCATTGAGTTGGACGTGGATGACCATGATGGATGGGAAGATCTCGCTGAAGATTTCCTCCGCCAATACAAGTTTAATACCGCGTCTGTTCCAACAAGGAATGATTTGCTACGAACCATAAAGGGAAAGAACGAGACGATCAAAACCTATGCCCAAAGGTGGCGGGCTTTGGCAATCCAGGTCAAGTAGTCCATCCCGGAAGACGAATTGGTTGATCTGTTCTTAAAGATGCTCCCGTATTAATATTTTGATAGGCTAAACACCTCTGGGTGTCAAACCTTTACACACTTAATAAAAGTAGCGAAGAAGTTAGAATGGGCATTAAGAGAAAGGAAGTCGTAGGAAGCTTCGATGAGAAGACAATATTCCTCAAAGAAAGAGAGAGAAGTTGGAGTCGACATAGCTTTCGTGCCCAATTCGCCAAAACCTAAGAAGTTTACTAACTCTAACCGGGCTAAGGGAGGATCATCCTGGTCGGCACCGAAGGGGCATGAACCGAAGAAGAAACCGCCTCAGAAGCAATTCTCACAACTCCCTAGACCATTATCTAAATTACTCCCAATGTTGTTAGAACAATATTTGGTTGCAAAGGAGCCTCCCAGAGTGAATCCAGCAAGGTATACTGGCTTCGACGAAAGCCAAAGTTATGCCTATCATATGGGCGAAAGGAGACATAACGTAGAAATTGCTACACCCGAAAAATGAAGGTGCAAGCCCTTATCGACAATCAAATCCTAAAGTTTGATGATGTGGCTCCGAATGTACAAGAGAATCCGCTTCCTGACCATCAAGTAGTATGGATGATTCTCGATGGCAAGGAAGAAAGCTACCTGGGCTTGAAAGTGAATGTCGTTAGATTGACTGACATTTTGGCTATAGCACCTTCATATCCACAAGAAGGAGAGGTGTCGATTGAAAGAAAAAAGTTCCATCGAATTGCCAAGCTGATGAGTCTAGGGATAATCACAGACACCACTGTTGAGTCATTCGATGGAACTCTTGCCTCTATAAACTTGAGTTAGAATCAATTCGCGGTTGAGACTAAGTAGGGAAATATGTGGACAATTCCTCATGAGAGTTTGGTAGGCGACGTGGAATTGATTACCAAACCAGAAGAAGAACTCGATGAAGACGACCTAGAAGTCACCAAGAAGCGTCTAGCCGATCGTAGATTTATAACCGAAGCCCCAGGAAAAGTCAAATTTGTGGATAACATGGGCGAGAATTCTTGGGATACAACTTTAAGGTGAAGTATTCTGCTCCCCCCAGTTTCTTTCAGAAAATAGACGATGTTATACCCCATGGATGGGGAGGTAGAAACGATCCTATCCAACCAAAAGTCGTAGAGGATATGGTTAAACCTTTCTCAGGAGAACCTGGACTGTTATTCAACCAAATGGTATTGGAACAGTTTCTGTGCATAGAGGAACGAGTGAATGGCCTTTCATGGGAGCTAGAAGACGTGTCACTATGGCTAGCGATGTGTGACCACTATCAAATAGCAAATGATACACTCAGCATAGAATAATATATTCAAGTTCAAGATTGTCTTAAAAAAAAAGTTCAAGATTGGAATCATAGAATATAGAAATTAAGAGCTCAATGGCAAAACTTGACCAAATTGCTCGAAAAAGTGAGAAAGTGGTTGAATCTTTTAACTCCAACTGAAATCACAAACCCAGTTGGACCTGGGGATTTTGACAATATTGTAGGGATGGTTGGAACTTCGATGACCGTGGTGATCAAGCTGGATGAACTTGATAACTTGAGCAAAGAGAAAGATTTCCCTGTCAGACCCATTGTGATTCGTCTATCGGGAGATGAAACAGATACTGAATCTAAACCAAAGGCATCAAACTTGACAACGGTAACTATTAAAGTCCTACCTGTTGTAGTTTATAACCCCAATGCGGTCCATTAGAGTTATGGGACGGATGAAATAGACGATGTGGCGAGGTCCAGACAATTTTTTGCCGCCCCAAGAGAGGGTGAATATGAGAAAAAAGAGGTATCAAAACCAATGAATTCGAGGAAATAGAACAACCGAGAAAGATGTCAACTCAAATATCCTTACTGGATTTGTTTATCAACTCTGAGAAGCATAAAGACGCTGTACTGAAAGTGTTGAATGAGGTACATGTCCTGAAACTATCAATGAAGTATAATTGGAAGACTTTGTTGGGGCAATCCTCATGAAGAATCAGTTAAGCTTTTTGGATGAGGATTTCTCGATGAAAGGAAGAGGGCACAACAAGACTTTATATGTCATTGCACATTGCCATGGGAAACGAGTAGCCCATGTATTAATTGATAATGGATTTGTTTTTAACATCTGCTCTCTAGCCACATTAAGAAGTTTAGGCATTAAAGAAGAAATGATTTAGATTTCTAAGGCAACCGTTAAAGCCTTCGACGGGATGAAAAAGACAATGGTGGGTGAGATTGAGCTCGACGTCTTCATTGGCCCAACTAAATTTTCTATTGACTTCCAAGTAATGGATTTACCGAGGCATTTTAATTTTTGCTAGGAAGACCTTGGATCCACACCACTGGAGCCATACCCTCGAGTCTACATCAAAAGGTACAATTCATGGTTGACGGGAATCTGATTACTGTTCATAGAGAAGTTGATCTCCTTACCTATCAGAACAGCGTCATCCCTTATATTGAGCCACAATTTAAGCAAGAGGTGAGTTATCATTCCCTAGATCTAATGGCTGTAATTCACACTCCAGCAAGGACAAAGTTGAAGGTCCCTTTCATCTCTGAATTTAGCCTTTTGCCGGCCAAGATGCTGCTGACATACGGATTCATTCCCGGAGAAGGCCTAGGCAAACATGGCCAAGGGATCAGTGCTCTAGTACAGTTGAAGTCTAATGAGCACAAGATAAGCCTGTGTTATCCTGCTGATCACGTTAATGGCCCTACTTCAAGGACACAAGGCCGAGGCCAAGACAAGAGCCATGGACGCCTGGGACGCCATAGAAACTAGAAGGATTCCTTCATTTGTTCTCCTGTCTGGAAAGATAGGTCAAGAATGTTCAACCGCCCACTAGACAAATATTTCTGCAGAAATTCTAAGTGATTAGCAGAGGAAGATGTTTTAAACAAACTCTTTGATGAGAAGCCCTCTTTGATGAAAGTACTCCAGCAAGATGTTTTAAACAAACTCTTTTGAAAATTTCGAATTGTTTGATCCAAGTTTTCCTTACAATGAATTTTTTTATCACCTTTGCATGTTGCAAAATGTTTTGGATAACCTCCAAACATTATAATCCACTTTGCATGACTACATTTATAGTTACAAAGCTTGGTCAATCTGATAACTATCATCACCTCAAGATTACTGACGTTTTCTTTATGAGGAAAGAACTTTCAGATTTAAACTTCTATAGAACTCATGGTAGCCCCAAATCCCTAGAGGATGCCTTGCTCTGCAATGATGCATGTATGAATTGTGTCAGAGAAGTCCCACATTGGAGAACTAATGTGGTGTGAAGTAGTTAATATATCCAAGTTGGCCCATAACTCGTTGGCTTAAGCTTTTGAGTGAATGAGGGTCCAACTGAATATATTGACGTGCTTGGACTTGGGCTCCCTCTTGGCGATCTCTCCAGGTGAAAGTATTGGACTTCTGCTGCGCGCTCCCAACTTGTACAATGTCTTCATCATCAACATCACTTGTGTAAAGTGTATGCAATAGTGTTTCTTCATCTTTAGCACTGTAGTGCAGCACCCCAAGATTCCAAGTTTATTCTCGTTAATTATTCAAGTACTGTGTTTTCACCATCCACTATGCCGCCATTTCTCTGAGTTTCCTCACATAACTCCAAAACACGAGCTGTGTAAGAAGCCGCAGTTTCCTCCACTCTCATATGTCCATGAAATTCATCAGCAACTTGGCTTTCAATACCACCTTGAAATACAGTTTCCTTATATTCATCGCCATCTTATTCAACATAACGATAAATATCGTGACCATGAAGAAATTAGTAAACAATATATCTCATCATCATCATATACATGACTCACATCATCCTTTAGACTTACCAGGTATTTGATAGTGCAATTTTTCTATTTTGCATTGCGGTTGTTCCACTATATCTTTACAAGGTCGTTATATAACAGCCTACTCACATTCACGAGGACAGCATCGATATTTCCCCTACATATTTCAATCTTCCTCAATAACAAACTTACCACCGTACTAAAACTCCAAGGGCTGCAAGCTGCTGTGGTATCACCGATGTTCACATTGCAGCCAAGGAAAAGAAATTATTTAAGTAACAATGACATGAGACAAACAGAGGACAATTTCAACAATCTGTCCCCACAACCGCACCACTTTCAGTAAATAATAACTTGGGGCGTCGGTCAATGGACCCAAAATGACAAAGTTTAATGGCGAACAAAATAGGACACTCACCTTTGCACTCTAGCACCAAACACCGTTTAGGGCCATCTTTTCCCTGCTTTTACACTCTTCAACAACTCCACATTGAATAAGCTTTCACATTTTTTCCATTAGTGGACATAAAACAAAAAATGACTAATCTTTACCCTCTATTGATCGAGATTTGTCGCACTACAAACCCTATTTGCTTCAGAGCCTCGAAGTCCATCGAGTGACGGTCAATTGACGAGAGAGACACAGATCCACACGGAGAGAGAGACAGATCATTGAGAGATACAGATCGAGAGAGATTTTGCCCTAATTCTCACGGGAGAGGATTGATTTTTCTCTAATTCTCTCGCTTCGCGACTATCTCAATTGATGGAGAAACGATGTCGTTTATTTCTCAGAGAGAGCCACGAAGAAATTAAAAATTAATTCCAAATTACATGTAGGATGATTTGTCGAAAATGGCATTCAACTGAGCAAGAGCAATTCTACTCTAATGTGGTACTCAATCGAGCGAAAAAAAGTCATGGTACTCAAGTTAACGTCGTACAAAATCTATAGCGCTGCAAATGAAGTTATCGTGTGTTTCACATTTGAAGAAACAGGATTACATTTAAGATATTGACTTGAAATTCAAGTTTAAAACCTAATCATAGTAGTCGGGGCATATGGAAGTTGTCTTACACGAACCATCTGTATGCGGGAAGATTAAAAATAATAATGAACCTAGTACTAAACATTTTAATTTGATTAATTTAATCCTTAATATTTTGACAATTTGCTAATTCAATACATCCGATCAATTTTAACCAAAAATTGAGAACGAGACACCTACGGTACCAGCTGTGCTACATGGCATCACCAGCACTAAATTAATATTTTGATTATAATTTTTTTAAAAGTCCTATGAATTTTTTTATTTTTAGTAATTTATAATTTTTTTCCTTTTTCTCATTGTGGCTGGCGAGGGTCATCCTTACAATTAGTGTTGAAAACTAATATTTTCATAATTGACAACATTTTACGCGTAAATATTTTCGTGGATAGTGAGAATATTTTTCGTCCATTTATTATTATAAGCAACACAAGTGATCAATTTGGGGATTTTTTTTTAAAATATTTCTGTTAATTAAAAGCACAGAGTCTAAATGAAAGAAAAGAACCAAATAATTCTTGGTGGTGGATGCGATTTCATTATCAAGTCAATCTCGATTCTTTCCGAATGAAATCACCTCCGTCAACAACTCCATTAATTGCATGAAGCACTATCCGTTAATTGCTTTCCATGGAAACAAACAAATAGGGCACGTCCTTAAGGTTTTGACGACCGGTCTCTCCCAATATTTACGAACTTCTCCGAATTTGCTAAGTCGGGATAAAATATAATTGGATGCAGTTGTCATCCTCTCCTTCCATAAGCATTAGAAGTACAAAAGCTTGCCTCCTCTTATCAACTAATGGATCCCACCTGGCACATAGGTGTCCTGCCTTGCATGATTGCGATCGTGGCATGCACAAAAGAAACAAAATAATCAGCGTCATATATGTTATTGGACAGAAAAATTGTGAAAAATCTTAAACTTATTGTATTTTTACTAATTCAATCATAAATCTTTTAATTTTGTTAATATTTATTAAAAAAAATACATAAGATGCAAATCGAACTAAGCAAGTAAATTTAAAAGATAAATCAACGTGATACAGCTTGTAGAGACTCGCTCTTTCAATAAAGACACATCAAAACATAATTAGTGGTTGATCTCCGAATCTCGTATTAACATTAGTGATAAGCACACATTAACTTTTCCCTCACAAGCAATTTGTAAGGATCGACACACAATTGCCGCAAAATAAAAAAGGTGAGAGAAAGGAAAATCGTGACACAAGATTTATCATGGTTCACCCTTAAACTAGGGCTACGTCCAGCAGAGGATTCCATTATATTATCATCTCACACCTCTCGTTACATCACTCAATTACAAGC
Source organism: Rhodomyrtus tomentosa (assembly GCA_028455895.1). Taxonomy (NCBI): domain Eukaryota; kingdom Viridiplantae; phylum Streptophyta; class Magnoliopsida; order Myrtales; family Myrtaceae; genus Rhodomyrtus; species Rhodomyrtus tomentosa. The sequence continues at coordinate 38,553,586 of JAPCWY010000004.1, forward strand.
GAACAAGAGTATCTATATCAGAAGCTATTTAGCGGGACCCACGTGTTTTCCTGTCGCAGGGGAATATAAATCACTCCCCAATATTCTCTCACTTGATAAATATTTCTCATTCTTTAGACTCAACTCAGCTGTACACCATTCAAATTTTTCTACACTCACTGCCTTGGTCAAAAAATCTGCATTATTCAACTGTGTGTCAACTTTTTCCAGCACAACAACTTTTTGTTCTATTTCTCTCCGATGAAGTGATATTGTATGTCAATATGCTTTGTTCTTGCGTGAAAAGCAAGATTCTTAGCCAAGAATATAGCGTTATGGCTATCACACCCAATATTCACTTCTCCTTTTGTAAAACCAAGCTCTTTGCACAATCAGCTCATCCAGATCACTTCCTTAGTAGCATGAGTGAGAGTCATGTACTCCGCTTCGATAGTAGATAAAGCAACCGTGCTCTGTTTCTTACTCATCCAACTCACAGCTCCACCGAATAAGGAAATAACATAAGCACTGGTTGACCTCCTGTTATCAATATCACCTCCCCAATCGGCATCGATAAAACACTTTAGTTCTAACGCTTGTTGTCCCTTTGAGCTTTTAATGACTTCATAACATAACTCAATGTCAAACATATTGTGAAGATAACGAAAAACTCTCTTTATAGCTATCCAATGCTCTTTACCAAGATTGGACATATGTATACCCAATAATCTCACTGCTTGAGCAATATCTAGACGAGTACATACCACGACATACATCAAGCTCCCAACTGCACTTGCATATGGAAATGTTGTCATCTCTTCAGATTCCTCTTTAGTCTAAAAACGTTGGCGCGCTGATAACTTAGAACTTGTGACCAGTTTACAATCTGTCATGTTGAACTTTTTCAGCACTTTTTCAATATATGTTTTCTAGCTTAACCACAACTTCTTATTCTCACGTTCCCTTTTTATCTGCATGCCCAAGATGAAATTTGCTGGACCTAGATCTTTCATCTCAAACTGTTTTGCCAACAGTCCTTTCACAGTGCTGATCATTTTCATATTATTTTCAACTAGTAGCATATCATCTGCATACAAGGTTAAAACAATAAAATCATCGTCTAACCTCTTCACATAGACACAATGATCAGCATCACAGCGAATAAAGCCAAGCTTCAAGACATATGAGTCAAACTTCTGGTACCATATTCTTGGAGATTGCTTCAGAATATACAAAGACTTGTTCAATTTGCAAACAAGATCTTTTTTTCCTTTGACCACAAACCCATTTGGTTGCTTCGTGTAAATATCCTCCTCCAAGTTACCATGAAGGAATGATGTTTTTACATCTAGCTACTCTACCTCCAAATTGTATGCAGCTGCTGCAGATAAGACAAGTCTTATGGAACTTAATTTAGCAACAGGAGAAAATATCCCACCATATTCGGCTCCTTCTATCTGCGAGTACCCTTTTGCAACCAAACGAGCTTTGCATCGTTCAAAATCTCCATCTATAGATATCTTCTTCTTGAATACCCATCTGCAACCAATTGACTTCCGATCTACGGGTAATTTTACTAGACTCCATGTCGTGTTTTTATGCAATGAGTCCATATTATCTTTCATGGCTTTCTCCCACTGTTTGGCATTTTTCGCACTTCTTGCTTCTTTAATAGTACTTGGATCATCACCTATAACAATCATAGCGTAATTTTCATTATTAGTAAATAGGGTACACCTCTCAGGTGGTCTTGTTATCCATGTGGACCTCCTCAATACCGGTTCAAATGGTACTTCAATTTCAAACTCAGCGTCAAAATCAACTATATCATCCTCCACATCCGACTCATCAGCTTCAAAATCTGAATTTCTGTTTCGGCTTGTGTAGCCTCTGTTTCTCCATGCAAACTAACATCTAACTTAACTGTATGTGGTTCTTCAGGAGGTTGTGAAACAATCTGATTTGTTGTAGATTCTCTGAACACTACATCCCTGATGTAAGTAACACGTTTAATATCCGGATTTCACATCTTATACCCTTTGATACCATCCTTGTACCCAATGAAGATGCACTTCTCTAACTTGCTTTCAAGTTTATTCCTCTTTTTCCTAGACACATGCACATATGCTTCGCAGGCAAACACTCTAATATAGGATACATCTGGCTTCTTCCCGAACAGTGCCCCGAACGGCGTCTGGTCCTTCAAAACTGATGTAGGAGACATATTATTTAGATAACATGTAGTGGCCACTGCTTTCGCCCAAAATTCAGTCGCTAAATCTGCACCATTAAGCATACTTCTAACTTTCTCCATGAGAGACCGATTAAGCCTCTCTGTCGCGCCATTTTGTTGAGGTGAATAAGGTATAGTTTTTGCCTTACAATACCGCTAGTAGCACAGAACTGATCAAATTTTGCTGAACAGAACTCTCCTCCGTTATCAATCCGCAAAACTATGATTTTTCTTCCACCAAAGTTTTGAACTCACGAAATTTTTCAAAGACATCATCTTTTCTTTGCAAGAAATATTCACACATGCCTGAAAAAATCATCGGTAAAAGAAACATAATACCTTGATTTTCCAAACGATGCCACAGGTGTATAATCAAGGACGTCACTATGGATTAAATCCATAATCCTTTTCGCTCTCCCTCCTATGGATTCAAAAGATACGCGATTTTATTTTCCATGTAGACAATGTTCACAAAATCCAAAACTTATAGAACAACTTGGGATTCCATCTACCATCTTCTTTGAAGTAAGGGTCACCAACCCTTTCTCACCGATATGACCCAATCTCTAATGCCACAACACCGCAGAATCTTCTTCCACCTGCTCCATGATATAACTCTCACCACTGATCACCATGCGACCCGGTAACTCCCATAGTTTTCCTTCCCGTTCGCCTCTGACAATCACCATAGATCCACAGATTAGCTTATATGAATACTTGTTGCTAGTTAAAGTAATGATAGCATCTATCATAGTTCCCACAAATATAAGGTTCCTAGTAAGACCAGGAATATGCATTACATCTGGTAGATTTTTTATTGTTCCATCTTTCATCTTCAGCTTCACCTTTCGCGATCGACAATATTAAGTGCCGCATCATTTTCCCTACATACTGTACCTCCTTGATATGGCTCGTAACAGCAGAACCAATCTCTATGAGGCATCATGTGGAAAGACGCTCTAGTATCAATAATCCATGAATCCTGATCAACCTGCGATGAGTTGTAAACGGGATACATGTCTCTCGTATTGCTGTCATCATCCTTCTTTATACTAGATGACGGTGCTTCTCGTCTCGCTTCTCTAGACCTACAGTTTTGTTTTTGCAATCCTTCTTCAAGTGTCCATCTTTTTCGCACTTCCAACACTTTATTTTAGATCGATCTTGACTTTTAGATCTTCCTCTAGACTTATTCCTTACACCAAATCTGGATTTAGATCGTTCACTGTTGTTGACACCTGATTTTTTACCAGTCTTTTTCAGTTTTATTTTAGAAAAATTCATAAAAAAAAATTCATAAAAATTGAAAAATTACAAAATCAACTTTGGTGGCCTTGGCCAAGCTCAAGGAGCCATTTTTGACCAAAAAATAACTTTTCATATTTTTCACATTTTTTAGTATTTTTAGAAAATTGAAAAATACTTGAAAATTCAAGAAAAATAGCATTTGAGGTCATAAAAATATGAAAAATATTTATTTTTTTAATTCCCTTGTATTTTTTACCTCATGAAAATCCTAAATTCAATTTCAATTTTATGTGTCCCTTTGTTACACGTATGATTGAATTTGGTAAAAAATGTCAATTGAATCTTTTAATTTGTAGTTTTGGCATTTTTAGGATCTTAACATTCAATCGGATTATCCCTCATTGTAATTTAGCCCAATTATTTTTAAAAATTGCTCAATTACATGAATTGGGCAAAATTGCATGTTTAATTACAATTTAGTCCTTGAATTTGGGCATAATTGAAATTAATTTCAATTCAAGGGTTACCTTCACAAATTGAAGCCACTACCCAATGTATTTCACCATCTTGAATTGATTGGCATGGGTGATTAGGTCCAATTTGATCATTTAAGCCTTCAATTTCATAATTTTCTAAATTAAAATTAAGGACAAATTTGAGATTTTTATAGAAATTGACATGAACTTTTTGGGAAAAATCATATTTTTAGACAATATTCATGTCCTAAGTTCGATTTTGAGGTTTAATTGCAAAAATTCCCTATCAATTTGGGTTAATTTTGAAAATTTCAAGTCAGAATCGGTTCGGACCATCAGACCGATCGAATCAGTTCGCTACAATGTCATCTTCTTCCTCAGACTCTCGTGTAGATGAACAGTGCAAGGCCAAGTCTTGATGGTGAAATTGATGGACCAATCGATTGCAATTGAAGACACATTGGTAGGGGTTTAATTCTTCAGGCCATTTTCCGTCGATTGAGACCGGAATCGCAACCAATGGGACTGGTCAACGTCGTAGTGGCCATGAAAGTCAACTTTCATAGAATGTCCAAATCGGACGTCCATTCGCGCACGCCGGGGAACCATTCCAACTTAACGAAATTGCCCACCGTCTTCGGCGCCATTTGGACCAAATGGCATGCACAATAACGTGCCATTTCAAGTCAGTTAGCCTCTCCCCGTTCGCGGCAAAAACCCAAAAGTGGTATATAGCCTTTGGAGGCTTTCTGGAAGAAGAGGCAGTTTCATTCTGTTACTAAGGATTAACAAAATCGAGAGAGAGAGAGAGAGAGAGAGAGAGAGAGAGAGGAACAAAAAAAAAAGAAGAAGAACTCGTTCTCCGGCTCCCGTCGTCGAAGACTTGAGCTCAACTGCAAGGCGCTAGTTAGGCCGTCTCCGGCGAAACTAAAGCCTAAGAAGAACGTAGGAAGCTTGCTTGAAGTTCCAAGACACGATCGCCGCCGGCCGCGCCGCTTAAAACCACGAGAACAGGTGAGTCACAATTTCGAGCTTCTCACAAAGCATCAATGGCGGATCTCGTCTTCGACCTTGGTCCTTGCATTTAGTGTGTGCATTTTGTTCCTCAAGCATCACTGACCATTATCGCATCTTCATTTTGCATCGCCTTTGCTTGAATATCTCTAATTGAGTCTCCAAATTTAATCTCCATTGCAGATCACTGTTCAAAGTCACCTAGCCGAATCTAGGTCACGCGAGCTCAATCGGAGCTCGAGATAAGTCTTCTGAATTCACTTAGAAGCGATCATGTGAATGAATTAGCTTGATGTGCTTTCTGTTGCCTGATCGACGTAGCCATAATTGAACTGGTAATGTTTCATTTAACATAGTCATCTTGAATAATCATGTTTGATTCTGCGATATGTTACTCGCAACGTCAAGGCGAGTCGATTGACTTCGGTCTTGCTCGATTTCGTTGAGATTTTACCATCAAATCGTCGCCGGAGTTTCTCCGCTGTTCATTGCAAATGAAGAGTGTTCGAGGAAGAATACGATGACGTAGCCGTCAATCGGTCAATTGTGTTGACGTGGCTCTAACGTGGCGTACCACGTGGTAGCCACATTAGCTGAGCCGTTAGAATTCGGTTTGAATATGTTAGATGATCAGACGGTCTAGGTTTCGCCACGTGTTAGCTTGGTGACTGTTCAATTGGTTTTATAAATTCTGTTAATAAAAATCAGATTTTCAAAAATACAAAAAAATAATGAATTTGATCGAACGATCGAGTATTAGACAAGTCATTCGATATTGACCGTAAATCTAAGTAATCAGATCTAACGGTTGAGAGATAGTCGGCTTTTGATTTGGGCAGTAGGTGTTAGTCAGCTAATTCAGTAGCCGCGGATTAGCCACGTGGTTCATTAGGAGTCATCGGATTAAATTCGAATAAATGAAAAATAAAAAGGCTGAACGGCATCATTTCGATGCGAAGTCGTGTGGGTCCGGGTCTGGATTGGGTCAACCCGGTCCAAATCATTTTTTTAATTAAAATTCAGAAAATAATTTTTAAATAATAAAAAAACAGAAAAATCCTAGAAAATTCTAAAAAAAATGTTAGAAAATCCTAGAAAATCCAAACAAATTGTAAGAAAATTGTGGAAAATTCCTAGGAATTCCAAAAATTTCCAAAAATTGAGGATTGACCACAGACAACTGGTTAGTCCTGTTTTTGAGATTTCTTATCCGTTCATCTAAAAATTGACTATATCACTCTTTAGGGGTAAATTGCCTCTGCCTTATATATGAAATAGGTCGATAATACCAAGATAAGAATTAGGGTCGGTTAGGCGACCAATTATTACGGTTGGGTTTTCGAATCTTGTCCTTTTCGAAGAATGGTGATTTTGCCCCTCAAAGGGTAAATCGTCTTTCTTATTCCGATCGAGTCATGAAAATTGCTCAAAATTAGGATTTGGGTATGGTGATCGATCAATCCTTCTGTTTGAGATTTTCACTTCTCATCACTTTCTGTAATTACGATTTTACCCTCCAAATGGTAAATCGCTTCCAAAATTCCAGAAATATTCGAAAAATTCTCGAAAAATAGGATATGGATAGTTTTGGTCATCAATTCTATTTTCATCATCTTTTGACTTTATATTTTATCTGAAATGATGAATTTTCCCTTTTAGGGTAAATAGTCCCAAAAATCTTCAAAATTATGATTTTATTCCTTAAGAACAAATCATGTCAAAAACACTCTTGAGCCCTGATTGACATTTATCTAGGCTAATAAGGCCTCGTTAGGGATGCCATGTTGTGTTCATGTGAGTTATCCGCACGTTTTGGATCCTTATTTTGTGCATTTATTTTTACTGATTGTGAGTGCTAGGATAGTCATTCCTATTTGTATAAACTCTTAGTTTTAGGATTCGGGCCTCATTCATCTGCATGAAATTTTAGGTTAGACAAATCATTCAACTTAGGTGCCGAAAGGGCGTCAACTCTGACAGTTGGCGTAATAAAGTACCCGATCTCTTTTATCTGATTTTCGCAGAATTGAATAGAATGCTCCCCACTATTCGATAGGATTTTCAATAGTACCCTCTATAGAACGATTGGTGGCGACTCTTTGGCATGTACACATATCACATATTACCAGACTACACCAAAGGTCGACCACGTATACCGTTGTTGAGACTTAGGTAACGAGCCTTGGGAGAGGCTCGCGTCCACCAGACGATTCTGCCCATTAACCCATTTCAGAGAGGCCCTCCTCTCGAGGGTCGCGACAACTGCTCCTTCCTCTTACGAAAAGAGCTTCATTCGTTGTATTATCAGAACCCGCACTTCTCATCTGCTCAGACAATAAAGCAGATACAACGTTCTCAAAAGATAGGGTACTAACACCAGCACCAATCGAAATAATAATATGTTCCCATGAATTCGGCAGTGAACACAGTAAAGTACATGCTTTATCTTCCTCATCCAGATTAACGTCAATCGACGCAAGCTGCCCACAAACAGTATTAAATTCATTTAAGTGTGCAAAAAAAGATCACCTTCACTCATCCAAAGGATGTACAGTCGCTTTCGTAGAAACAACCTGTTCACAAGTGATTTGCTCTGATAAGGGCTTCCTAGCTTAGTCCATAGATCCTTTGTCGTCTTCTCAAAGGTCACATTCACCAAGACATTATCAGCAAGGCACAGCCAGATTAGGCTTTGCGCCTTCCGATCACTGCTAATCCACGCCTTCTCCTGATTGGATGTAGATGCAACATCTTCCTCCTTCGCTTTCTCTTTAGTAGGCAGTTCAGGTTTGTCCTCTTCCATCATGTACCATAGATCTCTATCCACGAGTAGAGCCTCCATCTTCAACTTACATAACTCAAAACCCTTTCCTCCGAATTTCTCCACTTCAATTCGCGATTGACCGACCAACATCTTCCCAAGATTCGATTCTTCGGATCTCTCTTCACCAAGAAAATCCTAACTTCAAACCTTGCTCTGATACCAGATGTAAGGATCGGCACACAATCACAACAAAATAAAAAAGATGAGAGAAAGGAAAATCGAAACACGAGGTTTATCCTAATTCATCCTTAAACTAGGGCTACGTCTAGTAGAGGATTCCACTATATCAGCACCTCACACCTCTCATTACATCACTCAATTACAAGTGAACAATAGTATATATAGCAGTAGCTATTCAGCGGGACCCGCGTGCTTTCCTGTCACAAGGGAATATGAACTACTCCCCAACACAATTATGGCTTTACCAAAAGGCGATATGAGCCTAAATTCGGTGTCCCTAGTACGATCACCATATAGAGGCAACAACAATAACCCTAACAGGTTGAAAAAGAATAGATAATTCTTTGTAAATTTCATATATATTTCTAGATCGAGATTGAAAAGCACCCAAATCTAAATCTCACTCTAGACCGAGAAAAAAGACCTGCAAAACATTATTACAATTGATAAAAAAAATTCATATAAACAACTACCGAAGTGGTAGAGAAACCGCGCTCAATTATATGGAGCAAGTACCAAAGTTAGAGCAAGCAAGTAGATCCAGAATAGCATATTCTTTCACGATACTTGCGCTTCAAACTTCTAAACTCATTTGACAAAACTCTACGGGTGAAAAAAGTCGACGAGATCGTCCGCAGAATTAAGAAAATTGAAAGAAGATGAGGATATAGAGATATGAAAAACGAAGAATGAGAGAAAGAGGAGAGCGAAAGCAAGAGAGGTAGAGGTTCAAGAGGAGAGCGAAAGCGAGAGAGGTAGAGGTTCCTCTCCCCCCCTCAGAAAAGTCTTACAGCAGAGAGAGGGAGGTTGACGACGCTTTTCTTTGGGAAGAGAAAAACCTTACTGGGAGATCGGCAGTCTCAAATGGAGCTAATATTGCCAGCTGAGTTATTAATTTTTTTCATGTGTTTCCAACTAAGTCCATCTTGTCAACTTTGATCGAAAATCATTAATGTAGGCGCCCGCCATCTTACACGGCACAACCAACGTGGATAATTTTTAGTTATATTTTAATTTTGTTTCGAATTATGTTTATTTTTAATTTTTATTTTCTTCTATTTTCCTTATTTACTTTACTTTTTTTTTGTCCTTTTTTCTCTTTTTTTTCTCCGATGGCCATCCTTGGGCCTTGTCGATGCCCAGTAGAGGACGCTGGCATTAGGCGAGGGCTTCCCTCATTGGCTTGGCCAGGGTCGCGCTCACTTGGGCTGGCAAGGGCCACCCTTCTCCAAATCTAGCCGAGGTTGAGGTTTGCCCTTGCTAGATTGGCAAGAGCAACCCTCGCTGGCTTCGGATGAGGGTTAGCCTCTATATCCTCATTAGTCTAGGCGAGGGTGACCCTCGCTAGCCTAGGGCAAGGGTCACCCTCGAGTGAGGGCCGCCCTTTACCAGATCGGGCAAGGGTCGCCAAATAGTGGGGACAATAAACAAAATAAAAAATAAAGAAGGAAAATAAATAAATAAATTGCACACGCCAGCTCTAGCTAGGGGTGAGCATGGTTTGAGTCTAAGCCTAGACCCTGAAACCGACTCTGTTATAACCGATTTTCAGTTTTTGGAACCAATACCCGACCCTGTTTTTCTTGAAACTTGTTTTGGAACCGATCCTGTTTTTCTGTCCCGACCCTATTTTTCTTGCAAAAGTGTCAATCGATGAAGTCTATTTAATTACCACAAAAGCATAGTTTCCACAAAATGAAGTTTATTTACCAATGATAACGTGTTCGATAAGATAATCCATATATAAAAACCAAAAAAGACTTGGGTAATATACTCATTCAATAGTTTTTTTAAGTAACTAAAAATCGAACACTTTGATATACAAAAATGATTCTAAAACCAGTCCGGGTGGGACTTCACCTAGAACCGGTACCTGGACCGATTTCAACCGGTTCCCAAAAATTGAAACCGGTACCCAGATCAGTTTCAACTGGAACCGGTTCCCAACCCTATTTTTCGGGTGGGCCGATCCAGGTTTCGGATCAACCCGGTCCGATTGCACACCCCTAGCTCTAGTCGTATCACGTAGGATAGCTCCGTCCACATTAGCGATTTTCGATCAAAATTGGTTGAATAGATTCAATTAGCAAAACATGAAAAGGATTAAGATTCAATTAACAAAATTGAAATATTCATGATTGAATTTATAAAAGTGCAATAAGTTTAGGCTTTTTGAATAAATTTCGCTGTGAATATACGATATAAACATCATGGTCCTGTAACGGTAAATTGACTAAAATCAAGGGTTATACACTTGACGCTGGGAATAATTAAATATGTAATTATTTCTGTAATTTGTTTCTTGAAAAGGATTTGAAAACTCTGTACGATTGATCTTTTGAGTTGATTTTCATCAATTATTTCCTTACTGTCCGCACATTGAACCCTGATTGTCATTGTCGTGTCTCGTAAAAACAAAGAACTATAGACACATAATAAAATAAAATAAAAAACATGAACATGCACAGGCCAACCTCTAGTGGGAATACTCATGAGGTTAAAATCCAATTTCCCTTTGTGGGGTCGAAGACGTATGACGAAAGTGACCACGTACGACGAAAGTGACCACGGAGAATCACCTCTTTCGTTGAAAACAACAGCAGTACCTGCAAGACCCAGACATGGAAAATAGGAAACATACAATGGACACGAGACTTTGAGAGAATGAAAATATTCACCGACCACGACCAGCTGGTTTCGCAAATCATTGCACGCCCGTGCAAGGTTAAAGTTAAATCATCCATCTTTTTTATAACATGGCACTATCCTCCTCCCCCACCCCCACCACAATAACTAGCTTTTTACCGCAGTAAATATTATAAAAAAAAGTGCCATAAAAGCCATAAACATATTGCATTAGATCCAATTTAGTCATAAATATTTTCACAATTGTACAAATTGAATCCATCCTATTTGTTTAAGCCGTAAATTACTGACATGGATGTCGATCACTGACATTGATTTTTTTAATAATTTCTTCAAAATTTTAGCTTTTTATTATTATTTTTTTATTCTCTTTTCCTTTTCTTTTTCCACTGAGCTCCGGCAAGCTCGCCGTCCACTCGGCGAGGGTCATCAGGACTCACCAACCATAGTGGAGGAAAAAAGAAAAGAAAGAGAAGAGAAGAAAAAAGAAAAGATAAAATTGATAAAATTTCGAAAAAGTATATAGAAAGTTATAAAATTGTCCACGACAATGTCAGCTGTGCCACTTAAGACGATTGACTTCCACATCAGCTTCCAGCCTAAATTAGCCGGATATACTAAATTGATCCAATCATGAAGTTTGAAAATTTTTGGTATATTTCCCTAGAGAAAAGTACCAAAAACGTCCTAAGACTATTGTATTTACGCTCATTAGTTCTAAACCTATTGGATCGGTGCCAAATTTGGGCACCTTGCCCACGACTGGCAAAGCCGTAATGGCTTCGTCATCCGCGAGAGACACCATGAAGGCCCTCTCCAAGATCAAGTCAATTAATTTTGGCCAAAATTATTCAGATATACTCAATTGATATCGATGTAAAATATTTCAAATTAAGTTGACAAAACATAATTGATTTAGGATCTTTTTTGGGTAGTTTTTTTCCCTTTTCCCTAAATAATACCTAGTCCAACCTCGCAAGTGTCACAATACAAATACAGTAAAGTGACGTTTTCGACAAAGAAAAAAAAAATTAACGTTGTTCAAGATATCTTCGGATGTCGAGCGTAGGGCCAACATCTGTAAAGTTCCATTTATTTTCCTTTTTCTCCCCCTTGTTCTTTTTGTACGAAAAGAGAATGATAAAATTGGCGGTACAAAACACGACGCGAACTTGACGCCCTCGTGGTGAGACGTGACAACATAACCACCGATACGATTGGCCTATTAATATTTAAGTCAACCCGTTTAATGTAAGATTACTAACATACTTAGCAAGTTCGGCTTATATTAATCATGTTCTTCTACGATTTCTACGACAAAGTCTTTAACATTTGCAAGTGCACTCCGAAGTTTGACATCTAGTGACATGATATGATGCAGACTTGGATCTCAACATGAGTCGATAAGATATATCCACACTCACACTTTGTCTATATATTGTTAGCGTTTCACGCTATTTGTTGAGATAAAAATATGAGTTATGTTAGAAAAGTCACACATCGATAAATTAATATGATGTTGAGCAATTAATATATCAAAGTGTACCCATAAATTATTAGTTTAGGTTTTTGAGCGAAGGATGATCCAACTTGATATGTTGACGGACTCATACTTGAGTTCTCTCTTAACAATCTACCAAGCGATGGTATCGAGCTAGTGGACCAATCAGTCTTGTGATATTTCACATTTCCTTAACTGCTCTTTGTGTACAAATTGACAAGGTTTATTTATTCGATAACTTTGTGTCTTATACAATTCTTTGGTTCAAATTATTTTGAGTGGAATTCTCCAGTTAAAGTTGTGAAAGCTCTTTGATTATATTCAAACTTATTACTGTAAATTGCTTATAGAATTCATTGTTTTTTTTTTTTTTGGTCTAACATGGAATTCAGTTTAAGCACATAGTAAGTATAAAAGATGAATTGAAGTTTGTGTGAAAACAAAGGAGCATATCACAGAAGTGGAGGACTAGAACAACATTCTTTTGACTAAGACGAGCAGTGTTGTATTTTCATGACAAAGTGCAGGTTTTGGACATTTGATAATGTTGAAGTTTGTAAAAAAAAAAATCCTTTTTCAAATCCCACATAGGATTTTGTTAAAAAAAAATCCCACATAGGATGAAATGAATAGTATAAGTCTCTTTATTAGTAAAAAAGTCATCATGGTCTTTCAAAATAAAGAAATGGGCAATTAGGCTAGATCTCACATACTTGGTGTGCGATTTTGATACACTTACATGCTTGCATGCCGCAGACAAAAATAAGACTTGGTCAACAATTTTTCACAAACAATTATGTTCATTTTCTATATTTCTTTGTCATTCTTTAGTTTTCCTTCAAAAGAGAAACAACCGTTTTTTCAATTGGTTTCGCAAATAGTTTTAGAAGATTTACTAGAATTACTATCTGGTATTCTCCATGACTTTGTTGTATTCAAAAGGGAATTTGTAAATTAATCTAAAAAAAAGAGTGATTGTCACCTCAAAATCCTACCACATTGTTACTCCATTTTCTTCGATTAGTTTGCCAACAATAACTAACCACTTTCACCATTTCTACCTTGCAATGTTGATCAATTATTTCACTTGCGGTTATTTTCGCCGGCTCAACACGCTGGGGTGTGTTATAGCCATTTAGGATAGGCTTATTTTACGGAAAAGTCAAAGATTTGAAAATATTTTTCAATAAATGATCGCTTAAGTCACTTTGATCGCTTATAACGCTTTCCAAAATGAATAAATGAAAATTATGTCACTTACCTAACTTTGATTCCTTGTGATCGTGCGCACAAAGAAAATCTACAAAACAAGAGTTCTCAAATATTGACTATGGTCTCACACACACACATAGGTTAAGAGTAAACTTATGGGAGACTTCCAACAGGATCTAATTGTGCATTCTGGTATATATATATATTGAGAGAGAGACTTCCGACAGGATCTAATATTGCATTCTGGCTGTATGACTTTACTCTTAACCTTGGAAACTTCTTGCTTTTAGAATTTGGATCTGACTTTTATGTGTTATCGAAAACCTTGAATATTTGAGCATTCATAGTTATTACGTAGTAGCGAGGAATCCATTTCGTAGTTTTTCATTTGACAGAAAAATCAACAGCAGTAAAGCAAAAGTCACCCGCATAGGATTTTGTGGGCAAATCGATCGCCGAATGATGCTCCATTAGGTTATGGGTATAGTTTTCTTTGCTCATATATGTATCTACGGATCACTAGTTTATACACCATAGGTCCTAGAAAATCGTGATTGCAATACTATAGTTTTGGCACTCTAAAAATCGGGAAAAGTTTTGAATTTGTGTCAATTCAATCATAAACCTTTTAAATTTGCCAACTCAATCATAAACATTTTTATATTTTGCCAATCAAATTTATCTAACCAATTTATGATAGAAATCATTAACGTAAGTGCCAAAGATTCTACGTGACACAATTGCAAATGATGTTGACATTAGTTTATAATATTTTAAAAAAATTTTTATTTTTTTCTTTATTTCTTTCTTCTTCTTTTTTCCTTTCCCTTTTCTTTCTGCCTATGGACAAAGCTAGGCCACTAGCCCCGCCTTGGTGAGAAATGTCCCTCGCTATAGCTTCTTCTTTATTTTTCCTTACCTTCTCTTTTTGCCAATTGCCGGTTGCTAGCCAATGGCCATAGGCCATGGATGGCGAGGGCGAGTGCCCATGAGGGCCGACCACAAGCAAAAACAAAAGAGAAAGAAGAAAAGAAAACTTAAAAAAAAAAAAACACACACACACACACACATCATCACCAGTCATGCTACATAAAACGGTTGGCATCCACATCAATAATTTCCTTTTAAAATTGGATGTGCGGACTCAATTGGAAAAATGCAAAAATGTTCGTGAATAAATTGACAAAAGATAAAAGTATTTAGGGCTCGGAAGGTTGAGGATTTTTATGGTAATTTTGCCCGTAAAGCTATTAAGTGTGCAATTCAGGTCAACAAGATGACAACATGCTCTCAAGAGAAAATTCTTTCAAGTAGGGGTGAGGTTTCTCATTTTTTTAAAACCTAAAACTTATCCTATCACATGTTCCGGAATAAATTCTAATGTCTATTCAAGCTGCGCATGTATTCTTAATTGAACGATTGAATCGTGCATTTGATTATTACAATTTGTTGTTACAATTCACAGACCACAACTCATATTTAGACACATGAATAAAAATGAAATATTCACAAAGTAAACGTTTCAGTTACAAATATTGCCGAAAATGGAAGCTCGAATTAGTGGTTCCAGATTATGCAATCATCATTGAAAGTTATGGAATACCGTAGAATCGCGCAAAGACATATACCAAAAAAAAATGTTTCTAGTTATAGGTCCAAGCTCCACCTACCTGGAGCATACCCGTCGAAACAAATTACCCGATTTTTGGAACCTGGATATATACTATGCATATCTTAAAACCTAAAACCCCGATTTTTGGAACCTGGATATATACTATGCATATCTTAAAACCTAAAACCGAATCAGTTCCCAACAAGTTCGATTTCAAGTTTCAGATTTCAAATTTTACCTCAGAATCGTGATTATCCCTATTCACAAGAGTGAATTCACATGTAAGTCGAAAAGATTTCTGGGTGTACTCATTATTGCCGACGAAAATTTCTTCAATTATGCTGAAAAGATGAATTGTCAAATAAAGGAAAAGCCGCCGTCCATTCCACCCGACACGCATCAAAGTCATATCCGGAGACTACAATGTCTCCAACTTTCGATTTGGCCGATGGCAGAAGATGCTCTGCGTGGCCTGAAAAGGGAAGAAGTCCAGCGATGTCGATCGATCACTGTTGACCCCATACCATGAGCAGAATACGAACAAAATTCACCAAGAAAAAAGAATGCCGACGTGCATGCATCAACTAGTGCAACCAGGTCGTCGACTTCCATGATCACATTTTGAACGTCGCTACATGGTGCCGATAGGGATTGAAGGGGAGACAACGCAAGGGAAAAGCACAAAGCTAAGAAGATGATAGACGAATGATGCGAAACGTTTCTTCAGTGGGCCGTCTGTGATGACCGCTGCTTTACACGTGCTTCGCCATGAAAAGGAAGAATATATACATATCCATAATACCACCAAAGTTTCATGATAGGATCTTTTAGACAGCTATCGATTGTGTTTTTTGATCGAAATGAGTATGTCCGGCGAATTGAATTCCGTTGGATATTTCATTCACATTTTTTTTCCCATGGAGCACGTTTTATAAAACTCTTGGAAGGGTTTCCTAGAATCATAAAACGCAACAGAACGAATCCATGTGTATATCAAAATCAAAATAAGTTTCAAGACGTACCTTTTACGGTCGGCTTCGAATTGACGGTTAGTTGTGTCTGGATTAACAACCCAAGTGTTGCGTCTCTACCGGTATCCACACACACGAATTGAGTTCTCCCACGATCCAAGCGCTAGCTTTCAGATCTTAAAGTGTCTTTGCCAATCACCGAACTGTTTTTCTCCTTCGGAATAAAGTTAATGACGACTAGTTTGAGGCGTCTCTAGGGTTATTACTCGTAACCCTACACTTCACAGTTTGGGCTCACGACATAACGGTCTGGGCCCACGACGTCCTTTGAACCGTCTACTTAATCGTGCGTTTAATCGTTATCTCATAACACGCACAATTATGTAGATATTCGTAATAGTAAAATAAATAAAGCTCTACTTCTTAAGTAGATCAATGGACAGAGAAAATAAGAAATCAATTCGTTATTGTGTGCGACTCTATAGGTTCAATAGACATTAGCAGTGTGCCCAAAACTTGGCACACAAGTCATAAGCGGTCTCTAGCAAGACATTATACTACCTAAGTATAGTGAAATTCGTTTTTCCAACCTAACCTAATTTACAATTAATGTTAGAATATCAATTTTAATTAATTCTTAGGAAGACCACTAACACTGAATTTGGAGTATCCTGCATTCCACGACGTTCACGAAATTCAACAAGCAATCAGTACTTCACGATCAAGGATGCCACACGATCTGACGGTGGCTTAGCACGAGGATCACGTAGTCAACAAAGCAATACTAACGACCGAAAAATTCAAGTGAATGCTATATGGCTCGTGTACCGACATAAGGTGGGTAGCTTTTGCACCATGCTAATTGTACGTTTCCTTGTTGAATATCCTTCTTTATTTTTTACTCTTTCCTTTTTTCTCACTGACTTGATTTTTTAAGTTGATCAGAGTGTACTTGAAATTGTGTAGTTAGACGCACTGATTTCATGTTCGATTCCTTAGTTGAGCATCTGCGATTTAAGTGGAGAGTCATGACGGTGGATTTTTATATTAATCGAGGGTCGTGGCACTGATTTCATATTCGATTCCTCGAGAAAAAATCGATGTGCGTGTAAAATTACCCGAATACCTCGATTACCAATAAAAAAATAAAAAATCACAGGTCAGACAGGAGGACCTAAGTTGTGTCCAGGCTAGAGTCAAAGGATTTCTTGCCTTGTATGTGTGTTTCGCTGGAATTTCTCTCTCTGTGGTGGATTATTGTGACGTAAGCTTGTGATGAACAAGGCCAATACAATGTTACTCGTGTTAAATGTGATTTAAAAGCCTTGTTCGTCTGGCAAGATGATAAAGAAAGGTGACATTATTAACCCTTTTTGGCAGACAAAAAGCGTCGTTTGCTTTATGACCTCAAAGGCGCGCACGTTATGAAACTCTCCCCTTTTTAACTAGAGGGTAAAAAGAAAAAAGAAACTCCCCACTAATTGGTTGTCTTCTCCACCAAAACTTTTATTGGATATTTTAATTTCTAACGTTCACAAACTTTCTTTGAATTAATGAAATTCTCAGTATTTCAA
Organism: Rhodomyrtus tomentosa; assembly: GCA_028455895.1. Classification (NCBI taxonomy): domain Eukaryota; kingdom Viridiplantae; phylum Streptophyta; class Magnoliopsida; order Myrtales; family Myrtaceae; genus Rhodomyrtus; species Rhodomyrtus tomentosa. The sequence continues at coordinate 38,571,056 of JAPCWY010000004.1, forward strand.
TTGCAAATATATATATATATATATACATATATTGTGTAATTGGCAAACCGCACCTACTCGACATCTATGATTCAGAAACTCAACGATTGAGAGTTAGATCGTTATTGCTTTGGTATGACCGAAAGTTCTTTGGGCTTTGCTAGCATACTCTAGATCACAATTCTTAAAAAAGTGAAACCCACAACAATTTTTAATTTTTATTTTTATTTTTTTGGGCCAATACAGGTTATTAATCTTGACAATCACAATCATTTCTCAACATTTTTTTTTTCTGATTTACTGATACCAATTCGTGAATGTGCTTCACAATTAGAATACACCAAATCCTGCCACAGTAGGATTACTTTCCACAATCTAATCATTTGTCGTGTGTGGATTCAAAATTTTCGTTGTGGAAAGGATAAGTGACATCTATAAGTTCCGACATTAATCATATCCAAGTACAATAAGATTCCACGAATGTGGATGACATTATTTCAAATATTTTACAATTTTTTAATTACAGTGGACTAAAATGCTACAATTTTACGGATTTGTCCACCCATTTTCGAATGACCGATAATCAAACTCTTGTTTTAGTTGTCAGAGATATTTAGAATATTCTCTTGATTTTACATATCTTTCACGACGGTGCAAATATCTAAAAAGAATCTCCATATCTCCCTTTAATTGTACATACCCTTAATGATATGTTACTTAAATTATCATCTAATAAAAACCTGTATATATGCTCATGATCAGATTTGAATATGAAGAAATTACTCATTTCTCTCTTCTGTAATTTTTTTCTTAATTGGTAGCAGAACTTTTTGAGCGCACCCACTCTTATCTGCAATTATTTTTCATGCCGACTTTCAACGTTCCCATCTCCTTCGATAGCCACTACACGGGAAAATTGTAAAAAAAAGTATTAAATCTATTGCATTTGTGCTAATTCAGTCCTAAACCTTTTTTTATACCAATTCAGTATTAAACATTTTACATTTGTGCCAATTTAGTCTTAAACATTTTGTTGGTGCCAATTCAATCATAAATTTTTTACATAAGTACCAATTTAATCATAAATATTTTGCATTTATGCCAACTGAGTCAATTCTGTCAATTTTGGCCAAAAATCATTGGCACGAACATATTATCTTACGTGGCATGACTTGCGCTAACGTGGATATTTTTTAAATTTTTTATATTTTAAATAATTTTAAATATATTTAAAAAAACCAAAAAGACGCTTAAAAATTATTTAAAACTATATAATAATATTAAAAAAATATCCAACTCAGCGTTTGTCACGCCACGTAGGACAATTGATGTCTATATAAGTCATTTTCAGCTAAAATTAATCGGATTAATTCAATTAGAATAAACTCAAAAGATTTATGACTTAATTGGCATCAATACAAAATGTTTAGGACTGAATTAGCACCAATAAAAGGTTTATGACTTAATTGATACCAATGCAAAAGGTTCATGACTGAATCGGCGCTAATAAAAAGTTTATGACTAAATTGGTATTAGTGCAATAAGTTTAGGATTTTTTTGACACTTCTCCCACCACCACGCATCGAAAACGACAGCCTCCTGCCGTAGAATCCTGCTTGGCAGTCACGGCAACGCACAACAGCCACCTCATCCCTTCAGCATACCTCCAGCAATCCAACCAGGCGTTTTTCCCAATCTTGACTTCTTCCATATCACCTTGAATGGGTATTAAGAATATTTTTCTTGATTTTACATATTGCCCGTAGTTTTGTATATCCTTGATTGGCATGCTACATCCATAGTCAAAAACCTACAAATTATTCAATTTTCGTTTGCGATCTTTTTCTTGTCTTAGTTAACATGCAACAATGTTGTCCACATTGTGATAATCGATTTTAACTTTTAATCATTAGAAGATCTAATCGGGAAAAATATAATTTTAGTGCCAAAAGTTGCGTATGGAGATCACTTTAGTGCCAAAAGTTTCAATCGGATCACTTTAATACCAAGTTTTTTGAAAAACGATCACTTTAGTACCAAGTCCGATTTGTTCCGCCAAAATTCTGACGTGACACTTTTCTATTAATATTTTCGGCTGACGTGGCTTACCGGCAATCCACCGTGACATTATTTTTAAAATTTGAATTTTATATTTAACATAATTTGAAAAATAGGATGAAATTTAAAAAAAAAACTAAAAATTCAAAAAATTAATTGCAGGCGGCGAGGGTTACTGTAATCCTCGTCTCCGCCGCCCCCACCATCACGGACCTCAGGCAAGGGCTTGCAAACCGCAAACCTCACCCAGGTCTAGCGGAGTGCTGCCACCAGTGGCCAATCCCCGCTAGTGGCGACCCTTCGCCAGACCTGGGCAAGGGCCGGCAATCCTTGCTTGATTTGGCTGAGGGCTGCGACCCTCCCCCAGATCAGGCGAGGATTGCCGGCCCTTGGCCGAGGTTCATCTAACAATGGTGGGGCAGTGGGGGGAGGGTTGCAGCAACCTTCGCTGCCTACCTTTTTTTTAGTTTTTTTTCTTATTTTTCAACTTTTTTAATTTATTTTAAATAAAGTTTTTATTTTAAAAACTTTCTGTTAGTTTTTCTATTTATTTTGTTATTTAATTTTTTATTTTTATGAATTTCGAAGTCCACGTGGAACCAACGTGGATTTATTTTTTTAAAATGCCAATTAAAATTAAAAATAATTAATTAAAAATGTCATGTGACAATTTTAATTGAAATTTTTGGTTGGAAGCATCAAAGTGATCATTTTTTCTCCGACTCGATACTAAAATAATTCCATTGAAATTTTTTCTATCAAAATAAATTTCGTGCATAACTTTTGACACTAGCAGTGTTCTTTTGCCGATCTAATCATATAACCAATAACAACAATAATGCTCTTTTCATATTTTGCTCATCGGTCGACATGAACATAAAAAAAATAAATCAAACAAAAAGGCTGGAGATTCACCTCGGATACGAAATAGACTTCCAATACCAGACTTTTGAACCGTGGGCCCCACATGCTCCTCTCCCCCGACAGTGCCGACTCGATGCGGAAGCAGCATGGGCCGTCCGATCCAAACGACCCGGCGCGCACGGTGCGATCTCCCGCCGTCCCATCGGGAAAGGACGAAACAGTGGTTGAGACCTCCTTTTCCCTCTCGGTTGACGAGGGTCAAAGTTTGACTTTAGATGGGACCAGTACAGGTGGCAGCGAAAGTGGGGCGGTGATGCGGTCGCATGGTGGGGTGCGGAGCAGGAGATCTTGTCAGGATTTGCGGCGTCTTTCTCCCTCTCTCTTCCCGACAATGCTGCACAAGACCTTCCCCGACATTTTTGGGTGGCCACCGCACGTGCGATTTCTTTTTTTTTTTTTTTGGTCAAACACGTGCGATTTCATAAGCCCGACCCGAAAGAGAGAATTTCTCTTTCTCCTTTTATTCGTTTAGTTCTTTAATTTTCTGCACTGTTGAGGAGAAACATCTAAAGCCGAAATTGGCCCGAAATTGAAAGCATCAACTTGTTCTCTCAACAGTGTCGGAGATGTCCGACACGGGTTTAGCAATTCGGCAGTCCCCCGACGAGAGTAATGATTTCCTCGCCCCCAAAGAAACCAGACAATCAACATCATTGCGCAAATGTAGGTTCCGGATTAGCCTCGAGGAATCAATAAAACGAGACCTCCTACTTACGATGCCGGAAAACCCAAGTATCTCTGACTGAGCCCCGTAAGGAGTTATTCGAAGTTTTAAGTATTCGAATTTAGAAAAGATCAAAATGGCGTAAGCTAATGGGCCTATTGAGCCTCGATTGATATATGGATTGTTTCGTCGCATTCTGCAATCTATGTTAAAAGGTGTCTCAAGAACACCTATCAAGAATGTTTGATAATAAAATATTAGCTAAGCATCGAGTGCATATTTGATGTAAAACGCCTAACGCAAACTGATAACAATGTAAGTTGTCTTACATCAATATTTCTATAAAAAAAAAAATCAATATCCTAGAAGGTGTAAACCTTTTAAATGCCTAGCGGCAATCTTTTCTGTAAGCTCCTTTGAATTTCCAAAAGTTTTTCTTATGCTATATAGTAGATAAAACTTACATCCTCTTAGTATTCTGAGGATTTGAAAAAATTGTACTTCAAGACTTAGAGCCAATATAAGATTTAACGTGGGCTCGAAACGTAATTTTTTATATTTGAAGGTGCAAAATATAACTGAGAGAAGTTTGTGGATTGTCTATCGAGATGTTGCATATGAAATGTCTTAATTTGGAAAGGAAAAAAAAAAAACACATCTTCCTCCAACATTACACTACTTTCGAAATATGTAGAAAGCCAAAAATGCATACATTAAACCAAACCAAATTAGGATAATCTCTTTTCCAAATTAGAATGGGTACGCTAAATCGATGAACTGGGGTTTAGGTTTTATCGATTGAGAGTATCTACTAATTTCTAACCGAACAATCACATTTCATTGTTATTGAAGAAGCCCAAGTTACAAATCTTAGCATGCTTCCTATCTTTTCTAGGCCCATTTAGTTTGATTGACGCTAGAACCATTCTTTTATCTCTCGTAGCGATATTAGGTTTGTTTGTTCACGAAAAATGAATAATTTAAAAATTATTTTTCCAAAAATTATTGATCAAACCACTTGAAAAAAATTTAGTCAGCAGAAAATATTATTGTTGTTAACAACAAACTATGTCTAGACTTTTCGTGAATAAGTGAAAAATATCTCATTCATTCATACTTATTAGAGAAACAATTAATTAATTTTAAGAAAATGACTTTCAAATCACTCAATTTTCGTGAAACATACGCTGCTAAAGCGCCACCCTTCCAAGAAAACCAATTTGAGTCATGACAGGAGCCTTCCCAAACAAGGATCGATGTCTCTCGGAGTTCGGAATTAGAATTAGTCCAATCGCACGCAAGAGGAGAAAAGTCCTACCAGTTCCGGATTCCGAAAGCCCAAAGTCCAAAGCAATGAAATAACCATGGAGCTCTACATGGTAAGCCTGCGGTGCAGTACATGTTTTATACAAGTCGCATTTTTTTTTTTTTAATCGTCATTGGTTAGATCGTTGAGCTAAATCCTAAAGACATAACAGGTCATAACAACGGTGATGGAGATGGCTTGTGTGGGAAAATAGGAGTCCCATACTGAAGTTTAATACACCAATCATAGCGATATTGAAAGGAATGGAATCTCCAAAAGGAGGGAATACCTCAGAAAATTACTCAGAACTTATCCTCTAGTAACTAGAGAAGAAAACTAAAACGATAGTGAAGGCCAGCAACTACATTATTGACATGGCTAGTTATGGTCAGGCAAAGGTATCTGGCAGATCACGGAAAGCAAAAAACAACCTTTTGATGAGATTTGGATTTGACTGGCAATCCGTAAAGACCACACACTCACTAGGAGACTGTCACTGATGCATGGACAGCGAGAGGGTCATGTCCAGCCACTGCGAGAAATTTTGAGCTGTGAACTGTGATCAACATCAGCTTCCCACATGATATTTGCTTCTTCCCTGTCCTTATACCGACCTCCTAACTGAAATGAGTTATTATCATATGGCCTGCCCAAGCAATAGCATAATTTGTAAGTTTCTGCTCGGCTGGAGCAAACTTACTCGCTGTAATACACCCATCAAAGAACGAGATGAAATCCAAATTCTTATCCCACAATGTGAGAAGAAAATTTTGTACCCAATTAAAGAGCAACCTTGATTTCTGACTAGTGTGACAAGAAATTATGCTGGAGACTAGTTCATGATGCAGTGCATGCCTGGAGATATCATAGCCAAGTAATGAGACTTAATATTGGCCTGGCCCAGTCAACAACAAAATTACCACCGCATGAATTGCATTACATGCATCGTATTATGCTTCCACTGCCAATATGAATGCACATATCTACTTTGAGCAGCCACCGTTAGTCTTTTAGCTTTCCTCCTCCGAAACGAATAGAAAGAAAATTTTCTCAAGCACCTCTTTATTCTTGAATTTGCCCAATGAGATTTTCAGGAATGGAATATCAAAGGGAGGACTCTGCAGTATGTATGTTTGTGGGGGTGTGTGTGTGTGTGTGTGTGTGTGTGTGTGTGTGTGTGTGTGTGTGTGAACTAGAACTTACTTTGAACACACTTGAACTTTATGGTGAACAGGTGACTTATGTGTCTAAGTTAGGTCAAAGCCCGACCCAGCCTGGCCCATGCCTCTGAGCAACTCTAGTTAGTACCACAGAATGATGCCTTTCTATGACACTAACTGTGACTGGTAAACTCAAAACTAAGGTGACAGAAAATAACTAGGATAGAATTAGGGTTTTGACGCTTTTTCCAATGTAGAACTCTCCATTATAGGAAAAAGTGCTGAACTTGTAGAAAGCTACTTCAGACCCAGTTGAGCAAAAAGTAATGTACCCAACAGGAAAGTTGATATCATCGGATGTTTACCTAATTCAAGAATTATAATGCAGTACAAGGGTCTCCAGCACATCAATGTTCAAGCCACTTAAGCAGCAGACCAACTCTTCCAACCAGTCCACCATCTAATACGGACCTCGCCCCATCATTTAAATGCTTGAAATGGACCTGAGACAGGAATAAACCATTACAAATTTAAGAGAAGGAGTAACCCTTTTTCAGTCTACACTCGATTGCCTACCAGAACAAACCTGTGTAACTAGCTCCTCTTGATCAGCATTGTTCAACGAAAGATTGTCTGTATGCTGTCCAGAGATCCCAGCTTATAAGCATCAGGCGTAACTCATGAACAATCTAGAATCACCAAGTGAAGAAATGTTGACCTATCCAATGACCTCACTCTGTATCCCATGACATAAAATAGCTACTTCAGCTAGCAGTGCCTGCATTTGTGTCTCAAAAGCTACTAGTGATGTAATCACCACACTACAAATATACCATGTGATAAACTAACAATGAATTGCTTGGTGTTCCCCAATTGATAAGCTTATCCATCATTCTTGCTCAAGATTTGGTTTCGAACTAAGATGTTAGCACATTCCATTCAGATCATTCCCACAAGCAGCCATGTGTGCTTGAAATCAGTTTGCACGTGTTGGGTATCGACTCATCTAATGAAGATCAGTCCGGTGCTTGAAAAGCCCCAATGCCTCATTTTAGCTTCCAAGAGAAAAGATATGATCAATTGAACCTTCAACGAGATGATCAATTGTTGGTAGCCCATGAAAAGGATCTTGCATCTAGCTCTTGGCTCAGTTCATCTCAACAAGTTGAAAGGCTCCTGCTGTAACAAGCCCATCCACCGTAATCTGACATCAGTCTGAGATAATTCAAAATCAGCAATTCTTACTACCAGCAATCATTGCATGAGCACTTTCCTCCAATAAAATGATGATATCTGTTATAATCTCTCAAGATTATATGGCGCCCAGTAAGTTCAGATGCGTATTTCATAAACATGTGGCAGTCACCGCATACACGAATATTCTTTATGATTCGTATGGGAATTGCACTAACAGGGTTTTTTAGCAAGACGAATGCAAGAGCAAGTTTCTCACTGTGGTAGCTTATAGATGCAAGCTTCTCATTGTCCGCTACATCATGGAATACTGATTTCGTATTAGGAATAAAGCCAGCCACTTGTAGCTTTTTTATCAATCGGTGCAGTTCTTCATAAATTTCATCTGTCTCTCGATGAGAACGATCTTCTGAGACAAATCTGTGGACCTTACTATCAAACTCAATCCAGCTGTAAGCCGCAACTTTCCTGACATTTCTGTTCTTCATCAGAGATCTCACAGATGCAACATCTTTCCATCTGGAATTAGCTGCATACATGTTTGATAGTGTAATATATGGTCCAGCATTACATGGATCAAGATCAAACAAATGGATTGCTGCCATCTTTCCAAGCTTAATATCACCAATTGTTGCACATGAAGACAAAATAGAGGACCAAATCATGCTGTTTGGTTGATGGGGCATTTGCTCGATGAGATTCAGTGCTTTAACTCCTTGGCCTGACCGAACAAGGAGGCTGACCATGCCTGCATAATGATCCAAAGTCGGCGTAATTCCATATACTTTGCTGATTGAATCAAAATACTTCTGTCCCTCTTCAATCAGATTGGAATGGACACAGGATGAAAGAACAGCTATAAAAGTGATAATATCAGGTTTCATGTTCCCTTGCAGCATCTCCTCATATAGTCTCAAGGCCTCCAGATCTTGACCATTTTGTGCATAACCACCGATCATGGCATTCCAAGAGACAACATTCCTCGAGGTCATCGTATCAAAAATGAACCGAGCATCGACAATGACCCCACAGCTGCTGTACATGTCAACAAGAGCACTGGAAACAAGCAGATCATCATCAACCCCCACAATAATAGCTTTCGCATGCACAGCCTGACCAAGATGCAAAAATGCTAATTTGGCACACAAACTCACCACACTAGACATGGTAAAACCATCGGGCTGCATATTTGTTGACAGCATCTGACAAAACAGCAGCAATGCATCCTCTTCTCTTGAATTTTGGGAGTAGCCAACAATCATCGTCGTCCAACAAATTCTATCTCTCTCTCTGATCTCATCAAACAATTTCCTTGCTTCAATGACATGCCCACATTGAAAGTAGGCTCTGAGGACATTGGAGACTGTAATCTGGTCGGGCTTACAACCAGTCAATTGCATCTCATGGAACAAATCAACACATTTATCCGGAATCCCAGTTATCACATAGCCAGAAATCATTGTGTTCCATGAAACCACATTCTTGTCAACCATGTGATCGAACAACCACCTGGCCCAATGAATTTCACCACATCTAGCATACGTATCAGTCAATGCATTCCAAACAAACGCACTGCCCCTAAAATTACTAGCAACTATCCTGCCATGAATCTGCTTTCCCAGCCTCGAACCCTGCAACTGTGAACATGCATTCAGTGCGCTCACGTGAGTATATTTGGTCGGCGCAAACCCATTTTCGTGCAAATTCACATACGCTTGCAAAGCCTTTTGAGGCTGCCCATTTCCAGCGAAACCCGCAATAACCGTGTTATAGGAAACAACATCGCGAACAGGCATCTTATCAAAGGTCGCCCACATGTCCCCAACAGACCCACATTTAGCGTGCAGCGAAAGCATAGCATTCCACGAGAAAACGTCTCTCATGGGCATTCTGTCGAACAGTTTCTGGGCGTCGTCTAGCTTACCGGACCTTGCGTACAAATGGAGGAGGCGGTTGTGTACGTAAGTGTCATCAGGTCGAAAGAAGTGGAGTTCCATGTGAGACTGCAATCGCCTGGCTTGGTCGACATCGTTGGCGCGAACGCATTCAAGTACTAGACGAGTGTACGACTCGGGGGTGGAATGCCCACGAGAGCACAGCGAGTCTACGGCTTGGCGAAGCTGATGTCTCGCCGCTCTCATTTTTTTTTTTTTTTGTCCCAGTCGCCGCTCTCATTTGGTGGGTTCGGTTTTGGGGTTTTCTAACGTATGGATGCACCTTAGTCCATCACGACATTAACACAGGAGGGCTCTTCACTGGACTCTCTCGACCAATCTTCATTAAACAGTTTGGGTCCTGGCTCGTGTTATTTAGGTAGCATCATAACACTCCAATTTCACTGCCAGATATCAATTAATCTACCAAGAAAATTCGTTTGGTAAAATAAGTTTCGAAATAGAAATATATTTGGTGAAAAAATTGAATTCTGTTATGATTTTCTACTTCTTATTAAATTTTCTACTTTTAATTAGATTTTTTTGCCAACTTTAAGAAGCTAAATATTTTTACTTCTCGACTTCAGAATCACTTATTCGATCGCACAAACCTCGGCCGACCACCGTTGACACCCATGGCTAGTCACCACCGGTCGCTGGCCGCCGCCGCCGCCACCGACAGCAAAGATTTTGTTAATAATTTTTCAAAAATAAAAATTTTCAACAGTTACCAAATGAATTTCTTTAATCAGAAGTCAATCTGGAGTAGAATTAAAAAAATCAACTTTTACTTTTGATGAGAAGTAGAGAAATTGAGAAGTTTGCGAGGAGTGTTATCATGCGCTACCTAAATAACACGAGATACGAATAAAGTGGCTCTAGATATCAACCTTGATTCATGAGTGGTATGTGGTTAAATGGAGCATAATTAGTTCGTTCTATCTAGAGGGATTCAAAAGGCAAAAAAAATGGCCCGGAAGTCGCTTTTTGATTGCAATTCATCCCTGCCGCATCGATCGATCTTCATCGTGACGAGACCTCGGCTACTACAAACTTAGGATCTTCTCGATCACAAATTGCACTAGGGAGCACATGAGCGGCCGCAAAGGGAAGAATCGGACAAGTCTGTATGGTCGCCTTTGACATACTCACATCAGAGTCACCAACGTCACCAGCTCGAAGCTCTTAAGAGCTTAAGCTGGAAAATGGGATCACATGCCCGGTGAACAACGCAGGATCGCTGCTTAATGTACTCATTAATTCACTCTTACCAAGGCGCAATTTTTCGATTTGAATGTGCAGGTGAAAACGCTAGTGAAAACAAATATCTCAACGAGATTAAATCCCGTGGGATCGCCAAGGCACTAAAGAACAATCAATGGGACAGTAGAAGTCAGTTTCACATATACATGGCAAATGTACATAACGGTTGGTCAGAGCGATACGTTTCAACTGAACTAGAAGATAATGCAGCCAATGGTCCCGCTTACGGAAGCAAGTCCGGAAGAGAAAGAAGAATATCAGTTGGATCCCTTCCATTCTGAAAGAAGAATGGCTACAATATAATTCGCGGAAACGTAGGTTTAAGATAGCAATATGGAACTCCATTGTGCATGAGACACGGGATCGAGCTAACTCCTGATCTATCAGATTGAGCACTCTCTTGCCCTTAGCAGGACGCAACAGAAGCAAATAGATATCGGAACACCCTCGACCAGAAAAAGTAAGCACAAACTTTTTCGATATTGATTCACAGGCAAAACTGCAAAATCTTTGAGAACTAGCATCTCTGCAAGGTTAATGACCACCTAATCTCTCAATAACTATCTGGGAGGTGTCTCGCCTATAATTATACAACGAAGTACACGTAGCTCCTGAACCCATATAGCCTGTAAAATCATAAAAACCTCTATTGCCAAGGATTTTTTGTTCTTTTCCCACTTCTCTTTGAGCTTGACGCAGAGCTTGTTTTCTGCCAAGAACAAAGTTGATGAATAAGGCGTCATTAGGAGGATATATCTGCATAATACCTCGTATTAATTGGAAGCTCCGATAGTGATACATACCGACTTCAATTTTTTCACTTTACCACGGAGCCTGTTCTTTGGAGGCTTGAGTTTGTATATGCGAACCATCCAATGATGAGTTGTAAACACCTGTCACCAAGACCCAAACAAAAAGTTCACAGTTCAGCTTTATCTTTTGGAATTGGGACCCCCCTCATACTACTCTAAACTCACTACTGGAAGAATGTCATCTAGACACACACTAGACACGCACACAGCGCGCAAGTTAAGATATTACTAATAGTGACAGAAAGGAATACATTAGACAGAGCGATTATGGTATGACGTGTGACGTGAAGCGCCTTGAAAGGCCCAAATATATTGGGGGCTTCGACTTGCAACAATTGCTGGAACTATTTCAAGTCCTCTTATTTTTCTTCTCCATTAAGAGATTTTACCCAAAGTTAAATGAAAATAAGACGAAAAAAGTAACCACAATCAAACAACTCATCCCGTATTACAGATCTCATGAGAAACAGAAAGATTGATGCTCATCCAGAGACTTGAATCTTTCATAATAGCATCCCCAGAATCAAATCAATGATCAATATGTAGATTCAAACAGTTGTAAACAGATTAACGAATTAAAAGGAAAACCATGAAATTCCACTCTCAAACCATTTAGCCATTCTAGTTTGAAGATAGAAAAGTTAATATTTGGAATACACAGTTAATACTTGGAAGTTACACATATGGCCTCAATTATAAAAATGATATGACTTACTACATCCATCCAGACGTACAACTAAGGATTGGAAGTCTGGGCCAAAGTTAGCAACATAGAACATAAAAGCCTGAGTCCTCAAATCAAAGGCTTTCCAATGAAAAAGTAGTAAACTTAAATATGCTTATCTGTTCTAAAATAATTTATTGACCGAGAAATGTACGTCATTTTCTACTCATTGCAGTACTTTTCAGTAACCTGCTTAAATATTGACAGATATATGAAGATTTCATGTTATGTTGTAGGTGCGGGTTATTATCTAGCAAATTTTTGTGCTGCCTTAGAAAAAGAAATCAAACCTCTTCGAAATGGCTGAGCTTGAAGTGTTTCTTTCCAATCTCTGTCCGCCTAACTCGATCAAAAGCTTTACCATCGGTCTCCACAAATCTGAAGTATGAACATGGAGAAGACACTGAAAATTCAGACAGCAATTTTAGAATACAAAATTGACAAGGATCCCGTTTAAAAGCTGTAACGGACCTGTAATATGAGAGCTTATACATCAGACAGTTTAGCATAGTTGACGTGGCCTGAGAGTCGATCCGATATTGGCCATCTCTCTTTACGCAGAAACAGAAGCCATAATATAAATCAGTCCCAAAATCATGCCAAGACACATTGATAAGTTCAGAAAGCCACAATGAATATTCATCACAGCGAGAAATCTCCATTCCAGGGATTGTAGTGAAACTGCATGAGCTAAAAGAAGCCATAAACCAGGAGTCCTCATTCCACTGAAAAAGGAAAAACTTACTAGGTAATCAGGTTCTTTAATATGAGGAAATACGCCACCTCCTATCCGTACCATCCACAAGAACTTATTGATATCATCACTCGGATAGCCCACAAGACCTGAATTGAACAAGCCCACATCAGAACAGTCTCTTCCGGATAAAAGAGAAGCATTTGAGAAGGACACAAACCTCCAAAGACAACAAGAACATATTTGACGTCCAAAGAGTTGAAAATCTCCCAAGCTGCCTTCTCAGGAGAAGACATGGCAGTACCAACAGTCGCAATATGCGTGTTATTCCAGGTATTGTTGTCAACTATGACAGTGCGATTTGCCATTGCAGTTGTTTGGTAACCATAGTCCCACCACGATGCAACCTGCAAAAGGAAAATTCTTTTGGGTTAAAAAATACTGCATCGGTATATCGGGAATATTAAAATAACTCAACAATCTGCACTAGACATCAGAGTTTATCATTCTATCAACATGACTTTTTTTTTTTTTTTGGGGAGGGGGGGGTTAGTGGTTTGAGCTCTGAATTCTACCAGCTATTTCTCAAATTCATGTAACATCTAGTTCCACTGACAAAGTCCCAACCACCCTCATCATAGCATTCGATATGGGAACAAACAAAAACTTGTCCAACTGTACACGGAATTGTCAGTTCCCCTTAAAGAGCTTTGGATATCCTATATTTCTGAGAATTGATATTGTCTGACTGTAAAAAAAAGGAAAAAAATTTGAGCAATGGGGCCTCTGCAACATGTGGAAAATGATGTAGAAAGAGCCACAATCACCAGATCAAATAACAGGAACAACGTACAACCTCGTGACCACTATTAAAATTTATGAAGGAAAAAACTCACTTTATCATCCACCTCCGTATTGTGACTTAGCCATGCATAAGCTTCTCTAAAATCATCAAAAACGTGCAATCCGTCATGAGAATGAGATGTCAGAACAATTGAAGGGGCTGAATAAGCTTCAGCTGCTGCCCAGACGCAATGGACCTATAATGATAACATCATGTATCTTGAGGGCCTTTACAAAGCCAGAGAAAGAGAACAGGAAAAGGCAGGAGAAATAAGGACCAGATCTATTTGTATGACAAAAGATAACGAGTCTTCTGTGTTTGTATCTCGAATACTATTACACATGCATCACACAGCTCTCACACTATCCACAGAAGCAGCCTCAGCAGTGGCTATGGCTTGTAGACGGACTTCAAATAGTATGACTTTCTCGGTGAGTATACCTTCCTTGAAGTAATAGCACATTTTCCTTCTCCTTCCACATGACATCTTATAACATCAACTGTTCAGAATATTACAAATGTCTTCCATATAAAATATGGCCAATGACAGACATTCTTCAAAGCTGAAAACTGGTGGTGATTCAACCAAAAGGCGAAAATAAAGATGAGAGAAGAAAGTCTAATTACCACATAGAAGGCGCCCAGCATGACAAGTAGAAAGATACCAACAATAGACGCTTCAAAAGGTAAAACCAAAAGCTTTCTCTCATTTCGAGGATTTCTTTGAGGCTTTTCCACTGGCTCCTTTTCCTTCTTCTTGCTCTTCCTTGACGGTCTCTCTTTGGCAGTCTCTTCAGTTTTATCAGCCTTGATTACATCATTCTGTGCACCGGCACTAGCAGAACTAGCATCCCCTGCCTTATTGGCAAAGAGATATCATGAGTCTTTCATAATCCGACATAAATGTCATAGGTATATAAAGACACAGAAGAAGGTACATTCTTACGTTAGCTTCAGAGTTTCCAGGTAACTGAAACTTGATTGACCGTGTAAGAGTATCAAAAGCTTCAGAGAGAGCAATCCCAGACATGATACAGGCTGCTGGAGCAAGGACCAGCATTAACCGTACCTGTGATGTTAAACAAAAGAATTACTCCTGGAACCACCATAGCAGAAACGACACTAAGTGTTGCGAGCATTCCCCTTACCATGACTCCTGAAAAATATACTGATGTCACAATATAGAGAACAACAAAGGAACTTGCATCGGATAATGGCAGAAAACAAGCCTGCAAACAAAAGCATCAACCACAAAATTACAATCTACAGAAAAAGTATGTAGCTGGCAATGGAAAAAATTGCTCTGAACAATATAGCTCACAATAATGCCGGCTGGAACCAAGAAAGCCAAGACATTAATGTCCATAAAATATGATGGCCATGTAGGAGGCTGATGTTCACTGACACTGGCTATAATTGGTATGTACTTGCTTGCATAAGTTCTGTCAAGGAGAAAGCAATAAACAAAGGTCGGGAAGAAATTAACTTTCAGAAACAGATGCAACTAACAGAAATGCTATTCCTCTTTCTTGTCCATCTTTTCACGATATAAGAGTTTGTAAAAATACAAACTTAAGCCACAACTCACAAATTCTTAGACTAAAACATATGTGCGTAGCGGTTGTTTGACAGGCAAGTAGAGAAGGAGGTTAACGAAGATAGAGAACCCAAAACCTTAAGGATCTTAATGATGAACCCAATACCTCATGAGTTCTTACACTAAATACTTACGGATCAAGTAGACTCAGACTTCTTCCACTCCATCCCATCGTTGGGCTGGAAGCAACCAGTGCTATGAGTATTGCTGCCACGGCGAAGCACACTATCCTGTTCATTATGTTAAAGAGAAGGTAGGAAGATCAACTTCTGTATGATACGGCTCCAAGGAGAATGCATACAATCAAACTCAAAGGAAATTACAGGACTAAATGATAACCGAACTGGCATGAAACATCAAAGCTTTGAGCTTAGTAATTAGATGTAACATCAAACATCTGTTCAATTGAGCATCAGCCAGATAATACAGAGGAACTTACAAGCCTGCAGAGAGAACCAGGGTAACAGCAACTTTAAACATCTTCGGGGAGAGAATCCCTTTGATGTAATAGACAAGAGCAACTACATGAATGATGATAAAGACCTGCCAATCAGCTTTTGTTAATGAAATGATTGCATTGTCGGTATAAGCACAAAAAAAGTACACAGATCATATTAATATTGTTGAGGTAATCACAAACCAATGTTATCTATCAACAAGATGATTAAAGACATTTACCAGTTTGATGTACTCTTTGTCTCAAGTAATATTACAAACACTCTTTCTATCAGCATCCAGTTTATACAGAAAATAATTCCATCTAGAGAACAATTTATCTTTGTTATAGTGCTAGAACATTAAACTTCACCCTTAAATATTACCACCGATAATGATACAAAACTCGGACAACTGTGAGGTATAGTGACTGTTCAGATTAGATACATTACACAGGTCAGAAAACTCTCTGTTTTAAGTACATAACACTAGCAAAGTGGAATCTCAGCAACACAAAACTCACGAGGTTAATAAACATAACTAAAGGCATGGAAAAGTACAGGCAAAGACTCACCAAAAATGATGCGAAATGTTCTGATGTCATGACTGCATTAAATCCAACAACAGGCACCAACGCAGCCAATAATGTTCCCAAGACAACCTACATTTGATAGTCACAGAGCTTAGTTTAAAAGTCAAGTCACATCATAAATAAATGTTACTGGACTGCTCGAAAGTAGTTGGCCACAATCAAGATGACAAATTTGACCGATTAACTCCTTTGTATAAACTTTCAAGGACACTAAGCAGATTGGGGCAGTAGAGTGTAGACTCGTTGTTGGACACGAGGCATTTAAAACTGTCAGCAGCTCAAATTTTTTTAACTCACTCAAAAAAGTAAGGGCACAATATATTTTATTTAACTTGATAAAAATGAAAGCGAAGATATTATGTGGAGTTGGCAATATAGCAAGTGAACAAGATTGTTGCTGGGGAAGAAGCACAAACTGGTAAGAAAATGAGCTCTTGGCCATTTCCAAGGAGAAAAATGTCAAGCAAGCCACACATAAGAGCCAAAATACTTAAATTCCTGTTCATTGTTACCAATGCCACTTCATCCCGATGCTCCTCATCTGCATGCTGACATGCTCAAGGTAAAAGGAAAAATTTACTATTTTCTCTCTCATATTCTCCAAACCTAGCACTTCCCAATTCCTATTCGCAGATTCTGTAAAATATGACCTTTCAGTTATGCACACACTTACAAGGGGAGCATAAGCAATGTACAGCCGAGAGGAATAGCAACCAGTTACGATGCAAAGCAACGCATGCATCGGAATGAGATTGATGATGAATGTGTATCCTCCCCATGAGCAAACCTGGAAGTTAATAAACCAAAGTCAACTATGAGAGGACTAAAATAGAAAATGCAAACTCAAATAAAAGAAAGTGGCAAACAAAAACTACCTACCATGTAGAAGTAGGAGAGGGCATTCAAAGTGGCATAAAAGAGTGATCCAGTATTAAGCGTCTGTTAACATAGAAACATGAAATAAGAAAATCGAATAAGTAACTACTAATTACAAAGAGAACAAAGTTTTAAGCCACAAGTGAAAACACTGAAATTCCTTTCAGATTTACAATTAAAAATCATGTTATGTATTGTCGGTTGTGCTTCTGGAGCAACATCTAACCTTGATTTACTTGTCTAAATAATTATGTGATAGGCAACATCTAACCTTTATGTAGAGAAAGAATGTAAAGATTAATGCAAATATAGCCACTGCTTCATTGTCATAGCTGCCAGCCACGGATCGAGATATATATGATGGAACCTGAAATATACACACCGGACAACTGATGCATTATCCAACGGTAACTGAAAATTTCAACAAATAAACCGTCCCTGGAAGGACGCAGTACTAGGTAGGGCACAAGTAATTCATTTAACTGACGCACCCTGAGGATTTCATTGCAATTCAAAGGACCAATTCCATAGTATTTAAACAGTCCAACTTTTGAATGGTTTTGAAGGACCAATTCCATAGTATTTAAACAGTCCAATTTTTGAATGGTTTTGAAGTTACAATTGCATGGGCTTGCAATACATATCATTTAAGTCATGGTCATTCAATGAAAACTCATTAGTGTCACTAAGAAACCCGAAAAAAGTAATTCTAGGAAAAAAAGCATTGTCGAACCATGAATAGAGCAACATTTCTATTTATGAGCTTCACCCCAACCCACTTAGCAGTCACCAATGCAGAGACGTCCTCTGGTAGTAGGTACACTTTCTCTTCGAGGGGGTTTCTCTTGCTTTTGACATAGCAGGCCCCGGCAGGAGGCCCACACGACGAAGACGTCCTATCTTTTTCAATGGGATTCTGTTTAAGTTGCAATATCTCAATTACAATAGGAGCATCCACCTTTCCATATTTTCATAGCCTCCCCATCATCCATCAACAAGAACCATTAGGAAAATGTCAATTCATCAACCCAGCTTTTAGAACTAATCAAGCAGAAAAAAAAATGATGTTGAGGTAGGTCCCACATATAAACTCAAAAACAAAGAAGATCCCATCCTATCTAAGGAAATAGAAAATGCGACAATTAATAGTCGTCAATTATGGTAGGACATTCAAGAGAATCTTATCACTACTCATCTCAAAAACCTCAAATTTCTTTAAATTCTAAACCAGAATGGTTAAACTACTCAAGCTCGCCTCCTGCCTGTAGACAGCATGTGCTAATTATGAGAGTACTAACCATATGAACCTCAATTTGAGTTGATTTCTCCACTCATCACATTGAGCAGAGTGACAACTTCTAAGTGCGCGTCAAAGCTAAAAGGGTCAGGACGGCTTATATAATGTTTACATACTCCCTAATAAAGTAACTTGTTACCTCATTTAAAAGTTTTTAAGTTACAATATCTGCAGTTCCCTTTACAGAAATGAGACAACAAATCTGGACAAAGAAGAGGCTATATCATAAGTAACAGTTTTCCTTTACTATCTTTTAGTTCAATTCCGTAATGCAAAAGCAATTACTTTCAGTACTTGGCTACTGGCTTACCATCGCTAAAAGGACAGCAGCTGTCAATCCAGCACCAGCACCCTTAACTTCCTGAAGAAGATATGGGCAACAACATCAATATCCCAGAGACTTTAGCTTTAAAGAACTTAAAAGCGAAAATAAACCAGGAATAAACTAGAAGACAAACCTTGGTCAAAAGGTAGGTTGCCCACGAAGCAAAGGCAGAGAATATAGGTGCGGTAAACACGCACACAGTCTCCACGGATAGAGGAATATTCAAAGAGTTCAGGATCCTGAAATGAGAAAGTACTTGATTAGAAGAAGAAGAACAAGAAGACGACCACCTTAAATATAACATACACACTCCTTTTTATCCTATATCCACATATAAGACTAGATCACAAGAGAAAAATCATTCTTGTGGTCTGTGATCTCTCGGCTAAAAGAAAACCTTTTTCTATGTACCAGCTTTTCCATAAAAAATGAAGATCTACCCTTCAGTATTTCTAGACCTTCTTTCGACAGATAAAGGAGAAACTGTGAAAGAATAGAAAACAAACGCATTCAGGAAGAATTACAACAAAAAAAGAAGCAAAGTTAAGCAAAGCAAAGCCTGCAACAAGTTAAAGTGAATTTATGCGCCTTGTTCTTTGACTTCGATCTAGATAATTATTGACTATTTAATCTTGCATTCCTATGTATTAGTAGATCTTGAAATCATATGAAGACAACAAACTAAATTGAGTAGCAGCAGTCCTCCGCAAGCCTTTATACATCAGTGATTCTTGAAAACCTACCGCCATAGAGTGCCTGCTGTCAATGTTAGTCCAGGGTATACAGTTCCACCAATCACACGTCCTAGCGGGTACCTTTATCGCATGACACAAAACACAAGTATTCAACTTTTAGATTAAATTAAAAGAAATGCGAAAGATGCATTACAGGTTTTTACTTGAGTAAAGGGTTACCATGTCCGGTCGTCAAACCAGTTCCAAAAGTCATATATCCCATTTTTTGTGAGAAACTGAAACCAAAAAACATGCCATCACCCTCGATACTTCTCTGAGGTAATTGAAATTATCAAATGAAATCCAAGAGCGAACAAGATGGCGCCTTGATTGAAGTTCGGCACCAAGAAGTAATCAATCAGCAAACCCATGAGGTGGCAATGTCTGACTGCAAAAGGCTTATTTAATAGAAAATTCACGTTGCTGATTAAATCAACACCGCACCTGAGTAACTCTGTAGTTGAAGTAGGGATCAAACTCGTGAATGACACTCTCGTACTTGATGACCTGCAATTCAGTCATGGGAAAGATCATTCCACTAGCAGTAATCAACAAGTGCAATTCCAACTGAATGTCAAATGGACCAAATTTACACGACCGTCGGTCATATCAGCGGCAGAGGCAAAAGAGAAAAACCCACAAAACACTTCCTCCAGCCTATTAAGACGCGCAACGACATAAAACATCCAACCCAATCGATTCAGCGGCCACCGGAAAGGCGACTGCTTGAGAAATGTTCCGAACCCATTTTCGCAAGAACACAGACGGAACCCGAGAACGCGACGATGCATTCGCTTGTAACCGATCTACGACTCCGCGACTTACAGAGAACAGACGGATCGAGAAAGCGAGGACGCCGATCAGGATGAGAATGAAGAAGGAGAGAACGCCTCCGAAGGCGTGCCGGAAGCTCGCCGCCGTCGATGCATCCGAGGCCGCCATTGACGGCCGAGAGGAAGCCGAGCTCTGATGCACTGCAATGGTTGGAGAGAGAGAGAGGGAGAGAAGACTTCGTAGGTCGCGACTGGCGACGAGTTGTTTTGTGCAGTGTAAAGCTGCCTTAGCGCTAGGGAGGTACCGAGACCGAGAGTAGCCTGTTAAAGACTTTTTTTTTTTTTTTTTTGGTTAAATCTTTTTTCGCTTTATTTTTACATTGGATTTTATTCGTTTGACTTTGTGCCACGTCAGCATTCGTTGACCGTTTTGTACAGTTTTCCTCTTGCGGTGACGAAACTAACCCCAGAAGTTGGTGAGCTGGCGAGAGCTTTGCTCTCCACAGAGAAGCGCCTGATTGGCCTGGCGTTGCGTGGCTTTGCCACTTGGCTCGTTCCAAGTGGCTAATGAAGGAGCACGGGGGCCAAAAAGTGTCTACTAGTTCGCGTTACGTGGAAATTTTTCTTTTTCTTTTCTTTTTCTTTTTTTATTGTGGGGGCCTGGGAATAATTTACTCGAGGCTAGATGGGCAAAGTAGCGAAGAGGGAAACAAAGAGATCAGCAGTTGAGAGGATTGGGCATGGGGGACAGTTTTGTCGATTTGGAAAATTCATAGAAAATTGTGTTGTTAATGGACATTCACGACGAAATAGGGGACGTTCCTGAAACTTTTTATCATTGTCCGAGTGGTTCCTGAAGTGTTTTTTTTGTTCAGTTTACTCCCTGAGGTATTATTGAAAATTCGCACCCTTCCATTAAATTGAGCAACGTGTCACAGACTTTAGCTATTGTTGTGTGTTGCATAAGCGGTGCATGAAGTGGCTATGCTGTTAAAGGGATTTGAGGGTAGAGACGTTAATATCACGGGTGCGGGGGTCCGACGACTTCCACGCTCTACCAAAGGTAAAGCAAAAGTCGAAGAGAGGGGCGGTATAAATAAGGCGGACGAAAGGAGAGTTAAAAAAAAAAAAATAAACGATGAATCATGATAGATTTGCCAGTTAAACCTTACCGCATCGTGGTTAAAACACCCATCGCACATGGCCCGCCGCATCGCTCCTTCTCTTAAAAACCATCGTCAAACGAAGCCCTGTCTCGTTTTCTTTCTCTAATAGCCACGACGGGATATATATATATATATATATATATATATATATATATCCAACTTTAGATGGTTGTCGTGTCAATTGACTCCGTGTCTCTTTTTTCACTGACCATGACGAGGAATCTCACCTTTGCTTCGAGCACAAAAAGAGCTAAGACAACCAAAAAAAACGCAATGTGGGACAAGAAATAACATGGCTTGTCTTATCTTCCGTTTCCTTTCTGGCTCAAAAATTCGATTGCTTCAAACGATCTCTTGCTGCTCTTATGACTTGGAGCATTTTCCGTTGTCTTTACTCGTCTCATGTCCCGAAGACACACTTCAATTAGACATACTCCCGCTCGACTTGCGTGAAAAATAAAGGCTTTCATCATGCGTGTCCCTCATTGTAACACTTTCATTCATTGGCATGAACATGGATGGCCTGTGTCAATGAATGATAAAAACCATACACGGGTCATTTTCCCTAGAAACTCTCTCTTCACGTTCCACTCGAGATTTCATCCCCGAACTTGGTGTAAATTCATTCTAGGACTCTTTATTATTATTTATTTATTTGCAGAATGATAAAAATGATAATTTACTATGTATATATAAAAATTACCTTTAACATACAACGTGTCACAACGTGTCGGAATTCTTTATTTTTTCAAAAATCACGTGCCGACGTATCGTATCATGTCGTGTCATGACCCGTGTCGTGTCGATGCTACATAGTCGTAGAGGAGAGCTGGGCAATTTCTCACCCATCATTTGTGATTCCTCTAGCATCTACTCTCTCTCCGACGCCTCTAGTCCACCGGTAGCCACTGCGGGTCCTCCATCGTCGGCCACCACAAATTCATACGTACAGAATAGAGAGCTACGGAGGAGAGCATATACGAAGAAAATAGAGAGAAGGACGAGAGTTCAATTCTGATTTTTCACTATTCTGAGCGGCCACCGACCTCCACCCTTGTCGGTTCTACCGACACAGTAAAGGCTCGTCGTTCCATTTCACGCTTGACTATTCCTGGGGGATACTAGCATAACAACCCATTGTCATGGTCCCCACTTAAACACATATGCTCATCTGGGAAATCGGGGGATACTAGCACAACAACCCACTGTCATGGTCCCCACTTAAACACATATGTTCATCTGGGAAATCGAACCTGAGACCAGTGCGTCTAACCACACAATCTCAAGTGTGTTATAACCAACTGAGCTGAGCTACCCATGGGTGTGTGTCAATATGCTTGTTAATTCTTCTATAATTGCTGCATTCCTATATACCTCTACCCTCGCCAATTCTATCGACACAGTAGAGGCTCTACCATTCCATTTCACGTTCGACTATTTATCGGGAGAGACTATTACTTCGTCGTTCCATTCAACGTTCGATTATTTCTCGGAGGAGACTAGCACAGCAATCCACTACCATGGCCCCAACTTAAACACATATGCTCATCTAGAGATTCGAACTTGAGATCAGTGCACCTAACCACACAATCTCAAGTAATTCCTAACCAACTGAGCTACCTATGAGTGGGTGTCAATATGCTTGTTAATTCTTCTATAATTGTTGCATTCCTCTATACCTCCACCTTCGCCAGTTCTATCGACACAGTGGAGGCTCCGTCATTCCATTCCACGCTCGATTATTCCTCGGGGGAGACTATTACTTCGTCGTTCCATTCCACGCTCAATTATTCCTCGGAGTAGGTTAGCACAGCAACCCATTGTCATGGCTCCCACTTAAACACATATGCTCATCTGGGAAATCGAACATAAGATCAATGCGCCTAACCACACAAACACAAATACGTCCTAACCAACCAAGCTACCCATGGGTGGGTGTCAATATGCTTGTTAATTCTTCTATAATTGTTGCATTCCTCTATACCTCCACCCTCGCCAATTTTACCAACATAGTAGAGGCTCTATCGTTCCATTCCATGCTCGATTATCTCTCGGGGGGGACTATTACTTCATCATTCTATTCCACGCTTGACTATTCCTCGAGGAAGACTATCACAGCAATCCACTGTCATGGTCCCCACTTAAACACATATGCTCATGTAGAAAATCAAACCTAAGATCAATGCGTCTAACCATACACTACATTCCTCTATACCTCCACCCTCGCCGGTTTTACCGACACAGTAAAGGCTCCGTCATTCCATTCCATGCTTGACTATTCCTCGGGGGAGACTATTACTTCGTTGTTCCATTCCACGCTTGACTATTTCTCGGAGGAGACTAGCACAATAACCCACTGTCATGGCCCCCACTTAAACACATATGCTCATCTGGAAAATCGAACCTGAGACCAGCCTTCTATAATTGTTGCATTCCTCTATACCTCCACCCTCGTTGGCCCCCACTTAAACACATATGCTCATATGAAAAATCGAATCTGAGATCAGTGCGCCTAATCACACAATCTCAAGTGTGTCCTAACCAACTAAGCTACCCATGGGTGGGTGTCAATATGCTTGTTAATTCTTCTATAATTGTTGCATTCCTCATACCTCCACCCTCGCCAGTTCTACCGACACGGTAGAGGCATTGTTCCATTCCACGCTCGATTATTCATTGGGGGAGACTAGCACAGCAACCCACTATTATAGCCCCCACTTAAACACATATGCTCATCTGGGGAATCCTCTATACCTCCATCCTCTCCGGTTCTACCGACACAGTAGAGGCTCCGTCGTTGGCTCCGTCGTTGGCTCCGTCGTTCCATTATACGCTCGACTATTCATCGAGGGAGACTAGCACAGCAACCCACTACCATTGCCCCCATTTAAACACATATGCTCATACGGAGAATCGAACCTGAGACTAGTGTGTCTAACCACACAATCCAAAATACGTCTTAACCAATTGAGCTACCCATGGGTGGGTGTCAACATGCTTGTTAATTCTTCTATAATTGTTTTATTCCTCTATACCTCCGAATCTGATATTAATGCGCCTAACCACACAATCCCAAATGCGTCCTAATCAACTGAGCTACCCATGGGTGGGTGTCAATATGCTTGTTAATTCTTCTATAATTGTTGCATTCCTCTATAGTTGGGTATGAGTATTGATCTCGATTCTATGTCGACTGATTCTGTATTATGTGTAATTTGTGATCAACCTTCTCTTCAAATCATGCCATGACATAAATTGAAGTTCGGTAGTATCTGATTTACATGTGCTGGTCAAATGCACGAGATAGTCTCGATCTTAGCCAATCTTTGTTGATCTCCTCGCCATATGTGTTGTATTTTAATTGGTATGATCGATTTTGCTAGTTTGTGATCATTGATTAATATTTCTTAGAAACAGTGACAAGATTGTATCTTGCTGGAACTGTAATTTGCACGGGTCATTCATCTCTTCCCCATAAGCATTATCAAAGTGTTGGAAATTTATTTTTAGTAGGGGAATTTAGTGACCTCGAACTTTAAAATTCACATTTGCTTCAAAAATTACAGCTCGAGTCTCTCAACTGAAGGAATTTCTCATGAGCTTTGCTTCCAAATTTTGTCATTTGTTCTGTACGTAGATACGTTGCTTGAGCAAGGTGCTTACACGAGGGAATAGAAACTTTTGCCTAGAGGTGAGAGAAAAAGGAAATAACTTAGTGTCTGCATGGCAACAATTATGTTTTTGTGATTTTGTTCCAAAAAAAAAAACATAATCTCGTTTGATAACACAGGAGATTTTGATTCTGATTTTGGGAATATAATCAATTTTGAAGCCAAAATAAGTACTTTTGCAAGGTTTTTTTTCCCAAAATAATTCAAAAAAATAAAACATTTACCAAATTAGGTAAACAATTTTTTTTACCGATTTGAGTACCCATGCGGTAATCAAAGTGCCACGCAAGCTTATAGTACCGCACAAGGGGTGACATCTTTTTTTTTTTTTCGTGCGGCAATTGCCACACAAGGCACGACATCTTTTTTTTTTATGGTTTTTTTATGCTTTTCAATTATTTCATATTTATAAAATTGCATGTTTAATACGAGAAATCAAAGCAAATATAAAATATTTTTTTTATAATTTTTTTGGGCCTTTCATTGGTCCTTATTTTTTTTAATTTCGTACGGCAAAAGCGAAGCTTTGTGAATTATAATGAATAATTCGTGCGGATAACTAATGGGAATACGCAGTTCAATCAATAAGTTGACGATGTGAAGAAAAAGTATAGTAAAAGTTGAGAGTCAAACATGACTCCAAAGTTTTGAATGATCAATGAAAGATATTTTGATGAATCAATCGTCCGGAATAGACGATTCACTTTGGTCGTATGAAGTGGAGTGTCGAGAGTCAAGAAGGTTGTTTAATTTACTATACTAGCTATTGTTTTATATCGAAACATCAATAATATAATCACTTTGTTTTAAGATAATAACTTTCATTTTGTATATGAATTATGAAAAGATTTACTATGATTTTTATTCGACCAACCATAGTGTAATTGCTAAAAAAATTGTTAAGCCATATGTCTCATCGCTGGATAAGTAACATTCTGTGTATATGATAAATAAAAAATTAGAGACCTATTTGGATCATCCTATATATTCTAAACTTAGTTTTTTCTTTAGAATACTTCACCTTTTTATCCTTAATTAGTTCGAGTTTTTGTTCCTCTCTCTTTTCGCAAAGTTCTTAATTTATTGTATATAAAAAGATATATAGTTGATAAGCATAGCATGCCTTGTATAAAATGATTGGAGAAGAGTAAATATCTCCTTATTCAATGAAGGGTGTTATTCGTCAACTTCGAAAAGGACTGATTATTGGGAAAGTGAATTGTCCATACCTGATGAAAAACGTAATTTTTTTTATAAATTAATTATTTTACATTTTTTATTTCTCTTATTAAACTACAATTTTATAAATATAAAATAATTGAAAAACGTAAAAAATTACGGAAAAAATATCATGCCTTGTGCAATACAAGAGTTTCCGCACGGCAATTTCATTGCCTTGCGAGATTCAAATTGGTAATTTTTTTATTTACCTAATTTGTAAGTATTTCATCATTTTGAATTATTTTGAAAAAAAAACCCTTTTGCAAAAACACAAAAAAGTTGGTTTTTAAAAAAATAACCAAATTTTGCAACACACAAATAACATTATATATTTCCTTCTCTTCTCTCTCGTCATTTCACTTGACCTCCAGAACGACTCTCGTCTGCGGCTCTCTCGTCTGTGACTCTCGGTTCACTCTCCCGCTCTTGTGGCCCGCCATCTCCACTGCCGCCGTCCGCTGTTCTCGTCGAACGACTTCGGTGAGTTTCGCACCTTAGTTCTGTCCTCGCCTGAGCCCGATTAGGGCAACCCTGGCCGTCTCGTCGCCCGAGCTCGAGTAGGGCGGCCCTCGCCAGAGCGGCGAGGGCAAGGCTCGTCCGAGCCCAAGAGGGCGGTCGCCCTCGCCGATCTGGCAAAGGGTAACCGCCCTCTTGGGCTAGGGTGAGCCTCGCCCTCGCCGATATCGACTAGGGCCGTCCCTACGAAACGGCGAGCTTGGGCGGGGAAACGAGCTAATGTATTCCTCGTTTTGCTATTGAGGGATTGCATTACTTCTTGCTCATGCTTGATGACTTGGTCTGTCGTCCTAATCAGTGTCATTTTTGCTACTGCTTGATACTGTACTATCTTGCTGTTATTAGAAATTAGTAAGTAGGCGAGTCTTTTTAAGTTTTGGGTATGTGTCTCGCTCTACAAACAGTGTCGCTTGTATTCTTTCAATTAAACATTGACACAAAAATAGTAGATGATTCTGCAGAAATGGAGATGTTGATCCCTGGAAATGGTTGAATGTGAACCTTGAAGCATCTCTATTTCGCAAATTTACAGTAATTATGTGTTGTAACAAAAGTTCTCCTGAAGCATCTCTATTTCAAAAATGGTCAATAATTCTGTGTTGTAGCAAAAATTCAAAGACATGGGGTGTTGGTCCTTGTGGGAGTGGCTGATGGTCATTATCGAAGGATGTCACAGAGAGTTCTCCTTGGATAGGTGATGGTGATTGTATTATGATCTGGAACTTCTTGCTTCATCACTATTGGAATGAATTGCAAATGCTAGTTCTTGCTCCACTGACTTTGCTTTCAGCAAAAGCACTTCAAGATGTTGAGCTAGAACAATAATCCTTGCTGGTGTTGCTAGATTCTACTATTGTTTACTCGCTAGATTCTACTACTGTCCTCTTGATTGTACAACTCTATTAGCGACAGAAGACATCGCGCCCTACATATGTCTACAGTTTTGATGTGATGGGGCACGAGTGAAGTTTTTGGGAGATTTGTTTGAAAACTACATGTAGAAAAGTTTCCGTAAGTATGCCTTTTCTCCCATTCTTCACTATTAACATATATGAACACTATAATCTCTCCACCTGCATATTTTTTTAAAAAAAGTGTATTTTAAATTATTTTTAGTGTGCATTAGAAATTAGTCTTCAACTTAGGATTTTGAAATTTTTAAAGTAACTCCGTAATTATTTAACTTAAATAAAAACATTTGAGAAGAAAAATCATTTTTGGGAACATATATTTTGTGCAGTTATCAAACGCGTTTATGTTCATGAACAGAATCACAATGCAGTTATCAAACACGTTTTGATTCTCTAAAATTCATTCAGAAACAAAATCAGAAAAAGTCATTATAACCAAAATCAGTTTTTGGGAACAGAATTGTTGCCATGCAGACCCTTCCTCGCTTTTCAGGTAAAAAATGAAACTGGTAATCCGAAATCAAATCCCAACCCGACCCAATTTTGCATGCAAAAAACTCACTTTGGGATGCAGGTTCAAAAGCCCTAGGTTTCATTCTTGATCCCCTCCTCCTCCATCTTCTTCACCGTCCTTGCTTGTTGCTCTCGCCACTGGTCGTCAATCCCTCACTTTCTGTGTTGCCTGCTACTTTGTTGTCTTCACTGCCACAAGATCTCTCTCTCTCTCTCTCTCTCGTGCAAGTGCAGCTTCAGGGGTTTTTGTCTTTCTTGAGTCTGATCATTTGGTTAGGCATTCGGAAATTTGTGGCATCAATTGGATATATTTCAAGTGAGAGCAAACAATTTGCCCTCAATTTGATGATTTATAGATTGTGGAACCTAACCATTGAATATTTGATGAATACGTCCTGCGTTACATCGTCCTGTCCGATAACTTCATTTCTTAGTCAACTAAAGTACTTACGATGACTGATTGATTCAGTATCTGTATCGAAGGCTGTATTTCACCTGCTGAGTGGTCCTTTTTCTCTTTTGCTTGGAAGTTGTCTGATTTAGATTTAAATTCCTTACCGTTTATTTGTTTGTTGCTGCTAGTAAAGAGATGCCTCGTTGATTCTGCACATTGTAGGAAGATATCTAGGATGTGATGCTAATTTAGGCTTCGATATGAGGAGAGTACGTAAAGAGAACAGCATCTGAACATTTACGTTAACCCTTTTCAATCGGTGGTAATGATATAATGTCTATTGAGAAGATGCATTGCTTGACTTGCTAGGAGTTTAAGTCAAGTGGGAGAGCAGTGTGTGCAAGATATAGTATGCGCTAGTCTCCTCAATCTTCTAGTCTTATAAGACATTCTTACGGAGTACATGATCAATATGTTTGATTGGATCCTTGTTGTAAGTGCAATGTTACCTGTAATTGCTCGCAATGACTTTACTCGATGATGATTGGCAGGGATACTTGCTTGTTGGCAATTTGATTGTTTCGTGAACTTTCTTCCGTCTTTAATGGTTTGGAAATCAGCTCAGAAGCTCATCCACAACTGGAAGATCCTCAGAGGAGATAATGTGCACTTCAATAAAAGAGTTGAAGTTTTACTCTTCCTTTAAAACTTTCGATTGGGAACTACTCATTCCTTGTTCTGATTGCTTGCAGGTAATGATTATTAGGGGGAAGGATAAGGGTGAGAAGGGTGTTATTAAGCGTGTCATCCGCTCTCAAAATCGTGTGATTGTCGAGGGAAAGAACTTGGTGAGAGCTACTGAACCTTGTTTTACCTTTTCACATGTGCCATCTTCTCACTAACTCATATGTTTTGAACTTATCTGTGGACAGTGGATATGGGATAAATTTAACTGCTTCTATTTTGGTGAGCTGCAATTAGGCACTATGTTGTTACCTTTGTTCAGTGTCTCCCGGCATTTAGTAAGGAAATGTTACTGATTGCAAAAGCTACAGTTCTAATAGAAGCGTGGTTCCTATGTTGGTCTTTGTGGATATATCCTCATCCCATGCTATCCAAGTTACTTCTTATATTTAATGGGAATGCTTATACATGCTTTATGGTTGTGATTTGAAGCAAACATGAAAGGCATTGGAAGCAAAGTCTGTGATATGGAATGTCACTGTGGTTTGGCATGATATTCCCTATGGCTTTACCATCATCATATTTGTCATGGGGTACATAACACGTAGTGATGCTATGGGTCGTGCAGGTCCACACAACATGTGGCGTTTATCTTGTAAAACCAAACCTTGTATGAATAGCTGCTCTATCATGTCTATATCCATTCATTATTTGACCGCGAATTACCAAATCCTAAGCAGGTCAAAAAACATAATAAGTGTGTAAACTGGTGCAAGTCCAGACAACATGTAGTGTCTATCTTGTAAAACGAAACTTCATATCAATAGCTGCAGTATTATATCTATGTCCATTATATATTAGACCCAGAATGATCAAATCCTGAGCAGGTCAAGAAACATATTAAGCAAGGCCAAGGTCATGAAGGTGGGATATTCACCGTGGAAGCCCCTCTTCATGTTTCAAATGTTCAAGTTGTTGACCCAGTCACAGGGTAAATGTGCTTTCTGGGTTGTTTGGATGGGTCAGCTTTGTTTTCTGGTATTTTGTCTTTGCTTATTGCATATACTCCTTATTGCTGTTTACTTTTACAGGAGTCCATGTAAAGTTGGAATTAAATATCTAGAAGATGGCACAAAAGTGAGAGTATCAAGAGGTCAAGGTGCATCTGGTGATATAATTCCTCGTCCAGAGATTTTGAAGATACGGACTACACCAAGACCTACTGTTGGTAACTAAGATGCTACTTATTATTAATGTCTGCTTTTAAAATGCATGTACTATACACGTGCATATTTGTATGTTCTTGTGCATTATGTTACAGTGATCCTGGACCGCATGCATCAGTAAGAGACTGATGTCAATAATCTAGTAAAAATGCAATTGTCATAGGATCCTTTATTTCTTGGATGACCTGCTATTGAACTTGTCGTTCAAACCAGTAATACATGCTTCTTTTTTCAGCTGGGCCGAAAGATACTCCAATGGAACATGTGTTGGAGAGGACTTATGATGCCAAAACAGGAAAGGGGATGCCAGAGCTTTAAGATGACAGTTTCTTGTTCTGGTCTATGGTTGGCAATGGACTAAGATGTGCTTGCAGGGATTGTGGCACAACAGGGATTGTGGCACATCTTCGTGGCCACGTGCTTGCCAAGATTGAACAGGGTAGAAGCTAGAACTCTCTTTTTTACATGGTGTTGGCTTTTGATGCAATAAAATGTATTGGGCAGACGCATTATTTGCACATCAATGTCAGCGCTCTTGTAGCAACATCATTTTCTCATACTTAATTCAGTGTTCTTCCTAATAGGCTGATCCCTAATGCGCCCTCATTCCCAAATAGCATGCCAAGGTTCTTGTTATGCCCAGCCATGTCTTTCAGCAAGTCTATTTCAGTATATTGGACACTTGATGGCTGTTTCATCAGTTTGGGCAAACTGTCAAGACTCTGACGATATTTGCATATTACTTTCGCACGGTTGGAGGTTGAAGGGTTGAGGAATGTTGCCATTTCTCTCGTTGTGTTCATTGCCTCTTTAACTTCTTGTTATTTGTTGTTTTCTTTTTCTTCTGACCAGAAATGACATTTCTCCTTCGGTCACTTTTGAAGGCAAGACTTAAGTTTTGCACTGTTCTAATTCAACCCTCGAACTGCTAATAGTTGTGTGAATTGGTCTCATCTCCTCCGTTTTGTTTTTTCGATCCTCAAAACTACATTTCAAATGGGTGGCGATCCATTGAACCTTGACTCATTTATGTTTTGTGCGCAACCCGACGCACCAAGATTCCAGACTCGTACTCTTCCAATAAACCCATTCAACTCCACTAAGATGAATTAGCAGGTGTTTCATGTGAACTTTTGTAAAACAAAATTGAATGAAAATTTTCCAGTTAATGAAATTGGTATTTGTTTTATATTTGCCAATGAAAAATTGAATTTTCAAATGCGGACACACCTATAAAATATTAGATTATGTTTACTAATGATTTGAGGGAAAAACAACGAAAATCTAGTGAAGAATCGGTTTTTCTTATGCATAAATTTTTGCCTTCAAAACTTGAGTTGATTTTCTGGAGGCGCTAAAATTTGGGCTGATTCTCACGGTCAAAAAACAGAAGATCAATGTAATATAGGATGACATGTATCTGGTTGTGTTTGGTAGAATTATATCATATCTTATGTTTGGCTCTTGTATATAGTATGAATAAAATTATCTCATGGGGGTAGGTTGAAGTGTATATGCGTGTATATGCACAAAATATAGATTATAACGTGGAAAGAAACTAAAATTTATAAAAATATATAGGAATAAATGAAAAAAATTATTTTTCATGTTTCATTTTCTAGGTATGGTAGTAGAATTTATTATTAATAGAAATTTTATTAAGAAATGATGTAATGAAATAAAAATAACAGAAAAAGAGATATAAAAATATAAAAATAAGTAAATAAAAATGAAGTAGAATAACCCAGATTTTGAGCAAACAAATTCGAACTTGAAAATGATCTTTATGATTCTCGAAGGATGTGGGCCAACGAAATTTCTTAAAAAAAATAAATCAAGAATCCTTCATATCATTATCCTATTTATCTCTGGTTCATGTTAAAGTTTTACCACTCATTTATAGCTTTTTAGTTCACGTCAAAACTCTATGAAAACGGCAAGAGAGTAAAAACTTTTTATTTTTGTTCATAGATTTGTGGTTTATATCAAAAGTCTATGAACAAAGAAAAAGTGTCAAAACACATTCTCCTCATAAATTTGTGGTTCTTGTTGAAATTTAACGAAAATAGCGAGGGAGACTAAACTTTTTCTAGTTGAGTGATCATATTTTCCCGTTCTTATCAAAGTTGGTAGTGAATTATAAAGAGATTGTTATGATCTTCATTTGCACATTTTCGGGCTCATTTAAGTGATATGTATAAATACCAAAGAATGGACATGATATGTTACGTATCCGTTTACAAGGCCAACAGAAGGAATGACGGAGCTGTACATCGAGACCAAATTCGGTGAGCTCCTTGACACACTCCCCAAACGTTCCGTTTGTACGAGCCGATGAAGCCTATCGGGGACTCATCCCAAGTGCAGATGGGATTGGCATCTCGGCTTTTATCTCCACGCTCCAAATAAAGTTGTCCACCTCCCCAGCAGATCGGTTGCCTTTAAACTCCGTGGACCTTGGCATATTCACCTTAGGTTCCACTTCGAAGGATCCCACACCGTTCGCAATTCTAGCCTTGCACAAAATAAGCTGCCTTGGGTTCTTGCACTTTCAACTTTAATGCTTTGACCGTCGGCTTCAAGGGGGTCATGACTTGATTCAAGGAATTTAGATTTGTCAAATAGGTAGACCACGAGAGATTGAATTGACCCATCAATTCGTTTTTAATCCATTTATTTATAATGTAAATTTCTTGACTCATACACGACCCAACTCACAGACCATCCATACTTTATCCAATCCATAATGCTAGCATATTTCCATATTTATCCAAATGTAAGAAAACTTATTTCTTACAACTTTTTCAAATTTATATTGCTAAAACACTTTTATACAATACAAATATGGTGGACAACTTCTATATTTTTTTTCTAAAAAAATGAATTTTTATTTTTATTTTTAGCTTTTCTTTTCTTTTCTTTTCTTTTTGTAATTTTATTATCTTTTATATTTTATTTTCTTACGAAATCCAACGAAGGTAGGGCTCTCGCCTAGATCTAGTGAGGGCCGAGAAGCCCTTGCTAGTCGTACGTGAGGGTTGCAACCCTTGCCTAGACAGCTTCGCCTGGTGGCAACTAGGGTTGGTTGGCTCTTGCCTGCCTTCTTAAAAAAAATAAAAAAGAAAAGAAAGGAAAATAATAAAAAATAAAAATACAATAAAGAAATTCAAAAAAAAATTAAAAAACTAAAAAAATTATGAAAATAGCGTCAATTGTTAGGTCTCTTAAATGGGTTAAGTCCACCCATAATGAAAATAGTAGATGCCTCTTAAATGGGTTGTAATTGGGTCGCAACAAATTGAAGAGGCCCGTATAATGGTCTATAAAATGAACAGCTCAAAATAAGTGGGTTATAGATGGGTCCATTGTGAATCCACTTATTTTGGTCTCTTCATTTTATAGATCATCATATTGGCATGTTAAGTTTGTTATGACCCATTTAAATGCTTCTGTGTTACTAAATCGATTTTAAATCCATTTTGACTAGTTTAATGATACTTGAGAATTCATAGTGTCTCTTCCACCTTGTCAATCTGCTTCACTTCGTCAAATCTCGCCTACGACTAGTAACACCTTGAAGAGTCTTTCCCCAAAGGAGGACATGATTCCCTTTGAACTTGATCTCTTAGGGCTCGCATGATAACACTTTTAGAAGTGGATTTCTACTTCAAAAATGTTTCTGGAGTAGAAATCCATTTGGTAACTTGGGCTGCGTATGGTAATGCTTAGAAAAAGTGTTTCTGTTTCCCAAAATATTTTGAAAATACTTTAGGAACAGAAACACGTATGGTAAAAAAGTGTTCTAAGAACACTTTTTAGAAACAAAAACATTTTTGGAGCAGAAACAAGAAATAAAAAAAAACTTGCTTATATGTTCTTGGATCACTTTTTAGAAACACCATTTGGTACATTTTTTTTAGAAACAATTAGGAAAAATTTTATTTTTGAACAAACTCCCTTCTTTTTTGTTTTTGCACAATGTTGATACTTGATTTTTTATCATTTTATTTTAGAAAATTAGTTAAAAATATCAAGATAACTCATAAAAATGCAAAATCAACCTTGGAAGTTTTGGCCTAGCCTTAGGAGCCAACTTTGAATAAAAATTTTTTTTCTTAATTTTTGACATTTTTCAGATTCATTTTAATTATAAAAATAAACAAAAATCAGGAAAAATAGTATTCGTGATCAGAAAAATACACAAAAATACTCCATTTTTTAAATTCCCTTTTAGTTTTGGCCTCTTAAAGTTTTAAAATTTTATTTTGGGACCACGTGTCTTCTCATTGAACATAATCGTAAATTGATTAAAAATTTTCATTTTAAATCATTTTAGCCAGAATTTTTTACTTTTAGAGTTATGACATAAGATTTTGATATCTTACATCTTATTTCAGTCCTCATGTATGGAAAAATTACACAATTGAATTATGAAAAATAGCGTTAATTGTTAGGTATCTTAAAAGGGTTAAGTCCACCGATAATGAAAAAGTAGATGCCTCTTAAATGAGTTGTAATTGCGTCACAACAAACTCAACAAGTCAATATAATGGCCTATAAAATGAAAAGGTCAAAATAAGTGGATTCACAGTGGACCCATCTTTAACCCACTTATTTTAGGCTCTTCATTTTATAGACCATCATAATGTCATGTTAAGTTTGTTATGACCCATTTTAAGGCTTCTATGTTACTAAATGGATTTTAAATCCATTTTGACTGGTTTAATTGCACTTGAGAATTCATAGCGTCTCTTCCACCTCGTCAATCTGCTTCACTTCCTCAAATGTCGCCTATAACTAGTAACACCTTGGAGAACCTTTTCCCAAAGGAGGACATGATGCCCTTTGAATTAGGGGTGTGCAAACTGGACGGGATCAGCCTCGACTGACCCGAACCGATCGGGTTGGTCTGGTCCTTGAGGTTGGCGGTCCGATACTCGATCCCAATAAATGAGACTGGTGTCTGGGCGGTCCGGCCTCCGATTCCATGGTTTGGGACTAGCCCGGCCAAGACCGAACTGCCAATATTTTTTTCTTTTAAAATTAATCTACATCTAAAGTTAACTTATTTTCAATATTCTAAGAAGCCTATGAATCGAATCTTATCTTACGCCTCCTGAGTTTAGTGATGTCATTGTACATATTATTTAGCAATTTGGGTTTTGGTATTACTTTCGGACAAAACTAGGTCTTAATTGATAATAAAATCTATTCCTTATGATGGGCACGTGCATGAAGAATAAGCACCTATGTGCATGAGGACAGAAACTCGAGTCATTATGCATATTTGAGAAATATATTTTTTTTCACAACTAAAAATAAAAAAGAAAGGAACAAAATCCGAGTTCGGTTACATCTCCCACCTGAGTTTAGTGGGTTACATGCGGGCGTCGATTACGAGCATAAAAGATCACGTGAAGCCATCAAGGCTGGATCGAAAACACGTTGGGTACCCCTAGCATTTACGTTTTTGTCTTGCCGTCATAGGTTGATTATAGATTGCAAATTAACATTGTATTGTAATTTCTAAGAGCCAGATTTTTATAAGTAATTAGAGTTAGCGATCCTACTAGGCCCGAATAGGGATCGGTTCGGACCGCTGGTCCTGGTCTAATACGTGATCCCGAAAATATGGGGACTGAGACTATTGGTCCGGTCCTTAGTTCCATGCTAGGACCGGACCGGCCCGGCCCAAACCAAGCACACCTCTACTTTGAACTTGACCTCTTACGGGCTGCATGATAACACTTCTAGAAATGAATTTCTACTTCAAAAATGTTTCTGGAGTAAAAATATGTTTGGTAACTTAGGCTGAGTATGATAACAGTCCAGAAACACGTATAGTAAAAAAGTGTTTCGGGAACACTTTGAAAAACAGAAATACTTTTGGAGCAGAAACAATGAATAAAAAAAAACTTGCTTAAATGTTCTTGGACCACTTTTTAGAAACACCGTTTGGTACATTTTCTAGAAACATTGGGAATTTTTTTATTTTTGAACATATTCTCTTCTATTTGGTTTTTGCACGATGTTGACGCTCGATTTTTTTTTTATCATTTTATTTAAAAAATTAATTAAAAATTTCAAAATAACTCATAAAATTACAAAATCAATATTGGAAGCTTTGGCCTAGCCTTAGGAACTAATTTTGAATAAAAAAAATATTTTTCACAATTTTTGACATTTTTCAGATTTATTTAAATTATAAAAATAGTCAAGAATCAGGAAAATAGTATTAATGATTAGAAAAATGCTAAAAAATAGTCCATTTTTTAAATTCCCTTTTCATTTTGACCTCTTAAATTTTAAAAAATTAAGTTTGGGACCACATGCCTCTTCATTGAACATAATCCTAAATTAATTAAAAATTTTCATTTTAAATCATTTTAGCCAATTGTTTTTACTTTTAGAGTTATGACATAAGAATTTGATACCTTGCATCTCATTTCAGTCCTCATGTTTGGAAAAATTGTACAATTGGACTAAAAAGACTTAAATGCATAAATGTTTTTCATTTTAGTCCTCAATTTCACTCAATTGTAATTAACATTTTTCTAGGTGCCCCCATTTAAAGATAATCATATTTTTAACTACTTGGAAATATTTAGCTGTGACTCATAATTGTAATTTTTTCTTACCTACATAAAACATATTTAGATGTTCTCGTTGTCCAATTTCAATTCGTCTTCTCTTTCATTTTTTTATATAGTTGATCTCGTCCATACTGTAATTTGATAAATCATGCATAAATTAATTATACATATAATTGTCTAATTTGATTCAGTAAACTGAACAAATAAGATTTAATTTGATTTAGTAAGTTAAAAAGATAAAGACATCTTAATCTTAATATATATAATCACCTTAATTAAATGAAAAATTAGGAATAATATTTTTACAGTTATCAAATGCGTTTCTTGTTTTTTTTTTTGTTTCGAGAATATAAATTTTATTTAGGCTGCGTATGATAGCACTCCGGGGAAAGTGTTTCTATTCCAAAAGTGTTTTCGGAACACTTTTGGAATAGAAAGGCGTACGGTACAAAAATGTTCTAAAAGTGTTTTGCGGAATACTTTTGTGCCGGGGAACACTTTTGGAAACAAAAAACCTTGCTTCTAGATTTTGGAACACCTTTTGGAACTACTGGCCACTGCCGACAATGCGGCCACCACCTATCGCCGGTCCCCGGCCGCGGAAAAAATGTTCTTTTTATACTTACAAAACGTGTTTCTGTTCCCAGAAATTGTAGTCGAGAACATAAACACAAAAAAATATTTCTGTTCACGAAATGTTCATAATAACAGAAACGTTACCATACCCAGCCTTAGTTACCAAAAGCGATTTTTTCTGTTTGTTCCGGGAACATAATTTTTTATAATTACCAAACGCGTTTCTTTTCCCAAAAATCGTTGTCAGAAACAAAAACAGAAAAAGTGTTTATGTTCAACAAATTATTCTGGGAACAGAAATGTAACCATGTGCAGCCTTTAACCTCTAAAGTAGAAATTCGTTTAGTAAAATTTTTTAATTATGAAAGAAATTTCTACTTCTAAATTAAATTTTCACTTTTGAAGTTGTGTTATCTCCATTTTTTTTTTTGGTCAGAGTGTTATCTCCAATTTGAGAAGTTAAAAAAAGTTGCTTCTCAACTCAGTAAGTTCTTTTTTGACAAAAGAAACTCACAAAGTACTTATCTGCTCACCTTATTGTCATTACGCTTTCGTCCTCTTTTCGAACCACGCCCACCTCCCTCGGCCTTTGGCGTTGCTCACGATTGACCACGACACCTATTGCCCCTCGCGACCACTGCCCACCACCGCTGCCTCCAACAATCGCCAGCCACCGCTAGCCATTGCCCATCGCCACCCCAACCATCGCCAGCCGTCACCCATCGCCACCCCTCACTCCTGGCCTCCAACCATCAGCCACCGCACCGCCCGCCATTGCAGTCTACTATCGATCTCTGTCGGCTGTTGCAGTCTAGTTACCTTCTTTGGCCATCAAATTTAAAAATGGATGATAATTTTTAATAATAAAAATTATTTTTTAAAAGAAATTTAAAAAGCTTTAGAATGAAGTAGAAAATTTTCGATTGCCGACAATAATTTTTTTATAGATAATTTTGTGTTAATAATTCGGGAGTATAAATTTTTAACTGTTACCAAAAGAATTTCTCTGATTAGAAATCAATTTCTTGAGTAGAAGTAGAAAAATCAAGTTCTGCTTATGAGTGAAGTAGAAAAATCAAATTATGATCAAAAGTTGATTTCTAAAGCAGAAGTATTATCATGCGTGTCCTTTGTTCCCATGGTGGTCTTTCTCTTGGGAAGCTTCTACGGACGTCGGAGTTGGGATTTCCGACGATGAGAGTTGTTGCATAATGCGACAGGTAACGGTTGGAAATGAACCGTTACCGTTGGGTTTGGTTCTACTTCGGAGTTGGAATTTCCATTATTGCTCCGCAGTCTCGTTTTCAAATCGCTTCCTATTTCGGGCCTGCCCGAATCGGACCGAGATAAAAACATGCCGGGCCTTTGTTTCGGCCCCCACAACCGACATCATGTCACGTGACTGCAATCGGTTTGAAATGGGGGGATGGCACGTGCGGCGCAAATTTTGAACCTGCTAGAATAAGAAGCCCCCCAACGTCATCGCTCTCGCTCTCTCTCTTTCTCTAGCGACCCGAGGCAGCCATGGAAGCGATACTGGTGGACTGTGTGCAGAACAGTCTGCGGCACTTCATGTATCGAAACGCCATTTTCATGTGCGAGCGCTTGTGCGCCGAGTTTCCCTCCGAGGTACTTCCGAAATTTGTTTTCACAAATTCTTCTTCTTCTTCATATTCGCCTCGGTCTGGATTGTTTGCTGAAAAGCTCGAACATCGAATCGATTTTCGTATCTTGCGTTGATTTCTGTGGTGTAATGTAGTCTGAGGGCTCTGTTGTCCTTTTCATCTTTCTGTTCAGGTAGATTTTAGGTGCGATTTCTTTTAGCTCCATATATTATTTTATTTTTTAAATTTCAGCGTCCAATTTCACTCCCTATGCTCCCCTATGCTTTTTCCGAATTCGATGTCGAATTTGTGCTTCAAATGGAGTGAACTTTCCTGTCGTGAATGGCGCGATTGCACTGCTACCTTCTCTTTTGACACGCTGATGATTTGACGCTTCACTCGTGCTTTTGTTTTCTGTGTTTTTTCACTTTATCAGCCGTTTGGGTCGGAGATATCAGTTTATCAAGCTTCAGATGATGAATTTCTGTTTTTGCCATGTTTCTTTTTGTCCTACTCTTGTTGTTAGAAGATGGCATTGCATTGGTTGCTGATTTCTTTTGATCTGATGTTGCTTCCAATTTTTATTTATCTTGAGGTTGAGTTCTGGGTCATTATGTTGCTTTCAGGTGAATCTGCAATTGTTAGCTGGTTGCTACCTGCACAACAATCAAGCTTACTGTGCTTACCATATTCTAAAGGGTAGGGACGGTCTCCTGTGTCTGTGTCTTCATGTTTCACCGATAATTTTTCTTTTGCTGGATTAATCATTATCCTGGGGTCACCGTCCATCCGTCCAAACCACCCCCCTTTCTTTTCTCTGCTGGGTTCCTTCTGTAAAGTTTCTTGGATCTTTGTTTCCCTGATTGATTGGAGTATTCTTTATGTGAAGGGACACAAATGCCTCAATCACGCTACTTGTTTGCAATATCGTGTTTTCAGATGGACCTGCTCAAAGAGGCTGAGTCAGCATTATGCTCTGTCAATGAG
Organism: Rhodomyrtus tomentosa; assembly: GCA_028455895.1. NCBI lineage: Eukaryota > Viridiplantae > Streptophyta > Magnoliopsida > Myrtales > Myrtaceae > Rhodomyrtus > Rhodomyrtus tomentosa. Next base: position 38,611,303 of record JAPCWY010000004.1, read on the forward strand.
CCTGGGGCAGAGGTATGTGATCTGCCTATGCAAATGAAGCCGGTGGTCTCAATTTATTCATAGTAGTAAAACACGGGGTGAAAATGCATTAAATTTCATTGCTTGTGGTTTATATCACTCTAACCTCATGTCGGTTGACAGAACATGTTTTGTTTATGGCTTGATTAGATGGTAGAGGTCATTTGCTAATTGCTGTTCTGTGCTGCAAGCAGGTTCCAAATGGTGCTGCTGGTCATTACCTTCTTGGCCTTATCTACAGGTTGTTATTGCACTTTTTGCAGAATCATCCTGATAGCATCCTTCTTGTATGCATTTTCTATCGGGAGTAATTAAAATGACTGCTCTTTCTTGTAGTTGGTGATATAGATGCTAGGTCATATCATAAACGTGGACAGAGGTGAAGGAATCAAAAATAGTTTGAGAAAGAGATAAAGAAAACTCTAAAGAGGTACCAAGGGGTACTGGCCTAATACAAAACGACTTTAGAGGGGAAGCCAGCCAAATTCAAATGTTATGATCCAAAGTTTGTTTCTAACGTTTTCAACAAACTAGAAGTATGAAATCGAACTTCCACAATATACTAAATATGACAATTATATTACTAATTGTTCTTAAACAAAAACCATGAAATTTTAACTCCTTAAAATATCATCCTGTTTCTTTTCTTCCAATGTGCCAAAAGACAAGTAGAGGAGTCATCTTAATAACTTCCTTCCTTCTGGCGGCAGAACTAATGTTGCATCTCCAAGCACAAATTTCACGTTGGAACCCCATCTTCCTCTCTCTCCCCCCCTAAAAGATTGAAAAACTACAGTCTAGATCAGTCTGGTTCAATTACACTCAACAATAAATGTTTCACAAGTTTCCTTCATTCTTGAAAGTTGTGAATAACTCTCCCTTTTGTTACTCATAGTTATAGGCTTTCTTTTTAAGAATAGAGCGAGATTTTGGTATAAAGTTAGGCTGCTATGCTTTCATCATTTTTTTCGTATGATAGTTTTCTTTTTATTTTGAAAGGAGGAGGGAAAAAAGAACTGCATCAAAACTTTGCTTTTTCAAGGGCAGTAAAATATATTTGGCAAGAAAAGAGGGTAGTAAGATGTAGCCATCTATTTAAGAGGAAAGTGAGATAGTAACTAGAGCTTTGCTGTAAGGAAGAGATGGTAGGAGGATCTGCTCTCTCAATATCAACATCAACAACACCTTTATCCCAAACTAGTTTGAGTCGGTGGTTGATGAACTCCAAAGATGCATAAAAATAAAAGTAAAATCAATCGAGGAAAAAGAGATAAATGTGTAAAAATAAAATAAACACACACACACCACCCCTCCACAATACTAATAGCCATATTTCACTCTGTCCTAAGACAAACTGTACGCCTATTTCTCACTCTACTAAATCTTATTTTACTACCTTCCCCTATGTAAGTTTCGGCCGGCCTCTTTTTTTCTGTGTTATGCTCTTGATAGCAAATTTATGTTCGTACAGGAGCATCTAGGGGCCTCTGGAGGATATGCCCAAACCATCTCAATCTATGTTCTCTCATCTTTTCTGTCACCAATTCTACTTCAACTTTTTATCGAATATCTTCATTTTTTATCTTATCCTTCCTTGTATGACCACACATCCATCTTAACATCCTCATTTCCGCTACTCCTATTTTATGCTCACGTTTCCTCTGTGCTGGATATCATTCAGCTCTGTATAGCATGGCAGGTCTTACTGCTGTTCTATAAAATTTTCCTTTTAACTTTAGAGGAATTTTGCGATCACTTTCCTTACCAAAAAAAAAAATTGTGATCACTCAAAAATTCTGATGCACTACGCCATTTCATCCAACCATTTCTGATTTTATGGCTTACATCCTCATCAATGTCTCCCTCGTTTTGCAATATTGATCCTAGATATCTAAAATTATTTGTTTGGGTACCTCCTGTCCGAGCATATTTATGGCTTCTTGATCTCTTCTTCCTGCCGTGTCAAACTCACACTTCAAGTATTCCGTCTTACTTTGACTTAACATAAATCTTTTAGTCTCCAATGTGATTCTCCATAATTCTAACTTAGCGTTAACCCCAGTCCTGGTTTCATCAATAAGCACAACATCGTTTGCAAATAGCATACACCACGGCACCTCATCTTGAGTATATTTTGTTAGCTCATCCATAACCAGGGCAAAAAGGTAAGGGCTCAAAGCAAAACCTTGACAGGAGGATCTAGTCTCTCATTAAAAAAAAAAGGAAGTAGGCATGCACATTTTTAACTAAAAAATGTGAAAGTACTATCGCCAATAAGCTAGTGGTGGAAGGAAAAGCTTTATCCCTGAACAATCTAGCCTGATGTTTTATCTCTTCCATTCACCATTTATGCTGCATTCTTAGAATTCTTTACACTTCTTGTAGCATGGCAAAGCCCAACTTCTGTATGTCTTGATGTAGCTTACATAGTTACATGATAGGGAGCCATAAGTCTTAGCAATTGCTAGATTTGTTACATGATCTATGGTCAGCATAATCAATTAGCAATGCTAGTCAGTCACATGATCTATGGTCTGTGCAATTAAATGAAACATAATGCACTAGTTCTCTCATGATCTGAAGCACATGTCTTGGTTTATAGTACACTGGCAATCTGGAGTGCTAAATCAGTAACCCCATGTTCAAGCAGAGATAGGCAATGCTAGTTGCGTTGTCATTGAGCTTAAGCTAGTCATCATTGTATTCATCGACGCATAGCTCCTTCACAATGTGATTGCAGATTAGTTTTAAGTGCTATCCGCCTGAGTTTGTCGATACATTAAGGTCGTGAAAGCTCTCTTTCCTTTATTTCATGTTTCTGTTAGAATTTTTTTCTGTGACACCAGGTATATATCTGGTGCTTTTTTCCAGGTTAACTATGTTTCATTAGCATGGAAGTGGTGCAAGATTACATTTTCATTGTCGGCTTTACAAGTCTAGACGAGGCATAATCTTTGCTTGACTAAAGTATCATGAAGGAATATGGTTTTCTTGCTAGTTATTCTGTTTTTGCATAAGCATGAAGTTCCTTACTTTTCTATGTTTGCTTCTCATAGATATACCGATAGAAAGAGAGGTGCCATCCATCACTTCAAGCAAGCTTTGTCAGCAGATCCATTATCATGGGCTGCATATGAGGAGCTCTGTGCTTTAGGTGTGTATTAAAGATATCCTTATTCTCTTGTGTGGCCCTGAGATTCGGTGATGATAATTGGGCATATTTCAATCAATTTACTTGTTTGATGTCATTTATTTGAAGTGCTTAGTAGATGGACTTGGAAGTAGTAGAAAACCATTTGAATTAAATTGACCTGGTCTACACTTCTCAAGTACAAGTTGACTTATTCAGCAAATGTCATCTGAGTGCTGTGCAATGAATAAAATATGGAATGTTCCCTGCCCAGAGCAGTAACTTTCTTCTGACAATTCCCAGCTTCTGAGGTTTTTCCATGTTTTTTTCCCATTGCAATTGTGTTATGATGGCAATGACAATTATTCATTTGAAATTCTGCGTTAATTATATTACAATTTTAAACGCTTTTGAAATGTTTGTGCAAAGAAGTGCCTATTTATTTATTTATTATTTTTAAAGTTCGTGATGAAGTGGAATTGAGTTTCTTGAAGGACTTGTCTATAGAGTTTGTGGCTATTGCATTTCTTCCACGGTGGCATCTATCTAATAAAAGCTAATTGAATCTTACAGAAATATCGCCACCATTGGCTCATGAATATTAACTTTGTCATTGGGTGGTCATGTACGGGATTCCCTCCACATAGGAGTCTCATTCATCATCTTTCCATGACTTTTTTTAGGTTCTGCAGAAGAAGCAGCTGCAGTTTTCGGTGAGGCAGCTGCTGTTTGTATTCATAAGCAATACTTGCCCGATGGGTTTCCCCCTCAAAATTCAGATATGTCAAGTGAGGATAAGAACTTAAATTCTGCCAGGAGGTCAATGGATGATGTGAGCCCAAGGCAACTGAAACAAATGCTAGGCAATAGTGCAAGAGATATTGCTGGAAGCTACCATGGAACTACTGCATCTTCCCGAGGTTCTGGTCAGCCTCTAAATGGTGGATCATCTCAGTTGTCTCTATATAATACTCCTTCCCCAGTTGCTACACAGGTAAGGGACTGTTTAATTTGGTCTGAATGGGTGACAATAGTACTTCCATATTCTTTGTTATCTGCCGTGGCCAGGGGCGGCAATCTTTGAAACGACTGGAGAATACGAGTCAAACATGAGACAAATATTTTGAGAGAAACGTGAATGTGACATAAACAACTCGAAATGCACGCGAATTGGCACGTCTTAAGCAAATGAATGAGAAACTGAAATTCATACTTTTTAATAAGGGAATGGAATTACTTAAATAACTGATACGAATATGATATGTGACACTAATTGCCGTCCCTAATCCTAACTGAATGAGTGATCTGGTAAAACGTATGATAAGCTAATAACTCAATTCCACTTGAGTTTTATTTCACTTGAGCTTTATGCTTGGCTATTTGGTTTGATTTGTAGTTTCCAATTGAACTCTTCCAAAGTTGATTGGTCTACAAGTCAATCCACGATGTCAAGGTAGGGTTACCGACTGGAAGCTTGTATTTTGAGTGGAACACACATTCTGTCTTATGATACACTAGCGAGTAGGAATACGGAAATCAATTTTCTTAGTGTTTCAATGCAAACTGTATGATACTTTCACATTGTATCTCTAATGCTAATGTTTTCTGTTAGAAAATATATTTAATCGATACTCTAGTTCAGCCATGTTGCTTATTGTGTTAACTATGACTTAATCATATCGCATTGTTCATAACAATTTTGGTGAAAGAAAAGAACTGATGTTTTTTGCAATTAAATGACGAAGCCTACCCCCATTGTACCGCATTATTGATGAGATTTCCATTTTTGTTCCACATATCGGAGCTACAAACCCTCCTCGTGTCATCCTTGCTTAAGTATAGATTCTCTATGTCGTTTTTTTTTTTTGACTCAATGGAAGCTATTTCCCTACGCGCAGGAGTCATTTTTTACTCGGGAAAAAAATTGGGCACTTTTGGCTATAGAAAGTCGAATTAATTTTTTGAAACTTTTTGAACTTAACGACGTTACAATTCTTGCTTTGCTTCACCATGCCCCCTCCGACCAATAAGAGGCTATGGTGTATTGCATGCCTTTCTGTTAGAAGCTGTTGAAATAATGTGATGACTTATCAACCTAAATTCTTAACCATGTTTCTCTCCAATTTTTTTGAGACTGGAACAGCATTTTCTTTCCTCATGTTGATTGCCTTATTGGAATAAATGTAAGCCTATATATCTATGTCTCATCCAATTTTGGCTTTTAAAATTTATATTTTTTAATTAAAGAACATCTGGATGTTGCTTTTTTTAAAATCTCTGCAGTTGTCAGGTGCTGCACCCCCACCACCATGTAGGAATTTGCAGCCAATTGGACCAAACTTAAGTGCACTTGCTGCTGATGGCTCCCCAAGGTCAACCATACACTCAACAATTCAAGCTCCTCGAAGAAAGTTAGATGAAGGAAAATTGCGGAAGGTTATAAATTTTTATTCTTTCTAATTAAACAGATTGGCTGGCAATACGAAAATTCCGGTGTCAGTTTCTAACTGGGAGTCATAACCCAAGTTCAAACAGTTGTTAGATGTTATGTTAGCTTGAGTGCCTACACGATCGGTTCTTGGGCTTAACAGGAAAATCTAGTCATGTGAGGTGGGCCTTAGATGTTCTGGAGTCTTCAGTAGAATAAATAGGCTGAGAATTTTCCCACCCACTAAAGAAAAGAAGTAGGCCGATAAAGAGGGTTTCAACTTATTCAGCAACCACTTTTCTTATTTCAAGGCATCTAGAAGACTAATTTTATTGTGTATGGAAAGGTTTTAGGCCGTTATCTAGTGTCAATTTTGCTTTTGAGTTATTTGAATGAATTCATTACGCGGTTAAAATAGCGAGTTGATTGTTTTATGTTGTTACAGTGCATTCATGCCCCTTTCAGTCTCGATATTGAGGTCAATAAAGTTGGCCAGACTAACAAAGACCACTTAAAATTTGTTCTCGTAATTCAAGTCTATTTCAGATATCGGGTAGATTATTTTCTGATTCCGGTCTACGACGAAGTACAAGACTTGCTGGTGAGGCAGCGATAAATGCAACTACAATTGCAACATCAGTTTCTGCAAATGGTGCTAGCAACTCCTGTAAGTATCTTGGAAGTTCAAAACCAAGTTCTGCAGTACCCCGTGCTGTGACCATCCGAAGAGGACAGTCATGGGCCCGTGAGAACTCTGATGAAGGTGATGTTTCTGATCAAGTAATGATTTTCTGATTTTGCTTAAATTGATGAGTTAGAAGAATCTTACTGCATCATATTTGGATAAGAGAAGCTTTGCTGTCAGTCTGATGGTAAGAGAATGAGCATGGTTTTGCTTTAGTTTTATCAAGTAAACGACTATGATCTTGGAAGGTACGCATTTTCATGGGTCTAAAGATGGTTTAGGGGGCTACCACTGTATAAGATTGTCCGCTTTGGGCCAACTGACCCCTCACTGCTTTAAAACACGTTACACAGAGTAGAGAACCCCAAGTCTTATCAACTAGCCCGGGACTTCTCCCTCGGCGACATGGGACAAGAGACATACGCTTAGCCTTGCCCCGCGCACGTCCAGGGTAGAGCCGCAGCGTGCCCTGCTATCCCTCCTCTTGTGCTTGTCGCCAGGATCTGGGTCATCACTTTCTCCACCCCTTACGGACATAATGCGCTTGTTGTGGCCCCATACGCGGTCGAGAGTCGGCTCTAATACCACTGAAAGGGACCCCGGGGGGCTACCACTTTGTAACATTGTCCGCTTTGGGCCCACTGCCCTCATGGCTTTAAATCGCGTTTAACAGAATAAAGAAGAGAACCCCAAGCCTTATCAACTAGCCCAGGACTCCCCTCTCGGCAATGTGGGACAAGAGACATGCGCTTAGTCTTGCCCCACCCACGTCCAGGCTAGAGGCGCAGCCTCCCCTGAATTTAGAAGGTTTTCTTGGTGAGTATGAAGCATACTCATCTGTGCAGCCTTGGCATTTATTAGAACCGAAATAAGTCAGTGTTAATCCTGTCAGATCCTTTTTTTAGCAGGATATCTGACAAAGAACAAATTTGAATTTCTTTTATTAGGTGTATTATTAAAATTTTGTATTACGCTCTGTCGGAACTTAACAAGGGCTGTGAACAGATATTCTCATAACTGTTATAATAAGTTGTCAAGAAGTATGGAATAGTGGTTGTTAAATTTGGATGTCACGCTTGAACCAGTGTGGGATTACAATCCAATCCCTTAATGGCAGCATCCTGAATGTGAAGAAAATAGATGAATAGGCGCCCAGTTAAGAATCAGAACATGATCGTGCCCCTATGATGCCATGGTTGCCTCTCAATATGCATCGACAATTATAATTTGAAAACTCATTTCCTTGAGTTGGAAACTTGTAGAAGTACTTGTTTGCTTAGCTTTGTTCATATAGTGGAGGCCGTAGTAAACTAATAGGGTATTTAAACGCTATATTTTATATTGGACAACTTGGAAATGTTATGGAAGTGAGCACTGTTATCTCCCTTTTGGCTATTTGTGTTGCAGTCATTTAAGTCCCAATACCTGTGGCTCAAAATGAGGTGTTTGTACAGTTTTATTGTTTTAAAGTGGTTTTTGTGCATGAAGGAAAATGCATTGAAATATATCATTCTCTGTTCAAGATTTGCGTAAATGCGCACAATTATAATTTTCTCGTGTTCTTGCTCAATCTGGCAGAGAGCTTTCTCTTTTGGGGTGTTTTGCCAATTCCACAGTAGACGTGTCCTGGGTTCATACAAGCTCAAAATCGCGCTGCTTTTACTTTACCGGCAATCCTCATTTGTTCTGTTCAAATGATCTCATTGACTAGAAATTGTCTTTATTCACATCCTCTAGGAGTACGGAATGAGGTTACTGATGATTCTCGTTTCAATCCTACATTGGCAAATTGTTCTTGTCCTTCCGGGGACAATAGAATCTTTGATCAAGATGGAGCAAGTATGCCTGTTGCTGGGCCTGTACTGACCAGTGCAAAGGTTTTAACTGGCACCGCAGAAATATTAGGTCTGCTAAGATTATTAGGGGAAGCCTATAGGCTTTCCTGCACGTACAGTTGTCAGGTACTTTTGAATTTCCTTTGTAATAGCAAAAGATTGCGTTATCATCTTCTTTACAATGTTCCTTTTTCTGATTATGTTTTCCTCTGCACAGGATGCGCTAGATATCTTCTCTAGACTTCCACACAGGCATTACAATACAGGCTGGGTGCTTTTGCAGGTAGTGTTGCTGAAAATTCTTGTTCATAAGATGTTATCATCTCTTTGCGCATATTGGTTTGGTATGTAACTACCAATTAGACAAATAAAGAAACTCTAGGATGTTAATCTAAAACAATAAGTTGTTGTTGGCTCTCTTTTCTGCTGCTCTCTCATGGATTGCGATGGGATCTTCAAAATGTGTTTACATTCCATTGTCTGTACTGGCTCAGTGGTTTGAAAAGAAGATGAAAGACTTTCTTGTTCAAAGAAGCAGAAATGTTCATGATACATTTGTCTATTTTATTAGGCAATGCTAGTGTACGTGCAGTAACAATACCTTATGTCAATGAGCATGGCAAAAATCGCAGGTTGGCAAGGCATACTTTGAGTTGGTCGATTATATGGAAGCTGATCAAGCCTTTAATCTCGCTCGTCGCACATCTCCCTATAGTTTACAAGGAATGGATATTTACTCAACTGTGCTTTATGTAAGATCTCCATTGTTCAGATGCTCTCATCTATTGTCAGATTGAGATGTAAATCTGTTTCCCAGCTTTTGCAAGTTGAAGGAACAGTAGTCTGGTTTCTATCTGCGACTTTCCATTTCTTAAGATGCTGGTGGATTGATCTGTTTACCTGTTTGGGTTTTCTTATCCTTCGCTAATTTTGTTTCTCCATTCTTTGCAGCATTTAAATGAAGATATGAAGTTAAGTTACCTAGCTCAAGAGCTGATTGCAACAGACCGTCTTGCTCCTCAGTCATGGTACCTTCTCCCTAACTAATAATTAGTTCAGAACCTGATGTTCTCCTTGAGCATCTGTAACTGGACTACTTAGATAGATCTGCTGGTTGCTGTGACTGGTTAATATTCACTTTGTTGATTAATTGTCAAGTACAATGTAAGCTAAACCTATGCCTTGTATGGGATAATGCTTTAAGTCCTCTTTGGGTTTCTGGTTGGAGTGGGCTGTCAATAACAAGCACCTTTTTTTTCCTTATGCATTTGTTCAATAAAATGCAGGTGTGCCATGGGAAATTGCTATAGCTTGCGGAAGGACCATGAAACTGCTCTGAAGAATTTCCAGCGAGCGGTGCAGCTGGATTCAAAATTTGCATATGCCCATACTCTTTGTGGTCATGAGTATGTTGTTGACTTTTTTTGTCCCTTTACTTATCATCTGTTAAATACGTTGGATAAAATCTTCTAAAAATGGCTGCTTAAGTTTCAGATTTTGATCATGGTGTCTTAACTTTACTCTGCATGGCATCTACAGGTATGTTTCTTTGGAGGATTATGAAAACGGGATTAGAAGTTATCAGACTGCTCTTAGAGTCGATGCTAGACACTATAATGCCTGGTATGGGCTTGGAATTGTTTATCTTCGTCAAGAGAAGTTTGAGTTCTCGGAGCATCACTTCCACATGGCTTTTGAGATAAATCCATGTTCTTCAGTTATAATGACATACCTTGGAATAGCTTTGCATGCCTTGAAGGTCAGATTGCTAGTTGCATCGAATCATTTCTTAATTGGATTGAGGAGGAATTAACTATTGTCTAATTGCCTTACCAAAAAAAAACTATTGTCTAGCTGCATCTGTCTGAATATTCATTTCCTTCATCTGACAGAGAACTGAGGAAGCTTTGATGATGATGGAGAGAGCTATTTTAGCTGATAGAAAGAATTCTCTTCCCATGTATCAGAAGGCTATTATGCTTATGAGCTTGGAAATGCTTGACGAAGCCTTAGAAGTCCTTGAGGAGCTCAAAGAAAACGCCCCTCGGGAAAGCAGCGTATATGCTCTGATGGGCAAGATTTACAAGTCACGGAACATGCAAGCACAGGCCATGCTACATTTTGGCCTTGCTCTGGATTTAAAACCATCAGCAACTGATGTTGCTACCATAAAGGTGATCAACTTTTCTTCATTCCGTTGCTTGCTGAATCAGCTATATGATCTCCAATTCTTGGCTGTTATATGAGGATATGCATGTGCCTCTTTTTTGTTTGCTTCTCCTTTAGTTGAGCTAACTTTCACGATTGCCTCTTCCTGCTAACCATCAGCTCTGTTTCTCCCTCTTTATAATCTTTTGACAGGCTGAGATAGAAAAGTTGCATATGCCAGATGAAGTAGAAGATTTCTTGTAGTTTTAAGTAAAGCTGGAAAGTTTTGCATGATGTACATTATCCGGCTTTGATTGCTTGGCCTTGATAGTGCCCTACTCGCGATTTCAAAGGATGGCGAACATAATTGATTTAGTCCTTGGTCCAATCAACAGAGATTGTCCCTTCTGATGAGCAGCTTCCTCGACCTCAGTTTTGTAGGTTACTGGGTCACTGACGGGGTGAATCGGCTAAACAAAGGTACGGCCTGACTCACATGTAAGCACATCTCGTACCATGTTACAATGTAACAGATGCTACATTCATATTCTTGTAACCCTTTTCTAGCGCTTGATTGTATTTTTTTGACACGAGAAGAATTCATATTATGCGCATGAAATATCTGTGGCAGATCTGTTTCTCGAACCACCAAACATCTTGATTGCTTGCACGAGCTGCATCAATTGAAACCACAACGTAACAACAAGAAGAAAGATGGGGTCGACCGACGATTATTAGGTTAGAATTTCAGACTTCCAGAGGCAAGGAAAATGACTTGAAATGAACAGGTCTATAAGTACGTCTCTTTTCCATGGTCGGACCACCAATAAATTACAAACCAAAAATTGCCCAAAAAAGAAAAAAAAAGATCAAACAATTTCATTGCCATTTTAAAGACACCAAGAAAGATCCTCAAGGGTGGTTGAGAAGATCGGATTCGTGGCTCGTGGCGGTGGGTTTCTACCACTGCACAGCCTTGCAAGCAATGCGAAAGTCTATTGACTAAGTGATATTGGTTCCTCCTCCAGTCTTTTTCGAGCTTTGCAAGCTGCTCTATCAAGTAGCTATCGAAATTAAGCCTTTCATACCCTCGCCTACCATTTATTCAATTTACTTCCTTTTGGTCAATCCCATGTGTAGGGTTTCCTCCCTTTAGTTTCTGGTGGCCTGCAGGTCTCAAAACTCAATTATCGGCACAAAATATCAATCTACATTGATTGTTCGATGGTCCATTTCCTGAGAAATCATTTCGGCAAACTAACCAAATGATCGACGTTCACGAGATGATGAGAAGCGATGGCATTGGATCTTCGCTGTCGTCGGGGTTGTTTTCCGTTCCGAGTCGTGGTGACGATGAGAAGCTCCCCGAGTCGAAATTATCACGCGTAGACATCGAACCCCCATCTGACGGTAGCTTCAAAACTCAAATGGAAAATACCAAATTTCCCTAGTGGATTTAGGAGTGGCCTTCAAAATTAGAAAGTGCATAGCTTTTAGCATGATAATGTTTTCCCAAGCCGCATATACAATCGCTCTTCCAAGTGTTCAAGGGAATTCTTCAGCATTTCCATTTTAATTTGAATGAGTAACTCTAAACAATCAGAGGAAAATTGCCAAAATGAAGCTGAATGTACGGCTACTGCTCCTGAACTTCCTGCGCCTATAAATCTATCACGCAATTGATACTCAAATAATTCCCGTAGCCTTGTCCCGCGCAATAATTCATGGAGCTGACCTTTCCCTCAAATAGATATTTTACTAGCAAAATAAAAAAAATGCGTGTTTTATTTCATAAAATCTGTGGAAATAGTCCCGAAGAAAAACTGCGAGCGGACGCCGAATACAACTTGCTTTTCAAAATGCCTCATTCACACTCCGCTATATTATTAAGTACATTTGTCATAAATGAGAGTAAATATACCTGATATTACAAAGTAGGGACAATTGCATAGGAAATCCTAATGCTTGTTACGAAAGTATATTTGAGCTCTAAAACTTTCAAAAAGTGTAATGAAGTCCTAAAATCTGTCATGAAAGTGCAATCTAATCTTAAATTTTTTCACAAAAGTGCAATCAATGTAAGGACTTGATTGGACTAATATAACGGGTTTTAGGACTTGTTTGTTTGTTTGTTTTTTTTTTAAGTTTCAGTACTTGAATATAACTTCGTGATAGATTTTAAGGCTTAATTGCGCTTTTTTTAAAAATTTAGGGCTCAATTGTACTGGTCTTTCACTGCACTTTTCTCTCCAAAGTAAACGCCAATTGCTCTTGGGGGTAAAAAAGAAAAAAAAGTAGACCTCTTGTTACCTCGTCGATTAACTTCTCAAAGCAAGAATATCTTTCGTGACAACGAAATGTACAGTGACCTTTGACTTCATACCCTCCCAACTTTCCTTGTGGGAGAAGCTCCGGAGATGTTCAACCACTGTCTTCTTCTCCCTCATATGATTTATCCATTCGTTTGATTAACAGTTTTGGGGGAAAAGTAAAACAAGAAAAAGAAAAAACGTTATTAATGTCTTTCTTAATAGCGAAGGGCTGTCGGAAAGTGCCTTGGATTAGCTTTCGCTAAATAAATTAATTAACTTTTTTTTTCTCATGGATCAATTCTATAACAATAGTTAACTTCTAACAGAACGTGACTGATGCATTGAGTAGTCGATTTTACGGGGTTTAAAGAACTTAGTTAGACTTGACCACAATTTTTTTTTTTGTTTGACCGCTATCGATTGTTTTTGAAATTTTAAACTGCTACATGAAGATGTAATTTGATAATGAGTAGTGCCTAATATTTCTTTTTGAATAATGCTCAAGATATAAAGATCGACTCCTAAAATCGATGAATTAATAATAGGATCAAATGTGCGTTGTACACTTCAGACGATATATCTTTGCTTAAATGCCTAATTATGATCTGAATGTTTTGTGAATCAACACTAATATCTTTAGTGGTTATTTCTATTTTCCTGACCCAATTTGGTCCTACCTAAGTCCTACGAGCATCCCTTGCTGGGTCTACTATGCATAAAGTCCAATGGATTCCATCCAACAAAGTCCCACACACGCTAACTCGTCAAAGTAAACACCACAAAGCAAAACCTCTTCTTACACACGTTTTTTCATTAAAAGAAGCTAAAAACATGGGTGGTGCCCCCTACCAACAATGATGGGTCTGCTTTTCTTGTGCCGGGCAGCTTTGCTAAGGAAACCCTAGAAAAGTGGGGGATCCATCAATTGAATCAAGCTCAAATAACGTATCTTAACCTCTTGCCATTCAATATGAAACTGATTCTAGTCCCTTTGATTTTTTTTTCCTTTTTTTTTTCTTCTTTCTATTTTCCTTCCTTAGGAAGGCAAACAACCCTCAATTCAATTGAACTATAGCTTTTCTATGCGTGTAGTGCAATGGAAAAGAGAGCAAAGGAAGAATGCAAAAAAAAAAAAAAAAGAACCAAAAGAGAAACTTAGGGTTAAAGGAAATAATATGCCAATAACTTAATTCTCACCAAAGAATACGGAGTATCAATCATGCATATGTTTGAATCGAAATTGAGAAACTATTCCGAATTTGAGTCTCTTACATTTTTGAAATTTTGCTTTCCTCTCAAAGCACGATCCACGGGTCCGAGTCTATCCAAGTCCAAATCGTCGGCCAGTAGTCTCATGACAGGTGGCGCATTTTGGTGGGGTGGTTTTGCTCGAAGACATTGGATCCTCCTTTTACTTAGCTTAGTACAAAAAATTGAGGAGAAAACAAGAAAGATTCATCATCAATCATGCTCCCCCAACGAAAGAAAACAGAGAGAGAGAAGAAATCAAAAGTACTGGAAAAGAGGGAAGCTAAGTGGTAATTGTGGATCGTCCACCCCTCGAGCCTCAAGATGAGTTCCGTGAGGGTGGATTCTACAAGCGATTCAACAACTTTTCTATTATTTTCTTTTCTCCTTTTTACCCTTATTTTTTTAATTTTATTTTGCTTTAATTTTTGCTGGCTAGCAATGGAATTTATTTGGAGGAAAAAAAAAAAGAAAACATAGAGAGCCATGGACACGTCATTTTCAATCAATAATGAGTTCAAGAGGAAAGCTGTCGGATAGAGCTAAGATGGCTTGAGATCACTTATGTGCTTGCTTCGCAAAAGTTATATATATATATATTTTATTATTTATTTATTGCGGCATCCACATTCCCTTTCTTTCTTACACGTAGAATGGGATATATGTCCTTAAAAAATGACACGTGGCGTACCGAGCAGACATAGTAAATCTGTCACGATCGACAGTATTCAAAAAGGTAAATTTCTGTTGGCACAACACTCTTTAAGTGACCGTGATAATAAAAAATTATGTTGTGAGTGATAAATCCTTAAAATAATGACCCTCATAATACTTTTTATTTATTTATTTATTTATTTCTTCTCAAACCAGTTTTACAATTGCCCAAAAATTATTAAATGATCAAATATCTTGAAAATCCCATCACGAATAATATCAAATTGAAAAAGGTTGGATGCAATGCAAGATCTCCGGAGTTACGGCCTTGAGCTCGAGCTCGAGCTCAATCTCCCTCTCCTAAAGTCTCGATGTGCTACTCATGGCTACGCCGTCGAAGTGCATCGGTCAATTAAAACCCATTAAGATACATAACATCTATGCATTGTCATGGCTCCGATGGCTTGCATTCCGACCATTCATATCTCTTTTCGACTGCGTCGACGTGATATATCAAGGGATATTTGAGTTAACTAATGAAAGCATCGTGTGCCTTAAGGTTAACTTTTGTAAATGTCTAGATGGCTGTGCCGGCGGCGGCGGCGGCGGCCAGACGACAGAAGATCACGGGGCACAGGCGAGTTTTTAACTGGAGAAAACCCGGAGTTGCGCACATGGGCATGGTCGTGCAGCCGGCCACACGTTCACTTTTGACTTTTTGATCTTCTCATTACCGGCCATGTGTCGTGGCGTGGTAGTTGAATTAATATGCAACAACCTAGGCAAATGGCTGGCATCGACTCATAATGATAATGGCCATCAAATGCGAGAGGCGAGCAACATTTGTGCTGTAGCCTGTAGGTGAGCGTCAGGGGCGCGAGTTCACCTTGATCTTTGGGGCGTGAGTCGAACTTGATAGGGCAGATCGCGATCTTCGATTGACATCACCCCCAGGTGACTTGATCGTAGATATGTGATCGGTTTATAACTATGAAGTAAAGTATCATCCGTTGAACTAGCTTTTTGAGATGAGATAAATCCAAGACTACTCAATATTAGTATCCAAGTCTAGTTTACCTAGGACCCTATGTTAGTGTTCGATTTATAAGTGTGAGGGAAAGTTTTATCTTTTGAGTTACTTTTTGCAGTGAAAAATGGCGCCTATATTAGGGGTTGCAATGACTTGCATTTTTAACTTCCATTTAACATTAGTGAAGTCACTTATTTGAATGTTAAAAATCCAAAATCTCCTAAAACACACAAGAAAATTGCAATCTTTATGAATTTCTCACTTTGGCAAATTTTACGGAAATTGACTCCGTTTGTTTTGTCGCAAATGTGACAATTCTAGAAAATATTTTCAGGAAGCCACTTTCCAAGTTAACGATGATCTTTTCTTCTGTTTTGGATGAAATTTCAAAATAAACTGAAAAACATTTTTTCTATGTTTGGTAATGAAAATATGATTTAATTTTCCTAAACATACATACATTATTTGGGCGCTAGTAACTTGCGCATGGATAGCCGGGGAACCAAGTAAGGCAACTAGAGAGTCCGACCTCGATGGACCTCGACTCGGGCGTCAGGGATCAAGGCATAGGCAACTGGATCCTCCTGGGCGCCTTCTCGATTGACTCCGAGGGCACTGGGGTCCTAGGCCCAGCTTCGATGTATCTTGACGCGGCCTTTCTGGACTTAGGCTCGGGTGCTAGGGCACCGAGCATGAACAATCGAGTTCGCAAGGTTGGGCGTGATGTTGGGGTTTTCATGCCTAAGCATAGAATTTCGAGTCTAAACACCTATGCCTAGTCATATTTGTGATTTTCGATTTTCCAAAGCGAAAAATCATTCTCTGAATCTAAGGACAGACTTTTCGAAAAATAATTTTTCGTTAACTTAGTCTCATAAGCAACGAATATATATTTCTCGAAATCAAGGGAGATTGCAAAAATAAACCTTCCTAAGTCAATACCAACGGCCCCTAACTATCAAGCACTTGTT
Source organism: Rhodomyrtus tomentosa (assembly GCA_028455895.1). Lineage (NCBI taxonomy): Eukaryota > Viridiplantae > Streptophyta > Magnoliopsida > Myrtales > Myrtaceae > Rhodomyrtus > Rhodomyrtus tomentosa. Next base: position 38,627,762 of record JAPCWY010000004.1, read on the forward strand.
CCAAAGATCAAAAGTTAGTAAAGGTGATGGTTTTACTTTGCTTCGACTCAATTCCACTCCTCGTCATGCCCCACCAATCAAATTGCTTTTACCAGCCCCCTCAGCACGGCGATTGATTTGTTTCGACATTGGGGACGAAGCGAGGGCAACCTCCCAGTCATCCAATCAGTCCCGTGTCACTTTTGTAATAATTTGCTCCTACTGTTCTCCACCCCCAAAAAAAAAGAAAAAAGAAAAAAGAAAAAAAAATCATAATCATCTTCAAAATATCCAATCCTTTCTTTTATTAATGAATCCGAAAGATTCTCGGAACCGCCTCCATCGCTCGAGAACCTCAATTAGTACGGAGTAGCGACAGCTTGCTCCCAGTTCAAATCTTAAATCCAGGCCATAACCAGTTGGTGTGTCGTTGAATTTTGCTGTTTTTTTTGTAAAAAGAGACGCAATCTCTAAACATCATATATATTGGCATCCTCATACTGTTGCCCAAGCATCATAAGTCCGAAATCCGACCCAATTCGATTAAAATAATGTATATGGTCGAATCGAGTTAAGTACCCGTTTATATAACATACAACGATGATCAAGGCAATTATTGAGTACTTTTACACGCTGGTTACTGTCATGATATACAAGGACATTACCGTTATCGAGATGCTTTTTTCCAAGTTTAAATAGTTGTGAAGTATCAGATGATGCTTATTTAATTCTTACAAATTGCGCGCGAATTACTATGCATCGCATAATCACCTCAATAGGATAAATACAGGCTTAAAGGCAAAGTTTGTGATGAGCATTCCCGTATCGGATATTTGCGCTCGTATCTTTGAACTATGAAAAAAAATTCAACAAAAAAATTCGCATATATATATGTATATGTATATATGTATAACACCATCTCGAAGCTTTTCTCTTCATCATAGAGTGAAGACAACGCGCCACGGTGGAGCGTCATAAGGTATTAATTTCATTTAATTTCCTTAATCTTATATAAATAATAATAATTAGTTTCCTCCGCCTTTAAATAGCTCCCTCCCCCTATCTCCCTCCTCCTCAACCAAAACCGAAAAAACAAAAAGAAAAAGAAAAAGGACGAAAAAACCCCACCCTCTCTCTCTCACTCATAATGGAGATGGAGCCGAGGACGCCGGAGGTGGCGAAGAAGCTGTGGAGCGTCGTACGGGCGGTGGTGTTCATGATGAGGAAGGGCTTGTTCTCCAAGAGCAAGCTGATGGTGGACCTCCACGTCATGCTCAAGCGCGGCAAGCTCGCCGGCAAGGCCATAGGCAGCCGCATGCTCCAACACTACTCCGCCTTCACCTGCCGCTCCGACGACGACGTCGCCTGCGTCTCCGCCTCCTTCGCGTCCCGCGAGTACGAGTTCAGCTGCAGCAACACCCCCGCCAACAACCCCTTCTTCCCCAAGCGCGGCAAGCACCACCGCCACCACCACAGCGGCCACCGTCGCCACCTCACGCGCTACAACGACGCGGGGGCCATCAGCGCCGTCCAGAAGGTGCTCGAGATGCTGAACACCGCCGACGTCGTGGAGGCGTCGCCCATGCTGCTGCCGGGGTTCGGGAAGAGCCCCGCGGTGCGGCAGCTGAGGATCACGGACTCCCCGTTCCCGCTGAAGGACGACGACGGGGACGGCGGCGAGGTCGACGTGGCGGCGGAGGAGTTCATCCGGCAGTTCTACAAGGACCTGAAGCTGCAGAAAACCATGGCCCCGGTGGAGTCGCCGTATCATTATGGCATGTGGGGTTGAGCGTTGATGATGGGATGCGACGACGTTTTCCCGACATGGCCAACTTTTCCTTTCCTCGCGGCCGTGAATCTGGAGGAATGGGTTCCATAAGCATGAACCGACGCATTTCGCAAGCCCCTAATGTGGCAAATGCTAAAACATATAAAGATCGGATTACCAAATCGGTTTTACGAGGAGAAAACTCTGATCAGATCTCACCGGGCATCGAGAACGACTCGTTCCGGTGCCCGCTTACGGTTCGCGCGGTCTCTTCGTAAACCCGTTCGATAAATCAATCTTTATATCTTTAGCGTTAATCGGCTCTGAAAATACTTCCGGACGGCGGCAAGACTGGTTTGCTTATATGAAATACTTGGGGTATGAGATGGAGCTAGTTGGCACCTCTCTAAATTGCAGCAAGCTAGGAGGAGTTGGTTTTTCTTTCTAGGGTTTTTTCTTTTCCCCGTCTTTTAATTCTGCCCTTTTTTTCCCCTTTTTGGCAATTCCTCTCTTGCTGGCCACCGTGGATAATGAAAAGGCAAAAAAAAAAAAAGGAACCGAAGAGATATGGATTTCGCCCTCTCAAATCTTAGTATTATTTCGTTCTAACGTCACCGGAAATATATCGGGTTGGATCTGTAAAATCAATTAGCAAAATGGGCGCGATGGAATTTGCATATATCGTACTTCTTCGATAAAGCTCAATCACAATTTGGCACCGAACAGCAACGAGACAAGTGTCGCGCCGCGAAATCTATGAATGTGGCACGGCCTAGTTGATGAGAAGGGGCAATGGGTACATAACTCTTAGCGGTCGAAATTTGGCAGCCTAGTTGGACGGTCACCTCGAAGTGGTACTGAAAATTAAATGAGGAGGAAGGACGGCAAAGCGTTCGTGGATTAATGACGAGGGAGAGGCCGAGGCCGAGGGCTGTGCGTGACACGACGACATTCGCCGGCGGGGCGGCGAATCCTATGAGTCTCTCCGCAGTTCCAGGGACAATTCAGGAATCAGAGAATCTTGGTCTGATCAGAGTTCGCAGGGAAAGATGCCCTGTGCTCCCTGTACATCTATTTGGGTGCGAGGGACCCTTTTTGTTTTTGATTTTTTTTCTTTTTTCAAGTGAGTTTTGCATGAGAAATTAATTAGGATTTTAATTAGGTAACCTGGTAACGGGGATTTAAAAATGCCGTGTCTTAGGAGCATTTCGAGCGCAAGAACAAAAAAAAAACGACCATTTATGAATTCATATGAGAATAGCAGCACTTTTTTTTTAATCGAAGTAATTATCGGTACTCACATAATGAAAGCATTTCCTTGAAATTGTTATGGACAATCTCGGAGGCTGCCACGATGCTCTTATGTTAGAAGTACAGAGTTCACATTATTAGATAAACTTGCGTCATTGCTGTTGAAGGAATCGATCGTACATTATATAACGGGTAATTATCAAAGAAGTCGAATTCGCTGACCCTCTCTTCTTGCCTCCACGACTAGTTAGAGAAAGAAGAGAAAGGGCAAAAAAAAAAAGTAAAAAAAATTGTTAAAATATTATTAAGATTTATTTATGTCGGAGCTGGCCATGCCACATAAAATTGTCGGCGGTCTTGTCGGCGTTTTCTGATCAAAATTAGTCAAATGGATTGAAACAACGCAAATACAAAAATTTTGAGACTCAATTGATAAAGAAGAATACATTTATGCCTGAATTAATTCGAATAATTATAATAGATTGATAATTTTTTTTTTTTGGTAATTCTCTCGTCATATAACTATCTGGATTTTGTACTCTCAAGAGAAACCCAAGATATGTTTTGCTTCAGATATATGAATGATTGTGGCGGTCTATCAAATTGAAATTTAGGCAATGCCAGCCCGATGAAATTATGTTTAGTATTGGGTGAAGTGAACCACGTGCACATGGCGGTAGTTGGGCGAAAAAATCCGACAAGGCTTCTGAGTAAGAACAGCCGGACAGCTTGTGCCCGAAGCTTTGATAATTTTCGTCTGGTCCTGACTGAAATTCTGAGCGTACTTCCCACTTTCGCTAAAACCTAAGCAGCAGATCTACCTCTATTAATATCATAAAAAAATTCTAAATTAATATACATGTAATAAATTTATCTCAAATTAATTTTTTAACCATAAACAACTCCAAATCAGTACTAATATTTTTCACCATTAGAAATCTCAAATTCGTACAAATTTACTTTTCATTAATTTTTGTTAAATTAAATTAATATCAAGAAAAATCTCAAATTAGTATACTTGTGACAAATGAAGGACAAAAACACTAAATTGATACATCTGTCAATTGCCACGTGACATCTAACTCAATAATTTAACGGTAAAATTTAATAAAAACTATTGGAGATTAAATTTTTCACAACTATACCTATTTGGAGTTTTTAATTGTAAAAAAATTAATTATTAATTAAATTTGTCACATGTGTATCGGTTTGATATTTTTCGTAACGTTAACCCCGTCAATTAAGAAGGACATATCTTCATACTCCTTTTTTTTTGGCTCAAAATTGTGATGTTAGAAGATAAATTAGGTTCTGAAAATTATTGTAGAACTTTCTGTGGGGTAACCACAACATGGCTGCTTGTTTAAGTATGTCTCACTTAACCACCGTGCCACGCGACCGGAAAAAACAAAGAGAGAAATTATATAACGAAGCGTGTTTAAGTATGTCTCGCTTATTTAAAAGCCTATTGACAGCTTATCGTGTTGCTTTTGACATTAATTGCACGACCAAATCTTTTTTTTCACCTTCATAATCAAGCATTAACAACTCAAAGTCAATCATTGCAAATCATGATAGCTGGCATCGGACACTTCTTAAAACGGCTTAGACAAAGTTTTGTTGGATCACGTCTGTATATGGTTCGAGTACTATGACTGGCAGGGCGCACTTGCGAAAATACATTCACGTGCATACACATCTTTAAACAGAAAAAAAAAATGAGGGTTACTTGGTAAAATTTAAGTTGTTTATTTTTTTGTTATTTATCACTAGGGTTTAGAGAAGCTACTGCTGGCATGTTGCTCATTTTCGTATTATTTATGCTCTGCTTGTTTCGCAGAAACTGAATTGTTTAGAAAATATATTCTTCAAAATAATCGTTTATATCGCCTAAATAAGTTATTAATGAACAATGTGTCCATTCTTAACAATATTTTATGTCTAAGTATTCGTGAAAGATAGCATATTTTTTTCATTAATTTATTTTTGTAAGTGATATAAACGATCATTTACAGGAGAATGCTTCCAGAATAATTCATTTTTTGCAAAAAAAAATAATAATTAAGTTTTAGGGGTAAATTAATCCTCCACGTGGAACCACACCATATTAATAAAACTTGCTTAGTCTCTTAATCAGCTGAAATTTTAGAAACGCATGCCAAGGTTCTTGGCCAAGAGCCATGCTAAATCACTAAATCTACAGGGGAATCATCGGTGGCTCAAACGGAAATACACAGGTGTGCCATCAATTCCATATATAATCAGATCAATTATTGGGGATGGAGATCGACAGAGTTGGAAGGGTTCCACTAACTTTGGGGGAAATACATCATCACAAAATGATTTTATGTTTGCGTTCTCATTTTTATTGCAAAGAGCAAGAACAACGCTAGGTATATAAAAATTGGTAAAATAATAATAATGATGAATAAATCTATTAAGTGATGTGGTAGACTCATATTTTTCAATACCTTCTCGTGCTATGAGCTACTCTTTATACTTTACATTTAAAACAAGTCTGCTCTAAAAGTTTAAACTGTTTGAACAACATGTGATTTGATATTTAGATATTCTCAGTTTTCCCCTTGCATGTAAATTGTCGGTATAAATACAATGAAAACAAGGGTGTACAAAGATTTGCACTTATGACCTTTTGCTCGCACACGATGTAAAATTTCATAAGGTTATAACAAAAGCTCTAAATAAACTTAAGATGTCAGATGAATAGGTCGTTAAATCATCTTAATTACCGAAATGCTATTTTGTCGATTTTACCATACCGTTTTACTATTATGATACATCTTCGTGAATAACATGGATATTTTAGCAGACAAAGAGTTAAAGGTTTGAATTGTTAAGAAATAAGCGCACAAACAAAAGTAAATATAGAGCAAGGGTGAGAATAAAAATTAAGACACAAAGTTTATCCCCGTTGATTATTAAATTATGGCTACATCCAGCAAAAGATTCCACATAATTGGCACATCATATCGCTACAACTCAAAGAGAAAGATGTTATGTACAACAATAGTTATTCACGGACCGAAATCCAAACCGTATAAAATACAAGCTTAAACTATAAAATCTTTCTGGCGTTCCGGGGGCTGTTCCTGTCAATAGATGAATGCTTTTAGATCTACTTCGTTTTGCCAGAACTAACCAAAATCAAAAGGAAAAAATAGATTAGAGATAGAAATGAGTTTTTGGAGAAAAGGACCTCAAAATCAAGAGTAGGTGAAAGGCTTGAGAACTCGTGATGCGATGGGTTGCTCCATGATTGGTCTCGTCTCTCTCAAGCACTTAAGACGACCAGGTCCCTCCACCTAAAAGCACAATTGAAGCTTTGAGCTGGCGAATTCTTATCTTGACATTTTGCACTCAACACTCCTTCTTTTTTTTTTTTTTTTTTTGCTTTTTCAACATTCTTGTGGCTATGGAAAGATTAACTGAAGAAAGGAAAGGAAAAGGAGGAGAAAAATGTCAGAACGGGCAAAGAGACACGTGCCGTGCCTGATCTCATGATGCCGACCGTCTGATTCCGACCGTGGGGCCCGTGTCTCGTGTCCGGCTACCTCAATCATTGAGGTTTTCGATCTCTTCTTTAAACTTACTCATCTTCTTACTGGTCCGAATTCAATCATGTTTTCTTGATTTTGTCAATCGGGTGATCAAGATATTTTGGGGTCCGTTTGATCGAACGAAAGCTGTTTTCTGAAAATTATTTCTCGACTTTGCCGGTATTTAGACGACCCAAAACTAATTAATTTACAGAATAACGTTTTTTATGGAGCGACAACAATAAGTTTAAATTTGGAGAAAACAATTTCCATTTCTGACAAGTAGAAAATCATTTTTCCTGTACCACCAAACAAATGAAAATGACCCGTTGTCCTTAAAAAATATTTTCATGAAAAATATTTTCATTTGTCACGAAAATTTCGGTAAAACAGCTTCATCCTAGCTGTGAAATGGAGTTTACAACCTGCGATCATCAATCAGCTACATCTTATGGCCAAAAGAAGAAGAAGAAAAAGAAGAAAAAATCAGCTATATATGGCGTTCGACTCGATCACATGCGTCGAGCTCGAATGATGGGTACTTAACCAAGCATTCATGCTTCCGTGACTCGAATGAATTGATCCCCACTTGATTATGATCCCTGTTGAGAAATTTTTCTCCTCTCTCATGTTACTTGTTATGGACGATTCCTAAGATCGTTCTGAGCCGATTTTGATGAACTGACGTTTCAGTTCAAAAGACTGATAATTTCGGGCTGGCAATGCTCGATCGAGTCGGTCTTCTCGACGCAAACTCTTCACAACCCGAGATCTGGCACCGGCCATTATTAGCCACCAAGTTGATGCGTTGATAATGATCATGAAGAGTCGCACTTCGCAGCTCCTTGGCATCAATTCAAATTCGCGTACATTTCAATTTGCATAGCGAGATAAGCGTCCGGGGTCGCTTTCATTCTTTCCTTCATTATTGATGACCAGCATTGCTTTCTTATATTAATCTAACTGAAGGGTCACACCTGAGGCCATTGTGCTTTGACATTATGGACACTTGAAGATGTTGATTTATATATAAGAAACGAACGGAACGATCTGCAAGGGACATTGTTCAAGAGTTCACGATTACCTTATCCCATGGAGAAAAGAAAGTTCCCAATTGCTTATGGAAGAGTTTTGCTTCCAGCCATCGTAAGAACACCGATTTTCGACTTTTTTTTTCCCCAATAACGGCACCGAATGCGAACGGAACGAAGATTATAGTAACGCGTAAATTACACAAAGCAAAGTGCGATTAGATCTAGACGATGCTCATTCATTTGGTGACGAAATCACAACCACTATTGGGTAAGGCCATGGTTCCGTCTTCCCACAGGGTCACAGACATGCAGACACACAATAAAAGCCAAAAGAAGAAGAAGAAAAAGCCAGAAATCTATGGGGGGAGATACGTCTCGCTCGCTTTCGCTTTTGAATAAATCAAAGTCATGAATGTAATGCTGCTGCCCAAGATTCCAAAAAGCGTGAAGCTTTTAAGGCAAATGGGTGTCGGGGCTCATGTTTAAAATAGTATTCTGAGAGGAATAAAGGAGGAACAAGAGGGCAAAAGGCAAAGGCAGACTAGTGCATATGCCTTTAGTTGTGGGGTGCGGTAGACCCGCAATTGAAGCGGAAATCGATGGGTTCGGTGGCCAAAAAGTCAAGGGGCGGATGTGATGTGGTTCCGAGATAGACATTAATCATGGAGTTGTGTTTCCTGAGGAACTTGTTTTCCCAGGGTTGGATAATATAGTTGTTGCTTTGCGTGGGGTGGGAGAAAAGGGGTGCGTTTTTAAGAGTTTGAGCACATCATTAAACTTGTTTCTCGAGAGCTCCTTTCGGTGTTTGTCGGACCATGGTTTCAATAATAAGGATGTTCTTTAAAGATAGTTTGATACAGACTGTTACCGTGACGAGAGGCGCTGAAACTTTTGTAAGTTGTTTGATCAAGTGCTAATGATAATTCTTGAGAAGCGGTTATATTCGGTCTTACAATGTTCCATTTGTAAAATATGTATTGCCAAGCACACTAATTATATCGCTTCATGGCATAGCTACGAGGCTACAACCATAATTCGGCCGTAGTCGTGCCAAAACGAGCATCGAATCAATAACCATGACAATTGTGATTTTGTCTAGGAGAAGTAGATGAGATTAGGTAAATTTTCTGAATTTCTAAGTTCTATGAAAGTTTTTGTAGAAAAAAAATACATTCTTCTTTGCAACTTCCCTTCTTCATGTTGTCCATATCTTTGGCTCCATTTATTTCGTAAAAAATGAATAATTTTAAAAATGTTTTCCTAAAAATGTTCTCCCGCTTTGCTTACATAAATGGACGGACAATAAAAAAATTTCACTGTGCACGAAAATGTTCAGGGATAAATTATTGTCGGTAAAACATATTTCATTAACTAATTATCCCAAGCGATATACAAAATTATTTTTGAAAAATTATTTTTAAAATTATTTATTTTTTGCTAAATAAACGGAACATTAAAGTCACTTTGACTTGACTACGTTCCCTCAGAAGGGATTCCCTGTCTGAGCTGAAACAGAAGAAGCCCGTGAATGAAACATCAGGCCCAAGTGAGGAATGTATAGTTTCGGCATGAGCATTATGCAGATTTATGCCTCAGGTTGTCTCCAACGTCAAGGCCCGTAAAGCCCAATTGGCTAATTGGGCTGTTGTCCGTACTCATTTCTATGTTTGCAAGTGTCAAACTGATCCAAGATGATAAGTCTTACAAGAAGAATACCTACATTATCTTTACACAAGGCGTATGCCCGTCAAATGGGCGGATCGGTTCGAAAATGATCCGACCGAAATTAATCCATTCAACCTAAATTGATCTATTTATATCCAATATAATTTCTGCAGCCCGTACTGATTCTAACTCGTACTCAATCGACCTATATTCTCAAAACACATCCGTATTCATCTCATCGTATTAAAACTCATACCCACCCATTCAACCTGTTTCCATGTCATGTTAAGTGTAATTTTATATCAAATTAACAGAAAGTAAATTAACAAAATAAAAAGTCATCACTTGTTGTCGTTTGCCTCGCTTGACTCACCCGTCGAAGTATGTGTGTCAATTTAATATTACAATAGAAACTTGGTACATTCGCATTTACAAGGTTGTCATTAATGATTGATGAATTTTATTATTTTTTATTTTCTTTTCGTTTTTCATTTTTACCATTCCATCAGAATGCTTTTGCCTTCATTTTTAAATTTCAAAGAACCAAATGTTCCAAAATTGTATAATAATGTTATATGACTAAAGTTGAACTTATGTACTATTGTCTATATATATCATGAAAGATATGAGGTGTTCAGTATTCATTTAAAATATGGGCGAGCAAAAAAAGCCTTTCGGACTGGGATGAACCCTTACATTTTTATTCTCGTTATGGATGAGCTAACAAAAGATATTTAAGATGAGGTGCCGTGGTGTATGCTATGTGCAGACGATATTGTGCTTATTGATGAGATCAGGGTTGGGGTTAAAGTTAAATTAGTGTATGGAGAAGCACGTTAGAGTTTAAAAGATTTACGCTAAGTCGAAGAAAGACGAAATACTTGAAGTGTGAGTTTGACACGGCAGGAAGAAGAGATCAAGAAGCCGTAAATATGCTCGGATAGGAGGTCCTCAAGAAAGATACATTTAGATATCTGGTATCAATATTGCAAAAAGATAAAGAGATTGATGATGATGTAAGCCATAGAATTATAGCAGGTTGGATGAAATGGCGCAATGCATCGGGATTTTTGTGCGATCACAAAATTCGTTTATGATTAAAAGAAAAATTTTATAGAACAACAATTAGACTTGCCATGTTATACGGAGCTGAATGTTGGCTAGCACAAATGAAACACGAACATAAAATGAGAGTAGTGGAAATGAGGGAGTTAAGGTGGATGTGTGGTCATATAAGGAGGGATAAGATAAGAAATGAAGAGATTCGACGAAAAGTTGGAGTAGAACCGGTGGCAGAAGGGTGAGAGAGCACGAATTGAGATGATTTGGGCATATACTCCAAAGGCCCTTGATGCACCGGTATAAACAGAAGTTTGCTATCGAGAGCGTAATATGAAAAAAGCAAAACGTTGGCCGAAACTTACTTGGGGGAAAGCTGTAAAGCAATATTTAATGGAGCGGGAAATAGATTGGCGTACGATTTGTCTTAGCACGTACTGTAGGAATGCTATTAGTATTGTGGATGGGTGGTGTATAAATAGATATATATTTTTTTACATATTTATATCTTTTCTATTGCTTGATTCTGCTTTTATTTTTATGATTTTTTAGGGTCTATCGACCGCCGACCCCAACTAATTTAAGATAAAAGTGTTGTTGATGTTGATGTTGTTGATTGAGGCGGGGACCAATAGCCCGGTTCTCAGTTTCTAAACTTGAAACAGGTGATCGGGCGGTCCGGTTCCCAATTCTAAGCCTAGGACCGGACTGGTTGGACTAGACCGATTTTTTTTTAAAGTAAACTTAATATTTACTTGTTTAGGCTTAGGGTTTACTTCGCATATCTATTTTCTTACTTCTTTCTTTCGGAGACCTCTTTTATTGTCTTTCTCTTTCCTATTTCATGAACCCAATTTCTGTTCTTGTAATGGACGTAGGTGATAAGTTTGAAATTGAAACTTGATCGGACAAAAAACTAAATATTTACGATTTTTTTTTATGAACACCGGTTCCCGATTTCGAGGGTGGCCTATATAGTCCGCAATTCTCAATTTTTTATGGGAACCGAATCGGACCGGGAACCGCTCACCCCTAATTCAAAGCCATCCAACATTAAAATAATTCTTCAATATCCTTTTTATGCATCTTACCCGTCAAGTAACACTCCACTAATGTCAATTTTTTATTTTCTAAAAATAGAAAAAAATTCTCAACTTTTGCTATAAAAGGGAAAAGAAACTACAATTGAAAAAGTAGGAACATATTGAAGCTTAATACTAAAAAAAACCTTAAACTTTAGCATTTGTGACAATTATATCCAAAATATTTTTTGATCGTATCCAATTTTTTTTGTCTCATAAAAATCTCAAATTTTTGCTTTTGTTTCAATTTTACTAGCCTAGTATAAAAAAAATCCTCAATTTTTACTTTTGTGCCAATTCTATAAAAAAGATTTTGCTTTTGTCCCAATTTTATCAACTCTCAACTTTTACTTTTGCAAAACCCTCATTTGGAACTCACAATGATTGTCAACCAAAATTTTCAATGTGATCCCAGCAAGCCTCGAGGCTTGCCTCAAGCTAGGCGAGCTCGAGTTTGCCCGAGGCCGACGACTGTTGAAGAAGGAGGGAGAACGATAAAGGAAAAGAAAAAGGAAAAAAAAAAAGGGAAGATAGAAAGAACACTTCCTTTTCACTAGGGGTGTAAAAAAGGCCCGAGCCAGGTGGGTTGGCCCGGCCCGATCCGAAAATTTAATTGATTTTAGGACATTTTCAGGTCGGTTCGACGCCTGGATGGTTTTTAACATTTATATTTTTTCTTTAATTTAATTTTTTTCTTTTTATATTCTTTCATTTGGTAGATTTGTTAATTAATTTTAATTTGCAAAAATGAAAAAAAATAATTCGGCCCAACCCGAACTCAGTACTATTCATATTCGGGCCGACTCGGACTGGACCGAGACCCGACCCGGTCCATTCACACCCCTACTTTTCACTCTCTTTTCCACGACCCAATGAAGCATTCACAGCCTTTTCAAGGAAGAATGCAGATTGGACTTGCGCAAGGAACTCTTTCTTTCGGCTACCCATTTGGGATCCAACTTACGTTTTTTTTTTTTTTGGTCGAAGGATCAAACTTACGTTAAGTGGCAATAAGTCAGCAATATGCCACCTCATTCGCCTAGCGCCATGTGTCAATATGGGTCCCACTATCAACCTTCATTCTCCCCTTCCATTCTCTTCTCCGTTACTGTCATCGTTACTCCCCGACTCCCCCCGCCTCTCTCTCTCTCTTCGGTCACTCTCTCACCCAAGCTTTTCTCCCCACCATCGTTGCTTTGTCTCTCTCACCCGGCTTTCACCATCTTCTGCTTCTTCTTCAGTGCGCAGAAGTGGAGGTTCATTTTCCCTTTTTCTTGTGTTTGGGCCATAGCGTAATTAGCAATTAGCATTAGCCCTCTGCTATTTTATAACTAGATTCTTCCAATATTTGGCCGTACAGATATAAGTACAAGGAATTACGACTTTTTTTTTAGGTTGAATTTTCATGCCAACTTTGCTGATATATAAATTGTTAACAAAGTGGGAATACCACGTAAGATTACCTAACATCAATTATGAATTGAGATAAAAGTTAAAGCTGACAATTCTTTGTGAGGCAAAAAAAAGAGTTTTCAATATAATTGGGACGGATGAGAAAATGGAGGTTTTTTTTTTGGGTATTAGCTTGATAGAATCGGGATAAAAATAAAAATTAGGGGTTTAAATTTTTGGATATAATTTTGACAGATGCTAAAACTAGGAATTTTTGTTTTTAAGGACATATATATACATCTATCTATTTACGAAATTCAGCATCTTCTCAATTCTAATCATTTTGCGCGAAGCCCAAACTCGGAAAGCCCATGGACTTGATGCCGACGCAGCAACACCAGGCCCACTAATATTACTTTGTAACCGAAGTTTACCCGCCAACAGAATGCTGCCACGTTGCCTGATGCTACGTGGAAGTTTCCAACTGGTGGAAAATATCTTGCTTGATGGCTTCGACCGCACTGGATAACTGAGAAGCTAGCCTCCCCCTCCCTCTGCGCCATTTTACTTGTGTCACACCCCTTCAATAACTACCGAGAAGAAGCAAATTTCTGGGCGCAGAAGAGGAAGAGCGCATGCACGCAGGGCTCAAATCCAAGCTGCCAAATTCTATTCTCTGGATTCAATCCACTTCCGCGCCCTGAGGCCGAACCGAGTCCGATCTTCAGCTGATTCGATTCCGATTCCGTCGCTCGAATTCGTCGCTGCGTCGATCCGCGTTCATGGAAGCTTCATTGCTCAGTTTCTGAAGCGCAGTCGTCCGCCGCTAATCAGCGTGCCCGCCAATGGCTTCCTGGCTCAAAGCGGCCGAAGGTGCGCATCGAAATCTCTCTATCTTTATTCCGTTGCTGGATTCGTCGTTTGCGTGCTTTTTCGGCTTCGCGGACGTTTATAACATCCGATCCGAGGATTTTTATAGAGTCATTCGCGCTTGGATAGACAGTGTGCCTTACAGGAGGTGGAGTTACTTTTGGTCCTCCCTGATGTGTAGGCATGATGCCTTCATTTGTTATCTGTCGGAAATTAGTTTAAGGTTGTTCCATTTGATGATCAACATCGAAATAAAGCTGTCAATCTATGTTTGGTTTGGTGAAAGCAGGCGGAAAGTTAGGTTGCTGTGAGCTGTGTAATTCGAGCTATTTGTGACGTGCTTAGTGACGTTACCCTTGCGTATGCTAATTGAAATTGTCCTTACATTAGATTGTCATTGAGAATCAAACAAGTGATTCGGAATGGTCCAACATTAACTGGTAGTATCCACCGTTCTTTCTTTCAAATTTTCTGACGGAAGAGGATTTTCACTGAAAGAGCTCCCGCTTGGAAGTTACCAATAAATTTACTGCTGGATGAGATAACATGAGTTTTCACCTGTTGCACCGCCCAAAAACACGAGTCAGTGATCTACTTTTGTGTCTTTCATCTTCAGAAAGATTTCTATATTTCTGAAGTATTTACATGAGGTTCCTTTCTTTCAAACTTTGCCTTGAATTTTTCGCTAAGTGTGTGACTTCTTGAGTTCAATAGCACCTCATGAAGCTAGACGTCTCAAGCCTTCCGACATAACATAAATCTAATCAGAATTCAGACAGGGGAGGCTCATTATAGGCTTGGAAGCAATGCTGAAAGCTCTTTTTTCCTCTCTTAGCTTCGCCTGTAGAATTTTTGTCACAAATCATTAGGTGGAATTTTGGTGTTTACAGTTATATCAATCATGTAGTTCACACTATCGAATTGTTCTACCATGCATGTATTACATATAAATGCTCAAGTTCTTTTCATGAAAGTAGGCAGGACTTGTTGAAGAAATTGGTTTAGGTTCTAAGAGATTACCCAATTCAAACTTTTTCTTGCCACTTGCCATAAAGGCCTGTAAAGACTCTGCATATAAGAGCATGATAGTGAAGCCTGGCATTCTTTTGAGTGCCTTAAGCTTATTAATAACAATGGGTACTGAAAATTGTGGATTCTTTTTGTACAGATTTGTTTGAAGTTGTTGATCGAAGGGCAAAGCTGGTCGTTAATGATTTGGCAGAAGAGCAGAAGAGTTCGCCAGGTGAATTATCAGTGGTTTCATTGGATGTATTTTTCTCAAACTTCAATATTTAAGGGCGTGCTATTAGGTTTCGATCCTATAGTTGTTATCTACCCGTAATTGTGGTTGGGTGACTGCCATTTGCTTGGAAGTTAGAACATATGCATTTCAATCCGTGTCTGGAGCCAATTTCCCTTCCCCAGTATAATTAACTCTTTGCAGGTTGCTTGCTTTAGTGATTCTACAATTCATGAGGACTTTTCATGAAAGATGAGCTTTAGTAGTTTGGGACTTTTGGAGGGGTAGGATTGACACAGCTGATGTATAGATTTACTTTCTCTGGAAATGCTTTTGAAGTTCGAGATTTCCCTAATTGCCAAGAGAGTCTGCAGAGGAATGAAGCAAACTCATATCATCTAATATTTCGGAGGATTTGGGGCTAAATTTCATTTTTGAGTAAAATTTTTTTCTTAAAGTTACTACTCAAGTTGCTGAATAAGGACTGGTTAAGACTGTTCATGTGGATTTTTCCTAGTCATGTTCTAATGAGTAAGTGCCGGAAGTTTGAGATGCCACTGGTAAGTGTAATTCCCACTGACATGTCTAGGTGATGAGCCAGGGCCAGATGCTATGAAATAAGCACTCTCTTGAGTTCATAGTATGAATTATGAAGGTCCCTTTTGCTAAATGTTATGTTTGTGTGTCTAGTTAATTATCTGCTTTCCTTTTGAAAATCTGAAGCTTCTAATGGGCAAGGATCTCAAGCCAAAAGGACAAAGCAGCAGAAGAAGGTACTTTGCTCTCCGTCTTTGTTCCTGAAGAAATACCCTTTTTTTCAGGAAAAATAACTTAGAGCGCATTTTGATGCGTGCATGCTCTTGGCAGGCTGTTAAGCGTCCTTCTTCAACTGAATCTCCCAGAGAAATTGATACTGCAGAGGAGCATGTTAATGTCCGATCTCCACAGATAGATGCCAAACCTGACGGAGACACCTCTTCTGGTTCAGTTGAAAATGAGGGGAGCCATTTACATAAGTCAATATCTTTAGACAATGAACATTTGACTGACCTAAGCAAAGAAAAACCTGTCGAAGGCAATGCAATGCCTCCAGAGAAGCAGGCAAACAACATGATTGACCATGATCTGCGTACTGATGAAGTTCCAGCAGCTGAACCAATTGCTGAGAACCCCGTGTCAAGTCTAAGCAGTGATCTTGTCAATGAAAATGCTAAAGATGCCCATGATGAGAGTTCTGCCTCACCCCTGCCTACTAAAGTGGTTGAGGTTGCCGATGAAGATTGTTCGGTTGGTGCATGCAAAAATACTGAAGTAGAAGTTGCAATTGCTCCTACAAAAGATGAACAGGAAAGATCTCCGTTTGCAGTCAACGAAGTTTCCAGTAGAAATGGAGGTGAAATGAAACACGCTGATCCAATTGTTGGATCTTCACCCAAGAGAGAGAAGGACTCAGAGCATAAAGAGCAAGCTTCAACGAAACTGCAGGAGCAGCTTGATGAGGCAAACTAGTTATAATTCAGCGAGCAGATTGTCCATAATTTCTTAAGTTCTTAATATTTGTGACTTCTTGTCAAATAGTCCATTTGGTTGCTGTGCAGGCTCATGGTCTTCTCAAAAGTGCAACTTCTACTGGTCAGTCTAAAGAGGCCAGGTTAGCTAGGGTAAGTTCTAATCTTAGGATAGTCATACACATATAATGTGGTTGTTGTGATACTTTGCTTTAGGCAATCGTATGATTTTGGGCCTATTTGGTTCAGCATTTGGCTAAGGGACTTTAAGAAAATGCAAATCCCTTTGGGCTAAAGACTTTTTGCAAAATGCAAGCAGGATTTGGTTAAGTGTATTCTAAAAACACATTGAAAAACAACATTGATGTAAATACTGTTTAGTAAAAAATGAACTTTGTAAAGTATTTTAGTTAAAAAAAAAAATCAGCGATGCCGGCGACGGTGGCGGCCGCCGGGGTGTGGCGGTGGCGGCGGCGGCGGCGGCGGCGGCGAAGGTGACAAAGCTAAAATAACAAAAAATTAGTTGCATTTCGTAAAAGTTTCTTGGCCCAAAGTATCCCTAGAGGTACTTTGGGCTAAATGACTTTAGAGAGCATTTGAAATGCAAGTGCATCTGGCCGAAGTGAGCAAAAAATTGAACAAAACAGTATTTGCATTTAGCCAAGGGACTTTAGAGCCCAAATGCTCATCTACAATGCTGAACCAAACAGGCCCTATGTAAGTTGTTCTTGCAACTGATATTATTTTTCTTAAGGTTTTGGTGACAACAACATCAATATCAACATCAACAACACCTTTATCCCAAACTAGTTGGGGTTGGTGGTCGATGAACCCCAAAGAATCATAAAAATAAAAGCAGAATTAAGGGAGGAAAAAAAAGAAAAATGTGTAAAAATAAATACATTAACATCAACAACACCTTTATCCCAAACTAGTTGGGGTTGGCGGTCGATGAACCCCAAAGAATCATAAAAATAAAAGCAGAATCAAGGGAGGGAAAAGAGATAAATGTGTAAAAATAAATAAGTACATATATATATCTATCTATCTATCTATACACTACCCCTCCATAATACTAATAGCCTCCCTCCACTCCGTCCTAAGACAAACCGTACGCCAATCTATTTCCCACTCCATTAAATCTTGTTTTACTGCTTTCCCCCAAGTAAGTTTCGGCCGACTTCTTACTTTTTTCGTGTTATGCTCTCTATAGCAAACTTCTGTTCGTACCGGTGCATCTAAGGGTCTTCCTATCTATCTATCTATTTATACACTACTCCTCCACAAAACTATAGCCTTCCTTCACTCCGTCCTATGACAAACCGTACGCCAATCGATTTCCCACTCCATTAAATATTGTTTTTTAAGGTTTTGGTGACAAAAGAAGAAAAAATATAGTTTTGATAGTATATGACATTTTTATGCAGGGTGGATATTAAATTTGTGGACGTTTTCTTTTGCTCATTTCTCTTGTCAGTTGGCATCCATTTGACGGAATTGTAGTAGAACTATCATAGACGTTTTGCTAATGAGACAGAGTTAATTACTGAATCTGATACGTACCTTAACCAAAAAAAAAAAAATTACTGAATCTGTTTTCTTGTACTGCTCCAGTGGACCTAGTACAGCTATATTATGTTTAATCTCTTGAGTCACTGTAAAAAGAGGCTTTTGAAACTGTAAATGATAGATCCTGAGCAATTCTGATGACACTTACTGACCTCAATTAAATTGCGCCACAGCTTTAAGGTGGGACACAAGTCATCTTTTCACTCAAGACCCTTCAGATGGATTTATTTTTCTATAAAAAGGGGATGGTCGGCCAAAACTTACTCGGGGGAAAGCAGTAAAATAAGATTTAATGGAGTGGGAATAGATTGGCGTACGATTTGTCTTAGGACGGAGTGGAGAAAGGCTATTAGTGTTGTGGAGGGGTAGTGTGTATGTGTATATATATATATATATTTATTTATTATTTTTACACATTTATCTCTTTTTCCTCGATTGATTCTGTTTTATTTTTATGATTCCTTGGGGTCCATCGACCGTCGACCCCAACTAGTTTGTGATAAAGGTGTTGTTAATGTTGAAAAAGGGGATGGTCCCCAAATAGTCACTGGATTGTTAGCCATCTTTTTAGTCAAGACTATTTTAGAAGGATTTATTTAAATACTGAAATGTTACCCAAGTAGTAACTCTATGATGCTTACTCGATTGTCCAGGTTTGTACTGGACTTCAATCTCGTCTTCAGGAATACAAATTGGAAAACCAACAGCTCGAGGAACTTCTTACTTCAGAGGTAAATTTTAAGTTGCTACGAAGCAATTCTTTCTTTAGGTTATAATGATGTCAAGCAACTAAAGTGGAAGCGTAACTTAACGTCTAGAGAGAACTCAGCAAATCGTACGAGGCTCACATAAAGCAGCTCCAGCAAGATCTATCGGCAGCTAAAAATGAAGCCACAAGAGTAGAGTCAAGTATGGCTGAAGCCCTCACTGCAAAAAACTCTGAAATCGAAGCACTTCTCAAGTCCGTAGATTCCCTGAAGACACAACTTGCTTTATCTGAAGGAAATTTGGCTTCACTGCAGGTTCAAAACATCTTTAGCAATTATAATTTATATCAGCTTGCTGTCTCTCATTCTTCTGCAAAGTTTTGGCAATCATTAAGAAGGCTCTAGTATGTGCTTAAGAAGCATTTTGGGGTTTGCTGTTGCTGATAATGTTGTTTGTAGTGCAATGTAGCTTGTCTTTTCCTTTGCTGTGATAATTTATACATTGGGACATGGCTGACTGGTTGTCTTCCAGTCATTCTCCTCCCCAGAGGAAGGGATATTTTCAGTTCAAGAGGGAAAATCTCTGTGATTTGATTCCAGAGGCAGTATCGTAAAGTACTGTATCTTAAATGTGACTTCCCGTGGGATACTGTAAATGATATGGAGAAAAGATTGTGTGCATTTTGATTCCAAGGTCATACTTATTACAACATCCTGTTGTTTTACTGTCCTTGTGGAGGAATATTAGAGAATTAGGTTAAGGCTGAGTAAGAATTTTTAGTAATATTCTGGTAAATTTTACTAGTTTTCTCTGACTTTCAACAGACTTTCTTGAGTTCATCAGATTTCATTTTTTCTGCATGTTAAGTTCCTCCTGGAAGCATTCACGTTTATCTTAGGAAATGCTGGGTTGACCTGTCTTGCATGATTGCTGATAATACTTAACATGAATGTAATTGGAGAAATGACAAAGTTATAGCTAATCAGTTTCTCCAATTATATTGCGTTAGAATCTTCAGCTATAATTTGTGACTGCCCCATATGTCTTATTGTGGACTTCTCAATGCTATCTAATACTTCAATTGTTTTTACTTTTTCCCTTACCAGGTGAATATGGAATCTATCATGAGAAATCGAGAATTGACTGAGACGAGGATGATGCAAGTAAGTCGGCCCTCTTGCTTCTCACCTTTTCTAATTCGAATTGGAAAGGATAATTAGTCATGGAAGGTCTTGTGTGGATTCGAGAGCATGGCGCATGTTAATTGCTTTGATTGTTAGTGTTAAAGTTGCTGTCCCACATCGGTTGTGGATGGGTCATGTATGCTTTTTATATTCATATAATCTCTTTTCACCTATCAGCTTAATCTTTTGGGTTGAAATTTTTAACATGATATCAAAGCCAGTATTGTCCCTTTCCAAGAACGTGCGTCCACCTCCAATTAGTCAATTTCCACGTGCCGCTCGTAATCCGGCTTGCACGTGAGGGAATGTTGAAGTTGTTGTTCTACATTAGTTGAGAATGGGTCATGTATGGTTTTTATATTCTTGTGGATGCCTTGCACTTATCAGCTTGAGCTTTTGAGTTAGACTTTCTAACAATTAGATTTCCTTGAGTAAGCATACAATTCTTTTATAGGCCCTCCGTGAGGAGCTGGCTTCTGCAGAAAGGAGGGCAGAAGAAGAGCGTGCAGCACATCATGCTAGCAAAAAGGTTTGAACCGGATTTGTTTGCTTTCCTTATGTCTCGCTAATTTCTTTATTAAATGGAAAATAAATTTTATTTGTAGGCTGCCCGGGAAAGGGAAGTAGAATTAGAACACAGAGCTGTCGAGGCCTCCACAGCACTTGCGAGAATCCAGGTAATGTGAGAACTCAGATTTTTTTTCCTTCTGTATATTATTGTGGCAGTCTCTAAAATCTCCAGACACAGGTTTTCTGCCTTGAAATGAGTGTGAAGCAATGCTAACTTATTGCATGCCATATTTTCTTGATTATTCAGCGTACCATAGATGAGAGGAATGCAAGGATAGCCGAGCTTGAGCAGCAAAAGGCGCTTCTGGAGGTATGATTAATGTTTAACCTGCTTGTGTCCTCTTTCATCCTGGACACTTGGTTTGTATGAGAGTTAAATGCAGCTTTAGCTTACACTTTGTCAGCTTGAATACAATAGGTTGAAAGTTCATCCCTAAATCAAGAATTGCACGATATGGAAGCCCGTGTTCGACGTGAACAAAAGAAGTCTCCAGAAGAGACAAATAAACTGATTCAGGTACAAATGTGAGTCGTGCTTTTCTGTGGTAGTCTTTTGAATTATCAACTCTCTCACACAAAGACATGTCCTACGAAAAAATGCAGAACGGAAATAAATCTATATGCAGTTGGAATGTATATTCTTCACTCTAGCAGATTTCGTCGTTGAGTAATTGCTTCTAGTTTATTAATCTTGGATTGGTTTTTGTCTACTTGCTTAATGCATAATTCACATCCCCGAGTTCTGCACGTTATTCTATGCCGTCGATAGTAGCTTCTCATTCACATGCGGTATGAGCCTAGTTATTGATGGACTTCGTGAGGACAATAGTTTCGTCTATTCTTAAGGTGCAAAATTGTAATAGTTTCGCATATTGTTAAGGGTCCTTGTATATCCTTTTAGAATGACCTGACCTTCGTTGTGCGATCTCCGGCATAGTTGGTGCTGATTGGAGGTGTATCTCAGAGGTCAGTTTGAAGAAAAAAATCTCCCCATTTTTCATGAATGACTTTTCCTGATAAGGAACATGAATCATCTACAGATTGGCTTTGTTGTTTTTGAATAGGTGCTTTAGACATGAATGTATATAGCCCGGAATTTCATTGCAGTTTCTATATGCATTATGCTTCTTTGAACTTCTGCTCATGCCGTTCTTACCTAGACATGTGGCTGGAGATGAAAATTGGTAATGGAATCCTAAGTGTAGATTTTTCCTGTTTTATTGAGTCCCATACATTCATGTAAACCTTAATTTATGAAGATGCAGGCGTGGCAGGAAGAAGTTGCATCTGCACGTCAAGGCCAGAGAGATGCGGAGACCAAGGTTTCCACTATGGAGGCAGGTGTTCTTTGTCCCTTGCTTCTCTCTTTTCTTCTTGTAAAAGAGAACTGGACAGACTTTTTCTGTCAATTTTGCTGTAATTGGAATCTCTAACATAGATTTTAGAGCTTGTAACTGCAGTTCGATGTATTTGACCAATTCGCATGTGTAATTTCCACTTTACCCTGACTCTTGGTTTATTTATAGGCTGAATTGCAAAAGATGAAGGTTGAATTGGCTGCCATGAGGAGGGATGCTGAGCACTATTCTCGTCAGGTAATCCTAAATCTAATGTCTGTAAATCATGGTGGCGTCCTTCTTATCTTTTTACATATCTGTGAAATAGAGCTCAAGTTTCACAGTAGCACATTTGATGGGGAGGCTATTTGGTTCATGTGTTACCTTCGTGCAGCGTATGTTTCTTCGGTTGGAGACCAAATAATGAAAACTGGTAGGAACTGCAAGCTAACTCTGTATGTGCCTCATGCCAAGTGTCCAGTGACACTGACTTTATGAGTAGAATAGCACGGTCCTCCAAATTTCTGCTTGCACTGCCACTTTCTTGATCAAACCTGATATTTCAAGAGTTTGTTGGACAATATTGTCCAGCGCCAAGTATTCCTCCTGGGGAGTACTTTAGCAAGGATGAAACTGGAATTGATGGGTGCCCACACAAGTGGTGGAGCGAACCCAAAAGAAGGATAAAGACTCAGCAGAAATTACTTAATTTTTTGAGGCGGCGGAAGTAAATATTGGTGTGGAGGAATGTTAAGGTGATGAAAACGTGAATCTATGGCCATATGGGTAAAGTTGTACCTTCTAATTGGCAGTAGGTTTGGGTTGATGGTGGTCTGAAACCAAGCAAATTGTTTGATTCTCTTACTTGAACTGGCGTTATTGTAAAATTTTATAATTAGTTTGCTTATCTATCCTCGTTCTGGTTGACATTGGAAGCAAATGGCAAATGTCCCTGGGATCTGAAAGGGAAAATAATCAGATAAATGAGGTCTAAACCATCACCTTCTCAAATTCAGAGATTGATGTGATTTAAAATACATATAATACTGCAGGTCTGGTTAGCTCATAGGTCATACCTTTTTTTTCAATTGATATTAGTTTCACATGTAGTTTTGCAGGTCATATTGGATGTTATGCCTTTCTCTTAATTATCTCTTAGAACCATCATTTACTTCACCAAATCTTTCCTTAATGTTATCCACCTGCCAATGTTCCTTGAAATTTCGCCTGTCTTACTGATGATGATTACTTAATGTTGCTGAGATAGGCTGACATAGCTCTTAAAAATTTCCTTCAACAAGTTTTCTTGTCTTTGCTTGATTTGTTGATTTTACCTGAATGTCTTGTTCCATCTTATGTAATTATTTTTCTGCTGCTGGTAAATAGTTTTTTCTTGGTTTGCTTCTTTCTTGCAGGAGCATACGGAGCTTGAGAAGCGGTATCGTGAGCTCACTGATCTATTGGTAGCCTAAACTCTTAGTTTCAAATCGTCTGGTTACCAAGTACAACACACATGTATGATGTCTTGTTCGTTGTTATGACAGTACTACAAGCAAACACAACTGGAAGCCATGGCTAGTGAAAAGGCTGCGGCAGAATTTCAATTGGAAAAGGAACTAAACCGTACTCAAGAAGCACAGGTGGGATGTATGGTTTATGTCTTCTAATTGACAGGTTACCTGTACTTCAAATAATCGTAGAGCCTATAACATCAACGTCTCTCCTCTTTTTTTTTTTTTTTGCTTATGAACTGTTTGTTACGTCAGGCGTAGCGAGCTGGTTATAAAAAAAGAGCTACCTTTATGAGATGAACTTTGTTGATATTTCGTTGGAGCGTACCCTTTTTAACGACGCGTTGCATCGGCGCTCGGGTGTAGCAAAAAATGAGTAAGGGTCTTTGCATCAAGATAGGTGGATGCAGGGGTAAGGAAGCTAGCCTTGGGTCATCATTCCTGGAGTGATGCGCCACATCGGTGCTCGGATGTGGTGATAAATGAGCAAGGGTCTTCATACTTCCGTGGGTGAGTGTGGGGGGCAAGAAAAGCCTAGGGGGTAGGGATTAGTTTGGGGAGTTGGAATGTAGGAATCTTAATGGGTAAATTGAGAGAATTGACGGCACTTTTGCTAGAAGGAGAGCGAATATTGCTTGCCTGCAAGAGATTAAATGGAAAGGAGAGAAGGCTAAGGAAGTGGATGGCACCGGATTCAAGCTATGATATACAGGTACAGCAAAGAGTATAAATGTAGTTGGGATTTTGATCGATAAAAATTTCAAGGATAGAGTTGATGTTAATAGAACAGGAGATAAGATTATTTTAGTTAAAATAGTAGTAGGAGATTTGATTCTGAATATCCTTAGTGTGTATGCCACTCAAGTTGGACTGCAAGCGTTCGAGAAGAGCAGGTTTTGGGAAGATTTGGAAGAGATTTTAAGGCGGATACCACACGAGGAGAAGGTATTCATAGGAGGAGATCTAAATGGACATGGTGGTCAGAGTAGTGAAGGTTTTGATAGAGTTTATGGAGATTTTGGATATGGAACTAGAAATGAGGCTGACGACATCTTGAGTGTGGCATTAGCTTATGATTTGATGTTGGCAAACACCTTTTCTAGGAAAAGAGTCACATCTGATCACTTTTCGCAGCGGTCAAAATTGTAGTCAGATTGATTTCTTTCTTGCTAGAAGATATGATAGAGCCTCATATGTAGATTATAAGGTATACCCTGGTGAATGTGTAGCTACACAACATAAGTTGATGGTCATAGAAGTTCGGTATAACAAAGTACAAAAGATGGAGAGAAGTGCGCAGCACCCCAGAGCAAGATGGTGGAAGTTACATGAGGAGAAACAAATATAATTTAAGGAAAGAATGCTACAAGAAGTACCGTGGCGACTGGAGGGCGAAGTAAATATGATGTGGAAGATGTCTTAACTACATCTAGACAGTGGCAAAATGGGTGTTAGGGGAAAGTAGAGTGAATGGATATCAAACAAAGGGAACTTGGTGGTGGAATGAAGAGGTACAGGAAGCAATTAAGCAGAAGAAGGAGTATTTTAGATGCCTACATAAATGTTCTAATGAAGAGAATTTGCAAAAGTTTAGATTGGCGAAAAAAAGTGCTAAGAAAGCTGTGCGAGAGGCTAGAGGCTAGAGGCAAGGTTTTCACCGAAATGTACAACAAACTTGGGAACAAAGAAGGAGAAAAAGTCATCTATAGACTTGCAAAGTCTAGGGACAAGAAAAGTAAAGACTTGACACAGGTTAGATGTATCAAGTATGAAAATCAAACACTCTTGATAGGAGATGAAGACGTGAAGGGCAGGTGGATGGGTTATTTTAACAAACTTTTTAATGGGGAGAGCGATAGAAACGAGGTGGATTTGGAAGATACTTCTGATGATTCAAACAGAAAGTTTGTGTTAAAACACGGGAAGTTAGGGAGGCATTAAAAAAGATGAATATTGATAATGCTTTGGGACCTGATGGTATTTCTATTGAAGTGTAGAGATGCTTAGGGGATGCAGCAACAAGTTGGTCGACTAGTCTTTTTAATAAGATTCTCCATACTAATAAGATGCCTGATGAATGGAGGAAGAGTATACTTGTGCCTATATACAAGAACAAGGGGATATCTAGAATTGTTCTAACTATAGAGGCATCAAGCTTATGAGCCATACAATGAAGCTGTGAGAAAAAGTCATTAAGCATCGTTTGAGAATAGAGGAGGTTTCTGTCAGTCAATTTGGATTTATGTCAGGAAGATCTTCCATGGAGGCTATTTCCTTGATACGACAATTGATGGAGAGATATTGAGAAAGAAAGAATGACCTCCATACAGTGTTTGTGATGGATTCTTGAGAAGAAAAAAGTACCTTCAAAGTATGTAGAGGCAATCAATGATATGTATGACGGTGCTACTACATGTGTGAAGGCTTGTAATGGCATATCAATTTATTTTTCAATCACAGTAGGCTTACACCAAGGTTTTTCTTTGAGTCCTTACCTTTTTGCCCTGGTTATGGATGAGCTAACAAAAGATATTCAAGATGAGGTGCCGTGATGTATGCTATTTGCAGACGATATTGTGCTTATTGATGAGACTAGGGTTGAGATTAACGCTAAGTTAGAAATATGGAGAAGCACGTTAGAGTCTAAAGGATTTACGCTAAGTCGAAGTAAGACGGAATACTTGAAGTGTGAGTTTGACATGGCAGGAAGAGGGAATCAAGAAGCTGTAAATATGCTCGGACATGAGGTACCCAAGAAAGATACATTTAGATATCTTGAATCAATATTGCAAAATGAGGGAGAGATTGATGACGATGTAAGCCATAGAATCAGAGCAGGTTGGATGAAATGACGCAGTGTATCGGGATTTTTGTGTGACCGTAAAATTCCTTTTAGGTTAAAAAGAAAATTTTATAGAACAACAGTCAGACCTGCCATGTTATACGAAGCCGAATGTTGGCTAGTACAAAGTAAACATGAGCATAAAATGGGAATAGCGGAAATGAGGATGTTAAGGTGGATGTGTATTCATACAAGGATGGATAAGATAAGGAATGAAGAGATTCGACGTAAAGTTCGAGTAGAACTGGTGGTGAAAAAGATGAGAGAGCATAGATTGAGATGGTTTGGGCATATACTCCGAAGGCTTTTAGATACACTGGTACGAACAGAAGTTTGCTATCGAGAGCATAACACAAAAAAAGCAAGAGGTTGGTCGAAACTTGCTTGAGGGAAAGCAGCAAAGCAAGATTTAATATAGTGGGAAATAGATTGGTGCACGGTTTGTCTTAGGACAGAGATAGATAGATATTATTTCTTTTCCCTCGCTTGATTCTGCTTTTATTTGTATGATTCTTTGGGGTTCATCGACCGCCGATCCCAACTAGTTTGGGATAAAGTTGTTTTTGATGTTGATGTTATGAACTGTTTGATTGACCAGGCAGAGGCAGAAAGAAATAGGTTCTCACGCAGAGCTTCATCATCCTGGGAAGAGGACTCTGAAATGAAAGCACTTGAGTATGTTGATTCGTCATGTTTATCTTATGAAGTTGGCAATATTATTGTGGTCATTGTTAGAGAGAGAGAGCGCCTTACACAGTGTTATACTCCACTCAGGAACAAGTTTAATTTGATTTGCTCCTAATACTTTAATCTGCAGGCCTCTCCCCTTGCATCACCGTCATATGGTTGGGGCAAGCATACAAGTGATTCCTCTCACTTTTATCCAACTTTT
This sequence comes from Rhodomyrtus tomentosa, assembly GCA_028455895.1. Classification (NCBI taxonomy): domain Eukaryota; kingdom Viridiplantae; phylum Streptophyta; class Magnoliopsida; order Myrtales; family Myrtaceae; genus Rhodomyrtus; species Rhodomyrtus tomentosa. The sequence goes on from JAPCWY010000004.1 coordinate 38,654,780, forward strand.
CTCCTTTTTGATTTCTTTTTTGTTCTGAATTGCTTTAACATTTCCAATGCAGTTGCAAAAGGCAGCTAAATTGTTAGATTCTGGTGCTGCAAGGGCAACTAGATTTCTTTGGAGATATCCAACAGCCCGGTTGCTCCTACTTTTTTACCTGGTAATTACTTGACTCTAGTACACGGATTCATGATGGGGAAAGTTTTGGTACATAGTTTTTCTCATGATAGCAGTTGTAATTTTGCAGGTATTTGTACATCTTTTCTTGATGTATCTTTTGCATCACCTTCAGGTACTTATATTTGGCCAATTCTAATAAGCGTGTATTTTAATTAACTGATCGGAGCAGATATTTCCAGTCTCTTTATTCTTCTAATTTAGATGATCAGATGAATGATGAGATAAAGAGTTCAGCGTGAGAAACCATGCTAGATAGATTTTAGGATGAGAATGTAGACAAACAAGCCACATCAATTTCCCTGTATACTAGATCTGCCCAATCCTCCAACTTCATTATTTCTTTATTTTGTCTTTTTAACAGGAACAAGCAGACAAATTTTCTGCCAGTGAAGTCGCAGAGTCTATGGGACTTGCTAACCCTACGTTACCGTGATTGTCTGGACTTGTCAGCACAAAAGCTAATATCTTCTTTATCCAGAGTGGCTTGAAAGAAGGCTTGGACAGTAAGAAAGTGTCCGCCCGGACTCCATAACAATGAGTCAGGTTATCGAGAAGCCTTGTTGGAGGACAAGCCCTTCACACTAACTTAATTGATGGTCCGGCATTCTTTGAAGCCAGTCATATTCCTTGAAATGCAAATATCGTTTTTTTGATCGCTCCACCAGAAATATGAAGTGTTTTTATTGTCTGAACTGAACAGGGCCAGGTCTCTCCAGTCATCTAAGTATTTTATTTTTTGCTGACCCCTTATTTTACTTTGAACTTACTAGTGGGTCGTGATTCATCTTTGTTTTATCTGCACTGTGTGACTCGACAGTGATATAATGTGTACATATAAGGCGGCAGAAAAGGGCTCTCTTCAGGAATTAAATGAACACGATTGTGGAATGGGATGCGAACCTTAGATTGCTAATTTGACCCATCATTTTCATGATCATCTCCTTGAATGAATGTGGCTTTTGCAGATGAACGTATTGCATCCCCTCTGACTGCCTGTCTTGTAAGGAGTGATGGTTTCTCCAGTCGATCAGAATATATTCTTGTCCTGGATTTTGCTCTGTTTTTGTTGCTGGTGGTGGTCTGGAGTCAATTTGCTAGTGCTGATGCGAGCCATAATCTTGGCTGTGAACTTAGTTTTTGAGCATGTAATGATTTTTGCCGACTTGTGAAAGGGGACCGAAGGGGGATTTCAATTACGAGGAAGCAGCCCGCTTCGGAAACTTCTTCAGTGTGTCATGGGCATCAAATCATGAATTTTTATGTAGATAGTTATCTGTGGTTCTTGTACGCGAAATATCTGCAGATAGTGGGATAGAAGTTGGCAATCAATCAAGGGTGTGTTTATTTTGCAAAAAATATATTTTGAAAAATATATTTTTTAAAAATGATCACTTGTATCGCTTTAAATAATCAGTTTATTAGACGCTTTAAATAATCAGTTTATTAAACATATTTTCATTATTCACATTAATTTACGTTAAATATTTTCAGGAAAATAAAAAATATTTTTCGTTTATATATTTTGAAATAGATACAACGCATCATTCTTAAAAAAATTTTAAAAAAATTTATTTTTTTGGCATATATATTTATATATTCACATAAAATTTGGAACTTTTTTTTTTTGGTTCAAGAAACTCCTGGCGGCAACCATCGCAATTTGATCAACACCACCAGCAATTAAGCCACCTTATCATTGGAAGATCCGGCCACCACTGCCAGAGTTGGGCGCCGCCGCTTCCACCACCGCCACCACCTTTGGACCACCTCTGCTAGCAAAGCGATGGTAGTACACCACCACAGTTACCAAGGCTGACGCCTCCTTTCGGACTTGGCTGTCGTGTCAATCACAAATATCGAGGACAGCCAGCCAGCGCCGCTAGACGGTCACCCCTCCGCGCACACACACACTCTCTCTCTAACGTTTGGAGCACCGTGACAAATTCGGCTAAAATCGAACATTCGACCGATATCTTGGTACGATGCCGTTGAGACAGTAACTGCGGTGAACGGCTCTTGTCGCCCCGTCACTTGATGTAAAAAGAAACGAAGATTCCCGGCAAAAAGAGGGGAAGTTCGTCCTTTATCCAATTGGGATCCGTCCGTACTGACAGAGGTGAGACACGTGGCCATCCTCTTCCTTCTTTCTCCCACTCTCTTGATCGAACATTTGTCCTTTTGTCCGCCGCGATGATCTGCATGGCTTTAATGAGTGTCCTCTCGATCCTGATCTCAACAGTGGCGATGGGTTGACCCTCCCATCCGACAGCGACAGCTTTGAGATAATTTTATAAAAAGCATATCCCGTTTGCCACTTTTGTCCGATTCGGACTTTTTGTAATCCGTCACGGTGGGCACTGCAATTATCATTGTTGTCGGTATAAAGAGCGCGAAGGCAACGTGCTCGAAGCGCAGTCGTCGCTGGAGAAACTGCTGATCCGTAGCTTGTTCTAGTGCGCACTGAGAGCGAGAATCCCGGGACTCCGCGGTGGTTTCTCTGCTTCTCTTCTTACTTCAGTCGGTGTCGTTTGACCTTTGAGCTTTGGAGAAGTAAAGGAGGAGGCGGGGGAGAGAGGTTTTCACGGCGGAGATGGAGAGCACGATGAAGGATCTGAGACATGGAGCGACCGTGTTGGACCCCAAGGCCACCGTCGGAGGCGGCGTCGAGGACGCGTACGGCGAGGATCGCGCCACCGAGGACCAGCTCGTCACTCCCTGGACCTTCTCCGTCGCCAGGTCAAACTCCTCCTTTGACCGATGATTGATCTTCGACCTGTAGGATTCTAGTTCGTTGTTGAGTATCCGGGCTTTTTGGGTGTAGCTTCTGGTTTTAGATTGCACGAGCTTCGGTCAGGAGTCGATTTCCATCAGTCTATTGACTCTTATTCAGTTTGTGTGTTCTGCTTTTGGTGTGAGTTTGTCACTCGACTGTTCTGATGCATTTTACACCGGCACTGGTCCAACGCTGTCGCTCAGTCAAGTCAAACATAGCATCTCCAATTTTGTTAATGGATGTCCTAAATTTTAGGTGGTCAAGTCATTTTGAGATTTGGATGCGATTCCAGGAAAAGTAATGGATGCGCGGTTGATTTGCAGTTGACTAAGACGATTTCAGAGTCGTATCCTTTTCCCATAGATCATAAGGATCTTCACATGGACTCAAGTCTGTGTTCCCTCTCTCTTTGCCTGTGAATTTTGTCTATGAGTAATACACAAAAGTAAACACTGTCCAGTTCTTCATGATATTGTTATCTGTCGCATGAACTGTTGATTTTGTGTCCGAACAAAGAGAATTTGTCACAAAGTGTTGACTCTTCACCTCCAATGCAATGGCGATTATCTGAAGATGGATGGTTACAGCTTTTTTTTTTTTTATTACGGAAAAAAAGCCGTTCGGGATTCTAAGATATCTGATCCCTTCCCTTGTTTGCTTTCCACAATTTCCCGATCTGACTACTCCTTTCTGTGGACATCTGATGCAGTGGGTACTCTTTGTTGAGAGATCCTCGCTATAACAAGGGGCTCGCTTTCACTGAGAAAGAGAGACATGCCCACTACTTGTGTGGCCTGTTGCCTCCTACCGTTTCATCTCAGCAACTTCAGGTTCGATAATTGCAGCATCCTGAGTCTCCATCCCATTTCTGCACGCCTTTTTAACTCCATGATTCTGTATAATTTGTCTGACTGTTCTGCTCATCATGAATTCGTAATAACAGGAGAAGAAACTGATGAAAAATCTTCGAGAATATCAAGTTCCTTTGCAGAAGTATATGGCCCTGATGGACCTGGAGGTACACTTTTTTTATTTGTTGTCGGGATCTACAGCTTTTCATTTGGTTCATTGTAGCAAAGTCAAAAGTGATGTGTTGAGTTTGCTTCAATCATCTTAAGGAAGAAATATGGCAACAAACGACGGAGGAGACATTTTGTGCTCATAGAACATCAAGACAAGAATGATTTTTTTCTCTATCTTTTTTCTGTTTGGGTTTCAAATGCATCTGTTCTTCATATACAGGAGAGAAATGAACGGCTTTTCTACAAGCTTCTTATTGATAACGTCGAGGAGTTACTTCCAATTGTCTATACTCCGACCGTGGGCGAGGCTTGCCAAAAATATGGAAGTATCTTCCGGCGACCTCAGGGTTTATATATAAGCTTAAAAGAGAAGTATGCAGTGTTTCTATGAGCTTTGACTTGTCCCATGTAAATGTAACTATGTCATAAACCTATGAAATTTTGTTTCCATTTCCAGGGGTAAAATTTTGGAAGTGTTGAAGAACTGGCCAGAGAGGAGTATTCAAGTTATAGTCGTGACTGATGGAGAGAGGATCTTAGGACTCGGCGATCTTGGATGTCAGGTGAGTTTAAGCTCTTTTAGTTTCAATGGACATGAAGATATGGATAATACATCGTATGTGTGACAAGCTTTGGTACCTGACCGAATAGTACTTTTCTAGGGTATGGGCATCCCTGTTGGGAAATTAGCGCTGTACACAGCTCTTGGAGGAGTTCGTCCTTCAGCAGTAAGTAATTTTGAATGGCGCATTCCTGCCGGCGTTTGTTATTCCACTCCAAATTCCATTTCCGAAAGTTTATTTGAAAATTTTGAACATGGCCACATTCTACAGATCGAAAGTTTGGAGTGAGGCATCTGTTTGTAGCTACAGATGCATGCATTACAGGATCTGATCTTATTATTACTTGTTTTCTAGTGCTTGCCGATAACAATAGATGTGGGAACAAACAATGAGCAGTTGTTACAGGATGAGTTTTACATTGGTCTCAGACAGAAAAGAGCAATTGGACAGGTTCCTTTACATCTCTCATGTTTGTTAACCCTGTTATGTATTCGGCCTAATTGAGGTAGGTTTTGCAAATTTGCAGGAATATGCTGATTTTCTTAGTGAGTTTATGAGGGCTGTCAAGCAGAACTATGGAGAAAAAGTCCTTGTGCAGGTCAGGCGTTTACATTGTTGTCCCTACGGAGTTCTCCGAGCTGTTTCATATTTTTATCTGGACCAGATTCACTGTTTTCCTGAAATCTGCAGTTTGAGGATTTTGCGAACCACAATGCCTTCGATCTGCTTGCGAAGTATGGAACAACTCATCTTGTCTTCAATGACGATATACAGGTATTTGCTTTTAAGTACCCTCAATGTCAGCATGTAGATCCATTTCTGAGCACTTAGCTGTTTCCTTCTTATTTGACAGGGAACGGCAGCTGTTGTGCTTGCAGGAGTTGTGGCTGCGCTGAAATTACTAGGGGGCACGCTGGGAGATCACACCTTCTTATTCCTTGGTGCTGGTGAGGTGAGTTAATTTTTGTTCGCCACTTCCTCTTTCTTAGCATTATATTAGGAGATGGACTCGGACTTGCATTTTCGTTTCGACTCGGATCATTCTATTGAAAAAATGATGAATTTCCTTGCTAATTATGCTCTTTCGTGTCCCTCCCTTTTCATCATTCGGTTAAGTTTAGGCGTAATTTTGATTATGCCCCAGGGATGTTCGTATTGGCTGTTCTTAACGTTGCTTCTTTGCTTGACTTAAACATGCTTGGCCAATGCAGGCTGGGACGGGCATAGCTGAGCTTATAGCTCTTGAGATGTCGAAGCAGGTATTTGACCGATGGATTTGTGCAGATTAGTGTCCTAATTGTTACGAAGTTCTAGCTTTAGCACTTTTAGTAGTTTTTATCGCTACGTTGTAGGTGAAAGCTCCTGTGGAGGAGACTCGTAAGAAGATCTGGCTGGTCGACTCTAAGGTTAGCAGTCGGTTTGATACGACTTGACTGTAAAATGGTGAATGAGTACAACTTCGACATCATTCTTCTGTCAAAATGTTCTCGCAGGGATTGATCGTTCGTTCTAGGAAAGAATCGCTTCAGCACTTTAAGAAGCCGTGGGCTCATGAACACGAACCTGTCAAGGATCTCTTAGGTGCTGTCAAGGTGCGTAACATAAATACACGTTCTCTTCTTAAATGTTTGCAGATTTTGACAGCGTTCTTCATTTTAGCCACTAACTATGCATACTTCATTACCTCCTCAGGCAATCAAGCCGACAATTCTGATTGGATCCTCTGGAGTAGGAAAGACATTTACAAAGGAGGTCATTGAGGCACTGTGCTCCTTCAACGAGGTGAACATTTTATGTTTTTTCCCCACAATCGCAGGTTGTTAATAATGTCCAAACTCTCACATCTCTGATACAATTCGATGCAGAAACCTCTCATCATGGCTCTATCCAACCCAACATCTCAATCTGAGTGTACTGCGGAAGAAGCCTATACCTGGAGTAAGGTGATTCCAAATGGCATTTTCAATGTCCTTTGTATCTACAATACAAATTTAATATATGACTTAATGAAGCTGTCCCATCCAGATATGCCGTCATGTACTTCCAATTCTGTCATTCCTACTAACACGCTGTTCTCGAATTGCAGGGTCGTGCAATATTTGCCAGTGGAAGTCCTTTCGATCCGGTGAAGTTCGAGGGCAAAGTCTTTGTCCCTGGCCAGGTTATCTTTCTTCTTTAGTGGCTTTCACAAGTTTACCATTTGGCATGTTAACTGGTCCGTTATCCAAGACTCAGATTTCGATTCATATGTCGATATAGTCCAACAATGCTTACATATTCCCGGGATTTGGTCTCGGCGTGGTCATGAGTGGGGCGATCCGAGTCCATGACGAAATGCTCCTGGCTGCCTGTAAGTGCATTGACATACCGATTATATTGGCACTTACATATTTGTAGTCCTTTTTTCTATTCTACCTTTGCCGCTTGTCACCGTCTATCTACGATGCAGCGGAAGCATTGGCCGAGCAAGTGACACAGGAGAACTTTGAGAAGGGACTGATCTACCCGCCGTTTTCCAATATTAGGAAAATCTCTGCTCACATAGCTGCGAAAGTCGCTGCTAAGGCATATGACCTCGGTGAGCCCCCTATCTGTTCCCCTTCTATTTCCTATCTAGATGCACGATTTGCGCGCTGTCTTTGCTACCATATCTGGCTTACCATTCTCCTTCCACAGGCTTGGCATCGCATCTTCCACGCCCGGAGAATCTCATCAAGTATGCCGAGAGCTGCATGTACAGCCCAGTGTACCGAAACTATCGCTAGAGAAATTGAAGCATTCGACCGGTACAAAGGTCATGTCGGCCACATTCTGGAGGTGTTTGTAACGAATAAATCTCTCACGAACTCGTCTCCCCGCTATCAGTATGCTAAGTCTCGTCGAGTCTTTTGTATAATCCAGATTATAAATGCCTTGTGTCATCACGGATACCGCATCTTTCTAAATACGAGTGCTTCGGTTTTGGAGCGGTTCTGTTCACCCATCTCAATACGTTTTCCCTACGCCCCTCCCCCGTCTGTCGAGCCCCGACCGTTGTGCCCTTGTGCATTGGACTTTGGCGACCGCCTTTTCATAGTCTCGATATTCGACATGGGCCTGAACATTCTTTTCCTCTAGTTCACTCTCAAATGTGGCAAAATTTCTAAGCGAGGTTCTTGCTTCTCTCGACTTGACTTGACTTTAGCTTAGGCGTTCAAGAAACAGTACCTAAATGAACCCTTCTCCGACTTGCCGTGAACTCCTGGAGTCTGAACAGAGTCGTCCCCGAATGGTAACTGCTGCTTTATCGGAAATGTCGAGATTTCCACAAGCAAAAAAGCCACGAGTTGTACTTCGCATGGTAAAAAAAAAAGGCAAAAATTAACAGAGCAATGGCGTGGCTAAATCGCCTTAGCGGCTCCCTATTAGCGATCCCCATAATTATTAGGATAGAAGTACTTACACGCGAAAGATCAGCAATGAATGGCGGAGGGATATAAAGATTAGGGGATTGGTGCCTTCGGCGCCTATATGACACAATGCATGATAACTATTCCCTACTTAGATCACCGACCAGTGCGAATTGCCAAGGCCGTCAGATGAGGCCCACTCAAGTCTGTTCTGTTCCGTATGTATTAAGGTCGGCATGAGTATCGCTGTAGCGCTGGCTCAGGTAAGTCCCGCATTTGATAGGAGGGAACCTGGCAACAGAGAGAGCACACTATTAGTCGGCTCAAGAGCCACAACCGTCCACAAAAAAAAAAAAAAAATACACCAAAGTACACCAGATTTGTCGCGCAATATCCCAAAAAAGAAAAGACAAAAAAAAAAGAACGGCCAAAACAAGGATTTCTCTACAATGCACATGCCAACTTATACAACACTAAGCAAGAATTCGCCAATCAATCTTTGCCCAGCGACTTACGAACTGGCAGCCCCACCACCAAGACTTCAATCCAGATATTTTGATTTAAATTCTGAACTTATGGAGATTCGGGCATGAGTATGCTGTTTTTTTTTGGTAAAGAGGGCATGATTATGCTGTTGAGTTTCACATAAACAAAATATCTTATGGAGATCTATAGGAAATGTATAGTGTGAATGCAAAACCATTTCCCCAAATACAACGATGCACGAAATATGCTCTATCCTGGAGTAGGAACGTACAAACCAAGACAAACACCACACTCTCAGAGGACTTATAGCACAAATTAACCACTAGCACTGACCAAATGGGCCATGCAATCGGTTAAGGTTAGAATAAAGAACATAAGTACTCTATTATTATCAGCACAACAAGGTTCTTATTTGGATCAGTGTTCTGACTTACTTGGGAGGGTTCTCGTCTGACTTGCAGGATGGCAGGCACTCCACAAGACAATCATGACTAGGTTCTACAAAATACGCAATCTGCATAAACAACAGAGTTATTAAGGAATGGACGACCCTTGATTTTCTAAAGCAGCAACTTATCAGCTCAACACCTACCCCCCCACCCCCCCCCCCCCCCCCCAAAAAAAAAAAAAAAAAAAAGCACCACCAATCTTTTTTTGCAGCAAAAAGTATAGCAGACTTCCAACTTCCAAGAAATGGTGAAGAATGAATATGAAGTCAAAGAACATGGCTTTTGGAAGGAAGTAATAATTGCTATATATAGGTTGAAATTGGATTTACAAAATATTTGTAACTAGCTTATCCAAAAGCAGATAAACAGCAAGATTCACTCTCATGAGGAAATTGTTAAATGCTTAAAGAGGCCTTCAAAGCCTGAGATAAGGCAGAAGATTTACGGAATATCTCTGCTGGCCATTTCCTAGTACTCTGTGCAACGTAGACCTGGCAAAAGAAGAAGCAAAGTGCATCAGGAAGAGACATAAAAGGCGTAAAAAGAACATAAAAAGCAAGTTGAGGAAAGAGTTCTAAAAACGTTCACTGAAGAAAATTTACAAGGTAATAAGACAAGCTTTCCATAAAACCCAATCCTGTGAAGCTTTCTGGTGGGTCTTCATGCTCATTTCATAAATACAATATGGTCATGAAATAAGCATGCAGCCAAAAGAATGTCCTTAGAAGCAATGGTCTTGAATCTGACTAGAATACTGTTTTCACTTCCTCGAACACGGAGAAAGCTGGTGGAAAAAAATACGGGTGACAATTGCTTTAATAGGATCACAAAACGAGCTATTTCTTTAAAGCTGGCATTTGGGAGAAAACATGGCCAAAGATTGGGGCATAGAATTTTTTTTTCTCCAGGTCAACCTCTGTTTTAATCACTTAGCTCCTAGTAGTATACTTATGGAACACTTAACATGCAAATGCATTTTCAGCTAACTTTAAAGCTGAGAGATGTTCCTCACTTGAAGATACAGTTGCTCCACCGCTCCAGCATATCACCAAGATTCACAATGAAAGCTCTGCCAGCAGCAAACCAACGACAAAACTTGTCATTTTTCAAAGAAACAGATAAGTTTTTCCTGCAACTTCTTCTATACCAGAACTTCAAGGTCAATTAACCATATTGAGCTTAGCAAGCTCCGATTTCACGCAAAGAAGTTTCCGTTAAAGCAATAAAAACCAATACGAGCAGGAAAACTTTGATTGATGGTTCATCAAGGACCATGTGATTCTACAAATGAATATATTGAGGTTTATTGGGGAATTTACGTGGCATCAAACCAATACCGTTACCTAATTTTACCAAGGCAAAAAGAACATTTCATGAGATTATAGGCAATGTGGGCAAACACTTAAATTGCTTAGCATGAAAAAGATGAAGAGTTCGCAGATATATGGCATGATGACGTATGATGAACACAACCTGAAAATTTCCTAACTTCTTCACAGAAAAGTAATTGGGTAAATCCAATGTATCATACGGAGTATATAACTGAAAAAACGGCACAACTCGAAGGTCTTTTCAGCAGAGTTTACAATGACCTACCCTTTTACTGGTGCTACATATTCCCAAACACGAGGACTTGCATCCTTATCCTTGCATATCTACAAAACACAATAGGCTTCACCGAAAATAAGCACATGCGGCAGTTGGACAAAAGATGATTAATATGATATGTTATAGCATGCTTCATACTTGTAGGCCTAATACATCATCTGTTGCCAATAGGGTAATTAAACCATAGTCTGAATGAGCTCCTGCCCCATACATTCCTTGTGAGGGATCAGAAACCTCTCCTGCATTACAATTGAGATGTCAGTATCACTTAGAAGAAATCTATCTTGTTTAGCTGCAGAGACTGTAAAACGAAATTTCACCTCCATAGTGTAGCAAGCGCAATGTGGCAATAGGCTTGCCAAGCATTTCTGGCTTATCAAAGAAATCAATTTCCAGATCAAGGGAAAGGGCTATGATCCTTGCTACTGACTTTGCCACCTCTCTAAATGCACATCAAACATTAGGTAAAAATGAGCAAGACAACAGAATAAAGAAAATGCAAAGTATATAGTGTGGGTAATATGACTTTGTAAGACTCACAATGCCTTTTGGTGATACTTTTCCATAGTTTCTCTCCATCCAGGCAATATTTCTAGCAAAGAAGCGAAGAAGAATATCTGTTGAAGCATAGCTGACGTGTGTGGAGAACCTAATAACCAATAATCCATCCTATTGATTTCTCACCAGAACCAGGCCAGACATTTGGCCCGTAAAACAGTTTTTGCGCTTCAGGATCATCCTCAGGAACTTCCACACCAATATAATACCCCTCTTTGTAATCACCTACTGACAAATAACAAAACGTCAAAATTATCGATTGATATCAATGTCACCTTTATCTCAAACTAGTTAGGGTCGGCAGTCGATTAATCCAAAAATAAATAAAATAAAAGCAAGACCGATTGGAGGAAAAAAATAATTATAAAAAATAAAATAAAATAAAAATAAATATCTATGGGGAGAAATGACTAAAAAAACAGCTAGTAACATAAAAATTCTGCCCCTTTACTAGTAACTTTCCTCCACACTGATAAAAAACATTATCGATTAACATCTGATGGAAAAATCCACCAATCGATCTGCAGGGACGAGTTTTCTACAAGAACCGCAAATACACTTTTATTCACATGCTTTTGTTTAAGCTACATCCATCTGTGTTCTTATTCACCAAACAAGCTCTTTAAAAACGACTTGGCGTTTCTAGTTCGGAAAGCTTGCATCTAGATTTTCTTGCTACTGATCTTCTCCCTATTAATTTTTCAGAAACAAGATTTTGGCGCCGGAAGCAGAATTCGCGATAACTGAGTCTCCAACGCACCTGAAGTATTCTTCCCACTACAGATTCCAAACAGAAGCGCGCATGCACTACAGTGCGCGAAAACAAGTACAAACTGACATTGTATGTCATAGGCACCCACGCACGGAGGGAAATATTAAAATATAGACGTTGGAGAGACCGAACCGTGGAGCTGATTTCCAGGATCGAGGAGCTCGTCAAGCAGGGGAGTGTAGCCTCGATGCTTCTCGTTCCTCAGCACCTTCATCTTCTCGCCCACCGGCAGATTGAAAAACCGCTTGCTCTGCTCGAATACCTCCTCCATGAACTCGCGGCTTATCCCGTGGTTTATCACGTAGAAGAATCCACAATCCAAGCACGCCTGCGCACACCAAAGACGCCGAGCTCGGGATCAGTCACGGAATCGAAACCGGAGCGACACGCCCCTGAGCGCGGAGGATTCTCAAATCGAGGAGGACCTGCTTGAGTAGAGCGACGGATTGGTGGACGTCGGAGCTGGAGAGGTCGATGCAGTTGAGGCTGGAGACCTTGGTGACCTCGAAGGCGCCATTGCCGCTCTGCTTCCCCATGGTTCGGAGCTTTTCGGATTAAAAGTGGCCTCCGCTGCTTCTTCGTTACAATCAGTTGGCGGAGGACTCGGGGCCCGAGTGGGCTTCGTATTTATATGGCGGAAGAGAGGGAGACAGCGACGTCGTTTTGGGGTGGTTCTTCGGTGGGTGGAATGGAAATGAGTATTTTCTCATAGCGGTTGCGCTCGTGCCACCTGTTGGTTCGCTATTTTCCAATATTCGAAATGATGCTATTTTTCGATAAGAAAATTATGCTGTCCTCTTGGATATGGAAAATGTTTTCTTCAAAATAGTCATGAAAGATTGATGGTGATCTGACGGTGGGGTAATACTACTTTCGTACCGTCTTAAAATTTGGGAAGCACGTGGAGATTTCTAGTCGCGTTAGATGCGTGCCCGACACCCGACACAACATTCCGAACAAGCAACCAATACACGAATTTAGCATCTCAATTCCAATCAACTTTAAACATCTTCAATAAATTAAGAGTCAAAATGTAAATCTATCAAAATCGCGCGCGCGCGTACACACACACACATATATATATATATATATATATATATATATATATATATATATATAAGCCGTATACCCAACCATCTCAAAATTATTATCGATCAGCTCCAGAAAAATCTTATCGTTAATCCCTAACGAGGAAAAAAAAAAGAAACTTATTGTTAACATTTTTATATATAGATAATAAATGATTATACATTTAATATGTGAATATATCCCCAAGTATGAGAATTCTCTATTTCTTTAAGAAATGACGTATCGGCGGATCGTGTGTCGATATCGACGTTGCTTCGATTAGGATTGGTTACCTGGCTTTCACTTTACGTGAGTATATAACTAATAATATCGTTATTATTCCTCTTTTATTATTACTATTATTACTAGCAATAACTTTTATATGGATAATATTTGAAACTAAAATATAACATTTGTCAGATCAAATATACAAAACGCGGCTGGAGAAAATTTAGCTAAAATGGACGCCTAATAGGAAGTTCATAAAAAGAAGACTTCGAATGCTATTAACTTCTTCACAGATTCCGACTTCATTTTTTCATTTCAAATAATTCCGGCGTTAAATTCTGTAAGTGACATTAGATTTCGCTCTTGATGGCAGAGTCAGAAATCGAGATTGTATCGTCAGTGTTGACTATCAAAATTCTATTTGACACGTGAGATTAGAAGAAAAACATGTCAAACAACGCGAATATAAATTAAAATTCAGTGAACTTCTCTCTTGTCCGATTTTGTACACATCAAATTAAGTACAAAATTTAAAAGCCAAAACGATGAAGCCCAAAAAATATTCAGCAACACAAGGACCTTTCCTCTCTTTTTTTTTTTTTTTTTTTTTTGGTGACAAAAGGTCCCGCCGCCAACGGCGACCCTTGGGCTGCGTAGACTTCCCAGTCGTTTCGTGTCATCCGAGACAGTGGTCGTGGGCTCCTTCGACGACGGTGTGTTCACTTTTGGTTGTTCTTTTCCTGTCGTTTTCTTCTTAACAAACCCCAAAAGTGAAAAAGGGAGAGCAAATCCCGAAATCGTATTTTTGGAAGCCGCCGTGATCAAAATGGGAATGCGCACGTTTCTTTGCTCGTTCTTCCATGCTCGGATGAACCGGAGAATTACGTCGTCTCCTTTTCTTTGTTCTTGTTCATGTTCATGTCCAGGAGGGTTTTGGTGTATTCAAGCCATTTGTCGGACTCCATCTCGGCATCCAGATTAGGGGTTAATCTTTCGATGCGCGAGAATTACGTGCGTGCGGGCTCGTTTAGGCGTAGATGATAGACAGTAGTAGGAAATCAAATCGGTTCACGATTTGGTTTCTCGTTAGACATCGAACTTGGCGAGAAGAGGGACCGGATATGCATAAGAAGGGGACGTGATTTAAAAATAAATAAATCATCAAACTATCGCACTTGTGCTAATTCAATCCTAAACCCTTTTGACAATTTGCCAATTCATAACTAAACATTTCAATTTGGCCAAACGCGAGAGATGGAAGACTTTGGGCATGAGAAACACGAGTGGTGGAGGACCCTGAGCGCGAGATATAGAGGACTTCGAGCATCTCAAGCGTAGGAGCGCAACAGCATGGTGGACTCCAAGCGCAAGAGATAGAGAAGTGAGCGGCATGAAAGATCAGAGCAAGTAGAATGGAGACGAGACGACACGAAGAAGAGTGGGCAATTGAAAAGCCAAACCTTAATTGTTCTTTTCAGAAGACGTCGTTTTTGTAGAGCATTTTTTTATGTCAGCTTGTTGAGGTGAATTGAAATAATGATGTGGAAATGCCACGTAGGCACACTAACAGCTGTTTTGGATGAAAAATTAACGGTGGTATATTTGGCACACAAGCAAAAATTAGAGACTTTTAGGAGACAAAAAAAAAGGATTTTGGGTAAAATTGACACAACACATGAAGTTAAAGGTTTTTTTTTTGGTATTGAGCCAAATAAAACAAGCACAGTTTCCTTACCCCAAAAAAAAAAGAAAAAGGCACAGTTAAGATAACATCATTTGAAAAATCCTGAATACGAAGGCCCGATTACTTGAAGATCCATGAAAAACCATGCAAGCTACATGGATCAGCTTAGCCTAGGCCTCTGGCCCAGTTAGACGTCCCTGGTCCGAAGCAATTTCATGCAATTAGCGATGTTTGAAAAAACTTCAGATTCTTACGCTGGAAGTTCTCTTACAGCCCAATTGACGATGTCAACCCGAGGTTTATATCCACAGCCTTTTTGCGGAGAAGGGCCTCATTCTTGATGGTTAACCCTCTCATTCCAATTTCTTTGGACCACATGAGGCGCATGACAACCTTTTTGTTCCATAAATTGATTTTTGATTAGAAATAGTTTTGGCTATTTCTATTTTCGGAAGAATTTTTTAGAAAAAAAAATGCGTTTGATAATCACGGAAAATTTCTTTTCCTAAAATAACCGTCGCCGGTCGACGGTGTTGTTTAGCCGATCGACGGTGGTGATGGGTTCTGAAACAAATTTTTTTGATTTCAGAAATAGAAAAATAAAATTGTGTTACCAAATGAGTTTCTGTTTCAGAAATTATTTCTGTTCCAAATGTGTTTCTGTTTCAGAAATTTTTTGCGTTACCAATTAAGTGCCAATTTTTTTGAAAAACGCTCACGTTAGTGCCACGTCGATTTGAACTAACGTGAGTCAGCAGGGTTGGATTGAAGTGAGCATTTTTTAAAAAATTTAGCACTTACATAATCGTTTTGAAAGTTTTCATACTGAAGTGATTGTCTTTTAAAAAGTTTGGTATTTAAGTGACCTTTTTGAAAGTTTCAACAATGAGTATCGTACATGAGTTTTGACACTTTTAGTATACTTAACCCCAAAACCAGATTTACGAAAACCTTGAAATGCCCCTAACTGTTTTCCTTCATGACTACATAGTATGCTATAACCAGAGTTGTCAATATAGGTCAATGACCAATTTCTGACCCATATTTTGTATAAATGGGTTCTATGTGGTGGTTATTTTTAGAGGACCCATTAAAAATGGATTCAAAAAATTGAAGATAAATTTGCTGGGTAAAAAATGGATCACACATGGAACCCATTTTCGACCTACCAAAAAGTTAAGTAATCCAAAAAGGCTAGGTCAAGCAGTGCGTACGTGACCCAATGTAGCTTCCACAAGTATCTCTTGCCCTCGCAAATCGCAAGCAGCCATCGCCCGCCTCCGTGGAACGGCTCTGACAGCTGCCTCTAGTCGCGTCTCTCTTCCGGCCACTCAGGTCCTCGCCCTCTCCTTCCCCATTCACGTTCGATCACTCAGGTCCTTGTTGTCTTGCCTTGCACGAGGTACTCTCGGATGATGTCCCTGAAGATGGGGCGAGGCTTGATGCATGATTTTAGCTTCAGGACATGAACTCGGGAATTGAGATTAGGTCTAAAAATGAGTAAGTGAATTCGGGCTGAGCATGCTTGACGGTGAGTTAAGGAAACTGGGTTGAACATGCTTGATAGTCAGCTAAATTCATCATACACATGTTAACTGGGCTCAGTAAATATGGATAGTATAGATTCTCATAGAATATTATCACATTTTGGTAATATAATTCTGATAGGATAAGAGTCTAGTGTGGGTTGAGTATAGATAATAAAACACGAGTCAATATGGGTCAGACCATATTCGACCCAATGCGACCCACTTATTTCATATTTCTAGATACAACAACGGGACCCAAATTTGGATAACGTTCACAAGCATCGGTTTTGGCATTTGAAAAAAAGAAACGAGAACCAATCGTCGGTTCGAACCATGTGGAATTCAAGGTATGTATTCGGATCAGATGGCAACTTGCAATTTGATTTTGAAGAACACCCCCTTTGTCGTTTTCCAAAGGTTGACTTTCGCAAGTCCCCCGTAACCATCAGATGGCAACTTGCAATTTGATTTTGAAGCACACCCCCTTTGTCGTTTTCTAAAAGTTGACTTTCGCAAGTCCCCCGTAACCATCTAAGCCTATCTAGCTGTCCGAATGGAAATCCCCTGGACCAAGCTTTCGACGTAATAGTCGAATCGCGTCCGCGACGGATTCTAATTATTGTTTCATTTTTCCCTCCCTAAATGGGTCTTGTTAACGAGTGTCTCGGAGCACTTACTGATCATGCCCGTTAAAGAAATGTTTCCGATTGCTACATAACATGAGAAATGCATCGAGAACGACAAGCCTTCTTTAACGAAACGATTCACAGGCGTCCTTGTTAACAAAATCCTTCTGAAATCGATGTGGCGATTGCTTTCGGAGTGCTAAAAATATTTACTCGAACACTATGCCTCGCAAGTCTCGTGACTAATAATAGGGAACATCTCCTTTGTTTTGATAGTAATGGAGAGCGCTGTTCACATTAGGGGTGCCAATGGCCCGGCCTGAGACGGCCCGAAATGAATGATACTTAGGATGGCCCGGCTCGAGCCCAAATTACCTGTGCATCAACTCTTTGGGCCGGGCCAAGCCGGCCTGGCCCGAGTGGGTGCCTTTTGTGAATCAATTTGTTAAGGCGACCAAATTACCTCTCTTTTGAACACGTTCTCCCCACTTTCTCTAATATATATATATATATATATATATATATATATTTCTCCTGTTCACTTTCTTTTTACTCTCCAGTTTTCGTCTTCTTCACTAACTTTTTCTTGCCGATCCGAGCCCCTTCGCCTCTGCGCATCTCCAATCCGACGCGGCCAAGACCCGGACCCTAGAACCCCTTCCATCTACTCCATGTCTCAGCTACTGAGGCCTCCTTCATCACTGCCCAGTTGAGTTCTGCGATCTTAAGTAGCCGCGACAGCCCTCACCGAGGTCCTAGCTCACCTGCGCCGCCGTGCTCAGGCCCGAAGACAAACCCAGCCACCACCCAAGCCTTTGTCTCGTGCTCGCGACCCTAGATCTGTGAGCTCGGAGACCCGACGCCAGCTTCGCGCTTCCTCCGCCGTTGACCCATAGCCTCGACCCCCAACGCCACCCCGGAGCCTCGACCAATTCAAGTCTCAGTCAGCGTCCGCCTCTGGGACCGCGAAGACCTCATCCTTCTCGTTGCGTCCGTCGGTGGTCGAAAGCGAAAGGAGAGGTTTTTTTTGTGCGAAATCACCGGCGTTGCTCTGTTGTTCGCTTTCGGACTGTTTTTTCTCTTTAAGTTTCGAGAGGAGAGGTTTTTTTTTTTTTTTTTGTATCGCTTTGTTGATTTTCTGTCGTTGATTTTTTCCGTTGCTAGAGAAATTGGTGGAAGAGCAAGCCTCCGTGAAGACTAATCTTGAAATGGCGATACGAAAATAGAAGAGAGAGAGATGATAGCGAGAGAGATGGAGCTTAGTCACCATGGACTGGGTAGCTGGGGCTGCCGGTGGAAGTGGGAGGCCGAGAGAGGACCGATGATGGCGGCGAAGGTTCCTCCGGCAAGGAAGCGCAAGTGGCCTGTGCAAGCGAAGACGAAAACAGAGCGAGAAACAGAATTGAAGGAGGGCTGAGGTGAGAAGTGGGCCGGCCCACTACGGAACAGTACCGGTATTGTGCTGAGACAGTATTAGATCCGGCCCAAATATTTCTCAATTTTAGAGGTCAGGCCGGGCCGGGCCAGGCCCATTTGACAGCCCTAGTTAACATCCAACTTGTGCCTCATCCGAGTCAAATGATTACTAAATTTTGAGTGACGTATTATTGCAAGTTGATAAGAAAAAAACACCCAACGTTTCAAGATCCACCGCAGAGAGATCCCACGAAACTCTTTCAATTTTTTTTTCCTGTTGATTTGCGAAGATTATCTTATTAATCACGTCTCTTGAATACCTATTGGTGTGACTCTTCTGTCTTTGGGCAATTTCACGCTGAATAAACTATGCCACAATACTAAACGTTCACGAAGATATGTGGATAAAATGATAAGATTATGCGCGTGATCATGCTCTTTAAAAAAAAAAAAAAAAATCGAGCCGGCGCGCGCCACGCAGGTTTTCCGAATGAGTTTTGAGCAATTTTTCATTTTCCGTATAATTTAGCAAATTGGCCAAACACGCAAAACAGAACTCGATTTATTGATCTCAACATGCGTACATGAATTGGTCAAAAGGCGGTATACAAAAGAGGAGTTAAAGGAGTTGGTCGACCTCACCGGTCTAGGGTTTGGCAGGCGGAGGAGATGATGTCGAAGCGGCACAAGGGGCAGGAGCTACCGAGCGAGAGCCACGTGGCGATGCAGGGCTCGTGGTAGATGTGGCCGCAGGAGGCTCGCCTGTTGTCCCCGCGGAAGCCCTCCATGCAAATCGGGCAAACTCCGTTCTCGGAGGCCACCGTCGGCATGGCCGAGAGCGACGACTCGGATGCGTCCATCTTTTTTCGGAGGCCGGAGCAGGACGCTAGGTCGGCCAAGACCTCGTCGAGGTCGAACCGGAGGTCGATCGGTAGAGGTGGGTACTTCGAGGCGGAGGCGGCTTCCGAAGACGTCGCGGCCATGCTTAGCTTTACTGTTTTCTGGGATTGGTTTTGGGACTTTTTCTTGCACAGCCAAGGTGGAAGATGGGAGAGGGAGAGAGAGAGAGAGAGAGAGAGAGAGATATTATGTAAGACGATTTCGTCAGCGCTAAAGATTATTTGTAACATGTTGGATGGGTGGAAAATAGGTTGGCGATCAACCAACCAATTCTTCCATTAAGACTAGCCTAAGCTCAAATGCAATATAGATAAAAAAGAAAAGGACAGAAATTAATGTAATTTATTTGAGTTGAAAATAACTTTACAAGATCACCGCAATTTCTTGAAAGAGACTTGAGACCTGAGATTTTATGTCCCTCCGGCGAAAAAATTCATCGGGGCGTGATAGAGAGGTTTCAATTGAGAATATTGAAAAACAATTTTGAGTACCTACGGTATCGTAATTGAGTGATGTAAGCTACTAATTATAGTGGAACTATCTGTCAAACGTAGCCCTAGTTTAAAAAGTGGACCGGGATAAAATCTTGTATTTCGATTTTTATTTATTGCTTTTTACGTTTTATTTCGTTGTGTTTGTACCTCGAATTCTACCGTGGGGTGGGGACAAGTAAAATAAAAACCGAAAGTTATTCGGAAAGAACACATTTATTGAATTACGTGGCAGGTTCTGTGTGTGTATCCACAAAGTCTAACATTCCTCCCTAAGGTCGCTGGCTGAATGCATAGCCTGAAGGTCCACTAGATTTATGCATATACAAATGACGGTGACGATGCATATTATTGCCTGAATTGTTCCCTAGTGCCTCCAATCCCAATAGGAATACAATAGGATAGTTGACATTTCATCCTACAAAATCTGAAAAACGAAGACATTACCAAATTTTCCACATCAATTACTTTTATTGCATTATAAAAACTTCTTATCATCCACACTCTTTAGTCTTCACAATGGATTGATTGCACCTAAAACTAAGCATATTGGATTGACCGAATTGGAGACCGCCCAATGAATATGTAGCTAATGAGTTTGACAACAAAGCACAACAACGACAAAAAAATGCGATTGATGCAATGATTGGACCATCTAGTCCGATTCCATGTTCAGAGTGGCACCGGATTGGACTGAGAATCAGCAGTCCTCATTGCATATCTTACCCACACAATTGACCAAATTATTAATTTATTTACCAAACTATCCTCATCCCAAAAATCCATCATCCCCTCATGAGAGACTTGCTCATAGCATAACCCTCACCACTTTTCCCCCTCCTCTGGGCGAGCCACTGTTACTCCTTCAAAGGCCGTCGTCAACCTCAAATTTGAGGCTGGTAACAGTCGCCATACCAGAGGGAGGGTAAATCGAGGACAATGCGTCATGTTCAAGCTTTGCTGCAGAGCTTGGCAACTTGCGAGTTCCTTAGAGGCTTGTGGGTTGGCCCCAGCCATCGTGAGCTTGAGGAGCTACGTTGAGGTGTGGTTCATATTCCTTTGCGATAGGAAGGGTCCCGCTCTTTTTTGCTATCATCGTAATTCTTCATTGGTAGTTTAGGTTTGAGCTCATGAATAACTATTGCTATATATACACTTTTTCGCTTGTAATTGAGTAATGTAACGAGAGTTGCGAGATGCTAATTTTAGTAAAATCATCTGCTCGATGTAACCTTAGTTTAATGGTGAATTAGTATTGGGATTCCCTTTAATTAGTTGGGAGAATTAATGCATTGATGATCACGTAGTTCCAATGCAACCACCTTGCATGGAAAACGAAGAGTTTTGTAAGTCTCTATGCATTGAGAAGGTGCCAATCATCTTCGTAAATCCACCTCATTAATTGGTGAAGATTCCAGAGCATGGAAGAGATGTCATTTGGCCTCCTATAAATAGGGGATGAACAAATGGCTTGAAAATTAGACGATCGAGCATTCCGATCGGTCAAGAAATCCTCCAAGAGAGATGTGTCAGTGAGATTGAAAAATTCGAAAGGCCATTCGACAAGAGAGAGATCCTCTGAGAGGGAGAGAGAGCCACCATTGTGTGAAGAGTTTGATAGAGTGTTATCCTCTTGAGTTAGTGTGTATTCCACCATACTGGTGAGGGTGATCCATCAATTTGGTGAAGATATATTGTTGTAATATGCTACTATAGTGGATGATCTTCGTGGTTTTTCCCTTTCGGGTTTTCCATGTAAAATTCGCGCTTCTCTTCGCTTCTACATTTATATATTTTTCTCTCGTCCATCTTTATCACGTAAGGAAGGAGAAAGGGTTTTTCTTCTGCATATTACCCTCATTTTTCCCAATAGTGGTATCAGAGAAGATGGAGGCGGCCATCACCCATGATGGTGATATGTTCAAACTCACCGTAGAGAACTATTCCTATTGGAAGCCCATGATGGAGGACCACCTGTATTGCAGGGATTTGTATGAGCCAATCCTAAATGAGGAGCAACTAGAGGAGAAGAGCGATAAAGAGTTGGAACTCTTGAATCGCAAAACGGTTGCCATGATCCGCAAATATATAGACAAGAGTCTGTTCGAGCGTGTGTCGACATACACCAAGGCTCACGAATTATGGTCGAAGCTAGAATCCATGATTCAAAAGAAGACGCCTCGCAATAAACCTCATCTTGTGCGACGTTTGGTGAAGTTGGAGTATAAGGATGGTCAAAATATGATCGAGCACTTAAACACCTATAGGGGCTCATGAATCAATTGACAAAGATCGAGATGAAGATTGATGATGAGTTGCAAGCCCTTATACTCCTCAGTTCCTTACCAGAAAATTCGGACACGTTGGTGGTTACTCTAAGCAACTTAGCCCCGGAAGGGAAACTCTCTTGGATGGCGTTGCCGACAGCCTATCGAAAAGTCAGATGGATAGTTGTGTTTACTTTAGGAGACTGAATGATGAGTCTTTAATATATTTGCTTGTATATGTTGATATGTTGATAGCGGCTAAGAGTATATCCGATATTGATGTGCTGAAAAGGCAGTTGAGTGCTGAATTTGAGATGAAAAATTTAGGTGCTGCAAATAAAATTTTGGGTATGGAGATTTTGCATGACAGGACTACAGGATTATTATGTCTCTCTCAAAAGAAATATATCGAGAAAATTGTAGCACATTTTAATATGCAGTCAGCGAAATCTTGTACTCCATTAGCAAAGCACTTTAAACTTTCATTTAAGTTTTCACCGCAGACTGAGAAGGAGGAGTAGGAGCATATGTCACGTGTTCCTTATTCTAGTGCAGTGGATAATATTATGTATGCTACGATATGCACCAGGCCTGATATTTCACAAGTAGTGAGCGCCTTGGTAAAACTCATTGGGAAGTTGTAAAATGGATCCTTAGATATTTGAATATGATAGCAAACATTGGTATAATATAAAGGAGGAACAGTAATGGATGTGAAACCACTGATTTTGTGGATTCTGATCATGCAAGTTGCTTGAATAAATGTAGGTCTTTAGCTAGGTACGTATTTAAGCTTGCAGGTGGTGCAGTTAATTGGAAGGCGTCCTTACAGGACCACATTGCCTTGACGTCAACTAAGGCAGAGAACATGGTACTTTCTTTATAGTGAATGAGGCGATATGGTTACAGAGTTTGCTCTTGGACTTTGGGTTAGATCAGAAAAGTGTTGATATACATTGTGATAACCAAGGTGCGATATATCTGGCGTATAATCCGATTTATCATGAGTGGACGAAGCATATCAATATCAAGTACCACTTCATCCGAGATGTCTTAACGAACGGTAAAGTTGTTGTGAAAAAGATTACTAGAGTAGAGAACCAGTAGACATGATTACTAAGCATGTTCCTTTGGTGAAGTTAAAACTATGCTTGAACACTATTGGCATCTGTGAAAATTGATAGCCTTTTGAGGCGATGGGAGAGTAGCGTGGATAATGAGCACTATAAGTTGACTTCAAACATCGAGTCAAAGTGGAGAATTATTAAATTATGTCTCGAATTTGATCCACGCACAAAACTTTGCTAAATTAGTTCGGACAAAGGGACTCACTGATATTCGACTGCGTTTGGTAATGTTTCTGTTTCTGAAAACATATTTGGAATAGAAATAATTTTTTTTTTGTGTTTTTGAAACGCGTTTGGTAAATTAAAAAAAACTTTTTTCGCCAAAAAGAAGGATTGGCGGCCGACGACGGCGGTTTGCACAAGCTCGCTCTCGAGTTTTTCTCAAAAGTGTTCCAAAATCCAAAAATAAGTTTTGTTTTTGTTTCTTTTTTGGCTTCAAAATTGTTCCGTAGATTACTTTTGGAATATTTTTTACTATTCGTGTTTCTATTTCGAAACATTTTTTACTATTCGCGTTTCTGTTTCAAAAGTGTTCCGAGAACACTTTTGGAACAGAAACACTTTTCAGGGAGTGTTATCAAATGCAGCCTAATATACTCACACGAAAAGAAATAAAATAAAATAATATATTCTGCTACAAGACAAAATAGGGGCACATTTATGTTTCATCTATGGGGTAATATAGTCTTTGTGGGAGAAACAAAAAGGAAAGGTTTTGCTTTCTTATTTCTCACGCCTGCAGAATTTGTATGGAAGAATAGAGAGTCGTGCCGCAAATGAAAAAAAAAAAAAAACAGAACAGCAACACATGAAGCTCTCAGGGTTTTTCAGCATCTTTGATCGGCCAAACGTCGAGCTTCAGGCACAGTCTGATTTGTGTGAGTTTTATATATTCAATTGAGAGTTGTCTATTGTAAGAACTTTGGGTTTGGATATAATCTACATTTAAGAAACACGAGCGTATTGAACAATTGTAATAGCGATTTTCCGATTATAGTGGGTTGTTCTTGCTGGCTCTCCCCATGGATGTAGATATCGACATTCAGACCGAACCACATTATATCTAGTGTCATTTATCATTTATAATTATTTCTCTGGGTTTTCGCATTAACTTATTTGCAATATCTTTTCCGCACGTTATATTTCAACAATTGGTATCAGAGCCAATAGTTGATTGGTGCCCAATCTCAATATGTATCGGTATTTGGCGAACAAGTCAAGGAATGTGTCACACACCGACTCTCGAGCCCGCGACATCCCTTGCCAAATCGTCACAAAGGGTAGCGTTCTAGGCTAGCTATCGACCTACAAACGTACTATGCATGTGGAACGAGCATAACTTCAAAACAACAAGATCAACATGGGATAGAGAAGCGGGAAAAACCAGACAATCAAAATACAAGTATAATACTAATAAGAATAGATGATTCTTAACCATACATAGTTACCAGCTAACATATACAACCCCATGCTCCGGGGCGGCCCTCTAAGACTCCAAAAAAGATACATGCGTCGGGTAAGGTTAACTATCATATGCTCCAAAAGAGTACTCTCACAAAAGATATCATCAGCTCTCCAACCATAAAAAAGACCCAACCCTCTAGGGGTTAAAAACAACGTCCGGATCATCGTAACCAATCAGGGGAGTAGGGTCGTTGGGGTCATTAGTTGAACTCTGACTAGAATGGACAGAATGAGCTACAAAGTGCTCAGGCTGTATGTTAGGTTCAGGATCCACTACTTCCTTGTCAAGAGTATCAATGTCCATCGAGTCCCAAGCAGTCCCTCAAACCTCCTAAATGGACCATAGAGATCATCTCCGTCACGAAAGTACCAGGTCTTGAAGAGATGCTCCATCAGATGTGGCATCAACCCCGAGTGTCGTGACGTGGCGTCCCCATACCTAGTCCGTACCTGGTACCGGATGGTACGTGATATTAAGTGATTGGTCAGTAGGGGTACCGAATCAAACTTCAAACCTGAAAATGTTATCTCATGACCGGGTGAGAAATAAATTTCAGTGAATCAAGCGTAAACTCGGTTAGGACACTGATTCGTCCATAACATTCTAAGCGCAAGCGCCAATACACTGCATAATCACATATATCAATCGAGTATAGTGTCAAAATAATGATCATCTACATGCATACCTACCAGCCACTGGCCATACATAATGCAATATTTGACTTGACTCGACAACCATATCAAACAACCATTCAATCAAGATACCACAACTCAAGTATGCATAGGACACCACACAAGTCTATTTATTAACAATGACCCACACGACTGGTGATTGATCCACAACTAGTGCGATTTCGCACTCATCTGGCAAGATTAGGCTACATTTCATTTTTCTCTTTCAGCGACGGCTACTACGAGCGGTATATCCAGTGCACCCAGCACGACACGACAAGTAGGCATTCATTTAAAAATGAGCTTTGGTCCATCACACGCTACGACCGACATCCGATAATCCTTTAAAACCGTACAATTGGCACGGGGCATGAATTATCGTGTTTCTGGCAAGTCATGTGGTTTCATATGATAGGTACTATATATGTACGTTTAGTACAAGACGAACTTGTCAGGTATTCGTCATTTTTCCCTCATATAACCACACAATTCACACCTGGCATTCAATCCATTTAATTATCTTTGATTAAGGCCGGATGCCCATACATGCATGTTAAAAGACTTGGCCCAAGGTCATTTTTATGCTATAATATGTCTTTTGACTTCACACACGGTCATATGCATATGCAGACTAACATTTGACTCCGCATTCACAGAAGGGTAATCAACCCCCGAACAAAGTGCCAATTAATCAGTGGACATTCAAGACATTCAATCATACATTTCAACGAGACAGCCAATTCATGAAGGTCAATAACTCAATCACAATCAATCAACTCTACTTATGTAATTTCAAGCTCAATTCGTGCAAAGTTCTTTAATTAATCGATTTAACTTTGAAAACGTTGATCGCTCGCTCGTCTCTGGCCTATCACTCGCTCGCGATAAAACCACAATTAACAAGCCATCAACCACCCAGTCAATTTCATCTAACATCAAATAGCCACAGACAATTAAATCAATCTGGCTAACTTACTCGATCGCGGCCATTGAACCTAATCTCAATTTCTATCTAAACCAACCCCGATCGCATACTTAACTTCCCTAACTGACTAATTATAGGTGCAATTAGCACCCTAACTAAGTATTAGGGTCAACTCACAAGCTAAGTACGCTCAGGTGATCTCGACGAACGGCGACAGCAAACTCAACGGTGGCAGCGATCTTCGAACTCGCGGTAAACTTCGACCTAACGAACAACGATACGACTCGACGGTGGCGGGAACTCGACTGGAAGTTAGGGTCACAGAGACAGATGGTCGGCGACGGAGCTCCTGCGAGCGGCGGTCGAAAATAGAACCGGTCAGCCAAGGGAAATAGGGGAACATGGCTGTTTTTGGGTGGTTCTTGGCCTCAAGGGCCGAGGTGAGGCCGGTAAGGGTTAAGGGACTCACCAATAGGTCGAGGGCAACCTTTAAGACCGGCCAAGGGCATTGGAAGATGGTCGATGATGACGGAATGACAACTATAGTTCAGAAATAAGGGAGGCGATCTGGGGCTTCTCTCGAGCTCCACCGACGACGATCAACTACCAACTGCTTCGGGGGACAACGAGGGACCTGAGGGTGACTAGTGGTGGCGATGGTGAGTGACAGAGAGGGGCTGAGGATGGCGAAACAGCCCTACGACCAAGAACAGGGGCGCGGGACAAAAACAGGGGAACTGGGGTCTCCGCGGCTTCGGGGTGCCTCACGGTGGCACGTGATAGTCTGGCGGAGGTTTGGTGGTTGGAGGAAGGTCGGCGAGGTGGAGGATGACAGTTGGAAGCGACTCGGACGACTGGAGGAGGAGAAAGTGTTCTCGGCTCAAGGGACCTAAGAATATAGTAAGGCTTCCGGCGGCGGTTTTGCAGCTATCCGGTGGCGAATGGTGGCCGGAACCGGGTAAGGGCGACGGCGGGGAATAGTTGGAGGTGGTGGTTGAAAGTGGTGAGGCGGTGGCAACGCAAAATGAACGGAGAAGGAGGATAGAGGTTCGGTGGGGGGTGTTCTCCAACAGAGGGGCTAAAAGAGCGTGAGAGTGAGAGAGAAATAGGCGATAGAGAGAGAGAAGAGAGAGTGTGTGATGGGAGAGAGACTTGACACATGCATGGGAAGGAGGAATGGTGGGGGCCACACTCTTGGGGTTTTAAAAATTTGTCTCATATGTATTATTGAGAGGTAATTTGGTCATTCGATAAATCGAGACTGAAATGAGATTTTGGTACACTAGACGAATAGTATTTTTGGTAATTTCACAAGCTAGGCTCGATTGGAATTAGGCTTAGGCGCAAAGATTGAATTCTTAATTTGCGGCAGCTAAGCATTTCAAAACCTAATCTAAATTAACTGAAGTTTCAGAATTCGTTCAATTATCGCTTCTACAGTCCTTACGGTCCAAAATATTTTATAGACTGAAATTCAATTAAATTCCCTTTTATTGAATTCAGACACTTACCAGATTCGAATTTCCAAGGCTTCACAGAAGGAATCTAGTGGTTAATGTGGTTTCTAAGCCGGTGAGCATTGTGGTGTAGTAACGGGGGCTCAATGGGTGTTGATAGAGATTCAAGTTGAGATTGATCTCAAAAAAGAAATCTAGTGGCCAACGTGATTTACAGGCCGATGGACGTTGTGATGTAGCAACACGAACCCGATGAGCGTTGATGAAGATTCAAGTTGGTACAGAAGGATACTTGGATTAAGAAGGGAGTAGACCCAACATTGAAGTTCACATGTGAGAGGGAGATTGTTAGGATGCACGTGTGAGTTGTGTTAAAGAAGTCCCACATTGAAAAATTAATGTGGTGTAGCGTAATTAATATATTCAAGTTGGCCTATAAATTATTAGCTTGAGTTTTTGAGTGAATGTGGGTCCAACTGGATATGTTAATGGGTTCGGACTTAGACTTCCTCTGATGCCAAAATACGATAGAAAGAAGGCGAAGAAGAACAAAATTGATAGAATGAGGAACAATCGTTGTTCTCTCATAAACGATATCAAATCGTGTATTCTTCAAATATTCAAAAACTGCTCTCAAAACCCTCGAAACAAGCTTATATAGGATGTTAACCCTAATTACAATAAAAACCTAATATTACGAAAATATCCTAAAAATATAAAATTGCCTAAAAATACAAGATGCCAAAATATCCACAATATTCGCATCATTCTTCCTTGTTAGAGAAAGATTTGCCATCAAATCTACTTCGTCTTCATTGTCGTCAATCTCTTCAGGGTCTCCTTCCTCATTAATGTGACAAGGTGACAAATCTGCTACATCAAAAGTTCCGGATACACTATACTTACCCGGCAGATCAATCTTATAAGCATTGTCACTAATTCTCTCTAGGACTCTGAAGGGTTCGTCAACTTTAGGTTGTAGCTTGCCAAACTTGCCTGCTAGAAAACACTTTTAACTGAGGTGAATCCAAACTAAATTACCGTATTTGAAGACAACTATCTTCCTGCGCCTATTGACGTGCTGCTTATACTTCATATTCTGTCTGTTGATCTGATTATGGACCTGGGAATGCAGCTCTTTGATATGTTCTGCGTGTTCTTCAACGCCTAAGTTGAACTGCTCGTGAACTGGCAACGAAGTGAGATCTAAGGGACTAATTAGATTATGCCCATAAACCACCTCAAAAGGGGTCTTGCATGTAGTTCAATTCTCAATTCTGTTATATACAAATTCTGCTTGAGGTAACGCCAAATCCCATTGTCGTGGATTATCTCCAATAAAACTCTGCAGCAATTTCGTAAACTTCTACTGACAACTTTTGTCTAACCATCACTCTGAGATGATGAGAAGAGCTAAACTTCATATTCATGCCCATGTGCCTCTAAAGAGTGCGCTAGAAGTGACTTACAAACTTCACATCACGATATGAGGTTATGGACTTAGGAACTCCATGCAGTTTAACAATTTCCTGCCGGAACAATCGAGCGACTTGTGAAGCATGAAAAGTCTTGTTACATGGAATAAAGCGTGCCATTTTCGAAAACCTGTCAACACCCACCATGATGGAATCTTTATTCCGCTGCGTTCTCGGCAAGCCCATGACAAAGTCAAGGCTGACGTCCTCCCATGGTGCGATTGGAACAGATAGAGGCATATATAAGCTAGCATTAGTACTTGTGATTTTCACTACATCACATACCTGGCACCTCTCTATAAAACGTTTCACGTCTCGTTCAATACGTGGCCAATAAAAATGTTCACACAACCAGGTCATCGTCTTATCCACGCCAAAGTGCCTAGCTAGACCTCCTCCATGGCTATCAATGATAATAGATTCCCTCAAAGAACATTGAGGAATGCACAATCTATTACCTTTAAAGAGATAACCATCCACAATCTGAAATTGCTAAAAAGGCTATGCTTGACTCTTTCTCCAGACATCTCCAAAATAAGGATCATCAACATATAAATCCTTAAAAGTTTCAAAACCTAGAACTTTTACGTGCATTGTAGACAGCAAAGAGTGTTTTCTGCTTAATACACCAGCCACACTATTTAGCACACCCGCCTTATGCTTGATGGAAAAACTAAAAGCCTGAATAAACTCCACCCACTTCGCATGCCTAGCGTTCTGTTTGTGCTGTCCATTGATATATTTCAAGGCTTCATGATTAGAATATAAGAGGAACTCCTTCGAAATCAAATAGTGCCTCCAATGCTCCAAACTCCTCACAATGACATATTCTTTATCATAAATTAAATATTTCTTTTTTGCTTCATTTAGCTTCTCATTGAAGAATGCTATAGGTTTATTTTTTGACTCAAACACCCCTAACACCAACGCCTGAAGCATCGCAATGCATTTCTAAAACCCCATTAAAGTCAAAAAGCACTAGAACATGTGCCTCAGTCACCTTCTTTTTCAACAATTGAAAGACAGCTTTTGCCTCCTTAGTCCATACAAATTTACCTGCTTTCAGGCAATCCATCAGAGGTGCAATAATAGTACTGAAATCCTGAACAAATCTCTGGCAAAAAGACGCGATCCCATGAAAGTTGCATCCCTCATGAATATTTTTCAGAATCTCCCAATTTTTAATAGCCTCAATTTTGGCTGGATCCATCTGAATGTCATCCTTGGATATAATATACCCCAAAAAGGTCACATGATCAGTCATGGAGTGACACTTCTTGGTGTTAGCATATAATTTCTACACACCCTTCTCAAATGCTCCAAGTGTTATTCAGTTGATGCACTATAGACCAAAATATCATCGAAATAAACGACAACAAATTGACCAATAAAAGGATGAAACACCTGATTCATCAGCCCCATAAAGGTGCTCGGTGCCTTAGACAACCCGAAAGGCATTACCATCCACTCATACAGACCATCTCTAATTTTAAATGCTGTCTTCCACTCATCTTCAGGTCGCACTTTAATCTGATGATATTCGCTTCTCAAGTCTATCTTTGAGAAGATAGTCGCCCCATATTGCTGATCAATTAAATCATCAAATCTTGCGACCTTATCGTGATCTTGTTGACATCTCTGCTATCCATGCACATCCTCCACAACCCGTCTTTCTTTGGAACCAACAAAGCCGGCACTGCACAGGGGCTCATGTTCTCTCGGATTGCACCCCTTTTCTAATAATTCTTGCACTTGCCTCTGCATCTCATCATGCTCCTTAGGATTCATCCTATAAGCTGCCTTATTAGGAATAACAGCTCCAGGAATGAGATCTATACAGTGCTGTGTCCCTCATGGGTGGTAATCCAGGTGGTTATTCCTCCGATATGATATCAGCAAACTCTTCAATTATAGGTAGAACTTGAGTTGGAATCTCTGGACTATTAAGATTCTGTTCCATGACTATAACAACGGAATGCTCTGGTGCATTCTCTGCCTCTTCCTGGAATTCTGATTTGGAAAATAGATTATTTTTCCCTTCTCTTCTCAAATCTGAGGGACCCAAAGCAATGGTACGCCAATCCTTCTTGAAGGTGTACGTATTTTTGAATCCATCATGCTACGTTTTCCGATCAAACTGCCAAGGTCTTCCCAATAGAATATGACAAGCATCCATTGGAACTATATCACCTCACATTTCATCAGTATATTTCTTCCCGATCGAGAACTGCATTAGATACCTCTTGCTCACTTTAACCTCATTCCTCTTCTTAAGCCATGACAGCTTATAGGGTTGAGAATGTTCAACAGTTTTCAACCCCAATTTTTTGACCATGATAGTAGAAATCAGGTTCTCGCAACTCCCTCCATCAATTGTCATACTACACACCTTTCCTCCGCTAACGCACTTTGTATGAAAGATATTATGCCTAAGCCACGATTGATAATCTACCTCGGCAATATGTAAAACTCTACGCACAACTAAGAACTCACCAGAATCGGCATAGAGAATGTCCTCATGATCTGGGTCCGCATTCTCTCTTTCTTCTTCAGATTCTTCGTTATTTGGATCTTCAAAAAGTGTTGAGTTATCGACAAAGGTTACAATCTGCTGGTTAATCAGCCTCGAAATGCCCCAATCCTTGACACTTAAAGTATTGCTTAGCTGCAGCTCCTCCCCTGCTAGAACCAATACTGTCATGTTCTCCTTTTGTTGCAGAATTTGAATTGGTGCCCTTAATTGTTGTCGAGGCTAAAGAACTCCCCGCTCTCCCTCGGGTTTCTTTACTTGACCACTTAGAACCGTTGCCCAACCACTTGGAACCATTGCTCTTTCTTTTACATTGTTCCTCCACCTTTAGGGCCAGTCTGCACACATCCTCATATGTCCAATACTGTTGTAATTGGACAACATCAGAAATCTCATAACGCAACCCTGCAAAGTATCGATCAATCGTTTGCTCATCTTCCTCAACTACATCACAACCCATCCGCAATCGATCGAATTCTTCCGTAAACTACTCAACCGACCGATCACCTTGCTTGACATTATGATACTCTATAAACGCCTCTTGCCTATAATGGGTAGGCAAAAAAATAAATAAATTGATAACAGCTGTTTCATCTTCTCCCAACGATCCACCTTCTGCTTCTCTTCTCTAGCACATTGCTTTTTCACGTGTTTCCACCAAATCGAAGCATGTTTTCATAGCCTAATAGCCACTAATTTCACCTTTTGACTCTCAATTAGATCCTTGAGATCAAATATCCGCTCTACTGTATGTAACCAATCGATAAACTCATCAAGATGAGCCTTATCATGAAACTTAGGAATCTCGATCTTCGTCCCGAAATTTTGAGAAGAAGTCTGATTTTCAGGTCGTACTCCTCAATTACGTCCCTGGTTGAGAACCACAATAGGGTTGTCTTCCTCCTTTTCAACCTCGATTGAGTCAACAGATTCCGCTCCTTCTTCGGGTTGGGCGTCAAGCCCTGCCTCCACAAGACATCGCTGCATATCCCGAACTTGTCTCCTTAGCTCTTCGTTTACTATGTCTCGTAGGTCTCGCATACGCGGTTGTTCATCTGCATCAGGAACGGCTCCATGTCCCTAACCTCCACGACCACGCTGCCTTCAACCACCACAATTTTGTTCAGCCATCGGTTCGAAGCAACCTGTGCTCTAATACCAAATGATGCCAAAATACGATAGAAAGAAGGTGATGAAGAACAAAATCGATAGAATGAGGAACAATCATTGTTCTCTCAAAAATGATATCAAATCGTATATTCTTCAAATATTCAAAAACTTCTCTCAAAACCCTCGAAACAAGCTTACATAAATTACAATAAAAACGCAATATTACGAAAATATCCTAAAAATATAAAATTGCCTAAAAATAAAATATTTCTAAATATCCGCAATATTTGCATCACCTTCTTAGCGATCTTCCCAGATGAAAGTACAATGGTGAAATCTCAACCATAAGTGCTATGAATGATATATATATATATCATGGCGAAATCTGATGATTCTTAGCATTCCATCGCACTATCACGCTAGCAGGACTCTTAAATTTGAACCCCGTCCACAAAGATTGCCATTTTATTCAGGATCATTGAGATGTGCTTTTGTCCTGGTGTTGCTCTCTTGTCTTTTGCTTGGAAGATAAAGTCACAAAATTTAGCATCGTAGCCATTTATTCCAGCACCTCGTCCTCTACCACGGTGGCACAACACATTACCGTGTTACAAATCCGACAGTTTTACCGCGTCAGGAGGTTCGATTAGCAGTCGAATCGCGGTGCTTAACCTCAAAATATTGCTCATACTGGCTTTCACACGCTTATATATATGAACAATTGCATCATTCGATTACAGACGTCGCCAATCGCGTCATTGCAACGGTTGCTTACGATGATGTCCAGTCTTGTGATCCTGACCCGACTCCATCGTAGTCGTCGAGATAACCTCCACACAAACCCCTCCTTACTTGCTGCAGGGCCCGGAGACTCCTCAGATGCAAAAGGCCTATTACACCACCTCTTATGCAATACAACAAGATATGACTGGCACTAACCTCACACGCTTGGTTACTACTCCATGGTTCATATACACTATCTTTAGGGCGACCTCCTATGCCTAAATCTGACAGTTGGCGAGATCGAAGAAGGCGCCTCGCCTGTTCACGAGCTGCGCGTAGGTCCCCCGTTCGACCACCTTGCCATCGGCAACGAGGGCGATCGAGTCGAGATCCTTTATTGTGTTGATCCTGTGAGCCACCACGATCGTGGTTCGCCCGACCATGATCCTGTCCAGCGCCTCCTGCACCACTTGCTCCGACTGCACGTCGAGCGCACTGGTCGCCTCGTCGAGCAGCAGCACGGTCGGGTTCCGGATGATGGCCCTGGCGATTGCTATTCTCTGCTTTTGGCCTCCTGATAGTTGCACCCCTCTCTCCCCACATTCTGTCTCATACCCATCCTTCAAAGACCTGAACAATTTAATTACCAACTTAGTCAAAAACTTTGCACAATTGCCAGCATGCGAAGGTACAACGAACCCACAAATTGAGTCATGAGCTCAGGACAGAAGAAGGCAAAGCTCACGACAGAAGGCAAAGCTCACGAGATGAATCCGTGGGCGTTGGCAGCCCTTGCAGCCTCCACCACTTCGTTTTCAGTGGCGTCGAGCTTGCCAAAGATGATGTTGTCGCGTATGCTGCCCGAGTAAATGGCCGGTTCTTGGCTGACGAGCGCGGTGTACTTCCTGTACCAGTGGACATCGACCTCTCTTATGTCCATGCCATCGACTCTCACCGACCCCCGCTCGACGTCATAGAACCTCTGGATCAAGCTGATTACTGTCGATTTCCCACAACCGCTTTTGCCCACAAGCCCAACACTCGTGCCCGGTTTCACTTCCAGTGAGAATTGCCTCAGTATCAGACTCTTGGGCCTGCTAGGATATGCAAAATCAACACTTCTCAGGTCTATCTTTCCTGTTATTTTCTGCAGTATGGTTCCATTGCCCCTGTCCTCTGCCTGATCATGTTTCAGCCAACAAAAGAAAAAGAAGTTACTTTCATCAAATCATTGTCAAACGATTGGTATTGTTTATAATGCCTGAATTTGAAAGCAAGGGTCATATGGTATGATGAACATGTACTAACTTGGCAGGACCATGGGATAAGTGATTGGCGATCGAGAATTTGGAACACTGATGCGACTGCGGCAAACCCTTTGGCCAAATCAGATGTCATGCTTCCGGCTTCGGCTATGACTTTGCCAGTGCTGACCAACACGAAGAATGTCTTGAATACATCCCCTGCCGATATCTGCCCCTTCTCGACCAATGTGCCGCCGTACCAAAAATCTAAAGCCCACGACATGAATGTTAGGCACTGCGCCGATCCCAGGCCTATCCCAGCCAGCCACGACTTCTTCCTGGCTTCCTTCCGGGGCTCGTCTTGAGCTTTATCGAACAGTTCGAGAACTTTCTGGATGCTCCCAAAGGAAGTCACTATCTTGTGATTGTAAACTGCCTCCACGGCTATTTGAGTACTTTGGTTTTGAGCCTTGATGAACTTAGCTGAGAAGCTTGATAAGAGGACTTTCCGGGTGTAGAAGCATAGGATCGTGAGGGGCTGCACCGCGATCATGACAATCGCGAGCTTCCAAGCCACCACGAGACCCATGATCATTGCGACCGTGACGGCGGAAGTGGTTTGCACCAGGAGAGAGACTCGGTCGGCCACGAGAGACTTGACCGTGGAAGCTTCGTTGCTCAGCCTAGAACACAATGCTCCGCTCGAGTTCTCCTCCTCGTCGAACCAAGCGGGCTCGAAAGTCAGGATCTTCTCGAGCATTCGCAACCGGATTCTCCTTGTGAGGTGCTCTCCCATGCAGGCGAAATTGTAGTGCTGCAAGAGATTGACAGAGACCGAAACCAAGGAAAGAGAGGAGAAGATCAAGGCGTAGGTTCGGATTCTC
Organism: Rhodomyrtus tomentosa; assembly: GCA_028455895.1. Classification (NCBI taxonomy): domain Eukaryota; kingdom Viridiplantae; phylum Streptophyta; class Magnoliopsida; order Myrtales; family Myrtaceae; genus Rhodomyrtus; species Rhodomyrtus tomentosa. The sequence continues at coordinate 38,690,391 of JAPCWY010000004.1, forward strand.
TCCCGCATTTCGCTGTGATCTTGTACGAAGAAAGCGGATATCATGCCGCCAATGGTCAGGGCGTAGACAGGTTGGACCGCCCCGAAGGCCATGGCCGAAAGACTTCCTACTAGGCTTTGCTTCCATTCTGAACCACTATACGATAAGAGCCGAGAAAAGGATGGTGGAGGATGAGAGACCGGCTGCGGGCTATCCAACACTGCTAGAGGAGAGGCGAAGATACCCGGGCTCGACTTAGCGCTTAGTCTGCCCGCACTGCTTCTCGCAACAGAAGATACACGAATGTCGGATCCTTGCTCTTGTTCATCGCAGTTGAACTGGCTCTGTAGTTCTGCCAGCTTCACGTAGTGTCCATCTTTTCTCTTGATCAGGTCGTTGTGGGAGCCTATCTCAACGGTGCGACCGCCATTGACCACGGCAATGAGGTTCGCATTCTTCACAGTCGATAGCTTGTGCGCAACCACCTGAGGATGCCAAATCGGCAGCTGATCAGGGCTTATTCGCGACATGGAAACAAACTCGATTTCAACTCGTCGTTTTCATTTGAAACTCCAAATGTGAATCACATCATATCGTGAACAGCAAGATTAACTCAATTGCGAAGTGAGTGAAAGTTATCGTGCATGGTTTATCCATTTGACAAGATTAACAGACGTATATTAATGTGTGTTTCTAGATATAAAGCAACTACAGTATGATATGAATTTGAATAAACTCCATAATGAGCCAAAAAAAAAAAAGAAAAAGAAAAAAAGAAAGAGTACCAGTGTGGTTCTTCCCAAAGAGGCTTGATCAAGGGCATTTTGAACAAGCCCTTCCGATTCCAAGTCGAGCGCGCTAGTCGCTTCGTCTAGTAGGAGAATCACTGGATTCTTTATGACGGCCCTCGCAATGGCGATTCTCTGCTTTTGTCCACCTGATAAGAATGCTCCTCTTTCACCAACCTGTAAGTTTAATCCCCATGAAAAAAACTCATCTTGATTGCATAGGCTAAAAATAGAACTGACCAACCTAAATGATGCATTATTTGGAAAACATGCTCAAGTTACCTTGGTCTCATATCCATCCGGAAGCTGCCTTATGAAGTCATGAGCATTCGCCGCGATCGCAGCGGTAGTGACCTCTTCAATCGTAGCATCCAGCTTCCCAAACATTATATTCTCCTTTATCGATGCCCCGAACAACGCATGTTCCTGGCTAACCAATCCCATCTTCTGTCTCATCCATTTTAGCTGCAGCGTCTTTATATTGGCTCCATCTATACGCACGACTCCTCCGTCCGGATCATAGAATCGCTGCAACAGCGCGATCACGGTGGACTTGCCACTCCCGCTTGCTCCCACGAGGGCGACGGTTTTTCCTGCTTCAACTTTCAGGTTGAAATCCCTAAGGACAACCGAGTCTGGCCTGGAAGGGTATGTGAACTTCACATGGTCAAAGACTATTTCCCCTGATATGCCGTCCAGGACACATCCTTTAGGACTTTCACCATCTATCTCTGGAACTCGATCTATTCTTGCGAATATCCGTGCTGCCGCAACTGATGCTTCGGTGAAGTACTTCACATCGGGAAGCGCCATCCCAAGGGATCTACATCGAGATCGGCTTTTTCAGATTTATAACCAATATAGGCATACAAGGGTTCTACAAATTACACATGCGTCGATTCTCTCGTGTGTTGACTATTCAATAGTCGATAATCATTGCTACTAGTTCAGCCAAAATTTAGGAGTTCACAATGCATGATACAGATTACATTTGATCCAACCAAGTAAGAACTTAAACTGAATCAAAAGGATCACAAACATTCGAATTCTCACAGTTAGTTGATAGGATATAAAATTTGTCATTTTTTTCAAATTGTGCATGATTTGTCGTCCAGCTATTAAATGAGGTTTCATCTAGAATGTCTTTAGATATATACGTTCCGTTTCCAAAAGGGTGACCTTTAAAGTGAGTTTGTCAATAAACAGACCTAAGAGGAGAGAATATAAGCTTGCCTTTATTAGCCAAACATTGGGTCCCCTTCCTTGGAAAATCATCTATGCCGAAACATTAGTCCCAACTCTTTTTTCGGACCCGACACTATTCTGGCTATTGACGATGTAAGATCGAGATTCTCTGGCAATACAATCAAAACTGAAATGACGAGATGTTGTCCAATCATGATTTAACTTGAAAAGCATAGCTAATGGCAAGCAGGTTAAGGACAGGCGCGTCACATTTGGCCCTACCTATGTTGTCATATATGTTTAATTTCCTTCAAGCCGTAGCTGTAGATGTCTTCTTAAGAAATTAAAAGTGCTTAAGGCTTTCTAATGCGGTATTAGATTTGGGAGAGTACATATATGATTCTGTCACGATCTATTATTAGTAAGTTCTCACAAAAGATGATTCCATGCTCATCTTTAGCTAAACTCGTAAAGAAAAAGCTTTTTTAAGTGCGATAAAAAGAGGGCGGAAGTCGAGGACATTCGAAAATACTGCAAAAAATGCACAAAAAGATTATGATCTGATAAGTGGGACATGTAAATCCTTTGCTTTGTCAAGATGAAATTTCACTTAAACTGGCTCATGCATTCATAATTCAGCAAAATTCAAAAAGGCGGTCGGGCCTATGCTGAGATAAAGAAGCAAGCAGCACAGTGAAGTCAAAAACAAATGGTAGAATCATTGATCAGATAGAAAAGTGGTTTTTTATATGTGATTGACCATTTTATGGAGATGATTCTTTTCTTGTAGATTATGTAATATGTAGCAGCTCTCGATTATGGACATACTCCGACAGATATATGTACACATGCACGTACGTATTTATTAATTGCGAGTGAATCCCTATGTTGTGCAAATGTATTTTGGTTGAGGAATTGAGTAAATTGACTTACAATCCGCTGAGCACAAAGGAAATGCCTGCGGCGTAAATCCTGCCGCCGCTCTCGCCTTTGTACATGGCCAGGCGGCTTCCATACCAAGCCAAGAAAGCCCAAATGGCGAAAGCAAGGCCGGTACTCCCCACAGCCAGACCTTTGGCAATGCCTTGTTTTATTCCCAGCTTTGTTGTCCTCTCCAATATAGAAGAGTAGCTCTCGAGAATTCGTCTCTCCGCAGTGAAGGAATAGACAGTTTTGATGGAGCTCAAGGCCTGCTCGACTATGGTGTTGGCCTTACCGTATTCTTTTTGACACTTCTTCGACAGAAAGAGAAGGTACTTGCCGTATATCATTCCCGGTATTATCAGGAGAAGCAACAATGGGAAGGCCACCAGGGAGAGCCTCCAAGAAAAGTAAGTGGAAAATGCGAGGCCCGAGATGAAAACCGATGCATGCATCAGGAACATCGGCACCTGGAGGGAATTGAAACAAAGAATCGACGTGAAACAAGCCGAGAAAGTTGATATGTTCTGTGGTGAAAAGCATATCAAAATTTGACAGATTATCATCTGAAGAAAAATAAAAGACCGCTTTTACTGACGATGTAATTTTTCGTTGAATATCTCCCTGTACCTCCAGAATCAGAAGTTCAAGGCCTGTCTCGCGCATGAATTCTTTTCAGTTTTCTGTCCATTATTGTTGTTCAGTTTCTTGGCACAACAGGAAAGGCGATTCTCCTAAACTGAGAAAAAGTTACCTTGATTCCTAGCCAGAAATACTTCAACAATAGTAGGTAAAATGTAGAATCAGACAGTAGTCATGGTGTTGTGTAGAGCAGATCAAAAGAAGAAAACTTTTTCAAAAGCAAGCGCACCCATTTGTTTTTTCATATGTTATGTCAATCAGTATAGCACCTTTTCACTAAGAACTTCGCCAATCAGACATGTATCCTTGGAAATGCTGTTGATGATTTCCGATGTAGTGGCCTCTTGCGAATCAAAGAAGCCAACCTCTTGTCTGAGAATGGCCTCCAAATACTTGTACCGGATCTTCAGTACCTGTCGCTCGCTGGTCTTACTCCAGCAATATCCTTCTGCAATCATTTACGATAAGAACTTCTCATCCATTAGACAGATCCTTTTTTTTTTTTAAGATTCCTCAAGGAATGTGTAGATTAAATGTGTAACTTGAGATACTTTCTCTAGAAACTTTTCAGGCCTTCTAGGGTTTCTCAAGAAAACCACCAAAGACGTTTTCCAAAGTAAGTCACTTTCTTTTCTTTAAACTATGCTTGCGTGTCCATCCTAGTGACAGTGGTGTCCCCTAATTTGAGTGCAAAAACTTTGATGAACTTCTGGATTGTATGGCCTTAGGAGGATAATTTTCCATGCACACTTTGAATCAAAAGACCTCGTGTTCATGGAAAGCAAAGCCAAAAAGGAAAGCCTTAGAAAATTTACCCAAAAAAGCCACGAGCATGACTGCTAATCCCAAGAACACGAAGCTTAAGCTGCACTGTGAACACAAAAATGGAAAACTGTGAACAAAAAAATTCAAAAATAGAAAACTGCGAGTCTTTATATATGTTGAATGTAATTTACCTGTGCTACTTCATCCATGAAGTGGCCTTTGTTCTGTTGGGTCCGACCGAACCCTAAGCTATTCATGAGACGGCTAGCAAAGACCAACAAGCAGTTGGTGGACATGCCATCTCCGACAGCTCCGAAGGTTCCCAACACCATGAGCACAACATCAACCCAATCGGCATATCTGAAGATTATTGCCACCGACTTCTTTGCGCCCTCGTTTCTGCTTCTCATTCGATCTCCTTTCTCTGTCTCGCCCCCCTGTGGAGAACCCATTCGGCCTACTGCCACTCAAGACCGTTTGATTTTAACCCCTTAAGAAATTAGAGAGGGAGAGAGGGCTTGGCAGAGAGAAGAGTACGCATAAAAGTAAACATCTGAGCTCCTCACCCTCTATATAGAGAGGGAGCCGTGAGGCGCGACAATGATAATTAAGCAGATTTTTCCATGAAGCAGCCTCACCATAATCTGACTGATGTGTGAGTGTATAGATAAAAAAAAAAAAAGATGAATAATGATGCACAATCATTTGTCTTTGGTGGTTGTTACTTTCAGGCAGGATTTTTTTTTTTTTTGGGTTTCTGACACATGGATAACTTATTTAATAAGATCTCTCCTCTTTTGCTTTTGCTCTGCCTTTTTATAGAACGCGAAAATCGAATCTCACATTTGTGATACTAGCGTATCCACCTTCTCAATCCCTTTATCAGTAGGGCCGCATGCCTATTGGCACATAGAAAGTATTTGACCACTCTCCATTTTGGTAGAGTTTCAAAGAAAGACGACCGAAGCCACCGTGTTCTACCGGGCAAAACATTTTGTTTTCTTTCTTGTCCTTGTCCCATTCTCCTTTTGCTTTTCTGGGTTTAGTTTAGCTGATGTGAGGAGGGCGTGCCTTTAAGAGCACGTTTGCTTAAAGTCTTCCTCTTTCTCCCTTTTGTTATTATATTATGTGAAAGAGGGTTGGTTTTCGCCTTATAATATGTCATGGTGCTATGATCTCATTGGCTTATAGTCTCACGCAAGCCCCAAGAAAATGTGGAAAATTCACAAGTTTTGTGATGGATGGATCTTTCGTGATAGCATGAGGAGCATGACTAAGGAGGAGACGTTTGCCTCCAGTTTTCCCAGAATGTGTCCAAAACAAAGATGATAATGTAATGATCATCGGGCCCCAAGAGGCTTGGTCGGTGGAAAATTTCTCAGTTGCTGCTGATTTTCATGTGAATCGCAGTTTCATCTTCTTCTAGAATTCATGGTGTTGCATAAATACACTCCCAAGAGAATCCTATACTGGCCAGCTAAAAAGGTGTGAAGCTTGTAAGGGTTTGCCATGTTTCTTCAGACCAGGTCCGAGGGGGCCAATTCCCTACGACCATGATTACAATTCGGATTATTTTAGGTGACCATCAGAGGAACCTAATCTCTATATCATCAAGTAGCTGAGGCCAACCATCAGTAGCCTTAAGGTCCACCAGTTTCTGCATAAACACATGTTTCGGCTGAACTCACATTTCCATGGAAAAGGAAACACAGGAACGTCGACTGTCCCGTGTTTCAAATACGTAGCTCGAAATATTTCTGTGGTTTAGCATAAAAAATTGGAAGATATTGGGACGTGATTCATACTCCCTGTTAATAAGAAAGCACAGTGTTTTTATCTCCTTAACTTGTAATTGAGCGGTGTAACGTAGAAATGTAATGTGTTAATTATAGCGGAATCCTTTGTTGGATATAGATTTAGTTCAAGGATGAATCAGACTAAATTTTGTGTTTTGATTTCTTTTTCTCGCTTTTTCTCTTTACTCCGTTTGGTTTGTGCTTTGAATCCTAACAAGAAGCACATCTACATACACATCAAACCGGAGAAAGAAATCAAACATCAGCAGAAAATGAAGAACCAGAACTAATCAAAGAAAAAGAGGTGACGAAAGATGGGGGGGACCCTTTTCTCTTGGGTGGCATGTTCTTGCAAATCTTGGTTGGGTCACCTGCATCTCCGGATGCTTGTTGTTGCATCCCACCATACACTTAGCTGTTCGATTTGGACCCTCAACCCTCTTTTGGACCGAGGCTTTGTCTTTTTCTTTCTAAACTAATTTTTGTCTTGTATTTTTCTTGATCGCCTCTTTTTTGCTAGAATCTCAGTTGGACCATGTGTAGAAGCTCCCCAACCGCACGAGTAGGCACCCAAAAGATGATGACCCTTTACTTATTCACAGCCACAGAGAATAACCCTGAGATTAGAACATAAAGTACTTGGGTATCGTTCTCCAGTTATGACCCTCTTCTTCTCCAAGTTTGAAAATTCCTACGGGATCATGTTTGGCTAATTTGATTCCGATTTTGCCAATTTGAGCCCTAAACCTTTCGACAATTCATCAGTTGAGTCCTTTTGGTCAATTTTAGTTGAAAATCGCTAACGTATATGTCGAGCATCTTATGTGATATGATCGTCGCTAACGTAAATAATTTTAGTATTATTTTTAAAGTATTTAAATTTTTTTCCAAGCCCAGCGATGGTCAGTGATAAAAACTCACACATCACTAGTTAGGGCCGCGAAGCTCTCGCTAAATCAGGCCAAGAACCGGGACCCTCGCCCGCAACTGGCGAGGGCTTTGCGGGCCCTCACCTAATGGCCGTCGAGGTTCGCCAGCCCTCGCATATGATGGACAACCCTTGCTAAACTTGATATAAAAACAAGGAAAAGAAAAAATAATAAAAAGAAATAAAAAAATTACTTAAAAATCAAATATTTTTTAAGAAATATGTATATAAATTTGTCTAGATTAGCATCGGCAATTCTATGTGGCACCACTGGTATTCAAGTCAACAATTTCATGTTAAAATTAGCTATATGGACTCAATTGACAAAGAGTAAAAAGGTTTAGGGCTTAAATAGTAAAATCGAAAGGTTTAAAATTGAATTGAATAAAGTGTAGTAGGTTTAAGAGTTTCTGAATAATTTTCCATTAGTACGTACGCAAGGTTTTAAAATGGGTTGAAGTTGGGTCACATATTGGTTAGTCAAGCTTTAATAATTGGCTTGCTAATGGGTTGAAGTTGTAAACTTAGTTGTATGAGGGACGTATTGACAACACATATCGCTTATCAAGGTGATCAGTTGAGTCAATGAGATGTCTTTGAACCCATTAATAACTCTTCAACAAATTTTACTATTTTTCGGACCAAAAATAACAATTTTTCTTTTTCTTTTTTTTCTTTTTTCTTGTTTTTCTTTCTTTTATTTTTTTTTCCTATGAACCCGGCGAGGTCATTGACCAACCTTTGCCAGATCTGGGCGAGAGCTCGACCCTCGCCTGTCTTAAAAGAAAAAAATAAAGCATATTTTATAAAAGAAATACAATAAAAAAACTCATATTTTTTAATAATTATAAAAAATATCAGATTTTGTTTAAGTTATGAAAGTCATAAAATTGTCCATAATGATTTAGTAATATAATTTTTTTCAAAAATTTACAAGAAATAAAATTTATTAGATTGGAATTAATATGAAAGTGTTTTAGTAATATAGGATGGATCAGATATAGGTCGAGAAATTCACACTACGCATAAATAGGTCATAAACGGGATTAATGGATCAATCTTGGTCGGACTATTTATGACCCAATCCGACCACCCTTTTGACTGGTCTGCATACTACCTGTCTTTAAATATTTATCTCGATTGGACGTTGAAAGGCATATAACCTTATTTTACCATATTTAGAGATCAAGATGTCATGTACAAACATATAAATGCAATGTAGAAAACTACTGTATCAAGGCCTTTTTAAGTGAGAGACTATAGTTTTGACCTAACTTTAGAAGGAAACGACCACCTTAGAATATTGCAACTTGTTTCCTGTTCTCATGTGTGCTTCGATGTAATGTATTGCTTGATGCGTCGTTAGACTACAATTAAGTTGAATCCTTGGCTTTTTCTTTTTCATTTTGGCCTTTTTTGCCCAAAGTTGGACCGTTCACGTCTATAAACGTAGAATAATTGTAGAGGTTCAAAGACATTTTAGCAATACGTATTTCCAAAATGATGGGTAATTTTTTCGTTGAGTGTTTAAACAAATGGATCCATGAATTTAATGGTTGACTAGTTTAAACTCTCAATATGAACTTGATTAATCTATTTGATTAGCCCAATCACATATTAAGAAAGAACGAAATTCACATTAGACCTCACTGAAAGGCACAAATCTTTATCTGTGATTAGAATGACTTTATTTACCACATCATCAATAGAACAAAGCGATCTATTATTTTTCCTATTTGACATATTCTTTTAGTAAATTTCCAGGTATTAGTAGCCTTCAAGAGTAATAATAAATGTGAAAATATGTTACAAATGGACTAAGTGTGACTAGTGACCGGGTAACAATTGGGGAATTGTCCATTAGTCCTAAACATATTATAAAAATGTCAACTCAGTCATAAACTTTTCAATTTTGTCAATTTAGTATTAAATTTATGCGCAGAATACCACTATTCTCCTTTCGGCTAATTTTCGCCAGAAATTGTAAGGACATGAAATTGTGCTACATAAAGACTACCGGCGATAATTGGACTGTCACGTCAGCGATTTTCAATGAAAATTGACCGGAAGAACTACATTGGGAATTTCGCGCAAATGGCTAGGAATAAATTGGAAAAACTAAAAAAAAGTTCATATTAAATTGGCATTGGTATAATAAATTTAGGACTGATCGAGTAATACTTCCATAACGATGGATAGATCAATAGAGATGAATTTTTTATACTTAAAGTAACAAGTAATTATATGCTTATTGGCCCCAATAGATGAGTTGACCAGCACGACTAAATGAAGTGATGGAAGCACGAATGGCTTGGTACAACCATTGCATACATTAATTGGAAGAATGTGCGGGTGATGATGATCAAGACGCTTTAATTTGACTAGCAACTCAGCATCCATGGATTCGCTGGAAGAATCCCAAATGATTTTGGCAATTATGAAGGTCTTAATTAATTAATATTGATCAATACTAGGTGATTAAATTAATCGATAATCTTTTGGTCATAATTGTTCCTCATTTCCTCTTATCTTATCCCAAATGAGACTCCACTTTATTACATGGTTAGATGCACAAAGCTAACCTGATTCTTTGTAACTTTTTTTTTTTTGGCATCACCCTTTTTTTTCCCCCGTGGTCCTTTGGAAGCGCCAAAAATTATATTCTATCAAAAGTTCCTCCTCCATGGACAGCTGGAACAAGACTAGAGACGTTATTAACTTTTTAGTGGGTCGTTTGAGTAAAGATTCGAAACATTATTATTCTTTAGTTCATCATTTCAATGTTATCACCTTTAAAAAATATCACTTGAATACCATAATTTATTAATAAACTAATCGAGTATCATAATTTGTAAAACACGTTCACAACAAGTGAACATACTACATCAAATTTTTGACACTTGCGGTGAACTCGTTTTAAGTGTTACAACACTTTAAGTAATCGATTAAAAAATCATGGCACTCAATTAAACGTTATACTCAAGCCATCGATTAAAAAGTTCTAACATTCTAACAAACGCTTCACATAAGTTATGACATTTTTTGTGTCCTTATCTCTACACACATGTCATAAATCGCTAGGCTTGTGTAATTGACTTTCACACGCTTTTTCGAGATGAAGTTCATTTAATTGGATTAGAGTTCATGCTACCATTTGAATTTTTGACATACAAAATTTTTTTGTTGTATGAATTATTTAAGACACTATTGTCTGTAGATATACATGTGTAAATTGTGTTAGAAAATTCTCATGTTGAAAAACTGATGTAACGTAGAGCAGTTAATATATCTTAATAGAAACATAACTCGTTGGCTTAAAATTTTTTTAGTGAAAATAGGTACAATTGAAGGACTTGCGCTCCCTCCCCGAGTTATAGATCTCGGGCTTCTATTGTATCCTCCTAATAAAGCGATTATATCAATCGGATCATTTTGTTTTTTAGCTTATGTTCTTTAATTGTTTGAACTTCGATTTTCACGCCTCAAAGCCACCACCAGTGGAATGATGCATCCTTTAACCCTGAATTGCGCCCTACTTTTATTATATTAGCATATATAAAGATACCTATACATGTAGCCTAGATATATAGGTAACAACCACCTCACAAGAATCAAGGTAAAACCTAGCAAGACCGCAAAAGAGAGAACCTAGAAATTTTCTTTATTCTTCTAGCCACGGTCATATTTTCAAGAAAGAATATGCTGGCACATTGATATTTCTCTCATCACAAGCAAATCAAAATTATAATTTCTCGTAATTCAAAGGCGAAATTAGTCGATATACATATTTTGCCAACATCGCGATGGCTCAGCATGCGATGTCAATAGTATAGTTCGACCCGTAATGTGGCTTTTTCCATGATTGGTAGATAATACATTTAGTTATGTTTAACTAAACCGCAACATGCAGTGTTTGAGAGTTTAATTATGTTTAACGTTGGCGTATTATATGAGCATTTTTTGAATGGTGTCGGGTGGCTTCTCGTATTCTTAGGCAACATGTGATGGCAACAAACCTAACCTAGGACTAGTATCGAAATTCACCCACGTTCTCGAGAAATAAAAAACACGTGAGAAAATATATGGGGCCACGAGAAAATGTCGCAGAAATGGACAAAGCTCTAGCAAGTGTTGCTCTGGTGGGACTTTGATACGACGTGGGATTGGTCAAGAAGGTTTGATTCTACGACTGCGAACGTTCCATAAATCCTGTTTTCGAATTATTTCTCTTAAACGTTAGTTGCTATTACATAAATCTAGTAAAATAGGTGTTCTTGTGTTAGCAAAAAAACGTGATTTATTGTGGAACCATGGTCGGTGGATCTAATGCCGAGTTGGCTCATTTATTTTGGCCAATGTGTACTTGACAACAGAGTTAGCTAGAGTTCCATTTGGTTGGCATTCTTTCGACATAATCCAACTAATTTTAATTGGGCATTTGCCATCTAGCTTCATTATCTAACTCTTTGATGGCATGGAAATGTCGAACTCCGCCATCCCTCTTTTGCACGTGAACTAATGCTTTTCAAGAGAATCCCATCTATCGTGTCATGTGGTTGAAAGAATTAATCTTCATGAAAAATTGGTATCTTACTCCACAATGTTTTGTCAGTTAAGTCCTAAACTATTACAATTTGCCAATTGAGTGTAGAATCTTTTCTTGTTTTGCCAATTAAGTCCATCCGATCAATTTTGACAGGAAATCACCGATGTAGATGCCAATCATTCTACGTGACACAATCGGCGCTGATGTGGATAATTTTTACTATTAATTTAATATTTTTCATTATCTTTTATTTTCCTTTTCTTGTCATTTTTTTTGTTTTCTTTTCTTGTTTTTAAATTAGATTGAAATATAAAAAAAGGAAAGATAAAATTTATTTTTCAAATAAAAAAGAAAAAAAGAATGTGCCGATGGGACGCCGGCGCTACCGCTGTCCATCGCCACTAGGGGCTGGTGGAGCAAGGGTGGCCGGCCCTCACTAGGTTCGAGCGAGGGCCCTAGATTTGGGCTATGCCTACGCCAGCACTGTCCTAAGCCCTTTTGTCTCCATGTAATTAAGTGATGGATGTTGGGACATATAAGAAAATGGTTGCATGGAAGATGGGTGTATATTCCAAGGAAAAGGAAAATCGCGGGGGGTTAATCCAAAAATAGTGAGCCTTTTGAAGGTGATTTGGAGATGTGGAATCACGTTTTAATAATGTCTAGTAGTGAGATTAGGAATCCAATATAGAAGAAATGGGTGGGAACTTTAAGGAAATATGACCTTGAGCACTTAGATCATGGTTAAGAATTCCGACACTTGTCGGAGCACGACAGTGATTAGGTTTAACTTTACTTTTGGGGGGCAGGTTGGTCGCTAATGAGTCAGTGGGTGGTCGCAAAATGATGGCGCTACCTCGTTAAATAGAACCTAAAGTTAGCAAAAGCTTCGGGATAAAGGATCAATGTAATTGAGCTTAGAAGTAGAATTACTATGATGTCTCTTATCTTTTCTTTGGAATCTAATCTAGTTTGAATCATTTTCTTTGATGAGAAAAGCCGGTTTGAGCGAGAAAGTATATCGAGCTCACGAAAGTATTGACCTCATAGAACAGATAACGCACGTGTCAAAAACTCGAGTGGGTTGTCGAAAGATTGGTATCTTTGTGATTAGCGGTACGAGGTACCGAAACTACGTCGTTTGGCTGCTTCTTATACACAGTACACTTTAACGTTAATTGATCAATGAGGCGATCTCATAGATGCGTTGAAAAATAGTTCTCCCTATGATCTATTCGTGCTTTAAATTGAGTTATCATTGTAACAAATATATAAATGAGTATTTTCTCTTTTAATTATTAGGAAAATTACGTAGTTGCGAAATCTAAAGAATCGTTGAAACTATAGCTCACAATTGGAGCCGTGGTATCGCATGGAAAAATTATCTAATCGGTCCTAAATTTATTGAGTGGATGCATATTCAGTAGTAAAATGATCAATTTTGTAAATTCAATCTTAAAACTTATGCACGGAGTTCCAACATAATCATTTCAGTTAATTTTCGTCTAGAAAATGTTGTCTTAGTGATCTAGTCATCGCCCACCATCCTACATGACATATCGCTAGGTCAGCAACTTCCGGCGAAAATTGACCGAAAGGGTTACACTAAAATTTCGCGCAAAGATTTAGAACTAAATTAGCAAAGTTTGAAAGTTTAGGACCGGATTGACATCCGCACAATAATTTTATGACTGATTGGACAATTTCTCTGTATTGCAGAGGCAAAACCTTTTTCCTAGGGACATTCCACTTGAAACTTGGAACTTACTCATCGGAATAGGTTCCTTACTCTTTGAAACCTGAAACCTACCTTACATATTCTAGAATCTACCCTATCACGGATTCTAAGGATTATTCCGGGGTCTACCCAGGTTCCACTTGTAATCATCACCTCAAAATGACTGCCACTTGCTACTACAATCTGCTTACCACAACTCATAGTTAGACACACGCCTAAATATGAAATATTGATAAAATAAAAACTTCAGTCATAAGTATCACGGGAAATGAAAGCTTAGACTAAACACAATCATCATCGGATGTCATAGAATATCGAAAGATCACACGAAGACATATATCAAGAAAAACAATAAAAGTACACGTGGAGTACCAATATTTGTGTACGGCGCTTACTTTAATATCAATATTTTCTTAGATAATTTAAGTGTTAAATCAGAGAAAAAATGATCACTTAAATGCCAATCCCAGCAAAAAATAATCATTTAAGTACCAATTTAGCCAAATAGTACCAGTGGCATTTAAAAAAATTAAAATTAAACAGAAAATATCATAGCCCTAGTCGTTGTAACTTTTGCTTTTTTTTTTATTTTATTTTTTAGAAGTCAAGAAGCCTTGTAGGAGCACTTCAATATCTCACTCACTTTTACACAACTAGATAAACCATTTTTTTGTAAACCAAGTATGTCAATTCATGTATGATCCTCGTGAGTTACATGCTCAAACTGCCAAGAGAATCCTTTGTTATATGAAAGGAAGATTAGCATATGTTTATTTTTACTTTTTTTTAATATTAGGTGGATTTTTTTATTGATTTTTAATTTTTTTTCACTGATTAGGATACTCCGGCAAGCCACATAGATGCCACATATATTTTCTGACCATGCTCACTGGTATTAGCACTGAAATAATCGTTTTTCAAAAAATTTGACAATTAAATGATCTAAAAAAATTATTAGCATCAAAGTGAACATCGTACACAAATATTGACACTTTAAATGTCATTTTGCTCAAGAAAAACATAAAACCTTGTTACAGGTTCTATGTTTCAAGTTTCAGGTTCCACCTATCAAAAATTTGGAACTTACCCCAAAACAGATTCTCCAATATTTGGAATCTGAAACTCATCATGCATGCTCTAAAATCTAGAATCAGACTGTGGTCTGATTTCGGGTTATTATGCTCACCCCAACTTTTTCCTTTCGCCTTCAGTGAACTATGCATACATGCAGTTCAGCAGGACTGTTAATTTAACTATCTTTACGTCCAAGGAGCGAATCTCGACTGTAGATTTACTTAGATGATGATGGTCATCATCACTACTATAGTTCAAGCTAAACCAGGACGAGATCAGATATGAATCCATGGGCTGCTTTTGTCCCCTGCCACTATTTTCAGTTGCTTGTGACCGCTCGCGATTATCTTGAATGACATCCTATGAAAGTGAAAGGGTCGCTTCAGACAATGTGTAAAAAGCCGAAAATCTTGTACATGTAATGGGGCCATTAAAAGGCACAACACACTCTTAAAGCTTATTGCCAGGAGATTCCAAGTTGCCAAAGTATTTACACTTTGTGAATGGTGTTCTAGACATATCAAGATCAGTGTCACGCGAAGTTATAGTCTCCCATAAATCGGTCATAGTCCGAGTTGTGTGAAATCTGTACTTCCCTTGGGAAATCCAAATTCCTTCAACTAGACATGGTCACGGTTCAGGAACTGCCGGTTCCGGTTCTTGAACCAGCGGTTCCGATTCATGGCCATGGCTAAACCAAACCGGCCCTTTGAGCGGCGGTTTTGGTTCCGG
This sequence comes from Rhodomyrtus tomentosa, assembly GCA_028455895.1. Classification (NCBI taxonomy): domain Eukaryota; kingdom Viridiplantae; phylum Streptophyta; class Magnoliopsida; order Myrtales; family Myrtaceae; genus Rhodomyrtus; species Rhodomyrtus tomentosa. The sequence continues at coordinate 38,705,485 of JAPCWY010000004.1, forward strand.
TTCGGAACCAGCGATTCAAGGGCCAGTTCAGGTACACGAAACCGCCAATTTCGACTTTTAAAAATACTTTGTAAATAATAAAATTTAAAATTTAAAAAATAAAAAATTGCCAATTATAAATTATAATCACATTGGACATTATAATCAAATTTGGGGGGGAGGGGGGGGAGGGGAAGCGGACTTGAACTTAATGAATTATCATTAAGCGCCTACATATCTTCTTGGTAGAAAAATCAGAGCTCATATAGTTTTTTACCTTTGACAACCCCAACTTATTTCATCGTCAGCCGTCGCTATCCGTTCCGGTACCCGTGAAAGTATTATCTCCGTCATCATCATTGAAGAATTCGATTTCAATGCTCCAATCTAGCTCTTGTTGTCGAAATTTAGCCTTCGTCAAATTATCAACACAAGCTTGAGCCTCCACAAAATTCGGATGTAATCTTCAACGGTGATCGTCCAAAATTAATCCTTCAGTACTAAATGTTTATTCAACCACAACTGTTGAACCAGAGGTTGCTAAAACGTGTCTTGCGATGAGAGCAAGAACTGGAAATTTGGTTGAATGACTCTACCTCCACTTCAAAATTTTGAAATCTCTGTCGTTTTCGGAATCACCAAACTCAAAAGTAATTGTTAAATAATTTTCTATTTTGCAAATATTACTTGTTACTCCCTTTTGTCTTTTTTTCCCAATCTTTAGCATTTGGTACTCTTTACTAATTCTATTGTCCTCCCCACTTTATACATCACTACGTTGGGAAGATACACTATCAATTAAACCATGTCTTTTATAAAATTCATTATATAATTCTACTATAGTGTTTTTAATCGTTTCTTGTACAGTTCTAATATTTATGAACTCGTTCAAATGTAAACATTGATAGTACATATTCAGATAATCACATAAATCATCTAATTGGTACATGGATCGAAAACAAAAGCAACCAAATAAACGAGAGGAATTTCGGTATAACAATGAAGCCATTTTGCTTGCAGTGTTGTAATAGTCAGAGCGAAATCATCATCTTTTTCATATTCTTCAAAAACAATAGCAATAGTAACACACTTTATTAAAAATAAATGTGTAGTAGGATAATAAACACCATATAAAGTATAAGCCGCATATTAAAAGCTTTTAAAAGATTTTTTTTTTTTTGCAAATATCCTACTCTTGCAGCAATAAACTAATTTCGAAAACATTATCTGAAATAAACGCACATAATAAATCTTTATAAGCAAAAGATTGATTAAGCAACTCGTAGATAGAATTCCAACTAGTCGAAACATCTGTTGAAAATCTTTTTTGTGCTCTTTCATATTGTTTACAAAATCTGCTCCTTTCTTTCATAAGTCGGGGATGACTCCATAAAAATCGAATTGCTCTTGTTATTGGGGTGAGAAAAGCATCAAGAGTTCGTAAACTATCTTATACACATAAAATTTAAAATACGGCAAGCGCGTCTACTGTAAAAAAAAAATTTCGCCAAAGAGAATTTACAAACTTTTTCTAATTCAGGAATAAAAGCTGTATTTGCCACAGCATTATCAAAGCCAACTGAAAAAAAATTATTAATCAAATTATAATCTTCTAAAATTTGTCGAATAACTGTGACGCCCTAGAAATTCAACCCTTGTAAGTGCCGGGAGTCGATTAAATGATATGAATGTATAGTCATAATCGACGCCCATTTTGGACTATAAGGACTGAAAAGACGAAAATTTGGACGAATTCCGAACTTTAGATTATTTCGAATTGAGTTTCGAAATTTATCTGCGGCGATTTTTAAATTGCCGTTTTTGCAAACGAGCTTAACCCTGATCGAGCTTGCCCAGTGAAATTGCCAAAATTACCCTTCGATCAGTACACCAAAAATTTCGTTTCAGTCCCGGCGCGCCAAAATTACCATTTTGCCCCTCCCAATTATTCACTCACAAGAGACAAAAAAATTTAATTTTTGGCCCTTGAAGTCAAGGTGGGCCCCCACCATTTCACTGCCCAACGCCTCTCTCTGCCGCTGCCTTCTTCTTCTCTTCTGTTTCTTCTTCTGTTCTTCTTCTCCTCTTCTCTTCTCTTTTGGTTGACCGACGATTTTTTTTTCCCCCTTTTGCCGATCGGTTCCTCCTCCGCCCGTCGCCATTTTTCGCGACCACCACATCCCGACCGGCAGCCACCGTCCCCAGCCACTCGCCGCCGTCGCCTGGACCCCGGCCGAGCCGCCGCCGTTTCGCCGAAGTAAACCACCCGGTCGAGCGTCCCCTGTTTCGGGTCAGGGGAACCGAGGGCTCCGCGGCCTCCTCCGGCCGCCACGGCCGCCACCGACGCCGACCACCACCACCCAGCTAACCCCCGACTCCCCCTCGACCGATCCCACCCCTCGTCACCGACCGTCCGCCGCCGGAGTCGCCGGAGTCCGGCCCGAAAGCCCCAGTGCTCTGTTTTGGACCCGATATGCTCCGGTCTTCGATCCGGCCGCCACCGTCGCCGCCGTACCACACCGCCACCACCGGACGACTCCCCTGAGCTCCCTCCACTGCCACCCAGCTTGCCTCCGCCGGTCGCCGCGCGTGGCCGCCGGAAATCGTCGCCGACCGAGAGCCTTGTTTCGGGCGACAGCAGGACAGCCACTGATCGCGGCTGTCCGCCGTCGCCGGCCGCCTTCCGCCGCCGTCCACCTGTCCCGGCCGACCCCTACTGACCCCTAGGTGAGCCCCCGACCCCTGGCCGGCCTTGTCCCGGCCCGTGTCGCAGGAAAACGGCCAAAAACCGTGAATTGCCGGTTGAATACTCTGGTTTCTCACTGTTGCAGGCTGCCGGCCGCCGCTCGCCGGAGCTCCGCCGCCGGCCACCTATTCCGGCGACCTCGCCGGACTCCCACGGGTTTGTCACCGAAGTTTGAGCTCGATTCGCCGCGAGATAAACCTTAGTTTTATCGTCGTCGTCGCCGCCGCCGCCGCCGCCGCCGCCGTCGTCGCCGATCGAGCTAACTCAAATTGTGAGTTGACCCTAAACCTTGGTTAGGGCGCTAATTGCGCTTAGGATTAGTCTGTTTTAATTATTTATTTATTTATGTAATTATTTATTTATTTAATTATATATATATATATAAATATTTCGATCGGGACCGGTTTAGATAGAAACCATGGTTAGGATACATGGTCGATCGATTATTTGTCTGTGGCTATTTGTGGTAATTTAGCAATTAATTGTTTGATTGAGTTACTCGCGAGTGAGTGACAGGTTAGAGACGAGCGAACGATTGATTGCTATAATTTGACTAAGAATTAAGATTTCTAATATGAATTGAGCTTGAAATTGCCGGGTTAAGTGGATTACTCGAGAGTGAGTGGATTGCTTGATTGGTTTGTTTGCCTGGCTAAAAAGTTCAATTGGGAATCTTGTGGGCCTTGGGGCCGAGTTGATTGTATTTCCTGTGGATTTTGGCGTTAATCCAAGATAATCAATGAATTGATTGCCGAGTGCAATTTGTGTGGTCATTTAAAGGGTCAATGACGCTACCTGGCAAGTTCGCTTTGTACCGTGGGTACTTGTACCGTACTGATTGTATGGAAATTTGCGACTTGTCAGAAGCACGATAATCCATGCCCCGTGCCAGTCGTACGGTTTTAAGGGATTATCGGATGCCGGTCGCAGCTTGTGAAGGACCGAAGCTCCTTTTTAAGGAATGCCTACTCGCAGTGTCGTGCCGGGTGCACTGGATACACTGCTTGTAGTAGCCGTCGCTGAGAGGGTAAAGTGGACGTAGCCTGGTTTTGCCAGAAGAGTGCGGGATCGCACTATTGATGTATTTATCACGCCAGTCGCGTGGGTCATTGATTAATAATGAACTTGTGTATGCCTGAGTGGTTGTACTTCTGTTGGTGGTAGATTTGTCAGACTTGTTATGATTGATATAATTATATATTTATATATCCGTTGTTATCTTGTGATCTTTTTGTGGTACTTTGGACGTTCTGGGCGAATTATTGTCCTAACCGAGATTAGGCTTGATTCACTGAGATTCATTTCTCACCCCGTCGCGGGACAAATTTTTCAGGTCCGAAGTAATGGAAAGACCGGTGCGGTTTGGCACCCCCACTGACTCATCACTTGATATCAGTCTCCATCCGGTACCAGGTACGGACCAGATGTGGGAGCGTCACATCACGACGATATGGGTTGATGAAGGGATGCCACATCTGGTGGCACATCTCTTTAAAGCCTGGTATCTTCGTGATGGGATGGATCTCTTCGGTCCGCTTCGAGGATTTGAGGGGCCACCTCTACAGGGGGTCCCTAATATCCCCGCTTGGGACCCGATGGATATTGATACACCTGATGAGGAAGTGATGGACCCCGCGCCTGATATGGAGCTCGATCTCGAGCCTGAGCAATCGGTAGCCCCCTCTGTGCGTTCTAGCCAGAGTTCTTATGATGATCCAAATGACCCGGCTCCCCCGGTTGACTATTACGACACGGATGTCGAGTCTTCCCAGTAGAGGGTTAGGGCCTTTTTGTAGTCAGGGAACTGTGGTTGTTTTTGTGGGGAATACTGTTTTGGGATAGATGAGAGTTAACCTTACCTGACTCCTGTATCTTTTTGTGAGTCCTAGAGGGCCACCCCGAAGCATGGGGTTGTATTTATCAGTTGATGGCTCTGTAAGGTTATGAATCATCTATTCTCATCAGCCTTTCGTATTTTGCAATCTGGCTTTACTTTCTATCTATCCCATATGATTTTATTTGACTGGAAGATGGTACGTTCCGCTGGCGCAATATAAGCTTAGGTCGATAGCAATTGCCTGGGACGCTATCTATTATGACCTGGTGGCGATTTGGCAAGGGATGTCGCGGGCTCGAGAGTCGGGACGTGACAATAACTCTATAAATATATTGGTTGTATGTCTTTCATCAAACACTTGAGTTGCAATAATTCTTTTTTGAATGTTCCAATCGTCATCTATTTAATAACATGTGATACCCATATAAGAATGAGTTTGCTAAGGATTATTCCAAATGTCGCTACCTATATGCACATGTCCATTGAAATTCGTAAAAAAATTTGTCAAAACCTTTTTTTTCCTTTTTTGTAAAGCCAAAAAAAAATCGCGTTTAAGAGTATTTCTCAAAACAGGTTTTGCTTGCGGAGTACATGCAATGTTTATAAAAAAAAATTAAAACCAAAAATTTCACTAACATTAAATGGTAAATGGTCAATGACAGCATATTGGAATAATGTTTCTTTATAAACTTGGTCATTGTAATGAAATAAAGGAGAAGTGTTAGGATTGGCATATCCAAAAATTTGTTGTCGTGTGGTATCTATCTCTGCTTGCGTTGGATGTTTATTTCTCATATGCCGAGTAAATGTTCCATAGCCGCCTCCAGTTGAAAAATTGTATGTATTCGTGCAATATTTACATTTTACCTTAAACTTGTCTGCGTCTAAATGTTCCTTCTCGAAGTATCGTCATATGTTAGATGTACCCTCCCGTTCCAATTCATTTGCTGTCAGTATTTCTTCGACACTAGTAGAAGGAGGAAAGCTTTCTTTCGTTAGTACTTACTCGATGTTAGGAATAACGTTGATATTATTGTCATCATTTACCCAGCATGCATACTCACGAAGATCATATCCATGAGGATAATCGGATTCCTCCATCGTCATTAGGCTCTTTCTAGTATTTTTATTTTTACTTGCTATTTTTGAGAACATTGAGCGGAAAGCCGATTCAGATAATTGAGAAAATTGAGCTGGGATTGAGACAATTAAGCGGGTTGAGAGAATTAAGAGAATTGAGACTTGAGAAAATTAGAGAAATTTTGTGAGAATTTGTGAGGAAAAATGAAAGGGGGAAGGGGTATTTATAGATAGGAGAGAATGGGATGATATGACGAGTTTTTAAAAAAAGAAAAGTGAGGGGGTGTCCGTTGCATTGCAACGGCCTTTTGGGCCGTAGGGATAGGGAGAAAGAACCCAACGACTCTTTCTCCCTTTTTCAAAGGCCTAATAGCCCAACGGTTATTAGGCGCGGCCCCGGTTTTAAGCCGCTTCCGAATATTTGCCAAACCGCAACCGGCCTGTGAGGGATGAGCCGATTACGGGCCCAAATCATTCTGTGACCATGTCTACCTTCAACTTGTTCTCCTCGAGTTAGAACTCAGCATCTACCACTGTAGTAAACGTTCAAGTGAAAACAAGCAGTACATTTCTAGGGCAAGCAGTAATTTCTCCCTTTCAGTAACAGTAATTACCTCTAACCGGCTGCTATTCGATCTCGTTTGTTGTATTATTATGATTAGTTCAAGGACTTCCTGGTCCTCTAATGTTGTTCCACTTCTTTCTCAATGCTTCTTAGTGTTGTACCTACTATCTTGTGGACGAAAATAGATAGGCAGCCTTATGACTAGAGCTGGCAATATGGGTCACAAACCGGGGTCCGGTCCAGGGACGGGTCAGAGGCAGGGGCTGAGGCCGAGGCAAGGACGTGGGCCGGGGTCAGGATTGGGATCAAGGCCGGCACCGAGATTAGGACCGTGACCGAGTCCCGAGATAAAGATCGGGACGGGGGCCGAGGCCGGGGCCAGGTCTTGGGATAGAGACTAGGACCGAGGTCGGGACCAGAGCCAGAGCCGGGACCAGGACCAGCACCACAACTAGGTCTCGGGACTCGAGCCTGGATCGGGACCAGGGGGCCGACCCCGGCCCGAGGCGGGGTCAAGGCCAGGATCGCAACCGGGGCCGGAGCTGGGATCGAAGCCGGGGTCGAGACCAGGGACGAGGGCCGGGACCGGGGTCAGGGTCTAAGCCGGTGCCGAGGGTCAGGAACCAAGCACGAGACCAGTGCAGGGACCAGAGACGAGGCTCGTGCAAGGACCAAGGCCGAGGTCGGGAAGTATTTTAGTAATATTATTTTTTTAAAATATTGTTATGTTTTGATAATATGAGTCAAAACAGATCGGGTATGAATCAATCACGGGTCAGATCAGGTTTGGGTCATTAAATATGGGTTAATATGGGTCGAATTATATTCAACTCGACCCACTTATTTGCCACCCCTGCTTATGACTAAGAACACAGTGTGACGGTAACACTGGAAAGCAAAAATATAAGCACAGTGCAGAGGGGAAATGGCGTGAATCATCCATATCTAAGCTCGAGATTAAACTATTCAAGTATACTAAAGAGCGGTTCGACTTTGAACCGACATTTGGGCCGTTACCTTAATGAAGAAGCCAGGATTCAATTTTATGGCTGCATCAATGTTCCACAAGAGGTCGAAATATTGCTTGGATCCGGTTCTAGGTACGCCGCAGCATTACCAGGCAGTCTCAATGTCCAATTCATTTTATCCATCTAATTCTAGACCCTACTAATGCAACAACGGCAGCAGACTGATCTCGAGGGCACGGAACGGCATTCCGATATGTAAACGCCTATGCTTTTGCACGCCCGCAAATGTGCTTTCAGGCTTCTAATGGTCGCTAAAGGTGGTCATGGGAGCCATTTCAGCCATTTGAAGACATGGAGTCCCATTCCATGTGGAACCCCATTGTAAGGAGCAGATATATAAAATAGCTCCTGTTGCCGAGGGGGGGAAAGAACACCTGGCAAGCCCATTCGAATGCTGTCTCAGGTGTCTTGTCTGGAGGACTCGTGGGATCTGAAGTGAATGACTTTTAGATCCTCTGAATGTACTAGGTAGATGTAAGAGGATTAGCCCTATTGAATCACACTGATCTAAGGACTGAGATGCACTGAACAACTAATTGCAAGGTGAGTGATCACGATAATACAGATGATTGCCTTTTTATGAGCAGTCAACAGCACAATATGTCCTCCCTCGCAATTTTACAAACATTCATTATCTACTCTTATCTAAATTAGTCACCAATCAAACTACCGGTAAAAGCTGACTTGCAAGGCATTGAATCTAACCTCTAGATTTGCCCAGATCTATGTAGAAATCTCGTCAAATAAAACCAAGGAAGAGAGAATCTGTCCCTTCCCAATTAGCCTTCACGGAAGCAGCAACTTCCATGATCATAAGAATCCGAACTAGCTCTGCCTCCACCAGTAAGAAAATTGAACACCTGCTTTAGATTTCCTCTGGAAGGTCGCGCATTTGTTGCAAACTTGCAGATATAAACGAGTCGCCGCCGCATCTCCCATTTAGTAACAATTGTCTCTCTAAAGGATTTTCCATCATCATAGGTTCCTAATTAACAGTTCAAATTTTAAGGAAAAAGAAAAAAGGGAGTGAAAAAATCTAGAATCCAGGGAAAAAAATAACATATACCTTGATCATCAAATAACGAAATCAGGATTGCAAGACAAGTGCATATACTGATGTCTTCCCCTGTGAAGTAATGCATAAGCGATCTCTCTCAATGATTAAAATAACTGGAGAATGCTGACTGCTTCAATCCTCAGAAGCACTTTCGATTACAGCTTTTTCATGCATGGAGCAGACGCAATTAGATGAACTAATATCTGTAAGAAATTGAAAGGAATACTTCATCCTTCAAAAACATTCTTACCATTCCGACAACAGACGACAAGAGTCTTCCCTTTGCTTAGGTTCGACCTTGCAAAATTTACTGCAGTCCGAAGATTGCTAAATAAGGAGAACCGATCTTGCTTTGAGTTCTGGACAACAAAAGTAATGTTTTAAAGAAGCAAATTGGTGGTGCACTAAATCCACACCACTAGAACTTAATCCTCTCTTAATCTACTGCTATAGATAAGGATGATGTATCTTTGTATTAATTACACCTCATGAGTTTTCTTCAGCTTTTTTTCATACGCACCAGCATTGGAAGATGTAGATATGCCTCACTACTTTGTAAAGAGACAGAAATAGACTCCTCAGAACAATCCAACACGCAATCAATACCAGATGCTTCTACAGCTGCACGAAAAGAAAAATCGAGGCAGAACAGTGAGCCAGAAGAAAAAAGCAGGACAAAAGCGATACAGATAATGTTAATAGCAACAGCACTATCACGACCATCAATATACAGAATGAATCCTTTTTACTTTTTAAAAATTGAAGGCAGTAACCTACTTTACTTGAAGAGAAGCGTGAAAAGACACTATGACGTTCCTGCGTGCCAAGAGAATGATAAAGTACAGAGCAATGATTGGAAGGACTCCCCCTCAAACTTTTAAATTCCCAGTTCCAAGATCAAGGACAAAGAATCAGAAATCCTTCGTGTAATAGGCGATTCCCAAACAGTGAACAGCCCAATTTGGAGCAAGTGAAGTATTTCCAGATTCAAGATATGAAAAAAGAGGAGGGTCTCCACTCAAATTTGGCATGTGAAGACTATAGAAAGGGCAGCAAGTCTATTACTTGATCAAACAAATAAAGTTGTCCGATTGCTGAAGAAATACAAAAATACATACAGAATTGAGTTGAGCACACAGCGAGATTTGTCGAACCCAGCCAAGTCATGGGGCAATTTTCATGGGAAGACTTAAGGTCAACTTCAGCATTAGCCCTCTCTGAAGTTAGGGGTGATTCGTCACAAGAAAGATTGCATGTACTCCCGGGCAATTTCGGACCCTTGACTTTGACCTGAGGGGCAGTATGTCCCCTTTGAGCAAGGTAAACTCTATGCTTCTCCACTATATCAGCTACCTTCCGATTGCATAAATCAGGACCACTTTCTATGATATCATACACATTTTTCCAGAAAAGAGATGGTGATAAACCCCTCGCCCAGCTTTCCTCATCATCTCCAGCCCCTGCTATGTAGTTCCAGCTGAACTCTGAAGTAGTCTTGTGTTGGGCAGTTCCACTTGAGCAAGAAGCAGAAACAAGGATGATTGGTGTAAAATCCCAGGAATCATGATCAGGCACTTCGTTCAACCAAATAACAGTTCTCTGTGAAACCCATAATGGACGCAGGGGCTTCCTCAAGCATGAGGCAATCGAACTAATATCAGCCCCACTGGCTTCCAACTGACGAGTCCAACTTTCCAAGCGTTTCTCAATAGTTGACCGTTCTGTCTCAGAAACCCACAAAGGAAGATGCAAGGAACAATCCCAATCCAGTGGAGCCTGTCCCTCGCTATTTTCATGTTGATTAGATTTATCTAAACCCTGTACGAGTGCAAATTTCACATAGTTTACTTGGAGGACATATCCTCATCAGCATTTCAAACAGATCAACCAAAAGCACATTTCTATAATATAGTAATAGGTGGGAAGAGCGTAAACTGCAAAGGTAGCGGTAAAAACAAACTTTGCAGTTCTTGCTAAACCTAAGGTTGCCTGAGTAAGCAGTAACAGACAAGAAGTTCTATAATGAGGTAATACTTGATTCCTCCAACAGACAATGAAATCAAATGCACCAGCAGAACATGAATAATACCAGTAAGGAAAAACTTGTAGCGAAATGCAGAAATAATGCTACAAATTGTCTGAAGCTCAAAACTACCAAGACTAGTCCTCATACTCACTCACCCCTTTCGAAATAAGGCTGTCACTGCTCATTTTCCTCCTGTAATTGACAATAGCTCTATTCATGACGCACGTCCAGATGGGTATCGTCTTCGACATGCTGTCAGGAAACCTCTTCCCTTTCCGAGTTGAATCGATGACGATGCATCCTCCTTTCTGTCCTACCCATCGGACAACAGACAGACAGAAGACCGGAATCAAAACAGTATCACCAACAAGGAAGTATAAGCAAAATTTGAACGATGAAGATCAAAGAAACGCATGCGCCACAGTATAAGAATGGTAATACTGAACTTGATACTTAAGCTACATGACTTCAACGTCTTTACTCGGCAAAGAATTGAACCTTCAAACCCCTCGATCAACCCAAGAGAACAAGCGATGTTCTTGATCAATCTCAACCAACCAAACACTGTAAAATTACCGCCTTAAATAATAAAAACCACGGTGAATCCTCCGAGAGAGAGACAGAGTATTACCGGCGAGGAGGGCGACGTGGAGATTGAGCCGAGAAGTGTTGAAGGACAAGTTGTTGGTGTGGCCGTCGGTGGACTTGAAGTAGCAGGTGGCGTGGAAGGCGGAGGAGTACCAGAGGCCGCACCGGAGGTTGGCGACTAAGGGGAGGCTCGGCCAGAGCTGGGAGATCTCGGCGACGAAGATGGAGTCCTCGTAGATCGACCTCAGGGCGTTGTAGAGACTGTTGTCCCTCCGCTTTATGATCCTCGCCGCACTGTATACGCTCAGCTTCTTCAGCTGCTTCGCGGCCTCGGAGTCCTCCATTTTCGACGGTGTCGTGAATTTGCCAGGAGGTTTTTCGGACAGAGGGAAGGGGACGATTGCCATCATCAGGCTGAGCTACCTACGCTAAGTCTTCTAAAGGCCGTGCCGGCCCACGTGCCAGGCCCGCGGACACGTTTCTTTTTTGGCCTTTTTTTTTCCCTCAACTTATGAAATTCAAAAAATTAGGCAAAAGGGAACGGAAAAATAAATATCATCGTTCACGAAAATATTTATTATTTATGATGAAAATATTTCTTATTAATTAATTATTTTAAACAACACAAACGATCATTTTAAAAAAATATTTTTAAGATCATTCATTTTTCACAGAGCAAAGGGAGCCTAATAATACAAGAGATTGAGGAATCCAAATGCCACTACCGTTCTAGAGGTATTGACTCATATCCAGAAGGCAGGTCGAATAATGGTTGACGCGCATTGCACTGCCGAAATAGTGAGTGAACCGTATGCACAAAGTGAATATTTGTTAGAAAGTCAGGGATTTTTTAGAGATTATGGGTAGGGTATTAGTGGCATGATGGTATGACGATGAAGTGCTAATCATAAGGTTAGAGGCGAGTCCCATCATGATTGCTATACATTTTTTGCCATTCACAACACTTATGGTTGAGACTGCGCCGTTATACTCTCGGCTTGAAAAGAGTCATAATTTTGAGAAAGAGGATGAACGCGCTTGCAACGTACAGTGAATTTTCTGATTATTTTTTATTTTCATAAAAGTTTAGGAACTCGCCTTTTTTTTTTTTTTTTGGTCGAAAAGGAACTTGCCTTTTAAATGTTATAGAATGCAAAAAAACTTTGAAACATATTAAAATATCGAAATATCCACCGGTACCATCTTATATAATTATTTCAGTCTTCCGAAAATCAAATGTCACTACTCTTTTTGAGATTTTGAAGAGAGATTTTATGTGCAGAAAGAAATCGGAAGCAAAGGAAATGATATCATCACTTTGTTCATTAGTACTTCTTCAGCAAACCGAGGCACCAGTCAACCTGTTCAGTGACTAATTACAACTTAGTGAAGCTAGGAAGACTTGGCACTCTTGGAGTTGGCACTCCTGGCCCTCGCCGCATTCCTCAGCACTCCGGACGAGACCGACGATGCCGGGTTGATGGTCTTTCTGATCTTGAAGATGTTCCAAGCAGCACTAGCGCAGTGGCCTGCAGTCGCCAGCGCGTCTTCTGTCGCCTCTCCAGCGCTCTCTCCGAATCTGTTGTCATCAAGAAATGGCAAGTTTCTCAAATTCTGGAGATTATTGATGGTGCCAATCTTCCGAAAAGAAGACATCGTGCTTTAGTTATGATCCAAAATGGGCAGGAACCTTAACAAGCTCAGTAGGGAAAAAAACCCAAGTAAAACCCAAAAAGAAACCAAAAACACAAAGGAACTGAAAGAAATCTGTTAACAGGTACAACCCCGGCCAGTGTCTGTTATAAATTTAAGCTTTCAGGGACGATATGGATTGGAACAATCAATTTCAATACGGACGAATGGGGAAAAGGCTGAGAATAGGGTCAATAAGATGTTTTTACCTCCGGCTGACCATTCTTGTCGCTGCTTTGGAGGTTGCGGAGAACGCTTGCTTCTCGGCAGCTTCCGCTGCATCTAGAACTTTATCTGTAATTGATTGACAAAATGGGAAATGTAATTAGTTATCATAGCCGTACGCCATGGAATTTTTCCTGGAATATGCACTTCGATTTTACTCGGCACTGTGGAAAAATGATACTCACTGACGGCATCGAGCGAAGCCAAAAGGACCTCTCCAGGAACCATTGCCAGGAATGCCTTCCCAGCTTGGGACTTAACCACCGGTGCCATCACTGAACCAGTGGCAAATTGAACCCCATCGAGCATCGTTTTGCTCATCTTCTCCGTCATCTTGGACACCTTCCTCACGCTTCCAAATCAAAAAGGGTGGGGAGGCAAAAACAAAGATGAGAAGCTTATGACGGAATGAATTTGTCTTTTGCTCATTGTATACAGATGAACTTCTTAAGAATGACGGTACCGCTGATCATAGCTTTCCAGTTAAACGTACCGTTTCAAGCTTCTGTTGATTGCGCTTTTCTTTTTGGTGCTCGAACTTCCGTTGCTACTGTGCTCTGGATGGGTGACGTTACTATTCTCTGCCGCGCGGGTGATGATCATCTCGCCACCCTGATGAACCTGGGAATCCACCAAAATCTCTTAGATCACCAAAAATAGCAGTAAAACAAATCATGCTTTGGCAATGCAAGTAACAATTCGAAGCCAAATTTAACAAAAGAAATTACTGTCTTCATCAAAGATATATAGCAATCAGATTACAAGTGACCCGATTGTGTCAAAGTCGTTGTCAAGAACGGTGTGGTCAGATTCATAATTAAGGTTCGAGGGCAGGAACTTCATTTGATAGCAGTCCTGATGCATGACCAAATGGTATTGTTTCCATACATTGAGGTGACAACTGATAATAATCTTTGGTTTCAACCTTGCAGACTACAATGTTTGTGCTGCTAGATACTCAAGACCTGCTCCTGCCCCCGCCCCCGCCATTCTTCTTGCTGAACCTAAAGATTTGTGGAAGCTAACAATATGTGTTCTTGATCATTGATCTCAACTACGACAGGACCAAAATACTCAATAGTATGTAAATCAGCCGAATTAAACTATTGATTGCAGAAGAACTTAGCTTCAACCAATCTAAAAGAAGAGCGAGTCAAGTCCCAACCTGGTTAGCGTAAGCATTACTGCATTTGAATATCCCTTTAACAATCTGACCGGTGCCTCCTGCAATTGCCCTGGACAACACATTGTTATAGTCCCCAACCTTAGGAGCGAACTCCTTCCAATCAATGTTCCTGTTCCTGGAGGACGTCGCGGAAGCAGAGAAGCAAGAATGCTCCTGAAGGAAAGCGTCGAGCAACCCCAAGCCTCCGCCGTACGTCTCCGGGAAAGTCACTCCGTAGCTCAGAGGGTCGCCGTCTTTCACGGGCAAAGTGAACAAGTAGTGCAGAGAGTCCAGCTTCACCACTGGCTCGTCCTTGGTGAGAGGCCACTGGAGATCGTCCCCGACTTTCACTATCGTAGCGAGCGGTACGCTGTCGTCCGAGATGCGGAGGAGCGTGAATTCCCCACTAGGAAGGAGCTCCAGGGCCTCCCCTTCTTCCATCAAGTGGACCGCGCATGATGGGATCGTGAGGAGGACGTCTTGCTTCAGGGCTTTGGCTTGTGGTTGCGGGTACGGGTGTTCTTCGTCCGACGAAAGAGCGGGTCCGGACGACGAAGATGTTCTCATGGAAGCTTTGGAGGTCCGGCAACTGAAGCAGCCCATTTCTGGTGTTTTCTTGGTCGCTTTGCTTTGGAGGAGGAGGAAGAATAATATTGGTATTGTTGGAGGATGTAAAAGAAGGACAATAGTAACGAAGTCGGAAGGGGAATGGCCTGCAGAAGAAGTTGTGCTGTGATTGATTCCACAGCTTTAGTCAACTTTATTCCCTTCCAGTCGGAAGATTTTTCGGTTGAAAAGGATGATATGAATTGACTTTCGGTGGGAGGAGAAAGGGAGAGAGAGAGATAAAATTTATGCTCCGAAAATACTTTCGAAATAGCTAATTCTGGAGCATATTTTTATATGCTTCAGAAATAATTTTGGAAACACTTAAAAAAGTAAAAAAAAAAAACATAATACTTCTCTTCGGAAATAGAAAAAAATTAATTTGATTTATCGAGCAAAATTGTTGCCATGTCCATAATAAGCTAGTAAAATCTGTCGAAAAGTGAAAAATAACGTAGAAATTTACTTTTAGATGAAACAAATCACAGACGGACGTACGATGAAAAAAAAGTATTGGATGTTGACGATAGCTTTTTCGGGGACACAGTAACAGAGGGAGTGGGAGACAGGAAATCTGCTTTGCAAAGGACAAGGAGGACATTAGCTTTTTCGGGGCTGAGGAGATGATGCTCTTCTTCTTGTTATCGTCAGCACGAGACACCCTTTGTCAATCTGTCTGAATTTTGAAGAAAGCGCTTCTTTGTGATGCTCTTTTCCTGGGAAGTTGTGACCGCCCAGCTTAGGCGACATCTTTTACATGGTCCGGCCATTGGGTAGGATTAACCGTCCTTGACCGGCCGCGATGAGAAGGCTCAAGATCACCCCATCCTCAAATTTTTTGATTCACAAGATGGAGCATGCATCAATCTGTTGATGACTCAGGACGTCGAAACAATTGGAGGACCCAGATCCATACCAATTTAAAGTGGTTTCGGAGAGCTCCGCTTTGAGTGGATTCTCTGGCCTTAAAGACGGGTGCTCCTCGTAAAAAGCCGAGCGCCTACGTATGCCTCGGCAAATGTAGTTCCACCCATTGCCATCTGTGAACGTGACCGCCGAAACCGATCTGTCCCATCCTTTCAAGTAATCACAGTAACGAGTCGTAGTCCTCATCACTGAATTCACATCAACACATTCAAAAATTATATCACTGATCCTGAAATTATTCTGATTGCTAGTTTACTGCAGCATGAGAAACATGGAATCCACCAACAAGAACAAAACCGTAACCTGCTTGACAAAATGTATATGTTTTCTCCTGGAAATGAACAGAACGAATGTGGAACTCATTTCCCCAATAAAAAGACCACATATCAACTGCCAAAACAACAACTGATCGAGAGAGGCTGCGGAGAAAGCTCTCCATCACCTTATTGAGTAACGCTCAACCTCCGATAGGACTCAATAACTTACTTCCTGGAACGTGCAATGCAGCTAAGTGGCATGAGGAAGCACGGGCAGGAGGGAAGAAAACCATGAAATACTTTCTTCAAAACCATCAGGGGGAGAAAAAAAAAAAAAAGACAGAATTTCCCTCAAGCTTTGGCATCAGCTGATTGCATTATCATACATAAAAGAGTGGGAACTTAAGAACTTGGCTCAAGTCAACCTCAAATTCCAAAAGAATCAAGCAACTAAAGAAAATTAAGGTATATATTGAAAATACACGAACAAGACCTCACCTTCTTCCACTGCTGAACTAAGCAAATCTGCATCTGTAGTTCACTTGTATCACTTTTCCGCCTAGTTGGTAGATGCAAAGTTATGTCTACAGAAACCTAACGTATGAAAAAGGAGCAAAAACTAAAAGAAAATGACTGCATCACCCTCACTCTCCAACATATACAGTCACAACAACATTTAAGAATGCAAAATGCTTCCATGTAGCCTTTCTTGCCATTACCTCCATCGCCATGAATAGATAAACCACAATTCTGGAAAACAAAAGTTCTCAAAGAACAAGAAAATCCCAAGAAAATGCCTAAAGGGAAAGGAGGCCCCCAGAGCAAATGCAGGAGAGGAAGGTTGACCAGTTGACATGGATTCTCTAGCTTATACACATACTTCAAAAGTGAAAAACTCGCATTCCATACAATTCTATCAATCAGTCAATTCATTGGCTACGCAAGGTTCCTTACTGTGATTGCCACCTATCAGGTGATGGAGAAGCACACCAGCTGCAACACTGACATTTAAGCTCTCAACGGCCAAAAAGGACCGGAACTCCTCGGCTGAGTTATTTGATTCGGTGCCCTCTTCTGCATTATTGGCTTCTCCGGCAGTTACGTCCGAAGAGATATTTCCTGGGATCCTGATCAACTGAGTACATGATCTCTCCACCAAAGGCCGCAGTCCAGTGCCCTCACTCCCAAGAACAAGAATGGTGGATACACCAGGTGAAATGTCATTCAAAGGGACAGATTTAGAAGAAACCGATCCTCCAAGAACTCTCCAACCATTTTCTGCTGAAGATGTGAGGAATTGCATCATGTTCTTGCAATATCTGAGCTCCATCAACTCCAAAGAACCAGCACTTGCTTTGCTAACGACACCACTTAATGGAGCTGAATTTTTGGCACATAAGACCACCCCTGAAGCTCCAAAGAAATAGGCAGACCTAATGATCGCTCCCAAGTTCTGAGGATCTGTGACCTCATCCAAAGCTACCCACAGAGAACCCACATCCTCAAGGGATACTTGATCAAGTTCCATTACCTTAACCATTTCCAATGGAGAAGCATCCAAAACTAGACCCTGGTGAGGACGGTTGTCAACAACCATGTTGAGATCGTGCTTCGATGCTTCCTTAATCCCTAGCCCAATCTTCCCCGCCATTCTCAAGACTTTCTCAAAGCCCTTCTTATCCTTCTTCTTTTTATTGTTGCTACTCAAATCAAGCCCTTCTTGGACATACAACGTGTAAAATTCTCGCCTTCCTGCTGACAGTGCTGCCAAGACTGGACCGATGCCATAAACGCCTTCACCGACTAGCTTTGGCAGACTCGATTCACTTGCTTCCTTCCACGTCTTTCTTCCCCAATCTTCCTGCATATTCCACCTTGTAAGTCTTGGATTCTCTGTCCGTGGTTTCACATCCACTACTCCTCTCACCCGCGTTTTAATTGCATCCCACCTAGGATCTTCAATTGTCTCCGCCTCTTCAACTTCATCATCTACATCTTCTCCCTCCTCTAACTTACCAAAATCATCACGGCTCCATGTGTGATCAGCAGTCCCCGCTATCTTATCTTCCCTATTCATCCTGAACGAACCATTCTTCCCATCAAACTGCTTGGTTGATACCTGCGAAGAACCACTACTCTCTGCATCCTTATGCAACTTTCTAGCCGATTCTTCCCAAGAAGAATGACCAGTCTGTTTCTTAACCACTTCTTTGGTTTTGTTTGACGCTAACCAGGGCCTGGCTTTCCCGGCTCTTGTCACACCACTCGAGTCACCGACCCTCCGAGAGCTCAAAATAGCTGGTCCCTTATGCAACTTTCTCGTGGATTCTCCCGAAGAACGACCATTCTGTCTGCTATACACTTTCACAGCCCTCCTCACTTCCATGGTGTCCTTTGTTGCCAACCAGGGAAGCACTTCCCCAGCTCCTATTGCACCACTCCCATCGCCGTCCCTTGGAGAGTCCACACTCGAAAAGTTTCTGCCTTTTCTCAAAGAACAACACTGAACGGAACTCTCCACTCTCAACCCACATAACACAAACTTTGGTTCGGAAAAACCTCCCGCTTTCGTCACTTCTTGGGGAGACCCAGCTGCGTATCTCCCGTTCCTCTTCGAAAAGCAAGATTTCTCATGGTATCTCCGACAAAACCCAAGAGAGCGACCAGCGATGCTTGTGGAAATGGTGTTTAGGCGAGGTATTGGAAGGGACGCAGGACGTCGGAAATTTCGGGGACACGACGTGGGGCACTGATTGAAGCACGTCTGTTTCACGCAAACTCTAACGGTGACACAGAATGCCGGGCTCTTAACAAAACCGGTGTTCATCGTAAGCACAGAAACATCAAAAATCACGAACCTCAAAATTGCACAGGGCGAGCAGGAGGGAAGAAACCTGAGAAAAGTTTGTTCAGTGGTAGCTCGTGCTTCGTCTCTACCACCCAGGCACGGCGAAGGGGTTCGAGCGATTAGCGAACCGTGCTCTGGGTTCTATGATTCTATCAAATGCCCTGCCACTGCAAGCAAGCCGCTGCTGCCGAAACGACGCCGCAACGTCAGAGAAACTCCTTCACGGGGTTGCCGCGCACGTGCAACAGGGTGAAAGGCGTGTGTGGAGAGGACTGACAACGACCCATGTTGCCGAAAACGACCTTAAGACTGAACGTAATTACCGGAGGTATCTTGGGGATATTGTGACGCACGATATAGATGTACATCATATTGGCAAAACACACGGGTTGCATTTGGTGGACCGAATTTGGCCTCGAATAGGATAATTGTTATCTTATTCGATGTTTGGCGACTCGTCTGAATCGGATGAACTCGAATATGCCCGAATAAAATATCGTATAATAAATCCGAGGAGGGGGTAAGACACACACGAATAGGATAAAAAGTAACATTAAAAAACGCAAAGAAGGGAGAGGAAATAGAAAGAGAAGAGGAAGATGGGGAAAGGATGTCAGAGACAAAGAAGAAGAAAAAGGGACATCCCTCCCTTCTCGACATTCAGAACGCCTCCTCAAGCAGCAGAAGTTGCAGGCGGCCCCATCCCCCCACCAAAACCCTAACGATTCCCGTCGCAATCCTCCCCAAACCCTAGTCAATGCTCTGCCCGCCGGAATCCCGGCTTCGACGGGTTGTACCCTTCCACAGATTGGGTCTCCGACGACAACGACAATGACGAGAAGAAGAATGACAGGCTCCTACTCGGCTTGGATCTTGGCGAATTCCTTGGGTCTTTGCTACTCCAATTCAAATACATCCGCCGATAATCATGAGGCGGCTCTTGACAAGCGCAGAATCAACTTTAGATCTTATTATTTGGTGATTATTCGTCTCTGACGATTTGCACGTCGCCAAGGGCTATAAACCTGACCCTTCAATTGCATAGAAGGAAGCACAGGAAGCGGGTTTGACGCGATATTCCCTCGTCGATGACATGGCGGCGAAGGGTCAACGTGATATACTATCCTATCTTATTCGGCATAAACCAAACATATGATGTGATTGCAGCGAAGGGTCGACGTGATATCCTATCCTATTCGGCATCAACCAAACATATGATATATGTTTGTGATTGCGGCGAAGGTTCGATGTGATATCCTATCATATTCGGCATCAACCAAAATGTGATTTTATAAAATCCAAAAGACAATCTAGAGATTTCTAATCCACCTTTATCTTATCTTATCCGGATCCAAATCCAGACCACCAAACGAGTTAGCTTACCAAGATTGAGCCGAGAATCTCCTCAACTCGACACGAGAACACTCGAGTCAGATCTCCGATCACAGGTCCCAGTCCCAGTCGTAGGCCCTGGTCTCGGTCGCCAGCCTCGGCCCTCGTTGCCTACCTCGATTGCCGGTGATCGAGATCGGAGCCAAATTGGATGTCCATTCGCGCACACTGGGGAACCATTTCGACTTAATGGAGTTTGCCACCGTCTCCATTGACGTTTGGACCAAATGGCATGCACGATTACATGCCATTTTAAGTTAGTTTGCCTCCTGAGGAGCTCTAGTCAGTCATTCTCCCGGAAGTCGACGGATCGGTTTGCCATTGTTTTTATAAACAACATCTTGATTTATTCAAAGAGTAGTAAAGAACATTAAGAACATTTGAGAGTAGTTCTGTAAACCTTGAGAGACCATTCGCTTTACACCAAGTTTAGTAACCCTATGATTGTTCAATGTGTTCATATAGCAAAAATGATAAGAAGTCCATATAACTTTTTCCCTATTAAGATCGAGATATGTGAATTGAGTTTTTTTTTTTTTTTGTATTGGGCCCTTTATTTAATAGAAAATGAAGCTCAAAAGCCGCATATTAACTCGAAAAGATATATGGCCAATAATAACGTTATAGGTTACTGAAATTCTTACTTGATCGTGAAGCAGCGTAGGAGTCAAATCGGTGAGGGTAAATCTAAATGATCGCACAATACATGAAAATCCAAAACATTTTCTGTGCCCATCGACACAAGGATTTCCTTTTCCATTTTATATGAAAAATTGTTGGGTAACCGAAATGCTGCAGCGTATTATAAGTACAAGAAATGAGGTTGTCAACATCAATAACACCTTTATCCAAACCTAATTGATGTTATAAATAAAATAAAAGCAAAATCGATTGAGATGAAAAGAAGTAATTATATATATAAAGGACTAGAAAGGACTGTAAAAAACATAGGAATTTTGTCCTTCCACATTGATAATAGTTTTCCTTCATCTCACCCTAAGATAAACTGTACCACAATCTGTTTCTCATACCATCAAATCTTGTTTTACTACTTTTCTCCAAGTAAATTTCAGCGGATCTCTTCTTTTTTTATTTTTCACGTCATGCTCCTAATGGCAAATTTCTGTTCTTATCGGAGCATCAAGGAATTTCCGAAGAATATGCTCAAACCATACATATGCCTTAACATCCTTATTTTTGCTACTTTTATTTTATACCCATGTTGCCTCTATACTGACTACCATTCAGCTCCATATAGTATTGCAAGCCTTACTATTGTTCTATAAAATTTTTCTTTTAACCCTATGAGGATTTTGCGATCACACAAAAATCCTAATATAGTACGTCATTTAATCTACCTTGCTCTGATCCTATAGTTTCCATCTTCATTAATCTTTCTCCCTTTTGCAATATTGACTCTAGATATCTAAAAGTATCTTTCTTGAATATCTCTTGTCTGAGCAAATTCACGAATTCTTGATCCCCTCCTCTTGCAGTGTCAAACTTATAATTTATGTATTTGGTCTTATTTCGACTTAACGTAAATGCTTTATACTCTAACTTGCTTCTTCATAATTCTAATTTAGCGTCAACCTCATCCCTAGTCGTGTCAATGAGCACAATATCATCTGCAAATAGCATACACCATGACACATCATCTTAGATATCTTTTCTTAGCTCATTCATAATTAGAGAAAAAGATAAAAACTCAAAGCAGAACTTTAATGCAAGCCAACTGTGATCCGAAAATAACTTGATGTGTCATTCAAGAAATGAGATTGTATTTGCCAAATTAAGTCTAGTTAGAAAAATTATCTTTGATTAAATCATATGATTTGGTTTTCCCTAATAGAAATATTTTTTTTTTATCGAAACATAAAGAATTGGCCGACCTCAACTAGTTTGGGATGAATGTGTTGTTAATATTGAAACAAAAAGAATTGTTGAAAAAGTTAAAAAATGCATTTTAATAGGGACCAGTTGACCACACTTAACATTTTATATTGCACCTACATGTACTCTAACAATTTTTAATAGCATGTACTCATCTAACCAATGAAAAATGTTACTTTTAGATAGAGGTATCAAATGAGTGGGTTAGGTTGGATTTAGGTAGGGTTGAATATGGTCCGACCCATAATGACCTGTCTAACGCATTGCAACCCAATTAAATGACTAATACCCAACTTGACCTGCAACTAACCCATACCTGACCTAATCTATTTTGAACTATTATTACCAAATTATAATGATATTATAAGAAAATAATATTACTAAAATAAGCATACAATAAAAAATCTAGGGAAATTATTTAAGCGATCGGGACCAAGACTAACGATGGTGATCGGATCGGCGATTGTGACCAGCGACCGACGTCAGCGACAGTTGCCGACCCCAACCCAGCTCGAGCCCCAGCCCCAATACCGTCGTTGCCTCGATATCGGCCACGGCCCGGACCTCGATCATCAACCTCAGCCCTGGTTCCGGCAGCAAGCCTCGATCCCAGTGGCAAGCCCCAGTCCTAGTCGCTGGCCCTGGTCCCTATCACGCCCCAACCCAGTGAGCACGCAAGCATCCCACCAAGCCGTTCCTTTAAAAAACCTCCAAGATCCAATGGCCAATGTTTTAAGTACTGAAAGGAACACGCATGCGGAAGCGATGTCAACTCCAATCATATAAATACAACAACATCCGATGATTTAGGACAAGGGAACATCAAGTTTCATTAACCAATTATTAAAAGATCAATTCCTAATTTTTCAATCCGAAGTACAATCTCTACTATCACAAAAAGGCAAATCCATTCTAAATACAATTGGTCAACTATCTATTCTAATACCAATCTTTGGCAAGCTCGCGCTTCCTCTGCCTGAAACTTGAAAAATTAAGACCCCTTTGGGGTGATGTATAAATCTCAGTAAGGTGGACCCTAACCCTAAGTTAGGTCGACCGTCCACTCAGACAGTTGTACCCCTCAATATTTTCGAACTCATTAAACTCGCAGGCATATCAGGCACAAATCAATAAAACCATAACGTGCAGATGACAGGCATGCAATAATGACCCCATGTCACACTCGGATGGTTATGCACACTCGGCCTGCCACTTCACCACATCCACCAATCTTCGCTTGCCTCAATCTCTAGCCGTGATCAGATCGCATCAAGTTCGGTCCGCGTAAACGCATTTGACAGTCATCGGCAACCCGCGTAAAAGCATCAGGTTCCAATAAATCTCCAGGCTAATATTATCACCACATATCTCCGTCCCATGAATAATTCGCATCAGGACAGTGGTTATCATAACCCCGTGATTAGATCCCATCAGGGCACCACTGGCAACCCGTGTAAACGCATCAGGTCTCAATGAATCTCCAGGCTAATATCATCACCTCATTCCTTCGTCCCGCGAATAGTTTGCATCAGAACCGTGGCCAATTCAACCCCGCAATTAGTTCGCATCAGGACACCACACAATATCAACTCCACCCCGCGATCTCGTCGCATCAGGGTATCCACCTTCTGCCCCGCATCTCATATGCCTCAGGGCCTCGCCATATCATGCTTATGCCATGATTTTCAATTCGTTTTCCATACATGACGACATGTATAATTTAGACACAATTCAAATATTCATGGTATGCAAGGCGATACAATACACATACAAATGAGGTCAATACTCAAGAGTCATGCATGTGCAATTATTCAAAATCATTTATACTCTCTTGGCATTCACAAGGTCAATCAAACTAAACTCCTCAAGAAAATCATCTTAACCTCGTCCGACTCGTCCAATAGAATCCAATTTGCCTAGCATAAGGTTAGGAATTCCCTTACCTTGAATTTGACAACACAATTTCTCTTCTTAAGCCCTCAAGGTTTCGGCCCCCAATGGTCCAAGTCCGTGCTCACCGCGCAACCTAATAAAATCCAACCAATTAGTCAATTTCCATGTCTAGTTCCTCAATCCATGAATCCTAATCCTCCATAGCATAATCATTATCATCTTAACATGCCTTAATTACCAATTTGAGGCTCAAAGTCTAATGCCAACGCCCTCATAGATTCGGTTTGCACAGAACCGAACCGGGCTATGTTCGGTTCTATGTAAACTGAATGTATCCATGCCCAAATCTCATCCAATCCATCATTTAACCCCCATCCTACCTCTTAACATGTCTATGTAAGGGTATAGGGGTCTCACCGAAGATTTGAAGTCGATTGGTCGCTGAAAACTCGTCGAATGTCGCCGGATTCCTCAAGTCAGTTTTCTCGGCAGATTCTGTCCATGATTTACAAGACCGGTTCATGGTCAAAACTTCATCAAATTGAACCTCAATTTTTATCACAGATTCATCTACATGTCTACTAGATCTCCACCAAATTTGACCTCAAAACTCCAACATTTCGGCCTTCAAAAGGGTCAGAAATTCGACCTACCTCAGGTTGGGTCAATTTCCGTCGACTTTCGAGAAAACTCTTGACCGAAGCTCCTCGATGGTCCAAATGCCGTGCTTTCACTTTGAGGAGGTCAGAAAGACATAGATCTAGGTTGGTATGGCTGGTCTAAATCCAAGTGATGGCAGGAGGAGGTCGTCGAAACAGTCGAACAGTAGCCTAGAAGCTGGTCGGCGACAGAAAGGAAGAAGGAAGATGAAAAAGGAGTGGCGTGAGTTCTTGGGGGTTCCATGGCCGGCCAAATGAGGTGAGGAGAGAGAGAGAAGGCTTATATTCAACATTGGGTCAAAGGGGAAGAATGGTGAATGGCATAAAGTTGGACTTAACTTCTCTTTGCACCATCCATTGACACTTGTCCTCTTGTCTTTCCAAGGTGATCCAATGGCCACCATCCATCCTAATTTTCGATAGCTATGGGGGAAGTAAAATAGTCCAAAATTCCCTTCTTCAAATGCATGGGCAAAGCTTTAAGCTTGAGGGGTAAAAGGGTAATTTTACTCCCGATGTTTGGAACGTCGTTTTTCTCACTCCAATATTTTTCGATAGGGCGACAGCCAATCTGAATATGATGTTGAAATTCTTGATTTTCCATTCTCAATTTTCAAGACTCATTTCTGATGGTTTTTTCTGTCGAGTGTGTCCCAGCCTATCTTGAACCGATGGGCGACTGTTGCAGACGTTATGCGTATCGACCTTGTGATTCAAATTACGTTGAGGGCTCGTCAATTCGTGGCGACTTTAGTTGTCATGTAATTGTGAGGGTCTATCACTAGTTCCCTAAACAATCCTTATAGCCAAAGCGCCATTTTATATCCGAGTTCTCTAGGTCCACGTACCTCGTCTTGCGTTAACCTTTCCCTTTTGGTCAGTCTACTCGAATTGATAAGATTCGAACGGAATACGACTGAAATACATTTCTACATATACACTTCTCATTAATGAGTCTGAAATTGACTGAAAATCAAAATGTCATAGTCCCGGTCCTGGACTTATCGCCAGCTTCGGCCCCGCTCGCCAGCCCTAGTCCCGATTGCCAGCCTGGCCCTAGCCCCAGCCTCGGTCGCCGACCCTAGCCTCGACCACAGCCCAAGTGCTTGATCGCAAGCCCCGGTCCCGATCACGATGGTCGACCTCAATTTCGGTCATTGGGATCGAGGCAGGCAATGGGGGCCATCGACCTAAACAAGGGTTGGCGATCGGGGCCTATGACCAAGACCGGCACAGGGGCCAGGACCGGGCCCGGGACTGGGGCTTATGATCGGAGCCTACGACAAGGACCATTTGCAACTTGTGCAAGGAAGCTATTTGGGTCGACAATATGTCCAATATGGATCAAAAATGAATTTAAGTGGGTGATCCATTATTGACCACCATTTAATTTTACTTCAACATTTTAGAGCCAGTTTTAGTTAACCCTTTAAAGGTTAATGACCCATATAAGACCCATTTTAGACAAAATATGAGTCAAATATCGATCTATGATCCATATTGATAGCTCTATCTTAGGTATTTGTACATTTAAATAGGCAAAGTCATGTAACTTTTAGGACATTCGATACATTTAAACAGGCAAAATCCAGTAGGCTAGAATGTAATTACCAGAGTGTGGTAGTGTTTGTCCCAATTTATGCATTTGAGACTGCAACACCCTAACCTAAGTAGAGTTGAAAAAGCTAAATCACATTCTAGATTCCTATATCCAGAATTTAGTTAAAAAGTTTAATTGCCCCTTTTTATATTGCTCATAATCTTGTCCTATAAGAGCATGTTTCAAGGATTGCCTAGAAGATACGTGGAAAAAAAAATAAGAGAGAAAAGCATGCAATTCTAAATACTAAACATGTATGTGATAGCCTATTCTTTAAAGATGAGATCCAATTATAATTTCTGTCTGGATTTCCCATAGACAATAACATCGTCATTTGATTTTGGTACATTTTAACTGATTATGTCGTTCCATACCCACGAATTAAAAGAGATACAGACGTAATCCATTACAAATTCACGTATTGACGTGACTAAATTTTTCGATTAATCTTAACTTTAAGACGGTCGCACTTTAATCCTTTTTTTTTTACCTCCGAAACATCTTACGATGACTCATATTGCGCATGGATTCGGATGCAATTTCCATAGGCTTTTGAAATTCGGATAATAGCTCAAATTTGGTTGGAGAATAAAAAGGTTAGCAATTGATTTTCAATAAGCTTAAAACAATAATATGTTATTCGGATTTTAAGCCAAAAGAAACTGTGTTTGTGGGGGTCAGATCTGTAGTATTCAAAACTGGAGAAGGGGCTTTCTGTCCAAAAGGAGTATTGGTGTCCACGAAAACAGTAAAATTACTAATTAGCCTTTCTCTCTTCTCTCTTCTATAGCTCGGCTGGCGAGAAGCCTTCTCCTCTTTTGCATACCAAAACAATCTCTCTCTCTCCGAGCAAACCCTAGAAGACTCTCTCTCTCTAACCGGTTGCGCCCATGGGGACTCCAGAGACCTCGAGAGAGCCCTGCCCCGATCGCATCCTCGACGACATCGGCGGCGCCTTCGGCATGGGTGCCGTGGGCGGCTCCGCCTTCCACTTCATCAAGGGCGTCTACAACTCCCCCAGCGGCGCCCGCCTCATCGGCGGCACCCAGGCCGTCCGCATGAACGCCCCCCGCGTCGGCGGCAGCTTCGCCGTATGGGGCGGCCTCTTCTCCGCCTTCGACTGCACCATGGTCTACGTCCGCCAGAAGGAGGACCCCTGGAACTCCATCATCGCCGGTGCCGCCACCGGCGGCTTCCTCCAGATGCGCCAGGGCCTTGGCGCCTCGGCCCGCTCCGCCATGTTCGGCGGCGTCCTCCTAGCCCTCATCGAGGGCGCCGGGATCATGATCAACAAGGTCCTCAGCGCGCCCCCCGGTCCCCCAATCATCATCGACGAGCCCGTCCCGGGCATGGTTGGGATTCCTGGGCAGTTGCCCGGACAGATCCCCGGGCAGATGGCGTCCACAGGTGCTGGAGCGTCTACCTCAGGATCGGATTCTGACTCGTGGTTCGGAGGGTGGTTTGGAGGGAAGAAGCAGGAGACTGCGGCGAGTGGTGGCGGAGCGAAGACAGAGATTTTGGAGAGTTTTGATACGCCGATGCCTTCATTTGAGTACAAGTAAACATTTTAGGTTCCATAAAATTTGAAGCTCAAGTTTTAAATTAGACGTTGTTAGGAAGGATGATCCTAGGACGGGGCTTCCAAGGGCTCTGGTTTGAACGATGTATTGAAGGTGATATATGTGGTTCTTATTTCTATTTTGCAATGAAATTTGGATGTCCTGGGCATCACTGTGATATAGTGCGATGGCAATTTTGTCTGGATGTTGCTTGCGAGGCTAAATTAGTTTAGGGCGAAATAACATCATTTGACAGAAGCATTCTTTTCTGTGTTCAAGACTTGTCCATGGATGGAAACTGATGAGTGGATTATATGGTACGAGCTTTTATGTTTGTGAACTCGATCTTACTTGAGCTCATACTTTGGTGATCATTCTAATGGTCAGTCAGGAATGATTGGGCATAAAGGTCTGTAGGTGGCTGTCGCAGATGCCCGATTTCCTACCTTTGCCCTCTCAAGGAGAAGGAGCGCTACCGCAGGTGCCACACAGCGGGCTATTAGCTCAGTGGTAGAGCGCGCCCCTGATAATTGCGTTTTCTTGGGAAAAATTGTTGTGTATATATCATGATGGGCGAAAGTACATGTAGCTTTTTTTTTGGCTTGTCTTTGTCTACGTGATTTCATTGGCTTATCGTGTTTATGATGATTTTCTTCTTACTCTGAACATATCGAAGAAAGATTTTTTGGCCAAGGCAAGCAGCGGTAAGTTCTATTGCCACCGAGTAAGAATGTCATGAATGAAGTATGGTGCTCCTCCAGTCAATGTAGGCACCTGTGACCGAGAATTTACTAGTTCCTAGTAGTATGCTGTCGCGAGCCTAAGTTAAGAAATGTTTTAGATCACGGTGGCATAGCAAAATGGTCAACAGCTGATATGCATATGTCATCCTCTTCCTTTTTTCAATTAGGTAAAATGCCACTGAGATAATGCTATGGAGTTCCTGTTTGCTGTTGCTTCTAGTATGTAGATTGTATCCATCGCCAAGTGTGGTAAAAAAATACCTTCGACATTTTAATTTTTTGAATCTGCTCAAGATGCATCCATTGCAGCTTGTCCTACTAGTGATGGGGGCCCAATAGCTTATTAGTTCATTTGTTCTTGTTCCTGTGATCTGCTCTTTGAATAGGGGGAAAGCTGATTTAAGGAGTTATATTAATTGTGTTGTGTATAAGTCGAGCAGGCTAATAACTAATTAAGGATGAATTTGGCACTTGGCACAGTTGTGTGGTTTCAGGCTTGATGGGATTCATATTTGGTAAGTTAAAATGATTCTTTTGTCCATTTTCTTCTTGTTTGATGTTCAGCAATATGGTGCCTTGATGTGTCCAAAGTTGTAGGAAACTACTGACATGTTAATTGTTGTGGATGCTTATGGCGCAGCATCGTATTCAGCTATCTTTGGAACAAGAGGTTTAGGCTTTGAGGCTGCATCATATTAGAAGTGTTACCTTTTAATTTTTCTTTTGGAGGTCGATGTATTGTGTTGCATGTTCTTCGTCTTTTATATCGTCATATTATGTTTAAGTAGATTCTAGTTGCTGAGGAGGGCAATCATGGGATATTGAGGTCTTTGTGCTCCCATTTTTTGCCCCCTCATTTGGCTTTACTTTTTCTTGCCGTCTGCCTATTATGATGCTACCGATTGGCAACCCGACGGAGTCTTTCCTTGCTGGTATAATGTTGTCCTGATAGAACGAGTTGAAGCCATGTGTTATATGATTATATTCTAAGGTCCTGGTGGCCTTGCTTCAGCATGTTTTGAGCAATTTAGTTATCACTTCTCTTATTGTGGGATAATTTTAGTATTGTCATACCTTGAGTTTTAGTTATGAAGTTAGTCCGTGGTTTGTCCTAATCATTTTATGTCGGACTGTCCCTTTTTTATTATTATTATTTTTGGTCTTCTGTGTTACGAGTTTACTTGTAGTGAATTGTAGTGACCTGGGACGTGGTTTTGTTCATCCTTCATAATGGTTTGGCGGTCTAACAATTGCCGCACCTTGTCTGCGATTGTCGATCATAGTTTGGAAGGATGTGTTTGTCAAAAGCGACTTAGAAACCCTGATGGCCGTTTGCTCAGTCGCCTCTATGCTAAGACAGGATGCTGGATGCAATCGAAGGCAAGCGTGTTGCCATATGGTATGTATAGAAGTCGGATGAAGGGGTCAGATGATGAGTAAAATTAGAGTTTGTCAGGATGGTCAATGTGAAGAGATTTTGAATGGCGCTTCAGCACATGGTAGTTGTTTTTTCTCTTGCTCACTGTCCTGGGATCAAAAGCAAATTGAGTTAGAGCACGCCGGCTGGGTCATTCCAGCTTTGGATGGGTATTTGGTGTAAAGAAACCAAATTTTTGTCAGGCCAAAAAAGTTGTTTGTATTCGTGCTTTCCATCTCTAATGTTCGAGTGGAATATTGTGTGTTCTTCGGATGGCTAGAAAGAGAACAACAAGAACGTCAAAATCACACCGAAAGACGACTTTTATTTTTATTTTAATTCTGTCGTTTTAACACTTAAAAAAACTCTTTTAATTTTAGCATATGTTTTAATTATATTTAAAAAAGTTTTCTTAATTTTTTTTTTTATCTTTATCTCAATTACATCACCCTTATCTTGGTGTCCATCCTTATATGTCATTTTCACTTTGATAATAAATTATATCTTAGCCAAATGACATGAAAAAACCTTGAACTTCTCTTATGTTGTTTGCTTTTTATGGGCCGAGAGATACGGAGATACTCAAGATAGCACATTTCGAATATTCTTCTGCACTCAACAGGTAAGACAGAAATTTGATTATTTGGACAAATGATTTAAATCTTATGTTCCTAAAATTTGTTTTTTCTAAATTTTGAAGATTTATTAGTAAGCTCAGTGGAAAAATTCAAGTTATGTAGGATTAATTAACAGTGATTATGAATGGAAGGCTATTATGAATGGAAGGTTGACGGTAGTATATGATTGAGACAAAAGTAAAAATTATGAGTTATTTATGAGATAATTTATTTTTTAAGATATAATAGGAATAAATGCTGAAGTTTATTTTTTTTTTTTGTGTGTGTGTGGCTATTAGTCCTTAAAAGAAGTGAGAAGTAGGGAGAAAAATCATATTCATGTTTAGCCAAAAATTTCAACATCAAAAAGTCTTGTCGTGCAAGTAAGTTGACCGTGCACGAAAATATTGAATTTACATCTCGTCATGATAGGAAAAAAAAATTTCATCCTTCAAAAAAATATGGAGATATAAATTGTTATCAATAATAAAAATAATTAATTGATTAATTATTTCAAACGATGCAAGCAGATGATTTTTGGAAAAATGTTTGTATTTTTGTGGAGGATGAATTTTTTTGTTCGCTCATTCATTTATTTCTGTAAACAATAAAAAAGATTATTTTTTGAAAAATTATTTATTTTCCCTGGAATAAACATACTTTGAGAAATTTCGTTTTGGAAAAAAAAAAGGCCAAAGAAAAAACGCACCCTTGAACTATTATAGTCTGTTACACAAAACAATTACGGCCTTTGTGTTGTGGGCCGTGTTCGATTTTTGTGCTAATTAGGGGTGCGGTCCAGTTGAACCGATATAAAATATTACTTTTCCAAGTCCGAACTGTGTACAAAATATATAAAATGTTATTTTTAGCAAAGAAACATGAAATATATCTGTGTGTCGTCATGTGCCGGAAAACGAAACGAAATTATTTCATGAGAATCTTTTAATTTTCGGTCGATTGATTATACGTAGGGAATAATGACATAAATGATTTCGAAATTTTGATCCACTCATGAGCATGACTTTTGGAATTTTTAATTTGACTAATGTTATTTGAACTTTAATTTAATATTCAATGTGGTCTTTAAATTTTTAATTTGATTAATATGATATATGAATTTTTTGAAACATGTTCAATTTAAGAAGATGTTCAATATAGTTTTTTTATTAATTCAAGTTCAAAGTCGATATTGAATATTTTTTTATAATTTAGAAATTTAGTTAAACATGTTCTAAAAGTTCGGAAATCCAATTGAACAGATTGAAGTTCAAGGACTATATTATATATTGAGTTAAAATTTAAGAATTATTTTAATCAAATAAAAATTTAAAAATAATATTTTATATTAGGTCAAAATTTAGAGGTTATTCGTCTCATTTTTTTTAATACGTTGTACTAAAAAAATAGCAAGCAAAATCCATTTTTGGTGACTTCCGTTGGACTCTCTTTCCTTGCCCTCTGAAAATGTAGAATGCCACTAATGCCTTCATCACTGCCACTCACTAAACTCCTCCGCTCACCCTCGTCTCCCTCCACCGCTCTCTCCCTCCTCCGCCGCGCCATGTCGTCCGCCAGCACCGCCGCCGCCGCCTCCGCCTCCGCCGACACAGTCACTCCCTCCAACACCCGCGTGGGCTGGATCGGTACCGGCGTCATGGGCCGCTCCATGTGCGGCCACCTCATCCGCGCCGGCTACACCCTCACCGTCTTCAACCGCACCCTCTCCAAAGCCCAGCCCCTCATCGACATGGGCGCTCGCCTCGCCGACTCCCCCCGCTCCCTCGCAGCCCTCTCCGACGTCGTCTTCTCCATCGTCGGCTACCCCTCCGACGTCCGCTCCGTCCTCCTCGACCCCTCCTCCGGCGCCCTCGCTGCCCTCGGCCCCGGCGGTGTCATCGTGGACATGACCACCTCCGAGCCCTCCCTCGCCGAGGAGATCTCCGCAGCCGCCTCTGCCAAGGGCTGCCACGCCGTCGACGCCCCCGTCTCGGGCGGCGACCGCGGTGCCCGCAACGCTGCCCTCGCGATCTTCGCTGGTGGCGACCCCGCCACGGTCCGCAGGCTGGAGCCCCTATTCTCCGTGATGGGGAAGGTCAATTACATGGGAGGCCCCGGAAAGGGCCAATTCGCGAAATTGGGGAATCAAATCACCATCGCTTCGACAATGGTGGGGCTGGTGGAGGGCATGGTTTATGCCCATAAGGCGGGGCTCGATGTTGGGTTGTTTATAAGCGCGATATCGACTGGGGCTGCCGGGTCCAAGTCGCTGGATTTATATGGGAACAGAATACTGCAGAGGGATTTCGAGGCCGGGTTCTATGTGAACCATTTTGTGAAGGATTTGGGGATATGCTTGAAGGAATGTGAGATGATGGGGCTCGCATTGCCAGGCTTGGCGCTCGCTCAGCAGCTTTACTTGTCGCTCAAGGCTCACGGGGAGGGGAATTTGGGCACTCAGGCGCTCATTCTGTCTCTCGAGCGGCTTAACAAGGTTTCTCTGGAGAATACAGGCTCCTCCAATGTATGAGCATGACCTCTGCTAGTGTTCGTGTTGTGTACTTATATTGGTATACATGGATGGATCATCGTTTGCTATATACCAACAGTTACATTTGCCCCTGTTGTATTGTTGTTTTTTGGTGAGTGAATTATTATGGTTGGCTATTGAACGGAGGATTATGTGCTTCAATCTTTCGAAGGTATGACAGACTGACCAGGAAAAGGTTGGGATTAATATGTTAATTAGGATTCGCGAGACTAAGCAGAGTATTTGTAAATGATTTGTCACTCGGACAATACATTGTCCTCGCTTATTTTTGCAATTTGATGGTCATCATGGTAACTCTCTGGATTCATTACAATACACGGAGATGAAAATCGTATAACTATAATGGGCCTGCTGATGAGCTCTTGGTTTTTCACTTTTGGTTACGGAAGCTAAAATTGTCAACTGTCTAGGAGACGAAGTAGTTAATGATGTTTTCGGCTAGGAACGGAAATAGATCGTGATATTCACATTCGGAATTTGAGGTAAGAGCATTTTTGGTGATAAACTTTTCCATTCTAGTAACGTCCCGAAGTTATGTATTTCTTCTCATTCCTAGAAAAATGTTATTTCATTCGTTGAATTATCAAAGAAGCCATAATAAACTGATATCTCCAATTTATCACTAAATTTGCGGTTGCGCATTGGGAAAATAAATCAGGAATTTAGTTCCTTTTAACCTGATTGGATCTAATCATGGATACCTTTGTGTGCAAGAGTTTTATGTCTTTGATGACACTATCTACCTTCTAGATGCCAACTTTTGTACCATCTATGGCATCTGTGAGCATCTTTAATACTATTTCTCTCAAATATTGTAGCAAAACCATAAGAACAGCGACGTCACGTGATCATGGTTGAATTAGCTTAGTTCCTTTCTTCAGTAGCTTCCTTGTGTTATCTCTGTCCATAAAAAGCCAGTACAAGTTTGTCTCAATGGTTCTCAAGGAACAGGATTTGAAGATGAACAAATCATGGTGTGGTAGGGCTCACTAGTGGCTCGAGTTACAATGACATGTAATATGTTACAGGATAAGCGGGTACTTGTGACCACGAATGTACGGCAAGAAAGCATACACGCTTGCAGCTAACTGCAGGGGAAATAAAAACCCTGATATATGAGCATCTAATGAGGCCCATTAGTGGCAACGGTCTTGATGATCTCTGAGTATGATTATGATAATTCTCACTCTCTAATGTTCTGAATAATGTAATCTTGTATACAGGACACCCCACCCACCCCTCCTTCCTTTTCCCTTATTGGTGCACTCTCGAATTTACTTTAGAGAATTTCTTTAGGATGTCATCCCCTCCCCCCCCCCCCCCCCACCCCCCCCCCCCCCCCAAAAAAAAAAAAAAAAACATGGGATAACATTCTAAAAAGCATGTCTAGAGATTTAGTTCAGGATGTGAGTGTGTGTGTGTCCTGAGCTGCTCATATTTTAAGCAAAAGTTGGTGTCTTAATGTTTATGTAAATCTGGTCTAGATACCTTGCTGACTATGGAGAACAAGTCTAATAATCAGAAACGGGAAAGTTGATATACGAGGGAAGTGAATAACATCTGTGGATTTTCAATGCAAATGCTTTCATTCATGTACATGTCTTTTGATATGAGATTTTGGTTTGTCAAAATAAGTCTGCTGCAGAAGCACTAGGAGTAGGAGGCAAGGTTCCCTCCAGTTTGTGTTCCCAGGTGCTTGAGCATGCTATTGGCGTTTGATGTTGAGATCTCTGATAATCTTCTCCATAGTCTGTGATGATATCTTCTCCGTCTCTCTCTGATTAATGAGTTAGTGGAATCTTATCTTTTCGGGCTAATGATTTGTTTTTACTGTATTTGATCGTGCTATATGCAATCCTTGCACACTCATCTTTATTGCACCCTCTCATAGGTGTTCATATTCTGATGTCTCTCTAGGACTCTCTTAGTCGTATTACTTATCGTCTCATAGGTGTTCATATTCTGATGCTTCTACCTGAGACGGAGTATTCAGTCATGAATCTGGAATTAGTTCAGACACCGCTGGTTACTTTAGCCAGAGATGGATTCTTCATGGGAATCATGTCAGATTAATGGTAGTCTTAGACCAACAATAGTATGATCACCCAGCTTTAGCAATGAACTTGTTGTTGCCGTGTTTGAATTGCAACTATCTTGACTAGCACAAGAGCGTTATTGTTGAGGCTCCATCAATTGATATTGCGCGTAAGTGAGTATTACTTTGATCTTTGCTGGGTTCTTCTACTTGAGGATACACTAAATGCTCATTATCTGTCATATATTAACATCTCGAAAAGTATTTAAACATGCCGTGTTGACCAGGGTAACACATTTACAAGCATGTCTAGGTGTATCGATGATAGTAACTCATGTAATACGCGCTGGCATGGTCCCTATAAGCGTGGATGACTCCTACTATTGAATTAGTGAGTTTTCATGTCATTTGAGTTCCTTCCATGCGCCGGGCTTATTAGGAACATCACTAGCGATGAGGATTGATTCATTTCAATCCTGTGGGCTCGACGGAACCGAGTTTTATCTTCCTTGCTCATCAGGCTCGACCTGTCGTCGTCGCTGGATCATGCTCTGGAAATTTTGCACCTGCTCAGCGCCACCAGAGACCAATTTACTTATCATCCAGAAGGCGAACATCAGGAAACCAATCGAGAACTGTGATATTGGAGAATAGCAGGGCATGGCGAAAGATTCAAAGGTCGGCCATTTGACTCGGACATTACCAAAAGAAAAAAGCATCAGGAATCAATCGAAAGTCATTCAGGTCGTTGGTTTGCCGAGCTAGGGAACGGAAGACACGTTGGAGGATGGCAACAGCTAAAGACACTCTTAAGACTAACGAACAAAGACATTTTTTTTCCTGCTTGATTAAAAATAACAGTCAAATTGCGGATTGAGTACAACGCAAGTGCCATAAGTTGTGTACGGCGCTTACTTTAGTACCAAAATTTTCAAATCGATCACTTTGGTGTTAGATTTTTGTAATTTCAATATCTTAAATACCAAATTCTTTTAAAAATAATCACTTTAATGCCAATTTCGATTTAAGCTGACATGTCTTGTCGAAAATCCGATAATTTTATTTTTATTATTATTTAAGCTGACGTAGTTCATCGGACTTGGCACTGAAGTGGTCATTTTTAAAAGAAATTGGTACTTAAGTAATCAAAGTTACAAAAACTTAGTATTAAAGTGATCGGTTTTTACATTAAAGTGAGCGTCATACACAATTTATGACACTTAAAGTGTACTTAACCCATCAAACCGCAAAATGAGTA
The DNA here is from genome assembly GCA_028455895.1 of Rhodomyrtus tomentosa. NCBI lineage: Eukaryota > Viridiplantae > Streptophyta > Magnoliopsida > Myrtales > Myrtaceae > Rhodomyrtus > Rhodomyrtus tomentosa. The sequence goes on from JAPCWY010000004.1 coordinate 38,741,728, forward strand.
CAAATTGTTCGTGTGATCACTCAGAACAAACGGACTTAATAGACGCCCTTGACTACATAATTTTCAGAAGTTTTATAATTCCATTGTGTTATGCAACAATTTCTGCAACCCATTTACTTCTCTTTTCATAAATTTTATGATTTGTTTGTGTATTTTTATCTTATCTTATCTTATTGGCTAAACATTCCTTTGGTCCTGAGTTTGTCCTCGCATACTTGATTTTATTACTCAGCCTTCCTCAGCTCCAATTCCAAAGTGTGCCACCTTGAATTGGCGAATGGAGGGTTGATACTATTGAAGATCCCAAACGGTAATTCATGGCACATTTATCTCAAATAAATTTTCCTCTAATAAAAAAAATCCTAATTTACTTTGAATTAATTTTTTGTCGCAAAAAAAAAAACAAATAAAAAAACTAGTATCTTGACCCAAATCTACCCTTGGTTGGTCCCTCATCCAATATCACAGTAAAATGCATATGTGCCAATACATGTGGCAGATGATTGTAAGGCTAATCTGACTTGGAGAATTGACTGATCCAATGTGTAAGATCCAATGTGTAAGATCCATGATATTGAGATACATACATTTTTTGGAAGGTAGATTGGGGTGCGAGTTTGTGATTTTTCTTGATTCGAAAATTAGTTTGGAGGTGAAAGTGTCATTGAGTTTCACATTTGAGATTTTTTATGAGACGAAAATGAAATTGGGCGAACGTGTCCCAAGGTCATTAATTTGAGATTTCTTAAAGTATTAGCCAGGAATTAGAACCTGACGCCTTGGAAAAAATCAACGTCCTAGAAGAAATTTCACGAGGGTAGACTTAATCATAAGAAAGCAATTTCTAGAAATTTGTAAAGTATCTCGCTGATGAAATTGATCATGATGCACCCGAGAAGACTTAAATCATATGAAAGCAATCATTAGGAATCTCTAATCTCAATTAATTCCAATGCAGAATTCAATCAAAAGAAAGCAATTTTTAGATATTTGTAAAGTATCTCCCTGCCATCCTTAGCAAAACCTATTGGCGTTCAAATGGCGCAGGTAATTTGAGAAGACGATTAAAATTGTCCGGAAAGAGTCTTTTTTGTTAAGTCTTTACTACTCGTCGAGTGTGTGTGAGACGAAAGTTGTCGCTATATCATACAACTGGATCGCCCGTAAACTAGCCACGTTTGGTTAGACCGACTTACGCGTCCTTGTCTTATTTTTCTAATTTCCTTCAACAAGAGTGTCGAACATCTAATCATAAGCTCCGCAGATGAATGCGATTTTGCTGTGTTACGTGTAGCTCACTTCAACGGGTCCAATGAAGACGTCCAACGGTGGAACGGTCCGCAAAATTCTAGCTAAAAGCTAAGTTACCTGGTCGCGATGTCGTATCGAGCAACTGGATATCTTTCATTCCGAAATTTCATAATGTCGACGCACTTACCTTAAATTCTAAATTAGGATATAATCCTAATCGGTCGATTTGGCTGGGAAGAGCACAAAGTACAAATCAAGGTGGTCAAGCCTATTTACTTTGTATCGTACGTGAGATCGCTTAACCTTTTTTCATAAGGTTAGACATCTAATCTTGTAATTCGAATCGTCTATTTTTGGACGGACGGTCTAAATTTTCGATTTTTAGGGTATAAATTTTTAATTTTTTTTTATATATTTTTATTAGTTATAATATTAGATATATATATTATTAATACGGATATCTCGAATTGTAAAGGGAGGGCCCAAAATTCTCACGAAATCAAGCAAAGTCAAAGTCTTCCCCACCTTTTTGCTTGCTTTGCTGCATTTTCCCCCCAAAAGTCTTTCGTTTCCAGCCGAAGGAATAGGGACAGGGCAAAAACCTAAAAATAGTCTCCGGTCAACGTTCAACGTTGGAGGGCTTCTGGTCGTTGAGTTCCCGTGAAGTTCCTCGAAGCCGTGTCTAGGTAGTACCTCCTTGTAGGGCAGGGATCATGAATCTCTTAACCATCAGATCTTTACTCTCTGCAAAAGGGGAAGATCTAATTACCATAAATGCGATGATTCCCTGTCCCATAAACACGGGATCCATTCACTAGGTAGTAGGTTCAGGTACTCACGTGCTCGGAACCGAATGTCAGGGGTGACATGAAAAAATAGATGATCGGAATCAATCAACGTAACTTTTTTTTAAAAAATTTTCACATTTCTCGTCAAAAAAATTTTCCTTCATTAAAAAAATGATGTGAATTAATTTAGATAGTTTATTTTGATTTAAACGACCCGAGCTAATCAATGCCACCCTTACCTTTATAGTAGGAGATCCAGATACCACGTAATTCTCGTTTTTTATAGTTTTCCTAGGGTTAACAGCACATGTGGAGCTATAGCCTATTTGTTTACATATAAACTTTTATTTCAACATTGAGTGGCTCTTTACATTATGATGCTAATTAGGGGTGTATTCGCATGGATCCAAATTTGAAATCATATTTTGCCTAGTTCAAAATTCATATTGTATCGTCAATGACTTTATTACTCATCGTTATCAATGATCTCATCGGTAAATTGTTAATTTCTTTTGAGTTATCGATAATTCTATTCATATGACAAAACTTTATCCTTGTTAATAATAACTCTTTGGTGTAAACAATTATATTCAATAGTAAGAAAATTATTTTATGAGAATGTTCTAATTTTTAGTAAACTGATTATACTTTACGGTAAGAAAATAGCAAGCAAAATCCATTTTGGTGATCTTCGTTGGACTCTCTTCCCTCCCCCCTCTGAAAATAAAGTAAGGGATGCCAATGACGCCGCCTTCGTCGTGGCCACTCACTAAACCCCTCCGCTAACCCTCTCCCCCCTCCTCCTCCGCTGCATCATGTCGTCCGCCAGCACCGACCCTGTCACTCCCTCCAACACCCGCGTGGGTTGGATCGGTACCGGCGTCATGGGCTGCTCCATGTGCGGCCACCTCATCCGCGCCGGCTACACCCTCACCGTCTTCAACCGCACCCTCTCCAAGGCGCAGCCCCTCCTCGACATGGGCGCACGCCTCGCCGACTCCCCCCGCTCCCTCGCAGCCCTCTCCGACGTCGTCTTCTCCATAGTCGGCTACCCGTCCGACGTCCGCTCCGTCCTCCTCGACCCCTCCTCCGGCGCCCTCGCTTCCCTCCGCCCAGGAGGCGTCCTCGTGGACATGACCACTTCGGACCCCTCCCTCGCCGAGGAGATATCCGCAGCGGCGTCCGCCAAGGGCTGCCATGCCGTCGACGCCCCAGTCTCGGGCGGCGACGGCGGTGCCCGCAACGCTGCCCTTGCGATCTTCGCGGGTGGCGACCCCGCGACGGTCCGCAGGCTGGAGCCCCTGCTCTCCTTGATGGGGAAGGTCAATTACATGGGAGGACCCGGAAAGGGGCAATACGCGAAGCTGGGGAATCAAATCACGATCGCATCGACGATGGTGGGGGTGGTGGAGGGCATGGTGTTTGCCCGCAAGGCGGGGCTGGACGTCGGGCTGTTCGCAAGGGCGATATCGAGGGGGTCTGCGGGATCCAAGTCGCTGGAGGTGCAAGGGAAGAGAATAGTGGAGAGGGATTTCGAGGCCAGGTTCTACGTGAACCATTTCGTGAAGGATCTGGGGATATGCTTGAAGGAATGCGAGAGGATGGGGCTCGCGTTGCCCGGGTTGGCGCTCGCTCAGCAGCTTTACTCGTCGCTCAAGGCTCACGGGGAGGGTGATTTGGGCATTCAGGCGCTCATCCTCTCTCTCGAGCGGCTCAACAATGTTTCGCTCGACAAGCCGGGCTCCTCCGGTGTATGAGGTTATGACCTCTGCTTAGTGACGTTCTTATTACGAGCACGCTGATGAGCTCTTGGCTTTTTTTTTTTTTTTTTTTTTTTTTTTTGCACTTTTGGTTGCGGAAGCTAAAGTTGTCGGACTGTCTAGGAGACGAAGTGGTTAATGATGTTCTCGGGTCGAAACGGAAAATAGTTTGTGGTACCCATTCGGAATTTGAGATGAGAGCAGTTTGGGCGAGAAAACGTTTCCATTCTATTGACGCCTCCCAAGTTATGTGTTTCTTCTTATCCCTAGAAAAAAAAAAAATGTTGGTTCGTTCGTCGAATTATCGAAGCCGCCGTGATTTCCAGGCCGATATCTCCAATTTATCACTCAATTTGCCGCCGCGCATTGGGCGGACGAATGAATCGAGGACTTAGTTCCTTTTTAACATGTATGGATCTATCTAATCATGGATACCTTTGTGTGCTAAGAGTTTTTATGTCTTTGATGATATACTACCTACCTTTGTGGTTGCCGACTTTCGTCCCGTCTTTGGCATTCCATGATCATCTACGATTTCTCTCAAACATTGTAGCAAAAACACGAGAACAGCAACGTCACGTGTGATCATGGCTGAATTAGCCTTAATTCCTTTCTCCAATAGCTTCCCTGTGTTGTGTCTGACCATATAAAAAAAAGAAAAGCCTGCGCAAGTTTGTCTCAATGGTTCTCGAGGAACAGGATTTGAAGGGTGAGCAAATCATCGTGGTAGGGCTTAGCGGTGACTCGCTTTAGAATAACATGTTATCTGCTAAAGAATAAGCAGGTAACTAATCGTGACGACGATTATGTGGCAAGAAAGCATATATGCTTGCAAGTCCTATGTTGCACGGACATGCCTCCTAGAAGAATTTTCGGGTGGCCGGACATGTCTGGACTCGATCAACGCGTGTCCCAGCTTCGATACTTGGTCAATGGAACGGAGACGCCCCAGAATCGCGTGTCCGAGCTTGAGGTGAGTCAAATTAGAAAAGAACCAAATTTTTCTGACCTAATTTTCTACCTCTCATGGCTGTTGAGGGCGACGCGCGGAAGGGAGAGGAATCCGGCGGACTGCATCCACAGAAGTTCGGACTGCCACTTCGGGAAGCGTCCGGCGTTGTGCAGCCGGCGGGGGCATGGGCGGGGGCGCCGAGCGATCGCCTTGACGAGAGGTTCGACGTCTCAGAAACCGCCGGCCGTGGCGATCTTGGCGTACTCGACGCAGCCGTGCTCCTTTAGGGATGTGAAGAAACGTTGCAATTACCTGTGCATTTTGTGTGCAAAGACAACAAGGAAAAAAAAGTCTATTCTGATTTTAAAGTGTAATTATTATTAAAAAATAAAGACAATAATTTATCGTGTATATCTAAAAATATAGATATAATACACAACGTGTCGAAATTCTCTACTATTTTAGAATTCACGTGTCAGCGTTTGGTAGGGGTGTCCCGGCCTGACCCAAAGGTGAACAGTACCGAATTCGAGCCAGATTATTTTTTCTTTTCATTTTTTTTCAAAATTAAAATTAATTAACAAATCTACCAAATGAAAGAATATAAAAAGAAAAAACTAAATTAAATTAAATTAAATTAAAGAAAAAATACGCGTGCTAAAAAAATCTAGGCATTGGGCCGGCCCGAGTACCAAGCCTAGGCCAGCTCAGCCAAAAAAGGACATAAAATTAACGGAATTTTCGGGTCGGGTCAGGCCGATCTGCATGGTCCGGGTCTTTTTGACACCCCTAGAATTTGGTATCGTGTCGTGTCGGTGCAATATAACTTGCAACTATGTGCAAGTTAGTGAACCCCATTATTATTTTTTGTGCTTAGTTTGCTATTCTCACTCTCTAATGCTCCTAATAGGCTAATACTGTACTTTTGTGTATAGCATTCTTGATTAATCTTTTCTGGGAAAAAAAACCCATTAAAAATCTCAAACTATATATGCTTACTGTGATATTTTTACTCTATTTTTTTTTTTTTGTGATACAAAAAATTTCACACTTGCATCTATGTGATATATGTACCTTCTGTCAAGGTTCAATCCATGAGTAATGCTAAAAATCTACCTAAATGAACAACTTAAGACAAATAGTGTTGACATGACGCCCATGTGACTTAGGTGAAATAAAAACGACACTAGTTTGGCTGGAACAATATCTAAGAGAACCTTGACCGGGAATAAATATTTCATACGAGTACAAAGATGAGGATTTTGATGTTACAAGAAAAAATTTAAGGTAAATATGTCATAATTTACATATTTTGGGGCTTTTGACGTCACAAATAGAAGTTAAAGGTAAATATATCACAGTGTACACGCTACTGGTCTGTGATGATATCTTCAGTTCATGCCATTGGCATTTGTTGTTGGGATCTGTGATTGTCTTCTCAGTCCGTGATGATATCTCTCTCTCTCTCTCTCATCAATGAGTTAGTGGAATCTTATCTTTTTCGGTGGAATGGTTTGCTTTTGCTGTATCTGACCGTAATATATGCAAATCTTCAACACTCGATCAGTTCTTGCGCAGACTCTTATCTTTGCTGCAGCCGCTCACGGGTGTTCATATTTGAATTTCTGGAAAGCACTCCCTTAGTGGGGCTACTTATCCTTTCAACCTCCACTCGCGACTGAACTGTTTGTTAATTGCTGAATAACGATATAGTTGGATGTGTGACTGCTGAGACAGAGTATCCAGTGTCGAATCCAGAATTATGCCAGAGATGGATTCTTCATGGCAATCATGTCGGGTTAATGGTAATCTCAGACCAACAATAGTATGATCACCCAGCTTTAGCTAATAGCTATGAATTTGAATTTTTTGCTGCCGTGTCTGAAATGGGTGGGCAGTCCAACACTCGTGTTCTCTGGGACTTCACTGCGATTGGACAAGTAGGATTGCAGCTATCTTGACTAGTACAAGAGCGTGATTGTTGGGGGCTCCATTGATTGATACTGCTTGCAAGTGAGAAATACTTTGATCTTTGCTGGGTTCTTCTACTTGCGTATACACTAGATGCTCATTATCTGTCATTTATTAACGTCTCGGAATGCATTTAACCGTGCCGTCCCAACAGGTGCAGCACATTTACAAGCATGTCTGAGGGGGTCGATGACAGTAACTCGCGTAACAGGCGCTGGCGAGATTCATAGAAGTGTCGGCAACTTTGCGCCAATAACTCCCTACTATTGAATTAGTAGGTTTCCAAAACCGTAGGGTCAAGGGTGTCCGATACAGTCCGAGATGAGTTCCTTTCATGCACCGGGCTCATTAGGAACATCGGTAGCGGTGAGGATTGGTTCAGTTCAATCCTGTGGGCTCGATAGAACCGAGTTGCTCTTCCTTGCTTGTCTAGAAGGCTCGACCCCGACGTCGCGGGATCACGCTGCGGAAAATATGCTCATGCGCTCTGCCCCACGAAAGACCAATTTGCTCATCATCCAGAAGGCGGAACATGAGGATGATATTGGAGAATAGGATGGAGGGCAATGGCGAAAGATTCAAAGGTCGGCCATTTGACTCGGACATTACCAACCATTCAGGTCGTTGTCTTGCCGAGCCAGCGAGCAGAAGAAACGTTAGTGGGCCGCGACAACTACAAGCACTGTACGTTAATCTAAACAACAAAGACTAAAGAACAAACGAGGACTTTTTTTTTTCTTGCAATTATTTCGGTAACCCAATCAAATCTCTTCTATTGACAAAAAAAAAAAACAAATCTCTTCTATGAATTTTACGATTTTTTTTTTGTGTATTTTATATTTTCTTATACTTTTTTGCCAAACATTCCTTTTGGTTCTAAGAATGTCCTTGTACATGATTTTATTAGTTTCGTCTCACAAAAAATTCTAAATTGATTGCCCATGTAACATTTACTCTAAACTAATGTTTCAAACTGGTACCTTGGCCCAAATCTACCCTTTATTAGTGCTCTGTCCAATATCACGATAAAGTGCGTACATGTCAACACACGCGGCACATGACAACAAGACTGATTTAAAATGGAGCATGACTGATCCAACATGGAAAAACCCACGATATAGAAATATATGCATTTTAACAGAAGGTAAATTTGGGTGAAGAATATATTGGGATTTTTTGCTAGTCGAAAATTAGTTTGGGGGTGGATGTGCTATTGAGATCCTAGTTTGGGATTTTTCCATGACACGAAAATTAATTCGGGTGGACATGTCGCTGGATTATAAATTCGAGGTTTATTTTGGTGTTAACCCGTGAAGGAATTAGAACCTCACGCCTTGGAAAGCATGAGCATCTTTGGATAAATTTCACAAGGAGACCTAATCATCAAAAGAAATCAACTCTTAGGAATCTCTAATCTCAATTAATTTCAACCAAAAAAAAAAAATTCAAATCACAAGAAAGCAATTTCTAGATATTTTTAAAGCATCCCACTGTCATCCTTAGCAAAACCTATTAGCTAAGGGTGACATTGATCATGACGCACCCATGAAAAAAAAGTAAAGGAGATAAAAGAACATAAACATAAACAAAACATAGCATTCATGTCGTGCACGTTGGGTATAATTCCGTGAGAAAAGGGTCCTCTGCTATGATTAATGACTATTTTTTCTCTTAACTTTTTTTTGTTTTTTTCCAAAATGTCCTCTTATAGGGCAAGGAATCATCTCTTTCTACACGGTCCGGAAGAACGTGTGTTTCGGACAGGATGCATGCGTTCGCACCAAGTTTTTGAAGCGTGCAAGCCTCGATAATATAGACTATCTCGTTAACGTGAGATCTCATCGTTCAGGAGGGGATGTTAGTTCAAGTCTCCATCTATTTCGCGATAAACGAGTGATCCGGAAAATAATTTTTCAGAGAACGATCGCTTGCATTGCTAACAAAAAATTGAATGACCGGAAATTACTTTCATTGTTTACCCAAATTGTTTAGACACAAATTGTTGCCGGTAATGAAAATATTTTTCGTTGATTAATTATCTCAAGCAATACACGCGATCATTTTCAGGAAAGCATCTTCCAATTCACTCATTTTTCCCGAAATATACGGTTAAAATTGGGTCTTCCGTTAGATATTAATAGATAACTACTTATCGAGTGTCTGTGTGATGAAAGTTCTCACTACATCATATGACGGGAATCACAGCCACATTTAGTTAGACCGAGTTACGTACTGTCGTCTTTGTTGGGATTGGCCCACATCTGTTGTGGAAGGGATTGGTGGTCGGTTTTATAAGTGTGAGAGAAAGTCTCAAATTTTGAGTTAGATTTTGGAATGAGAGAGGTCTCAAGACCACTCAACAACAGTCCTACTTCCTAATTTACTCCATCGGAAAACAAAATAATAAGAGTGTCAAATGCTCTAATCATAAAACTCCTATTGACGAATGCGATTTTGCGTGCTATGTGTACCTCTCTCCGACGAGTCCAACGAAGAGTTGCTCAACTTTCACCCTTGCGGCTGTCCCGGCACTGTCCATTGTCCAACAATGGATCGGTCTGTGAAGTTCTCGATAAGAACCATCTTATCCGATTCGCGACGTCGTATCGAGCAGCCCGATGTCATTCACTTTCGCATTTTTATAATCGCGACTCGCTTGTCTTAAATTCGGAATTCGAATATAATCCTGATCAGATCGACCGTGTGGGGGAAGTCCAAATTCATGGTGGTTAGCCTATCTACATCGGGGTCCGTGCGTTCAAGGGCGGGGGCAAGCAAAGTCAAAGTCTTCCACGGCCTTTTTGCTTTGCTTTAGCTGCATTTCCCCCCCAAAATTCTTTCGTTTCCAGCCAAAGGAACAACAACCTTTAAAACAAAAAAGAAAAAAGTCTGCGTTCAACGGTCAACGTTCAACGTTGGAGGGCTTCTAGTAGTTTATAGCAAGTAATTTCCTGGAAGGTGTATCTAGGTCAGGTACTCACGTACTCCCTCGTATTTAATGGTTTTTTACCCACGTGGAGCTGTACCTTTCTCTATCTATACGGGTATCGAATTTGTAACTAGCACACAGACGGGAGGCGGTATTAATTTTTTTTTTTATCGACCTTGAATTTTAAAATTATTTAACATTATCTCTAAGCTTTAAATATACATTTGATTTAATCCGTGAACAGTATAAAAATAACTAATATTGTCTTCAATCTAGAGAATAATTCGAACACGAACTAAAAGTTCATGGGCCAAATTGAGTAAATTAAAAGTCGGGAATGACATGGCACATTGGACCAAGGTCCGAAGATCACGCTGAATAAATTTAAAGTTTGTGCAGCACCCAATGGACTGAAATTCATATCATTTGTATCATTATTCCTAATAATTATTGTTTTATGTAACTACGCTTTCTTTTTGTTTCTTTTTATTTTTTGCTCAAATCCTTTTGTCTCTTGAAATGACAAGAGAGAGAGAGAGAGGGGCTTCACATCCACGGATGTGAACACACAAATATTCGACACAGGTAAAATTACGACGCTAGCCTTAACTTGGTTTCGAGGAGACGTGGAAATTGATATGCGGACGTCAGCACACAGCCAAGATTTGCGTCAAATTTCCATCTTTGCCCCTGAATTCATCGCATGCATTTCGAAGTTTTTCTTCTTCCCTACTTCTTCTGCTCATGCTAATGTCGAAATGAAGGAAACAATTTTGGCTTCTGCAGAGGAACAACAAGCTTGTCGTCTTCTGGCCTACAGTTGAACTGACATGGGAAAAGAAAAATCTGGTTCTTGCCGGCTTTTATTGGTTGTAAAACCACGGGAATGTTAAGATTAGTGGGATTGGATTATCATTGGCCCTTTGACTCGTCCCCCTCTTTCACCCGTTGACTGACATGAGACGACACACCAGAAGTCGACAAGCAAAATGGAAAAAGGACAAAAGAGGAGCAAATTTTCTTTCACGCCCACCATCTCAAGGCCCACCAAAATTTCATCACTTTTGTATAACGAGGTTAAAAACCATGGGGGGTGGTGGTGCTCTGCCCGAGCAATAAACAAAACCAAGCTGACACGTTTTCGCTTCATGTTCTGAGCTCATAGATCTCAAGCTCCGTCGAAGGAGACGACCTTCAGTTATGCCGACATTAGCCTCATCGCCTCCTCGGATCCGCATCTTCTTCCCCTTCTTCTCCATCCCCTGCCTCGTCTTCCTCTGCTTTCTCCCCCATGATGCAGAGTCTCAGATCCAGGATCAAGAGCAGCAAGTCCTGCTGAAGCTGAGGCAATCCTGGCAAGACCCACCTTCCCTCGCCCACTGGGCCGCCTCCAATTCATCCTCCCACTGCACGTGGCCCGAGATCACATGCCAAGACGGCTCGATCACCAAGCTCAGCCTCGTCAACCTGAACATAAGTTACGCGATCCCCCCATTCATCTGCGACCTCAAGAACTTGACCAAGCTCGATGTCTCCTACAACAATATCCCTGGAAAGTTCCCCACAGTTCTCTACTACTGTTCCAATCTCGTGTACATCGACCTGTCCCAGAATTACTTCGACGGTCCTATTCCGTCCGATATCGACAGCATGGCCGGTCTTCAGGTCCTGATTCTCGCCGCCAACAGCTTCTCGTTCGACGTCCCACCGGCGGTCGCGAGGCTGCGGAGGCTGAGGGTCCTTCACCTCTACCAGTCCGAGTACAACGGCACTTACCCTGAAGAGATTTTTAGCCTCGCCGGTCTTGAAGAACTGAGGCTTGAGTACAACAAGAAGTTCAAGCCGTCGCAGCTGCCGCAGAACTTCACCGCCTTGAAGAAGCTGCGTTTCTTCTCGATGGCGCAGACGAACCTGTACGGCGGAATCCCAGAGACGGTCGGTGATATGGAGGCTCTCGAGCACTTGGATTTGGGGAAGAATCTGTTGACCGGAGAGATCCCGGGCAGCATTTTCGCTCTGACGAACTTGACAGAGTTGTACGTGTACACCACCAATGTGTCCGGGTCGATCCCTCAGTCAGTGAGCGCGGTGAACCTAAGAGTGATCGATCTGTCAGATAATAATTTGACGGGGAGAATACCTGAAGACTTCGGCAAGCTCCAGTATCTATCCAGCTTGAATTTGGAGTTCAATCAATTGTCCGGGGAAATCCCGGTAGGAATCGGGAGTCTTCCTGCGTTGAGCGACATCAGGCTGTCCAACAACAATTTGTCGGGCACCATCCCCCCCGACTTTGGCAAGTTTTCCGCACTCGCAAGATTTGAAGTGGCCTTTAACAACTTGACCGGCACGTTACCGGAACAACTGTGCCACGGCGGCACGCTGTACGGATTGGCCGCCATTAACAGCAATCTCGTCGGGGAGTTGCCAGAGTCACTTGGAAATTGCAGTACTTTGTCCAGCGCGAGATTGAACAACAATGGATTCACTGGCAATGTGCCTGGAGGACTCTGGACGTCACCGAACTTGTCGACTTTGATCTTGAGTGGTAATGGATTAACTGGCAATCTTCCCGAGGAGCTGTCCCCGAAACTCAGTCGGATCGAGATGAGCAACAACAAATTCTCCGGCAAGATTCCTAGCATATTGTCATCCTGGAGGAACTTGGTGGTGTTTGATGCCAGTAATAACCTCCTCAGTGGCACTGTTCCGACTGCATTAACCAAGCTTCCTTCTCTGACGACGCTTTTGCTAGGTCAGAACGAGCTCTCGGGGAATCTTCCCACATCTATTGTTTCGTGGAACAAATTGAACACTCTGAATCTTAGTCACAATCAATTGGAGGGACCGATTCCTAGCAAAATCGGTCTTCTACCCGTGCTCACGCAGTTGGACCTGTCTGCAAACCAACTGTCCGGCTCGATTCCTCCTGAAATCGGCCAGCTGAAGCTGAACCTTCTGAATGTATCCTCCAATCGACTCACTGGACGAATACCAGACGGGTTAGAGAATGCCGCGTACAATGCCAGTTTCCTGAGCAACCCGGGCCTCTGCGCATCCAAGTCGTTCATGAGGCTCAATGTCTGCAATTCCCAATCCGGTAGATCGAGCAAAAACTCACCGGAAAATCTCGCCTTGATTGTGGTCTTGGCCATCGTTGCGGCGATATTCGTTTTGTTGGCAGTGCTATTCACAGTCAGAGCTTTCAGAAAGAAGGGAGACGGGTTTGATTCAACTCCGAAGCTGACCCCATTCCAAAGTTTGAATTTTACGGAATCAAATGTTCTGTCGGGATTGAAGGAGCATAATGTGATCGGAAGTGGCGGATCAGGAAAAGTATACAGAATTATCGTGAATCGTTCTGGTGATGCGGTTGCTGTGAAAAGGATTTCAAATAGCCGAAAATTGGACGAGAAGCTGGAGAAGCAATTCTTAGCAGAAGTGCAGATACTTGGGAACATAAGGCATCTGAACATTATCAAATTGCTGTGCTGTATTACTTGTGAGGACTCGAAACTCGTAGTGTACGAGTACATGGAAAATCGCAGCTTGGACCATTGGCTTCACAAGACGAAAAGATCGTCACCAGTCGCGGGTGTGGGCAACAATATGTTCTTGGATTGGCCCACAAGGTTACAGATTGCGCTAGGTGCCGCTAAAGGACTTTGCTATTTGCACAATGATTGTTCACCGCCCATCATCCACCGAGACGTGAAATCGAGCAACATTCTCTTGGACTCTGAGTTCAATGCAAAAATTGCTGACTTTGGCCTTGCAAGGATGTTGTCCAAGCACGGAGAAGCCGTTTCGATGACAGCTGTTGCCGGTTCTTTCGGTTACCTTGCACCAGGTTTGTCCATATGCTTAACGCGAGTTCATTTCGGCTATGCAATTTCACCTTCTTCATATCCTATCAGCAAGAATACTCAGTTATATGTATTGCATTTCCTTTGTTGAATAACAGAGTATGCTCATACAAGAAGAGTTAATGAGAAGATCGACGTTTATAGCTTTGGAGTCGTTCTCTTGGAACTGACAACAGGGAGGGAGGCTAATGATGGGACCGAAGACATGTGCCTTGCGGATTGGGCGTGGCGTCACGTCCAAGATGGCAAGCCGATATCTGATGCGATGGACAAGGAGATCGAGAAGGACTCGTACCTAGATGAAATAAGCAATGTCTTTAAGCTTGGGATCTTCTGCACCGCGACGCTGCCTTCCACGAGGCCTACGATGAAGGAGGTAATGCAAGTGCTGCTCAAATGTAGTGATCCGCTTTATGATGTTGAGAAGAAATCCCGCCACAAGTTCGATGTCACCCCACTCCTCGGAAATTCTAAGGACAAGGAAATGTCGCGCAGCGGTTACTGTGTTATTGAGTGCAATACTTACTGATTCTTAGCAGTTAAAGACAGTTGCAAAAGCTTTGGGAAGAGATGAGGACCCCCAACTTCTGGAAAACTTCCTCCGCTTATCCTTCAGACAGAAGCATCATTTGTATGTCGAACTGTGTATTAGTGGCCCACACCTAAGACTAGTTTACGAATGTATACTATATAATAGACAGAATATGTAGAGAACGAGGTTGTGCACTTGGTGGAAAAGGTGTTGAACAAACCTATATCGATTGAGGCAATAAAAGATCAAAGATGAAGAGCACGTACTCCCGCTACTTAAGACTCGTGTTAGCAAACGAAAGATGTCGCCACGCAGTGTCCGTGAATATCATCACCATTGAATGTCTGATATCTTGCCGCATTCGTGTCTCAGTGAAGTTAGCAAATCCATTGATTGCTTGTTAGTAAGTAAATTTTAACTCAGAAAGTTACTGATGCTTACACGAAAGACAGCGAGAAATGAGACCCATTTTCTTAATAGCATTGATTTTTAAGGACGGCACAAAATCATCTCACGCATCCGCAACATTGTTTACAGTGACAGCAACCGTTGGCCAAATTGAGGCATGGATAAGCCAAGGTCATGAATTGGTACTATTCGATCGGTAACTTTGAAATGATTTAGCAGATGAAGGGATTTTAAAGGAAAACGCGGACAGTCCACAACAATGTAGGGTGATTTTTCCTTGAACTTATCTCCGATGGAAACTTGCACAAAAAAGAAATCCCTGAGAAGATATCCTAAGAAAACGGTGGGGAAGCATACAAAATTGAAAAAAAAAAAGAAAATGAGATTCTCATGTCAAACGGACAAACTCCAGGGCAACTCCGTCTCGAGGTATTTTCAGTGAAAGGCCATCAAGAAAGTCATCAAGGAGGGCAGCTCCGATGCCTGACCCGTCATTCGAAAGCACAATCACCATGTTCTTAGAAACTTCAGGTTACAGCAACTCCTCAAGAGTGGCCTCCACGCAATTCTGGAATTTGGTGTAGTGCTCGAACCTGACCTCAATCCAGTGCTGTAACTGATCTCTGCTTCTCTCCGTCCCTGAGTGAGGTATCTCTTCCCAGCTTCTTCAGGATGCTGAATATCCTGGCAGCAGCAAGACGATCACCTTGTGTGGCGACTATGCCGCATAGATGGACTGCAGATGTCCTCATTCTCAAGGAGGTGTTGGATATCTGAGGACGGACGAATCAGCATCAGCTCTAGGGAACTCCCGTAATTCTTAAAGCGGGGACCTGAATTTAGGAAAGTGAAGCATTAAATAAGCGATTCATGGATTTAGCTGCAGATGATTGCTGATAAGAGAGCTAAGAACTATCTTTCATTGTTCCAGAAACGTGGCCCATTGAGTTTGCGTTTTAACTCCCAGATTATCCAATGGTTACAATCAATACACGCTGTAAAAGAATTTTTTTTTTTTTTGTAGAGATGACTTCTTCATCGCTACTACACAGAACCGAAGTGAAAAAGCAATGCCATTAGAGACGCCATAGGTATGATATTAAGCTGGGGATAGGCTGATTCCCCCAAGATATCCATTAGATTTTATCCCCTCCACTGCGAGATCAGAAGACGTGTCGCCGTGCCATGGCAAACATATCGGGACTCAGGAGTCCTGCAAATTTGCGACAGAAGCTTAGGAAGATCAACCATTTCATGCTCATATGAAGAAGCGGTGAGGTTTAAATTTATCATAGTACCTTAATATGAAATGAATTTTCAGCTTCGGTGGAATGATTCCTGTAAAATGCTGATTCTTTAGCCATTCTTACGAAAACTATCTTGGATGCAAACTCTCGTCATCCAGGGTTTCGTCTCATTCTGTCCGTGGAAGGTGCGACGACCGGAAATTGCCCCTATCTGTGTTAAGGACCCATGAGGACAAAGACGGAAGGAAGTTTGATGAGTTGAAACCAGAAGACCACGGTAAGGTTACTGATCATTTTCACTGTGGTTTGCAATAAGGGAGATAGAACAGGCTAGACATGAAGTAGGCTTTGTTTGGTAACACTGAAGTATCTGGGGAGGTTTTGAGTGCTGAAGATGGAAAAGAAATTTGACAATGCTAATCGTGAGTGTATTACCAAACTCAAAGGCGAACATGGTGGGTGTTAGCAAGATAAGTGGGAAGATTGGGACGTCCAACTGAAGTTATTAGTTTCTGTTAGCATACAAGCGTATTTGGCAAGGAGTTAAAAGTGATCTTGTTCACATTGGGTAAAAGACCTAAGAAGGAAAAGAACTTTACCATCTCTCATGACTTAGGCGGCCGACCGTGCCGCTTGGGCATGTGTCCACTCGACATAAGCAGCGCTTGTTCCGGTGCCGAAATATGACAGCAGCAGCAGCATCAGGGTTGCAACGTCTACCTCCACCCAATGTTCAAATTGTATCATCAACCTGCATCAACTAAGCAAGTCAAGGAATCCTGACTATGAAATCCCATTAAAAACCAGTTGGCAGAAAGGGCAGAACCATGCATTAGTAACGCCTAACTCTTCTTCTTGCCTTTCTTTAAACAAGGGGTGCCTAGTCCAGATTGATGCAGAAGAAATTTGCTAACTAGCATGCAGAAGAATCTTAAAAGATCTCTTTTGGTTTCAGCTAAAACAATAAAGCACAACGTACGCTTATCAAAGCGGCCGCACACATGTCATTGGAGGGGGATGGATCTGCCATAATGCCTCCATTTTGGATACGGGCATAGCAGCAGTTTAATCACAAGAAAAATTGATACAGTTATCATCGCCGCGTTTGCTATCGAGAATCCTTTTGTCCATTCGATTAGAGCGTCCCGGATGTGATTGGCGATTGCCTAACCGGAAACGAGAAGGTGAAACCGAGCTCCCTTTGTCTACCCAGGAAAGATGTGAGTCCACACCTTTTGTGGCAACAAATCTAATGCCGAATCAAGGATTACCCAGATGGACAGAGACTCACATTCGAACTTCCTGTCGACAAATGAGTTGGTATGTGTTAAAGGGTATTTAAATATTAAACCAATCTTTTATATAACAACTTAAGCTTTTAGAAACAGTAGTCTAATAAAATCTCAAAATGGTATCGAGCCAGTATTGTCCGAGCGTAATTCGGTTTGCACATTAGATGCGACGTTAAAGCTATTGTCCTTCATCACTTGATAACGAGCCCTACATTTTTCATATATATTTATGTAGTATTCCTCTATGTATCGGTTTAAATTTTTAGATTGGAACTTTCTAACATAACAAGAGGTTCTGAGTTCAAATTTTTATAGGCCTCATTTGACTCCCCAATTAAATATGTGCAGTCTCTCTCACGCGCACACACGAGCGTTAGGTGAGCTCATCTAGCCTATGTTGTTTTTTTTTTCCCTTTTCTTTTCAAATTACTTTTAAGACGGCATAACAAAGTTTGCAGAATATTATTTACCAAACGTATGCATTTTATAAAAAGCATCGACTAATGCAAAAGGCTTTTTCCCACATATTATTGTATTATTTTCTAATTTTTACCAGTACCAACGAGTTGTTCTGAATCTTCACCCACGTTACTAAGCAATAAAGGATTGGTTTGCAAGATTCTAAAGCAAATTTCGTTTAAGTATAATATAACCGTGAGCAGCTCCACATATTTTATCTTCAATCTCAAAATTGTAGCCAGCTTATCTAGAGTTTTAAATTAAGATTTTTGGATAAGTGCATCGGATATCCTAAAATTTTTCACTAGAATATAACTGAGTCCTAAACTTTCACAAAGTGCAATCAAGACCTAAAATTTGTCGCTAAAATACAATCGAGTCCTAAAATTTTCAAAAAATACTATTAACGAAAGGACTTAATTTCACATATTTGACGATTTTTATAACTTAATTGTATTTTTTGAAAGTTTTAAAACTCACCGGCAATTTCTTTGGAACTCTCAACGCAATTTCATTAATCTTTCATTGGTAAATCATCTGAAAAGCACAAAACATGCAAATCTTGATGGCTGTTGGCTAATCTACTTCACCGCGTGACCCATCTTTCCATGCTTAGCTCCAGCTTCCAATTCTATGTCTCCAAATCAAAGAAAGGACAAAGGCAAAAGCCCATAAAACAAAAAACAAAAAACGAGACTGTTTGACGTTCAACATTGGAGGGATTCTTCGGTTGCTCCCCTGAATTTTATCACGACAAAATGACACAAATAGTCCATAAACTTTGACAGAATGTGCAATCTGATCCCTAAACTTTTAATTTGTTCAATTTAATCCTCGAACTTTGGCAGAATGTGCAATTTGATTCCTAAATTTTTGATTTGTTCAATTCAGTCCCTGAACTTTTAGTAAATATTCAATTTAGTCCCTGCACTATATGAAAATATTCAATATTATCCCTGATCTTAAATTAACAAAAAGATTATATTGAACATTTTCCTATAATTCAGGGACTAGATTGAACATGTACTAAAATTTTATGGACTAAATTGAACAAGTCAAAAGTTTAGGGATCAAATTACATATTTTGCCAAAGTTCATGGACTAAATTGAACAAATTAAAAGTTCAGGGACCAAATTACACATTCTGCCAAAGTTCAATTATCATTTATGTAAATATCCCTTTCCTCGAAGGTGTAAGTGATGCTACTTGCTACGGGATCACAAGAACAATACTAACGTGAAAATTTGTGTTTTTCAGCGAGCTCCGTTTATTCCGTAGAAAATGCAAGGCTTTCGAAAAATATTTTTTAAATGTTATTTTTCAAGAAAGTTACAATGTTTTTGGTGTTTGGCTAAAATATGAAAAAGACTCGTAAAATGTTTTCCTTTGTTTGGCATGGAAAATTGGATGTGAGTTTCCTTTATGGACCCCTTCTAATAATATTTTGTTTTTCTATATTTTGTTTTTTTGTTAAGAAATTGAATTTTTAATTATTTATATTTTCTTTTTTTTTTTGTGGCCACTAACAGGCTTGAGGCTCGACCGGTCTTGGGGCTCTCCCGAGGCCGGAGAGCCCCCGAGCTCGCCCAAAGCTGGTGTTGGTATTGAGATTCCAAGGGCACTCATGGTAACACTTATCTACTAGAAATCAATTCCTAACCAGAAGTTGATTTCTCTACTTATGCTCCAAATTGATTTATGATCATAAAAATTCGTTTGGTAACAATTAAAAATTTCTACTTTTGAAATATTATTAACAACATCTGCAGTGGCGATGGTCGATCGATGGCTGTTGGCAGTTGGCGAGGGCGACAACGGTGGCTGCCAGTTGGCAGTGGTGGTCAGCAGTGACAGCGGTCGGTGGATGACGACAATCGGCGGCGATTGTGCTGCAGGGGGGCGGTCGATGGGCAGGCGGCGATGGACGGGTGGTGGTCAGCGGCGGCGATGGGTGGGTGGTGGTCGACGATGGCGGTGGTCGGCTGAGGCGGGTGTAGTCTAAGAATTGATTATGGAGTAGAGTAGTTAAAATTTTTACTTCTTAAAATTGACGATATAAGTGAAAAATCCGAATCTATTGATCGAGATCGAGAGAGAGAGAGTGTTAATGGTGCTGAGAAAAGTCGTTGGCGATGACCGAATACCAGTCACACCTTCCGTCAATCGTTGCTGCATACGAACAAGAAGACGAAGACGAAGACGAAGACGACGTTTCCATTTCGTGTTCTCTCTCTCCTCTTCTAAGTTCTGATTCACTTGTGCGGTTTGACTTTGACTCCTCTCCTCTCTCTCTCTCTCTCTCTCTCTCTCGGCAAAAAGTGAAAACGGAGAGAGTAGAGAAAAAGATAGAGAATTTTGGCGAAGGACTCGAAGACCAGTTTCCGGCAATCCATGCGTGCACGTATCCGTATTTGCATGAATTTAGAGAATACGGATGGCCAAGACCAGCTCAGCCTCGAGATCGCCAGCCCACGTCATGGCCAATTGCGGGCTGACTCCAGTCGGCGGAGGAAGGAGAAAACGACGGAAGAAGGAAGGAGAAAAGAGAAAAAGAATGATTTTTTTTTTAAAAAAAATTAAAAAGAAAAAGAGAAAAAAATAACATATTCGATTTTTAGAAAAAAAAATTAAAAATGAAAAGAAAGTAGGAACATAGTTATAAAAAAAGGAAACGTGAAAGATAAGAAGAAGGAAAGATAAGAAAATATTTTCATCTTCTGAAAAAGAGGAAAACATTTTTCTCATTTTTGAATGAGTACTTTCCAATAGAGGGAAAACATTTTCCGAAACTTATTTTCCGCCCTCCCCTCTTCCCCAAAGGCCGAAAAAAATCAGAAAATACTCGACGTGGAGTTCTCATGATTTCTTTCATGCGGGTTTTTAAACAGTCTAACTGGCCAATTTGTCTATAACTCCAAATAACTTATTGATCTAATAGAATTCATTCCAATGGTTAAGGCTGTGTATGGTTCGTAGCTAAGGAAAATATTTCTGTTCCAAAAGTATTCCGAGAACACTTTTGAAACAGAAACGCGTATGGTTCAAAAATGTTCCAAAATTGTTCCGCGGAGCACTTTTATGCCCAGGAACAATTTTCAAGAAATAAAAAACTTTCTTATGGATTTTGGAATAATTTTTAGAACACTTTCGAAATCACCATCTATTGTCGTCGACGTGGTCACCACTCGTCGCCGCCGCCCCGGCCTCCGATCGTCTGTCGCCAGTCGCCGCCACCGCCGCCGGTCACCTGCCACCACCGTCAGTCGCCACCGCGACAGCGGTCGCCGGCGCAAAAAGTATTTTTTTTTTTACTTACCAAACGAGTTTTTTAGCCCAAAAATCGTAGCCGAAAATAAAAACACAAAAAAATATTTCTGTTCAAAAAATATCCCAGAATCAGAAACACTGCCATAGTCAGCTCAACTATTTGATGATTACAATGATCATTTTTTTTTACCTCGAAATGAAAAAGTGGGCGCTGATAGTGACTGGTACGGGTCACGATCCATGTAACTCTAAAGCTAGCCTCGTCAAAGGGTTTGAGGAAAGTCGAAATTGATACGAGGAAGTTAATCTGTTGCCCGGAATGTACATCGGCATCCGCGTAGCTAAGATTGGCCACCTAATGAAGTTTGCCCGTCCAGATTAAATTTGGCACATATATTATACTTATGAAAAGAAAAATGATATAA
Organism: Rhodomyrtus tomentosa; assembly: GCA_028455895.1. Classification (NCBI taxonomy): domain Eukaryota; kingdom Viridiplantae; phylum Streptophyta; class Magnoliopsida; order Myrtales; family Myrtaceae; genus Rhodomyrtus; species Rhodomyrtus tomentosa. Next base: position 38,762,876 of record JAPCWY010000004.1, read on the forward strand.
ATGAACTTTAACCCAATATGTAAAATCGTTCTTAAACTTTTATTTTGTTCGATACGATCCCTGAACTTTAACCCGATGTGCAACACCATCCATGAACTTTCAATTTATTTAATATAGCCCATGAAATTTTTATTCATATTCAAATTAGTCCTAAAACTATATGAAAATGTTCAGTATTTTTTCTGAACTTGAATTAATAAAAGGAAAATTTTAGATATTTTCATATAGTCCAGGGACTAACTTGATCATGTACCAAAAGTCTAGGAAACACATTGAACAAACTAAAAGTTCAAATATGACATTGCATATTGAGCTAAAATTCAAAGATCACATTGCATATCGAGTCAAAATTCAGGGATTATTCGTATCATTATACCATTATGGAATGATTCCTCTTTATAGCGAGAATGCTACTAAAGGAGCCTCCGTGGCCTATCTGTTTAATTTACAGGGATGACGAGCTCTACAAATTCGCTCTTCATTTTAATGTGCTGATCTCTTTATACCTCCAGTTAAAAATCATATATATTTTTGTTTTTGTTTTTATTTTTTTATAATCAAGGTGTCCGGGTTAGTTTGCGCGCACCTCGACTATTACTCGGGGGAAACTACACAACAACCCACCACCATGGCCTCCCACTTAAATTACACTTGCTCTATGGGGAATCGAACTTGAGACCAGTGCACCTAACCACACAATCCTAATTGCGCCCTAACTAAATGAGCTGCCCATGGGTGGGTATATATACATATTTTTTGTTAATACCACGAAAAATCTTAAATCGGTACGCTTGTGACAAATTTATCCCAAATTATTTTTTTCACCACAAAAAATCTCAAACTGGTACATCTGTGATAAATTTAGACTCGCGCTTTTTCCGTTCCTCTTATAACTTTGACACTCTTTTTTTACCATCATGTCCTTATGTGTGGCCTACTAAATTTGATGCAATTCTATATGATTCTGTTTTTGTTAATTCAATTATTTCGTTTCTTTTTTCCTTGCGGATCCCACTCGTTCGCTTCGACGCCTCCCTTTCCTTCAACAATTTTGCCGGCCTCCTCAACAATCCCCTTTTCTCTGCACGAAGGTAATATTGAGAAGCACGAAGGTAATATTATACAAGTTTTGTTTTGACAAGTAATATGAAGCAACATTTAAATTAGTGATTTAATTTTATTTCAATTTTCATCCGCACGCTTATTTTGTTTTCTTCCCTGCCTTCTTGATGACCTCATCGACATACGCTAGAATCTTTGCCTTGTAAACTTCAGGAGGCTTGAACTACAAACTGCAACTGTGAGTTGATGCCTCCTTTGCTTGTCGGTTCTGATACAACAAACTACATTTTTTAAAAGCAAAAGACGCACACTGTAGGTGAAACCAGAAGGCTTTAAAGTAAAAGGAAAGGGGAATTTGGTGTGCAAATTGAAAAAGTCTTTATATGGGCTAAAGCAGTCATCGAGAATGTGGTATTAGAAGTTTGACACGTACATGCTCCAGCTTGATTTTGTGCGTTCAAATTCTGATCACTCTTTTTATGTGGAGAGAACGGACGATCAGTTTGTCATCCTCACGCTATACGTGAATGATATGCTATTGATTGGTGTCGCGACCTAAAAATTAGCGGGTTTTTAAGTTAATGGATTATTAGGTTAATTTTAATGACTAACCTAATTCGGACTATCCCAAACCCTACCAAATCGCAACTTAAATTACTCAGAAATTATTTAGAATTTGGAGTCGCCACTAATCATTTTTGGTAGGTTGATTAGAAATTCAAGTAAAATAGCGGGAGAACCATTTTAATTCTACAAACCAGAGATGATGGATTCGAGGACTTGATTATATTAATTAATTAAAATTAATACCCTTAATTCCATATTAGATGTTCTAAATTGACAACTCGAAATTGAATCAATTTGAAGCTCAAATGAGATGTTTCTCTTTTTTGGGGGTTTTCACTTTTTATAATGCAATGCATGAATGATATGGATGTAATGATATGAAACTATCAAATTTGAGGTCGAATTGCCTGCATACAAAAGTTAACTAATCAAATTTAAAACATGCGAATGACATGATATTTACGCACTATGTAATAGCATGCAAGACAAAGCATTCAAACTGACATGATGTGCTAATGATATGAACATGCAATGTAGCAAATTATGGCATGCAATGCATGATTTTAGAAAAATGAATGATGATGCGTAGACATATGCAATTCTTGAAAATATATATGACATGCATGAGTGAGCAGATTTTTTGTGTTTTATTTTATTATTTTTCGGCAATAAAAAAATGCGTGAAAATGTGGTATAACTTAAAGACATGCATGGGATATTTTGAAAAAAATGGAATGTGATGCAATGCTACACGAAAATATTCCATTGATATGCTCTAAAATATGAGATATGCATGAGATATGCTAAAGATATGCAAGATGAGATATGCATGATATTTATTGCTGCAGCCGCTCAAAAGAAATCTACTTCCGATTTATTTCATATGCATTGTCGTATGGGTCATCCACCTCCTAACATTCTTCGTAAAATTTTTACCTATTTCCGAATCTATGAGTCCTATCCAGTGTGATGCTTACCAATTTGGATGCTTACCAATTTGGCAAACACCATCGGGTGTCGTTTACTTGTTGTGTCCAGCGTCGTGTGTCGAGTTCTTTTGAGTTGGTTCATTCTGATGTTTGGGGACTGTGTCGTGTCAATGATATGTCTAGCTATAAATATTTTGTTACATTCGTGGATGATTATTCTGGAGTGACGTGGTTATATTTAATAAAATATCGTACTGAAGTTTTTTCTTGTTTTTGTATGTTTTGTTTTGAAATTCTCACTCAATATCATGTTTCTATCAAATGTTTGCATTCTGATAATGCCAAAAAATATATGGCTGTTTCTTCTGGCTTTCAAACATTTTTTACATCTCATGGGATTTTGCATCAGACTTTTTGTTCCTATACTCCCCAACAGAATGGGGTGGCTGAATGAAAAAATCATCATCTCCTTGATGTGGTCCGCTGCCTCCTTTTTCATATGAACCTCCCCAAAATGTACTGGGGGCATGCCGTCCTTACAACATGTTATCTCATAAATCGCCTTCTATTCTCAGTGCTTCACGGGAGCATACCTTTCTCTACTATCAATCCTAAAAGTTCACTTTTTATTTTACATCTTCGTGTATTTGGATGTGTTTGTTTTGTACACTATCTTACTCTCGGTCGTGATAAACTCGATCCACAAGCTGAAAAGTGCGTGTTTCTTGGATATTCTAGAACTCAGAAATGATATAAGTGTTATTGTCTTGTTAGTCGGCGGTTATATATCTCAGCATATGTCACTTTTTTTGAGGATAAGTCATATTACTCCTCTACAGCAGGTCCTTCTGAAGATATTCTGTCTTTGACTATGACTCAACTGCCACCTATTCCCTTGGCAAATATGCCTGAATCGTCAATGTCATCGTCTACTTTTCAGTTTACTGACAAGACTAATCAACGGCGTCGACCTGTTCAACATGAGGTAGTACAGTCGCCGCCTACATTGGATATGCATGATTCTTCACCAGTTAATGTCCCATCGTCTGATCCACCAGCTACATCAGAGCCTGCTTCTATTATTGATATTCCCATAGCAATGCGCAAAGGTACACGTTATTGTGCTGGTCAACCCAATCCTTGATTTACTTCGTATAGTGGATTGTCTTGTCATACACATACTCGTTATCCTCTTTCTAAATTTTTATCATGCAATTGTCTTTCTCCTCAATATTGTGTATTCTTGGGAGGCAACCTCGTCAATTGGACAAGTAAGGAACAACAGGTGGTGTCTCGATCGAGTGCTGAGGCGGAATACCGGGCCATGACTCATGTAACTAGTGAGTCAATTTGGTTGAGGATGTTATTATCCGAACTTAGTATGTCATCTTCAACTCTCTCAGTTCTATATTGCGATAACCAGTCTGCTATGCATATTGCTTCAAATCCAATTTTTCATGAGCGCACGAAGCATATTAAGGTATATTGTCATTTTGTGCGAGAAAAGATTCAAAACAAGAGCATAACACTTAAATACACACGGGCTAAAGACCAACTTATCGATCTTTTCACTAAGTCACTGCAGAGCAGTAAAGTAATTACTTTGTGTAATAAGTTGGAGCTCTTTGATGTTTATGCCCCAACTTGAGGGGGAATGTTGAAAGGGTAGTCTAGTCTTTTTCATAATTAGTAAGTCCTAATGCTCACTATATATAAAAGATGATGTATTTTGATTTTATAATTGATGACGATTATGTTTTCCAACAGTACCAATGACTCGGCGACTCACTATTATTGCCTCCAAGATATAAGAACAAATTTTCCTTGAAGGATCTATTATAGATCATTACTAGTTGAAACATACACAAAACATAAATCCTTGAGAAGTTCCAGCTAAAACAGTTCCCGCATTATTGAGAGTAACAAAGGGCTAAAATGGAGATTTCTAAACAGTCCCAATGTGAGCCTAATCCTTTCATTCAATCAAAACTTAGTAAATTTGCTTCTCTTGTTCCTGGGATACATGAACTATCTAGGCTAAAGTTACTCCATTTTTCGCTCGCTAGACTTTCTGGCATCCCACCTCGAGCTATGATACAACGAGACCTCAGAGAGACCCAAATGATATCCTGAGAAAAGGGTGAGGAATCATACAAAATTTGGAAGACTGAGATTCTCATGTCCAACCGAGATACTCCAGGATCACTCTGTCTCGAGGTATTGTGAATGAGAGGCCGCGAGAAGGGCAGCGCCGATGCCTGAGCCGTCCTTCGAAAGCACAATCACCGTGTTATCAGCAACTTCAGGTCCCAGCAACTCCCTGAGAGTGGCCTCCACGCAGTCCCGGAATTCGGTGTAGTGCTCGAACAGACCTCCATCCAATGCTATAGCGGATCGCTGCTTCTCCCCGTCCCTAATGGTATCTCTTCCCAGCTTCTTCAGGATGCCAAATATCCCGGCAGCAGCAAGACGAGCACCTCGTGTGGCAACTATGTCACACACATCAAGTACAACTTTCCTCATTCTCAAGGTGGTGTCGGATATCTGAGGATGGACCAATTAGCATTAACTATAGCGTGACTCAGCAATTTCTAAAGTCGGGAACTGAATTTAGGAAAATGAAGCATTCAACAGGAATTCATGGATTCAGCTGTAGATAATTGCAGATAAGAGAAAAAAAGAACCATCTTGCATTGTTCCCAAAACATGGGCCATTAGATTTGCAATTTAACTCCCTATATCTATCCAAACATCACAAACTATCCACGCTGTAAAAGTAGTATTTACTTCACAATCGTTATGGTTCGAGATTAATTTTTCTTTAGCACTAGACAGAATGGAAGTCAAAAACCGATGCTATTAGAGACCCCACTGGTACGATATTAAGCTGTGGACAAGGTTTATACCTCCAAGATATCGCTTAGTTTTTTCCCCACCACTGTAAGATCAGAAGACGTGTCGTGATGCATGGCAGACATGTCAGGAGTCCTACAAATTTGGGACAGAAGTTTAAGGAAACCCAACCATCTCATGTTCCCATGAAGAGGCAATGAAGATTATATTTATAATTGTACCTTAATATGAAAGGAATTTTCAGCTTCGGCGGAACGGTATCACCAAAAAGTGCTGTTTCCTCAGCTGTTCTCAACAAAACTATCCGGACAATTTCTCCAAGGTACATGCCAGAAATCAGCTTCTCATAAGTCTACCAATAACAAGAAGATGACGTTATACATCTTTCTTAAACTATACATTCACAAGGCACATTGAGATAAAAAAAGAAGAAGAAGTGAAGCCACCTGCTCTCCCGGATTCAAACTCTCGTCGTCCAGGGTTTGATCATATTCTGTCAGTGGAAGGTGTGACGACTGGAAATTGCCCCATTCTGTGTTGATAACCTACAAGGACAAAGATGTTTGATCACCCACCATACATTTGCCATACTCCGTAAGTTCAATCCACCTTCTGATAAAAGTAATAAACAGATCCAGCAGTATAACACAAGAATCCAGAAATGAGGCGAAAGCAAGTTTGATAAGTTAATTACAGAAGACCACAGCAAGAGTATTGGATCATTTTCACTTTGATTTGCAATATGGGAATAGAACAGTCTACGCAACATCATGATAACAGAATAGATGAAGTAGGCTTTGTTTGGTAACACAGAAAAAATGGTTCAAAATTTAAGTACTGGTGATTTTGAGTGCTGAAGATTGAAAAGGAATTTGACAATGCCTGACCGGTAAGCTCTGAACACGGTTAGTTTATCACCAAACATGGAAGGTGAACATTATTGGTAAGCGACAGCAACATAATTGGGAAGATTTGTAGATTTATTGATCATTTTTTTATTCACTGAACTCATTCCTTACTTAATATATCATGTGAAGTTATGACTTAACTAAATCTATTAGTGTGTTAATTACCGCTATATGCTAAGCCTAATCTCCCAAAAAAGTTATCCTCGTGACAATGGGTAAAAGACTCAGAAAAAGAACTTATTACCATTTCTCCTGATTTAGGCAGAGGACCATGCCACTTGGGAATGGCATGTATCCGCTCAACATAAGCAGCATTTGTTCCAGTACCCAATATGACAGCAGCAATGACATCCGGGCTGTAATATCTACCTCCAGCCAATGTTCCAATTGTATCATTTACCTGCATCAACTAAGCAAGTCAAGAAATCTTGACCGTGAAAATGCTAAGCATTAGTAACACCTAATTCTTCTTCCTTTTTTTCAAATAATTGGTGCCCAGTCCATATTGATGCAGGAGAAATTTGACGAGTAGAACACATAATAATTTTAAGAGATCTCTTCTGGTTTCAGCTAAACAACAAAGAATAAACTACACTCACCAAAGCGGCCACACGCATGTCAAGGCCCACTCTCTCCATAGCTTTATTTAATTCACTGACTACATCTTCTCCAACCTACTCAAATATCCATAAGGGAAAGAGAATACCATGGGTAAGATGATAGACATCAGAGTCTGTATAGGCATGTATGTGAGGATCTCGGAAAAGCAGATGATATGACAGCATTATTCCATTCATGCTTCTAGGTTAATAAATCTCTTCTACAAGTGAACCTGCGCAAATCCTTGTCATGCTTGCTTTACCAAATTTTTCTCATCATAGCCGAAGGCAAATTTCAAGTTGAACTGCGCAATACCCAAAATCGTACAGAGCACTACCAGTCATATCTCTCCAATCTCCAGTTAGTCCACCATTTGGCGATATACACAAGATCCGCAGGAGACATATCAGTAGCCCATAAAAAGATATTCTTGTATCTCACTGTGATGCAATTGAAGACTTGAATTCTTATTGTAAGAAACAAGGCAATGCACAAATGAGATTCGCGTGGCATATTCTCGTGTTCTTAAACTCGTTTGACTGAGAAAAGAATGGCATGTCTTAGCTATTAGCTCGCGTAACTTCCTTTTTCTGTCCTAGTGAACACTCTCCACTATGAACGAGGGTGAACCGTCATCTCTCGAAGAGAGAAATTGACAAACAAGCTTGAAATTAGATTCGTTCGAAAGTTTATCCACATGCATAAGTGGGTGGAGGTGGATGGACAGCATGCATTCATTTTGGTTACCAGGACGTAAGAAATAGGCATAACAGCAGTCAATCACAAGACTAGTCATGGGATGAATGTAACAGGCTGTAAAAGATAAGATAGTTATTATCACCGCATCTTCTATTGAGAATCCTTTCGTCCATTTTATTAGAGTCCCGGATGCGACCGATGATTGCCTAACTGGAAACGAGAAGGTAAAACCAAGCTCCCTTTGTCTACCAGGGAAAGGATGTGAATCTTCACCTTCTGTAGCAACAAATTTTGCTAATGCCATCGCGATGAAATCAAACAATTCCTATAAGCAATTGGAAATAAAAGAAAAGCCTTAGAGCATAGAACTAACATTAGTACAGGAACACAAATTAGCAATTATACAGATAGGCAGAGACTCACATTCAAACTTCCAGTCATCAAATGAGGTGGTATCGACACTTCTTCAAATTCTCGTTTGATGATGCCTTTCTCCTTTCCCCCTAGATGTACACGGAGGACGCGGAAATTGGTGCCACCAAGATCCAAGGCATAATACAAACCTTTCTCATCCCTAAGAGAGGTAAGTATTGGTGTTGGATTCATCATACGTTGGGTTAAAAAAAAAGCAGCAACTTAAATAAAATGGACAATCTTTAGGATATTAACGATCACCCATGAAGAACCAACGTTTATCCCAAAATATTTTAAAAGGCCCTCAACCCTGAATGTTGTTTCAAAGAAACATGATACATAGTTTTGCAGGGGAAGCGTCAAACGCTTGAGGCAGATGTCAGCCTCTTTCGTCGATCATCATCAGTACACCAGAACTAGTCGAACAATCCAGAAAGCCACGTCACTTCAGAATCAATCACAAACTGGGTTTGAGTTGATAAATGCACAAAACTTCCTTAACAATTAATCTTCCATCCCATGTAAGGACTAAGAATCATTTGAATCAAAACAAAGGGAATCAAGCTGACTAGATAAAGCAATTCTTTTCGCTTTTGGCTCCTTCACCACCTGAAATTCAAATGGAACCAGGGACTACAAAGACAGAGAACCATAATTCAAGTTCGTCCCTTTTGGAATTTTCTGTATAAATATGATCGCGAAAGCAAGGTTCTTCCACCACTTATAAGCTCTTCGTCAATCAAACACCTTTAGTCAACCAAAATTCCAACAAGTCAATACTGTACTTGTGTCCTGTACGATTAGTCCTTAAAATCTAATGTTCATTACGCAACAAGACCCGGGGGAAATCTACTGTCGCTCCTGAAGTAAATCGTTGGTTCTGCCGCTAAAACCAATGATGGGAAGTAACTAAAAGAAAAAGAAAAGCAGTTTACCCTGTGGGGAGGCTATCGACGTAGCTGATGATCATCTTGAGCTTGCTGCCGCCGTCGGACGCAAGGCCGGCGTGCATCTCGGCGACCATCGCGTCCGCCACCTGCCTCAGCTTCCAGACGGGGGTCCCGCACTTCTCCTCCAGCTCCTTCACCATCTCCGCCGTCCTCTCCCACTTCCAATCCGACTCCGACCACCCTTCCTCCACTCCTCTCCTGCGCCTCCTCCTCACCACCACCGCTGCTCCTGCCGCCGCGGCCGCCACGGCGGCGCACGCGACAATAGCAGCCTTCTTGGCCATCTTCCACCACCACCGCCACCGCCACCGCCACCGCCAACCCCCAACCCCACAGCAAACAGACCCCAAGTGAGTTTACGGTTCGCCTCCTCGCAAGTTCTGTCCTTTACTATGTTGTCCCCCGCCTCGATGATCCTGAAATTTTCCGAGAGGACAAAACAGAAGGAAAGAGCTCGAATCCGAGCGAGCGACAACGAAAGGTAAGCCTCGCGCTTTCTCTGCGCGTACTTAGACAAGTCTCTTTCCTGATGCTTTAGCAATAGCAAGTAGACGATTTTATACTGACGGGATTTAGCGGTTTGGCGCTTTGGGTTTTGGACTTTATCAGGAATGTGATCATTTTGAATAAAAGGTTGATGGGAGACTTGGCGTTCATAATAACCATCCAAAAACAGCTGCATGTGTTTTATATTTCTGAAATAGATTCAGAATATAAATTCATTTGATAATACAAATACAAGAAATTATTTTTAGAATAATTTTGAAAAATATAAATAGATTTGAAGCAGAAATGAGAAATAAAAAAAAGTTATTTTTTCGAGAAATAAAAATAGAAATCTTCGTCGACGACGACCGTCACCAGTCGTACCTCTTTGATTGCCGATCGCCCCCAACCGCCCCCGCTGGCCGACGGTCGCCGGGCGGCCGCCGCCAATCGCGGGTCAGCTGTCGGTCGCCCCCCGTCGCCTTTACCTCCACCAGTCAAATAAATTTATATTCCATAAATATAAATTTTTTGCCATTATAAAACGCATTTATTTTACTTAGAAACTCATTTTGAAATATAAATATAAAAAATTATTTCTGTTTGAGAAACTCTCTTTGGAACAGAAATTTTGTCATGCGCCCCCTTGACATTTTGTACCTAGGATTCGGTCCGATGATGACTTGTCGGGTTGCAGCCATTGGCGGCCTCGAGAAGATGAAATTCTCGGCGCCAAAGATGGGCATGAAAACTATCCAAAGAAATAATTTTTGGAACAGAAACTTATTTCTGAAATAAGTTTGGAACATAAACTCGTTTGGTAACACAATTTTAAGAAATTATTTTTGGAACAACTTTGGGAAATAGAAATAGATTTGAAACATAAATGAAAAACAAAAAAAAAAGTTACTTCTCTAAGGAATAGAAATATCCGTTGACGACCAATCCCGCCGGTCGCATCCCGTCAGCCGTCGCCGTCAATCGCCAAGCCGCTGTCGCCACCATCGCCGCCGGTTGCCGGTAGCCCGCCGCCAGCGCTTATTGCTAGTCGCCGGCCGCCGCATTTTTCAGAAGTAAAAATTTCCAAGCTTGTTAAATAAATTTTTATTCTATGATCATGAATTTTATATCGTTGTCAAACGCATTTTTTCCCCTCAAAAACTCATCCATAAACAGAAACATAAAAAAAAAAACTATTTATGTTTTGAGAAACTATTTAGCTTCTAACTCGTGGTTTTGTGGGCTTTTAATTTATATAATTTCTTTTGCCTATTTGATGTGGATACGTAGTTATCCGAATATAGAAAAGATGAGATGTGAACACGAATCTAGTCCGCGCCCCTAACTTTGTAATTCATTTTGACGTGATTCCCTGAAATTTATATTGAGAGAAATAAAAAATTCGAAGATCATTTGATGCGACTATCTTCTTTTTCTTTTTTTTTTCTTTTTTATTCAAAGAATTATTAATCACCAATTAAAAAAAAAAAGTCGAGACAAACAACTCGATCGAGCTCCGTCGGGGAGACGAGGATGAAGTCCAACGGGGTGCCGCGTTGGATATCAACAAACAAATTGAGGAGGATGGCGATTGGCGACGCAGGCAATACGAAGTCCCGGTCGCCGGATGAGCCCGCAGAAATAGAAGTCTGACGGGGCTAGTGCCAGTTGGCAGTAGGCGTTGCTTGCACTTTCCTTTATGCGTCCGTGGGTGTGGGTCCCATGATGAGGCCCGTCATCAATATTATCTTTCTACAGCTAGGATGTTCTCAATGTCTTTATTCTTAAATAATAATAATAATAGACGAGCAGACGTGAACGGAATGTTTTCTTTGGTCCTTCTCGATGAGCCCTTAGATCACGTGAGTCTAACTACGGATGTAGAGTACGGGTTGTGGTCCGCTCAATCAGGCCGATTTAATCTAGAAAATTTTCAGCGACAACCGGAATTCGCATTTAACCAGGAGCAGACCGACACCATATTTCCTGCATCGCAACTCGTGATCTGTTTTCTCGAGCCTGTTTCAGGATCCTGTCCTGAGTTCCCGACTTCCAGTCCCAGACGCTGGAATATGTCTAAATTTGAGTAAACGGTAGAGATGACAGTATGGGTCACAAATCCGTATTTAATCCATATTTATATAAAATGAGTCGAATATTGGTCATTAACTTTTAAATGATTCACTAAAAATGAGTCAATAATGAGTCATATATAAATCAATTTTCGACCTATATTGGACAACATCCTTCCACAAGTTATAAATAGTCCCGAAGACCGGAGCCGGGGTCGGCGATCGAGGCCGGGATCGAGACCGGCGACCAGTGCCCGGGATCGATGCAATGACAAGGGCTAGGGATGGGCCCGGGACCTGGGGAGGGTGCCAATGACCTAGTCCCTAGGCCAGGGTCGAGAATTGGGGCAGGTGCCGGGTCCCGGGATCGAGATCGGGACCGAAACTGGGATCAAGGCTGGGTCCCAAGACCAAGGCCGAGGTCGGGGCCATGGCTGGGGCTATGGCCAGGGTCGGGGAGGGGATCGGGGCCAGGGCAGGGACTAGGTTCGGGACCAGGGCCAGGTCCCGTGATCGTAATCGTGACCGGGGTCTAACAGTGACCGAGGCCGGTGATGGGGTTGGGACTTAAGTCGGGCACCAGGGTTGGGATCGGGACTTGGGATTGGGGCGAGTACCGGGGTCGGGTCCCAAAACTGGGGCCGGGCCAAGGACCGGAGGCCGGGTCCAGGTCAGGGGCTGAGGCCGGGTCCCGGGATTGGGGTCGGGGCCTGGGTTGGGATCGACCAGGTCGCGGGACTTGGTCTTGACACCGGCCCCATGGTTGGGTCTAGGGACCGAACCCGGGTCTAGGGACCGAGACTGGAGTTGGGGCCGGGGCTGGGGCTGATGCCATGATCGGGGTCGGAACGGTGACCGGGGTCGGGGATGGGGCCAAGACCAGAGTCGGGCATCGAGATCAGGGCCGGGACCTAGGATCGAGGTTGGGGCCGGGGTAGGGACCGACCTTGCCCTCAGACCTAGTCCCAGCTCTGGCCCTGTGGTCAAGTCCCAAGATCGAGATCGGGTCTGGGGACCGGGGCCGTGACTGGGGTCAAGGCAAGGGACGATGCTTGGGCTGGGGTCGGGATTAGGACCGAGGCCGGGGTCAAGGCCGGGACCAGACTAGGGGCCGGGTCGGGACTTGGGGCTAGGTCGGGACCCGGGGCGGGTGCCGGCGATCGAGGTCGGGACTCCGGACTAGGGCCGGAATAGGAGCCGGGGACGAGACCGAGACCGAGACAGAGACCGGGGTTGGGGCCGGTGCCGGGGACCATGGACGGGGCTGGTGCAGGATCTAGGGACAGGGTTAGTGTAGGGGCCGGGGCCGAGAAGTATTTTAGTAATATTATTTTTTAAAAATATTATTGTGTTTTGATAATATGGATCAAAACGGGTCAAGTCGGGTATGGATCAATCACGGGTCAGGTCGAAAATATTGGCCAATATGAGTCAGATGTGTTAATATGGGTTGGATCATATTCGACCCGACCTGACCCAAACTTGATCGACCCACCCATTTACCACCTCTAGTAAACGGTTTCAAGTTCTGTACAGGTTTCACCTAAAACCCTTCCCGTCACAACATGTTACTCAGTTTTTGGAATTTGGAACCAACCTTACATAGTGTAGAATCTAAAACCTACTTACCCTGTCATAGATATTAGGGTCCATCCAGTTACAAGCTATATTCTTAATTGAACTATTGTAGTGAATTATCACTTTTAATAATCGTTACTTGCTACTTCAATCCATAATTCATATTTAGACACGCAAATAAATTGAAACATTAACAAAATAATAATTATCAGTCATAAATACAGCCAAAAATTAAAATTCAAACTAGTATTTTCATATCACACGCTTATCATCGGATGCCATGGAATATCCGCCAAGGCATATACTAAGAAAAACACAAAAAAAAAATTATTACAGGTCTGAAACGTTCCTGTCAAAACAGGTTTCCCAGCTTTTGGAACTTGAGACCTACCTTGCACACCCGAAACCTCAAACCAGATCGATTCTCCACCGATCCGGTTCCAAGTTTCGAGTTTAACCTTAAAATCATGCTTACTCCTAACGTAAATGAAGGACATGAAGCGAAAGAGGTGAGATGATTCAACTAAGTTATGATTCAACTAAGTAAAATCTAGCTAAGTCTCGTCATCCACTAAAACGAAGTGGGATTCATAACCGAATCATTTCGTCGTTCTTTGGAGAGAAGAAGAAGAAGAAATCGAATCACCTCCTCGAAAAAGAAAAATTTACGAAAGGTTCGCGCCCATGCAGCTCGCGTTGAGACGCGCATGAGCAAGCGGGCCGGGCGACCCGGACGTGGAGGAGGGCCTACGTAGGGAAACATTGGGCCGAGACATGAAATTGAATCCGATGAGAATTAGTCAAACGGATCGAAAAAAGTCCACTTGAAGAGGAATTGATGGGGGCGGGTCGGGCCTTCAGAACACGTTGGCCCACAATTTAGGCTTCATTTACTTCACGAAATACGAGTAATTTTGGAAAAATATTTTTCGAAAAATTGATGGTAGAATTTTTCTGGAAATAATTAGCTAAAATTTTTTTTTCATTATGAACAGCAATTTATGTCTCGATATTTCATGAATGATGATTTTTTTTATTGTTCACTCATTTTTGTGAGCACCATAGACAATTATTTTTAGGAATATGTTTTCCAAATCATTCATTTTTCCGCAAAACATCACATTTAAAGGGCCCAAGAGATTTTTCGCCGGGTGCATCTTCCTAGATGGCCTCGACTGAGCTAGATCACGGGAGGCCGAGAATCGAACTCGAGACTTCACGCTCTAAAACTCTCGAGCTTGCTTCTTGATCTCCTTGAAGGAGCACAGTGAAATCATGATCGCATAGTTTACTCACGTCCGTGAGACCTATTCAAAACAGTCGAACATACGGCGCGTCGCCCAGAAAGAAAAAAAGGCAAATCAGCCTTCCGAGCATAAGTTACCAATGATCATTAGAGGATGGTGTAGCGGGACGCAATTTGATCAGATTCCAAACCCACGTTCATTTCAATTGCTTCGCTCTAAAATCACCTTGTGCGTGGACTCGAAGTGAATTGAAGCTCTTGATGCCTTTTCTCTATTCAAGAGAACCGGGGATGCGGTGTTGATAGAACCACCTGCATTTGAATAGTGGGCGAACGGCTGAAGGAGATGAAACGTTTCTTCTTTGGGCCACAGAAGGGGAGGAAGAAAGATATACGGTGGTTCGCGACAGGACAAAGCACTAATCAACTGTTGATTTCTCTTTGCTTTTCCTAGGTTAAAATCCTTGGTGAGAAGGCAGATCCAGACTCGCCCCCTGAAAGCGAAACAAGCGGGTTGGAACGTAGAAAAGTTGCACGACCCCAGATCGGTATCCATCATACTCATTTGCACAGTTTGACATCTCGGCCCGAGAGCGAGGGAGGCATAGTTGCGTTGGCGAAGAGACTTTTGTTGTTGAGTTAACATCATGAGATTCTCCATAATTAATTGCTAATCGAGCGTTCCACATCGATAACCCCACAAACGCCAGAGCGATTGTCTTTTCGACACACGACATTCTGAAACCCCACGGACTCAGGTTATTGTTTTTTCGGGGCGGTTTTAATGGAATCCTTGTCGTGTTTGAAGATGTCAGCAATGATTTTCCTCACTGATGTACTGCTTATGATGATTAATTTTCTTGTGATTTGACATAAGTCAATGAACTGGTCAAGCCGACCAATTTCCATGTCATGATTTGGGGGGTGGGGGGGAATTCTTGAACATTAATGAGCTGGGTATTAGATTGGATTTGGGTGTCAAGTTGAGGAGCATTAATCATTTTCACCGTGAAAGTATATCGACATGAGACGACACGAATATAACAAAAACTATAAACGATGTATGGACGACGTGATATCATGTGAGTAACTCGATCGGAAAAAATAATAATATCCAATTCGTTTTAGCTCTACGGATTGAGACAGGAAATAAAAATCCAAAATCATTGCATGTCATACGTGACAAAGCTCAAAAAGTGCAAGGTACATAGTTCGATCTTAATGAATGTCGATAAACTTAGCTTGTTTCCAACCAAAAAAAAAAAACTTAGCTTGTTTATAGGTTATTGGGAAAATCACAAAAAAAAAAAATCTAAACCTATAGTAATTGTACCAATTCAGTCATAAATATTTTATATTTATGCCAATTTAACCTATTTGTCGACTGGTGTTGACGAATTTTTATAATAAAATTACAATAATTAAAGTTAAAAAAATATTTTTTTCTTTTTGCCCAACCCTAAGGGCCGACGAGGGCCAAAATGCCCTTGCAAAATCTGGTTAGGCAAGGGTGTCGAGGGCAAGGGTATGCTGGCCTCCGCCCATACCAAGCGAGGGCTTTCCGGCCCCAAGTGTTGGTGAAAAAACAACTAAAGAAAATAAAGAAAAAATCATTCAAATCTGCAAAATTTATTAAAATATTATTTTAAAAAAAGTCCATGTTACCGTCGATCGGCCAAATGGATTGAATTGGTACAAATGCAAATGATTTACCGTTGAATTGACAAAAAAGGGCTGAAATTTTACAATTGCAATAGTTTCAAAAGTATAGTTATCAAAAAGAAGAAGAAAAGAGAAGAATGAATTCTTCATTAATAAACCACATCTCGTTAGTCGTTACATTAGCATGATTATCTTAGTGGGTCGTGTGAAGGCACTAGTCCGAGACGATTAAGCAGATCTAGGCGCACTTTTGGTTTAAGTGCGCTACCACCTTAACCATGTAAAAGCAATATTTTTCATTTTATAAGCAATGTACCAACGGCATCAACTTATTATAATGAATCCAATTGCTTTTAGCAATCTCCACTATTGCATACTTTACCTTACTTATTAGTTTCTAAGTAAATTGCAATCTCCAAACTCTTCTCTAAGAAAAATAACTTTTCTAGCTTGTGGAGTTAAGTGTTCCACATACGAAAAACCAAAGTATGGACCCTCTAAAATTGATATTCTCTAGGCCCACGAGAGATTTGATTTTGACCAATAATAGTTTGGTGCAAATCTATGTCATGGACTAATAAAAGCCAGCCAAATTTACGTTGTCAAATCTGGGAATGAATAAAAGAAGATGTGGCACCATTAGATTCAACCATCATGATGGCCATGCATTCTAGATAAGATATGCACAAATGAAACCCTAGATTCTATCCATACAATCAGGTCTTCTTCTTTTTTTGTGTTCTTCACCTTCCAACATTGCTGGTGTAACTAAAGACTGACCCCCCAAATCCAACCGGATCCAAAATACCATCATTTTCTTTTCTTTTCTTTTCTTTATGGGTTATTGATGATGGATACCAAGCTTTAAAATCATTGCCGGGATCCTTGCTTCCTTATTGTCAACACATGATAATCTTTTGTTTTGTTAAAGGATGTAATGGAGAGATGGTGAGATCCCTCCTTTATGTTTGACCCATTTGAAGGGGAAAAAAGTTTGAAACTTTAGCGTGTATAAGGGCCGGCACGTGATCAAACGATAAGAATTAGGCAGCGTCGATATTTGGATAAAGTTTTATGGAGCGCGTCGCCGGTAAAAAGATCCACTTTTACGAGCGAAATGTTGTTTCATGTCAATCTGAAACCAAAATACATAACAGTTGGTGTCACACAGGCGCGATCAAGACTAGTCGTGATCAATCAAATGGCCGTGAGAAGGAGGGATTCAATTGGAGGTGGGGGCGGGAACAATGGATGGTCATCCCTTTCATTCTTGCATCAATTAAGGAATCCACATATTGGAAAGTGTTTCACTTTGTGGAAAGAAAGCATCTTTTGATTTGACTTCCATAAGATCTCATGAACCCAAATCAAAGTAGTAGAGAATTGGGATATTGTCTCCACATGTTACGGTTCAAGATTTAAGACCACGATCGATCGTGTGATGAAGGTTAAGATCCCCGTGGACCTAATTGGAAGATTTAATGGTCAAGCATTGCGGTGGAGGTGGAGAAATTTCTCAAGAAGTCTCAATTAAACACACGATAATTCAAAAACACCTCTAGAAGGACTTATGACAGATTATCTTTAGCTAACCTTTTTATGGATGTGGAATTTCGGACAAGAATGTCACATGACCATGTGATTATATGCGTCCCACGTGGGTTGTGGCATGCGTGTGGGTCTGTGCCTACCGTACTGGAGTTCCTGTTCTTGATTGATAAATTAGTTGTTTTTCGGAAAAATTGCCCAAAATTTTCTAAACCTAATATTCAGCAGCCAATACAATCGTAAAACTTTCATTTTGTCAAATCAGTCCTAAATATTTTAGCTATTTATCAATTCAGTTCTAGACAATTTAATTGTGTCAATTAAGTCCTAAATCATATAGAAATTTTTCAATTTAGTCCTAAATCATTTGACAATTTGTTAGTGTAGACTTTTCGCCCAACTGTCTAAATAATATATTTATGATTAATTTGGCAAAACTTTAAAATTTATAGGAATTAAATGGCAAATCCACAAAATGTTTAAGACTAAATTGATACAATTGAAATGTTTATGATTGAACTGGCAAATCATCAAAAAGATTAAAATTGACATAAATGAAAGGTTTAGAACTAAACTAGTCGTAGTACAAGAGGTTTACAACTTTTTGGACAGCTATTATGTTATTTTTCATTGTTTTTCCCTTTCAATCCGTGATGGTTTCGGTAACGAATGGCTACGAGGATGGACAAGAACAAGATGAATCATTCCCACACACAAAGGACACTTTTTTTTTTCAAAATAAAAAGGGATGAAATTTTTCAAGATTTGATGGATTAAAACGACTTGTCCTCTTGCATTGAATGCATTGGCATTGCACGTTGCCTCTTCTTTGATAATATTGCAGATGGCTATGATGTTCTTCGTCTCCCTTTCTTCCTCCCCACAACCAACCCACCACCCACCCCTTTCTTTCTCTTTCGTTTGGCTTTTGCGCAAATTGGTGTCGAAGGTGGATGGTGAGCTGTGCGTGAGAGGCAAGTAGCTGGCCAGTCTGCAATTCCAATGACCCATGCATTCGGATCATTCACCCTTCTCCACGCACGTGAATTATGCTTGGATAGTTTTAGGGCGCTGATTAGCCCTTTGCACCCTTTTTTTCTTTAACAATTAGCACATTCTAAGTGTCGGTATCATCCAAGAATATCGATCTCTTGATCAAAGTCCAGAAGAGACATGCACTGTCCATGTGCAAGATCGAGATGTGGACATGCTTGCACCTCGGATCTAGAAAACCTAGAATTATCGTGCAGATGATGATTTCATACTATATGAACGCATGTCGCGATATCTTGATATACACATCCGATGATGATAAGATTGATTTCTAATGATGACAAGGGACGATAAAAAAAAAAATCATTGCGCAAAACGGGGATTGTTTAGCAATCGAAGCAATTACATTTCCTTGAATGTCTTGGTTAGTGAGTCATGTAGTTCCGGTATCGTTTAACTCGTTTTTTACGGCAACTATACGTTATTATCATTCTTTACGTACTTTTATATGTCTCAGATGATCCCTCGTTAGACGGCAATGGAAGCTGTGAAGTGATACTAAAGTAAAGACCCAACCTCCCAAAGCAACCCCTTCGCTTGAGACCTTAGCTCGTGTGAACTCGGATCCCAAGTTTTAACAAGGTCATTACACGAAACTTCCAAAACTTTTTAGCGTCAAGGTTAGCTTTACGAGATCCGAAGCACGCAAGACGTAGAGAACGAAAACCCTGGCAAAATTCCAACAAGATTAACGCATGTCTCGTGCGATCTTGGTCAGAAAAGCAAGTCTAACGAGAACGCGGGGGGTGGATTACAGAGGGCATTTTCCTATTATTCTCCTGAACATTAACCTAGTTAATGAAGTACCGTACAGAGTTGTACCTTAATGAAGTAAAAGTGACCGAAAGTATACGGAGAAAAACGCAGCAAAGAGCAGGGTTGATTAACCTGTGTGCTTTCTCGGTTTGTCTTGAGGACTTTTTGGGCCCGTTTGGGCAAAAGGGTACTCCAAAAGTAAAGCTTATTCTTAAAGTGGGGAGGGATATACGAGCCACACTTTGTTAATCCTACCCTGCTGTAGATGGGGTGCTGCCACGTGTCCCTCATTAGCATTCCCAGCATGTGGAAAGCAATTATCTTAGGCCATGTCCACTAATGAACGTCTCTAGGGAGATCAAGAAGTTCTCTGATTATAAAACCGAGACCACTACAAATAACAAAGCGAAGAATGTTATCTCGAATTCATAAGATTTCTTCGGTTTTTGCTGCAGCATTTGAAAATGTTAACTTGCGGAATAATGCATGATGGACCCCATGCACGACAATTGAGAGAAAACACTAAAAAAAACAATAAAATTTCTCAAACATTTATTCATGTTCCTCCTCCTTTTAGCATATAGTATGATAGATCAAAGGAAAGAAAGGTCAAAAGACATTAATGGGCGGCGACGAGCTATTCGAAGTTAGTTGAATTGCACAGTCCCAAACTATGTATATGGCCAAACTGATTTGACCCTTGAAGGTTTGGACCGACGCTAGTAGTTTGGTTGCATGACATAGAAGTTTCACTAAAGTTTTATTAGTTAAAATTAGGCTCTGGACTTAATTGAGCACAAGGAAAATATGCAAACGTAGCAGGTGCATTGCTTGGTCGAGGGAGACAAGGCAAAGTCCAACATCATCCGTTGCCGAATTCTTCCCATTGATTCAGCGAAACAGAAGAAGATGGACGTGCACATGGATTAGGTCGGAAATGATTTTTTTCTTAGAGGACCATTGTGGGTTAGATGAATCCGGGAAACCCTATTTTTTTTTTTTTTTGGTCTTGTATGTTTTGCAAACATGTTCATCCATTTATTAAGGATCAGCTAATGATACGTTTCTTTTATTAGGTCAATCTCCAAAGGTCCAGGTCTTAGGTTCTTCATAGGTTCCTACCCTGAAGATACATCGTAAGACCATCAACTTTCATTGCTTCCAAGGAGCAATTGTAATAAATACCTCGGAATCAAAACCATTTTGAGGAAAAGGGCATGAACAATTCCGGGCCATGGTGTTGAACCGACCTTATAAATATCGTACTGACAATTTTTATCTTCCAAGTTCGAATGACTGTCAGACGCATTGCACTCCGGCGGGGAGCACTTGAAGGAAAGCTTTATTTCCCCGCTTCCTCCAACTGATATTTCTTGAAAACGACGAGTCCGATGGAGATGCGCGCGCATTATGTCGATAGAGAAGAGCCTCGCGATCAGGACACAACGATCGCCCCACGAGCTTGACTTGGCTGCAAGACTACACAAACCCAGCATCACTAATAAATTCGAATCATTTTCAACTTGAATCGACACTACGTGGGACAGTGTATCGAGCGATAAAAGGGACAAAAAAATTAAAAAAAAAAAGGTGGCCCCTTTACATAACTTAGATCAAAAGAGCTTTTAAGCTCCACGGTCACATGCCTAGGAATGGCGAAACTTTCTGACAACGTGAACGTGGGACGAGATTACGAGAAACAGCAAAACGCATACCCTAATCAGGAAAAATCCATGCACGTCTCTCGCATCTTACTGGGCTGAAACTGTGCACATAATAAGATTATTATTGAGATCGGTTCGATCTCAAGCCTAGAAAGAAAGAGAAGCCAGCACAGATCCACGTAGGCAAAGAATTACAGGCCATTACCAACTCACATATGGCCAGCGATGGCGTCCCAATGCCAAAAGCTTCTTATTAAATGCGCGAATCGAAGAAGAGAACGATGAAGAAAATTGACGCAAGAACCCAAAAAGGAGGTGACCCTACGCACCAAGTACCAATGAAAGAGAAGATATTCCCTCGGAGAGAGGGAGGGAGGGAGGGAGGGGTATCGAAAGATCGCCCAACACCTGTTTGATTTTTTCTCCCAGTGGGATTGCCCAAAATGGTAAGAGGGTCAGTGAGACTTTCCCTCCGAAACCTGGTACCCAAGCAATATTATACTTGCTCCACTGGCCTAAGACAAAAGCTGCAGATCGAGACTGATTCAGCCAAGACCAATAAAGAAACCAAAAAGTTTTGATTAGTGGGAATGTGGTTAGCAACATCTGAGGGGTCGAGGTGTCGTTGGAATACATCGCAGACTCTTTAGTAGGTCAGAACTGCAGTGGATTTGCTGCAGGCTCTGCATTCTTAGTCGGCTCTCTCTGTTCTCTGCGTCCATCGCCATGGTCATTCATAAAGCTCGTTGCGATCGCTTGAGACGTGTAAAAAGGTTGGATTGCATTAGGGTTCTCTCTCTCGAAGGAAATTAACTGTACCCCTGCCTAATTATCTCAAATTGTAGAAAAGTGGGCTAACTCTTTTGCGGAATCTACGAATCCTAATGCTTCCCCTATCTCTTTCGCCTTCTTCCCTTTGCCACCAGCCTTTGCTGTGAGCTCTTCTTCGCTGCCGAGCCATAACCACACGCCCGCCATCGCTCTTCGTTGTCCGCCTCTCTCTCTCTCTGGACTGGTTTCGTACATCTGATGAACTCATTATGAGTGGAGAGACAGAGAGGGAGGTTGGCGATGGAGGAGGGGAGGTGGCGCTGGAGATTTGGTGGTAGCAACGGCGTGCAATGGCGGCAACGGAAGAGCTGAGGTGCAACGCCAAACACTTGTGTTAGATTCGAAAAAGATTGAACAAAATCAATCATAAGGTGCATACCGTCGGGAGAATCTTCACCTGTTATTTGAAAATGAAATCATGTTATAATAGTTTTTTGAATTCCATGAAAACACTTGGAGGATAACCAACAGGTACATTCCATGTTCTCCAAAATGAAATACTTTCAAGGCACGGCATGATCTTAGTCATAGATCCACATATCAACAATGCGTGTTTTGCATGATATACACATTGATTGAGAGATCGTGTGGTAAAAAATAATCAACAGTACTATCAGACTGTTAAGTTAGCATTTTTCTCTCTAAAATTAAGAGAGATGGGAGTGCAAAGCAACAAATAAAATGCAAGAGAACATTTCCGGTTAGGGCGAAAACATACAAACATTAAACAGTATCCTTGAATTTTCCAAGGTAAATGCTCACTAAAAACTTCTTCATGACCAAACATGTCTTCTGCCGACAATAGTCACCGATCCCCGTCGTCAATTTTTTATTATAAAAAAAGTAAAAATACTTTACAAAGTGTATTTTTCACCAAACGGCATTTACGTCAAAGTTTATTTCAAAAGGGTTTTTGAAAAATACTTTGCCAAACACTACTTGTATTTTGAAAAAAGTCTTTTAGCCCAAAGTTATTTGCATTCATTCAAAGTACCTTGGTCAAATGTTGAACTAAATAGGCCCATAGTCTTTGGCAGAATGTTCCGTTTTTTTCTTTTCGAAATTGAAGTTTTGAACTGTTAGGAGTACAGTTCGACAATGTACACGGCCTACCGTTTAATTATCTCTCTCTCTTGAATAAACGGAGCCCCTGCACTTGAAAATGGAATATGTACATAACCAAAAAATAAATAATTTCAAATGACGGATAGAAGTTCGAAGTACAGAACTATGCATAGGTTAAATCTAATCATGAGCGAGGTCCATTCTGAATCAGCTTAGGATCGAAGGGATTGATTGGGCGGCACTAGGGAAGTCGTTTCCATTCTGATCATGGCCTGTGCCCTGCCCCGCCGAGGGTTTAGGACGAGCCAGATGACTTCGTCATTGCCATAGGTCCCCTCCGCCCCACAACTGCTAGCTGTTTGAGGGCCGAAAGAGAGAGAGAGAAAGGAGGTGGGGGGGGGGGGGGGGGGGGGGGGGGGGGGGGAAGGAGATGGTTCTCTGTCAACATTTTGAGAGCGATACAAGATAAGGGGAAAAGCAAAGTGGGAAGAGAAGAGGTGGAGGGACCCGGGAGGGGCTCATTGGAAAATCCAATGCGTCCACGGAACGGTGGAACACACATCGCAGACGCTCCCGTTATAGAGACACGCTCTCTGTCCGAGAAATGGTTAAAAGTGGCAGGGTCGTGGACACACCAGACTCCCTGAGTTTCTGACTGTCAGATGGCGATGGTGGTGGCATCTCGCGAATCTGTGGCGTGGGTCATTAAATTCTTCTTCCCTGCGCACAAAGCAATCTCTCTCTCTCTCTCCCTCTCTCTCTCTCTGTGTAAGCCTCTGTTTCTTCTGCTTGGTGCTCTGCACCAGAAAACAAAATCCCCTGTGCGTCTACATGGACACACTGTTCGTTTTTCGCTGCGGAAGAAAAGCGAATAGTGGGTCGAGAAAGACTGGGGGAGGGAGGAAGACGACAACAACAGTCAATTTGCTCACAACTCAACACGACAGAGAGTGTCAGAGAGTGAGAGAGAGAGAGAGAGAGAGAGAGAGAGAGAGAGAGAGAGAGAGGCGATGATAAATGAATGGTGTACGGTGGGGGACGTGTCTCCCTCCAACCATCTGTTCGCGAAAATACCAACGAGACTTGACCGTGGTCTCGTGTGCTCCCTCCCTCCCTCTTTCTCGATTATTCCCGTCGATCACGTACTATGCTCTGCTCTGTTTTTCTGTCCAAACCGGTTACTCTCACTGCGCACTCTGTTCTGTTTTTTGTCCTCGTAGCTTGTTGCTAGTTGGCTCTCCCCACGTAAATTTTGACTGCATGTGACATCCATGTTTAAAACTATCACCTCGCCATGCAAAATAAAGAGAGAAATACTAAGGACCAGGATGGAAAACAAAAATAATAATTCAAAGTCATGATATTTCTATGTCTTGACAAATATTTCGATAATTCCATAAGTTTTTAATATCGATGGATAATGTGATCAATGATCACGACGCTATAGGCATCGTGACGTGAATTATTATATCACTTTAAAAGCATGCCAATTTGCATTTGATTTTGGACCAAAGAGTTAATTGAAAGTGATACGATAATCGTGTTTTTCATGTTGATTGCGACTTTCGCAAGAATATACTTTTTATGTAGAGCACATGTTATGACATATTCGAATTATTTATATATATATATATTTTTGTTTTTGGTCCAAGAATTATTTCTAATTAACCAGCGAGAAAATCAACAACTCACCTGAGGATAACATTCACTTGCAAATTATGTTAAAAGACAACATCGCTTTAAAATATTGGCCAACATAAAAATAAGAGAAAACAAATCATAAGGTTCCGTTTGTTTCGTGAAGAATGAATGACTTAGAAAGCGTTGCAGAAAATAATGATTCATATTGCTTGCAAAATTACATAAACGAAATATCGCGTGATGAATTTTTTTTACCTCTCTAGAGAGGCACCCATCATTATTTATACAATGATTAAAAGGGGAAAAAGGGGGGGGGTTGGAGGGACAAAAACGTCAATTAAAGCAAGGCGAGTCGCTGGCTAGATCTATATCCCCTGACGATAACGTCAAGGACGATAATATCTCAACTATAAATTCTCCACATACTATTGTCACGTGTTTTGCATAAGGCACTCGTGAATTGAAAGAGCGTGTAGTCAGAAATAACTAACGTGGGCTAGTAGCTTCCAGCTAAACAAATGTTGTTAAAGAAAACTACATGGTAAATGCCTCGAGTGATGAAGTAAAACGGCTAGGGTTGACCGGAACTGATGCACGATGCCCTTAAATTTGCAACAATTTTTTTTTTTTAAATTCCCTTTCCCCGAATTAAAGGCCGTGTTAATCAATGCCTATTGGTAACCCAACATCTCTCCTAACCGCAAAGCAGCCCTATTTCGGGTCAAAATTATTGATGACAACTCTCTAATAATCAGGCCCCCACCCTTCTTTAGTCAACGCCAGATCTTTGAAGATCTTTGCATCATAATCTGTATGCAAATGGAAAGATCATCGGGCGCACGGCCCTCTCCCAATTGATCAATCAACATCCCATCCTCCTCCCCCCTCTCTCCGGTCCTAACACGGCTTTGCCATAATCTTCGCACTGGCCCCCTCACCCGCTGCTCTCGCGTTACAGCATACCGCGGACACCCCCCCGATGCTTGCCAGACAGCTGCCACGAAGCACGACCCGGGAAACGCACCATACATTGCACCGGGCACGCTTTCGTAACTCCAAAATGCCCGGATTCTGCCCGCCCCCATTGCAACGCCGTCCCCTTGAATTGATTATTTCTAAACGACTTGTGAAAGGCCCGTATTCCACATTGGATCAAGAACAAGGATAAGAGGTACAAAAAAAAAACCACTAATTTATATAGAGCTGTCGAACCGACTTGCAACCTGTAACCAAAGCTGTATGCATTATGTGGACGGAAAGTAAAAGGCGGGGATCATTTTAGTTTATATGACGGATGTGAGCACGATGACAAGCCAAATCCATGTGAATTATCACTTTGTTAACGAAAAATAGACATTACGTGACTTTATTTTATTTTAAAAAGAAAATTTGCTAGGGCCCTCTTCCCATGTAATGTGTATTAGTTCTGAAAATTGAATTATTTCGAATAAAATGTATTCACCGAAGTGAATAATAAATTGCCCACCTTTTGTTTCAATTTTTTTTTTTTGGTGGGGGGGAGGGGGGTGTGGGGGAAGGGAGGGGAGGGGTCGTGAACTTGTAGTTTTAACTTGGGCATGGGTCCGACCAAAACAAAACAAAACTTGGGCATGGGAAATTGGACCTTACTCTGAATCTGACATGTTACCACGAGGAAGTGGCATGACAAACACATACTCGACCAAATTTTTTTTATCATCAAATTAGAAAGAAAGGAAAAAAAAAGACAAAATGGGGATAAAAATATTTTCGGGAAAAAAAATGGAAACAATGTCGTGAAGGGACCTAAAAGGGCCCAAAAGGACATTAAAAATGAGCAAAAGGCTTAAAATAAAAAGAGAAAATAGAAAAGGAATATTGAGAAATAGGGACCCCATCGCCCCTCCAACTCGTCTATTTAATACTTCTCCTCGTCTACGGAAAGAGCCAATCTCCCCTCCCTCCCCGCATCCATACACACGCACCCCGCTACATAACAGCAAAGAGCAGAAGAAAGAAAGCTAGAAAACCAGAAACAGAGTGCTCTTCACGAGAGTATCTCTCCCTCTATCCCCCCCCCCCTCCCTATCTATCTGAACTTGTGAGTGACCAGAGAATTCGTCTTCATTCATCGTCGTGATTCGCCGCCGCACCACCGGAAATGTGCAATCCGAGCACCTCCGTCCCCGTGACCGAGAATCCTGCCCAACCGCCGCCCGCCCATCTCTTCCTCGACCTCTTCTTGTCCCTCCCCGCCGCAAAACAAGAGTCCCCCGGTCCCGGCGAGGCCACCGCCTCCGACTTCGCCGTGGAGGCCAAGTCCCTGTTCGCGCTCGCCCTCCCCATCGCCCTCACCGCGCTCATCCTCTACTCCCGCTCCATCCTGTCCATGCTTTTCCTCGGCCGCCTCGGCGACACCGAACTCGCCGCCGGGTCCCTCGCCATCGCCTTCGCCAACATCACGGGCTACTCGGTGCTCTCCGGCCTGGCCCTCGGCATGGAGCCCCTCTGCTCGCAGGCCTTTGGGGCCCGCCGCCCGAAGCTGCTCGCCGTCACCCTCCACCGCTCCGTCGTCTTCCTTCTCGCCTGCTCCCTCCCCATCTCCCTCCTCTGGCTCAACATGCACAGGGTCCTCCTCTACTTGCGTCAGGACCCCGACATTACCCGCATTGCCCACACCTATCTCCTCTTCTCTCTCCCCGACCTCCTCACCAATTCCTTCCTTCACCCAATCCGCATTTACCTTCGCGCTCAGGGCATCACCCACCCGCTCACATTGGCTTCCCTCCTTGGCACCATCTTTCACGTCCCCGTCAACGTCCTCCTCGTCCGCCGCCTCCGCCTCGGGGTAGCCGGAGTCGCCGCCGGGTCGGCCGCCTCGAACGCGTTCGCCCTCATCGCGCTCGTGGTTTACGTGTGGGCGGCGCGGCTGCACGAGCCAACGTGGAGGAGCCCTGGCCGGGACTGCTTTGCAGGGTGGCGGCCACTGCTCCGGCTCGCCGCGCCGAGCTGCGTCTCAGTCTGCCTCGAATGGTGGTGGTACGAGATCATGATCGTGCTGTGCGGGCTGCTGGCGGACCCCAAGTCGGCCGTAGCCGCCATGGGGATCCTGATCCAGACCACCTCGCTGCTCTACGTGTTCCCGTCGTCGCTCAGTTTCGCCGTGTCGACCCGTGTTGGCAATGGGCTCGGCGCGGACCGGGCGAGCGGGGCGTGGCTCTCCGCCTCGGTGGCGGGGGCTCTCGCGGCAGGGATGGGCGTGTGCGCGGCGGCGTTCTCGTGGGCCATGCGGGACACTTGGGGACGAATGTTCACCCAGGACGAGGCGATCCTGCGGCTGGTGTCGGCCGCGCTGCCAATCC
This sequence comes from Rhodomyrtus tomentosa, assembly GCA_028455895.1. Taxonomy (NCBI): domain Eukaryota; kingdom Viridiplantae; phylum Streptophyta; class Magnoliopsida; order Myrtales; family Myrtaceae; genus Rhodomyrtus; species Rhodomyrtus tomentosa. Next base: position 38,790,801 of record JAPCWY010000004.1, read on the forward strand.
TCGGGCTGTGCGAGCTCGGGAACTGCCCGCAGACGGTGGGGTGCGGCGTGCTGCGAGGGTGCGCGCGGCCCGCCACAGCCGCGAACGTCAACCTGGGCGCCTTCTACCTGGTGGGCATGCCGGTGGCGGTGGGACTCGGGTTCGGGCTTGGCGTCGGGTTCTGCGGGCTCTGGGTGGGGCTCCTCTCGGCCCAAGTTTGCTGCGCGGGGCTCATGTTGTATGTGGTGGGGACCACGGACTGGGATTTCCAGGCTAAGGGGGCCCAGATGTTGACATGTAACGGGTGTGGGGAAGCTGGGCTCGGCCGCAGTCTCGACGACGGACCCGACGAAAAGCAACCGTTGATTGGCGTCGTGGTGACTCCGTCGTGATGATCGCCGTAGGATGAAGAAAGTTAGTGACTCCTTTTTTTTTTTTCCTTTTTGTTTAATGTAGCTTTTCTTCCTTTGTATTTTCTCTTGTCTACATTTTAGAACATCCTTATTTTTGGTCAGCTATTGAATTTCTACTTCTTCTTGGGATTAAAGAGGAGATGTGGGTAATCTAAGAGCAGAAAATTTTTGGTTCATTGTCAGCATTTCTTGCTCTACCCAGAAAAAGAATATCATTTTATTTTTGCCATCATCAACTCGACGTTGGTTGCGTATTTTTGTGGAACTACTTGCTAACGAGGTCTAAAAAGATTTAAACTTAGGGCCTCATATTCTGATACCAAGATTGCATAGTCTTAAACAACTCTCACTCAAAAACTTAGCTTTAAAGATGAGGTTCCCTCGTGCTTATAAACTTAGCATCAGCCATTTTTACAACCGATGTACGACAATCTCCAACATCATTTACTATCTTATTTCCATCTTCTCTGGTTAGCGCGATGATGCACATCACAAAAGGATATCGTTTTCCCCCATTTTTCTTGACCTTTTATTAAATTTTCTATTCGGATTTTTGCGGCAATTTGTGGGGAAAAAGGCTTTTGAAATCAAATCCTGGTCAGTGCCCATCCTTACAACCTCAGCATTTGTCATGAATTGCACAACAAAGTACGTGGGGAGCATCACGTACGTCACGAAAATACCAAGTAGCATATAGAAAGCGACTTTATGTATTTTTTATTTTTATTTTTTGCATTTTTTTTAGGGAAAGGATATGAGGTATTTATGGAATTCCGCATCTAAGTACTCTCCCTGAAATCCAAATGAAGCAATGGCGGCCAACTCAGAATAATCCATCTGACCTCCTACGAAATCTTGGGGAAAAAAATGAAAACTTTTTAAGGTATTGCTCCAGCGTATGAGTAAAAGCTTCTCAAATATTTCTTTTTCCAACTTTGTTGCTTTTGATTTTCCATGATTGATATTACCTGCGGCCAGGTATTTAAGGATAATATCTCCAAGGTTGCGAGTTTGCTGTAAAAAATGCTAGACTTACTACGATTGACTTGTGTTGGGTTGTTATCCATTATTGTATGTGACTCAATCATCCAGCAAAACTAGTTTTGTAATCCATTATTGTATGTGACTCAATCATCCAGCAAAACTAGTTTTGTAAATCGTTTCTGATGGATCTTCGCGTTACTCATTAGACAAGATGCCTGGAAGTCACGTTTAAGAACTTAAGTAATTCTATAGAGGCTCTTGCAAATCGGTCCTAAGCCTATATATCTCATCCCCCCCCCCCCCCCAAAAAAAAAAAAACTTCAAATGGCGAGGCTTTTTCATTATACTTATAAAGTGACAGCTAGCCCCTCATACATCGAGCTCAAGTCGGAGCAGGAGTGACCATCTCCGAATGATTTGTTATTTCTAGACTTGTTGATAACTTAAGTCGATATCAATGTTAAGTGACTTTAGGCCTCTCTCACAGGAAAAAAAAACTAATTTAAAGGGCAAACTTTCCTCTGATAATTATAAATTAACCATCAATCCTTTCCATAACGGATATAATATGAGCCAACAGCTATTTTGCACGTGCGAGGTTGTCCTACTAAGTGCAAATGAGGACCCCTTCTTAGTAGTGCGACAGCAGGAGGGTGGATAATTAATTTTTGTCCATCATTGCATTGGCCTCATGTGTGCTCATTCAAGTGTTCTCATTGGCCGCATTTAATCTCCAGGAAAATCTGAAGCAGAGTCCGAAATCATAGCTCTCGGCGATCGTCATCTGAGGCTTACAAGTCCGGATCGGGACAAAGCATAGCTCCAGCACAAAAGAGAACGAGCAGAACTACTTGAATATTCGATAATCGTCCCGAACAAGAAACGGAACTCGAAAAAGACTCGACCGACGTTCTGTACGACCCGAGCTCGTCCCGCCCCAATCACCGTTCCGAACTTGTTGATCTCTAAGCTGTTATAGTTAAGTCTATGCAACCGTCGCTGAAACTCAAACGTACGATGTGTGTGGCATCGTGGACAAATTCCCATCCCACAACGTTGGCCAATTGGTTCAGCCTCACTGTCTCGGAAGTTCAGACAAGTCTAATCCCTTCCGAAGCGTAGGGCAGCCTCCCCGCTCTCCTGTTGATGCCGACGCTTTATACGTGACGGCGACCACCCACTTCCTAGGGTTTAGTCCCAGGAGTATTGCCAAAGGGCGGAACCGCTCGCCTGGTCTACCACACGCCTTTTTCCATTGTCACCACCATTTCACATCACGTTGCCATGTCACTCCATGCAGAGACACCATCATTCATGCCAACAGCGACCCCCGGGTCGGTTGCTTCGGCGGGGAGTTGTACCTAATTTTTCTGAGGGAACCAAAGCACTTTAATTGCCACGGGAACAAGACGGTGTAGCGCAGCTGTGGTCAGCGCTAGGGAGTGCAGATTCTGAGGAATTAAACTATCTAAGCAAGTTGGGTCGATCGCGTGGATAGATTCCTTCATGCTGCCTTCTTTCCCGTCTCTCCAACGTCTTTCTCTCGTTTTGATCGGAACTCCGCACGTCGCCTGACCGTAGATCTATGGCTGTGAAAAGCAGCCAACCACCGGGGTTTACTCTTGAGGGAGAGAGAGAGATGGATAGGCAGTTGAGTTGAAGAAAACATGCGGTCGTCTTGGCAGCGGCGGGGGTTCATCTCGACGTGAAGCAAAAGTCGATTGCGGTGCGGGCGATCTTCCGGAACAAATAAGCAAAGTGGGAAGAAAGTGTGTGTGTGTGTAAGATTTTCGCAATGTGATAATTTGAAGTAACGAGGGTTAGGTTAAGTATGGGTCATTTACTTAAGGAATTTGCTAGCTGTCTTTAAGTGACCGAGAGTAACGGTGTGTCACAAATTTTTAAAAAAATGAAACCCGCAATAATTTTTAATTATTTTTTTGTGCGGCTCATAATAGGCTATTAATCTTACAGTGAATTGAAAAAAGTCACGTAATCATTCTCTTTATTTAAAGGAATCAAGCGAGATCTAACTTGACCCTTCTATTTTGAAGGATCTCAATACTAGTTATTCCAGCTCATCACAATTATTCGAGAAAGCGACATGAAGTAAGTTACCTACAAGCTAATATATACAGTATTTTGTTGGACCAAATTCCTGATTAACCAGCTAACTTAAGAGTTTATTAAATAGTTTAATTGCGTCGTGTCATCTTGATCGTCCAATGAGAAACTTTGATTTACCAATGCGAACGTATGTTAAGACTTATTACACATGTTCAATTCCTCGCTTGCCGGCAAGTTCAAATATTATGCCACAAGGATACAATTTCACTGCACCGAATCCATGAAGTTGATTGAATGTTTCATAATGTAAGTGCGGAACTTCCACATTGCTAAAGGAGAAACCGTAAGTGTTTTTTTTTCTTTGTCCATCCCTGATTCGAGGTAACTTTCCTCACTATGCCTCTGAATGGTGGCAACGGCTATGTCGAACATCATCCACATGCAAATTTAGAGATAATTACATAAATAGTCCATTAATTTTGGCAAAATATGCAATCTGATCCATGAACTTTTAATTTGTTTAATTTAGTTCATGAACTTTGGCAAATTGTGCAATTTGGTCCTTAAATTTTTAGTGCATGTTCAATCTAGTCCCTGAATTATAGGAAAATGTTCAATATAGTCCTTTTGTTAATTTAAGACCAAGGAAAATGTTGAACATTTTCATACAGTTCAGGAACTAAATTGAATATTTACTAAAAGTTCAGGGACTGAATTGAACAAGTCAGAAGTTCATGGATCAAATTGCACATTCTGCCAAAGTTTAGGGACTAAATTGAACAAATTAAAAGTTCAAGGACTAGATTGTACATTATACCAAAGTTTAGGGACTATTTGTGTCATTTTGTCGCAAACTTACTTAAAAGTCAATGCACACGCTATTCATTTCCGTAATAACCCGCCAATTAAAAAAAAAAAAACTGGTTGGAGCGATAAGCGACTGAAGACATGGCCCCTAAATAAACATGTGCGAGGTCTTGCAATCCGATACATATTGACATGGAAAATGGACAGAAGCAACATGCCACTTGATTTTCCTTCAGTCTTGAACAGTTGAGGCAAGAGGGAAATGGTGAGACTTATCAAAGTCTACTGGTACACGGATAAAGTTTGGCTCCTACTAACGATTAAACTTAAGCTCAAATTCTACATGCACATGCCGATGCTTTCGGTGATCAGCCATGGATTTTCGTTTGAAGAAGTCATAGATTTGATATGTGAACGTGAGACCCATATCTGTGATCTGATAATGCATCTTGTTGTTTGGAGGTTTTTTTTTTTTCGATGCTTTTGTTGATCAGCCACGGATTTTCGTTTGACGAAGTCATAGATTTGATATGTGAACGTGATACCAACATCTTTGACATGATAATGCATCTTGTTATTTGGAATTCTTTTTTTTGAAGCTATAGCAATTGGACTGCCATTTTTCTTTCTGGTTTTTTTTCCCTACAGAAATGAATGAAATTATTACTTTGACAAAAAAAAAATTAAAAATAAAGATGTAAAAATGTTGTGATTTGAACGCGAAATCCATTTATTTCTTCTCCTCTGCCATTGTTGGAAAATTTAGCATCTCAACCTTCGCTGGCTTATGGATGGCTTATGGATGCATCCAAGAATGAGAGGTGGACATACTTCTGCAATTCTCCTTTTGGAATCTAGCTGATTGAATAAATTCGACACTTGAAATTTTCTTTTCCATCTTCAGCGGTTTCCTCGAATTTGGCAACCACTTCTGGTCCGCGTATGAAAGGACTAAATTCAAATAGAATATAAATGACCACCAATTCAACTCTTCTTATATTAGGTTAATGTTGTTGAGATGTGGTTCATACTCCCCATTTACAAAAAGGCATGCGAGACTCGCTCCTCGATGAGCGGGCAAGGTCTCGGGAGGTCGGGGATGGGGTCTTTTTTTTTTTGTAATTAAGAGATGTAATGAAATGTTTGGTACTAATTATAATGCAGTTTTTTATTAAATATAATTCTAATTTCAGGATGAATTAGGATAAAATTTTGTGTTTATATGCCTAATCCTAACAAATATGGCTTCTTATGTCCAATAGGATTTACAATATCTTCTCAATTTCTGGATTTTATTGACAGTGACGTAGTAACCACGATCAAAATTTGAAAATTTTGTGGTAATTCCCATATTTATCACCTGCCTCTTTCTAATGTCTTGTCATGGTCCGGAGGACAAGTCAAGTTGACTTAGCTTCATTACAGGATTGGACGGATAACTTTTCTCCATGCCAAACATACACTTTAATGGATATCTATGTGATTTTGTCTCTCCAAATCTCTCTTACTCCTAAGTTTCTGGCAAATAATTTGCTCACTTGGGGCGTGAGATTCTCATCTATGTTACACTAACACGAGACACGATACGTGATATGACACGATACACCGATATGTGAATTCTCAAAAAATAGATAATACCGACATGCAGGAGCACGTTGTGTATTTTATGTATATTTTTATATATACACGATAGAGTTCGGTTTCAAGTTTTTAGCAAATATATTTTATGTGTATTTTTATAAATGCATAGAATACAAAGACCTCATAGTCAATTTTTTATCAACCATTAAATACAAAATGAGCTCCACAGATTCTTGTGTGATCAACAATAGATGTCGAGAACAAGGAGTTAGAATTAGGTAAAAAAATTGGGGGGTTTTTTTTTTATTACTATTTTAAGTATATGGTTATAAAAAAAAAAGTGTCCAATTTGAAAGTGCTGTGTCGGTGTAACGGTGCTTCCTATCTCGATTTCATTTTCTTACCTAAAAACGAAATTTTACCTTCAAGAGCTCTTGCATGTCCCATCTTTCAATCTTTCTTCCTAATTATAATAAAGAAAATTTTCCTATCCAAATTTCTTTAAAATTGTTACACCCCGACTCTCGAGCCCGCGACATCCTTGCCAAATCACCACTAGGTCATAGAGATAGTGTCTCAAGTACACTATCGACCTATCACTTACTTAAGCATGCGGAAACGTGTCAACTCCTTGACAATAAAAACAAACAGGAATAGAATAGTAGCAGTCAAACACCACAAATAAATCTTAATCCTAGTGATACTACTTCCGTACGTACACAACCCCATACTTCGGGAGGAACTAGACAAGACCTTAGCAGGTGTACTCAGTCAGGTCAGACTAACTTCTCATCTTACTTCAGATGACTAATCCAAAAACTAATCCTTGGCGTCCACGAGGTTTCGTCACTTGAGACCTGAAAATGTTATACCACGACGGGGTGAGAATAAATCTCAGTGAATCACGCCTAAGCTCGGTTAGGAAACTGATTCGACCGGGCATCCTAACGGAAGTTTCACAATAACAAATCACCACATATAATACCCAGTTACAGTCAAGATATAAAAACAATCCACATGCATACTTGCCAGCTTGAACCACACACAATGCAATGCTTGACTCGACTCACAGTCAATCAGTCAATCACCCAAACACGCATCTCATTACGCACAGGACATCACACAAGTACATTTATTAACGATGATCGTGCCCACAACACACGAGAGGATTTACGTGAAAGAAAGCGTGATTCTACTCTCACAAAGTACGCAATCCAGCACCTTAGTGCAATCGAGCGTTTTATCGGCAAGATCGGGCTATGTCCCTTTTCTCTTGGCACGACACCAGCAAGTAGGCATCCCTAAACGAGGCGTCAGTCCATCACAAGCTGCGACCGGCATTCAACCAATCCTTCATCCATGCTAGTTAGCACCGGACTAGAATTGACGTGCTTCTAGCAAGTCGTATGGTTCTATACGTTTGGTATAGTACGAACTTGCTAGGAAAAGTATCATCGTTCCCTTATTTGACCACACAAAACACATTCAGCAATCAATCCATTTCATTATCTTCGGTTAAAACCGCATGCTCACTTACGCATGTAAAAGACCTGGCCAAAGGCCATTTTCATTCTAAAACATGCCTTTTGAATTCGCACACAGTCATATGCATGTGCAGACCAACATTAGACACTGCAATCACAGAAGGGCGATTAAACCCCAAATAGACCACCGAACACTTAGTAAACAATTAGGACAGCCAATCAGACATTTCAACAAGACATCCAAATCAATAAAGTCATCAATCAATCCCGAGAAGTCCAAACCGATTAGACAATAAAAGCTCAATTGGTACAATAATCATTTATTAATCGATTCAATTAATAACGTCGATCGCTTGCTCGTCTCTAGCCTGTCGCTCACTTGCGATCGAACACAAACAATCAATTTCAAGTAATCACAATTAGCCACAGGCAAAGCAATCAACTGGCTAATGTAATTGATTGACCATTTAACTTAATCACAATTTCTATCTAAATCGGGCCCGATCGTGTACCTAAATTCTCTAATCTCCTAAACGACTAATTCCGGGTGCAATTAGCGCTCTAACCAAGGATTAGGATCAACTCACAATTTGAGTCTGCTCGGGCGGTCTCAACGGCGACGGCGCGGGCGACAATGTCGAATGGCGACGGCTAATCATGGCCAAATTCCTCGAATGACGACCCAACACTCTCGGCCAAAATGACCCATAGACCCGACACAATGGCCTAGAGACTCGGCCACGGACCCGACTACTTAGCCCAGGCTCTCAGCAACTCGGCCCAGGCCAAAATAGGCCACGACCCCCGTGAATCGGTCCGAACATGGCACTCGGCTAGCGGTAGGGCAAGGCCGGCTTGAGGCTGCGGTGGCCGGTTCGACGATTGACGGACGGCAGCCGGCTCGAGGGTTGACGGTGGAAGCACCAGGTGGTCAGGGGGAGTCGATCAGGACCGGCGACCGCGGCGGAGGGCGGCCGGAGGCGAAACAAAATAGGGTGGGTAGGGTTCTCGTGACGCCGAGAATAGGGCTGTGGTTTGGGCCGATTTTCTGCCACCACGCGGGGCAGCCGACGACCATGAGCTCAGGGGAGAGAGAGAGAGAGGTCCTAGGAGTTCATCAGCGGTGGCGGTGAGTAGCAGCGTCGCCGGAAATGGATGGATCGAAGAAAATCCCAAACCGGCTCAAAAACAGGGCACCGACGATTTCGAGGTGAATCACGACAGCTCCGGCGGCCGACGGTCGGTGGGGTAATGTCGAGGGAGCCGAGGGAAGGCAGGGAGATGTCGAAGAGGTGGTGGGTGGCGGTGATGGCGCCGGAGGAAGCCCTGACGTTCTCGGGTAGGTGGAGGCCGAAACAGGGGGCTGGGTTCCGCGGCGATTTTCGCGGTCGTTCGGCGGCTGTCGAGGTGATAGGGGTCGGAGGTGACGGCAAGGGAAGGTTGAGGGTCGTGGCGGTGATGGTCGGTGGTGGCGGCGGCAAAAACTGCCGGAGGAAGGAGAAAGAGGGAGGAGGAGTAGTCGGTCGGGGGGGTGGCGTTCCACCAAGAGAGAGAGAGAGAGTGTACGTGAGAGAGAGAGCAGGAGAGAGAGAGAGGACCCACCACAAGACTTTTGGGGCAATTTTTTCTCACATGCCAAATAATTGAGGGCATTTTGGTAATTTCGTAAATCGAAATTGGATTGAATTTTCGGACACCGAATAAAAGGGTATTTTGGTAATTTCATAGGTTAGGCTCGGTCGGGATTAGGCTCGAGCGCGAGAATTGAAATCTTAATTGCGACGGCTAAGAAATTTCGAAACCTAATTTAAACCGACTGAAACTTCAGAATTCGTCCAATTATTGTCTTTTCAGTCCTTGCGATCCAAAATTTTCCATCGACTGAAATTCGATGTCAATCCATTATATTGAATTCAATTACTTTGTCAGAGGTGAATTTCCAAGGCATCACAACTCTCCCCCCTTAGGAATTTTCGTCCTCGAAATTGAAGTACTACTACAACCTTTCAAACAAATAATAACATTCAGTCCTCACAATTTTATCAAATAGTTCCTTCAGGACCATGGTGTTACCAAACCACCTTGACTAAAGGAAAAATTCTTGCTCCGGAATACTTGTTGTCTCCTAGCGACGATCCTGATTAGACTTCCCAGATACGATGCTCGCTCATCCAGTTCAATCTTCTCATAACTCAACACAACATATAAGCGGGGTTCGGCTTGCACTTCCTTAATATTGACACATGAAAGACATTGTGCACTTGAGCCAGTTCCGGCGGCAACACAAGACAATACATTCAATTTTCAATTCTTTTCAAAATCCCGAATGGTACGACTCACCTTGGACTTAGCTTTTCTTTCTTACCAAAACGAGTTGTCCTTCCAACAGGCGTCATCTTCTGCAGACATAATTATCCACATGAAATTCCAATGGTCTTCGCTCCTTGGTGGCGTAACTTTTTTGACGACTCTGAACTGTTCTCAGTCTATCTCTGCTAACCTTGATCGCGTCCATCAACTGTTCCACTAACTCAGGTCCGCCTTTAAACGGGCGTCTTGCACGCTCTGCCATACATTGTCTCGAAAAGTATCATCTTAGTGCTATACTAGAAATGTTATTTAAGCAAACTTCATCAGGTGTTATTGTTCCTTTCAATTATCTAGAAATTCAAAATGCATGCCTCCAACATGTTCACCAAACTCTGAACTATCCTTTTAAACTGACTTTCCATCTGTAGGTAATAAGCCATACTGAACTGCAATTTCGTTTCCCAAACTTCATACTAAGTTCGCTCCAAGTCAATCCTAATCTCCACTCTGTGCATCGAAATCATAAAGCGATTATCAAATCCAAGTCGGATTCTAACTTACGATCCTTAACTACTAATCTGACACAATTCCATATCCACAATTTGTTTCAACAGGATGAATCATCCGACTCTAGGGATTCAACTCAACTATGACCATTCGATCTTGCTGTCCCCATCAACTGTTGATTATCCTAGTAACCGTAGTGATTATCTATTCTCACGAATAGACTGGCCATTTCTTAACTTCCAACGAGCAGAGTTTAATGCTGTTTTTTTTTTCCTCCTGCTCCATAGATGTCAACCACGATTAACACTAATGGCAATTTGGGCATTCTGCTTATATGGAGAAGGCCTACTAATATTTCGCTTCTTCTTCAACGCTTTGAGATTTAGAATCTCCACTTGTCAACTCTTGAAGCATCTGAAGAATCATTGAACGTAGACGCCAAATTCAACTAAGGATCAGACCGTCTATTCTATCGAACAGGGTCAGCTTACAAACGACTGACGAGTTGAGGACCACCTCAAGTATTCCGATTTAGGGTTAGAATCACCCGTTCCTAAACCGGTGGTACAATCGAATACTGTCAAGATCACCTCTCATGACCAACTCAAGTTGATGCAGGATTGGTTCAACTCGACCCGTAGTCCTCCAGCAACACATCACAAAATCCGAGGTAGCTAATCTTTGACTAGTGTGTGTCTGGTACGGGGTTCTAGTACAAGCCATTCCTCACTGGGTCCATGACCTTCTTGAATATCGATCAACGCTAGCTCGCAAATCATGCCACGAGTCAATCCCTGGTCGACTTCAAGGTAATCCTATGGTTGACTTACAGCTGAGCGAGATCAACCCAATTCGATCCATGTTTGATTCAAGATCGCCACACAGTCGACTCTTAATCAATAGCATAACCGACTGGCAAATCAGGCCAACATCCCCGTCGAGGGCGACCTTTAACTCTTAATGGTTTCCTCAACCCTTGGTCGTTGTTCGCGACTAGTTCGAGTCTTAAGCTTGAATCGGTCGTAGGTCTTGGAGCATCACACTCATGCTAAGTTGAATTTCTTCACACTGTTATATCTTGAACATGCATCGTCAATCTTCTTACTGTACTCCAAACCGAGTCATTTATCCCTTGATTTCTTAGAAGTTTCATTACCAATCTATTGTAATCTTTTCCCACCTTTACCTTAGAATCTCCAACGACGGTAGCAGTCCACTTAGGCTTGCAATGTTGCTCTTTGACTTATTGATGCACCAAAATCTTCGTCATTTGCTCAACCACACCTACTAACCTTCTAGTAGTCTTGCCTCAAATCTTGATGTCTCCATGAGCTATCTGGACCAACGTTGAGACGACCGTGGTGAGTTCTGAACGGTTTCTATTTTATCAAAAGTAAGGCCCTTATGGTCATTATTCCAAGAAATCATGTGGCCTTACTATGCTTTCGCTGTGCCACTATGATAACTAGCCTTCTTTAATTGTCACATTTCGCAATCTTAATCTTATTCAGGGGCATCGCCAAACTCAATAGTCTGTGCATCCAACTGGTGACCCTATCATGTCACCTAACCTTAGATTGCCATTACAAACTTTCCTTGTTCGTCTTCACTGTCCTTGTTTCATGCACATGTCTGAGGCTTCATTAACTATAATCTTCAGGCAGTGTATACTTCATCATGGCCTTATTAGGTTACTAGTTAACTGGACCTCGGGCCTTAAGTTATTCCAAAACTACCTTTGACATACTGCAAGTCCTTTTTCGATCAAGATTCGGAGATAAAATCAACTTTCACCCATTTTGCAAAACATACAAGTCTTACTTATCCATGACACCTCGATTCATCCACAATTCTCTGCCCTTTACCCGAAATGACACAATGCACTCACAAACGTGTTTTCACTTTTGAGATCCACGCTTAAACACGCGTAGTGGAGGCTTTTCATCTCCATTTAGCACAAGTTACCTGCCTTTACATCGATCCTTATTAAGTCATACTTTCTGACTCTTTGGGGGTTCATTACATCGTAGAGATTACTTTCATAATTTACGCTCGTTCCTCTACGGATATTCATCTAATCAGTGATTAGGATCCAAGAAAACAACAACTAAAACAATCCAAGCAAAACAACACTTCAAACTTATGCAATTCACAAAATACTAATTGTCTTAATCTAAACCCATATCCATAAGTTTTATCCATAAAAAGTATTTTCAAGTTCGACTAGCTATTGCTAATCTGTACTCAAGCATCTTAACTCAAAAGTCACCATACTCCCAGTAGAGTCAATCTTAGGTATTCCGCTGAATATCTCCTCGAGTTTGTCCTTCTTGCGGCAGCGATGCTTGATTTGCCTTATTTCTCATCGGACAATCCTTTACTTGGTGTTTCGATTGGTAACATTTAAAGCATTCTCCTCCTCTAAATGGGCAAGGACTGGACCCATGCTTTAGGCGACACAGGCGACACTTCTCAGTTTGACGGAACATCGGCTTCCTGATTGTACTTCTCCGATTAGACGGGATGTGATACTTGTTGGCATACATCGGCCTCTTCTCTGTCTAACGGTTATCCTTGGAAGAAGGAACAAGTCGCAATCCAAATGCGATTGCTCTATCAGTCATGCTCCTCTTCACAGATTGGGCCCTTTTATACAATTCGCTATAACTCTTAAGGTTCAGCGGCACTAGTTGATCCTTGATCTCGAGCTTCAATCTCTCACGAAATCTTTTCACCATATTCATAGGATATCCAATCATCCATGGTGCAAACTCTGATAGCTCCGTAAATTTCGCCTCATATTGCTCTACTGTCATTTGGTCCTGTTGAATCTGCAAAAATTCAGCCATCTTTTTCTCTTTCCTACAGTCCAGAAAGTACTTGCCGTAAAAGGCTCCAATGAAGGCATCCCACACCGGAACCATACCTTCAGGAAAGATCTTTTTTCGTGTGGCTTCCCACCACGCATTAGCGTCACCTTGAAGTTGGTAAATGACCAGTGTCACCTTGTACTCTTCGGAACATCCTAGCACGACGAATACCTTCTCGATTTCCTTAATCCACAAGATTGCAGCCTCTAGGTCTCCTAATTCTTTGAATTTCGATGGCTCTAGGTTAAGAAACCTCCCCATCAACTCAAGTATCGGCTGCACACCTTCTCGTTTCCAGTCAACAATTCCTCACTCGAAACGGCGGCATCATTAATCTGACTACTCACTTCCTGTCCAACTACAGCTTCTAAAGTTTCCAATGCCTGCATAATCCCTTCCGCTCTAGGATCTTCTTGAGCTATCCTTTCACTAGGTACCCTCTCATTACAGTTACTCATTATACAAGTAATTTACGAAGTCCTGTCCACCCCAAGCAACGCATAATGAGATCACTAACAATCAATCAAAAGAAATATAGGTAACAGGCACATGCAAAGACTTACGATCCTACTAACTATCCCAAATCCTAACGCTCCTTATCACTCCAAGCCAATGACCGGATGGATTAAGCTAACCTTGCTCTGATACCACCTTAGGCGGGGATGTCATGCCCCGACTCTCGAGCTCACGACATCCCTTGCCAAATCACCACGAGGTCATGGAGATAGCGTCCCAGACACACTATCGACCTATCACTTACTTAAGCATGCGGAAACGTGTCAATTCCCTGACAATAAAAATAAATAGGAATAAAATAGTAGGAGTCAAACACCACAAATAAATCTTAATCCTATTGATACTACTTCCGTACGTATACAACCCCATACTTCGGGGGGAATTAGACAATACCTTAGCAAGTGTACTCAGTCAGGTCAGACTAACTTCTCATCTTACTTCAGATGACTAATCCAAAAGTCAATCCTTGGCGTCCACGAGGCTTCGTCACTTGGGATCTGAAAATGTTATCCAACGACGGGGTGAGAATAAATCTGAATGAATCAAGCCTAAGCTCGATTAGGAAACTGATTCGCCCGGGCATCCTAACGGAAGTCTCACAATAACAAATCACCACATATAACACCCATTTACAGTCACGATATAAAAACAATCCACATGCATACTTGCCAACTTCAGCCACACACAATGCAATGCTTGACTCGACTCACAACTAATCAGTTGATCACCCAAACAAGCATCTCATCCACAAGTACACACAGGACATCACACAAGTTCATTTATTAATGATGATCGTGTCCACGACACATGAGAGGATCTACGCGAAAGAAGGTGTGATTCAATAACGCAATCCAGTACCTTAGTGCAATCGAGAGTTCTACCAGCAGGACCGGGTTACGTCCCTTTTCTCTCGCCAACGGCTACTACAAGAGGTGTCTCCGGTGCGCCTAGCACGACACCAGCAAGTAGGTATCCCTAAACGGGGTGTCCGTCCATCACAAGCTACGACTGGCATCCTACCAATCCTGCATCCGTGCTAGTTAGCACCGGACCAGAATTGACGTGCTTCTAACAAGTCGTATGGTTTTATACGTTTGGTATAGTACGAACTTGCCAAGAAAAGTATCATTGTTCCCTCATATGACCACACTGAACACATCCAGCAATCAACTCATTTCATTATCTTCTGTTAAAGCCAGATACTCGCTCACGCGTGTAAAAGATCGGGCCGAAGGCCATTTTCATGCTAAAACATGTCTTTTGAATTCGCATATGGTCATATGCATGTGCAGACCAATATTAGACACTGCAACCACAGAAGGGTGATTAAACTCCAAATAGACCATCGAATACTCAGTAAACAATTAGGACAGCCAATCAGACATTTCAGCAAGACATTCAAATCAATAAAAGTCATCAATCAATCCCGAGCAGTCCGAATCGATTAGACAATAAAAGCTCAATTCGTACAATAATCCTTTATTAATCGATTCATTTAATAATGTCGATCGCTTGCTCGTCTCTAACCTGTCGCTCGATCGCGATCAAACACAAACAATCAATTTCAACTAATCACAATTAGCCACAGGCAAAGGAATCAACCGACTATCCTCATTGATCGGCCATTTAACTTAATCATAATTTCTATCTAAACCGGCCTCGATCGCGTATCTAAATTTCCTAATCTCCTAAATGACTAATCCTAGGCGCAATTAGCGCCCTAACCAAGGATTAGGATCAACTCACAACTTGAGTTGGCTCGGGCGATCTTAAAGACGACGACGCGGGCGACGACGACTAACGGCGACGGCGGATCACAGCCAAATTCCTCAAATGATGATCCAAGACTCTCGGCCAAAATGGCCTATAGACCTAGCACAATGGCCCAGAGACTCGGCCACGGACCCGGCCACTCGAGCTAGGCTCTCGACCACCCGGCCTAGGCCAAAACGGGTCACGGCCCGCGAGAACCGGCTCGAACAGGGCACTCGGCTAGGGGCAAGGCCGGGTTGGGGCTACGGCGGCCGGTTCGACGATCGACGTACGGCGGCCGGCTCGAGGGTTGACGATGGAAGCACCAGGTGGTCGCGGGGAGTCGATCAGGACTGGTGGGCACGGCGGAGGGCGGCTGGAGGCGGCGGATTGGCGACGAAACAGAACCCGGTGGGTAGGGTTCTCGCGGCGTCGAGAACAGGGCTGCGGTTTGGGTTTCGGCCACCACGCTCGGCAGCTGGCGGCCACGAGCTCAGGGGGTGAGAGAGAGAGAGGTCCTTGGAGTTCATCGGCGGTGGCAGTGAGAGGCGGTGGCAGTGAGAAGCGGTGTCACCGAAATTGGTCGGATCGAAAAAAATCCCGAACCGGCTCAAAAACAAGGCACCGATGATTTCGGGGCGAATCACTGTTGCTCCGGTGGCCGACGATTGATGGGGTGGTGCCGAGGGAGTCGAGGGGAGGCAGGGGGATGTCGGAGAGGTGGTGGGTGGCGGCAGTGGCGCCGGAACCGGCCGGAAGAAACCCCGACGTTTTCGGGTAGGTGGAGGCTGAAATAGGGGCTGGGTTCCATGGCTGTTTTCATGGTCGTCCGGCTGCTGTGGACTGCGGCGGAAGGGTCTGAGGTGACGGCAAGGGAGGGCTGAGGGTCGTGGCGGTGGTGGTCGGTGGTGGCGACGGCAAAAACTGCTGGAGGAAGGAGAAAGAGGGAGGAGGAGTAGTCGGTCGGGGGGGGGGTGGCGTTCCACCGCGAGAAAGAGAGAGAGGGAGAGAGCAGGAGAGAGAGAGAGAGGGGACCCACCACAAGACTTTTGGGGCAATTTTGTCTCACATGCCAAATAATTGAGGGCACTTTGGTAATTTCGTAAATTTGGATTGGATTGAATTTTTGGACACCGAACAAAAGGGTATTTTGATATTTTCATAGGTTAGGCTCGGTCGGAATTGGGCTCGAGTGCGAGGATTGAAATCCTAATTGCGACGGCTAAGAAATTTCGAAACCTAATCTAAACCGACTGAATCTTCAGAATTCGTCCAATTATTGTCTCTTCAGTCCTCGCGATCCAAAATTTTCCATCGACTGAAATTCGATGTTAATCAATTATATTGAATTCAATTACTTTGCCAGAGGTGAATTTCCAGGGCGTCACAAAAACCAAGTTCCAAACTTCTCTTCAATTTGAGTTGTCTAAACCTTTAATCCCACCTATCAACTGTGATGCACCTAAGGGGCTGACTGACCAGTTATATGACTAGACGGACCGGCAGAATCATCGGTCAATGATCTCGGAACGGGCTCAAATTTGGTCGGTTGAAGCGAAATGGCCGTCTGATCAATATTCATCACTTTTGGCTGTGACTAAAGGCGTTTTTCGGCATTTTGGGGTCGTCTGGATGGGTTTTCGGGTCTTTGTGGTTTTCTAGGCAATGTTTATTTTTAATGGTATATTGATAATTTTGTGTTTTAATTATTATTAGGGTTAACACCCTATATAAACCCTTTCTTAGGGTTTTGAGAGGCAGATTTTGGATATTTTATAACTTTATCGATGTTGATAATCGTTTAAGAGAACAACGTTTGTTCCTCGATTTACCGATTTTGTTTTTCATCGCCTTTTTCTTCTATCGCTTCGGCATCAAAGTGTCTTACAAGGTAAAAATTTTCATGATCTTCATTTCCATTTCTTTATCAAACTAGGTTTTGTTTTGAAAGATAAATATGCATCAATTCTTGTTATTGTTCATTTTGATTTCAATGTGATTTAAGGCGTTGATTAGCTCAAATCTTTTCACTCAAGGTAAGTGAACATTCTTGGGATTAAGTTTTTTTTTTTGGTCGAAATTCTTGGGATTAAGTTAGATTGATCTATTTGGCACCCTTTAACTTCGTTGTTTGATGCTTGTTCATTTAGGTCTAGTTTTGAGGTCAAGTTTCTTTAGACTTCAAGACCGGTACTTCTTGTTATATTGAGCTATTGATCTCTTGCCTTAATTTAGGAATTTTTCTACTTGCCTATAATGTATTTGAATGAACACCGAAAAGGTTTATCGCAATTTACATAGGAAAATTTTGGGAAAAAATGTTAAAAATAGACCTAAGAGTGGTGTATTAGTAATTTTTTACATGTCTAGAAGCAACTTCGTGAAATTTGCTCGAGTGAAAGAGCTCTATTAGCAGTGCCATTTCATGGTTTATAGTGTTTATTAGCGGGTTATTGAGCTAGGTCACTAAAATAGATCAAACTTTACGGGAAATTTTGTTATTTCACAAAAAGTTAGGGGATTGCTCTGCTAAAACTTAAAATTCTAGGGGTTGGTTATAGAATCATAAACATTGTGAAGAGACTATTTAACAGTTATTTTTAGAATTGATTATTTAATTTAGAAAATTTATCGAACGGTCAAAATTTTGACTTCCATTAATATTATTTTATAAATGGCTGTTTTGGTAATTTAATAAAATCTATGTCATATCTATAGCATGCATGACATATTCACACGTCTTTGATCATGATGAGGTCATGGTAAGGTCTTATTGAGTTTAGGTCTAGAACTCTATGAAGGCACCTTAACCTAGAGCGTTTCATACACGGTGAGATTTTTATTCGTGATCTCTAATTTCTATGTTGGTACTCTCTTGACACCCCAAAATCAACTGCTTCAACCCTAATATTATCACATGATTCATAAAGTGAGACTACCTAACAATTATACCATGATATACCTTCAAGTGGATGGGGACCTCATTCTTAGGGAGAAATGGCGTGGTTTCCCTAAACTGATAGAAAAAAAACCCTATTTTGAGAGGACACTATGTAAAGAAAATCCTAAACGCAACACCCATGGATCTCCTTTCTCTTCCCCTACTCTCTTCCGTCGTCATTATCCCAATGAGATCCGAATCTCCTAACATTTCCTCAGAAGGTTATTTGCCTGCCCTTAGGATCCGGGCCGTCCGTTTTTGGACGGACGGCCAGATCTCCTATTTTTAGGGGATAATTTTTGAATTTTATATATATATATATATATATATATATATTTGTTAGTAATAATAATCTGTGCTGTTCATTCATAATACGGATGGCTCGAATTTCAAAAGCAGTACCTAACCTTTTGATAAAATATTAGGCAATCCCTTTTCATTCCAATGGAAGGGGCTAATGATCATTTTATAGTGCGAATGAAAGTATGACCCTGTGAATCAACTTTTGAAACGAGAGACTTACGACCACCCACCATGTATTTGGAAAATATCTCATTCTTTTTCAAGCAACGGTGAACATACAAGTTGTTCATTAATAAGATTCGTGTAGAGACAACGTGTCAATAACTCTGTGGATAGTTTTCGAGATTAATAAAAGGCTAGACGACAATAAAAACTCAAGGGCCATCCTTTTTTCTGTCTCTTCCTCTATCTTTCATCGTTTCCTTTGTCGCCCTAGGAGTTGATCCTCCTTTCTTTAACCATTTTTATGTTGACTTTAAGATTGACATGACCTAGGAGATTGGTTCTTTCGAACCAAAAGATTCTAATCTTGTTCTTTTGTTTATTCCCCTTTTAGTGAGTGGGCACAGGACTCAACTCCGCATATTCTTGCGACCTGCATGGTGCTTCTGCGGTGACATCGCGAGTCGATTAACAAAGCCCTAAACCCTTTGCCTGGACCCAACCCTACAGCATGTGACCTGCATCTTTTCCCCATAGCTGTAGTATCACTATACAAACTTATCCCGAAAGCAAACAATATCCACCTGTCAAAATGGGAGCATTTCCAGCAGCAGGAGCCCGCCCTCATTCGCAGCGTCAAAGTTTTCGGCCATGTCTTGACGTGAATAGCCAGGGACCATCTCTTGAAAGGCTAGGAATCCTCAAGAAAATATTAAGACATGCATGCAATTGCTTTTAGGCAAAACTACATTATCATGCATTGCTTTTGCAAAGCCGGTCACGATTCTCGCGCAAAATAGTTGTCGTATAGCCAAAACGCGCCGGGGTAGTCTGATGCTTCTCGCTTGCGGAGCAAATGTTGTTTACACCTCTGCATGCCGTATAAAAGCTCTTTAAGTAACCGATCTGAAATGTTTTCCGAGTAGATAAGGCGCTCGCGTACTATTCCCCGACACGAAGCAACAGATGAACCTGATTTATCTTTTTTGGGGTTCGTTCCTTTAACACAGGAACATTGTTTGTCACATGCATGGAAACCTTGACTTAGACAAAACCCTACCAAATTGTACGAGGAGGAGAGACAAAAGACTGGCTTAAGCATGCGCAAAACAGCCAGAGGAGGCTCTGTAGATTGAGAACGATAGAGAACCAAAACCACTGCAGAGTTCATCTGAAACTACGTGCCTATTCAGAGTAGAGTAGCAGCAGAAAAAAAGAAGCTAAGGCGCAAACAAACAAGAGGAAAAGGGCTAATGATCATCATTTGGGGCACGCGATATATTGTTTGAATAGCTCTGGATTCCTATCCCTTCGCGCAAAATGCTGCACCTTCTGTCTCTCTCTCTGCTTTCTTTTTTTACTGTTCTTGTTCTTTCCTTGGCCATAGAAAAGACTACTTTGTTTGGTTTCGCTCCACAGGATTGCATTGACCATTGGCTCCGGTTCAAGACAAAGGGGTGTCGACCCCACTGCGTTTTGGCCACTCGCACAAAGTCGCCAATCAGCAGTCAGCCCGATGGAATCTCAGCCTGAGTAGTCACTTGTGTGTAAATAAATCTATCCAGTACAGTTTTATGTCAGATGCATGCATGCAAACGCATGGAAGATAAGAAAAGACGGGCACATGGTGTTTAGTTACTAATACGATGAGAGGGAGCACAAGAGGATGAAGTAGACGATGAACTAAAAGTTAAAGTATACTCCCCAGAGGTTGGCTTAGTAAATTCGAGAAATGCTCTGCAGTCTTTCGATGTTTTCTTTATTGTTACACGAGGTGTCCGAACTCGACAAATCTTCATGGATGCGCAGGAGATCGCCCCCGTTTCAACTTAGTCGGCGTGGCCTCAAAAGATTACTTGTAGTGGAAGATGCTGCGATTTGAACATGACAAAGCTGCTGAATCGAAACTAAGCGCTTAACTACTCAGCCAGTCCATTCGGAGTTTTCGTTATCATCTGAAACTAAGTGTCGGATTTGTTTCTGAACGACTTCTTAGAAGTTAGAATGCCACGAACATTATCACATGAGTGAACTAACGTGCGTAGAGAAGTTCCTCCATTTGATTAGCATTCGCAGTTAGACCCAACCGAGGAATGCTATATTACCAGCCACATATCTAGTACTATCTTATGTTATCTTCTTCGGGAGAAGAACCTGCCTCATTCTTCTTCACAAAGCTTTCAACGGCATGTTGGCCCTTTGAATGTGTCATAAATGGAAGTGAACAAGAGCAGCTAGACAGAACCTGGATTGGATCTGGACAACAAGTCGCCCCCAACCGCTACAGCTTTCTCTCTCTCTCCCTCTCCCCTCTTGTCTCTCTGTGAATCGCAAAGTGGTCATGGAATGTTGGTGGATGGATGATGGGGAAGGAAATAATTTAAAAGGCAAGAAATGAATGAAAGACAGAACCATTCGAGACCCATGATGGTTCTCACATGGCTGCCCTTTTCACAGCAATATAAACAATATTGCTCTCTCTCCAGTCGATCACTTGTCTCCCTTATCTTTGCTTCCTCGAGTTCTTCCTCTCGCTTCCAAGTTCCAACCCACCATTCATCATCACCCATACCATTGCATCATGCCTGCCTGGCAAAATAGGGCTAGAACCTCCTACTGGTTCTTTTCTTTTTTCTCTCAGGGAGTTATTGATATGGAATATTGAATACTCGATGTAGACAAAAATATAGCTAACTAACCGTATCTTTATGAAAAAAAAAAAGAACCATATCTTGACTTTGTATACAACTCAAAGTTCACGGCAAATCGGTTGCAAACTCAATTACAAGATGGGATTACGAAGTCGAGAAGGGTGGAGTTCAGTTTTCCACATTTTTCTTTGTTAGGAAGCGTGCAACAAACGCTTTCATTGAGAGGGAGCCCATAGTCAGCCTGTTAATATATTCAGTTGTACCCAACTTCACTCAAAAGTTTGAGTCAATAAATTGTGGATCGATTAGAATATATTAACTATTCTGTACCACGCGTATTCTCCGGTGTAGAATTTCTCTTGCACAACTCACGCATGTATCATAACATTATTACCTTTATTTATACAAGACCACTTATTTATGTGTTTTGTGCATAGGAGTGTACATAACAAGATGGTATAAGTTTAAGAGTGGAATCGAAAAACTGCCAGACCCTTGGACTATTTTGAGAATGTGGAATCGAGAATCAACCCGGGCCATTCAAGGCATCTTCCTGATACTATGTTTAGGAGTCATAATGTTTCTTTAAATCTTTTGTTCAAAATTTTTAGTTGATAACCCATTCGGGAGAAAATTGATTAAAGGCATAGATATTCATTAGAACCAATGAGTTTCAGAAAATCAAGTTAGATTACTTTTCTTAATAAACAATGTCTTACACAAATATCAATAGTTATTCTACATTTGAACCGGTTGAGAACCGAACCAGCTGATTCTCCCTAAAACCGGCTTGAAGTTGGATCGATCACTCTAGTTCTCGCTCATACCCTAGATCTTAGCCCATCTCGGCACGCATGCCGGTCATCATTTGATTCAATCCCATGTTACCTACATATTATCCTAGCAGTATGTGAACCGAGGGAGTGTTCAAGGCACAGTGCATAGGTCATGTCATATCCTTTCTTTTCTCAACGAACATCATGTCGTAGCTTGACAAGCGGACGAAATTCGTTTTGTCGTTTTCCAAATCTCAAGGTAAGCACGCACGTCGACGTTTATTTAACGGCTTAAACTTTTACGGAAGGGACAACCAATTCCCGAACTTTCAAAACCAGCATGCTATTGGTCTCCTTTTATATATCAAATCCTTCATCCACCCACACCACCACCACCACTTCCCTAAGGTATCGTCAGGATTTTGTTCAGACATCCTTCGTTGTCGAACTCTCATTGGGAAGGAGACAGACAAATGGAGGCCACGACCCAATGGAGGTAATGGATAGGCTTTGAGCCCTTGTCCTCCTGACAAGCAACAAGCAGCTAAAAGGAAAAGGGTTTGAAAATCGTCACTCACAACCTTTTTTATTTTAAGGTTGCTTCCATGATTTGCTCAACTCTCGCTGCTCTTCATTCTTTATTCCTGAGATTGGCACGGCATGTCCCCTCCGCTGCATCACATGCTTCATATCCAATGCATGCCATCCATCGAGCCACCATAGTTCTCTATGCCTTCCGAGGCCGACACGCGGGTCTGGCATCATGAGTTAGCAAAAACCATGTCGAAGGTACGTGAGGCGGGAAAGAACACTTCACATGCATGGGCCATGCATGCATGTATTGGCGTACGTGGTATGTCAGATGTTGTCCATTAGCAAAACCATGTTGAAGGTACTTGAATTACTGGAATGGCAATACTGAATATTTTCGTATAATTCAAATATAACATTGAAAATTTTCATACATGTTAGAAACTAAATTGAACATTTACCGAAAGTTTAGGGATAATGTTGATCAATTTAAAAGTTCGGGAATCGAATAGCGCATTGAATCAAAATTTAGAGATCATTTATGTTGTTTTTCTCATTATTCGATTATGAGTGTGTGTGCTAGGGTTACTAGTTTTGACGATCTTGAATTGCATTAAGATATTCCATTCTTTGGTGGCATCTGATTTAGCTGCCGCTTGCGGTATGGCACCTTTGGGGATGTAGTTAATCTTATTCATAGCTATATGATTGGTGCGATAAAAGGGCAAATGATGAGTGGGACAAGGAGCCTTTTACTTTTTGGGTAGGAACTTTTTCGGGGCACCCGATCCGAGTCCACGGACCGGGCCAAGTGGGCCTCCGGGGGGGTCTCTGTCGCAAGCCTGCAAATTCTTAGGAGATTGTCGTTCGGCGATTCGGACTTTGATTCATCTGGGCCTCCCATGTCTCTCCCAAATCCGCACGTCCTGCTGTTTTCTCAATGGCCTTCGGAAGCAGCTGCAGTCTGTACGGTAGTAGTAGGAGATTTTCTTGGTCCGGACCCGGGTCTGAAAGCGAGACCCGCAAAACTGTGGCCGTCATGATGATGCTCTTGGCCTAGTGGTTGCGGGTCCACGGGGAGAAATTCTTCCGGTGATAGGTTACGAGTTCCACAAAGGAAAATATTTTACTCACAATATTATAGGAAACGGTACAATCTCAATCATAAATCTACACATCATCGTTACGTATTTTGCGTAAAATACTTATTGATTGAAAAATCGTATAGTCAGACAATACTATCAGACTGTCGGGGCCAGTACCTTATTTCGACTGCAACCTTTTACGAGGGTTGAATCGTACTCCACCTTAGTTCACGGACAGCCATTGCCTCCAGCACCGTGCGATGCATTCACTGCACTGCACCAGAAGCTGTAGCAATATCTGAAGTTCGTTCTTCGTGTTAGACGTGTTAAACTGGTCTTCAACAGAGCGATTCCGTTCAGCAAAAGAATCCTGTTCCAATGGCAGAGGAGGAAGGCAGGGGTCAGTGCCTTTAAACGGTTAAAGTACGTGCCTTTACTGAAGATTTCAACTTTTTTCGCATCACCTTTTATGGCTGTGTATCCGTATCAGAGCCTCACGAGTCAAAGGGTGGTGAGACAAGAAATAGAATTGACAGAAGAGTTAGCATAAGGAGCCCAATTAACTGAGGCAAACAGAGGAGAAAATGTGAGCAGCGAAACAGAACAGGGTTATACAGCTCTGAGACAGTTAGATTCTGCAACAGCCAGCAAACCACCCCCCCGCGCACAGATCTTTTTCAGAACCCGAACAAGGAAAGAAAGAAAAAAAGAAGAAGAGAGAGAACAAAAAAGGGAGAAGAAGAGTCTGATTTTTGCAGGCCTATGAGCTGATTTCAGCAGCAGAATTCAATTCACTCCCATTGGGCTCTGCCTCTGTGCAGAGAAAAGAGAAGCGCATGATTCATTTTCCCTTCACAAGCGACTAGAGTTGGAGTCTCCCAGTTAGCTCGGTTTCGGCATTTGAGTGCTTGACATGGTCAAGAAACATCTTTTGCCAAGATTAACTTTGTTTTTTTTTTTTTTTTTGGGGGAGGGGGGGGGGGGGGGGGGGGGGGGGTTTCAATTATGAGAATATGCATGATTCACGAGGGTGTCAGAGGGAAAGTTCACTAAGGTATCTCTTTCCTTCTTAAGGACACGTCGCTCCAGGAAGCCAAACAGGAATGAAGGACGACAGTCCAGAGGGGGAGTGCGAGTTTTGATTCCAGCGGCAGATTATTAGATTAGATAAGCTATGAGGCCACAAGAATCCTAGCATTTGATCTGCAATATAGGTAAAAAGGATCCTAGAATTGCCTGAGTTTTAATTCTCGCCCCATGCCGTGAGTACCGATCTTTCTTTCTCGCGTTACTCGGATATTCTTCGCAGGTCACAAGTTCTTATTTCTGTCCTAATAAGTTTTCTCGGTCGAGTTTTGGAGGATTTTTCCTGGTCTTCAGGTTATGCATTTCCCCTTTTTTCCCCCCGAATTCCTCTTGGGTTGAATTAGGAAGCACACAGCCTCTGCGCTTGTCCTTGGTAGCACTAGCAGCCTCTTTCACTTTTCCTAGGAATCATTACCTTCTTTCCCGGGAAAATTTTTCCCGAGAATCTGATTCTCGCTTTGTTGCTGTTAGTGTGCAGTGTTTCCCTTCCAAGGGTTCTGTCACAGTCCTCTTACATTTGCCAAAATTACTTCCCATTCAAAGCTTCATTGGCACCTTTAGCTTCAATAATTTGCCCTACTGTAATTACGTCTTTCACCCGGAAAACTTTTGTCATGTTATGCAGCTGGTCACGTGTGGAAGATTTCTTTTTCTTCCTTTTTCTGAGAGAAATAAACAGGGGAGAAATTCTTTGACGCTCGTTTCCTCCTCCAATTTTTACTTTTTATAGACTTTCATTGCCACTTTCCGCAACATGGAAAGAAACCCAAGATTGAGAATTTGAAGTACCCTACTTTGACACTTCCTATTGACAGCAACGTGCAGTCCAATAAATTTTCAAAATTTTCACTCCAAACCCGTTTTTTTGGACTGGTTCGCTCAAAAGCCCTTATTTTTACGGTGTTGCAACCTCTTTCTTGGGCTCATTACTCAATCTTCACTCGCAAATAACATGGGCAGGGCAACAAGGTGGCTTAAGGGCCTGTTTGGTATCAAGAAGAACAGAGAAGAGTTGAACAACAACAGCAGCAGCAGCAGCGGCAAGAGACAGTCCAGCAATTCAAGCAGGTTGTTGCATAACCCCGCAACCATCCCGCCCAACATATCCGTGGCTGAAGCTGCCTGGCTGAGGTCTTGTAGTTGCACTGATGAAGCGGAGAAGGGGCAGAACAAGCGCGCCATCGCGGTGGCGGCCGCCACGGCTGCTGCTGCGGACGCAGCGGTGGCGGCCGCTCAGGCGGCAGCAGCGGTCATCAGGCTGACGAGCCGCGGGAGAGGTGCCGTGTTCGGCGGCGGGCCCAAGGGGCATGCCGCAGTGAAGATCCAGACAGTTTTCAGGGGATATCTGGTGAGTTTTCGGCTTGCGCATGAGAAGTGTTTCGGAGCTAGAGAATGCGAATATGAGAAACCCAATATACCCTCTTGAGCATCCTGAAAAGTACGTTTGGTGGGTAGCCCGAAAGACTTCAATTTCATTTGCTCCATCAGCTTAAATAGTTGAATACGTCGTGAATCCACTGAATTGCAATGATGCGGGTCGACCGAAATGCGAAAACAGACTCCCATGAGAAGAATCCGGAAATGGAATGCAACAGCAACTCACATGTGAAGTGCCCTGTTTTATCATGCGAAGTTTCTAGCACCACATAAAGACGGGATCTTTATTTTCTGTTTTTCGTTTTTCTTGAACGTGAAAAACCAGGCAAGAAGAGCGCTGAGAGCGCTGAAGGGACTGGTGAAGTTGCAGGCGCATGTGAGAGGGTACCTGGTGAGGAAGCAAGCAGCCGCGACACTCCATAGCTTTGAAGCTCTCATGAGAGCTCAAGCCAGCGCTCGCTTGCAGAGATCAGCTCGCAGCGGCGGAAGAGGAGGAGGAGGAGGAGACGACACTTGTAAGGACGGGTTCGGGACCCGCAAGCCCACGGTACGACCCGAAACGTTTTAACAGTCTCGTTAAATGCATGCGCGACGGCGATTGAGCTTACACGTGATGCACAGAGAGTTTTCGACTTGTAAAAGAATTAATAGCCTTTGCTTTGGCCGGAAACCGTTAAACCAGTTTGACTGTGAGTGTCCCTATGAGATGACACATCATGGACGTTTCGATGAAATAATTCTTAATTTTACTATTTTTCCATTAAGCTTATATACTAGTGACCAAAAAAAAAAGTGATTTTAGACGAAACTTTATCGTCGCGCAATCCGCATTACCAATGAGGTTCAATACGAGTTACAAACATCATATGTTTCGCTTGACAAAAGATACTAAGCTACATGTTTAAGTTTCACTGGGTGTTAAGTTCTTAGCTTTGTCTTATTAAGTAAAATCTCCGCTTCCTTCCTTGATTTGTGCAATTTGATCATCTAACTTTTAATTTGCACAATCAATCCCCTAACTTTCTCAATTTGTCCAATCAAATTTTTTGATCAACGGCTCTAAACTAAACATTAGATTAATTAATAACGTGGCATTATGCGACGGACGATGACACGTGATGTTAGTTTAACGCCAAATGATCGTAACAAAAACCGAATAAAATTGGGAAAATGAAATAGATAGATCGAATTACTGAAATGTGTACTAATAATCAGGGTAGAAATAAAATGAATTAAATAGTCAAAATTAGTTCGGGTCACGTGCAAATAGAAGTCATCCAGAGATGATTTTAGCTTTAGCATGAAGAATCTGTCAATTTCTATTTTTTTTTCCTTCTTTGTTTGACAGGAAAGATATGACAAGACGAGGAACGAGCACGAGCACCCACGCGCCGCCTCAACTCACAACAGAAGGCTCTCCGCCTCCATCATCCCCTCGACGACACTCCACACGGCCACTGAGGACGCCTCCAAGATCGTTGAGGTCGACGATGGAGTCACGCCCTTTTCAAGCTTGGGACAGACGCTCCCATGCCGGGCCCCGACCGGGATCTTCCTGAGCTACGGCTGGCTCGACGATCCCGGGCCCTCCGCAACTCCGGCGAGCACGTCCAGGTCGATGAACACTCCCTCGAGGAGCGACGTCGGAGTCGGCTGCCTCTTCCGGAGGAGCGAGGGCCGCGGCCTCCTTTCGGTCCCGAACTACATGTCGGTGACGCAGTCGTCCAAGGCGAAGCTGAGGTCGCAGAGCGCTCCGAAGCAGAGGGTCGGGGCGGCGGGGGCGGAGGTGCCGAGGAAGAGGGCGTCGCTGCAGGAGGTGATGATGGAGTACGAGCGGTCGAGGAGTAGCTTGAGCAGGGCCGCCGGGGAGAGGATGCAGAGGTCGTGTTCCCAGGCGCAGGAGGCTATCGTGTTCAAGAACGCCGTTGCGGGGAAGATGAAGATGGAGAGACCAGGGCAAGAACTCGGAGAGTCGGAGAGAGGAAGATGGTGATGAAGGTTTTGGCTTGTGGGGCGAGGGAGACGGATGGAGACACTTGCCTTTAACGTTTATCTTTTCCCAGCTTTTTCTGGGTTCGTTTCATGGATCATGGAAAACAGCTGATGTATTGGTGACCTGGTTCTTCGGAGTATCCGACTAATCCTGTTCATGAACGAGGAGAAGATGCTGACATGTGCAAATCGCCAGTCTAAACATGATTAGGAATTGGGTGTTTATAGATTGAATTGGATGTTTTAAGGGGCGGAGAAAACAATTGTAACTTCATTTGCACGAGATGAGATGCTATCCCTCTACAAAATGAGCCTTTGCATTTGGATCTGGTCAACTTCTACTAGCTCCGATCTATTGTTGGGGTGAATCATAAGCTTGATGTTGTGCGTTTTTCGTGATCAAGATACAAGATCGTTCATCGCATGAATGATGTACCAGCACTCATGCTCCATAAGCTTTATTTTGCAATGCATGAGTCTGCACAATCACATTCCAATTCCACCTCGGCCGATCTACAGCAGTGGAGAGACGGCCTAGAAGCCCCTTAAAAATGGTGAATCGTCTTGCGGTTGCATCTCAAAACTCGACGTGATTTGAACAAGTCCATTGAAAAAAAAAAAATGACAGCTAGACACTTAACAGATTCTATTGAGAAGAAGACAATGCTGAAGTGCAGGCAAGTCTAGTAGGATAATACCATTGAGTTGAATTTGGTCCAAACACGGGTTCGGTTGCTTGTACCAGGAGGGAACAAAGAACCAAAACCGTGGCCCTTTCTAGGAAGGAGCCAACTGAAGCAACGGGACACTTCACGAGCGAACCACGTGCCAGGACAGCTACCGCAGTAATAGGCCCACTTCAATGTGGAAGCTTTCTGTGTCCGATAGCGCCGACTCCGGCGATCTTGCGCTGCCACCGAGGCTTATCCATCTCTACATGCATAACACATTCATAGCACAGTTTCGATGTTGACTGCGACGAGTGCCTCCATTTAATTCTTTCTTCGTTGCCCCCACTTCTTTGGTTGTTTCATGCCGCATCTGACACTTGGTACCCTAACACTCTCGTTTCGACTTTGCTTGCATTCTACCGTTCCTAGTTACCTGTATCCTTCGATTAAGCATTTGGTTTGTATTCAGCAGATCTTGCATTAAAATCGCCACGTTTGACACTGTCCTCATGTCTCTATTTATTTGAAAGTTCTGGTGACCTGATAGAAATTTGTTTAGCTTTTCACCTGAAGTTTCTCTAGTCTGAGTACATCGGATAACACTTGTTGAACCGTATGGTATTTTTATCGGACTCATGTAAAGGAGCATCGTTTCTGTATGTATACCGCATTTGTACGAGTTTTCAGGGATTCTCCATGATGAATTGTCGATCAAATCTATTTTGGCTGCAAATTTTGAAACTCTAAATTTCCTTGTCCAGAGCAAGGCCCTCCAGTTCATGTAGAAAGATGACGCTCATCGCTGCGTTTTCTTCCATTTTTGCTTTAGTCATTCTGAATCCGAAGGAAAGATGCTGAAGTATATAAACCAATTGATTGCAAAGTTCAATGTGCATCTGTGTATGCTACCGTATCACTGGTTTCCAATGTGGCAAGGGAGCTGATGGAGGAGGGAACTCTCCAGGTTCTCCCATTCTAGGTGAGATCAGATGTGATGTAGAACAACTGACATGTGATTATCTTGTCAAATTGGATCGTCAAAAGCTGGCGCGATTTCCTCAATAATTTCGAATCTTGGGTCAAACGATATTGGATCGCGCTCAAAACTAGTCAGATGAAGCGAGACAGTTGTTTGATTCAATGTCACCGCTTTGCGGTGAGATACGATAGATTTTGGCTTTTCGGAATCTTTTATATTACTTTTCAGGCAGTTTTCTAATTTAGAAAATTTTAAATATTCTTATTATCTGTAATATTCGATTCAGTTTTTCAACTGAATTGATAGAATGATAATGTTGATTACAAAGTTGGACGTCCAAATATAGAGATAGTACTCCTTTAAGTATCAGAATAACTATAGATAACATAATCTAAATCGTATATAACTTATCATAATGGAATTCGAATTAAATATTACAGATAATAAGAATATTTAAAATTTCCTAAATTATAAAACTTCCTGAAATGTAATCTAAACGATTCCGGAATACCAAAATACATCGTATTTCACCGCAAAGTGGTAATTTTGAATCAGACAGTCGTTTCACTTCTATAGATTAGTTTTGAGTGCAATCCGAGATCGTTGGACCCAAAATTCAAAATTACCGACGAAATCGTGTCGGCTTTTGACGATCCAATTTGGCGAGATAATCACATGCCAGTTGTTCTACATCATTAATTATGTTATCTATAGTTATTCTGATGCCTAAATGAGTCATATCTCTATATATATATATAGGATGTCCACCTTTATAATCGGCATTATCATTCCATCAATTCAGTTATCTTTTGAAAATTATTTTTCAAGTTATTGCTTCTCTGCATTAAGATGTCTTGAAGCAAAGATCTTGCACCAGCTAAGAAGTAGACCCAGAAGGGATCAACGGATGCTTGCGCGTTCTTGGTTTTTTTTTTTTTTTTTTTTCAGTTATACGTTTGATGTGTAATTGGGACTTTGGTAGTTAGGGAAAATCTATGGATTTGCCATCATGTTGTTGGATCAAGGTATGTATTTTGATTTTTAATAAGCATTTAGTTTTATGTAGAACGATTGGAGGTGACTGAATCGTCACACTAAAAATATATCAAGTTACAATTTTTCCTCTACATGTTTTAAACATGAGTAAATTATTTAGGTTTCAATTGAATTCCGTGTTGTAACTTTATGATCGATTGATTGTGTGACTTTTCCTCGGATAAAATCCAAGATTTAATTAATTTATTTTTTTTCCAAATTGCTCATGTTACTAAAAAGATAAAGACAAAAAGCTTGGGAAATGCTTAATCATACGTGGCGCGTGTGCCGTGTCAAAAATCCTCAATTCAGGGAACAAGTGTCGTGCACGAGGAAAAATATTGGGTAGGCCTTACTTTGTCCGAGTCAGGGATTTCTGAATAATACGAAATGTGGTCCTCCGATTTGGTAAGGCCGGCCAAAGGAGGCATTGGAGTCGTGTTAGATAGATAGATTCCGTCGCACGTGTAACACACGGAAACGGCAAAACCCCTTCCTCCCTTATTGACGACAACTTCTCCTACTGTCGTATAAATACATGTGCCACCCATCACAGCGATCCATCCATCCTCCACAACATACACATCAACACACATCGGTGAGACAGAGGAGAGAGAGATGATCGGGCAGTTGTCGCACGAGACAGAAGTGAAGGTTGGAGCAGGCAAAGTATGGGAGCTGTATGGCACCACCAAGATGGCCCTGCTCGCCAAGGAGAAGCTCTCTGACACCATCCTACAACTCGACATCTTGGAAGGCGATGGGGGCGTCGGCACCATCATCAAGCTCACTCTCGCCGGTGGTATGTGGTTGCTGTCTCCTCTGTGTCTAAGTGATGCGATGATCATCAACTGCACGCATCCATTCCATGACCCGATCTTACTTTGTCGCTGGCAGGTTTCTCCTATAAAGAAAAGTTCACAAAGGTGGACAACGAACGCCGTGTGAAAGAAACCGAGGCAGTCGAAGGCTGGTTCCTGGACATGGGACTCTCCCTGTATCGAGTGCGATTCGAAGTGATAGGCGTGGGGGACGGCGAGGAGGAGTCGTGCGTTATCAAGTCCACCGTCGAATATGAAGTCGCGGACGGGGCTTCCTTCGATGTCTCCATCATCTCGATCAAGCTATTTGCGGATATCGCAGAAGCTGTCAAGAAGCAACTCACCACCTCGGCTGGCGCCAACTGAAAAGAATCTCTATTCGGGGATTGGTGGAACGGAAAATATTATAAATCAAATAACTTCTTGTAATCTAGCACTCTCGTTTCGACTTTGCTTGCATGGTATAGTTCCTAGTTCCCTTGTATCCTTCGATTAAGGACTTGGTTTGAATTCAGCAGATCTTGTATTATTGTTGAAAATTAGATTGTGCGCGGAATCTTGGTATTGAGATGGCCGATGAATGTTTGGATTTAGTGATGTATTTGGTAGAGGATGAACAGGGGACAATATTAAATAACTATATAGGTCATGGGATAAAAGAATAGTATTTTCATTAGTTGAACAAAATAAGTTTACAAACATAGTTGATGGAGGAGTTGGTGATGTTGGTGGAGGAGTACAAGGACTTGGAGTTTATTCTCAGTCTCCCCATCACACACACTTCATTAGTACAAATGAGATATGACCTATTTATAATAGTCCTAAGTCGGTGGAGAAGTCTCCACACTTTTCTAAATATTTCTTAAACTAATCATTACATTACAAGCTGATTTTTTATTAGAGAATTCTGGGTACAAGCTTATGTGGACTCTTTTACAAGATTTTTTTGTATGATTTTTCTAGACTATACTAGCAAATATCCATCCAAGAAGAATATAGAAATTGGGTCATAAATTTCAACACTCCCTCTTGATCCAATTTCGTGATATTCTTAGCATGCTTTTGTATCTTTCGGAACTTGGCTAGAAATTCTCCCAGAAGTTCATCTCCCATGCCTGAACAAGGGACAATATTGAATAGGTCTAGGATATAAGTCATGGGATAGAGGAAAGATAATTTGATTAGTAAAATAAAATGGTCTTTACAAATGAAACAGATGGAGGAATATTGGCGTGAGTGGAGGGGTACAAGGTTTTGAACTTCATTATCTCATCTCCATCACACACTACAACGAGTGAGTGCAAGCTTTATTTATAGAGCTAATCCACCGATACTGGATTGTTCAAGATTGGATATATACTTGCTTGTCAAACTTCTGTTCCCGCATTCAAAGATATTTTCTATCGACTCTTCTACATAAGCTTGAAAGACTCATCCTTGCACGGCTGCCCATATACTATATTTTTCCTAAGATTTTTCTAGACTTGCACTAGCAAGTTCCCATCCTATAAAACTCTAGAAATTGGATCATAAATTGGACACCAGTGTTAGTTTTTGCCGAAGCTTATATATGCTAGTTTGTAGTAAAAAAAATTAAGAACAAAAACTAGGATGGGGATTCGGGAAAAAGGAATAGAAAAGCACAAGGAAGATGATTTTTTTTATTAGATGGGAGAGGTATACAAGGGCTTTTGTGTTCTAGTTGGCTGCAAATAACTCTTATGACGTCCCATACCTTTGTAGAAATGGGTAACCTTTGTCAGGCACGCTTATAGTTGGTGTTTTTGTTCATGCACCGACGTTGGCCTTTGTTTTAGTTTGGCTCTGGCTCTAGCTCTAGCCCGGACTTTGGCGTAGCTCTATCTCCGTCTCTAGCTTTGGCCTTTGCTCTGGCTCTATAGGCTCTGGCTAGGGCTCGAGCTCTGGTTTCGATTTTAGTTGAGGATGGTAAGGACAAATGCTCAAAACCATCCGAACGTGCCTGGCTTTGACTTTGATTTTGTTAAGGATGGTAAAGACAAATGTCTAAAACCATCCAAATGAACTTAGCTCTGATACCACGTGGTGGATATTTCTCCTTATGTAAAGTTTCTCCTCCTCTTTTATTTTTCCACGAGTTTTTTCCACCATTTTAGATTGATGAGACGGTATGTTTATTTTGGACTGAAAGACACTTTCAACTGAATCCTCGTCTCGTGCCATCAATCTTTTCTCATGTACTTCTAGATGGCCAATCAATTCACTTATTGAAAGGGTTGAATAGTCCTCAGTTTACTTCTATTGTTGTGACAATAGGATTATATTTTTGGATAAGTGACTCGAATTTTCTCTATGACCCTTTGACGGTAATTCCATCTCTATAGGCTCTCATTTCATTAACTAACTCCTTTAGTTTTCCGCAATATTCTTGAACTATCTCATTTATTTTCATTTTCAAATTTCAAAATCTCTTCTTAAAGTCTGAAGATGAATAGTGCGTACCTTGTTTGATGCTTCAAATTCTTCTCACAGTATCTCCCAAGCTTTCTTTGTGATATTTGCACCAACTATTCTTGAAAAAACCATTCGAGAGAGCTTGTTGGATAACGCATTGCGCCCTTGCATCCTTTTGTAGTTGATCCTTCAGAACCATTGCACCTTCTCGCGGAGCCTCGTAGCCTTTCTCCACGATGTCCCATAAATCTTGGGCAATCAAGAATGTAGTCATTTTGATGCTCCAATAGTCATAGTTGTTCCCATCAAAGATGGGAATCGAAAATGAAGAGGATGCAACGTTGGCCATGGGTGATTTTAGAAGAGTTTTAGTGATTAGGAAAAATGTCCAAAATCAACCGAACATGGCTCTGATACCATCGTTAGTTTTTGCGGAAGTGTGAATTGGTATTTGGTGAGTGTGTATTAGTTTGGTTATATACATCAAGAAGGTAGGCAAGTGAAATCTACAAGAACACAAGGGACATAGTTTATTAACATGTGGGAGATACAACAAAGGGACGTGGTAGATGGTTTTCAACGTGGCAGATGGTTTTCAACGTGGCATCAGAGCAAGGCTCATTTGGATGGTTTTAGGCGTTTATTTTGACCATCCTCAACCAAAATGAAAGTCAAAGCCAGGCACGTTCAGATGATTTTGAGCGTTTGTCTTGATCATTCTCAACTAAAATCGAAGCCAGAATCTGAGCCCCAGCCAGAGCCTACAAACCCAGAGCAGGAGTAGGAGCCGGAGTTGGAGCAAAGGCCAAAGCCAAAGCCAGAGCCAGAGCTAGAGCTACGGAAAAGCCCGAGCTAGAGCTAGAGCCAAACTAAAACAAAAGCCAACGTCACCGCATGAACAAAAACACCAATTATAAGCGTGTCTGACAAAGGTTACCCATCTCTACAAAGGTATGAGACATCACAAGAGTAATTTTCAGCCAACTAGAACACAAAAAAGGCCTTTGTACACCTCTTCAAATAATAAAAAAATATCATTTTCCTTGAGTCTTCTATACCATTTGCCGATACACTCGCACTTCTTGCCTTTTTTATTTGCCCATACACCAAACCACTCACCAAATATCAATTTTCGCTTCCGCAAAATATCCAATAGTGGTATCAAAGCCACATTCGCAATTCGTTGGTCTTGAGCGTTTGTTCAAACCAACTTCACACAAAAATCAACAAATGGTATCAGAGCCAGATTCCAGATGATACAAAGCATGTGAAGAATATCACGAAATTGGCTCAAAGAGGAGTGTTGAAATTTATGATCCAATTGCTAG
Source organism: Rhodomyrtus tomentosa (assembly GCA_028455895.1). Lineage (NCBI taxonomy): Eukaryota > Viridiplantae > Streptophyta > Magnoliopsida > Myrtales > Myrtaceae > Rhodomyrtus > Rhodomyrtus tomentosa. Next base: position 38,826,242 of record JAPCWY010000004.1, read on the forward strand.
AGCCTTTTAGGATGGGAACTTGCTAGTGCAAGTCTAGAAAAATCCTAGGAAAAATCTAGTTTATGGGCAGCCGTGCAAGAATGAGTCTTTCAAGCTAGTGTAGAAGAATCGATAGAAAATATCTTTGAATGTGAGAACAAAAGTTTGACAAGCAAGTATATATCCAATCTAGAACAATCCACTGTCGATGGATCATAAATTGGATTTTCCTAGACTTGGTATTGAAATGGCTGATGATAGTTTAGGGTTAGTGAAGATAATTCTAGGATATAGGTCAGGGGATAAAGGAAAGATAATTTCATTAGTAAAATAAAATGGTCTTACAAATGTAACAAATGGAGGAATGTTGGCGTGGATGGAGAGGTACAAGGTTTTGGACTTCATACTTTCCCCTCCATTACACACTATAACAATTGAGTACAAGCTCTATTTATATCTAGAATTCTTTAATAAAAAAGCAGGTTAAAATGTAACGATTAGTTTAGAGAATATTTATAAAAGTGTGGAGACTTCTCCATCGACTTAGGACTATTATAAATAGGTCATATCTCATTTGTATTAATGAAGTGTGTGTGATGGAGAGGAGAGAATGAAGTCCAAAACATTGTACCCCTCCAGTCACGCCAACATTCCACCATCTGCTATGTTTGTAGGCTTATTTTGTTTTACTAATGAAATTATCTTTCCTTTATCCTATGATGTCTTCGAAATTATCTTTACTAATGAAATTATCTTTCCTTCAACGATTTTCTTGTACTAATGAAATTATCTTTCCTTAAAAAAAAGAAAAAAAAAAGAAGACCAGCAAAAGCCCCCACGTCCCTTTATTGTATCTCCAACATATTAATAAACTTTTCCCATTGTGTTCTTGTAGATTTCACTCGCCTACCTTCTTACCGTATATAACCAAACTAATACACAATCATCAAATACCAATTCACGCTTCCTCAAAAACTAACAGAAATTATAGGACATCGTTGAAGAAGGACATGCAAAGTCGAGTACAAGGTAAGTGCAAGTGTTGTGGGAAAAGGATGCGATTGCTCGTTGGACAAAGATTAAGGAGAAATGTGACGTCCTGGAAATTCAATCCTTGTAAGTGCCGGAAGTCGATTAAATGATATGAATGTGTAGTCATAGTCGTCGTTTGTTTTGGACTATAAGGATTGAAAAGACGAAAATTTGGACGAATTCCGAACTTTAGATTATTTCAAATTGAGTTTCGAAATTAATCCGCGGCGATTTTTGAATTGCCGTTTTCGCAAACGAGCTTAACCCTGACCGAGCTTGGCCAGTGAAATTGCCGAAATTTACCCTTCGTTCAGTACACCAAAAATTTCATTTCAGTCCCGGTGCACCAAAATTACCGTTCTACCCCTGCGATTATTTAACCACAAAAGACAAAAAAATTAAATGCTTACCTTGAAAGTCTTGGCCATGGATTCCACCATTCTCCTTCCCCATGCACGCACGTCCCCTCCTCTGTCACCACCTTCTGCCTTCTTCTTCTTCTCTGCTCTTCTTTTCTTCATTTTTCTTTGACCGACGAATGCTCTTCCTTGAACCGATCAATCCTCCTCCGTTCGTCGCCATTTTTCGCGACCACCGCTCCACCACCGGCAGCCACTGTCCCCAGCTACTCGCCGTCGCCGCCTTGACCCCTACCGAGCCGCCATCGCCGTCGTTTCGCCGAGGAAACGCCACGGTCGGGCCTGCCCTGTTTTCGGGTCAAAAGACCCGAGGACTCCGCGGCCTCCTCCCGCCGCCACGGCCGCCACCGACGCCGACCACCATCACCCAGCTAACCCCCGACTTCCCCTCGATCGATCCGACCCCTCGTCGCCGACCGTTAGCCGCCAGAATCAGGCCTTGAAGTTCCGGTGCTCTGTTTTGAACCCGGTTCATTCCGGTCTTCGATCCGGCCGCCACAGTCGCCGCCGTGCCACACCGCCACCGCCAGACGACTCCCCTGAGTCCCCTCTACTGCCACCCAGCTCGCCTCCGCCGGTCGCCGCGCGTGGCCGCCGGAAACGGCCACCGACCGAAACCCCCGTTTCGGTGCCGAACAGGGCAGCCACTGATCGTGGCTGTCCGCCGTCGCCGGCCGCCTTCCGCCGCCGTCCACCAGTCCCGGCTGACCCCCACCGATCCTTGGGTGAGCCCCCGACCCTTGGCCGGCCTTGTCCCGGCCTGTGTTGCTGGAAAACGACCAAAACAGTAGAGTTTGCCGGTTGAATATTCTGTTATTCACTATTTCAGGCTGCCGGCCGTCGCTCGCCGGAGCTCCGCCGCCGGCCACCTGTTCTGGCGACCTCGTCGGACTCCCACGGGGTGTCACCGAAGTTTGAGCTCAATCCGCCGCGCGATAAACCTTAGTTTCATCGCCGCCGCCGCCGTCGTTGTCGCCGCCGCCGCCGCCGCCGTCGCCGATCGAGCTAACTCACATAGTGAGTTGACTCTAAACCTTGGTTAGGGCGCTAATTGCGCTTAGGATTAGTCTTATTTATTTATTTATTTATTTATGTATTTATTTATTTCTTGAAAAAAAAATATTCGATCGGGACCGGTATAGATAGAAACCATGGTTAGGATATATGGTCGATCGATTATTTGTCTGTGACTATTTGTGGTAATTTATCAATTAATTGATTGATTGAGTTGTTCACGAGTGAGTGACAGGTTAAAGACGAGCGAACGATTGATTACTATAATTTGACTGAGAATTAAGATTTTTTTTAATATGAATTGAGCTTGAAATTGCCAGGTTAAGTTGATTACTCGAGAGTGAGTGAATTGCTTGATTGGTTTGTTTGCCTGACTGAATGCTCAATTAGGAGTCTTGTGGGCCTTGGGGTCGAGTTGATTGTATTTCTTGTGGATTTTGGTGTTAATCCAAGATAATCAATGAGTTGATTGCCGAATGCAATTTGTGTGGTCATTTAAAAAGGGTCAATGACACTACCTGCCAAGTTCACATTGTACCTTGGGTACTTGTGCCGTACAAATTGTATGGGAATTCGCGACTTGTTAGAAGCACGATAATCCATGCCCCGTGCCAGTCGTACGGTTTTAAGGGATTATTGGATGCCGGTCGCAGCTTGTGATGGACCGAAGCTCCTTGTTAAGGAATGCCTACTTGCAGTGCCGTGCCGAGTGCACTGGATACACTGCTTGTAGTAGCCGTCGCTGAGAGGAAAAAGTGGACGTAGCTTGGTTTTGCCAGAAGAGTGCGCGATCGCACTATTGATGTATCTATCACGCCAGTCGCGTGGGTCATTGTTTAATAATGAATTTGTGTATGCCTGAGTGGTTGTGCTTCTGTTGGTTGTAGATTTGACAGATTTATTTTGATTAATATATATATCTCTGTTGAAATTTTGTGACTTTTTGGTGGTACTTAGGACGTTCTGGGAGAATCAATGTCCTAACCGAGATTAGGCTTGATTCACTGAGATTAATTTCTCACCCCGTCGTGGGACAGTTTTTCAGGTCCGAAGTAATGGAGAGACCGGTGCGGTTCGGTACCCCCACCCACTCATCACTTGATATCAGTCTCCATCCGGTACCAAATACGGACCAGATGTGGGAACGTCACATCACGACGATATGGGTCGATGAAGGGATGCCACATCTGGTGGCACACCTCTTTAAGGCCTGGTATCTTCGTGATGGGATGGATCTCTTTGGTACGCTTAGAGGATTTGAAGGGCCACCTCTTCAGGGGGTCCCTAATATCCCCGCTTGGGACCCGATGGATATTGATACACCTGATGGGGAAGTGGTGGACCCCGCGCCTGGTATGCAGCTCGAGCTCGAGCCTGAGCAATCAGTAGCCCCCTCTGTGCATTTTAGCCAGAGTTCTTGTGATGACCCGAACGATCCGACTCCCCCGATTGGTTATGACGACCTGGATGTCGAGTTTACCCAGTAGAGTGTTAGGTTCCTTTTGGGGTCAGAGGACTGATGATGTTTTTGTAGGGGTACTGTTTTGGAGTAGATGAGAGTTAACCTTACCTGACTCCTGTATCTTTTTGTGAGTCCTAAAGGGCCGCCCCGAAACATGGGGTTGTAATTATCAATTGATGGCTCTGTAAGGTTATAAATCATCTATTCTCATCAGCCTTTAGTGTTGTGATATTTGGCTTTACTTTCTATCTATCCCATATGATTTTATTGAATGAAAGATTGTACGTTCCGCACGCGTAGTATAATCTTAGGTCGATAGCAGTTGCCTGGGACGCTATCTATTATAACCTGGTGGCGTTTTGGCAAGGGATGTCGCGGGTTCGAGAGTCGGGACGTGACATCCCCGCCCAAGGTGGTATCAGAGCAAAGTCAGCCTGATCCGTCTGGTCATTGGCATGGAGTGATAAGGAGCGATGAGAAATGGGATAGTTAGTAAGATTCTTGGTTATTATGCCTGTGATTGCTAATTATGTGGTAGAATTTAATGGTTTCTTTCTGACCACGTTTTGCTATGGGGTAAGCAGGACTTCACCTTTTTTTCTGCAAAATGAGCGGACGTGGTAGAAGAGCACCCCGAGCACCTCGAAGGAGGCTTTAAGGCCAGTGGAAGAATTGGTTGATGTTGAAAAAGTACCGCCTGCGGTGTCCCCCATTGCACCCCCTACTGCAGCCTCTGCTGCAGAACCTACAGGACCTACTAGAAGGGAACCGACCATGGCTGAAGTCATGCAAGCCTTAGGTGCTATTGGAGATTTGATGGGGCAGCAAGTAAGGAATAAAGTCGTAGCTACTACCGCTGCTGCTAAGACATCATCTGCTATTCCGTTTGCAGTTCCGTCGGCGAGTCCCCCACCTATACATGACAGTGAGGAGCGTAGGGCTCAAAAGCTAGTGGAACAGTTTCTCAAATTGAAGCCACCTCAATTCACTGGAAGTGGAGACCCTGAAACTGCTACTCGATGGGTCGAAGGGATGGAGAAAGCATTCGATTTGTTGAGATGCTCAGATAGGGATAAAGTTACTTTGGCAGTTTATCAACTTGAAGGGAATGCTAGTACGTGGTGGAGAGCTGTCAAGGGCAGAACTTTTCCGGAAGGTACAATTCCAGTATGGAGTACTTTTGTGGAAGTTTTTAATAATAAATACTTTTCGAGGACAGCTAGGGAGCAAAAGATGGCTGAGTTTTTCCGCCTCCGTCAGAATCAGATGACAATTGACCAGTACGAGGTAAAGTTTTCTAAACTGTCCAAGTATGCTTCGAGAATAATTGAGGATCCGGAGGATAGAGCTAGAAGGTTCAAGGACGGATTGAAGCCCGAGATTAAGAGTGCCCTGGCACCGCTTGACCTCCAAGACTATGATGATATCTACGCGAGGGCGCTGATAGTGGAGCGGGATTTGTCTGAAAGGACTACTGCATCTGGATCACGATTTGCTTCCCCAAACAGATTCGATAGGAGGCAAGGGAAGAAACCCGTGTTTAACAACCAAAGTCACATTCCACCAAATCGCCGAGGGGCGATTAGTAAGCCGACATTTCGTCAGAATGAGGTGTGCAGCTTGTGTCGACAGAGGCATGGGCCTGGTTTGTGCTCGTATCGAGGTGGTGCCTATTTTGGTTATGGCCAACTGGGCCATCAGGTGAGGGACTGCCCGCAGAGGTAAGGTGGATAGGCACAACCACCGCAGGGAGGATAGCCTAGAGGAACTGTGCCGCCAAATTTCCAGAATCGCCCGCCGGCACAAGGAAGGGTTTTTGCAGTCACTCGAGAAGCGGCGAAGGATTCGCCGACTGTTACAGGTACGGTCCTCTTGCATGACCAAGTAGCATACGCCTTATTTGATCCGGGCGCCACCCATTCTTTTGTTGCGGATCAGTTCGTTAAATTATCTGAATTGAACTTGGTACCTTTAGAAATTGTGCTTAATGTATCTACGCCATTGAAAGATAAAGTAGTGGCTACAGTGAGCTGTCCTGATTGCAGACTTGTGGTGGATGGCCATGAGAGTAAGATAGATTTGATTGTGCTAGAAATGTACGATTTTGACTTAATTATGCGAATGGATTGGTTGGTAAAGCAAAGAGCCACGATGAACTGCTTTAATAAGGTAATACGATTTAATCCGATGGATGGTAGTGGCTATGAATTTTTGGGTAATCAAGGAGGAACCTCGACTGCGATGATATCGTCGTTAGAGGCGACTCGATTGTTGGAAAATGGGTGCCAAGGTTATTTGGCTTCTGTGGTAGATATATCTGCTAAAGAACTGAAATTGGAGGATATTGCGATTGTATGTGAGTTTTCAGATGTTTTCCCCCAAGAATTACCTGATTTACCACCAGAAATAGAAATTGAGTTTGTGATAGAATTAGCTCCGGGGAAAGAGCCGATTTCTAAGGCGCCATATAGAATGTCGTTATCAGAATTGAAAGAACTTTAGGTACAAATGCAGGAGTTGTTAGACAAGGGATTCATTCGCCCTAGTGCCTCGCCATGGGGAGCGCCTGTCTTGTTCGTCAAGAAAAAGGATGGGTCTTTGAGATTGTGTATTGACTATAGACAGTTGAATCAGGTGACAATTAAGAATAAGTACCCACTGCCAAGAATTGACGACTTGTTCGATCAGCTGCAGGGAGCATCTATATTTTCAAAAATTGATCTACGGACGGGATACCATCAGTTGAGAATCAGAAAAGAGGATATACCGAAATCGGCATTTAGAACACGTTATGGGCATTATGAATTCACTGTGATGCCGTTTGGTTTGACGAATGCTCCTGCTGCTTTTATGGATCTGATGAACAAAGTGTTCAAGGAGTTTCTGGATCACTTTGTGATTGTTTTTATAGATGATATCCTTGTGTACTCGAAGAGTTCTGAAGATCATGAGCAACACCTGAGAATAGTTCTGGAAACTCTGAGAACGCATCAATTATATGCTAAGTTCAGAAAGTGTGAGTTTTGGTTAGCTAGCGTGGCGTTCTTAGGCCACGTAATTTCGGGTGAAGGTATTGCTGTGGATCCGGTTAAAGTTGAGGCAGTTATTAATTGGTCGAAACCGACAACTGCTACAGAAATTAGAAGTTTCTTGGGTTTGGCAAGTTATTGCAGGCGATTTGTGGAAGGATTCTCATCTATAGCCTCACCTTTGACTAAATTGCTAAAGAAAGATATGAAGTTTCAATGGACGGACAAGTGCGAGCGTAGTTTCCAAGAGCTTAAGCATAGGCTAACTACGGCTCCTGTTCTGACAATTCCGTCTGGTCCTGGTGGTTATGAAATTTATAGCGATGCTTCGCTTAGGAGACTGGGTTGTGTTTTGATGCAGCATGGCAAGGTGGTAGCGTATGCGTCCCGTCAGTTGATACCGCATGAGTTGAATTATCCCACACACGACTTGGAGTTAGCTGCGGTCGTATTTGCCTTAAAGATCTGGAGACACTATTTGATTGGGGAAATTTTTCAAGTGTACACCGACCATCAGAGTCTGAAATATCTGTTCTCTCAAAGGGAGCTGAACATGAGATAGCGCCGATGGATGGAGTTATTAAAAGACTATGACTGTGAGATCCTGTATCATCCTGGTAAGGCGAATAAGGTTGCTGATGCCCTGAGTAGAAAATCAGTGATTGCTCAACTACAGGTGCAGGAGTGGCGTTTACTTGAGCAATTAAGAGACTCAGACCTTAAACTGGAGATAAGCCACCTGTCGAGTCTCATGGCTACCTTGAGAATCGAGCCAGAAGTGCAAGTTAAAATTAAGGCCTTGCAGTCCACAGACCCCTTTATTCAGAAGATCCTGCAAGGAGATCTGACCAAACGAAGGGTCGATTTTCAAATAGCTGAGAATGGGATACTTAAGTTTAGAGGACGTTTGGTTGTGCCGGAGGATGAAAATTTAAAGGAGGAGATTTTATCAGAAGCACATCGTAGTAGTTATAGTATTCATCTTGGGAGTACAAAGATGTATCAGAATTTGAAACACCATTACTGGTGGAATGGTATGAAAACTGATATAGCCAAACATGTGGCTAAATGTTTGACCTGCCAGCAGGTCAAGGCACAGCATTGCAAACCTGGAGGACTACTACAGCCTTTGGAAATTCCAGAGTGGAAATGGGAGCATATCACGATGGATTTCGTGATGGGTTTACCAAGGAGTCAGCGAGGGCATGATTCAATTTGGGTCGTGGTGGATAGACTAACGAAGTCAGCGCACTTTATTCCAGTAAGAAAGGACTTCACGTTAGACAGATACGCAGAGTTGTATGTGAGGCATATTATAAGGTTGCATGGTGTGCCAGTGACGATCACTTCTGATCGAGATCCTAAATTCACCGCTATATTTTGGAAGAGTCTACAAACTGCTTTAGGAACGAAACTGCAATTTAGTACAGCTTATCACCCGCAGACAGATGGTCAGTCTGAAAGAACGATTCAGACCTTGGAGGACATGTTGAGAGCATGTGTTCTGGATTTCAGAGGTAACTGGGAGGAGCATTTGCATTTAGTTGAGTTTGCCTATAATAACAGCTACCAACAGAGTATTAAGATGGCACCTTTTGAGGCCTTGTATGGCAGGGCTTGCAAGACACCAGTCTGTTGGGATGAGGTTGGAGAAAGGAAGATAACAGGCCCTGAGTTAGTAGAACAGTCAATAGAAGCAATTAAAGTGATTAGAGATAGATTAAAGACAGCTCAGAATTGCCAGAAGAGTTATGCTGATAAAAGACGCAGACCTTTGAAATTTCAAGTAGGCGACCATGTTTTTCTGAAAGTGTCACCTATGAGAGGAACATCCCGTTTTGGCAGGAAAGGAAAGCTGAGCCCGAGTTACGTTGGACCATTTGAAATCCTAGAACGAATTGGAATTTTGGCTTATCGACTCGCATTGCCGCCTAGACTTGCTCAAGTGCATAATGTTTTCCACGTATTGATGTTGAGGAAGTATGAGTCAGACCCTGCTCATGTGCTGAGTTACGAGGAAATTGATTTGGATGAACGGGCATCATATGTGGAGCGACCAGTCAGGATCGTGGACAGGAAAGAGCAGGTACTACGATCCAAGACAATTCCGTTAGTCAAGGTGGTTTGGCAACACCATGGTACAGAAGGAGCTACATGGGAGAACGAAGAAGTTATGAAACTTAGTTATCCTTATCTTTTCGAGTAATTAGAACTATGCTGTAATTTCGAGGACGAAATTTCCTAAGTGGGGGAGAGTTGTGACGTCCTGGAAATTCAATCCTTGTAAGCGCCGGAAGTCGATTAAATGATATGAATGTGTAGTCATAGTCGTCGTCTATTTTGGACTATAAGGATTGAAAAGACGAAAATTTGGACGAATTCCGAACTTTAGATTATTTCGAATTGAGTTTCGAAATTAATCCGCGGCGATTTTTGAATTGCCGTTTTCGCAAACGAGCTTAACCCTGACCGAGCTTGGCCAGTGAAATTGTCGAAATTTACCCTTCGTTCAGTACACCAAAAATTTCGTTTCAGTCCCGGCGCGCCAAAATTACCGTTCTACCCCTGCGATTATTTAACCACAAAAGACAAAAAAATTAAATGCTTACCTTGAAAGTCTTGGCCATGGATTCCACCATTCTCCTTCCCCATGCACGCACGTCCCCTCCTCTGTCACCACCTTCTGCCTTCTTCTTCTTCTCTGCTCTTCTTATCTTCATTTTTCTTTGACCGACGAATGCTCTTCCTTGAACCGATCAATCCTCCTCCGTTCGTCGCCATTTTTCGCGACCACCGCTCCACCACCGGCAGCCACTGTCCCCAGCTACTCGCCGTCGCCGCCTTGACCCCGACCGAGCCGCCGTCGCCGTCGTTTCACCGAGGAAACGCCACGGTCTGGCCTGCCCTGTTTTCGGGTCAAAAGACCCGAGGACTCCGCGGCCTCCTCCGGCCGCCACGGCTGCCACCGACGCCGACCATCACCACCCAGCTAACCCCCGACTTCCCCTCGACCGATCCGACCCCTCATCGCCGATCGTTAGCCGCCAGAATCAGGCCTTGAAGTTCCGGTGCTCTGTTTTGAACCCGGTTCATTCCGGTCTTCGATCCGGCCGCCACAGTCGCCGCCGTGCCACACCGCCACACCCAGATGACTCCCCTGAGTCCCCTTTACCGCCACACAGCTCGCCTCCGCCGGTCACAGCGCGTGGCCGCCGGAAACGGCCGCCGATCGAAACCCCTATTTCGGTGCCGAACAGGGCAGCCAATGATCGTGGCTGTCCGCCGTCACCGGCCGCCTTCCGCCGTCGTCCACCTGTCCCGGCCGACCCCCACCGATCCCTGGGTGAGCCCCCGACCCTTGGCCGGCCTTGTCCCGGCCCGTGTAGCCGAAAAATGGCCAAAATAGTAGAGTTTGCCGGTTGAATATTCTGTTATTCACTGTTTCAGGCTGCCGGCCGCCGCTCGCCGGAGCTCCGCCGCCGGCCACCTGTTTCAGGCTGCCGGCCGCCGCTCGCCGGAGCTCGAGCCTAAGCAATCAGTAGCCCCCTTTGTGCATTCTAGCCAGAGTTCTTGTGATGACCCGAACGACCCGGCTCCCCCGGTTGGTTATGACGACCCGGATGTCGAGTTTACTCAGTAGAGGGTTAGATTCCTTTTGGGGTCAGAGGACTGATGATGTTTTTGTAGGGGTACTGTTTTGGAGTAGATGAGAGTTAACCTTACCTGACTCCTGTATCTTTTTGTAAGTCCTAGAGGGCCGCCCCGAAGCATGGGGTTGTAATTATCAGTTGATGGCTTTGTAAGGTTATAAATCATCTATTCTCATCAGCCTTTAGTGTTGTGATATCTGGCTTTACTTTCTATCTAGCCCATATGGTTTTATTGAATGGAAGATTGTACGTTCCGCACGCGTAGTATAATCTTAGGTCGATAGCAGTTGCCTGGGACGCTATCTATTATGACCTGGTGGCGTTTTGGCAAGAGATGTCGCGGGTTCGAGAGTCGGGACGTGACAAGAAAGGCATAGAATAAACTGCAGGAAGAATTTTGAGGTCCTGCCGAGCATGCCTGGAGTTTCTGAAATTGGATTAAGGACGAGTATTAAAATTGTATTCCAATTTCTAAAATAGAAATGTGTAGAATTGTCTATAATTTTTATGGTCTAGAATTGTGTAGTAAAATAGAATTCTCTAGGTTTCTTTGAAAAAGTCAAAAAATATTATCTCAAAAAAAAAAAACCCTTAGACGGTGGAAAATCAAGAACCTAGAATTCTCCACTAAGTCGACTGTAATTCTTATAAATAGGAGATAGTGGGCGTACATTTAGTGTGAGAGGAGTAAGATCACAAACTCAAATCCTTACCTCCAATGCTCTTCCATCAACTACTTTTGTAAACTATTTTGTTCTACTAATGAAATTATTTTTCTTTTATCCTATGACCTATATTCTTTGAAATCTATCTACACCAATCATGCCACATACATCTACACTTGCATATTACTAACCACAAACCTTCATTGGCCATCTCAATACCAAGCTACCGCGCACAATTTAATTTTTCAACATGGTATCAAAGCCAGGCACGTACGGATGGTTTTGGGCATTTGTCTTCACCATCTTCAACTAAAATCGAAGTCAGAGCCTAAGCCCAAGCCAGAGCCTAAGCTAGCCAGAGTCGGAGCTAGAGCCAAACTAAAACAAAGGCCAACGTTACCACATGAACAAAAACATCAACTATAAGAATGCCTGACAAAGGTTATCCATCTCTACATTCGATGGGTACAACCACAATTAAGAACATTGATGGCCCGAGATATATGGGACATCATTGAAGAAGGACATGCATAGTCGAAAAAAGATGCAAGTGTTTTGGCAAGTCAACTACGGAAGGATGAAAGAGATCATGGAACAAAGATCGTCAAAAAGGCATGGGAGAAGAACTTCAGGGAGAATTCCTAGCCAAGTTCCAAATGATATAAAGCATGCTAAGAATATCATGAAATTGGATCAAAGGGGAGTGTTGAAATTTATGATCCAATTTCACGGGTTTTCTAGGATAAGAACTTGCGAGTGCAAGTCTAGAAAAATCCTAGGAAAAATCTAGTATATGAGCAGCCGTGCAAGGATAAGTCTTTCAAGCTTGTGTATAAGAGTGGATAGAAAATATCTTTGAGTGTGGGAACAAAATTTTGACAAGCAAGTATATATCCAATTTAGAACAATCCGCTATGTCGGTGGATCAGCTCTATAAATAGAGCTTGCACTCAATTGTTGCAGTGTGTGAGAAGAGGGCTCATAAAGCCACATCCAAATGCTCCTCCACCCATGTTCCTCCCATTAACTATGCTTGTAAACTTATTTTGTTCAATTAATGAAAATACTTTTCTTTTATTCCATGACTTATATCCTTGAGTTATTCAATATTGTCCCTTGTTCATCATCTAACAAATACATGACTAACCCCAAACTTTCATCGGCTATCGACACCAAGCTTTTGCGCTCAATCTAATTTTCAACAATTATAATTACTGCATTTGACATTGGCCTCGGTTCTCTATTTATTTTAAAGATGGGGTGACCCGCTAGAAAATTAGTCGGCTCTTGGACCTACAATTTCTCTAGTTCTAGTAAATCGGACAACACTTGTTGAATCGTATAGGATTTTTATAGAAGTCATGTAAGCGTCTTTTCAGATGTATACCGTCTTTGAATGAGTTCTTGGGAGTTCTCCCTAATGAAATACCGATCAAAACTCTTTATGCTGCAAATTTTGGACCTCTAAAGTTCTTGTTCAAAGCAACGCCCTCCAGTTCATGTAGAAAGACGACGTTCATCGCTGTGTCTTCTTCCAGTTTTGCCTTTGGCAAGCAGAATCTGGGGGAAGGATGCTCAAGTATATAAACCAATTGATTGCAAAGTTCAATGTGACATCTTCGTACGGTACCAGATCACTAGGCTCCCAATTTGACTTTTCTTCAAAACCACTACTCCCACTTTAGTCCAAGGCTAAAATGAGCAGCTTCAGTGCGACAGAAGTGTTAACTAATGAAATGCGAATAACGTTTCGTGTCACGTTGCGACGCTTGAATAAGCGACATCCCTATCAAATGATCTCAGGTCATAAAGGATAATGTCACAAGCACGTTATCGACCTAGATATTTAAATTGATGATCACCTCAATCAAAGCACGACAACTTAGCTAGTCTACATCTTTGTTTATCAAGGGAATGAAATGTCTACGATCCCACTCTTCAAGTGACTTTCTACAATCCCCAGAAAACTATGTTAAGGTTAAATAACTTTCAAAACTACTCTAAACATCACCATCCTCAACTACCACCATCCACAATAGCTCTCCTCAAACCTCTGTTCTCTCGGACCTGAAAATGATAACCCACGACGGGATGAGAAATAAATCTCTATGAGTCAATGCCTAAGCCCGGCTAGGGCGTTGATTCGCTCAGAATATCCTATTGAACAATCACATCATCACAAAACAAATATTTCAAGCACATGCAAGCTTACCCGCTAGGAAGTCACACATAATGCGATGCAGACGCAATATGATAGTCAATCAACCAACTGATAGCAAAGCATAACATCAGCTTACATACACAGAACACCACACACGGTCCATTTATTAACAGATACGACCCTTAGGTTTAGCCTCTAGTAAGTTGGTGTTCTCTTGCTAGGAATAGGTATTCCTTCAATAATAATGATCGATAGTCTCCTGGGTACCCTCGGGACGGACATATCAGGTATCGTCCCTTGGTCCCCCCGAGCCGACCATAATAATCTCCTTGGTACCCCGGGATGGATTTATTAAATATATTGAGTGTCGTCCCTGGTACCCTTGGGTCGACGATAATAATCTCCCTGGTACCCCGGGATGGAAATATTAAATATATTAAGTATCGTCACCTCGTACCCCCGGGTCGGCGATAATAATTTCCCTGGAATCCCGGACAGATATATTAGATATACTGAGTATCGTCCCCTGGTACCCCCGAGCCGACGATAATAATGCCCCGGAACCCTTAAAACGGATATATTATGCATATTAGATATCATTCCCTGGTACCTCCGGGTCGACGATAACCAAGTGACCACTCAAGCACATTCAACATCTAGCTATTTTATTTCTTTGAATTTATTTGAATGCTCATACGCATGCTCAAAGACTTGGGCAAAGGCTATTTTCATGTTTAAATGTGCCATTGGATCTCATACGTGGTCACATGAAGGCACAATGCTATCGACTGACATTTCAAGAAACTCAAGTCAATTAGCCTCCAAGCAATCATCCAATATCATCCATAGTCGTTCAACACATTCAAATCAAGCATTTCAAGAGATGATCAATCGATTGAAGCTACTCGATCTCGCTACAATATCTAATTCCAAACGCCAGTCAATTGTACACTCGTCCCTAACCTATTGCTTGTTCGCAATCAAACAATGGCATGCAATTGTTTAATGAATCAATCATCTAGTCTAAATAATCAACTAGCCACAGGCAAACTACTTAATTTGACTAATTTAATTAATCCTGACCATTTAATCTAAACCCAGTTTTTAACTAAACCGATCACGATCGAGTTACCTAAACACCCTAACGATCAATTAACTAATCATAAATGTAATTAGCACCCTAAGTAAGGATTAAGGGTTTACTCACAATCTAATGATCTTGGGAACGATCATGACAATATGTAGTGGCATCGATCCTTAGCGAAACTCTTGGGTTCCTCGACGGTCACAGCGCAGGCACAAGTCCTTGGTCATATAGGCACACGGCCTGGGATCTTGGTAAACGAGCCCAGGATCTCAGCACAGAAGCCCGGTTACGCAGGCACACTTTCTCAGCCACGGCCTAGGCACAACTGGTTCATGGTCAAGTCACGGATCAAGTATGGGCTTCAGGTCCAACAAGATCCGAGCTCGGTCTTGGCTCGACGAGGAACGGGACTGGCCAAGCTTAGAACTTTAGTTTAAGGGGGGCATTGGGATCGAGAAGCTCGAGATGGTGGCCGGAATGGCAGCAGTCGGCAGAGGCGTCAAGTCGGGTCTGGTGCATAGGAAAGAGGAAGATGAAGGGGAGGCTGCCGGCTTGGGGGTTTCGCGAGGTGACAACGATCGGTTGGATAGGCGGGTAATAACTCGATGGACGATAGTAGTGTGAAGTGGATCAGCGAGGCAAAGGGCAATGGCACGAGGAGAAAGAGTGGCGTTAGAGGCTGCAAGTTGAGGGCTATCGCACAATTGGTCGCAGGTGAGGCAACAGGCTGAAAGGGACACTAGGCGATCGGTGATGGTTCAGTGAGGTAGCACGGTGACAAACTGATACAGACTGGATCGGGTAAGGGGCTGGTCAAGCAAGAATCGAAGGAAAATGAAGAAGAAAGAAGAAGCAGAGAAAGGGGAGTATCGTTCGATCCATAGGAAGAGAGAGAATGAGGAGAGAGTAGAAAGGTAGAGAGAGAAGAAGAAGTTGACTGATGGAGATGATGTAGGTGGTTGGCTAGCGTGGAAAAGAGAGGAGAGCTATGGGTCAAAGAGTCAACACATACTATTCATCAATTTGTCTCTTATGCATCATATCTAAGGACACTTCAGCAATTTGGCTCAAGGAGTAAATGAATCTATCAGTACCAAAAACTGAAGGCAATTGGTATTTTCACGGCGAGGGTTCGGCAGTATAATTTAATGGCTCAACTGCTCATGTTTGACTTCTTGAACTAATTAAATTGACTTCCAATGCTTGTCCTTTATATCGCAAAAATATCATCCTATTTGCCCGTTCGAAATTCGAGACTAAAATCTATAGAACTTATTTCTTTATATACCTCGAAATTTCGAGACGTCACAACTCTCTTCTCCTTAGGAAATTTCATCCTCGAAATTAAATCACCGCTACCCTTCTTCAAAAAGATAAGGATAATCACTATTCATGACCTTTTCGTTCTCCGAGGTAGCTCCTTTTGTGTCATGGTGACGCCAACCCATTTTGATCAAGGAAATCATCTTGATCCGAAGAACCCACCCGCTCTTTCTTATCATCAATCCCATTGGGCGATCCATGCAAAATGCCTTTTTATCCATTGCAATTTCTTCCACCCTCGACATACGAGCGGGATCAGACTCATGATTCTTCAAACATGATGTGGGGAAGGCACTAGAGCAAGTTTCGGTCATTACGTCGGACGACAAGCTAGATTTTCAATTCTTTCCAAGAACAGTCTAACGTAGCTCGAGCTCAACTTCCCTTTCTTGCTAAATCAAAACATTTTTATTATGGGCAACACCTTCAAGAACACCAGGCGACACCTTTAGGAACATGATCGCCCACTTGAAACTCCGAATGTCTACGCCTTTTATCTGTGTAATATTCCCGACGACTCTGAATTTTTCTGAGCCTTCCTCTCATAACTTTGATAGTTTCTAACAGCTGTTGTCCCAGCTTAAGACTAGTTATCTTTCTTTTACCAACTTTGCTTCTACACACGGGCGTCCTACAAGCTCTACATATATCGCTTCGAAAGGTGCCACTTTAAAAACTCTATTCTCATTGTTGTCATAGGCAAACTAGACCAGATGCAGTTGTTCCTCACAGCTGCCATTGAAATCAAAGGCACAGGCTCTCAACACATCCTCAAATGTCCAAATTGTCAAATCAAACTGACCATCTATCTACGGTTGATAAATCTCACTGAACTGCAGCTTCGTTCCTAACGCAGTTTGTAAGCTTTCTAAAAGGTGGCAGCGAACTTAAGATCACGATATGAAGTAATTGTCATTGACACTCCACGAAGTCACACATTTGACGCATAGACAATTCTACTCATCTGTCCAAAGCGAAGTCTTGTTGCACTCTAATAAGATACGCCGACTTTGTCACTCTATCTATCGTAACCAAATCAAACTATTGTCTCTTTGATTCCTTAGCACATCATCATGAAGTCCATCGTGACAAACTCTCATTTCCATTACAGGGTTTCCAACGGCTGCAACAATCCTCTAGGCTCACAACACCGTGCCTTGACCGGTTGATATATTGCCACATGTTAGCTACATTAACCTTTAGTCCAATCTACCAAAAACATTATCATAGATTCTGATGCACCATTGTGCCAACTGGACTAGTACTATAGCTACTACGATGGGTTTCTTACTAGGTTTCCTTCTCAACAAACGCAAGACCCTTATGTTCATTACCTCACTCAACTCTGAACTCTTACCAAGCTTTCGTTGTGTACTCTAATCACTTGTCTTCCATAGTTGCCACATCTCGCAATCTTAATCTTATACAGAATCATCACCGATCCTAATAACTCCAAGATTTGGCAAACCTCACTATACCTTTCACTCTTTGTTTGCCATTGCGAATTTTCTTTATTTGCTTCCACATTCTTTCATTTCGTATGTTACCTAAGGTCCCATTGGTTACAATCCTCAAGCGGAATACACTTCACCGAGACATTGTTAGGTCGTCAGTCAACTAACTCGCACGATTAAATTGCTCCAAGGCTATCCTGGTCACTTACTAGGGAAACTCTGACTCACATTTGGAGGTCCAAACCAAACTTCAATAGTACCACAAGGCACACTAGCATCGCTTAATTGCAACATCTCAATCCATTCATCATCCTTTATCTGTCGTCTGAGATATAACACTATACACTTTTAGAATAAAAATTTCACTTTAAGAACCAACTTCATTGTCATGAAAGCATGCAGGTCACGATCGTCTTCACTATTCAACATTCATCGTTTAGCTTTGCTTTAATCCCTATCCATTTGAACTTCCTAACTTCATAAGTAACCATCACATCTCAAAGATTAATCACTTAAGGTCAAGACATGTTGCCTAAGGCCAAACTATAACCTCATGTCCGATCGCTATCCAGACAAAACT
Organism: Rhodomyrtus tomentosa; assembly: GCA_028455895.1. Classification (NCBI taxonomy): domain Eukaryota; kingdom Viridiplantae; phylum Streptophyta; class Magnoliopsida; order Myrtales; family Myrtaceae; genus Rhodomyrtus; species Rhodomyrtus tomentosa. Next base: position 38,844,097 of record JAPCWY010000004.1, read on the forward strand.
CATAAGCATTCAATCACCTGGCACTTAGTCCAAATGTCCATCGTTCACTGTCTTGTGATCCTTGTTTCACCAATCAGGGCCGTCAATAAAATTGATAACTTAAACAATTAATGTGTCTCATAAATTCAAACCTATAATCCATTATTGATTACCACATTCGTTCCAAACAGGCTAGCCCCCGAGCTCCAACGATTTAAACCTAAATCCTTACCTTACGAATTTATCTTCCAAAGTACCTGTTAACCACTATATTATATCTTCAAGTTTGGTCGAAATCGAAAGTATGATTATATAATCTAACTGGCCCGTCATCTAAACATTTCTATCCACTTCCTGAACCTCACACCATCAATTAATTAGAACGTTTCCACGATAATCAATATCTAAAACAAACAAAAAATAAAGAAAATTTCAAACCTATGACCCACCAAAATCAATTGCCAAACTTCATGTTCTCAAACTATTGATATGAATTTTCCATCTTAACTTATCGTACATAAATAAATCATTAAGCCTTAACCACGTTCACCCGTCCAACTCTACATATATGAGTTCCTAGTTCTCATTCACTTCTTTGCGAATCTCCATCCAATCATCATTCAGGACCATCAATGAAAATCTATAATTAAAATCATTAGAGTACCACACAAGTTCAAACTTATGTAATCCACTAATATCGGTCGTTTCCTTACAACCCACGCTCTTAAGTCAAGTTTATGGATACACCTTTCCCACTTCGACTCATTGTCTCTCTTAAACAATCGCACCAAGATCATGGCTATGGTAGAGTGCCTGTCCACAAAATTCCAATAATAGTTTGCCAAACCTAAGAAAATTCAAACCTTTGTTCTTATTGTAGGCCTCGACCAATCCATGACCGCTTTGATCTTAGTCAAATTCACATATACCCCTTTTTCCAAAAACCACATGACGTAAGAAAGCTAACTAGTTAACCTAAACTCGCATTTACTAAACTTAGCAAATAATTTAGGCTTTCTATGATTTCTCCCTATAATCCTCAAATGCTACTCATGATCCTAGAACTATATGAGTACTCATAAAGATCACCTATGAACACTACCTCCAGTCGATCCAGTTACTCCTTGCAATCTCTATTCGTTAGATCCATAAAAGCAGTAGAAACATTTGTCAAACTAGACGTCATAGTAAACTCGTAATGTTTACAACGCAACCCAAATGAAATTTTCATCGTGTCCTCCTTCTTAAGGCTTAACTACCTGTCCATTTTACTTACCACAACAAAGGTATTTTTCCCTTGGCGACGCGCTAGCGCGAATAAATCCTTTATCCAATGACTCATGCATTTGCACCTTGAGCTCATTAAGCCCTGACAACGTCATCCTATACGACGCCTTAGAGACCGGCTCCGTTCCAGAAGCTAACTCAACCACAAACCCCATTTCCCTTTCTGGAGACAATCTAGGCAACTTTTGAGGAAAGACACCTGAAAATCCACACATAACCGTGATGTCCTCCATTCTAGGTTCCTCAATGGAAGTATCAAACACCATGTAATATTGACAACTATCTCCAGCGGATGAGTCATTTCAAGTGGCGAAACTAACAAACTCGAGTTTTCTCCTTTGTTACAATTAAAATCATAACTAACCCCATCAAACGAGTCAAATCACATCACCTTGTGATAACATCCATTGTAGCTCCAAGACATTTTATCTTAATAATCACATCAAATTTTCACATCGCCTCCACAATCAAATCTATTCTCGCATCGTGCCAACCTATAATCTACTTACACCCAAAACATCCTACAGTAGACTCTATCTCATTCTCTAGCTATATAGAGATTTTAAACATTGTTCCTAGCAGTCCCAAACTCAACCCAACAAGTTTAACTAGTTACACTCCCAGCAAGTACCTTGTGGGACTCTGCTCACCCAAAGCAATACTAATGCGAGCTTACGCATACAGCGTTAAAATTTGAGTAATAAACACCTGCAACACAACTCAACATCCTAAGATTCAAATAATAATCACATGCACAAAGCTTAAGAACCTACAAACTATCCCAAATCACAATCCTCTTTATCACTCCAAACCAAGACCGGATGGATTAGGCTAGCTTTGCTCTGATACCACCTTGGGCGGGGATGTCACGCCTCGACTCTCGAGCATGCGGCATCTCTACCAAATTGCCTCAGGTGATAAAGAATAATGTCATGTCATAAAGGAAAATGTCCTATGCACGTTATCGGCCCGTATATTTTATCTCTCATTACGCGTGAGGAACATGCAACTCCAAACATCAAAGAAAACAACATGGATATTTAAACATACGATCACCTCAATCAAAGAGCGACAACTCACCAAGTCTACTATTCATTTAATTATCTTTATTTATCAAGGGAATGAAATGTCTACAATTCCACTCTTCGGGTGACTTTCTACGATCCCTAGAAAACTAGGTTGAGGTTAAATAACCTTCAAAACTACTCCAAACATCATCGTCCTCAACTATCGATATACACAATAGGTCTCCTGGCTTGAAAATGGTAACCCACGACGGAGTGAAAAATAAATCTCAGTAAGTCAACGCCTAAACCTGGCTAGGGCGTTAATTCGCTCAGAACATCCTACTGAACAATCACATAATCATAGAACAAATATTTCAAGAACGTGCAAGCTTACCCACCAAGAAGCCACACATAATGCGATGCAGACGCAACATAACAGTTAATCAATCAAACGATGACAAAATATCACATCAGCTTACATACAAAGAACACCACACATGGTCCATTTATTAATAGATACGACCATTATGCCTAGCACTGTAGTCAGTCGGTGTTCTCTTAGTTGGTGTTCTCTTTGTGGGAATAGGTATTCCTTCAATAATAATGATCAATAGTCCCTTTAGTACCCTCAAGACGAACATATCAAGTATCGTCCCCTGGTACCCTTGGGTCGATAATAATAATTTTTCTAGTACCCTAAAATGGATTTTTTAAATATATTGAGTGTCGTCCCCTGGCACCCCCGGACCGACGATAATAATCCCTCGATACCCTCGAAATGGTTATATTAAAATATATTAAGTATCGTCCCCTGGTATACTCGAGCCGACGATAATAATCCCCTGGTACCCACGGGATGGATATATTAGGCATCTTGGGCATCGTACCTTGGTACCTTCGGGCCTAGGATAACCATGATGTGACCACTCAAGCACATTCGACATCCGGCCATTTCATTTCTTTGAATTTAATCGAATGCTCATATGCATGCTCAAAGACTTAGCCAAAGGCCATTTTCATGTTAAAATATGCCATTGAATCGCATGTGGTCATGTGAATGCACAATGATATCGACTGACATTTCAAGCAACTCAAGTCAATTAGCCTCCAAGAAATCAACCAATATCATCCACAGTCGATCAAGGCATTCAAATCAACCATTTCAAGAGACAATCAATCGATCGAAGCTAGTCAATCTCTCTACAATATCCAGTTCCAAATGCCAGTCATTTGTATACTCGTCTCTAACCTATGACTCGCTCGCGATCAAACAATGGCATGCAATTGTCCAATGAATCAATCATCTAGCCTAAATAATCAACTAGCCACAGGCTACCTATTTAATCTGACTAACTTAATTAATCATGGTCATTTAATCTAAACCCAGTTTCTATCTAAACTGACCACGATCAGGTTACATAAACACCCTAACGATCAATTAACTAATCCTAAGAGCAATTTACACCCTAACTAAGAATTAGAATTAACTCACAATCTAATGATCTCAGGAAAGATCACGACAATCCGCGGCGGCGTCAATCCTCGGCGAAGCTCTCTGGTTCCTCGACGGGCACGGCCCAGGCATACGGGCATAAGTCCTCGATCATATGAGCACATGGCCCGGGATCTCGGCACTTGAGCCTGGTTACGTGGACACTCTTTCTTGGCCATGGCCTGGGCAGGACTGGTTCACGGCCGGGTTACAGCTTAAGTACGGGATTCAGGTCCACCAGGGTTCGAGCTCGATCTTGGCTCAACGGGGAATGGGGCTACCCAAGCTTGGGGCTTCAGTTTAAGAGGGCGTCAGGATTGGGAAGCTTGAGATGGTGGTCGGAGCACCTACAGTAGGCAGATGCATTAGGTCAGGTCTGGCATGCACGAAGGAGGAAGAGGAAGGGGAGGCCATGGGGTTCGGGGGTCTCACAAGGCGACAACGATTGGTGGGACAAGTAAGTGATAGCTCGATGAACGACAGTGGTGTGGGATGGAGTCGTGAGGCAAGCGGTGATGGCACAAGGAGGAAGAGTGTGGTGTCGGGGGCTGCAAGTTGGGGGCTGTTGCACAGTTGGTCACGGGTCAGGCAACAGGCCAGAAGGGTGCCAATTTGTCGGTAATGGCTCGGTGAGGCGACGCGGCGACGAACTGATGCAAACAGGGTTGGGTGAGGGGCTGGTTGAGCAAGAACAAAAGGAAGAAGAAGAAGAATGAATGAATGAAGAAGAAAGAGGAAGCAAGGATAGGGGAAGCCTCATTCGGTCCATAAGAAGAGAAAGAAGGGGGAGAGAGAGGAAAGGTAGAGAGACAAAAAGAAGTTGACTGATGGAGAGGATGTAGGTGGTGATAAAATATTGGATACAGACTTAGTAAAGTCTTCGTGATCCAAACCATGATTGATTGAGCAACACGTGTCGTAGAGGTCCATCAATCAGAAAAAAAAAACTGTCATTTAAGGGCCTAAAGTGTTCTTCCTTTTTCAAAAAAGGGCACAAAGTAGACGTTGATTCAAATAAGCGCCTAAAGTGGCCTTTTTGTTTCAAAGAAGAGTCGAGTATGAGTATTTTAGTCATTTCCTTTGTTGAAATTTTTTCTTTTCTTTTTTCTTTCTTTTTTTATTTTTCCTTTTTATGTCTTCCTACCATAGCTCACCGTGGCCGAGCACCGATGTCGACGGCGACGAGCTCGCGGAGGCAAGTGGATGACGAACACGGCCCCGCCCTTGCGAGCTAAGGGGCCCTCGCCGGCCTCGCTCGCGCCAGTCGAGAGCTGCCCTTGCCAACCTGAGTTGAGGGCTGCGCACGCCGGCCAGATCTAGCAAGACCATTCGTCGCCTCACCTAGGCGAGGCCGACGAAAGCCACTCTTTGCTCACGAGCCTTGACCTCTAATTCAAGAAGGTATGTAGCCAACTCTCTTACCACAGCGGTGTCTATCTCTCTCCCCCCCCCCCCCACATATCTTCTTCTCTGTATCGTCTTGTTGGGTCATCGCCTAGGCGTAGACTCAAAGGATCGATTGGGAGAGAATGGATCCAGACGCAGTGGCGAAGGCGTTCATGGAGCACTATTGCTCGATGTTCGATGCGAACCGAGTCGGCCTGGCCAATTGCGAAATTGTCTGGTTTTTGCCGCTTGCGAAATTGTCTTATCTAACCAGAACTCCAGTCTCCATTTATGGAATTTTTCATAGCTCCAATGCTCTCTCTATGTTCGCCTTCTTCATGCAAAAAGGCGTGGCGGTCAAGCGCGCAGGAGGGATCAGAAGCATCGCGGATGCGATTGTTCTCTCGGATCAAGGAAGCTGAGTTGATTTTCCAGATTCCGAGCAATTGAATTTGGGGAGAATAAGCGGCGATGGAGGAGATGATGCGTAGACAAGCGGAGGACGACGGGAGAGGAGGAGGACGAGGGATAATGCGAGGTGGGGGAGTTGAGGGATCGAATCAAATCGTCGAGCGAAAGCCGATTCGACCCCCTGACCAACGAGTTTGGGCTGGACGACTCCAATCGTCGAGAGTTCAGCCACGAGAGCATCATCAACGGCATCAGGGACCCCTCCAGAGGTCTCGTCTCCACCCTGAGAACAGGTCACGATCTTCGAGGGCTAGAAGATCCAGTGCTCCTAGAGCATCGTCGCCAAGCTCACCTCACTCCCTTTCTAGCAGTGCCAGCACAACATCACCACCATCGATTGCCAACCCTCCAGACCCGCCAACGGTATGCTCGTCTTCGTCAATATAAACCTCTAGCTTACAGCAGCACGCCTTCAAGTTCAGCCAAGTCTCCTTTTGTCTGTGAGTTAAGGCAGGAAGAAATAAAAAGAAAAAAGAAAAAAAGAAAGAGAGAAGAAAGAAGAAAGAAGTTCAGAAAGTGAAATGACCAAAATATCCATACTTAAACCCTTTTTTTAAACAAAAAGAGCATTTTGAGCCCTTAATTGAATCAAGGTCCACTTTGGGTCCTTAAACGAAATTTTCCAAAAAAAAAGTTTCTCTCTCCTCTCTCTTCATTGTCTCTCTCTTTCTCTCTCGTTGCTTCGCGGCGACGAAAACTAGAAGACATTGGCTGACCATGGAGCTCCAAAACCATGGCAATTACGACCTTTAGGACACAGATTTGACGAGATTGTGCCATCATAGTCATAGAGCTTGAGCCGTGAGCTCGAACTTCACGGAGTTTCACAACCGGAGATCAAGAAGACGTCGGCCATGGTAGCGTAGCTCGAGCCAAAGGCTCGTAGAACTCCGTGGCCGTAGCTGCCATGGCCCCGGAGATCGAGCTTAAGCTCCATAGCCATAGCGGATGCGAGGCCGAGCTCTGCAACAGGGACGGAGAAGACGTCGGCGAACGACGGGACAAGATCCATTGGCAGCGAGCCAGTTACCAAAGACTCTAACTGCGCTCTTCGCCACAGCCCTTAATGGCGATGACTTGTGCTGGAGTTCTGGAATCAGGCGAAAAAGAGGGAAATAAATCGTTTAATCTTTCCTTAGAAGTTTAGGCCCTAACCTTGCAATTTGGGTCGTTCTTGTTATGAATGGATGTCACAGATTATAACTAACAAAAATATATAAAAAAAATTCAAAAGTTTGCCTACTAAAAATCGAAAATCTGAGCTGTACATTCAAAAATAGACGGTCCGGATTGCAAGGTTAGGCGCCTAATCTTCTGAGGAAAGATTAGACGATCCGGATCCGAAAAAGAGAGGGTGGGAGATCGCAGAAATCGGGCGAAGAAGAGAGGGAAAAAACAGAGAGGAAAGAGAAACTTCTTTAAAATGGTGGGCCAATGCGACACGTGTCGCATTTTTAATGGAGAAGAGTATTGCGGACGTGGCACCCCGACGGTGACCCAATATTTTCTCGTGGGTGGTTGGTTGGCGTGGAAAAGAGAAGAGAGGGGGCCAAGGGTCAAAGAGTCAACTCATAGTATTCACCGGTTTGCCTCTTATGCATAATGTTTAAGGGCACTTGAATAATTTGGCTCGCGGAGTAAATTAATCTACCGGTACCAAAAACTAAAGGCAATTGGTATTTTCACAGTGAGGGTTCGGCAATACAATTTAACGGCTCGACTGCTCAAGTCTGACTTCTCGGACTAATTAAATCGACTTTCAATGCTTGTCCTTTATATCGAAAAAATCTCAACCTATTCGCCAGTTAGAAATTCGAGACTAAAATCTATCGAACTTATTTCTTTATAGACCTCGAAATTTCGGGACGTCACATTTTGTTTACAATCTCAAGCCTTTGGATGATAGTGATCTCACAAGTTCTTTAGATGGTATCGTCACTTACTTTTATTCATGATTTGTGCCTTGCCGTTGGACTTCGATGCTTTCCCTGGTTTGAGTTTCTGGAACAGGAAGATGTGCATGACGCTGGCCGTGCGAGTGTGAAACGTCGAAGTTCTTGTGCGTCAAATCTTTTAATGGGTGAGGAGTTTGTTATACCTTTTGCTCCGGAATAGAACCTCGTCCTGACGTGATCTGTATTTGATTGGAGTCTTCATGGGCCTGCATATGTAGTCTCATTCATGTTAGTCAAGTGTCCCGATCTTAATGGTCTGTGATATCTTCCAGCAGGAAATCTTGTGAGCTGTTCTATGGTGATAGCTCGAACGAGGTTTCTTACAATCACCTGCCATTGCAAGCTTGTGAGTTCGTACTTCAATCCCTTTCCTGAAGCGGAGCAGGATATGTAAATTTCCTAGCCGACAACATTAGTGATTTTGGCCTGTAAGCGGAGCCATCGGCCTGACCGCACTTCAACTTTGCCATACTTTGCTGATTGTCTGATCGGCCGGACAAACCGATAGAACAATACCATGTGAAGTGAGACAACGGCTTCCATAATGTGGAAATCCAAAACTGGTCTCCTGAGCCAATCCGTATCGTAAGATGAACACATTTTTGGCCAGAAGAAACTTACTTTTGTGTCTTGTTGAGTTTTAAGTTTTTCCGGAGAGAAGCTACTTCGTTGCCTCCCGTGAATCGAAATCAGACTGTTGCCTCCGTTGACTACATTTTCCTTTCGGGCATCACAACACCTCATCAATACCTTTTGTATAGCCTTTAGCTGTGTCATGTTTCATCATTTCTGGCATAAACAGTCTTTTAAACCCATTTAGAAAAGATAGATGCTTGACAAGCTTTCTTGATTCCGTATCTTGGATAATGTATAATAACCCCGGAATCATCCCAAAAATCTGTGATTTGCTGGATAACTTCGATGAACAAGCCTGGCGAGATCTCACAATTCATGAGCTATGGCACATTAACATTAGTCCGTCATTCAACTCACTGAGATCATGGAACTCCCCTGAAGCTGCAGACTCTTTTTGCAACAGAAGACAGTAAAATCTCTTCATAGAGCAGTCAATATGAATCTGTCAACAAAAACAGAACCAACTTTACATTTTCCTTTGCCTAACAAGTCCTAGGATTCTGTCCCTGGCAAGGGTTTTTTCAACAAAGGAAGGTCTTGACCACAGGGCTAGGATCCATGGCAAGACTAGCCACCGAAGCACCTCTCTTGCTCAGTGAAGAAGAAGGAGATAAAAATGAACCCTTTGAAATCGAACTCTTCTTCGATATGGTAGGCCTTGGGCTGTATGACTTGTGGCCATGATTGTCCAATGCCCCAGCAAAGCTCTTGCACATTTTCAACCTTTTCCTGTGAGGGTTCTCTTTCTTCACAAGATCCTCAATGCTCTGAACTCTGGCCAGGGATGTGAAAGACTGGGACTTCCCTTGGTAAAACTTGGAAAGCCCTCTCCTGCAAAATGACCAACAATGAAATGGTTATCAACATTGCAACAGCGATTGTCCCCCACAAGAATGAGTTGCAGAGATGGTATTCACACTCCCAGAAAAAGAGAAACTTTGCTTACTTGATCGGGAGGTGAGTCATGAGCTCAGATAGTTCATACAGAGGCCCATGGCCATTTGATAAAGAGGCTGATGATGAGGAGGAGGAGGAAGAAGAAGGACACAATGTTGAGGAAGATGCATCCTCCGCCAACTCTGACGACGAACACGACGACGATTCATCAGACCCCAGAGAGTCTCCCATGGAGGATTCAGACTCATAACACTCGCCGCCGGTCGCATCAACAAGCTTCGGATCATCATCCTCGTCCCTGCAGCAGCTCTGCTTTTCTCCACCCATCTTCGTCCTAATCATCAGCACAAAGAACACACCAGACAAGAAGAAGATTGCAGAGAACCGCCGAAGAAGAACAAGGAGGAGGAGGAGGAGGAGGAGAAGGGTCTGATCTATCAGATCTCTGCAAACTAATGGAGGAAACAAGCAAATGATTTCTGGGTCCTCTTCTGGGGGAGCAACGAACGCATATATAAATGCAAATCAAGCAAGCAAATTAGGAGGGGTGCATCGGATAGCATTCGACTATTTTATTCATTGTGGCTTTATCCTGATGATTTGTCATCATCGCCTTCGCCTTCTTAAGCATTGAATTTATTTTTTTCTTTTCTCGGACCACAAGGAAAGAGGATAAGGCCCAAGTCTCGGAACACATCCATGTCTGAGTCACCACCAATCTTCTCTTTCCTTTTTTTCTCTCTCATGGTGGGAACTTGGGTCGCTTTCCATGGCATCTTTTGCTTGCTTTGCTTTGCTCCCGCAGAGACAAAACATATTCATAGCTTGGTTTCTGTTTTTTCGATGTCTCCCGTGAAATTGGTGTGGTTGGCTCGATATACTATGGATGCGATTGGTAACATTTTTAAAAGTAGATTTCTTACTTCAGAAATATCTCTCGGGTAGTAATCCATTTAGTAATTTAATTTTCGAAATAGAAGTTGATTTGGTAAAAAAAAAAAAATTACTTTTGAAAGAAATTTTTAATTATGAAGTTATTTTTCTCAAATTTAAGAATTTTTGAAAAAAAATTACCTCTCAACTTAAAAAGTATTTCTCAACCATCGTCTGCCACCGCCACTAACTACCAACCAATGCCACAGCCAACCACTACCAACCTCCGCCATTCTCCAGCTACTAGTTACGATCGTTGATCGCCCAATGCCGACCACCGTCGCTCGCCGCCAACTGCAGGCCACTGCTACCCTCTGCCACCAACCATCAACCACTACACCGTCCGTCGACCGTCGCTACCAAATTGCAGCGACGGTTGGGGATGTGTTTTGTCCCCCGAACAAACCATCGGATCGGAAAAAAATTAATCCTATCCAGCATCTCGAGAATCCTTCGGATTGGAATAAGTTCGGATGAATCTGGGATGATCACATGCGCCGTTCAACCAAACGAAAGAATCGAATACAACGGATCTTCCCGGTGCTTTTTATCCTATCATATCCTATCATCGGCGCGCGATTCTTATCCAGGCGAACAAACACGCTCTCATGGATAATGGATATGATCCCGAGCTGTGCCGTGTTAACGTCGATCATTTGTGCTCCACGCTGTGCGGGAACGATGTCTTTGTCTATGGCACGATGAGCGTTTCGGTACCAGTCCATTCGGCACGATCCCCATCAAAATCGAACGAGGGTCGCCGTCGGAAAGGCTACCCGAAAGGCAAAACTATAGTTGGCTAGTTAGGTAAACTCAGCATCGATAATGTCTCCCCTAGGGGGGGAGATACTGAACGAGACCGGCGACATCTTAGAATCGTGGCCACTTGCGGTTGTGAGATTGGTGCTTCCCGGACCAAATCCATTTTTCTAGTCAGCATTGGAATTCATTACACGCAACCAGGAAAGCTGTGCTCCTTCCGGATAAGGGCGGCACCTTCTACCCTCGACAAAGCCACCAAATAATTACCTATCTAAGCAATGAATGGCTCGGAAGGCGTTTTCCACACAAATACAAAAGGAACGATTAGTTGAGGGAAAAAGTCACCAAAAATATTAAATTATATTTATTATGGCATATTTATCTTAAATTTTTTTTATGACACAAAAAAAAATTTAATCATGTGACACATTTATTCCAAACTTTGTATTTTTTAATCCGCGTGACACATCCTCAAAATTTAGAGCAAATGTGTCGCAAGCCTACAAGTATGAAATTTTTTGTGTCACAAAAAAATAATTTAGGATAAATATGTTACATTTATATAAATTTGAAGTTTTTAGTATCAACAAGAAAAAGTTCAGGATAAATGTGTCATAGCGAGCATAGTTTATGATTTTTTTATGGTACTAATAAAAAGTATTGTTATCATCGGTAATTTTACTATTTTCATTGACAATGAAAATATTTCTGAAAATATTTTTTAAAAAATTAGTTTTAAATTATTCACATTTCACTAAAAAAAATGAGCCAGAGAAAATGGTTAAACTCCCTAATTTCTGTCTAATAGTTGATCCCCAAAGTCAAGAGTTAGAGATTGTTTTTGTCTCAGTCGTGGGCAAGGGCTCTCACCCTATCTAGCATGGGCGGCCCACTCCCGGGGTGAGCGAGAGGACCCCCCAGGCCGGCGAAGGGGGAAAAAATGAACAAGACAAGAAAAGAAAAAAGAATAAGAAGAAAGTTCAAAAAATTAAATAAAAATTTAAAATTGTCCACGACAACTTCAATCGTGTCACATAAGAGGATCGACACTAATTAAACCACCAAGTTAGTGCTTCTTGACAAAATTGATTGGACTGATTAAATTTATGTATTGTTAAAAATTTTATGACTAAATTAACACAATTAAAGAATTTAAAATTAAATTGACCATCGTGCAATAGATTTATGACTAAATTAACATAATCGAAAGGCTTATGATTAAATTCGTTGCAATATAATAAATTTTAATCTTTTTTTATAATGGCTTGTAACTTACTCATTAATTCAATTCAAATTTACTTCAGATGTTACGGCTTCAACTCACTCTTGATTTGTTAAGGAATCGTTTTTCTCATATAGATGATCTTTTGATATTGAGAAGCAATGCTTTGCAATGAATCTTATTCCATACGTTTTTGCGAAAAAGATGAACAATTTGCAAGAAAAAAATTTATTAAAAAACAATCGCTTGCACCACTTAAAATAATTAATCAAAAAAATATATCTTCTCGTTACCGACAACTTATGTCAAAATATTTTCTAATTCCTTCGTTCTCGGCAAAACAAGTGCACTTGTAATGACCATACGTGTTGAGTTAACTCGCCCCCTGATCAGTGTGAATCTTGGGTACGCCGCATCTATGCATACACTGTGATTGTAGATCCAGACACCATTTACAGAGAATTCTAATCGATCAACCAGCTGAAAAGGGTCTCGTGGATGCAGATCGAGCCTATGCAAAACGCTTTCCGATTCATGGCCGGTATAGCATCGCAAAGTTCCTTAACAAAGAGCTACAGCTACTATAATTATTGGCCGTGAATGGTAGATTAATCACAAAGGAACGTTTTACAGGACACAATTATGAAGAACAAATCATTTAAGCGACTTAATCTAGGTGGTCCGATGATACCATACCGTACACTGTACGCTAACCCAACAACCCACTAGTTAGTCGGAATCCTAATGCAAAATCCCATAGATGGTGTTTTGGCAGGAAATTACACCGAGGGTAGTTTCCGATTCGAGGATTTCTAAAGGGCCAACCGAGAGAAATCCAGTGTAAAATGACACGAACATTTTTAACGCGAGAGTAGCCGGTTTTCACTCAGGATTTTTACAAAACCCAATCTTTTTATCACACCATTTGCAATTTTCAGATATCTAGCTATAGAGAAATAATAACATGACATGTATCGTCGCCCTAGATGCAATGGGAAAGGGTTTTGCTTTCTAACCGATTGAAAGTAGTAAATGACCCGTGGCTAACTAGCCTCATCCTTCACAAGCTAACCCTGTGCTTAAGAGCAAAAATCTAACCCAAAAATAAATAAATAAATAAATAAGAATAAGAGAACAAGCGCAATTAACATACGCATGTCTTAAAACGGGGGATCTATCACAGTCCAAGGGAAGTGGATGTTGATCCCCCTCTGATTCAACCTAGAAAAAGCAAGTTTAGGAAGATAAGTGACTGCCTGGTCCTTATACCATCAACCGACACAACCCCAGGGAAGAGAGTACACGAAACGACCAGTTCTATTAGATAATCAAGAATGTAAAGCTTTTTGCAATTACATCCAATCAATTCAGATTAATACAGAGACAATCATAAGACATCATAGAAATCAACTCTCAAGCACCAAACTTCTAGAGTGCGCATAGAACTTTCAAATTACATGAGTATTCTTATCATTGCAATTCACAATCCAAGTAGGGCAATTGCTAGATGCAAGGTCGCAACAAGCAACAGGGATTCCAGCAAATAACCAAACATACCAAAGCGCCTAGAGACCCTGCTCAATTAGATAATCACCAAGCCTTTCTACAATCATGTTGCACTGGCTCGCATTCATGGGCTCATCGTATGTGCCAACTATCAAGGCCTGAACGGTCTTCTTGACAGTGACTCCACCGGGGCCCTGAAAGTGAAGCCACGATGGTTTTATAAACTATTTGACAACAGAGAATAAGAACACGTGTCAAAGTGCAGTTCAGAGGATTCCAAATGCATCAAATGCTCGAAAGCTTGCTTTCAAGAGCACCATGCTATATATATATAACCACCATGACTAGTCAAAGTAACAGAAGTATCCTTCAATAAGCTGATCTATTGACCCTCTAAAGCATGCGATATTTCCCCAACACTAATTCATAAGTAATTGATAATGCTGCAAATCTTTACACCCTCTTAAAAGGAACTTCTAATCTTTAGGGGCCCCAAATAGTTTGGGTACAGTTAAAACATCCCAATGTTCTCCGGAAAAAAGTAAAGAGTGCTATCTAAGTCATTTAGGTTTTAAAAGGTACATGAAAAAAAATGGAGGAGAAGAATTGAAATAAACTTTGTGTCAACCATGTTTGCACTTGCTCAAATGCATGAGACTCTGCGGCTGTAAAACACTTCCTTGGAATGAAACAACTCTTTCCCATTGACATCATTGTATCATGGTCACAATTTTCAAGAAAACAGAGCTTTAAAAGTTCTTAGATCAGGTCAACAGATGAGGAACAACAGCAAGCCCAGTTCATCCTAATTTCGACATCATGCCTCAATCATGAGAAAGGGCCCCTCGAAGATAGAAATGTAGCAACAATCAGGGTATGCGAACGCAAAGAGCTTTACACTTTTCAAGAGCAGTTGGCAACGGTAAATAAAGGAAGGATGGGAAGTCTACCTTTTTCCCCCGAATAACAGCTCCAGGCTCACCTTGGATCACCATATATTTTATGCCTCCCAGGAAAAGCCCCGTCGGAGCAAGCGATCCGGGTTCGTCAAAATCTTTTACGATTGCAGCAATTTCCTCGGGCTTGAACTAAATGGGGGGAAACAACACACAGCCATTGAGCACGGAATCAACATTGCCCAAAAGAAAGAGGAGGAACATGGAGAAATTCAACATTAGCCACTTCTCACGGGCAAAAGCATTTTGAAAAGGAATTGAAAGTCTATAAGATGCAACTGCCCATTAAATCTGTGCAAAATTTGCAGGCTCGCGCAAGTATCCAACCACAAGAGTGAGAAACACTAGTTCCGAATCATCAAAACGCTCAATGGAGAGAACTGAATCTAAGCAACCGAGGTTTTTTCTCACAAAGTCTAAAGCCACTTTGCCTAAAACACGAATCCCAAAGTACATGCCAAAAGCTAAAGTATCCAGGCAGGCCACACCAAACCACAAGAACAATCGGCCAAACAGTCACTTAAATCATCCACCGGAAAACCTAACTAGATCCGAAACAACATCACCGCTTCTAGCAGCGGCCAGATTGAATTCGAAGCCACAGCGAACACAAATACCAGCAACACGTGAACGAAGCTGCTTCAGATAATCAGATCTCAGTAGAGTTCGACCCAATCAAACGATCCGAGCCTACCGATGCAAAAAGCAACAAACGAATCGAGAATCAAGAGCCCGCTGAGGGCGAACTAGTAGAGAGGGAAGGCCAACCTGAGGAAAATTGGAGCTCTGAGCCCAGACGCTGCCGTCGTGGCCAATGATAGCGGCGGCGGTGAGGTGGTTGCCTTCGATTTCGCACATCAAGTGCTCATCCACGTACGTTTGCCACGACATCTTCTCCCCACTTCGCTCGAGATTCTTGTCGTTTCAGAGGTTTTTGCGGGTTTCCGTCGAGCAGACTTGACCTTGAGTGGGGATGCTTTTGTAGCCAAAGCTGTTCGGTTCTGGTCGGTATTTAATGGTAGGACGGAATTAACCCCCGACATTATGGAAAAAAAAAAATTAAACGTATTAAGAAACTCGTAATCATTCTTAATAAAGAGGCAATTGAATGATTTACATATGAAACGAGAAAGATATCAAGTGTCTTGATGACGCCATTAAATATCATTCTTACCATTATTCAGAATTCAGTGGTAAACCCATCTATTCTCGAGCGATTCTTTTACCCCATCCACGGTAGATTTGGTATAAAACGAGGATTAGAAATCACAATTCATGGTAGAAACCCAACCCCACCTTCTTCTTCTTGGACCTGTATCCCTTGCCTGTAGGACAGGGGATCATGAAGCCATTGGTCATTACATCTTAAAAAAATAAATAATAATAAATAAAAGCTACAATTGAAATAATAGAAATATTCCACGTGGTTTTTCCGGGTAATGAGGGCTTAAGAATGTGGTCAACGCGGCAAGTCAATGCATCTAATCTTATTAAACAGGATTTGGTGATGCTGAAGTGGAAACTTCCTCATCTGAGAGATTTAGCGGTAATGATAACGTCACATGGGGGTGACAAAGATAATTTGTTGAATTTGAACGGTCAAGATTGCAAAAGGAAGTTTATTTGTTTCCACAAAGAGAGTTTTGTCCAATTTATCCATCATGGTGATTTGAAATGATCGCCTTCAGTACAAGACTCGCGAAATAAAATAAACAAAAAAATTCTTCTAGAAACATGCAGATATAAAGTTAAGTTTAGTCGCCTCCATGGATTAAAATTTCCAATTCTCCGTTCCGCCTACACGTTTACGAAAATTTTGTCTCCTCTTATTTAAATCATGAGCGGGCGCATGTTATAGGCATGAGAATTATGCACTTTGTATAAAAATTCACGTACTTTGAAGATGAAAGGGGAAATTTCAAATAAGGGATCGAAATGCTCACGTTTTCTCAAATAAGAGTCTGAAGTGAATATTGTTCCAAATAAAAGCTTAAATTACCTTCTTTATTTCAAATAAGGACCTGACCTAATAGCATTTTCGTCATTTATATTTTCAATTTATTTTTCCTTTTTCTATTTACCCTTGCTTTTTTCTTTTTCTTTTTCGTTTTTCTTTTTATTTTTCCCCTCGCCTCCCCTGGCCATAGACTACTGAAGAAGACTAGATACTCATCTCCTCCGTCCAAAAACACGGCCACCCTAACTGGCGAACTCTTCCCAAGCACACCCTCGTCCCTGGCCATGGCCCGCCTTAGGCAAGGGTCGTACGACGCTGGCAAAGGAGGCCCTCGCGTGGCCTCGCCCTTGTATGGTTCTCGAGTGAGTGACTGTGTATTAGAGGGAGGGAGGAAGGATGGTGAGATCTTCTTGCTGCCAGAGGGGCCGGACTGAAGGAAGGGCCATGGACACCCGAAGAAGACCAGATACTCATCTTCTATATCCAAAAACATGGCTACCTATATTGCGATCTCTTCCCTAGCACGTCGGTAATAAAAAATCCTTGCTCGCATTCACCGTGAATCTGATTGGAAGCTTCTCCATTGACCGTTCGGGAGCAGCTATACTATGAATCGTCTCCTCCTCCCCCGATGGTGGTAACCTTCACCGGTGGCTTGGAGATGTCGAGAGGAGTGAAGAGGGAAAATATAAAGAAAAATAAAAAAAATGAAAAAGTAAATGACGAAAATGAATTTTTAGTTAGGACATTCTTTAAAATAAGAAGGGTACTTCACGCACTTCTTTGAAATAAAGTTCAATTCGGACTGTCATTTGAAAACCTTTTCTCAGAAGTTTAGGCATCTAAACTTACAATTCGGTCCGTCCATTTTTTTTTACGGATGACCCAAATCTCCGATTTTTATGGGGTAATTTTTTAAATTTTTATATATATTTTTGTTAGTTATAATCTGAGACATCTATTTATAACATGAACAGTCCGGATTGCAAGGTTATGGCCTAACATTTTAAGGAAATGATTGACAATCTTTTTCCCTCTTTTCGAGCAGTTCAGGCTTTTATTTATAATTTTTTTCTAAATAAATATAAAATAACAATTATATAGAAAGATGAATAAGAAAATAAATTTTGACCAAAGAAGAAAGAAAGATAATAAAAGGAAAATGAATGCCGCACACGTCACTCTCCAATGAATTGTCCGACGGGATATTCCCTTCATTTTGATCCACTGGTTGACCTCAACGTGCAACTGAGATGAACCCTTAATTCACATGTGAGTTAACCTTGTATTGGACAATCGAAATAAACTTAAACATTTTGATGATTTGCTAATTTAATCGTTCAATATTGAGCGTTCCTCGGCTTAGAATCTAGAGTTGACCTCTTTGGGACACTCGATTCCAAAATTTTGGAATGGGAATTGAACCAATAAGGACCGATCCGATTTCAGAACTGATTGGTCCGATTCGATTCGATTCTCGGGATGAAGACTGTGTTGAGATGTCTACCTTTTGTTTTATAAATGGTTTAAAAGTTAAAAAAGGGGCAGCGATGCAGGACAACCTTTTTAGAATGGCTAAGTGGAAAAAACAAAACAAAGCCCAGCCCAAGTCGATTCGTAAAGAATAAGATAAGTTTAACTTTTTTTCCTTTTTTTTTTACCTTCTAAGACAAGATAGAGCCCAAATCTAAAATCTGAGAATCCGAGGTACGGGTTTCTTATACTTTATGGTTCTCGAGTTGAAACCATACCAATGCACCCCCCTCGTGTCCAAGGTGACATGAACAGTTTTTGTAATATTTTAATTTTTTTGTCCAATCGAGTGCCAGCAGGGCCGACGACCATCGCTTGATCTGGGGAAACCCTTGCTGAACCAGAGTTGGGAAAAAAATGAAAATAAAAATGAAGATAAAAAATTCAAAGAAATTTACAAAAATTATTCATTTAGCGTTGGCTTTGCCCCATAAGATTCTACCTAAAATTGGTTAGAATGACTTTAAATTGTAAAAATGTTTAAAACTAAATTGACATAAATGAAAAGTTTAAAACTAAATTGATACAATTGAAGGATTTTTTTTATTATTATTGAAATGGCACAAGTGCAATATATTTATGATTTTTTTTTGTAGTTCTACAGTCAAATCCAAAAACATTATGGCTATACTAGGAGAAAATTATCGAAAAGATGAAGGAACAATGCTCACAACATTGCAATCTCTTACTGTTGTCGCCAACAAACACCTTTGATAGAAAATCATGCTGAACTACTATTTTCTTTAGTGATTTGTGTTTGTTTGAGAAAAAATATTCAAAAAGTCCTAAACTTATTACAGTTGGGCCAATTTAGTCCTGAACCTTTTAACCATGTCAATTCAGTCATAAACCTTTAAATTATGTCAATTTAGTTCTAAACCTTTTTAATGATTTGCAAAATCCCTAAACCTTTTATCGAATTGTCAATTTAGTCATTCCATTCAATTACTAAAATAATAATTTAGGGCTAAAAGGACATAATTTTAAAATATTTAAGACTAAATTGGCTCAATTTCAAAAAATTTAGGACGAAATTGACAAAATAGTACTTGTTTGGTAATTTTTCATATTTGTGAGGATTCACTAAAACCTAACTCTAATGTCCCAACTTAGAGTACCCATGAAGAATACCCATGAAGGCATAATGGAGCCCGTTGGACTTTACCAGACAGCTCTCCAAACCATCCCCCATACCAGTCTCCTTCTCCCCCCTCTAGGCTTTATAAGAGGATAAAAACCCAAACTTGAATTATCATGGTCACGACTCTCGAGTAAACCCCTAGTGGATATGAAAAGTTGCTAGGCAAATTCGAATAATTCGCTCGCGAAGTTGCGCTTACTTCACGCACAGGCTCTCGTAAACTCTACCAATCACAACTTAGCTTTTAGATTAGTGGTCAATGAATTATTTTCTTAGAGTCGGCACTATCCCGTTATCCAGGTCGGTTAAACACCTAGGAAAAGCGCGGGAGATCGCTTCACTTTTTATGAACCATAGACTCTTGAATTCAAGAATGTGATTACACTAGCAAGACGTGTTAAGTACACCTGGAGTGTCATAAGTTGTGCACAACGATCAATTTAATGCTAAAACTTTCAAATCGATCAGTTTAGTGCTAAGTTTTTATAACTTCAATTACCTTAGTGCCAACTTTGGAGAAAATCGTGCACTTTAGTGTCATTCCGATCAAAATCCGGCTAAAGACCAACAAAATGAATTACATGAATTTTGTAATTGAATTGTATTATCTTACGTGGTGATTTTTTTAGAAGCAACTGCCACGGTGGAATCCGATGTGGCTTAAACAAAGGTGTAAGTGTAAAAATGACGTTGTTGATGTATTGTACAGATAAACAACATCTCTCTTGTTATGTTCTTCAAAGTTGTCGTTGCTCCGGAGTGAGAGGAACTCGTATGTGTAAATCAAAGTCGCGCTCACGCTCGCCAAGTCAGAGCCGTGCGTCACTCGCCATTCAAAGGTCAGTCGTCGCCGTCGCCTGCTTGTCATTGTGAGGTATGCATCTGATTCCTTTGTCCCTCTCTCAAAGTTAGACTCAAGCGAAAATTATGGTAAATGAGGGCTTCAATGAGAAAATTAGGGTTAGGGCAAAAATTAGGGGCGAATATGGTAAAATGAAGGTTTGAAATTGATGTGTTGAGAATGTATACTGCTTTAATCACAACCTCTATGGTTAGTTTGTTGATAAAGGAAAATGGTAGTCCCCGAGGTCCCTTCTATCCCTTTCAAATATGAATTTTTTGCTTTCCAAATGTTCACTTGTTTAATCAGACTCTAAGGCCTTTGCAGTGTAAAATTACCTTTTATTTGCTAGGAACTTGTGACTGAATTCTGTGGAGACCTCAAAATGCGAAATCTAAAATATTGTGCATTGGTTGTCGTGTTACTTTGTTGATACTAGACGACAAATAATGAGTATTTAATCAAATAGCAAGCCTGTGGGGATCTCCATGTGCATTTGTTGTTGACTGTGGTCCTAAAAAATGATATCTTTATTGAATTTTTATTCCTTTTCATACAGGCATGGATAAGAATCTTGTTACTATCATTATTTGTTATGCCAACCTCAAAATGCGAAATCTAAAATACTGTGCATTGGTTGTCATATTACTCTGTTGATGCTAGATGACAAATAATGAGTCTTTAATCAAATAGCAAGCCTGGTGGGATCTCCATGTGCATTTATTATTGATTGTGGTCCCAAAAAATGATATCTTTATTGAATTTTTGTCCCTTTTCGTGCAGGCATGGATAAGAATCTTGTTGCTGTCCTTATTTGTTATAGCGAAAATTTTGTCATTAGCACCGACAAGTAGGACTACGAAGGTGGAAATAAAGGAACAATTTTCATCGATGTCAGAATGTTATCGTATGTTTCTTTCGTGAGGGATCTAGTACACTTATACAATTGCAAAGTAGGTAAATTACTCTATTGTTTTCCTAGGAATGGTTTGAGGGATGGGCTGAGAGAGTTGTGGGATGATAATGGGTTTCAATATTTGATTAGTCACTATCTCCATGGCAACAAAGCGAAAGTTTAGTAGACAGTGATAACAATGACGCTCGAAATTAAGATAGAACTGAAACAAGAAAAGTATGCATTGATTCCACTTCTCATGAAGGTGAAACTATTTTAGAAGTACGTGAGGAATGGGCAAACAAGGAGGATTGGGTTAATAGGCAAGATCCTCAAGAGGGGGAGGACAAAGAGGACAGTGAGGAGGGAAGGGAGGACATGGAGGAGGGAAGAGTAAGCGATACATATGATGAAGCAATTACTGGATTAGAATGGGAAATTGCAGAATCTAGTGATGATGACGACGACGATGAAGCTATGGAAAATGTCAGCTTCGTGTGAGACGACGATAACGATGAGGAGTTGTAAAGGTCAAGGAAAATCCGCAAGAACTTTGAGAGGAGAAAACATGTAGGTCAGGGAGAATTAGAGGGAGGTGAAGCAGCAAATGGAGAAGAACATACACCTGCTATAGCTAGTAGTCCTGCTATAGCTACTGCTAACGATGAGGATATTGACAGTGACGACTGGATTGGTACTTCTGATGATGAGTCTGAACAAGAAGGACAAGTTGCAACTGTACGTAGAAGAAAAAGTAAGTATCCTTCCTATGATCCATCTGTAGCAAATCCTATTTTGAGCCTTGGTATGAAT
Source organism: Rhodomyrtus tomentosa (assembly GCA_028455895.1). Taxonomy (NCBI): domain Eukaryota; kingdom Viridiplantae; phylum Streptophyta; class Magnoliopsida; order Myrtales; family Myrtaceae; genus Rhodomyrtus; species Rhodomyrtus tomentosa. The sequence continues at coordinate 38,865,766 of JAPCWY010000004.1, forward strand.
TTGAGGATTTGAAACAGTTTAAGGATGGCATCTTGAAAAGCTCCATTGTTGAGCACAGGACTCTAGAGTTTCTTCAAAATACAAGGGAGTATGTGAGAGCTAGATGTCCATAACATAATTGTGGATGAAAGATCTATGCAGCACCAAGCAAGAGGAGCGGGTCATTCCAAATTAGATCATTCCAGAAAGAGCATACATGTTTAATTATTTTTTTACAACAAAAGGATAACAAGTACATGATTGTTGAAACAGTTCTTCAACACGATCAATGTGATGCCGGAGATCGAAAGTCCTCACTTGAAGCAGCTGGTGAGAGAGCAAGTAGAGATTAATGTATCAAAGAATAAGTGCAAGAGAGCCAAGTATAAAGTTATGACAACACTCTTGGGTCAATACAAGTGAGAATATGCCTAGGTCTGGAATTATGCCTATAAATGTGGGCTTCAAAACAACCCAAGTAGGGTCTACGCTGAGGTTGTGGAGAGGCCATTGTCCGATGAAGGGACCATGTTTGAAAGTTTTATGTATGCTTAGATGCATGCAAAGAAGGATTTCTATCTAGCTGTAGAAGAATAGTAGGATTAGATAAATGCTTTTTGAAAAGGTTATGCAAGGGTGAATTGTTAGCTGCAATTGGTAGAGATGGCAATAACTAAATGTTTTCTATAGCTTGGGCTGTAGTGAGGATATAAGATAAGAACACTTGGTCGTGGTTCATGAAAAATTTGATGGCCGATTTGGAAATTACCAACAAGAGCAGTTGGGCTTTCATGAGTGATCAATAGAAGTTAAAACTTGGTCATTATGCTAGTCAATGCATTCTTTCAAAATCAGCTCATTATGTTACATTTTCCCTTTTCTTACTATTATTTCTTGTTTAATATTGTAGGGGCTTATTCCTGCATTAGCTGACTTGATGCCATATGCCGAGTATAGAATGTGTGCGAGGCATATATATGCAAACTGGTAGAGATAGCAATAACTAAATGTTTCCTATAGCTTGGGCTGTAGTGAGGATAGAAAATAAGAACACTTGGTTGTGGTTCATGAAAAATTTGATGGCCGATTTGGAAATTACCGACAAGAGCGATTGGGCTTTCATGAGTGATCAATAGAAGGTAAAACTTGGTTATTATGCTAGTCAATGCATTCTTTCAAAATCAGCTCATTATGTTACATTTTCCCTTTTCTTACTATTATTACTTGTTTAATATTGTAGGGGCTTGTTCCTGCATTAGCTGACTTGATGCCATATGCCGAGCATAGAATGTGTGCGAGACATATAAATGCAAACTAGACGAAGAATTACAAAGGGGACAAGTTGCAAAAGCAATTATGGCAAATTGCAAAGAGCATGAACATCGTTGACTTTTGGATTGCAAAACAGGGTTTGTTTGAGCTACTAATGATGGTTTCGAAGCACTATCCCAAATTAAAGTGAAGCATTAGTGCGGGCCTTTCTTCAGCGAAGAATTCAAGTGCGATATCGCAGACAACAACTTTAGCAAACCTTTCAATGGCAACAAATTAGCCGCTAGGTGTAAGCCAATCATTTCTATGCTTGGGGATGTATGACTTACGGTCATGACTAGGTTGTGTAGTAAAAGATATGATGTTAAGAAGTGGACTAGAGAATGTGGTCCTCGGATTGCAAAGACATTAGATGTCAATCTGGCTGCTAATAGATTCTATCGTCCAATTTGAAATGGCGATGACGGGTTTGAGATAAAGAAGAATGAAGACACATATATTGTTCACCTCTAGAGGAGGAAGTGTTCATGTCGGGAATGGCAACTAACTAGAATTCCCTGCGAACATGCCATCTCTGCCATCCAGAACAAAGAAGAGAACCCATAACATTACCTGGTTGATTGCTACAGCAAAAGGTCGTATCTTGGTACGTATAAATTCATGATGCAACTTATTGAAAGTAACAAATATTGGAAGCCAACCAATCGTGATGCCCCTGTACTTTTAACATTAAAGAAGGAAGTAGGAAGGCCGAAGCGGAGACGAAGGCTGCAAGAGGGAGAGATTTCAAGATAAAAGATGAGTAAGGCTGGTGCAAAAATAATGTGCTCGTACTGCTATACGTTAGGGCACAATAAAAAAGGGCTATCAAGTGAGAAAGCAACTTGAAGGGTAAGTGTTTGCCAGAGATCCTACACGAGAATCAGTAGAAGATCACACTGTGCAACTTCCTGAAGGGCAGCCGCAGGAACAGAATGCGTTGACCGTTCACCAACCGATGAGAAAATATATGACAAGATGATACATTGTTTGCTTTCTTTGTCTTCTTATAAGGTGTGAAATAATCTAACCTCATTTATACCTTTCATGTGAGAAGAAGAAGGGCGAGAATTAACCAAACTGCCTAACTTCTACCATCTCAAGTTTCAACACAATCTGCTACATCAGGACATGACGTGTAGCCACCTCAAGGGCCAACGGAAGTACAAGTTGGACTACCAACTCAAGCGGTAATAACTCAAAGAACAACCTAGCCACCTCTATCAACAGACATCGAATCTACCGTTGAGCAAACGAGGAGGAAATATCCAGTAAGATCTACATTCTTTGTTTCTATTACTTCATGGCCCTAGTGTAACCTTGTTTGCATACTTCAGGTAATAAGAAGACCAACAACAGTCCAACCACCACCACCACTAGCACCACTACTACATCCTAAGCCAAAAGAAACTGATGCACAGCCACCACTTCTCCGGCGAACAATGGGGTTCTTGGAAAGAGGTTGAAGTATTATGGTTATGGCCTATTCACAAACCAGCGCACCGAAATGACTATTTTGCATGTAAGTTTCGTAGGACTTGTCCATTTAAGGACGACGATGCAAAAAATCTCAAATCATTTGCTTCTGTTATTATATTATTGTAGCTTGAGAAAAGCTCAAAAATGCTTATTTTCGATGGTGGGCAAACCCAAGAGTCAACGGCTCCACCAAACAAGAGATTGCGAAAGACAAGGACAACAAGTAGAGCTCCGATGCAGCCACTAAGGAAGAAGCCAACCAGAGTTCCACATCAACCAGCATCGGATACGCCACTTGAGGAACCAGAACCTCCACATGTTAGAAAGAGTGTTTGGATCATGAACCAAGTTAAAAAGCCATTGAAGGAAGTTGGGTGGCCTGTTAACATTAAATGATATAAATGTAGGACTGGAGTGGAACTTTAATTTGGTATTGTCATTTTTTTGTTGTTAGAAACTCGTGTTGTTATCTTTTTGTTGTTGGAAACTCGTACCAATTTAGTTTTGTTAGTTTTTGTTGGGAACTCGTACTCAGTTTTGTTAATGTAAACTGTTAGCTCAATTGGAGCTTCTTATTGTTAATTATGCATTGACATTGTTGTGATTCCACTTCTTATTGTGTTGGTTGTTTGTGAATGCTGTTGGCGGCTGGTTTATAGTTGGTCATTGATTGATGGCTGTTTATAGTCGGTGGTTGTTGTTGATTGGCTGATTAATGTTAATTAGTAGATGAACTGCAAGTTTTAAATGCACCAAGAACTTACTCGTGCAATGGTAATGCACTAGCAAGTTACCGGTGCAAGATCAATGCACCAACAAGTTGCTGGTGCACTGTGGTGCACATTTTGTGCACCAACATGTTGCTGGTGTAGTGCACAATCCGCACCAGCAAGTTGCTGGTGCACTATGGTGCAGATTTGGTGTACCAACAACTTGTTGGAGCAAATTTTTTGCAAATTTTGATGATGCACTTAAGTGATCGTTCTCAGAACAAGTTGACACTTAAGTGATCATTCTCAGGAAAACTTGGCACTTAAGTGAATATTTTTTAAGCCCGACTACACTTGAGTGATTAGAATATATAACTTATGGCACTTAAGTAAATAGAATTACAACTTATGGGACTTTAGTGATCAAAATGTACAACTTATGACACTTATATTATAACCGATAACCATTTACATCAAATAAAAAATTAGTTTGCAAACATGTAAAAACAGTTTCAATGCTCACTGCAACAACATGTTTGCAATCTTTAGACAGCTCCAATGCTTACTGCAACAACACGTTTGCAACCTGGAAATAGCTCCAAAATCTAAGTAGAGATTTACATAGCAATAACAAATTTTCACATGGTTCAAATACGAAAAATGTAACAGCAAATTTTCACTTGCAAAAGCCTAATTTGGAGCAAATGAGCATGGTGAGAACACAAGTAGAGATTTAAACATGGAGAAACGATTCAAACTTTAGCACCATATCAGTAAAAAAACAAAATACCTCTCTATATGCAGCAGCATCAGCAGCAAAGAACAGTTTAAACAACTGCCACAAACTACATATTTTGCAGCAAACTTCAAATAAAACTAAGCATACACTGACAATGCATAGTTACTCCAAACAATGACCAAAGCTAAGCAAAATCATATTGACAATACATAGCTACTCAAAAAAATGATCAAAACTTAGTAGCATACACTGCATTAACCTTTCATTTCCAACAAAATACTTTTGCAAGCTCCTTCATCCATAGAAATATCATTCATTACTTATACATTATACAATACAAATACATATCTGTTAACACCTAAATTTTGACTTTTAAGAAATTCATTCATGTATTTCATAAAATGAGAGTTAGTAATAATTCTCGCAAAAAATAAATCTCCATGCATTACATATTTATGTTCTATTAGTCATGCATTTATATTCAAGCCGACGACAGAGAAGCTGGAGCTTAATTTGACAGGTGGCTGGACCGAACTCAGTCTAGGAATTTCGATCAAGGTCCAAGAGGGTGCCAAATTCCACATGAGTTTGAACTTAATTGTCAATTCAATTCAGCCTATTTTGTTCATTTAAATATTAAAGCTTTTAGTTAGTTATTTTAATTAAAGTACAATGAGATTGCGCAATCGAGCCTGCTAGAGCATGAAATTCGAATGGCGCGTGGTAATACCTTTTATGGCTGAAATTTCTGAGGAATTTTAATGGATTTGGAAACTTCAAGATCAAGATTTTCAAATTGGACGGTCATTAATGAATCCTACCTCAACTAGGTTTAGGGTGGTTTATTGCCTCTATATATACAATTCTTAGCTTTAGGATTAAGATGGTCCAACTATTGTAATATACGGCAAAAAATTCAAAGGCCATAGAAAAGGAGGCAGCCGGCCACATGATGGAGAAGTCAGAATTCGTGGACAGGAAAATTTGAGGGAGAAGACTTGGGTAGAGCACTCAGATGAGCAATCCCACCCAAGTCCTAGCCATCCGACGCCTTCCATCTCATCACTGGTAGCGGTTGTCCCCTGACATGCTCTGTCCGCGAATGGCGATGGAGCAGCATCCCGCGTCTATCTCATAGAAGCAGATAGCCTCAACCTAAAGCACTCATGAGATCCTAGTCAAGACCAAGTTAACAAGGCGTGGTCTTCATCAGGAAACGATACAAGCTAAAATGCACTTTGGAGTTTGCGTTATAGAGAGTGTCTACTAAAGTGGCTCATTGATGAAGGTTCCTCAAGAGGACGAAAAAAGAAGAAGACGGTCAAATATGGTCCTCAACGGCTGTTGTTATTCATCACCGAGAGCATCGCCAATCTCCAAGTTTGCTGCGACTCCATCTTGCTGAGTCCCATTGATGCCGTCGCACTCGCCGTCAAGCCGAACCTCATCGTGAACCACCGCCACGACGAGGCCGTTACCCAGTCGAGATGCATTCCATGCATCAAGGGCGATCTATTCTTGCACCCTGAGCATTGCACGGATGATAATATTTATTGGTCTGATCTATGTTTGTTATTCCATTGCAGGTTTTTCTAACATTCACCAACTCATTGACGCCTCTCAAGGCATGAAATCCACAAGGAAGAAGAAACACATGCAGGCGTACATTGAAGCTCGAGAAGACAGGTTCAGGAGGGAGGGTATTTCTTCATAGAAATATCGTTTTTTATATTTTATTATTATTTAACCCCCTTTGTTTTGGATTCATGAGAGCTATCATGCATTGTTGAATCTCTTTGGCAATTTCTTAAGGGAAGCATCAGATATAAATGACAATGATTTGGTGTCCGTGAACCCATACTAACATCATAAGCTCCATCGGCAATTCGTTTTCTTGTCCTTTTTACAGGATCATTGGTGTTACAATTCTCGATCGTGAACCACTGCCGCACCAATAGCATACATCTCGAGATCGTCACCACAAGCTCCCCGCCGTAATACGAGTATGAGAATTGGCGAGCTCATACACGTGACCCATTCAATTTTGGTAATCTCATCTCGGAATTGGTAACGATTATTTTATTATTATTATTTTTTATGACTAAGCTATTCGGGCCAGTTTACACGTACCTCGAGAAGACTAGCACAGCAACCCATTAAATCACAGGCGCTCATTTTGATTAGATATATTATGAGAATCGCATGTTTAATTCGAATGTAAGGTGAATATTGGGTGAATGTGGATTGATCTTCTGATATCTACGTGATAATTGCTTAACTTGAATTTTGAGCAAATCTTGCGGATATTATGCCTATTCGATGTCTTTTGGGTGAATATGGATTGGTCTTCTGATATCTACGTGATAATTGGTTAATTTGAATTTTGAGCAAATCTTGCGGATATTATGCCTATTAAATGGTTTTTGTTGCTCTATTTGAAATTTTTGAATCTTGAGCATATCGGATAAGATTTGTATCTCAGTTGGGAATTCTGAAAGTATCTTTTAAACTTGGAAGATTATCTAATATACTTTGAAAATTTCAAGATATAATACTTTCTAATTTAAAATATTTGAATTCTTTGTGGATATGGGCTTATCCCCTTTAAAATTTGGCATCTATCCCTACTTGGCCGAAGATAATCCTTTTTAATTTAATTCAAATAATTTTATAATTTATCTTGATTATAGTACATGTTCTCTTGTGCCTTATCCCTTGGAATATGTGCAATGTGTATGTAAGACTAAGGGTGAGCATGGTTCGAGGGTAGAATCGGGAATCGAGTAAGAACCGGTCATGTTCCAAATTTTAGAGTATGCAGGTTAGGTTTTAGGTTCCACAAATTAGAGAACCTATTCTGAGGAGTAGATTCCCGGTGGAAATTGGAGCAAGTCCTCACTTTTTTTCTTTATTTTATATCTTTCATGCGATCCTGTGGTATTCTGTGACGTACAATGATCAATGTGTAATTTGGAATCACAAGTCTAAGATTTTATTTTTAGACAATATTCACAATTAAGACTTTTGCTATGTTAATATTCCATATTTTTCGTGTCTCTAGATATGTTATATTTAGAGATTGTATGGTCATAAAAGTTAATGATTCACTATAATCGTTTAATTAAAAAAAATTCAGGTGAACTGTGTAATATCGGGCCACGAAATATGTTAAAAATATGTCTCGAGTTTGAGCGCGAAAAAAAATTATGGATTTCAAAATTGATATGTTTTGATCTTGAAAGATAATGGATTATTTTTCGATGATGCGGTCAAGAAGGGAAACTGCATCGGCTTAGATTTTGTTTTCGATGAAGTCTGACTTGAAATCCAGAGAATATCTTCTCAGTTATTGGAGTCGGCAAAGGAAAGATAAGAATGGGAAAGGTGATTATGTTGACTCAATTCATTAAAAGCACTCCTTTGTCGGATGGACTTCATGCATACATATTATATTATTCTCAAGGGTTGGAAAGGTGTCTCTTGCAAATTTGCTTCAAGTGACGCCGTGAGAGGGACTTATTGGTGGGGCTTTAAAAGTTCCGGTAATTGCATCTAGATGAAGTTCTGTTAGTGTTTTTTAGCCAATTAAAATCTTATTATTAGATTTGTGCAATTTCTTTATGAGACTGAAAGATTATTTCGCAAAAAATTAGGACTAAACACTGCGCGCGTTATTGAAAGTAATTGGGGGTTGGAAAATATTGAGAGTGTTTGAGTGACTTGAGTATAGTCTGTAATCTCTGTGTATCGCTTGATTTATAGTGGAATTCGTTGTTGCTTTCCCCGTGGACGTAGGTCTCTATGACCGAACCACGTATATCTGATGTCCGATTTATTTTGCTCATTCTGTCTATTTATTTGATCAATCACTTGGTTCCGCGTAACAAAATAGACCGATGACCTCATTTTTATTCTAAATCGAGCTCAAGTTCATGTTTTTTTAACATCCCGCTCCTTTGCTTCTTCTTTCCTCTTTAGAACTGGTGCAACAAGGCAATGATACCAATGAGGAAGGGAAGTGTTAGTTGTCTAAAAGAGAGAGAGGGAGCGAGAGAAAACTTCATGCCTCTGCGATCCAAACTCCACAGCAAGACAAATCAACATCGTCTCGCAACGCCTGGCAAGAATCGAAGCCCTTATTTGTCTAAATAGAGGAAATTTTTGGATTTAGCGCACCATTTTGAAATTTGATCGAGTCTGAGTTTTCTATGTCCGATTACGTGGTCATCTGGCTGCGTTTTTGTATAAGAACGAAATGTTGGGGGCGTTGTGAAGCCGTGCAATCTAACAAATCTTAATTTGATGCTATGGTTTGCTTGGAATGAGTTTTTCAAATCTAGTGCATTGTTGTACTATACTAACAATACATTTTTATTTTTTTTATTGTATTTTTAGGTTAACCGTACTAATACTATAAGGTGGCTTGAAACGGATCTCGATTGTAGGAGTTATGGTATTAAAGAGTTCAACACGCAAGCTATCCATAGTGAACAGTAATGGTGTTCGCTATGGGTAAACTTCCCTTGGTACGTAGATATTGTTCCATCATTAAAATAAGTGTAATTTAATCAAGTTGTCCATAAGAGTGGCATATTACTCAATTTCGACTCCTTTTTCGTACATCTGATAGAAATTCAGACGCGTCGGCTCAATGACCTTTATAGTTTGGTTTTCAGACGCGTCGGCTCAATGACCTTTATAGTTTGGTTTTGGATTATAAGGTGAATGATACTATTTATTCTTTGATTTTTGTAAAATTCATGTCTTAAAAATGATAAGAATATACATTCTGAGTTAAAGAAGCATTAAATGTATTGATATTTCTTTGAGAAGAAAGGAAAAATGGTACTTAGAGCATATTTTATGCATAAAATGGATCAAGCATTTACTACCATTAGTTATTGGAAAGGGCATATTAGCTTTCAAACATAGCTTCTGGTGATTTGTATGAGCAATTTGTGAAGTATTTTATGAAAAAAATTAGGAAAATTTTCGGTATGTGATTTTGGTTTATGAAATATGCTTTGATATTGTGAATCTTGAAAATTTTGTGTTTTTGTTTAAAAAACCAATTTGTGATAAAATATTTTGGTTAATGAGAAAGATCATTGTGCGCGATTGTTTAGTGATATTACTTTTAAGTTGGTTGTGATATATATTCTGGTTTTTGAGAAAGATGCTATTGTGAATTCTTGGTACTTAAGATTGCTGTGAACCCAATCGGGAAATAAGCATACTAGTTTAGGATATACTTATGGATCGAGCCGTCGACATTATAAGTGAAGATGTAGCATTCTGAAAATCAGCTCACTAAGTTAATGTCATTGTGACTGTAATACTCTCTTACTACCATAGTGGATTGTAAATTGAGACAGATATACCCTTTTCAATAAATGTCTTTGTGGGATCTATTACCTGACATTGTTATGAAAATCCTATATAGTGAGGTGGAAAATCCATGTTCCCACAAAAACGTCATTTTTGATATATTGCGGAATGTATTCATAATAAGCTATACATGGTGCAGTCCACTAAAAAAATGTGCGACGTCGCATTTTATTGGACAGCCAATTTACTAAAAATTCAACCTTAAAAATTTCGTCCAGATTGAATTTAAGGCCGATGGATACGGATCCCAAATGTGCATAATGCGACGCAAAATCACTCGAAGCTAGAGATGAATTGTTCCCTTAAAATTCAGTCGAAGAACTGCGCCCATATTAAATTCACAACTCATTGATATACGGCCAAATATGTGCGACATGATCAAAGGTTTAAAGGAGAATAATTTCACATGAAGTTGGCTAAGAGTTCGCGGTGATCAATTGTCAATAGTGAAGGGCAGCAGATTGGAGAGGGGTCATGCGCAAAATGAGAAGGAGACCGGGAGTTGCCATACGCAAAGATGCTCCATGATGAATGAAATGAGAGTGGGATTGCCACTTGGTAAATGACTTCTAAATTCCACCAAAAACCTGATAATTGTGAGCATGGGGAAAGGAAATCCATGATTTCCCCTTAAGCTTCGTAGAATCTGCCGATGAGAAAGAAGGATGTGCGTCGGGTAAGATAGGGAGAAAGGCCCTCATAACTTCATATTTTCGTTGCATTTTCCTCCCAAAAAGCTCTCGATTCAGTCCCTCATGCCGTCGCCAACCACCAATCGCTGAAGTTCCACTGGAGATTGAGCAGCACCACCGTCGAAATCAATAGCTCAGGGAAGTAGACTCTCTCTCTAGTTATGTGGCTTATGTTGATGGAAATGGTTGCGGGTGAGAGGGTTGATCGTGGCAGATATGGCGCTGAATGAATGAGTTGTTGTACCATGGGATTAGTTAGCAGTCTTTAGTGGCGTCTGGAATGGTAATGATTAGGACCAATGAGAATGAGACGTGATAGGGGTATGCCATGAGAGGTTGGCCACGGATCGCGGTTAAGCGTGGGGTGAGAATCATATACGATGTACCGAGAGTGTAATTGCTATCTTACGGTCGTAGTGGAACCAACGTAACCAGCGAACTAACAATTTGAGCACTATGTGGTGGTGTCGAGGAGGTAGCTATTCGACTATGTCTTCTACGTGTGATGAGGTTCAAATACAATTAAACAAGTCGATAGTTATGCTAAGTATCTTGATGTGCTCGTTTGCTGTTAGATTTGTCACCAATATGATGCGGATCTATAGTTATCATGTAAATAGAGATTCTGCTGGGTGCTTAGGAGATTGCTTATATTATGCCAATCGGCTATATACGAGAGGAAGGACCATATATCGTACTTGTATTTCATGTTGCCGTGGATCAAATGGTGTTTAGCTCCGAAATGTGAGATTAGAAATAGTGCTTGGGGTTAGATAAACTTAAAGTTTATGAAACGAGCATCGAATAATTCGTACTTCGCATGCGTGGTTGTAACATTTGATATGCGTACCCTTAGCATGACATGTCTCGCATATACTGGATTTATAGGACATATCATGGTGGAGATATGGAGTTGTGCAGGAGGGCCACATAAATGAAATCAATTTTTTCCCGAGGGAAACGGAATGCCCTGATAGGTGGCACTAGGTGGATCTCATGGCAATAACGCGAAGCCATGAAATGAGGAACTCATGGTGAGGAGTAGCTGTGGGGGTCGACAGTAAAGCTTGGAAATGTACCGTCATCAAGAATCGAGAATTGACTCGGGAATGATGGTGGTAAGTGGTGTACGTGAGAGACTAACAGTCATTTATTTGCATTATGCATACTAATGTTTGCTTATTAGAATTGATTGTCATGCTTGTCGTGGATTCGAAGTGTATGATGAATCCACCGAGCATTAAAGTGACTGAATTTACTCGCTGAAGTAACTTACACTTGTGATATTGTTGTTTTTAGATTGACAAAATGGGTTCCATGCTGATTTCTCCAGGTTCCCGCTACAGCCTTTCCATTGAGCTCGAAATCAAGACGCAAGACTTCGAGATACCCAACGAGCATAAGATCTCATTCACCCGCGTGATCACGACCCTCACCGTCGACGTCGGAGTCAGCATGGCCTAGGTGGTGCATCGATTCATGTCCATTTTCCTGGTGATCGATGAACAGCACGAGGACCCCATCCCCACAACCTGTTCGAGGGTATTGTGGCGGCGACGATAGTGCAGACGGAGGAGCTTCCAGGGGAGGGCCCGTAGGATCGAGAGCAATTGAAACAATATGATATGAAAAATATTTGTAGGATAGGAGAGATAAGACTTAATTTTATTCAAACCTCTGAAGCCTTTTAAATAGACAAGCACATAACAAAAAACACCATCAAAATTAGGATCCATAACAACCATGATCTCCATAAACCAGATACTCCACTAACTCCAAAAAATTAGGACAATGAACAAATCAACGTGTACAAAAAGAAAGACAATTTCAGCAATTCCTCCCTTAAAATGATCAGTTTGCTAACATTCAATTTAAAGCCTAACACAATTTCGGCAATCCCTCCCTTAAAATGATGTTTGCTAACATTCAATTTAAAGCCTTGACTGTTTTCAACGTATCGACACCTAGTAATCTTATGAGCTTCACGAATGACTCCATCTTGAGGGCTTTGGTGAATACATTAGCAATCTGATCTTCACTCCTGCAGAAGTTTAAATCAACTATTCCATCATTGCTAAGATCTCTCCGGAAATAAAATTTCACATCAATGTGCTTGCTTCATCCATGTAGCATGGGATTTTTCCTGCATTTGATTGCTGAGTTGCTATCACAAAAAATTTTAGTAGCTCTTGGTTGCTTGAATTGTAGCTCCTCAAGAATTCTCCTAAGCCAAATAGCTTGACAAGCACAAGTTGTTGCAGCATCAAATTTAGCTTATATACTTGACAAAGTGACAATTGGTTGTTTTTTGGATGACCACGAAATAGCACATGTCCCAAACATAAAAGCATAACCCAAAGTGCTCCTCTTGTCATCTTGATCTCCCGCATAATCACTGTTAGTGAATCCTAGCAAATTAGACTTTTCACCCTTTTTGTAAAATAGACCAAAATCTCTAGTTCCTTGAAAAAAATGGAGGATTCTCTTGGCATCAAAGAAATGCATTTCTGTAGGATTCTCCATATATCTACTGATTAAAATCACAAAATATATTATGTTTGGTCTTGTTGCAGTTAGATACATCAAATTGCCCACAATTTGTTTGTAAAATGTGTTGTCCACCTTTTTCCCTTCATGATCCTTGTGTAGCTTTAAATCAAACTCAATCGGAGTGTTCACATGATTATAATCCTTCATCTGAAACTTGTCCAAAATTTATCTCACATATTTCTTTTGAGAAATAAAGATCCCATCACTCTATTGCACTGCTTGTATGCCAAGAAAGTAATGCATCATACCAAGATCAAATATTTTAAACTCGTCCATCATAGACTTCTTGAATTCTTCAAACATAGCATCACAATTTTCAGTGAATATAATATCATAAACATACAAGTAGACAATGAGCATTTTTCCTTTTATCTCCAATCTTAACAAAAAGTGTATGCTCATAGGGACATTTTGAAAATTCAACTTTAAGAAAGTAAGTCTCGATGCGACTATACCAAGCACGTGGGGCATGTTTTAGCCCATAAAGGGCTTTCTTCAATTTGTAAATTTTGTGCTTATTTTCAATCTTAACATAACCAGGAGTTTGTTCGATAAATACATATTTCTCCAAGTACCCATGCAAGAATGCTGATTTGACATCTAACTAGAAAATAAGCCAAGAATACTGTGTCGCCAATGCAACCACTAATCTGATTGTGTCATGTCTTACAACCGGAGAAAAAACTTTCGTATAGTCGATCCTGTATTGTTGCTTATATCTTTGGCTACCAAGCGTACCTTGTACTTGTCCACTTCATCATTTTCTTTCAACTTTGTTTTGAAGATCCATTTTGCACCAATTATTTTGTATCCATTCGGAGGATCGGATAGCTCGCAAATTTCATTTCTTTTGATGGCATTAATTTCATCGTCCATCGCTTTTCGCCATTTTTCTTCTTTGACTGCACTTTCAGAAATTATAGGGTCACAATCTGAAAATAAAGTAAAGTGAGTAATTGGATCTTCAATTTCAGTTACCTCATAATCTTCCATCCAAGCAGGCCTTCTTCTAACACGACAAAGATATTGAGCTTCTTCTTCATTAACTTCAGTGATTGTTGGTGAAGTTTCAACAGCTATAGAAGTTGTATTTGATGAATTTTCGGGCATACAAGGTGCTGAAAATTGCTCTTATTCAGCATCATTATCATAAAGGAATTGGGTAGGCTGCTGCCTGTTCCAATCCCAAACGTTCTCTTCATCAAAAACATCTCCACTGATCACAATCTTTTTTGTCAATGGATTGAATAATTTATATGCTTTAGATGCATCACTTACACCAAGAAAGACATATTTTTCAACCTTGTCATCAAGTTTCTTCCTTTTCTTATCATGTACATGGGCATATGCAATGCATCCAAAGATTTTGAAATGATCTACAACTGGTCTTCTCTCACTTTAAGCTTCTTATGGTATCATATTTTGAACATCAAAAGTTGGAATTCTATTCAAAACATGAATACTCCAGTTTACTGCTTATGGCCAAAAAGTCTTTGGAACTTTTCCTCTTGCCAACAACTTCTCACCATGTTGAGAATGGTTCTATTCTTCCTTTCAGATACACCATTTTGTTGTGGTGTATATGTGGCTGTAAGCTCTCTTCGAATGTCGTGCTCCGCACAAAAAACTTCAAATTCTTTTGAGCAATATTCGACTCTACGATCTGTTCGAAGGGTCTTAATGGTCTTTCCTGCTTCATTTTCAACACGAGCTTTGAAGCTTTCAAATTTAGGGAAAGCTTCTGATTTTTCTATAAAAGATAAACCCAAGTTTTTTTTTTTTTGGAAAAATCATCAATGAAGGTAATTATTAGAAGATGATTTTATTGGACCACAAAAGTCCGAATGTACTAGCTACAATACATCCTTTGCTCTCTATGACTTCCCTTTGGAAAATTGAGAACGATGTTGTTTGCCAACAACACGTTCTTCACTGACTTGGGAAGGAGTAGTGTTTTGAGGGAGACCTATCGCCATGTTTTTCTGTTGGAGGCTCCTCAGCCCGCAAAAACTCAAGTGGCCATAGCGAAAATGCCACGCTCGTGAGACATCTTTCATTTCAGCCACCAGACAAGATTGAATGCTTTCAATCTTCAATGGAAACAATCTATTTGAACTCATACGAACAACTGCAATGGCACCTCTATCAGAATCATAAATTTCACAAGTATCCTTCTTAATGGTGATAACATAACTCTTTTATTATAACTGACCAATACTCAATAAGTAACTTTTCAGGTCAGGAACATACAACACATCAGAGATCGTTTCCACAAAATCATTCTTGGTTCTTATCTTAATATCACCTTTTCCCATCACCTGCACAGTAGAATGATCACCAAAACTCACGGTAGAATGAAAATCTTCATTTATATAAGAAAAAGAAGACTTACTTCTACTCATGTGGTTATTGCAGCCTAATCCACATACCAAATATCTGACTCGGGATTCTTTTTTATTTTGAATAGCCATCAACAACGTCGCTGTTTCTCTCTTTTAGATAAAATTTGAACTCTCTTCCTTTTCTTTATCATGAGGCAGTGTCGCATACATAACATTCGAATGCGTAATGACCAAATTTATTACATCTAAAGCACTCGACCTTGGATTTGTCAAGATCCCGTCCTCTCCCTTTGCCTTGATGTTGGTCATTATTGATTTTGAAATTCTTGCTGACATCTACTTTTCCTCGATCTTCCCTTCCTCTACCTCTACTCGACCCCTTTCTCTGAAATTGTAAGAATGGGTATTTAGTATGAGCCTTCAACGCTTGCTCCTCTATTGTTGAACGTCGGTTCTTCTTCAATTCGTGGACCAATAAGGAGCTTTGCAATTCATCAAGATAGAGCGCATATATGTCTTTTGACTCTTCAGTTGAGCAAATGACATATTTAAAATTTGATGTCAGGGAACGCAAAATCTTCTCCACAATGGCGAAGTTGTCCATCTTCTCGCCATGGCATCGCACCCTGTTGCTGATCTACATTGTTTCGGCACAATAGTTGGCGACAGATTCTCCATCCTTCATCGCTAATGTCTCAAAATCCCTTCTCAAGACTTGAAGCTGTTGTGCACGCTTGCGCACGCTTCACCCTAACAGAGCCTTGATATTTCTTCTTCGTAGAATTCCAAATATCCTTGGAAGTTTCTTAGCAAAGAATAGTTCCCAAGATGGGATGATCAATAGCTCGGGAGAGATAATCTTTTGCCTTCACATCCTTCAGCTTTCTAGCTTCGAGTTCTGCTTTCTGGGAATATGTCAAAGCCGTGCCTGCTGGTGGCTCCTTTGACCGTAAAAAATTATCCATTAGCATGCTCCAATGATCATCATAGTGACAATCAAAGCATGGGATGGCTACTTGCACAAAATTGGAATTTATCGCGTTCGGGTAAATGAAAAAAAAAATAGATGAAAGAACTTATTTATTGCCTCACGTGTTTTTTTTTTCCCCTCAGGTCTCACGGCCCTAATACCACCATAGGATCAAGAGCAATTGAAACAAAGGGATACGGAAAATATCTATAGGATAGCAGAGATAAGACCAAATCTTATTCAAATCTTTGAAGCCTTTTAAATAGTCGATCACATAACAAAAAACACCATCAAAATGGGATCTATAGCAACCATGATCTCCATAAACCAACTACTCCACCAACTCCTAAATATTGGGACAACTAATAAACAAATCAACGTGTAGAAAAAAGAAAGACAGTTTCAACAGGCCAGCCACAACGGCCGCCTAGGCGAAGATCGGAGTGGCCAAACGTTGGCTATTTTGAAAGTCCGCGGACTTGGAGTTGTAGTTGGAGTTGGAGTTGCGGCATTTTGATATGTGACTTACTAGGGTTGTGCAGTCCGTACATAGATGGGGTTAGGTAGTGTACGAAATCCCTCGGTTAACATCATCCCATGTGAATACTAATCTAGTTGGAAAGTGTAACTGTGTGAACTCATGTCTATATATATGGAAGTTGGCATAGTGGTTGGTGTTCGTCTCCTCATTCCACTTATTTTATGATTGAAATCTTATGTTGCATGAGAACAATGGCTTATCTAATGAAAATAGTTTGATGTGACGACCTAGACGTCACGGCTCTGCCAATAGTATCCGAAATGAGGTGCTATAAGAGACCTTGTTTTGGGGGAATCTTGATCGACTTTTGTTACGGATGTTATACGTAATTATTGTTACATTCTTGAGCATGAGATTGGTTAATGAATGGATCTGACATGTGTTTTGATGAGATCAATTAATAAATAGACTACTGACATGTGTTTTGACGAGATTGATAAATATATTAGATCAATGATATTTGTTTTTAGGTTATCGATTGAAATAAATGATTTTGCTATGAATGTCTTATATTGACATATATAACTCATTTAGGTCATAAAAGGTGTGATGCTTTCCGAATTTGATGTAGATGAGTTGTGATTAAATGTGCATATTAATTATTCAATCCGTTTAAAAGAAATATATTATTCACTAAGCCGTGTCAACTCACCACATTCATTTCAATCCTTTCTAGGTTAGCGACCAGTAGAGCGAAGGCATTATCGACAAGAATTTTTGGGACTTGAAATTTGGGCGATTGAGGCTGCATCCTTCGAAAGAAAGTGCGCCGTGTTATTCCCATTTTCTTTTAGGGATTAGGGTGTGGCAAATCGATCATGAAACCATTCAAGATTTCAAAAATTGAAAAATCGATTTAAATTTTAGATTTCAGGTGAAATGTTAATCGATCCTGAAACCGCTCAATCATGGATGGAATTCGGAAAATAAAAAATAAAAACATGGGACATAACTAATGAGATTAACCAAGATGCCGTACAAATCTAAAACGTGATGCAATTCCAAAGGTAAACATCAGATACACAAGTAACAAGAGAGTGCTGCTCAATCGATGTCCTCACCCGTCGATTATTTTACCCCCGTTGTCTCTATCTCTCTCTCCTCACCTGTCAATCATTTCATCCACAGAGGCTCTCTCTAATCCGTGAACCTTACCGCCCCGTCAATGGTGCCCCGCCGATTTCTCTCCTCCCTCTTGCTTCTCCTCAATCTCGCACCCACCTACCTGTCGCAGCCGCTCATTCGTCTCTACTCGAAGCCGCCGTTATCCGGCGACCGGAAGATCCTCAGGGACGACGGCCTCTACTGCGAAAGCTGGCGGTATGCCGTCGAGACGAACGAC
Source organism: Rhodomyrtus tomentosa (assembly GCA_028455895.1). Classification (NCBI taxonomy): domain Eukaryota; kingdom Viridiplantae; phylum Streptophyta; class Magnoliopsida; order Myrtales; family Myrtaceae; genus Rhodomyrtus; species Rhodomyrtus tomentosa. The sequence continues at coordinate 38,883,809 of JAPCWY010000004.1, forward strand.
GCCGGGAGTTGGACGCAGGTCCCGTCGCGGTGCGAGCAGTTCGTCGCGACCTACATGAGCGGCGGCCGCTACGCGTCGGACTCCGCCATCGTAGCAAACTACTCATTGGAGTTCGCGAAGACCGTGCAGATCGCCGGGAACGGCAGGGACGCCTGGGTGTTCGACATCGACGAGACCCTGCTCTCGAATCTGCCGTACTACGAGGCCCGTGGCTTCGGGTGAGTTCGACCGTGCAGCGATGATATCGTCGCCGTTGGATTCGCTGATTATATTCCTAGTCGGTTTCAGTCTTGTGATGTGTGGTCCGGATGCGTTTAACCTTTTCCGCGTCCCCCGGTTGGTAAGCACGTGCATTTTTTCTTTTTTTACGTCATCGCTTATTGGTTGCTTTGCCCAGGGATCTACCAGTAGGATCGCGACACGTGGAAAAGTACATGGAAGTTACATTCGTTTAACGGTGGAGGTTCACTCTAGTCTATTCTGTCGTCTATATGGCATCGTGAAGGAGCTAACAGAAAGTTTGAGGGTCCAAAACTCGTCTTAGATCGAATTGAATGAGTAGTTAACAATGGTGGTAACCCTTTTCCAGTTCACGATCAAGCTTGGTCTACTATTGCTTATTTGCTTACAGAAGCAAATGCCCGGCTTTAGGTCCGATTACACGACCCCAAATTTTCGACTGCATGATTCATTCGTACCCCATCGCATCTTCGTGGCTGACATTCCCGTTCCTGGATTTGTTTGATGTACTTCATTGTTCCTTAATTCTGGTTAGCACTAGGCTGGGAGACAGAGCTGAGCTCCATAGAGGATGTTACTATCCTCTCGAAGTAATTTCGTTCTTTGCTTTTTCGTGACTTGATATACAAAAATTCCACCATCTCTGAACCAGTTGGATTAATTTTTTGAGTTTGTGCATTACCTGATCACGGTGTCAACGTGGCTGTTTCGAACCATTTGAAATGTTGCCATGTGAGTGCTGGTGGGAATGAGCTCTATGTGAAAAAGCAGTCCAAGAATAATACGGATTATGGAGAAGTTCTGTGGCACATTCTCCTCTTTCATCCACTTTATCAGTTCAATATTTTTACTTAAAAGCATTTCGTTCTCATTGAGGAGGCTTTGACCAGCTACGCGAGAGGAGAATGAATAAAGCGAGTCGTTTTGATTCATTGTCTGTTTTAATGCTGTCATCTGTTCTGTCATTGGGGTGAAGTAAAATCCGAGCGGTTGTGATAGCCTGATAGGTTGCTAAGTTGTTGAAGTCCTGATGTTTTTCTTTGGTGGCTTTTGATGGGAGTTCTCAACCCATGTTTTCTTTGCTAGAAGTATTAATAGGTTGACTTACCAGAAAAGATAACAACAATGAAATCAGTCTAGATGTAGATGAATAATCCGGTTTTATGCTTAAGTTGTTCTTGGATGATATACTATAGTAAAATATCCAGTTCATGCCTGGAGTTCCTAGTTGTTTGCGGATGTTTTGCCAAGTGGTGTGGTCTGATTTGGATGTTACCTGACCTGCTCAGGATTCCTTCCCTTGGAATAGGGTAATCGTCCCGAATGTAGCTCATAGTTGTTGACTTGTTCTCTTTCAAACGTAGATCAGAGACCTTTGATGAGAACTCTTTCGATGATTGGGTGGACTTGGCCGACGCCCCCGCTTTACCCGCGAGCTTAAGTCTGTACAAGGACCTTCAACAGCTGGGTTTCACAATCTTTCTGCTGACTGGGCGGAGTGAGTATCAAAGAAACGTCACAGAAAAGAATCTTCGAGATGCTGGGTACAGTGACTGGGAGAGGCTTATCTTGAGGTAAATCTGTGAAGAAGATCCTGTGTATAGCTTTCAGCCCTTTCTTGGTAATGATAGCAATATCGTGTGCTACTTTGTGTTTTCGCACATTTGACTTGGACTTTTACCATTATTTTCAATAAAATCAGGAATGCTACGGATCAAGGCAAGACTGCAATTGTCTATAAGTCAGAGAAGAGGTCTGAATTGGAAAGCCAGGGTTATACAATTCATGGGTGCTCCGGAGACCAGTGGAGTGATTTGCTAGGCTTTGCCATTGCAAAACGGTCTTTCAAGCTCCCGAACCCTATGTACTACATTTCTTGATGACAATGATGTCAAAACTCTGAAGCACGAGAACATGGATGTGATGCATCGATTCCTATTTGATAAACATGATTCTTTTCTGCATAAGTCATTCGTCGTTGCCATTGCCAGGCATTGACTTCATTTTTTTTTTTTTTGGTTCAATAAGTTGCACAATAGATTTGCACTTCATCGTGTCATTTCTTGTGCACATACGCTCTGTGTAAGACCTGTTTCTACCACCGTTGGTGTTTTGAGGATGGAGTACGTGCAATGCACCAACCATCTCATAGTAGGTTTACGTCCTATATTTCTTAGTATTGATGAAGAGTGTGCACATACATAATGTCTGTTTTCTCAACTATGTTCCCTGTATTCACTGGCTTGGTGTGAACTTCCAAATTAATAAATATATCTATGGTGCATTCTCTTTGAAGAATTTGGGAAGCTTATGTCGTCCCTGACCAAGGAATTCAAAACCTTCGGAACTTCTTTACAGATCTGAATATCATACAGATCTGAAGTAAATCATCTTCATGCTAATGAACTCAAAATTCCAATCTCTCCCTCTCTCTTCTGCTTCCATATCCGTTTTCTATCTATGTTGTGCGAGTTTTTTGGCAAGATGCAACATGAAAATTTCGCTGGAAAGCTGCATTATGCATTGTTTTTCAGTCTTTTTCTGTGCCTTCCTGGTTGTGCAGTTTCCTCTTGTTCTTCCTTTTGGCAGCATGCGACTTATGGAGCTGAATTTAGGGTGTTTGTGTTTCTTCTATGGATCTGTAAGTGTAACAATGTAAATGTGATGGTAGAATTTAGGAAAATGGCAGATGCACCACGAGACAGTATAAGACATTCTTTTGACAATTGCTAGTTGTGAGTATCATATCTGCCTTTCCCAGTCAATAAACATACATAACATGTAGGCTTACAAAACCCCGTCAATTTCAAGACATATCTTCCAGTACAGCTCCCACGAAAAGTTTAAACTAAAGTATCAGAAAATTAAGTCAGTATGCTCTGAATCATGACACTCATTAGTTTCAGACAGCCATAACCAACCTGTTGATACTTGGGTGACTCTCGACTCACGGTGACTTGGAGGCTGGATCTGTCGCTGTCCTAGAGGGAACAGCCATCCCGCCACAGACAAGGGGCTGCGCCGAAGGTATTCTTAGACAACTCAGCCCTCCTCCTGGTGTGGAAGAACACTCTGGTTGAGGCCTCTGCATGTCCTTATTAGGAATACAGTTGACCGAGAAATCGAAGCCCACGCTCCTAAAGAACAGCCTCGTGCATTCCTGGCTTAAACCAGACAGGAAATTGTAGGCCACTGTCAAGTTCATGAGGCTTTTAAGCGAACAGACCAGGTCGGGTAATTCCCCCGACAGCCGGTTGTGCCCCAAGTTCAAGACTTCGACCTGGCTCAAGCAAGAGAGCGTGTCGGGCAAATGACCCATCATTGAATTGTAGCTCACATCGAAGACTTTCATCTCTGTGAACAACCCGATTCCCTCAGGGATGCATCCTGATAACTGGTTATGCAGAAGAAGAATCTCCTTCAGTTTGGAGGCCATCAGACCGAAGCTAGCTGGGATGCTTCCGCTGAACTTGTTATTGGCCAAATTGATCACTGAAGCTAGAGAATTGCCTAGGCTCTGAGGAAGCTCCCCTTCAAAGTTATTGTTGTTGACGAATATGGCATCAAGTTTCCTGTTGAAGAGGTCTTCTGGTAATGGGCCGGAGAAGCTGTTAAATCTGAGGTCTAAGTAAATGAGACTTGGCATTTCAAGAACAACTGCGGGAAAAGGGCCTGAGAACTGGTTATTACTGAGGTCTAGCTCCTGTAGAGACGAGAGATCTCCGAGAGTGTTGGGGACCGAGCCTGAGAATCTGTTGCTGTTGAGGTGGAGGAGGGTCATGTCGGTGAGCAAAGACAGCTCTTTGACAAGAGTTCCCTGAACATTTGCCTTGTTGAGATCTATGCCCACAACAAAAGAACCCATTCCGTCTTGAGAATCCGAGCAGAACACACCCTTGTACGAGCACACATCGGAGCCAACCCAAGTCCCCACAATCTTGTTTGGATCATCAGTGACGGCTGATTTCCATGCCTGAAGTGCTGTGTAGGCATTGCTCAGCCTCGATCCTGATGGAGCTGGGGTGCCGATCCCTCCACCGATCCAGACACTGCCCGCTCCGCCTCCACGCCCGCTGCCAACTCCAGCGTCACCGCCGCCCGTCCCGACGCTGACTCCCCCGCCGACATATGCTGCTTCAACCGGCATTGCCACCAGGAGTAGAAAAGCCGTTAGCCAGCTCTCCATTTTGCTGTGGGTGTGAGTGGCAGCGGCGCGCAAGGTGTGCTCTGTGCCTTGGTTATGCTTTGCAAGGTTGTCCACATAAGTTTGCTCAGTGGAAGGGGGAAAGAGAATGGTGGGGTTTTAGCTTGTCGTGCATTTGCTTATGTTGTCGTTCTCTATAACGGAGGATTTCTTGATTTGCGCTCTTATTTTTTGGGATTCTTTGACTGGTTGACCATTAAATGATGAACAGGAAGGTGAGTCCAGGATTTAATCACACCATGAACAGCCAAGATGCTGTACAATTTGACTTTTAAATCAAATTGCATGCACACAGAGACATTGAGCAGCAGCAGCAGCAGCAGCGGCAGGTTTATCTAATTTACTGTCAAGAAGGTTGCATCATTCAAGATTGCCCTCGTTCCAAATTAATGGGTTCACCAGAGACGAAGCGATTACATTAAAAGCTTGACCGGCCAAAGGGGTTGAGGGGTTGACATGAATGGGCTCTGTCGGGCGTTTTAACTCTTTAATTTCCTTCTCGATTCCTCTCTAAACGGTCTAACGCGACGCGACGCAACTGTCAATAGTTGGCCACTCACGTGAATCTCCAAGCACCTACTGAATTCCCACCACCCCCGCCCCCCAAACCAAAACCCCACACAAATACGGCTCGCTTCAGAACACATCGAACCCAGGATCCTCGGACAGCATTGAGCATCCCCTAAACTCATAACGGAAAACTCGTGCCGACCCGGCTGATCACGGTGCCTACACTTCCAAGATGAAAGGCGAGAGGCCACGGACCGCTGGCCCGCCCGGTCCGGTAACATGGAAGTGATCCCCCACACCAGCAGTGGTAGAGTGAATTGCGGGCACATGGTTCATCATTGGGGGTTCAAAAAGCCTTAAAAGAGCAAAAGGCAAAGGAGGGGTGGGGAAAAGGAGGAGGCTAGGAGGCTTGATGTTGACCAGACCAACATAAAGTGGCGCAACAAAACGTGTGGTTCTGTGATTAATAATAATGTGTGGCAGCTTGTCTCCATGGTCATTGGGAGTAAAAATGAAAGATGAACAAGTAAAAGTAAAAGTGAAAAAAAAATTGGGAATTTTTTCGAACCGATTGGCAAGAAGAAATCGGTTCTTAATAGTTTCGGAGTTCTATTTCCATTGATAACAAGAAAAATTTTAAATAAGAGCTTCGAATTGTTCTAATTTTTTTTAAATAAAGAACTGAATTGTCATCATTTTTTCATACAAGGGCATCAATTGAACCTTATTTTCAATAAAGTCTTTAAGTAGCCATCAAGATCTCAAAGAAAAGCTCGAACTTCTGGCTAGAAAGGGCATTTTCTTTCTTTTATTTTTTGAAACTATTTTCCTTTTTTATTATTTTTTCATTTTTTGGTGTTTTTTATTTTTTTTATCTTTCCTTTTCGTCGGTGGCTTGTTTCTGACGGGGGTGGCTCGTCCAATCTAGCAAGGGCCACCCTCGCTGGACAGCCTCTCCTGGACAAGACAACCATCGGCCGAGGCAAGCCCGCCCTCGCTAGCTGCAACAAAGGAAAAAATGAGAAAAAAGAATAACATTAAAATCTTTTTTGGATGAAAATGCCCTTGATTGGCTAGAATATTTAGCCGATCGGCGAGAAAGATCCTTTCATTATTACTTGAAGCTCTTACTTCATATAAACATGGCCACTTCGGCCTCTTATTTGAAATAAAGTCTACTTCAAACTTTTATTTGAGAAAATGTAAGCATTTTAGGCTATTGTTTGGAATTTTTCCTTTAAGATATCTCACATAGCTTTCTTTATTTTTTTCGAAAAATCTCACATAATTTGATAATAAATTAATATGGTTTTTATATAAAGGCCTAATTCTTTGAAAAAGCTTAGATTCAATTCCAATTTTTTCCCAAACTTTTTTTTTTGTCTAATAGAGATCCTAAGCTTTAGGTCCAATTTCAATGGCACCCAAACTCTTTTTTTATCTAATGGGAACCCCAAATTTTAGGTCTAATCCCCGAACATTTTTTCTTTAGCAAATTAGAATAAGCTTTTCTAGAAGCAAGACGAGGAGGCAGAGTTGTTTATGAAGGCTATCAGTTTCGCTATAACGCTTGTTGCTCTAGTTAATTGTCCACCCTTTTTCAAGTGTGATTTATATATTATAAAACTAAACTTTAGGTTTAAGTCCCAAATATGCCGTGAATTTTTTTATTAAAAAGTAATCAATTTTAACTCTTATCCCAAACCTATCCTGAACTATTATCTGTCTACTAAAAAGAACTTATTTTCAATCTAGTCTTAAACTAGCCTCCATTAACCTCCGCCCAAAAAGCGCCATTAGTAGTTTCACATGGCCTTTCTCAATCCAAAATGAAACCATTTTTTGATGTGAAAATTAGGGGTGAGCATGAGTCGGCTGAGCCGGGTCCAAACCTAGATCCTGAAATCCACCCTATTAAAATCGGTTCTCAGTTTTTAGAATCGAGAATCAACCATATTTATCTTGGAACCTATTTTGGAACCGACTTTATTTTTCGTTTCAGTTCCAGAGTCTATCTGAGAAGCTTTTTTTTTTTCATCAAAATAATATGAGTATAAAAAATTACATGCATAGCGACATCCGCGAGAAGTGAGCTCCCTTTGGGCTTTTCTCCGCTTCAAAAGCCCATGAAAGCCCCCCAAATGAGCGAACTACTTCACGTCCCCGAAGTGAACATCGCTTCACCTCTCAAACCAGCCATTTGTCTCAGGGTTTTAGGGTTTATCGCTAGCTTCGCCGTCGCCGTTGCGCAGCATAGCATCTGTTAACCTTTTCCGTCGAGAAATGGCACTGAGACTCGGATTCACGAGAAGGCTTCTCTCCAATTCGATCTTTGACTCCCATCTCCCGGCTTCGGAGGCTGCAGCCGCCGCCGCCGCCAGCAACAAGCCCTCGCCGAGAAGGCTTCTCTTTACTTGGATCTTTGGCTCCCATCCCCCGGCTTCCGGGGCTGCAGCTGATGCCGCCACCGCCGACGACAAGCCCGCGGCTATTCCTTCCGATACTCTCTTCGTCTCAGGTAGAAAGTCTTAATTTTTTCTCGGCCTGTTCATTTTTTGATCTCGGTGTTTGTTTAAATCTCTCGCATTTTCTAGTTTCTGTACTTGAGCTCTTAGTTTTCGCGGAGTTTGATTGTGTAATTTGTAGTCTGCTTACTTTACCGCCGTAAATATTGTTGTTCCCTTACAAGTCTTAAAGAAGTGCTCTATTTGATTTATTGCCCTAGTTATGTCGATGAACTGATGCATTTTTTTCTTTATTGCGCTACAGGGCTTAGTAAGAGAACAACATCGGAGAGGCTCGAGGAGGAATTCTCAAAATTTGGCCATGTTGTTCATGGTAATCTTATATATTCGTTCAAACGATATTATACATTTCAAGTGCGCTGGGGCTTGCACACACTGATCGTGCGTAATTGCATCTAACTATGGCTAGTGATTGACACGACTCATTGGATGTCTGGTTTTTGTTTCGATAAAGGAAAAGGAATATTTTGTTACATTTTGTATTAATTCAGTCTGTTTTCATTGTTCTTGACCCTTTCAACCTTCAGTCTGGCCTTTCCCATTTTGAAGTACCCAGTCTTTTGGTGTGCGTGTTTTCGCCATCCTTTCCCATTACATTGAATGTTTGGAAATCGAGCTATTAACACTAGCAGCTCTGTGTTTATACAGCCAGAGTAGTTACAGATGAGAATAACGGCTATTCAAAAGGATTTGGCTTCGTGAAGTATGCCACAACAGATGATGCTGCAGAAGGAATAAAAGCAATGGATGCAAACGTATGATCTTGCTCATATATCTTGTATTTTCTCTGATGAATTGGTTGCAATTTGAACATTCCCTGATGTAACTTCAGACATGAACTAAGCGATAGGGCAATCTGAATCCATGAACTCTGCAGAATTAGACTGACTTAACGTGCCTTTCGGCAATGGTTTATTCCTACATGAAATCCAACTTTGTTGCTAATATTAAAAAAAAAAACCTAAAATTTGTCTTTTTTACCTGTGTCCTGCGAAGTTTGCTAACCATGTCAGTGCATTTAATTGGAATTCGATAACTTATGCCATGTCATCTTCCATTTACTGTGATGCAGTGTCTTGATGGTTGGGTAATATATGCTAAATATGCACGGCCAAGACCTCCCCCTGGACAGGCAACACCTCAAGACACATACAATTCGAGGAGCGGATATTGAAGCATTTTGGTGTTGATACAGGCCTATATTAGCATGAACTATGGCCGTGCTGGACTTGTTAAGTCACTGACCTTGCTATATTATTCTTTGAATCCAAGTGTGAGGTCTTTTTTATCTAGAGTTTTTACCGTTATTTTGGCACTTAAAAGGTATTTAAGACAAGCTTGTGAGTGCTGAAGCCGTCTTTTTGTTTGTCGCTTTAGAATCGGATATGAATTTGTGCTCCAGAAATAATTGAAAATACTCGGAATATATCGTTTAGCTAAGTTATGTGATTCACGGTTGCTGACTGATGCAGAATGATATGATGAAGTGGGCTTGGTCATTTCTGGAAAGGCTAGCCATAATCAATGAAAAGCATGGTATTAGCTTGCAAGAGTAAATTATGTTACAAATAACAATGGTAATAATGACCAAAAAGAATGGAATTTCTCAAAAGTTATGATAATCGCAGTGAGTAGCTGACTAATCTGCATGTCTTAGTATATGGACTTTCAACCTTCAGAAATGAAATGGTCGATGTTCCTTTTCTGGAAAAAGAACAACAGGTGATGACGGATTAGCCGCAAGATTGAGGCCTTTACGTGCATAATCAGGGGAAGTAACTAAAAGTGCAGGGTCTAGTATCTTTTAGCACCACAGACATCAAATTTGAAGGATGAGGCAACAGACAATGTCGTTTAAACCAAAGGGGCACGCTCAAGATCGGCACACATAGCATTGCAGTGGAGATCGGATGAGCCTACCTGTGACAACGTTCGGTTCTTGCTCAAGAGCTGTGTCTTCGCTTTGTTTTTAGCAGAATTTGCCCGACTTGTTCATTCTCTGAAAAGGAGAGGCAAATAAAATGTCACAAGTCTGCGTTACAATGTAGAAGGCTAATTCCTGAAGCTGGCAGTGTTCTTCGGTAAAAGAAAGAAAAAACCTTCCTCAAGTTCTGTTTCGTAGATAGGAACTTAGGAATGCATTTGATGGAAACTATTGGGAGTTTTCTTTTCCCCTCTTGAAAAGGCTGCAAACGAGTAATTAGGATTCATGATTTGGATATTGCTAGTTGGGATTAAGAAGTTATTTCGTTTGGACAAATGACGAGAAACTTCTCTAACCGAAAGACACAGAGGGCATGGTCTCGGTTTAGTACATGATCGATTAGTTTTGCTTTGCCGGAAGAGAGAGAAAGATCGGTCTCTTTGCTTCTTGCTTTATCTCTAGCTTTAGGCTTTCGACCTGGCAGCAAGTATTGCTTAACCACCTGCAAATTGTTAATAGGAGGTCAGTTTCGCTTAACCACATGCCTAAAGTTTTTTTTTTTTTTTTTAAGCTAGAAACTGTAAACTATGTCTTCATAAGAGATTAGCAATTCTGCAATTATGTCATTATAAGAGATCAACAATCCTGCGAACCTCTTCTCTCTCGAGCACATCTCTGAGGAGTTTGTTTCCCTGTTTGGAGAGAAAAAATGTCAGGCTATCATTATGGTCCATAAAAGCAGAAAAAGAAGAAATGCAGCCCTATGAACTAAGATCAGAATCTTACAAGCATATGAGTAATGAATCCTTCCTGTCCTAAAAACAGCTTCAGGAAATTTATCTGTCAAGTCATAGAAATCAAAATGTTGGTGAATCATAAGCAGCCTTTTTTTCAATGAAAAATTAGACGAAAAGAAAAGGAGCTACAAAGCAGCAATTGTACCTGTATTAACTCTGACCATGTTGATAAGATTACTCTCTGTTTGCCAACTGCTAAAGTCTTCTTTGCTGAAATCAAGAACTTCAAATCAAACTCAAACCACAAGTCCAGCTCCGCTTAAAGTAAGCTTGTTACCTTCAAATATTTGATGAAGGTTGGATTTATGCTGCATATTGAACTCCTCACTAGCTTTGCAATGTCATCGCAAGCCTCGGTTTCATCAGAGAACTTACGGAGAGATCCAATTTCCAGTATCAAAAACCATGCTTCACATGCTACCAGTTGAAGGGCTTCAATATTGTTGGTCTTTAGTAGGCTCAAGAAGTAAGGTATAAACCTGAATCAAAATCGCGAAAAATGAATAAATAAACACAATTATTAGAGTTATAAATAAGAACGATGGATAAAAGAATAGTAATTCAACATCAGTTAAGGAAAACTAAATCGATGCTACCCGCATCCGTTAAGTAATTGCAGGAGTTAATGTGTACAGTAGATAAAACATGAGAACAAAGATGGATATATCCTCACTCACCCCTTCCATTGCTTGCTATTGACTCTCCATCCATCAAGCTTCCAGAGCTAGCAAGACCATGCAGATATCGCAGCAACAAGAACGGACATTGCATCGGCATCCTCAGATATCTAAGCAACAACAAGAACAAATACTTAAGCTTCAGGATTTGCTTTCGTTAAGAAGAATTGCATCTGACAAACATATGAAGGAATTGGAAAAATTGTTGCTTTCACAGTTATATCAATATTTGAAGATACAATTGAGCTTTAGGAGCATGCATACATTAGTGCCACCTTCTTGGTGAATGAAATCCCATAAAATCTGCATAGATTTTTTAGTCTCCACCGAAGCATCTGCACAGAAGTAGGTAACCACCACCATGCTATTCACCATCTGCACATGTCACCACAGGGTTGATTTTCTATACTCCAGGATTAACTAAAATTCAATTGCGATATCCCTGTGTCTCGACCAAGAGGACTATGTTATAGCTCATGATCCATTTTTCGGATGACTGTACCTCGAAACAATACTTCTTGGAATGAGGTTTAACTGCCTTGGAAAATAGGGGAACAGATTCTTCGTATAGTTCGTGAGCCTTGTCCCTGCATTTGGTGGTCATTGCCAGCAACCCTACATAGAAACATCCAAGTAAGGCAAACGTCAGTTGCCAAATTAATCTTCCAATGTATATGTCTTGTACATGAACGTATTGTTGGATCTGACGAGATCCATTCCAATTATGTGGCCTATCAGTTCCGTTATTTAAGTAAGTATATTAGAGAATATTTTATGACATCCGATTGAGCTTCTAGAACCTTATCTTTAAACCATGATTAACGGTTGAGATTAAGCAGCTCTAGGGTTAGTCTCATCTCTTCCTCTATATAAGATCTCTTTTTGTGGAGAACGGCTAACGCTTCCTTATTGTGACATTCTGAATTTCCTATCATTTCAAGACCTTTGAATGTAAGATATCTATCGAGGTATTTCAGTTATGTCTCGCTCGGATCTGATCAATCTCAAGTTAATTAACTGAAGGGGAAAGGTTAACGCGAGATGAGATACGTGGACTTGAGAAACTCGATTAGAAAACGACACTTTGACCATAAGGATCGTCGAGAGAACATTTAGAGTCGAGGCCGATCTAAAAACGATTAAGGAAATCATTGCTAGTGTTGTGCGGTTGGAATGCGGGTGATACCACACAACCAAAGTATAATTTGTAAAATTTTTCTAAATCGAATTGTGACGATCGTTGCCGTCAGGGCTAGCGATAGACCCTCACAATTACATGACAATCAAAATTACCGTAGTTTGAGTTATCCTAAGGGTGATGAGAATCACAGAATCGATATACGTAACGTCCACAAGAGTCACCCGTTAATTCAACTCAAATTGAAATTCGATTGACGGAGGATCGATCATGAGATGGGATCTCGAAATTTGAAAAATGGAAATGAGGAATTCCAACATTTGATGTGGATTGGACGTCGCCTTAGCGAGGGTGAAAAATATTAGGAAAACGAAATTTCGAACGAAATGTGTGAAAATACCATTTTGCCCCTGGAGAGTTAACCTTGCCTTAATGAATTGAAAGGGAAATTTTAGTCATTTGACAAATTTCCGTCCTCCCCAAGGCTGCTGAAAAATCTGTGGAGTCAATGAAGTCAATGGAGTCTTGATATAATTGACCCAATGACAATTGTCAATGCATGGATGATGGTCATTAATCATCAACTTATTCAAACCTTCTAGAAGCCTAATCAAAAGTGATTAGAAGCATATCATCTACTTCCCCAAGAATTTTCGTGAGCCATCTCCCTCTCTTTCCCCTTCATTTTGTGAAATTTCTCCAAGAACAGAAAACTGCTCCTGCTGACCAGTTTCTGCCGCCCGGTTTGGTCCGTACAAGCGCCACCTCCGGTGATCTATTGGTTGGCTGATGATAACCACAGGTTATTTTAACCTGTCCTTGACAATCTCCAATTTTTTTCGTGATTTTTGGAGGTCTGGTTAATTTATGGAAATTTTTGGAAGAAAACTGGACAGATTCTGAGCTAACTGAGAGAGGGCTACGGTTCGCCCACTTAGAGACTTCAAATAGTTCTAAAATTTTTATGGGAGTTATATGACATGTATTACTATGTTCACTGAGTTGGTGCCATTGATTGGGTTAAGTTTCAATTAGGTTTTGATGGTTGGATTGGAGTTCAATTTTCGGACAGATTCTGACCGCCGGTGAACTAAGAAGAGTTAGTTTGTTTGGAGGCCTTAGGAGTGCTTATTGACTTCGAAAATTTTCATAGAGCTCTATAACATGTTGATTAAGGTTGTTCCAAGTGAATTGATGAAAAAAATTGGAGTTAAGGGTGATGTGTGGACTGTTAGAGCAAGAAGGAGCAGAACTGGTTTCTGCTCTGTCTTCAATCTGAGTAGTCCAGTTCTGTTAGGGGCTGTTCATGGTGTCTCCATGCTCTAAATGTATCGTTAGGACATGCTAGAATATCCCTTGAGTTGTTAATGAGGTCCACGATTGATGAAATTGAGGCTAAATTGGATAAATTGATTGTAACGATGGATGGTTCCTAAATCGTTTTACCATCCTATTTTGGACAGCAACGATCTTGTTTGGAAGCTGAGTTCGACAAGGAATTTTGATGAAAATTTGCTAATTGGAACGAAGATAAGCGACCCCTAAACCTATATTAGAACTTTGGGACACAACTGGATGATTTTATTGCAGGATCGATGAGTTGACGATTCTGCTATGCCTGGTTGAGCGAAAATTGAATGAAATTGTTGAGGAATGAGTCATGTGCACTCGTTTGCTACTAAAAATAGTTGTTCCTTTGATTGAATTGGTGATAGGCTTGTTGGCAAGTTTTGCTCGATTATGTGGCCATGGGTTACTCGACTTTCGAGCTACTTTTGTGATGAAATTCGATCATTCTGACAAGCATTTGGTTTGTGATCGACTTTATGAAATTCTCATGATGAGAATGTGATTAAATGATCGTTGAGACATTTCTTGACTTGAAATATTTGTTGAGGCCAATGACATCCTGAGGCGTTTTAACGCGGGATAGTATTGTGAGGATATCCTGATGCGTTTTAACGCGGGATAGTATTGTGAGCATATCCTAAGGCGTCTTAATGCAGGATTGCATCCTAAGTATACCCTGAGGCGTTTTAACGCGGGGTTGTGATTGAATAATATCCTGACGCATCCTAACGCGGGATAAGGAATTGTACATGTTGATATGAGTTGAAAATTGATTAGTAAACCTGACGCGTCTTAACGCGGGTTTATTTGTGATGGTAGTCTGTTGAGTTGTGGATTGAGAATTGAATTTATTATTAATTCCTATGGTATTGCGATGATTCTTGGCTAGTACGGAAGCTTGGGTTGCATTCTTTATATCTGGTCTTAGATGCCAATCTCTTCGCAAGTTGTACATTATGATGCCTTCATATAAATGATGCGTGCCTTTATGCCACTGGATGTTTATTGTTATTATGACTGTATTGTCTGGTAGGACTAAGGGTCTAATTTAGGATTAGGCTAGCTTGCTGAGACGTAAGTCTCACCCTATCGTGAGATCTCTCTTTTTCCAGATCCCAAGCCCTGAAAAATGCTGCCGATCCGTTTTGGCGACCCGAAAGAGATGACGGCCTATTTTGACGAATTCCCAGATAGACGAGGTATAGTTTATATTAGAAAGAGTATAGTGGTATGGGTTGATAAGGAAAAGGAAGGTTTGAAGCCACATCACTTCGAGGCTTGGTTTAGGAGAGTTGGGGAAGTTACCACTGATCCTTTAAAGACTCACGAGATTCCAAAACATGTAGTTTCACCGTGGTGCCATCCTTCACGTGATGAGATCGAAGTAGAAGGTTCAGTAGTAGGCTCGAGGAACATTCCGGAGGAGACCCCAGCTAGAGAGGAGAACATCGAGGTGATTGAGATTTTTGATTCCGAGGATGAGACGGAGGAGGACACTATAGAAGTCCAATCATAAACCTTGTCGGACTATGATCCCGCTGAGGACATGAGTCAAGCCGATAATACTGGTACCACTTAGTGGCTCGAGGTCTCACGATTGTGGAGTTGTCTTTTTGTTGTGACGATCTTCTTTTTATGGGGCTTAGTGGTTGTATTTTGTTCGCCCTTTTATCTTCCTTGACCTTAACTAGTTGTTGTAGCTAGTTCCTAGCCTCATTTGTATAAACACGTCCCCTTGAAATGTAAATTACCCTTCCCTTTGTCTCGTGTCTCATTTTTTATTTTGTTTTGAATTATCTTGCATGGGGTTATATATTTATTTTTCTTTTACTCTTCCGCATACGAGTCTTATTTATTTGTCGCCGTAGAAGGGTATCTTGGGACAGAATTTACGGCTATAGCGGATGAGCGCACTCGTAAGGTGAGCGGGGCGTGACACTTACGCTTCTGTTTTCTCCACAAAATTACCGAGAGAAAAATACGCATACATCTCAATTGGTATAGAGGAGAGTGGTGAAGATCTACACTCATAGACGACATATTCACCTTCATCGGATCAACAATGGCTTTTTTTATTCGGGTACGCTTTATTTATCAATTTTATCTTATGTTCGTGTGATTGAAAGATCCTATTGTTCTAACATATAGTATCAGAGCAATGGTTAATTCAACACACGGATATAGATATAATGATTATTATGATCCTTCATCTCTCCTTATAATTGATTTACGGTATTTCGTGGATAATAGAATGTCGCCGACCTCAACTAGTTCGGGATAAAGATATTGTTGATGTTGATGTGGATGATAGAATGCATATTCTATAATGATCGTTCTTTTTGTACCCTTAGATTCGGGTTTTTGATTCGATTCGTATTCTGTCTAAGATTGTCGAATACTTGTAATTTTGTGTTGTCCCTTTCCTTTGATTCGGCGGTGGTGATTCCGTAATTTACAAATCACGTAAAAAAAAAGGAATAGTATCTAGAGAGTTAATTCAAAGCATAACTATATTTTTTTAAATTTCGGTCAACTTCTTTTCCTAGACACTGTGGGTTATGAACAGGGAAGTTGTTTATGAAATATGAGCGTTTAAAAATAATAATAAATTGTAATGGCTTGTGATGATACTACCAAGGCAGAATGTTTGTTTTTTACTAAATGACAAGCCATCTACATGTGTCTTGGTTCGGCTATTACTAGATTGATGACCGTATTCAAATACCTTAGCTTTGGGAGCAAGTTAATCTATTATCTCGAATAAATTTTTATTCTTTATTACGGTACTAAACTATTTGATTCGGTAATCGGCCCAACGGAAGATTATTATTTTAAATAGTTTAGATTTTGATAAAACTGTCTTATGTTATGCTCATGATTAATTCGTAACTGGCCCAACAGAAAGTTAAGATATTTAATTTTGAGTAGAATGATAATATGATATGCAAATAATTTGCAAATATGCGATTCAAATTAATTCTGCCATTTAGTTTGACTTATTATTGCCTTATGAAATTTGCTAATAAATTTTGTAAGAATCCATTTAAAGTGTTTATGGTCAGCCCAACAGAAGGCTATAGAAAATTCTTGGATTTCTTTTGGTAAGGTTATATGTATTTTACTTTTCAAGTAAGTGAACTGCTTATTTTTCGGTGTATTATGGTGATAAATTAAATTATTTGTTCATTTTTTTGTGGATTTTCTAGAAGGTACTAATGTGCATAATTTTATTGATCTAGCATACAATCTTGCTGCTATTACCAGTTATCTTTCCTCTATTGAACAACTGAGTGATACAAATTTTAAGAAGTAGAAAGGGAAAATGAGCCTCATTCTTGGAGTCATGGATTTGGACTATGCATTTCGTGTTGAAGCTCCTGTTGAACTCACAGATGAAAGCTCAACTGAGCAAAAATCTGCTTATGAAAAGTGGGAGCGATCTAATCGCATATCTCTAATGATTATGAAAGGCTCGATAACGACCACTATTCGGGGAGCCATTCCTGATTCTAATAATGATAAGGAGTACCTTGCTCACATTGAGGAGCAGTATGAGGGCACTTCTAAAGCACAAGCTATTGCTCTTATTTCCAAAATGATTACCCTCAGGTATAATGGAATCAATGACGTTCGTGAGCACATAATACGGATGAATGATATGGCTGCTCAACTTAAGTCCTTGGACATGGAAATCTCTGAAGGTTTCCTTGTTCACTTCATTATGACATCTCTTCCTGCACAATTTGGTCCTTTTAAGATCAACTATAATACGCAAAAGGAGAAATGGAAGATGAGCAAGTTGATTTCTATGTGTGTCCAAGAAGAAGAGAGGTTGAAATCTGAACAACCTGACGGTGCTCATGTAATTACCTTAGTTCGAACAAAGGAAAAGGAAAGATACATGGCAAAGGTCGCACTTATGGAAACAAGGGTATTCATGACTCTAAGACTAACAAGGCAGGTTCTTCTGGTTCAAAAGGACCAAGTGGTCCTAAGTGTCGTTTCTGTAGAGGTAAAGGACATGTGAGGAAAGAATGCTCGAAATTTCGGCAATGGTTGGAGAAGAAAGGTAATATTTTATTAAGCCATGTCTATTATGAGTCTTATATTATTAATGCTCCTTTAAATACATGGTGGATTGATACTGGTACAACTCTACACACAACTAATTCATTGCAGGGATTCCTTTCAAAGAAGAGTCTAAATAAGGGAGACTATAATATTGTCGTGAGAAATGAAGAAAAGGTTCCGATTGAAGCTTTTGGCACTCTCCGTTTGGTGTTAGAGAGTGGGTTCAATTTGGATTTAATTGATATTGTTTATGTTTCCAGTATTACTAGAAACTTAATTTCTTTTTCAAAACTTGACGCTTATGGCTATTCGTTTAAGTTTGAGAATAAAAGTTACTCCATTTCTCGTTATGGCGAGACTATTGGTTATGGTTTGTTAGAAGTAAACCTCTACAAACTGTATTTAGATTCTTCGTTTGCTGAATCATTAGTTTCAATGAATGTGAATGATGAAGTTGCTAAAACTGGTAAGAAACGGAAATCAGAAAATGAAAATTCCTCAAAATTATGGCATGAACGTTTGGGTAATATATCACGAGGTAGAATGGAACGTCTCATTAAGGATGGAATTCTGCATTCTCTAGATTTTTTTTATTTTGACCCCTGTATTAAATGCATTAAAGGAAAATTCCCAAAGGGCAACATGGTGCCACAAGGAGTGATGGACGTTTACAAATTATCTACACTGACATTTGTGGACTATTTCCTACTCTTAGTATTAGTGGTCATAAGTATTTCATCGCTTTCATCGATGACTACTCATGTTATGGCTATGTCTATCTTATCCATGATAAATCTAAAGCATTAGACATGTTCAAGATCTACAAAGCTGAAATTGAAAATCAACTCGACCTAAAGATTAAAGTTGTAATATCTGATCGTGGAGGAGAATATTATAGAAGGTTTTTTGACACAGGTCATAATTCTGGTGTTTTTGATTTATTTTTGAGGCATTGTGGCATAGTTGCTTAGTATACAATGCCGGGTATTCCCCAACAAAATGGTGTTGCTGAACGAAGAAATCGTATGTTAATGGATATGGTACGAAGTATGATATGCCGTAACACTCTACCAGAATGTCTTTGGGTTGAAGCTCTTAAAACAGCCGTGCATATCCTTAATCAAGTTCCTAGTAAATCTGTGGTTAAAACACCTTATGAACAATATACAAAAAGAAAATCGAGTTTGGGATATCTTCATGTATGGGGTTGTTTAGCTGAGACAAAGATATATAACCCACAAATGAGGAAACTCGACCAAATGACCATAATTTGTCATTTTGTTGGTTACCCAGAAAGATCAAAGGATTTTATATTTTATTTCCCTTCATATGCCACTAAATTTGTTGAAACTTGAAATGTGGTGTTTTTAGAAAATATTGATTATTGCACCCCTAGAGCAATAGACCTTGAGGAAACTCGAGATCAAGTTTATGCTCGGGATCATGTTTTGGTTCCTGTTATTCAAGCGTCTAGTGTACCATTACCTTTATTAGAAGTTTTAGGTCCACCAAAAGAGATGTATAATGAAGAACCTTATAATGTAAAGCCTATTCTTTCTCCCATTGATGAACAATCTCTCAGGAGATCGGGACGAGAAAGGAAATCATCTATCTCTAATGATTACATCGTATATCTAGATGAGTCAGATTGTGATGTTGGCATAAGAACTGATCCTATCTCCTTTGATGAAGCGGTTACAAGCGATCATTCAACTTAATGGCTAGAAGCCATGAAAGATGAGTTGAACTCAATGAAAACTAACGAAGTCTGAGACCTAGTAGACTTGCCTAAAAGGGCCAAGGCTATAAGCTGTAAATGGGTCTACAAAACTAAGCTGGACCCTAAAGGTAATGTTGAAAGGTAAAAAGCTAGACTGGTCGCAAAAGGTTTCACTCAAAAAGAAGGAGTGGATTATAACGATATATTTTCTCCTATGTCGACGAAAGACTCTTTTAGGAGAGTTATGGCTTTAGTAGCTCACTATGATTTAGAGTTACATCAAATGGACGTGAAAACAACATTTATTAATGGAGACTTGCAAGAGGATGTCTATATGGCACAACCACAAGATTTCGTGGTTGAGGGCAAGGAATACATAAAATGCAAACTGAAAAAGTCTATCTATGATTTGAAACAAGCCCCAAGACGGTGATATCTTAAGTTTCATGATGTGGTTAGTAATTTCGACTTTAAAGAAAATGCAGTGGATCAATGTATATATCTTAAGATCAGAAGGAGTAAATATATCATTCTAGCATTATATGTAGATGATATATTACATGCTAGCAGTGATAATGCTATGTTGTATGAGGCCAAAAGTTTTCTTTCACATAACTTTGAGATGAAAGATCTTGGTGAAGCCTCTTATGTAATAGGCATTGACATTTATAGAGATAGATCTTGAGGGATCTTATGACTATCTCAGAAAGCTTATATTGAAAGATTCTCAAGAGATTCAACATGCATAACTGATCTCCCAGTGTTGCCCCTATTGTTAAGGATGCCAAATTTCGCTTACTGTAATGCCCTATAAATCAACTAGAGCTTGTACAAATGGATCATGTTCCTTATGCATCTGCAGTAGGGAGTCTTATGTACGCTCAAGTATGTACTCGTCTAGATATATCATATGTCGTTGAAATACTTGGCCGTTACCAAATAAACCCAGGAATGGGTCATTAGAAAGCAGTTAAGAAAGCGATGCGCTATTTACAGGGTACAAAAGATTTTATGCTTACCTACAAGAGAACAGATAACCTTGAGGTTATCAGTTATTATGATTCTGATTACGCTGGGTGCATCGACACCAAGAAATCCACATCAGGTTATATTTTTATGCTCGCTGGAGGACCCATCTCACGGAAGAGTGCAAAGCAGTCCATAACTGCATCTTCCACAATGGAGGCAGAGTTCGTAGCATGTTATGAAGCAAGTTCTCATGGTATATGGTTAAGGAACTTCATTATGGGGCTTAAAACAGTTGATATTATTTCAAGACTATTGAAGATTCACTGTGACAATCAGGTTGCTATTTTCTTCTCGAACAATAACAAGTCAAGTGGTGCATCAAAACAAATTGACATTAAGTATCTTGTTGTGAGAGAAAGAGTTCAAAATCAAATTGTGTCTATTCAGCATATTAGTACGAAAGCCATATTAGCGGATCCCTTGACGAAAGTCTTACCACCCAATTTTTTTCGAGAACATGTTGCTAGCATATGTTTGGTTGATAGCCTTTAGTTTAGACCACGGTTTTGGGCACATGATGTTATAATTGCGATCACCTTATATAATGGATTTTGAATTTATCGTTTGTTGCTTCTCATTATATATGCACATTTGAAGCCTTTTGAAACAAATTATTATGTATGGACCACATGAACATTTTGTACTATGAAACATTACTGTTCATGACTATTAAACCATTAGATGTTGTGTTTGATGCTTGTGTTGGAATAATAACTGGAGCACGGTACTGTGACATTGGAGCACGGATACTGGCTTCAATTCTTTTTTATATAAATGTTAAACATGACCTTACTTAAGGGATGTTATATATGCTTGATTATGTTTTGTCAAGCCTCATGAATTAGATCGTTAATAGAACCTTTGGCCAAGTGGGAGAATGTTGGATATGACGAGATACATTCTAATTATGTGGCTTATCAGTTCTATTATTTAAGTAAGTATATTAGAGAATATTTTATGACATCCGATTGAGCTTCTAAAACCTTATATTTAAATCATGATAGACGGTTAAGATTAGGTAGCTTTAGGGTTGGTCTCATCTATCCCTCTATATAAAATCTCTTTTTGTGGAGAACGACTAACGCTTCCTTATGCTTCCGTTTTCTCCACAAAATTACTGAGAGAAAAATACACATCCATCTCAATTGGTATAGAGGAGAGTGGTGAAGATCGATACCCATAGACGACATATTCACCTTCATCAGATCAATAATGGCTTCTTTTGATTCGAGTACGCTTTATTTATCAATTTTATCTTATGTTCGTGTGATTGAAAAATACTATCGTTCTAACATGTATAACTAATATGTATAACCTAACTCACCAATTGCATGACACGCTAAGGCCACCTCCTTAGTCAAACCATTCTTCGCACAATTTAGGAATCGATAGAGCAAAGTAGCGAAGCTTCGAAGGACAAACACAGAAACAACAAATCATGACTTTACCATGTTTGCTCATGATGAACAAAGCAAAAGCACACATAATTATCACCTAAATTGAATAATTAAAACTTGGGAATTGCATCATGAAAGTAAGATACACATTATTCACTCACTTATTCTCGACGAATTCCTACTCAATCTACTGGTTGAATGTCTAGCCTATGGAGGTCAATGCATCTTCTCTAACCGGCCCCTTGAATGATTAAACACCAAATCATTCCCTGTATCACATAAAAAGAGATGAAAAAAAATAATAGAAAAGACCAGAAAGCAAATAACATAAAAGTTGCCTCCTACTTCTTGAACAACTCGTCTAAGTGATAACCCAAGGTCGACCTCAGCACTGTTGGTGTCCTCTTTGTCGCAACTTCACCCTCTCCCTCGTCCGCGTCTGCGACTTCGCGATGCACAAACCGGCCGTCTTTCCTTGCAGAGCCCGAACCTACACCGTTCAGCAATGCCTTTTCCCTTCACATCCTTATCATTTTCAGGCAAATTCGTTTGACAGGCTTCTGCAGAGAAGAAACTTACGCTTCTAAAGTGCCATGTTCACTGAATGCTCCGTGAATGGAAAAACAGGGGAACGTTGACAAGAACTTGATAGCTCTCACCCGCAAACACATGGTATGTCAATATCTGAGCTTTGGACGACATGCAAAATCAAATATTTTGGGAAGGTGAAGGAGGCGGGTTGAGGTTCTGAGATACTTCTGCTTGGATTAGATTCGCACCTGACTTGTAAGCAGATTCCGGGTCGAAATCCGTGTCCAAGTAGGGCTTAGGGCTTCAGCTTCATTGTTTGATGATATGCCCGTAAAGATTCGATCTTTGTCGGAGGTTATGTTAGAAATAAAATAAAATTGATTTTGTATTCTTAACTTGGAGAAGAAGCAAACTTGATGAGCAAGGCAACTTGGAGAACAAGCCAACTTGTGGAGGAAGCCAACTTGGAGAACAAGCAAAAGGATGAACTTAGACAAGAATAAATGCGAAAACTTCTTCAAGAAACAACTTAAAAGTTATCCTATAAATATGTGGCATGGTAATCAATTTTTTTAAGTCTTAGCATAGAGAGAGAGTGTGAGCACATTAGAAATAAAATAAAATTGATTTTATATTCTTAACTTGGAGAAGAAGCAAACTTGATGAGCAAGGCAACTTGAAGAATAAGACAACTTATGGAGAAGGCCAACTTGGAGAACAAGCAAAATGATGAACTTGGGCAATAAGAAATGCAGAAGCTTCTCCAATAAGCAACTTAGAAGTTCTCATATAATATGTGACATGGTAATCAGTTTTTCTAAGCCTTAGCATAGAGAGAGAGTGGAAGAGAAAGTTGTAAATTTGTGTTTCTTTCTTTGTGTGAAGCATTTGCAAGTCTAGTTTGGATACTACTCTCGCATTTATATACTTGAATTTTTTCCCATATCAAATCCTCTAAACTTTCGCAAATCCCTTCTAATTCCTACAGGTTAATCGATAGCGATTTTGGAGGCTTTACAGATTAGGTATCTTGATTGTACTGAGAAAATAAAAAGAGAAGGGAAATTACGTTATTGGGCCCTTTATTTTTAGGGGAATTTTATTTTTGGTGTTTATATATATTTTTTATTATATATAATTCTAGTTTTTCTTTTCACAGATATAATTCTAGTTCATGCACTATTCCCCTGCGACAATTTTAATCACTTCTCGTTGGTCAAAACTCGAATTTTTTTTTTTAATCTTTTTGGTCAAAACTCGAATTCCCATCCAAAATACGCAGAAATCCATATTGTTAGGTTTAAAACCTTATCGTTGGGTAGATTTTTCCCTTTAGTCTCATCACGTAATGGAAACGTATATATTTCTATGATTTTCCCCCCCTTTTTTTTATGTAAATATGATGTTGATTTAATACTATAAAAGATAATGCGTAATTACTAATTCTCACGCTTCACCATTAGAATTTGAATCTTTTTTTACCCTACAATACCTTATGTTCAGATTTCAAAATACGTTTCCTTTTACGTATATTTAGATAATATCTTTGTATGGGATCTTTTATTATTGGCATCGTTCTATTAAAATAAGTCTAACAAGGAAAATAACTAAATTGTAGGAAACCGTACCATCATAACAACTGCCAGAGCCATAGTGAAAAAAAAAAGGAAAGAAAATTAAAAGAAAGGAAATTCTAACGTATTTTTTTTTCTTTCTTTCCCTCGCTGTCCTTTGTCAATCTTCTTACATGCTTTCTTCTTTCTCTTCATATATCTTCTCATACGCTTTTCATTATATTATGTTTAAATTTACTACGTATTTATTGAATATAACTAGCATATATAACAACTTAGCTCATTATATATGGATTAAGAAAAACGGATTTTATGACTTGATTTGACTAGCTTATGGATGATCGATGAGTAACTGCTACACACGCTGACCATAGTACTAAGTAGAAGAACAAGCAATGACGCTCTAATACAACTGCATGAAAATTATCGTCTCTGGTCCCCTGGAATGCGATAGGAAGAAGAGGCGGTGTAGAAAACAAGTCCGCTCGACGATTGTCTATGCTCTTTTGCTCCGTATAAAAAACAAAGTAATGTTAAGGGAAAAAGCAAATATGAAGTTAAGTCCCTTTATTATTATTATTATTATTTTTGGAGGAAAAGGTAAATTTTTGTGATTCTAAATGAAATTATTTGGAGGGAGAGAGAAAATATTTACTTTGTGATTTTACTTTGAAGTCTAGCAAAGCAGGCAAAGAAAATTTGGCGGCATCTCTCGCTTGCACGTGAGAAAAATAAAGCCCATCCCATGCGGGCCGAAACAAGCCGAACCGAAGTGAACGGATCGAAGTTGGGCCTGTCCACCCGATGAGTGAACCGGCTTGCACCGACTGACAAGCAGCCACAAAGACCGAGAGGAGTTGCGTGGTGCGTCGCAGACTTGCGGAACCAATAGTTTATACAGCACCGATGTGACTCGAGACACAGGACATGACATGTCACGTCGACACGTGATTTCTTAAAAAATAAAAATTTTTGACACGTTATAAATTAAATGTCTATTATATATACACACGCAATAATTTATTACTTTTTATAAATAAATAAATAAATAAAGCCCTTGAATTTGCACAAAAACAAAAACCCTCATCTATCAGATTGAAATCAAAGGCAAAATGACACAAATAGTACCTAAATTTAGAATGTGCAATCTAGTCCATGAACTTTTAATTTATTTTATTTAGTCATTGAACTTTGACAGAATGTGCAATTTGATCCATAAACTTTTGACTTATTCAATTCAATTCCTGAACTTTTAGTAAATGTTCAATTTAGCCCTTGAATTATATGAAAATGTTCAACGTTATCCCTAATCTTAAATTAACAAAATGACTATATTGAACATTTTCCTATAATTTAGGGACTAGATTGAACATATACTAAAAGTTTAGAAATTGAATTGAACAAGTCAAAAGTTTATGGGCTAAATTGCACATTCTGCCAAAGTTCATGGGCCATTTTTGTAATTATCTTGAAATCAAACTCCAACCACAGAAAACGATGTTATCTCATTTTGTTTTTTTTTTCTTTTTTGGGAATGATTTATGAGAGGTTTGAACTGGAATCGATCTTGTTTGCTGGTCGTGCTGTAATTAGTCGCGATCGCAAGATATCCTGTTGTTTCCCCTCTCCTTTTTTTTGGCTTTCCGATTCCGGCTGAAACTGGCATGAATTTGAAAATTCCGACAGGCCAGATGAATCTTTTGCTTGAATTTGACTGAAAACGGAGGACTTACTGTCCTGAGGAGCTATGATTCTTATTTCTTATGCTATGTCACTTGCTATTTCAACTCCCCGTGCAAGTGAATTCACCGTCCTTAGTAAAAAGAGACAGAAATTCCCTCAATCATCCCAAAAAAAAAAAAAAAATAGTTTACCAAGTTTTCCTGATTGTCATAATTAATAATGTCATGTGCCATTGTGTCCTTTGAACAAACCATATTTTCATGCATATTAATTTTTTTTCCAGATAAAATTTACTGTTATACCTAATGGAAAATTATCGTCTAACTTTTCTTTATAAATTCAAATGTCCGTATTATGAATATACCGTCTAGATTATTAATAATAAAAATATATATATAATTTAAAAAATTATCCTTGAAGATACGGAATTTGAATCATCCGTGAAAAAAATGAACGTCTCGAATATTAAAGCAATTGCGTAATCTTCCGAGGAAAGCCTCCTCAACTTAAGTATGTCCTAAATAAAAAAAAAAAAAACCACTTATTTTCACATTTTGTTCGCTCATAATTTCTGTCTTCCCCGCCGCAACTATCAGCCAATCGGCGGCGCGCTCTCCCGGCGAATCAAATCGAAAGACGTAAAGGTGAAAGGCTTGGCGCTGAAGAAGTCTCCGCCTTCCAATGGCGTACCGTTCGGTTTTCGACGCTGGCGAAATCACGTCGGAGTTCGACAAGGCCGGAATCAGCTCTCACTTCATCCCCTGCATTTGGAAGTAAATTTCTCTTTTTCCTCTACAAAGCTCTCTCATTTAAGAGTCGCAATTTTGCCCTTGCTAAGCGTCGTCTTGATCGTCTATTGCACTTGGTGAAGATGGGTGGCGCGAAACCCTAGCCACGAGTGGAGCGACATACCGTCGTTGCACTCCGCCGCGTACTCGCTGCTGAATTCAAAGTTCAAGTCTTTGACCTCGACTCTTCACTCCTGAGTCGATTCTAGCGACCAAGTCACCACCGAACTTCTCATCAACTTATAGGTTTGTTGTTTTTGTTCGTGTCATGATGTTGGAGAGATTCTATGATGTAACACTTTTGAATGAATCGTTGTTGTGCTTCACTAGTCACTTCCCTATCTATGTTCAAATAATGCAAAAAGGCGACAACTTGATTAGCCAATACCGCATTGGGCAGTATCATGATTAGGTGGAAACCTTCTCCCAAATTTGGGATTGCCTTTGGTGATTCATTGTTTAAATTGTTGTAACTAGAATAAGGCATTTGTGGAGGCTGTGATCATGACATACGATACACGACTAGGCAAATATTGTGGGAAACCCCGTCCAGGAGGTCCCAGGTCAATTCTGTGCATATCATCTCAGGTATTCTTGTGTTATTGAGCTATGCTTTGTTCGATCTTTTCATTTGTCTATAAGGATGTAATTTCTATGCCTTTGACTCATAATGCCGTAGGTTGGTTGCAAAATGGGTTGCAAATTCTGTGCAACTGGAAGCGTGGGATTCAAAAGCCATTTATCATCAGGAGAAATCGTAGAACAATTGGTTCATGCCTCTCACATATCCTCTATACGGAATGTCGTATTCATGGTCAGTACTTTCTCCCATGCTAGATAATCTTGCATTGGTACTGGTGTTGGCTATCATAAATCTTCTGTTAATTTTGCTGGACAGGGAATGGGAGAACCTTTGAATAATTATACTGCAGTAGTGGAAGCTATCCGTGTAATGACCAAGTCACCATTCCGGTTGTCACTAAAGAGAATAACCATGTCAACGGTATGATTATCCTTTTTTTGTTATCCACCCTGCAATTTCACTTGTCATGAATGCGTTGTTAATTTCTTGATGATTGCTTGTGACGGTTCACGGGTCCAGAGTTCTCTGCAAATTTGCTTACCTTGTTACTCTCTGCCTCTCCTTCTCTTAGAATGATTTGGGAAGACATCTTGAGTGGTTTTGGTCCCCTCATTTGTCATTGTTTATTGCTCGAATAGCGATACAAGTTTCTCAATATTTTCCCTGCAGTGCTACTTCAGTTTTTGTATTTTTTTTTAAATTGTTTAAATGAAGTTATAACATCAGTAGGTTGGAAGTAGATTATCGTTGTCCTTAGATTTCTAAACATTTGAAAACTGTTGTTTGGTTGGAAGGGTAAGATGACTGTGCCAGAAGAAACTCTGAAACCATGTTCTGTACTTAATGCAGGTTGGTATTACCCATGCTATTAGCAAGCTTCATAATGATCTACCAGGTGTGAACTTAGCTGTATCATTGCATGCGCCAGTTCAAGACATCCGTTATCAGATAATGCCTGCTGCTCGTGCTTTTCCTGTGGAAAAACTTATGGACACATTGCAAGTATATCAAAAGAACAGGTAGTAGTGTTTGCAACCCCCAAATTATCGATTAATCGCTGCTACGAATTTGTTTGGCCCATTTAATTTTCTCAACATGAGCTTATACCAATATCTGAAGGTAGTTTGTGTGATGCAGTTAGCAGAAAATCTTTATCGAGTACATAATGCTCAATGGAGTAAATGATGAAGATCAGCATGCCCACCAACTGGGCAAATTGCTGGAGACATTTGATGTGGTATGTCATTCATCAGATTGCATATCTAGATATTCTGATGTAGTAGTTCTGACCCAGTAGGCATTTATTCTTAACTCTCTTCATATATGTCTTTCCAAACAGGTTGTGAACTTGATACCTTTCAATCCAATCGGCAGTATTAGTCATTTTAGATCCAGCAATGATGTCGAAGTGTCAAATTTCCAGGAAGTGCTTAGGGGTACTTATAACATCCGCACGACAGTTCGTAAGCAAATGGGTCAGGATATAAGTGGCGCATGTGGTCAATTGGTTGTGAATCTTTCCAATAAGAGATCTTCAGTTAATGCGGAGCTCCTAACTGGCATAGAGGATATACATCTTTGAGTTTGTCAAATTTGTTTTGAGGTGAGAGATGGAGTATAGTTTTCTCTTCAGTGCTGATCCAACTAGTTTGAACTTATCTCAAGTGAAGTCTGATTATTCAACCCCTAATTGTGTGAGGTTTTCCATTGAGAAACGAAATGTCTTGCTAGTAATCTAATTATCATTTTCAGGAAGCATTGGAGACTGCATTTATTTTGTGTATCTTTGGAGTTCATCAACCACCAACTCCAATTAGTTTGGGATAAATGTGTTGTTGATGTTGATTCGAGACTGCATTTACTTGGACAAAGTAAGCACCGAAAAAAGTTCTCAGACAGTAAATCGGCTGAACGGCTCACAAATTCAGGGTTAGATGTTGCCCATTTCCTAGCTCTTCAAGTTAATACAGGTCGTTGGACCATATGGTTTGACAACCTAATACGAGTTGAAACTCCCAATCCCAGGCCACTGATGTGACTCACAGTTGCAGAAGATATATATGATTGGTTAACGTTTATATCTTTTGGATGATGTTTATATGCTCTTGCATTCTTGCTGCTGAGAAGCGATGCCACAAAAGGATTTTCCAGTCTTGCTGATATTTTTGCCCCATTCCCCAGCAAAGGATGAGGACAAGATCAAGATGAGGGGTTTGCAATTTGCTTGAGGTTGTATTGATTTTCTTACTCGTTTCTAGATTTTGTTTCTTTGGTTCCCTTGTATTGAACCTTCTTATTCAGTGGATGTATAGATTTTGATTAGTCAGTATGTCATGAAGTTTTGCCTCATTGTATCAAGGATCGAGATCAAGTTAATGCATAGTATTTATACTTTGGCTTACTGAATGAACAAATTGTGGTTAATAATTCAACATCCAGTGATGGAAGCACTTAAGTGGGCAGCTTCACCCGCACACATTTTACTTTTGCATATCAAGTATGATTGACATACAGTGGACTGGGAAATGATGCTGGCAATCTGTCCTTCCTTTTTCTAGCCTCGTAAAAGAGTATTCACAAAAGAAACGCCAATTTAACTGCAGAGAATTGAAAAATCTCGTGCCCCTGTACAGTTCCGGACAGATGAATCAGTAATTCTCTTCAGCTATTTCACTTCTTTTACATTCCTTGAGCATTGATCTTGGGTTTGCTTTAGTGAAATTGCAGAGTCAGAGAAGTTGAAGGAAGAATCATTTCTGAGACTTGAAACGGGTACACCACTTGATTAGGAGGTCCTCAATGTTGGCATTCATCCTGGTCCCGACTCCGCCCCAGACCAACGTGTGAGCAATGTCACCCAGTGTCGATCCCGTCACCTCATGCACTACCTTGAACCCGATTCTTGTGTAAAACCTAACCAGCTTTATCACAGAAAATAAAAATTCAGAAATTTCACCAAAATAGAAGATATGCAAGCCTTTGGCTGTGCATTTTCAGGTAATATTGACATATTTGGTAAAACAATTGGGCAAATTGTTACTCGCTTTTCACGGGGAATGAGAATGCCCATGTTTCATGACTTTGAAAAACGGCATAGCTAGTATGTGGCCGCTGTTCATTACATAGATGGAATTCTCTATTTGACAATAATCCTTGTCTTCCTCAAAATAACTCAAACTTGGGATGCAGGTTAGAGTATTGATTTCTTTCTTCACCTTTTCCATCAGATTCAACCATTTTTAAGAAATGGTTAAGAGCATCATCAGTTAACCATGATCACAAATTCAGTTCGGAGAGAGAGCGAGAGAGGTGGAGGAGTATTCACATCCGTCGAAACTTCATGAGACACTCATAGGGAGGTACTATGATTCACCGAGGGACGAATATGAAGGAAGCTTCAAAAAAGGTCAAAACTTGCGGTACCAAACTCATCAAGAACGTGAATGAGAGAGAGAGACACGAAAGGAACCTTGGAATGGTAAAGATCCGAGTCATTGATGGCCAGCAATTCGGCCTTCCTGCAGCCACACTCGTGCCCATGCCTTATCGCCACAGCTCCAATGAACAGCCCTATCCCAAATATGGATCACGCCATCCCCAGCGTCTCTCTCCTTAATCTGATCGAATCCAGGTGCAGAAACTTCCCTCCTGTCCACACCCTGATCAGACCTTCAGCCCTCCCGAGCTCTCCTTGGGAGGGCTGAAGGTCTGATCGACCAGGCCAACGATGGCGATGTTTTTAGTTTTTACTGAGAAAAGGGCTGAGTTAGAGATGATGGGCACGTGGCAAATCAAGGATCGACCAGGCCAAGCCTTACCATATCGTATCGAGACGAAAAGGAAAACGAAGAGACGGCACTGTGTTTTCAACTCAGAAACGCGGCATCGTAACTAGCTCCTCTCTTTGCTACAGAAATTTTCTTGGACTTGAAGATCTTGTCAGGAACGAACGGGGGAAATAAAATTTAAAAGGAAAAAATTGAGCAAAACAGATGTATTTTGAAACGCCTCACAAATATAATCTCTCTCTCTCTCTACCAACTTTCGAACAATCCAGACCTGACCTGAGTTCCGAGAGGGAACTCTCGCAGCCAACAGAGCTGTAGGGAAGTTGGTGGTGCCGTCCTCCTCCTTATTTTATATAACCTTTGTCCAAAAAGAAACGCTTTTATTATTATTTTTTTCAAAATAAATTTTTTGTATAAATAATTGCGATAAGAAAAGAAAATTCCAACGGCTTAGGGTAAGTTTGGTTCAATATTTTCAAAACTCCTTCGGGGCAACACTGAGTGTTTGACCACCATTCTCAAGGTATTTCGGGATGAAAGTTAGTATTAGAAATGCCGAGTTATGATTTTTTTCTTACAAATCTATCTTTACTTATTTTTTCAAATTTCAAATTTTCCCCTCATTTTTTTATTATATTATTTTAAATAAAAAAATTCAAACCCTAAGTTGCAGCCGCCTACAAGTTAAATCTACGTCCAGTGGTTGTCAATCGAGATTGCTAGGGGTGGGGCGACCCTGGCGATCACCTCTTGGGTCGAATCCGCTGTCGATGCTCGTCTCGATTGGGCCGCGCGAGCCCAAGCGACGGTTGCCGATCGTCGAATCTGTTGCCGATGGTCGTCTTGCTTGGGCCGCATGAGCCTAAGCGACGATTGCTAGACGTCGCGCAACCTCAGGGCGGAAGGCCGCGAGCTCAGGCAACGATCGCGCGACCCCATCGACGCTCGACTGGGCTCGCGTGGCCCAGGTGATTGCTGCCGCATGTCGCACGACCCTGGATGGCCCTCGCGGGGGTTCCCTTGACCCTCGGTGGCCATGACCCTCGGTGGCCGTGACCCTAGGTTTGGATTATTTATTTAAATAAAAATGAAAGAAAGCTACTTTGCAAAAAAAAATTTGGCAAACACTGGGTAGCTCCAAGTTGTTTTTCAAAAGAGCTTTTTTTACCGAATGCCATTTTCATTTTTCCAAAGCCCCTTAACCTAAGTGTATTTGCATTCCCCTAAAGTCCATTTTCAAAGTTGAGCCAAACCCACCCCTTTATATTCTCGTGATATATGTTTTTCATATTAGTATTCACCGAACAGAACACGTATGCAGGAGATATAAATGTATTGCTCTAATAAAATTCTGTTGATGCATCTTTATATCAAGTATGGGAAAATAAATTACGTAAAAGCGTAAGATAATTGATTTTCGCTATTCAATTCCACATTCGATCTCTACTCTTGCATTTGGAATTGAATAGATATTCATTCAAGAATTTATCCATTGCATCTGGTCGACGGGGTTGCCGCCCTCGCGGAGGTGCCCGTGATCCCGCGGCCCCTACTAACCCTCTACTAGCGATGGGCTGGCTGCCACAGGCAAGAGGGGCATCCTTCTTGCCGGTGTGGCTATTTTTTTTTATATACATTTTTTTAAAAAAATTTCATTTTTAAAAACCAGAAAAAGAGAAAAAGTAAAAAAAAAAATTACAATGAGAAATAACGAAAATATCCTTTAAGCTAGGTCCCTTTTTAAAACTCTATGGTCACTTTTCACTCTCATTTGACGCATATTATGCCACTTCAGATAATTATTTGAAACGAAGTTCACTTGAGCCATGATTTGAGAAAATGAGAGCACTTCGGCCATTTTTTGGAATTTTCCCTAAAAGATATACGTCATAAGAGTATTACGTAAGAGAATTGATTTTCGCTATTCAATACTAAATTTCTCAAATTTGGAATTGAATAGATGCCCATTGAAGAATTTATTCATTGCCAGTTACCGAATTCAACATCTTAATAGTAAGGGGAAAGTTCGAATAAAAATTTGAAATGGGCCGCTTTCTCGAAAGAAAGTCAAAGACTGGACCTTGACTTGAAGAAGACATTAAAGTGGCCATAGTCCTCCAATAAAGCATCGAGCTCATCGGCCGGCCAAATTTTCGCCGGCCGGCGAGCTCATGTTTCTCTTGTGCATATGCATGGGCTAGTTGGCCGGTGTATTAGGGGATTTATCTGAGACTGAATTTATCACTTGAGAATCTTATCAAGGTAGGTCCACTTTAATTTTCTTTGGAAAAACGGTCTCATTTCATATCCTTAAATGAAAATTCTCCTAACAGTGTAAATTGTGGGCAAAACATTCCCGTACACCCCTATTAGGCTGCTTCAACCGTGCTCCATGGTGCACCTTCCTAAGTAAAGAAATATGCTAATATAGTAAACACAAACCACAATTCTACATAGTTTCAAAAAGAAAGGTAGTAAGTCAGATAAAACAATGAACATAATAGCCCATACAATAGTATTGCCTTTCTTTCCGGCGAACAAGGAGATAGGTTCGACAAAATAATAATAATAATAATAAGGAAATGGTTGTCCAAAAAGTCTTGAACTTTTTGGCGATTTGTCAATTTAATCCTAAATCTTTTGAAAATTTGTCAATTTTGTCATAAACCTATTATTTAGATAATTCATCGAAATGACTATATTGACCAATTATGAAAAGGTTAAGGACTAAATTGGCACAATTAAAAGGTGTAGGATTAATTTGGCATATTATCAAAAGGTTTAGGACTATATTGATACAATCGAAAGGTTTATGACTAAATTTGCCGCCGTGTGATATACGTAGGACATTTTGGATATTTTCCCTTGAATAGGAAAGCACAGCTTTAATTGATACTAAATCAAGAAAACCTGCAATTCCAAAACCAACTCCACCCATGAAATTTTCATCAATAGCAAGAACTTGACATAATCAGGAATGCAAATGCATAATCCCATAAAATGCACCAGGATTTTCCATACTGTTCTCAATATAAATGGTCAATTTATTTTTTCTTATTTGGCAATTGATTACTGGAACGATTTTATTTGGGCATTACAGATGTATTTTCCAATGGATATCTCCTCTGTATATCTTTTTACTGAAATTCAATTTGCTTGAATTGACTGAAAACAAAGGACTTACTATTCCAATGAGCTATAATTCTTATGTTATGTCACATTACTCAGTAGGGCTATTTCCATTCTCGATACGAGTAAAAATTCATCGCATTTAGTAAAAAGAGACGAAAATGCCCTTAATTACCCAACCAAAATTTAAAGCAATAGATGCTAAATTTGTTCAGTTTCCTGACTATCATAATTAAGAATATCATGTGTTTTTTTTTTAACACAATGTACTTTCATGCATATCAGACGATTTGTTCTTATAAATGAAAGTTAACATTGTACATAATTAGCCTCCTCGATGAGAGAACTTCCTAGAAAACCTAGTTTTTTCCACATAGACGAGCAAATTATGGATTAATTGCTAAAAAAAAAATCCGAAAAAGCTGAATGTTAACAACTTTCTAAACACAAATCAAAACGTTACTATTTTTAAGTATGACATACCACCGCCAAACTCTTTCTTATTAATGATTTTTCACATGCACATAATGGATGAACTAACAAACTAAAAAAGAAATTAAAAGATACGTCAGAGCAACATCATATGACTAGTTCTCGTTTTTACGCTTAAAATGCATGATTTAAGGAAAACCAAAAATTTAGTTGTCATTAGTAGTGCCTTAAGAAGTACTCTGTCGGCCCTCGTGTGACTTGGCTCTCGACAAGAACTTAGCGTCGTATCTATTATGGGATTTTAGGCACGCCAGACTCTATCAAACATGTGAGCTCATGGGGAAGTAAAAGCAAATCGTCTGGAAAAAAGCAAAAAGCAAGGCCGAAGCCTATGCCATTACATTTCACAATGAGCAAGTACAAAAGATAATTTCTGAGAACTTTTGCATAAAATAACAAAGTTAAAATGACAGTAAATTCAATCCGTTTTGGATTGAGAAAAACTAGTACTGATTCATCAGGTGTTCACGAGGAAAATGTCAACGTGTCTCAATGTGCATAAATGTTTGGCATCATTGTTTTTAGTGTATGTTTAAATACTCTTTTAACTCATACATGCAAATTGTAAAAGTGAATCAGCAAGAGGAAAATACTAATTCTGTTGCATATGAAAATAATTCGTTTATTCTGGAAACTAATCTAATAAAAAATTCACCACAAAAGTTAGCCTTAGAACCAAAAAAAAATAAAAATAAAATAAAAGGTATGGAGTGATAAGATCGACGTTGAATGAGAAGCTAATTTTATTTTCTACACAAGTCAGAAGGTTAAATTTGAGAGAAAGCAACAAAAGGAAAGTAACTAAAGGGTAATTCTCCAGCGTTAAATACTATAAAAGAAGGCCTAACGTTGTTCTCCTTCGTCCACTGCTGAATTCCAAGTACTTTTGGCTTAGGTTCACTACCCTTTGTTAACTTTCTTCTTTCTCTTCATTATTTCTCCTATGCTTTCATTTGTAGGGTCCATAAAAAAATTCCAAACCACGTCTTCTGTTTGCACATTTTACCCAAACTTTCTATTGTGAAACCAAAACCCCCAAATTAACATTCAAGTGACGCATCTACCTTCCGTTAGAAATCCATTAAAAATCTGACGTTGCCCCAAACTGATAGTCGAGTGACTTATCTACCCTCCGTTAGAAATCCGTTAAAAATCTGACGTGGCATCAAATCACTCTATATATTAGAAAATTTAAAATAAAAACAAAAGCTAAAAGAAACTCGAAGCACTGTTCATCCTATTTAAGTGCTCGTCCCATGGTGCACAAAGCCATCGGATATCCGATGGTATACAATTCATATTTTCTTTCCGTTCCTTCTTTCTTTTGTTATAATCTTCTTCCTCGTTCCTTAATTTAGTGCTCATCTTTCTCGGTAAACTCCTCCAGTTCTCCTCTACTTTTTTTTTCTTGGGTCAAACATTTTTCATGTGTATTCATCAGTCAACTTCTGGCAAAATCAATCTATAGAATTCGGCACTCTAATCACCGCGCATACTCCATGAAATGGCGAAATTCCGTTGCTTCGAGAAAAAGGGGGAAAAGGTTCGGTAGCTACTGATGGTTAGTAAAAATGGGTTAAAGACATGGAGAGTAGCCCTAGCAGTGCAGAAGCTCGCGAGAAAGAGAAGGGATTAGAGTTACATGGACAACTCGGCTACTTCAGATCTCGGCGAGCGCGGCCCCAAACAAAACACGAATGTGGGTTTAGATCATATTCTCTGAGTTCGTCACACTAAAATTTTGACCCTAGTAAAAACTGAGCTTACTAAGCACGATTGAG
This sequence comes from Rhodomyrtus tomentosa, assembly GCA_028455895.1. NCBI lineage: Eukaryota > Viridiplantae > Streptophyta > Magnoliopsida > Myrtales > Myrtaceae > Rhodomyrtus > Rhodomyrtus tomentosa. The sequence continues at coordinate 38,919,740 of JAPCWY010000004.1, forward strand.
GAAAAAAGAAAGTAAAAGGGAATCTTTGGATGGGAGCCACTTGAGCCAGATCTCGCTCTTGAACATCGAATGAGGCTCATAATCATCTGACTACTACGGCCACCTAAGATTAGATGTGTGGCAATGGGCATAATTTGTTGGTTTTTGGTGATTTTTTTCCTTCATTATATTTTCTAGGACAGATTGGCAGAACTCATGGACATAGGGCCTCCGGTTCAAAAGCTCAAAGCACGAACTCAAATTAAGGACAAGATGGGCGTGTCATGGTTGGAAGGTTCCGGGGACCAACCACCCAACCGCATAGCCCTAAAGAACCACATGACTTGAACCACCTCGGCCTCTAGGATTTTCTTGAGTCTTCTAGAGTATTCTTGAGAGAGTACAATATGATAATAGTCCCGTGTTCAAGAATTATCATCTTTAATGGTGATAGTTGTTAGATAGGAAAATGCAATTTAAGCCATTAGATCTAAAACTAATCAGCGTTTGTAAAGAGAGGCTCTCTAATATAAATAGATGCTGTCATCTCCCCTCATTTATATCCATTCAACTCCTAGAGTTTCTTTGACAGTTCCTAAGGTGGGAGCACTTCTCTGGGAACAATCATAGGCTTTATGCCTACAAACGCAATTTGCCAAAGTAGATGCATTTCATGAATTTTGTGGGAATTACTCCATGACTTTTCCCCTGATAATTGCTATTACCTAGTTGTGTCTTTGACTGTGAAGCATTGACCGAGTTTTGTCTTTTTATGTCGCATGAACTTAGGCTCTTTTTTCTAAAAAATCTCGAAGTTCTTAACGTGCGTGAGTTGATGTCGATTTCGGGGACAATAGTTCAAATAGAGAAGCTTTTTCTTTTCCCCTCTCTTAAGGAGTGCACATACTTGAGCATCCCATGTATGAGGATTTAGAAACTTGCGTATGATTGGCCTCATCGTCCTCATAATGCCCATGGATATAATCTCTTGAAGGATATTTCTAAGTGTGAAAAGTCTGACTTTTAGATAATATGAATGAGATACGTCCATACTTTTTTATTTAGTTTCTACACGAGAGATCAGATCTTTTGGACTCTCTGCTAGTCTTCTCTGACCTCAGTGAATTAAAGTTAAGAACACATCACTTGCAATTAGAAGATAGATTCCTTGCTATGAAGCTCCATAAGTGTCCCAATTTGGGTCATTTGGAGTTCACTGAGATAAGTAATTGTCATTCCTATTCAACCATGTGCCTCAGTGCTTCCTATTGTCACTTAAAGTGATCAAAATTCATAAATTTAAAGAGGGTGATAAAACACTCTTAACTGTGAGGATTCTATTGAGAACCGCTCGAATATTGGAAAACTTATTTGTACATCCAAGAATGCAACTTGTGTGGATCTGGCTGCAATTCCTCAATGATCTTCCTAGTGCTTCACATCAATGTAAAATTTTGTTAGATGTGTGAATTTTTTCAATGCGTGAATTTTTTCAATGCGTTGTTTTGTTATGCCTAATATATTAAGTTCTCTTAATAATTGCAATTGACGTGCGCAAAGCCATTACATTGCCACAAGAGGCTGTTTTGAATAAGTGGGACTCTCAAATATTGCAACTGATGTGCAAATTTCACTTTGGGATTGTAACAGATCTTTTAGACGGCCCAACTTTGACGGATGCAATATTCATTTAGAGAGAAATTGATCTTTGAGATTGGAACAGTTCTTTAAGATTGCCGCCAAATAGTTAATCTTATCTCTCAAATTATCATGTGAAAATTGATCTTTTCTGACCATAGAATAACCCCAAAAAAATCACAGAAAACCATATGAATCTAGCACAACACCATCAACAGAAATGAATGTAATTGTCGCTGCCACCTAAGTTGCTTTAAAGGTGCGAGAGAGAGGGGAGAGAGAGAGAGAGAAATCTTATCAGGCCACCATAGAGCTACAAGCGTCAGCAAAACGAACTTTCTCCAAATATATAAAAATACCATGTGGTGAGAGATTTCACGTCGAATGTGTTGTAATTCTAACGCGAAAACTATCAGGATGTTGCAAATATGTCAACGCAAAAGCCTAGAAATAATAACGATGAACAATAAAGAACACCAGATATAACGTGGTTCGGTCCGAATGTCGGTACCTACATCCACGGGGAGAGCTAGCAAGAACAATCCACTATATCGGAGAATTGGATTTACAATCGCTCAACACGCTCGTGTTTCCCGCACCTAAATTATACCCAATCCCAAAGTATTTATAAACAGACAACTCTCAATTGAACATAAAATAAAACTGAAATAAACTCACGAAGGAAGCATAAATCTTGATCGTACTGCTCATCTTCTTTTCGTGCGGCTGTTCCTTGGAACGAGCAAAGAAGAGAGTCTGCAAAGTCTTCCCTTTTTGGATCTCTATATATCTTGCAGCTATTGCAGGATGCAGACAAGAAAAAAAATCCTTACTCTTTTATTTCCTTTCTTGGACCAAATATCTACCCAAATAATATATAATATTTGAGTCACATCTTTTATCTTCTAATGTAGATATCAAATCTGCAATTAAAACTCGTCTAAAACATGTCACAATTGTTTCGGTCAAATATTGAATATTTAAACCAAAATATATATTCGCGGACGATTTAAACTCGAGACATATTTAATAATTCTCCACCTTAACTCGATGTTTGAAAGTCAACTCATAGTACTCATCATCCATGCTGCTCTCCCATCGCCCTGAAAGGCGATCACTCTCTACAGACGCCAATAGTGCTCAAGCAAAACTTGAGTTTTGCCAAAGTAACAGGCTTAGTCATCATGTCCGATGGGTTCTCTGCTGTAGGTATCTTTCTCACAACAACCTTATCTTTCGTTAAAATATCTCGGATGAAGTAGTACCTAATATTGATATATTTCGTCCGCTCGTGATAAACCGGATTATACGCCAGAAATATCACACCTTAGTTGTCACAGTATATATCAACACTTTTTTGATCCAACCCACAGTCCAAGAGCAAACTCTGTAACCATATCGCTTCTTTCGCTACAAAGGTCAGCGCCATGTATTCCGCCTCAGTCGACGACAAGGCCATGTGGTCCTGTAGGGACGCCTTCCAACTAACTACACCACCTGCAAGCGTAAACAAATACCCTGCTAAAGACCCATACTCATCCAAGTCACCTGCATGATCAGAATCCACAAAACCAGTGGTTTCACATCCATCACTGTCCCTCCGGTACACTATGCTAACGTCTGTTGTCCCCTTCAAATATCTGAGGATCCATTTCACAGCTTTCCAATGAGCTTTACCAAGACGCTTCATATAACGACTAACTACATTGACAACTTGTGAAATATCAGGTTTAGTGCATACCATAGCATACATAATACTATCCACTGCACTATAATATGGAACACGGGACATATGTTCCTCCTTCTCCTCAGTCTGCGGTGATAATTTAGCTGAAAGTTTAAAGTGCTTCGCTAATGATGTACTCACAAATTTCGCTGACTGCATATTAAAACGTGCTGCAATTTTTTCAATATATTTCTTTTGAGACAGACGTAATAATCCTGCATTCCTGTCACGCAAAATCTCCATTCCCAATATTTTCTTTGCAGCACCTAAATCTTTCATCTCAAACTCAGTACTTAACTGCCTTTTCGGCCCATCAATATCAGACATATTCTTAGCTACTATCAACATATCATCAATATATAGCAATAGATATATCAAAGACCCATCATCCAGTCTCCTAAAATAAACACAGCTATCCATCTGACTCTTAGAATAGTCCCGACAAGTCATGAAAGCATCAAAGTGTTTATACCACTGCCTAGGAGACTGTTTTAGCCCATACAAAGATTTCTTTAATAAGCAAACATGATCTTCCTTACTCGGAATAACAAATTTCTCTGGCTGCCTCATGTAAATCTGCTCCTTCAACTCACCATGAAGAAAAGCCGTCTTTATATAAAGCTGCTCCAACTCGAGATCCTGTGCAGCAACTAAGGCAAGTAAAATACGAATAGAAGTATGCATTACCATAGGAGAAAACACTTCATTATAGTTAATGCCCTCCTGCTGTGTAAACCCTTTCGCCACAAGTCTCGCTTTATACCTCGCTGCCTCGACACCGGGAATGCCTTCTTTCCGTTTGTAGGCCCATTTGCTTCTAATAATCTTCTGACTCTTGGGTATTTTAACTAGCTCCCATGTCTGATTTTGATGGAGTGATTTCATCTCTTCACTCATAGCCCCTAACCACTGCGACAACTCAGAACTAGCCATCGCCTCAGAATAAGACGAATGCTCATCTGTCTCCACCTCGTCACCTACAGTCAAAGCATAAGCAATATCTGTATAACCATAATGTACCGATGGTTTTATTTGCCTTCGTTGTCTACCCTCAACTAGAGTATGCTGTGACTGTACTGGTTGTTGACTATCACCATCTTCAGGAATTGCGGTCTCATCTGCAGTCTCAATATCTGTTACCTCTGAGGTCTCCGGAGTCTCCACCTGAAGCTCCACCTCACTACTGACACCATGATCTGTCTGCTCTGCTGGTAGTGTCTTAGGACTCCTCTATTGAAGTATTGCAGTCTCATCGAAAATTACATCTCTGCTGATTATAAAACCGGGTGATCTGGGATCAGTGCACCACAGCCGGTAGCCTTTCACCCCATGTGCATAACCTAGAAATATGCACTTCTTTGATCTCAGCTCAAGCTTACCATCACTAGTATGAGTATACACAGGACATCCGAATACTCGTAATCCGGAGTAATCAATAGTTTTTCCTGACCATACTTCCTCTAGAGTCTTCCACTCAATAGTAGATGATGGAGATCGATTAATTAGGTAACACGCCACGTTCACTACTTCGGCCCAAAATTCCTTGCCTATTTCAGCATGCGATAACATACTTCGAGCCCGCTCAAGTAAAGTTCTGTTCTTCCGTTCTGCCATGCCATTCTGCTGTGGTGTCCTAGGTACTGTGTGGTGTCTAACAATACCTTCTTTTTCACAGAACTCGGTAAAATCTTTACCACAGAACTCCATGCCGTTATCGGTTCTTAGGCACTTGATCTGTTTATCTGACTGCTTCTCAATCAATGCCTTAAATTTCTTGAACAGATCAAACACATCAGATTTGTGCTTTAGAAAGTATACCCATACTTTCCTTGAATAATCGTCGATAAATGTGAGCATATAACGGGCACCTCCTTTCGAAGGAACCGGAGATGGGCCCCAGACATCTGAATGAATATACTCAACCGGTTGCTTGGTAGAATAAATACCTATAGTAAACTTAATCCTACGTTATTTTCTAAAGATACAGTGCTCACATAAGTCTAACTTACTTGTCTTCTGACCCTTTAACAACCCCTTATCACTCAACATTGTCACGCTTGCCTTACTCATGTGCCCTAAACGCATATGCCATAAACGAGTTAAATCAGAATCTGACTCACCTGATGAAACTGCAGCGGCTTCTGTCACGGTCTCTCCTAGTAGATGATAGAGAGAACTCACTTTCTTCCCTTTTATCACTGTCATGGCACCTCGAGAAATCTTCAGTATTCCACCTTCAGCGGTGTACTTACACCCGATATCATCGAATGTCCCTAGAGAAATAAGGTTCTTCTTGAGCTCTAGTACATGCCTCACGTCTGCCAATATGCGAACCACACCATCATGCATCTGAATCCGAACTGTCCCTATCCCAATAACCTTGCAAGTTGCATTATTCCCCAACATAACTCTACCACCATCTGCAGTTTGGTAATTAGTAAACCAGCTCCCATGAGGCGTCATATGATAAGAACACCCCGAATCTAGCATCAATTCGTCTCCTGACAAATCTGTAGTCACACACAAAACAGCCTCTGCATCACTAGTGCTCTCCTCAGCAATGTTCACTACACTGACTGTGGCCTTCTGCTTATCACCTCTGTTTCTCAGCTTAGAACAATCTCTCATGATGTGCCCCTCCTCGTGATATTCAAAGCACTTCACGCGTCCCTTGGATTTTCTATAGCATGATTTAGACCTGCTTTTACCTCTGCTACTGCTGGACTCCCGTTGTTGCTCTCTACCCCGAATCACTAGTCCATGTGCTGCATCCTGCGCCAGACTGTCATCTCGCAACTTTTGCTGCCACTCTTTAGAAAACAAGGCGGATTTTACCTCTTCTGAAGTAATCGTAGTACGCCCCTGCAATAGAGAATCAGTAAAATGCTCCCATGACTCTAGTAAAGAAGCCAACAACATCATGCCCTGCTCTTCATCTTCAAGAGTCTTACCGACGTTCTTCAAATCCATCATGATTTTATTAAATTCATCTAGGTGGGTTCTGATAGACGTACCTTCAGTATATTTGAACTGGAACATCTTCTTCAACATGTACAAGCGATTGTTCAAACCCTTCTTTACATAGAGTGACTGAAGCTTTGCCCACAATGCTGCGGTATTCTTTTCTTCGCCTACCTCTATCAACACTTCATCCGATAAATTCAACAGGATTACACTCCTAGCCTTCCTAATCAATACATCTTTATCAACATCTTTCATCGATTCGGGCAACTTAGCCTTGCCCTCTAATGCCTCTGCCAAACCTTGAGTTGTCAATAATGCCTCCATCTTAAGGCTCCATAACCCAAAATTATTCCTCCTGTTAAATTTTTGAATTTCAGCTTTCACTCCAGACATAATTGCAACAACAGAATTTCTAGATACTAATCAGACAAGCAAAAGCCTCAAATCACAATCTAGAAATCTAACCTGGCTCTGATACCAATTGTTGTAATTCTAACGCGGAAACTACCAGGATGTTGCAAATACGTCAACGCAAAAGCCCAGAAATAATAACGATGAACAATAAAGAACACCAGATATAACGTGGTTCGGTCCGAATGTCGGTACCTACATCCACGGGGAGAGCTAGCAAGAACAATCCACTATATCGGAGAATTGGATTTACAATCGCTCAATACGCTCGTGTTTCCCGCACCTAAATTATACCCAATCCCAAAGTATTTATAAACAGACAACTCTCAATTGAATATAAAATAAAACTGAAATAAACTCACGAAGGAAGCATAAATCTTGATCGTACTGCTCATCTTCTTTTCGTGCGGCTGTGCCTTGGAACGAGCAAAGAAGAGAGTCTGCAAAGTCTTCCCTTTTTGGATCTCTATATATCTTGCGGCTATTGCAAGATGCAGACAAGAAAAAAAATCCTTACTCTTTTATTTCCTTGCTTGGACCAAATATCTACCCAAATAATATATAATATTTGAGTCACATCTTCTGTCTTCTAATGCAGATATCAAATCTGCAATTAAAACTCGTCCAAAACATGCCACAATTGCTTCGGTCAAATATTGAATATTTAAACCAAAATATATATTCGCGGACGATTTAAACTCGAGACATATTTAACAGAATGAGACATAATTCAAGCACTCAAAGAAAGAATCGAAACAAATAGAAAGTCGTTATTAAAATTTGCATGATTGAAATTGACAACTTAATTCGTACAATGTCTCAAAGATTATGTATGGTCTAATGCAGTTGCCCCACTTCGCTCAAGCTATTTTTCTTATCTCCATGGTTCTTGTAATTATTTCAAGCAAAATATGAATTAATCACGAAGACTAAATGTATTTTCTATTTGTACATTAACATAATTAGTTTCGTCTCGCAAGTTGGGTATCCCTAACATCAAAGCTCCAAAGACCAATACGACTAAGAAGAGAAAAAAAAAATGTGTAACATTACATCTTTCATGTTTATTATTTTCATATTTGAAATGAGTGTTCTCTATCGTTGATGTTGCTAACTGGAGAGGCCTTTGTTTGTGAAGCTTCGACATCATTATCGGGGAATTCCCTGGCTATGTTTAAATGAGGTTGCATTTCGAGCTTTAACTTAATTTGAGGGAATAACTTGTTTCGTTAGATTTTCAAATTTGATCTCTCTAGTTCTAGGATGCAACAAAATGTTCTCATATGCATGTTATTTATGCAGAACTAATATATGTATCTCTGCCGATTATTTCATGTTGTGCTTTTGTCGGCGTCGGACACCGAACCATTTGTCATTGGAAGGCGAAACTTCTTCAGCTTCAGGTCTAAAATCATCTTTTGAAAAACGGCCTCACTACATATCCTTAATTGAAATTTCTCATAGCAGTGTAAATTATGGGGCAAAACTTTCCCGTATCATCCCATACACTCTATTAGGCTGCTGAAATATAGGACATAACAAAATGGTATGGTCTGGTATGTTGTCGAACCGCCCTCTGTGATGCACCTTTCTAAGTAAAGAAATAGCTTTGACCGAAGAGAAAAGTAAAGAAATAAGTTTAATATAGTAAATATAATGTCGAAAAGAAGGGTAGTAAATTCGAGAAAACATTGGAAAATAATCAGGAATGCAAATGCATAATCCCATAAATAAAACCAGAATTTTCCACAGCGCAATCAATATAAATGGTCGATTTTTTTTTTCCTATCTCGCAATTGATTTGAGTGAAAATGAAGGAATTACTAATCCGATGAGCTATAAGTCTCATGTTATATTACTCGGGCTATTTCAACTCCCTGAACGAATAAATTGACCACCTTTAGCAAAAAGATACAAAAATGCCCTCATATATACAACTAAAATTTAAAGTGGTAGACTGTAAATTTATTCACTTTCCCTGATTGTCATGATTAAGAATATTATGTGTCTTCTTTTTTAAACACAATATGTTTTCATGTATATTAAATTTACCATTGTACATAATTAGTCTCCTTGATGAGAAAATTTCCTTGAAATCTAGTTTTTTCCACATAGTTTAGCAATTACGGATTAATTCCCAAAAAAAAAACCAAAACAATTGAACATAAGCAACTTGCTAACACAATCAAACCATGACTATTTTAATGTATTTTGCGCGCCACTGTCAAACTCTTTCTTATCAATGATTTTTCCTACGCACATAATGGATGACCTAATTCAAAAAAAGAAGAGGAAGAAGATGATCCTAAATTGTTTTTGTTTTTCTTTTATATTTTATTTTTCTACGAATAGGAATTTTCTATTCCTTTAACTCGTAATGCCGTTGGTAAGTTGCAAATTAAGGTGCAAATTCTGGGATTATGTGCAACTGGAAGCATGGGAATTTTTTCTGGACAAAAAAAACGTAATGCTTTCTTTCATAGTCAGAAATGGTAACATTGGGTCTCCACGATCCAAACATAACAATGACTAGAGGAATTGCGGGGGCTTTAAGAGCCACTTCGGGTCGAGAGAATCAGTGCGACGGGCTTTAGCCACTCAGTTGCCGGCTTGGTTTTGCAAACGAGGATAGTGGGCTAGAGAGACCCGTCTGATTTGGTCCAGCAGGACTCTACAATTGTTAATAATCGCGCTGACTGACCAAGGGCTTTCCTCCAGGCCTAAAACCCATCGTACGACACAGAGGCTTTCCTCCATGATACCATTGGAGGGGTTGGTTTAGCATTTGAAATAAGTTTTGAATAAATGCAAGGAAAAATCTCATTTGAAAATGAGTTTTGGATTGAATAGTGTTTGGTAAAAACACCATTACAAAGGGGCTTTGAATGCAAAATTTTAAATTTTTAATTAAAAAGCTTGTCCTTGCTAGACCAACAAGCTAGAGCTCGAGCTGGTGCTGGTGGCTGTCGTATGAGGTCGCTTGACCTCAGGTTGCCCTTGCCGAGGGTCGCGTGACCTCAACAAGGGTTGCCTCAGTTTTGGATTGAATGATGTTTGGTAAAAACACAATTACAAAGGTGCTTTGAATGTAATTTTTAAAATTTTTAATTAAAAAACTTGTCCTTACTAGACCAACGAGCTAGAGCTAGAGCTGGTGCTGGTGGCTATCGTATGAGGTTGCTTGACCTCAAATTGCCTTGCCGAGGGTCGCGTGACCTCGGTGAGGGCCGTCTCAAGTTGGACGACATCAGGCGATGTTTGGGTTCACACGAACAAGGCAACGACACCTGGGTGACGTGACTTCAATCATCGTCGCTTGGATTCGCGCAACCCAGGTGATGGTTGTGCATCCCCAAGTGCCATCATTTAGGGTCACATGATTGTTGCTTGGGTAGTGTGAACCTAGGTGACAATGACTAAGGTTGCGCGGCCCAAGTACAAACGCTTGGTCACATGGTCCAGGCACTGTTGTTTGGGTTCAGGCGACCTAGGCAGAGTGCATGGATGACGGTCTTTGTTTGGGCGTCCTGCCCTTGCCTAGCGATTGGCCCTTTGCCAACCCCTCGTCGCCCCTTCGTCGGCCCCTCACTGGCCAAATCTGGCCTCCTCAACATTGAAGAAGATAAATAGCAAAAAAAAGGGACAAAATAATATATATATATATATATATATATATATATATATATATATATATATATATAATTGTTGAGGTTAGTTTTAGAAGGAAAAAAATCTCTTAATATTTGGCCAAATATTTGTACATATCAGCATTGAGCTTTCAGCTTTTCCAAGGCCAGCACTTGATCACATGATGGCCCAAAGCTAAACCAAATGCAAGCCGAAAGCCCCTTGGAAATACTAAACCAAACCCACCCTATGTATTTTACTTTCGTTTTCTTCTTGCACTTTCACCAGAAACTCTAAGCCTTCCCGCATGGCTAGCGTTTCCGCCATGTAGACGGAAGGAGCTCGAATCTTCCTTGTAAAGCCACACACAAGCATACCAAAGGCATCCCGAAGGATCCCAGCAGTTGCAGCCTTCCCCCAGTTCGGCACACTACGTCGCAGCTACACTCAGTTTTAACCTCCCCTGAACCACTAACACCAGCAAGTAGGCAAGGGATTCTTCTATGTTGATCTGTTCTTTTCTCTTGGGTTCCATCTCTTATACAACTTATAGGAGATTATTGCCTCGTCAACAACGATCCAAGGCCAATGACTATACTTTTGAAAGACCAAGGCGTTATGCCCATTCCAAATGGCCCACAATATCTCGGTTAAAATTGACAGCGAGGGAGGGCCTTCAGACGGTGAAAGGTTTACTCAAATAGCGAGGTTTTCCATTACTCACTTTTTTATTCTCGAAATTTTGAAGGGTGATGTGTCAAAATTAAGTTTTTTTTTCTTTTTTTTCTGACTACACTATATTTGTCCAATCACATAGCAAAAGAAGATGTTCATGTATTTTTAGCGCACTACTGCAAAAGGGCCACAAAGGATCGCTGAGTAAGAAATTGGAGAACCTAATGGATGCTACTGGTGTAATGACCGGGTCAACCTTCCAGTTGTCACTAAAAAGAATAATAATAAGATTATAGATTTCTTTTGTTAAATACATAACGGATGAACAAATTCAAAAAGACAAAAAGATCTTAAAAAACTGTTAAAATGGAAAAAGTATAGCATAAGTATCAATATTTGTGTACAAAGATCAATTTAGTGCTAATATTTTTTTTTTGAATTACTTAAGTGCCAAATCGAGAAAAAACGATCACTTAAGTATCAAGTCGCCAGAATTGGCACTAAATTGATCCTTTTTTGGTTGAAATTGGCACCAAAGAAATCATTTTTTTGGATAATTTAAGTGCCAAATTTTCTTAAAAAAAGTATCACTTAAGTACCAATTCCGGCGACTTGGCATTTAAGTGATTGTTTTTTTCTCCGATTTGACATTTAAATGATCCAAAAAAAAATATTTGCACTAAATTGATCTCCGTACACAAATATTAGCACTTGTGATGTACTTTTGCCCCGTTAAAACAAAGTCGTCCATTGTTTCTCCTTCCTCCTACACTGCCCTAAACTGAATTTCAGATAACTCTTCTCTCTTTCGTATTCTTATCTTTTGTTGGCATGAGGGTCAGAGTTCACTATATGCTTTCTTCCTTCTCTTCAGCAGAACTCATGGACATTCAAAAAGCTCAAGGCAACCCAACACAGCTGGACATTCAAAAAGCTCAAGACAGCCCTACACAGTTGGATGATCTGTCTAATGAGATCTTTTGCCAGTTCCTATTTTCTCCAATTGAAAGATATGTTGAGAAGAACCACGTTGTCGAAAAGGTGGGAACACTTGTCTTGGAACAATCCTAGGCTCGATGCCTACGAACGAGATTTTCTAATGGATAGAGCAATATTGCCCTATGGCTTTCCCCTTAGAGTTGTTAACATCATATTTTTGATCTCTTTATTTTTAAAAAATTAATTAAATTACCATAAAAATTTAAAAAATTAGAAAATCAATTTTGGAAGTCTTGGCCAAGCCGAAGGAATTATTTTTAAAAAATATATTTTTTATTTTTATTTTTACATTTTCAATATTATTTTTAATTAAAAATACCCCCAAAATAGGAAAAAATAGCATTTGTGACCATAAAAAAAAAAGCCATTAGTTGATTAACTTTTGATCACATTAAATCCTAAAAATTTGGTCAAGGCCCTTGATCTAAAAATCTTTGCATTTAGGTTCTTAAGCAGGAAAAAATATCAATTTGTGTCCTCTCTTTTTCACCTCAGTCTAGTTATCACTTTGTATTCTTACACTATTAATTTCATTTTGGTCCAATCATTTCAAATTTTCAAGCAATTTCAAAAAAGAACTTAATTGCAAAAACCATTAAAATGGCGAGTTTTGTGCAAAATTATTTAGAACATTATATTCTGGCCAAAAAAGGATAATGTGATGTTTAGAAAATTTTCTCACAATCTTTCTCTCGTTCTCACTCTCTCGGCCGCCCCTATACCGGAGCCTTTCTACTGCTCATCCGGCCAATAGGCGGCTCCCCTACTACTCATCACCACCATCACCTTCCTTACTCCCTCCACAACACATTGCACCAACCTTACCCCGAATCGAGCTACGGTGGCCACAATGTGAAGCCGAGAAGCCGGCGGTCTCAATCATTGGCGCTCACACCGGTGACCTTGCCGAGCCATCTCGAGTCACTTTTCGGCCCTCCTACGACTCTCGATGGCATTCATTTCCATGCGACGCCATTCTTTGAAGAGTCCTCGTCATCGTGACATGTTCACCTTGACCATTAAAGGTTTGTCAAGAAAAGTAGACACCATATAATTCTAGTACTCTAACTTGCAGGATAATGAATTACAGGAAGACTTATTTTGCCGAAATATGGGAAGAATCGGATGCGTTTGATACTTATTTGCTATTGAATAACGTATAGATTAGTCATTAGAAAGTTAATCTTACATAGTCGTGGCTAATGATTGATGTTTGAGGAGCATGTCCACATATTTTTCTTCTCGGATCAAAATGCACAATTTCTGTTTATGTCAATTTTTAATGTGTAAGCATTGAAATTAGACAAAGCAATACTCTAGACTCTTGTAGATGACTTTGTGATCTTTGAATCAATATATTATGGGATGAAAATGAATGTTGTTTGGTCAGTCAAAAGTATCCCGTGGTATGATGACATAAATATCTGATTTTTTATTTTTATTTTAGAATCTAAGAATGTATTTTTTTTTGTTTTACATTACCTTTGCTGGTTCGAGATTGCTCATATTTTTCTTAAGACTTCGTTGCACAAAATGAAAAACATGAAAGTCACTCAAAATATCTTGATGCATAACATATATTACAAAATATTTACGAATGCTTCACATAACTTATGGTTTCATGCTAGCCTATTAAAGTTCTTGAGTTAGCACATCGTTTTGTGCATTTTTATTTTATGTTGCGATAATGACTTGCTTGTAGTCTTCTTTTGAAAATTCTCAAAGAATAAAAGTTATTCATTGGGGTGTCATTTAGTACATTGAAAATTTTAAGATAATAATATTGGGATTTGGCTATCCATTTGTGTGAAATCTCAAAGGGTGTCTGTTCTATAGATGATGCTTATCTTTTGCTAACTCCTTAATGATTAGTCATGAGAAAATGAGGTTTTTTCTAGCAAAAGTTAAAACACAAAATCGTCTAGAACATATTTTCCTATCCACATTAAAAAATCAAATTTTTGTGTTTTTCTATTTTTTTCGCATTTTTAGGTTACCGTTTCTTATTTGATCTCATTGAAGTGGCACGAGCGTTTATGAGTACAAGTGTCAAATCATCCCATTTTGAAGTCGGCAAGAAAGGACATCAAAGAAGAAAGGGATCGGGCTCCGTTTGGATAGAGAATTCATGATAAAAGGATAGAAAGTTTGTGATGGAATTTAAAAAAAATTCACGCATATCCAACACAATTTCACACTGATTTGATGCCTTGGGAAGATCATTCAAGAGTTGCACTGAGATCTCCGCGAGTTACCTTCCCTGTGAACGTATATACAACTTCTCCAAAACTCGAGCGGTCTTCAATAGAAGACCCACAGTCACAAATCCGTTGTTATTCTCTTCGTAATTATGAATTTTGATCACCTTGAGTGGATATATAAACCACGGAGTAACACAGTTGAATATCAAATTCATTTGGTTGGTTACCTTATCCATCATCGCAGACACTATAATGGTCTTATTCACCAAAGTATGCACGTTAGTTAGTTGATAAAATCCTCGCAATGCAAGTTAGTTGATAGAATCCCAATAGTAAGCTCCATCCAGAATCGACAATACATACCACAAAGAACTCCAGGTTACTCAAATGAGGACAATTGTCAAGCATCACAGCGAGAAACGGATCTTCTAATTACAGCTCAATTGTCCTCAACTTTAATTTAGTGAGGTATGGGAAGTCCGGGAGAGAGTAAAGAAGTTACAATCTCTCGTGTAGAAACTATGTAAGAAAGTATGAAGAGACTATTGGAGTTAAAATAGCCATAATAAATTAACAATTATGCAAAAGAATTAGACTCTTGACACCCGAAAAATCATTCAAGAGTCTATTTCTATTGAGAGCATTGCAAGGAAGACGAGGCTGGACAAATGGGATTCCGATGCAAGCCACGTCTAGCGAAGGCGGAGTTGATAGTGTATATCGATGGATAAATTGTCCAGTATAGTTAAATGACTGCACACGAGCTTCTTGGATGCCTAAATCGATGAAACTTTTCAAATCTTGATATGTAGAATGTTCAGCTACATGGAGTCTCAGCAGATTGAGAACATAAATAGGAACAATCCTAAATTTTTGCCACTTGCAATGGATGGGGATATATCTTCAATGGAAGAGAATATGAGAAAGTAGTCTAGTGAACTATCATCCCCAATGACATCTCCAAAGATATCAATCCACACAATAGTTAACACTCTGAGATTTCTCAGATGAACTAAAGAAGGTAGCATCAGTTGATGGGATATGAACAAATGCAACTCTACCAGTGCTTCACAGTCGAACACACCATTGGGCAATGCAAATTCGTCCAATTCTCCACACAACTGCATGTGAAACTTCTTGACTTGGTGATTTGTCATGGCTAGGATCCAATAACTGATGTGCGGTCCATCCGAAATAGTATGACAGACGAGGGTAAAGGGAAGTTGTGGGCTAGAAAGGGATTCGGCTCTCTTTGGATAACGAATGCAGGATAAAAGGATAGAAAGTTGTGAAGGAGTTTTTTTTTTTTAAAAAAAAAGAAGAAGCTAAGAGTGCATGACTAGTGTTTGCTTATTCTTATATCATATATCAAGAAAGTAACAAACTCAAATAATTACAAATCTCACTCAGTCTAAGAAAACATGAGGAGCCATTTGCTGAAACTCGCGCCTCTCTGTCCCTGCAGCCGTTATTAGTTGATCTACGATCCTGTGAAGCTCCTATATTGACTCTTGGCTATCTTCTTCTTGAACTGCATTATGATAGTTGTCGTCATCCTCCCATTAAAATGGAGGATTTTGTGCAAAATTGTTTAAAACATTTTCTTCCCATATATGGCCGAAAAAAGGACAATGTGCTGTCACAAAAAGAAAAAGAAAAAATCAATCTTGATAGAATAAAGGACAAATGACATATTCTCTAAAAAGAACACTTATACCAAGTACATCTATTAGGAGTTGTGCCAGATGACACCTCACCCATTCACTATTTTATTCCATTATAGAAGATTCGGCAAAAAAACACAAGATCGAAGTAGCATTCAGATTTTGAAAGAAATGGAGAGAAAACCTAAGCAAAAAATCTCACCTTTTTTTTTTTACTCTCTCGGTCGCCCCTGTACCAAAACCATTTCGCTACTCCTCCGACCATTTGGCGGCTTCCCTCTACTTCCCATCGCCGCTCACATTCCTTACTCCCTTCTCGACAAAATACACAAATCTTACCACAAATCAAGCTACGGTGGTCACGATGTGACGTCGAACACTTAGCGGTCCAAATCATTCACACTAATGACCTTGCCGAGCCATCCTAAGTCACTTTTCGGCCCTCCGACTGCCGACGGCCCTCCCTTTCTTGCGACGCCTTCCTTTGACGAGTCTTTGTCACCATAACGTGCTCATCTTGACCATTAAAAATTTGTCGAGAGAGGTAGATACCCTCTAATTCTAGTACTCTAACTCGTAAGATAATGAATTAGAGGAAGACTTATTTTGCCAAAATATGAGAAGAATCGGAGGCGTTTGATACTTATTTGCTATGGAATAAGGTGTAGATATGTCATTAAAACGTTAATCTTGCATATTCGTGGGTAATGATTGATGTTTGAGGTGCATGTCCACATATTAATAAATAAGTTTCATTTATGTGAATTTTTCAAGTCTAAGCATTGAAATTAGATAAAGGGATACTCTTAAATTTTGTTGATAAATTCATGATCTTTGAATCGATATATTATCAGATGAAAATGAATGTTGTTTGGTCAGTCAAAATTGTCCCGAGGTATGATGACTTGAATCTATGATTTTTTTTTATTTTAGAATTTGAGAAAGTATTTTTTTTTTTTGTTTACATTACCTTTGTTGTTTCATGATTGTTATATTTTTCTCAAGACTTCGTTGCACAAAATGAAAAATATGGAAGTCACTCAGAATATCTTGATGCATAACATATATTACAAAATATTTAAGAATGCTTCACACAACTTATGGTTTCATGCTAACCTATTAAAGTTCTTGAGTTAGCACATTAATTTGTGCATTTTAATTTTTTGTTGCCATAATGACTTGCTTGTGGTCTTCTTTTAAAAATTCTCAAAGAATAAAAGTTATTCATTAGGGTGCCATTTAGTAGATTGAAAAGTTTAAGATAATAATATTGGGATTTGACTATCCTTTTGTGTAAAATCCCAAAGGGTGTCTATTCTATAGATGAAGCTTGTCTTTTGCTAACTCCTTAATGATTTTTCATAAGAAAATGAGGTTTTTCCGGAAAAAGTTTAAAACACAAAAGTCGTCAAGAACACATTTTCCTATCCATAAAAAAAAATCAAATTTTTTGCATGTGTTTTCCTATTTTTTCCGTATTTTTAGAATATCGTTTCTGATTTGATATCATTAAAGTAGCGCGAGCGTTTATGAGCACACGTGTCAAATCATTCCATTTTGGAGTTGGCAAGAAAAGACATCAGCGAAGAAAGGGATGCGGCTCCGTTTGGAGAGAAAATGCATGATAAAAAGATAGAAAGTTTGTGATGGAATAAAAAAAAAATATTCACATATCCAACACTATTTCACACTGATTTGATGCCTTGGGAAGATCATTCAGGAGTTGGAATGAGATTTTCGCGAGTTGTCTTCCCTGGGGACGTATATACAACTTCTCCAAAACTCGAGCGGTCTTCAATAGAAGACCCACAGCCATAAGTCCTTTGTTATTCTCTTCGTAATTATGAATTATGATCACCTTCAGTGAAGATATGAAGCACGGAGTAACAAAGTTGAATATCAAATCCATTCGGTTGGTTACTTTATCCATCATATCAGACACTAGAATGCTTTGATTCATCAAAATATGCACGTAAGTTAGTTGATAGAATCCCTGCAATGCAAGTTAGTTGAAAGAATCCCAACAGTAAACTCCATCCATAATCAATACATACCTCAAAGAACTCCAGGTTACTCAAATGAGGACAATTGTCAAACGTCACAGTGAGGAATAGATCTTCTAATTGCAGCTCATTTGTCCTCAACTTTAATTCAGTGAGGTACAAGAAGTCTGGAGAGAGTACATAAGTTACAATCTCTCGCGTAGAAACTATGTAAGAAAGTATGAAGAGAGTATCGGAGTTAAGATAGCCATAATAAATTAACAATTATGAAAAAGAAACGTAAAAAATATTCTGTAATGTAAGTAGAGGTACCTGATTCATGTTATCAAGAGTTAGACTCATGACACCCGAAAAATCATTCAAGAGTCTATATGCATTGAGAGCATTGCAAGGAAGACGAGGCTGGCCAAATGGGATTCTGATGCAAGCCACGTCTATTCAGATGCAAGCCACGTCTAGCGAAGGCGGAGTTGATAGTGTATATCGATGGATAAATTGTCCAATATAGTTAAATGACTGGACACGAGGTTCTTGGATTCCTAAAACGATAAAAATTTTCAAATCTTGATATGTAGAATGCGAAGAAAAGAAAACTCTTCTTTTTTATTCAATGAATATTTTTTCTGTACATTTACAATACTCAATCATGTCATATATATAGGACAACAGGTAACCTAATGAGAAGCTAAACAATAGGAAGGATTCTATACTAGGAATAAATATTTATAATAAAACTTCATCGCAAATAGGCTAAACTAGCTCACGACCACAGAATGTTCGGCTACATGCAGTCTAGCAGATTGAGAACACAAATAGGAACAACCTGAATTTTCTGCACTTGCAATGGATGGGGGATGTATCTTCAATGGAAGGGAATAGGAGAAGGTTGTCTAGTGAACTATCATCCCCATCCCCAATGACATCTCCAAAGATATCAATCCACACAAGAGTTAACACTCTGAGATTTCTCAGATGAACTAAAGAAGGTAGCATCAGTTGATAGGATATGAACAAATGTAACTCTACCAGTGCTTCACAGTCTAACACAACATTGGACAATGCAAATTCGTCCAATTCTCCCTATAACTACATGTGAAACTTCTTGACTCGACGATTTATCGCGGCTAGGATCTAAGAACTGATGCGCAGTACATTCGAAATAGTATGGCCGATGAGGGTAAACACCATGAGGGGGAAGTCAGGTAAACACGGGAAGTCGTGGGCTAGAAAGGGATCCGGCTCTCTTTGAATAACGAATGCATGATAAAATGATAGAAAGTTGTGATGGAATTAAAAAAAAAATAGTGCATAACTAGTGTTTGTCCATTCTTATATTATATATCAAGGAAGGAACAAACTCAAATAATTTTAAATCTCACTCCGTCTAAGGAAACACGAGGAGGCATTTGCTGAAACTCGCGCGTCTTTGTCTATGCAGCCGCCATTTGCTGCTCTACGATCCTGTGAAGCTCCTCTACTACCTCTCGACTCTATTCTTCTTGAGCTGCATCATGATTGTCGTCGTTGTCATCCTCCCATTAAAATGAAGGGTTTTGTGCAACATTGTTTAAAATTTTTCCTCCCATATATGACCGAAAAAAGGATAATGTTCTGTCACAAAAAGAAAAAAAATGAATCTTGATACAGGGAATAAAGAACAAATGACATATTCTCTAAAAAGGACAATTACACCAAGTGCATCTATTGGGAGTTATGCCAGAGGACACCTCATCCACTCACTATTTCATTCCATTAGAGAAGATTCAACCGAAAAACGCAAGATCAAAGGATTTGAAAGAAATGGAGAAAAAACCTAGGAAAAAATTCTCACGATCTTTCTTTCACTCTCTCGGCTGCCCCTATATTAGAACCATTTCGCTACTCCTCTGGCCAATTGGCGGCTTCTGTCTACCACCCCCATCGCTCACATTGCTTATTCTCATCTCGACACAATGCACAAATCGAGGTGCAGTGGCCACAATGTGAAGTCGAGAATTCAGCGGTCCAAATCATTCACATTGGTGACCTTGCCGAGCCATCTCAAGTCACTTTTCAGCCCTCCGACTCCCGACGGCCCTCACTTCCTTACGAGGCCATCCTTTGATGAGTCTTCGTCATCATAATGCGTTCATCTTGACCATTAAAAATTTATCAAGAAAGATAGATACCCTCTACTTCTAGTGGAAGACTTATTTTGCCGTAACACGAGAAGAATCAGAGGCGTTTGATATCTATTTGCTATTGAATAAGGTGTAGATATGTCATTAAAATATTAATCTTGCATATTCGAGGGTAATGATTGATGTTTGAGGTGCACGTCCACATATTATTCTCTCGGGTCAAAATGCACAAGTTTCATTTATGTGAATTTTTCATATCTAAGCATTGAAATTAGACAAAGGGATGCTCTAAATTTTTGTAAATGAATTTCGTGATCTTCGAATCGTTATATTATCGGATGAAAATGAACGTTGTTTGGTCAGTCAAAAGTGTCCCGAGGTATGATGACTTGAATCTCTATTTTTTCCTTTTAAAATATGAGAATGTGTTCTTTTGTTTACATTAACTTTGTTGTTTCATGATTGTTCATATTTTTCTTAAGAATTCATTGCACAAAATGAAAAACATGAAAGTTACTCGGAATATCTTGATGCATAACATAGATTACAAAATATTTACGAATGCTTCACACAACTTATAATTTCATGCTAACCTAATAAAGTTCTTGAGTTAGCACATTGTTTTGTGCATTTCTATTTTACGTTGCGATAATGACTTGCTTGTAGTCTTCTTTTGAAAATTCTCAAAGAATAAAAATTATTCATTTGGGCTTCATTTAGTACATCGAAAAGTTTAAGATAATAATATTGAGATTTGACTATGCATTTGTGTGAAATCCCAAAGGGTGTATGTTCTAAAGACGATGCTTGTTTGTTGCTAACTCCTTAATGATTTTTCATAGGAAAATGAGGTTTTTTCCGGCAAAAGTTTAAAACAAAAAAAAGTCGTTGAGAACACATTTTCCTATTCATATAAAAAATCAAATTTTTTGCATGTGTTTTCCTTTTTTTTTCGCATTTTTAGATTACCATTTTTGATTTGTTCTCATTGAAGTGGTGCGAACGTTTATGAGCACAAGTGTCAAATCATCCCATTTTGTAGTTGGCAAGAAAAGACATTAGCGAAGAATGGGATCCGGCTCCGTTTGATAGAAAATGCATGATAAAAGGATAGAAAGTTTGTGGTAGAATAAAAAGAAAGATTCACATATCTAAAATAATTTCACACTTGTCTTATGCTTGGGAATATCATTCAGGAGTTGCACCGAGATCTTCGCGATTTATTGCTGCTAGGATCCAAGAATTGATGCGTGGTTCATTCAAAATAGTATGGCCGACGAGGTAAACACCATGAAAGGGAAGTCATGGGCTAGAAAAGGATCCGACTCCCTTTGGATAACGAATGCATGATTAAATGATAGAAAGTTGTGATGGACTTAAAGAAAAAGCAAAGAGTGCATGACTAGTGTCTGTCCATTCTGATATTATATATCAAGGAAGAAACAAACTCAAATAATTGCAAATCTCACTCCCTCTAAGGAAACACGAGGAGCCATTTGCTGAAGCTCGCACGTCTCCATCCCTGAATCTCACTCCCTCTAAGGAAACACGAGGAGCCATTTGCTGAAGCTCACGCGTCTCCATCCTTGCAACCGTCATTAGCTGCTCTACAATCCGGTGAAGCTCCTCCATTGCCTCTCTGCTCTCTTCTTCTTGAGCTGCATCTTGATAGTCGTCGTCATCCTCCCATTAACATGGAGGGTTTTGTGCAAAATTATTTAAAACGTTTTCCTCCCATATGTGGTCGAAAAAGAACTTGCTAAATGATGTATGCTCTATAGATGGTGCTTGTCTTTTGCTATTGAATAAGCATTGAAATTAGATAAAAGGGATACTCTAAACTTTTGTAGATGAATTCATGATCTTCGAACCAATATATTATCGAATGCAAATGAATGTTGTTTAGTCAGTCAAAAGTGTCCCGAGGTATGATGACTTGAATTTGTGATTTTTTTTTTTATTTTAGAATCTAAGAATGTGTTATTTGTTTTACATTACCTTTATTGTTTCATTATTGTCCATATTTTTCTTCAGACTTCGTTGCACAAAATAAAAAATATGAAATTCACTAGAATATCTTGATGCATAATATTTATTATAAAATATTTACTAATGCTTCACACAACTTATGGCTTCATGCTAACCTATTACAGTTCTTGAGTTAGCACGTTGTTCTGTGCATTTCTATTTTATGTTGCGATAATGACTTGCATGTAGTCTTCTTTTGAAAGTTCTAAAAAAATAAAGGTTATTCATTATGGTGTTATTTAGTAGATTGAAAAGTTTAAGATAATAATATTGAGATTTGACTATCCATTTGTGTGAAATCCCAAAGGGTGTCCGATCTATATATGATACTTATCTTTTGCTAACTCCTTAAGGATTTTTCATAAGAAAGTGAGATTTTTTCCGTCAAAAGTTTAAAACACAAAAGTCATGGAGAACACATTTTCCTATCCATATAAAAAATCATCAAATTTTTTGCATGTGTTTTCCTATTTTTTCCGCATTTTAGATTACCGTTTCTGATTTGATCTCATTGAAATGGCGCGAGAGTTTACGAGCACAAGTATCAAATCATCCCATTTTGGAGTTGGCAAGAAAAGACATCAGCGAAGAAAAGGATCCGGCTCCGTTTGGATAGAGAATGCATGATAAAAGGATAAAAAGTTTGTGATGGAATAAAAAGAAAGATTCACATATACAACACAATTTCACATTGATCTGATGCCTTGGGAAGATCATTCAGGAGTTGAACCAAGATCTCCGTGAGTTGCCTTCCCTATGGACATATATACAACTTCTCCAAAACTCGAGCGGCCTTCAATGAAAGACCCACGTCCATGAGTCCTTTGTTATTCTCTTCGTAATTATGAATTTTGATCACCTTGAGTGAATATATAAAGCACGGAGGAATATAGTTGAATATCAAATCCATTTGTTTGGTTACTTTATCCATCATCTCAGACACTAGAATGCTCTGATTCACCAAAGTATGCACGTTTGTTAGTTGATAGAATCCCTACAATGCAAGTTAGTTGATAGAATCCGAACAATAAACTCCATCCAGAATCAATACATACATAAAAAAAATTCCAGGTTACTCAAATGAGGGCAATTGTCAAGCATCACAACGAAGGAACGGACCTTTTACTTGTAGCTCATTTGTGCTAAACTTTAATTCAGTGAGGTATAGGAAGTCCGGGAGAGAGTACAGAAGTAACAATCTCTCGAGTCGAAACTACGTAAGAAAGTGTGAAGAGAATATCGGAGTTAAGATAGCCATAATAAATTAATAATTATGAAAAAGGAACGTAAAAAAAATTTGTGACTGGCCAAATGGGATTCCGATGCAAGCCACGTCTAGGGAAGGTGGAATGGATAGTGGATACTGAAGGATAAATTGTCTAGTATAGGTAAATGACTGCACACGAGCTTCTTGGATCCCTGAAAGGATAAAACTTTCCGAATCTTGATATGTGGGATGTTTAGCTACATCTAGCTTCAGCAGATTGGGAACACAAATAGGAACAGCCTAAATTTCCGCCACTTGCAATGGATGAGGGATAGTTCTTCAAGGGAAGTGAATCGGAGAAGGTTGTCTAGCGAACTATCGTCCGCATCCCCAATAACATCCCCAAAGATATCAATCAATGAAAGAGTTAACACTTTGAGATTTCTCATATGAACTAAAAAAGGCCGCCTCAGTTGATGGGACATGAACAAACGTAATTCTACCGGTGCTTCACAGTTGAACACAACATTGGGCAATACAAATTCGTCCAATTCTCCACATAACTGCACGAGAAACTTCTTGACCTGGCGATTTATCGCTGCTAGGATCCAAGAACTGATGCGTCGTCCATCCGAAATATTATGGCAGACAAGGGTAAATATCATGAGGGGGAAATCGTGGGCTAGAAAGGGATCCAGCTCCCTTTGGATAACGAATGCATGATAAAAGGATACAATGTTGTGAAGTAATTAAAAAAAAAAAAAACAAAGAGCGCATGACTAGTATCTGTCCATTCTTATATTATATATCAAGGAAGGAAAAAACAAAATCAAATAATTGCAAATCTCACTCTGTCTAAGGAAACACAAGGAGCCATTTGCTGAAATTCGCGCATCTCCATATCTGCAGCCGTCATTAGCTGTTTTACGATCCTGTGAAGCTCCTCCATTGCCTCTCGACTCTCTTCTTCTTGAACTGCATGATGGTCGTCGTCATCCTCCCATTAAAATAGGGGGTTTTGTGCAAAATTGTTTAAAACATTTTCTCCCAGTTTTGGACGAAAAAAAAGACAATGTGCTATCACAAAAAAAAAAAAAAAAAGAATCTTGATACAAGGAATAAATGACAAATGACATATTCTCTAAAAATGTCACTTATACCAAGTGCATCTATTGAGAGTTGTGCTAAAGGGCACCTCATCCATTCACTATTTCATTCCATTATAGAAGATTCGGCCGAAAAACACAAGAGCGAAGGAGTATTCAAATTTTGAAAGAAATGGAGAGAAAACCTAGTAAAAAAAATCTCACGGTCCTTCTTTTACTCTCTCGGCTGCCCCTAGACTAGAACCATTCCACTACTCCTCCGGCCAATTGGCGGCTTGCCTCTACTACCCACCACCGCTCACATTCCTTGCTCCATTCTCAACACAATGCTTCCATCTTACCACAAATCGATCTACGGGGGCCATAATGTGACGTCGAGAACTCAGCAGTCCAAATCATTCACATTGGAGTCCTTGCCAAGCCATCCTAAGTCACTTCTCAGCCCTCCAACTCCCGGCGGCCCTCACTTCCTTGCGATGCCATCCTTTGATGAGTCTTCGTCACCATAACGTGCTCATCTTGACCATTAAAAATTTATTGAGAAAGATAGATACCCTCTAATTCTAGTACTCTAACTCGTAAGATAATGAATTCGAGGAAGACTTATTTTGCCGAAATATGAGAAGAATCGGAGGCGTTTGATACTTATTTGTTATTGAATAAGGTGTAGATATGTCATTAAAACGTTAAACTTGCCTATGATGTTTGAGATGCATGTCCAAATGCACAAGTTTCATTTGTGTGAATTTGGTTATGACAATGATATGAGACTAGCAGAGAACCTCCTGATCAGGCACCTATATGTTGGACCTAAATAGTAAAGGAGTTACCGTCGGTTCATTTGGTCTTTTGCCCGCAGCAATATGTTGATGGCTTCTTATTTCATGAGTTTGTTTTAGCGACATTATTCTTTTTCATTACTTCAGCCAAAGTAGAGAACTATTTTTCAGTCACGCG
This sequence comes from Rhodomyrtus tomentosa, assembly GCA_028455895.1. Classification (NCBI taxonomy): domain Eukaryota; kingdom Viridiplantae; phylum Streptophyta; class Magnoliopsida; order Myrtales; family Myrtaceae; genus Rhodomyrtus; species Rhodomyrtus tomentosa. The sequence continues at coordinate 38,945,045 of JAPCWY010000004.1, forward strand.
AAGGTACAACTGTTTCGCCCGAGTCTCGCGAATGTGACGTGGTGTGGTGTCTTTAGTCCAATGAAAGTTCGGAAGACTTTTTGAGTCCCAAAAATTGGTTGATGTCTTGAAAGGCCTTTCCATATTTTTTTTTTGACGACTTTGAACCCTGTCGATGTCTGTCAGCACATGTTTGTTGATTGCTATGGATGACAACTCTTGAAGAGTCATCTTGACTCCCACTACCTCAGAAGGCAGTAGAGGCGCGTCAAAGCATTTGGCCTGTCAAATAGATGAACTGAGGTGACACGAACACCTGCCAAAGACTACATAACAGGAGATATGCTTGCTAAAATTTCCTTGAAATTGCCAGGGATGATGCTGAGCTATCAGAATTTCTCGCTCCCGAACAAGGAAGATACACCATTTAAAGCACAAAAGGAGACCTGACAATCATTTAGCTCTGCATCCCTGAGGGCACCATCCCGATCGTGATCACAGAGAGTGAAAATCCGCTTCAGGGCTCTGACACAATGAGGACTTAAGAGTTTGCATCCATTGATCAAGTAGCGGGCCGGTAGGATGAAGAACAGCCTTTTGTGCATAGTAGAAAACCTCCAGGATCTGCAGGGATAAAAATGCTCAACACAGAGAGAACATTGCTAGACCATTATATCTAATATGAGAGGAGGCTCATCACTCCGCACAAGTTTCGATCTCCCGAAATTGATGTATTATTGGGGCCATCACGTCCTCCAAGCAAATTTTCTAATGCTCATCTCTCAAATCTAGTTTGCAACCCACCACTATAACTGGGACTTTTACCTAAGATGACATTTAAGAGATTTCTGCTCAGTGACTCAAACTCACCAGAATGAATGAACGGCTGGGAGTGCTATTTCCGACCAAAGAAACAAGAAAAAAATCCTCTACTTCAGCTATCAAGAGTAATAGCTTTTGAAGGAAGCTGCAATTCTTTCTCATGGATTGCAGGGAATCTAGAAACAAAGGGACAAGCCAACCTCTAATAGACGGAAGTTGTGGAAGCCAAAAGGTAGTCAATCGATCAAGGGTAGCCGGCTGATCAGCCGCATACGTAAGAACCACGGCATCAGCCCGTCTCAGCTCTTCAACCAATTTCCCACTGTCCACCACTCTGATTTCATATTCATGCAAAAACAAATATTGAATGAGTTAACATAACCCAATTTTCAAACATATCCATGACACTCTTGATGATGATGACAACAGATAAGCAGAATTGTTGCGATAGAACACCTTGAAGGGGTGTCAATAATCGAAACGGGCACATGATAGGGATTCGAGTATTCGGGCAAACGCGTAGGTGGCAACTCTGGAGGGACTTCCGCCGGGAAAAAATCAGTGGCTGCGGCACAGACCAAGCTTGATTTCCCAGTGCCACGGTCCCCAGTGACCACGATTCGAATGCGGGTTCTACCACCAGGGAAAGCATTTCCAGCAGAAGCGTTTCCCATCAAATCTGCAATACTAACCCTACCAAATCCCCTGAATAAATCATCAGACACCTCCAAAACAACATAAAATTTATTGTCGGCTGCTTTGCGAAAAATAAGAATTTTAGAAAAAAGAATGGGGAAAATATTCAAACATCTTTGTACTTTAGATTAGTAAGAGGAGCTGATATATGTTGGACATGAGAATTTATCCTAAAAGTGAGACTTGAATTACAAAATTTCGCCTGAGAGTACAAATAGCAGGCCGTGCACCGATCCAATTCCACTGGATTTTAACCCACATTGATTTTCTCTGGCGCTCAACATTTTACGACTTGGACAGTCAAGTTCTGGGAAGAAGGAAAGTAGACGGAAGGACATTGAACCCTAGAAACAACACAATCTGCAAATAGCGAATGAACAAAACAAGGGTGAAAGACGGGCAAAAATCTGCATTCAGAAACAGGAGCGAGGGAGACGGACAGACGTTTTAGACCTGTTTGATCGATAGAGAAGAATGATACGAAGAAGAGAATCACAATCCTGAATATTTCAAGTGAGAAGATAATCATCATGTCAGTCATAATCAATTTAAGTGAATTTCGAACATTTAAGATAACAGGATAATTAGGATATTAGTCATAGTCAATTCATGATATGCGAAATCTTGAGAAATATACGCGCAGACTTAATTATCTCTAACAAATTTGTTGAAGATAGGACTGACCATAATGAATTGATCAATCAGGAACCGTCGGTATGTTAGGTCTGATTCTTGATTTCATAATATTGAATCGGTTGTGATCGGTCCAAAAAACCATTTATTTTGACATTTCGCATTTTGTTCGGTCATTAATTCTGTTTGGGCGACCTTATAACTATCTGCCAAGAGGCGGAAAGCTCTCCCGGCGAATCAAATCGAATCACGTAAAGGTGGAACGCTTGAAGCTGAAGAACTCTCGGCCATACAATGGTGTATCGATCAGCGACGGAGTTCAACAAGGCTAGAGTGACCTCTCACTTTGTGACGTCCTGGAAATTCAATCCTTGTAAGCGCCGGAAGTTGATTAAATGATATGAATGTATAGTCATAGTCGACACCCATTTTTGACAATAAGGACTGAAAAGACGAAAATTTGAACGAATTCTGAACTTTAGATTATTTCGAATTGAGTTTCGAATTAAACCGCGGCGATTTTTAAATTGCCGTTTTTGCAAACGTGCTTAACCCTGATCGAGCTTGACTAGTGAAATTGCCGAAATTATCCTTCGATCAGTACACCAAAAATTTCGTTTCAGTCCCGGCGCGCCAAAATTACCATTTTGCCCCCCCAATTATTCATTCATAAGAGACAAAAAAAATTTAATTTTGGTCTTCAAAGTCAAGGTGGTGGCCCTCCATTCCTCTGCCCAACACACGTCTTCTCCGCCGCTCCCTTCTTCTTCTTTCTGCTTCTTCTTCTTCTGTTCTTCTTCTTTTCTTCATTTTTCGTTTGTTGACCGACGACTCCTCTTGCCGATCGATTCATCCCCGTCCGTCGTTGTTTTTCGCGACCACCACACCACCACCGGCAGCCACTGCCTCCAGTTACTCCCCGCTGTCGCCTGGACCCCGGCCGAGCCGCCGTCGCCGCCGTTTCGCCGAAGAAAACTCCCGGTCGAGCATCCCCTGTTTCGGGTCAGGAGACCCGAGGGCTCCGCGGCCTTCTCCGGCCGCCACGGCCGCCACCGACGCCGACTACCACCACCCAGCTAACCCCCGACTTTCCCTCGACCGATCCAACCCCTCGTCGTCGACCGTCAGCCGCCGGAATCGCCAGAATCAGGCTCGAAAGTTTCGGTGCCCTGTTTTGAACCCGGTTTGTTCCGGTCTTCGATCCGGCCGCCACCATCGCCGCCGTGCCACACCGCCACCGCCAGACGACTCCCCTGAGTCTCCTCTACCACCACCCATCTCGGCTCCGCCGATCGCCGCGCGTGGCCGCCGGAAACCACCGCCGACCGAGAGCCCTGTTTCGGTGCAAAAATAGGACAGCCACTGATCGCGGTTGTCCGCCGTCGCCGGCCACCTTCCGCCGCCGTCCACCTGTCCCGGCCGACTCCCACCGACCCCTAGGTGAGCCCCCGACCCCTGGCCGGCCTTGTCCCGGCCCGTGTCGCCGGAAAACGGCCAAAACAGTGAGGTTGCCGATTGAATATTCTGAGTTTGCACTGTTGCAGGCTGCCGGCCGCCGCTCGCCGGAGCTCCGCCGCCGGCCACCTGTTCCGGCGACCTCACCGGACTCCTACGGGGTGTCGCCGAAGTTTGAGCTCGATCCGCCGCGCAATAAACCTTAGTTTTATCGTCGTCGTCGCCGCCGCCGCCGCCGCCGTCGCTGATCGAGCTAACTCAAATAGTGAGTTGACTCTAAACCTTGGTTAGGGGGCTAATTGCGCTTAGGATTAGTCTGATTTATTTATTTATTTAATTATGTATTTATTTATTTATTTATTTATAAAAAAAAATATTTCGATCGGGACCAGTATAGATAGAAACCATGGTTAGGATACATGATCGATCGATTATTTGTCTGTGGCTATTTGTGGTAATTTAGCAATTAATTGATTGATTGAGTTGCTCGCGAGTGAGTGATAGGTTAGAGACGAACGAACGATTGATTGCTATAATTTGACTGAGAATTAAGATTTCTAATATGAATTGAGCTTGAAATTGCCGGGTTAAGTGGATTACTCGAGAGTGAGTGAATTGCTTGATTGGTTTGTTTGCCTGGCTGAAATGCTCAATTGGGAGTCTTGTGGGCCTTTGGGCCGAGTTGATTGTATTTCTTGTAGATTTTGGCGTTAATCCAAGATAATCAATGAGTTGATTGCCGAATGCAATTTGTGTGGTCATTTAAAAGGGTCAATGACGCTACCTGGCAAGTTCGCATTGTACCGTGGGTACTTGTGCCGTACAGATTGTATGGAATTCGCGACTTGTCAGAAGCACGATAATCCATGCCTCATGCCAGTCGTACGATTTTAAGGGATTATCGGATGCCGGTCGCAGCTGTGATGGACCGAAGCTCCTTTTTAAGGAATGCCTACTTGCAGTGTCGTGCCGGGTGCACTGGATACACTGCTTGTAGTAGCCGTCGCTGAGAGGGTAAAGTGGACGTAGCCTGATTTTTGCCAGAAGAGTGCGGGATCGCACTATTGATGTATTTATCACGCCAGTCGCATGGGTCATTGATTAATAATGGACTTATGTATGCTTGAGTGGTCGTGCTTCTGTTGGTGGTAGATTTGACAGATTTGTTGTGATTGATATTTATATGTATATCTCTGTTGATATCTTATGATCTTTTTGTGGCACTTAAGATGTTCTGGGCGAATCATTGTCCTAACCGAGATTAGGCTTGATTCACTGAGATTCATTTCTCACCCCGTCGTGGGATAAATTTTTCAAGTCCGAAGTAATGGAAAGACCGGTGCGGTTCGGCACCCCCACTGACTCATCACTTGATATCAGTCTCCATCCGATACCAGGTACGGACCAGATGTGAGAACGTCACATCACGACGATATGGGTTGATGAAGGGATGCCACATCTGGTGGCACACCTCTTTAAGGCCTGGTATCTTCGTGATGGGATGGATCTCTTCGGTCCGCTTCGAGGATTTGAGGGGCCACCTCTATAGGGGGTCCCTAATATCCCCGCTTGGGACCCGATGGATATTGATACACATGATGGGGAAGTGGTGGACCCCGCGCCTGGTATGGAGCTCGAGCTCGAGCCTGAGCAATCGGTAGCCCCCTCTGTGCATTCTAGCCAGAGTTCTTGTGATGACCCGAACGACCCGGCTCCCCCGGTAGGTTATTACGACTCGGATGTCGAGTTTTCCCAGTAGAGGGTTAGGTTCCTTTTGTGGTCAGGGAACTGTGGATGTTTTTGTGGGGGATACTATTTTGGGATAGATGAGAGTTAACCTTACCTGACTCCTGTATCTTTTTGTGAGTCCTAGAGGGTGGCCCCGAAGCATGGGGTTGTATTTATCAGTTGATGGCTCTGTAAGGTTATAAATCATCTATTCTCATCAGCCTTTAGTGTTTTGCAATCTGGCTTTACTTTCTATCTATCCCATATGGTTTTATTGAATAGAAGATGGTACGTTCCACTTGCGCAATATAATCTTAGGTCGATAGCAGTTGCCTGGGACGCTATCTATTATGACCTGGTGGCGATTTGGCAAGGGATGTCGCGGGCTCGAGAGTCGGGACGTGACATCCCCGCCCAAGGTGGTCTCAGAGAAAGGTCAGCCTGATCCATCTGGTCATTGGCATGGAGTGATAAGGAGCGTTGAGAAATGGGATAGTTAGTAAGATTCTTGGTTATTATGCCTGTGATTGCTAATTATGTGGTAGAATTTAAGGGTTTCTTTCTGACCACCTTTTGCTATGGGGTAATCAGGACTTCACCTTTTACTGCAAAATGAGCGGCCGTGATAGAAGAGCACCCCGAGCACCTCGAAGGAGGCCTTTAAGGCCGGTGGAAGAATTGGTCGATGCTGAAAGAGTACCGCCTGCGGTGTCCCCTATTGCACCCCCTACTACAGCCTCTGCTGCAGAACCTACAGGACCTACTGGAAGGGAACCGACCATGGCTGAAGTCATGCAAGCCTTAGGTACTATTGGAGATTTGATGGGACAGCAAGTAAGGAATCAAGCCGCAGCTACTGTCGCTGCTGCTGGGACTCCATCTGCTATTCCGTTTGCAGTTCCATCGGCGAGTCCCCTACCTATACATGACAGTGAGGAGCGTAGGGCTCAAAAGCTGGTGGAACAGTTTCTCAAATTGAAGCCACCTCAATTCACTGGAAGTGGAGACCCTGAAGCTGCTACTCGATGGGTCGAAGGGATGGAGAAAGCATTCGATTTGCTGAGATGCTCAGATAGGGATAAAGTTACTTTGGCAGTTTATCAACTTGAAGGGAATGCTAGTATGTGGTGGAGAGCTGTCAAGGGTAGAACTTTTCCAGAAGGTATAATCTCAGTATGGAATACTTTTGTGGAAGTTTTCAATAATAAATACTTTTCGAGGACAGCTAGGGAGCAAAAGATGGCTGAATTTTTTCGCCTCCGTCAGAATCAGATGACTATTGACCAGTACGAGGCAAAGTTTTCTAAACTATCCAAGTATGCTCCGAGAATGATTGAGGATCCGGAGGATAGGGCTAGAAGGTTCAAGGACGGATTGAAGCCCGAGATTAAGAGTGCCCTGGCACCGCTTGACCTTCAAGACTATGATGATATCTACGCGAGGGCGTTGATAGTGGAGCGGGACTTGTCTGAAAGGGCTACTGCATCTAGATCATGATTTGTTTCCCCAAACAGATTCGATAGGAGACAAGGGAAGAAACCCATGTTTAACAACCGGAGTCACATTCCACCAAATCGCCGAGGGGCGATTAGTAAGCCGGCATTTCGTCAGAATGAGGTGTGCAGCTTGTGTCGACAGAGGCATGGGCCTAGTTTGTGCCCGTATCAACGTGGTGCCTGTTTTGGTTGTGGCCAGCTGGGCCATCAGGTGCGGGACTGCCCGCAGAGGCAAGGTGGACAGGCACAACACCAGCAGGGAGGGCAACCTAGAGGAACTGTGCCGCCAAACTTCCAGAATCGTCCGCCGGCACAAGGAAGGGTATTTGCAGTCACTTGGGAAGCGGCGAAGGATTCGCCGACTGTTACAGGTACGTTCCTCTTGCATGACCAAGTAGCATACGCCTTATTTGATCCGGGCGCCACCCATTCTTTCGTTGTGGATCAGTTCGTTAAATTATCTGAATTGAACTTGGTACCTTTAGAAATTGTGCTTAATGTATCTACGCCATTGAAAGATAAAGTAGTGGCTACAGTGAGCTGTCCTGATTGCAGACTTGTGGTGGATGGCCATGAGAGTAAGATAGATTTGATTGTGCTAGAAATGTACGATTTTGACTTGATTGTGGGAATGGATTGGTTGGTAAAGCAAAGAGCCACAATGGACTGCTTTAATAAGGTAATACGGTTTAATCCGATGGATGATAGTAGTTATGAATTTTTGGGTAATTGAGGAGGAACCTCGACTGTGATGATATCGTCGTTAGAGGCGACTCGATTGTTGGGAGATGGGTGCCAAGGTTATTTGGCTTCTGTGGTAGATACATCTGCTAAAGAATTGAAATTGGAGGATATTGCGATTGTATGTGAGTTTCCAGATGTTTTCCCCCAAGAATTACCTGGTTTACCACCAGAAAGAGAAATCGAGTTTGTGATAGAATTAGCTCCGGGGACAGAGCCGATTTCTAAGGCGCCATATAGAATGGCGTTATCAGAATTGAAGGAACTCAAGGTTCAAATGCAGGAGTTGTTAGACAAGGGGTTCATTCGCCCTAGTGCCTCGCCATGGGGAGCGCCTGTCTTGTTCGTTAAGAAAAAGGATGGTTCTTTGAGATTGTGTATTGACTATAGGCAGTTGAATCAGGTGACGATCAAGAATAAGTACCCACTGCCAAGGATTGACGACTTGTTCGATCAGCTGCAGGGAGCATCTATATTTTCAAAAATTGATCTACGGACGGGATACCATCAGTTGAGAATCAGAAAAGAGGATGTACCGAAATCGGCATTTAGAACACGTTATGGGCATTACGAGTTCACAGTGATGCCGTTTGGCTTGACGAATGCTCCTGCTGCTTTTATGGATCTGATGAATAGAGTGTTCAAGGAGTTTCTAGATCACTTTGTGATTGTTTTTATAGATGATATCCTAGTGTACTCGAAGAGTTTTGAAGATCATGAGCAACACCTGAGAATAGTTCTGGAAACTCTGAGAACGCATCAATTATATGCTAAGTTCAGTAAGTGTGAGTTTTGGTTAGCTAGCGTGGCGTTCTTAGGCCACGTAGTTTCTAGCGAAGGTGTTGCTGTGGATCCGATTAAAATTGAGGCAGTTATTAATTGGTCGAGACCGACAACTGCTACAAAAATTAGAAGTTTCTTGGGTTTGGCAGGTTATTACAGGCGATTTGTGGAAGGATTCTTAGCTATAGCCTCGCCTTTGACTAAATTGCTGAAGAAAGATACGAAGTTTCAATGGACGGACAAGTGCGAGCGTAGTTTCCAAGAGCTTAAGCATAGGCTAACTACGGCTCCTATTCTGACAATTCCGTCTGGTCCTGGTGGTTATGAAATTTATAGCGATGCTTCGCTTAGGGGACTGGGCTGTGTTTTGATGCAGCATGGCAGGGTGGTAGCGTATGCGTCCTGTCAGTTGAGACCACACGAGTTGAATTATCCCACACACGACCTGGAGTTAGCTGCGGTCGTATTTGCCTTGAAGATCTGGAGACACTATTTGATTGGGGAAAGTTTTCAGGTGTACACCGACCATCAGAGTCTGAAATACCTGTTCTCTCAAAGGGAGCTGAACATGAGACAACGCCGATGGATGGAGTTATTAAAAGACTATGACTGTGAGATCCTGTATCATCCTGGCAAGGCGAATAAGGTTGCTGATGCCCTGAGTAGAAAATCGGTGATTGCTCAATTGCAGATGTAGGAGTGGCGTTTACTTGAGCAATTAAGAGACTCAGACTTTAAACTGGAGATAAGCCAGCTGTCGAGTCTCATGGCTACCTTGAGAATCAATCCAGAAGTGCAAGTAAAAATTAAGGCCTTGCAGTCCACAGACCCTTTTATCCGGAAGATCCTGCAAGGAGATCCGACCAAACGAAGGGTCGATTTTCAAATAGCGGAGGATGGGATACTTAAGTTTAGAGGACGGTTGGTTGTGCCGGAGGATGAAAATTTAAAGGAGGAGATTTTATCAGAAGCACATCGTAGTAATTATAGTATTCATCCTGGGAGTACAAAGATGTATCAGAATTTGAAACAGCATTACTGGTGGAATGGTATGAAGACTAATATAGCCAAACATGTGGCTAAATGTTTGACCTGCCAGCAGGTCAAGGCGCAGCATTGCAAACCTGGAGGACTACTACAACCTTTGGAAATTCCAGAGTGGAAATGGGAGCATATCACGATGGATTTCGTGATGGGTTTGCCGAGGAGTCAGCGAGGGCATGATTCAATTTAGGTCATGGTGGATAGACTAACGAAGTCAGCGCATTTTATTCCAGTAAGAAAGGACTTCGCTTTAGACAGATACGCTGAGTTGTATGTGAGGCATATTGTAAGGTTACATGGTGTGCCAGTGACGATCACTTCTGATCGAGATCCCAAATTCACCGCTACATTTTGGAAGAGTCTACAAACTGCTTTAGGAACGAAGCTGCAATTTAGTACAGCTTATCATCCACAGACAGATGGTCAGTCTGAAAGAACGATTCAGACCTTGGAGGACATGTTGAGAGCATGTGTTCTGGATTTCAGAGGTAATTGGGAGGAACATTTGCATTTGGTTGAATTTGCCTATAATAACAGCTACCAACAGAGTATTAAGATGGCACCTTTTGAGGCCTTGTATGGTAGGGCTTGCAGGACACCAGTCTGTTGGGATGAGATTGGAGAAAGGAAGATAACTGGCCCTGAGTTAGTAGAACAGTCGATGGAAGCAATTAAAGTGATTAGAGATAGATTAAAGACAGCTCAGAGTCGCCAGAAGAGTTATGTTGATAAAATGCGCAGACCTTTGGAATTTCAAGTAGGCGACCATGTCTTTCTGAAAGTGTCACCTATGAGAGGAACATCCCGTTTTGGCAGGAAAGGAAAGTTGAGGCCGAGGTACGTTGGACCATTTGAAATCCTAGAACGAATTGGAATTTTGGCTTACAGACTCGCATTGTCGCCTAGATTGGCTCAAGTGCATAATGTTTTCCACGTATCGATGTTGAGGAAGTATGAGCCAGACCCTGCTCATGTGCTGAGTTACGAGGAAATTGATTTGGATGAACGGGCGTCATATGTGGAGCGACCAGTCAGGATAGTGGATAGAAAAGAGCAAGTGTTGCGATCCAAGACAATTCCGTTAGTCAAGGTGGTTTGGCAACACCATGGTACAGAAGGAGTTACATGGGAGAACGAAGAAGTTATGAAGCTTAATTATCCTTCTCTTTTTGAGTAATTAGAACTGCGTTGTAATTTCGAGGACGAAATTTCCTAAGTGGGGGAGAGTTGTGACGTCCTGAAAATTCAATCCTTGTAAGCGCCGGAAGTCGATTAAATGATATGAATGTATAGTCATAGTCAACACCCATTTTGGACAATAAGGACTGAAAAGACGAAAATTTGGACGAATTTCGAACTTTAGATTATTTCGAATTGAGTTTCGAATTAAACCGCGGCGATTTTTAAATTGTCATTTTTGCAAACGAGCTTAACCCTGATCGAGCTTGACCAGTGAAATTGCCGAAATTATCCTTCGATCAGTACACCAAAAATTTCGTTTCAGTCCCGGCGTGCCAAAATTACCATTTTGCCCCCCCAATTATTCATTCATAAGAGACAAAAAAAATTTAATTTTGATCTTCAAAGTCAAGGTGGTGGCCCTCCATTCCTCTGCCCAACCCACGTCTTCTTCGCCGCTCCCTTCTTCTTCTTTCTGCTTCTTCTTCTTCTGTTCTTCTTCTTTTCTTCATTTTTCGTTTGTTGACCGACGACTCCTCTTGCCGATCGATTCATCCCCGTCCGTTGTTGTTTTTCGCGACTACCACACCACCACCGGCAGCCACTGCCTCCAGCTACTCCCCACCGTCGCCTGGACCCCGGCCGAGCCGCCGTCGCCGCCGTTTCGCTGAAGAAAACTCCCGGTCGAGCGTCCCCTGTTTCGGGTCAGGAGACCAGAGGGCTCCGCGGCCTTCTCCGGCCGCCACGGCCGCCACCGACGCCAACCACCACCACCCAGCTAACCCCCGACTTTCCCTCGACCGATCCAACCCCTCGTCGCCGACCATCAGCAGCCGGAATCGCCGGAATCAGACCCGAAAGTTCCGGTGCCCTATTTTGAACCCGGTTTGTTCCGGTCTTCGATCCGGCCGCCACCGTTGCCGCTGTGCCACACTGCCACCGCCAGACGACTCCCCTGAGTTTCCTCTACCACCGCCCAGCTCGGCTCCGCCGGTCGCCGCGCGTGGCCGCCGGAAACCGCCGCCGACCGAGAGCCCTGTTTCGGTGCAAAAATAGGACAGCCACTGATCGCGGCTGTCCGCCGTCGCTGGCCGCCTTCCGCCGCCGTCCACCTGTCCCGGCCGACTCCCACCGACCCCTAGGTGAGCCCTCGACCCCTGGCCGGCCTTGTCCCGGCCCGTGTCGCTTGAAAACGGCCAAAACAGTGAGGTTGCCGATTGAATATTTCTAGTTTGCACTGTTGCAGGCTGCCGGCTGCCGCTCACCGGAGCTCCACCGCCGGCCACCTGTTTCGGCGACCTCGCCGGACTCCCACGGGGTGTCGCCGAAGTTTGAGCTCGATCCGCCGCGCGATAAACCTTAGTTTTATCGCCGTCGCTGTCGCCGCCGCCGCCGCCGCCGTCGTTGATCGAGCTAACTCAAATAGTGAGTTGACTCTAAACCTTGGTTAGGGCACTAATTGCGCTTAGGATTAGTCTGATTTATTTATTTATTTAATTATGTATTTATTTATTTATTTATTTATAAAAAAAAATATTTCGATCGGGACCGGTATAGATAGAAACCATGGTTAGGATACATGGTCGATCGATTATTTGTCTGTGGCTATTTGTGGTAATTTAGCAATTAATTAATTGATTGAGTTGCTCGCGAGTGAGTGATAGGTTAGAGACGAGCGAACGATTGATTGCTATAATTTGACTGAGAATTAAGATTTCTAATATGAATTGAGCTTGAAATTGCCGGGTTAAGTGGATTACTCGAGAGTGAGTGAATTGCTTGATTGGTTTGTTTGCCTGGCTGAAATGCTCAATTGGGAGTCTTGTGGGCCTTGGGGCCGAGTTGATTGTATTTCTTGTGGATTTTGGCGTTAATCCAAGATAATCAATGAGTTGATTGCCGAATGCAATTTGTGTGGTTATTTAAAAGGGTCAATGACGCTACCTGGCAAGTTCGCATTGTACCGTGGGTACTTGTGCCGTACAGATTGTATGGAATTCGCGACTTGTCAGAAGCACGATAATCCATGCCCCATGCCAGTCGTACGATTTTAAGGGATTATCGGATGCCTGTCGCAGCTTGTGATGGACGGAAGCTCCTTTTTAAGGAATGGCTACTTGCAGTGCCGTGCCGGGTGCACTGAATACACTGCTTGTAGTAGCCGTCGCTGAGAGGGTAAAGTGGACGTAGCCTGGTTTTTGCCAGAAGAGTGCGAGATCGCACTATTGATGTATTTATCACGCTAGTCGCGTGGGTCATTGATTAATAATGGATTTGTGTATGCTTGAGTGGCCGTGCTTCTGTTGGTGGTAGATTTGACAAATTTGTTGTGATTGATATTTATATGTATATCTCTGTTGATATCTTATGATCTTTTTGTGGCACTTAAGATGTTCTGGGCGAATCATTGTCCTAACCGAGATTAGGTTTGATTCACTGAGATTCATTTCTCACCCCGTCGTGGGACAAATTTTTCAGGTCCGAAGTAATGAAAAGACCGGTGCGGTTCGGCACCCCCACTGACTCATCACTTGATATCAGTCTCCATCCGATATCAGGTACGGACCAGATATGGGAACGTCACATCACGACGATATGGGTTGATGAAGGGATGCCACATCTGGTGGCACACCTCTTTAAGGCCTGGTATCTTCGTGATGGGATGGATCTCTTCGGTCCGCTTCGAGGATTTGAGGGGCCACCTCTACAGGGGGTCCCTAATATCCCCGCTTGGGAACCGATGGATATTGATACACCTGATGGGGAAGTGGTGGACCCCGCGCCTGGTATGGAGCTCGAGCTCGAGCCTGAACAATCGGTAGCCCCCTCTGTGCATTCTAGCCAGAGTTCTTGTGATGACCCGAACGACCCGGCTCCCCCGGTTGGTTATTACGACTCGGATGTCGAGTTTTCCCAGTAGAGGGTTAGGTTTCTTTTGTGGTCAGGGAACTGTGGATGTTTTTGTGGGGGATACTGTTTTGGGATAGATGAGAGTTAACATTACCTGACTCCTGTATCTTTTTGTGAGTCCTAGAGGGCCGCCCCGAAGCATGGGGTTGTATTTATCAGTTAATGGCTCTGTAAGGTTATAAATCATCTATTCTCATCAGCCTTTAGTGTTTTGCAATCTGGCTTTACTTTCTATCTATCCCATATGGTTTTATTGAATGGAAGATAGTACGTTCCGCTTGCGCAATATAATCTTAGGTCGATAGCAGTTGCCTGGGACGCTATCTATTATGACCTGGAGGCGATTTGGCAAGGAATGTCGCGGGCTCGAGAGTCGGGACGTGACACACTTCATCCCCTGCATTAATTTGGAAGCAAATATCTCTCTTTCCTCCACAAAGTTATCTGATTTAAGACTTGGGTGCTTTGATTTTGCCCTTGTTAAGCGTAATCTTGATCGTCTATTGTCCTCGGTGAAGATGGATGGCGCGGAACACTAGCTGCGAGTGAAGCGACGTACCCTCGTTGCCCTCCGCCACGCGCTCGCTGCTGAATTCAAATTTCAAGCCTTCAGAGTCGATTCTAGCGACCAAGTCACCACCAAACTACCAAAGTTCTCATCAAATAACAGGGTGATTGTTTTTGTTCGTGTCATGATGTTTGACAGATTTTATGAATGTAACGCATTTCAATGCATCGCTGTCGTGCTTCACTAGTCACTTCCTTTACCTATGTCCAAATAATGCAAAAAGGCGATGACAGATTTTTATTTTTCTACGGAGAGGCATTTTCTATGCCTTCAACTCGAAATGATATACGTTGGTCGCAACATGCCCTGCAAATTTTGTGCAACTTGAAGCATCGAATTCAAAAGCCATTTATCATCAGGAGAAAGCGTGGGATAATCAGTTCGTGCCCTCTCATAGATCCTTTATACGGAATGTCGTATTCATGATTAGTACTTTCTCTTTCTCCCGTACTAGATAAATCTTGCATTGGTACTGGTGTGGGCTATCATAATCTTGTGTTAATTTCGCTGGGTAGGGAATGGAAGAACCTAGGGGAAGCTGTCCGAACATGCCAACCTTCCAATTGTCACTAAAGAGAATATAACTATAAGATTTTCGTTTTCTTTTGTTAAACAAATAATGGATGACCTAATTCAAAAAAAAAAAAAGATCTTAAAAGATCGGTTTAAACAAAATCTCCCATTGCATCTCTGCCAAAAAAACCAAAAAGATTGAACATCAATAACTTTCTAACGCAAATCGCTCATGGATAGTTCAGATGATTATGATGCATTTGGTATCATGTTCGATTTTTCAAATGATCACATGTGATTTAAGTGATGGGCATGGTGATGGATTGATGGGTTGATGTGTCAAGTCTCTCTCGATGAATAGTTGATGTGTACGCAAGCGTACAACTTAGTTATAAAAAAAAAATTGAGTTTTTTTTAGACAGAAAAAATTCAGAATGTATTAGGATTGGACCTAACGTAGAAATTTTCGCAGACAAAAAAAGAAAGTAGAGTTGGAAATCAACTTAAAATTGATAATTTTAAAGGGATTAAGCGTTTGTACGCAATTAATCTTCTTCCCCAGTCAGCTCATCAACTGTTGCAGAAGTGAATACTCGCAACCGAAATGCCTAGTCCGAAATTTTTTCCAAAGCAAGTCGTTTTTGTTTGCTCTTCCTCGCCAGTTCGAGCGGCATGGTGAAGATCGGCGAACCGAACGGCGCCGAGGGCGGCAGAACCGACGGCGTCCGTGCTGCGCAGCGCGGAGCGAGCTTCGATGGAAAGCGCATTTTGGTGGGCGCGGGCCGCGGGCGCGAGGTTCTTGTTTTACCCCACTCTCCTGTACAGTGTGCTGCGGAACAAACTCCAACCCGAGTTCCGATGGTGGGATGAAGTCGTCGAGGTATGGGCATCTGTCTTTAAATCCTCGTTTAGTTGGTCGTTTTCCTTCTTCGGTTTCGAATTGCGGTTTGAAATTTGCTCGGCTTAATTTGTATGACTGCGGATGGCGATGGGGTTTGATTGATGAGATGATAAGTGATGCGTTTGGGCTTCTGGTCTCTTGAATTTGTCGACTTCTGTGAACCTTATATCTGGGCTCATCTTGTATGAAATGGTGGTGATCTAGAAGCTCATGTCAAGATAATTGCACAAGAAGTTACTATTGCATAGTTGAAGTTTTTGAGCTTTAAATTGTTGAAACCGTGGGCACTCAACTTCACCAGAAATTGCCAGTTTCGGGTTTATTTCGATCAGACGCTTGAAATTTCATTGTCTTTTCTGCTTTCGACCCCGACCGGAGCAAAATAGATTGGGTAGAATTTTTTTTTTTTTTTGGTTCGAAGATTGGGTAGAATTGATGTGGTGAAGAAAAGCTGTTGTTTTCTGAGATGCCATTTATTCGGGTCAATATATACCAGTTTCTTTTGTTAGGCGCAGTTCCATTTGGCAAAGATGTTCGGCGGTTGAAGCGGCTTGGTGTTGATGGTGTCATCACTCTAAACGAACCTTACGAAACGTTGGTTCCGTTGTCGCTTTATCGCGTCAGTGATGTCTTTCCCTTTCTTTCTGGGATTTTGGGCTCCTTGATTAAGTCACGTTCGAAAGGACGTTCATGGTCTTTACTAGTTTCCTTGTTCTGTGCTCGCCAGGATTATAAAATTGATCACTTGGTGATACCTACAAGAGACTATCTTTATGCTCCCTCTCTCGCTGATATTGACCGGGCAGCGGCCTTTATTTATTGTAAAAATCCTTCACAAACAGAGTCACAGAAAATGCCGTGAGGCCGCTGTTTTAAATTCTGCTGTCATTTAGATAAAAAAAAGGAGCTTGTCTTTTGTCCCAACACCTTGTCTTGTCTATGATTCAGGAAACGCATCTTGTGGACGAAAAACTTATGTCCACTGCAAAGCTGGGAGAGGAAGGAGCACAACAGTTGTGATCTGCTATTTGGTATAAAAGGACTAAATTAAGGATACTGTCGGTTTGTTGCCCACAAATCAACTGTGCTCATCTCTCTTGGCTTATAATTGAGGGTGACATAGGCTACTCCATGTAATGCAGGTGAAGCATAAGCAAATGACTCCAAGTGCTGCCCTGGAATTTGTGCATTCTAGAGGGCCCAGAGTGCTCCTGACTTCCTCTCAGTGGAATGTGATAAGTGCTGCTTATTCTTCTTCTTTGTAAAGCCTATAATCACTGAAAGATTTGATGGGATCATTTGCCAACAGGACCTCCTGCTGTGATACCATAAAAGATTTGATGGGACCACTTGCCAACTGTTCTAAAAGCTTAAGCTGTTAGAAGAAGGCGTGGTTTAATATTTAAATATTCCAACAATCACAATCTTCATCAAGTAATGAAGTTGCATCATATTGAAGAAATAATTGGACAAGTTACATTTTTGTTGCTTCAATTTTAAGGTTACTTTTGCTGTGGTCACTATGCTCATCAGTGGTTTCAATCAACTCACTTAGTCAAGCATTCTTTAAATGAGTAAAAGAATGCTGATGTGGTGTGCGCTGCTACACTATCATTCATTGATAATTGCCGCAAAAATGCTTTGGTTTCTTTAACTAAGCTGATGCAGTCTCCTGACCCGAAACACTTCAAAAGTATGGTGACCAGGTGGAAGGTCGACCTATTACAGATAGTCTTAAACTTAAATGATTGACTTCGTAATTTTAGCAAGCTTTATGTTGCTAATATTCTACTAATTTCACAGACTCTTTCCTGCATGATGCTGCTCACATCAGGCTCAAAGTCTAGACCAGTTGCTTCTGCTTGAATATACATTGGAGCAAATTTTTTATGCATGAGTTCTGCTTTCCACCATTATAGCGGTAGTTATATCAATTTCTTGACCATATTTCGAGACCCCACTATAAAAGTTTAATGGTGGTCTCAAGAGGTGTTCGTGCTTAAACTTCACTGCTTTACTGCAACTCCCCTTGGTGGTGTCATTTGAAGCAGGGAGTTCAAGAGTACAGCAAGCAAAGGCCAGCCACTGCAGTCTGCCGTTCCCCTGAAGATGCGGTTACAACTACAAATGCCGCTTGGGAAGGGTATTGTGGGATTTCTGATGGTCATTATGGCAGGCAAAAGGTGGATGCTCCTAAGTTAAGAATCGGTAACCCTGAGATTACGAAGCTGTCACGCCTTTGTGCTTCTTTGAGGGTTTGTGTTACTTGTGGACCAGTTGTCAGGCAGACACCGGTGCCTGAGGCGCATGCTGGCTAATTGCCAACCTGTGCTCAGCATGGTCTTGCGTTGCTTGTACAGGGGTATACTGTAGAATAAGCGATCCTGTCTAGTCCCCTTGTATCTGATATGTTTCACATTGATTGAACTCCCGGACGACGGCCTAATGAGATGCACTTCTGTTTCTGAATAAAGAAAAGTATCCTTTTTTGCAAGTCACAGTCAGGTTACGTTTTGGTTTGGATCTTTGGTAGCTTTTTATCCACCGCATTGTTGATGCTTAGGCGCGGCGCTTGCTTCGCGTGATTTGACTACCAAACTCGACACCCTTAAGCCAGAAAACCAAACGAAAAGCAATGGCGATTCGCGATGCCGAGTTGGGAATAAGACTAAATTGGCTGACATTCTTAATTTCTCTGCTTACGTGCTCGCTCAATCTGAGTTTATGTTCTGTCGTTACACTTCATGCTGTGGCTTTGTGGGCTTCAAGCCCATTTTTCAGCTGTCAGCTCCATCAAATCACGGGAATAAGTTTCTTTTCTGTGTGTATTTTCTGGGCCACCAACTCAAGCGGATAGCGTTAAAGAAAAAGAAGAGTACAAATTCCATTCTCCGCAATCTGCATCTTCGTTGGACGACAATATCATATGCTTATTGCAGCAAAGACATGTCAAACTTTTCGATGTCTGCCCGCATTTCCATCCGATAATCATTTTGTACTCGGATCATGATTTTCTATGTGCATGGATTCTTCTCCAGCGTATATTATATTTGGACCATAAAGAAAGGTCCTTTCATAGTATTTAGCCACTAAGGAACTCCTTTGATGACGTGTGATGAGAGTGCGCAACATAAGTCGTTAACCGGAGAGATCACCAAGAGGAAGGCCATATCCGAGCCCGTTAACATATTCAGTCAAACCTAGCTTCACTTAAAAGTTTAAGCTAATGAGTTATGAGTCAGTATTGATATATTAACTATTCTACGCTACTTTGATTCTCCGATAAGGGATTTCTTTAACTTTTTAACATAACTCACTCACACATGTATCTTAATAATGTGTCCATCACATTGAGATTAAACTTGAATCGACAACAACGTGAATTTCATTCTTGGAGATGGATAGACCGTAACCTTCGATTGAGGAACCAACGCATTAACCGCCACATGGTGTACGTGTGTAAAGATCAAGATCAAACATGATTAGTCACATGAACAGCCTCTTTAATCGAATAACAAGATGATTAAGGTTGTACCGTTTTTCATACTCATGGCCTGTGGCCATGTACCGATTATTTTTAAGTGTGTCCCATGGACAAGATCTTTGGAAGTGTGTGTCACAATGTACAATCTCAAGTCCAATTAATGTATTGATATTGGATTCATGTATGCATTGACGACATTGGTATAGATCCCAAATTTCATATGAAACGAGAGAGTTTGTGGAGTGATTTTAAGTACAAATAAACTTGGAAGGCCATTGTATATCATACTCTTCTCGAAGGGTTACTCAACATGAATTGATCGATTATTGTAATTTTTTTTTAATTAAGGTGTCCGGTCTAGCTTGTGTGCACCTCAATTATTTCTCGGGGGTAGACTAGCACGGTAACCCACCGCCATAGCCCCCCACTTAAATCACAGGTGTTCATCTGAGAAATCGAACTTGAGATTAGTGCACCTATCCACACAATCCCAAATGCGCCCTGATCAACTGAGCTACCCATGGGAATGTATCGATTATTATAGATGATATTGGACTAATATGAAAATCCCAATATCATCTAGGAAAAAATATAAGAAATTGTGGGAGTCACCTATCGAACCCAACTAAGCCGAGAAGACAAAAAAAAGGAGAAATAACAATAATTAAAAGGGCACCTTAAAAAGCATCTCTTTCATTAGAGCACAGTGTTATTACGAAACAGAGAAATCACTTGCTAATCTTTTAAATTATGGAATATTTACCTTAATGTATAATCTCGCTGGATATTGAATCATAGTTTCTACGGGCATAACGATGGGGAGCAGCTTCATCACTTGATGCACGGCTTCTCGCACAATAGAAAATTCTATATATAAAGATTTGATTTGTTTTTTCAAGCTATAAATGTAGAAGTGACTGGGATTTGAGTTGTCTAAGGTCATTCAAATCCCAGTCCACAAGACCATAGCATGTCATTACTAGCTATCAAATACTTTGACATTTCTCTAACCATTCCCAAAATATTACGATCGCGTAAAAGTTGGGCCGAAGGTATAGTAAAATCGTCCAAAATAGGACACCCGAAGGGCCTGGCACGCACAATCCTATGTTTACACACCGGATCTCTCTATATCTATCTTTAGATATCTAGAGAGAGAGAGAGATATGAAAGTAACCCTCTTCCCCCTCCCGATTTATGGCCTTTACGCTACTACTATTGTGATGTGAGCAATTCAAATAGCAGCATCATTGTTCAACAATAGCAGGTGATTCAACAACAGAAAAGGAAAAGAGCTAACTGTTGGCAGATTCGATAACTCCTTAGAAGTTGATGGTTTTTTGAGGGACAAGGTTAGATAGATCTACACCTAAAGTTTGAGATTTTTTTAGGGCATTGGGCATTCCAATATTGGGCTGCATAACTCATCACACTTCCCGATGGTTGAAAAATCTTTTTTTTTTTATTTTTTCCTTCATAAATTGTCATAGGATTCTTCACGACACTAACAAAAAGGTATACCTGAAATGGCAAGTAATAGTAGAATATAAATCCTAGGGGAACTAACTAGGTCCATGGCACAAACCCAAGCTACATACCTTTGAGCTCATGAGGGACAGGGTGGGCTTCCATCTGGAAAAAAAGGCAACAAATTCCTTATGGAAGAATCCCCAAAAAAGGTGGGTTTTGGCCATGTTGTGATATTCCTCATTGCACTACTTAAGTTCCTCCTGCAACTTCTTTATGGGACCAAATCAGAAGAACCCAAAGGCCTTTGTATTACGACAAATTTATTGCTAATTCCCTCACCCCTCCAAGATCTTCCATGGGATTGAAAGAATTTGAATATCACCTTTTCAGGTTGAGCAGGACATGCCATTACCCCTTTTCCAAAGAGGGCACATCTCCTTTCTCTTTCTATTATCCTCTTACCCATGGCTTGGAGAAGCCAAAATGCTTTCTTTAGGGCATCTGCTCTGCCAACTAGCAAGTGAAAGGAGCTGAAGGTGAATTTATGCTGTCATTTTCACCTTCTTGCTTGTTATGTAGTCATCATGTGTGCAGCAGGAAGAAACAGTACCGATAAACTTTTAATGGAATGTTCAAATATCTAAATCCCATTCATTATTCTGCAGAATGTATAGTAGTATTTCCAAAGTCACTCCACTTTGGTAGATTAACAACCGGGTCTATCTAGTCCTATTTACCTGACAATTTGAGTTATTGAGTTGAAAATTCTCCAACTTGGCAAAGGTGGGAGGCTAAGCTCGTACAATGGATCGGCAATACGATGCTATAACCCACTGTAACGGACATATGCGAAACGCAACTAGAGTCCTTAGCTTACAATGTTTCTGCAGTCTTTCGAACGATACTGGTTTTCGGTTTATAAGAAAGAATGTACCTAGTATAGTTTTCCAAAGATGCCGGAGAAAATGGTAATTTTAACAGATAAAGATTATTCTTGTTCCCTTCTTTATTCCCTATGAAACTAGGATGAAGCCGCCTCCTTTTCCCGTTGTTTATTTTGGTCTCTATTTCATGCACGTCCTAGGAAGCAAATAAAGATCGTGCATATAGCTTTCTCTCTCTCTCTCTCTCTATTACACACAATCACACAGAGGCGAGCTATATCTCTAGTCTTTTGTGCTCGCATAAAGAGCTGCTATATGGAATAAAACAAAGCAGCAACGTCCGTGACATCTCCAAGAGAACCGAAGAGATAGCATGGCCCGAGATGAGAGCTGCGTCTCTATTCCAAGGTTCCATTACTAACCGATCCGAGTATATTTCAGACGGGCAAGACATTTTCTCAGCGAGTGAGCTAAGAACTCAAACCAGTGATTATTGATCCAAAATATGAGTGTTCCGTAGCAAGTAGATTGAAATGGCGGTTAGCACCCGATTATGTCGGTACCATCTGGCGGAATCTGATCGGATCCTGTTTAAGAATTTGATTTCGATGAGGATTAGAAAGATAATCCAGTAAATCTTGACCGATGACGTGTTAATCAAAGTTCTGCTCCAGAAATCATTCTGTGGATCATGATTACTGCGCCAAAGGCAAACTACATCACTTACTATACCACGCATGATTGGCTTTGAATGATGATTACTGCCATGCACGATTCTAACTAGGAAAGGTGGTAAGATATTCGAGTAAACGATCAAAACAAAAGCTTCACCATCATTAAGCTTCACATCTTGACTTGATTTTATGCATAATAATTGTGCGTTTGACTCCGCCTATCGAAATGATATTAGCAAAGTAAGATGTGACATCTGTTCCATCCTGAGGCTATCGTGCATCTTACATGATGAAGTAAAAACTTCTCTTTATTATTAGCCGCATGTCCTACATAAAATCATTCATCTGAAACTTGTTTATAGAAATTAATTTGCACTAAATTAAAGTTCTTTAAATGAAGATTCCAGATTTTGAGCATATGTATAAACTTCTCTCTTCTGCACTTTGCTGCATGGCATGCACTCTTAGAAACTTCTCTTCTGCACTTTGCTGCGTGGCTTGCATTGCTAGAAACTTCTCTCTTCCCCATGATTTTCAAGTTGGTACTCTTTATGAATTTATGATCCATCGAGACTTGGTTAGAAATACGTGATTGGCTCAATAAACCAAACAAGTAAGCTGTTTTGCATACACATAATTTGCAAACCAACAATAATGGGCGTTAAAGAACGACTTACCCGACTTTTGATATCGCAAAGTGACTAACTGCAAAATCAAATGAGGCCACCCAATAGTATAACGATCCATCCATGCACATTTGCAATCGCTCGAACAGAAAGGAGAATGTTCAATCACTATCCACAACATTTAATCAAGAAATTGAATAGTCGCAACATAATCGACAAGGTTGTCCTATTTGTGCAAATTATCTGGGTATACTCTTTTGCTTCGAAATACAGGGTAACCAAGAACAAAGAAAGAGATTACACAAACTTCTTGAGAACAAAGGGGAAAAAAAATAAAATAATGAGAGAATACAGCCACACAAGATGATATGGTAATCATGGCGGCGCTGATTTTCATGCAGGGTGTATTTTTTTTTTTTTTTTTTGCTTTATTGGGTCTTTGGGTTCTCCTTCGAAAATGTCAGTAGAGCAGCTTTTGCTTGGGGGCTTCTTTCATTTTCTTTGGGTCTCTATATCTACCTCTCTTTTCTTTTTCCTTCTTTTTCCCACTCTCATTCTCTTTTGTTTTTCCCCACACCTTGCTTTCCAACATGGACAGTTATACAGTTAGTTCTGGTTTTTTTTTGGGGGGGGGTGGGGGGGGGGGGGGGGGGGGGAGAGAGAACCTTAATAACCAAAAAAACCAAAGGAAGAAGGACAAAGTGGAAAGACAAAGTACATACTGTGTAGATGTCCTTTGGTCTCTCCATCTTCCCTCTCTCTCTCTCTCTCTAAGCTTGAAAAGAACTGGTTAGGGGAGGGGCTTCAAGTACTCATGATACTGCTGATAATGATGAGGTCCCTGAGCATTTTGTTCGAAACCCTTTGCTTCTTTTCCCTTCTTCTTCTTCTCTCTCTCTCTCTGTAATTCTTCACTCCTACCCATGATGATCCGGATTGTCAGGGTCGGGCCAGAAGGGAGAGTACTTCATCAACCACTCGGGTTCTTGTGGGTTTGTGATGGATGACTCCTGGAACAGGTGGGGAAAAAACCAAAAGCCATAAAGAGATAGAAAAAAGAAAAAAGAAAAAGAGATAGTTAAAGATAAGATAGGAAACTCCAGGAGCATGTGGAGAAGAAATGGATTAAAAAAGGGAAGAGGGGCTATGTGTTTGAGGTTAGGGTTTGTACGACCAACTTTTTCGCATGAAAACAATGGAGGAAGAAGCAGACCTCGGTTTGTCTGTTGTTATGGAGGACACAAAAGCATAATTATTACTGGGGAAAGAAGGCTGTCTAATCCTATCATCATCACCCGCAAATTATTGCCCTCGCAACCCACATTGGGAAAGCTTTATTAGTTTTCTTCAAATTTTAGGGCTCACAACTACTCTTAGAAAAATAACTTCCTTGATTTTAATAAAACGGAAACGCACTCAGTTTTTTTCTTTAAATAAAGAAATATTGGTATCTAACATTATATAATGACAGACCCCAATGGCTGTTTTTTTTTTTTTTGGTTAATCTAGCCATCAAGGCAAGCTAATAACGTTTTACCAAAGAGGAACTTCAAACAAAGAAAGACTGACATACAAAACAAACTCATGACAACCAAAAGCTTTTTAAAGAATTTTCTCAATTGAATCATATTCCGTCGCTGGACAATGCACGTGTCTGAGTTATCTTAATTAGCGACTAACGATCTTATGCAACCAATACTTTATTGAGAACTTTCATTTTACCCACTATCAACAGACAAGCAGGTATTACAAATCCTGCTTAAAGATGCCGATATGTGTGCAGTTGGAATTGATATTTATGAAGACTTTATTGATTTTATAGATTGTAAATGCCTGTCATTTTAATCTAAAGTTGCCTTCGCAACTTGTTGATTTACATCAAAGGGTGGACGAAATAAGAACTCTTTGAATTAAGCACTAAATGCACACTCTTCCCAAACTTTAATGTACGTCTCTTAATGTAAATTCTTTTCCTAAGACAAGATGCTGTTCAAAGCCTCGTATACCCTCGTCAAAATATGCTTACTGAGAAAAGGAAGGAAAGGGCAAAAGAAGGGAAAGAAAATAAAGAAAGGGGATTCTGGGGGGCTCTCTCTCCCTTTAAGCTTATTAAATAGTTGTTATGACACAAACAAGGGTTCTTGTTTTCCTTCTTTTTGCTCTCTTTTATTTACTTGCATGCATAGCATAGTGACATCTCGAGGCTCATGAAATTCAGAGTCAAAAAAGCACGTCGTGTTCATAACTCACTTCTTTTATATCTGTCGACGATGAAGTGCATCCCATTATGAGCTCCTCCAGACCAGATGCCGACCTCCCTCCTATCTTATGATGTTGTTGTTCCTGCTGCTGATGTTGCTGCTGATGTTGCTGTTGCTGTTGCTGTTGCTGTTGCTGTTGCTGTGTGTATTTTCATTTTCATTTGGTTAAAAGAAAACGAAAAAGAAGTCGAGAATTGGAAATAAATAAATAAAAAGGAGAAAAGTTCGCATCTGAGTCATGATAATGTCTTCAACAGGGAGAAAGAGAGTGGAGAAAATGACAGTAATTGCTCCCAGTTTAGCTGACATTTTGAACTAGCTCAACTCACATGAGTGCGGTCAAAGTTGCAAAATAGTATTTGGCACTAGACTGAGCATGCAACAGCAGTAAGCCAAATGAAGATATTATTGTCTGCTGTGTGTGTGTGAGTGTGGGTAAGAGAGATCAGCTAATGCAACTCAAAAGAAGAATGAAATTCTTGACCATGGGCAACTTCAAATTCAGCAGCTAACTATGCTAAATCGAAAAGTTCTGTCATTTGACACAAGTTAACGCTTCTCGCATGCGATTACATAGATGAAACAAGAAAGGGAAGCACGGCTCTTTTAGTAAACTACGTATGCACCTGGAATTCGTTCTGGAGCATCATCCTTGAGACATGGAATGAGTCGTCATCGAGAATGTTGATGGAGGCTGCCGTCTGGTGGAGAGGAGCGGGCGGGGCAATGATGGCAGAGATCGGGTGCGAGGGCCGGCTGATATGGAATGCGGCGGTGGGAATCGGGTGGCGGACATGCTGTTGATGATGCAGCTGATGATCATGGGGAGCCACAGGATGGTGCAACCTCTGGTACTGATGGTGATCTCTCATGTCCTCGCAGGTGCCAGACGCCACGACTTCCGTTGCGGTCGAAGCTTCTCCGATTCCCACCTATATGCAAAAGATAATCAACCAAACTAAAACCGTCTAATTGTGAACACAGTTTTTACCTAACTAGACCTTTTTCAATCTCTCCTTATTCCCTTTAGTTTTTTCCCATCTTTTATTATGTTGCTTTATTCTTTTCTTAAGCTGCTTTATTTCACTCTCCGTTGTGATGTAAACCTTGCGCTTGTCCAAGCAAGAGTTTAGTTAGCTGATGGCAATTATTTTCTGAGCTGCATTTTATGCGCAAAACGGAAGAAAAAGGCGACCGTGAAATTATTTAGATGAGAAGCCCTTTTCGTTCAATTTGAGCAACCCTTTTCAGTCTCAAGATCCAAAAAAAATTCCTACTATATGGTCATTTTTCTAGACAATGGGATATCCAAGAAAGTTACAGAGAAAATTTAATTTCATGCAACCAAGTTGGTCATGTACATACATGCACGAAAACGAGTCATTTTCTGTAAGTTTCATTGGAGAAATTTTGAGATCAACCTATATGATCTCAATTTAAAGAGTCTTATTCCGTAACAGATGAGGATTTTTCATCTTTCCTAGTAAAATTTTCCGAAAGTTTAACAACTCTCTCCATGGAAGGTTGAAGGATATAGATTCATTTTTAGCTGTATAAATTGGCTCGAGGAAAACAATGTCTATAAGAATCCCAGAAGCAATATCTTGTTTGAAGAAAATGTACAAGGAAATTGAAGAATTTACCTCATCGAAACCTTTTCTAAATGGGACGAACCCGTAATGTTCCGGTTTCAACTGTTGTATGTCGGCGGTGGCAGCCCCGTAACTTGAAATAGCAGCGGTAACCGCGGTGATGACTCCGCTTCCAGAGATCTCATCTGTCCGAGAAATTGCCTCCTTCGAAGTAGAAGAGCTTCCACTCCCGCCGCCACCTCCACCGCCTCTTCTGCTACTATTGTTGGGGTCGCCGCTTCCTTCGGCGACATGAGCGGAAGTGCTGGTGGCAGGACCGCTCCTCTCAGACCAGTTGCACTGCCTCGGCTGCGTCTGGTAGAATATCTTGGAAACCACGAGCTCTCCTTCCTTCTCTTCCTCGTGCTGGCCGAGATGGTACTGGTGCATGACCCAGTTGGTCTTCTCGGGCTTCCTGTTCTTGCCGAAGTTGGTGTACAGCACCAGTATCTTCTTGCAACCCTTCTGCTTGCCGTTCACCATGACGGGCCTGGTCTTCCCGGTCTTGTGCCACCGCGTCTCGCCTCCCTGGAGGTCGCATTCAGTCTGGATCTTCCGCCGCTTCCGCGTCCCAGTCGTGTAAGCTTTGGACGGTCTGTGGAAGAAGTGCCTGCTCAACCCATCTCTTGTCACTCCTAGGAAAGAGAAGAATTCAGACAAAAGAACACACAAGAGAAGAGACACACACCACCACCATTGTGTGCCCAAGAAGTCAAAGTTAGGTTGACTTAGGTATATCCAACTATGTATACATGTGCAAGAAAAATTTGCAGAAGTCAAAACAAACATGAAGAAGGAGGAGGAGGAGGAGGAGGAAGTCATAAGCTAGCTTGGCAATGTAGAAATCGATATATACCCAATGTCCTCCACATATAGTCATGTGAAATTTCATTTCTTTATATATATATATAAATAATATACCATTAATACTAAAATTTCAACATCTAGAGAGAGAGAGAGATTTCTTGAGAGGGTAGAGAGAGAAAGATAAAGGAGACCTGGAAGTTTCTCAGGATGGGTGTAACAAATCCCATCCTCGCCTTCGATGGTAGGAATGAACTCGTCGATGAGAGGGTGAGATTTCATGTCTTTGGCTTCTACTTTGGCCTCGAGGTGTTCTATCAGTTCTTGGTCTGTCGGGTCAAATTTGACTCCTGCTGGTAGACCTAACCAATCCTGGAAAGAACACGATAACACCCCCTCAACCTTTTCCTCCTCCCCACATATTTAAGTTACATCACCACAAAAATTCAGCAAAAACAAGGAAAAAATCGGCATTCAAAACGCAGCAGAAATGAAAACACGTTGAGAGACTTGGTGGGTTTTTTTTTTCATTTTCTTTTTTCTACTGGAGTTCATCTCTCCATTCCATCAAACACTCAGTGATTTCATTACGTTCGACCCCAGAATGACAATTTACCAGTAATCTTCCTAATGAAAATGACGTCGAAGCTCTTGTTATCATCTTCTTTGTTTCGCATTTGCTGCGCCCAAAGAAGAGATAAAGATGTGTGTGTGTGTGTGTGTGTGTGGCGGGGGTGGGGGGTGGTGGTGAGCGATCTAATGTTACCGGCTTCCCGTCGAGCTTGTGTCCGCAACCGGGGCACTGTTTGGATACGCAAATCTGATGCTCTTCGAGCTTCGCATCAATAAGATCAGAGCTGCTGATCGAACCCAAGTTACTGCTACTGCTGTTGTTCATCCTCTCCTCCTCCTTCTTCTTCTTCTTCTTTTTTGGCTTTTTTTACGTAGCTACAGATGCTATCTCTTCTCTTCCTTCTCTCTCTCCCCTCCCCACATATCTGCTTTCAGACATCCACATCACTCCCTCAAGCTCTCAAAAAATCCCTCACCATCAAGAATAATCAGGATCCTGCTCGAAAAATCATTGCTTTATTCAAAAGAAGGTGAACAGAAGCTAAGTCAGATCGACGGCAGCACTTCTAGAGATGAATAGACCAGATAAAGACCAAGAAAGCTATGAATAAGATGATCATCACACAAAAGATCAATCTTTTTCAAGAACCGCAGAGGAGAACAGACAAACTGGACAATTGCATAAAACCCTGCGAGTTTCTCTGGCAAAGGAAATGAACAAAATCAAATAAGGCGCAAGTATTACATGTGCCAAAGCATGAAAAATGGTCTCGAGAGAGAGAGAGAGGAAACTGTCACAGCTTATTTGAGCTAGAAAACCTGCTTTAACCATGGAAAGTGAACCAGAATTCGCTCTCTACTTTAACCGAAGCCAGTTAGAGAGAGAGAGGGAGAGGGAGAGAGGGAGAAAGGAAAAGCAGTGCTTCAGAACCTATACGTATTACCTTTAAAAGCCCTTTGCTAATTTAAGCAGAGCATGGAGGCGGTTTATGCGTGGAAGAGAGAGAGAGAGAGAGAGAGTTTGTTCTAAAGCCCAAGGCCTTCTTATTGCACACCTTTGTTCCTAGCTAACCTTGACTGCTAAAGCAAAAGGAAGGAAACAGACCTTCAAAAGCACAGTAACACATAAATTTTTCCACTTTTGTTTTTTGTTTTCCTCCATTCACTGTTCAGAGATATACTGTAAGATAGTTTTTTTTAGTGGAGAAAACCCTAATTACAGAAGAAAAATGGTAAAAATCTAATCCATTCCAGCAAAACCACTCTCTTTCTTTTCTTGCACTGCATGGAGTTGTTCCCAACATCTGTATGTATGAGGATCCTTGACACTTAGCAGAAACAAAGCAAAACAACAAAAGTACTTCGCCAGCAGGAAACATTTTCAAGCCTTGTCTGTTTGAAGATCACAGGAGAGTTTAATCCCACAGGTAGAATAATAATAAAGAACATATCTTTATAGGAATGAAAAAGAAAAGATTGAGTTTTTAATGGGAAAAAATATTTTGTCGGGGGTGAAAAATAAATGGAAAAGAGATGACAGGAGGAGCTCACATGGGTTTTGAGCTGGAGTGCCGATCATGATTCTTTTGCCATGAATGTTTCAGAGAGAGAGAGAGAGAGAGAGAGAATTACAAGGTTGCTTCATATGCAAGGCAAATGAGCAGTCTACTTGATGGACCACCACCACCTCTTTCTTCACCTTCTTAATACTTCATTATAAAAATCACAACATACAACTTAGAAAAAAAAAAACATCAAATTAGAGACTTCTACAACAAGCACCCGTTGATTCAGATTCTAAAAAGCCATCTAAACTCTCAAAAAGAAAAATTACTCGCTTCCTTTTCAACCACGTACCGTCGTAGACTTCTTTTTGGGATCTTCATCAATGAATTCCGAGAAAGAACACGAATTAACACAAATTTAAAGTGAAATCTTTCGTACTCCATGAAAAAAAAACATTATTTTAATGTTTTGTGATCAAACGAATGTTTGTGTTATTTCCTCTTAACCCTTCCAATGAGCCTTCTGCCATTAGGGTT
Source organism: Rhodomyrtus tomentosa (assembly GCA_028455895.1). NCBI lineage: Eukaryota > Viridiplantae > Streptophyta > Magnoliopsida > Myrtales > Myrtaceae > Rhodomyrtus > Rhodomyrtus tomentosa. The sequence continues at coordinate 38,974,942 of JAPCWY010000004.1, forward strand.
TTTGGCCTGGATGTTCATTTCCATTCTTGGGATATCTTCAAGTGTTGGCCTTTCGTACATAATCGAGGTTATGAGCCCCCCAAAAGAAAAAAAAAAAATCAACAAATAAAAAAATTAAAATAAGAAAAAGAAAAAAGGAAAGGCATGGACCAGAGGGGCCCCACTACATATAAAGTGGGACCCACCAAGGAAATCTTGATGTATGGCAGAATCGGATGATGGTTTTGGGGTCACGTTTTTTCCCTCCCCCCTCCATCTTTGCTTTTGGGCGGTCAAGACGGGGAATGATGGAGGGACCAAATAGTGCCTTGCATTCCCACACAAAACAGATCAATGGCCATGATGCTGCCTTGCCTTGTCTGAAATCCAAGATTTTTTATTTATTTATTTTATTCATTTGATTTTCAATCCCCTTCCTTCGTTCTCTTCTCAATTTTTTTAATACTAATTATGCGTTTAATTACTCGGTTTATTCTTGTCTTTAGCGATCATAATTGGTCATTACATCTGATAAGTTTATGGGATAGTTGACTGATTGTGGGGAGAGGCATCTCTTGCAGATGATGTGCGTCGCTCGGTCCAGGATGGTTAAACTGAATCAGTGTTCGATTCAAGTACCACGAGAGTTTTTAATCTAGTGATGATCTTAATCATTGCACCCCTACATTCTTTGGCAACAATTTAAAATCTTTCGTTGACGTGACGTCTTGGAAATTCACCTCTAGTAAAATACCTGAAATCAATAAAATGATTTAAAATTGAATTTCAGTCTGTGGAATATTTTGGATCGTAAGAACAAAAGAGACAATAATTAGACGAATTCTGAAGCTTCAGTCGATTTGGATTAGGTTTCGAATTAGTAGTCGCCCTAAATTAGGATTTCAATCCTCGCGACCCGAACCTAATTCTGATCGAGCCTTGCTAGTGAAATTACCAAAATTTATATTTGTTCAGTATACCAAATTTCGTTCAGTCCTAAATTACCAAAAGACCGTTTTGCCCTTGGATATTTGGCATATGAGACAAAAATGCCCCAAAATTCTTAAAAGGGAACCCCACCAAAACTCTCATTAGTCGCCCCCACCTGCTCTCTCACGATCTCTCTCTGTTCTTTCTTTTCTTCTTCTTCTTCTCCTCCTCCTCCTCCTTCTTCTTCTTCTTCGTGGACAACTCCCCCCACGGTCGACCACAACCCACCGGTCTACCACCACCACCTTTGGCTAGACCTCGTCGCCACCTCTGATCCCTCTGGCGCCGTCATTGGCCGCCGGACGGCAGCAAAAACTGTGACGTCCTGGAAATTCAATCCTTGTAAGCGCCGGAAGTCAATTAAATGATATGAATGTATAGTCATAGTCGACACCCATTTTGGACAATAAGGACTGAAAAGACGAAAATTTGGACGAATTCCGAACTTTAGATTATTTCGAATTGAGTTTCGAATTAAACCGTGGCGATTTTTAAATTGCCGTTTTTGCAAAAGAGCTTAACCCTGATCGAGCTTGACCAGTGAAATTACCTTTCGATCAGTACACAAAAAAAAATTCGTTTCAGTCCCGACGCGCCAAAATTACCATTTTGCCCCCCCCCCCAATTATTCATTCATAAGAGACAAAAAAATTTAATTTTGGTCTTCAAAGTCAAGGTGGTGGCCCTCCATTCCTCTGCCCAACACACGTCTTCTCCGCCGCTCCCTTCTTCTTCTTTCTGCTTCTTCTTCTGTTCTTCTTCTTTTCTTCGTTTTTCGTTTGTTGACCGACGACTCCTCTTGCCGATCGATTCATCCCCGTCCGTCATTGTTTTTCGCGACCACCACACCACCACCGGCAGCCACTGCCTCCAGCTACTCCCTGCCGTCGCCTGGACCCCGGCCGAGCCGCCGTCGCCTCCGTTTCGCCGAAGAAAACTCCCGGTCGAGCGTCCCCTGTTTTGGGTCAGGAGACCCGAGGGCTCCGCAGCCTTCTCCGGCCGCCACGGCCGCCACCGACGTCGACCACCACCACCCAGCTAACCCCCGACTTTCCCTCAACCGATCCAACCCCTCGTCGCCGACCGTCAGTCGCCGGAATCGCCGGAATCAGGCCCGAAAGTTTCGGTGCCCTGTTTTGAACCCGGTTTGTTCCGGTCTTCGATTCGGCCGCCACCGTCGCCGTCGTGCCACACCGCCACCGCCAGACGACTCCCCTGAGTCTCCTCTACCACCACCCGGCTCGGCTCCGCCGGTCGCCGCGCGTGGCCGCCGGAAACCGCCGCCGACCGAGAGCCCTATTTCGGTGCAAAAATAGGACAGCCACTGATCGCAGCTGTCCGCCGTCGCCGGCCGCCTTCCGCCGCCGTCCACCTTTCCCGACCGACTCCCACCGCCCCTAGGTGAGCCCCCGACCCCTGGCTGGCCTTGTCCCGGCCCATGTCGCCGGAAAAACGGCCAAAACAGTGAGGTTACCGATTGAATATTCTGAGTTTGCACTGTTGCAGGCTGCCGGCCGCCGCTCGCCGGAACTCCGCCGCCGGCCATCTGTTCCGGCGACTTCGCCGGACTCCCACGGGGTGTCGCCGAAGTTTGAGCTCGAGCCGCCGCGCGATAAACCTTAGTTTTATCATCGTCGTCGCCGCCGCCGCCGCCGCCGCCGATCGAGCTAACTCAAATTGTGAGTTGACTCTAAACCTTGGTTAGGACGCTAATTGCGCTTAGGGTTAGTCTGATTTATTTATTTATTTAATTATATATTTATTTATTTATTTATTTTAAAAAAATTATTCGATCGAGACCGGTATAGATAGAAACCATGGTTAGGATACATGGTCGATCGATTATTTGTCTGTGGCTAATTGTGGTAATTTAGCAATTAATTGTTTGATTGAGTTGCTCGCGAGTGAGTGACAGGTTAGAGACGAACGAAAGATTGATTGCTATAATTTGACTGAGAATTAAGATTTCTAATATGAATTGAGCTTGAAATTGCCGGGTTAAGTTGATTACTCGAGAGTGAGTGAATTGCTTGATTGGTTTATTTGTCTGGCTAAAAAGCTCAATTGGGAGTCTTGTGGGCCTTGGGGCCGAGTTGATTGTTTTTCTTGTGGATTTTGGCGTTAATCCAAGATAATCAATGAGTTGATTGTCGAGTGCAATTTGTGTGGTCATTTAAAGGGTCAATGACGCTACCTGGCAAGTTCGCATTGTACCGTGGGTACTTGTGCCGTACAGATTGTATGGAATTTGCGACTTGTCAGAAGCACGATAATCCATGCCCCGTGCCAGTCGTACGATTTTAAGGGATTATCGGATGCCGGTCGCAGCTTGTGATGGACCGAAGTTCCTTTTTAAGGAATGCCTACTTGTAGTGCCGTGCCGGATGCACTGGATACACTGCTTGTAGTAGTCGTCGCTGAGAGGGTAAAGTGGACGTAGCCTGATTTTTGCCAGAAGAGTGCGGGATCGCACTATTGATGTATTGATCACGCCAGTCGCGTGGGTCATTGATTAATAATGGACTTGTGTATGCCTGAGTGGTTGTGCTTCTGTTGGTGGTAGATTTGACAGATTTGTTGTGATTGATATTTATATATATATCTCTGTTGATATCTTGTGATCTTTTGGTGGCACTTAGGATGTTCTGGGCGAATCATTGTCCTAACCGAGATTAGGCTTGATTCACTGAGATTCATTTCTCACCCCGTCGTGGGATAAATTTTTCAGGTCCGAAGTAATGGAAAGACCGGTGCGATTCGGCACCCCGACTGACTCATCACTTAATATCAGTCTCCATCCGGTACCAGGTACGGACCAGATGTGGAAGCGTCACATCACGATGATATGGGTCGATGAAGGGATGCCACATATGGTGGCACACCTCTTTAAGGCCTGGTATCTTCGTGATGGGATGGATCTCTTCGGTCCGCTTCGAGGATTTGAGGGGCCACCTCTTCAAGGGGTCCCTAATATCCCCGCTTGGGACCCGATGGATATTGATACACCTGATGGGGAGTTGGTGGACCCCGCGCCTGGTATGGAGCTCGAACTCGAGCCTGAGCAATTAGTAGCCCCTTCTATGCATTCTAGCCAGAGTTCTTGTGATGACCCGAACGACCCGGCTCCCCCGGTTGGTTATTATGACACGGATGTCGAGTTTTCCCAGTAGAGGGTTAGGTTCCTTTTGTAGTCAGGGAACTGATGATATTTTTGTGGGGGATACTGTTTTGGGATAGAAGAGAATTAACCTTACCTGACTCCTGTATCTTTTTGTGAGTCCTAGAGGGCCGCCCCGAAGCATGGGGTTGTATTTATCAGTTGATGGCTCTGTAAGGTTATAAATCATCTATTCTCATCAGCCTTTAGTGTTTTGCAATCTGGCTTTACTTTCTATCTATCCCATATAGTTTTATTGAATGGAAGATGGTACGTTCCGTTTGCGCAATATAATCTTAGGTCGATAGCAGTTGCCTGGGACGCTATCTATTATGACCTGGTGGTGATTTGACAATGGATGTCGCGGGCTCGAGAGTTGGGATGTGACAAAAACCATCGTGGAAACCCTGCCCTGTTTTCGCTCCCCTTAAACCTGAGACCACCTCCTCCTTCTCCGACCTCATGCGACGTCACCACCACCTCCCACCACCACGCCGTGAATCTCCCGTGTCCTGAGCTCCAAGCCTAAGCCATCCCACTACCGAACGACCGCCAGAGCCGCCGCAAACAGCCTCGAAGCCGTAGTTCCCCTCTTTTAGAGCCCGATTCGGATTTTCTTCAGATCCGGCCAATTCGGCCGCCACCACCGCTCACCGCCACCTCCATCGATCTCTCGAACCCCTCTCCAGTACCCCTGAGCTCGTGGAGGGTCGCCGCCACGCGTGGGGCCCGAAAATCAGCTCGGACCACCTCCCATGTCTCGGCCGCGCGAACCCCATATTTTCGCCGGTTCTATTCCACCGCATCCGACCGCCAAGCGCCGGCGTTGACCCACCACCATCGAGACCCCCTCTGACCCCTAGGTGAGTCCTCTAACTTTGCCGGCCTTACCTCAACCCATGAGGCCGAGAAACTCCCCGAATCAACTCGATTCCCCTGTTTCCCCTCTGCTAACCGGTTCTTTTTCAGCGCTCCGCCGGTCACCGGAGCTCCGCCGTCGTCACCACCAGCTCACCGGACCTCCGCCACGTGTCCTAACTAGTGTCGGGTTGTGGCACTCCTCGAGAAACTCTAGAACCGAGGCTTGGCAGTGTTTGTCGTCGAGAACCACCGCTGTCGTTGTTGCCGTTCGTTGTTGTCACCCGCGCCGTCGTCGTTAAGGCCGCCCAAGCTAACTCACCCGGTGAGTTGACCCTAATCCTTGGTTAGAATGCTAATTACATCTAGGATTAGTCTTTTAGTCGATTAAGAAATTTAATTACGCGATCGAGACTGGTTTAGATAGAAATTAGGACTAGGTTAAATGGCCACGATCGATTAAATTAGCTGGATTGATTGAATCGTCCGTGACTATTTGTTGCTAGAAGAATATTGATTGATTGATTGTGGTTCGATCGCGAGCGAGCGACAGGTTAGAGACAAGCGAGCGATCGACTTTATCAATTGAATCGATTAATAAAGGCATTACATGAATTGAGCTTGATGTTGCTTAATTGAATTTGATTGCTCGGGATTGAGTTATAACCTTATTGATTTGATCGTTTTGCTGAAATGTCTGATTGGTTGTCTTTATTGTCCAATGAGTGATTGGTAGTCCGTTTGGGGGTTAATCGCCCTTCTGTGATTGCAGCATCTAATGTTAGACTGCATAAGTATATGATCGAGTGCGAAGTCAAAAGACATATTTTAGCATAAAAATGGCCTTTAGCCGAGTCTTTTACTTGCTTGTGTGAGCATATGTCTTTAACCAAAGATAATGAAATGGATTGATTGCTGGACGTGTATTGTGTGACGTCCTGAAAATTCAGTCTTTGTAAACGCCGGAAGTCGATTAAATGATATGAATGTAGAGTCATAGTCGACGTCTATTTTGGACTATAAGGACTGAAGAGACGAAAATTTGGACGAATTCCGAACTTTAGATTATTTTGAATTGAGTTTCGAAATTAATCCGCTACGATTTTTGAATTGTCGTTTTTGCAATCGAGCTTAACCCTGACCGAGCTTAGCCAGTGAAATTACCCTTCGCTTAGTACACCAAAAATTTTATTTCAGTCCCGGCGCGCCAAAATTACCGTTTTACCCCCAATTATTTATGTGAGTAAGACAAAAAAAATTTAATGTTTACCTTGAAAGTCAAGGTGGGCCTCCATCTCTCTGCCCAATAAACCGTCTCATCCATCTGCCGCTTCTTCCTTTTTCTTTCTTCTTCTTTCTTCGTTTCTTCTTCTTCTTCTGTTCTTCATTGTGTTGACCGACGACTCCCCTCCTTGCCGATCGATTCTCCTCCGTTCGTCACCGTTTTTCGCGACCAACGCCTCACCACCGGCAGCCACCGTCCTCAGCCACTCCCCGCCGCCGCCTTCACCCCGGCCGAGCCACCATCGCCGTCGATCGGCCGAAGAAAACCGCGGCCAAAGTCTCCCCTGCTTTCGGGTCAGAGGACCCGAGAACTCCGCGGACTCCTCCGGCCGCCACCGACGCCGACTACCACCACCCAGCTAACCCCCGACTTCCCCTCGACCGATCCAACCCCTCATCGCCGACCGTCAGCCGCCGGAGTCGCCGAAATCGGGCCTTGAAGTTCCGGTGCCCTATTTTGAGCCCGGTTCAGTCCATTCTTCGATCCAGCCGCCACAGCCGCCGCCGTGTCTCACCGCCAACGCCAGACGACTCTCCTAAGTCCCCTCCACCGCCGCCTAGCTCATCTCCGCCGGTCGCCGCGCGTGACGACCGGAAACGGCCGCCGACCGAAACCCCTGTTTCGATGCCCAACAGGGCAGCCACTGATCGTGGCTGTCCGCCGTCGCCGGCCGGCTTCCACCGTCGGTCCACCTATCCCGGCCGACCCCCACCGATCCCTAGGTGAGCCCCCGACCCTTAGCTGGCCTTGTCCCGGCCCGTGTCGCAGGAAAACGGCCAAAATAGTAGAGTTTGCCGGTTGAGTATACTGTTGTTTACTGTTTTAGGCCGCTGACAGCCGCTCGCCGGAGCTCCGCCGCCGGCCACCTGTTCCGGCGACCTCATCGGACTCCCTCGAGGTGTCGTCGAAGTTTGAGCTCGGTCCGCCGCGCGATAAACCTTAGTTTTATCGCCGCCGCCGCCGCCTCCGATCGAGCTAACTCACAATGTGAGTTGATCCTAAACCTTGGTTAGGGCGCTAATTGCGCTTAGGATTAGTTTTATTTATTTATTTATTTATTGTAAAAAAAATCGATCGATACCGGTTTAGATAGAAACCATGGTTAAGATATATGGTCAATCAATTATTTGTCTGTGGCTATTTATGGTAATTTATCAATTAATTGATTGATTGAGTTGTTCGCGAGTGAGAGACAGGTTAAAGACAAGCGAACGATTGATTGCTATAATTTGACTGAGAATTAAGATTTTTAATATGAATTGAGCTTGAAATTGCCGGGTTAAGTTGACTACTCGAGAGTGCGTGAATTGCTTGATTGGTTTGTTTGCCTGGCTGAAATGCTCAATTGGGACTCTTGTGGGCCTTGGGGCCGAGTTGATTGTATTCCTTGTGGATTTTGGCGTTAATCCAAGATAATCAATTAGTTGATTGCCAAATGCAATTTGTGTGGTCATTTAAAGGATCAATGACGCTACCTAGCAAGTTTGCATTGTACCTTGGGTACTTGTGCCGTACAGATTGTATGGGAACTCGCGACTTGTCAAAAGCACGATAATCCATGTCCCGTGCCAGTCGTACGGTTTTAAGGGATTATTGAAATCCGGTCGCAGCTTGTGATGGACCGAAGCTCCTTTTTAAGGAATGCTTACTTGTAGTGCCGTGTCGGGTGCACTGGATACACTGCTTGTAGTAGCCGTCGCTGAGAGGATAAAGTGGACGTAGCCTGGTCCTATCAGAAGAGTGCAGGATCGTACTATTGATGTATCTATCACGCCAGTCGCGTGGGTCATTGTTTAATAATGAACTTGTGTATGCCTGAATGGTTGTGTTTCTGTTGGTTGTTGATTAGACAGATTTATTTGATTTATATATATATCCCTATTGAAATCTTGTGACTTATTGTGGTGCTTAGGACGTTCTGGGTGAATCAATGTCCTAACCGAGATTAGGCTTGATTCATTGAGATTAATTTCTCACCCCGTCGTGGGATAATTTTTCAAGTCCGAAATAATGGAGAGACCGGTGCGGTTCGGTACCCCCACCCACTCATCACTTGATATCAGTCTCCATTCGGTACCAGGGACGGACCAAATGTAGGAACGTCACATTACAACGATATGGGTCGATGAGGGGATGCCACAACTGGTGGCACACCTCTTCAAGGCCTGGTATCTTCGTGATGGGATGGATTTCTTCGGTTCGCTTAGAGGATTTGAGGGGCCACCTCTTCAGGGGGTCCCTAATATCGCCGCTTGGGACCCGATGGATATTGATACACCTGATGGGGAAGTGGTGGACCCCGCGTCAGGTATGCAGCCCGAGCTCGAGCCTGAGCAATCGGTAGCCCCCTCTGTGCATTCTAGCCAGAGTTCTTATGATGACCCGAACGACCTGGCTCCCCCGGTTGGTTATGACGACCCGGATGTCGAGTTTACCCAGTAGAGGGTTAGGTTCCTTTTGTGGTCAGGCAACTGATGATGTTTTTGTGGGGGTACTGTTTTTGAGTAAATGAGAGTTAACCTTACCTGACTCTTGTATCTTTTTGTGAGTCCTAGAGGACCGCCCCGAAGCTTGGGGTTGTAATTATCAGTTGATGGCTCTGTAAGGTTATAGATTATCTATTCTCATCAGCTTTTAGTGTTGTGATATCTGGCTTTACTTCCTATCTATCCCATATGGTTTTATTGGATGGAAGATTGTACGTTCCGCATGCGCAGTATAATCTTAGGTCGATAGCAGTTGCCTGGGACGCTATCTATTATGACCTGGTGGCGATTTGGCAAGGGATGTCGCGGGTTCGAGAGTCGGGACGTAACATCCCCGTCCAAGGTGGTGTCAGAGCAAAGTCAACCTGATCCGTCTGGTCATTGGCATGGAGTGATAAGGAGCGTTGAGAAATGGGATAGTTAGTAAGATTTTTGGTTACTATGCCTGTGATTGTTAATTTTGTGGTAGAATTTAAGGGTTTCTTTCTGACCTCATTTTGCTATGGGGTAAGTAGTACTCCACCTTTTACTGCAAAATGAGCGGACGTGGTAGAAGAGCACCCCGAGCACCTTGAAGGAGACCTTTAAGGCCAGTGGAAGAATTGGTTGATGTTGAAAGAGTACCGCCTGCGGTGTCCCCTATTGCACCCCCTACTGCAGCCTTTGCTGCAGAACCTACAGGACCTACTGGAAGGGAACCGACCATGGCTGAAGTCATGCAAGCCTTAGGTGTTATTGGAGATTTGATGGGGCAGCAAGAAAGGAATCAAGCCGCAGCTACTGTCGCTGCTGCTGGGACTTCATCTGCGATTCCGTTTGCAGTTCCGTCGGCGAGTCCCCCACCTGTACATGACAGTGAGGAGCGTAGCGCTCAAAAACTGGTGGAACAGTTTCTCAAATTGAAGCCACCTCAATTCACTGGGAGTGGAGACCCTGAAGCTGCTACTCGATAGGTCGAAGGGATGGAGAAAGCATTCGATTTGCTGATATGCTCAGATAGGGATAAAGTTACTCTGGCAGTTTATCAACTCGAAGGGAACGCTAGTACGTGGTGGAGAGCTGTCAAGGATAAAACTTTTCCTGAAGGTACAATTCCAATATGGAATACTTTTGTGGAAGTTTTCAATAATAAATACTTTTCGAGGACAGCTAGGGAGCAAAAGATGGCTTAGTTCTTCCGCCTCCGTCAGAATCAGATGACAATTGACCAGTACGAGGCAAAGTTTTCTGAACTGTCCAAGTATGCTCCGAGAATGATTGAGGATCCGGAGGATAGAGCTAGAAGGTTCAAGGACGGATTGAAGCCCGAGATTAAGAGTGCCCTGGCACCGCTCGACCTCCAAGACTATGATGATATCTACGCAAGGGCGTTGATAGTGGAGCGGGACTTGTCTAAAAGGGCTACTGCATTTGGATCACGATTTAGTTCCCCAAACAGATTCGACAGGAGACAAGAGAAGAAACCCGTGTTTAACAACCGGAGTCACATTCCACCAAATCGCCGAGGGGCGATTAGTAAGTCGACATTTCGTCAGAATGAGATGTGCAGCTTGTGTCGACTGAGGCATGGGCCTGGTTTGTGCCCGTATCGAGGTGGTGCTTGTTTTGGTTGTGGCCAGCTGAGCCATCCGGTGAGGGACTGCCCGCAGAGGCAAGGTGGACAGGCACAACCACAACAGGGAGGACAGCTTAGAGGAACTGTGCCGCCAAACTTCCAGAATCGCCCACCGGCACAATGAAGGGTTTTTGCAGTCACTCGGGAAGCGGCGAAGGATTCGCCAACTGTTACAGGTACGGTCCTCTTGCATGATCAAGTAGCATACGCCTTGTTTGATCCGGGCGTCACCCATTCGTTTGTTGCGGATCAGTTCGTTAAATTATCTGAATTGAACTTGGTACCTTTAGAAATTATGCTTAATGTATCTACGCCATTGAAAGATAAAGTAGTGGCTACAGTGAGCTGTCCTGATTGCAGACTTGTGGTGGATGGCCATGAGAGTAAGATAGATTTGATTGCGGTAGAAATGTACGATTTTGACTTAATAGTGGGAATGGATTGGTTGATAAAGCAAAGAGCCACGATGGACTGCTTTAATAAGGTAATATGGTTTAATCCGATGTACGGTAGTAGCTATGAATTTTTGGGTAATCGAGGAGGAACCTCGACTGTGATGATATCGTCGTTAGAGGCGACTCGATTATTGGAAAATGGGTGCCAAGGTTATTTGGCTTCTGTGGTAGATACATCTGCTAAAGAACCGAAATTGGAGGAGATTGCGATTGTATGTAAGTTTCCAGATGTTTTCCCCCAAGAATTACTTGGTTTACCACCAGAAAGAGAGATTGACTTCGTGATAGAATTAGCTCCTGGGACAGAGCTGATTTCTAAGGCGCCATATAGAATGGCGTTATCAGAATTGAAGGAACTCAAGGTTCAAATGCAGGAGTTGTTAGACAAGGGGTTCATTCGCCCTAGTGCATCGCCATGGGGAGCGCCTGTCTTGTTCGTCAAGAAAAAGGATGGGTCTTTGAGATTATGTATTGACTATAGGCAGTTGAATCAGGTGACGATCAAGAATAAGTACCCACTGCCAAGAATTGACGACTTGTTCGATCAGCTGCAGGGAGCATCTATATTTTCAAAAATTGATCTACGGACGGGATACCATCAGTTGAGAATCAGAAAAGAGGATATATCGAAATCGGCATTTCGAACACGTTATGGGCATTACGAGTTCACAGTAATGCCGTTTGGTTTGACGAATGCTCCTGCTGCTTTTATGGATATGATGAACAGAGTGTTCAAGGAGTTTCTGGATCACTTTGTAATCGTTTTTATAGATGATATCCTAGTGTACTCAAAGAGTTCTGAAGATCATGAGCAACACCTGAGAATAGTTCTGGAAACTCTGAGAACGCATCAATTATATGCTAAGTTCAGTAAGTGTGAGTTTTGATTAGCTAGTGTGGCGTTCTTAGGCAACGTAATTTCGGGTGAAGATATTGCTGTGGATCCGGTTAAAATTGAGGCAGTTATTAATTGGTCAAGACCGACAACTGCTACAGAAATTAGAAGTTTCTTGGGTTTGGCAGGTTATTACAGGCGATTTGTGGAAGGATTCTCGGCTATAACCTCGCCTTTGACTAAATTGCTGAAGAAAGATATGAAGTTTCAATGGACGGACAAGTGCGAGCATAGTTTCCCAGAGCTTAAGTATAGGCTAACTACGACTCTTGTTCTGACAATTCCGTATGGTCCTGGTGGTTATGAAATTTATAGCGATGCTTCGCTTAGGGGGCTGGGTTGTGTTTTAATGCAGCATGGTAGGGTGGTAGCGTATGCGTCTCGTCAGTTGAGACCGCACGAGTTGAATTATCCCACACACGACTTGGAGTTAGCTGCGATCGTGTTTGCCTTGAAGATCTGGAGACACTATTTGATTGTGGAAAGTTTTCAGGTGTATATCGACCATCAGAGTCTGAAATACCTGTTCTCTCAAAGGGAGCTGAACATGAGACAGCTCCGATGGATGGAGTTATTAAAAGACTATGACTGTGAGATCATGTATCATCCCGGTAAGGCGAATAAGGTTGCTGATGCCCTGAGTAGAAAATCAGTGATTGCTCAATTGCAGGTGCTGGAGTGGTGTTTACTTGAGCAATTAAGAGACTCAAACTTTAAACTGGAGATAAGCCACATGTCTAGTCTCGTGGCTACCTTGAGAATCGAGCCAGAAGTGCAAGTTAAAATTAAGGCCTTGCAGTCCACAAACCCCTTTATTCAGAAGATCCTGCAAGGAGATCCGACCAAACGAAGGGTCGATTTTCAAATAGCTGAGGATGGGATACTTAAGTTCAGAGGACGTTTGGTTGTGCCGGCGGATGAAAATTTAAAGGAGGAGATATTATCAGAAGCACATCGTAGTAGTTATAGTATTCATCCTAGGAGTCCAAAGATGTATCAGAATTTGAAACAGCATTACTGGTGGAATGATATGAAAACTGATATAGCCAAACATGTGGCTAAGTGTTTGACCTGCCAGCAGGTCAAGGCGCAGCACTGCAAACCTGGAGGACTACTACAACCTTTGGAAATTCCAAAGTGGAAATGGGAGCATATCACGATGGATTTCGTGATGGGTTTGCCAAGGAGTCAGCGAGGGCATGATTCAATTGGTCGTGATAGATAGGCTAACGAAGTCAGCGCACTTTATTCCAGTAAGAAAGGACTTCGCCTTAGACAGATACGCAGAGTTGTATGTGAGGCATATTGTAAGGTTGCATGGTGTGCCAGTGACGATCACTTCTGATCGAGATCCCAAATTCACCGCTATATTTTGGAAGAGTCTACAAACTGCTTTAGAAACGAAGCTACAATTTAGTACAGCTTATCACCCGCAGACAGATGGCCAGTCTAAAAGAATGATTCAGACCTTGGAGGACATGTTGAGAGCATGTGTTCTGGATTTCAGAGGTAACTGGGAGGAACATTTGCATTTGGTTGAGTTTGCCTATAATAACAGCTACCAACAGAGTATTAAGATGGCACCTTTTGAGGCCTTGTATGGCAGGGCTTGCAGGACGCCAGTTTGTTGGGATGAGGTTGGAGAAAGGAAGATAACCGGCCCTGAGTTAGTAGAACAGTCGATGGAAGCAATTGAAGTGATTAGAGATAGATTAAAGACAGCTCAGAGTCGCCAGAAAAGTTATGCTGATAAAAGGCGCAAACCTTTGGAATTTCAGGTAGGCGACCATGTCTTTCTAAAAGTGTCACTTATGAGAGGAACATCTCGTTTTGGCAGGAAAGGAAAGCTGAGCCCGAGGTATGTTGGACCGTTTGAAATCCTAGAACGAATTGGAATTTTGGCTTATCGACTCGCATTGCCGCCTAGACTTGCTCAAGTGCATAATGTCTTCCACGTATCGATGTTCAAGAAGTATGAGCCAGACCCTGCTCATGTGCTGAGTTACGAGGAAATTGATTTGGATGAACGAACGTCATATGTGAAGCGACCAGTCAGGATCGTGGACAGGAAAGAGCAAGTACTACGATCCAAGACAATTCCGTTAGTCAAGGTGATTTGGCAACACCATGGTACTGAAGGAGCTACATGGGAGAACGAAGAAGTTATGAAGCTTAGTTATCCTTCTCTTTTTGAGTAATTAGAACTGTGCTGTAATTTCGAGGACGAAATTTCCTAAGTGGAGGAGAGTTGTGACGTCCTGGAAATTCAATCTTTGTAAGCGCCGAAAGTCGATTAAATGATATGAATGTAGAGTCATAGTCGACGTCTATTTTGGACTATAAGGACTGAAGAGACGAAAATTTGGACGAATTCCAAACTTTAGATTATTTCGAGTTGAGTTTCAAAATTAATCCGCAGCGATTTTTGAATTGTCGTTTTCGCAATCGAGCTTAACCCTGACCGAGCTTAGCCAGTGAAATTACCCTTCGCTCAGTACACCAAAAATTTCGTTCCAGTCCCAGCGCGCCAAAATTACCGTTTTACCCCCAATTATTTATGTGAGTAAGACAAAAAAAATTTAATGTTTACCTTGAAAGTCTAGGTGGGCCTCCATCTCTCTACCTAATAAACCGTCTCATCCATCTGCCGCTTCTTCCTTTTTCTTTCTTCTTCTTTCTTCGTTTCTTCTTCTCCTTCTGTTCTTCATTGTGTTGACCGACGACTCCCCTCCTTGCCGATCGATTCTCCTCCGTTCGTCACCATTTTTCGCGACCAACGCCTCACCACCGGCAGCCACCGTCCTCAGCCACTCCCCGCCGCCGCCTTCACCCCGGCCGAGCCACCGTCGCCGTCGATCGGCCGAAGAAAACCGCTGCCAAAGTCTCCCCTGTTTTCGGGTCAGAGGACCCGAGAACTCTGCGGACTCCTCCGGCCGCCACCGACGCCGACCACCACTACCCAGCTACCCTCGACTTCCCCTCGACCGATCCAACCCCTCACCGCCGACATTCAGCCGCCGGAGTTGCCGGAATCGGGCCTTGAAGTTTCGGTACCCTGTTTTGAGCCCGGTTCAGTCCGGTCTTCGATCCGGCCACCATGGTCGCCGCCGTGTCTCATCGCCGCCGTGTCCCCTGACTCCCCTCCACCGCCGCCTAGCTCATCTCCGCCGGTCGCCCCGCGTAACGACTTGAAACGGCCGCCGATCGTAACCCCTATTTCGGTGCCGAACAGGGCAGCCACTGATCGTGGCAGTCCGCCGTCGTCGGCCGCCTTCCGCCGCGGTCCACCTGTCCCGGCTGACCACCAGCGATCCCTGGGTAAGCCCCCCACCCTTGGCCGGCCTTGTCCCGGCCTGTGTCGCCGGAAAATGGCCAAAACAATAGAGTTTGCCGGTTGAGTATACTGTTGTTTACTGTTTCAGGCCGCCGACCGCCACTCGCCTGATCTCCGCCGCCGGCCACCTGTTCCGGAGACCTCGTCGGACTCTCTCGGGGTGTCGCTGAAATTTGAGCTCAGTCCGCCACGCGATAAACCTTAATTTTATCGCCACCGCCGCCACCGCCACCGTAACCGCCGTCGCTGATCAAGCTAACTCACATTGTGAGTTGACCCTAAACCTTGGTTAGGGCGCTAATTGCGCTTAGGATTAGTTTTATTTATTTATTTATTTATTTATTTATTGTAAAAAAATCGATCGGGGCCGGTTTAGATAGAAATCATGGTTAAGATATATGGTCGATCGATTATTTATCTGTGGCTATTTGTGGTAATTTATCAATTAATTGATTGATTGAGTTGTTCGCGAGTGAGAGACAGGTTAGAGACGAGCGAACGATTGATTGCTATAATTTGACTAAGAATTAAGATTTTTAATATGAATTGAGCTTGAAATTGCCGGGTTAAGTTGACTACTCGAGAGTACGTGAATTGTTTGATTGGTTTGTTTGCCTGGCTGAAATGCTCAATTGGGACTCTTGTGGGCCTTGGGGCCGAGTTGATTGTATTCCTTGTGGATTTTGGCGTTAATCCAAGATAATCAATTAGTTGATTGCCAAATGTAATTTGTGTGGTCATTTAAAGGATCAATGACCCTACCTGGCAAGTTTGCATTGTACCTTGGGTACTTGTGTCATACAGATTGTATGGGAACTCGCGACTTGTCAGAAGCACGATAATCCATGTCCCGTGTCAGTCGTACGATTTTAAGGGATTATTGGATACCGGTCGCAACTTGTGATAGACCGAAGCTCCTTTTTAAGGAATGCTTACTTGCAGTGCCGTGACGGGTGCACTGGATACACCGCTTGTAGTAGCCGTCGCTGAGAGGGTAAAGTGGACGTAGCCTGGTCCTACCAGAAGAGTGCGGGATCGCACTATTGATGTATCTATCACGCCAGTCGCGTAGGTCATTGTTTAATAATGAACTTGTGTATGCCTGAGTGGTTGTGTTTCTGTTGGTTGTTGATTAGACAGATTTATTTGATTTATATATATATATATATATATATATATATATCCCTGTTGAAATCTTGTGACTTATTGTGGTGCTTAGGACGTTCTGGGCGAATCAATGTCCTAATTGAGATTAGGCTTGATTCACTGAGATTAATTTCTCACCCCGTCGTGGGACTATTTTTCAGGTCCGAAGTAATGGAGAGACCAGTGCGGTTCGGTACCCCCACCCACTCATCACTTGATATCAGTCTCCATTCGGTACCAGGGACAGACCAGATGTGAGAACGTCACATCACGACGATATGGGTCGATGAGGGGATGCCACAACTGGTGTCACACCTCTTCAATACCTGGTATCTTCGTGATGGGATGGATCTCTTTGGTCCGCTTAGAGAATTTTAGGGGCCACCTCTTCAGGGGGTCCCTAATATCCCCGCTTGGGACCTAATGGATATTGATACACCTAATGGGGAGTTGGTGGACCCCGCGCCAGGTATGCAGCCCGAGCTCGAGCCTGAGCAATCGATAGCCCCCTCTGTGCATTCTAGCCAGAATTCCTGTGATGACTCGAATGACCGGCTCCCCCGGTTGGTTATGACGACCCGGGTGTCGAGTTTACCCAATAGAGGGTTAGGTTCCTTTTGTGGTCAGGGAACTGATGATGTTTTTGTGGGGGTACTGTTTTGGAGTAGATGAGAGTTAACATTACCTGACTCCTGTATCTTTTTATGAGTCCTAGAGGGCCGCCCCGAAGCTTGGGGTTGTAATTATCAGTTGATGGCTCTGTAAGGTTATAGATCATCTATTCTCATCAGCTTTTAGTGTTATGATATCTGGCTTTACTTCCTATCTATCCCATATGGTTTTATTGGATGGAAGATTGTACGTTCCACATACGCAGTATAATCTTAGGTCGATAGCAGTTGCTTGGGACGCTATCTATTATGACCTGGTGGCGATTTGGCAAGGGATGTCGCGGGTTCGAGAGTCGGGACGTGACATATTATATGGTCATAGGAAGTAACAATGATGTTTTTCTTGGCAAGTTCGTATTGTACCAATCGTATGGAATCATACGACTTGCCAGAAGCACGACAATTATGATCTAGTGCTAACTAGTATGGATGCAGGATTGGTCGGATGTCGGTCGCAGCTTGTGGTAGATCGACGCCCCGTATAGGGATGCATACCGTGCGTGCCGTGCAACGGGTACACTGGATACACCACTTGTAGTAGCTATTATCGAGAGAAAAAGAACGTAGTCCGGTCCTACCAATAGAACGCTAGATCGCACTAATATGCTAGGTCGCATTATTTGTGAGAGTCGAATCACGCTTCCTTTTGCATAGATCGTCTCATGTGTCGTTGGTACGATCATCGTTAATAAATAGCTTGTGTGGTGTCCTGTACGTACTTCTGGATGTGATGCTTGTTCGAGTGATTGACTGGTATGACTGTTGAGTCGAGTCAAACATTGCATTGTGTATGGCTAAAGGATTGTAAGTATGCATGTGGATGAGTATTATATCATAGCTGTACTTAGGTGTTATATGTGGTTATATGATCTGGTGAGACTATTGTTAAGACACCCCGGTGAATCAGTTTCCTAATGGAGCTTAGGCTTAATTTACTGAGATTTATTCTCACCCCATCATGGAATAACATTTTCAGGTCGCTTATGATGGAGCTTCATGGATACCAAGGAATGGATGTGGAAGTAGCCATTTGAAGTATATGAGAAGTTGGCCTTACCCGACAGAGTAACTGATTGAGGTCTTGTCTAGTCGTCCTGAAGTATAGAGTTGTGCTAGTACGTTAGTAGCTCAGTAGGTTTAAGTCTCATCTGCTATTATGTTGAATGTTTATAATTATCTGTGGTGAATCATTGTAGTGATTTGCTCATGCTATTCTATCCCATGTTGATTCGTTGTCAGGGAGTTAAGACAGTTTCCTCATGCGTAAATAAGTATTAGGTCGATAGTGTGCCTGGGATGCTATCTCTATGACCTCGTGGCGATTTGGCAAGGGATGTCGCGGGCTTGAGAGTCGGAACATGACATCCCCGCCCAAGATGGTATTAGAGCAAAGTTAGCCTGATCCATCTGGTCATTAGTTTGGAGTGATAAAGAACGCTGAGGTTTGGGATAGTTAGTAGGTTTGTAAACTTTTGGCATGTGTCTATTATCTATGTTTTTATTTAAATGTTGGTGATCTCGTTACGTGTTGCCTGGAGTGGACAAGACTCCGTAAGTTACTTGTATAATGAGCAACAGTAATGAGAGGGCACCTAGTGGCAGGATAGCTCAAGAAGATCGAGAGTGGAAGGGATCATGCAGGCATTGGAAACTTTGAGAATTGTAGTTGGACAACAAGTGAGTAGTCAAGCTAATGCTATCGTCGTCGCCATTTCGAGTGAAGACTCATTGACTGGAAATGAGAATGATGGGCAATCGATACTCGAGTTGATGGAGAGTTTTCTGAACCTCGAGCCACCAAAGGCTGCAATTTGGTGGATTATGAAAATAGAAAAGGCATTCGCCCTACTGAAATGCTCCGAAGAGGACAAGGTGACGCTAGCCGTCTACCAACTACAAGGCAACGTTAATGGGAGGTGGAAAGTCACACGAGAAAAGATATTCCCCAAAGGAATGGTCCCGGTGTAGGATGCCTTCGTTGAAGCTTTCTATGGTAAATACTTTTTGAATTGTAGGCGAGAGAAAAAGATGGTTGAATTCTTGCAAATTCGATAGGACCAAATGATAGTGGAGCAATATGAGGTGAAATTTGTCGAGCTGTCAAAGTTTGCACCATGGACAATTAGAGATCCTATGAATAGGATGAGAAGATTTCGTGAGGGATTGAAACATGAGATTAAGTATCGACTGGTGTCCTAGACCTCAAGAGTTATAGCGAATTGTATGAAAGGGACCCATCTATGGAGAAAAGAATGACTAAAAGGGCAATCGCATCTGGATTGCAATTTGCGCCTTCTTCTAGGGATAACAGTTGGTTAGAAAATAGGCCGATGTATATCAACAAGTATCACATCCCCTCAAATTGGAGGAGTGTAATTAGGAAGCCGATATTCCGCCAAAGTGAGAAGTGTCGCCTGTGTCGACTAAGGCATGGGTCCGATCCCTGCCCATTTAGAGGAGAAGAATAATTTAAATGTTACCAGTAGGGACCCCAAGTGAAGGATTGTCCGTTGAGACAAAAAATGGTCCAAGCATCGCTACCGTAAGAAGGGCAAAGTCAAGGAGTTGTTCAGTAGGACAACCGTGATAGACTCTACTGGGAGTAGGTGACTTTTGTGTTAAGACGCTCTAGTATAGATTAGCAACAGCTAGTCGAGCTTGAAAGAACCTTTTATGGATATTGGTTTATATTAAGACAACTAGTATTTTGTGGATTACATAAGTTTAAAGTGTTGTTTTGCTTTGGATTGACTTAGCCGTTATTTAAATTTGGATTTAAAAGTGAAAGCACATTTGTGAGTGTGTTGTATTGTTTCGGGTGATGGACAGAAGATTGTGGATGAACCGAAATGTCATAGGTAAGTAAGACTTATGTGCTTTGCAGAATTCGTGAAAGTTGATTATATCTCTGAATCCTGATCAAAGAAGGACTTGCGGTATGTCAAAGGCAGTATTAGAATGACTTGAGGCCGTATGGTTCAGTCGACTAGTAACCTAATAAGGTCATGGTGAAGTGTACACTGCCTGAGGACTGTAGTTAATGAAACCTTAGACATATGCATGGAACAAGGATGGAGAAGACGAACAAGGAAAGTTCGTAATGGCAGGCTATGAGTGAACGACATGGTAGGGTCGCCAGTTGGATGCACAGACTATCGAGTTTGGCGATACACCTTAATAAGATTAAGATTGCGAGATGTGACAATTAAGGAAGGCTAGTTAACAGAGTGGCGCATCGAAAGCATAGTAGAGCCACATGATTTCTTGAAATAATGACCATAAGGGTCTTGCTTTTGATAAAACAGAAAATCGATTAGGACTCACAACAGTAGTTTTAGTGTTAGTCCGAATAACTTGAGAAGACACCAAGGTTTGAAGCAAGGTTATTAGAGGCTGATAGAAAGACTGATATGGCCAAGCGAATGATTAAGATTTTGATGTGTCGATAAGTCAAATCACAGCATTACAAGCCTAAGTAGATTGCCGCTGTCATTGGGGATTCTAGAGTAAAAGTGGGAGAAGATCACAATGGACTTGTGATGACACATCCAAGAAGTCAAAGGATAGATGGCTCAGTTTGGAGTGCAGTAAACAGATTGATGATGCTTGTCTAGGTTAGAATAGTGTGAAGAGATTCAGCTTTGTATGAGTGTGATGCCCCAAGACCTAGGACCGACCTAAGCTTAGGACTGGTACTATTCGTGAACAATGACTACGGGTTGAGGAAGCCATTGAAAGAATTTTGAGGTCGCCTCGACGGGGATGATGGCGTGATTTGCCAATCAGTTGTGCTGTTGATTGAGGGTCAACCATGTGACGATATGAAATCAAGCATATATTGAATTGGGTTGGTCTCGCTTAGCTGTAAGTCAAACATAGGGTCACCCTGAAGTGCACTAGGGATTGATTCGTGGCATGATTTGCGAGCTAGCATCGATCGATGTTCAGGATGGCCATAGACCTAGTGAGGAATAATTTGTACTAGAGCCCAGTACCAACCACACACTAGTCGAGGATTAGCTACCTAGATGTGATATGTTGCTGGAGGACTACGGATCAAGTTGAACAAATCCTGCATCAACTTGAGTTGGTCTTGAGAGGTGATCTTAACAGTGTTCGATTGTACAATCGGTCTAGGAACGGGTGATTCCAACCCTAAACATAAATATTTGAGGTGGTCCTTGACTCGCCAGTGGCTTGTGAACTGACTCGGTTCGACAGAATGGACGGTCCGACCCTCAGTTTGATTTGGCACCTAAGTTTTGTGACTCTTCACATGTTTCAATAGTTAACAAGTGGTGATTTCAAATCTCAGGGCATTGATGAAGAGGCGAATCATTAGTCGACCTTCTCCATGTAAGTAGAATGCCTAAAAAGCCATTAGTGTTAGTCGTGATTGACCTCTATGGAACAAAAGGAGAAGCAGCGTTAAATTCTGCTCATTGGATGTTAAGAGATTGTCAATCGATTTGTGGGAATGATTAGTTACTGCGGTTACTAAGACAACCAATAGTTGTTTGGAACAGCAAGGTCAGATGGTCACAGTTGAGTTGAATCCTTAGAGTTGGACGGTCCAACTTGTTGAAACGAATTGTAGATATGAAATGGTGTCAGATCAGTAGTCAAGGATCGTAAGTTAGAATATGGCCTGGGTCCGATGTCGCTTTGTGGTTTCGGTGCACAGAGTAGAGATAAGGATTGATTTGAAGCGAGTGTGGTATGAATTTTAAGGAAATAAAACTGCAGTTCAGTACGGCTTATTACTCGCAGACGGAAGGTCGGTCTAAAAGGACAATTCAGAGTTTGAAGAACATGTTGGAGGCATGCGTTTTGGGTTTCAAGGTAATTAGGAGGAACAGTTACATCTGGTAGACTTTGCCTAAATAGCAGTTATCAATATAGCACTAAGATGTTGTTTTTTAAGGCAATGTATGGTAGAGCATGCAAGACGCCCATCTGTTGGGACAAAAAAAAACGGACCTGAGTTAGTGGAATAGTCAATAGACGCTATCAAGGTTATTAGAGACAGATTGAAGAGGGCACAGAGTTGTCATAAAAAGTTACGCCAATAAGAGACAAGGACCTTTGAGATTTCAAGTGGACAATCATGTCTTTTTTTAAGGTGTCGCCTATGAGAGGGACATCTCGTTTTGGCATAAAAGAAAACTAAGTCCAAGTATGTCGGAACTTTCAAGATTTTGGGAAGAATTGGAAATTTGATGTGCGGTCTTGTGTTGTCGCCGAGAGTTACTCAAGTTTATAATGTCTCCCATGTGTCAATACTGAGGGAGTGTAAACCGAACCCCACTCATGTGTTGTGTTAAAGAGGAAATTGAATCGGATGAGCGAGCTTCATTTGTGGAAAGTCCAGTCAAGACTGTGGATAGCAAACAACAAGTGTTCCGGAACCAAATTATTTCGTTGGTCAAGGTGATTTAGCAACACCATGGAACTGAAGGAACTACTTGTGGAAATTGAGGAAGTTATGAGGAATAGATATCCTTAGCTGTTTGAAGGGTTGTAACAATATTTCAATTTCGAGGACGAAATTTCTTAAGAAGAGATAGTTATGACGCCTTGGAAATTCACCTCTGGTAAAGTACCTGAAATCAATAAAATAATTTAAAATTAAATTTATGTTTGTGGAATATTTTGGATCATAAGGACGGAAAATACGATAATTGGACGAATTCTGATGTTTCAGTCGGTTTAAATTATATTTCGAATTAGTAATCGCCGTAAATTAGGATTTCAATCCTCGCAACCCGAACCTAATTCTGATCGACCCTAGCCAGTGAAATTACCAAAATTTTCATTTGTTCAGTGTACTAAATCTCATTTAGCCCTGAATTACCAAAAGGCCGTTTTGCCCTTGGTTATTTGGCATATGAGACAAAAATACCCCAAAAGTCTTAAAAGTGGACCCCACCAAAACTCACGTCAGTCGCCCCTTCCTGCTCTCTCACGATCTCTCTTTGCTCTTTCTTTTCTTCTTTTTCTTCTTCTTCTTCTTCTTCTTCGTGGACAACTCCTTCCATGGCCAACCACCACCCACCGGCCTACCACCACCACCTTCAGCCAGACCTCGTTGCCACCTCTGACCCCTCTGGTGCCGCTGTTGGCCCCCGGAAGGCAGCAAAAACAGCCGCGGAAACCTTGCCCTGTTTTCGCTCCCCCTAAACCCGAGACCACCTCCTCCTTCTCCGGCCTAGTACGGCGTCGCTGCCGCCTTCCACCACCATGCCGTGACTCCCCCGTGTCCTGAGCTCCAAGCCTAAGCCACTCCGCCGCCGAACGACCACCGAAGCCGCTGCAAACAGCCTCGAAGCCGCGGTTCCCCTCTTTTCGACCCCGGCTCGGGTTTTCTTCAGATCCACCAATTCGGCCGCCACCACCGCTCACCGCCACCTCCATCGATCTCCTCGAACCCCTCTCCAGTACCCCTGAGCTCGTGTGGGGCACGAAAATCTGCTCGAACCTCCCTTGTCTCGGCCACCCGAACCCCCTATTTTCGCCAGTTCTGCTCTGCCGCTGTTCCGTCGCCTCCAACCACCCGCCGTTGAGCCACCGTCAAGACCCTCTCCGACCCCTAGGTGAGTCTCCTAAGTTTTTCCGGCCTCGCCTCAGCCAGTGAGACCGAGAAACTCCCCGAATCAGCTCGGTTCTCCGGTTTCCCCTCTACTAACTAGTTCTATTTCAGCCCTATGCCGATCACTGGAGCTTCCCCGTTGCCGCCGCCACCTTACTGAACCTCCGCCACATGTCCTAGCTAATGTCGAGTTGTGGCGCTCTTCGAGAAACCCTAGAACCGAGGCTTGGTTGTGCTTGTCATCAAGAACCATCGCCGTTCATTGTCGCTGCCCGCGCCGTCGCCGTTAAGACCGCCCGAGCTAGCTCACTCGGTGAGTTGACCCTAATCCTTGGTTAGGACGCTAGTTGCTCCTAGGATTAGTCATTTAGTCAATTAGGAAATTTAAGTACACGATCGAGACTAGTTTAGATAGAAATTGGGATTAGGTTAAATGGCCGCGATCGATTAAATTAGCTAGATTGATTGAATCGTCTATGGCTATTTGTTGCTAGAGAAATATTGATTGATTGATTGTGGTTCAATAGCGAGCAAGCGACAGGTTAGAGACGAGCGAACGATCGAATTTGTAAATTGAATCGATTAATAAAGGCATTGCACGAATTGAGCTTGATGTTACTTAATCGAATTTGATTGCTTGGGATTGAGTTATGACCTTATTGATTTGATCGCTTTACTGAAATGTCTGACTGTCTTAATTATCCATTGAGTGATTGGTAGTCTATTTGGAGATTAGTTGCCCTTCTATGATTGCAGTATCTAATGTTAGACTGCATATGCATATGATCAAGTGCGAAGTCAAAAGACATATTTTAGCATGAAAATAGCCTTTGGTCTAATCTTTAACATGCTTGTGTAAACATCCGTCTTTAACCAAAGATAATGAAATGGGTTGATTATTGAATGTGTATTGTATGGTTATATGAGAAAATGATAATGCTTTTCTTGGCAAGTTCTTACTGTATTAATCGTATAGAACCATACGACTTGCCAGAAGCACGACAATTCTGATCTGGTGCCAACTAGCACGGATGCAAGATTGGTTGGATGCCGGTCGCAGCTTGTGATGAATCGACGTCCTGTTTAGGGATGCCTACCGTGCATGTTGTGCAACGAGTGCATTAGATACCCGCTTATATTGGTCGTTACCGAGAGAAAAGGAACGTAGCCCGGTCCTACCGGTAGAACGCTGGATCGCACTAATATGCTAGATCGTGCTATTTGTAAAAGTCGAATCACGCTTGAGTCGAGTCAAGCATTGCATTGTGTGTGGCTGAATGATGGTAAGTATGCATGTGGATGAGTATTATATCGTGACTATACTTGGGTGTTATATGTGGTTATATAATCTTGTAAGACAATTGTTAGGACGCCCGGGCAAATCAGTTTCCTAACCGAGCTTGGATTTGATTTACTGAGATTTATTCTCACCCCATCGTGGGATAACATTTTCAGGTCTCTTATGATGGAGCTTCGTGGATACCAAGGAATGGATGTGAGAGTAGCCTTTTGAAATAGATGAGAAGTTGGCTTTACTCGACAGAGTAACTGATTGAGGTCTTATCTGGTCACCCCGAAGTATAGAGTTGTGCTCGTACGTTAGTAGCTCAGTAGTTTTAAGTCTCATATGTTATTATGTTGAACGTTTATAATTATTTGTGGTGTATCGTTGTAGTGATTGGGTCCTGCTATTCTATCTAATGTTGATTTATTGTCAAGGAGTTAAGACCGTTTCTATGTGCATAAATAAGTAAGAGATCGATAGTGTGCCTGAGACACTATCTCTATGATCTCGTGGCGATTTGGCAAGAGATGTCGCGAGCTCGAGAGTCAGAACGTGACAGATGAGGTTCCCGTCCGAAGGTCAATCGGCTCGGGCCAAGTCATAGATTACGCTGTCGATCATCGTGCAAATTTAGAATGTAATCAAGTCGGTCCCTGCTGCAGTATATTTCACGTGACCACGCCGATCACGCGTACTACTTGTTTTTTCTTCTCCCATCTACCGATAATTTAGAGGCTTCCGTTGCGCATTTCAGTGCGAAACTGAATGGCAATGTCGGCTCGGCACTGGGGACTCATCCGCTTGCAAGTTCAACGACCAACGTTTAACCACTTTTTTTTTTTTTTTAATGCTAACTTTATGAGCTTTTGTTCCACACATCAAAGATGGCGGATGTTTGACCAGCATTCTTATGTAAATGCAATTGGAGTTATGGAACAAAATTTTTTATTATTATTTTTTGGCCAGAGAAATAGCACAACGATTAGCATTGACAAAGAGGGGCGTGTGATCAGCATCAAATGAACCAAAAATCAAAGATGACCCCTCCTAATTACTGTGACGAACTGCTAATTGAGTTGGGTTAGCGCAAAGAAATTAATTAGAGGATCCGATTAAGAGTACTTGAGAACATGAGCAAACAGTTTCCCGGCATGTAAAAAAAAAAAACATAATGATGTTGATCTCTTCAACAAATGATTGCCCGTTCCAATGAGAATTACGACCATAGATCCTTTTTTACAAGAGAAAGGATTGCGATTGGATGACCAGACCAATTGGACATTGGGGGTCAACTTAACACCATTTGATTTCGACGAATCGCGGCTTTACGACAATGTTTTCCTCCGTTTCTGATTGGCAGAAACTTCCTTGGTGGCTCACAAACACAGACATCACCCGCAATCCGCATTTGTATTTTTAGTTAGGTACATATATTTTAGTTAGTGTTTCTCAACTTCTCCTACCTCAAATATTTCGATACAAATACTTTCTTTTTTTTTTGTAAAAGTAAGAAATGTATTGATTGAGCGCAAAAACGTAAATACCTCATTCGCACACCACAAAAGAGTCGACTAAAGCGTAAAGGTAGCTCGGGTAGCACCGAAGTACAAAAGGCCACAAAAAGTGGCCGCTAAATTGAGAAAATCTAGCCTGTACAACTTATATAATGAGCTATACAAAAAGCCAATAAGGTAGCCAAACAGGGAAAAGGAGGTAAACCTCCACACAACATCAATCAAAAATCACTGTAGAGATGCAATACTTTATACTCTTCTATTTTCAAATTCCTACACTTTGCAGTTTCCACCCCCCCCCCCCCCCTCCTCTTTTTTTTTCTTTTTATTCTTCATAATCCTAGCGTAAAGTCTAGATTTTTTCTAAAGCTTGATGTGCCAGGTAAATATGATATACTAAATATTGAGGATATAAAGTGTGGAATAGAAATATACTAAATAGTAGTTCTTTTGATTCCCTAAAGCAAAGCTAGTCATGAAATCTATTTCGCAGTATAAGGTTGTCATTTTGCGCTCATTGTATCTACAATTCGAAACCTTTTGTTTTTTGTGGGCATAGTTACAGAGAGAGGAGGACAAAGACCTAAGTTGAGAAATTCAGATTTCTTGATGTGAACCTCTTTGTCATTTTGGACAATCATATCATTTATGAACATAAGAAATCCTATCCACTTTTATCTCACTTCTTTCATGAGATAATTTTATCCATGCTATATATCACTTTATCCAGTCCTAGACGGTAGCCAAACACAGGATATGCTAACTATTATCTTATCATGCTTTTTATCCTGACCACCAAACGCAACCTAAGGATTTAGACAAGGCAGGGTCATCTAGAACAATAGTTATGCTTAGCGGAGAGGTAGTCCATTCGGGATTCTCCCATTAGATTAGCCGATTGCCAATTGACACTAGATATTCCTTAATAACTATGACAAGTAACTAGTTATGCTCCGTTTGTTTCATGAAAAATGAATGATGTAGAAAACATTTTGCGAATTGTCTCTAAAAAATTTCATGGACGATGAATATTTTTCTTTCATTCACTTCTGTAAGAGAAAGAAACGGAAAATATTTTTCAAATCATTCACCGTCGGAACAAATTCATCCTTGAGAACAAGAAATAATATCATGCGGAGAGGTAGAGGTGTCAATATGAGTGTTTGACCCATTTTTTTAATCTATTTTTATTTATTTGGGTCAAATATAAGTTCAACGAATTTAAAAAAATAGGTCAAATATGTGTTTAGGCCTATAAAGCCTATTCAAATATGGATTTTAACCCAACCTATTTTTGATCTGTGACTTATAATTTTGCAAGACCACTTTTATTTACTTGTAAATTGATGTCGTCCACCATGCGCCGTCATCACCTGTTGCCGCTCCCCTTCATTTTATGATACAAGTATTTCATGATTTGATTAATTTTTTTAGCATTTAAATAATGCGAGTCGGGTATGGATTGGGTCGGACATGAGTCATAAAATTTGAGCTGTATGAAAATGGGTCAATATGAGTCGGATCATACTTGACCCGACCCAAATTTGATCTGATCCACCCGTTTGACACATCTACTGAAAGGTTATTCGGTACAGTTTTATGCAACGATTCTTTCGCGAAAAGGATGCTACAACTTCTCCGCAACTAAAGCAACTTGCGATTTTGCATAATTGACATTCAAGAAGCAAGAAATTGACGATTAGTCTTTAAGTATCTGCTGCGAGTTAATGTGCGTCATCCTTTCCCTCTGGAAAGACTATCAAATTTAGTTATAATCAAAACAATAGGATTTAATAATGGTTTAAAAATGATATATCTTACTTAAACTCATTTATAATATTTTATGCTATTTCATTTTTTCAATCTGTATATTATGATAAAATAAGATTCTTTCAACAACAAATTAAAATATTTTCAGTATGAGATCCTTTTTTTTTTTTGGAAATGGATTGAGTCTGTTATCCAAATAAATCAATCTAACTTGAAACATAAAGTGTAGTGACGCAATAACACACACAAACATACACACACACACACAAATAACTATTTCATTTGAAATTTCATTCACTTTATTTATAAAGTACATTAATATTAACAATAAAAAATATTTGCATTTAATTTATTTTCATTCATGAATCCTCATACTTTTAAACATTTTTTTTTGTCGAAATACTTTAAACAGTTGAAATGGTTATCTTTCCTTGTGTATTTAAGTAAAACTAAGAAAATAGATGTAGAAATATAGCTCGATTACAACTACACTCGCTGAAAAAAATTACTACTATCGGTAAAATATTTTTAAAAAAACGATTCTTGCAATTATTATTCAATCGTTGTTAGCAAAATTCTTAACATAGTCGATTTGTTCTTATGCTGAAATTCAGGTACATGTTGAAATTGGTGGTTTTTTTTGTTGTTGGTCAAAGTTGAAATTGGTGGTTGAGGACAGCGATACAAAAGCATGCGTCCCCCTGTTTGGTGCACCCAAAAAGATCATTGAACATTCGATACATCAGTTTGTAACATCAAGTAATAACGTTTGGAAAAGCATTTTGTAATGTTGCAAAATTCAATTTAATTTTCACATTGATCATATTCATTTACACATACAATAGACAACAAATATGGCACTAAGGTAATAAACTTTGGACAGCCAAAAGAACCATAAAACAAAAAGAAGAAAGGCGAACTTTAAATATACCCCAAATTTCTCAACCGCAACACATGAAGGCTGCTGCTAAGGCTCCATCTGTTTCTCAAAATAAGAACAATTTGAAAATATTTTTCAAAAATTAATTGCTTATATTGCTTAAAAATATTTTTTGCTATTGACTGTAATTCATATCTAAATATTTTCCTAAACAATAAAAATATTTTTCATTTGTTTATTTTTGTATGTTATATATATATATATATATATATATATATATATATTGTTAGAGTCTTTTTATAAGCTATATAAACCATCATTTTGAGGGAAATATTTTCGAAATCATTCATTTTCTGCTAAATAAACACATCATAAAAGTCTGTGAGCGTTCTTCCTAATAAAACAAAACAATCCAGTTTATTCAGCCAAATTTTGTCTAGCTCGAAATTAAACGTCAATTACACATTTTCATTTATCGACATCGTCTCGTAAATACAAGCTATCTTGTGTAAACCAGACCAGTTTTGATTGCGCGGTACAGCCTTTGAAGACGCCTTAGGCGGCATGACTCGGGATGCTTGCCAAACACCTCATACACATTGAGAAACTTCGTTTCACGATTGTATGTTGCCATAGAAGGAGGGTTCAAATCAGGTACCTTTTTGGGTTGGGAAGGGGGGAAGAAACAGTAAACAACAGGGAGAACTCTTGGTAAAATGAACAACTGTCGGCGGAGTCACGAAAGTGAAAAAAGCACGAGGAAGGACATAATCTATCGTACCTCGTCTAACATGTCCGATGTCTAGGATCACAAGACAATTCTAATCTCAGGCAATTTCCTACCTGTCGATAAGAGAGAGAGAGAGAGAGATTGTTTGGATTTGACTCCTAAAACAATGGATCGTTGTTAGGGGGGTTCATCTAATGCAAGCCCTTGCTTGCTTCTAAGTCACTCCATCATCTCTTTCCCCCATCCGTCGAACTCGTCCCGTGATCAGCAAAACCGCACCTTTACGCCTTTGTTCTCTAGCAACCCGGCATTGTGCTGGGGCCGCACGCCGAAGTATGCATATGGACGGTTCCGCCATCCGGTACTCTAGTGCAATAGAAACCACGGCGCTTTGTTTTTTTTTTATTCCTCGCTATCAGCGTACTGAAAACGACACGGGATGCAGGAGGCGTGGCACCGTGGAAATAGAGCTCGGCCCGCCGGTGGCAAACGGACTCGAGAGGCGGCCTTAGTTCCGCCGATCTGGGCTGAGAAACGCCGCTTTGAAGCCAGAGTTTTGGACTCTGCATTTTCCTTTCATAGCACAAGGTAAGAACGCACAAGAAATGGGCATGAGGAAGCGTTCCCAACGCAGAGCCCGGCCCGGCCCGGCCCAAAAGGCTCCAATGCTATTTCCCTTTCGGCACTCGCGAGCGGGCTTGCTGATTCCGTTAGATCGAGACTTCTGGCACAACAGAGGAAAAAGCAAAGCCAACAGTTTTGCAACACTCTGCAGTATCGTCGTCATTGGATACCCATCAAGACATTTCACAGTCCATGACATCTCACCATGGGCAAACGAAGGGGTAGTACCAAACATAGGGATGGCGAAAATAAAGCTAATTCATTCGGTGAAGACGGGTGTGAAAAAAGACCTGCTTCATCCCACGATTAGATCGCGTGGATTCTATTAGAGAAAATCCATTATGATGTTTTGAAGATGACAATAATCAAAGGCTGCTAATGTGTTTGTTGGTTTGTTGGTTGAGTAGAAGAAAGAAGCACAAGTCGATATGCAGTTACTATATTAACATAATGTCATAAGGTTGAGAGTTATCTATCAACAGTGAATAAGTCATTGGGCGTAGAAGCGTCTACAAGTTGGAAATACCTAAGTAGAAGATGAACAAACCTAGAACGACAAGTTCGGTAAAATTTGAAAGGATCTTTGATAGGTGAACGAGGTAAAGCCACAATGGCCAATACGCTTGAAGGGACCAAAAGATGGAGCTCAAATTATTAGTTATGCATTTTGAAGACTGATTTTGTTTATAAAGACTGTTCAAACACATCGAAGTATTCAGATGCAGAATGTTGTACTGCTTCTGAAGTTTGTTTCTGAAGATTGTTCAGAAATTGCGAGTTACATTGATTCGAGATTATGAAGACCCACGACTGACATATATTCGTTATTGTTAAGGTATTTATGAAAGTTTGTAATCTTTGATTGATAGGATTATTTTAAAACATGATTGATAGAATATCCTTGATTAGAAATTACATTGATTCGAGATTATGAAGACCCACGATTGACATATATTCGTTATTGTTAAGGTATTTATGAAAGTTTGTAATCTT
This sequence comes from Rhodomyrtus tomentosa, assembly GCA_028455895.1. Classification (NCBI taxonomy): domain Eukaryota; kingdom Viridiplantae; phylum Streptophyta; class Magnoliopsida; order Myrtales; family Myrtaceae; genus Rhodomyrtus; species Rhodomyrtus tomentosa. Next base: position 39,006,198 of record JAPCWY010000004.1, read on the forward strand.
TGATTGATAGGATTATTCTAAAACATGATTGATAGAATATCCTTGATTAGAAATTACATTGATTCGAGATTATGAAGACCCACGACTGACATATATTCGTTATTGTTAAGGTATTTATGAAAGTTTGTAATCTTTGATTGATAGGATTATTCTAAAACATGATTGATAGAATATCCTTGATTAGAAATTACATTGATTCGAGATTATGAAGACCCACAACTGACATATATTCGTTATTGTTAAGGTATTTATGAAAGTTTGTAATCTTTGATTGATAGGATTATTCTAAAACATGATTGATAGAATAACCTTGATTAGAAATTTCGTTCCATGGGACAAAAAAACTTTCACATTTGAAGAACTTCACTTATGGAAACTAAAGATTGAGTTGTATAGGCGACTAAATTTGAAGGGTTCAGATTCTGCACCAACAGTCACCAAATCTCCCTAGATACAGTCTCGTTCAATCAAGATTGATGGCGTCCAATTGGCGATTGAAGAGCAATCCTTTGAAAGCCTGTCCAATAGCTAATTTGAAGTTGGAGAAGTATAAAAGAAGATCCATAGTGCTACTACGGAGTAGGATTAGAATCACAAATTCCAATGTGACAGAGTTATTTAGATTCATACATGTCCTCATGAGCTTCATATGACAATCATTGAGATACTTTGTCAGAGTGATTGAGAAAAGATAGTGTGACTTATCAAAGAGAGTGTCATCACTTGTGTAAACCTCTATTGATTCATCTAGTAAAATTCAGCTAATTGGCTATTAGCGTGAGAGAGTGGACGTAAGCTTGATCTAAGTTAAACCACTATAATAATCGTGTATAATATTCTCTATCTCTAAACTCTTATCATTGTGTTTGATAGAATATTGCATACTCGTGTTCATATTCTGAATCTGCATACCTAGAAATTGCATATGCGTGTTCAGAATCAAAACTGCATTTGTTCAGATTTAGATTCTATATACATTTTAACTTGATTTTTTTTAATTCCGTATTTTTTAGTCAAAACTGTTTAAAATCACCTATTCACCTCCCTCTAGGTGATATTGCTAGATGCAATAGATTCGAGCGAGCGAAGTCATCATGATCTACGATCTTAACACAGTCGAGTTTCTTGCGCGAAGCTCCAAAATTTCATCCAACGTGAATTGTATCACAACTGTTTGTACCCACTAGACTAGGCGGCTACTTGAATTTGGAAATTTCAAAAAAGCCATCGCTGCATCTAGGGCAGTTCCAAGATCAGCGGAAAATAGCACAAATGACCTGCAGTGAATGACTGCGAGTGTGAACTAACATCCACTACCGGGCCTTGCTCGCCCGCATTAGCCTTAAATTCGCAGGAGGAGCACCTTGAACTCGAAATATCATGTGTCATCGGCGCCTAACTTTCCTCGATGACCTCAATGGAGATACGAGCGTGAATCCAAGTGCGACTCAACTTCGCAAACGAGTCTAGTCCACAGAACCCATGATCTGGGCAACATGGACCATCTATTCAAACTGTGTTTCCTGTTGCATCGCTGAGTAATGACTGATCTGGGAGGAGTTAAGAGCCCTACTAAGTCTCGCCTCCGCTTCTGCAAATCCTGACCCAATGCTTTTCGAATCTTGAGAGTCATTGGAATTGTACTCTGAAGCTGCGATAAATCCATTAGAACTCCACTCCGAATGTGATATCAAGAAGAAGTTGAATGTGCTGATGTTTATTTTAAATGTATGTTAAATCTAGTTGATTTACCTAAGATGTAACTGGCAATGATGTCTCTATGAGCTCAAACTTCGCTCTTTTCCCCTGTCACTCGTCCCTGGAGATGTCAAACCATTTTCTGTATCCGAAAGTCTAATCACTGACAGTTTGCACCGAGCAAACATCGAGCCGCTCATGTGAGATAATGATAAGAAAATAGGAGCAATTTGATCAAAGCGGGAGAGTTAAAGGGTTTGACACCATGCCATGAATTCCAGTCTTTGACAACTGACCGTTTGCCCAAAAGACAATGTGTCTCTGCATTTTCCTTCTTTAGAATCAGCGCATGTATGAGCAGAATTCCTCCTGTGCCTGTTGCAGAGGTATTTGGATCATCTGCCATAATGGCAGACGATCATAACACCAAGAGCCATTAGATCTTTCCCCCCTTATTAAAGGGGGGAAGATCTAATGGCCGAGAATATCCGGATCTCCAGCCATACATGCAGGGGATCCAGATCGGTTGCAGAGACCTGAAAAAAATGTCGGTCCATCAATTCCTAAGCAACATCTATATTTGTGGACTAGCTGCAAACACGCCCACCTATCTATCGCCGTAACACCGATCGAAGCTACCTGAGACGAACAAATCCAATGGAACATCCTGTCATAGAGAATATGACCAGGGAATAAGAACAGATTCGAGAGTGATGTAAGTAGGCGAGAAGCCATCAACCTCTTGTCATCGGGAACTATATCAGAAGCATCTTGGAGGGAATGAGTGCCCTATGGACGGACATTCCTCCAGGATAATGAAACAATTCGAGAATCTTTGCAATTGTCATTGTGTAGATCGATTCCTAATCTAGCCTAGCATGGGCCAAGAATATTCAGGCACGTTTCAGTATCAAATAAGGAGGATCGGTGAACTAGTGGGCATTGTAGTTGTCCCTTTTTTGAAAATTTTCATTCCAGTATGTTACAGAGAGGGAATAGTTTTGGTTCTTGCAGATTGGATAATGGAAGAACAAAGATGTAGACTTCAAGATTTTGGACTTGGTGACACAATTAATTCCCAGCACCTGAATTGCCATCTTCTCCAAGTTGCCGTGATGGATTCTATGCCCAATTGCCTGATGTCATAAGCTCTATATAACGTCGGCAGAGGACTGAAAAATTCATCGAAATTCGTTCGAGGAGAAAGATGGCATCGGCAGCAGTACTTGGCAGGAACTTTCTAGGATTTCGTCGCCACGAACTTTTGAAAGAGCACAGAGTTTCGCGAACTGAAAGATTCACTCTGCACGATTCATCAAGAGGTGAGTTATGCTATGTCCCAACAACAAGGTCTCCAATTACTTCAATAATTTAGTAGTTACAAAAAACAGCACTAATTTATTAGTTCTATCCATTCAGATCTCCTATGTAAGATATCTCCTCTGAAAACTTTGAATTTGACGTTCTCAACGGGCGACGACAACGCAAGCAGAAGCAACAGAATTCACGTTGTATCTCCAGATATATCGACACTTAGCTGGGGACCGGAGGTCCTTGATGCTTGGGATGATGAGTATGGCGGGGTTGTCATCAATCCTTGGAGCTTACCCTCAAGTGCAAATGCTTTTGCATCTGCCCTTAAAACTTCGCTATCCGACTGGAAATTGAAGGTCTGAAGCAAGCAACAAAAATTAAGCTGCCTAATTTTCGGCTCACCAGATTAAATAAGCATGTGCAAAAACAGAAAAAGGAAATCGTGTATGGTTGAAATGCAATTTTTTTTTTTTTATCTTGAAAACCATTACTTGCTCTTGCTTCAAGTCCTTGTGGATGCAATTAAGGGGAAAACTTCAAGCACCTAAGTTTCGAGAAAGAACACACTTAGCAGCTCAAGGCAACACTCACTCACAATTCACATACTCCAGCTCCAGCGTAAATTGCAATCAGCGATGTCGATATCATGTGAAATGCAGGGTAAGAGGGGAATATGGCTAAAAATACTCGAAGAGCAAGCGGACCTCATTCCCATTGCGATACAGGCAAGAGCTGAATCCTCCCAGCACTCATGTGATCACATCAGATTGAATGATATGCGAAAACTCGATATGACATGGCCAAATCATCTGTTTCCGGCGTCACAGGAAGGCTTCAAGTACCATCACGCCGAGCCGGGGTTCGTGATGCTAACATACTGGATCCCTGATGAGCCCTGCCTTCTGCCTGCCGGTCCTTCACATCAAATTGGTGTCGGAGGTTTCGTGATCAACGACAAAAGAGAGGTTCACTAGCCAACATCAACATTCTTTCTCGTGAATCTTTGCTTGGTTTGTACTGTTTCTACTGATACGTGGCATTGTCGCGAGCTCGACGCAGGTCCTTGTGGTAAAGGAAAAATGTTCCTGCAGCTGTTCGGACGTGTGGAAGTTACCAACTGGCTATATCAATAAGGTGATTCTACAGCGAGCCTAAACTAAAGTTTTGACAGCTTTGAAAGTATATGTCCTTAGTGAATTGTCCGTGTTGTTCAGTCTGAAGATTTGTTCTCCGGAGCTATGAGAGAAGTGAAGGAAGAAACCGGTGTAAGTTCAAGTTCAACCTTTGTTAACGTTTAGCAACAAGCTCAAATTAACTCCTTTTTTGACGGCAACCTTCAATTCCTCGGGCTGCAATTCGCGCGGACATTCGAGCTAGTTGCCACAAAACAGCTCCTACTAAACCTTGTCGCGACAACTTAAAACCTCGGCTACGAAAAATTCGCCAAACCAACTGAACAGGGAGGATGGATACATCCCCGCCAAAGGAGGGTTCGCAGATTGCACCAATCGAGATTGGAAAAATGTAGAGGCTCGATTGACTTCCGAAACAAGCACACGACTAACCGGTCGAACGGCGGTCAATTTGAGCCCCTTGCCCTTGTTTCTTTCTCGTTCTAGTCTTATAGATTCAGAATCTTCGCTCTCAGTTTCTCAGTTTCCTCGCGCAGGTCGACACGGAATTCCTGGAAATGGTCGCTTTCAGGTAATAACGGAAAAAGAACACCCTTTGACGATCTGCACAACCTACGACAAACAACACCTCGACTCTATATCTGACGTACATACATGTCTGTGTCCTTGGTTTTTTGTATTTCTGTTGGCATGGGAAGGCATGTCCACCTGGTGGCTTTCGAGAAGTCGGACTTGCTATTCGTGTGCATGCTCAAGCCCCTGTCCTCCGACATCGCCATCGACGACAGAGAGATCCAAGCCGCCAAGGTTTAACAGTCAACCGAACACATAAACTCCGTGTGTAATTTTCTTACTCAGAGAGGATCTGTTCAACTTTGGCTTGTTCCTACCGTTTGCAGTGGATGGCTTATGACGAGTTCATCGGTCAACCCTATTACCAAGACGACCACATGTTGAAGAAGGCAATGGAGCTGTGCATGGAGGCGCACGAGGAACGTTACTGCGGATTCATCGCTCACCAGCTCACCTCCAAGCTTGACGGCAAGCTGTCCCACTTGTACTACTACGGAGGTCCATGTAAAATTTGATCTGCTTTGAATAATGAACAAGTTTCTTCTTTATGAAACAAAGAGGTCAATAAATAAATAATTACAAGGGTGTAAGCCTTTCTAGCTTCAGCTTCTAGGGTTTGTGGTTTTACTTGTCAAACACCACGTGCATGGAAAAAAAAATCACTTTAAAGTCCATATACATTTTACCAATTTGGTCCCTCGACATTTTCTCTTTGACTTTTTGCCATGGTAATTCCCTAAAGAAAAAGCTCAACTTTAGGTTGAATCACAATTTTATCCCTAAATTTCTTTGTTGGAAAATAATGGCGCACTTGTTAACGTATCGAGAAAAAAATATGTAACACTATTTGTTATAATAAGAAAATAATAACACAGAGAAGCCGATAACAATATTTAATACTGGTTAAGTTAAATTACAATCTTTGCATATAAAAATTACAAAAAAAAAATGGCAAAATACTATAAACGAAAAAGAATTAGACAAGAGGTGAGGTATGGCTAATCGAATCTCCTATAGTCGATTAGTTCCTGCCAACGGTGTTAAGCAGTTTCACGAACTATGCCTCCTAAAATACGACACCTCGAACATGTTTGTATCAGCACAATACGAACAAGACTATGTCGAACACTTCTTGAGATCGACACACTTGGAGAACGACTAGGAGAAAACCAGAGGAATGAATTTCGAGTTGTGAGTTGTTATTTTGAACTATGGAAACAATCTATGACCGGGAAAACGTCTGTTATGCGACAGTAAATCATGTCGGTACGTTCACTTCGCGACATTAAACCACATTGTTGACACCTGATTTTTTTTATTAGCCTTTTTTTTAGTTTATTTTTCAAAATTTCATAAAAAATTTATAAATAGTTAAAAAAATTATAAAATCAACTTTGGTGGCCTTGGCCAAGTCTAAGGAACCATTTTTGAACAAAAAATAATTTTTCTTATTTTTCATATTTTTTTAGTATTTTCGGAAAATAGGAAAATAGATTAAAATTCAAGAAAAATAGCATTTGAGTTCGGAAAATATAGAAAAATAGTTAATATTTTTATTTTAATTCCCTTTTATTTTTTACCTCATAAAAAGTCCAAATTCAAGTTCAATTTTATGTGTTTCTTTATTACACGTATGATTGAATTTAGTAAAAAAATGTCAATTGAGTCTTTTAATTTGTAATTTTAAAATTTTTAGGGTCTTGACATTCAATCTAATTGTCCTTCATTGCAATTCAGTCCAATTATTTGCGTAAATTGGTCAATTGCATGAATTGGGCAAAATTGCATATTTTATTACAATTTAGTTCTTGAATTTGAGCATAATTGAAAGTACTTTCAATTCAAGGGCTACCTTTGCCAATTGAAACTACTACCCAATGTTTTTCATCATTCTGAATCGATTGGCATAGGTGGTTTAGTCCAATTGACTGTTTGAGCATTCAATTTCACAATTTTTCGAATTGAAATTAAGGACAAATTTGAAGTTTTTATAGAAATTGACACAAACTTTCGGGTAAAATCACAATTTTAGATAATATTCATACCCCAAGTTCGATTCTGAGGTTCAATTTGCAAATATTCCACTAGAATTAGGGTTAATTTTGGAAAACCAAGTCAAAATTGGCTCTGACCAGTCAGACCGCCTGATCGGACCGGTCGAACCGGTCTACTACAGTGTCGTCTTCTTCCTCAAGCTGTCGTGCAAATAAACAACCCCTAGGTGGATTTTGATCGTCAAATTGAAGATCAATTCGGGAGTAATTAGAAGGGAGATGGGAGGCGTTTTATTCCTTTCGTCGTCCCCCGTCGATCAACACCAGCGAAACCACATGACGTCGCCGGAGTGAAGAGTAATCGGCCGGTCAAGCTTCGAGACTGCAAAAAGTCAACAAAAGCAAACTTAGACCAAATTCGCACTAAATGAGACTTGTCGGAGCACCTAACGAAGATGGGATGATTTCCCAACCGATTCCGTCACCGTCGACATGCCATTTGGCACGTGACAGCATATGAATCCAAGTTGGCGAGCATCCACCGATTGAGCGAGAAATCGAAATTGGTATATAGCCTTTTGGGGGGGCTTTTTGTAAAAAGGTCCGTTTATTATGTTTTTGGGAGAGAACAGAATCGAGAGAGGAGGGGATTGAAAGCTAGAGCTCGAAAGCCCGCAGCGCTTGTTAGGCTGTTTACGGCCAAACCAAAGCCAACGAAGATCACCGGAAGATCGCCTGGAGTAGCAGGAGTCGATCGCCCCCGGTCAAGCCGCCTATAATCTTAGAAAAGGTGAGTTCAATCTTCAAGTTTTCTCATTGTGCTCTAATGGTGGATTTTACATCTGGTCATCATTCCTCAAGTTTGTGTGGACGTTTTATCCCCTAAGCATCACTGGCCATCATCGCATCTTCATTTTGCATTGACCTTGCTTGAATACTTTGAATCGAGTATACAAACTCAACTTCCATCGCCGAACACTGTTCAAAATTGCCTAGCCGAATCTAGGTCATACGAGCTCAATCGGAGCTCGAGGTAAGTGTTCTAAACCTCTTATGATGCTTCTATGTTGATGAATTGACCTGAGATGCCATGAATCGCATGATTGGAGTAGCTATATCCGTACTGGTTCAAGCTTGCTTGTGTTTGTTTCTGTGGATGACATGTGTTAATTCTGATATATGTGATGCAAAACGTTGAGACGAGTAGATTGGCGTTGGTTTTGCTCGATTCCGTTGAGATTTCACCATCAGATCATCGCTGAAGTCTCTCGACCGTTCGTCGCAGAAGAAGGATGCTCGAGGAAGAACACGATGACGTGGCGGTCAATCGTCAAAAGTGACGACGTGGCGCTAACGTAGCATGCCACATGGTAGCCACGTCAGCTGAGCCATTAGAGTTCGGTTTAAATATGTTAGATATTTGAACTGTCTAGGTTGCACCACGTGATGGCTTGGTGACCGTTCAATCAGTTTTATAACTGTTAATAAAAAATGAATTTTTAAAAAATGTATATAATAATAAATCTGATCGAACGTTCGAGGATTAACCGAGTCAATCGATCTTGGCCGTAGATCTAAGTAATCATATCTGACGGCTGAGAGATACTTGGCTTTTGATCTGAGCCGTAGGTTTTAGTAAGCCAATCCAATGGCCGTGAAATAGCTATGTGGTTCATTAGGAGCCGTCGGATTAAATCCGAATAAATTGAAAAATAAAAATACGGAACGACGTCTTTTTAGAGCGTAGGTTTCACGAGTTCAGGTCTGGGCCGGGTTCCGACTCGAGTGGGTCGGGTCAACCCGGTCTGAATCATTTTTTAAATAAAAAAATTCAGAAAATGATTTTTTAAAATTAAAAAAATCATAAAAATCCTAGAAAATTCTAAAAAAAATATTAGAAAATCCCAAAACAAATTGTAGGAAAATTCCTAGGAATTTCAAAAATTCCTAAAAATTGAGGATTGACCACAAACAACTGGTCAATCCTATTTTTTATATTTCTTATCTGTTCATCTGAAAATTGACGATATTACCCTTTAGGGGTAAATCGCCTCTGCTTGGCATATGAGATAGGTCGATAATGCTAAGATAAGAATTAGGATCGGTTAGGTGACCAATTATTATACTTGGGTTTTCGAATCTTATCCTTTTCTTGAAAATGATGATTTTACCCCTCAAAGGGTAAATCGTCTTTCCTACTCCATTCGAGCCGTGAAAATTGCTCAAAATTAGGATTTAGGTCTGGTGATCGACTCTGTTTAGAATTTTCACTTCTTATCACTTTCTGAAATGACGATTTTACCCCTCAAAGGGTAAATCAATTCTAAAATTCCAAAAAAAAATCTAAAAATTCCAGAAAAATAGGAAATTGATTGGTTTGATGACCAATCTTATTTCCATTATCTTTTGACTCCATATTTCATCTGAAATGATAAATTTTCCCTTTTTTGGGCAAATTGTCTCAAAATTTTTCAAAATTACGATTTTGCCCCTCAAAGGCAAATCATATCAAAAACACTCCTAAACCTTGATTGACATTTCTCTAGACTAATAAGGTTATTAGGGATGTCACGTTGTATTCATATGATTTATCCGCACGTATTGGATCCTTGATTTGCGCATCTATTTTTACTGATTGTAAGTGGTAGAGTAGTCACTCTTATCTGCATAAACTCCTAGTTTTAGGGTTCACGCCTCACTCATTTGCATGAAATCTTAGGCTAGATAAATCATTCAACTTAGGTGCCGAAAGGGCGTCAACTTTAACAATTGGCGTAACAAAATCTCCGATCTCATTTCTCTAGTTTTCGCAGAATTGAATAGAATGCTCCTAACTATTCGATAGGGTTTCCAATCGTACCCTCCACAAAACGATTGGTGACGACTCCTTGGCATGTACACACATCACATGTCACCAGACCACACCGAAGGTTGACCACGTATACCGCCGTTGTGACTTGGGTAACGGGTCTTGAGAGAGACCCGCGTCCGATCAGACAAGACGGCCCATTAGCCCTCGAAATCGCGAGAAGGTCGCAAGACACGTCGATTGCATCCATCACGCGTCGTTACGCAATATTAAACCGCGTCAATTACTTCTGTTATGCAACATTAAATCACGTCAGTTACATCTGTTATGCAACATTAAACCACATCGGCTACGCAAACATTAATCTCACACCAGTTACACAGACAATAATTGAATCATTAAACTATTAATTACAACAATCCCTCTAGACATGGCCACGGGCCGGTTTGGGCCCGGAACCGATTGACTAACTGAAATCGGCCCCACCCCTTACAGGCCGATTATGATTCCACAAAAATTTGGAACCAGCCGAAACCGTCGGTTCTGAATCGGCAAACTTGGGTAGGAACAAAAAATAAATTTTTTTACTAAAGGCCATTTAATCATTACTTATCGACTCTCAGGCTCCCAATACTCCCTGCATACTTTCCCAACTCCCAACACTCTGCATCTCTCTCTTCTTCATCCTTTCTCGACTCTTCCTCCACTCTCTCCTCAAACACAGCTTGGAGCCCTCCTGCACCTCCTCCAACAACCACCACAAGCGATTCCTCTCCCACTCTCACTCCTCCTCCTCGACCACTAACTCCCCCTCCACCGCCAGCGATAACCACTCCCTGTAGTATCTACTGGACGCAAGGCAAACGTAGCGAGGTCGGCAAAAGCGATGAGAGGGTCCAAGAGGATCGACAAGGGGGGTGGTGGTGAAGGAGTCGAGCGACCCGTACTTGGATTTTCGGCACTCGTACCTGCAAATTACACCAAGGACGACCTCCAGGAGCTCCTCAACTGCTTCCTCCAACTCAACTCCCCTTATTTCCATGGTAGCATCATCCGCGCCTTTGTAGAGAATCGAAACCGGCAATTCCCGACCTAGAACCAAAACCTCCCCTTTAACGGTCGATCCCAGTTCCACCATTTTCATGAACCGGAACCGGTGGTTCATGGCCCGTGGCCATGTCTAAATCCCCCACATAATGACTCAATAAAACTAAGACTCGAAGAATTTCAAGTATGCATGTGGAAATACACTGCATCAAGATAGGTAGTTTTCGCTTTGAACCTTCTTTATTAAAAGCCTATGGGACATAGTTAACCAGTCGATGAACTTGATCTCGAACCATCATTGGTGTAAGCCTAGACAATAGACCTCACACGGAGTATCTTCGAATCAAGATTGGTTCTCAGTTGTGTTCATTCTTTTGGCGTTGAACCTCTCTCATGCGTGCTTTAGAGAATCTAGCCTTCAAAGATTTTCATAGAGCCGGTCAGCTCCACTCATATGGATGCATTCCTATTAAAGGTATCCTACCATACCTTATTAGGATGTTAAAATCCAAGTTTTAGGAATCACTAAATGCATAGTTACCCTTAAAACTTTGTAGGAAGACTGTTGCATCATAAGATTGGGAGACAATGCTCACTCTAGAGTTTTCGAAGTTTGTATTGTCATATTAAACCTAGTCGACGGAATCTCCAATCATATAAGTTAGGTTTTCACCTTGAAAGCTATTCGTTGGGTCAAGGCTTTTAACCATATTCCCCTCAATGCATAGTTTACTTGCTCTCTCGACAAACCTTTTGTCAGCGGATCCACAATATTTTTCTTTGACTTCACAAAGTCTAAAGAAATTATTCCATGCGAGAGCAACTGCCTTACATTATTATATCTATGACGAATGTGTCTAGATGTGACGTCCTAGAAATTCGACTTTTGTAAGCTCCGGAAGTCGATGGAATTATACGAAAATATAATCACAGTCGACACCTATTTTGGACTATAAGGACTGAAGAGACAAAAATTTGGACGAATTATAAACTTTAGGTTATTTCGGATTGGGTTTCGAATTTGATCTGCGGTGAATCGAAATTATCGTTTTTGCAATCGAGCCTAACCCCGACCGAGCTTAGCCAGTGAATTTACCAAAAATACCCTTCGTCTTGCATAACAAAATTTCATATCTGTCTCGGCACGCCAAATTACCATATTACCCCTCGATTATTAGTGAGTATAAGACAAGAAAATTAAATTTTTGGCCACCAAAGTCTTGGTCATGGCCCCACCATTTCTCTGCCCCATGCCTTTACGTCAATTCTTCTTCCTTCTGTCTCTTCTTTCTTCTTCGTTCTTCTTATTTTCCTTCTTAAGTTGGCCCTGGACGACCGCCTCAGCCGATCCACTCCTCCTCCTCCATCGACGATTCGTGCGGCCACCACGCCTCACCACCGCCAGCCACCGCCCTCAACTACTCTCCGCCGCCGCCCAGACCGGAGCTGGACTGCCGTCGCCTTCGAACGGCCGAGAAATCAGCTCGCCGAGCCTGCCCTGTTTTCGGGTTAGTGGACCCAAGAGCTTTGTGGCCTCCTCCGGCCATCACAGCCGCCACCAACGCCGACCACCGCCCCTCAGCTGACCACCATCCTTCCTTCAACCGTCTTGACCCAGCCCCACCGGCAGTCCGCTGCTGGAGTGGCCGAAAAGCCGCCCTGAAGTCCCGGTGCCCTGTTTTAGACCCAGCTCGATTTGATCTTCGATCCGGCCGAACCGGCCACCGCCATGCCTCACCGCCACCGCCAATCACTTCTCCAGAGTCCCCTCTACCACCTTGGAGCTCACCGCCGCCAGCCGCCGCGCATGGCCCCCGGAATCCGCCGCTGATCATCACCCATGTTTCGGCGCCGAGAGGAGCCGTTTTTTATCGCGGCTGTTCGCCGCTGCCGGCCGCCTTCCGCCGCCGTCCACTGGTCCCGGCTGACCCCCACCGACCCCTGGGTGAGCTCTCGAACCTTAGCCGACCTTGTCCCGGCCCGTGTCGCTGAGAAACACCCAAAGCAGTCCGGTTCGCCGATTTTAGTTACTGACCCTCACTGTTTCAGGCCGCCGGTCGCCGCTCACCGGAGCTCCATCTCTGGCCACCTGTTCCGGCGACCTCGCCAGACTTCCTTAGGGTGTCACCAAAGTTTGAGCTCGGGTCGCCGCGCGATAAACCCTAATTTCGCCGCCGCCGCTCGAGCTTACTCATGTGGTAAGTTAACCCTAAATCTTGGTTAGGGCACTAATTGCGCTTAGGATTAGTGTTAATTATTTATTTATTTATTTATTTAAAATAATAATAATAATAATTTGCGATCGGAATCGATTTAGTTAGAAACGATGGTTAGGATAAATGGCCGATCGATTATTTGTCTATGGCTATTTGTGGTAATTTATCAATTGATTGATTGATTGTGTTTGTTGGCGAGCGATTGATTATTATAAATCGACTGAGAAATAAGATTTATAATACGAATTGAGGTCGAAATTGCCGGGTTGGATTAATTGCTGGCGAGTGCGTTAATCGCCTGATTGGTTTGGTTGCCTGGCTGAAATGCTCAACTGAGAGTCTTGTGAGCCTTAGGGCCGAGTTTGTTGCATTTCTGTGTGAACTTTGGCATTAATCATATATAAACAATGAGTTGATTGTCGAATGCGATTTGTGTGGTCATTAACGGATCAATGACGTTACTTGGCAAGTTCGCATTGTACCTTTGGTACTCATGCCGTACCTATTGTATGGAAACTCACGACTTGTCAAAAGCACGATAATCTATGTCCCATGCCAGTCGTACGGTTTTAAGGGATTATTGAATGCCGGTCGCAGCTTGTGACGGACCAAAACTCCTTTTTAAGGAATGCCTACTTGCAGTGCTGTGCCAGGTGCACTGGATACATCGCTTGTAGTAGCTGTCGCCGAGAGAATAAAGTGAACGTAGCCTAGTCCTGCCAGATGAGTGCAGGATCGTACTATTGATTTTTTATCACGCCAGTCGCGTGGGTCATTATTTAAAAATGGACTTGTGTGATGTCTTATGTACGTCTGAGTGGTGGTGCCTTAATTGATTGCTGATTTGACGAATGTATTTTATTGATATGTATGTGTTTATATCTTGAGGCTTACTGTGGTGCTTAGGTTATCTTGGGCGAATCAGTGTCCTAACTGAGATTAGGCTTGATTCACAAAGATTAAGTTCTAACCCCATCGTAGGACAACTTTTCAGATATAAAGTAATGGAGAAACCGGTGTGATTCGGTACCCCCACCCACTCATCACACGATGTCAGTCTCCACCTGGTACCAGGTATCGACCTGATGTGGGAACGCCACATCAAGACGATATGGGTCGATGAGGCGATGCCACACCTGATGGCACACCTCTTCAAGGCCTGGTATCTTCGCGATGGGATGGATCTCTTTGGTCCGCTTAGAGGATTTGAGGGGCCACCTCTTCAGAGGGTCCCTAATGTCCCCGTTTGGGATTTGATGGACATTGATATGCCTGATGGGGAGGTGGTGGATTTCGTACCCGATTTGCAGCCCGAGCAGTTAGTAGCCCCCTCGGTACATTCCAGCCAGAGTTCCTGTAACGACCCGAACGACCCGGCTCCTCCGATTGGTTATGACGATCCGGATGCCGTTTTTACCCAGTAGAAGATTAGGTTTCTTTTGTGATCAGAAAACTGGTGACGCCTTTTGTGTGGGTACTGTTTTGGAATAGATGAGAGTTAACCTTACCTGACTCCTATATCTTTTTGTGAGTCCTAGAGGGCCGATCGCCCAGAAAGCATGGGGTTGTATTTATCAGCTGTTGGCTCTGTAAGGTTATAGATCATCTATTCTCAGCAGTTTTATTTTAGCGTTGGGTTGTCTGGATTTTCTTCTTACCCATCCCATATTGATTTTATTGTATAGAAGATTGCACATTCCGCACTCGTAGTTTATTCTTAGGTCGATAGCAGTTGCTTGGAACGCTATCTTTTATGACTTGGCGGCAATTTAGCAAGGGATGTCGCGGGTTCTAGAGTCGGGACGTGACATCCCCTCCCAAGGTGGTATCAGAGCAAGGTCAGTCTGATCCGTCTGGTTATTGGCATGGAGTGATAAGGAGCATTGAGAAATGGGATAGTTAGTAAGATTTTTGTTATTATGCTTGTGACTGTTAATTTCGTAGTAGAATTTTAGGGCTGCCTTCTGATCGCGTTTTGCTATGGGGTAAGCAGGACTCCATACATTTACTGCAAAATGAGTGGACGCGATAAAAGAGCACCCCGAGCACATTGAAGGAGGCTTGTGAGGCAAGTGAAAGAATTAGTTGACGTTGAAAGTTGCGCCCCCTATGGGCAGCCTCTGCTGTTGAACCTACAGGACCTACTGGAAGGGAACCGACTATGGCTGAAGTCATGCAAGCTTTAGGGGCTATTGGAGATTTGATGGGGCAGCAAATAAGGAATCAAGCTGCAGCTATTGTTGCTACTGTTGGGACTTCATCTGCAATTCCACTTGCAGTTTCGCCGGTAAATCCACCACCTGCACATGACGGTGAGAAGCGTAGGGCTCAAAAGCTGGTAGAACAGTTTCTCAAATTGAAGCCACCTCAATTCACTGGAAGTGGAGACCCTGAAGCTGCTACTCGATGGGTCAAAGGGATGGAGAAAGCGTTCGATTTGCTGAGATGTTCAGATAGGGATAAGGTTACTCTTACAGTCTATCAACTAGAAGGGAACGCTAGTACTTGGTGGAGAGCTGTCAAGGGTAGAACTTTTCCTGAAGGTACAGTTCCAGTATGGAATACTTTTGTGGAAGTTTTTAATAATAAATACTTCTCGAGGACAGCTAGAGAGCAAAAGATTACTGAGTTCTTTCGCCTCCGTCAGAACCAGATGACAGTTGACCTGTATGAGGCAAAGTTTTCTGAACTGTCCAAATATGCTCCGAGAATGATTGAGGATCCGGAGGATAGGGCTAGAAGGTTCAAAGACGGGCTGAAGCCCAAGATTAAGAGTGCTCTGGCAACGCTTGACCTTCAGGACTATGATGATATCTACGCAAGGGCGCTAATAGTGGAGCGGGACTTAGCTGAAAGGACTACCACATCTGGATCACGATTTACGTCCCTAAATGGATTCGACAGAAGGCAAGGGAAGAAACCCATGTTTAGCAACCGGAGTCACATCCCACCCAATCGCCGAGGGGCGATTAGTAAGCCGGCATTTTTTCAAAGTGAGATGTGCAGCTTGTGTCGACAGAAGCATGGGCTTGGCTTGTGCCTGTATCGAGGTGGTACCTGTTTTAGTTGTGGCTAGCTGGGTCATCAGGTGAGAGACTGCCCGCAGAGGCAGGGCGGGCAGGCACCTCCACAGTAGGGAGGACAGCCTAGAGGAGCTGTGTCGCCAAACTTCCAAAATCGTCCGCCAGCACAAGGGAAGGTTTTTGCTATCACTCGGAAAGCGGCGAAGGATTCGCCGACCGTTACAAGTACGGTCCTCTTGCATAATCAAGTAGCATATGCCTTGTTTGATCCGGGTGCCACACATTTGTTTGTTGCAGATCAGTTCGTTAAATTATTTGAATTGAACTTGGTGCCTTTAGATATTGTGCTTAATGTGTCTACGTCGTTGAAAGATAAAGTAGTGACTACAGTGAGCTGTCATGATTGTAGACTTGTGGTGGATGGCCATGAGAGTAAACTAGACTTGATTGTGCTGGAAATGTACGATTTTGACTTAATTGTGGGAGTGGATTGGTTGACGAAGCAAAGGGCCACGATGGACTGCTTTAATATGGTGATTCGGTTTAATCCGATGGATGGTATTAGCTTTGAATTTTTGGGCAAACGAGGAGGAACCTCGACTGTGATGATATCGTCGTTAGAGGCGACTCGATTGTTGGAGAATGGGTGCCAAGGTTATTTGGCTTATGTTATGGATACGTCTACTAAAGAACTGAAATTGGAGGATATTACGATTGTATGTGAGTTTCCAGATATTTTTCCTCAAGAATTACTTGGTTTGCCACCAGAAAGAGAAATTGAGTTTATGATAGAGTTAGCTCCTGGGACGAAGCCGGTCTCTAAGGCGCCATATAGAATGGCATTGTCAGAGTTAAAGGAACTCAAAGTTCAGATGCAGGAATTGGTAGATAAAGGTTTCATCCGCCCTAGTGCATCGCCATGGGGAGCGCCTGTTTTGTTCGTCAAGAAAAAGGATGGGTCTTTGAGATTGTGCATTGACTACAGGTAGTTGGATTAGGTGACGATCAAGAATAAGTACCTACTGCCAAGGATTGACGACTTGTTTGATCAGCTGCATGGAGCATCGATATTTTCTAAAATTGATTTACGGACGGGATACCATCAGTTGAGAATCAGAAAAGAGGATATACCGAAATTGGCATTCAGGACACGTTATGGACATTACGAGTTCACTATGATGCCGCTTGGTTTGACGAATGCCCCTGCTGCCTTTATGGATTTGATGAACAGAGTATTCAAGGAGTTTCTGAATCGCTTTGTGATCGTTTTTATAGATGACATTCTGGTTTACTTGAAGAATTCTGAAAATCATGAGCAACACCTGAGAGTAGTTCTGGAAACTCTGAGAATGAATCAATTATATGTCAAGTTCAGTAAGTGCAAGTTTTGGCTAGCTCGCGTGGCATTCTTAGGTTACGTGATTTCGGGTGAAGGTATTGCAGTGGATCCGATTAAAATTGAGGCAGTTATTAATTGGTCAAGACCGACAACTGCTACAGAGATTAGAAACTTCTTGGGTTTGGCAGGTTATTACAGGCGATTTGTGGAAGGATTCTCAGCTATAGCGTCACCTTTGACTAAATTGCTAAAGAAAGACATGAAGTTTCAATAGACAGACAAGTGTGAGTGTAGTTTCCAAGAGCTTAAGCATAGGCTAACTACGGCTCTTGTTCTGACAATTCCGTCTGGTCCTGGTGGTTATGAAATTTATAGTGATGCTTCGCTTAAGGGACTGGGTTGTGTTTTAATGCAGCATGGTAGGGTGGTAGCGTATGCGATTCGTCAGTTAAAACCGCATGAGTTGAATTACCTTACCCATGACCTAGAGTTAGCTGCGGTCGTGTTTGCTTTGAAGATCTGGAGGACTGTTGCAGTCTTTAGAAATTCTAGAGTGAAAATGGGAGCATATCATGATGGATTTAGTGATGGGTTTGCCAAGGAGTCAGAGAGGGCGTGATTCAATCTGGGTTGTGGTAGACAGGTTGACGAAATCAGCGCATTTCATTCCAGTAAGAAAGGACTTCGCCTTAAATAGATACGCAGAATTGTATGCGAGGCATATTGTAAGGCTACATGGTGTGCCAGTGACAATCACTTCTGACCGGGATCCCAAATTCACTGCTATATTTTGGAAGAGTTTGCAAACTGCTTTAGGGACAAAGCTGCAATTTAGTACAGCTTATCATCCGCGGACAGATGGCCAGTCTGAAAGTACGATTCAAACCTTGGAGGACATGTTGAGAGCATGTGTTCTGGATTTCAAAGGCAGCTGGGAGGAACAATTACATTTGGTTGAGTTTGCCTATAATAATAGTTATCAACAGAGTATTAAGATGGCACCTTTTGAAGCCTTGTATGGCAGAGCTTGCAGGACGCCAGTCTATTGGGATGAGATTGATGAAAGGAAGATAACTGGCCCTGAGTTAGTAGAACAGTCGATGGAAACAATTAAGGTGATTAGAGATAGATTAAAAACAGCTCAAAGTGGCCAGAAAAGTTATGCAGATAAAAGGCACAAACCTTTAGAATTTCAAGTAGGCGATCATATTTTTCTGAAAGTGTCGCCTCTGAAAGGAATATCCCTCTTTGGCAGGAAGGGAAAGCTGAGCCTGAGGTACGTTGGACCGTTTGAAATCCTACAACGAATCGGAGTTTTGGCTTATCGACTCGCGTTGTCGCCTAAACTTGCTCAAGTGCATAACGTCTTCCACATGTCGATGTTGAGGAAGTACGAGCCAGACCCCGCTCATGTGATGAGTTACGAGGAGATTGACCTGGATGAACGGGTCTCATATGTGGAGCGACCAGTTAGGATTGTGGACAGGAAAGAGCAGGTACTCCGAACCAAGACGATTTCGTTAGTCAAGGTGGTTTGGCAACACCATGGTACCGAAGGAGCTATATGGGAGAACGAGGAAGTTATGAAGTGTAGTTGTCCTTATCTTTTTGAATAGTTAGAACAGTGCTGTAATTTCGAGGACGAGATTTCCTAAGTGGGGGAGAGTTGTGACGTCTTAGAAATTCGGGTTTTGTAAGCGCCGGAAGTCGATGGAAATGATATGAAAATATAACCATAGTCAACAACTATTTTGGACTATAAGGACTGAAGAGACAAAAATTTGGACGAATTCTAAACTTTAGGTTATTTCGAATTGGGTTTTGAATTTAATCCGCGGGTAAATTGAAATTGTCGTTTTCACAATCAACCCTAACCCCGATCGAGTTTGGTCAGCGAATTTATCGAAAATACCCTTCGTCCTGTATACCAAAATTTCGTTTCAGTCTCGACGCGCCAAATTACCATATTACCCCTCGATTATTAGTGAGTATAAGATAAGAAAATTAAATTTTTGGCCACCAAAGTCTTGGTCATGGCCCCACCATTTATCTGCCCCATGCCTTCACATCAATTCTTCTTCCTTCTGTCTCTTCTTTCTTCTGCGTTCTTCTTATTTTCCTTTTTGAGTTGGTCGTGGACGACCGCCTCAGCGGATCCACTCCTCCTCCTCCATCGACGATTCGTGCGGCCACCACGCCTCATCACCGATAGCCACCGCCCTTAGCTACTCTTCGCTGCCGCCCTGACCCGAGCTGAACCGCCGTCGCCAGCGAACGGCCGAGAAATCGGCTCGACAAGCCTGCCCTGTTTTCGGGTCAGTGGACCTAAGAGCTTCGTGGCCTCCTCCGGCCACCACGGCCACCACCGACGCCGACCACCGCTCCTCAGCTGACCACCGTCCTCCCCTCGACCGTCCCGACCCAACACCACCGACAGTCTGCCGCCGGAGCCACCGGAAAGCTGCCCCGAAGTCTTGGTGCCTTATTTTAGGCCCGGCTCGGTTCGGTCTTCGATCCGGCTGAACCGGCCGCCACCGTGCCTCACCGCCACCACCGATCACTTCCCCGAAATCCCCTCTACCATCTCGGAACTCACCGCCGCCGATCATTGCCCATGTTTCGACGCCGAGAGGAGCCGTTTCTAATCGCGACTGTTCGCCGCCGCCGGCCGCCTTCCGCCGCCGTCCACCAGTCCCGACCAACCCCCACCAACCCCTGGGTGAGCTCCCAAACCTTGGTCGGCCTTGTCCCGGCCCGTGTCGCCGGGAAACGCCCAAAACAGTCCGATTCACCGATTTTGGTTACTGACCCTCACTGTTTCAAGCCGCCGCTCGCCGGAGCTCCGTCGCCGGCCATCTGTTCCGGCGACCTCGCCGGACTTCCCCAAGGTGTCGCCAAAGTTTGAGCTAGGGTCCTCGCGCGATAAACCCTAATTCCGCCGCCGCCGCCGCCGCTGCCGTTGTCGCTGCCGCCGCCGTCGCCGCCGTTCGAGCTAACTCACGTGATGAGTTGACCTAAACCTTGGTTAGGCCGCTAATTACACTTATGATTAGTATTATTTATTTATTTATTTATTTAAAAATAATAATAATAATAATTTATGATCGGAACAGGTTTAAATAGAAACGATGGTTAGGATAAATGGCCGATCGATTATTTGTCTATGGCTATTTGTGGTAATTTATCAATTGATTGATTGATTGTGTTTGTTAGCGAGCGATTGATTATTATAAATTGACTGAGAAATAAGAATTATAACACGAATTGAGTTCGAAATTGCTGGGTTGGATTAATTGCTCGCGAGTGCGTTAATCGCTTGATTGGTTTAGTTGCCTGGCTGAAATGCTCGATTGAGAGTCTTGTGAGCCTTGGGGCCGAGTCTGTTGCATTTCTGTATGAACTTTGGCATTAATCATAAATAAACAATGAGTTGATTGCCGAATGTGATTTGTGTGGTCATTAAAGGATCAATGAAGTTACCTGGCAAGTTCGCATTGTACCTTTGGTACTCGCGCCGTACCTATTGTATGGAAACTCACGACTTGTTAGAAGCACAATAATCCATGCTCCGTTCCAATCGTACGGTTTTAAGGGATTATTGGATGCCGGTCGCAGCTTGTGACGGACCGAAGCTCCTTTTTAAGGAATGCTTACTTGCAGTGCCGTGCCGGGTGCACTGATACACCGCTTGTAGTAGCCATCGCTGAGAGGAAGTGTGGACGTAGCCTGATCCTGCTAGATGAGTACGGGATCGCACTATTGGTATTTTTATCACGCCAGTCGCATGGGTCATTGTTTAAGAATGGACTTATGTGATGTCTTGTGTACGCTTGAATGGTGGTGCCTTAATTGATTGCTAATTTGGTGGATATATTTTATTGATATGTATGTGTTTATATCTTGAGGCTTACTGTGGTACTTAGGTTATCCTAGGCAAATCAGTGTCCTAACTGAGATTAGGCTTGATTCATTGAGATTAAGTTCTCACCCCGTTATGGGACAACTTTTCAGGTCCAAAGTAATGGAGAGACCAGTGCGATTCGGTACCCCCACCCACTCATCACACGATGTCAGTCTCCATCCGGTACCAAGTACGGACCTGATGTGGGAACGCCACATCACGACGATATGGGTCAATGAGGGGATGCCACACTTGGTGGCACACCTCTTTAAAGCCTGGTATCTTCGCGATGGGGTGGAACGTTTTGGTCCGCTCAGAGGATTTGAGGGGTCACTTCTTCAGGGGGTCCCTAATGTCCCCGCCTAGGATCCGATGGACATTGATACGCCTGATGGGGAGGTAGTGGATCCCGTACCCGGTTTGCAGCCCGAGCTCGAGCTCGAGTAGTCAGTAGACCCCTCGGTACATTCTAGCCAGAGTTCCTGTGACAACCCGAACGACCCGGCTCCCCCGATTGGTTATGACGATCCAGATGTCGTTTTTACCCAGTAAAGGGTTAGGTTTCTTTTGTGGTCAGGGAACTGGTGACGTCTTTTGTGAGGGTACTATTTTGGGATAGATGAGAGTTAACCTTACCTGACTCCTGTATCTTTTTGTGAGTCCTAGAGGGCCACCCCGAAGCATAGGGTTGTATTTATCAGCTGTTGGCTCTGTAAGGTTATAGATCATTTATTCTCAGCAGTTTTATTTTAGCGTTGGGTTGTCTGGCCTTTCTTCTTACCTATCCCATGTTGATTTTATTATATGGAAGATTGCACGTTCCGCATGCGCAGTTTATTCTTAAGTCGATAGCAGTTGCTTGGAACGCTATCTTTTATGACCTGGTGGCGATTTGGCAAGGGATGTCGCGGGTTCGAGAGTCGATGCATGACACTAGACTTATTGTTATATACCACATTATATGCCCTTGCAATAGCTACTTAATTGTCACAGTGAAAGCATATTACAAGCATATGTTTTGGCTACAACGGAACATACTCTAAAAATTGTCAAAGCCACTTTGTTTCTTCAGCAGCTTTATCCAAAGAAATAAACTTTGATTCCGTGGAGCGCACTATTATAGTTTGCTTTAAGGATTTCCATGATACTACGACATCTCCTAGTGTGAACACATATCTGCTAGTTGATTTTGATTCATCAGAATCTAAAATCTAGTCGGCATCACCTTCCAACACAATTGGATATTGACTATATTGTAGAATACAATCTTTGGTATTCTTTAGATGTCATAATACTCTCAACAAAGCATTTCATTGCTCGTGACCTGAATTGGTTGTAAATCTGCTCAATTTTTCTACTAAGTATGCAATATCTGGTCTAATGCAGTTCATGATGTACATGAGACTGCCGATCACTTGAGAGTATTCCAACCATCTAATATGGTTTCCAGTATTCTTTCTTAAATTTAGGTGTGTAGAAAAAGGATTATTCGTATCTTTAATGTGAAATTCTTTAAATCTATCAATTACCTTTTCAATGTAATGAGATTCGAGTATAACATCCGCAACACCTAAGTCTTTCATCTCAAAATTCTTTTTGAAACATTCTTGGTAATTTTGATAACCTCGGCATTATCTCCAAGAATAAGCAAGTCATCAATATAGACAAATAAGTACACAACCAATGGACGTCGATTTGGTGTAGACACATTTGTCACATTCATTGATTCTATATCTATTTGGATCATCACATGGTCCAACTTCTCATGCCATTATTTAGGAGCTTGTTTCAGTCCATACAATGATTTGACAAGTCTACACACTTTGCGTTCTTCTCCTTTGACCCTAAATCCTTTCGATTGTTCCATATAAATTTCCTCATCGAAATCACCATTCAAGAATACGGTTTTCACATTCATCTAATTTACCTGCAAATTGTATAGCAAAGCTATAGCAATCAACATTCTACCTGATGTTATTCTCGTTACTGGTAAATAAGTATCAAAATAAGTCCAGACCCTTTTTTTTGTCTAAATCCTTTGGCAACAAGCTGTGCTCTGTACTTATCAATGGAACAATCAGCTTTTCGCTTCTTCTTGAATATCCATTTGCACCCAATTAATTTATTTCTAGGTGGAAAATCAACCAACTTCCAAGTATGGTTACTTAGGATTGAATCAATTTCATTGTCAACAGCTTCTTTTCAGAAAGGAGCATCTGGAGATGACATAGCCTCTTTGAATATTTAAGACTCACCTTCTAACATGTATGTCAGAAAGTCAAGTCCGAAAGATTTTGCAGTTCGCGATCTTTTGTTCCTTCGAAGTTCCGTGTCCTCGCCTCCAACTTCATCAATATCAGATTCTGAATTTCTTAATCTCTTCTGAGAAGGTCCACTCTAATTTCTGTTCGCAGGATATACATCCTCAAAGAATCCAGCCCCTTAATTCTAAGATAGTATTGATATGGATTTCCATATTTTCAGATTTGTAAACCAAAAATCTGTATGCGTTGTTATTTTGAGCATAACCGATAAATATGCAATCCATCGTTTTAGGTACCAATCGAGTTTGTTTAGGAGGAGGAATCACCACCTTGGCTAGGGATCCCCACACTTTCAATTAATTGTAGGATGGTAACGTTTCATTCCATAACTCGTATGGAGTCTTTCCCATTTTTTTGTGGAGTATTTTATTAAGAATATAGTTTGTAGTTAGAACTACATCCCCCCACCAGCTCTGATTTAAATCAAAACTTAAGAGCACGGTGTTAGCCATCTCCTTTAGAGTTCTATTCTTTTGTTCAGCAATTTCATTTTGTTATGAAGTATAAGGTGCATTCATCTGAAGAATTATCCCCAAACTAGCACACAATTCCTTTAAATTGGACGAGTCATATTCTCATCCTCTGTTAAACCTAAGCACTTTGATTCGTCTATCAAGTTGGTTCTCAACTTCATTTTTATACTTGATAAACATGCTCATAGCCTCATCTTTGCTAATTAATAGATAAATATAGCAAAATCGAGTACAATCATCCACAAAGGTGATGAAGTTCTTCTCTACACCTTTACTTTTTACAAACTTCAAAACATATATCAGTATGGATTAGTTGTAGAGGCTCACTCGTTCTTTCAACCGATTTGAAAGATTTCTTAGCAAATTTAGCCTCAACACAAATCTCACACTTATAACGGATATCCAACTCAAATTTTGGAATTAGCCCCAAGTTTGCTATCATTTTCATTATACCATAGTTTACATGTCCTAATCTACCATGCCATAGATAAGGAGACACAATAATGTAAACTGAAGACTTCTCTTTATTAGTAGTCTTTCGGTACAAGAATTTCAAGTTTACATCAATTACAGCCACATTGATTTTGAATATGTCATTATTCAAGTACCATTTTCCCCATATACATTCCCCTTTAGAGAGTACAAACTTGTCGAATTCAAATACAATTTTGAAACTTGATAAGTATGGGGCAAAAAATGAGATTCTTCTGGATCTCCGGTGCATGGAGCATATTTAGTAGCGCAATCTCTTTGCCAAAGGTGAACCTTACCTTTTCTCTCCTGATGCAGAATTAGCCATATAAACTTCTCATCTTCCTCAGTCTTCTCGTATGACGAGAACAAGTGTTTGTCCACACAAATGTGATTTGTGGCGCCAGTGTCCAACCGCCATTCGGTATTGTTTGACACCTGGGATACCTCGAACATCATTACAGCAGTCAAGCCTTGTTTACCTGCCTGCTCTGTCACATTCAGTTGTTAGTTGCGCTACCGTCCTTGCCTTTGCTTAGGCACTTTTTGCAATCCCTAGCCTGATGACTAGACTAATTTCAAAGAAAACATATCCCATGAAGTTTCTAAGACTGGTTCTTTGGCTTAAAGCCTACACCGGTAACTTTCTCCAATTTTTTGCTCGGTATAACCAGAAAGACACCATTAAGGAAGGCAAAGCCTATTGTTGTATACCTAGACCACCAAAGATGATCTCATCCCAAAGGTTCGCAGCATTCGCTACCACGACATTAGGCCTGAAGGTATAAACCTTTCCATTAGCAGTGATCACATCACCCGTAGGAACATCTTTTAGAAATGTTATGGACATTATTGAGCACTTGACTATTATCAGCCATCATAATTTTCCGATAAAACCAAATAAACAGTAAGTATATGCACTAATCGCCTTAAGATTGTTGAAAAATAATGACGCACTTGTGAACGTATCGGGGAATATAGTAACACTATTTGTTATAATCAGAAAATAATAACACAGAGAATGCAATGACAATATTTAATACTGATCAAGCCAAATTATTACCTTTACATATAAAGATTACACAAAAAAAATGGTTGAATATTGTGGCTGAATACTGTAAACTCAAAAAGAACTAGACAAGAGATGAGGTACGGCTAACCGATTCTCCTTAAGACGATTAGTTCCTACAAATGATATTAAGTAGCTTCATGAAATATGCCTCCAAAATACACCACGTCAAACATATTTGTATCAGTACTATACGAACATGAATCTGTCGAACGCTTCTTAAAATCGGCGCATCTGGAGGACGACTAGGAGAGAATTAGAGAAATAAATTTCGAGTTGTGAGTTGTTATTCTGAACTACGGAAAGAGTTTATTTATAGATCGAGAAACGTCTGTTACGCGAAATTAAACCATGTCGGTTACGTCCATTACGCAACATTAAACCACGTCGATTATGCCGAAATTAATCTCACGTCAGGTACGATGATAATAATTGAGCCATTAAACTACTAATTATAACATTTTTTTTTTGTCTGGAAAAAGAATCGTCAATTGTCGCTCTAGTCTCAAATCTGCCTCACGTCCGAAAATCCCCGCTGGTTTCTTCAAACCCATGAACATCAGGAGGCTATCGTTGTTTCATGCAAAGATCAGAGCGTCGGTGAAGATGTGGGTTCCGATGACGAATCTCTGACTAATCCCTATTTTGATAATTTTAAAGACACAAGTGGCGTTTTTCTGGACGCAGGAACAGATTTTGGACTATTATGAAAGTTCGGGATTGTTTCCCCCAAAGAAAAAAAAGGTTTGATGCGGTAGTTGGGGTTGGACTTAAGACTCAGAATTTTTTAGGGAATCAAGCAAAATTTATTCCAATAACTTATTCCATTAAATAGAGGAGTTCTACTACTACGATAATTCAATAATAACCGCCACCGTCGTCATCATCGTCATCATCGTTGCCGCCGTCGTCGCCGCCGTCGCTGTCGTTTTTTATGAAAATGTGTGATCTATTTCAGAAAGCAGTAGGGAGGACATGAAGCTTCATTAATGGCAGAAACATACAAATAAAGGATCCAACGACTTCCACTGCCTTCTGCAACCGCACAAAACGAATGAAGACGCGTGGCGGCTGTACCATTACGACTTGACCGACCGACGCCCCCGGCAGAATTTTCACAGCCTCTCGATATCGGACAATAAAATGAAATGAATGAGCGTTCCGTTCCACGTCGATTTATTTCGACTCCATACGAGCTCGTGTCGCTTTCGCGTTTTATTAATGTCTATTCCCCTCTCCCGAAAAGCGTGTCGAGCCGATTAGAGCCTGCATGGATCGTGTCGTGACAAGTGAAGCTGTTTATAAATATTTCACGGAACATTTTTGTATTGAAAAATACTTTAAAAAAAATAAAAATAAAAATTAAATTTTAAAACGCTTTTGAAATCAACATCTATTACCACTGGCAAGGCCACCACCAGCCAATCACCGGCCCACAACCGTTGCCAATTGCTTGACTCTCGCCGCCACTACCGCCGATCGCCTACAGCCCACTGCCCGTCATAGCTGCCATCGCCAATCACTGGCGACTGAAAAATGTGATTTTTTTTAACTTACCAAACTCATTTTTGTTCCCAAAAATCGTAGTCGGAACAGAAACACAAAAAAATATTTCTATTTAAAAAATACTCCTAAAAACAGAAACGTTATCATACGCAGCTTTAAATTCACGCAACGGATTAAAAATTGGCATCGGGCGGGATTTAGATTGCAAGAAGGGAGATTTCACTGCTTTAGGGGCCAAAATTCGACGTGCTCTTCAATGTGTTTCTTATTTTAACATGCCGGTATATCGTTAAATCTTTGAATTTAAAAAAAAAAATCTAAAAAATGGCTCGAAATACTTTTATTTTCTCAAATAAAAGCTTAACGTGAATATTATTTCAAATAAAAGAATAAATTGAACTATTTTATTTATATAAAAAAAACCTGAGCAAGGATATTTTTATCAATTAAATTTATTTTTTCCTTTTTTTTCTTCTTTCCTTTTTTAGTTCACTATTCATGACCTTCTACCTGCTTCCATCGTCTTCTGCAAATATTGCAGGTCGTCATGTTCACGGAACTAGGTGGAACCTTCTCACCACCAAAAATCAGAAGCCACCAATTTCAGCTGCAATTCTTTAGCGACGCGTAGTGGTGGCGAGCCTTCGTCCGATCTGGCGAGGCCACCCTCACCGGACGGGAGGGTGGCCTCGTCTCCGCTCAACAGCTTCAAATTCTCGTCTTTGAGCCCGACCACTTCGTCCAAAATCCTTCGCTGAGCTCTGCGATCTGTGAAGCACTTGGCGAAATCATGGTTCGCCAGATGGAGACGGCGAATTGGAACATCGACGCGACGAATCGATTCATCGTGCTGCGAGCACTTTGCCATCGAACCGTTCGGGGCTTCAACATCCCCAGATTCGTGCTTGCGAACGAGTCGTCATCCATTGAGAAGGAGCGACGTCCCCAAATCTTCTTCGATCAGATCAAGAAGCTCAAGTCCGTGAGCCCCACGAGCTTCGTCGCATGAAACCCGAGCTCGCCATTCGCTAGGTTCGCGAAGGCCCAGTACCTCCAACTTGTGCACTGGAATGCTCCTTCTTCAGGAGCCTGAATCACCGGAAGGTCATGGGCTCCGACGCAGATGAAGATGGCAAAAGGTAGAAAAAAAAACGGAAAGAAGAAACGAAAAAAGAAATTAAAAAAAAAACTAAATGACAAAAATAACCTTACTCGGGCCCTTTTTGAAATAAAAAAGACACTTCAAACACATTTTTTTAAATCAATTCAGGTACTTAATCGAAAATTTTCCCTGGATTTCTGAGGTAACTTATTTAAATCCGGGAGTGATATTTTCAGTAGTATATGTACATATGAAATCTGCAATTTTGGAAACTATTAAAAGAAACCATAAAGAGAAACGTAATCTTGGAACGATGTGCGAAAAAACAGAATTCGACGTCTGTTGTTTTTAACTTCCTGCCCGAGGACTAGGACAACCAGCGTCGTATTAAACAATAATAATAAATAAATACAAAGCTCGTTTTGGACTTTTTTGTCCTTGTATAATTTATGGTGCTCCGAAATGGGAATACCACTATTCTTGCGTCAAAAGAAAGGAAAATAATAATAATAATAAAATAAGATGAGGAAACGCGCTCGAGTTCGTTGACCATTGAATAATGCAATTGTTTTTCTTCCAGAGGAAATCATGCATGCGCATAAGTCGACCGAATGACATTTTGAAATTTCAAAACCCTAAATCTCATTTCTGCGGAAAAAAATTTTGACGAGAGGCTTTTAATATTGTTAATATTAGTCCGCATGTGGTGCTATTTTGCTATCACGTACATGTCATGGGTGGATACTTACGTGATCGAATCACGTTCGAGCGCTCGACGGGAATCTCTCGAACCCGTGCACGGCGAGGAGAGAAGGCGCTTCTCGCTTGACACGCGCCCGCGGGATGGAAGGGCCATTACCACCGTGCTCGTGCTTTCTTTCGCGGCACCCTTCCGATTTGCGATTACTGTCCAGTGTCCACATCATTTTACGCGGGGTGCGCGACGGGGAAGAGTCTGCCGGAGTCGTCCCAGAACATCACGTGAGCGCGTCGAGCCAGGTGGATTATATACAGCCTTTGTACATGGTCACGTGAATTTCCGAAAGTAACAGGTGGAAAAATTTGCCCCCTTTCGCACGTAATTGTTCACCATGAAAATAGAAAGAAGGAAAAAAAAACAAAAAAAAAAACACATCCCCGTGAATTTCGCTTGGAAAGAAAAAGGAAGAAAAGAAAAGTCTCCCGTTTGAATCTTGACCTTTTTAACCCCCGGTCTCTTTCTCCTTCCAAAACCCTCTGATTCGCGTGAAACACAGTTAAAACCCCCCCACCCAATAGCGTCGGCCGCAGGTTTTCCTCCTCGTCCACGTACGAGAGAGAGAGAGATTCTTCTTCCAGTGAAAAGGACGAGTGAGAGAAAGCTAGCGAAAACCACCACGCGAACTCCACGGCGTCCTCGGGTTTTGATCTGGGTCAACGGAATCTTCCTTTATAAATGCTCTTCTCCGGTGATTCCTCCCTTCAAAGTTAAAAAAAGTTTTCCGACTCTCTTCGTCAGCTCCCTCCCTCTCTCTATCTCTGCGGCTGAATGGGTTCAATTCCTGCCTTCTCTTCCGTCCCTGCCGTGAAGTCCTCGATCGCGCCGCATCCTCGGGATTGCGCGGCCGTCAATCCCGGGAAGCTCGACGGCGCCGCCTGCTTCGGGTCGCCCATGAGCGCGACCGCGGAATCGGCCGGCGTTTCGGATGCGACAAAGAAGAAGATTGTGACCGGCGATGGCGGTTACGTCCTCGAAGACGTCCCTCATTTGTCTGATTACATTCCTAATCTTCCTGTAACCCTCTCTCTCTCTCTCTCTCTCTCTCTCTCTCTCTCTCTCTCTCTAATCGATAATTCGGTTAAATTTGCTTGCTTGTTTGATCAATGTCACTTTGCTTTTTCTAATTTTATCTGTTGCGTTTCCTGGTCCGGAATTGGAGGGAATCGAAAAGGGTGTGAATGAATTTACATTCCTGAGCTTCCAAGATTCACGGAACAGGCGCACAAGTTTCTTCTTCTTTTTTTACAAGTGGAAAAAAAGAATTGAAGAATTTTGACTCTAGCGTAGTTTCATTTGTTTGTTTCAAATTAAGGACGTTACGTGCAGTACTATAACAAGGGTTGTTCTTCAATAATTAAGTTTGCTCATTGATCGACCGTGATGTCAGAGTTGATGCTATTCTTCACCTTCAAAATGTCATATCGAGTCCCTTTTGTGAGTCAATCACTCACCGCTGATGGAATTCGCTTGCAATCTTCTGCTATACTAGTGCTAACAATGGTTAAACATTCGTCAAATTTAAATCTTGAAGGTTCATTTGTGTTTAACGAACCGTGTTCTCATTTGCTATATGTGATTCTGTTGTCTTGCAGACTTATCCTAACCCGTTACAAGACAACCCTTCATATTCAGTTGTGAAGTAAGTCAGAAAAATTGTTCCTTGTTCTTGTTGGTTTGGAAGGCTTTTATGTTGGAGAAGTGAAGGTCGTTGTTATTGACATGTTATGTTTTGCTTAACCAGGCAGTATTTTGTCCATGTCGATGACACCGTACCCCAAAAGGTTAGCCCCTTCTGTGACACATTTCGTTTTTGTGTTCATGTCAATTTCAGTCATTTTGCTAGGAAATACTAAGTCTGTTATCTCGATGACATTACCTTCAATTCTGCAGATTGTCGTCCACAAGGACAGTCCAAGAGGAGTACATTTCCGACGTGCAGGGCCGCGTCAACAGGTATAAGTTCTCTTCTGCTCAGTCGTAACAGAAGAAAATACCGTGCTCTAATGCTCATGACTGACTAATGCTGTTGGAAAATTCGATATCATGCAGGTGTATTTTGAGTCCGATGATGTTCACGCATGTATTGTGACATGTGGAGGTCTCTGTCCAGGGCTCAACACGGTGATCAGGGAAATTGTTTGTGGGCTGTACAATATGTACGGTGTCAAGAGAGTTCTTGGCATAGAGGTAAGTGCGCATAATCCACTCATTAAGACACTCTCATCAACTCCAAAAGGATCGGATACAGGAAATTATGACAATTTGTCGATGATATTTTCGGATCTCTGGCTGTGTAACTAAATTTAGGGATATGTCGCAGAATTTCCTAATGGAATCGTTTCATGAAATATCGAATCTGCAGGGTGGCTACAGGGGTTTCTATGCTCGAAATACAATTCCTTTGAATCCAAAGGTTGTAAATGATATCCACAAACGTGGAGGAACCATCCTCGGGACATCACGTGGTGGTCATGATACAAAAAAGATAGTCGACAGCATCCAAGATAGGGGAATCAACCAGGTTCTTAACAGCATTTCCTAAATTTATAAATTTTTGCTGTTTGTTAACTTTATGTAGTTTCTGAGACACTGCATGTACTACTCTCCAATCCGTACTTCCCGTTGCAGGAAGTCATGTTTACAGCTTTCTGAATTTCAGGTCTATATAATCGGGGGTGATGGAAGTCAGAGAGGGGCATCTGTGATATTTGAGGTGAAAAAAGGATTTATTAAGTTTTTGTTGGTGACGACATGCTGTGTTTCACTTTTTTGAAGTTGAGTCACACCACAATGTCATTAACAATGCAGGAAATTAGAAGGCGAGGTCTGAAAGTAGCGGTGGCCGGTATCCCCAAGACCATTGATAATGACATTCCAGTACGTACGCCATTACTGTATGAACTGCTCAAACTAATAAATGGACCGTGTTTCACTTTCTCATGCCCTTGGGTGATGCAGGTTATTGACAGGTCTTTTGGCTTCAACACTGCCGTTGAGGAGGCTCAGCGTGCGATCAATGCTGCCCATGTTGAAGCTGAGAGTGTCGAGAATGGTATTGGCGTAGTAAAGCTGATGGGCCGCTATAGCGGTGAGCTTCCTTTTAATCTGTTCTTTCATGTGTCTGTGTCCTTGTTAGTGCATTATTATGTCCCGGAACAATGACTTGCTGACTTAAATTGTGAATTTATATCTCGATTTCCCCAGTGCATCATTGTCTTGCTTTTTCAATGTCCGCGATATTCACATCTTTCTTCAAGCATGTGATTAAACTTAGAGATGGGTTTCGCTTCAGGATTCATTGCGATGCATGCCACTCTTGCAAGCCGCGACGTGGACTGTTGCTTGATTCCAGAGTCGCCCTTTTACCTTGAAGGTGCTGGTGGGCTTTTTGAGTACATAGAGAAACGACTGAAGGAAAACGGACACATGGTTATTGTGATGGCGGAAGGCGCAGGACAAGAACTCATGTCCAAGAGCATCCAATCCCTGGACAATCATAAGGATGCTTCTGGCAACAAGCTCCTCCAAGACGTCGGCCTCTGGATCTCCCAGAACATTAAGGTGGACATTTGTGTTTAAGGTCTCATTTTGACTTCTTTCCTCTGCAATTTCTCGAGTTCAAAACCGATGTGATGAACACATTATCGTGGTTTTTCTTTTCGCAGGATCATTTTTCCCAAAGGGGTAAGATGGCCATAAACCTCAAATACATAGGTTGGTATTCTGTATTGTTCTACTCTAACAGTATGCTTATCTCGGAGAGCAACAGAAGGATCTAACTCTAATTAATGTTGCTTTGACAGACCCTACGTATATGATCCGTGCCGTACCAAGCAACGCCTCCGACAATGTGTACTGCACCCTTCTTGCTCAAAGCGCCGTTCACGGAACAATGGCTGGCTACACAGGCTTCACTGTTGGACTCGTCAATGGAAGACACACCTACATACCTTTTTATGTACGTACAGTTAACAAACACATATTGGCATTCCAATCGCGGTTTCTTTCGGTGCGAGTTTACGCATGCGATTTCTTCACTTTACCCTGATTCTTTCTTGTTTTCTTTTGCTCCAGAGAATTACAGAGAAGCAGAACAATGTCGTGATAACCGATCGGATGTGGGCGAGGCTCTTGTCTTCGACCAACCAGCCCAGCTTCTGGAGCCCCAAAGATGTGATCGAGGACGAAAGAGATGAGGAGCCGCCGACGGAGTTGCTGGATGACCAAAACTGCACCAAGGATGACTTGGTCGGCGCCGGGAAAGAGACCGGCTGAAGCTATGCCCGATAATTCCGCGAGCAAGTAGATTAATTTGTCCGTAATACATTGATTGCCAACTCCAAATTATCAGTTTGTAAATAGTTATGCACGATATCGTAGTCAATGCTTGCCCGGTGTAATCTCTTAAGAGCTCGAGTCGCAATGAAGTGATTTTTCTCGCGAATCCTCTAATTCCTGGACTCGTCCGTGTGCACGAAAGCTGGTTCATCTCTCAGCGCGTGAACCGTTTGGTGATGCAAGAAAGAAGAGGGATATGGAGTTCGTCCGGGGCTCGTTCATGGGAAGTTGGCACATCTGATGTCGCCCCTTTAACCCAAAAACGCTCTTCTGATAAGAAGACAACCTAAACGGGATCGAACTCAACATTGCCTACTTCCGAAGCTAGGGATCTCCGACTCGACCTGTCCGAAGAAGAACATATGTTTGCACGGAAAGTGTTCTTTTGCTGGCAAGGCAACGAATGAGTCTAAACTCGAAATCGACCCAACTTAACGTGTTTCGACCAAATTCTTTGAGAAAATAACAGTTTCTGATCACATTGAAATACTCCTGTGAAAACGAGAGACGAATCTGATGACACCACCACTTTAATTCGGGTCTTAATTCGACCCCATCAACAATACTTTTATCTCAAATTAGTTGGGGATAAAGAAATCGGATCTTAATTTTGGACTCGAAACTTTTTTGTCTCGCGAAAAAAATTACTACATTCGACTCAGAATTTTAATTCTGGCTTAACTGGTTTTTTTTTTTTTTATGTCGAATGAAAAACAATATCATTTTTAGCTCGTGGCCCCAATCCGGCCCAAACTCGATTCGTCTCCTAAAACAACTACACAAATTTACAGCACGGATTCCAGGTTCAGTCCAATTTATCTCATAAAAATACACTAACCCTCCAGTTGATACCTAAGTCTAAACCCCCACATCAACTTTCTGTCCGACGATGGTGTTTAAAAAACAATGCTGAGGCGTGATTTAATAATGGGTATTCTGCAACTCACGGATGTCGGTTGTCAAAATCTAAGTAGTTTCGAACCAAGCAAAAAGGAGGAAATGTGAGCATAGGGGCAAACGAGGTACAGAGATGAGCGATTCACGAGATTCGATCATGTCGGATAAAAAACGGAACTTTGAACTCGCAACTGCTATCTGACCGAAAAAAAAAAAAACAGAGCATCCGAAAATAGGGAATGTGCTTGGATTGTGCGCGATCTTCACACGTCAATACAGTCACGAGTCATCAAATATAAAGTGGAATGACACATTACATTTTGAAGGTCATCATTTGGACAAAAACTTGATCGGGGAGGTCAATCTCGGTTATCATTCGTGAGATCCTGAGTTAAAATTGGTTTTTTTCTTCAAAAGAATGAGATTGGATTAAAGTTTGGAAACCAGGTTTTTTTTTTTTTTTTTGGGTTGGGTCGAATGGAGACAGAAAATTGTTGTTGTTTTGAGAAAATTAGGACAAGCAAACAAGTCCTGCTTTCTTGACCCAAAAAAAACAAAGAGGCCTGCTTTCGACCCAAAAAAAAAAAACACGAGGCCTGCTTCCGAGCTCCCGTGTAAACACATTACTCAGCTGCGAAATTGCGAATTGAGCTTTCACCAAAGAAGCAACTCTTTCTCTCTCTCTCTCTCTCTGAAGAAGAAGGTGAAGGTGGAGAACCATGGGGATCAGATTCATACTGATGGTGAACAAGCAAGGCCAGACCCGTCTCGCCCAGTACTACGAATACCTCACCCTCGAAGAAAGGCGAGCTCTTGAAGGCGAGATCGTTCGCAAATGCCTCGCCCGCAACGAGCAACAGGTTCGATTTTCTTCCCAGTTTCTGCTTCTTCTTCTTTTTTTCTTGTTCTTCACCCGCATCGATCGTTCCGATCTCCTGATTGCAAAGCATCTGGATTCTAATTCGTGTTCTCATCGGCTGGAATCAAGTGATGCGCGGTTTGATTTTGTGGAGCCTTCGAGCGTCGCAGTCCCTCGTTTGATTTATTGGGTGATTTTTTTTGTTCGGGTGCTTGTACCTGTTTCGAGTGGATTATGGGTTGACGCGTTAAGTAGAAGGAGAACTGTGGATTTATGATAAGGAAACATCAGCTCTTGATTCTCCCGAATTGTTGGCGTTAGAACCGTGATCTTAGCTTGATTCTTGAATGTAATTCTTATTGGCTAGGTTCTATCCAGGAAACCGAGCTTTTAGATGGAATATCCATCCACCTTGTATAAAACTATTTAGACCAATAGAGCCTGGAGGTTTTGCCTAGAATCAACAGTTTTGATAGGCGACTGCTATGATTTTGAGAAAATCTTGTAAGCTAGCTGCCTTCATAGGAGACATTGCTACATTTGTGAGGATGGCCGATGAAAGGGAGCTTTTCCTGTTGGTCTCTCGTTTGATGACCTCATCAAGCACATTGCTTTCCTTTTAGTACCTTGTTGCATATTTTGTTGCTCTAGTTCATTCTTAAATAAGGCATTCATTAAGCTCTAAAAATCGAATGCTTCAGCCCTTGTAACACAATTCAAGTTTGTTTGATAAGTCTGTAGTAGATGTGAGTAAATCAACTAACTGTTCTGTTGCCAATAGTAAGCATGATGCAAATAAGTGATTGAGTAGGAAGATACGATGGTTTGGAGATGGTGGGCGCAGTGGTTGAGGTGTTCTTCTTCTTCTTCTGGTAGTGGTCGTTAAGGTAATGATCATGGCAATGACAATCCAATAGGTTCATAAATGGCGGAGGCGAAACTTGTGATAGCGCAGGTGTTGGAGGTGGTTTGGTGCTGGCAAGGTGATGGAGTGACCGCAGGGATTGGCAATGACAGCAGTGGTCTTGGATTGTGGTGGTAGTGGAGGCAATAATGGTGTGGCGCGGGTGATTGTTGTAGAAGCCTTGTGGTCAGTTAGATTTCAGATGACTACAAATACATTTCTACTTTCGGTTATTAAGCATTCCAATCTTCATCAAGTGAATATTTAGCTCTTCAATGTTCACTACTAGTAGTTTAGTTTTATAATGTTGCCTTATCGTGTTTTTATTTGACTTCTTCCTGCTGTCCTGCTGGAGGATCTTGTAATTTCTCTTAAGACAATGGTTATGGAATTATTATTTGCTCACTATTGTGTGATTGTATACCTTGGTTCTCACATGGATATCCATTTTGCATGTCCATTGATTTTTTTCCTTGTCAACAGTGTTCATTTGTTGAGCATCGCAATTACAAGATTGTCTATAGGCGCTATGCATCACTTTTCTTCTTGGTTGGAGTTGACAATGATGAGGTAAGGCACCACCTTCTTGCATAGTTTGCTACGTGTTTATGTGGTTTGATAGAGATCATGATATCATTTATTAACTCTAGATTTGTATGGATATTTTCATTTAGTCCCTTTTTGGGATAAATACTCATGAGTTACGATTTCAAACTTCAAACCTACATGGCCACCTAGAACTTTTCCTGCTGTAGTATTGATTGCTCTATATGAATATGTCCCAGAATGAACTTGCGATCTTGGAGTTCATACATTTACTAGTTGAAACCATGGATCGTCATTTCGGCAATGTGGTGAGTCACAAAGCAATAGCCTCTTCCCTTCAGTTCCTTCAAAAATGTCTTCAGAGCAGTCAAATATATGTATCTTTCTCCGTCTGATTAAATGCAGTGTGAACTGGACATCATGTTCCACTTGGAGAAGGCGCATTTCATGCTGGAGGAAATGGTCATGAACGGATGCATTGTGGAGACAAGCAAAGCAAACATATTGGCACCAATACAGCTGATGGAAAAATCATCATGAAACCATACCCAGTTGAGTGTCCTGATTTCCTCTTGACGGTGCACCAAGGGTACATATTAGAGAACTCAGAGAATTTTTCGGTGACTATATATTACACAATCTCACTCTTTATGATGCGCAATCCGTGCTTGGTTGTAGAATTTTTGGAGGACAAATTGTGGATTTCTGGGGAAACTGATTATGGGCGCTGCAGTCTTTTTGCGATATTTCTGATTAATGTCTGATATGCATTGAATTGGTCATCTCACCCTGTAAAGGATTCAAGAGAAAACATCTTTAAAGCAATGGCTGGCGATCTCAATACCATTCATCATCTATCTTTATAGAGCACTTTATGTCTCAATTCATCCGGAACAATTTCTCGGCCAAGACTGGACCTACTTAAGGAATTGTATAATACATATGTACAAGATCCTGATGCTTACATTGAACAACACGAGCAGCATCACTTGCAGCTTCCATGTAATCGCGCTGTAAGATCGTTCTAATCCGCCATTATTTGTCCCCAATTAGTTACAAAAAAAATAGAGATCAAACGGCAGCAGGCCTCCCATCTTTTCTTGGATCACTTACAGCAGTAAGAGTTCCACGGACGACTCCAGCATTCAAGTCCTTGCGACTTTTGCGGTCCAAATCGGGCGTGTTTTGTAGACTTTGAACGACAAGCTGGACAATTGCTCCTCCCGCTCTGGCTTCCAACTTATGACCTCTCCCCTCCAGGAAAAGCTTTCGGTCGTCCGCAAGCTCAATGTGATCACCATCGATGCAGGTCCAGTTCTCATACAGTACCACATTTGGTATTAGCTGCAAAATAGGAAAAGGACTGAGTTGAAAATAACCAGAACGTAACAACTTCTAATGGGAATTCAGTTGAAAGCTCTTGAATGAATGTGGTTGAAATGTACCCTGTGGTAGACCCTTGGATACTGAACAGCATCCAATGGTTCCATTCCCAGGACAAAGTGATTTAGAAAAACTTGGGTCACTGCTGGAATTATGTTCATTCCTCCGCTCCCTCCTATGACCCCTGCCAACTGGTTATCCTGCATTCAGCAGATTTCGATTAGAAAACCAAAATTCAAGTTTAGAAAAGACAAAGTTTAGGTTTCCTGGGAAATTCAATCGATGGTGCCCAGGAATCTAAAGAACGCCTGATTTGGTGTCCATTGTACTTTTACTTGCTCAGATCAAATTCGATGAACATGAGATAGAGCTGTTCTGTCAAAGACAGATTTGATTGTCTTCATGTCAAACCAAAGCCAAAGAACTGTGTCTGCATACCTTGGTGATGATGAGTGGGGTCATGGAAGACAAGGGTCTCTTGTTTGGTTTGATGAAATTCGCTGGAGCAGGTGGCAGGAGGTCCGGGGAAATCTCCGTGGGGGTCGAGAAGTCGCCCATCTCATTGTTGAGCACGATACCTGTAGTACGCGAGAGAACCCCGCCCCCAAATGGATAATTAACAGTTGTAGTCATCGATACGGCATTCCGATCTGCATCTACAATACCGAAATGGCTGGTACCATGATCCCTAAGCTGACTCCACCTGCCAGCAGAGGGTTAAAACAGGTTAAATTGCAATCAGTTCACCACAAAGCGGAGGTCTGTTTTGGAATTTGAAAGTACAAATGAGGATCTCCATACTTGTACAAGTAATACTCCGAAGGGAAAGTAGTATTGTCGAGTATCTTTTGCCTCAATTGCTCGGCAAAGGATGGGGAGAGCATCTCGGACACATACTCGCCGATGCTCACAAAATTCGGGTCGCCCAAGTTCATCCGGACAGCAAACATGTGCTTCATCGCCTCTATCAGACGGTGCATCCCGAGATTTCCCTCTGCAGCATTGGAAGTTCCATAGCTGTTGAGGATGTGCATGACCTGTTCATGACATTACACAGAATCAGGAACTCCAAGTGTATCTATGCTCTAAAGAATCCTTATTTTTCATTCTCTCATGGACAAACTTCAACTTCCTCTCATCAACCTTTGATCATAACACTTTCCCACGCTACAGGCTACCAGAATTGGAAGATTTCCTCGTAGCAGTAGTAGATTATCGCTATTTCATATGTTGATGTCGCAGCAAACAGAAAATCTGAAAGAAACTACTTACCAGAGAGAGTCCTAAAGTTCCGCTCGAGGGAGGCTGCATTCCGTATATAGTATAGCCCATGACTTTGGCGGACATCGCATCTGTTACTTCGACTTTATAGTTCCTTAGGTCCTCCATCGTCAAAATCCCTCCGGCCTCTCTCACGTCCTTGACCAACTTCTCACCCACACTCCCATTGTAAAATGCCTGCGGCCCTTGTTCTGCTATGGCCTCTAAGCTCTTGCCCAATTCCACGTTATAACAGGTATCGCCGGAGCGTAACAGCTTCCCGCCTGGCGCTAACACTTGTCTTAAGCCAGGATCATTCAAGATCATCTTCACGGAACTTTCCATGTTGTGCGCAAGGTATGGAGCGACCACAAACCCTTCCTTTGCCAGTT
This sequence comes from Rhodomyrtus tomentosa, assembly GCA_028455895.1. Taxonomy (NCBI): domain Eukaryota; kingdom Viridiplantae; phylum Streptophyta; class Magnoliopsida; order Myrtales; family Myrtaceae; genus Rhodomyrtus; species Rhodomyrtus tomentosa. The sequence goes on from JAPCWY010000004.1 coordinate 39,045,529, forward strand.
TTATGGACGGTTGGAACAAGGTCCTCCATGCCAGACGGCCATGCTTCAACCATGCCTGATGAAGGCCGGCTATTTCACCAGGCACTCCCATTGACAAAGCTCCATAGTACTTAGCCGAGGGATTGTTCTCGTACATGTCCTGTTAACAGCACTAAAAGTTTAGATTTTTAACAGCTGGGAGGGACGAAGCATATCGTTCGACACGAGAGAGATTCCAATGTTATTAGTTGTTTTCTCTATACCTCCAAGATAATTGATTTGATCAGAAGTCAAAACACTAGAGAAAAATTCAGAGGATGGCTACTGGAGCAATTAATAAGTCATGATAATAGTTATCTCTACTAGACCATAGAAAAAGATGATCTGCCATAAACTAGAGCCTTTTATCAGCTGAACAGGTTTGTGTAAGCACTTGAGTGGCAGATAGAGGATAAACCTGTGAAGCAGCCAAAGGAGCTGTTTCCCTCATGTCGTAGGCTTCAGTTTTCGATGACAATGAGGACTGGACGATCATGAAGGCACCGCCTCCAATCCCACTCGCCATTGGATTGACGACACCAACGCACAAAGCGGTGGCGACAGCCGCATCGACCGCGTGCCCTCTTTTCCTAAGCATCGACGCCCCGATCTCAGAACAACGGCCATCATCAGCAGCAACTACGCCTTTCTCCGACTCGACAACTATCTCATCATTCAGAATACTCCCACCGTTGTTGCTCCTTACTCCCAGAGCCCATGCATTTATATCCCCTGATACTATAAGCCCGAGAACTGAAATTGCAAAAGATGAACATCCAAATTAGGACAATAACGCCTTATGCCCTATGCATGATCAGTGATAAAAATGCTTTTGGTGCAGCTTAAAGGACCATCCTAAGGTAGGACTAGCAGATGCATCATGGACATGGCACTTCAATTTCGTCATGTATATACTGGGATGTAAGCAATCTGAATTCCCTGTTCCGTCATGTGCTCTTTTCTCTTTCCTTCGTTCTCTTTCCGCCCCAAACAGGACAATTATTTTAGCTATGTGGTCCCAGATCGAATAACATAGGCTGAATCCGTGGTCACGCTTCGGTTAGTAATCTTCTTGATGAATTTGGCAAACCATCAATGCGGAAGCAAAAAAAATTGAATTTGAGAAATCCTTACTCTCCCCAAAGTCGAGCAAACTCAGATAAGATTCTGCTTAAAATGGGTAAATTTTGCATTACCCAGAAAGCTTGGATCTCACCGACAGAAGCATTCTTCAAGAGCCAGAGCACGAGAAAGAAGAACAAAAACCCAGAATTCCTAATGCCAACCCAGAAGAACTCACCCGTGACTGAGATGAAAGCAAGGAAAAAGCACAGAGCTTTGGTCCAATTCCTCCTTCCCCGCTTCCTCTCGTGATTGATCAAATCATCAGCGCCCAAAAGCGGAGCATCCATGTCTTCTAGCCCCACGAGCGCCCCCACTCCCGGCTTCTGCAGAGAGAGAGAGAGAGAAGGGGGGGGGGGGGGGGGGGGGGTGGTGTGTTGAAGTCTGCTAGATGCGTAAAATTATTAGTAAAATGACTGATGGGGGTTCGTTGGGGTCGATGTAAGAGAGCTTATATAGAGGGCAAATTCATTGGATGCGGTTCACTCGGGCGGGGAGGAGAGACAGAGACAGAGGGAATCAAGGAGGAGAAAACTGGGATTTCCTCGTGGGATTTCCTCGTCATCTTCGGAATCGCCGGAAGCAAAGCCCTGGTTGGCCATGTCTGTCCGCTTCGATGAATTTTGGTGACCACAGGCGTCAGCTTTCCTTCCTCTCATTACAAAGTCCAATTCTCAAAGTTGGAAAATCACTTTATTGGCGCAGCTATTTTCCACTCGTTCACAAATCTGAAGCAACCCCTTCCATTCCAAGACATGAATAATCACATCATTTTTTGTGATAGCATTCTAATTTCGTGTCATAAATCAGGCATATCACAGGAAAGCAAGCACGGTGAGAGTTTAATCGTCTTACTTCATCGATTTATAAGAGCGCTACGAGTAAAACTCACAGGACATTTTCGTAGCCGGTGAAATCATGTTATCTATACGCGTAATTTTTCACTGATTTGATTCTGGACGGACGAAGAGAAAATGCGTGCTCCTGGCAATTTGAATTTCGTAGACAGAACAACTCTTCCTGCATCAAGCACACATCATCAAAACCTTGTAATATTTGAGGCAACGTAAGGACTTGAAAAGATTGAAACTTGGGATACCTACTTCGATACCGTGTGGAAATTTTGTGCGTGACCACACGCGTCTACTCTACACTTGTAAAATAGTTTATATCGATCTTGCAAAATCCCACGGAATGATCGTCCGCATGGAACGATCATTCCACGGCTCATCCTCCGAAAAGTTAATTCTATTCTCCAATAAATTAAGAAAATAATATAATTTTATTATTTCATTTGTGTCATTTTTCCTCGCACATAGTATATTTTGGAGGTATTTGTCTAGGGTTCAAGATAATTTATTTTCGGTAATCAAAAAAAATTATAGCAAAATCTTTGAAAATGGAAATATGTCATGAATTGGTGGAGTGACAACTAGACACAAAATCGTCAATATTTTGTCGAGTGGGACACGTTACCTTAAAACGTGAAGACGTATGAAGTTGTGATGAGGCCCGAGTTGATTTTACTAATTATCGAAATAATTTATAGTTGTTTTTCTATAATACGTATTAAGTCACGACAACGAACATATAAAGAGAAGCACGCTATTGGATAATTATATTTGTTGACCAAGCAATTTTAAAATCTCAAGGACATCGACGTACTAATTATACCGTAACTAAGAGTCGATTAAGGTGGTCCATACGACACTAGGAATGCACTATTTCGTTAAGGCGATCGAAGTTACTGCTTGCTAGCCAAATGATCACTAAGCAAAAAAAAAAAGAAAAAAGAAAGAACGATTTATCCTGTCGATGTCATCTTTGTCGTTCGGTGAACATTAGAGCCATGGAATTTGACGGAGAGTGCAAATGTCCGAAAAATCTGAATTTCTTGAATTTTGTGGGTTTCTTTGCGAAATTGGTCATCCATGACGCATCCCAAATTCTTGGAAGAAAGAAAAGTATGGAGGATATGTCTAATTCCAATTCTTCCGCGACAATTTTGTTGAATTACGGAAAGGAATTGTCAAACGATGCATTGGAGAGAATAAAAGGCTGAATTAGTCCAAGATTCTTCCGAATGCAGATGAGTCCAAATGCATAATCCTGAGGATTCTGATTATTATGGCGCAGCCGGTTTAACCCGATTGAACCGGCCATGGGAACAAGCATGGTTTCCGGTTCAAATAATTGGGAACCGTTCCAGGTTCTGCGAACTAAACCCACCTACTAAGGATAGAGGTGTCAATATGGGTCCATGACCCATTTTTTACTCATATTATTTTGTATAAATGAGTTTTATATGAGTTGTTAACTTTTAGAGGGTCTAGTAAAAATGAGTCAAAAAATTGAAAATCAATCTTAGGAAAATATTTCCTTGATAATCTAACAGCCAATTATTCCTAACCAAAGATTCACGTACTATCACCGCTTGTTTTGCATAAACTGCATATTAATTTGAAAATCATGAGATCAAAAATAATAATAATACTATCAGACTGTCATACTAGCGATTTCCTAAATCTTATGGGTAAAAAATGGGTTACCAATGAAACCCCCATAAAGCCCATTTGACCCCATAAAAGTTTAAATCATCATTGTATTCGGATTGGATCACGGGCCGCCAACCACCGCCACCCCCCACAAGCCTTCCTCCAATCACCACCGTCTACTATCAACCTCTGTCGCCCCCCCGCCATCCACCCGCCAATCGCCATCGCCACCACCCATCTCCCTGCTGCCATTGGCAAGTCGAGCCATTTAACCTTTAAATGAGTTGTATAGATTTTCTTATAATATTAGTATGTTTTGATAATATGGATAAAAATGGGTCGATTCACATATGGGTCAGTTTCAAGTCGAGTTGAGTATGGATCATTAAATATGAGTACAAACGGGTTAGACGAATGAATATGGTTTGGACCATATTCGACTCGACTCACCTATTTAACACTTCTATTCGGGAATCAGCGATTAGAACTTGTTCTTAACTTCCCTATTGATTTATATTTTTGTATGTTGTGAATCCATATTTTACTTCGAGCTTTGTTGTTGGTAATACTAGTTTGATGTAATTGCTATATGTTTCGGTTGAAAAAAACATGAAGTGGAAAAATAAGAAATCGGTTCCCTCTAAACCCTGGAATTATGCCAAAAAAAAAAAAAAGATTAGATTCTAGAGTCGGTTCCAAAACAAACGATATGAATTTTAGATTCCAAAAACTGAAACCTGATTCCAACATGGTAAATTTTAGATTTTCCGATAGAGAAGCTAGCCAGCCTGGAACACATCACTCCCTGCCAACTACCAAGTCGTGAGAGCATGTTCCGGGTGGGACCCTCTCTCGGGCTAAGTCATGCCCCGAGCACGTGGACACAGACCACGTGCGAGATGAAAACGGAAAGAACAATTTGAGCACGTGATGCATGAGTGTAACCAACCCCCACTCCACCAACACCCTTTGCTGAGCTGGTTTGCTATTACTCTGCTGATTTTGTGGGCTCCCGCAAGATTTTGTACTATCGTCAATTTTCTTGGAGGTTTGTTTTCAGTCCCTGAAGAAGAGTCTCATGGGCCTAGCCCAACGCTTTGAAGCCCATCTCATTTTCTTTCTTCATTTTTTTTATATCTCGTCATTACCTATTAAAATCGAATGTGCCTCTCCTTTTTTTATCGTGATTTCACATACATTGCATTTGCACCGTGTATAAAAAGAAAAGGAGCATATATTGTAATAGGAATACTTAGAGAACACGACATTAAAAAAAATAGAATTTGCAATCTAATAATAACCTTTGTTACTAATCCGTGCTGTCTTAAGAGAAATTACCGGATAATTATGAAAATAAACATGTCTTGACCATGTAAAATGATTCCTAACCATTAACCAATAACCTTAAAATTTACTTCCCACAAAATTTCACATGGCATAAGAGCAAGAAGCTCTAAATTTAAATTTTTCCAAACCCCTATATGTCCCCCCTTTTCTATAATTCCGATCGTTAATTTTAAGCGAAAGTTCAGTCCATACTTACAAGAAAAGTTAGATATTTTAGCATTAAATCATACTTTCAACGAATAACTTAAACTAACATAAATCTTTAGAACAGTTGGTTGTGTTCCCATGAAATTTTGCATATTTATTCGAATATGATATGATGTGCTTTATACATGTATATACTCCAGAAGAAACGGGAATTTTCATTAATATTCTTTCATTCGCTCGGTAGCATGATACGAAAGTTTTATCAAATCGTGTAAATACGTGTATGTTATGTAAAAAGTACATGTATTTTACTCGCAAATGTAGTCAGAGCAACAAACCACATTGAATATGTGTGACGTTCGTACTGCACATGAACATAAGAAAGGCGTGTTAACATCGAACATGTGATTGTAATTTTCAAACGTGTCAATCAATTTTATTATCACGCTAATTTGCTTTCGAAATATACTACCACATTTGAGATTTTACGGGAATCGTCCAACCAACACAATGAAAAATATCTCAATAGGCAAGTCCAAAATTAACCGGAGATAATTTTTGGAATTGGCTAAACGTAGATACGTTAAAATTAAAACAAAAATTAATTGCACATTGGAACGGAAGAGCAATCGAAGAGAGCTATGGCCTCTCTTTCTTTTTTTTTTTTCCTCTTCACATCAACTAATCAAACATAAAGATTTAGCTGAAGAAGCTAAAACAGCAATGCACTGCACTCTCAGCCACAATTATTTACTCCTTGAAGCTCCTAAGACCTTTACCATCTGAGCTTCGCCGGAAAATACTGCAATTAAAAAAATTAATTAGAAAAAAATGCAAATTTTTTTATGTCAATTATTCAATAAACATATATATATATAGTAACTTTTATTTTAAGGGAAACTCACTTTCTCAATGAGGGACATGTAGTATGGCTTGACTTCCTCAACGTCGACCCGGACCTTGCTCTTGCTGTAAAGATCATACTTGCTGCAGGAGATTAAGCAGAGCGCACGAATTAGCAATTAATTAGTCCCACTTAATTACCTACTAATCAATAATTTCTGAACGAAAATACAAAAAAAAAAAAAAAAAAAAGATAACTAGACGGGAATTTTGTCATTACTTGAATATCTTAAGCCACTTCATGTTCTCCCTATCCTGCTCGTTCATAAGGTGCGTGTACGCCCCGCACCTATGCAATGCTGCAAGCAAGCAAGATGAAAGCATAAAGTTCATCATCAACTGAATTATACAAGAAACGGGTATCGGCGAAATCGCAAGATCAATTACGTACGATAGAAGGAGTGGTAGCGGATAATGAACAGCGCCGCCGGAGGGAGAGTGGTTTTGTTTTCTTTGGCAACCTGCAGATTTTTTTTTTGTGCAAAATTTTTCCAATCAAATTAACCACATTATCATAATTGAATGATTATGTCGTATATATTTTGAAAATAAAAAGGGTAGAGGTGATGGAGTTAATTACCAAGTACATGTAGTCATCGTGGCCCCAAGTTATCATCACATTGTCCAGTCCACACCCTTGGCTGTATATTCCACATTTGGTGTTGTAGGCAGGGTTGTGGTCGTCCGGGTTGCCCTTGAAGTGCTGCAACAAGTTAGCAGGAGATTAAGGTTAAGGTTAAGAATTTTTGTCTCAAATTGAATGTACGAATTGAGTAGAATTTGAGAGATTGCAAAGACCTTGTGGTGGACAATTGATTCATCAAAGGCGCATCCAAGAGGGTGTGTGTCACCTGGAGTGAAGTCAGAGTAAAAATTTTGACCAAAAAAAAAGTCAAAATAAATTAGATTTTATATTTTAGGTTGTGTGAAGAATTGAGTTGTGGCCAAAAGTTTAAAAAAAAAAAAAAAAAAAAAAAGGGGACAAGGGGAAATGAAAAACTTACCAACAACAGCCCATTGGGGAAGCCCACCAAAGCTGGGATGAAGCAGCACCTTTCCAAGATCTGAAAGTCCAGCCAATCAGTATCTTTTCAGTAAAAAAAAAAAATACATACATATTTCAGGAAAAAATTAATTTTTTTACGACAAAAATATTTCAAGAAAAAGAAATCTATCTTCTTTTGGCACCTTACTATGCAAAACAAAAAGCAAAATAAGGGACACCCGGAGGCGTTTTCTAACCCCATCGGAGATCGAGTCATCCCGAATGGTACGTAGGGTTGTCAAATCAGCCAAGAAATCGATTTTAACCAAAAAATGTGGGCAGGAAAAAAAAAAAATCAATTGAACCGGTCGGTTCCGATACCTCTGTCATTTTAGATCCGATCGAAATTCCAAAGAGGTCGGGCCTCGCATGAGGCGGGCCGGGCTTACCAGCGAACTTCGTCATTTTAGGATCTAATCTATGAAATAAGGAGTCTCCTTATAGGAATTTCTTGGCGCGTTCTCAAAATCCCCTGTTTATAGTCAATTCCTAGCTTGCTTGAACCGATAAAATAGGATCCCGACGCATATTGGTAGGGGCATATACCGTGGATAAGGCCGGTCAAATGCAGCCAATCCTCATCGGGATAATCTTTCCTGATGGCTTCAGCAGTTTGGAGCAAGTGCTCGATCTGAGGCTCGTCCAGATCAGGATCGCTGTCGTCTATCACATCGTTCAGCAGCTCACAGCATTCCCATATGCTCATCTCCGTTTTGTCCAATTTCCCATATTCCTCCCTCATCTTCTTCACCTGAATGTCCACACCATTTTCAGTAAAAGGTTGAGCACGAGAATTGTGGGGGGGGGGGGGGGGGGGGGGGGGGGGGGGGGTAGAGGAATGACGCGAACTTTAATGGAGGATTTGACAGAAAGTTCGTCGATCGTGGGTTTCTTTTCTTACAAAGTCATACGTTTGGTGGATGTGGTTCAGCCGGTAAAACTCCTCCACTGTCTTCTGCCTCTGGCTTTCTGCATCATAGTCCCTGCCAACCCAGAAGCAAAAACAGGGGGAAAATCTGTTCCATCAGCAACCATTTTGTTGCATGCAAAAATCTTGCATTTATCAGAATGATGGCCGGAGTGAGTCAGAGAGAAAACAGCGGACCTGAAAGATTGACCGAACGCATTGATCTCGGGAGCCACAAACCCGTCGTTCGACGCCTCTTTTGGCACCGCGAATCCACCATCAAGCACCAGATCATTGACGATGGCCAGAGCCTTCTGTCCCTCTGCTTGGGAACCTGAAAACACCCGCACTCACAAGATGAGATGTCCCGTCGAGTTAATCGGGGCGTCTCGACAGGCCATTCGCACGCGCGAGGATCGATCAAATCCGATACTCTACGCACTCACGTCATTAAACGAAACGACAGGGAACCTGAATAAAAAGAACTTGATGAGAAATTATGAACTTGTTGGGGGTACCATTCTCGATCTGCTCAATGAGGATAGTCATCTTCTTCGTCGACGTCCTCGTCTTCTTCTTCTTCTTCTCAAAACAGAAGCAGAGTAACAATACGGAAAGAAACCAGCTTGGAAACAGCACAGGGGAAGTATGGAAAAGCTCTTGGTTTTTCCCAATGCTGCGAGCTCCTAGTCCGGGGGAGTTTTTATAGGGAGACAAAAAGGAGTCCTGTCTTGCGATTTGAAAGCTTACGAGTCCTCACCTGTGATTTCGAACGTTTGGAGTCCTCAACCGAAAAAAGGGGGGGAAAACCAAAAATAATACTAGTTTTTTCCAACTACCCTTATCCGATGGACGCGTTCGTACGTATAAGTCCTAAGCAACGTGGCTTGAATCAAGAGGATAATATCGACTCGCTCGAGAGGGCCGTGTGCTCCACGCACCAGTCGGATTGCCAATTGCGATTTGATGGACTTGGCAAATCGACACTGATTAGACAGACGATTGACGACTTCCTTTATTAGCTTAAATACGAATTAAGCAAAATTGGGTTGGATTTGGATAGATGATATTTGACCGTAATTGGCTTATTATTGAAAAACCGAATCCGCAAAATCTTCGTTGGAGAATAATAACAGGATAGAAAATTCATAAATATATAAATTTATCTATGGTCCTTTTTTTTAAAATAGCAAAATAGTGGAATATACGTCCAGCATACGGAGTATCCATTTCAATTAGCAGTCGGTCACTCAATAAAAGTATTGTTTCTTTCTTTCTTTTTGGGTCGAAAATACTAATAATTCAAAGCAGGTATGTGAACATCATAAACTTAAATATCTCTTCAAAGGATAAAGGCATCCAGTTAATGAAGAGCTCTCAATAAAATCACTCTAGAGCTTAAATTATAAGTTGTGGCGTTGAAAATATTTCAGACTTTTTTTTTACACGATTCTTGTAGGAATAAATTTTGAGCACAGTATCCCGTCCCGTTCGATTAATTTGATCTCGCTTTCCGTCACTCGGCCTAACCCACGCGAGTCACTTGCCATCGCGGAGATTCGACACACACACAAACAATCATACGCATCAATGTCAACTATAGCCTGGTACATAATAAACGTGGATGCATTAGAATTTCGCACCGTACAAGCAGTAAATGACGACGATGATCATAGTTATATACGTGTAAACATTCCACCACAACTTCTGCAATTTCACAACATGTCAGGTCCCTCTTCGCAAATACCCAATAAATAAATAGACAAAGATAGATACATATATCTATATACGGGCTTGCAATGAAGGATGTTCTACGTAAAACTAAAAATTAGGGGTTGACAGGCAGGGCGTGAGTCAGCTTTACGTGGAACTTTTCAAATGATTTGAGCCAAAGGCTTGTTGACTTCTGGGAAATGCTGACGCAGCATCCACTCATGATCGCCTCGCCGCCCAATCGATGGCCTTTCTTTTTATAAGCGTCCTGAAATCGACGGCTGAGACGTGAGCGTCGTAACCGAAAGAGCCAATCTCCGCCGTCGGAGCTACGCAACGAGTAGACGGTGGATGTGAGCTTTTCTCTGTCACGCACAAAGGTCTGCAAGTTGTCCGATGTTTTTTTCTAGCAAAAAAAAAAAACAAGTTGTCCGATATTTTTATTTTCGGGGGTCAGCAAGTTGACGTATTCTTCTTTCTTTCTTTCTTTCTTTTTAATAGGAATGGGGTCTTTCGGTGCTGGCACTACGATCAGATGTTTTTTTTTTTTTTAACTTTTAATCAACGGTCCTGATTATTTGGGGAAAAAGAGAGGGGAGAGAGAGGATTTTTACTTAACCTATGTTTGCTTGATATATCGAAAAAGGCAGAGGGAAGATTATGAATGTTTCGGACTTTTTGTTTTGGGGTGGACAAAAGACATGAGGGTATGGACATTGATCATAGCGAATAAAAAAAATGATTTCTTGCCTCTAGTTCGCGAGGTGGTCGACCCTCGCCGAGGCGTGACCAAAGGTTAAGATCTGTTGGTGGCAATAACGAAGGGCTGAGAGGAGGAGAGGGTGAGGAGGGAGAAGCCGTGCGACTCGAGGGCATTGGGGTTGGGGTCGACGCAAAGAGAGTAGAGAGGGTAGGGCCTCAAGGTGGTTGTTGTGGTGCTAGGAGGGACGGAGATCCTATGAAGACGGTGGTGTCAAGTTGTGATGTTTGGAGCTTGATGTCTTACCTTAGGGCAGGGGAGCCCCTGAAATTTCGGAGTTTTATTAATTTTCTCCTATAAAAAGTAGAGGTGAAGGGCCCAGATTTCAAGAGATTCGGATCCGTGATGTTTGTCTTCCATGGTTTGGTTGGATGTGGGAAACATAACGCGATGAAGACGATTTTGCCAATAATTTTTTTTTTACTTTATATTTTTTAATTAATAAAAAATAAGAAGGAAAAAATAAATAAAAAATAAAAAGGCGGATGACAAAAATGTCCCTGAGGCCAAGCCAATTTTTTTAAGACAACACGATCACTTCATACTTTTATTTAAAACAAAATCCACTTTAGAATTTTATTTGAAAAATACGACATTTGGGCTCCTATTTGAAATTTTTTCCTAATTTAATTATGCCAATTAAGTCTTAAATATTTTTACATTTTGTTAATTAAGTTCGTCCTATCAATGTTGGCTTAAAATCACTATTGTGAATGTCAACCGTTCTATGTGGCATCATCGACGTTTATTTGGAGGACTTATGATAGTATTTTAATATTTTGAAGAAAAAATTTAATGTTTTCTTTTTTTTCTTGTTTTTCCCTTTCTTTACATTTTTTTTACGGTGATTGCCGAGGATCGCCCCCCTTACCTGGCCTCAACCAAATCTTAGCAAGGCCATTGTGGCCGCAAGTGAGGTTGCCAAGATTTGGATTAGGGCCAAGACCCTCATCTGTGGTTGGGGAGGACGTCGCGGTCGGCGAGGAGCCCATCAACCCTCGCCAGCCCAATAAAAAAGAAAAAGGGAAAAGGAGTTGATAAAATGAATAATTACTAAACAATAAAAACAAAAAATTCTCCATGACAATATCGACCATGGCACATAGAACGGCTGACATAAACGTCAACGATTTTCGACTAAAATTGAATGGATGGATTTGATTGGGCAAACATGAAAAGGTTGAACATTCAATTGACACAATTAAAAGTATTATGACTGAATTGACAAAAGTGTCATAGGTTTAGGATTTTTGTACAATTTTTTTTTTGTTTCAACAAATATCATTAAAGCTTACAAAATGAAAGGAATTTTTATGTGGCACGCAAGCGATATAGAGAGAACAGTTCAACTAAAAACGTGCCTCTCTCTCTCCCTCTCCCTCTCCCAAGTTCTATGTTTTCTTGTCTTGAAGTATCCTTCATTGATTTCGTGGACGAAGTCGTCGACTTCCTCCGGAAAACAGAATGTTTTGTTCTGTGAGTTCAAAAGTTATATTTAAAACGCAAACACATCGGAAGGACCTGCTCTCCCAGATCTGCTCACTCGTTCCGACTTTAGTGTTTGCTCCATATGGTTGAACGCTTTGTAAGTCTATGAGGCTCTTTCATTGCTGCCTTCGGCAATCAACTCAACTGAAATTGATTTTGTCGTCAATTGGTATATTTTTTTTTCACAAATCTTCTATCTCGACCTAAAGTTATATCTAGATTTGGGTGCTTTTTTATTTCAATCAAGAAATAGATATGGGAGTTATAACGTGTTTTCTATGCTCTTTTAATCTGGTGGTATGGTTGTTATTTTTATTATTTTTTTATGGTGATGGTGTTAGAACGCCGAACCTGTGCACACATCACCTTTTGGCAAAACTGTAGCTGATGACGAGGGAAATCTCGGCACGTGCTCGTCACTAAAGTTGATCCGAGATTTTGTGATTGGCCGTCGATTGTGTATCGATGCTACGACATACTGGTCCTTGTGAAATTAGCGAGGTCCCGTGTTTGGTCCGGAGAGATAGCGGAAATTGTTTTCAATCTGTGGAAAAGTCTAGTTCAAGAAAGAGGAACATGACTTTTCTCAAGGAACGTAGAGCGCTGGATGATGGATCTCCCTGCTTACGTCTTTCCATTTTTCGTCAAACAACTGCTACGCAGAAAAACTAACTCGTTGGCAACCCCGTGACGGGAATGCTTTGCGACCGGTGATGCTTCTTCGCTGTTTTCAATCGGCTATGGCGTTCGTGTTTATGCAGTTCTCTATCAGAAATCGATGTCTGTTTAGCTGTAGTTGTTGGGAGCTATTATTTGCCTAGAAGGTGTTTGTGAAAAATGCTTAGAGAAATTGGGATTGAACTTTCACCGGCATCGCAGCGTCAAAAATTACTTGTTGCCATCAACTGCTCCGAAATTTGATGCGTCTCCTCTCTTCTACGCGAGTCGATTGTCCAAGCAAGACCACGAGACTCTTGTCATATTGGGCAACAATGGATTGTTCACGCCGGCAGAGATATTTTTGATATCACAAAAATTGGTGATATGTTGACAACTTGACATTATTCTCAAATTAATGAGATAGCTCTCGCAGACGTGGATAGTTTATTTTCTTTTGTAGAATCAAATTATTTTCATTCCAGACAAAGAGAGATTAGCCAAAGGGAAAATTACCAAAAAGAAGTCCTAAACTTCTAACAGTTATGAGCATAATACCAAAAAAAAAAAAAACTCTAATTTTAGCATTTGTGACAATTATATCTAAAAAAAAAATTATCTCGTAAAAATTCTTAAACTTTTATATTTATCCTAATTCTACCCAAAACTTTTACTTTTATCTCAGTTTTACCAATCTAATAAAAAAAATCTCAATTTTAACATATGTCCCAATTATATCTGGAACTTTTTATTTTTATCCAAATTCTATCACCGTTAGTCTTCCGTCCATAATCACCGCTAGTTAATCCTATGTGGCTCGAGCTTTCTTGCCGAACTTACGAAGGAATCTTTGAAATTTAGAAATAATAGGTTTCAAGGACGGCGGGATTTTAGATCGTTAGTCATGTCTAGCATTTTTTGGACTGTTGAGCGTCGACAAGAATACTGAACGTGCGGTCTTGATTAACTCTATATCTTCCGGCAATATGTACGGGAAGCAAACAACATAAGAGAAGTTCAGAGATGTTTTTTTTAGTCAACTTTGATAAGACGTAATTCATTAACAACGTGAAAATGCCACATATGTTTAACTAATGTTGATTATGGATAGAAGGCTAACTATTGTTGAATTGAGATAAAAATAACAGTTTGAGGTTTAAAGTTTTGGACATAATTGAAACATATGTTAAAGTTGATGACTTTTTTGATACTGAACTAGTAAATTTTGGACGAAAGTAAAATTTTTTGATACAATTAAGACAAATATAAAAGTTTGAGGTTTTTTATGAGACAAAAAAAGTTTGAATATAATTATCGCAAATGCTAAAGTTTTTTTTTTTGGTATTGGGCCAACAATTATGCCAATTCTGTTCTAATTTGTTTTACCAGTTGAGTCATAAAACTTTTGTAGTTATGTCAATTCAGTCTACTTTAGTAGTCGGTGCTAACATGGATAATTTTTAAATAATAATATTTTTTGTTACAATTTTAAATTAAAAACTAATGTGACTGGCGAGGGCTTCACAACCCCCGATCGAGCTTTGCCAGGCTGGCAGTCGGCGAGGCCTTGGCTAGGCTGGCCTCCCTCAGATCTGGGGGAGGCGACATCTCTCGTTGTCACGCTTTGCCAGGATTCGTGAGGTCTTGGGCGAGGCCTCCTTCCCCTACGGCCACCATGGACTCGCCTCGCCTCGCCTAACAGAGGCCGATCGAGGGCCACAAAGCCCTCGCTAGCCACAATAGCAGTAGATTTTGAACAAAAAAAAAAAGAAACATAAAAAAAATATTGAAATATTAAAACACTATTAAAAGTTGCCCACGTCAGCAATGGTCGATAAAGTGGGCTGAATTGACACAATCGCAAAATGTTTAGGACTCAACTGGAAAAAAAAAGTATAGAATTGAATTGGCACAATTACAATAAGTAGGTGATTTTTTTTTCTTTAAAATATTTCTCCCTTTACCCAAGTACCAGGAAAATTCTTTTCCTTTTCTCGAAGAAATAACTTTACTTTCCAAAAGGATTACATTTCGCGAAACGAACGGAGTATCGACACCGGCGAAAAATTTCTCCAGGAGATTAAACGGGGACCACGAGGCACATCAATAGGAGCAAACCGATAAGGGCCGGCAGAAGGATAGGAAAGGCGTCGTGATGGCCCAGACTTAGTAGAATAGGCCTGATCGTTGGGCGGGCCCAAAGCATATCGACGGAATGAACCGATCAAAAGCGTGAACGAAAGCGAAGGATGCAAAGACCTAAATCGCTGAGCGGGCCTGGATGGGTGCTGGGTCTCAAATTTTGCCAAAGGGAATCTTAGGCCGATCAAGATTTTTTCTCGTTCTCTTGGCGAAGGACGTGCGATTAATCTGACCCAAGGACGATGCATCACGTCGTCCAAGGTACGAGAATGTTTCGACCCCAAAAAATAGATAAATAAGGTAAGCGAAACTAAACTGATCCCCATTTCTGCAGGCTCGACAAGTCGTCGCGGGATGAGAAAAAATGAATAATTTGAAACATGTTTCCTTGAAAATGATTGCTTAAAATAATCTGCCGGTAAATTCCCAAAATAATATACGCCTAAAATCATTTCTTGAAAATTGAAATTATTTTGCGCTAGCTCGTTTTTGTAAGCGATTCAAGCAATTGATTCTGAAAATTGATATCAACGACCTCCGTCGGCCATGCCCAGCTCTCGCCAGCCCTTTCTAGCAATTATTTTGGCCTTACATTTCATAGGGAGAAGGTATTAAAGGAATTCACATGAGTATTTTCCGTCAGCTAAGTTGGACGGAATTAAAAGGACGAACTTGATTATATAAGAAAATTATCAAAAAAGTCCTAAACCTATTGCAATTGTGTCAAATCAATCATAAACTTATTTTTTACCGATTCAGTCCTAAATATTTTGTAATCGTGTCAATTCAGTCCTTCCGACAAATTTTGGCCGGCCGACGCTGACATGGACGCAGGGTGACAACTTAATAGTTTAAATATTTTTTTGAACTTTTTTTAAAATATATTTTTCATTTCTTTTCCTTTTTACTCCTGCCATCTCCTTCCTACGCTTTGTTCATCTTCTTCCTTGGTTTGGGTTAGACCATAGGACAGTCGGCCAACGTCGCCGATCTCGCCTCGCAACGGCTAGGTGAGGGTCGCCTTGCCGAGTCGCTTGAAATTAGAGCTCGACTCAGCAACCATGACTGCCGCTTCAGCTTTCTTTCTCACTCTGGCCATTCACTTCTCATCCTCGGTCGCAAGCTGAGTTGAATTGATCGGGCCATTTTGCAGGTTTTATTGTTGTCTTAGCCCAAATCTACGCAAGATGGAGCCTCGCCAGCCCAGATCTCACCTTGCATGGATATAGGAGTGAGACCGAGCCTTGCCTGGCCATGGAGAGGCTCGAGACGATCGACGAAAGAACAATATGCAGATGGACATAGCGAGAACTCATCGGCCCAACGGCAGATGTCAATCAAGGTCCCAACTCTGAAACACGCTCACAGTGTTCGACCATCATCCACACCAAGAAGTTCTGAAACGCGCTCACAATATCAGATTTGGGTTGGCCAACAAGAGCCCGGCTACTGCGAGGCTTGACCTCGCTCGCCACGACGAGGTCAGGCCTCCACCAGCCATAGTGAGGTCGGTGAGCCTCGTCGGCCGTCCTTTGGTCAGTCGTCAAAGTGGAGGAAGAAGATGAGGGACGAAGAATAGGGGATGTGGAAAAAAGAAAAAGAAAAAGAAAATAAAAAGAAATGAAAAAGTATTTTAAAAACAAATAATTTTAAAAAATCTAAAAAAATATTAGGTTGCCAGCAGGGTGGCGTCCACGTCAACGTCGGCTGGCCAAAATTTGCCGGAAGGATTAAATTGACATGATTACAAAATGTTTAAAACTGAATCGACAAAAAATAAATAAATTTAGGACTGAATTGGCACAATTGCAATAAGTTTAGGACTTTTTTGGTAATTTTCCCTGATTATACCGATTTGAAAATTTTCAAGATTGATTACGCTTTTTGAAAGTTTTAAAACTTAATTATACTTTCGTGATAAATTTTAGAACTTTCAGTTCATTTATAAAAAAAAAAGGCAAATAAATCTATGCAATAGGTTAGATACCTCCATCCATCGGTGGTTTTGAATTCACCAAATTACGTGAGGTAATTAATAATCTCTTAATTGAAAAATAATATGACGATTGGTTTTATTCCGTCGATTATGAATACTTTATTGTAATCGTGACGTTGTAACTATCACGCCCACGATGCCACCGCCCGGATGTTAGAGATATTTAGAATGTTCTCTAGATCTATATATATATATCGCTCGTGATTGTGCATGTCCTTGGGAGATTTTTCCATATCTCCGACCATGCACATCTCGGTCTAATTAGGTCACGTAACTCTTCGATGTGTTCTAATATTTCTATCTTCCACATATATTTCTCTTCTTGGACATGAGAATTTCGACGTTCATGGACGTTTCATCCTTTTTTTTTTGTTTTTTAAGTTGCAAACACGTTGGAATACAAAACAAGGCGCATGCAGATTCTGCTGCTGGGCAGAAAAATTTACAGGTAGAACCCAAGTATAACTTTCGATTGGCGGAATCGCTTCGGATAAATGCAGCGCGATTTGCAAAGTGTTGTTCACTGAGTAGAACCAACTTCGTGAGTTAGAACATAAGATGACAAGTTCGTGCGGTGAAAAGCTACTGGTGCCCTAAGATAATA
Source organism: Rhodomyrtus tomentosa (assembly GCA_028455895.1). Classification (NCBI taxonomy): domain Eukaryota; kingdom Viridiplantae; phylum Streptophyta; class Magnoliopsida; order Myrtales; family Myrtaceae; genus Rhodomyrtus; species Rhodomyrtus tomentosa. Next base: position 39,062,873 of record JAPCWY010000004.1, read on the forward strand.
TTCAAAGAGAGCTAGCTAGTCAAGCCCTCCACGAAGACGACGGCCTTCGTCCCCAGACTCGAGCTTTTTCTCCAAGAGTCCCGACGCTCTCATCCAGCGAACTTGGCCGCTCCTCGCTAGAGAGAACAGTCAAGTCGGGAGACGAATCACGCGTGCACTCGGTTAAAAATTTCCAAAGCCGCGGTTGACAAAGGGCGGGGGCGGTTAAAAAAAAAAGGCAAAAGAAAGAAAGAAGCCGGTCAAGCCTCGAACGACAGCGTGCGATGCGGAACACGCCGAGAAGTTAGAACCATCCAGGTGTATGGCGAACGCTGCTGCTCCAGCAGCAGCAGAGGGAGGGACTGATATTATTGTACCGTAGCGCCATTATTTCATGTGACTTTCGATGCGGGGGGGGGGGGGGGGGGGGGGGGGGGGGGCGGGGGTTCTGATTTGCTGGTGCGGCAATAACAAATTCTCTGCAGAGAGGACTTTTTCTGATGACGATGGGTGGCGCGGGCCGCGGCACATGGCCGGCTCTCGAAGGGCGCTTGCCTTTGAAGGCCCTCCACGTACCACCATGAGTCACCATCGATGGGACTGCGATCTCTTTTTTTAAAAATAAAAAAAGATAGATCTTGATGTTAGGTTCGTTCCTCGCTCATGTGCAGCCTCCTTTTTCTTTTTCAGTTCTGATGCGTTTTCTAGATTTAATAATGAGATATGCTTTGCTTTTTGGAAGAATCCGAAAGCTAGGGTTTTCAAAACAGGGCCTCGAGCCTGACGTTGTACCCGAGGGCATGCAGGATCTTCACATCTGTACGCCGGCGATGGTGTCCAGGTCTCCTCACTGCATGTGCAAGGGGGGGTCACGCATTCAGTGGCACCAATTTTGCTGAGAGGCCTTTTTCCGTGATATAAATATGGTGGGGATTGGGATGGGAGTTGGTCAAGAGATGATGGATCGTGTTCGCTCTGTGCTAGCACGAAGATGTTAAGCTTTCTTTGGTCAAATTGCAACCGAGGAGGAATTCAACATTGTTGCTAACGTCGACCTACGATCGGTTTCGCCACGTCGTATGCGGTCATAGTGCTTCGAGTTGGATGTTTTCTCTTGCCGTTGCGAGTCAATGAAGTTTCGTTGTCGAAACACGTGTAATCCGAGGGCGGATGAAGGTGTTTTTGTAAAGTTCTTTCGAAAGATCCGTTTAACCCGTTTCCGACATATTTTCACGAAATGAAAGTCTAGTGAGTCATCCGATCCACCCCAAATTTCTAAAATACTTTGAGAAAATTCATTTCTAAACTGAAGTGAGAACGTAGATCTGAATAAGTATGATATCGAGTGGGGGCGAAAAAGAACGAAGAGACTTCCATAAACGTTGATTTTGTATAAGGGAGTTGTACTCCTATTTACGACCTAGCTATTTTTATGCTCATATTATATTTTTAAATATATTTATGGCTTGTTTATTGAACCTAACAACTCACTCCAATGTTTGAGTTATTAGTTATAAGGCATGATGAGCACATGCGTACGGATATCATATTCCACTCAATGAGTTGCCAAGGTGGCCTTAGGCTTTAGTTAGGGGAATCAAGATGCCTATGAATCATTATTGCTTCTAAAAGAAGCCCCCTAGGACTCTTCTAATCTCTATCCACAAACTCAGCATGAGATCAAGAAATAGATCGTCTAAAATTTACCTAAAAAGTTAGGCCCTAACCGTTTAATTTAGGCCGTTCGTATTATAAATAGATGTTTCGAATTATAATTAAAAATATATATATAAAAATTCAAAAGATTGACTCATAAAAATCAAAAATCTGGACCGTCCGTTCAAAAATGGACGATCCAAATTGTAAGGTTAGATGCCTAACCTTTTAAGGAAATTTTAGACGATTCGAATCTTGATATCAAGCCCTCCCTAACCAACTTCTTAGTCATAACCTCGTTAAAGGGGACATGATCTTATCCATTCCGACAATGAATGTTTTGTGTTACTTCTCACCCAACGCTTCGAGAAGTTCTTAATGTCCTTCCCCTTGCCTCTTTAAGCAATGTCATTGTGACACCTCTTTCTTTTTTTCTTTTTTCTTTTTTTGGCCCCCATGAAGGGCTTGATGGAGAGAGATCAATCAAAATCTCCCTAAAAGCTTTGTCCAAACAAAGAAGATTAGGGGGGAAAGTGGGTTTTCCTTCTCTTAACATGTATTCGTCTCGTGTATATGCTCCTTAAGGGGAACCCAAAAAAAAAAATCAACAGTAGAATAAAAACTCAATTTTGATTTGCATGAATTTGAATGAGCTATGGACAATCTTGGATTGCCAAAATGTACATTGCATCTATTGAAGGGATTATGAAAGTTCATTACCTGAATGGAAAAGTTTTCGTCATTCGTAATTGGAAGAGTTAGATTGAATGATCGTCATTGTAACCCATTGTATAGATAACTAGGCAATCAAGGAATAAATTGACCCTTATCCCAATATGATTAGGAGTGAACGGTTTCATGATCGGTCCAGGTTTTGGTGAGACATGGAATATACTCGTCAGTGCCGGTTTACCAGTTTTTGAAACTCAAAACCTACGCTACATACCTTAAGACCAACAACTCATTCCGTCACGGGTTTCAGAGTCTGCCCAAGTTCCTCCTATATTTTGAATTGAATGATTGTGGTGAATTATCACTTCTTATGATTACCACTTACTGCTACAATCAACGACCACAACTCATATTTAGAAGCATGAAGAATAAAGCATATTAACAAAATAAAGGCCTTAATCATAGATATCGTTGGAAATACAAATTCAAATTAGTGGTTCTAGATTACACATTCATCATCAAAAGTCATGAAATGCGGCAGGACCATTCAAAATTTTAAAACAAAAATAACACAAAGACTTATTACACTTAAAGCCTAGAATCTACTCGTCCAAATTGATTCCTTAATTTTTGAAATCTGAAATATACCTTACATTTTTTAAACTTAAAACCAGACTAATTGCCATCGATCGATTCTCGATTATCGTTTTTATTCCGGAACCATACTCACGTGATAATAGAAATCACTTCCTCTCCATTTTCAAGGAATTATTCTCGTACTTATGGAAAAAATCAAAATTTGATTATGCTAATATTTCCCACGCAAGTCTCATTAATATGGGGAAAATGGATTAGACTTTTCTAACCATTCCTTTCCTCTTTCAATTTAATTGTTCTATTTTTATATTCTTCAATAATTTTTTTTAACTGACGCGGCAACTTTTTAATGCCTCTGTCTCCCACTGCCTTTTTACTTAACCACTGTTGTGCCGAACCAAAACGGAGTTAAGGCTGACCGCTTTACTGTATGGAAATTACAAACCACCCCACATAAGGTTAATTGTTTAGTAATTTTTTTATTTTCGGGTCAAAACTGCCACAGTAACTTCTGTATGTCCCTTCCCCAGCATTTTTAACCTAACCACGGTTGAACCAAAACCCAACCAGAGTTAGGCCCAGGCGCTTTATATTCCCACCACCGCCAACCCTTTAGCTTCTCCACCATGTACCTCGCCCGTAATCTCCCACCGTCAAAATGATGATCGGCGAGTCCCGCCACCCTCTCCACCCCACTGTACGCATCCCTCTGTGGCCATCCCTCGACGATCCTGCGGACGAAATCCTCTCCCCCTTCGACGCGGACCACCTTGCTGCCACGACCGCCGCTAGTCCGTACGCTCTGCAGGACATCGTCGCGGCGTTGCAGCGCCACCAGGCGGACCCGGACTCGGATGGCCCGGACTCACCCGTCGACCTCTACACGTCCGACCACTTCCGCATGTACGAGTTCAAGGTCCGGCGGTGCGCGCGCGGTAAGTCCCACGACTGGACCGAGTGCCCCTACGCCCACCCGGGCGAGAAGGCGCGGCGGCGCGACCCCCAGCGTCACGGATACTCCGGCGCGGCCTGCCCCGACTTCCGGAGCGGGCATTGCCCGAAGGGAGACGCCTGCGAGCTGGCCCACGGCGTCTTCGAGTGCTGGCTCCACCCCTCACGGTACAGGACGCAGCCCTGCAAGGACGGCCTCAACTGCACTCGGCGGGTCTGCTTCTTCGCCCACACCCCCGAGCAGCTGCGCGTCGTGGCCGGGCAGCAGAGCCCGCGGAGCGTCGAGTCACTGTCCTCGTCCCCGCCGGCGTCGCCGATGTCGCTGACCCGGTCGCCGTTCCGGGCCGACCCGGTGGTCGAGATGGTCGTCTCCCTCCGAAACTTGCAGCTCGACAAGGTGAAGTCCATGCCTCGCGGCGGGTCCAGCTCCGGTTCGCCGAGAGGCTCCAGAATCCTACCCGGGTTCTATAGCATGCCCACGACGCCGACCCAATCCACCCCGACGGCGCGACACGGTCTTGGGTATCTCGATTCCTGGGAGAGCGGTTACGAGGATGAGCCGGCGATGGAGAGGGTGGAGTCCGGCAGAGACCTGAGGGCCAAAATGTTCCAGAAACTGAGCGAGGAGAGCTCGTTCGATACGGTCCGACCTGAATCCGACCCGGATGTCTGGTGGGTATCGGACCTGGTCAAATAAAAGTGGGATCTGTCTTACCGTTTCCCCTCCTCTTCACTGTAAATACCGACCCGAAAGGGAGGAGAGGGAAAATATCGAATGATTTCGGACTCAATCTACTGTACATGTACGGTGAGGTAACTAACGATCATGCCGAAGCGGAGCTTGGAAGATGGCTCTCAGTTCCGCCGGAGAAGACGATCGATCGATCGATAGAGACTGGACGGTTGGGCGACATTTTCTGTTGATAAGGGGCTGATTCCGAAAACGCAGAAAGTCTTGATTTTTACAGGTTTCGTTCTCGATTGCTTTCGTTTTTTGAGTCCCCCCAGTGAAGAAGTGTGTCCGCAGGAGGAGCCATCGTCGATGGTCGTGTCGTGATGCAGTGATATATGAAAATCGAAAGAGTGTTCTTGTAAATCATCATGTGTTTGGTGATTCTGGGGTGTATATATTTGTCCGGCGCTGGCCGAAGACAATTATGGTATAACTATAATCGAACAAAACCCCTTTTTTTTTTCTTTTTTTCTGGCCCTCCTCCTGCCTCTCTTTGCTCAAAATCGACCCGAGCTTTAAGTTCGTGACTCTTGTTATTACTGATTTCCATGTATGGAGTGCCCTGTCTGTAAGCTAAAGGTACGATTTTTATATATGCCAATATTAGTAAAGTGGGTTTTCCTTTACAGTGGAATCCAATATTTTTTTTTTGTGGTCATACATCGAAGTTGGCCTCTTAAACGAGTATGGAGTACGTCTAATTGTAGGATGCGACGGGTGGCAATTGACGATTAGATTTTATTTTATTTTTGTTATGTGTTCAATTTTAAAAAAACTTATGGTATTAAATTTAATTTAATGTAAGATAAATTTATTATAAATAATATTAGTTTGAGATTTTCGAGATAATAAAATTAATTTAAAGTAAATTTATTATAATTATATCATTTTAAGATTTTTTTATGATAATTTAAATTAAATTTATCACAATTATATTAATTTAAAGTTTTTTGTTATAAAAAAATTGAGATAAAATTGTGATAAGGGCATCAATTTTGAATTTTTTATGATATTAAAAAAAAAGTTTAACTATGAAGAGAGTTTCATGCCGGGGCGCGTTTGGGTTTTTGGCTTTTCGCGTTTGACCGGGAAATCGATAATTGCATGAGAGATTGACTCACCAGTCGGCATATGCTTGTCTTGTCTCTCCTCCTCCGTCGACCTGAAGGCGTTGACTTTGACGTTGACCACGAAATATCTCTCCCCCACTTCAAAAACCAATCTGCCCCCAAATTTCATTTTACCTCATCGAGATTTGTTCGGGGCTAGTGGCACATCGTTCTCTGGTCGCTCCCCGTTCTCGACAGGGGTTCGTCTAGTCCGTTCGCGTCACGGCGTAGAGTAATCTCGACTCCGCTCTTATGGTGTGACGGCGGTGGCGAATACGCCTCATTCTGCTAGTAAATATATTGGAGTCTTTCATGAGATCAACATATTATATGATCTTGATCACTTGACTTGCGATGGAACGAAATTCATGGCGAGCGTTACCCCGTGCATGGGCACTTATACGATTTGGGACTTGTCGTAAGGCGAGAGAGGAGGGGTGGCGGAACTATGAACCCAATGAGATCATACGCCAAATGCTTCATCACTCGGTAAGTACCATTTGCGAACTTAGTCAAATTTGTCATGAAGATTAGACTACCAATTCAACGACCAATCTAGTGGGAGAATTTTAACATCATCACCACAAATTTCTTTTGCGTAGACCGTCCAAAATATGTTGTTGGTCATCAGATTGTGGTGTCCTCTCTCCATCGCTATCGTTATCGCTTGTCGATTTGTTGCATTTTGAAACGTCAATTTTCACGATTTTTTTTTTTTTGCAATAAAACTTATGTGGATGATCTGATGAATATAACTAATCATCATGCATGAATCACACGAAAACATGGGTGAGACCTAATAAGGAGTCTCACGGGCTTTTCGAAACGCGATCGACTTAATTTAGCATACTCGATCTATGCAATGGTCCCTCTCGGCTCTTTCGCCGCGTGGATCCGAGGGCCAAAACGATGAGGATGACACTTGGGGGCTCATTCGTGAGCGATGAGCAGTCCTTTTCCATATGTTGACGGCGAAGGGAACACTTCATTGCAGTCCCAAGAGGTCCTAGTCCTAGCCCGACCGTCGTGAGATATTTCGTAACAAGGGTTTCACGGAAGACGCCATTGCTTCCTCTCCCTATCTCATCCCTGGACCAGGAAACGAAAGGAAGAGAGAAGAAACCATCCTTTCCTGCTCCCGTCGAGCCATGGGTATGACAACATTGTTCGCTAGTGTTGTTTCGTTTCTTAACCTATGTTTTGTTCTGTAGGAGATATGCTGCACATATTCCCCTTGTTACCTCCAAAAATCAAACACTCCCGGTACGATGGTCAGCGCGACACGTTCGCACAAATCTCAATCGGATGTGTGGACGGCAGAAATCCGACACCTAGAAAGAGTCTAAGGGCGTGCATGATAACACTTCTTGGGCGAGAAGTGATTCTAGCAAGGAAATGGATTTTTCAGCTTTTGCTTTGAAGTAGAAGTTGAATTTTCAGTTTCTATTTTAAAAATTAATTTCTGATAGAGAAATGCGTTTGACATGGGTCAAAAAAGAAAATGTTCGAAACATTATTGAAAAAATATTCGACGACCGGCGGCGGACTTCTCGAATGGAGAAGTACAAAATCGGCTAAAAATTTTGTCAGAATTAGAAAATCCTATCATAAGTCGATTTTTTTACCAAACGGTTTTCTACTTTAGATTGGGTTTTACCAAACGCATTTCCCTGCCAAAATGACTTCTGGTAGGGAAATGGAAGAAAAAAAAAGTGTCACCATGCAACACTAAGTCCACGTTCAAAAGCTTAAACTCAATGAGTTGTGGGATAATTAGGACGTATATTAACTATTGTCTGCTACACTTGCATACCATATTTCTCTAACACACCTCGCACCTGCATCCTAATAATCTTTGCTTCCCCCTTCACGTGTGAGCTCAATATTAGATTTGCTCCCTCTTAATCAACTTGAATCTCTATCGACGCCTAACTTCATCATTGGTCTCTTTCTTCGGACCGAACCTCAAATCTTCCATCAGGCTCGCGTTGCTACGTCATGATGCACGTCGCCCGCCCGAAAATTGAGTTAGCCACTAGATTCCATTGTCGAGATAATTACCAAACACCGGAACACATATTGAAACGCCCACCAATCTACTATCGGCTTTGATATTAATATTGAGTGGTTTTAGACTTATCCCACCCTCCAAAGTTAGCTAAAAAAGGCGAGGCTTTACTTCATACTACCAATGTGGTATAACTCCAATGGTGACTATCCTCAAGCGAAATTAATTCCCGAATCGAGCGTACGGAGAGAGAGAAATAGAGAATTGGGGAAGAGCAAGATGACTACCATGGGCTATGTTGGTTTCTATGTGTCGTTTTACTCGTTTGTTTTCCTTTCTTGGTTTGGAAAGTAAGTGGTGGATTAACCAAAGCTAATCCCATGATTAAGGCTTTTAAGAGGGGGGGTTCGGGTTCTACTGATCCCCTGCAAAATTGGCTTTTAGGCACTCAACGAACATTGAACGCACTCGCCCATCGACCGAAAGCAGATTCAGCAGGAGGAGGAGGCAGGTAAACTGTGCACACGACATGACATGACACTATCCTCAAGCAAGGGACAGGTGGAGATCACGAGACATGATGAGATCTCGATTTTGACAATGGAGCTGACCCAAGGAAATAGGAAATGGCGGCTCCATTCCTCTCCACCACCACTTTTTCTCTCTCTCTTTTTGGCCATATTTGGACTATTTATCCCGTCCTCCTTATGGGAATCTCTCCATTTTTCCCTCTTTTTTTTCCTTTCATTCGTGTAATGTTAGGGGGTATAGCAAATCAAATCCTATGTCCCTTGTGCGTAGCACCGCGTTCCTAGGGAGAAAGACATTACCTCTGAACAGTTAGCGTCCGACATTTTCTTGTTGCGTAGCGCCGCCGGGATGTTTGTGCCGGGTAAGTAATTGCGAGGTACAAAGCCCGTGCTTTAAAAGATTTACAAGCCACGGCCGGTCAGGCCCAAGTATGGTCCGAAGGCCACGTGAATCCATGCTATCCGAATCATTAATTGCGCAGGTCTCGCCATAAAGATATACTCGATCAAACGGTCCGCACGAACTCGGTCTATGTGGTCTTTATACAGGTCATCAAACGCCAGAAGCGTCCGAACGATGCGGCACCATCCATATAAAGGACGGAGCTCTTATGGCGCTTATTTCGACGGAATGCCATGTGAATCGAACCGAAAGAAAAGGATGGGTTGGTTTAAATCAAATCTTGCTGGACGAATTTATTGAAACATGGGAGAAGACATTCTATCGGCTGAAATAATTCAATTCCATGCTTGAAGTTGCCTTCGTTTCCATGCAATAAGTTCACATAACAGAAAGCGCCCAATCAAGCAAAACAATTTACGCGTGTCAGGCATGTCGCAGCCTGAAAATTAGGTGTCAAGAACGCGCTTCGGTTTAGAGATTGTAGTCGGCGAATGTAATAAAATTGCAAGCGACGTCAAGCGACGTTCATAACATAACATTGTGAGTCTCGGTTAGGCCTGGAGGCCTACACATCATTTGAACTGGCTTAGCCCCCAAATAAATAAATAAAAAGATATTGTTGTCCATCAATCAAAGCTCAGTTGGGCTCGAAAGTATTGATAATTGATTTTGAGGGCTTGGACAAGTCCGTCTTCTCGAAAGGGTTTAGCTTCGCTAAGTCATTTTAGCCCCACACGTTAATATTTCATTTGGGGAAAATTCTCGAGCTAACCTCTCGGTTCGCGGTCGCCATGTGATGGTCGCCTTGACCAATCGCGAAAAGATGTTTGATGCCAAAAGACTTTTGAATTAAGGGGGAGTAGGCTTGATGCTAACATATTTTCTTCCCGAAAATGATCGGTATAGACGAAACCAGCGTTCCGAAGGTTCTAAATCGACCCGCCTAGAAATACACGTCATAAAATCAATTGCGAAACTTATGGAAGTCCAAGGTTTTACTATTCCCCCGTGGAATAGACCAAACCAGCTTTCTCGAATCTCGTGTGACATGTACCTAAGGTTCTAATTAGTTTAGTATTTTACTTGCAATTGCATCCTCATTTTCCATGATATATATATATATATATATATATATATAAAATTGAGAATTTTCACGTGCAAGAGACTATTTTTTAAATTAATTTTTTTTTATAATTAAGATATCTCATGTGCAATGAACTATTCATTGAAATAGTGGTGGTATGAGTTAGGGGTGTGCAAACTGGACTGAACCGGCCCGAATTGGCTGGGTTGGTCCGGTTCTTGAGGTTGGCGATCCGGTCCTCGGTTCCATGGTTTGGGACCGGATCGAACCGAACGGACAATGTTTTTTTTTTTTTAAAATAATCTTTATATAGAGTTAACCTATTTTTAACATTCTGAGAAGTCCATGAATCTCATCTTATAATTCTTGAGTTTAGTGGTGTCATTGTAGATATTATTTAGCAATTTGAGTTTTGATATTACTTTGGGACAAAATCAGGTCTTAATTGATGATAAGATATGTTCATTATGATGGGCACGTATACAAAAAATAAGCACGTAGGTGCATGAGTACATAAACTTGAGTCATTATGTAAATTTGAGAAATTTATTTTTTTTTCACAATCAAAAATAAAAAAGAAAGAAATAAAATCAAAGTTATGTTTCATCGCCCACCTGAGTTCAGCGGGCCACATGGGGACGTCGACTATGAGCATAAAATATCATGTGAAGCTTTCAAGGCCGAAGTGAAGACACGTTGGGTGCCCTTAATATTTACGTGGATGTCTTGCCGTCGTAGGTTGATTAGGTCCATGGTAGGATCAGACCGGCCCGGACCATGCACATCCCTATTATGAATGCCCATGTCACTGGTTAAATCTTCCACGACGCAGCCGAGGAGATTCGAACCTGAGACTTCATCAATTTAACTGTTTAAGATATATGTACCTCATCAACTCAGCTAACGCTTCTTTGGTGCCAAAACCAAGGTAAAAAACGTTAAACAGCGTCGCAACTCTCCTAGGACAACGTAGGAAGATCGCTTAGTTAATTTAACCTTTCTTTGCTTTCGCTCGAAATTTCACAGAAACGACCGCCGGAATCTAGAAATCTTCTTTTGACAAAAAAAAAAATGTAGAAATCTTCAACTCAAAAAAGAAAGGAAAAAAAAAAAATCTACAAATCACCGCGACATTCCCCCTCCCCACGAGGGAAAAAAACGAAAAGTAGCTCGAGAATTGCAAAACTCGTGCAATGAATTTTCCTTGAACGCCAGTAGTACTAGTAGCCATGCATAAATCACGTTTACATGTTTATTCAACAGTGAACGTGAAATTAAAAAAAATTGCTTCTCAAATCAAGAAATACCTCTTGGGAAAACAAAAACTCACAAAGAATTTCTCGCATCACCTTCTTTTAATCATGTCATCACCCTCTTTTCGACCACGCCTATCTCTGCCGACCTCCATTGCCGTCGCCGACAACCACCGCCCACCACCATCTGAACCACTGCCCATCATCGCTTGCGACCACCGCCAACCGTCGATTGACAGTAGGCGGCGCATCGTGTCGCCGCCACCATCCGCCGCCGACCGTGACCGCTGATCACTATCCCGCCACCGACCGTGATCGCTGGCCACTATCTATCGCTGCCCGCGGCCACTGTTAATCGTCGACCATCGCTCGTCACTTCTCATCGCTAGCTGTAACCGTTGACCGCCGTCGCTGACCATCGCCCACCGTAGATAATTACCTTCCGCCGACTACCGAAGTAAAAAATAATTCATAATTTTTAATAATAAAATTATTTTTTAAGAAATTTAAAAACTTTAATGAAGTAGAAATTTTTCAGCCTCCGATAATAATTTTTCGTAGAATATTTTGTGTTAATAATATTTCAAAAGTAAAAAACTTTCACCATTATCAAACGAATTTCTATTATCAGAAATCAAATTTTGAAGCAGAAATAGAAAAATTAATTTCCGCATAAGTAAAAAACTCAACTTCTAGTCACAAGTTGATTTATGAAGTAGAAATGTCACCATGCGCGTCCTAAAACGCCCACTATTACCTTATAATAGACCTGTTAAAGAGGTAGGTTGAATCGAATTGAAAATGGATCGATCAAAATTGACCTTTTTAACTGGCATAAGAACACCACAAGTGCCAAAATTTATCTTGCACTCATTATGGTGCCTTTTTTTTTTCAAACGATTAGTTGAGTGCCAACGTTGGTGAATTTTGTCGAAAATTTTACATGGCATCTATGTGGCACGCTGGAGGATCCGGTCAGCAAAAAATAAAAATTAAAAAATTAAAAAATAGAAAAATAGCTAAAAATTTATTAAATAAAAAAAAAAGAAAATAACAGGATTGCAGCAGTGAGGGCTTGCATAGCCCTTGCTACCGCCCCCAGCAATGGCCAGCGATGGGGTGAGGATTGATCGGTGGGAGATCGCCGAGCCTCAGCTAGTGGTGGCCCCCACTGACCGCTACCCCTCGCCTAGATCTGTTCGGATCGTTATATCAGATCGTAAATCGTGCTTCCTAGTTCGATTCGTCACCACAGAGAAGAAGGATGGAGAGCAACCAGCAAGCGTTTTGGCAGTTTGGCGATCAGCTTCGGCTCCACACCTCTAATCTCGCCAATCTCTCCATTAACGACTCCATCTGGAGAAGCGGCTATGCCTCCAAGTGCCCTGCTGAACGAAGCCCGAGGCTCCCTCAGCTGAACGAGCCATGGAAGACCGTATCTGGGTCCAAGAGGGGTCGTCTTTGGGAATGATTCAACTCGATCGCCACCAACGGCTAGAGCAAGATCGAGAATGCCAACGGCAGCGGCGACAACTTCAACTGGTTCAACTGCGGATGGAAGATGGGGAACTCACTTTTTTTTTCAGATTATTTTATTTTTTAAAAATTCCCATGTCGACTAATTTTAAATTAAAAATGACGTGGCACTTAAATGTTTAAATTATAAATGCACACATATTTTTTAGCCGGAATCTCTCGCCGTTGGGCACTTTAACTTATCGTTCTTTTTTCGATTTGACACTCTAGTGAGCCGGCGACAAATTTTGGCACAAGAGTGAACGCTGAACACAAATTTTGTCCCTCGAGAAGTCATTATGTCCTTTTTAACCCATTCTCATGCAATGCAGACCTATAACCAACTCAATCAATAATTGACCCGATCCATATTGCTAAAATATTTTCATATTTAACACGACATAAGAAAGCTCATCCAAAATGATGTAAGAGGGTGGGACTGAGTGAGCGCGATGGAGAATCATAGAAATAGGTTGAGTCTAAATAAATTGTGAATCCCTTTTACATCAATATATTTGTGCTTTACAGTTCAAAACTCATTTACAAACCATTTACAAAATATTACAAGTCAGTCCATCAAATGTGGATTAAGAAATGTGCAGACAGGTACACTAATGAATTTTCTATATCAATCTCAATACGATTACTCATTTTTATGGTGGTTTTGTTTTGGTCCATTTCCTTTAGGACTTCTGATTATTGAGTTATAAGCAGGAGCAATACCCCCAAATTTTTTTTTGTCTTTCCTAATTGAGTTCTCGTGCGGGCGACGTTCATATCCGGTTGGAGCCTCGGATAAAAGGGCACGGAAGAAATACAGCCTTCTTATTAGACTGAAGAGTCAAGCCAAGGTCGACATATGCTTCCATAGAAAAGTCCCTTGAACATTGTGTGTACTGTCTGTCTGTTTATATATATAACCATCTAATCCTCAAATAAGAATCATCATCTCTCTCTGTGTGTGCCGTTGAAGTTGCAGGGAGTTAGCGAGACTCCTAAGCCCCAATCATGGTAAGAGCTCCTTGCTGCGACAAAGCAAGCGTCAAGAGAGGGGCATGGTCCCCTGAGGAGGACGCCATCCTCCGGAGGTACATGCACGAGCATGGCTCTGGCGGTAACTGGATCACCCTCCCCACCCAAGCTGGTAAAAAAGGAACAATCTTTCTTCTTCTGCTTCTTCTTCTTCGAGCGTGGTTCGATTGGAGTACGATTTTCTGCATGCGGTACTAGGATTTTTCTGAATGGTATGGTCTTGTTGGCGGTGCTGTTTACTAAAATAGGACTGAAGCGGTGCGGGAAGAGTTGCAGGCTGAGATGGCTCAACTACCTGAGGCCAGGCATCAAGCATGGAGGCTTCACTGAGGAGGAAGACGATGTCATCTTCGGCCTCTACTCCGCCTTTGGAAGCAGGCAAGTTGTCATTTTTAGGAAATGAATTCGAGCGTCGTTTTGAGCCTCTTTTTTCGGGAGTGATTCGTGGGGTCGATGTCTTCATGAGTCTGTGCCTGCCCCCTTTCATTGCGACTAGATGGTCGGTAATAGCTTCGAGACTGCCTGGAAGGACGGACAACGATGTGAAGAACCATTGGAACTCCAAGCTGAAGAAGAAGCTCCTCTCCGCCGGCCAAGCGGCTTGTCTCAAGAGCGATAAAAATCAGAACTTGGCAGATCGTGCGGTCTCCGGCTATCCTAAGCTCGAGACCCGCGACGATAACATCATAGATTCATCGTCGTATTGCTTCTACACCAGCAATTTCAACGCATTGCACCAGTTACTCACGGGTGCTGGCCATCAAGAACGCAACTTTTTAGCCCCGAACGCAGTGGGAAGTTCGGATTTTGGCACTGGTGGGAACAAGAACAACTTCGGTGCTGCTGCCTCTTCGACATCGCCGCAAGAGGTCTCGAGCCTCTCCACCGCTTCGTCTTCTTCCCTTGCGTTTACGGCGAACAATGGAGTCTCTGCAGAGGAGGAGCAGATCTTTCTGGACTTCGATGATATCCTAAACAGCTTTTGGTAGTGAACAAAACCGGATTCGTCGGGCTGGCAGAGCTTTAACTTGGAAATTTGATTTACTGCAGATCAGGAACAGATTCAGGACGGAGAGGTGTCTTTAAGCTAGAGAGTGCAGGAAAACAAAGCGTGAAGGATGTAAAGATTGTCACGTCAAAAGTGAAGGTCGTTCGTAAAGTGTGATATTTTTTGGACAGCACAGTTTCAGTTTGGACTCTGACCGGTCAAGGTTTCATCAAACTTGCATGATACTCTTCTCTGCTCCTCCTCCTACAGTGGATCAAAACCTCTCTCTTCTCTAATATCTCTGTGACTGAGTGTAACAAACACACACTCTCTCTGTCTGAATGATTTTGTATGCTGTGATTTTATCCATACGCAGCGATTCAAAAATCTCATATATAGATATACGAATTAATTAAAAAATAAACGCAATTTATTGTAGATTCATCGTTCTTGATACGGAATTGCGACGATTCGATGCACAAAATCTTATCCTTTATGAATCCCTGCTTTCAATAATACCTTTTATTGGTGGCTTCAATGAGATGATTCAATGAGATGATTACTATTCGATACACAAGATTTTCTCGATTCGATACACAAGACCTTCTCCTTTATGAATTCCTAGCTTCAATGAGACCCTTTATCGCTGGGTTCAATGAGATGACCCGATTCTGACTTATTATGTGATGTTTTGCGGACATTAAGATTTAGAGAATGGACTTAAACTCTATTTATAAAGAATGAAACTTATCCCCTCATCAAAGATTAGGTTTATCTCGGCCCACACTATCCAGAACCATATTCGATTAAAATTAGGAAACTGTATATATCTTTATTAGATTAATTAATTTTAAATAATAATTAATAAAGCCCATGCAAATATATTATAATATATTATCCTTACCCAAAAATAAAAATATAATATTATAATATATTCTAACAGCTTTGCCCTCTCTCCACTCTCCCTCTGTATTCGAGCGAAAAGACGAGGCAAGATCTGAACAGAGGCCGCATATATAACACACACGCCCCCACGTCGCATTGAAGCTGCTTGTTGACTCGTGGAAGACGAGTGCCATGACCTTCAAAGTCTCCGGAGCTCCTAATTCTAATATTGTTTTCATTTGTAGAAACACGTTCTAAATTTTGAAAAAGATTATGAAAATACGAGATCCCAACATTTTTTATAAGTCGAAGTTCTTCGAAACAATGCTCAATTCGGATTTTTTGCAAAGTTGTGGTCTCCTAAAACTCAATGGAAGTGACCAGTGCCCAATCGAGGACGATTGACGGCCCCATTTAAAGTACCGGATTCGACTTCAAATCGGAAGTAAATAGATCCTATGACACATAGAACTCCTGAGGGCTTTGTAAAATACGAATCACCCCGAACAAAGTACGAGGACTATCGGAATGGGTGACGGAATATGTGTGAAACCTTATCGAATCAGCACATGTGGTTTATATTCTCCAAGACCATGCCTGTTCGATGATTGCGATTGAACATAAACTTCGTAATGGAGATGGATGAAGTGCGTAGAGAGAGTACAAGCTTGCCAATACAACTAGAAAGCATCTACGGACAAAGACTAGTAAGAGAGGGGGGAAAAGAAAAAGAGAAACCAGGCAAACTGGTTATTTTGAATATTTTCAATGCAATTTGGTTAGCCGAACCGAATCAAACTGAAATAACTGAAAAAAAAGAATTGTTATTTTTTAATTACCTAAACTAAAATCCAAACCAAAATACATGAAATTATCATCTCGGTTTAGTTTGGGTTAGCGGTTCGATTTGATTTTTTAGTTCGATTTTGACACCCCTGAGCAATACCGTTAGAAAGTTTTTGTAAACAAAGACTAGCAATTATTCACGTAAATGATTATGCCGTATGACGTATGACATGCTACCGCATACCATCAGTGATCTCATTTTCCACAAAGGTTAGTGCGTGATATTTTATCAACACGTCATTGATATAGTCATGCTATGTAAATGGCAATATTACACTTAGAAATTTCGTCAAATTAAAGCGACCGCTCCTAGTATTTGGTTGAGAGATACTATCTTTGACAAATTCAAAAGTTCTGATTTTTTTAGCAAGATGAGTTTGACCGCACATATGAAATGTCAATTCAACATGTCAATTCAACAGTTACGAAATCTCCGTGTTTTAGGACGAAATTGTTGATGTAACATCCAATCATCATCGATCGTTGTACGTGGTATGATGGCGATCTGACGTGGACGATTATGTGGGATTTTATGTGGTAATTGGTAGGAAGGACTGCATTGAAATTTTATGCAAAAGTTTAGGACTACATTGACGAATTTCAAAAGTTCATGATTGAATTGGTAATGTGTGTTGTCGTTTGATGAAAGTATCTCACGAAGAAATCTCATGATCAATGCGGTTGCCAGTTAAAGATTGCAATCATGGTTCGCTAGGCTGAAGAGAGACCGTGTGTGAAGGCAGGGGCTGTGATGTAGCAACACGGTCCATGATTGGCGATGATTGTTGTTGTGGCGATAAGGGAAGCTCACAAATGAGGGGGAGGCGGCTTTGAGGTGCGCGCATGAGAAGGGGTCATGGGAAACCCCACGACGGAGAATCGCGGTGGTGTGAACCGATAACCCATCATATTTAGCTCACAATCCGTGAGTAAAGATCTGAGCATATCAATGAACTCTATTCCTGTGATTTTCACATTGAATTTATGTGGTACGGTGGCATCGACGGGGGTTGGGGGCATTCACGGTCAAATCTCCCTTTCAACCCAGATCGCATCATCCAATCTTTATCGATGGAAAATCAAAGCTTTGGAATGGTCAGATTCAAGATAATTCAAGTGGTGCAAAAGAGGCCAATTTCCTTGCATGAGCGAGGAAATTCCTTGCCACCATCCAATCTCTACAAAAGAAAAGAAAAGTTTTTTTTCCCAATTCCAACAGCTTGCCCAGTCCTCGCTGACTATTATATTCAGCAGCATTTAAGTGAACTTGAGGGGGAGTCCAAAATCGATGCTAATTCTATGCGTGCCTCCTACGTCAGATTCAGCATTAAATATAATAGCTCCAATCCCATGCGTGCCTCCTACGTCAAGAGTCAAAGAAAGACACATCAGGTGTAGTGGGACTGACAGATTTGTCATGTCTCTCCAACTGCGGCTTCCTCGAACTTTCCGTTGTACAGACCAGGAGAGGAGAAGATCATCGCCGCTCTTTTGCTTGATGTGGAAGAATCCAATCCGTTCAAAACTTGTTTTGGAAAATTTGTGCTGCCTATAACTCAACGAGCAAGCAAGAAAGATGGAAAAAATTACGACTTTTGGGCGTGTGCTTCGTCTTTCGGGAGATAAATCACTTACGGCAATAAAATTGATTTTTCTGATTTTTAATTTTGAGTAAAAATTAAATTTTCAGCTTCTACTTCAGAACTTAATTTTTAATAGAGAAATACGTTTGATAACGATTAAAAATTTAATATTCAAAATATTATTTAAAAAAATATTTAATGGCGGCGAGCGACGGCGGCTGGCGGCCGGCGGAGGTCGATGGCCGCGAGAATGACTTCTAGTGCTGGAGAAGAAAAAAAATTTTACTTTTTAAAATTGGCCAAAAATCTTGCCACAGGTAGAAAATATTATCACAATTAGAAAATATTACCATAAATCAATTTTTTTACCAAACACATTTATGTTTCGAATAGGATTTTACCATACGAATTTTCCTGTCATATCGATTTTTGGCAGAAAAAAGAAAAAAAAAGAAAAGGTGATTTCATACGCGCCCTTAATGTCTGCTTACTCTACTTTTATAGGTTAAAGCCCATATTTTAGTTCAGGAGGATTTCATGGCATATTAACTTTGATATAGCCAAAAGCAGTCGTATTGAAGAGCTTGCATACGGCAGCAAATGTAGTTGCACACGTAGTTGGTTTGGATTATCTGGAAAAAAAAAAAAAAACAAAGCTTGTGAACTCAAGAGTATCACATGGTAGTATGTATACAGGTAAGAGACGACAAGAGATGGCGCAGCAGTACATTTTACATCTCTCTGGAGTCCGTTTGTTTAAAGAAAAAATTGATTTCGAGAAATTATTTTTTTTTTTTATTTTTTCGTCGACGTAAAACTAATCGATTATTGAAAATCACAAGCTTAGATCGTAGGGAAACGACTTTCTCTTCTGACAAAAAATAAATCATTTTCCCTAAACTACCAAACAAGTGAAATCTAACTATTTTCCTTGAAAATGATTTCCATGGAGAATTTTTTTCAAAGTTTTCGGTGAAACAAATGACTTTTGCTTTCACTTATTTGGGTGGTGTAGGGAAAATTATCCCTTCTTGCCAGAAGGGAAATCGTTTTATTCCAATCTAAGTTTGTTGTTTTTGATTACAAGAGAAAGATTTTCGTAGATCGATTAAGTTTCTGTATCCAAACACTATAAAGTTTGAGAACAATTCCTCGAAATTACTTTTACTTCAAATAAATAGACCCTAAATAGTTTAATTACTTGCCAATTTTTATTCTAATCCATGTTTGGGGTCCGCTTGTTTGAAAGAAAACCGTTTTCGGAAAATTGTTCTCCGGTGTTTGGATGACATAAAACAAATCGAACTACAAAATACGTTTTTCAAGCATATATTGGAGGAAATGACCTTCCCTTCAGGTAAAGAAGGAAATCTATATTCCTAAATTATTTTAAATAATTTCTATGGAATTTCCTTTATCATAAATTTTTTAGTGAAACAAAAGCACTCTTTGTTCTAAAAATTCAACTTTTTGTGTGTGTTAAAAAAAAAGAGAAGAGGAAGTGCACTTAATCCTTAAATTTTGACTCAACGCGTCATGTTGCCTTAATGATTTATTCTCTGTGGTTCTTAAACTACTCCTCAACTTTTCATTAAAAAAAAAAATCAATCATTCATCATTATTCTCAAGTTTTCGTAATTACACTATTACCCAGATTTTGGAATATCTTGTTATTTCCCAAGTTAACAAAGGAATATCCTATCTTGGTATTACTTTTTTTGTTTAATCTTTTTGGTCTTTATAAATATTACAGTAGTTTCACTTAATTGAACGACATGAAAGTTTCGTGATTAGATTGAATATTTATAAATAGTTTAAGCACCACATTAAACAAATTAAAAGTCCAAGGGCGATATTGCATATCGGATCAAAATTTACGGACTACTAGTATCATTTTAAAAAAAATTGAAGCACTACTAATTAAGAGGGCAAAAAAAAAAAAAAAATAGAGAGAGACAGAGGAAAGCATTCAGAGACTTTAATATCCCTGACAACAAATACACACCTAAGTAATTACAAACTTTAAGAAACGTTACAAGGGTGAAGAACACAACCATCAATTCCGTGGCCGTTCCACTCAATCCGTTACCTTGGCCAAATAGCTGACATAGAATCAAAGTTGGTCGACTGAATTTCTGGCGAACTAGTCGAAACTATCGTGTTGATCGCCTCGTCCCTCGGCCCGGGAGTCCTCTCCAAGCCCCTGGACAACTCCATTTCCAGGCAGTGCTTAAGCTTCAGCAACACGTCACTCATGGCCGGTCGATGCAGGGACGTGGATGCTGCACATGCCATTGCTATTTCCACCGCTCTGCGAGCCGAGGTCTCGTCGAAGTCTCCCTGCAACCTTCGATCGACGAGGTCAAGGATGTCACCTCTTTGAATCAAAGGACTCACCCATTCCAGAATATGCACAGCCATTTCGGCTTTGATGACCGCCGGCTGTCCCGTGATCAGCTCCAACAGAACGATCCCGAAACTGTAAACATCGCTTTTCTCATTCAATCTGCGGGAAATGTAGTACCTGCATAGAGGGGACGAGATTCAGAAAACCGTCAGAAGTATCTCTGGTTACCATTTATGCTTTTTATTCTTGAAATCGCTAAAAGCTATTATCACTAGAAATTTTAATGTTTCTTTAGCCAAAGGCTATATGTTTCGGTGACATTGATGCAGTAACACGCACTCTGGGTCGAGATATCCAGTTGTACCCACGACGGAAGTCGTCATGTGGCTATGGCCGTCACTGGGGATAACCTTGGAAAGTCCGAAATCTGCTATTTTAGCCTCCTTGCTTTCGCCCAATAGAATGTTGGCGGTCTTGACGTCTCTGTGAACAATCGGCGGCTTGCATCCATGGTGTAAGTACTCGAGTCCTGCAAATCACCATCCGAATCTCCGGTTTTTGTAATGGGCAAAAGATCTCATCTTACATCAAATGTCGTATAAATGATCTGTACTCCTCTTTTCGTTACTGGAAGTGTTTGATGCCATCTTTTCAGTGCTATATTGATTTCGTTTCAGTGAAGTAGCAGTCATCTAATGTGACATGGGAGAGCTAACCTTGTGCAGCATCTATTGCAATGCGAAGCCTCGACTCCCAACTCAATGAGCGCGAATCGCAATCTGCGGGAGCAAGATTGCATTAGTGCCCTCAACAGTAACTTCTGGGGCGTCCAGAATTTCTTTCTTGTTGTGGTAGAATTACCTGACAGATAATTTTTCAGATTTCCCTTGGCCAAGTATTCATATATCAGCACCATTTTGTTGCTCTCATCACAGTATCCAATGAAGGAGGCCAAGTTCTTATGGTGAATTCTCATTAGAAGTTCGGCCTGCAGACGGACCAGCAGCTTTAGTAACTTGGGTTACATTCTTCAAGATTAAATAGACAATGTCCTGTAAAAACATTTCCGTTGCATGGAAAGGATACATGACAATGTTCTTTTGTCTTAATGGAACAACCAACCTGTAAAGGCATCATCTACAATCTGCCTTTATGGCAAGCAATGAAACCTGTACTGTCTTCAATGTATTTCAGTGCGTTGTGTGTGGCGCTAGGTTTTCTCCGAATGTGCTAGGGACAGTGATTCTTAAGAGCATAGTACGAACCTCGGTTCGGAATTCTCTGGGCCCTTGTGAGGATGACGCAGATAGCATCTTCACTGCTACTTGGATTCCTTCATTCATGATGCCGAGGTAGACATCACCGAACCCGCCCTTCCCGATAACTGTCTGGAAGTTGTTAGTCATGCTTACGACCTCGGGATATGTGAAATGCCTCTTCTCTGATGCTAAATATCTTCCTCCCTCATTTGAAGGAACCGCGCCTGGGATGATGTGACATGGATGGGAGTTTTCGATTAATCTGGCACGTGCTTCCATTTTGGGTATGCATCTTAACTTCAATGCCTAGCTAAAGATATCCTCTTCCATGTCCAAATTGATGGTGCCAATGATTTAAAGAACGAATTTTGCTGCTACAATCATAAAGTTTTCCTATTTGTCTCTCTCTCTCTCTCCATGCATCTGTGATTCTGTGATGTCTAAGTCCTGCTAGCACCACATCACATCCTCTCTAATGCAAGCCATAGGACATTTAGTTGGAAAAGAAAACGGAGATCAATACCTGATTTCCATTTTCTTCTCAGTTGCCAGAGTACCACCAGGGCACCGAATAGGGCCATCGCAGATAACAATGATGCAACGACGGGAATGACGATTCTCTTCTTCCTTTTGCAAGAAGCAGAGCCACAAAGGTTGTGTTCGTCGACACTGAAAAGAGAGAAAGATGGGAATCGTGGAGAGAAAAAATGGTAACACGGGACAGAAACATGGGGAGGGAAAAGAACTGGTTCATCCAGGACTGTCATTGACTCAAAAGGGGCATACCAACCTCAATGTGAGCAATCCTGCGTTCGATCTTTCTAAGAGAGCATTAGGCACTGCTCCCGACAGATTGTTCCCTCTTATCTTCCTGAAAGTCAAGCGATCATCTCAAAACAACTAGTGCATCTCGTCATATCGCAGATGAAGATAATTCTGTCTACTTACAGGTACTTCAAGTTTTTGAGGTCTTCCAAGAATTCGGGCACTGGTCCAGTTAAGCTATTGTTCGACAGGTCCCTAAACAAGATAATACTTTTTGAGATGCTACATGCCGACAAAATGGATCTCAAAGTCAATTTTAGCAAGCCAAATTGATGCCATATTATGGCCGAGCCATACGGAAATCTTAGTACACTCACAAGGATTCCAACGATGAAAGTCTTGCAAAAGCAGCAGCAATTGCCCCGTTCAATCCGCTTGAGCTTAAGTTCCTGCGTACATCATAGGAGAAATCCTGAGGCTAAAATTTGCACCCTGAGTGGTTAATGGGAGCCAGACCGAATGTGCCACAAGAACTCACAGGTAGATTACTTGAGGGGAAACCGAACTGCCGTAGTTGCACGCGAGCCCTTCCCACGGGTACTTGTTCGGCCCACACGGATCGCCCGCCCAGTTTTTCTTTATTTGGTATGTTGTTTTGACACTAAGCAAAGCATTGACTATAAAACAGTATCAGATGCAATGGAGTAGACAGAAAGTAGTGCAGACTTCCGTATCTAGTTTAAGCAGACACCAACTAGCCGCCAAATTGCCTTAACAAAAGTGCCGATTCCGAGATTCCTGTGGTAGTATGCAGCTTTTTCGCTCTTCGTTTCTTTTCACATCTCAAGCAAGTTCAATCTCAATTGCTTTCGCTAAACTTAACCATTCCTAGAGGCTAGTCCCCATTGCTGATTCCAATATGCTCATAGGCTATGCAGAATCAAAATTTCAGACTCCAGGAGAAGAAAGAACATACCATCTTCACTGTTTGTTAGCAATTCATCCTGCAACCTCGCCTGGTAAATTTCGACAGCATTCAGCATGGGAGGGAGAGCCGAATCAGCTGTTTTGTAGATCACAATTCGATGTTCACCTCCCACCAAGGCTTTTGAATTAGATATAGTTGCTGCGTAGAGGTAGCGCGGACTAAAAGGCCCAGAGACTTGAGATCCATTCCATGATATATTGAATTTTCTTGAAATGTTTCTCTGAAGCTGCTCGACTTCGGCAAAGTACAAGTACACAAAGAACTGATCGCTTGTATTGCTTGAGGCCCAGCGCAATTCCAAGGGTTCGCTCGCATTCCGTGGCCTAGCAGCTGTCTGAATGACTTCTGGAGGCGCTTCGTAGCCGTTTTCATTTGTATTTACAGCTGACGAAGTATTGATCGCCTCCCATGAAGGGGAAACATAAGGAGCCCAGATGCGGTCGTATATATCGTCCGGGTATCTACCAGTTCCCTTCGTTGAACCAACGTTCAACCTTTGAACGAGAAGTAATGAAGCAGATTTCCCAAACTCAGTCTCATATGTCGAACTGTTCAGCGGCCTAAGCTCCAATGCCGATATGAAAGGAACTCCGGCACCAATGTTCACGAGACAAACATAAATAGCTTCCGACGATGCGAAACTGACGGTCTCTGAGGTCACGATGTCGGAAGCATTGCTGAAGGTCACCGTTAGCCAGAGATTGGCATCGAGATAGAGATCGAATTGAGGCGGATCGTTGAGTGCATCGTAATTCGCATAAAAGAAACTGGCTCTTATTAAATACAAGCTGGCGTTACCTGCAGCAGGTCTTAAGGTGTAGCAGTTCCTGTTTCCTCGAGGAAAGCTTCGAAGATCCGAAAGCGGCTGAGGCAGATTGGGGTTGTTGGGGTACGCATAGTCAGAAGAGATGTTCCAGTTTGTTCCCGTGTCGGTGAAGGCTCCATCGGACTCGTAACTTATTCCGGTGTCCATGTCGACGTACTTGAAATTCGCGGGCGCGCCACAGTCTATGCTTATGAAGCCTATCGAAAACAAAATTAGAGGTGAACATTCTGGAGGCACTTAAAAAGAAAGAACTCCAAAAGATCTCCAGCCACCACCACAACACCACATCCTTATCAACTTAGCCTATTCTAACATGTTCGGCCTACAATCATCAATCACAGGACGGCTCACGGGTAAAAATCGTGCAGCAACTCGCAGGAACAGGTTCCGTTCCTCAACGCAAACAGAAACCAGAAGAAAACCAAGCCATTTGCTGACCTGTTTGAAGCTGCCCACTTGCTGGCATCGCAGCGAGAATGCAGAGAAAGAGCAGTCGAATGGAACCGATCGACATCTCCGCCGTCATCACTCAGCTCGGCATAACCAAAACAGCAACATGGTGATGTTGTACCGGAGTTCTTGTTCTTGTTGCATTCATTTTTCTCATCAGACTAGAATTTGCGCCATATGCACATAAAATATCGAGAATAATTGCTTGCTCTTCACAGCTCGGCCAAGCATATCTACAATTCAAGAAACCCACTGGTCATACCAGTTGACGATTGATGAGATTCGAACTGATCCACTGTTCATGCATTGCTCACAAAAAGTTTTGGAAACGATCTCTTTTCAATAAACAAACGGCGGATCGGTAGGTAAGTAGTGGGTACGCCAAAAGCGAACATAAAAAGAGGTGACAGATTCAAAGGGAAAGGTCAACTTGGAGCATTGAAAATATGCTGCACCAATCATGAAGCTCGGTGGGTACACCACGACCGATGGAGGTAGAGTCCATAAACACAGACGCCATGCAATTATTCAATTATGAACCTGTTGCATTCGGTTCTCAACATTTTAGTCGAATCGATTTAAATTTTTGTGATTTTTTTCAATTTTTTGAATGATTTTTAATTAATTTTTAAAAAAATTAAATTTTTTCCTTTCATTTTTCTCCGGCGACCGGCGGTGGATGGTGGATAATGGCAGCGTGAGACGACGATCCGCGGCAACCCGCAACTACAGGCGGCTGAGGCGATGGCGGACAATTGGCTAATATTTATTATATTTTTAATTATATTTTTATTTTCTTATTTCTTTCATTCACTTATAAAAAAAATTCAAAAAAATAATAATAACCAAGCCTTTAAGTTGGGCTGCCTTCATGGGTAGAAAATGAGTTCAAGTATGTAGTCTATTTTTTACCCATCTAATTCAACTTAAATTTTTTGGACCTATTTTTATTCAGCCCTTTAAAAACTTAGAACTCAAATGTAGCTAATTTGTATGAAAATATGGGTAAAAAATTGGTCCTTGAACCATATTGACGGCTCTTCCGACCAAAAAAAGGAAAAACCACATTGACGGCTCTACCAAAAACTAAGAAAAAACATAGTCAAAGAGAATTGAACGATGAACTCTTAATCCAAAAATTTTCTTTTCATTTTGGTGATTCGATTGTCTTAAATTGATTGAAATTCCATAAAATGTCTCTTAGCAGTTGATGTTTTGAATTTAAGCGTATTGAATTGATTTATTTTCGACATTTAACTCTCTTTCGCCGCATATATTGCCAACTTACATAAACAGCAAAAGAATACATCACGAGTAATTCGCGATAATATCATTTCATTACAGTGAATGGGCACGTGGTACGTGCAAATTACTCCGATTTGACACTTGTGAAATTTTTGGGGAGCAAAACGTAATAAGGAGAAAAGCTGGGGAGCAATCTGTAATTTGCTAACCGTCGTCGAGCGGGTGAGCTCAAGCCCAAACCTCGTTCCCGGACTCCGGAGCTTCAACCCAAACAAATTCCCGCCAAAGGAGAACGAGACAGAGGAAGTCGCGAACCCACGCAGCTCGAGCTCGTCTTCTCTTTCGCCTCCTGCACCGATCCCGCAACAAAAATGGTGCATCTCTCTCGTTCCAGAATCTCTCGATGCACTTGTGCTTTCGTCTGCGTTTTTGGGGGGCTCATCTGTGGTTAGATAAATTTTGGAGCAAGCATTTGGCCCGCAATTTCAGCTAGGCTTTCGAGTTCCAAGCTCTAGGGCAACGCTGAATCGCCTGTCGTTCTCGAGTGAAACTAGTCGTCGTTTGATGCTTGATGCATTCGCCCGATGGTATCAGCAGCCGGTTCTGGAATTTAGGGCTATTTCTGTTCCTGTGGAGTCTTAAGTGCTTGCTTTTTGCTACGCCGTTTCGATTTGCGGATGTTTGTTCGGCTGAGTTATGTTAGGTTTCGTCGGATTGCTGTTCTCTTGCTTAGTGACTATGGATTGCTCGCCAGATTGTGCAGTAGATTACGTATTTCTTTTCTTTAACTTTTTGGGTTGTGTGCAGTCGAAGAAACGTGGACTTTCGTTGGAAGAGAAGCGTGAGAAGATGCTCCAGATATTCTACGAGTCGCAAGACTTCTTCCTTGTGAGATTCCGATGCTTCAGACTGTATTTATCGAGTAACTTGCAGTTCTCAACATGTTTCAGTTTGACTGAAGTTTTCATGTTTTTGCTGATGTTGTAGTTTAGAAAGAAGTGAAATCATGTCGTGTAGAGAGAGAGAGAGATAGATTAGTCCCCATGGTTCTTTATTCACATAGGTTCGTCCATGAGAATACAGGTCGATAGCTCTTATAGGAAGTACTTTTTCTTGTTAGAGAGAGAGAGAGAGAGAGAGATTAGTCCCAGGGTTCTAGATTCATTAACTAAAAAGGCCTTCACTGATGTTAATTAAGTTCATCCATTAGAATAGAAGTCGATAGCACTTATTGGAAGCACTTTTTCCTGTTATGCTGCAGCTGAAAGAACTTGAGAAATTGGGACCCAGAAAAGGTGTTATCACCCAGTCTGTCAAAGATGTTGTTCAAAGCTTGGTTGATGATGACCTAGTCTCGAAGGACAAGATTGGAACCTCGGTATGTCATGGCTTCCGGACTTGAGTTTTGCCCCCTAAATCTATATCAACAGGAAAATCACCGACGTGATTGCTCGTATATTCATGCTTCCGAACTCTTTTGCTCCCCGTGTCAATTGGTACCTTTGACTGACTAAAGCATTGAAACGCCTAATTGTGGGAATCGGCTTGAAATTTCAGGTATATTTCTGGAGTCTTCCTAGCTGTGCTGGAAACCAGGTTAAGATCAGTACTTCGCTGTTGAACTGAACTCTATAAAAGCTGCCTCTTTGTTTCCATTCGTCATGCACTTTCTTAGCAATAACAATAGAGTAACTAAATCACAGCTGCGAAATGTGTGCCGAAAACTCAAATCTGATGTCCAAAGCAGTAAGAGGCGGCTCGCAGAGCTAGATGATCAGTGCAGTGCATTGAAGAAGGGAAGGGAGGAATCTGTGAGTAGCTATCTTTTCAACAATAGGCAATATGCTCCTAAAAGTGAAGAGTAAAAGTTTTGTGCTTCTGCTGTGGTTTGACCAGGATGAACGAGAGGAGGCTTTAAGCAACCTGAAAAAAGTAGAGGAGAAATACAATGAGTTGAAGGTTGTGGTTGAACTATTCCCCAATTCTTACTGATTATCCTAAACTACAAGTGGAGTATTAATGATATCATCCATCTTCTGACATTTTAGGATGAGATGGCGGAATATGCGGACAATGATCCAGCTGCCTTTGAATTAATGAGTTAAGAAAGTCTGTCTTACTCTAGTTTTCTAGTTTTCCTTCTGACCCGATCCTGGATTTCATGATTCTTTGTCTATGTATTCTGTTTGATGATCTGACTAGCTGACTCTTCCTCGCTAATGTGGACAGAGAATGCAATATTAGTTGCCCATGCAGCAGCCAATAGATGGACAGGTATTGTCTCTGACAGATTCTGCTTTGATAACTGTTTATTTTAGTCTTCAAGTAAGCGCTTGAGCAATTTCGTGATCTTGTATATTTTCTCTATTCTGGCCCTTTAAATTCTTTCTGGGGTTCTGATTCTGCAGACAATATTTTCACACTGAGACAGTGGTGCTCAAACAATTTTCCAGAAGCCAAAGAACAGCTAGAACATATGTACCAGGAGGTAATTCCCATGAGCACAGATAGAGCCTCGTCCAAAAGCATCATAGTAGGTCGACCAACACCCAAATCCTGATATCTGCCATTTATTTGGTGGACAACACTATAAATAGCAGCATCTAAAACATTTGCGATTGTGATGTCTTGTTCCGAGCAACATATTCTGCTTGCTTGATTAATTAGTCCAGCAAAAAGTATAGTTACAAAACCAGTGAGTAAGTTTACTCTTTAGCAAGATGTGAGCTGCTCCTTTAAAGTAGTTGTTTTTGCTTATCTGATCTTCCCAGTTCATTTGAACTTAAGTTCTAATGCCAAAACGTAACTGCAGGTGGGAATTACTGATGATTTGGACTACTTGGAGATGTCAACACTGGGAAATTAGATACTGCAGAGTCAAATGGCATATACACTAGGCGTCGTTTCTAATTTCTCTCGGATTCCGGTGCAAATCCGTTAAAACTGAGAGAACACATTGGGCAAAAGTGGTGTTGCCTTGGTCTGATGCCTGATCCAAGCTTTTCCTAGACTCATGTAATAAATGTTAGGTGACCCTCTCTGAACGTGCGGGCTGAATCGGTTTTTATGCTTGATCAGATCAGGGGTGATGTGCCATTTGATTATACAACTCAATGGAAACATACTTCAGACAGTAGTCTCTCCACAAGTGTCTTGTGGTTCCAGCCGGTGTGCTATGGTAGCTAATTTTTCGACAGACCGTAGGGGTATCTATATATATTGCCGATATAGAGATATGTGTGGAGCTAAAAAAGGGGGAAACGACAATGCTGCATCTGAAGATCTGAGCGGCTTCCGAAGCCTTCAAACAAATTGAAAGGAAACAGGCCTTCGTTTGCTCTTCTGGGATATGGACTTATTGATATCCATAGATATACTGGATAAGTAGTACTTCCAGAGGAAGCTCGATACTGTCTAGATCGAAAGTAAGAAGCCCGGTACACTTTTCGTGGTACTGAGCTCCCTGGACGGGATAAAATGACACCCACCCTTTCTAATGAAGAACATAAAATATCTAGGCTCTGAACCCGCCATCTTGAACATGAATCCTCCAATTTTAAAAGCTGTTGGAGAAATCGAGCACAATCCATGGATCATGCTACACGTATCAAAATGCACATGATTATTGTAGAGCGACTGGAGACATGATGAGACATGCTCAATCAGATTCTCTTCCTATGGATTTTGACATGACTACTCAATTCCGATAACAGGAATAAATTAACTCAACAATCAACTTATCTTCCAACAGAGGTAGAATAAAGAATACCGCCTACGATGAATAAGCCACCCCCAAGAGATTCAACCGTGATAATTGTAATAGTGGCACACAAAAAGAAAATAAAAACTCTAACCTGAGATATCTAGAGATGTCTTCCAAACAATAAGGAGAAGCTTGAAGTTCGACATGATTAAATTAAAAAAAGAGACCACACTAGAAGCACCAGAAAGCAGAATAAAGGTCTCAAAGGGGACAACTTTTGAATCATGCCACCTTTATATACACGTCTTTTCAGTATGGATCCACAGAAAAATATTGATGCATACGCATAGCAGCACAGCAGCAGGAATGTCAATATTACAGGTTCGGCCAGGTCTTTACATAGACTCAGTTAACTATGAGCAGCAAGCCCTGTGGAATGTAACTCATCTATCAGATCAGAATGACAGTATAACAAAACAGCCAAAGAAAAAGTCGTCTTCTTCTCCGGCACACATCATACGAAAGAAAGAAATCCTTGGCAGCCAAGGAAAAAATGGAGTGTAGGCAATTTAACAGTTATCTTCACTTAATAATAGACCAACAACAACGAAAATGCTTAATACTAGCTTTTGAAAATATGAGAGAAGATTGACCTGCTCAAAGTGCCATCTCAGCCTGCAAAGCAGCAAGTTCATCCTCCTCAGCTGTCCGCTGAGGAACAGGGCGGGCTGGACGCGGACCAGCTGGGACATGCACTGGAGCAGCAGGAGCCGTCGTGGCGGGCTGAAGGAGCTGTTCTTCCAACTCAGCGCCTTCCAGTTCTTCGAGCTCTGCCTCAAGCTCGTCCTGGAATTACAAAGTGATCAGAGATAAGCATAGCTTTTCCGGAAGATAATTCGAATTCCACCCAATCGATGATCAAAAGCATAACCAAAATCAAACAAAGTGTGAGTATGGTAACCTCATCAAAGTCAGCGGCTGCACCAATAGGAGTTGACAATGCCTCTTGAATTTGTTTCATGTTCTCCGTTTGTTCATTGATCTCATCCATGGTCTTGTCCACATCATCAATATTCCTGTGAAAAATGGACATCAGTAAACATTACGAGCAAAAGAAAGCATGATAATGGAGCACCCGGCAATTCAAGCTCAAGAAAATGCAATAAGAAAGTGATGCTACATTCAACATCAACAACATCAACAACACCTTTATCCCAAACTAGTTGGGGTAAAGTGATGCTACATTACACAGAAAAAAAAAATCCAGTACTCTGGAATTCAGAAAGAAAAAGTAGGACATACGTCGCCTTCTGCATTGCTTTCATTGCTGCTGCTCCAGTTCTCAGAGCATCAACAGTCTCAGTTGTTGCTTTTGCTCCTTCCAACATAATCATCTGGACCATTCACATATCAGACATCCATTCCTAGAAGAAGATATTAAGGAAGTTCTGAATCATTGAATCTTGATGGCTCACCTGATCATGAATCCGAAGTTGGAAATTTCCAAGCTGCTCAATCTGCTGTTCATACAGCCTCTTCCTCTTTAAGCATTGAATTGCCGCTGTATTCCAAATGGCACAACTTTATGTCAATAAGATAACAACTTGCCGACTCCCATAATGGATAAATGCCATCATATAGCTTCAAGTATCATCAACATCGCATCATCCCAAACTAGTTGGGATCGGCGGTCGATGAACCAAAAAATAAATAAAATAGAAGCAGGACCGATTGAGGAAAAATAAATAAATAAACATAAAAATATATATGAAGAACATATGAATGCTGTCCCTCCACAATGCTCATAGCTTTTCTCTGCTCCGTCCAACGACAAACCGTACACTAATCTATTTCAGCCTCAAGTATCATACGAAAGGAGAAAAAAAAAATTTCTTGCGTAGTTGCAAGTCAGAGTTACAAGGGAAAAGCAAACAAGCAATATAGGTGAAATGATAGAAAATTAAAGACAACAAAATGCAATGGTAAAGAATTGATTGTACTAAAATTGATATCCAAGAATAAGGTCACAATGAATACAAAGGAAAGACCAAATCAGAATGCAATGACAGATTAAAGTGCTTTGACTGTCAAAAACAAACTGCTGTAAACAATGACATAATAAACATAAAAACAAGTTTATGTGGATTATGTACACACAACTCCATACCTAATAACCAGTGACAGGTTGAGAAAATGAAGCAACTCCGAGAAATAACATCACAAAACAAAGGCATAAAAGCTATCTATCCAAGGAAAAAATTGAAGCAAATGACCATACCCCTTTTATTTTTTGCTCTAGTGAACTCCTTCGCTTTCTCAACCTCTTGAGAAGCCTTCTTTATGAGAACCTTCTCCTTTTTCTCCAGCATTTCAAGTGTCTGTACAGAAAGGAGAACAGAGCGTCCAACTGAACCAGTTAAATATACAAATGATAACCTACTGTAATTATTTGTATAGACTAAAGTACAGTCATTTTGAAAGCCTACAATCTAATTAACAAAATCCACATCTTAATATAGAGAACTGCAGAAGCATGTGTTTTACTATTATACGTATTTGAAGCATGTATTTCTTGACTACTGACAACATTAGGGGAATCGACACGAAAAAGACTTTTTTCACATAAAAGAATGGATTCCCAGGACAATTTCTACAAATCTAGGTAAGTCCTCACCCCGTTACATAATCAGATAAAATGTGATTGTGGGCCTTGGTGCCTCAGTTAAACAACTAGCACGCAGAGCTGCAGACAACTTCGCCATTTAAAAAACAAGAGCTTACAAACAGCTTTCACTTTCAGGAGTTAATTAAGTCGGAAAGCTTATGAGATACTATCGTATGCAGCCAATTATTGGTATGCAGTTGATACACAATCACATAGAAATGTAGGTAGCTACTACTGAAGACAGACTCAATTATCGAAAGTGAAACTATCTGTCAGAAGGCTGAGCGCCCCAAGCAGAGTCTCCACGGGGGACTCAAGGACGTATATCTACTCGCCAGTTTTCCCACAAAACAAAATCAAGAACCACTTCTACAACCCTTGGAGAAGAGAGAGATCGCCGATTGCCTGATTATTAAGTAGCATTCATCACCATCCAAAGCACCCACAAAATAGCCGAAAACTTAAAAATCAAGCGCAGGAAGCACGGATCGAATCCCCGCTACTAAACACCAACGCCATCAACGGTCGCCGACGAACAGCAAATCAAAGACAGAGAGTACGGAAGGAGCAAAGACAAAGCGGGCGATCGGTACCTCATTCAACTTGTCCAACGTGGTGAGAGCGTTGGTCTCCTGCTTAGGTTTCCCGAAAAGCCGGTTAAACATGATTGATCACCGCCCTAAGAAACCCTCGGTGTCCTGAGCATCAACACCAAAACAAACGAGAATCGATCCATCAACAAGTCAATCAAGATCGAATCCGTTCAAGCCCAATCAATCAGCAGAAACAAGCGGGACGGAGTCAACAGAGGAAATAAGCTCACGCGAACCTCGGAAACTCGACGGCGGTCGAGGGATTGGAAAGAGTGAAAGAGATCGAGGCAGAGTCGGCGATGGCGACGCGGTGGTTCGGTTGGCAAATTGGAGGGCGATGAAGAGAGGGTTGAAATTGGGGATGATGGAGGTTTGCTTAGGCGTGTTGATAGATAGAGAGAGAGAGAGAAGAAGGCGATGAAGCAAGGAAGCTGGTCTATCTCTCTCTCTTTCTACACGACGTCGTTTTCGGGCATTGCACGTCGAGCGTCGTCGGCAAACCCACGTGGACGCCACTTCACTTCAGTTTCCTCTTGGTTTCGCCCCGAGGCTCGGGGTTGAGGTCCCGCTCCGTTTGGTTTTTTTTTCCCCCAATTTAATTAAAAAATATTTACAAAATAAGGTAATTTTGAAAAGTAATTACATATTTGGATCTCGCGCGTCATAATGACTGTCGTTCGAAACCTGCGCGGGGGACAATCCACTACGCGACTAGCACAAGGGACTACACCACCCACAAGTCGCCCGACGGTGATCTCGCCTCTTGGAGGCCTGACTAAAGACCTGCGTGTCTGAAACGTCTCATATGCACTAAAGGCTACTTCGGCTTTGCTTTAAACAAAGCCGAAGCCTTATCTCCTCTTCATTCTCATTTCTTAGCATTCTCTCCTCTTCACGCCTCACTCTCTCAGTCGCTCTCGCGCTTGTTCTTCCTCCCTCAGACGGTCTTCACGCCTCACTCTCTCAGTCACTCTTGCGCTCGTTCTTCCTCTATCAGACGATCGTTTCAGCTACAATCATTGTAGTTACTTGTTGTATGGGGTTCTTTCGCTCTTTCAGTTCATTTTTGCAAACCCTCGTTTTATATCGCTCGTTATTCCTCCCTCGGGCGCTCTCGATATTAAACTCCATCAAACGTTAGCGTTTAACTTTTTAATATTTTTGTGATATATAAATTAATTTATAAATTTTTTATTTGACAGATAAAAGCAAAGCGGGCTTTTCTCTTGACAGTTGAAGCTCCTCATTTGATGATTGTTCTCCCTCGATGATTTGATGTAAATTTTATTATACTTTTTTTCACAGTTATATAAGCATCAATTTATTTATTTAATGTTTATTTATACCATAATAATGCATGTTACTTATAAGTTGTTATTATTATGTATTGAGAAGTGTGGGTTGGGTTTTACCCGATCCAAAGAATATTTTTTAGATAAATTAAAAATTTGAATAATTAAAAAATAAAAAATTGCCAAAATCAAGTACAGCAGCACCATTTATGGGTGTCAATGGGTCGGGTTGGGCCTTCAAAATACCCGACCCAACCCGAAACATGCTACTATGTATTTGACCAGACTCGAAACAACAAAGAAATTAACATGACCCCAAAAAACCGGGTCGGATCGGATCGGATCGGGTTTTTTTTTTTTTTTTGGGTCGGGTTTTCGAGTTTCCATGTTTAATTTTTTAGTTTAACTTGTTTTTAACTAAAGCTAATATAACATGCTCTCTATTACACAGATCGGCGAAACCCAAACAACCAAGATCTTCGCTTGTGTTCAATCGAGAGCAAATCCAGAAAGTCTCACCAATAAATAATCAAGGGAAGGTTTAGATCCTCACTCCCCCAATATTGTTATGCAAAATAAATAAATCAAAATTTAAAAACATGCACTTGCCAAGAGTAAAGAGGAAAATACAACTTCTTCAGATGGAAGCCCCTGTTAGAAATTGATGTACCCTAAAAATGAATTCTAGATAGCCACTTACAAATGAGTAAAGAGTTTTTCATTGAGACGACATGCTTGCATTGTCTTCTTTCTTGATTGAGCCAAGAGATAGTGCTTTCGTCGAGAGTCGAGAATACTCAAGCTGAGCTTTAGCTAGTTCACTTCTAAGCCCAGCTAACTGCACCACCGAAAACGAGGGATCCTTTTAGAAAGGCATTATATCATCAACTAAGAAGAGGAGATTACAAACCGTGCTACTCTTCCTCCACTAGAAACCAGAACTAGTACATTTAATGAAGCAAAGAGAGCCCAAGTGTGCAGAGGGAAAATATAAGCCGGCACCAACCAAAGTATGCAAATTCTTCGCACCAGCAGTTTCGTTTTATTCTAATAAAAAGTCTTTGAAACTGGCAGATGAAATATCCAGAATGCATCGCCATTTATCTTCTACTGTGACAAAGAGCTGGCCACATCAATGACAAACTTGCACCTTACATCAGACTTCACAAGCCTTTCCATAGCTGTATTGATATAGTCCATCCGGATCACCTCGACATCTGCAGTGACACCATGTTTCGCACAAAAGTCTAGCATCTCCTGAGTCTCTTTCATTCCTCCTATATCACTGCCACCCACAAGCTTGCGGCCTGAAAGAATTATCAGTCGGAATCATTATAGATTGGCTCAGCACCTTGCAACTCGAATACAACCAGTTCTACCATCTTCAATGTGCAAAATACAAGTCTATACTGATTACTAAAAAAAATACTATAGCACCTTTTCAGCTCATATACAAAATAGCAAGTCAAATTCAAAATTAATCTCACGTAAGAAAGGTAAAGAGAAAAGAAAATAAAGGTTTTGTTACTGAATAATCTTTTGTTTGTATAACTGCAAGTAGGGTATAAGCAAGTCCAGCTACTTGAGAGCTACTCAAGCTTGACTCATAGAACACTCTGGACTCTGCAAGCTCATGCTTGAGTTCAAGTAGCTCAAGTAATTAATCCAGTCAAGCTTGACTTTAGAGATACTTAAACTTGGATCAATCGAGTGGCTGAACTTCTATATTTCCTACGATAGTTGTACATCTGTAGATACTATAAACAAACACATAGCATATGGATGAGTCCGTGCACATCTCCACCCACATCACAAAAATTTCAAATTGTGTCGGCTAGAAGAGGATCAGTGCTGGATAAAGCACTGACTGACATGCTAGTCCTCCTACCAATACAAAAGAACCAGTAATTATTCCCAAACTACATGTACCATCATTTTTGTAGGATCACTGGTCACAAGGAAGGAATCAGCACCAAGTCTTTCGATCGCCTCAACTTTCTTTTTGGGAGAGGAACTGATGACAGTAACTTCCAGTCCAAATGCCTTGCCCATTTTTACGGCCACATGACCAAGCCACCAAGTCTAGCCACACCCAAATGCTTCCCAGGCCCCGTCATGCCATAGTATTTCATTGGGCTATGCACCGTGAATCCAGCACATAACAGTGGTGCACCACCCTCCGATGGTAAGTTGTCAGGGAAACGAAGCACGTAATGCTCATCAACGACTATCATATTGGAGTAACCACCATAAGTTTTTGTCCCATCAGCGTAATAGGAATTATAGGTAAATATTGTCTGGGGGCAGTAGCTTTCCAGATACTACTGGCAGCTCTCATATTTCTTGCAAGAGCCCACTATGACCCCAACACCTACTCGCTCACCCACTTTGAATTTCTTCACATTGCTTCCCACCTTCATCACAGTTCCAACGATTTCATGCCTGTGGACACACAAGTAGAACAGCAACTGAACTTACAAACTGGAATTAATACTGTTGAGATCAACATTTTAATTCAACTGTCATATCGTTATAGTGAAATCTAGTCAATCTCCCGATTTCATTTCACATCTCAAGAAATATAGAGAAAAGTAATAGCAGAAACCCCTTGGGCCAAAAAACATAAATATCATGCATTCAAATGAAAAAAGTTGGGGAATACATGTTCATCAAATTGTTTTTTTTTTTTTTTGGTAAGGATGTTCATCAAATTGTTCTAGTGAGCAGATATCACTAAACGTAAAAGACTAATTGCATCAAATTGTGAAAAGACTAATTGGATCAAACAGCATCAACAGCTAAAAAAACCATCTCTTCGGCTTCGGGTTATGAAACAAATTAAACGACTATGATCAATCGATCAGATTGATCTTCAGTTCTAAAGCAAGAAACTGAAACGGAGAAATTTCCATGAACCGTCACATACAATTGACAACAAGAGTATAAGGCAAGCCCTTTTTGTTGATGGATCGAACCAACTTGAGACTCTCTGAAAATCTGGAACCTCAGCTTGATCTCCTCCATTGTCTCGTACCGTTTCCCATACCTAAACCAAACACCAACACCACCAGCAAGGACAAAAATAGGAAGCGGTCAGAACTTCAATAGAGCACAGGAGAATCAATAAACCAAAGAACACACCCAGATGAGCGATCATCTAGTGGGCATTTATATCTAACCTGTTGGCGAAGCGAGCGAAGGAGAGGGCGTGGCGGGTGTGGTCGACGATCTGTGTCACGTCCCGACTCTCGAACCCGCGACATCCCTTGCCAAATCGCCACCAGGTCATAATAGATAGCGTCCCAGGCAACTGCTATCGACCTAATATTATATTGCGCATGCGGAACGTACAATCTTCCATACAATAAAACCATATGGGATAGATAGGAAGTAAAGCTAGATATCACAATACTAAAAGCTGATGAGAATAGATGATTTATAACCTTACAGAGCCATCAACTAATAATTACAACCCCAAGTTTCGGGGCGGCCCTCTAGGACTCACAAAAAGATATAGGAGTCAGGTAAGGTTAACTCTCATCTATCCCAAAATAGTATCCCCACAAAAACATCATCAGTTCCCTGACCACAAAAGGAACCTAACCCTCTACTGAGAAAACTCGACATCCGGGTCGTCATAACCAACCGGGGGAGCCGGGTCGTTCGGGTCATCACAAGAACTCTGGCTAGAATGCATAGAGGGGGCTACTGATTGCTCAGGCTCGAGCTCGAGCTCCATACCAGGCTCGGGGTCCACCACTTCCCCATCAGGTGTATCAATATCCATCGGGTCCCAAGCGGGGATATTAGGAACCCTCTGAAGAGATGACCCCTCAAATCCTCGAAGCGGACCAAAAAGATCCATCCCATCACGAAGATACCAGGCCTTAAAGAGGTGTGCCACCAGATGTGGCATCCCTTCATCGACCCATATCGTCGTGATGTGACGTTTTCACATCTGGTCCGTACCTGGTACCGGATGGAGACTGATATCAAGTGATGAGTGGGTGGGGGTGCCGAACCGCACCGGTCTCTCCATTACTTCGGACTTGAAAAATTTGTC
Organism: Rhodomyrtus tomentosa; assembly: GCA_028455895.1. NCBI lineage: Eukaryota > Viridiplantae > Streptophyta > Magnoliopsida > Myrtales > Myrtaceae > Rhodomyrtus > Rhodomyrtus tomentosa. The sequence goes on from JAPCWY010000004.1 coordinate 39,100,893, forward strand.
CCACGACGGGGTGAGAAATGAATCTCAGTGAATCAAGCCTAATTTCGGTTAGGACATTGATTCGTCCAGAACATACTAAGCGCCACAAAAAGATCACAAGATTTCAATAGAGATATATATAAATATCAATCAAAATAAATCTGTCAAATCTATAACCAACAGAAGCACAACCACTCAGGCATACACAAGTCCATTATTAATCAATGACCCACGCGACTGGCGTGATAGATACATCAATAGTGCGATCCCGCACTCTTCTGGCAAAACCAGGCTACGTCCACTTTACCCTCTCAGCGACGGCTACTACAAGCGGTGTATCCAGTGCACTCGGCACGGCAATGCAAGTAGGCATTCCTTAAAAAGGAGCTTCGGTCCATCACAAGCTGTGACCGGCATCCGATAATCCCTTAAAATCGTATGACTGGCACGGGGCATGGATTATCGTGCTTCTGACAAGTCACGAATTCCCATGCAATCTGTATGGCACAAGTACCCAAGGTACAATGCGAACTTGCCAGGTAGCGTCATTGACCCTTAAAATGACCACACAAATTGCATTCGGCAATCAACTCATTGATTATCTTGGATTAACACCAAAATCCACAAGAAATACAATCAACTCGGCCCCAAGGCCCACAAGACTCCCAATTGAGCATTTCATCCAGGCAAACAAACCAATCAAGCAATTCACTCACTCTCGAGTAATCAACTTAACCCGGCAATTTCAAGCTCAATTCATAATAAAAATCTTAATTCTCAGTCAAATTATAGCAATCAATCGTTCGCTCGTCTCTAACTTGTCACTCACTCGCGAACAACTCAATCAATCAATTAATTGATAAATTACCACAAATAGCCACAGACAAATAATCGATCGACCATGTATCCTAACCATGGTTTCTATTTATACCGGTCCCGATCGAATATAATTTTTTTTTCAAGAAAGAAAGAAAGAAAGAAATAAATAAATAAGACTAATCCTAAGCGCAATTAGCGCCCTAACCAAGGTTTAGAGTCAACTCACTATGTGAGTTAGCTCGATCGGCGACGGCGGTGGTGGCGGCGGCGGCGATAAAACTAAGGTTTATCGCGCGGCGGATCGAGTTCAAACTTCGACGACACCCCGTGGGAGTCCGGCGAGGTCGCCGGAACAGGTGGCCGGCGGCGGAGCTCCGGTGAACGGCGGCCGGCAGCCTGAAACAGTGAATAACAGAATATTCAACCGGTAAACTCTACTGTTTTGGCCTTTTTCCGGTGACACGGGCCGGAACAAGGCCGACCAAGGGTCGGGGGCTCACCCAGGGATCGGTGGGGGTCGACCGGGACAGGTGGACGGCGGCGGAAGGCGGCCGACGACAGCGGACAGCCACGATCAGTGGCTGCCCTATTCTGCACTGAAACAGGGGTTTCGATCGGCGGCCGTTTTCGGCGGCCGTTTTCGACGGCCACGCGCGGCGACCTACGGAGGCGAGCTGGGTGGCGGTAGAGGGGACTCAGGGGAGTCATTTGGCAGTGGCGGTGTGGCACGGCGGCGACTGTGGCGGCCGGATCGAAGATCGGAATGAACCGGGTTCAAAACAGAGCACCGGAACTTCAAGGCCTGATTCCGGCGATTCCGGCGGCTAACGGTTGGCGATGAGGGGTTGGATCGATCGAGGGGAAGTCGAGGGTTAGTTGGGTGGTGGTGGTCGGCGTCGGTGGCGGCCGGAGGAGGCCGCGGAGTCCTCGGGTCTTTTGACCCGAAAACAGGGCAGGCCCGGCCGTGGCGTTTCCTCGGCGAAACGACGGCCACGGCGGCTCGGCCGGGGTCAAGGCGACGGCGGGGAGTGGCTGAGGACGATGGCTGCCGGTGGTGGGTCGATGGTCGCGAAAAACGGCGACGAACGGAGGAGGATCGATCGGTTCAAGGAAGAACGTTCGTCGGTCAAAGAAAATGAAGAAAAGAAGAGCAGAGAAGAAGAAGAAACGGAGAAGAAGAAGGGAACGACAGAAGATGGTGACAGAGGAGGGGACATGCGTTGGGCAGAGGGGAGGATGGCCCACCTTGACTTCAAGGGCAAAAATTAATTTTTTTTGTCCTATATGTATGAATAATTGAGAGAGGGTAAAATGGTAATTTTGGCGCGTCGGGACTGAAACGAAATTTTTGGTGTACTGAACGAAGGGTAATTTCGGCAATTTCACTGGCCAAGCTCGGTCAGGGTTAAGCTCGTTTGCGAAAACAACAATTCAAAAATCGCCGCGGATTAATTTCGAAACTCAATTCGAAATAATCTAAAGTTCGGAATTCGTCCAAATTTTCGTCTCTTCAGTCCTTATAGTCCAAAATTGGCGTCGGCTATGACTATACATTCATATCTTTTAATCGACTTCCGGCGCTTACAAGGATTGAATTTCCAGGACGTCACAATCTGGAGAATGGATGACTCGAGGTCGTGGAGGAGGCCGCCGTCGGAGACAAGCCGGATGGGGTTAGAGTCCACGAAGCTCGTTGCTACAGCAGAGCATACGATGGCGAGGAGGAGGCCGAGATGAAGTCGAGCAGGAAGTAGTTGAACCGTCGGAGGTAAAATTGCATGCGGAGGCACCGAAGGTGCTTGAACAGGCGGAGGAGACAAGAGGGGAGGGAAGGGAAGCTCGGAAGTTAGAACAGGGGTCGCTAGACTAAGCGGCCAGCACTCGAGAGAGAGGGGTGTGTGAGTAGACTGAGCGGCAGCTGAAGCGGAGAGCGCGCACGCGCGCGCGAGAGAGAGGAGTGCGAGCGAGACTGAGCGGCCAGAACGAGGGAGATGTTCGTACAATGTAGCATAGGGTTTGGTCTTTGGGCTTGTTTCCATGTTTGGATCGGGCTTAAGCTGAGCCTAAACACAAAAACACAGACTGAAGCACGGAAACAATAATACTCGAAGCAAACTAAGGCAAGACCCGATAAGCCAGAAGCTTTTGGGTCAGGTCGGATCGGGTCTTGTTTCCGGTTGGGTAACTTGTTCGGCATCGACACCTCTAGCACTAGTTGGGTCTCATGATAATGACCCCTTGAGATTGTTCAGCCGACTTGGAGGGCCACTCGAGCTCACCCAGATGGTAATGTTGATCCTCACACTTTGGAATATCATATGTTAGATTTCACTCTGGGTTCACTCTAGGGTTTGGCCAAGCAAATTTCAATACATGGTTCGCCCAGTTTGCTGACCCATCTCATAGGGGTTCTACTTTTCAATATGGTGACAATCAAGAGTTGCATACGCCAACTACTTCTCCGATTTTGTGGGGATCCGATTTCCCTCCTTATTTTCAAGTCCATTCTACAGTAGGCTATGCATAGTCTGGGCGTGGCATATTTTCGGACTTTGATGATGCATCACCATTACATTCATGAGCCATCACAACATATGTCTTCCTCATCTACATGTCTTGCTCCTATGAATCCTTGTTCTCATCGTTACAACACCAGACCCGCCGATCGACGGAGACCACTTGATTACGGAACATGAGGTCATGTAGGAGGACGACTTCATTAGTGCATGTGAGTGCAATTCAGGTTGAGGATTGTTCTTTTTGGGGTCAGGTAAATTGAGGTTGAGGATTGTTATCTATTATTATAAATTTTCATTGCCAGATTTTTTAACTCATTTATTTTTTTTTACGTTCATTTAATCTGGATATGTTGTATCTTACCACAATGTTATGCATATTTTTAATTAATAATTTACATATGAAATTAATTAATTACAATAAATCTTGATCTGGTGGCGCGGTGGGTGTTACTCCCCGCATCTCACAGCAAGCACGCAATCATCCCTGCAAGTAAAACAACAACAATCTCTTGGCGGTTCCAAGGATCCACCTATATATGAAGAAAGGTTGAGAGATAAAATAATTTACATTAATCACACGGAAGCGATTCCCAACAACTCCCCGTACAATATATATACGCGCGCGCACACACACACACAAACACACCAAGACTAAGCAGAATTGGATAGCACCACAAAAAGTCATACATCAACACCAACGGCCAATGACTACTACTCCGCTGAACATCAGGGCGACGGAAAAGCATGCTAAAAAGGTATCCACAAAATCCACCAGGGAAGGGGTCAGGTCGCCAGTCAAAAAGTCAGGTCATCATCTGGAGTCAACTAGGAAGAACTACTGGAATCTCCGGTGTCCTCGCTCTCCTCTGACGGCTTTTACTCGGAGAAAGTCTTCGACGGAACCTCGACAGAGTCCTCCATGGTCGCCACCTGCGACAACTCGGCTCGGTCTCCATCTGTGGTCATCTCCTAGTCCGGCTCGGCAAGGTCTCCATTAGACAGCTCCACCACGATGACCTCATCCTTTGGCGATGGCACGGAATACTCCGTTGTCGGCGTCCGCTTCGGGCCGTTCCTTGACTCGGCCACCGATCCCTCGGAAAACTCCTGGTTTGTAATTGTCTGATACCAGCGAGGTATGACACCCTCCGGAATCTCATAGGGCTTCAAAGGCCCGACCTTCCTGTCCCCGTTCCGTTTAAACCATGCCTCAAACCTGTGAGGGTTCCAATCCGGCTTCCTCTCGTCTACCCATACTACTGTACATTTCCTCACATAAATATTCCCCTGCCTATCGGGAAACTCATCGTAAAAAGTTGTCATCTCCTGCGGGTCCCTAAATCTGATAGGCCACATGGCTACTGCTTAGGATCTGTAAAGTAAGTTTTTCCCAAAAGGGGTGAGATACACATCTCAGTAAGAAAAACCTAACTCTAGGTCAGGCTGACTGTCCACTCAGGCAGCCAAACTACTCAATCTATCCAACTCATGGTTACACGCAAGTATAACATTCATAATTCAATAAACAATAATACATAGAAGACAGACATACATTTATATTCTCATGTCACACACAAATGCACGTATATGTTCGGACTATCACTTCACCACATCAATCAACCTCTGCCTGCCTCCTTCTCTAGCCCGCAATTAGATCGTATCAGGCTCGGACCGCATAAACGCATCAGGCCCGGCTCAATTCCAGGTAAGGTTTATGAGCTCATACTCTGTCCCGCGATTAGATCGTATCAGGACTGTGGTTATCTTAACCCCATGATTAGATCGCATCAGGACGCCACCTTTTCATAATCCACCCCGCGACCTCGTCGCATCAGGGTCTCAACCTTCCGCCCCGCGTCTCACACCCCTCAGGGCCTCGTTATGCCATGCTACAATCAGGATTCATGCTATGATCTTCTATCATTTACATACTCAATGTCAATTACATTTCAAGTAGCATTCATAATCCCATGGCATGCAAAGCAATTCAATTATTGTCCAAATATGATACGCGATTTCAATACAAGTCAAGGCACACGTAAACTCTTTAATTAATCCTAAGATATACTAAGGCTCATTACTTTAGAAATATGCCCATTAATCGATCAATTTCCTATTCGACTTACCCAATCGAGTCAAATCCCCCTAACCTTGGTTTAGAAAATTTCTTACCTTAGCTTAGCAACAAAATTTACTCCTTCTTGCACCTCCTAAGATTCGGCCAACTCAAGTCCAAGTCCAAGGCCAATTCGTCGCGCAACCTAGGATAATCAATCGATTTGTCAAAATTTCAAGTCCAATTCCTCAATTCATCCATCCAAATAATCCATTACTCAATCCCCAACATCTTAACACATCATAAGCTCAATTTAAGTCCCATAAGCTTCTGTTCTTACAACCCACAAAATCGGTTTTGCACAGGACCGAACCGGTTCACTTCGGTTCTGTGCAAATCGAATGCTTCCAGCTCTCAATCCTCCTCAATTCCTTCATTCAAGCCTTATTCTACCTTTTAACATGTCTACCTAAGGGTTTGAGACGCTCACCGATCGTTTGGAGTTGGTTGGTCGGTCGCCGGAAAGTCGTCCAAAGTTGTCGGAATGTCCAAGAACAGAATATCGGCAGATTCTGGGCATAATGTACAAGGGTGGTTCATGGTAAAAAACTTATCAAACAAATCCCCAATTTTTACCACAAAACCATCTATATGTCTACTTGATCTTAACTAAATTTGAGTCAAAGATTCGAAGTTTTCGGCTGTCAAAAGGGTTTAGAACCGAACCTACCTCAAACTGGAGTAGAATCTGTCGACCTGTTGGAGAATGCTTGTCTCGAATTCCACAGAGCTCCAAATGATTTGATTCAAGTTGGAGGACGTCGGCAAGACGTGGATCTACATTTGGGTGGTCGGCCTGCAACAGGGGATGGCCGGAGGTGCCGGTCGTACGGACCGAACGGCGGCGTCCAGTGCTAGTCGGGCGAAACAGAACTGGATAAGAAGAAGAAGAAAGGGGAATGGTGGCGCTCGGCGGTTTTGGTCGAATGAGGGGGGGTTGAGGAGAGAGAGAGCTGGTTATTCCAAAAAATATTTGATTAATTGAAGTGATTGGTAGGTGGCATTTATTGATGAAACGATCTACCACCTTTGGATGCTTGACACATGGCAATTGCTCTTACCAAGGAGATCCAATGGCTCCTTTTTGCTCTTGAATTTTTGGCAGCTTGGGGGGGTCAATTGTCCATTTTGACCTTCTTTTAATTATAAAGACAAAGTTCTAAGATTGAGGGGCAAAACAGTCATTTTACCTCTGACGTTCAGAACATCGTTTTTTTCGTTTCTAATTTCTTCGATAGGGCGACGACCAATGCAATTGACGTTGGAATTCTTGATTTTCCATTTCAAACTTTTTCAGGATTCAATTCTGATCATTTCTTCTATCAAATGTGATTCCAGCCTATCCCGAATCGACGGGCGGCTTTTGCAGACTATACGCGTATCGACCCCGTGATTCTCATCACGTTGAGGGCTCATTAATTCATGGCGACTTTGGTTATTATGTAATTGCGAGGGTTTATCACTAGTCCTATGGTCTCGATCGTCAAAGTCCGATTTAGGATAATTTTGCAAATCGTACGCTGGTTAAGTGACGTCACCCGCGCTCTAGTCGTACGACACTTGCATGGTAATCCTTGATCGTTCTTAGATTGGCCTTTTGGTGGTTCTAAATATCCTATCGATAATTCTTATGATCAAAGCGCCATTTTCTATCCGAGTCGCCTAGGTCCACGTACCTCGTCTCGCTTTAACCTTTCCCCTTTGATCGGCCTATTCAAATTGATCAGATTTGAGCGGAATACGACTGAAATACATCGCTTGATATACAAGAACTTCTCATTATAGAGTCTGAAGTTGATTGAAAATCAGAATGTCACAGTGGGCCTCGACAATGGGTGGCGGCCGACGGGTGCGTGACAAGGGTACAAAGGCCGATCGCCCGCTGAGCCACCCAGCGGCGCGGGACGATCGTGCGCTGGACTCGCCGGCCCGCGACTGTTGCGCGCTGGCCACACCGGCATGCAGGTCTCACACGACAAATGCACTATTGCGCAAGACCCAAATCAATAATTATTTTTTAAATTTACCTAATTTTATAAATATTTTTTTATTAAATTGGGAAAAAAACCTCCATTTGGCTGCTCTCCTTATTTGTAAATATTTCAATATTTATTATATTTATCTTTTGCTGTAATCAACATGCCGTCAATATATAAAAGCAGATAAATATAAGAGCCGTTTGAAAGTTTGCACAGATATACACAACTGTCGTAGTTGCTTCTACAATAGCCAAGTTACACCATAAACGAATCAAACCTTTTATATCACTGCCTATGTGATTGCTTCAAGTAATAGATAGACCTCTTTAACAAATAAGCATGATCTTCCTTACCTTTAAATTGAAAACTTTCTGGTTGACCCATATAGATTTTCTCTTTAAGTTTACCATACAAGAAAGCTATTTTCACATCAAGATGTTCCAACTCTAAATCAAGTATAGCAACTAACGCAAGAAAAATTTGAATAAAGCCGTGCTTAACGACAAGTGAAAACACATCATTAAAATCAATTCCCTCAATCTAACTATAGCCCTTAGCAATTAGACATGCTTTAAATTTAATGTCTTCAAGTGAAAGAATACTTTCCTTCTCTTTTTTTTTTTGAAAACCCATTTGCAACCCATGATTTTCTTTTCTTTTGGTGATTTGACAAGCTCCCAAGTTTGATTCTTTTCAAGAGATTTCATCTTTTCATTCATAACAATTAAGTACTTTGTTGAATCTTTTGAAAAGATAGATTCCTTGTACGTTTTAGGCTCACTATTCTCTATCGACTCTGCAGTTGAAAGAGCATAAGCAACAAAATCTAAGTACCCATATTTCTGTGGAGATTTCACTGTCTTTCTTGATCTATCTCTAGCTATAGAATAATTTTCTTCTATAAGTTCTTCAATTTTAATATTATAAGTAGTTGAATAAGCTGATTGCGAAAAAATTATTTCAAACTCAACTTTTCATCTGCACTTTTCAAATTTTCCTAGCAGGTAATAGATGATTGTTTGACAGGATGAAACATAGTAGATTAATCAAAAGTAGCATCTCTGCTAATTATAATTTTAGATGAATTAGAACACTAAAGTCTATAACCTTTCACACAAGAAGCATAACCAAGAAAGATTCACTATGGGCTCTAATTTTTGTTCACTAACATCTGCATATGCTAGACATCCAAATACTCGAAGAGAAGAATAATCAACAGGTTTACTTGACCATACATTCTCGGATGTCTTACACTTAATGGACGTGCAAGGAGAACGATTTATCAACCAACAAGCTGTATTGACTGCTTTAACCCAGAATTCCTCACCCAAACCAGCGTTAGACAACAAGCACCTAGTTCTTTCTAATAAGGTTCAGTTCATGCATTCTGCAATACCATTTGGCTGTGGTATGTTCACTGTAATATGAAGCCTCACAATTCATTCGTTCTTGCAAAACTCATTAAACTCGCTTCCATAAAATTCTAGTCCATTATCTATTCTCAGCTACTTGATTTTCTTACTGGTCAGCTTCTCAATCAATATTTTACATTGCTTAAATGTAACAAAAACATCATTTTTTTTGCTTTACAAAACTACCCAAATTTTTCTTGAAAAATCATCAATAAAAGTGAGTATATACTTGAAGCCAAGGTCTTTTGAGGGAATTTTAGCATGCCCCAAAGATCAGAATGAATGTAATCCAGAGTGCCCTTTGTTATGTGAATTCTTGCTTTGAAACCGACTCTTTTCTGTTTTTCAAAAACATGATACTCATGAATATCCAATTTTTAATTTTCTGACCACACAAGAGACCCATACTTACTGAGCTCCTCCATCCCTTTGATACTCATATGGCTTAATCTCGTATGTCATAATTTAATATTTTCTGAACCTGTCATATCAAATTAGACTGCAATTGAATCAGTAACTGTAGTGCCTTGCAGCGGATACAAAGTGTCATTTTGAGGCCTTTTGTCAACAAAATTGAACCTCTCATAATTTTCACAACTCCACCTTTAGCAGTAATTTATAACCATTAGCATCAAGTGCACCAAAAAGGATTAGATTTTTCTTCAAATCAGGAATGGCTAAAGTACACTACAAATGCCAAAATTTGTGTATGACGCTCATTTTAGTACCAAAACTTTTAAAACGATCATTTAAGTGTCAACTTTTTCTTAAAAAAGATCACTTAAGTGCCAACCTTTTTTAAAAATAATCACTTCAGTGCCAACTCCGATTTGAACTAACGTGGCTAATCAAAAATCCGACTTGCTCTATTTTTTTATTAATATTTGAGCCGACGTGGCTCGTCAAAGTTAGCATTGAAGTGAGCGTTTTTTTAAAAAAAATTGACACTTAAGTGATCATTTTGAAAATTTTAGCACTGAAGTGATCGTTTTTCAAAAAAATTGACTCTTAAGTGATAGTTTTAAAAGTTTTGACAATAAAGTGAGCATGATGTACAAGTTTTGGCACTTGTAGTGTACTTAAACCAATCAAGAACATATCTGCCAATCCCAACTAATTTATATTTTACATTATTGCCCATTAGAATAACTCCACTATTATATTCTTTGTGTGTAGAGAACCAATCACGGTTAGGACACATGTGGTACAAATAGCCTGAAGCAAGAATCCAACTATCACGGAATTTATCTTTATCATTTGCAACCATTAGTTAATCTTCGTCTTCTTCTTTAGCAACATAAGCTTGAGCGGGATTTTCATTTCCTCGATTTTGTCTGTTCTGGTAGTTGTGATTATTGTGGCGATTGAAACTCTCCTGATTTTGCTGATTTAAATTATTTTCTCTTTGTAGCTTTGCCTTCAATTCCAAACAATTTATCTTAATATGCTCTGAAGACTTACAATAGTTGCCAATCAAATTCATGAGCTTTAATTTTGATCAGTTCCTGCCACTACTATTGCTTCTCTCAATAGACTTTTCCCGAGCAACAAAACCAACCTCATGATCATTACTGCCTTCAAAAGTCAATTCTATATCAAGTTTTTGCTTATTTAGCATACTAGTCTTGACATGTTCAAAATCAATATTTTTTTTTATTAACAATCATGGTCTCTCTAAAATTCTTATAAAATGAAGGTAGTGAAACTAACAATAAAAGATCTTAATCCTTATCCTCAATTTTAACATCAATGCTTCTGAGAAGTACCTTTAGCTATATGAAAAGTGAAGAGTCGTTGTTTGAGTCTCAAATCAATTAGTGAGAGACTTTGTCGAAAAAATGCTCTCCAATTTCATCCATAAACATGCAACAATTTTTTGAACTAATACCTCCTGCAAAACTTCATTCGTGAGGCACAACTGAATAGTAGACAAAGTTTTTTCATCCAATTCTTCCCACGTTTCTTCCGACATGGTGTCCGGTTTCTTCCCTTTACTAAACATAGTTTTCTTCAAACTTTGTTGCGTAAGAACAACTAACACATGAACCTACCATATGTTGAAACTGTCGCACCCATCAAACTTCTCAATATCAAATTTTGTTGTTGAACTTGAAGCCATAACTAGAAGATAAAAAACCCAAACGCTCTGATACCGGATTGTTATGACAATGTGAAAACTAAAATGAAATTAAAATTGAGAAGAAGAAAAGAACACAAAGAATTACGTGCAAACCCTTGCGGGAAAAACCACGAGGAGAGGATAAGCGAAATTCACTATAGAATCAAAGATTACAAGAGGCGGCTCAAATATGCTTCTCTATCTAACAGTTTGAGAAAAAGCAATATTTAACCGTTACCCTTGAAGACATATCAACAATTATTTTATAATGGCGTTCAATTATGTTTATCTGATCATCTGATTTTACAGAATAAGAGAAATCTAGAGCTTTTAGCCCATATAGATGGTGACATATCGTAACATTTTTGGACCCTAAATTGTTATTTATTTATTTTATTTTTTTGGTAAGGTACCCCAAATTGTTATTGGTTTAGTGAAGTTTGACTTTTCTAGTGAAAGCAAAGGTTTACAGATTACCAAAGTCAAAGAAAGAGAAAACAGGAGAGGGAGGCCTTCCGTCGAGTTTTCAAGCCTGAATCTTACACATCTGGTGACAAAATTGAAGGTTGTGATGCAAAACCTATGATCAAACATACTGAAAAAATTATCTTTTTTGAGGTAATACTCAACAAGTGACATCCTCTTGCCAACTCTAATTGAAGGTTGTGATGCGAAATCTATGATCAAACATACTGAAAAAATTATCTTTTTTGAGGTAATACTCAACAAGTGACATCCTCTTGCCAACTCTCTCTCTCTCTCTCTCTCTCTCTCTCTCTCTATATATATATATATATATATATATCTAATTTTTGCCTATTACGACCCAGAATCGAAAGGTTCTACCTCCTGTTGGCGTTCAAGGCATTGTGTTCTTTAAGTTTATGCTATTTAAAGTTCTGTACTGCATACATTTGCATACAGCTCCCAGTGAATATTGATTTATGGTCTCATCTCCTGGACTAGTCACACACACTTTACTTTGCATATTTAAGTTTCAAGTATTTATTAATATCAATTTAATATATATATCATACCCCAGAGTGTGAAGGCTCTGCCTCATAGCTGGTGGTTTGTAATATTTTTAAGTATTTATTTTAATATATCATACCCCAGAGTGTGAAGGCTCTGCCTCTTAACTGGTGGTACATGATATTTCTGTTTATATACACAATTTGTTTTCGCATCCAGTTTATTGTTTTAGTAATAATCTATATTCAAAGTTGCTTATTACTTGTTACTGAATTTATTGATTCTGTGACTGGTATTTAGATATTTCTGTTGAACAATTGTTTCATACATATTTCAGTCAAAAGTAATGATAATCGTACTTATAATTGCTATCGCAATTCTATATATTGCCCTTGAATTGTTATATTATCTTTTAAGCGTTTATTTCATGTTGTCTGAATCATACAGAAACTATTGGACAAACAAACTTAAAAGAAGACAAGGTTTTTAATTTTCTTTAGCAACTTCTCCTCTATTTCTCCGGTTAAACGACCGAGAGTCAGTTTGGTATCAGAGCCAAGTTGGTGGAGAATTAGTAGTTCAGTTTGGTATCGGGGCCAAATTGACGGAGAATTAGTAGTTCTTGTTAGAAACGTTTTGTATAAACCCACTTTGAGTTGTTCTAAGGTGTACCCCATTTGGAGTCACAAGCCTTGGCAGAGGTAGCGTAAGTCCAGTTGGCATGGTAGCAGAGGGTAAAAATTGAACAACATAAGGTAAGTTTATACTTAATGGATCTTTTTAGAAGAACTAATTCTTCTTCAAGTAGTTCTGTTTCTGAACTGGGTCAAATCCCAGACCCTTTAAATAGAGAACAAATTACTATTGAAGATTTTAATAAGTCTCTTAAGAATTGAAAGATTCCAAAAGTTAAGTATGATCAGATATATTCTGAATCAAAATTTAAGAAACTTTTTAAGTCTAATGATTATGTCATTGCCACAGAGGAACGAGCCATTCCTCTATTATCTTCTTATTGTTTGGTACCTCTTTTAAGTAAAGAATCGTTAAAGAAACATGCTCTAAAGTATAATTATCTCCATTTTGGTATGGTCCAAGTTGGTATTAAACCTTTGTTAAAAGAAGGATTAAATACATCCATTCTTTTAGCCTTAAGAGATGCAAGACTCTTAAGGTATGAAGATTCTCTTCTTGCAACAATCGAAACAAGTCTCTGTAATGGTCCCATTCATTTTGATTGTTATCCCAATTTTTCAATAAGTTTAAAAGATAAAAATATCATGAAGTCTCTCGTTTTGCAGATTAAAACTCATAATTATAGTATAGATGAAGGATTAATTCCACTATCCCTCATCTATAAGGTCCACTATAAAGCTATGAGTTTTGCATTCGATGTTCATTCTTTAAATGACACACCAAAAGGTAGAACCTTATTGTTACAAACATATATATTTCGTTCCAATTCTATAGTTCCAAAGTCTATAAGCTGGAGTAATGTTATTCTTCCTGATCAATGGGAAATTGAAAATCCCATTCCTCAGATTTCAATTAAGAATGGCACTCCATCAAATGTTATCCAGCATCCTGAGGGAAAAGTTACCATACAATTTCCCAGGAGAAGTCTTGAAATAAGTTCTTTCTATTCTGCAAGACCTTCTTTTCATGGGTCTTCTTCCCGAAAGTCTGTTGACTATCGTCCAAATCTACCTCCTGTCATCACTATTCCAATGAGCAGCCAAGGTAGTATCAAAGTTCCTGATGCCATTCCTGCACAAGGACAGACAACTCCAAGTGCACCTTATTTAATCTTTCTAGTTTAGATACTAGTTCAGGAATTTCCAAGCCTGTCTATCATCAACAGGATCCTAACTCTCCTGAACCAACCCAATCGCAAATGAAAGATGATGATCCAGAATCCAATATGTTAGAAGTTGAATTTGTTCCTAATAGAAAGTTTTTGAACAAAGAATTCAATTTTGATGAAAATGCTGAAATAAAAAAATGGTTTTTTGATAATTTCAAAGAAAGTGCTAAAAAAATCAAAGATTAATTTTATGAATTCCTAAATGAAATTGGTGAACACATGTTTTTTTTTTATTGGTTTGAAAATTACTTTTTACAAAAAAGAGAAAATTATAATGTAGAAAAAGTTTTTAAGTGGAAATTAGATGATGACCAAATAATTGAGTCGTCTCACCATCCTTTAAGAAAGATTAAAATAACAAATCGTGAAAAATAGATTCTAGCCGCTCCTTTTAAAACTCCTTCTGAAAATGAGAATAATGAATTAAAAAAAAATTGAACAAAACAATTTTTCAAATCAACATCTCCATTCTATCGGTGTCCAATTAGATAGGATTGAATCTGCCATTGGAAAACCTTCGATTGTCCATTTCATTTCTTCAAAGACTACTCCTACTAAGTCTTTGCAAACAACATTGTTTAAAAATTTTGAAATGCCAAAGTCTTTCAGTAAAGAATTTCACGAAGCCCTCTAGGCAAAAAATCAAAAACTTCTAAAAGAAAAAGTCCTTAAGCAACCAATCTTAAATACTCCTAAAGTCAATAATCCTCTGATTATCAATACTCCCAAGCCTGATAATCAAATATCAGTTCTTGAGAAAATTGATATTCTTGAAGTCAATCGCATATCGTGGAAAGAACATCAGAAACTCTATTATTCTAGAGTTACACCTCCTGATATTCTTTTTGAATAATCGTTCCATAAAGTTCAAAACAAATATTCTGCAGACGCCATTTATGAGTGGAACATAGATGGTATTTTCGAGCAAAATCTCTTACAAGTTTTAAGTCAAATGATAATGTGTGTAACAACTTATAAGACTCTTCCTGATACAACAAACCATCAAGAAGCCTATATGATAGTTGCAGGATTTTCTGGTACTTTGAAAGGTTGGTGGGATAATTATCTCAATCAAGACCAAAGAAACCAGGTCCTTAATACTGTTAAAACAGATGATAATGGCCAAACTGTTTTTGATGATTATGGTCAAATCATTCAAGACGCAGTCTCCACCCTATTGTATTTCATTTCCCAACATTTTATTGGAGATCCATCTGTGATTCATGATCACAACCGGGATCTTCTTTCCAACCTAAAATGTCGTTCTCTTGGAGAGTTCCGAGAGTACAAAGATGTATTTCTAAAAAGGGTATTACTCCGTCCAGAATGTAATCAAACCTTTTGGAAAGAAAAATTTCTCGCTGGGCTTCCTATAGTAATAGTAAACCTGATTCGCGATAAGATTCGTGAACAATTTGGTGAAAATATTCCTTTTGATTCACTATCCTATGGTGAATTAATTTATTATGTCTATAAAGTTGGTACTCAAATGTGTAATAACATTAAGCTGCAAAAACAGCTTAAGAAAGAAAAAAGTTTTACTCGTAGACGATTAGGAGATTTCTGTCGTCAGTATGATCCATCCTACTCCTTTCCGACATCTAAAAAGTCTTCTGGTTCTTGTCCTCAAGAAAAACCTTTTAAAAGAAAGAAAAAGTTTTATAAATCTCAAGTTTCAAAACCTGAAAGAAAGTCCTTTAAAAAGAAAAGTTTTAAGAAACCTGAAGATACAAAAGACAAAAAAGATTTCAGTAAATTTATTTGCTATAATTGTGGTAAAAAAGGACACACAAGACGTTTTTGCAAATTAAATAAAAAGTTAATGAACTCATTTTAGATGAAGACATTCTAAATCAGTTAAACCAATTGATGGTTGAAACTAATTCAAAAAATTCTGTTTGTCCTTAAACAGATGAAGAGTCAGTAGAAAGAGGTCTTCAAATTAATGAAATTGAATCGTCTTCTGATTTTTCTTCTGAGTCAGATTCTGAGTCTGAACAAGAAGTAAATGTTTTGACAAAAGAAGAACAAGAATTGTTAGATTCAATTGATAATGTTTCTGACTCTAATGTCTTACTCAAACAAATTCAAAATCCTAGTTCGTCTTTTGGTAAAAGCACCCAAGTTCATGTTTATAATCTCACTGAAATTTTAAATAAGGGAAAAAAGTCAGTATGACCAACAGCCACCAATGATCTTCAGAGTGAGATTAATGAAATAAAAAAAGAAATACGTTTGTTAAAAATTAATCAAATTGATCATCAAAAGGAATTTCTAGAGCTCAAAAAAAATTGTTAAAAGGGAAAAATGTTTATGAAGAAACAATCCACGGAGAGACACCTCGAATTGTTAATGATTCAGATTCCTCGAACTTTCTGGAGTTACTCACAGAAGTAATAAGTAAAAAATGGATAATTGATGTTGTCATCAAAATCAAAGATGAATTCATTTTGGAAACAATTGCTCTCTTTGACACAGGTGCTGATTTGAACTGTATCAAAGAAGGTTTAATTCCAACAAAATTTTTTAACAAAACCACAGAATCGTTAAAGTCTGCTTCTGGTGATCAATTAAAAATCAAGTATAAACTCATTGAAGCTTTTGTGGTAAAAGATAACATTGAGTTAAAAACACCTTTTCTTTTGGTCAAAGATTTGAAAAGAAATGTAATTTTAGGAACCCCTTTTATAAATCTAATTCAACCATTTTTAGTAACCAATGAAGGAATTGAAACAAATATTTCCGGTAAAAAACTATTATTTGCATTTGTTACTAAAAATCGTACAAGAAACTTAAATGCTCTACATGAACATGCAATCACAGCAATCAATTGTCTTATTAAAAGCAAAGAAAATCATCTTTTGTTTTTAAAAAAAGAATTAAGTTTTCAAAAAATCGAACAACAACTTCAAAATCATGAATTTCAAAAGGAAATTTCTGTTTTAGAACAAAAATTTAAAAGTGAAATTTGTTCCATTCCAAACAATGCTTTTTGGGAAAGAAGTAATCACAAACATATTGTTGAATTGCCTTATGAATCTGATTTTTCAGAAAGAAATATTCCAACGAAGGCTCGTCCTTCACAAATGAATAGTGAACTTTTGAAATTGTGTGAAAATAAAATTAATGATTTAATTAAGAAAAGATTAATACGAAAAAGCAAATCTCCATGGAGCTGTTCTACTTTTTATGTAAACAAAAATGCAGAGATTGAACGTAGAGTCCCTCGTTTAGTTGTTAATTATAAACCACTAAACAAAGTTTTGAAGTGGATTCGCTATCCAATTCCTAACAAGAAAGACCTATTGAATTGTCTCCATTCTTCTAAAGTTTTTTCAAAGTTTGATATGAAATTTGGCTTCTGGCAAATACAAATTCCTGTGCAAGACAGATACAAAACCGCATTCACAGTTCCTTTTGATCAATATGAATGTAACGTAAAGCCTTTTGGATTAAAGAATGCTCCTTCAGAATTTCAGAGAATTATGAATGACATCTTTAATCCTTATTCTGAATTCATAATTGTATACATCGATGATGTATTAGTTTATTCTCCCAATATTGATTCACACTTCAAACATGTGAATCATTTCTTCAATATTGCTAAAAGAAATGGTATCATAATTTCTGAAAAGAAAGTATTCTCGTTCCAAACAAAAATTACATTCTTAGGGCATATCATCTATCAAGGAACCATTGTGCCAATTGAGAGATCTATTCAATTTGCGAATAAATTTCCTGATGAATCGAAAGATAAAACTCAATTACAAAGATTTCTTGGAAGTCTGAATTACGTGATCGATTTTATTCCTGATACTAATATCATATGCAAACCCCTGCACCAAAGGTTAAGAAAGGACCCAAAACCTTGGTCACAGCTGCATACTAATACTATCAAAAGAATAAAATCACTCGTAAAAGAAATCCTTTGTTCACATATTGCTAATCCAATTGCATTCAAAATTGTCGAAATAGATGCTTCTGAAGTAGGATATGGTGGTATCTTAAAATAGAAAATTAACAACAAAGAACAAATTGTCCAATTCATTTCTAAACACTGGAATGAAACTTAACAAAATTATTCCAGTGTTAAGAAATAAATTTTAGCAATTGTACTTTCAATATCCAAATTTCAAAGTGATTTATTGAATCAAAAGTTCCTATTACGAATTGATTGTAAGTTTGCCAAATATATTTTGCAAAAATATGTTTTAAACATTGCATCAAAACAGATTTTTGCACGTTGGCAAGCAATATTGTCTGTTTTTTATTTTGACATTGAATTTATTCACGAAGAAGTAAATTCTCTCCCAAATTTTCTTACAAAAGAATTTTTACAGGGAAAATCTTCTCCAAAATGCCTCTAAAAAAAGACCGAGACAAGGGCAAGGTCCGAGAAGCCATCATTGTCCCAGCCAAATCCTTAAAGTTAACCCCCCTCCGTAGCTGGCTAGAAGCTGCCCAAAGTCCATCATTCCAAAGTACACCCAATGAAGCCTCTCTCAGCCAGCCTACCCCATCAATTGCCCTAACAAAGTTAGTCGTCATACTGCCATATTATGTCATGAAGGATTTGCAAAAATCCTTGAGTTTAGAATTGTCAACATATGGTGAGGTAAAATCTCCTTTGCCATTAAATGTTTCTAACGAGTTGGTTCTTGTGACTCCGTCAGCCCCTCGAAAATCAAAGTCAAAGTTTTTCATGAAAAATTTTGAAAAAATCACCACAGTAGAAAGGGGATTCTATCATGAGGATCCTTATGTTTTTGCAAAAAACATGTTTAGAGAAAATCGTTTTTATACTCCACATGACATTGCAAAACCTGTGGAATTTTATGAGAAAATTTTGGTCCAGACTGGATCAGTTAAGTTCAAACATTTCTGTGACAAAGTGCAACATTCTGTTGCAAATTATTCCACTGCAAAAATATTAAGGGTCATACACCCTGCCGAGTGGAATAATTCTCCAAGTACCCCAAGGAAACTCGATTCCTGAGTCATTGAAAGTCTTTCTTATAGGTATAATTTTACTTATTTTGACTACCAGCAAGCCTGATATAATGTTTTCTATCGTCAAAATCCAAATCATAGCCATACCTGGCTATTCTTTTTCCAAAGTCCTTTTGACATTTCAAAATTACCTTTTTGGTTCATCCGATGGTCGGACAATTTTGGTTCTGTCTCGAACATTCTCCCTCCTCAAGTAATCGAATCGTTCACAATGTTTCAAAAAACTTATGAGGAGATTCATTTTCCTCCTCTCTTAATGTTTTGCGCAAATTTTTGGTTGGCATGGGTATCTGCCTGAGAACTTGAATATATAAAAAATAGTCAAGACCCTAAAATACTCATTTTGGTTCAAAGATTCAAGATAAAATGGTGGGATGGATTTTTATACTGGGATAAATGCTCAGTAGAAACTGTCCATACTTGGATCCAGCAACGTAAAGTCAAAGATTTGAATAAAGTTTCTAGCGTGGCATTAGATGCGGCACCAAAGACATCCTTTCTCCACGACAAGTCAATGGCAATTGCAAAATTGGTAAACGTGAAAAATGAAAAAGAATTTTATGATATGATGAAACAAGCAATCTTGGAGCACGAAGAATCATTGCAGGGATCATCTTCTCAAAATAGTGACTCAAAGGAAGATGAATATAGCCCCTGTGACATTTTGATTTTTAATCAATTTCAGACTCTGTAATGAGAAGTTCATGTATATCAAGCGATGTATTTCAGTCGTATTTCGCTCAAATCTGATCAATTTGAGTAAACTAATCAAAGAGTATGTGGACCTAGGCGACTCGGATAGGAAATGACGCTTTGACCATAAGGATTGTCGAGGGGATATTTAGAACCACCAAAAGGCTGATATAAGAACGATCAAGGATTACCATGCGAGTGTCGTACGATTGGAGCGCAGGTGATGCTGCTTAACCGACGTACGATTTGCAAAATTATCCCAAATCAGACTGTAACGATCGAAACCATATGGACTAGTGATAAACCCTCGCAATTACATGACAACCAAGGCCGCCATGAATTGACGAGCCCTCAACGTGATGAGAATCACGGGGTCGATATGCGTATAGTCTGCAAAAAGCCACCCGTCGGTTCGGGATAGGCTGGAATCACGTTTGATAGAAGGAACGATCAGAATTGAGTCCTGAAAAAGTTTGAAATGGAAAATCAAGAATTCCAACGTTAATTGGATTGGCCATCGCCCTATCGAAGAAGTCAGAAACGAGAAAAATGACGTTTCGAATGTCGGAGGTAAAATGACCATGATGCCCCTCAAGCTTAGAACTTTATCTTTATAATTGAAGGAAGGAAAAAATGGACATTCTCCCCCCCCAAAGCTGCCGAACATTGAAGACAAATGGGGCCATTGGATCTCCTTGGCAAGAACAATGGGCAAGTGTCAAGCATCCAAGGGTGGGAGATCAAGTCATCAATTAATGCCCACCTACCAATCACTTCAATTAATCAAATTTTTGGGATAATAATCCTCTCATCTCTCTCTCCCTCTCACTCTACCATTCAGACACTTCATCCCCCAAGAGAACCGAACATCCTCTTCTTCTTCTTCTCCATCCAGCCGCTCGCCTGACCAGACTGGAGCTCGTCGTTCGGTCCATACGACCGAATCCTCCGGCCACCAGCTGCCGTCGGCCGACCACCACAACATAGATCCACCTCTTGCCGATGTCCTCCAACTTGAATCAGGTCATTTGGAGCTCTATGGAATTCAGGACAAGCATTCTCCCACAGGCCGACAAAACTAAAACCAACCTGAGATAGGTCTGTTCCTCAGTCCATTTGATGGTTGAATTCTTGGAGTTTAAAGTTCAAATTTGGTGGAGACTCATTAAACATGTGTAGGAACCTGTGGTAAAAATTAGGGATTTATTTGATAACTTTTTGACCATGAACCACCCATGTATATCTTGCCTAGAAACTGCCAGAATTTTGAACCTTGGACGACCGGCGACCTTCGGTGACTTTCCAGCAACCACGCAGCTTGAAACTCACGGTGTGACTTCCAAACTATTAGGTAGACATTATAAGAGGTGGAATGGTGCATAATCGATGGATTTGAGGTAGATTAGTACCGGTTGGACTCGACATGAGCAGAACCGAATGGAACCGATTTAATGCCTGGCCAAACCGAATCTGTGGATGGCTGAATGTGGGAATTTGTGTTGCAATTTGGTGTGTATGATGTGAAGAGATGGTGAGGAATATGTTATGGGTGATTTGGATGGATGAATTGAGGAATTGGGCTTGGAATTTGACAAATCGATTAATTATCCTAGGTTGCGTGACGAATCGGCTTTGGACTTGAGTTGGTCGAATCCTAAGGAGCTCAAGGAGGAGTGAATTGTGTCGCCAAGCAAAGGTAAGAAAACTCCTAGCCTTAGGATAGGAAGATTGGACTCGATTGGGTGAGTCGAGGCTTAGTTGGTTTGATTTGTGAAAGATTTTCAAAAGGGATAGCTTTTAAAACGTCCTAAGAAATTCTAGGATGAACGGGTGTGATTTTGTTCATACCTGAATTGGTTGTCATGCCTGTGTATTAGTTGATTTACCTGGATGCCACAGAATTTATGAAATGTGTTTGAATTGGCACTTGCCACTGAGTGAGCCTTTAAATTGAAAGTCAAAGCATAAGTCCTGATTGTGGCTTGAGCATGGCATGGCATGGCCCTGAGGAGTGTGAGACGCGGGGCGGAAGGTTGAGACGCTGATGCGACGAGGTCGCGGGGTGAAGAATGATTAGATGGCGCCCTGATGCGACAAAGTCGCGGGGCTAAGATAGTCACAGTCCTGATACGATCTAATCGCGGGACAGAGTATGAGCTCATAAACCTTAATTGGAGATGGACCGGGACCTGATGTGTTTACGTGGGTCATCGAAGATGGTCTGATGTGTTTATGCGGGCCGAGCCTGATGCGATCTCATCGCGGGCTAGAGAATGAGGCAGCAAGAGTTGATGGATGTGCGAAAAGGCAGGCCGAGTATACATTTGCACATGAGTGTGGCGCGAGATCATAAATGCATGCCTGTCTTCTGTATGTTGTTGTGTATTGAATTGCGATTGTTATGCCTACGCGTGTTCATAAGTTGGATCTGAAGAGTGACGCGACTACCTGAGTGGACGGTCGGCCTAACCTAGGTTAGGACCCACCTTACTGAGATTTATATCTCACCCTAGTGGGGGCTTACATTTTACAGGTTCCAGACGAAGGTGGCACAAGCTTGCCAAGGATTGGCATATGAAGAGATAGTTGATCAATTGCATTAGAATGGAATTGTCAATTATGGGTATAGAGGTTGTACTTCGGATATTGAATTGGGGAATGGTTTTTTAGTGATTAGTTAAGGTGATTTTGATGTACCCTTGTGTCCTAAGTCATCGTATATTGTTGTATTTATATAATTGAAGAAGACATCGCTTCTGCATGCATTCAATTAGAGGAGTTGCATGTTATTGGCCATTGGATCCTGAGCGTTAATGAATGAACGGCATGGACAGCGATGTTCGCGTGCTCTTTGAGTCGGGGCGTAACATTCCCGTTCAATTTGGTATCAGAGCAAGGTCAGCTCGATCCAAGGTGATTGAGATTTGGAGTGATAAGGAGCAATGACTTGAGGACTGTTAGATATTGAGGTATATAGGACTAAGCCTGGATTGTGAGTCTCGAGGATGTAGGCTTGAATTTGTGTACACTTGAATGGTTCTAGAGTTGGCTTGGATGGATGATCTTGAGTTAGATGGTGACTAAAGTTCAAGTGGAAGCAAGCTATGATTGGAGAGTCATGAGCATGGACTTTGAGGTAGTAATTATGCTTGAGGATAATAGGAAATTGCTTATGAATTAAGGTCAATTGAGGTGTATGATTGCGATCTTGATTTGTCGATGACCCAACTTGAGGAGTACGAATTATAAGGAGACGACTGATATTAGTGAATTCAGGCTTGAATTGCATGATATTTTGATGGTTTAGCTATCGATTGCTATTGTCAGCCTTGGAAGATATGAATTGAGATGAACACGAGAAGTACCTGAATCGAAAATCAGTTGTGATTGGATGCATGATGAGTTGATTTGAATGTTGACTGGACTTGAGATAGAAAATGGAATATAGGCAATTGATCTGCGAGGTGTGATGGTCATTAGTGGAATTAAAACTCTTGAATGGATAGGAATTGATTTGAAGGCGCTTCTGTTATGACAAGTGGTGAAGATAGTCATGTTGTGCTTGAGTTTGTGACTTTGAAATGAAAGTCGATGAGGGTGCATGCAATGACTTATCGCTATTGGATTTGATAAACCGTCGCTTGGTATAGGACGAGTTGATGGGATACCTATAAACTGTGATGAAACATGGTATGTGACATGTGGAATGGGGCTTTCTCTGTAGATGTATGGCTTGGGACAACCTACATCGGCTAGGTCTGATGAGGGCGGGGAGTGATCGCTGGGACAGAGAGGTCCGGACAAGGAGCGGCTCCTGGCAGGCTTCTAAGATGGCAGAGGCAGGAATGACCCCAAGTCATAACTTGAAAAAGGAAGCCTATGTATCAAGTTGAGTGCAATTGGGGATAAGGGATGTATGGCACGGGATGGATTCTCATCAAGGATGATTGAAAGTGGCATGACCTATGTAATGGTGCCTATGAGTGGCACGGATAAAAGTTTTGTGCTTGGCGATGGATGCCGTTTGAAAAAAAAAGAAAGGTGATGGTTGTGATGGGCCTGTTAGGCATGTTTGATGATTAGCCTCATGTGATTGGCTTGGCCAAAATATAACTGAGAAGTTAGATGACATATGAGTTTATTCCCTTAGAACTGAGGCGTGTTGAGATGAGATAGTCTATTGTGACTATGCTAGAGAGGCAGATGCCTTTAAGCCTAGAGTATGAGTTTTTGACTCAGTGAATCGCTGTCTTGAGTGCTTATTTGACAGTTGCCTAGTTGAGACTGGCCTAGTAATGGCTGTTAGTTGAGAAGTTGCCTCGTTGAGACTAGCTTGAGGAAGGATTGCTGATCAAGGATGATTTGGGACCCTTGAATAATCGATAATTTATTTGAGAATTGCTTAAGAACCACTAGAGGGTTGGTTGATGGTGAAAGATACTGAGATGAGCAGCTTGAGATTGATGGACTTGAGTAGATGGCTTGAGTCTTGGATTCCTGGAGGGAATCATAATGGTTCGAGTGGCATGGAAACCTGATAAGACTGAAGGACCAAGGTATGGTTGCTAGAGTAGCACTTGGTTTGCGTATGTGAGATACGAAAAGATCCAAGGACTAAGATGGATCATGAGATTCTAGTGAGGTTGAACGACCAAGGTGTGGTCGTAGAAGAGCATCGGGCTCGAGTATGTAAGATATGATAAGATCCAAGAATTGAGATGGATCATGGAATTGAGTAGGAATAGGCGAATAGAGTATGTGCACTAAAAGAAAATATGGCCCGATTAGTTAATCGTCCGGGACCCAAGAGCTGAATGGGTCGTGAGAACTTTGAATGGAAATGGGGAAATCGTTGATTCAGCAAGCTCGAAGAGGAGCTGCCATGATTCTTTAAATCACCGTGGTGGTGAATGCTAGTGTTGAGGAGTTAAGTGACGGAAGTCACGAGAAAAGGACTTCGAGTAAGTCTTTTCGAGATTGAATGTGTGGGTAGGATCACGAGAGATTGGAAATGCTCGTAAGATTATGTATAAGGCTGAAATTGATTGAGTCAAGTAGAGGGATGAGATTCGAAATTGTCTCCCTCTGGATTGAGGATTTTGTGAGAAAACCTCAGAAGTTTGGGTGCCCTAAAGAAAGGAAGTGACCTTGGCAGTACTAGCCCTAAGAGGCTATTGAGGATTGGTGAAAGGTCACTAGAGGAAGGATTTTCTCGGAGGCATAAGATCTGCCTAGACTACCTCTGTTGAGTTGTTCAATGGGAAGTATAATCCTAGGAATTGCTTGAGAGCAAGGATTGTTTGGATCTTGGTACTGTCGCAAGGATCGTAGAATGATCGACCGGTATGAGACGGAGGTCTCAAGGTCGCATGAGCGTATGGTAAAGGTGGTCAAGGACCCTTTAATAAGATGAGTAAGTCTCTAAGTAGATTGGAGTTTGGAAAACCTTATGACTGTTGTTACTCCTGATTTGGAGGGAAGGTGATGGGACTCAGTAGAAGAGGAGAATGGTAGAAGGACTTATGAATAAGAGAACTCCTGCTCATGGATTACGAGAAGAGAGATGTTCATTATGGATATGGAGCGTGCCTACGAGAAATGGTTGATTACCTGGGCGTAAGGCATACAGTGAAAAGTGAGTAGCAAGTCTTTTCTGTTATGGATGAGGTCGAGGAAGAATTGGCATGCTAGATTCCCTAAAGTTAATGACTTCCTGGGATCAGTTGATTGAATTGAAACCATGAGGAATGAAATCATGAGTTCTATTCCCTAAGGAATAGGGCATTGATCTTAAAGGGCGATTGTACCATGAAATGGTCACCGACGAAGGGAAAAGTGAACGAACTTGATAGCCCTGACTAGTTATGATTCTAGTGAATGATTTAGTAAGCGAAAAGAGCGCTTAGAGAATACCCGCAAAGTGATTTGAGGAAATCGAATTGACCATTTGACAAGTGAACTGGTGAAGACTCAAGGATGAACATATATGGTCACTAGAGGTGACTAAGTTGTGGAAAAGAGAATGTGAAAGCATGGTGGCATGTGAATCCTGGAGTAAAGGTTGTCGTTGGCGTAGACTCCAAGGTTGACTCCTATGGAATGGAAAGGACAAGGTGAATTGGAAGCGAGGAAATGCCATGGAGTTGTGTAGTTTCTTCCTTAGAGTAAGAGACCCTTTTGTAAAAGGTAAGAAATTCTCTAAACCAAGGTTAGGGGGATTGGACTCGATTGGGTAAGTCAAGGGCCGATCGGAGTGATTTTTGAGGAATTCTCGATGGTAATAGCTTGATATGTTCTTGGTTGCTAATGATTGATTTTGTGACATAGCCTATGCTTGAGTTGTTTGTGTGTTTAGGTGCCATTCCAATTGATTCGCATGCCATGGATTTATGAACCGTATTAGAATGTGCATTAACTTTTGAAATGTGAAATTTGAATTGAAAAATTAAGTTGTTTGTTATAATATGGCATGAGTTATGATTGTGGCATTACATGGCATGGCCTTGAGGCGTGTGAGATGCGGGGCGGAAGGTTGAGACCCTGATGCGACGAGGTCGTAGGGTGGATTATGAAAAGGTAGCGCCCTGATGCGATCTAATCGCGGGACAGAGTATGAGCTCATAAACTCTGCCTGGAAATTGAACCAGGGCCTGATGCGTTTACGTGGGCCGAGCCTGATGCGATCTAATCGCGGGCTAGAGAAGGAGGCAAATAGAGGTTAATAGATGTGGCGAAGTGACAGGTCAAGCATACATGTGCATTCGTGTGCGATATGAGATTATAAATGCATACCTGTCCATTGAGTATTGTTGTTTAATGAATTATGATTATCATACCCGCGTGAGTTCATGAGTTGGATAGGTTGAGTGACTTGACTGCCTGAGTGGACAGTCAACCTGACCTAGGGTTATGTTTTTCTTACTAAGATGTGTATCTTACCCCTTTTGGGGAAACCTTACTTTACAGATCTTAGGCAGCAACGATGTGGCTTATCAGATTCGGGGACCCGTAGGAGATGACGACATTTTACGACGAATTCCCCGATAGGCAGGAGAGTATATACGTAAGGAAATGTACAGTAGTATGGATAGACAAGGAGAAGCTGGACTGGAAGCCTCATCGGTTCGATGGGAATAGGAAGGTCGGGCCTCTGAAGCCCCATGAGGTTCCGGAGGGTGTCATACCTCCCTAGTGTCAGACGATCGCAGACCAGGAGTTTTTCGAGAGCTCAGTGGCCGGGTCGAGGAACGGCTCAGAGCGGATGTCGACAGCGGAGTATTCCGTGCCATCGCCCGAGGATGAAGTCATCATGGTGGAGCTGTCTGATGGAGACCTTGCCGAGTCGGACCAGGATATGACCACAGATGGAGACCGAGCCAAGTCGTCGCAGGTAGCGACCATGGAGGACTTTGTCGAGGTTCCGTCGGAGGCCTTCTCCGAGTACGAGCCGTTGGAGGAGATTGAGGACACCGAGGACTCCAGCAGTTCTTCCTAGACGACTCCGGATGGTGACCTGACTTTTTGACTGGCGACCTGACCCCCTTCCCTAGTGGATTTTGTGGATACTTTTTTGGCTTGCTTACCCGTCGCCCTGATGTTTAGCGGAGTAGTAGTCGTTGGTTGTTGGTATTTATGTATGACTTTTATAACGCTATCTAGTCCTACTTAGTCTTGGTGTATATGTGTGTGTGTGTGTGTGTATATATATATATTGTACGGGGAGTTGTTGGGAATCGCTTCCGTGTGCTTAATGTAAATTATTTTATCTATCGCCTTTTCTTCATATATAGGTGGATCCTTAGGACCGCCGAGAGATTGTTGTTGTTTTACTTGCACGGATAATTGCGTGCACGCTGTGAGATGCGGGGCGTGACAGCCCCAATATCTTCGGTCATGACTCCGAGTGATATTTTCATTGTATCATCCAATTGTCAATTGTAACAAGTACAATCATGTCTGCATTTTATTGTACATCGTATAACACTGTACACTGTGCACAATTCACTGTACACTATAGCGGTCTTTTAAGTGATTCACTGTTCATTGTAGCAATAGTGAATTTTCAGTCTTTAAAACCAAAGTATCCCCAACGGCCAAGGGAGCTCTCGACTCTTCCGAAACACTTAAGTTCTCTCTCTCTCTCTCTCTCTCTCTCTCTCTCTCTCTCTCTCTCTCTCTCTTCGAAGCTCACCCTTTCCCCCGAAGCTCTGCCTCCTGTCCAAAGTGAACCTTCTCCGGAGAACCAAAGTCTTTCAAGTCCTCCTAAGTTGAAAGTAACCCATTGTCTCTCCCCAGAAATAGATCCGTAAGTCAAAACCCTTTCAAGTCTACTATTCCTACCCAGAACCTTCTTCAAGTTCTTCCCTGATTGTCTAAAGTTTTGCACTTGTAATCATAGATCTGACGATCTTTTGTGTTTTTATTGTGTAATCCTTCTTCTACTTTCAATAAAAGTGTACATTACTCCAATTTTTGCCTATTACGACCCAGAATCGGAAGGTTTAACTCCCGTTGGCGTCCAAGGCATTGTGTTCTTTAAGTTTCTGCCATTTAAAGTTCTGTACTGCATACATTTGCATACAGCACCCAGTGAAGATTGATTTGCAGTCTTCTCTCCTGGACTAGCCGCACACACTTCACTTTGCATATTTAAGTTTCAAGTATTTATTAATATCAATTTAATATATATATCATACCCCAGAGTATGAAGGCTCTACCTCCTAACTGGTGGTTGTAATATTTTTAAGTATTTATTTTAATATATTATACCACAGAGTGTGAAGGCTCTGCCTCCTAGCTGGTGGTACATGATATTTCTGTTTATATACACCATTTGTTTCGCATCCAGTTTATTGTTTCAGTAATCATCTATATTCAAAGTTGCTTATTACTTGTTACTGAATTTATTGATTTCTGTGACTGGTATTTAGATATTTCTGTTGAACAATTGTTTCATACAAAAACTATTGGACAAACAAACTTAAAAGACGACAAGGTTTTTAATTTTCTTTAGCAACTTCTCCTCTATTTCTCCGGTTAAACGATCGAGAGTCAGTTTGGTATCAAAGCCAAGTTGGCAGAGAATTAGTAGTTCTTTTTAGAAACGTTTTGTATAAACCCACGTTGAGTTGTTCTAAGGTATACCCCATTTGGAGTCACAAGCCTTGACAGAGGTAGCGTAAGTCCAGTTGGCATGGTAGTAGATGGTAAAAATAACAACATAAGGTAAGTTTATACATAATGGATCTTTTTAGAAGAACTAATTTTTCTTCAAGTAGTTCTGTTTATGAACTGGGTCAGATCCCAGACCATTTAAATAGAGAAGAAATTACTATTGAAGGTTTTAATAAGTCTCTTAAGAATTAAATGATTCCGAAAGTCAAGTATGATCAGATATATTCTGAATCAAAATTTAAGAAACTTTTTAAGTCTAATGATTATGTCATTGCCGCAGAAAAATGAGACATTCCTCTATCATCATCTTATTGTTTGATACCTCTTTTAAGTAAAGAATCATTAAAGAAACATGCTCTAAAGTATAATTATCTCCATTTTGGTATGGTCCAAATTGGAATTAAACCTTTGTTGAAAGAAGGATTAAATACATCCATTCTTTTAGTCTTAAGAGATGCAAGACTCTTAAGGTATGAAGATTCTTTTCTTGCAACAATCGAAACAAGTCTCTATAATGGTTCCATTCATTTTGATTGTTATCCCAATTTTTCAATAAGTTTAAAAGATAAAAATATCATGAAGTCTCTCGTTTTGCAGATTAAAACTCATAATTATAGTATAGATGAAGGATTAATTCCACTATCCCTCATCTATAAGGTCCACTATAAAGCTATGAGTTCTGCATTCGATGTTCATTCTTTAAATGACACACTAAAAGGTCGAACCTTATTATTACAAATGGATATATCTCGTTCCAATTCTATAGTTCCAAAGTTTACAAGCTGGAGTGATGTTATTCTTCCTGATCAATGAGAAATTGAAAATCACATTCCTCATATTTCAATTAAGAATGACACTCCATCAAATGTTATCCAGCATCCTGAGGGAAAAGTTACCATACAATTTCCCTTGAGAAGTTTTGAAACAAGTTCTTTCTATTCTGCAAGACCTTCTTTTCATGGGTCTTCTTCTCGAAAGTTTGTTGACTATCGTCCAAATCCACCTCCTGTCATCACTATTCTAGTGAGCAGCCAAGGTAGTATCAAAGTTCTCGATACCATTCCTGCACAAGGACAGACAACTCCAAGTGCACCTCTTTTAAATTTTTCTAGTTTAGATACTAGTTCAGGAATTTCTAGGCCTGTCATCAACAGGATCCAAATTCTCCTGAACCAACCCAATGGCAAATGGAAGATGATGATCCAGAATGCAATATGTTAGAAGTTGAATTTGTTCCTAATAGAAAGTTTTTGAACAAAGAATTCAATTCCAATGAAAATGCTGAAATAAGAAAATGGTTTTTTGATAATTTCAAAGAAAGTGCTAAACAAATAAAAGATCAATTTTATGACTTCCTAAATGAAATTGGTGAACACATGTTTTTGTTTGATTGGTTTGAAAATTACTTTTTAGAAAAAAGAGAAATTTATAATGTAGAAAAAGTTTTTAAGTGGAAATTAGATGATGACCAAATGATTGAGTCGTCTCACCCTCCTTTAAGAAATTAAAATAACACATCATGAAAAAGAGATTCTAACCGCTCCTTTTAAAACTCCATCTGAAAATGAGAATAATGAATTTAAAAAAATAATTGAACAAAATAATTTTTCAAATCAACATCTACATTCCATTGATGTCCAATTAGAT
Source organism: Rhodomyrtus tomentosa (assembly GCA_028455895.1). Lineage (NCBI taxonomy): Eukaryota > Viridiplantae > Streptophyta > Magnoliopsida > Myrtales > Myrtaceae > Rhodomyrtus > Rhodomyrtus tomentosa. The sequence goes on from JAPCWY010000004.1 coordinate 39,131,196, forward strand.
AGGATTGAATCTGCCATTGGAAAACCTTCGATTGGCCATTCTATTTTTTCAAAGACTAATCCTACTAAGTCTTTGCAAACACTATTGTTTAAAAATTTTGAAATGCCAAAATCTTTTAGTAAAGAATTTCACGAAGCCCTCTAGGCAAAAAATCAAAAACTTCTAAAAGAAAAAGTCCTTAAGCAACCAGTCTTAAATACTCCTAAAGTCAATAAGCCTATGATTATCAATACTCCAAAGCCTGATAATCAAATATCAGTTCTTGAGAAAATTGATATTCCTGAAGTCAATTGCATATCGTGGAAAGAACCTCAGAAACTCTGTTATTCTAACGCTACACCTCCTAATATTCTTTTTGAAGAATCGTTCAATAAAGTTCAAAATAAGTATTCTGCAGATGCTATTTATGAGTGGAACATAGATGGTATTTTCGAGCAAAATCTCTTGCAAGTTTTAAGTCAAATGGTAATGTATGAAACAACTTATAAGACTCTTCCTGATACAACAGACCAGCAAGTAGCCTATATGATAGTTACAGGATTTTCTGGTACTTTGAAAGGTTAGTGGGATAATTATCTCAATCAAGACCAAAGAGACCAGATCCTTAATGCTGTTAAAACAGATGATAATGGCCAAACTGTTTTTGATGATTATGGTTAAATCATTCAAGCGCTGTCTCCATCCTATTGTATTCCATTTCCCGACATTTTATTGGAGATCCATTTGTGATTCGTGATCACAACCAAGATCTTCTTTCTAACCTAAAGTGTTGTTCTCTTGGAGAATTACGAGAGTACAAATATGTATTTCTAAAAAGGGTATTACTCCGTCCAGATTGTAATAAACCCCTTTGGAAAGAAAAATTTCTCGCTGGTTTTCCTATAATAATAGGAAATCGGGTTCGCGATAAGATTCGTGAACAATTTGGTGAAAATATTTCTTTTGATTCACTATACTATGGTGAATTAATTTCCTATGTCTATAAAGTTGGTACTCAAAGGTGTAATAACATTAAGCTACAAAAACAACTTAAGAAAGAACAAAGTCTTACTCGTAGAGGATTAGGAAATTTCTGTCGTCAGTATGATCCATCCTACTCCTTTCCGACATCTAAAAAGTGTTCTGGTTCCTGTCCTAAAGAAAAACCTTTTAAAAGAAAGAAAAAGTTTTATAAATCTCAGGTTTCAAAACCTGAAAGAAAGTCCTTTAAAAAGAAAAGTTTTAAGAAACCTGAAGATACAAAAGACAAACAAGATTTCAGTAAATTTATTTGCTATAATTGTGGTAAAAAAGGACACACAAGACGTTTTTGCAAATTAAATAAAAAAGTTAATGAACTCGTTTTAGATGAAGACATTCTAAATCAGTTAAACCAATTGATGGTTGAAATTGATTCAAAAAATTCTGTTTGTCCTTAATAGATGAAATGTGATATTCTGATTTTCACTCGATTTCAAGTCATTCATGAGAAGTGTGTATCTGGAGATGTATTTCAGTCATATCCCGCTCGAACCTGATCAATTCGAGTAAACTGACCAAAGAGGAAAGGTTAACGCGAGACGAGATACATGGACCTAGGAAACTCAAATAGGAAATGACGTTTTAACCATAAGGATTGTCGAGGGGATATTTAGAGCCATAAAAAGGCCGATCGAAGAACGATTAAGGGATGCCTTGCGAGTGTCATACGATTGGAGCGCGGGTGATGCCGCTTAACCAACGTATGATTTGCAAAATTTTCCTAAATCGAACGACACAATTACATGACAACCAAGGCCGCCACAAATTGACGAGCCCTAAATGTGATATGAATCACGGGGTCGATACGCGTAATGTCTGCCAGAGCCGCCCGTCGATTCGGAATAGGTTGGAACCACGTCTGATAGAGAAAACTATCAGAAATGAGCCTTGAAAGATTTGAAATGATAAATCAAGAATTTCAATGTTATTTGGATTGGCCGTCGCCCTATCGAAAGTTTCCGGAACGAGAAAAACGACGTTCCGAACGTCGAGGGTAAAATGATCATTTTGCCCCTCAAGCTTAGAACTTTGCCCAAGCAATTGAAGAAGGGCAATTTGGTCATTGAACCTTCTCAAGAGCTCCCGAAAATGAGAATAAAAGAGAGCCATTAGTTTATCTTGGAAAAGCAATTGGACAAGTGTCCAAAGATTAGCTAAAGAGTAGTCTAGTCAACTATGCCACAACTACCATTCAACTCTCTTGACCAAGACTTTGCGTAGCCATCTTCTCTCTCCCTCCCTCTGCAATTTTCGGCCAAACCACCCCCCAAAGTCCCAAAGCCATCTTCTTCTTCCTCTTGCTGTTTTGTCACCGGCAACAGATTCTGGGGCTCCACTTCGCCGGCCTCCACAGCCACTTTTGGCCACTCCTGGATGCCGGCCACCCACCCAAATAAAGATCTACTTCTTGTCGACATTCTCCAATAAGAATCAAAGCATTTGGAGCACCGAGGAGATCGGAGCAAGGATTCTCCCGAGAGTTGACGTAAACTGTTCCAATCTAAGGTAGGTCTGGTTCTCAGTCCCATTGGTAGTCGAAATATTGGAATCCTTAGCCCAAATTTCGTGAAGATCAAGCTGAGACATGTAGAAATCTATGGTAAAAGTTGGGCTTAATTTGATAAGTTTTTGACCACGAACCGACCTTGTACATTTCTCCCAGAAACTGACTTGGAGGAACCAGCGATCAGTTCTGGAGCCTCTGTTCGGTGCCCACGGGGGCCACTTCTGGCCACCATCTGCTGCCGACCAACCACCACAATAAAGTTCCATGTCTTTCCGACATTCTTCAATAATAATCGGAGCATTTGGAGCACTGTGAAATTCAGGGTAAGCATTCTCCCATAGGTCGACAGAATAGTAACCAACTGGAGGTAGGTTCTGTTCTTGGTCCCTTTGATGGTCGAATTTTTGGAGTCTTGAGCTCAAATTTTATGGAGACTCAGTAGAGATGTAGATGAATTTGTGGTAAAAATTGGGACTTGAATTGATGAAGTTTTGATCTCGAACCGGTCTTGTGAAATTGGAGCAGAAAACTGCCGATACTGACCAAGGAAGAATCCAGTGACTTCAAAGGGTTTCCGGCAACCAATCAAGCTCAAATCTTTGGTGAGCCTCTGGGATTCTTAAATAGACATGTTAAGAGATAGGATGATGAGTAAATGATGGCAATAGAGTTGGTTTAGAGTTGATTGTCTTCGGTTTGCATAGAACCAAGAAGAACCGGTTCGGTTCTGTGTAAGGCCGGGCAAAACCAAATTTGTTGGAGGCTGAGGTTGGTAATTTTGAGTTCCAAATTGGTATTTAAGATATGATAAGATGTTGAGGGATATATTATGGGTGATTTGTATGGATGAATTGAGGAATTAGACTAAGAATTTGACAAACTGATTGATTATCCTAGGTTACGCAACCAATTAGCCTTGGACTTGAGTTGGCCGAATCCTAAGGAGCTCAAGGAGGAGTGAATTGTGTCGCCAAGCAAAGGTAAGGGAATTCCTAACCCTATGTTAAGACGAATGGACTCGATTGGGTAAGTCGAGAGTCGATCGGAGTGAATTTTGAGAAATTACCAAATGAGATAGTTGAGATATGTCCTAAGACGTTAGATAACGATGGTGTGACATAGTCTATGTTTGAGATGCGTGTCTTGTTTGTGCACCATTTGAATTGCTTGTCATGTTTGGATATCAATTGGTTTGCTTGCATGCCACGAGTTTGTGAATTTCGTTTGAATTGCACTTGCCACTGAGAGTGCCATTGAATTGAAAGTCAAAGCATAAATCCTGATTATGGCATGAGCATAGCATGGCATGGCCCTAAGGCGTGTGAGACGCGGGGCGGAAGGTTGAGACCTTGATGCGACGAGGTCGCGGGGGGAAGTATGATTTGATGGCGCCCTGATGCGATGAAGTCGCGAGGTTGAAATAGCTACAGTCCTGATGCGATCTAATCGCGGGACAGAGTATGAGCTCATAAACCTTGCCTGGAGATAAATCGAGACCTGATGCCTTTACGCGGGTCACCGATGGCGATCTGATGAGTTTACGCGGGCTGAGCCTGATGCGATCTAATCGCGGGCTAGAGAATGAGGCAGGCAAGAGTTGATGGATGTGGCAAAAAGGCAGACCGAGTATACATGTGCACATGAGTGTGGCATGAGATCAATGCATGTCTATCTTCTGTATGTTGTTGTTTATTGAATTGCGATTGTTATGCCTGCGTGTGTTCATAAGTTCGGATCTATTGAGTGACGCGACTGCCTGAGTGGACGGTCGGCCTAACCTAGGGTTAGGACTCACCTTACTGAGATTTATATCTCACCCCAGTGGGGGCTTACTTTTCTTCAGATTTTGAGGCGAATGAGACACGAGATTGCCACAAATCGGCCATGAAGAGTTAGTCGACCAAATGTACTTAGGTTGGAATGGCTTGTTGTGATATCAGGGTTTGTACTTGAAATTGGTGAATGAAGAATTGATCTTTTAGTAATTGGTTAAGGTGATTTTGATGTACCCTTGTGTCCTAAGTCATCGTATGATGTTGTATTTATATAAATGGGAGGTGGCATTGCTTCTGCATGCTTTCCTTTACGGAGGTTGTAAGCTATTGGCCGTTGGATCCTGGAGCATTCTTAAATGAACGGCATGGACATGGATGTTTGCGTGCTCGTTGAGTTCAGGGCGTGACATGAAGAGTCAATAGAACGAGGTTTTCAGATTAATGAAATTGAATCGTCTTCTGATTTTTCTACTGAGTCTGATTCTGAGTCTGAACAAGAAATAAATGTTTTGACAAAAGAAGAACAAGAATTGTTAGATTCAATTGATAACGTTTTTTACTCTAATGTCTTACTCAAACAAATTCAAAATCCCAATTCGTCTTTTGGTAAAAGCACCCAAGTTCATGTTTATAATCTCACTGAAATTTTGAATAAGGGAAAACCAACAACCACCAATGATCTTCAGAGTGAGATTAATGAAATCAAAAAAGAAATTCGTTTGTTAAAAATTACTCAAATTGATCAACAAAAGGAATTTCTAGAGCTCAAAAAACAATTGTTAAAAGGGAAATTTCTGAAGAAACAATCCACAAAGAGACACCTCGAATTGTTAATGATTCAGATTCCTCGAACTTTCTGGAGTTACACACAGAAGTAACAAGTAAAAAATGGATAATTGATGTTGTCATCAAAATCAAAGATGAATTCATTTTGGAAACAAACGCTCTCTTTGACACAGGTGCTGATTTGAACTATATCAGAGAAGGTTTAATTCTAACAAGTTTTTTTAACAAAACCACAGAATCGTTAAAGTCTGCTTCTGGTGATCAATTAAAAATCTAGTATAAACTCCCTGAAGCTTTTGTGGTAAAAGATAACATTAAGTTAAAAACATCTTTTCTTTTGGTAAAAGATTTAAAAAGAAATGTAATTTTAGGAATCCTTTTCATAAATCTAATTTAACCATTTTTGGTAAACAATGAAGGAATTGAAACAAATATTTCTAGTAAAAAACTAATGATTGCATTTGTTACTAAAAATCGTACAAAAATCTTAAATGCTCTACATGAACATGCAATCAAAGAAATCAATTGTCTTATTAAAAGCAAAGAAAATCATCTTTTGTTTTTAAGGAAGAATTAAATTTTCAAAAAATCGAACAACAGCTTCAAAATCATGAATTTCAAAAGAAAATTTCTATTTTAGAACAAAAAATTAAAGGTGAACTTTGTTCCATTCCAAACGATACTTTTTGGGAAAAAAATAATCACAAACATATTGTTGAATTGCCTTATGAATCTGATTTTTCAGAAAGAAATATTCCAACGAAGGCTCGTCATTCACAAATGAATAGTGAACTTTTGAAATTGTGTGAAAATGAAATTAATGATTTAATTAAGAAAAGATTAATACGAAAAAGCAAATCTCCATGGAGCTGTTCTGCCTTTTATGTAAATAAAAATGCAGCTATTGAACGTGGAGTCCCTCGTTTAGTTTTTTTTTTTTTTGGGTAAGGGAGTCCCTCGTTTAGTTGTAATTATAAACCACTAAACAAAGTTTTGAAGTAGATTCGCTATCCAATTCCTAACAAGAAAGATCTATTGAATAGTCTCTATTTTTTCAAAGTTTTTTCAAAGTTTGATATGAAATCTGGCTTTTGGCAAATACAAATTGCTGAGCAAGACAGATACAAAATTGCATTTACAGTTTCTTTTGGTCAATATGAATGGAACGTAATGCCTTTTGGATCAAAGAATGCTCCTTTAGAATTTCAGAGAATTATGAATGATATCTTTAATCGTTATTTAGAATTCATAATTGTATACATCGATGATGTATTAGTTTATTCTCCCAATATTGATTCACACTTCAAACATGTGAATCATTTCTTCAATATTGCTAAAAGAAATAATCTCACACTTTCTGAAAAGAAAGTATTCTCGTTCCAAACAAAAATTAGATTCTTAGGGCATATCATCTACTAAGGAACCATTGTACCAATTAAGAAATCTATTCAATTTGCGGATAAATTTCCAGATGAATCGAAAGATAAAACTCAATTACAAAGATTTCTTGGAAGTCTGAATTACATGATCGATTTTATTCCTGATATTAATATCATATGCAAACACCTGCACCAAAGGTTAAGAAAGGACCCAAAACCTTGGTCACAGCTGCATACAGATACTATCAAGAGAATAAAATTACTCGTAAAAGAAATTCCTTGTTTACATATTAATCCAATTGCATTCGAAATTGTCGAAACAGATGCTTCTGAAATAGGATATGGTGGTATCTTAAAACAGAAAATTAACAACAAAGAACAAATTGTCTAATTCATTTCTAAACGCTGGAATGAAACTCAACAAAATTATTCCACTGTTAAGAATTTTTTTTTAACAATTGTACTTTCAATATCCAAATTTCAAAGTGATTTATTGAATCAAAAGTTCCTATTACGAATTGATTGTAAGTCTGCCAAATATATTTTGTAAAAAAATGTTTTAAACATTGCATCAAAACAGATTTTTGCACGTTGACAAGCAATATTGTCTGTTTTTGATTTTGACATTGAATTTATTCACGGAGAAGTAAATTCTCTCCCAGATTTTCTCACAAGAGAATTTTCACAGGGAAAATCTTCCCCAAAATGCCTCCCAAAAATGGCCGAGACAAAGGCAAGGCCCAAGAAGCCATCATTGTCCTGGTCAAACCCTCAAAGTTAACCCTCCTCCGTAGCTGGCTAGAAGCTATCCAAAGTCTATCATCTCAAAGTACACCCAATGAAGCCTCTCCCAGCCAGCCTACCCCATCAATTGCCATAACAAAGTTAGCCGCCATATTGCCAGATTATGTCATGAAGGATTTGCAAAAATCCTTGAGTTCAGAATTGTCAACATATGGTGAGGTAAAATCTCCTTCGCCATTAAATGTTTCTAACGAGGTGGTTCTTGTGACTCTGTCAGTCCCTCGAAAATCAAAGTCAAAGTTTTTCATGAAAATTTTTGAAACAATCACCACAGTAGAAAGGCGATTCTATCATGAGGATCCTTATGTTTTTGCAAAAAACATGTTTAGAGAAAATTATTTTTATACTCCACATGATATTGCAAAACCTGTGAAATTTTATGAGAAAATTTTGGTCCAGACTGGATCAGTTAAGTTCAAGCATTTCTGTGACAAAGTGCAACCTTCTGTTGTAAATTATTCCACTGCAAAAATATTAAGGGTCACACACCCTACCGAGTGGAATAATTCTCCAAGCACCCTAGTGAAACTTGATTCATGAGTCACTGGAAGTCTTTCTTATAGGTATAATTTTATCTATTTTGACTACCAGCAAGCTTGGTATAATGTTTTCTATCGTCAAAATCCAAATCGTAGCCATACTTGACTATTCTTTTTCCAAAGTCCTTTTGACATTTCAAAATTACCTTTCTGGTTCATTCGATGGTGGGACAATTTTAGTCTTGTCCTGGACATTCTCCCTTCTCAAGTAAACGAATCGTTCACGATGTTTCAAAAAACTTTCATCCCAAGTTCTGAGGATGTGACATTCTGATTTTCAGTCGATTTCAGGCTCAGTAATAAGAAGTGTGTATCTAGAGATATATTTCAGTCGTATCCCACTCGAACCTAATCAATTCGAGTAAACTGACCAAAGGGGAAAGGTTAACGCGAGACGAGGTACGTGGACCTGGGGAACTCGGATAGGAAACGACGCTTTGACCATAAGGATTGTCGAGTGGATATTTAGAGCCACAAAAAGGCCAATTTAAGAACGATTAAGGGATGCCTTGTGAGTGTCATACGATTGGAGCGCGGGTGATACCGCTTAACCAATGTATGATTTGCAAATTTTTCTAAGTCGGACGGTGAAGATCGAGACTTTAGGAGCTAGTGATAAACCCTCGCAATTACATGACAACCAAAGCCGCCACAAATTGATGAGCCCTAAACGTGATATAAATCACGGGGTCGATATGCGTAATGTCTGCGAATCTGCGAAAGTCGCCCGTCGATTCGGGATAGGCTGAAACCACGTCTGATAGAGAAAACTATCGAAAATGAGCCTTGAAAGATTTGAAATGGAAAATCAAGAATTTCAACATTGTTTGGATTGGCCGTCGCCATATCGAAGGTTTCCGGAACGAGAAAAACGACGTTCGGAACGTCGGGGGTAAAATGACAACTTTGCCCCTCAAGTTTAAGGCTTTGCCAATGAAATGAAGAAAGGGCATTTTGGACATTTGACACACCCATGGCTGTCGAAAATCAAGAAGGAATGAGGACCATTGGATCACATTGGGAAGACAAAGTGACAAGTGTCACAAGATCAACCATGGACTAGTCAAGTCCAACTTTTGCCATCTACCATTGACAAAGATTGGATAAAACTCTTTCTCTCTCTCTCCCTCAGCATTTTCGGCAGACCACCTTAAGGAACCACCGAGAACACCTCCATCTTCCTTGTTCTTCCTCTATCGCCCTACCAGGTTCTGAGCCTTTTGTTCGCCGGCCACCACGGCTACTTCCGGCCACCCCTGGACATCGGCTGGCCATCCAAACAAAAATCTATATCTTTCCGACATTCTCCAACAAGAATAGGAGCATTTGGAGCACCGAGGAGTCCGGAGCAAGGATTCTCCCGAGAGTCGACGAAATCTGCTCTAATCTGAGGTAGGTCCGGTTTCAGACCTGTTTGATGGCCGAAATGTTAGAGTTTCGAGCTCAAATTTTGTGGAGACCTAGCTGAGACGTATATGAATCTGTGGTAAAAATTGAGATTTGATTTGATTAATTTTTTACCACGAACCGGCCTTGTGAATGTTGTCTAGAATCTGCCGGTTACTAACTTGGGAAGAACCGGCGACGTTCGTTGAGTTTCCGGCAACCAACAGACTTGAAATCTTCGACAAGCCCCTCAAACCCCTAGATAGACATGTTAAGGGGTAGGGTTAGGATTAAATAGTGGATTAAGAGTTGATTAAGGGCTGGTAGCACTAGGTTTATACCAAATCATGAAGGATCGGTTCGGTTATTGTGCAAACTGAATTTGTGGGCTATAAGAACATAAAATTATGGCACTTAAATTGGCATTTATGATGTGTTAAGATGTTGGGGGTTGAGTTATGGATGATTTGGATTGATGAATTGAGGAATTGAGTACGAAAATTTGACAAATCAATTGATTATCCTAGGTTGCGCGACAAATTGGCCTTGGACTTGAGTTGGCCAAAACCTAGGAGGCTCTTAAAGGAGTGATTTTTGTTGCCAAGCAAAGGTAAGAAAATTCCCAACCTTATGCTAGGGCGTCTGGACTTGATTGGGTAAGTCAAGTGTGAAATTGATTGATTAATGGGCACATTTCTAAAGTAATGAGTCTTAGAATGCCTTAGGATTAATTGAGGAGTTTATGTATGCCTTGACTTGCATCGGGATTTCATATCATGTTTGGATAACAATTTATTTGCTTTGCATGTCATGAGATTGTGAATTATGCTGGAAATGCAATTGACATTGGATGTGTTAAGGATAGAGATTCATGGCATGAATTATGATTGTGGCATGACATGGCGAGGCCCTGAGGCGTGCGAGACGCGAGGTGGATGGTTGAGACCTTGATGCGACGAGGTCGCGAGGTGAATTGTGATTAGGTGGGGCCCCGATGCGACGAGTTCGCGGGGTTGAGATGACCAAGGTTCTAATGCGATCTAATCGCGGGACGAAGAGGCCTTGAAGCGTATGAAACGCGGGGGAAGATATATATATATATACACCTTGATGCGACGAGTTCGCGGAGTTGAGTATAAGATCATAAACCTTGCCTGGAGATGAACCGGGGCCTGATGCGTTTACGCGAGTCACTGATGAAGGTCTAATATATTTACGCGGGCCGAGCTTGAGGCGACTAGTTCGCGGGCTAAAGAATGAGGCAGGCAGAGATTAGAATAATGTTATTGGCCATGAAATTTATCGAAACCTGATGCGTTTACGTGGGTTGTCGATGACGGTCTGATGCGTTTACGCGGACCAAGCCTGATGCGATCTAATTGCGGGATGGAGATTGAGGCAGACAAAGAGAAGTGGATGTGGTGAAGTGGCAAGCCGAGTAGATAGGATCATCTGAGTGGGACTTGAGGTCATTATGGTATGCCTGTCTTATGCATGATGATGTCCTATTGATTTGTGCTGGATATGCGTATAGGTACATGAGTTGAAAATATTGAGAAATAGATGAATGCCTGAGTGTACGGTCGGCCTAACCTAGGGTTAGGACCCACCTTACTGAGATTTATATCTCACCCTAGTGGAGGCTTATATTTTTCAGGTTCCAGGCGAAGGAAGCGCGGGCTTGCCAAGGAGTAGCCTTTGAAGAATTAGCTGGCCCATTTGCATTATAATGGATTTGCCCTTTTTGATATTAGGGCTTGTATTTCCGATTGTTAGATTATGAATTGAAGCTTCTTGAGAATTGGTTAAAGAAATGTGATGTATCTGTCCTAAGTCATCGGATGTGGATGTATTTATTTTTGTAAATGGAGAAGGCATCGCTTCTGCATGCATACTTGTAAAGAGTTGTAAGTTATTGGCCGATGGATCCTGGAGTAAAATGTCAAAGGAGAGGCCCGGAGGGATGTTCGCACGCTCGCCGGGTTCGGGGTGTGACATTCTCGTTCGATTTGGTACCAGAGCAAGGTCAGTTCAATCCAAGGTGATTGAGGTTTGGAGTGATAAGGAGCGATGACTTGAGGACCGTTAGATATTGAGGTCTATAGGACTAGGCCTGGATTGTTGAGTCTTAAGGACGTAGGCTTGAACTTGGGTACACTTTAATGGTCCTAGAGATGACTTTGACGGATGATCTTGAGTTACGTGGTGATTAAGGTTTAAGTGGAAGCAAGCTGTGATTGGAGAGTCATGAACATGAACCTTGAAGTAGTAATTATGCTTGAAGATAATAGGAAAATTGCTTATGAATGAATGGTCAATTGAGGTGTATGGTTGCGATCTTGATTTGTTAATGACCCAACTTGAGGAGTACGAGTTATAAAGAGACGACTGGTATTAGTGGATTCAGGCTTGAATTGCACAAGACTTGGTGGTTTAGTTATCAATTACTAATGACAACCTTGGATGACATAAGTTGAGATGAATACGAGGAATACCTGAATCGAAAATCAGTTGTGATTGGATGCATGAGGAGTTGATTTGAATGTTGATTGAACTTGAGATAGATAATGGAATATAGGCAATTGATCTATGAGATGTGACGATCATTGATGGAATTAGAACTCCTGAATGGATAGGAATTGATTTGAAGGCGCTTTGGTTATGACAAGTGGTGAGGACAGTCATGCTGTGCTTGAGTTTGTGACTTTGAAATGAAAGTCGATGAGGGTACATGCAATGACTTATCGCTGTTGGACTTGATAAATTGTTGCTTGGTATGAGACGAGTTAATGCGATGCCTACAAATTGTGATGAAACATGATATGAGACATGTGGAACGGGGCTTTCTCCGTAGATGTATGGCTTGAGATAATCTGCATCGGTCAGGTCTGATGAGGGTAGGGAGTGATTGCCGGGATAGAGAGGTCCGGACAAGAAGCGGTTCCTGGCAGGCTTTTAAGATGGCAGAGGCAGAAATGACCCAAGTCATAACTTGAAAAGGGAAGCCTAGGTATCAAGTTGAGTCCAATTGTGGATAAGGGATGTATGACACGGGATTCATTCTCATCGAGAATGATTGAAAGTGGCATGACCTGTGTAATGGTGCCTATGAGAGGCATGTTTAAAAGCTTTGTGCTTGGCGATGAATGCCCTTGGAAAAAGAAAAGTGAAGGTTGTGATGGGCATGTTAGGCATGTTTGATGATTAGCCTCGTGTGATTGGCTTGGCCAAGATATAACTAAGGAGTTAGATGATGTATGGGTTTATACCCTTGGAAACGAGGCGTGTTGAGATGAGATAGTCTATTGTGACTATGCTAGAGAGGCAGATGCCTTTAGGCCTAGAGTATTGTTGACTCAATGAGCTGTTGTCTTAAGTGTTTGATTGATAGTTACCTAGTTGAGGCTAGCCTAGTAAAGGCTATCAATTGAGGAGTTGCCTCGTTGAGGTTGGCTCGAGAAAGTATTATAGACCAAGGATGATTTGAGATCCTTGAATACCCGTCAATTAATTGGGAATTGCTTGAGAACCATTGGAGAGTTGTTTGGGGAACCACTAATGGATGGTGAAAAAATATTGAGATGAACAGCCTGAGGTTGATAGACTTGAGTAGATGACTTGAGTCTTAGATTCCTGAAGGGAATCATAGTGATTCAAGGGACATGGAAACCTGATGAGACTGAAGGACCAAGGTATGGTCGCTAGGGTCGCACTTGACTTGCGTATGTGAGATACGAAAAGATTCAAGGACTAAGATGGATCATGAGAATCTAATGAGGTTGAACGACCAAGGTGTGATCATAGAAAAGCATTGGGCTCAAGGATATGTGGTATGGAAGATCCGAGAATTGATATGAGTCATGAGAATTGAGTGAATATGGGCGATCGAAGCATGAGTACTAAAAGAGAAGATGGCTCGATCGGTTGATCGTACGAGACCCAACAGCTGAATGGGTCGTGAGGATTTTAAATGGAAATGAGAAAAATTGTGGATTAAGCAAGCTCGGAGAGGAGCTGCCGTGATTCTCTAAGGCACTGTGGTGATAAATACTTGTGCAGACGAGTTAAGTGATATAAGTCACGAGAAAGTTGATTCGGAGTTATTTCATTCACTAGAAAGGGTGAATGTGTGGAAAAAATCATGAGAGTTCTGAGAAGCTTGTGAACTGTGAATAAGAATGAGAATGGCTAAGTTTGATGGAAGAATGAAAGTTGAAATTGTCCCCTCTGGATTGAGAACCTTAATGAGAAAACCTTAGAGGTTTTGAGCACATTGAAGAAAGAAAGTGACCCTGGCAGTATTAGCCCCAAGAGGCTATTGAGGATTGATGAAGGGTCATTAGAGGAAGTATTTCCTCGGAGGCATGAGATCTGCCGAGACTATCTTTGTTGAGTTGATCGATGGGAAGTATTATTCTGGGAATTGCTTGAGAGTAAGGATTATTTGGATCCTAATACTGTTGCAAGGATCATAGAATGATTGACCAGTATGAGATGGAGTTCTCAAGGTCGCTTAGACATATGATAAAGGTGGTCAAGGACCCTTGAATAAGATAAGTAAGTCCTTGAGTGGATTGAAACTTAAAAACCTTACGACTGGTTATTATTCCTAATTTCGAGGAATGGTGATGGGACTCAGCTAAGGAAGAGAATGATGGAAAGACTTATGAATAAGAAAATTCCTGCTCATGGATTACGAGCAAAGAGATATTCATTATAAATATAGAGTGTGCCTATGGGAAATGGTTGATTATCGGGGCGTAAGACACATAGTGGAAAGTGAGTAGTAAGTCTTTCTTATTGTGAATGAGATCAAAGAAGACTCAGCATGCTAGATTGCCTGAAGTTAATGACTTCTTGAGATCGGTTGATTGAAGTGGAATCGTGAGAGATGAAATCATAAGTTGTTATTCCCTAAAAAATAGGACATTGATCTTAAAGGGCGATTGGACCATAAAATGGTTACTAATGAAGGAAAAGTGAACGAACTTGATAGCCCTGACTGGTTATGATTCCAGTGAACGATTTGGTAAGCGAAAGGAACACTTGTAAAGTGATTTGAGTTAATCGAATTGACCATTTGACAAGTGAATGGGTGAAGACCCAAGGATGAATGGACGTTGTCACTGGAGGTGACTGAGTTATAGAAAAGAAAATGTGAAAGCATGGTGGCATTTGAGTTCTGGAGTAAAGGTATCGCCATTGGCATTGCAATCCTATGGAATGAGAAGGACAAGGTGAATTTGAAGCGGAAAAATGCCACGGAGTTGGGTAGTTTCTTCCTTAGGGTAAAAGATCCTATTGTAACAGGAAGAAAAGCTCTGAATTATCGTAGTATGATGATTGAGCGTCTGTACCGGGAAAGAAGACGCAAAACTTGAATGACTCCTGAAAGTGAAATCGGAGAGGCCGTTTTGAAGACAATGTTAAATTCCAGGATGATGTCGATGTTCGGTGGAACAAACGGAATTAAATAAGGTCGCCTTAGCAAGTATGAAACTTAGAGGCTGACACTGATGCTTCTCGAAGAGAAGAGTAACAAGGATAAACGAAATATCGTGCGATCCTAGAGGAGACCTGTGACGACAGAGAGCCAAGGTCTGAGCTCTCAAGTGAAAGGTGCAAGGGATAGTTGGAAAGGTTCGACGCTTAGTAGAGAGAAGTTGATAATAGTCGAGTTGAGTGCTCAAGGAATGGTTGAATTGATCGTTACCGTCTTAAGAGGCGATGGTTGAATTCATGTAAGGAGCTATGAGAAACATGAACGATTTTTGGAGAGTGTCATATGGGCTCTAAAGGAATGTCTATTGCATGCTAAATATGAAGGACGCAAGTTGTGAACCTGATGAAGTGAAATTCATGCATTGGAATAAGTGATAAATCCTTTGAGGATTGAAATGAGTGATGAATTGACTACAGTCGATGCGAGTTGCGAAAAGTGCAAGCTCCACGGGATTGATGAGTGGTAATAGACAGACCATGGAAAGACTCCCTACAAGAGCTATTCCATTGGTGAAATGGACTAAGGACGAGTCGTGACCTGAATGGGTGAACGAACATGAAAAGAGTTTTCGAGGACTCGAATAAGTTGACGACTACGCTATGTGTGACGATTCCGGTTAGAAATCGAAAAGCTTATGAAGGTTGTAGTGACACGACGCAGAATGAAAACTCGAGGCATAATAAGACGATTTGAAATGGGTATTGCATGTACGCAATGATAGTAAAGTTACATGAAATGGCATGCTTAGAGCATGATTGGAGTGGTCTGCAAGTATCCTTGCTACAAAGTTTGGGAAACATTGTTTGAGTGAAAGGACATTGCAAGGCAACACCTACCACAAGAGTATAAGGTAGCAGTTTCCCAAGGGGAATCAAATAAGAGGCAACGCTGACGTATAGAAATTGCTTGAGGATATAGGGGCGTTGCTTGTGCAAGGCAGATCTTGACGTTATGGGAACTAAAGGAGATTAAGAGTATGGATTGTATAAAGGGAATTGATGGCGAGGCATGTGAAACGAAAAGAGCACCCAAGTATTGTTATAGCGATAGTTGCATCGCTAAGGAAAGGTGAACGGTTTAACGGGTGTTCACAAGTGGGAGTTGAACATTGAGTAATGGACTAGAGTGATGGCTACTGGAAACATCTAGCCTGAAGGCCAGAAGGAAATTGAGGTGTGCTATGGTTTAACGTCGATACTGGACGGATTATAAGAATGGATGGAACTCTGAGGCCTATGGTTGAAAGTACGAGTCCAGTATTGAGGGGAAATTAGGGAGAGGATTTCATCGAGATTCAAAGGGAGAATAATGGAGCCCTTTTGGGATAGCACAAAGGTGTGCCGGACTCGCGTCAACGCTATCGATGAATGAACTAAAAATGGGATTAGTCTAACATGAGTCAAGCATTAGGCATGCTGACAAGAAATGGGCATAATATTGAAAGTTGAAGTTTGTCTATCTTGCAGTCGAGCACTAGACGTGTCGATGAAAGTTGAAGGATCACTTTGATCCAAGAGAATTGTTGGATGGAATCAAGAACGGATTACTACGGAAGTAATCATGCAATTGTTTAAGGAATTGAGGGGACCATAACCCGGTTTGGTTAATCGAGGGCAAATTGATAAGGTACTGAGATCTCTGTTGGCGTAAGAGAAGGTTCAAAAGGAGTGATACGTCAAATGATGTGGATAAAAAGAGTGCATACTACCGAGGGCTTGGTAAGGATGGTTATGGATAAATGAAAGAGTTAGAGTAAACGCTCGAGGAAGAGCTGCTAGCTAATGATGTGAATGCCAAAAGAGAATGGAGGAAAGCAAATCAAATTGAAGGCAAAAAGGGTACAAGTCCTAGAGAAGGCTAATTTTGAGTTGGAAAGGACGAATGAGATCGTCAAGCTATGGAAGGGCTATCCGAAAGAGTGAGGATGCGACGAGATGCCTACACCCCCAAAAGATTGGATGGATAGGATGGATTGGAAAGATTGCAAATTTCGAGGACGAAATTTCTTTAAGGGAGGAAGAGTTGTGACATTCTGATTTTCAGTCGATTTCAGGTTCAGTAATGAGAAGTGTGCATCGGGAGATGTATTTCAATCATATCCCGCTCGAACCTGATCAATTCGAGTAGATTGACCAAAGGGAAAAGGTTAACACGAGACGAGGTACGTGGACCTGGGGAACTCAGATAGGAAATGACGCTTTGACCATAAGGATTGTCGAGGGGATATTTAGAGCCACAAAAAGGCCGATCCAAGAACGATTAAGGGATGCCTTGCGAGTGTCATACGATTAGAGCGCGGGTGATGCCGCTTAACCAATGTATGATTTGCAAAATTTTCCTAAATCGGACGATGAAGATCGAAACCTTAGGAGCTAGTGATAAATCCTCGCAATTACATGACAACCAAAGCCACCACAAATTGACGAGCCCTAAACGTGATATGAATTACAGGGTCAATATGCGTAATGTTTGCGAAAGCCGCTCGTTGGTTCGGGATAAGCTGGAACCACGTCTCATAGAGAAAACTATCGAAAATGAGTCTTGAAAGATTTGAAATGGAAAATAAAGAATTCCAACATTATTTGGATTGGCCGTCGCCCTATCGAAGGTTTCCGAAACGAGAAAAACGACGTTCGGAACGTCGGGGGTAAAATGACCATTTTTTCCCTCAAGTTTAAGGCTTTGCCAATGAAATGAAGAAAGGGAATTTTGGACATTTGACACACCCATGGCTGCCAAAAATCAAGAAGGAATGAGAGCCATTGGATCACATTGGGAAGACAAAGTGACAAGTGTCACAAGATCAACCATGGACTAGTCAAGTCCAACTTTTGCCACCTACCATTCAAACCCCATTGACCAAGATTGGATAAAACTCTTTCTCTCTCTCTCTCTCAGCATTTTCGGCAAACCACCCCAAGGAACCACCGAGAACACCTCCATCTTCCTTGTTCTTCCTCTGTCGCCCTACCAGGTTCTGAGCCTTTTGTTCGCCGGCCACCACGGCTACTTCTAGCCACCCCTGGATGCCGGCTAGCCATCCAAAAAAAAAAATCTATGTCTTGCCGATATTCTCCAACAAGAATCGGAGCATTTGGAGTACCAAGGAGTCCGGAGCAAGGAGTCCGGAGCAAGGATTCTCCTGAGAGTCGACGGAATCTGCTCCAATCTGAGGTAGGTCCTGTTTCTGACCTTTCTGATGGCCGAAATATTGGAGTTTCGAACTCAAATTTTGTGGAGACCTAGCTAAGACGTGTATGAATTTCTGATAAAAATTGGGGCTTGATTTGATTAATTTTTTACCACGAACCGGCCTTGTAAATGTTGCCCAGAATCTGGCGGTTACTGGCTCGGGAAGAACCGGCGATGTTCGTTGAGTTTCCGGCAACCAACCGACTTCAAATATTTGGTAAACCCCTCAAACCCCTAGATAGACATGTTAAGGGGTAGGGTTATGATTAAATGGTGGATTAAAAGTTGATTAAGGGCTGGTAGCACTCGATTTATATCGAACCATGAAGGATCAGTTTGGTTATTGTGCAAACCGAATCTGTGGGCTACAAGAACAGAAATTTATGGGACTTAAATTGGCATTTATGATGTGTTAAGATGTTGGGGGTTGAGTTATGGATGATTTGGATTGATGAATTGAGAAATTGAGTACGAAAATTTGACAAATCAATTGATTATCCTAGGTTGCGCGACAAGTTGGCCTTGGACTTGAGTTGGCAGAAACCTAGGAGGCTCTTAAAGGAGTGATTTGTGTTGCCAAGCAAAGGTAAGAAATTCCTAACCTTATGCTAGGACGTCTGGACTCGATTGGGTAAGTCGAGTGTGAAATTGATCGATTAATGGGCACATTTCTAAAGTAATGAGTCTTAGAATGTCTTAGGATTAATTGAGGAGTTTATGTGTGCCTTGACTTGCATCGGGATTTCATGTCATATTTGGATAATAATTTATTTGCTTTGCATGCCATGAGATTGTTAATTATGCTGGAAATGCAATGGACATTGGGTGTGTAAAGGATAGAGATTCATGGCATGAATTATGATTGTTGCATGACATGACAAGGCCCTAAGGCGTGTGAGACGCGGGGTGGATGGTTGAGACCCTGATGGGACGAGGTCGCGGGGTGAATTGTGATTAGGTGGGGCCCTGTTGCGACGAGTTCGTGGGGTTGAGATGGCCAAGATCTTGATGCGATCTAATTGCGAGACGAAGAGGCCTTGAAGCATATGAGACGTGGGGCAGGATAAATATATACCCTGATGTGACGAGTTTGCGGGGTTGAATATGAGCTCATAAACCTTGCCTGGAGATGAACTGGGACCTGATGCGTTTACGCGGGTCACTGATGACGGTCTGATGCGTTTACGCGGGCCGAGCCTAAGGCAACTAGTTCGCGGGCTAGAGAATGAGGCAGGCAGAGGTTAGGATAATGTTATTGGCCATGAAATTTATCGAAACCTGATGCGTTTACACGGGTTGCCGATGACGGTCTGATGCGTTTACGCGGACCAAGCCTGATTCGATCTAATCGCGGGCTGGATATTGAGGCAGACGAAGAGAAGTAGATGTGGTGAAGTGGCAGGCTGAGCAGATAGGATCATTTGAGTGGGACTTGAGGTCATTATGGTATGCTTGTCTTATGCATGAGGATGTTCTATTGATTTGTGCTAGATATGCCTATGGGTACATGAGTTGAAAATATTGAGAAATGGATGACTGCCTAAGTATACGGTCGGCCTAACCTAGGGTTAGGTCCCACCTTACTGAGATTTATATCTCACCCCTGTGAGGTCTTACATTTTTCAAGTTTCAGGCGAAGGAAGCGCGAGCTTGCCAAGGAGTGACCTTTGAAGAATTAGCTGGCTCATTTGCATTAGAATGGATTTGCCCTTTTTGATATTAGGGCTTGTATTTTCGATTGTTAGATTATGAATTGAAGCTTCTTGAGAATTGGTTAAAGAAATCTGATGTATTTTTCCTAAGCCATCGGATGTGGATGTATTTATTTTTGTAAATGGAGAAGGCATCGCTTACGCATGCATACTTGTAAAGAGTTATAAGTTATTGACCGATGAATCCTGGAGTAAAATGTCAAAGGAGCGACCCAGAGGGATGTTCGCGCGCTCGCCGGGTTCGGAACGTTACAGAGGAGATTCATTTTCCTCAGCTCTTAATGTTTTGCGCAAATTTTTGGTTGGCATGGGTATCTTCCTGGAAACTTGAATATATTAAAAATAGTGAAGACCCTAAAATACTTATTTTGGTGCAAAGATTCAAGACAAAATGGTGGGATGGATTTTCATACTGGGACAAATGCTCAGTAGAAACTGTCCATACTTGGATCCAGCAACGCAAAGTCAAAGATTTGAATAAAGTTTCTAGCGTGGCATTGGATGCGGCATCAAAGACATCCTTTCTCCATGACAAGTCAATGGCAATTGCAAGATTGATAAATGTGAAAAATGAAAAAGAATTTTATGATATGATGAAACAAACAATTCTGGAGCACGAAGAATCATTGCAGGGATCATCTTCTCAAAATAGTGACTTAGAGGAAGATGAATACAACCCCAATATCTTCGGTCATGACTTCGAGTGATATTTTCATTGTATCATCCAATTGTCAATTATAATAAGTACAATCATGTCTATATTTTATTGTACACCGTATAACATTGTACACTGTGCACAATTCACTATACACTATAACGGTCTTTTAAGTGATTGACTGTTCACTGTAGCAATAATGAATTTTCAGTCTTTAAAATCAGAGCATCCCCAACAGCTAGGGGAGCTCTCGACTCTTCCGAAACACTCAAGTCCTCTCTCTCTCTCTCTCTCTCTCTCTCTCTCTCTCTCTCTCTCTCTCTCTCTCTCTCTCTCTTCGAAGCTCTCCCTCCTATCCAGAGTGAACCTTCTCCAGAGAACCAAAGTCTTTCAAGTCCTCCTAAGTTGAAAGTAACCCATTGTCTCTCCCCAGACATAGATCCGTAAGTCAAAACCCTTCCAAGTCTACTATTCCTACCCAAAACCTTCTTCAAGTTCTTCCCTGATTGTCTAAAGTTTTGCACTTGTAATCACAGATCTGACGATCTTTTGTGTTTTTATTGTGTAATCCTTCTTCTACTTTCAATAAAAGTGTACATTTCTCCAATTTTTGCCTATTACGACCAAGAATTGGAAGGTTCTACCTCCTGTTGGCATCCAAGGCATTGTGTTTTTTAAGTTTTTGCTATTTAAAGTTCTGTACTGCATACATTTGCATAAAGCTCCCAGTGAAAATTGATCTGTGGTCTCCTCTCCTAGACTAGCCACACACACTTCACTTTGCATATTTAAGTTTCAAGTATTTATTAATATCAATTTAATATATATATCATATCCCAGAATGTGAGGGCTCTGCCTCCTAGCTGGTGCGTTGTAATATTTTTAAGTATTTATTTTAATATATCATACCCCAGAGTGTGAAGGCTCTGCCTCCTAGCTGGTGGTACATGATATTTCTGTTTATATACATAATTTATTTTCGCATCCAGTTTATTGTTTCAGTAATCATCTATATTCAAAGTTGCTTATTACTTGTTACTGAATTTATTGATTTCTGTGACTGGTATTTAGATATTTCTGTTGAACAATTGTTTCATATATATTTCAGTCAAAATTAATGATAATCGTACTTATAATTGCTATCGCAATTCTATATATTGCCCTTGAATTGTTATATCATCTTTTAAGCGTTTATTTCATGTTGTGTGAATCATACAGAAACTATTGGACAAATAAACTTAAAAGACGACGAGGTTTTTAATTTTCTTTAGCAACTTCTCCTCTATTTCTCCGGTGAAACGATTGAGATATATATATATATATATATATATATATATATTTTGCGATAAAATTTAGTTTTACTATTGCGATTTGATGATTGTAAACTGGGATTTAAGATGTAAGCGGGATGGTTGTAAACTGAGATTCAAGATGTAAGAGGGGAAGCTTGGATGCGGCATGATCGTTTGAAACCCTAATTTCACTAAGCTTGGTTTCAAAGGTTTTTTTTTTTTTTTTTTTTTTTTGAACGCTACGCTATTGATTTTGCTGTTGAGGGGGTAGACCTTTGTCCGACTATTTCAAAGGATGATTTGGGTTTAGGTTGTCTAGCGTTGAGGCTAAGCTTTTATGCTTCATTTTCGCTGAGACTTGAAATGAATTAGTTAGTCATCTCCCTAAGTGGTCTGATGCTATAACTGTTGGCGAGTAATTTTTGTAAGCTTGTTGTGCTAAAAATGAAGGAAAATTAGGAACATTAAAAAAAAAAATACTGGGCAGCACCTAGACCAACTTGCGGGAAAATTCTAATTCCGGTGGGTTATCATGCGGCACCAGCACCTAATTGACCCATATTTTAACCCATATTTTCGGAAGGGAGAACACCGACGAGTCTAACTCCACGACACTCTCGACTTTCCTTACTTTCGTTTCACTTCGTTTGCATCTTCTTCACCGAGACCAAGAGCGGCGAACCCAGAGAGGAAGAACTGGTTCTGGAAGCCGTGACTTCAATAAGCGGGCTCACTTCATCTCCATTTCTCTTAGCCGTTACCGAAATCTTCGATGGTTTGATTCCAACGTGCCTGTTTGATTCTAGGGTTTCTGATGAGGGCGTGGGTTTCAATTGAGCTCTCGGATCTCTGAAATTGATTTTGGGTTTTTCTTGATGGCAGACTCGTAGGGTTTTGGTTTGGAGGTGTCGGACCCACTTGATTCATTTGCGAGGCCTTTGTGAGTAGTGCAATTCTTGTGATTTTTAAGTTATTGTTCAATGTGCTTTGGTTCTGTTTTGTGGTGATTACCGAATGGGTTAGGAATGGTGTGTGGCCGTGTATTTTCTTACTGATAGATTTATTTATCTGTTAATCGGATCTTGATCTGTGTTTACAAAAATGTCTTTCCTTTTTGGCTGAAAACAATCCTTGTGACTCAATTCGTCCCCTCCTTCCTCTGTTCTGTATTGGTCTCTTTGTTTATTTTTTGGTTGCTACCGTTTTTCTGCTTATTGCTTTGGGACCTTGCACGAAATGGACTTGATTCTTGTGGGTCATTGGGCACTGCACATCGTGTGTCATATGTGTGCGTAAGATGGGTAAAGATTCAAAGCCAGGAACTTGCTTGTTCAAGGGCAAATGACAAGCATTTTTGCTTGATCATTGACACATTAGCCTAAATTGTGAAGCATGTTAGATTTCGGGGCAAATAGAGCTTTTGGGCATTTTTTTTTTTTTAAAGAATCCTGTGCACATTTTACCGGGTGATTTTATGCTTCATGGCCTTTGAGTAATTGGATATTGAACTTAAATGACTGGATGATTTCGATCTTCAGTTGTAATGATTTCTTACTGCCATTTGAATGTCCTCTTGAGGGGTTGTATTGAAAACCGAATCAAATGATCACACAGAAAGTCAAGAAAAATTGAATGACGCACAAGATTACTCAGGTTCACTCCAGAATAGGGCCTCGTCCTGCAAAGAGGTTTCGCTATATTTTGGTTTACAGCCACACACAACTCGTTACAATGATCATCAAAATATACATGTCCCAAGCGGGCCCAAAACCTAAATATACCCGAAATCTCTTTAATCCCACAACATACGAGTTAACTTAAACAAAAATTCACACCCGATGTTGTTTCGAAGGTGCTGCCCCCGAACCCCCATCTGTTCACCGGGCAACAGGACACCCGTGTTGACAGAAACGAAAAAGAGATTGGGAGAGTAAAATAATTGTATTCAGTCAATTTTGTCTTACACATGCACGAAGATGTATTACAAGAAGAGAAAATAAAAAAAGGAAACAAGACGATTCTTTTCCATCTTCTACCGATTCATCAAATATTTGTCGAATCAATCTAATATATACCGAACCAATCAATCTAAGATATACACATTCAAATCATATCTTCAACACTCTCCATCAAGCTAGTGGCTTATAAATATCGAAGACACCCAACTTGCTCAATAGATATGTGTGTTGTCTTTGACACAATGGCTTTGTAAAGATATCCGCAGGCTGTTCAACTGTTCCAATTCCTTTTGTTGAAACAATTTCTTCTTGGATTTTATCTCGAGTGAAATGACAATCAACATCTGTATGTTTTGTCTTTTCATGAAAAACTGGATTCGCTGCTAGTTTAAGTGCCGCATCATTGTCACAAAACAATATGCTTGGTCCATCGATTTGTACACCGAGGTAAAAAAGTAAACCTCGTATCCAGATTATTTCACAAACTATCTTTGCCATAGCTCGATACTTTGATTCAGCTGATGATAATGAAACAGCCGACTATTTCTTTGTTTTTCATGAAATCAAAGATCTTCCCAATTTAATGCAGAAACCAATGATAGATATTCGGGTCATTGGACAAGCAGCATAATCCGTGTCGCAATATGTTGTCATCTTCATATCAGAATCACGAGATAGAAGTATTCCAAGTCCTGGACACCGTTTTAAATACTTCACAACAATTAGAGCTGCATTCATACGTAACTGTTTCGGGTTGTGCATGAATTGACTGAGTATTTGCGCTGCATAACAAATTTCGGGTCTCATCATGGTGAGATATATCAATTTTCCAATGAGCCGCCTATAGCTTGATGGATCTTTAAGTGCGGGGTCTTCATTAGATGATGATGAGCCCACATCATAATCAATTGTCGTCAGTTTGATATTCTGTTCAATCGGAATAACAGCTGACTTATACCCAAACAATCCTGCTTCTGATATCATTTCGAAGATAAATTTTCGTTGACTAAGGCATATTCCCTTGTCTGACCGAGTTATCTCAATCCCAAGGAAAAATTTAGGAGGTCCCAAGTCTTTAATGCGAAAACTGCAGATATTTTTTGAACTCTTTGATAGCGGATTCATCATTCCCCATAGTAAGGATATCATCAACATATATCAATAAATAGATTGATGACGTACCTTTATTCCACATAAATAGAGCATAATCATGTTTAGAATGATGAAATCTTGCATTTGTAAATGCAGCAGTGAACTTGGCATACTATTGCCGTGAAGCCTGTTTAAGTCCATAGAAGGATTTACGGAGACGACATACACGCGACTCCCCCTGTCTTCGTAAACCCTGTGGAAGATCGATATATCTTTCTTCTTCCAGATCGCCATGGACATCCATTTGATGCAATGACCAATTGCAAAAAGCAGCAATGGAAAAAAAAAAAAAGAACAGACAGTTACCTCCTTAGCAAGAGGAGAAAAAGTCTCATGATAATCAAAACCTTCCCGCTAAGTAAATCCTTTAGCTACTAATTGAGCCTTGTAGCGTTCAACGGAACAGTTTGCCTTGCACTTGATTTTGTATACCTACTTGCAGCCGATTGGTCTTCGATGTGAAGGTAATGAAACGATATCCCAAGTATGATTCTCTATTAATGCATTTAATTCAGCTTCCGTAGCCCTTTACCATCATGGGTCATTAATCGCTTCTGTGCAAGAAAAGGGTTCATGTTCCTAGGATATTCGGCCAATACAACAATGTGTTCTGGTGACAGTCGACTAAATGAGACGTAAGAGGATACTGGATATTGTGTACCTGGAGAAGACAATATATGACATATATAATCTTTCGTCCATGTGGGAGGACGAAGATGCCGACGAGAGCGTCGAGGCTGCTGCTCAATAGGTACTTGTTCATGAACAGGTGAACAAGATTCATTGAGAACTGGTTGTGAAGGTGCAACTGATGGGGTAGGTGAATCGCTCTCCTTAGACGATAATATTGGAGATTCTATCTCTTGGTTCAAAGAGTTGTTGTTGCTCGAATTTAATGCCTGAAAATACATTGTTGAGGCAAAGATAAATCCTCTTCAAATAAGAATTGATGTTGATTTGATGATAAATCATCCTCTGAAGTCATCACCTTATTAAATGGAAATATATCTTCATGAAAAACAACATCACGACTTTCCAAGAAGCGACTATAGATATCTCCATAACTCTATTACCTTTCTGTAGAGCAGGATATCCCATGAAGACACAACGGATGCCACGGGGACCCAATTTGTCCTGAGGGCCCACAGTTGTTACATAACATAAGCATCCAAAAACCTTTAAATGATCAATTTTCGGCTGTTTCCCAAAAAGAATCTCAAAGGGAGTTTTACTTTCAAGTACTCGAGTTGGCATGCGATTAATTAAATAGGCAACCGTGATCACACTATCTCACCAAAAGGTTTCAAGAACAGATGCTTGGTATTTGAGAGCTCTAGCTACTTCTAAGAGATGACGATGTTCACGTTCAACTGTGACATCCTGGAAATTTGACTTTTATAAGCACCAGAATTCAATAAAAAGGATATTAAAATTTAATTACAGTCGATAGATATTTTGGACTGTAAGGACTGAAGAGATAAAATTTGGACGAATTCTGAAGCTTCGGTTATTTTAGATTAGGTTTCGAATTTTAGCTGCCAAGAATTAGGATTTCAGTTTTCGCGCTCGAGCCTAATCCTGACAAAGCTTGGCCTGCAAAATTACCAAATTTTTCCCCTCGCCAGTGTACAAAAATTTTGTTCCAGTCTTGGCGCACCAATTGATCAAAATGCCCCCAACTATTTGTGTAGGTAAGACAAAATTCATTAATTTATGTGAGACAACTTTTTTACCTCAAAGTCTTGGTGGGTCCGACTAATTTTATTTTCTCCATGATCTTCTCACATCAGCCACCCCCTGCTTCTCTCTCTGCTCATTCTTCTTTCTTCTCTGTTTCTATTCAACCGTGGACACTTCCCCCCTCAACCGAACACATCACCTCTTCCTCTTGGGTTTTTGTGATACCACCGTCGACCACCACCCCCAACCACCTCTCGCCGCTGCCTGACCCGAGCTTAGCTTTCGTACAACGCCGGACGACTACGGGAAAGCCACGGTAAGCCTGACTTTATTTTCGGTCCTTTGAACTCGAGAACCCCAGCTCGTTTTCCGGCCACTTCAGCAGCCACCGGCGCCAACCACCAACCCACAGCCGACCACCACCCTCTTCCCAACCACCCCGAACCAGCCGCGCTGCCCGACGCACACTGGAGCCACCGCAAACCGCCCCAAAACCACAGTTGCCCTATTTTGAGGCCGGTTCAATTTGGTCTTCAATTCGGCCAAACCAGTCGCCACCGTCGCTCACTGCCGCCGCCGATCACGTCCACAGACCCCCATCTACCCCTCGGAGCTCGTCAACGCCGGTTGCCACGCGTGGGGCCCAAAAATCGCCACCGACCGCTCCCATGTTTCGGCGCCGAGAGGACCCTGTTTTAGCCAGTTCTGTTCGCGGTTGTTCCGTTGCCTGCAGCCGCCTTTCGCCGCCGTCCACTGGTCCTAACTGACCCCTTTTGAACTCATCCCCTAGATGAGTTCCCAAGCCTCGGCTAGCCTTGTCCCGTCCCGTGACGTCGAGAATCACCTAAAACAGCCCCGATTTTACCCGATTCTGCTCTGACTGTCTCTGTTTCAGGTCGCCGACCGCCGTCCGCTGGAGCTCCATCACCGGTCACCTGTTCCAGCGACCTTGTCGGACTTCCTCATGGCGTCGCCAAAGTTTGGGTTCAGGTCGCCGCGCGATAAACCCTAAGTCCACTGCCACCACCGTCGCCGCCACCTTTCGTCGAGGCCGTCCGAGCCAACTCACTTTGTAAGTTGACCATAAATCTTGGTTAGGGCATTAATTGCGCTTATGATTAGTTAATTAGTTAATTAGTTATTTATGAAAATTAGGTACACGATCGAGATCGATTTAGGTAGAAATGATGATTAGGTTAAATGGTTGATCGATTATGTTACTTTGGTCAATTATATTGTCTATGACTATTTGGGGTAATTATCAATTGATTGGTTGATTGTGTTTATTTGCGAGTGAGCGACAAGTTAGAAAAGAGTGAGCGAGCGATTGGAATTATAAATCGACTGGCTAATAAAAGATATAGTATGAATTGAGCTCCAAATTGCCTGATTGGATTGACTACTCATGAATGTATTATATGCCTTGTTGGTTTGGTCGTCTCGCTAAAATGCCTGACTGAAAGTATTGTTTGGCCTTGAGCCGAGTCTGTTTGTAATTCTGTTTGAATATTGGCATTAAACAAAGATAAATAATGGATTAATTGCCGAGTGTGAATTGCGTGGTCATATAAGGAACAAATGACGTTACCTAACAAGTTCGCATTGTACTATTAGTCCTCATACCATACATATTGTATGGAACCTCGCAACTTGTCAGAAGCACGATAATCCATGTCTCGTGCTAGTCGTATAGTCTTAAGGGATTGTCGGATGTCAATCGCAGCTTGTGATGGACTGAAGCTTCTTTTTAAGGAACGTCTACTTGCCATGCCGTGCCGTGCCGGATGCACTGGATATACTGCTAGTAGTAGCCGTCGCTGAGAGGGTAAAAATGGATGTAGCCTGGTCTTGCCAGATGAGTGCAGGATCGCATTATTTTTGTTTTTATCACGCCAGTCGTTGGGTCATTGTTAATAAATGGGTTTGTGTGGTGTCCTGCGTACGCTTGAGTGGTAATACATTGATTGGTGGTTTATTCGATGGCTATACTTTATTGATATATGCGATTATGCCTTTTGTTGACTGTTGTGCTTAGGATATCCTGGGCGAATCAGTGTCCTAACCGAGATTAGGCTTGATTCACTAAGATTTATTTCTCACCCCGTCGTGGGATAACTTTTCAAGCCTGAAGTAATGGTGGCCTATAAGATTTGGCACCCCTACTCACTCGTCACATGATATCACGCTCCACCCGGTGCTAGGTACGGACCAGATGTAGGAACGTCACGTCACGACTATATAGGTCGACGAAGGGATGCCACAACTGGTGGCGCATCTCTTTAAGGCCTGGTATTTTCGTAACAGGGTAGATATCTTCGGTCAACTCAGAGGGTTTGAGGGGCCACCTATTCAGGGGGTCCCTAATGCTCCCGTCTGGAATCCAATGGACCTTGATACGCCTAACGGGGAAGTAGTGGATCATGAACCTGGTATGCAGCCCGAGCTTGAGCAGTCCACAGCACCTTCTATACATTATAGCCCAAGTTTTGTTGATGACCGCAATGACCCGGCCCCTCCGGCGGGCTATGGCAATCACTGTACTTCGCCGTGATCTTCTGGGGTAGCTGAGAGGATCTTTTGTGGGAGTATATTTTTGGAGTAGATGAGAGTTAACCTTACCTGACTCGTGTATCTTTTTGAGAGTCATAGAGAGCCGCCTCGAAGCATGGGATTTTATATATTAGTTGTTAGCTCTATAAGGCTATAGATCATCTATTTTCATCAGTCTTATCTTTGTGCTTGGTTGCCTGGCTTTTCTGCTTATCTATCCCATGTTAATTTTACTGTATGAAAGTTTGCATGCTCCGCATGCGCAGTACATTCTTAGGTCGATAGCAGTTGCCTAGGACGCTATCCTTTATGACCTGGTGGTGATTTGGCAAGGGATTTCATGGGCTCGAGAGTCTGGACGTGACATCAACAATCTCATTTTGTTGCGGGGTATAAGTGCAAGAGCTTTCATGGAGAATTCCACGAGAAGAAAGGAAATTCGTACATTCAGTAGTGAAAAATTCACACCCATTGTCTGTACGAATGCATTGGACAGATTTGTGGAATTGATTTTCAATCATGGCGAAAAAGGTCAACAAATGGGAAAACGTTTGACTCTTAGATTGCATGAGAAAAATCCATGTAGCGCGACTATAGTCATCCACAATAATGGGAAAAAAAAAACGAGATCCGTCACGATGTGGGGTATGATAAGGGCCCCATATATCTACATGAATCAACAAAAAAGGACTAGTTGCTCAAGATGAACTAGTTGGAAATGACACTCGGGATTGTTTAGCCAACGGACACACTAAACATTTTGGATGAGGAAACAAGCACTATGATCCAAACGTCGATGGAATAGTACGGTGTCATTAACTGTGGTGACATTACATGAAACATTCTTCTTCAAGGAAATTGAAGATAGGTCGAAATCCTTTGGAAAACTGGTTCAAAAATATAGTCCCTCTGCGATACTACCCAAGCCCATCAATTTGCTAGTCGAAAGGTGCCGAAAGAGACAATTTTCATAATTGAAAATGACTTGGCAAGAATTGTCCTCACGAGTTTTGGAGACAGATATAAGATTGAATTCAAATTCAGGAACATATAAGACATTCCTAAAGACAATATTGGGACTAAGACAAATAGTGCCAATTTTAGTGACATGAGTGATATTTTCATTTGGAAGGCACATTGATGTGGAAAAAGAAGGCCTTTTCTAAATATGAGATAATAATTGCTCATCGCATATTATGTGATCACTTGCACCTGAATCAATCATCTATGCTTCAACTGAAAAAGCATTTTCTTGCAAAATGTACCTGAAAAACTCATGGTCTTATCGGTAATACTCAATTGACTCAGAGCCTTCATGATATTCCGGTACTAATCATGGGTCATAGTCTTATTTGCCCATCCAGTTCCTTGTGCTGAAACCTGACAAGTAGATAATTCTCTCTCCCTTTTTTCTCTATCATTTGGTTTTCCATGTAATTTCCAGTAGGTGTCAATATTGTGATGTTGACGTTTGCAATATTCACAAAATTTACCTTTTGTTTTAAAATTCTGCCCATCTCCTCTTTGCAATGACGTAGACTTAAGTACTGGTGCTAATGTGGCACGATATGAGTCCCAAAATTATGATACTGAATGATGGCCATCATAGATCTTTTTGTGATCAGGCACATCCACGTTGCTCTTCTTATTATCTCCTTCTTCCTCCCATTTGAACCCTAGCGCCGCGTGCCTCGCCGGAGCCGCGAGTATGACACTCTCTCCTGCTCGCATGTGTTCAGCTGTAGCTAGGCGTTGGCTCTCTTCCTGGACCGCAAGTTGGTAAATGCGACCAAGCGGCGGGACGGGTTCCATCGCAAGAATCTGAGAATGAAAGGATAAGCAACTTTCATTCAAAATCAGTAGAAACCTCGTAACCGTTTCTCGTTCTTTGATGGAACGGTACTGCTTCAAAGTAGTCTCAGGACCCTCCAATTGCTCCTCAGCCGTGTCGAGCTCATTCCAGAGGGCTGAGAGTCGATTGAAACAAGCGGTAACCGAGAGGTTCCCTTGTTTCAATTCCGACAAGGCCTGGGTGAGTGAAAAAATTCTGGCTCGATCTAATTTTCCATACATTTCGCGAATATTTTTCCACGTGGTTTTTTGAGTCTTGAATGGATGGTAGTCAAGTCGCGATTTTGGGAACTATACGGTTCCGATCCATGTGCGAACAAGTTGGTTGCACTTGCACCAATGTCTTTGAAGCTGGTCATCAATCGGGAAAGGGACGGTTCCATCGAGGAAACCGTCTTTTGTCCTTCGTCACCAGTGCTCGACGAAAATCACGAGCCCAAGTTGAATAGTTATCTGGTCCGACAAGCTGTTAATTGATGAGTCGGATTCCTGGTCCATCAATTGGATAGGTATAGAATGGGTCGCCGAGCTCCGGACGGCCGCCAATGATAGGAACTGCTTACGGGATATAACCAGGTTGAATAAACGGGTAGGGATTCGTCCCTGAACCTGCGAGGGCTGATTCGGGTTGTTGACCCAGAAATGACCAACCTGGCGCACCTCCACTGGACTGCGCTGCAAAAGCAGTAGCTGGTTCTTCTCCAAATACTCCTGCTTGAGCCAAAGATTGGTTAGACCCGGTTGTCCATGGTCCCTGAATAGGAAACCATTGAACCGGCGGCCATTGGGTCTGGCTCGGTTGTGTTTGTCCGAGATTGGTGGCCAATGGACCTGTGGTCATTCGATCAACTTGGTCTGGAGTCAAATTCTGCGATGAATTATTGGAGGTTTCTTCCCCCGTAGATGTGATTTGGTCATTGACTTCTTCAGAACTTGGAGTTTGATTGTTCTTCATTGTATCAGAAAAAAATGATTCCGACCCGGAATACTAATTTTGTTTTGCAAGTCACTGTGCAACAACAAGATCAGAAAATTGACGGGCAGCAATTGAAAGAATTCGCGGAAGCTAGGCAAGAAAGAGAGGCTCTAATACCATGATAGAAACAAAAAAAGATTAGGAGAGTAAAATAATTGTATTCAGTCAATTCTGTCTTACA
The DNA here is from genome assembly GCA_028455895.1 of Rhodomyrtus tomentosa. Lineage (NCBI taxonomy): Eukaryota > Viridiplantae > Streptophyta > Magnoliopsida > Myrtales > Myrtaceae > Rhodomyrtus > Rhodomyrtus tomentosa. The sequence continues at coordinate 39,163,094 of JAPCWY010000004.1, forward strand.
TGTACGCGAAGATATATTACAAGAAGAGGAAATAAAAAAAGGAAACAAGACAATTCTTTTCCATCTTCTACCGATTCATCAAATATTCGTCCAATCAATCTAAGATATACCGAACCAATCAATATAAGATACACATATTCAAATCATATCTTCAACACGTATCGGAGCATTGTCTCCGAACCCCCGCATTCCGTGACAGGGGCCACATGTCGTCGGATCATACTTTAGTTTCTCTAAGCTCACATGAGCGTGCTCGTTGAGAAACAATGGTCCCCGAAATATTCACCAACTCCAACACCTCTATGTTTACCATATGATTTCTTTTGCTTTATGTATGATGTTTCAGTGCTATGAAACAAATTGGTAATCTTCCTCAAATGGATAACTGTCTGCATCGAGGTGCTTGTGACTTGCAGAAAAAACATTCTCTTTCAGCTACAACCGTTTAGGTGGGAATGCTTGAAGACTCAAATCCAGAGGAGATTATTCAGATAGCCGATAAAGTTTCTGTTGCTGATCAACAAAAGCAAGTTTAATACTGCTCTAGCAGTGCCAAGTAAAGCTCATCATTGTTGTGGCCTTAGTTTTTCTATAGGGGAAGCGGATCAACTGAGAGAAGATCTGGTTAATTCTTTAGCACAAAAGATCATACAGAAAGCAAAAGAAATTTAATTTGGTGAATGGTCTTTAGTTTTTTGTTTCAAACTTTCTTCCAAATACTTAAGGTTGGATTTTATTGTGTATATAGGATTTTAGAACTTTTAGTTCACAACTTGTCTGATCGTGAGCTATCACTTTCGATATTTCATTAGTCATAATGTCTCAAAATTTCAAGATAATAACATTTAGCACTTTAGATGCCCATGACTCGCTTGAATGGACGTGGTTTTGGAAAATTGGTTAAAATATGGGTCACTAAATTGACCTATTTGTTTTCGACCAAAAAAAAAATTTGACCTATTTTTTTAATATTTTTTTGGATTTATTTTTCTTAACTCATGTATAACTCTTTAACATAAAATGAGTTACCCATAAGAAATTGGGCTTATTAAATCTGAGTTAAAACCCATTTTGACAATACTGAGTCCATTATCAGTATTTTAATTTATAGACTTTTACATTTATTATTTTATTTAGTAATTTTTTCTACTGTTTAATTTGTTTTTTTTTTAATTTGATGTGAAGATTTTATCCAAATAATATATGAACTTAAAGTGAGTTAAATGGGTGGGTATTGGCTTTCCTGGAATATTAAAAGTGTTTTGGTAATATGGATCGAGTGTGGATCGGGTCGAATATGGGCCATTAAATTTGCGTTGGATGAATAAAAGCTAAAATAGATTAAATATATCACCATATTCGATCCGACACAAATTCGACCCGACCCATCCCTCCCTAACAAAACTCGTCATTAAAAGTGATGGACAGCCTCCGCACCTTGATGTGTGCCTACTCTCCCCTAGTCAATCATCCGCCTGTTCCGGCGGGATTCTCTCTTTTGGGTCTGGGATCAATCCTGTCATGGGCAGTGAAAAAGAGATTGGGTAAAAATTAATGACTCAAGGCCCGCGCGCGCACAAAAAGAAAAAAAAAAAAAAAACCTTACGTGGAGTAGAAATTGAAAGTGGTCAAGTCATAAATAAAATTCAAAAATTAGAATCAGGGAAAAATGCCTCAAATGGGCTGTATCTGAGAATTTGCCCTTTAACAGCGATGATGAAGCTCGAGGGGACTAATGTCCGAATTTAATATTCGTGGGGGATTTTAGGCCAAGGACAACTCTCCCACGTTAGAAACATTTCATCTTTTGTGTACTCTTTTAACACGTTGCTTCTTTCTTTTAACTAATGGTCTAAAAATTGGGAGGTTAAGGCAATTTTTTTTTAAAGCCAAAAACAAGAGGGAGGAGGAAGGCAATGCCTCAGCCATAGACGTTCATCAAACAATCCAAAGAGGATAGTTAGGTTTGCAGGAAATGGAGTACGCACTTTTACCCTTCTCCAAAGACTCTCATCCACGCGTAGCACAACATCCTATGGTTTGTTCAAGAGCTCCTCGAGCAGTATACCAACGTGCATAGGAACAATATCTGATGCTTCACAGGGAGTTGAAGAAAAGATCGAGATCAATAACTTTCAAATAATAATGCAAATTGAACGGTCGATTCACCATTTATTTCAATTTAACTTACCTCGGCCAACATTTGCTTTACGCCAACGCATTTTCATAATACTTGCTTAGATTATGTATCGTATTCTCTATGAACGGAAGATGTCAATGTAGCTAAGCTTACGTGGATTGATGGGTGAACACGAGAATGTTCTTTAACTTCAGATTGGAAACTGACCTTAACCCAATCGAACAGATTTGATCTTAATATGAAGTTTTGTCATATCCCAATCCATTTAATCAGTTCCAAATCACCTACAGAAAAGAAAGCACGAATAATCTCCAGGGATTTCTTTGTCGAACACGTGTCAGATACCGTCACGAGTTTGATTCTTTTCGACACGCAAACGACACGTGATCAACGCTTCGAACACACCAGTGACACATGAGTCTAACATCTCAACATGCCATTTCTCGATGTACATGGTCAAAACGTAAATCTATCAAATATATATATATATATATATATATATATATATATATATATATTTAAATCATATACACAGTCGCTCTAAATTGAATATACCCAATCAACCCAACAACAAAAAACTTCAATCATGAATTCCTAACAGAAGAATAAATTTATTGTTGATATTTTAGTATATACAAATGTTCATATAAAAATATACGGTTAATATATGTGTCCCAATATATCGAAATTTTTTATTTTTTGAAAAAAAAAATGACGTGCCAGCGTGTCGTGTGTCATTGCTACTTAGCCTACACAAGCCAAATTCAAACGCATTACAAGCCTAAATCTGTGAAAATACAATCACTGCGCAATGATCCACCCAATTTACTTGAATCCTGATGCAAAAGCACCGGCCACATCCATGCCACATCAAAAAGCGCTTGAACTAAACATGAAAAACAAGAAGACTAGACTGATGTTCAATGTGGAACACAAAAATCGATTCATTTGATTTCCTGTTCATAGATATTAAATAAATAATTTGATTCACCTTTCGCAAAAAATAAGCATGCATTATTTAATCTTCTCCATTCTCCAAGCCCACAAATTATGGCAGGTACCCAGATAACCCAGCCAACCAACCAAACTAAATTTGCTAGAGGAAAGTTTCACCATGAAACCACATCAACTACTTCCTATCACATCTCGTCATAAGCAATCAATCTTTGACTAATCGATTATCATGCACAACACTTTCAGATATCCTAACAGCTGATCACTATTTAAATCAAAGCAGACAGCATAGTCTTATGTGATGATAACTACAATCATACCTCCTCCTGAACCATGCCGACAAAAACCATGCTCCGCGCGCAACCATATTGCAATTTTTCGGGCAATGCAACAGTTCAAGGTGTATATTATTGTGCATCCAAGTCCAATCGGAGGCTAAGTTTCCATGCAAGCATCATTTGCTGAAAGCAAATTGTCAATGACAAAGTGAAAACATACTAATCAAGTTGCGATCACTCGACCTGCCAATTGCGGTTCAAATTTCTCAGGAACTCCAGCAAAGAAATCGCCACAAGAACAATGAAATGGGAAAGAAAGACCCAGCAACATATTATTGTGACGAGGCTTCGTCTTTCTTCTCGGATAAGTACCTATAACAAAGAAAAGAGCAAGTCACACAATGTTTACCTGTTTATGCATCTCCCAGTCAAAGCCGCAACCGCAACAAAAATAAAATGATACAAATCATAACTGATAAGCTAAACAGATCTATATGTGCATACTTGAGGTGACGTGTAGAGTGTGTATTAAACCAGTTTGCGATTGGAACTTACCCCTGAGCCCTTGCCCAACGGGATAGTTGATAGAGCTGGACAGATTCATTCGAGGCATGGCATGCAAGAAGTAGGTAGTTCCGCGGCTGCACCATCCATGCAAACCTCATAAACAGTGCAGAATATATACACATAGCTGCAATCAAGACACAAAAGTGAACACAGAATCTGACTGGACATGATAAAAAGATAATAAAATTGATTGCTTTTGCAGGAACAGAAATTGCTAACCTGCTGTCATGTTGCCTGATATCATCTCTGGTGGTTTCTGCATGTCAACCAATCCCTATTGGAAGCAACAAATAAGGTAAACATTAGTGAAAAAGCTGAAAGTCTAGGCTTTAAGATGTTTATTGTGATGGCATGTGGAAATAGACATTATGAAGCAGAAGCATACAGCAGCCACAAATCCCCAGTTTGCAACTGGTCCCCAGAAATGAGTAGTTTTAGGGCCAACAGGACTGTTCAAGAAAGCTCGGAAAGAAGCCATTTATAGCAAGTAAACCCTGCAGAAAACTCACACCGGACATATCAGAAGCATGCCTCCCAACGATATGTAGAAGTAAATCTCATGCAAACTTGGAGAATGGTCAATCACAAAGGATATGTTGGAACATCAACATCAACAACAGTCTATGAACCCCAAAGAATTATAAAAATAAAAGTAAAATCAAGCGAGGGAAAAGAGATAAATGTATAAAAATAAATCTATCTATCTATCCACAACACTAATAGCCTTCTTCCACTCCGTCCTAAGACAAACCGTACGCCAATCTATTTCCTACTTCATTAAATATTGCTTTACTGCTTTCTCCCAAGTAAGTTTATACCGATCTCTTGCTTTCTTCGTGTTATGCTCTCGATAGCAAACTTATGTTCGTACCAGTGTATTTAAGGGACTTCGGAGGATATGCCCAAACCATCTCAATCTATGCTCTCTTATCTTTTCCGTCACCGATCCTACTCAAACTTTTCGTCGAATCTCTTCATTTCTTATCTTATCTATCTTTGTATGACTACACATCCACCTTAACATCTTCATTTCCGTTACTCTCATTTTATGCTCATGTTTCCTTTGTGCTGGCCAACATTCAGCTCCGTATACCATGACAAGTCTGACTGCTGTTCTATAAAATTTTCCTTTTAACCTAAGAGGAATTTTGCGATCACACAAAAATCCCGATGCACTGCGCCATTTCATCCAACCTGCTCTGATTCTATGGCTTACATCCTTATCAATTTCTCCCACCTTTTGCAATATTGATCCCAGATATCTAAATGTATCTTTCTTGGGTACCTCCTATCCGAGCATATTTACGGCTTCTTGATCTCCTCTTCCGTGTCAAACTTACACTTCAAGTATCCCGTCTTACTTCGACTTAGCGTAAATCCTTTAGATTCTAACATGCTTCTCTATACTTCTAATTAAGCGTTAACCCCAGCCCCGATCTCATCAATAAGCACAATATCGTCTGCAAACAGCATACACCACGGCACCTCATCTTGAATATATTTTGTTAGCTCATCCATAATCATGGCAAAAAGGTAAAGGCTCAAAGCAGAACCTTAGTGTAAGCCTACTGTGGTTGGAAAATAACTTGATGTGCCATTACAAGTCTTCACACATGTAGTAGCACCGTCATACATGTCCTTGATTGCCTCTACATACTTTGAAGGTACTTTTTTCTTCTCAAGAATCCACCACAAGACCTTTCTTGGAACCCTATCATACGCCTTCTCGAGATCAATAAACACCATATGGAGATACTTCTTTCTTTCTCAATATCTCTCCATCAATTGTCGTATCAAGAAAATAGACTCCATGGTAGATCTTCCTGGCGTAAATCCAAATTGATTGACAGAAACCTTGATCTCTATTTTCAAACGATGCTCAATGACTCGTCCACAACTTCATTGTATGGCTCATAAACTTGATGCCTCTATAGTTAGAACAATTTTGGATATCCCCTTGTTCTTGTATATATGCACAAGTATAATCTTCCTCCATTCATCAAACATCTTATTAGTATGGAAAATATTGTTAAAAAGACTAGTCTACCAACTTATTGCTACATCCTCTAAGCATCTCCACACTTCAATAGAAATACCATCGGGTCCCAAGGCTTTATTAGTTTTCATCTTTTTTAATGCATCCCTAACTTTCCGTGCTTTAACTCTACGCACAAACCATCTGTTTGAATCATCAGAAGTATCTTCCAAATCCACCTCAATTCTATCGCTCTCCCCATTAAAAAATTTATTAAAATAACTCATCCACCTGCCCTTAACGTCATCATCTTTTATTAAGAGTGTTTGATTTTCATCCTTGATACATCTAACCTGTGTCAAGTCTTTAATTTTCTTGTCCCTTGACTTTGCAAGTCTATAGATGCCATTTTCTACTTCTTTGCTCCCAAGTTTGTTGTACATATCGGTGAAAACCTTGCCTCTGGCCTCTCGCACAGCTTTCTTAGCACTTTTTCTTGCCAATCTAAACTTTTGCAAATTCTCTTCATTAGGACATTTATGTAGGCATCTGAAACACTCCTTCTGCTTAATTGCCTCCTGCACCTCTTCATTCCACCACCAGGTTTACTTTGTTTGATGTCCATTCCCTCTACTTTCCCCTAACACCCCTTTTGCCACTATCTGGATGCAGTTAGACATCTCATTCCACATCATATTTACTTCGCCCTCCAGTCGCCACGGTACTTCCTGTAGCATTCTTTCCTTGAATTCTGTTTGTTTCTCTTCATGTAACTTCCAGCATCTTACTCTAGAGTGCTGCACAATTCTCTTCATCTTTTGTACTTTGTTATATTGTACTTCTAAGACCATCGACTTATGTTGTGTAGCTACACATTCACCAGGGTATACCTTACAATCTACATACGAGGCTCAATCCTCTCTTCTGACAAGAAATAAATCAATCTGACTACAATTTTGACCGCTACGAAAAGTGATTAGATGTGACTTTATTTTCCTAAAAAAGGTGTTTGCCAACATCAAATCATAAGCTAATGCCACAGTCAAGATGTCTTTGCCAACCTCATTTCTAGTCCCATATCCAAAACCTCCATGAACTCTGTCAAAACCTCCACTACTCTGACCTACATGTCCATTTAGATCTCCTCTTATGAATACCTTCTCCTCGTGTGGTATCCGCTTAAAAATCTCTTTCAAATCTTTCCAAAATCTGCTCTTCTCGGACGCTTACAGTCCAACTTTAGGAGAAAAAATAGCTTAAATTTCTAATTGACAGGAGAGAGCCATAGATCTAGAAGTAGTTTGCTCTGCGCAAATCACCATTCATTGCCCATCGGGTGCTTATAATAAGGCTTCCTTTGTCAGTAGAAATAGGCCATCCTAAGTGCCCACTAATTTCGATGAAGTTCAAACAAAAGCTACTAAAATGACCACACCAGGCAGGCAGCAATAGAAACAACGATTTCTCATGAACAATCTAATCTCTTACAAGGGCAATAACTAGCAAGGACTAAGGCCATGCACAGATACTGGCCAACAACAACAACAATAACAAAAAAGGGGGTTTTGGGAAGGGGGGTTTGTTGGTTTAGGTAATTGCTAAAAAATGTCGGTTCACTAGCCTTTCCTACGCATGTTGAGTTGAGCTGTAACACTCGAAACCCAATAACGCTAGTTGTAAATGCCAAGGGGCTACTATAAACCCGGGAAGAGAATATATGGAAGGTAATTTCATTGAAAAGGAGACAGACTTCCCACTACATAGAGGGCATATCAATCAACATGTAAAGCAAAATCCTATTTTTCTCATAGCATGCATATATAAATGGTATACAGCAGGCCATGTCAAAAACATACTCAAAGCTCAGCTCACACTTGGCCCGTTTATAAGTGTTAAAAAGAAAAGCCTGGGAGAAACACAATCAGCCGATCAACAATATACACATTTACAGGACATGAACATTGGAGGATCACTCTTTACCAAAAAAAAAAAAACCATTGGAGGATCACTGTAGGCCATGATGGAACTAGTGATATTTGTACAATAAAAAAATGGAAATATTAGCCCACGTAGATCACACATCAAATCATAAGTGTTTGTTGCTCTTTCTAACTCAAACTAAATTCACTTTGACTTCTAGTGCCTAAGCATTTCCCAATTGACTCTCCAGAAGTGATGAAGACACCCTCTCAGCTAAATCTGAAAATGCTAAATAAGGGGTGAGCAGCACCTCCTCAATCAGTGAAATTTCAAGGTCTGAAAGAGATCACTTGATATAACCTATGTTACACGGACACGCTGTTGAGGCTGTCGGGCACGTGTCCGAGAACTTCCGACTCGCGGTCAACTAAATGGACACGTGAGGACAAGCGAGTCCCGGGAGTCAGGGGAAAAAACCTAATTTTGAAGACCTAAATCGCTGAACTCTCTTGCTCTCGCGCGACCCACGAAACTGCAGCCTCGCCTCGCCTTGCCGCAAGCCACGTCAGCAGAGAGGGAGAAACTTGCCAACTGGGACTGGCATTGATGAAATGGGAAACCACCAAAACAAACGAGAATCGATCAATCAACCAATCAATCGAATCCGTTCAAGCCCAATCGATCCGCAGAAACCAACAGGACGGAGTCAACAGGGGAAAAAAGCGCCCGCAAACCTCGGAAACTTGACGGCGGAGATCAATACCGGTCGAGCGATCGGAAAGAGGGAGAGAGATCGAGGCGGAGTCGGCGATGGCGATGGCGATGGCGATGGCGATGGCGATGGCGACGCCGTGGTTCGGTTGAGAAATTGGAGCGCGGTAAAGAGAGGGTTGAAATTGGGGATGATGGAGGGTTTGCTCAGGCGTGTTGAGAGAGAGAGAGAGAGGAGAAGGCGATGAAGCACTGTAGCTGCAATTTTGCAAACACTCTCTTGCTTTACGACGTCGTTTCGGACGATAGTCGTCGGCAGAACCACGTGGACGCCACTTCACTTCAGTTTCGTCATGGTTTCGCCCGGAGGCTCGGGTTGAGGTCCCACCGCTCTCCTTATTAGTAAATATTCCAATATTTATTAATTTAATTTATATGTATGATATCTGATTTTATGAGGTAACCCGAAATTTTTTTCATATTTTTGCAAGTAAAATGGTGCTTTATGTTTCCTCGAGAAAATCAAAATAAATTAAATTCAGCCTTATAGGATTTGTTACTCGTTACGAAATCAACTGATTTATAGGATATGCTTAATTGTCGCGTGTCATATGATTATTCAATTTATTAGCGAAAATATCTCAACCCAATGAGACCCCGTTGATTCAAATAACCACATTTGTTATATAACTTCACATTCTATCTGGTGTAAAAAATTTGTATTTATATAAGTAACTCGATGGTGGTCATCTGCTAAATATATCAATTTTTCCTTGGGAAATTAACATTAATTCATTGTTTACCCTCATCATTAGGGGATCTTTTCCTATTTGCTTACAATCATTTGATTAGATCGTACAGTCTCAATAAGAACTCAAAAAGGAATCGAGGTATGAGAACCTGACCAAAATAAGGATCCTAATCTTGCCACATTCCCCTCGACATGGATACCGTATTGGATCGTATTTTCCTCCTTCAGGGGAAATCTATGTGAAAATACCAAAAAAAAATCTCAAATCTATTTTATTTATACCAATTCAGTCCTAAAATTTTTAATTAGATCAATTTACTCATAAATTAATGACATTAGAACCAATTTAGGCCATTTGATCAATTTTTAATTGAAAATCGCTGCGATGAACACCGGTCCTCTTTCGTGGCTTAACCGCTCTTGACGGGGATATTTTTTAAGATGTTTATTTTTTTCTCTCTTTCTTTTATGTTCTTTACTTTTTTTTAGGAATATTTTTAAATAAGAGCCTCAAGTCCTCTCATTTTCTTAAATAAGGCCCTGAAATAATCATTATTTCAAATAAGGACCTAAAATGGCTATAACTGTTTCAACTAAGGACCTGACGCCGGCCAACCAAAATTTTAGGCCAATCAAGGACATTTTTGTCAAAACACAATTTTAACAAATTTTTAGTTAAACTAAAATAAAAATCTAAAAGTGAAAATAAAAAATAAAAAAAGGGAGATACATACGAGAGGAGGCTGCCTTCCTGCCTATGGCCACCGCCCATTTCCGATGGGGCCGTGGCCATGGTCGGTGGGGTTACCGGCCTCTCGGCGTTGGCCGATGACCTCAGCGCTAGCTGGCGATCTCGCCTACCAAAAACCTACAACGGTCACCCAGATCTGACTGGGGGGGGGGGGGGCGGGCCACCCCCAAACGGCGAGAGCCGACAACCCTCACCCAAATCCAAGAGTCGTGGCCCTCTCTTGTCTAGGTCGCTAGCTAGCACCGAGGCATCAGTGACCCCACCAACCATGGCCACGGCCCCATCGACAATGGAGTGACAGCCTCAGGCGAGAGAGTAACCCCCTCTCACTTGTGTTTCTTAATTATTATTTTTTGCAAAAATTGAGGAAAAAATCTTTTAAATAAAGAAAAAGACACAAATGTCCCTAATTAATGGTCACTTGGGCCTTTGTTTAGATCGGTATGACTAGTGCAGGCCTTTATTTAAATAATGTCAACTTCATCCCTTATTTGAGACAACGAGGGCACTTCATTACTCATAAATAAATAAATAAACAACGAAAACGAAAAAAAAAAAAACCAAGAAATTTATTGTAAGGTAAAAATATTACTGAAAAAAATGCCCATATCAATGATTTTCTTCCGAAATCACCCAGATAGACTCAATTGACCGGAAAAATTTAGGACTAAATTTGTCCCATTAAAATATTTGAAACTCGATTAACACCAATGAAAAAAGATTTATGATTAAATCAGTACAATTAAAATATTTAGAACTGAATTGATACAAATACAATAAATTTTAAAAAAAAAAATTGTACTCTTCCATAAATTTTCTCGAAGGAAAACACAACTCAATCTCAAAATGCCAAATTCTCTGTTCCACGAAATTGACAAAATCCGCCGCAAATGAATTTGGAATTGATTCACGACTGCAAGATATGCATCAATCAAGAATTGGCAACAGATTCAATTCGAAAGCAACTCCTTCGTCACTGATTAAGGCTATTGACACTGCTAAGAAAGATGCACACTGATCAAGACCTAATCAGTAATCACCATTCCATCAACTCCCAGAAGTTGGATGGCTTCGACGACGAACAAATTTTGCGTTCATCGCCAGGCCACCCATCATTTCGAGTCAGACCAAATTGAAATATAAACACATCTTTTTAGTGAGTTCAATGAAATTGCCGGTAAGCAGGTACCAAACGACACGCTTATTCAGCAATTCCTTCGTTCAAAGAAAAGCTAATGCGGCATGAAGAATGATCCCAAATATTAATCCGCGAGCAATACCAGATATTGGCCGACAGTTTCGAATTTCATTTGATTCAGACAGCAGACAAGCATCGACCTGACCGGTGTCACTAAACATGTTGCCCGCGGATGAGCAGACCAAGCTTCAGCTAGAACCGTAAAAAACATAGGCACAAAAACACGGCATCAGACTTGATGGATGAATGACGAAGAGAGTTAAAACTACGTTAAATGGCAATAAACGTTGCGGCCATTGGCCATTTCTGATATAGGTTTCTCGGATCACTTTAGAAAGACCCGAGGAACAGATCATAATTGCAGATAAAACCTTCAGGAGACAATGTTTCAGCATGAGAACCCGGAGAACAAGTAAGGAGAATAGCGAATCAATTGCCATACAAGGCAAGTAACTCTGATGCGCTCGGGTGCATGTTTGGCAAGCAATGGCCTCTTGTCCATCATCGGGAACCAAAGATACAACTCAATGGCTTACAAGAGACAATATTCAAGATAACCTTAGGACATTGTAGATGGCCACAAAGAACAGAATAAATTCTGAACATCAAAGCACCGAAAAACAGAGTCCGACGAGCAGTCAGAAGAGACTAGAATAGGCATAAGACACCGACACAGATCAGCATACCCATCAGCACAAGTCCAAAGATTGATACTCGTGAAATGATGGTTGGATGAAGAAAGCATACCAAATGAGAGTTGGATGAGGAAGCATGCCAACCGAGCGAGGATCATATCCAGCTCAACCGCTTCATTTCCCCATAAAAAAATGCAGGTTTGAAATGCTGCCTGATGCCTAAAGCGAGTCTACAAAATTCTAGCACAGGTACTAATCTCTTCGATGGTTTCTCCCGAGTAGATTTCACGAGCTACGCAATAATGCATCCACCGTGCTCGATCAAGCACACATTTTCAACACAAGTAACCCCAACCACATCGAGCCTAAAATCTTCCTTCACTTCCAATTTAGAGGACGACCGCATTCCACCGGTTTAAAAACTCCCAATGCGAACCAATCCTCAATAAACTAAGAAAGGGCAAACAGGAATAGCAGCACAAAAACAGGAACCACAACACAAGAGAGAACTAAATCACATTATCTCTACTAATCATCGGTGAACTCAAGCGTTCAAGCACTGAAATCAGGTCGCATACACAATGAATTGAAAACTTTCCCATACAAAAAAAAAAAAGAGCAAAAATCATTGAAACTGAGACATCATCATCTTCACCTATTCATCTTCCTCGGCGTTCAATGATGAGATCACTTCTCGGACGAGTTAGGCCCTCTCTTCTTGCCGAAGCCAACCACTGCAAAATTCCCCCAACAAGAAGCGACCAACATCGCAATCAATACCCAGCTCTTCGCAACAGTCGAACCACAAGAAGCTAATTGAAGATAACGAATAGAAATCACGACGGGAGATTAGAGAAGGTAGGATAACCGGCGGTGACGAAGCGGCGGTTGTACTGCATGCGCTTGTGGGCGCGGCCGCGTGGCTTCTTCTTCTTATCCTGCTTCGCGACCTTCGGCGTCTGCCCTCTCACCTTACCGGCGCGAGCCAGAGATCCGTGAACCTTACCTGCAAAAGAATTTGCGCGATTCAGCGCACAAAACAAAATGAACTGATCGAGGCGACGAGAAGCAACCTATAGATTACCCATGGTTGATTGATGTCCGAGAGCTTGAGCTGGTGTTGCGCGAGATCTCGGAGCGCTATTCAGACGGTTGAGCTCGGCTAGTAGGGAGGATGAAAGAGCGAATGGTCTAGGGTTAGGGTTTTATGGGGGCGATGTGATGGTGGGGAATGATCGGGGCAGGACCGGTTCGTCGGTCGTCTGGACCGGGCTCGGTCTTTGGGCTTTTCCATTTCTGCAATCAAACCCCGCTTACTAGCAGCTTTTTTTTTTTTTTTTGGTCCACAAAAAAAGCAGCTTAAACACTTTTTTTTTTTTGGTCGGCAGCTTAAACACTTGAAAAATGTTAAACCTAGAGGTGCTAATATGGATTTTTGAACTACTTTTTAACTCATTTTTATTTATTTATGTCAAATATAAATTCAACCAACTTAAAAAATGAGTCAAATATGGGTATAGGCTAAAGCCTATTTAAATATAGATTTCAAATCAAATCATTTTTTAAATATCTTTTCAAACAGTGATTTATAATTTCGCAATATGACTTTTATTCACTTGTAAACTGTCACCCATTACTGACACTTTGTTGTCACTCGCCACCGGTGCTAGCCGCCACCCACCCTCTTGCCGCCGCATGTCCCCTATATACGTTTAGATGAAAGTTATATCATATAATAAGAAAAAAGCAACGGACATCAACTTCAAAATCAAAGTGTTACTTACAGAATTCTTAGTTAAGCGTATATTAAGGAGCTCTCTGAATACGAGGTGAGCAAACGGTGGTTCACGCAGTGAATCGATTTTCAAGTTGGTTTTAACATTCGAATCCGGTTCGATTTGAGTCATGTCGGGCCAAGATCTCGAGCGAGGCTCCAGGAAGGGCCCCACCCCGGCCAATTACCCTAGTGGGAGCTACAACCAGATGGGGTACTACGCGAATCGCTGCCGCCACTCCGACAGCCAGTGGACGTTGTGGCTGGTCCCGGGCGGCCATCGTCGCCAACGTCGCAGTGTTCATCATGACGACGTTTGTGAATAATTTGCCCGGGGAACAATTTCGGGTTCGAAGGCGGCTGCGTCGCCAAGTTCCTCGGGTGGCTCTCGTTCAAGCCGCTTAAGGGAGAATCCTCTCTTCGGTCCGTCTTCGAATACGTGAGTGTTTTTATTTTGTTTGTGTGATTTTATATTCGTAGTTGTTGTGCAATCTCTTGCTGTTGGTAGCCTCAAATTCATCTCGTAATTGAGAGTTGGCATACTTAAAAAGAGAGATAGATGGCTTAATTAAATGATTTCAAAAATAAATATTTGATAAATTTACCCAAGATATCAAGTAGATTAGTACGTAAACAAAATAAAAATAAAAATAAAAATCAGTGTCCGTTTTAAACATAGATGTGCGGTAGAAATTTTTTTTAAAACCGTTGAAACGTTTTGCATTATCGAATGTAAAGAAATATTTAATTCATTATATTTCAAATTTACCACTCCTAAACTCGAAGCATATGAGCCTCCGGTAACAACCAACATGGCATCACGTGATTCACAGCCACTCTACGAAAGTCAATATAAGGACACATATCTAGCAATCCAATTATAACGATATATATACAGTCTCCTCTAAATTTCGTAAGTCACCCAATTAGGATGCTCACGTGACATTTATCGACTACAAATTCCTATATAATATAAATCAACATAGGAATTTTCAAGATACCACAGATGCGCCGCCACCGTCCCCTGCCTCCATTGTCGCCGGCAAACCACCGCTCTATTTCGAACAATGCCTCTAATAGTCGGCTCTGTCTCTTTCCATTACACTCGTCTACAACAGAGCTCATAATGTGGGGAGAGCTCGTACCTCGTCGTCGTCTCTTCTTTGCCCGTCTCATCGTTGGAGTACCTTGCACTACTGTCGAGCTTGGTGGCTACAATAGAGCTCGACACCGTCGAGGCTTGGCGGCCGTGAAGTCGACTGCAATTGCAAGCACCAAATAATTTGAGTTACCAATGAGAATTAAAGCTGGCAAACGATTCTTATTCACACGACCACAATAAAACAACGAATCCCAAATACGGAATATAGACATAAATTTGTTTCTATAACTCAAGTCTCATGCACTATATATATATATATATATATATATATATATATATATATATACATACATATATTCAATATATACTTGCCTATCCGCACCCATTCGACTTTCGAATTTATTAATTCTACTTTGGTAAATTTGTTAAAACGTGCCAATTCATATTTAAGAAAAAGTATAAAAAATCATCGGCATTAGCTAACTTGCTCGGCATGTTTATGTGTTTCCAAGGTTCAGATTATTGATTGTCGGATAGTTTGGCATACAATGTTTTTGTATATCAAGTTTTTTGTCTCTGTATGGTCATTGGTCAATAGGGTCGAAATGGCTAAACCTTTATTTTTTTTTTTATACACTATTTACTTTTGACATTCTTTTTCAATCATATTCATAATTAACTTTTTTGATACGATAGAGGCTGTTCACACGAAAAGACAAGATTAAATATGACCTCATAATGAATAATGATGAAAAAGAGAGAGAGAGGAAGGCAACCCTAATTGAAAGCGTGAATAATTTGAAGATTGGCACATTATGCCTATTGTTGAAATCTATGAACACAACAATTGCGCCCAACTTCAACTTAGACTTAACACTCCAAAATCGAATAAGAATCAAAGCATAAAAATCATAATAAAATGAAAAGGAAATAGATAAAAAGAAATCATTTCAAAGACGCATATTGCGAGTCCAATGCTATGCTGAGCAAACAAATAATTGGTGACGCAAATGAGGGGCAATTCGAAAATAGGAATCACATCAACATCCAAAAAGAGATAAAATAAAATTCATAGATGAAATAATTATATTATGTACCTTATTCCATGCAACGATAGGATTAATGATAGGCGAATTAACGAGGGAAAAAAAATAGGATTATATATTATCATGGAAAACGTAAAAAGAAGATCAAAAGTAAAATGTTAAAACACTTTTTGACGAAGATGGAGATGCGGGGTATCGATCCCCGTACCTCTCGCATGCTAAGCGAGCGCTCTACCATCTGAGCTACATCCCCAAGGCGTGATGGTTTCGCTTGTTACAATTATATATTTAGTCAACAATGTAGGCAACTTCCCACACAATGGAAGAAGGTAAGCGACTCTACTGTGCTATTCTGGAATCAGTCGAGGGGATTAATCAAGCAATGAATTGATATGCCCTCGATTTCCTTCCAACCTCGTTTGACTGAAGTGGCCTCAAGATGGAAGCTTTGACGATTGGCTAACTCTCAGCATGAATCTCGCTTTGCATGGCCTGGAGAGTTGATGCATCTTCTCATCTGTCGGCTTATCTAATCCCTCCACTGAACTCTTGCTTTGCAACGGCCAAATCTTTCCCTCATTGGTTGACATTGCTCCGTCTCCTACTCCAGTCGTCCATGTGCCGTAAGAAGTTGACTGTGCAGAGGATCGATAATCATTCCAGGCGGGTACTGACCTATAGGAATCGCCAGGATGCGATTGTCAAGAAGGCCGCCGAGCTATCGTGATGTGTGGCACGGATGTCGGCCTAATAATGTTTTCTCCGAATGGTCGACTGACTTGCTCAGCCAGCGATAGGTCGATTTGTAATAAAGTTATTTCATTTGGTGAATTTTTCCCTTATCTGATCATCCTCGGTTTACTTCTTCCTCGTAACTTATCGAAACAAGATCTTTATCACTGTGTCGAGGATGTCTTTCCGCGCTATCTCAACCTTCCCGATGCATCGGGAGGAGGGTATGTTTGATCTCTTCTCTATCTTTTCCCGATCAATCTAAACTTGATTTTTCCTCACGATGTTTATCTTGAAACGTAAGGTGGTCGAAAACCAAGACGTGAGTGAAAGTTCTCTTTTCGGAAACCGTATTTTGGCTTCGTCATTTGGATTCATTAGTATGAGTTTGGATTAAACACTGGCCATGGAGTTCGATTTCTTCGGTACCGGGTCACGATCCGTGCTTACAGGTTTTGCGTCGAGGCCTTAAACATGTGAAGTGTGAACCGTGGAGCACAAATGCTCGAAACCCTGAGACAGTAAGTCCAAAGATGCTCCTCCTTGGAAACAGAGAACAAGAACAGCGAGTGAGAAAAGCTTAGTTCGTTCTCATAATCTTTTACTGCTTTTTGCCTAATGAATTGTTCTCCTTCATTTGATTATGATAAAACTCATCAGTAACGGTCCAACTGCCTTCAGAATGCAGATAAATCGATCGGTCTATGATTACTACTCTCGCTTGTCGCCGACCTACTTAATCAATCAAAAGTTTATCGACTTTCATTCTGATGATCGGCATCGCCGTGAAGCGGAGCCACAACCAAGCATTGGCTTCGCGAAGACGCAAGCCGAGTGGCACAATTAAAAGAGAGCATCGACGCAAGGACCGAGCCTTCAGCTTGCTCTCAAAGGTTATTATTGAGGGAAGAAAGGTTTCAAATGTCAAAGAAAGCCGATTAAGTCGGATCGGCCTTGCCGTTCTTGTGTTCAATATGCAAACATTTTCCTGGTCAAGGATTTGATAATGGACGTGCTAGATTTGCTTCTTCTATATATGTATCATACATTCAACTATGAGTCACAAACCACTGCTTCAATATGACGACGTTCTCCAGCATGAGATCGTCACTGCATTGCCACGGTAAACAAACACACCCTCATAATTTTTCCAAATGAACCTTGCGGAAAGCTCCAACTTGCGGAGCAATTACAAGTAAGCTGACCACAGTTAAGTTGAAGAGAACTAGAACTGGAAAACAGTACACCAAGACCAGCAGGAAATCATATCTATACTTAAAAAGATCAACCAGGCATGAGACACTAGTTCGGTACTGACTCTGTTCAGATATTCAAAATCGAAAAAGTTTTAAATCTATTGCAATTATATTAATTCTATTCCGTTTTTTTTTTTTGCATTTGCGCTAATTCAGTTCATCGAGCCAATTTTGATTGGTCGGCGCTGCACGGACTTTTTAAATAACAGTTTAATATATATTTTTTAATTTTCTAAATTTTTATTTTCTTTTCTTTAGTTTTTCTTTTTTCTAGAGTTAGGGCATGAACGCGCCGTTGTGGCCTTCGCCTAGTCTGGGCAAGGGCAATGGCACCTTTGCCAACCCTACGTCTAGAAAAAAAAAACTAAAGTAAGGTAAAGAAAAAAGAAAACTTATAAAAAAATCAAAAAAATATTAGCACAAATACAAAATCTTTAAGACTGAATCAATAAAAAAAAGGAAATCAAGATGGAATTGGCACAATTAGAATTGATTATGACTTTTTTTTAGTAATTCTCCCCAAGTTGTTGCGTCAATTTTAATTTGAATATACTAGAACAATCACATACCAAAGAAATGTTACAAAAACAACACAAGTTCTCACGCGATTTTCCACCGTCCGATTTGGCTCGGCCCACAAAATGATCCCACAAAGCCAGGTTGGTCCATATGTGCCACATTATTCGGCTCGGCCCACAATAATGTTGTAATAGAGTTCCCCCTTGTAGATGTGGATTTGAAGTTAAGTTTGAGCATTAATTACTACAAGTAAGTTAGATAGGGTTAATACTATTAAAAGTAGCAAACTGTTATATACATGCCACTTTTACTCCAAATTAATTTTTATGTGACAGAAAATCCCAATTTAGCAGGTTCATGTCACATTTATCCCGAATTAGTCTCCTTTGTATTAAAAATCCCAAAGCAGTATACTCGTGCATCATTTAACACAAATTGTTTGGCACTATTTGTAACAAGAAAACTAATTTGGGGTAAATACGTGACGGGTGTACTAATTTGAGATTTTTTTGTGACACCAAAAATATAGCACGATTATACCAGTTAAGCATTTTTTGCGCCAAAAAGAAATTAGTTGGGAGTAAAATCCGGTACGAACTTTCAAATTTAGGTTTTGTTTGTGATATTAAATAATTTAATATTATTTGACTTTTCATCATATTACCATATTCTGGCAAAAAAAAAAAACCATATAGCCCTTTTTTTAAACAAAACCCACTTTAATTTCAAGAAAATTAAATTAAATTAGGAAACAAATATTCATGGACCATAGCTTATCCTCGTGTTGCTTCAACTTCAAGTTTCCCCTTTTTTGACCGTTGATGAAAACCGGAAACACTTGACTTGGGTAAATGCAAGATCTTCCGAGGGGATTATCGATTCTCTCGCATGCCAATTACTCTTACTAATTGTTTTCTGATTCGAATCACTGCGTTCTCTACCGCATGTGCCCTGCTCGATCCTTCCTGCGGTCAAGGCTTGCCATGGTTTAAATGTCTCGGTTTGTGTGAAGGTTCTGTCCCACCCCTGTTCCAGACTTGCTTTCATCACCCAAAGCTGTAGAGCGGAGACAAAGAGTGACGTCGCAAGAAGAATACAGAGAGTCAGTCGAAGAAAAACAGTGCGATGGAAGTGTACACCGAGAATAGTATCGTTTTGAGTGAGGATGATGATCAATTCCCGAAGGGTTTAAGGGTTCTTGTGGTTGACGACAATGTCCTCCGCCTCCACCTTCTGGAGAAGATGCTTCGAGATTGTTCGTGCCAAGGTAACCGCACCGCACTGCACTACTTCCCACTTCCCGTCTGCGACAAAACGTATAATTACTCATCGCCACCGGACTGAAGGCGAGTGAATACTCACTTTTGTAATTAAAGTAGTAGGGAAAAAAATTAGTTTCATGCTTCCTTGATCTGGGGTTGACACGCTCAAGTCGCCAAGTTTGATTTTGGGATGAGCCTTGTGAACATAGTTAAGGATCTGCTTATGTGATACGTATGATGTATTTGTTCAGTGACTAAGTGCCAGCTAAGAGATGAGGCGTTGGTGTTAATTCGAGAGAATAGGGGCGATTTTGATATTGTCTTGACAGATGTTCACATGCTTGGGATGTATAGACTTCAGCTTCTCGCCGAGATTGCTAACAAGGACATAACCTAGTCAGTGAGTTCTTATATGTCAATCAATACAATTCGTAATAATATATTTTGTGGGATGTAACGTGACTGACATACCCACGCTTTTGTCTAAATTTGCCAGTGTTTTCAAGCGATGACGAAAAGGACACCGTCGCAAAATGAGTGAAAAGTGGGGCATGCGATTTTTTGGTGAAGCCAATTCAAATCACCACTCTCAAGATTCTGTGGCGACATGTTCTTCGGAGCAACCCATCATTGAGGAACAATTCCACTAAAGAGTTGGTGATGCTGCACCCTCTGACCCCATTGTCATCTAACAATACACATACTCAGACAGATTATGTGGAAGAGAATTCTAAAAGCTTGAAAAGTAGAAGCCAAGATGAAGCTGATCAAGGCCAAACTAAAAGCAGGGCGAAGAAATTCCGCATTGTTTGGACACCCGAGCTCAACTATATGTTTATCATGGTCGTCAATAGTTTTGAAGACGGTAGTACGTGATGTGTTCATGAACCCGTTTCATTTTCAAAGTTAGATAATTGCTGGCCTGACTGATGTATTTACTATATGACCGGCGATGCAGATGCTAAACTCAGGAAGATATTGCAAATTATGAGGAATATGACGAGTCTTCGTCATCTCACTAGGCAACATGTCTCCATCCACCTTCAGATTAGAGTTCCTAATTTAGTCTCATTTAGAAAAATCAAGAGCAAATCAAAGAAAAACTTACAGTGCTTTAACAATTTGCATTCGTTCCTTGAACTTTTGGAAGAAATGCCTAGGGAATCAAGCTTTAACAATTTGCATTCATCCCTTGAACTTCCAGAAGAAATGCCTAAAGAATCAAGCTTGTTAATTTTGCAGAAGTACCGTAGGAACTTCAACAAGATAGGTCCTGGCTTCGCTGCTCTCACTCCACCATCATCGTCGCTAATTAGGTGCGGCGGTCTCCCAAATTGTGTTGCTTTGGCTCAATATCCCATCCATCGCACAGTGCACAGGTTGTATGAGGATGCCTAATCTTGAGTTCCCAGACAATGAGGTGCTTCCAAGGTACCAAATGGGGCCGTTGCTGCAACTGCACGCATTTCTCGAGGCCTACGGTTGCCAACGGCAAGTGAATAAATCGGCTCAATGCCCGTCGCACACTGCTGCTTCTGAACTGGATGTGCCTGTAGCCTTCAGCACCATTGGAGCTAGAGCGAATGAATCCTGCGACGGCAATATAAAAGTAGAATTCTGTTACCTGAATAATCATTATCTCGCTGCTGACAGCCAAGTATATGGTAACGAGGAGGCTATGTTTGCAGATATACTTGATGAGGTTAGTTGATTTGGTGGTTGGAGCTCTTCTTCATATTTGGTCGGTCCGTTTAACTTCGATGGAGCGGTTGGCAATGACGATTCACTCTGATGACAATTGTTTTCGTCTTTAATGCAGAATACCTTTGACGATATTGGGTTTGGGGAACACTTTCCTTTTCTCGACAGCTACATCCAGAACAATGGTGCCATGTAGGAGAAGAATGAAGAGTAATCTACCTGCGAAGACATATTTCTGTTGATAATTGGATAGATGTATCTAACTGTGGTTAGTTTGTTTTGTATAGAACCGATAGCTAATGGTGAATATTTCGTTAAAGTCGTTGACATTTTCAGTCTCTCCCGACTCTATCTTGACAGTGCATGAACAGGCGTGCAAGCCCACGCGAGTGTGCTTGTGTTTTACTTCGTTCGCACACGTCTAAATGTGCGAAAACACTAGTTGCAGACCGTTTTGGGTTATGTATTCTAATTAAAACCGTGAGTCCTGGAACACTAAAGGCATATGTGCTGGTCAAAACTAACAGACTCGTAGGCAAGCTAGCACTCCCAAGTCGTACCAGGGGAAAAAAAGAGTCAATTGGTGTCGCCAGGGAGTCGTCTTTTCGACTCCACTACCTATGTGCGGGTCGAAACTACTGAAGACTAAATTCTCCTAGTGTCATTCAGAGATGCTAGATGGGGACAAATTTAGAGAATCATAAGATGCACGGAACACAAACTTGATAATGTGCTACACCACCATTCAACATGAAGATTTCAAAACGAGCCAAGCATGAGCAAGCGAGCTTACTATTTCCAACACAGGAGGAAGCTTCTTGGTCTTCTTGTAGCACCGCCGCAAGCCTGTGGATCCTGCTCTCAACGAGAATTAGCCTAAACTCGGAATCTTTGTCCCTCCTGTTCCTCTCCAAATGCTTTCGGATGGACGCTGCCTTCTTGATGAGGTGGTACAGATCCTCAGGAATTGCGGGCGCAAGACTTGATCAAAAAGCAAAATCCAATTCACGAATGCCACGGACATAGAAAGTTAATCATAATCTGTAGCGACGAAGAGCATGCCATGAGCCTCGAGGATATGCAAAATCTTGCTCCCAGCGACGCTCTTCACCTTGGGCAATCTTCGCGAGAGTCGCGAAGAATAACACCAATCTGCAACGGCATCAACCCTTTCTTCGCGAACTTGCAGATGTTCTCCTCAACCTATATCAATCGAATCAATCACACAAAACCAAGGCTTCAACTCACACAAATGAACGGAGATTCCACTCACATCCTATGAAGAGATCTTGAGCCAGCTCGGGACTAATGAGAAAATGCAAAATGGGCTAGGACGAGCAAGGCTCTCCCTTCGAGCGCTCTCTCTTTCTCTTAGCAAGGCCGCATTGTAATACTTCAAATCGATATCAAAAGCTCCTTCTCGAGTTAAAAAAGGATTGCAAAATCCATGCATACGAAAGCTTCTGAAGAAGCTCTCATAGGCTGTGATTGCCTTTTGTTTCTTTGCAGGAACCTAACGTCGTCGGGGAAGGAGCAAAAATCCATGGTCCGGGGCCACCATCGGAAGACTGGATCGAGAAATACCTCAACTCATGGCCTCTCATCTAAAGAGGGGTAGTTCCAATTGAGGCAAAACTTCCAAACGGGAAGAACCTGAATCATGGAGAGAGCTAGGATGGATGACCAACAACGATCAAGAACTGCATCAAAACTGACCCAGGGCACCATATCCATCTTAAGCCACAAGAGTTGCTAGCCTAGCAGCAGTAGACTGGAAGATATCAGGAAAGATTGCATCAGCTAAAGAAAAGCAGCATCAGTAACAGATGCTGGATAACGACATATGCATGTTGCTTAGTACACGGCAGACTTGGCAGAAAATTCCAGCCAACCTGCCCTAAGAGAGAGTACAACTAACAACTGAAGGGTACGAGAGACCAGTCATGAAACACCCTAAACTATAATGAGCCTGTTCTTAACACCTGAGGGTAGAGTCATGCAATCCAACAATATGAACTGTGTCACGTCACGAGGGACGCTTCAACATCAACAAAATTTTAGACTTGCTTATTCTATTTGGTGCTGAAACGAAAAAGGAAAAACTTGGTTGATCTATAACAGTTCATCAAAAGCCGAACTATTGATCGCACTCAAATGCTTTTGAACCCGGTCGAACATCGGGATACTATTCAGCATCAATATCAACAATAACTTTATACCAATCTAGTTGGGGTCGGCGTCAAGGAATCCAAAAATAAATAAAATAAAAGCAAGATTGAATGAGGTGAAAATGAAGAATTATAAAAAAATAAAAATATATATAAATATCTATATGGAGAAATGACTAGAAAATACAGTCAAGAACATATAAATTATGTCCTTCCACATTAGTGGTAGCTTTCTTTCACCTCGCCCTAAGACAAATCGTACGTCAATCTATTTTCCACTCTTCCAAATTTTGTTTTATTAATTTCTCCCAAGTAAGGTTCGGCCGACTTTTTCTTCTTTTTACGTCATGCTTTCGATAGCAAACTTCTATTCTTATTAGCACATAAAGGGATATATGAAGAATATGTCAAAACCACCTTAATTTATATTATTTCACCTTTTCTGCTAGCGGTACTACTCAAATTTTACATTAGATATCTTTATTTCTTATCTTTTCCATACTTGTATGACTACGCATCCACTTTAACATCTTCATTTTCGCTACTTTCATTTTGTGCTCATGTTGACTCTGTGCTGGCCAGCATTTAACTCTATAACATCGGGACACACTATTGATGGAAATAAATTCATCTAAATCCATATTTATTGGAGTGTGTCTAATGTAACCACTGATCACGAGAATAGTATAAGACTTGCATGATTGTAAGACTTGATGAATCCAAGCAAGAATTTTTCGAAGAGGGGAGCGATGGATAATGGACATTGGTACAAGGTTTCCATATCCCAGAAACCCTAGCCGCCTTTTACTTTCGTGGAAAAAGGGTGTGAAGTCGGAAAATGGAAGATTCCGACACACAAGATACTCGGTACTCGGCAGCATGGGGCATCTTTGGTGGGCCAGCCACGTCATCTATCGTCCAATGACAAATTGGCTTAGGGCACACGCATGCTTGTTCCCCACGAATCACGTGAGGAGCGCGTTTCAACTCACCATCGCTTTTGCTTTGCACTCACCGGACGCCCCTGCACCACCGCTGCCACCGCATTCCACACTCCTTGGGAGAGAAAAATTGCCTCGAGCTTCATTATTGCAATAACATACTTGCTGACGAAAAGGTCAAAAGAAAAAAAATATATAAAATGTATGCTGCGATTTCGTGGCTTTGGCTAATAAATTAAAATACGTTACCATCGGGCAAATTATCTTAACTAATACTAACGATTATTTTTTTTAAAAAAAAAAAAATAATTTATTTATCGCAAAATAAACAGATCTCGTCTGATTAAGCAATCAAAATCAAACCATTCAACATGCAAGTAAAAATTACACAAGTTTCGTCATATTAACTAATAATTCGAGCGAGCAGTGTGGTTTAAGTTCATAACTCTGTAATCATTATAATTCTGATGAAAACAATTTCCCATATTGCCATTAAATCTGTGCTTCTGGCTTAGCAAGAAACCCATGATCTCTGTGAATTAACTTCTCATTTCCTTTTTTATTATCCAATCATTAAAAAAAGTCGTAATGTATATAAATGCTTCTTGAATTTTCTCTTTTAAATAGGGAAATATTTTTGTGCTATAAATGCTCAGTGGAGACCATTTCGGGGTTCAGTGCTCACCTAAACCAGACGCTAGGGTTTTATCAAAATCCCGTTTCTCTCTCTCTCTGACGAATCTTCAACTACTCAGAGGGAGCGACACGCACAATGTCGGGCCAGCCACAGCCGCCGGCGGATCAGCTCGCCGCCGCCACCCTCTCCGACGCCGTCCCCAAGCACGAGTTCTCCGACCGGGTCCCGATCCGCTCGATCCTTGCCCGCCCCGACGGAGGCTCCGGCCTCGCCGGCCAGCGGGCCCGCATTGGCGGCTGGGTCAAGACCGGCCGAAAGCAGGGGAGCGGCTCCTTCGCCTTCCTCGAGGTGAACGACGGCTCGTGCCCGATGAACCTACAGGTCATCGTCGACTCGGCCGTGGCCGATCTTGGTCTGCTCGTGCCCACCGGCACGTGCGTGGCCCTCGAGGGCGTGCTCAAGGTCCCTCCCGAAGGGACGAAGCAACGGATAGAGCTCCGGGTCGAGGAGGTTGTCCACGTCGGCGCCGTCGACCCGGCCAAGTACCCGATCCCGAAGACTAAGCTCACGCTCGAGTTCTTGAGGGACGTCGTGCATCTGAGGCCGAAGACCAACACGGTACGTGTGTGTTCTTCAATTTGCTTTTTAAATTCATGTGCTCTGTGCCGCCGCTCGGGAAATGATGTGAAAATTCTGGTGAAGAGTTCACGATTGCTGCTTGAGGGGTGTGGAGGATTGAAAAGCAGGAGTGAGATGACGTCTTACATACAAGACAACTTTGATTTTGTCTTTGTTCCAATGTGGTGAGAATGTGTTTTGATGACCATTTAGGCGAATTTCTATCAAACGGTTTGTTTCATAAGTTCTTTACCCATGTCGAAGGAATGGGAAGAGAGAACTTTTTAATTACCCAAATCTTGTAATCTGATAACCAGAGTAGTTTCCTTGATAGAAAGTGGGTTTTCAGAATTTGACTGATTGTTGGGATTTAATAGGCCAAATGCATCTTGACATCCACTTAAAAGATGTAAATAAATTGAGCCTATGGTGGTTGTCTGCTCATGAAGATGCCTCGTATTAACTCATTGACAATCCACAAGAACTTATACAAGTATGGAAAATCGAAATTTTGACTGTGATGTTTTCGTTATGTCATTGCCGATTGTTTCTAAATAATAGATGCTTTCAGATTTCTGCGGTGGCTCGGATCCGTAATGCATTGGCTTATGCCACTCACACATTCTTCCAAAAGCATGGCTTTCTCTATATACACACTCCAATTATCACCACCAGTGACTGCGAGGGTGCAGGCGAAATGTTTCAAGTGACAACCCTGATAAGTGATGCTGAGAAGGTGGAGAAAGAGCTGATCAAGAATCCTCCTCCATCTGAAGCAGATATTGAAGCTGCGAAGCTTCTCGTAAAAGAGAAGGGAGAGGTAGTTGCACAGCTGAAATCTGCTAAAGCTAGTAAGGCGGATATCACAGGATCTGTGGCTGAGCTAACAAAGGCCAAAGAGAACCTCTCAAAGCTGGAAGAGAGATTCAAACTAAAACCTGGTATCCCGCAGAAGGATGGGAAGATGGATTATGAACAAGATTTCTTCGCCCGTCAAGCATTCTTGACTGTTTCTGGACAATTGCAAGTGGAGACTTATGCATGTGCTGTTAGTAGCGTTTACACATTTGGTCCGACTTTCCGTGCTGAGCACTCACACACATCGAGGCATTTGGCAGAATTTTGGATGGTGGAGCCTGAAATGGCTTTTGCAGATCTGAAGGTAAAGACTTCTCAGTCCTTCAGCTTGACTGATAAAAAAATGTTGAGATATAACAAGTTTCAGCATCTACATGAGCATTTAATTATATATTCCTATTTAAGTTCCTTCTTATTGTTTTTCAATTATTGCTTGATCTTTTCTTGTAATGGGTGAATTTAAGAGGATAGTACACAAAGTCTCCAAGGTATAGACTTGTTAAATGAATTTCTGCTGCTGACGACTAGAGGATTTTGTCCTCTAACTACATAAACTTAAGTGGTTAATTGGGCTTGGTAATTTCTGCTGACTGCAAAACTTAATCCATTTGTGGAAATGCTTTTTTATGGATTTGATGAATAGTCCACTATCCACGCATTACTATCTTTTGGATGTAGTATTATTGCCTTTTCAGTTTTTACTTAATTTGAAATAATGTATAGGAGTGAATAATCTGGTCCGTTTCCTTTGAAGATGATCTACCCATTTTACCATTTTTGGGCAAAATCCTTAATTACATTAAAGGGTTCATATTCTGTTCCTGTGTAGGATGACATGAACTGTGCAGAGGCATATGTGAAATTTCTGTGTAAGTGGTTATTGGACCACTGCCTTGATGATATGGACTTCATGGCCAAGAATTTTGACAAAACTTGCATTGATCGCCTAAGAATGGTTGCTTCAACCCCCTTTGAGCGTATTTCATACACTGAAGCTGTGGAACTTTTAGTGGAGGCCGTGAAAGGTGGTAAACAATTTGAGAATAAGGTGGAATGGGGCATTGATTTAGCATCTGAGCATGAAAGGTATGTACTTGCATGACTACATGGGTGTTTGGTACGGCTTTTCCACAGCTGCAACAGTTTAGAAATGAGGTGCTTTGGCCTTTCAAGGTCTTTGGTAAAAATTTCATAGCTGCATCACCCTCGCCGCCGAAATACTTTCACAGTTTTCACAAAATCGCCTCTAGTAGCTCTGAGGTACCACAACTTTTAAGTTTTTTGAAAGATTATTTTATCAGGACAAAAATACCCAAACAAAAAGAAAAAGATTAATATGCTAATTTTATAATGATAAACACGGAAATAATGACTATCACTGTTATAATAGTGATGATACTAGTAACATTGAACAATTCTACTATATTATCTAATTTAAAACTTATTAATATTTTTCCCTGGAAGGAAAGTTCTCAAACCTTTCTAAAATTTCAATTAATATCATGATATATTGATTTTGCAATAACAATAATAATAATAAAAATGTAAGCATACAGAATAATAGTAATGACAGTTGTTATTGTATGGTGAAAATGCTATATTGCAAAGATTTTAACATACCTATATAATAGTTGGAATAAGCCCACATAATGTTATAAATCTTTTCTCGTCATTTTGATAACCACAGTGAACTCGCAGTAGCGAAACACAATAGTCATTCAAAGCCACAGTACAACATTTTTAATGGCTAAGGCATGTGCTTAGAAACAGCACACCATTGCCACAGCTGTATCAAAAAGACTACGTGCTCTATCTGATAACTGGTGGTTGTTAAACTTTGTTTTGGCTAATTTTACAGATACTTGACAGAGGTAAAATTCCAGAAGCCCGTCATTGTGTACAATTACCCAAAAGGAATTAAAGCATTCTACATGAGGGTCAACGATGACTCAAAGACAGTCGCAGCTATGGATGTTCTTGTACCAAAGGTAGGACAATTACTTGCTAGTCACAAATGACACTCATAGACCAAGATGGAAGAAATAATTAGCTATTAGGGATTAAAAGCAACCATTAGGGAACTGGTTGGCAGGCTTTATAGTTGTGTGTACTGTTTTTCCAAGTCTAATACTTGTACTCAACATATTCAGGTGGGAGAATTAATTGGCGGAAGCCAAAGGGAAGAGCGCTTTGATGTTATTCGTGATAGGTATATTTCCTTCTCATTTTACCATATGTGTTATAGTTTCTTCAACCCTAGGTGCAAAGTGGTAATAAAATCAGTAAACTAATGGCTCAAATTGCATTTTTATCAGGATACTCGAGATGGGGCTGCCTCTTGATCCATACGAATGGTATCTGGACTTAAGGCGTTATGGCACTGTCAAACATTGCGGGTTTGGCCTAGGCTTCGAGCGGATGCTTCTATTCGCTACTGGTATCGACAACATTAGGGATGTCATCCCATTCCCAAGGTACCCGGGAAGAGCGGATCTGTAAGAACACACGCAGGGATGTAGGCCCATGAGCCGATACACTCAGATTACTGAAACATATTATTTGCTTTTCTTATTTGAGAAAAGTAATGCAATCTTAGCTTACGTTTTTCAACTTTTCCAATACTGGCAGAGTTTCTTTCTAGATGGAAATGCACAGTGCAATCACTGTGGAGTTGTTAGTTTTGCAAATATTTCCTCTTGGGTATGTTTTGATGCTGGTGTTTTCGCAGTAGTACATACATATTGCTGAAACAGTCTTCTTGTTTGAGGGTACGAGGGATCATTGTGCTGCATAAAGCGACTGTAGATATTGTCCAAGATTGAGTTGTTCATGTTGGCATACTCTATCAACATCAACAACACCTTAACCCAAATTAGTTGGGGGTTGGCATGCTCTATACCCTATTAAAATCTGCTCAGTATTCATGTCGAATGGAACTGATCCTAGAGCAGTCAGCTTTCTTGGAGTGGTTAACTTAATACCTCGACGCTCCACAATTTCATGTAAAAAGGGCATTTTTTATGTGTTCGTTGTGCCGATTGATTGTGAACTGAAAAGTTACACAATTGGATTACTATGCTCCAAACATTAAGGTTTAGGTCTGTACCAAAAAAACATTAAGGTTTAGGTTGAAAACTTCACTTAGGCACGAATGCTATGATGGTTGTTCGGACCTCACCTGAAGTCAAGAGCTGGAGGCTCCTGAGGGCCTAGGCTGAGTGGAATTATCAGATAAACTCGACAAAAATTAGGCAACTTCACTTTTGGCTTGGACTAACGGAGAAATTTACGGTAGATCCAGGACAGAAAAAAAATGAAATGTACGAAAAAATTTACTTTATCTTTATTAAAGATGGAACCTTATATGTGACCCGAGAATAAATCCACTTTGGAATATAACTTTATACAAAGTTAGAATGTTGATCGGGTCATGTACCTGAGTATAAAATCCTCCAAAATAAGACTCTGATTCTGACTAGAGTCGAGCGGTGAAAAAAATCTTCCACAAGGCGTTAATAACTCTTACAACATGACACAGGAGGCATCATTACGTATGGTAACAAAAGGCTGACGTGGCTGTCATTGAATTGCAATTTTTATCCCTCGCGAAAAATATCGGACGGGTTAATAATTTTTATTAATTTTTTTGGCAAAGAAGAAAATGTAGGTTCTAAAATAAAGGAGTCTTTTGGCGCTGAAGTTTCTTTTCATTAATCTGCAATTAGAGATACCTAAACTCACTTTTCTAATCGTGGAAAGCAACCAAAAGGCATGCAGCCATGTTGATATGAGAGCCAATGAATTGAGGTTCCTATCCTTAGCCCTAAGTAAGGTCTATTCATAGTTAATCAGTTCCCCACGGCACAGCTTCTCAATTTTCATGAATGTGTCTCCCCTCGAATCACATTCGACCTGTCTCAAACACGACACGACACACCCGTTTGACACTTCTAGTTCTATGTCAGTTTGTGGAAAAATTTTAAGTGCAAATTGCCTATTGACCTTATATTCTTTCTTAAAGATCTTGCGTATGTATTCATGCTCTATGAAATAAATAAACTAATTATAGATTATGCATGATCAATATTCATTTTATCTATATATGTTGATTTTATAGTGACAAGACGTAATTATTTGACTTAATTAAAAAAATTGGGAAGCGAGGGAATATAAATTTTGTACAGTTATCACATGCATTTCTGTTTCAGAAATAAAAATTTTACACAACTACCAAATGCATTCTGATTCTTTAAAACTTTTCAAAGATGGATCAGAATCATTGCCAAATTCACTCTTAGAGATAGTGCAGACAAAAAAAAATTCGTAAAGAGCATAAACTTTAAATATAAAAAAACATAAGAAAATTTCAAATAAGAACTTGAAATGCTTAAATTTGTCAAATAATCCTAAAATGAACATTATTTCAAAAAAAATGTTTGAAGTGCCTTTTTTATTTCAAAGATCAGCCTAGTCGAAAGACGTTTTCATTTTTCACCATTTTATATCTCTTTTTCTTTTCTTCTTTTTTGGGTTTTCTTTTCTTTTTCTTTCTCCTTTTCCTTTTCCCTTCCCCAGCCAAAGTCGATCTCGGGTGAGGGTAGCCCTCGCCTAGGCTAGCGTTGCTCCAAGGCCGGCGTTGGGCAAGGGCTACCGTTGCCGAATCTAGCTAGGCAACCCTCGCACGACGTCGACCTTGCAGGGATGCCCGATGCCGGCCCAAGCGAGGGCAACCCCTGCCCAATGGTGGCCCTCGCGTAAGGCCGACAATCACCAAGGAAGGGGAAAGAAAATGGAAAAAGGAACAAGAAAAAAGAAAAGGAAATGAAATTAAAATAAAAAAGGAAAAAAAAATTAAAACGGTAAAAGATGAAAATATCCTTCAATCGGTCCCCTATTTGAAATAAAGAGGGCACTTTAAGCCCTTCCTTGAAATAAAGAAGACAATTTGGACCTTTGTTTGAAGCAAGATTCACTTCATGCTTTTGTTTGGAAAAATTAGATAGCCAAACGCCCTCATTTGGAATTTTCCCACCAAAACATTGAACTATATTGGTTTTTATTTTTGAAAAAACTTGTTTTATTGTAATTGTTCAAGATGGTGTCAACTGTTTTTGCACTTTTAAGAACCACAGGGGGGAAAACTGTTTACATAACTATAAAAAATGTTGGCTCCTATTTTTATGAAAATGTTTTTGAATATTTGGAAAATTTCAAAATAATACGTGCTATTCGACTGGTTTTTTTATTTGATCAAATGCTACTCAACTGGTTCAATGGCACAATTTCTGTCTTTCTTTCTTTTATTAAAAAAAAAACTTTAGATGACATCGAAATTTGAGAAAATATCTTGAAGTGCCCTCATTTTTTTAAATAATGATATAAAGTGAACACTGTTTTAAATAAGGACCCGAAGTGTTCGAATTGTTTCAAGAAAAAAATTCTAAATAAGAGCTTGAAGTATTTATATTTTTTTCAAATTAAGGGCATGAAGTGGACATTATTTTAAATAAGGGCATGCAGTGCTTAAATCGTCTCAAAGAAAGACCTAATATAAGGGTATTTTCGCCCTTTACTTTTTGTTTTCTTTTTTTCCTTGTCCTATTTCTATTTTTTCCTCCTTCTTCTTCTTTTTTCCCCATTTTGCTTTCTCCCCTATTCCCATCCCCCTACCGGCTCATGGGCTCAGTCTTCATGCACTCTTTCTCTCGTTTTTTTGTAATCTTCCATCTTCTGTTGCTCTCCGGTTTCAAGTTTCAACACATCTCCATGTCCTGGAAATTAACCACAGCTATAAGATTTACAGAAAAAGTGTCGTAGTAGTTGTTCACGGGGAAGGTAATTCGATATTTATTACCCACAAAGGGTTCCTTGGTAATTGACTAACCATCAAATTGTTGACAAATTCGAAGACGTGGATCTCGTCAACGGGATCAAGCCGACCACGATAAGGCTCTTGCGCTCGGCCTCAGGAACCGGAACCTCGGCTGTGCTTGGGCGAGGGGTCCGAGTGGGGAAGAAAAAAAATAGGGAGAAGTAAACTGAGGAAGAAAAAGAATAGAAAAAGCAAAAGGAAAAAAATTCAAGGACGAAAATGCCCTTTGACTATGTCCTTTGAAACAAGGGCAATTTTTCAAATTAGAATTTTCAAAATCAAATTACAAAAAAGCATTAAAAAATAAATAAATATCAAATTAGGTATCGCTCGGCCGCTATTTATTTTTTTATTTCGTATTTTTTGGAAAAAAAAATTAAAGTTTTAGATATGGAACACGCTGGGAATGGAACCCATGGCCATCAAAGCACTTTACTCAAATGACAATCAATAGGTCAAATAGTACAATTGATGACATCATTTGTAGGTTAATTAATCTAAACACTGATTAAAAGACGTGAGGACATGAAAAACTGCCTAGCCCCTTTCCCACTACAAAAGACATGATATAATGAGTCCGGCATGAAAAGATCGAAAGAAAAAAAAAAGAGAAACGATGATTCATTTGTGATTGAGACGTGGTATCGGAGGGAGAAATTGCAAAATTGATAAGGAAAACAACGTTTTTTGGGGAAAAAGTCCAACCAAACCGCTCGACGTTTTGCCAATGGATTCGTCTCGAAAAATTACACGAAATAAAAAAAAATCATTCCAAATGAATACCCGAGAGATGAAATATGCACTTTCAAAGTTTTCCTTTTTCTTTACTAGTTTTCGCTCTTTTGCTATGGTTTTCCATCTTTCCAAACGGTTTTTAGCTATTTCGTTGTGATTTTTCATTTATCTATTAATGCAGTTTTAATATTTCGCAGTAGTTTTAAATATTTACATATATATATATAATTTTTTAATTAATGATTGATGATTATCTTATAAAAATAAGTTTTAAAAGATAAATAATTATAAATAAAATAATAATAATAACTATAAATAATTTTTTTTTCCAAAAAAATATGAAATAAAAATATTTAAATGGCGGCTCTAAACAAAAAAAATTAATGAGTGTTTAAATTAATTAATCTGCAAATGATGTTGTCAATTATGTTGTTTACCCATTTGGTTGTTGTTTGGGTGAAGTGTTTTAGTGGTCGTGGGTTCCATTTCCAACATGTTCCATCTCTAATTTTTTTTCCAAAAAAATATGAAATAAAAAAAATAAATGGCGGCCCTGCTCGGGGGCCCATTGGCCGAGCGGCACCTATTTAGTATTCATTTATTTTTAATGCTTTTTTGGTACTTTTTTTGAAAATTCTAATTTGGAAATTTACCCTTGAAATGATTTGAGAATTTTGGACCCTCATTTGAAACAAGGTTCACTCTAGACCATTATTCGAGAAATGAAGGTACTTCAAATCATTATTTTTTTGGCTCAAATACTTATTTAAAACAAGAAAAATTTTCAAATAAGGGTATGACCGGAGTACATTTTTATCATTTTTTTGAATTTTTCATTTCTTTTTGCCTTTTCATTTCTTTTCTTTTCCCCTTCCTTCTATAGGACGTCGTCAGCCTTAGAGGAGGGTTGCTCTCGCTCGCCTCTGGCGAGGGCAACCCTCGCCTTGGTAGGCGAGGGCAATCCTTGCTGACGTTAGCTTGAGGGAAGCCTTCGTCTAGGCTAGGCTAGGCATTGGGCTATCCTCACCCGGCCTGGTGTTGGGTGAAGACCCCCTTGCTTGGTCCCCTTGCTTGGCCCTCGCATGGGCCGACGTCGGTAAGGGTTGCCTTTGCCCACCCAGGCGAGGATAGCCTGAGGCTAGTGATGAACTTGGGAGGGGAGAGAAGAGGAGTGGAGGGAGAAAAAAAGAAAAGAAAAAGAGATAAGAAAATAAAATGCAAAATGAAAAAAAAAAGAGGAAGACGAGATGGAAAAAATTAAAAGAGACAAGAAAAGAAAATGCAAAAAAAAAAGAAATGGCAAAAAGAATGAAAAAAGGAAAATAAATTCAAAAATTAAAGGACGAAAATGCAATTCGTTCATGTCATTATTTGAAATAATTTGAGCACTTTAAGTTCTAATTTTAAACAAAATCCATTTCGGATCCTTATCAGAGAAAACGAGACATTTGAGATTTTTATTTGAAATTTTCACTCGAAATTCATATGTCATTTGAAAGGTTTCATTCACTTTATTTTAACATTTTGCTTTTTGCAAATCTTTGAAACACACGTAGCATTTTTTTTTTCTGTATTTCAAGCACATGATATTTTCATAACATGTAAATGTTAACACATAAGTTTTTTTTTTTTGGCCGAAACACGTAAGTTCATATGCAGTTTTTTTCTTAATTTTAATATTTGAATTATTTTTAGATTTCGAAAAAAAATTTTATTTTGACGTTTTATAAATAAATTGAAACAACCTTTCAACATCTGAGTGAGTATTCAATCTTTCATTTGTTTTTGGCCGGTAAAAGGTGTAGCCATTTCCGAATTGAAATATGCAACGACAGCGTTTTGACAAACCGAAACCGAGCGTCTGCCGTGGTAGTCCAGTCGTTCCGTGGAAACGAAAATCGCCGTTTGAATTAGACACAGGTTGACAGAGCTCAAGCTATGATGGCGATGAAGCGGCTATCGAAGAAATGGAGGAAGCCTCGCGACGACGGCTTCTCTCTCCCCACTCGGGACGATCCCTCTCTTGACGATTCTCGTCCCATGGACACCCAAGGTATCTGCTTTTCAAATTCATTTTCTGAGTTTTCTCGTTTAGGGACCTCGGTGAACCCAAGAGAGGAGGAAGATCAAAGAAGCTTGACATCGATTCGTGTTTTGTCGCTTAACCCATTCAGACAACTAAAATCTCACTTTTTTGGCGTGTTAGAATGAAACCCATCTAGGGAAAGTTATTTTACTCCAATTTGGGTTGTATGTGAGTAGTATTATTCCAGTTCTTTTTTGTTTGTTGGGTCTGGGAATTTGAGTCACGATCAGTAATTATGAAGAGCGTTTGTTATATTTGTCTTTAGGATGGTTTGCTTTGCCCGAAATGCAGCAGTGAAGCCAATTGAGAATTGTTCTTTAGGACCGATTTTGCTCTGCGTTGTGCTACACTCGTGTGGTTCTTTTTCCCTTCTTGTGCAGAGCAAGAGGAGTTGGTTCGATCATTGGAGAAGAGTCAAGCGCTACAGAGTCTCTGTTGGAGGGTAAATTGATGATGAAACGTCCTATATGTCTTCGATCTGATCGGATGATATTAACCTACATTAGTATATTTGTTGTTACTTCTTTTAAGCTAATGCATTCCAAAGTTAAATTAACATGTTAATCGTTTCTAACTTCTTATTGCAGAGTGTATTTGCGGCATTTCTCTTTTGCTTTGCTTCCTTCCTCGTCTATTCCATATACCAGCAGGCTACATCTCCATGGGAATTGGTATGTTAGCGATGATCGTCCATTGAAATCAGATTTTGTTCTTCTCTTTGATTGGGTTTTAGTGGTTGCTGAAATACCTACATTAAATCTCTTAAGTGTCCTACCTGAAATTCATACAACTAAATTAAGTGGGACTATGTGGTTGAGATTTCCGATGTTTGCACATATTATCTTTCTGGTGTGGATGGTCAATATATCATGGTATTCCATCAGAATTGAGACAACTTTTGGCATGCATTGTAAAGGCTGGGAGTACGATACTGCTTTTAATTGTTGCATGCCTGTGAAGCTAGCAAAACTGTAATTCTGAATTGCCCACTTGTCTATAGTTCAAAACTCAATTTTCTTCTAAATGCTGTATATTAGATCATCTTAACATGGTTTCCCCTTATAATCAGCGATATCATGCTTACTTCATGGAGGAGGCTCCTTCATGGATGATTATATTTGCAGGTGGGTTCTCTCAGTCACTTCTTGAGCCATGGTTATTATCAGCTGGTCGTGTCTTGCCCCATTCTTCATTGTGATTTTCATTGTATCAATAGCTCAGCGGACGTGTCTCATTAATATAGGACTGTGCATTGTATAGAAATAGTTGTTTCCCATTCAATTCTTCTGAGATGTCAGCTGAAGATTCCCAAATACCAACGTCACTTCGGCTGTTCTCCTAATTAACATTCCTTATACCTGCTCTTCCCAACATAAGTCTTTTTCTTTATCTCATAGCATTTTCTTTAGGTTTAGTGAGAATGCCTGTCTTGGATGGTTTATCTGTTCAAGTTCAATTTGAGCATCCTTGATTTAGGAATGTGCCATTTCTTTCTTTTTGTGTTTGGGGTGGTTTGAGTAGCTACGTTGACGTGGAACATGAGGCATGAATAACGCTTATTAAAACTTCACGCAGACTGGATTGCTGTTTTAGCTTGCTCCATGGCTATTTTTGGGCTTATTCAAAACGCAAGACAACATAGACAGTGGCTTTGGTATTCGTGCTTCACCAGCATTATACCAGCAATGTTTTGGCTGTATTACTTGTCAAGGTACAAAATTTCTTCTCTGAGGTTCATACCTTGAAGTTTTGAGCTCCTCTTTCACAAAATAGTACGGCTTAAATTTTGTTAATTTCTTTCTTCTACGCCTTTTCGTCCTGCTCCACCTTTAGTTTCAATACATTGCTTCATCCTTATTGCCTGATATCTTTCATAGTCAGAGATGCTTCTTCCCTTGTATAGTTCATCACTTGAAGCATGAATCTCTTCCTTTTTCTCCCTGTGGATTTCTCGAACTAGTAGAACACTATCTACGGCATTAATGCTATTTTGAGTTATCTGACTATTATGCACCAGGATCCCAAGATTTCGCTGGGATGTTTTATGGCTCCCATTGGGACCTCTTGGGTAAGTTACAAAAATTAACTTCTGTTCTGGCTGCTATTATGGTTTGCTGAGAAATTAACTTTCTTGAACAAAACTGGCAGTGGAGCTGGCGTCTGTCTATATGTGGATTACGTACTGCACGAATCATCAGAAGAAGTAAGAAAACTTCGAGGCTATATGTATGCTTATAAAGCTAGCTGAAGAGTTGAATCTTAATTCTGTTCGTGTCATTATCACTCATCACCGAGGATCGTTGGACCAAGTTGTTGAGTAGATGGATGAATGTAGTAGGGTGTGGTTCATACTCATCAACCGGAAAACATGAGGTACTACTGCTTATCGTCGGGGTGAGCTAGGGTCAACCACGATAAACCTTTGTGTCTTGATCTCTCTTTCTTGTCTTAACTCCTTGCACAGTTGGGCTCCCAATCTTGATAGAATATCTGAGGCTGTTTCGATCTTTCTTGAATTTGCAGTGTTAATGGAAGAAACTTAGTCAACTCATATTGTAACATCCCCATTGCAAAGAGAGCTGCCTCAGAAAACATTTAGTTTATGAGTATGTAGGGAAGTGTAGGGTGATGTGATTTAATGCTCCATCCAGCTGTATACTCACTTCTGAACATTTAGAAAAACGTACAAAATATCGGTTGGAAGCATGCGGCTAAAGTATAGGAGGCTGATGACATGGTAACGAACTTGCCGGCAACACATTAATTTTACTTGCGTCAACACGTTAATGTTTTTGTCAATGTTACTTGCGGTCGAGGGACAAGCAGGCGATAAAGGAGTGAGGCTGTAGCAAACACAATGCCCTATTTGAAACCAGCATTAATTCCTCATCCTGTTCGTCAAACAACATCATCCCAAAACAAGCGACAATGAATCCTTGGGTTCTGAACGGTATTGAGGAAGATGTGGACGTTGCGTCTAAGGTTTCACACTGAAGAGAGAAGCAACAAACCAACAATAATATGGTAAAAGGTTTTCAGCACCTGTGATCACGATTCACGAACCAATCTAACAACGCCCCAAAAATGTCGAACAAAACTCTCATTAAGTCTTTTAATCCAGACCAAGGCAAGATTTTACTAAGCTAAACAAAGATAACTCAATCATCGTCTTCAATGATCTTGGTGCCCAATCCCTTCAGCCCTTCTGGCGGGATCTCGGCAACGGTGACTAGAGAATAAAGCTCCTCCTTGGCATCCTCGTCCTCATTCCTCTTGCGAGCAATTCGAACCCTGATCCTCCTGGGCACGCTTCGAATCCCCCTGCTCCATATTTGTTTGTTGAGCTTCACATCAACTCTCACATCATTGGTTCCCATGGCTTTCTGGGCAAACTTCCGGATCTCTTTTATGGCCTTTGGAGCCTTCTTCTTGAATGTGCTATATATTCCAGAAACACAATGCAAACAAAATAAATTTTAAGCGCTAAAGGATCCATGTTTCCCCTAATGTCATCGCTGAATTCCAAACACTTCCAAAAATATAAGAATAATACAGCAGAGAAACCTAGAAAGAGAACCGCTTTGATGATAGAGCTTCACGGCGACAACAAGAATTCAATGCCATTCCTACTCAAAGCATTGACAAAATAATCTATAACCAGTGACCATGATCTATTGGTGGAGCCAGACACAACATAACATTCAAAATAATGGGATGGACATCCAAGGCAATTGCGTTAAAACTGAGCCAAGCTAGTTTGCT
Source organism: Rhodomyrtus tomentosa (assembly GCA_028455895.1). Taxonomy (NCBI): domain Eukaryota; kingdom Viridiplantae; phylum Streptophyta; class Magnoliopsida; order Myrtales; family Myrtaceae; genus Rhodomyrtus; species Rhodomyrtus tomentosa. The sequence goes on from JAPCWY010000004.1 coordinate 39,202,043, forward strand.
GATGCTTATCAATCAACTGAAGATGAAAATCGAGGACAGACACAATATCCACCGATAAGGGTGTCTAGCATGGTAAACCACGAGTGCACATACTTAAATGGCATAGAAAATTTATTGGCATTTACCGTTTCATTACATTGACCAGTAAATGCATCCAAAAAAGGGAGTAGAGATTATAGAGTGATTAAGTCTTTGAAAATGGAAGGGAGTGGTTAGAGAGCACTAACTGAACGAATTCCTGAATTTGTGAAAGTTCAGACCTACTGATGATCACTACTGTGTAATCTAGAGGAAGCAAATTGAGAAGGGATATCCAAATGACACTAGACAGCCACTTGCGCTGCCAATTCCAACTTATCAAACCCATCGACAATACGAGCAAATCGCATCGATAGTGCACACTCATCAAAGTCTCCCAAGCATAAACCACTAAAGATGATCAACTTAACAATAGTTCTCGACACAAGCTAAAAACGCTCTAGCAATCTAAACATCTCTATGGGAAATGCAGACACCGGTAGACTATGTCTATATTCATATAGATTCTCTCTCGATCATATCGGTAGAGATACATGATAAACTGAACCTCTGAAACACAACAAGAAAAGCAGCACTTAAGCAGTCTAGACTACTGACCAAACACATTACACGACCTGCATAGTGAACCACTGAACCTATTACTTGAAAAAATAATTAAAAAAAAAAACGAACTTTGCAGCCAAACAAGAGACAGAGGAAAAATAACGAGGGCTCACCATCCATGGAGACGCTTGTGGAGATTGATGGTGTACTCTCTAGTAACAACCTCTTCTTTCCTCCCTGTTGTCTTCTCCACCATTTTCGCGCTCTGGCTCTTCCAATTCGACCTTACCTACATAAAGACAGAAATTTCTCTTATTTCCCCAGAAAGACAACATCCATGTAAATCTCGAGCAAGTCCACAGCAGCAAACTTTTCGTCAAAGCCAGACAAGCAGAAGAAAAAATATCAGGGAACAAAATCGATCTACGGCCACAAGTGATCCAGTCGCTGCAGATTCAAATCCAACGCCGCTTCAATCCAGTCTCCCTCCAAGATGAAAAATGGAGGGCGGGGAAAGAGAGAGAGAGAGACATACCTGCTCGGGCTTGAGGGGGGAGTGAGAGAGAAAACGGAGGTGGACGGCGATGCTCGGAGCTAAATAGCGCAGCGAAACCCTAGCTGCGCAAAGGGAGACAGTGGCTGGGCTTTTGTAATGGGCCCTGTTGAGCCCATCAAATGCACGGAACTTCTTAATTAGGTTCTGAAATCTCTCTTTCCTCTCTCCCATCTTCCTTGTTTATTCTAGACGCAGAAGGTCACGTTTATGGAGCGAAAGTGTCATGGCGTTGACACGATCTGATGATCACGCGCTGCTAATGGAATTTCACAAATGCATTATTGGATAGCTACTAATGAAATAATGTCAACGTAGGGTTAAAGATGTGATCCGTAAGATGATACCCGGGTCGTTTGTATCCCAAATGATTTTTACCATTTTAATAGTTGAAATCAAATTCTAAACATAATTTAAGGCAACGCTAAATGCCTCAAATTTTCTTGAAAGAATATTCGAATATACGTATGATTAATGATCACATTTTTTTTTTCATAATTATCAAACTCATAATGACTATTTTGTTTCTGAGGAGGGACAAAAATGAAAAGAGAAAGTCATATAAAAAATTCAAACTATACTCATTATGACATATTTACTACGAACATTTTTTTATGACACCAAAAAATTTGTGTGACACATGTACCCTCGGTAAAAATGCCACAAAAGATCCAAACTATATCTATTGTGACACATTTATCCCAATTTTTGTTATAACACCAAAATCCCTAGAATTGTATCAATGTGACACATTTACCCACCGTTAGGATTTCGTTAAAAATCTCTTTTAAAATTTGATGTGGTGCTAATGCGACGCTCGCATGGCACCACATTAGAAAATAATAAAACTATATTACTATAGATTGCACTTTACTGTTCATTATCTTAAACCTTGCCATCCCTTGACCAAAACCTTTTCAAAGCTCGCCCGTCGCTACCCACTTCAGCTTGCACCTCAGTGTCCCTATGGCCAACGATGATGAAGCTCCCGGAGGTCCAAACGACAGTGGGCATCGACAAATGAGCTCCGAAAGAGTGAGGTTGAAGACGATGAACAGTAATTATCGCGATTTACTGTGACGCCCTAAAATCCTGATTTCTGTAAACAGTGGAATCCAGACAGTAGTATGATTATAAATTTATTTTGAGTAGCTCAATTTATATTTTGAGTATTAGAAATCGAAAATTGGATGATTCTGTAATCGTCGATCGAATTGAATTGTATTTCAATCGATTTCTCGATTAGCCTTGAGATTTAAATTTTCGAGTCTGAACCTCACCGTGGCAGGCCTAACCTGAGAAATTCATTATCTCGATCGGTAAATAAATGACCGAATTACCCTTGAGTGCAAAGTTACAAAAATACCTCCGACTAAGATTGGAAATTACCAAAATGCCCTTGGATATTTTATGGACAAGGAGACAAGCTTCTTGATAAAGGTGGGCCCATTTATCTCTAGAAACCACAAGTGATCAGTTAGTCAGCCACTACTTTTTCCCTTTTCTCTCTCTTTCTGCCATTTTTACACGACAACACCTCCCTCACAAGTTTTCTTCTTCCATTTTGGTATGCCCACCGATCGACTCTCCTATCTTCTCTCTCGTTTCTTACGACCACACCCCACTGGACCACCATTAGGCCATTGCCGACCCTCCACCACAACCTCCTCAATCAGCCGCCAACCTCCCTGTACCGTCGTTGCCGTCCAAGTTCGCCGGAGAGCCGACTAGATACTGCTTGAGCAGAGTGTTGCAGCCATTTCTACTCACTGCATAGAGGTCCCCGACCACCACCACTAGTTCACACAGCTCCCACACCCTCTCTCTGACTCCCCTCCACTGTCACAAGCCCCCACAAGTCATCGGAAAAGCCTAGGTAAGCAGAAAACCGAACTCAGTCTCATTTTTGCCGGTTTTGCACAGTTTCGGGTTCTGAGTAGTTTAGCCTCCTTTAACTCATTTTTTGGTCTGCCTCCGACCACCACACACTTCCCGACATCCTTACGAACATCCTCTACCAGCTGCAAGAAGTGTCGCCGCTGTTGGAAGTCCGGACAGAACCTAAACCGTGACTGTGTTGCCTCCCCTATTTTGGCAGTGCTCTGTTTTGCTATTGCTCCATTTCTATTCGTGGCTGTCGGCAACTTCTCCGACCACCATTGGTTGCCAACGTCCACCCCCGACCTCCGTGAACCTCCACCTTCAACCTCGGTTCGGTCACCATCCACGGCCGCCTGAAACAGCGCCGTTCAGCCACTATTTCCTCTGCGTTATTGCTGCCCTGTTCTATTTTGAGCTGGACAAACTTGTGAACTTGGGTTTTTAGGGCTGTTGAGTTGGGCCGAAGTCTATTCTGAGTTGGGACATGAATTAGGGTATTGGACTAAGGATTTTGAGCTTTGTCTTGGGCCCGTAGACCACGTCTTTTGGAGTTTTGGGCCCAATAAGCGACATTCAAGGTTTGCGATCTGGTTGAGTTCATGGTTCGGATCGAAGAATTTACCAAAGACGGCCATCAATCCTAATCCGTGCATTTGACTGTGAGTTGATCTCTAATTCTCGATTAGGTTGTTAATTACGTGTGTATTAGTTCGCCTAGAATAATTGGTGTTTAGGTAGTTTGATTAGGGCTAGTTCAGGTTAGAATTTGGATTTAGGCTAAACGGCCCTAGTCAAATAGGTTAGTGAAATTACGATCGTTCAATTACAATTCTTAGAATTATGCTTAGCTTCATTTGATTGCTTATTGGCAATGATCGGTTGGTTGGTGAGTGTTATAGGATCGATATGGGAATTTTGGCTTGGTGATTGTTTGTTTTGGACGACAGACTATATTGTGCATTCTTATGATTATGTGTGACCCCATGGCATTATTTAGTGTCAAATGGCCGGTTCTTAGAGCATATACGCGTGATCATCCAAATATAATTAAAGTTAAGAACTTGCCGGTTGTCAAGTAACATGAGTGGTCATATGATGAGAGATGATGCGACGCCTGACAAGTTCACATTGCGCTCGGCATGCCAAGAGGATGGGGATATACATGATGACTTGTTGGACGCCCGACTTTCTTATGTACGGCATTGACGAGTGCGGCGTAGGCATGGATTGTCGGAAGCGGGCCGCAGTTTGTGACTGGATGCCTACTTGTCGAACCCGCCAATGCCGAAGGCAGGAGCCGACAAATAGTAGTGCCGGTTCAGTGAAGTCAAGTCTTTGGGTCATCGTTTGTAGTAGTTGTCGTTGAATGAGTGGGACATGCCTGATTTACAGAAGACATTACCAAGGGGTAGTGTGGATTTTAATAAATGTTGCGGATCATCGACCTATAAATGGACTGTGTGTTGTGTTCAATGTTTGTCCGATATTTGAATGCATTGCAAGGGATGGATTGACTGGTTAATCAATTAAATTGTCATGATATGCATAGGGACTCATTTTTGTATCATGTATGGCTTAGCTGAGTAAATTGCATGTGGTTGGAATATATTTGTACGTTTGCCTGGTAGGACATCTGGACGAATCAGCGCCCTACCTAAGGCTTAGGAGTTGACCAGGAACATTTTTCAAGTCCGAAGTGAGATGACGAACCAGCCACGTCTGGTTTGGTTTGGGATTTCGTCTCACTCAGATATTCAGGTTACTCACCATCCGGTTCTTGGTACGAACAAGGTTTGGGAGGAGCGTATCACAACTATCTACGTAGAGGAGGGAGTGGGGGATTTGGTACCTCATCTCTTCAAAGCATGGGTCCTTCATGTCAGTGATCACATCTTCGGTCCCTACTGGGATCGTTCGGGATTTGTGGATAATCCTGACGGCTAGATAGTGGATCTTGACCCTAAACTTGATAGTTAGGCAAAGGCGTTGCAGAGAATTATTCAAATAGTTCGTAGCATTTTTTTGGAGCTGACAGTTCTTTTTGGGAGTACATAGTCGACTGACCCAACCTGACCTTTTGTCTCTTTTGACGACTTTAGAGAGCGTTGACTATAGCTTAGTAGGGTTAGTGATCTTTTGCTGGATGTTGTATCGATAGTAATATATTTTAATATCCTATTGCTACGGGTGTTTATATTTGACTATTCCTGTTGTATTATGTGAAAGGGAGTTTGTTTGTTTCTGCATGTGCGATTTGTTGTTAAGAGTCGTAGAGTGCCTGGGACGTTACCATTATGACTCGAGGTGACTTGGTAGTGATATTGCGTACCCGGGGTTCGAGGTGTGACATTTACAGTGACAATTTTTATTTTTATTATTTATTTTTTATTATGTGGCGCCACGTAAGCGCTATGTGAGTGCCACGCTAGATTTTAACAAAACCCTAATGGTGGGTAAATATGTCACGTCGATATAAATTTGAGATTTTTGATGTCACAAGAAAAAAATTAAGGTAATGTGTCACAATGGGTATAAATTATAATTTTTGGTGGCATTTTCTCTCTACCCTCGGCACCATTAAAAATTTTATGCCAAAAGGCAATCAATTTAAGTGAAATAAAAATTACATTTTTACTTGAAAATCACGTCTTGAAATTTTGACGGAGGGTAAATGTCTCACATAACTATAATTTTGATGTTCTTCATGTCATAAGAAAAAGAATTAGGGGGTGTCCAAGTGGGTATAATTTGAGATTTATTACCCAAGAGAAAAGTCCAGAATTAAAGTGAGTATAGATTATGGTTTTAATGGAATTCTCCCAAAAGAATGCACAGCCTTTTCGGTTCGGACCAGCTAATCGACAGAGAGGGTTTATCGTTCTTCTCCTCTTCCTCCATCATCATCACCATCACCATCACCATCATCATCATCACCTTCTTCTTCTCAAAGTGAGTCGAAAACTCGGTCTTTGCTGATTGCTTGGCGCTCTCTTCACATCTGCCCTAGCTACAACGTGCCATTTTTTTTTTCATCTCTTCTTTCCCTTTCGTCCGTTGAATTACACACCCAATGCTTCTTAGCCTAAGCCCCTGTGCCTCCACTCAACCGCGGCTCAACTTTGCGTTCACCGACGCTCCCACCTCTATATCCCCATGTCCGACCGTTCATTTCTCGACTCGCGTTCGGGCGAATTCGAGGTCGATGACCCATGTCACTAAGGCAAGCAGAGGCTCTAAGTCCGGCGCCCGGAATTCGCGTACAGAGGAAGGAGGAGTGATAATTGATTTTGATGAAGATAAGGGCGAAGAAACGAATGGGTTCTCGTCGAGCGGTGGTGGGTTTAGAGGGAGAGAAGAAGAAGAGACGAAGTATGATCGAGACCCTGAGTTCGCTGAAATCCTTGGGAGTTGTCTCGATGATCCCCAGAAGGCTCGTTCTAAAGTAAGCTCATGATTTTATCTCTGAAATATTTTCCCACCAAATTGAAGGGTTTTCGCGCTGTTCCTTCGGTAATTTGGCGTTGTTGCTACTTGGAGTGATACGAAGTTCGTCTTTTGACGATGTCTGGACCCATGTTTATACTAAACTGTTTTCTCTTACTAGTGGGGTTGATTATGGTTCTCTTGAAAGGTTTGGAGGATGGGAGAGTGGGAGTTTCTTTTGACGCATGATTCCTGACAAATATTCTCATGAGGTTTGTTTCTGTCAAGTAGATGGAGGAGAGACTGAGGAAGAAAAGGAACAAGATATTGCATGCAAAGACCGGTTCAGCTGAACCGATGAAAGTGAAATTCAACAAGTGAGTTTAGTTGGGCTGCGAAATTCTCTACTGGTGATTCTTTGGGGAACCATGGCTCTTCCTATAAATATGATATCAATCAAATGTTCGGAAGACTGCATAATTGTTGAAGTAAATGAACAAGGTACAGTTTTTAGAGAGTATTCTCTAGAAACACGAGACGAAGCTGATGTGGGTGTCAATGATTGTGGTAGAAACAAGAGATCATCGACAAATGTGGTTTCCTGCATTTGTAAACTTTTCAGAGAAGTTGCTCAAAGATTGTTCGGAGTCCGAAGTCCATCAATTAAATTTTACAGCTACATATAATTGGAGTGAAGTGCATTGTAGTTTTAGAGCCTTCTTTGAGTGCAGGTCCTCTTTCATTGTTGATTTACTTCCTTTATCTGAAAATTGCAGATTTGATTTTTCAAATTCATACATGTGGTTTGAATTCTACAATGCTCCATTGCCAAAGGATATCTCCTTACTATGTGATGTAAGTTACACCATTTGGAATTTGATAGAACCCCTTCTTTTTCTGCTATGATAATATCTGATGATCTGTTTTTCTCGGTACCGTTGCAGACAATTCGATCATGGCACATTGTCGGACGTCTGGGCGGTTGCAATTCCATGAATATGCAAGTAAGTAACGCTGCTGCTTATAAAGTTCACACAAGCATTTTAAGCGCGTGCTTTCTCCAGCATCATTGCTGATACGCAAGTGTAAGCGGCATCACATTGGATGTTGGGTTGAAGCGTAACTCTTTGAGCTAGTTGAGTCGTTTTGTGCTGCGATGTGCCCAAGATCTATGTAATGAATCATGCGTTTCCATTTAGGCTTCAATAATACACATTGCTTCATTTGTATTATTCATGTTAATATGTACTTTTGCAGCTATCACAATCTCCCCTGGATAAAAGACCGAACTACGATGCCATTCAAGGCGCCAATGTGACGCCAACCACATTTTATAACATCGGGGACCTTGAGATACAAGACAACTTGGCCCGTATATGGTATTCATTCTAAGCTTCTCTTGTTTCCTGTCCCTTCTCTTTTTCATGGTCTGAATTTGCTCAAAATTATGCAGGGTTGATATTGGCACGAGCGAACCATTACTTCTGGACATCTTGATAAATGCACTGACACAAATAAGCTCCGAGTATGCATTTCATGCCTCCTTTTTTCTTTTCAGATAAACAGTCTTCTATGAGGTATCTTGAGGGCTGGAGCAGTGAGCTCATAACAATCTTCATTGGCTCCTTTTCAAGTTTACTGACCTTGCATAAATTACCAGCATGCTACTATCTCAGAAAAACAAGGGCCTGGTCTGGCAGAGTTCGGGTAGTTGTAAAATAGTTCCTTGTGGTGTCTTTGAACGTTAGTGCTTTAGGCATTAAGGTGCAGAGCGACATGTTCGTTAGTACTTGGAAGATGTGGGTAGTTATTATCTTTCGTTGTGCTTGCGGACAGGGATTCATCGAGTTATATCAATTTTCCAGAACATGATTTTTTTTGTTGTTGTTGCGATTTTTGACTTCTCTCTGGTGCTTAGATCATCCGCCCTAATAGAGTATTTTCTTCGCAGTTATGTTGGGATCAAGCAAGTGGTGTTTGGTGGATCAGAATTCGAGAGTTGGAAGGAGAATCTGATTTCAGAGGACGTGGGTTATAGTGTGCACAAAATTTAGCCGGCTTGCTCTCTTATCAGAGGAACATCTTCGATTGGAAGACCAGTCTCTCCCTTTGTTTCTAGAGACGGGTTTGTAGCGGTAAGGAAGACGGTGTCTTTTAGTTTGCAATCGCAACAGAAATCAAGGATAAGAAGTGCAGGTAAACCATGGAGCTCTCCGACAGCTTGGATCGGCATGGGACTTGGGGACTCAGGAATGAGGAATGTACAGACTTGCATCTTAATATTTTTTAGTAGAGTTGCAGGTATGATTGACAATGCCAGCGGGTATATAAGAGACATTACAATATATTCTCTCGCGGTGTTACGGTGTATTTTAACCTTGATTGAAAGCTTCTTCTGCTGACTGGTATCATGCCTCTCTCTGTTACTTGTGAAGGAGATGAAAACAACAACAGGCACTATTGTCTTAAGGGGGAATGAATAGACAAAGCTAATCTGGTTTTGGATGCGGAATGCTAAGGGACATAGCCTTTAGAGTAAAAGGGCAAAAAAGAAAGAGCTGCATAGCCTTGAGAGTACGAGAAGTGGCTGAGATGTACGAGGGCCAATTAGCATAATGAATACTGGCAATACATCAATCAGACTACTAGCCGAAAAGTTCCGAATTACTTAGACCAAATGTCGAAGAAAGCGTTTGGTCCAATGGGACGTGCTTTTTTCAAGAGGTACCGAGTTCAATTTTCTGGATTCTCGGAACGAACCTGATTACATTTGGGACGAGCGTTTTTCTCTCTCATTTAAGCCCCAGATTGCACAACAAGGGATTTAAAGCAACGCCAAATTTTCAACGCCTAATACACAGAGCATGCAATGGAAGGCTCACCATAGCTCTGCATGCAATTAGGCAGTGAACTATCTTTTTATCTGCCCCCCACCAAAAAGGGTAAGCGATGAAACATGTCCATGGGTGCTCATGCGTTTTAGCACAGATCACATAACCAGGGATGAAACATTTCCATTGAATGGATGCTCAGACTTGTCCAAGGAAACACAGCGGGGATAGTGAATTCCTAATGACGCATCATGACGTTGCAAGCTATGCGAGCTTCACGCTTAGTAAGCATTCCCGCAGTAGAGGCACAATGATAACAAACAAGCATGTGTAAATTGCAGGCAATCCAAATCATCAAGTTCCCGTATCACTTTCCCATCCTTAGTTTTCCTTCTCTTCTTGATGAATGTTTTTCCTCACGAATGACGAAGAATTAATCTTGCTGGACAACTGATGCTAGAGAGAGAGAGAGAGAGAGAGAGAGAGAGGCAGCATCACCTGCAACTGATAGATATGAGTTCGTGCACGAGCAGGTAGTACCATCTCCATCGCCATAATACATCTAGCCCTCAGTTTTCCACAAACAAGCTTGTCTCCTCAGTCCCATCCTTGCCAGAGCTAATCTTAATCAGGGAAGACCTGTTAAATCATGCCAGGTCTGGGCTCAGGAGCACGAGCATTTCCTTCATATTAAGGCAAAACCTTCCCTGTGAAGGCCAAGCAAACAAATTATTCAGCAAGAGAAGCACGACTGTCTTATCTTGCTCCTTTAAAAGCTTGTCTTTGCCACACTATATCCCAGCCCCCCGTAAATTCGCACCCTTCAGTAGCTTCCTTAAAGACACCAAATTTCCATTTCAGTCTTGGCCAATCAGCAGTGCACCTTTTTGTCAAGTTGCTCAGCAAGTTGGAGTCAGCAAGCTGGTGGTGCACGAGAATCGTGAAGTCTGACAAGTTGGCGCAATTATCCAGTATAGAGGGTATATATGATTGCACAACATCCATATGAGAGACCACCATGCACGCAACAATTACTTTCAGGCTCTTCGTTTGGACACTGCCCTCCCAGCCTCCTGGGGATGGCCACAATCTTGACCAAGCGCCAGGACCAAGTGTGAGAGAGCTCGCATTAGGAAATGTCTTAAACAACAACTCGAGGCTAATCATTTCCCCGACATGGCTACTGAATTCTGTATTCAAAGTAAGCTTCTCCACAGTTTCCCCTGATGGGAAGGCAGTAATCAGATTGTAAAGAAATGGGGAGTCAAGCTTAAGGCTTTTCAAACTAATAAGGTCTTTTACTTGGAGATCATCTGCTTGCACAATGGAGAGGTTAAAATCGGATAATGCTGGAGTTTCAAGGATGAGAGATCTGGGTTTGATGCACTTGAGCCTCAGTTTGACAAGCCTGGGACTATAAATGGCCAGGGAAAGCGGAACATTCGACACAGTCCATTCGCAGGATCTGAGATCCGGAAGACGAATTTTCGGTTCTTTAAGTCCACCAACACCGCATAAGTTGAGAACTTGCAGAAGAGGAAAGCAAGTGCATATCTTGCTCAGGTCTTCATCATCGAGTCTTATAAATTCGAGTGTCAAACTGGTGAGTGTGGGAAGTGGAATCAAGCCATCCACCGACAGCCAAGCATTCTTCAGTTCCAGTTCACGAAGACTACAACCTGCACATCCATAAAGAGAAAGAATTGCTTAGTTATTTGATATTTCAAAAGAAGTCAGTAATCACTTATGGCCCTAAGGCACCGGTGGGTTGCCGTCCCTCCTATCTGCTAGGCGCATAGTCTAATTTCACACAATTGTGCGTAAAATTTCTTGTATATTTGTTTGTGTTCGCCCCCCACACCCCAACCACCCACCTCTCGAGCTAAGATTTGCCAAACTTTTTATCTTGCCCTCTAAACTAAGTTCCATCATTACTTCTGACGGTTGGCTTGGAAGGTACTGGCATTACGCCATAGACTAGCCACCAAGTCGGTTCGATTCCATCAGCCATCTCCAGAAACACGACTTTTCTTCTGAAGCTGATGTACAAAATGACATACAAAATACTGTCAGGTTTTGTCTGAGTGTCCCAGTGCCTGTGCCAGTTAACTAGGATACGAATCTACTCAACCCTGAAAACAGAACCAAAGCGATTAGGATTGTTGCAGCTAATCCATGGATGCTACAGATTCCAGCAGAATTCTTGGCAGATTTGATATGCAGGTAATTTAGCTTCCAAGTTCAACATAAACCAGGAAGAGAAAAAATAAAGATTTGCATTTTTTTTTCACCTGCAATTTACCTACAATTGTTGGCTTAACCTGCACTTCTTCCTAAATTTCTCCCAACACAGCGACTTACTCTGCAATTTACCAAAAAAAAAAAAAGAAACAGCAAGAGCTAATTCGGCCAAGACACACTCTCATTTCCAAAAGGTAAAACAGAGACATACACAATAGAGCAGAACACTCACAACAAGACGAAACGAGAGCCAAAACGTCCGATCTCCTCCAGCAAGACTGGACCCAGAAGTCCGAGATGGACAGCGCCTTCAACCCCTCGCAGACCCTGGGCAACCACTGCGAGAGGAAAGCCACGTCCATCAGGTACATGTCGTCCTCGGACTCGTCCTCCTCCATATCCTCACAGGAGGTGGCGAGCGACTTGTCGATCCCGATCGAGATGGAATCGACGCTCCGCCAGCTGAGGATGGAGCTCGCGACGAGGGACTTGAAGGGGGCGACGAGGGATTTGGTGTCGGGCGACCGGGACTTGAGGTAGCGGGAGAGAGAGCAGAGGAGGGTGATGGACTCGATGCCGTGGGAGACGGAGTTGAGGGTCTTGGACACGACCCGGCAGCGAGCGACGTCGGCCGAGTCGGTGAGGCGTCGCAGGATGTCGAGGATCAGGTGTTGTGGAAGATCCTCCATTTTCGTTACAACATGAGAGAGAGAGAGAGGGGGGTGGGGGGGTTGGTTTTGTTCTTCAGTTGTCTGCGAGTTGAATGAACTGAAAGACGATCACTTAAATAATAATTTCGATCAAAATAATCATTTAATGCTAATTCAGACCAAACAGTAGTGGCATTTTATATTAACTTTTTAATATTACGTGGGTTTTTTTTTAATAAAAAAGCAGTACACATAGCAAAAGAAAAGTCCAAAAATTAAAACAATTTTTTTTTGCGTAATATTGAATTTTAAAAAAAGCTAAATAACTAAAAAATACACTAAAACTAAGAAAGATGAAAAATAAAAAAGAAATCAGATCTTGGCATGTTACAACGTTGCTGCCTCACCACCATCCACGATGGGTAGCGAGGGTGGGGATGGGCCGTCGAGCCTCAGCAAGTGAGGTGGTGCCCTTGCCAGCTACCGACAGGATTGTTGTTAGGGGTAAGCATTTTTAGGTCTGGTTCTCATTAAAAATTAAGAATAGGATCGGTGGTCTCGGTTCCTATTTTTTCGAGCCATGGTCTGGTCCGATTTTTAAGCGATTCCAAGGAATTGGTGTTCGCAAAAAAAAAAAATCACTATTTTTTCTAACTTAGAAGTCAATCAAGGAACAAGCGGTGGCCGATCACCTGGCTTCGCACCCATTGCCGGCTTACGAGTCGCTCAGAACTGATTTTCCCGATGAAGAGATCTTGTTTGCCACAAAAGAAGAAGCGCCTATGTCTGATGAATGGACGGAATAATAATTGGACAATGAAAGACCTTATTAAGTCTTGCAAAAGTAATGACCCTGCTGATAGAGCTAGGCGGGGAGGCGATACTAGTTATCAGGGCAGAGAGATGCCTGACCCTTAAGCTGCCCCCCTTAAAAAGCCATTACTTAATAAGGAAAATATTTAAATTTGGTACAGTCAAGTTTAAATCTCAAACTAATCACCAACGTCTATCACAAGAATCGAAAAGTGGGTTTACGAAGTAAGAACGCGAAATGCAATAAAAGATGTCTAAAAAAAAGATGTAAGAAAAAAGATATGCAAAGAAAAATTATGCCTAAACAAGTAAACATTAGGTTTACTTTAAAAAAATTAAAAAAAAAGGTCCGGTCCAGTCTTAGGCCTAGAATCGGGAACCGGACCGTCCGATCACCTGTTTCAATTTTAGGAATTGGGAACCAAATCGGATCCCTCTAAAATCGAGAATCGGATAATCGATCCCGATCCGGTCCTGATGATTTTTGTTGCTCACCCCTAGTTGTTGGCCACCGGTCGAGGCTCGATGACCCCTATCGGGCATTTTTGGTGGTGGTGGCGCAACGGCGACGAGGGTTGTGCAAGCCCTCACCACCGCAACCTATAATTTCAATTTTTATATTATATATATTTAGCTTATTTTTTTGGTTTTGTTAATAACATGTGGATTTTTTTAAAAAATTTTTGGTTTTTACTTTTGCTGAGTGGGATCTTCTGGAGACGCCACATAAAATTTTTAGTAATATATATTGAAATTGGCACTCAAATAATCGTTTTTCAAAATAATTGGCATTTAAGTTGTAAAAAAAAAATATTGGTATCAAAGTAAGCGTCGTACGGCACTTCAGATATCATTTTGCCCACTTTTTTTTTTAAAGATAATAAATTACCAAAAATGGAGAATTTCTGAGTTCGATTATCTATTAGACTTTGCTAGCGTGGATAGCCATGAGAATCAAGCTCGTGGTGAGCCATCAATTAGAAATGAATTTCAAAAGCGCCATAGCATTTTAGTTTTTGCTTTCAACAATATGTTGCTTGAGTAGCGGTCACTTGCTTTCAATTGGTCAGTTATCAAGAAACAAATTTATATCTCATCACATGTAATTATATACTCGTATTTAGGGTGTGTTTATTTCTCGAAGAACTCGAGATTTGAAATGAATTTTCTGTAAAATGATTATTTATATTTTTGCTTGTAATGGCTAATCCCTCGTCATTCGCCCCACTCATCCGTGCTCGCAGCCACACCACACCACACCCCACCCCACCCCACCCCGGCTGTGCGCAAGCGCTGCTGCTGTCATTGGATCTCAAGTATCCTTTCCATCGCCTCGCGTCACCATCTCTCTTTGTGTCTCTTTTTTGTGCCCTAAATCAGCGGATTGAATTAAAAAGTGGATTTTGATATGGGGCAAATAATTTCCTCTACCTTTGTTAGGGGTGAAAGGTTTCAGAACCGATCTAGATTTTATTTGGAGTGTAGAACCTATCCTCTATTGCTATTAGAACAGATTTTCTTGTTTTCCTCAGCTTCATATGTCATTGCACTTCCACTTGACATATGTGGTAACGATAAATAGCTTGTTTCGCCGTGGACTTCTCTTGAATTCTCAAAATTTCTGTTGCTCCATCCCTATAGGGGCAAAGAACCCATCGTTGTCTCGGTTGTGCGAAACCTATCCTATTTAACTTTCGAGGATTTATTCTGAGGTCCACTCGAAAACCAGCCAACATTTTTCTTAAAAAGTTGAGCAAAATATTTTTTTTTAAGTTAAGAAAAATAAAAGCGAACACGATAGAACCCACTCATGGGTAGCTCAGTTCGTTAGGGCGCACGTGAGATTATATGGTTAGGCGCACTGGTCTCAAGTTCGATTCTCCAAACGAGTACATGTGATTTAAGTGGAGGGCCATTGGCGGTGGTTTGCTGTGCTAATTTCTCTCGAGGAATAATCCTCCACTGCGGTGGGTTGTGTTGAAGTTTGTTTCTAAAACAAAAAAAATATTGCCTTTTTTATGTCCCACATTGGATAAAAGGTATAGAGCAATTCACTTTATTAGTTAGAAGTCTAGTATTGTATTTCAAAGAAAAAAAATGGGCAAATGGGCTACACCCCATTATACCCGCGTGCGATTTTGACGCCATTATTAGATGCACTTAGCATGCTTGCGCGGTCGCGGTGCGAAGTTGGTTCTATTCAATAATTATTTTTATTTTATTTTATATTTTCAAACTAATTTCTTTGGTGTAGAATTGGCTTTATTCAACAATTATTTTTATTTTATTTTATTTTTTAAAAATAATTTCTTTTATAAATGAATTTTGTGACTCATTATAGACTGTTCATGGATATAAGACTCTATTACATCTTTTGGAAGGTTTATGTCTGTTCGGACATAACTACCAAACTGACACTTTTATAAGCTTGTGTCTGTGAAAATGTGTAATTGGATGTACAATTTCGAACATGAAGAGATATGTTTGAATTATCTATTACTGGGCACGAAGGGTTGCAATTTTTCCTATAGAAGACTATCTTCGAAAATTATAAAAAGGTGTGTTTAAATAAATTATTTTGAACATGAAAATATGTGTTTATTTCTCATTGTATATTCTAGTGTTCTGTTCATTTCAACACACCTTCCACACTTTCAATTTTCGTTAAAAAACTCGAGAGATATAACCTTCATTTTTGATTGTTTCCCAGAAAGTTCTTGAAGAATTATTAGAATTGCTATATTATAATCTTATTTGAGACTCTATTGTATGATCTTTGCCGGTAATTATAAGCAACGTTCTAGGGTAAATAATACCTTAAATAGAGTACTATCACGCCTTAAAGTTTGATTCCTTTGTTCAACCAGTCCGGACATATTTTTCCAACAGGTTGCGTGCTAATCTCCCCCGAAAAATAATTTCGAGAAATAGTCGAGGTGTGCGTAATCACGCTCGGACAGCTCGGTTAAAAAAAAAAAAGCCAACACGATAGAATGTTGTTAGAATATTACTTTTTTACATCCTTTTATTTATGAGAACATCATACTTTGTAAGTGACACGTGGATTTTGAATAAAAAAAAGTTACACGTAGAAAAATGATTTTCGGACTTCCGTTTGTAGGCCCATTTTTTTTTTTTTGGTCGAATTTGTAGATCCACTCTAGTTGGTCTTCCATATCCATTTAGAAAATATACATTTGCTTCTACCGAGGAGAAGCTGCTTCTTACTCGATGGGGTGTCGCTCGTAACCTTGCCATGTAAGAAAAACAAGTACAAAAATCTAAGAGTCTCTTCGGCAACGATTTTTATCCGAAAAAGTAATTTTGATTAAAATTCAAATAGAAAATCTAAGAGTCTATTTGGCAATGATTTTTATCCAAAAAAGTAATTCCAATTAAAATCATATAATCTAATTCCGTTCCCTTAATGATTTTTAGAGAATTATAACTCATTTGGTAAGTGTATAAAATTTTTGTTATCGAAACAGAAATGCATTTTGTAACTATAAAAAATTTATATTCCCGGGAACAACCAGGTGGCGAGAATTATTTTTTAGAATTTTTCATCTTTTTTTTTAAATTTATAAAGATATTATAACTTTTTTTTTATTTTTTTTAACTATTTAAAAGTTTTTAATCTTATTTAAATTCTCCCAATATATATATATTTATAAATTTTAATTGTGTTTGCATTTTAAAATTTCCCCCCTTTTCTTGAAATTTTTAAATTTGTTTGTTAAATTTTAAAGATAATCACTTAAAAAGTTAATTTTTAGTAAATTTTCAAATCTAATTATAATTTTTTAAAGTTTAGAAGTCAAGTGGAAGCCCGCTTAAACTAAATCTTTCTAAAAGATTTGTATTTTTTTGTAATTCTCAATAGTGATTCTCTTTTTTTTTTTTTATTTATAGAATCAATATTTTTTATTCTTGTTTCTACTCCAAAATTATTATCGAGAACATAATCATAGTCATAATCATTTACCCTACTAAACATGTTTATGATCAGTTTGTTGTTTCGGAGAATAGAAACAGAAAATCAGAATTGTTGCTAAATAAGCTCCGGTTCAATTTCATAAAAATATACGAACTTTAGGTTTAGTCCCAAATCTGGTCCGAAATTTTTTTTGTCTAAAATAAAGTCACCAACTTTCACATGTATCCCAAATCTGGCCTCTGTTTACTCTCCATCCACAACTGCCGTTAGTCATCAAACGTGGCATTTCTACGTCAGTGATATACTCATTTAAAAAGGCTGATGTGGATTTAAAAGGAAAAATACACGTTGCAGGTCTTAACGTCATCTTCTCAAGCACGAGAGAAGCAATAAAAAAAAAAAATTCTCTCTAGGGTTTTTTGGGTCTTCATCGTATACGTACGAGACTGTAATACATCTCAAATTCTCGCACTCGCTCGCTCAGTCTCTCGCAATAATTCGCTCGCTCTTGCTTATACTCACGCTCTGTCGATTAGAGACGTTGTTTCTGTCTGAAGGTTTGGGCTCAAAGGATCTGCGTTTTTCTCAAGGATCGAAGCGGACAGAGCATCAATGGCATCAGAACGGAATTCTTTTTCTTCTTCATCATTTGCTATTGAACGTGTTAAATTGTGTTCACCAGGTGTTTGATGATCGTACAAAACTCCATTAGGACATGATTTTGCGATTTGCTGCAGTCTCATCGTTAGCGCCGTGATTCATCAATCTATTCCAAATTATCATTTGGATGTTCCGTTTTGGCTGGTGATAATATACATGATCATTGGCATTCAGATGTTCCATGTTTGGAGTCTTTTTTTTTTTTTTTTACATCACTGTTGCTTAGTTGTTGAACCGAATGTGTGTGGTAAAATTCTATCTTGGCCGACATTGCTCGACTCTTTATTTAGAGTTAGCGCCGACTATAGATGAGATTCATTATCTATAAAAGGATAACTGCATGAGATTAATTAACTATAGTTCAAGGTTTCTCTGCAAAAATATGCGGTAATTAACGGATTTGACATTTTTTGGGAAATGAGTCAAAAGAAAAGAATGGAAGCAAAGTGTGTAAGTGGCCGTGGTTGGAGGTTGTATGGTAGTTGGGTTCAAGATGAGAAAACTCTTGTGATAAAAAGAGTGGGAAATCCACATAACTGCAAATTCAAGATGGGAAAACTTTTGCTGTTGTTTGACCTTTCACATAAAATGAACAAATTCAATTAGAAGACATGACACAAAAAAATTGGCAAAGAATCTCACGAGTGGGAATGTAGACAACTATTTCTTTTTGTTCTTATGAAAGTCATTTGTAAAGAACATTCACCATCTTTGAAAATATGAATAAAATTTATATCTAAGTAAAAAACAAGAGGAATACAATGTTTTCCGATGACAAAAAGGTTCTACAATAATGTTCTTCAAGTTGAAGCACATAGGAACAGACGGTTGAGAACACCACACGGCACAAAGAGGTGCAACATCTCCAGACTTCTTAAATTGAACCTCTCACATAGGCATTCCAACAAGGAAAAAGCCAAATGACATGACTTATGGTAACCCATGCCACATTAGACAAGCTAGCTAAGGACACGATTTTAAAACTTTAAGTGCCAAGTTGACGAAGGAAGAGATGATCAACTGATTACCCAAAATGCTCACACATACAACACCAATCGCAAGAATAAAATTTTGTTTCTTGCGATCCTCAAATGTAAGATACCGTTCAACAAAAGAAAAATATTTTATAGGGATGAACAAGGGGAGAAACTCCCCAACTTCTTTACCCAGTTAAACACGGGGGAATTTGGTAAGCTCAACAGGGTTAACGCCATCTTTCACAGTCATAATCGACTGGACCTACATTATCCGGTCCAACTAATCGAATCGGCCAATCTATTTCACTATTGAAAACATTGCCACCAATGGCGAACCATGAGCATAGCGACAATGAGAATGAGTCCAATTTTAGATATCAACATAAGAATGGTAATGTACTTATACCCAGAAAGTTACAACTGATTCATCACTCCAAACTTCTATTGATCTAATGCCAGTCATGCTAATTCTTTTTCTCAGCACTGGATTTCCTGTGTGGACTTATTGTCACGTCCCGACTCTCGAACCCGCGACATCCCTTGCCAAATCGCCACCAGGTCATAATAGATAGCGTCCCAGGCAACTGCTATCGACCTAAGATTATACTGTGCATACGGAACGTACAATCTTCTATTCAATAAAACCATATGTGATAGATAGGAAGTGAAGCTAGATATCACAACACTAAATAAGCTGATGAGAATAGATGATCTATAACCTTACAGAGCCATCAAATGATAATTACAACCCCATGCTTCGGGGCGGCCCTTTAGGACTCACAAAAAGATACAAGAGTCAGGTAAGGTTAACTCTCATCTACTCCAAAACAGTACTCCCACAAAAACATCATCAGTCTCCTGACCACAAAAGGAACCTAACCCTCTACTGGGTAAACTCGACATCGGGGTCGTCATAACCAACCGGGGGAGCCGGGTCGTTCGGGTCATCACAAGAACTTTGGCTAGAATGCACAGAGGGGGCTACTGATTGCTCAGGCTCGAGCTCGGGCTGCATACCGGGCGCGGGGTCCACCACTTCCCCATCAAGTGTATCAATATCCATCGGGTCCCAAGCGGGAATATTAGGGACCCCCTGAAGAGGTGGCCCCTCAAATCCTCTAAGCGGACCAAAGAGATCCATCCTATCATGAAGATACCAGGCCTTGCAGAGGTGTGTCACTAGTTGTGGCATCTCCTCATCGACCCATATCGTCGTGATGTGACGTTCCCACATCTGTTCCATACCTGGTACCGGATGGAGACTGATATCAAGTGATGAGTGGGTGGGAGTATCGAACCGCACCGGTCTCTCCATTACTTCGGACCTGAAAAATTATCCCACGACGGGGTGAGAAATTAATCTCAGTGAATCAAGCCTAATCTCGGTTAGGACATTGATTCGCCCAGAACGTTCTAAGCACCACAATAAGTCACAAGATTTCAACAGGTATATATATATAAATCAAAATAAATCTGTCTAATCAACAATTAACAGAAACACAACCACTCAGACATACACAAGTCCATTATTAAACAATGACCCACTCGACTGGCATGATAGTTATATCAATAGTGCGATCCCGCACTCTTCTGGCAGGACCAAGCTACGTCCACTTTACCCTCTTAGCGACGGCTACTATAAGCAGTGTATCCAGTGCACCCGGCACGGCACTGCAAGTAGGCATTCCTTAAAAAGGAGTTTCGGTCCATCATAAGCTGCATCGGCATCCAATAATCCCTTAAAACCGTACGACTGGTACGGGGTATGGATTATCGTGCTTCTGACAAGTCGCGAATTTTCATACAATCTGTACGGCACAAGTACCCAAGGTGCAATGCGAACTTGCCAGGTAGCGTCATTGATCCTTTAAATGACCACACAAATTGCATTCGACAATCAACTCATTGATTATCTTGGACTAGCGCCAAAATCCACAAGGAATACAATCAACTCGGCCCCAAGGCCCACAAGACTCCCAATTGAGCATTTCAGCCAGGCAACAAAACCAATCAAGCAATTCACACACTCTCGAGTAATCAACTTAACCCGGCAATTTCAAGCTCAATTCATATTATAAATCTTAATTCTCGGTCAAATTATAGCAATCAATCGTTCGCTCGTCCCTAACCTGTTACTCACTCGCGAACAACTCAATCAATCAATTAATTGATGAATTACCACAAATAGCCATAGACAAATAATCGATCGACCATATATCCTAACCATGGTTTCTATCTAAACCGATCCCGATTGATTTTTTTTTTACAATAAATAAATAAATAAATAAATAAATAAAACTAATCCTAAGCGCAATTAGCGCCCTAACCAAGGTTTAGGGTCAACTCACAATGTGAGTTAGCTCGATCGGCGATGGCAGCGACGGCGGCGGAGGCGGAGGCGGCTGCGGCAGCGACGGCGGCGGCTATAAAACTAAGGTTTATCGCGCGGCGGACCGAGCTCAAACTTCGGCGACATCCCGAGAAAGTCCGGCGAGCGGCGGCCGGCGGCCTGAAACAGTAAATAATAGTATACTCAACTGGCAAACTCTACTGTTTTGGCCGTTTTCCGGCGACACGGGCCGGGACAAGGCCGGCCAAGGGTCGGGGGCTCACCCAGGGATCGGTGGGGGTCGACCGAGACAGGTGGACGGTAGCGGAAAGCGACCGGCGACGGCGGACAGCCATGATCAGTGGCTGTCCTATTCGGCACCGAAATAGGGGTTTCGGTCGGCGGCCGTTTTCGGTTGTCACGCGCGGCGACCGGCGGAGGTGAGCTAGACGACGGTAGAGGGGACTCAGGGGAGTCGTCTGGCGTTGGCGGTGAGACACGGCGGCCTCTGTGGCGACCGGATCGAAGACCGGACTGAACCGGGCCCAAAACAGGGCACCGGAACTTCAAGGCCCGATTTCGGCGACTCTGGCAGCTGACGGTCGGCGGTGAGGGGTTGGATCGGTCGAGGGGAAGTCGGGGGTTAGCTGGGTGGTGGTGGTCGGCGTCGGTGGCGGCCGGAGGAGGCCACGGAGTTCTTGGGTCCTCTGACCCGAAAATAGGAGAGACTTTGGCCGCGGTTTTCTTCGGCCGATCGACGGCGACGGCGGCTCGGCCGGGGTCAAGGCTGCGACGGGGAGTGGCTGAGGATTGTGGCTGCCGGTGGTGGGGCGGTGGTCGCGAAAAATGGCGACGGGAGAGGAAGATTGGATCGGTGAAGGAGGGGAGTCGTCGGTCAAAGAAAAAAAAACGAAGATGAAGAAGGCAGAAACGAAGGAGAAAAAGGCAGAGGAGAAGCGACGTGATCTTGGGCAGTGAGAAGATGGCCCACGACCAAGACTTTGAAGTCCAGCATTAAAATTTTTTGTCTTTTGTGGGTAAATAATTGCAGGGGTAGAACGGTAATTTTGGCGCGCCGGGACTGAAACGAAATTTTTGGTGTACTAAACGAAGGGTAATTTCGGTAATTTTACTAGCCAAGCTCGGTCAGGGTTAAGCTCGTTTGCGAAAACGGCAATTCAAAAATCGCCGCGGATTAATTTCGAAACTCAATTCGAAATAATCTAAAGTTCGGAATTCGTCCAAATTTTCGTCTCTTCAGTTCTTATAGTCCAAAATAGACGTCGACTATGATTATACATTCATATCATTTAATCGACTTCCAACGCTTACAAAAATTGAATTTTCAGGACGTCACACTTATGCTAATGGTGTATGCAATTTGACTTGCCTTACAAAGATATTAACAGAGCCCAAGACCCCAAGACCGGACATATCCACCTCTGACCACAATCAAATTCATTGCATGCTCAAGCTCGGACATGATTAAATCATTCTAGGATAGAGGATTCTAGAGACCCGACAACTTTATAAGTTCGTTATACCCAGAAAATTTCAACTAATTTTAAATTCCATGAGATAGATCACTTTTAGACAAATCATCAAACGCATGGTGAACGAGATTTAACATATCCAATAGCATGGGAAGAACAAGAAGAAGAAGGCTACCTTCTGTTCAATGTCATCAATGCTCTGCTGTCCGCTTCAGCCCTTGAGCAAGCAGAGATCCTTCAAGTCCAAAATTTCATACCGAAACGACCTCTTTGAGTAACCAAGCGTGAGTATGTTGAAGGATAAGCAAATCTACTAGAGAGAATGAGCGAGCAAATGCGAGATCTCGGGAAGATTTGAAGACTTCCGGGCGTATACGATGAAGACATGAGACCCTCAGGGAGCTCCGATTGCAAAAATCGCGAGCGACATGATGAATAGTGAAGACCCAGCAAAACGGCGTAAGTTTATCTCAAAATCCATGTCAACTTCTTGAGGTATGTAGTTACTGACGTGAAAATGCCACGTGTGACGGTTAACGGCAGTTGTGGATGGAGAGTAAACGGAGTCCAGAATTGGGATACATGTGAAAATTGAAGACTTTTTTATAGACAAAAAAAAAAAAAAATTCGGGTCAAAATTTGGGACTAAATCTAAAAGTTTCGTGCCTTTTTTTATGGAGCCGCTCTAAGTGATACAAAAGCAAGTGAACTCCCACTTGGATCTCACCCTAGTCATTACTGCGAGCAAAAACATGTAATCCATGGCGTGAACCGTAATATGCTTGACAGCCCTCATCAACAAACAACCCATACTATATAACAAATGTTTTAGGACCACGTAGGTGGTCCGGTTCTCTAGTTTCTCGAGCAATTCAGGGTTTTGCTTTGAAGCACCAATTTCCCAGGCTCGTTCTTTCTTTTTTCCCTCTATTCTATTTCCTTATGGTCCAGCTCCATTGTGCCATGTTACACGGACACGCATTCCCGGAATTTTTTTTGCGTACCCGATACGTGTCCGTGTTCTACATAGCCATCGTGTGCTTTTGCTAAATTTTCTGCTAGTTGGATCCTTTTCAACCAGCGACGTAAATCCGTGTTCGAATGCGCTGTCCAAATGAAACGCTTGTTCAACCTGTTAAAGTGGTAACACACAACTGGGATTTGTTTCTGGGTAATTGACGTTAACTCTTGTTGCAAGGGTGTCTTTTCACTTTTGGCTTCCGTTAGCTCCGCTGTGTTCAAAGAATCAGAAACTCCTGAAGGGAAGTGCATCAAGATTGAGGGTCACGACTTCCATCGAGGAGACGATTATGGTCGGCTTTTGACGTCCATGGTCTGCACTGGATTTCAAGCCTCCAACCTTCGTGGACGCGACCGAAGCGGTTAATCAAACAGTAACTTTTTTTAGCAAGATTTTCTTGATTATTGAATTCACCTTCCTTTTACTATTGTTGACGAGGATAAATCGAAAGCGGGGCTCTCAACAAATGCTCACAACTCAACTCTACTCACGAAAAAAAAGAAGACCGAAAATTGGATTTTCAATATTTTGTATTCACAATCGATTCATCAATATCAAAACACTTTACGTGACATGCCTATTTACAGATTTGATACACATCTCTTGATCTACTTCCAGAAATATGAATAGACGGACGTTCATTCATAGCATTAACTACAAATCAGAATACAAACAGATTCTTGGAATACTCAATGACTCGACACAAGCCGCACAACCATAAAATCAAGTCTTCGTTCGTGTGCCTTGGGAATCCAACGGGCATCAGCAACCAATCGACACCTCATTAATAGAACCGGTACATAATTCGATACCTTCTCCATTTAATCGATACCATGGAGGATAAACTGTCTCAACATTTACGAATTTGGTTTATTTCTAACATTTACTACCACATGACCAGATCTTTTATCAATGGATGGCCAAGGTTTAGCAATTCGGTTTTACAAAAGGATATATATATATATATATATATATATATAGAGAGAGAGAGAGAGAGTATAATAGGATATGGTGAAGCGAGGGATCTGCAGCTTAGGAAATTCGCCTGCAGATTGTCATTCCATCGCCTATCGAAGCATGACAAATTTGAACGCGGGCATCCTTGGCCAGCAAGTTGTTGAATTCCATCGTTAACTTTCGACCCTCCTTGAGTTTCTGTCGAACCACATCTTCAGGCACGGCGACCGTCCCTGGCCATAGCGTGTTGTCGTACACGGCCAGTCCGCCCACTTTCACCAGCTTCATCAACCTGTCATGATAATTCCAAAAGTTGACCTTGTCGGCGTCGACAAAGGCAAAGTCAAAGCCCCCCTCGTTGTCAGGCTGCAAATAGTTTCATCGTGCCAAATTGCCAATCAGTCGCAAAATAGATGAATACTAAATGATGTACTGCGATGTGTCATGAGGTTGCTTCGGTGACAGCAGAAGGTAGGTGTCACGTCCCGACTCTCGAGCCCGCGACATCCCTTGCCAAATCGCCACCAGGTCATAATAGATAGCGTCCCAGGCAATTGCTATCGACCTAAGCTTATATTGCGCAAGTGGAACGTACCATCTTTCATTCAATAAAATCACATGGGATAGATAGAAAGTAAAGCCAGATTGCAAAATACAAAAGGCTGATGAGAATAGATGATTCATAACCTTACAGAGCCATCAACTGATAAATACAACCCCATGCTTCGGGGTGGCCTCTAGGACTCACAAAAAGATACAGGAGTCAGGTAAGGTTAACTCTCATCTATCCCAAAACAGCATCCCCACAAAAACAACCACAGTTCCCTGACTACAAAAAGTCCCTAACCCACTACTGGGAAGACTCGACATCCGTGTCGTAATAATCAACCGGGGGAGCCGGGTCATTTGGGTCATCACAAGAACTCTGGCTAGAACGCACAGAGGGGGCTACCGATTGCTCAAGCTCGAGATCGAGCTCCATATCAGGCGCGGGGTCCATCACTTCCCCATCAGGTGTATCAATATCCATTGGGTCCTAAGCAGGGATATTAGGGACCCCTTGTAGAGGTGGCCCCTCAAATCCTCGAAGCGGACCGAAGAGATCCATCCCATCACGAAGATACCAGGCTTTAAAGAGGTGTGCCACCAGATGTGTCATCCCTTCATCAACCCATATCGTCGTGATGTGACGCTCCCACATCTGGTCCGTACCTGGTACCGGATGGAGACTGATATCCAGTGATGAGTCAGAGGGGGTGCCGAACTGCACCGGTCTTTCCATTACTTCGGACCTGAAAAATTTGTCCTACGACGGGGTGAGAAATGAATCTCAGTGAATCAAGCCTGATCTCGGTTAGGACAATGATTCGCCCAGAACATCTTAAGTGCCGCAAAAAGATCACAAGACATCAACAGAGATATATATATATATATATATATATATATATCAATCATAACAAATCTGACAAATCTACCACCAACAGAAGTATAACCACTCAGGCATACACAAGTCCATTATTAATCAATGACCCACGCGACTGGCGAGATAAATACATCAATAGTGCGATCCCGCACTCTTCTGGCAAAATCAGGCTACGTCCACTTTACCCTCTCAGCGACGGCTACTACAAGCAGTGTATCCAGTGCACCCGACACGGCACTGCAAGTAGGCATTCCTTAAAAAGGAGCTTCGGTCCATCACAAGCTGCGACCGGCATCCGATAATCCCTTAAAACCGTACGACTGGCACGGGGCATGGATTATCGTGCTTCTGACAAGTCGCAAATTTTCATACAATCAGTACGGTACAAGTACCCACGGTACAAAGCGAACTTGCCAGGTAGCGTCATTGACCCTTTAAATGACCACACAAATTACACTCGGCAATCAACTCATTGATTATCTTGGATTAACGCCAAAATCCACAAGAAATACAATCAACTCGGCCCCAAGGCCCACAAGATTCTCAATTGAACTTTTCAGCCAGGCAAACAAACCAATCAAGCAATTCACTCACTCTCGAGTAATCAACTTAACCCGGCAATTTCAAGCTCAATTCATATTAGAAATCTTAATTCTCAGTCAAATTATAGCAATCAATCGTTCGCTCGTCTCTAACCTGTCACTCACTCGCGAGCAAATCAATCAAACAATTAATTGCTAAATTACCATAAATAGCCACAGACAAATAATCGATCGACCATGTATCCTAACCATGGTTTCTATCTATACCGGTCCCGATCGAAATATTTTTTTTTAAAATAAATAAATAAATAAATAATTAAATCAGACTAATCCTAAGCGCAATTAGCGCCCTAACCAAGGTTTAGAGTCAACTCACTATTTGAGTTAGCTCGATCGGCGGCGGCGGCGGCGACGATAAAACTAAGGTTTATCGCGCGGCGAATCGAGCTCAAACTTCGGTGACACCCCGTGGGAGTCCGGCGAGGTCGCCGGAACAGGTGGCCGGCGGCGGAGCTCCGGCGAGCGGCGGCCGGCGGCCTACAACAGTAAACAACAGAATATTCAATCCGGCAACTCTACTGTTTTGGCCGTTTTCCGGCGACACGGGCCGGGACAAGGCCGGCCAAGGGTCGGGGGCTCACCTAGGGGTCGGTGGGAGTCGGCCGGGACAGGTGGACGGCGGCGGAAGGCGGCCGGTGACGGCGGATAGCCGCGATCAGTGGCTGTCCTGTTTTCGCGCCGAAACAGGGCTCTCGGTCGGCGGCGGTTTCCGGCGGCCACGCGCGGCGACCGGCGGAGCTGAGCTGGGTGGCGGTAGAGGAGACTCAGGGGAGTCATCTGGCGGTGGCGGTGTGGTACGGCGGCGACGGTGGCGGCCGAAATGAAGACCGGAACAAACCGGGTTCAAAAGCAGAGCACCGAGACTTTCGGGCCGGATTCCGGCGGTTCTGGCGGCTGACGGTCGGCGACGAGGGGTCGGATCGGTCGAGGGGAGGTCGGGGGTTAGCTGGGTGGTGGTGGTCGGCGTCGGTGGCGGCCGTGGCGGCCGGAGGAGGCTGCGGAGTTCTCGAGTCCTCTGACCCGAAAACAGGGCAGGCCCGGCCGCGAGTTTCCTTCGGCGAAACGGCGGCGGCGGCGGCTCGGCCGGGGTCCAGGCGACGGCGGCGAGTGGCTGGGGACGGTGGCTGCCGGTGGTGGTGTGGTGGTCGCGAAAAACAACGGCGGACGGGGATGAATCGATCGGCAAGGAGGGGCTCTCGGGCAAGAAGAAAAAAAAAGAAAGAAGAAGAAGAGAAGAAGAAGCAGCAGGAAGAAGAACAGAAGAAGAAGCAGCAGAGGGCGTGCGTTGGGCAGAGGGCAGGTGGGGCCCACCTTGACTTTGGAGGCCAAAAATTTAATTTTTTTATCTCATGTGAGTGAATTATTGGGGGGCAAAATGGTAATTTTGGCGCGCCGGGACTGAAACGAAATTTTTTGTGTACTGATCGATGGGTAATTTCGGCAATTTCACTGGTCAAGCTCGGTCAGAATTAAGCTCGTTTGCAAAAACATCAATTTAAAAATCGCCGCAGATAAATTTCGAAACTCAATTCGAAATAATCTAAAGTTCGGAATTCGTCCAAATTTTCGTCTTTTCAGTCCTTATAGTCCAAAATGGGCGTCGACTATGAATATACATTCATATCATTAAATCGACTCCCGGCACTTACAAGGGTTGAATTTGCAGGACGTCACAGTAGGAAACTTCGTAAACAAGGTAAATCTGCGAAGTTCCCTACCTTTTGCACTATTTCATCAAGAGCTTGGAGAGCCTCGGATTCAATGAAGTCGATCTTGTGCTCTACGCCGGCTTTCTGGATAACGGGTAATCCCATTTCATATGCCGTACGATCCAATCTATGGCTATTATCTGCGGCAATATGATTATTACCCGAGCAATCCAATCAGATTCTCATATCAGCGGGAAGGATTCAACGAACCGCAAGGCGAATGCTAGACATACCTTGCCATCCTCAGGAATATTTAGAGCAGTGAGTAGGAGAGAATACCCAGTGGAAACTCCAATCTCAATGGTCCGTTTAGCATTCAGAAGTTTCAGTAGAATTGCCATCAACTGACCTGCATCTGGTGCGGTGCCCATCCCGGCCCTGAGCAACAGCAGATTATTCACCTCTGTGTTTAATGTCATACAATGAAAACCAAGCTACAGCTAGCATTCGATAAACACAACTGGGAGATCACAGCCATCGCTCGACTGAAGTGGAAACAACTCTTACTGGAAGCCGCATCGATCACTTGGAAAAATTTTCTTTTTTGCACTGTTTAGGAGTAACTTTTCCTTCCTTAGAGAGAGAGAGAGAGAGAGAGAGAGATGGCGAGACCTCGGATGGATGGCGCAGACTTCTCTTAGCTCCTGAAGGGGCTCTAGCTCACGCGGGTACACGCTCGTGTCCAAAATGTACTGCCAAGTTTAAGATCATGCTTGAAACAAAAAGTTCAAGGGAGCATTGGCAATAGAGAGAGAGGATGCGGAGACAGTTAATAGTATACCTGATACAACTCCTTAGTTTGCAATAACCCCTTGTCGGAACTCGATATTACTTTCATTTTCTCTTCCATTTTCGCTCTCCTTACCGAAATGTGAATTTGTTGAATCAAACCGACTTCACAGCAAAGAAATGACCTTCTGGCATACACAGATATTTACGACGAAAGATGACATTGAGTGCAGTATAAGCACTAAGGAGTCCGCTCTACCAAGTGGTTTTAGTTATAAAAACTGAGACAGTAAGATCAGAACTTGCCTCACTTACTGAACTGGGCCTGTGCATTGAATAAGAATCTCTTTCCAGGTTTCGATGGAGCTGTCAACTTTGCTTAGAACATTTCAATGGCTACTATGACACCTTGGGAATTCGATTTCTGAAAAGTAACTGAATTCAATATAATGGATTGATATCGAATTTCAGTCGATGGAAACTTTTGGATCGCAAGGACTGAAGAGACAATAATTAGACAAATTCTGAGGTTTCAGTCGGTTTATATTAGATTTCGAAATTCTTAATCGTCATGAATTAGGATTTCAATTGTCGCTTTCGAGCCTAATCTCGATCGAGCTTAGCCTATGAAATTGCCAAAATTACCCCCCGACCAGTGTACCAAATTTTATTCTGTCCTAAAATGCAAAAAGACCAAAATGCCCCTCAACTATTCTTGCCTAAGAGACAAAAATGGCCAAAAAGTCCTCTTGTGGGCCCCACCCCAACTCCCATCATCCCATCTCTTCCTCACGTGATCTCTCTCTCTCTCTCTCTCTCTCTCTCTCTCTCTCTCGGTTTGCCGTGGAACAACCTCCCGACCGATTGCTCCTCCATCCTCCTCCTCCCTCCGGCGTTTTCTTGCGCTGCCACCACCACCACCACCGATGGCCACCATCTCCAGCCCTTCCTCGCCGTCATCACTGACCCCTCCGCTGCTGTCAACAGCCGTCAGGAGCCGCGAAATTAAGCCGGAAACCCAGCCCCAGTTTCGAATGCCCACTGACCCGAGGACCTTCGGCCCTCCTCCGGCCTCATGCGGCGTCACCACCGCCACCCACCACTTCGGCCTCGTCCCTTAGCCTTCCCTCGACATCGTCGACACCGCCTCACCGACCGTCGACAGCCGGAACCGCAACAATTAGTCCCGAAACCACAGCTGCCCTATTTTGGAGATCGATTGGGATTTTCTTCGATCCGGCAGTTTCCGGCGACACCGCCTCTCACTGCCACCACCAACGAACTCCCAAGGCCCCTCTCAGTCATCCTTGAGCTCATGGAGGCCGGCCGCTGTGCGTGGGTCCCAGAAACGGCCTCCGACTACTCCCCTGTCTCGGCCGCGCGAAACCCCTATTTCGCGTCAATTCTGCCCCTCGCCGATCCGCCGCCCCCGGCAGCCTTCAGCTGCTGCCATCGGTTTCGATCGACTCCCCTCGACTCGTAGGTGAGTCCTCGAGCCTTGCCGGCTTCGTCGCAGCTATTGAGGCCGAGAATCGCCGGAAAACAGTCAGGTTTCCCTATTTTGCTCACTGACCGCCACTGTTCACAGCCGCCATTGCCGCCGCTTGCCAGAGCTTTTGTCGCCGGCCACCTGTCCCGACGACCTTGCCGGGCCTCCCCGTGGTGTCTCCTAGGTTTTGGAGACGAGTCGCCACGCGATAAACCCTAGGTTCGTCGAGAACCGCCATCGCCGTTCGTCGTCACCGTCCGCACCATTGCTGTTGAGACTGCTGAGCTAGTTAATTTGTGAGTTGACCCTAATCCTTAGTTAGAGCGCTAATTATGTTTAGGATTAGTTAGTTAGTCAATTAGGGATAATTTAAGTACACGATCGGAGCCGGTTTCGATTGAAATTTGGATTAAGTTAAATAGCCACGATCGATCAGGTTAGCTGGATTGATTGCATTGTCTATGTGACGTCCTGGAAATTCAATCCTTGTAAGCGCCGAAAGTCGATTAAATGATATGAATGTATAGTCATAGTCGACGCCCATTTTGGACTATAAGGACTGAAGAGACGAAAATTTGGACGAATTCCGAACTTTAGATTATTTCGAATTGAGTTTCGAAATTAATCCGCGGCGATTTTTGAATTGCCGTTTTCGCAAACGAGCTTAACCTTGACTGAGCTTGGCCAGTGAAATTGCCGAAATTACCCTTCGATCAGTACACCAAAAATTTCGTTTCAGACCCGGCGCGCCAAAATTACCATTTTGCCCTCCCTCAATTATTCATTCATATAAGACAAAAAAATTTAATTTTTGGCCTTTGAAGTCTTGGTGGTGGCCCTCCATTTCTCTGCCCAACGCACGTCCTCTCCGCCGCTTCCTCCTTCTTCTTTTCTGTTTCTTCTTCTTCTGTTCTTCTTCTCTTCTTCATTTTCTTTGACCGACTCCTCCTCCTCTTGCCGATCGAATCCTCCCCGTTTGTCGCCATTTTTCGCGATCACCGTACCACAACCGGCAGCCACTGTCTCCAGCTACTCCCCGCCGTCGCCTGGACCCCGGCCAAGCCGCCATCACCGCCGTTTCGCCGAAGAAAATCCACGGCCGAGCGTCCCCTGTTTTCGGATCAGGAGACCCGAGGACTCCGCGGCCTTCTCCGGCCGCCACGGCAGCCACCGACGCCGACCACCACCACCCAGCTAACCCCCGACTTCCCCTCGACCGATCCGACCCCTCGTCGCCGACCGTCAGCCGCCGAAATCGTCGAAATCTGGCCTGGAAGTTTCGGTGCTCTGTTTTGAACCCGGTTCACTCCGGTCTTTGATCTGGCCGCCACCGTCGCCGCCGTGCCATACCACCACCGCCGGACGACTCCCCTGAGTCTCCTCTACCGCCACCCAGCTCGGCTTCACCGGTCGCCACGCGTGGCCGCCGAAAACCGCCGCCGATCGAAACCCCTATTTCGGTGTAAAAACAGGACAGCCACTGATCGGGGCTGTCCGCCGTCGCCGGCCGCCTTCCGCCGCCGTCCACCTGTCCCGGCCGACCCCACCGACCCCTGGGTGAGCCCTCGACCCCTGGCCGGCCTTGTCCCGGCCCGTGTCGCCGGAAAAACGGCCAAAACAGTGAAGTCCCCGTTTGAATATACTGATTTTTCACTGTTGCAGGCTGCCGGCCGCCGCTCGCCAGAGTTCCGCCGCCGGCCACCTGTTCCGGCGACCTCGCCGGACTCCCACGGGGTGTCGCCAAAGTTTGAGCTCGATCCGCCGCGCGATAAACCTTAGTTTTATCGTCGCCGCAGCCGCCGCTGCCGCCGCCCCCGATCGAGCTAACTCACATTGTGAGTTGACTCTAAACCTTGGTTAGGGCGCTAATTGCGCTTAGGATTAGTCTTATTTATTTCTTTATTTATTTATGTATTTATTTAATTATTTATTTCTAAAAAAAGAATTATTCGATCGGGACCGGCATAGATAGAAACCATGATTAGGATAAATGGTCGATCGATTATTTGTCTGTGGCTATTTGTGGTAATTTAGCAATTAATTGATTGATTGAGTTGTTCGCGAGTGAGTGACAGGTTAGAGACGAGCGAACGGTTGATTGATATAATTTGACTGAGAATTAAGATTTCTAATATGAATTGAGCTTGAAATTGCAGGTTAAGTTGATTACTCGAGAGTGAGTGAATTGCTTGATTGGTTTGTTTGCCTGGCTGAAATGCTCAATTGGGAGTCTTGTGGGCCTTTGGGCCGAGTTGATTGTATTTCTTGTGGATTTTAGCGTTAATCCAAGATAATCAATGAGTTGATTGCCGAGTGCAATTTGTGTGGTCATTTAAAGGGTCAATGACGCTACCTGGCAAGTTCGCATTGTACCGTGGGTACTTGTGCCGTACAGTTTGTATGGAAATTCACGACTTGTCAGAAGCACGATAATCCATGTCCCATGCCAGTCGTACGGTTTTAAGGGATTATCGAATGCCGGTCGCAGCTTGTGATGGACCGAAGCTCCTTTTTAAGGAATGCCTACTTATAGTGCCGTGCCGGGTGCACTGGATACACCGCTTGTAGTAGCCGTCGCTGAGAGGGTAAAGTGGATGTAGCCTGGTTTGGCCAGAAGAGTGCGGGATCACACTATTGATATTTCTATCACGCCAGTCGCGTGGGTCATTGATTAAAAATGGACTTATATATGCCTGAATGGTTGTGCTTCTGTTGGTTGTACATTTGACAGATTTATTTTGATTGATATCTATATATATATTTCTGTTAAAATCTTGTGATCTTTTTGTGGCGCTTAGGATGTTCTGGGCGAATCATTGTCCTAACCGAGATTAGGCTTGATTCACTGAGATTCATTTCTCAACCCGTCGTGGGATAAATTTTTCAGGTCCGAAGTAATGGAGAAACCGGTGCGGTTCGGCACCCCCACTGACTCATCACTTGATATCATTCTCTATCCGGTACAAGGTACGGACCAGATGTGGGAACGTCACATCACGACGATATGGGTCGATGAAGGGATGCCACATCTGGTGGCACACCTCTTTAAGGCCTGGTATTTTCGTGATGGGATGGATCTCTTCGGTCCGCTTCGAGGATTTGAGGGGCCACCTCTTCAGGGGGTCCCTAATATCCCCTCTTGGGACCCGATGGATATTGATACACCTGATGGGGAAGTGGTGGACCCCGCGCCTGGTATGGAGATCGAGCTAGAGCCTGAGCAATCGGTAGCCCCCTCTGTGCATTCTAGCCAAAGTTCTTGTGATGACCCGAACGACCCGGCTCCCCCGGTTGGTTATAACGACCCGATGTCGAGTTTTCCCAGTAGAGGGTTAGGTTCCTTTTGTGGTCAGGGAACTGATGATGTTTTTGTGGGGGTACTATTTTGGAGTAGATGAAAGTTAACCTTACCCGACTCCTGTATCTTTTTGTGAGTCCTAGAGGGCCGCCCCGAAGCATGGGGTTGTAATTATTAGTTGATGGCTCTGTAAGGTTATAAATCATCTATTCTCATCAGTTTTTAGTATTATGATATCTGGCTTACTTTCTATCTATCCCATATGGTTTTATTGAATGGAAGATGGTACGTTCCGCTTACGCAATATAATCTTAGGTCGATAGCAGTTGCCCGGGACGCTATCTATTATGACCTGGTGGCGATTTGGCAAGGGATGTCGCGGGTTCGAGAGTCGGGACGTGAGTCTATGGCTAATTGTGATTAATTGCAATTGATTGATTGATCGCGAGCGAGCGATATGTTAGAGATGAGCGAGCGATTAACGATTTGATTTAATCAGTTTAGTTAATAAAGGATTATTGTACAAATCGAGCTTTTTATTATCTAATTGGCTTTAACTGCTTGAGATTGAGTTGGTGACCTTATTGATTTAGTCGTTTCATTGAAATGTTTGTTTGACTGTCTTATTTGTCCACTGTGTGATTGGTTGTCTGTTTGGGGATTTATCGTTCATCTGTGATTGTAGTGTCTAATGTTAGACTGCATATGCATATGACCGTGTGTGAAGTCAAAAGATATATTTTAGCACGAAAATGGTCTTCGGCCGAGACTTTTACATGCGTGAGTGAGCATCCGATTTTAACCAAAGATAATGAAATGGGTTGATTGCTGGATGTGTTTTGTATGGTCATATGAGGGATCTATGATGCTTTTCCTGGCAAGTTCGTACTATACCAATATGATGGAACCGGACGACTTATCAGAAGCACGACAATTCTGATTCGGTGTTAACTAG
This sequence comes from Rhodomyrtus tomentosa, assembly GCA_028455895.1. Taxonomy (NCBI): domain Eukaryota; kingdom Viridiplantae; phylum Streptophyta; class Magnoliopsida; order Myrtales; family Myrtaceae; genus Rhodomyrtus; species Rhodomyrtus tomentosa. Next base: position 39,236,596 of record JAPCWY010000004.1, read on the forward strand.
CACGGAGGCAGAGTTGATCCAGTGCTAATTAGCATGGAGGCAGAGTTGGTCGGATGCTGGTTGCAACCTGTGATGGACCGACGCCTCGTTTAGGGATGCCTACTTGTTGGTACCGTGCCAGGAGCACCTGAAACACCTCTTGTAGTAGCCGTTGCCGAGAGAAAAGGGACGTAGCCCGGTCCTGTGGGTAGAATGCTTGATCGCACTAAGGTGTTGGATCGCGTTATTTGTGAGAGTCGAATCACGCCTTCTTTCGCGTAGATCCTCTCATGTGTCGTTGATACGATCATCGTTAATAAATGGACTTGTGTGATGTCCTGTGCATACTTGTGGATGAGATGCTTGTTTGGATGATTGACTGATTACTGTAAGTTGAGTCAAGCATAACATTGTGTGTGGCTGTAGCTAGCAAGTATGCTTGTGGATGATTATTATATCTTGACTGTACTTGGATGCTTTATGTGGTTGTATGATCTTGTGAGACTTCTGTTAGGATGCCTGGATGAATTAGTTTACTAATCGAGCTTAGGCTTGATTCATTGAGATTTATTTTCACTCCATCGTGGGATAACATTTTCAAGTCCCAAGTGATGGAGCCTCGTGGATGCCAAGGATTGACTTTTGGATTAGTCATTTGAAGTAAGATGAGGAGTTAGTCTTACCTGATTGAGTACACCCTTGAGATTTTGTCTAGTCACCTCGAAATATGGAGTTGTTCTCGTACATTAGTAGCTCAATAACATTAAGACCTAGCTACTATTTTTCATAATTGTTTATTGTTATCCTTTGGTGAAACGTTGTGGTGTATGACTCCCGCTATTCTATCCCATGTTGATTTTGTTGTCAGGAAGCTGACACGTTTCCGCATGCTTAAGTAAATGATAGGTCGATATTGTGTTTGGGACACTATCCTTATGATCTTGTGGCGATTTGGCAAATGATGTCGCGCGCTCGAGAGTCGGGACGTGACATCCCCGCCCAAGGTGGTATCAAAGCAAGGTTAGCCTGATCCATCTGGCCATTGGCCTGGAGTGATAAGGAGCGCTGAGATTTGGGATAGTTAGTAGGATCGTAAGTTTTTGCATGTGTTTGTTACCTATTCTTCTTTTTGACTGATTGCTAGTGATCTCATTACACGTTACTTGGGGTGGACAGGACTCCGTAAGTTACCTGTATAATGAGCGACCGTAATGAGGAGGTGTCTAGTGGAATGATAGCTTAGAAAGATTGTAGGGTGGAAGGGATCCTGCAGATATTGAACACTTTGGAAGCTGTAGTTGGATATCAAGTGAGTAGTCAAGTTAATGATACCACCGCTTCGAGTGAAGACTTGTTGACTGGAAATGAGAAAGGTGTGCGACCGATACTCGAGTTGATGGAGAGGTTTCTGAGCCTCGAGCCACCGAAGTTTAGGGAAGTACGGAACTCAGAGGCTGCAATCTTGTGGATTAAGAAAATCGAGAAGGCGTTCGCCTTGATAGGATGTTCCGAAGAGGACAATGTGACACTGGCCGTTTACCAACTTCAAGGTGACGTTAATGCGTGGTGGGAAGCCGCACGAAGAAAGATCTTTCCTGAAAGTATGGTCTCGATATGGGATGCTTTCGTTGAAACCTTCTATGGCAAGTACTTTCTGGATTGTAGGCAAGAGAAAATGATGGTTGAATTTCTGCAGCTTCGACAGGACCAAATGAAAGTAGAGCAATATGAGGCGAAATTCACTGAGCTGTCCAAGTTTGTACCATGGATGGTTAGAGATCCTATAAACAAAATGAGAAGATTTCATGAAGGATTGAAATATGAGATTAAGGATCGACTGGTGTCACTAGACCTCAGGAGTTTTAGAGAATTGTATGAAAGGGCCCAATTTATGGAGAGGAGCATTACTGATAGAGCAGTCGCATCTAGGTCGCGATTTGCGTCTTTTTCTAGGGATAACCGTTGGATAGAGAAGATGCCGATGTATGTCAAAAAGTATCACATCCCGTCTAACCAGAGGAGTGCAATTAGGAAGCCAATGTACCGCCAAAGTGAGAAGTGTCGCCTAAGGCATAGGTTCGGTTCCTGCTTGCTTAGAGGAGGAGAATGTTTTAAATGTTACCAGCCAGGGCACCAAGTGAAGGATTGTTCGATGAGAAATAAGACAGATCAAGCATCGTTGCCGCAAGAAGGACAAACTCGAGGAGATGTTCAGCAGAACACCTAAGATTGACTCTACTGGGAGTATGGTGACTTTTGAGTTAAGATGCTTGAGTACAGATTAGCAATAACTAGTCGAACTTGAAAAGATTTTTTATGGATAAGACTTATGGATATGATGTTGTATTAAGACAACCAGTATTTTGTGGTTTGCATAAGTTTGAAGTGCTGTTTTACTTGGAATGCCTTAACCGTTGTTTTTCTTTGGATCCTAACTTTGAATAGAAGAATATTCATAGAAGAGTGAGCGTGAATTGTGAAAGTAATCTCTATGAAGTAATGAACCCCCAAAGAGACAGAAAGTATGAATTGATAAGGATCGATGTGAAGACAGATAATGTGTGCTGAGTAGGGACGAAAATCTTCCTCTACATGTGGGGAAAGTTGAACCTAAAAGTGAAAACACGTTTGTGAGTGCATTGTGTTATATTTTGGGTGATGGATAGAAGATTGTGGATGAATCAAGATGTCATGGGTAAGTAAGACTTAAGTGCTTTGCAGAACTGGTGAAAGTTGATTATACCTCAGAATCTTGATTGAATAATTACTTGCAGTATGTCGAAGGCAATATTGGAATGACGTGATACCGTATAGTTTAATTGACTAGTAACCTAAAAAGGTCATGGTGAAGTGTACACTGCCTGAAGACTGTAATTAATGAGGCTTCAGACGTGTGCATGGAACGATGATAGTTAAGACGAACAAGGAAAGTTCATAATGGCAGTCTAAGGGTGGATGACATGGTAGGGTCGCTAGTTGGATGTACCGATTATCGAGGTTGGCGATATCCCTGAATAAGATTAAGATTGCGAGATGTGATAATTAAGGAAGACTAGTTATCAGAGTAGCGCAACAGAAGCATAGTGGGATCGCATGATCCCTTTGGAATAATGATCATAAGGGTCTTGCTTTTGATAAAATAGAAAACCGATTGAGACTCACAATAGTAATTTTAGTGTTAGTCCGAATAGTTTGAGGAGACACCAAGGTTTGAAGCAAGGTTATTAGAGACTGATGGAAAGACTGATATGGCCAAGTGAATGGTTAAGATTTTGGTGTGTCGATAGTCAAATCACAGCATTACAAGCCTAAGTGGACTGTTGCTGTCGCTGAGGATTCTAGAGCAAAGGAAGAAGATCATCATAATGGGCTAGTGATGGAACTTCCAAGAAGTCAAGGGAGAAATGACGCAGTTTGGAGGACAGTAAATAGATCGATGATGCGTGTTCAGGTTATAACAGTGTGGAGATTTAACTTGGTATGGGTGTGGTGCCTCAAGATCTAAGGCCGATCCAAAGTTAAGACTCGAATTATTCGCGAACAACGACCAAGGGTTGAGGAAGCCACCAAGAGTTAAATGTTGCTCTTGATGGGGATGATGGCTTGAATTGTCAATCGGTTGTGTTATTGATTAAGGGTCGATTGTGTGGTGATTTTAAATCAAGTATGGATTGAATTGGGTTGATCTCGCTCAGCTGTAAGTCAACCATAGGATCACCCTGAAGTCAACCAAGGATTGATTCGTGGCATGATTTGCGAGCTGACATTAATCGATATTTAGGATGGCCATGGACCCAGTGAGGAATGACTTGTACTAGTACCAACCGCACATTAGTCAAAGGGCTTATCACCCTGAGCCGTGTGACGTGTTGTTAAAAGAATATGGGTCGAGACGAACTAATCCTGCATCAACTTGAGTTGATCATGAGAGGTGATCTCGATAGTATTTGATTGTACCACCGGTCTAAGAACGGGTGATTCCAACCCTAAACCGGGATATTTGAGGTGGTCCTCGACTTGTTAGTCGCTTGTGAGTTGATCTTGTTCGACAGAATGGACGGTCTGACCCTTAGTTGGATTTGACGCTTGAGTTCGATGGTTCTTCAGATGTTTCAAGAGTTGACAAGTGGTGATTCTAAATCTCAAAACATTGAAGAAGAGGTGAATTATTAGTAGACCTTCTCCATGTAAACAGAATGCCCAAATTGCCATTAGTATTGATCGTGGTTGACGTCTATGGAACAGGAGGAAAAGCAGCGTCAAACTCTGCTCATTGGAAGTTAAGAAATGGCCAATCGATTTGTGGGAATGGATAATTACTACGGTTGCCGGGATGATCAGCAGTTGGATGGGACAACAAGGTTAAATAGTTACAGTTGAGTTGAATCTTTAGAGTGGGATGGATCAACCTGTTTAAACGAATTGTGGATAAGAAATTGTGTCAGATTAGTAGTCAAGGATCGTAAGTTAGAATCTGACTTGGATTCGATGTCATTTTGTAGTTTCGATGCACAAAGTGGAGATTAGGATTGACTTGGAGCAAGCATGGTACGAAATGTGGGGAAAACAAAACTGCAGTTCAGTACGGCTTATTACCCACAGACAGAAGGTCAATTTGAAAGGATAATTAAGATCTTAGAGGACATGTTGGAGGCATGCGTTTTGGGATTTCGAGGTAATTGGAAGGAACAGTTGCATATGATGGAGTTTGCTGGAAAAAAAAATTATTATCAGCGGAGCATTAAGATGGTGCTTTTCGAGGCATGATATGGTAGAGCGTACTGAACGCTAGTCTATTGGAATGAGATTGGTGAAATGAAGATCACGAGTCTTCAGTTGGTGGAGCAATCAATGACAGCTGTCAAGTCATCAAAGACAGATTGAAGACAACACTATCATGTTTGTAGAAGGTGTCGCCTGTTAGAGGGACAACACGTTTTGGCAAGAAAAGAAAGCTAAGTCCAAGTATGTCGGAACTTTCAAGATTTAGGAAAGAATTGAAAATTAGATGTGTCGTCTTGCATTACCATCGAGACTTGCTTAGGTGCATAATGTATCCCATGAGTTGATATGGAGGAAGTGCGAGCTGAACCCCGCTCATGTGTTGTGCTAAAGAGGAAATTGTAAGGACTGTATATCCTTATTGGTTTGAAGGGTTATAGCAGTACTTCAATTTCGAGAACGAAATTTCCTAAGAGAGGAGAGTTGTGACGCCTTGGAAATTTGATTTCTGAAAAGTAACTGAATTCAATATAATGGATTGATATCGAATTTCAGTTGATGGAAAATTTTGGATCGCAAGGACTAAAGAGACAATAATTGGACAAAGTCTGGGGTTTTAGTCGGTTTAGATTAGGTTTCGAAATTCTTAGTCGCCGCGAATTAGGATTTCAATCCTAGCGTTCGAGCCTAATCCCGACCGAGCCTAACCTATGAAATTGCCAAAATTACCCTTCGACCAGTATACCAAATTTTGTTCTGTTCTAAAATGCAAAAAGACCAAAATGCCCCTCAACTATTCTTACATAAGAGACAAAAATGGCCAAAAAGTGGGCCCCACCCCAACTCCCATCAGCCCATCTCTTCCTCACATGATCTCATTCTCTCTCTCTCTCTCTCTCTCTCTCTCTCTTGGTTTGTCGTGGAACAACCTCCCGACCGACTGCTCTTCCATCCTCCTCCTCCCTCCGGCGTTTTCTTGCACTGCCACCACAACCATCGACCACCACCTCTAGGCCTTCCTAGCTGTCATCACCGACCTCTCTGCCGCCATCAACAGCAGTTGGGAGCCGCGAAATTAAGCCGGAAACCCAGCAACTGTTTCGGACGCCCATTGACCCGAGGAACTTCAGCCCTACTCAGGCCTCGTGTGGCGTTGCTGCCGCCACCCACCACTTCGGCCTTGTCCCTCAGCCTTCCCTCTACACCGTCGACGCCACCTCGTCGACTGTCGGCCACTGGAACTGCCGCAATTAGCCCCGAAACCATGGCTGCCCTGTTTTGGAGATCGGTTGGGATTTTTTTCGATCCGGCCGTTTCCGGCGACATAGCCTCTCACCGCCACCACCAACGAACTCCCAATGCCCCTCTCTGTTCGCATGCTTAAGTAAATGATAGGTCGATAGTGTGCCTGGGACAATATCCCTATGACCTCGTGGCGATTTGACAAGGAATGTCGCGGGCTCGAGAGTCGGGGCGTGACAGCTACTAATTTGGTCTACTAGTACCACAGGGCCAGTCTTGCACTCCACCGAAATCCTTAAGATATTACAGTTTGGTGCAGTGGTTGACAACTTGACTGGAATATCTCAGCTGTCGGAGATTATATATTGGAAATAGCTTACTCATTCGATTTTCTATATACCACAATCTGCCAGATGAACTTTGTCCTTAAAGTTGTTGAAAGGATGTTTATATATAGTACCCACGGTTAAAAGCTGCAAACGTAACGTTAATTGCCAAGAAAATTTTCAGACAGATGCTTTGAAACTTTTCAAGCAATGATAATCATGTGAACCACGGTATCTTCCAGCATGTTGCCACCAGACGACCTTACTCTGCAATAGCTCCTTGTTGCTTACAATGCGATGCCGCTTTCATTCTCTCGCATCAATTCTCTCGCCATAACAAAATACAGATTCTTGCAGAGTCAAACATCCTGCAATATCAAGAAATGGCCCCGAGCAACCACAAGTTTACGGTTGTCAAACTCCAAAGTTTGTGATTTCAATGATACGTAGAGATATGTATCATCGAATGTGACCTCCACTGTGCTATAAGGAGTCTACTTGACCAATTAGAACGCCCCGCCTACGAAAGGCTGCGTCTTAGAGGTCAGAAATTTGTCTAACTTATCGAAACTTTGAGAAGTAGCTGCGTGTTAATGGCAATTTATCCCCTGAAATTGAGGGAACTATCAAGTTATTCTGATATACTGTTAATGCTGACTGATCTAGTGTTCCAAAGACAAAAGGGATAGTCCTGCACTTCAGAACAATATGGTTTGGTGAGTCTCTAAGGTTCCTGGTAGTTGACCACGAGCAATTGTAAAACTATGAAACATCCTCGCTATTGTAACTAGATTCAGTGGTTGGAATTGGAAAACAACATGCAATGACACAAGCTACATATTTCAACATAGGCGCCGTGTGCTTTGGGAAGTAATTATCTGTCGGTGACGTTGTTGAGGCCATACGCTTTGGATGATATGAAAGAACCATTTTTTCTCCATTTCGCATTGAGCATTATTCTGATAGTACGACAGTGATGTTTTTGATTGTCATCTTTCTTTTATTTTTCTGAGCTTCGAGAAAATTATCCATGAACGACTGTTATAGGACGCCATTCTAGTACTGCATAAGAAACTGGTGGTAGCAAGCTTCGTGTTATCAGGTGAAAACGATTCTTCAACCTCAATCCGCTCTAGAAACCATGTCCTTGAAGTTACTCGAAACTTGTTCTGTTTGAAGAGAACAACTTCAGATGCATTAATAGGTTGGGAAACAATTCATTTGCCGACATCTGTCTATATTTGGATTGTTGATCAAACAAAATTGTAGGTTGTCTTTTGTAGACACTATCTGCAAACAGGTAGCCGCAGAGTATGTACATCTATTATGAATGTTTCCGTTCAATACTCAAATCATTCGTAGCGCTTTCTGATAATTGCCTATTCACAAATGCCGTGGTTATTACAATATACAAGACAACGACATGCCAAAGATATAAAGAAGTTATAGCGAATGCGATCTCCTTTACGAGAAAAACCGAATAGCGTGGGGGTGCGGATGAAAACTTAGTGAAGTCGCCTGCAGAATATAATCTTATCACCTGTCGAAGCATGACAAATTTGGACCCCAGCATCGTTGGCAACTGGCGAGTAACCTGTCGAACTTGATCAGCAGCCTCCTGACCCTCCTTATATTTCTCTCCAACCGCATCTTCAGGCATCGCAACTGTTCCCACCCGCTTTGACCAGTTTCATTAACCTCTCATGATAATTCAAGCAGTTGATGTTGTCCACATTGACAAAGGCAAATCGAAGCTCTCCTTATTATCAAGATGAGTTTTGTTTCATCATGCCAAATCCCCATCAGACTCGATGCAACAAGGTGCAAGCATAAGGAAAAATAGTTCCGCAGAATGCGATTATACTGTATTTTCAAGCGAGACTAGCTCCATCTATCAAAGTACATCCATATAACGTTTCCTTTATAAAATATGATGCAGCAGGAGGAAACTGCATAAACTAGGTAAGGCCGGGACATGATCCACAGTTTCCATTAAATCATCCAGAGCACGGAGAGCCGCAGATTTGTATTCTACGCCAGGCTTCTTGACAACGGGAAATCCAATTTCATATGCCTCGCGATCGACTTCTATTGCTATTGTCTGCATCAATCGTGGTTCCCACGAGCAATCGAATAGGATTAGTTCGTTATAAAGCATGACTAGTGATTGGAGACCTTTCCATCCTCAGGAATTGTTAGGGCAGTGAGTAAAAGAGAGTATCCCGGTGAAGACTCCGGTTTCAGTGGTCCTTTTAGCATTGATAAGCTTCAGCAGTATTGCCATCAGTTGACCTGCATCAGGTGCAGTGTCCATCCAACGCCTGAACATCGACAAATAAATGAAGGAAAATGTAAATCCCCTTGTTTACTCTTGAGGGGTGAAATATCCTCTAGGAAGCAGCGTTAATTAGAAGATGTTTCAATCATATGAATCGTTACATTAAATGGAAGCATTGTATACATCAAAGCCAGTGACCATATCATAATATTATTGAAAAATTCCAAATGAGCGTCTAAAATGCTCTTATTATTATTTTTAAATAAGGACAAAAAATGAACCTTGTTTCATATAAGAGTATCAAGTGGATCTCATTTTCTCAAATAATGGTATGAAGTGATTATGTCAGTCTCAAAGAAGGGCTTTTACCTTCAAGCTAGTCAAGGGCATTTTGGTATTTTTCTTTCAAAAGTTTTCCTTTTTTTCGTTTTCTTTTTGCCAATGCTTAAGCGAGGGTCGCCTTGCCTATTCTAGCGAATGCCACCGTCGCTGCCCACAGCCAGCCCTCGCCCACAGCCGGCGAGGGATTGTGGGTCCTTGTCCAATCTATAGCGAGGGTCACTGAACCCTTGCCGGCAGCACCAAAGAAATAAAAAGAAAAGAAAAAAAAGTAAAAATACTTTAGAATTAAAATTATATAACATTTGGCAAGACTGCATCAAGCCCTTATTTGAAACTGTCATAACAATTTTTGGCCCTTATTTGAGATTGATATGGCTACTTGACATCCTTATTTGTAACAAGGTCCACTTCATGCACTTATTTGAGAAAATGAGGGTCTTGCATGCCTTTATTTGAAATTTTCTCCAATGTTATGGACGCGGAGAGAGAGAGAGAGAGAGAGAGAGAGAGAGAGAGAGAGAGAGAGAGAGAGAGAGAGAGAGAGAGAGAGAGAGAGAGAGAGAGAGAGAGAGAGAGAAAGAGAGAGAGCACGCTTGGATGGCTTGCAAAAACTTCTCTCAACTTCTGGATACAAAGCTAAGGTTACAAGAAAATTGCTTCTAGGTTTACAAAAAGCTGTGAGTTGAGAATCTCAACTACATAAAGTATTGGCTCTTTCGCCGACAGAAGAAGAGTACGTGGAGATTGCGGAAGCCTCTAAGGAAATCATATGGTTAGTTACAAGATAACATGAATGAGCTAAATTAAAAACAGCTAGTGAGCACACTTTAGAGTGATAGTCAGACTGTCGTGCATTTAGCATAGAATGCAACTTATTACTCGAGATCTAGATATATCGAGAAGCGCTATCACTTCATCATGTTAGCATTGAAAGATAGTTAATTAAATCTATAAAAGATTGATGGCTCAGATAATCCAGCTAACATGTTTACCAAGGTAGTGGACAAAGAGAAGCATACTTTATGTACGACCACTATCGGTATCACCCCATGTGAATTGATGAGGAGTGATCGTAGAGACGCAATATCTAGTTACTAGCTTTTGAAGTGGAAGGATGCAAAGTTGCTTGGCACATCGGGTGTCAAGTGGGAGATTGATGGTGGGTGAAGCCAAATTATAATTAAGAATTTTTTTTTCTTTTCTTTTCTTTTTGCTTTTAGGTTAAAATATATACCTCATATATTAGCAATATAGAGGTAGTAGCTGAAAAAAGAATGAAGAGTAGCAAATTGAGAAAAAAATAGAGCCCATGACTGATTTATAAGTGTTCTCAATCTCCTAGTACTGTGATCTTGAGAGAAGATCATTAACTGTATTATTACTTTCTTCAAAGTCTAGTGGATTCGCAAAGTGACTTTGTGCGGAGACATAACTCAAGTTTGGATGAAAATCAATAACAAATTTTTTGATGTATTCTTTCGATATTTAAAAGGGGCTTAGGTTCATTTGGATTTGCACTTGTGTCCAAAATGTATTGGAAAATTCAACATATGCATGGAAGCACAATTTTAACAAGCAATGGAAAAAAGAAATGGAATTTGCTAAAAGTTAAAATAGACTTAGGCTGTGCAGTAATCATTATGCTCTAGAAAACTGATTTTGATTAAAATATCTTTTTTTTTAAATTCTATTCTTGGATGAGTTTTTAGAGAATCACAACGCGTTTGATAACTGCTCAAAATTTTTTGTTCGTGGCATATAAACGTGTTTCAAAAAACTATTTATCTTCCTAATTTTTTCATTTAAGTTAAATAACTATGTAGTTACTTTGTAAAATTTCATCATGAATTGAAAACTAATTTCCAATGCACAATAAAATAATTTAAAATACATTATTTTTTTAGCATGTCATAATAAATGGAACACAAATTTTAATATATGATATTTGAAGTTCGATTGAAGCATGAAATAGTTTCTATATTAAGAATTCATTTTTTTTCTTTAAATGTTACTATGTCAAAAATACATACAAAAATAATAGCCGGATAACCAAATTATCCACTGACAAAAAAAAAAAAAATCAAATTACCCTCCTTGATACGAAGTACAAGTCTTTCACTACATTTTATAGCTTCTATCCTAAATTCAAGTGGGTGTTTGACTCTAGCTTCACATGTAAATAGTCACATTTTATGTCGCACGGTTACGGGTATATATGTTATCATTCGCATGTTGGATACTCTCATCTTCTGCGATATTTTTTTTGTAAGAGAGTTTAAACTGTGAAATCTAGGAAATTTAGGCCTAAATTTATGAAAATGGGGTCAAACTAGCATAATCTAAGCCTTTTCTGTTTTTAGGGACTTTCTAAATTTTTTGTGATATATTTTTTTAAAATTTTCATTTTTTTCAATTTTTTGTATTTTATTTTATTTTTATTAGGTTGAGGGAAAAATGACGACAGAACTAAAAGATAAAAGTGAGAGATGTAAGATTTCATCCTTTTTCATAATCCTCAAAAGTGATTCTTTTTTTCAGGGCCAACTTTTTTTGGTTCTGGATTTTGCTCTAAAACTGATTTTGGGAACATAATCATAATCAGAATTATTTACATTATCAAACATCCTTTTTTTTTCCCCATAATCAGAATTAGAGAATGAAAATGGTTATTATGCATGCACTTAGGATTCATATATATATATATATATATATATATATATATATGAAATGAGCAAAAAGAAGAGTTTTGTTCTAAAAACGGAGAAATCTAAGTATTTGTTCTTTTTTTGCTTTATCTCTTTCATCTCAATGGTTCAAACGCGCCCTTCGACCATAGCATCTCCAAAACTAGGATTAATCCGTCATAGGATGGGTGGGTTACAAATAAAGAAATTGCCATCCAACTGGCTATTTCCAAATCAGGCCTACCTTCAAGTATAATCAGCTATCCAGGTCGTGCTACAAGAGGCTCCGCTGATAAGAAAAAATGGTTAATATCATGAAAAATCCTCAATTGGTACACTTATGATAAATTTACGCCAAATTATTTTTTTGACAACGAAAAACCTTAAACTGATACAATTATGATAAATTTACCTCAAATTATTTTTTTAATCACAAAAAATCCTAAACTGGTACATCTGTGACAGATTTATCCTAAATTAATTTTTTTTACCATAAAAAACCCAAACTAATATATCCGTAACAAATTTACCATCTGTTAAATTGTGCCAATACCATGAAGAATTTCAAATTGATACATTTGTGACAAATATATGGTAAAAATCCTAAGCTAGCACACCCATCAATTGTCGCGTGTCATAAACTTAGTACTTTAACGGTTAGATTTAACAAAAACTAATGAAGGGTAAATTTATCATATATGTATCAATTTGGGGTAAAATTATCACAAATGTACTAATTTAGAGTTTTTTGTTGTTAAAAAATAATTTAGGGTAAACTTGTCATAGGTGTACCAGTTTGGGATTTTCTGTGGTATTAATCCTAAGAAAAATCCTCATCTTAGGGCCAACTTACCATCTAGGCCTCATTGTTTTGCGAAAATTGAACGATTTCGAAAATATTTTTCTACAAATAAACACTTTTATTGCTTACATAAAGGAACGAGTAGGAAAAAAATTCATTGCTTACGAAAATACTTCTATGGATAATGAAATGATTTTTAATGAATAATTATTTCAATCTATACGACCGATCATTTTTTAAGAAAAATATTATCAAAATAATTTATTTTTCACAAAGCAAATGCACCCATCATTTGTCCGCTCCGCAACTAGTTATTCGACATTTACTGCGGCCATGATAACTAGTACACCATATAGGTGTATCCTTCCCGATTGTCTTGTACTGGGGGGAATGTCCTCTTAATGCTCTAACGCCCAAACTAGGTTTGGAACGACGGTTCACAATTGTTTCAAAACCGGTTCCCCGTATAAACCAAGGAATGAACGGATCAAGGCCGATTCTCCAAAGAACCAATCCGATCCCCATGTCAACTTACTTTTAACTGGTTTGGCAAGGCCAATTAAAGCTGGATTTGGTCTTCGAGTTGAACATTTCTGTAAGCTCACTCTATTCAAAATCTATGTTGAATCGACACGACACGCGATACGACACAAATAAGAAAATAATTTTTAGTCTCGGAGAGAAGTTTTTTGAGATCAATAGCTAACAGCCTGAAAACTGAAAAGGTGGTGATACTGTTCGTTATCTTAGAGAGCCAGTGAAAGATCACAATAGCTCGACCAGTGTACCCTGAAATTCTCCAAATTATCCCCCCACCCACAAAAAGACACGGAACTAGAGAACAACAGAGTTCGGCGAGCTGAGGCATCGAGCCGCGAGAAGGAAAGGCCGGCGGCCGCGAGGCGGCAAGGGGAGACTCGAGAGTAGCGAGGGACTTAGACGACGAGAGAGAGAGAGAGACGTTGCGAATCGAGGAAAGTAGGTCAGATTTGGGTCTTCTTATTTTATCCTTTCACTTTTCTGTACTTAAAAATTGGGCAAAATAATACAAATAGTCCATAAACTTTGGTAGAATGTACAATCTGATCCATTAACTTTTAATTTGTTCAATTTAATCCTTGAAATTTGGTAAAATGTGTAATTTAATTCTTAAACTTTTAACTTGTTCAATTTAGTTAGTAAATGTTCAATTTAATTCATGGACTATATGAAAATGTTTTGAATGAAAATCCACAAAAAGATTTCCCCCCCAAAAGTCTTAAGAATCAGTTCCCGAGAGATAAACGTCCAGATCCCATTTCGAAGCTCGTCGGTCGTGACCCTTTTGATTCCTCGTAATCCTGCGAAAGGGGGGGTCCTCAGCTCGGATATCCAAAGATTCTGGGTCCTCACGCCCGAGCCTAATCCCGACCGAGCTTAACTTGCGAAATTACCGAATTACCCTTCTAAAAAAAAAGAGAAGAAAATTCTCCCGGTGGGACCCCCCTTCTCCCTCTCACGTGCCCTCTCTTGCCTCCCCCTTCTCTCTCTCTCTCTCTCTCTCTCTCGGCGTGTATATTCCCCCCCCCCCCCCCCCCGCGACCGAATTACTCCTCCGTTTATTACCTTCGGCCACAGGCAATTTTGCGCCGCCGCGACCCACCACCGACCTCCACGACCCTTAGTACTTCGTCGCCGTCGCTCCCAAACCCTTCGCCGCCGTCAACAGCCGCCGGAGACCGTGAAAACCCCGCGAACTCCCAGCCCCTATTTCGGCCCTGTTGAACCGAAACCCATTTTGCCTACTCCGGCAGTTTCCGACCGGCACCGCCGCCACCCACCACCCCTCCGACGTTCCCCTACCTCCCGACGTCTTCGACCTAGCCCCGCCGTTGATTGCCCGCCGGAGCCGCCACAATCAACCGCGGAACCGCCGGTGCCCTGTTTTGGGGACCGGTTGGATTTTTCTTCAATCCGGCCGTTTCCGGCGACGCCGCCTCACACCACCACCACCAACGAACCCCCAAGACCTTCCTCTATCTTCCTCGAGCTCTTGGCCGTCCGCCGCCGCTTGTGGTGGCCGAAAATCCTCTCGAACCGGTGCCCTGTTTCCCGGCGCCCCAAACACACCCTCGGCCGGTTCTGTGCGGCCGCCAATCCACCGCCTCCGGCCACCCTCCGCTGCGGCCATTGGTCCCGATCGACTCCCGTCGACCCCCTGGTCCTTCCACCGTCCACCTCCCAACCGGCCGCCGTCCGCCGATCGTCGTTCCGACCGTTTTTCCCCGGGGTCGCCCCTGCCCTGTTTTGGGCCGGTCCGCGCGGGCCGTGGCCCGTTGTGGCCTGGGTCGGGCCGAGTCAGTGGCCGGGCCCGTGGGCCATTTGGCCGAGAAAAGTTTGGGCCGTGGCCGAGAAATTTGGGCCATTATTTGAGGAATTTGGTTGGTGATTCGCCGTCGCCGCCGCCGTCGCCGTCGCCTTTGGGATCGCCCGAGTTGACTTAATTGGTGAGTTGACCCTAATCCTTGGTTAGGGCGCTAATTGCGCCTAGGATTAGTTATTTAGGCAATTAAGGAATTTAGGTACGCGATCGAGGCCGGTTTAGATAGAAATTGTGATTAAGTTAAATGGCCGATCGATTAGGTTAGTCGATTGATTTTACTGTCTATGGCTAATTGTGATTAGTCGAAATTGATTGATTGAGTGATTGATTGTGCTTGATCGCGAGCGAGCGACAGGTTAGAGACGAGCGAGCGATCGACGTCTTAAAACGATTAATTTGGATAATAAAATATTATTGTACGAATCGAGCTTTTTGTGACCTAATAGGTTTTGACTGCTCGTGATCGCTTGGTAGTCTTGTTGATTTGATTGCTTCGCTAAGTTGCCCGTTTAACTGTCTTTTTGCCACTGGGCAATTGACTGTCAGTGTAGGGTTTGATAGCTCGTCTATGATTGCAGTGTCTAAAGTTAGACTGCATATGCATATGGCCGTGTGGGAAGTCAAAAGACATGTTTTAGCATGAAAATGACCTTTGGCCGATCTTTTACATGCGTGAGTGAGCATCCGGCTTTAACCAAAGATAATAAAATGGGTTGATTGCTGGATGTGTTATGTGTGGCCATATGATGGAACGATGATGCTTTTCCTAGCAAGTTCGTACTGTATCAGTTGTATAGAACCACACGACTTGCTGGAAGCACGATAATTTATGCCCCGTATGGTACGTACGGTTTTAAGGGATTATCGAATGCCGGCCACAGCTTGTGAAGGACCGACGCCCTGTTTAGGGATGCCTACTTGCTGGTGCCGTGCCAGTCGTACCGGAGACACCTCTTGTAGTAGCCGTTGCCGAGAGAAAAGGAACGTAGCCCGGTTCTGCCGGTAGAACGCTCGATTGCACTGAGGTGCTGGATTGCGTTATTTGTGGGAGTCGAATCACGCCTTCTTTTCGCGTAGATCCTCTCATGTGCCGTGGGCACGATCATCGTTAATAAATGGACTTGTGTGATGTCCAGTGTGTACTTGTGGACGAAATGCTTGTTGAGTGATCGACTGTTTGGTTGTGAGTCGAGTCAAGTATTGCATTATGTGTGGTTGAGGCTGACAAGTATGCATGTGAATTATTTTTATATAGTGACTGTATTTGGGTGCTATTTGTGGTGAATTGCTTTTGTGAGACTTCCGTTAGGATGCCCGGGTGAATCAGTTTCCTAACCGAGCTTAGGCTTGATTCACTGAGATTTATTCTCACCCCGTCGTGGGATAACATTTTTAGGTCCCAAGTGACGAAGCCTTGTGAATGCCAAGGTTTGGCTTTTGGATTAGTCACCTGAAGTAAGATGAGAAGTTAGCATTACCTGATTAGGTACACTTGCAAAGGTCTGGTCTAGTCACTCCGAAGTATGGGGTTGTTTTTGTACGGAATTAAGGTCGACAGGATTAAGATCTATTTGTGGTGTTTGACTCTTACTATGCTATTCCTGTTTGTTTTATTGTTAGGGAGTTGACACGTTTCCGCATGCTTAAGTAAGTGTTAGGTTGATAGCGTGCCTGGGACGCTATCTCTATGACCTTGTGGAGATTGGGCAAGGGATGTCGCGGGCTCGAGAGTTGGGGCGTGACAGGGAATCTACCGGTGTTTGTCGCCTGCGAAAGGCATTATATGGCTTGAAACAGTCTCCTCGTGTTTGGTTTGATCGTTTTAGTGATGCGATTATTAGGTTTGGTTTGCGGCGTTGTACTGTGAACCATTCTATGTTTAGGTCTACTTCTCTTAGGGGTTGTGTGCTTCTGGTTGTACATGTTGATGATATTATCATCACTGGTAGTGATTATGTGGGTATACAGAAGCTGAAAGATTTTTTACAGACATAGTTCAGCACAAAAGATATGGGTACTCTACGGTATTTCTTACGCTTTGAGATGGCCTACTCACGCAATGGTATCTCATTATCACAAAGAAAATATATTCTGGATATTCTAAATGAAGTTGGTTTTCTTGGAGCAAAGCCTGTCGATACTCCAATGGATCCTAATGTGAAGCTTGATGCAGAACATGGAGACTTACTTCATGATCCAAGCAAGTACCGAAGGTTAGTGGGTAAGCTCAACTATTTAACTGTCATCTGACCGATATTTCTTTTACTGTTTGTGTGGTTAGTCAATTTATGAGTGGTCCTTGCACTACACGGGAGACAGTTTTACGTATTGTTAAGTACTTGAAGGGAGCACCTGGCAAAAGGCTTTTGTTCAAGAATAATGGACATCTTAATATCATTGGTTACTCTGATGCTGATTGGGCCGGGTGTCCTATTGATAGGAGATCAACTTCTGGCTGTTGTGTGTTCTTGGGAGGCAATCTTGTGAGTTGGAAAAGTAAAAAGCAACAGGTTGTGTCTCGATCAAATGTAGAGGCGGAATATCGCGCCATGGCTCATGTGACTAGTGAGCTGCTTTGGTTGAGGATGTTATTATCCGAACTCAACATGCCATCCTTAGCTTCTTCAGTTCTATATTGTGATAATCAGTATGCTATGTATATTGCTTCAAATCCAGTTTGTGCGGGAAAAGATTCAAAGCAATGAAATAATACTTCAATACACACGGACCGAAAACCAACTTGCTGATCTTTTCATTAAGTCATTGCGGGGTAGTAGAGTGATTGCTTTGTGTAACAAGTTGCACCAACTTGAGAGGGAGTATTGAAGTGTTAATTATTTGGGCTTATTGTTAGTAAGGGTATTTTGGTCTTCTTTATTAGTGAACTCTAATTCTCACTATACATATTGATGTAATCCCTTATTATGAAATCATAATCATCTTTTCTCCTTCTACAACCATGACGTCCTTTTGCTTATGCTCGAGTTTTCCATATACCTGGTTCAAGTTGCCAGAACCAAAGTACATGTATGATTTCGCTATAGAAATGCATAGGAAGAGTTTTGACGTTAAATATCTTGCATCCCCTGATTTACTTCAAATGAAGTGTCTTTTAGAAACCAGGTTCTATTACTTCTCTTTATGTGTGCTTACCTCATGCTTCACCAGAGGTGTGCTACTTATGTTTGTGCAGGTCGATGTAGTGGCGACAACAGCTGGTGGCATAGACGAAGATCTTATAAAATGCCTTGCGCCTACATACAAGGGTGATATTTCCCTGCCTGGAGCTCTCTTGCGCTCGAAAGGATTGAATCGCATCGGTAACCTATTGGTTCCTAATGACAGTTATTGTAAATTTAAGGACTGGATAATTCCAATATTTGACCAGATGCTGAGGGAGCAGAAAGAAGAGGTACTTTCTTTTCTTTGATGTAGTGGGCATTGCCCATTGGGCTTCCGCGGGATACCTTAGGATGCATGCGGTATTTTCGTCAACTTTTTTCCCTCGATTCAGACCATTTGAGTCCCCATAGTAGAATATTGGTTTTGGATAATTGTTTTAATAAGGGCATCCCATGGTGGAAACTATTATACGACTCCAAGTTCCCCTCGAATCAGACCATTTGAGTCCCCATAGTCTATGATCCCATGGCCAGAGGTGCAATTTCTAATTTCTTCCCTTTGGCTAATGCAGAATGTATTGTGGACCCCTTCTAGGATGATTGCTCGCTTGGGGAAAGAGCTTAACGATGAAAGGTCATACCTTTATTGGGCACACAAGGTGAGTCGATCAAGGTAATCCTATTGCACAAGGTTACAATTATCTGCTGTACATCTCTTATGTAATTGTTTCTTTATTGGCTTGGGGCACTGGGAGAAGCTTGTTCCTGGGATGGGTATATGAGGTAGGAAAAGGAAAATTTCTTCTTTTTTAACACGGTTCCCCTGTTGGGAGTATTTTAGGGTAGGTTCAAGTCTATTTGTCACTGGGCTTTTTTCTACACATTCGGTGTTTAGACCCAACAACTGCTATTTTAGCTCATTCGGTATAAACCCATAGATTTGCCTTACGTGTGCAAGAAAGTTGTCAGTATCTCACTTCTGTCTAAAGATAGTCCAATAACTTAAGTGGACATTTTGCAGAATAATATTCCTGTCTTTTGTCCTGGGTTAACGGATGGCTCACTGGGAGACATGTTATACTTCCACTCCTTCCGTAGTCCTGGTCTAATCATTGATGTAGTCCAAGGTTAGGCACTTCAGTTCAAATACTCGTTGCACTTGAAGCATAAAGAAGCTTGATGAATAAATTTCTACTCCAACTTCTTTGCAGATATTAGGGCCATGAATGGCGAAGCAGTCCATGCTGGTCCTAGAAAAACTGGATTGATAATCCTGGGAGGAGGGATGCCTAAACATCACATATGCTATCTTTGCTGTCTTCATCAATACAGGCCAAGAATTTGATGGAAGTGATTCTGGAGCTCGGCCAGATGAGGCTGTTTCTTGGGGAAAAATACGTGGGTCTGCCAAAATTGTTAACGTAATTGCTTCATATGCCGAGTCTGAGACTAAAACTTCCCATAATGTCTATAATACCTAAGGAGTTTTAAAATGTTGTTTTATTTGGATTGGACCTGGTACATTGTGATGCTACCATTGCTTTCCCTATACTGGTTGCCGAAACATTTGCTACAAGGAAAGAATTAATTCAACAAGACTGAGGATCTGATGCAAATTTTGGGGGTGTAAAGACTCGCTGGTTTATCTTGCGTTGCTAATTCTTGACCTGACTATCAAGTATCGGCAACTAATTGTAGTTCTTACTCGGTTGCAACATTATATGCTTGAGTCGTTTTTGGAGGACCAGCTCCCAAAGATTTAGCATTTCTTGGGGGCTATCTGCTGGCGGGTGCTACAGGAAATCCCTGAAGCAAACTAGCTTAATTTGTTGGGAAAGGGCCACCAATTGGTGAGGATTTTGTGATCGAATCTGTGGAGTTGTAATCCGATTGCGCTCATTTTTCTTGTTGTTTAACCTTGCACTGGCCACAAGTGGAACGGGACACCATGGTTTGCCACCGAATAGCTATTTTCAATTTTTTGGTTTGTTCCACTACTGGGAAGAGACGATCGTTTCAGTTGTCCTTGAAAAAGGAAATCTTGGAAAGCATGGTAACGCTAACTCTTATCTCGACGAATGACCAAGGTTCAGCAATCATGTTTCTCATTGCATTTATTCATTTATTTTGGATGGAACATGCAAGAGATCACTTTCTACAAAACAAGATATGGAGAAAGGGGGGGATTGTGGGATCCCACAGATAAAGCAAGAATAATGCAGGTTGGGACAATGGTGTGGCTCTAGGAAATTCGCCTGCAGATCGTCAGTCCATCGCCCACGGAAGCATGACAAATTTGGACGCGGACATCCTTGGCCAGCAAGTCATTGAACTCAATCGTCAACTTTCGACCCTTCTTTAGCATCTGTCCAACCACATCTTCTGGCATGGCAACCGATCCTCCCCACAGCGTGTTGTCGTATATGGCCAGCCCGCCCACTCTCACCAGTTTCATCATCCTCTCGTGGTAATTCCAATAGTTGACCTTGTCCGCGTCGACAAAGGAAAAGTCAAAGCTCCCTTCGCTATCAGGCTGCAATTAAGTTACATAACATCACCGTCAGACTCAAAATAGATGAATATTGTGTGAGGTAATTTGATGTGCAATGAGTTGCTTCGTTGACTTGGAAAGAACATTCGCAGTTGTCGGTAGGAAACTTCATAAACAAGGAAAATCTGCAAAGTACCCCACATTTTGCAGTATTTCATCAAGAGCTTGGAGAGCCTCGGATTCAATGAAGTCGATCTTGTGCTCTACACCGGCTTTCTTGATAACGGGTAATCCCATTTCATATGCCGTGCGATCCACATCTATGGCTATTATCTGCAGCAATATGATTATTAGTACCCGAGCAATCCAATCAAATTCCCATATCAGCGGGAAGGATTCAACGAACCACAAGGCGAATGCTAGACAAACCTTGCCATCCTCAGGTATATTAAGGGCAGTGAGTAGGAGAGAGTACCCAGTGAAGACTCCAATCTCAATGGTCCGTTTAGCATTCAGAAGTTTCAGTAGAACTGCCATCAACTGACCTGCATCTGGTGCAGTGCCCATCTCTGCCCTGAGCATCAGCAAATTAATCATTTCTTGGTTTGATCTCATGTAATGAACACAACTGCTAGCGTTCGACAAACAAAACTGGGAGATCACATCCGTCGTTTGACGGAAGTGGAACAAGCTCTAAATGGAGGCTGCATTAATCACTTGAAAAATCCTGTCTTTTACATTGTTAAGAAGCAAGTTTTTTCTTGCCAAGAAGAGAGAGAGAGAGAGGTGAAGAGAGAGACCTCGGATGGATAGCGGTGACTTCTCTAAGCTCCTTCAGCGGTTCTAGCTCACGCGGGAACACGCTCGTGTCCAGAATATACTGCCATAGTTGAGCGTATGGATTGAAAGCAAAATATTAAGGAAGCATTGGCAATCAACAGCAGTGGAAAACGAAAGAAAGAAAGAGGATGTGAAGACAATTGGTAGTGTACCTGATACAACTCCTTACTTTGCAATAACCCCTTGTTGGAGCTCGAGTGTACTTTCGTTTTCTCTTCCATCTTTGCAATAACCAAGAATGCAGTTCGGTCCATTAAATCCTAGAATGCAGTTCGGTCCATTAATGCAATTCTGTTGCAGTTGGGTCCATTAAGCCAGCCTTGCACTCGACCAAAGTTCTTAAGATACACAGTTTGGTGGAGCGGTTGGTTGGTTTTATGATATCACCGTTAGACCCCAAACCAAAGCCAACAAAAGAAGGGGAATGACACAGCCACCCTTCTACTCGTCTACCCTTCTACTCACGTAGAGGACGCAGCCTCAAACTCAAAGCAACATAACAAATGTTTCTACAATGCAAAAAAGTAGCATGAATACATCTCCAATGCAAACTCAATACTCAACTACCAGAAGTTTCCGTCGATAATGGTCGTGTACTACTCGTCGCTAGAGGTGGCAAATGGGTGGATCGGGTCAGATTTGGGTCTGGTCGAATATGGTCCGACCCATATTGACCCATATTTAATGACCCAAACTCGACCCGATCCGCGACTGACCCATACTTGATCCGACCCGTGTTGACCCAAATTATGAAAATACAATAATATTTTAAGAAAATAATATTACTGAAATACTTTTCGGTCCCTACCCCGGCCCTGGCCCTTGCCTCGTCTTGGTCCCCAGTTCCTAGCCCTCGGCCCTGGCTCCGGCCTCGACCCCAGTCGCAGTCTCTGCCTCGGCTCCGATCCTGGCCCAGGCCCCCGATTGTGGCACGGCCTGGTCCCTTGATCCTGGCCCTCGGTCTCGGTCTCGGTCTCGGTCCCGGCCCCGAGCTCGACCTTGGCCTGGGTCCCGGCCCCAAGTCCAGATCTCGGCCCAGTTCCCAACACTGCCCTAGCCTCGGTCCCGACCCCATCCTTGATCACGATCACGGGGACTCGGCACTAGCCCCGATCGCCGGCCCGATCCCAGGACTCGGCCCAGGCCCCGGTTGTTGTCCTGGTCCTGGGACCCCGGCCTCGGCCCCTACCCCGGTCCCGATATCGGTCTCGAGACCCCGCTTCGACCTTGGTTTCCATCCTGGTCCCACGACCCGACCCCGTCCCAAGTCACGTCACCAGCCTCTGCCCCTGCCCCAGTGCTCGGGACCTAGCCACGGCCCTTGCCACAGCCCCGGCCAAGTCCCGGCCTCGACTAGCGACGAGTCGTTGCTAGTCGAAAAACCTGAAAAGATTAGAAAGGAAAGGGATGTAAGTAGTTGCATATCTCTTCTAAACAGATCGAATACCCACTATACATATTCATAAAACCATACCGAAACTCATTAATTTGAACCCACGGTACAACATATGTTCGAAGTCAAAAACAAGTTTTATCTTTTCATCAAAGCTTTATAGATACAAAGAAATATTCATGTCCTCACTAATATCATAAAACAAAAATATCAATGGTACAATCATGGATCAATTTCAACAACTCACTTATCAATGGTCTATTCTATTGATTAATCTCATCATATCACATGTCGATGATCCATTCCATCAATTAATCTCAAATCACATGTTAATGACCCATGCCATTAACAAAATTCGTGCTCAAATATCTAACCATGATCACGCTTAATTCCTTGTGACAAGGCGATCAAGATTCTCCCTTGGCAAGGTCTCCATTTATGATGCCGATCGTTCGGCCTATAAGGATATCCTAACACTAATATGCGCATACCTACAAATCCCTTGCCAGGTTCACATTGATATTGAGTAACACACAATCTCACAAAATCGTCATTCACACATCACAATACAATTTGGAATCGGTATCACAAAACGATGACACAAAACATTTCATATAATCTTTCATGAATATACTCAAAATTAAGCTTTCTGTAATTCTTTCACAAAAATGTTTCGCTTGTCCATACTGCACAATATTTTCCAACCCCCTTCATCAAACCGAATATATATTCCACAGTACATTTCTCACACAATTTTCGGAATCCATTTCATAATTCGAAACGTCTTTCAAGAAACGTTTCTCAAACAATTCACTAGTAACCAAAATATGGTAAATGCCCGATCCATCAAATGTACTATAAACTCCACTTTTACCTTTCAATCAAATCGCATTCTGCAGTAACACGTCTAGTCCTTTTATTTTGAAGAAATGATCTCGCAAACTCAAAGAATAGATGGCACCACTCACTTGGGAAATCTGAAAACTAACTTACGAAGGCTACTCGAGCGGACGCCTTTGAATCCCTATCAAATAAACGAAAAAAATGGATCAAAATCGAGTAACATGCCACTCTAACTAACGACCCCTCTACACTATACCTATTTAACAATAGACCACCTATGCGCTAACAGAAGCTCGCTCATAGCAGAAACCTATTGTTGTCCAGACGACTTGGCCGCTGAAATGGTTTATGCGATAACTTTCTCCTTACAATGCATAAAAAGCCCTTTTTGACATACTACAAGAACCCTCACTTAGCAGCCGACCCAAAAGAGACTGCAAATCGACGATAATTAGCACGTCAGCTACTGGTCGCAGTGTTTATCGCGCGCAGCCAACTTCAAAATCCTGTTCTGGACAAATCGTGAGCCCAAATCAAGTTCTGTCAAATCTCTCGAATCTACAACATCCTAATATTTCATTCCCATATATAAACGCTGCCCGAAAACCATGTAACCGGATTCAGGAAATCAAAATCTATGTAGGTTCGAATTGGTAGCCTAATTCCGAAAATTTCCCTAATTGAACGAAGAAAGCGGTCACGTAATTACCGAACGCTGCGATTTGTAGACAATTCAGCTTGTTGGGATGTCCAGATTGGCTACGCGCGAAGATTTCTCTCTCCTCTCTTCTTTCCCTCATTTCTTCCTCATGGTCGCGCGTCTTCTTCTTGCCTGTGTTTTCCTTATTTTTGTCATCGATGTGATCTCTCTCTCACGATCTGTGTTGTGCTCATACTAGGGATGATCGATTTCTGATCCGATCTAGTCCAATTTTCCTCAAGAATCGAGAACCAAATTGGTTATCCCAGTTCTCAATTTTATAGAACCGGGAACCGGACCACCGGTCCGGTCCGGCTCCTGGACAATTCCATTGAACCAGACACAAGCAAAAAAATAAAATAAAAAAATGCACCATTCCTGGACGGTCCCGGTCCAACAAATATAGAGGCTGGAAATAAAAAGATATCAAAGACGGTGTCCGAAGTGGCAACATTCGAGATGCTCTGGACAAGAGATCTCAAAATCGAACTCAAACAATGAGCGTGTTGTTCCATTCCCGACCTCCATCGTCATATTCATTAATGTCATCATCCCTCATCCAACTTGTCCCCATCAATACAATCAAAATCGCAATTATAATCCCATCTTCCCCTTGGAGACCGCCGAATAAGTGCAGAGATTTCCCCCTTGTGCATGTGGGTCTCCAGTAATGGCAACAAAACAAAAAAGAGATTACATAAAGGAAGAATTGTCAAGCTATTGAATCAAAATTAATCTAAGGCGTAGCAAGGCTAGCACACTCACTCCCTGCCGAAGCTCCAATATTGCAGAAAAACAGCCCATGAACCAGCTGAGGCAAGATCGAGATGGGGATTTTGTTTGGGGACCAAAAAGGCAAGATCAAGAAAGCTCCATACGCATGGAGCTTTCTTGATTATTATTTTTTTTTGAATGATCTGGTCTAGGCGGTCCGGTCCTAGCGGAACCTAAAACTAAGAATCGGATCACTCCCTCTAGAACAGGGAACTAGACCACCGGTCCCGACCCGGTACGGGCAGTCTGATTTGCTCACCCCTAGCTCATATGCACGTCTAGTGGATTACGGAGACGGCACTCTGAAATTTTTTGCCGTGTCGGACACGTGTCTGACACTGCTGGACCCTTTATATATATTTACGGCCATACACTTAAAATAGTCAAAGGGGCCCAATATTTTTTAACCTAATTTCTTACTCTGTCCTCTCGACACCCGCCTTACTCTCGATCCGCCTCTCACTCTCCCTCTCGCGACTCGCCGGCTCCCATCGCTACTTAACCCCCATCGACTCTGCTCGCGACTTGCCTTAGCTCCCCTTCTTCTTGTCGGCCTCTGCTGGCGCATTTGATGTCGCCACACTCCCCCTCCTCTCGCCAACCTGCTCCTCAGCTCCCCTCCTATGCTCGCGCTTCTGCTCGCTAACTCTATCTCTGGTGCTTTGTCTCTCTGTTGATTTAATTTTAAATGTTATCATGTAATGAACTTTATAGGACTCTATGGATTCTATGATTGGTAATAATTGAAGTTTTATGATTCTGAAATTGAGTTGGATGTACAAAGGTGAGTTGAGACTTGAGATTTCAGATAATAGCACATTTGTTAAAAGCCTGAAACAAGACTCTGATCACGCAAGAATCTGCGGATCTCATTTAGTATTTGCTGGTTGATAGAAAACTATATGTGAGGTCTTTGTCTTATATGCATATATAAAAATGGGTTAATACCATTAAAAATACCAAACTGATACACTTATGACAATTTTACCGTAGATTATTTTTTTGACCATAAAAATCTCAAATTGGTATATCTGTGATAAATTTATCCCAAATCGGTACAACTGTGACAAATTTATCATTCATTAGTTTTCTTAAATTTTACAATCGAATTGTTGAATTGGATGATACGTGGCAATTGTTGGGTGTACACGTTTCCCTATATTTGCTATTGGTGCGTTAATTTAAATTTTTCGTGATATTAACTCAATTTACGAAAATTAATAAATGATAAATTTGTCATATGTGTACCAGTTTGAGAGTTTTTATGGTAAAAAATTACTTTTGAGTAAATTTATCACATTTGTATCAATTTAGGATTTTTGGTGGTCAAAAAAATAGTTTGAGGTAAATTTATCACAAATGTATCAATTTGCGATTTTTGGTAGCCAAAAAAATAGTTTGGGGTAAATTTGTCATAAGTGTATCAGTTTGAAGTTTTTCGCAGCATTAACTCTATAAAAATATACATAAAATATACAATGTGTCCCAACGTGTTGGAATTGTCTATTTTTTGAGAATTCACACGTCGGCACGTTGTGTCGTGTCATGTCACGTCGTCGTGTATGGTGTCCCGTGTCCGTGTAACATAGCTAGTGAAGGAAAATGAAGGTGGGCCGTGACTTGGTTAATCTTAATTGGGCAATATATTACAATCACAGCCATGAAGTATCCCTGGTTATATATTGTGAATAGGCCCTCATTTTATTTTTTGCATCATCCAACGCAGAATCGTTTTCGAGGCTACAGGTCATCGAGTAGGCTCCAAAAGATCCCCTTCCCACACCCCCCCCCCCCCCCCCCAACTCAAATGCACGCCTTCGGAGAACATCATGAAGATGCTTCCTATTATTTTCGGGGTTCGATGGAAATAATGCAAGAACAAAGGCAAAAGGGTAATAAAAATGCCCCATCTATAAAAAGCTGTAACTTAGAAACTTGCCTCACTTACTGAAGCTTCGAGAGCCAGCTGCATGTTAATGCCTTATTTTCCCCAGGAATTGAGGGAGCTGTTAAGTTTTTCTGAGATACTGTTAATGCTGACTAATCTGGTGTTTTAAGGACAAAATCAATGAATTTCTCATATGTGTGGAACATATCCCTATTTGGGCACATATGGTATGAACAAACCGAATTCAAAATCCATTAATCGTTTACATGACAATCTGAAGACAAAACAGTAAGAACATTATTTGCATTGGCAGACTCATTGTCCTTTATTAGACTAGTCGAATCATAATTGTCCATCGACTTTTCCCCTTTGCTTTGACCGAAGTACACTCAGTTTTATGGTGTCTGAACTTGTGACAATAATAACATTCAACTTTTTTCTTGTCTTGGCCTGATCTAGATTTCGAACGCCCTCTACTATTACTGCGTCTATCCTGATGATTCGACCTTTCCCTAATAACTAGTCATCGGCTTTATCTGAGCTATTACTCGCATTCAACTTTGTACGCATCTCCGCGGAATTCAGAGAGGCCTTTACATCCTCAAGAGTTGTGGATTCTTTTCCACACAACATAGAATTCACAAAATTCTCGTACGAGTTCGGCAACGAGCATTACACAATTAGGGCTTGATCCTCATCATCTAACTTCAAATCTAGACTTTTCATATTCATAACAATTTTATTAAATTTATCTAGATGTTCTTGGATAGGAGTCCCTTTGTGCATCTTTAATGTATAAAGACGTTGTTTCAAAAATAATTTCGTCGTAAGATATTTCTTCATATAGAGACTTTCTAGTTTTTGCCATTATCCCGAAGCCGTTTCTTCATCATCAACTTCACGAAGCACCGTGTCAGACAATGATAATTGGATGGTGCTTTATGCCTTCTCTTCCATCTCCTCGATCTCTGCGGTAGTCATGTCGTCGGAATAATTCCCATCCAAGACTCTAACCGTGCCTTCCCAATGCAGCAAAGCTTTCATCTTTATCCTCCATAGCTCGAAATTGTTTTGACCATCGAAGGGCGCCTCTTCAAACTTAATAGATACCATCTCGAATAAAAGACCGAAATTCCTTCGTTCTGATACCAATTTGTTGCGAAAACGCTAAGAGATGCACAAATTCAAGCGCGTAACATCAAGGATGAAAGAAAAATAAAAAACGCACAAGATGTGATATGCGTGGAAAACTCAAAGTGGGAAAAACCACGGGGAGAGAGAGGAGTATAAGTGTACAATCAAAGATCGATAGGTTTGATAAGAAGAAAGTGAAAACAAAGGGTTTCAGGCCAGAAGTTAAAATAAGCATCCCTATGTGATATGCAAGATATCCTTTCTATAGCTCCTATCAAAGAAATTCTAAAACAAAGTGAATGGTCCAAAATAACCTTATCACTAATTTGGAATTCAGAATATAACAATGACCATATCAATATTAATGTATCCATGGATGTCGCGGATAGTACAACACACCAGAGAAAAACATGCCACAAAGATAAGAAGTCATGGGTAACGCGATCTCCATTATAAAAGAAAGGATTAAGTGGGGGTCAACAGATGAGAACTTAGTGAAGTTGCCTGCAGATTGTCATCCCATCACCTATCGAACCATGAAAAATTTGGACTCGAGCATCGTTGGCGAGTAAATGATTGAACTCAATCAGCAACTTTCGACCCTCCTTATGTTTCTCTACACCGCCATGTTCAGCCACCGCAACGACGATTTGCCAGAGGGTGTTGTTGTAGATGACTAGTCCTCCCACTTTTACCAGTTTCATCAACCTCCCATGATAATTCAAGTTATTAAATTTTTTCGCATCGACAAAGGCAGAGTCAAAGCTCCCGTCATTATCTAGCTGCAATTTGTTTCGTTATGCCAAATCCCCATCAGATACAAGCAGTATATAGAGTCTGTCACAATGTACGAAAGAAAATTCTCATGCTGTTACTGATGTACCGTATTTTGAAGTGAAATTAGCTTGCTCTATCAAAGTATATTTGATGAAAAATATAATCGTTATTCATTGTTATCAGATTACATCATCTATATATATAGTAAGCATTAAGGCTCACTAATTATATAAAAGACTAAACTACCCCTTCAACACTCCCCCTTAAATTGGGGCATAAACATAAAAGATCCTAAACTTGTTACACAAAGTAATTACTCTACTGCCCTGTAATGACTTAGTGAAAAGATCAGCAAGTTGGTCTTCAGTTCGTATGTATTAAAGTGTTATGTCCTTGCTTTGAATCTTTTCTCACACAAAATGACAATCTACTTCAATATGTTACATTCTCTCATGAAAAATCAGATTTGAAGCGATATGCATAGTAGATTGGTTATCACAAAAAAGAACCAAGGGAGCCGATGATGATATACTAAGTTCGGATAATAACATGCTCAACCAAATCAACTCACTAGTCACACGAGCTATAACTCGATATTCCGCCTCAGCACTTGATCGAGATACCACTTGTTGTTTTTTTACTTTTCCAACTCACAATGTTGCCTCCCAAGAATACACAATAACTAGAAGCTGATCACCTATCAAAAGGACAACCAGCCTAATTAGCATCAGAGTAGCCAATAACATCAAGAAGTCTGTGATTCTTGAACAATATTACTTTGCCCGGTGCTCTCTTCAAGTATTTAACTATACGTAGCACTGTCTCCCAATGTGTAGTATAAGGAGTACTCATAAATTGATTAATAACACTAACAACAAAAGAAATATTTGGTCGGGTAACAGTTAAATAATTGAGCTTACCCACTAGTCTCTAATATTGATTGCGATCATGAAGTAATTCGCCATATTCTGTACCAAGCTTTACATTAGGATCCATCGGAGTATTAACAGGTTTCGCTCCAAGAAAACCAACCTCATTGAGAATTCATTACATATTTTCGCTGCGATGCTAAGATGCCATCATGTGAGTAGGCCACCTCAATGCCCAAGAAGTATTGCAAACAATCCATATCTTTTGTGCTAAATTTTGCCTGTAAAAACTGTTTCAAATTTTTTATGCCCACAGAATCATTACCAGTAATGATAATATCATCCACATATACGACCAGGAGAACACAACCACAAGGGAAGTAGAGCTAAATACAGAATTGTCACGTCCCGACTCTCGAGCCCGCGACATCCCTTGCCAAATCGCCACCAGGTCATAATAGATAGCGTCCCAGGCAACTGCTATCGACCTAAGATTATATTGCGCAAGCGGAACGTACCATCTTCCATTCAATAAAACCATATGGGATAGATAGAAAGTAAAGCCAGATTGCAAAACACTAAAGGCTGATGAGAATAGATGATTTATAACCTTACAGAGCCATCAACTGATAAATACAACCCCATACTTCGGGGCGGCCCTCTAGGACTGACAAAAAGATACAGGAGTCAGGTAAGGTTAACTCTTATCTATCCCAAAACAGTATCCCCCACAAAAAATATCAACAGTTCCCTGACTACAAAAAGGAACCTAACCCTCTACTGGGAAGACTCGACATCCGTGTCGTAATAACCAACCGGGGGAGCCGGGTCGTTCGGGTCATCACAAGAACTCTGGCTAGAATGCACAGAGGGGGCTATCGATTGCTCAGGCTCGAGCTCGAGCTCCATACCAGGCGCGGGGTCCACCACTTCCCCATCAGGTGTATCAATATCCATCGGGTCCCAAGCGGGGATATTAGGGACCCCCTGTAGAGGTGGCCCCTCAAATCCTCGAAGCGGACCGAAGAGGTCCATCCCATCACGAAGATACCAGGCCTTAAAGAGGTGTGCCACCAGATGTGGCATCCCTTCATCAACCCATATCGTCGTGATGTGACGTTCCCACATCTGGTCCGTACCTGGTACCGGATGGAGACTGATATCAAGTGATGAGTCAGTGGGGGTGCCGAACCGCACTGGTCTTTCCATTACTTCGGACCTGAAAAATTTGTCCCACGACGGGGTGAGAAATGAATCTCAGTGAATCAAGCCTAATCTCGGTTAGGACAATGATTCGCCCAGAACACCCTAAGTACCACAAAAAGATCACAAGATATCAACAGAGATATATATATATAAATATCAATCACAACAAATCTGTCAAATCTACCACCAACAGAAGCACAACCACTGAGGCATACACAAGTCCATTATTAATCAATGACCCACGCGACTGGCGTGATAAAAACATCAATAGTGCGATTCCGCACTCTTCTGGCAAAAACCAGGCTACGTCCACTTTACCCTCTCAGCGACGGCTACTACAAGCGGTGTATCCAGTGCACCCGGCACGGCACTGCAAGTAGGCATTCCTTAAAAAGGAGCTTCGGTCCATCACAAGCTGCGACCGGCATCCGATAATCCCTTAAAACCGTACGACTGGCACGGGGCATGGATTATCGTGCTTCTGACAAGTCGCGAATTTCCATACAATCAGTACGGTACAAGTACCCACGGTACAATGCGAACTTGCCAGGTATCGTCATTGACCCTTTAAATGACCACACAAATTGCATTCGGCAATCAACTCATTGATTATCTTGGATTAACGCCAAAATCCACAAGAAATACAGTCAACTCGGCCCCAAGGCCCACAAGACTCCCAATTGAGCATTTCGGCCAGGCAAACAAACCAATCAAGCAATTCACTCACTCTCAAGTAATCAACTTTACCCGGCAATTTCAAGCTCAATTCATATTAGAAATCTTAATTCTCAGTCAAATTATAGCAATCAATCGTTCGCTCGTCTCTACCCTGTCACTCATTCGCGAGCAACTCAATCAATCAATTAATTGCTAATTTACCACAAATAGCCACAGACAAATAATCGATCGACCATGTATCCTAACCATGGTTTCTATCTATACCGGTCCCGATCGAAATAATTTTTTTTTATAAATAAATAAATAAATAAATACATAATTAATTAAATAAATAAATCAGACTAATTCTAAGCGCAATTAGCGCCCTAACCAAGGTTTAGAGTCAACTCACAATGTGAGTTAGCTCGACCGGCGACGGCGGCGGCGGAGGCGGCGGCGGCGGCGATAAAACTAAGGTTTATCGCGCGGCGGATCGAGCTCAAACTTCGGCGACACCCCGTGGGAGTCCGGCGAGGTCGCCGGAACAGGTGGCCGGCGGTGGAGCTCCGGCGAGCGGCGGCCGGCGGCCTGCAACAGTGAACAACAGAATATTCAATCCGGCAACTCAACTGTTTTGGCCGTTTTCCGGCGACACGGGCCGGGACAAGGCCGGCCAAGGGTCGGGGGCTCACCCAGGGGTCGGTGGGGGTCGGCCGGGACAGGTGGACGGCGGCGGAAGGCGGCCGGCGGTGGCGGACAGCAGCGATCAGTGGCCGTCCTGTTTTTGCACCGAAACAGGGGTCTCGGTCGGCGGCGGTTTCCGGCGGCCACGCGCGGCGACCGGCGGAGCCGAGCTGGGTGGCGGTAGAGGAGACTCAGGGGAGTCGTCTGGCGGTGGCGGTGTGGCACGGCGGCGACGGTGGCGGCCGGAACGAAGATCGGAACAAACCGGGTTCAAAACAGAGCACCGGAACTTTCGGGCCGGATTCCGGCGATTCCGGCTGCTGACGGTTGGCGACGAGGGGTCGGATCGGTCGAGGGGAAGTCGGGGGTTAGCTGGGTGGTGGTGGTCGGCGTCGGTGGCGGCCGGAGAAGACCGCGGAGTCCTCGGGTCGCCTGACCGGAAAACAGGGGACGTTCGGCCGTGGGTTTTCTTCGGCGAAACGGCGGCGACGGCGGCTCGGCCGGGGTCCAGGCGACGGCGGGGAGTAGCTGGAGGTAGTGGCTGCCGAGGGTGATGTGGTGGTCGCGAAAAATGGCCACGAACGGAGATGATTCGATCGGTTGAAGAAGCGTTCGTCGGTCAACAAAAAAAAATGAAGAAGAGAAGAAGAACAGGGAAGAAGAAACAGAAAAGAAGAAGAAGGCAGCGGCAGAGAGAGGACGGGCGTTGGGCAGTGAAATGGAGGGCCCAACCTTGACTTTGAAGACCCAAAATTAAATTTTTTTGTCTCTTATGAATGAATAATTGGGGGGCAAAATGGTAATTTTGGCGCGCCGGGACTGAAACGAAATTTTTGGTGTACTGATTGAAGGGTAATTTCGGCAATTTCACTGGTCAAGCTCGATCAGGGTTAAGCTCGTTTGCAAAAAC
Source organism: Rhodomyrtus tomentosa (assembly GCA_028455895.1). Taxonomy (NCBI): domain Eukaryota; kingdom Viridiplantae; phylum Streptophyta; class Magnoliopsida; order Myrtales; family Myrtaceae; genus Rhodomyrtus; species Rhodomyrtus tomentosa. The sequence goes on from JAPCWY010000004.1 coordinate 39,269,621, forward strand.
GGCAATTTAAAAATCGCCGCGGATTAATTTCGAAACTCAATTCGAAATAATCTAAAGTTCGGAATTCGTCCAAATTTTCGTCTTTTCAGTCCTTATAGTCCAAAATGGGCGTCGACTATGACTACACATTCATATCATTTAATCGACTTCCGGCGCTTACAAGGATTGAATTTCCAGGACGTCACAACTCTCCCCCACTTAGGAAATTTCGTCCTCGAAATTACAACACAGTTCTAATTACTCAAAAAGAGAGGGATAACTAAGCTTCATAACTTCTTCGTTCTCCCATGTAGCTCCTTCAGTACCATGGTGTTGCCAAACCACCTTGACTAACGAAATTGTCTTGGATCGTAGTATCTGCTCTTTCCTGTCTACGATCCTGACTGGTCGCTCCACGTATGATGCCCGTTCATCCAAATCAATTTCCTCGTAACTCAGCACATGAGCAGGGTCTGGCTCATACTTCCTCAACATCGATACGTGGAAAACATTATGCACTTGAGCAAGTCTAGGCGGCAATGCGAGTCGATAAGCCAAAATTCCAATTCGTTCTAGGATTTCAAATGGTCCAACGTACCTCGGGCTCAGCTTTCCTTTCCTGCCAAAACGGGATGTTCCTCTCATAGGTGACACTTTCAGAAAGACATGATCACCTACTTGAAATTCCAAAGGTCTTCGCCTTTTATCAGCATAACTTTTCTGGCGACTCTGAGCTGTCTTTAATCTATCTCTAATCACTTTAATTGCTTCCATCGACTGTTCTACTAACTCAGGGCCAGTTATCTTCCTTTCTCCAACCTCATCCCAACAGACTGGTGTCCTGCAAGCCCTACCATACAAGGCCTCAAAAGGTGCCATCTTAATACTCTATTGGTAGCTGTTATTATAGGCAAATTCAACCAAATGCAAATGTTCCTCCCAGTTACCTCTGAAATCCAAAACACATGCTCTCAACATGTCCTCCAAGGTCTGAATCGTTCTTTCAGACTGGCCATCTGTCTGTGGGTGATAAGCTGTACTAAATTGCAGCTTCGTTCCTAAAGCAGTTTGTAGACTCTTCCAAAATGTAGCGGTGAATTTAGGATCTCGATCAGAAGTGATCGTCACTGGCACACCATGCAACCTTACAATATGCCTCACATACAACTCTGCGTATCTGTCTAAGGCGAAGTCCTTTCTTACTGGAATAAAATGCGCTGACTTCGTTAGTCTATCCACCACGACCCAAATTGAATCATGCCCTCGCTGACTCCTCGGCAAACCCATCACGAAATCCATCGTGATATGTTCCCACTTCCACTCTGGAATTTCCAAAGGTTGTAGTAGTCCTCCAGGTTTGCAATGCTGCTCCTTGACCTGCTGGCAGGTCAAACACTTAGCCACATGTTTGGCTATATCAGTTTTCATACTATTCCACCAGTAATGCTGTTTCAAATTCTGATACATCTTTGTACTCCCAGGATGAATACTATAACTACTACGATGTGCTTCTGATAATATCTCCTCCTTTAAATTTTCATCCTCCGGCACAACCAAACGTCCTCTAAACTTAAGTATCCCATCCAGCTATTTGAAAATCGACGCTTCGTTTGGTCGGATCTCCTTGCAGGATCTTCTGAATAAAGGGGTCTGTGGACTGCAAGGCCTTAATTTTTACTTGCACTTCTGGCTCGATTCTCAAGGTAGCCACGAGACTCGACAGGTGGCTTATCTCCAGTTTAAAGTCTGAGTCTCTTAATTGCTCAAGTAAGCGCCACTCCTGCACCTGCAATTGAGCAATCACTGATTTTCTACTCAGGGCATCAGCAACCTTATTCGCCTTACCAGGATGATACAGGATCTCACAGTCATAGTCTTTTAATAATTCCATCCATCGGCGCTGTCTCATGTTCAGCTCCCTTTGAGAGAACAGGTATTTCAGACTCTGATGGTCGGTGTACACCTGAAAACTTTCCCCAATCAAATAGTGTCTCCAGATCTTCAAGGCAAATACGACCGCAGCTAACTCCAAGTCGTGTGTGGGATAATTCAACTCATGCGGTCTCAACTGACGAGACGCATACGCTACCACCCTGCCATGCTGCATTAAAACACAACCCAGCCCCCTAAGCGAAGCATCGCTATAAATTTCATAACCACCAGGACCAGACGGAATTGTCAGAACAGGAGCCGTAGTTAGCCTATGCTTAAGCTCTTGGAAACTACGCTCGCACTTGTCCGTCCATTGAAACTTCATATCTTTCTTCAGCAATTTAGTCAAAGGCGAGGCTATAGCTGAGAATCCTTCCACAAATCGTCTGTAATAACCTGCCAAACCCAAGAAACTTCTAATTTCTGTAGCAGTTGTCGGTCTCGACCAATTAATAACTGCCTCAATTTTAATCGGATCCACAACAATACCTTCACCCGAAACTACGTGGCCTAAGAACGCCATGCTAGCTAACCAAAACTCACGCTTACTGAACTTAGCATATAATTGATGCGTTCTCAGAGTTTCCAGAACTATTCTCAGGTGTTGCTCATGATCTTCAGAACTCTTCGAGTACACTAGGATATCATCTATAAAAACGATTACAAAGCGATCCAGAAACTCCTTGAACACTCTATTCATCAAATTCATAAAAGCAGCAGGAGCATTCGTCAAACCAAACGGCATTACTGTGAACTCGTAATGCCCATAACGTGTTCTAAATGCCGATTTCGGTATATCCTCTTTTCTGATTCTCAACTGGTGGTATCCCGTCCGTAGATCAATTTTTGAAAATATAGATGCTCCCTGCAGCTGATCGAATAAGTCATCAATTCTTGGCAGTGGGTACTTATTCTTGATCGTCACCTGATTCAACTGCCTATAGTCAATACACAATCTCAAAGACCCATCCTTTTTCTTGACGAACAAGACAGGTGCTCCCCATGGCGATGCACTAGGGCGAATGAACCCCTTGCCTAACAACTCCTGCATTTGAACTTTGAGTTCCTTCAATTCTGATAACGCCATTCTATATGGCGCCTTAGAAATCGGCTCTGTCCCCGGAGCTAATTCTATCACAAACTCGATTTCTCTTTATGGTGGTAAACCAGGTAATTCTTGGGGGAAAACATCTGGAAACTCACATACAATCGCAATATCCTCCAATTTTAATTCTTTAGCAGATGTATCTACCACAGAAGCCAAATAACCTTGGCACCCATCTCCCAACAATCGAGTCGCTTCTAATGACGATATCATCACAGTCGAGGTTCCTCCTCGATTACCCAAAAATTCATAGCTACTACCATCCATCGGATTAAACCGTATTACTTTATTAAAGCAGTCCATTGTGGCTCTTTGCTTTACCAACCAATCCATTCCCACAATCAAGTCAAAATCGTACATTTCTAGCACAATCAAATCTATCTTACTCTCATGGCCATCCACCACAAGTCTGCAATCAGGACAGCTTACTGTAGCCACTACTTTATCTTTCAATGGCGTAGATATTAAGCACAATTTCTAAAGGTACCAAGTTCAATTCAGATAATTTAACAAACTGATCCGCAACAAACGAATGGGTGGCGCCCGGATCAAATAAGGCATATGCTACTTGGTCATGCAAGAGGACCGTACCTGTAACAGTCGACGAATCCTTCGCCGCTTCTCGAGTGACTGCAAAAACCCTTCCTTGTGCAGGCGGACGATTCTGGAAGTTTGACGGCACAGATCCTCTAGGCTGTCCTCCCTGCTGGGGTTGTGCCTGTCCACCTTGCCTCTGCGGGCAGTCCCTCACCTGATGGCCCAGCTGGCCACAACCAAAACAGGCACCACCTTGATACGGGCACAAACCAGGCCCATGCCTCTGTCGACACAAGCTGCATACCTCATTCTGACGAAATGCCGGCTTACTAATCGCCCCTCGGCGATTTGGTGGAATGTGACTCCGGTTGTTAAACATGGGTTTCTTCCCTTGTCTCCTATCGAATCTGTTTGGGGAAACAAATCGTGATCCAGATGCAGTAGCCCTTTCAGACAAGTCCCGCTCCACTATCAACGCCCTCGCGTAGATATCATCATAGTCTTGGAGGTCAAGCGGTGCCAGGGCACTCTTAATCTCGGGCTTCAATCCGTCCTTGAACCTTCTAGCCCTATCCTCCGGATCCTCAATCATTCTCGGAGCATACTTGGACAGTTCATAAAACTTTGCCTCGTACTGGTCAATAGTCATCTGATTCTGACGGAGGCGGAAAAATTCAGCCATCTTTTGCTCCCTAGCTGTCCTCGAAAAGTATTTATTATTGAAAACTTCCACAAAAGTATTCCATACTGGAATTGTACCTTCTGGAAAAGTTCTACCCTTGACAGCTCTCCACCACATACTAGCATTCCCTTCAAGTTGATAAACTGCCAAAGTAACTTTATCCCTATCTGAGCATCTTAGCAAATCGAATGCTTTCTCCATCCCTTCGACCCATCGAGTAGCAGCTTCCGGGTCTCCACTTCCAGTGAATTGAGGTGGCTTCAATTTGAGAAACTGTTCCACCAGCTTTTGAGCCCTACGCTCCTCACTGTCATGTATAGGTAGGGAACTCGTCGATAGAACTGCAAACAGAATAGCAGATGAAGTCCCAGCAGCAGCGACAGTAGCTGCGGCTTGATTCCTTACTTGCTGCCCCATCAAATCTCCAATAGTACCTAAGGCTTGCATGACTTCCGCCATGGTCGGTTCCCTTCCAGTAGGTCCTGTAGGTTCTGCAGCAGAGGCTGTAGTAGGGGGTGCAATAGGGGACACCGCAGGCGGTATTCTTTCAGTATCGACCAATTCTTCCACCGGCCTTAAAGGCCTCCTTCGAGGTGCTCGGGGTGCTCTTCTACCACGTCCGCTCATTTTGCAGTAAAAGGTGAAGTCCTGCTTACCCCATAGCAAAACGTGGTCAGAAAGAAACCCTTAAATTCTACCACATAATTAGCAATCATAGGCATAATAACCAAGAATCTTACTAACTATCCCATTTCTCAACGCTCCTTATCACTCCATGCCAGTGACCAGATGGATCAGGCTGACCTTGCTCTGATACCACCTTGGGCGGGGATGTCACGTCCCGACTCTCGAGCCCGCGACATCCCTTGCCAAATCGCCACCAGGTCATAATAGATAGCGTCCCAGGCAACTGCTATCGACCTAAGATTATATTGCGCAAGCGGAACGTACCATCTTCCATTCAATAAAACCATATGGGATAGATAGAAAGTAAAGCCAGATTGCAAAACACTAAAGGCTGATGAGAATAGATGATTTATAACCTTACAGAGCCATCAACTGATAAATACAACCCCATACTTCGGGGCGGCCCTCTAGGACTCACAAAAAGAGACAGGAGTCAGGTAAGGTTAACTCTCATCTATCCCAAAATAGTATCCCCCACAAAAAATATCAACAGTTCCCTGACTATAAAAAGGAACCTAACCCTCTACTGGGAAGACTCAACATCCGTGTCGTAATAACCAATCGGGGGAGCCGGGTCGTTCGGGTCATCACAAGAACTCTGGCTAGAATGCACAGAGGGGGCTACCGATTGCTCAGGCTCGAGCTCGAGCTCCATACCAGGCGCGGGGTCCACCACTTCCCCATCAGGTGTATCAATATCCATCGGGTCCCAAGCGGGGATATTAGGGACCCCCTGTAGAGGTGGCCCCTCAAATCCTCGAAGCGGACCGAAGAGGTCCATCCCATCACGAAGATACCAGGCCTTAAAGAGGTGTGCCACCAGATGTGGCATCCCTTCATCAACCCATATCGTCGTGATGTGACGTTCCCACATCTGGTCTGTACCTGGTACCGGATGGAGACTGATATCAAGTGATGAGTCAGTGGGGGTGCCGAACCGCACCGGTCTTTCCATTACTTCGGACCTGAAAAATTTATCCCACGACGGGGTGAGAAATGAATCTCAGTGAATCAAGCCTAATCTCGGTTAGGACAATGATTCGCCCAGAACACCCTAAGTACCACAAAAAGATCACAAGATATCAACAGAGATATATATATAAATATCAATCACAACAAATCTGTCAAATCTACCACCAACAGAAGCACAACCACTCAGGCATACACAAGTCCATTATTAATCAATGACCCACGCGACTGGCGTGATAAATACATCAATAGTGCGATCCCGCACTCTTCTGGCAAAAATCAGGCTACGTCCACTTTACCCTCTCAGCGACGGCTACTACAAGCGGTGTATCCAGTGCACCCGGCACGGCACTGCAAGTAGGCATTCCTTAAAAAGGAGCTTCGGTCCATCACAAGCTGCGACCGGCATCCGATAATCCCTTAAAACCGTACGACTGGCACGGGGCATGGATTATCGTGCTTCTGACAAGTCGCGAATTTCCATACAATCAGTACGGTACAAGTACCCACGGTACAATGCGAACTTGCCAGGTATCGTCATTGACCCTTTAAATGACCACACAAATTGCATTCGGCAATCAACTCATTGATTATCTTGGATTAACGCCAAAATCCAAAAGAAATACAGTCAACTCGGCCCCAAGGCCCACAAGACTCCCAATTGAGCATTTCGGCCAGGCAAACAAACCAATCAAGCAATTCACTCACTCTCAAGTAATCAACTTAACCCGGCAATTTCAAGCTCAATTCATATTAGAAATCTTAATTCTCAGTCAAATTATAGCAATCAATCGTTCGCTCGTTTCTACCCTGTCACTCACTCGCGAGCAACTCAATCAATCAATTAATTGCTAATTTACCACAAATAGCCACAGACAAATAATCGATCGACCATGTATCCTAACCATGGTTTCTGTCTATACCGGTCCCGATCGAAATAATTTTTTTTTATAAATAAATAAATAAATAAATAAATACATAATTAAATAAATAAATAAATCAGACTAATCCTTAGCGCAATTAGCGCCCTAACCAAGGTTTAGAGTCAACTCACAATGTGAGTTAGCTCGACCGGTGACGGCGGCGGCGGCGGCGGCGGCGATAAAACTAAGGTTTATCGCGCGGCGGATCGAGCTCAAACTTCGGCGAGACCCCGTGGGAGTCCGGCGAGGTCGTCGGAACAGGTGGCCTGCGGCGGAGCTCCGGCGAGCGGCGGCCGGCGGCCTGCAACAGTGAACAACAGAATATTCAATCCGGTAACTCTACTGTTTTGGCCGTTTTCCGGCGACACGGGCCGGGACAAGGCCGACCAAGGGTCGGGGGCTCACCCAGGGGTCGGTGGGGGTCGGCCGGGACAGGTGGACGGCGGCGAAAGGCGGCCGGCGGCGGCGGACAGCCGCGATCAGTGGCCGTCCTGTTTTTGCACCGAAACAGGGGTCTCGGTCGGCGGCGGTTTCCGGCGGCCACGCGCGGCGACCGGCGGAGCCGAGCTGGGTGGCGGTAGAGGAGACTCAGGGGAGTCGTCTGGCGGTGGCGGTGTGGCACGGCAGCGACGGTGGCGGCCGGAACGAAGATCGGAACAAACCGGGTTCAAAATAGAGCACCGGAACTTTCGGGCCGGATTCCGGCGATTCCGGCGGCTGACGGTTGGCGACGAGGGGTCGGATCGGTCGAGGGGAAGTCGGGGGTTAGCTGGGTGGTGGTGGTCGGCGTCGGTGGCGGCCGTGGCGGCCGGAGAAGACCGCGGAGTCCTCGGGTCGCCTGACCCGAAAACAGGAGACGTTCGGCCGTGGGTTTTCTTCGGCGAAACGGCGGCGACGGCGGCTCGGCCGGGGTCCAGGCGACGGCGGGGAGTAGCTGGAGGTAGTGGCTGCCGAGGGTGATGTGGTGGTCGCGAAAAATGGCCACGAACGGAGATGATTCGATCGGTTGAAGGAGCGTTCGTCGGTCAACAAAAAAAAAATGAAGAAGAGAAGAAGAACAGGGAAGAAGAAACAGAAAAGAAGAAGAAGGCAGCGGCAGAGAGTGGACGGGCGTTGGGAAGTGAAATGGAGGGCCCAACCTTGACTTTGAAGACCCAAAAATTAAATTTTTTTGTCTCTTATGAATGAATAATTGGGGGGCAAAATGGTAATTTTGGCGCGCCGGGACTGAAACGAAATTTTTGGTGTACTGATCGAAGGGTAATTTCGGCAATTTCACTGGTCAAGCTCGATCAAGGTTAAGCTCGTTTGCAAAAATGGCAATTTAAAAATCGCCGCGGATTAATTTCGAAACTCAATTCGAAATAATCTAAAGTTCGGAATTCGTCCAAATTTTCGTCTTTTCAGTCCTTATAGTCCAAAATGGGCGTCGACTATGACTACACATTCATATCATTTAATCGACTTCCGGCACTTATAAGGATTGAATTTCCAGGACGTCACAAGAATGATCTACAATGCAACACCGCAAATCAAATTGAATAATTGCATCACTGAAACGATCAAACCAGGCACATGGAGACTGTTTCAACCAATATAATGCATTGTGCAGGCGACAAACACTGATACACTTTCCCTGAGCAACGAACCTCGAGGGTTGCTCCATATGTACCTTATTTGCCAAATCCCTATGAAAAAAAGGCATTCTTGACATCAAGTTGGTGAAGAGTCCAACCATTATGGATATCAAAAGAGATGAAAACACGAACGGAAGGTACCTTGGCTACAGGAGGGAATGTGCATCATAATCAACTCTATCTGTTTGGGTGTAACCTTTGGCAACTAGACATGCCTTCAGACGCTCAACAGTGTCATACGGTTGAAACTTTACTGTGAAAATCCAACGGCACGCTGCAGCTTGTTTTCCAGCAGGTAGTGATGTAAGTTGCTATGTCCCATTATCCTGTAGTGCTTGCATTTCATTTTTCATGGCCTGTCGCCAACCTAGATGGGTAAGAACCTCTACAACTGTGCTTGGCACAGACACCGCAGATAAAGAAGCAACGAATGGGGAAAATGCAGGAGAAAGACAATCATAGGATAAAAATTGAGAAAGAGGGTAACATGTATGTGTATGACAAGACAATCTAATATAGAGAGTAAACCAATGATTGGGTTGACCAACACAAGAGCGTACACCTTTGCACAATGAATTGGGATTTTCAGTAGTAGAATCAGGCTCAGAGGAAACTGGTAGATCAGGAGACGAGACGTTGACTGGTGGAGAATGATGCATATCCAATGTAGGTAGCGACTGTACTACCACACTTTGAATAGATCGGCGTCGAATAGGTCTTGTCAACGAACTAAAAACTAGGTGGTGATGCTGATGACTCAGGTATACTGACCAAGGGAATAGGCGATAGTGGAGCCATAGTCGAAGACAAAATATCTTTCAAAGGACCCACTATAGAGGAGTAATATGATTGATCTTAAAAAAAAGTTACATCTACTGACACATATAATCGCCGACTAACTGGACTTATACCCTTTTTGAGTTCGAGCATATGCAAGAAACACACACTTATCAGCCCGTGCATCAAGCTTATCATGACAAGGAGCAAGACGATGCACAAAATATACACACTCAAACACATGAAATGGTAAAGTAAAAAGTGAATTTGTAGGATGGATATTAGAGAAAGGTATGCGCCATGAAGCATTGAGGATGAAATACGAATTATGAGATAGCATGATGTAATAACAACATGCCCCCAGTAAATTTTAGGGTGGTTCGTATGAAAAAGGAGGCAACGAGCCACATCTAGAAGATGACGGTTTTTTTTTTTTTTCGTTCAGCCACTTTATTCTATTAGGGGTATAGGGACAACAAGAACTTTAATGCAAAATCCCATGAGACATAAGAAAAAATAGAAAATCAGACGAAATAGTCATATATTCTTTGGCATTATCAAAACGCAAACATTTAATAGAAACATGATATTGATTGAGAATTTTGATGTAAAACATACGAAAACAAGAAAAAAGCTTCAGTTTGATCTTTTATTAAATATAACCACGTTATTCAGGAATAATCATTCACGAATGTAACAACGTATTTGTAATGAAACATATCACTGACACGACGCGGTCCCCAAACATCAGAATGGACCAACTCAAAAGGACTTGACACACGACGCTGGACATTAGAAGGGAACGATACTCGATGATGTTTACCAAAATGGCAAGCATCACATTGGATATGACTTATAGACTCTAAAACAGGTGAAACATGACGAAGAATGTCAGGTGATGGATAACCCATACGACATGAATTTGAAATAAGTCGGAAACAATTTTCTTCTAAGCTGCTGCAGCAACAAGTTCTTTATTCAGGTAGTACAACCCATTGGACTGATGTCCGCCTCCAATCATCCGTCTGGTCTTCAGATCCTGAAAGACACAATGAGTGGAAGTAAACGTTACAAAACAATTCAATTCTCTAGTAAGAGAACTAACATAGAACAAGTTATATGGGAAAGCTAGCAAATGATAAATAGATGAAAGGGTAAGAGAGGGACCCAAGGTTGTTTTCCCTTGACCAGTGATATGGGATTGTGAGCCATCAGCAAATGTAACAGAAATAGGTGATATAGAGGTAATTCCAAACAACAATGTAGAATTATCGGTCGTATGATTTGTGGCACCAGAGTCTACTACCCAAGAAGTGAGTGCAGAAAGAGTAAACAAGATGGGCTACCTGAAGAAATCAGTGCCAAAATAGCAGTAGGAGCAGAGGAATCCACCACGTAGTTAGGACGCACTAAGGACTCGTATTCGCTGTGAGCCAGCATAATAGTATTAGGTAGCTCTTGTGATTGATCGATAACCTTATGTAACAAAGATTCTACTGCTTCCACATAAGCAGCTTGCGGACGAAACTCAGGGTTGTAGAGCATAACAATAAGGCTCAGTATGGCCAGCTTGCTGACAATGGCTGCAATAACGAGGACTTCCAGCACCCCTACCACCATCTCGATCACTACTTGATGAAAAGACAAACTTGCCACGGCCCCGAGGACCACGCCCCCGACTTCCACGACCACCAGAAAACTGAGAGACCATAGTACTCGCTACATGTGCAGATGATAATGAGTCAAGCACGCATCGAAGGACTCGAGAAAAGACCTCATCTACTGATGGAAGAGCACTCTAGGAGATAATCTGCTGTCTGAGAGAAGAATGAGTAGGACCAAGCCCTCGAAGAAATAACACAACTCTCATATCCTGTTGGCGTTTGGCCAACTCTTTAATGTCATTAGTATCAGTCAAATAAGTATCCAGTTTCTCACAAAGCGTAGTGAATCTAGAATAGTCATCAGATGCAAACATGTCTCGAATACGAATGTCAAATAATTCCTCCTACACATCACAAACACAGGTCATATTATCACGACCTGAAAACATAAGAGTACATTTATCCCAAGTAGCTTAGCTGATGTACACTGCATAAACTGAGGACTAATCTTGGAATTCATGGTATTCCATAACAATGTCCGAATAGTAGTATCGCTAGAGCGCTAATCATCAACCTTTGTTTTATCCGTAGGTGGAGATGAAGTCAGATAACTCAGTTGTTTGGTGGCTAAAAGATATGTTTTGACTGCCATAGATTAAGAAGGGTAATTGGTCCCATCAAGCTTAACAGAGGTCAACTTCAAATTAGTGAGACTGGTATCCGTGTTTCCAGAGTTGCAAGCCATAGTTCAATAATAATATAAAAGAGAATTTAACAAAAAATTTGCACCTTGTGTACCAAAGGTGATAATTACTATTAATGGTAATAACTCATCAGAACAAAATCAGAAATCAACATAGGCAATTAACAAATCAACAATGTCTTCCACATTGCATTAACCATGACCAATGAAGCAGACCTCTCTCCCCTTAGACCAGCTATGTCTCAACTCGCGGAAAATTCTAAGTTGTACCTCATTATATGCAACTCCAATGTATCCGAATACGCAATCGACAAAGTCCAGTACTTTCTCGCAACCAAAAAACAGCTATACTAAAGCCTACAACTTTAGCAAGCAGACACCAACTTCAGAAACATCACCGAGCTCCACTTAAGAGAAGGCAAACGGACGCAACAACTTAGAGAATGAAATCACTAGCCTGGCCTTCGTGCTGTTGCTTGACCAGGATTGAATTCGGATCCCAAGAAATAGAACCATCAGTAGGAAGCCACCATAATACCTTGCTCGCTTAAGTGGGAGGAGAAATTCATCCCAATGGATTCACCCCAATGAGAGGAGACCTTAATATTGTGCAGAAAATAACAGGCCAACAATCTCACGGAGGATTTTAACTCAAAGAGTCCTTTACCCAATTCATCCTAATCAAAGTGCAACACCCGTGAATACAGCCGCTTGTTTTGCCAACTACCATTAAACCTACCGAGCTTGTCTTTTCCGAACATGCAACTTGCAAGAAAGCTAAACTCCCATCTGTTATGAAAGATGATCTCCTTGCTGAAGAGAATCAACAATATCGTCTACCTCAAAGAAGATGCCAATAGATTCACGCCTCCAGATTATAATTCGGCAATTGGAGGTGACGAAACAACGGATGGGGTTGCATCGGGCAACGCCAGATCTCGGCTGTGAAGGATGACGCTAATTGGGTGACACCGGATCTGGGCTGCGTCAAGAAACGTCGGGCAACGTCGAGGCAACGCTGGCTGCTCTGGATTTTTTTAATTGAAAGCGCAGAATGGTTTTGATGATTATAGGTCCTGATACTATGATGAAAAATATAATCGTTATTCATTATTCTCAAATTACATCGCGCGCGCGCGTGTATATATATATATATATATATATATATATATATATATAGAGTGAGCAATAGGGTTCACTAATTATAGAAAAATCTAAACTACACTTTCAACAATATCCATAAAAGATTTCTTCCAGAACAGGTGATGCATTAGGAGGAAACTGCATAAAATAGGGAAGGCCTACAAATGACCTACATTTTCCATTAAATCCTCTAGAACTAGGAGAGCCTCGGAGTTAGTGAAGTCGACTTTGTACTCTCCCCCGGCTTTCTTGATAGTGGGAAGTTCCATTTCTTATGCCTTGTGATCGACATCAATGGCTATTATCTGCTGCAATAGTAATTACATGAGCAATTTAATTAAATTCTCTTATAATAAAGCATGATGAGTGCTTGGAGACCTTTCCATCCTCAGGAATTGCTACGGCAGTGAGTAAAAGAGAGTATCCCGTGAAGATACTGATTTCAATTGTCCTTTTGGCAGTGATAAGCTCCAGTAGTATTGCCATCAATTGACCTGCATCTGGCGCAGTCCCCATCCAATACCGGAACAGATATAAAGAAGGAAATTTTAAATCCCTTGTTCACTGCTAGGGGGAAATATCCTCCAGGAAACATCGTCAAAATTGAATGAAAACATTATAAGTCGTGGTCAGTGACTGTATAATAATTTTGTGGACACAAAGCTATGGAGAGAGAGAGAGACCTTGGATGGCATACATAAACTTCTCTTAGCTCCTTAAGAGGCTCTGATTCATTTGGGTACACACTTGTGTCCAAAATGTACTGCGAGATTGAACATATGCATGCAATCAAAGTTTTAAGAAGCAATGATTGTATGAGGGAAGGTAAAGAATCCTACCCATAGCCGTATTGGATTCAATTCATGTTCAGCTTAGCCTATTAGGATTGGCCTGGAGAAAAATCGACAAACCACCGAATGGCCTGCTTTAGACAGTATCGAAGGGTTGGATATTTTTTTGTAGCTTTTGAAGGAAGAAAGCAAAGATAACTTACCGTTTGACTGAAAAGAGGGAAGAAAAATATATGTGAATGACAACAAATGGAGTACCTGATGCAGCTCCTTACTCTGCAACATTGTCTTGTCATAATTTAATGCTGCTTTCATTTTCTCTTCCATTCTTGCTTCTTTCCTTAGAATACTGCCTTCACATCAAGGAAGTGACCCGAAATGACCAAATGTTTCAATGTTGAAAAACATGTTTGTGATTTCTATAGCACATAACTACAAGATCACAGGCTGTGTAGAATTTGGGCAAACGTACATTGCTTTTTTAACAATATATACCTAGATTTTAGCGCTAAAACAATACAATGACAATTATGCCATTAAGTATAATCTAATCTATCAATACTCCCCGTCAAGTTGGGAAATGTAAACATATCAACAACTTGTGCTTAAAATTACAAAATAAATCACGTGTAACTGGCTTCGTGAACAAATCCGCGAGTTGGGAGTGACTGGGAACATGAAGAGTACGCAAAGTTCCATCTTGAATTTTCTCACGAACCAAATGACAATCAATCTCGATATTTTGGTGCGTTCATGGAAGACATGATTAGTGGCGATGTGGATGGCCGCTTTATTATCACAAAAAAGATCAGCAGTGGTAGTGCTGACGTAGAGATCCAAGAGATGCATGTGAAGCCATGTGATTTCGCAAGCAGGAGAAGCTATAGCACAGTATTCAGCTTCTATTGAGGAACGGGCAACGGTGCTTTGTTTCTTGGAACGCCATGAGATAGGACAAGAACCAAGAAACATGCAGTAACCAGAAACAGATCGTCGGGATGTAGAACAAGATGCCTAATCAGAATCTGTATAACCAGGAGAAACAGATGAAAAAAAGAAACCAATGCCGGGATCATGCTTGAGATATCACACAATACAAAGAGCGGCATTCCAATGGTCTTCATTAGGAGAGTGCATAAATTGACTAAGATGTTGCACCGCAAAAAGTAAATTTGGACGAGTTACTATAAGATATAGTAATCTATCAATAAGTCGCTGATATGAACTGGATCCTTAAGAGATGGAGAGGAGTCCGAAAATTGTATATTAGGTTCCATCGGAGTATCAACAGGACGTCCTCTAAGAAGACCGACGTCAGACAAAATATCAAGAGCATATTTCCTTTGTGACAAGAAAATTCTAGACTTGGAATGAGAAACTTCAATGCCCAAGAAGTATTTGAGAGTACCCAAGTCCTTAATGCGGAATTGTGTGTTGAGAAATTTTTCAAGAAGTTGAATCATAACTTCATCATCACCCGTGATCACCAAATCATCAACATAAACAAGGACAATGGCTAAGAGAGAGCCGCAGAGCAATGTAAAAAGTGAATAATCTACCTTAGACTGTTGATTACCAACATCAAGTAACAAAGAAGAAAATTTAGCAAACCATTGCCTTGAAGCCTGTTTAAGACCATAGAGTGATTTCTTAAGACGATAGACTAAGTACTCCCCCTTAGTATGAAAACCCGATGAAAACCTCATGTGAACCTCTTCGTCAAGATCGCCATGCAAAAAAGCATTATTCACATCTAACTAGTAAAGAGGTCAATGACGAATTGAAGCAAGAGCTAATAAAGTACGAACAGTTACCATTTTAGCAACAGGCGCAAAGGTGTCATGGTAATCAATGCCCTCTATTTGAGTATAACCCTTTGCAACAAGCCGGGCTATGTAGCGTTTGATGGTGCCATCATAATTATATTTGATGTGATAAACCCATTTACATCCGATGGGATGTTTGCCAGAAGGAAGAGAAATAATTTCCCAAGTATAGTTTTGTTCAAGGGCCTGTATCTCAGAAGACATGGCATCTTGCCACATGGGAGATTGACACGCAGTGTCATAAGAATAAGGTTCCTGGTCAGAAGATATAGAGGCTAAAAAAGCACGGTGAGTGGGTGAAAATTGCGAGTATGATAAGCCGTTCGATAAAAGGTAAAGAGTACTCGATTCAGTTACCTTAGAGTCCGAAGATGATTGATCAGAGGCCACAACTGCGTAGTGATAGTCACGAAGATAGCTGGGTGGATGGCGTCGCCGAGATGGTCGAGGCATGACCGCGGGTTCTGTGGGTGATGGTGCTGCCATGGGTACAAGAGGTTGAGATTGGGAGGATGGTGCAAGCATCGGGGTGGATGGTTCACCAAGGTCAGGTATAGGCATTGGAATTATCGGACTTTGTTTGGATATGGTATTGTGACGTCCTGGAAATTTGACCTTGGTGAAGTCCCTAAATTCAATAAAATGGATTAATATTGAAATTCAGTCTGTAAATTATTTTAGGATCGTAAGGATTTAAGAGACGATATTGGACGAATTCAGAAGTTTCAGTCGGTTTAGATTTGGTCTCGAAATTCTTAGCCGTTGCAAATTAGGATATCAATCCTCGCGCCCGAGCCTAATTCCGACCGAGCCTAGCTTGTGAAATTACCAAAATACCCTTCGTCCAGTGTACCAAAAATTTAATTCAGTTCGATTTGTTAAATTACCAAAATGCCCCTCAATTATTTGCACTAAAGGATAAAATTGTTCAAAAGTCTTCAATGGGCCCCACCTCTCTCTCCCATCAGCCATCCCATTCTCTCTCTCTCTCTCTCTCTCTCTCACCTGACTTTCTCTCTCTTCCTATCTGCTTTCTCTCTATGTTCATGGAGGAACACCCCTTCCCCGACCGAACCTCCCTTCTCCCTTCCTCCTCTTCCTCCAGCGTTTGTTTGTGCCACCACCACCACCACCAATAGCCACCACCTTTAGCCTTTTCTCGCCGTTGCCACCAGGCAAAAACCAATTGGGAAACCCTGCCCTGTTTGGGACCCCCTGACTCGACAGCTTTGGCCCCTCCTGCGGCCATTTTTGGTGCCACCGCCGCCAATCACCACCATGCCGGAACTCCCCCGTGTCTTGAGCTTCAAGTCGAAGCCACCCTACAGCCGAACGATCGCCGGAGCCGCCGCGAATCGCCCCGAAGCCACGGTTTTCCCCTGTTTTCAAGCCTGTTCGTGCTTTCTTCAGATCTGGCCAAATCGGCAGTCGCTACCGCTCACCGCCACCTTCGATGACTCTTAAGACCCCTCTTTGTCGTCCCTGAGCTCGTGGAAGCCGGCCGCAGCGCGTGGAGGCTGAAAATTGGCCCGGACAGCTATCCTGTTTCAAACCAAGCAATTCCCTGTTTCGGCCAGTTCTGTTCCTCGCCGTTCTGCCGCCTCTAGCTGTTTCCAGTCGTCGTCGCCGCTATCCTCAACTACCCCGGAGGACCTATGATCGTGGCCAACCCTCTTTCAATCGCTTGAGCCGCCATGAAGCCCCCGAGGACCTTGAACCTCCACTGCCCTATTCAGGTCGACCTTGTTTCGAGGCCGTGAGTCGGCCAAGACCCGGCCATGAGCCGGCCAAGACCCGACCATGAATTGGTCGTGACACAGTCGAGATTCGGCCGTAGCCCAGCCATGGCTCGTGCCGTGCTGTACTTGAGACGGAGCCGAACCCGTTGCCGTCGCTCCATCGTTTTGAAATATTAAATGTGAGTTGACCCTAATCCTTGGTTAGGGCGCTAATTGCGCCTAGGATTAGTCATTTAGTTGATTAGAGAATTTAAGTACACGAGCGGGGCCGGTTCAGATATAAATTGGGAATTACGTTAAATGTTTGCGATCGATTAAGTTAGTTAGATTGATTGAATCGTTTGTGGCTATTTGTTGCTAGAAGACTATTGAATGATTGATTGATTGTGGTTCGATCGCGAGTGAGCGACGGGTTAGAAACGAGAAAGCGATCGACGTTATAAATTGAATCGATTAATAAAAGTATTGCACGAATTGAGCTTGGTATTGCTTAATCGGATTTGAATGGTCATGATTGAGTTAATGACTTTATTGATTTGGATGTATTACTGAAATGTTTGATTGGCTGTCCTAATTATTCACTGAGTGATTGGTTGTATATTTAGGAGTTAATCGCCCTTCTGTGAGTCCAGTGTCTAATGTTAGATTGTATATGCATATGACCGTATGTGAAGTCAAAAGACATATTTTAGCACGAAAATGGCCTTCGGCCGAGACTTTTACATGCCTATGTGAGCATCTAGGTTTACAAAAGATAATGAAATGGGTTGATTGCTGAATGTGTTGTGTATGGTCATATGACGGAACAATGATGCTTTTCTTGGCAAGTTCATATCGCACCAATATGATGGAATCAAATGACTTGCTAGAAGCACGACAATTTTGATCCGGTGCTAATTGGCACAGATGCAGGATTGGTCGGATGCCGATCGTAGCTTGTGATAGACTGATGCTCCGTTTAAGGATGCCTACTTGCTGGTGCCGTGCTGGATGCACTAGAGACACCTCTTGTAGTAGTCGTTGCCGAGAGAAAAGGGATGTAGCTCGGTCCTGCCGGTAGAACGCTGAATTGCACTAAAGTGTTGGATCTCGTTATTTGGGAGAGTTGAATTACGCCTTCTTCCATGTAGATCCTCTCATGTGCCGTTGGCACGATCATCATTAATAAATAGACTTGTGTGGTGTCCTGTGCGTAACTGTGGATGAAATGCTTGTTTGAGTGATTGATTGAATGACTGTGAGTCAAGTCAAGCATTGCATTGTGTGTGTCTGAAGCTGACAAGTATGCATGTGAATGATTATTATATCATGACTATACTTGGATGCTATATGTGGTGATGCGATCCTTTGATATTATTGCTAGGATGCCCGAGCGAATCAGTTTCCTAATCAAGCTTAGGCTTAATTCTATGAGATTTATTCTCTCCCCGTCGTGGGATAACATTTTCAGGTTCCAAGTGATGAAGTCATGTGGATGCCAAGGATTGGCTGTTGGATTAGCCTTATGAAGTAGATGATGAGTTGACCTTATCCGGTAGATTAACTAATTGAGGTCTTGTCTGGTCGCCCCGAAGTATGGGATTGTGCTTGTACGTTAGTAGCTCAGTAGGTTTAAGTCTCGTACGTTATTATCTTGAATGTTTATAATTATCTATGGTGAAACGTTGTGGTGTTTGACTCCTGCTATTCTATCCCTATTTGTTATTACTATTAGGTAGGTAGCACGTTTCCGCATGCTTAAGGAAGTGATAGGTTATTAGTATGCTTGTGACGTTATCTCTATGACCTCGTGACGATTTGGCAAGGGATATCGCGGGATCGAGAGTCGAGGCGTGACATCCCCGCCCAAGATAGTATCAGAGCAAGGTCAGCCTGATCTATCTAGTTATTGACCTAGAGTAATAAGAAGCGCTAAGATTTGGGATTGTTAGTAGGATCGTAAGCTTTTGCATGTGTCTGTTACCTATGTTTCTCTTGATTGAATGCTAGTGATCTCATTATGCGTTGCTTGGGGGTGAACGAGACTTCGTAAGTTACCTGTATAATGTGCAACAGTAATGAGGAGCTGTCTAGTGGAAGGATAGTTTAGGAAGATCCCAGAGTGGAAGGGATCTTGCAGGCGTTGGAAACTTTAGAAGTTGTAGTTGAACAACAAGTGAGTAGTCAGGTTAGTGATGTCGTCGCTTAGAGTGAGGACTTGTTGACTGGAAACGAGAAAGGTGTGCAGTCGATACTCGAGGTGGGGGAGAGGTTTTTGAACCTCGAGTCACCGTAAAGAGTTAGGAGACCCAGAGACTGCAATCTTGTGGATTAAGAAAATCGAGAAGGCATTCGGCATGCTAGGATGTTCCGAAGAGGACAAGATAACGCTAGCCGTCTATCAACTACAAGGTAACGCTAATGCACGGTGGGAAGTCACACAAAGAAAAATCTTTTCTGAAGGTATGATCCTAGTGTGGGATGCCTTCGTTGAAGCCTTTTATGGTAATTACTTTTTGGACTATAGGCGAGAGAAAAAGATGGTTGAATTTCTATTATTTTGACAGGACTCAATGACAGTAGAGCAATATGAGGCGAAATTCGCCGAGTTGTTAGAGTTTGCACCCTAGATGATAGGAGATCCTATGAATAGGATGAGAAGATTTCGTGAGGGATTAAAGCCTGAGATTAAGGATCGACTGGTATCACTAGACCTCAGGAGTTATAGCGAATTGTATAAAAATGGCCCAATCTATGGAGAGGAGCATGATTAACAGAGCAATCACATCTAGATCGCGATTTATGCCTTCTTTCAAGGATAACCGTTGGATAGGGAAGAGGTCGATGTATACCAACAAGTATCACATCCCGTCTAACCGGAGGAGTGCAATCAGGAAGCCGATGCTCCACCAAAGTGAGAAGTGTCGCCTGTGTTGTCTAAGGCATGGGTCCAGTCTCTGCCCATTTTGAAGAGGAGAATGCTTTAAATGTTATCAGCCGGGACACCAAGTGAAGGATTGCCTGATGAGAAATATGATAGACCAAGCATCGCTGTTGCAAGAAGGACAACCTCGAGGTGATGTTCAGTAGGACAACTAGGATTGAAAAGACCATTTTTATGGATAAGACTTATGGACATGGGTTTATATTAAGACAACTCGTATTTTGCGAATTACACAAGTTTGAAGTGTTGTTTTGCTCGGAATGCCTTAGCCGTTGCTTTATTTGGATCCTAATTTATGACTAAAGGAAGAAGAGTGAGCGTGAATTGTGAGATTGAGCTCTGAGATGTAGTGAACTCTCAAAGAGTCAGAAGGTACGAATTAGTAAGGATTGATGTGAAGGCAAGTAACGTGTGCTGAATGGTGATGAAAATCTTCCATTACGCGTTGTTAAACTGGGATCTCAAGGTGAAGATCGTGTTTGTGAGTCCGTTGTGTTGTTTTGTTTCGGGTGATGGCCAAAAGATTGTAGATGAACCGAGATGTCATGGGTAAGTAAAGACTTATGTGCCTTGCAGAATTGTTGAAGGTCGGGTTATATCTCCGAATCCTGATCGAAGAAGGACCTGTGGTATGTCAATGGTAGTCTTGGAATGATTTGAGGCCCCTATGGTTCAATCGACTAGTAACCTAATAAGGTCATGGCGAAGTGTACACTGCCTGAAGACTGTAATTAATGAAGCCTTAGACATGTGCATGGAACGAGGATAGTGAAGACGAACAAGAAAAGTTCGTAATGACAATCTAAGGGTGGACGACATTGTAGGGTCGCCAGTCGGGTGCATAGACTATCGAGATTGGAGATACCCCTGAATAAGTTTAAGATTGCGAGATGTGACAGTTAAGGAATGCTAGTTAACAGAGTGGCGCAGCGGAAGCATAGTAAGGTCGCATGATTTCTTGGAATAATGATTTTAATGGTCTTGCTTTTAGATAAAGCAGAGAACCCGCCGGAACTCATTGCAGTAGCCATAACCTTAGTCCGGATAGCTCGTGAAGACATTAAAATTTGAGATAAGGTTACTAAGGTGTTGATAGAAAGGCTAGTATAGCCAAGTGAAGGATCAAGATTTTGGGGTGTTGATAAGTCAAAGCGAAACATTACAAGTCTAATGGATTGATGCCGTTGTTGGGAATTCTAGGGTAAAGATGGGAAAAGATCGCAATGGATTTGTGACGAAACTCCTATGAAGTCACGGGATAAATAAGTCAGTTTGGGGCGCAATAAGCAGGTTGGTGATGCATGTGCAGGTTATAACAATGTGAAGAGATTCAACTTGGTATGTGTGTGAATGCCCCAAGACCAAAGGCCGGTCCAAGCTTAAGACTCGAACTACTCGCGAACAACGACTAAGAATTGAGAAAACCATCGAGAGTTAGAGGTCGCGCTCGACGAGGATAATGGCCTGATTTGCCAATCGATTGTGCTATTGATTGAGGATCGACTGTGTGGTGATCTTAAGTCAAGCATGGATTGAATTAGGTTGATCTCGCTCAGCAGTAAGTCAACCAAAGGATTACCCTGAAGTGCACTAGGGATTGATTTGTCGCATGATTTGCTAGCTAGCATTGATCAATATTTAGGATGGTCACGGACCTAGTGAGGAATGACTTGTACTATAACCCCATACCACCTGCGCACTAGTCAAAAGGCTGATCACCCTGAGCCGTGTGACACGTTGTTGGAAGAATATGGGTCGAGACGAACTAATCCTACATCAACTTGAGTTGTTCATGAGAGGTGATCCTGACAGTGTTCAATTGTACCATCGGTCTAGGAATGGGTGATTCCAACCCTAAACCGAAATATTTGAAGTGGTCCTTGACTTATCAGTCGCTTATGAGCTGATTGTGTTCGATAGAATGGATGGTCCGACCTTCAATTTGATTTGGTGTCTGAGTTCAATGATTCTTTAGGTGTTCCAGAGATGACAAGTGGTGGTTCCAAATCTCAGAGCATTGAAGAAAAGGTGAATCATTAGTCGACTTCTCCATGTAAGCAGAATGCCCAAATTGCCATTAGCATTAGTCATGATTAACATTTATGGAACATGAGGAAAAGCAGCGTTAACCTCTACTCGTAAGGATTTAAGAGATGATATTGGACGAATTTTGAAGTTTCAATCGGTTTAGATTTGGCCTCGAAATTCTTAGCCGTCGCGAATTAGGATTTCCATCCTCGGCCCGAGCATAATCCCAACCAAGCCTACCCTATGAAATTACCAAAATACCCTTCGTCCAGTGTACCAAAAATTTAATTCAGTCTTGATTTGTAAAATTATCAAAATGCCCCTCAATTATTTGCACTAAAGGACAAAATTGTCCAAAAGACTTCAATGGGCCTCACCTCTCTCTCTCATTAGCCTTCCCATTCTCTCTCTCTCACGTGACTTTCTCTCTCTCTTCCTATTTGCTCTCTCTATTCATGGAGGAACACCCCCTCCCCGACCGAATCTCTCTCCTCCCTTCCTCTTCTTCCTTCGGCGTTTGTTTGCGCCACCACCAGCATCACCGAGAGCCACGAAAACCAATCGGGAAACCCTACCCTATTTCGGACCCCCTGACTCGAGAGCTTTGGCCCCTCCTCCGGCCATTTTCGACTCCACCGCTGCCAACCACCACTATGTTGGGACTTCCTCGTGTCCTGAGCTTCAAGCCGAAGCCACCCCGCTGCCGAACGACCGTCGGAGCCGCCGCGAATAGCCCCGAAGCCACGGTTTCCCTTATTTTCGAGCTGGTCCATGTTTTCTTTAGATCCGGCCAAACCGGCCTTCGCCGCCACTCACCGGCACCTTCGATGACTCCTAAGACCCCTCTCCGTCATCCCTGAGCTCGTTGTTGAAATGTTTGATTGGATGTCCTAATTATTCACTGAGTGATTGATTGTCTATTTGGGGGTTAATCGCCCTTCTGTGAGTGCAGTGTCTAATGTTAGATTGCATATACATATGACCGTATGTGAAGTCAAAAGACATATTTTAGCATGAAAATGGCCTTCGTCCGAGACTTTTACATGCATGTATGAGCATTCAGCTTTAACTAAAGATGATGAAATGGGTTGATTGCTGGATGTGTTCTGTATTGTCATATGACAGAACGATGATATTTTCCCTAGCAAGTTTGTATTGTACTAATCTGATGAAACCATACAATTTGCCAGAAGCACCACAATTCTGATTCGGTACTAATTGGCACGAATGTAGAATTGGTCGGATGCTGGTCGCAGCTTGTGATGGACTAACGTCCCGTTTAGGGATGCCTACTTACTGGTGCCCTGCTGGGCGCACCAGAGACACCTCTTGTAGTAGCCATTGTCGAGAGAAAATGGACGTAGCTCGATCCTGCCGGTAGAACGCTGGATTGCATCAAGGTGCTGGATCGCGTTATTTGTGAGAGTTGAATCATGTCATCTTTCGCGTAGATCCTATCATGTGCCATTAGTACGATCATCGTTAATAAATGGATTTGTGTGGTGTCCTGTGCGTACTTGTGGAAAAAATGCTTGCTTGAGTGATTGACTGAATGACTGCGAGTCGAGTCAAGCATTGCATTGTGTGTGGCTGAAGCTGACAAGTATGCTTGTGGATGATTATTATATATTGACTGTACTTAGATGCTATTTGTGGTGATGTAATCTTGTGATACTATTGTTAGAATGCCCGGGCGAATTAGTTTCTTAATCGAGCTTAGGCTTGATTCTCTGAGATTTAGTCTCACCCCGTCGTGGGATAACATTTTCAGATCCCAAGTGATGAAGTCATGTGAATGCCAAGGATTGGCCGTTGGATTAGCCTTTTGAACTAGATGAGGAGTTGACCTTTCCCGATAGAGTAAATAATTGAGGTCTTGTCTGGTCGTCTTGAAGTATGTGGTTGTGCTTGTACGTTAGTAGCTCAGTAGGTTTAAGTGTCTTATGTTATTATCTTGGATGTTTATAATTATCTGTGGTGAATCGTTGTGGTGTTTGACTCATGCTATTCTATCCCTTTTTGTTATTGCTGTTAGGGAGTTAGCACGTTTTCGCATGCTTAAGTAAGTGATAGGTTGTTAGTGTGTCTAGAACGCTATCTCTATGACCTTGTGGCGATTTGACAAGGGATGTCGTAGGTCGAGAGTCGGGGCGTGACAGGTATAGTCGACGGTTTGATGAAAAGGGAAATCTTGTTCATAGAAAATGACGTCACGACTAGTAAAAGTTGTTTGGTCTTGGAGGTCATACGTGCGGTAACCTTTGTGATTTGTGGGATAACCAACTAGAACACATTTGCGAGCTCGAGGGACAAATTTATCGAAGTGAAGATGACCGGTAGAAGCATAACATAATGAGCGAAAGACACGAAGATGAGAATATGAAGGTGGTTTTCCATATAGAAGTTCATAGGGGGTTTTATTATGGAGGAGGGGACTTGATCGTCTATTAATGAGGTGAGTAACAGTTAAAACACAATCTCCCCAAAAATGAAGAGGCATTCCATAATGAAAATGCAAGGCACGAGCAACATTGAGCAAGTGACGATGCTTACGCTCTACAATTCCATTTTGCTGATAAGTGTGAGGGTAACTATGCTGATGGTGAATATTGTGAGTGCAAAAAAATTCTTGTAAGCTAGAGGAAAGAAACTCAGTCCCATTATCAGATTGAACATTTTGGACTTTAGTTTGAAATTGAGTTTCGACAAATGCAAAGAAACAAATAAGAGGATCAATTGCATCAGACTTAAATTAAGCAAAAAAATCCAAGCGTAGCACGAATAAACATCAACAATGGATAAAAAATAACGGCGTGTCTTATGTGTAAAATGAGAATACGGTCCCCAAATGTCAACATGAATGAGCTTAAAAGGAGGTAAAGAAGTAATGGGGCTAGACGGAAAATATAGACATGTTTGCTTGGATAAATGACAAGTATCACATGGATTTAATTGTTTTGCTGGGATAAAGCTTGAAGTCCATTGCAAAGTAGATAAAACTAACTCAGATGGATGTCCTAAGCGGGTGTGCCAAAGATGAGGTGAAGAGGTTTCAAAAGAAAGAACGGTAGATCCGGTGGGAATCTCTAGGTAATAGAGACCACTGCACTGATGGCCCCGACCAATGATCTTTTGGAAAAAAAGTGACTGAGCAGTTTAAAGTTTCAGTAAGCTTGGAGACTGATAATAAATTGTATTTGAAAGAGGGAGTACAAAGGACATTCTCAAGAGAAATAGTAGGGGTAAGAAGAACCGAACCGTGTGAGGTTACGAGGACACCAACACTATTTAGAATTCCAACAGTGGGATGTGGATAAGGATAGTATATAGGGTTTGTAAGGTGATGCGGTTCAAATGTGATGTGGTTCGTGACGCCGGTGTCAATAACCCAAGTATCGGAATTAAATGAATTCGAATATAAGCCCAGAATATTACCTGAGAGGTTAGTTTGTAGGATGTTTACCTCTTACGGGAATAGTGGGTTGTCTAACCGTTCATGTGCGGGAACAGTGGACGAAGAATTTAGAGTCTCGTCAGTAAAGCCACATAAGTAATAGACGAACCGCTCCACTGATCTATGAACTTCATAAAAGGATTTATGTAGCTCTTGCAGCGGGAACATCAAATGGGGCCGTTTTCTCCAAAATCAACAACATGAATGGGTTCTTCAGATGGATGAGGAAGTGCCAAAGGTTGAACCAACAAAGCAAGCTGCATGCCTGATGTCGTCAAAAGATCGGCAGTGCATGGAATGTGATTAATGGTGCACCTCATGAAACGTGGACTGCAATTTCCAGTGTCCCTTACAATATAGTCACTTGTGGTAGGTGGAGGCTGGTTTGCCTGATTGCCCTGCCGAGTTTCATGAATTGGCACTGTTGAACTTGGGATATGCCTTGGAATTTGATTGAGATCAATCTTTGATGGCCCTCCAAGAGAAGGTCCAGTGGAGGCCATGGCAAGGGATATGGCAGTCATGGATTAATTTGAGAGCCTAGGTGGCATCCCGAACACTCGAGGTGGTGGTGGAGAATTTGAGAGCCTATATCTCACGAAAACCTTAGAGTCTCGTTTGCTAAAAACTTGGCTCTTCACCCTCTCGAAAACCTTGGAGTCTCGTTTGCCAAAATCTTGGAGTCATCGATCATAATGAGGCTAAAATAATATCCATCGACAAAATCTTGAACTCGTCGAAAAACTTTCGACAAAATCTTGGAGTCTTGTTTGCTAAAATCGAGAAGACGCCCAAAATTGAGGAAAGCGAACAAGTTCACTAGAATTGCCAATGTCCACGAGCAAGAATTGAAAAAAGTGCAGAAAGAGCGTAGGCGGCGCCGATGTTGAGGAAGCCGCAGGGCGATTGCTTAGAGAGAGGACAAGATAGACGGTCTCAAAGGATCACTACTATGATACCATGTAGAGTTTGAGCAAACGTACTTTGCATTGATGAAGTAATTTACAATATATACCTAGGGTTTAGGGCTAAAACAATGCAATGACAATTATGCCCTTAAGTATAAATCTAATCTATCAATAGACTGTGCCATGCATAGATTTTAGTGATATTTGTCATGAAATATGACCATGATTCATTGCCAGGGGCCTCCTCTACTAACTTAAATGCCTCATCTATGATAGGCTGTAAATTAGACGTTGGAACTTGCCATAATTGTTGAAGCTTGGAGAACTAGCTGTTCATATTAATGGCCAGATGTCAAGTTCTCTTTATAACATATGGAGGCTGACTAATTGGTGCAAGACAAGGATTGTTCTTTTTAATTTAAAATAATATAATCTATGCTTTCTTGCAGTGTCTGATTCATGTTCATGGTAGTTGACTTTGGGATATTATACTATGCCATTTCCTTGGCATTGTATTATAACTGCACCAGTTCGTTCAATCAATTAGAAGGAATGCAAGGATTGTCACCTTCCTGTGTATTTCAATGAAGCCACCGTGTGCTTTGAGAAGTAACTATCTGTTAACCTCATTATAGGATTCTTACACACTGTGATTGATTTAAAAAACTTACTATGATTGATTTCAAAAACTTCGTTTCCCCTTTTAACAACATTCATTTTCCTGAAAGCATCTATTGGGTTTATTACTTTACAATATCAGCAAGTTGAGGGTATCTGCGTAATTGTACTATGCTTAGACTTAACCCTATAAGTACTCTTTTTTACTTCAGAATTAGAAATGTATTGCTTTTTTATTATTAACATGATATCAGAGCCCTAAACCAGAAATTTTCACTCACCATCGACAACCCACCAACCACAACGTCTGATTGCCACTGCCAGCCACTGAAATCTTGTCGGTCGGCCTAGATTTCGCGTCACCCGGGCGAGGCGACCTCAAGCCGACATCGCCCAGACCTGGCGAACCCACGGCCGGCGTTGCCTAATGTCATCTAAGGCCCGCAACCCCAGATTCTATGTTGCCTGATGTTGCCCAAGTCCCGACTACTCCAGAATCGCTATTTTCTAGGCCGACAAGTCTCGATTTGGTGATGTTGGAGGTTATCTAGCCCCGCGACTTTTTTTTCTGCTGCTCGCAAGTTACCCCTCCCCTGTGTGGTCAAAAGTTGCAGTGCGACTCCTTCCCTGGTGGTCGCAAGTTGCAGCGCAACCTCTTGCGGTTACTATTTGAGGTGAAATTTTGTGGTTAATGTGAATGGGTGGTCGCTGGTTGAGGTGAAATCTTTAGTTGAATGTGAATGGGTGACTGAGTATTCTGTGACATACGACCTCCCATGTTCTGTGATGTGCGACCCCCTTGGGTTATTATTTTTTAAGTGAAAATGGGATTACAATTTGCTATGAATACTGTTATGAGTGGCTGAATTTGGTGTGAATAGTGTTCTAAATTTGAAGTGGTTGAATATTATTCTAAATTCGTGTGGCTGCTGGGATTGAGCTACAAGATTGAATAGTGTTCCGAATGATCTTTGAATTTGGAGTAGATGCTTGAGTCTTTGTATTTGGTGTTGCCGAGTGAAGTTGCTGGTGCCTGTTTTTAGCTAATTTGGTGCTAATTGAGGTGTTAGAAGAAGATTGAGTTTAGCAGTGTTGGCTTTGGCTGAATTTGGTTCTATGTGATGTTTAGAAGTGCGAATTTTGAGAAATTTGGAGTGAGATGTGTCCATTTTATGAATTCGATGTACTAAACTTGGGGTGACATGTGTAGATTTTGAGATTGGTAGATACTTGAAGAAGTCGTAAAGTAAGTGGTGTGTGTTAGTTTATTACATATGGGTCAAGTTTCCACTGAAGAGACGCATTCTCGAACTTCTCCTTTCACTTCCAGTCCCAAGACTTTAATAATGTATGACGGTAGTGCTATAGTAGCTCGTGTAGGTCAAGGGGCTCGTGATCATATTAGTGGTCGTCGGTATTGGAGTTCTGACCACTTACCGTGGTTATGATCGTGGTTTTCAGGTCGAGATGTTAGTCGTGGTGGTGGTAATACTACTTCTAAAGGAGCCCATGATAATGGTCAAGGAAATCATTTTTGTGCTCATTGCCAACTTTCTGGGCATACTATTCATTATTGTTATGACCTTCTTCCCGAGCTACGGTGTCTACATGCCTTTATTGATACTAAGCCTTGGGCTTCTTCCCTTGGATCCTCTTTTGAACAGAGTATGATACATTTGACTCGTGCAGAATATGATGAGTTAGTGAAAGCACGACAGAGTGAGAGTGGTGTTGTCTTTGGTCCCACTACTACTTTAGCACAACACGATGATCCTAACTATCTATTGTCCAGTACGGCTGCTCCTTGTTCTTGGGTTATTGATTCAGGCGCTACTCATCATATGACTGGTGATCCTCATCTTCTCACATTCGCATCGCCTGTCCCTTCTATGTCAGTCACTTTAGTAGATGGTTCTCAGTCCAAAGTGATTGGTACAGGTTGTGTATCGTTGAGTTCATCTGTCTCCTTACCTTCTGTTTACCATATTCCACGCTTCCCTTACAACTTATTATCTGTCAGTTCTATTACTCGTGATTTAGTTTGCGATGTTATCTTTTCTCCATCATCATGTGTTCTTCAGAAGACTGGACACCGAATAAGTGGTGGACGTGAGGCTGGTGGATTGTACATCTTGGATCCTGAGATTATTGTTGCTACTACCGTAACGGTTTAGAATAAAACTCTAGATGATCCATATTGATTACAATGTTGCCTTGGTCATCCATCAGCAGACGTACTCTGACATTTTCATTTTGTGTCTAGTTCTAGTCTTCAATTTAATTGTGAAATGTGTCAGTTAGGTAAACACCATCGTGTGTCTTTTCCTCCTCGCGTTTCAATTCGTGCATCACATCCATTCGAATTAATTCACTCTAATGTATGGGGTCTTAGTCGAGAGTCTTCATTTGGTCTTCGCTCTTTTGTCACCTTTATTGATGATTATACTTGTACGATTTGATTATATATAATCAAAGATCGTACTGAAGTTTTTTTTATTTTTTTTCGCCAGTTTTATAACGAGGTCCATACTCAGTATGATTGTTCTATTAAGTGTTTGCGTACTGACAATGCTCGTGAGTACTTTTCTTTTTCTACCTTCATTCCGTTTCTCAAATCTCATGGTATTTTACATTAGAGTTCTTGTGCTCACACTCCGCAACAAAATGATGTTGCTGAACGTAAAAATCATCATTTGTTGGATGTTGCTTGTTGTCTACTTCTTCACACTCATATGCCAAAGTCCTTCTGGAGCTATGCTCTTCTTACAACATGTCATCTTATTAATCGTCTTCTGTACTTCGTATTGAAAGGAGCTATTCCTTATGCTCTTCTACATCCTGATCGCCCTTTGTGGTCTGTTCGCCCTCATATTTTTGGATGCGTCTATTTTGTCCATTCTTTATCTCTTGGGTTGGACAAATTATCACATCGTGCTGAAAAATGTATATTCGTAGGTTACTCCCGTACTCAAAAGGGGTATGTTTGTCATAGTCCTACTCGTTGTCGGGAGTATGTTTCTGCTGATGTGACTTTCTTTGAGGATTAGACATTTTTTGGTGATATTCGTCCTCAGGACCATTAACCATGGATCATCTGCCACCCTCCGCACCTATATCTCAGTCGGAGTCACCGCCTGTTACTTCTAATTATGCTCCACCGGATTCAGGATCACCAGCATCCACTCCTCTTCAAGTCTATACACGCGGTCCTCGCTCTGTTTGGGGCTGTACCTTTCCACCAGCGAGCGCCTCACCATCCCCACCTCTGGTACAAGCTTCCGATCCTCTTCCACCGCCTGATGTCAGCTCTCCTATTGCTCATTGTACTTGGTCTCGATATCTTCTTTCTAATTTCATGTCTTATCATAACTTAAATCCTCAAATGTCTGTTTTTGTGTCATCCCTTGCATCTGTGTTTGTGCCGGGTAGTGTACAGGAGGCTATGGCCCATCCAGGCTGGGCTCGTGCTATGGAGGAGGCGATGACTGCATTACATCATAATAAGACTTAGGAGCTGGTTTCATTGCCAGCTAATAAACAATTGATAGGTTGTCGTTGGGTCTTCGTTGTCAAACAGAATCCAGATGGTTCAATTGAGCGCTTAAAAGCATGTCTTGTGGCAAAGGGCTATACTCAAACGTATGGTCTTGGTTATGATGAGACTTTTTCTTCGGTCGCTAAAATTCCTTCAGTTTGTGTTGTTATTTCCTTAATTGTTCGATCTAAGTGGACTCTTTATAAGCTTGATGTCAAAAATGCATTCCTTCATGGTGATCTTCACGAGGAAGTGTATATAGAGCAACCAACTGGGTTTGTTGCTTAGGGGGAGAAGGTGTCTGTTGCGAAAAACTCTTTATGGCCTCAAACAATCTCCTCGTGCTTGGTTTGGTTGCTTCAGTGATGCGGTTATCACTTTTGGCATGCATCTATGCAGTGTGGATCACTCAGTATTCAGCATGTCATCTTCAAATGAATGTGTTATTCTTGTTGTCTACGTTGATGATATCATTATCACAGGAAGTAATGTTGAAGGCATACAACGACTTAAGTAGTTTTTACAAAAGGAGTTTAATACTAAAGACCTAGGTCGTTTTCGATATTTTCTTGGCATCGAAGTTGCCTATGTTAATGGCAGTATTGCTCTCTGCCAACGAAAGTATGCTCTTGACATTTTTAAAGAGGTTGGCTTACAAGATGCTAAGCGTGGTGACACACCTATGGTCCCTGGAGTGAGGCTTGATAATGAACACGGAGAACTTCTTCACGATCCAGAGAAGTTTCGCCGGTTAGTAGGCAAGATAAATTTTCTTACCATTACTCGTCCGGATATTTCATTTGCTGTTAGTGTGGTAAGTCAATTAATGAGCTCTCATCGTACTACTCATTGCCAAGCCGCTCTACAAATTGTTCTTTGTTTGAAGAAAACTCTAGGTCAAGGACTTGTGTTCCATAATCAGGGTCATCTTCGTATAGTTAGTTATTCTAACCTTGAATCTTTGGAGGTGATAGGATATTCCGATGCAGATTGGGCTAGTTGCCCTCCGTCTCATGCCCCGATTCTCTAGCCTGCGGCATCCCTTGCCAAACCGTTACTAGATCATGAAGATAGTGTCCCAAGCACATTATCGACCTATCACTTATATTGCACATGCGGAACACACACAACTCCCAACAACAAGATCAACATGAGATAGAGAAGCAAGAAATCAATACGGTCAATTCAGCAAAAGACAATTCATTACATTAACCAAAAATAGATGTTAATTAACCCTATAGATCTAACAACATACAACCCCATTCTTCGAGGCGGCTCTCTAAGACCTCAAAAAGATAAAGGATCGGGGTAGGGTTAACTCCACATTTGCTTCAAAAGATTACTTCCTCAGTCACACTTTAGCACCTACAAGGCTCCGTCACTTGGGACCTGAAAATGTTATCATATGACGAGGTAAGAAATAAATCTCAGTGAATCGAGCCTAAGCTCGGTTAGGAAACTGATTTGCCAAGGGTATCCTAACAGAGGCTCACAAGACCACATATAACACTCAAGTACAATTACGATATAATAAACATCCACATGCATACTTACCAGCCTTCAGCCACACACAATGCAATACTTGACTCGACTCGACTCAGCAGTCATATAAGTCAATCACTAAAACAAGCATTACATCCATAAATATACACAGGACATCACACAAGTCCATTTATTAACGAAGATCTACATGTTGGCATGATCAACTCAAAGATAGTGCAAAGATCCACGTAATTGGCGCGATCGATTCTCACGATTAATGCAATCCCACACTCTTCTGGCATGACCGAGCTACGTTTCCTTTCCCTTCAGCAATGGCTACTACGATAGATGTCTCCAATGCACCTAGCACGGCACCAGCAAGTAGGAATCCCTATACGGGGCGTCGGTCTATCACAAGCTGCGACCAGTATCTGACAATCCCTTAAAACTGTATTTCCTAGCACGGGACATGAATTGTCATGCCACTGGCAAGTCATATGGTCCCATACAATTAGTACGGTATGTACGATTAATACAATACGAACTTGCTAGACCCTTATCCTTCATATGACCACACAATGCACTCGCCATAACAATCAATTTTTTTTTTTCTCTTTGATTTAGGTCAGATGCTCACATAACATGCTCAAAGACTCGGCCCACGACCATTTTCATGCTAAAATATATTTCTTTGACTTTGCATATGGTCATATGCATATGCAGACTATCAATTAGACGCGACAATCTCACACTAGACAATTAACTCCCAAACGAATGCTAATTCACTCAATGAACATTTCAGGCATCCAATCAAACATATCAACGGGGCGATCAATCCAATCAAGTCATCAATTCTGTTAAGCAATATAACGGCCAGTTTGTACAACAATCATTTATTAGTCAATTTGCTTTATAAAAGTCAATCGATCACTCATCTTTAACCAATCGCTTGATCGCGATTGAACCACAGTCTACAATCAATCAATTAGTCACAGACGACCTAGGCTAACTAGACTAATTTAACCGATCGTAGCCATTTACCATAAATCCAATTTCTATCTAAACCGACCACGATCGCGCTACTTAAATTATCTAGTCGACTAATTGACTAATCCTAGGTGCAATTAGTGCCCTGACCTCACAATCCAATTAAGCTCAGGTCGACTCAAAACCAACGACGCGATGGCGGCGGCAACAAACGATGACGGCGGTGGCGACGGTTCGCGATTTCCTATTGAAACCTCGATTTCCTCGGCTAAACAAGTGGCGACTAGGCTCGACACCAGCTGGGACACGTGGCAGAGGTCTGATGGCGGTGGCGGCGACGATGGAGCTTCAGCAAGTGGTGGCGGCCAAAAACAGTAATGATCAGAGACTAAACAGAGGAAAATCGAGCTATTTTGTAGCGATTTCTCAACCTCACGGGCTGAGGCGAGGCCAGCATGGGCTAGAGGGCTCATCAGTAAGTCGAGAGGGATCTTTGGGACCGGCTTGGGGCAGTGGACGACTGCGGGAAGTAGCTGAATGACGTCTGAACATAACCGGCCGAAACAGGGCACAGTTCGTTCAAAAACAGGGGAGGCCGGCCAAGGCCATTTTTGAGTTCCAACGTCGACGGGTGACTGCGGCTAACTTCGCAGGAGGAGATGGGACTTCCAAGTGGTCGGCGAGGGCGACAAAGAGCGACGGAAGTGGCGGTTTCCCGTCGCAACAGAACAAAAATAGCAAACCTCGAAAACATAGGGCCAAGGGTTCTGAGGCGATTTTCGGCGGTTTCGGCGGTCAACAACCAGAGAGGTGGCGTCGGGATGGTCGAGGGAGAGGTGATAGATGACGGTATAGTGGTGGTTGGAGCTGGCAGCAGCGAAAATGACCGGAGGAGGGCTAGATCTTCTTGGGTTCAGGGAGGACAGAACAAAGGGTGGCTTCCAGAGGATGTTTCTTGGCCGTCTGGAGGCCAACGACGGCCGGGACTGGGTTGATGGTGGTGACGGCGGATTGTTGGAGGTCGTGGTCGGCGGTGGTAAGGCAGTGGCCGGTGCAAAAACAGATGAAGGAGGAGGAAGTGGTGATCGGTCGTGGTGGGAGAATGGTAGAGAGAGGAAACGTGAGAAGAGAGGGAAGTGAGCGGGAGAGAGGAGAGGGAAGAGAGGAGAGAGAGAGAGTTTAATGATAATTGACAAGGTTGGTGAGAATTGACATGAGTGGGGCTCACCTTTGATTTTTGAATTTTTTTATCTTTTATGAATAATATCCAAGGGCAAATCAGTAATTTGAAATTTCGAGACTAAAATGAAATTTGGCATACTGACAGAAGATATTTTCACAAGCCAGGTTCGGTTAAGATTAGGCTCGGGCACGAGTATTGAAATACTAATATGCGGCGACTAAGAATTTCGAAACTTAATTTAATCGGATTGAAACTTCAGAATTCGTCCAAATTCGTCTCTTAAATCCTTACAACCCAAAATTTATTCTCATACTGAAATTCCATTTGATTCCAATTTAATGATTTCAGTCACTTATAAAAAGCGAATTTCCGAGGCATCACAACTCTCCCACCTTATAAAATTTCGTCCCCGAAATTACAGCACAACCACAACTACTCAAAAAGATAAGGGTAGCTACTCTTCATGACTTCCTCGTTGTCCCAAGTAACTCCTTTGGTGCCATAATGTTGCCAAACCACCTCGACTAATGGAATTGTCTTACTCCGGAGCATTTGCTCTTTCCTGTCGATGATTCTGACTAGTCTCTCTACGTATGAGACTCGCTCATCCAGTTCAACATCGACACGTGGAAGACATTATGCACCTGAGCAAGTCTTGATGACAATGCAAGACAGTAAGCTAGATTTCATATCCGTTCCAGGATCTCAAATGGTCCAACGTACCTTGGGCTCAGTTTTCCTTTCTTGCCAAAACGAGATGTCTCTCTCATAGGTGACACCTTCAGAAATACATGATCGTCCACTTGAAACTCCAACAGTCTGCACCTCCTATCGGCGTAACTCTTTTGCCGACTCTACGTTGTCTTCAGTCTGTCTCTAATAACCTTGATAGCTTCCATCGACTGTTCTACTAACTCAGGTCCAGTTATCTTCCTTTCACCAACCTCATCCCAGCAGACTAGCCTTTTCTGCAAGCTTTGCCATACAATGCCTCGAAAGGCGCCATCTTAATGCTCTACTGGTAATTGTTATTATAGGCAAACTCTACGAGATGTAACTACTTCTCCCGACTGCTTTTGAAATCTAAAACACATGCCCTCAACATGTCCTCAAAGGTCTGAATCGTCCTTTCAGATTGGCCATCTGTCTGCTGGTGATAGGCCGTACTAAACTGTAGCTTCGTCCCTACAGCAGTTTGTAGACTCTTCTAAAACGTGGTAGTGAACTTAAGGTCTCGATCAGAAGTGATCGTCACTGGCACTCCATGCAACCTTACAATGTGCCTCACGTATAGCTCTACGTATCTGTCCAAGGTGAAGTCCTTTCTCACAGGAATAAAGTGTGCTGACTTCCTCAATCTGTCCACCACAACCCAGATTGAATCATGCCCTCTTTGACTCCTTGGCAATCACATTACAAAATCCATTGTGATATGCTCTCATTTCCACTCTGGGATCTACAAAGGCTGCAACAATCCTCCAGGTTTATAATGATGCACCTTGACCTGCTGACAAGTCAAACACTTAGCCACATACTTAGCTGTATTTGCCTTCATTCCATTCCACTAGTAGTACTTCCTTTAGTTTTGATACATCTTCGTACTTCCAAGATGGATACTATAACTACTACGATGTGCTTTCGATAAAATCTCCTCTCTTAGACTTTCATCGGCAGACACAGCCAGAAGTCCTCTAAACTTCAATATCCCATCCTTGGCTACATGGAAGTTGATTCTTCGTTCAGCTGAGTCTCCTTGAAGGATCTTTTGAATGGTGGGGGTCCGTCGACTGCAGGCTCTTAATCTTAACCTGTACTTCTGGTTCAATCCTCAAAGTAGCCACAAGACTCGACAGACAACTTACTTCCAACT
This sequence comes from Rhodomyrtus tomentosa, assembly GCA_028455895.1. Lineage (NCBI taxonomy): Eukaryota > Viridiplantae > Streptophyta > Magnoliopsida > Myrtales > Myrtaceae > Rhodomyrtus > Rhodomyrtus tomentosa. Next base: position 39,305,643 of record JAPCWY010000004.1, read on the forward strand.
TGAAGTCTGAGTCTCTCACTTGCTCAAGCAAATGCCATTCATGCACCTGTAACTGAGCAATCACTGATTTTCTATTCAGGCCATCAACAACCTTATTCGCCTTACTCGGATGATACAGGATCTCGCAGTCATAATCCTTAAGTAATTCCATCTATCGGCGCTGCCTCATGTTCAGCTCCTTCTAAGAGAACAAAATACTTCAGACTCTGATGATCGGTATACATCTGAAACTTTCCCCGATCAAATAATGTCTCCAGATCTTCAAAGCAAACATGACTGCAGCCAACTCAAGGTCGTGCGTCAGATAGTTTGACTCATGTAGCCTCAACTGATGAGATGCATACACTACTACTCTACCATGCTGCATCAAAACACAACCCAGTCCTCTTAACGAAGCATCGCTATAAATCTCAAATCATCAAGGACCGGACGAAATTGTCAACACAGGAGTCGTAGTTCGCCTATGTTTAAACTCTTGGAAATTACGCTCACACTTGTCTGTCCATTCAAACTTACATATTTCTTCAGCAGCTTAGTCAAAGGCGAGGCTATAGCTGAAAACCTTTCCACGAATCGTCTATAATAACTTGCCAATCCTAAGAAGCTTCTGATCTCTGTAACTGTCGTCGGTATTGGTCAATCCATAACTGCCTCAATCTTAGATGGATCTACAACGATACCTTCACCAAAAATCACATGGCCTAGAAACGCCACGCGAGCTAGCCAAAATTCGCACTTGCTAAACTTGGCATACAACTGATGCACTCTCATAGTTTCCAACACAATCCTCAGATATTGCTCATGATCTTCAGAACTCTTCGAGTACACCAGGATGTCGTCTATGTAAACGATCACGAAATTATCTAAGAACTCTCTGAACACTCTGTTTATCATATCCATGAAAGCAGCATGAACATTCGTCAAACCAAATGGCATCACAGTGAACTCATAATGTCCATAACGCGTCCTGAATGCTGATTTTGGTATATCTTCTTTTCTGATCCTCAATTGATGATATCATGTCCGTAGATCGATCTTAGAAAATACCGATGCTCCCTGCAACTAGTCGAACAAATCATCAATCCTCGACATTGGGTATTTATTCTTAATTGTCACTCGATTCAGCTGCCTGTAGTTGATACACAATCTCAGAGATCCATCTTTCTCCTTGACAAACAAAACAGGCGCTCCCCAAGGTGATGCACTAGGGCAGATGAACCCTTTATCGAATAACTCCTGCATCTGCACCTTGAGTACCTTCAATTCAAATAATGCCATCCTATATGGTGCCTCAGAGATCGATTCCGTTCCAGGAGCTAACTCTATTACAAACTTAATTTCCCTTTCTGGTGGCAAACCAGGTAAGTCCTGAGGGAAAAACATCTGGGAACTCACTCACTACAGCTATATTCACCAACTTGAGCTCTTCAATATACGCATCAACTAAAGAAGCCAAATAACCTTGGCAACCACTCTCCAATAGTCGGGTCGCTACTATCGAAGATATCATCACAGTCGAGGTTTCTCCTCGATTGCCCACAAACTCAAAGCTAGTCCCAACCAACGAATTAAACCGAATCACTTTATTGAAGCAATCCATCGTGGCTCTTTGCTTTCGTAGCCAATCCATTTCCACAATCAGATGAAAATCGTACATTTCCAGTACAATCAGATCTATTCTATTTTCATGACCATCCACAACAAGTCTATAATCAGGACAGGTTACTGTAACTACTACACTATCATTTAATGGCGTTGACACTTTAAACACAATATCCAAAGACACTAAGTTCAATTCAAACAACTTAACAAACTGATCAGCAACGAATGAATGTGTGGCACCTAGATCAAACAAAGCATAAGCTACTTGGTTATGCAAGAGGACCGTACCTGTAATGGTCGGCGAATCTTTCGCCGCTTCTCGGGTGACAACAAACACCCTTCCTTGAGCCGGTGGACATTTTTTAAAGTTTTACTGTACGGCTTCTCCCTACGGTGGCAGCGCTTTCTTGCTCTGCTGCCTTTGTGGGCAGTCCTTCACCTGATGGCCCAGCTATCCACAGCCAAAGCCGGCTCCATTTTTATACGGGCACGGATCGGGCCCATGCCTCTGCGACAGAGATTGTACACCTCACTTTGACGGAAAACAGGCTTGTTGATCGCTCCTCTGCGATTAGGTAGGATGTAATGCTTGCCTTCAAACATCGGTTTCTTTCCTTGCTTCTTTTCAAATTTATTTGAGGATGTGAACTGCGACGCAGATGCGACTGTCCTCTCAGCTAAGTCCTGCTCCACTATCGATGTCCTCTGATAGATATCATCATAGTCCTGAAGGTTGAGTGGTGCCAGCGTACTCTTAATCTCAAGCTTCAGCCCATTCTTGAACCTTCTGGTCCTATCCTCAGGGTCCTCAATCAATATCGGAGCATACTTTGATAGTTCAGAAAACTTTGTCTCATATTAGTCAACCGTCATCTGATTCTGGCGGAGGCGAAAGAATTCAGCCATCTTCTGCTCTCTAGCTGTCTTGAAGAAATGCTTGTTATTAAAGGCCTCCACAGAGGTATCCCACACCGGGACCGTACCTTTTAGGAAAGTCCTATTCTTGACAGCTCGCCACCAAGTACTGTCGTTCCCTTCAAGCTGATAGACGGCCATGGTAACTTTATCCACGTTCGAACACCTCAGCAAGTAAAACGCTTTCTCCATCCCTTCGATCCATCGAATGGCAGCTTCAGGATCTCCACTTCTAGTGAACTGAGGCGGCTTCAACATGAGGAACTGTTCCACCAGCTTTTGAGCTCTACGCTCATCACACCTAAGTGCAGGTGGTGGGTTCACTGGCGAAACTGTAAGTAGAATCACAGGTGGAGCTCTAGTAGCAACAACAGCAGCTGCAGCTTGATTCCTTACTTGCTGCCCCATCAGTTCTCCAATGGCTCCTAAGGCTTGCATAACCTCAGCCATAGCCGGCTCCTGTTTGGTAGGCTCTGCAGTAAGGGTTGTGACAGGAGGTGCAACAAAAGGTGTGACAAGCGGTGCTCTTCCAGCATTAACTAACTTTTCAACTGGCCTCACAGGCCTCCTTTGAGGTGCTCGGGGTGCTGTTCTACCGCGCCTGCTCATTATGCAGAAATGATATGGAGTCCTCCTTACCCTATAGCAAAACGTAGTCAGAATGCAACCCCAAAATCTTACCACACAACTAAAAATCACAAGCATAATAATAAAAATCTGACTAACTATCCCATTTCTCAACGCTCCTTATTACTCCACGCCAATGACCAGATGGATTAAGCTGACCTTGCTCTGATACCACCTTGGGCGGGGATGTTACGCCCCGACTTTCGAGCTCGCGGCATCCCTTGCCAAATTGCCACTTGCTCATGAATATAGCATCCCAAGCACACATCGACCTATCACTTATATTGCGCATGTGGAATGTTCATAACTCCCAACAGCAAGATCAACATGGGATAGAGAAGCAAGAAATCAATACGATCAATTCAGCAAAAGTCAATTCATTACATTAACCAAAAGCAGATGTTAATTAACCCTGTAGTGCTAACAACATACAATCTCATTCTTCGGGGCGGCTATTCAAGACCTAAAAAAGATAAAGGGTCGAAGTAGGGTTAACTCCACATCTACTTCAAAAGACGTCTTCCTTAGTCACACTTTAGCACCTGTAAGGCTCCGTCACTTGGGACCTAAAAATGTTATCCCACGATGGGGTGAGATATAAATCTCAGTAAATCGAGCTTAAGCTCGATTAGGAAACTGATTCGCCCAGGGCATCCTAACAAAGACTCACAAGACCACATATAGCACTCAAGTACAGCTACGATATAATAAACATCCACATGCATACTTACCAGTATTCAGCCATATACAATGCAATGCTTGACTCAACTCGACTCGACTCAACAATCATATTAGTTAATCACTCAAATAAGCATCACATCCACAAGTATGCACAAGACACCACACAAGTCCATTTATTAACGATGATCTGCGCGTTGGCACGATCAACTCAAAAACAGTGCAGAGGATCCACGCAATTGGCGCGATCGACTCTCACGATTAATGCGATCCTACATTCTTCCGACATGATAGGGCTACGTTCCTTTTCTCTTCGGCAACGACTACTACGAGAGGTGTCTCCAATGCACCTAGCACGGCACCAGTGAGTAGGCATTCCTGTATAGGGCATCGGTCCATCACAAGCTGCGATCGGCATCCGATAATCCCTTAAAACCGTGTTTCCTGGCATGAGGTATAAATTATTGTGCTACTGGCAAGTCGTGTAGCCCCATACAATTAGTACGGTATGTACGATTAGTACAATACAGACATGCCAAACCCTTATCCTTCATATGACCACACAATGCACCCGCTATAACAATCAATTTTATTCTCTTTAATTTAAGCCGAATGCTCACACAATGTGCTCAAAGACTCGGCTCATGGCCATTTTCATGCTAAAATATATTTCTTTGATTTCGCACACGGTCATATGTATATGCAAACTATCAATTAGATGCGACAATGTCACACTGGACAATTAACTCCCAAACGAATGCCAATTCACTCAATGAACATTTTATGCATCCAATCAAACATATCAACGAGGCGACCAATCCAATCAAGCCATCAATTCAGTTAAGCAATATAACTGCTAGTTCGTACAATAATCATTTATTAGTTGATTTGCTTTATAAATGCCGATTGATCGCTCGTCTCTAATCTATCGTTTGCTGCGATCGAACCACAGCCCACAATCAATCACTTAGCCACAAACGACCTAGGCTAACCCGACACCAGCTGGGACACGTGGTAGAGATTCGGTGAGGCAGTGACGGCGATGACAGAGGTCCGACGAGTGGCGGCGGCTTAAAACAGTAATGGTCAGAGACTAAACAGAGGAAAATTAGGTTGTTTTGTGGCGGTTTCTCGACCTCACGGGTTGAGGCGAGGCCGACAAGGGCTACAGGGCTCACCGGCAAGTTGAGGGGGACCTGGCTTGGGGTGACGGTCGACGGCTGGAGGCAGTCGAATGACGGCTGAACAGTTCAAAAATAGGGGGGTTGGCCAGGGCCTTTTTCGAGTTCCAACGGCAACTGGTGACTTATGCTAACTTTGGGGGAAGAGAGGGGACTTCCAGGTGGTCGACTGTGGCAGCGAAGAACGGCGAAAGTGGCGGTTTCTCGCAGGAACAGAACAAAAAAGAGCAAACCCCGAAAACAGAGGGCCGAGAGTTCTGAGGTGGTTTTCGGCGGTTCCAGCGACCAATGGCCGGAGAGGTGGCGTCGGGATGGTCGAGGAGGAGGTGATGGATGACGGTACGGTGGTGGTTGGAGCTGGCGGCGGCGAAAACAACCGGAGGAGGGCTGGATCTTCTCGGGTTCAGGGAAGGCGGAACAGGGGGTGGCTTCTAGGGGATGTTTCATGGCCATCCGGCGATCAACGGTGGCCGAGACTAGGTCGACGGTGGCAGCGGCGGATTGTTAGAGGTCGTGGTCGGAGATGGTAAGGCAGTGGCCAGCGCAAAAATCAACGGGGGAGGAGGAAGTTGTCATTGGTCGTGGGGGGAGAATGGCAGAGAGAGGGAAACGTGAGAAGAGGGGGAAGTGAGCGGGAGAGAGGAAAGGGAAGAGAAGAGAGACAGAGTTTAATGAGAATTGACAAGGTTGGTGAGAGTTGACATGGGTGGGGCCTACCTTGGAGTTTTGAATTTTTTTTGTCTTTTATGAATAATATCTGAAGGCAAATCAGTAATTTGAAATTTCGAGAATAAAATGAAATGTGGCATGCTGACATAAGATATTTTCACAGGCCAGGCTCCGTCAAGATTAGGCTCAGGCACGAGGATTGAAATCCCAATATGCAGCGACTAAGAATTTCGAAACTTAATCTCATCCGATCGAAACTTCATAATTTGTCCAAATTCGTCTCTTAAATCCTTACAACCCAAAATTTATTCTCATACTGAAATTCCATTTGATTCCAATTTAATGATTTCAGTCACTTACAAAAGGTGAATTTCCGGGGCGTCACACTATGGATCGCCATTCTACTTCGGGATATTGTGTCTTTCTTGGTGGTAATCTTGTGTCTTGGAAAAGTAAGAAACAATCTGTCATTTCCCGATCTAGTGCAGATGCCGAGTATCATGCTATGGCTAATGTTACAGATGAACTGTTGTTAGCTGAAATTGGACTACCTATGACTGGATCATTTACTCTATGCTGTGACAATCAGTCAGCTATTCATATTGCTAGCAATCTAGTGTTTCATGAGTGAACGAAGCATATAGAGGTGGACTGTCATTTTGTTCGGGAAAAGGTGAACTGTGGAGACATACGGTTAGTACACACACGTTCTGAAGAGCAACTAGCATGCATTTTCACAAAGGCTCTACGACGTGGACAAGTTTCATATATTTGTAATAAGTTAAGACTTTTTGATATGTACGCTCCAACTTGAGGCGGAGTGTTGGGTTTATTACTTTGCAATATTAGCAAGTTGGGGGTATTTGTGTAATTATACTTGGTTTAGACTTAAGCCTATAATTACTCTTTCTTACCTCAGAAATAGAAATGTATTGCTATTTTATTATTAACAGCATCATAATAATTTGTCTAGTTATCTTCTTGCAATTATTTTCTGATGTTACGGGACATTATCCATGAACAATATTATAGGACGCAATTCGAATTCTGCACTAGAGCAAGACAGAATCAATCTTATCTATGTCAGGTGAAGATGATTCTGGAACTACATTATGAAGATAGTGGATTTGATTTGATTCGATTCATATTATTAGTTTTCCAAAAGAAACTTCAAATGCATAAATAGATTGTGAAAATATGGATTATATTTATGAATTCGGATCGCCTAACTTTTTTCAGAAGGTTAGTCACCTAACCTTGCAATTCAGACCATCCATTTTTGGACGGATGGTCCAGATTTTCGATTTTTAGGGGGCAATTTTTTAAATCTTTTATATATTTTTTTGTTAGTATAATCTGGGATATCTATTCATAACTCGAACAGCCCAGATTGCAAGGTTAGGCCTAACCTTCTAAGAAAAGTTTACACGATCTCTTTCCTATATTTAGACAGATCATCAAACAAACTAATGGTTGCGTTTGTCTGTAATATTGGCTTTTCAACTACCATGCAGAGTAAGTTTTTGTTGAATTCTAAGTGAAAACCATTCATTAAAGCAGATACCGAGATATTGTTGCTCATCAGAATATTCAGATGAGCTTGATGAAGAAAGTTTGATTGGCAAATTACTATCCAGTGAAGAAATTTTCTAGGGACATATAAAGCATAATTTCTTTAATTTTCTAGGGAAATTTTCGAAATCTAAGTTCAGAACTTTAGAGACGAGATCTAAAGCAGGACTACTGCACTGCAGTCCCAAATGAACGTTACTCAGTGTATCCTGAAGATAACGAGCAGAGGGGACCCTTTCGATAACCCTTTGCAGAAAAACATTGGCCTAACAAATCCTAGAATTTTTTTTCCATGTGATACAGTATTCAATTATTCTAGAATGATCTTATCAAGCTTTCAAGCAATAATAACCATGCAAAACCGGCTTTTCCAGCATGAATATGCTAAATTCTTGCTTTCCAAGCATTTGCATTCGTTGTTGGCCCCGGTGAAGTAATAGTCGTTTTTGTGAAAGTGCTGCAAATGGTCTAGATGAACTAGAAAAAGTAAAGGAAAAACATAGTGAAATTCCAGTCATCAGAATTCACAAATAGATATGATTGTCGGGTTCTTGAAGTTACAAGAAACGCACGGAACACACCGACATGCGTGCGCACCCTGTGACATTGTGTTGCAGCAAGTAGATTTCAAGCATCCTTATCTCTGAGTTTATCCTCATGTGATACAGCATTTAGTATTAAGCAATCCTTCATCTTAACTGTTGGCTTCGGATTTCTGTTAAAAAAGTCTAATCTTTCGAGGACAATAGAGAGATGGGAGAATTGACTTTTGAATCAAGTGTGAACTCTCAGTTACAATGCACGAGAGACAGAGATAGTTTCTGTCAAGAGTTTTCTACTTTCAAGAAACACAGAGATCCAGATCCAGTAGATCATTGTGACAGCTTCCTAAGCAATCGCTAAGCACATCATCATGCTGTTACTTGTTGTAGTTAAGTCAATCTATGTATTGGGAATAAAAAAAAGAAAATATTTATTGTGAAATAATGTGGAAGTCAGTTGAAGGCTAACATGAGAGGAACGAAATACCAGAAAAATCAATGTGGAATGATAAGGACACTAGAGATTTACTTGGTTCGGTCAATCTCGGTACCTTCTACACAGGAGAGCCACCCAACAAATAATCATGATGAATGGGAAGAATACGAACTTCACAATTGCTCAAGTGTTTCCCAGCCCTAAAGTAGACCCAGAACATCACAACTTCTCTCAGAGAATTCATATAGAATGCTCACGAAGAGAAAATTCTAACATCCTCTTGTTTGACATCTGTCTGCACTTCTATGTTGTAATTTGATTTTCTGACTCAAATTAGGAAACCAAGTAAAACTAGGAATCAAATTCCAACATGGAAAGTATATGAATAATATTTTGCTTGCTTGGACGGCAAACCGTTTGCATTTGAAATTCTCTAACGACTCAAATTGGAACACAACTTAGCAATGCCAACTGGGCATATCCTGGAAGGAGTAGGAGAAGTCAGTTTTGTCAAAAAGATCATCATGGATGCACAACACAAGATAAAAGCAGTTGATAAGTAAAATAGATCGCCAACGTTTGCAACTAGATGATTGGTATGTGCATTTCGATAATTTCGCAGTACTACACGATGAGATCATATGCCTGCACCGTCTTCTCTTCCTTGATCACATGCTCAACTTTAGAGAAGAAGAGCAGACAATTGATGAACTACTACTCCATTACATGCATCTCAACCAAGATTTATACTCATCAGACATCAAGCGAAACATCAGCAAGTACATAATCAATACGTGCCTTAACCCGGATTCATGAAAAGTCTGCCTAGTTTGAATAGAAAGATCATCTACGGTCAACTATTGCAAATGCAAGCTAAAGTTTTTCTTGTTCTTTATTAGGAAGTACGAGCGGCACGTGAAAATTGACATAGGGTTGGGCTCACGTACGCAGAAAGGAATAATACCAGATTAGAAAGTCCAACCCAAAGCTTAAGCTATTAGGTAGAGGGCTTAAGCTACTAGATGGAGGGAGACCACATGAATATAGAAAGCACATAGGACCCATTCACAACTGATGTGGGACAACAACAACAGCTTCAACATTATTCAACAGCTTTATCCGTGAAACCACAAGCTTAACAACGTTTTGCTGCAACGAGTAACATATCTACTCCAAACACTCAATCTTTTTGATCTGTGTGCAAAGCTCAATCCTTTCCTATAGTATTTGAAAACCCACAAACCTTTCTCACGAAATGCGAAAGAGCAAAGAATCTAAAAAAGAAACATTCTTTAACGAGAGAGAGAGAGAGAGAGAGAGAGAGAGAGAAGATTATTACCACTTTGCAGGTTTGAAGCTCCTTCGAAGAAAATTCACTTTCAACATTCTTTCTTGAAACTTATAATTTAAAAAAGGAGAGCAACCATGCTTGGTATGCTTGGTTTGGCAAATTAAGAGACTAAAACTGTTGTATAGAACTGTTTTCTCTCCCTGTTCTTGCTACCCGCGATTAGCACGAGGGACTTCACAATCTTATCTTAACTCAAAAGAAAGAAGTGGTATTTGCGTCGGTATATATATATTTTAACTATCTAGGAACTGCATTAAGTAATAGTAACTTGTCCAGCAACGGAAATAACAGAAAGGACCAAGGTTCTTCTCTACACAGTATTATCATGTACCGCATAATTTGCTTATTTTTCGTACATTGATCCAAACAGTGTTTATAGAATAAATTTGGCCTTTTGTAATTTATGTTTTATCTTGTTCGTTTCCTTAATCAAAGAACAACTGAGGTCTCTTTCCAGTGAAAGTTCCACAAGAGAGCTGAGTACGTTCCATCTGAATTTATAATTTTGCGATGCGTTGGGGCAATTACGTAGAACCGATATCGCCAGGGAAAACTGCGAAAAATTATTTGTCTTAAACCCCACAACGTTCGAAAAAGTAATGTCAAGATTTTGTCTTAATTAGGCTCAACCCATAGAGCAATGTCCTCTTCTGCAGAAAAGAAGAAAAACCATGCCCAACTATTTACATATAAATTAGGAGATGAATTAGATAACATCTAAGCGATACAAGCAATCTTTTTAAGAAAATGTTTTGGAAAACATTCATTTTTCGCGAAGCATACGGGCGTAAATCTGACAAAAAATTATAAGCGTGTAGTCGGACAATTCATAGGACAATGTAAGACATAATACGAATTAACATTTAGGAAAAATGATATCAAATCATTGCTCAAGCATAAAACCCAGATGAAACTTGGTAATAAATTGAATGCTTGTCATGCGAGTGCGTGATCGACATAACTGTCGTCGTGGACGACCAAGGGAAGTTCTATGGTCCGGTCTAGCAATTTATGGGACTGGTCCTGTGTGATGGAAATTACAAACGTATGACAGGCAGACAATTACTCATCGACTGTACCTCTATGTTTACAGGAATGTCGTGTTCAAGGAGGTAAGTTACAAGGATATGTAATCAAAAAGGTTTGCGACAAATTCAGGTTGATTAACATCCTTTCGCGAATGATTTACGGATGCTCGGATATGCTACCTATGACAGATGTTAAAAAGGATGAAGTACCTCCTAGAAAACCTACGGCTCAAGAAATTGTAAATGCTCTTATTACTGAAATTGCAGAGCATCCCAATTCATTATGCGGAAGAGCATGGATCAACTGCAAGCCTGTCACGTCCCGACTCTCGAGCCCGCGACATCCCTTGCCAAATCGCCACCAGGTCATAATAGATAGCGTCCCAGGCAATTGCTATCGACCTAAGCTTATATTGCGCAAGCGGAACGTACCATCTTCCATTCAATAAAATCACATGGGATAGATAGAAAGTAAAGCCAGATTGCAAAATACAAACGGCTGATGAGAATAGATGATTCATAACCTTACAGAGCCATCAACTGATAAATACAACCCCATGCTTCGGGGTGGCCCTCTAGGACTCACAAAAAGATACAGGAGTCAGGTAAGGTTAACTCTCATCTATCCCAAAACAGTATCCCCCACAAAAATAACCACAGTTCCCTGACTACAAAAAGGCCCTAACCCACTACTGGGAAGACTCGACATCCGTGTCGTAATAATCAAACGGGGGAGCCGGGTCATTTGGGTCATCACAAGAACTCTGGCTAAAACGCACAGAGGGGGCTACCGATTGCTCAGGCTCGAGATCGAGCTCCATATCAGGCGCGGGGTCCATCACTTCCCCATCAGGTGTATCAATATCCATCGGGTCCCAAGCGGGGATATTAGGGACCCCCTGTAGAGGTGGCCCCTCAAATCCTCGAAGCGGACCGAAGAGATCCATCCCATCACGAAGATACCAGGCTTTAAAGAGATGTGCCACCAGATGTGGCATCCCTTCATCAACCCATATCGTCGTGATGTGACGCTCCCACATCTGGTCCGTACCTGGTACCGGATGGAGACTAATATCAAGTGATGAGTCAGTGGGGGTGCCGAACCGCACCGGTCTTTCCATTACTTCGGACCTGAAAAACAATTGTCCCGCGACGGGGTGAGAAATGAATCTCAGTGAATCAAGCCTAATCTCGGTTAGGACAATGATTCGCCCAGAACATCCTAAGTGCCACAAAAAGATCACAAGGTAACAACAGATATATATATATATATATATATATATATGAATATATCAATCATAACAAGTCTGACAAATCTACCACCAACAGAAGTACAACCACTCAGGCATACACAAGTTCATTATTAATCAATGACCCACGCGACTGGCGTGATAAATACATCAATAGTGCGATCCCGCACTCTTCTGGCAAAACCAGGCTACGTCCACTTTACCCTCTCAGCGACGGCTACTACAAGCAGTGTATCCAGTGCACCCGGCACGGCACTGCGAGTAGGCATTCCTTAAAAAGGAGCTTCGGTCCTTCACAAGCTGCGATCGGCATCCGATAATCCCTTAAAACCGTACGACTGGCACGGGGCATGGATTATCGTGCTTCTGACAAGTCGCAAATTTCCATACAATCAGTACGGTACAAGTACCCACGGTACAAAGCGAACTTGCCAGGTAGCGTCATTGACCCTTTTAATGACCACACAAATTGCACTCGGCAATCAATTCATTGATTGTCTTGGATTAACACCAAAATCCACAAGAAATACAGTCAACTCGGCCCCAAGGCCCACAAGATTCCCAATGGAGCATATCAGCCAGGCAGACAAACCAATCAAGCAATTTACTCATTCTCAAATAATCAACTGAACCCGGCGATTTCAAGCTCAATTCATAATAGAAATCTTAATCCTCAGTCAAACTATAGCAATCAATTGTTCGCTCGTCTCTAACCTGACACTCACTCGCGAGCAACTCAATCAATCAATTAATTGCTAAATTACCACAAATAGCCACAGACAATTAATCGATCGACCATGTATCCTAACCATGGTTTCTATCTAAACCGGTCCCGATCGAAATATTTTTTTTAATAAATAAATAAATAATAATTAATTAATTAATTAACTAAATAAATAAAACAAACTAATCCTAAGCGCAATTAGCGCCCTAACCAAGGTTTAGAGTCAACTCACTATTTGAGTTAGCTCGATCGGCGACGGCGGCGGCGGCGGCGGCGGCGATAAAACTAAGGTTTATCGCGCAGCGGGTCGGGCTCAAACTTCGGCGACACCCCGTGGGAGTCCGGCGAGATCGCCGGAACAGGTGGCCGGCGGCGGAGCTCCGGCGAACGGCGGCCGGCAGCCTACAACAGTAAACAACTCAGAATATTCAATCGGCAACCTCACTATTTTTGGCCGTTTTCCGGCGACACGGGCCGGGACAAGGCCGGCCAAGGGTCGGGGGCTCACCTAGGGGTCGGTGGGAGTCGGCCGGGACAGGTGGGCGGCGGCGGAAGGTGGCCGGCGACGGCGGACAGCCGCGATCAGTGGCTGTCCTGTTTTCAAGCCGGAACAGGGCTCTCGGTCGGCAGCGGTTTCCGGCGGCCACGCGCGGCGACCGGCGGAGCTGAGCTGGGTGGCGGTAGAAGAGACCCAGGGGAGTCGTTTGGCGGCGGCGGTGTGGTACGGCGGCGACGGTGGCGGCCGAAACGAAGACCGGAACAACCCGGGTTCAAAAACAGAGCACCGAGACTTTCGGGCCGGATTCCGGCGGTTCCGGCGGCTGACGGTCGGCGACGAGGGGTGGGATCGGTCGAGGGGAGGTCGGGGGTTAGCTGGGTGGTGGTGGTCGGCGTCGGTGGCGGCCGTGGCGGCCGGAGGAGGCCGCGGAGTTCTCGGGTCCTCTGACCTGAAAACAGGGCAGGCCCGGCCGCGAGTTTCCTTCGGCGAAACGGCGGCGGCGGCGGCTCGGCCGGGGTCCAGGCGACGGCGACGAGTGGCTGGGGACGGTGGCTGCCAGTGGGGGTGTGGTGGTCGCGAAAAATGGCGACGGAAGGAGGAGGAATCGGTCGGCAAAGGGCTCTCGGCAAGAAGAAATAAAAGAAAGAAAAAGAAGAGAAGAAGAAGAGAAGAAGAAGCAGCAGGAAGAGGAAGAAGGAGGCGGCAGAGAGAGGCAACGTTGGGCAGAGGGCAGGTGGGGCCCACCTTGACTTTGGGCCAAAAAATTTAATTTTTTTGTCTTATGTGAGTGAATTATTGGGAGGGGCAAAATGGTAATTTTGGCGCGCCGGGACTGAAACGAAATTTTTGGTGTACTGATCGATGGGTAATTTCGGCAATTTCACTGGTCAAGCTCGATCAGGGTTAAGCTCGTTTGCAAAAACGGCAATTTAAAAATCGCCACGAATTAATTTTTGAAACTCAATTCGAAATAATCTAAAGTTCGGAATTCGTCCAAATTTTCGTCTTTTCAGTCCTTATAGTCCAAAATGGCGTCGACTATGAATATACATTCATATCATTAAATCGACTCCCGGCACTTACAAGGGTTGAATTTCCAGGACGTCACAAAGCCTCTGCTCATCAGGAGCTGATCTAATCTAGGAAGGAAATGAAGCAGAAAATGGGTTCACGTGCAGAGACAGCTAACATTGTTTGAAGGCTCATTTCGTTAGTCCCTCATGCATATGCGCACTGCCATATCAAGTCTGGACAACTACATCCTTATCCGTGACCAAAGGGTGGTACTTGACTTTCCAGAACTCTTTGAAAGAAGAAACTCAAATATTGCAGGTGCTGGACCCAGTAATGCTAATCAAGACCAGCCTGGAGGACTTCCAAGGGAAGATGGAAAAGAGCCAGATGGTGCTTTTGTTTCCCCGGCCAACAATCCGAGCCAACCTACTTCAACCTAAATCTGCACGTTCATGCACTTTTTATTTTCTGGTGTTGGTTTGATTTTTTGTTATTTGATTCAGAAACGTCTTGTTTTTGTTTTTTTTATGGATCTCTGTGTGCTCCTATCGCAGTCTTACTATGGCTTGATAGCAATCTAGGTATTATAACAATAATAATAATAATAATAATAATAATCCTGTGGCTTGCTATTTTTATGTTGCTGATGACAAAAAGGGGGAGAAGATACATCTATTAACCTGAGTATGCAGGTATCAAAGTGCAGATGCAAGTGTTATAATTGATGAAAAACTACAATGGTGATATTCTTCTAAACTCTGCTTATTCAAAATCATACTCAAAATCTATATTCACACTTACATCTCTGAAAGTATCTTGATTCATAATCGTTAATATCTTATTCTTATCTTTTCAAACTAAAATATGGTTAGGAAGTTTTGTCATCATAAAAAAGGGGATTGCCAAAAAACACCCCCTCAAGATGTTTTGATTACGACAAAACTATCCTATATCTTGTAGAACTTGGTAAATACTAGTGTTTTATCTCAGGTATTACACATGAATTGTGAAGCTTATATTGATCTTAATTGATATTCAGACTCGAGATGAGGTCATCATATATTTGTTATTTGATTTTGAAGAAGTTGAATTATATCATCAAGATTAAGTGGAATCTCATTTATGTAGATTCAACCACACCTTTGAAGAAAACTTATGTGCGAGCATCAACAAGGACATTATCGAGCTCATATCCAGTGTTCTAATCTGTTCAGACTCTAAAGACTACTTCTGTTTCTTCAAAATCTGCGATGTATCATTTCCAAATTGTGAAGACCTCGGTTGACAAATTTCCATTATAAAGTGTTTATGGAAGTTTGTAATCTTTGATTGATAAGATAATTCTACAACGGATTAATAGAATGTCTTTAATTGGGAATTACATTTCAAGAGACAAGACAACTTCCATATTCGAAGAACTCCACTTATGAAAACCGAAGATTGAGTTGTACGGGCGATTGAATTTGAGGGGTTCAGATCTTCTTGAGAAATAGTCTCGTCTAATTGAGGTTGATGGTGTCCAATCAACGATTGAAGAGTGATCCTTTGAAGACCCTTCAACGGCTAGTTTGGGGATGAAGGAGTATAAAAAGAGATTCGTGGTGCCGCTACGGTGAGCAATCAGAATCATCAATTTCAAAGTGCTATAGTGTTTGGATTCTGTACTTGTTCTCAAAAGCTACATACTATAATCTTTGAGTGACTTTGTAAGAGTATGAGAGTGTGATCACTTGTAAACTACCATTGACTCATCCAGTGGAATCCAGCCTGTCGACTATTAGTGTGGGAGAGTGGATGTAAACTTGATCTAAGCTGAACTACCATAATCATCGTGTGCAATTTTCTTTATCTCTAAATTCTTTGCTTTGTGTTTGATAGAGCATTGCATATTTGCATTCGGAATTACATAATGCATATATTCAGATTCTAAATCATAGTTTATTTTTACTTGATTATTTAATTCCACAATTTCTAGTCAAATTTGTTTAAAATCAACTCTTCACCCCCCTCTAGGTAATATTGCTAGATACAACAAAAGAAAGTGTGTTTGGAGCTATTTCAATCCTCTGTTCTCAAGAAACGTACCTTGTCCAAAAAAAGATGTAGCTTAAGACTGACAGAGATTGAGCCAAGATGAAATTCATCTAACTAGTAATGTTTCCTTTTCACTTGGCATGATGAAATTCATGAAACGGATCACTTCTCGGATTTTATATTGGCAGTTCTAAGGTGTAGGAAACAAATTCCAAATTCGAACACATAAGAAGCGGGCTAAAGTAAACTACTAAGGTCAAAACTTGTGTACGATGCTCACTTTAGTATCAAAACTTTCAAAACTGTCACATAAGTGCCAAATTTTTTGAAAAACCATCACTTCAGTGTCACACTTTCAGAATGATCACTTAAGTGCTAATTTTTTTTTTTAAAACGCTCATTTTGGTGCCAACTCTGGCGATCCACGTCAGCTCAAATATTAATATAAAAAAATAGGTCACGTCGAATTTCCGGCGTGCTACATTAGCTAAAATCAAAGTTAGCACCGAAGAGCATATTATATATATGTGAAGAGGAGGAAGAGGAGAAAGGAAAAGGAAATATTCTTCAAGCGAAATGATGGTATTTCGACTGAAACTGCAATTTTCTTCCCGCTATTCGGACAAGGTGGTCAAGGATCTGTTTACAAAGGTATGCTGGAGGATGAGAGAATTGTTGCTGTCAAGAAATCATATGGAATGGTGCCAACGTGGGGAGAGTGGAGCAGTTCATTGATGAACTGGTCATCCCGTCGCAGGTTAATCATCGAAATGTGGTCAAGATATTGCGGTATTGACCGGAGACGCAACTACCCTCTTCTTGTTTATGAATTGATCCCCAACAAGACACTTTTTCCGGGACTCTTTCTTATTTGCATTCTTCTGCATCAATACCGATTTACCATCGAGACATCAAGTCTACCAATATAATGTTGGACGGCAAGTACAGGACACAGACAGCGGACAAAATGAACCAGTACAATTATTATGTATGAATGTTTCTGCAGTAAATATTTATTAATCATCATTCATGGAACTTTCTGAATGTTGTGGTTATTACATTATGCAAGACAAGATGTGGTTATTGCAATAAACAAGACAACAACATGCCAAAAGATAAAACTAGTTATGGTCAATGGGATCTCCATTCTGAAAGAAACTTAGTGAAGTCTCCAGCTGATTGTCATCCCATCACCAATTGAAGCATGAAGAAGCTCGATGGATAATTTCAACTTCAATTTCTTTCCAGATATTAGAGCCAGGAATGGTGAAGCAGTTCATGCTGGCACTAGAAGAACTGGAATGATAATCCTGGGAGGAGGGATGCCTAAACATCACGTATGCAATGCTAATACAATGCGAAATGGGGCGGGCTTTGCTGTCTTCATCAATCCAACCCAAGAGTTTGATGGAAGTGATTCTGGAGCGCGGCCAGATGAGGCTGTTTCTTGGGGAAAAATACGTGGGTCTGCCAAAGTTGTTAGGCTAATTGCTTCATATGCCGAGTTTGAGGCTGAAACTTGTATGATGCGTATTTCATTTGTATGCAGCGATTTAAAATCGTACATATAGATACACGAATCATCAATCCATAGAGTAAAAGAATAAATGCACCTTATTACGGATCCATCATTCTTGATGTGGAATTGCGACGATCCGATGCACAAGATCTTCTCCTTTATGAACCTCATTTCAATGAGACGGCCCCTTACGTATTGTTCTGACAACTCCTTATGTGAGGTTTTGCGGACATTAGGGTTTAGAGGAGTACATGAGCTCTATTTATAGAGAATGAAACATATCCCCTCATTAAAGATTATGTTTATCTCGGCCCACACTATCCAGCCTCTTATCTGACTAGAATTAGGAAACTATATATATCTTACCTTTATTAGACCAATTAATAATTACAGTAACAATTAATAAAGCCAACAATTGAATATATCAAAAGAATATATATTCTAAAATTCTCCCACTTGGGCTAAATGAATTGTAATTGTACTGTATATGCGCATCTTTATATTGATCTAGAGATAATTTTCAATAGTCAATCCGATCTTATAATGTCTCAAGCATCGAACCATGCCAGTAACTGCATCAAAAGGCACAGAGCCATTTGTGATCACGAATAATCTTAACTTTACTAATATAGAATTGATATGATAGTATGGCAATTGGAGAACATCTCAAATAACAGAGACACTTTATATGTTATACTCCTTGTTAGTCACCATTCTCACACCTTATGTGTCACAAAATCGGATGTGTCACGAGAGAACATCTTTATGGTTCCAAAGAACCGACATATATCTTACATTTATAGTTAACTATACTTTACGTGTATCAAGACATATGTTTTTGGCTAAAAATAAATGTCTCATCTATCACTCAAGGTTCACACGATTTCTTGAGATTTTCACCTGATATATGTATGCAACATCATCGTAATTAAAAATGCTTTATTGCATACAATAGAGTTGATACATACCTAAATGTTACAAAATGTAACAAACATAGATGTAAACTTTATTAGAGCAAATGCCGAAAACAGCTCCTACTGAGCAACAGTATCTCATGATGCTTACTCAACCCATCAATTAACATGTCATATTAGCATCCCACGATGCTTTTATGTTTGCGACATGTCATCTAAAAGTGTATAGGCAAAGACCTTAAGTTAGTGAGTTTGCAGCCTTATCATCTATGTAATAAGCTCTACTGCAGTGTCCCTCTTTCATCTGTTACCTTTATGGTAAAAAACTTAACTGCCAGATGTTTAGACTCCTTGAGACCTATGATGTTGTTAATGAACAACACAGCAGAATTATAGTCACAATATAACCATATGGGTCTCTCCACAAAATTAAATACAGCAAACTCTTTAATGAGATTCCGAAGCCAAATAACCTGAAGAGCGGCTGAAAAGCATACTATAGACTCCTCTTTCTTGATCGAAGATTACATAGATTTGTGTTTACACTTTTCTGTAATACTGCACTTTTCTTTAGACATATAAATGTTTGTAGTTGTCAACTTCACATAATCCTGACAGCTAACAAAGCCTGAATCTAAATGCTCTACTAGCTGCAGATCCTGAATATGCCTGTAAATTAGCATATAGTCTTTTGTCCTCTTTAAGTACCTCAAAACTTTCTTAGCAGTAATTCAGTGATTGCTTTCTGGAATTAACCAATATCCGCTTCACCTTATGCAATAAATTAAAAAAATCACTTTCCAGCAAGATATCGTCTGTATAAGATACAGTGAAAATAAATTCCTCCCACTGATCTTACATTATATATACTAATTTACCTCGTTACTGACAAAACAAAATATAACAACAATTTTATGAAACTTCAAGTAACAATTGTCAAAAAGCTCACTTGATCCCATAAAACAGACTTTTCAATCTAGAATAGCCATGAACATGGTCAAACTTTATTTCATGACATTTATATGGGATTCCTCTTTATTTACGCTCAAGTTTAAATGATTCATCTGCTGCAAAACCTTCGGGTTACATAAAAAAAATTCACATTAAAAACTCCAATAAAAGAATTTTCAATATATGCATGGTTAAAGCTTTTTATTATAATAAGCTATTAATACTTTAATCACTCTGAAAAACTTTATGAGATATTGAAAAGAAAATTTATTTTAAGTCTGCTCATTCTTTATGAATGAAAAAATTTCGCTATCAGTCTGTTTTTAAACTTCTTAAATAAAAACATTGATCAAAATATAATTTGATGTAATAAAGTAGACAAAAACTTTCATCTGGAGTTCCCTTAAGATATACACACCCTATTGCAACAAATGGACTTGTGACCTTAAGGCATGCTAATAAGCTTTCAAACATCGTATGTTTCATAGTCTATATCTCATCTACAATGCACCCAACCATAGTTCTAATTATGAACAAGAAATAGAAATTGTAAAAATTACTAGATCAATTATAAAGTCGATTTTACAGTCATGCTCTTCTGGATAAACTATTTAGTGTGATGGTACAACTGATTATCTCTACCTGATAGATCTATTAGGAGGAACTACTTTAACCTTTATTTTATGCTTGTGGGTCTGATAAACTTCATCATGAATTATCTTAACAACAAGAACTTGAATCCCAACAGAGTCAAATCATAATTTAGAATGTTCCATAATCATTTGTACAGAAAGGAAGAACAACACAGTTATCCCTACCATACCATTATCTTTAATAGTCTACGAGCAACTACCCTTATTCGGCTATATCAAGCTCCAGCAATTCAGCTATCTGTAATTCCATAATTTTTGTTTCTCTTTTGGGATGATAAATCAATATCCCTTAAATGATTTGTGTAAGGTACGAAGTAAAACTGAGTGATTCTGGAGTCCAATTTATCTAATGCTAGATTATGTAACTTTATAATGAACACCTCAAACCTTAATATAGTTCAAACTAAATTAACATCCAATTCATGACTCAAAAGAAATCAATGAAATAGTTTTGGTAGAAACATAACTGGTTATTTTCAAAGTTTCACCCCACATAAATCATATAAGTTGATTTTACAAATCATACTTTTTCTTTAGGGATGTGATCAAGAAGTTCTGCAATGCATATGACTTTACCTTAGACAAGTACTTTTGAAATAACATTTTCAGCTGTATAAGTGATATTTAATTCATTGGGAAATAAACATAATTCATACAATCTATTGGACATAGTGCAGTACTAAGCTTTATTTTAATTAAAAGAAATAATAATTACTTTATTTGGAATCTTAAAAGAGAAACTACACATGTCAAGACTTGATACGAAAAATAAATTCTGTCTTTAAGGAGCGTACATATAATATGTTTCTTAATATCACATTAAAATCATAATCTGGACATTCCCATCAATTCAACGTCAGCTTTATAGTTGTTTCTATAATAAGCTTAATTCAACCTGATTTGATATCTTTCAATTTGTGAATTCCATATGATAAACACAACATAATATGTCGCACCACTATCTAATCATCACAAACCAGATGAGACTTTAGATATAATAAATTCACAAACTAATACCAAAGAATCATTACTTTATGCTCATACTTAAATAACCAATCTTTGTATTAATTGTAGTTTTTCTTTATGCGATCGTTCTTCTTATAAAAGAAATAGCGATCACCATCTTTCTCAAAGGATGCTTTTTATAGATTTAAATCGTCAGAACGACCGGTGGTTTACTATAATACTTTATGAGTATGATTTCAAAAACGCTTAATATGCAATTCCACCAACTTTAAGACATAATATTTAATCTTAATATAACCATCACACCTGATGTCGAGGAGTTATTACAGATATGTACCACTCTAAGTAATAGACGAGATATAATTTCAAAACCTCCAAGGCTTCCTTCATTTATTTAAGAGTATAATTAACTGACGAAAACACTTTTCAAGTATTCTTCAATGGATCACTTCATATCAAATAAGCGAATTCTTTAATGGATCGCTTTATATCAAATAAACGAATCCAATCACTCTTTTCCCAATAAGCATATAATGCTTTTGAAAGTTCTCACTAATGAAAGTGAGATCTACGAGGCCTCTCTTGATAAGAACAATATAAATATTTGTCAATCTTTCGTAAATAGAAAATCCTCATTCAATTCTTAATGAATCTCAATTCTCAGTTTTAACAGAGTTGTCGTTCATAGAAACGGTGACTAAAAAAATAATTAATGTTTATAATTAGCATAATGTGAAAAATTCTCCTTGAGAGATACATACATCATCATATAATCAACTTTGGGCAGAAAATATGACATGCAATTATATACTCCCCACTCTACAACGGCCATGGGAACTTATTTCAATTTTCGTTAATCACCACCTTTGGGTGTATGACATCACTTAGACTAATCAATCATCAGCCATATGTTGTACATGTAACTCTCCATGCAATAATACACAATCACCTCCTTTAGAAGTATAACTACGCATTAAAACAGGAGGCATCCTAATACTTTGTAAAATTTTATTTATTAAACTCAACTAAGTGTGCCGCTTTGGCGGTCACAACCCAACTGAATTTGCTGAAATTGGGATATAACTTTATAATTCACATTTACCATATGCATGTAATTTCATAAATTAGGGACAGTCATCCGCAAAATTACACACCATTTAATTTACATTGATACACTCAACAATACATGTCAAACCATAAACACGTAATTGATAAATCATGCTCCACATAATTGTATGTGATATTTATATATGAGCTCGCACCTGTATTTCACTAAATCATATAGAAATACTAGAAAATGCTACAAAAATACCCCAAATTATACACGTATTTGAAGTTTCATTGGTATTTTTCATCCATATATGCATAAAAAATGTAAAATAAATATACCACATTGTAGAGCATGAGCATACGAGCACGCCGATACCTGAAATATTTCAAATGCATCACACGCGCCTTTCTCTCTCTGCGCATAGTACTCACGCGCTGACACGTGCATCGCACGTGTTCGGTCTCAGCCGGTAATGAAAATCAGTCTGATTGGTTTATCCGATCCAACCGCTACCCCCTAGTCGACCAGCGAATTAGATCATGCCATCCGACCAGAACGATCAACGACCATTTCAATCGGATGGCCTGAGTCAATAGTCAATTGGTCGAGTCGGGTTCACAAGTCGAATCGGGTCACAGAGTCGGGCCGAGTCACCCGGGCTTGAGTGACGTCAGGTGACATCAGTCTGCACGTGTCGTGTTTGTGCGGACCTAGGTCTAGCTTGCGTGGGAATCAACTTTCTCGCGTGGCCGCCAGTATAGGTGAAGCAGCAATAGAACTAAATTAAACTTTTCGTTCGAGCGTCGTGCAAAAAGAATGAATATACATTACCCAAAAAAAAAATGAATATATATATATATATATATATATATATATATTCATTTTTTTCGTTGTCTTCCCTTCGGAGCAAAAGAAAAGTCTTAACTTTTGCAGACTTGTTCAGCGAAAGGACAAAGTATAGCCTGCACCATGCCCTGCACCATGCCCACTTGCACGCATTCTTGTATTGAAGTAAAAAAAGGAAAAAAAAAAATTTATTGAATTCTCCTTGGCTCAACTCAACAGGAGATGTCAAAAAATGTGAGTGCCAATTTCCCCTTTTTTTTAAAAAAAAAAAATAGTTTTCTCATTGACGGCCGCACATCTTCGCGAAGATGTAGAATAAAAAATCGCCGAAGGCGTTCTTGAATCTGAATAAAAAAATTAGAAAATCAACCAAAAACATGATTCGAGATATAACATGCGTAGCCCTTGATACCACATGTATGCTACGTATTTTATCTGTATGCAGCGACTCAAAATTATATGTATAGATATACGAATCATCAATCCATATAATTAAAGAATAAACGCACCTTATTGCAGATCTATCGTTCTTGATGCGGAATTGCGACGATCCGATGCACAAGATCTTCTCCTCTATGAATCCCATTTATCGTTGGATTTAATGAGACGGGACCCTCACGTATCGTTCTGACGATTTGAGGTTTTGAAGATATCAGGATTTAGATGAGTGACTTGCGCTTTATTTATAGAGAATGAAACTATACCATCAAGGTTATCTCGGCTCACACTATCCAATCTCATATCTCACTAGAATTAGGAAACGGTATATATCTTAACTTTATTAAATCAATTAATAGTTACAGTAACAATTAATAAAGCCCACAACTAAATATATCAAAAGAATATATATTCTAACAAAACTTCCAATAATCTCTCTAATACGAAAGGAGTTTTAAAATGGTATTTTATTTGGATTGCATCAGGTGCATTGTGATGCTACCATTGCTTTCCCTATACTGGTTGCCGAAACAGTTGCTGCAAGGAAAGAATTAATTCAACAAGACTGAGGATCTGATGCAAATTTTGGGAGAGTAAAGACGCTGGTTTATCTTGCGTTGCTAAATTCTTGACCTGGCTGTCAGGTATCGGCAACTAATTGTGGTCGTTACTCGGTTGCAACATTATATGCTTAAGTCATTTTTGGAGGACTAGCTCCCAAAGATTTAGCATTTCCTGAGGGCTATCTGCTGGCGGGTGCTACAGGAAATCCCTGAAGCAAGCTAGCTTAATTTGTTGGGGAAGAGCCACCAATTGGTGAGGATTTTGTGATCGAATCTGTGGAGTTGTAATCAGATTGCGCTCATTTTTCTTGTTGTTTAACTTTGCACTGGCCACAAGTGGAACGGGACACTATGGTTTGCCACCGAATAGCTATTTTCAATTTTTTGGTTTGTTCCACTACTGGTAAGAGACGATCGTTTCAGTTGTCCTTGAAAAAGGAAATCTTGGAAAGCATGGTAACGCTAACTCTTATCTCGACGAATGACCAAGGTTTAGCAATCATGTTTCTCATTGCATTTATTCATTTATTTTGGATGGAACATGCAAGAGATCACTTTCTACAAAACAAGATATGGAGAAAGGGGGGGATTGTGGGATCTCACAGATAAAGCAAGAATTATGCACGTTGGGACAATGGTGTGGAGCTAGGAAATTCGCCTGCAGATTGTCAGTCCATCGCCCATGGAAGCATGACAAATTTGGATGCGAACGTCCTTGGCCAGCAAGTCGTTGAACTCGATCATCGGCTTTCGATCCTTCTTTAGCAGCTGTCCAACCGCATCTTCTGGCATGGCAACCGATCCTCCCCACAGCGTGTTGTCGTATATGGCCAGCCCGCCCACTCTCACCAGTTTCATCATCCTCTCGTGGTAATTCCAATAGTTGACCTTGTCCGCGTCGACAAAGGAAAAGTCAAAGCTCCCTTCGCTATCGGGCTGCAATTAAGTTACATAACATCACCGTCAGACTCGAAATAGATTAATATTGTATGAGGTAATTTGATGTGCAATGAGTTGCTTCGTTGACTTGGAAAGAACATTCGCAGTTGTCGGTAGGAAACTTCATAAACAAGGAAAATCTGCAAAGTACCCTACATTTTGCAGTATTTCATCAAGAGCTTGGAGAGCCTCGGATTCAATGAAGTCGATCTTGTGCTCTACACCGGCTTTCTTTATAACGGGCAATCCCATTTCATATGCTGTGCGATCCACATCTATGGCTATTATCTGCAGCAATATGATTATTATTCGAGAAATCCAATCAGATTCTCATATCAGCGGGAAGGATTCAACGAACCGCAAGGCGAATGCGAGACATACCTTGCCATCCTCGGGTATATTAAGGGCAGTGAGTAGAAGAGAGTACCCAGTGAAGACTCCTATTTCAATGGTCCGTTTAGCATTCAGAAGTTTCAGTAGAACTGCCATCAACTGACCTGCATCTGGTGCAGTGCCCATCCCGGCCCTGAGCATCAGCAAATTAATCACTTCTTGGTTTGATCTCATGTAATGAGCACAACAGCCCGCATTCGACAAACACAACTGGGAGATCACATCTGTCGTTCGATGGAAGTGGAAAAAAACTATAAACGGAGGCGGCATTAACCACTTGAAAAACTCCTGTCATTTGCGTTGTTAAGAAGCTAGTTTTTTCTGGCCAAGAAAAGAGATAGATAGAGTGTCACGCCCCGATCCTCGAGCACGTAGCATCCCTAGCTTGACACCCTTAGGTCACGAAAGATAACGTCCTTGCTCGCTATCGACCTATAATTGAAATACACATGTGGAACGTGCTAAACTCCCATACAACAAGATTAACATGGGATAAATCAGCAGGAACATCCATTCAATCAATTCACCAAATGACAACTTAAATCCTTATGCAGAGCAGATACTAATTAACCCTTTAGAGCTAACAACATACAATACCATTCTTCGGGGTGGCTCTCTAGGACCTCAAAAGAGACAATGGTCTATAGAGTTAGCTCCATATCTACTCTAAAAGGCCACTTCCAAAAAGTCAAGCCTTAGGGTCCATGAAGCTCCATCACTTGTAACCTGAAAAGTTATCTCATGACGGGATGAGAAATAAATCTCAGTAAAGTCAACGCCTAAGCTCGGCTAGGACGATGATTCACCCAAAACATCCTATCAAACAAACATGGCATGTCAACCAATATAGATATCCAACCATATGCAACTTACGAAGCCACATATAATGCGATGCAAACACGACATGACAGTCAAACAGCCCAATCAAGTCAAGCATCATATTAATCGACATACATGACGTCACACATAGTCCATTTATTAATGAGATAGGACATGTCAGCCCAAGAATTTGGGCATGTCAGCCCGGCACACTGGGCAGTTGATGCCTAGTACACTAGTCAGTTGATACTCCTCTGGCGACGCTAGGCATCGTCCCTTACTTTCGGCGGTTGCTTCTAGTAGTCCGTATGATTCCAATCGTCACGGCATAGAGCTACTAAGAATCCCTTCCAAAGCTTCGATCCATCACAAGTTACGATCGGCATCCGTCAAGCTGACGTCACAGAATGACGTGCTTCCGACAAGTCATATTTTCTCGATCGTCACGGTACAATCTTGTTAGGAATCTCATCGTCCCACCATATGACCACACAAGACACCCGACAATCAATTAATTTTGTCATTTTTGATTTAGGCCGGATGGTCATACAAACATGCTCAAAACGCGGCCCAAGACCGTTTTCATGCTAAATTATGCAATTTGAGTTCACACAGGTCATATGAATGTACAACCTCACCACTAGGCTTGCGCCCGACACGGACGATGAAATAATCAGAAATTCAATCGTGTCACATCACAGTCAATCAACTGCAGTCAATCAAGCAGTCAAAATACGATTGATTAATCAATTCAATTAATCAAACGGCATTGATTAATCTCGATTTCATTAATTTATCGATCGATCGCTCAGCTCTAAACTAACGCTCGCTCACGATCAAACAACGGCAATCAATGCCCAATCAATCAGTCAATCGATTCTAGTAACCAACCAGCCATAGACGACCTAATTAAAAAGACTAACTTAATTAATCGTGGTCATTTATCCTAAACCCGATTTCTATCTAAACCGACCACGATTATTCTAATTAAATTACCCTAATTAACTAATCCTAGGCGCAATTAGCGCCCTAACCAAGGATTAGGGATTAACTCACTAAGTTAACTAGTTCGGGCGGTCTAACGGTAACGGCAACGAGCGGCGACGATCCTCGGCGACGACTGCGGCAATCCACAAAACTCACGGCCTAACTTTGGTTCCCGGGCTTTAACCCAAACCAAAGTGGTCCGGCAAGACCACAACACCTCGGGGCAGCAACACAAGTTCAGAGGTGATGGTCAGTGAAGTCTGGCGGTCGGAATAGTGGCAGCCGGCAGAGGGTCAGGCTCGGGTCAGAGGGAAACAGGGCAGGGCAGTGGCGGTTGGGGGGTTTTGAGAGATTTCAAGTGGCCTTAAAGCCGAGGGGAGGGTTGGCTAGCGTCGGGGGATCCCCGAGGTGGCTATGAGAAGTGAGGACGGTGGTTGGAGGTGGTCGGAGGCGACGAAACGGCCAAGAGCAGAACCGGGTTCTTCTCGTGTATGGAGCAGGGGATTCAGGTCGGGGGTTGTTTCGGGCTTTACCAGCCACGACTAGATTCCGGCGACTGTGAGGGACGATAGGGAGTCAAGTCCGGTCGGTGGGAGTCATCGGCGAGCGGCGGAGGGCGTCGGAGGCAGCGGAGGACGGCTGGAGCTCCTCGGGTCCGAAACAGGGCACCAACGGGATATCGGTTCTCAGGGACCTCGCGGTGGTTCTGGGCGGTGACGGGCGATCGAGGGGGTCAAGGTGAAGGCGGAGGACGGCAGGGCAACGGCTGGTGGCGGCTGGAAGTGGCGTGAGAGCCGACGGTGCTCCGAGTGCTCCCAAACCCGAAAACGGGGCAGTTTCCGGCGGCAAACGGCTGTCCAACGACGGCGACGAGGAAGGCTGGAGGTGAGGTTGATGTTCGGTGGTGGTGGCGGTGCTCGAAAATCACACACGGAGGAGGAGAGGAGATGAGGAGGAGGCGGTCGGCTGAGGGGGGGGGAGTCGTCGACGGGCAAACAGTAAGGGGGGAAAACAGACGAGAGAGAGAGAGAGAGAGAGAGAGAGGGGGAGGGGGAGGTGATTGGTGGTTGGTGGTTGGGGACAAGACAAGTGGGGCTCATCTTGTGTCATCTCACAATTCAAAAGTATTGTCCTCCAGTGAATTATAAGAGGGCTTTTTGGTCTTTCAACAAATCGGGATTGGAATTGAAATTTTAGTATACAGACGAAGGGAAATTTTGGTATTTACACAGGCTAGCCTCGATCAGGATTAGGCTCGGCGCGAGGATTTCAATCCTATTTCGCGACGACTAAGAATTACGAAGCCTAATCTAAACCGACTGATATTTCGAGAATTGTCCAAAATCCGTCTCTTAATTCTTTAAGGTCCAAAATTTCGTATCGACTGAAATTTAATTTTATTCCCTTTTATCGAATTTATCGATTTACAAATGACAAATTTCTGGGGCGTCCGATAGAGAGAGGTGGAGAGAGATACCACGGATGGATAGCGGTGACTTCTCTTATCTCCTTCAGCGGTTCTGGCTCACGCGGGAAGACGCTCGTGTCCAGAATGTACTGCCAAAGTTGAGCATATGGATTGAAAGCAAAATATTAAGAAGGCTCTGGCAACCAACAGCAGTGGAAAACGAAAGAAAGAGTGTGGAGACAATTGGTAGCGTACCTGATACAACTCCTTACTTTGCAATAACCCCTTGTCGGAGCTCGTGTATACTTTCGTTATCTCTTCCATCTTTGCAACAACCTTCTAGTATATCACAGATGTTCCTGTTGAAATACGACCTAGAATGCAGCTCGGTCCATTAATACTGAAAACCGCAAAACCGAGAAGAAGTTTATTGATATGACAATTGTGGATTACATCAAATAAGTATAGCTTAGTAATAATTAAAAAGACTGAAATATCCTTATTAATAAATAAACCCAATACTTAACATTTCAACAAATCCCATAGGATCAGTCTTGCACTCAACTAAAGTTCTTAAAGATACGTAGTTTGGTGAAGCGGTTAGTTGGTTTTATGATATCACTGCCAGGTTCACAGTGATATTGAGCACCACACAATCTCACAACATGGTCACTCACACGTCACAAGCCAATTCGGAATCAATATCACAAAAACGATTACACAAACCATTTCATATAATCTTTCGTGGATATACTCAAAATCAAGCTTTCGGTAATTCTTTCACAAAAATATTTTGCATATCCATAATGCACAATATTTCTCAAACCCCTTCATCAAACCGAATATATATATTCCACAATACATTTCTCACACAATTTCAGGAATCCATTTCATATAATTCGAAATGTCTGTCAAGAAACGTTTCTCAAACAATTCACTAGTAACCAAAATATGGTAAATGCCCGATCCATATTCTTATGCATCAACTATGCTATCAACATCATTTTTACCTTTCAACCAAATCACATTTTGCAGTAACATGTCTAATCATTTTTATTTTCAAGAAATGATTTCACAAATTCAAAGAAGAGATAGCACCACTCACCTCGGAAAGCTGAAAACTAACTTACGAAGGTTGCTCGAGTCGATGCTTGTGAATTCCCATCAAATATACGAAAAAACAGGTCAAAATAGAGTAACATGCCACTCTAACTAACGACTCCACTACACTATACCTATTTAACAATAGACCACCTATGCGTCAACAGAAGATCGTCGATAACAGAAACCCAATGAAAGCTCGCCCATAGCAGAAACTTCTCTCAACTCCGTAAGTGGCTCTGGTTCATTTAGGTACACACTTGTGTCCAAAATGTACTGCGAGATTGAACATATCCATGGAAGCAAAATTTTGAGAAGTAGTGACAGTATGAGAGAAGGTAAAGAATCCTACTTATAGCCTTATTGGATTCTATTCATTTTCAGCTTAACCTATTAGGATTGGCCTGGAGAAAGATCGGCAAATCCCGAATGGCCTGCTTTAGATGGTATCGAAGAGTTGGATTCTTTCTGGCATGTGCAGGATGAAAGCCAAGCTAACTTACCATTTGACTGAAAAGAGGGAAGAAAAATAGAAGATGCATGTGAATGAAAACATATGGAGTACCTAATACAGCTCCTTAATGCCGCATTCATTTTCTCTCCCATTCTTGCTCTTTCCTTAGAATACAGCCTTCACATCAAGGAAGTGACCCGAAATAATCATATGTTCACAGTTGACAAACATGTTTATGATTTATGTAGCACATAATTACAAAAGTAAAGACCATGCCATGCATAGATTTTTGCGATATTTGTCATGAAATATGACCATGATTTGCTGCATAGGGTCTCCTCTACTGATTAAAATGCATCATCTATGAAAGGCTGTAAATTAGAGGTTGGAACTTGCCTTGCTTATTGAAGCTTGGAGAACTCGCTCTGCATATGAATGGCCAAATTTCAAGTTCTCTTTATGCCATATGGAGGCTGACTAGTTTGGTGCAAGACAAGGATTGTTCCTTTTACTTTGAAATAATATAAACTATGCTGTCATGGAGTGCCTGATTCATGTCATGGTAGTTGACTTTGCAGTATTATACTATATCATCTCGTCGGTATTGTATTATAACTGGCCAGTTTGTTCATTCGATTAGAAAGAAGGCAAGGACTGCCGCCTTCCTGCATATTTCAATGACGGGGCCGTGTGCTTTGAGTAGTAACCATATGTTAACCTCATTCGAAAGTTCACACACACTGTGATTGATTTCAAAAACTTCTTTTCCCCATTGTAGCAACATTGGTTTTCCTAAAATCATCATAAAAATTTGTTTAGATATCTTTTTTCTGTTCATTTCTGTTGTTGTAGGATATTATCCATGAACACTAGCGTTGCGACCTATCCTTTCCCCTCTCGAGGATCGTTTAGGTTTAGAAGTATTGCCTATCAGTTTAGGTGCAGATTCTCCATAATCTAACCTGACGCGACATTTGACTTCATTTTCTTTTGCATTTAAACCATTAAGAGTCGCCACTAGCCTTTGGGGTCGGCTAGAAACCAATTGAGATACACGTAACCAGAGCGTCTAGGTTCAGAGACTTATTTACACTGATTATCTGATTAGCGCCCTTTCAGTACCTAACCAATTGATATTCCTAAAGTGACCATGCATTTGGCTGACTGCTCAAAACTCAAAGATATCTAACTAGAACTAGGTGCATGATGTTTTTGTCATTTTGGTGCATTCATTTATTCAACTTTTAGTCTGACATTCAAAAAAAAAAAAAAGAGGAAAAAGAAACAACAATCAATTTTAATGCAACACAAAACGATAACAAAACAAACAAACACTTGAAACGGATATCTAGTGACGTAAAAGTAAATAAGCAGGCCAATCTAATAAATGAAATGCAAACTCGAATAATCGAACACAAAAAAAAAAGGTCGGCTATATAATGAATTAGGCCGAAATGGACAAATGAAAAAAGGAGAGAAAAAATAATGACTATTCATTGACGAAAAAATAAACACGTAGATTAATCTAAATGAGATGCGAACTCGAATATCGGACACGAGAAATGGTCGGGTATATAATGAATTAGACCGGAATGGACATCGGCCTCCTCCGTTGCTAAATAACAAAAAAAAAATGTAAAAAATAAAGATAAAAAAAATAAACACATGGAACACGCAGACAAGCGCGCACCCTGTGACATCGTGTTGCAGCAAGTAGATTTCAGTCATCCGTTTCTCTAGTTTATCCTCATGTTGTACAGCATTTAATATTAAACAATCCTTTATCTTAACTGTTGGCTTCGGATCTCTGTTAAAAAGTACTTTCGGAGGAAAATATAGAGATGGGAGAGTTGACTTTTGAATCAAGTGTGAACTCTCAGTTACAATGCACTAGAGACAGAGATAGCTTCTGTCAAAGAGTTTTCTACTTTCAAGAAACGCATAGATCCAGATCCAGTTGATCATTGTGACAGCTTCCTAAGCAATCGCCGGGCACGTCATCATGCTGTTTCTTGTTGTAGTTAAGTCAATCTATGTATTCGGAAAAAAAGAAAAAGAAAATATTCATTGTGAAATAATGTGGAAGTCAATTTAAGGCTAGCGTGAGATGAACGAAATACCAGAAAAATCAACGAGGAATGATAAAGACACCAGAGATTTACTTGGTTCGGTCAATCTCGGTACCTTTACACAGGAGAGCGACCCGACAAATAATCATGATGAATGGGAAGAATACGAACTTTACGGTCGCTCAAGTGTTTTCCAGCCCTAAATCACACCCAGAACATCACAACTTCTCTGAGAGAACTCACATAGAACATGAAGAGAAAATTCTAACATCCTCTTGTTTGACCTCTGTGATACAACCAAGGAAAATTCTGCACTTCTATGTTGTAATTTGACTTTGCGACTCAAATTAGGAAACCAAATAAAACTAGGAATCAAACTCCAACATGGAAAGTATATCAATAATTTTTTTACTTGCTCGGATGGCGAACCGTTGGTCCTATTTGCATTTGGAATTCTCTGACGTCTCAAATTGGATCACAACTTAGCAAAGTCAACTGGGCATATCCTGGAAGATGTAGGAGACCTCACTTTTGTCAAAAAGAAATCATGGATGCACCACACAAGTTAAAAGCAGTTGATAAGTAAAACAGATCTTCAATGTTTGCGACTAGATGATTGGCATGTTCGGTTCAATGATTGGCATGTGCGCTTTGATAAGTTTTTGGCAGTACTACAGGATGAGATGATCTGCCTGCAATGTCTTCTCTTCCTTGATCACATGCTTAACCTGAGAGAGGAGAGCAAACAATTGAAGATCTGCTCCTCCATTACGTCCATCTTAATCATGATTTATACCCATATCAAGGAAGAGTGCCACAGAGAGCACCATGTTTTCGAACCGACAATGCAATGTCGGACTTGTGAAATCGAAACATCAGCGAGTATACAATCAATGCATGCCTTAACTCGGATTCATGAAAAGTTGCCTAGTTTGAGATGCAAAAATCATCTACTGTCAACTATTGCAACTTCAACCTAAAGTATCTGCAAACACTCGAAATTATCTGGACATGTCAGATGCACCTGAATGCCAGCAGTTTGATCCTGAAGGGTATTGAGCAACAGTGCCACCTCTCCTAAGCTGCTTCGCGTGGATTTCTTTCTTGTTCTTCAACAGCTTTATCTGTGAAACCACAAGCTTTAACAACGTTTTGCTGCAACGAGAAACATCAAACATATTTACTCCAAAACACTCAACACTCTTCTTGATCTGTGTGCAAAGCTCAATCCTTTGCTGAAGTATTTGAAAACCCACGAAGCTTTTGAAAACCCACGAAGCTTTTGCGCGCAAAAGGCAAAAGAGCAAAGAATCTCAAAAAGATACATTCTTTAACCAGAGAGAGAGAGAGTGTGTGTTATTACCACTTTGCAGGTTTGAAACTCCTCCGAAGAAAATTCAATTTCAACATTCTTTCTTGAAACTTAATTATTTAAAAAAGGAGAGCAACCTTGCTTG
Source organism: Rhodomyrtus tomentosa (assembly GCA_028455895.1). Classification (NCBI taxonomy): domain Eukaryota; kingdom Viridiplantae; phylum Streptophyta; class Magnoliopsida; order Myrtales; family Myrtaceae; genus Rhodomyrtus; species Rhodomyrtus tomentosa. The sequence goes on from JAPCWY010000004.1 coordinate 39,339,293, forward strand.
GTGTGCTTGCTTTGGCAAATTAATAGACTGGAGCTATTGCATCGAACTGCTTTCCCTTCTTGTTCTTCTGACAAATGAATAATGTCACATTCCGACTTTCGAGCCCGCGACATCCTTTGTCAAATCGCCACGTGGTCATAGAGGTAGCGTCTCAGGCACATTATTGACATATCACTTACTTACACTTGTGGAAACGTGTTAACTTCCTAACAACAATTCAACATGGGATATAGAAGTAGGTAACCACAATAGTCATCCCAAAAAAGATAATTACAAACCATTCATCATAAGCAGATGATCCTTAACACTACTGAACTACTAACGTATGTGCACAACTCCATACTTCGAGGTGACTAAACATGACCTCAAAGGTTTAATCGGTCAGGTAAGAGTAACTTCCCATTGCTAATCCAACAGCTAATCATTGGCATCCACATGACTTCATCACTTGGGACCTGAAAATGTTATCCCACGACGGAGTGAGAATAAATCTAAGTGAATCAGGCCTAAACTCGATTAGGAAACTGATTCGCACATGGCATCCTAACAGAAGACTCACAAGATAACATATGTACGTACAACAACCAACAATAATAACAATATGATAATCATCCACATGCACACTTACCAGCCTACAGCCACACATAATGCAATGCTTGACTCGACTCAGCAGTCATATCAGTCAATCACTCAATACAGCATCACATCCACAAGTACGCACAAGACACCACACAAGTCCATTTATTAACGATGATCGTGCCAACGGCACATGAGAGGATCTACGCAAGAGAGTACGTGATTTGACTCTCATAAATAACGCGATCTAGCACAATAGTGCGATCTAGCGTTCTACCGGCAGGACTAGGCTACATTCATTTTCTCTCGACAGCGACTACTACAAGCAGTGTATCTAGAGCACCCGTTGCACGGCATTAGGCATCCCAACACTAGGCGTCGGTCCATCACAAGCTGCGATCGGCATCCGACCAACCCTGCATCTGTGCTAGTTAGCACCGGATCAGAATTGTTGTACTTCTAGCAAGTCATATGATTCTATATGATTGGTATAGTACGAACTTGCTAGGAAAAGCATCATCGTTTCCTTATATGACCATACAATACACATCTAGCAATCAATCCATTTCATTATCTTTGGTTAAAGCCGGATGCTACACAGGCATGTAAAAGTCTCAACCGAAGGCCATTTTCTTGTTAAAATATGTCTTTTGACTTCATACACAATCATATGCGTATGCATACTATCCACTAATCACCACAACCATACACAGGGCGATTAACCCCTAATCAACGATCAACATCCAATAATCATTCCAGTCAATCTATCAAGCTAATAAAGTTCATTGAATCAATCACGAGCATTTAATTCCGATTAGATAATATAAGGCTCGATTTGTACAAGAATTCTTTGTTAACCAAACCAATCGATTTAAAACGCTATCGTTCACTCGTCTCTAGCCTATCGCTCACTTGCAATCAATCAATCAATTTTAATTAATCACAATTAGCCACGGACAATATAATCAATCCGGCTAACCTAATCAATCGCGGTCATTTAATCTAATCCAAATTTCTATCTAAATCGGCCTCAATCGTGTACTTAAATACCATAATCGACTAATCCTAGACGCAATTAGGATCCTAATCAAGCATTAAGGTCAACTCACCGGGTGAGTTAGCCCGGGTGGTCTCAACGGCAACTGCGCAGGCGGCGACAATGAACTGCAGTGACGACGGTAGCGACTGTTCTCAACAACAATCATGGCTAAACATATGGTGACTTGACCCAACACCTTAGGGATACCACGGGAAGGTCCGACAAGGTTGCCAAGTCAGGTGGACGACGGCAAGAGCTCCTGCGAACGACGACCGACGGCTGAAACAATGGCGATCAACAGGGTAAAAATAGGGTGTCGAGTTGTTTTTGGCCAATTCTCGACCTCAAGGGCCGAGACAAAGCCGGCCAAGGCTCGAGGACTCACTTACGAGTCGAGAGGAGTTGGTTGGGACCGGTGACAGTGGCTGGGGGCGGCCGGAGGCGGCCCAACGAAGGCTAAACAGAACCGGGCTAGCAAACAAGGGATATCGATCGGAACAGAGGAGCGGCCCGAGCGGTTTTCGGCCTCCACGCATGGCGATCAGCTTCCACGATCTCAAGGATATTGGAGAGGGGTCCTAGGAGGTGAGCGGCAGTGGTGTCGGGAATGGTCGAATCTGAAGAAAATTCGAACCAGGCTCGAAAACAGGGTACCTAGGTTCTCGGGCCTGTTTGCAGTGGCTCCGGTGGTCATTCGGCGGCAGGGTGGCTTTGTCTTGGTAGTGAGGAGGCTAGTGGACGTCAGTGAGGTGACGGTTGGCAGCGGTGTCGCCTCAAACGGTCGGAGGAGTAGGTGCAGCTCTTGAGTTCTTAGAGGCCGAAACAGGGCAAGCCTTCCCGCGACTGTTTCGCGGCCGTCTGGCAGCCAACTGCGGCGACGGAGGGAGGAAGGGCTGGAGGTGGTAGCCGTCGGTGGTGGGTGGTGGTGCAAAATCGACGGAGGGAGGAGAGGAATGGAGGAGGAGTCGATCTATATATATTAACGTGAGAAAAGGGGAGAGAGAAGGGCTAATGGGAGAGGTGGTGGGGCCCAAAAGAAGACTTTTTGTCTAAGTTTGTCTCATATGCATTATTGAGGGGCAATTTGATCATTTGGCAAATTAGGAATTGAAATTTTGGTACACTGGATAAAGGGTATTTTGGTAATTTCATAAGCTAGGCTCGGTCGAGATTAGGCTCGGGCGTGAGGATTGAAATCCTAATTCGGGACGGCTAAGAATTTTGAAACCTAATCTAAACCGACTAAAACTTCAAAATTCGTACAATTATCGTCTCTTCAGTCCTTACGATCCAAAATATTTTATAGATTGAAATTCAATTTAATTTCCTTTTTATTGAATTCAGGTGTTTTACAGAAGTCGAATTTTCAGGACGTCACAGCTAATACAAGGAAATTCACAGTCTTGTCTTATACTCAAAAGAAGGAAGTGGTATTTCTATCGGGTTTTTTAACTTTCTAGGAACTGCAGTAAGTAATAGGATCTTGTCCAGCAATGGAAATAACTGAAAGTACCAAGGTTATCTACACAGTATTATCATGTACCATATATCTATTTATTTTGCCTATATTGATCGAAGCAGTGTTTGTAGAATAAATTTGGCATTTTGTAAATGATATCTTATCTTGTTTGTTTCCTCGATCAAAGAACAATTGAAGTCCCAGTGAGAGTTTCACAAGAGAGCTGAGTACGTTCCATCTAAATTTATAATTCTGTTATGCGTTGATGCAATTACATGTGTTAAAAAGTCCAAACCAAAAGCTTAAGTTAATAGGTGGAGGGAAATCATATGAATATAAAGAGCATATAATACTCATTCATAAGTAACGTGGGACAACAACAAATACTTCAACATCCCCTCTCATGTTGCAAGCAATCTACACGTGGAAATTAACTAATGGGAATGGGCCCACATACGCGAAAAGAAATAACAACGGACTCTGATACCATGTTAGAAAGTCTAATACAAAAGCTTAAGTGGAGGGATACCACATGAATATAAAGAACATATAACACTCGTTTACAAGCAATGTGGGACAACAACTCCAACAACATGGAACCAGTAACGACAAAGAAACCACGATAATTTGTGTTAAACCCCACAACGTTCGAAAGAGTAATGTTGAGATTTTGTCTTAATTGGGCAGAGCAAAGTCCTCTTCTGCGGAAAAGAAGACAGAAATCATGACTAACGTCCACATACAATCTCTCAGGGCAGATTGACGTATAAATTGGGAGGTCAATTAGGTAACATCTAAGCAATACAAACGATCCTATTTAAGGAAAACATTCATTTTCCATGAAGCAAACGGGGCATAAACATAACAAAAAATTATAGACGTGTGTACTAGAATTCATAGGACAATGTTATACTGCAGGATAAGACATAATACAAATCAACATTTAGCAATGATGATATCAAATCATCGCTGGAATATAAAACCCAGATAAAACTTGGTAATAAATCGAATGTTTGTCATATGACTGTGCGATCGACATTAAGTCGTGGACGACTGTGGGATGTCCTGTGGTCCGGTCTAGCAATTTAGAGGACTGGTCCCGTGTGCAATCTAGACGATTGGATCAACAGGAAAGGAAAAAAAAATTCAGCCATCGGATGATTTTAAAAGGACACAGAGTTACGAACAACTGATGGAAATTATAAACATATGACAGGCAGAAAAAACTCATCGACTGTGCCTTTTTGTTTACAAACTACGAAGGAATGCCGCGTTCGAGGAGGTAAGTCGCCAACGGAATGTAAACAAATAGGTTTGCAACAAATTCAGGTTGATTTACAGTGTTTCGCAAATGATTTTCGGATGCTCGGATATTCTACCTATGACAGATGCTAAAAATGATGAAGTACCTCTTAGAAAACCTACGGAACAAGAAATAATTACTGAATTTGCAGAAACTAAAGCATCCAAATTCATTATGCAGAAGAGCATGGATCAACTGCAAGCCTCTGTTCATAAGGAGTTGATCCAATCTAGCAAGGAAATGAAGAAGAAAATGTATTCACTTGCCTCAGAAGTTCAGAGACAGCTGACATAGTTTGAAAGCGCGTTTCGTCAGTACCTCATGTATATGCTCACTGCCATTTCAAGTCTGGACAACTACATCCTTGTTCGTGACAAAAGGGTGGTACTTGACTTTCCAGAACTCTTTGGGGGAAGAAACTCAAATGTTGCAGGTGCTGGACCCAGTAATGCTAATCAAGACCAACCTGGAGGACTTCCTAGAGAGGATGGACAAGAGCCGGATGGTGCTTCTGTTTCCCCTCCCAACAATCCAGACCAACCTCCTCCAACCTAAATCGGCTTGTTCATGGAATTTTTATTTTCTGGTGTTGGTTTGAGTTTTTGTTGTTTGATTCAGAAACTGGTTGTTTTTTGTTTTTAATGGATCTGTGTGTGCTCCTATCACAGCCTTACTATGGCTTGATAGCTATCTTGGTATTATAACAATAATAATCCCGTGACTCGCCTCATTTCTTTTGTTGATGAAAAAAGGTGGAGAACATGCCATTGTGCATAGATGTTAATTGGTGTTTAGGCTCAGAGCGAGGTCATCGCATATTTGTTTATAAAGGAGTTGAATTATGTCATCTAGATTGAAGAACACTTTTGTGCGAGCATCAATGAGGACTTTATCGCGCTCACATTCAGTGTTTCAATCTGTTCATACTCTATAGAGTGTTTCTGTTTTTTAAGACAGTTCAGAATCTATGATTTATTGTTTCCAGATTGTGAAGACCTACCGCTGAGTTGTTTATGGAACTTTGTAATCTTTGATTGATAAGATAATTCTATAACAAATTAGTGGAATATTTTTTCTTTGGACATTACCTTCCAAGAGCCAAGGTAACTTTCATGTTTTGAAGACCACTTATGAAATTTGAAAATTGAGTTTATATGGGCAACTGAATCTGAGGGATTCATATTCAATGCCAACGGTCATCAAATCTTCTTGAAATACAGACTCGTTCAATCAAAACTGATGGCATCCAATCAGCGAGTGAAGAGCGATTCTTTGAAAACTTATCCAATGGCTAGTTTGGGGGTGAAGGAGTATAAAAGAAGATTCATAATTCCGCCATGGCGAGCGATTAGAATCATCAATTTCAAAGTGCTAGAGTGCTTCAGATTCTGTATTTTTTCTTGAAAGCTGCGTACTATAATTTTTGAGTTGCTTTGAAAGGGTGTGAGAGTGTAATCACTTGCAAACCCTCATTGATTTATCTAGTGAAATTCAGCATATTGGCTATCGGCATGGGAGAGTATAGAGTACGCTTTATCTAAGCCAAATCACTATAATCATCGTGTGCAATTTGTTTCTATCCCTAAACTCTTTACTTTGTGTTTGATAGAGCATTGCATATTTGCATTCAGAATCACATGTTGCATAAATTCATATTCTGAATCTAAGTTTAACTTGACTCGATTCTTTAATTCCACGATTTCTAGTCAAATTTGCTTAAAATCACCTCTTCACGTCCCCTCGAGGTGGTATTGTTACACCTATTCATCTCCCTTCCAAGTGATATTGTTAGATACAATAAAAGAAAGTGTGTTTGGAGCCGTTTCAATCCTAATCCTTTGCTTTCAAGTAACGTGCCTCATCCAAGAAAAGAAAAACGCAGCTTATGTCTGACAGAGAATGAACACTAGTAGCCTTGTAGGCTTACGCTTCCCGCAAAATGGATTCATAATTCATATGTTGTTTCTAATTTTTTGTTGGTATGTTTCGATCGGATCCGTCTAGAATGTAATGCATCGGATCGTGATGAAACAATACAATCTAGTCTTTTCAATCGACTAAGTCAAATTCACACCGCTCCTACAATTCTTCTAAGAGTTGCCCATAGCTTTATACCCAAGATTGCGAGCCCCACTAATATAACAAATATGTTGTCACATCCCGACTCTCGAGCCCGCAACATCTCTTACCAAATCGCCACAAGGTCAAGAAATAGCGTTCCAGGCGCACTATCGACTTATTACTTATTTACGCATGCGGAAACATTTTACTCCCAGACAACATATAAATAGATAGGGATAGAATAGTATGAGATACACATCGAAGCAATTCATCAAAAGATAATCACATCCAAACAAAACATCAAATGAATCTTAACCCCACTGAGCTACTAACAGAGAATCTTATACTTCGGGGCGGCTCACTAAGATCTCAAAAGGGTATATGATCAGGTAAGTTAACTTCTCATCTACTTCAAAAGGGTACTTCGACATCCTTGCTTCGATGTCCACGTAGCTCCATCACTTGGGACCTAAAAATGGTTCCCACAACGGGGTGGGATTTACATCTCAGTGAATCAAGCCGAAACTTAGTTAGGAAACTGATTCACCCAGGACATCTAAAAAGCAGGTTCACAAAATCGCAGCACCACATATAACATTCAAGTACAACCATGATATAATAATCATTCACATGCACACTTACCAGTGTTCAGCCACACATAATGCAATGCTTGACTCGACTCAGCAGTCATGGCAGTCAATCCCTCAAACAATGCATCGCATCAATAAGTATGCACAGGACATCACACAAGTACATTTATTAACGATGATTACGCCAACGACGCAATGAGAGGATCAATGCGATTAGCATGATCGACTCTCACAATTACTGAGTACCCGCACTCTTCTGGCAGGATCAGTCTACATTCCTTTTTTCCTCACGGCAACGGCTACTACAATGGTGTATTCAGTGCATCTTGCACGGCACGGCAAGTAGGCATCCCTGAATAGGGCGTCAGTCCATCACAAGTTGCGACTGGCATTCGACAATTCCTTAAAACCGTACATGCCATACGAGGCATAAATTATCATGCTTCTGACAAGTCATGTAATTCCATACTATTGGTACGGTGTGTACGATTAGTACAAAATAAGCTAATCAGAAAAACTCATTATCGTTCCATCATATGACCACACAATGCACTCACCATATCAATCAATTTTATTCTCTTTGATTTAGGCCCGATGCTCACGCAGCATGCTCAAAGACTTGCCCCAAGGCCATTTTCATGCTAACACATATTTCTTTGATTTCGCACGCAGTCATATGTACATGCAGACTACCAATTAGACGCTTCAATCATGAAAGAAATAATTAACCCCCAAACGAATGTCAATTCAATCAATGAACAATCCAGGCATCAAATCAAACATATCAACGATGCGATCAAACCAATCAGGTCATCAATTCAGTTAAGCAATATATAACGGCCGATTCGTACAATAATTCTTTATTAGCTGATTTGCTTTATAAACGTCGATCGATCGCTCGTCTCTAACCTATCACTCACTCGCGATTGAGCCACAGTCCACAATCAATCAATCAATTTTCATCTAACAGCAATTATCCACGGACGAATTAATCAACCTGGCTAATTTAATCGATCGAGGCCATTTAACCTAATCTTGATTTCTATCTAAATTGGCCTCGATCGCGTACTTAATTTTTCTAATCAACTGACTGAGTAATCCTAAGCGCAATTAATGCTCTAACCAAGGATTAGGGTCAACTCACAATCAAGTTAGCTCGGGCGGCCTCGAAAACGACAACGGCTGGTCTCGACGGTGGCGGCGACGGCTCTCGATTTCCTAATGAACTCTTAGGTTCTTCGGTTCAACAAGCGACAACAAAATCCGACAGCAGCTAGGACACGTCGGAGAGGTCTGACAAGGGTCACCGGGCGGCGGTAGAGCTCCGGCAAGGGCAGTAGCAGCCTAAAAGCAGAACCGTCGAAACAAAACAGAGCATTCGGGGGCTGTTTCGTGGTGGTTTTCGGCCTCAAGGACCGAGGTGAGGCCAGCAAGGACCAAGGAGCTCATCTAAGGGTTGGAGGGGATGTCAACGGTGGCTTGACGACTGCGGAGGGCGGCCAAAGGCTACGGAATGGTGACCGGATAGAACCGGGTCAAGACAGGGCACACACGATCCACAAACAGGAGAGGTCTGATCGAGGTCTTCATGGCTCCCACCAGCAACGACGAGCTCCCACAAGCACAAAGGGACGAGAAGGGACTTTAAGGTGGTCGTCAGTGGCGGTGGTCCACGGCGATGGGTGGTGAAACAACGACGAGAAGCAACGGAACCCGTCCGGGCCCGAAATAAGGCAGCAACACTCCTGAGTTTGCTCGCGGTGGTTCCGGCGGATAATGGCCGAAGGGAAGGCATCGGGGAGGTCGAGGGGAGGCTGGTGGACGATAGAGAAGTGGTGGTTGGCGTTGGTGGCGACGAAAACGATCGGAGGAAGGCTGGGTCTTCTCAAGTTTCAAGGGACCGAAAACAGGAGTTGTGCTTCCGGGGTGTTTCGCGACCGTCCGGAGGCGAACAGCAACTCTAGAGGGGTCGGGGGTGACGATGAGGAATGGCTGAGAATGATGTGGCGGTCAGACGGTGGTGGTGGTTGCCAAAAATGGCCAAGGAAGAGGAGGAACGGAGGAGGAAGGAGGGGAGCTCGACTGGGAGGAGGGTTCCACGCATGCACAGTCAAGGGTCAAGTCAAATTCAAATATTTTGTCCTTAATGAATAATTGAAGGACAATTCAGTCTTTTGGTAATTCGAGACTAAAATGAAATTTTGGCATACTAACAGAATATATTTTGATATTTTCACAGGCCAGGCTCGGGCGCGAAAATCTCGATCTTAATACGCGGCGACTAAGAATTTTGTAACATAATCTAAAACGATCGAAACTTCAGAGTTTATCCAATTATTGTCTCTTTAGTCCTTACTATTCCAAAAATTTTCACCAACTGAAATTCCATTTAATTCCTTTTTATTGAATTCAGTGACTTGACAAGAGTCGAATTTCTAGAGCGTCACACATGTTGCTTTTGCCCATTTTGCGAGATTTAAAAAAAATTTTGATTAGCGCTTATGAAATTTTCATAAATTAATAACACAACTACAGAAATATAAAACAATTTAGTTAATTTATTTTTAGGCTTAATTTCTTTGGAATATGAAAACGTAAATATCTTTATTCCAACTTAAATTATTTTTAGCCCTCGAATTATGAATGGTCTGCATCGAATATCAAAATATACACATAATCCACTTTTCTCTGAATTTGGGGAAATTTTTTTTTCTCTTTGTTTTCAGTCGTACATCAAATCTGATTCATCGTCTTCTTCTTTTGACAATAATGGAATATATAAAAGGCTTGCAGTCGTAAATAAATTATGATGTAGAAAACGAACTAAAGCAAACTATATAACATAGAGAACGAATAAAATGATTGAAAAGGTGTAGAATGTTTGGGCTCCACGCTTGCAAAAACATTATTATTGTCATTATATAGCTTGTTCAGTCAATTTTGTTGCGTTCGTGGATGGTAAAATTTTCGTTTTACAGATTTTTGCATGGTAACATCCGCTTGTAAATAGCGGGGAAAATTACGGAGAATGCCCGTATAATTCGCAGGCAAGGTTCGTGCAAACGTGCAAGGTCCGCAGAGGCTCGGCTTTTAGAAAGCCTTAAAAAAAAAAGAAAAAAAAAAACTTATATGCATGCATGTGAATAGCATATAGAAATCCTAAACAAGTGGTACGGGATATTTCGACCAGAAAAATTAGTGCTTTTTTATCGCATAATGCACGCTAAATTTGGGGCGAGGGAGGGTTTTCACAAACTGGGTTTTTTTTGTTGTCTTCCATAACAAGAGTGATGAAGAGAAGGTAGCAAAAGGAAATATTCTTCAAGCGAAATGGTGGTGTCTTACTGAGACAGCAATTTTTCTTCCTGCTATGCGGACAAAGGTGGTCAAGGAACCGTTTACAAACGTATGCTGGCGGATGAAAGAATTCTTTGCTGTCAAGAAATCATATGGAATGGTCACCAACGTGGGGCGAGCGGAGCAGTTCATTGATGAAACTGGTCATCCCCTTTCGCAGGTTAACCATCGAAATGTGGTCAAGCTATTGGGGTATTGTCCCGAGACGCAGCTCCCTCTTCTTGTCTATGAATTGATCCCCAGCAAGACACTTTGCCGGGAGGCTCTTTCTTACTTGCATTCTTCTGCATCAATACCGATTTACCATCAAGACATCAAAGTCGACCGATATAACGTTGGACGACAAGTACAGGGCACAAATAGCGGACCAATAAATGAACCAGTACACTCATAATGTATGAATGTTTCTGCAGTAAATATTTATTATCATCATTCGTGGCACTTTCTGAATGTTGTGGTTATTACAATATACAAGACATCATGTGGTTATTACAATGTACAAGACAACAACATGCCAAAAGATACAGGTAGTTATGTCCAATGAGATCTCCATACTGAAAGAAACAGTAATGTGGGGGGTCATCAAAGTATAGAAGACTGAAGTCTCCGGCAGATTGTCATCCCATCACCAATTGAAGCCTGACAAATTTGGACGCGAGCATCATTGGCCAGTAATTTGTTGAACTCAATCAGCCGATTCCGACCCTCCTTATATTTCTCTCTGACTGCAGATTCGGGCATGGCAACTGTTCCTCTCCAGAGGGTGTTGTCATAGATGGCTAGTCCGCCCACTTTGACTAGTTTCATCAACCTCTCGTGATAATTCAAGTAGTTGACTTTGTCTGCGTCGACAAAGGCAAAGTCAAAGCTCCCTTCGTTTTCAGGCTGCAGTATGTTTCATCGTGTCAATCCCAATCAATCTTGATAAAACAGAGGAAAGAATTGTAAAAGTTACCGACAACTCGACACAAGTAGTAAATAGAGTCCATCAAAATGTACAAAACAAAATTTTTATGTTGTTTACGCAGGTATAAGCAAAAGTAGCTGGCTCTATCAGAATATATACATATAGCATTTCTTGTAGAAAATACGCTGCTGTAAGAATAAACTGCATAACTAGGAAAGGCTGCTAAATGACCCACATTTTCCATTAAAACATCTAGAGCTCGGAGAGCCTCGGACTCAATGAAGTCAACTTTGTGCTCTACACCAGCCTTCTTGATAATGGGGAATCCCATTTCATAAGCCTTGCGATCGACATCTATGGCTACTATCTGCAGCAATTGTGATTAAATGAGCAAACCAATGGAATTCTGTTATTGTAAAGCATGATGAGTGCTTGGAGACCTTGCCATCCTCAGGAATTGTTAGGGCAGTGAGTAAAAGAGAATATCCGGTGAAGACTCCGATTTCAATTGTCCTTTTGGCATCGATAAGCTTCAGTAGCATTGCCATCAATTGGCCTGCATCTGGTGCGGTGCCCATCCAATAGCTGAATATCAACAAATGAAAGAAGAAAAATTTAAAATTTCTTAATTACAAGATGTTTCGATTATATGACTCCTTAAAATCTCAGGAAATATCCTCCTGGGAAAAATCTTAATTGCAAGATGCTTCAATTATGTGACTCCTTAAATTGAATTAAAACATTATAAGTCAAAATCAGTGACTGTATCATAATGTTATGGACACTTAGCTAGGAGGGAGGGAGAGAGAGACCTTGGATGGCTTGCAGAAACTTCCCTCAGCTCTTTAAGAGGCTCTGGTTGATTTGGGTAGACACTTGTGTCCAAAATGTACTGTGACATTAAACATATCCATGGAAGCAAATCTTTAAGAAACAATGGCAGTCTGAGAGAAAGGTAAAGATCCTAGAGATTAGCCATACTGGATTTGATCCATGTTCAGCTTAACCTATTAGGATCGGCCCAGAGGAAGCGCTCAACAAGCCCCTGAATGGCCTGCTTTTGGTAGAGATCGAAGGGTATCCGGCATGTGGAAGGATGAAACCAAGCTAACTTACTATTTAACTCAAAAGAGGTAAAGAAATAATGACAATAAATTGAGTACCTGATACAGCTCCTTACTCTGCAACAATGCCTTGTCATAATTTGATGCTGCTTCCATTTTCGCTCTTTCCCTAGGAAATCAAAAATTTCTTATCGTATCAAACTGTGTGTCCCATCAAGCAAATGACTCCACCGGTCAACAAACATGTTTGAGGTTGCACATAATCAAAAAGACTACGGACTCTGCGCCCAGTTTTGACAGATATTTCCCAAAAAATATGACTGTGATTCAATGCGAGGAGTCTCCTCTACTGATTAAAAGGTCTCATCTATAAAAGCTGTAAATTAGAGGTTGGAACTTGCCTTACTAAAGCTTTGAGAACTAGCTCTGGGTATTGATTGTGAAATGCCCTCCTGGAGTTGATGGAAACTGTCAAGTTCTCTGGGATTCCATCGACGCTGACTAAATTGGTGATATATAGACAATGTTTGGTTCTTCACGTAAAAGAAATATAGACTATATGGTTTCATGGAGTGTCTGATTCTTCGTGAAGTGTCTGATTCATCACCAGTCCATTCAATCAATGGAAAAGAATGTGAGGACTATCGCTTTCCTAGATATTCAATGCAGGTGCCGTGTGCTTTGAGAAGTAATTATCCGTTAGACTCGTTCTAGAGTTCACACACACACTGGCTGATTTAAAAAACTTCCCCCCACGCCCCACCTACCTTTTTTTTTTTTCCTGTCGATTTCCCCCTTTTAACAACATTCATTTTCCTGAAAGTATCATAATGCTTTTTTCAATTATCTTCTTTTGTGCTCTTCTAGGAAATTATCTATTAACGATAGACATAGGATGCAACTATAATGTTGAATTAGAGCACGGCAGAATCAAGCTTATCTTTATCAGGTGAAGACAATTCCTGAACTGCATTCTGTAGATATTCAATTCGTTTCAATTCATGTTTTCGGTTTCAGAGAAGCAACTTGAATGCATTATCAGATTGTGAGAGAGTTCTCAGCCAACAACTTTGGCGATTAAGACAGATCATCAAAAAAGTCAACGGTTGCGCTTGCGTTTGTGTGTACTATTGCCTAAATATCATGCAGAATAAGTTTATGTTGAATCCTAAGTGAAAACAATATCTTAGAGCAGACACCAAGATATGGTTGCTAATCAGAACATTGGGATGAAGATGATGAACAAAGTTTGGCTGGCAAATTAGTACCAATGAAGAGATTTTTCAGGGCTGTATAGACCAATGTTGTTAATGGTACGATTGCTCTGTAATTGAAGTTCAGAACTTTAAGACAAGACATAAAGCAGGACAATTGCCCTGCAGACCCAAATGAAAATAACTCAGTGTATCAACCTGAAGATAACCAGCAGAGGGGACCCTTTGGGTAACCCTTTACAGGAACACATTTACCTGACAAATCCTAGAATTTTGTTTTGCATATGATATAGTATTGAATCATTCTAGAATAATCATATCAAGGCAATAATAAATTAATAACGATGCGGTAAAAAAGTATCAGGCCTTTGCCTAACAAATCCTGGAATTTGTTTCCATTTCTCTGGTTCATCCTCTTTTGTTGTACAACATTAGTACCAGACACTCTTTCATCGTAACTGTTGGCTTCGGATTTCTGTATAAAAAAGTCTAAATCTTTCCGAGTAAAATGAAGAGATGAGAGTTGACTTTTGAACGAGCGTGAACACCCTGTTATAATTCACGGGGGACAGAGATAATTTTTGTCAAGAGTTTTCTAATTTCAAGAAACATATAGATCCAGATCCAACCACGTCATCATGTTGTTACTTGTTGGAGTTAAGTCAATCTATGTATTGGGAAATAGAAAAAATACATATATATATATATATATATATATTTATTGTGGAATAATGTGGAAAAGTCAATTTAAGGCTAACCGTGGGATGAACAAAGTACCGGAAAAATTAACAAGGACCGACAAGGACACTGGAGCTTTACGTGGTTTGGTCAATCTCGGTGCTACATCACCGGAGGGTCACTCGCGAAATCATCATAATGAATGGGAAGAATATGAACTTCACAAACGATCAAGTGTTTCCATGCCCTAAACTACACCCAAAAACATCACAATCTCTCTTAGAGAATTCACATAGAATATTCACGAAGTGAATATTCTAACAATCCTCTTGTTTGGGCTCTGTGATACAACCAAGGAACTTCTGCACTTACACGTCCTAACTTGACTTGCCGACTCAAATTAAGAAACCAAACAACACTAGGAATCCAACTCGAACGGGCAAAGTAGTTCAACAATTTCTTGCTTGTTAGGATGGCAAACCGTTGGTCCCATTTGCATTTGAAATTCCTTAACGTCTCAAATTGGAACACTACTTTGGAAAGTCAACTAGGCATGTGCTGGATGATGTAGGAGATGCCAGTTTTGTCAAGGGGAAATCATGGACGCGCAACACAAAGTTAAAAGCAGCTGATAAGTAAAACAGATCGCCTACGTTTGGCGACTAGATGATTGGCATGTGCGATTCGACGATTTCACGGTACTACACTATGAGATCATATGCCCGCAATGTCTTCTCTTCCCTGATCACATGTTCAACCTGAGAGAGGAAGATTAAACAATTGACGAACTACTACTCCATTACATACATCTTAACCATGATTTACACTCATCAGATATCAAGGGAGAGTGCCAGAGAGAGTATTATATTGTCGAAGCAACAATGTAATGTCAGACTTGTGAAAGCGAAACATCAGCAAGTACAGTCAATTCGTGCCTTACCTTAACCCGGATTTATGAAAAGTCTGCTTAATATGAGATGCAAAGATCATCCACGGTCAACTATCGCAGCTCCAACATCAAGCATCTGCAGATATTTCGGGGAAATTATCCGGACACCAAATGCACCTGTATTGGTCTCGACCAACAGCGCCACCTCTCCTAAGCTGCTGCATGTGGATTTCTTTCTTGTTCTTCAACACTTTATCTGTGAAACTAGGGTGTGCAAATTAAACCGGACTGGCCCGGACAAGATCGGGACCGGACCGCCCAGAATATATACAAATATTATAGTAGAAATTTTTGAATAAAAAGTTAACCTACACCTAATTTCCCCATCTTCATCTTCTACTCGACAGTCGATACTAGTCCTCCCGCTAAAGGTGAGTTTACCTAACCTCATCTTCCGGTCGACAGTCAGTCACTCACTTCTCTCGCTCGATGCCGGCATCTTGCCTTCGCAACGCAGCTCTACTTGGCGCTGGCTCCTCTTGCCTTTGCCTCTTTGCTCTCTCTTCATAACCATGCATGAATTCCAAGGGTTAATTTATATAAGCAGTTGGGATTAGCGGTCCCGATAGGATCGGGCTGGGATCGGACTGAACCTCCGGTCCTAGTCCAATCCGGTCCCAATTCGGTCCTTGGTCCTGAAAAATTTGGGGGTCGGGACTGTCGATCTAGTCTTCGGTTCCATACCAGGACTGGACCGGCTCAAACGATGCAAATTCCTATATGAAACCACAAGCTTTAACAATGTTCTGAAACGACGAGAAACATCAAACATATTTACTTAAATTCCTCTTAATATGTGTGCAAAGCTCAATCCTTCCTGGAAGTATTTGAAAACCCACAAAACATTCGCGCGCTAAAGGCGGAAGAGCAAAGAATCTTCAAAAGAAATATTCTTCAGAGAGAGAGAGAGGGAGGAGATTTTTACCACTTTGAAGGTTAGAAGCTCCTCCGAAGAAAATTCACCTTCAACATTCTTTCTCGAAACTTAATAATTCAAAAAAGGGACGATGCTTATAATGCTTGCTTTGGCAAATTGATTAAGAGACTGAAACTGCTGTATAGAAATGTTTTCTCTTCCTGTTCTTTTTACTTGTGATTAATACGAGGAACTTCACAGTCTCGTCTCATACTCAAAAGAAAGAAGTGGTGTTAAACTTTCTAGGAACTGTAGTAAGTAATAGGATCTTGTCCAGCAATGGAAATAACAGAAAGGACCAAGATTCTCTACACAGTATTATCATGTACCCTATAATCTGTTTATTTTTCTTGCATTATCCGAAACTGTGTTTCTACAATAAAGTTCTGTTAACTTACGTTTGGCATTTTGCAGTTTACATTGATCTTGTTTGTTTCCTTAATTAAAAAAAAATAAAAAATTGGAGGTCTCTTTCCAGTGAAAGATCCACATGAGAGCTGAGTACTTTTAAACTGAATCTATGATTTTGGTAAGCGTTGAGGCAATTACATATAGCTGGTCACAACAGGGAAACCTTGAAAACGATTTGTCTTAAACCCCACAACATTCGCAAAAGTGATGTTGAGATTTTATCTTAATTAGGTTCTATCAACAAAGTACGTCGTCTTCTGCAGAAAAGAAGACAAAACCATGCCCAGCGTCCACATACAATCCCCTAAGATGGATCTTCGTATAAATCAAGAGATGTATTAGATAACATCTAAGCAATACAAGCGATCCTTTTTAAGAAAATATTTTGCAAATCATTCGTGCGAAGCTCGTGATAAGCATGTGTACTTAGACAATTCATTGGAAAATGGTACACTGCATGATAAGACGTGATACGAATCAATATTCGGGGACAAATGATATCAAATCATCGCTCAAACACAAAACCCAAATGGAAACTTGGTTAAAAATCGAATGCGGTGCATACGACAGTGTCATCAATATAATTGTAGCCTGTCATTTTGCATTGATCTTTGCATACGCTACCTTGGACAGAAAAAGTGGAGAGAATCAGAAGAAAGTTTACTGTCTTAGCAGACTTCTCATACGACTACGGCTGGATCGCTATCGACGGTAATACATGAAGGCATTTCCTCATTTAAGGTGTAGTTTCTTTGACTTATGATTAATTCCGATGAAGCTTCCTTCCTATTAATCTGGAAGTCACGTGAAATTCTTTAATTAGATTGTGCTGCTTTGAAATCCAATGGTGTTTGTCGTAACAGTCCCAGGGACCGGTTCATTTCATTAATTTATAAATAGAATTATCATTAATTATTTAGAATGAAATAAAATGAAACAAAGCCACTTTGAGGTTCCTTATAAAAATGGTTATTGAACTCTAATTTTCCTTTTCTGAACCCCAAAAAAAAAAATTTATGGTTTTCCTTTCAAGAAAAAATTATGGTTATGAAGAAAGTAAAAGGTACTGAATGCTCGAAGAAAAGGCTAGAATTGCATTGTGAATGAAAACTCAAAATGCAAGCAAATGTTCTGGTTCTGGACGCTCCTGAAGAAGGCAAGAATCGATAGAGAAACTCATGGGCAAAACAAATTTGCGGCTTCTCTGAACTGATTGTGGCAAACACATCAAATGATAGTGTTCGATCCAAGTGAACCCCAATCATTCTCAGAAGCCACACAAAATTAAGAATAAAGAGACAACTGATCTGCTTTTCCAGGAAGATTACTGTCTCTGAGTCTTTAACAGATTGCACTCCGAGGACCTTGCAAACAAGGTATTATCATTGTGACAGTTTTGAGTAAAAGCATGATCATTAAACAACCCATTATGAGGGGAAGGTACCAAAAAATTGACTTAACCGAAAAGGATCCATCAAGCGATACATTCATGAAAAGCAAGGCTAATCTAGGGGGAAAAAATGGGTCATGTGATGGTCGATTCAGTATTTCTATGTGTCAAAGTCATTGATATTGAAATATGTTTACATGATGCTAAAAAAAGAATGGGATTCTTTTAGTCTACCAATCTCTTAACTTGAGCAAATCAGAGCTCAAGCTTTGAATTACCTATCTGGCTGAACAAGATGGCCATATCCATGCCCTGAACCATAGTCGGTACAGCAGTCTCATAAGGACAATCCCGTGAGAAACCCGCCTTTCCAGTCTTCTGCACTTTCTTTATGCAGCTCTTGAACTTCTCGTGGCATTTTACGCTAGTCATACCTGGACGGTCAGTAGTTTCACAGTCCAATGATCTCATCGACAATACAACATAGAAAGCAACATAAAAACGGAAAAACAATATCTACCCTGCAGATTCGGAAAACTCCAAAGAAGGGGCCCAAGTGTCCTCAATTTCTCAAATAATAGCTTGAAGTGGACATTGTTTCAAATAAAGATATGAATTGCTTAAATTGTTTCAAAAAAGGGCATGAATGAAGGGCAATTCAATCCTTTAATTTTTTTTTTTTTCTCTTTTTCTTTTCTTTTTCCTGTTTGTCTTTCCTCTTCCTTCCCCTCTTCATCTCCATCGCCACTGCCATTCTCGTATCCCCCTCTCCTCCGCCTCCGGCACCGCCGCCAGCCACCAAGAAGAAAAGAGAGAGAGATTCTCTCTGCAACTGTCCCTCATCAACTCTGAGCCTCCGCCAAGTCGCTGGGGTGGTGCTTCACTCCCGCTGGACTACACCCACGATCACCCATACAGATTGCCGCGCGAACTCGAACACGTATGTGGGAGAACGCAACTGAAGATAAACAGAAAGTCACGGTACTGAGCTCGAAGCCAAACCAAACTCAAGGAAAACTCAACAATCTCAGTGAAGACCTCCCGTCGAACTCATGGTAGGCGTCGGCCGAAGAGAGGACTCCGACTTGCTCGTTCACACTGGTTCATAAAGGCAATCAAGGTCGTCAGGCAGCATCGGCGGACGGCCACAAAGAATCGACTGCTTGGGACTGCTCCGTTTCTCTCACTCTCATTTTTTGTTGTTGTTCTGTGAAGTTTGAAGCAAGGGAGTGTGGAGGTATGAGGGCCGGGGGGTATGCGAAGCTGAACCAGAGGGAGCAGGAACCTTGTTTGCTTTCTCTTCTTTTTCAAAACTCAAAACTCCCTCCTGAAGCGAGCACTCTGTTTCCTTCTTCAGAGCGTGTTGGTTCACAAGAACGACCCCCACGTCTAGAAACAGGGCAGAAGAAAGGTGTCACCGGTCCAAGAAGGATTGGTTTCGGTGAGATCATTGAGCGACAAAGCTCGAGGGGCATTGAGGATCCTTCTGCTCTTTTTTTTTTTTTTTTGGTTGCTCAGTTGAGCTCTCTGAGGTCTCCTTGGAAGTTCCCTTTTTTTTTTATTCCTCTCAGTCGCCCCCACAGAACCAGGGGAAGGGAGGGGATGCAAAACTAGCAGTGACAGTGTATATGGTGGCAATGGAGATGGAGAGGGAGGGAAGAAGAAAGAGAGAAAATAAAAAGAAAATAAAAAGAGAAAAAATAAAAAAACAATTAAAGGCCTGAATTACCCTCCGTTCAGGCCTTTTTTCAAACGATTTAAGCATTTTAAGCTCTTATTTGAAACAATGTCTACTTCATGAATTTATTTGAGAATTTGAGGGCATTTGGAGGCCCCTTTTTAGAATTTTCCCCTGCAAATTTATCATGTGGAGTTTGAACATGCAATGGTCCATGCAAGTTAACCCATTTCTGCTACCTAACTAAAACAAGTACATAGAATAGGCAGGGTTTCTATACTCTCATCATCGAACAAACTTCAAGCCCATTTTTACTTCACCCTTTATAAAAATGACAATAGACATTCACATTCCAGTAAATTACCCTTTTTCTTGATCTGATGACCTAGAAGATATTACCACCACAAAAGCCAAATGATTTTATTGAGATGCTACAGCCTAAATTAATCGGTCTCTACGCACATGTCAACAGTTGACAGAAAACAGAAATCATATTGTTACACTCAAATTCTTCTTCCTCAAGTCAATCCTCACATTGATTTTGCTGCTTTCACGTGTTTATTCCAGGAAAGATTCAATTTTGAAGCAAATGGAAAAGGAGATTTCAATTTAGCATAGCAGATAGCTGGTGGCTCTACTTTGCATTGCAATTGCAACCAAGGGAGAGCAATTGCAGTCAGTAATAGACCTCAAACAAGAAATACCAATCAAATGAGATATCCATATTATGCAACGGTCTATCACTACAGCTACCTCTTGCATGTGCATATAGGAACGAGCTCACAGCAGCTGGACAAATGCAATGAATGAAATAACAAAATTAACTTTGCAGCTAGAGCCATTTCCACACTGTCTCGCTTCAAGATGTTCCTAGCGACCTACTTTTTTTTTTTTTTTTGGTCGAAAGCCACTACATCAACCTTACACATCCTTCGACTACATCAACAACACATTTATTCCAAACTAGTTGGGGTCGGCGGCCGATGAACCCTAAGATTTGTAAAATAAAAGCAGGATTGATCGAGAGAAAATAAATAAATATATAAAAATAAATAAAATTATCATATCTCTTATTCTTTTAAAATCAACAATTCTATCATTGAATCTTTTATCAATCAGAATCTCCACTCCATTTATACTCTTTTTCGTGCCTGTATACCATAGCTTAAATCCGGTGCTTTCCAATTCATTAGCCTTCTCTCCTATCCATTTAGTATTTTGCAGGCACGTAATATTCACTCTACTTATAGCAAAAATATCTGCCAACTCCCTCAACTTACCCGTTAAGGTTCCTACGTTTCAACTCCCTAAACGAATCCTTACCCTCTGGGCCTTTCTTGCCACCCACACTCGCCCACGAAAGTGTGAGAACCCTTGCTCACTTATCACCACATCCAGGCACCAATGTGGCGCATCACTCTAGGAATAATGGTCCAAGACTAGCTTACTTACCCCTCGCAATCACCTATCTTGGTGCAAGGACCCTTGCTCATTTTTCGATACACCTGGGCGCCGATGCAACGCATCGCTAAAAATGATATGCTCAAACGAAATATCATAAGGGTTCATTTCATAAAAATAGCTCTTTTTACAACCGGACCACTACGCCTGACGCGACCCCCCTCCTTTACCTGGCTTGGGACAGGCTATGTAAACTACACAGGCACTTACACATCCTTCAACCCAAAAAAAAAAAAAACAAAGCTTACAAATCCATACGAAAATCACATTTGCAGGCCATTTTGGTAGACAATCTCTTGCCTCAGTGCAGACAACAGAGGTCTCGAAAGATCAAGCCTCGCTGCAGATGATTTCATACGAAAAGGCTTGCAATATCTCTTACACATTATAAACTGTGAAACTAATGGACATTAATGTGAGCTTTTAGTATACAGATGCGAAGTTGAGATCAGTAATTGACAATGCTTTATATCCAGATAACTTTTTGCCGGTGCATAGCTTTCCGAAGGATAGTTTCGCTTTTTAAACCCGAAGAAACACTAAGTACTTTGCATCCTTTACTCAGTCGTCATAAAAAAAGAATCTAATCTCATATTCTCAAGACAACCTCCCGCGGTATTACCAGCAGAACTGGATGATATCAGTATGCTCATCACCTGGATTTCTCCTACCTTAAGCCAACGTAGAAGCTTCATCCAGTGAACAAAAATAAAAATAAAAATAAAAAAAATGTGCTTCTCCCAATAACAAATGCATAAACAGCCACAAACCAAGTTTGCAAATCAATGTAGATCTGCCTAAGAAACATATAAATGTGTGAAAAGCAGATAAACCTTTCTTCTCAACGCATTCGTCGTGAATCTGACAACAGGCGTCGAGGTCGTCGCAAGGCTTCTCTCCCGGGCAACCTGTCCATCCCACGCCACAGTACTTGCCGTACCTGATCCCAATAGCTACAGTTTTCGACAGAATCAAATCAAATTGGTCAGACCACGATAAACAATGGGCGAAGCACAGAAAATGATTCTCCGGAATCGAAGATCATGGACACAGATGAAGCGCGCGGCACAGGGCTTACTATCGCAATTCTCGGCGACGCACGTCCGGCTGCACCTGACCTGCAATGCGTTAGAACGACGAAAGGGGAAACGTGATTAGACAGCATCGCCCGCGTTCGGCTTCATAAAACAGCGTGTGTTCTGCTTTTGACCTGTGAGCCGTCGCCGGAACAATCGGCGAGGACGGCGATGGAGGCGGCGATGATGATGGCAAATGCTGCGGTCGGATGCAGCATTCTCTCTCTCTCTCTCCTCTTCTTCGTCCCTTTCGCTG
This sequence comes from Rhodomyrtus tomentosa, assembly GCA_028455895.1. Taxonomy (NCBI): domain Eukaryota; kingdom Viridiplantae; phylum Streptophyta; class Magnoliopsida; order Myrtales; family Myrtaceae; genus Rhodomyrtus; species Rhodomyrtus tomentosa. The sequence continues at coordinate 39,361,678 of JAPCWY010000004.1, forward strand.
GCCGGCGCGAGAGCCTTCGTTTCAGAGGGAAGAGGAGAAGAGAATGAAATTACAAGTATGCCCTGTCCTCACTGTGGGGCCTGATTTTCTGATGCAGGCCAATCAGAGGAGAGCTGAAAAGATCCTGCTCTTTGATTGGCAACTTAGTACAACCAAGGACGTGGCAGCTGCCAGCTGGCAGACGAGCTGTTCTCTTTTCCTTTTATGGAAAAAAATGTTAATCAAGATGGACCTTTAGCCACGGGCCGGGGACTCCAATTCCAATTTAGGGAGAACCGAAACTGATCCCTTGAGTGTCGGTTTCAAATTCAATTTTGAAACGACAGTTACGAGCCGATTTCAAGCCCTATTCTGGTTCAAAATAAAAAATGGAACCTTTGATTTTGATTACAATTTTTGAGTTTAAAAATTAAATTGTAATGAATTTGTAATAAAATTATAATCAAATTATGAATTATGAAATAAGAGAAAATAATTAATTATCAAATTATGAAATAATGGATTAAGAAAAAATGGAAGAGAGTGAGAATAATTGAAATATTGAATAAGAAATGAAAAAATGGCGTGATTGAATCATTAAAGAAAAGAAGGTAATAAATTGGTTGTTGCGAATAATTGAGAGTTTGAGAGAATTGAGATAAAGAGGGAATTTGTGTGAAAAAAAATGAGAGATGGGAAGGGGTATTTATAGGTTAAAAATTAATAAATAAAAAATAAAAAAATTAGGTGACCATTGTCAACGGCTCTTTCTTAAAAAAATAAAAATTAAATTAAATTTTTTTATCCCCATTTTTTCAGGGTTTGGAACCGAGTTTCGAGCCCGGTCAAATGCCAATTTTGGGTTTGACTCGGGTCGGTTCCGGGCTGAACCCTTCTTAACCTATCACCCCTCTTCGACCAAAAAAAAAAAAACAAAACAAAACAAAACAATCACCACATTTCTTAGCAGGACACTGGAATTATGTTAGAATTACCGGCAAAATGATTTGAGGGAAAATTCTGTGGTTCGATCCAGCAATTTACATCTTTGACAGCAAACCCCCCCCCCCCCCCAACAAAAAAAAAAAAAAAAGATCCAGCAATTTACAGGGACAGTGTTATATGTAATTTTGGATAGTTGGATAAATAAAAATCAACCGTCAGATTATTTTGAAAAGATAATTACTCACGAATATTTAAGGAAAAATACTGATTATAGAATCACCAATGTTATACAACGATATTAACCATCGATACGCATTCTAAGTTTACAAACTGTGAAGGGCTATATCTATCACGAAGTTATTTTACAATAAAAATATATATATATATATATATATATATATAAGAAAAACTTTATCTAAGATAAATTCAGGCTTTTTACTGGTAGGTTCGAAAGCTGGGATATTGAGGAAAATTACTAAGTATAGGTACAATCGGTAACAACAATTTGAGATTGTGCCATTAATTGAAGCGTTATTATGTCATGTACTCTCCCATCCAATTAATATCTGAAGAGAAATTACTATTGATAAAGGTTCGTGAGCATTACAGATAAATTACGACTTATAAAGTTGAATCTACAAGTGCGATTGGCCATACATAGCTGCACGTAAATTATGGTAAGATCAAGAAAGATTACCGTTGAAAACGGGACGGTTCTGGTTTTTTTGCCAATGGGACGATATCTGTGATAAGAGTATAAAAAAGTTCGAAAAAGAAGCAGCAGCAGCATCAACCAGTGTACAAAGCAATCTAGAAGAGATTAAAATTAATTGCCACGAGCGCATTTCATAAAATTTTGATTCCGTTTATTTAACGAAAAATGGATCATTTGAAATTTTTTCTTTTAGAAAATGATCACTTGAATTGCTTGAAATAATCGATCGATGAAAAAATAGTTCCACCATCGGCAAAACGTATGACCAAACAATTTGTAACCGATGTAAATGTTTTTTATTTATTTATCTCTGTAAGTAATACACGACCATTTTCACCCTTAGTCTATATTTGGAGGGGAGAAGGGAAGAAAGAGAGGAGAAAATGCCCAAAATTTTAAGATTTCTCATCTTTCTTGTCTCAAAAATTTTACGATTTGCAGAATTATCCCATACAAATTTTCATTCCTCCCATATAGGACGGTATTCCTATTCCCTCGTTCGAGTTAACAAGAATATGTTGTGTGGGTCAGACTGGCAGGTCGAAAAGACATCAATCAAGGAAAGATGGGCAGTCTCATGAAAAGCTACCATGGACAAGCAAAACATAAAGAGGCAACTAAACCAGCAGCATCACACTTCAACAGAGTGAAGAACATCATCACTTACATATACCTGCAATTGTATGGTCCAGGCACCAAAGAGGATTCCAGGTCAAATTACCAAATCACTTGACGCAAGTGTGCTCAAGACAGAACCATAGCCCTAGGTACCGACTCAAAGATCTCACTGCAAAGTTTTTTTTTTAACTTTTTTCCGCAGCCAAAATGCCATGACATCGCAGGGTTTTCAACCTTCATCGGGCTAACCCGGAAACAGCAAACTGCGAGTAGAATTAATTTCCTGAACGGACGTATATCCATCATCTGCCTTTCAGATGCAAATACCAAGCAACATTAGGAGAAAGCAATAAGCAGAAATGCAGAAAGTTATTGCATCATCTTTCAAGGGGGCATCAAGCGTGTTCTAACAAAAAGAATGCCACAGCACATCATGTAGGCCTCTTCTTTTTTTTTTTTTTTTTTTTTGGTCGGAATGTAGGCCTCTTCAAATACATGAATTATTGTGGTTATCACAGGTAACACTGATATCTCAGCTACAAAAATCTTGCAGAAAAAGAGCAAAAATTGCAGGGAGAGTGCCAAACATCCGAGTCAAGCCAATCAGGACAAAGCTTATATAAACTCCACCCTTTGGAACACACCTCAAGTGCTGCTTCTCAGACATAATAGCCGGTGAAAGTGAATCCCCTTCCCACAATTTCACCAGCACAGAACCATGCGAAGCATTCAAGACCGAACAAAGCAGCAATTCCAGCATCCTCGACCTTCAGCTCCTGCCTGTTCTTCCACAAATGTTTGACGTAGTCGAGTTCCTTCCAGAATGCCTCGTTGCGGCCAGGAATGCTGCAAACCAGCACAGAAATCGGAAACCAAGGCAAGAAGCACAAGATAACACCAGTAGCAAACAATTTAGAGAGATGAAATTGACAAAATGAATGGTACGAAGACAAGTACGCGAGGGAAAGGAAGATAGTTATGGAGTCTCAAACGAAGGCCAATGTCCAGAAAAGACTAAGCTTTACAGAAAAATATTCAACCAGTGCAACAACGAAGTACCAGGCAATGCAAAGAGTGACGTTTCTTAGTAGTTAAAACTAGAGTATCAGAAATTCCACGTAAAAGAAGCCTCAAATAATACTGTGCAATTACAAATTCATAACATATAAAACTGAAGAGCAAAATCTGAGCAATCTTTGATATGAAACATAGCATTGTTTCCCATCAGTAAGCAACCAACCACAACCTTTCACTCCCTAGGAACAACTACCAGATTGTAGTATAATTTTAGTGTAATTGTACATGCCATTTTTTCATATATTTCCACAGATTTCATGCGTCCGATATCAAACAAAAGTCACATAGTGATTGCAGCAAAATCTGGAAAAGTTAAAAGCAAAAAGTACAAGTTATACCGGGTGAACTAATTCAAAAAGATTAGTATCAAACAAAAGTCAACTTTTGACAGTTGATGGAGAAGAGAAACAAACTTAGATGGTTTGAATACATAAAACAACATTTTTTTCAATGTTCCTACAAGAAGATGTGGTGTTGTGACAGAGATGCTAGGTAAGGAAGGCCCAAAAGACACGACTGAAGTATTCCAGAATTCGACCAAAAAAAACTCTTTGGAGAATGATCTCAAGCATTTGGATGTTATAGAGGATGCGTTGATGATTCTACGATGCACATTAGATAGTTGAGCCACATGACAGGGAAGAGCTTGGTGGTGGTTATTTTTTCCCATCCTAATATTTGAGTTCACATTACATCCAAAAATCCCCAGTTACACTTCTTGTGCGTTAAACACCAAGGTAGAAGTAAACACTAATGAGACAAACCTTCCACAGTTCCACCAGAACTCAAAAGCATAGAAAGCATAAAAAGACTTAGAGAGATGAAATCACCATATCCAATTTTTACTAGTTGAATTATAATCAACAATTAAACAAGTATCTCACCTTTTCCATGTTACACTTATAATTCATACTCGAGCAATTTTATCTGGTTATCTTAGGAGAATATGACCGACTGGATAGAAATCTGAACAAGGAATTTAGATGTTCATATCTTCTGGAAAAAATGGTCCTAAAACACACATAAAAAGTTCTAAGTTACATATTTTGTACGCTAAACACCCAGTTAGAAGTAAACACTAACAAGACAACCCTTACATGGTTCCACCATACTTGCTTGAACTCAAAAGCATAGAAAAGCACAAAAAGACTTAGAGAGATGAAATCACTTTATCCTATAAGCCATATGAATTTCACTAGCTATATTATAATCAATATTAACCAGGTATCTCCCCTTCTTTTTCTGAGGTTAGACTTATAATTCATACTGAAGCAATTTTAATTTTCAACTGATGATTTGATGGTTCAGATGAAGGTTTAATGAACAACTGGACAGAAATCAGAAGAAGGAATTTAGATGTCCGTATCCTCTGGAAAAGATGGTCCTAAAACACCCTTGAAAAAGAACCTTCCCTTTCGCACATGAAACTATGCATTTGGCCTGCAGTATTCATTAAGAAGAAACTTTTCGCCCCTTTCTCTTCTTTCTAACCAAATAATTTATCAAGCTTTCGATACGTTCTCTGTTAAGAACGATTATATTTTCATATCCACAAAGAACTTCAAAAGCTAACGAAGAAAGAAAAGATAAGAGCAAAATAAAATAAATGAAGTGTCGTGCTAAGGTGGATGTGTGGTCATACAAAGATGGATAAGATAAAGAACGAAGACATTCGATGAAAAGTTAGAGTAGAACCGGTGGCGAAAAATATGAGAGAGCATAGATTGAGATGGTTTGGACATATACTCCGAAGGCCCTTAGATGCACCAGTACGAACAGAAATTTGATATCGAGTGCATAACACGAAAAAATCAAGAGGTCAGCCGAAACTTACTTAGGGGAAAGCAGTAAAACAAGATTTAATGGAGTGGGAAATAGATTGGCGTACGGTTTGTCTCAAAACAGAATGGAAAAAGTATATTAGTATTGCGGGGAGTAGTGTATAGATAGATAGATATATATATATTTACTTATTTATTTTTACACATTTATCTCTTTTCTCTCCCTTGATTCTATTTTTACTTTATGATTCTTTGGGGTTCATCAACTGCCGACCCCAACTAGTTTGGGATAAAGTTGTTGTTGATATTGATGTTGATGCTATAGTGTCGTGCTAACAGTGAAAGAAAAGATAAGAGCAAATAAAATAAATGGAGTGCCGTGCTAAGTGTTCCCACAACGAGACAGCACAAAACCTCACCTTGCGAGGCGAGTGTAGAATAATTGCTTAGCCAATAAATTGCATTTCTCAACAGTTGGTGGCTCCTGAATATATTGTTTGTTCTGCTCCAACAACTGCTTGTAGTAGACAGTTCCGTGCTTCGCGACAAACTGTGATGCTTGACAGGCCTTTGATGTCAACTGATTCAACTTCGACGCCATAGGCTCCCCCCAACTAGGCCTATCATCCAATGAGCATATCAAGGACGAGAAAGCATGAAGATAATTATTTGTTAATCCAATCTCTTGTGGCTTTTTGTCTCTAACAAGCTCATATAACAGTGACCGACATTACGAACCTCAAAGAAGCCAAACTGACTAGTAAATTTGGGAAAAAAACAGACGATGATATTGTTCTTCGGCAAATACTGTGCAAAATTAGCAGCAAAAAATAAAAACCATCTATTGATAACACTAATAAAATAAGCCCAAGACAACCAAAGCTTAGGGAAAATTCCATAGGATTGGAAAAAGGTAAGCGATTCTTTACAGCATGACATGGAATTTGGGCTATCAAACATCAACACATGTACATAATAAGTCTAACGGAGACGAGAATGATTCAAATAGCAGAGACCAAAATGATTCGTCCAATGTGTGGGGGTATTTTGGAAAATTCCGGAAAATATTAGGTGACGAAAAGTAATGTATGCCCAATCAAAGATGAGATGAGAGAATCTCCTTCAAGTTGGTATGGACACATGAAACAAAGTTCTTCAGGTGCTCCGGCGATGAGAAGAGATTAGGAGTAAGGCTTAGTTTGTTGCTGTTCAGATTTCAGAGGGGAAGAAGCTTTCCTTGATTGACTTTTGCAGCGTGTACAAACGCAGCTGAGACATATTTCAGCATCGGCAAAAGGTCCTCCAAGCATTACAGAGCACCTCCTCGAAATGCAGACCAGTCTTAAGGAGAAACTAGAAGCTACATCGACAAAAGTGTCCAATGTCCGTCAAGAATGAAAGCCATCTCTATTACTAAATTCTCTCGCAATTCGACTCCTGAAGAACCCAGAAATGCCACGAACAGAGACAACCTCCGACAATCAATCCACGATTATCGCCGACGAAATCCCAACACCAACTAAATAGCAAGACCTCAGTCAACAACTCATCGGACTAAAACCCTAAACAGCAATAAAGGGGGCTCATTGCAGCATTTCGAAACCACAGACCCGACTACCAACTGGAAATGTAAACGGGCCACAGCGACGCCGACGAGATAGATCGGCCGGAGAATTGCCAGATCTAGCGAGAGAGGGAGAGAGCGCTCGAACACGAAAACGGATGCAGACAAGCGAACTGGAGCCCGCAAAAATAGGAGGAGCGAAGATCGATAGACGAAGGCAGAGAGAAGGCATGAGATCAATCACCTTTGCGAATCCGAGTTTTGAGATTGGCGAAGAGGGCTTCGACTCTCGCCGCTACTGGCTCGTGAAAGCTGCAGGCTACAATGAAAAAAAGCTGTAAGAAAGAGACGGAGGGAGGGAGAGGAAGTGAGGACTGTGAGCCTGTGAGGGTTACTGGGAAGGATCGGCCTCGCTAGTTTATTTTCCTTTTGTTTATTGATTTCATTTTCCTCGATTAGTTCTTCCCAGTTCCCAAGTAAGAAAATATTAGGGAAAATATCAAAGAATGGCTTCAGCTATTCTTAATTTTTCAAAATAAAGCTCAAAATGCATATTACCTCGAATAATTACATGAAGTGCCCATGACAGTTTCAAATAAGGTATTGATATCATTGTCTAGCAAATGTTCCAATCGATCAAAAGCATTTTCGTCTGAAGATACTTGCACTTTGAAATTATTTCTTTCTATTTTTTTCTATGTATTTTCCTTTGTTGCGGCAGATCCAACAAGGGCAACCCTCGCCAAGCCCTCTTTAAGCATTTTTGGTGACCGCAATCTCTTGAGACCGACCATTGGCCAAAAAAAAAAAGATAAAGGGAAAAAAACCACAAAAATACGAAAAATATCTTTGACCAACTAGAAGATTTGACCAAATAAAGTCAACTTTGGAATCTCTTTTTGGAAAATGATGACATTTCATATTCTTATTGAAATTTTTCCAATGTACAGACACTTTTATAAATTTATATTTCAAGTTCAAAATGTTAATTCATAAAATATCTAATCATGCCATTCGAAAAATACTTCAAGATCATTGTAACTTGTAAGAGTGAGAATGATAATAATTCTATTTCTCAAATCAATTTATGGCTAAACATATATTTTTTTATTTATATTTTCTAGACAAATTTCTGAGCAAATAAATATGTTTGATAACGACATAATATTTCTATTTTCAGAACAGAATTTTATTTGATGATAACATAAAATTTTTAGAGTTACTGGCGATCGGTGGATCAGCTGACAAGCTAATGACGATCGGTGGACCAACGATCAAAGACCGAGAGCCAGCAGGCCGGCAGACGGGGGCCGACGGACCATCAACTAATTGATTGGCGGAGAGCAACAAGCAAACTGGCCATTAAAGGACTAGGGAGCGGGGAACCAATGGACTTCAAACCGGCGATCGACGAGAGAGAGGATGTAGGTGTTGAGAAGAATTCACATTCCTCATTTATGTTTTTCTTTTTTCTTTTAAAGAATGAATCTCATTCAAATCATAAGTTGTGTCCATTTTTCTTTTACTCATCGGTGGTCGGTTCCATCAGGAATTGAATTTTGTAAACGAAAATTTGGAAAACCGCCTTGTCCAAATTTCTTTCTCGATTTTTCCGGTCAGTTTTTTGGTAGAATTTTTTTTTTAACTTATTAAAGGTGGGTTCGAACCTGAAATCAGCTTCAAACAGCTGGTTCCACTGTGATAAGGTAGGGCCGCGCATGAATAAAAAAAGTTATAATTTTTTTTTTATTTTTCTGTTTTGAAAAATAAGTTTGGAACATAAATCCGTTTGAGATCATGATTTTTTGTCTATCTTTGGGATAAATTCTTGTCGCACAAGTAAGTTGAGAATAGAAATACAAAGTATAAGTTTTCTACTTTCCTATTTTTGAGAAAAAAAAATAAGAATTCTTCTCATTACTCCTTCCCTTTTTCTCGTGTACGGTCTTCCTCTCTCTTGCATCCTTTCCTCCGGTCGCCATCCATAGACCGTCGGTCGTCCACTGACGATCTTAGGTTCCCTACCGCTGGTTGCTATCTGCCAGCCGTCGATCACCTCTCTCACATTCCTTCCGCCGTTCTTCGGTCGCCAATCATCGTCCGTTGGTTGTCGTTTGCCATCTGCACTTTGTCAACCGCCAATCTCCTGTGTCCAGCTCCTGTGTTTCATCCGCCGTCCTCCGGTCTCCGCCGTCCTCCGGTCTCCGTCCATCGTCTGCCGGTTTGCAGGTCACCGACTGAGACCAATGGTTTGCAACGATAGAAGTTTTATACTATTATCGAACGAATTTTTGTTTTTCCAATAAAAATTTTATGTCACTATTAAACACGTATCTCTACTTAAAAATCGTTCCAAGAATAGAAATTAACAAAATTATTTCTGTCCAGAAATAAAGCCCGAGAAAAAAATAATTATCATTCCCTAGATTTCAAGTCGTTTTTAAAATTCTGTCAATGGGATTATGGGCTTAACCAGAGAAAAGAGCGTCAGGAAATTGGTCTTTGGGCGTGAAAAAAGTGGGCATTGCCGATGTGGATTGGGATTGAACTATGGGCCTTGGCCTTCTTGTCTTGTGAAGAGTTAGAGATCGGCAAAGCCCACATAATGGCACCAGTAAACAGCTAATTAATCTCAGTCAGACCCCATTCGACCCCACAAAAAAAAAAAAAATTATCAGTTAGATCCGCCAAATGGTTGAAGCGGGTCCAAAACCATCCGATTCAAATCGACCAATTTGCCATTTCGATCCATTTTCACGCGATACAAATCTAGCGATACAAAACCCATCCAATGTAGAAAAATTTGTTTATTATAATTTTGTAAAAAAATTTATATTGATAAATACTTCAACCTAATACAAATCTAGAGAATTTTTTTTTTCGGTTTTTAACATAAATCTGAATTTTATATTTTTTTTTCTCATGACCCTTACCAAACTTAGAAGAAGAAAAAGTAAAGAAAGAAGGAAAAAAATCAACAGTTCTATGTAGGCCATAATAATAAATAGGTAAGGAGACAATGGATATCCTTGTCTAATTCTGCATAAGGTGAGCAAATCGGATCGACCGATGATCCGATTCCCCATTCTAGAGGGTGGTTCGGTTCCCAATCTTTAAAAAAGAATATGTAATTAGGCGATCCAGTTCCCTATTTCAAGGGTACATGATCAAACTAGACCGATCTATTTTAAATTTTTTTAAAAACAAAAATTAAACGCAACCTCGATTCATCTTTTTCATAGGTTCAGTGTGTAGAGAGTTGCTGGACCTCCTCTGACTCTTTGACTCTCTCTCTCCCTCCTCCCCTACCTTCGCGCCCCCACTGGTATGATATTCTCACGTACATTCCTTTTCTTTTGAACGAGCAAAGGCATTGGCAATGGAAGCTAACTCTCTCTCTCTCTCTCTCTCTCTCTCAAGTAGCGTTCGCTCACTCACTTATCCCGCATGATTGGCACGTGCCAATGCTTCTCCTCCATCTCGCTCTTACTCTCCCTCTCCTCAATGATGTTTTGATTGGAAAACTCTCACTTCCTTCCTTCCTCTCGGTCGAACCTCTCGGCGGAACCTCAACTCTCTCTCTCTCTCTCTTTCTCAAAAGTCTTGTTCAGCTTTTAAGAAGCTAGCATGAAGACTCTGTAAGAAAATATGAGATATTTTGATAGGTGAGTGAATGAGAAATTATTTCTCAAAGAAGACTTTTGAGTTGGAAGTGGGAAATAACAAAACACTAGTCACACATTGAAAAGAAGGAACACCTTGGAATGCTTTATATGTAGTTATACTCTTTTTGAGTGTTAACTATCATAATACAAGCACTATGCCTCACACGCACGTGCAAGAGGGTGTAAATCCCATACCTTGACGGAGACCCAACGAGCCGGAACTTGGGTGGGAGTATACGCGCGTAGGACCGGAAAGCGGGCCTCACGGCAAGCCCATTTCTGACTTCTGTTTTAATTTTTTCCAACTCAAATTTTTTGTAACAACTAATGAATTGAATTAGTAACAGCAAGCTAATGGCATTAAATTCTGCCGTTATAGAATTAAAAGCATAATGACTCTACTGTTGTGATTCTACCATTACAAAATTAAAAGCATAACGGCTCTGGTGTTATGACTCTACATTTATAGAATTAAAAGCATAATGACTATATTGTTATGGCTCTATTGTTATGGTTCTGCTGTTACAGAAATAAAGTTATAACGACATATTTATTTAGCCGTTATATTCCTTTATTTTTGAAATGCCTCACTTACCCTATAAATATGCGGCTTTCCAATCTGTTTCAAAGGAATAGAAGAAACTAGAATGAAAAGAAAACCTCTTCTCTCTATCTCTTTCAATTCTTTGCATTTGCATTATTTTCGATAGTGTTCAAGTTTTGTTCAGGTTCGCCGAAAGCTTTGGAGTGTTGTACTTGCCTCTATCGCTATCAACTGTTGTATCTTGGGAGACAGACGTTCACGAAACCTCAAAGCACGTACGGGATGGGATAAATATATTTTATGGAAATTGTGTCAAACACAGGCCTCCGTATTTGTATCAATTCCATTTCCTTTCAATATTGTTGTGGTTCTGTTCAAAATGATTCAGCCTCCACCAATTTAGTCTTTGCGCCTCTACCAATTTAGCATTTGTATATATTTCTGGTTGATAGCATTTATCGCTATCAATCGTTGTATCTTGGGAAACAGACGTTCACGAAACCTCAAAGCACGTACGGGACGTGATAAATATGTTTTAGGGAAATTGCGTCAAACACAGGCCTCCGTATTTATATCAATTCCATTTCCTTTCAATATTGTTGTGGTTCTATTCTCAATGCTTCAGCCTCTCTCAATTTAGTGTTTGTGCCTCCACCAATTTAGTTTTTGTGCCTCTGCCAATTTAGCATTTGTATATATTTTTGATCTACAATTATAAAACAAACTCAATGTTTGAGGCAATTTGCTACCTTTTACTAATGCCATTCGAATTTTGAATTTCCTCTATTATGATAAAATAGAGTGGTTATTTTAACACTATTTTTTCCAAAAATCTTAAAACAGATTTCAATTTGATACTTATAATTCAAATGGCTACTAAAAAAGAAGTTATGTGTCTGCTGACGACATCACCAAAGCTTTTGCCTCTGCTACCCAGTGCCTCTACCGGGATCATCCTTTACTTCTGCCACGGTTTCTGTCCACCATGGTGAGAAATATGAAAAGTTCAACGGATTAAACTTTAAAAGGTGGCAGCAAAAGATATTGTTTTATTTAATAATTTTGAATCTTGCGAGATTCTTGACTGAGGAACCTCTTAAGATATCCAATGGAGAAACGAATAAGTAAGCCTTCAATGTTGTTGAGGCGTGGAAACATTCTGACTTCTTATGTAGGAACCAGGGGTGAGCGATTCCCAATCTTGTTCGGTTTGATTCCCCTTAAGAATAGAGAATTTGACCAATAGTCTTGGTTCATATTTTTCGGAACCGCGGACCAAACTGGCCACCTAGAGAATGAAGAACTGGACCGGACCGTCGGTCCGGTTGGTTCCAAGAAATCAATAACACAATCAAATAGTTTTGTTTTCCAATAAGAGAAATTGCTCTCAGAGGAAATCTAACCACCATACCAAAAAAGAAAGACCACTGTGAAGTTGTCTAAACATCCCCAAGTCCACATAGGCCCTCAAAACCGATGAATAAGTGTGCATATTAGGTTGGACAGCTTCACTAAGTATCAAAATCAGAAACTTCAAGGCCATATAATTGATGCCCTTAGTCACGTAAGCCGATATCAGTGTCGTCCAAGAAATAACGTTTCTATCGGGCATTTCGTCAAATAGGTCCTCCGCATCTTCCAAGAGGTTGAACTTGACGTACATGTTGAGACGGACGTTGAGTAAGAACGTCTTGGGCTGATACCCACTAGAGAAAACTTGCTTGTGGATCAATTTATCTTCTTCGATAACACGCCTAGCAATCGCGTTCCTAGATGAGCACAGAGCAGTCAGACAAGGACTTGTGTGCCATTGAGAATAATCAACAAAAATCGTGGATAAGAGAAATGAGAAGGAAGAATCGATCATACCTCGAAACAAAATCGAGGGAGGAAGCGCCAGAAAATGCTGTGAACGAACGCAAATCAAGATCCGAGAGGTATGTCTGAGAGCAGAGAAGTAAGTTGCAGATTGATATCAATCAGTCCGTTGTTTGAAGGGCGAGAGAGAGGCTTGTCGGCGAAGAGAAGTACCGGCGATCGAAGCCGCAGGCTAGAGACAACAGCGATCAAAGTTGCAGATTGATAGTGTGTGTAGCGAGAGAAGAGGAGGAGAGGACCGAGAGCTGAGAGGTATGTCTACAGAAAGAGGAAATAAACCTAAATGCAAGTCGCCAAAACCTACAATGTGAGGTATATGTTTTTTTTAAGGATCAGACAATCCGATTTCGAAACCGGACCTTGGAACTGGACCGCCCTGTCACTAGTTCCAATTTTAGGAATCGGAGATCGGACTGGATTCCCCAAAATCGAGAACCAGACCATCGATCTCGGTCCACTCAGAGCGGTCTTTTTTTCTCACCCCTAGTAGGAACTATGTCATGAATGGATTACATGATTCATTGTACAATGTCTATTGTGCAATAACGACGACAAATAAGTTATGGGAATCCTTGAATATGAAATATAAAATAGAGGACGTCAGAGAAATGAAATTTGTTGTCGATCGATTCCTTGATTATAAGATGGTGGATTCTAAGACTGTAATCAGTCAAGTGCAAGAAATTCAAGTGATATTGCGTGAGATTCAAGGTGAAGGAATGAACTTGAGTGAAACCTTCTAAGTGGCTGCGATTATAGAAAAGCTACCTCCTAGTTGGAAGGATTTCAAGAACTACCTCAAGCACAAGCAAAAGGAAAATGAACCTGAAGAAGCTGATTGTTAGACTTCGAATAGAAGAAAACGACAGAGGCTATGAACATAAAGGGTTTAATCCTATTGCAGCTAAGGCAAATGTTGTAGAGCATAAGCATGGCCACAAGAACAAGAAGATTGCTAAGTCAAAGTTGGGACCAAAAGGAGGAGTTTCCAAGAACAAGTTTCAAGAAAAATACTTCAATTATGACAGGACATGCCATAAATCTGTAGATTGCAGACTTCCAAAGAGGAAGAATTATGAGACAAATATGAAGACGTGTCAAACATAAAACTCTCTACAATGATTTCTGAAGTGAACTTAGTTAGGTCCAATCTGAAGGAATGGTGGATTGACAATGGTGCAACCAAGCACATATGCTCTAATAAGGACCTGTTCACAACTTTCGAACCAATTAATGGGGAGAAAGTTTTCATGGGAAACTCTGCCTCTTCCGCTGTTGAAGGCCAAGGGAAAGTGCTTCTAAAGATGACTCTGGAAAAGAGCTAACTCTGAACAATATCTTATATGTGCCAAAAATCCAATTTTTTTTTTTGATATCCGGGTCTCTATTGAACAAGTATAGATTTCGCATAGTGTTCGAGTCAGGCAAAATTATTTTGTCTAAATCTGAAATATATGTGGAGAAGGAATATGTATATGGTGAGGTTTTTAGGCTCAATGTCATGACAATTATCAATAAAGATAATAAATTTTCCTTTTATATGCTTGAGTTTTCAAATTAATTGCATGGTAGACTCGGACATGTTAATTATGATACATTGCATAGATTAATTAACTTGAAACATGTACCCTCATTCCAAATTGATTCAAAATGCTAATGTGAAATTTATGTTGAGACAAATTTAACGAAATCATAGTTTCGATTGATTGAAAGAAGCACCATACCCTTTGAATTGATTCATAGTAATGTTTGTGATTTGAAATTCACACAAACAAGATGTGGTAATAAATATTTTATTACTTTTATCGATGATATCACTAAATACTGCTATGTGTATTTGCTTAAAAGCAAAGATGAAGCCTTAGAGAAATTTATTCTCTATAAAAATGAAGTCGAAAATCAACTTGATAAGAAAATAAAAAAAAATTGCGAAATGATAGAAGTAGTGAGTATGAAGTACCAATTGGTGAATTCTATGCACAACATGGAATTATATATGAAGTAACTACGGCTTATTCATCTCATCAAATGGTGTTGCTGAACGTAAACATCGCTCTTTGAAAGAAATGATGAAAGCGATGTTTCTAAGTTCAGATTTATCTCAAAAAATGTGGAGTGAAGCTATTTTGTCGAGAAAGAGAATAAAACCCCTTATGAAATATGGAAAGGTAGGTGACCATGCTACAAACGCTTACGAGTGTAGGGGTGTCTTGCAAAAGTGATTGTTTCAATACCAAAGAAAATTAGGATAAGTCCTAAAATGATGGATTGTATCTTTATAGGCTATGCACATATCAGTAACGCATAACGATTTTTTGTGCATGAATGTAAAAATCCAGATACACACAAGAATACGATCTTGGAATCCAGGAATGCATCATTCTTTAAATATGTATTTTCTTATAAATTCAATAATGGATTAAGTTCGTCCAAATAAACAATGAACCTATGAATGATGAAAGTCATGATTCAGATCATAAATCGAGATGTAGCAAAGTAGAAAAAATATTTGGAAATGTTTTTCTAATTTATTTGTTAGAAAATGAACCCCTAAATTGTACAGAAGCTGTGAATACTTCTGAGGGGCCTCTAGGGAAGGAAGCAGTAAAAAATGAAGTTAATTCTATTTTGCATAATCATACTTGGGAGCTAGTGGATCTTTCTCCTGGTTGTAAACCTTTAGGGTCTAAATGGATCCTTAAAAGGAAAATGAAAGCAGATGGCTCCATTGATAAGTATAAAGGCCTACTTGTAATCAAATGATACAAACAACGAGAAGGCTTAAATTAGTTTGATACTTATTCTCTTGTGACGAGAATAAACTTGATTAGTATGATACTTACAATTGCAACATTGCGGAGTCTAGAAGTACATCAAATGGATATAAAAATAATTTTTCTAAATAGTGATTTGGATGAAAAAATCTAGATGGAACAACCTAAAGGTTTTATAATTCCAAGACAAGAAAGTAAAGTCTGTAAATTGATAAAATTATTGTATGACATAAAACAAGTGCCAAAGTAGTAACATGAAAAGTTTGATAATGCAATGATTACCAATGAATTTAAGATCAATGAATGTGGCAAATTTGTCTACATTAAAGAGAAAGAAAATGGATATGACATTCTGTGTCTGTACGTTGATGACATACTCATTGTTGGTAGTAATGACAAAATGATCAAATCTACCAAATCGACATGAAAGATATGAGGCTTGCTGATGTGATTTTAGGAATTAAAATAACAATAATGTCAAAAGGTTTAATTTTAAACCAGTCACACTACGTAGACAAGATTCTTGGAAATTCAACATGAATGATTCTGATATTGCTAGAACATCATTAAATAATAGTCTTCATCTATCCAAGAACAGAGGAAAGTGTATTTCTCAAGTGGAGTACTCTAGCATTATTGGGAGTCTATTGCACTTAATGAGTTGTGCTAGACCAAATATTGCATATACGGTTAGTAGATTGAGTAGATATATGAGCAATTCGATTGCTGACCATTGGAAAGTAATAGTGAGAGTACTTAGGTACTTACAGTATACTTGGAGTCATAGTCTGCACTATACCAGGTATCTATCTGTTCTAGAAGGATATAGTGATGCGAACTGAATATCTGATATAAAATATTCAAAATCTACTAGTGGATATGTATTCATGCTGGCTTATGCAACTGTATCTTGGAAATTCTGTAAACAAACTATTATAGCCAGATTCATAATGAAATCTGATTTATGACTTTGGATAAATATGGTGAAGAAGCTGAATGACTACACCATTTCTTAGAGGATATTCCAAAATAGCAAAAAACTATGATTACATTGTGATAGTCAATCTACGATTGGAAGAGGACAGAGTAATATGTACAATGGTAAGTCTAGACATATACGTTGTACACATAATGCCATTAGACAATTACTCTCAACTGGAATTATCTCTATTGACTACGTAAAGTTAAAAGATAATATTGCGCATCCGCTAACCAAATGGTTAAACAGAGAGTTAGTTGACAAATCGACAATAGGAATGAGACTGAAGTTCATCACAAGAAAGTTGATATAAAGGAAAATCCAACCTAACTGATTGGAGAACCTAATATCTAGGTTCAAAAAGACAACTTAATTATATGAACTTAGTGATATTAATGTGGGGGGTTTATCTCTCGAATTATTCCTTTAAAATATCAATGATATGGTGGGAAAAAGAATAGTATTTTGCTTTAATGATTCTTAAGTGGAGTAAATCAATTACTCAAGATTAAGTAATCGTCTATGTGAGAGAGAAATGAGGCCGCTTCAAAGAAGAATTAATGAGGGTTGAATTCTTTAGAAACTCTCGCAGAACCAAGATGATGTTTAAGGCCAAAACAAACATACTCATGAGAATTGAACAAATGTTAGATGATTAATGTGTAAAGTATATGAGTCATTTACTAAGAAAGTAGGACAACAACATCATGTCTACTGGACAGCTGGTAAATTAAATATACTTTCACAAGGAAAGGTTTAAAGGGTGACACATATCTATCTTATGAAGGTTTCATTTGTTGAACTATCACATAGTCAAAACCAAAATAATCTTCATTCATGTGGGAATTGTCGGAAAATATGAGATATTTTGATGGGTAAGTGAATGAGAAATTATCTCTCAAAGAACACCCTTGAGTTGAAAGTGGGAAGTGACAAAACACTAGTCCCACATTGGAAAGAAAGAATGCCTTGAAATGCTTTATATGTAGTTATACTCTTTTTGAGTGGTAACTATCATAACACAAGTACTATGTCTCGTGCACACGTGCAGGGAATGCAAATCTCAGACCCCAATGGAGGCCCGACGAGCTGGAACTTGAGCGTGAATGCACAATCTGCGTATACGAATGCAGAACCAGAAAGCGAACTTCACAACAAGCCCATTTTTGCCTTATGTTTTAATTTTTTCCAACTCAAATTGTTTGTAACATCTAATGAATTGAATTAGTAACGGCAGGCTAATAGCATTAAATTATATCATTATAGAATTAAAAGCATAACGGCTACGTTATTATGACTCTATCTTTATAGAATTAAAAGCATAATGGCTCTGCTGCTATGACTATGCAGTTACATAATTAAAAGAATAATGGCTCTGCTATTATGGCTCTGCTACTATGGTTCTGCTGTTATAGAATTAAAGTTATAGCGGTAGATTTATTCAGCCGTTATTCTTTTATTTCTGAAATGCTCCACTTACCCTATAAATAGGTGATTTCTCATTCTGTTTCAAAGAAATAGAAGAAACTAGAACGAAAAGAAAACCTCTTCTCCCTCTTTTTCGATTGCCTACATTTGCATTGGTTTCTATAGTGTTCATATTTTGTTTAAGTTTGCCGAAAGTTTGGTGTGACTATGCTTGTCTCTATCACTGCCAATCGTTGTATCCTGAGAAATACACGTCCACAAAACCTTAAAGCACGTATGAGAGGGGATGGATATGTTTTAAGAAAACCCTGTCAAACACGGGTCTCGGTGTTTGTATCAATTCTATTTCCTTTCAATACTGTTGTGGTTTTGTTAACAGTGTTGTGCCTTTGTCAATTCAGTGTTTGTACCTCTACCAATTCAGTGTATGTATCTTTGTCAATTTAGTGTTCATGCCTCTGCCAATTTAGCATTTGTACCTTTGCCAATTTAATATATTATATTTTGTCCAACATACTCAACCCCCAAAAGTTGAAAATGAAATTCTACAGTTCACTGAAATTTGGTAGTGAAAGGGACAAAATTAAATTCTACAGTGTTTATTATCGATCCCTGATCCTGAAAATTGAAAATCGGGATCACCAGTCCGGTTCTAAATTCTTGGAGAGAATCAGACCTGACCGGAAACCACTCATCTCTAATTTTACAAGAAGCTAAAAGTGGTGTACAAGTTCGCTATTACCTTTCATACTAAAAGTGACAACGAAAATAGATTGCATAACCAGAAACACCTATTTGATAATAGAATCTCATCCTCAAGAAGTTCCATTCCATCATATCATAAGCTTTCTATGTATCCAGTTTTAATACCGCCAGAATTCTCTTTTTCCTATTCCTCATCATCAATTGATGCAAACTTTCTAGACAATCAAACTATCGTATAAAATTTGCCTTCCAATAACACAGATGCTATGATCAGTAGCAATCAATTCAGAAAGCTAAGGTCTTATGCGACTTGGCATTATCTTAGAGATCACTTTATACCTCAAATTACTCCATTTGATGGGTCTAAATAGATTCACACTCTTTGAATTCGGGACTAAGCCGGACATCCTCGGAGGTATGACCATAAAATTAACCGTTAAGCCTATATGGTCCTAGAGCTTTCAATGCTCTCATCTGAATTAAAGCCTCTTATCACTTGCTCTAAAGTCCCTGGGGACGTCAAAAGCCTCATTCGTACCACCCTGAAAGAATGAATATTATTAGATCTCAATATGGACCTTATTTAAGAACACATGGGATTGCTTACGTGGCGGCTAGGACCTGCCTTCAACAGCCACGCGGCGCGACGTCGGGCTAGATTTGAGAGACAGGGTGGAGAGGTTGATTTTTTGACTGCGGACATAGCGAAACGATTTGGTGCGGACCTTGCAACATTAAATCCTCTTAATTCGGGCGGCATTGGAAAACGTCAATGGGAAGCTTGTGTACGGGAACAACTTTATCAGGATCTCCACAGCTACGTTCACACACGTGAGGGGCCATGAAGAAGAAAAACGAACGAGAGAGAGAGTCCTCTCTCTCTCTCGTTCGTTTTTCTTCTTCATGTTAAGTCAAACACAAGGCTATGTCTAGCAAGAACACGAGACGATCAGGGTTTGACGTTTCTATTTCTTCAATCAGTTCACAACATTAGGACAGTGGCGAACTGTCGTCCGATGAGGTATCGAGGTTTCGTATTGTCAGAGTTCGAATTCATAGATACTAATGTGTGGTTGTGTTGTGTTTTACATGCAAAAAATTTGCCCACGCATGAGGAATAATGTTGATTGAGAGAGCCTGGGACCCTCGATCGAATAACGTTGAGATCTTCTGTCCCTTAAGTGTGTCTCAATCCACATGGCTAGTACCGGATGATGACGCGTGCCCATAGTCTTTTTGAAGATTAACAAGACACGATGAAGACGAGTAGGTGTTGATTGAGATCATACATGGATTGGACCACACTGAAGGGATATCACCTGAATGAACAATCAAAGAAGTCGTTTCTTCCACGATTCGTACTCACTCGGCAAATTTATGCGGTTCCTTTTTGTCGGTTTAGACTGTGTTTTGTTCAAATCAGCCTACACACGGTTGTTACCGACCCACCTGCTTGGACAAGTCGAAAGCATACAATTCGTCCACAACCACAACCCAGAAGATGCTGTAAGGTAACTTGGTTGCCCTCTCTAGCATTGAGTGAAGCCACTTGTAACTCTCGAGGCAATGGACTAAGATATGGTCATGTTTTTGATGTCTCACTAAGCTGACGTAAAGCTTGTTTGCAAACAGAGGTAAGATGGCGTTCCTGGGTTAAATTCTTGTATTTATCGAGGAATAAAAATATAAGACTGGCCGGTTGTGGAGATCAAAGTGGATGTGTTTGACCTTCTCAAGATATTCAACCCCAACACAACTTTGCCATTTCGGAGTTAACTCACGAGGAACCAAACAACACGTCAAAAGCCAAGAGGGGTTGACCTCTGTGCGCTGCAACCTCAGGCATGCCAAACGAGAGACGTTGAAGATCTTGCTTTGCATTAAAAACTTCAACAAATGCTTCGTTACTTTGTGATTTTATTGGTAATTTTAGAGAAAAGGGTCGTTTTAGCCAAAAGTCAAACCATACTTATCACTAATTAAACTGCGTGAAAGTCAATGACCGAATAACTCTACTCCTCCTGAAGTGATCAGTGGTGACGTTTTGACATAATAAAGTATGTTTAGGCAAACAAGTATCAGCTTGACCAGAACCGCTTAATTCTGATCGCGGGACAAAGGGGTCTTGAAGGGGTTCCACCTTGCACGTATGGCAAGTTCTTCAGCCTCCATATAAATTATTTACTATGAGATTTTTCAAAGAAATGAATGTATTTTCTCGTATGGGTACGATCAAAGCGTATCCTTTAGCTATAGTAAGATTAACAATTGCCAAGTCAACTGGAAGTTATCCTAGTTTAATCTCGGAGAAGTGCTTAATCTGATTCAAGCACGTTCCAATGAAGTTTTTTTTATCCAAAGTCATGCTCCCATTTATGTTACGGTGATGCCAGACCCCAAGAAAGCAACATAAAAATTTTGTTTGATAGGAACTTGTTCCTGTCAAGGCCTGTGTGTGTTCTTGAACATGACGAAGACGCCGATGCGGACACGTTGCTCAAATGTCAAAAGGTGTTTCAGAGATTCTTCGTTTATCAAACCTAACTAGGATAGGAGCATACGTTTTCAGTCCTCGTCCTTAGCTGTTTCCGATTTAATTCGATCCTGTAACAATCGACCCTACATTTTGGTCATTTGTGATGCTTTCTCGTGTCTCCCTGTTGTCAAAGAGTGTCCATCCGTTGCTGCCGATCCTCTCCCTTTCAAGAACTTAAACACCAATATCAGCGTTGCATGTGGCCGAATGAAGTGAGTTGGTGCTCAGAGAGGCGTAGAGACACGACAACATCGTAAGAAAAGAACGGATGCATTATATGGACAATTTAAGAAATTGGTAACTAAACAGATAAAGGAAGAAGTAAACAGGTTACAATAAGGAAGAAATCAAGAGCTCATCTGTATATATGTCTGTGTTAAATTTTATGCATAGTTTTTTCTGCAGTTTAGTTGACATTTTCGCGGCAGTACTCTTCTTAATATTGATGGTTATCCTCCTAATATTTTAGCGGCACGAACAAGCAAATAGGAAGACTATCGTCCGCCGGCTTGTTCTCTCCATTAGACTCCGAGTAAAACCAGAGCGATTAGTGTACTATATGTCACATGCTTCGAATAATTTGGCATAAAGCAAAAGGATTCATTTAAAATGATGCCATTGCTCGTGACAGTCAATGCAATCACTGTCCTATTTACTCTTCGGAAAGACGCACAATGTTGTCTGAACATTTACTTAATTTTTCTTGCTTGCCCTATGAGCGACCCATGTCCTAATATTTGCAAAATGCAAATTAGCATCTTTAGCTCATTTTTTTTCCCTTTTGGAGCTGGTTATGGCCTTCTGCTTCATGAGATGTGAAAACACAAAGTGGAAAGTTTAGATCGGAGGGAGGAGGTGATAATTAATCAGGTCAAATGCGCAACAAATCCGAGAACTGCAAGGTTAGGTGGCAACACCATGAAGAGGACTTCCAAACAGCACTCATTTTATTCCAGATTTGGGTTACAGGTATTATTGTATAAGAACTTGCTTTGGATTCAAAGCAAGAAAACAAAAGAACTGTTGCACAATCTTTGAGTTGGGCAACGGACTTAAACACGGTGTGTGAAGAAGGACAACAATCGTGACACGGGTTTGGTTCCCCGACAAAAAAATTGGACGCGGTTCGAGGCATTTATGCCTGGAACCCTTTATTTTTCTTCACTTGAATAAAAGAATGATCACTAATTTTGAAGAGGATAAATCAAGTTTTTTTCTAGTTGTGTGTGTGACGCTGTGTGTGTCAAGTTCTTTGTTCCATGTACTTGTGTATCCTGTCAAGGGCAACTTCCAGTGTGCCTTCGCTCATGTTAGCAAAGCACACCCTAAACCAACCTGGCTCTGAGCAGTGGCATGATGATCCTGGAGATATGTTGAGCTTCAATTCATGAAGCATGGTCCTCCAAAGATCCAATTCACCTTCTGTTGTGGGCTTCTCAAGAAGAGGGCTCAAGTTCATCCAGCAAAACAAGCCGGCATTGCCATTTAGGCACTCAATCCCGGAACTCCTCAAGCCTGCGATGATCCTCTCGTACCGCTCCCTCAGCCTGGCGCGATTGATCTCAATGTACTTGTTCGCGAACTTCCTGTCGGACAGCATGCAGGCGAGGAGGTGTTGCGTTTGAGAAGAGATCAGTGTGAAGCTGGACATCCGTCTCGCTGTGGTGACGACCTTGTCATTGTACGAGTAAATCGTGCCGACCCGGAAACCCGGGAGGCCGAGGTCCTTGGAGAGACTGTACACGATGTGGACCCGCTCGGAGCCCTTGTATTCACGCGCCTCGAGGGCCTCAGCGACGCTCACGAACTCAGAGGGCAAGAAGACTGAGCCCGAATAGATTTCGTCGGAGACGAGGTGGATGTTTTTCCTCGCTGTGAAGTCGAGGATGTCCTCCAGGACCGACCGACTGATGGTCGCGCCCAGCGGGTTTGACGGGTTGGTGATCAAGACTCCTCTCACTCTGATGTTCATTGATTCCGCAAGCTCGTAGGCTGCTTCTAGAGCTTGAGTAGTGACCTGGAAATTGTTCGAACTATCACAGACTATGGGCACAATCTTCACACCGGTCCTCCACCTTAAGTCTCTGTCAAATCTGGGAAGAAGTATCCCCAAATAGAAGGTCGTCGTTAGGAAAAAGGTGGGAGTGAACACTAATGTGACCCAATGACTTAAGCCACTTTAGCATTAGAATGGTTTGTTGAGTTGGGAAGAAGAGCCCATTCTTACCCAGGATAATAAGGAGTGGGGACCAGCAAAGCGTCGCCGGGGTTGGCTATGATGAAGGTCAATAGCTCATTAGCCGCGGTCGCGCCGGCGGTTAAGACTACGCGTTCGGGGTCGAATTTTGCCCTCCCGCCTCGGATTTCCTCCATAAAACCTGCCATCGCCTGCAGAAAAAAAAATGCGGAATCGCTTAGCTGATCAATTCCAATTCTCATTGCTCAGGGAACCTCGCTTTTCGCTGCTTTCTTAGGACTTGAAAAGGATTCAGTACATACCTTTCGGAAAGTGATAAGGCCATGGTAATCCTGAAACAAGGCATTCTCCCTAAACCCAGGAGCTCCTTTGCCCCAAGTAGATGCCTCCGGATGCTTCTCCAGGTACTCTTCAAGCAAGTCAAACGAGACCTGTTTTGAAAGAATCATTAGCCATATGACTCACATGTGCCTTATACACTACCATCACCAAAGCATTAAAACCTCAAAGACCACGAATGTCCTCTCTAGTGCTGATGTATACTCACTTGGTTCTCAGCTAATCCCATCTGGATGACCCCGAAAGGATTGCTCGCCTCGTTGTAAGGGTTTTCATCATACGCTTTCCACCCGGCGAAGTATGGCGAGTTCTCGCCGTGCGTCTCGGAATCTGCGACCCTCGACAGCTGGACGGAAGGAGCAGCCTCAATCTCTATAGTCATTCCTGACCTGACAAGCCTTAAGATGATGATGATGTAAACTTAAAAATTGATGTGATGCTTCCTGGTGCTGTCTTGAGAATAGGATGCGACTGCGCCTGAGAGAGAGAGAGAGACAGAGAGAGAGATTGGAGAGGAGGAAAAGAGAACCTGTTTGAATGAAGAGGAGCTATGTCAGGCATCCCTTTATATAGGGAGAAGGTTTGACACAGGCAATAGGGGATGTTCTCCATTTGCCTCACATCAGGAAATTTGGAGCAAAAGAAAGAGAAAGGAAAGAAAAAAAAAACAAAAGAAAAGAAGAAAAGAAAAATCAATGATTGATTCTGTCGGGAAGCATGATCAAAAGCTCTTTCCTCTCCCACCCTACCATAGTTTTAATGTCAAGTGACAACTGTTTGGCTCTTGTCATCTTTTTTAAGCCGCGCCCTCTCCTCCCCCCCCCCCCCCCCCCCCCCCCCCCCCCGCCCCCCTCCTCTTTTGGTTCTCTTTTAGTGTTTAATTTCTCTCAAAATCTCCCTAAGATCCAATTTCCAGAACCAGTTTGGTGGTTGATAAGGGTGTGGTGTGGCAGGTTCTAGCCTTCTTATCATCATCATCATCATCTATCATGTCAATTTTCCAGTTTCATCTTTGTCAAAATATGGAAATGCTTCTCCTTTCAATCCTTCTGTGAGTTCACTTTCATGGTGTGAAACACAAGTACGTTATAATTAGGGGGGAAACCACATAATGAATTTATTTCTAAAAAGATTAAACGACATATTATGTTCTCAATCTTTAGTTTATGAAACCATTGCTTGAAAAACAAAATGAAAAACAAAAGGTTAAAATTCCTTAAAAGCTTAGACCATGCATGGCGGTGCAACATGCTACATGCTTCATACATGTGTGTATATATGTATAAAGAGTGGTTCAGTTACGATAGCCTGACAAAGACACCAGTAATTGCACAATATCATCAAGATTCTCATTCTAACAATTTGGAGACAAGCTAGAAGCTCTAGAAAGATATCACTGCCCCGCTTCCATGCGCATTAATTACCTCCTCTTGGTTCTTTAACAAGATTTATGGCATTTTAGGGTTTTGTGCGGTTTGATATTGTCAACAACAACATGAAAAATAAAAATAAAAATAAAAATAAAAATCTGGGTTTTCATGGGAATGCAGTGTTTCAATAATCCAATGTCAAGATAGAAAATATGTGTACTTTAATCTTCAATATCCCACAGAACCCATATGCTTTACACATGTCCATAAATAGGTTAACTCCATGCCCAAATGTGCAGCAGAAGATGATTGAAAAAGCGTTTTGTTGCATTATGAGTCTAGAATATTTGTCTCAGATTGTGTGGTTAGGGTGGATTCGATTTGCTGACCGGCGGCAAATAAACAAACGTGATTTCAGAGCAACAAAATGGTGAAGCTTAGAATTAGAAAATTGGGAGACAAAGAGGGGATAAGAAATTAAGATGCTTGTTCGAATCTTGGGACGTGCTGCTCAAGATCAAGAAAAGTTCCCATGTGCCAGAATTTCAACAGAAAGATTTGTGGTGAATAGATTGCATTCTTTAATGAGAGAAAGGAAGAAAATGATTGCATTCTCACCAAATCTGTGGCCTTGAGTATACATGGTGTAAAATAGTTTGAAATAAACCAAAGAAGCTGAGAGATTTGGAGAGAGGGATTGAGATATTATTGGGTCTATTCATAAGAAAATTCTGTCGAAATCCGATTATGAAAGTCCTTATTAAGACTTCATTTGTTTCGTGAAATATAAATGATTTGAAAAAATATTTTTCAAAAAAAAAAATGATTGCTTATAACACTTGAAAGAGCTAGTCAATGGAAAAAATGGTTCCGTTATCGACGACACTTTTTGTCTAAATATTTTCGTGGCTGACGAAAATAGTTTTCATTCATTCATTTTGTGAGTGATAAAAGCGATTATTTTTAGGAATGCGTTTTCTGAATTATTCATTTTTCGAGAAATAAATGTACTCTAACTTTAATTTCATAAATTCGCTTAGACAAATGTTGTTCCTTGGAAGATAACCAAATGACTAAGTCATGGTCTTCACCCAATAAAGGTTGAACTTCCCTTTATTTTCTTCCTTTTTTTTTTGTTGTTGAAAAGATAATGTTTTGTCCGTAAATAAACAATGTTGATGCGGTTAAAAGGTACAATTTTCTAATGGGGGATTGCTCTCTAACTGACAGCAATGGACCACAAATTCTCTCCGGTTGGTCATTGCATAGGTTATTACGAATATCAATAAAATAATAACCTCATGCTCCTCGAGCTCCAGGACTAAGGTTAATAATCGATATTTTCTATTGCCAGTGGGAAGACTTATGAGGGCCTCATGTGACGGTCCAATAGTGTGATCACTACAAGAAAGCAAGAGGGGAGATTCTCTAATCCATTTGATTAAAGCGAGAAAACAAGATCGAGCCGTTATTAATCACTGGGATTAGTCTCGAACCTACCTCGATTTCGTTTACTCGGGTAAGTGGGGATCATGGAAACCATATCCATTTTCCACCGAATCAGAGGATTATCAACTCATAACATCAAAGCATTAGAATAAGCGTGTGCACAAACTGAGTCATGTGATTAGGCGCCCACACAAATCATAGTACCTTAATGACCCGGAGGAAGAAAAGCCGGTCAAACTTTAATCATTTTCCGACGTGGATTGGATTGCTGCCAACCGTTTAATTGCAGCATGCGGAGGAAGTACCCTAGAAACTAATCAGAAACTCATAATCCAAATTTAATTTTCTGTTCTTTTGCCTATAATAAACAAAAAGTACAACTGGAGCTAGCCTTTTTAGTTTACCTTTCAAGTGACAAACTTGACCAAATTTAAGCTATTTGTTTATATTAAGGTGGTCCGAAGTTCGAAATAGTTATCAAACAGCTCACTGTGTCCGCATCTGGCTCCAATAAAAGGACCATCCTCGTCACTCGCCTTTCCAGCATTTGCACTACAGAATCGGCAATTCGATTTTTTTTTGGCGTCCGGGTCAGCTCGCTAAGCCATCTTAGCTTGCATTCTTTGCCCAATCTACATGGGAATTTATTAAACACGAGATTAGACGTCGAAGACTGATTTTTTCTCTTCTTCGTTTTGCTGCTCATTTTGTGGGTTTTTTACATTACACAAATAGAGACCCTTCTTAACCTGATTCACTTACGTTAATTCGAATCGTCACATGAAAGACATGCACATATGTGGAAACTGGAAAGAGCCAGTGCGTTTAGACAGTTTGATCAAGCATTACATGATTATTATTTTTTTTTTTGTGATATTAGTGACGGGAAGGAGTCAAAAATAGGGTGATTTGCAATGTTTGTGGCCGCTTACTGGCCAGGAATCTTCTTGGAAGATTTACGACCAATTGAAAAATTGCCACGTTGGAAATCTTTAGAACAATCATGCTGTCACGCCCTAGAAATACATAAGATAACTTTAAGAATGGTGGTATGGATTCTCCGGACTATGGAGTAGGTCAGATATCAATCAACATGTACTAACTCTATCTTCATGGTATCTAATCTTACCTCAGGAAATACATAGCCAAACCCTAGTTCTTTACATTTGAGAACACAAAATGATTTTTTGGTTCACGTAAATCATAAGGTTTTCTATTTGTTATTTCAATCATATTTTACGGTTGTAAATTCTGAGAGATCTTTATCCTCTCTTTAGGATTGGAATCTTGTCCAAAAACTATTGAGAGTAACTACACTAGATTCACTTAGTTTTTGTAAACTTACCATGAAACCCTAAAAACCTAAATCTCTCTCGGGGCCTCCGTTCCCCGTCGCACTTACTGTTGCTCTCTCCTCGTTACCGTCAACTTGTCGTCCCAGCCCCGTTGTTGCTGACCGTCGTAAGCTCCTCTCTCCCCCTCCCTCTGTGATATAGTCTCGCACCTCAAACGACCAAAATAGGTTGCTAACTCAAAGGGATTGTTAGCTCCCATATTTTCGGAATGTGGACAGAAATGGTAAAATGGAGGAAGAATAGGAAGGGGGAAAAAGTAAAAAGAGAAATGGAAAAATAAAGAAAGGCAAACGGGGAAGAAAAAAATCTAGAAGATGCAATTATTGATTATGTTTGTCCTCTCTTTTTATTATAATACGGAGGGCAGAGACCAACTATAGGGCACCTTTCTAGTTACATGAACTGATTACATGTGAACATTTAACCTATGTAGATGGTAAAGTTGTGACTCATCGCAGCTAGCACACAGTTAATAGAAATCTTTCGAAGAGAGTGAATTGAAGATACTAATTTATTTGCCTTCTCAATCCGTCTTTTTAATATTAGCACTCTCGATATAAGCTAGGGAAACTGTAAATTTGGTAAAGTGGAAAATCATTCCATCTATTGCTCTTTCACATTCCTTTCTTTTTCCTCCTCCTCCTCCTCCTTCTTCCTCTTATTTTTGCATTGTTCTTCGTGTATTTTTCTTTTATTTGATAATCAAGAACGAAGAATCCTCATCGACTCCCTGGCGGTGCATACAATACTCCACAACCCCCCATAAACACATTCAATTCAGGCCCGACCTCTTCGGATGGCCTTAACCCAATGTGATTTAAGCTTAATTGTTAAGATATGATTATGTCACTTCTAAGTTGCCGATTTAGAAAGTCTCCGATGGCCTAGAGCTTTAATTTTCCTTTTTCTATTATTAAGCCATAATACTATTGTCATATCAATGCCACGTCATCGACTAACAGAGACGTGGAGGAAAGGTTTGAACAAAACCCTTGACTCAGACACGAACAAAAAATTTTGAACATCAAAATACATTCATAAACTTTTGTTCGGCAATTACTTTATATTTTCTCTACGCATTAGATGTTGCATTTGCTTTCCTCCAAGTTTAAACCAATCTCGACCAAGAAGCGATAGCATCGGATTGCATAATCATTTAACTACTCTTGAATAGATTTTGATATTTACGGTCCTCATAATTGTGATTCATATAGCCATATGTCGATACGTAATTTTCAAAATGATTTGCGAGCCAATTAGAGTAAATCGAAACATAGAGGATGAGGGGCCAGCTGCAACATATATCATGTTCAAGTCACAACGCCTTCCGTCAACTTGTATTCATTCTCGGGGCGAAGTCATTATTTTACTTGTGGAATCTTACTTGAGTGGTCACTGCATCGCCCCCACATTCATCAAATTTGATTGGGTCGAACAGTTGATACCCTATTCTATTAAAAGGAAAAAAAAAGGAAAGAATGAAAATTCATTAAAGAGGGTGATATATTTTGGTATTGAGATAGACAATTTCTAATGTTAACATCAAGACATGTATGTCCTTGGTACGAACGCGCTTCGAACGGTTCTTGCTAGGGCAAGGCGGTGCAAAAGCCTTAGCCATTTAGACAAACAATAGAACCAATAAATATCCTCCTTGTCTAGGAAATTTCCTACTGGTCGATGCCAAGATTCTTGACCTAATATTATTCAATACCACAAATGGGTGTTCTTTGTTTCTGGATTCTTTAATATTTGTACCATGGTTCATATAAAAACCAAGGACACGATTCTTGGACCTCCACAAAATGCCTTTGACTGCCAATCACATTTCGGGCCCATTCACAATTATTTCATAATGGGAGCTGCAACTCGGACAATTTAACAGTACTGTCATTATTTCTAACCGATGATTTTTCAATTAATAAGTGTTTTATGCGAAACACACGTTGATGATGTGTAGATTAACGATCAGAAATAGCCAACGATATTGTCAAAAAAATATTTCACATTCCTAATCAGTTTCTTGGAAATGAGTGTTTTTTTTAAATCGTTTTTCTTTAAATTATCGTATTTCGCAATTCAAAAAGAAAAATTCTCTATCCCCCTCTCTCGTCAACTTGTTTTTGGTTTTTGCTTTGTTTTCTCTCTCCCTCGTGATTGATGAAGGAACCAAAAGGGCAAATCTTACATATGCGCCAAGAATTGCCTTTTCTCGAGAAGAATCTTGCACACATCAATCATGTTGTCACTCCTGTCTTTCACCTAGACCTGAAAATTATGCTTATTGCTTATGTAATTTTATGTATATGATAAATTATGTGCTCTAGAATGTATATACATGAGAAATAAGTCATCATACACCTACCTGAAATAAGTGTACCTACGCTATACGCGTCAAGCTACGACGCCACGGCGTTCGCATCTCGATCCCCCGTTTTTCTATTTCGAAAATAATCCACAATAGAGTTGCATGTTTCTTAAAATTGTGATCCAAGGACATCCACAGAGGCCTTGGGATAAGATTACTTCGTCAGACCTAGTTCCCCAATTTCTTTAGTGTTTTGCTACTTCATTGGGACTTGTTTAAGTGGGGAAATCCAGCTTTTCCCAACCGTGCAAAACTTTCCACACGCTCTCTCTCTCAGTCTACACTTGCCAGCTGACATTGGAACTCAGGGAAAAAGGCGGAAAATGTTTAATGTTGTTGTTGGGAAGTCAGAGTAGGAGATCCCACCATTTTCAAACGCATGCTTTGACATTTGGAAGGAAAGCGCATATATTTTTTAAAGGGCGATATGAAGTTTAAGTGTGATGTAGTAACTGATGTTACGAGAAATCGCCAGCTACGTTATCGTAATGTTAAAATTGAAAATATATATAAATGATTTTTGAACTTTAACTTAATGTGCAATATAGTTTCTGTACTGTAGCCCAATGTGTCATATTGTCATTGAACTTTTAATTTTATGCAATGCGATCCATGAACTTTTGATACCAATTCAATTTAGTCTCAGGAGTATATGAAAATATTCGATGATGTCCCTTAAGTTGAATTGATATAAGGACAATATTGAACATTTTCATATAACTTAGAGTTTGCATTGAGCATGCACCGAATATTCTTGGACATTTGAAGTGGAAGAATTGAAAAGTTGTCTTGGGATTTAGTGCTAAAAAGATAGATAGATTCAGTTATCGCGGTGCACTAATGCCTCTTGGGAATTTGCGAAAATGGCATTTTCAAGTAAGTTACAGGCAAAAATATGAGAAGCTTATGAGACAACTAACCATAAAACAATCATTTTGTTTTTTTGGATACAGTTTCAAATCATGTAAACCCTAGATTAACAAGAATTATCATTCGAATTGAAATTCAATCCGGCGGTGCGGATCATCCTCCTAAAACATCATTTTCGAGGGAACAAAGAAGAATTCAAAGGCCACATCCAAATTCCATGAAACTTCCCTCGTTGCTTATCCTCCCGAATCATGAAAAGATCACGAGATTTTCGCGTGCGGATGTGTTTTGTAGTAGGTGGGAAACAAGTGAGTTGTTATGAAAAGTACACACTAAGAGTACACAAAAAATATCCTCGCCTCCTCAGATTTCATCACCTAATCTTTTGCATGCTAGCTGTGACCCTCTTAAGAGGCAGCACACACTTGAAAAGCCCATCTTACAAAAAAAAAATTCAAAAATTAAAAAAATGGGCATTCATTAAACTATCAAAGAGGGGGAAAAATTAATAAAAACGACACTAATGTAAGACATAAGTAGTGTTCGAAAGACCAAGCGTGATCTCCTTTTGGTCAACTCTAGATCCACAAGGATGACATACTTGTCTAACCACTCGATGCTCGTCTTGTCGCTGTGGTCATCAACTG
This sequence comes from Rhodomyrtus tomentosa, assembly GCA_028455895.1. NCBI lineage: Eukaryota > Viridiplantae > Streptophyta > Magnoliopsida > Myrtales > Myrtaceae > Rhodomyrtus > Rhodomyrtus tomentosa. The sequence goes on from JAPCWY010000004.1 coordinate 39,393,461, forward strand.
CGTAAAGCCCCTTCCACAGGCCTATGGACAGCACTAAAGAATAATCACCGCTCAATTCTATAGAAAGAAAAAAGATTGCCCTCTCCTAATGAGATATCCATTGCAGTTTATGTGATCAATGACGTAATCAAACAACATCGCATCTCGATTTTCTTACTCACCAAGCTTTTTCTTGACCTTTTTAAATCGCGATGGCTCACCGGTTTCCATCGGCACGCGAGTTTCAAAAAGTTTGAAGCTAAAATTAGACCTAACCTCGCGTTCCACACGTAGCTACAAGAAGCGCATTTGAACTATGGTAATCTCCGTCAACATAGGTAAATTATGCCAATTCTTCTACCTCTAAAATTGGAAGGAAGGAACTAGAAAAAGAGATCAACCAGCGCGAGTTTTGACTTTGACCCGTTCGATATTTTTGGGCCATAATTCATAATTTGGGCTATGAAAGGTGGGATTACCATTCTTAGACATTGGGCCTTCTCAAGGGGCCCATGACCATGAATATGAAGCCCACTAAATGAATCTCTCTCTCTCTTCTGTCTCTGTGCTGTGCTTTCTTTTTTATATTTCTTCTTATTTTGTATTTCTTTTAGTTCTTAGGCTGACGTGGCGCTAATTGGATGGATAGACAGACCAGCGCACGTAAGCCATTAGCATATGGCTTGGCTTCAACATTGGGTTATTTTTATATCGTCTTCCAACTTATTGATTAAGTTAAAAAAATAATTAGGTTGCCTTCCAAACTCATTTTCCCTCTTGATTATTTCCCAATTTTCAAAGTGAATTTTCTCCTTTTTTGCTCTGAAATAAATTGTTCATTTTACTTGAAAATGAGATATATACCTTCAAGACAAAACTAATCCCAAAGAGTTATAGTCCATCGGAAACATGAAAAATAAAATCAACTTAATACAACATGCAGAGACTCGCTTATTCTAAAAAAAAAACGGATTTGTCATAGCATCATGGCACAGTCAGCAACTAGTCATCAAAACTTGAGATTTCCCTCTATAATAGCTATGGTTTTGGCAAAAGGCATTGTGGGCGTGGGTTCGGCGTGGATTCGGCGTTCCCAGCATCAACGCGGTAGAAAGATAACAACACAAATATGTTGAAAGAACATAAATAAGGCCTTGTGACACCTAGATCTACTTCTAGGTCCCGGATAGAAATATGAAGTTGAAACGTTGTCTTTATATATGTAGATATTATTCATTTTTTCGACTTCCATTTAAAAACTAGGGTGAAACGATATATGAAGCCCTGTGCACTTTCAACGTGGTATATATTTAGTCTTAAATTTTCACAAAATTACATGATACTCTCTCAAGTCGGCCGAAACTTACTTGGTAGTAAAATAAAATTTAATGGAGTAGAAAATAGATTAACGCACGGCTTATCTTAAGACGGAGTGGTGGAAGGCTATTAGTACTGTGGAGGGGTAGAATTATCATGTTACTAACAGTCTTTTTTAGTCATTTACATATATATATATGTAAATTTTTATTTATTTATTTTTACATATTTATCTATTTTCTCTCGATCAGTCTTTCTTTTATTTTATGTATCTTTGGGAGTTTATCGACTGCCGACCCCAACAAATTTGAGATAAAAGTGCTATTGATGTTGATATTGACATAAAACTCTCTTAACTTTTATTTTGTTACGGCCATCAACCATCCATCTATTTTCCGTTTGCATGTGCTTTAACATGTGACTTTTCAAGGGTAAAATTTTATTTATTCTTGATAATTAATCAATCTTTTGCCCCTGAATGATCTAACAAAAAAACTATAACTATGGAATAATAACAGAAAATAAGAAAAAATGTAAGGATCATAGATAAATATTATTACAATTTTAATAAGTTTTCAACTTTACCTCGAACATTTCACATTATATTTTTAAATATGGGTAAGTATTTTATTTTCCTTGTGTCCTTCATTAGTTAACAGTGCATAAAGACCATGGTCGTTAGTATGGCAGAATTATGCACTCTTAAATTTTGGCACAAACAACATAATTTATGCAAATGAAGAAGGGTTAGTATCATGAAAAATCTCAAATTGGTACACTTGTGACAAATTTACCTCCAATTATTTTTTTAACCATGAAAAATCCCAAACTAGTACCAACAAATTTATCCCAAATAAATTTTTTGATCATCGAAAAATCATAACTAATACACCTGTGACATATTTGGTCTAAATTAATTTTTTTGTCCACGAAAAATCCCAAACTAGTATACTTGTGACAAATTTACTATTTATTAAATTGTGTTAATGTCACGAAAAAACTTCAAATTGATACACATGTGATAAACAAAGGGTAAAAATCACAAGCTAGTACACTCATCAATTGCCACGCATCATAAAATTAGCACTTTAATGGTTATATTTAACGAAAACTAACGAAAAGTAAATTTATCACATATATGATAGTTTAGAGTAAAATTATCATAATTGTACCAATTTGGTATTTTTTGTGGTTAAAAAAATAGTTTATGGTAAATTTATCACATGTGTACCAGTTTGGGGTTTTTCATAGTATTAATCCAATGAAAAAATTATGAAACAAGACTAACCAAAAAAACAGGCTTAAAATACTAGGAAAAAGAATAAAAGAAACGAATTTTATGTTAAAATATATTATAAAATATATTTGTTGTGGGTTTCAATAATTATTATTGTAAATTAATTGGTCTAATAAAGAAATATATATATAATTTCCTAATTCTAGTCAGATATGGAGTTGGATAGTATGGGCCGAGATAAACCTTATCTTTAACGAGGAGATATGTTTCATTTTCTATAAATAAAACTCAAGTCCCTCCTTTAAACCCTAATGTCCACCTAACCTTACATATAGAATTGTCTGAAGCGAAAGTGAGGGGTCATCTCATTAAAGCCAGTGATAAATGGGGTTCATAGAGAAGAAGTTCTTGAGCATCAGATTCTCGCAATTCCGCATTAAGAATGATGAATCTGAAACAAGGTGCGTTGATTTTTTAACTCTATAGATTATGGATTCGTGTATCGGTACGTGTGTATCTTGGGTGGCTGCATACGGATGAAATACACATCTTATATGTGGTTTCAGAGCATGTGCGTATTAGGTTGCGAATCACGTTCTTGGTATATTTTCAAAATTTAATTTTTGTCGAAATTCAAAGAAAATTATATATTTGGAAAGGGCTCGACGAGACTAGAAAAACTATATCAAGATTGTTGCCAGAAACTGCCGGATGCGCCGCCACTAGAGGTGGCAAATGGGTGGGTCGGGTCGGGTCAAATATGGTCCGACCCATATTGACCCATCTGACCCATATTTAATGACCCCAACCCGACCCGACCCGTTTTGAGACATATTATCAAAACAAAATAATATTTTAAGAAAATATTATTACTAAAACACTTCTCAGCCCTGGCCCCGGTCCCTGCACTGACCTTGTCCCTAGCCCCTACCCCGTTCCCATCCTTGGTCTCCTGCACAGGCCCCAACTCCGGTCCTGGTCTCCGCCACAGTTTCGATTCCGGCCTCGGTCCCGACCTCGATCACCGACACCCACCCTGCATCCCGACTCGGGTCCAGTCCTGGCCTTGACCCCGGCACCCCGTCCGCGCCCCGGCACTATCCCCGACCCCGTTCACGTCCCCAGCCCATATTATTAAAATACTTCCCAGCCCTTGCCCCGGTCTCTATACTAGCCTTGTCCCTACCCCGGCCTCGTCCTTGACCTCCGGTACCGGCCCTAACTTCAATCCCAATCTCGGCCCCGGTTCTGATTTTGGCCTCAGTCCCGACCCCAATCGTCGGTACCCACCCCCGGTCCGGTCCCGATTTTGACCCCAGCATCTGTCCCGACATCCCGTCACAGCCCCGGTCCAGTCCTGGCTTTGACCCCTGCATCAGTTTCGGCACTCGACGCCCGTCCCGGCACAATCCCTAGCCTCGACCTTGGTAACGGCCCCAGCACCCGGCGCCTGCCCCGGACCAGTCCCCGGCCCCGACCATGGTCACGACCCCGGCCCCTACCCCGACCCTAACCCTAATACCTGGACTCGGTCCCTAAATCTGATCTCGGTGCCAGGACCCAACCCGGAGCCGACGCTTGGACCAGGACCCTAGACCGGGTCGGTCTCGACCTCGGCCTCGGGACCTGGCCCTAGCACCTGCCCCGAGTCCCTACTCCAGCCTTGGGACCAGGTCGCTGGCACGCGCCCTGGGTCCCAGCCCCGATGCCCGACCCCGGTCATGGTCGCGGCCAAGGCCATGGTTACTATCTCGAACTTGGCCATAATCATGGTCCCACCCTATCCTCTGCCTCGGTCACGGTCCTAGGCCTGGCCACAGGCACAACCACGGGCTCGGTCTCAAGACCTGGCCCCAACTCTGGTCCCAACCCAGGCCTCGATCCCTGTCCCAGCCTTGGCCCAAGCCCCGATCCCGATCCCTGCCCTGGCCTCTGCTCCGGTCTTGGCCCCGGCCTCGAGTGTCGGCCCTGGCCCCGGGACCTAGTCACTGGCACCCCTTCCCAAGAGCTGGCCTCAGCCATGGCGTCAGCCCCTGTCCCAGCCCAGTTGCTGGTCCCGATCCCTGTCTCGATCTCGGCCTTGATCGTAGACCCCAACTCCTGTCTTCGGGACCATTCGTAACTTGTGGAATGATGTTGTCCTTATGGGTCGAAAGTGAGTCCAATATGGGTCGAAATAGATTTAAGTATGACCCATTATTGACCCATTTTTAGTGAATCATTTAAAAGTTCATGACCCATATTCGACCTATTTTATACAAATATGGGTTTGTGACCCATATTGTCACCTTTAGTCGCCACGCGTCGCCACTCGCCTGTGGCCATCGGGAGCATGGCAGTCATACGCCAAACGCGTCACACGCGCAGACCCTGGCCCTGCACTTGCGCGACACGTGCAGGGGCTGACGTCAGCTAATGTCACCTCGGGAGGTAGACTCGACCTGACTGCACTGATCTGACCCGATTCGTTAACCGTTGACTCAGACCGTTTGGTTGGACCGGTCATTGACCGATTCGACCTGACCATCCCGACCAGGTTCGCGAGCTGGTCTAGGGGTAGTGGTCGGGCCGGTTAAGTTGGTCGGACCGATTTTGTAACCCGACCAATAATTAGAACACGTACAAGGCACGTGTTTGCTCGTGGTTCTCATACGTCGTGGACTTGGGTGGCGCTTGAGGGCGCGTGTGTGATCCGACGGGGAAGTTTCGGGTACCGGCGTACTCGTATACTCATGCTCTATAATGTGGTATATTTATTTTACATATTTGGTATTTTTATGGATGAAAAATATGTACGGAACGCCAAATACGTATGTATTTTGAGGGTATTTTTGAAGTATTTTTTGGTATTTCTATATGAGTTTGTGAAATACACGTACAAGCTTACATGAAAGTACCACACACAATTATGTAAAGCATGATTTATCAATTTCATATTTATGGTTTAACATGAATTGTTGAGGTATCAATAAAAATTAGCAAAGCGTGTAATTTTGAGAATGATTACCCCTAATTTCTGAAGTTACATGCATATAGTAAATGTGAAATATAAAGTTATATCTAAATTTCAGGTAAATTCAATTGAGTTGTGACCGCCAAAGCGGCACACTTGGTTGAGCTTAATAAAGAACATGTTAAATAATATTGAGATGTCTCTTGTTTTAATGCGTAGTTATAATCTCAAATGAGGTAATTGTGTATTCTTGCATAGAGGGTTACATGTACGTCTTATGGTTGAGGATTGATTAGTCTAAGTGCTGTCATACACCCAAAAGTGGTGATTAACGAAGATTGAAATAAATTCTCATGGCTGCTATAATGTAGGGAGTATACAACTGCGTGTCATGTTTTCTTCCCAAAGGTGATTATATGATGATGTATGTATCTCTCAAGTGAAATTTCACATTATGCTAATTAAAAATATTGGTTATTTTTTCAGTTACCGTTTTTGTGAATGGCAACTCTATTAATATTGAGAATTGAGATTCATACGGGTTCAATTTTTTAGAATTGAATGATGATTTTCTGTTTACAAAGGATTATCAAATATTTGTATTGCTCTTGTCGAGAAATACCTCGTAGTTCTCAGTTTCATTAGTGAGAACTTTAAAAAATATTATATGTTTATTGGATAAAGAGCGATAATATTCGTTTGTTTGATATAAAGCGATCTATTAAATAACACTTGAAAAGTGTTTTGCCAGTTAACTACACTGTTAAATAAATGAAGGAAGCCTTGGAAATTTTGAAATTATATTTCATATATTACTAAGAGTTGTACATATCTATAACGACTCATCAACATCATGTGTGATTGTTCTATTAAGATTAAATATTACATCTTAAAGTTGGTGGAATTGCATATTGAGCGGTTCTGAAATCATACTCATAAAGAAATACATAAACCACCGGTTATACTAATTATTTAAGTCCATTGAAAGCATATAACTAAGATAAAGGATGGTATGTTTTTTCTATAAGAAGGGAGGACACGTAAAGAAATATTGCGCTAAATATAAGAATTGGTTATCTAAGCGTGAGCCTAAAGATAATGGTTCTTTGGTGTTGGTTTATGAATCTAATCTGTCTGAAGCCTCATCTTGTTCGTGATGCCTAGATAGCGGTGCAACTAACCATGTTGCTTTATCATACAGGGATTCATAAACTGGAGGAAACCAAATAAAGTGAATCAAAGCTCACCATAGGAAACAACAATAAAGCCGACGTCGAGTTCGTGGGTGATATCATTTTAATTCTAGATTCTGGTTTTAATTTGATGTTAAGGAATACATTTTATGTACCTTCTTTTAGACGGAATTTAATTTCCGTATCAAGTTTGGGCATATGTTGTTACTCTTTTGAGATTTCAAACTCAGCAATTTCTATTTCTTTTAATTCAAATAAAATTGGGTATTGCACTATGTCTAATGGATTGTATAGATTGTGTTTGTCTCCCAACGAAATATACATCGCTTATACAGCTGAAAAGGTTGTTTGCTAAAGACCTCTACCTAAAGAACAGTCATACACAACTTGGCGCAAACGTCTTGGTCACATCTCTAAAGAAAGAGTGGAAAACCTTATAAAGGCTGACATTCTACCCATTATTATAAGTAACCTAGACACATGTATAGATTGCCGTAGAGGTAAGATGACCAAAATAAACAAGAAAACTGGAGTCCGTAGTTCTCACTTACTAGAGATCATCCACACATATATAAGTAGACCTTATACAGCAACAATGTGTAGAAAATTTTATTTTATCACATTTATAGATGACTATATCTGATATAGTTATTTATACTTGATTAAGGAAAAGTCTGAATCTCTTGACAAGTTCAAGATTTTTCGGACTGAAGTTGAGAAACAACTAGGGAAAATCATAAAAATTGTCAGATCTAACCGTGGTGGTGAGTACTATAGTCGACATGGCGATGCTGAACAACATAAAGGGTTATTCGCCAAGTACTTAGAGTATTCTGAAAATGTGGCTCAATTTACTATGTCCGGTAGTCCTAAACAGAATGGTGTGGCAGAAAGACGTAATCGTACTCTTATGAATAGGGTAAGGGGTATGATTAGCAGATCTAATTTACCTAGTTTTTTATGGGGTGAGGCTTTGAAAATGACGCTTTACATATTAAATCTTGTCCCTACTAAATCTGCGCCACTTACTCCTTTTGAATTGTGAACTGGTGTCGCAACCTAAAAATTAACGATCTTTTAGGTTAATGGATTATTAGGTTAATTTTAATTACTAAACTGATACGGACTCTCCCAAACCCTACCAAATCGCAACTTAAATTAATTAGAAATAATCGAGGATTTGGAGTCACCACTAATCATTTTTGATAGGTTGATTAGAAACCTAATTAAAACAGCGGGAGTACTATTTTACTCCTACAAACCATAGATTGTGGATTTGGGGACTTGATTACATTAACTAATTAAAGCTAATGTCTTTTTGGTACCTTAATTCCATGAGATGTTCTAGTTTGGCAAATCGACCGAATTCACTTTAAGCTTAAATGAGGTGCTTTTGTGTTTTCACTTTTTAGATTCAGTTCTAATGCAAATTAACTATATGACATGTGACATGCAATGATGTAAATGCGAATGATATTTTTTGTATTTTCGAATTTTAATGACATGGTATGCATAAATGACATACTATATGATGCATGAGTATAAACTCCGAAAATGCGATGATATGACAGGCACAAATGAGCAGATTCTTTTGTCCTTTTTTTTTTATTATTATTTCGGCAAGTGAAATATGCATGCAAGAAAATTTAGAAAATACGAAATGCAATGGGTGAAATTCGAAAATATGAGATATGCACAAGATATGCTATAAAATTCAAAAATATGCAAGGATATTTTTCAAATATGATTTTTGTCTTTCCTTTCTTGCAAATTTCGGCCATTATGGAGATTTTCTTAAATATTTTGTTATCTTGACTTAATTTGCTTAAAGCTTAATGTGATATGGTCTTTAGGAAACTCATCTTTCTAAAAATTCAATTTGACTTAATTTGCTTAAAACTTAATGTGATAAGGTCTTTAGGAAACATCACCTTCTTAAAAATTCAACTGGACAGTATTTCTAGGAAATCATATACTACTTCAGGAAATTTTCAGAGCACGTCAAACCACATCATGACAACATATCAACCCACAATTATTCACGCCAAGATAAGGAAAGATCATAGTCGTCATTCGTTTTTTAATTTTTTTTGAAAATTTCTTTATTCCAAATTAAAAATTGCCCTTTTGGAGATAGCAAATTAAACTTAAACGGTGATAGATCAGATAGACTAAATCCGAGATTTGTGACAAAAATTAGGTTTTAAAGTTTAGATCAAAAAGGTCATCGCTTAGATTTCTCAAAAAGCTTTGCGCTTTACTTTGATGAGACATTAAAAATCATGCAAAAAAAGAAATGGCGTCGATTTCGAACAAAAATAGCATGCTAACAATGTAAAAATATCGAGCAAACAATGGCAAAAACACTCAACGAACATGCTTAGATTTACCCTAAAAGTGCGCGAGAGTTACCTTGATTCGTCGGGCAAGATTTGAGCTGATTTGCGATGACGAATAATTGGACAAAATCGGCAGAATAACTCGAACGCTAGTTATATTGCAGAACGAGACAAAGGCACCGATTGTGGGCAGTTCAATGGAGCTTGAAAATTCAAAGTGGAGGCTTGTAACGGATTCCTCCTCTTTCTTTTAACTTCCTTTTGACCGCGGATTTGCAGCTCTCGATGTGGTCTCCCTTTCTTGTATTAGCGATGATTGAAGCAATGGGAACGCAGAGCAGAAATCGTGTGGAGGAAAGTGCTCGATGGAGGTTTCACCGCCAAATTCTCTTTAGCCTCTCTCCCTTCTGCTCTCAAAATTCTGGACGTGCCCCTTTGATGTGAACCATAAACATCTATTTATAATAGTGAGCTAGGGTTTGGTATTATTTTCATTATTTGTAAAATTATATCTCAACTTTGGATAATCACAAATTGATCGGAGAAAAAATATTCTATTTATAAAGACTTTTTTCTTAATAAATTGGCATTTTTTAATTAAAAATATTTTTCTCAAATTGAACATTAAATAGACCTCGTTGAATTTTTTTGGAATTTCCCCCCTAACTATATGAACTATGCTTTTTGAACTTTGGTTCACCGCTCGATTTCAATTCATTTTCCACCGCCGATCCGATTAAATGCAATGCAATGCAATATGATGCTAAAAATAAATATGAAAAATGATATGATAATCTTTTTGTAGGAACTAAAATTAATTCATAATTTTTTATGCAAAATAAATGATCAAAGAAAAATCAAAATTTAGGTGTGAATAATTGGACAGAAGCCTTACTCGAAGGTTTAGGAATGCCCTACAGAAGTAAAATTTTATAATCCAACTTTGAACAAGTTGGACTCCAAAACTATTCGTTATTATTTTGTGTCTTATCCAGATCATTCAAAGGGATATCGATTTTATAATCCCAATGGAGAAATAAGAATTGTGGATTCACAAACAGTGAAGTTCATGGAGCTTGATGTAGTAGAAAATGGTAATTGCTCACAGACTATTGAGGATAATAGCCCGGTGAATACCCTTATGTCGTTTTCTATACCTATACAAACAACTGTGGAAGTTCCAATATCACAAATTGAACCTGTTGAGGTTTAAAAACCTATTATTGAAGTAGTTCCCGATGAAGTCCCTCAAGTCTCTCAAGAACAGAATGAAGTAGAAAATGATCCTCTAAGGAGATCTGTTAGGCAGAAACGATCAGCTATACCACCAGACTATATAGTCTATCTGGGAGAACAAGATTGTGATATTGGCTGTGTTGTTGATCCAGCGACTTATACAGAAGCTATTTCTTATCTTCAATGTGATTTATGGTTAGATGCAATGAAAGATGAGATGTTGTCTATGAAACATAATGGTGTTTGGCAGCTTGTTGTATTGCCTGAAGGTCATAAACCTATTGGTTGTAAATGAGTAGTTAAGACGAAGAAAGACTCCACAGGAAAGATTGAAAAATTTAAAGCGAGACTAGTAGTTAAGGGATTTACTCAGAGAGAAATAATAGATTATGAGGCAACGTTTTCTCCAGTTTTTTCTAAAGACTCTTTTAGAGTAATTATGACTTTAGTAGCTCATTTTGATATGGAGCTTCATCAAATGAATGTTAAAATTGCTTTTCTGAATGGAGATCTAGATGAACAAGTTTATATGGCACAACTAGAAGGTTTTGCAACGGGTGATACATGTAATCCGGTTTGTAAATTGAAAAAGTCTATCTATGGTTTGAAGCAGGCTTTTGGACAGTGGTACTTGAAGTTTCATAGTGTTGTTACTTCTTTTAGTTTTGTTGAAAACAAGTTAGATCAATGAATATACTGCAAGGTCAGTGGGAGAAAATTTATTTTTATCATTCTTTATGTTGATGAGATCTTGCTTGCTAGTAGCAATATTGCATTAATGCATGAGACAAAAAGAATGTTGTCACAGAATTTTGATATGAAGGATCTTGGTGAAGTGTCTTTTGGCCTTGGCATTGAGATCCATAGGGATTGTTCTTGCCGCATATTGGGCTTATCTCAAAGGGTTTATATTGATCGTGTTCTAAGAGATTCAATATGCAAGAATGAAAACCAGGGATTGCTCCGGTCTGCAAAGGTGATAAATTGAGTCTTTCACAATGTCCTTACTCAGAAATTGAGAAAGCACAAATGAAGGATGTACCTTATACTAGTGCACTTGGTAGTATCATGTATGCTTAAGTCTGTACTAGGCCAGACATTGCTTTTGCAACAGGACTTCTAGGCAGATATCAGTCAAATTCAAGACATGATCACTGAATTGTTGCCAAGAAAGTTTTGAGGTACTTAAAAAGAATTAGAGACTATATGCTGATTTACAGAGGTGTTTAAAACTTGCAGCTAGTGAGATATTCAAATTCAGATTATGCTAGTTGTGAGGATGACAAGAAGTCGACAACATGGTATATCTTTATGCTAGCAGGTGGTGCAGTATCATGGAAAAGTGAGAAATAGAAAACGGTATCGCTCTCTACTAAGCAAGCGGAGTTTATAGCATGCTTTACAGCTACTACTCAAGCTATTTAGCTCCGGAATCTCATTAAGGAGTTGATCGAATTTAATTTTGTGGATAGACTCATGCAGTTGTATCATGACTATAACTTTGCCGTATTGTTTATTAATGTGACGTTCTGAAAATTCAACATTTGTAAGCGCCGAAAGTCGATTAAATGATATGAATTTATAATCTTAGTCGACGTCTATTTTGGACTATAAGGACCGAAGAGACGAAAATTTGGACGAATTCTGAAATTTAGGTTATTTCGAATTGAGTTTCGAAATTAATCCGCGGTGATTTTGAATTGCTATTTTCGCAATAGATCCTAACCTTGACCGAGCTTGGCCAGTGAAATTACCGAAATTACCCTTTGTTCAGTGTACCAAAAATTTTATTTCAGTCCCGGCACGCCAAATTACCAAATTACCCTTGATTATTTATGGGTATAAGACAAGTATAATTATTTGGCAAATAAGACAAAAAAATTACCAAAAAGTCTTGGACATAGACCCCACCATTTTTCCCTTCCCCATGCCCGCACGTCCCCTCCCTCTGTCTTCTCCTTCTGCCTTCTTCTTCTTTGTTCTTCTTTTTCTTTTGACCGAGAACGACCAATGTTTGCCGATCCAATCCTCCTCCGTCGCCGCCGTTTTTCGCAAATCACCGTCCCACCACCGACAGCCACTGTCCTCAGCTACTCCCCACCGCCGCCCTGACCCAAGCCGAGCCGTCGTCACCGTCGATCGGCCGAAGAGAAGCTGCGGCCAAATCTGCCCTGTTTTCAGGTCAAAGGACCCGAGAACTTCTCAGCCTCCTCCGGCCGCCACGGCCGCCACCGACGCCGACCACCGCCCCTCAGCTGACCCCTAACTCCCCCTCGACCGATCCAACCCACCCCCACCTGCCATCTGCCGCCGGAGTGGCCGGAATTGGGCCCCGAAGTTTCGGTGCCCTGTTTTGTGCCCGGTTCAGTTCGGTGCTCGTCCAGCCACCACGGCCACTGCCGTGCCTCACCGCCACCGCCAAACGACTCCCCTGAGTCTACTCTACCGCCACCCAGCTCACCTACACCGGTCGTCGCGCGTGGCCCTCGGAATCGGCCGCCGACCGAAGCCCCTGTTTCAGCGCCGAACAGGGCAGCCACTGATCGTGGCTATCCGCCGTCGTTGTCCACAGGTCCCGGCCGACCCCCACCGATCCCTGGGTAAGCCCCCGACCCCTTGGCCGGTCTTGTCCCGGCCCGTATTGCTAGAAAATGGCCAAAACAGTATGGTTCGCCGGTTGAGTTTACTGTTCGCCACTGTTTCAGGCCGCCGCTCGCCGGAGCTCCGCCACCGGCCACCTGTTCCGGCGACACCGCCGGACTTCCTCGAGGTGTCGCCGAAATTTGAGCTCGAGCAGCCGCGCGATAAGAACTAGTTTTATCGCCGCCGCCGCCGCCGCCGCTCGAGCTAACTCACATGGTAAGTTGACCCTAAACCTTGGTTAAGGTGCTAATTGCGCTTTGAATTAATTTTATTTATTTATTTAATTAATTTTTTTTAAAAAAAATTGATCGGGACTGGTTTAAATAGAAACAATGGTTAGGATAAATGGTCGATCGATTATTTGTCTGTGGCTAATTGTGGTAATTCATCAAGTAATTGATTGATTGTGTTTGTTCGTGAGCGAGCGACAGGTTAGAGACGAGCGAACGATTGATTGCTATAATTCGACTGAGAATTAAGATTGATAATATGAATTGAGCTCGAAATTGCCGGGTTGAGTTGATTGCTCGCGAGTGCGTGAATTGCTTGACTAGTTTGATTGCCTGGCTGAAATGCTCGATTGAGAGTCTTGTGGGCCTTGGGGCCGAGTTGATTGTATTTTCGTATGGATTTTGGCACTAATCAAAGATAAACAATGAGTTGATTGACGTTCCTGGCAAGTCGCATTGTACCATGGGTACTCGTGCCGTACCTATTATATGAAAATTCGCTACTTGTCAGAAGCACGATAATCCATGCCCCATACCAATCGTATGGTTTTAAGGGATTATTGGATGCCGGTAGCAGCTTGTGATGAACCGAAGCTCATTTTTAAGGAATGCCTACTTGCAATGCAGTGCCGGGCGCACTGGATACACCGCTTGTAGTAGCCGTCGCTGAGAGGGTAAAGTGAACGTAGCCTGGTCCTGCTAGAAGAGTGCGGGATCGCACTATTGATGTTTCTATCACGCCAGTCGCGTGGGTCATTGTTTAATAATGAACTTGTGTGATATCTTCTGTACGCCTGAATGGTTGTGCTTCTGTTGATTGTTGATTTGATAGATTTATTTTATTGATTTATATCTGTTGATATCTTGTGACTTATTGTGGTACTTAGGATATCCTAGGCGAATTAGTATCCTAACCGAGATTAGGATTGATTAACTGAGATTAAATTCTCACTCCGTCGTGGGACAACTTTTCAGTTCCAAGATAATGAAGAGACTGGTGCGATTTGGTACCCCTACCCACTCATCACACGATGTCAGTCTCCACCCGGTGCCAGGTACCGACCAGATGTGGGAATGCCACATCACGACGATATGGGTCGATAAGGGGATACAACAACTGGTGGCACACCTCTTCAAGGCCCGGTATCTTCGCGATGGGGCGGATCTCTTTAGTCCGCTTAGAGGATTTGAGGGGTCACCTCTTCAGGGGGTCCCTAATATCCTAGCTTGGGACCCTATGGACATCGATACGCCTGATGGGGAGGTGGTGGATCCCGCACCCGATATGCAGCCTGAGCTCAAGCCCGAACAGTCAGTAGCCCTATCTGTGCATTCTAGCCAAAGTTCCTATGACGACCCGAACGACCCGGCTCCCCTAGTTGGTTATGACAACCCGGATGTCGAGTTTATCCAGTAGATGGTTAGGTTTTCTTTTGTGGTCAGGGAACTGGTGATGTTTTTGTGGGGGTACTGTTTTGAAGTAAATGAGAGTTAAACTTACCTGACTCCTGTGTCTTTTTGCAAGTCCTCGAGGGCTGCCTCGAAGCATGGGGTTGTATTTATCAGCAGTTGGCTCTGTAAGGTTATAGATCATCTATTCTCAGCAGTTTATTTTAGTGTTGTGTTATCTGGCTTTTCTTCCTATCTATCCCATGTTGATTTTATTGGATGGAAGATTATACGTTCCGCGTGTGCAGTATATTCTTAGGTCAATAGCAGTTGTCTGGGACGCTATCATTTATGACATGGTGGAAATATGGCAAGGGATGTCGCAGGTTTGAGAGTAGAGACGTGACAATTAACATCAGCAGAAGTCTCAGGGGTTTAAATATATGTCGATCTAGTTTTTGACCATAAAGTTAACAGATGTAAGGGTGACATTATAGTAAAGCTTATTACACAGATGATAAGGGTGCAGACTCACTAACTAAAGATCTTTGCCCATACACATTTAGATGACATGTCACAAACATAAAAGCATCGTGAGATGCTGATATGACATGTTAATTGATGAGCTGAGTAAGCATCATGAGATATTGTTGTTCAGTGGGAGCTGTTTTCGGCATTTGCTCTAATAAAGTTTACATATGTGTTTGTTACATTTTGTAACATTTAAGTATGTATCAACTCTATTGCATGCGATAAAGCATTTATGATTACGATGATATTGAATACATATATCATGTGAATATCTCAATGAATCGTGTGAATCTTGAGTGATGGCTAGGGCATTTACTTTTAGCCAAAAGCATATCACTTGTTACACATAAAGTATAGTTAACTATAAAGGTAAGATATATGTTGGTTCATTAGAACAGTAAAGATGTTCTCTCGTGACACATCTGTTTCGTGACACATAAGGTGATAGAATGGTGATTGATAAGGAGGATAACATATAAGGTGTCTTTGTTATTTAAGATATTATCCAATTGTCATACTATCACATCAAATTCATATCAGTAAAGTTAAGAGTATTCGTTATCATGGATGACTTTGAAGCAGTTACTGACATGGTTTGGCGCTTGAGACTTTATGAGATCGGATTGACTATTGAGAATTATCTCTAGACCAATATAAAGATGCGCATACACAGTACAATTTCAATTAATATAGCCCAAATGGGAAATGTTAGAATATATTATAAAATATATTTGTTGTGGGTTTTATTAGTTGTTATTGTAAATTAATTGGTCTAATAAAAAAAAGATATATACAGTTTTCTAATTCTAGTCAGATATGGGGCTGTATAGTGTGGGCCGAGATAAATCTAATCTTTAATGAGGGGATAGATTTCATTCTCTATAAATAGAGCTTAAGTATCTTCTCTAAACCCTAATGTCTACATAACCTCACATATAGAATCGTCCGAAGCGACAGTAACGGGCCATCTCATTGAAGCCAGTGATAAATGTGTTCATAGAGGAGAAACTCTAGAGTATCAGATTCTTGCAATTCCGCGTTAAGAACGATTAATCCAAAACAAGGTGCGTCAATTCTTTAACTCTATGGATTATGGATTCGTGTATTTATACGTGTGTATTTTGGGTGGCTGCATACGGATGAAATACGCAGCTTACAATTTAATCTCTAGATTAGGAAAAAAAAATTATTTACACTTTGGTGACAATGGCGACAAAATGCCAGCTTTGCTAGGGACGGTCATGGTTTCTTACTTAGACCATGCAAAATAAGTTGTTATTGGCCAGAACTTGGAGCAATATACTCATGAATGGATTGAAAACTCCTTTGCTCGTCCAGAACCATTTTCATCTTGTCAGCTTCTTGTGTTATCCAGTTGAAGAGTCTATCTTATTCAACCTTTATACAATTACAATTCCTTCAAAATAGTTTCATCTTATTAGGACCGGTTTTATTGACCCATCCGGTGGGATTCTTGGGTTCCCGGGCGAGTTCATGAAGTCATTGGGCGATTTCCGATTATCATTTTGTGAAATCGGTCTGAAGTAGGAGGTTCCCAATTTTAGGGTGGGTGGAAATTGTTCAACCGAATCATGCTTACGCATATCAGCGACTGCAAAAATCTAATTTGTGGGGATTTATGTAACGGGTAAAAGTTTGGGAGTAGACGTGCACCACTCCAAAAGTTTAACAGGGTTTTGTGTAATTTTTTGGAACTCAAGGATGCATTTGTTTCACAAAAAACTTCATGTTAAAGGAAAATAATTTCTACAAAATCATTTTTTAGGACAATGGTTAGTTTTCCTCTGTATGATGATGTGCGACCAAAAATATTTTATGGTGTTTGAACTCATTTGAAAAGGGATTTCAATCTAACGATTTTATTTGAGGAAAAAAAAATCAAAAGTTACATAGTTTTCTATAATTTTTTCATTTTTTTTATTTTAATTCGTTGTTCCTTCTTTCTTCATCCTCCGTCACAACGTCCTCCACCACAACTAGTCGACAGTGGCCATGGCCGAAACTCGACCTCACCGGCCAATCAACGGAGGTAGAAAAGAAAAGAAAAATGAATACAATACAAATATAAAATTACAATATAAAATATATAAAAAATTAATTATGGAAAATTCTAAAACTTAAAAAATTCTAAAACTTAAAATATTCGAAAGGAGCAATTCCGGAAGGTGTTTTCACCTATTTAGATTTAGAATTTTTTTTTGGTCGAATAGATTTAGGAATTCAATTTCTTAATTCTGTACATAAATTTACTGTTGACTAAATTATTTTCGACAAACCAAACGAATAATGAAAGTCCAAGAAACTAATTCTTGAAAAACACTTTTATTTAAACAAACACACCTTCAAAGCAAGTAAAACGATTCTCGAGGTTTTTCCGGTGAAAACTTAAGTAAGACCTTTTACTGACATATTCGGGAAAATTCTCCTCTGAAGAATTCTCTGTATGAAAAAGGAAAAAGGAAAACTTCAAGAAGTGGAAGAATGAAAAATGGTCTTCAGAAAGTGATCATATTGAAAGGAAGCGCCAATTAGGTAGATGAACAAATTTTGATCATAACAAGGTACACCCAATTCGCGCTTTAATCAAATAAGTTGGAATTTCACAAATTTAGTTTTATCGATGTGAAATTTCGAACCACATCATCGACGGACGGTATAATAACTTCCCATTAGTAGAAACTACGGTAAAAAAACTCTCGAACATTGTATAACGATACATATAGTTTTTTTTTTTGGTCGGATAATACATATAAATTACGCGTAAATGAAATAGGAGCATCAATCATGAAAGCGAGGTTGTGGGAGAACAATACAAGCATCGTGCAGCCACACGAAGCTGAGAAATGCTACGCCCTAGATGGTGATAGTCTAGTAGGTTAAAACCGCAAGGCTCGATCATTGTTTTCTCCAAAGGTCTGGTTTCCGGGCCATCAAAATTCTGACTTGTCGATATTTGAATCTTCCTCCGAGCCTGGTTTTCGATTTCCGAATCCTCCGAGCCATTTTTTGAATTCTGCTGCACCTCTCTTTACTGCTTCCTTAGCCGTTTGGATGCCTTTTGCTAGCTTCCCATCACCCTTTCTGCGCTCCACCTCTCCCAAAACTTCTCCCTGAAAAAAAAAAGAAAAAAAGTGATGGCTCAACATGGTAAGCATAGCCATCGTTTTTTCTCGTGATGGAAAAGGGAGGAGGACTTTCTCCGAGATCGGCACTACCTGTTTTGGGGCTAAGTCTGTATCCTCGTCTCCGTCTCCGTCTTCGTCATTGTCTTCGTCTGCTCCACCTAACCGGAATGCTTCAAGCGTACCCTGTAGAAAACATAAAGTGAAAAGCATATCATCGCCGACGGCTTCAGGGTTGTGGGGAAACAATTATATGGAACGGAAGTCTAATGTAGCCGCATATATGCAGGTTTCGCCCTATAACAGGGCAGGGCTAATCTCCCGACGGCATTGTCGCTCGGCCGATTCACCGTAGATCACTTCTCAGTCTTCAGTTATTGTATGTGGTTTTTCAGTTATTTACCATAGATGTAGCTCCACTACTTCTCTGCACTAAACTAGCATGCATATGAGATTGGACTCTCAGATACTCGTGTCTAATTTCTAAGGCGGTCAACATTCTTATCAAAAGCTCGGGGTTATCTAGGCGATCCATCCGATAAAGGTAGAACCTGATGTCATCGCAATGGCTGTTTCATAAGCGAAGCCGGACGATTAGCAGGGAAAGCGAGAGACCAGACAGTAAAACATCAAGCAGAGGTCCGTTCGTGTATCTGATACCATGAAATTGAGTCCCAGAAAGCAAGACAGAAATGTACCTCAGCAGATGGAGAGTGCTCGGAGTTGCATGGTGTAGTGACGTTTTTACAGACATAATGCACGATTCCATTAAGGTAGGGGTCGGGTTCATTTAGAAAGTCAGAAACAAGATCAGCACCCTCCATGACCTGCAATTTCCAGTCGAGGGAACAGTTTTTAGGGTGGATCGAGTGTCTAGCGCGGTCCAATTAATGAAAAGAGAAGAGCAAGTTCAGTCCGGCGGTCCATCCGTCGATATTGAGGCGAGGGGCAGAGCAACAATTTGCGTTCAAGATCCCGTAGGCCAAATAGTTTGATTGAAAATATGCCGCCGAAGCTAGAATCCACATCAAACGATGATTCACCTCATTACAAGCTTCCTGCATAGTCTTGCACTTGGCATCGCATATCCCTTCAGCATATTGATCTGCAAGCTGAAATGGAAGTAACAGAGCTGAAAAAACTTTGTTGTTTATGCACAAAACTCTGTCAACATATCGGCTTGCAAAACAAAGTAGTGTGCATCGACATTGTTTGAACTATGTTTGTTCGTCGAGCGAAGCCCGCAGCCAAAACAAACCGAGAAGAACATATAAAAGCATAAATAAAACATAATGTGTGGACTGGTACATCAGTTTCTATGTGACTGATAGAATGACTACTAGTTCTAACATGCAACATCCAAAAGCTTGGACCATGTTGGGGTTAAGGTTAATCCCGCTTCACTCATACGTATGCACCAACGACCAGCTCATAGCTCTGGCGATCGGGTACGGACTTTTTCATCGAGGTGCCAACAAGCCACGTAAATCAATGGAGTCTATTTCGCAGCAGGCCAAGTTTTCACCGCAAGGAAATTTCTATAGCAAAGGGCAACAGATAATCTTGCCAATCTCCTTAGGCTAGTCCTAGAGCCAGTCCACATGCATCTGATATCTTAGCAGAGTAAAGAACAACAAGCATCTGCATTAACCGGCTGTACCTTCGATTTATCCCCTTGCTCAACAGTATCAATCCTGTGAGTCGAATCAGCTTCCTCCTCCAAATTACACGTTTTCTTGGTGATCTGAACTACTTCTTCCTTCGTGATCTGCCCGACACAGCAGCAAAAGCCCCGAAAATCAAACAAATTCTAATCGGAGAAAGAACCAACGCGCCGCTCCGCAATCCGCTAAGCAGCAACTCCTGCACCAGGGAAAAAAAAAAAACAAGTTCGCACCTCTTGGGCGGAGATCTGAGCTTGCTTGTCCTGCGCCTGGTGATACAGTTGCTCCGCGACCTTCTTGCAGGCTCCGCACTTTATGGACCGGACGTCTTCCTCCCAGGCAGGGACTGGAGCTGGTCTCTCGAGGCACTCCGAGGCGGGCACCGAAGCCCACACGAGGATCAGGCATAATAGTACCACAGTAGATGCAGCAGCGCGGTTGTTCTTGGCCATGTCTCCGAAAGAGCTTGTGAGATTTTCCTGATTCAATGAAGAACCAGTCGAGAGAAAGATTAGAGCTTGATGGTGCTCTCACACGGATAAATTCTCGGGTAATCCAATACGATCGCTCCAAAGGTCCCCGCCATTTTATCTTTATCCTACCGCATGTGATTCACGACGCTATTGACCCACGACTTTTGAATTTATTATTGCCTTCTTTTGCCGCTCCAGCAATAGATAAATGACTTGGTAACTGTGCTGCCTGCCGTTCCATTCTTGAATTTGCGTTCCACAGAAATAATCAAAAGAAGGATTTTGGAAGATATTAGCTCAAAGGCACATAGCTTTACAGGTTCTTCACCGAACGTCATTGACTCCTGACCCTTTTCACATTGTCATGTTACAGTTCTTCTGGTCTTAACCGTCGAACTATATAATTGTGTCGCCATCCATGCTTGACGGCTTTTTTCAACTCCAATTTGCTTCCTAAACAAAGACGACGACTTGACTGACCCCATTTCATATGGTTCATACGAAATTATATGGTTGGTTTCGGTGGGATGAAGATGTTGGGGTTGTCCCACATCGATTGTGGGAGTAGCTGGTGATCAATTTATAAGTGTGATGGAAAGTTTCATCCTTTGAGCTAGCTTTTGAGTTGAGAGAGTCCTAAAATCACCCAACGCTGGTATCACTTTATAAGTGTTAGGGAAAACATCAACATTTGAGCTAGCTTTTATCTTGAGATGTAAGGGAAAACCTCAACCTTTGAGGTAGCTTTTATCTTGAGAGAGTCCGAAGACCAGCTTATCAATAAGTCTGGACCCAACAGTCACTCTGTTGGTAGAGATACGTTGCTTCCTCCGACCCATGCCCGATGTGTGAGGGAGAGATTATTGAGGTTGTCTAATATTGGTTGTGGAAGGGGCTGTTGTTGACACGTTAGTAGAGATACGTTGCTCCCTCCGACCCATGCCCGATGTGTGAAGGAGATATTATTGAGGTTGTCTAACATTGGTTATGGAAGGGTAGAGATAGTCTGGACCCAACAGTCACTCTGTTGGTAGAGATACGTTGCTCCCTCCGACCCATTGACATGTTGGTAGAGATACGTTGCTCCCTCCGACCCATGCCCGATGTGTGAGGGAGATATTATTGAGGTTGTCTAACATTGGTTGTAGAAGTGGATGTTGTTAACACCTAAATTTTGATGAGAGTTAGTCATAATTCTCGCAAAAAAAATAATAAATAATTCTCATGCATTGCATTTTATTTTGTGTTAGTTGTGTCTTTTGCATTTTTAGATGAGTCAATTTGGCAGGCAGCTGGACCAACTCAATCTGGATTTTCGACTAGCACAATGGAGTGTACGGAGTTTTATATGGGCCAATTGGATTAGGGCTTTCAATTAAATATGCTTAAATTTAAAAGAACCCTTATTTAGTGTCTAATTTAAACCCCTGACTGGATCTTGAGCCTGCAAGAAAGGCCAAATTTGGGTATTATCGCCAATTACACTCTCTTGGCCGAATTTCAATTTTCCTTGAGAAGGAAGAAAAGATCAGCCATAATCTTCAATGAATATCTACGTGCATGACTGATTAAGAAATAATAATAATAGGGAAGATGTGCAGGGAAAGCAATATAGAAAAGGGAATGTGGTTAGCAAAAGGAGCAAAGACTTTGGGTAACATATTCTATGGTATCTTCACATGTGGGTAGAAAATAAAGGGAATGTGATTGCTTTAATAAGAATTAGGGTTTGCTCGCCTATAAAAGAACATCTTCTTCACGTCAGAAAAGGGGGGAGAATTACACTACAAAGAGAGAAAACGTGAGAAGTGGGTGAATTCATTACATTCGGCAGCTTTAGAGTTTTTCGAGACTTTCTTCAAGAGCATATTGAGAGCGCGTCTCGATCAACTAAAGGGTTCGATTGTCTTCCTCGTGGTCGAGACAATCCCCATTTGATATAGCTTCAATCAGGTGTGTATCACCAAAACTCCGTACACCTCAGCCCGACGTCCTTATACGACTAGCCCAATTACGTCACTATATAGCAACCAATTAAGGTCGATCACCTTCTCTGTTGATCTTATTTTGGGTTCTAATTCTTCTGCCATATGTGCTAGATACATTGGGGAATCTCGGCAACAAGTTGTTGTTTAAAAAAAAAAAAATAAGTACTTGCGTTGGATGAAAATCTTAAGCTGTACAGCAGCTAGAATTTGTTCAAAGAGGTGTTTTTCTCAACTTTTGATCCACAATCTATGCATGTTTGTTTGGTAACATTCATATTTGTTCTTATATTGATGAATGCATGTTGATTTGTGATTAAAAAAATGAAGGGATAAGTCCTTTTCATGTCAGTATATATTACAAAACCGTAAACTAAGTTGTCATGCTACAAAAATCTGGAGGCGAACGTATCAAGTCGCTTAGTTGGTGAAATCAATTACAAGAAGCTTTTCTCAAAGACCCGTTTGGCATTCTTCAATGTTGAAATTGAAACAACTTTTTTTAAAAAGAAGAGTTTTTGTGAATAAAACAGATTGTTGCCGTACATTCTTTGGGACCAAATCTGTTATGTAATGGGGGAATAGTTCTTGCCTAAAGGTATCATGTGCGCTTAGATTATCTTGTCTCGTAGTGGCTTGACGTTATCTTATGTGTTGTGCGCGTGCTGTGTGATCTTAAAGTTTATCGCTAATGAATGTTCTAACGAGAATGCATGACCATTATTTGATTCGACTTATTTTACGATGGTCTTGATGATACTTGGCTTTAGAGATAAAATTTGGACTCAAGTGGGTAGAATCCGAAATTTTGAGAATTACCGAAAAGTTTTTTAAAAAATATATATTTTTCTCAAATTAAAATTGGATCAATTTTGGATAAGGAAAGATGGGCCCCAATCTCATATTTCGGCCATCCCTTTAACTTTCGAAAATTCAAATTAAATTGACTCATTTTCATTTTATTTTTGTCATGTTTGTTTGCTTTTGATTGTTATAAAATTTGCACAACTTTAAACAAACATGCCCATAATATATGCTCCCCTCGTGCCTTGTCCCTTCAGAAAATTAAATCATATGCCTTACCCATGATCTTATGGGCTAGGATGATGATCACTTCATATTCTTTCCCTCTGACAAGAGGGGCGCTGTCGTCTCATACATGTACTCGCATACTAACTCGAATTTTCGAGGGTGTAGCGTTAAAAATTCTACTCTAATCCGAATCTTCGAAAATGGGTGAATTATCAGAAATTCGAATATCAAGGTATATTATGGGCATTCTTGTTTAATTTTGTTCAAGTCTTTTTTTAGAGATTCAAAAAAAGAAGAATAAGAAAATCGAAAACTCCAAAAAAGAGAAGAAAACAGAAAAGACAAAAAAAACATTCAAGTCACATAAATCAATTAGAAAAAAGGTATTTTCATGAAATTGGTACCGAAAGGAAATTAATTAATTAATTAATATAACCAAGTCCCCGAACTCATTATCTCTAGTTCGTAGAATAAAATAGTTCTCCCACTATTTTATTTAGGTTTCTAATCGATCTACGAGAAATAATTAGTGGCGGCTCCTAAATTAAAAATCATTTTAGTAAAATCTAAGTTGCGAATTGGTAAGGTTTGGAAGAGTCTGCATTATGTTAGTTAATTTATCTAATTAACTTAATAATCCTTTAGCCTAATTTTTAGGTCGCGACATCTGTGGAAGGGACTGGTGGTCAATTTATAAATGTAATGAAAAGTCTCAATTTTTGAGCTAGCTTTTAGAATGAGAGAGGTCCAAACCACTCAACACTGAAGACTAAACCCGATATCCATTGGATGAGGAACGATGGCACTATCGTAAATATCGAAGTTTGATTTGGATCAGTTTTCGACTTCTTATTGCCGAATAATATAAAAGGCCAGAAGGTCACCCACTCAAAGACACGCCATGCGGCTTCCACCAGACAGGAAACCCAAAAAGAAAATCGTTTTTTTTTTCCTTTTGTATTCTTGCGGCCCCATCTGCTGAAAAGGATTCCACGCCTTTAAAGTGTGCTCTTATTCTAGTCCTTTTATATTCTTCGGCAATAAGAAGTCCAAAACTGATCCAAATCAAACTTTGATATTTACGATAGTGCCATCGTTCCTCATCCAATGGATATCGGGTTCAGTTTTCGGATTCAAACTCGAGACATAACCCAACAATCTCCACTTTGGCTCGACGTTTGAAGCCAAGTCATAGTACCTTATTATCCATGCTGCTCTCCCAACGCCTCCGCGAGCGCTCACTCTCCATAAACGTCTATCACGCTCAAGCAGAACTTGAACTTATTTAAAGAAATGAAGATGATCCACATGTTCGCAGGATTCTCCACCGCAAGAAACTTCTTCTTGGTCACATCCTCTATTGACATGCCATATTTGATGCAAAATTTTCGATCACCAATGTACTCTACTCTCCAGTGATATCTTTGACTTTTACCGAACACTACATTAACTGAATGTTCCACATCAACATCACTAACCAAGTCATTAGACCATACCGCCTCTTCAACTTTTCTATTGCTACTATGTCTCCAGTGTCAGTCGCCAACGAGACTATAGTGTCTCCTAACGGCACTTTCCAACTCATAGCACAACTGACAAAAGTAAAGGCATAACTACTTAGAATTCGACCACCTTTCAGGTTCCCTGTATGACCCAGGTTCACAAACCTAGTTACCGTCACACTACTTGAACTACATTCTCCAAAATATAACCTGACATTTGTCGTCCCTAACAAAATCAGGGGGATTCACTTCACATTATCACAATGTATACTTGGATTGTATGTGAAGCATGGGACAATTGGTCCACCTTCATCCAAGTATACTGTGACAGACTAGACAATTTATAATATGCAGAAAATGAGATACTTACAGAATTTCTTCCAGTAGTCTCTTTATGTATCTTCATTCTTGAAGCTATCTCTACTGCACTCAAATCATCTATTTTAACATCTGCATATAATAATGACTTTATCTCATCCACCTCTGCTGACCACACCGAAGCTTCATCATCTATGACCTCGGAACATATATCAACTACTTTGGAATATAGCGACTCTACAGACTCTGTCATATCTACTGTACTCTGAACATCTATAGGTTCTACCTAAAGCTCCATCTGTTTATGAACACCGTCAAGATCTTTTTCCCTAATTGACCCCTCACTCCTTTTTTGAAACAGAGCAGACTCGTCAAAGGTAACATCATTGCTGAACATAAAATCGGGTGAATTATCCTCTATGCACCACAGCATGTATACCTTCACCCCACGTGCATAGCCTAGAAATATGCACTTTTTTGCCCTCGGCTCCAGCATGCCATCATTCACTCGAGCATAAGCAGGGCAACCAAACACTCTCAGTGCGGTGTAATCAGCAAACATGTCTAACCACGTTTCCTCAAGAGCTTTCCAATCAATCTCTGGTGATGTTGATTTGTTCACTAACCAATAAACGGTATTAATTGCTTGAGCCCAAAAATCTTCATCTAATCCAGCATTGGAGAGTAAAGAGCGAGCTCTCTCCAATATAATTTTGTTCATCAATTCTGCAACTTCGTTCAACTGTGGTGACTCGGCAACAGTGCGGTGTCTCACCATGACTTCCTCTACGCAATACTGACCAAGCTCATTAGAGCAAAATTCTAACCCTCTATCGGTTCTTAGGCCCATGATCTTTCTTTCTATTTGCTTTTCAATCATTGCCTTCCACGACTTGAATCGACCAAGCACATCGCTCTTGTGCTTAAGAAGATAAATCCATACTTTTCTTGAAACGTCATCAACAAAAGACAATACATACCTGACACCTCCCTTGGACGAAACTGGAGAGGGTCCCTATAAGTCTGAGTGTATATAGCCTAAAATCTCCGAAGTCCGATGAACTGCCCTACTGAACTTTACTCTCCGCTGACTACTCATGTCGTAGTGATCACAAAAGTCCAGCTTCTCAGTTCGATGACCTCCTGGTAAACCCCTCTGACCTAGAAAAATCATGTCTTTGTCATCCATGTGTCCAAGTCTCATATGCCATAACTATGTTTTATCCTCACCTGAAGTATCCGAGAATCTTGCAGACGAGCCAATCACTGTCTTTCCTTGGAGGAGATATAACCTGCGGTCTATCTTTCCTCGCATCACGGTAAGCACACCTTGAGAGACCTTTATAACTCCTCCTACAGCGGAAATCCAATATCCGAACCTATCAAAAGCACTTAACGATATAAGGTTCTTTCTCAGTTTCGGTACATGCCATACATCAATCAATGTTCGCACCATTCCATTGTGCATCTTAATTTGAACTGTTCCGATCCCCAATACTTCACAAGCAGGACCATTTTCCATAAACACCTTACCACCTTTTGTGCACTGATAGGTATTAAACCATTGTCTATAAGAGTCACACGATAAGAACATCTAGAATCAAGCACCCATTCATCACCTGATGAACTCGTGGCAACTGTTAACACATCATTAGCAACATAAGAACTATTATCTGTTGTTGTGATAATATTACTATCACCTGCAGACTCCACCTTAACTCCTTTACCCTTATACTTTGGACAGTCTCTCCAACAGTGCCCTACCAAATTACAATGATAACATTGACAGTTTCGAATATTGGACCACGACTTAGAACAATGCTTCCATCTGTTACCTCCAGACTCTCTCTGTTCATCTATACCACGAACAAACAAACTTTGTGCACTACCTTGCGCTAAGTTATCTTCTTGTAACTTCTTTTGCCACTCTTTAGATAATAAAGCGAACTTTACCTCTTCCAAGATAATCGCAGTACGCCCTTGCAGTAACGAATCTATAAAGTGCTCAAAAGAATCTGGTAGAGATCCTAACAATATCATACCTTGTTTCTCATCAGGCAAGGCCTCATTGACGTTTTTCAAGTCTATCATGAGTTATCAAACTCATCTAAGTGGGCTCTAATAGATGCGCCTTCAGCCACCCGCAACTGAAACATCATCTTCAGCATATACAAGTGATTTTTCAAACCTTTCATAGCATAGAGTGCCTAAAGCTTAGCCCACAACGTTGCGGCGTCCTTCTCCTTAGCTATCTCTATCAACACCTCATCCGATAAGTGCAACCTGATTATACTTCTCGCCTTTCTCATTATCACATCGTTTCGTCATCTTTCATTTTTTTTTAGGCAATTTACCCTTGCCCTCCAATGCCTCGGTCAAACCTTGAGTCATTAATAATGCCTCCATATTGAGACTCCATAACTCAAAGTTATTCCGTCCATTAAATTTCTCAATCTCAAATTTCGCTCCAAACATAATTGCGACAACAAAATTTCCAGACAATAATCAGACAAGCAAAAACCCTAAATCAATTGCTGAAATTCTAACCGTAGCTCTGATTCCAATTGTTGGGATTAAATAACGCGGAAATGCCAAATGATCTTGAAAATATGTCAAGACGAAATTGCTAGAGAAATTTAAAAAAAAAACATAAAAGACACTAGATATTTACGTGGTTCGATCCGAGATAGGTACCAACGTTCACGGGAAGAGCCAGCAATATAATACACTATAATCGGAGAGTCAGATTTACAATCGTTCATGTACTTGAGTATTTCTCGCACCTAGATTAAATCCAAAGTAAACCCATAAGTAATCTCACGATCTCTCCGAGAGAATTCACTCAAAAAAACTCACAGAGAAATACCGATCGTCTTGTTTACTTTACATGCGGCTGAACAAGAACTTCTCGCGCAACCTCTGTTCTTCTCGTGCGGCTCGGAACCCTGATAAGAGGACTTCGTATGTCTCACGATATAAAAATTTTGGGTAAGAGGGAGATGAAGCTGAGATATCCAGTCCGTAGACCAGCCATCAAACGACAAGATTAGAAAAACTTTGGGAGGATTAATTTACTCCCTCCCTCCTAATCTTAACTTCAAGATGTCGAGTCATGGTCATGTGATGATTAATGTGAGACAATGATACTCCCAAAAATTCATAAACCTATCGCACTTTTCATTTCAGTCATAAACCTTATCATTGTGACAATTGAGCTCTAAATCTTACCTCGTAACCTATTTTAATAATATTTTGAAATTAAGGTCTGAACAACAATCCGGCAACTCTCACAGCCGACCCCCCCTGTTGCAGGGACGGAAACTAAAGTTCTTGTTAACGGGTCCTCTGGAAAACAGAAAGAGTTAAAAAAAAAAAGAAAAATAGAATCGCATTCATATCGTCTTTAGCTTAAAGACAATATGAATGTTAGCACGAGAAAGTTCTTTAGACACATCCGAAGTGTACTTTTGCATAAAAGCAGTAACCAATTTCCTATGCTTCGAAATGAAGTTGAAAACTTTAAACTTTGTCTTTTCCGTGCGTAGATGTTATTCTGGTTTTCCCGCTGCCATGTAAATCTTACTTCCACCATTTATTTAAAAAAAAAAAAACCACAGACACACACACATATACAAGCAACATAATTCATGCAAATGAAAAAACTATGAAACAAGACCAACAAAAAAGACAGACTTAAAATACTAAGAAAAAGAATAAAAGAGACGAATTTTAACCTTCTTTGAAATAGAAAAAAAAAATAAAACTTGTTTACACTTTGGTGACGATGGCGACAAACGCCAGATTTGCTAGGGACACATTAATGAGCAATGTACTCATGAACGGATTGAAAAATCCTTTGCTCATCCAGAATTATTTTCATCTTTTCAGCTTGTTATGTTATCCAGTTGAAGAGTCTTATCTTTTTCACCTTCATACAATTACAAGTCCTTCAAAATAGTTTCATCATATTAGGACCGATTTTATGGACCCACCTGATGGGGTTCCAAGGTTTCTGGGTGAGTTCATGAAATCATCGGGCGATTTTTGATTTTCATTTTGTGGAACCAATTCATAGTAGGTAGTTTCCGATTCAGAATAGAAACCGCTCAACCGAATCATGATCACCCATATCCACGTCTGCAAAAATCTAATTTGCGGGGATTTATGTAACGGGTAAAATTTTGTGAGCAGACGTGCACCACTCCAAAAGTTTAACAGGGTTTTGTGTGTAATTTCTTTGAACCTAAGAGTGCGTTTAATTGAAAAAAACTTCATATTGAAGGAAAATATTTTCTACAAAATCAGTTTTTAGGACAATGGTTAGTTTTCCTTTGTATGGTGAGATGTGACTGAAAATATTTTATGGTGTTTGGAGCCCATTCGAAAAACAATTTCAATCTAACGATTTTATTTTAGGGAAAAAAATGAACTTTTCATTGTTTTCTACCATTTTTTTCATTTTTTTTATTTTAATTCTTTGTTCCTTCTTTCTTCATCCTCCGTCGCAACGTCCTCCACCGCAACTAGCCGACGGTGGCCACGGCTGAAACTCGAGCTCGCTAGCCAAACGACAAAGGTAGGAGAGAAAAGAGAAAAGAAATAAAATAAAATAAAAAATGAATACAATGCAAATATAAAATTAAAATATAAAAAATTCATTATTGACTAAATCATTTTCGGCGAACCAAACGAATAATGAAAGTCCAAAAAACTAATTCTTGAAAATACTTTTATTTAAACAAACACACCTTCAAACAAGAGCCTAATGCATAAAAAAACTCCAATTTTAGCATTCATGTCAATTATTGATGTAGAACAGCTGGTGTATAATTTTCTGAAAAAAACGCGATCATCATAAATTAGGACGATCCAACTGCCATAATTAAAACCTCAAAATAAGCTCAAATTCGATCGATTACATGGAAACGGGCCGCTGATTAATACTCATCGCTATGCTATGATCGACGTCGTATTTTTGCATTTTGGATTCGTTTAGATGAATTTTTAGGCATCTTTCGATTTTAAGAAACTTTACGAGATATCATTCGTATTTTTATTTATTCGTTTTTCATTTTGATTTGATTCGCATTATGACATTTTATGATATGTTTAATTCCTTAAAGGAGTCCTCTTTATATAAAGGACGTCCACCCTATGTAATATCCACGATTCATTTTATTAAATTTCAATCAATTCTTTTGAAAAAGCTTTCCAGATACTACGTCAATTATATCCAAAACTTTTTTGTCTAATAAAAAACCTCCAACTATTACTTTTTTTCCAATTCTTCTATTCTAATATCCGAAAAAACGTTCAACTAAAGTGTCTGTCCCAATTATGTCCAAAACTTTTTCTTATCTGGTAAAAAATTACCAACGGTACTTTTATCATAATTCTATCACCGTCAGTATTTTGTTCATAATCGCCATTAGTTAATGCTACATGGCTTGCATTTTCTCACCGAATTTTTCAATGAATTTTCGAAATTCAAAAATAGTAGATTTTAGGACGACCAGATTTAAAATAATTTGCCAGAATATTCATATGTTTAGCCGCTCTTTAGGTTGTTGAATGCCGAAGAGAATACGAAACACATCGTTTTCGGTGACTATATATCTCCTAGCAATATATAAGGGAAGCAAATAACATGAAGAGAAGTTCGGGATTTTTTCATGTTAACTTTGCTGAGGTATAATTTATTAATAGCATGAAAATGCCACGTAAGATTAATTAATAGTGATTATAGATAAAAAGTTAACGGTGATAAAATTAAGACAAAAGCCAAAGTCGAAAGTTTTTTATGAGATAAAAAATGTTTTGAATATAATATTGGACAGATGCTAAAGGTAAGGGTTTTTTTTTTGTACTAGGCTAGCAAAATTTGGGTCAAATTAAAAGTTGAAAGTTTTTTATAAGACAAAAAAAATTATGGGTATAATTGTTACAAATGCTAAAATTGCAGATTTTTTTGGGTATCAGGGCACAAATAAGTAAAACGATTCTCGAGGTTTTTTTCTTTGTGATAACTTAAGTGAGATCTTTTACTGACATATTCAGGAAAATTATTCTCAGATGAATTTTCTGTATGAAAAAGGAAAAAAGAAAAATTCAAGAAGGAGGCCCACGGATGGGAAGAATGAAAAATGGTCCTCAGAAAGTGATCATATTGAAGGGAAGTACCAATCACGTAGGTGAACAAATTTTGATCATAACAAGGTACACCCAATTCGCACCTTAATCAAATAAGTTGGAAGTTTACAAATTTAGTTCCACCGAAGTGAAATTTTGAACTACATCCTCGGTAGGGGGCGCATGGTAAAATTGTTGTTTCAGAAATCAACTTCTGGCCAGAAGTTCCGTCCAGCCATTTTTCCGTCGATATAGAGACGAGGGGCAGAGCAACAATTTGTGTTCAAGATCACATAGGCCATATAGGTTGATTGAGTTTGATTGATAAGATTCCGCCGAAGCGAGAATCCACATGCAACGGTGACTCGATTAAGGAGTAGCTAGAGGGCACCAAAGTCTCACCTCATTAGTCATTACAAGTTTCCTGCATAGTCTTGCACTAGGCATCGCATGTCCCTTCAGTATGTTGGCCTGCAAGCTGAAATAGAAGTAACAGAGCTGAAAAAACATTGTTGTTTATGCTCAAAACTCTCTCTGTCGACGTATCGGTATGCAAAGAAAGAAGCACATCGACATCATTTGCACTATATTTGTTCGTCGAACTACCCAAACTTACAATGAAGCCGGCCACCAAAACAAACAGACGAGAAGCATATAAAAGCATAGAGAACACAAAATGCGTGGACTGGTGTATTACTTTCTCTCCATGTGAATGACAGAATGGCCTCAAGTTCTAACATGCAGCAACCACAACCTAGTACCATGTTCGGGTTAAGGTTAATCCCCCTTCGCTCATACGCATGTACCAGTGACCAGCTCAAAGCCCGGGCAATTGGGTACGCGCTGCATCCTGTCTGGGGACCGAAGCTGGTCTCTCGAAGCACTCCGAGGCGGGCACCGAAGCCGATACCACGGGGATCAGGCAGAGTACCACGGTAGATGCAGCGCTGTTGTTCTTCGCCATGTCTCTGAGTAACTAAGGAAGCAGTAAAGGTGTGAGATTTTTCCTGATTCAATGAAGCTTCGGTGGAGATAAAAGAGTTGAGCTTGATGGAGCTCTCACGTGGATATTTCTCAGGTAATCTAATACGATGGTTACGAATGTCCCGCCAACCGCATGTGATTCACGACGCTACTGACCGACAACTTTCGAATTTATTATTGTCAGCATTGCTGCCGGCCAGTCCGTTCTTGAATTCGCCTTCGCAGAAATAATCAAAAGATAATTTGGAAGATCTTAACCCAGAGCCACACAACTCTCCAGGCGTTCTTCACCGACGCCATTGACTCCTTTCCTTTTCACATTCGCAGGTTACAGTTCTTCTGGTCCGACCATCGGACAAGTTTTTCGCCATCCATGCTTTACGGTTTCCTTCAACTCGAATTTGCTTCCTAAAGAAGACGATGACTTGACGGATCGCCTTTCTAATCGTTCATGCGAATTGCATGGTTGGTTTCGGTGGGATGAAGCGATTCATTTCATGGGCCACACCAAATTTTGTGTACGAGGGAGATGAAGCTGGGATCTCCGATCAATTGACCAGCCATCAAACGTCAAGATTAGAAAACTTTGGGAGGGGTCACCTCCCTCCTAATCTAGCCTCAAGATGTGCGATCATGGTCACGGGATGACTAACGTGAGACGATGATATTTTAGTTCTTAAAGACAAATATTTTTTGTTCCAAAAAGTATTAAAGCATTATTTTTTATCCCACGATTTTTCAATTAATGAGTAATTTATACAAAAAATACGATGATTGTGTATAGATCTACGGTAAAAAATAATTAGCACTAACAATACTGTCATATTGTCACAAAAGCATTTTTCAAACATTTTTTTTTATGTTTTGCCAATTAAATCCATCCAAACAATTTTAATAGAAAATCCTTGACGTAAACGTCCGCCGTATTATGTGGTCGGCAATTTCAATAATATTTTAAAAGGTGTGAGCAACAATCCAGCAACTCTCACAGCAGACACCCTGGAAAAAATGGAAAAAAAAAAAATGGCGTCACGTTCATATTGTCTTTTGCTCATAAGCTGTGCATATAGGAATTTTCCCATGAGAAAGTTCTTTAGATACATCCGAGGTGTGGTTTTGTATTTTAGCAGTAACCAATTTCCCATTTTTCAAAATGAAGTTAAAAACTTCAGACTGTCTTTTGCATGTGAAGATGATATTTGAAAACACAGAAAAGAGCGAACGCCCGTCGACGGTATAATAACTCTTGACATGAAGCTGTCCTCAGTTGCAAAGAGCCCATGTGGAAAACACAGAACGGAGTGACCGAATGTTTTGGTGACTAAACAATTCTTTGAGGAGTTCTATAAAGATGTTCAAAATTCAAGAGGCTGTCGTAACGAGATCAAAATTCCCCACTTTTGTTCCATGTTAGTACTGAAGGAAACTTGAGCAGTTTAAGGGTGTTCCGACCTCTCGACCTCTTGGAACAGCTCGAATCTTCCGTTCTTAAGGGTGCAAATTATATACCGATGCAGCAGCCGGACCGTGAAGATTATACCCTCAAGGCTCAGGTATTGGTTTCTTCAAAGGTCTGATTTTAGGGCATTAAAGTTCTGACTTGCCGCTCTTGGAATTTTTCTTTGAGTCTGGACTTCTAACTCCTCTCCACCATTTACGTAATCGGAGTGAGACTTTGTCTGCATGTCTCTTTAACGCTTCCCCGGTAGTTTTGATGCCTTCTGTTAGCTTCTTCTTCCAATCGCTCTTTCTGCTCTCCTTCTCTCTCAAAACCTTTCCCTGGATAAGAGATGGCTCGAGATATAAGCATAAACATTGTCTTCCTTGGGATGCAAAAGGAAGACTTTTTTGAAGATCTGCATACCAATTTTGAGGGGAAGTGTGCATCCTCATCTTCGTCTTCTTCGTCGTCGTCTTCCTCACCGAAGTTTTTGTTCATCAATTCGTCCCTTGAGTACATCTTCATGCTAGGTGCTCCTGGCATTCCCTGTAGAGAAGATATTTCTGAATATAGTATCAGGGAGACATTGCCTATGACTTCAGGAAGTGGAAAAAAATTACCTCCATCGATCTCAAGATCTTCTCCATTTCAGCATCCTTAGCTGGTTTGGGCATAAAAGCTTCTCCCGGAGTCCTACCCTATATTACATGAAATTGGGGATGAATATGTAAAATCCCAGTCAAGGATCAGTTTGCAACCAAACTGGAGGTCCTATATTTCAGGATAAGCTCCAAGATAGTAGTACCGATCAATCATGAATTTTTTTGAGAAGCATGAGTCAATGTGCACTCTAGTACATAAGTATATGCGATGTCCTTGTGATCTTATAATGTTCAATGATGTTGACAAGGCATTTGAAAAGCAGAGTGCTTCGTGCAAGGAGCAAGACAAAACAAGTAGGGTATAGTATTGACAGATCTATTCATTTTGTTTGAGTTCATCTATCTTCATAGGACTAACCACTGAAGTTCTGCATTTTCAGAAAAGATTATTCAAATATTGCTCACTCCAGAGCTTTCGCACCACTATGTTCTCAATCTCAACCATAGATGGCCATTGCTAACTAACTAATGATAGAAGTATGGATGAAAGTCTCATGTCATCAGATATATGCAGGTTTGGCCTAGTTATGACTTTACTAAGTGAACATGAGTAGTGGAAAGTATAGGACATTATCATAACCGGGCTAATCTTCAATCAAGGGCATACTGGCTCAGTCAATCCTACGTAGATCCCCATCCCACCTTATTTCTCAACTTATAAGTCTCCACATGATGGGGCTATAACTTAAGAACGATCTCATGACTGCATCATCCTTGGGGAGCAGTAAAATTGCACAAGAATGATCACCATCCACTCTATTAAAATCACCACACCATTTTTTGCCAATAGTTATGTAGGCCCAGTGCTCCTCTACACTAAACTAACGTATGTGAGACTGGACCCTCGGAAGCTTCAGTCTAATTGTTCAGGTGATTGACATTCATATCTAAGGTCTGGGTTATCTATGTGATTTATAAAAAAGGAAGAACAGGATGTCAACAGATATTGTTTCATTTGCTAAGCCAGAAGATTAACACAGAAAGCAAGAAACAAAAGAGTAAAACATCGAACATATGTTTGTTCAAATAGCTAAGATCAAAGAAAAAGTACCTTAGGAAGCGGAGGGGACTTAGAACTGCATGCTTGACTGAGGTCTTTACAGAGAAAATCAACTAGTGAATCAATTTGGGGCTTGGAGTTATATAAAAACTCAGCAACATCAGTATCAGAGTAACCCATGACCTGCATTTTCCAGTTGAGGGAACAATTTTAATGTTGGTCTAAGGACTAGAGCGATTCAGAAGTGAAAGCCCCAAAAATCGTTCAATGGCATGATTTTCCACACAGTAATCCAATAACTGAAAAGAAAAAAGGAAGATCATCCAGCTATCTTCTACGTTAATATAAAAGGCAACAGACAGGGAAACTATTTTTGTGCGAGATCACATATGCCAAATAGGTAGATTGAGTTTGATTGACAAGATGCCACCAAAGCAATAATCCGTACGAAACAATGACTTGAGTAACAAGTACGTAGAGCATCAAGGTCTAACCTCTTGACAAGCTCTTTCGATAGTTTTGCACTCGGAATTGCATATCCCTTCAGTATCTTGGTCTACAAGCTAAAATAGATGAAACAGAGAGGACAATGTTATTGTTATGCACAACACACTCTCTGTCTACATATTGGCATGCAAAGAAAGAAGCACATCGATATTGTTTGCACTAAATTAGTTCGTTGAACTACCCACAATTATGATGAAGCTTGAGACTAAAACAAACTGGCAAGAATACAGAAAAGCATAGAAGAAATTGTTATATCACTTTCCTTCTATGCGAATGACAGGATGACTTCTAGTTCTAACATGCAACATCCACAACCTTATAAATTGTTCAAATTAGTGTTAATCCCGCGTCATGCCTGTACATTTACCACAGACCACCAAATGACTCGGACATTTGTGCTTTTCCCTCAAGTTGCCAACTGGCCCCATAGAAGAATGGAGTCTATTTTGTGGCAGCCTTCGTTCTCACTTCAAGGAAATTTCTCAGGAATGACACCAAATAATCTTGCCAATCTTCTTCGGTTAGTCCTAGTGCTAGTCCAGTGCTAGTCCAGTGCCCACATGGATATGCTGATATGTGAAAATTGAAACGTGCATAAATAGCAGAGTGAGGGAACACCAACCAAGTATCAGCATCAACGACTATACCTCCAATTTGTCCCCTTGCTCGACAATATCAATCTTGAGAATCCAATCAGCTTCCTCCTTCTTCAGATTACAAATGTTCTCGGCGATCTCAATTACTTCAAACTCCGAGATCTACCAATCACCAGCAACACCCCGAAAAAAACCAGTCAAATGACAATGCGAATAACAATCAGACCACCTCCGCGTTCCACGAAGCAGCGATCGCAGCAACCAGAAGGAACAAAGTCGGTACCTTTTTGGGAGAGATCTGAGCTTGCTTCTTCTGCACCTGGCGATACAGCTGGGACGCGAGCTTCTCGCATACTTGGCACTTTATGAACGGGACGTCTTCCTTCCGGGCGGCCGAAGCCGGTTTCTTGACGCCCTCCGCCCTGGGCATCCATATCCCTACGAGAATCAGGCATAGAATCGCGATAGATGCAGAGCCGATCTTCGCCATCTCTCCGAGGAACTATCAAGGCAGTAGCTCTGGGATTTTCCCGATTCGAGGAAGTCTTCGGTCGAGAGAAAGAGAAGAGCTTGATGGTTCTCGAGATTGAGCCGTTTCAGTGACCGGAACGAGAGAACGCGACTAACTGTACTAGTCTAGTAGATTCGGAGAAATTGGGGTTACGTGTTCCGCTGATTCTGATTGGCCACTTCAAGTCTACATGTCGCAGGGACGGGACCCACTTCAAAGTCCATGTGGCACTTCTTGTTCGACAAAATTTCCCTATGAAGCTAGAAACATGCGACGCTACGTGTTGTTAAAAGGCGTCGCTCCTTTTGGGTAACTTTCCCGAGGCTTCTCGTTTGAAACTTTCGGGACATGTTTGATAACGTTTTTGTTATTATGTTATTCCGATTTTATTTTGTAAAACAAAAAAAATCAGAAACATATTTAGTAACGCAATTGATTTTAATTTTCATTTTGATTCTGTTTTCCGGAACAATTTTAAACCAATTTTGAGGAACAAAAAAAAAAGGTTATTGTCTCGACGTAAAAAAATTAGGCTTAATTCTAGGTTAATGGATTATCATGTTAATTTAAGGACTAACATAATACGGACTCTCACAAACCCTATCAATTCGTAATTTAAATTAATTAGAAACGATTTAGAGTTTGGAGTCGCCATTAATCATTTTTTGTAGATTGATTAGAAACCTAAGTAAAATAGCAGGAGAACCATTTTATTTATATGAACCAAAGATTATGGATTTGGGGACTTGATTACACTAGTTAATTAAAACTAATGCCCTTTCGATACCATAATTCCATAAGATGTCATAAATTGACGACTTGGATTGAATCAATTTGAAGC
Organism: Rhodomyrtus tomentosa; assembly: GCA_028455895.1. NCBI lineage: Eukaryota > Viridiplantae > Streptophyta > Magnoliopsida > Myrtales > Myrtaceae > Rhodomyrtus > Rhodomyrtus tomentosa. Next base: position 39,431,296 of record JAPCWY010000004.1, read on the forward strand.
TCAAAAAATGTAATTTTTTTCGCTTTTTATATACAATGCATGAATGATATAAATGCGGAATTAAAGTCATGTTTTCCTATATGCAAAATTTAACTAACTAATTAAGGCATGCGGAATGACGTAGCATAGAAATGCGATAATGCAAATGCAATAATGATTCTCGAAAAAATGATAATGCATGGGTATATGCAATTTCGAAAATATGATGAATGACATGGTAATAGATGCATGACGTGGCATAATGACATGCAAAAATGACGTGGCATAATGTCATGCGATTACGTGGCACGCAGATGATTTTTTTTTTTTTGGATTTTTATGCATTTTTCGAATTTACAAAAAAAAATGAAGAATGAATTAAGAATTTATCATATTTAATCTGATATGCATACATGATATGATATATGCACGAGATTGAATATATGCTATCCTAATTAACGTGATATGCAGGCATGATATGATATGCATAATGAATCTCCTTCCCTTTCTTAAAATTTCGGCCAAATGAGGGATATCTTAAAGATTTATTATCTTGATTTAATTGCTTAAGGTTTAATAAGATGAGATTTCTAAGAAACCTTATCTCCCTAGAAATTCAATTAGATGGGGTTTTTACTAAAATCTTCAAGAAATTTCAAAACACGACAAGTCCAATCAACACAACACAGGCACCCGAATATTCACCGCGCGATAAGAAAAGAAATCATGATCGTGTCATTATCCTTTCAATTTTTGAAAATTTGACCAACTTCCATTAGAGATTGATTTTCTGATTGATTTTCTAAAGATAGTGAATCAGACCTAAGCGGTGATAGATCAGATTAACTAAATCCATAATTTAGTGATGAAAATTAAGCTTTGATGTTTTAGAAAAAGGTCGTCCTTTGAACTTTAGAAAAAAAAAGTTGCGCTTCGCCTAATATCGGCACCAAGGACATGCGAGAATAGCCTTACTTCGAATAAAAACCAGCATGCCAATAATGCCGAAATAGCGCGCAAACAACAGTCGATTGCTCTGCGAACATATTTGAGTCAATCTTCGAAAGTGTAAGGGAGTTACCTCAATCCGCAGGGCTTAAACGAGGCTGGTTTGCGAGTTCAGCTCGGCTTGGGACCTTAAAGAACGCTTCTGACTTCTTCCAAATTCGAACGACGACCAACGAGGATCTTCGGAGTGCTTATGGTGGTTCTCGGAAGCTGGCTCTCGGTTTGATACTAGCTACAAGGGCTCTCACGATGGGGTATCGCAATATTCAATTCTATAGCTTCCTCTTCCCATCAAAACTCGCGTCGCCATGCACCCAACTTCTTCAGAACCTTCCTGCCATAAATCAAAATTTTGTTTGCATTAAACAATATCGCAAAAAGAAAAGAAAAAAAAGTAATTATCAAATCTGAAAAAAAAAAAATCAAAACAAATCAGCCACTCAAACTTTCTGAAGGTAGAGATCTTCATCGGGGAAAGAATGAACTAAGCGCAATTCGACTGATAGTGACATAGCCGGAAACGTCGCCGCGGGCAAGGAGAGAGCAACAATTTCCGGATAACTCGTCGTTCGAATGTGATGGCATCGAGCTATTGTCTGGCAACGGTACAGAAAGGAAGAGCACTTTCAGTCGAATTGCGGAATGTCGCCAGTCTTCGAGAACTAACCAAAACCTACGGAAAATTTTTGGTGGTTTTGTCTTTCAATTTTTCCTAACTCTACTTGATTTATTGCTGGAGTGTCCTACTTCTTCGGTGACCATCTGCATTGCATCCAAAGGTGAAACTAAGCCACCTATGTTGCAGAGATGGAATTTATTTATTTATTCTGAGCAATCAAAGATAATTAGAGTCACCTCTTGACTCTTGGCGTACACATAGCCTCGAGAGAAGCAGGAAAAAAAAATAATTTTAGTGTACTGTCAAGAAACAAATCTAAAGCATATCCATGTCCCTCAACAAATACCCAAAGACTAGCTTGTTAAACTTATTCCAAATAGTTGGGTGACCAACTATGAAAAGCTCCATCAAAATACCAGACTTGTTCAGTTATTTGAACCACAATTTACCGAAAAGAAAGATGCTATTGTTGCAATCAAATTCACAAAGGAAAATGATGACACTACTTCCTTTGTTTTCCCTTTGTTTCCCACCATATTGTGTTTTACACCTTGCCCAGCTGAGTCAGTCGATATAGGGAATCCTAATCCTAAGCAACATGTTCAGTCCTTTGATTCAGATGGACGATTTCAAGGACCCTTCTGGACACTGCTTTTGGGACGTTGATTGTTCTTGCCCCTCATGTTTGCATCCAAAAGACGATGATGACAGCTCTCCTTTGAAGAAGGAAAAGAAGAAGAAAGATTAACCCTATCGTAGGACCTCTTGGTGAAGACGGCGGATGTCATGGTGCAAGAGGATCGCAATTGGGGCCTAAGGAAAGTCATCAAACATGATTATGTAATTATTTGATTTATATGACAAATTGGGAAGAAAAATTATTTTCCAAAACATATATTTTGTGCAACTACTAAAGACATTTCTGTTTCGGGAATAGAAATGTTATGTAGTTACCAAACGCGTTCTGATTCTCTAAAACTCATTCGGGAAATAGAGTAAAAGAATGATTTTAATCAAAATCAATTTTTTGAAACAAAAACGTTACCAAACAGGCTCTTAATGGCTCGAGAATCTGCTCTCGTGTTTGAGTTGTTCTGTTCGTGAAAGTTGCTCCAGGGCGGTCCCATCGTCGCGCGGGCTGGCGATGTTCGCCCGGTTAGCTCAATCTTTTGGCCACAAGGTGAGTTCGACGGAGGTAAAGGATGTGATAGTGAGGGAGAAAAAGCTTTTGTATGTGCTTGTGGCAAATAACATTCACGTTTTACTCTGTGTGTCTTGCATTTTCCTTTGCGATTCTTGATTCGTTGTTTTAACTCTGTGTCCTTGAAGCTGCTCTAATTTAGAGCAGAATATGTTTTGCTTCTCTGCTAACAGAACGATATGAAAGTAATTAGCTGTCGCTGCCGTTCCATTTGCATATGCGTCGAGCAATGCATAACTTTGAGATAGAACCTCCCCCTGAATCCAAGTCTAATGCTCGATTATTTTGCAAACAATTGGATGATTTGAAAAAGTATTTTCCTAAAAACGGTGGATTGTTTTGATTAGTGGGAAAAATGTCAAAAAAAAAAGTTTTAAACCTATGGCATTGGTGTCAATTCAGTCCTAAATTTTTTTTTGTGTCAATTCAGTCATAAACCTTATATTGGTGTCAATTCAATCATAAACATTTTGGATTTGTGCAAATTCAGTCCTAAGACTTTTTGCATTTGTGCAAATTGAGTCAATTCGGTCAATTTTAATCGAACGCCGATGTGGACGTCGGTTATCCAACCTGATATGGCTGACACTGATGTGGATATTTTTATTTTTATATAATTTAAAAAAATTATGAAAAAAGTAAAAAATATTAAAATTAATTTAACTAGTTACTAATATGTAAAAAAATGTCCACATTAAAATCGGCCATACCACATAGGACAATTGGCATTCACGTTGGTGATTTCAGGTCAAAATTGATAGGATTGACTCAATTTGTGCAAATGCAAAAATTCTTAGGACTGAATTGACATCAATCCAAAAAGTTTATGAATAAATTGGCACCAATAAAAGGTCTAAAGACTAAATTGGGATTAATGCAATAGGTTAGAACTTTTTAGACACTTTTCCCAAAATTAGCTAATGTAAAATATTCTCATTATCAACAATAATATGCCTAAATATTTTTGCGGGAAAAGAAAATATTTCTCTTTCATCCTTTTTTGCAAGCTATAAAAGTGATCGTGTTTAGAAAAAATATTATTCAAATCATTTGTTTTTCACTAAAAAAATGGAGCCTAATACTTTACGTTTAAAGTTTTAGATACTCTTGTTGGAAACTTGCGATTGAGAGGCGCGAGAGAAATTACTTAGTCTTATAAAAAAAATAAAATAGTAAGTACAATAAATGTCCTAAACTCTTTTAAAAAGTGAAATTAAGTCCTAAACCTTATCAAATTAATACAATCAAGTTTATCTGTGAACTCTAACCAATTTGCTTAACAAAAAAATTTGACATGGCTTCTTTTGTTATTTTCTCTATCCAACATGGCATTGACTTGACAAAATGACACTATTTTTTTTAGTTTGCTTATTTTTATTGTAATAAATAAGAATTCTCATGTTTTTTACTATCTTTTTTAGTCCTTTCCCCATACATATATATTATATATTTATATTCATATCCATATATATACACACATATATATTATCTTTGTTTATTTATTTTTATATATTTATCTCTTTTCTCTCGATCGGTGTTGCTTTTATTTTATGTATTTTTGGGAGTTCATTGACCGCCAAACCCAACTAGTTTGGAATAAAAGTGTTGTTGTTGTTGATGATGTTGATATTATTTTTATCGTAATATAATTATTTTGAAAAATCGTATTTGGATCAAAACAATGTTAATTTACCTTGGCTTTTTATGTTTTATGTTTTAGCCACACCATCGCCTTGTAAGAGGAAAAAAATAAATCACGTTAGCATTTTTGGTAAATCAATTGGACGAAGTTAATGGAAGAATTTGGTTACACCAATTCAACAAGTTTTAATAATTAGTTATACTATTTGAAAGTTTTAAGACTCAATTACACTTTCATGATCAGTTTTAAGGCTTGTAATGCACTTGTTCCAAAAATAAATCATCAATGTACGTTACCAAACATAGTATAACAATCAATAGCGAACTAAGAGTTAGTTCTCGTGAATGTACCACGGTTACATGTTACTAAATTTCAACTAAAAATATAACGGCCCTGTTTGTTTCAACATTTGGCCAATAAATTTTGAAAAAATACAAATACCTTTCGGCTAAAGGACTTTTTCAAAACGCAAGAAGTGTTTGGTAAACACTAACACATTGGAAAGCAACTTTGATGCAAATGTTGTATAATAAAAATACACTTTGTAAAGTATTTTCACTTTTTAAAAAAAAAAGTGGCAGTAGACGGGTGACAGCGGGCAGCGGAGGTTGTCGGATGGCGGGTGACGACGATTAATGGAGGTCGTTTGTGGTGGTTGGCGATTGGCTGGCAATGACGACGACAGCAGTTTGGCAGCGATCATCGGCGGTGGTCGGCGATCGATGGTGGCGATCAGCGGTGGTCAGCAATTGGCGTCAGCGATCGACAGTCGGTGGCAATCGGGCAATGGTGGCGGTTGGCGAGCAGCAGCGGCAGGAGGCGGTGTTGTTCGTTGGCGACGCGATAGGTGGCTATCAATGGCGGCGGTCTTCTGTGGTCGACGGGAGGTGACGGGTGGCAGTTGGCAACGGTCGGCGGGTGGCGGCAGGCAAAGGTGACAAAGTTAAAAGAAAAAAATTAGTTGCATTTGACGTGCAACTTCCCAAAGTACATCAGGCTAAAGGCCTTTGGACTTTGGAGAGCATTTGAGATACAATTGCATCTCCTCAAAGTGAGCTAAAAAAAGAACTAAATACCATTTGCATTTAGTCAAGGGATTTTAGAGCTCCAATGCTGAACCAAATAGAGCCAACTTCGTAGTCCTATACGTGGTTATAGGAAGTTACACAATCTCATATAATCTAGCAATACATATCAGCGAAACATTGCATCCCAAACTATCCCTACTCGACAATTACCCGTCGATGTTGATGGCTTCATCTCGATGAAGGTTCTCGTCAATGACTGATGGTTGTTGTTGGTGACGCTATCGAAGAGTTGTTGATTCTCTTCAAGTCGTCGAATATTTTGCTTGTTGATAACTGAAGGGAACGAATCCCGATTAACATACAGCAGAATTACTCGAGATTAACAAGCCTTAAGATCAATCTTGAGTCACTGATCGGAGAAGCATATCACACAACAGGCATACCTCGTAACCACAAATTAAGTGTCCTCAATGCAGCCTCGAGAGAGTCCTACGTCCAACTGACGTTCGGGAGAGATTTGTCATTATCATCGTCGTCTCTATATCTTTTGTTCTTCTACAAAGCGTAAGAGGAAGTCGTTCCTCTCTATATCAATGATGAAAAGGCGTAATCTTATATCACGTTTAAAATGGGTAACCGCCAAGAGATGGGATACCCTACATGGGTGGACCAGGGTACTTATCGTGCACTCTCATATAATCCAACATCTTTCACTCGCCCATGAAGGGCTATTATTAATTCTTGTTTGCCCACAAAGGATCAACAACTCACACTCACCCACGAAGGATTAAATATAACTCTTTGTCTCTTTTCTGCAAAGTTCATATTGACAAATAATCCGTACGACCAATATACTACGAGAGCTCGTTGCCACAGATCCGTTAGGAGTATATAGCAACTCTAAAATGACATGTTAACTCAAAGTAGATTCAGTATGCAATATCATAGATCAATCGGTCACATTTACATCATATCTCTCTTGATCTATTTGATCTCATTGAGCGCTCAAATACAATATATTGTATCCACAATCATGATTAACTCAAATAATCACAATTGGTTGACCTATGAGCACAAAGATTGAATGTGACATTCAAAACAAATTGATCTTCTTCTTATCTGAAACCTCTCAATTTCAGTCCAGCTCGCTTTTCTAAAAATGTCCCATGAGGTCGAATCAATCTCATGACCATTGGTAACACCCTAAGATAACGAACACCAAAAAGAAATCTTGAGAATAAGTAAGAGTCATAAAGGGACTTAATTTGAAGAACTTTAATCCTCAAGAGTCTCACACTGCTGTAGAGTTGAGATCAAAACTCTTACTAACTCTTCTTGGTCAATTCATGCATACGTAATATGAAGTACGTATTACAGTATACTCTCCTTTTCCATGGAGCGTATGTCTCTCTTTTTAATACCGTACAGATGATGGCTCAGATATATTCAATATCTAGCTTGAGTTCACAAATCTACTATCTTTAAAAGAATCATTCAGAACTCATCTGGTATTAAAGACAGATAAAGTGAAATATGTGAGCTATATCACTTTGGATATTTCACTTTCGGACATAATAAAAATTATGGCATCATCTTAACAATTCTATTAGGGCGACATTAAATTTTCAAGCTTCAGCTCTCAATTATCACCTAGATAATAAGTTTGCAATCGTCTCATCTTTATTTATCACGCAGTAAATAGAGACGATTACCTGTGTGAGTAGGCTAATCTAAATCTGTCCGATATATCTTCTCAACATAATGCACGAAGCATTAATATGCATAAATGTCATACAAACTCGTAAGGATCAATAATAATAACAAATATCATTAATTGTGAACATTGGGAAATATAAATGTCCAGTACTCCCACTTTTACGCTCTTCTAGAGATTTCAATATATGAAACTAATCCTTTTGTTAACACATGGATGAGGAGAAATATCTCTAAGTACTCACTTCATAAAAGAGCTGTTATCATTCTATATATGTATGTGTAATTTATGTTCACATCTTTTCTTACAACCATGTCTTTCACAAAAACATATTGCATGTCTATTTGCTTAGTCTGGCAATGGATCCTCAATGTAATCTCTTGTTGCTTGGCTATTACAGTCAACTAATAATTGTAACTGCAACATCCTTAGCAACACCTCACTGATCCAAACATTTCTTAAGCCAAACATTCTCTTGTACTGCTATTAATAACATCACGAGATCATCTCTCATCGTGGATAAGGCTATACACATTTGTTTGACTCCACGAGATCAATTTCCATCGTGGATAAGGTTATACACCTTTGATTCTTACTACTCTAAGACAATGCGTTATTTCTAAGTAAGAACGCAACTCTAAGCTTTTCCTCAGTCGACATCAGCATAGCCTTCAAGGTGCAAATCTTTACCTTGGTAATCAATAAAAAATCAGCAGCACTTTTCAAATATCTCAGGATTTTCTTGACGGCAATTCAAAGCATTTAACCTGCAGTGGATTGGAATTCACACACCATTCCAACTGCATAATAAATATCAAGTCTTTTTCACACATAGTGTATATTAAGCTTCTGACGGCACTAACATATGGAACACTTTTCATTTCTATATTTTGTTTGTGGAGTCTCAGGACATATCTTCGGCTCAGACCTTCACCTCTTATAATAGGAGTATCTTTTAGTTTACAGTCTTGCATACGGAATCACTCAAGGACTTTATCCATATGAGTCTCTTGTGAAAGAGATTACTTTCAAACATATGCAGATTCACACATATTTTTTATATAAAAAATTGGAACATAACCAATTTTGACTGTATCATTTAACTCCATGCTGCTCCCAACAATTAATATATTATCAACATATAATGATAAGACCACAAACTGATCTTTGGATATTTTGATATATACTTAATGATCCTCATCAATCATTAGAAAAATATGTGCTTTTTTGGCATTACGAGAAAATATATATCATTATCTCAAGACTGCGTAAGGCCATATATCGATCTCAAAAGTCGATATACCTTTTGTTCTTGGTCTTCTATAACAAACCCAATAGATTGTTTCATCTAAAATTCTTCTTTTAATTCTCCATTGAGAATCGCAGTCTTTACATCCATTTGATGTAATCCAAGATCCATACTAATCATTTTCAGAATAAGATGAACTGATCATTATATTTCACCAAAGGCGATCATTATATCTCTTAATCGAGCTATCAGCTATACGCTTTTATTTTGAGAACACACTTACTCCCAATGGCTTTGTGTCCATTCAAAAGATCAATTAGTTTCTAAAACTTCATTTGATCTCATTAATTTCATCTCTTTTTCTATTACTTGTATCCACTTTTCTTTTTCAAAGCAAATCGGAGCATCATTTTATACTCCTTGACATTATTCTCTTTTTGTGGAACAGCTATGAAAACTTTATGTGCATTGTCTAAACGTCGACAATTTGTCAGCTTTTTGCGACTTATTCGCCAAATTAGAAATTATATACTTAATACATCATTCTCCATTACGCTTTCACTCGGATCAGACAACGGCGATTCTCTTCTTGACATCAAATGGTTGCAATTGAGATTAATTCGAAATAAATTTCCCACTTCTCACATTGCTCTCGCTTAGATAAGATGCCCCAAAAAAAATTATTGCCACTATCATATAATTCAAACAGAGAATAGTTTTTAAGTATCTCGCCCTTTTTCGAAAATTCATTTACTAAGAATGTGACATATCGTTATTCAAATTCAGTTACATTTTCTACTTTCTTTCTTGCTCACCTAGAGCACTTGCCTTTTCGAGTACTCTTAGTATTTTACAAAGATACTCATTTTGCCTCTAGGACCCAATTTTACATACTTGTGGGAGAACACGTGTGTATAGAAAGCACATCAAGGTCTGAGAAAACTCAAATCTCATTTTCAACCTGTCCATAACTCATGTGGAGTAGAGGTAACTGATTTACAAGACACATAGTTAAGTATTTAGACAGCTATAAACAAAATATCACCACAAAAGGTAATATGCACAATAAAATGTGCCATCAAAGACTTAACCATATCTATTGGGACCTGTTTGGTATGCAACTCTAATTTTGTTAAGGAATCGCTAAAATAGAAAATTATTTTTTTACTCCTTTTTCATCACATAAATATTCAAACTGATCAAATAGATTTTCTTGACTTCGATATGTGTGACGAAATAAACAACCCCATGCCTTGCTCTCACATTTATTGAACCACATATGTCTGAATGGATCAACGCAAAAGAAACTTAGCTCTTGTTCATTTTCTAAATGGTTTCTTCATTATTATTCCCTCCAAGGCAATGCTCACAAATAAGCAAAACGACACTTTCAACACTGTCCAATAATCCATTTTTAGCTTATTTTACCCAACCTAGCATGCCACATATTCATTTCATCACAAAAGATGAAATTAGGGAATAACTAATATTCACATTATTGCACTTAACAATATGCATAACGAAACTATCTAGAATTATAATAACTTGTTCCCAACGATAAGTCATCATTGTTATGAAAGTTCAAATTGAAATCAAGTTTAACCAAACTAACATGAAAACTAAATTTCGTCATATTTTAGAGCATATAAACGTTAGTAAGAACAAGGTGCAACCATTGCACATATTACTTTGATTTTCACAGAAAATATTTCTCACATTTATTAAATTTGCTCAATGTGAACTTATTAAAATTTCACTACTACATGACCTATGACCTTTACATTTTCAATCCACAAAGGATAAAATTCAGTTACCAAAATTGAGCTACAAACATATATGTACACTCTTAAGTGTACTAAGGGATTCTAACTTCTTTAACTCATCACAATTGTGAGCAAAGTGACCCTTTTTGTCACAATTAAAACACTTCACTTTTGAAATGTTTTCTTGAAAAGGGCATTTTTCGTTTACATGTTAGTTAAACTTCGATTTTTATCCTAAATGATCTCTTCCCTTACCCTTTCACTTCTCAAACCCACCTTGATACTTACATTTGAAGCACTAAGCCTCATTTGAGCTGAAATCGGTATAACGTATATCGATTTCTGGTTAACCACCTAGAAGGATATTCACCTTTAGCATGGGTCAAGTGAATTTTAATATGTACTCAACTCTAGGGCAAAGAACTTATTTCTACTTGCATTTGCTACTCATTAATTCAAAATGTGGTATGCATCTAACAATTCAATTATCATGTTTGACACAAGCCATAAAAGCTATTTTAGATTTAGCCCACAATGCATCATATTGACGTCAAACCTTATAGTGATCTGTCCCAAATTGGTAAACGGTATTTAATCAAAACTTAGTTCTTAATTGCTCCCACTTAATTTTGACTTTTTTTTTTATAAATGCTTGAACTCATGCATAAAATCATATTTCATGCCTCAGCAACATAATACGAGCAATAATAGAGTTCATCTTGTTCTAAGTAGCAAATGCTTCTTTTTCCTTTCTATATTGTGCAGTATTTCATCTTTGGGTTCTTCCATAACTAGGTTAAGAGCTCAAAGTGCTTCTTGCTCTTCTGGCACATATTGGATCATATTCCAGCACAATTTTCGTCGTCTAATTTCTATCCTAATCATGCTTAGCTACGATATTCCAAAAAACTAAAGCCATTGTTTCTGAACACAAAGTTCTATAGACACGTATTCACATACTATTGATGCCTAACATTTATACACCTATTTTACACTAACTAATTATTTTAATGAATAATTTCACATAAGGTCTCAAAGTCGAAAGTTCACTATGTTTCCAATCATCGTCTGAGAATCGTCGCTTGAAATTACCATTAACATAATCATTTATATAAAATTGAGTTTACCGAAATTACTAAAATTTTCTAAAACTCCCCACTCAAATCAAGATCATAAATCAAATAATGATCTCCAAATTTTGTAATTTGATATAGCACAATTTGAACTAATGCGTAAGCTATTCATGCATCAAATCATACTTTAACTTCATATTACAAGATAGAACTAAAAAGCATTCTACAAAATTATACATGCTATCATCAATCAATATAAACATGTAATTCATCCTCAATATTAAAAATAACACGGATGGAAAATAATCAAAAAATAATTAAAATACGTGTATCAAGAGGATCCATACATATTTTATAATTTTACGTTAGTAAAACATGCTCATATATCAAATCGAAGATAATTTCGATACAAACGTAATGGTACCTCGTATGCCCCAATCGAAGCTCAAACGAGCTCGTACGAGCCGGTCAAAGTTTCAGCCCATTTGGTCAACGCGTGGTCAACGCGTCAAAGTTGAGTTGAAGGACAAAAATGCAATTTGGACTAAAGACCAAATTGAAATTTCTAAAAAAGTTCGATGATCAAATTGTAATTTTCAAAAAGATCGGGATCAAATTGAAATTTTTTTGAAATTTCGGGGACCAAATTGCAATTTTCAAAATAAATCAGGGGCAAAATTGCAATTTCGAAAAGTTGAGTTGACCGGTCAACGCAGACCGGGTCAACGACCGACGAACAACCGGGTCGGAATCTCGGGTCTTGCACCGAGCCGGCTTCTTAGGTTGCGGGTCTGGGCAAACCCAAATCTGTATTATTTTCTTTAATTATATTTACGTCGTCGATTTTTCAAGTTCGCGTGCTGGTGGTCCAGTGGTCGAAAGGGGACTGACATGGCAGAGGGGACACGGTTTCAAATTTGATTGTTGGCAGTTTTCTTGCTTTTGATTTATTTATTTATTTATTTTAACTGCCAGCGCTGCCCTTGGTTGCACGCATGCGCAACACGCGCCCGCTACCCGCACGCATCCATAACTGTTCCCCGCGAAAGCAGGATTTTTTTTTTTTTTTGGCTTCTCCTTCCTTGTGCGAACACTGCCATCGCACACAGAAGTCCGCCGATTTCGTTGCTCATTCAGTCACTGATTCTCCTCGGATAGCCCATCTAAAATCGAAATTAATAGTGGGTTTTGAACATCACATCGGCGCGACCACGTAGGTGCAAGAATCAACAAAAACGATGAAGAAATTGGCGCGAAATCGTGCGATAAACGCTCGGACGCGGAACCCTAATCCGCAAACTTCCTTCGCGAAATTAGTCTCCGACGAGCAAACAAAAGCCGAGACACGCGAGGGCTTCTTTTCCCCATGCCGAGGCGGCCTGTTGTTCCGAAGACAGCCCGTGATTCGTCGAAATTTGGCGAAAATCAGCGTAAAACTCCCGAGCCGGAAAAAGCCCGGAAACGACAAAAAAATGATTTGCCCATGAAACAAACATGAAATTCACTAATATCATTATATGACCAAGAAATAGGGTTGTGGCTCTGATACCAATGGAGGAAACGAATTCCGATTAACATATGGCATAATTACTTAATATTAATAAGTCTTAAGATCAATCTTGAGTCACTGATCGAAGAAACATATCACAGAACGAACGTGCCTCGTAGCTACATATTAAGTGTCTCAATGCAATCTCGAGAGAGTCCTACGTCCAATTTACGTTCAGGAGAGATTTGTCATTGTTGTCATCGTCTCTGTATCTTATGTTCTTCTACAAAGCGTAATAGTAAATCATTCCTCTCTATATCAATGTTCTTCTACAAAGCGTAAGAAGAAATCGCTCCTCTCTATATCAATGACGAAAAGACATAATCCTATATCATGTTTAAAATGAGTAACCGCCAAGGAGTGAAATACCTTACCTGGGCGGAACAGGATACTACCGTGCACCCCCATTTAATCCAACAATAACTTTTGTTCACCAAACTCAGACTATTATCCAATACAATCCACCAGAATCAAAAGTTGGTTTTTTTTTTATTTTTTTTTTGGGGTCAATAGTTTTACTGGAATGTTGGTTAAGTTTCTAATGGTGTTGGTACCAGTTTACTTGACAAGCAAGTTATCCGTCATGTTTTCTTACCGTCATACAAAAGGAATTTTACCAACATGGATTTTTTTTTTTCCGGTTTTTCACTCCGCTTATCCTTTTAACTTATAGTTCATTTCGCGACGGGCACTAGTCAATGTACTCGACTCAAAAAAATGTGCAGGATGTAAAAATGAACATATCAAGACAACGTGAGTACTAAGCTAAAAGCCAGACGATGGTACAAGATTGGATCGATGCTTTGGACGGTACAAAAGATTCTGGTCTGGGCGCATCCGGACATTGATCGGTTCATCAACTTTCACCTGCAACTTTCTTGCCAAGCTAATTCTTTTTGGTCGAACCCTGAGCTTAATTAATTATGTGGCAAAGAGAATAATTTTGAGTTATTCTTCTCAATTATCGTTTAATAAACTATTGAGGGTTGGTTTTGAATTGATTATGTGGTCAGCTCATACTTCTTGATAGGTTGGTAGTTAGACATTTGTCTTTGCACTGACCAAAGCATGATCAATAAATGACCGCCCAACAACATTAGGCTACGTCTATTTCATGATAGATAGAATGATCTAAACAACGTTTCTTAGAAAATTGATCGCTTAACAAGGAAAAAAAAAGCTTTGCCGTTCTAAAAAATGTTTTGGACATAAGTTATTGTCGATAACGAGAACGTTTTCCATTGACTCAAGCGACACCAGCAATTATAGGTAGGAATTTTTTTTTTCTGAATGAGTTTTAATTTTCGCAAAATAAACGAAGACTAATTTCTTTAAATTTCAAGAATTGAAATGTTCTGACATTTTCCATACATGCTTAACTGATAATTTCAAGATTTAGCACGCATTCGCCTGCATCATAGGCATTACACATGCAATCCGTTACCACATTAATAAAAAAACTTTCTTTTGCGATATTTATGGCTCGCGAGTTACAAATTGTACTTATATTAAAGTACGTAAAGGAAAGTATAAGGACATAGTTAAGACTTTATGTTATATTTTCATGAAGATATTTTTAAAATGATTTATTTTTCGTGAAACAAACAAACAAAGGTATGCGGGACTCAATTGTTTTGAAGAAAAACCACAAAACGAAATAAGAGGCTTGTACTCTCCGGAGCTTCATTGATATATTCATGTAATCCCAATTTCCATTTTTAAGCAAATCATTTAACATTTGTTACACTAAACACTACACGTGAACCCAACTAATCGTACATGTTCACATGAGTGTAAAATTGACCAGGTTTAGTTCCTGGGCGGTCTAGTATAACCGATTGCAAGTGCCTGAAGCATATATTCACATTTTCAATGTGTATAAATATTTCTAATAACTAAGAGTTTACATGGATTTTTTTAAAAATATTTTTAAGAAATAAATTTTAAGTTTAAAAAAAGTCAGACTAGGTGAAGGTTACATATTTGGATTTGAGAATCAAACCGACAATTATTGATCTCGATTTTATGAAATTGAAAACTGGATCAGCGTAATCGACTTGGTGCGGTTCGATCCAAGTGGCTCTTGATCCGGTTATTTTTTTTTGTTAATACCACGAAAAACTCCAAACTAATACCAACTGTGACAAATTTACCAAAAATTAATTTTTTGACCATCAAAAATTCAAATTGGTACAAGTGTGATAAATTTACCCAAAATTGGATTTTTTTATCTCAAAAAATACTAAACTGGTACAAATATGATAAATTTATCAAAAACTAATTTTTTTACCATAAAAAATTTCAAACTGGTACACAATAATAAATTTACCATATGTTTTTTTGTTAAATTGAGTTAGTACTAACAAAATTTTGAAATTGATACACCTATAGGAAATATAAGAATTGTAACGTGCCATTAAACTCAGCTATTTGACGGTAAAATTTAACGAAAATTAACTGATGATAAATTTATCATAATTGTATCATTTTGGGATAAATTTGTCACAATCGTATGAATTTAAAATTTTTCGTGATTAAAAAAATAATTAATGATGAATTTATCACAATTACATCAGTTTTGAGTTTTTGACCATATTATACTTTTTTTTTTATTTTTAACCTCCGCTCCAAGCAAAACTATCCAATTTTGGGGATTATTGCTCTGTACAAGTGTCATGAGAATAAGGGGAAGTGGGCCGCACACTGGGCCCCACCTCAAGAGGGCATCCAATGACAGATGTACAAATCAAGGCCAAAAAAAATCCAACGGCTAAGTTTTACCAATTTAGAACAAATAAATTAGAGAATAGAAGGAAAAAGACAATCGCATGACGTCAAACCTAATGATAGGACATGCCCAGCTCCATCATTTGCTCCAGTCAAAAAGTCGTAAAGAAACCATGAGCACCCTCTCCATATGTCTGAAAAAACACCCACCAGCTAAATTGACCCATAAGCGAAAAGACCCTCTTTTTTTTTCCCAATTAACGAAAATGAATACCAGATTATTTTTCCTCCGATATTGAAATTCTCTCAACTACTGTTTGTTGAGAGATCCTTGTTACTCCATTAGATTTGATAAACTGAATGTACCTACCTACCTTTCTATAATCAATTGGGGAAGTCATCAGTTTAAGATGTTAATGCTCTTTCTGGTTGCCATGTTAAATTTTGATAAATTCTCGAAAAACCTTAAAGATTTCTTTTTGAAAAAGTCGCAGCAGAATTATAATATTTATTCTAGCAAGTCTCGTGGCTTTAATTAGACATATACATGATCATCCTTTCTTTTTCGTTGCATGAGGTGCTCGATTTCATTTTCATGGAACATTTTGCGGAAAAAAAGAAAAATTTAGGGGTTAGGTTGGTCGTCGTGCTCGAATTGGTAAGCAAGTAAAGATTAAAGAGAGGAAAAAAAACCATCTTTAGAAAGAATTTAAATGGACTTACTAAAGGCAATTCTTTCTCTAATTGAATTCGAAAGAGGAAGGAGAAATTTTTCTACCTTGTTTGGACGCGAGCAACAGAGCAAGAAATGATTTTGACCCGTGGTCAACCGCCTATGTTTCCCCCTTGATTGGTTTGCATCGTCTTCCCAAACAACCGTATATCCAGACTCCTCAGGAAACGAGGGGGGAAAAAATGAGACGACAGTTGAAAAATGAACGAGGTGGGGGCGGATGCCGTAATTTCGGTCTGCATCGAGGTCATTTCGAGCGTCGGTGGAGGGAGGGACGCATAAAATCGCGGGTTAATTCTTTGCAGCATTTCTAGAGAGAGAGAGAGAGAGAGAGAGAGTGGGTGTATAAAGTCGTTGAACAGCAGGCGAAAATATTTCTCGAAGGAGAAACTTCATACGCAGAGAGAGAGAGAAAGAGAGAGAGGAGAGAGAATCGTTGTTGGGTTCTTGGGGGTGGAACGGAGAGGGAGAGGGGGCCTCCCAGGGTCATGGGAGAGTCGAACGAATCCGTTTCCGTTGACGTGGAGAAGATCTATCTCGGTGGAAAGGTATCCTCTTTGTCCCGAACTCGCAAATGTTTTAAGAAATGGGTTTTCGATTTTCAGTCTGTTGTCGAGTCGAGTGTCGAGATGATCCTGCATTTCCTTCGTCTGAAATCTTGATTCCTAGTGGGTGGGTTCGAATGTTTCTGTTCTTTCCTTCTTGGGCGACGCGAGCTCTGTCGAAAAGCAAGACTTTGGGGCTGCATCTGGAATTGCTGGTCGTTGCCATGTTTTTTTTTTTTTTGGTCGGAGTCGTTGCCATGTTTGATTGCTGAATATGGTAGGAGAGAGATGTACAAAGCCTGGAACTTTTTGTCGTTTTAACGCTTTGTTGACAGAATGAGAGAAAAAGTCCAAGCTTAGTAAGCTTGTTCCTTTTCTTGTTCTTCTTCCTTACCTCAAGTCGTGAAATTGAAGCAATACTGTGTGTTTCATACTTTGTGTTTCTTCCTTTTCACTGATTGGAATGGAGGGTTTCTTTGTTCGTAGATGTACATTTGGAATCTATTCTTTCCACTGTGTTGGTATTTTTCTCATGCTTTTATCGATGTTGGTATCTGCCATAGCCATTCGGAGCTTGCTTCTGATCTGTGTCTGGACTTGTTTTTTTCCTTTTTTCATTGAAATTCTCTTTTTATGCCAAAGTGGTCTATTTTAGATGCCTTATTCCTGTTTGGACTTTATGTTCCTTGATCGACGGGTACGATGACGTGCTTTGTTAATCTATCAGGCTTAACTGTTGTTCTTTGATCTATGGGATATCTGGCTTAATATGTGATGATTTCCATGTGGATTATTTGATGTCTTTGTCTTTCTAATTCAGTCATTGTGAGTTGGACCCCGAAGTGATGCTTCTCCTTGTCTTATAACGTCATTGTTTTTTCTAATTCATGTCTTCTTTGTATCGTCTTTCTCACTACCAATGATTAAATTACACCTACAATTTTGTGCCAGCTGTTTCTTCTACGTTGTTATGTGGATGCGAGCTACCATATAATTGCCTGTATTATGTAGGGAGCCCTTCTATATGGGGCTGGCAGAATGGACAAAAGAGAATTCTTTCTTACTTGAGAAGTTCACATCGGTGTGATGCACTGACCTGAAGTTTACTGAAGTTAATTTACTGATTTGAGAACATGCAATGGTGGTGGTTGAACATTCTCTTGTTGTCATGCTGAACAGAAGTGACATTTTATCTGTTTTTGAGCAATTTCTCTACAAACTTTTGTTTGGTTCTATAACTGGTAATGGTTTTTCTATGTCCGGTCCTTAACAGGCAATTTTATTTGTTTTTTACCAGGAACATCTTATCCGAACTGGTTCTGGTTCAGTCTCTGTTATAGTATATGGAGATCCAGTTAAGCCAGCATTAATCACTTATCCAGATTTAGCTCTTAATTGTAAGTGTCATTTAGTCAAGATGTTTTTTCTTTGTTTCATTTGTTATAATCTAAACATTATCTTACCTCTTTTAGAAAATTTGTCCTGTTCGTCAAGTGTCAAGAGTCGCTTTGGTTTCCCAATGCTTGTTATTTACGTAACATTTTGGTCTAGGATGCACCCATAATACAGGTGCAGCACATAGATGTTTGTGTCTTGATATTGTGCTAATGAGTCCCTTTCTCTGTCTTCCTGAATAGATCCCTCGTTTTCTTATCTATTAATTCTAGTGAATTTGTTTGGTACCTAGTGAGTTTTAAGATATAGCCATTTTTAGTGCAACATCCAAGATAAATTTTGTTGCAGAAGTTTTCCTGAGTCCGTATTATGCTTGTTGCATCTATTTTGTTCTTATGTGCTTATTATGCTTCAGAAGGTGTTTAAATGCAATCTTTGAAATTTCTCTTTCCTTAATAAGCTTTTGTTTTCCTGGATTTTCTGTTTCAGATATGTCCTGTTTCCAAGGATTGTTCTTTTGTCCCGAAGCAGCTTCTTTACTTCTCCACAACTTTTGTGTCTATCATATAAGCCCTCCTGGACATGAGGTCTATAAATTTATTGATTTGGGAGATGAAATATTCATTAATTAACTTCATTTTGCTATATCTGCTATGCATATTTTGCTATATCTGCTATGCATATTTTGCTGAATTTCTTAGTGCCATTATTAACGTGATTCCTTCATTTGGACTGCCACAAGTGTTCTTGCAGTTGGGAGCCGCTACACTTTGTCCAGATGATCCTGTACCTTCTCTAGATGGTTTAGCTGATCAGATTATTGAGATCCTAAATTATTTTGGGTAATTAAGGGTTCTTTGCTGCTTCCATTCTATCTCAATGGCAGAAAACTGACTAATCTTTCAGTATTGGGGTTGCTCAACATTTGTTAGCCTGCTTACTTATTGCTAGTTATAGTCAGAGACATAGATGGGTATTTCTGGGCTATGTCCCTTTATTCTATTTAGCATCCTCTTCCTTTTATATTTATGATTTTGTTGCTGATCAAAGCTTATCTCCTTATTAGGCTCGGTGCAGTTATGTGCATGGGGTTCGCTGCTGGTGCCTACATCCTCACCTTATTTGCCGTATGTGTTCACACAAAAGTGATTATCGGGAACTTTAACCCATATGGTGCTTATAGACTCATTTTTCTATTGCAGATGAAATATAGGGAGCGTGTTCTTGGGCTAATATTAGTATCACCTTTATGCAGATCTCCTTCTTGGAGTGAATGGTTTTACAATAAGGTCCCATTAAAACCTTCTGCTTATTGTAGTCTAAGGATATTGGCTACTTCCCAGAATAAAAAGCTACTTGTGACATTTTAGGTTATGGCAAGCCTACTATATTATTACGGCATGTGTGGGTTGGTGAAGGAGTACTTGCTCCAACGGTATTTCGGCAAGGTGTTATTATGTTTCTTCTTTTTTTTTTCTCTAGTATTGTTTCATGTTGAGTCATGAAGTAGCCTTTTTATTGGTCTACTTAAAGTGAAATTTTCTACATCATAGCAGGAAGTTCGAGGAAGCAGTGAAGTTCCAGAGTCAGACATAGTTAGAGCTTGTAGAAAAGTAGACTTCTTTAACCGTTTCCTCTCTCTCTCTCTCTCTCGCACACAAGCACACATGATTTTTTTTTGTCATAATTTTCATGTTTATGTTTTCAGTTGCTTGATGAGAGGCAAAGTGCAAACGTTTCGAGGTTTCTGGAGGCAATTAATGGGTAAAAGCAAGAAAAACATGAATTGTTGATTATGTTGGAAGGTTTTAGCATGTTTGCCATTTCCCTTTTGAGTCATTTTCTCAAGTGATACGGAGTATCCCTTTCAACTACTTTCAGAAGACGCGATATTACCGGTGGATTGAAGAGACTGAGATGTCGAACGCTAATATTTGTCGGCGAGCATTCTACTTTTCACTCCGAGGCTATCCATATGATGTCAAAGCTGGATAGGAGATACAGCGCCCTAGTCGAGGTACTTCTCTTCTCCTTTTGCCTGCATGAGAATTATCATGAAGGCCCTTACTCTTCTTTTTCAGTCATTTCTGATTTATGGTTGATGAATGCTCCGAGGATATCGTGGCTGGTAAAATGCCCTTATCAGTGGGTGTTGTTTTTAAAACTGGTGTGCAGGTCCAGGCTTGTGGATCGATGGTGACAGAAGAGCAGCCACATGCAATGCTGATCCCCATGGAGTATTTCCTCATGGGGTACGGATTGTACAGGCCGTCCAAGTTCAGCGACAGCCCGAGGAGCCCTCTCAGCCTGTCTTGCATCTCTCCCGAGCTTCTCTCTCCCGAGAGCATGGGATTGAAGCTCAAACCGATAAAGACTCGCGTCGCTCTCGAGGACTCGGATTGAATCGAGTCTTTAGGATTAGATATTTTCTTATTCTTCTTTTCCGGTTATTGCTTGCTCGATATTTTTCATTGTGTTTACTTTGATTCTTGATTTGTTCCGGATAGGAAGGGTACAAAGGTCAGTTGGGAGAATGTAGATATGAGGTGGAGGTTGAAAGTCTAGGGCAAAACACACATTCATTCATTTGTAGAGTCAATCATAAAAGGAACGAGAGCTGTCTAAATGAACAGAGCTTTCATATTCATTTACGACAAGAAGCAACAAATAGTAGAAAGGAACACTCTCTCTAGATTATACATGAACAGTTCATGCATGTGCATGGGTTGACTCTCTTGAATGGAGTTGCTTTTGATGAATTCAATCTAGTAGGCTTGCAATGGTCCTCGAATGTAGTACATAAACTAGAGGGAGAAGTGAAATAGGTAAATCGTCAAAAGAGATAATTCAATTGTCACAATTGAAAGGCGTGTTACTCTCTCTTCTTGTAAGAGTTCTCTCTTTTTTCCAAGAGTAAACTCTATCCGTGGTTCCACCAAAAAAGAAAAAATACTCTATCCATGGAGATAGCTAAACCCTAATGCCCTCTTCCCTCACGCCATGGAGCTCACAGTTACCCACCACTGTTCCTCGTTCCTCATGACTTCTCACCATTTTCCCCACCTAGTCTTGCCGTTCCAAGGCTGTCCCTGCTCTGTAACCATGATTTTCCCTTCCCTTCGCTTCCTACCCCCACCATTACTACCACTCCCTGTCCACTAGCATCCCTCTAAAACCCACCTTCCAGTTCTGTGGTTTTCCTCCTTTAGCAAACCCCAGTCCCTGGCCTTGGTTCCCCCATTTTAGATTAGAGCTCCCTTCATCCAAAATCATCACATCTACGTCAACCCTCTCTTCGAATCTGTCTCTGTTCCTGTGTAATGGAGTAGTCTCGGCCTGTCTCTAGAAGTCGAGTGCGGCACCAGTCCTTGGTTGTGCCTTGCCTTTGTTTAAGTTCTTTCTGGGTTTTGGTTCTAAAGATCTCGGTCTGGGTCTATCAGTGAAGCCTGCAAGCAAATAGAAGTTAGTAACATGGAGAACGGGATAGAAAAAGAGCAACGCTTAGCTGCCCTGTGCAGCAGTCTCAGTAATTTGTAGACAAGTGACAGGATTCTTTAGACTATGGAAGAGGGGGCCTGAAAACAAATTGAAAACCTGCGATCTCACTCTGCTGGGTGAGCTGTACTCTTAACCCTAATATTAATTTTCAAGCCTTCATCTCTACTATGCAGAAAGCTTGGAAATTGGAGGAATTTGTGTTGGACCAACATGAACAAGGCTTCTTTTCCTTCACTTTTAAGTCAGAAATCGTTATGAAGAGGGTTGGTTGATGGAAGTCCTTGGTCCTTTTCAAGCAACCTACTGATTCTTCAACAGTTTAGCCCCCTAAATTGCCTATTCATCGCCATGATTTTGCGCATTGCACTTTCTGGGTTCAAATAGTTTTGCCGCTGCTCATGATTAACGACTCTATTCTTAGACGGATTGGCAACTTTATTGGGAAGATGGTGGATATGAAAATGGATGCTAAAGAGGGTGGCCTATGCAAGTTGGGGAAAGCGAGGGTGCTGTTAGATCTCAACAACTATCTTCTACAGGGAATGATTCTGGAATTGGATGACGACCACCTTTGGGTTGACTTTAAATATGAACGGCTCCCTTAGGTTTTGCTATTCTTGTGGTAGGATTGGGCATTTCACAACAGCTGCAATAAAATTAAGTATATAGAAACTGAGGTGGGGAGAGTGGGGGATGGCAAGTTTGGTTCTTAGCTCAAAGCTGAACCGCGGGAAGCGATCCCTTTTTGGAAACTCTTTTTTGAGAAGGAAGTCCCAGTGCCTATTCTAGATGAAGTGGTCGTAGAAACACCTATTCACGCTAGTGCAGAAGAAGCTATGGTGCCTATTGAGGTTGAAGTTCTTGATGCAAAGAAACCAAGGAAGATTATTCGGGAGGAAGGTTTGAAGATGAAAGGGAAAGAACCAATGATGAACAAATGAGTCTTTTGAGGGTAAATAAATCTGGGTAAGCCTCTACTTCTCTCGGGATAAGTACACTGTGAGTGTTATCACTTGAGTATCATAACTTTCAAGACGTTCACTTGAGGCCATAACTTTCAATTTTTCGGTGTACACATTAGCTTGCTGGCGTGTCATATCAGCTCTCATGAGTGTCACGTCGGTTTTCCGGCATTCTATATCAGCGATGACACTCAAGTGAATGATTTTTTAAAGTTATGGTACTTAAATGGATACCGTATAAAAGTTATAACACTTAAATGAACAATTTGAAAGTTATGACACTCAAGTGAATGCCGTATAAAAATTTGTGGCATTAATAGTGTACTTATCCCACTTCTCTCGGATGCTCCATGATCCAAAGTCTGCCCAAAAAACATGACATATTTGTCAAAGAAAATCAAGAAGAAGAGTAAGACCCCTGCAACAAAAAAGCTTCGTCGGTCATCTCGGTCTTGATTACTTGAGAATGTTTCTAATGAGCTCGAAGACACTCAACTCTTGGATACCCCTATCTCAGTGGAGGTGGGCTCTATGAATTGGGTGACTAGCCCTAATAAGCCACCGGAAGATATATGAAGTTTTTAAACTAGAATTGTCAGGGATTGGGTTCTCCTTGACATTCCAGCATCCTCAATCCCTTGTGGCTCAAGAGAGACCAAATTTAGTGTTTTTAATGGAGATCAAGAATAAATGGCATGCAGTTGAGAGGGTGAGAAGCCGCCTAAACTAGTAGCTTTCCTGCACTATGGATGTAGGCCTAGCCTTACGGTGGGAGGAGGACGGGTTGGTGGAGATAGTGGAAAGCCAGGAGAACTACATTGATAATATTTGCATAGATTTTGCAACCTATGAGAAGATGAGAATTACCTTTGTTTACGCACCAACAAACTTCCAAGAAAGACTCTCATTGTGGGTTGCTATTCGATCTATAGCTTCTAGCAATGTTCTTCCTTGGATTGTTGCGGGAGACTTCAATGAGATAAAAGAGAGGTAGAAAATTACAGGCTGCTCGTATTCCAAGAGCTTTTACGCGATTACTCTCTCATGGATATAGAAAGCAAAGACTGTGACTTTACCTGGGCGAACAATAGGGAAGGGGAAGCTCTAGTTAAAAAAATGATTCGATATAATATTATGTCACATTGAATAGAGATTGTATCAGAGCATGGGGTCTTGAGTTCAAATCTTTTCATGTCCCTATTTGCCTCACCAATAAATTTGTTCACGCTTAGTACTAGGCAAAAGACCAAACTATAAACATAATGGGGAGTGTTGGAATATATAAATATTAAACAACGCCTTCTTCTAATAGCTTAAACTTGTAGATTAGTTGGCAAATGATCTCACCAAATTTTTCATGGTATCAGAATTAGTCGTTATTCATTTCCACGTATATGGGCTCAGCCTCATTAGTTAATTTCCACGTGCTTGCACATTAGAGGGGGTGTTGAAATTGTTGTCGTTGTCCCACATCGCTTGTGAATCAGTGTTGTATGCTCTTTATATTCATGATATTCTCCCAAGTGAAAGTATATGCCTCACCCGCAATTGGTTCTAATCATAGCCCTATAATCTTTTCCACAGCCCCACAATGGACAAAGAGGAAGAAAGATCCCCCCGGAGTACATGGATTTTGTGAGGTATATATGGAAGGATCAGCAAGGTTATGTGAAGTATCTAGCCCTTAAAATGCAGAAAGTAGCAGTTGCGTTGATCAAATGGAGCAAAGGAAAATTTTCTAACAGCTCACGTCAGATTACATATCTTCAAAGGAAAACTAACCAAGATTACTAATAGCACAGCTAAGGAGAGAAACACTGAGGCAATCGGCATGTTGTGGAACAAATAGGGAAACTTTGGAGGCAGGAAGAGATGCACTGGAGTACGAGAACCCGGATTGAGTGGCTCAAATGGGGTGATAAAAATATAAAATTTTTCCATGCTTCGACTATTCAAAGAAGACAACGTAATAGAATTTCCTTGCTGAAACTTGATGATCAGAATTGGTACAGTAATCTAAGGAAGTTGAAGAATCATATTTTTGAGCATTGTCATTCTCTTTATGATTCGGTGGGCTCTAGAAACCTCCAACAAGTCAATGATGTCTGCCCAAGCCTAGTTGGGAGGGAAATGAATCTTCCTTTGATGGCTCCTGCAGTATTTCAAATGGGGGCATCTAAGGCCCCTGGTCCTGATGGTTTCCACGAACACTTTTACCAACACCATTTGGACCTTCTACAGCAGGATACATGGAGCATGGTTAATGACTTTTTCACCTCAGGCACTCTAGATCCCACCTTGAATAGAACTCTTATTTCCCTAGTCCCCAAAGTGCCAAATCTAGAAAGTATTTCTCAATTCAGACCCACAAGTCTTTGCAATTTCAATTATAAAATCATTTCAAAGGTTATGGCGAATCGCCTAAAATCTTGGTTTACTGATAACATTACCTCGGAATAAAGTGTTTTTATTGGGAGGTAGGCAGATTCAAGATAATATTTTTGTGGTTCGCTAAGTTATCCATCAATTGAGAGTCCAAAAAAGAACTAAAAAGCTTCAGGCATTGTTGAAACTAGATATGCAAAAGGTATATCACCGGGTGGAGTTGGATTTCTTGTGTGATAGCATGTCTAAAATGGGGTTTTGTGATGAGTAGTTGTTCCTCGTTAGAGATTGCACTGCGTACTTTAGGCTCTGTTTGTTTCGTGAGAAATGAAGCATTTTTGAAAAATATTTTTTCGAAAGTTGATCTCTAAGAAAAAGTAGATATTTTTGGAGTTTGTCTAAAACCTAAAATTGAATTGGAAAATATTTTTTGCGTTTGATAAGGAAAATTAATTTCTATCGCACATAAATTTTTGAATAATTTTTTAGTTATATTTTTCTTTTTTCGATTTTTTTGTTAATTTTTTAATTCTCTTTTGTCCTTCTTCCTTCTCCCTTCCTTCCTACGCTGCTGCTTCATCCCCCGCCGCTGCTCCTTCCTTCACTACTTTTTCCTCCTTCCTCGGCCCGGCCATCGGCCATGACACAGGCAGGTGAGCTTGAGGCTCGGCCGGTCCCGGCGAGTCCCGAGCTCTGACGAGCTGCTACAGCTGGCGGGTGAGGAAGTTGAAGGTGGAGTTAGCCTAGGCGATGGACTCCACGGCGTCGAGGAACGACTCCACTGGCACTCGCTCATGGCGACGGGCAAGTCCGCGAAGGTCGGCCAAGCTCCGAAACGGCGAGGCGAGCCTCGGCCTTGCCAAATCTGGCGAGATCATGGCTCGCCCTGCCCTGGAGGCGAATATTTCTAGATTGGAAAAAAAAAAAAATCTGGACTGTGATATAACGGTTCAGCTCCTTTAGGGATGGAGGAGAGAACGTGAAGAGACGGGGATGAGGAGAGAGAACGTGGATTGAGGAGAGAGAATAAGGATGTAGAGAGACGGGGGAATTTTTTTTCAATTTCCTGAAACTTACATGGTAAAGGGAAGATTAAAATGATGGGGGAAAATGATTTCCACTTCTTGAAAAAGGAAATCATTTTCCTCAATATTAGAATGTTTTTTCTGTTAATCAGAAAATATTTTCTGTTGACTATTCATTTTTTGCCCCCCAAATATCGAAAATTAAGGAAAGTATTTTCCGAAAAAGTCATTTTCGTGAAATAAACGGAGCCTTAACGTCAAGGTAAATGAGGAACCACTCCATTTCTTCACACCATCCCGCGGTTTAAGGCAAGGTGATACTTTGTACCCACACTTATTTATCATTATGGCAAATGTTCTGTCTTTGAATCTGAAACAGGTTATGGAAGAAGTAAGTTTAAAAAGGATAAAGCTAAATAGGAATTGCCCCACATTATGTCATTTATTGTTTCTTGATGACGTTGCCTTCTTTCTCGATGGTTGGAGAATGTCAAAATTTGACTAATATTCTCAATCAGTATTGTGGTGTCTCGGGCCAGGCTATCAACCTAAAAAAATTAGGCATATTCTTTAGTGTTGATTGCCCGCTAGATTTAAAGGAAAACACGACGCATGAATTGAGAGTACATATCATTGAGAAGACGGGGAAATATCTAAGTATTCCGTCGGATTGGGGTCAGTCTAAGAAGAATATGTTTACTTGGATAAAGTGGATGTGAAATTACAAGGATGGAAGGAGAAATTGATTTCAAGGGCCGGAAAGGAGATTTTGTTAAAATGGGGTGCAAGCTTTGCCTCAATTCGCTACATCGGTATTTAAAATACCCATTTCTATTTGCCGGGCTATAGAGAGAAAGATTGCCTCCTTTTGGTGGAAATAAAGCAGCAAATCGAACTCCGAAATTCATTGGAAGAGTTGGGATGTTTTGAAAACTAGAAATGATAGAGGCATTTGAGGTTCAAAGATCTTATTAATTTCAATAAGGTGATGCTTGGTAAGCAAACATGGAGATCGTGGCAATCCCTTAAGCTCTTTGGAGCCAAGTTCTTCAAGGACTCTATTTTTCAACTGGGGACTTCTGGAAAGCAGGAAAGGGTTTCTGTCCTTCGTGGGGTTGGCAAAGCCTAATTCATGGGAGAGATGTCATTGCACCAAATGTGAGATGGGCTGTAGGAGATGGAAAAAGCATCAAAATCAGAGAGGACAGACGGCTTCCGGTAGGTATCCTTGGGGGACCTCCTAGCCGGGCCGATCCAGTGATGATTGAAGATCTAATAGACACAGAAGCACAAGCCTGGGACCGTCATAAATTGGATTCCCTTTTCGCTAAGGAGATTGCACAGGATATCATAGATGTCCCTCTCTGTTCTAGGCCAACTCCTGATAAATTGATCTGGACCAATTCTAAAGTTGGCTTCTATAGTGTCAGAAGTGCTTACAAGTCTATACAAACAGAAACCAAACAACGGATCGAGCCTCTTCCTCATGCCAACCTCCCAAGAAACTTTTGTAAAAAATTTGGAAGCTACAAGCACCCCTAAAGGTCAAATTTTTCATTTGGAGTGCATGCCAGAATGCCCTTCCCACTAAAGAAAATCATTGGAAACGTAAGATTCTACCCAACCCCTTCTGTTCTATCTGCAACCAAGCTCTAGAAACTACAGAGCATATTTTTCTGTTGTGTG
Organism: Rhodomyrtus tomentosa; assembly: GCA_028455895.1. NCBI lineage: Eukaryota > Viridiplantae > Streptophyta > Magnoliopsida > Myrtales > Myrtaceae > Rhodomyrtus > Rhodomyrtus tomentosa. The sequence goes on from JAPCWY010000004.1 coordinate 39,459,077, forward strand.
ACTGGACAAAACAGATCGGGTCAAACTCTAGGATTAATCTCGACATCGATCCTCAGAACATCACAAGGCTAGATTCATGGTTGTTTGAAGTCCTTATCGGAAGTGCAACTCTCTAAATGCGAGACATGGTGGCGACGATCCTCTGGCATATCTGGAAGGCAAGGAAATCTTCCATCTTCCGAGGGCTCAAACCATCTTCTTCCCTGATCATGAACGACACATTAGCGATGCACATATCTGCGATCTCTATATCGACTCAAGACCAATCAGGAAATCGTCAGGAGGAAGGAAATACAAACTCACCAGGGCAACGGTCGCAATCGCACCATAACTCCTGGAAAATTCACGTTGACGCTGCATGGGTTGAGAGCATAGCTGAAGCGAAAATAGTGGGACTGGTGAGGGACAACAAAGGTACGCTGACCGACGATTTTGTGCAGACAATTCGAGCTGATTCTTCCCTCACGGCGAAAACCCTAGCGTTAAAGAAGGGTCTGCAGTTTTTACTCCATCTGAAGGACTCTGCTTGCTTGTGGAAGTCATCAAGTACAAAGCAGGTAGGGTCTTCAGATTTCCACTGGGAACTTTTCAGCGACAATCTTGCACTGGTGGATCTCTTGATAGATAAAGACCATCAAGCCCCTGGCCCGTGGCCCATTTGGAATTTAATTGCCAAGTGTAGAGAAATGATGGGCCAGCTGAAGGGGGTCCGTATCCTCTTCTCCCCACGCGAAGAATATTCTTGGGCGGACTGGTTAGCTAGGAGCCTAGGACTCACGGCTAGGTTATCTACCCTCTACTTGGCCGTCGATGCCGCCTATCCATCCTTCGGGACCTATTATGTTTCGATGTTACTCATGGTGGTTGTTTCTCTGACTTTGTCAAGTAATGAAATTTCATGTCTTTGACAAACAAAGAAAAAAAAAATAGAGAGAGAAAAATTGCCAAAAAAACCCTAAATCTATTGCGTTAATGCTAAAAAATTCTTAAATTTTTTTTAGTATCAATTCAGTTATAAACTTTTTACATTAGTTTCAAATAAATTTTAAACCTTTTATTAGTGCTAATTCAATTCTACACCTTTTGTATTGGTACCGATTCAGTCCTAAATCTTTTATATTTATGCCAATTGAGTTAATCGAGCTAATTTTGACTGAAAATGGCCGATGTGTACATCGATTGTCCCACGTGACACAACAAACACTGACTTGGATTTTTTTTTAATATTATGCAATAATTTTAAATAATATTTAACCATTGTTGATTTTTAAAATTTATTTTTAAAATTTATTTAAAATATTAAAAAAATATCCACGTTAGGGTAAGCCATGCCACGTAAGACAATTGTTGTTTACGCCAATAATTTCTCATCAAAATTGATCAAATTAACTCAATTGGCATAAATAGAAGATATTTAGGAGTAAATTGACACTGATGCAAAAAGTTTAGGACTGAATTGACACCAATAAAATATTTAAGACTAAATTGACATCAATGCAAAAGGTTTAGGACTGAATTAGCATAAAAAAATATCTAGGACTGAATTGAGACTAATGCAATAGGTTTATGATTTTGGACACTTTTCCCACAAACTAGACGGAATGTGGATCGTGAAAAATGGTGGTCAATTTCAGGTGGGTCTCACCATAACTAACGATCCAAATTGAGTTTAGCATATTTATTGGGCTGATAAGTATTTCATCTAGAATCAAAGACTAAAACAATAGGACATCAAAAGTGTCAAAAATTTTCGCCAGATCACTTAATTGTGAGATCATAGAAAAAACGTTCACTTAAATTTTTGAGGCGACAAATTCTGGCAAAAAGTGTCAGAGTGTCTTTTATGATGAAAAGATTAATGTGTCTTGGCATTTTTTGTTAACAAGGAACATACGCAGACTTCCGAAACACACAAGCAATTCTTGTAAATTGAGAGGTGACATTACCGCAAGGTCACAAGACTCAAATCGCTGAGCATAGTCCTCAGCCGCAACCATAGCAGCAGCGGCTTTCTTCTGCAGCGCAGCACGCTTCACTTGCGCCCACATAGCGGCAAACGCATCATATACTCTATAAAGCACCAGCAGCTGCCACCATCGACGATCCCGAGGACGTCGACCATGCCGGCGATTGTGGCAGAGACGGAGGTAGCAGAACAACCTTGGGAACCACAACCTACAAGTGACCAATGCTCTCCTAAGCTCTTATCCTACGCGCATCGTTCAAAAACTCCTTGAGCTTCTGAATCTCCTGCACGTACACGTCGTCATTTCGGCTGTTAAGCCCACGACAGCAGTAATATTCAGCTTCTTTTTTCATTTCGTTGAAACGAATTTGGCTGAATGGTCATTTGAGGGGTTATATCTGAAGTAATATATGTATATGACGTCGTTTAGGGGTATATATGATGACTAGGCATGCCCGCCAGTCAACCAGAGAAATTAATTAAATATGGTCACGTCGTATTTCCAAACGACCCAAATTAGAATTGACACTTAAAAATGATTTTCTTTTTCAAAGTAGCGCTTAAAGTAATTTGAACAAAAGGAAAATAATAATTGGCACAAAAATGAGACGACACTTTCAGCACTTTTGACATCCTTATGCCTGACGATTGTACAATTATTTTTATCGAAATGAAGGCTGAAAGCATGTATCCTAAGCTCGGGCACAGGCTAAAACTCTTAACGAAATTCAAACCAGTTAGACTTTAATCCAAGAATGGTTAAGCAGCGAGTTCCACTTGCCTCCCGTCAATTCTTCATATGAACATTTACGCACGGAAAAGACTTTAGACCATGTTGTTATTATTATTATTATTATTATCTTTTTTCTGACTTTATGTTAAGCTTCTCGATTTTGCTCGACGAATGATTGGTGAGAAGAGAACATATCACGGTGAGATTATTATGTCAGCAATAGATCGTCTCCGGTGACTCACGAGTAAACCACCATGCTCGCTCTCCGAGTCCATGTCTTACCATGCGTTATGCACAAAAAAACATCATTCTTCTTTGTTGATTAATCAGGTTCACTATGCATGTTAGTAAAGTGAGCCGCACAAAGTGACACGTCATTTTAAACATCAACGGATGGAATTCGCCGCGAATGTCGTTTTTATCCAACGGGGTAAAAAAAGGTTTGCGATTTCCTTTTTCTTTTTTTTTTCTTTTTTTTAAAGACGTTTGGAAGAATTATTAATTATTAATATTTCGGTCTCGGATGCAAAAAGGACCGGCTTCTCTTGGGATTTGGCTCTAAGAAGGTGACGAGTTCAAGAAGCAAAATGACAGCTCAAATCCAGCCTACCGTGAACACAAAGCTACCCACCAAAGCTTCATACATGATCGCAAATATCCACGTCTATTTGACTCCTCTATTTTATTTCCTTTTTGGTAGATGAATAATCGATGGGCCAAAGGATTTTTGTTTTTTTCCTCCAGTTTACAATAGAACCGCCAGTAGTCACAAGATTTCTGATGTCATTACGAGGGATTCGCTCAGAGCCATTGACCAGCTCTAGATGAATCCGAGAAAGATGGGTGTTGTGATGCAGAGTGAGCTAATGGAGTTCTCTCTGCACAATCTATCAAAGCCATAGTTATCTGCTAAGTTTGCAGATAAAACATTGCATACAAAAGCAACCCCATTCTCTATTTCAGCAACTTAATACTTCAAATCAACTCGATACTTAAGTATAAGACGGAATAGGCGACTTAAGACCGCCAAATTATCCCATATCCCAAAAGAAGAATAGGACCTGATTCTTGCAGTCGATTCTATCCATCACTCATCAGCAACTATACAGCAGGACAATAGTAAGTTAAAGCCAGGGGATCAGTACAAGGAGTTGATGGCATACAAACACACGGAAGCGATTCCAAGGCTCGCAACACGATCTGCACTGTTCCTTAGCCAACATAAACAAATATAAGAGCTAAACCGGCATAACGAGTGAAATTCATGCCATCATCTGTGCTAAACTGTCACACACACAAAAACAAGAACCAAAATGTCAGATTATATAACCTGACCACTCGGAGATGAATGAAGTATGATCCATGGACTCTCCAGGAACCTCCTCGTGCTCCTTTGGCGTCTCCTTTCCTCCCACCAGCCTCGCTGGGTTCCCCACCGCAGTTGTCCTAGGCGGCACATCAATCAGCACAACTGATCCAGCCCCAATCTTTGCCCCCTCTCCAATGTTTACGTTCCCCAGTATTGTCGCGCCTGCTCCAATCAGAACCCCATCCCTGATCTTAGGATGCCTATCACCACCCGCCTTACCTGTTCCGCCGAGAGTAACATGATGTAGAATGGACACGTTGTTCCCAATCACGGCCGTTTCGCCAACCACCACTCCTGTTGCGTGATCGAACAAGACCCCTTTACCAATTTTTGCTGCTGGATGTATGTCGACGGCAAAGACATCAGATATACGAGACTGAAGTGCAAGTGCTAGTGGCTGACGCGACTGATTCCACAGCTTATGAGCCACTCGTTGTGCCTAATAGGAGCAGAAGACAACAATGTCAGCATCCTTACTGTTTGTTTAACCTCCAAATTAACTATCAGGAGAATCCCAGAAGCCAAGACACGGGCAAAATGATAGCAAAATTATTATTATCGCCTTCCTACACTTAAAAGCACAAGCTTGCACACACAAACAATGGATACGATCATAGATGATAGGATGTTGGTACAGCTCATAATACCCAACACACTCTTCAATCTTCAAACGCAGAAACTCATTTGAAATTTTGTAATCTGAATCCAGTCGAATCAATCTAGAAGACCAATTATATTCCAGTTAAGAAGCAGTAGTCTCTTAATTTCCACATTTAGCATTGAATTTTCACTATTCTAAGCCAACAAATCCAGGTCACTCCCTCTCTTCACTATTTTAAACAGGAGATTCAGGTCAAATACCATTCCTGCATTATCAAAGATCCGAAAAATAGCATCAGATTAATCTCATAAAGTAAACTCAAGAGACAGAACTAGAAAATAAGCAGTGTAACACAATTATAGGCCTCGATCAAACGACGCACGAATAAGCAGTATGCTCCCCTAGCCCCTGTTTCTCTCGCAGACAACAAAATCACAATCAAACGAACAGTACGACACCATCCCTAACCTGACAAGCCAGAAACCCCTTGTAATTGAGAAGGCAGTGCGAGAACGATACGCAGGCCGGGTCGCGAGCCCTGGCGGCGCGCAGATCGGCGACGGTGGCGGCGCGCAGCTCGTGATCGGAGGAGAAGGCGTTGAGGAAGAGGTCGTACAGCAGCGTCGACAGCATCGTGGAGGAGCAGAGCTTGTTGCCGAGATGGAACGAGATCGACCGCGCGAGCGAGGAGTGGGAGAGGACGGTCGAGTAGAGGAAGCTCGCGAGGGCCGGCTCCGACTCGGCGTCTCGCCGGGCCTCCGCCTTTATCTGCGTCCAGACGAACTCCTCCTCCTCCCTCTCGTAGTCCGACTGCTGGTAAGGCTGCGGGTGCGGCTGAGCCGCCGGCGTCTGCTGACGGAGCTCGCTGGCTGGCATGGCGCGGCGCGAGCTGAACCGGAGAGCTCGAGAGAGAGAGAGAGAGAGAGAGAGAGAGAGTGAAGCGTCCCGGGATTTTCCAGAGAGAGTTGAGAAGTGGCGTGACCATCGGCCGTTATTTAATGGATTGGCGTCTTGATGACGTGGAGGCCCGAACAATTTCTTATCGTGTTTTTCGGTTCACTCATAGATGAAGATTCTTCTTCGTATACACGCAAGCGAACGGAGGTTTCTCTCCAACAAAACATACGTGATCTGTCCGTTTAATATGCGCGTGGGAATGGATCGTATTTACCACGTGCATCAATTAAGATTTACATGGCAAAATTAAGGAAAATTGACACAAATGATTTTGAACTTTAACTCAATATACAATATGATTCCTGAATTTTTAATTTGTCCAATGTGATCCCTCAGCTTTAAATTGACGTTTAGTGTAGTTCATGAACTTTTAATTTGTTCAATATAGTCTCTAAATCGTTGGTGCGTGTTCATTATTGTCCTTGATCTCAAATTTATTGAAGAATTTCATTGAATATTTTCATATAGGTTAAGGATTACATTGAATAAATTTAAAAGTTGAGGGACCACGTTGAATAGTGTGCTAAAGTTCAGGGACTATATTGAACAAATTAAAAGCACGTGGACGATACTGCACATCGAGTCAAATTTCAAGTACCATTTATATCATTATTTCGAAAGTTAATCCAAAGCATTTAACCGATACCAATGATTGGAGATTTGTCGTTCACTTTTGCTTTACGAAGGAACTCGATTATCTCGACGCCCATGAAACATCATGCGAGTTTATGGATTAGTTATGTCTAAGCCTTTGGCATGTGCCGGCTGTCTTGACTTGAAAGCAGTTTTCACGTAGCTTAGGGCAATTTCATTCAATTAGTGGGATTCGAACAAGTAAGTACGCCATCCGGTTCTCACTGAAACACGATTTGAGCGTATCCTAGATATTGGTCCTCGTACGTACATAGCTCTACTAAGATAATCTGCAAGCGCAAATGATGTGAAGTCTATTAGTAGTGCGTTTTCAGATCGATTGGATCACCAGGAATCCAATCGAAAGTCGAAGCAATGATGCGTCTAGAGCCGGCGAATCGGATCAACGACATCGAAACGAGCTCAAATTCGGACGGTTGAAGCGAAACGGCGTGCTGATCAACACTCACCACCGTTTTAGCGATGAAGTGCGATGGATTTCGGCGATTCGGGATCGTTTAGACGAATTTTTCATTTTTTTTTAGTGTTTTTCAGATTAAATTTTGTTATTAGTGATAATTTTGTAATTTTGAGTTTTACATTCAGAACCCTAGTAGGGTTAGGTTTAATACATCATATAAAAAGTGTTTTATGTTCTTTTGAGAAAACATAATATTATTATTCAATTTTCGAGAACTTTTATTTCTATCGATTTCCTTTCTACGCTGAACGCTGCGTCAGCAAAAGTTACTCTAAGTAAGACTTAAATATATGGAAGGCTGGAGTCGAGCACGCTCCCCACGCGTGAGCTGAGCAAAGTTGAATAAAATATGCAAAACGGAAATCACTAATAGACTAGAGTCGCGCAATAATAGAAAGTTTGTTATTTTTCTTGCATGGAGAAAATGAGTTATTGTAGTTGCTCTTTGATGGAGCAAGATCTAATGGGGGAAAAGAAAGTAGAAGGCTTTGACTTAACGTACTACCACATAAATAGCAGGGGATGGGAATGAGTGGTACGTACATGGATTATAGGTTCTTAAAAGTACCCAATGAAAATGGATCCAATAAGCCAAAAGCGGGCCACACACTTGAACCCATTTTCAACCCATTAAGTCAGCAGTTAGGTTGATCTCGGCTTGGGGACCTCAACTATATTAGTTCATATTTTTTTTTTCATTTTTTTTTTACTTTATAAGTAAAAGAAAGAAAAATGAAATTATAAAAACTCTTCAAGAGGTGTAATGCCCCCGCCTCCCGTCGATAGATTTCAAAGGGAAAAAGAAAAAAAAAAGGAAAAAATTTGCACCTATGAAAAAAAAAAGGACACCACAAGTTACCAAAAAAAAAACAGAAAAATATTTTTGTTAAAAAATTAAAAAAAATTAATATTTTTCACGAGATTAGTATTGCATGAAAATATTTTAGAAAATATTTTTTAATAAATTATAAGAGATAAGTGTCTCATGATTTGGTTAAATATGGAAATGTTTAAATAATACGGGTCAGGTCGGGTCACGTATAAGTTAGGTATGAGTCGTTAAATTTGCATTGCTTATACATGGGTCAATATTGGCCAAATCATTTTTTATCCGACTCACTCATTTGACACATCTAGTGATGAGAGAGAAAAAAATTAGATTACAAGGTGAGGAGCAGAGTCTCTGAATTACAAAGGATGGGAAGTGAAGGCATGGACTGACTGCTGCTAGATAGAGCAAGAATTCTATTTGGTCAAAAAAATTTGACCAAACATTTATTAGTCGCCCAAATAAAAGTCTTATCCGGAACCACATTAGATCGAAGTGTATATCGCCCTAGACTAAAAGTTCAGTCGATACGTAAAATTATTGAATCGATGTTGACACATAATTATGCTAAAGAGTTTTCTCGCTCGTTCCACATTAAACAGCAGAGACTAGACTCATCAGCATCGACAGAATTAGATTGGACCCCTAAGTGAAAATATTAAATCCCCATGTTATCGCATTGAATATTGGGAACATTTAGGTTTAGGAACAACATTTGGCAAAAAATTGAGACAAACGCTTGAGTACAAATTTCATTTGAATTAAGCCCCCAATAGATGGTCCAACATGGGGAAAAAAAATACACTTTTAGTGCCAAAAATTATGTATGAAAATCATTTTTGTGCCAAAAATTTCAATGGAATCACTTTAGTGACATGTTTTTTGAAAACGATCAATTTGATGTCAACTCTAATTTTCTCTATTGGAATTTCGACTTGTCAGTTTTTTATTAATATTTGCGGCTGACATGACTCATTGGTGGTCCACCAAGACATTATTTTTAAAATTTAATTTTTTTAACATAATTTGATAAATAAGCTCAATTTAAAAAAAACTTTTAAAAAAGAAGAAGATAATTTTTAAAAAAAAGACAAATTTTTTTAAAACTAACAATTAAAAAAAATAAAAAATCATTGCAGGTGGCGAGGATTGTTGTAAGCCTTGCCGTCACCGCCCCACTATCGTCAACATCAGGCGAGGGCCTACGAATCCTTGCCCAAATATGGGCGAGGTCGCGGCCCTCAACCAAGTCGAGTGAACATTGCGGGACCTCACCTAAGTCTGGCTGAGGCCCTGAGGGCCACCACCAGCGAGGGTCGGCCACTAGTGGTGGTCCTTGCTTGAGGCCGGCGTCGATGAGGGTTGCATCAATCCTTGTTGCTTGCCATTTTTTTTTTAGTTTTTTTCTTATTTTTTAGCTTATTTTAATTTATTTTAAATAAAGTTTGTATTTTAATTTTTTGTTAGTTTTTATTTATTTATTTATTTTTAATTTTGAAGTTCACGTGGAATCAACGTAGACTTTATTTTAAAAAAATGCCAATTAAAAATCTCATGTAGCCATTTTAGTCGGAGACACCATAACGATTCGATTGAAATTTTTAACATCAAATTTACATTCTCACCCAATTTTTGACAATAAAAGTGTGTACTCTTGCCGCCCGACATGCGAGAAGACGAACTCCAAGAACTCCAAAAACTTTAATTTTTAAGATCACGCCCACACGAACCTGACCGTCCATGTAACCTCGGCCACTCTACTCCATCGTGCTCGCATTGGCATGCAAAGGCGAGGAAAATTTTGCAAATTATTTCGATCTTTTGTTCTAGTTCCGGCTACGACTCAAGAGAAATTGGGAACTGATCGGAGTTCGGATGAAATTTGGAGATTGATGACTCGATTTCGGTTTGAGAATCTCGTCGGGCGGGTTTGGGAGCATTTCGGTGGAGATTCGAAAGGGAAACAGAAAAGGAAAGATGGGGAACATTCTGAGAATGAGAGCGGCAGTCACGGATGAAGAGATTCCCTCAGTGGTTCCTGGTACAAATGCTTCGCCGGCACCTCCATCTTCGGGATTTCCACCGTCGCCGAACGAGAAACGCCACCATCAACCCCCGCTCTCTCTCTAAGCCAATTTCGCTTCCCGCCGTAAAAATGCGTCTCACATCGCCGGAATCCACCGCTGACTTGGCTGGCGTCATCGTCGGTCGCGGCCGCTGTTGTAAAACCCGCCGCGGCCGCAGTTGTAAAACCCGCCCCTGCCGCTATCCGAGTCGCCACCGCCCGCGACAGCGTCGCCATCACGTGGCGCTCCCCCCTACGGCCATCCGGCACCGCCGCGGATTCTCGTGCCGGCGGGGCGGGAGCCGTTCCAGTCGAGCCGAATCGCGTCGTATGGTTTTGCGAGCCTCCCTCACCGCGCGTCCTCGACTCCAACTCGTCTCGTACCACCAGGTTTGTTTCTATTCCAATTTAAGATTTAGAGTTTATTTGCATGTCCAGATTTTTTTTTTCATTGACTTGCTTTTTATGTTCTGTTAAAACTATATATATATTTTGTCTTCCACATTATACATTATGAATTTGCATATTGTTAAGTCACGTTTGATCATATCGATAGCGTACACAGTAACATCGAGAATGAATCGAAATCTAAATAATTTCAATTGTTTTTTCCCGATTCATGATATTTCTCGCATATAACTGTTCCTGAAAACGTGGCATACAATTCTTTTTTACGGCATCTAGGTTAGTACTTATGATCAAGATTGCATTTTTTTTAATTACTAGTATTCATCATGTAGCACTTTAGTCTGTAGATAATGGATTATGTCCTTTTACGTCTAGGACTCAATACATAGCATGTTTCTAGGATTTGTTTCATTCATGCGTGTTGATAAGATGAAGAAAGACTTTCAAAAAATAGATTGAATTCAACTTAACTCGTGTTTGATTCTATTTTGATATAAAAAAAAAAGTGTCAGATGTCGTTTAGGGAGTGATATGTCGTTTGAATCTAATTCGATTTTTGTGATTAGCACACCACATAGTTCTTTTACGGATATTACATAGTTTTTGCATCGTAGCAATAAGGATGCGTTAATTAGATGATTTATGGGCACTGCGCAGTCATTCATGTGCAGGGATCTCATATAGGCCACGTATAGATTATATCATTGCATCTTCACCTTTTGATTTTTGGGGCTTGTCACAGAGCTCGATGATGAGCTTCGCTTAAGCTTGCTTGGCGCACGTCAGGTTCTTTTAAATTTATTCACAATTTATTTACTGCATTGATTACTGATTTATCTTTTTTGGTTGCCCATCACTTTCATATGTTAGTGGTGATGAAGAGATTGCATGCGAAAGTTTTTCACAAAAGAGGCACTACTAATTGCTAGTATCCAGAATAACTGGATGTAGAAGTAAGACAGACTCACTGTCTTATTTGAGTTTCTAATTAACATAAACGATCAGTGACAGCTTAGTTTTATCGCATGATTGAACTGAGAAAACCAATTTGCAATAGGAACAGCTTGGGAGAACTTGCGCTAAGCGAAAGCGTTTCTAACCTACGTTCTCGCTTAGCAATATGTAAGATTTCTCTTAGTGGTTCATCTCGACCAAGGTCGCTGCGACGACATAGCATATAAATCATACAGAAGTTGACTGTTCTGAGGAATAAATAGGGGACATTTCCGGTCCCCAACCTGTGCAGACTATCAGGAAGAGCTATGATGAGAGCCAATATCTATACACTATAATCATTCTCCAGATTGATAGAAAGACTCAGCAGAAAATGCACAACTTCCTTAAACAGGATTCCTGGCATTTGGAACTAAGCTCTCTGAATAAAACAGAAGGGAGCCTGTGCTGGCAATAATTCTATTTCTTTCTTATGCTTGATTTCCCGATACCAATACCATAAGACCATTAAATTAGTTTCGATTCATCAACAGAAGCAAGCTGTTGGTTTTAATACTCCTGGTGCCATTGTCTGTTCCGTATGTTATAATTTGATGGCTCGAAGAATTTTGCATTGTCTTCAGCTGCCAGCATGTTTCTTTTTCTTCTGGTTTACCCTCATCCCTTTGGGATGCTCACACCGAACTCCGAAATCCACTCCACATACAGTACTGAAGTCGTTTTTGACGTTCCCCTGCTGTGAGAAAGCTTCTACCATGTTTCCCAGTTCATGTATATCACTGGACGCTCCTAGCTCGAATCCTCATCCCCTTATGCTCGCTACATCTTTTCCTCCCCTGCACTGGTTGTTTTGTACAGGGAGAGCCATTTTCCAAGATGACCCCGCATAAAGAAGAGAAGCTCTCGTTGGCTGGGTAGCTACCGGCAATTGCAGTGTCAGTAGCATAGGATACAGAATACGCCTGAATCCTCTTCCCCTTATGCCCACTACATCTTTTCCTCCCTTGTACAGGTTGTTCCGTACACGGAGAGCCATCTTCCAAGGTGACCCCGCATAAAGCAGAGAAGCTCTCATTGGCCGGGGAGGTACCCGAAATCGCAGTGTCATTAGCAAGGGATTCACTTATGACCAGTCTAGGCCGCGATTTGCTGAACTTGAAAATCCCGTTAAAGAAATTGCTGCTTTCTCCTCCAGTCTGGGGAGAGGATTCTTTCTTTTCTGAAAGCAGCTTTCCTTTGATTCTGATGCCCACTTGCCTGGGATGGAAAGGGAGAAGCTTCATTGCCATGGTGGAAATGTGGTATGTGCTTGAAGCGATTTCATCAAGTTTCCGGAAAATATCACTGGGCCGCCGTGCACCGTTGCTGCCTTTGTTCCATGCATAATCAAATGTGTCTAGAAGCGAAAGTTCTGCTCTTTCAGCATCTCCCTTGCTATTCAGCTGCAGATATCATCACAAAAATCAAATATGAAGGAAAATTTTAGAATGTCAAATTAAGAGGCAAGAGCAGCCCAGCCGACTGCTATCCAGGTGCTTTGTTACGCATGACTCGTGCTCCCGTAGGTTCCTTTTCCAGCATCTTAGTGGTTCTTTGAACAATCTAATTCTCTTGTCGCCTTCTTATTTGACGAGGACAGCATTACCCACAGCAAGTTCTTATGGCCGAGCATGAGTAGATTTATCATCAATATGATGATCGGAATGGACTAGTCCATGGATGGACATTGACTCAATCACATTGTAAATTCTTCTGTATGACCTATGCTATGCTAGCATCCAAAATATAATGCTTCTCACATGGTTAAGACCTTATCATACGGGTAGCAGTTGCGGATACCAAGGACAATACTAGGGCGCTTAGAACAATTCTACTGCGGCTATTAATCGAAAAACTTACTGGAGCCCATCGGAACACCATAGGGTGGCCTCTTGACCATACTTCCTCGAATAATCCAAGCTGTTTGGTGGGTGAAGCTGTCTTGCAGTCAATTTCACAAGCAGTTGACGAACACCTGCCCAGGTGAGCACCTGACCGGCCATACTGCTGGAGTCTGGTCCTGACACAGTCCGCCTTCCCAAGGTAAACCACGACTATGAGTCGTGGATCGAGCTTGGCGATCTCACGTCCCGACTTGGCACGAGAACCAGCTATGCCAAGCTCATATATCCCAGGCCCTGGACTTCTCGGGAGATTATGGACCCTGTACCTGGTGGCACCTTCCTTCCCCAATGAATAATCTTCCCAATCAGTAGGTCCTACGAGCACCTAAAGGACAAAAATTTGCGCCACGATATCAAGAATTCGAGATCCATCCATCACCACCCAAGAAACCGACCCTTACGGAATCTCCTCCCAATTCGACCTCCATAAAATGCTAAAGACTCGCATTTCAAAGTAAACATTAGCCTCACCAAGAGTGCTTCGGTCGAAACCCTCCATCATAAAAATTCAAGTGCTCGCAATCGAATTTGCTCGGAAACAAAAAACAATCATAACGGGCCCGGCACAACCCATGTTCAGAAATTGGAAAAAAAAACGATACCTTCCAAGTGGAGAATGCAGAGTCGTGTTTCGTTCGTTCGCAGTCTTCCCTCTTCAACCTCGGGTGGACAACGTTCGAATCGCTGCCCCCCATTCAAATTGGCAGAGTCGAACGTTGATGACCAAGCAGTTTCTCAAAGGCTTTAAAGTAAGATCACTTCAGACAAATTAATCCAGTGACCACTTTGACCTCTTGGAGCGGGCACAGTTACCTGTGGGGTCCTCGAGGTGGGCTCAGGCCCAGTTCTCCATTTTCGGCCACGAAGAGTCCAGTGGGCTTGGCATGAAGAATCCAGTGGGCTTAGCTCGCTCGCTCGCGCGCGCGGGCGCTCTCTCTCTCTCTCTCTCTCTCTCTATTATGCTTGTTCTCTTTTCGCAACCTGCCCGTAGAAAAAGCGAACCGATCTTACTGTTCAAGAGGTTTGCTAACAACGGAATTCGTGCCGACTTTAGGCGGATAATCACCACACGGGCCAAGCAATCACTCTATACTCCAAACAAAAATGCGTAAATGAGGCCGAAGAAGGTCAATTATCATCATTGTCTTCTTTTTGTTTTAGGCAAAATCTCCTTTTTCTCGCATTTTGTGCACGCTTCTCTTCTGCGGCCTTCAAACCATGAACCAAAAGTGTTCCGGAACGATGACGGGCTTGCGGTCAATGAAGGCGACGGTGGGGAGGTGGTGTTTCGAGATGTTTCTAAAAAGTGTTTCGTAATTCAAAAATATTTTTTGTTTTGTTTTTTGTTTCTGTTTCATAAGTATTTTTGTTTCTCAAAAATGTTCCCGGAACACTTTGAAAACACTTTTTTACCGTATGCATTTTTGTTCTCAGAATGTTCTGAGAACATTTTAAGAACAGAAATACTTTTTTTGGAGTGTTATTGTATAGATCCTTTTAGTTGCCTAATAACAGCCTTATCCCGAACCACATTAGACGAAGTGCATATCTCGCTAATAGCCCTAGATTAAAAGTTTAGTCTATACGTAAAAGTGTTGGGTCGGCGTTGACACATAAATTACAGCTAAAGAGTTTTCTCACTCATTCCACATTAAACAATAGAGATCAGACTCGTCAATATCGATAGAATTAGATTAGACCCCTAAGCCAAAATATTCAATCCCCATGTTTTCGCATTGAATATTGGGGACATTTAGGTTTACATTTAGGAACAGCATTTGGTTCACCCACGGAGCCGATCTCGATTATCGATTCAAAATCCGGAAAGCAATTTCCAAACGAGGTAAAAATCTCAATTCATATTATCTTTTATGTTATGTTTCTTTTTTTAAATCGATTTTTTGGACATATTTGAGATGTTGCATATTTTATAAATTAGAAAACCGTTTCGAATTAAAGGGTAATTCCCTACCGACAATGTGCAAATTCGGACTAGTCTTGACCCAGAGATTTGTCTCGATGGCGCAGGGATCAAGATATCTAAGTTTAACCACAAGATTTGATTCTTCGATCCAATATGTTATCTAATTCGAATCGGAGAATTTTTTTCAAAAGATCATGCATTATCTTAGATGTGTTTTGCTTTGTTATTCTAATTTAAAAAATAAAATAAAATAAAATACTAAAAAAATGTCTCACCCATGTAGTTGCATATAGTTTAGAACATTTCGTCAATTCACGTAGACTGAGCATTTTATTCTGCATGCATGTCATGTAAGCCTAGTCGCATAACCATTATGTCATTTTAATGCCTTATTGATTAGCCATGTCATATAGTTTTGCTATGTCATCAAAGTCTATTTCGTATAGTTTGGCATGCCACTGGCTTGACACGTCTTTGATGCCATGTCGCATTAGTATAACGTCATTCATTTTAAATTAGTAGGCTAGTTTAGTCTAATATCACATGCCGTTTAGATTAAATTCATGTCATTTTTCCACAACATGTTGTTTAGAATTCATGTTGTTTTGCACATCATTAAGATTGAAAAAAAAATCGTCACGCATTCATGGATATTCATAATTTATTATGTCATTAGAATGGCTCCTAGAATACAATTACATTCATGCATTGCATTCATTTAAATAATTTTTTTTAACAAAATTACACTTTTGAAACTTTAAATCATAATCCTTGAAAGTTGCCAACCTAAATAATTTTCATGAAATGGGTAGCGAAAGGGCATTAATACAAATATTAGTGTAACCAAGTCCTCAAACTTAAAATCTCTTGTTCGTAGAAATATATATTTCTTCATACTTTATTTAGGTATATAATCAGCCTACCGCAAATTGATTAGTAGCGACTCAAAGTTAAATTATTTGGATATTAATTGATTGAACCGTAAGTTGCGATTTGATATGCACTTGAGGGAGTCCGAGTTAAGTTAATTAGATAGTTAACTTAATAATCTATTAGCCTGAAAATTTATCATATTTTAGGTCGTGACAAATAGAAAATAAGAACAAAAAAATATTTTTTTGCTTTTGGTTAACTCGTGAAAAAAAATGGGACACCACAAGTTACAAAAAAAATATATTTTTGGTAAAAGTTCAAAAAATTATTACAATTTTTCACGAGATTTTTATTGCATTAAAATGTTTTAGAAATCATTTTTTTTAAAAAAATCATTAAAAAAAGTATCTCATGATTTGATTAAATATGAAAATTTTTAAGTAATACGGGTTGGGTCAGGTCGAGTATCGATTAGGTATAAGTCGTTAGATTTGTATTCTACATATGGATGGGTAAATATTGGTCGGATCATTTTTAATCTGATTCACCCATTTGATATCTCTAGTGATGACAGAGACAAAAGTTCGATTAAAGGGTGGGGAAAAAAAAGGATGAACGGTCTCCGAATTACAAAGTACGCGAAGTGAAGGCATGGAGTGACTGCTGCTAGATAGAGCAAGAATTCTATCTGGTGCAAAAACTTTGACCAAACATTTATTAGTCACCCAATAACAGCCTCATTCGGAACCACATTAGATCGAAGTGCATATTGCCCTAGACCAAAAGTTCAGTCGATACATAAAACTGTTGAATCGATGTTGACACATAAATTATTGCTAAAGAGTTTTCTCGCTCTTTCCACATTAAACAATAGAGATCAGACTCGTCAATATCAACAGAGTTAGATTAAACCCCTAAGCGAAAATATTAAATCCCCCATGTTATCGCATTGAATATTGGGGAAAATTTAGGTTTAGGAACAGCATTTGGCAGAAAATGAAACAAAGGCTCGGGTACGAATTTCATTTTAATTAAGCCCCCAAAAGATGGTCCAACATGCGAGAAGACGAACTCCAAGAGCTCCAAAAACTTCAATTCTTAAAGCTCATGCCCACACGAGCCTGACCCTCCCTGCAAGTTCGGCCACTCTCCTTCGTTGTGCTCGCCTAGGTAGCACCGATATTGATATTGACATGCGGACACGACACAACACATTATTTATCGAAAGCAAAAGAATCCGAGACGTTGGGAGCACGTTATTTTTAAATATAAAAATAAATAAAGCCAAAAATTCGCTTTTGTTTTCGCGTTCGGTTCTTGCAAGGAGGAAAGGTACTATCGCTACCTCGACGTCGACCCTTGAATAAACCCCACACCTGATTCCCTAAAATCGCTTCTCTATTTTTGCCAAGGGTCGCAATGTTGCTCTACAAGCAAAAGAAGAATCAGAGCGCCAAGGGCAATGGACTCCTGATCAGCATTAATGTGCTGGGGAGCACTGGGCCGATCCGGTTTGTGGTGGGTGAGGAGCTTGTTGCCATGATCGTCGACACCGCGTTCAAATCCTAGGCTCGCGAGGGGAGGCTCCCAGTCCTAGGATCTGATTTCAACGATTTCTTATTATACTGCCACTTTTCTGGATTAGATGTTATGCTAAACGAGAACAGACGTGAATTTGGAAATATGAGGGTTCCAAAATTTTAAATATTGCATTTTTTTTAATCATATTTCAGGTGTGCGACACGTCGAACACGCATGTCGAACTCGTGTCTGACGCGTTCACCTCGTGTCAAAATCCGGATATGCGGTCAACGAGTGTCCGTGTCCAACACGCATCCAACACTAACACGCATAAGAGGTGTTGGTGGTACATAGGTGCTCGCATTGGCATGCAATAAGGCGAGAAAGATTTTGCAAGCTATTTCAATCTTTTGTTCTAGTCAAGAGAAATTGGGAATTGGTCGGAGTTCTGATGAAATTTGGAGATTGATGACTCGATTTCGGTTTGAGAATCTCGTCCGGCGGGTTTGGGAGGAATTTGGTGGAGATTCGAAAAGGAAACAGAAAAGGAAAGATGGGGAACATGCCGAGAATGAGAGCGGCAGTCACGGATGAAGAAGAGACCCTCTCGGTGGTTTCTGATACAAAAGCTACGCCGGGACCTCCATCTTCGGGATTTCCACCGTCGCCGAAGGAGAAACGCCACCATCAGCCCCCGCTCTCTCTCTCTCTCTCTCAGCCAATTTCGCTTCCCGCCGTAAAAATGCATCTCACATCACCGGAATCCACCGCTGACTTGGCTGGCGTCATCGTCGGTCGCGGCCGCTACCCAAGTCGCCACCTCCCGCACCGGCGTCGCCATCACGTGGCGCTCCCCGATGGCCATCCGCCGCCGCCGCCGCCGCCGCTATCCGAGTCGCCACGCCGGCGTCGCCGCGGATTCTCGTGCCGGCGGGGCGGGCGCGGTTCCGGTCGAGCCAAATCGCATCGTGTGGTTTTGCGAGCCTCCCTGACCGCGCGTCCTTGACAGGAGCTCGTCTCGTACCACCAGGTTGATTCTATTCCCATTTAAGATCTAGAATTTATTTACATGTTCAGATTTTTTTTTAACATTGATTTGCTTTTATGTTCTGTTAAAATTAAATATTTTTTGTCGCTTTATGAATTTGCATATTGTTAAGTCACTTTAAATCCTATCGATAGCATACATAGTAATATCGAGAAAGAATCGAAATCTAAATAATTTCGATTGCTCTTCTTTGATTCATGATATTTCTCGCATATTATTACATGTCTCTATAGCTGTTCTTGATAGGAAACATCGAATATAATCTTTTCTTTACTGCATCTAGGTTAGTACTTATGATCAAGATTGCTTTTTTTTTTTAAATTATTAGTATTCATCATGTAACACTTTAGTCTATAGATAATGGATTGTGTCCTTTTACGTCTAGGATTCAATACATGGCATGTTTCTAGGTTTTTTTTTTTTTTTTTCAATGCGTGTTGATAAGATGGAGAAAGACTTTCAAAAATAAAGATAGCATCTCATACCATATAGATTGCATTCAACTATAGGATTAACCTGTGTTTGATTCTATTTTGATAAAAAAAAAAAAAAGTGTCAACGCCAAGCTCATATATCCCCGGCCCCGAACTTCTCGGGAGATTATGGACACTGTACCTAGTGGCACCTTCCTTCCCCGATGAATAATCTTCCCAATCAGTAGGTCCTACGAGCACCTAAGGAACAAAAAAGTTGTGCTACGGTATCAAGAATTCAAGATCCATTCATCACAACGCAAGAAACGACCCTTGCGAATCTGCTCCTCCCAATTCGACCTCCATAAAATGCTAAAGAGTCGCTTTTCAAAGTTAAAAAAAAAAAAGAAAAGGAATAAACATTAGCCTCACCAAGAGTGCTTCGATCAAACCCCTCCTCCATCACAAAAAATTCATCTTTATCATAACGTCCAATCAATGTTCAGAAATCGAAAAAGAAAAAAGAAAACGTTACCTTCCAAGTGGAGAATGCAGAATCGTGATTTGTTCTTTCGCAGTCTTCCCTCTTCAACCTGGGGACGACGAAGTTGGGATCGCGGCCTCCCATTCGAATTGGCAGAGAGTCGAACTTCGATGACCAAACAGGCTTCCGAGAGAGTAAAGCAGTAGATGATCACTCTCAGACAAATTAATCTAGTGTCCACTTTGACCTCAAGGAGTGGGCACAATTACCGGCAGGGCGCTCGAGGTGGGCTCAAGCCCAGCTCGCCATCTTCTGCCACATAAGGACTCCAGTGGGCTTATCTCCCTCTTCAAATCTTGCTTCCCCACGAAACGGAATCGTCCGTTGCTTGTTCTCTCTTTGGGAGCACGCCCCAGAGGGGATGTGAACCGATCTTACCATTCATGAGAGCCCGTAGGGACGGGCCGGTCCGGGTCTTAGCCCGGCCCGAAGCTGAACAGTACCAAGTTTGGGTCGGTTTTTTTTTTTTTTTTAAATCAACAAATGAAAGAATATAAAAAGAAAATATTAGTGTTAAAAAAAGCCAGGCCGGGCCCTCCTAATGAGAGGTTCGCTAAGGACGGAAATTTTTGCCAACTCTTGTTGGATGATTGCCATACGGGCCAAGCATTCAACTCTATACGTTGAGCAGAATACGTAAATGAGGTCGTGGCCGCCGCCGTCGCCTTCTTGTTTTCGGGCAAAATATCCTCTCTCTTTTTTAACTTGCCTGGCGTTGCACGTCCCCGCTTCTCTTTTGCGGCCTTCAACCATGGCCCGTCTTTGCCTCTATCTCGTTCGCTCGCGCTTCGTCACTTTACATGCATGATTGCGAAGATGTCCCCCCCCCCCCCCCGGCCGCCAAAACTTTCTCCCTTTCCATTGTCGCCGTGCAAATATGCGCAAAGGGGGCTTGTTCGTTTTCGTCATAATGAGCTCTTTTTCTTTTTCTTTTTCTTTTTCTTTTTTTTCCAATTTTCCATTCAACGTTCTTAAAGCGAGTACAGAAAGTGCTTTAAGTTTTTATGAAATTGTTGAGATGAATGTCTACCGTCTGGCAAGAGCCACGTGTTTCGACGTATTTAATGTTTTTATTTTATAGCATAGTGGGTTTTTCTTTTTTCTTTTTTTTTTAATGTGTGTGTGCCGTTATATGCATGCCGAGCTTCGAACGCCATGTAAATATATTAGTAAAGGTACGAAATAGCAAACATCACTCTAAACGAATTCGATATAATCATAATAAAGTGAAAGGAAGAATGAGTTTATTATGCGCCGTGCTAAATAATTACAGTTGAAATGGAGACCCATAAGCAAAAAAAAAAAAAGGGTAACCATCGACGCTAGAAATGGCCATATTAGATTAATTTGCCACTTAAATAAGTCGTAGTTTGCTGCTTTCTTCATTTCCTTTGGCCAAGCTTTAACCAATCAACTTGAGAAGGGGAAAAAAAAAACAACGTGAATCGCTAGTTGACATCGTTATTTTCATCATAAGTCGTCGCGAAAGGATGATATACCGCATTTGATGTAGTAACTGTGCGCTCGGCATCTCACCTGAAGCGTTCGAATACGAGTCATATGGTCCCGAACGGCAATATCAAGTTGCGTTCGCTCTCTAACATTAGATGAAACAAGATTAAAAAAAAAAACGATAGCTAATTCATAACCAGGCAAGTCAACTCGGGGGCGCTCATGCCCTAAAAAAAAACAAAAAAAAAAAATGGAATCTACGAAGGAGCACAAGAGCATCTACCCTTCCCTCTTCTCGGACATTTGGATGAAAGAAGACTTTCTTGGACTCTATATGCCTTTAATGCTTCCGTCCATCACTCACCTAAAACTTTGCCTAATGCTTTGAAATTTTCAGCTTCGGGCCACCCCGGAAATTATAGAAAGAAGCA
The DNA here is from genome assembly GCA_028455895.1 of Rhodomyrtus tomentosa. NCBI lineage: Eukaryota > Viridiplantae > Streptophyta > Magnoliopsida > Myrtales > Myrtaceae > Rhodomyrtus > Rhodomyrtus tomentosa. Next base: position 39,480,222 of record JAPCWY010000004.1, read on the forward strand.
AAAGCTATATAGCTCTCGATTAGTCTTTTACATGGCCCAGCCGAAAGGAATCGTACAGAAAAAAAAAAAAAACTAGGATTTCCTTTTCATGATGCAGTTGCTCTTTAGTTGCTTCCCAGCTAATTTTCTATATCTTAGAAACCGCCGTATGACCTAATCGGGATTGACCCGGTAATAGGGCCGTCTCCGTTCTTTCGGTTTAGAAATCGGTGATCGCGGGCGGGTTCGATTCTTATCGCAAATAACTCGAATCTAAGCCAAGGGTCACTGGATATTCCTTCGGATAGCCGGTTAATTTAGCCTGCGTATCGATCGTAGCCATGGAAAGTGTTTCTGTTTTAAAAATGTTTCGAGAACACTTTTGGAACAGAAACGTGTATGGTTCAAAAATGTTTCGAAATTGTTCCGCGGAATAATTTCGTGCCAAGGAACATTTTTCAAGAAACAAAAAAAAATTGATTATGGATTTTGAAACAATTTTTGGAATAATTTTGGAATTACCATCCATCTCCGTCGATGCGGCCACCATCCGTCGCCGCCGGCCCCTGCCGGTCGTCGATCGCCGGTGACGAAAAAAAGTATTTTTTTTTAATCAAACGCGTTTTTGATCTCAAAAATCATAATCGAGAACGGAAATATAAAAAAAAATTATTTCTGTTTAAAAAATACTCCTAAGAGTAGAACCACTGGCAGACGTAGCTTTAACATCGTGCCCGAAACTGTACACGAATAACACTTGATGGAACCAAATAGGAAACCAAAAAAAAAAAAAAAAAGAATAGTGTCAAGTACCACCTTGTATGACAATGATGAAAAGAGGCCAAAGCAACGGACAATCATAAACTAGGCGGAGGTCGGCTGGCCATTAAGACTGTGCGGTCAAATCAATGTTTAGGTCGCCTCATTTCTTAATGGAGAGGCTTATGATTAATTAATGCCCTACTGCTCCTAATACCTTACAGCCAAAGCACGAAGTGGGCGATGGGACTTGTCGGACCGGGAAATTCAACTCTTCTAATGAAGAATTTTAGGAATTCCACTTCATTTTTTTTTTTCATCACGAAAGGAATAGGACTATCGATTGTAAAGAAAGATAGGCGACGAACTCGAACAGAGATTAGAGCCTCTAGTAATCAACTTACTTCGAGCCTAGAAAAAAATTATCAAAAAAGTTCTAAACCTAGTCTGTTGGTGCCCAATTCAGTCAATTAGACTAATTTCGTCATAGATATTTTTACACAATCGATTCCATTTGGACAATTTATGCTAGAAATAATTGGCGTGGAAGCAGGCGGTTCTACGTGGCACCATTGACATTGAAGTGCACATTTTTCATAATTTGTTAATAGTGTTTTGATTTTTTTTTCATTTCTTTTTCATTTCCTTCTATTTCTCCTAGTCATCAGTCACCGCCCATTAGCTATGGTCAACGATAAGGGTGTGCAAACTGGACCGGGCTGGCCTGGACTAACCAAGTTGGTCTGGTCCTTAAAGTTGGCAGTCCGGTCCCCAGTCCCAATAAACGGGACAAGTGACTGGGCGGTCCGGTCTTCGGTTCCATGGTTTGGGACTGGACCGGCTTAGCCCGGATCGGATCGCCAATATTTTTTTTAAAAAATAAATTTACATCTAGTGTTAACATATTTTTAACATTTTGAGGAGCCCATGAATCTCATCTCACGCCTTTTGAGTTTAGTGGTATCATTGTACATTTTATTCAACAATGTGTGTTTCAGTATTACTTTGGGACAAAATAAATCAAGTCTCAATTGATATATGTCATTTATGATGGGCACGTACGTGCATGAAGACAGAAACTTGAGTCAGATTTAAGAAATCTATTTTTTTTCACAACCAAAAATAAATAAATAAATAAATAAAATTTGAGTTCAGTTATATCGCCCACCTGAGTTTAGCGGGCCATATGCAGGTGTCGATTATGAGCATAAAAGATCACGCGAAGCCTTCAAGGCCGGATCGAACACGTGTTGGGTGCCCTTAGCATTTACGAGGTTGTCTTGCCGTCATAAGTTGATTATAGATTGTAAATTAACATTATATTGTAATTTCTAATGGCTAGATTTTATAAGTAGTTAGAGTCAGCAGTCCTACTGGGCTCGGATTGGGATTGGCCCGAACCGCTAGTCCTGAAAATATGGGGACCGAGACTATTGGACCGGTCCTCGATTCCACGTCAGGATCGGACCGGTCCGAATCATGCACATCCCTAGCCGATGAGGGCTCCCCTTGCCAGATCTGGCAAGGTTGACCCTAGCCCAAACCAGACCTCGCCATATATGGCTAGGCCGTCCCTGGTCCAAGCAAGGGCCTTACCCAGGACGACGCCCGGCTAGGTCGCTCTAGCCTCGGTGATAGTTGGCCTTACTTGATTTGATAAGAGAAGCCCTTGCCCTTGCTCGGGTGAGGCCAACATTGGCCAGCCATGGCTATGACTTGTGGTGGGCATTCGTCCACTGGCACAAAAGCAAATGAAAAGGGGAAAAAAAAGAAAAAATTATAAAAAAATAAAAGTTATTGAAAAATTATGAAAAAATATCCACTTTAGTATCGGTTGTGCCATATATGACGGTCGGTGATCACGTTAGTAATTTTATGCCAATTATAAAAAAGAGTTAAAGACTAAATTAATCACAATTGAAATGTTTACAACTGAATTGATACAAATGATATATATTTATGAATTTTTCGATACGTTTTCTTCCAAGCTAAAAGATGGCATCTGTAAAGATGTCCAAAAGAGTCCGGTAGCAACAAAATGAGAATTTGCTCGAAATTTCTTCTATCGTAGTTCAGGTGCAAAATCTTAAGGAGCCTGTAGACAAGGCCCAATGTAGAAGGCCCCTCCTAAAAACCCTTAATTCACTCTGGTGATGTGCCGAAGTCAAAGCGTTTGTTAATCCGATCAACAGATATTCATACTTTAGTAAGGAATTCATTATATAAATATAAATATATATATATATATATATTCATATTCCTATGAATATATAGGATACTATGGTTTTTGTAGGTTTCCTACTTTCCAGCTATGAGATTGAAATCACAGGCGAACTTAGAATAATGTTCCTGAGGCCCACTCTGCTGCATCCCTTTGAAAATGACGACGATATGTTTCTCTGCCGTTTCGTTGATTGATTCAATCAGGCTGTTAAGTGCTCTACATCAAGGTGGCCCCTCCCAATTAATTAATTAATTAATTAATTAATTAATTAATTCTTCAACTCGAGGAAGCGTGTTGGTCTAAGGCACCCTATATATGCAACTCGAATGTCAAAAGAATATGATTTATTCATCGTGGTTGAGAAAAAAGTTTTATTCCGACACGTGACGAGAACAACGACTAAAGCGATAGAAATGGTGAATACTGAATCGACCATGCTGGTTAGATCATAACGCAACGAGAGCGCAGGCTCATATAAATGTGTTAAGAGATGAGACGATGATGAGCAGCAAAAATGTTCATTTTCGGGCAAATTCAATACGGTAAGAAAGGTGAACTCCCCTGTTAAGAGAGGGTAACCTAGCGAACAGATTTTTGTAACGCTCTCGAGTAGCCGGATATAGCAAAAAAAAAAAAAAAGGAAATCAATCATTGCCAACAGTAATTGATTGAAGATGAATTTTGCATTTTCCAATAATTTGATATTGCAATTTACAATGCTCAATCAAATTGCTTATATCTAATTTCACTGTTCTAAGTATCGGATATATCATGTGATAGTGATGGGCAATGAAATAAAGTATTCATAAATGAGAAATTATTATTATTATTAGTATTATTATACGCAAAAGTAAAGGTTGGTTAGAAACGCATATCTTTCATGATCGGCCTAGAGGGTTAAAAACACTAACTTTATCCTCACAAAACAGTGGACAGCGAACAGGCACAAGCAAAAAGACATACGGCAGGCAAAGGTTTCATTGGCCAATGAACACTGCTTAAGGTCCTCCACGACGTCGACGATGATAAAATGTCGGATAAGATACTGAAATACGACAAGCAGCTTCTCACACCCAGAATTCGATTGTCCCCACTTGACATAATCGAAGATTATCGAGCATGTTCCTCAAACAGCGAAGACCGATTTCTAGACATTTGCAGACGAATTAAAGTTCACATTTTTATCTGATTAATTAAAAGTGGGTTGTTTCCACATCTGGCTCCAATTGTTCATCTGCCTCTTCTACTTTCTCCTTTCTCCTTTCTCCTTTCTCCTTCTTTTTTGTCTTTCCGCATTTGCTTTTTGGGGATCGGCGGGTGTCGTTATTCGTGATTGGAACGGAGGGGGGTTGTTTTCTTTTTCTTGATTTGTCTATTTGGGTCTTCCTATTTTGGCCTTGCTCTATCAGGATCTAATGTAATGCGCAGGACTGTGTCAAAGCGAACAGCTTCAAAACGAAGATTTTGCCCTTAGCTTTTGCTTCTCTCGCTTTGCTTTGCTTTCCTTTACCTGAGATCGTAAAGTGTGGTCTTTCACGAGAAAAATGTTGGTGCCGGTTTGAGAGAGAGAGAGAGAGAGAGAGAGAGAGAGAGAGCATGTTGTTTCACATGTACTTTGTGAAAGGAGAGATGGGAAATAAAAGACATGAACGGGTGATCAGATTCATGTAGATGAAAAGTAAGGTGTCTAGAAGTGCACGTCCGCTCCAAGTTTTTTCTCTCTTTCGGCTTTCCATTTGGGTTTAGCCGAGAAAAGCCATCGTCTTGGGGTCCATCACTGTGTTGTTACAGTGATGATTCGACCATTTTGGTGTCGCTTAAAAGCTGGACCAAAGAAGACTTGAGATGGGTTTTTGGTATGAGTGCTGGTGAGCAATAATAATCGTTGTGCGCAGTAATAATTGAGATCCTTTTGGAGAGTTGAGTATGAAAGAGAAGGGCTCTTCAGATGGAGTTGGGAATGGGAAGGTGGTGGTTGTTGCTGCGAAAGCCTCAAGGGAAACACCGAGAGCTGCATTGTTGTGGACTTTGACTCATGTTGCTCAACCTGGGGATTGCATCAAGCTGCTTGTGGTCATTCCTCACTCCTCAAGTAAACTCAGATTCCTTTTTCTTCTCTTTCGTTCTTCCTTTAAATGTTTTTTCAATTCGTTTCCTCCTCTGTTGAAGTAAGAAGTGATTTTTTTTCCCTCATAAAGTAGGTGCAATAGATGTGGACTCTGATTTGGTTCATGGGATTTCACATGATTCTTGTTCCCATGTATGCTTGCCGTGTATTCCCCTGTTTTCTCTGCTGCTAAAATGGGCAACTAATTAATGTAAGAAAGACCCTGATCTTCGTCGAAAAAGAAATTATCTTCACCTTCCATGACGCTGAATATTAAGTTCGATTGTCTGTAGAGATCTCTCAGTTTTTCACAACGATGCAGTCTCTTATAAGTTTCTCTTCGACAAGGGGTGTTTGAGGAAGAGCACAATCGAATCATTGTCATGCTGAAGGCCGAACATTTTAAATAAACTGAATTTGCAGTTGTGGATTCCTCTTCGATTGATCTCTATAATTTTTTCCCACTCTTTTGGCCTGAGGTTTCGGTTCTGCAGCACTGCAATGAGTGTAAATGACTGACATACCGGGGTTAACTTCCTTGGCCAGGCAAAAAGATGTGGATGTTTTCGAAGTTTGCAAGTGACTGCACCACCGGTCATCACCGGTCTATCTCAGAGATCAGTTTGGATGAGAAGGACGACATTGCAAATTCATGCTCTCAAATGATGTATGGACTTTCCGATGTCTATGACCCAGATAAGGTCGGTACATTTATCTCCCACTCTTTGCATCTGTCTATTCAACCTTCAGGTTCCGTTTATTCAATCTTGTTGGTCTTCTTGACAGGTCAAGGTTCGGCTGAAAATTGTTTCCAGCACGCCAAGTGGAGTGGTTGCTGCTGAAGCCAAAAGAGTACATTCAAACTGGGTTATATTGGATAAGTAATGGTTGCACGTTGTATCATGTGGTCAATTAAGGAACTGATGCATAGCTGTTGATGGCAAAACTGTGTTTTTTTCCCCTAATCACTATTTCTAAAACCTATTTTCCATCGACTTGCTTGATGAAGTGGGCTGTTGCAATTGTATGACAGGCGGCTGAAACATGAGAAACGGGTCTGCATGGATGAACTGCAGTGCAATTTTGTGGTCATGGACCGATCTAAAGCAAAGGTCTTGCGTCTGAATTTGATTGGATCACCAACACTTGACCCAGAAATATCAACTTCGTCAATGGTCGACATCGATGTATCTCATATGGGTGCTAGTCTTGAATATGAAAGTATGATCAGAGGGCCTCTTGTGACTCCTGCAAGTAGTCCAGACCACGAGTCACCGTTGGCCAACGACATTGGAACTTCATCTATATCAAGTTCAGATCAAGGGAACTCTCCATTTCTCCTCTCTGAAGTTCACAGAAAACTACAGAATGAGTATGTATGTAAAACTGAAGTGAAACTGAATTTTGAATATTCCGACTCCGATGTTGACAGTGAAAAGCTGGGTCCACCTGCCATATCATGGGCTGAAGATACTTTCGAGACTTTGGAGGATGAATCACCAAAGCCTGACAACAAAGCTTTCTTTTGCAACTATGGATCTTTGATGGATCAAATTTCTAATTTGGATAGGGACCCTGATAGTGGAATCAATTTCAAGCTTGACATGGACTTAAGCAGAAGCGTTAGGGAAGCAATTTCATTGTCCAGAAATGCACCTCCTAGTCCTCCTCCGCTATGCTCAGTGTGTCGACACAAAGCACCTGTTTTTGGGAATCCCCCAAGGTGGTTCTCTTATGCTGAGCTGGAACTTGCTACTGGTGCATTTTCTCAAGCAAATTTTCTGGCTGAAGGTGGATATGGTTCTGTCCATCGAGGGGTTTTACCCGATGGCCAGGTCGTTGCCGTGAAACAGCACAAGTCAGCAAGTTCGCAGGGTGATGTAGAATTTTGTGCAGAAGTTGAGGTTTTGAGCTGTGCCCAGCATCGCAATCTCGTCACGTTGATTGGATTCTGTGTTGAGGATGGAAGAAGACTGCTGGTTTATGAATATATTTGCAATGGCTCTCTGGATTCTCATCTTAAAGGTGCACGTTCTTCCATCACTGATGTGTCATTTGAAATTTCCAGTAGGATGAAGAATACAGAGATAATGGTGGCTACGCACCAAATACAAAACATCTGTAAAATATGAAATGTGAAAGTTGATGTTGGATCGACAGTCATGTCCTTAACTTAGTAGTTTTCTTTTCCTTTTTTTTTTTTCCAGGACATGATCGGGATCCTTTATCATGGTGCGCACGACAAAAAATTGCGGTTGGAGCAGCTCGAGGATTGAGATACCTTCATGAAGAATGTCGAGTGGGTTGTATTGTACACCGTGACATGCGGCCTAACAATATTCTTCTCACACATGATTTCGAACCATTGGTATGACATGCTGAGCTGTATATAGTTGATAGTCCTTCGTATGGTTATTAATCATGTTTGTCTCTGCCCAATTCAGTCAATTAGCACTTCTGGCTTCATCTGCTTAATAACATTCATTAAATAGCCGCATATCTTAGAGGTGATTTTCATCGCTGGATGTTAGGTTGGAGATTTTGGACTTGCGAGATGGCAACCGGATGGAGACATGGGTGTAGAAACTAGAGTGATAGGAACATTCGGGTACTTTCATGTTCTCTCTTGAGCTTCGTTTAAGATCACGCACAATAATCAAAATCTAACATGGATGAGCTGCCATTATTCAGGTACTTGGCTCCAGAATACGCTCAAAGTGGTCAAATCACTGAAAAGGCTGATGTATATTCATTCGGTGTGGTACTCGTAGAACTTGTTACGGGACGAAAGGCAATGGATATAAAACGTCCCAAGGGTCAGCAATGCCTCACTGAATGGGTATGGTTTGGTAACGTTCTTCCAGAGAAATGACTTCATCTTCAAATATATGAAGAAGATTTTACTCATTGTTCAATTTTGGTGCAGGCACGGCCTTTACTAGAAAGACGTTCAATCGGTGAATTGATTGACCCGAATTTGAAAAATTGCTACTCAGAGCAGGAGGTTCTTCGAATGCTGCGGTGTGCTTCATTGTGCATCCGGCGGGATCCTCAATTGAGGCCTCGCATGTCTCAGGTTGTGTACAACTCAACTTGTTTCCAAAACTGTCTGTGAATTTACCGCTAGAACTGAAATTTCTCCAATCTCTTTGGCAGCGATATTTATGCACTAAAGGAATGTCCATCGTTACTTTAAAAGAACATGCACCTGTGCCTAATTACTTGATGCATATTTCTCAACAGATGCACACTCGAATGAACTTTTTTGGAAGTTTCTGAACATGTTTCCTTAGGACTTTCAGGCGTATAGCTCTCTTTGCACTTTCTAAATATTCACTTACACGAACTTTAGTAATGATGTTTTTCAGCTCTTCTACTACCTGCTCATTGCCTCTTTGCGTTTGCTTTAGGTACTACGTATGTTAGAGCGCGATACTGCCTTTAATTAAACAGAGAAGCAACAATACTTGCTCATTATATCAAAGATATGAGCGGAGCATGCACATCAGCATGCGTATGGTAACTGATGGCAACACTAATATGACAGTGCTTCAGATATGGGTGTTGGAACCGAGGTACTAGGCATTCAATCTGATAAATGGAAGCGAAAGTCCTCATTTTCAGAAGCAATTGTAGAATGTCATGTCTGGGATCTGGCAGACCAAGAGGCAGATGGAATACAGGGAACTTTTCTTCGACTACCTTTGCAACAGGAATGCAAATTGGCAAGGGATTTTTGAGGCGGAAACTATTGTAGGAAGCACTGCTTGTCAGCGTTAATTCAAGAAGCTGCAGAATGGGTGAGCAGATGCCTATGCCGTGGCGCTCTAAGCACTCGCAGCTTGAGTTGTTTCTTCACTGTCCAAACTGAAATGTGATTGCATTTCTAACACTACTGTGAGTATATTCTGAGGAAATAGGCCGCTCAAACTTGACGCCTACTTATCGGCACGCTCTAGGAATATCTTTCAGACAGCAGCAGCGTACCATGACTTACAATGTAGTTGCTTGGCAGGAAAACTGCAGAATCAGCTCAAGAGATTCTTTTTTGGGGACTTCCGTGATCTGCCGAGATCTTTTCTCGTTTTGCATGTGCAGTGACTGGAAGGAGAGGTTCACATGACTGGGTTGTGCGCAGTGGTACCCTGTGGCAAGCCGAACAAAATTCGGGAAGCTTCTTGCTGAGCGGGAGGCTTTGTCTTTTTCTTGAAGCTGTGTACATTAGAATAGAATGGGTAGCTCATATCGTTTCATTTGTTAATTTTTCAGTGGAATGACGTTTTCACAATGGTTCAATGATTGAGGTAAGCTAATGACTGAATTTTAGAGCTGAAATTGATGTGATAACAAAGTATTCGGAGCTTAAAAGATAGCACTGTAAATTATGAAGGAAAAAATACAACATCTGAGGTTCCACTTCTACTCATCAACATCAACATCAACAACACCTTTATCCCAAGTTAGTGGGGTTGACGGTCGATGAACCCTAAAGAATCATAAAAATAAAATCAGAATCAAGGAAGTAAAAAGATATAAATGTGTAAAAATAAATAAATAAATAAATATATATATATATATATATATATATATATCTATACACTATTCCTCCACAACATTAATAGGCTTCCTTCACTCCGTCCTAAAACAAACAGTACGCCAATCTATTTCTCACTTCATTAAATCTTATGTTACTGCTTTCACCAAGTAAGTTTCGGCCGTGCTTTTTTTCGTTACTCTCGATAACAAATATCTGTTCTTTTTCGTTGCTCTCGATAGTAAACATTTGTTCGTACCGGTGCGTCTAAGGGAGTTCGGAATATATGCCAAAACCATCTCAATTTATGCTATCTCATCTTTTCCGTCACCGGTTCTACTCCAACATTTCGTCAAATCTATTCATTCCTTATCTTATCCATCATTGCATGAGCATACATACACCTTAACATCCTCATTTTCGCTACTATTCAAAGTAAAGGTTTTGAACTCAGCAGCAAAATGAATCCTTTCAATAACTTGTGCCCAGAATCAATCCAAAACAAAAGTTGAAGTACATAGTGTCCTACTCCTGAGACGAGGGTACAACGATCAGGCCAAATCTTGGCAACTCGAAAGACAAAAAGAAGTAATCTTTTTCCTTTGTCGGTCGAAGAACCACTCATCTGTTGCCTCTATGATTGATCTGGCCACCGTCATTCGGTCTTTCGCCATTATCGCCGGCCGCGATTGGCCCCGCCCACAGTAGAGCGATGGGGTTCGGGGAAGTTACCCGAACCCGCTCCCACTACGGTGGGCCCAATAGTGGGCCATTAGGTCCATAGGCATAATTTCACCCTGTTACGAGCGCGACCCACTCAAACGTCGTGTGTCCGAGCATTGGTCCGAAACAGAGTTTGAAATTTTAACTCGATTCAACTCAAGGATCTCTCTGTCGCTGACACCGAGCACCAGAGCCATGAGTCCACTCCTTAGGGTGCGCAGGACTGTTTCTTCCCTTCATCGCTTCTCCAGAACCCTCTCGCGTATCTCTCTCGTTCCTCTCTCCTGCTTTGTGCTTGCGAGCTCGTTAATTTGAATAGCTCCTCGTACTTGTGGAAGCTTTGGTTATATTATGCAGGTGTTTCAGCTTCAGAGCACAAATTCGCAGAACCTACACTAGAGACACATCCATGCCCCATTCACCCAGCTGCGGTCGTCCACCCAAACGCCGTTGTTGGTCAGGTACTTAATGCTTCTAAAGAACATGCCCTTTTCGCTTGTATTGTGTGATCATCTTGGGGGATATTAGCTTGGGAGGAAAACAATAGGAAAAGGATATTTCTCGTATAGGAGTTGGCTTCTGGGTTGTGATTTTGTGTGGAACCATTTTGTCAGGCACATATCATTTTGTGATGCCAATTTGTTTGAGCAAGTCGTCTTTATGAAACCCCTGTTCCTGGAGAGGGCTGTTCTTGTTTTTATCATAGCCATGTCATCATATTTCAGGGTGTTTCGATCGGTCCTTTTTGCACCGTTGGGGCTTCTGCTAAACTTGGCAATTGTTGTCGTTTATACCCGGGAAGCCATGTTTTCGGAGACACTGTCTTGGGCGAACATTGTGCGCTCTTAACGTGAGTTGTAACTATCCATAGGGCGGTAGCTTATGTGCGAGTTATGCAAAATGCACTGTTCTAGTTACATAAAAATTCTGAATTTGTGTCAGGCAGTGGTGCTGTGGTTGGAGATGATCTTCCGGGGCAAACAGTGATTGGGTGCAATAACACAATTGGTTATCATGCTGTGGTTGGAGTGAAATGCCAAGACTTGAAGTATGAGGTAATTGCAGTTTCTCATGTGACAGATAGCATATTGCCCATATCGTGACATAGTCATAATTCTCGCGTGTCTTACGGCACATGTTAGGTAGTAAATCAAGGTTGTGACCTGATAGTTCTACTAATAATCTTCCATAGAAGTATCCAATTCGGTTGCTTTTACAGTACATGTATGATAAGCTTTTGACGATTGTCTCAGTTTCTTTTGCATCAAAGTGCCACTTATAGGTTCAATCTTTAAGCAAGCCAGCTGTTTCCAGATTTTCATTTCCTTTGATCTATGTCCCGTGGTAGTAAAAAAAATAGAGATCCAGTTTATGGAAGAATTTGGTTTGGGATAGTTTCTCCTCACAAGAGTAAATGAAATGGAGCACTCAACTGAAAATTGCACGGGAATAAACACTTGATCGGGACATGCTAATTCCATGTTATTGTTTCTTGTCACTGTGAAGAATGCTTATTGTTTTGCGTGCCTTAGATTTCACATTTGGCAGTTGATTGAAGTAATTATCATAAGATTGACTTGTTTGCATCCAAGCTTGAAACACTAGCTAGACTAGTACCACTTAATGCAGTTTTTTCTTCTTTCCTTTTTTTGGCTTCATCAACATCTTGTTAGTTGTTAGTAGCGGAAGCCAATGTTCTGCTGCCATTGTCCAAATGTGAAGATTAATTCTGGAATTCCTAATATCAATTTTCTAATTGTTCGACATTATCTTTCTTTTGGTATGGCTTTAGACAGGGGATGAATGTTTCCTTCAAATCGGGGACAACAATGAGATCAGGGAATATGCCTCCATCCACCGATCTTCAAAATCAAGTGATAGAACTGTAGTACTCTTGCTAACAACTTGCATTGCATCATATGGAACCTTAGATGCTTACCTTGTGTTTTAACCCTTACTTGCATTTTTACTAGGTAATTGGCGATAACAATCTCATCATGGGGTCTTGTCACATTGCACATGATTGCAAAATTGGGAACAATAACATCTTTGCAAATAACACTCTTCTGGCAGGCCATGTAGTAATAGAAGTAAGTTACGAGCTTCTCTTTTCACAAACTTTTGAGTAACTTTTCATCATCATCTATATTATCTCTTGACTGCAACATCCATCCTGAAGTTAATGAAGCATTGCAAATGTAGGACTATGTTCATACTGCAGGCGCCATAGTAATTCATCAGTTCTGCCATGTCGGCTCGTTTGCTTTCATCGGTGGTGGTTCTGTGGTATGTCATTTTCCCGGAATCATTAAGTTCTCGAGCAGTTTGTTTTTGCTTTTGTTTAGTCATAAAATGCTTTATATTGGATTGCCCTCAAAGCGCTATAACAGAGATATGAACTGTTTCCTTTTTTTTATACGTCGCTTATGTGAATACACTTGTCTACTGTGCTGTATAAACCACATCATCAAAATTTGCTTCTGTATGTCCATAGATTTCACAAGATGTACCCAAATACATGATGGTGACTGGAGAAAGAGCTGAACTTCGAGGCTTAAATCTCGAGGGTCTTCGGCGACATGGATTCACAACCACAGAGGTTGGCATGAAACTCGGTTTTATTCTCTTCTTCTAAAGGTCCTAGATTTAGTGGATGAAAGATTGATTTATGGTCTAGCGATGATATCCTTCATTTATGATTTCAACTTATTATGTTTGTACCCTGAATTTTTGTGTCAGAAGAGACCATGTAAGAAAGAAGCACTCAGTGGCTTGTGATGTTACTCTAGGAAAAGGAACCATCTGTAGGGGGTGGAAAGAGACCACGTAAAATGAACTTAGAAAAAATCTCGAATAAAGAGGCTGGTGTCACGCAAATTCATTTTAAGTGGAGAGTGAGACTATGATTAGCTCAAGCGCATCTTTTGGAGTACAAAAATTGGTTAAAGTTAAGATATCTGATCGAAGTAAATACTGTGTAATTTTTGTTGCCTGAATGACATACCAATCGGTCTATGTTGTCTATCTACTGCAATGCAACATCCTTAAACACTTCGATGTGGATTTGTGGTTAATGATTGATTGATCTAGATGAGGAGCCTAAGGATGGCTTACCAGAGGATATTCATGCCATCAGATGCCAGTTCTGGGGGTTTCGAGGAACGTCTTGCTGAAGTGGTACTCAACACTGTGAAGTATATTGGCTCATATCAAAGTGAACTTGAAATGCTCACAGTTGGGTTAAATGTACTCTGCAGGACCAACATGAAATATTGGCGCAAGTTTCTTCCGTAAGGTCTATGGTGCAGTCCATTCGTGATTGTTTTGCCGAAAATCGCCGTGGAATGTGCAAGTGCAGGCACTGGAATGGCTGATGAGCTATGCTACACTATTTCTTTGGGTAAATGTCTACGATCTAGACACTACTCATTGTACATTTTGATATTTTTTTGTTAATTTCTTTTTGCTGATTTAGTTATGGAGTCATGCTCCTGTATTGTTATTTATATCTTTGTCGAAATTTTGGAGCCATCAGTGGAGGTTCAATGAAACCAGGTAGTAGATTTTACCCAATTTTTTTGCCTTGCTTCTATCAAATACTTGTTTCCTATATGCAGCTTATCTTGTGGACTGAGGCAATTGTATTGTACGCACTCACTTGACTCTTGCATGAAGCTCATTAAACTTGTTTGGAACCAATTTGTGCAGCTTCATAGAGATTATTCATGAAGCATTGTTGTGTACCTGTCACCATGAAGGGCAGGAGAACCCTCGATCTTGGCTTGAACTGAATCTACAGAATTGGGTGAATCATGTAATAGGACTCGAGAGTAAGTTTCTTTAATTTTGTAGGGGATTCAAGTTCAAAGAGTTATTCTTTTTCCTTTTCCATTTTCAATATTGCTAGATTCCAGCGTTGTTCATTGGTATTATCAGTTTGCCACAGTTGAAAAAGAAAAGTCTTTGGAATCGGTTTAATAAATATGTATAGTTCTTGATCGTTGGTTGTACTGTTTATTCTGAATGCGCAGCTGGAAGCCGCTCTTTCCTTCACTACTTCATGGAGTAACAGCACAAGTTTATGAATGTAATGGAATTTTCGCCTTATTGGAGAACAAAACCTCTGCTTTTCTTGTTGTCGTCATCACATTTTGGGTATCGGTCTGTCTTTAAGGATAAACTTTTTTAACCAATGAAGTTTGATAACAGAGCAGCTACTACTCATGTGGTTTGTTTATTGGTTATCCAAGAAAGCGCTTGAATAATTTATTTTGCTATGGTTTGAATCAAATATATTGTTGACATCTCCCTCTCTATCATTGCGGGTCGGTTCTGATAGTATAGAGAACTTCTAGCCTTCTAACTTCAGGCCATGATCTGGTTAATCGTATCTCTGTGTTTGCAGTAACTGCTGAGTATTGCTAGTACAATCTTAGGTGGTCTTGCTAGGAACTTCATCACCACTTCAAATATAAAGAGTTGAACCCCTGTTAGTCTCTTTTCATATCTTTTGTTGTCTGCGCTATAATCAATTAGGGTCTGTCACAAATTATGTATCACCTCGCAACTTGTATCATCGAGAAATCTACTATTAGCCCGTTAGCTAATCATTCTATTTCTTTGAAATGTAGATGTCCATGAACCATGTGTCTCTGCCTGCCTATGGTAGAATGACGATTGCTTGCTTGTATCTGCATTGCTCTTACATGTTCGACAGCGAGTGTTACATTCTTCCTCTCGTCTACTCAACCCTAACATGCAGTGAGTCCACGAAGCAGGAGATGTGGTTCCCACCAAAGAGGAATTAACTGGAATTATCACGGGCAAATGGACCTGAGCTCGCACGACAACTTCATTGTTTGAACTCGTACTCTCTTCAAAATTGTCGCCTCTCATTACACAATTAACTCTGTTTTTTTTTTTTAAGCATTTGAGGCGTGAGCTGTGGTTCTCAGGAATGATGCTAGAAAATGTCCTGTACTTGACCTGCTGAGATAACAACATCTACTGTCATGATATGATACCAGTTAGTATTTTACTGGGGCATCCGGATGCTTTGCTGTTAGCATAGTTATTTGTTTATTGTGTGTCGACCTCAGCTATGACATCCCTTGAAAAGGCAAGTTCTTTTTTTCTCTCTCCCATTTGGTTTTTCCTTGGCATGCCGAAACAAAAGCGCCAAATGCTCCGAACCTAATGCGGAGCGTCTGTTGTCGACGGCATGCTCGGTTCTTACGTTTTGTCGCCCCAATTGGAGCTTGTCAACAAAAGGTTGTGTCTGCCTGATCGCAGAGAGTCGCCGAGAACGAAAAGAAAGAACTTTTTTTAAGTCCTTGAACAATCTTTACACCCACCCTTTTTCTCGTTCTTTACATCTGTTTCTTCCCGCTTGTCCTTTGTTCTCCCCTTTGTTCCTTTTTCTGGTGTTTGAGGAAGAAAGTCGAGATGCGATGCGTGGGCATGCAGTTTTGATCGACCGATGCGTTTGCTAAGACTATGCTTGCATAGTTCTGATACGGTGCTCCCATCAAATTCTGTCTTTTCAAAACTATATGTTCATATGAAGTAAGAAAAAATTGAATTAGGAATACCGATGTCTTAAGTCTTTATAACGTATTTACCAGTGATTTACTCGTATAAATTATGTATTTTCTTGGTGAGAGATAGCTCTTCGGAAAAATAGAGTTTTCACTTTTTTCAATTCTTTGGTTTATTGTGTTGTTTATGTTTTCCACTAAGTAGCACCGACACGCGACACGACATGTTGGGTACGTTACGTATTAAATATAATATGTGCATGGAAAATTCATTTTTATGGCCATTTTAATTAAATTAATTTGATTTAAATTTACAAATAAATAAATAATAATAAAAACTTAAAATGAACTTACACTAAAAAAATAGCCGACTAGGGTGGAGGATTTTAGAATATTAGGTTTGATGGATTTACATTTTGGTTCCATGTTTCTCAGAATGGCGTGTCGAGGTGCTAGACTCGAGTGTTGAGTGTGTTGATCACATGTCGAGCGTATGCCGGACATCGACACATGTCCAGCCCCAGAGAGTGTCCGTGCTTACTGGGTTTTACGTACCGTAGGTGCAAAGAAGATTCCATGGATAGGCAGTGCTAAATATTTTGAACGTGAAAAGCTAGACTCAAATCATTTGTTGTTCAAAAAAAATAGTTGGGGCATGAAAATATAGATGTGGAAACGGTTGGTTCTGGGTCGGTTCCGATTTCGATTTTTAAATTTAATTTTAAAAATAATAAATTATGAAATAAAAATAATAAATAATAAATAATAAATTATAATTAAATTATACATTATAATCAAATTTGGGAAGAAAAAAAAAGGGAAGTGACTTGAACTTAATGAATTAGCATTAAGCGTCTATATATCTTCTTAGGGATAGAAAAATCAAAGCTCATGTAATTCTTTTACCCTTGATAACACCAACTTACCGCATTGTCAATCGTCATTACCAGTTGTGGTACCCGTGACGGTGGTATCTCCACCATCATCATTGAAAAATTCGTCGTCTCGTTCCAGCTCTTGTTGTCGAAATCTAATCTTTGTCCAGTCATTGACAAAAGCTTAAGCCTCAACAACATCCAAATTTAATCTTGAATGACGGACGTCCAAAATTAGTCCTCCAACGCTAAATGTTTGTTCAACATAACTGTTGAAGAAGGGGTTGGTGACTTTGCGTGTACTGAATTTGCGAATCCAACGTGTTTTGTCCAGTTATGTATATGTTTACCTATATAAGGCATCCCGTTGTAAGTGTTGGGCAGAGAAAGTCTCCTCTAAATATCAGTGTGAAGTTTGTTATACCATGAGTTTCTAATTCCTCCTCTTCTTCTCATCCGACATGGTACCTCATCCCTTTAACTTGGTAGTACGATGTGGTTCAATATACTCTTCACTTGCCACTTAGTGAAATCTGTGGATAAGAAATTTCTGGCACAATAAGGTTGAGCTTCAAGATTGAGTTTGGAAGCCAAAAGTCAGTCTCCTAAGAATTGGCTGTTGAGTCTGGTGCATTGGAGATAACATACTTGCTTCGACTTTAGGTTTGTCTCTGCTTCCTTTCTTGCAATGAGAGCGAGAACTGGATAATTGGTTGAGTGACTCTTCCACCACTTCAGAATTTTGAAATCCGCGTTATGCTTGGAATCATGGAACTTAAAAGAAATTATTAAATAGCTTTCGAATTTGCAAATATTACTTGTTTCTCTCTTTTATCTTTTTTTTTTACCACTCATAAGTAGATCATACCATCTACCAACTCTACCACCCTCATCGCCTTGTGAGGTACTAGGTTAAGAAGATTCACTATCACCTAAATCATATCTATTACAAAATTCATTATATAATGCTACTATTGCGTCTTTAACATCCCATTGTATAGTTTTAATATCTACATTTTCATTCAAATGCAAACAATCATAATAATAAATGCTAAGATAATCATATAAACTATCTAATTTAGTACGTGAATCGAAAATAATAACGACCAAATAAACAAGAGGAATGTTGAAATAATAATTCAATCATTTTTCTTGCACTGCTATAATAATATGACGTAATTGAGTATTATTTTCATAATCACAAAAAATACTAACAATATTAACACACTCTATTAAAAATAAATGCGTAGTAAGATAATAAACACTAGATAAAGTATAAGTAGCAACATTAAAAAATTTCAAAAAATCTAAAAAAAAAAATTGCAGACATCCTAATCTTGTGGGAGTAAACTAATTTCGGGAATATTATTCGAAATGGATGTACATAATAAATCTTTGTAATCAAAATATTGATGAAACAACTCGTAGGTAGAATTCCAACGAGTCAAAACATCTTTTGAATTTTTTTAAATTTTTTTCCAATTTGTTTACAAAATATGTTCCATTCTTTCATAACTTGGGGACAGGTTCATAAAATTTTAATTGATCTCTTTATTGGGGTGAGAAAAACCTCAAGAGTATGTAAACCATTTTGTACATATAAATTTAAAACATGAAAAACACATATAATGTGAAAAAATTATCCGCTAAAAGAGGGTTTACAAATTCTTTCTAAGTTGGGAATGGAAGCAGTATTTACCGCGGCAATATCAAAACTAATTGAATTTTTTTTAATCAAATTATATTCTTTTAAAACTTGCATACTCTATAAATATTATTGACCATATGCCTCTCATCAAACACTCGAAATGCAAGAACTCTTTTTTGAACGTTTCAATCGTCACCTATGCAATGACATGTGATACTCATATAAGAATAAATTTGCCAATGATCACTCCAAATATCGGTACATATATGCACATGTTTATTGAAATCCGTAAAAAAGTTTGTCAAATTTTTTTATTTTTATTTTTTATAAACCTTAAAAAGTTCGCGTTTAAGAGTAGTTCTCGAAACATGTTTTTCTTGCTGGGTACATGCAGTGTTTATCAAATAATTCGAATCAAATTTTTCACCATCAGTAAATGATAAATGATTAGTGGTAACATATTCGGTTAATATTTCTTTATAAATTTGATCAATGTAACAAAATAGGATGAGAGTTAGGATTGGCGTACCGAAAATTTATTGTTGACTAGTATCGATCCCCGTTTGCGTTGGATGTTTTGATGTCACATGCCGACGGTATGTTCTATAACCGTTTCTCGTCTTAAAATTGTATGTTTTCGTATAATATTTACAATTTATCTTATACTTATCTCTGTCTACATGTACATTGTCGAAGTGTTGCCATAAGTTGGATGTACTTCCTCGGGCCTGCTGTTCCGGCTTATTTGTTGTCTACAATTCTTCGATAGTGGTACGAAGATGCAGATTTTCTTGCGTTGGGATATACTCGAAGTTGGGACAATGTTGATATTATCATCATTTTATATCCAACATGCATAATTACAATGATCATATCTAGGATGAGGATAATCAAATTCTCCCATCGGGTTCTTTCGATTATCTTTGCTTCCACTTGCCATTTTTTGAGAGAATTGTCCGTAAAACCGATTCAGTGAATTCAGCCGAGATTGAGAGAATTGAGCGGATTGAGAAAATTGAGAGAATTTGAGAAAATTTAATAGAATTTGTGAGAAAAAATGTAAGGGGAGGGGTATTTATAGATGGAGGAGGGTACTATAATTAGACTAATTTGTTAACAAAAAAAAGGACAAGGATCCATTGGAAAGAGCCAACGGCTCTTTCCCAACGACCATATTCAGCCTGTTGGGCCTAATAGCGGTTGGGCCCAATGGCTAATAGCCGGTTTCGAATTTTCATGGAATTGTTAACACCTAAATTTTGATCTTTTAGAAAATTCATTTATTTCACAAAATGATATTTAACCATAATTCTCGCAAAAATAATTTCTCATGCATTACATATTTTATTTTGCATTGACAGTCAGTCGAAGGCGAGTCAATTGAGCTTAATTTAACGGGCGACGGAACTGAAATCAATTTAGGAATTTTTTATCATGAAAAGGAGGAATTATTGAAAGTTATAGGGGCTCAAATTTAAATTCCATTCAATCCATTTTGATTTTGTGAGAGCAAGGCTTTTAATTAATTACTTATTTAATTAATTATAGCCTAATTCAGCCAAAAATTCATGCAAATAAACCTGCTTCCCCAGGAAATTTTTGGCCAAGCCTCATGCTTCTTTATAATGGTCGAAAATTCCATGAAAATCCTTGGATGTTTAGAAAATTCCAGTCCTACGGTGGATATCCTGCACGAAATCTCGACGGTCAAGATTGAATCTTAAAATATTACCCTAATCCTTTATATATATATATTATGTTTAGGATTGAAAAAAAAAGGGGACGCTATAATTTTTTGGAGAATTTTATGACAGAGATATACACATTCTCTCTCCCTCTCACGCCACCCTCCTCCGCCGACTCCCCCCTTCCTTGCTCTCTCTTTCTTGCCGCCTGTTGCCGTCGTGCCGTCGCCGTTCCTGCTACGGCTTGTCGTGTCGTTGCTACTGCCGTTGTACGCCGTTGCTTCTGCTCTGCCACCGCCGCTTCTGCTCAGCCGTCGTCCCTGCCCTCTGGTGCCGTTGTTCCCGCTCGACGCCTGGCCGCTGTCCCCGCTTCTGCTGCCGTGTCGACCGACGGGTTTTTTTTTTCGCCCTAAATCATCCTTGTTTTTATCCCGCAGGCTAAGGTAACGTCGAACACGACTATGGTTTAATCTGAACATGTTTGCTTTTGGATGATTTTATGTTTTAGCTACTGTTTGCTCGCTGCCCTGGCATGATCCGCGCCTTGTTTTCATCAAGGATGCCATGTTATGTATGGTTCAAGCATTGTTCAATGTGATGCCAACATTAAGCGAAGCTCGAAATCTATTTTTGGAAATTCTAGATAACGGCTTTTTCGTTTGAGCAAAATCGACGGAACCTAAATTTTGTTAATAAAATCTCGGATATAGCTAATCTGACCTATCACCGTTTAGATCTGATTTGCTATCTCCAAAAAAATCAAACTTTAAATCAAGATTTGAAATTTTTTGGAAAAATTCAAAAATAATAGGATGTTTGTGATTTTGCCGAGAATGTCGATTGGTGGATTGATTGATTGATTGACTTTTGCCATAACTAGAATATTTCTAAAAAAATTAGTAAGATATGGTTTCCTATAAATCACGTCTGATTAATTTTTTTAGGAATAGAAGGTTTCCTAGAAACCTTATCTCATCAATTGAGAAAATAAAGACAAGATGATAACAAATCATAAAAAAAATCCACCATGGTCGAATTTTTTAAAAAAGGAAAGAGCGAGGATCACATTCATGCATATATTTAATATATTTCATATTTTCATGCATATCTCGCATACCATGTTTTCAAATATCACCCATTGCATTCCGTATTTTTAAAATATCCTTGCATATCTCTAGGTTATATCGCATACCACGTATATGTACATTGCCGAAAAAAAAAATCTACTCGTTGTCGCCATAATTTTTGAAATTATATGCATGTGTCACTCATAATTTTTGAAAATTACATATTATATCATAGTATTCGCATGTCCATGTCATGCATATTTCCATGTCACTCATCTTGCCATGTCATTCTTACACGTCATCCATACATAAATGCCATGTCATCTTTTTTGTTATTACACGTTACATGTCATATAGTTAGGTTGCATTAGCATCGCATTTAATAAAAGAGAAAATTAAAAAAATCAATTCATATAAATCAATCAAAAGACATTTTCATGAAATTGGTACCGAAAGGGCATTAGTTTTAATTAACTAGTGTAATTAAGTCCCCAAATTCACAATCTCTAGTTCGTAGAAGCAAAATGGTTCTCTCGTCATTTTACTTAGGTTTCTAATCAACCTACCAATAATGATTAGTGGCGACTCCAATTTATAAATCAGTTCAATAAAATTTAAGTTGCGAATTGATAGGGCTTGGGAGAGTCCGTATTATGTTAGTTAATTTAATTAACCTAATAATCCATTAGCCTAATTTTTTTAGGTTGCGGCATGAATTGGCTGGCCTGGTCAATGAGCCGGTTTCGATTGGTCAAGGGGCTGGTTACAGGCCCAAACCGACCCGTGTCCATGTCTATGAAAATATCCTCCCACTTGGCATCCGCAATCGTTGCTTTTTTTTTTCTGTTCTTTTTTTTCCCAAGTTGGCCTGTATATATAAAAATAAAAGCACCGAGACAAATTGAAAATCAGTAGTTGGGTTAAAAACAATAATATGTTCCACCAAATTATGTCACTGTCTCCATCTACACATGTTTCGAGGGCCAATTTGTCTTATCCTCTTTGCTTGCTTTCTACGGGAAAAGAATATACCCAATTGCTTCATTTATGCACGACACATTAATTAATCTTAATTTCTTCTTTAACAATAAGTACACATTTTGGATTGACATGACAGAGTATCCTGTGCTAATATCACTGCTTGGGCAACACTAATCATGGATATTGAATGATGTGTGGAATGCCGCAAGTGATGAAAGGAAAATCAAAAGAGGGAATGGTTGGTGGGAGGCGCGTAATGTTTAGAGGAGACAAGATGTTCTAAAATTTCTTAAATTTATTGTACGGCAGCCAATTCAGTTGTAAATATTTTCAATTGTGCCCATGTAGTCATAAATTTTTTGAAGATTTATCAATTTATTCATAAATTATGTCAATTTCATTTTGAATCTTTTGATGATTTTTCAGTTGAGTTCTAAGCATTTCGATAATTTGTCGGTGTAGTCATTTCTGTCAATTATCCAAATAATAAGTTCAGAACCAAACTAACAAAATTTCAAAAGTCTTAGGACTAAATTGACAAAACTTCAAAATACTTATGATTAAACCGACACGGTTTAAAGGTTTAGGAACAAATTGACACGTTTGAAAGAACTACCAGTCGCACAATAGGTTTGGGAATTTTTGAACGATTATCCTCCAACTGAGTGGTACGAATTGCCATGAAAAACTTAGCAAACCAAGAACCACTTATCCAAAAAAAAAAGAAATAGCCCATAAGCAAATTTCAGATATGAATGAGGAAAAAAAGGAGAACATAAAATGTGAATGACAGGAAATAATAATTTGTCACTCAAGGTACATCATACAACGCTCATTCTGGTCCAATCCTAAATCAATGTACAAATACCCAAAAGTTATGCTTCGGTGTACAATGTACATAAGGGTCAACAACGGAGCCGGTTCAATCCGAGGACCGAAGAAAACCGGGCTTAATTGATTTCATTCTCCGGCGACAGTTAATCAAATTTTAGCTTCTTCTTTTTTTTTTTTTCCTTTTTTTCCATTTTGGGTTATTTAAGTAAAAGATAGATGTGTTGGCGATGGGTTTGGAACATGAAAATATTGAAGATCCGCCAAATCTTTAACTATTATAACAGAAATCGTTCCCGTTCTTGGTTTACAGATTGTCCACTCTGAAACCCATCAATCCTAATTGGAAGTCCGGTTCATTTACGAAAGGCTAAGGGATGGTTTGATATTCCTCTGATTACTGTCTCTCTCTTTTTATTTTTATTTTTTCCATTTTTCTAGATTACACTTGTGATTATATAGCTACTTATTTTGTGATCGTTAGGTCAATTTTGACTTTGAGAGGCGGTTCTTCAGCAAGATTTATTCATTCTCATCGGACCCAAACTGCAATTAACTAGGGCTTTCTTCCAAAAACAAAAATAATAAAAATGCAGGCTCAACTAACTTAAAAAAAAAAAAAAAAAGAAGTGGGGTGAAGTCTCCCTGAGTACTCTTTTTTTATTACCTGTAGTACTGGGTTGATCGAATATAATGACACGACGATTCTAATCCGAGGAGAAGGTAAGAGTTGGTTGATCAACGTTAGACTTTGAATGTTCTACTTTGTTGAGGGGTCTTTTCATTCCCCTTTTTTGGGCTACTCATTTAAGGCCAACAACTTATTCCAAACAATTGGGAGATCATCCATTTAGAGGATATGTTAATATAGTCCATTAGCCAATTTAATCAAAAGTTGATGGCGGACGCCGGCTATCCTACGAAGCACGGCCAATGCTGACATGCAAATTTTTTGAATTTTTTTCACTTTTTTTTTTCTCTTTTCTCTCTAAAGGGGAAAAAATCCATCATTTTTAAACACCTTCTTTGAACTGAGAATGGATATCTTACAGAGCAGTGGAAAGGTGACTCTCTTGAAGCCACCTATGGAGGCGTCCTGCCAAGCAAATTATCTAATTTCGTAACTCGAGAAGATTGATTGGGTTGCCCTAATGAGGGTTGGATGCCTAATATTAAGATTTGATCTTTGGACAAGAAGCCATTCCTAGAAACACAAGGGCCAATGCTAACCCAAAAAATTATTTAAGTATAGTTGTGAACGCGGTTGCTGTGATGAACAAACCAATCGCTTTTCCAACAAAGTGATTGCAAGAATACGAGGGAAAAAAACTTTTTTTTTCTTTTTTAAAATTTATTTGATTCCAACCTCTTATTGGTGTTTTCCAAATCATATCGAAGATTGAACCGGATCCTCAAATGATGCGGACTCTAATCAAGTTTGAATTGGTCGAGGAAGACCGGATCGAAAATCGGATTAGTCCCCGATTGTGGCTTTTTTTTTTTTTTTCAAACTACTACTTCTCCTAAATAAGAGTAAGAGGAATATAGGGACAAGAATAATACGGGTATCATAACTCTCGTATGGGGAAATAGATCCTTTAACCTTTCCTTAGAAGTTTAGGTCCTAGCTTTACAATCTGGGCCGTTCGTGTTATGAATAGATGCCACAGATTATAACTAATAAAAAAATATAAAAAAAATTTAAAAGATTGCTTCATAAAAATCAATGATCTGGGCCGTCCGTTCAAAAATGGACAACGCAGATTGCAATGTTAGGTGCCTAACCTTCTAAGGGAAGGTTAGACGATCCGGATCCCTCGTATGGCGCTCACCTAAATAGCATCGATACCAACATGTGACACAAGACACGACACGGTATTCCGACACATTATTTTTAAAGAAATATAGAAATTCGACAAGTTGGGACGCATTCTAATATATTTATATATACTTGATTATATAAAAATATCGATTTGTTTTTTTTTCCTTATATTAGGGATTCACGATTATGTATTTTTTATGACTAGATATATTAATTTTGGGGTGGCTAGATATATGGCAAAAGTGTGTGTATATATATATATATATATATATATATATATATGTACATATATATATCATTTGATAAATCTACATTTGATCCCTAATTTTTTAAATATACTTAAAATTGACCATGTGCTTGTCGAAATAGCATGTCGGGATGCTGAACTTGTGTGTCTAAAACGCTGATCATATGTGGAGCACATGGCGAAGAGTGTCGGGAGAGTATCGAAGTGTGTCGAAATGTTAGAGAGTATCGAATATGACACCGTGGCCCTCGAAGAGTGTCGGTGCTTCCTAGGCGCTCACTTAAGAGCGATAACTTATTTTTTTCACTCGCTTAAGTGTTATACCGGAGTAAAATCCTTCATTTGAGTCCCAATCCGACATGGAACTATAAAAAAAAAAAAACCCAAAGTGCCATGTGGATTATTATTGCTATTATTATTATTATTATTATTATTATTTTATTATTTTATTATTTTATTATTGTGCCAGTGACTCTTGCCAGCCAGAGGGAAAAAAAAAAGTAAACATTAAAAAGAAAATCGTTCAGGTCGGAGGTACTTGGTCGAATTTTTAAATTTATGATATTTAAGTAAGCAACCAAAAAGAGTGACGACAATTAAGTGAGTGCGGTCGAAATTCTTGATATTTTTATGCCATGATAGAAAGATATCCCGTGAAGGGAACGATTATGATGAGACGAGGGACTTGAGAAATGAGTGACATGTCTACTAATTATTCCCAATCTTTTTTTCTTTTTCTTTTTCTTTTTATCCAAAACAAAAATAGTAAAACAATGTCCATCCATCCAATCATCCCCTCCCCATCTTATATTATATTACCTCTCCGACCATCCCACTCCCCACCAAAAACCAATACCTCCATCGCTGAACACTTCTGGACGAAAAATGGGAAGGAAGTGCTCGCGTTGTGGGAACATAGGCCACAACTCAAGGACTTGCATATCTTTCACGGGCGCAGCAAGCGCTTGTGGGCTCAAGCTCTTCGGCTTTCACCTTGACCAACCGCCGCCGCAGCCGCCGCCGCCGCCGCCTCGGCCGTCGTCTTCTTCTTCCTCGTCGCCGTCGTCGTCGTCGGCACCCTGTGGCTGTGCACATCCTTACTCACTTGCCATAAGGAAGAGTCTCAGCATGGACCGTCTGTCTTCTTCCTCGGCCTCCTCCTCCTCCTCGTCCCCGTCCTCATCTCTCTCCTCGCCGAGGGTTCTCGCCGACGAACGCTGCGATAGGACCTCCCTCGGGTATCTCTCCGGTGGCCTCGCCGCCGGATCCCAGGAGAAAAGGAAAGGTGAAGAGCATGGAACCTGAGCCATTATTAGCATCTCAGCTTCTTGTGTGCTTCATGAATTATCATGTCCTGCTGATTGTGTTTATGTGTTGTCGGATTGATTAAACTGTTAGGAGTACCGTGGACGGAGGAAGAGCATCGGACGTTCTTGGTCGGGCTAGAGAAGATGGGAAAAGGAGATTGGAGAGGCATCTCCAGGAACTACGTGACCACGAGAACCCCGACCCAAGTCGCGAGCCACGCCCAAAAATACTTCCTCCGGCAGGCTAGTCTTAACAAGAAGAAGCGACGATCCAGCCTCTTTGATATGGTTAGTTTTCGGTAACCATTTCGAAAGAAATATGTAACGATTCGAAGAATGGCGGACAAATTATTCGTTTGTCATGTGTTGCAGATTCGAGGCGGTTCTACTTTGCGCGAGCTGACCGAAAGACCACGCTTGATCACAAACAAGAGCTCTCTTCGTGCGATGAGCTCCTTCAAGCCCGGAGATGAAGAAAGCGATCGCGAGCCACATGGTTCGATTTCAAGAACTGTTTCATTTCATGATTTGGCCAATCGTTTCGAGCTGAAACCGTCACCATCGAACCCAATGATGGATCCACCGAGGGCTCGAACAGCACCAGACCTAGCGCTCACACTGGCTGTTCCAGTGCCAATAGACCAAAATGAAATCTCGCCTTCCTCTTTTCCACTGGAGGTGACCAATTAGGGTGACCTAAAACGATGACGTTTGCCTATATTGTTCTTAAACAATGCATGCGGTTTCTCCGCTCTCTCTCTCTCTATCTCTCTCTCTCTCTCTCAAGTCTCAATGGATCAAGAAGAGCAAAAGTGCAAATGTTTCCCATGTTACGGATGCTTCTTTTACTCTTTTCATACTGATAGAGGATTGTTATCAGTGGATGAGCAGAGATCTAGAAGGTGATCAGCAGATTTGTATTAGTTTGATTTAATCTCGCGTCCACGACTTTCCAAGACGCGATTTTTGAAGTTTCCGTTTTAATCTGAACTTTTCCGATCAGTTTCTACATATAATTTTTAGGAATTCACGGCAGTAGCGACGATGACATAAATCAGTTCACCGTTCACGCGACAAGAAGATTATACAAGCGTCGTTAGATTGCATGCGCTCACGGAAAATCAGTTCAATGCAATTTGTTCACACCACCCATATACGTGACGCAATTTCCAATTGCATTTTCGTCTCGTCCTTGTGCTCAAGTCCGAAGCAAAAATCTTGTTTAACGCGGGCTAACTTGGAGGAACGACACGTGTCCATTCGAATACTCCGTAACATTTAGTTAAGATTTCACCCAAATCGTGTGCACCCAGAGCGATGGCCCTCCGTCACGAGTCAAAATTTAGGGTTTCCAAAAACCAAGTTGTGCTGAGAAGAGAAACTGCAATCCATGCTCTCTCATGTCTGACTCACACCAGTCACAAGAAGATCCATCTTTTTCCAGGGGAGAGCAAATTATTAGATCGTTGCCGTTGCCATTTTCGCTTCCTCTGAATCGAAAGTCTAGAAGCATCAACGGAAGGACCACCTGCGCTTTTTCATGAAAGGCATATTTTTACGCACGCTAGGACACGACCACATGAAATTACGTTGTACGTAATTTAATACATCGGACAACAGAAAGGACAAAAGAAGGAATAGTTGTCGTCGAGATGTGAAAGCTTGGACCACCTCGACCTTTAATCCTCGCGAATCCGCAGCGATGGTCCTCCGCTGGAACCAGACCATGAAGTCCATGGACAGCCCTCCATCGAGAAGCTTTTTTCTGTTTCTGATGACTGGCCATTCATTTGAAACCGCATTGACATACTCAGATTGATTGGAATTGTTCCCCGACTTCTTTTGTCACGTTTTTTGTTCTTCAACACGGTGAAAACCGATGATCGGTCGTATGAATATGGTAATCGATTTGTAGGAGAGCATGCGGAGATTTTCGAGTCGATATCTAAACACTTTGTTAGTACGTTGCGTAAAGAAGTACCGCGATTGGGCAAGTTAAATTTAGTATAAAAAAAAAACCATAGAGATGCAACCATAAGAAGAGATTATGGAAACAGGTCGCCCGGCGTAAAACCGCAAATCGAGTTGCGCGAACCCAACAAATTAAAGGGCTTGATTGCGTAAAAAGAAGTTTGAGAATCCGATACCACGTTTTACCAGAGTTTTAGCTCATTATTGTACTTTTTTTCCCTTCTATTTTATTATGTTCAAATTGCTAATGAAAATTATTAAAATGCATATGTGAGTTATGTTAGAAAAGTCTCATATCAGAGAATCGATATGGTGTGAAACAGTTAATATATCTTAATTAACTCATCATTCATTGTCTTAAGCTTTTGAGTGAAAGCAGGTATAACCGGATGGTTCGGACTTAAACTCCTTCTTGACGATCTCCTCACTTAAAAAGATGTCTAGCTTTTGCTGCGCGCATAGAAAAAATAAGCCGGAGAATGGATCAGGGAATGAGATTTCAATTTCGGTGCACAGGGCAACAAGAATTTATGTGACCAGAAAAGTGACACATCTTGAAACGTCGGGTTGTCGCTGGAAAGATAAGGAGGAAATGCAGCTCGTCCACAGAGACTGAGTCAGAACTTGAAAGAAACCCGCTTTGTCGAGTCCTCTCGGCATTTGATGTTCAATAATGGAGTAAATCCACCTCCTTCTGTATCTTTGCGGGGGACATTTTCTAAGGCAGATGCGAAGTGGGGAACCTCGTTTGATGTTCAAGTCTTCCGTCCTCCTTTTTCGATATGTTTCTCCCGAATCGCAAGTGAGTGTAAGCAGATGAAACATCAAATATCGACGCGTCTTGCGAGAGTTTCTAGCGTTAAATCTCGAACGTGGGGAGAGAGAGACGAGAGCAAAACGTGGGGGCAAATTTGCGCGATCACGAGGCTGGTTAGTGGGAGTGAAAATCCGGGATTAAATGGAACTTTTAACTCGGATGAATCGAAACGGAGAACAGACGAAAATGTTAATCTCGACAGTGGGGCTATCCGAATCGGACGCATTTAGCCAGATCGTGAAATGCACACGTGTTGCTTAATGTTTGGTTAGTCAATCCGAACTCGAGTGCCGATATCTGTAGGGAAGGAAATAATGTGACATTGACTTGACGTGGAACGGCCACCCAATTAGATGCCAAATCAAAGTCCCGAGTGGTCTCTTCTTTCTGTACCCAAGAGATCTTTTGTTGGGGAGACCGTCCAGGTGAGATGTTTGGCTCATTAATTTTCCACGAAAGGGCGACCAAGCGTCTCAGAAATGTCGATCGTGCAATTGATTTGGGTGTCCAGAAAGGACATTCCTCGAGGATCCGAGACTGTTTTCATCCGGAACTGTGGGAGAAGGTCTGATCATTCACCTTGAAGTTGTCCTCCCACGACTCGGTATGCTTTTTTGCCTTTCTTAACTCTACTTCCGTCGCTGGGTCTGGAGCGGCCGGAACGATCAATAGATGTGTATGTGATGTAGAACAACTATCGCTTAATTATCTTGAAAATTATGATTGGCGAAAATCGAGAAAATTTCAATAATTCAATATAAATGATCTCGGATCACGCTCAAATTCGGCTGGTTGAAGCAAAACGACCGTCTAATTCAAAGTCACCGTTTTGCTGTGAGATACAATGTATTTTAGCATTTCGAAGTCTGTTAGACCACCTTTCAGGAGATTTTTTGATTTAGGCAATTTTCAATATTTATATTATTTGTAATATTTTATTCGAATTCTCTTAGATTAGCTTAGATATGATTTTGATAATGTTATCTTTAACGATTCTATTTTCTAAAGAGTACATCTCTATATAAAGGACGCCCATCTTTGTAATATTAATCTTATCATTCAATCAAATTCGAGTATTTTTTTAGAATTGTTTTCTAAGTTTACTTTTTTCTACGTCATTTGGTTTCAGAACAGATTTCTCCTGTGACGATGCTGAATAGGGTGAATGTCAATCTCCCCGTAGCTGAGGGCTGTGAAAATGAGCCTATTACACGAGATGAGTTCAATGAATTCGTGGGTTAATCCGATCGGAGGTTTCAAGAGATCCCGATGCCATCCAGCGTTTGTCCACAAACCAAGCACCTGGTGTTCTTCCAACCGAGCGAATTGATGTTGCTCGTAATCCTCAAGTTACCATGGAATGTAGAGGAAAACCCCAACATAGGCGTCAAGAATATGTTGAGGATACGGAAGATGAAGATGAAGATGAAGAGGATTTTCAGGACATGCCAATTCGTGGGGGTCATCGATATAGAGGATTCCAGGATGAGCACGTTCGTGGGGATCGCTGACATGGAGGTTATCGACGATATCCTGAGCAGTATCAATTGAAGATAGATCTCCCCACTTTTAATGGTAATTTAGATATTGAAGATTTTATGGATTGGCTTTGGGAGGTCGAAAAATTCTTCGATACTATGGAGATCGAAGAGGATTGTCAAGTGAAACTTGTGGCGAACAAGCTGAAGGGTGGCGTTTTGGCTTGGTGGGAACAGACTCAATTGACCCAACGCCGACAAGGAATGGCTCCTATCCGAACTTGGCGTCGGATGAAGCAGAAGTTGAAAACTCGGTTCCTCCCATCGAATTATGAGCGGTTGTTATTTCAGCAATTCCAAAATTGCAGGCAGTTGAATCGGTCAGTCTAGGCTTATACAAAAGAGTTTCTTCAACTCTCCGCCCGCAATAACCTTGATAAATCAGATGCCCAATAGACTGCTCAGTACATCAATGGGTTGCCATTCAATATTCAGGATCGAGTGTCCTTGCATCAATTATTTACTGTTGATGATGCTCAGGAAATGGTGAGAAAGGTTGAGATGCAACTGGAGAGAACTGGCCCTAATACTCGGGGTAACAGCTACTCGGGTTGTGGTCGTTCGGAAAAGGGAAAGCAAACTGAAGTTTCAGGTTCTTCGACACAGCAACATAGTGATACGAACCGAAATTCGGAGAGTACCGCATGATTGTCCAACGAATCGTTGACATCAAATAATCGCGCCCCTTATCCGAATACACAGAATCCTTAAGCCAAGCCTCAACCGATTAAATGCTATAAGTGTAAGCTGGGTTATCGTTCAAGAGATTGTCCATGGCAGAGGATGGCTAATATCGTTGAGCATGATGATGATGTATATGAGGAGGAGTGGGCGGATGAAGAAGAGATAGATGATGAAGTGGGTGAGCAAGTTAACTGTGTAGCCCGACGTCTATTACTTGCCCTGCGAATTGAGGACACCCAATGGAATCAGCTTTTTCACGCTAGATGTACTGTCAATGGCAAAGTATGTGATGTCATCGCCGATAGCGGGAGTTTCGAGAATAAAGTATCGAAGTCCTTGGTGGATCACCTGCAACTGAAAACAGAGCCGCATCATGCCCCTTATACAATTGGTTGGATTCGCAAATGAGCTGAACTTAAGGTAAATCAGCTATGTCGTTTATCTATCTCTATTGGAAAAGCGTATAAGGATACTATTGTTTGTGATGTTATGGATATGGATGTCTGCCATATCTTACTAGGGCGACCGTGGCAGTATGATGTTGATATTACCCATCGAGTTAGGGAGAATACTTACTCTTTTGTGTGGACAAAGACTAAGATTACATTGAAACCAAAGAATGACACTCCCCAGATAGTGAAGAAGCAAGACACGGGTGTTATGCTGAATATCCGTAAGCATGAAGGGATGTATATGATTATGGAGAAAGACAACAACAAGTGATTGTTTGTATTCATGATATTCTTAAGCCCTTGTTGAAGGCATTCAGTAATATTATGCTTGAGGACTTACCTGATGGATTACCTCCTTTGAGGGAAATCCAGCATGAGATTGATTTTCTTCCAGGTGTCAGTCTCCCTAACTTGCCATATTATCGGATGAATCCGAAGGAGAACCAAATTTTACAAGATCAAGTGGGAGAGCTCCTCCGAAAGGGTTTCTTGCGTGAGAGCAAAAGTCCTTGTACTATTCCTGAGTTTCTCACATCGAAAAAAGATGGAAGTATGCGGATATGTGTTGATAGCCGCGCCATCAACCGGATTATCATCAAGTACAGATTTCTGATTCCCCGACTCGACGATATACTTGCAAGACTTGCTGGATCCAGGGGCTTTACAAAGATTGATCTACGTAGCGGATATCACCAAGTTCGTATCCGTCCTGGTGATGAATGGAAGACGGCTTTAAAAACGAGAGCGGGTTCGTATGAATGGCTTGCTATGCCGTTTGGACTCACTAACGTGCCTAGCACTTTCATGCGTTTGATGACTTAGGTTCTCAAACCTTTTATTGGCAAGTTTGTGGTGGTTTTTTATTTATTTATGATATCCTTATATATAGTCCAGATGATTGGTAGCATATGGAGCACTTGAGAGATGTCTTGCTGGCCCTACAGTTGAATCAATTATTTCTTAATCTTAAGAAGTGTAGTTTCATGATAGAACAATTTCTTTTCATGGTTTTGTCGTTGGAGCAGATGGCCTTCACGTAGACGCCGAAAAGGTGGCTGCAATCCGCAGTTGGCCAGTACCTCAGAATGTTGGTGAGGCTCGTAGTTTCCATGACCTCGCGACATGTTACTGACGCTTCATCGGGAATTTTAGTACCATTATGGCCCCAATCACTGATTGTTTGAAGAAAGAGCAGTTTCATTCGGGTGATGAAGCTGAAGCCAGTTTTAATCTCATCAAAGAAAAAATCTCCACTGCTCTAGTATTAATGCTCCCCGATTTTGAAAAAGCGTTCGAGCTAGATTGCAATGCTTTTGGAATAGTGATTGGTGCTGTTCTTTCCCAAGAAGGTAAGCCTATTGCCTATTTTAGCGAAAAACTTAATGATGTTCGCAGATGATGGTTCACATATGAGCAGGAGTATTATGCTGTAGTATGAGGTATTAAGCATTGGCAGCCCTATCTTTATCAGCATGAGTTTGTTCTGAATATGGATCATCAGGCTCTTAAGTATATAAAGAACCAAAAACATCTAACAGGATGCATGCGCGATGGGTCTCCTTTTTGGAGCAATTTAATTTTGTGCTTTGTCATAAGGCAAGACACTTGAATAAAGTCGCAGATGCCCTTAGTCGACGTGTTGAGACATTAGTGACCGTGCGCAATGATATCATTGGTTTTGATCATCTTTGTTCTCTTTATACTAACGATGATGATTTTTGTGATACGTGGGAGAAGTGTTCTCAAGTAGGTTGTAATGGAGATATGATCATTCAAGACAAGTTCTTGTTCTTTGGGAACAGATTATGCATTCCTCGTGACTCTTTGCGAGAACAACTCATTCGAGAACTTCATGGCGGTATCTTGGGTGAACACTTGGATCGTGACAAAACTGTGGCTTTGATTGAAGAGAGATACTATTGGCCCCAACTGAAAAAGGATGTGGGGTGATTTGTTAATAAGTGTTATATTTGCCGGACAGCTAAGTGTCATTCTCAGAACACTGGGTTATATACTCCTCTGCATATTCCTACTGGTCCTTGGATAGATGTTTCAATGGATTTTGTGTTGGGACTCTCCCGAACGCAGCGCAGTTTCGATTATGTTTTTGTGGTGGTTGACAGGTTTTCGAAGATGGCACATTTCATTCCCTGTAAAAAGATTTCGAATGCTTCACATGTGGCGAGTTTATTCTTTCGTGATGTAGTCCACTTGCATGGTGTGCCCAAGACAATACCTCTGATCGTGACACCAAGTTCCTGAGCTACTTTTGACGGACTTTATGGCAATTGTTTGGAACTGATTTACAGTACAGTAGTTTTTTCTATCCATAGACTGATGGTCAAACGGAAGTCATCAACTGTACAATGGCTGATATTATTCGTTGTCTCTGTAGCGACATGCCCAACTAATGGGATCAATATATTGCTCCTGCTAAATTCCCTTTCAACAACACTGTCAATCGTTCAACTGGTAAATCTCCTTTTGAAGTTATCTATGGGCGGACTCCACATCATACTATTGATTTGGTTCCTCTACCAAATATCCCCGGTTATAATGTTGCGGCCGAAAATCTTGCAATGAAAATTATGAAAGTTTAAGCTGATGTGACTCGACAACTTGCTGCTTCTAATTCAAAGTATAAGGATGATGCTAACAAACGGCATCGTTCCAAGGTTTTTGACGAAGGCGATGAGGTGATGGTTTTACTACGCAAGGAGCGCTTTCCTGTTGGCATCTATAACAAGCCGAAGCTTAAGAAGGTTGATCCCTACCGCATTCTAAAGAAAATCAATGACAATGCATATGTTGTTGATCTTCCTGCTGATTTAAACATATCTCTGACCTTCAATGTGGCAGACTTATTCGAATATCATTCTTCTGATACTCATTTTTTTCCTAATATTAAATCGAGGACGAGTTCTTTTGAAGAAGAGGAGACTGATGTAGAACAGTTGGCGCTTAATTATCTTGAAAATCTGATCGGCGAAAATCGAAGAAATTTCAATGATTCGAGATAAATGATCTCGGATCGCGCTCAAATTCGGCCAGATGAAACGAAACGGCCGTCTGATTCGAAGTCACTGCTTCGCCGTGAGATACGATGAATTGTAGAATTTATGAGTCATTTAAACCATCTTTAAGGCAGTTTCTGATTTAGGCAATTTTCAACATTTTAATTATTTGTAATATTTAATTTGAATTCTCTTAGATTAACTTAAATATGATTTTAATAATGCTATCTTTAACAATTTTATTCTCTAAAAGAGTCTTATCTCTGTAAATAGGACGTTCACATTTGTCATATTAATCTTATCATTCAATCAAATTCGATATTTCTTTAAAATTATTTTTCAGTTTATTTCTCTCTACCTCGTTGTCCCCAGGACAGGACACTCCGCCAAATCCAACGAATTGTCGTACGTGCAGACATGTGCATTTCACTAGGATCGAAAGATCTGGATGCATTAAATAGTCACATATAGAAGAATACGACACCTGAACCACCCGTTTGCTTCGTAAGGCCTCGGACCAACCCGAGAGAGCTATATCATTACAAAGAACCGATCGCACATGACACGAAAAACCAAAAAAAAAAAAAAAAGCGTGTTAGAAATAAATGGATTCGGAACAACTTCAATGGGGACAACCAAGGGCTGGCCCCACGACGACCGGCGTGCTAATAATAATTCCTAAGAAGTTTCGAGTAGACGTATAGTATTTTAAATGCTCCTCTCTTGCTTGAAAAAAGCGTTTCGACGACAATGGCTGCTGCATTGCGGGGGAAACAGAATATATATTGCGACTAACGGCGGCGTCAAGATATGCCAAAATGTAAATAAATACATAGCAAAACCGGAGGAAGCGCTTATGATAATGCGGGAAAGTGTCAATATGATACACTAGTTAGGACACTACATCAGATCTTCGTTAGTTCATATCCGAAGTAGCTCGCCGAGAAGCTCAAAATTGTGAAGAGGGAAAAAATATGAATCAATCAACTTGCTAAACGACAGCAAAGAGAGCATGAATTTCCTACCTACATTTCCATGGACAATATGTTACACTAGAGGCCACCAAAGAGACTAAAAATTGACAACCTAGATCCAAAATTAGCAGTATATTTTCGCGTGTGAATCATATACACTCACCCATTTTTTTTTTCTTTTACTTGGGTTACGGTTGGCATGCTGTTCACTCTGATCTGATCAGAAATATGTACCGGGCGTAGGCAAACACAAGAAGAGCTTTCACAAAAGGAAGAAACCGCATGCTCAGTCAACCTCCTTTGCAGTCTTAGGCACCTGTCCCCCCAGAGTATAAGAAGCCCATCAGGAAAGGCGGGAAATTTGCATTTCTGTGGGTTTGTGATTTATTTAATATCATGAATCATGAGAGCCTTGGACCATGAAGGCAATACGCTTAGCACTTTCTGCACGTAGGCTATCTCCTTTATATCCAATCTGGGAGCAGAAACCACATTCAATATACCTCAAAGCGCTTGCTCCAGCAAGAATTTGCCGAAAGTACTTTTAAATTGCACGGTTCGCACCGGCCAATATAAATGTATAAGGAAAAGAGAGAATAATCGGGTGCATGGGATTACCTCACTAGGACTGTCTGGGATGAACCAGCCCAATAACACTCCAAGATGTACAACAGCGGGAATCAGCTTGAACAGCAATGGCGTGGTCACCTGAAAAGGCCCCATTGAAATGGTCATAAACATGCGCCTAATGTTTGCTAGAGGATTAAAAACGTGCTTCACGATTTTTAGACATTATGGAAGTTTAATCAGAACGGTTCACTACTAATTATGCACCATCTCTTCTAGTTCTAGTATGATAACTGTGACACAAGGGTCGTACAAGATTCAAGAAGATTCTCCATCAATGACAGATCAATGACAGTTCTTTTCCATCTTTTTTGCAACATCCTCATTCGCTATTGATACTAAGTAAGAAAAATATCTGGATTCTTGATACTATAAATAATTTACAGAATTCAAGCATCTTGAAGTCTTGACCTAGCAAGTGCTCATAGACACCAGAAAAAATTAATACGCAGCTATGCAGGGTATATTGAAAGACAGACAGTAAAGCTGATACATACCAAACTGAGAGCTGTGGTACCAAGTAGCAAGAGGTACAGTTTACCCTACGAACAACAGTAAACATCTTTAATTGCTTGGCTTAAGACACAAATAAAGCAAATATGTGCACGATCATCTTTTTTTCAGAGTTAATACTCTGATTTACAAAAGAATAGAATAATTTCTCTTTCTTTCTTCCTCTGCTAAGCAGAACTTTTGCAGTCCAAGGTTTCCAAACCCCAACACCCCCCCACCCCTCTTCTCCCCCTGGGGTAAAGGAATTTCAGGTGAATGTTCCAATGACTGAGTCAATAGATAAAACATACGCAACATTGATGCCTCTATCCTGCATGTATTCCCAGCTATCCATTTGTCCGTCTCTTCTACTATATAATATATTTTCGACATTTCACTTTAGGGAAAAATACAATAGCATCAAGAGGCGGGGGCTGCCCTCACCAACCTAGGTGTGGGCGTCCCCTCTAAAGTTACGCATAATATTATATGTGCTGCAAACACAGACTTCAAACTAAAATAAATTAAAGCACAGACCTCAATTATTCGAAGATTAGAAGCGCGACTGAGAAGGACAAAAGCAAATTCCCCAATCTGTGCCAGAGACATTCCCACCTACAGATAAAAAAATTAATCAAGATAGGGTAAGGAATGTGTCAAATACCTTAAGCAACCGAGAGAAGGTACCCAAGGAAATGCTATCTGGTAAAGTCTTACAAGAAGTGCAGTCTTGTTGTTGTATCCAAATCCTTTCACAACTGTGGCCACAACTACTGTTTTTACGATGATCACCAATATAACAGCTGCTAGTAAAATATCAACATGAGTCCAGAGAAAATGAATATGTATCAACATCCCGATGCTGGCAAGAAAAAGAGCAGCAAAGAAGTTTCGGATAGGTTCAACCTAAGAAAAAAGGACCAATGTAAGAGTATAACAACAGATTAAGTATAACAAGAAAAATAACGCCTAGACACGGTTGCAACAGAAATACGGAATAACATGGTCACTGATCGAAGTCAACAGTTACAACTTCCATGCCACCAAAAACATGCATGGTTTTTAGCAAGCTATTCACTAATGGTTTCTGAACGTTGGGGGACATGAAGCAACTCGAGTCACATTTAGTGCAGTCTACACTCAAAAATTCATCACCGTTTCTCGAAATTCTACATTCCATTGCAAAGCAGCGAAAGAAAATAAACAAGTTTGAGACTAGCAAGAAAGGAAAAGGAAAGAATTACTACAGATGCCAATTGCAGAATCATCTCTTGATATGTAAAAAGAGAACCAAAAAAGCAATAAGTGATATTGGTCATCAGCTGCTGTGTTTAGTAAATCTATTCTAGAAGGGAAATTCATACTTGTTCAAGTGTGTGTTGAGCTAGATCAGTCGTTGATATCATCACTCCAGCAGCAAAGGAGCCCAGTTCAAGGCTCAGGCCCAACTTGTCACTACACTGAAACAAGGACGACATATCATATTAAATACCAGTGGAACGTATGCACAAATATGAGCGCGGATATGCTGCAGATGACCTGATTCATCACTCTTAACACTTTACTTCATGCATTTACACAAAGTGACATGTACCAATACTTGTACAGGGGTAGAAGTACAATAGAAGTGCCAATATTTATATACGGAGATCACTTTAGTGCCAATATTTTTTTTTGGATCACTTAAGTGCCAAATCGGAGAAAAAATGATCACTTAAGCGCCAAATCGTCAGAATTAGCACTAAAGTGATCATTTTTTCGCTGGAATTAGCACTAAAGTGATCAACATCAACATCAACAACACCTTCATCCAAACTAGTTGGGGTCGGCAGTCGATGAACCCCAAAGAATCATAAAAATAAAAGCAGAATCAATCGAGGAAAAAGAGATAATGTGTAAAAATAAATAAATAAACAAAGATAAATATATATATTTATCTATACATCACCCCTCCACAACACTAACAGCCTTCCTCCACTCCATCCTAAGAATAAAAGATAAGGGCTCAAAGATAATTTGATCATCCATAACCAGGGCAAAAAGATAAGGGCTCAAAGCAAAACCTTGATGTAAGCCTACTGTGATTGGAATATAACTTGATGTGCCATTACAAGCCTTCACACATGTAGTAGCACCATCATACATGTCATTGATTGCCTCTACATACTTTGAAGGTACTTTTTAATTTTTAAGAATCCACCACAAAACCTTTATTGGAATCCTATCATACACCATCTCGAAATCAATAAACACCATATGGAGGTACTTCTTTCTTTCTCAAAGTGATCGTTTTTTCTCCGATTTGGCACTTAAGTAATAAAAAAAAAATTATTGACACTAAAGTAATATTCGTACACAAATATTGGCCCGTACTTTTGCCCTTGTGCAGGTGTTTCCAGATGAGTATTTAGTAATAGAATAGAAAGAAAGAGAAATAGAGCTAACCCAAGCAACAAGCAGGCAGAAAGCCACCGATGCCAATTGATAAAGTTCATTAGTCTGCATAGCATAAGTTCCAGTCAAACAGTATCTAACAACAAATATTCATTTTGAATGTAAAGTCTATGCTTACTTGTGATGACAAACTAATCATAAGCTTCAGGAACCACGGTACACATGTACGTGATAATATCGACAAAATCGCCAAAAATGCAATTAGAATCACCAACCTGGAACAGATAAAAATAATAATTATAGAGGATTATAACATCAGCAATCAGCATAGCGGGAAAATCTAACAAAAAAAAAAGAACATATGCCAGACATCATTATGTCAATTTACATATCACCAAATGTTTTCCAAATAGGGGATAAAATATAATAAGTGCAAAGTCAATACTAACATTAGCAAAACACTTGCTAAGACACACACATACTCCAGCAACAAAACAGATTCTTGTCATTATCACATAAAACTTTCAAATTTTTGGTATTAATCGTGCATATATGCTTGAATTTGTATAAAACCAGTTGAAAATCAGCAGATCCAATGCTCACGATTTAGTCATGGATATCACTCCTTGAAGGATGCCAGAAGTGCCACCAAGGACTGGAAGGAGAGCAAACAGCAAACCAACAGCACAATCCTGGATACCAAAAGGCTCAAAATGTGACGCAAGTAACAAAAGAATCTCAACAAACTTCAATTAGCGAACAACAATATGCATACCTGCAAAATAAGGGTTCCTATTGTAACCTGACCATGAAGAGCACTTATGCTATTTCTTTCCATCAAGAATTTTAAAACCTGCAAGCCCCAAGATAAAACAGGTTATACTTGATTGGTAATCCCATATTTGCCGCTAGAAAGCACTACGTACATTACTTAAAAAATGCATGCAAGATCAGGTGCAAGAGTCAAGCACAAAACCCAGCATTAGCAGTAGACAGTCAGATTCAACATCGGTAATAGCCCAAAACTCAGACAAACAAGATCAACCCAAGACCCTTTGATGCTAATGGCTAGAAGGACTCCTCCCTCCCTCCCTCGGCGCACGCATGAATATGAGAGAGAGGGAGAGGGAGAGGGAGAGAACAGAAGTTCACGTTAATGATAAGCGAATTTAGGAGACATCACTCTCCAAAATGATTCTAAAAAATTTTCTGAAATAACACTTGATGTTAATCTGTCTCGTGATGAAGCTTCCATATCCAAGACATCCTACTAACCTTAAGGCCAGTAGTGGAGAATCTTAAGAAGATTCCAACCTTCATCATAAGGAGGAAAAGGCAAGGCAGCAGATTGAGATTGCATTTCTTCTAGGTTTCGGAAGAGTATATTCAGAACTAGCTTTTGAGATTTTTAGAAGAAAATATCGAACGCTGCTGTCCGCATGCAACAACAATTACATCTAGTCTTCTCACAATCAAATCAACTTCATAATAATTAACAAATACAGAACATAAAATAGTCTACATTTATAATAAACAGACAGAAACAAAGAAAGATCAGAAAGAGAACTTTTATCTCAGCTTTATAGCAAGTTCAGTGAAAGAAAAGAATGATAACCAGCACGTTGCTTATAAAGAAGCGACGGCCAATGCAAGTTTGCCATTATAACTTCCAAGTGCAAAAGGGCTGTTGTGTGCAATAAGATTCTGAAAATAATTACCACAGCAGTCGAAGACATTGAAAGGAATGCACCAACAAATACCCCCTCTGAAGGTTTACCACCGCATAACTGCAAAAAGCATGAAGCCATACACATGAGGTCCTACATCTTAAATACATCAGAGCCACATTCACATAATGGGGAAAAAAACAAATCTCAAAGAAAACTTCTCTTCATGTAGTCCAAAAGAAAAGGGCTTGGATGTCATAAGTAGAGTCCTCTTATTGCTAACGTCATCCTGAATTATCTTATCTAAAAAGACGTGATTTGTACAATTCATGGTACAACATGAAAAGTCAGTAAAATTCAGGTAATCTTTTTCATCTGTTTAACAGTCAGGATGATTTTGCATGTAGTGCACGCATTTTTATGCATGATTGATGCAAATGTCCTAATAATATCAAGTGAAAGTCAAGTCCTTGACCCAAGGATGAGTCCACAGTTAATGTGATTTAATTAGTAATGACATATATCAGCTCATGCAGAAAATAATCAGCATACCGAGGCCGTTATTCCGCACAAGCAT
The DNA here is from genome assembly GCA_028455895.1 of Rhodomyrtus tomentosa. Taxonomy (NCBI): domain Eukaryota; kingdom Viridiplantae; phylum Streptophyta; class Magnoliopsida; order Myrtales; family Myrtaceae; genus Rhodomyrtus; species Rhodomyrtus tomentosa. The sequence continues at coordinate 39,521,755 of JAPCWY010000004.1, forward strand.
ATGAAAAGGAAAATCTGGAGAAGACCTCCCAGTACAGCAACTGCTCTGACAACTCGTAGCTGTAAAATGTCATACAAGAGGATTTGGCATCAATTGCTAACAACATACAATACACAAGATGAATATGCGAGGGTGCGCACAAAGAAACAAGGAAGGCAAGTCAAACCAACCTTAGTTGCTGAGAACTCAAGTCCAAGCGCAAAAAGAAGAAAAATTACACCAAACTGAGCAACTGTTTCAACCTGTGCATGTCAACAACAACATCAACATCAACAACACCTTCGTCCCAACTAGTTGGGGTCGGTAGTCGATGAACCCCAAAGAATCATAAAAATAAAAGCAGAATCAACCTGTGCATGAATTAATGACAAAATCAATATTAAGAAGGAATGATCCAGAGAAGTAGGGCAACCACCACGTGTGCAAAATTACTGTTTATAGTAACAATGTCAAGATAACTGCTTCAACTGCTTGTTGCACTAGTTTTTTACCAGAGGCAAATATGCATCTACCGTTTTAAACAAAGCCCTATCTCTCACAGGTACATCTGAAAATTAATAAATAAAAAAAAGGGCAAGCAAAGTTAAGCTAACATGATAAAGTTGTTTAAAATTTTCCTCCTTTAAAACTGCAAAACTTTGTATGACCTTCTACAGACCTTTCTCAGTTATTGTAAACGCCACACCTTAACCCGTATATATAAATGTGGAAGGCAAGCACGCATGATCAAGCTCAATGATTTAACAGAACCAACGAAAAACAATGTTCAGCACATAAATGGTCTCAACTAAAATCTGAAGCTTGATTGCACTTGATATAGCGCTCAGAATAGAGACAAAACAACATACTTGCACCAATTCGCTAACAAAGCTAAAGCCACCAGGTCCAATGAAAGATCCTGCAAGCAAATACCCGGTAATCACCTGCAAAGTTCATGAGAGACCCAATTAAGACTTTAAGTAAGACCACAAACCAGGTAGTCTTGACGACAAGGTGCAGCTTCCAGATGTGCAACCAAAGAAAGACCATAGACATATGGGACTTAACAAGAGGGTTTCTCTAAAACCTAGATAAAATAGAAGAAGAAGAGCTTGCAAAATCATACCGGCTGTCCAGCACAAGCAAAAGCAATGCCACCACAAGTTGCAGAGACAATGACAACTACAAGATCCGATATCAATCTGAAAGTATAGAAATACGAAAAGTTTGAATCAGCCGACACATCACTTTCCTCCAGATACAAGAAAACATGGCTTGAGCATATAATTGTATGCTAACCTTAAGTCTAACTGTAACACAGGGTACTTCGACTTTGGATTTGATATGATGAAGACATTGTCCTGCAGATAAATGTTCACATGATTGAGTTATGAAAATATTTTTTTACTAGAGGAGAGGCTTCAATGCAGAGAAGCCGACTTCCATTTGTGGAAAGGATTATGGCAGTTTCCTCATAATGGGATAAGAAGAGCAAAATAATACCGAACAAAAGAGTAATCTGAACTCCATACATCTGATTAAGACACAATATTATTTCTCATGTTACGTACCTTCCGATCAATAAGCATTGGTGTGTCTTCTGCTCGGTTCTCATTATCCAGGTTGAAAACAGTATGTAGCTGGAATGACCTGACACAAGGCTCAATAAATGACTCAGAGATCTCATTAATTTATTGCTAAGACGAAGAGCCTCGTCATAAAAGAATTGTAGACAGAACCACATAATAGAGAAGAAGACATACTTCTCCTCCTTGGTGTCATTCTTCTTGGACTTTACTCTAGCAACAGTTTCCAAAACTGCCTGATGAAACACAATATACCACATTCAATGAATGTTCAAGTAATAGAGCCCATTTAAGAAGCCATTTCTATAGTACACAGCTAATACACAAAGCAATTCTAATTTTGGATCAGTAACAGAAAAATCACTAATTTTTTTCCTATTCCAGGCTTTGATCAACAGAACAAACTGCAATGGCTCCAGCCCAGATTGCAGGTAGTTAGCCAAACTCTCTGAGAGATGTCTTCTTCTAAATAGCCTTTATGCAGGTTTTATGATGTAATCAGAGAGTCAATTACTCATAAAAATAGAATCCCACACAGACTAATCAATATTAATCTATCCATCGAGTTCTTTCATGATGAAAAGTTCAAAATTGTAGAAGATTTTGGTCAACTTGCTCCCTAGCAAGCAACAGATATACAAAGAATAAATGACTAAAACCAAAAAAACCCCATCAATTAAGATCAGACTCAACAGCAACATTACATACAGATGATGCTAACCTGCTGCCCTGCAACGCTGTTATTGAAGCTTCCAGGATCTGTAGCTGCAAGTAGCAAGACGGGATGGTAAGATGCCCACATGCATCATTAATCTAACGACTACCCCTTACAGAACCATTTTCTTATATTTCAGAAAGGAAAAGTACCAAGGAATTGCAAAAGCAAGTTCCTTAATCACTTCCATATTTTCATCCTTCGTCCTAGTGCAACACAAAAAAGAATCTGGAGCTGAACGCCAATCCAACATAATTCTGCTGATTGCAAACTAGACCATACAGTATGGACAAGCTGAACGCGTTAAACCAGAGAGTTTGAAAATCAGCAGCCATTAGGAGATCAACTGAAATGCAGCGAGAGAAATCGACTCTCGACTCCAACCTAATTGTTCAACAAAAAGAGCAATTGATTCCTTCACAGCACTCGGTAGCATCGACTCCACGCAAATGTCCTAGTCCCGGCGCGAATGCGAAACCCTAGCCCAACTACATCCCCAAACAAAAAACGCAAGGACCATCCCAAAGCGAGTCCAAGAGCACAGATCTAGCACAAACCTTCGTTCTGGTCGTTCTCGGTGAACTCCTTCTCGAGAGCGCGATCGATCATGTCGGCGAAGCTGTCCTCCTTGGATCTCGGCCGCGAGGCATTAAACTCGGCCGCGGTCGCATTGATTTCGTCCGCGAAGGCGGCGTTGGACCGGCCCGTCGAACCATCCGCGGCAAGCGAAGAGGGAAACCGGACGAGGAGAAGGAGGCCGCATGCGAGGAGCAACGGGAGAGGCACATTGGATCGAAGCCTCATTGCTGGGGGAGAGAGAGGGACGATGGTGCCCGAAGCGACACCGGATGGACGTGGCGAAGCGAGTGACGCCTTCCGCTTCCGCTTCGTCTTCTTCAGTCCAGTGTAGGCGTAGACAGAGGGGGAATGAGAGAGAGAGGGAAATGATTTTGTATGTATCGTTGAAGCTTTGGGGAAAATGGAGGTTCGACGTGAAAGTACCGAAGAGCCCTTTTTGGCATCCCTCCAGTGGCTGCGGCTGTGCCTGGGGCCCGCCAGGGAGAGTGGCCACTTGAAAAACTGCAATCCCCACGCGCTGGTCTCTCACGCGTGACGTACGTGTGGAGAATATGCTGCTACTCCATCATCGTGAATCCTGATCATTAGAACTTTCCTTTGCTCACTTTTCCATCTTTTTTTTTTCTTTGACAAGAGGAAAAAGGGGAAAACGTTGGATCAAGTGTAGCAATTCAGTAGTTTATGAAATTGTTTCGGACGCGCATGACAACGAGTTTTTTAATCAAAAAATATGTTTGATAATGATGCAAATTTTTTATTTTCGAAATAGAAATTCATCCACAAAATTTCTTTTCTTTGACTCTATTTCCAGCGGAGTTCCAGCAGCAGCCGCAGACGGTGAGGAGGAAGGAGGAACATGTTTCTTATTTTTGTTTCAGAAACAAAAAATTCAGTTTCTTTCCTACTTCTCACTTTCCAAAATTATTTCTGGGCCAAAAATTTAGTTCGGGAATAGAAAAATTCAATGGCATTATCAAACACATTTATATTCCAAACTTATTCTCCGAAATCCAAAAAAAAAAGAAATAAAAATGTTATCATGTGCGCCATTCGTGATAAGATGTATTGGACAAGAGAAAATTACTAAAAAAAAATTGAACTCGATATCAAATAAAATAAGAGTGTAAAGTGCGATTAATTATGGGATAAATTTTTTTTGACAGAATTATCTGACAATTAACGAGCAATAACCATTCGATGCTAAAGATAAGAGTGTTCATGATCGAATACCCGTTTTTCCCTGGATTCTTGTTTGGCCGTCACGTTAGGTAGTTGCTCCAATACCATAAAGTGCAATCTTAATCCACCATACTTAAATCGATTATGCTTTGAACGTTATTATTGAAAACCCACGTTAGCCGAAACCCGATGAGATCCAAACGGACAAGAAAAGGATTTTTCCTAAACCAATGCCTACGTTTGCTTGAAATATTCAGACACCCTTAGATTGAAAAGCAATTTCACTAAATTAAGAAGGGCTCTTTGTAATTATTGAAGGTTGGTGAGCAGTAGGTGAATCACAGGTTACGTCCATGCAGAAGAATTTAGCTCAATTTCTCTTTTACACTTTTGAATGCACTTGATTAGCTATAATTAGTTTAGGGTTCGCTGCTGTGCTTAGAGAGAAGGATTAATACACATTTATACTAACAAGCAAGAAGCATTTTTTTCATCACGAAATCGAAAGGGGGAGCCGTGTCAAAAATGACCAAGTTAGCACAAATGTACTGAGCCAACTCCATAAAAATTAGATGATTTGACGGTCACAATCAAGATATGTCATACCGAGTAATTCAAACTACTCCGCCGATCTTCCTTAGGTTGGGAAATATCCAACATCCACTAATTTTCCCTAAGGGCTCCCTCATGTTTCGAAAATCTAGTGACATTGCTAAATTTGCATCTAAGATCTCAACACAACAAATAGTTCGTGTTAAATATGGCATGATCTAACAGATTTGGATTTTACTTTACACAAAAAATAGTTTGGGGGGTAAATATGGCACGGAAAAATAATTTAGCGATTCTAGATATGCCGCAAGTGTCGATTTAAATGACGACATTTTACTCGAAATGGGAATATGGACAAATGATATTATCCAAATCAAATCTAATTTTTGTTTTGAGGGTTGGATGATAATGTGAGTTCCTTCATGATGAGAAGAAGAATATAAAAGAATATCTTTTGAGGTTGTTTGCCATGCACTCAAGGAAGATAGGAGCAGTTATTTACTTATTTATGTATGTCTTTGTTTTGTTGTATTAATGGGATTTCTGTTTTTTTTTTTATCATTATTTGTTTTTGGGCCACAAAAATTTATGGCAGCGTCAACAGGCGAGTGGACAACCGTCTCATGAAGGACGATCCCACTTTTTTCCTTCGATGTACGCGCGACCTTTACGTGAAATTGAACAGAGAGGATCAACTCTACGATGCATCCTCACGTGCAGTCGCACCTGCAGAGGAGGCCCACTTCCCTTCTTGACCAGCCCATCTTGGAGGTTGAGGGTTGGGCCTGCACATACCCAGAGAGAGAGAGAAGGAAGGGGGGTTGGTTCGCCGGTTTCGAACTGCCTCGACCCCTGGCACCCTCCACAACCATTGCCGGTGGCCCAGGGAAGGTGATGCTGAGGGTTGCGCAACCTCGAGAAAGAACCCGAATCTCGATTCGACTCTTGGCATCCCATGCGGCCTTGGGCGACCCTCGGCCACCCTCGACGACCATTGGCGATTGTTGGTAATCCTCACAAGGCCCTCAGCGAAGTTTATGATCTACTGCCCAAGTCTGGATATGGGGCGTCAGCTTCGGAGACGAAGGAGATGGACAATTTGTTTCATGAGGACGAGATTGGAATACGAAAATGTTAATGAGGGGATGATTGGAAGAAAGAAATCCGTTAAACCCCGATAGCATCATTTTCAGAATATCGAAAGTCACTTGGTCTCGGGCTGCATTGGGCTTTTAGCATTGAAAGCTGGATTTCGACCTAAAGGACTTTGCAATTGTGTTATCAAACACTCGGACGTCCTTTGGTAAAGTTATGTCAAACACATCTCACGTATTAGCTATTAGCTTATGATATTTAAAGGATCCTCACAACGAAGAGGTATGGATATGTACAATCTGGTAAAAATGGAAAACTAACAATGATGATCTATGCATTCATACAAAATGTTTACCCGCGTCGTTGCGCGGATTATCTTTCAAAAACATATTTGAAATTGAGTAGGAAGCATTTCAGCACAGGTGGCATTTGTTATGCTAAAATGTTTTCCTCAAAAAGCCAACGCCGACGAAATATCTTTCAAAACATGAATCAATTGATTCAAAACTAACGATGCTCGTTTTAATGTCACAACTTTTCACTGGATCACTCGACTGTCATTTTTGTATAAAAAAACAAAAAGATTGCTTAAGTACAGTTTGTGATTGGGGACGCCACATGTAGAGTTGTCAATATGGGTCATAGACCCATATTTAACTCATATTTTGTATAAAATGAGTCTTATATGGATCATTAATTTTGAAAGAACTCAATAAAAATGGGTCCAAATGATTGAAATAAAATTAAATGGGTCAATAATTAGTCCACACTTAAGCCCATTTTCGATCCATAAGAATAGCTCCTTCTATAAGTTGCACAAAGCCACAGTCGCCGGTCCCAGGCCCGGCCCCGGCCTCGAACCCGATTTAGGATCGGGACCGGGGCCGGGGCCAAGACAACCTAGGCCGGGGACTGAGGACGGGGCCGGGATCGACGATAAGGGTCGAGGACCGACGACCAAGGTTGGGGCTAGAGGCTGAGGACCAGGACCAGGGTCGGGACTTGGGGATCGAGGTTGGGGCCGGGGCCAGGACCGGCGACCGGGGGTTAGGCCAAGGTCGGGGCCGAGATCGACGACTGGGGCTGAGGATTGGGATTGGGGTCCGGGCCGACGACAGGGGCCGAGGCTGGGATCCGAGATTGGGGTAGGGATCAAGGCCGGGGGCAGGGACGGGACCGGGGACCGAGGGGCGGGGACGGGACCGGGGACCGAGGGGCGGGGACGGGATTGGGGCCGGGGATCGAGGATGGAGCCAAGGGTCAGGAACAGGGTCGGGGCTGAAGCCTGGTTGGGGTCGGGTTCGTGGCTGTGGCCGGGACTAGGGCTGGGGCCGAGATCGGAATGGCCGACTAGGGCCGGGGCCGGCGCCAAAAGCTAGGGTCTAGGCAAGAGACGGGGCTTACGACTGGGACAGGAGTTAGGGACTAGGACCGGGACCAAGATCGATGACCGAGGCCTATGATCGAGACCGGGGCTTGGGCCGGGGCCGAGGTCGGCACCTGTTACCGGCCCTGGTCCCGGTCGCAAGCCTCGACCCCGATCTCAGTTCCGATCGCCTCCACTGGTTTCGGTCGCTTTAAAAATTTCATTATATTTTTTATTGAATGGAAATATTTTAGAAATATTATTTTTAAAAAATATTATTGTGTTTTGATAATATGGGTCAAAACGGTCTAGTCAGGTATGGGTCTGTTGCGGGTCGGGTCAAGTATGAGTCATTAAATATGGGTCAATATGGATCGGATCATATTCGACTCGACCCACCCATTTGACACCTGTAACCACATATAATATTCTCTCTCTTTTTTTCGGCAAATGTGGCTTGCCGCCTCTCAGGGTCAGCATAATCGCCTAAACGACATCGTTCAACATGTTTGCCTAGGTGTAAACCTCAATTCTCTCAAATGCAATGACACCAAAAGAGGATTCGAAATCTCCAAGGGGAAATCCTAGTTCTCCAACAAGGCTCGATGTTGCCCTTCCAAACCATATCATCTTTTTTTTTTTTGTAAGTCCAAACCATATCATCTTTCCGTCCTAATATAATCATTAATCAAGAAGAGGGCTACCCTTCAAGATTTCACGTGTCGTGTTACCGGCGGTCGACCAACAAAGACCAGCATCGATACCGCAAAATCATTGGCAATCTCGCACGACCTCGCAATCACCTTAGGCGACATGTAGCGGAGCGAGAGACACGTTTTCATGAGGGACAACAAGCATTGAGGCTATGAGAGAGAGGTTAAATTGCTTTAGTGCGGCCTAGTCTTGTATATTAAATGACACCTCATTTGTAACGATCTGATCCGACGAGAACGAAGAGTGATTGTCAGGATCAGAGGACCCAGACAAAATCGGCTCCTAGTAGATTTTTTGGATGACGAAGGGGGCATAAATAAATCGAACTGTCGCTTAATTAGGGAGAGAATGAGTTTGCATTATGCATGTAAAAACTGAAATTAACTCGCGAAAATGCCTTTTGGCGTAATGATAAAGTTAAGTTTTGGAACTCCAAAATTAAACGTACATGGGTGACCTCCTAAGAAGGTACACGTGTTTACGCACAAAACCATGATACTCTGATGTATTAGCATTATCCCTGACGCCACGTCATCATCACGTGCACTTTCGTTGTTTTTTTTTTTATTGTTAAAAAGTCACGTATGTATCAACATTTAAATCAAAAGATGACGGGATACTTTTGTCGAATTTAATGGGCATAGCAGTTAAATGATCATTTTTTTTCGATGTGACATTAGATAATACGACAAAAAGTTTTGGATGTTACGATACTTCTAATATACTTTTTTCCCCTCAACAAATATAGGAAAAAAATTAAATTTGAATATTTTTTTCAGTAAAAAAAATTTTGAATAGTCAAATAATGAAGGAAGATATGGCTTTTTTTTTTCTAGTTTTGTTGGAAAAGCATCCAAAAAAATTTCCAGTCATTAAGAGTCGAATTCTAGTAATTTACAATCCTAAAGCGGCACAATTAGAGAAAGATTTTATATTTGTATGCTCACATAGATGTACAAAGGTCGAAAACAAAATCCAAATCGCCATGTGATTCTAATTATTGCTCTCTCATGCATCCACTAAGGAGTTGAATGATAACCATTCTGTTTCAAAAATAAATTTCTTGCTAGAAATGATTTTTTCTATTTCTGTTTTTGGATGAGTTTTTAAGCCAAAAAAAAGGATTTCGTAATGACATAAAATTTCTGATCATAAAATAAAAATTTGTTTGACAAGAATTGAAGATTTCTAATTCTAGAAAATGCAGCGGCCAACAACCAACGATCGACGGCAACTGGCAAGGGGTGAGGGGCGGGGCGACGGCGGTTGGCAAAAATTTTTATTTCTGTTTCTTCAAGAAACAAATTTTTTTTGTTTCTCATTTCTACTTCAAATCTATTTCTCGAATAACTTTTTGTTCCAAAAATAGAAAAATGGAATTGCATTACCAAACGATTTCTATTCCAAACATATTCTAGAAACAAGTTTGGAACAGAAATTCTATTTATGGAATGTTATCATGCATCCCCTAAAACAAATGCAGACTTTAATATGAATTTAATGCTAAGCTTAATAAAATAAAAGGAAATGCTTTTTTGACAATCTAACAGTACTGTCATTTATTATTGTGGGGTCAGAAATATGGCAATACTATCATATTGTCAGGTTAGCGATTTTTTATAAATAAATAAAACATACAACCGAGAAAATGGGCTCTGTCCATCAATTTCCTGCTCTAACTTGCTGCTAATACCAGCAGTAGTAATGCCAGGTTTTTTCACGGCATAAAAAAGCATAAGACACCAAAAACCCCAATCATGTTATTATACAAATCACCTAATCACGATTAATTAAGGATGATTAGCAATTATCGTGCCAGAATGAAGCCCCGGATGCAGATCCTCCATCCCTCGTTACGTCTCGTCCGGATCGCATTCGTAAGACTTCGACACTTGCGGGCTCAATTTCGAATTTTACACACGGAGTGAAGAGAAGAGAATCGTAATAATACGGAAAATTTACTTTTAAGCGAACAGTTAAAATAGACTAACCGCGCCATTGGATTACGGTACTTCGAAAAAAATGAAAAGAAACCCAAAACAGGCGATCAAATTCTCTCTCACTGTTTATTCCCACTCGACGCGGAGTAACAAACAAGATCATGTACTCAAACTTAGCGTAACAGAGGACAGACCACTCTGCCCGCTAGCCTTAGAAATGTCAGACAACATCAATATCAGTACGATGTACGAGAGATGAACGATTGAAATCTCAAGGTGCTACCGGAACAAACTAGGGAACGTTGACGCTATGCACGGCATTCAGTCACTGGTCAGACATGCATCTTCTTCTCTCTAATCGGTGGAAAATAGTTGATTGAACTAGGAAGAATCACTTGGCACTCCTATTGCAACATCTAATCAGCCAAAAGAGCAGTAACCCAACAACAATAAAGGCCAAAGATTCATACTTTAATACAATCTGCCTGTACTAGAGGCCACTAACGGTTAAAATCTGCATCATGTCAGATATGCAGATACCCACATATGCCATGATTCGACTCTGCTAAGTCCGTTCTTAATTTAACATCTCTCAGTACAAAGAACAATTCCGACATTATCATGTCCCGATAATGCACCTCGAACTTGTATTTGCATAATGCATGTAAATATTTAGAGCTCCTGGAACCTCACCCACGCTCTCACATGAAGCCAATTTGGGCAAAACGTCAATAGATTTCTGTAGGATACGAGACAAGATATACATCATCAACAACCATATTGGAAGCACCTGAGTCCAATATCGACCTAAATTTGATTGAGACTGCAATAGGACTTGTCAAAATCTTGCCAACAATTGATGATATTGAAAAGATTCTTGGTCAAACCGTCCACAGGTAGTTTCCAAGTTAATATTCCCGGTTTCCTGTTTCAAGAGGCTATTTGAAACAGCTAAATTTGGTTCCACACAGCACCTAGTTTTGTTTGACCTTGATTGTTGCTGCTAAAGAAACCACCAATGTGGATGTGTCTCCCAAAGTGTATAAACCATAACCTAGTTGGCATAGAATACTACCATGCTTGCTTATGCTTGTGTTTATGTGTGCACATGTGGGGGGAAGAGAGGAATGAGCCGTGGTCTTACGAGGAGAAAATAACCCAATCAGGAAATTTTCAATAAGAATTATAATAAAAGCTTTCTTGCATTTCAAGAGAGAGATTATTCACGCATAGAAATGGGATGCTATCACATGGCGGTGATTAACAGAACTTGGACTTTACATGTTAGATTCGAGGCACCACAGTATCCCTTCAAACAAGGTTGCAGTTAATCTGTAACTGACTTCTCTTCTAGTCTAACTACCCACAACCAGAATACAGTAAAAGGAAATAATCCATATCCCAAAGTCTAGGCCTATAAATACTCCTCAAGAATCATCCTATCCGCACAAACAAATATGGAGAAAAACACAGAAAGGAAGGAGATGGAGGTCCCTGTAATAGACTTTAGCCAGCTCGATGGAGAGAACAGGAGCAAGACTATGACACTACTTCGCGATGCTTGCAAGAAATATGGCTCCTTTAAGGTACATATTGTCAATTACTACAGATGAACCTAGAAACTCATCTTGTGCCACAGTTAATGGTATTAGCTATGTTTGCAGATTGAGAACCATGGAGCAGACAAAAAGTTGACAGAGAAGGTGACGCATTTTGTCAATTCAAACTATGAGCAAAATTTGAAGGAAACTTCCTATAATTCAGAAGTAGCTAAAAGATTGGAAAATGGACATACTAGAGACACAGACTGGGAGAGCAACTTTTTCATTTCACATCGTCCAAAATCCAACATCAATGTGTTTCCAAACCTTTCTGAAGATCTTTGGTAAGTTCACAGGTATCTTCACAACAAATTGACACGCACAATTTATGAAACAGAAAGTTCCGTTACTTATGTATATGCATATTGAGTAACTAGAGCTGCACAATTGCAGCAAGGCAATGGATGACTACATAGATTCACTAATTGTGCTAGCCGAGAAGCTCTCAGAGCTCATGTGTGAGAATCTTGGCTTGGATAAAGATCACATAAAGGAAGTTTTCTCCGGAGAAAAAGGTCCTTCTGCGGGGACAAAGGTGGCAAAATACCCACCATGCCCCCATCCTGAACATGTAAGGGGACTCAGAGAGCACACTGATGCCGGTGGGATCATACTCTTGCTCCAAGATGATCAAGTCCCAGTACTTGAATTCCTCAAAGAAAGAAACTGGATACAGATTCCACCATCTAAGAACAACACCATCTTTGTGAATACAGGTGATTGAGCAATGGAAGGTATAGCAGTGCATTGCACAGGGTGATGGCCAAGAAAAATGGAAGCAGACTCTCCATTGCAACCTTATATAATCCTGCTACTGATGCCATCATATCTCCAGGTCCGAAACTACTATACCCCAATTACTTTAGTTTTGGAGATTATCTAAAACTTTACTCCACTATAAAGTTTCCAGAAAAGGAGCCCCGATTTGAGTCCTTAAAGAAAATGGACCAATAGCCCTTGTGGTCTGCCTGTCTAAAATGTATTTCCTACCAGTTTGGGTTTCCTTGTCACTTCCGAAACATGTGTGATATAATTCCACGAAACAACATCAATATCAACATCAACAACACATTTATCCCAAACTAGTTAGAGTCGGCGGTCGATGAACTCCAAAGATTCATAAAATAAAAGCAAGATCATTCGAGAGAAAAGAGATAAATATGTAAAAATAAATAAACAAATATAAAAATATAGATATATATACATATATATTTATCTATGGAGAAATAACTAAAAAGGACAGTTAGGAACATGGGATTCTGCCCCTCCACAATACTAATAGCCTTCTTTCACTCCAACCTAAGACAAACCATACACTAATCTATTTCTCACTTCATTAAATCTTGTTTACTACCTTCTCCTAAGAAAGTTTCGGCTGACCTCTTCCTTTTTTTGTGTTGTGCTCTCGGTAGCAAATTTCTATTCTTACCGGAGCATCTAGGAACCTTTGGAGAATATGCCCAAACTATCTCAATCTATGTTCTCTCATATTTTCTGCCACAGGTTCTACTCCAACTTTTCGTCGAATATCTTCATTCCTTATCTTATTCAGCCTCGTATGACCACACATCCACCTTAATATCCTCATCACCTTTTGTTGTCTTATGTCTATCTATTATTGATAATATGCATATTCATGAAGTCAGCTGTCTCACATGCAAAAAGTAACATGCAAAACTACAGAAATAACCATGTCAGAAACGTAGCAAGTGAACGAGAAAGCAATCAGGTTTATTACGTTATTATCATCCCACAAGGTTGATGAACGTCTTTGGAGACCACGCACTTACAGCACTAGGCCTTTTGACTTCCTTGAACAATAAAAATCAGATACATACTGCAAAGCAAGCTGTGTACATTCTTTGAAATTCCGGATCAGCAGACTTGAAGTTGCATACTTTTTATTCTGATCTAGACCATATAATACGAGCCCAAGATAATTATGTGATGAACTGTCACTTGTGATGGTCTATGGTAATCAATCGTAAGAATCATCCAAGCATACGAATTTTTACTTTTTTCTTGACAAAATCCGAATAAAGAGATGGTCATAAAGTTGACTATTTACCAACATAGAAATTCCGAGTAATAGTATCCTAATTCTGGCATAGCTTATTCAACTTCTTGGGGGTTAAATGACTGTTTCTCATATTAGGGTCGATAGTGGGCGGAAAGTTATTAGCATTGGCGTACGATTTGTCGTAGGACGGAGCGGAGGAAAGCTATTAGCATTGTGGAGAGTCAACATTCCTATGTTCCCGACCGTCCGTTTTAGTCTTTTTTCCGGTGTATATTTTAATATATTTTATTTTTATTTATTTATTCTTATATAATTATTTCTTTTTCCTCAATCAGTCTTGCTTCTATTTTATCTATTTTTGGGTTCATTGACTGCTGACTCCAACTAGTTTGGGATAAAGGTAATGTTGATGTTGTTGAATGAGGAAAGTGCAAATCTGCTCCAAAGAAGAAGACTGTATGCACAATGATATCTAGCAATTGACCAATCAGCTATGAAGCTACATGCCATTCAGATTGAGCAGGAATCTTAAAATCAGAGGAGTTCATTTGTTAGCTAAGACTGCATGTATGCATGATGATATCAAGCAATTGACCAATCAGCTACGAAGCTACACGCTATTCAGATTGAGCAGGAATCTTAGAATCAGCGGAGTTCATTTGTTAGCAAATTAGCAGGAACAGCACAAATCATGGAAGAAAATACAAAGAAGGCCTATAAGTTTGATAACTTTGACAAAATGGACTTTGTCACCAGAGTATTGGTACATTCAACTGCTCTAGTCAACGACTGCTTATGGAACTTCAATGATGAAGAGCATTTGGTGACTAAACATAGTAAAAAATTTCCAAACTTCAAAGATTTTGAGAACCTTAACGACGACTTCTGTACCGAGTTAATAATACAATCAACTGACTCCTGGGTCAGATGAATATTATGATTCAGTAAGTTCTGAAACATATTAAACAAGGATTCTGTCCATACCAGTTCAGGAGATATTAGGCATTGATGAGAGGGTAAGCATACGAGTTTCTTGTTATTTTTCCCATCGCACAACAGCTTGTGGCAGAAGGCCGTGACATGAGCTGGATGCAAGCATTCCTTGATGACCCTAGAAATAGCCTCGCAGACAGGGTTATTTAGACCTTCCTTTCGCATTATAAGTGGCAATAACAGTGCATATTCTGTAGCTTTCTGATGAAGCTTGCAGTATTGTATTGTTGCAGTTAATAGAACACGAGTTACTGGGACTTCAAGAACCAATAGTCTAGGAAGGATAATAGAGCAGAGAACAAGGCTTGGCCAAGTAAACTCTCCTCGGCTTCCATCTGTAAGGTGGGAAATCAGAACTGAAGCAGCCTCATCGTCTGCTTTCCAAGGTTCAATCAGTTCCAGAACTCCAACAGAATTTAACCTTTTTCCCAAGCAGATTTCGCGGATTGCACTCGCCAAGGCAACAGTTCGGCTAGTAGATTCGAAATTTGCAATCTGAGCTCTCAAACTCTTTGCCTTATCCTGAATTTCAGGTTCTAGGGGAACTCCCAGGGAATCGAAAATCTCAATGTCTTCCACATCTTCATCCATAGGTTCCACATCAAGTTCTCGAGCCTCGCTCAACAACTCCTCATTCTTCTCGCCGTCCGGGAAAGACTCTGCCGAGTTGAATTCATCCAGCGACACAGGAAGCCAAGGCAGAAGCACACGAGTGGCAGCCACCTCATTTTTAAGCCAAACCGGTACGGACTCAAACTCATCGCCAGTTCTTTCTTCACCCGAATCCAAACCCAATCGAGAGATCCACTCGTAATCCGACTCAGGCATTACATCGAGAAGGTGTCGGGCAGCCCTAGCCACCCAAAAATCTACCTCATCGCCACCACGCAAAATGCCACGGGCAAGACTCGATAAGTCCCTGACGCAGAATCTCTGGCGCTCGCAAGTGAGGAACGACAAAATCCGCGATTGCACCATAGCGGGCAAAGTCTGTATAAACATAACCCTACAGAGCGACGAGCAAACGGCCTCAATAAAGTCTACCGACAAATCAAACATTACCCAACAAACAAAAAATGTTCTTTTCTTCAATGGACTGGGTTTTACCTTTTTGTCTGAGCAGGTGGAGGAGACGAAGGAAAAGGGTAGCCTTGGGCAATGGCGTCGTAAGGTTTCGAGAGAAGAGAGAGGAAAGAGGCGGTGGTGACGGGCGTGGCCGAGGTTGAGGACGAAGAGAAAGACTCTTGTAGCCACCGAGACGCGTCGGTCTCAGGCGTCGGAGAGTTGAGGAATATGTCGAACAGTGGAGTCCATGACTCCATTCTCGTTCGTCGCTTCGTTTCCGCGAGACTTGCGATGGGGAAAGGGCGGGAACTCGTACGACTAAAATGTGCGTAGTTTCCGCATTTGGATTTAACGAAGCCAAGGCCAAAAGACGGGGACGTCGGGCGGCGCGTGTCGTGCGTCTCTCAGGCCGCGGCTGGGGATCGGCCTTGGTTCATTTCGGGCTATAATTTGGCGCCAGACAGAAGGCAATTTCCAAATTAGGATTTTAAAAAAATATATTTATCAAATTAATATATATAATTGGATGCTGCTCGGTAATTGGGCCGCCGAGTGACACCCAATTCGAGAGTTGGGCCCCATTCGGCGGCCCAATTGCCAAGCAAGTGGTTGCCTCGCCCCCCCAATCGATAATTGGGTCGTCGATTGGGGCCCAAAACAGGATTTGGGCCCAGTTCGGCGGCCCAATTGCAGACGGGGCTGCAATTTAATTTTTTTTATTTTCTTTTTTTGTCAATGAATTTGTCTCAAAAAATTACGCAAAAAAATAAATCGTCCCAAACGGACACATGAGCAATGAGATATGCCCTTTCAAAGTATTATTCCGTCGAATTTTCAAAGCTTTGCTAATTTAGGCATCCATTTAAACGAGTAAAGTATCATCCCCACCTTTTATGGGTAGGCACTCCTTCTCAGAATTCTCCCGGATTGGATTTTTTTTTTTTTTGGGGGGGGGGGTTGGTTTTTTTCTCCGCTGAGGTGGGAGTGATATACGTCACTAGGGGTTCTTTTTCCCGTGTGTTATGCTTAAGGTGGTGGGGGATTCCTTGTTACCCTACATTCTTGGATCATGTCTATCTTACGCGAGAGATACGTGAGATTTTTGACTCGACAATTTGAAATGTGTCGAATTGATCGCGTGAGTCCAAAAGCCCCTGTTGGTATCCTTTGTTGAGCTCGAGCAGCTTGAGTTTGAAACAGTTTTGTGGGTACTGGGGTTGGTCGCTTGTTTATGATAATTTACTCATTTAAATGGATGCCTAAATTAGCAAAGTTTTAAAAATTTGACGAAATAATATTTTGAAAGGGCATATCTCATCGCTCAAGTGTTTGTTTGGGAAGAATTTTTTTTTATTTCGTGTAATTTTTCGAGATGAATCCATTGACAAAAAAGAAAATAAAAAAATAAATTTCAACTCCACTCGACAATTGGGGGGCGAGACAGCCACCCGCTCGATAATTGGACCGCCAAGCGGGGCCCAACTCGAGAATTGGGTGTCGCTCGACTGCCCAATTGCCGAGCGGCACCCAATTTGATATATATTTAAAATATTAATTTGATAGATATACTTTTTTAAAATCCTAATTTGGAAAATTGCCCACATAAGTTGGAGATCGCGCATGGGACAAGGCATACGCGCCACTGGCGACAGTTTAGCCTTTGTACGCAGTGGACACACTGCGACGGCAATGGAGAGAAAGGGCTGGTGAGTTGGTTCTCGGTCGAGGAGCGACGAAATGCAATAGAAATTAGAGTTAATGTCACCCAAAACCTCAAATTAATACAATGTGATAAATTTATAATTAGTGTAAATATATTAATAAGTGAATGTTTCACCTTCCACCCTTTTTCCTCTTCTGAGGATTGATTACGTACATTAAGAAGGATTGATGAGGATTGATTATGTACATTAAGGAGGATTGATGATCATTGATGTTTAGCATTTCATATTTCATGAACGTTTTTACTCTCCGGCCTATAAATAGAGGCTTGTGTATCTTGTTGAAGAGAATGAAAATAAGTTGACATTTTCCTCTCACTTTTCTCTTGTCTCTTCTTTCTCTCATTATATTCCCGATAGAGTTTTATAAGTTGATTCCAAAGATCGTCATTTTCTTTTACAAGATGTTATTAGCACGAACCGGTTAGAATATTGGATATCGCTCAAGTCATCGATTATGCTAAGCAATGACCTCGAAGAGAACAATGGTATTCTTTGCCTTGTAGATAGTGGTACTACACACACTATCCTCTAGGAGAGGAAGTTCTTTGAGACATTGAAAAAATGCGAAGGGAGTATCACCACTATTTCAAGCGATAGTAAAATTATTACAGGCTCCGGAAGAGCTCATGTAATACTTACTACCAATGGGCACAATTTTTTTTTTAAATTAATGATGCTTTATTTTGCCCACGGTCTAAAAAGAACTTGCTCGGTTTTAAAGATATTCGTTCCAATGGATTTCACGTTGAAACCGAGATCGAAAGTAGTAAAGAATACTTGTATCTAACCTAGATGAATGGATACAGAAAATAAATTAAGAAAAATTTACCACAATTCTCCTCTGGGTTATATTATACTTACGTACACGTAAGTAATAAACACGTTGCGACGAACCTGAAGTTTGCAAATCCAGAAGATTTTCAATTATGGCATGACCGTTTGGGTCACCCTGGGTCGATTATGATGCATCGAATATTAATTCATTTAGTTGGGCATTCATTAACAAATCGCAGGCTCCCTTCATCCACTGATTATGTATGCGATGCATGCGCTGATGGTAAATTAATTGTATGGCTGTCTCGTATTAAAGTAAGGGTGGAATTTCCTATATTTTTGCATAGAATTCAAGGAGATATATGTGGGCCTATCCACCTTGCATGTGAAACTTTCAAGTACTTTATGGTTATGATTGATGCTTCAACGCGATAGACATATCTTGACCTGTTGTCAACACGTAAAATGACCTTTGCAAAATTACTCACTCAGCTTATTAAATTACGTGTACAATTTTCTGATTACCCGATTCAGAAGATCCGGTTAGATAATGCTAGTGAGCTTACATCTAAAACTTTTGATGACTATTGTATGGCCATTGGGATAGACGTGGAGCATCATGTACCACATACTCATACATAGAATGGCCTAACAGAATCTTTAATTAAACACCTGAAAATGATTACTAGATCGTTGCTATCAAGGGCCAAATTACCTTTTAGTTTATGGGGATATGCGATATTGCATGCTGCATCATTGATTAGAATCCGACCTATTGCATATCATGAATACTCCCTGATTCAACTTGTATGTGGATGTGAACCTGATGTTTCCCATTTAGGAATTTTTGGTTGTGCCATTTATGTTCCTATACCACCTCCACAGTGTTCCAAAATGGAGCCTCAGCGTCAACTTGGTATTTATGTGGAATACGAATCTTCATCTATTCTAAATTATTTGGAGCCTCATACGAGTGACTTGTTTACTGCCCGGTTTGCTAACCGTATATTTGATGAGACACTTTTTCCGGTATTAGGGAGAGAAAGTCGAAGCTTAAAGAATGCTTTCTTGGAAGGAAGATCAATTGAATTATCTTGATCCATGTACAAGCCTGACTGAGCTTGAAGTTCAAAAGATTATTAACTTGCAACATTTAGTAAGTAAACTGCCAGATGCATTTATTGGTCACAAAAGGGGTAGTTAAGTCCTATGTTCCTGCAAAAAACGCATCACCTAGAGTGGAGATTCCTTTGAGACCAAAAATGTCTGATGAGCCTAGTCAACGCTGGAGGCGTGGACGACCCCTAGGGGCCAAAGACATAAATCAACGGAAAAGAAAAACCATTCAGTCACCCAATGCGCCTCCTGTAGAGGATGTAGAGGAAAACAATCCCGGTGAAGTTAGTGCAGTTGCCCCAAATGACAATCCCAGGAATACGGAACGGCCAAATCCTATTGATCTGAAAAACGATGAGAATTTGGTTGATGTCAATATCGAGGTTGCAGTAAATTATATGAATACATGAATGAAATATGACAAAATTATAACTGTCGTCGACGACTTCTTTGCCTCTTCAGTGTCACTTACTGTCTCAAAAGATAGTCTGGATCTAGAACCAATTCTTGAATGCCAGAAGCGTTCAGATTGGATTAAATAGAAGGAGACAATTAAGGCAAAACTAGACTTGCTTAATAAATGTTGCGTTTTTGAACCTGTTGTGTAAACACCCAAAGATGTTATCACTGTTGAATATAAATGGGTGTTTCCAAGAAAGCACAATGAAAAGAACGAGGTTATAAGATATAAAGCGAGACTAGTTGCCCAAGAATTTTCAAAGAGACCCGGTATAGGCTTTGATGTCACTTATTCTCCCGTAATGTACAATATTAGGTTTCGTTATTTAATCAGTATGGCAGTAAGTATGAATCTTGATATGCGCCTAATGGATGTAGTGACTGTATATTTATATGGGTCACTTGACACTGATATATATATATATATATATATATACATATATATATATATATATATATATATATATATGAAAGTCCCTGGAGGATTTTCAATTCCCAAAATGGGAAAGAATGAAAATCACAACATGTACAGTATTAAGTTGCAAAAATCATTATATGGTCTTAAACAGTCCGATCGCATGTGGTACAACCGATTAAGTGATTATCTCCTAAAGCAGGGATATGTAAATAATGTAATATACCATTGTGTGTTCATAAAAAGGTCATCAAATGGTTTTGCCATTATATCTATATATGTTGATAATATGAATATAATTGAAACTCCAAAAGAGCTCGAAGAAGCTCATTCCTACCCGAAAAAAAATTTAAAATGAAAGACTTGGGTCAGACCAAGTATTGTCTTGGCCTGTAGATCGAGCACCTCCTAGAATGAGTTTTATTGTACCAGTCTAGTTATACAAAGAGGATATTGGAGATATTTTATATGGATAAATCACATCCTCTCAGCACACCAATAGTGGTCCGTTCACTTGAAGTGGACAAAGACCCATTTAGACCTAAAGAGGAAAACGATAATAGATTATGACTTGAAGTTCCTTATCTTAGCGCCATAGGAGCACTGTTATATCTTGAAAATTGCACCAAGCCTGATATTGCATTTGCAGTAAATGTTTTTGCTAGACATAGTGCCAATCCAACCCGAAGACATTGGAATGACATTAAACATATCTTACATTACCTTCCAGGAACTATTGATCTTGGTTTATTTTACTAGAGAAATAAAGATTTAACATTGGTGAGATATTCAATTGATGGCTATATATCTGATCTTCATAATGCCAAGTCACAGACTGGTTATGTGTTTCTCGATGGAGGCACGATAGTTTCTTGGAAGTCAGCAAAACAAAGTGTAGTTGCTACTTCCTTAAATCATTCCGAGATTATTGCATTATTTGAAATTGCCAAAGAATATGTTTGGTTGAGAATTTTGATACATCACATTCAAAATTCATGTTGTTTATCCTTAAATCATGATGTCCCTATTATACTTTTGAGGATAATGCGGCTTGCATTGCACAGATACGTGAAGAATTTGTCAAGAGTGACGGAACTAAACATATTTCACCTAAGTTATTTTACCCACATAAACTCCAAAATAATGGTGAAATATATATACATCAAATTCGCTCTAGTGTCAATCTTGCAGATTTGTTCACTAAATCCCTTTCTACTTCCACATTTGAAAAACTTGTATATGGAATAGGGATGTGTCGGCTTGGACGACTACTTCAATCAAGGGGAGCAAATTAATCATTCCTGAAGGATGCAACCCAGAAGGTTTATGGCTGTACTCTTTTTCCTTTGTAAGTTTTTTTTTTCCCACAGGTTTTTTCTTACCAAAGGTTTTTAATGAGGCATACGTGCAATGACTATCAAAATGATGGGGAGTATTATCGCATTGTATTATTTTTTTCCTTTGCTAAGTTTTTGTCCCATTGGGTTTTTCTTGACAAGGTTTTTATTGAGACAATATAAATAGCGTATATAAAAAGATGAACATCCAAGGGGGAATGTTGTAAATATATTAATAAGTGAATGTTTCACCGTTAACCCTTTTTTCCTTTTCTAATGAGGTTTGATTACGTACATTAAGGATGATTGATGATAATTGATGTTTAGCCTTTCATATTTCATGAACGTTTTTACTCTTCGGCCTAAAAATAGAGGCTTGTGTAACTTGTTGAAGATAATAAAAATGAGTTGACATTTTGTTCCCACTTTTCTATTGTCTCTTCTTTCTCTCATTATATTCCCGATAAAATTCTCTGAGTTGATTCCAAAGATTGCTGTTTTCTTTTACAACAATAATAAATTATTTTTTTTACCACAATAAACTCTAAAGTGGCATATCCATGATAAATTGACCTTAAACTATTTATTTGATCACCAAAAATCCCAATTAATCAACTGTAACAAATTTAGCCCAAATTAATTTTTTTATTAACAAATATTCCAAACTAATATATTTGTGACAAATTTACCCTATGTTAATTTAGTTTTACCATTAAATTGTTGAGTTATACATCACGGAGCGGTTAACGGGAGGCAAAATTGTCAAAAAAGTCCTAAACCTATTACTTTTTTCCAATTCAGTCTTAGACCTTTGGAACACAATAGCACAATGTGGCGAAACTTGATCATATTTGAGATGTAGATGATGGATGAAAACGACAAAGATAGAAGAGAAAGATCGATGGTGGCGGCTTTGCTTAGCGGCTAAGGTGGTAGTCTTGCCTAGCAGGGCAGTGGCTGATGAGGCCTTTGTAGAGGAAGAAGATCCCAACAGAGAAAGAAGATGAACCAGAAAAAGGAAAGGAAAGAATAAAAAAATTGGAAAAATATTATAATATTACTGAAAATTACCCCGCCAGCGCCGGCCGGCATCCATGTCAGCGTCAGCAGATTAAAGTTAGTCGGATGGACTGAATTGATACAAATGCAAAAGGTTTAGGACTGAATTAGTAACGAAAAATTATTTAGGACTGAATTGTCACAAATGCAAAAAGGTTTAAGACTGAATTGGCAAAATTAAAAAGGTTTATAACTAAATTAGCAAAAGTACAATGGGTTTATGACTTTTTCAATAATTTTCCCATCAATTTTGGGTTTGGATTTTTCATGATATTAAACCACTTTAACAAAAACTAAAGAAGTGTAAATTTATCGTAAATGTATCAATTTATGATTTTTTGAGATAAAAAAATTATCAAGGTGTGAATAAATGCACCAATTTATAGTTTTTTTTGTGGTTGGAATAATAATTTGAGGTAAATTTATCACAATTGTACCAGTTCGAGGTTTATTATGGTCAAAAAAATAGTTTATGATAAATTTGTCACATGCGTATCAATTTAATATTTTTGTGGTAAAAAAAAATAATTTACGGTAAATTTATCACAAGCATGTCAAATTTAAAGTTTTTCATGGCATTAATCTTAGTAACTTATCACGATTGTATTGTTTTCTTTAACCGATATTATGCGTGCAATATCTAACAACAAAATGACTTAGCAAAAAAAAAAAAAAACATTGCTTCTTTTTTTCAAAACCAAGTTAAGTTACTTCCTTAAATTTGGATTATCTTCTTGTCGCGGGAAAAAAAAGGACATATCCTCTGTATCAAAGTTGAAAAGAAGAAGAAGTAAATATTGTCTCCTCTTAACACGCGGTGTGCCGTGAGATATTGACGAAGCGTTCGGATAACCGAAAGAAAAACCACTTTTCCAAGCATGATGAGACGATGAGATGCTTAAGTAAGTGAATTCTTTGATGCCCCGGAACAATTATGACATGCCCACGCAATTGGTCTCGCCACATGACTTTGCCATATCCCGTCTCGCCTCGATCAATTATTTTTTGCATAATCTCGACACGTGTGAGTTTATTGATATGACTCGCTGAGTTATGTTGGATCCCCCGTGAATGTTGTATGATCCGACGGTCCATACGATCAAGTAATAAATCCTTTTTTTTTTAATCTGATTGTAATAACTCGAAAGTGCCTAATGATGTTCGCTCCTCCATGCTCCCAAAAAGATTAAAAATTTCCCGCAATCTCCGTGTCCCATTCGGTCCTCGCAATTCTCGAACCAGAAGCTGACAATCGCCATAGGAGAGAAAGCACAAAACCCAGCTCGAAAGAAGCCCCAAAGAACTCCCCCGATTTCTTGATCCTCCATCACCGACCGACCGACCTCCGAAAAATCTCTCTCTCTCTCTCTCTCTCTCTCTCTAGAATCCGCCATGGGAGTGAGCAACAACATAACCTCGGTCCTCAACTTCATAGCCTTCCTCTGCTCCATCCCCATCATCGCCGCCGGGATCTGGCTGGCCTCCAAGGCCGAAAACGAGTGCACCCACTACTTCCGGTGGCCGGTCGTCATCCTCGGCACTCTGGTCCTCCTCGTCTCCCTCGCCGGCTTCGTCGGGGCTTACTGGAACAAGCAAGGGCTCTTGGCCTTCTACCTCTTCTGCATGGCCATGCTCATAGGCGTCCTCCTGATCGTCATCGTGTTCGCGTTCGTGGTCACCAGGGACGACGGGAGTCTCTCCGTGCCCGGGAGGGAGTACCGGGAGTACAGGCTTGGTGGGTACAGTTCTTGGTTGAGGGACCACGTGACTGACCCCGAGAACTGGGTCAAGATCAGGGCTTGTCTTGCCCAGTCCGACGTCTGCACCAAGTTGGCCCAGGACTATGTTACTGCCGACCAGTACTTCGCTGCTCACATCTCTCCTCTTCAGGCAACTTTCTCTCTCTCTCTCTTCCTCTTTTTTCCCTCTGTTTTGTCCTGTTTTTCTATTTCCAGGAAAAAAGACAGTGTGTTGATGTGTGTTTCTCTGTATTTATTCATTGCTTTAAATGGAATCGATTTCGGTTAAGGTTTGGATACTTCTTTCTTGGCCTTTTGCCTCCGTACAAGCAGAGCGCTGAGGAATCCCTGGATTGTTATGAACTGCACTTACAGAGTCCTTCTGTAACAAGGACGGACGTCTTTTGCTTCTCTAATCTCTTATGAACTTGGACAGAAAATGCCCATATAAAAGATACCCTTTTCCACTTGAGAATCAACTAACTCCATGAACGGGCAATTAACTAGAAAATTGGGGGAATACAAGTTATAATTTTGACGGAGACAGTTGTTTGTTTTTCCTCTGGGAGCTCCAGAGTTCTGATGGTGGTTTGTGTTGTTGGTGAAGTTTAGTCGGTCGCTGGAAGTTACTGGAATTTAGTGGACGTTCGCACTTTTGGTCCTAGCTTAAGTCGAAATCAAGAAGGACCGGTCTTTAACCAGGTTTTGTAAATTAGATGAGCTGAGGTGGCTGGCAAGATGCCCATTATGGCGATCCAAAAGGCATTATGATACAGGATAGGGAGGGACCCAAGATTTGACTTTTGAGTCCTCTAAAGCAAATTGCTCGTGCCGATAGAAGATATGGAAGATCTTAAACTGTGTCCAGGTGGTTGGACCAGCTTGATTTGTCAATGGGACCGATGAACGTGGGATGTTTTATAGCCCCGCATGCGGGATAGATATACAAAACCAATCACGAAGTTGAGGATTAAATTATGGTCAGAACAGTAGAAAAATCAAGGCCTATGGTTTTGTCTTTTGTCTCTCCGTCTGGGAAAAAGATAAGAGAGAAAATGTTGTGGTTGCCAGCTGAGCTCTGGTGGCACATGCACTCGCATAGAATTCCTATTTTTATTCGCAATTTCATTGCTTTTTTTTTTACTGTGGGTTGGCGCCCCATTCGCGATCACAGTCGGGATGCTGCAAGCCGCCAGCGATCTGCGGGTACAGCTACGCGAACCCGACGGGGTGGCTGAACCCGACGAACCCCACGGCCGACCCGGATTGCTACCTGTGGAACAATGACCTGGCCCAGCTGTGCTACAACTGCAACTCCTGCAAGGCCGGCCTGCTTGGGAACCTGAGGAGGGAATGGAGGAAGGCCAACGTGATGCTGATCGTGGCTCTGGTGGTCCTCATCTGGGTCTACCTCATCGCGTGCAGCGCCTTCAGGAACGCTCATACCCAAGAGCTTTTCGGTCGCTCCAAGTAGGCGATTGATTCTGTAAATGTTTTGCTGCTTAGGAGAAAAGAAGACGACTTTTGCCTTTAGCTTTTCTTTAAAGGTTCCTCTTTTTTTTTTTCTTTTTTTTTTATTGAAGTTTTTTTCTTGGTAGGGTAGGTTCTTTCGTGGGTTTCAACTTTCTGTCGCCACTGGCGTATATATTCTTGTCATTTTAGGATACATACGATGTGGCTTTCGTAGCTTTAGGAAGGATGCCTTATCTTTATCGTTTGACTATTGACCTCTTTTGCATAGAGATAGATAGAGAAAGATAGTTGAATTGGACCATCGTGCAACTTCTCATCTTTCATCACATGCATTTATCATCACACCCGGTTGCCAAATTTTTAAAATGTACCATTAAGTTCGCAAATTTGTTACAAGAGTATAATCAAGGCTTAAAATTTTTAAAAAATACAGTTAATGAAATGATTTGATTTCAATAAATATTTAGATTAAGTTGTATTAAAATTGTAAAGTTTTAACATTTAATTATATTTTCGTGATAGGTTTCATGAATTTGTTTATCATGTTATATTTTGTCTATTTTATTTGTTTACCGTATCCAAGGCACCGACCTGCGACCAACCGCCGGCCATGAAGGAGAGCGCTTTTTCACGTCTTGGAGTTCTCCAATATGTCGTCTCTATGCATTACTAAGTTAATGCAAGCTTTTCTCCGCCTTTCAGCAAATGGATCGCAAGCTGTTTCAAAGAACCTAGGAAGATCTGTGATTCTAATGAAGCCGGGATAATTCACAGCCTCGAGTTTACCTATCTAAGGGGGTTTCCTCGTCGTAGAAAGTACGATACCATGAGCTGAGATCGGAGATGGAATGGCGTGCGGCCGACTGAGAGCTAGGACGCTAGGTCGCCGAAGGGAGCTTTTTTCTTATTAATGTTCAAAGCACACACGCACACACTCTTGAAGACGTGAATTGCAAACAAACAGTGCATGCTTTTATACAAGATTGATGAAGGTTTTAGCTAAATAGCATGAACTCAAATGCCAAGAGTTCGTAATCGCTTATCAAAATGATAATGCCAAGGGTTAATTGGCCCCAAAAATCGCCCATCTTAGCTGCACCCGCTCTCCCAAACAGCTGTATAGATCTTTGAAGTACAATCAGCGGCTACCTTATAACAGCATACCTCAATAGAGGGAAATCTTTAAGTGGTAGGGAGCATTTGAAGACGTATTAGTCGAATACCATCTTGAAGAAATATATTTTCCTCTATATTCTGTATTAATCTGCACAACATTACAATCGGCCTTATATACAAGACATGAGCTAAACCTAGCATATTAATAAATTAGGAAAAAATTTATAAAGAAAAAAATTGCCTAATTTATAGGAAATATAGCTCAAGCCAACGCTCCCCCTCAAGTGGGTGAGAATATGTCTTTGATACCCATATTGATAAGTGAGCTCTGAAATGCTCTATTTGACACAGCTTTGGTCAATATTCATATTTGACAACAAGCAACTGAATTACTTTAGTATCCAAATTCTCCTTGACAAAGTGTCTATCAACCTCAACGTGTTTAGTTCAATCATGCTGAACCATATTGTAAGAGATAGCTATAGCAGCTTTATTGTCACAAAACAACTTCATTCCAAACTCTGAGTGAATACCCAAGTTCGGACAACAGCCTTATAAGCCATAGTAACTCACACAATCCCTTCGCTACTCTTCTGAATTCTGCCTCAACACCGGATAAGGCGACGACTTTTTGCTTTTTACTCCTCCACGTGACCAAGTTACCTCCTACAAATGTGAGATAACCTGATGTCGATTTTCTATCTGTTACGTTACCTGCTGCATCTATATATCCTTCCACTATAAAGTGACCATTCTTTGCAAAAATTATCCCCCTCTCTAGAGCCAACTTTAAATATCGAAGGATACGATATACTGCATTCATATGTTCTTCACTAGGAGTATGCATAAATTGACTCACAACACTTACTACATAAGCAATGTCTAGGCGAGTGTGAGACAAATAAATTAATATTCCTACTAACCTTTGATATCTCTCTTTATTAGTCGGCACTTGATTAGAATACTCTCTAAGTTTATGATTATGTACCATAGGAGTTTTAGCGGGCTTATAATCTAACATTCCCACTTCAGCCAACAAATTAAGTACGTATTTTCTTTGTGACAAGAAAATTCCTTCCTTAGAACTAGCTACCTCAATACCCAAGAAATACTTCAATCCTTCCAAGTTTTTCATCTCAAACTCTGCCAACTTCTCTTGAAGCCTCGAAATTTCTTCAATATCTTTTCCTGTTATGATCATATCATCAACATATATGGTAAGGATAGTCACCTTACCTTGACTTCGCTTCAAAAATAAAGTGTGATATGAATTGCTCTAGGAATAACCATACTTACTCATGGCTGAGCTGAACTGACCAAACCAAGCACGAGGTGATTGCTTCAAACTATATAACGATCTCTTTAGTCTACAGACAACATTCGACTTATTAACACACCCATATCCAGGTGGAACCTCAATGTAAATCTCTTCCTCCAAATCTCTGAAAAGAAATGCATTCTTTACATCAAACTGATGCAATGGCCAATCCAGATTTGCAGCAAGTGATAGCAAAACTCGCACATTATTTAATTTTGCTACTGGAGAGAAAGTCTCTTGATGGTCCACACCATAAGTTTGTGTGTATCCTTTTGCGACCAATCGGACCTTGTATCTCTCAACGGTTTCATCTGCCTTGTGTTTAATGGTAAACACCCACTTACATCCCACGGCTTTCTTCCCTTATGGCAACTCTACAAGTCTCCAAGTCTGATTTTTTTTTAGTGCTTCCATCTCCTCCTTCATAGCTTGGACCCATTTTGGATCCTTCAAGGCCTCTTCCACCCCAATCGAAATTTGTACAACTGATACATTTGGCATAAAAGCCTTGCAAAATTTCGACAACCTTCTTGTTGACACAAAATCGGCAATTGGATATTTAGACATTTGTTCCTCTACACCTGGTGAATACCGACTACAAGATTTTCTTCAACTATCCTTGTCAGGAAGTTTATATCTAACAACCAAATTAGAATTAAGGTCAGGAATAGAGTTTACCTCAGGATCATTCTCAAGAGAGCGGTCAAGTACTGAAGAAGGGACAATTTGCAAAGGAGCAGGCTAATCTCACTCATTAGATATAGATATAAGCGATTGATTATCCCCATTTTCAGTTGAAAAACAAACAAGCTTCGCCTCATCATCTGCCATCGCATTCTCCCCCTCATTGTTTGCCATTGAACCATGGTCTAAGTTCTCTTTGAACTGCACAATTGAAATTTTTTGTGAGCTCGTTAATGGTTCAGCCCCACCCAATTGCACCCTGCACTCCACATGTCCTCCTGACTCCGCACCCTCCATGCAAATGTCCCACCAATTTTTCCTTTCATTGTAATTCTCCTCCTGAAAGGAACATTGGGGTGGAGAAAATTAAGACTCAGACTCTAGAAAAGTCACAACCATGGTAACATGTGTCTTCTTGGTCGTCGGATCATAGTAGCAAACCTCTTTGGTGAGTTCCATAGCCAACAAATATACATCGTATTGCACACGGGTTAAGTTTGGTGCGTTGGTTCTTGTGAAGATGCACAAAAGCCACACATCCAAACACTTTAAGAGGTATTGTCAAGATTGAAGGAAGAGGCAAACTGAGATAGAGTTTGTTGAAATTGCAATACGCGAAAGGGCATACAATTCATCAAGCGAACAACTGTGATCACCGGTGTATCGCAGAATCTTCTTGGAACATTTTCGCCGACAAGAAGAGCCCTTGCCGTATCTAGGATGTGGCGATTCTTTCGTTCAGTCACATCGTTTTGTTGAGAGGCTTGAGTGCAAGAGATCTCATGGATGAGACCATGTTCCTTAAAATAAAAGGAAATGTGTTGATTGATATATTCCCCACCATTGTCCGTGTGGAGAATCTGAATACGAACTCCAAACTGAGTAGCAACCATTTTGTAAAACATGCGGAATATATTAGGAGCCTCACCTTTATGCTTCATCAAATACAACCATGTCGTACGTGTGCAATCATCAACAAAGGTTATAAACCATCTCATTCCAGACATTGTAGTAATTGAAAATGCACCCCACACATCAGAATGAACTAGACAAACAGGCTTGCTACTTTTATTAGAGCTCAAAAGAAAAGAAACACGATGACTCTTTGTCATAATGCATGTTTTACATTGAAAAGCAGAATCTGATAAACCTCGAAACAACTTAGGAAATAAATACTTCAAATATCTAAATGATAGATGTCCCAATTGACGGTGCCACAACCAAACATCCTTCTCCTTACTAACAGACCGACCAGGAGTGTGATATGCACAGCCAGAGCTCAAATCATCGATAATGTATAGCCCCTCCTTCTTAGTACCACGCCCAATAATTTCCTCCATGAAAATGTCTTGAAACAAACATAAATTCAGATACATAAGAACATAACAATTCAACTCATCAGTAATTTGTCCAATAGACAATAAATGGTTGGACAAAGATGGCACAAGTAATGTATGAGATAGAAAACGAGATGGCGTGAGAGCCACACTCCCAGCCCCGATGACTAGATGGCAATTTCCATTAGCATTATAAACACTGTCTCGTCGAGGTGAGGTACAGTTGACTAGATCATTGGGGTGAGGCGTCATGTGATTGATAGCGCCTGAGTCTATAATCCATCCATTGTTTCCACCATGACGAGCAATGATAAAACTAAAGCCACAATTACCTTCAGGAGGAAAGGTGGAAGTATTAGTTGAAGATACCATTGGAATTAAGGAAAGAGATGAACTCTCGGTCACCAAGGATGCCCGCCCTGTACTCTTGCTCGATTATACTTCGGATTTCTTCTTCTTCGCTTGAAAATCATCCCACCAATCCAGAAATCTATGTAGCTTAAAACAAGTGTCCCTCGTGTGTTTGAAATTGCCACAGTGAGAACAGTTGTCGGGCACCTGAGACTTGGCCTTGACAGCAGACCGAGGCGTCCACCTCTACCACCGAACTGCCAGTCATCATCTGTAGAGATGGGTCTCCTCGACTGCCCCGTGATACCATTGTTGTACTCGTAGAAAAGCCATCGGCATTGGTCGACATCACAATTTGGCGCACATTTTCCCTGCGAATGCGTGCGTAGGCTTGCTCAACGGTAGGGAAAGGCTGCATTTGCAAAACATATGCATGAACCTTGTTGAGACGATCATCAAGACCATCCAAAAAGAGGTAAACCCTTTCCTCTTGAATAGTATTATTGTAGCGCTCAATATCTATGGGACACACCATAGGATTAGGCCTGCGAGAATCAATTTCAAGCCAGAGTCCTCGAATATCATTGTAGTATTTTTCAATTGATCCTCAAGCTTGCTTGACTCGTGATACTTGGCGTTTTAAATCATACACCTAAGAAGTATCGGTGCCATAAAAAAAAGGTGGTAGCTACGGAATCCCATATGACTTTGGCGGTAGGGAATTTGATAAAATTGCCAATCAACATTGGATTCATGGAGTTGATGAGCCATCCTTTTACAGTTGAGTACTCCGTTTTCCACTTTCGAAAAACAGGATCTGTAGGCAAAGGCTGCGGGAGGTCTCCATTGATATAACTCAGCTTGTCTTTGCTTGTAACGTACATCTCGACAACTTAAGGCCATAAGCCATAGTTAGTTCCATCCAACTTAACCGCAATTTGAGATGAAGCCAAATCATTATGTGGTGT
Source organism: Rhodomyrtus tomentosa (assembly GCA_028455895.1). Lineage (NCBI taxonomy): Eukaryota > Viridiplantae > Streptophyta > Magnoliopsida > Myrtales > Myrtaceae > Rhodomyrtus > Rhodomyrtus tomentosa. Next base: position 39,553,009 of record JAPCWY010000004.1, read on the forward strand.
CGACGCTGGAGGAGGAGAAGGAGGAGTCTGGTTCTGATTCAGAATCTAGGTCAATATGGTGGTCAGATTCTCCAAAAATGCTTTTATGGTCGAATTCCTTCCTTGATTTTGGTGGGGAATCATTGATTCTTTAGGGTTTTCATCCGGCATGGATTTGAGATCGAGCGCGATCGTGCGAGATGAAATCGACTGGTGCGAGTCGACGACGTGATAGAGAAAACGAGCCGTAATCGGAGATTAACGTACAATACTCACAAGGAGCAAACCTTAGGCTCGGATACCATGAAGAAATATATTTTCCTCTATTTTCTGTATCAATCTGTACAACATTACAATCGGCCTTATATACAAGATATGAGCTAACCCTAGCATATTAATAAATTAACAAAAAAACTATAAAGGAAAAAACTGCCTAATTTGTATCTAACTCCCTTCCCAACTTGGAAAAGGCAATGCTTCCGCGCTCTCAAATCTCAAGCTGTCGTGGCCTTTCTTGAGTACACGACGTACCTCGGATCCGATCGCCCAGGGTTTGGAGAAGTATCCACAGCCTGCAGACGGAAATGTTGCATGAAATCTGACTCATCAAACCCCCCACAGACCGACCATCGTGAATGTAGAACACAAACAGAAATAAAGGCCCAATGATTTAGGAACAGTTCTGACATTTCCAAATCACAAACTCTTCCATTCCTCTTGGGAGATATTCAAAACACAAGAATCGAAATACTCGGTCCTGTCCTTCCCTTGCTTCATTCTGTCTCACCAGATGTAACAGTAGTGTTTCAAGATTTTGCTCTATGCGACAAGGAAGGGAAAGTAACTGCTCCATGAAGAAGCGAAGGGCGTTTTGTGAACAGTAGTAGAAAGGAGGAGACTACCTACGTGTATTTTGCATCAGAAGTTAGCTAGCCACGGAACGACGGTTCCCAAGCATCATATGCTGCAGCATAAAAATTCAATCGGCATTTCTGCCGATATTTTTACTAAAAGAAGTGCCGGTGGAAACTGGCGGACATAGTAGTTTCCCTGCGTGATGCCATGTATTCAAGTGCATTGAAGCCAGTTTCTCAAATAAGCAGTTGCTCTTTAAAGCTCAAACGCGATCATTTGTGATGGCATTGACACCGTCTCTCAAATTCATCTTCCATCTGCCGTGTACGGGGTCTATGAGGACACGGATAGTTATCCAAGACCCACATTACTAGTGGCCAGAGCCATCAGAAGCTGGTTTTGCTAATTACATACTCTCTTCATATTAAAGCGACAAGTATATTTGCTTTTCAAGAGATTAGTATCGCTACCTACATGTTAGCAAGTGAAACTATTAGGTAATATAACTAGTACCTGAGGAGGTTCGAATCCTCCTGCATAATGGAAGTACGACCCAACGATCAAAACATGATCTGTATCACCTGTCGATGTCCATATCGAGATCGCTCTGGTCCAAAAGCAGCGGTCGGAGAAACTGTTTCAGGAAAGATATCAGAGTGTTTTGTCACAGGCAAGGCACAAGAATTTGGGAACTAACAGAAACAGTTCGAATATCTTTATAGAACAGCGCGGTTAACTAGGCCTTCGAGTTTAGGTTAAAAGACAAATATATTGGTGCCAGCACACTCTATAACCACTACAAAAGATTATGCTGATTTTTAACACCCTTGGAATTATGTAGTCGTGGAGCTGATTGCCATGAACATGGAAAGGAAAATCTGCAAATGCGAGTGGGAACTTGAAACATTAAAAGAAGATCCTGAATAACTTTTTGTGGACACGTTCATCACCTCATTATTGCCTGGCCTCCTGGCTTAAGAATCCGAGACATCTCCTTGAAAAGATCGAGAGGCTTATTCAGATAGTCGACACTTACCTGTGCAATGACCAAGTTAGGCTAAGTTGACAAACAGGGTGACGTCCTGGGGTGCAGATTTATCATAGATGCTTCTCCATTGCAAATCCATCATCTTAATGCGACTTATACTTGGATACCATGACAGAGGAGCATTTCAAAGTAGGTAACTCCTCATTCTGAACTGGAAGAGGTAAATAATTATTTAAGTCCAATAATTGGGCAAAGTCCATTTACTCCACTTAGAATGAAGGTAGTAAAGGAAGGAACAAAACCAAATACAGTGCCTGAAGTTGGTTGACTGACAAATGTGGGTCCATGTTGCAAAAAATTAACAAAAGCTGGTCCAAACATATTCTTATGTCATAGTAGAATTCTAAAGAAATTAAAAAGTAATCTCTAGCTCTCTGCATTATGCTCGAAGGGAAACTTTTTTCTTACCACATTGGTGATAACGTCAAAGGAATCATCTTCAAATGAAAGTTTAGGATTCACATTCAAGTCTTGCACAATGTACTCAGGCAGCACCTACAGAACCAGTGGAAGGACTTACTAGGTATTTCCTCAGATGCAATTTAGATGTATCTAAAATATAAGACGAGTCCTCTTTTTATCCAGGGAAAATAATTCGACCGGACATTAATGCCTCACCGAATTCTGCTTGAGTTCTTCCTCGTTCATTCCCATTCCTACTATCCTCCCTTGCTTATATCCTTCTGGATAATGGCTTATCTAGATGTTCAGAAGATAAAGGATTTGTCATTTTAGAAATAAGAATGTATTAAGAGGCTGATTTCGAGATAGAATGTCTTACCCAACTGCTACAAATATCGAGGATGCTGACTCCTGGACTGTTGGTAGGTGGTAAGACCCTTGAGTAGAACTTAGTAAGTGCAGCAATGGCTGGATCATCTATGCGTGTCACAAAACGAGGAGCCTTGTAGAACAAAGAATCTGGAGATCTGACCCCCAAAGAGATGCAAATTTCTTAGTATAGAACAAAAGTTATGAAAACTCGATCCTTAGCGCCACATGTAGGATATTAAAAGAAAAACGCAACTATGACCTAGTAGGTGCTGATGTAATAAGATTGAAGACCCGGCAGGAAAACATCTCGAGTCAGCAATAACTCCATGTTATAATCATAACATTGTGATTATTATGTCTCTTAGATGATTGTGATGGCAAGAGAGTCGCTTTGAACCTTGTCTTATCATTCAAAACTGACACCATTATGTGGGGATATTTTTGTGTTCAAAAACGAAAGAATCTCCATCATGAATATTGAAATTCTTGCTCACGCTTAGAGGGTATGAAAAAAAATAGTTTCAGAACATCATGAATCCAGTGAAGTTGAAGTATAAAATGAATAGAAATCAATAAGCGCATCGTCTCGCTGAAAATAGAGTTCACTTCATCTCCCTGAAAAACATGTCTTCTGTTTAAAACAGAGTTCACTTTCAATAGAAAGTTAAAGAAATTACACATCATCTCGCTGAAAATCCTCCTCTTCGAACGGAAATTGTCCTGGCCATTCCACGTTCTTCAATACCTATAGGACCCTCGTTTCAATCAAGGTAAAACCCTAATCAGAGAAAGGAGATAAAAGAAGCAAAAAGACAATGTATCATTGAAGAGCAGCGTGGTTTAAAAAAGGGTTTTGATGGTATTCTGTAGGTTACCAACTTTGCAGAGCATGGTAATTTGTATGGTAAGAAAAATTCAGACACCGGGCGGTCATAATCACGAGTAGCAAGTCAAGCCGAAGCAAAATCATTCCCCCCCCCCCCCCCCCCTCAACAACGTGGGCCGGGATGCCTTTTGCCTTCGCCGGCCCTAAGTGTTTAGGGAAAAATCTAAATAAAGAAATACAAAAATTCAAAAACTATTAAAAAAATTCATATTAGTATTGGCTAACCAAATGAAATGAATTGACACAATTGCATAAGGTTCATAATTGAATTGGTAAAAAAAAAAAAGAACTGAATTGGCACAATCGCAATAAGTTTAGAAATTTTTTTGTAACCCTCCCGTAAACAAAAAATATTTTTCGCTTTTAGTTAAGTCCTTGATGTTCCTTCAAACAAATTTAGTCAGGGCCGGGTTGGTTGTTAGGCTGTGTATGGTAACGTTTTTGTTCCTGAGAATATTTTTGGAACGGAAATATTTTTTTGTGCTTCTGTTCTCGGTTTCGAGTTTTGGGAATACAAACGCGTTTGGTAACTACATAAAGTTTCTGTTCTTGAAACAAAAAAAAAAGAAACTTATTTGGTAACTACAAAAAAAATTGTTCCTATTTTTTCGTTTAATTAAGGCAATTATATATATTAAAATTATGATATCTTTATCTTTTTAACTTAGTAAATCAAATTAAATCTCATTTGTTCAATTTATTAAATCAAATTAGACCAATATATGTATAAGTAATTTATGCACAATTTCTCAAATTATAATATGGATGAAATCAATTATAAAGAAATAATATGAAAGAGAATGCGAATTGCTATTGGACGATGAGAAAATCGAATATTTTTTCTATAGATAGAAAAAATTACAATTGTAAGTCACATATAAATGTTCTTGAATAGTTAAAAAAATGATTATCTTGAAGCGGGGACCCGTAGAAAAATATTAATTGCACATTGAGTGAAACCGAAGACTAAAATGAAAAATATTTGTGCATTTAGGTACTTTTGGTTCAATTGTGAATTTTTTTTCAAATATATAAGGACTGAAATGAAATGCAGGGTATCAAAGTCTCATGTTATGACTCTAAAGTAAAAAAATTTTCCTAAAATAATTTAACATGAAAGTTTTTAGCCAATTTAGGATTATGTTCAATGAAGAAACATGTGGTCCCAAACTAAATTTTTAAAAATTTAAGGGGCCAAAATGAAAAGTGAATAAAAATAAAAATATAGAATAATTTTACGTATTTTTATGACCATGAATACTATTTTTCTTGATTTTTGGCTATTTTTATAATTAAAATAAATCCCGAAAATGTCAAAAAATAAGGAAAACTTTTTGTGTTCAAAATTAGTTCCTAAGTCTTGGCCAAAGCTTCAAGATTTATTTTGTAATTTTATGAATCATTTTGATAATTTTAATTATTTTTTTAAAATAAAATGATAAAAAAAAATTGGGTGCCAACGTCGTGCAAGAATAAAAGAGAAGAAAATGTGTTCAAAAATAATTTTTTTTCAATTGTTTCTAAAAAATGTTGCTAATATGTTTTTTTTAAAAATTCCAAAAATACATAAGCAAGTTTTTTTTTGTTTCTTTTTTCTGCTCTAAAAATGTTTATGTTTCTCAAAGATGTTACCATTTACGTACTATCAGTGCTAATATTGGTATGTTTGGGGTGATGAAAGACATAAATGATTAGTCCTTCTATTGTAGGCATTACTTTTTTTCTTACAAAAAAAATTAAGAAATACTCATGGCAACCATTAGAGTTGACGAAATTTGTGATATTATCCATGAACGTATTGAGCAATATAATAGAGAAGTAAAGATTGTAAATAGCGGTACTGCACTGCAAGTAGGTGACGACATTGCTCGTTTTTATGGTCTTGTTGAAGTGATAGCGAGTGAATTACTAGAATTTAAAGAGGATACAATAGGGATTGCTCTGCATTTGGAATCAAATATTGTTGATGTTGTATTAATGGGTGACAATTTGATCATACAAGAAAGAAGTTCTGTAAAAGCAATAGGAAGAATTGCTCATATACTAGTGAGTAAGGCTTATTTGGGTCGTGTTATAAATGCCATAGCCAAATCTACTGATGGTCGGGGTGAAATTTATGCTTATGAATCTCGATTAATTGATTCTCCCGCTTCAGGTATTATTTCGAGACGTTCCATATATGAGCCTCTTCAAACGGGACTTATTGCTATTGATTCGATGATCCCTATAGGACGTGGCCAACAAGAATTAATTATTGGAGATAGAGAGACCGGTAACAGCAGTAGCTACGAATACGATTTTTAATCAACAAGGTCAAAAAGCATTTTCTGTGGCTCGGCAATGAATACTTTCTAGGTAGGGGAAGTTATGGAATACACTATTGTGATAGCCGAAATGACAAATTCCCCAACTACGTTACAATACCTCGCTCCATATACAAGAGTAGATCTCGCTAAATATTTTATGTTTCGTGAACGACACACTTCAATCATTTAAGATGATCTCTCCAAACAAGCACATGCTTATTGTCAAATGTTTTTTCTATTACGAAGACCACTCGATCACGAACATATGCGTTTCTTTTCCAAAAATGATTCGAAAACACTTTCGGAAGAGAAACTTTCTAGGGAGTTTTACCATACTAGGGCACATCTTCCACATTCACATGTCATGGTTGGGCTTCTCTAACCATGTTAAGAAGCATCATTTTTGAAATCGCTTTATTTTTGCCGATCGTGCTATAGAATCTATGCATGTTAAATTCACGTTGCCTTTCGGGTTTGCCATATGATCGCGTCGGTCCGCGTCATAAAATTGCTGGCCCTCATTGGCGCATCGCCGAGACGTTCAATAAGATTCCAGTCGAACCGCATTGGTTGGAAAGAGATTCAATTTTAGCGCATTAGATCACGGAAATTTTTTCAATTAGCTAGAAGAGAAGATAGGGAGCGTTCGTTAACCCCGTCAAACGCCAGAATAGTTTAATTTTCATACAACTTAATGTTTGAAGTACAACGAGCGGCCATTTTCATAGCATACCTCGACAGAATGTGGATCATCTGAAGATGCATTCCATCTAACCTCATCCTTAATTAGGAAGGGAGATGCTTCCGCCCACAATCAAAGCTCAAGCGGTCAAGGCCTTTCTCGAGTACACTACGTACATAGGGTCCGATCGCCCAGGGTTTGGAGAAATATCCACAGCCTGTAGATGGAAATGTCGCATGAATTCGACTCATCAAAACCCCCCACAGACAGATAATCGAGAATAGAGGACATATATAGAAATAAGAACCCGATGATTTAAGAACAGTCTCGACATTTTCGAATCACAAACTCTACATCCCTTTATTATCTCTGTGTGATATCCAAACACAAGAATCAATATACTCGGTACATTCTCTCCCTCGCTACGTTCTATCTCACTAGATGTAGCCCGAGTGTCTCAAGAGGACCTATGCAACAAGTATGGAAAAGGAAATGCTCCGCAAAGAAGCAAAAGACAGTTTCACCTACGTGGATCTTGCATCAGAAGATAGCTATGGAACCACAGTTAACAAGCATCATATGGTGCAGCTTGAAAAATCATCCTGCGTTTCTACATGTATTTTCACTAGAAGAAGTCAAGGTGGAAGGTGGCAGAATTAGTAGTTTCCACGAGTGATGCCATCTGCGTGGTTCAAGCATAGAAGCCGGTTTCTAAGCACTTGCTCTTTAAAGCTCAAACGTATACATATGTGGCAACATTGACACAATGATAGCGCCCCCTCAAAATTTATCTTCCATCTCAGTGCACGCTATATGAGGACAAGGATAGTCACACCAAGAGCTGTATTGCTAGTTGGCAGAGCCATCAGAAGCTAGTTTTGCTTATCACACACTCTCTTTACATTTATGCGACAAGTATTTAGAATTTCAAGAGAAAGGTATCGCTGCATAATAGCAAGTGAAACTAATAGGCTATATAACCATTACCCGAGGAGGCTCGAATCCACCTGCATAATGGAAGTACGACCCAACAATCAAAACATGATCCGTATCACCTGCCGATGTCCATATCGAGATTGCTTTGGTCCAAAAGCAACGGTTGGAGAAACTGTTTCACCAAGAAAGATATCAGAAGTGCCTCATCACAGGCAACGAGGAACTAACAAAAACGGTTAGAATATCTGTATAGAACAATGAGGTTGACAAGGCCTTTGAGTTCAGTTTAAAAGAAGAATATATTGGTGCTGGCTCATTCTGAAACCACAAAGTTATCAAGGCCTTTTTCCATGTTTTGGTTAAAGGAGGAAAACATTGGTGCTGGCACATTCTATAACGACTACAATAGGTTATTATGCTGATTTCTAGCATCATGGAATAATGCAGTAGTGGAACTTATTTGGATCAATATCAACAATACTTTTATCCCAAACTAGTTGGGATAAGCTGTTGATGAACCCCAAAGATTCATAAAAATAAAAGCAAAATCAATCGAGGGAAAACAAATCCTGCAAATGCTGGAGTATGATAAAGTGTCCTCAGAAGTTGGAAAACAATTAGAAGAAGCTCCCGAATAAGTAACTCCTTATTGACATATACATCACCTTATTATCGCCTGGCCTCCTGGCTTAAGAATCCGGGACATCTCTTTGAAAACATCGAGAGGCTTACTCAGATAGTCAACACTGACCTGTGCAATGACCAAGTTAGGTTACGTTAGCAACACGGTAAAGGTAATTGGGATGCTTCTCCATTCCAAATCCACCATCTTGATGCAACTTTTGCTTGGATACCATGACAGAGGAGCACATCCCAGAGTAGGTAACTTGTCATTCTGAACTGGAAAGAGGTAATTTGTTATTTAAGTTAAGTCCATTATCAAGCAAAGTCAACTAATAACGAAAGGAATATACCCAAATACAGTGCCTGAAGTTGGATAACTAACAAATGGTGGGTCAATGCTGCAGAAATTTAACAAAAACTGGTCCACATATTTACTTAGGCCGCAGTAGAATTCTATAGAAATTAAATAGCAATCTCTGGCCCTCTGAGAAGGAGAACCTTTTCTTACCACATTGGTGATGACGTCGAAGGAATTATCTTCAAATGGAAGTTTAGGATTCACATTCAAGTCTTGGACAATGTACTCAGTCAGGACCTGCAGAACTAATGGCTGTACTTAAGATGATCTCCTTATACACAATTAGAACATAGTATCCAAAACATAAAATAACCCCTCTTATCCAGGGAAAATAATTCGCCTGGACAATAAAGCCTCACCGAATTCCGCTTGAGTTCTTCCTCATTCATTCCCATTCCTACAATCCTCTCTTGCTTGTATCCTGCTGGATAATGGCTTATCTAGATGTTTAGCAGATAAAGGACTGTCACATTACAAATAAGAATGTATCAAGAGGCTGATTTTGAAATAGACTGTCTTACCCAACTGCTACACATATCAAGGATGCTAACTCCAGGACTGTCGCTAGGAGGTAAAACCCTTGAATAAAACTTAGTAAGTGCAGCGATGGCTGGATCATCTATATGTGTCACAAAGCGAGGCGACTCATAGAACAAAGAATCTGAAGATCTGCCCTAAAGAAACGCAACTTTCTTAGTATAAAAAGCTAGCAAGGCCAGAACCATAGTTACACAAGCAGGATATTGATAAAAAAAATTCATGCATGTTCACATATGGCACGTGCAACTATGACCTAGTAGTGTGCCGACCTAATAAGATAGAAGACCCGGCAGGAATCATCTCAAGTCAGAAATAGCTCCACGGTATAATCTAATATTGTGATTAAGGTGCCTCTTAGCTGATGTAGCTGCATGACGATCACTTTGAACCTTCTCTCATCATTCAAAGTGAAATCATTTTTTTTTTTTGGTCAAAAAAGTGAAGTGAAATCATGTTGTGGGGATATTTTTGTGTTCAAGAAACAAAAGAATCTCTATTGCGCCTAGTGAGAATTCTAAGCATAAAAAAGAAGCTTCAGAATATGACCAATCTGGTGAAACTGAAGTATGAAATGAATGAAAATAATAAGCACATAAAGGAAAAAATGTCTGCTAATTTAGAACAGAATCCACTTCCAACAGAAGTTCAAGTTCAAGAAGTTACTCATCAAAGCGCTGAAAATCGTCCTCTTTGAACGGAAATTGCTCTGGCCATTCCACATTCTTCAATACCTATAGGATCGTCGTTTAAATCAAGACTACATCTTGATCAGAGAAAGGAGATAAAAGATGCAAAAAGACAGTGAATCATTGACAATCCTAATTTAAGAAAAGGTTATAGTGGGATGTTGTGGATTACCAAGTTTGTGGAGTATATTCGTTTGTGCAAAAATGCAGACACCAGGCGGTCACCGTCTCAAAAAGCAAGTTAAGCAGAAGCAAGATAAGTCCCCCTCCCCCTCAAAAACATGACCGCAGTTTACTCACAGCTTCCTCCTCCACAAACAAGCTTCATGAACATCACCAGATTGAACTGCTCAATAGACTAGTCCACAACAACCCAATCTCTTTACTCACAAGGTAACCACCAACACAACAGATTCTAAAGAAACCCAGAATGTCAAAACCTACCCCAATCAAGAAATGAAAGACACGAACTCCAAAATACGCAACAGTTATAATCAAAATCCAAGAAACAGAATACCCAACAGAGAAAAATCAAGAAATAACCCCGATGATGCCCAGAAGTCCCGGTGCAAGAAGAAGGCCGTCACCTGTTCGACGTTCGAAGAAGGCCTGGCGGAGGCAAGGAAGGACTTCCCGCCAAATGCACCGGACGTGGTCATGGACTGAGCCCAGAACGAAGCTCCGAGGCCTAAAACCAGGCGCCGAGCTGGTTTGAAGGTGGTCTTGCGTCCGGCGAATGCGTTACTCGTGGAATTAAGAGCACAGGTGGGAAGAAGCGGAGCTGAAAGAGGAGGAAGCGAACGAACACCCGCCAAAATGCGAGCACTGGGGTGTGGTCTAAGCTGGAGATAATTGCCCATCCCTTCCTCCGTTCCTCGTTTGCGATGGATAGTGTGCGCACATATGGCCCGTTAACGTGTCCACTCTGGATTCATTTATTTGGCGAAAAATTAACAATTTAAATATAATTTTTTTATGTCGTTTATAAAAATAAATTAATAAAAAAATATTTTGATCGTATATAAAAATATTTAGACATAAATTATTATTGCTAATGACAACATTTCACATCAACTAATTATTTCAAACTATATAAGTTACCATTTTTAGGAGAATGCTTTATCAATCATTCATTTTTTTTGCGAAACAAACAAATCATGTTCGACAAAAAAAAAAAAAATTGAGCCATGGACTCTAATTTGATTTCAATTCAATTTTCTACTACAATTTGCCTTGATAGGATGAGTAGAGTAGCGCAAAGTTAGCTTACCCTGTCACTCACTCAGTTGTGTCGTGTTGGAAATTGCCGGGCCTAGCAAGTGCCATGTGGCTGCCCCCGTTAGCAATGTCGTCGGGAAATTTGATCGGTTTTTAAGCGAAGCCGGTCTTAGAGATTTAATTTCGATGCGTTAAATCGCTGAAATTATTTCAATGAGCTAGTTACAGATTTTACTAAAGTCAGATGTGTTAGACTAAATATTCAAGAGTTTAAATTTATCACTAAATGGTATTCAGCGCATCTAATAACTTGTAACTGCATCCAATTTTATTAATTATATGGTTAATACCATGAAAAACCTTAAAACTAATACACCTGTAACAAATTTATCCCAAATTATTTTTTTGACTGCGAAAAACCCCAAACCGATATAGTTGTGACAAATTTACCCCCAAACTATTTTTTTGACGATCAAAAATCATAAATTGATAAACATGTGATAGATTTACCCTAAATTAATTTTTTGACCACGAAAAAGCATAAACTGCTATGACTGTGACAAATTTACCTTCTGTTAAATTGTGTTAATACCACTAAAAATTTTAAATTGATACGCATATGACAAATAGAGGTTAAAAACCCTAAGTTGGTACACTCGTTTGTTGCCATGTGTCATAAACTTATTGCTTTAATAGTTAGATTTAAAGAAAACTAACGAATGGTAAATTTATTATAAATGTACCAGTTTAGGGTAAAATTATCACAAACGTATCAATTTGAGATTTTTTTGGTTAAAAAATAATTTATTGTAAATTTGTCACTGATGTACCGGTTTAGGGTTTTTTGTGATATTAAACCTAATTACTTTAAATAAAAAATCACTTAATGTGGTAACTAAGGAAAATTTTAGATAAGGACTCGAAGTGTTTTTATTTTCTCAAATAAAAATTTGAAGTGGATATTATTTTAAATTAAAGTCAAAAGTGACCATATCGGTCTAAAACAAGAGCTTCAATCACTGATTGGTTAGGGCATTTCTTCATTTACATCTTTATTTTATTTTTTCCTTTTTCTAATTTCCAAAAAAAATTAAAAATGACTTTTTGACGAAAATACCCTTGATCAACTGACGATGTCACGCCCTTGTTTGAAATAGTAATGGCTATCTCAAGCCTTTATTTGAGATAGTAAGGGTGGTTTAGGTCTTCATTTCAAATAAGGACCATTCCAAGTACTTATTTAAGAAAATGAAGGCAGATCAGGCCTTTGCTTGGAATTCCTTCGGTAACTAACGTAGGACTTACTAATTAATTGGGTGATAATATAGTTAGGATTGCGTTGTTTTCCCTCCTATTTTGGTTAAGGTACTCATTTTTTCAATCAATAGAGCGAAATACATTTCTCTTCGTCAAGTTATTGTTTCTTTTTTATCAAACTAACCAACATAATTGCTTTTATTTCTATTTTTTCTAATAAATATTAAATTTACAATATAAATGTCAAATTACAGCCAATAAAATACCATTCTACAATACATCATGTTATCACTTTTCATAGAGAAGTTCGTTATTCTTAATTTACGATCTCATGTTTTTGACTAGAAAAGCTATATAAACTGTTAGTAATTTCTGGTTATAATAGCTTATGAACACACAATTAACTATTTATTTTTTATGAAATAATTTAAGGAAAACTTTATTTCAAAGTTGAAATATAAAATTCAACATAATTAGCAAGCATATTTTGATTTTTGGGTAATTTTCTAATAGATTTGTAGGTTTCTAAAGCTACAAAATCGGTTATTTGTGCCTTTTTTTTAGCTTTTCACATTTTAATATGAATTGTAAGATGGGGTTGAAAATTTATTTACACATTTTGCACTTTCAAACTCGTGTAATTTGACCAAAAAAAAAACTAGCACAGTATTTTTTTAGGGGAAAATTGTAAGCATATTTTAAATTGTTTATCCACTGGCTGTGAGATTGAATTTACAATCTATATAATTCATTTCTTTATATCAAGAGTTTTTTTTTTCCTTTATGTGTTTATCCTTTGTTAATGCATATCTAAATACAAATATGTTCCACATTTTATTATGTTTTTAACAAATTAATCATTTCCATTTTGTGACCAATTTTCCTTTTTCATTTTTATCAAGATCAACAAAAAAATAAATGTAACCCACCCATAGGTAATTCAGTTAATTAGGGCGCACTTGATATTGTGTGGTTAGGCACATTGATCTCAGGTTCGATTTCCCAGATGAGCACCTGTGATTTAATTGAGGGGTCATGGCGATGAGTTGTTGTGGTAGTCTTCTCAAGGAACAGTCGAGATGCGCACAAGCTGGCCAGAACACATTGGTTATAAAAAAAATAAAAACAAAAAAAAATTTAGGTTTTTGGATTAGACTGATAAAAAAAGAAACATTTAATTGAATAAAGATAAGATAATTTTAGTAAGTTAACTGGCAAAAAGGAATGTATTAACCAAAATAAGAGTGGAAATAACGCCGCTATGCAGTTATTGACAATTAAAACACGATCAACTATATTGTGGACACCTTCCAATAATGCTCACCGTTTCAATGTTCATTTTTTTTTTTTTTGGTCGAAGGTCAATGTTCATTAAGAAACTACAAAGAATCATTATTTAGTTTCCATACATAGTCAGACCACCTTTTTTTTATTTGCATTATTAGCATTTAAAAGCATTATCAAATGATCCCTCGAAAATCTGACACGTGTTACACAAGATCAATATATGGAACCCCCGATAGCGAGACAGACGCAGACAGATTTGCTGATTCTCACATTTTTGCAAACGAAGTACATCCATTATCATTTTGCAGTTTTTTTTTAGGTCCGGAAGTACGTCCATTATTGGTTGGGCCAGAAACTACAGTAATTGGGATTAACCTTGTCGGGTCGGGTTTCTATGGCACCCGACCCAAAACACTAAGGACATAACCCAAAACAGATCGGGTTGATATGACCCGCGTTTCGTGTTTCGTTTTAAAATTTAAATTATAAGGTTTCGTCCGTTGCACGATTTTTTTTTTCCTATGATTGCCTGTACCGTTTAAGAAAAAAGTAAGTGAACTAATTTTTTTTTTATTGTTCACGAAAATGTTCAGATATTCGTTGCTATGGTTATGGATACTAAAAACATTTTCAATTATATGATTATTTTATACGATGCAAGCAATCGTTTTGAAGAGACATTTTTCGAATCATTTTATTTTTTTACGAAATAAATGAAGTCTAAATGAAAGAAAGACGGGCCGTGAAACTTTGAGTTGTATTTAAATAGATTATAATCTGCAGGATGTAAGAAATTTTCTTAGATTTTTTTGACTTTGAATGTAGGCCTCGATAATCGACATCACCGTATTTAAATTAATCTGATTTAGAGCATGTCAACTCCATAGAAACAAATGAACTTTTTGTTGACACCTTGGACCTTCAGTAGCTGCTTCGTGGAAATTTATGTGAAGCATTGTCCATGGAAACAAATGAACTTTTTGTTGACACCTAAATTTTGATATTCTGTGAAATTTATTTATTTCACAAAATGAGAGTTAATCATAATTCTCGCAAAAAGAAATTCTTATGCATTCCATATTTATTTGTTACCTCATCCATCGGCGGTTAATCAAAGGCGAATCGATTGAGCTTAATTTAACAGGTGGCGGAACCAAGACCAATTTGAAATTTTCGATTATTAGAGGGATGACTGAAATTTACATGGACGGGCTCAATTTGAATTCACTTCAGTCCATTTTAGTTCTTTAAAAGTAGGGTTTTTAATTAATTATATATTTAATTAATTAAAACCCGATTATGCCTTAAATTCGCGCAAATAAACCCATAAGTGAGAGAATTTCAGCCAAGTCCTAGACCCATCCATTGTGTCCAAAATTTTAATATCCAAGCTCATTAAGGATATAAACTTCAATTCAACGGTCCTTATTTATTGAATCCGATGGTAAAAAATAAATCATACGACTCAAGGATTTTCTTGGTATATATATATCACATATGCCTAGGGTTTGAGAGGGAGTCCACCCAATTTCTCATATACGGATATCGAGACACTTCCAATCTGAGAAAAAAAATAACAAAAGAGAGGAGAGGAAAAGATTCTTTTGGTGGGTCTCCTTTCTCTGGAGGATCTTCGGCAAAGAAAGAACATGGCGGGAGATTATTAGGAGAGAGAGAGAGAGAGAGAGAGAGAGAGAGAGAGAGAGAGAGAGATAGAGCCTATGGCCAGGCTTCTGTGATTGAGTTCCTCTCGTCCATGACAACAACAGCCTCAACGAGTTGATATCCATGCGTCGTCCCAAAGATTCCACACGAATTCTGCGAGCCTACGGCTCCGACGAATTAGCTGCTGCATCGCCTCGTCCGCGCCATTCCGTGCCTTCGAAGTTGAAGACGAAGCTGTTGAGTCACTCTCGATGACACCGGGCGGTAGCCTTTACACCATCTCCAAAGTGGCTCTTGCTATTGACCTTTCTAACCCAACGTTGCAGCAATCTCGGACGTATTAAAGGGTGTATTCTTCTCTGACTTTATTGCTCCATTGGTATATTTTCATAATGTCCGACTATCCTGCAGGATTTGTTTTCTTCTCTTCTGAATTAATGACGCATGAAAATAGAGAGAGAAGTCAGAAGCTTGTGAAGAGAACTTCAATCAGCGGAGACCACTGGGGAAGCATGGCGTGAAGAAGTCCTCTGTCAATTAACGTTTGAAGATAGTGGGGTTGTTTTCATCCCCCAAAGACATATGATTCGAAGGACATGTGTCTAAAGGTGGGCTTTTCTAAGAGAAGAGACTTTGGTTGAGACAACAAACCAGCAGATCCCCTTTGGCGATTTTTCTTTTATTTTTGCAGGTTTTTCGAGTGTAACAGCCTAACCGTGAGCTAGTCGACCACCAAACAGGGCGCCTCTCGTTTCGCTTTTACCGTCAATCCTTGTTCAATGGAGCCAATCGCTAATCAATGATCAACGTTCCTAAACAGTTTGTGCCGTGTCTTGTCCGTCTTCCGTAGTTCATTCTCGGAGAATTAAGCGGCCTTGATGGTGGGCTTCCTGCAAACAGTCCCCTATGTTCACTGAAGTGAAGTTCCATGAAGTCTCGGTTATGTCCATGTTCAGCAAGGCATGGATGCGACAAGGGAGGAGTGCCCACCAATGCCCATTGGGAGTTTTATTGCCTTAGAGAATATAACCGTGCATATTGCGGTGACACCACAATGTGAGGTTCATCGGGATGTCCCCTCCTGTTTCTTTATTTTGCAGAGTAGTCCCTTCATCATCATAATCGGAGCCAATTCCGATTCGCGAGTTCATCGTCCAAAATCGAATCAATTTGATATCGGTTCAAATTCAAAAAGGTAATCTTCGGATAAGGTAAAATTTCTCATCTTGATCATAATAGAATATTTACTTGCTAGTTTGAGAGTATTGAATATCTTGATGATTCGACTGCATGATTTTGGATAATTAAGATATTCGGTTGCCTTGCCTTGATTGGAATATCGCACATTATTTTGAAAAATCGAAAATTCAGAATATATCTTGTGTTTAATTTGGAAATGTTGTATTGTGATTGAATATTCTAAAATCTTTGTGATAATTTTGTAATAATCCAAAAATCTTTCTGAATATACTCAAGATACTAAAATCTTTTCAAAAGGTGATTAATTAGTAAAATTTCCTAATCCGCAACCCGCTATTTACATAACGTGTATTTCGAATTTGAGAGTCGATCTGTCAGGTTTCAGATTGAACCTTGATTTGAAATAAATGGTGGTAATTATCTTTTTCATTCATAAAACATAAAATCACAAAAAGCAGAAAAAATAAATAAAAATTATTCATGTCTCACGTTTAATTTTCATGTCAGAAAATCACAAGAAAAATTAAAAAATTAGGAATATATGTTTTCTTTTAAACCATGTCTCATCATTTTTGGAAAGATAAGATTTTCTAGAAATCCTATCTCATTGATTATATTCAATAAATCAAATCTGATTGCATCTATTAGGATAGATTATAAAAGATGTAGACATTGGTTTAAAGATTTTCTTAAAATTTTGGAAATTAATGCAAATTAAATCCGAAAACTTTAAGTTAATCTCGAACCAACTCATCCTCATTTTTCATTAATTTTTAATTTTGAAAATACAAAAAAAAAATCATAAAAAGAAAACACAAAAAAATTGCACCTTTGAACTTCGATTCAGAATTCATCAAAGTTGCCAAATTGAATATTTTTCATGAAATTGGTACCGAAAGGGCATTTATTTAAAATTAATGTAACCAAGTCCCGAACTTAAAATCTCTAGTTCGCAGAAATAGTTTTTTCCCACTATTTTATTTGGGTTTCTAATCAACCTACCAAGAAATGATTAGTTGATTAGTGGCGACTTCAAAAGTTAAAATCTTTTTCAAGATAATTATTTGAACCATAAGTCACGATTTGGCAGAACTTGAGAGAGTTCGAGCTAAGTTAATTAATCTAATTAATTAATTTGATAATTCATTAACCTAAAATTGAAAACCCTATTTTTAGGTCGCGACACTTTTTGCATCGAGATGAGGAATAAAAAAATGAAGTCCTAGTCACTACTTTACAAACCTAGAGATGCCAAAATCAGTGAAGAAAATTAATATAAGATACGATTAATTGCTAATGAAAAAAATCAAATTTAGATAAGTGAGCAACATTCACACCTGACAAATTTGAACCGAAACATGGCCTGTATGAACCGAAATATTCGTGATACCCAGAATTTAAGTCATTATCCGGACCGAACAAGATCCAAACAACAAATACTCGAAAATTCGGGTCGGTTCGTGTTTCGATTTGGATATAATGTTTGGTTTTGCTACTCTGAGCTTAAGTGCTTTTGGTTTTCGGTAACAATTTTCTTGTTGTCTATTAGACCATCGCCGTGAAATAATTGGGTGCGTCGGCCGGTGATCGTATTGCATTCGCAACCCGGACAAAAAGCTGGATAGGATATAAGTAAACGTATTTAGCGTTTGGCAATACACTTGGATTGAAATAACTCGTAAAGGTCTGGACAAAGAGCCGGATAATAGTCTATGTTGGCCCTAGGGGTGGCATAGTTTTATTCCAACCCGGATGAATTTTATTAAAAAAAAAGATATAAGGACAGCATGAGTGCCAATATTTGTGTACGGCGCTCATTTTAGTGCCAATATTTTTTTGGATCATTTCAATGCTAATTTTTGTCAAAAACGATTATTTCAATGCCAAATCCAACGTGACTTGCCGAAAATCATGACACGTGTCCCAATGTGATTTGACGTGAATTGTCGAAAATCATGACATGTATACTGTTGGCACTAAAATGATCATTTTTGACAAAAATTGATATTGAAGTGATCCAAAAAAAAAATATTGACACTAAATTGAGCGTCATACATAAATGTTGAAACCTCTAGTGTTCTGAAAAAAAAAAAAAAGTAAACAATAGTGATAGTCCACCACTTGAGGTCGCCGCCTTGACACCGTTATCGGCCACTACTCAGACGAATGCAACTCTCCGGCGACCACCGGATTTTAGTAGCTTGAAATATTTCCCTCCCTCAATTGCGTGGGGCGATCATGAGTGGGCAGAAGTGGCTGGCGCCTTTCTTCGGCAACCACTCAATTATGGTCACGCCGTGCCAAAAGCGATCCCAATGTGGTGGCCGCGTCATTTGCCCACACTCGCGAGTCCTTCCTCTCTCGCTCACCATATTTGTTTCTAATCGCGATGGTCGTCACGGTTAAGCAATCGTTAGAAACCGTTCGAGATCCACAGTAGATGTAAATTTGTACTTTTTTCTGTAGGGACATGTTCACCATAAGTCTTAAAACTTGTAACAAAAGCGCAGCTGAGTCCTAAAACTTTCAGAAAGTGCAATCGAGTCTAAAAACTTGTCAAATTTAAATAATCAAGTCCTTCCGTTAACGCCGTCCAATTTGACTAACAGAAAATGCTGATATAAATTTTTTTGACTACTTTCTCTTTCCTATGTGGAGCTAACGTGGCTAAACAAGAAAGATAAATCCATAACGACGTCGCTTATGATCCAAATTTGATGTTTTATATAAAAATTAATTAAATTGAATTACAAAAAAGAGCTGAACCAACGAAGACCGAGAGTTGGCATCGCCGCTGCTACCGCCCCCATTATAACTTGTTGCCGTTATTGCCCACACCATCGCTGGAAGGGCTGGCGATGGTGGGACAAGGGTTGGCCAGGGTTGCCAAGCCCTTGGCCAATGGCTGGCGACGTACTATAGTCCCTAGCCCAATTTGGGCTGAAGGCCGCCCTGGCGAGGTCGTCGCCCGATCCTACCCAAGCCAGTAGTGAACCTTGCCCAATCTGGATGAGGGTTGCGATCCTTACCTAGATTTGGGCGAGGGTCGTCGGCCCCTAGCCGACCGTTTTCCAACCATCGTCGGCCCTCCCCAGTTGCGAGGGCCGTTGATTCTGATTTTTTTAGCTTATTTATTAAATTCATTTAAATAAAACTTATATTAAAAATCATATTTTGACCAAAATAATGTCGTTTTAGTCATGTCATCGTCATGTAAAAGAGAGAAAATATTAAGAAAAGCCACAAAATCATTTTTCATTAGTCAAATTAGATGGAGTTAACAAAAGGACTCGATTATACCAATTTGGCAAGTTTTAAAACTCAATTGCACTTTCTAGATAAATTTTAGGACTTCTAGTGAACATATCCCTTTTCGTATTCATTCCTTTGCTATTCTTTGCTTTCTTTCCAGTCATTTAAATGTTAAATGGATTTTGAAAGAATTTCAAAATCTATTCGTAATTTCCTTATCGATATCCATATTTTCGAAAAATTGATTAAGATAAGAAGAATAATAAGAAAGCAGCTAAAATGAGCGCTCTACCATGATTTGAAAGAAGCAAAAAGATCAAAACAAAAATGAAAAGTCACTCAAGACAGGCCCAAATTCACCGATACTTTTTTTTTATTATTATTACATGCAAGGAACTGAAAAGTTTACTTTTTTGGAGTCATTTTTGCTTCTCGCTTTTGACTTTTTTCGAAATTTTACGGTTTACGCCTGTTGGTTTGATTAATATTAAACACTCAGATTCAAAAATAAATTCACATATAGCTTCTCATAAACGTTAATTTCTACTTTCTAAAAAAGTTTACCTTTTTTCGGAAAGTTAAAGAGCGCATGATAACACTTCAAAAGCAGAGTTTCTGCTTCAGAAGTGTTTTTGAAGCTGAAATTCGTTTGGTAAAGATACTTCATAAGTGCTTATGAAGCTGAAATTTATTTGGTAAAAATATTGAGATTTTCCATTTATGGAAGAGATTTCTACTTCTGATTGGATTTTTGATCAATTTTGAGAATTTAAAAATTGTAACTTCTTAGTTTCAGAAATCATTTCTTCAATTACACCGATCTTTGCCGACCAACGCCCGCCCGTCTTGGTGATGTTTCTGAAGCAGAAGTGTTGCCATGCACACTTCGACAATACATTGGTCATAATTTTTTTTCACTGGACGAAAAAGACCGAGCATTTTTATTTTTTTTTGGTTTCCCCAAACAGAAAATAGTAATTTTCCCTCAACCGTACGATAAAGATTAGAACAAGACAAACAGAAGTGGCCGAACGTTACCTCCACCGCACGTTCCGACAGACAAAAAAGCTGAAGTTCAACATCTTCACGAAGCTTCCCCTTTTCACATTTCCTGCTCAACGATTTGATTAATCAACGCAAGCGGACAAAATAAACCACAGTTCAATTCCGCATGCCTTTGGAGAATCATGCATTGGCACACACATGCATGCAAAGTTCCAAGGTCAACGGTTGTTAACTTAGGTAGCCTCTCTTATCGAGAGCAATTATTACTACTAGGATTCTTAAAAAAAAAGGGCAGATGGCGGATACGACGTCGGTGATTATAAAACTAAGCACCGGATTCGTACATGAGTGCATGGACGTACGAAAGATGCGTGTACACAGATGGGTGCGAGTACGTTAGGACGTCGGCCAATGCAAACCCTAATTACAAGAAAGCGAACTAAGTGCGTGTGGATTTCAATGTTTTGCGATCGGGTATGAAGCGTAATGGTTCACGGGATGGACGGGTATGCTGTAAGGCAGACTAGGCTAGATGAGGCGAGGCGATCCTCTCCCGAACCTTCGATTAGAGCGCGTGATTGTAAGAATAATGTGACCCATGTGAGATTATTGATGATGGTTTAATGATTAATTAAATGCTAAATCCATTGATTATGAAAAGGTGCAATTAACGTGCTTTGATGGAAATCACTTGTTGAAGAGGCACTTTTTGGATAATGCTTCAAGTTTAAAGAGAAATATGATCTTCTCTCCATCCTATCGACGAACAGATGTAACATAAAAGGAACGCCAGCTTTGTGTTTTATTCCCCATTGTTAGAATACGTCAAAGAACATAGAGTTAAGGGGGAGAAATCGGATTCTTCATTGTCTCCGTTTTCTACATCGATGGTTCTTAAAGAATCGCGATGGAGAAAGGTACGTCTCCATCCTTATTAATTATGAAAATCATGAAGATCGAAGATCCGTCAACGATAGAATTTTCGCATATGATTTTACTGTTTAATCGCTTACAGTTGGCATCAGAGCGATGGTGTATGATCTATTTGTTAACCAAGCACCCTAGCTTCCATTTTAAAGTGACATGCAGATCAAAGGCACGTAGGAAAGTGAAGTGGACATCAAAGCCTCACCTTCGCATGTGGTTTCTCCCTCACCTTCATCTCCCATCACATACAGACAACTTCTCCGATTGGAACATGCTACACATGAAACATCCAGACAGAAAGTCAAGCAATCATATACGTTGTGTACTCATAGAGAGAGAGAGAAAGAGAAGTAGGTGAGGGAGTGGGGACAATTGCAATGCGTGTCAAGTTCTAACCTCAGTCATGGATCAACAGCATCTCTCTATCTGTGACTGTGAATAAGATAACAGATTTAAAGACAAAAAAAAGAAAAAGAAAAAGGGAACGATAAACAAATGCTTGCAAGCTAGCAGCAACTACAAAGTACAGATTGTTGTTTTCTTTAATGTGAATCCAATGTCATCATCAATTGGCTAAAGCATATGTCCCTTGTGCCCTGCATTTGAAGAAGTGGATCGAATTGTGACATGGATTCCCTTTTTTCCCCCCCTTTTCGACGTGCTAGTGCTCTCCAGAAGACCACGTTTGTTTGGTACAAGCGCAATTGCTCAGAAAATAAAATGTTGCTGGGTCCGTTTGTTCGAAGGAAAACTATTTTTCGGAAAATTATTTTGCCACTTCTCAATGTTTTGATGGTGAAAAGCCAATTGACCTACGGAAAACGGTTTTTCGCGGACTGAAAATTACAAGTTTAGACTGGGAGAAAATAACTTCCGTACCTCACAAAGAAGGAAATCACTTCCCCTGAACCACCGAGCAAATGGAAACTAGCAATTTTCCCCGAAAGATGAGTTCCTCGTCCGTCTTGAGATTAGTCATTTCTATTTCTTGATAGGAGCAGGAAATTAATATAACTCAACGGAAGAGTACCGCCTTGAAGTGGTGGAAGTCGCTTGTATCCAAAACCTACCCAAGTGGGTAGGTAGAGAAAAAAAATGAAAAGTCTGCGTAATAGTGTCATCGACGTTGTTTTTGACCGGAAAATCGAGAGCGAACTATTGAGACTTTGGGCTTTTCGGACATCGAAATGATTTTGATCATATCAATTGAATTGAAGAGATGAGCCTTTGTCTCGAAATTTTTTGTAAAGCATGTCCACCCTTAGCGATTCTTTTATTTTCATGGTTAGTTGAGGCATCGAGGGATTTTCAACTCGAGAACCGAAGTTTACTCGTTCAAATCCGACCAATTGTGTCGAAATTGTTTTAGATCAAGTACACTAACACAAATGTGTAGATTTAACCGGTAAGTCAAACCCAAAAAATTTGAATTTTAGCTCATGGAATTTGACTGACGGAGTTATGTCGAAATCTCTAATATTGCGTTAGAAAGTCCGATCTAAAGAAGTACTATAAATGCGACACGCGGAATTCGGCTAATATGGGGTGGATGCACAATCGCAAAAAGGGATATCACTGATTTTGATAGAACATTGCAAAGTTCAAATCAAAAACTTAAACTGTCAAGTGAAAAGATATCTCTTGAATGTAAAGAACATTTAAAATCCGTTGTCGAGCGACCACAATAATAAGTAGACAAAAAAACGCATCTTTGAACTCATGCGTGAAGTTGGATTTGACCTTCACGTGGAAAGCAAACGTGAGAGTTTTTAAAGCTGGAGCCTGCATTATCGCGACAGCTTCTCCAAACAATTACACATGTACGAAGCCAATGGCATACGTAACCATCGACCATCGAACCATCTTCCAAGGTTCCCAATGAAAGATACTTACAAGACCTCAATCTCTCTCTCTCTCGCTCTCTCTTGCGGTCCATTTTGCGAGCAGATTTCGGGCCGTGCTTCTTAGGTTTTTTGAATTCGGGCGTTTGTCCCCTACACGCGGCGTCGCATCGGAGAGCCCGTCGCGATGCTCTTATTTGATTCGCCGCTCGGAGGGTGTGGAGTCGGGTTTCGTCGGGAGAAAGTGAAAGATCTAACGAAGCAACAGAGTGGTTCGATCGACCGAGGTTCGAAAGGGTCATGTTGATTCTTGGATGGTGAATGGAATGCATCCCACAACATACGTAGCGGAATTACACCGAAAATGTCCTACAATCAATTCGAATCACTGATCGTAAACGAGTACATCACAGTACGAGAGACATATTGTAATTTTCACGGATTAAGAGCTATCATTGCAGCCTTAAAAGAGTCCTTCGTCTGTTTGACGAGACTCGAAATTCATAGCCCTTTTCTTTCTCCTTCGGCGTTCTCTCTCTCTCTAAAGAACTAATGGCGTTCCATTGAATGAATGGCAGTTATCTTTTTATAGGAAAAAAAACGTGTGATATTTTATTACGATTAAATATAAATTGCCTTTGGCGGCTATTCATTTGGTTAAGGGATAGGATATCACCCTACATGGACGGACCACCGTCCTTCCCATAAATCTTAACAGACGGGAAATGTGAACCGCGTAGAATTTAAAGATACGGATACCAATTGTACTAGAAATGTAGAACAAGCTCAGAATAAAAATGAGCAACATGTGGTCTCGGATTGATGGATCGGTTCTTACAGAGGATACATCCCCGAGTAATTCTGATCTTAAATAAACAGGCAGTTATATAAAGAGTTACTAAGAAATAAAATTTTCTTTAATTTTCAATCCCAATTTGTAGTTTTTGAAACATAAAAAGGCGTGTTCTTTTTTTATATGCATGTCATTTTTTATATGTACGAATCTACAGGGTTCAAATATGTTATTTTTTCTTATACTGTGTGTTCAAGTATGTATATGGTAACGTTTCTGTTTCTGGGTACATTTTTTGAACAGAAATAATTTTTTGTGTTTATGTTTCCGGCTACGATTTCTGAAAACATAAATGTGTTTGGCACGTAAAAAAAAAAAATCACTTTTTTCGCCACCGCCTTTGATCTCCAACGGCAATAGGCAGTGGTCGCTGCGACGGTTGGCGGCGAGCGCATCGGCAGCGGTGGGTGATGATTTTAAAAGTGTTCTAAAACCTAAAAGTAATTTTTTTTTGTTTCTTCAAAAGTGTTACTCGGCACAAAAGTGTTCCGCGAAGCACTTTTGAAACATACATTTTTTTGTTCTAAAAGTATTTCGAAAACACCTTTGAAACAAAAATAAATGTTCCAAGGCGTCCGCTATTTTATATTCAACATGTCTTTTCAATATATTTACTATCGATTTTCCTTTTTCATAAAAGTACAACTCATCAATTGGTTTTTTTAGAGAGCTCTGGAAAAAAATACCAGACTTGTTATCTAGTATTCTCGTTCCAGAATTTACTGCATAATTACCGGTAATCATTAGCAGCGCGATGCGATAAATAATTTCTTATTAAAAAAAGAATCCGGTATTTTCAAGTTTCAAAGTCTAATTCCACTCTCCTCCTCTCGATTGCCTCTATGATTAAGGCCATCACGACTCGTCACGTCTTCTTTTACTGAAGTTCATGCATTCACTCAACCAAACTCCTTTTTGTCGCCTTGTGAAAATGATGTCGTACCTTGGACTTTAATCGCGGGACTCAATTCGACTAAACATAATAAAATCTCGTTGCACGAACAACGCGTGCTTATTGCTTTGTAATCACATAATTTCAACATGTTAGTCGTGTCTTTCGCTTCGATATTGGATTAGCTAGTAAATATATATAGGTAACGTGAAATTCACGTCACAAACACAAGATCGTAAAAAAAAAAAAAAAAAAAAACACCAACCCGACACAAAGCTTATTCTAAAGAGTACGAAATATTCTTACCCGTCGGATGCAACATATGACGATCGCAATATCCAAGAATGAGATGCGAAATGCGCAACATAAGAACTAGATGCCCCAATCCTAACACAAAAATAGATTCAACTTTTCAATTTTTCACGAACAAATTATATGGATGCCAATTCGATCTTAAACATTTTAATTATGTTAACATAGTCTCAAACATTTGTTGGGGATGTATTCATATTTCACTACGACATGAAAGCGCGTGGGTCCCGCTCCTACTATATAAGCCCATAATTTTTCATTAACGATTTGAATTTGGGCTTATGAATAGTTACTGCAATATATATTATTTTCTCTTGTAATTGATGGATGTAACCAAAGGAGAGGTGCAAGGTACTTATTATAGAGGAAACCTCTGTTAGGCATAACCCTAATTTAAGGGTGAACCATGATAAAATCCCGTGTCTCAATTTTCTCTTTTCTTGCTAGTTTTACTTCGCTGTAATTGTGCGCCGATCCTAACAACATTTACACGAAGGTCCAAGGTAGTCCCTACGGTCAATGGAAATTGTTGAGGCAGATCTAGTCATCATTGGCCATCCTACCCGACACACCGGCACGTCGACAATCTCTGTAAAAAAAATTGGCCGGAACAACCATATTAGAATTTTGCGCAAAGTTTTAGGATGAAATTATTTTATCATTTTTTGGTAAATATGATGACAGAATTGACATCCGTATATTAATTACATGATTGATCGCAAAATTTCTCGGCGGGATGCGTGTGTTTATAGGTTAAGCCTTTGAAGAAATCCTGAATGCAAGCCATAGTTCACTTTGCATTATTATCAATTTTGGACTAATTGAGGCACGGGGACGAATGACTTTTCAGACATCGTATAATGGCCCTTTATGATCGATATCTAGTCAGACCATTCATCCAAGAAGTGGAGTGAACCCGACGGAGGGCATGTTGATCTCTTTCCTTGTAATTTTGACATTGACATTGGCATTGGCATTACCATTTATGTATTTATCTTTTCTTCCTTATTTTTGTCGAAATAACAGTGGTATTGCTTTTTAAACTTAGGATTTATTTATTTATTTATTTTCGCGCTTTATTGTGAGCAAATTTTTAGATGTCCTCTTATGAGGATGTAGATTTTGATTCTTCGGTATTTGGACAATGGAAAATTAACCGTGAAAGTTTCACGGAAACAAAAATTTTGAATCGTGGAAGAATGAATTTCCTTTCTGGCAATGCGGAAAACACTTTTGCGATCGTGGGTTCGTGAACCCTGTAATGGAAGAAAGTGGACAAGCTAACGTTCAAAACTCACCATCTACGCTCCTCCCAATTTCGAGGAGAGGGACGGTGAAGTGAATCTCCTCCTGCTATTTGTCGCTAGCAATATCCATCGTGCACTTAGCAATTTGTTTTAAGATGTGTTAATTACCGAGAGTACCATAGAAGTTCAGGTTCTTAATTACCAAATAGATAATAATTAAAAAAAAATTAAAAATTATATGACCTGTCATCGTATATAAATATCACCATCTCCGCCAAGTTCTCCTCCCCCCTCCCTCTTCTTCCTTCCCCGTTCCCAGGGAAATCCTCCCTCTCCCCTCTCTCTAATTCCCCACCACAAAAATCCAGCAAAAACCGCGACCCGATTCATGGACCCGCCCAGATTCGTGATCGAAGCTTCCGAGGCTGCGTCCATGGCAAGGGACGCGGGCCTCGACCTGACGGACCTCCTCCCCACCCTCGTCGGCACCGCCAAGTGCCTCGCCCGCACCCCCATCTCCCGCTACCACGTCGGTGCCGTCGGCCTCGGCTCCTCCGGCCGGATCTTCTTCGGCGTCAACCTCGAGTTCTCGGGCCTCCCCCTCCACCATTCCGTCCACGCCGAGCAGTTCCTCGCCACCAACCTCGCCCTCCACTGCGAGCCCGTGCTCCTCTCCCTCGCCGTCTCCTCCGCCCCCTGCGGCCACTGCCGCCAATTCTTGCAAGAGATCCGTAACGCCCTCGATATCCAAATCCGGGTCTTCCCCGTCGACGATCCGGACCAGGAGCCGGACCCCGCGTTCGGCCCATTGTCCCGCCTCCTCCCCCGGCGGTTCGGCCCGAGCGATCTCCTCGACGAGAAGGTGCCTCTCCTCCTGGAGCCCCACCACAACGGGCTGACCCTCTCGACCCGGAACCCAGCCCACGAGTCCTCCTGCAACGGCTTCTGCGACGTGCCCGAGGCGGACGAGCTCTCGGCGGCGGCGCTGGAGGCGGCGAACAAGTCGCACGCGCCGTACAGCAAGTGCCCGTCCGGGGTGGCGATCGTGGACTGCGAGGGGAAGGTGTACAAGGGTTCGTACGCGGAGTCGGCGGCGTACAACCCGAGCCTCGGCCCCGTGCAGGCGGCGCTGGTGGCGTACATAGCCGGGGGAGGCGGCGGGTACGAGAGAATCTTGGGCGGCGTGCTGGTGGAGAAGGAGGGCGCGGTGGTGAGGCAGGAGCCCACGGCGAGGCTCCTGATGGGACTGGTGTCTCCCAAGTGCGAGTTCCGGGTGGTCCACTGCGGGTCGGGCTAGCGGGGGTCGGGTTTCCACCAGCGTGATGGGTGGGTGGGTTCCTATTCTGAATCTTTGATATCGATGTGCAAATTGGCGACAGAATTCAATCGACCCGTGACCCGTGTTTGTTTTTAGGGCTCCCCCACACCCCCCCCCCCCCCCCCCCCCCCCCCGCCCCGCCCCCCCAAGCCCCAAGAGAGAGAAAGAAAACTAGTAGTGTTTCTCGACTCTGTTCTGTTTCTATTTCATTTTTTTCTCTTCTTGGATGAATCATATGCTACTGGTCTGAAATCCGATTGATGATGAAAATGAAATTTGGATATGATTATGAGGTGACCGGACCAGATTAGATTACAATATTATAATCATAGCTGTCGAGTATTGGGACATCAATATGGCTAAGGAACAGAGTTTTTTGTTTGTTTTTTTCCCCCCTTTTTAGTGTGAAGAAGGTGGTCCGTTCCCAAGTGAAGAATGATGGGAATCTTTTCCCCTCCTCCCATCCTCCTTCCTTGCTCAGCCTGACTCACATCTGCTTCATGGCTGCTGTTTCTATTAGGGATGATCGGTTTCCGATTAGATTCAGTGCTGCCTTATACCTGAGAGTCGGATCGGAAGGATCAGTCTCCAGTGCTGAGGACCGAGAACCGAGAACCGGACTGGTCACATTTTTTTTTAATATATATTTGTCATGTTAAGGAAATTTATGGGACCCATCTCTCGTCGCTAATTTTGCAAGTCATATTAGCAGTGTTATGACTAGGAACGTCCCAAAAGCACCAATGATTCTGCCATCCCCGAGCCCAGGATCGGTATCAATATCAAACAGCATTTCTAGGATTATTATAAACCGAATTGGTCCACTCTCTCTCTCTCTGTTTGCTTCCGCGTGTGATTAGCGAGCGTGGGGATTGGGACTTCCAAAGTTGCTAACTTTATCAGGGAACTCCTTTTTGATTGATTGGGATTTCTGGGTCGACAGCAACCCTCCATCCATTTTGGACAGGGGTGATCGGTTTCAGGGTGCGCAACCCTCACCCTGAATCGGGAACCGCCCACCGATTCATGGTCCAGTTTCCAGGTAGGTCCATGAGAAACCCACAATGACAAACGCAGTGATGCAATTGCCACGATATCCAGATGATGGTTCGGTTTGTATACCAAGGCGTGGAGCAGATAGATTCGGTAGCGAGGACCGCTTTTTATGGAACCCAATCCGCGGTTTCTACGGACAGCTTTACCCCTCACGGGGACTTCGATCAATGATTTGGGACATGGACATGTAGGATCTTGCCGGGCTGTGATCGGTCAAACGGGGAGGGAATGCGACACCAACACCAGAACACGAAAGTGTCGTCAAAATTATGTGTTTTGCCCAGGGTACCTAATCTTCGTTCTCGAAATAGGGCATGGAATTATAGTCCAAATAAAGTGTTCTCGCCTGTGAACATAAAGACGGTGAACAGATCCAATATTGAAAGCACAAGACAGCAAGCAAGATCGGACAAGAAAAGAAGCAAACATGCCTTCTTTACGAGGCGTTCGAATAGTTGAAAGTCGTCGAACAGACAGCCAAGGATGATTAGAGGAGGACAAAATACAGTACACACTACGGAGTGGGAAACAAAAGATAGTATCCAAGTACTAGAATTAGCATCGCATTGCGTGTTTTGACCTACTTTCGATTATCAACTGACGGTAGTCTTGGATGTCATGCTCTTCTCGCATGACCGGACCGCACCGCAGAGGTTGAAACTGATTGGGCATTCGCTATCTATCCTCATTGAGATCAAACAAAAAGCAGAAAAGGACAGAGCTTAAAGAATTTCAAAAAGGGTCGTGCTTTCGAGCAAGGACCTCATGCTTTTGTAGAATTTGCCATCACCAAAAGACTTGAGTTGAACAGTTTACCTTCTTGTTTGATGGATGAAGACACAGAGACAGTGAGTCATCCGTTTGTCTTCCTTAAAAAGACAAAAGTTCCATATGAACATACTAACATTCGAAAGGGTCAAAAGACACATGAACATTTGTTTATCCAGTTCTTTTTCAACAATTCTACGTTCAAAGATATTATATCTGGGCCCCCAAAAATAAAAAAAATGCACAGGAGCTCCCCCCTTGCGACAAGAAAATGATCAGGAAGAATCTACTGACATATCATTAGAGAAAATATACTAGCAAGAATTACATTTCCATTTGATGTTTCAAACTACGCACATCAATAACCAAGACAAAAATTCTTCAAGAATTGCAAATACGCAATCAGAAAACAAATTCAAGCGTCGCTTCACTGTGGTGGCATGTAAATATACATGTTGAGACTGCTTTGCTGTACTATAGCTGACTTAGAGAGAATTCAACCGTACAAGTTTTAGGTGGAAGTTGCTCCTGCAGATTTATCCTTCCGAGGAGAAGCAGGTTCTAGAACAAGATCACCGACCCCTTTAGGCGGTCCGATGCTGCAACGCTCAGTGTTATGCATTTGGATGGCATCCCTAATTTTCTGGAACTACAGATAATTCAAGAGAACAAAGTGAGACCAAATACAAGATCGGACACAGATGTTTGTTTAAGTTTGCATGATTAAAAACAAGCCTAATTATATGCTACATGATCAATTAAGAAGATTCCTGAACCATGGCCCCATGCCTAAACAGCAACTCTACTTCATAAATGTCATCAAACAATCATTAGCAGTTTCTGCATAGACATCACCGCCACCCACCTACATATGTGAAGATATAAAGTTGTCTGACCAGATTCACATGAAACTCATTACTTGTTCAGACTACCCAGCCCCAGCCCCAGCCCTAGCCCATGATTTCAGGAACCTTAGAAGATCACCGATCCTTACTTTCAGACTGCAAGTCATTTCATTACCAGATTTTAAAGTTGGAAGTCATAAACAGAGTAGACCTTGAGCAGCCACTGAACAGACTATTCTTGAACTATTTTTTGTCTGAACTTCCAGAGGGAAATCTAACTGACTAATCCAGACTCAAATACCACCTTAAAATCCTGCAGTCCCAACTTGAAACACAATTTTCTCGTCCCCCTTTGGCAGGTCAAACTATCCCATCTCAAATTCATTGGTCCAACTTCCTGATAGTTTTACCAACGTAGCACAACAAGTATCTCATCGAGACCAGCTGTAGAAACATGCAAGATTATTTGAGAGACTCACCTTCGCAAGTGAGCATGAAAAGGACTCCAGTTGTCCATCAGCACCACGATAGAAGTGAAAATAAGGAAGCACTTTAACACTCAAATTTCTACACATTGGCTTATTTTCATCAAAATTGACTTTTAGGAATAAGATTTCAGGGTGCTCCTGGGCTGTCCTGCAGAGCTGATGGATTACCAAAAGAAAATGTCAGCACAAAACCCATATTGGCTTAACACAACAACAAGAATTCCAAGAAAAGTACGAGGACATGATGGCAACAGGTTCCAAAATCCAGTCAATGCATCTTACTCATGGCCAACTTGAGTTTCTACTATGTGATATATGAAACCGGGTTAATCAGCATTGCATTTTTTTATAAATTGTCAATTCTTCCTCCTTAGGAACATATCTTCTCAATTCACAGCAACCTGGATGCCATAAAGAACCACCCTGTTCGAGACAGAATCCTAGACCACATGCTCCCATGATCAGCGGCTTATTTAGCACATTCTGCATATCTTTTTTAACAAATGTCACTATTGGTTCAAAAGACCATAAATCAAGGATAACATAAAGGGAAATCACATCTAACGGATGCAAACTCTAGATGATTCAAACTTGCATACTATGACAACGTCATTGAGTTTTACTAAGCATCCATAGTCCCACAAATTATAGTAATACATATAAATGCGTATAGTTTCTTTCTCCTGCCATTTATACAATCAGCCACCACAATATGAATGAGAAATGCATGAAATAGAGTGAACACCTCAAGGTAAATAATGTCCTGTAGAAGAGCTGCCCATATAATATTATTGATGGGGAAGGGATCAATCTGGCCAATGGGAAATGACATGTAAAATCAATGTGTCAAGACACCTTCATGTTGACTGAACCATGAAAAGGATAATAGATGGGACACTCACCTTGGGAAATAATGCTTTGCAGGAAGCACACCAAGTCCCATAAAATTCAACAATTACTAGTCTGTCTCCGGCTTGACTTAATGCACTCAAAAACTCTTGTGTAGAATGAATGTCAACCATATTGGGTCCGGCATTCCTCTCCCACCATTTTGGCTGGTTCGTTTCAGTGACAGTTGCATGTGCCTGGAGGAGAGACACCAACAAGGGAGAAACTGTAAACGAAACGGAGTCATAAAATCGAAATCTTATTCATATGTGGATGTGTGCGCGTGTGTTGGTAATTTTGTGCGCGAAATATATATGGGTATATATAAATAGAGTTCAAGATCAACATCAACAATACCTTTATCCCAAACTAGTTGGGTTGGCGATCAATGAACCCTAAAGATTCATAAACTAAGAGCAAGACCAATCGAGGAAAAATTGATAAATATGTAAAAATAAATAAACTATATATATGAAAATGACTAGAAAGTACAGACAGGAACATGGGGATTCTGTCCCTTCACAATACTAATAGCCTTTCTTTGCTCCAACCTAAAACAAACCGTACACCAATCTATTTTCCACTCCATTAAATCTTGTTTTACTACTTTTGCCCAAGTAAGTTTTGGCATACCCCTTCCTTTTTTTTTTTTGTTATGCTTTCGGTAGAAAACTTCTATTCTTATCAAAGCATCTCAAGACCTTCGGATATTATGCCCAAATCATCCCAATCTATGTTCTATGATCTTTTCTGCCACCGGTTCTACTCCAATTTTTTGTTGAATATCTTTATTCCTTATCTTATACATCCTTATATGATTACACATCCACATTAACATCCTCATTTCTGCTACTCTCATTTTATGCTCATGTTGTCTCTGTGTTGGCCAATATTCAGCTCTATATGATATGGCATGTCTTACTGCTGTTTTATAAACTTGGTATAAGCTTACTGTGATTGGAAAATAACTTGATGTGCCATTACAAGCCTTTACACATGTAGTAACACCGTCATACATATTCATGATTGCCTCTACATATTTTGAAGGGACTTTTTTCTTTTCAAGAACCCACTATCGAAAATTTTTTGGAACCCTATCATACGCCTTCTCAAAATCAATAAACACCGAATGGAGGTCCTCCTTTCTCAATATATATCCATCAATTGTCATCAAGAAAATAGCCTCCATGGTAGATCTTCCTGACATAAATCCAAATTGATTGATAAAAACCTTGGTATCTATTTTCAAACGATTCTCAATAACTTTCTCCCACAACTTCATTGTATGGCTCATAAACTTAATGCCTCTATAATTGGAACAATTCTGGATATCTCCTTTATTCTTGTAGATAAGCACAAGTATACTCTCCCTCCAATCATCAGACATCTTATTAGTTCACTTGAATATATAAATAGAGTTCACTTGAATTTTTTTTCCTCCTTTTACTATCAAATGCTGACGCATCATTTTAACAACCTCTTCCCAAAGCAAATGCCAACAAGCTTAATCAGGCTACCTCTCTCTCTCTCTCTCTCTGTGACTGCAGCTTCTACTTCTTTACAAGTCAGTTTGCGATTCACAGATGATCTATTAACAACTTTCAGAAATTAATATCTGTGTCCATATCAAGATTACCAAAAAGGGTAGGGGTTTCAATTGGTATACACTCATGATATTAGGTTCCATCATCAGTACCATGTTCATTTTGTCAAAATCCCCTACTCGTGCATCAAACAAGGCCCAATAAAAGGATTGTATAGAAGTCAGCAGTCTGTTAAATTTGCACCTTCGCAAGTGCAAACTTTTGCACAATTCTGTGTATGTACACTGTAAGATACTTGATCTTAGCCTGTAAAACTTTTATCAGCTCCAGGCTGTTGCTGTTCTCTTATTTGGCTCAGAATACCACATAATAGGAAATCAGTTGATTGTCCTACCTTAAAGGATCACTGTGCGAACGGAAAGAAACCAGAACACCGGCGGACAATACATTACCAGGATTTCGTGGTTTCCTTTGACTAGAAAAGTGCAGGATGGAGCAAGACCAAACAAATATGATATATACACCAAAAATCCTATCCAAGATGAGATTTCCCTGACTTATTTATTCCCTAACAAGCCCTCTGCTCCAAATGATTGCTGGTCAGTCCTCACAATCCTAGAGACTCCGACAATCATACACAATAGACAGTCCCCAAAGCACTAAAAAAAGACCAATCTGATTGAAACCGAAAAATATCAACTTGCCGGGGAAATGTGCAAAACAGAAATCGCAACAACAAGCCGCTCATTCAAATGAGTCCTCACAAGTGCGCTACAGTCAAAGAACACATCCCCCAAAAACAAGAATTTCCCCAGAAAAAGAAAAGGGAAAAAATTGTACCTTTAAAGAGGCAAATCGCTCTCGGGGTCCGAAACCAAGACCCGCAACACCACTACCACCACCACCGTGGGAACAATTCGCGGAAGAATCAGACCTCTTGTGGAGCTTCTGAGGAGGGCAGAGGGCATGCCGGCTCGAAGAGGACGGCGTCAGAGAAGGAGGAGAGAAATAAGAGAAGCGCAGTGACGACAATCGAACCACATCTGCCATCTAAGCCCAGACCCAACCAAAAGCCAAAAGCCAAGAAGAGGAGAGGAATCGAAGGCACCGAGTATCAATCCTTTCTTCCCCCACTCGGAGCTTCTTGGGCACCGCGAGAGCTGGGGCAAAAAAAAAAAAACCGCAGCTTTACGAGATCTTCGGAACGAATGTCAAAGAAAGAGATGGGAGAGACATGGGAGCGAAGCGTCGAAGCCTGAAGGTGGTTCTGGGGTTTATCTTCTCTTCTCTTCCTCTAGCATTTGCTTTTGTGGGTAATGCGAAGCTGAGAGAGAGAGAAGTCGAAGTATCTTTGATTGTTGATTTCCTCGTGCGCCAAAATGTACATGTGAACCACAGTGAACGGTCCGCGACACGAGCTTTCCCCTCGGTCGTTTTTGTACGTTATTTATTTCCGACACCAGAAACTCAACCTCAAACCGTGACTCGCCTGAATTCCAAGGATATCCCGAGACCTTCGGGATTCTATTTCTCGATGTCTCCGGGAAACCCCTTCGGCTCGATCAACACGACCCCATAACACCTTTGACGTGTCGAGCTTGATTTTGTTCCAAGATACCTCAAACTTGATGGATTCGAATTCGATAACCCAAGAATTCATGGCCATCGAAAAATAATGGACGACCATGTGCATCGTGTGCTGCGCTTTAGTTTGAAAGAGACACATTTCTCTCTTTCCGACTCAGACGCCGAATGTGTGCTCGCTTTATAGATCAAAAAGAAATGGTGATGAAATTAGAGTGGTGATTGAGAATGTCAGTCATAGGAGAACACTGCCCCAATCTAGATTTTCATTTTTACTGTGGTTTTTTGACAAAAATTTCAATCTAAAGTTGATGGATTAAATTACGCATTGAATTAAAATTTAATGGACATTTGTTGTTATGATCTCGTATCCGCTACAATTTATCTTGCTTTGGACCGGGGAGGGAAAAGTACATTTTCCTAGAAAATGAAGGAGACAAATGCAAGCTCTTGAGGTTCTGCACCCGGAAAATTCACGTCTTCGTGCTATCCAAGTGGCCTGCTGCTGCCGCCGCCGGGGACCTGCGCTGCACGGCCGTGCCTGAGCTTTGCTCGAATGTTACGAGGTCGTGTGGGTCGCAGCCATTCGGATTTTGCCAAGAGCCTTTCTCGCCGTTCTCCGATTCTTGGGGGGTTCAAATTCGTCATCCAGGTGGGCCTGGGAAAGAATCTCCTCCGCATCGGGACAACTTTTTCCCGGGAAAACGAAAGAACAAAGGGAGGTCCGTCGTTCGGGTGGTTCTTATTCGTCCTTCAATCGCGTTTTCCCTTCCCCCGATTCTACCCTGCATAAAGCAGAAACCAGGTTCCGTCTCCGCCGACACGTGA
The DNA here is from genome assembly GCA_028455895.1 of Rhodomyrtus tomentosa. Lineage (NCBI taxonomy): Eukaryota > Viridiplantae > Streptophyta > Magnoliopsida > Myrtales > Myrtaceae > Rhodomyrtus > Rhodomyrtus tomentosa. The sequence continues at coordinate 39,588,958 of JAPCWY010000004.1, forward strand.
AACAACAGGGGCAAAATCGAAAACGTCAATTCTCCAAAGTTCATTTACTAAAAATTAAGACAGCCAATGCCATCCCTCTCTATCTCTCTCCGATAGGAGACGTGCTGCGCTTGTTCTTGCGTCTTTCACTGATTGCGAAAGCCAAAGAAAACTCTCAGATTGCATTCAAGTCGAAGGAAAAAAAATTTTACTATGAAATACCAACTACAAACGACCTTAAGAATGTGGAGTCCGATTGAGGAAAAATAATTAAGAATCGTGTAATTTCATCTCTAGCAATCCTTTTTCCTGGTTTGTTTGTCGGTTCGGCTTAGTCCGAAAGATCCCAAGTAGTTGCCCGTTTGTCTTCTTCGCCTTCGTTGAACGCTCGGCTCGTCTTCGTGACTCGTTCGAGAACACTCTTTGTCGCGAAGCAAGCATCTCTGATAATCTTCTAGTCTTTGAGTCTTTTTAAAAAAAAAAAATTTCCCTGGTTTGTTTGTCAAACTTGTTCGACTTGTTTTGAAAGATCTCAAGCAGTAGTCCACAAAGACTTCATCTTTTATTTTGTTCTTGTTTCTCGAACTCAAGAAATCCCAGGTAGCTTGTTTGTCGAATAATTCTCTGATTTTTTCACAGGCTTTTCAAATGGGGACTCATTGTCCGACCCAAAAAAAAAAAAGGGGTACTCATTGGAACATAGTAGGGAGGCCGTGATTGAGAGGAACAGAAAGTGCCAAGCGTGAACCCGGAAAATAAACAGAAAGGATAGAAAGAATGCTGTGATGAGCGCGCGAGAGCAAGGCGAATGCAATCGGACATTAAGCAAGATGACAAAATAGATAAAATAGATTGAAAGGTTGGTACCACTAAAAATCCTAAACTGATACATTCGTGACAAATTTATCTTGAATTATTTTTTTGATCATAAAAAACCTTAAACTAGTACACTTGTAACAAATTTACTCCAAATTGATACATCTGTCACAAATTTACTCTTCATTAATTTTCATTAAATCTAACTATCAAATTGCTAAGTTAGATGGCATTTTCCAGTTCGGATGTAACGATTTGGCATTTCACCGTTTGTTTGTCACATATTTATCAATTTTCGAGTTTTTTGTGGTATTAATCCAATATAAATTAGGGTAAATTTATCATAAGTGTGTCAACCTGAGGTTTTTCTTGCTAAAAAAAAAATTAGTTTAGGGTATGTTTATAACAAAAGTACCAATTTAGCGTTATCGATGATTAAAAAAAATAGTTTGGAGTAAATTTATCATGAATGTACTGGTTTGAAATTTTTCATGATAAAAAAAAATAGTTTGTGTTAAATTTATCACAAATATATTAATTTAAAATTTTCTATAGTATTAACTCTTATAAGAAAGACAAGTTGAATATTAAGGTTGGGCCTTTCTGGACAGTAAAAAAAATATTGTTGTTAAAAAGGGACAAAATAAAAAAATAAAAAAATATAAAGAAAATTTTAAAAGACACAAGAAAGAAATACGAATTTCTTACCACATTATCCTAGTTATTGCCACTTGTCATTCTGGTTCAGCAATTTAACTGCAAATTTCGACGGAACCAAACTATCAAGCCAATTAGTAATACAGGCTCGATAGCTCCGGCTCCTTGTCGAAAAGTTCTTCTCTGTACACCAATCGAAACCTTAAAATTGAACCATCCAATCGAATGTCGCCAGCCTCGTTGACTTTCTTGTCCTAGACTTTTCTAGACTAGACTAGTCTCGCAGGGTGAATGAATGCGGCATGGTTATGCTGGTGTTGGGCTTTTTGTGGCTTAAAATAATTTTCCATGGTCAGCGGTTTAGGTTATGCAAAAATTTCACTGACAATCTGAAATCTATTCATCAAAATAAGCATTTCATATTTTAAAAACTAAAACGTTCCATGCACACCTTGAATATGAAATCCATCATGTCATAAATTATGGGGTTTATCCATGTTCCGCTTGCATACTCAATTGAATGATTACACAGTGAATAATCAGCTTCAATAATCATCATTTATTGGTATAATCCACTGAACATAACTCATATTTGACATACGAAAAGTATGAAAATATTCACAAAGTCAAAATTTTAGATTATACATTCATTGTAGAATGCCATAGAATCTAGCATTCTACATTACACATTAGATTACACACTCAAATTAGTAGTTCGAGATTACGCATTCATTGTAGAATGCCATAGAATACTACACCACGAAGACATATAAAAAAACACAAAACTTTATTTCAGGTTTCACTTACTTGGAATCTGGAAACTACCTCTCAAACCGATTCCCTAATTTTGTGAACCTAAAATCTATCATACATATCATAGAACCTGAAACCGGATTAATTCTTCTATTGCTAATTCTACCCTGAAATTATGCTCATCCCTAATTATTTTTGGCGAATAAAGAATTGCTTTGAGGATATATGTGGAATTAATTTTGGGTGCCTTTGGTAGGGGAAAAACTCAATGATAAAGGAACATGTTTTATGGAAAATCACTTTTCAGGAAAATTGTTAGTTTTTCATGGTTAGTGATATGTGATCGAAAACGATTTTTGGTGTTGGGATCTCATTCAAAGAATGACATCAATTTCATGACTTTATTTGAAAAAAATAAAAAAAATCAACAAATTTTAAATAAATTATTGTTTTATTTTGTTATTTCTTCTTTTCCTTTTTTTCTTGGCTTGTGGTTGGCCATATGCAAGGATGAGCTCGCTCGAGGTGAGCGACGCTTGGCCTTGTTGATCAGTTGCCGTTCGTGATTGTGGCCGACCACTGGTAGAGGAAGAAGAAAAAAGAAAATTAAAAATCTACAAGAGTAAAATATTTGAAAAATAAAGCAATATTAATATATTATAATGTTATAATATTAAAAATTTTAAAAAATCGAGAGATGCAGTTTTGAAAAGAGTTTTTACCTCTTTAAATTTAGAAATTTACTTTTCTAATTACATTTATGTATATTCAATTGACTGAAAATATTTCTTTGTTGACTAGTCAAATTTCTCAAATTCAACGGATGAAAATATGTGATTTAAAAAAAGAAGAAGATAAAAGTCTGAAAACTCAGGGCGCGCGCGACAACACTTCTTTACCAGAAATTAGCTTCTGACCAGAAGTTGATTTATCTATTTCTTTTCAAAAACAGAAGTTGACCTAAATTGACTTTTCATAATAGAAATTCATTTTGGTGATAGTTGAAAATTGATACTTTTGAAATATTGTTAACAAAATCTTCAGCAGCGGCAGTCAATAGGCGACGATGGTGGTTGACGATCGGGCGGCAGTGGCGACGGGCGAGCGAGGGGTGGGCAGTCGGTGGCTAGGAGTGGCGGCGGCCGCGACTATGGTGGGAGGGCAGTGGTTGGTGAAGTCGAGTGTGGTTCAAAAAGTGATTATGAAGTCGAAAATTTAAAATTTTTTACTTCTCAAAATTGACGATTTTTTTTATGAGAAGTATATCTTTTTACCAAATGAATTTCTAATTCGAAATTATTTTACCAAATAGATTTTTCTATCACATTAACATATGACTGAAAAACTGATTTATGAAAGTAATATCATGAAGGCCCGCTTTATCTCAAACAAACTCACCTTGGATGTCGAAGTAAGACGCAGAGAGAGAAAAGTTATGGACAATCGTGACATTACCGAGTTGAACGGTTCCCGAACCCGACTCAGTATTCGAGCCAACGGAAAGGAGCTACAGCTACGACAGTGGAGCGTCAAGCTTCAGAAACTGAACGGACCTTCGAGCAGTTGATGCGACGCAGACGCAGAGGTCTATCCATCTGAGATAAGGAGCGGGAAGAAGAGAGAGAGTGGCCAAAATGGCGTACCTGAGCATGGGCGAAGCGCACCGGAGGATCACCGACTACCTCAGCCGCTTCTCGGACGCCGTCTCCTCCCAGGACGTCGCTTCTCTCAAGCACCTCCTCTCTCTCTCCTCCAACTCCCCCTCTCTCCTCTCCCTCGCCGATGCCCTCAACCTCTTTCAGGTCTCCCTCTCTCTCTCTCTCTCTCTCTCTCTGTCTCTCTGACGGACCATTTCGCGGAGCTTTATTTCCACCGATCGATTCGTCGGATTGACTCGTGTTTGTGTACTTCCAGGATGCGAACAGGCTGATAAAGCAGTCGGACAATTACTCGCAGTTCGCTGAGATTGTCGTGCCTCTCTTCCGTTGCCTTCAGAATTACAAGCTCAACAATTTGGTGGATGCGTATCACGCCTACGAGAAAGCTGCCAAGTAATTTTTTTTCCCTCTTGTTGCGTCTTTTTCTGAAGTTTTTGTGCTTTGAATGAGGAGTTGGTGTAGAAATGGCTGTATTGTGAACAAGATTGTGCGAATTGGTGGAAATTGCAGTGCGTTTATTCAGGAGTTTAGGAACTGGGACTCTGCTTGGGCTCTGGAGGCGTTGTATGTGATTGCTTATGAAATTAGGGTTCTTGCTGAAAGGGTAATTTGTTGGTCGTTTCTCAATATCGTATTTTCTTTATCATGCATTTTTGGTACTTTTACAGTTAAGTATTCAAATTTGTCTGTTGGGTGTTTGATTTTGCCAGGCGGATAGAGAACTGTCTGCCAATGGGAAGTCGCCGGAGAAATTAAAGGCGGCTGGTTCCTTTCTCATGAAAGTGTTTGGGGTCCTAGCTGTGAGTCTCTATGTTCACAATTCAACTCGTTGCTTCATCTTCTTATCATGAATCGGTTTTACTCCATTCTTGGATTTTCCTGCTACTCAGATTCCAAGTAGAATTGGTACTTTCTTTTGCATTAACTGATATTGGAGATTTTTTATGTCCAGGGGAAGGGTCCGAAACGTGTAGGAGCATTATATGTGACTTGTCAGCTGTTCAAAATTTACTTTAAGGTAAAATACCTTTTCAAATTGTCTATTGCTTATTTGGTTATCGTTATTGTGTCTCCATTCCTGTCTCTTGATCGGATAATGTGAAATATGCAACTCAAAAGCTAGTCCCGCAAATAGTAGTCCTGTATGTAAAATATCTTACATCCAAATCCGTCTGAAACCTTTCTTCTACAAGTAGTTGATGTTTGTTTTGCGTGAAATCTAAGAGGTGCTAGCTTTTTTTATTTACAGCTCGGTACAGTTCATCTTTGTCGCAGCGTCATAAGAAGCATTGAGACTGCGCGGATATTTGATTTCGAAGAATTTCCTCAAAGAGATAAGGTCAAAACTTATGCTGATTGTGTTGCTGATGCTTTCCTTCAGCCTCTTTTGTAACTTTGTCTGCAAGCTAGATAAATAGCATTTGACTGGCATGATATGCATTGCCAGGTGACATACATGTACTACACAGGTCGTCTGGAAGTTTACAATGAAAATTTTACTGCTGTAAGTAGTCTTATTGCCATATAGTTTATGTGACATTTCATTTTTTATTGAGATGAAAGTTAAATATTTTGCTTTGATGATATGGGACTATCTGAGGCTCTAAGACTTGATTTCTTGTGAATGTTGGATGAATCTACCCAGCATGTACTAGTTAACCACTTTATAGTGGCCCCCTGCACAATGCGAAGCAATACGCTGTGCTTTATCCCCTTTTTCCTTGAGGATGGAGCATGGACATACAAGTTAAGCACTTTACACAAGGTTCACCTGCATGATAAAAAAGTGACTCGCTCTTTTAAACAAGATTTGCTGCATCTTCTCTTTGTTTGATTGTTCCTGCTGTGGCATTATGATATTTATGTGATTATATTCCATTCTTATGTGGCATACTAATTTGATGCAAAGTTGTAATTTACTGTTCTTGTCTTGGACTTATGGGGTGTATTCCTCTTTCCCGGCAGGCTGACCAAAAATTGTCTTATGCCTTGGCACATTGCAATCCTCATAGTGAAGCAAATATAAGGTTTGTTCAGATGTCTTGCTGAATTTATATTTGCATTTTCTTGGTAATTGAGGAGGATTCTCCTGACAAAAGTGGTTTTTTCCACACTTAATATCGTCAAGAGTTCTGTTTCCCAGTTGATGTTGATATAAGCAATACTGCTATTTGTCAACTAAACTGTATGACACCCGCATAAAGTCACATCTGCTGATTGATGCTGTGCATATGCATACCTGGTTTTCCTGTTGGATCGGATCATTTTGTCCAACTTCTAGTCAATGGACTTTGAGTTTGGGCACTTCTTACTGGATTTTGACTTATTCTGGGGAAATCACTTTTTGGTTGGCTGAACCAGAGAAAATTGGCTGTCTTACTGGACTCTGACTTATTCCAGGGAAATTACTTTTTGGTCGGCAGAACCAGAGGAATTGGGCGTTGATAATGTTGGGATTAAAATAATTTATTGAAGTCAATTGGCTTATTGGGCATTACTTCTTTGACATGTCGAGGAGGAACTGTTTCCCCGTTGTTTTCGTTTGGTACTAAAATGAGTTCTAGAAAATCATCCACCCTTTGGTTAACTATTGCTTCTCGGTTCATTTTGAGTTTTCTACTTTTTCTCTCTTCCCTTGGCTTTTGGCAGCAATGATGCTATTGCACGTGCACTTCTTTCCTCTTGATTCTCTGTTTATATTATTCTTTGCATCATATAGTTAAGGTTTATTTACAAGATGATGTCCGTAGCTACATTATGGTAAGAAACCTAATTTCGATATGCATTCCATAGGATGATATTAAAGTACTTGATACCGGTGAAGCTTTCAATTGGAATTTTACCGAAAGATTGGCTCCTGGAGAAATATAACTTGGTTGAGGTATGATCTGCCTGTCTGCTTATTCCTGATGAGTTCTGTGTTGAGTATTCCTTTGCTATGTGCTCCGTTAGGCTGGGTGCCAGTGAGTGGTGTTTATGTCTGCTGGTGGCTTGTCATGTTTGGATGTTAAAAGTCCTGAAGGAGGGAATAATATAAAAGAGCGAGCACAACTAAGTAGTTCTGTTATTCTTACTGGGCGACGATCAGTTTTCAGTTTATTCGATCCATAAGTTGTCTTTGGTTATATGATAGGCATTAATATCCCGGTCGTCCATACCCAAGTGACAAGATATTTTTACTTTTACAGTACAGGAATATTGTGCAAGCTCTAAGGAGGGGTGACCTTCGACTTCTTCGAAGTGCTCTAGAAGAGCATGAAGACAGGTATTTCTGCATTGGTTTTCTGCAATAGAAAGGAAGTCACTATCTTTTGTGTGCTTCCTGCGATTTCATCTGATATAGATGGTGGGGACTGCTCAAATACTGAAGCTATTTATTTATTTTAATGTGCAGGTTCCTCAGATCTGGTGTATATCTTGTTCTAGAGAAGTTGGAGCTCCAAGTTTATCAAAGACTGCTAAAGAAAATGTAAGCTCTCGTAAGCTCCTCTTTCCCAGTGAACTTATGGTACTATTAGGAACAAGAATAAATAATCTCTGATAATTCTTTCATTGTTGTTTCTATTGGATAGTTACGTTATTCAAAAGCAGAAGGACCCGAGCAAAGCTCACCAGATGAAGTTGGAAGTTATTATCAGAGCATTGAAATGGCTCGAGATAGACATGGATTTGGATGAGGTACATTTTAATATCTCTCTGTCTCTCTCATCGTGTTCATCCAACAGCTAGCTTGATCAAGTGGTGTGTGGAATTGGCAGGTGGAGTGCATAGTTGCCATATTGATACACAAGAACCTCGTGAAAGGTTACTTTGCCCACAAAAGCAAAGTGGTGGTCTTGAGCAAGCAAGATCCTTTCCCCAAATTGACTGGAAAGCCTGTGAATGCATAGAGATGGTCTATAAGTTATACCACAAGTCGAGATTATGCAGTTCTTAATGGCAGGAGGAATGCTAGTTATCTGATGTAACAATCGGATCCAAGTGTCTACAGTGTATTTTTTTCGTGCTCCTGTTTCTCCATCAGTGACGGAAATGATCTCCCTCCTGGTGCCATCTGCGAACACACCTCTTGTTACTACGGTTCTGCTGCTGAGTGGCCTCGACGGTAATTTGTTAGGCTTGTGGGATGGGGAGATATTCCAGGTCGCTCCATCTCGTTAGTTAAGGAAATGCGACAGAGCCGTTTTTCAGTTAGATTAGACTGTTATAACACTTTTAAGTCCTCGCCATGGATCAGACAGTTAACTTGATGAGCCTTTTCGTTTAATTGACGTCCAATTTTGTGCTTATCTAGCTGGTGTTTGAACACACACACACTCTCTCTCTCTCTCTCTCTCTCTCTCTCTCTCTGCCCGTGTGGGGCTACAGCTCTCGAGCAGTAAATTAACATCATGGGAGGCAAAAACATAGTAGGATCCGAGTTATGGTCTTGCTGTGCACGCTGAAATGGATCTTTGGCGGTTGTACGTGATACGAACTAAGGCTTGTGCGTCGAGCCTCTTCCAATGGTTCAGGGATCGCGATAGCAGATTTGGGTAAACAAAGAAAATCCCGACAAGAAGTCTATCAATTCACGAGAAATCACACTACACATGGAAAACTTCAATGTCTCATTTGGGCCAAAAAAAAAAAAAAGATCACCAGTTTCGCCATTTCCATTTTCCACATTATCTTTTTCACATGCCCTTGAGATCACGACAACCGTGGACGAACGACTTTTATTGTCCATTCCCACAAATGAGGCGACAATTCGACTTTCATGCAGTTTTCCAGGGTGATTCCTAGGAAACGTCAAATTAGATTAAAGATTTATTTGCAGATAGCTCTGCCAAGATCTCCGTTGTAGTCTAGTTGGTTAGGATATTCGGCTCTCACCCGAAAGACCCGGGTTCAAGTCCCGGCAACGGAACCTTTTTCTGGCATATTTGCCCTTTTTTTTTAACTTTAAGTTCACTTTCAATTTACCATATCTATTTTTTTTTTCATCATGAAGATACTTGTACAAATTACCAAATAAAGAAAATTTCCGCTTTGGTTGCTTTGTTATACCAAAGATACTTGTTGATTAAATGACCAAATAAGGAAAGTTCTCGCTTTCGATTCATTATTATTCTTTTCTCATGATGAATATACATAGTATAATTGAAAATTCTCTTTGTTAAGTATTTATTGTCATCAAGATCCATTCCCCGCCTCACACAATCTTGCAACCTAAACATAGACATTGAGATATTCTCAAGGCACTCGTGAACATAACCACATATATCTAATAAGGGCAGAAATCAAAAAGTTGATAAATGAAAAAAAATTGAAATAAATTAAATATTAGTAAGTAACTCAATTAGGAGATTGTAACCCAACAATAGTTCGGAATTTAATTGGAGAAAAGTCGGTAGTTGCTCAAATAAAGGGTGGTAACTTCATATAATAGTTGTCCGACCCAAAAAAAAAAAAAAAAACTTCATATGATAGTTGATAAATTTAAGGCTTTGAGAAGAAAAGTAGCCATAATGTAATAAGGAGAGAATTTTTTTCTTTTCAAAGATAAAGAGAAGCACAATAATAGAAAAACTCGACTAAATGTCGGTAACTAAATTAAATGAGAGTAGATAATGCAAACCTAGTTGGTAACTTAGTCGAAGAAAAGTTGTTAATCGCTCTTATTAGAGTTGATAAATTTATCAGTTAGGAAACTAAGACAAAAATATGAGTTAGTGACTCGACAATTACCAATTCTTTTAAAAAATCTTTAACATTGAAAAAAATCTGTTCGTTTAATGGAATAATAAAATCGGCCTGACGTACTCTCACCATATTCGATAACAATGCATATGATTTCCACACGATTAATCTCCATGAATGCGTGCATATCAACTTTGTCGCAGACATGGGTAGGACCCCATCCATTAAGGTTTTAGGCATGGCTCCCAAGGTCGCATTGAAGAGGAACCTTGTGATTTGAACGCCGCGACATTTAAATAATTCATTTGACCATTTAGTCAAATATATATCGTCATGGTTACAGGTACGAGTCATATTATGAGCGAACCTCTGATTAGCTTATGCTTTGGACGTTATTGCTTAATGTAGAGAAATTTGCTAAATTCTGGCGCGTGCAGGCCTCTATGCCTATTGAAGGCGTTGATAGACTACGAAATTGTAGAATGCCCGGGATCGCCATAACCATAGATATAAACACACATCAGTATAGAATAGGATTAGGAGCATACCTGGTTTGGAATCCATCTTGATGTGGAACGTCGAGGATTCACGAGACCAAGCCTTCCTCGCTATTCCTTTTGATTTGTTGCTGGTCGATGAGAGAATCACCACAGAACGGAAGAGTATGTTTTGAAAATTTCTGATCAAATGGCTAGAGGGGAGAATTGTGCCTTTTATAGCTATTTTGGTGAAGACACTCTCATCACGGGTCATGTCTCTTCAGCCTACACTAAGCCAATTTATATTATATATTAAGAGTATATGTCATACTTTAGTAGACCAACTCATATGTTTGTTTTAATTAATATAGTCCACATTACGATAATTGTAACAGGCTTGTGTAACTATGTCTCAAACTAGATATTCCATACTGGTATGAAATTTTTATTAAGCAAGTAGTTGCGCTCTGAGTCCTTCCCAAGATAGTAGTGCTGGATATATAGGAAGAATGTAATCAAGATAAAATACTAGAGTGGGATAAAGATGGATAGTACATGTATCACACCCATTTCTCTTATCTCTCCCCTCTACCCACCCATGGCCGCCGCCCACAGCTTCCCTTTGAACTTCTTCTCGTTGCTGCCAAAAAGCTCAACTCCATATCGGCCACGAGGGAGCTCCAAGGCCAAATCTGGAGCTCCTCCATGGCTGAGCTCGACTTGACTTCAGCCATGGAGCACGAAGAAGCTCCATGGTCAGATTTGGAGCATCGATGTGGAGCAATAGCCGTCGTTCCCCGTTGCCTCGCGCACCTCCGTAGCATAAGCCGCCACACCTTCATACGACGCTCATCCATTGGGCCTCGACCTTGGCGTGGGTCACAAGGGTAAGGCTAGCGATCGGACTAGCGGCAGTCGAAGATTGCAGGCCAGCGATGAAGATGGGGGTGTTGGAGTTCAACACCTAATAGGAGGACGTGGAATTGTGGTGCTCTCAACCGACTTCATGCATGTGAACAAGAAGAATTCAAATTGCATCCAAAAGTCGTTCACTAGAAGTCTTTCATGTTGCAAGCTTTGAAAAGTCAAAGAAAGCTGGGGGTGAAGAGAGAGAACAAAAAGCTTGACTTGTCAAACTTCGTGCAAGTGGATGGACATCTCTTTTTCACTTGAAATTGCGGCTGCATCCCTTCACTTCATTTTCACACCAAGTCGACAAGCTGGGGGTCTAATGGTGGTGAAGGTGGTCTATAAATATAGTAATACTAGTTGTTGTTTATGAGTGTGTTTTCAAGGCAACACAACCTTGGTGCATGCCATAGTGTGTGGTATTAGAAGCATATAGAGAGAGTTCATACAAGCTTAGCAAAGGTTGAGTTTTGTGTGTGTTTTCAAGGCAATGCAGCCTTGAAGTATGCCATAGAAAAGAGTAAGAGTTAGAGAGATTTATATGTAAATCAAGCTTAGCAAAGGCTATTTTGAATACCATTCTCTCATTTTCATATCCGAAAACTCTCTCGCATTGAAACCACCAAACTTCTGCAAAACCCCTTCGGGTTCCTACAGGAGGAAACAAGTGATTGCTGAAGATCTCAGGTAGCTTGGATGTCCTCGAGGGCTTAGAGATCTGAATGGTTGGCATTCCATTCGGCATGGGTGAAGAAGAGAAGGAGTTGGAGGACAATGGGTGAGATTTATTGACGATAAGGACCGTGAAGCCGAGAGGTCGCCGGCAGCGAGAGCCACCACGTCGGCATTCAATCCGTCTGATGGCCAAAATTAAACTCAGCTTGGAAATCCATACGTTTATCAAATGACGTATAAGATAGCAGATTTTCATCCTTATCCAACCTAATTTATATCCTATCCAATAGAAAGTCGAGATGACCAAACATAGTTTTAAGGTAGGTTTCAGGGCTTAAGAAGATGGGCCGATGCCGTTTGTCTCCTTTCCGGGACATTTTTGTTCGTCGGATGTAACGCCTTGGAAATTCGACTTTGGTAAAATGCCTGAATTCAATAAAATGGATTAATATTGAAAATTCAGTTGGCGGAATTTTCTAGGATTGTAAGGATTTAAGAGACGATATTAGGCAAATTCTGAAATTTCAACTGGTTTAGATTAGGTTTAGAAATTCTTAGTTGTCGCAAATTAGGATTTCAATCGTTGCGCTCGAGCCTAATTTCGATCGAGTCTAGCATATGAAATTACCAAAATACCCTTCGCCCAGTGTACCGAAATTTCAATTCAGTCTTGATTTACGAAATGACTAAATTGTCCCTTAATTATCTGAGTATAGGACAAAATAGCCACAAAAGTTTCCTTATGGGCCCCACCACCCTCCCATAAGCCACACACACACACACACATACACACACACATATATATATATATATATATATCTCTCTCTATTTGCTGCGTGAGAACAACCCTCCGACTGAACTCTACTCCTCCTTCCTCCAGCCGTTTTCGTTGTTGCCATCACCACCACCACCACCGCCACGACCCTCAACCGTTCCTCGCTGTCACCCTCGACATCTTTGCTGCCGGAAGCCACGGAAACAGCTTGAGAAGCCGTGCTCTGTTCTTGGGCTCCATGACCAGAGAACACCCGGCCCTCCTTTGGCCATTTTCAGCGCCACCGCCGCAACCCACCATCTCATCGATGTCCACCAGCCTCCTCACCACCAAACCGAAGCCACCCCGCTGTCGAATGACCATCGGAGCGGCCGCGATTAGCCCCGAGAACCTCACTGCCTTGTTTTGGAGGCCGGTTCAGATTTTATTTGATCTGGTCAAATTGGCCGTCGCTGCCTCACACAACCACAGCCAACGGCTTCCTAAAACCCCTCTCCCCTTCCCCTGAACTCGTGGGAGCCGACCGAGGCGCATGGAGGCCGAAAAATGGCTCAGACCACCTCCCATGTCTAAGCCGCGTGGAACCCTTGTTTTTGGCGGTTCTATTCTGTCGCTGCTCTGCTACCTCCGGCAGCCCTCAGCCATCGTCACCTGTCTCGATCGACTCCCCTTGACCTATAGGTGAGCCTTCGATCCTTGGCTGGCTTTGTCACGGCCCTTGAGATCGAGAATTGTCGAAAAACGGTCTCGATTTGCCTGTTTTGCTCACTGACCGGCACTGTTCACAGCCGTCGCCGCTCGCCAGAGCTCCTGTCGCTGACCACCTGTCCCGACGACCTTGCTGGACCTCCTCGTGGTGTTCTTGAGGTTTTGGGTTGAGTCGCTGCGCGAAAAACCTTAGGTTTGTTAAGAACTGCCACCGCTGTCGTCGTCGTCGCTCTTCATCGCCGTCCGCGCCTTTGTCATTAAGACCGGTCGAGCTAGTCAACTGGTGAGTTGACCCTAATCTTTGGTTAGGGCGCTAATTGTGTCTAGGATTAGTCGGTTAGTCGATTAGAGTATTTAAGTAAGCGATTGGAGCCGATTTAGTTAGAAATTATGATTAGGTTAAGTGACCGATCGATTAGGTTAGATGATTGATTACATTGCTTGTGGCTATTTGTGATTAGTTGAAATTGATTGATTGATCACGAGCGAGCGATATACTAGAAACGAGCGAGCGATCAACGTTATAAATTGAATCGATTAATAAATGCATTGCACGAATTGAGCTTGATGTTGCTTAATCGGATTTGATTGCTCATGATTGATTTATGGCCTTATTAGTTTGATCGCTTCGCTAAGATGCCTGATTGAGTATATTGAATGTTCATTAGCTGTTGATTGATGAATGGGGGTTAATAGCCCTGTGTGTGGTTGTGGTGACTATTAGATAGTCTTCATATGCATATAACCGCGTGTGAAGTCAAAAAGACGTATTTTAGCATAAAAATGGCCTTCGGCTGAGACCTTTACATGCCTTTGTGAACATCCAGCTTTAATCAAATATAATGAAATGAGTTGATTGTTGGATGCGTATTTTATGGTTATATGACGGAACGATGATGCTTTTCCCGGCAAGTTCGGACTGTACAAATCGTATAGAACCATACGACTTGCCAGAATCATGATAATTCTGATTCGATGCGAATTAGCACAGATATAAGGTTGGTGGGATGCCGGTTGTAGCTAGTGATGGACCGACGCCCCATTTAGGGATGCCTACTTGTTGGTGCCGTGCTGGGCGTACTGGAGACAACTCTCGTAGTAGTTGTTGCCGAGAGAAAATGGACGTAGCTCGGTTCTACCGGTAGAACGTAGGATTGCACTAAGTTGCTAGATCACGTTATTTGTGAGAGTTGAATCACGCCCTCTTTCGCGTAGATCCTCTTATGTATCGTTGACACGATCATCGTTAATAAATGGACTTGTGTGATGTCCTGTGCGTACCTGTGGATGAGATGCTTGTTTGAGGGATTGACTAATTGACTGTGAGTTGAGTTAAGTATTGCATTGTGTGTGGCTGAAGCTGATAAGTATGCATGTGGATCGTTATTATATTGTGTATGTATTTGGATGTTATATGTAGTGACGTGATCTTGTGAGACTATTGTTAGAGCGCCCTGGCGAATCGGTTTCCTAACTGAGCTTAGGCTTGATTCACTGAGATTTATTCACACCCCGTCATAGGATAATATTTTCAGGTCCCTTATGATGGAGCTTCGTGAATACCAAGGAATAGATGTGGGAGTAGCCTTTTGAAGTATATGAGAAGTTGATCTTACCCGACAAAGTAACTGATTGAGATTTTATCTGGTCGTTCCGAAGCATGGAGTCTTGCTCATACGTTAGTAGCGTAGTAGGGTTAAGACTCGTCTGCTTATGTTGAATGACTGTCGTGATTGTCTACTTGTATATCCCATGTATAATTTATTGTTAGGGAATTAAAACGTTTTCGCTTGCGTAAGTAAGTGTTAGGTCGGTAGTATGCCTAGAAAGCTATCTCTATGACCTCGTGGCGATTTGCCAAAGGATGTCGCGGGCTCGAGAGTCAGGCTTGTCATCCCTGAAGTGATAAGGAACGATGGGATTTGGAGATAGTTAGTAGGATTGTAAGCTTTTGCATGAGCTTTTTGCTATGTTTCTTTTTGACTGATTATTAGTGATCTTATTACGCGTTGCTTGGGATGGACAAGACTCCGTAAGTTACATGTATAATAAGCAACCGTAATGAGAGGGTACTTAGTGAAAGGATACCTCAAAAAGATCCTAGAGCGAAAGGGATCATGCAGACATTGAAAACTTTGGAAGTTGTAATTGGATAGCAGGTGAATAGTCAAGCTAATGCTGCCGCTATCGCCGTTTCGCGTGAAGACTCATTGATTAAAAATAAGAAAGGTGGGCAGCCGATACTTGAGTTGATGGAGAGATTTTTGAACCTCGAGTCACTGAAGTTTAAAGAATTAGGAGATCCAGAGGCTACAATCTGTTGGATTATGAAAATAGAGAAGGCATTCACCCTCCTGAGATGCTCCGAAGAGGACAAGGTGACACTAGCCTTCTATCAACTTCAAGGTGGCACTAATGCACGGTGGAAATTCATATAAGAAAAGATCTTCTCCGAAGGTATGGTCCCGATGTGGGATGCCTTTGTTGAAGCCTTTTATGGCAAGTACTTTCTGGACTGTAGGCGAGAGAAAAAGATGGTTGAATTTATGCAGTTTCGACAGGCCAAATGATAGTATAATAATATAAAGCGAAATTCACTGAGCTGTCAGAGGTTGCGTCATGGACGATTAGATATCCTATGAATAAAATGAGAAGGTTTCGTGAAGGATTGAAGCATAGATTAAGAATCAACTAGTGACGCTGAACCTTAAGAATTATAGAGAATTGTATAAAAGGGTACAATCTGTGGAGAAGAGAATGACTGAAAGGGCAATCACATCTGGGTCATGATTTGCGCCTTCTTCCAAGGATAACCATTGGATAGAGAAGAGGTCGATGTATGTCAACAAGTATCACATCTCGTCTAACCGGAGGAGTGCAATCAAGAAGCCGATGTGCCACCAAAGTGAAAAGTGTTGCTTGTGTCGCCTAAGGCATGGGTCCGGTCTTTGTCCGTTTAGAGGAGAAAAATGCTTTAAATGTTACCAGTCGGGACACCAAGTGAAGGATTGTCTGATGATAAATAAGACCGATCAAGAATCGCTGCTGCAAGAAGGACAAACTCAAGGAGATGTTTAGCAGAACACCTAGGATTGACTCTACTAGGAGTAGGGTGACTTTTGAGTTAAGATGCTTTAGTATAGATTAGCAATAGCTAGTCGAGCTTGAAAAGACCTTTTATGGATAACACTTATGGATATGAGATTTGTATTAAGACGACTAGTATTTTGTGGATTGCATAAGTTTGAGGTGTTGTCCTCCTTGAATTGCCTTAGCCGTTGTTTTCTTTGGATTCAAATTTATGACCAAAGGAATATTTGTAGAGGAGCGAGCGTGAATTGTGAAAGTAATCTCTGTGATATAATAAACCCCCAAAGAATCAGAGGTATGAATTGATAAGGATCGATATGAAGGCAGGTAATGTGTGCTAAATGGCGACGAAGATTTCTCTCTACGCATGTTTAAATTTGGATTTAAAAGTGAGAGCGCGTTTGTGAGTGCATTGTTTTATATTTCGGGTGATGGACAAAAGATTGTGGATGAATCGAGATGTCATGGGTAAATAAGACGTATGTGCTTTGCAGAACTGGTGAAGGTCGGGTTATACCTCCGAATCCTGATCGAAGAAGGTCTTGTAGTATGTCAAAGGCAGTATTGAAATGACTTGAGACCCGTGTGGTTTAGTCGACTAGTAACCTAATAAGGCCGTGGTGAAGTGTACATTGCTTGAGGACTGTAATTAGTGAAACCTTAGACATGTGCATGGAACGAGGACAGTGAAAACGAACAAGGAAGATTCGTAGTAGTAGTCTAAGGGTGGACGACATGGTAGGGTCGGTTTAGATAGAAATTGTGATTAGGTTAAGTAGCGGATCGGTTAGGTTAGCCGGTTGATTACATTGCATGTGACTAATTGTGATTAGCTGAAATTGATCGATCGATCGCGAGCAAGCGATATGCTAGAGACGAGCGAGCGATCAACGTTATAAATTGAATCGATTAATAAAGGCATTGCACAAATTGAGCTTGATGTTGCTTAATCGGATTTGATTGCTCGGGATTGATTTATGGCCTTATTGGTTTGATTGCTTCGCTGAGTTGCCTGATTCAGTATATTGAACGTTCATTGGCTGTTTGATTGATGAATTGGGGTTAATAGCCTTGTGTGTGGTTGTGGTGACTAGTAGATAGTTTACACATGCATATGAACCCCGTGTGAAGTTAAAAGACATATTTTAGCATAAAAATGGCCTTCGGCTGAGACTTTTACATGCCTGTATGAGCATTTGGCTTTAACCAAAGATAATGAAATGGGTTGATTGCTAGATGTGTATTGTATGGTCATATGAAAGAACGATTATGTTTTTCCTGGTAAGTTCGTACTGTAAAAATCATATAAAATCATACGACTTATCAAAAGCAAGACAATTCTGATCTGGTGCTAACTAGCACGGATACAGGGTTGGTCGAATGTCGATCGCAGCTTGTGATGGACCGATGCCCCATTTAGGGGTGCCTACTTGCTGGTGCCGTGCTGGGCGCACTGGAGAACCTCTCGTAGTAGCTGTTACTGAGAGAAAAGAGACGTAGCCTAGTCCTACCGATAGAACGCTGGATTGCACTAAGTTTTTGGATTGCGTTATTTGTGAGAGTTGAATCGCGCCCTCTTTCGTGTAGATCCTCTTATGTGACATTGGCATGATCATCGTTAATAAATGGACTTGTAAGATATCTTGTGCGTACTTGTGGATGAGATGCTTGTTTGGGGGATTGACTGATTGGCTGTGAGTTAAGTCAAGCATTGCGGTGAAGCTGACAAGTGTGCATGTGGATGGTTATTATATTGTGACTTTACTTGGATGTTATATGTAATGACGTAATCTTGTGAGATTATTGTTAGAGTGCACGGGCGAATCAGTTTCCTAATCGAGTTTAGGCTTGATTCATTGAGATTTATTATCACCCCGTTGTGGGATAACATTTTCAGGTCCCTTATGATGGAGTTTCGTGGATACCAAGGAATATATGTGGGAGTAGCCTTTTGAAATACATGAGAAGTTGACCTTACTCGACAGAGTAACTGATTGAGATTTTGTCTGGTCGCCTCGAAGCATGGGGTCTTGCTCGTACGTTAATAACGCAGTAGGGTTAAGACTCGTCTGCTTATGTTGAATGACTGTCGTGATTGTCTACTTGTCTATTCCATATATGATTTGTTGTCAAGGAATTAAAATGTTTTCGCTTGCGTAAGTAAGTGTTACATCGATAGTGTGCCTGAGACGCTATCTTTATGACCTCGTGACGATTTGGCAAGGGATGTCGCGGGCTTGAGAGTCGGGGCGTGACATCGGATCTCAATTCTAAATCTCCACACGGTCCTTCTTTCCTCAAGACACCAAATTATACAACTGGAACTTGTTGTCTTGTACCAGCAAACCGCGAGGCATGAACTTAACACCTGCATGTATTAGCTTCAAGTAATGCACTCTCCAAATTACCCCAAAAATTGACCAAGAAAAGGAAAAAAAGAGTTTACACCAAAAGAAAAAAAAATAATTTTTTCAATTTTACTTAGTTCTAGCCAATACATTGATTTAGAAGGGGGGCCCTCGCCCCCAACCTTTTCGAAATTATGCTTAGGCCCTGAATTTTAAAAAGATTCGCATTTTCGTCCCTAAAACCATCCCCCCAAAAAAAAAAAATTACTGAATTTCTTGACATTCCCAATTCAATGAAGTATTTTCAATTAGCAAAAACTTCCAAATTAAGAGCTATAACATGCACTAATGGCTACTCAAACTGTGAAACAGCCATTGAATTCTCACACTCCAGAATGACTAATCATCAGAGATTCTTGAAAGAAAGTACTCTGAAGTGCTGCTGGACCTTGAAAAGTAGAGAGCTAGTAAATGCGGGAAGAAAGATCAAAATCGATTGTACGTAGTTGAAAGCTTATTGAGTTAGGGGCAAATCTATGGAAAGTGTTTTGAGTGTGATTTTGTTGTTAGTTCCATGAAATACAGCATCTTTCTAATGAAGAAAAAAAAAACAAATAACTTTCATGAATACTCGTTTTTTTTTTATAACCAAAATGTCCGTGCCAACTTGTGCACACTTCGTTAGTCGTTATTTTCCCGAGAAAGTTCATACCCTCAAACTTCTTACAAAAGGAGTACTTCGGAATTGGCAATATACTTGGCGCAAGAAAAAAGGGTTAGACCCTTATCATTGTGACTTGGTTCTGATTTCTCAATTTTTCTAAGAACACAGCTTCCAAAAGAAAATGCAAGCGACCTTGTAACGTTGGCGAACGTGCAGCAATAAAGCATGCATGCTCATTTCCTGAACGAACTTCCATCGTGCTCACAAAATTGCTCTTTGGAGAAATTTCCTTTGTCGCTGATCTTTATGTTGCTATAAAGTTTTTGCCACCACCTTCATTCACGTGTGTCTACCTGGTACTTGTTCAAGCCTCACGACAACAATTAATGTTACAGATGATCTCATCATCTGCAGAGAAAGGAAAACAGTACCTGTCTTCACATTGCCAATATATCAACTGGGAAAAAGAAGGGCAAATAATTGACGAGATAGAAGAGTGATAGAGAGTAGAATGTGCACTGCAAGCTTATAAAGAGCTTGAAGTATAAGATGGAAAACCTTGCACTCATTATCAAACTAATTTGAGGAGTCTCCAGACATAGGGCTTTTAACTGCTGCTATAGGAGCGATTTTCCATTTTATCGTCGGTAATCGGTTATCTCTGTGATGGGGTGACCTCTAGAAGCAAACGATGATCATAGAAGGAGTTACCGCGTGCAACCGGTGCCTCGATGCCCGTACATATTGTCACATGACCGGATTGGAATGGTACAGGTGAGGAAAAGATTTGCGGTTCAATGACCGTAAAACCATTTTGTCTGATCTCTCAGTAGTTCTATCAACCATGGACCAGGCCACAGGATAAGGCCATAAGCAAGATGGCAGCTTCCTTCTCTTCTTGTGGGAACACCCGCTGGAGATTCGCGGAGTAACGCTTGCTCAACCTTGCGGCAAAGTCCTCCAAACAAAGCTCCTCCGTCTCTCTGTGAGATGCCGATGTCGGAGAGGGAAGCTTGAACCTTTTCTTGATTGTTTCTGATTCTTGATCAATAGCCGGGTTAATTGCTGGCCTCTTGTTGCCTTTGTTTTTCAGCTTACATTTCACAGGCAAAGTCATAGTAGGAAGAGGAACAATGGCACCGTAAGTGGTGGCGGTGGCGGCGGCCATGGCCTGCCTGGCTTTCCTTTGCCGGATCCCACAAGCATTGCAGAGCGTCTGTGCCTCAAGATCAAAGGATGGAGTTGAGTAAATTTCCTAAAGAAGCTTATCTTTAAGGGGACATAACGTACTTCGATCGACAAACAATACTTCAAGAACATTTCAAATTTGTGAAAATCCTCAAAATGATGCTTCTTATTGTTCTAAACCTAACAATTACTGAACATTATGAGAGACCCAGTTCGAGACAAATAATTTTGAAGAAAAAAAGACGACAATCTCAGAAGAAATTGATTACTCTTTTCTCTTGCATTCTCCAAAAGTTAGTTCATTACAAGAACAAAGTTTCAGAGCATATAATACTTATGGAAGGATCGCTAAGCTTTTAAGCCCAGATCAATGATCTATGATTATATCACCAAGAGAGTATTAAATCTAATGGTAAGATTAGGAAAGAACCTTGGGACCTCGGGGACCACTTCTCCAGAGCGGAGTTTTCGATGTGTTGCAGTCGACACAAACCCTAGCCGTGTTGTTGTCGCTGCAGCCACCATTACTAACCATTTGTGGACATGACGAGGTAATTGAGTCAGGGTACGACTGGTCTTTAGGACTGTGAGCTGATGATTTGTCGGGTGCTGGTCTCTTTTCTGAGATTATCGTCTTCCTCATTACCCTCATCTTCGAGGACGTCCACCTAAATGGAAGGGAAGACGACGATAAGCCCTGTTCGAGACGTCCCCTTTGATGATCCTCGTTAACTCTTAGATCTTGTAATTTCTGGGATGTAGCTATGCCGATTGGAGCCGGAAAAGCCTGTTTATCATCAGAAAAGGGTTGATCTAGTTAATGAGAACTTGAAGCAAGCAAACTGTAAATATATATATATCATGCTCAGCAGTTTGTCTTGGGACAGCTTGATTAATTTACCTCTGGTTTACAAGCTGACGGCGGTGATGCTCTGTAGGAACATCCACCTTGTTCTTCGACGGAGCTATGGAAGACATGATTTGGGGTTGAAACACAAGAAAAACACCAGGATGAAGCTTGACGATGATGATGAGGTAGAGGTCTTGAAGTTGAGCTTTCTTCTTGATGTTCGTTAAGCTCTCTTGTATGATAGTCTGGAGCCATTTTTGTCTGTCGGGGTGGGGTGAGAGAGAGAGAGAGAGAGAGAGGTTCTTCTTATGTTTTCCTGCAAAATTTGGAGCTTATGTCCTGAAAAAGATGAAGGAAGCATAAGAAACAAAAAAGAAAGGCGTGACGGTGTAGGATTGGAACTTGGACTCTTTTGAAGGGAAGCTTATGCACTGAAATTTATCACAGGTCATTCACGGGGGTTCTTGAGATCGCAATGCAGTTAAATCTTAAACGAAGCGATGTAATGGTTGGAATCAATTATGAGCATGTGCACCTTATAAATAGGGCTAATTACCTAAAAAATCACAAATTTTTGTTCCAATGACAATTCTAACCCTAACTTTTTTTTTGGTCTTACAAAAGAGCATTAACTTCAGGTCTAATAACGATTCTGACACAAATTTTTTTTCATCTCATGAAAAAGCACCAGCTTTAGCTCGATTCCTAAACTAACCCTTTAATTTAGAACCATTAGTTATCCAACGTGAAAATTTCACTTCATCAATAAATCCATGTGGCTTGCAAATATGAATTTAAGTCACTATTCATCATATTCTTAGCATGAAATTTAAAGCTGCTTATCCGCTTCACCTCTAACACCACTTGAAAGATTGCGGTTAATATAATCATTGTCTCATTCGCTTCACCCGCAAGCATTAACTATCTAACTAGAATCTGTATCTATGTATTATCACCCATGGAAAGACGCCATAGACGAGATCCGCCAAGTTCAGGACTAGAGCTTTCTTTTTTTAACAAGCCCGGCTTTTTCTTTCATCGAAACGGATGTACAACTTCATTTTTTTTTTTTATAACCAAGATGTCCGGGCCAGCTTGTGCGCATCTCGACTATTTCTCGGGGGAGACTAGCACAGCAAACCACCACCATGACCCCTCACTTAAGTCACAAATGCTCATATGGAGAATTGAACCTAAGACTAGTGCGCCTAACCACATAATCCCAAGTGCGCCCTAACCAACTGAGCTACCCATAAATGGGTACAACTTCATATTTCGTATCAATAAGATGATAAATAGTATCTTAAATCTATGTCAACAAGCTATGTGGATTTATTGATGACGTGAAATTGACATGTTGGATAACTAATGATTCCATGTCAATGAAGGCCAAATTTGAGACTCAAATTAAAATTTTTGCTTTTTCATAGGATGAAAAAAAAGTTCGGGCCAATATCATCATTGGACCTGAAGTTGGTGATTTTTTATGAGACAAAAAAGTTCAGGCCAGAATTGTCGTTATACCAAAACCTGATGTTTTTTTAAGGAAATTAGTCCATTTTAAGTAAAATACTTAGCACTTTTACAAGAACATAATTAAACCGATTCCAGATAATTTAGTTGGATTATTTGATACTCAAGATACAACTGCAAGATTTGATAAGTAGTGCCATTGGGGCATCAAGTAAGTTTTCTAATCGTGCGAAAGGGGGTTAGGCTCATCTCATCAATGTCATTAGTTATGGAGCGAGTTCCTCTCCATACCTTACGTTCAATATCTCCTCGCAGACAGAATCTCCGAGCCGCTGCTGCAGCCATCAACTCAACTGGCGTGCTTAGTCACTCGATTGATCACGACACGAAAAATTGTATTGAAATATGGTTAGACTCATCGTAATATCTTGAAATGTGATTAGCTAAGCTTGATTTAAATTTGATTAATCTTAGGCAACAAAAACCCAAGATTTAGATGGATGAGAGAGTTGCGCATTGCATGGACCTCGCGAGTAGTATCATACTGGGCAGCTGCTACTTTCCCAAAAACTCATTGAATGCTTGCGCAGTGTAGAAGAGACATTATGGGAACATCTGAGCAAACGCAAAAACCCAACACTTGGTCTGTTTCGTCGCATGCTTTCCATATTTCTCCTAAAACCTAATTTTTGTTTGCCCTTTTGCTCCCTCAAAAGCAGGAATCGTGGATTCTTTTTATATATTACATAAAAAATTCTCTGCCTTAACTGACCGTGCCACGTAGAACAGTTGGCATCCACATTAGTGATTTATCACCAGTATTGGCCAGATGAATTCAATAGGTAATATGTAAAAAGGTTTCGGGCTCAATTGACACAATTAAAATATTGATAACTAAATTGATACAAAATACAACATATTTAGAATTTTTTCGATAATTTTCTCGTTCTATATCGTTGCATATTTCCTATATTTCTCCCAAGTTCCCAACCTAATTTTGTGTTTCCTAGTCCCACACCATCATGCACTTCGAGCTCTTGAAGGTGGTCTTTTCATTGGAAAATCAGGTGATCGATAGTGGTTTTTCTGCCAACAGTTTATAAACAGTCATCAAGTCCATCAAACATCTACCATCACTGGAAAAAGAAAAAAAACTAATCTTTATAGGGCAGAATCATTCCAAGTCGTTCTTTCCATTGTTGAGTCATTGAAATTCCCTTTTCAGCAAGCTCTTCACACTATTTGACATTTCATCAGCTTTTTTGCCGATGTGGTTAGGATTCTTCTCTGTTTTCAATAGGTCAACGTCTCTTTTTCTCCCCGCCTTTAGCTGCAAAATTAGCCAAACGATCAAAAAAATAAGCATAGTGATAAGCTGTCCGAAAAAAAAGACGGGGGGAAAATGAGTCTAGTACCCATATTTAATGGTGGGGATCAAAAATGGGTCGGGTTAGATACTTAATGGGTCTCAAATAAATTTTAAACGGCATAAATAGATTAGCTAATACAACTATCTTAAAGGAGTCATAAATAGATTTCGTCAATACTTAAAAAAATCAAATTTTTATTATTTTATTTTACATTAATTTTTCTTTCTTTTCTCCTATTTTCTTTTTCCTCTTGGTCGGCCATATCCCTACCTAGGCCGCCATTGCCCGAGCAAGAGGAAAAAGAAACTAGGAAGAAAAGAAAAAAATTAAAATATTAAAAAAATCAAATCATTACAAAAACAAAAATTTTAATTTTAATTTTTTTAGAGATTATAAAAAGTATTCATAATGTTTTAGGAATACATTTTTTCGAAAATTTATTAGAAATGATTTTTTTAAAAATATGATAAAATAGTGAAAATTTTAAATAATATGTGTCGAATATAGGTTGAATCGGATATGAATTGTTAAATTTGTACCGTATAAAAATGGATCAATATAGGTCAGATCATATTTAACGTGTCTCAAATCCAATTTGATTCGATTCATCCATTTTACCTCTTTACGAAAAGGAAATATAACATGACAGTAAGTTCATTGTACAAACTTGCATGGGAGAAAATATTAAATGGTTATTGACCTTCACGTCATCCGCAAAAGTGGCACAAAAGAGCAAATGTGGACCACTGAAAACACGACAAGTAGCGCCGAGGAGAGAGTCGAAAAAGAAAAAGTTAGCCAGACCAAAATTTTCCCGTCTCCTCCACTATTGATTTGCAATTACCCGGCAACATTCAAACATCAAATGCTCGTTCCCCCTCCCCCCTCCTCTTTTCAAATTCGTTTCTCCTCCTTTAGGGTAGGAGAAAATTTGAGCCTCTGCTGCGCCTCTACTCGTTGAGACAAACATCAAATCATTTCTCCTTCAAATGCATCAAACTACGGCTATGGAACGGAGGAACTCGTCCCTCGTGTTGCTTTCGATAGAATCTTCACACACTAGACCACGGTTATTACTTCTTTCCTTGCGTTGTTGTCAACTAAAATTTAAGCATTAAAGCGCACTAGACCACAGCCGCGGAATGGATGAGCTCGTCGTTGGCTTCAAATTCTCCCGTTGTAGCTTGACATGGCCATGGTCCGGTTTGGGCCCGGAGCCAACCCGTGAACTAATTGAAACTGGCCCGTTGGTTGGGCCCATCGGTTTTGAACCGAAAACTAACGACCCCTCACAAGCCAGTTACGGTTCCACAAAAATTTTGAATCGACAAACTAGGGTAGGAATAAAAAAATTATTTTTTTTTTACTAAAGGTCACTTAATCCTTATTTATTGATTCCCAAGTTGCCCACATTCTTTGCATACTTTCCCAACTCCCAGCACTCTCCATCGCACTCTCTCTCTCTCTTCATCCTTTCCCGACTCTTCCTCTACTTCCTCCTCAAACCCAACTCAAAGCCTAAACCCTCCTCCTCCTCCACTTCTACCTCCTCCAACAACCACCACAAGCGGTTCCTCTCCCACTCCTCCTCCTCGACCACCGACTTCCCCTCTGCCGTAGTCGACGACCACTCCCTATAGTACCTGCTAGAAATGGAGGCGGACGTAGCAGGTGAGAGGGTTTGAGAGGATCGAGGAGAGGGGGTGGCGGTGAAGGAGTCGCACGACCCGTACCTGGACTTTCGGCACCCGTACCTGCAAATCTACACCAAGGACGACCTCTGGGAGCTCTCAACTGCTTCCTCTAGCTCAACTCCCCCTATTGTCATGGCATCATCGTTCGCGCCTTCATGGAGAATCGGAACCGTTGGTTCCCTGTTCGGAATTTTGATTGTCACAATGTATATAAACATTTTTCTGATCCAATCCAAAGTCCAAAAGCAAACTCTGTAACCATATCGTCTCTTTCGTTACAAAGGTCGGTACTATGTACTCCGCCTCAGTCGACGACAAGGCCACGTGATCCTGACGCCTTCCAACTAACTGCACCACCTGCAAGAGTAAATACGTACCATGCTAAAGATCTGCATTCATCCAAGTCACCTGCATGATCAGAATCCACAAAACCAGTGGTCTCACATCCATTACTATCCCTTCGATACACTATGCCAACGTCTGCTGTCCTTTTCAAATATCTGAGGATCCATTTCACAACTTCCCAATGAGTTTAACCAAGACGCTTCATAAAACGACCAACTATACTGGCAGCTTGTGAAATATCAGGCTTAGTGCATTCCATAGTATACATAATACTACCCACTACACTAGAATATGGAACACGAGACATATGTTCCTCCTCCTCCTCAGTTTGCGTTAATAACTTAACTGAAAGTTTAAAGAGTTTAACTAATGGAGTACTCACAGATTTCGTTGACGTCATATTAAAACGTGCTACAATCTTCTCAATATATTTCTTTTGAGACATACGTAATAATCATGCATTCCTGTTACGCAAAATCTTCATACCCAATATTTTCTTTGCAGCACCTAAATCTTTCATATCAAACTCAGCACTCAACTGCTTTTTCAGCACATCAATATCGGATATATTCTTAAATGCTATCATCATATCATCAACATATAACAACAGATATATGAAAGACCCATCAACCAAACTTCTAAAATAAACACAACTATCCTCTGACTCTTAGAATAGTCCTGACTAGCCATGAAAACATCAAAGCGCTTATACCACTGCCTAGGAGACTGTTTTAGCCCATATAAAGATTTCTTTAATAAGCAAACATGATCTTCCTTACCCGGAATAGCAAATCCCTCTAATTGCCTCATGTAAATCTGCTCTTCCAACTCACCGTGAAGAAACGTCGTTTTCACATCAAGCTGCTCCAACTCGAGATCCTGTGCAGCAACTAAGGTAAGTAAAATACAAATAGAAGTATGTCATACCACAGGAGAAAACACATCATTGTAGTCAATGCCCTCCCGTTGTGTAAACCCTTTCGCCACAAGTTTCGCCTTATACCTCGCTACCTCGATACTAGGAATGCCTTCTTTCCGTTTATAAACCCATTTACTTTCGACAATCTTCTGGCTCTTTGGTACTTTAATTAGTTCCCATGTCTAATTTCGATGGAGTGATTTTGTCTCTTCACTCATAACCCCTAGCCACTGCGATGACTTAGAACTAGCCATCGCCTCAGAGTATGACGAAGGCTCATTTGTCTTTACCTCGTCACCTACAGTCAAAACATAAGCAATATTTATATAACCATAACGTACCGATGGTCTTATTTGCCTTTGTTGTCTACCCTTTACTAGAGTATGTTGCGGCTGTACTGGTTGTTCATTATTACCAACTTTAAGAATTACGGCCTAATCTGCATTCTCAACATCTGTTACCTCTGAGGTCTCCGGAGTCTCCACCTTAAGCTTCACCTCACTACTGACACCATGATCTGTCTGCTCTGTTGGTAGTGTCTCAGGACTCCTTTGTCGAAGCATTGCAGTCTTGTCGAAGATTACATCTCTGCTAATTAGAAAATCGGGTTTAATGAGTTCGAATATGCAACGCCAAGCAGTTCCACTTTCTCGGTCCGAGAAGTGCATTGTTGGAACTGGGTTGGAACGCCAAGCGGCTCTAGATTCAGGGGTTACCGCTCTAGCCGAACACGAGGGAAAGATCATTTATACCAATACTGACAAGATTATTTTATTGGGCAATGGAGATACTTTAAGCACCCCATGCGCATAACCCAAAAATATGCACTTCTTCGACCTCGGCTCAAGCTTACCATCACTAACATGAGCATATGCAGAACATCCGAATACTCGTAATTTAGAGTAATCAACAATTTTCCCCGACCATACTTCCTTTGGAGTCTTCCACTCAATAGCAGCAGATGATGGAGATCTATTAACTAGGTAACATGCCATGTTCACTGCTTCGGCCCAAAATTCCTTACCTATTCCAACATGCAATAACATACTCCGAGCCCGCTCAAGTAAAGTTTTGTTATTCTGTTCTGCCACGTCATTATGTTGTGGTGTATTAGGTACAGTGTGATGTCTAACAATACATTCTCTCTCGTAGAACTCAGTAAAATCTTTACCACATAACTCCATGTCGTTATAGGTTCTCAGGCATTTGATCTATTTATCTAACTGCTTCTCAATCAATGCCTTAAATTTCTTAAACCGATCAAGCACATCAGATTTGCGCTTTAGAAAGTATATCCATACCTTCCTAGAATAATCGTCGATAAATGTCAGCATATAACGGGCACCTCCTTTCGAAGGAATCAGAGACAGCCCCCAGACATCTGAATGAATATACTCAACCGGTTGCTTGATCAAATGAATGCCTGTAGTAAACTTAATCCTGCGCTACTTCGCAAAAATGCAGTGCTCACATAAATCTAACTTATTTGTCTTCTGACCCTTTAATAACCCTTTATCGCCCAGCATCGTCATACATGCCTCACTCATATGCCCTAAACGCATATGCCATAAACGAGTTAAATCAGAATCTAACTCACCTGATGAAATTGCAACAGCTCATGTCATGGTCTCTCCCAGTAGATGATAGAGAGAACTCACTTTCGTCCCTTTCATCATTGTCATGGCATATCGAGAAATCTTTAGTATTCCACCTTCAGCGGTGTACTTACACTCGATATCATTAAGTGTCCCCAGAGAAATAAGGTTCTTTTTAAGCTCCGGTACATGCCTCACATCTGTCGATGTGCGAACTACACCATCATGTATTTGACTACGAATTGTCCCTATTCCCACAACCTTGCAAGCTGTGTTTATTCCCCAACAAAACTTTACCACCATCTGCAGTCTGGTAAGTAGTGAATCAGTTTCTATGAGGCGTCATATGATAAGAACACTCCAAATCTAGGTATCCTGACGAATCTGTAGTCACACATAAAACGGCCTCTACATCACTAGTGCTCTCCTCAGCAATATTCGCCACACTGCTTATGGCCTTCTGCTTATCACCTCTATTTCTCAGCTTAGGACAATATCTTTTGATGTGCCCCTCATCGTGACATTCAATGCACTTCACGCGTCCCTTAGATTTTTTATAGCGTGATTTAGACCCGCTTTTACCTCGCTACTGCTAGACCCTCGTTGTTGCTCTCTACCACAAATCACTAGTCCTCGTGCTACATGTGGCGCTACACTGTCCTCTTGTAACTTTCTCTGCTACTTTTTAGAAAATAAGGCGGACTTTACCTCTTCTGAGATAATCGTAGTACGCCCCTGCAAAAGAGAATCAGTAAATTGATCCCATGACTCTAGTAAAGAAGCCAACAACATCATGCCATACTCTTCATCTTCAAGAGTCTTATTGACGTTCTTCAAATTCATCATGAATTTATTAAATTCATCTAGGTGGGTTCTGATAGACGTACCTTCAGTATATCTGAACTGGAACATCCTCTTCAACATGTACAAGCAATTGTTCAAACCCTTCTTTACATAGAGCGACTGAAGCTTTGCGCACAATGCTGCGGTATCATTTTCTTCGCATACCTTTATCAACACTTCATTCTATGAATTCAACAGGATTAAACTCCTAGCTTTCCTCATTAACACATCCTTATCATCATCTTTCATCGATTCGAACAACTTAGCTTTGCCCTCCAATGCTTTCTACTAAACCTTGAGTTGTCAATAACACCTCCATCTTGAGGCTCCATAACCCAAAGTTATTCCTTCCGTTAAATTTCTCAATTTCAGCTTTCACCCCAGGCATAATTACAGCAACAGAATTTCCAGATAATAATCAGACAAGCAAAAACCCCAAATAACAATCCAGAAATCTGACCCAAGCTCTGATACCAATTGTTGTAATACTAATGCGGAAACTACCAAGATCTTGCAAATACGTCAACACGAAAGCTCAAAAATAATAACGTGGAACGATAAAGTACATTAGATATAACGTGGTTCGGTTCGAATGTCGGTACCTACATCCACGGAGAGACCCAGCAAGAACAATCCACTATATCGGAGAATCGAATTTACAATTGCTCAATACTCTCGTATTTTTCGCACCTAAATTATATCCAAACTTAATGTTTACAAGTAAACAAATCTCAATTGGATGTAAATAATAAAAAAATACACAAAGCACAAATCACCGTGTCGGGATGCTCCTTCGCGTGCGACCAAAGAGAACCTTAGTGTGGTCTCTTTTCTTTTCTTCGTGCGGCGCGGCTCCTCTCTGCAAAAGAAAAACCCAAGTTTTCTTTTGTCTCGTGCGGCTTTTGTCTCTTAGGTTCTCGGCTTCTTTGTCTCAATTCTGGAATCACCGAACACAAAAGTATCATCCCTATTTATTTCGTACGCTTTCTACGGGAAAGGAAAAGTAAACCTTTTATTTTCTTATTTATTCCCTCATGGGCCCCATAATTTTATATCTTAAAATAGAGTCATTACTTTTTGTTAGGTCTGCACCGTGCAACAAATTCAAGGAAACCGCCTTCACTTTTATTCTTTAATTGCGACATGGGTCCCACCAGTGGCTTAAATAAAAACACGAGACAATTCAACACAGTCCGGGGCCATGTCTAGCCGCAGTTACCTCCAGAGCCTTCTCGAACCTTCCATCATCAAGTAGGTCCTACATCCCCAACATTTCTGAATTGATTGAGGTTTAGAGTACGTGATCTAGTGCGCTATTTTGATTATAACCTGCGCACGATTTTGGAATATTTGAAGGAAACTGGAGTTGGGAAGGCATGGATTGAAGCTGCTAAAGAGAAGTATGTCGTCGTTCATGTCGTGTCTCGATGGGCAGTAATTGTTGCTAGGGCTTGACAATAAGCTTAATCACGGGGAGATTTCAAAGTTCTTGAAATGCGACGCAGATGCCTATCTAAGGTTTGAACTCTGCTTCTCAACAATTGAATGTTTGTCTGGCCATATCGTTGAGCCACTCTCATTTAGGAAGAAAAATTCTCATGTGTTTTCGCAAATCTGTGATGTTTGTGCCCTTTTCTCGGATGAACTCATGCGGTGCAAATGCGAGACAGAAGACAATAGTGTAGTCTTTCTTCGTTGCCCTCTTGTTCTGCTTTAGTCTTCTTCGTTGCATCCGTCTATTGAGATGATTAATTGAGCATCACCCATGGGTAAGCTTAAATTGCCGCTGCTCTTGTGTTGGAAGTTCGTTAAAAATGTTGCTTGCTTTAATTTCTCTTAGCTCAACCTTTTTTGTTTCAGTTTATGAAAGGCAGCAATGTTGAGGTCCACCTGTGCTCCTGATTTAGAAGCGCATGTTTACAAGGTGTGAATACTATTTTACGTATATTTTTTTCACGAAACCCACTCTTGATCTATCATAACTGAAATAAAGCACGGACAAACAAAAAAAAAATTACACTAACTTACTTTTTTACTATTATTCAGCAGATAATTTCTAGTCCTATGTGGCTAATCCAACTTGTTCTCGAGAAAAAATGGGTCCGACTTATTTAAGTTTGTTTAAAGTTTATTTTTCTTCTTAAAATGATTAGATTTTTTTGAAAAAAAAATGTAATGGCTGTAGAGGATGATATCATCGTACATAATGTTGATAAAGAATTTGAATTTAGAATTGGCGTGACATTTGCTAATGAGGACAAAGTTTAAAACGCATACAATGTATATGCAAAGGATTTGGAGTGAAAAAAGGACAAAAATGAAACAATAACAAATGAATATTGCGAATATGCACATTTTTGTGTAATGGTGAAGGATACTCTCCACAATCCTACCTCATAAACAAAGAGATATTTATAGGACCGTGAAAAGAACCAATGTAAAGCTTTCATTAAATTTAAAATCGAAGATGGAGTTTTGGTAGTTACCAAATTTGAGGAGGTTCATAATCATCTATTCATTAATGATTTAAAAAAAACATCTCATACGGTCATATTGACATATAATAGATAGTGATAATAGTACTTTGACTTCTTTGGTTGGGACAGTATAAGGGCTATGAAAGCATATTTATACCTTAGTAGTGAAGTGGGGGGACAAGAAAATATTGGCTTTACTTATCGTGATTGTCACAATTTCTACCTATCAAAAAGAAGGGATTTGATTAGTGAAAGCGATTATCAAAGCCTCATTAATCATTTTAATTGCTTACAAACAGATGGTACAATGTTTCTTATACTTTTCAATTGGATCAGAACCAAAGGCCGAATAATTTTTTTGTATATGATGTTGTATCCAAGCTGGATTATGAAGCTTTTGGAGATGTTGTGGTATTTGATACTACTTGTTGTACAAATAAATACAATATGATATGTGCATCTTTCGTTGGCTTAAATCATCATTGAAAAAATGTTCTATTTGGATGTGCATTTCTATTGAATGAAACTATTGCGTCTTTTGTATGAGCATTTCAATCCTTTTCAAAGGCAATGGGTAATAAAACACCAAAGACTATTTTCACCTATCAAGATCATGCAATGACAAATGCCATTAAAATTGTTCTTTCGAACACTAATCATTGTCTACGTATTGTCGTGACCCTCCCTCGAGAAGGGTTAATGACCCGTCTCGTCCAATCAGACGCGGGCCTCTCCTAAGGCCTGTTACCCAAGTCGCAACGAAGATATACGT
Organism: Rhodomyrtus tomentosa; assembly: GCA_028455895.1. Taxonomy (NCBI): domain Eukaryota; kingdom Viridiplantae; phylum Streptophyta; class Magnoliopsida; order Myrtales; family Myrtaceae; genus Rhodomyrtus; species Rhodomyrtus tomentosa. The sequence goes on from JAPCWY010000004.1 coordinate 39,621,677, forward strand.
GGTTGACCTTCTGTATGGTCTAGTGACATGTGATGTGTATACATGTCAAGGAGTCGCCGCCAATCGTTTCGCGAAGGGTACGATTGAAAACCTATCGAATAGTTGTGAGTTTCTTATTCGATTCTGCGAGAACTAGATAAATGAGATTGTGGACTTAGTTACGCCAACTATCAGAATTGACGCCCTTTCGGTACCTATATTGAATGAATTATCTAACCCTAAGATTTCACGCAGATGAGTAAGGTATGAACCCTAAATCTATGAATTCATGCTTATATGAGTGACTACCTTAACACTCATAATTAATAAAAGGATGTGCGCAAATCAAGGGTCCAAGATAAGCGGATAAATTACATGAATACAACATGGCATCTCTAATAAGGCTCTATTGACCTAGAAAAGTGTCAATCACGGCTCAAGAGTGATTTAGGCATGATTTGCCCATGAGAGGGGCAAAATCGTAATTTTAAAGAAATTTGTGGCAATTAGCCTGAAAAAGGAAAAATTATCATTTCAGAAGAAATCTTGAGTTGATAGGGGTTGGAAATATGATTGATCATCTAATCAGTCTGTTTCCTATTTTTCGACAATTTTCAAATTTTTCTGAAATTTTAGAGAGCAATTTACCTTTTGAGAGGTAAAATCGTCATTTCATAAGATGATGAGAAGTAAAAATTCGAAACAAAAGGATTGGTCAACCACTAGACCCAAATCCTAATTCTGAGCAATTTCCACAATTTTTTAGAATAGGAAATACGATTTAACTTTTGAGGGGTAAAATCGACATTTCAAGAAAAAGCATGATATTCGAAAATCCAAGAAGAAGAATTGGCCATCTAACCGACCCTAATTCTCATCTTAGCATTTTCGACCTATCTCATATGCAAAGCAGGATCAAATTCCCCTAAAGGTAGAATCATCATTTTCCAAAAGAACTGATAAGAAATCTCAAAAATAGGATTGACCAGTTATCTGTTGTCATTTCTCAATTTTCGGGAATGTGTGGAATGTTTAGGAATTTTCTACAAATTTTCCTCTCTTTTTTTGGTTTTTCTAGGATTTTTTTTTTAAAATAATTTTAGTTTTTTATTAAAAAAATATTCAGATCGGCTACTCGGCCTAGACTCGGTCCCGTGCAAAGACCCACTCCAAAACGACGTTGTTTCGCTTTTTTTTTTCCTTCTATTTTTTGTTTTGATCCTACGGTTCTTATTGAACCACGTGGCTAATCTATGGCCGCTAGATTGGTCGACTGAAACTTACGGCTCAGATCAAAAGCCGACTATCCCTTAGTCGTCAAATCTGATTACTTAGATCTACGGCCACGATGGAGCTACTTGGCTAATCCTGGACCGTCCGATCTACCGAATTATTTTTTTATTTGTGAAAATTGATTTTTCATTAATCAAAAAATTTGAAACTAATCCAATGATCACCAAGCCAACACGTGGCCAAACCTTAATCATTGGATCGATTAACATATTCAAATCAAATTCTAACGGCTCAGCTCCACGTAGAATTTTGACTGAATGACCGCCACATCATCGTCTTCTTCCCCGAGCGTAGTTCACTTGCAACGAACGGTCGAGAGCCTCCGGCGAGATCTAACAATGAAACCTCGATGCAATCGAGCAAGACTGGCACAATTCGATTGGTCTCAACATCGCGCGTAACATATCCAAGAATCAAACATGATTATATTTAGAAACTAAGCTAATCAAGCTTTAACTAGTCGGGCCATGGCTACTCTAATCAAGCAATAGAGAGCATATCGAGCTAATTCATTCACACAATCGCATCTATGCGAGTTCAGAAACTTACCTACAAGTCAGATTGACCTAGTATGGTCTAGAATAACGTAGACAAGCTTCGATTGAATCAACAATGGCAACGGGGTTTAAATGCGAGATTTGACTCGATTTCAATGCAATCAAAACATGAAGCGATGCTTAGTGATGTCATGGAGATAATATGCACACATCAATTGTAAGAATCGAAATTGAAATGGAGCTTTGCCATTGAAGGTCAGAAATCAAGCTCAAAGGTTGACTCACCGTTTTTCGAGACCAAAGGCGACGTGAGTTGGTGCGATCGACTCTGTAGAACTCGAGCGAGCTTCTTGAAGTGGAATCGCGGCTCAACTCAGCCTAAATCATTGTCGCCAACCACTTACAGGCCGAGCTCAAGCTCTCAACGATGAGGGTCGGAGAGCTCTCTCTCTCTCTCTCTCTCTCTCTCTCTCTCTCTCGATTCTTTTAAACTTCAGAAACAGAATCCCTCGCCTCCTCCCGTTTTCCTAATCCTTTGAAACCTATATACTTATTTTTGATTTCCCGCTCAATTGGGGGAAGCTTCGCTAAACTCAATTCGCACGTGAGACCACGTGTTTTTAGGTCAAAACGGCGTTAGGGACTTTGGGTGTTCCGTCCAACTTTGTCTAGCTCTCCGGCGTGCGCGAAAGGATGCTCAATTTGACGTTTCATGAAGGTTGACTTCTACGGCCGCTGTGACATTGATCGATTGATTCCACCCTATTCCGGTGACCATTGACGACCGGATTGGTCTTGATCGACTAGTCTGAAGTGAGGAACCAAACATCCACCCTAATTCCTTCGATTATGTCCAGATTAGCCCTCAATTTCCTCGTTGAAATTCAGCCTGCAAGTGTTTGAAAAAGGAGCAATTTTGGGGAAGACGATGCACTATTTGGACCGGTTCAACCAGTCAGAACTGATTCAACTCAATTGTTTTTCCAAAATTAGTCAAAATTCGTGTGGAATTTTCACAATTAAGCCTCAAAATTGAACTCAGGACATGAATATTATCTAAAAATGAGGTTTTGCCCAAAAGTTCTCGCCAATTTATACGAAACCCCAAATTTGTCCTTAACTGCAATTCAGAAAATTGTAAAATTGAGAACTCAAACTGTCAAATTGGACCAAATCACCCATGCCAATCGATTTGAGATGGTGAAAAATACTGGGTAGTGGTTCTAATTTGTGATGGATGTCCTTGAATTAAAGTAAATTTCAAATATACCAAATTCAAGGACTAAATTTCAATTAAGTTATGCAATTTTGCTCAATTCATGCAATTGAGCAATTTGTGTAAATAATTGAACTAAATTTCAATGAAGTACAATTATATTGAATGACAAGATTCTCAAAATATCAAAATTATAAATTAAAAGACTCAAACGAATTTTTGAATTTTTATGGCAGAGAGGCTGGGGGGAAAACAAGAGGTAGGAGATGAAGATGCATGATCTGCTAGGCCAGTGTCTGCCTCGAGATGCTTCATCGCACACACGTGTCAAGATAAGAGAGGATTTTTTTTTTATTTTGGGTTTCTTTTTTAAGGACATTAGAGAAGTTACTAATTTAAAAAAAAGCTAAAGGGACGTCGGAGTTAGCTCAAATGAGAACTGATAAAGCAAAACTAGCCGGCAACTCGATGAAAAAGGTTAATTATCACTCAGCATGCCGAGAGGTGAGGCAATTAAAGCTAGTAAAAAATCATTAGGATAGTTGGAAAATTTAAGGATAAGCAAATAAAGGTAGGGAAGCAGCCTAAATAAGACTTGGTAAACCGAAAATAGTGAATAAGATAGGGGGAGAAAAGTTAGTAAGCCACACAAATAGAGGTCGGTGTATGTATGTATGTATGTATATAGTCGATAAATTTAAGGTGTTTATAAGAAAGAGAATTAAAAATTTGCAAACAATAAAAAATGTATGATAAATTTAAGAAAATACATAAGCTGTGGATAGTTGTTCGAACGAGAATTGATAACCCAAAATTAATCAATAACTTGATAGGAAAAACAATTGGCAAGTTGCTCAAAGAGAGATTAGGAAATTCATACCGGAGTGGGTAAATTCAAGGCGTTGGCAAAAATGATGATGCACTATTTGGACCTGTTCGACAAGTCAGAACCTGTTCAACTCAATTGTTTTTTCAAAATTAGTCAAAATTCGTGTGGAATTTTCACAATGAAGCCTCAAAATCGAACTCAGGACATGAATATTATCCAAAAATGAGGTTTTGCCCAAAAATTCTCGCCAATTTATACGAAACCCCAAATTTGTCCTTAACTGCAATTTAGAAAATTGTAAAATTGAGGGATCAAACTGTCAAATTGGACCAAATCACCCATGCCAATTGATTCAGGATAGTGAAAAATATTGGGTAGTGGTTCTAATTTGTGATGGAGGTCCTTGAATTAAAGGAAATTTCAAATATATCCAAATTCAAGGACTAAATTCTAATTAAGTTATGCAATTTTGCCCAATCATGCAATTGAACAATTTGTGTAAATAATTGGACTAAATTTCAATGAAGTACAATCAGATTGAATGACAAGACTCTCAAAATGCCAAAATTGTAAATTAAAAGACTCAAACGAATTTTGTTTACCAAATTCAACCACATATGTAACAAGGGTACACATAAAATTAAACTTGAATTTTAACTTTTTATGAGATCAACAAGACAAGGGAATTAAAAAAAATATTTACCATTTTTTCATATTTTTGTGACCTCAAATGTTATTTTTCCTTATTTTTCATGCATTTTACTATTTTTCAAAAATACCAAAAAATATGAAAAATATGAAAAGTTATTTTTTTTGTCAAAAAATATTTCTTGGGCTCGGCCAAGGCTACCAAAGTTTATTTTATAATTTTTCAAATTTTTTATGAATTTTTTAAAAATAAACTGAAAATACCAATCAAAAATCAGATGTCAACATGTATATGACATGTTAAAAAAAATGTTGTGCATCATATATCACATCTTCTGAGATCGTCGGGCTTTTGTGATAAGTATTGGACCTATTAGCATAATCTTTTATATCAATACGAATCTGAACTTGAAATGAAGAACCTTTGGAAAGCACGTCGGCACCATCAACGGAACTTCGAGCACAAAGTGGAGGAGAAGTAACTTCTCAGTTTTTTCTTGTTTCCTCATGCACAGATCTCTGTCCATCGGCAAGTGAAGAAGCAAACCTAAAGGAGCAGAAACGAATTTGGAAAGAGGAGAGGGGGAATGACATTTAATGTTCGCTGCAGGGCGGGGAGGGGAGGAGAGAAAAAAAGATATATCATTCCGTTGATTTTCTTTTTACGGCTCTCTCTCTCTTCACTGCCACGTGTCGGATTTCTGGTGGTCCAGATGGGCTTTTTTTTTGTTTTGTTTTTTTTTCCTTTTGGTCGGAGGATTATGATCACGAGGGGGGCTTTTAGATTGCTACGCACACTACTGTTATTGCTATGAACAGGTGAGGACGAAACTCGGAAAAGGGATCGACTCGCCATAATTTACTCTCCAAAATGTCGTGGGGGTCGATCAGTTACGCGATCACTGGTTCTTCCTGACAGAAAGTTGTATTGGACATGTCTTGTGAGCTCTTACCAAACGGCAGGCATGAACAGCGACGCGTGTGGTAAGGCCATGTTCTTGAGGTTAAGGACTATGATGTCCCATTTAGCTCCAAGAGTGGAATACCCTTCTGTATGACCGGATGATCTCGACTCGCCAGCTGAAATATTCCAGACAGCAAGAAGAAGATGTATGACTGGACCCATTGCGATAGAGAAATAGCAACTTGCTTCAGCTAGCAATGGTTTCATCTGCAAATCGAAACTAGTCATACCCCAAACAGTTTTTTTTTTTTTTTAATACATGTTTCATTTGAATGGATAAGTTGTTACTTTTTATAAAACAGCACGACCGGCGTCGGTATCTCACCAAAAGACTCATACTCGTTTTTCCGTACTGTGATTGGTACGTGGTCCAGCACCGTGAATTGATACGTAGAGGGAGACAAATGTAAAATATTGAGGGAAAATTGCCTTAAGTGTAGTCATTTTTTCGAATAAGGATTTAAAATATTCTCATTTTCTTAAATAAGGACTTGAAGTGACATTGAGTGTTTCAAATAAGAATCTAAAATATCCATAAATGTTTCGAATGAGGACCTCACCTTGCCGGCCGGCTAAATATTCCAATTGATCAAGGGCATTTTTGTTCAAAGATAACTTTGAAATAAATTTCAATTAAATTAGACTAGAAATTTTAAAAAGCTAAAATAGTTTTCGAAAAATGAAAAAAAAAAAAAAAGCAGGTGGGAGCATTGCCTTCTCACGTGTGGCAATCACCACATCACCGATGGAGAGTCGACGATGGCCGGCCAATTGCAAAAGGTCGACGAGGGTCGTCGCGAAGGCTAGCTGGCCCTTGCTAGAACGAGGATAGGATTGTGACCCTCTCACGGATTTGAGTGAGGGTCCTCAACCCTCGCCCAAGGTCTGATCGAAGGCTCTCTTGATTCTGGCAACGTCCCTCGCCGAGGCGCCGACAACTCTGCCAGACACAGTCGGCTGAGGGGAGATGGCCATAGGTGGAGATGGTTTTTTGTTTTTTGAGTTTTCGCCTTTTTCCCCCCTTTTTTAAGTTTGTCTTTTTACGGGAAAATTTTGGAAACGAAATTAAAAAATAAAAAGACAAAAATGCCCTTGATTAAACGTTGAAACACGATCTTTAAAGTCCTTGTTTGGATTTCGACCAAAAAAAAAAAATCCTTGTTTGGAAAATAAAATGATATTTGAAATTTTCTCAAATATCGAGGATAAGTGTGCATGTGTAAGATCCCGAGAAAGGCTACGTATGCCAGTTACGGATCACTGTAGATTAGATCCGTAGAGGCAGTGTGATGGGGACAAGATGAATCTGGTCATGATAACCGAGGGGGAGACTCCAAACTCGCGTTGTTTTCAGTATCCGGATTGCAAATCCGCGGGGCCGGCCGTGTCCCCTTCGGACAGTCACCCTCCTCCTGTTGGACCACTCGATTTGTATGAATTTGGTGTGGCCACTTGCAAAAAGTGATCTTCTGATCAAGAACGTTTGTTTCCAGTGCGTGTAGAATCCAATCGCTCAGACAATTCGAGCTTAAGGGAGACGATTACGAGTTTATCTTAAGGCCTCGACGTTTAGTACTCCAATCCGAAACTTAGTAAACACAAGACAAGATTAGACCTGACTATGAGCTTGACGGCTCTTAGGCCCCGCCCAGAGCCACCTCTAGCCCCAAGAGCCCGAAGGCATTTCTGGTCGGGTTTTTGGGCCCAAGCCAGGCCCGCCATCAGTTAATCGTTCTACATGCACACATTTTCCTTCTTCTAATACCAATTTAGCTACAGCTCATTTGGGCCCATAACAATTTTTTTTTTTTTAAAACATCTCTTCTTCCAAGAAGCTAAAGAAGAAGGCGTCGGTCCATGGAATTCGGCCCCAAAACATCTCGACTTCGTCATTCTCTCCGCGGTTGCGAGAGCGGTAGCACTCTCTCTTTTCTTCCTCCAATGAGCTGTAGCTAAATTGTTTGTATAGTTTTTCGGTCGAAACCAGCCTATGTCCCGACCAAAAAACTATACAAACAATTATCAACCTATTGCAATTTGGCCAATTTAAACTTAAATATTTCAATTTGGCTAATTAAGTCCCAAACATTTAACTTTCTGTCAATTGAATCCATCCAATCAATTTTATTTGGAGATCATCGATGTGGATGTTGGCCATCCTATTAGGATTGAGCGGTTCCCGATCTAGTCCGATTCCCATAAAAAATCCGGAATCAGACCGGTAATCCCGATTCCCATAAAAAAATCCGGAACCGGACCGGTGGTCCCGGTTCCTATTTTTTGAAACCGTGGACCGGACCGGCTACCCTCGGAACCTGAAACCGGTGTTTGCAAAAAAAAAAATCGCAAATGTTTAGTGTTGGTCCGATCAAGTTTAAAACTCAAACTTATAAAGGTGAGCATGATTCTAGGGTAGAACCGAGAACTTGGAATCGGAACCTGTAGGAACCAATCTGGTTCCAGGTTCCATAGTATATAGGATAGGTTCCGGATTTCAAAAATCAAGGAACCTGTTCCAAAGGGTAAGTTCTAGGTTTCACTAATTAGAAACTGAAATCGAGAATCTAGACCCTGGATCTTGATTGTGTTTTTTTAAGTATATATTTTCGTACGATCCTACAATGTTCTATGGCGTTCGATGATGAGTATATAATCTAGAACCAAATAAATTTTTTTGTTCCAAGTTCTAAAAAATGAAGAACATATTCCAACAAGTTAGTTTCAAGTTCTAAATGTGGAACCCAAAACCCTCATCTTTACTTCTCATTAATTATTGTAGTATTTACTCTCATTTTGTTTAACTAAAAATGAAAAAAAAATAATAAATAAAAGAAATTGATAGGTTCTCGGGCACCTTGGAACGATCCTAGAACCTGTGATAGGGTAGGTTCCAAGATATGATGGGTAGGTTCTAGCTTCCAAAAAATGAGGAATCTACTTTAATAGATAGGTTCCAAGTTCTAGGTGAAACCTATAAGGAACCTGAAACCGCTCACCCATACAAACTTATTACCTACGTCCATCACAAGAACCAAAAATGGGTTCAAGAAATAGGAACGCGAAAGACAAGAAAAAAGATATGCGAAGCAAAGCAAACTCTAAGCCTAAACAAGTAAACATTAAGTTTACTTTAAAAAAATAATAAAAAAAGATCGACTCGGTCTAAGTCTAGAACTGGGAATCGAACTGCTCGTTCATCGATTCCGATTTTAGAGGGAATCGACGAGGACCTTTTCCAGTCATAAGCGAAGGCTAGCTGACACTCACTGAGCTAGAAGGAAAAAAGAAAGAAAGAGAAAGAAAATTATAAAACATTACTAATGTCGGTGCCAGCCGACTTGCATGGCGCTACCAATATTGGATTCATTTGACAAAACGTGGAAATATTTAATGTTTAATTAATAAAATTGAAAAATTTTGGACAAAATTGATCAGAACCCAGGGGATTAAAAAAAATTTGTGGGCAATTTTCCCTCCCTAAAGCGAGGATTCGCACTTTAATGCTTCGAGATGAGAGAAACAATTGCCGTTCGATGCGTCATTGGGGAATGCAAGCTTTCATCAATGGCGGAGAGGCCGGGGAAAACAAGAGGTTGGAGATGAAGATGCACGATCTGCTAGGCCAGTGTATGCATAGATAATCTCGAGATGCTTCCTCGCACACGTGTCAAGATAAGAGAGGATTTTTTTTTCTTTTGGGTTTCTTTTTTAAGGACATTAGAGAAGTTACTAATTTAAAAAAAAAAGCTAAAGGGACGTCGGAGTTAGCTCAAATGAGAGCTGATAAAGCAAAACTAGCCGGCAACTCGATGAAAACGGTTAATTATCACTCAGCATGCCGAGAGGTGAGGCAATTAAAGCTAGTAAAAAATCATTAGGATAGTTGGAAAATTTAAGGACAAGCAAATAAAGGTAGGGAAGCAGCCTAAATAAGACTTGGTAAACCGAAAATAGTGAATAAGATAGGGGGAGAAAAGTTAGTAAGCCACACAAATAGAGGTCGGTGTATGTATGTATGTATGTATGTAATAGTCGATAAATTTAAGGTGTTTATAAGAAAGAGAAATAAAAATTTGCAAACGATAAAAAAAGTATGATAAATTTAAGAAAATACATAAGTTGTGGATAGTTGTTCGAACGAGAATTGATAACCCAAAATTAATCAATAACTTGATTGGAAAAACGGTTGGCAAGTTGCTCAAAGAGAGATTAGGAAATTCATACCGGAGTGGGTAAATTCAAGGCGTTGGCAAAAATGATGAAAGAAACTTGGTAAAGATAAGAAAAGTTAGATAATTTACATACTATAAAAAAAAAAGAGCTGGTAAGACATTGATATATTATCGAGATATTAGGTGACTAATAACATTTTCTAAATAATTACCTAGCCCTTTCGAAACTTAGATACCGTCATCATGAAAAAGAATTTCTCTTTTTTTTTTTTTTCAAAACACATTGGTAAAATCATCTGTAACTGTTTCAGCAAGGGTTATCTCAACAATGGATATATTTGTTTAAGCAAAAGAATTTTTCGCAAATCGATTTTCTAGAATTTTACTCGTTTGGTTTGGTTTGGTTTGTTGAAAATGATCAGTCAACGGAAAATTATTCACGGTGAAAGAAAATATGAATGTTTAAAGTTAGGAAAATAAATTATTTAACCTGAATGGCAGAAAACATTATATCGAAAAATAATTCCTTAAAAATACCTTTTTCTGTTAATTTTTTTTTTCTCCGAAACAATCATAACGTAAGAATATAAGATTTCTGGTCAAGCTTCAGTTACATTTTTCACGAGTGAAAGATTTGTGAAGCTCCTGATGCTGACAAAACTAGCTGGGTTGGTGGTGACATGGTGCCACTGTCCACAGATGTCAGCCCTTGCTCGAGGGGAGTGACCACCATTCGACAATATCTCACGAACGAACAGCGAAAAGAGCCTCCAACGATCTTCTCGGAAGTTTCATAGCTAGAGTCTTGCACGGTACGACAGTGTTAGGGTTTTGAATTCTGTAGGGTGACAAATGGAGGTCACGAGAAATTCGAACATGATTTTTCTAGTTATTCCCCGTTACTTTTAGGTCCTCCTAAAGTTTTACATCGCGATGTTGAACTTATCTACTATCAATTTAATTCGCATTTACTGTTTAGCGGTACAAAGAGATTGTGCAGCTCGAGTTATGAGTCGATGAGCTCAACATGGCATTAAGATGCGTTTAGAAATGTACTTGATTTAAGTCAAATCAGACAGTTCAAACATGAATAATTTTTTTAAAAAAATTAAATCTATTGTAATTGTATCAATTCAGTTTTAAACTTTTTTGGCCAATTGAGTCCTAAATATTTTGCATTTGTGTCAATTTAGTTCACTCGGCTAATTTTGATCGAAAAATATTGACGTTGATAATTTTTAAAGATGTTTTTTCGAGTTATTTATTCATCTATTGTTTTTTCCCCTTTTTTAATTTTTTTCCCCTTCCCTTCTTCCTCTAATCGATCGCTAGACCTTGATCAGTAGCAAGGGCAATCCTCACCCGCACTTGGCCAGGTCAAGTCTTGATAGGGGTGGGCAAGGTCAAACCTCGCTAAGGGCAGGCGAGGCCAGCCTCACCTAGCGACTACGAGGCTCACCATTACCAGCCCTCACTCCTGGCCAAATGCCAAGGTTCAATGGTCAGTTAGAGGAAGAAGGGAAAGGAAAAAAAAAGAAAAAAGAAAAAAGATATACATTAAAATATTACTAAAAAGTGTCTATGTTAGGCCAGCCGCACCACATAGAACGGCCGACCTCCATGTCAAAATTTTTAGTCAAAATTAGTCGGTGAACTGAATTGACACAAATACAAAATATTTATGACTCAATTAACAAAAAAATAAGGTTTATGACTGAATTTATCAAATTACTATGGGATTAGGACTTTTTTTATTATTTTTTTTCGGTTTTAAAATGTTAAATGATGTTATGTCGAAGCTGCACTTATTACCTTGCGGAGATGCAATTGGGAGTTTACATGTGTGGCGTGAAAGCAAAATTGAAGATCAGTCCCATCATGTTTCGACAGCACGGAAGGCAAAAGCATGAAATCGGGTAATTGTCCTGACGTCGAAGCAACGTTATATTTGAAGCTTAAAAGCAATACGTTTGCGTGATTTTTCTTGGGGAATTGGGGAACACCATCCCTCTTGCTTTTGCGCAAAGGGGAGTGCCCCAACAGATCAAGGCACTCCAAATCCATTGGCAGCTTTCGAATCAAAACTGTTTGTGAATCTCATAGTCACTTATGCTATGCTCGACAAGTGTGGCATTAAGAGCCGACTGCACTCCCTCGTCACCACTTTTATTTGCCTATGAGGCTTCTTCTTATCTTAGCAGACCAATGGATTTTTCTTTCCTTTCGGAAACGTGGTAACAAACATCCTCTTGAGATTCGCCCATGATCCAGGAACGTTTTCCCTATTCGGTTCGTTATTGTCCCTCTATCGCCATCCAAGAAACTCGACGAGAGCCGAACCTTGTTCGAGTACTCTTAGCCCCAGCAATCACTCCCATCTCTCAGAGTACCAGGTAGGCCATAGGTTTCCATGGGCCGACAAACTTTGGGTCACATAATAACTCGTGCGACTCTTGGTGAGTCACAACACCATGGTAACCTTCCTTCTAAGATTGTTCCTAAGAACAGTATGCCAAATCTCATCCTCACACCATATTATATCACGAGCAGTTTAGCTTAGGTATCAAGTCTCTCGAGCGAGACATAAAGAACACTTCAGTACAACAATGGATTTCGGCTTGCCATAACTTCATCAGGAAAGCAACATTAAATCTTGATTAGTTTATGCAAGAGAGGACAACCTCGTGTTCAGAGAACCTCTAAGATAGTATTCATTTGACTCTAGAACTCCTACCACATACACCCTGACACCTCTCCCGTAAACCAGTTATATTTGTTAGAGTTATCCCACATTAATTGTGGAAAGGGTGGTGGTCGATTTATAAATGTGAGAGAAAATCTCATCCTTTAAACTAACTTTGGGATAAGACCCAATATCACCCAAAATTGTATCTTAATAATTTTCCTCTCACATGTGAACTTAGTGTTACGTATAGGGCTTTTGTTGCGCACTCTTAATAAATGATATCAAAGTCGATAATTGGTGATGATTTTCGGATAGGTGTGTGTTATGGTGCAGCAACGTGGGCTCAATTTTTCATGTGAGAGATAGATTGTTAGGATGTACGTGCGATTTTTTCATGTGAGATAGAGATTGTTAGGATGTACGTGCGATTGAGTTTTGTTAGAGAAATCTTACATTGAAAAATTAATGTGGTGTAGAGTAGTTAATATATCATAGTATTTGATATATTATAGTTTAAAATCAATATGGTGTAGAGTATTTGATATATTATAGTTGGCTAATAACTCAATAGTTTAACCTTTTAAGTGAAGATGCGTCCAACTAAATATGTTTGACGGGATTAGATTTGGGCTTTCTCTTAGCGATCTCTCCTGAAGGAGGGGTGAGCAAATCGGACTGACCAAACCACTCGATTCTAAAGGGTGGCAATCCGGTTTTCGATTTTTAATACTGGAATTGGAGGCCGGACAATCCAATTTCCGATTCCAAGGTCATAAGATCAGATCGCATGGACCGAACCGATCATTTTTTTTTTTAAGTAACCCTAAATCTAATGTTATCTGCTCTCGATTCCAGTGGTCTCTTGTCGTCTAAACATTCGTGTACGTTCAATGACTGTCTCCTTTTTCATGTCATGAATGGGTTGGTTGTCTAGTTGGTTTATTGGAGTTAATGCATTGCAGTAGGTTATCCGTGTAGTCAAGTCTTATGCATCGTATGTCTCAATCATTTTGTTCTAAAATTATAATCGATTGCGAGACTCAAGTCGTACGTAAGGTATGGAAGATGGTATGCAGTGAAGCATGGCTAGAGAGTTGAGAGTCATATTCCCAGAAGATGATGTTTTAACCAATTCCTTTGGACTATCCAGAAATCGGATCGGATTGGGAACTGTTCACCCATAATCTAAAGGTATCAAATATCTGTTGTGCACTCTCAATAATATCCATCCTCAGCATTAGTCACTCTTCACTTCAATGCCACAAGGCCACACTCTTTAGCCCACAAAGGGCTTGGGATTAGCGAGCTCGTACCCTTTTTCCTTTCTTTTTTTGGGGTCCGATTGTGCTCCCCAACTCGGAGTTCAATTAGTAACGAGACGAAGAGGAAATTGATCCGTGATTATGTCCTGTTTGCAAGTATGGCGGCTCTCGCCTGCCGACTACGGTCACCTAACCTCCTCTTTCAGGACGAAGAGAACGAGGACTTTCGCAGAAAGAGAGTCCTTGTCCGAGGGCATCTTAGACTTTGGCAGGAGATAATTGCAAGGATTGATCTTTCAACACCTTTGTCGTTAAAAATCTTGTAGCGGAAGGTTTAGGACAAAACCTCGAAGTACAAGATCGATGGTTGTGTCCCATAAGATGTGTCCATAAAATAATTACCAAAGGACAGAACTTGGGATAAAGATGATTAAAGCGACCTATATGGAAAAAAGAGACCTTAACATATTCCATCTCATCGGGTTAAGCAAGGATTTATCTCAAGAATCCCTTTTCCGGGGCAAAGCATCTTAGAGACGCATTAAAGCACTATCCTTAATCTTCGTACCATCCAAAAAGCCTAAGGGGATTTGAATAAATTCGAGTTGGAACATAATACGTTTAGTGCGTTCTCGATATCGTATGGTACATACAAACATGTCAATTATCGATGACAGATATCACTTTCATAAATCAATGGCATGGCATTAACGATTTCACTTTGCACAATCGTTCGGGTTCTGTAGTTTTCCTATAAATCTCAAGAGGTTTATAAGGCGATGAATGGATGCAATTACCTGCGCAATCTCGATTCGTCACTGTAAATTCACTTTGCACCGTGCAATTTGCGATTACCGATTGAGGATGTGGTGTTCCGAGGTGGTCCACAATTGGAGTCAAAGAGAATTCCTCTAAGCCTCACTTTCGTTTTGTGGAAAACAATCGATTTGAATTTTTTTTTTATAAAAATAATTATTTATATCGTTTGAAATAATTAATCAATAAAAAATATTTTTATTATCGGCAATAATTATATTTAAAAATTTTCAAATCATGTATTTTTCTTGAAATAAAAGGTATCCCGAGACTTTGGCTTTTTTCAGAAATTAAAATCATGCATTGGGGTAGTTGCAACCTATTGTGGGGAAGAAGGGGAAATACATATATTGTCAATAAAAAGATATGGAAAGAATAAATAAATACATAAACATGTAAGTAAATAATTCTCCATTAATAATATGAAAAATGACGCAAATGGTCTATAAACTTTGGCTAATGTATAATGTGATCCATGAACTTTTAATTTGATTAATGTGAATCCTGAACTTTAGCTCAATGTGTAATATGATTCATAAACTTTCAAGTTGTTCAATGTGATCCCCGGACTTTTGAAACATGTTCAACTTAGTTTTTGAATTTAAAAAAAAATGTCCAATATCATCCCTGAGCTTAAATTGATGGAAAGAATATATTAAATATATTTCTATAGTTTATGGATTAAGTTGAATATGTTCCAAAAATTTAGCAACCATATTGTTCTAATTAAAATCTAGAGACCACAAAGCCAAAGTTCATGAATCATATCAATCAAATTAAAAATTTAAATATCGCAATACATGTTAGGTCAAATCTCCTAGACCATTTGTGCTGTTAGCCCCAGATATTGGGCGGTGGGCTGCTTCCCTACTTGACTGGAAACTACATTTCAAAGGCAAAACAGAGTCATCTCCGTACGGGGATTTGGATGCAGAACTTGGATGCAGAACTGCTGGTCCAGTCTTCAATCACCTGCCCAGAGCACATTTCGCCTATGCCAGAGCAAAAGCTGAGAGAAATGTGCAGATGCAGGCGCCTCCATTTTAGGTGGCCCTGTACATTTTGGTGAACCAGCACATTAAACTCTCTTAAAATAAGCCTCGTGCATTCAATCCTTCACCAAAATCAAAAGCCTAAAAAAATGGACAATAATTGGGAAAGAAAAGAAAAGAAAAGAAAAGAAAAAGACAAGTGGCGTGCAGTCTAGGATGGTTGATGAAAGCCAAAGATTTGGGTCCCACACGCTTCGTTCTTCAAAAGCTTATGAAGAAGTTGCAGAACCCCGACTGATTCTTCTTCCTCTGCCGGCGCATTTCGTCTCCATAAAGGAGGAGGAAGCAAAGCAACCCTCAAGGCCCCAAAAGAAGAGAGAAAAAGGTCGTACCAAACACCCCCATCGAGGATGTTGCGTTGAATATGAGTCCACACGAAGACAAAAAAGAGCATTCGTTTTGCGATACAGAGAGGGTCATGGGCTCCGGTTCAAGAGTTCACATGCGGACCTTGCGCAGAGCAGAGAGCATGGTGGGGACGATGCTTGTACTGGTGCTCTCGTGGGCTGCTGCTTCTTCTTCGGTCACCGCTTCCGTGACTTACGACCACAGAGCCATTATCGTCAATGGGCAGAGGAGGATCCTCATTTCTGGGTCCATTCACTACCCAAGAAGCACTCCTGAGGTACCCATGTTGCCAATTTGCACTACACGTGTTTGTTTCCCGTTCTTTCCTTTTTCCTGCATTCCAACGCATTTGAACCGTTGGGTGTTTCTCATTTGGCGTTCTTTTGGAGTGTGTTTGAGCTCACATTTTACTTGTTCTTGACTGGTTTTATTTCTGGGTCACGGCCTGGGGATTCTGCAGATGTGGCCTGATCTTATTCAGAAGGCCAAAGATGGAGGCTTGGATGTTATCCAAACGTATGTCTTTTGGAATGGACACGAGCCTTCTCCAGGAAAAGTATTGTTCTCCAACAAAGACAAAATAAATAAATAAAAAGAAGTTCCTTTACCTTTAGTTTTTTGCGGCTCATATACTGATCATCATTTTGAATTTTTTCATGTGGCAATCATCTGGCACATTGCTTTTTGTCATGTTTTTTGCAGTATTATTTTGAGGACAGATATGATCTTGTCCGGTTCGTAAAGCTGGTACAGCAGGCAGGACTTCACGCGCATCTCCGCATCGGTCCTTATGTTTGTGCAGAATGGAACTTTGGGTGAGAATTGTCACTGTACAAGTGACTTCATATCTGTAAAATTCTAGTACATAACAAAACCTTTGTGCCTTGATGCTGATGTGCCTTGTTTGTTTGCTTGCTTTTTTTTTTCCCCCTATTTCAGGGGATTCCCTGTCTGGCTAAAATACGTACCGGGAATAGTTTTCAGGACAGACAATGAGCCGTTCAAGGTGGCATTTGGTGCTTTGTGTTTAACATCTTACTCCTGATTAATTCGTGCTCAGTAATTTGTATTTATTGTTAAACTATCATAAGGCGGCAATGCAACGGTTCACAGAGAAAATAGTGAACATGATGAAGGCCGAAAATCTGTTGGAGCCTCAGGGAGGTCCGATTATTCTCTCTCAGGTGAGGACTTCTAGATTATTTTAATATTCCAACTACATATTCTATCAGCGTGTTGTTAATTTGTCAATATAAGCTGCCGCCTTCAAGAAGGTCAATGATTTTAAGAAGTTTAAATTCTCTCCGACCTCCGATGACTTCTTTGTACCCTTTGTTTTTGCGCGGTTATCTTGCTAAAGGAAGCATTAGATTTGTGTTTTGGCAGATTGAGAATGAATATGGACCGGTGGAATGGGAAATCGGTGCTCCCGGCAAGGGATACAGCAAATGGGCTGCTGATATGGCCGTTGGACTTGGCACCGGAGTCCCGTGGGTTATGTGCAAGCAAGAAGATGCCCCTGATCCAGTTGTAAGCAACTCTCATCACTGTCTTCATTGGAACTTTGTGGTCACATGTTGTTTGTCATGTCGTTTGGACTTTAGGAATTTAGAACCTCCTTTCCGTTAGTCACAACCTCTTTTCTTGGTGGGGTTTGTATGGGTACCATTGTCTGCATAAGTGGTCTTATAAGACAAATCTTTATCTGTCTTTATCTCATATGCTTTTGCTAGTGGTTGAGGATGAGCAACCATGAAGATTTGTCCCTTTCTTACATTTTATCTTGTTCTTGAGCTTTCACTGCAAGCCGAATCACGTGGCAGCTTAAAAATATTTTTGGGGTAGACAGAGTTTGGCAAGATCAGATTTGATTAGACTTGTCAATAGATGGAATTGTGCTATCATTTATGATTAATTTACTGGCTGGGCGACAGATTGATACCTGCAATGGCTACTACTGCGAGAACTTTAAACCTAACAGGGATTACAAACCAAAGATGTGGACCGAAGCCTGGACTGGCTGGTATACAGAATTTGGCGGAGCAATACCACATAGACCAGTTGAAGACTTGGCATATTCCGTTGCGAGGTTCATTCAAAATGGTGGTTCTTTTGTTAATTATTACATGGTAACTGAACCCTGTACTTCGTCTTAATCCGTAGGATGATGTTTTCTCCTTCGCGTGCCTAAATACCGACATCCTATGACCTTCAACAGCATTATGTTCTGCATCTAATTTTTTCTGTTCTCTTGCCAGTATCATGGAGGAACTAACTTCGGTCGGACATCTGGTGGTCCATTCATTGCCACTAGCTATGATTATGACGCTCCTATAGATGAATTTGGTATGTGACATGACATCCTTATTCCTAGTGATGCTAAGGCTGAGCCGCTGAAATTCATTGCTTCTCAACTTTGAGAAATAAAAGATGCCCAACTTCTTAAAGTAAAGAATATATTTTGGATAAGCTTCAAAAGGAGAATTTTTACTGTCAAGCTACCAAAGTTTGGAATCCTATGAGAGCAATTTCGGCGAAATTATCTTAAGAGGGTGAGTGGGTCATAACGATTTTCAATCCAACCCAGGTCTACCTAACGAACAGAAATGGCGTCATTTGAGAGATTTACATAAAGCCATCAAGCTGTGCGAATCAGCTTTAATTTCTTCCAATGCGACCGTAATCTCGCTTGGAAATAAACAAGAGGTATGGTCATAACCTTTTTTAATTGTGTACGAACTGCACTTCTACGTGCTTGTTTCTTGCCGCATTGAATTCACGACCGACTCATCTTAAATGATTTTGGGTAGGCTCATGTGTTCACAGCTAAATCCGCAGACTGTGCAGCTTTTCTTGCAAACTACGATTCGAATTACTCAGTCAAGGTGACATTCAGAGGTAGACAGTATGATTTGCCGCCTTGGTCCGTCAGCATCCTGCCTGACTGCAAAACTGCAGTTTTCAACACCGCAAGGGTATTATCTCAAACACTCATCCGATTACAATGTGGACCATTGCAGAAATGAAAGCAATATTCATCAAATTTAAATAAACTGAAATAGAACTGAACGTTGCATATCTTTTTAGAGCAACAATGTAAACACTTTAACAGCGCTATGTTTTTTTAGAATTGCCAAGATTGAGTCTAACATCATAACACAATCTCTGTGCAGATCGGTGCCCAAAGCTCTCTTATGAAGATGACTCCTCTAGAGAATACCTTCTCGTGGCAGTCATATAATGAAGAGACTCCCTCGGCTGATGACAGTGACACGACTGCAATGGAAGGGCTTCTGGAGCAAATTAATTTGACAAGAGATTCTTCAGATTATTTGTGGTACATGACAGAGTAAGTAAAGTTTTGGCAGAATCAAGATTTAAACAGAACACCAGAAACTTATGTGGACTAAGAATAGATGGATGAATACGTCAATCCATCTTGGCCTGACATTTATTTGTATGATTTTCAGCATTGTGATAGAACCTGATGAAGCTTTTCTAAAGAATGATCAGTATCCTGTTCTAACGGTGTGGTCAGCAGGACATGCCTTGCATGTTTTCATCAATGGTCAACTAGCAGGTATGATACATGCAATCGTTGGACAATTTTTCTTGTAGGTTTTTTGCTAATCGATGTGGGGACAACTCTTCTTGATCATCACGGTTTTGCACAGGGACTGTATATGGAGGACTTGAAAACCCAAAGCTAACATTCACTGACAACTTGAAGCTAAGTGCGGGGATCAACAAATTGTCTCTCTTAAGCATTGCCGTGGGGCTGCCGGTCGGTTTACCCCTTTCCTGATAGGCTTTACAATTTTAGCAACGCTACTTTGGCAGGCTTCTGTAAATAACAGTATCTTACTCCAGTTTTATGGTAATCGCAATGCACATTAAAATAAGTCAAACTTATTTCAGAATGTTGGTCTCCATTTCGAGACGTGGAATGCTGGGGTCCTTGGACCAGTCACCTTGGAGGGTCTTAACTCTGGCACTTGGAATTTGACTAACTGGAAATGGTCCTACAAGGTTTGTACCCACTGCCCTCGTTCCTTCTCTATGATAACTAGAAATTGGCTCTCTGGAGATCTAGTAACTTGTAAATATTAGAATGTCAGTGGTCACAAAAGATGCGGTTCTCTTGTGTTGAATGTGGAGAATCTTGCCCTTATGACTGCGTACAGAATTTTAAGAATTGTTTGAATCATTTCACCTGAACAGGTTGGTTTGAAGGGTGAAGCTTTGGGTCTGAATACCATCAGCGGGAGTTCATCTGTTGAATGGATGAAAGGATCGTCAGTGGTCCTAAAACAGCCCTTGACCTGGTACAAGGTAAAGTCATTCTTCTTGGAAGCTACTAAACCAGTTCTGGTGGTTTCTTATGACTCAGTAAAAGAGGTACAAATTTCAGACTACTTTTGATGCGCCAGAAGGAGATGACCCGTTAGCCTTTGATATGAGCAGCATGGGAAAAGGTCAAACGTGGATAAATGGTCAGAGCATTGGGCGACACTGGCCTGCTTATGTAGCAGAGGGAAGCTGCGGCGAGTGCAATTATGCTGGAATTTTCAACGAGAACAAATGTAGAACTAATTGCGGGGAGCCATCTCAAAGATGGTGAGGAAGAAATGAACTTCTCTGCTTGTTCTTGCTTGTTCACGGCAAACGTTTGTGACAAAGCTTTTGAAAATTTTCAGGTATCATGTTCCTCGCTCATGGCTGAAACCCACTGGAAATTTGCTAGTTGTTTTCGAGGAATGGGGCAGAGAACCAGCAGGAATTTCTTTGGTGAAAAGAATGACAGGAAGTGTCTGTGCGGATATCTTCGACGGACAGCCTGTGCTGAAGGACTGGCATTCTGTTTCTTCTGGTAAAACCAACAAGACATATCCAAAAGCCCACTTGATGTGTCCTCCCGGGCAGGAAATCTCCGAGATAAAGTTTGCTAGCTATGGATTGCCACAAGGAAGATGTGGAAATTATCAAGAAGGACATTGTCACGCTCACAAATCGTATGATGCTCTTCAGAAGGTACATAACTAACTCTAAGTTGCCTTCTGCTAGGATACTTGAGGATCTTGAAATCAATTTTATTCTGTGAAATTCATATTTCAGAAACCCTCATTATTAATACTGTTTCTTCTTAGACTTCTGTGACCCCCCACCATCCCAGCGTAGGAATAACAGAGCAAATTATCATTGTTTTACTTTTTGGTTAGACTGCTCACGGTTTGATAATCTGAAATAATCAAATCATGGACAAGAAAATGTAGCTTGTAGGTCTGTATAATTTCGAGTTTTCAGTGTTCTTAAATAATTTGTTTTCTTGGTTGACATGGAACTTTCATGCAGAAGTGCATCAGCAAACAACTTTGCTCTGTCACCGTGGCTCCGGAGGTTTTTGGAGGAGATCCATGTCCTGATATCGAGAAGAAACTTTCAGTCGAAGCAATCTGTAGCCAACGTAAAGCGGCTTTTATGGTGTCCGAGATGGAAGAATGCCGCCTCCATGGTACATAAACTCTGTCTCTCTTCATAGCTTTGCTCAAACAAAGAATCAGTTGGACATCCAAAAAGGGCAACATACCCCAGTACTACACAATTCAGCAGAAACGCTGTCTTTGGACATCCTTTATGTACATAATTGAGCAGGTATTGCACATATACTTCCACACCATACCAAGGGCATCCGCCAATTATACATTGGATTTTAGCCAGTCATTCTTTTTACATGGGTAAGCCTCCTGGTTGGACCCCGGGAGAGAATTCCGATTGCCTTGTAACGTACTCTATTGAAATTCAATAAACCGAGCCATGTGGATGGCATCTGAATAAACAGAACTCTTCTGTGTTAAACTCTCGCTTTCTTCTTCTTGCTTTCCGCACTCTACTAATCTCAAAACGAGACCAAATACCTATTACTACGAAGGCAAAAAAAATATATATATATATATATATACTGCCAGTATTTCACGATTTGCCTTGATGGGCAACTATAGTTTCTGAGTTTGGGCTCTAGCATCCCCCACGGTGGAGAGATTGCTCCATATAAGCAAGCAGACTTGTCACGGTTTACCTTCATCGAGCAAGTAAATCGCTCGGTGACTTAACCGTGTGATGCTTTTGCAGGAACTCACATGCTAATCACACATTAGAAGTCGAGCATTAGCCATCTTAACTTTGCTTCCCTCATAACAACAATCAAGAAAGCTAAAGAGCAGAAAAGAAAAGAAACAAAGAAACTCAAATCTTGTGAACCTATTTGTTCCCATTGTACGGCAACCAAGAGGGGGATTTTGAATTTTTGGGACCAACAAACATGTCAAAATTGACTGGACCGTGTAATTTCTCGGTGTTCTACAATCGCCCTACACCAGCGTAGATTTTCTATCGGACTGCCCAAGACGAATTCCTTTTCTCGATGCAGTTAGTTTAGTATCGACAGCAGAGGAGATCATCAGTCTTGACTAATAACATGACGGATGATGTGCACGAAAGCTGGCGACATTAACTATCGTCGAAAGGCTGTTTCTTAGTGGATATAAGACTTGGTTGTTGCATTATTGTAGATGATTTACTTGCACTAGAGGCAAATGCAGAGTGACAAAAGGAGGAAGCACACACCTAACAAAACAACAAAAACATCATTTAGCTTTTCCAGCTTATGTCTAAAGAAGAATCTCAAATGTCTAAACTTTAGTAAACACCATGAATAATAGTATCAGGTAAGGAAGCTTTACTGGTCAATTATACTATGACATTAATTACAGCCCTCAGAAGCATTAATCCAAAAAGGCATGCCATGTTCATCCGGTTGTGTCATTGGCTATCTCTATGGCTATGTACACCTTAACTATAGTCGGTCGTCCTCAGTTTTTGGTTACCTCCTTCCATTCAATGAGCTAGAGCTGTCCCTTTTTTTTTTTTTTTTGGGTTCTTAAGCTGAAGCTGAAGGGTCTCAAGATGCTGGACCATTCTATAAAGTGCTTCTGCATTATAGCTTGGAACAGAATCCTCAAGAAAGATTGCTTCTCTCAATCAGCATTAAAGGAGTCACCCGGACATTTGTTAAGCAATCGACTGAGGAGACTTTACGTTTTTTAATGCACTGCTTTTCTCATGTTACTTGGGATCAATGCTTTCAAAAAATGAAATATTTCTTATTAGATGTTAAAAGCTCTAACTAAAAAGGTAAAGCTAATAGGTGGAGGGATATCATACGAATATAAAGAGTATATAAGACCCGTCATTAGGCAACGTGAGATAATAATTTCAACATTATATATATGTTTAGTTAGCACTCTGAAGATGCTTTCTAACAAGACCCACATTATTCATAAGTTGGAGATCTTATCATGGACCACGAGCCTTAATTGTAAGATCTTAGGGCTGGGCAACCCTCTAAAGGGCACTATACTAGACCCCTAGATTCTTTCAACACAGATTTTTCAGAAACACACAAACCAATGGCTTCTTTTTAGTTAAAGGGACTTGTATTATCATCGAAGACCTTCATAAAGCAACCTTAAAGATACCAAGGTGATAACTTATTAAATCTGTCATCTTCTATCTTTTACAATGTTGGCTCTCACAAGGATGGGGAAAATCTTATTCTCATCTAGGAAAGGATAAAGGTGACAGCTCCTCAAAGTTTCAAACATATCATGATGCTTCTAATCAAAGATTTTGTGCAGAAAAGCAAAGCTTGCCTGGGACATTGGACTTAAGGAAAACTGCATCCTTCAAGGCAAAGATGCGTTTGCACTGAGACCATATCAACTATCAAATAGGTCCTTAATTATTCAACTGAACAAACTGAAAGTATGGTAAACAGTTCTGATCGTACATACAGTTATAGCTGCTGACCTCTAATAATTGAAACAGCCTGTTTCATCAAAATGGACCAAAAGGGTCCTACCCAGTCTGTGTAATCTTTAAATTGAGTATAATAATAGTGGAAGCTATAGCTTGAGGAAACACTAACCAATATACACACACACACATATATGGCTAAGAAAACTCAAATGGGTAGTGTTGCTTAATCAGCTGACCTAATATTTACTTGAAAATTCCAAAACCCAGATTAATCAGTTGACCTGAAATTCACTTAATTATTCCAAACCAAGTCGTTTTCATCTCCTTTTCCTTTCCCTGAATCGACCTTACGTCCTCCATTCAATGATTATCTGATCTATCAATTTTTGAAACATTTTGGCGCTCGTGCAAGTTCCTAGATTAGGCCCTCAAATTGGAAAATTTGTAGCAATCTGTGAGGATTTTGAAGAGGATTCCCAAACTGAGCTAAACATTAAGGGGTGATAGGTGACATCTGGGACTTGTGGCCACCGGCTATGCACATGTTGTCAAATGAATGGTCCATACCTGAAGCTCAAAGCTAAAAAAGGAACAGATCTGCATTCAATGACAGATACAACAATCTACCCTTTGAGACATTAAAAACATCTGAACATGTTAATGGTGCACTCTCCATGATAATCATGATTATAAGCAAAACAGGGGCCAAGGAAAAAGCAAATCAAAAGGGGTGTGGGAGCCATTAGGTGGGAGGTGGGGTTGGGGGTTTCTTTAGGGGTAGTATAGTTATAGAGATTCTCATTTGTTTGTTTACGATAAATAGATGAATCAGACAAGGACATGGCGACAGATTGGTCTGTGATATGCACAATCATCAAAGAGTGATTGAAGCCCACAAGAGGAGGAAAAAAAAAAAGAGACACAGCAGGTGGGCCACTCCAGTTTTTCTTGGGGGAGAGACCTGGCAAAGTAGAAATCCCAACAATAATAGAGAGATGTCTCCACGAACAGCTCCCATCGATTTGACCAATCAGCACCTCCCAACAAAAATCTTCTCGTACCCCTTTCAAAAACTATTTAAGAAAGGGGAAGCTTTATGAGACTTCAGATTCACTAAACACTTTAGTCCCATGAACTGAATCATGTGTCTTTCCTTCATTTTGTTTTCTTGATGAACACATGTGGCTTCTTGTCGTTGGGGAGGTTGAAACCAAATCAGAAAATAAGAGGTCAATAAAATGGAGGTAGGAAATGGGGGAGAAATCAATTATTAAGATTTGTATGTGGGGGGGCCGTACCGGGCAGATAATGACAAATCTTCGGTTAAGAAATTTCCTGCTGCCTTAATAACAATGACAGCTGATTTGGAGATGCAGCAGATGTGCCAAGACAAGAACATCTTGGTGGATTTCCAGTCTGATATTGTTGCCTATGGACAGTCATTTTCTGTCTCCGCCATTAATATTGAGTCTTGCTTTAGAGGTGAAATCTAGTGTTACCAAGTGCGTAGGCCAATTAGGGAATGTCTTCTCAGCAAAGAGCTGTCTCATTGTGATTGGAGACTGCCCCACTCGGATCTGTCGCCAACAAAACATTGGTCACTCGGGTCACGACTTAGAAAAGGTACTGTACTATTTTGAGATTGCACAAGACTTATTTAGTAGCGTGACAGCTCGGGAGCAGATGTTGTGAGATCGGAGACCTATCTTAATACATATCGGTAAGTTATGTATTTGCATCTCAAACTTGACAGGTCGGTCCAATAATGAGGACACACCCACAAACCCAAAGGTTCTTCACCAATGATCAGATCAATCAGATGGCTATTTACTGCTCTCTGAGTCATGCTTTGCGTCTCATAGTTAACAAAGGACATTGAGAAAATGCACCAGATTAATGACTTCCATCCTTCTTGGGATTCCTTCTTGTTATCATTTTCTTTCTTTCTTTCTTTTCCTTTTGAACTTTCAGTAACTTTCTGCTAGGCACATTCTCCAGGGATTTACATGCAACTGGGGCCAGCTCCCTCATTGTCCCAAGTTTCTTTGAGGGTCTAACTCAGAAATTGAATTAGGAGAGCGATAAGAGTTTTGTCTGTACTCCAGGACTGAACACTAAACCATGGGCAGAGAAACAAGCCAAGTTGCAGGCAACTGATGGACATGTTGCAAGCTGGAAAGAGCCGGGTTTACAGGATCCTGTCCACTATGCATCGCCAAGACAAAATCCCGAGAGAGAGAGAGAGAGAGATACAATACAGAATACACTGATACAGAGCTTGTCTTCTTTTTAACTTTCAAATTGTTGAGTACCTAAAGAATCATAATCTTCAATTGGTTTAGCTTTGGAGATCATGATATCATACAGAAAAGAGAGCAGAAAAAAGAAAAGTAGAAATAGAAAATTGGAAAGAAGCTTCTTTAATTCATGCAGTACATCTAAAAATGTCCTCACCTTCTCTCTCTCTCTCTCTCTCAACCTCCCCTGTTTTTGTTTTTTTTTTCTTTTCCTCCCACTCCTCTCAATTTTTGCCTACTTTTGTAGAAGGAGAGAGACAGGTGTTCCAATATGAAAATCAAGAAAGATATCAAAACAATAAGCAAATTTGAAAGAGGAAAAAAAAAACAAAATAAATCAAAGAGCAGGATTGCCTCTAATTGATATAATATTCAAACAGAGTCATAATGTTGAAGCAGCCTATCGGCTTCTCTGATTCCACTAAAATAAGCACCATGAGTGGTAGAATAGTGTGTTCTATGCGTTGCCTCTCCCGCAAAGAGAATTTGCAGTTCCGGAGAAGCGCCGGTTTTGCGCCTTTCCCATGGCAATGGCTCGGCCATCAAGTCCAAATCGTCGCCGCTCGAACCGACAGCTACAAAGCTATATGACCCCAAGAACAGGGGATCGCTGCCCCATCTGCTCTTCAACAATTTCTCAAACTTCACACCACTTCCAACGGATCTTTGCGTAGATTTTACGCCGCCATTACACAATTCCAGCGTACTAGACTTCACCGGCGGTTCTTCAGGTTGTGATAACAAGCAATTAATTGTACTGGAAACGCCCTGGATGATTTCTTCATCAGTAAGTTTCTCAAGCTGAAGAGCTTCTTCCCCTGCAAACCAAGATAATAGGACATTTGAATTGTGATAAATGGGGCATAAAGATGCCGTCCTCCTCATCCACCACGGTACCTCCTCGTGCCTTAACTCCGAGTCCGACCGATGAAAAGCCATTTGCAACACCGGGAAAGTGTCGAAACTATTACCTTTCCGGTCACCGGCCGGGTCAAGCTGCAGAAACAGCTTGTTTACCACACCAAAACCAAGTCTTGATATGGCCTGAGTCTTGAAAGTGGGCAAGGGAGGACTGAACAAACCCGAATCCTCCCTAATTCCGGCTTTGAGCACCCCTAGCGAGACCGTGACGATCACATGATCGGCCAACATAACAGAATCATCACAAAAATGCAGCTTCACTGGCGTGCCGTTGGAATGGCCATTTCCCAAGATCATGGCCGGATGAACTTCAGGATGCCACTCAATCCTCCTGACCTTCCTGCCCACTTGGATTAGGCCATCTGGTAGCACCGAGGCCAGCGACTCGATGATGCTGGAATACCCTCTGGCTATGGTGATTTCCTCACCAGGAAACATCCTATACTCGCTCTCTGCACTGAAGTCCAGGGTCGACAGGTCACCTGCCGATGTGTACGTCCTCTGGGTGTTCTCATGCATTGCGAAAATGGCCTCCTCGAGTGAGCTCTTCTTCCAATTCCCATAGCCCCCCCTGACCACCTCGTCTTGGTCCTTGACCACATCCCTGTAAGTCTCAAGCCCTTGCCTCAGGAAAGACCCGACACTGAGGGCCTTCCCACCATTGTTGCTCTTGCAGACCTCGAAAGCCTCGGCTGCAAGTCTGCGGAGCTCTCTCTGCTCGCTGTTTGCTCCATCCTCAAGAAGCTTCCCTTGTGCAAAATCCATGAGCAATTTAAAGAGGGCCGAGACTGGCTCGACCACACAAGGACTCGCCTCAACCCCACCCTCAGCCACGGTCTTGGACACATCCAAGAACCCATCCATGCACTCCCACGGCTGGTCAGAGTCCAGGGCGTGGATTTGCTGGGCAATCTGGTGAACTGGGCTGCCTCCAATACCATGAATCCAAGTAGCGCCCATCTCAATCCGGTCTCCACCGAACTCAGAAGTGTTTATCCTTCCACCAATCCTTGTCCCCCCTTCGACCACGCACAGCTCAAACAAGTCCCTCGAGCCTGCGCGAGTGTAGAGCCTGTGAGCAGCTGTCAGGCCAGCCATTCCTGCCCCAATTATCACGACTCTAGGCTTCTTAGCCCCCATCTTTTCGAAAATCTTCTCACCTCTCCCACCTGAAGAACAGACAGTTTCTAGCTTCAGCGACACCACAGACAAGCAAGGAGAAAGAGGTTTACAAGTGAAGCAAGAGGGTGGAACTGTAAGTCACTGATGAGAGGGGATTTATAACAAGGGTATGGTGAGAGTGTTGGCTTCTTCTTGACGTTGAGCT
This sequence comes from Rhodomyrtus tomentosa, assembly GCA_028455895.1. NCBI lineage: Eukaryota > Viridiplantae > Streptophyta > Magnoliopsida > Myrtales > Myrtaceae > Rhodomyrtus > Rhodomyrtus tomentosa. The sequence goes on from JAPCWY010000004.1 coordinate 39,649,799, forward strand.
AAGTCCCTTTCCCCCAGTGTTTGTTTATTGGTCTAATGAAGACAGGGCTCTACTTTTATTGAAGCAGCTCTACCACATAGCGTTATAACTCATACCCAAAAGATAAGTCTATTAAAATCTCCCCCCCCCCTCTCCCTTACAAGCACCACACATGGACACGCACACCTCGTACACATATACCCATCCGTTCATGACAGTCACCGCAGTTTCTCATTTGATGAAGCTTCTTGATTCTTGGGTGTTCTCTTTTTTCTCCTTTTTTCTTTTTCTACTGTCGTTGAATGTAATGTCAGAGTCAGTCAACTAGGGAGCGCAAAGAACTGCTCGAGGGGGGGATGGCCAAGGAACATTTATAAGGTTGATAGTGCCTTTCACCAACCTCCCACATGTAAAACTGGTTAACGACGGCCCACCCTGTGATCAGTCAATGGTCCTGATCAGCCCAATGAACCATCACCTAGAATGGAGATACTATGCTCGCCACTCTCAACCTTCAGACTCCACTTTCTCTTTCTTTCCTTTTCCTTTTTTCTGGGACAGTTTGTTGGAAACAAGGTGCCCGAACGTGCAGCAATTTACGCTCGAGCAATGGTAGACGTCGCCGCTATACATACAGCATCGTTCGATTTCCTTCCCCGTTGTACATTAGCCTTTGCTGAACTCAACCTCTAACTTCTTGAACTTGCTTTTGGAAATCACTTAGAAACGCTTCTTGCCAGAAGATATTCGGAATTTTCCCTTCACGGGACAGGATTGCTGGTGCGGCATTTTCTCTTTTAAATTCCTCTCGTGCTGTCGAATGATTGATTCAAACCTAGTAAAGACTCAACCACTCAAAAGCACGCTTCTTTTATCCTGTAGTGTTGCTGTTAAACAAATTGTTCTTCAGTTTTCCTCATATATGCCACAGACCAAAACCCGTGTGTGTTTTCGTTAAATCGACAGTTCACCTCTCGTCGCATGTAAAAACCCCGTCGCATGTAAATTTCGTACACCCGTTGCATCGTTTCCTATATTAATTTGCCAACATAAAGCAAGATAGCTGAGATCAAGGAGAGAAATTATGGGACAAACATAGGAAATCATTTCTTTTCTTTTTTTCCCCCTTCGTTCATAAGCTTTATATTTTAGTATTCATATGCATTATTTTTTTTGCCACAACCAATATTTTTTGGCCCCAACCGGTTTAGCTGTTAATGCAGATTGTGATGTGAGATAAAGGTGGTCATGATTTTTGATGGAGATAGGCACCGAGAGGGAGTGTTTATTACCATGACCCATGTCTGATATATTCCAGTTTAATATTATGAGTAAACCACGTCAAGCTCAAGTTTTTTGGATGGCTTCGAGCACGGATCTGTGAAAATAGTTTTATATAAAGATAGCCAATGCCAAGATGACCTTCATCTAGAGTATCTTCTTGAAAGGCAGTGCAGATTTGGACCAGATTTAGTTCCAGAAGTTCAGTGATTTCTGAGGAGGAGAGTAATTGAAGAAAGAGAGTAGACTTATCTATCCTCTTTAGCCATAGCATCAATTAGGAGCTTAGTGGGGATGATGGAAGGACTTCATGTTGAAGAGATGAATATGGACACTTCAGTTTGAGCTAAATCATGTCTAGGTCCTGAGAAAAAAAAAAAAGGAATAAGTAAAGTTACTATCGAAGTTTCTAATCACGACATTTCGCGAAAGACAAAATTAGCTCCTTGACAGTCACTTTTTCTAGCTTAAAAATGGCGCAATATATAGGGTTATCTGAAAACCGGTGATTCCAAGCGAATTGTTGGATCGAGGTACATTCTGAATCTCTCGAATGAGACTTCTTAACCTAGAGATAGCAACAAATAGATTAATGAAGAAGTTCATTGGTGGAGGATGGGAAATTTCTTACCCTAATGCTGTTGATTGTCTTCGGTTAAGCATCATACGTTCCTTAATTTAATACATTGGTTTGCCTAAGAACTGCAATATCAATGACATCTAGAGTTTGAATACTCCCTTAATAATGTCATGCTTTGCTACGATGAACTTAGTTTGTTGTACTTCCCATCTTAATTCACAAGCATTTAATATATCAAATACCGAGATATTAAATCATTACTGGATGCCGTGAGAATGTTCTAGGAAACTTCATATTTCACGTGATGACATATTTATATAGGTGAAACTAAGTCAACTCCTGCGCCCCCTAACTCTCACTCTAACCCTAATCGTGTAGTTAAGAAAAATCTGCATCACTTGACAATAACCTATTAGGAGGACATAATCAACAAGAGTTGAAGGGCTTATTAAATGATTGGCACATTGATAGTCGCGATCAATCTTGCAAACTATGGGTGGACAATGTAGTTTCCATAGGCATGCTTAGGCTTACTGATTAATAATCCCTTTTTCATTGGATCAATTAGTTAAATGAATCACATTGTTCTTGTAATAAGACAGTCCAAATCCTCGAGTTCCTAGCTTTCCCCCTCATTGTCTCTCGTGACAAGCTCACCTTGAGCAGCACCCAACCTTAATTCACCGTCCCTAAATGAATGGTGTCATTGCTTTTTATTTTTTTTACCATCTTGTGAATAATTTACTCTATTATTGCTAGATGTGTCTAGATTGATCTTATATAGCTTGTAGTAAATGAATAAAAAAACTCTTTTTAATTTTCTTTTTTTTGCCCTTGTTGAGTCATTGTCATAGTATAGTGAAAGAGAGATTTGATAGGAGAATGATGGGATGGGATGGGCAAGGAGAAAAAGCCAGCCTTAGGTGGATATCATTTGATATTATTTGTGTTGGGATCCACTTTTCACCGTATTGTCTAATTATGTGAGGACTGCATTGCTTAGGGCAAATCAATGCTGACCATGCATAATGTGACAGTTGTTTTTGTTGCTTTCCTATTTAACCAGATTTGCAATTTGACCGCCCTTTTTTCCCGGTAAGAAACGTCCAATTTTTTTTACCCAAAATCGCGCGCGCGCTCTCTCTCTCTCTCTCTCTCTCTCAGATTGACCTGCGGGGAGTAAATAGAGAGGGTAGTGGGATTTTAAGGCAGGGTTTTAACGTTAAGCCAGGGGTAGAAAATAGATTAAAGTTCTCGAGCCACTAACTATATGTCTTGTTCGGCCAATTTTTTTTTTTTTTGGGGAAAAGACATTATCTTGAACTTTGCATACAGGTTGCCACTTGATTTCTCGGTTCAGTATCTATTCCAAATCACGAATTCGCTTGGATGATCTTCATTGAGGTGTGGTGTTGTCGTTAATTATGAGGGTGTGGTCAATGGGATTGTGCTAGACTCTAATCGCTTTGTTCGGTAGCCTGCATTATGACTTGTAAAAGGGTGTTTGGAATCGATAAGGTTTAGCATGAGTCAACATTGTCTACAAATTGAGATGCATGTGTGAGTTATGTTACCAAAAGTCCCTACATCAGACCATTAGAGTGACATTAGTAGTTTATTTTAACTGATCCATATCTCGTTGGCTTAAGTTTTATAGTAAATATGAGTTCAATTCGATTTGTGGATGAACTCGAACTCGGATTTTGTTTTGGCAGTCTTCCTTAGCAAAGGTAATAGGCTCCTGTTGCATGCTCCTAACAAATGATTTTAAAGTCGATAGTTGATTGATGGTCTACTTTTAATGTGTATCGATATTTGGGTTTCTCGGCAGTCTTCATGGTTGGTCTGACGGAAGAGACCAGGGGTGAAAGTTGAGGATTGTAGTGTAGCAACGCAATCAATAGTCTTCATGGCTTGATCCGGTGAAAGAGACCAAGGATTTGTTGGAGATTTAAGTTGACACATGTTGTACCAAAGGATATATGAGCTCACATATGGAGAGATTGTTGATATGCACATGTAAATTTTGTTAAGTCTCACATTTGAAAATTGGTGTGGTGGTGAATAATTAACATGTCCTAGTTGGCTCATAACCTATTGTTTAAATTTTTGAGTGAAAGTGAATCAAATTTGATATATTAATATACTCGAATTTGATCTCCCACTTGATGGCCCCCCTCGATGAAGATATCGAGAATCTATTGCAAGCGCTTCACAAATATTATTAGAGTTAATATTTGATTGATGGCCCACTCCCAATATATATCGATGTTGGGTGAATATATCAAGGGGATTTTGACCAATGCAATTGTGACATCTTGAAATTTATTCATTTCCTAATATAATTTAGGATATTAAAATGTTTAATAGTTTGAATGAATAATTCAATAATTTTCAAAATTTACAACTCTATTAATAAATATGTTAAGTTAAGAAAATCTGAAAATTTCCTTTCAAGAGCCATGATATTATTTGACTTAGTAGAGGGTAATTAAATATTTTAAACGTGGCGACACAAAGTTAAAATTGATGGATATGGTTTGATCTTTTATGAACATTTATAATTTCATTAGAAAAAAAGAACGTCGAATTTATTGGTTTTCCATCATTTGAATACGTTGAAATTGAGAAAAAAAATCAATAAGTTGTATAATTTTACTAACCTCAGTAGTAAATATGAATAGAAATGCGCATAAATTGTCATGGAGATTGGCAATGAAAAACGTGTTGACATGGCATTTATTGGGCAGCATCGCTGTCCCCCAAAAAGTATATAGGGTAATATTTCAAAATAAAAGTTCATTTACTTAAAATTACTCGGGGCATTCTATAGGTCATTCTCCTAATTTTGGTAATTTTTTTTTAAAAAATGACTTCTTGGTGTTCAAAACGGATCATCAAACCCCCCCCCCCCAAAAAAAAAAGAAAAGAAAAAAACACTTGCCAATGATATAGTATGTCTCATTCCTTAGTTTTTCACCTAATTTAGTACTTTTGAAGTATATGATGTACCCATCTGATATAGATGATGTATCAGACCAAAAAAAAAGTGTATGATGTATGACATCATGTTTTAATTCTAGACTATTAATCTTAAATGATTGCAAATTAAACTAAGCCCGTCATTCATGCAATTGCCTTGGACGAATCATGCTATCTCCTCTCCCTTAACCGCAAACTTTGCCAACTAAAGCTAGCCACTTATCACTTATTTAAGTTGCTACATCACCTAGATTATTAATCATATGTTTTAATCAAGAGATGGCATCATCTAAGACATCGCTTTAACAATGGTTAGTTAATGCATTGAATGTAAGAAATATGAGACTTATTTCTCATTCCCTTTCCGACAATCATCTTTCTCACTTAATTCATTTCTCATTCTTGATCTTCTCTATCAAAACTAGAAACCCTATTAATTATGCCTACTCCAATCTCTTGATTTTAAGGAATATAAAAGTTAAAATCAAGAGGTCCAAGTTAGTGCCCTCAACCAAATCAAAACAAGATTCTTTGAGGTAAGATTTTCTCTCTCGAAGTTTTGGTTACCTCAATATTTTTAAATTAGGTGTTTGATTTTCTTGACTAATTTATCGCTCAATTTTAAGGTAGATCAAGCTCTATGTTGATTTAAACATTTCCATCCAAGGTAAGTGAATCTCTAGGTGTTACATTGGGTTGATCCTCTTAATACTCTTGATCCTTGCTTGATTTTAGCCTGAAGTGTAAGCAATATAATATACCGTATTGTTAAAAGGAATTAATGATTACATAATAAGCTCATAAGAGGCACGAGTATGTTTGATTTTATATCATGGGTGATGCTACATTGATTTAAGATGAGAGTGATGCTTGTTGATTCCTACTTGTGCCTCTGTCACGAGATATTATTAATATCAATGAAAAGTCTGTTATGTTCATGATGCAACTAGAAGATGTTATGAGCCATTATCATGGCTATATTTCATGAAGGAAAACATAATTGACTGATTCAAGAGGATTTAAATATTTTAATGAGCAAAGATGTCTACAGAAATGATACCATGCATGTAAAGGGGCAAACAGTAATTTTGAGTAATGCGATGTAAATTCGCAGTGTAGAAATTGTTCTGTAAATAGTAATGTTTGTTAATTAAAATAATTATTAGTTAGCGATTAAGGTAGATTAATTAAAAGAAATGAAATCGAGTAAACATACCTAAGTATATCAGAATATGAGCTATTTTGTAATTTCAAAAGGTTGGAGGTCTCATACTCTAGAACCGAACATTTTGGGAGTTCTTTACATACTAAGGATGTTTATGATGGTAGTTTCTTAGTTAACTATACAATTATTTGCCCAATTAGGCAATTCCATTAGTCAAAATTTGGACTTAATTGCACAAGTATTTTGAAAAGGTGGTTGTTTTGGTAGTATTGCAAAATATGGGACGTGTACATAGTGCCAACGAGGTATTCATATGGATCTAAAAGCCAATGAATGCTCTTAGCTATTTAATTTGATTATGGGAGCCAGAGAAAATTGAGATGTGGAGTCTAACTATAAAATGAGAAATTGTGTTGGGTTGATCTTACAATTTTATTAAACTGGAATTTTAGAAATTCCATGTAAATATGGTGATAAGAGGAAATATAGTCATGATATACTCTTTGAGTTTTCACTAGCAAAGTGGAAATAAGCATAAAATAATTTGATGTAAGAATGTCGTAAATAAATTCTTGGATTTGACGATAACTTTCTTATGAATAAGATTTGGTGGTTTTGTGGGTAACTGGATATTGATGGATATTTGGTTTACATTGTTAATAAGGGAAATGCCAAAATATTAACGTGATATTATATGCATTATTGTCATATGATTATATGCGGGGATTCTTATGTTGCAATGATTTGTATGTTAGTGATACCATGTGATATTGCGATGAAGACTTTTGCCACGGGTTATTCGCTAGAGAGTGAATTTCCTTATATGAATATGTATAAGACTCTAGAAAATAGGTCTCTACAAAATTTCGAGGATAAAAAGTCCTATGATTCATACAAATGATACGCCTTATGTCGTCTGATGTGGCTTGAGACTTGAGTAGCCTGTCATATACCGTTATGGGATAACCATCATTGTGCAGTTGTACAATGGTGTGTTTGTCATCACTAATATAGAGGACACCCGGGATGGATGGGCTGAGAGGCATTGCAAATAAGTATTCATGATTTTGTTCCCAATGTATTGGTGGTGATGATGCCTCCTAGTTGAAATAAGTCCTGACAAGTGACGAGTAGGCAACAGACACTCGTTTGAGCATATTGATGAGCTACCATGTGATATTTTCGAATCACGAGTCTTTTACGTTCATTTATGTGCATCTGAGTGATCAACTAATTGTCATCTTATGGCATTTGTTTTTGTTCCTAGTAGACACGATTATCGTCATAACACATGGATTACATTATCTTGAATGAACTTAATAATTTGTTTGGAAAGTGTGCGTGAGTACTTGTTTTGAATATGTTGGTCTCCTTGTTACTGTCGTGGTTGAGGGAAATTTGACATGATTGGTTAGTACTTGTAGCAGCTGTTATGAATGTATGGAATTTTTTAGGTAAAAGGATACCTCAAATGTCAATATGACAATATTTGTGTACGACGCTACTTTGGTGTCAATATTTTTTGTTAGATTACTTAAGTGCTATTTTTTTAAATAATTATTTGAGTGCTAATTTTGGTAAGCTTCATTGAAAATCTTACATGGCATTTATATGGCTCATCGGAATATCCTAACAGTAATAAAAAAAATAACCATTCATAAAAAATTTCTCATAACATGAAAACATTTACAAATAAGCTGAAAATAAATAAATAATAGCTAAAAGAATAAATAAAAAGGCATTACGACTTCAACATTTTTGTCTGCAAAATGAAAATGCAGTCTCTAGTACTTTTATCTGCAAAAAAAAAAAATCAAAATTTGCTCACTTATTAGTACTGAAAAAAATAAAAATTTGATTAATAAATAATAAATAAATAAAATAAAGAAGAATCTAGCAGCACTATGTCTAGAAAGTCCTACTGGTCAAACTTGAAAGCAAGCTGCCAGAAGTATCACGCTATTTACTAATAAAATCTCAAGTCAATGCTCTTCTCATTGAGAGTAGTCTGCTAGCTTCATTTTTATTTTTTATTTTTTATTTTTATCTTTTTTACTTTTTTATTTTTTAAACTCATTTTTAGGTTTAAATCTGGTTTTTCAATTAAAAATGCCAGGTTGACTTTGTTAATAAAATTTCCCTATGGACCCATTTTTTTTAAATGCTACGTGAAGTCCACATGGGCTTATAAATGACGTAGCACTAAAATATTTTAATTATAAATGCACATATATTTTTTGGCCAAAATTTCTCGTTGTTGATATTTAAGTGTTCATTTTTTTCTCCAATTTTGCATTTAAGTGAGCCGGCAAAAAATATTGGCACCAAAATGAGTGTCGTGCAAAAATATTGACACTTGAAGAGCCCTTATACCGATGTTTTTTTATATGTTGTTAAATCTACGTTATGGTGTTTACAAAAGATGACTTGGCTACCGAGTTGGATTGAGATTACATTGCCAACGCTTAAATCATGTTGATACATCTTTTAGTCCTCGAGTGATTAAATATTAGAACTATGTAAAAATTCAAAATAAGTTAAATGCATATTATATTCTTGTTAAATGAGTGTTTGATGTTTTCCGAATCATAGTGATCTCTAAATGATATGTGACAACTCATTAATTATAATTAGGGGTGTCAAAAAGGTCCGGGCCAGACGGGCCGGCTCGGCCCGGGCTTCGTACTCCGGCCGGCCCGACGCTCGGATGATTTTTAACATCCATACTTTTCATTTAATTTAATTTAATTCTTTCTTTTTATATTCTTTCATTTAGTAGATTTGTCAATTAACTTTAATTTCGAAAACATGAAAAAAATGAAAATAAAAAATAATTCGGCCCAGCCCGATGTGGGCTAGCCCGAACTCGGTACTGTTTACCTTCGGGCAGGGCCGAGACTTGACCCTGCCCATTGACACCTCTAATTATAACTATGTTGTTCTGGATTTAGTGGTGAGGAGATCTTCTTCTTTATACTTAGAGTTTGCATTTACTTATCTTAGGCTCAACCGAAAAATATTACAAATTGGTCGAGTTCAGATTTCAAAAATGTTAACATTAGCGCTTCTTAAGATCTCGAGGACTAATCATAGTGCCCAGCAAAAGTAGGAATGCACTTGGATTTTTTGTTATGCATTATAAAAGAAGATATTGTTGGGTTTCGAGGATTGTTAAAACGTAGCGGAATATATTTATGGGAAAATGACCAAAATAGCCCCCGAACTATCATTAAATGTGCAATCTCGTCCCTATACTTTTAATTTGACAAAAATGGTTTCTAAACTATTCATAAATGACCAATCTCGTCCTTCCATTTATTCAAAGCGTTAACTGATGACGTGTACCGTTAACTAATGACATAGAGAGCTGAGTTGGATTTGCAAAATTATGACTCACATATACTTTTGAAAAAAACAAATCCCCATAAAACTAGGGTTCATTCTTCACACGTTCCTGCCAACCAAAAGGAAGAAAAAGAAAAACGTTGTTCTTCCTCCTCCTCAATTGCAGACCTTTGCAGATCTCTTCCTTACAACCAAAAAAAGAATTACAGATTTCTTAAAATGTTTGGATTGACAATAAAATGAATATGGATGGATTGAGGTCGACGCTAGCAACGATTCGAATCTAGGGATTGCGGAGGGCGCGCCACCTCCCCTTGCTAGTGGAGCTCGTGGAGGCGCGCGCACACACGAGTTGATTGAAGAGAAGAAGATGCTTGTATAGGTCCCGCGACGCTATGGAGCAATCTTCTGTCCAAGTCAAGACAGACGCAAGATGGATGGGTTGAGGTCGATGCTGGTAACGGTTTTGCTCTAGGGATTGTGGAGGATTCACCATCGTCTTTGTTAGTGGAGCTTGTGGATTCACGCACGTTCGGGTTGATTGAAGAGCAGAGGAAGCCCGTACAAGTCACGAGCTTGTCAATTTTAGTGTCCCCGATTGTGGAGGTTTTCATCTTTTGGCCAAATCTTTTTATCAGACTCTCTTTCTCTTCTCCTTCTCTTTCGTTCTTCTCTTACATTTCAAGTAATTGTGGTATAAAAAGACAACTGAAGCAACTATGATCACGAGCTTTGGTGGCTGGTGTTTGAAGATGGTAGCGTTTCGAGCAATCTGACTCTTCCAGATTGTGGCTGCTATAAGCTTGAACTTTGGATGGATGACACGGGTATAGAGTCCATAGACTACTGGGATATTGTTCACGACTTGGCAATTGGAGGACTTGTAAACTGATTATACCTATTCTTTCCTAACCAAAATTTCAGAGCCAAAAAAGCTAGAAGACATGCAATAAGTGAAGGAGGAAAGAGAGCAAGAAGTGAAGATGAAGGCTAAATTAGACACATGAAGCTGAAACCTGTGGCAAAAGTGGCATGGTTGGACATCCTTGTAGTGCTCTAGCACGGAGCAGGTTTGTCCCTTGAGGAGAAGGAAAAGAGGGGGCTATAATTATACCATCTTCAAGGAGCAGGAGCAAAAACGGATGAATTCTGAGTCCAATCCATATTCTTCCCTCGATCATCTTCTCCTTTGTAGTCAGGTCTATCACATTATCTTTTCAGTGCGACGTCTATCCAATTCTAGTTCGACACTCCCATAATCAGCTATGTAACGATAGACATATAGTGAGAAATTTAGCATTAGGCTTGGTGGTCATGATTTGTTGCAATAGACAATTGGTTTGTAAATGAAAATGTTAAAATCATTCATTGCTTTGTTAGCGATGAAAATTGATGTTCTAATAATGAAAATTCATCGAAGTCGTTAAGAAGGAAAATCCATGTCTATCTCTGAACAAGTTACGCTTTTTATTATTGAAAGTTGAAAGATAGAATTGGGAGGTATGCTGACCACCTGCATATGGCTATCAAAGCATTTGAAAGTGGGGATGTAGACAAAAATCAACTTTATTATGTCTCTTTTTGGTAAAGCTCCGTTCAAATATATTTTACTGAAGCGGTGATAAAAAATAAATTCTTACAAATGCACAAAAAAAAATTACAAACAAGAATCACTCGCAAGCGCACAAACAACTATTCAAGAATACCGGTTGTACTCTTTTACACTAATAGATCAGATGAAAATAAGGCACTTCTTTTTAAATATCAAATGTACTACCAAAAAACAAAAATTCTTGCTCAGAATACTTGTGCTCTTAACAACATCATTGCCATATCTTAAACATTTCCAGAACTACAAAAAACGAACTCCATCTCTTGATTGCAATTCTGGAGGATCGTATCAACAAAAAGTACTACAACTCATCCTATTTCCAACTATTCAAGTAACTACTTCTCTGACCAAAAATAAAAAAAAAGCTACTTCTAGTCAATTTTCCTCTTTCTTGGAGATATTCTTAATCCAACGCTTCCAAAATTGTTCGAATGCTCCGCAGCTTGTTTATGATCTTCTTGCTTCTTTTTCATGATGCATGCCTTTTGCCGCTACAAAAGAAATGCATCAATCAACTAAATGTATTATCTTTACGTAACAAGTTTACTACCATAAGATTGTACCTCTAATCCAATTGTAGTGATATATTTGCGAGATGTACTCTCCATGTTCTTCGTATTGACCACATCATAGTTGGTACTCCCTAGTAGAGAAGTAGCTTGACTACCTTCTAGTCTAAGCTATTAAGAACAATAATTCTCAAGCTAAAATGGTACTTATCATTATTCAAGTACATAGTCATTTTTAAAAAAAATAATTTCAAGAATACCTTTTGAGTGGTGGCATTGTTACCATGCATCTCTATGACAAATGCGATGGCTTCTCTCTGTCGGACTTTCTCTTCATCCTATTCATTAAAAAAAATCAAAAATATTAATAAAAACTAGAGATACAGGTTGAAAATAAACCTCACCTTTTTCTTTTGTTTCAACGAGTAATTCCTTGAGTTGTGACCTCGCTTGAAGCACAAACGACATGTGATTTTTGTGCCTTGTCCCGACAATTTGAATCCACTTTTGGATTCTCCTTCCTCTCTTATCCTTTTCTTTTTAGGCCTACCAGGCATAACCTGAGGCGTTGGTGCCACCAAAGGTTCTCTATCACTGGAAGTCCAAAGGTTATCACCATTCATTGCTTCCAAGTAGTGATTATATGTCTTTAAATAGACATACTTCTTGTAACAATGGGAGACAAAATTTTTATCTCTTCCCCTTTGAATAGAATGACACAGATTGTATGAGGGCATGGAATCCCATTCAAGTCCCATGCTCTGCAAGAACATGAGTTGTTTATCATGTCCACCACAAATTTATCATTCCTATGACGCACTTCATGTCCATCTTTTCCATTCCAAAGCACATGAAAAAAGGCGCTTTCTTTTTTATTACCTTCTATCTTCTCCAATACCCTTGGGCAATGTCTCTTTTCCATCTTTGATATGCATCTTTTTTCTCACGTATTCTTATCACAATCTTCTCTCTAATATCATCAAGCATAGATATGATAGACATGTGTCTAGCTTCTAATATTGATTCGTTAAATGCTTATGACAAGTTATTGTCCACAATATTTGACTTGCATGTAGTTTTAACGAAAGCCTTGCACCAAAATTTTGGAGCAATCTTCATCAAGTCAGCGTCTCCTATCTTGCTCATCTTATCTAGTTCCTCTAGCCGCTTTTCAAATTGCGGGATTGTAGTTGACTTGGCGCACATCCAAAATTGCTTGCGACAATCGTTGCCCCCATTCTTCTTGCGCCAGTTTGCATAAATATGTTATGCACATCGTCGATGCTCAGCCAATGACATTTCCTCCTCTAGTACCTGTACAAGCCCCTGTAGTAGCAGACGTGATATTATACATAAATATGTATAATATGGCACACATGGAAAGTCCAAAATGAAGCGCGAATAATAATATTATCTTATGTTGATTTGAGATCAGTGTGTATCCGACACCATCGTTTGTGCCAAGGTCATATTTCAAGGCCTGTACGAACCAGCCCCATGAATGCTTATTCTCGACCTCAACAACGGCCCATGCAATGTGGTACGTTTGATTATTTGCATCCCTCCCATTTGCAGTTAGCAACTCACCCTTCAACATTCCTTTTTAAGAAACACCCATCTAACCCTATCAAAGGTCTGCAACCTTTAAGAAAACCCTTTCTCACAGCATCAAAGCAAACATAAATCGTTGGAAGACGGGTCTTGAATTTGACGGCTCTCTTATAAACTTTACCTTCACAGTATTTCGAGGATTTCTATGAATAATTTCTTCACAATATTCCATAACCTGCTGAACTCATAGGAGTATATATCATTTAGCTTTTCGATTACCTTCAGCTTTGTCCTTCTACACTGGGTTATAGTAACATCTATGCTCATCTGCTCTCGCACAATTTTTTTGAACTCATGCAACTTCATTGAAGGAGCCGCCCTCCACAAGCTTAGATAATGCTTGGCCATATATGTAAATGTAAATCTCCTCACTTGGAAAGACCAAGGACAAGTGTGATCATCCTTGAAAGTTTTCACTATAAATAAGCCCGTCTTGTTATCTCTAGCTGCATAAATTAACCGATCACAATTTTTAGCCGTGCATTTTGCCCTTACTCTCACCTTGTCATTCTTGATAAACTCAACATTAACTCTTCTGGTGGCTGCATATTTGTTGATAGCTTCCTTAAAATTCTTAGGTCCATCAAATACCATATTCAATGCAAAATGAGGTATCTTTGTGGTTTCATCATACTGTGCATGCGTGCTCTTCCTTCTAACAGCTTCTTCTATTTCTAGTTCTTCTTCATCACTCGTGACAAAACTCCAGTTAGAGTCACTTGAGTCAAAACATTCAATTTCAAAGTCAATAGTATCTTTATCAGGGGTAGTTAAAGCCTCTTTCCTCCTCCTTTTTTGTTTTACTTCAACATCTATTTCAGTCGGTATCTCCAACAACCTAGCAACTCTATATACATTATTTCCCTTAAAAATTCTAATTTTCCCTCTAGCCGCTTGAAGTTCTTATTCTTCATTGTCAAATAACCATGGGACGTCAACAAGGTCATCATCTACAATTTCATGATTTTGCCAATCAGTGAGCATTACAGCTCCATCATCTTTTTCTACGTTCATCAATCTCTTAACTCTCCCATGATCAGTGTATTCACTATGTTCAATAAATATCTCACATGTACCACCATCATTTTTCCCACAATCCTATCATTTCCTGTACCAAAGTGTCATCTTCAATTAATCTCAGGACATTCTTAGAATTCTTCCCCGGCATTAAATAATACAGTTTCTCAATATTTGAGTACCCCATATCTTGCACCAAGTGCAAAATCTCAAGTGGCCCAGTTTATCGGGATCATAAAGCCACTCACGACTATGACCATCAACATATTCTTCTACTGTGTCACGAACAAACTTACCGTCGACCCATTGAGTAAATCGGAATGTTTCATCAGCCATTTAAATAAGCAAAAAGTTACACGTAAAAATCAGCGAAATTAATATAGAAAAGGGACATAGTCAATATATTTTTATTGTATAATCTTACTACTAGAAGACAAAGATTATGCACGTCATCTAAAAAGTCATGAAAAAGCTACAACGACTACGGAAAGTTGGGACCACACAAAAATAATGTAACAAAACTCGCAGTGCATTCAATATTGTTTTTAATACTCTTATAGGGGATTGTATAACACAACATGCTTCCTACTTTACAATAAATTGTGCATTTCATGTTATGAGAAAGTTCTGATTAACACATCTTCAAGAAAATTGTAATTAACCCTAAATTAAAGTCATCGAGGAACATAAAGAACACAACATCCTTTTAGAATCCCTACTTATACTTACTCGAGACCTTCATGAAATAGATCGAGAGTGTGATGAAAGACTTACCCAAAAGATGACCACAATCAGTGACATTGAAACTGAAAGTTGGGACCACACTAAAATCAGGGACCTATACGAGCATCCTCTTCTCTTCAATCAACCCGTGCGCGCGCACGCCTCCACGAGCTCTACTAGCAATGGGTGGTGGCGCGCCTTTTGTAATCCCTAGATCCGAATCGTTGCTGGCGTCAACCTCAAACCATCCATATTCGTTTTATTGTCGATCCAAACATTTTAAGAAATCTGCAATTCTTTTTTTGGTTGTGAGGAAGAGATCTGTAGAGGTTTGCAATTAAGGAGGAGGAAGAACGGCGTTTTTCTTTTTTTCCTTTTAGTTGGCAAGGACGTGTGAAGAATGAACCCTAATTTTATGGGGAAAAAAAAATCTTTTTTCAAAAGTATATGCTGAGTCATAATTTTGCAAATCCAACTCAGCTCTCCATGTCATTAGTTAACGGTACACATCATCAATTAACACTTTGAATAAACAAAAGGATGAGATTGGCCATTTATGAATAGTTAGGGACCATTTGTGTCAAATTGAAAGTATAGGGACGAGATTGCACATTTAATGATAGTTCAGGGACTATTTTGAACATTTTCCCTATATTTATAAATCCAAACTCTAGACAGGATCCATACGTATATTAAAATCGAAATAGGAGTTCAATACGTACCCTTATCAGATTGAAGATAAATCGACGATCGGCTGTGTCTGAATTAGCTCTCCAAGCGTTGCGCTTTTACTAGTATCCACACACACGAATTGAGATCACTAACGGTCGAAGTGCTAGCTCACAGATCTTGAAGTTCTTCTTGTTTCGTTGCCTTTGGTCTCCGAGACTCTCTCAAAGATTTTCGAGTAGAGAACGATTCTCTGTATTTTTTTCCTTCGAGTTGCAACCTTTTAATATCTAAAGTGTCTATAAGATTTTCCACATGTAACCCACTATTCTTAATAGTTGGATATATATATATATATATATATATATAAGCAGTTTGGGAGGGACGATTTTGCGGGCCCGTCCACCTCCAATCGTGCATATAATCAATATCCCATAACGCACACAGTCATTCCATACAACCCTTTTATTTGTATAGATATTTACATTAGGAGAATAAACTTAAATCTACTTATTAAGTAGATCAAGACGCAGAGAAAATATAACGATCGAAGTTCTAGCTCACAGATCTTGAAGTTCTTCTTGCTTTGTTGCCTTTGGTCTTCGAGACTCTCTCAAAGATTTTCGAGCAGAGAACGATTCTCTGTATTTTTCTCCTTCGAATTGCGACCTTTTAATATTTGAAGCGTCTCTAGGGTTTTCCACACGTAACTCACTATTCTTAATTGTTGGATATATATAGGCAGTTTGGGAGGGACAGTTTTGCGAGCTCGTCCACCTCCAATCGTGCATATAATCATTATCCCATAACGCACATGATCATTCCGTACAACCCTTTTATTCGCATAAATATTTACATTAGGAGAATAAACTTAAATCTAATTATTAAGTAGGTCAAGGTGTAGAGAAAATATAAACTCAGTTCGCTATTGTGTGCGACCCTGTAGGTTCATTAAACATTAGTAGTGTGTACAAAGCTCTTTTGGCCCACAAGTCATAAGCAATCTCTAGCAAGATATTATGACTACCTAAATATAGTGTAGGTTGATTTTTCGACACAACCTAATCCATAACTAATATTAGAGTATTATTTTGATTGGTTCCTAGGGCAGATCACTAACAGATGCAAATTTGTACGCAATCCTACTTTTCAGGCAGCTTAGGCGTTGCGGTGTAGTAATGAAATACCGATCGTAGCTTTCACGGTTCGGTCTAAAGAAGGAGACCAGGGATAGAGATTCAAGTTGAAATATATTGATCCAAAATGATACTTGAATAAAAGGGGAGTAGATCTAATACCGAGCTTACACGTGAGAGCAAGATTGTTGAGATGCACATATGAGGTATGTTTGAAAGTCTCGCATATAATAACCAATGCAATATGAATAGTTAATGTTGCATAATTCATTGGCTTAAGTTTTCGAGTAAATGAGAGTCCAACTAGACATATTAACAAGTTCGAGCTTGACTTCCTCTTGAGAATAAATTGAAGCGTGTTGGATTCTAGCGGTTGCCAATGAAAGAAAAGGTCATGGCAACACAAATAAGTTAGAGAGGATCAAGAATTCGCAATTGAGTGATTAAAATTCTCACTCAAACTTCTTCTCTTTTTTTCCTTTGTCATTTTTATTCTCATACTTAAAAAAGTCTTCATCAAGATTTTGTTTAGCTCATTGGGGCATTTCTTGTCTGAACTTCGGACAGAGATATGAAGTGGATGATAACATAATATATATTGGATCTTGTTCTAGGTACTTACCACCAACTACGGAAGGGAGAATTACATTTTATCCCCACTAGTTTATGGCATTATGGCAAAGTTGCCCCTCGACATGTCAATTTTTGTGATTTGCCCCAAGTGTTTTTTTTTTTTCAAATCGGTGGCCATGTGCCTCCTAGCGCTTACTCCATCCAATCTTTTCTTACATGTCTGGCGAAGTGACTAGGCGTGACTAGCTGTAGAAGGCAAGTTGATCATATGTCATTTATATTCACCAGAAAAGGCATAGGCCTACTGTATAATTCAAACTACAATTAATGTCCATTCGACGTGGACTCCGGTCAAATTCTCGCAAGAACTTCAGTCACATACTCTCAAATGAAACATATATACAAGCCTTTGAATAAAGCCTTAAAAATGGATAAGATACCCAATCCCAAAAAAGAAAGACCTTTTGAATAGGTAACATAGTTCAAAGATCTTTTCCAAATTTGATATGAAGTCTGGATTTTGGCAAATTCAAATAGCCGAAAAAGATAGACACAAAACAACATTCACAGTTCCCTTTGGGCTATATGAATGGAATGTCATGCCTTTTGGATTAAAAAATATCATTTCATAATTTTAAAGGACAAAGGATGATAACTTTAATCCTTATTCTAATTTTATAATTGTTTATAGGGATGATGTTCTCATATATTCCCCCAATATTGTCTCACATTTTAAACATATCAACTATTTCCTTAATATCACAGAAAAGAATGGATTAGCATCAGTTCCAAATTCCAATTGAGAGGTGGATTCAATTTGTAGATGAGTTTTCAGATGTATTGAAAGATAAAACTCAATTGCAGCGATTCTTGGAAAGTCTCAAATATGTGATTGATTTCATACTTAATATCAATATTATCTACAAACCTTTACACCTAACGTTAAAGAAAAATCCGGTCCCTTAGAGTAACCTGCATATTGATACCGTAAGAAAAATAAAATCAATTGTTAAGGAAATTCCTTGCTTACACCTAGCTGATCCTCATGCTTTCAAAATTGCTTAAACATATAGCTTCCGAGTTAGGATATGGAGTAGTTCCTAAACAAAAGTTAAATGATAGGGAGCAAGTTGTTCAATTCATTTCCAACATTGGAATGATGAAGCCCAACAAAGCTACCCTACTATAAAAAAAAGAAAAGAAACTCGTGCAATAGTATTTTCAATATCAAAATTTCAAGGAGATTTGTTGAATAAATTTTTTTTACTACAAATAGATTGCAAATCTGCCAAAGATATTTTGCGGGAGGATGTTTTATATGTACATATGACGAATTTTACAATTCCTCACGTGGTCGAAGCTCCAAGGAAAATTTGGTTGGAGCTAACGCAATGAGACACGATGGAACGAAATTCTAAAGTTCACGAAACATCGAGGCATCCGGATCGCCTGCCCTTTCTTCAGAAGGGCAGACACATGTTCTTGGGATTTGGGCCATAATAGACGGCCCAAATCACATGTTTTTAGGAGGCAACTTTTTTTATTTTTTTTTAAATAATGATTCGGGTCCTCTATTCATGAAATGGACAGTCCATATGTCAAGGGCAGGGCTTGCCCTTCTGAGGAAAGGGCAGGCGATACCTTTCCCAAATTTTTTGCAACTATCCTAGATAACTTGCAATACGTAGTTTGCCCGAACCTCGAAGGAATCAACATTTTCTCGGTGACATATTGACAGCGAAAACGGCATTAGCTTCCACTTTGGCGAAAAAAACCGACCAAAATTTGCCGGGGCCCACAATAATGTCCCATGGACCCAACTATGGTTGATTGGGTCCATCATGTGGCCATCGCTGCCGGATCATTCCCAACCTCAATTGAATATGATTGGCTAAGGAGGGTTAAAAAAAAAAACAAGAAGGGAAATTTCAACAAGAGCAGGGAAAAAGTGAAAATAAATAAATTCCAAAAGGAAAAATGTTGCATGACCCCCATGACTACTCCCTCCGGATTTGGATCATCTGCCCTTGGGATTCGGGCCGTCTGCTTTTGGACGGACGGCCCAAATCTCCTGTTTTTGGAAGCAACATTTTAGGTTTTTTATTTTTTAGAAATGATTCGACCGTCTATTTATAACACGGATGGTCTGCATCTCAAAGGCGGGGCTTGCCCTTAATTGGAAATGGCAGACAAACCCTCCCCCCCCCCCAAAAAAAAAAAACGAACAAATGTTCCACGTGTGAATCAACGCATCGAACATACATGCCCCAAATCAATTGCACGCTCACTTTCTCACCTACCCTTAGGGATGAAAAAGAAAATCCAAAGATAGAAAGGAAATTATTTTTTTTTTATCATGTTCTACAAATCTATACCGAAGTTATTGCGTCGAACTATCTCTTAATCCGTTGAGAATAAATTGGAGAAATTCTTTCAGGATGCCCCGAAGGGTTTCGATACAGTCGTGCGGGTTATGTACAGCCGGTAATTTCGGCGGAGCACATTGATTCGATGAAATGGCTTTATTAAAAGGTCTTGGGATTAAAAGGTACTGGCACGATCTTCGTTTCTCGTTTAACTTCTTCGAGTGTCTCCTGCATTAATCCAACTGATTCATCATCAGAATATGAAGATTGTACAAATTGGAGGATTCAAATACGAGGTTTGTAATCCGGATTAGTTTTCCTGTTTTAGTTCGTGTTAACAAAATTCTTATTAGGAAAACTTAAAAAAAAAACAAAAAGAAAAATTATTTGGATCTTTATTTCAAGGCATTGATGCATACATTGGAATTATTACAATGTTCTTAGCTTATGCCAAAATGGGCCGATAGCGGCCCAAAAGATTGTGTTGCGGTTTCCCTTCCTCCTCTTTTTTCTTGGCTGAGGGACTTTGGTCTTCTTCTCATGATTAATTCCACCTTTTATGTTGTTTCGGATGCAACGAGAGAACGGATAAAGAGTTCGAGATCTTGGCCTGAGACAGCGGGATCGTCGAACTTCCGAGCTGCGTGCTGCGTTTGTGCTTTGCCATGGCGACCAGCAAGTGACCATGATTCATAGGCAGCATTTTGGTTCAATGACTCTGCTCAAGCAAGCACGGTGCGCGTTAAGGATGAGAATGAGCATGTTACAGCATGCAAATGAGAGGTGCTGTCCAAGAACTGGAGCATAGTAAAGACCTGAGAGGCTTCCCAAATTCAGCTAAACTTGGATCCTACCAACTACTCATCTTCTACATTCTAAATATCAGATAATGCCCCAGTTCATGTGCATACAGCAAAAAAGGAAAAAAAAAAAAAACCAATTGCTGAGAGAGCATCAGATCATCGGAAACATCGCGCAAACTTTCATACGGGGGGTGCTGGACACTGAAAATCAACAGGACCAAGCAATTTACAACAAGTACATTTTAAACAACGAAGATAACAATCATCCAGATATAGTAAAATTATTTATAAGTATGGTCTCCCTCTTCTATGGCAACTTCCTCATTTCGAAACATGAGATCATGATATGTCCGCTTCGGTAATATCACCTCTCCAGTGCGGAATGCGAGATGCGAAAAAAGCTACCGGAATTTAGTTATCAGACATAAACACCACAAGCGAGGAGTAAGAACATTGACCCAAAACCCTGCACCATCGCAAAAACAAGCTATCAGCAATAACTTTATTTGAATTTGCGCACAAGTGGTTCCAGTGTTTTGCTCTAATTATCATTCTAATCAATCTTTGTGATTTGCAACCAAATGAGCCAACCAACTACTCCAGCTGATAAGAAAGAGATGGCTCACTTGATTGTAGAAAAAGAATCCATTGACGAAAGGATCACAGAAGAAGGACATGCAACGGCTATTTAAAGTAATATTAGCGAAGCCTAGGACTGTAATCGAGGATATAATATGAGAACTTTCATGAAATCTGGAAAAAAGGCACATATTTATTAAGACAATAGAAGAAGTGAAATACCAGGAAGATGGATGCCACGGCTCCTGTAAAAAGCTCCTTAACTAGGCTACGATTTCGCCTAGAAGAGGTTGCTTCATAGCTTCAAAGAAAAGAAAGCATGTTTAAAACTGTCTATTGATTAAGGACATGATCGTTTCTAGCATAGACCGATCCAAATTAGTAGATATTCGTAATAACAATACAATACCTACCCATGAAGTTCAGCAAATTACAGTATACTCCTGTTGGAAAACGAAGAGATGGCAAGACCCATAAAGAAAATGTGAAATTAGACAACTTTGCTGTAAGAACCAGGCAAGACAGACCTCGTCGTAATCATGGAATTCTTCAATTTGTGCATGGGGGAAAACAACTGCCCCATATCTCATTGAAATTGCAACGACTTGTTCAATACACAATATATATATATATATATATAAAACCTTTAAACTGAGGACATTTGGGAATCTATAACCAGGCTTTGCACAAGTATGCACCAGCTCTTATTAAGGGACCTTCTCGCAAGTTCACAACTATATCTAGATACCAACTCAGCCTCCATTACCATGAAGGAACTGAATAGGATATGTTTGCTCACTTTCTGCTCAATTCACATATCTAAGTCCATTTAAATTGCGTTTTCGATGCCTTTTAATAAAAAGAAGAAAAAATCACATCACAGCTACCCAATAGTGATGCTTGAGGCTCGGAATAACTAGCCTTGCCCAAATCAGAGTCCCAAAATTTTTACTCCTCCAAAAAGGGGCGTATGCCTTACCACCTTCGATCAGCCCAATATGCAATCATCTGATCATAAATATCATCAACACACGAAAGCAGTTGACTCATACAAAAAAAATAAAAATGTCCTCATTTGATCCGAACAGCAGAGAGCTCAATGCACGAACGCCCAAGAAACCAAAAAAGAACCCATTTTTTTTTCCCGGGAAAGCGATTCGGGATCAGATGGGAGCTTACATGAAGAAAGAAGCCGTGACGACGAGTCCAATCGCGAGCATGAACACAGCCAGTGTCGGGTACCACGAGATTGACACTGGACTGGTGATGGGTCTTGGAGCCTCCATGATCCATCAAAACAAAGAGAAGCAGAAACGTCACAGAACGAAGGGACGGAGAGACGATGAATCCAGAAAGATGGGAAGAGAGGAGGATGACAGCGATTCAGCAGCAGAACCAGTGGGAATACAGAGAACGAACTAGAACTAGAAGGGCCGATTCGACCGACTATACCATGGCGACGGAAGTGGCCTCTCCGCTGAGCTGACGATGAGAGAGAGAGAGTGCAGTCCTAGAACTGGAACGAGTTAACACTTCAGAAGTGGCCGCTCCGTGGCGTTGGAGTGGGAGTCATTATCATCTTGAGCCAAAATGGGCCGAGACCGGCCCAAAAGCTTATCCCCTCCATTGATTTTTCTTCCCCACTTTTCTTGGCTAAGGATTTTGTGTCTTTCCTCACCGAATTCTACCTTCCATACTTATATTATCAATTGAGATTAATTCCATCTTTTAACTTCTGTTTACAATTAATTGCACCTTTTTCACGTCGTTAAGAAGGGAACGAAGATGAATCCAAAGATTTTGGCCAAGGGAGCGGAGTTGTCGGAACTTTCGAGTCTGTGTACCGCGTTTGTGCTCAATACGACTTGGAGGGGATTACGCCTCGTGACTATGCAAGCGTACAACCAGAAGCACAGCCTGTCATATGGATCGATGTCGATACACAATCCAAAACCTTACCCTCCATTCGTTATTATCTTTATAAATGAAGATTTTGTTAAATTAAAATTCAAAAAGTATGAATCCATTTTTTTTTAGGAATCATTAAATGCTGTAAATGATTGTTCTGATGGATCATGAAATTTCTTTAAAATGAACGAATCAAACAATTCTATGTGGTGGAACAAAATATCTCTGATTGCCCCTTGAAATTATCCGACTCCGGAAAGTCATCCATCTATCGCAGAATGTCGCATAAGGAGCTACGGAGCTTGGCATCAGACATGAACGCCACAGGAGAGGAGTAAGAACAATGACCCAAAAGCCTGCACCGTCGCGAAAACATGTTATCAGCAACAAATTCACGTGAATTTTTGGGCATTAACATTTCCACTGTTTTACTCTGAATTATCATCCTTGTCAATATTTGTGATTTGCAATCAAATGACACGACCCTCTAATCCAATTGGGAAGGGCAAAAAAAAAAAAAAAAAAAAAGATGGCTCGCGTGACTGCACAAGAGATTCCATTGACGCAAGGATCACACAAGAAGATGACGAGATGGCTATTTGGAGTTAATAACTGAAGCTCAGGACAGCAATTTTGAATAGGACAAGAGAAATTCTATGCAATTTGGGAAAAGCGACAGATTTGTTCAGTATAGTAAGACCATAGATAAAGAGAAATACCAGGAAGATGGATGCCACGGCTCCTGTCGAAAGCTCCTTGGCTAGGCTACAATTTCGCCTGGAACAGGTTGCTTCATAGCTTCGAACGCAAGAAAGCACGTTTAAAACCGTACAATGATCAACCACAAGAAAGTTTCTGGCATAAACCGATCCAATTACTGGATATCCATGATGTTAACCCGCAATATCCATTTTTTTTTTTTTTTTGGGGGGGGGGGGGGGGGGGGTCGAAGCAGTCCATTTCATATCCATGGAAAATGAACAAAGCAACTAATACCTTTTCCCCCCTCTAGGGATGAAGGAAAGAACGTCACCAGGTCCTTCAGGACCTCGAAAAATAACACTCATTTTGACTGATCTTTGAAACCCGCAGCTAGCTCAACGGATAAATGACTGCCCGCCATTCCATTCCACCCCACCTTTCTTCCCAGAGAAAGCCTTAATGCTGTCATCCGATGGCCTCAAGAAAAACACTAGCAAGGATCACTTCTCGAATGGAGAAGTGAAAAATTTTTGATTCTCAAAATCGTCAACAATATTGCCAGAAGTAGAAAATCCTACCATAAATCAATTTTTTTTACCAAACGACTTTCTACTTCTGGTTGAGTTTTACCATACGCATTTCCCTACCAAAATGACTTCTGGCAAGGCAATGGAAAAAAAGAAGTGTTACCATGCACCATCTAGGTGATCGACTTTGGATCCATGGCAGATCGAAATCCTACAGGAGAAGTAGTTCCCCACCAAAATTAAGGAGGGAATTCGAACACCGAAGCACTATTGGAGAATCTAACTACTAGATTGACTCAGATTCTAACTCAAAATCAGACTCCATCGACACCGTCGAATAATTCATCTTTTTCTTCTTCGTAGATTGCAATTAAGTGAGATGGAACCAACTATGGCTTATGGTCTCAAGTTGTTGAGATGTATATCACAGGCAAAGATAGGCTGGGATATATCCATGGAGATCTCCCTCAGCCTTTATCTCCGGATCCTCAATTTCGGAGATGAAAACTGAAGACTGCACCGTAAAAGGATGGCTAATAAACTTCATGGATCCAGCTCTGATCAGTAACTTTATTCGCTTCCCAACTGCAAAAGCAGTTTGGGATGCTATTGCTACTACTTTTTTTTTATATGACTGAAGCTTCTTAGGTTTATGATTTAAAGAGACGTGTAACCCGAATGAAGCAATTTGGAGGACCTATTGAAGCATACTATAACGACCTTAAAGGGTTATGTAGAGAGATTGATTTTCAATGTCCGAATCCAATGGTATGCTCTGATGATATTGCGAGATACAACTCAGTCATTCAGGAGGATTGTGTCTATATTTTCCTTGACGGTTTAGATGATCGCTTATATAAGATTAGAGCTGATGTGCTACAGATGCAGTCATTCCCTATAGTTGAGCAGGCTTATGCTTGAATTCACAGGGAGGATATGCGACCGACAATGATGTTGAGTAGTGAGAGTACTACCTATAGTTCTGTGGTGATGTTATCACACGGAAACAAGCTGAGCCTAAAGAAAGTTGAAGAATCGAATTTACAGTTGGCCAAACCAAGAGGAGCACAAACAGGTACAGCCCTGAAATAAAGAATTCCTTCAATTGCTGGCTGCTCTCATTGCGGAAATGCTAAACACACCTAAGAGACGCACTTTAAACTGCACGGGTATCCTGAATGGTGGAAGGAACTGAATGCTAAAAAACAAGCAAATGGGGAAGGAAATAGTGACAAAGGGAAGACGTCTCTAGTTATGAGAGAGCCTCAGTTATCATTAGTGCCATAACTCGAATCATAGAGTGAGAAATGAACAGATGGTGAAGGTAATTATGGTTCTGCTTTAGTTGCTTATATATAGAGTAATTGTAGTCAGTTGGTTATTGATTCTAGAGCTACTGACCACATGACTTTTACAGCGGATGACTTTACTAGTATTACAGAGCCTTGACGCCATAGTATCTCGAATGCTAATGGAGTGCTATATTCAGTGACTGGAGCTGGAGTTGTTAATGTTTTCTCTTCCTTATCTTTGTCGAATACACTTCTTGTCCCGTCACTATCTACGAAACTGATTTCGGTTGGACAGATTGCAGAAGAATTAAATTGCGTTGTACTAATGTACCCACACTTTTGTATGTTTCAGGATATCCTCACAAAGGAGATCATTGGGCGTGGTACTAAGAAGGGGGACTGTATTACATGGATGACTTCAATTCTGGGAATGTCAATCAGGTTCAAAGTTCTTCTACAAGTAGGTAGATGCAGATATGGCTTTGGCATAAACGATTGGGGCATCCGTCGTTTGGTTATATAGTGAAGTTATTTCCTAAATTATTTTTAGGCTTGAACAATTATTAGTTTAATTGTCAGACTTGCATTTTGGCGAAAAGCCATCGAATACTTTTCCTATCAGCTTAAATAAAAGTGCAATTCCTTTCTCTTTGATTTATTCTGATGTGTGAGGTGCTTCTCCTATTACATCTGACGCTTAGAGTTACTAGCTTTCATAAAAAAAAATTACCATGTGAATGATTAGCCAATTACCAACTGTTTATTTGTCAGATATGACCAATTTATCTTTAATTGAGTTGCCATCTAATTCTAATCATGAATGATCTTATTTCAAGCCAGTTACCACCTTGTATTCCGATTGTTTGGAAAACTGTTCTCATAATTTAGGATTCACCATCTCTGCCTTTGCTACCATGACAGATTCGATCAAGAGGAAGAAACTTATTATATCGTAGCTGTTCATGGTTATTTTGACCAATTGTCTTCTAATATGTTAGTTTCAACAATTCTCATTTTTCACACAACATAAATAATTTGTTCATGTTTCACATCATATAATAAATCATCCCATTTTTTGTGTATCAAATCTGTACACCAATTTCAACCAAAAATAAAATAAAATTGTATACCAAGACTAATTGTATTTACCAACTAATTTTGTTTGCGTTCGAGTGACTAATCCTAATTAATATTACCGGCTATTATGAATTGTTCCGATAATCTACGGATGCTTATTTTTGGATCTTAGGAGTATCGTTACATGTAGCGGCTCTTATGTGAAATTATCCAACTTTTTTGTGACCCCCTTTTCCTTGATTGTTTCAAAAGCACCAACTCCCCCAATAGTTTATCAACATTTATTTGTGTAGGTTACAAACACTTTGAAATTACTAATTGCTATGCGGAATTACAAGCTCTCTTCAAAATTACCGACTAATTCCAATAAAGTATCGGCTCCGCGACACCCGTTTAATCATAATTATGGCTCCTTTTTTTTTTTTTCGAGCTCATGGGTTCTTGCACCTCACATGAAGGTGGAATTAAAAGAATGCAAAAAGGTGCGATGCGGTAAGTCCCGAATTTTTCAAAAAAGAAGATGGACATATTTATTAGTCCAGTGGCTTTCTTTTCGAGCAGACTAAAAAGAAAGAAGGTAAGGTTGTTACAATCTTTTAGTGAAATAAACAGAAAGGTAGTAAACAATCCCTTTTGCCTAGAGGATGTTCATACGACGGGCACGTCGAATCTATCCAATTTTTACAGTGCGATTGTTAGCTATTCACGGAGTAGCTCCGCTCGAATTTGGCTCGAACAACAAAGAAGAGATAAAGTAAAATAATCTTCTTTACAATATACATACTATGACTAGGATTAGAACAAATTACTATAATTCGTCCCCTCCTACGGATCAATCGACATTTTTCGCTTTGGGAAAAATCTCAATACCCTATTTGTTCTCTTCATAAAAAAAAGGAGGTAGAATCAAAAAAGAAATGAGATTGAGTATGTAATTTTGTTTGCTCACTTGAAATTCTGGCAATGAGTTGGATTTTCTTGTTGATACGAATGAATCATCCTTTCGGAATGAATCCCAATTTTTCTTCTATGATCGATTCGAATATCAAATATTCATAAGAAATCATTCAATTACCGAGGGTTCGAATCCCTGTCTTTTTTATTGTTCAAGTGGATTCTGTAGTAATAAGATTGTCCCTCTGTTAGAGGTGTTTCAGAAATATCTGTGATCGAGCAAATAGTTCTACGAACTAATGGATCGGATCGACAAAATGACTAGCATTATACTTACTGATTAGTAAAATCCATTAAAAAAAGAGGATAGAAAATCCGTTTTATGGTAAAAAATTCACTCATTTCAGATTCATGAGGTTGATCTTGAGTCGTCATCCAAGCATGAATACTTTCGTTTAAGAGAATATTTTTGGTATAGAACTAGTCAAAATAGAGATTTTTAGAAGATATAATTGAAAGAAATTCTATATTTTTTCTTTTTTAATCAAATTAGTTTATATTTGTTATAGGATAAAAAGTTGAATTCGAAATCCTACTTGGTCCTTGTGAGAAGGAGACGTGGAAGTTGGGAGAGTTGTGGGAATAGTTACTCAATGGAAGTGGAGTAGACCTTTTTGACTTTTCGCATGATCATGCTACAAAAGCAAAAGTATCTCGATTTTAGCAAAGGTATTAATGAACTTTTAAGATGTGGCAATAAATTTGAAATACCGCGAAAAATCTCTAAATAACGTCGCTCTAAATTTTTTTACCACAAACAACTTCAAACTAATTAAATGATGTGGGAAATAAATTGACGTATGATTTATCTTAAGACGGAGTGAAATAAAGTTATTAGCATTGTAGAGGGGTAACATTCCTATATTTCTGAATGTCCTTTTTAATCCTTTTTTTCATATACATATTATTTATTTTTATATAATTATTTTTTCCTCAATCGGTCTTCTTTCTATTTTATTTATTTTTGAATTTATCAACCACTGACCCTAACTAATTTGGAATAAAGGTGATGTTGATGTCGATGTTGAAACAACCTTAAATTGGTATACATGTGATAAATTTGCCCAAATTATTTTTTTACCACAATAAATCCCAAATTGATACATATGTGATAAATTTACCCCAAATTATTTTTCTAACCATAAAAAATCTCAAACTGATAAACATGTGATAAATTTATTTCAAACTAATTTTTTTACTATAAAAAACCCTAAATCAATACACTTATGATAAGTTTACACGATTTGGCGATTTTGATGGTAAAAGAGATAGGTTGAAGTAAATTGGTCATAGTTGTATTAGTTTGAGATTTTTGATGATAAAAATAATAGTTTGAGGTAAATTTATTAAGGACATATCAGTTTGAAGTTTTTTGTAGTAAAAAAATATTTAATATAAATTTATCGGTAATGTATCGATTTGACTTTTTTCGTGATATTAAGTCTAAAAGGTATAGATAAATGCAGTATGTAAAAGATGTTAAAAAAAAAGGCATCACGTGGAATGCCTTCTCAATAATTTCTTTCTTGTTAAGAATCTTCGTTGAATATCTACCAAACACACGATAGAATGAAATATGTCATATTTTGATTTTTATCCAGACGACTAAACGCAACATAAAGGAATATGCTTACATAATGTCTTTTTTTCCCCTATTGTGGAATTGATTATGAGAAAAAAATAAAAAAATAATTAATTAATTATTGTGGAATCTACTTTTTTAAGAATTTATGACCTACAACATGCTGTTATTTTTACAGTCACTGAAAAATTATTATGCTAATACTAGAATAAGAGAAAAAAATGAGATCGAAGTACGTCTCTTGTGACGTCACACCATGTCCATCATCGTTAGACATAAAATTATAAACCCTTAAAAGTGTCTCCTTTTGGACATGAGGGAAAAGCTATGTGGTTTTTTCATGGTAAGTTCCGGGATTGACTTGTAGATTGGAAATCTTTATTAATTATTCAACCATCAAATAGTCAGCTTACGTCATCTCATATGCGTCCCTCAACAGCCGCTACGAAATTTCGGAGAAATTTTTCGCTTGTCCTTTTTGGCGCCGGACGTTGCACGTCTAACTACGAACCAGGGGACGTAGCCGACACCTATATAAAAGGAGGACTTAATAACGGCCTTTCCCCCGCATACCAAAAACCAGAGCTGCTCCCATGTTCTGAACCGAAGTTGCACCGTCGACGTCCGTAGAGCCAGTGCAAGCCAGTCATACAGCGGACCATGTCCTCCATTCCCGTGACCGAGCGAGAGACCCACCGTGGTTCTCGTCCGCGTCGCAAGGTCGTCAAACCATGCCTTGTGACCGCGACGCTCTCTCTCTCCTTCCCCATCATCATCTTCCTAGCCATACCCGTGACCATGTCCCCGACTTTCTCTCTCCACCCGGCCTCGTCTCTCTCCTCCTTCAACGTCTCCGACTCTCGCGTCGCCACCGAATGGACCCTCGTTTTCTCCGTCGAGAACCCGAGCAAGCTCGTCCCGGTTAAGTACACCCACGCGAAGGCCACCATTTACTTGGACTCCGCTCCTTTGGCCCACGCCAAGGTCAGTCCTTTCCTTCAGAGAGCCGCGAGCCGCACGAACGTTCGCGCACATTTTCACTCCGCCTTGCCCAAGGCGAACGACCTCTCTATTAAGAGCCTCGTGTCGGGTTTGGAGAGTGGTGAGGTGAGGGTCGATGCAGTTCTGAGCTCCAGTCGGAGGCTCGGCTTAGGCGCATGGTGGGTTCCCACGTTTGACATATCCGTGACATGCAACGACATGGTATTTACTGCAGAATCGGACGGTGGCGGTCTGACGTTGCTCGCCGGTAGCAGCTATTGCATTCTTGGTCTCTCCGGGTATATATAGAGACTAAAAAGATGCGTTTATCTTGTTCCTTTTGAACTTAAAGCGGTTGCGTGATGTTCAAGTCAGCTCTCGAGCACGTCCACCTCCTCTGGCGATCTTACTGGCGCACGGGAAGTGCTCCCAACAAGACTGGAATTCAAAATCTCAAACAGATGGGAAAACTCTCTTCTCATCTTATCGTCATCTAGGCCAACACTATGTTGGGACTCCGGCTTAAAGTTTTAGTCGACTTCATGTAGGAATCGATATCTTCTACCACCTATTCTGTAGTTGATGATGAGTTGTTTCCTTATAATAGACTCACGCTTGTATGAAAATCAATATATTACCGACTCTTGAACTTATTACGATACAATAAGAGTTTTGTTAGTATGATAATCTTTGAGTGACTGCGAGAATAACCGTATACCGTGGGACACAAAATTCTCGAAGGGGTGGATCTCAATTTTTTTATTATTATTGATTATTACTTATTTTTTGTAGATCAAAATAGACCGTTAATCTAAAGTCATCCAAAGACTATTACATAGTCGATTCACATGCAATTATAGTAGTAATCTCATCTTGAGCTAAAAATTGATTTTTTGGAGTTAGGATATGGATACAACTGCGGTACGAATAACTTACCCCTAAAATGACCAAAGTAATTTTATTTCTTGAGTAACTCACCTCCCAAAACCCGGACTTAATCCTAATTTGGCCCAAGCACCAATCACATCGAGCCTAGCTCAAAGTCAAAAGGCTTGGGCCTGAAAGTGGACGTGGGCTTGACCCTGAGAAATTCCATCTAGCCCACGATTATTAGCCCAACACCAGATTGGGTTGCTTTCTCACGGGAATTTGACTCGCTTGTGAAGAAGATCACGCCTGCCAAAACGCACGATGGATCCATGTTAAAGGGGATCCAAATCCTGAAGCCTTTCTTCCAACCCTGAAGCTCCGAAAGCTCGTGCCGTGCCTCGACCATAGAAGCCCTGGTTTCGCCTAAACCCACCCTTGATCCAAGGAGTCTCTGTTTTGGACTTTTTTTTCACAGAGGCGGCTTCTTCTGTGTCCGGAAATCTCATAGAAACGAGACGTTTGCTTGAAGGTTGTTCGGTGTTTGTGGTTTCTATCCTCAACTAGCAGAAGTTTCACTCTCATTCAGTCATCCACCGTGACTTTGCCTTTAGCTTATTGACCAGGTAACGCTTGCCCCATCCGCTCCCCTGCTTTGAGTCATGTGAACACTACTTGAATAATGATGTTGTTGTTCTAGGGCTGTTTTGGGTAAAGAAAATTTTCTTCGGTTCCATAGCTAAGCAGAACTTTCGTGGTGCCCATGAACCGTTCGACGATATGCCTCTGAGAGGAAGTTGTAAAATGTTTCCTAAACTGAGACGCTTTTGATATGGTTTGTATGATATAATTTGTTTCATCAGCCATTAGAAGCAGTTTTGATGCATAATCAAGTATCTATCTCTATGTTCCCATGTTATCAATGGCTTCACGCAAAATCCATAGCCTGAGTGTTGACACCACACACATATGCATCGGTTTCCTTATCTTGCCTCTCTTATCTGCTCCCGTTAATCATGCTGTGAGTGTTATGCGGTTGGTGATGGAGGTGGGATCTAGTATAATGACATTTTATGCTTTATATTTGCTGCGAAAAGAAAAAATATGAGTATAATAGTGTGCAGAGGTCTTCTTAGTATTCTCACCACTCAATCCGTTGTACATTTACTGGGAAGTTTGTAATTTGATTTTGAATTTGAAGGGAGTCTGCCAAACGGCAGGTCTGTTTTAGAGTTCTACTATCACTTTTAGTCAATCTCAAAAGTGACTTTTGACCATTGCAGGATAATGGAGTTTGAGGATGGGTATTCGGCACAGAAGCTGTTCCATCAGGGTTATTCCTACACATATGATGATGTCATCTTCCTCCCGGGTTATATTGGATTCCCAGTGGAGCATGTTGACCTCTCCACCAAGCTCACCCGCAACATCTCCCTCGCCATCCCATGTGTCTCCTCACCGATGGACACTGACACGATTTCCTCCATGGCCCGAATCGTGGCAGCTCTTGGCGGCATCGGCATCATTCACGCCAATATCCCTCCCTCCGACCAAGCCTCCTTAGTCAAAGTGGCCAAATCCTCCCGCTTGCCTGTCCTCTCTAATCCTATCTTTCGACCTCCCTCGGATTCCATCATCTCTATTGAGGATTTTGCTGACGCTTCTTGCATCCTGGTCACAGACTCTGGTGATTGCTGTGGAAAGTTGGTGGGCTATGTGGCCAAGTCTGATTGGATGAACCTCACAGACAAGGAAACACAGCTGGCTGATTACATGGTCAAGTCCTGTGATTTTGCCCCTTGGGATTGTGATTTGGTAAGGATGACCCGCTACTTTGACGAAAGGCGGAGAACAAATTCATGCCAATAATTAAGGCAGGAGCAATAGTAGATGTCGCAGGGAGAGAGGATGTGGAGAGGTTGAGAGGCTACCCCAGATTGGTGGGAAGGGGTTCAGTCGGTCCTGATGGAGAGTGGATGGTGGGAGCAGCGTTAGGGACGAGAGAGGTGGATAAGGAGAGGCTGCAGCACCTTGTCAAGGTTGGTGTCAATGTGGTGGTGCTTGATAGTTCTCAGGGAAATTCCCTCTATCAAATTGACATGATCAAGTATGTGAAGAAAACGTACCCTGAGTTGGATGTCATTGGTGGCAATGTGGTCACAATGTACCAGGAAGATAATTTGATCAAAGCTGGGGTTGATGGTTTGAGGGTTGGCATGGGGTCTGGTTCTATTTGTACCACCCAAGAGGTCTGTGCCGTTGGACGTGGGCAGGTAAAGCTACTTGGCATATCTTCCTTTTTTTTTTCTGCTTTTTTTACGCTTCAATATAATGGGTTGAATTTTTTTTTTAAGATGACTCACCGCGCTGAGTGGCCGGCATACCCTAAGGATAATAATTTTTAATAAAATAATACTTTGTTGTCCAAATTACTATACGCTAAAAGGATGTGACGAGTATATGATGATATGATGAGCATATGTCCTTGAAGTAATTTCATTAATCTTCTTTCAAATTGCTTCCCCTAAGCACTCATTCTAATTAGTATTTCTTTAATTACCTTATTCTTGTAAACTTTTCAGGCTACTGCTGTCTATAAGGTTTCATCTGTTGCTTCTCAATATGGTGTGCCAGTCATTGCGGATGGTGGCATTTCAAATTCTGGGCACATTTTCAAAGCTTTGTCCCTCGGGGCATCCACTGTGATGATGGAAAACTTCCTAGCTGGAAGTACTGAGGCTCCTGGTGCTTATATAGTTCAGGTAATTTGTAGTTGCTATTGCTATGCGTAATTTTTCTGCTCTCAATAAGGTCCTACATGTTTGTCATTGGTGGAAAATTATCTCTATTTCCTTTATATCTCTCTTTTCCTGTTGACATGGGGTATCGTTGGTTGGATGGAGAATTCTGAATGTCTTGCCCAAGTGTATTTGACTCTTATGTCTTCGTTTTCTTCACCATGTTACGTCTTAGGACTGAGAATGAAACCTTAAGTCTTGTTTGCAATTATTTCGGAATTACTTTTGGTCAATTGAGCATTATTTTCCACACGCTCTCTAGATAACGTTTTTTTTGTCATTTTCTATATAGTGATATTCCGTTCATAGGAGTTGCAAAATTTGTATCCTTAATATCAACATCAACAACACCTTTATCCCAAACTAGTTGGGGTTGGCGGTCGATGAACCCCAAAGAATCATAAAAATAAAAGCAGAATCAAGGAAGGGAAAAGAAATAAATGTGTAAAAATAAATAAGTATATATATATATCTATCTATCTATCTATCTATACACTACCCTTCCACAACACTAATAGCCTTCCTCCACTCCGTCCTAAGACAAACCGTATGCCAATTTATTTCCCACTCCATTAAATCTTGTTTACTGCTTTCCCTCAAGTAAGTTTCGGCCGACCTCTTACTTTCTTCTTGTTATGCTCTCGATAGCAAACATCTGTTTGTACCGGTACGTCTAAGGCCTTCGGAGTATATGCCCAAACTATCTCAATCTATGCTTTCTTATCCTTTCCCCCACCGGTTCTACTCCAACTTTTCGTCGAATCTTTTCATGCCTTATCTTATCCATCCTTGTATGATCACACATCCATCTTAACATCCTCATTTCCGCTACTCCCATTTTATGCTCATGTTTCCTTTGTGCTGGCCAACATTCAGCTCCGTATAATATGGCAGGTTTGACTGCTGTTTTATAAAATTTCATTTTAACCTAAGAGGAATTTTGCGGTCACACAAAAATCGTAATGCACTGCGCCATTTCATCCAACCTGCTCTGACTCTATGGCTTACATCCTCATCAATCTCTCCCTCCTTTTGCAATATTGATCCCAGATATCTAAATGTATCTTTCTTGAGTACTTCCTGTCCGAGCATATCTATGGCTTCTTGATCCTTTCTTCATGCCGTGTCAAACTCACACTTCAAGTATTTCGTCTTACTTTCGACTTAGCGTAAATCCTTTAGACTCTAACGTGCTTCTTCATACTTCTAACTTAGCGTTAACCCCAGCCCTAGTCTCATCAATAAGCACGATATCGTCTGCAAATAGCATACACCACGGCACCTCATCTTAAATATCTTTTGTTAGCTCATCCATAACCAGGGCAAAAAGGTAAGGGCTCAAAGCAAAACCTTGGTGTACGCCCACTGTGATTGGAAAATAACTTGATGTGCCATTACAAGCCTTCACACATGAAGCACCGTCATACATGTCCTTGATTACCTCGACATACTTTGAAGGTACTTTTTTCTTCTCAAGAATCCACCACAAAACCTTTCTTGGAACCCTATCATACGCCTTCTCGAGATCAATAAACACCATGTGGAGGTCCTTCTTTCTTTCTCGATATCTCTCCATCAATTGTCGTATTAAGAAAATAGCCTCCATGGTAGATTTTCCTGGCATAAATCCAAATTGATTGACAGAAACCTTGGTCTTTAATCTCAAACGATTCTCAATAACTCTCTCCCACAGCTTCATTGTATGGCTCATAAGCTTGATGCCTCTATAGTTAGAACAATTCTGGATATCTCCCTTGTTCTTGTATATAGGCACAAGTATACTCTTTCTTCATTCATCAGGCATCTTATTAGTATGGAGTATCTTGTTAAAAAGACTAGTCAACCAACTTATTGCTACATCCCTTAAGCATCTCCACACTTCAATAGGAATACCATCATGTCCCAAGGCTTTACTAGTCTTCATCTTTTTTAATGCCTTTCTAACTTTCCGTGCTTTAACTTTACGCACAAACCTTCTATTTGAATCATCAGAATTACCTTCCAGATCCACCTCACCTCTATCACTCTCCCCATTAAAAAGTTTGTTAAAATAACTTATCCACCTGCCCTTGACGTCTTCATCTCTTATCAAAAGTGTTTGATTTTTATCTTTGATACATCTAACCTGCGTCAACTCTTTACTTTTCTTGTCTCTTGACTTTGCAAGTCTATAGATGCCTTTTTCTCCTTGTTTGCTCCCAAGTTTGTTGTACATATCGGTGAAAACCTTGCCTCTGGCTTCTCGTACAGCTTTCTTGGTACTTTTTCTCGCCAATCTAAACTTTCGCAAATTTTCTTCATTAGGACATTTATGTAGGCATCTAAAACACTCATTCTTCTGCTTAATTGCCTCCTGCATCTCTTCATTCCACCACCAAATTTCCTTTGTTTGATGTACATTCCCTTTACTTTACCCTAACACCCCTTTTGCCATTGTCTGGATGCAGTTAGACATCTCCTTCCACATCATATTTACTTCGCCCTTCAGCCGCCACGGTCCTTCCTGTAGCATTATTTCCTTGAATTCTGTTTGTTTCTCCTCATGTGACTTCCACCATCTTACTCTAGGGTGCTGCGTACTGCTCTTTATCTTCTGTATTTTGTTATACCGAACTTCTAAGACCACCAACTTATGTTGTGTAACTACACATTCACCAGGGTATACCTTACAATCTACATACGAAGCTCTATCCTCTCTTCTGGCAAGAAAGAAATCAATCTGGCTACAATTTTGACCGCTGCGAAAAGTGATTAGATGTGATTCTTTTTTCCTAAAAAATGTGTTTGCCAATATCAAATCATAAGCTAATGCCACACTCAAGATGTCTTCGCCAGTCTCATTTCTAGTCCCATATCCAAAAACTCCATGAACTCTGTCAAAACCTCTACTACTCTGACCGACATGTCCATTTAGATCTCCTCCTATGAATACCTTCTCCTCATGTGGTATCCGCCTTAAAATCTCTTCCAGCTCTTCCCAAAATCTGCTCTTCTTGAATGTTTGCAGTCCAACTTGAGGGGTATACACATTAAGGATATTCAGAATCAAATCCCTCACTACTAGCTTAACTAAAATAATCCTGTCTCCTATTCTTTTAA
Source organism: Rhodomyrtus tomentosa (assembly GCA_028455895.1). Taxonomy (NCBI): domain Eukaryota; kingdom Viridiplantae; phylum Streptophyta; class Magnoliopsida; order Myrtales; family Myrtaceae; genus Rhodomyrtus; species Rhodomyrtus tomentosa. The sequence continues at coordinate 39,686,516 of JAPCWY010000004.1, forward strand.
CATCAACAACTCTATCCTTGAAATTTTTATCGATCAGAATCCCAACTTCATTTATGCTCTTTGTTGTGCCTGTATACCATAGCTTGAATCCGGTGCCATCCACTTCCTTAGCTTTCTCTCCTTTTCATTTAGTCTCTTGTAGGTAAGCAATATTCACTTTTATTTTAGCAAAAATATTTGTCAATTCCCATAATTTACTCGTTAAGGTTCCTACATTCCAACTTCTCAATCTAATCCCTACCCCCTGGGCTTCTCTTGCCCTCCACACTCGCCCACGGAAGTGTGAGGACCCTTGCTCATTTATCACCACATCCGGGCACCGATGTGGCGCATCACTCTGGGATTGATGGCCCAAGGCTAGCTTCCTTACCCCTTGCACCCACCTATCTTGGTGCAAAGACCCTTGCTCATTTTTCGCTACACTCGGGCGCCAATGCAACGCGTCGCTAAGAAGTGTACGCTCCAACGAAATATCAATAGGGTTCATTTCATAAAGGTAGCTCTTTTTTTATAACCGGCTCGCTACGCCTGACTTAACCCTCCTCCTTTACCTGGCTTGGGACAGGCTGAAGAAATAAATAAAGAGCTGAGATCATAAATTTTTATTAACTAAACTTTTGGTTAAGGGATTTATGCATGTTGTTTGTTTAGCAGTAATTTGATTAGAATCTCCCAGAAGACTTTAAAGCCAAGCTGAGAATTCTACTAGTTTGCGTCCAATAATGTTTCCAAATGAATATTCAATTTGTCATTTGCCGATTTTGTAACGATTAATGTGGAGGGCATGCTTTTATACTTCTTAAGTTCTGTATATACAGACTCACAGCTGCCTCTTGCCTTCCTGAGCCAGCAAAGAAAAAGTACTACTTACGTGACCATCTTTCGTGGAACATGTCAGGTTGTCCTATCGTGTGACACCGTGGTTGCAGGGTTGAACTTATTCTTATCCATCTTCTATTAACTACCATCTGCTTCATGTAATGGATAAAAATTCATAAAATTGATTTATTCTAAGTGTTAACTTGGTTGTCATTGGCTGCAACCATGTCATGTGAAAGTTGGTTATGGGCTTGGTCTCTTTTAAGAATAGTTTCAGCAGAAACATTTTCAAAATTAAACTGATAAAGTTGCATTTGTGATCTCTGCATGGACTCATTTGGTTGCCATAGATAATTTCTTCTGTCCTATTATACGGAAGTGTCTTTTGGCTTTTTTAGGATGGTCGTCTATTGAAAAAGTACCGAGGCATGGGTTCACTTGAGGCAATGACTAAAGGGAGTGATGCAAGATACTTGGGTGACACATCCAAACTCAAGATTGCACAGGGTGTTGTCGGCGCAGTTGCCGATAAAGGGTCGGTCTTAAAGTTTGTCCCTTATACCATCCAAGCTGTTAAGCAAGGTTTCCAAGATCTTGGAGCCCAGTCTTTAAGAGATGCTCATGACATGATAAAAACATCGTTGAGGCTAGAGGTATGGCCATTCCATATTGTTATAATTTCTAAAAAGGTTTGTTTTGATTTTTACTATTCTGAAAAGTCTTGATAGGTTGTCTGAATTTTAATTATTTGCTTGAAGTTTGATTGTCTGAAAAGATCATAGGATAGTTGCTCTTTAATTATTGGAATCTGTTGAGTGGTGCTGTTAGGTACTTGTTAAGTTGTTAATTAAGGGTATATTACAATTTATGATTCTTTAAATTTTTGTATATTATTCTTAAGTTGTGCCAAACGGATCCTTTATCCAATGTTCTAGAGCATTCCTTGTAACATTGTTCGTCGAAAGGGGAACTGAGAGACTTCTTGTCCCCAACACCCCCCCCCCCTCCCCCCCCTCTCCTCCGCCTCCTCTTTGTGAACAATGTTGCTTGGAATCTTTTGGAGAAACTACGGCGCTATCATACGGGTATTTTACATTGACAATAAGAGTACCGGTTCATGGCAAAAAGGAATGTGATTGGTAATGACTGTTAGAATTCCAAATGTAAGTGCACCCTGAGAGAAACGTGTTTTTATGTCCTTACTGTCATAGTTAGATTACAAAAGGCTGATGGATTTGTTTGATAAATTAGCAGAACACCGTTTTGCATTTGTTATGCCTCTTGCTGGATTTACCACTTGGAAGCCGAACCTTGTACTAGATGAAAATCAGATGGTAGCATCCCATTATTTGCAGTGGAACTTTTAATCGTTTGGTCTGTTTGTTGCCTCTCACAGGTGCTTACGAGGCGTATAATTGTGCAGTTTCCTTATGCTCTTCTTTTTGTTACAGGTAAGATCGGGTGCTGCCCAAATTGAAGGTGGAGTCCACGGGCCGGTCTCCTTTGAAAAGAAACAGTTCTGAGATTCCTCGTCCTGTCGGAAGTTGATCTTGCCAGGTTAAGCGACATCAAATTCAAGGAGCTGGCCATTGGATGACATCCATTGTGTTATTGGCGTTGAATGAGGAAATAACTGCTAGGGAGTAGGTCATGCCGTCATGGTCGCCAGAGCTCTCTTCATGCCCATTGGAACTCATCTCAGGCTAGTTTTTTCGACCTCGCTTATCTCAAGATAACATGGCGGATCATATTAATCTGTAGGTGCTTCTTAGATCTTTCCCGGCCTTACCTTATGCTGGGTACTTCACCATGAGACCAAACTAATGGTTGCCTTCTCTGCTAGTAACTCCATATTTCGGTTGAGCGACACTGGAGATGGTTCAACTACAACCTAGTAGCGCTTCTTAGATAAGGCTAGGTAGAGATTGAAGCGGGAAAGCATCGGGGTCTCAGTGTTACCTTGATGAAGAGCTGTACCATTCACGTTTTATTTTTTGTCAAGGGCTGTCGGTTCCGCAGAAAGTTTCAGTTTTCTTAACAGAAAATGAAAATATTTTGTTGTCCTCATTTTCTGTTCTAATTGTTTGGTTATATCGCATTGGTCCTGGAGCAGACGCCTATAACGCTTTCAGAGTTTGTGTATTGTGAGAAATTCATCACATATGCATGGGTCACGGATGTGGCGTTGGAACCACGATCGTGCGGTGACTCATGGTGATTCGGGTGAGATTCGCAGTGGATTGAATGATGTTTGATGATGCGCGAGTCAAGCCTAAGGCTAAGGATCGAACGACCAACGCTCACGACTCGTGTGTGGCAGAGTGAGTGGGGGTGAATCGAAGACTAATTCGTGGGGAGAATGAGCGGTGTTGTATTGATGTTTGAATGAGCAGTAAAAGGCTGATGCGAATGAACAAGGTGTCTTGCAATGGCTATGCTCGAGTCCATTTATAGAACAAGATGGCCAGCAGCTCGAGTGACTCTTCAGCTCGCCTGGCTTGTCATGTAGCGCTTGGCTTATGCTCGGTTTGAATTTGAATGGCTCGTGACTCGAGCGGCTGTTTGGCTCCCCATGAGTCGGCATGATGATGTTGGCTGACCACGTGATGCTCTAGAAGGCTTGGTGGGCGAGGGGTCTTGTGCGACTCTTGGCTGCCCACTCGTTCAATGGGTCGTCCGTGGCATGATCCACAGATTGATGTTGCATGAGTCGTGCATCATGAGTCGGGCTTGGCTGAATGAATCGTGCATCGTTCAAGGGTTGAGTCTCCCAGATCCGTGCATCGTGCAGCGACTGATCCTGATCGATGTTTGCACCATGCATCGGCTGATGCATGGTTGATTTGCCTGATCGCTCTGCTCAATCATCTTGGCCGATGCTTGTTCGAGCATGGATAATGCTGAGTGATCCACATGACCAACTCATGAGTGGATAGTGGGATTGATCATGGGATGAACGGCTGGTTGTATCACGGTCGATCCTTGAGCGAGGATTTTCCCGGGCCGTCATACATGTATATGTGTCTGATTTTGTAAGGGAAACAAAACCAACGCAGGCCTAGGCCCAGGTCTCCGCTTTCGGGTTCTTCAAAAAAACATAATGAAAAACTTTAAATTATCAAAAAACAGATTCAGAAAATGACTTAGAAATAGATCGTGAACACGTTGTGTGATTTTAGCACTTGATTTAGCCTAATTTCATTTAGTTGAATATATTTAGTAGTTAAGTAGATTGATCTTTTGGGTAAGAAATTGGACCCATTTGGAATTAAGCTAATGGGGATTGATGTTCTGGGGTTCAGAACAAATCAATGTGTTATGCGTTTGTACAAGAGAAAATTGATTTTCATATCATATTTGAGCCATCTTCTATAACATATATTGTTCTTTTATTTTGAGATAAAAATACTTTATACGATAAATTTCCCGATAAAAGAGCGTCGTCCTCGTTGAAATGTAAAATTAATTTGGATGAGTCAGTCATATAACAAATGGATCCATAAAAATGAGAAATGGGTCAGGTAAACGGGCGTGGTGTCAAGGCGGAAGGCTAGACAATATTGTTTGTCATCTACACGTTTGGGCGGTTTACCTTTACATAAAGGGATGTGAAAACTAAATCGGACTGGGACCGCACCGCACAGGTTGGTTCGGTCCTTGAAGTGGCGGTCCGATCCCCGATCCCAATAAATAAGACCGGTGATCAAGCAGTTCGGTTATCGGTTCTATGGTGGATGAAACTGGACCAGAATATATATATATATATAAAAGTATCTATAGAGAGACAAAAAATAGAAATTTTCGAAGAAATAGCTAACCAAAACCTAATTTCCCTATTTTCATTTTCTGCTCGACAGTCAATACTTACTCCTCTCGCTAGACGTGAGTTTACCTAATTTCATCTTCTGCTCGACAGTCGAACTCATTCCTCTCGCTCGATGCTCGCGTCTCGCCTTCACAACACAACTCTACTCGGCGCTTGCTCCTCATTAGCCATGCATGTATTCCATTAGGAGTTGGTGTTAGCGGTACCATTAGGATCGGATCAGACCGTCAGTTCTGGTCCAATTCGATCTTGATTTGGTTCATGATCCCAAAAATTTAGGAACCGGGACCACCGATCCGGCCCTCGATTCTATACCTGGATTGGCCCGGACCATGCACTGTGTGTGTAATCCATCCCTCACACATCTACAAAAATCCCATTCATTCCTTCTCTCCTCCGGTCCGTTCATTCGTCGCGTTGACGATGCAATCAGAGATTTCTGTGCCAGGGGACTTGGTGGAATTGCCCACTTATGAATATCAATGCAGGTCACTGAAACTGAAAGTCCAGAAACATCTCGATTGAAGAAAAAATTTAAATATACTCTGAAGCCTTACCAAGATATAATTGAAAATTTCCCGTTGTTTAATCACTCAAAACTCGAAAATCAAATCCAACCGGACCAAATCATCATTCTTTTTTACGACTTGACTTATTTCGGTTAGCATTATAGCATGGTTAAATTAGGCATAGATTGTTATCGATGATGAAAATATTTTTCGTTGATTAATTTTTCTAAACGATATAAGTGATTACTTTTCGGAAAATATTTTTCAAATTATTCATTTGTCGTGAAGCAAACGGAGTCTAAGTTTTATACAAAATTACCAACTGATTATTTGCCAGATTTCACCAATCTATCTTTAATTGAGTTGCCAACTAATTTTAATCATGAAAGGTCTTGTTTCAAGTCAATTACCACGTTGCATTTTGGTTGTTTTGAAAACGACAGAAGTACACCTCAAGTGTCAATATTCGTGTATGTCGCTCACTTCGATATCAATATTTTGGTCAGCTCACTTAAATGCCAATTGGAGAGAAAATGATTACTTAAGTACCAACACTGAGAAATTCCAGCCAAACTATCCACCTGACATTTGTTTAACTTTTTTTAGCGTAACGTGGATTTTTCTTTTAAGAAAGGCATTTCACTTGTCAATTTTTTTTTTCAGTAAGTCCATGTGGAATTTTTTTTAAGAAAATCCATGCCATGTGGACTCCACGTGGATTAACTTCTACAAATTAAGCTTCTTCTTTTTTTATTGGAAAAAATGCCCAAAAAAGTCATAAACCTATTGTATCGATATCAATTCAGTCCTAAACTTTTCAATTGGATCAATTTAGTTGCAAACTTTTTCGCATTGATACCAATTTAGTTCATACGTCCAATTTTAGACGAAAATCGCTGACGTGGATACCAATAGTATCGATGCAGACGTGGACATTGCTAAATAATGTTTCTTAAAAATATATATTTTTAATTTTTTTAATTTTTTCTTTATTTTGAAACTTTGGTGGTGACCCTCACCGGCTGCATGTGAGGCCATGAAGGCCCCTGCTTAGGGGTTGGCGACCCTCGCCATCCAAAGCCAAAGTTTCAATATATATATATATATATCTCAAAAAAATATCAACGTCAGCATTGGCCATCCTGCGTGGCACCACTGGCGTCCGCGTCAATGATTTTTGATCAAAATTGAACGAATGGACTGAATTGGTATCAAAGTAAAAAGATTTATGACTAAGTTGGCCAATTGAAAGTCTTAGTACTCAATTGGTACTAATGTAATAAGTTTATGAATTTTTTGGGTATCTTTACCACTTTTATTTTGTCACGCCCCGCGCCCCATCACGAGCACGCAATCATCCCTGCAAGCAAAACCACAACAATCTCTTAGCGGTCCCAAGGATCCACTTATATATAAAGGAAGATCGAGAGATGAAATAATTTACATTAAGCACACGGAAGCGTTTCCCAACAACTCCCCGTACCACATGAATAGATATATATCCCAAGACTAAGCAGGACTGGATAGCATCAAAAGGTCGTACAACAATATCAACTGGTCACATCTACTACAGACCGCTATACACCATGGCGACGGGTAAACATGTCAAAAGATGTCCACAAAATCCACTAGGGAAAGGGGATCAGGTTGCTAGTCAAAAAGTCAGGTCATCATCCGAAGTCGCCTAGGAAGAACTGCTGGAATCTCCGGTGTCCTCGCTCTCCTCTGACGGCTCGTACTCGGAGAAAGTCTCTGATGGAACCTCCACAGAATCTTCCATGGTCGCTTCCTGCGACTGCTCAGCCCGGTCTCCCTCCACGGTCAGCCTGGTCTCCCTCCACGGTCGCCTCCTGGTCCAGGATCTCTCTCGGACGGCTCCACCACGATAACCTCATCCTCTGGCAATGGCACGGGAAACTCAGCTGTCGGCGTCCGCTCCGGGCCGTTCCTCGAACCAACCACTGAGCCCTTGGAAAACTCCTGGTCTGCTATTGTCTGACACCAAGGAGGTATGACACCCTCTGGAACCTCATGGGGCTTCAGCGGCCCAACCTTCCTATCCCCGTCCTATCTAAACCAAGTCTCAAACCGATGAGGCTTCCAGTCCGGTTCGCCCTCATCTACCCAAACTACTGTACATTTCCTTATATATATATTACCCTGCCTATCGGGGAACTCATCGTAATACGCCGTCATCTCCTCCGGGTCCCCGAATCTGATAGGCCACATTGCTATTGCCTAGGATCTGTAAAGTAGAATTTCCCCAAAAGGGGTGAGATACACATCTCAGTAAGAAAAACCTAACCCTAGGTCGGGTTGACCGTCCACTCAGGCAGTCAAGTCACTCGACCTATCCAACTCATGAACTCACGCGGACATGACAGTCATAATTCAATAAACAATAATGCATAGAGGACAGGCATGCATTTATATTCTCTTGTCACACACAATTGCATGTATATGCTCGGCCTGTCACTTCACCACACCAATCAACCTCTGTCTGCCTCATTCTCTAGCCCGCGATTAGATCGCATCAGGCTCGGCCCGCGTAAACGCATCAGGCCCCGGTTCAATTTCCAGGCAGAGTCTATGAGCTCGTATTCTGTCCCGCGATTATATCGCATCAGGACTGTGGCTATCTCAACCCTGCGACTCCGTCGCATCAGGGCGCCACCTTTTCATAATCCACCCCGCGACCTCGTCGCATCAGGGTCTCAACCTCTGCCCCGCGTCTCATACGCCTCAGGGCCATGCCATGCAATGTCACAATCATGTCTCATGCCACATCGTATCAATTAACTTGATTTTTAAAAATCAAATTTCATAACCAATGGCTAATGCGCATGATAATATGTTTAATAAATTTCGTGGCATGCAATTCAATTCAAATAGTACTCAGGCACTCAGACCATTCACACATAGGCTAGGTCAAACAATCATTCTATAATGTCCAAGGGTGCATCAAGCTATCACATGCGAGGATTTTCTCATAAATCGTTCCGTTCGGCCCTCGACTTACCTAATCGAGTCCAATCCCCCTAGCCTCGGTTTAGGAAATTCCTTACCTTCGCTTAATAACGTAAATTACTCCTCCTTGCACCTCCTAAGGTTCGGCCAACTCAAGTCCAAGGTCAATCCGTCGCGCAACCTAGGATAATCAATCGATTTTGTCAAATTTCAAGTTCAATCCCTCCATTCATCCATCCAAATCATCCATTAGATACTCCTCATCATCGCAACACATCATACACACCAAATTACAACACAATCCCAACCTATTCAGCCCTCCACAGAACGGGTTTGGCCCAGCATTGAACCGGTTCCATTCGGTTCTGTTCATGCCGGGTCCAACCGGCCTTAATCTATCTCAAATCCATCAAATATACACCATTCTACCTCTTATAATGTCTACCTAAGAGTTTGGAAGTCTCACCGTGAGTTTCAAGTCGCGCGGTTGCCGGAAAGTCGTCGGAAGTCGCCGGAGCACTCACACACAGAATACCGGCAGATTCTGGGCATAATGTACAAGGGTTGTTCATGGTCAAAAACTTATCAAATAAATCCCAAATTTTTACCACAGAACCATCTATATGTCTACTTGATCTCCACAAAATTTGAACCAAAGATTCCAAGTTTTCGGCTGTCTAAAGGGTTCAGAACCGAACCTACCTCAAACTGGAACAGATTCCGTCGACCTGTGGGAGAATGCTTGCCTCGAATTCGTCAGAGCTCCAAATGACCTGATTCTAGTTGAAGGACGTCGACAAGACGTGGGGTTACGTCTGGGTAGTCGGCAGGTAGCAGGGGACGGTCGGAGGTGGCGGTCGTAATGACCGAACAGCGGCGTCCGACGGGGTCGGGTGGAGCAGAAACTGGAGAAGAAGAAGAAGAAGAAGAAGCTTAGTCTGGTCTTTGGGAGAACAAAAATGGCTGAATGGGGGGTTTGAGGAGAGAGAGAGGGCTGTTATTATCCCAAAAAAATTTAAATTAATTGAGGTGATTGGTAGGTGGGCATTAATTGGTGAAATGATCTACTACCCTTGGATGCTTGACACTTGTCCATTGTTCTTCTCAAGGGCATTCAATGGCCATCAATTGCTCTTCAATTTGCAGCAGTTTGGGGGAGGAGAAATGTCCATTTTGCCCTTCCTTCAATTATAAAGACAAAGTCCTAAGCTTGAGGGGGCATTTTGGTCTTTTTACTTCCGATGTTCGGAACGTCGTTTTTCTCGTTTCTGACTTCTTCGATAGGGCGACGACCAATCCAATTGACGTTGGAATTCTTGATTTTCCTTTTTCAAACTTTTCAGGACTCAATTCTGATCGTTCCTTCTACCAGACGTGATTCCAGCCTATTCCGAACCGACGGGCGGCTTCTGCAGACTATACGCGTATCGACCCCGTGATTCTCATCACGTTTAGAGCTCCTCAATTCATGACGGCCTTGGTTGTCATGTAATCGCGAGGGCTTATCGCTAGTCCCTGTGGTCTCGATCGTCACAGTCTGATTTAGGATAATTTTGCAAATCGTACGTTGGTCAAGCGGCATCACCCGCGCTCCAACCGCACGATGCTCGCATGGTAATCCTTAATCGTTCTTAGATCGGCCTTTTTGCGGTCCTAAATATCCCCTCGACAATTCTTATGGTCAAAGCGCCATTTCCTATTCGAGTCGCCTAGGTCCACGTATCTCGTCTTGCGTTAGCCTTTCCCCTTTGGTCAGTCTGCTCAAATTGATCAGATTTGAGTGGAATACAATTGAAATACATCGCTTGATATAAATAAACTTCTCATTACAGAGTCTGAAGTTGATTGAAAATCAGAATGTCACATATTTGACTATTTGATACGCACCAACTCTCCCAATAAGTTTATGACTTTTTTGGTTACAAACACGTTGAAATTCTTTTTTGCCATACGGAATTACAAGCTCTCTTCAAAATTACTAACTAATTCTAATGAGGTATGGACTCCACACCACTCGTCTAATGATCGCTGTGGCTCCCTTTGTTCTAGCTCTTGGGTTCTTGCTCTTGGATATATTATTAATATAATCCATATAATATGTTCACATACAAACTCAATAGGTGAAAGCATGGTTATTTGGGTCCATCTGGACTGGAGCCTAGTAGCTTGTATATAACTCTAGGGTTTCCTACGTTGGAGGTAACACTGTTGAACGTTCTAAATTTGACGTCTCTTGGTGTAATACTTCAAGCAGACAAAACCCTTTCTACTCTCTCAAATCATAATCTCCAATAATCTTGAAGTATTATCTTCGTGTGTCGGATTTGAGCGAGCAAGGTGTCTACTTGAAGATATCATCGAGACAAACTCACAGGTACAAGTTACTTTCAATTTCGACGGTTGGTTTGTCAGGGATCTGAGTTTGAAATTCGGGTGGCCAAAATCTTTGAATCAAGAACCCAGAAAATATAGCCAATTTTAGAGATCGAGACCACTTGGGTTTCGTTCTACTCGTCAATATGAACGTTTTGATTGGTCACTCGCGTCAAATGGAGATCAGACGAAGGAGATACGGCCGCTAGAAGTTCACTGTTATTGTAGCAGCGCGTGGATACTGTAGCACCGTGTATTTTCGCGTATTTTGGCAAATTTCCAGCAACAAAGGCAGTACATCTTAAGGTTTTTGGACGCTCTAGATTCATTTTTGGGGTCTATTTTGGCAAATTCCATCTCCGTAGAGTAGTTTAACCAAAATTAGAGGCATTATTCGACTTTGTGAGCTCCGAAGACTCCAAGGTGCACTCTTTCTAATTCTTTTCTCTGATTGAAATGGAAAAATATAGTTCCTATGATATTATAAAGCTACAATCATTTGATATTACTGAATTTCATGGTTGGAAGTTACACGTTCAATTTGACATGAAAGGGCGTGAAATATTCTACATTGTTTTGAGTGATTTTGCATCTATCATTGAAGATGTTGATGAATATCAATGGAACAAAGATAAAGATTTCTGTAGAGATTACTTATTGACCTCTCTAAATCCTCATTTAGCTATGATTTATAGTGAGTATAAGACGGCGGAAAATATATGAGATCACTTGAACGCTCAATTCCAAAAATAAGAGGTGCTCTCTAAAACTCTCGTAACGGATAAGTTCTTTGACTTTAAATTCAATATGAATTCGAGTATCATCTCTCATTTAATTGAACTTGAGAACATGAGGAACAAGCTGAAAGATGATAGCTTTGATATGTCTGATAATCTCTTTGTTGGTCTTGTGTTAAGTAAACTACCTACTGAATGGAGTTCTTTTAAGACTGAAATACACAGACAAAAAGAACAGATGAGACTAGATGAATTAAAGAGGTATATTCACATTGAGGATCAAAATATTACTAGGAAGAGCTTGGAACAAGTAGGTTAACAAAAGTCAGTTGCCAACTTTGTTTCACACTCTAATAAACCTCAGAAAAAGTCCAAGTTGCCAAAAGGTGAATCATTTTCACAATTAGAGGAAAAAAAAAGACTACCTCCAAAAGAAAGAAGAAGGCCAAGTGCCATAACTGTGGAAAGTGGGGTCACTGGGCAGCAGAGTGTAAGCTATCAAAGAAACCAAAGAATGACACACCACAAAATGAGGCTAATATGCTAGTTAATGAGTCTGAGCCTCAAGCCTTCATTGGAATGATGAAGAATGGAAAGGTTAGTGTCTCTTCCGAGTGGTGGTTGGATAGTGGTGCTATTTATCATGCTACAAATGATAAGAATTTACTCACTATGGTCACAAAAGTGAAAGACACTGTGGAAAACTGCAATGGTGATGAGGTAGAGGTAACTCATGCTGGAACTGCAAATTTGGTGCTTTCTTCAAGTAAATTACTAACTTTGAAACTTGTTAAAGTAGTACCTTTACTTAAAAAGAATTTGATATCTATGAGTTTATTTAATAAAGTTGGTATGTCATTTTCAATTATGAATGGTAGAGTAACTTTATTTGTTAACACATGTTATTTCGGTTGTGCATTCATGGTTAATGGTATGTATAGGTTGAGTTTAGATACTGATAACATAAACCATGTGAGCTCTATTTTGATTGATCCAAAGTTGTTACACAATAGACTTGGACATGTGAACTACAGGAAAACGCAACATATTGCTAAAACTCACAACATTCCAGTGGATACTTCTATTCGATTTGACAAATGTGAAGTGTGCGTACATGCTAAGATTACAAGAAAACCTTTTAAGTCGGTTTCTAACAAAACACAACTTCTTGAGCTAATATATTCTAACCTTTGTGACTTTAGAAATTACGTTATTAGAGGTGGTCGGAAGTATTTAATAACATTCATAGACGATTTTTCTAGATATTGTCATGTCTATTTGTTGAAATCGAAATATGATGCTTTTAAAATGTTTAAGATTTTCAAGTCTAGAGTAGAAAATCAACTCAACTTGAAAATTTAGAGGTTTAGGAGTGATAGAAGAGGTGAATATACAATGACAAGGTTCAAGGAATTTTGTACTTCAGAGGGGATAATACTTGAAACCACTGCTCCTTCTCACCCCAATCAAATGGTGTTGCTGAGCGTAAGAATAAAATGCTAATTGAAATGTTAAATTCCATGTTACTTACAACTGACATGCCTTCCTTCTACTGAGGAGAAGCAGTTCTAATTGCTAATCACATTTTGAGCAGATTGCCGCACTCTAAGTTGTCTATGACACCTTATGAGATATGTCATAAGTGTCATTGTAGATATGATACTATTAAGACTTGGGGCTGTGTTGCTTATGTTAAAATACAAAATCCTAAGAGACCTAAGGTGGAATCTAGAACAATTACTTGTGTATATCTAGGTAGTACAGAAGATAGTGCTGCAAATAGATTTTTGGATCTATCTACTAACATAGTGATAGAATCTAGAAATGCAAAATTCTTCGAGAACAAGTTTCTCAAAGATCATGGTTTTTATTTTTTATTTTTTTTATGGATCTACAGATATGATTTCAGAGTCTTATGTAGAATTTGAAGCAAGTCTCTGATGCCCCGAAAATTCACCTCTGGTAAAGTACTTGAATTCAATTAAAAAGGAATTGAATGGAATTTCAATCGATAAAACATTTTGGAACGTAAGGATTTAAGAGACGATATTGGACGAATTCTGAAATTTCAGTTGGTTTGGATTATGTTTCAAATTTCTTAGCCGTCGTGAATGAGGATTTCAATTCTTGCGCTCGAACCTAATCCCGACCGAGCCTAGCCTATCAAATTGCCAAAAATATCCTTTGTCTAGTATACCAAATTTTCGTTCAGTCCCGATTTGTCAAATTACCATTTTGCCCTCAATTATATACACAAAATGACCAAATGCCCCAAAAGTCTTTGTGGACCCCACCAGCGACCTCTTCCTCACGTGATCTCTCTCTCTCTCTCTCTCTCTCTCTCTCTCTCTCTCTCGCGAATAACCCCTCGACCGAACCTCCCTCCTCCCTTCCTCTCCTTCCTCTGGCAATTTTTGCGCCGCCACCACCCACCACCGACGGCCACCACCTCCAGTCACCTCCTGTCGCCACCACCGACCCGTCCCCGACTGTCGCTCGCTGTCGAAAGCACTGAAATAGCCGCGGAACCCAGCCCTTGTTTCAGCCCCTGCAAACTCGAGAAGACCCGGCCTTCCTCTAGCCTCGTGCGGCGTCGCCGCCGCCACCCACCACCTCGGCATCGTCTCTCAGTTTTCCCTCGATTCCCTCGACACCACCTTGCCGTCGATTGACCGTCGGAGTCGCCGTAATCAGCCCCGAAATCCCCTGTGCACTATTTTCGACCGGTTCCGTGTTCTTCTTCGATCCGATCGTTTTCGATGACACCACTTCTCACCGCCACCTCCATCGAACTCCCAAGACGTCTCTTCCCCTTTCTTGAGCTCGTGGAGACTGGCCGCCGGGTGTGGTGGCTGAATTTCGTCCCGGAACAGCTCCCCTGCTCTCGGCTCCCCTACTTTCCGAATCTCTGGATCCGTAAACTGTAATGGCTTAATCCCTTCTTGGACCTCAGGTTCCACCCTCAAAGTCGCTATCAAACTGGATAGCTGATTAACCTCCAATCTAAATTCAGAATCTCTTAGATCCTCTATCGCCGACCAACTTCTCACGAGTAGGCATGCAATAGTCGACTTTCGACTTAATGCATCTGCCACTCTGTTTGCTTTTCCAGGATGATATAATATCTCGCAATCATAATCTCTCAACAGCTCCATCCACCTGCGTTGCCTTAGGTTCAACTCTTTTGGGAAAATAAATACTTTAAACTCTGGTGGTCTGTACATATCTGAAACTTCTCGCCACAAAGATAATGCCTCCAAATCTTCAAGGCAAACACAATCGCCGCTAACTCCAAGTAGTGGGTCGGGTAATTCATTTCGTGCGGCCTCAACTGCCTAGATGCATAAGCTACTATCCGGCCGTGCTGCATCAATACACAACCCAATCCTTTCAGCGAAGCGTCGCTGTAGATCTCATATCCTCCCGGTCCCGGCAGAATGGTCAGTACTGGCGCGGTCGTCAATCTATGTTTAAGCTCTTGGAAACTCTGTTCACACCTATCAGTCCATTCAAACTTCGTTTCCTTCTTCGTCAACCGCGTTAGTGGGACGGCTATGGATGAGAACTTTTCCACGAATCGCCTATAATATCCTGCTAGTCCCAAGAAGCTTCTGACCTCCGTGACTGTAGTAGGCCTCGGCCAATTGGTTACAGCCTCTATCTTTGCAGGGTCCACTGCAATCCCTTCACCAGACACAATATGACCCAGAAATGCTACCCTGTCTAGCTAAAATTCACATTTACTTAGCTTCACATATAGCAAATGTTCCCTCAGAGTCCTCAATACGATTCTCAAATGTTCTTCGTGCTCTATGTCGCTCCTCGAGTAGATTAAGATGTCATCAATGAAAACTATGACGAACCTGTCCAGAAACTCTTTGAATACTTGATGCATTAGATCCATAAATGCAACTGGGGCGTTAGTCAATCCGAACGGCATTACTGTAAACTCGTAATATCCATACCTCGTTCTGAACGTAGTCTTCGGTATGTCTTCCTTATTGATCCTCAGCTGGTGATACCCCATCCTCAAGTCAATCTTCGAGAACACCGCTGCACCTTGTAATTGATCAAAAAGATCGTCAATCCTCGGCAGCGGATACTTGTTCTTCACCGTCACCCGATTCAGTTGCCGGTAATCAATGCATAGTCGCAAGGATCCATCTTTCTTCTTTACGAACAGCACCGGTGCTCCCACGGGAAAGCACTAGGTCGGATGAATCCTTTGTCCAGCAACTCTTGCATTTGCACCTTTAACTCCTTTAATTCTGACGGGGACATCCTGTACGGTGCTTTCAAAATCGGCTCCGTTCCAGGAGCTAATTCAATCACAAACTCTATTTCCCGCTCCAGTGGCAAACCCGACAATTCCTGGGGAAACACATCCGGAAACTCCCGTACCACAGGAATGTTCTCTAACTTAGGTTCCTCGACAGTCGTATCCATCACGGCTACTAAGTATGCCCGACATCCTTCAGATATCAACTTAGTTACTTCCAAAGATGAAACCAAGGGAATTGAGACTCCTCCTCGGCTTCCTATCAATGCATAACTAGGGCGATCTTTCAGGTAAAACCAAATCGTTTTATTGCCACAGTCTACTACCGCTTCTTGCCTACTCAGCCAATCCATTCCTATAATCACATCAAAATCAAACATAGGCAATACAGCTAGGTCGATACTCTCCTTACTTCCTCCAACCATAACCTCACATCTCGCACACCCTAATAAAACCAAGACATTATCCTTCAATGGGGTAGCTACATGCAATGCCATGCTTAATGGTTCTAATCTCATGCCTACTAACTCAGCAAACTGTGTAGATACAAAAGAATGCGTGGCACCTGGGTCAAATAATGCATAAGCGGTCTGGTTGCACAAGTAAACCGTACCTATGACCACTCCGGGCGCATCTTCTGCCTCGTTGCGCGCTACAGCGTACACTCTGCCCTGAGCTGGTGGTCTGTTCGGTTCTATCCGGGGTGTTGTAGTCGACGGTCCTGCTTGCGACCTCGATCCTTATGGTCAACTGGCTGGTGCTTGGTTTAGACATGTCCTCATTTGGTAGCCCAACTGACCACACTTGAAACATGCTCCAATCCTCATACGGTATGGTCCATTCCCATGCCTTCTGCTACATAGCCTGCAGCTCCAGTTCGCCGGGTTTGGCGATTTCATGATATTCCTCCTTAGAGGCGGCACGAAACGTCTGTTACCTGCCATTAATCTCTTGCCCATTTGACGATGGTCTCTAAATGACAGGAGTCGCGATCCAGTTGCGATGTTTCTTTCCCTCAATTCTCGCTCAATCATTTGACCTCGCTTGTATATCTCCCTGTAGGTCCTCAAATTCAAGGCTATCATTTGGCTACGGAGTTTGGGCCTCAAACCATCCCTGAATCTCCGTGCCTTCTCCAAAGGATCCTCCACCGATCGAGGCGCATACCTCGAAAGCCTCGAGAATTCAGCTTCATATTAATCTATCGATAGCTGGTTCTGTCGCAGTTGCAGGAACTCGATTTGTTTCCTTTCCCTAGCCGTTTCTGAAAAGTACTTGTCATTGAACGCCCTCTTAAAAGTGTTCCAGTTTAGGGCCGTACCTTCAGGGAAGACTCCATCCTTGGTGGCAGCCCACTAGTCATTTGCCGTACTCTCTAGTTGATGTACGGCTAGCAACATCTTCTCCTCATCAGTGCATCTTAGTACCCCGAAAGCCTTTTCCAGCTTCTCGATTCATCTAGGTGCTAGCTCGAGATCTCCAAGCCCGTCAAACTGCGTCGGCTTCAACTTCATAAATCGTTCCACCAGTTGGCCCATCTGCCTGGCCACTATGATTTCCTCTTGAGGGTTCACCGTTTCATTGCTCTGGTTCGGCTCGCCCTGACTTCCACTTCCACCAGCGTTGCCAGTGTTGGTATTCGCAACTGCTAGGGCAGCTTCCACTGCTTGGGATATGGCAGAGTCTCGATCCTGGGCCTGCCTCTCTATGATGTCCCTAAGTCCTTCCATTGCCCTCAATAGACCGTCCACTCTTGGATCTTCAGCTGCGGGCGGCCTCGAGTTAGAGGCTCCACCTCTTGGTCTTCTAGGTCTTCTGGATGGGTTACTCATCTCTGTCACTTACTAACAAACCTGGTCCATCACAAGTTTAGTAACAGGTTAGCAACTTACTCAATCATCCAATCCAGGGTTACTAACTTCACCTTAACAAAATAATTACACAACAACAGTACTTCGTACGTCAACATCAATTCCAGAAATGTCCCAACCAATGGCTCATGGCCATTACTCAATTCCATTCGTTCCAGTGATTCACTAAAACTAATCACTTTCAAGCTTCAAGTCGGTCAAGGTCCAGAAACGACCTTCAATCCTAAGTAGAGAACTCAATCCTCTATGCTTTGTCACAACCTTACCAAGATCAAATACCATCCATAGGTGTCAAGTCACAACTAGGCATCTCCTGCCTTACCCTGACCAGTTTCCTAAGGTCTAGCTATCCGTCCTTGTCCTACCTAGTCCTCTTTATTACTCCAATCCTTAACCCACTTCGTATCGAGCTGACCTTACTCTGATATCAAAACAAGCGGGGATGTCACGCCCGCGCCTCATTGCGAGCACGCAATCATCCCTGCAAGCAAAACAACAATAATCTCTCCGCGGTACCAAGGATCCACTTATATATAAAGGAAGATCGAGAGATGAAATAATTTACATTAAGCACACAGAAGCGTTTCCCAGCGACTCCCCGTACAATATATAGATATATATATATATATCCCAAGACTAAGCAGGACTGGATAGTATCATAAAGTCGTACATCAACATCAACCGGTCACATCTACTACAGACCACTATACAACAAGGCGACGGGTAAACATGTCAAAAGGTGTCCACAAAATCCATTAGGGAAGGGGAGGTCAGGTTGCTAGTCAAAAAGTCAGGTCATCATCCAGAGTCGCCTAGGAAGAACTGCTGGAATCTCTGGGGTCCTCGCTCTCCTTTGACGGCTCGTACTCGGAGAAAGTCTCTGACGGAACCTTCACCGAGTCTTCCATGGTCGCTTCCTGCGACTGCTCAGCCTGGTCTCCCTCCACGGTCGCCTACTGGTCCGGCTTGGATGGATCTCTCTCGGACGGCTCCATCACGATGACCTCATCCTCTGGCAGTGGTACGGGAAACTCAGCTGTCGGCGTCCGCTCTGGGCCGTTCCTCGAACCAATCACTGAGCCCTCGGGAAACTCCTGGTCTGCTATTGTCTGACACCAAGGAGGTATGACACCCTCTGGAACCTCATGGGGCTCAGCGGCCCAATCTTCCTATCCCTGTCCTGTCTAAACCAAGCCTCAAACCGATGAGGCTTCCAATCTGATTTGCCCTCATCTACCCAAACTACTGTACATTTCCTTATGTATATATTTCCCTGCCTATTGGGGAACTCATCGTAATACGCCGGCATCTCCTGCGAGTCCCCGAACCTGATAGGCCACATAGCTACTGCCTAGGATCTGTAAAGTAAAATTACCCCAAAAGGGGTGAGATACACATCTTAGTAAGAAAAACCTAACCCTAGGTCAGATTGACCGTCCACTCAGGCAGTCAAGTCACTCAACCTATCCAACTCATAAGCTCATGCAGATATGACATTCATAATTCAATAAACAATAATGCATAGAGGACAGACATGCATTTATATTCTCATGTCACACACAGTTGCACGTATATGCTCGACCTGTCACTTCACCACATCAATCAACCTCTGCCTGCCTCATTCTCTAGCCCGCGATTAGATCGCATTAGGCTCGGCTCGAGTAAAAGCATCAGGCTCGGTTCAATTTCCAAGCAGAGTCTATGAGCTCGTATTCTGTCCCACGATTATATCACATCAGGACTGTGGTTATCTCAACCCCGCGACTCTGTCGCATCAGGGCGCCACTTTTTCATAATCCACCCCGCGACCTCGTCGCATCAGGGTCTCAACCTCCTCCCTGCGTCTTATACGCCTCAGGGCCATGCCATGCAATGCCACAATCATGTCTCATGCCACATCATATCATTTAACTTAATTTTTAAAAAAAGTCAAATTTCATAACTAATGGTCAATGGGCATGATAATATGTTTAATAAATTTCGTGGCATGCAATTCAATTCAAATAGTACTCAGGCACTCAGACAATTCACACATAGGCTGGGTCAAACAATCATTCTATAACGTCCAAGGACGCATCAAGCTATTACATGCGAGGGTTTTCTCATAAATCGTTCCGTTCGGCCCTCGACTTACCCAATCGAGTCCAATCCCCCTAGCCTTGATTTAGGAAATTCCTTACCTCCGCTTAACAACGCAAATTTCCCCTCCTTGAGTCTCTTATGGTTCGTCCAATCCAAGTCCCAAAGCCGACTTGTCGCGCAACCTAGTTTAACCAATCGATTTGTCAAAATTCCAAGTCTAATTCATCCATCCAAATCACTCATAACATACTCCTCATCATCTTAACAAATCATACACACCAAATTACAACATAATCCCAGCCTATGCAGCCCTCCACAGAATCGGTTTGGCCCGGCATTGAACCGGTTCCATTCGGTTCTGTTCATGCCTGGTCCAACCGGCCTTAATCAATCTCAAATCCATCAAATATACACCATTCTACCTCTTATAACATCTATCCAAGAGTTTGGATGGCTCACCGTGAGTTTCAAGTCGCGTGGTTGCCGGAAAGTCATAGGAAGTTGCCGGATCACTCAAACACAGAATACCGGCAGATTCTGGGCATAATGTACAAGGGTGGTTCATGGTCAAAAGTTTATCAAATAAATCCCAAATTTTTACCACAGAACCATATATATGTCCACTTGATCTCTATAAAATTTGAGCCAAAGATTCCAAGTTTTCGGCTGTCTAAAGGGTTTAGAACTGAACCTACCTCAAATTGGAACAGATTCCGTCGACCTGTGGGAGAATGCTCGGCCCGAATTCCTCAGAACTTCAAATGACCTGGTTCAAGTTGGCAGACGTCGGCGAGACGTGGGACTACGTCTGGGTGGTCGGTTGGAAGCAGGGGATGGCCGGAGGTGGCGGTTGTACTGACCGAACGGCGACGTCCGGCGGGGTCGGCGAAAATAGAAACTGGAGAAGAAGAAGAAGTTTGGTCTGTTTTTTGGGGGAGCAAAAATGGCCGAATGGTAGAGTGAGAGGGACCAGAAAGAGAGCTTATTATCCCAAAAAAATTGATTAATTTGAAGTGATTGGTAGGTGGGCATTTAATGTGAGTTGATCTACCACCCTTGGATGCTTGACACTTGTTTATTACTCTAACCAAGAAGATCCATCAATTTTTGGTAGCCAAGCGGGAGAGAAATGTCCATTTTTTCCTTCCTTCAATTATAAAGACAAAGTCCTAAGCTTGAGGGGCATTATGGTCATTTTACCCCCGATGTTCAAAATGTTATTTTTCTCGATTTTGACTTCTTCGATAGGGCGACGGCCAATCCAATTGACGTTGGAATTCTTGATTTTCCTTTTTCAAACTTTTCAGGACTCAATTATGATCGTTCCTTCTACCAGACGTGATTCTAGCCTATTCCAAACTGACGAGCGGCTTCTGCAGACTTTACGCATATCGACCCCGTGATTCTCATCACGTTTAGAACTCGTCAATTCATGGTGGCCTTGGTTGTCATGTAATTGCGAGGGCTTATCGCTAGTCCCTATGGTCTCGATCGTCACAGTCCGATTTAAGATAATTTTGCAAATCGTACGTTGGTCAAGCGGCATCACCCGCGCTCCAATCGTACGACGCTCGCATGGTAATCCTTAATCGTTCTTAGATCGGCCTTTTTGCGGTCCTAAATATCCCCTCGACAATCCTTATGGCCAAAGCGTCATTTCCTATTCGAGTCGCCTAGGTCCACGTATCTCGTCTTGCGTTAGCCTTTCCCCTTTGGTCAGGCTACTCAAATTGATCAGATTTGAGCGGAATATAACTGAAATACATCGATTGATATAAATAAACTTCTCATTACAGAGTTTGAAGTTGATTAAAAATCAAAATGTCACAGGAAAGCTTCAATAGGGTCGACAATGGCGACGGGGTTCAAATTCAAGATTTGACTCGATTTCAATGCAACCAAAACACAGCACAGTGCTTAGTGATGTCTCAAAGATAATGTGTGTAGATCAATTATAAGGATCGAAGCCAGAGTACTGTTTCGCCATTGAAGGTCAGAAATCAACCTCAAAGGTTGACTTACCATTTTTCGAGATCAAAGGTGGCGCGAGCTGGTGCGATCGACTCTGCAGGGCTTCAGCAAGCTTCTCGAAGTGGAATTGTGGCTCGGTTTGAGCTGAATTGTTGTCACTGATCCCTTACAGGCCGAACTCAAGCTCTCGACGACTTGGGTCGGAGAGCGAGTTCTCTCTCTCTCTCTCTCTCTCTCTCTCTCTCTCTCTCTCTTGATTCTGTTCTTCCCCTCAAACACAATGAACGAACCCTCTCTTTCTAGAAAGCCTTCTAAGGTTATATTGCCCTTGGAAAATTTTTGGCGCCAATCGGGGGGTGTCTACCAACTTGAAATGGCAAATGATCGTGCATGTGATTTGGTCCAAATGGCGACGGTAATGATAGGCAACTCCGTCAAACTTGAATGGTCTTCCGGCGTGCACGAATGGATGCTCAATTTGGTATTTTTATGAAGGTTGACTTTCACGGCCGCTGCAACGTTGACCGATTGATTCATCCCGACTCCGGTGATTACTAACGACGAGATTGGTCTAAATCGATTTGTCTTGAAGTGAGGAAGCAAACGCCCTTCATAATCCTTTCAATTATGCCCAGATTGGCTCTCAATTTCCTCAATGAAATTCAACCTGCAAGACATTCAAAAGTGGCATGAATTTGGGAAGATGACATTGTTTGGACCGGTTCGACCGGTCAGAACCGGTCAACTTAATTTTTCCCAAAATTAGTCAAAATTCAAGGGGAATTTTCACAATTAAACCTCAGAATCGAACTTACGACGTGAATATTGTCTAGAGATGTGGTTTTGCCATGCTAATTTATACAAAAGCCCCAAATTTATCCTTAATTGCAATTCGAGAAATTGTGAAATTGAAGGCTCAAATGGTCAAATTGGACCAAGCCACCCATGCCAATCGATTCAGAATGGTGAAAAACATTAGGTAGTGGTTCTAATTTTTGATGGAACTCCTTTAATTAAAAGTAATTTCAAATATACCTAAATTCAAGGACTAAATTGTAATTAAGTATGCAATTTTGTCCAATTCATGTGATTGAGCAATTTGTGCAAACAATTAGACTAAATTGCAATGAAGGACAATCAGACTGAATGAAATACTCTAAAAATGCCAAAATTACAAATTAAAAGACTTAATCAGTATTTTTTTACCAAGTTCAACTATATGTGTTACAAACGAACACAAAAAATTGAACTTGAATTTGAACTTTTATGAGGTCAAGAAGACAAGGGGATTGAAAGAAAAATATTCACTATTTCTCCATATTTTTATGACCTCGAATGCTATTTTTCTTGATTTTTTCATGTATTTTCTACTTTTTGAAAATACCAAAAAATGTGAAAAATACAAAAAAAAAATATGTTTTGGTCAAGAATGGTTCCTTGGTCTTGGCCAAGGCCAAGGCCACCAAAGTTGATTATGTAATTTTGTTAACTTTTTTATGAATTTTTTATGAATTTTTCAAAAATGAATTAAAAAAAGACTAATAAAAAAATCAGGTATCAACGTCTACCTGATGTAATAAATGCGAGGTTGGATTGATTTTGACTCCTAAAGTCGTTCTTTCAACCGCGGTAGGTGTTCACGCAAGATGTTCTTGTAGTGATTCATTTCATGGCATTTTCTAAGTTATCAATTCTAAAAAAAAAAAGGAAAAGCATTCAAAGGGATAAAGAAGGTTAAAAAAAAGGCAACTCTAAAGCAATAAATGAGAACCTGTGGCTATCGGGTATTTAATTACAAGCGAAAATCGATCTCGAGACATGATCGGGCGTACAACATAATTAGACCGGAATGTATATCGGTCATCTTCCATCTAAAAATAAGGGTCTATAAATGCTAGTTAGGCCAAATATGCAATAAAAAATCATTTTGAATTTTTGAATTTTTCCTATTTTTTGGAATATTTCTGATTTTTTTGAAATTTTTGGGATTTTTCATATTTTTGTAAAAAAAAAAATTCTAAAGGGCTGGGTCGGCCTAACCCGTGGTTCAAACCAGGCCCGACTAGGTTCCTCAAAATGATGTTGTTTCGCGCTAGAGAGACTCCTCTTGAGCATTTTCTCAAGCAGTTGGTGGGTAGTTGAACATGGCAAAATAGCCTCCGACATCATTTTCACGGCCATTTATCTCAGGCCTCAGTACGGAGCGAAAAGAACACTAGAAAAAGACTCAATTTGAGAATTTGGCTCTTTTAGGGACCTAAATGCAAAGATTTTGGAATTCAAGGCCCTCGATTGAATTTTTTGGAATTTAAGGTGACCAAAATGTAATTGGGGTTAAACCACTCACCCATGATCGAGTTGATTAAGAGATAGATTATCGCTTGTTAGGTCCCTAGTTCAAATCTCCCAACTCGCGCTCGGTGACTTACGTGGAGGTCGCGGCTGGTGGTTGTCGTACTAGCCCCCCGAGAAATAGTCGAGGTGCGCGCAAACTGGCATGGACATCTCGGTCATAAAAAAATTGTAATTGGAGTTGAAAGAAGACTAATCACTTTTTCTTTTTTTGTGGCCGTGAATACTATTTTTCTTGATTTTCAGCTATTTTTCTAATAAAAAATACATAAAATTTTGAAAAACAGGGAAAACATTTTTTTTCCTCAAAATTGGTTCCTTATTCTTGGTCAAAGGTACCAAAGCTGATTTTTAATTTTTATGAATTTTTCTTGATTTTAATTAAATTTTTAAAATGAAAAATAATTAAAAAATTGGCAGAAGTTCCAAGATTTATGTATGGAGATCACTTTAGTGCCAATATTTTTTTTAGATCACTTTAGTGCTAATTTGTAAAAAATATAGTTATTTGAGTGTCATGTTCGACGTGGCTTGTTGGAAATTATGCGTGATGCACACATAGCTTGTCGGAATCCTAATCAGCAATAATAAAAACCCAAAAAAAAAGTTCCACCTAAGCTACAACCTAAATAGAAAAAAAAGTTAAATAAAAACACAAAAAGTTCCGCCTCTGTTGCAGCAGTGAAAAGTCACAGACCTCGTTGCCGCCGCCATCGTCGCTCCGTTTGTCGGCGAGAGATATGGAATGGCTTGGGGGTCGCTAGGGTGGGATGACCCTCAACACACTCACCGTTGGGTGAGGCTCAACCTCGCCTAGATCTGGGTGTGGTCAGCCTCAATGACCCTAGCGACCCGCATGATTGGGTGACCCCCTTGGGCGAGACGAACCCGACGAGGGCGATCTCCGACAATAACCCAATCGCCTGCTTGAGGGCTGACTTGGCGAAGCCCAATTCCTCCTCGATCATGCAGGTGTCGAGAACGAAGATGAAGACAGGAGAGGCATGGGAGTGTGGATCGTTGGGGTCGTTAGGGTTCATGGAGGGGAGAGAGTACTGAATCGTGGTGTATTGTCGGAGATGGCGGAGTAGTGGGGAGGGAAGTGGTTTCACTGGTAGCAGAAGGGGCAGATCTAGAAAAAAGAAGGAAGAACAGGAAGGTCGGATGTGCTTGGGTGGAGTCAGCGACGAGCTTGGCAAAGCGACAGAGGCAGGAGCTGATGCGATGGCAGGGGCGATCGCGGGTGGATGGACTACCGAGCAAAATAACAACAGAAGGAAGAAGAGTGAGGTTGAAGACAAACAGTGCACGGGAGGGTTTTAATTTTTTTAAAAATAACTATTTTAATGTTGAAAATCTACATGTCATCCACGTGGGTTGATTTTTTTAATAAAAAAAATTGACACGTAATATTAACAAATTAATAAATAAAAAAATGCCATGTGTACTCTTTGATCGGAATTGGCACTGAAATAATCATTTTTTGGCCGGTATTGGCATTTCGGTGATCATTTGTTCTCCGATGTTGCACTGAAGTAATCGAAAAAAATGTTGGCACTAAAGTGATCTTCATACACAAATATTGTTACTTCTACTATACTTCTGCCTTAAAATTAGGTGTCAACGTTAGATTAAAACTGAGTTGAAGTGATGCATTGTGCATCATATGTTTTAGGGGTGTTAAAATTGAACTAAATAGAAAATCAAATCCAATCGGACCAAATCATCATTCTTTTTTACGGTTTGATTTATATCTGTTTGATTCGATTTTGACACCCCCAAAATCGAATCGAAAACTGAATCGAATCGAAATAACCATCCTCTTTTATTTGTATGATTTTGGAATTGCTAATTATTATCATAGCTCACTAACATTTATTACCAAAGGTTAGCATTATAGTATGGTCAAATAAGTTTTATATAAAATTACTAACTAATTATGTTCCAGATTTCACCAATTTATCTTTAATTGAGTTGTCGACTAATTTTAATCATGAAAGGTCTTGTTTCAAGTCCGTTGCACATTGTGTTTCGGTTGTTTTGAAAAAGGCCTAATAACACCTCAAGTGTCAATATTTGTGTGGTACTAATTTTTCGTCGGCTCACTTAAATATCAAACCGGAGAAAAAACAATCACTTAAGTACCAACGACGAGAGATTCCGGCCAAACTGACATTTTTTTTTATTTAACGTGGATTTTAAAAGAGGCGTTCCGGGTGTCAATTTTTTTTATAAAATAAGTCCATGTGGAAATTGTTTTTAGAAAATTCAGTCCACGTGGATTGGCTTCTACAAATTAAGCTTCTTCTTCTTCTTCTTCTTTTTCCTCGCTGGATCGGTTGTTTTCTTGCTTTTTCTTTTAGTTTCTTCAGCTGAATCAGCCCAGAGGGTGATTTTTGGTCCCTCGAAGGTTGATCTTGAATTTAATCTTTCTGGAGTGAAGGGGTAGACACCTCTTTCGTCCATATCTGTTTGCAAAATCGCTTCTGTTCTTTGCATTTCTGCCTAAAAGAAAAATTAATCTTAAGCCTGTGCATTGATTTTCGTAAGTAGCGGGTTACAAAAAAAAAAAATTCTTTTTTTCTTTCCTTTCCAGTCTTGTTACTCCAGATCTGAGTTTAATTTGCAGGTTCATACATTAGACATTTATGGCAGCGATCATGGGTTTTTGCAGTAGCAGCACAGCAACAGCTCTTGATCATGGATTTTAGCTAATTTTTTAAGTTTTTAGTAAGTTTGTAATTTTTCAATACTACGCAAAATTTTTTATTACTTTTTGGCTTTTTTAATTGCTGACTCGATCCTCCGGTGATCCACGTGAATGCCACATAAGACTTTCGACGATGTGGATGACACTCATCGGAGTTGACACGCAAATAATCGTTTTTCAAAAAAATTGACACTTTATTGATCTAAAAAAATTATTGATACTAAAGTGAGTGTCGTACGCAAATACACAAATATTGACACTTAAAGGGGGATTCAGCAATTCATTGCCTCCGCCTTTGCTACCGCAACATGTGCTTCGACTCCCATCGGCTCGGAGCGTGGGATTTAATATAGCTTAAGTGATCTAGCATCAGTATTAATGGAAAAAATAATAATTTGTTCATATTTCACATCAAATAATAAATCACCCCATTGTTTTCTGTATCAAATTTGTATTCTAGATACGATTAAAAAAAATTGTATTC
This sequence comes from Rhodomyrtus tomentosa, assembly GCA_028455895.1. Classification (NCBI taxonomy): domain Eukaryota; kingdom Viridiplantae; phylum Streptophyta; class Magnoliopsida; order Myrtales; family Myrtaceae; genus Rhodomyrtus; species Rhodomyrtus tomentosa. Next base: position 39,713,496 of record JAPCWY010000004.1, read on the forward strand.
TAGGACTTATCGTATTTACCAAATAATTTTGTTTGTGTTCGAGTGACTAACCCTAACTAATATTGCCTGCCATTATTAATTGCTCCAATAATCTACCGATACTCATTTGGGGAAAACGTCAAAAAAGTCCTAAACCTATTACATTGGTGTCAATTCAGTCTCAAACCTTCTTCTTTTTTTGATAACCAAGGTGTGACATTCTGGTTTTTCCTGTCATTTCGAGACTTTTCAATAAGAATATATCTAATGGTGTATTTCAGTCGTATCTCACTCGGATCTGATCAATCTCGAGTTAACTAATCAAAAGGGAAAGTCTAACACATGACAAGGTACGTGACCTAGGGAACTCGAATAAGAAATGATACTTTGACCATAAGGATTGTCGGGGGGACATTTAGAATCATTAAAGACCGATCTAAAAATGATTAAGGAATACATTGCTAGTGTTATACGATTGGGACGCGGGTGATACCGCTTAACTAATGTATAATTTGTAAAATTTTCCTAAATCGAACTACGACGATCGAGACCGTCGGAATTAGTAATACACCCTCACAATTACATGACAACCAAAGTCGCCATGAACTGACGAGCCCTAAGTATGACAAGAATCACAGAGTCGATACGCGTAATGTCTGCAAAAGTCGTCCGTTAGTTCGGGGTAGTCTGAAAATATATTTGGCAGAGAAATAGCCCAGAGACGAGTCGCGAAATTGGAAAATGGAAAATCAAGAATTTCAACATTTTGATCGAATTGGACGTTGCATCATCGAAGGAAATTTGAATTGGAAAAATAACGTTCCAGACGACGAGAGCCAAATTACCGTTTTGCCTCTCAACGTTTGGCTTTGTCTTAATTAATGAATGAGGGCATTTTGATTATTGACCACTCCCCAAGGCTGCCAAAAATGAGGTGGTATAAGGGCCATTGGATGATCAAATGATGAGCAAAATAACAAGTGTCAATGGATGGTGGGTTAGAATTGATTGTTTAACTTTTAACCTATCATTCTTGGTAGTTGACCCGGCCTAATTGGTGTATGCTCCCCCTCCTCCCTTGGTTCAGCCGAAGGCCCTCCTCCATTGCCATACATCTCCATCTTCTTCTTCTTCTTCTTTCCCTTACCAAGAGCTTCTACCCAACCGAACCGCCGCCGCCACTTCGCCACTCTCGACCGCCACCGCCGACGACCACCAAACATTGCGTCCGCAAGCAACACCAAGCCCTGCCTCTTTCCGGCCATCTCCAAGTGGAAGTTCGACATTTGGACGCCAGTAGAGCTCCGACCAACTATTTCCCCAAATGCCGACGGATTTCGTCATAGCAGGAGGCAAGTCTTCGTTTGACCTCCATAGGACCCCGATTTGCTTCAAACTCCTAGCCAAATTTTGTTGACACACAGGGCACTTATATACTGAGCTGAAGGAAAAATTTTGGGCAAATTTGATGGATTTTTTTAACACCGAAATAGTGTTGTGTTTGAAGGGCAGAATTTGACCGGTGAGGACCGAGGAAAACCAAGGTTGTTCGTGTACTTTCGGACGTTGCCTCGCCCTCAAATTTTTGGTGAGGCTCTATAAAAAATAGAACTATATGTTAGCAAGTAGTTTAAGTGATAAATTAAGGTTTAAGAGTGAATTATAGATTGATTAACCGGGATTAGGGTAGGACCGACTAAGTCCCCAATTTCGGCTTATTATACCCAACCTTGAGGGGCTATTCGTGGTGTCTCCAAGTTATAATTTCATTATTGAGGCATATTAGGATGCCAATTGACATGTCATTGAGGATTATACTCCGTGGTTTGGAGAATTATGCGAAAAAATATTGATGGAATGGGTTGAATTCTATTAGGATATACGGTTGTCCTGCTTTGGATCCTCAATGCTGAATACTTGAAGTGTTTGCGAAGAGAATTTTGCTAAATTAAGCCTAAGGTAAGGAGTCTCTAAACCTTGGCTAGGAGAATAGGCCTCGACTGGATGATTTGGTAGTGAATTGCATGAATTTTCATGAGATTATTGTGTGGTTGCTCAATGTCTATCATTATGGATTGATGAATGCGAGTATGCTTGCTAAATGCATATACCTTGCATCGAATGCCATTTTTTATGAATGATGAATTTGATTGACTCGCATGCCGTAGACTGTTAGCTCAATGCATGGGCTTAAACTCGATCATGAAGTCTTGAATTGGAATTAAATTTGGCATGCTTGGGAACTCGTGGCACCCTGATGCATCGAGACGCAAGGTTGTGATGGCTAATGTCCCGATGCGTTGAGACGCGGAACGAGATTGATTGTGTGTCGACACATGCCTAGAACAGTATTGGAACCCAATGCGTTTAACGCGGGTTATGATTATAATGGTTTGAGGCGTAATGACGCAGACTGAGCCTGAGGCGTTTTGACGCGGGCGTGAAATATGAGTCAATTCTGGGGAATTAACTAAGTGATTTGACCTTGTGTCTCTATGCCTGACTTGGGTGATAATTTATGTTGATATGCTTGCTTGATTATCAACTGTTTGATTCCGTATGGCATTTTATGACTGATGGTTGCTTTATGTTGTTGTGCGTGCTCTTGCTCATTGTTTGCATTTATCTGGGTGTATTATCAGCATGACCTAGGGTTAGAACTTATCTTACTGAGATGTCAATCTCACCCCGTCGTGGGACCTTACTTTTTCAATCCCCAAACCCTGAAGATGCTATCGACGCATTTAGGGGATCCAAAAGAAATGACTACCTATTTTGATGAGTTTTCGGACGTACGGGGTACTGTGTATGCGAGGAAATGTACTGTTGTGTGGGTCGATGAAGGTGGTAAGGACTGGAAATCACATAGGTTTGAGGCTTGATTTCTAGGGTAGGTGGGGTTACTACTGGTCCATTGAAGTCTACAGAGGTGCCTTGAGGAGTCATTCCTAGCTGATGTCATCCCACTCGGGATTCTGTGGAGGTAAAAGTGTCTGTAGCTGGCTTGAAGAATATACCTAAGAAGACCCCTACCCTAGAGAACACTGATGAGGTGATTGAGATCGATGCCTCAAAAAATGAGCTAGAGGATGACATGATGGTTTACACTGTGGATATGCGTTCCAAGACCTTTTCAGACTACGAGCCTGATGAGGATGCGGATGAAACTGACGATTCTAGCGATTCGACCTAGGAATTTCCTGCTTTTACTTGGTTGTCTTTTGATGACCCTCGTCGGTCTATGATATTTTGGGGACTAAGAATTGTTGTTGTCTTTTGATTAAGTCTCAATCACCCTGACACGTCAGCGGGTTTAACTGACTTGCGCTTTTGTATGAACTCGTGATGTTATATGCATATATCATGTTCTCGTTATTCAGGTTCCTGTTGTTTGTGTACAGAGGTGTCGTTCATTCGTTTCTACATGCTTATTTACATTATGCATCTCTCAACTAGTAAGTCCTGGACCTTGAGAGTATAGTTGAAGGGAGTTGCGCGTTCGTGCTTGGGGCACTGGGCGTGACATTCCCGCTTGTTTGGTATCAGAGCAAGGTCAGCTCGATCCAAGTTGATTGAGAATTGGAGTAATAAGGATAGATGAGTTGGGACTGATTGGGTAGCGAGACTTTGGGAGACTCGTTAGAATTAGGCACGAAGTGCATGGCATATGAATTGGCGCATGTGGTTGACATATAACATTAGTATGATTGTGTAGTTTTGTGAAGGTCAAGCTTTGTACCTAGCATTGGAAGTCATTTCTTGATTTTGGTCGGTTGAGCGAATGATTATCGCTGATTTTGATGAATCGTTGAAGCGAATGGAATTGGGTAATAGCCAAAGATTGTTTATTGGAGTGCCTCTGGAAATTGTTATGTGGAATGTTGTTTTGTTATGACTGTTTCTTTTAAGAGATAATTTAGTACGGCTGGACTTGACTAGATGAATAAGTCTCTAATTCTGTGGTGGAATTATGGTGGTTCAAGAATAGTAAGAGAACACAAGAATGAGTAATCCGCCCAGAAGACCTGGAAGACCCAAGAGCAGAGCTTCTAGCTCAAGACCTCCTGTGGCGGAAGACCCAAGGATGGACGGAGTGCTGAGGGAACTTGAAAGGATCAGCGATCTCATTTACAGGCAGACCCAAGATAGAGATGCCACTATAGCTCAAGTTGTAGGAGTTGCTATAGCAGCTGTCAACGCCAATAACGGCAATAATGGAGGTAATGGAAACAACGGTGATAATGATCAGGGTAATGAAGTAGGTAATGCCCAGGAAGAAGTTGTTGTGGCTAGGCAAATGGGCCAACTGGTCGAACAGTTCATTAAACTGAAGCCGACCCAGTTTGATGGAACTGGAGACCCTAAATTGGTACCGAGAAGGATAGAGAAGCTTGAGAAAGTTTTTGGAGTTTTGAGTTGTACAAACAAGGAAAAAGTGTTACTGACGGTGTACTAGCTGGAGGGTACCGCAAATGACTGGTGGAGCGCAACCAAGAACGGAGTATTTCCTGAGGGAATGGCCTTGACTTGGGATGCTTTTGCTACAACATTCAATGACAAGTATTTTTCGAAAATAGCTCGTGAAAGGAAGCAAGTAGAATTTCTATAGCTACGTCAAAACCACCTGTCAGTGGATCAATACAAAGTCGAGTTTTCTCGATTGTCGAGGTACGTATCCAGAACAGTAGAGGACCCACTAGAAAAGGTGAGGAGGTTTCGGGATGAACTGAGACCTGAGCTTCGCAGTCAGATGGCGGCTCTGAACTTGAAAACTTACAAGGAAATATATGAACGGGGACAGATGTTCGAGAGGGACTTGATAGAGAGGACTGCTGCATCTGGATTGCGGCTTAGTTCATTCAGAGATAATCGCCAAACTAGTAAAAGACCGATGGCCAGTAACCGATGCTTTGTCCCTCCAGTAAGGAAGAATATAGCGAAGTCGATGCACCAAGCAAACTGAAATTGCCGCCTCTATAGAAGGAGGCATGGTAAAGAGCCTTGTCCGGCTAGGACCGGAGCGTGCTTCAAGTGTGGTCAGATGAGCCATTAGATAAGGACTTACCCCAATCAAGCTCCTGTGACTAGACCTTAAGGGCAACAACCGCAAGCAGGACCATCAACTATTATTCCCCATAATGATCAGAACCAACTCCCAGCTTAGGGAAAGGTTTATGTCGTAGCATGCAGGGAAGCGGAGGAAGCGTCTGGCATGGTCACAGGTACGGTTTATTTATGTGACCATACTGCTTATGTCTTATTTGATCCTAGCACTTTGCATTCTTTTATGTTCGCTCAATTTGCTGAATTGGTCAATATGATGCTGAAACTGTTGAATGTGATGTTGCATGTTGCCACTCCGTTAAAGGATAATGTGTTAGTTTCATTAGGCTGTACGGACTGTAAGATAGTAATTGGTGGTAGCGAAGAAAGGATAAACTTGGCTGTGTTGCTCATGTACGATTTTGATGTGATCATAGAAATGGATTGGCTGTGTAAGCAAAGGGCAGTAGTCGATTATGGTAGCAGAGTAATCTATTTTTATCCAGATGGCCACCCTAATTTTGAATTTGTAGGAAGTCAAGGAGGAACCTCGATTCCTTTAATTTCATCATTGGAAGCGACAAAGCTAATGACCAAAAAATGTCAAGCTTACTTAGTCGCGGTTATGGACACGACCGCCGTAGAACCTAAATTAGAAAATATTCCGGTAGTGTGTGAATTTCCTGATGTATTTCCCTAAGAATTAATAGGATTGCCATCGGAGCAAAAAATTGAATTTGTGATTGAGTTAGCTCCCGGAACAAAGCCAATCTCGAAGGCACCTTACTGGATGTCCTTATCGGAGTTGAAAGAGTTAAAGGTGCAAATGCAAGAGTTGCTAGATAAATGATTTATTCGATCGAGTGCTTCATTGTGGGGAGCGCCAGTGTTGTTTGTGAGGAAAAAGGATGGGTTCTTGCATTTATGCATTGACTATATACAGTGAATCAGGCAACTGTAAAGAATAAGTATCCACTGCTAAGAATTGATGATTTATTCGATCAATTTCAAGGAGCTTCAGTATTCTCTAAGATTGACGTAAGGACTGGTTATCATCAATTGAGAATTAAGAAAGAGGACATACCGAAGATACCTTTTAGGACAAAGTATGGTCACTACGAGTTCACCGTTATGCCATTTGGACTGACCAATACTCTAGCCGCATTTATGAATTTAATGCATCGGGTGTTCAAGAAATTCTTGAATAAGTTTGTTATAGTCTTCATTGATGACATTTTAATTTACTCGAAGAGTAACGAAGAGCATGAAAGGCATCTGAGGATTGTCTTACAGACTTTGAGGGAGAACTTGTTTTACGCTAAGTTTAGCAAATGCGAGTTCTGACTGAATAAGGTAGCAATTCTTGGTCATGTGGTGTCTAGAGAAGGAATTGCGGTAGACCCTGCGAAGATTGAAGCTGTTATGAATTGGCCTAGGCCTACTACAGTCACAGAGGTCCGAAGTTTCCTAGGATTGGAAGGGTATTATCGACGCTTTGCGGAGAAGTTTTCATCCATAGTCATTCCATTGATGAGATTGACTAAGAAAGAAACGAAGTTCTAGTGGACTGACAAGTGTGAGAGAAACTTCCAAGAGCTTAAGCATCGATTAATGACTGCACCAGTATTAACGATTCCATCAGGACCTGGAGTCTATGAGATATATAGCAATGCTTCGCTAAAGGGACTGGGTTATGTGTTGATGCAACATGAAAGAGTGGTAGCCTATGCGTCACGACAACTGAGGCCGCACGAGATGAATTATCCAACTCATGACTTAGAATTGGCTGCAATTATCTTCGCCCTGAATATCTGGAGGTATTATTTGTGTGGCGAAAAGTTTCAGATTTATACAAACCACCAGAGCCTGAAGTATCTCTTTTTCCATAAGGAATTAAACATGAGACAACGTCGATGGATAGAACTGCTCAAGGATTATGATTGCGACATTCTGTATCATCCTGAAAAGGCGAACAGAGTCGTGGATGCACTCAATGAAAAATCGAGCATTGCATGCCTGTTGGTTAAAGGATGGTCGTTACTCGAAAAGTTAAGGTATTCTGAATTCAAGTTGGAAGTTTGTCAACTGTCCAGTTTGGTAGCAACTTTGAGAATAGAACCTGAGATCTAAGAAAGGATAAAAGCCTTGCAGCCTACGGACCTAGAAATTAAGAAGATCATCGAGATGGACTCAACGAAAAGAAGGCAAGAATTTCAAGTGCTAGAAGACGTAATTTTGAAATTTCGAGAGCGTTTATGCGTGCCTAAGAACGAAGAGCTTAGAGAAATGATTTTATCTGAGGCTCACAGAAGCAATTACAGTATCCATCCGGGAAGCACAAAAATGTACCAGAACCTGCGTCAACATCACTAGTGGAACGAGATGAATGTAGATGTGGCTAAATATTTGGCAAAGTGTTTAACGTGTCAGCAGGAAAAGGCACAACACTGTAAGCCCAGTGGATTGCTACAACCCTTAGAGATTCTCGAATGGAAATGGAAGCACGTGATTATGGATTTCGTAATAGGATTGCCAAGGAGCCAAAGAGGTCACGCTTCGATTTGGATAGTCATGGACAGATTGACCAAGTTTGTGCATTTCATTCCGGTGCGAAAGGACTTTGCGATGGACAAGTATGCTGAGTTGTATATGCGTCACATAGTATGATTACATGGAGTACCCATAACAATTACGTCTGACCGAGATCCTAAGTTCACAGCGAACTTCTGGAAGAGTCTTCAGGACTCTATGGGAACTCGACTACAGTTTAGTATAGCATATCATCTGCAGAAGGACAGACAATCAAAAAGAACAATTCAGACGCTCGATGATATGTTACGAACGTGTGTTATAGACTTCAAGGGTGGATAGGATGATCAATTGCATTTGGTGGAATTCGCGTATAATAATAGTTATCAGCAAAGCATCAAATGGCACCTTTTGAAGCGTTGTATGGAAGGACCTGCAGGACCAGAGTTGGTAGAGCAATCGGTGGAAGCCGTAAAGATAATACGGAATAGATTGAAGACGGCATAGAGTCGTCAGAAAAGTTATGCTGACAAACGACGTAAACCCTTGGAATTTCAAGTTGGGGATCATGTTTTTCTTAAAGTTCCACTGATGCGAAGACTATCTCGATTCGAAAAGAAAGGGAAATTAAGTCCAAGATACGTAAGCCCTTTTGAGATTTTGGAACGGATTGGGACTTTGGCCTATAGGCTTGCCTTACCGCTCAGTTTATCTCAAGCACACAACGTCTTCCATGTATCAATGCTAAGGAAGTATGAGCCGGACCCGATGTATGTGCTGGATTATGAAACTATCGAAGTTGACGACAGAGTGTCCTATGTGGAGAAGCCAGACAGAATCGAAGATCGAAAAGAACAAGTTCTGAGGAATAAGACGATTCCACTAATCAAAGTAATTTGGGAGCACCATGGAATTGAAGGCGCTACATGGGAAAGCGAAAAAAACGATGAGGCGTCAATACCCCCATTTTGTTTGAATAGCTAGTTTATTGTAAATTTCTAAGACGAAATTTTTGTAAGGGGGAAAGAGTTGTGATATTCTAGTTTTTCCTGTCATTTCGAGACTTATCAATGAGAATATATCAAATGATGCATTTCAATCGTTTCTCATTCGGATCTGATCAATCTCGAGTTAACTGACCAAAAAGGAAAGGCTAATGCAAGACAGGGTACGTGGACCTAAGGAACTCGAATAGGAAATGCCACTTTGACCATAAGGAATGTCGATGGGACATTTAAAACCATTAAAAGCCAATCTAAGAATGATTAAAGAATACATTGCTAGCATTATATGATTGGGACGCGGGTGATGTCGCTTATCCAATGTATAATTTGTAAAATTTCCCTAAATCGAACGATGACGATCGAGACCGTTAGAACTAGTAATAGACCATCGCAATTACATGACAACCAAAGTCACCATGAACTGACGAGCCCTAAGTGTGATGAGAATTACAGAGTCGATACACGTAACATCTGCAAAAGTCGCCCGTTAGTTCGGGGTAGTTTGAAATTACATTTGGTAGAGAAATAGCCTCGAGACGACTCTCGAAATTGGAAAATGAAAAACCAAGAATTTCAACATTTTGATTGAATTGGACATTGCCTCATCGAAGGAAATTTGAATTGGAAAAATGACGAGAACCAAATTACCGTTTTGCCCTACAAGGTTTGGCTTTGTCTTAATTAATGAAGGAGGACATTTTGGTCATTGACCACTCCCCAAGGCTGCCGAAAATGAGGTGGTATAAGGGCTATTGGATGATCAAATGATGAGCAAAATGACAAGTGTCAATGGATGATGAGTTAGCATTAATTGTTTAACTTTTAACCTACCATTCTTGATAGTTGACCAAGCCTAATTGGTGTGTGCTCCCCCTCCTCCCTTGGCTTAGCCAAAGACCCTCCTCCATTGCCATACATCTCGATCTTCATCTTCTTTTTCTTCCCCTTGCCGAGAGCTTCTACCCAACCGAACTGCCGCCGCTACTTCGCCACTCTTGACAGCCACCGCCGACGGCCACCAGACATCGCGCCTGCCACCAACACCAAGCCCTACCTCTTTCTGACCATCTCCAAGTAGAATTTTGGCATTTGGACGCCGAGGGAGCTCCGACCAGCTATTTCCCCAAAAGCCGACGGATTTCGTCGCAGCAGGAGGTAAGTCTTCATTTGACCTCCATAGGACCCCGATTTGCTTCAAACTTCCAGTCAAATTTTGTAGACATATAGGGCACTTGTATATTGAGCTGAGGTAAAAGGTTTGGATGAATTTGATGGAGTTTTAATACCGAAATGATATTGTGTTTGAAGGACAAAATCTGACCAGCGAGGACCGAGGAAAACCGAGGCTGTTCTTGTACTTCCGGACGTCGCCTCGCCCTTAAATTTTCGGTGAGACTCTATAACACATAGAACTATATGTTAGCAAGTAGTTTAAGTGATAAATTAAGGTTTAAGAGTGAATTATGGACTAATTAATCGGGATTATGGCAGGACCGACTAAGTCCCCTGTTTCGGCTTGTTAAACCCGAACATTTAGAGGTTGTTCGTGGTGTCGCCAAGTTCTAATTTCATCTTTGAGGCATACTAGGATGTCAAATGACATATCATTGAGGATTATGCTCCATGGTTTGGAGAATTGAGCAAAAAAAATTGATGAAATGGGTTGAATTCTATTAGGATATACAGTTGTCCTGCTTTGGATCCTCAAGGCCGAATACTTGAAGTGCTTGGGAAGAGAATTTCGCTAAATTAAGCCTAAGGTAAGGAGTCCCTAAACCTTAGTTAGGAGGATAGGCATCGACCGGATGATTTGGTTGTGAATTGCGTGAATTTTCGTGAGATTATTGTGTGGTTGCTCAATGTCTATCATTGTGGATTGATGAATGCGAGTATGCTTGCTAAATGCATATGTCTTACATCGAATGCCATTTTTCATGAATGATGAATTTGATTGCCTTGCGTGCCGTAGACTGTTAGCTCAATGCATGGGCTTGTACTCGATCATGAAGTCTTGAATTAGAATGAAATTTGGCATGCTTAGGAACTCGTGGCACCCTGATGCGTCGAGACACGGGGTTATGATGGCTAATGTCCTGATGCATTGAGACGCGGGACGAGATTGATTGTGTGTCAACATATGCCTGGAACAGCATTGGAAACCCGATGCGTTTAACGCGGGTTTATGATTATGATGATCTGAGACGTAATGACGCGGACCGAGCCTGAGGTGTTTTGACGCAAGCGTGACATATGAGTCTATTCTGGGGAATGAACTGAACGATTTGACCTTGTGTCTCTATGCCTGGCTTGGGTGATAAGTTATGTTGATATGCTTACTTGATTATCAATCGTTTGATTTCGTATGGCATTTTATGACTGTCGGTTGCTTTATGTTGTTGTGCGTTCTCTTGCTCATTGTTTGCATTTATCTGGGTGTACTATCAGCCTGACCTAGGGTTAAGACTTATCTTACTGAGATGTCGATTTCACCCCGTCGTGGGACCTTACTTTTTCAACCCCAAACCCTGAAGATGCTACCGACGTGTCTAGGCGATCCAAAAGAAATGACCGCCTATTTTGATGAGTTTCCGGACGGACGAGGTACTTTGTATGTGAGGAAATGTATTGTTGTGTGGGTTGATGAGGGTGGTAAGGACTGGAAACCGCATAGGTTTAAGGCTTGGTTTCGTAGGGCAGGTGAGGTTACTATTGGTCTGTTGAAGTCTACGAAGGTGCCTCGATGAGTCATTCCTAACTGGTGTCATCCCACTTGGGATTCTGTAGAGGTAGAAATGTCTATAACTGACTCAAGAAATATATCTGAGAAGACCCCTACCTTGGAGGACATTGATGAGGTGACTAAGATCGATGCCTCGGAGGACGAGCTGGAGGATGACACAATGGATGACACTGTGGATGTGCGTTCTGAGACCTTTTCGGACTACGAGCCTGATGAGGATGCGGATCAGACTGACGATTCTAGCGGTTTGACCTAGGAGTTTCCTGCTTTTACTTGGTTGTCTTTTGATGACCCTCGTCTATCTATGATATTTTGAGGACTTAGAACTATCGTTGTTTTTTGATTAAGTCTTGATCACCTCGACACGTTAGCAGGTTTAGCTGACCTGCGCTTTTGTATAAACTCATGATATTATATGCATATATCATGTTCTCGTTATTCAGGTTCCCATCGTTTGTGTATAGAGGTGTCGTTCATTCGTTTCTGCATGCTTATTTACATTATGCATCTCTCGACTAGTAAGTCCTGGGCCTCGAGAGTACATTTGAAGGGAGTTGCGCGTTCGTGCTTGGGGCGCGGGGCGTTACACAAGGTGTTCAGGTTAGCTTGTGCGCACTTTAACTATTCCTTGGGGGAGACTAATCTCAAACCTTCTTTTAGTGTCAACTTAGTCATAAAACTTTTGCATTGATGTCGATTCAATCCTAAACCTTTTATTGGTGTCAGTTCAGTCCTAGGTGTCAATTTAGCCTTAAACTTTTTTGCATTGATGCCAATTCAATCATAAATCGGCCTACTGAATTAGCACAAATTCAAAAAGTTTAGGACTGAATTGGTACCAATTCCAAAGATTTAAGACTAGATTAGCATAAAAAAATATTTAAAATTGAATTGGCATCAATACAATATGTTTATGACTTTATTGACTGAATTTGCATCAATGCAATAGGTTTATACACTTCTCTCCCTATTTTTGCATCTTAGGAGTATTAGTGCATTACATTTAGTAGCTCTTATGTGAAATTACGGACTCTTTTGTGAACAACTTTTGTTGGAAAAAGTATCGAAAAAGTATCAAAAAAGTCATAAACTATTATATTGGTACCAATTCAGTTATAAACATTTTAATTGAATCAATTCAGTTTCGACCTTTTTGCATTGATACCAATTCAGTTTATTCATACAATTTTAGATGAAAATCGATGATGTAGATGCCGACATTGTCACGTAAGACAGTCGATGCTGACATGGACATTGTTAAATCATATTTCTTAAAAATATATCTTTTAATTATTATTTTTTTGAAACTTTAGCAGCGACCCTCTCCGGCCATGCATGTGGCCATGAAGGCCCTTGCTCATGGGTTGGCGACCCTCGTCAACCAAAACCATTTCAAAAAAAAAATCAAAAATATGCACGTCACATTAGCCATCCTGTATGACACCATTGAAGTCCACATCAACAATTTTTGTCCAAAATTGGACAGATGGACTGAATTGGTCTCAATGCAAAAAATTTCATGACTAAATTGATCAATTGAAAAGTTTAAGGCTCAATCAGTATCAATGCAATAAGCTTGTGGCTTTTTCAATTGCTTTTACCACTTTTATTTGATTGTTTGATATGCACCAACTCTCCTACTAGTTTATTATCTTTTATTTGTGTAGGTCACAAGCACGTTGAAATTCCTTTTTGCTATACGAAATTACAATCGATCTTCAAAATTACTAACTAATTCTGACGAGATATGGACGCCACAGCACTCGTCTAATCATCGTTATGGCTCCTTTTGTTCCAGCTCCTGGGTTCTAGCACCTCACATGAAGGAGGAATTTAAAGAATGCGAAAAGGTGTGATAAGGTGAATTCCGATTTTTAAAAAAGAACATGGACATATTTATTACTTGACCGACAGGAAATTCTGCTGATTTGATAGTAATAATAATAATATTGGGTCTTATATCATTTAACTATTCATAATAGATTACAATTTAAAAAACAGTAAAATACCATTGCCAAGAGGAAGTCGTGTTGTTCAAATGACGCGGAAGTCAACTTGGACTTTGTGAGTAAGATAATCAGTTCCACGATGGGCAGTTACTGCCCTGGAATCGGGAACCGCCCGCTAAGGGTCAAATCCACAAAATGAGAATCATGAACCACTCACCGATTCTTTCAACCCACTCGAGAGCCAGACCAATACTCACAAGTTTCGTAACATTCGAATCAAAATTGAACGTTGCCCAAGAGAACGGCTCAGAATAGGCCGATTCCCAGTTCTTTTGCACGTTCCTACTTCGGAGAGGGAGTCATGGAACGTGGGAGTGTGGTGGGGTAGTTACTCAACGGAAGTGGTATAGACCTTTTTCTGACCTTTTCGGCATAATCATGCTACAAAACTATCTCGATTTTAGCAAAGGGGTTTTAAAAAGTGGTTTGAAAAAAGCCATACAATTACATGGAATGCCTCTCCATAATTTACTTTCTTGTTAAAAATCTCCAATGGACGTGAAAGATGTTTGAGAAAAAAAAAAGAAAAAAAAATTGGAGAGGGGATTGCCGAAAAATGGAAGAATGAAAAGGAGAAATAGCAACCAAAGTCAATATGGGTCATTACACTTGACGTGCAATTCGCAATATTCAAACGGAGCAGGACATGATGTTTTCCGGCTATCTTTTTTTCTTTTTTTCTTTCTTCTTTCCTCCTCCTTCGTGCTTCCTCTGCCTGTGGGTCCTTTCTCCTTCCTCTGCCGACCGCGGACCTCATCAATGGCCGGCCACCCGACGATCAGCCGTGACGCCAGCCGGCAAGCCACGAGCTCATCAGATGTAGGCGAGCTTTTCTGGCGATGTTCAACTCCAACTTTAAAAAAATAAAAATAAAAGTAAATAAATAAGAAGAAGAAGAGGGAGACAAAGGTGGATGGGCAGGACTTGCCCCCAGCCGATTCCATTCAGACACGCTCGTCCGTCTTCTTCCGCGCCACCCGGACAAAGAGATTGGAAAACACACTCCTCGTTTTCAACGCCTCCTCGGTTCTCTTCTCACTACCATTTTGAGGCCCAACACATGATCCTCAACTCCAGCTCCAACCCCAACCAACCCTCCACCGCCGCCTACTCCTCCTCCTCCTCCTCCTCCTCCTCCTCCTCCTCCGATCCATCCGCCAATCGGGGCCTTGCCAGATTCGCCTCCCGGGCCGGTCCTCGACCTTGTCTTCCTCGCTCTCCTCCTCCTCCTTTAGATGAGCCTTGCGTCTGGAGATGGCGGTGGCAGCGGCGAGCTCGCCTACCTTTGGCCACTCCTAGCGGCGTTCACCACCGGCGCCGACACCCTCTCCGTCGATCCCATCCTCACACACCGTGGCCGGAGACCGGCCGAAACTGGAACGAAACTAGAAAAAAAAAAGTGAAAAAGGAAACAAATAAATAATTAAAAAAATTGAATTTTTCAAAAATTAAAAATGAAAAATATAAACAGAAAAAAAAATATATTATTAAAAGAATTCCGTGATGGAGCAAAACCAAATCCGATTTTTCATACCAAGTGAAAGAAATATTTTTTGGATCATTTTCATAGTTTAGCAAAATACCAGAAAACATTGTCATTTCATGTAAAATAACTTTCTCGAAAATATTTTTCGAAAACCTCACATTTTGGAGTTAACTCGAGCAAAGAAAAAAAATTATAAAAGAAAGAAAAATAAATAACAAAACAATGGGGGCCAAAAAAAAAAACATGACTTCGCTGATGACGTCATATCAGTTGGGTCTTCGTTAGCCATGCAAAACTCCAAAAAATGTTTCCTTCTGGAGGAGGGGAAAAAGCATGAGGGGTAGCGTGGAGCTGGTTTTTTCATAGTAAGTTCCCTGACGTGACATTTTTCGTAGATTGAAAGTCTTTAATACTCAACCATGGAATATTAATTAATAAATATTTATGTACTTTTGCGCAATCTTTGTTTCAATTTCTCTCGTTCAAGATTTTTTGACGCCCGGACGTTGCACGTCTAACTCCGAAACGGGGTACGCTGCCGACCGACGTCTATATAAAACGAAGACTTAATAACGGCCTGACCAAAAACCAGAGCTGCTCCCAAGTTCCGAACTGGACGTGGTCCTGGTCCTGGCCCTATCTTCCGTAGAGCCAGCACAAGCCAGGTCGTACGAGCGGACCATGTCCTCCGTTCCCGTGACCGAGCAAGAGACAGATCACCGTTCTCGTCCGCGTGGCATGCTGATCAAACCGTGCCTCGCAACTGCGACGCTCTCTCTCTCCTTCCCCATCGTCATCTTCCTAGCTATACCCGCGACCATGTCCCCCACCTTCACCCTCGACCCGGCATCGTCGCTCTATTCCCACAACATCTCCGATTCTCGCGTCGCCACCGAATGGACCATCGTCTTCACGGTCGAGAACCCGAGCAAACTCGTCCCGGTTAAGTACACCCACGCGAAAGCCACCATCTACTTGGACTCCGCTCCCTTGGCCCACGCCAAGGTCAGTCCTTTCGTTCAGAGACCCGCGAGCCGCGCCAACATTCGAGTTCATTTTCGCTCCGACTTGCCCAGGGCGAACGAGCTCTCCATCCAGAGCCTCGTGTTGGGTTTGAAGTGTCATGAGGTGAAGGTCGATGCCGTTCTGAGCTCCAGTCGGCGGCTCAGCTTAGGCGCGTGGTGGGCTCCCGCATTTGACGTATCCGTGACATGCAACGACGTGGTATTTACTGCCGAATCCGATGGTGGCCGTCTGACTTTGCTCGCCGGCAGCAGCTATTGCATTCTTGATCTCTTTGGGTATATATAAAGATATATTTCTTTTGAACGTAAGCAGTCGTGTGATGTTCGAGTCAGCTTTCCCTCACATCTTAATCTTAATAGTATAGCGCATTTCCCGTGTTAGCACGTTGCATTCGGAGTTTTAGACGTGGGAATCGATATATTCTACCACCTATTTTCTAGATGATGTACCTTTAACTACTCACGCATGCATATATTTTGTGATTCACGAGCGTATTACGCTACAATAAAAGTTTTATTAATATAGTAGTTTTTGGGTGACCGTGAGAATAACAATACTTTGTGGGTCACAAATTCTATAAATGATTGAACCCTAGAGTAATTTTAAATTAATTATTATTTATTTTTTTGGGCCAAAAATAAACTGTTGATCAAATAGTCATCCAAAGACTGTTGCATTATCAAAATGATTCTATCTCACAAGTAATTCACCTTTCAAACGCCCCGGACTTAATCCTAATCTGCCCCGGCCACCAATCACATCTAGCAAAAGTTGATTGTCAAATGGCTATTCCTCGGGCCTCAAAGTGGACGAGCGCTTGATCCAGAGAATTTCTGTGAAGATCAAGCCTACCAAACACCCTGTAAGAACTATTTTAACAAGACTTTAAAAAGTGGAAGAATGGACGCTTGGCTTTGTAAATATTTTACTTAGAAAATTTTATGTACCATATCTATCTATCGATACTACTATTAATAGATAGTGTAAGTGAAATTATTATGATTAAAAAATAATGGAGTGGAGTGATGTTAGAGTTGTCCCATATCGGTTGTAGAAAGAGCCGGTGGTTAGTTTATAAATGTGAAGGAAAGTCTCAACTTTTGAGCTGGCTTTTGGATTGAGAAAGCCTCAAGACCACCCAACACTGGTCTCAGAGCCCACTTACCAACAAGTCTAGACCCGCCCCTCACAGGAAGAGATGCGACCCGATAGTCACACGGGAGAGATACGAAAGCCTCAACTTTTGGATTAAGATAGGCTCAAGATGAGCTAGCTTTTGGGTTGAGATAGGATCAAGACCATCCAACAGCTGATGTGTAGTAGCGACTTAACCTTAGCGTTACATGGCTGAAAATGGCATCGGCTAGATCCTATCGAAACTCTTTTTGTCGGCTCTTACAGAACATCATTCCTACCGAGGATTCCTTGAAATTCACTGAGTGCGCATTTTCCTTCATTCAGCCTCATCCGCCGCCAGTTGCATGTATTTTCGCAGGCAGCATGCTACATGCTTAGTCCACATAGCGCTACGTAAATTACCCTGGCGTCCAAAAATTGAGCAGGAAAAATCTCGTCCTCCACCGTGTCCGACAGTACAGTTCCTTCCGGTAATACCACCTAAAAGAGACTGAATTATGTCGGACTTTGTTCTCGACATTTTTCTACCATCGATGACAAAATCAAGAGAAGCACAATATGAATATTATATATGCAGTTGAATTTGACAAAAAATGTAAGTCAATTGTCCTCAATTCATTTTCACTGAAAGAGAACTAGATCATCTCATGAACGGTCAATGCCTTAACCAATCACTAATCAGCATGGGTGACCAAAGTTTCACGGGCGGCGCAGACGAACAGTTCAATGCCGATTTCTCTCTTTAGACTAGGGAAATCGCTCATAAATTTTTCATTGGCCAAAAAGTGTTCTTCGTTAACTAAGTCATTTTCGACTAACCAAATGAGTGAAAATTTGAAAAATCAATTCCTGGAAAACGCTTTTACACAAACAAGGTTGGGGAAAAACTTCATGATGACGGAAAATATTTTACGGGAAATCGTTTTTCAAGAAAATGGTTAGTTTTCATATGTTTGGTGATTTGTGATCGAAAACATCTTTTGTTGTTTGGATCTCATTTGGAAAATGATTTCAGTTTCAGGACTTTATTAAGGCAAAAAACTTAATTTTTTTCAATTATTACTTATATTTTTTAATTTTACTTTTTTTCTTTTGTTTATTTTTCTTCTTCTTTCTCTGCCGACACTAGCCACTAGCGAGGACAAGCTTGCCCAAGGCCGGTAAGGCTCTACCTTGCCAAATTCTAGCAAGCTCGCCAATCACTAGCCTTGGGAGAGTTCGTTCTCGTCTGTGACGGTTGCTAGCCGAGGAAAAAGGAAAAAGAGAAAAAGAAAAAGGAAAATAAAAAAAAGTAAAAATAAGAAAGATCTAAAAAAATTAGAAATAAAAAAATTCATATTAACAATATTAATATATTGAAAATTCAATAGGTGCAATTCTAAAATGTGATTTCACCTCTTTAGATTTAGAAATTCACTTTCCTAATTATGTGCATGAATATTCCGTTAATCGGAAAGTGTTTTTGGTTGACAATACATTTTCGGCAATCAAACATGTGAAGCCCTGGAAAACTAATTTCCGGTGAACACTTCCCTAAGTACACTCTCAAAAGCACCTCCTCTAGGTGCCGGAAAAGGAATAGACTGTAGCTGATGGCCCCGATGTAATCAAACTACTGAGAACAAGAACGCCGAGAGAGAGAGAGAGAGAGAGACCAACGAGGTGGATGAAGGAAATAAAGTAATACCGGGGCATGAGCAACATGTCTTGGCGGGCCTTCCTTCCCTTAATAGCGGCAATTGTGGAAGAAACAAACATGGTATCTCCTTCCTCGGCCGCATACATTGGCCGTTTCTGCCCAAACTTTCTAGCTTCTTTCCGGTTTTCTTGATCTTGGCACCAACATTTGCATGTCTAACTCCCGGATGATCAGGAGCAGCCGCAACGACTTAGCCGAGACCTACTTCAATTGGAAGACCAGATAAAAAGCTTTCTCTCTTTCTCATATGTCAGATCGAAAACCAGGAGGTGCTCCCAAGTTAGGGACCCAACTGATCTCCGTCGTCTCCAGAACGAAGTACAGGCCAGTCATACAGCGAACCATGTCCTCCATTCCCGTGACCGAGCTAGAGACCCACCACCGTTATCGCCGGCATTGCAAGCTGATCAAACAGTGTCTCGCAGCATTGACGCTCTCTCTCTCTCTTCCCATCGTCATCTTCCTAGCCATACAAATGCAATAGGTTTAGAACTTTTTTACCCTTTTCCACTATTAACAACTATAAGGTTAGAATTTCTCAATTTCTTAAGGAAGTCAATCAACTTTGGTCAAGGTTGAAGAAAAGTCTACGCACCTACAAATTAATTGCTCTATTCTCGCAACGTTGCGTGGTCGAAGGGATGAGTTTAGGGGTCAGTGCCTCGTTTCTACGGATCCGCGGTGATCCATAGATCCGCTTGGACTCTCCCAAATTCTCACCTCGTGCGACGGCGGGATTTAGGAATCGACCTCAACTTTAACGTGCGTGGTCGGGTGACATGTGCATAAGTGTACATGCTTCAAAGTTGTCACCACTCTTTGGGTAACCTGGTTGAGCGATGGGAGAAGTCGCTCAACTAGTACGAAACCAGAGATGTGGATATGGCGACTTATACTTTCGGTATCTAAGTTGAATGATTTTTCTAACGATAAATTTTATGTTGACAATTTGAGGAGAGTCCTAAAATGTAGGAGTTCTTGCAATAGGAATTATTATCCTAACAAACCCAATCAGTAAGAAAATTGTACAAATCAAGGATCCAAACGTGTGAATAATACACATGAACAAAATACATGGCATCCATAGTATAGCTCCTAATGGCCTAAGAAAGGGTATTTGAAGTTCGGAAGGACTTCGAGAAAGATTCAAAGTCGAATTGACGTGAGGGGAAAAATAAACAAAGACAATCCACCCATGAGGGGGTAAAATTATCATTTTTAAAAGGGATTACGAACCCAAAACATCAAAAATAGGATCGACTAGTTAAATGTGTCTATTTCCTATTTTACGACATTTTTTGAAATTTTCGAGAAAATTGGAGACATGTTACCCTTCAAGAAAAAAATTTGTCATTTTTAGGAGAGTCGGAAGGTGAAAACACCAAAAATAGGATTGGCCAGTCAAAATGGCCAATTTTCTAATTTTTGGAATTTTTCTTATTTTTTTTCATTTTTTTGGATTCCAAAAAAATCATTTTTTAAATTTTTTATTCAAAAATATTATCCGGACCGGGTCGGTTGACTCGGACCACACCTCGCAGACGCGCGGCCCTGATCGACGTCGGCTAAAATGACATTATTTCTAATTTTCTTGAATTTTTTTGGAATTACTGGCTTTTTTATTCATTCTGTAGATTTTTATTCTATTTTCTAGTCGAATGGGCCACGTGGCAATCCCATGTCCCTCCGATCTACTGATTAGATCTACGATTAGGATCAAGCGACGTAGCTACTCTGCAACTGTCCGATCAAGCCCTTTTTTATTTGTGAAAATATTTTTTTAAAAAAATTATCCAACGATCAGAAATGTGACGCGTGGCAAAACCTCAGCAACGCGATCACAAAATTGTTTTATTTATGGAAAATTCTGATCTTGACACGTGGCGAAAGCATCTCCGGCGGTGAACAATAAAAGTAAGAAAAGGCCATGTTAACATCGAACCAATGCCTGAACGTGTTTCATAATTCCTAGCTGGCTCAGGTCAAGCTTTCATCATCGCCTTCACGCCTCCATTCATAAACGAACCTCGAGCTTCTCATTGATTCAATGAGCCACATGAGCCGGTTCATGGAGCCGCTCGTTCTACAAAGGCAACAATTTAAGCAATTTCTCTTTTGTTGCTAAAAATGGATTTGGTTCATGTCGGGTACGAGAATGCGTAGCTACCATTTTGTACGTTATTTTGTACTTTATGTAAATGGACTGATTTACCAATATGCATGAGGTCCTGCTAGCAAAGAGATTGGGGGTGGGGACGCTAGTATCAAAAGTGCCGCATTCGCCTTTCACGCTCTGTAAAAAGTCAGAGTAAAAGTTAGAGAGAGGAGTTACAAATAAGATAGACAAAATAAAAATGTAAATGGGTTAATTTGGGTCGGACTATTTTCGATTAATACAAATTAGGCCGGGAAAAGTGTCCACAACGTCAGAAACCATTTGCGTTGGTGCCAATTCAATCATAAATCTTTTTTATGCCAATTCAGTCTTAAATTTTTTGATTTGGTGTCAATTTAGTTCTAAATCTTTTATGAGTGCCAATTCAATCCTAAAACTTTTGCATTTGTGCCATTTGCATCAATCCTGTTAATGTTAATCGGAAATTGCTGACGTGGACATCGATTATCTTGCGTGGTACTACTCGTGTTGACTTGGATATTTGTTAATATCATTTATTGAGATATAATTAACCCGTATAGCAATCCATCCCATTAAAGATGGGTTAAGAAATTGATCTATGACTGATTTTGATAGGTCTGATCCAACTTTTTTTTTTTTTGGTCGAAAGGTCTAGTCCAACTTGACCGTTAGATTAGCGAAGAAATAGAGGGCAAAGTCTGAAGAGCGCCATATATGTATGTATGTATAGCAAGATGCATCCTTCTTCGCAAATTCCATTCGTCTGAAAAGCATTTTTTTCATGGCAGAAAAAGAACCAAATAAATGCAAACTTGAGTGCGTGCGTGTGTGGGTGGCCTCTCGTCACACCTATCTCCTACTTTGTTGTACTCTTAGTCTCTTTTGTTCACTAACTAAAATGAGATTTGATAAAATTCTGAGGAATGATACTTCTCCCCTTTCAAACCTAATTGACATAACTTTCAATGCATTGAAAAATCAAAGATTATATTTTGAAAGATTTGAGAAACATCTAGAACCATTATATGTGTGTGTATTTCCCCATGGTTCAGAAATGCCATCTATGTTCATAAATAGCGCCTGCAGAATATTTGTTTTGAACCCTATGGAAAGATTCTTCAGAAATAATATCAGAAGGAGTAGCACAAGAATATCAAAGTTTTTGGGGTTCTAATTCTTCTTCCAATAGTTCTATATCTTAGTTATCTCAAACTCCAGATCCTTTGCATAGAGAAGAAATTGTTATTGAGAATTTTAATAAGTCTATGTTCCATTCGTAAATGTTGGATAGTATTAACTATCCAACATCCTTGAAAGTCCAAGATGCTATTTCTACTCACATATATTCTATATCTCAGCATTTCATAGGTAACCCTTCTGTCATTAGAGATCGTAATTAAGATCTTTCTAATCTTAAATGTCGTTCCCTCGGAGAATTTCGAGAATACAAAGATACATTTTTTAAAAGAGTTCTCCTCCGTCCAAATTGCAATCAATCTTTTGGAAAAAAATTTCTTGCGGGAATTCCAATTTTAATAGGAAACCAAGTTCGTAATAAAATTCACGAACAATTTGGAGAAAATATTCCTTTTGATTCCCTTTCATATGGTGAACTTGTTTCTTATATTTATAAAATAGAAACTCAAATGTGCAATAACATTAAGCTCCAAAAATAACTCAAAAAAGAAAATCTCTTACCAGTAAAGGTCTAGGAGATTTCTGCCGTCATGATCCTTCCTATTCTTTTAATTCAAGTTCTAAAAAATGTTCAGGCTATTGTCCTCCTGAAAAAATCTTTTGCGAAAAAGAAGAAAACCTTTAATAAAAAGTTTCAAAAGAATTTTTCTAAGAAACCCATTTCTAAACAACAAATAGCAAAGAAAGACAAAAAGGATTTCAGTAAATTTACTTGCTACAATTGTGGAAAGAAAGGTCATACTAAATGTCATTTGAATAAAAGGATTGATGAACTTGAAATTGATGAAGATATTTTGAATCAATTAAATCAACTTATGATTGAAATTGATGATGACACTTCTAATTATTCTTCTAGCGAAGAAGAAGAAGAAGAAGAAGAAAATGGTCTACAGGTTAATGACATGAAATAACAGATTTTGAAAAAAGAAGTAAATGTTTTGACAAAAGAAGAACAAGATATTTTGGATGCAATTGACAATACTTCAGATTTTGAATTTCAAAAACCAAACTTTAAAATTTCTAGGACTTCATACTTTGAAAATACTTATAATCTCATTGAAATTTTAAATAGAGGAAAAAGACTTAATTCCAGACCAACAAATTCTAATGACATTCAACATGAAATAAATGAACTCAAAAGAGAAATTAAAATTCTAAAAATCAACCAAATTGACCAGCAAAAAGAATTTTTGGATTTTAAAAAAAATTAAAAAGAAAAGAGAAAAAAGAATATCTTCCTAAATGTGAAGAAGAATTTGATCATTCAAACTTTTTACAACTTCTTGCTGAGGTAACCAGTAGAAAATGGATAATTGACATTTCTATAAAAATTAATAATGAATTTGTTTTAAATACCACAACCCTTTTTTATACTGGTGCAGATTTGAATTGCATTTGAGAAGACCTTATTCCAACTAAATATTTTGATAAAACAACATAAACTTTAAAATCTACATCTAGTGATCATTTAAAAATCAAATACAAACTCCCAGAAGCTTTTGTGATTAAAGATAATGTCTCTCTAAAAACATCTTTTCTATTAGTAAAAGACTTAAAAAAGAAATGTAATTTTAGGCACCCCTTTCATAAATTTAATTCAACCCTTCATGTTTATCCAAGAAGGAATTGAAACACAGATTTTAGAAAACAAAATTATTTTCTATTTTGTTACAAAACCCCAAACTAGGAATTTAAATATTCTTCAAGAACGCTCTATAAAAGAGATAAATTATCTCATAAGAGATAAGGAATCCCATCTTTTTTTAAAAAAAGAAGAATTAAATTATCAAAAAGTTGAGCAACAAATTAATAACCTAGATATCAAAAAGAAAATTTTGATTTTAGAACAAAAAATAAAAGATGATCTTTTCTATATTCCTAATAATGATTTTTGGTAAAGAAATAATCATATTGTGACTTTACCTTATGAATCTAATTTCTCAGAAAAGGATATTCCTACCAAAGCAAGACATTCACAAATGAATAGCGAACTTTTACAAATTTGTGAAAAAGAAATTGAAGATTTACTTAAAAAATGATTAATCCGTAAGAGTCAATCTCCTTGGAGCTGCCCTGCTTTCTATGTCAATAAAAATGATGAAATAGAGTGAGGGTCCCTCGTTGTAGATTATAAATCTTTAAATAAAGCTTTAAAATGGATAAGATATCCAATCCCTAATAAAAAAAGATTTTTTGAGCCATCTTTACTCTTCAAAAATCTTTTCTAAGTTTGATATAAAATTTGGATTTTGGCAAGTACAAATCGCTAGATAAAACAGTTATAAGACTGCTTTTACAGTTCTATTTGGACAATACAAATGGAATGTAATGACTTTTGGATTACAAATGCTCCTTCTGAATTTCAAAGAATAATGAATAGCATTTTTAATCCATATTCTGATTTTATAATTATTTACAGAGATGATGTTTTGATTTTTTTTCTCCTAATTTAGATTCTCATTTCAAACATGTGAATCATTTCTATAAAATTGCAAAGAAAAATGGATTGATTTTGTCCGAAAAAAATATTTTCTTATTTCAAACAAAAATCATTGAAAGGTCCATTCAATTTGCTAATAAATTCCCTGATGAAATAAAAGACAAAACTCAATTGCAAATATTTCTTGGAAGTTTAAATTATGTGATTGATTTTATTCCTAATATGAATATCATCTGCGAACCTTTACATCAAAGATTGAAGAAAAATCCAATCCCTTGGACTAACTTACATTCTGAGGCTATTCACAAGATCAAAACACTTGTTAAAGAAATTCCTTGCTTACATATTGCTAATCTCTTTGCTTTTAAAATTGTTAAAACAGCTGCCTCTCAAATAGATTATGGAGGAATTTTGAAACAAAAGAATGGCCGTAAAGAACAAATTGTTTAGTTCATTTCCAAACATTGGAATGAAACTCAACAGAATTATTCCACTGTCAAAAAAGAAATTCTTGCTATTGTCCTTTCTATTTCTAAATTTCAAGGCGATTTATTAAATAAAAAATTCTTGCTTAGAATTAATTGTAAATCTGCAAAAAGATGTTTTGAATATTGCCTCAAAACAAATATTTGCCTGATGGTAAGCTATTTTATCTATTTTTTATTTTGTCATTGAATTTATACACGGTGATTCAAATTCTCTACCTGATTTTCTTACAAGAGAATTTTTACAAGGGAGAAATCCATCACCACCATGCCCCCCAAAAAGGACAAAGCCAGAGCGTCGCTAGAAACGGTAATAGTCCCCACCAAACTTATACCAATCGGAAGCTGGCTTGAGGCAACCCAGTCACCGGAGAAACCACAAATGTCTCAATACTCTGTCTCTCCTAGCCAACCTTCACCTTCAATACCCCTTTCTCAATTGGCTACAATCCTCCCGAAGAATATTTTGAATGGTTTACAAAAATCCTTGGGCACTAATATTTATATTTATGAAGAGTTACAATCTCCTATCCCAATAAAAATCTTTTTAATGAGGTGGTTCTTCGGTCTCAACCAATTCCTCTCAAAACAAAATTAAAATTCTTTTTGAAAAATTTTGAAAAAATCATTACTGTTGAAAAGGGTTTCTATCTTGAGAATCCTTATATATTCGCAAAAAATATGTTTGGAAAAAATCATTTTTATACTCCTTATGATACCTTAAAAACAATTGAATTTTATGAAAGAATTTTGATACAATCAGATTCAATAAAATTTAAACATTTCCCCGACAAAATTCATCCAGAAATTATCAATTATTCCACCGCAAAAATCATTAGGGTCATACACTCGTCTGAGTGGAATACATCTCCTTCTACTTCAGTTAAACACAATACTCATCTAACTGAAGTCCTTTCTATCAGACCATCATTCACATATTTTGATTATATGCAAGCCTGGTGGAATGTCTTTTTCAGACAGAATCCACATACCACTCATACTTGGCTTTTCTATTTTGAACAATCTTTTAACATTTCATCCCTTCCCTTCTGGTTCATCAGATGTTCAGATAATTTTGGCCCTAGTCTCGAAATACTCCCTACGAGTATTAAAGAATTTTATCAACTTTTTGTGACTTCATTCATATCAACTCCACAGGAGAAACAATATCCACAGCTTTTAATGTTCGCAACAAACTTCCAAATTTCTTGGGTTTCTGCATGGGAATTTGAATACAAAAAGAGTACTCAGGATCTCAATATTTTGATATTAGCCAGACGTAACAAAACTAAATGGTGGGATGGTTTTTCTTATTGGGACAAAGTCTCAACCACAGCTATCCACGACTGGCAACAGCAAAGGAAAGCACCAATCTTGATGAAGACCTCTTTTCTACATGACAAAGCATTAGCAGTTTCTTTATTGGCTAGTTCATCTACATAACAAGATTTCTACCAAATGATGAAACAAGCCATTGCTAATTATGAAGAATCTCAAGCTGCATCGTCACATCATAGTGGAAACACAAATGAAGATGACTACTACAACATCAACCTTGAAGATTCTGACTAATACATTTTGAATACCGTATAACACTGTAAATTATAGACTTTTACCGTACAATGTACACTGTAGCAGCTTTTTAATGAACACTTTAGCACTGTACACTGTAGCCACAGTAACTTTTCTATCTTTAAATATCTGAACTCTCAACGTTCAGAAGGGCACTTTTTCTCAGCCATTTCTCTCTCTCAAGTTCTCTCTCTCTCCCAACTCTTAGAGAAGACCTTTAGCAGAGATACCCTAAAAGCATTTCGATCTTCCAACCTTTTGACCTCATACCTTTAAAACCTAAAACCCCATTTTTGAAGCAGCATTACTATACACTTCCTAGAACTAGATCCAATAAGTTTTCTTATATATCCTATAAAAATTTCTCATCATGACAAGGAAATTCCAACCTCTCCTTTTAAGACACCTCTAAGACAAAGAAAACAAGAACTTAAAAAAATTATAGAACAGAACAATTTCACAAATTAACATATACACACCATAGGAATCCAATTGGATAGGATAGAATCTTCCATTAAAAATACCTATTCTATTCCTTCTTCCTCCCATTCCGTTCGGCCACACTAAAATTTGATTATCAGGTTTTGGAGTATTAATCCTTAAAGTCTGCTCTACCATGAAGCAGTATTAATATACACTTCTTGGAACTAGATTCAGTAAGTTTTCTTACATATCCTCTGTTTCTACGCCCAGATCTACCTATTGTGATTTTCCCTGTATATTTAAATTTTTCTGCACTTGTAAGCACATATCTAAAGATCTTTTTGATATTTGTTGTGTAAACTTTCGTTCTCATTCAATAAAAGTATATGTATTTTCTTATCTTGCCTACTATACCCACAATCGACAGGTTTAACCGCCTGTGGAGTTCAAAGGCATTGTCTCTTTACATTTCTGCAACTGTAATTTAGTTACTATTCATACCCCATAATCGGAAGGTGGAGCCTCTTTTTATAAGTTGTTGCGGTCAAATAGCCGTGTGTTTCTCCAAATTGATGGTGTGTGTGTGTGGGCGTGTGTGTATATATTGTTACAGATCTCTTAATAAATGCTTGCCCACTATAAATGGTCAAATGTATTTCCAAATCTCTTACAGTAGATATTGTTACAGATCTCTTAATAAATGCTTGCCCACTATAAATGGTCAAATGTATTTCCAAATCTGTTAGTGAAAGCTCGGGTCATATTCAGTTTTGGGTAGAAAAATAAAGTAGGGTACCTCAAATTACACTATTACTTGTGGGTAGCGACGATTCATATTTGCCAATAAAATCATTAGCAGCAATATCTCAAATAATAGCTAGTCATCATTATATACACAATAGATGACTTATATTAATCAGCATGCCTATTGCATTATGAAAGTTTATTCTTACTAATTCCAATCGCTAGTAATTCGGACGTCAATATCAAGAAAGGAAAAGAAATGTAAAATATGAATTGTATAAGGGAGTCGCTGCTCTGACTGTCTAGCAGTACTATCATTATTTTTAGCCTCGCGATTTTTTAATTATTGAATACTTTATGCAAAACACGCCATGATGGTATGTGGATTTATAGTCAAAAATAACTGATAGAACTGTCATACCGTCGCGAAAGCATTTCTCATTGTATAAAGGAATGAATAAAATGAGAAATAAAGAGTTTCTGCTTATCAAATTATTTAAGGTGAGCGTTTTTCCTATGAAATTTATCCCCTGCAACAACTTGCCTGATCTCTATAATAAATTTTTGCAGCTCATTTGTCATTGTTCAGCAAGTCATCTTCCCCTCCACGGTTCTAGTTGAAAGAGCTGGTAGGGATTTACCATATTCGGAAATTCTAAAGAAGCCATCGAAAGAACTATGAGGTCGCATCACGCGCGATTGCCACCTCAACCGCGAGAGAAAGGAAAATGGAAATGAACATCATTAATTACAGATGAAAGGATGTGAAAGAAACAATCGATAGCTTTGTTATTTGAATTACGCAAGATAGATTATTCATGTATATTTTTATCCCCTGCAATAACCTCCTGGACCTCCAAAGCTAATGATGTAGCCACTTTTGATGTTTGCTATCACAGTCATGGTTCAACAAATCACAAACATTTGATCTATCCACCCACTTGCTCGTCTTATTTGAAGGAGGTAGGAATTGGCCACCCGATCGAATAAAATTGAGTCTTGGAATGATGGCGGAATGCTCGATAATACCATCCGGCTTGTGAGCACTTCCCATCGGTGGACAGATTTCATTACTTCCAGCTATGCCAATTCCTCCTGGGAAAAGTACCAAAACAGCCCTAAACCTATTGCATTGGTACCAAAATAGTCCTAAATCTATTGTATTTATACGAAAATAGTCATAAATATATTACATTGGTATCAATTCAGTCATAAACCTATTAATTAGACCTATTCAGTCCTAAACCTTTGGGTATAGGTACCAATTCAGTCCATCCGGCTAATTTTAGTCGGAAATTGCTAACGTGGATGCCAGGAGTTGTACGTAGCACTCACATAGATATTTCAAGTAATTTTAAAAAAAAATTAATTTTAATCTTTTTTTATTTCCTCTTCATTGCTAAAGCCGCCCCACCCCCCAACGCCACTTCTTTCGAAACCCAACCACCCGAACTCCTCCCGCCGAACAGCTTCGTTTCCTCTCATCGATGTCACAGAAGGCCAAGGTGCTGGATGTAGCGATGGCGACGGATGGAGGCCGTCAGGGAAGCGGCTCATTGGGGAACGCGCGATGGCTGAATCGCTAGACCTCATCGGATTTGGAAAAAAGATGCAAGGATGCCTAAGGGTCTGCTGGGCTTCAATGGAACCTGAACATTCTGAAGAGTGGTGAGCGAAGGGAGAATTGTCAAAAATGTTCTATATTTATTACACTAGTGCCAATTTAGTTCTAAACTTTTTTTTGGTGCCAAATCAATCATAAATATTTTGCATTTGTGTCAATTAAGTCCTAAACCTTTTATTTGCGCTAATTCAGTCCTTAACCTTAACCTTTTACATTGGTGTCAATTTAATCCTAAATCTTTAATATTTATGTTAATTGAGTTAATCAAATTAATTTTTTGATCGAAAACGACTGATGTGGACATCGATTATCCTACGTGGCATGACAAACATTGATTTTGATACTTTTCAATATTATTCTTTAATTTTAAAGCTTTTTTTGGTTTCTTAAAAAATATTTTTTGAAATTATTTGAAATATCAAAAAATATTAAAAAAATATTAACGTTAGCGCAAGCCGTGTCAGGTAGGACAATTGATATTTGTGTCAATAGTTTTCGGTCAAAATTGATCGAATTGACTCAATTGGCATAAATATAAAATATTTATGACTAAATTAGCACTAATGCAAAAAATTTAGAATGAATTGGCACCAAAAAAGGTTTAGGACTTAATTGGCACCAATGCAAAAGGTTTAGGATTGAATTAACACCAAAGAAAGGTTTAGGATTAAATATGGCACTAGTGCAATAGGTTTATGACTTTTTTGACACTTCTCCAGGCGAGTGAGTCATCTGGATCTACCGAGTTATGGAGCTATTGGACTGACTAAGGTGGGGAAGTCAAAACATGAAGGTCTTGTCGAAGCACAACACTGGAGTTTCTGAACCAACGGTGACTCTATAGGTGGACCATTGGGCGGCTGCATCTGTTTTGGGAGGAGCTGCGTCTAGACTCAAAACGACAGGTGGTTCTTGTGGATGAGCCAATGGGGAAGAAGGGAGAGGGGGCTCTGTTGCAGCCTGCAGGGTGAAAGGGAAAGGTAAAGCAAAAAAAAGAATGAAAAAATAAAAAATTGATCAAAAATATTTTTAAAAAAATAATAAAATAATTTCTTGAAAGAAAATTACTTCAAATGTCCATGTCAGCGCCACATAGGATCGCTAGCATCCACGTCAGTGATTTCTGACTAAAATTGGCTGAATGGACTAAATTGATACCAATACCAAAAGATTTAGGGCTGAATTAATCCAATTAAAAAGTTTAGGACTGAATTGGTACCAATGCAATAGGTTTAGTACTTTTTTGGTACTTTTTTCCAATTCCTCCCCAAGTTGTATGCAGTGAGCCATTGCGCAAATACCGGAATAGTTCCTTTGGCCAGTAGCCTACTTCAATCGCTTGATCGGTCACAACCAACCACCAATTACCAATTTCTGTATCCCGATCAAAAATAAATTTCGATAATAAGTGCTAATAACACGAAAAAAATACAGAAATTACTAACAATAGTTTATTTCAATAAACGTTGTGATGTCACACCATGCTTGGTATTAATGAGAACAATAATTATACAACATGCATGCAATGATTGATTATATGCTCATATGGATAACTTTCAATAAGGAAGAATGATAGCGAAAGTTGCTAATTTTGAGAACAAAACTATTGCTCTTTAATATATCTTAAGAACCATGAAAAGATCAAACATACCTGTCTGATAAAAATTAAAAGCTCCTTTAAAGGTCCACCATAAGTAGAAACGTGTTCAAATGGATGACCAGGGGTTATTTCCCTATCCACCTAGACAAAACCCGAACATAGGACATTGTAGCATCCATTTCGATAGCGATCACCTTATGAGGACAGTGCTTTGGTTAATAATATTCAAAATATCTCCAACTTTTAGTTTGGATTCCCAAAAAATCAGTAAAAAAATGGTTCAATCAAGAATTAACAATTATCTTCACAACTCGCTTGTCCAATATGTGAACAACTTACTAAGAGTATCGCCAAATAACTGTGGAGAAACCTAGAAAAATATAAGATTTTGCTCTCAGATCATTTCACCTTATATTGAACTACATGTTTGAAAAAAAAAATATTGACATTGATTTATGTAAAAAAAAAAAAATTACCACCCAATTAGCTATGATCATGCTAATTTGCTCTGGGGGACCAGTTTCAATCCACACAAAATCTTACATGGTATCAGAGCCAGTGTTATTTACTTCCGTGTATGTGAGCCCACCCCCCATTAATTAATTTCCAAGTGTAGTTGCACGTGAGAAAATGTGTTAAAGTTGTTGTTGTTGTCCCACATCGCTTATGAATCAGTGTTGTATGCTTTTTATATTCAGTTGGTTGTGGTCTTGTAATAGTTGGTCATGAGCAACAGTAATATTGAAGACTGTCATACCTTCACCTCCGCCATATTTAATATTTTCTATCTCGTTGTCTGTTAGAGAAACCAAATGATAATTTATTATTTAGACTGCTAGAAAGTGACATAAAACTAATTAAATAATTTCTTATTCACCTATGCCTACCGGTCTTGCTTTAAAATATTATTTTTTGTACCCGAATGATCGAAAGAACGGATTTTGAGATTGTCACAAGTGGATATTTGACCTGTGGCTCTCGTGTAATTCATATGTACATAACCTTATTCATAGATTTGAAAAGAAATCACTAATGACATTGTATGTGTGTAAATATGCATGTCACCATAGGAGAGAGGTATAGTACGTGTTGACTTTTTTTTTTTTTTTGGGTCTGAACATGTTGATTTTTTTTTTGGGTCAACATGTTGACTTGAAGAACAAATATTTTGTCCCACAAACGTGGCTTAAGGCATCTTGGGCAAGGACCTTGCCCTCATCAAATCTTCTTTTGTTACTCGACGAATGGGTACTGTTCCAATGGGGCAAGCTTCTCTCAACCCAAATCTTGCCGATTTTGCATTCGAAGAAGTTCTGGACAAGCTAGTGACAGGTAGACTCGGCTTTGTCTACAAGAAGGAAAAAATTGATTATAGAAGAATCAACTAGACTATCTCACCTAAATTCTATGGTATTGATCGGCATATTTATCAATTGATTCGGGAGAAAATAATAAATTCTTACATGAACCTTATGATTCTTCAGTAGGGGATGATCGAGTGCCGGTTGTTTGTTTATATCAACATGGTCAATTGCGTCTCCTTCTTCAGTCTTGCCAAAATCAAACGCAGGTAGTCCGAGCAGCAATCATATTCAAAGATTAACGGATAAATTGCAAATATCTCCATGAAATTTAAATGGGACTACTTCAAAAAAGGGTTTGAAGGAAAATTACCGAAAAGGTCTTGATGGATGGTTTGTTCATAGTTCTGACCTATCTTTCCAAGTCTAAATCATCCACTTCCGAAATATATGCCATCTCACATAGAGAAAGACTAAAGAATATGAGCAGCAACGGCACAAGTTCCACATTCGGTCTCATTGTGAGAAAAAAGAAGCGTGAAGTGAAGCCCTCTAGCAGATAGCTACTCTTGTTCATATATTGAGAAAAATACTCCCTTTTTGTTGATAATATACCACCGAGCGATTTAGTACAATGGTGAGGAGGTTGTACATTTTGCTACAGATCGCCAGTTTGAGCAATGCAATTAGATTGGAAAGATGGTGAAAGAGAACTGATTTCGATTCCGAACTTGGAAAGAGATAAATTTAGGAGAGACTGAGAACTGTCTTTGAATAATGCATCCTTGCCACTATCCTAAAAAAATTGCATGTTTGCCACTTGTCTCACTCTTTCATCATCATATCTTGGGTATTTATTGCCAGAGCCAACGTTTTTCTCGACGAACAAATATACATCTAAACGTCAAAAAGATAAATATATTCATTACAGAGAGAGACAATTTAGGTATGCCTGGAAATTAGAGCATCGAGAGGCTAAAGCTTTTGCGTAAATTAATGCATGGTTGCCATCTTTTTACAGAGCACATGTTAGTTCAAATTCAAAACGCATATGAATTTAAAGATTTGATCTATTTCAAAAAATGAATTCTAACTCCTTTGAAGTAACAAATTATTTAACTTAAGAAGAAACATATAATAAATAAATAAATAAAAACTGACGCTATTTACACTGTCATTTTGGCTAACGTACTCCCCTTTTTAATTTATAGACTGAAATACCCTTCTCCATCTTTAAGTTATTGTTTTTTTTATCAACCTAACCAATATAACTGCTTTTATTTCTATTTTTTTCTTTTAAATATATCAAATTCACAATATAAATGTCGAATTACACCCAATAAAATATCATTTTATAATGCATCAAGTTATCACAAATCTTAGAGAAGTTAGTTATTCTTAATTTATGATCTCATACTTTTAAGTAGAAGAGCTATATAAAATGTTTGAAATTTTTATTTATAACGGTTTATGAACACACAATTAACTGTATATTTTTATTGAACTAATTTGAGGAAAACTTTATTACAAAGTTGAAATTTAAAATCCAATATAATTATCAAGTAGATTTTGATCTTGTTGGTAATTTTCAAATAGACTTGTAGGTTTTTGAAGTTACAAATCCCTTATTTGTGCCTTTTTTTTATCTTTTCACATTTTAATATGAATTGTAAGACAGGGTTGAAAATTGTTTAGACATCTGCATTTTCAAACTCGCGTAAGTTAATCTACTTGCTATGAGATTGAATTTATAATAAATATTAATTTCTTTCTTTATATCAATAGTTGAACTACGCGAAATTCATATTTTTCCTTTATGTATTTTTCCTTTGTTAATGTATATCTAAATACAAATATGTTGGACATTTTATGATGCTTTTTTAACAAATTAATCTTTTCCATTTTGTGATCAATTCTACTTTTTTCATTTTTATCAAGATCGACTAAAAATGAAGGTAGATTTGTGGATTAGCCTGTTATAAAAAGAAACATTTAATTAAAGAAAAAGGAGGGTATTCTAGTAAGTTAACTAGTAAAAATGAGTATCTTATTGAAAAATGGGAGTGGAAATGGCGCCGTAAAAAAAAAATTACAAGAGTAAGTTTGGAAAGTACTGAAAATTTAAGGAATCATGTTAGAGATTTAGTTTTCGTGTGAATTACGATTTTCTCCATCTAAAAGTTATGCCATTATAATGTCACCATAGGCTTCTGATGGAACTTATTAAGGAAAGTTATTTGAGTTTGTTTTATTACGCATTAGCAAATGGGCACACACTCACATGTGTTCAACAAACTAGCATTTGAAACATGACAAAAGATAAATGTTTTTCACTCCAAACATGGAAAAAGATTAGAGAGACTGAAAATTTTGTCTTTAAACAATCCATACGTGCAACTATCCTGAAAAATGCATGTTCGCCACTTGTCTCGTTCTTTCATGGTCATGTCTTGCATAATTAAGAGCCAACATAGAGAAGTGTCATATATGACACAAGGCACTTCCAGGCAAGGATGGATCCAAAAGAAATTTCTTGGGGCGGCTAGGTTGGCGGACAATATTTAACGAAAAAACTATCTTTAATCCAAATGATTACAAATTCCAAGCATTTAGAGAAAAGGTTTTTAGAGATTCGATCTATTTGAAAAAAGTGAATAGTAATGCTTGTGAAATAAAAATTATTAAATTACAAAGATAAATAGTTCGAGTAAGTTTGGAAAGTGCTAAAATTTTAAGGAATAATCAAATCTAGAGATTCAATTTACATTTGAATTGTGATTTGTCCATCCATTAATGTTATGTCATTAAAATGTCACCATAAGTGTTGTTTGGTAGTCAGATAAAAGTGAGTATGGAATAAAATATATCTCATCCAGTGCTTGGTTTCTGCCTAGGATAGGATAAAGTTGAAGGTAGGATAAAAGTGGACGGGATTTATTATATCTATGGTACAAAAGCTATTTTTCTCGAACAACAAACTTCTTATATTAAAAGCATTAAAGTAATATTTGCGTTCTAATATAAAAAAATTCAAGAGGTTTATGATTTAATTGGTTATAAAAAAACGTTAGGACTAAATTGAGACAATTGAAATATGTTTAGGACTTTTTTAGTAATTAGTATTTCACATTTGAAAACCCAGAAATGATTTTAATGTTCGCATCCCCAGTGCCTAAGGCACCACCGAACTCGTGTTGTACCTCCCACCATGCTTGGTCCTTGTTGGGATACACGTAATATGCATAGGTAAAATACTAATTTTAAACGCAGCGAAAATAAAACTCATATATGTGTTTCCAGAGTTGTTGGTCTGTGTTTCATCAAAAATCACATCAAACGAAATGGGTTAAATGAATTGAGCTGGTTCAAATTCTTTAGTTCGAGCCCCACAAGCTATTGAGGTGTGGTTCATGCTCTCCATCAATAAAAAGACACATAGGTCCCGTTCCACGTTGGTTTTACACAAGGCAGCATGAAGAATGGGTTTGATAGCCAAAGCACTATATTCTTAGGTAAAAATCTTGAATTTCATGCAAAAACAAAGCACATCGATATACAATATCACTTTATTCAAAAGAAATTGGAAGAGAAATTTGTCGTAGTGGAGAAAGTTGACATATAGGTGAATAATGCATTTTGTGAGTGCAGAAAAGTTTAAATGGTTTACAACTGTTTTGACTTTGAAGAAGCATGTGCTGAGGAATTTGGCTGGAAGTAAGGAAAATTCCCTCGGGTGCAAACCCTAATCCTTGAAACTTCCGCCGCTCAATTAGTCTCTGACGATTACCCAAATGCCGAATTAACTTGGGGCTATGCTTTTCCATGGCGGTGAGGTTGTACCGGTCCGAAGCTAGGTGGTGGGTGGGTCGCTTGAATTTTGGCCGAAATTGGCAAAATTCTCCCCGGCCAGATATTGCCCGATTTGCAATTTAACCAAAAACCCTCGTACACAGCAAGCCAAAACTTTTTATGCATACACAAGGCAGAGATCAATCTTTGCAAGGCTCTAATACCAATATTGGAACAATTCAATAGAGAAAATTCAACTAACCTTTATCGATGCACAAAGAAAAGTGTAACTGTTGAATCACCGGAGTGCAATAAACGAATCTACAACTCCACAATGTTCTGAATACAATTAGGAGGAAAGTACTATTGTTGGAAATATTACCAAAAAATTCTTAAACATATTGCAATTATGCCGATTCAGTCCTAATTTTTTTTTTTGTCAATTCAATCCCAAACCTTTTTGCTATTGTGCTAGTTAAGTTCATCCAGTGAATTTTGGCTAAGCGCTAACATGGAAGTCGGCCGGCGACATAATATTTTTTTATTTTTTTATTTTTTTATTTTTTTGATTTTTTATTTTCAACTTTTTTATTACTTTCCCTTCCCAACCCACCCAATCAGCTCTCTCTCTCTCTCTCTCTCCTCTTCTTCTTCACCACCTTTTGTGGCGTCCTTCTCTTCCTCTTACCCTTCCATCTTCTTCCTCCAGCCATCTCCGAATCTCAACAACCGATCAGAGAAACGACCGACCTCGCCGAAGGCTTGAGATACCAAGTGTCGATGGCCAAGTGAGACTCGCCTCGCCAGACCAAATCTGGGGAGATCGAGCCTCGCCTTCGCTCAGCAAGGCTCGATAAGAGAATCATTGTAGTTAAAGAAAAAATAAGATTGACGTCGGGCGGAGTTGTAATCAAGTGAGAGGGAGTGGATCGTGAGGTTGTGACAGGCCTTGGGGCA
Organism: Rhodomyrtus tomentosa; assembly: GCA_028455895.1. Taxonomy (NCBI): domain Eukaryota; kingdom Viridiplantae; phylum Streptophyta; class Magnoliopsida; order Myrtales; family Myrtaceae; genus Rhodomyrtus; species Rhodomyrtus tomentosa. The sequence goes on from JAPCWY010000004.1 coordinate 39,750,417, forward strand.
TCTCTGGTTGGCGACATTGATGTCGCCGAGAATCAGGGTTCCGTCAGGGGAAGAGAGAGGATCAGGTAATCGGAGCCATCGAAGCAGCTGAGGCCAAGGCTTGGTTAGCCGTTGTGCACGAAGGCATCACTGACTGTACATGGAAGGTCACGGAGAAGAAGAAGAAGAAGAAGAGAGAGAGAGAGAGAGAGCGCAAATTGGTTGGGATGGGAAGGAAAAGTAAAATAAAAAATAATAATAATAAAACAAATTATTAAAATATTATCGCAGGTCGGCCAGCATCTACGTTAACGCCGGGCGACCAAAATTAGCCGGATGGACTTAACTGTCACAACTACAAAATGTTTAGAATTGAATCAGTACAATTGTAATAAATTTATGACTTTTTTGATAATTTTTCCTATTATTGTTCCACAGTACAAATGCCGATTATCTTCTCAAAGTAACGATGGAAAAAAAATTGTGTGTTTCATGAAGGGGAGGAGTGTTTCATGAAGGGGAGGAGCACGTACGTTCTTTCTGTACGTTTCAGTTTTCATGAATGGGTAGATCTCATGACATCAATAAATCAATCTATTTAAAAGAAGACAGTAGCATTCATACGCATCTTTTCGCCTTTCATCCACACCTCATCGCGGGCGAATCACAGGATAATTACATTAAAAGTGTTATAAATTTTATATAGCGTTCACTTAAGTATCATAACTTTCAAAACATTCACTTAAATACCATAACTTTTAAAAAAAAATGTTCGATTGAATGCAAAATATGATGTGGCAGTCGGAAAAAAGTGACATGGCCGTCGGAGATGCTGACGTGGCGTCGGCAAAGTGATTTTTTGGAATATTTTATTTTACACGTGGAAATTTTATAATTTTCTTTTTAAATTTTTTCTTATTTTTTATTTTTAATATTAAATAACAAAAATAAAAACATCAAAATTAATAAAAATTTTAAAAAATTCATGAAATATTAACAATTCATGTGGCACTCAAAAATCAAAAAAATAATAGAATGGCACTTAAGTGAACATTTTTCGCTGGAATTGGCACTCACCTGAATGTTTTTACTCTGATATGGCACTCAAGTGAACGTTTTGAAAATTATGATACTCAATTGAACGCTGTACAAAATTTATGGCACTTGTATTGTACTTGTCTGGGGAACCGCTGAGATATAACACATCTGTTTTTCATTAGATAAATGCATCATTTTTTTTCAGGAAAATATTTTTCAAATCATTCATTTTTCGCGAAACAAATGAAACTTAATATTTTTACGGGTTTAATCCGCATGAAAAACCAGAAATGGGATGGATCCAATCTAAAAACTAAACCATGCGAGCAACATATTCCTAGAAAATCATAGTCGAATCACATTAACCAACGACGTGAAACGCTCAAACTTTGTCTTCTCCGAAATCGACACAGACGCTCGATTGGCAGCCCGAAAAGACCAATGAAGCAACCATACCATCTCTCCTTTTACTTTTATGCTACGCAACGAAGAAGCAGACATCAAACTTTAATTCGTGGGGCGCTGGGGAAGGTGGAAGCTGCTTCTTTTTGCCACTTAGTGATTATAAAAATCGTACTATATAAGAATTGCTGGAGCATTCAAGTTTTGCACGAATCAGATTTTTTAGGCCTAAGATTTCTACAATCGTGCATGAAAGCGGAGCACAGAACCGACGGGCCAAATATGTGTAGGTGAGTCACTGAGTCACTTTTGTGGAAAAGACAAAACGACAAACTTTCTGTGATTTTCTAATGTTGCGGTGAGTCACTTCCTCCACGAAAGTGCTGCAAGATTCTATCTTTTGTTGACTCGCAGATGTAGGCATGAACAAAATGCCTCTAAGTATCTAGGGTTTCTTCAGTGAAGCGCTCGGGAAAAACCGAACATGGTGAAGATGGCAACTGATGTCGACGAAGTTTGTATTAAATGGACAAGAACTAGTAACCGTGAGTGTATATGTAGGAGTTCAAGCGTTAACGATTGTTTAATCTGCAGTTTAGGATCATCGTCGTCTTAAAGTACAGTTTAATTCCATCTACTCTCTCCCTCCGCTTTGTGAACCAAAAACTGCTGCCGCCGCTGCTGCCGCTCATCCCCAGTGCTGTTAGGGAGGGGCACAAGGCAGGACGGGACAGGGATCAGTTTGTGCCCCCAAAGCTGGTTTAGTGGATCTTCATAAGTTGATCAGAAGCTCCCAGTTTTTTGGAGTCTCCTACAAGTGATCCTATATGCTTTTCCAATTTGGTAGGATTAGCCCCATGTATGTTCATATATTAGGGAAATAACCTATTTATACATATGCACATACATTCATTTATGACGTAATTTTCCTTGCGGTGCATTCGGCTACGCCAAAACCCGGTTACCTCATCCCATGCTCGTAAGCCAGCAAAGCACGACGAAAGAGGATCCATATTAGTGGCCCATACACAAGCAAGCATTGCATCCTCCAAGAAGGAAAAAGAAAAAGGTGATCCACCATTATAATCGTAGCGATAGTTCAAGTGCTACCTTCTTTTCTTATACTATCTGAACGCAAATCTCCAGCTTGGCCCGACCACTTCTAGGATATTCGGGCGAGGACAACATCTGTCATTCACACTTTTGCTGCAATCACCTTGGCTCAGCCAAACTCTACGGGAAGTCGCGGGGCATCCGCTACGCTAGGGCTGACCAGTTCCAAGGTGCACGGCTCCAAACTTGGAACCGAGTGGAACCGAGAACCGCCCTACCCATTGCTGGACGTTAGATGGCTCAAGTCCCTTCAACTTTCTCTCTGCGAAAGAACTTGCCCTGTCATCACTCTTGTTTCTTGAACCAGTAATGTTTGTAGCGACCAGAAGTTTCTCATAGCCGCATCGCGTGCCAAAGTCGAAAGGGAGTTGCTGCTTCTGTTACTGAAAAAAGACTTCCCTGTAAACCAAAATATGGTAAAAAAAAGACCAAAACATAATCAGACTCAAATGACCGAGAGAGTTCAAATTCAAAAGGAAATATTTATATACACACAAACCGGTCAGATCGAGTTGGTCTGGGTGGAGCGGTTTCTACCTGAAACCGGGAACCGGACAAGTATTGACCAGTCCCGGTAAATTGGAAGTGGACCTGTTTCTTTGGGAACTGCCCAAAACCAGCCGATTCGATTCAGTCCGGATACGCTACACCATCTTGTTATCAAAGATTTGAAGGAGCAAAAGTTCTCAGGTCGAGCTTCAAACCCCATTGAGAAAGTTCTAACATAAAGTTTAAGATATTAAGAGAGAGAGATTACATGTTTGCATAAGAACATTGTAAATTTTATTGGGAGCGCACAACAGAAATCCGATACTTTTCGCTTGGGGAAATCATTAAGAGAATCCCATGTCCGAGCCCATTAATATATTCAGTTGGACTCACATTCACTCAAAAGCTTAAACCAATGATTTATGGGCCAACTTGGATATATTAACTGCTCCACACCACATTAATTCTCCAATGTGGGACTCTTCTAATATAACTAACACATGCATCCTAACAATCTTCCCCTCACGTGTGAGCTCCAGTGTTAGGTTTGCTCCTCTTTAATCTAAGTATACTTCCGCACCAACTTATCTCAACTTGAATCTTCATCAACATTCATCGGGCCCACGTTGCTACACCACAACGTCCACCGGGCCGAAAATCGCGTTGATCATCATATTCTTTCTTTGAGATACATCTAAATTTGAATCTCCATCAATGCCCATCGAGCATGCACTACTACCTAAAGCCCAAACCCGTTAAGGTTTTGGAGGCGTTATCCCCAAATCCCCACCCGCTCACCGGCGAGCGGGGCAGCCCTCCGCTGATCGAACAGCGGAAGCCCCGCCCGCTGACCTGGCAACGAGACACCCATGTTTCCTGTAGACGTAGGTGGATTTTCGTTGAACCACGTAAATCTCTACATTTATTATTATTCTTGTTTTTCTTTTCATCTCATAGTAATCTTCCGCGCACTACAAATCTCATATCAGGAAACAGATCCTCCCAAAAGGGGAATCATTAACGATGCTATTTTGAGCACAGTGATGGGAATCTCTTCGGCTGAATTAATAACTTAAAATAATCATTAGGGCCATCTTGCAGATCTTGTTTCTAACCATATAATTCCAGATTCTGATCTCCCTCCTATGTCAGACTTCTTTCTTGATCAATCAACACGGGAGTAAGCTTATGTGGAAAGGCAACTGAAGGAACTAACGCGAGTCTCACTCGACGTGTGTGGTCATTTCCCTTTGGACAACATACTTCGTTCTTGTGTATTCTTTTAGGGACATAACATTTTGCGCGGAGACATAATTCGAATGTGAACCAGCAAGAAGGAATTCAGTAGCCGTTTGATGGATTGATCGGAGTATTAGAGTATATATCATCTAGTTCAAAAGTTTAAACTGAATACGTCAAAACTGATGAAATCTCCCATAGCGACATAACATACAAAAGAAGATCAACAATGGCATCTATAAAATCTATTATTATTTACAAGAATAAACCATCAATAAGATAGAAGCCATCTACATCTATCATTTACAATACACGAAGAAAATCAACCCCTAGCTATCACACACATTCAAATATTACACGTCTAAATCAAATCAATCCGATAACACTAAATATATACGGGACATCCAGTAACAGAATAAGGAAATCTAGACATCATCTACGTGTGCAGAGTACTCTGTACGAATAACTCGAGAAGCACGATTGGGGTGTATTCCACCCTGCAACTTCACTTCCGGCCGCTCATCAACTTTTTCCAAGGTGACCGGTCGCGATCCGAACGCCCTAAACCGAGTTGAGTACACCCAAGAATAACCCATGAACAATAAGGTCGTTCATGCAGATTTTCTTTATATTTACGCGACATGCATGCGCTGTATTTTTTTTCTTTTCTCTTTTATTCTGCTCTTTTTCTTTTCGTTTCTTTTCTTTTCTTTTTTTCTCCACCTTTCATGAGCAGAGTTTGCTTCTGCTAAATATAACCAAAGAAGCCCATGTCGCAGAGCTCGGATGGAGTGATCAACGCCCAATCCTGGCCCTCCGAGGACGGGGACGTGAAGATCATGTCCTTGCATGAGATGGTCAATTGGAACGCCCCGATCCACCACTCGCCCAACCCTATTCTCCTGCTCACCGCTAGGTCGACGTCGACGGTCACCTCGCCTCTCGAGATACTCGAGACCAGAGTGATGGCTTGCCAACTGTTCCTACTGCTCAACACGTTCGACTCGAACGTGGCGGCGACCGTGGCTTGCTTCTTTGCTCCCAGCACGAACGGGTTCAAAGAAGCGCCCGACAAGCGCTTGCCGCTGTACATGAGCGTGGCCCTCGCGCGCGTGTAGTTCACTCGGAAGTAGCTACTCGGGTTCTTGACCCTGATGCGAACGTCGCAGCGCAGGAAGATCTCGGAGTTGGACAAGTTGAACGAACCGGAGGAGGAGGCCGGTTCGACCCGGAAGTCAGGGATCATGAGAGCGGGTAGGACCACGAAGAGAGCGAAGACGAAGACCGAAACGGCGATCGTCGTGATTTTGAAGCACGGGTATATGTAATTCTCGCACATCGGGGAGGGCGGGGGCTGGAGTTGATGGCCTGCCGCGGCGGGGACGGAGATGTGGTACTCTTGGTTCGAGTGGGCCAGGACGACGGCCGGATTGGCTCTGCTGTGTTCCACATCCGGATTGGCTCTGCTGTGTTCCACATCCATCGGATAAAACTTCCCGTAGCAGAGATTTTCAGACACGAGGTAATGCGAGACCAGCGTTGTCTGAGTCGTGCACGTATATATAGACCGAAAGGGATCTCTCCATGTCGGGTACTGAATCTACAAACTCTTGCTCGAGTTCGACGAAGAATGCTGGGTAAGCACTAGCTGTGGAAATTGGAAACTGTGGCACTAACGTAAAATAATCAAATGAAGTGTTGAGTGGAAATTAGAAAAATGGCCCCGTAATGCTCCTGCTCAATCTAGGTCCTCCTACGTTATTTTTGTTACAAAAATGTTCCCTACACTAATCTTCAGTCATGATTTTGGGAAAAATTTCGTATCCTTCCGTCCAAATTGAGGCAGAAAATACTGATTAAGTGCTGAAGATTAATGAGTGACAGTTACATGTTATAGCTAGTGCAAACTCGATAAATTTAGCCGCCACCTGAGCAAGAATCCAGCCTATGTGGACCGGAAAATCCAAATTGTCCCACCTAAGACGATTATTCCGTCATAAATAGACAATGGTTGTGACAATGAACTAGATAGTGGTGAGGAAAAACGCAAGATAATTAAATACAAGGGCCGCCTTGTCCATGGCAGACGAGGTTATGAGATTTCTGTCCTAAAATTGTGACCGGAAATTAAGTTAGAGACTAATTCTGTCACGAGACAAAATACAAGATCGGTTAACTCGGGGCACGTCACAAATAAGAAGAGATCGATTTCACAAGGTGAAGTCACTTGTCCACAATAACTGCATGTAAAGTGCAAACTGCTCTAGCCGGATCTTTCCATTGTGCCCAAAGATTTTGAAAACAAGAAGAAAAGGACTTAGGCACGCATATGGGAAAAAAAGAATAATTATCAAACTCAAGTTCCGTTTATTCGTGAAAAAAAAAATTAATGATTTGGGTAACGTCTTCATAAAAATGATGCCGGTATTGTTCACAAAAATAAACAAATAAATCCATCGTCTTGGAATATTGAGATGTAACGTATTGTTCATAAAGAGAAACATTTTTAATTTCGCTAGTTATTTTAATCAAAATTAGTCAGCATTTTTTCAGAAAATATCTATTAAATCATATATTTTTCATGAAACAAACGAAGTCTTATTCTGCCAAGCTTAATCTTGTCGAAGCTCTATTCGCTCAGTCGGAGGATCCGTCATCTTGTTTAGATCACCGGATGCATGACCATACTGGCGTCGTTCCTATGAAAATCGCAGGTTTCGTCTTTTTTAGGTTCTATCGAGCTAGATCGAGGGAATCATTCACAAGAAAATTAGCTCTCGAACACTCCTTGCACCAATGCTCGTGCTAAAGGGAGATCCACAAGAAAATTAGTTTTTTTTTTTTTTTGTAAGGAAGATCGATGTTGACTAGTAACAAAGAGAACCCATTAGCTTCCTCTCCTCTCCTTGAGTGGGTCGTCATTCTTGAACGACCACTCCAAAAGGGAGTTCGCCCTTTGTCCCATGTCACGATCATAAACAAAAAGGTTTGTCTAAAGAGTGACGATTGACTCACGGGCCGTGGACGCCACCCGAAAAAGGGACGTGCATTCGGACACGAATATTTATTATTTTAACCCCCCCGCCAACCCAAGAACGTCGTTTGGCAACGTGCATCCTAAATGCGAGGAAGTCTGGCGGTATGAAGAAAGAACATATTGGAGACGTCGGAACCGACTTCTTCCCCGTCCGAGCTTTTTAGGATTTTGGAGTTCCAAGTGGCCGTTGGAATTTGACCTTCGAAAGTCAATTGTGGAATTGTTCTTGATAGGCGCTAGGCAGACGCACTTCGTCAGTTTTGTTCGACATCCAATTAGAGCACTCCCCTTCGTATATCTCATCTCACGAGTATTCAAAGTCCCGAGAGAGAGAGAGAGAGAGAGAGAGAGAATGAATCAGTCTCTGACGAATTGTGAGGAATAAACATTATGTTAGTTACTCATTAATGCAAAAGAAGACTGAAAAATATCGAGAAGGTTGATTGTAATCTCCATCACGCTTGATACATAAATAATGAGATCTCGTGCTGCCCTCCCAGGTCACTTTGACTAAACAGCATAAATTCAGCTTCTCGTATTATTTATCTTATCGTCTGCTTTACGTAAAGCTTTTAAGTTTCATTACGAAGCAAAACGACGTAGCATGAGCTTAAGAACAGCACCTGGGAACGTCACAATCACCTTTTACCTGTCGCGCATTAATGCTCCAGAAGATGGGCTTCAACAATAGTTTTTGCACCTTTATGTGAATAAAGGACAAGCAACTAAGCAGAGCCATTGAGCACAGCCAATGGAGACGAAGTAAAAAAATATGCGGAGATCCATTTGCGGATTCATTTTGACCAAGAAAGGAACAGCAGATTCCACGATGGGCTCGAAGGACGCGCGCATTTTGTTAGGTAAAGCACACTTTCAAGTTTCTTTCAGCAAAATTGGCTCCTAAGCAGCTTCTTAAGTCCTCAGATGCTGCCCGTCTCTTAGTGGTTCCCCCAGCAAGAATCAACCCCTGGCCACATTCATTTGCAAATAATATATAATGAACTCCCCTCTGCATGCTCGAGACCCGATGGTCGTGGCCCAACGAAAAATCGACCTCCAGAATGTCATCTTTTGTCAGCTCTTTGCAGAACATCCCACTGAGGTTGTCTCGAAACTCCCACGTCTTTATGATAAATGAACGGCGGAAGACATGTACTGTGGTTGACCCTTAGTGTGAGAATCATGTATTGGGGTCGAATACCGCAAATTGTCTCTTGAATTCTTCCGCTAATTTGATTTCTTCTTCTTTGCTTAGTGCACATTTCCTCCAATCAGCCTTATCTGCCAAGTTCAGCAAACCTGCCACCACCTGCATAATTTCACTTGGCATCGTGTTACATTGCTAAGTCTACAGTTAGCTAGAGGTATACTTTCGATAGTTATGTTAGCCTTGAAATTAAAAATAGGCATTGTCAGAGACCACTTTAATCAAATCATTGACTTCTGTCACCCACCATATAGAAGGAAAGAATGAATCGTCTTTCATAACTGACAAACCAAACTAAACTTAAAAGCCTCCAATCAAACAGTAACCCACAATGAAAACCAATCAAAGCAAATAGACTAAGAATGCCAGTTAAATTACCTCACGTCCAAATTGAGCAGGAAAATTTTCGTTGTCCTCCACTATATGTGATAGTACAGTTCCTTCCGGTAATTCAACGTAAAAGAGACTGTATTTACCGTCATACTTTGTTCTCAACATCCTTCTACCATCAATGCCTAAATCAAGTGAAACACAATATGAAAATGATAGATGCAGTTGAATCAACAAGAAAAATAGGACATTCTTATGAACTGTCAATGCCTCAGCCTCTCAGCATGGGTATAAAATCACAAGCACAAGGCAGATCAACAGTTCAATACCAGAGCACTACTTTCTCTTTGGCATATATGGCATTGAGACACTGATAAGCAACTATCTACCTGTCAAGTGTCCGTCGCAGCCAATGACTCTATGCAGAAAAAAGTAAGAAGTCACATTATGACCACCAGGGCCAGGGAAAACATAAAGTTGTCCGTAAGACTCAAAAAGTGCATGATTGTATTATATCAAGAATTAAGGACGATAGTCACTGAAGTTTCTTTTTCTATTATGATACTCTAGAAAAACAAGGAAAATGACAAATTTAACTTACTAGAGATATTAAACTTAAATCCCAACTTCTCAGCAGCCAAACTAAAAATACTCTGAAGGGCAGCTGCTCTAGATGATGGAACAGGAATAGCCTGCAGACAATCCAATCAAATAATTCAGAGAACGAGAGTGATTAACTGGCACTTAGATAGAGAGATAAAATAGCAAGATGGATGAATGAAATCATGTGATACCACGAGCACCGTTTCAAATCTTCTTTGCACTAGACAATACCTGAAGATTAGCATGAGTCCCGCGTTTGGAGACCCATTCAAAGAACACAACTTCCTTCTGTCGATTCTTGTGATACATCTTCAGGCAGTTCTGAAATCTGTTAAGCTCTGTTTCACTTTCTGAAGGCAAAGACAGAGTATTTGGGGAATGCTCAATAGGTATTATCAGCACGTGATCTTCAACTAATGGCCCCTTGGGCAGTGCACAGTAGTGTATTTCTCCTACACTGATGATCAGATGAGACTCCGCATTCGGGCTCGATAAACAAAACCAGCATTCTTTTGACCTGAATTTCAATCACAAACTGTGCTTAAAATGGATGCATAAGCAGTGGTCGAAAATTTCATCCCACTTGGACCAATGTATTTTATTAGCAAAAAGAACAGAAGGCACCCAGGGAGCAAACTGACCTGTTAACGTTAGCACCTCTAGACCTGTTTCCATTCTGAGAACCGCTTTCATCTTCCTCCTGCAAACTGTGCTTAAAGGTGCAATCGGGACCCCTTTCACATTTCCCTTTGTTAAGAAAATCAAAACAAACCCCTCTTCGGCATTGTTCCCTTGCATCTGTATCATGTCGGAAGTTGCATTTTTCACCTCGTGGACAAGTCCCAGACGACAAATATTTGAAACATAGCCTATCACCGTCGCCAACTGCATGTTTTTGACGTTTTTGGGAGACGTCATATCTCCAATATTGAACATCTTTAGTATCATCTGCAGTCCTCTTTCCTGCTTCCTTTGCACCAGCAGTTTGCTCTACAGATGTAAATGGAGAAAGGGTTGTGTTTGCAGGTTTCATGCTCATCTCAGAGGAAGACATCGTAGCTGCCGGAGTAGGAGAAAGTGCATGGATGAATTTCTGAGAAGAAAACAAGATCATGATGCACATGGGCAAAATGGTGATCGGAAACACTAGTAGACAAACAAGAACAGAGAGATGTACTAAAATCAGTTTGAATGCCAGATGACTCCAATCGTATAGTAAGTCATAGAGAAGCATACTACCAACACATGAAAAGATCTCATCTACAACAAGTACACAGAGCAAGATAAAAGAGCCGTTGCTCCATTTACTACTATTGATAAAAGCATGCCTTAGAGAACAAGTATCTAACTGCATGATTAACATTGAGGATAATCAAATAAAATGTTCACTACTAAGTCAGTCTACATTCCAACCTATCTAAAATATCAAATAAACAACATTAAATTGACAAGCCATAAGAAGCAAGGAGGAACACAAAAACATGTTCTGCAATTACAAGTTGTCAGACGCAAAATGATCTACGACGCAAAGTTGAAAAGGGTAAGTGGACCTGTTTTTCTTTGTTTCCAACAGGAGCAAGACCGATAAAGCGGGTGAAATGAACAGCATCAGCATTAGAGTAAGGCTCCCGTGCATAGAATACACCCTTAGTGCCAGCAATATGGTAACTATCACAGATAGCAATCAAATCATCAGTCTCACTATAACAATCACAAATATTTCGCGTTCAACAAAGACATCCACAAAGCGCAAAAATTATTGCTTACCGTGGTTTAATCTCCGCTACTATCTCCGCAATGGTAGAATCGCAGCCAAAAGCCTCGGATATTCCAGGAGGAACATCTGTCTGTGCAGCTCTATTTGTGACACCACTTGGCCACTCATTAGTGAAAGCCAATTAAGGAGAGCAACAAGCGCCGCATGACCAAAAACAGATCAAGATATGTTCACAACATTATAAATTTCGAATGATAAATAAATAAATAAACTAGCAAGGATATCTTAAGAATAAGTCAATAACTCCAGGTTCCTCAGCTAAAGCTCGCATGGCATCAACATCATCTTGACTGTATGTTCCCAATTGTTGACCATCCAAAGAGTGCCTACCAGATATGTAAGCCACAGATAACCCTAAACATAAGTACATCTAATCAGAGATAAATATACCAAATCTTCTCCATCATTCAACCAGGAAAATTTTAGCTAATGAAACATCAGAAGCAGACACGCAGATGAGTGAAAATGATTCCTCTGAGACGATCAAACAATGTAGTAATTGTCCAGAACCGATTTCTAGCAAAAACACGCAAGAAGTATTCAACTGTAAGCTGGTTTTATTAATTCTTTTCCACATCATAGCTGTAGCTGATATGTAGACAAGAGCAATTTGCAATTCTGTAGCTTAATCTAATTCAAAAGTGAACTAATCAAGAGCCGTAAAAAGAGGTCAAACGTTGATCGTCGAAACTATAAACATTACCATGAAGCGTGAACTTGCCACTCCCCTTCAACCAGTACAAATTCTCGCATATCTTCAGACCGTCCATCTTAAACCCTAAGTTGGCGTGACTCCTCGAAGCGGCCGATAGCACCTTCGGAGCTCCAATGCCGTAGTCGCCGATGAAGTAGGTCGGGAGAGGAACCGACGACCGGCCCTCCACGTAGTCCGCGAACTCCTCGAGCAACTCCGGCGCGTCGGGGAAGAACTGGCCCACGCAGAGCAGCGCGTCGAACGGGCCAGCTGATTTGTTCACCTGGACCGCAACGGAACGAGCTAAGAGAGAGGCATAAACCCTAGAGAGCGTCATACGAGAGGCAAAGAGAGAGAGAGAGAGAGAGAGAGAGATACCGAGGAGACGCGCTTGAAGAGCTGGTTGAGGCAGCCGCGGACGTCTCCGCAGAGGAGTATTCTCGGAGGAGCCATTAAGACCCGTGGTGAGGAAGGCCGAGAAGCAACGCGAGAAGTGGGAAACAGAAATGGCGAAAGAGAAGGAGAGAGAAAGAGAAGGGGGTGGGGGGGGGGGGGGTGTGCTACGGGCCGAGTGGGATTTGCTGGGCTCGGATTTATGAGACATCCTTTGGGCCACGTTAGTGTAATGGGCCTTCAATGGATTCCCAGGCCTAAATTGGATGGGCCTGTGTCCGATTGATCAAACCCACGTAACTTCAAAGAAGCTCGTATACGGAATTGAAAGAGAATTTTAAGGGCCGGTTTGCTTGCCATTACGCGAAAGCAAGAGGCCCACCAAAACTTAAAAAGTGTTATCTGAAAATCATAAATTTATCGATATTATTACATTTTTAAATTACGCGTCGGCATTAATATATTGTGAAAGTTTCAGGTGTTTCGAGGTAAAAGGAAAGTCAAAGTGCGTGATCCTTAAAATTTTGATTATGTAAAAGGTAAAAAATCAATCGTAACTGTCGCGTCAAATGCCTTAGACTGCGTTTGATTTAGCATTTCCAAACCCTATTGGAGTCCCAAGCCCCTTCGAAAAAATGCAGAATGTTTGGCAACCATTTTCAAAAGGCCTTGAGATGAAAGTTGGCCTTGGTAATGCTGAAGGCTTAATGTTAATACTAGTATTGAGCCTTCAGCATTTGGTCAAATGCTAAGTCATGATTTTTTTTCTTCCAAACCTACCCTCACTTATTTTCTAAAATGTCAATTTTTTCTCTTATTTTTCATTACATTATTTTTAAATAAAAAATCCAAACCTAGGTTACAGTCGATGATCAGCCAGATCTATGACCAACGGTAGTCGCCTGGGGTGGGGCGACCCCTGGCTGCCATCGCTTGAGGTCGCGTAACCTCAGGCTTCATCTTCGAGGTCGAGCGACCCAGGTGACAATCAACAAGCATCGCAACTCCAAGCGACGACCATCGATTGTCGCAAGACCCCAGGGCGACCCTCACGTGGGTCTCGGTTGCAAGCCCAGGTGGCAGTGGCGCGACCCCAATGACCCTTACCTCGACTTGCGTGGCTCAGGCGACGACCACTGAGGGTCACGCGACCCCTTGCGGCCATCGCCAAGGTTCACTCAACCCCTTGCAGCCTTAATCCTTGGGTTTGTATTTTTTTAAAATTTTAAATAAATATGGTACGAAGCTCTTTTGCAAATTTGTTTTGCCGAACACTAGTTAGCCCAAATCCATTTTTCAAATGAGTCGAAAGCCTCTTAAGCTAAAAAAAATTTTATTTCCCCAAAGTCCATTTTTGAAATTTAACCAAACCCACCCTTAGTAATTTTGCACCTTAAGTTTTCTTCACCGCATTCTGAATTTTCGTGTTTTTTTTCGATAATGCCTATCAGCAGGTGAGCTCTCGAGCTCAACCTTTTTAGTTGCATGTAATAAGACCACTTTTGAAACAAATTGAAAACCAAGATCGCTAATGACCCAAAAAAAGGAAGGAAGAAGAAGAAGAAAACCACGACTAGCTAGAATCGGAAATACTAAACTAGTGAGAAAACGATAACCTCCTCTAGTAGAAATTGCTAAGAAAACAAACTATCTTTAAAAAAAAAAAAACAAAAAATCACAAACCTATTTCACGGCAGGTAATTCAATCGTAAATTTTTCGGCTGGCAATCGTTGATGTGGGTGCCGGTTGTGCCGGCTAGAATTGGTTGAAATTACCACATCGCCCAATTGTCCAAAAGATTTAAGAACTAAATTGATAAAAAATAAAAATGTTATCATTGAGTTGACGTACTTACAATAGAATTTAAAACTTTATTGATCATGATATCGAGAGTTAAAAGAAACATTGTTATCGTGTCGCCACGTCACCTTCTCTACGTCATGAGGAAGCCATTTTGGATGGGAAATGGACTGTTTAATTATTAATGTCGTAGCTCATAGAGACAAAGGCGAGAAGGTACCCGGACCACCTGCCTTAGAAAAGGAATTTATTGATCATCTAATTTAACATGTGAAGGTTGTCTAGTTCCTGGCGTCATCGTGCACGTCACCTAATTGACAACCGTTTGATTGGTCGTTGAGGGATTATCAGAGATTAGCTGACGCGTGTCTTTTGTCCACACCGGTGGATTGCGACTTTGATTTCATTTTTATTTATTTTTTCCGGGCCCCCTCCATTTCTCGCAATCACTTGTACGATCGCTGAAATGTGAAACTAGGACTTGAAATTTTGTTTCATAAACACCCCCCCCCCTCCCCCCGTGGGGCATGATATAGATGGTCCCTCGATTACGACCCGACATACAATATCGTACTTAGACTTTTAATTCGATACAGTTCCAAAGTTATCAATGAATATTTAATGTAGTCTCTAGACTAAACGAAAACATACAAAAGTCATTGTCCGGTCAATTCAAGTTAACAAAATCTATTTACGTGGCTTCAAATCTATCGAGTTTAAACGGCCAATGAATTTGTTTTTCTTTTACAGATGGATTACTCATGTAAGACAATCATATAAAGCAACAAAAAATGATAATCCACATTATCAATAATGATGGGCATGACGCTCTAATTTTACATATTTTCCTTTATCAAGAGAGTACCGACAAAAAGAAGAACATGTTGACCCCTCGTCGGTTAATCCCGACTCGGCGTATGATAATTCACGCCATCAAAAATATCATTCGATCCGTCGTTCGAGCTAGATGATGAACTACAATGAATATTTACCCGTATTTTAGGAATACATAGGATAAATTAAAAACTTCTCGAAAATAACGTTGCGTGGCAAGTCGGGGTTGAGGGCCATTTTTGCCATCTTTACCAAGAAATGAATATGAAGAGTTTTTACGCCGGGTTGAAAATGAAAATTTTTTCCTAAATTTAAAGCAAGTACGACGTCGCGAGCTATTCCCGATGGGGATGGACGCAATGGGGAGCCCCACGTGGAGTAATTAGTCCTCGGAGTACGAGAATATCTCGGGAAGATGCACACCAAGACAAGGGCTCGTTAGTTGTGGACGGCGACCGCTCCATACGTTGACTTGAATCTTTTTATCAGGAGAGAGTAAATCGAATCGCTCGGACCCCCGATTCCTGATTTTAGAGAGAGTGATTCAGTTTTCGATTCTAAGTTCTTATGATCAAATCGGATCGCCCGAACATGTCAATTTTTTTTAAAGTCACTCCATCACGTGTTCATCCGGCACGTACCTTACTCAACATCAGATAGTTTGTCACCATCATCAGGAAATTCGTCTTCAGAAGATTGGCGGAGTTGGTAATAGCAGACGGGACATGTGGATGTGCAACTACGAGACTATGCAATTCGAATGATAAAAGTGATTGCACGGCATATCGCTTACTTCGCTACCCATCTCAAACTATTCCTTGCACACTTGGCAGTGCATGAAAGGGATCCCTAATTCTGAACAATTCCATTTAGTCCACTTTCTAGCAATCAGTATTGTACCAGTAACGAGGTACAAGAAGTCAACCCCATCATTTTACCAGATGAGCTTCATCCAATTGATGTTCGTAATTCAAGTAATTTTAATATTTGAAGAAGGAGCATCAAAACATAAGAAACTCTACATAAGAGCGTGAAAAGGAAGTCCTGGTGAACGCCAGACAGTTGCAGACTATCGAAGATAGGATAAACAACTGTCAGGTTGAACTAAAAGTGAGTCATCCTCGAAATCACTCCGTCGTTGTTCCTGACACCATCACAGCTTATAAGTTCGAGGCCATGGCCAAGAGACTCCGCGATGCGGTCACCTTCCTCCCACTCAAGGACCAGCTCTTCGCTAACCGACATGAGAATGGCCACACCTGATTCATGAGCTCCCTCAGATGCTTTTCGTTTACTACAACCGTGGATAAGACTTCAACAGATGAAGTAGATGCAAGAGTGGGTGAGCAGATGGAACCGCCCGAAAACCGGACCGGACCAGTGGTCCGGCTCCCGATTTCGAAAAATTGAGAACTTATACCACCGGTCCGGTTCTCGGTTCTTGAGGGGAACCGGACCGAACCGGAAACCGACCACCCATACTTCCTATCTTCATCTACCTTTCGCAACTTATGTCCACACATCATCGATTATGTTGGATCCCTATCTACAAAATTTGTCGATTTTCTTTTCCAATCACTTTCGATGCTTTTTAGCTTCCATGTCATTTTATTTTTCTCGCCAATCCACTTTCCGGTTGTTTGCGCGCTTCGTCCTTCGATGAGAAACCGCGGGGAAAGGGGAGGGGGGTTGGTTTCGAGCATCCGGGAAGTTTGATTGCCACGGCGCACGTTGGATTCCGTTGGCTTTGTCCTCGACACATCTATGGATCGATTCTCGCCGACAATACCATACAATTTGTTGAGGCGAAATATCTGAAGACCAAAAATGTTATTATTATTATTTTTTGAATTTTAGTAGCATGATAAATTTTGAGTAAGTGCAGAAGTAACGGCACATTGTGAGCCACAAATCGTTGAAAGATTGGATCACATATTAATTTTTAATTATTTAATTTTCAAAATAAATTGCTAATCTTATATTCAAGTAAGATAGTAACATAATACGTTTTTTTTTTCCTGGAAATGATTCTTGAAAGTGCAGTGAATAACGGTGCAATCTCAATTATAAGTTCACGTAATATCACCGCGCGGACGGTATAAAATAAAATAATCATTGAACAGAAAATCGTACGATTAATAATAACTCACGGTATTTTCATATTATCTTACAAACAATTAACTTTTTTTTTTTCCCTTTCCTTAAAAGCCGAAGTAGATTGCGGTAGAAATGATAGCTGTTGTTGTGAATGGCTTCCAGCGAGCAATCGTTTCTCTTTGATTTTTCAGACGCTGAAATATCTCCCATGCGTGTGTGTCCCACCGACTTGTCCTTTTCCTTCTATAATAAAACAAAAAAAAAGGAAATTTCCAGAAACGGACAGCACAGCCAAACCAAACCGAGACCGAGATATTACCATCGCTGCTCCGCCCATCCTGTGCCCTTTTTTTTTTTTGCCTTCCTTTCACATGCCCATAAATATGTCTCAGCCTCGCCATCTCCTTTCTACATCTGGATCCGATACGCAGACCAAAAACCCTAGAAAACCTAGCGAAGAAGAAGGCGCAGAAACGGTGACGTTCTGTAGACTCCAGAGGCCATGTGGGCTTTCATGGAGGGCTGGTTCACGCCCAGTTCTCTCTTCATCCTCCTCAACCTCATGATCGGCACCATCGTCCTCACCTCCCGTCTCAGCTCCCCCAGCAGGAAGCAGCAGCAGCAGCAGCAGCAGCCCCACCACCACCATCTCGGCCCCTCCTCCGACTCGCAGCCCCCGCTCGCCCGCGCTCCTTCCTTCCTCGACCGCGTCAAGTCCATCGACTTCTCTCTCTACAAGTTCAGCCACTCCGACGGCGGATACCCGGAGCCGGACCACCCCGTCCGGTACGAGCACTCTTACCCGGAGCACGATTTCGCCCGCCCGGTGGAGTCGCCCCCGCTCGCTCGCGCCCCGTCCCTCCTCGACCGGTTCAAGTCCGTCAACTTCTCTCTCTACAAGTTTGACAACCCCGCTGGAAATCCCGAACAGGACCCCGCCCCCGACCCGGTCGCCGTCCCCGTCCCCGTCCATGGCTCGTACCCGGAGCCACAGTTCTCCCACCCAGTCGACTCGCCGCCTCTCGCCCTAGCGCCTTCTCTCGTCGATCGGCTCAAGTCCTTCGACTTCGACTTCTCCTTCTACAAGTTCCAAGCGCCGAACTACGCCCAACCGCAAGCTGATCACGACGAACATTCATCGGAGCAGCAATACGCGGACCGAGTCGAGCCGCCCCGGCCCGCCAGAGCCCCGTCTCTCCTCGAGCGAGTCAAGTCCATCGATTTCTCTTCCTTCTATAGATCGAGCGAGCCCGACCCGGATGCAGATGCGCTTCACCACCTCGGAGTTGACTCCGATTCTGAAGACGACAACGACTACGACGATTCAGTTCCCTACACTGATGCGGGTGGGGGCAGTCAGGACCATCAAGTGAGGAGGATAAGGTCAGAATCGAAGACAGCCGCCCCTGGCGAGGTTACGGCCAGGCTCCCTGCGAAGATGAAGAAGTCGGCCAGCGAGAGGTCGGCGTTCGGGCACTTCGAGGAGGACGACTTCGTGGAGCGTCGGAGGCCTGAAACGGCGAGAGAGGGCAAGAAAAAAAGCAGCGCTGCGGCGGCGCCGTTCGAGGAAGAAGGAGACGAGATCAACGCGAAAGCCGACGCCTTCATCAACCGGTTCAAGCAGCACCTCAAGTTGCAGAGGCTCGAGTCGTTCCTCAATTACAAGGAGATGCTGAGCAGAGGCGCTTCGTGAAGATGTCGGTTTTGCCACCCCCGTCCTCGGTGGGGTCTTCGCTCCAGCATGGGCATTTCAGTAATTTCCCTTTTGATGGTCCGAGCACGAGCAGACACAAAAGAAATGCAGTTTGGTACGAACACTACAGATCTTCTCGTTTTTTTCTTTTGTGCTCGAAGGCGATGGGTTCGGGGGTATTTCTGTAATTTCGAGAGGTGAATTAAAAATAGTTTTTTTTTTTGGCCTTTTTAAAGTAACGTGCAGTGGCGCAAAAGGGTGCTCGTAATTATTAAGTCGTTGAGATTAATGTGAATTATAAATAAATTTTTTTGACTTTTGGGGTCTCATGCCATCAGTAAGCGAACATGCTTTTGTCCGTTATAGCAGGGAAACGAGCAGGTGCCGTGCGCGCACATGATTCGCATTTTGTTTTCACGGACGGACCGTTATATCGTGGGTATCTCACGTGGACGTTGCTGATTGTCTTCTCGAATGTTTAAAGCTTATCCTAGGTTGGCAAGTGGCGTGATATATTGGACCGTAATCAAAATCTGTTAAGCGGCTGTCTTGTCGATTAACAAAAAGAATAATTGCCAGGGGAAAAAAAAAATCTAAACCTATTATGACGCAAATGACGTAGCCATTCCCATCAGTTTTGAAGTATAATTGTCCTAATCAAGTTCCAAAACATACTATGAAAGTAATATCGATTCAGTTAAAAATTTATTTTTGACAATTTTGCCGATCAAACTACTTAAAATTGCGCTGATGTGAACTATGCCCGTTTCGCATGTCTCGCCAGTGTTAATTTGGATAATTTATATGATTTTGTTTTCATTTTTTTCTTCTTTTCTTTCATTTTGTTCAACTATTAGCCTCGTCCAGATCTGGCCGACTGCAGACCGATTGGTGGAAGTAAGAAACAATTTAAAAAAGAAAAAGAGAAGGAAAGGAAAAATTACAATTTTTTTGTAAAAATTTTACACTTAAGTAGTTTTCGATCAATTTTGACAGAAAGGAGGAAAAAAAAAAACAAAAAAAGGAATCCTGCGCATAGTACAAATAAAAGATGCTCGCGAGCCAACAATAAATTTCGTTGTTCTGTATCCCTGTGAGTCAACATTAAACTGTGCTCTTTTTGAGGGGAGACAAAGGGCTAAAAGCCAAAGGTGAATCCAAAACTCCAAATGCCAAACGCCTATTTTACGCCAAGAAGAACAAGGGACAAAGTCCGCTCGGGGCTCCCGCAGAAACTGTAATTTTGCCTTCATTAGATGTTGGAAAAAATTAGTGTTAAAAATAATAACAACTATGCTATGTAATATTGGAGTATATTTAAAAATCGAATGGCATTAGTAAATGTAGACAAACCGCCTCAAATCTCGAATATGTAAATATGTTCAATTGGCAAAGGCACAAAAGTTCACTCGGCAGAAGCACAAACATTGAATCGACAAAAACACAAACTGTATCGGCAGAAGCACAATATTGAATTGACGGAAGCACAAACGTTAAACAGAATCACAACGGTATTGAAAGAAATGGAATTGATACAAATACTGAAACCTGTGTTCGACACAGTTTTCTTAAGATATATTCGTTCCCTTCCGTATGTGCTTTGAGGTTTCGCGAACGTCTGTCTCCCAAGATATAACGATTGGCAGCGATAGAGACAAGTACAACACTCTAAAACTTTCGGCGAACTTGAACAAATCGTAAACACTATCAGAAACAATACAAATGTAGAGCATTGAAAGAGATGAGAGAAGAGATATCTTTTTCGTTCTAGTGTTTTCTCTCTTTTTTGAAACAGAATGGGAAGTCGCCTATTTATAAGGTAAGTGAGGTATTTTGGAAATAAAGGAATAACGACTAAATAAATATGTTGTTATAACTTTAATTATGTAACAACATAATCATAATGGCAAAGCCGTTATGTTTCTGTAACGGCAGTAAACCCATAACAGTAAAACCGTTATACTTCTGTAACGGCAGCAGAGCCATAACATCAGGATCATTATAGCCATAACTCGGAAAAAAAATTAAAACATAAGGTAAAAATGAGCTTGTTGCGAGGCCCACTTTCCGGTTCTGCATTTATGCGCTCAAACCCAAATTTCAACTTGTTGAGACTTCGTTGGGGTCTGAGATTTGCACCCCTGTACGTGCGCACAAGGCATAGCGCATGTGTTATGAAAGCTACCACTCTAAAGGAGTGTAACTTTATATGAAACACTCACAAGTCTTCTTTATTTTCAATGTGAGAATATCATACTTTCATTTCCCACTTTCAACTCAAGGGTGTTCTTTAAGAAATAATTTATTATTCACTCACTCATCAAACTATCTCATATTTTACAACATTAGAAACCTGCAGTTAGCGAGCCAATCTGTTGTTGCTGGTTTGTTCTTGTAATACATTCTAAAATATGGTTGTTCGATTCAATTCAGCAAAGGATTCTGCTTCAACAATGAGCATTGTTCGAAGGTCGAGTAGTCATGCCAATTTTGGGATCAAGAGCCCAAAGTTCCGCCAGTGCGGAAGATCATGTGCCCACCAATCTTGTCCATCCTCCAATCCAATTTCCTCCATCTCTGAACACACTGCCTGCTCCGGGGACACTCGGGTTGCTTTTGGTTGCGCTGTCGGTAGTATTGAGTTTAACACACTCCTTGGCAAGCAAATTAACTCAACATCTCCCCTTATTGACGTCCTTTGATTCTTTCGGACGTACTGACCTGCAGTGAAGTAGAGATGACCAAGCAACATGGAATTTGGCGACGGCAACAGCATATAGTAGAAGGAAATAACGGGTGGAGCCGAACAACCCACTAAGACTAAAGGTACCTTAACGTCAGAATCATGCCATTGGTCGCGGTAAGATTTCTCCAACGCAAAGGTCAGTTACCTTTAATTGACGAACTAATGAAATCCTAATCTACTGAAAGGCATCCTCCTCTTCCTCCACTATGCTGACTCCCTCTCCCAGCTTGTCAGCTTTTCCCCCCTTGACGAGCGACGAAGAGAGACTTCCTATTTAGAGAAGATAGTGACTTTGCTTGTATAAGGGCAAACTTTGCATTCATCATGAACCTATTCCTCTTCCTCTCCATCGAGAACAAAACAATGAGAAGAAAGCTGCATGAAATTTGTGTTTCTGTATGCTTACTATAGAGAATACTTTAACATTCTTCCTTCTTCGCTGCACCAAATGTTTGCCTAAAAAAATATCCAAGCACCTGTAGCTGAACAAATGAAATTCGTTGCCATCGACTAAGAGAATATGAATAAATGTCACTGTCAAAGACTCCCGAACCATATCTCCATTTGTTGCGACGAATCCTCTGAGTTGGCATCCCCACCCAACTTTCTTACTTCGTCCATCAAGCCTTCCAACACATGGTATATATCTTCACAGAACGGGTGGGAACGGTCTTCAGCATTAAAAGAATGAACCTGGTTTTGGACCTCAATCCAACTCCAGCCAGGGACCTTCCTCACCCCTCTTTCCCTCATAAGCCTCTTTACCCTGGCATGATCACCCCATTTTTGAAGGCGACCATACATGTCCGAGAGCAGAACATAAGTGCTATGTTCTTCAGGCTCTAACTCAAGTAGTCGATTCCCGACTTGACAAGCCAACTCCATGTTCCCACTACTCCTACAAGCACCCAATAAAGTCCTCCACACCATCATATCAGGTTGAAACGGCATCAAATCCACCAAGGCCTTTGCCTCATTCACAAGCCCAGCACGCCCGAAAAGATCAATTGCACAAGCATAGTTCTCCATCCTTGGAGGAATGCCATAATCAGTTTCCATTGACAATAGAAACCCATAGCCCTCTTCAACTAAACCAATGTGGCTACAAGCAGTCAGGACAGCAACAAAGGTGATGTGATCAAGCTTTATTCTCCTTGCTCTCATCATATGGAAAAGATCAAGCGCAGCATGTCCTAGACCGTGTTGTGCGTATGCAAAAATCATTGCGTTCCAAGTGACTGAGCTGCTTTGGAAGGTCTCTTCGAAAGAGCTCCTAGCATCTTTAATAATGCCACACTTAGAGTACATAAAGACCAGTCCACCGCCAACAAATTCATTTGACTCAAAGCCAAACTTAAGTGCCAATGCATGAACCTGTCGGCCCAAAAGAAGAGTTGCCAAATCAGAGCAAGACTTGAGAACCGCTGAAAGAGCATAATGATCAATCTGAGTATCCAAAGATCTCATGCGAGCAAAAAGTTCCAAGGCATCTTCACTCATCCCAGCTTGGGAGTATCCGGTCAACATGGAATTCCAAGAGACCCGGTCCTTGGAATCCATCGATTTGAAAACACTAATAGCTTCTTCCATGGATCCATTACCCAATTTGATATACATAGCTATTAATGTATTGGAGATTGGTAATGATTGCTCCAAACCTCTTTTAATCACCAAAGCATGGAGGGAATTCCCCTGATTTTCACGTGCTTCTTCGAAACAAGCACTTATTATACTTGTGTAAGTGTAAACATCCATTTCAATGCGCAACCATTGCATATCAACAAAAAGCCTAAAGGCAGAATCTTCATCACCATGCACGAGGTAAGCAGCTAGCATTGAATTCCACGTCACTATATCTCTAAAGACAACGCTATCAAACAGTTTCTCAGCATCTTCAATGGAACCACACTCTGAGTACGAATTAATCGTGGCATTACAAACAGTATTTTCCTGCTCTAGACCATGCTTCATAATTTTGGCATGGACCTGTGCAGTAAGCTTGAAAAACTCATGGTCGTCGAGCAATGTCAAGAGGGGAGCAAAGGTCCCGTCCTCTGGCTTAACACCCTCACTCTCCATGCTATCTAAAAGCCAAAATGAAACCTCTCTATCACCGCTTTGCGCAAACCCACTGATTAGCGCATTCCACGAGACAGAGTTATGTTGCGGCATGTGTTGAAGCACGGTGTACGCATCCTTAACCCTCTCGCACTTAGCATACATGTCCAAAAGAGCGCTTCCGGCGTAAATATTCCCAGCATGTGCATGCTTGAAAATCAATGAATGCAATTGCTGACCGAGGTCGAGCCTACTAGCACTAGCTACTCCTTTTAGAATACTCGAAAAAGTATAAGCATCTAAGTCTAGTCCACATTGTCTCATGGACTCTAGAAAATCCCATGCTCTCTCCAACTTGCCACTATTAACATAACCAGAAATCATGGTGTTCCAGGACACAGTATCTCTAGTGCGCATTTGGTCGAACAGTTGGTGAGCAACCCAGATTTCTCCACATTTTATATACCCACTTAATATATTATTGGCAGTATATAGATCCCTCAAGGTTCCTCCCACGATAGCTTGACAATGGGCTATCAAAGCCTTGCTTAGAGCAGACGCTTTGTTCTCGACAAGTGAATGAAGCGCCCTCATTCACGAGCAACCACCGCTCCCTGCAACTTTTACTCTTCCTACACATTCGCAGCGCCTGACACCGTAGAAAGCGCGAATTTAGCGATACCCGTTCCTCGAAAACTATCACTTTCACAACGGGTTGAGCCTGAGGTGTTCTTCTTCCTTATCAAGGAAATGCAACAGCACTATCGCCACTGTTGGGGCTTTTCTACAAATAATCCTCGCCCTCGACTTGCATTGGGCAGAATCGGGTCCCCACGTTCGGTTGGGCCTTGAAGCTCTTTCTCTGTCAATCTCGTGAGACAGTGACGGTGAGATGCATTTTGGCTGTGGCGAGGAAGGAAGAATGAGCGGCAAAAGAAAGATGCGCCAGCTGAAGAAAGATATACAAACGGAGTGGGGGCGTAGAAAAGACGTACTTGTCAACTCTGACATTTTCGTGACATGCTTATAAAAAATTCAAGTACATTTTTATTGGGACGACCGATAATGAGTTACGTCATTTATTATGGGGAAAGAAAAAAATTGAGTGAGTTTAAAAAATTTTGAATGTTAATTATTTATCAAATCAAATCAGACCGTTTATTTTTTATTTAGACATATTTATTTGAATTATGGTACTCTAACATAAAATCCTAATGTCGAATCTTCTTATATCATATTAAAAAAAAAGGACTTTTATCAAGCATGGAAAAAATAATATATATTCGTTTGATTGACAAGGGAAATGATTTAATTATAAAGATTTTATTTACCAAAATCATTTGGACAAATTTCACTAAAAACTTCAAGCTACGAGATCAATATCCTAAATATTTTCTTGTGCTACCAAATGCCCAAAATTATATTAGTGTGATAGATATATCCTTCGTCACCGTTTCGTTGATGAACAAGTTAAAAATTCAAGGTGGTATTTAATGTGACATCATTAATGTTTTTTTAGAACAATTGCTATAAACATTTAAAAGAAAAATAAAAATTTTAAAATGGCTGGAAAATTTCAAATAAAGGTCCTAAAATACATTCATTTTCTCAAATAAATGTTTGAAATGATCCTTGTTTCAAGTAAAGGCCCGATGTGCCCTCTTTATCTCAAATAAGTGCTTAACATGTCCATGTCTATTTCAAATAAGAGCCTAACCTACTAACCAATCAAATTTTCCTGCTGATCAATGAAATTATCGTCAAAATATAATTTAACCAAATTTTAAGTTAAATTACATTTTAAATTAAAAAAAATGATAGGAGATATAGATGAGAGGGGGTTGCCCCACCGCCGATGGGGCGGTGGCTCTGATTGGCGAGGTCACCAGTGTCTCACCCTCGGCCGAAGGGTTGGCGACCCTCACCTATATTTGGGAGAGGGTCGTGGTCCTTTACCGGCTCGGGCGAAAAGTAGACACCCCGACGGCCATCGCCACCACTCCACCAGTGTTGGGGCGGGTTGTCCCTCCCACTTGCGTCTCTTTTTTTTTTTAGCTTTTTTTAATTGAGAAATATAATAAGAAAAAATAAAAATAAAATGACATAAATGTCTCAAATTAACTGGCGGGTCAGGTCCTTTTTTAGATTGATATGACCATTTATGGTACTTATTTGAAATAATGTTCTTTTAGATTCTTATTTGAAATAATGAAGTCACTTTGGATCTTTATTTGAAATTTTGGATGCGCCTATCGCGGTTGGAGATTTTCGTTTTAGGATGACAAACGTATTATTCAATTGTAATGAAGCAAGAAACAAAATTAGCACTTCCAAATTCCATTTTTGTGAACGCCAAGATCTTTTTATCTGTCTTGATCACCATGATATCCGAAGTTCGGTCCTTTCAAGCACAGCCCCATGTTCTCCGTCCCGCCGCACGCCCGCCGTGTAGCCTGCTTCGGCTCTTCAGGTCTAGCGGCTTGGTCCGCCCTGCGAAATCGGATGGAGAGACGATTCAATCATGCGCTGTGCGACGTCTGTATGGCGAGCGCTCGGGAGATGAATCGGTTCGGAGATTTACCTCGTTGCGAGTCGGGTTGTCGTTCCATGGCTTGGCAGCGCGGAAGGAATTGAAGGGCTGGATGCTGGTCGTTCCTTCTTTGTACGTCGACTCGTAATTGAGTCCTTGATAATTCATGTGACTTGAGTCGACCAGAGTAGGGGCCTACATGCGCACAAAAGGATGACAATCGAATATGTCCATTTTACGGATACCTTCTGAGGTTTATTGATTATGTTAAGGCTTACCGGGGTAGACCGAATCAGCCCATAGAAGCTCCCGCCGCTGCCGCCCCCATTCGAGAAAAATGACGGCGGCAACGGCGGGAGTTCGACTGGAGTATTGTTGAATCCCTGTCGTTGCCTCTTCAATTCTTGGTCTCTCTGTCGAAGGAAAGATAGGCAACGATTCGCATCTTCGAGCTGCTCCTCGCAGAGCTTTATCTCCCACTTGAGTCTCCGGGCGACGCCGAGACATCCGTGCACGGGATCGCCACTCCTGATGTTACCCTCCGTGAGTATCGACTCGGCGGCTTGTTTCCTTAGCTCAGGGTCAACCGCATTCACGATGTTGTGTATGTTGGTCACACCGAAGAGCCTCTGCGCGTTCTGGAACTCGTTGTACCGGCTCGCCGGGAAGAGCTCAGCGTATGGACAGCCGCCGTCGCACCTCTTCCTCTGGTGCCTACACGATGCACATGCTTTGGAAGTTGCCGGCATGGCTTGATCCAATTGAAAAATGCGAGAGATCGAAGTACAAAAGCTATGGCAAAGCAATCTTTTCTTATAAAGGGGTTTGAATCGAACGCAGGCTGACTTGGTTAGATTTCTAGCCAAATTTGGATAATTAGTGTTAATGGGGTTAGATTTTGTTTGCCCAAAATGAAACCTACGCAATTAATTAATTGCTGAACTCACAATGTTGCTTAACATCTCATTAGTAAGCAAATCCATAATTGAATTTTAACCTTGAACTTTTGTCCGAAAATTTGAAAAATGAGATAATTGTCCAAGAAATCTTAAACCTACTCCAGACCAACCAATTTAGACTTAAAATTTTTAATTGTGCTAATTTAGTTCTGAACACTTGGATGATTTGCCAATTTACTCTTAAACCTTTCAATTATGTCAATTTAATCCTAAACATTTTGAAATCCTTCCAATTTAGACCAAATCTATTATTTGGATAACTGGCAGAAAGGTCTTACATTGATAAATTACAAAAGATTTATGACTGAATTGAAAAAATAATTAAAATGTCGGGAGTAAATTTGCATAATTGAAAGGTTTGGGACTGAATTGGCCACTCTGCAATAGGCTTGGGACTTTTTGAATAGTTACCCCTCCAAAAAAAGCCTATGCATGGTAGTAAATATGGTCGTGAGCTAGTTTAGCCTATTTGTTAGGAAGTTTTATTGTATATATTTCTTCATAGTATAGAATCATTTCTATTGTGTATCTCTTCATTAGGGTTACCTGTTGCCCTATATATATATATGATAGGATTGAGTATTGTAAATGTACAGAAAAAATATTCATTGAATAAAAAGAAGAGTTTTATTTTCTTCAGTTAATTGCATGATGATAATGATTCTTTTCAACCAAATGGACGAAAGATAAGGTTTGGATTATTTTTGGTTCAATATGAGGACGCCAGGATATGAAAATTTCGAAGAAACAACGAATCCGATGACTATGTTCAATGAGGTTGGAAGCAAAGGTTGGACATCCTGTCCCATGATGCAAGAGAGGACTCTATCCATCAACCTTTTGCAATGTCGATATCCACTTCTTCTCTTTAGATAGATTGGATTGTTTTGTGCGAGGCTAGATTTTGATTCACTTGATATACTTTGAAAATAAAGGCGTTAGAGCATTTAAGTGTCTCTCAAACGACGGTTCCCATACCCATATGCTAGATTTATTTCCTTTCGAAGGTTTAATCAAGATAAAATGCGATGACATTTGTACTTCTTTTCTGACGATTTCATAAACATATGTGTTTTCTCTATATTGGTCGATTTTTGGGTCTAATTTACGATTACCCAAGTCACCATGACGTATACAACTTATTTAAATCTTTAGTAAGTTATTTTCTCTATTTTGAAAACAAATTTAAAGTACGGTTTCGCTTGTTTCGAGAAAAATGAGTGATTTAAAAGATATTTTTAAAAAATTGATGGCTAATATCGAAAAAAAAAAAGAACTAGAAAAAGTATTTTCAACATTTACACAAACGTTTGGACAAAAATTATTATCAATAATGACAATATTTTTCATTGACCAATTATTTAAGGCGAAGCATGTGATCAATTTTAGGAAAATATTGCCCAAATCATTTATTTTCTATAGTGTTGATAAGTATTAAATCAGTCCAATCACTCTCGGGTTTTCTGCATGATGGCTGTTTTCTCTGCCATGTAGACTAAGAAAGGGGCCTGCGGTAAATCTGTTTCATATGGCAAGTGAACGAAGAACCTGTGAATCAGCGATGCGCTTAACGAGTTAACATATGTTGTGGAAATGTGTACGCTGGCGCTGTAAAATTGAAAGTAGGCTCACTTGCTCATGGTACAGACTGCATGAGATTTCTAGGCTATTTACAATTGCTTTCGTTTTCAGGTGAAGCAGAACAGAACATGATTCGTTAGCGGGCTCTAATTTTCGTCATCAGATCCAAAGGGTTGCCTTCTCAAGGATTCCAGTACTTCTTTGGGACGATTGCTCGGAGCGCCCCTGCTACCCATCGCTCCATGGCAAGACCTGACCTTGGGCACTTTCAGAGAACTAAGAGGCGGCGTGGAAGTCCCTCTGCTCACTTCCCTGAGCACAGACCGAGCTGTGGCCTCGGCTGCAGCGTCTGCTCGAGCCAAAGCCACTCTAGAATTGCTCCGCAACTCGTCAGAGATCTTCTTCTTGCACGGCACTCCACTGGGATTGTTGGAAGCCTGAGGCGTACGATTATTCACCGATTTTTCCCTTGCAGCAACGGCCTCTGCTGCTTCTGATCTGGCCTTTGCAGATTCATATTTCTGCATGTCATATAAGAGCTCTCTCTGGAGCTGCTTATCGGCCACCAATAGATCGTCTATCTCATTCTTGTAGTCCTTGAGGAGGAGACGGAGGCAATCCATGAGGGAACCCGTGAGGGGGCTGTTCTTGCTCTCGAGTAGTCTCTTCAGCTCTATGAATATTGGGATGGTGTTTTGTATGAGGCTCTTTCTTACTGATTGACTTATTGCCCGTCCCTTGGCAGCTGCAGCAGATGTTCCACCAGCACCATTGCTTTCTTCATCCATTTCGGGAGACTCCAATGTGGAATTCCGGCTTGTCGGGAGGCGGATCTCCTTGCAAGCAAGGATCTGAAAAGCATCCTGTTCCCTCAGTTGAGGTTGCATAAAGCCACGTAAAGATGAGTTTATGCAGGTCATTAGAAGAATTAGGATATTCATTGAGAACAAGCTTACGGGTTCAAATACAAACGTTTTATTAAACCAAAAGAATGGTGATTGGTGAATACAAATTCGACAACTGCTAAGTGCCAGTTAAATCACAATGCTTGAATCACAGTACATGAAGTTCAGCAAGCATTTCACATAGAGGCCACATTTTCTCTTATATGGTAAAGAAAGGGACAGTTTCCGTGTTATTTTGGGCTTATGGAGATAACATTTGCAATGTCTAATTCCAAACAGGGAACATATATTCGTTTATTTTCCTGCATCTATCTACTAAGAAAAGGAGAAGTACTTCTGCATGTATGACCGTTTATATCACATTCTCTGCAGCTATCCATGCATGACCGTTGACCAATATTGATATGCAATGCGTTGTACCTGTAGAACTGACTGTCCAGTAGTGTCTTTGATACTGAGCATACCATCAGATGCCGCTGCAAGTATCTCTGCACATATCTTGGCAAATGTGGCCAACAAATGCTCGGGGGCCATTTGTTTCAGCAAACTAGTGTAAATGCGCATTCTTTTGGACCTTGAAATTTCATCAATGCCCCTGGAAATTTAAGCCTGATGAAAATTCTCCTTTGGTACCATATGATATTTTATCTTTGAATGAGATCTCGATTCCAGTAAGCAATCTTAATTGAGATATGTAACCCATACCTTATCGAAAACTTACGGCTCTCAGCCTGTGAACTCTGTGAACTACAATGTCCATTGTGCGCACGGCAATCATTCAGAACAAAAATTGCTTCCACAAAACTGTTATAAGCTAAAAGTGGTGCTTTGACTGCAAAGAGGGAAGAACATATATTTAGAAGGATAGGATTTATGAGCATCTCTTTGAAGATCAACCTTTATAACTGTGAACTACCTCTTAGAATATTCCCAAAGAGGAAATCAGCAAGTTCTCTGATCTTCTCAGATTCATCCACCAGAGACAAAAGAAATCGAAAAAAGAGCAGTCCCCTCCATTTTACATAGTCCCTCTGAAGAAATTTATGCCAACCAATCAATGGAAGAGTACGTCTTCATGAACAAGCAAAGCTTTTGTCTAAAAATGACATCATAAATAGCGATACCACAAGCAAAACTAGACCTGGAGCAATCTCGACAGAAGTATGAAAGTCTGCCTCCTGACGATTTCACACGGATCACCCAGACACCTCGTGATCTTTGCTATGTGACTGTATAGCGATAAAGCATTGGTCATGTGAGCCATTTTCCAAGTTTCAAATGAATAATTATCACTTTCGCATATGTGGGTCAAATATCACAACTAGTACAATTAGCACTCACCAATCAATTAAAGCAGTGTAACGAACACAAAAATCCGCCATCATCACCACTAGATTGTTCCTAAGAGTGGCAGAATCACTTTTCTCAAGCTCCTGCAACATCAGGAAATGGTTAACATAAGTAACAAAAAAAAAATAAAAAATGAAGAAAGCCAGTTAGAAGACAATATCTTTTAGGGACAAACTTGAATACCAGAAAACATTATCAGGAACACAATATATCAACTAAAGAGAAGATCTCGGGGTTCAAGGGAAAGCCAGGAAGCATTTCGAGCAAAGGTTTCACATATTTATTTGAAATTTCAAGAACAAATTCAATCTCTTTGATTGTTTATTTAATCTTTAATCCTCAAATCATCTAAAGCCGAGTCTTGACATACATCAAACTGGCATTTCACTAAACCTATGTTGCACCGACACGACACGCGACACGACACGCCGATACGTGAATTCTAAAAAAGTAGCAAATTCTGACACGTTAGGATACGTTATAATAATAATAATAATAATAATAATAATTTTTATGATTTCGATAATAATAACATCACGATAAAGAACATAATAAATCCATGTAAGGCTAAAGAATAACATTTCATTCCATCAATGTTTCGAATTGAAAAATTCAACTACATTTCCTTCCAATAATCCATAAACTTGGAGGGAAAAAGACAAGCACTACATAATCCACGTTCCACCAAAAATAAGTGGAAGACAAAAAAAAGAGCTCAATTTCAACATAAATAATAAGTCATTCATCTACATTATCCGCTCCTTTTGACACAAAAGTGGACTCTATATCCATGTCATTTTCTCTTAAATTTTTTTGTAATTTTCCAAGATTGCCCTTGGGACACGCGTGTCCCACCCGTTGACTACGTGTCGGAATGTCGGACACTCGTTGACCGCGTGTCGGAGCGTGTCTGGCGTGTGTTGGAGCGTGTCGGACACAGACACGTATCGGGTACGCAAAAAAATTCCGGGAGTGCGTGTCCGTGTAACATAGCACTAAACAGTAGCTCCAATAAATTTCAATATCTTGCGATGGTTTTTTCCCAGACGTGAAATAACTTTAAGCTGGGAATCTATTCAGTTCAAGCAATACTAATAGAAAATATATAAGGCCAAACTTCCAAACCCATTTAGTTAAAAGACGATAACAAATGCAGCGGCACAGAAAAATAATGTTCGCAGTTTGACCTTTCAATCTCTAAAGGAAAGTAATCTGACAATCCTAAATTTGAATTTTGAAGGCAAACTAGATAAGATCTCTACACATCAGCATTTTTTAATCTTGAAGTGATGCTTAAATGGGCATCATAGGAAAGTGCAACCTCACCAAACTACACTACTTAGAATAAAAGCTACTTCACAATGTTAGGGAACTAATGTACTAAAAGTGGCAAAATGTTTGGAGTAAAATGCATCCAACTCACAGACCCGAAAAAAATAACTCACCCAACTTGTTTCTTTCTAAACCAGAACATGACATTACAAGAATTTCCAGTAAAATATAAGTCGGTTTACCTGCACAAACAGGGGTATATAACGCTTTGCAATTTTCCCATCGACAAGGCAAATCTTTCCCATTGTTAACCACCCCTGTATATACAATGATACAGCTATCTGTTTCAGAGAAACGTGAGGAGCTGATAACAACTTTGGTTTTGGTTGGAGATCACCAGAAGTAATGATCTTATGCAATAATGGGATCACTGTGCCCAAGTCTGCTGAAGGACAGACAATAACTAAGGAACCAACTGTATAAGCTGCAATTGTTGCTTGTGATAATAATTGGGATGTCGTCATAGATATTCCGCTTCTTCTATTCCCATTTCTCGGAGGAGTAAAGAAGTCGCCTTCTTCATTTTCTTGTGTGTTCTCAGAAATGTACTTCTCTATAGCTTGGGTGGCTTTAGAGAGAAGTTTTCTTACCCATCTCAGAATAAGTGCATCAGCCTCTCCTGCACTTAAAGCCTTCTGCTTGCACACCGTTCTAAGGACTTTTACATGAGCATTGACCTGCAACCAGATAATGCCATTAATAACATACGCACGAGCATTCATTAGTGAATATTAGTAATATTTCTGGTAAATATGCCTTCCCATTCACCAAATTATTAGGCGAGCTCCACACTAGGTTTTGAAAGATTTTCATTGCAGAACATTATTCATGCCACGTTACTGATGGTCGTTGGAAAATGTGGCCACATTATTTTTAATCCCATGTGTCATTATAAACAACCGTCAGAAAACAATTGGAAGTTACTTAAAACTTGGATTAGTATCAAGGCATTAAAAGGGCAAGGAATGGCCTTGAAGTGGATGTCTTGTGTATGGAAAACATCGATGCATAAGGACGGCCATCTATTCAAGAGAAACCTATTTAGTTTATGATATTCTACATGTTGAATGAGTTCTTCACTCACTTGTCATATGAAACAGATATTACCGCATCTCAAAAAAAAAAATGATTGACTCGTTAAGTGCATCACTGACATTCACAAGTTCTTCATTCAGTTGTCATATGAAACAGATTTACTGCAGTCCTGTTTTTAAGGCCCCACGGTTGAGAAAACGGCCAACATGCTGAAAATCAATGAGTGATTAGCCTGAAATAATTGATGATGATGACAGATAATGTACCTCTGTTGGGTGCATATCAAATCCTTCAATTCGTTTTAGTAAATTGTGAGCCAAGTCTGCAGCAGGGCCAGGGGATAGCTCAAGAGAAATATTAGCCATTGTTTGCAAGAGGAAAACACGGTCACCAGCCCAAGTGATAGAGTAGGGCTCCGCATCATCGTCTTCATGCCAATCTCCATGGGTAAGTGGAGTCTTTCTCTCACATCCCAATCTAGTTTTGTCAAGGAGTTGCCAATGATGATGGAGAAATTCCCAGTCAACAACATCCGGAAGAAATGCTGACACCTCTGACAGAAGAAACCACGCACCTTGTGGGGCTGTCCACTTATCAATTGGCAGCGATTGACTTAACCAGAGACACTCCGATGCTCTAATAATATTCTGAAGAGCTGTAGCTAATACAGGCCTAAGCCGATTTTTCTTGCCAAGACTTTTGCATATCTTCTTTATCCAGGGCACTACTTCACCATTGCAAATCTCTCGCAGTAGACCCAGTGCTCCATCTGGAAATAGTAAGTCAATTTGCCTATCAAAATCTTTTTCCCTGCCATGCAACTTATATGGAGTGGAGTCATTATGAGGTGAACCAGCTGATCCTACTCTTGATATCTTTTCCAGAACCAGTTCTACGAACAAGTTCTCACATTCCTCCTGGATGCTTGACTCATTGTCACTTATTAAGCGAGGGACAGAATGCAACCACTCAATTGCTACAATTCCATCTGGAAATTTCCTGAAGGCCTGGAGAGGAAAGGGAGAGATTCACATCAGAAACTCGGGAGCAAATGACGTGTATAAAATCAAAATGCTAAGAGGCAAACATTTTAAGCTTGTTAATTGCAAAAGCATGAGGCTCTATGAAAAATGATATGCTAAATTTGCAGTTTATTGTCA
Organism: Rhodomyrtus tomentosa; assembly: GCA_028455895.1. Lineage (NCBI taxonomy): Eukaryota > Viridiplantae > Streptophyta > Magnoliopsida > Myrtales > Myrtaceae > Rhodomyrtus > Rhodomyrtus tomentosa. Next base: position 39,784,799 of record JAPCWY010000004.1, read on the forward strand.
TAAAATGGAAATATGCAAATTTGGTTGTCCGTTCTTGCATAATGTCCAATATCGAATTATCCACAACAACGCAATCTAATAAAGATCCAACATTGGGGAGCTGAGAGTAGTCATGGATTACTCTAGAGATCACTGCATGAGACAGATATTCAATCATGTTAGAAAGTCCAATCCAAAGGCTTAAGCTAATAGGTGGAAGGAGACCACATGAATATAAAGAATATACAGGATCCATTTACAACCGATATGGGACAACAACAACAACTTCAACACCCTCTCTCACGTATAAGTCGGATTACGAGCGACGCGTAGAAATTGACTAATGGGGGGTGGGCCCACATGCGCATCAAAGAATAAAACTAGCTCTGATATCATGTTAGAAAGTCCAACCCAAAAGCTTAAGTTAATAAGTGGAGGGAGATCACATGAATATAAAGAATATACAGGATTCATTCACAACTTTTGTGAAACAACAATAACTTCAACAAATCATATTAATCACATGTCAGTTACTTGATCTTGCGCTGAAAGCTATAAAACCCAAATGTTAGAAGTTATAGATTCTGACAAAGTACTAGGCATTTATCGTTAGAGATAGACAAAAGAATGTAAACGCATTGACCACCAAAACAAAACAGTGAGATGGAAAGTACAATCAAATGACCAGACTAACAATCCACAGTACGTAAGTGTTACTGGTCCACTTCATCCTTCTCCCCTGCCAAAAGAGAAGTAACTCGTTGCTTCATTGATCTCTCGTGGGAATACTACAAGTAAATGGTCTCATTCTCACCTGCTACAAATGTAAAAGGAAATTGTTCAAGCCAGCTTAACGCTTTTAATCGGACTAATAATGATATCTCACGTTCAAGAAGTTTTATATATGTCAATAGTGAGCTGCAATTAGTCCACGGGATTCGCAAAGACTATGGTAAATTGGGAGAAATGGAAAACAAGAATATGAAACTGCTTAAGCCGCATTTACTCACCGGTGAATATAATAACCCCAAAATAACTTGATAAAATAATTTCATGACAAATTATCACAAGGTAAGGCCACATAATCTGACCTCAGAGAGGGCTGAAACTGCTGCTTTCCTTGTACTGACAAGCGGATCAGAACAAGCCATACCCATAGTCTTTAGCAAAACTCCATCAAAAGAACCACTGAAAAAAGATGTCAACTTCGTGACCAGATGAAGCGCAGCCTTCCTGACTGCTGCCTTCTCATCCGTACACCGAATCTTTAAAATATTATTTATAGCGGTCTCTGTCTTCTGACTAACTCCATCTCCAATACCCAGTACATCCTTCAGAATCTTGCAACTTCTATCATCATTTGCAAAGACACCTACCAAATGAGCTAAATTTGATAAAGCGCGTGCTCTAATAGCAGAGTTCGAGTCGGAACAACGCTTAATCAAGGCCTGCAAACATCTCAATCCCCACGAATCATTCACTTCATTCGCTTGAACTCCAAGTGGATCTTTCAATGACATCACAATTGGGACAATAAGGTCAACAGCCAAGAGCCTAAAACTACTTTTTCCTTCTGTCATCTTCACCACATATTCTACAAAGTTGACCTGTTCGCTATATTGCAGAGCTCTAAATATCTGCATTATTGACTCCACTGCTGAGGCACGAAGCTCAGACTTCTCTGGGGACTTTTGGACCAGATATTTTGGCAAATTTACAACGGCTTTTTTTACACCTTCGCACACTTTTCCAGCATCCACCATATAGTTAATCACAAAACTCAGAGAAAACGTCCTCACTTCTGATTTGGCTAACAGAATCGATGGAGACAAAAATTTCAAAACCTCTGCAGCAGAATTAGCCTGGTCTCCATGCTCAGGCCTCAATAGTGCTCTTAAGAGCTGCGAACATAAGTCTGTTAGCCTGGAAAAAGATCTCGAGTTACCGAAAGAATCAGGAACCGTCACTGGAAGTTCAGCTACAGTGTGCACTAGGGACCTCAAACTATCCGGAAACCTATCCAAATGAATCAAATCCATCACCAAAACCAGCTTCTCCAATACAGCGAAGAAAAGCCTCCCATCAACCTCACTCTCCTCACCATAATCAGTACCAATGTGGTCCAAATTCCTAGATCCTGAGCCACGCCTCCCTCCTTTCCTCTTCGGTTTAGCCAGCGCTCTCTCGCTACTCCTAGAATCTTTCTCGGGAATCGCCTGCCTAGACTTGACGGACTTCCGAATGGAATGCAGAAGAGAGGCGAAGGGCAATGGAGCGAAGAGGCTCAAGACGGGAGCATTCGGCGACAGAAGTAGGGACAGATAAACGTCCGATGCTAAGAGAGACAGACGAGGCGTGCTACCTGAGTTCATAGTCGAGCCGATACACTGCCCGAGGGAAGACAGAGGGAGGTTCTTCGAGGCGAGTTCCGCGAAGAACCGGTCGAGGAGGTCCGAATCGTCCGCTTCGACGAGGCGGTGCAGATCCGAGAGCGTCGATTCGGCCACCGATGGTGGCTGGAGGAGGGAGGAGGTGGACGGAGATGCGAGGAGCTCTTCCAAGTCGGTGACGATTCGCGATAGGGTTTCTTCCATGGCTGTAATCAGAGCTCAGAGCATGATCCTCCCCTTCTGATTTGAGTTCGCGATGATGGGATCGTCTTCAAAACTCTCACTTTCCCGCTCTCGGCTGCTCTCTCTCTCTCAGACTCAGTTGAGCTCGCGGGTCGCGGCGAACGTGCTTGTTCTCTTCAAAATCTAACGCGGACCGGTTGAAAATCGGCTTGGATTCCATTTCGCGATTCAACCGGTTCAACGGTTGAACGGCGGAGTTGGAAATTTACGGTAAAATTTTATGATAAGTGTTAAGTTGCACGTTTACGCTAAGAGGAATGCGTAACGTGATCATACTTTTTTTTTATGCAGAAGAGGTTATGGGGTAATTTAAAACTCAAATAATAGCTTAAAATATCCTATTTTTTCAGATAAGAACCTAAGTGACTTCGTTATTCAAAAAATAGTCTGATAAAGGACATTTTCGTCAATCTACTTTTCGTCATGGTCAATCTCAGGTAGTGGCCGACACCGGCGAGGACTGGGCAAGCCTGCCCTCGACAACCACAAGGGACTGCCTCGCTTGGGTGAACCTTCGCCCGATCTGGCAAGGGTACCCTCGCCGATCGCCTACAAAAAAAATGGTAAAAAAGAATAAGATGAAAATGCAATTAGTTGATACTTTCTTTGAAACAATGAGGACATTTCATATTATTATTTGAAATAATGTCTAGTTTATTATTTTATTTTATAAAAATGAGATTACTTCATGTATTTATTTAAAAAATTTCCTAATTAAAATGAATAAGCGAGTCGGTCCAACCCGAGTCCAAGAACCAGCCAGTCCTTTCCAGATTTGCAAACATCACAATTTTCACTCGTAACGCTACGGGCTTGTTCCTTCACTTATCAATGCACTTTTCAAATACATTTCGACCAAAAACACAAAAGAAGGACAAGACCACCATTTCACTCTTCAAATTTATTTACGACACTACCTTTTTCCTCGTACCCATCCACATCCAAAACCCTGACCAACAAAGTTTGTGGATTGTTGGAAATATCCTACCACAAGTTTTTTTTTTTTTTTTTTAAATATCAAAAGTAAACATTTCATCCATATATCAAGATGATACATGAGAGAGGTTCAAAATAAAACAAATCCCAAATAGCAAAGTATACAAAAACCACAAACTGTTGTGATACTCTCATCTCATAAGAATATATCTATATTAGCATCAAAACAAAACAAGCGACGGCCCGTTGTCAAATCTTGCATTATCGTTAGCGACTAGCACATATCGTAATCTTTTTTCTCTAGTAGTTGCGGCTTTTCCAATAAGCGGTGCATGCCTAGATGTAGTGTCATCAATGCCATCACTGTATAGAGATACCAAAACAAGTTGGTTAGGCTTACGGATCTATATCTACATCGGAAGAAGTTGGACACACATAAAGCCTTTTAAGGAACTCCTTAATCTAAATTTAGATAAGGAAAAAAGAGCTCTCGAATCCAAATTTAGATCCGAATACGAGCGCTTCAAAAACTAGAACAAGTAACGTAAATGCAAACCGTGCAGCATGAACTTACGGCGTTCCTCCTCGATCCCATCAAACTTCTCAGTTTGGGGGGGTCTGAAGCGATGAGTTGTTTCCTAACACAAAGTTTTGTAGGGCCATAGTAGAAGTATCAAATGGGTGAATCGGATCGGGTCTAGACGAGTCGAGTCGGATCAAGTCGAATATGATCTTACCCATAATGACATGTTTAACCCATTTCGATTCATCTTTATGTAATACAATTCCAATGACCCATACCCAGCACATACCCGAGCCAAGCCATATTACTTAAATACTTTTATATTTAACCAAACCACGTAATATTTATTTCTTATAATTTGTTAAGAAAAATAATATTCAAATCACTTTTGTACAATTCAAATCCAGTGAATTTTTTATAAACATATTTTGATTTGTTTAAAAGTTATTTTTTTTCAAATAGTTTCATTTTTTTGGCAATCAGGAACTTGTGGCAAAAGGTGGTGGAGGGCAACAGTAGGGGTCCGGTGGAGGGGAAAGGATTTTTTAACATCAATGTATAGGTGCCATTAAATCTGGACCGTCCAATTTAAAATGTACGATTTAGATCAATCCACAGTTTTTTAGTGGGAAATAATGTGGACTAATCTGGATTGTCCATTTTGAATTGAACAGTCCAGATCGATGATGGTAGAAAATTCTTAATGGTAGGAAATCCAGATCCCCGGTGGAGGGTGTTGGCAGCATGAACATTTTTTGCATTTTTCTAATTTCTTCAATAATTTTATTTTAAAAAATAAAAAATTTCTTTTTTTTTTCGGCCGCCAATGACCTATGGTGGGATATAACAATCAGTGGTGGGCGTTTGGTGGAAGGGGGCGGCGACCGGTGGCGGCTTGAACAGTTTTTTTCTTATTTTATTTTATTTTTTCTTTCTTTCTTTTACGTATAGAGATTGAAAATTTTAAAAATATAAATTAATATATCTGAGGCCTATGGACCCAAGCCTAACCCAACCCAATTAAAAAAAAAATTAAACTAATACAATTGAGGCTCATTCACAAGAAGTGTTTGGGAAGCTGCAGGCCACGGGCCAAAAATATGTTGAATTGTGCGAACCATTTTTTATCCATATGATTCATCTTTAACTTTTTAGACCCATTTTCACTTGGCCCTCTAAAAAATTAGGATCTATATACAATCCACTTGTATAAGTATATGAGTTCAAAAATGAGCTGCATCCAAACTGATCACACCTCTAAGTAGGAGTACTCCTAAATACCCGACAAGGGAAAGGAAGTTGGGCTGGCCTAGGCCCATCCACGGTATCGTCTTTGGGCCCTGAGGCCCAATATCAGCTTGAGCAGTGGCCCGACCATTCAAAGTTGGATATTCCCTCTCTCAAAGCCATGGGCTCCTTGGTTTTTTTTGCTCTTGGGCCCGAGCCGATCTTGCAAAAAAGGCCAAAAAAACCAGTTTTGTTGACAGATAGAATCTGTGCTGTCAAATCAATCTCTTGTCGGTCAATCATATTCGACAAGCGTCCTTCGCCACGATCAGCAAGCTCAGTGAAATCGAGTTGAAGGGGATCGTCGAGTCCCAAACTCTGTTAGCCTAGCCCCCATCTCGTGGATCGCACCGAACGGTAGTTTTTGTCGCCTTCTAGAAATGAACAATTTAGAAACGATGAGACAAATGATCCATGTATTTTGATCTAATAAATAATGTGATTTATAAACTTTTAATTATTCAATATGATTTCTAAACTCTAACCTAATGCATAATTTGTAATATGGTACGGGATATATATATATGTATATATTCAATTTAATCGTCGAGAATAGGGCTGGGGTTAGGGCTAAATTAAAATTATGTAGAAGTACGTTGGAGTCTAAAGGATTTACATTAAGTTGGAAAAAAAAAATCGAATACTTAAAGTGTGAGTTTAACACATTATGAAGAGGAGATCAATAAGCAGTCAATATGCTCGAGTAGGAGGTACTCAAATAAGATACTTTTAGATATTTGGGATCAATATTATAAAAAAAAAGAGAGAGATTGATGAGGATATAAGCCATAGACCTACTATGATATATGGAACTGAATGTTAGCTAGTATAGAGGCCACATGAGTATAAAATGGGAGTACCGAAAATGAGGATGTTAAGGTGTATGCGTGATCATATAATGATGAATAAGATAACGAATGGAGATATTCGATAAAAAGTTAAAGTAGAATCGGTGGTTGAAAAGATGAGAAAAGATAAATTAAGGTGGTTTGGGCATATCCTTCGAAGATCTCTAATAGCTCAGGTTAGAACAGAATTTTCCTATTGAGAGCATAACACGAAGAAAAAAAGAGGTCTGCCAAAATTTACTTGGGAAAAATTAGCAAAATAAGATTTAATGAAGTGAAAAATAGATTGGCGTACAATTTATCTTATGACAAAGTGAAGGAATGCTATTAGTATTGTGGAAGTACATAATTTTCACATTCCTGACTATCCCTTTTAGTCATTTCCCTATATAATTTTTTTATATTTATTTGTTTTCTCTTGGTCGATTTTGCTTTCATTTTACGTATATTTGGGGTTCATTGATCGCCGACCCAAACTAATTTAAGATAATGGCGTTATTGATGTTGATTCAACTTAGTTGCCGAATTATATAAGGATGTTCAATGTTATCCTTTCAATAACTCAAATTTAGGGATAATGTATAATATTTTCGTATAATTCAAGAACTAAATTGAACACGTATCTAAATTTCATGAATCATATTGAAGAAAACAATAGATCATGGACCACATTATATATTGGGCTAAAGTTTATGGACAACGTTGAGCACATTAAAGTTTAAAGATCACATTGCACATCTGACCAAAGTTCAACGATGATTTGTGCCACTTCCTCAACATGCGGACCGAGAAAACAAGTAGGATTCCTAAGACACGGTCGTGAAAAATGTTCATTCGGGGGTTTTTTGACTCGCTGTCCATGAACATGTCGTGTAATGTGTGCGATGTTTTAACTCCTAGTTTTAGCAGATCGCCCCACTTCGTGGAAGACGCCAAATAAAGTAGGGATCGTCAGTGGGTTGGGGCGGAGCTGCGGCAGCCATGGTCGAGTAGATTCTTTGCTCTTGTCTCTTTGTCTTCGTTCATGTTGGGAAGGCCCAGCACGTATGATTATGTCTTCCGAGGTTTGTCGCCTACTATGCACGATCTCGCAAGGGGCAAAAGAACGTTCCACCCCCACATTCAGTTTGCCCACGAATCCTTTTGAATAGATTAGGGTTTCATGATTAATCAAAACGCGTCATGTGAGATTATTACCACATCACTACAGTATCCACCCAAGACCCTAACACAGCTTGATTATAGCATTCTAATTTAAAAATAAAGTAACATAGCTTCTATATTGTCTCTTATCCTGCATCGATCTTGAAAATGGCTGATTATTGATTTATAAATACGAGGAAAGCTAATTTTTAGGAATTAGAGAGGTTCAAGACCATCCAACACTCTGTTTGGACCCAACAGCGACACGGGCGATAAAGAAAATCCAATAAGTCTATACCGAAACAGTCACAGCATTTTCATAAATGGTGAAAATATCTTTTGCTTCATTATTTTTATAAGCTAAGCAGTCACATTTAGGTAATTTTTTTCTAAACTATTTGATTTTCGCGAAATAAAAGGAGTCTAAGTACATGATTAGTTGTCAAATTACACACTTTTCGTTAAATTTGTCAACAAACATAACGCCAGAACAATCGTGCATAATAAGTCCCATTAACAACATTACAAATTATAAGTAATCATCACAATTTTCAATCGTGTGATTTAATCCCTTTTTTAAAATCCTTTTAAAGAGTTTTCTTAAAGTGCGAACCATCGGCTCAATTGATCTCATAATTTTTTTTTAAAAGTGTCTTAACCATGGACTCCCCAAAAAATTAGTTTGAGCAAGATTTGTTGTGATTCATACAAACAGATCCGTCGAGCCAAATCCGTTCTTTTTGCTCACACGAAACAAATGAATTCGAGTGACAGATTTCATGCAAAATCAACCTTTTAACATCTTCTTCATGCAAGCCAAGGCATCGCCCAACATCTCATCATCATAACGTGTCCTCCCCACTCCTCTCCTCATGCCATAATAATAGCTCCACACTCTTTGTCGTACGAGCAAGAGCCGGAATCGGCCACCTTTCGACATGCATCAATCTGTCGACGTTATTGCCGGCCTTCTCATACCCCCTGGCACTCAGATCAGGTCTGGTCCAGACAAGAAAGAGCCCCACCTCCACAAACATGACATACGATTATTCAATCGCATCAGCCCATCATTGCCCTTCGTGTGTGAATGCCCACGCCTTCTCCTCTTCCTCTTGATCGGGGGAAAAAGCAAAAAACAAAAAAAGACATCATGAGGTGGAATCATGTCTTTTTAGGTTAAAAAGAACAGCTCGAGCTTGAGAAGGAGCAATGTCTGTATTCACACGTTCTGAGGGAGGACTGTTCATAAAAATCTTAGATATACCGCACGGCGGACAATATTAGGATTCAACGCGTGATCACAATAAAATAAATAGTAAAGTGAAAAAGAAAAATCGATACACGATTTTATCTTAGTTCATCCTTAAAATAGCGATATATCCAGTACAGGGTTCTACTATAAATAGCACCCCGCAATTCTCATTACATCGCTTAATTACAAGCGACAAAGAGTGTGCGTGCGTGCGTGTGTGTGTGTATATATAGCAGTAGCTATTTATGTGCTCAAATCCAAACTACCAACGAAAAAAATATGATCTTTTGCTAGATCCCGTGTTTACCTGTCCGTGGGTGTATAAACCAAAACTCAATAGCCAATTCCGTCTCAATTTTTGTGTCAATTTAGTTATAAACATTTTTAATTGCTTCAAAAGGTCAATTTAGTCTTAAATTTTTTATTTGGATGATCCATCAAAAGGACTAAATTGACAAATCATCAAAATATTTAAGATCAAATTGGCATAATTAAAAGGTTTAGGTCTGGATTGACCATTGCATAATAGACTTATGAATTTTGGGGTTAATTTTCCCACGTTCCGAGGCTAGAAAAATGTGCATGCAGTGTGCGGATCTTGTCTCTTGGCTTTTGGTCGTGCTCGTGTGTGAAGGCGATCGGGTAAAAAGGTAAAAGGAGTGTCGATGATGGCAAGTTGGAGTAAGTTTTCTTTTGTGAGGATTCCTCATGATGATGGTCGATGCTTCGGATTTTCTTGCACACGTGATATTCTCCCAAGATTTCATGCAATGATGCGTGATCCAAACAGTTCCCCGCACGTCGTCGCAAATATGTAATAGGGCACACCGGGGATTTTTCACGTCACTTAATCCTAAAGCTTTTGATGATGTGTCAATATGGTCATTTCGATCAATTATCCAAATTACTATGTTTAGGACTACATTGACAAAAAAATTTAGGACTAAAGTTGCGACTCGACAAAGGTTTAGGAATGAGTTAGCTATCCTAAATAGGTGTAAGACTTGTCTCTTGCAAAGCAAGACGTAGACATGTTAGGAAGAAAACGCAGCTTTTAGAGAGTGGGGACCTTAGGGTTTTTGAGATGGATAGTCATGATCTCTCTTGACAAAATAATTTCAAGGCTTAGGGCATGATTGTCTCGGAATCGAGCCCTCATCATGCTCATGGAAACTGCGTTAAAGCCTGGCAGATCGAAATGGCCGACCCACAACTTCCCAAGTCAAACGAGAGATCTGATCGTGCGACTTCACTCTCGAACAAGATTCCTCCGCACACAATAAAGAATAATCCTCTCGTGTTGTTTGGTTGAATCTAAGGTCGATTTGTGTCTGAACATTTTCATGGACGGTGAAGATAATTTTTTGTTCATTCACTTTGTAAGTGAAACAAATGATTATTTTTAGGAAATCGTTCTCCGAATCACTACCCTAATGTAGAGAGAATTCATCCTGGCAAGTATCCTTCACATTGCACCAAAACAATTTCAAGGTCCGTTTGTTTGAGGAAAAACTGTTTCCGAGATATTATTCTTCGACTTTCCGGCAAACGTTTTTCCGTGAACTGAAACAACAAGCTCGGGTTGGGGGAAAAACTTCCCCTTCTCGCAAGAAGGAAATCAATTTTCCTAAATCACCCGAAAAATGAATACTTGTCATTTTCCTTAAAAATGATATTTAGGGCAAATATTTTCCTTTATCATGAAATTTTCAATGAAACAAACGCGCCCTTAGTGAAATTTGTATGCTAGATAATTTGGTGATTACTCATATTCTATAATTATTTTGCCGGTACGAATGGAAACCGAGCTAAATATAGCATGCACGCATTGTAAGCGCGAATGTTATAATCATAATATTCACTGAGATCAATATGTTAAGTAACATCTAATGATCTCTAATTCATATGCAGCGGAGATAGTGTGTGTTCAGATCTTGAATGATGTAATTGATGCTATATCATATTAGTCAGGGCGACGGGTGGTCATGGCCGGTTTTGAGATTTGATGGCACAATGTCTCCCCGTACAAGAGGAACTCGAGCAAATACAAAGGGCAAAATCCATGGACTGACAAGATCCATCGAGAGAAACGTCTCCAAGCACACATGTCCACCACTCGTCCAGATTTCATTAGTGTCGACAAACTGCTCTGGGGATCGACTCTGCCTGCACAAATCAAAAGGCCCTGGGCTGAATCGGTTCACGGGGTTCCCGGGATGTTTCATAGCTTTGCGGATAATCGAGCATTCGTGTCTCTAGTAGCAAAAAGAACCAAACGTAGTGAAAAAAAAAAAAAATGAAAATGACTCCTGTGAAAGACACCATTCGGGGTAGGGACGGTGTTCAGAGAGAGGATCTAGCTAGGGTTTAACTGGGCATCAAAACACACATCACACGCTCTGTGTCGTGTGTAAAGGACCCACGTTGATATTCTCTCAATCGCGCGCGCGCGCGCACGAATCGCATAACATATGATTGCTTGATCGACCGATCTTGGGGAGATTCTTCTTGAGGGGGACGTACTGGCAACATGTGACATTGCAAACAAGATACCAGAGTTACCAGAGAATTGAAGAGATGCTCCGAGACTTGAAGCCGATCGCCCGAGAATTTCTGAGGTTTTTCAACTTACTTCTAACTACTCTTGTTGAAAAGACCCGGTTGAATTGGGCGTAATCAGATGAGACTTAACACGGGGATCGATCGAGCCATTTTAGCATACATGTTCCGGCGTAATCGTGAGGGCATTACATGCGACTTACAAATCTTTAATGCACAAGCTCGAATTACAACCCGGAAGGATGTATTTCAAAGCGACCTTAGAATAGTTGGCTCTAAAACTGTTTATCTTGTAATATCAGGCGTAGGGAAAATTATCAAAGAAGTCAAAAATATATTGTAATTGTGTTAATTCAGTCATAAATATTTTTTTTATTATCGATTCAGTCCTAAACCTTTTACAATTATCCAATAAATTTTAGCCGACCGGCCCTGATGTGGACGCCGACTGGCAGTCGAATGAATATTTTAATATTTTATAATGTTTTTTCCCTTTTTTTCTGCCCCTCTCCTCCCCACCTCAAGCTTGCCGCTATAGTCCGGCAATCGGCCATGGCAGGGCTCGACCTCTCCGTCATTGCCTCGCCCAGCGACGCTGAGGTCGGCCCTCGCCATGGCCAGGCGAGGCCTCTCTAATCGTGCCTCTGGCTGGTCACTGGAATATAGCAACCGGGTGGAGGTGGGAACGGGAGGGGAGGGGAGGGGGTAAGAAAAAAGGGGGGAAAACATAAAAATTACTAAAAAAAATTCATAAATTTTTTTAAAAATTTAAATTTTCGATCACTGTCATTTGGCATCGATGTTAGCGCTGGCCAACCAAAATTCACCGAATGGATTGTAAAATATTTAAGACTAAATTCGCAAAAAAAAAAGAACTGAATTGACATAATTGCAATAGGTTTAGGACTTTTTTGATAATTTTCCCGCTAAGATTTCTCTTTTGGTGTTCATATGTTGTTTTTTCTTGCTTAATTGGGTATGGTGTAAATGATCCCGCTAGAAAGTGCCAGTATAACGGTACAATGCTAGACATAAGATCAGATGTGGATCTCCCATTATTGCTATTTTGGACTGTAAAATGTTTAAAACTGAATTAGCAAAAAAAAAGAAGATTTAGGACTGAATTGACACAATTGCAATATGTTTAGGACTTTTTTGGTAATTTTCCCTCTAAGATTTCTCTTTTGGTGTTCATATGTTGTTTTTTCTAGCTTAATTGGGTATGGCGTATATGATCTCGCTAGAAAGTGTCAGTATAACGGTACAACGACCGACCTAAGATCAGATGTGGATTAGGGGTGATCGGTTCCCGGTCCGGTCTAGTTCGGTTCCCCTCAAGAATCGAGAACCGAATCAATAGTCCTGGTTCCCATTTTTCGGAACCGTCGACCGGACTGACCACTCCAAGAACTGGGAATCGAATCGAACCGTCGGTCCGATCCGGTTCCGGTTCGGTTCCAAGTAACCAATGTCAATAGAAATATTTCACAATCTGAATGTGAAAGACTATTTATTAATGCTTGCCTTTAACAAACATCATATAGATTCCAACGCAAGCTACTCGGGTAACATTTTGGGCTACTGCTCCACAGTTACTTGAGATCGATCTCTCCAATTTTAACTTGTCTAGCCAAGTTTGAACACTGCCAATTCTCAACTGATCATTTTATGGTGAGTCCACTAATCAGTTTCTTTCATGTCTCACTGCGAGTGCGAAAGTTTATGCTTTTTTTGAATCCCACCCACCATCATAGATATCAATAGAGATAAACCCCTAATAAAATTTGGCCAGTTTGGTTCAGTTCTATAGCCCTAGAACCGGGAATCGGACCGGACACTTATAGAATCCGGAATCGGACCATCAGTCTGGTTCGGTCTGGTTTCGGCTGTCCAATTTGCTCACCCCTAATGTGGATCCCCCATTATTGCTATTTTGGACTGTGAAATGTTTAAGACTAAATCAGCAAAAAAGAAAAAAATTTATGTTGAATTGACACAATTGCAATAGATTTAATAATTTTTTGGTAATTTTCCCACTAAGATTTCTCTTTTGGTGTTCCTATGTTGTTTTTTCTTGCTTAATTGGGTATGGTGTAAATGATCCCGCTAGAAAGTGCCCGCATAACGGTACAATGCTAGATATAAGATCAGACGTGGATCTCCCATTATTGCTATTTATTTTTTTTGACATTCATAATAATTGCGGTTGAGATTGTGCCATTACCGTGTAAACTTCTCAAATCTCTGATGTAAAAGAGTTATTTTCTTCTTAATTAAGGCCGTAGCCGTGCAAAGGGCTGCGTTTCTTCCTCTCACCTGATGCGGAATAATTCGCCCGGCGCTTATATGCGTAAGACGTCTATCCTGTATTCCTTTATATCCTTTGGAAGAGTGGAGCGACTCTCAGTCAATCCAAAGCATAGATCACCCACGCGAAAAACGACACTGCTGAGATCGTCGAACTCATCAAATTCAAGGTTCGACCGGGAATCCTCCATCTCTCTCTCTCTCTCCCTTCGCATGTAAAGCACCCCAAAGTACAGACAGTACCGAAGCACGTGTCATGATACGAGATCTTGCAATTTGTACCCATGTGGGGTCGGCCTGTCGCCCCATGGAATCTGAAGAACTTGCAAAAGAAACTCCACGCCCAGCAGGCTGGAGTTTGGCTGCGTTGCACTTCCCCCAGCCCTCCTCCTCCTCCTCCTCCTCCGTCGTCTCTTCCACTCATCTGCCACGCACAAAAGAAGCTCAAAATGTGATGTGGGTGAAGGAATAAGACAGATTTTTAATATACGGAGTTTTTTTTTTCTTGTTATTTATAGGCATCTTATGTCGAGGCCAACCGTGACACCAAACCGAGGGCACGACACATACACAGCACGAGCGCGGTAGCGCAGCAAGCCATGAAATAGGCGGCCTGTGTTGCTGACAAGCTCAAAGCTTCGTTTGTTTCGCGAAAAAATGAATAATTCGAAGTGATTATCTTAAGAGATACAATGAATTATTTTTTTTCAGGTAATAAACTTTCAAAATCATTCATTATTGTCGCTAAACAACCACACCTCCAACAACACGGGTCCGAAAAAAAAGTCTTGGAATACAAAAGTACTCCACAATTAGATCGCTTTCCTCGTGGCACACATGTTTAGGCCCTATGGTTATTATTTTCATTTCTTTTTTTTTCCCCTTTGCTCGATTTAGGGCTATGCGGAATCACATGTTTAGGCCGGTTCGCTTTGTTGACATTTGCCTACTGCTGCATGTTCTTGTAAAACCAGGCCTGGTTTCATGCGGGGCGTGACGTCGGACACATGTAAATCCTAGGACAAAGAAAGGAGTGACATTATTGTTATTATTAATTAGGGTTTTTGTTTTTTTTGGGTTTCCCGCGCTGTGCATTATCCATGCACGTGCAATTGGAGAGAGTACACATATTGAAGAAAAAGAGGACGTCCGTGAGGGCTAATCGAAAAGTGAGGGGAGGGAGAGAGAAATGGCGGTGAAGGGGAAAACGGGGGTAAAAGTGGCAGTACTACGTGATCTTGGTGGTCTGGATTCGATCTCTATAAAGATTTGGTGCATCTTTAGAAAAACAAAAGCACCAGCAGTCCCTTTCCATTCCGCGAGGATCCAGCCAAACGCATCTCCGTCTCTATGCATTTATATTTCGTGATTGCGTGTATGTGTATATATATATATATATATGGAAAAATATTAGAGAATGATACAATTTCAATCGTATATTCACATGTTATTATCACGTGTTTTGTATAAAGTACTTATTGATTGATAGATCGTATGGTTAGAAATAACTGACGATACTATCAAATTATCAGGCTAGCAGTTTGCTCAATGACAATTAATAATGATTTTTATGCCGGGCATAAATTCATTTATAAAAATGGTTGTGCATCAATTGTCACTAATGATGATGGGTGATTATTTTTATTTGGTATACTTGGAAGTACGACCTTTTATTGGGGTTGTACATTTAACGCCAGCTTTTGAATGTGACGAAGAAGTACGATCCTGTACTGCCGTAATAAATTTAATGTGACCTTCGAAGTTACCAAAAGGTGCACATTGTTTGACCCTTCTGACAAAAATAACGACGACTAGTATCCCGTTCATAATCGCAAGCTTCAGATTTATACACAAATGGTCTTGTTCTAGGAAAACAAAAGGAACTATGGCTACCCGTTTTAGGGAGCGTAAATAATTTCTCTATGCTTGTCTAGATAAAATATTGTGATTTCAATACTATGAAATTGATAGTAAGATGGAAGTTTACTATATTTGCGGTGATGAAAATGTGTTGGTGCTAGCTATCGACACAACGAATCGGGAAGGCTAACAAGTGAAAAGATTACCGCAAGACTAGACATAATGTTAGAGAATTCTAAATTTGTGACAACAGTAAAATATTGTGTTATATGTTGTACATTTGATGGGTTTTATTGTATTATTATAGAGAAATGCTTCCATAACCGTATGGTCAGGGACAATACAATTTCAGTCATAGACTCACACACTGTCACCGCTTGTTTTGTATAAAGCAGTCATTGATTGAGAGACCGTGTACTCAGAAATAATTGACCATACGGTCAGACTATTAAGGTACCATATTTCATCGTCATAATGACAAATGTCAATCTTCCTTTTTGGTATCTATTTATCTATATGTATATATAAGGAAGTTGGATGGATGGATGAAAATATATGGAGATGGAACTAGATAAAGAAAATGCTTTCCATGGAAATCATTTTCAAGGAAAATCTTCGCCCTTTTTCAATTCGAGAATTCATTTTCCTCATTTTAAGCATTCATATTTTCTCTGATAGTAAATGGTTTTCGTGAACTAATCGTTGTCAACAAAGCAAACGCATGAAAGTGCAAGAAAATCAATTTGCGAAAAATTCGTTCATTCAAACAAACATACCCAAAGACATCCTAATCGGATGCTTAAGTAGCCTATTCATTTAACTTCTCCTTTTGAGAGCTTGGCCGTGAGTCTCGTATCGGATTTGAAGTTCTTTTCAACTTCTCCTTTTTCTTTGGCACATGCCCAATCAATCTCTTTCCCGATGTTAGGTGAAGAACCTAACTCCCTCACTATTCGGACATGTGGGTGGCGGGTATACTCAGTTGCTTTCATGAAGCTTCACGATTTCATTAGGTATTCAACATCAATCATATCTTGATCTATGTGTTAGCACCAAAAAAAAAAATACTTAACTTACACTACTGCTAGATTATCTCGCGTATGTTGTGGAGGGGGTTGGTAGTTATTTCATAAGTATGAGGGGAAACTTCATCCTTTGAACTAGGTTTTAAAATGAGAAAAACCCATGATCACCCAATACTTCTGTTAGAGCCTAGGTTTCTATCAAGTTTTGACCCCACCGTCACACTGTATATACGAGTTTTTACTGCTCCGACCCAAGGGCCGACGTGTGGGGAAAATTGTTAGGGTTATCCTGCATTGTTTGCAGAAAGGGCTAGTCATCGTGTCATAAGTTTGAAGGAAAGTCACATCCTTTAAGCTAGTTTTTGGGATGAGAGATGCCCAAAACCACCAAGCGACGATGTACACGTGGACTGCTTATTTGATGTTACTCATCAATCTTACAACGATCTTGTTCGTCACATGACATATAATTAAAGAACCTAAGTTGGTTTGCGCCGCAGATTAGATCTGCATGCTGCACATGCACGTCAAAGATTACATTCTTAATCCAGATTATATGGAGAAGAAACAATTGGCTTCTTCGGAAGCAAACTGGCTTCCAATATGCTACACGATAGGTCTTCCCAACCTGCGAGATCTCTAGGTCAAAGATCATCTGTCGAAATCGAATTTCTCCTACCCAATTCTTGGGACCATGCTGCCAAGAAAACCATAATCAATTATAGGGTTCATTTTTTCGTGGATCCTTTTTGTATTGGATGTTGATTTGAAGTACCACAAATTGCCATGTTCGCATCAAATCGTTTGGCTTCTCGTCCCCACAAAAGATACACATAAGATGGGCCTCGCTCCCTTTATTTTATTTGTCTTCTTCAAATTCTTGCTCGTGCATCGCATGGTATAGTTTTGTTGCTATACTATAATTAATTCCAATTGATATTCATGGGGAGAATTACCAAAAATGCCATAAACTTACTGCAATTGTGTCAATTCAATTATAAATATTTTGCATTTGTGTCAATTCAGTCCATCCAGCTAATCTTAGCCGGCTAATACTAACGCAGCACTGTCAGCTTTTAAGCGGACTTTTTTAAAATAATACTTTAATAATTTTTTATGCTTTTTTTATTTTCTTTATTTTTTTTCCTCCAACCAGGCTAGCAAGGGCGTCTCAGCCCTAGGAATTGGGGATAAAAATAAAGAAAGAAAAGAATAATAAAATTTTAAAAAATTATTAAACTGTTATTTATATAATAAAAAAATATGTATCGATATCTATAGTGCCACGTCAGTGCCGACTAGCCAAAATTGGCTGGATAGACTGAATTGAAAAAAATGTAAAATATTTAGGACTGAAATGATAAAAAATAATTTAGGACTGAATTGATAAAATCGTAATAAATTTAGACTTTTTTGGTAATTTTCATGATATTCAATTGAAGCAAGTTGGTTGTGCGGCTCATTCTTGTGCTGATCTATGGATGGCCATAAGTGTTTCCTAACTAGTGGGATGCAAGAGAACAAAACGAGGCATTTGTTATAGTATAAAAGTTCTTGGACCCTTAGCCTACATGATGATGATAATCGTTTGTCGCTTTTTTTGGGATTTATCGAACTAATGTTTGGCCAAATGACAGTCTGGAACTATAATTAAATATGGACGGTTCGTTTTATCATTATTATTATTATTATAATTTGGCCGTTGGGAACGTCTTAATTGCCTCGAAGAATAGGATTGATTGGTGAAGGGACTCGAAGGGACAAGAAGGGGCTGCGGGTAATTATGCGTTTTGAATTTTGACTTTTACCCAATTTACGAGTAGCCTTGTAAGTTGTAATTGGACATATCGTCACCCAAGACCGGATCTTTGAGTGTAGGAAAATCTGGTTGATGTTTCGCCCCACCGCGAATTTTCAACTTAATTCGAAGACAATGCCTTGACCCATCAACACAGATCTTCCGATCCCCAAAAGAAAATCTCAAAGATATGATCAATCCTTTTGATGGGCACCTAATTTTGACCGTGAATAATCCTCATATAGCAATCTCCAACCTTTTTTACTAGGTAAAACGGGAAATATTTTTCCCGACAGTCTAGCTGCACCAGTTATTTTTTATCATA
This sequence comes from Rhodomyrtus tomentosa, assembly GCA_028455895.1. NCBI lineage: Eukaryota > Viridiplantae > Streptophyta > Magnoliopsida > Myrtales > Myrtaceae > Rhodomyrtus > Rhodomyrtus tomentosa. The sequence continues at coordinate 39,803,274 of JAPCWY010000004.1, forward strand.
GATCCACATATCATCACCGCGTGTTTTGCATCAGATACTCATTAATTGAAAAATCATAAGATTAGAAATAATTACAGTACTGTCAAGTTGTCAGGATAGCAGTTCCTAAGGAAAACTGTCCAAAAAGTCCTAAACCTATTTAACGGCAGCCAATTCAGTCATAAATATTTCAATTATGTCAATCTAGTCTTGAACACTCTAAAATTTTGCCAATTTAATCTTCAATCTTTTGAAGTTTTGCCAATTTAGTTCATGAACTTTTATTAGCATAAAGGAATGCATTGATAAATTATCAAAAGATTTAAGACTAAGTCGGCAAATTTTCAAAGGATTTAGAACAAAATTGATACAATTAAAAGGTTTAGGATTGAATTGACAAATCATCAAAATGTTTATGACTATATTATTACTTTATTATAACGGAAAGGTCTACAACTGAATTGTCCATCGTACAATTGATTTAAAATTTTTTTGGACAATTATACCAACACCAAGTGCATCGAAATTGGTAAAATCGGATTTGTTTGTAAAGTAGTACGTCAGATCTGTATCGCGTACATTCTAACACAACCCACTTAGATGAACACCATAGGACAAACTCATCGTACTTCTAGGGATAGTATCGTGCACCAATTTAAGTGTTCTTACTCGACCCTTGCTTTTGTTAATGATGTAAGAGTGTGAATTGGGGTTAGCCCGAGCAAAACTTTGACGACTGTTGACCGACACTTGACCATCAGATCAGGATCAAACGGTCAAGATCGACTGTGGACAGGGATGAAAACAGCCCACGGGAACGAGGGGGGGAAACCTGCGGGGAGGAGGTTGGGTTTTGTCCAGGAATCTTTGGGATGTTTTACAAGAACCAAAAAGCAAACACAAAAGCAAAATCTTCTTTGTTGCAGAAAATCAACGAGCATCTTTTTAAAATTTCTTTAGTAGATTTTTTATTTTATTTTTTCCTTTTTGAATAATTGCGTGGAAACAGCAAGTCAAGTCGTGAAACCGGGGAGAAAGTCCGGCATTTTGGATCCGATGTCCCGTCCTTTCGTATCTTGCGAAATGGGAACTCCCGTACCAGCGATGCGTCTGATAATCCGACGTCGCTTTCGGCCAAACGTCAAGATTTGCTTCCTGCAATCCAAGATCTCACCCTCTCTTCCATGCAACTTCCTTTCCAGAAGGGGAAACTTATTTCTATTTTTATTTTTATTTTTCTGTTTTGGGGTTTTTCTTTGGGTGGGGGGAGATTTGTTTGGGTGTTTGATCGGTTTGGCGTGTTCCTAGGGCCGACACTTGTCCAAAATTACAAGTCTGTGGATTGTACATAATCATTACAGGTAGATTGCGCGAGATCACGTGCGACCCACCATTATCTCGAGTTGTGATTGATTTGGTCCAAGGTAGGTCAATTCTATACAAACGCTTTCACGGTAATTCAGATTGGGGGGAGGTTTAGTTTGGGTGTGACCCCTCCATGGCGTTGACGTGTTACTAGAGCCAACTTTTGTACAAAATCACGAGAATGTGGATCGTACATACATAATCATTACAGACAAATCGCGCGAGATCACGTGAGACCCACAATCATCTCGAGTTGCGATTGATTTGATCCACCGTGGGTTGATTTTACACAAATATCTTCACTGTAATTCAGATTGTGCAACACCCAAGTAAAATCACAATTGATGTGGATGTAATGTCCATTGCTAAACTAATGTATGGGTCGTTTAGGGTGCGTGTGTTTCGCAAAAAATGAATGATTTAAAAAATATTTCCCAAAAAATTATCTTTTATGTCGCTTATGAGAATAAAATGAAAAAATATTTATTTTATATTGCCTTCGAAATTATTTAGACATAAATTATTATCGATAATGAACACATTTTTTCATTGACTTATTTCAAGAGATACAAATGATTATTCCTCAAAGAATGTATTATAAATCTTTCATTAACGGAGCGAGTTTTGTTCGCAGACAAAGGTGTCATTGATATCTCCGTCACTTATGTCTATAAAATCATACTACAATCTAAAATCTTGTAAACAATGAGCACGAATCTCTTGCGGTTTCCCTTCAATTCATGAACCACTTGTCCCTATAATCACGAGATTTGTTGCCGGTAGAGAACTGAAAAAGATTGATACGGCAAAACTGCTATAACATGCCCCAATTTAATCGTGATCCTACAACGTGATTTTGTATAGTGCGCATTGATTATGGTACTATGTCATATGACAAACCCACACTAATATAATCAATGCTCATGGACACTCACTGTTGCCTTAATCCTGCGTAATCTTAATAGAAAATCGCTAGCTTGATAATTTGATATTACTGTCATTATTTTTGACCCCGTAATTTTTTAATTGACAAATGCTTTATGCAAAATATGCCGATGATATATGGATCAACAGTAAAAAAACAACAGACGGCACTGTTAGATTGTAAATCTCCATCTTAATATTGGGTAAGGTGATGATATTTTTCTTTATTTATTCACTTTTCCCTTATATATATACGGGACGATATCTCTGTAAGTGCCACACACTAGCCATCAACTTCTCATCTTCTCTTCCTTTCCCTCGGGCATATTCATTTCCTTTCCCTCTGAAAATGGTGGAGAATTACTCAATCGTTTCGAATTTCATGGTGGTATTCATCATAAGCCGGTTGCTCTCCACAGCCGGCAAATCCAATGCCCCGGCTCACTCCCTACCTGCCAAGCTCGCCGACACGCTCCACACCGACCTCGACTCGATAAGCGCGGCCTCGGTTGACTTCGGCAACATTGTCCGGGAAACCCCTGCGGCCGTGCTCCACCCGAGGTGCCCTGAGGACATCGCGGCCCTCGTGAGGTTCGCGTGCGACAGCGGGAATCCCTCCGTCCCTTTCGCCATCGCGGCCAGAGGGCGCGGCCACTCAGTCCGGGGCCAAGCCATGGCCCGGGGCGGGGTGGTGGTGGACATGACGTCGCTGGCGAGGCACAGCGGAGGAGCCGCCATTGCTGTGTCGTGGAGCGGGCCGCTCGGGCACTACGCCGATGTTGGAGGCGGGCAGCTCTGGAGGGACGTGCTGGAGGAGACGCTGAGGCACGGGCTCGCGCCGGTCTCGTGGACGGACTATCTGTACCTAACCGTGGGCGGGACGCTCTCTAACGCAGGCATAAGCGGACAAACGTTCAGATATGGTCCTCAAATCAGCAATGTGTACGAAATGGACGTCATTACTGGTATGAACGCTACGAGCTCTTCCGGTTTTCCTTCTTCTGATTGTTTCCTCTTTCCAAAATCTGAGCTAAGCAAGGTTCATGGTAGTAGTTGGCAATAAATAAGTTCTCGCCATAAACTCGTGCTTCGTAAAGGAGTTCTTGCGGGATACGCCAACGTGACAATACATGTACCTAAACTCTGTCAACCCAGCGACGTCAGGCAAGAATAAGATTCCGTCGACCTATTTAAACCAAGTATAAACCCCATTTCTCGTAGGCGGGGATGACTGAAAAATGCTTCGACATTGACTCCGCTAATTTGATCCAAATAGCTCGATTTAATCAGGAAACATAGGTTATTTAGACTATGCTTGTGAGTAGACTAGACATTACCAATAAAACTTATATGAACATAGGAAAGAAGCCGAATGATCATTGAACATATAGATAATGGAGACACTCATTTCTAATTTGAATCGAGCTAAGGTCAAACTGTGCCTTGTGAGATACTTCGTCAGTTGAGAAACTGTGTTCTTCGTGGTCTTATTACAAATTCTAGAAGGTCTTTGCTACGAATCTCTTGTTTATTTTGTCTTTTGCCAAGGACTTTGACGTGGGAACGCAGCCCATGTGTCATTTCCTTAGATCTTCCTGTTAGTTGGAGATTTGCAGGTTGACCGGACCAGTCAACGGGGTCAAATCATGTCCAGCGGAGAGAGAGAGAGAGAGAGAGAGATTAATAGAATTTCGTGTTTTTTTCCTGTTTGACAATTACTTCTTGGAGGACTATTAAGGTCTAGCTCGTACCGACCGAAAACGCGCTTATTGATTTGTTTATGCATGGGCAGTCACCGAAGTACATTTCTTTATGTTTTCTTGTGTATTTACGAGTGAATAAGCATCGTTTCTTGTTCCTTTTCCATTGGATTCAGGAACAGGGGAGCTCAAGACTTGTTCGCCACACGAAAACCCTGAGCTGTTTTACTCTGTTCTTGGAGGTCTTGGCCAGTTCGGCATAATAACGAGAGCGAGAATCGCCTTGGATCGAGCTCCGAAGAGGGTACCAACACTCAAGCTCGACTATTCTGGAAAAGATTTTCGCTAGTTGTTTCATAAGATCGAGTCCACTTGTTAATTAAAGAATTAGAGAGAGCTACTGCAGTGATCGAACATGCAATATGTATTTTCCAACGTGTTAGAATGGCTACTTTCACTAGCCTGGAAACATTAATTACGTTATGATAATTTTGACATGCAGGTCAAATGGGTGAGAATGCTTTACAGCGATTTCTCGGATTTTACGAGAGACCAGGAACATTTGATTTCAAAGAACGGGAGGGACCAGGACAGTGCACTGGATTATGTGGAAGGGCTGCTTCTCGTGCACCAGGGTCCGCCGGATAGTTGGAGATCTTCTTTCTTCCCTCGGTCGGACCACCCGCGAATCGTATCGCTATTGAACCAACATAAGATCGTCTACTGCCTTGAAGTAGCCAAGTATTACGATGATCTCACCCAAAATAAAGTGGACAAGGTACGACCGAATGACCCTTTTTGACAAACCCTAGCTATGCTTGCACTTCATGAGAATGAGAGAGAGAGAGAGAGAGAAACTCTCCCTTCTCATGTAAACTTGATCATGTTCCTGTAATCATCGTCTCTCTAACATGACTACTAATCTACTATTCCAGGATCTGGAGAATTTGTTCCAAGGATTGAGCCATGTTCCTGAGTTTGTGTTCCAGAAAGATGTAGCCTACGTCGATTTCCTGGACCGAGTACGGGAAGGAGAGCTGAAACTCACAGCGCGGGGCCTTTGGGATGTTCCTCATCCATGGTTGAACTTATTCGTGCCCAAATCTCGCATTTCTGATTTCAACAACGGCGTTTTCAAGAACATCATCCTCAAAAGGAACATAACGAATGGAACTGTACTCATTTACCCCATGAATCGAAACAAGTAGGTCTCCTCTAGCCTCTAGCTAAAGATTTGTTATCTTTACTAAGTAACACAAAAACTGTAAACAATAATGCCGGATCTACTTCAACGAGTACGAAAATATATTAATCGACCAGTCCTGCAGGTGGGATGATCGGATGTCTGCGGTCGTGCCGGACGAGGATGTATTCTACACCATAGGGTTTTTGCATGCGAGCGGGTTCGATGATTGGCAACAGTTTGATCTTCAGAACGAGGAGTTGCTGAGTTTTTGTGAAGATGCAGGCATTGATGTTAAACACTATCTTCCTAAATTTGACAATGAACAAGAATGGACGAGACATTTCGGGTCGAAATGGAGGACGTTCCGCAATAGGAAAACCCGGTTCGATCCGAAGATGATATTTTCTCCTGGGCAGAGAATATTCAATCGCAACGAAAGCATATAGTTCCCTTTGATTTTGTACGAACCGTTCAAAATCTTCGAAAGATTTGCCAGAGAAAACGACTTCTACGATCTTAAACGCAAATCCCCCCGTCGAATGCAATTATGATGAGATTCCTATACATGGCACTCTCTGTCTCTCTCTCTGTGTGTTTCTTTTTTTTTTTAAGATTTTCATCAAATGACGTGATGCGAAATCGGAAGGTTCCACTATCCAACTCCTAATTTCTGCGTAATCGAGCTTCAATGAGATGTATTTGCCTATATGACGGACTAAATCGCATATCCTTATTCTAAACTCATGCAAAAATCAGAATTGGATGTCTTGTTTGTGTATTTGGAAACATCAGGTTAAAACCCCCCACAAAACTAAACTCGATCTTTCTTCCTCACCTGCGATCGTCCGCCACTACTGCGGCGTTGCTGCGCCGCTGCCCAGCACCGTCTTCAGCAACGCCGCTGCATCATCTCTTCGACCTCCCATCATCACGCCGGTGCAGATGGCGAGGAGCTTGCCTGTGGTTGGTACAATTGGATTCACATTCACATCTGCAGCTCACGGACTTCATTCCAACTGTATTTAGCTCTATTTTTTTTTTCCGAAACCCTAACTCTCTCTCTCTCAACTCCTTTCTTTATATCCCCCCTCTTTTGCAAGACTCGAGAGGGAAGTTAATTTTTTTGTGTATAATTCTCCAGAAATGTGCGCCTGACCATCAGGTGATCTCGGAAAATTTATTGTCATCACGAACAATGAGGCTGGGTTCAATTGGAACATCGGTGGTCCGCTTTGAGGTACATTTAGGCTCATTTTAATTTGCGTAGAATAAATGATTTAAAAAATATAATTTTTTATAAAAAATATCGCTTACAAAAATGAACGGACAATATTATCGATAATGAAATTTCTTTCGTCCATTAATTATCCATAGCGATAAAATTGAATTTAAAAAATATATATTTTTAAATTATTTATATTTCGCGAAAAAAAAGGAAGTTTAAAGAAAAAAACTTTGGTGGGGTAGGTAAATGAAGTGGACGTTCGACGCAATTTCGCGAGCAAGACGGCAGATGGGGACACCGCGGGGGGACACAGCGCATTATAAACATGATTAAATTGTTTTCCTTCTAGCAAAAGTGCTGCATGGACAGAAATTTCGTTTCTGCAAGATCACTTGCTAGAAAGAAGATGGAATAATTAATGTCGGTGCTAGCTTAGCTAATTAGCTAGGTTATTAAGGGGGGCGGGGGGAACTTCGATCAAGCGCACCCACCCCACTTTTTCAAAATAAAAAATAAAAAAAAATCCTTAATCCTGCTAATAATGTGCTAAACAAATAGCAGAATGATTAGCATTAACCTAGAATGAGCTAAAAGTGGCCTAAAACCAAAAACAGCTTTCGAAGTTTAATTGAAAACCCGATAACCCTTAGACAAGGTTAAAAAAAAAAAATTGGGAATTTGATGATGCGACAAGAAACGATGGGCCCCGATTGAATCTAATTTCTTTCCAATGTGTACCGAATGTCGGAACTTCCTAATTTGCCGCTTTTGTTGGGAACTAGGGAACATGGTGGGGCCACCTTTCTCCCGTCATCTTTGACTTTTCTTCACGTTTGGACATGATTTTTCTTTTTCCAAATATGATTTTTTTTTCTTTTTTTTTTGTTGCCCCTGATAAACAGCTAATTCTTCCATTAGGAATCTTGCGCACATGCTATATAAGTCCTACTTGTAGATTATTTTGCAATCACGACAAGTCAAGAATTAATTCTAACGGTGGAGAAGGCTTGAGAGGAGCACTAAGGAATGGGGAATTTCCCCTTTTTTTTAATGTTTCTTTTGGCCTGACGGAATTGAACTTCAATTCCACTTGTTGGCCCAAATCGAAGATTGATTTACCTCTCTTGAAGGTAATACGCGGCAAATCTAATCGGGTTTGGATCGGATCGAAAACTAATCGAGTCATATTGACCGGTATAACTCATTTGGACTCATTTTCATGCTATACAAATTCGGCCAACCATATCTAATTATTACTACTAAAATACTTTTATATTAAAATGCAGTTTGAAAATAAATTTTCTACGCACGCGTATATATTGTTTGAAACAAATTATTATAGTTTGAAAAAAAAATTCTTTACATATTCTTTTCTTTTCTTTTTTCTTCTAGGACTGGCGATCGACGGCCCATATTTTTAAAGCACTTTTATTTTTATTCAATTTCGAATATTTTGTTTCTTAAAAATTCTTGAAAAAAATATATTCATAAAATATTGTGGATAGCTTTTATAACTTTAAAATAATTAATTTTTTTACTCTTTTATTTTATTTGATTTATTTTATTATTTTATTTTTCCTTTTTCTTCCTTCATCTACCAATTGCTGAGCCTTAGGGACGACTGACAGCTTGGCAATCGACCACAGACGCCACTAATCTCTACGACCCTAATGGTTCGCTTGAAGAATAAAATTAAAATTAAAATAACATATTAAATTATTAGAAAAATTGATTTTTTAAATATTCAGAAAACCTATTTATGAGTCACTTGAGATAATTATCTTAGTTAATCCATTTATGACCTATTTAAAATTCACTTACGATCAATTAAATTTCTAGGCAACCCATTTATGACTCATTAAGCTTGTTTATAAAAACTTAAGGCAACTTATTTATGATCCAACACCATTAAATATGGATTAAATATGGGTTATAGACCCATTTTACCACCTCTAGCAACTAGATCTACTCTTCACAATTCACATCTGAAAGACATAAATGACGTTCTAAATTTCTAAAGTTAAAACTATCTGATGATCTAAGTAAGTTATAAGTTGGAGAAAATGATGTTCTTTGGATCTTTACTTAATTCGTGTTATTTACATAAATATTCAGGGAGGGGCAATTGTCTCCGCGAGGAGAGGATATCATCAAGGAATTCTTGCATAGATTAAATACCTGAGGATTAGTTATATCAACTAGGGAGGTGCAACCAAATCGAGTTTACTTGAAACCCGGATCGGCCCACCCGAAAACAGGGTTAAGAATCGGTTTCTGCTCAAATCGGTCCGGTTTCAATTTTCGGTAACCGGTTGAAATCGGTCCGGTTCCCGGTTCTAGGTGAAAACCTATCCGAGCCGATTTTAGAGCCGATTTTAAAACCGATTTTTAGTTACTTTTTTTAAAAAAGAAACCCGTGTAGTGTCCAGTCCAGCTTGGCCTTTGGTTGCCTCACGGTCCACACGTCCTCTCAATCCTTATGGCTGTCACTTCCACAACGGAACGCCCTGTCTTCGTGGTCTCACCTCCCCTGCCAACTTCGGCAGGTACTCCACGAAGGCAAGCTTCGAGTTATGCTGTTTTTGTTCTTGCTTTCTTATTAAGATATGTTGTGGTTTTTCCAACTATAGCATTTGAGCAAGCTCAGACGACCACTATTTTTTTTTTTTGTGGTTCTGTGTTGCTAGCGACTGTTCAGTTATGGTACAAAAGTGTTTATTGCGTTCACCGAGCATCCCTTGCACATCATGTGTTTGATGGAAAAAAAATTTGAAAAACAAGTTCTTGGTTAGATACTGGAACCGGATTGAAAAACCGGATTGGTTTGGAAATAGGTTCAAAGACAAATAGGGTCAGTTCTAGATTCCAAATACTAAGAACCGATTATAACAAGAACGGTTTTAGGGTTTAGATCTAAACCCGGCCCACCCAGCACATGCTCTCCCCTAATATTCACAGAGTTGCATCATGCACATGGACATGAAAAGCGGTTTGAGAATTACGGAAAAAGACACTATAAGTGTCATAATTATCGTATTTCGCCCACCATGGTGCCAAAATATTTTCCCAAATCACTTCAAGTACTCAATTCAGTAAATTGAGCAATAGCTGCAAACCAAGTTGTAGACAGAGGCATGAATGTGTGTGTGTGTGTGAGAGAGAGAGAGAGAGGAGTTGTAAAGGATGCACAAGAGAGGGGGGTTAACTCGAGATGGAAAGAGAGAAATGGGGCTAAGACCGCGGCAGCAGCGGCACCGACGGGCTTTCGAGACGATGTATAGGTGATGGCCAACAACGGTGGAGGGCGTTATTGGTAAGAGCCAATTTGAGAGTTTGGGTGCATAGATTCTTGAGAGGCTATGGCTAGGGGAATATTTGCACGAAGCATAATCAGGTCAATTTTGTGCGATTGAGTTATGTAATTTGTAGGTCGAATGCCGGAAATTGAAGCATGCTTTTGGTAATTTCTCCAATTTTCTATGATGAAAAGTATTCTTAGTCCACGCTCTCTTTTTTTCTTTTCTTTTTCTTCTTTCTTAATGAAGAAGATTGGGATTATAATCGTTGTATGACTGATAGCTAAGAATATACACTCGCTAACGCTACGTGTATTGAGACATTTGATTAGGCGGTCTCTAAACTTATTAATTTACTTTGCCTAATCAAGTCTTAGCAGGCATGTTACATTTGAAATTTTCTTTAGTAAAAGTAATTTTGAATGAGAAGAATCATGTAAAACTCATTCGCCACATTCTCGGTGTTTCCCAAGGGCTTGACCCGGTCCAATTTTTTCTGGGTCATTACTCCGGTCCAATTCAACTACTTGAACTCCAGCAAATGAAAGCCCAAGTCAAAGCCTTTGGCTTTTGGGCCATTAATGGGTTTCACTGTTGGATCTACGACTTCATCTTCTTTCGCGCTTATCCAAGAAAGCAAAGGCTTCGTCTTCTTCGTCGCGATTCTGGAAAATGCCCCTGGTTCATCGGAGCTGAGCTATGGCGCTCGCACCATTTCCGCCACCGAATCGCTCCTATCCTTCCACTCGCACACTCGTTCACTCTCCTTCTCTTCAACTTCTCCTCCTTCGGCGAAGCTCCGGAGTTGTCCGGTTCAGAACTCGTTGCTCGCACCAGTCGGTTCAATCCGAGACTCAACCGACCAGAGTCCCGTTCGACGCGGGGAGGAAGAAGCGGAAGCCGAAGCCGAGCTTCTTCGAGCAAATCCGCGGCAAGTGGACGAGCAAAGCCGATTCGGCCCGACGGAGGTTCCCTTGGCAGGTAGAGGAGCGAGAGCCACCGCGAGGACAGCGCGAAGACGAGAGGTTGGTGAGCCAGGAAGTATCTGATAAACCCGTTGAAATATCATCTGAGCGTGAGCGTAATGTTGATCCGTGGGTGACAGATGGCGTGTTGCGTGCTGTTTCTGTTAATCAGTCCACCTTGCCTCCTTGGGTGGTTCATGGATATAAAGCCTACCCAGAACCCATCTGCGACGATGAAAGCGAAGCTTTGCGATTAGGCTCGGAGGGAGGGGAAATTGGGGAAGTTGGGGAGCGTTTGGACGATGGCAAGGTTGTTAGGGCTGGCAAGCCAATCAGTGAAGTTGATTTTGGCGGGAAGTTTGATACAGAAGATGATGAAAAGGGGGAATTGTCTGCGGTTTCTCCTCAACAAGGTGAAAATATATCATTCGGCTTTCAAGGATTGAGAGTGAGTGACGTTTTGCCCGATGATGAGGATCATCAGGAGAATGTTGAGTTTGAGAAGCTTGACGTTTCTGGTGAGAGTGGTAATAAGGGTTCAGTGGACTTACCATGGAAGAGAGAAGGAGATGGGAGGAGGAAGCAGAGGAATGTGGATTTGGCGGAAAGAGTGGTTCCGCAACATCAGCTCAGGAGGCTCAGGAAAATTTCTCTGAGGATGGTGGAGAGGACGAAAGTCGGGGATGCGGGGATTACTCAGGCTTTGGTGGATTCTATACATGAGAAGTGGAGAGTGGATGAAGTGGTGAAGTTGAAGTTTGAAGGTGCCCAATCTCTTAACATGAAAAGAACCCATGGAACTTTGGAGGTGAGCACTGGTCTCCTTTGCCTATGAATTAGTAAGTAAATGAAGCTTGAATCTTGATGAGCCTGGAACTTTCGTGAGCTTGCTGATTGGCTTGCATGCATCTTAAGTTCTGTATTTGATATCTGGAGTGGATATAAAATTTTGACTGCAAAGATGTATTCGCTTGCATTAATCTTGATTGGGGTTAGAAACTAGAGTGTATTTTAATCATGAGCCATTGGTGCACTGAGATAATGAGCCTCTAATACGCTTGCCTTATCAGAGTAGGACTGGAGGCTTGGTTATTTGGAGATCTGGAAGTTCAGTGGTGTTGTACCGAGGGATGGCCTATAAGCTTCCTTGTGTCCAATCGTACAGCAAAAAAATACAGGCCAGTGTAAGTTCTCTGAAAAATGAGGACATAGCCAGTGATGTTTTTCATAGTGGAGGAGGAACGGAGTTTTTCAAAAACCAGAGCCAAATTTTATGTGGTTCTGCAGAATATGCGAAGGATCTATCCAAGAAAGAACTCATGGATATAAATGATCTTAACTATTTATTAGATGATTTGGGTCCACGGTTCAAGGATTGGTCAGGCTGTGAGCCAGTTCCAGTTGATGCTGACTTGCTCCCTTCAGAGGTTCCTGGATATAAAGCTCCATTTAGGCTTCTTCCTTATGGGGTTGGACATTGTCTGAGAAACAAAGATATGACCATGTTTCGTAGACTTGCAAGAACAATGCCTCCGCATTTTGCTCTAGGTATGTGCGCATCAATGGCAATAAATTGTGTGCTCTTCCAACATTGATGGTTATAGAAAGATTTGGTGGGACCACTTGCCAACTGCTCTAAAAGCTTAAGCTATTAGAAGAAAGCGTGATTCAATATTTATGTATTCCAACACCCCCTCTCACGCTTAGTCTGGTCATTTGTCTAATACTAAGCGTGAACATATTCATCGAGGAGGCAAATAGAGGCCTGGAAAGGTTTGAACTCAGGACCTCCTGCTCTGATAAAATGAAAGATTTGGTGGAACCACTTGTCAACTGTTCTAAAAGCTTAAGCTATTAGAAGAAGGCGTGATTTAATATTTATGTATTCCAACAGTTATGACTGACGAACTGATTTGATTGTACTATGATTGAAAATTGTTCTAAACTAGTCCTACTTTTTTGTAGGAAGAAACAGAAAGCTGCAAGGTCTTGCCAAGGCCATGGCAAAGTTGTGGGAGAGCAGTGCTATTGCAAAAATAGCAATTAAACGCGGCGTGCCAAATACTTGCAATGATAGAATGGCTGAAGAACTGAAGGTTGGACAATCTGTCTATGTTGACTTTCTAGCATATATGTATGGAGCTAATGATTGTCGAAAATGGGTGTGCTGTTGCTTTCATTGAGCTCAAAACCTTTCAAAGTCTGCACTTTATTTGATATGCCTGACAGAAAGACTTACCAACTCTTTGCCGTGGAGTGGTAGTTTGATTGATTTATTATTTTTCAAACCCACTGATCATTGCTCAATTTTCTATTTCGTCACTGACCATTGAATTTGTAGTTGCTATTGCAATGGTAAAACTCAGCCGAGGTTAGTGTTTCACCTTTATGGGACATACTTGTAGATTGTTGCGAGGAAGTGGTTTTGCAAGTTCTTATCTCTCGGGAACCCCTTGCTGAAGATCCTTCTCTTTCTCTGTGAAGATAGACTGCTCTTTCAAATATTGTGCTCCATTCTTATTCTTCCGGCATTATTGATTATGTGTCATTCTACATGCAGAATTTAACTGGGGGAACACTACTCTCTAGAAACAAAGAGTATATTGTGTTTTACAGGGGCAATGATTTCTTGCCTCCTGTGGTGGTAGAAGCACTGAAAGAGAGAGCAAAACTAGCAGATGTCCAGGCAGATGAGGAAGACCAAGCACGTCAGAGGACCTCAGCTGCAATTGATTCAAAATTAAAGGCTTCTAAAAGCCCACTTATTGCTGGTACTCTTACTGAAACTCTGGCTGCAACTTCTCGGTGGGGGAATAAATTAAGCAGCAAAGATGTTGAGCAAATGCGTAGAGATCAATCACTCAGTAACCATGCTTCACTCTTGAAATATCTTGAGAAGAAACTTGCTCTTGTAAGTTACAAGATTGAAAAAACTTATGCAATAAAATCGTTTACCATTTCCTTTATTATTTATTGCATTTTTGGTTTATTTTCCTCTTCTTTCCAGGCAAAAGGGAAGGTAAAAAAGGCTGAGAAAGCTCTAGCGAAAGTGCAGGAGAATCTTGAACCGGCAGACCTTCCAGTTGATCTGGAAACCATAAGCGATGAGGAGAGATCTCTACTTCGTAAGATTGGTCTGAGTATGAAGCCCTACCTGCTTATTGGTAAGAATAGCTAGTTTGGTTCTTGATTGAACAATGTGATAGGGTTAGCTTTCATGACTAGCTTTTCATCTTCTGTTTGGTTTAATCCAGGAAGGCGTGGCATATTTGATGGTACCATAGAGAACATGCACTTGCATTGGAAGTATCGGGAGTTGGTGAAACTAATTGTGAGGGGAAAAAGTTTTGCACAAGTGAAGCATCTCGCAGTTTCTTTAGAGGCTGAAAGTGGTGGGGTGCTGGTGTCCTTAGATAAGACTATGAAAGGCTATGCTATCATCGTTTATCGTGGGAAGAATTATCGAAGGCCTCATGCAGTGAGACCCAGAAATTTGCTTACTAGAAGGCAGGCATTGGCTCGCTCTATTGAACTTCAGAGACGTGAGGTGAAACTGATTGAGAAACTATACTTAAACCCTTATCTTTGAACTTGTCACAGTGCTTGTCCTATTCTATATTATCAATATTTCTTTTACTGCAGGCACTTAAACATCATATTTCAGACTTACAGGAGCGGATTGAGCTGCTAAAATACGAACTTGTAGGAGCTTCTGCCCTTTAGGATTTTGATGTGACAAAAAACTGGCATTCATTTCAATAACGCATTCTATTCTTCCTACACAGGAAGATATGAGAGGAAACAACCAGATTGATGAAGAAAAGCTTTCTAGATCATTTAATGCCGGATCAACGATAGATGACAAATCTGAGGTATCTTTCTCTCATCCTCTGGAGTACATTTGCTCCTCTACATGTAAAATCAGCATGGAACTCAAGGCAATTCACCTTAAGAAGTTTACTTTATAAGAAACTTGTAGAACGTTCCTATGTGAATTTAGATTCAGTTTTCTTTTCTTTGGTAAAATACTTGCTAAAGGGGACGTTCTAATGCATGGTTGAGTTGTTTGGCTTTACTTCTATCTTGTTGTCCTTTGGTGGAAGTATGCAATATCTTTCGGGGACAGCAATCCTTGGTAATTGCTGTAATAATTCTTATATGCTTGACACCTTTTCTATAATTTTGAATTAGGATGAAGGAGAAGAGGCATACCTTGGAGTTTATGAAAGTGAAGTGGAGGACACTTGAAGAACTGAGAAGCTCGTTCATGAACCAAAATTGGTAATTTTAATTGCTAATTATCCCTTCCCCTCTTTGCAAATTATCCGAGGAAGATTAGCTCAGAAGAAGTTGGGCATGTTATGTATCAGAAAATATGTGGCAAACATAGTTGGTCACTTTTTTTTTTTTTTTGGGGGGGGGGGGGGAGAGGGGTTAATATCACCAAAAATTTCAAACTGGTACATCTGTAACAATTTTATCTCAAATTATTTTTTTGAACATGAAAAACACCAAACTAGTATACTTGTGACAAATTTACCTCAAACTGGTACAGCTGTGGTAAATTTACCGTTCGTTAGATTTCCTTAAATTTTATCGTTGAATTGCTGAATTGGATGACACGTGGCAATTGTTGGGTGTGCACGTTACCCTATATTTCCTGCTGGTGCGTCAATTTGGTATTAACTTGATTTAACGGAAACTAACAGAGGATAAATTTATCATATGTGTATCAGTTTGGGATTTTTTATGGTAAAAAAAAGGGGTTAATACCACGAAAAACCCCAAACTGGTATAGCTGTGACAAATTTACCCCAAAATTATTTTTTTGACCATGAAAAACCCCAAATTGGTACACTTGTTAATCCAAACTGGTATAATTCTGACAAATTTACTATTCGTTAGTTGTCGTTAAATTTAATCATCAAATTGCTCAGTTAGCTGGCACTTAGCAATTCATGGATGTATCAGTTTAGGGTTTTTACCCTCTGTTTGTCATAGGTGTACAAATTTGAAATTTTTTGCAGTATTACTCAAATTTAACGAAGGGTAAATTTGTCACAAATGTATAAGTTTGGGATTTTTCATGGTAAAAAAATTAGTTTATGGTAAATTTGTCATAGATGTACCAGTTTAGGGTTTTTTATGGTCAAAAAAATAGTTTGGGGGTAAATTTTTGATAAATGTACCGATTTGGGATTTTTCATGGTCAGAAAAATAATTTGGGGTAAATTTGTCACGGGTGTATCAGTTTGGGATTTTTCGTGATATAAACATCGACATCGACATCAACATCAACAACATCTTTATCCCAAACTAGTTGGGGTCGGCGGTCGATGAACCCTAAAGAATTATAAAAATAAAAACAGAATTAAGGGAGGGAAAAGAGATAAATGTGTAAAAATAAATAAGTAAATATATATATTTATCTATACTCAACTCATCCACGACACTAATAGTCTTCCCCCACTCCGTCCTAAGACAAATCGTATGCCAATCTATTTCGCATTCCATTAAATCTTGTTTTACTGCTTTCTCCCAAGTAAGATTCGGCCGACCTCTTACTTTTTTCGTGTTATGCTCTCGATGGCAAACTTCTGTACGTACCGGTGCATCTAAGGGCCTTCGAAGTAGATGCCCAAACCATCTCAATCTATACTCTCTCATCTTGTCCGCCACCGGTTCTACTCCAACTTTTCGTCGAATCTCTTCATTCCTTATCTTATCCATCCTTGTATGATCACACATCCATCTTAACACCTTCATTTTCGCTACTCCTATTTTATGCTGATGTTTCCTTTGTGTTGGTCAACATTTAGCTCCGTATAACATTGCAGGTCTGACTACTGTTCTATAAAATTTTCCTTTTAACCTAAGAGAAATTTTGCGATCACACAAAAATCCCGATGCACTGCGCCATTTCATCCAATCTACTCTGATTCTACGGCTTTCATTCTCATCAATCTCTCCCTTCTTTTGCAATATTGATCACAGATATCTAAGTGTATCTTTCTTGGGTACTTCCTGTCCGAGCATATTTACGGCTTCTTGATTCCCTCTTCCTGCCGTGCCAAACTCACACTTCAAGTATTCCGTCTTACTTCGACTTAGCGTAAATACTTTAGACTCTAACGTGCTTCTCCATACTTCTAACTTAACGTTAACCCCAGCTCTGATTTCATCAATAGGCATGATATCGTTTGCAAATAGCATACACCACGACACCTCATCTTGAATATCTTTTGTTAGCTTATCTATAACTAGGGCAAAAAGGTAAGGGCTCAAAGCAGAACCTTGCTATAAGCCTACTGTGATTAGAAAATAACTTGATGTGCCATTACAAGCATTCACACATGTAGTAGCACCGTCATACATGTCCTTGATTGCCTTGACATACTTTGAAGGTACATTTTTCTTCTCAAGAATCCACCACAAAATTTTTATTGGAACTCTATCATACGCCTTCTCGAGATCAATAAACACCATATGGAAGTCTTTCTTTCTTTCTCGATATCTCTCCATCAATTATCGTATTAAAAAAATAGCTTCCATGGTAGATCTTTCTGGTATAAATCCAAATTGATTGACAGAAATGTTGGTCTCTATTCTCAAACGATACTCAATAACTCTCTTCCACAGCTTCATTATGTGGCTCATAAGTTTGATGCCTCTATAGTTAGAACAATTCTAGATATCCCCTTGTTCTTGTATATTGGCACAAGTGTACTCTTCCTCCATTCATCAGGCATCTTATTAGTATGGAGTATATTGTTAAAAAGAATAGTCAACCAACTTATTGCTACATCCCCTAAGCATCTCCACACTTCAATAGGAATACCATCGGGTCCCAAGGCCTTACTAGTCTGCATTTTTTTTAATGCCTCCCGAAATTCTCATGTTTTAACTCTACGTACAAAACTTCTATTTGAATCATCAAAAACATCTTCCAAATCCACCTCACTTCTATCGCTCTCCCCATTAAAAAGTTTGTTAAAATAACTTATCCACCTACCCTTAATATTTTCATCTCTTATTAAGAGTGTTTGATTTTCATCCTTGATATATCTAACCAGTGTCAAGTCTTTAATTTTCTTGCCTCTTGAGTTTGCAAGTCTATAGATGTATTTTTATCCTTCTTTGCTCCCAAATTTATTGTACATATCGGTGAAAACCTTACTTCTGGCCTCTCGTACAGTTTTCTTGGCACTTTTTCTCGCAAATATACACTTTTGCAAATTCTCTTCATTAGGACATTTATGTAGGCATCTGAAATACTCCTTCTGCTTAATTACCTCCTGCAACTTTTCATTCCACCAGCAAGTTTCCTTTGTTTGATGTCTATTCCTTCTACTTTCCCCTAACACCCCTTTTGTCACTGTCTGGATGCAGTTAGATATTTTCTTCCACATCATATTTACTTCGCCCTCCAGTCGTCACGATTCTTCTTGTAACATTATTTCCTTGAATTTTGTTTGTTTCTCCTCATGTAACTTCCACCATCTTATTCTGGGATGTTGCGCACTTTTCTTCATCTTCTGTACTTTGTTATACCGAACTTCTAAGACCACCAACTTGTGTTGTGTAACTACACATTCACCAGGGTATACCTTACAATCTACGTACGAAGCTCTATACTCTCTTCTGATAAGAAATAAATCATCTTAAAAAAAATTAATTTGGGGTAAACTTGTCACAGTTATACCAGTTTAGGGTTTTTAGTGGTTAAAAAAATAGTTTGGGGTAAATTTGTCACAAGTGTACCCGTTTGAGATTTTTCGCTGTATTAATCCTTTTTTTTTTTTTCCTTTTAGGCCGTGAATATATAGTGGGCCAGTTCATCACTGAGGTTCTGATGGGACGTTGGCTTAGCTTCCTTGCTTGATTAGGCAAGCAACATATCATATCTACTTGTCTTCACTTAGGTCATTCTGCTATGGAATATCGAGTTAGTTGCTTCTGCATCATCAATCAAGAGTCGGACAATATGTTGCTTAAACACGGATATTTGGTTTAGTCATGCCTTCACTACAGGAATCATTGAGATTTGAGAATGAGTTAGCTTCTTTAGTTTTCTTCTAATTCAATCCTTGCAGGTGATCCAGGCACCCTACTTATGCTTGGAAGACAGGCTTCTTGGATGTTATGAACCATCATCGACCTGAGGAGTCTTTGTAATAACCTGTGGGAGGGAAATTGAAATGCAAGGTGGCGGGTGTCATGAAAACCACACAGCATTCGTCCCAGCTAATGGCAGTGAAAGAACATCGATGATCGAGACACCATTGCACTGATTAAGGTGTGTTAGGAGAGACTTGATAGAAGAGACTGGTCCTGTGGTAGCTCAGGAGACGGCAGTAGGTGGTCCGAGGTGCGGATGCGGTTGTTCCCAACCCCAAAGCGCATGTTTTCAATGAGAGCATTTCCAGGAGAAACCGGCGCATTGGCTCTCTCACCTAAAAAACGGCCCACCGGCAGTTTCAGCTTATTTTTTGTTATTAGGCGTACGTAAGGGTAGTAGAAAACTTGAAATTTCACTACAAGGTTTTTTTTTTTTTTTTAGTACTGACTAATGTAGGGATGCATAAATTTAAGCCCTTGTAGATGCTCAAATGAGGTCAGACCCATAATCGCTGATGTGCATAATATTGGCGATGCAGGAGCCCAACATTAGTACCTGAAGGCAGTATCTCATACTGGATGCAATGACATTCCACGTTAAGTTGATGCATTTCTCAAATGCTTTGGCTGCGAGAGCAAGCTACTCACTTTTAACCTAATGACGGTACTTACTTATATGGGGCTTTTGCAGACTACCTTTGGTACAAAATCGTCAGCATTAAGTTAACTGCTTTTGCCAAAGCTGACTAAGATACGATGGTGGATTACACTATGAAACGTGGAAAAAGAATACATGCGCATAACTTTGCTAGGACAATCTTTAGCAGTCTCTTATCAGAAGGAGAGACGAATCACCCTTATAAGATTGGACAATCCATAGTACAATTTAATGTTCCCACCAAGATTATCATTTGAAAATGCGATAGGACAAGGTAAGAAATCTTAACTTCCAATAGTGCGCTCATAATTTTTGCTATCGTCGGTTGCATCCCAAACCCTTTTGCCCGATATCTACACATCTATGTTGATGACCAGGAACAAAATGGAAGCCTCCTACAAGAGCGAGTTTGCTGTGTAATTCGTAATGCGTGCAAAGATCCTCTCCGATGATCAGGCACCGGGGTACCTAACTACTGGCTGGATTTCTCTCTGTCCTCCTCCAATGCTTGCTTTATGAAACTCGATACAATAGAGGTCAACTCTGCCTGATGTGAGGTATAACAATGATCTGCTCCTTCTACAATCCGAAGCTTGTGGTTGGGTATGATTTTCGCGAACTCTAGTGCATCTGCTACTGGGATGATATCATCAGCAGATCCATGAATTGTCAAAACCCTGTACCAAAGTTTCAGCAATCATGTATACTAGAAGATAATCTGCCTTGTACTTTGGCTTACAAGCAAGCGGGAATACGAAACATATTTAGGACATTTCCGTCTACCATCACTCGTGGCAGAGCTTCAAAACTTAAACAAAAACACTTACAAGTAACTTGAGTTCTTTTTAGCTTTATGTTCTGACGCAGGACAGGAAGGACAGCAAGTAATCTCATAACAACCTTCAACGGCTCTCACTTACCAAATAAAACAGTAAAAATGAGAGGCTTTATCTACACAGGATTAAGTTGTTTCTTTGTCCTACTAGGATTAACTCATAGCAAGGATTCACGACAAATCATCATTAGAAATTTGTTAGAATTGCGAGAAAGTAATTAGAACAGCAGCACCTCATCATGTACCATCTAGAAAATATTACCTGCAATTTTTGTCGATCTGAAGAGATGCTTCATGCATATTGGTATTTAACCGATCCATCAGACTTTCCCATGTCACACGATAACTAATAGTTCCTGCAAAAAGTAGAAATAGAATTTATAAGAACCTGTGACAATTCCTTGCGCCCACAAAACTTCAAGGATGAAAATTCCACCCATCAGACTTACCAGCAAAATAGCCAAGTTCATATTTAGTTTTCTCTATCAACAAACAAAGAATTACAGTTACAAAATACCAAAAGGAATTTATATATAGGTTGCTTTAATAGACTATTGTATGCCTTATCTTTCTTTATCTACTTTTGGAATACTCGGAACGCCATATCTAGCGCTCCAAGTTGCTGGTGAACCGTGAATCGAAATAAAGGTAAATTTTGCGGATCCCTGCTGTTGAACGAATTCTGGACCCTGGTTTTTCCGCAGAGGATGGGGTCTAGCTTTGTTGGTTCTTTCATTGTTGCCTTTGTCAAGAAGTGTACCAACTACACAGTGCATGTGATTTGATGTGCCGTTAAATAAATACTATATACGATTGACTGGAAAGGGGAAGATATCAATCCGTTAATGTGCTCTAAACACAACATATTCAAATTACTCAAGTTTGATCTTTAAGAATGTTCCACATCCAAGCATTCGAATTTCGTTATAGAAAAGCATTCCGGAGAAGCCTACCCCATTTGTACCGCATTCGAAAACGTCGATGTTCCTCTCTTCGTCGCACATATTAAATCAAACCGCGAACTAAGTAACAGTGGGAAAAATCCTGGAAAGAAAGAGTGCCACTTGTTTCCTTAAAAACAAAGAATACCTGATTTATTCTTAACATCAACGAACCCATCCTCTTTAATTTTTTGCATGAAATCTTTTCCCAAGCGATCTTCAATTCCTCCCTTCAAATCATAACGGCCAGAGACATTGACAACTGTATTTATATCATTATGCTTAGAAGCATAAAGAAGAACCACACCGCCTCCTGCAGCAACATTAGCAAGACATATTCAAAACTTAAAACAGTTAAAACATTTAAGCAGAGTGACACCAGCTAATTCGCAAAGTGAAAAGATTTGGGCTGTTGTCTATTCTGCAGAATTCATATCTGTCTGCAGGCATTTGGCAGTGATGCATGTACATATTTTGATCACCAGGAGGCAGAAACAAGTGCGCATTAAAAATCCTTTTAAAATACATATGAGCTATTCCCTCCCTAAAAACAAATATATCAAAGAAACTGTTCATGATTTCACAAACCTTTGCTATGCCCCACAATTGCACTGGTCACACGATTAGCTCCATTGAAGTGCTCAATAACAGCACGAAGATCATCAACTTCTCTCCAGTAGTTACCGTATTGGAACGTACCTTCACTCTCTCTAGAAAGCAAAACTTTTGTAAAATTGTTAAGGCAAAAAGAAAGGATACTTAAAAGCAAGAACTGTTTTCCAGTCTAACTTGTGTCCAGTCCCCAAAAACTCACACCAAGATGAAATCAATCGCCTTAGAAATAACTATAAACCATCAATACTGATGATGCTTTCAGATTTGAGCATGAGTCCTAATGAAGCAGCTGTTTGAAGAGTGGATGTCCTAAAGCATGCGACAGAAGCTACAAATAACGTTGTGGCCATCCTCTTTCCATGTGAGGTAAGAGCCCTCCTAATGCCTCGGTTGGATAAATGGTCAAGACCACTGAAATGAACAGTCCCTTTAGCACCGGCGCTTTCATCTGGGCCAGATGGTACAACTACGATCTCATGATGCCCAATTTACATATCACATCACCCAACCGTGTTATATTGGACAAATATTCACAGCAGGTAAGACCATCAAGATTTGAGTGGGATTGCCAATGATAAGGAGGATTTTGTTGACGATGTTCTTAAAAAGAGAACATTGACAAGAGCAAGCAGGGGAGGTATGGTTTGATATTTCAATGGCTAAATGAGTTACCAAGGGGAGGGAAATAAAATAAAAAATAAAAAGATGCCTAAAGGACATTTGAAATAGTGGTCAAACTATCCAAGTTTGAGTAAAGGAACAACAGACAAATTGCTGCTAAAATTCACTCCTAAAGACCAAAATCAGCATCTGGCTATACTAAATCTTTGAAAAGCTAAAATGCCCCAGTCAACAGCCTTGTTTCTGCTATGGCTCTAAGCACGCTGTTTACTGAAACCTTCACAAATATTTCTTAAATTCTCCCTCCCTCCCTCTCTCTCACCCACTCACTCACACACACGCAAGCACGGATGAATTTAGTGGCAATATGATGTCACAATAATTACATATCACAAGTATATTTTCTCATACCCATTCCCAGCAAAGTCAAAACGGAAAGCACTAATACCCTCCTCCTCTAAAGCCGCACCAAGATTCACCATCGTGTCATTATCCTGGAGAACAGATAGAGAAAAAAAAAAAAAAAGAAGTTGAAGCTCGCCCACAGAACCATAGAAAGGCAGCCGCAGTAGCAAACAATGTCGCAGCTTATACATAATCCTATTTGTGCCATTTTCCAAATTTGTAAAATCACTGCACCTTGTTAGACCGGAAGCCGTGGCAGATGATCACAATCTCAGAAGATCCAGTCTCATGTAACAACCCCACCAGTTTCTCTCCATGTTTGTTCGGTATTACGACTCTCTGCTGATGAACAACTGAATCCAGAAAACTTAACGAATTAATACCACCGCTTCTCCATATGCACGAGCAGAATATCAACCATAAAGTACAAAAATTTGGGTACTGGATGCTGACATAATTGAGAATCAAGCATCTTCCCTTATCAACCATTGAGTGCTTCCACCCATACGAGTTCTAACACTAGTCGAAACAACTTTAAGGATATCAGTCAAACAGATTTCCCTTCTAAACAGTGACATGATCGAGAATCAAGAGTAACCCATCACGTACCGACGAGCATCGCTACTTGAGCAACAAGAGAAACGAAACGAGACAAGCCGCGCAATGGGCATACGTAGACGAGATCGAAACGTATGAACAGGAACTCCAAATTACCCGCACGCCTGAACGAAGCTCTGTTGGTGAGCTGAAGTTACCTGAGCTGTGAGTGGATAGAGACATCCTCAGCGTGGCTGCGAACTTGGGCTTGCTCAGTGAGGCGATCGGAGATTGGTTTAGGGAGATCTTCGGCGAGCAGCGACGCTTAGGCGGAGAAGAAATCGAGAGAGAGGAGTGGACGGAATGGAAAGCTGGAGATAGCGTTTGCATCAAGCAACAAGCATGTGTCATGGAAAGCTGAATCACGAGCTCCGAGGAAGTAACTTACGAGGTTTTGGTCGGCTGCTTTCTGCGTGGAAATCACGATCCCGAACCCGAAGTCCATCCCTGCGACGGTGTCCTTGTTATTTATGGCATTGGGCTTTGACAGTAGGTTGAGTGAGAATATTTCAGATTAGGAAAAAGAAATTCTTTTTCCGCGGGAGAAAAAGAAATTCACAATGCATTTCAATATTAAATAAAGATTTCAACAGATCGTATTAGTCTCCGGTAAGAACACGAAGTAGGGACATTTTATCGGACTGCGAATATCCAAAGTGACCAAGCTCATGATCGCCCAAATCTTCGCTGCCCGGGTCGCACGTTCGACTCTCACGTCCTCTCATTCAAGCAAGAATTCTTGGTGGGTTCAACAAATTTACCAAGACCAAATGGTGCTCGGTCGCGAATCTTGCAAAAAATGGCTTATGCCGTTATCGCCGGAGCAAAATTTGAGCAATTGCTGACAACTTGCTCTTGATAGGCCTCGTATCCAGGAGTCACATGGCATACGATCATTTGAATCCCATGATTTGAAATGGTTTGCTGCGGTGGTGAAATGTAGACAACACACAAAAAAACAAAAAAACTTCCCTGAAAATCGTCACACGATCCTGTTAAAAATTTAAACTTGGCGAAGCGATTTGACAAGTACATGAAGAGCATTTAAACCGCGACCATGCATTGAGTTTACGAGTACATAAGAAGCATACAAGTTCCGATGTTGAATACTTTTCGACACATCCGTCAATTTTTTCATTTAAATTAAAGTGCCGATTTCTATAAATAACGCATCACCCCGTGCGTGGCATGACACAGGTACAACAAATTTACAACACATTGAAGTTGGTCAATCTGACGGGTCTTAAGAACGACACTCAAAACAAGAATGGCATCAAACTGATCTTTTGATTGGACGTAACTTCATGAACCATTTTCGGTTAATGTCGCCCCCACAAATGTCAGAAATCCCCAGACGCTGGTAGTAATTGCCATACAACGATAACGGAAGAAGTCCCGTAGAATTTGGAAAAACAAAATGAGGAATCGCAAGAATGCGAGGTGAGACTCCAAATGCTTTATCTCCAAGGAAAAACAAAACTCTTATTTTCTGATGATTGAATATTAAACTAAAGTTCAAGGATTAGATTGATCAAATTAAAAATTCATGGACCACATTGCACCTTTTGCCAAAGTTCAGAAACCATTTATGTCGTTATCTTCAATAATAATGGAAGAAGTCCCATAGAATTTGGAAAAACAAAATGAGGAAGCGCAACAATGCTAGGTGAGACTTCAAATGCCTTATCTCCAATGAAAAACAAAACTCTTCTTTTCTGATGTTATCACCTTAGAGGAAATGACGAGCACCGTCTATTTATTGGAAAACATTTTTTTTCAATAATGACAACTTATATCACTCACAAAGTCGAATAAACGAAAAAAACATATATATTCAAACATAAAATTTATGAATAATAGATATTTTTTATTGACTAATTAATGCAAGCAATCATTTTTAGGAAAATATTATCCAAATCATGCATTTCGCGCAAAAACATTAAATTAAACTTGAATTGCATTCAGATGATCAACTCCTTTCCAGCCCTAAAAAATTCGACCAATCACACAACCCATAACAATATGATACACCTACTCCGATGCAACCCCTTTCTTTTTTTTTAAGGGCCAATACAAGACCATGATTTTCGCAACTTAAGACTAACGCTGGAGCTGCGGGAAGCATGAAGGTACCTTTAGTGATTGAACCAGGTCCGACGAGCACCCCAACTACCAAATGATCAGAAGAATCAGCTGTAGATAAAATCTGGCAGGCAAAGCCATCGAGCCACTACAGTGGGAAGCCTCTGCATACAAACTGACTTACGCTCCAACTGCAGTAGCTGCATCTTCATCGGTAGTTTCAGCTGAGATAATTTCTTCAGAAGTTTCTCCATCCGCAGCCTCTTTATCCAACTTCTTGTCTGTCTCAACAAGAAGCTTCTCCCTGAGTTTCATCATAAGTTCTTCGCGTTCAATGTCATTTCCATTCAGGAACCCTTTTAAAGCTTCCTTTCCACGAAAACTTCGATCATTCAAAGCGTACATGGCCCCAGCTTTAGTGATGAACTTGTGCTTTAATCCTAAATCAATGATCTCAGAGACACGGCAGATCCCCTTGCCAAATTCCAACTCAAACTGAGCAGTTCGAAATGGAGGGGCAAGCTTGTTCTTCACAATTTTCACTTGTACTTGACTTCCTACAGTCTGCAAAAAGACCAGTAAAAATACTTTTAAGTAGTGAAGAATATGAACCAAGAACCATATTTTGACAAGAATGGACCACTTTCTATCAAGCTTCACAAGATTATTCCCACTGTAATGGTTAACAATACAAAGATTACGAATAGTCCCCGCAAATATGTCCAGGCGACATATTTTGAACATTTGAACATATAAATGCTTGATCCGATCATCACCGACTACGAAATGATTTCTAGCAAAAAGATGGAGGGGGTGCCATGTTTACTTTGACTATGTAAAATAACTAGCTCAGTTCTGTCTTACTTACAGGAATGAAACCACTGATACCTGCTATAGCACAGAGCATCTGAACGACCATCCTGCTTACATTTGATGCAACTAGTAAAACGACCAGAGTGAGAGACCGTAAAATCCACAAACGGTTAAGTGCCAAACTCATTTGCCACTGTATCTTAAGATAAATTTCAATTACTCACCTGAAACCAACATACATACTTCAATTTGATGCTTTCTACTACACTCATGTCCATTTCCAGTGGAAGTTATTAACAAATAATGGGATCATGCACTTGCAGAAAGAAATATAATGCAGTCAGACACTGAACGCAACTCACACTCTTAAAACAATACTGGTCGTTAATCATTGCATGAAGAGATTGGTCAAAGAGGAAAGGTTTCCAGCTCAAATAAAGAATATTCAGGGATATCAATGGCACATATGCGTCAATTTGCAGGTTACCTCTTCCCCCTTCTTTATAAGACCTATTTTCCGAATATTAAGGCGCACTGAGGCATAGAACTTCAAAGCATTACCACCACAAGTAACTTCAGTGGGACCACCAAATCCTCCAAAAGTGGAGAGCTTTGATCTCACCTGAATTGAGATGAAACTTATGGGTTCAGATAACTTATTGAACTAACATCAATATGTCAAAGCAAATATGCATGAAAATTGTAACAAAAGATAAAAAAGAAAAAGAAAAGGCATACACATCTAAGATCAACTGGAATTAAACACTCAGGTGATCTGGAAAATCTCAGTGGTTATCTACTGAATATCTTTAATACAGCCTGTCCGCATTAATTTATTGCTCCAATCAAACAAGGTTGCGGTCAACGTCAAATTCTTAAAGCTAAACCTTCAAGCCTAATAATAAATTCAAGCTCTAACAAGCAGCAAGACAAAATATTTCACAACGTATTGGCAACTATATGACCATTACATATACTTTTAAGGCTCTGGCACATGCAAAGAAAAGAAAACAACATCTTACATAATAAGGAGATAAACCCCAGCAATTATGAACCAGTTATGATGTCTAAAGTTTATACCTGATTTAAAAAGATCAATATAGTCTGTGATTGTGATAGAGAATGACTAAGTTTGCGAAGCGCCTGGCTCATCAATCTAGCTTGCATTGCCATGTGTGCATCACCCATCTCACCGTCAAGTTCACCTTTGGGGACAAGAGCAGCTACCTGACATTTAACTGTGGCTCATCAATCTTGTATATGCACTCAAACATAAATATGTGCCCATGCAACCCTACACTCGATGCAAAAGAGCAGTAAGAGATATCATTCCAATAGGCATACTCATCTAAAGTGCATCCAGCAAAAACCAATTGAAACAATAAAAAAGGTCCTCAAACCAACTGAACTTGGAAAAAGAGAGAAAACAGTCATTACGAGAAATCTAAAGCATTGACGCTGAGACCCATAAGAAGCACCTTACTTACACTATCGACGACCACAACATCCACAGAACCACTTCTTATGAGAGTATCAACTAAACTTAGAGCTTGCTCGCCACAATCTGGCTGAGACAGTAGCAAGTTTTCAGTTTTCACGCCGATGGCCTCTGCCAGTGCTGGATCGAGAGCATGCTCAGCATCAACAAATACACAGTGACCTAAACAATTAAACGTAAGCAGCTTTAACATCCTGTAAAAGATATCAAGTAAATGAAAGCAAGTCTCAACAAAACCAAAGAGGAAGCCTAATACATTTCGTTACAACCAAAAACACAAAAACAGCTCAGTCTTGTTATGCTCCTATTCAAAACGAAGCATCTTTTACTGTATCTTCACATGTTGTTCAACTGGACAAGAAGGTGCAGAGGCAGCCATTTGCCACATCAAATTGCCAAAGATATTGTAAAACATCAACTTATTGACGGATGCCTTTTCTTTCGCCACACGCAATTTTTTGCTTTTTATGCTCCAACATGCGTTCTATGCAAAGAGGCCTCTCTTGACACGGGCAGTTCCAATATAACAAAAGAATTTAATCCTACAAGAAACTGAAACAGCAGAACAAGATATGGTGAACATATTTCTTACAGCATCGATGCAAAGCTAAATGATCTGCTCGAGAAACTTTGCGAAAGCATCCAAAAACACAATACACTGTTACCTCCTAGTTTTTGAGCTTCAGCAATTACATGTAATGCCAGAGTTGTTTTTCCAGACGCCTCAGGACCATATATCTCCACAACACGCCCCTAAAAGAACTCAAATACCGTATGTTTTGTGAGTCTCAGGACATATCTCTAGCATACTGATGTGCATTATAAATACAAACTCTCAACATCAAATATATCAATTCCGTCACTAGTGAAAAACTGAATAGGTGGCTGTTAGTCAGTACCTTCGGAAATCCACCAGTGCCAAGAGCTATATCCAGAACAAAAGAACCAGTGGAAATCACGGGGACGTGTCTGGGAGAGGGAGATCGGCCGAGCCACATAATCGATCCCTTTCCAAAGGAGGAAGTGATCTGATCCAGAGCTTGTTGAAGGGCCAAGTCCTTCTTAGACAGATTTTCATCATTAGAGTCGCTACCATCGGATTTTGATTTTCTCCTACCTTTACAACAGACAAAACAAAATTCTCTAAGAACTAATTCATATAGATAGCACGCAGTCCGGAAACCAAACTTTTCGTTCAAAAGAAATCTGTCCTGTAGAGAACAAGCATAAATGATTGAAATAGACATGCAGGCAGTTAGCATTTGTCGGAAGGTGATGTAGAGACGGGACTGCTGCAACAGGCTCTCAACCAAAGTAAGGAGCATATCCCTTATAAACAAGCTATTCCGCGGCTTGTTCACACTTCCATGGGAAAATTACTCGCAATCACCCCAGATTGCACAGGATTGTCAGAGTATCCATCTTCCGTGAACCATATCTCACCAAATCATATATCAAAGGACCGGTAGCACCAGCATTTAAAACTTAAACCACGTGAAGACGTTAGCGGAGCTAACCTTTCGAAGAAAAGTTACAAAACTGGGAATACGAGCCCAAAGCCCCTGTTCTACGGCCCTGCAAAGCACGATCACGGAACAACAAAGAGAAAGATTGAAGTGAGAAACTCGGTAGGCTCGTGCAAAAGAGCGAATCGCATTTCAGACGGCGAGAACACTAGCCAAAACCGAAACTTCACTGACCGAATAGCACGCACCCAAAAAAATAAAATTGTAGACGAAACGAATAGGGGCAAAAAGCAAAAGCGCGCCTCTTGGACATACCTCTAGTTGAAGCAGATAGCGTCGGAGACAACACGCGCCCCGAAAAAGTTTCGCCATGGCCACCGGACGCGAGCTGCTGCGTCGGCGGAGGCTAGGGCGAAAGTGAAGGGACGGAGGAGCGGTCGCACGTCCGGACGGCAAACCATCTACTGCGGACGTGCCATCGCAGCGGAAGCCGACGAGCCAGTCTCGGAGACAGAGTGGGAGAGAGGGAGAGTGAAGGTAGGGTTTGTGTCTCTGCACGAGTTTTGGTTTTCCCTCGCTTTTGAGCTCAGAGACTGCCTGACTGGCTCTGGCGATCTTCCGCGCTGCGGAGGTCGCCTCGTAGTCCGTGTGAGAGAGAGAGAGACGAACCGCTGCTCCATTTTGGCTGACGGCTCGATCGGGCCAAGCGGCCGAGCCCCGTCGGTTGGGACTTAGTCCGGCCTGGCCCAAACATCTGAAACGATGTTCGATTTCTTTTTCTTTTATTTTTTTTATATATGTTCCAAGTCTAAAAAAATTATCATAAAATTATAATCGAACCCTAAAACTTATAAAAAATAAAATAAAATCTTAAAAATTATCAAATTGATACAATCGAGTCCTAAAGTTAATAACTTCCATTTTGACTAACGAAAAATGCAGACCTGACTTTTTTAATATTTTATCTATCCTATCCTAAGTAACAATGAAATAGTTAAAATTACTCTGTTATGAGGCAATGACGAGGCTAGAATGACATTTTAGCTAAAATCTGATTTTTAGTATTTACTTAAATTAGTTTTTTTAAAAAAAGCTAAAATTATAGATATAACAAAAAGGCAAAAGAAAAACGCAGACCCATGCTGCCGCCACACCACGGCCGGAAAGGGCCGGTCGGCATCCTTGAAAAAGAACCACGTGGTCATCCGCAACTTAAGCAACTTCAACCCGACAACACAGATGTGGATTTCAGCAGCGACTATCCCAAACTCTATGAATACGAACAAGGTACCGCCGACAAGGGATTCGCCACCAAGGATCATGGGTCCATACAACGCAGAAAGAATTGAAACTAATGATGAGCCTCCTCTAAAAGCTAATCTTCGCCTCGAGATACCCAACTATCATGACCTCGATCTCTCTGCTGCATTACAGAATGAAGCCCCACCAAAAATTTCAGGCAACCAGACAACTCAACACCATAAATGGACATAAAACAAAAATCAAAGCATCAGCTCGTGATCTCGCACCATTCCAACGAAGGACCCGTGATTCTGGGCGCTCAAGGCTTGTTTCTCTGATCTTGTGGCTGATCAGAGATGAGCGGCTGTGCTTGAGGAATTTCTGGTCGGGGGACGGCAACCCCAGCCACCACTTCCCCACCAAAGCCGGCCTTTTCCGGCGGTGGTGGGCGGGGGCGGCCACGAGGGCAGCCTTGCCGCTGGTTCTGCCAATCTTCTTCTGCACTTTTTTTAATATGTTTTTAATTTTAGATTGCTTTTTAACTAGTTTAAATAAATATAATACTAAAAATCAGATTTTAGCTAAAACAATGTCGTTTTAGCCTCGTCATTGCCACATAGGCGATAAAAAATATTTAAAAATTTACGTCATCATTTTTCGTTAGCCAAAATTGACGGTGTTAACTTTAGGACTCGATTGTACCAATTTAATAAGTTTTTAGGTTCGATTATATTTTTTACAAGTTTTAAGACTATATATATAAGGACCTTATCGAAGAGTGTATTCTCTTTTGCCGTAGCAATTCCTAACCAGGAGATGGATTTTTAATGCATCAAAGCCTCAACTAATTTGAGTCGGATCATAAATTCATCTTGTACTTGATCATTCACGTGTCACGAAAAATGAAACCGAACTGTATTCTATGTTTCAATGCGCATTTAGGTGAAGGGTTTGGATTAAAGTGAGAATTCCAACGTCATAACATAAGGGTGAGATATGGAAAAATTGCGATACATGAATAGAGGGAGTAGAGTACAAAGCTATTGCTACTGTTCATCGTTGAAACTAGGGAAGTGGAAATTTGGGGCCACAATGCACAAAAGAATTGAATTTGGGGGGCTAAATCGAAATTCTCACATTCTCTAGGGACTGGAAGTGGGTGGCGACAAAAAGCGGTGAGACCGAGGGCTGCCCGAAAACCATCCAATTTGTGAGTTTCCGTTTCAAAGTTATTTTTGAAATAGAAATTTATTTGTTTCAGCGTATTTATTTTTTTATTTCTGAAATAATTTTTAGTTTCGGAAATAGACCTGCAGCCCAAATCTGAAACAAAAATTTTCCGTTTCAAATCCTCTTTCCTCAGACGTCGTCCCTCTCTGCCTTCGTTCTCTTTGAAGAGAAATGGGTATTTCGAGCTTCGTCAATATCCAGGTCTCTCTCTCCCTCCAAATCTACGGCTTTCCATGCAAGGTCGACTTGATAAGGGACTGATCCTCTCTCGCCTCCTTTTCTCCTCTGCATTTTGTTTTTTCAGCTCACGTTTTGGCCCCGATTTGAGGTATCTCACGATTTCTAGGGTTTAAAATCTTCGGGAAGTCTTGCTCGCAGAAGGTAATCTCGATTCTAGGGTTTTGGGGCTTCTCGCCTGAGGCTCGCTTGGGTTCTTCTTTGTCTGATTTGTGCGGAAAAAAAGGATCCGTTGTTTGGGTGGGTGGACCGATTTGTGCAGGAAAGAGTCATTCGGATTCGCGGAACCGTTTCCGGTGGATCTTCGCAACCGCGATCAAGCCTTCGTACTTTGCTTCCAGTTTTTCGACTTCTTCTTAAGCTGTAAGTTGTGTTTTTCTTCTCTTCCTCTTCTCTCCTCTGCTTCTCATTTTTGCGTGTTTTTTTGTTGGAAGAGGACTGAATGTGTTTTATACGCCGTCGCTCTGTATTGCAAAGTCCATTTGGATTCGGATGGTGATTGTTGAGGAATCTTGTCTTGTAAATTCGGTTCTTGTTTCGTGATTGCGATGGGGTAGAAAGTAGGAACTCATCAGTTTCGGGGACTGCATGATCCATCTGCTTGGATGTCCTTTATTATCGTTGCTATCGCCAGTGAAATCATATGGTTCGTGGGCATTTGAATTACTTTCGGATCGCGCCTAGATCATCTGTGATTGTTCGCGTTTGAATTTGAGCATGTTGTTGGGTAGCAGAACTGGCAAGAATTGAACATCTTGTGGCACCTTGTTGGATGTGCTCCGGGGGATTTCGTGATTGTCCCCGTTCTTGGTAAACACATTAGTAAATGTTGAGGGTATGATGACCTTCTCTTTGTTGTCTGAACATTTTCTGTGGACCGTCTCATAGGATACCCAAAATTATGCCGACAAGAGTCCCTTTTAACTGAATTCTGCTTTCCGAGATTTTTTCTTAAAATCTTCTGAAGTTTGTGATAAAGTACCCACGCCCTTCCTCCTCTCTTATTTCTGTTCTGCTTGTGATGATGTGTGGAGCTTTTTAGACCTATTTGTATGGATATGTATTTTGAAGAAGAGACGGACAAAGCTTCCATTTTCCATCTTGGTAGGTGATTTTGTAAAGAGAAGTTCAACCAGTTACATCATTCTGCTCCGTTTGCATTGGTACTTCTACAGCCTGATTTCCAGGGTCATTCTAGACAAATGAAAAGCGTTTGCCTTCCGTTTTTCACGAAAAGAGATTTCTTGAAATTGTGTTCTTAACTTCTGTATTTCATCTAGCTCCCAGGTACTCATATATTTCTTTACTAAATCTATTGAAATTCATCTCTTAGTCTTTCTATTTTGTTGGAAGATGCTTCTATTAAGATAGCTTGTGAAACTTCCGCAGGAGCTACCTTTTTGGAGTTGGAGCTGATTTTCTATTAAGAATCTATGGAGAATTTTGAAATGTGAGAGCACGTCTTTGGCATGCAAAGCTGGTGTGGGAGCCGATATTATGGTCTCAGACGAGGAATTTGAAATTGCATACATTTTGTAGTTGGAGCTAGCTGACATTAATATAGGAATTTTGAAATGTGCTATTTTTTGGAGTTGGAGCTAATATTATGGTGATTTGTAAAATGAGTTGGAGCTGATATCATGGTGGTTTGTAAAATATGCGGTGAATATTGCCATTTTACTCAATTCTCAGACTTTTTTGGCTGTCTTCGTACCCAATTCTTGCTTGGTGCAGATGCTGTTTTTTTATTTTTTTGTCAATGTGCAATATGTAACAGGATGGAGTTGCACCAAGCCAATTTCCGTCCGGTTCAATAAAGGAATGTATTCTTGTCTATGGCTCATGTATGATTTGTGTTGATCATGGGTTGTTTTTGTTTGAATCAGCAGGACGCGGAGAATTTTTTGGGAAAAAATCTCGTGTTCATGCAAATTGAGAGATTGTGAATTTTTCAAAGAAAAGTCCTCGAAAGTAAGAAATAGAAAATAAATAAATTTATATTTTAAAAGTAAAAATTTTACGTGATTATCAAACGAATTTTTATTTTAGGAATAGAAATTATATATCGTTATCGAACGTCATTTTTAGCACAGAAACTCGTTTAGAAGTAAAAATAAAAAAAATATTTTTAACTAGAAATTGATAATAAAAAAATTATTTGTAATTAGAAATTGATTTCAGAAATAAAATGATTTTCATGCCCGAACAAGACCGCCTAATATCTCTGTCCGAACCGGGACGTGGCGACTCTCTCTCTCTCTACATGACTGCGATTGTGGACTCTCCGTCTTCGCATCAGAACTCTTCTATATTAAGCCTCGCCTCACGCTACACGCCATAGTCACGCGCACACACACCCATCTCCATCCTCACCCCTTAACCGAAAACGCAAAACGCCAACGACGCTTTCTTCACTCACGCAAACCTGGCTGAAAATGGTGGTGGAGGCCGGTGTCGGCGGCGGCGTGCCGTGCCCTTCGGTTTCCTCGATCATTTCGCAAGAACGGCGCGCAATGAAAAATGGGGCGACCATTAAGGGAGAGGTTGGTTTTGATTTTGGTGGTAGTGGTGGCGACGAGGGTGACGATGGTGCAGTCGATCGTGGCCGAGCGAGGGATAAGAAGCCGTGCTCTTCGAGCTCGTCCTCGGGCTTGCCCGCCAGCGGCAAAGAAGACGAAGATGCTGAGGACGCAGGGACAGTGATGGATCGCGTCGCCGTCTGCAGCAATGGTAATAAGGGGTCGTCCTCCTGTTCTTCGACCTTGCCGCCGGAGGGGGCGCCGAAGCCGATGGAGGGGCTGAACGAGGTGGGGCCGCCGCCGTTCTTGAAGAAGGCATTCGAGATGGTGGAGGACCCGGAGACGGACTCGGTGGTGTCGTGGAGCGAGAATCGGGACAGCTTCGTGGTTTGGGACCAGCACGAGTTCTCCAAGGACCTCTTGCCCAAATACTTCAAGCACCAGAACTTCTCTAGCTTCATTCGCCAGCTCAACACTTATGTGAGCTCAGATTCTTTCTTCTTTTGAAATTTTAGTCGTCTGTTTTTTTAATCTTAGATTGAATTTCTCGTTAGTATGCATGTCTTTTTCCAATGTTGTTATTGCTCTGAGATTGGATGGTTCTTGTCCTTTTGAGGCCTAAGTTGTGTACATTTTGGTGGAATTTCCACCTCTGAATGGTGCAAACATTGTCTGTGCCTCAGGGTTTCAGGAAAATTGATCCAGACAGGTGGGAATTCGCGAACGAAGGCTTTCAGGGAGGAAAGAAGCACTTGCTCAAGAACATCAAGAGAAGAGGCAGAATCACCAAGCAGCAAGAAGGACCCACAATCCCTGAGGATATTCAGAGAACGGCGATGGATGCTCAAAGAACAGAGGCGGAGTCCCAAATTCGGACACTCAGGGTAGATCAGGAGACACTGAAGTCCGAAATTTTCGAACTGAGGCAGCAACAGAAGTGTTCGCTGAGTGAAATTGGCGCTGTCGAAGAGCGGATTCGGTGGGTGGAGTGCCGGCACCAGCAGATGTTTCTCTTCCTGGCAAAAGCAATGAAGAACCCACATTTTGTGGAGCAGCTGGGGAAGAAGAAGAAGCCAAGCAGAGAGCTTGACGCCGGCAAATTCATCAAGAAAAGGAGGCCCCTCGCCTCCGACCCTGATGGGCGCAACTTCGAGGGGAACAATGACCATGAGTTCGGTGCTTGTGGAGATGGACAGGATGGGATTTTATCAGATTGTGTGGATCAGAAGCCAGATGGGTCTGCGAATCCGGTGCCAAATGAGAATTTTACTGATGCACTTGAACCAAAGTGTAATGAGGCAGCGCTGCACGCGGATCCATCCGCAGTCTATAATGCAATGTCAGAGAAGCTGCTGGAGGACAGTAGCCTGATCGCCGAAGGACTGATGGGCGAAGAACTGGCCGTCAATGACAGTAACATATACTTGGAACTGGAGTATCTGATTGGGGGGCCGCCCGACTGGGGCAACATGAGGGAACTCAAGGAGCAACCTGCGGCATTAATGCCTTGACCCGTCATATGATCTAATTCTCGCCCTGTGAAGATGTACAGATGGGAAGGGTTCTCCCTCGGAAGGGTTTGAATTAGGCTTTGCTCTTGAACGCATGGAGCTGGTTCCAAAAGTTGGAGGCTCAGAAATGTCTGAAATTCCATTATTCCAACTCGTGCATAATCCCTTAGATTCTGAAAAAGTCCATTACCTCTAAGTTAACACTCAGCTCTGCTGCAGAGTTAGATGTAAATAACAGTGTGGTAGGACCACTTAGATGTTGTGACAAGTCCACTTAGTTTGCACAGCTTTGTTACATGGATATATGCAGTATTGTATGACAGTATCTAATCCTACAGCAACGAGCTTTTTACCAATTTCAAGACTTGAGCTTTTCAGCCTGTGTAAATCCTTTCTGCGGATTTGAGTCGAGATTTGTGGATGAGAAACGAGTCCGATGCACTCACGCATGGAAGTGAGTTCTGAGCAGACCTAATGGGGGACAGGATCACTCATTATTATAATATGCTTCCTAACAATCTGACAAAGCGTACTTCTGGGTCCATCCTCTTTACCCACTGTTATCATTATTATATGGCTCTTAGCGGGTGGACGCTTTTGGTTGTCACTGGAAACTTCAATGCTAATTGGTAATTATGCAAGCAAAGTGAAGCGGCAAGGCCCTCACGATTCAGGCAAAAGGTCGCTTTCAAAGAGATCTCATGTTACCAAAAGAGGCAAAACACCCATGTAGAATGTGATTAAAGAATGGTCCAGGTTAGGTTGATGAAGTCAGGTTGGTGTGATTTGACGAGGGATGTGTCTAGGCAGACAGACCATCGTACAAGCACATTTAGATCAGATGTGTCATTTGATCCCTGCGTGACATCCTCAAATTTCTCCAACCGTAATGTTCTGTTTGTCATTGTTAAGTATGCGCAATTCAACAAAGCACACATAAAACAAGACGAAGGCAATATTTACACCAATGAAACTCGGATATATACCAGTTGGAATGGAAAAAGCACTTGAGACGAGTAGATATGGACATAAGAGTGAGCTATCGAGACTGATGGATGAGTAAACTTTGAGTGCATCTCTCATAACCGTGAAGATATAGCTTCTTAAATACCCGGTTACATCTGTAAGAAATCCATCGACCAGCTGAAAGATCCGATAAATGCAACTAAGACAATCAAATGTATGAACATTCATCAGTCATCTATTTGCTGTGTAGATGAGTACCTACATTATGCTGCTTCTATGCAAACAACTGGCTTTCAAGATACATTACATGGGAAATCTATGGAATCATGCCAGGAGGAAAAAAATGGGAAAAATGTACAATGAGAAAGATGTCTTTTGGCATCTTAAATCTTGCATTGTCGCTACTGGTCGGCTGTCGTTAGCTTACCATTAGGTTTCAGGAAACTCATTGAAGTTGACGATGAAGAAGACAATATACTAGACTTATCAGTCTCCTCTTTGTCCTGAGTGAAAGCTTCAGTCATCTCTTCTTCAACTTCTATATGCCTTCGCTTCTTACGAAGTTGTTCCTCTGGAGTGTCATCCCCAACAGTCGCCAGCCATGACAAGTCGTCGTTATCGATGATCTTATTGATTACGGCTGAGCATCGAGGAAAGAAGCGCTTTCCAAGTTCCACTGCTCACAAAGATGAAGGAAATAGGGCCATTAGGAAGAAATGCAACTGAAGAGTTCAAACATATACATATTGGTGATGTTTGGGTAAGAACTGGTCATATGCATTGTAGGCTCCAACGTCGAATAAGCCTTTTGAGAAAAGAAGAGCCTAATTTATGGGTATTAACTTGTCAATGGTCAAAGTGATGAAGATGCACCTTTTTGGTGCCAGCAGATGTCATTTTGGCAGTAGAAAGTATATAAGAATTTGGAGAAAGAACATCACCTAATAAGGATTGTTCGTCTGTTAGTTGATAAGTTTATGAGAAGTGAACTTTGGCTTGTGCAAGTGACCCTAACCTACAGCAGTGCTAGAAATCTGCAACACCCCAACCAACTCCGCTAACCCTAGAGACTAGCTAACTTCAAATGCAAAAGGAGTATTACCTGTTTTGGAGAGCGCTCTCATCCTATTCAGATTCTCCTCCTGGATTTTGAAAGGAGCTTCATTTAAGTCCACGTTTGCCCCTTGTTTTCGAACCAAATTCTCGATGCTTACCAAAGGATACTCAGAAGTGCCATCTACTTGAGCAATATCCATTGCCACTTGAGCTTCCATTGGAAAGAGTAGTCTGGCTAGCGCAACTGACAAATGAAACATGGGTGAGAATCGCCGTCAGATATTTAACCAACATAAGAATAGGATGTATCAAAAGTACCCAAAAGTTTCTTGCCTTGCTTCGTTATAATGCCTTCAGAATTTAAACCGAATGAAAACAAAAAAAGTAGCGCTCTTTATACACTACCATGCCTTAAATAAGTACCCGATGAACACTCATGTCCTGTATACTTTTTAATGAATCCTTACCTAATTCATTCATTCTATTATTAGCCTGCTCTCACATACTGCACAAACTACATTGATCAATCAATGTCCAGGAACAAGTAAGAGTAACCGAACAAACTATAGTCTGGCTATTGCTAATTTCTGGTCTGCTTCTTAGTCGCTTAACTTTGCAATTCAATAAAGATTTCATTCGACTAAATTAATCATGTTTCCAGTAACATACCAGCGAGGATACTGCAACTAATTCATAGACCACAGAATTTGTTTAACATCAAATGTTTGTGCATCCAAGACAGGGTCACATAAATGAGGCTATTATGATTTACCAGGAAAGTTATGTCAAAGAAAAATCCAAATTGTTTGCATGTTTGGTACATACTCTATTACCCAATCGAGGATACATGTGTTAAACCAAGTTATTCAGTTATTTTTTCTTGAGGTTACGAATATATCGACATCATCAAGTGTTACTTTTGAGCGATTTTCCTACGCAACCCAAATGGTGATCTTTAGCAAGCAACAACCGCTCACATGCGACATACATATGTGATGAAGTGCCTATATATGCATATACAGAAACACTCACAATGCTCGATGGTGTGCATGTTCACATCGAAGACAAAGGCGAAACAAGAAAGTCACCTCTATTTTCCAGGTATAACAATTTCTTTCGCAGATCATCCCCTGCTATAGCAAGAGAAAGAGCGGCTTCTCCTAGTAAAGGATCTCTTCTTTCAGCTTGCTCCAATATCTCTACACACAGTCGCTCCCTGGAAGAAGCTTTTCCTTCCTCAGTTGATTTATAGTAATCTGCAGCCCTGGTGAGCCTCTTAGATATCTTAAGTGCTTTTCTACCATCCAAAGTGAGGTCGGATGCCCGGGCTCCTTTTACTAAAAGAGACACAATAATCTTGGGCTCTTTCCTCAATGCTGCAGCATGCAGAACGGTATAGCCCCTGCAATTTCTTTGGTTGACATCAGCAATGCCAAGATCAAGAAGTTCGGTGGTAGTCTTGGCATCACAGTACGCAACCGCATAATGGAGTGCATATGCATTATCAAGAGTAGTATGTGCTTCCCTAAGTAGCATTCTGACTAGTTCGACATCATCTGAATCCAAAGCCCTGTGTATTCTCTTCACGTGCTTATCAGGAAAGCTGTCACATTCTGGCCTCTTCAAGCCAAGTTCCATTCTGGCATCCATGATCCGCTTAACAATATAATGGGGCAAAGCTCTGTCTAGAGTAACAACATCAACATCTGATTTAACAACAAGCTCAATGCAACGAGCCAACAAACCCTCACATGCATTTTTGCATATATTTGCAACAGATAGAACTACCAGTAGATCGTCTATGGCAACCTTGTCAAGAATGTCTAGCAGGTCTTTCTGCAATTCAAAAACACAATGAGTACTGTCTCAGCAAAACCATTCTCCAGTCAAAAGACAAGAACAAGAACGCTCAACATGGATAAAGGATGAGATCGAGTACATTATCATGGCAAGTAACGATATCAGATGCACTATAGTGCATTCAAGACTTACAAGGACGATCAACCCCTTTACTCTTCAGGATCATGAAGTAAAAAAGACACTACATTGTGCCACTTTGGACATCTTTGCAGAGGTAGTAACAGAGAAGAAAAGATTTTTAGAACATGGAGGTGGAACTACAGAGCAAGCGAGAGAGTTCTTCCAAACTTTTTATCATTTTGGACGAATCTTTGCTTGATTAGAATGTGATAGCAGAAAAGTTTCATCAACTTATAGAGGACATTCCAGTTGATTATGTTTTCCCCCCAGAATAAATCAAGAACAGCAGAATCATTTCCTCGAATTATTCCCCCAAATGTAAAATCGTTTTGCTATCTTCACCAAAAAAATCCGCTCGCATAGAGAAGGCCCAATTTAATACTACTAAGATTAGCTACCATCATTCGGTATGTGGATCTAATTCTAACATTGAACGACAATTAACAAACGAAACCAAATAAATGCAGCAGATTCTTATAAGTAACAACAAGCCAACGAAAATCCGACAAAAATCCATCATTCCGAGAACAAGTAGAAACCATTCCTCACCTGGTACATACCCACCAGCTCAGAAATCTGAAACGCGAAAGCCGCATAGAGCACCTGAACCAGGAAATCCACAGCGGGGCGACACGCCGCGTGCGGGCAATCCTCGTCCACGCACTCGTGCACCGGTGGCGGCGGCGGCTTCACCTTGCCGCTGTACAGATACCCCAAGACCGCCATAAGCGAGTCGTGCCCGATCTCGAAGTCCTTCGCCAGGTCCTTGACCTCCAGCTTGGTCTCCCCTCTGGTGAAAGCGCCCCGGAAGAACCCGCTCCTCGCGGAGAGGATGCAGCGGTGGACGGGCACCTCGCGGCCATCCCCGAGGGCGATCTTGGCGTCAGCGAAGAAGTCGAAGTCCCCGCGCTTGGCGGCGAAGACGGACTCGAGGTTATAGGAGAGGCGGACGAGGGAGGAGGGCGCGTCTGTGGGGTTCGCGCGGGAGGAGAGGGAGTCGTTGTTGGCGGTCGGAGCACAGTAGATGCTGCTGCTGTTGCTGTTGCTGATGATGTCGGTGGAGTCGGATAAGGCGGACCTCGCAGCGTCCATGAGATCGAGAGGGGGCAGAGAGGCGCAAGCTGAAGAGGACAGGGCAGTCGATCGATCGCAGCAGGAGCAGTCGCCAAAACGCGCGCTGTGCGTTGACGGCGAAAATATGGAAGATAGAGAGAGAGAGAGAGAGAGAGAGAGAGAGAGTGGAATTTGGAGAAGGAAGAAGGAGAAGTCAATGGCGTCTAGAAAGAGAAGTCGGATGGGAGTGAGGCGTGAGAGCTGACGAAAGCGAGAGGAGAGAGAGTGGGGGAGGAAAGGAAACGGACAAAGAGCATGGGAACTCGGAGGGGGAGTGATTGAGGTTGATGTCCGAGTCCGAGTCCGACTCGTTCAAAGGTTTTGGCTTTTGTTTCCATCGATCCTCCTCCTCCTTACTTCACCTCACGGCTTGGTCCCTACGTCAGCGACTCGTTCTAAGATAAAAGGGGATACCCAGCAGGAGGGACCAACGACAATGACACAGCTAAACCAGCTCAGCCGCCTTCCTCGAAGGCGCAGGCAGGGACCAGGACCTATGAGGGAAGCAGCCGCTGGGCGACGGCGACGACGAAGACGCGCTAGAATCTCGGGCTTGCTTCCGGGCTCGCTTTCCTTTCTATCTTTCTCGGTCTCTTCTTCTCCGTGCTTCGCTTATATTTATCGTTACGTGATTTTCGACGCGCTACACAACGGTTCTAGGCAGTAGGCTTCTGGCTTTCTATTTTCGGGATAAGTTTTTGGCGAATGAGTGTTGGAAAAGATATGAGGAAGTATAAATCCACTTTTATATATTTGAAATAGAAACCGAGATAAAAATAATTCTCGTTACTTACTCTTTCTCTCTCCCGCGAATGCGATTTACCTTTCTCTCTTGCGTCCCTACTGTCAATAGTCGATTGCCACATGCCGATCTCGTGTCTTTGGGTCCCGTTCGCCCTTCGCCATGCTCCACCAACTCTAAAAATTTTATATTGTTATCAAATAAATTTCTGTATAGAGAATAATAAATTTTATGTCATTATCAAACACGTGTCTTTTTTATTAAGGAAATCAAGTTTCTCTGATTAAAAGCTCGTTCAAAAGATAGATATAGAGCCTAAAAATAGAATGGTTGGCATTTGCACCCCTTCTAGTCTAATATTTCTTTTACCGGTAATTGAAAACATTGCAAATAAGGGTCTAAAACATGGGCGCATTCTCAGCCAAATATTCCTCGGCAGGTGAGCACAAGCATCTCACATGCCATTTTTGCAAGTAATCTTTTGGGACATTTTCGTCCAATGGCCTTTCCCCCCCCCCCCCCCCCCCCCTCTCATTCTCTTTCGTCACTGTTCATCTTCTTCTCCCATGGCAATCTTTTTTATTGGCAAAGATAACAAAGCTGACACCAATGAATAAATAGTTCATTCTAGCCAAATCCGCTTCATTGGCAAGGTTAAATGACTTCCCATAACCACAATGGAGCCAACAGCCAGCCGACCACCATCCTCCTCCTCACCGTCCGAAGAGTTTCATGACGGCTGATGTTTCGCCTGCGACGACTCCACCGGAATCTGCTCGGCCGCTATAATCGCTCGAAACAGCTGTGAATTGCGGCAGATAGGTTTGATCAAGGAGTTGGGCTTTTCTTCGCTCCAAAAATAGTATTTATATGTATTTCGAAACTAAATTAGTCAAATTCACATGCTTATTTGAAATAGTGTTGATTCTAGGCCATTTTTTCAACAAAAAAAATGCCTCAACTTAAACGTATTATTTAAAATTTCCCCCTGATGATAATGCAACCAAAAAAAGTATGTATATGTATGGAAATGATTAGAAAATCTCGGAATTGGCCAAAAGCACCCGTTGATTGGGATTGGCAAGAAATGCATGGAAGTTCAGATAAGCGCCGTATCCGATCTTAGGATCAGCAATTTGTGGTTCGTAAAATTATTCACAGAAAACCACATTATCATCAGGGTGAAATCTACGTCGAGTCGATGAAATATTTCGCGAGAAGACATCGAAGAGACATTCAAAGCGAAGGAGATGGAAGTGTGCCTGGTCCCTCAAGTTTTGCGCAAATTCGTCTGTTTGGCATGAACTCTGTTGTTAAGCAATGAGACCAGGTTTTGAAAGCAGACCGTAAGCTCAGGACATTCACAACTAGGACAAGAGTCTGACC
Organism: Rhodomyrtus tomentosa; assembly: GCA_028455895.1. NCBI lineage: Eukaryota > Viridiplantae > Streptophyta > Magnoliopsida > Myrtales > Myrtaceae > Rhodomyrtus > Rhodomyrtus tomentosa. The sequence goes on from JAPCWY010000004.1 coordinate 39,846,545, forward strand.
ACCAAGCCGTTAATTGGCGACCGAAGCATCACCGAGGCTAATGAAGAGCCACGGTCCTAGAGCGTGAACATCAGAATCTGCTTAATAATAAGACTACGAAACTCTTCCGAGCTTTCATAGTTGCTCTATACAGATATGCACAGATCTCGTTGCATCAGATAACAGACCTTCGATGTTGTGCAAGCCGATGGCAAAATGCGCGACACGCTAAATTGCAATAGTCGTTTCAGAAAATGAGATGAAAATAGATCGAACATACGTTCGCTTCCATCGTCCTGTCGACCATAGGACAAACAGGAAACAGCAGAACTTAACTCAGAAAAGGCCAATGCACCAGAAGGAGGAGTCATGAAAGAGCATACCTAAGAGAGTGACAAGTTCAATCTACCTCCTCTTAGGTCGGACAGCTCAACAGGACGAGTAACAAAAGCATCAATTTATATGCACCTTTAAGTAAGGAAAAAAATAAAACAAAGAAGAAGCAAACCAGTTGATTACATGCAGCAGAAACTGTCATCCTCAGTGTGGCCATGTAAGTTCAGTGGTCATCTGTGATATATGTACTCAGATTATTATGGCTTTCCCTTCGTTTCTCCTCCGTGAGGAAGATTTAAACAATGAAGACTCCTCGGAATTCCGCCGAAGCTTGACATCTAGTCTTTTTTATGACCCAACGGAGAGCACACCTTCTCCAAACCCTTTCCGATTGAGTACCTGAATCCGTGTTCTTTTTTCGGTGAATTGACAATGTCATTGCTCGATTCTTTCTTCACATGGATGGCTTGTACCACGGCATCAATCTCTTCTTTCGCTCGTTCGAAGACATTTGGAGCTTTAACCTCGTTGATTGGGGTGTTCTCATCAATGTCCTCATTCAAGCCGTGAGTTTCCTTGCCATGATGGCGGGGGGACTTTTTAAAATGCATAATCCCTTCGATCTCTTGCTTCGCTTTCTGGATGAAATTGGGTCCTTTGCCATCATTTTCTGCTATCATGACACATTAGAGTTAATACATATTCTTACAATCTCTTGTGCAAACAAGAGCAGCTTAACCAGCATCAGGGTTATGCTATGTAGAAACTAAACCTGAGGGAGAACCGCTAGCATTGGACTCTGTCTGCACTGCCTGGTCCCTGCAATCTCCTCAAGAGTTCGGTCAGTGTCAAAGATGAGTCTGAAATCAGAGTACTTAAAAGCTTGGTTTTCTGAAAAATTAAAAGGTCGGACATGACACCTTTTTTCACGAGTAGGAGACTCTTTCTTTGAATGGATAGTTTGAACGAGAGCTTCAATCTCTTCCTTTGCTCGTTCAAATACATTAGGCGCTTTGACATGGATCAAGGGGGTGTTCTCGTCGATGTCATTGCGCGTTCCATGCGTCTCTTTGCGATGGTGGTGTGACTTGTTATCATCCTTTGCTCTTTGAAGCGAACGCGGCTCGTTCGAACCATCATCTGCTAAACAAATCAGACACGGGAGAACCAAAATCCATGAATACCACTACTCTATGTATCAGCGCTAATGCTAATAATGCCCGATGACATGCTCGGAGAGAAAATGATCAAATTCTATCCCAGTTGCTACAATGTAGCTCCTCCCCAAGGTGTCGCTCCATTCCTAGTCCATCAAACAAAGTAACGCATATATACTTGTGATGCCATCCAATTCACATGTAGGATGAATCTAGATTGTACAAAACATATAAATGCGAGGACAAACATGTTGCTAAAGATCCCTCCTTGCCACCTTCCGTGGGCAAGACGGGACGTGGGGTCACATGTACATCACTCGCGAGATTCGTAACTCGTCCATAAACAATCATCATTTCCCAAAAGCGGATGAATTTCGAAACGACGACTGCTTGTTGCCATATAGATCACCCAGACAATTGGCAACTAGAGAAAACAAAAAACCCTCAACAGCTAGCTAGCGTTTCGTCGTCCGAAATAAGCAACCAATTGCGGATAATCCAAACGCTAATGCGTTCACCTTTCGGGAGAAATCGGCAAGACGAGCGGAAATTAGATTAGGGGAATCCGTGTTAGAGTCGATGAAAACCCAAATCTCGAAGGAGATGATCAGGTACTGCGGAGATTGATACCTGACGTTGAAGATGCAGTCCATTCAGGCTTCCCGTCAGCCATGGGAGGAGAGAGAGAGAGAGAGTTTTTTTTTTTTTTGGTGTTTCGCCTGGATTTTCTGATGTAATTTCAGGTGAGAAAAGTCCCCGTACGTCTGGTCTGACCAAAAAAACAAAGAAGTCCGCGTACGTAGAGAACAGAGAGAGAGAGAGAGAGAGAGAGCGCGCGCGCTCTTTAGACAGAGGCGCGAGGAATCGGACCCGATCCAAACGGCGCTCCGGTTCGGTTAAAACTGAGTCGTGTTAGATAAGGAAGCGTTTCATAAGACCGGATCAGTGGCGTGGCTAAACCGGATTAAATTGGGTGACACCGAATAGAACGATTCGAAAATCGAACTAGAGCTCGAGACGCCGGCTTCATAAAAGGTTTGACCCCTCGAACTGCGGAACCGAGGTTACAGCCACTCGATTTTGAATTTTGGCTCAATATATAAAGTCGTCTCTAAATTTTTAATTATTCAATACAGTCCATAAATTTTAATTCAATATGCAATACCGTTCCTGTACTTTTAATATGTTCAATATATTATCTAAATTAACAACATGTTTGTATAGTTTAGGGATTAATTAAATATATAGTAAAAATTCAGAGATCATTGAATAAATTAAAAATTCAAAGAGGATATTGAATTTCTGAATAAAATTCGGAGATAATTTGTGTCGTTTTCGTGCCATGCCAGGAATAATGAACCTTGGGTCGGTCGGCAACTCGGTTGAGATCATCTCCGGCTCGGACGGGTCAAGTTAAGCCCATGGTGCGGAGAGGAACAGCTAGCCCACTTGCAAAGAATTGGATCCTTAACAGATAACGCATGTGGAGGCCCAACTTGGAAGTTCGACGTGAAAGAGAAACGGCATAAGCTTTTCCATGGCGACCGTGGAGTTCCATTTCATTTAGACCACCTCGCACTTATAACACCAAAATTGTCATGTTGTTTAGCTTATAATTCGAATACTGAAAATTTGAAAAATTCCCCAAAAAAATTCACCAGCCTATTGCACTTGTGCAAATTCAGTCCTGAGTAACTTAATTTGATCAATTTAGTGACAAATCTTTTGACAATTTGCCAATGTAGTCCATGCCCTCTAATTTTTCCCATCTTATGTGGCATGATCATGGCTAACATTGACAATTTTTTTTATTTTTTCCCCTTTTTTCATTTTTTTATTTTATTTCCTTCAATAGGTCTGCGGCCTCGGCCTTCGCAGGCTAGAGGCAACCGGCGTTGCAGCCCCTCGCCTATGGTCGGCAACCTCCACTAGCCACTACAAAGGTCGCAATTCAGCAAAGGGAAATAAGAGAAAAAAGATTAAGACAAAGAGGAAAAAAAAAGTAAAAAATAAAAAGATTAAAAAAAATCCATGTTTATGTCAGCTATGTAACTTAGGATGTCCAATGTCCGCGTTAACGATTTTTAGTCAAAATAGATTGGATGTTGGTAAATTGTCGAAGATTTATGACTAAATTGATCAAATTAATACAAGTACAATAAATTTAGAGTTTTTATAATTATGTTAGAAATAAAATAAAATTGATTTTGTATTTTTAACTTAGAGAAAAATCAAACTTGATGAGCAAGGCAACTTGGAGAATAAGTCAACTTGTGGAGGAAGCAAACTTGGAGAACAAACAAAATGATGAATTTGGGCAAGAAGAAATGCAGAAGTTTCTTCAAGAAGCAACTTAGAAGTTCTCCTATAAATATGTGGCATGGTAGTTAGTTTTTTTAAGCCTTATCATAGAGAGAGAGAGTGAGAGAGAAAGTTGTGAGTTTGTATTTCTTCCTTTAAGTGAAGCCTTCGCAAGACTAGTTTGAATACTAATCTCGCATTTATATACTTGAATTTTTTCCCATCTCAAATGCTCCAAACTTTCGTAAAATCCCTTCTGATTCCTATAATTGGTATCAGAGCCAGCAGGTTGTTAAGGATCGTGTCGGAGCCTAGACAGTCAAGAATTCATGCGCGGAGACCGAGAACTTAGAGTAGACGATCGAGGATCGTGAAACCAGGGCTAGCTATGGCATCCACAAGCTCCGTTCAGTTGCAACTTTCAAAGTTAAACGGAAGGAATTCCAACAATTAGTCCATCCAGATGAAAGATTCTATTCAAATTACAGGATTTGTGGAACCTAGTGGAGAATGGCTACACCGAAGTAGCTGACGTCGAAGAATTCAATGTTTTGAAGAAGGAAGACAATGATTTGTTGGTCGAGTCCCGAAAGAAATATCAGAAAGCATTATATGCGATCTTTCAAGCTGTGAAAGAGACGATATTTGAAAAAATATTGTGCGCAGAGATGGCGAAAGCGATGTGGGATATTCTGCAGAATTCCTACAAAGGCGATTATCGTGTGAAGCAAGTTCGGCTTCAAACACTTCGAGGTGATTTTGAGTCTTTACGCATGAATGACTCTGAATCTATCTCGTCGTATTTTGATTGTGTGCAAACCATCGTTAACCAATTAAGGGTTAATGGTGAGGAACTCCAAAATGAACGAGTCGTAGAAAAAATTTTGAGGTCTTTGACTGAAAGATTTGACTACGTTGTTGCAGCGATCGAGGAAGACCAAGATATGTCAACCATGACGTTGGAGTCGTTGATGGGTTCGTTATGTTCGCACGAGCAAAGAATGAATTAGAAGTCCGTCAATTCATATCCGGAGCAAGCTTTGCAAAGTCGAGTCGCTCACTCAACTCGAGGAGGACATCATGTTGTTTGAGGCCGTAGAGGCGAACGAGGTCAAGGTGGAAATTCTAATTCCACAGGAAGAAATAAAACACGTGATAAATCAAAAGTCCAGTGTTTTAAGTGCAACAAATTCAAAAATTACAAATCCAAATGTTGAGCAAACATGATGCACGAGCAGCCAGAACATGCGCACGCCGTTGATGCTGAAGAAAACATCGTATTGGCATTCAAAATGGATGACTCGAGTATCGGTGATGCCAATATCCGGTATCTCGATACTGGGTGCAGTAATCACATGTGCGGTCGAAAGGAGCTATCTCGCAGCTGAATGAAATGGTTCGTGGTGAAGTCAAGTTCAGAAATAAATCAAAGATTCTCGTGATGGGCAAAGGTAACATTGATATCAAATCTAAAGATGGTACTAATGTTACTATTGCGGACGTTTTCTTTCTACCAAGACTTTTCTTGAATTTAGTTAATATTGGACAACTTTCAAAAAAATGCCACAAAGTTAATATTCAAAATGGAGTTTGCACTATTAGAGGTATAAATAATAAGTTGATCACATCAGTGCATATGACAAAGAACCGGATGTTCCCTCTGTCTCTCCAAACGAAATCTTTATTGAGTTTTTAAGCATGGCAAAAGATAACAAGTGACTGTGGCATCTTCGCTTTGATCATCTAGATTTTCGTGAACTAAAGCCATTGGTCTAGAAAAAGATGGTGACTGGGATGGCTTTGATCGATAGTCCAAATAGTCCATGTGAAGGATGCCTCGTCGGAAAACAACATCGAGAATCCTTTCCAGTTGAAAAAGCTGGAAGAGCCAAGCAGCCTTTGGAGCTTGTGCATATAAATATTTGTGGCTCAGTTGAGGTAGAATCAGTTGGACAAAAATGGTACGCATTAATTTTATCGATGATTTTACTAGAAAGACGTGGATATATTTCTTGAGAGAAAAAGCTGAAGCTTTAGGAAAATTCAATGAATTTAAAATCTATGCTGAGAAACATAGTGATTTTAATCTAAAGACTTTGAGATCAAATAGAGGTGGAGAATTTACTTCCAATGAATTTGACAAATATTGTAAAATTCATGGAATAAATCGTCAGTTGACTGCTAGCTATACTCCTCAGCAAAATGGTATAGCAGAAAGAAAAAATAAAACTATTTTTGAAATGGCAAGAAGTATGCTCAAGGCTAAAGGTTTGCCAAAGAAGTTTTGGGCAGAAGCCTAAACAGGTGTCCAACGAGGAGTGTTCTTGGAAGAATTCTAGAAGAGGCTTGGACCAGTAACAAGCCAGATGTTTCATTCCTGCGAGTATTTGGGTGTCTTGCATAATCCTATGCATTAGATGAACGAAGGAAAAAGTTGGACGATAAAGGCCAAAAGTGCATATTTATTGGTTACAGTGAGGTGACCAAGGGTTATAGGCTATATAATCTAGTCACAGAGAAGGTGATTATCAGTAGGAATGTTCATTTTTTTAAACATGAAGCCTGGAACTGGAATCAGAAGGGTGATCCCAAAAACATTACCATTGAAAATGAACCGGCTGTAGGAGAACCAAAAGAATCTTCAACTGAAGTTCAATCATTTTCACCTAGCAACCCATCTTCTTTACCAACAACGGTTTCAGAATCATTGGTTCGGCGTTCGCAACGACTGCGACAGACTCCAGTAAAATTTAGGTATTATGTAGTCATAAGAAATGATGATAATGACAATAACGAGGTCATTGATGAAATAATGACAAATTTTTATTTATTTGCTGAATGTGACCCCATTTCCTATGATGATGCAGCTGCAGATGAAAAGTGGATCCAAGCAATGAATGAAGAAATTCACTCCATCAAAAAGAATAACACATGGGAGCTAACTTTTTTACCACATGGTAAGAAGCCTATTGGTGTCAAATGGGTGTACAAGACAAAGTACAAGCTCGATGGTTAGGTGGACCGTTATAAAGCCAGACTGGTTGTGAAAGGCTATAAGCAAAAGTCAGGTATTGATTATTTTGAAGTATTTGCACCAGTAGTACTAATGGATACCATTCAAATGATCTTAGCACTAGCAGCTCAAAATCATTGGAAGATCCATCAAATGGATGTGAAATCTACATTTCTCAATGGTTTTTTTGATGAGGAAATCTACGTGGAGCAACCACAAGACTATGTGAAGAAAGGGCGTGAAAATCAAGCTTATAGGCTGAAGAAAGCATTATATGGGCTAAAACAAACTCCTCAAGCTTGGAACACGAGAATTGTTACATACCTGTTGAAGAATGATTTTCAAATGTGCTCATATGAGCATACATTGTATATCAAGTTAAATACTAATGGTGATTTCATCATTATATACGTTTATGTAGATGACTTGATATTTACAGGAAACTGTGAAAAAATGTTTGCTGAATTCTAGGAGGCCATGACAAGTCAGTTCGAGATGACAAACTTGGGATTGATGTCATATTTTCTAGGTCTTGAAGTAAAATAGACAAATGATGGCATATTTATTTCGCAACAAAAATATGATAATGATATTTTGAAGCGGTTCAATATGGAATCGCTCAAATCAATTCGGACTCCCGTTGCAGAACGGCTGGAGTTGAAGAAAGAAGGAACCGGTGAGCTAGTAAATCCCGCTTATTTTAAAAGTATTGTTGGCAGTTTAAGATATTTAACATCTACAAGGCCGGATATTATGTATGGTATGGAAATTATTAGTCGGTTTATGGAAAAATCGTACCAATCACATATGCAGGTAGCAAAGAGAATTTTACGGTATATCAGTGAAATTCGAGATCATGGAATTTTATACTCTCACATTGACGACTTCAATTTAGTGTGATATACAGATAGTGAATGAGCAGGTGATATTGAAACGAGGAAAAGCACTTCCAGATATGTTTTTTTTTTCTATGATCAAGAGTTATTTCTTGGTCATTGAAAAAGCAACAAGTTATTGCACTCTCGACAACTGAAGCAGAATACATAACAGCAGTTTCAGCAGCATATCAAGGGATATGGCTTCGTAGGATGCTTAGCGAACTAAAACATGAGCAAAAATGTCCTACCATATTGATGCGCGATAACAAGTCGGCAATTGTATTAGCCAAGAATCATGCTTTTCATGGAAGAAGCAAACATATCTACATCAAGTAACACTATATCCGTGAGCTAGTCAAAGATGGCGAGATTGAACTTGATTTCTGTAGGTTCGAAGATCAGATTGCATATATCCTGACAAAACCTTTAAAAGCAGATTCGTTCGAGAAATTGAAAACGATGCTTGGTGTTATGAATTTTCAAAATCAATTTTAAGGGAGGCTGTTAGAAATAAAATAAAATTGATTTTGTATTTTTAACTTGGAGAAGAAGCAAACTTGATGAGCAAGGCAACTTGAAGAACAAGTCAACTTGGGGAGGAAGCCAACTTGGAGAACAAGCAAAATGATGAACTTGGGCTAGAAGAAATGCAGAAGCTTCTTCAAGAAGTAAATTAGAGGTTCTCCTATAAATATGTGGCATGGTAGTCATTTTTTTTAAGCCTTAGTATAGAGAGAGAGTGGAAAAAAAAGTTGTGAGTTTGTATTTATTTCTTTGTGCGAAGCCTTCGCAAGGCTATTTTGAATACTACTCTCGCATTTATATACTTGAATTTTTTCCCATCTCAAATACTCCAAACTTTCACAAAATCCTTTTTGGTTCCCACAAATTATTCCCCTAAAATGAAAAAAAAAATCGAGAACAGATTTCCAAACCAAGAAATTGTCTCATTGCTTATAATGTCTTGTCGAATCTCAATTACTCATGGACCATGCCTAGGTCCCTCGAGGCTTTGGCCTAGGGACCTTTGTGCTCACGTCTCTATCCTAGCAGCCATGCTTGAGTAATCGGCACCGGTGCCCAAGTTTCATGCTTCCAGGCCGAGTCCGTCGAGGTCAGTCCCTAGTCCACAGAGACTGGGCTTGAGTGCATCAAGGTCAACTCGAGACTCTGGTGCCCAGCCACGAGTCCCCGATCGTGCACATGTATCCATCTCCTGTGATCAAGACCCTAACACCCGGAATTTAGGACCCTAGCAGCCAGGCCACGGCCGGAGTCTCCGGCGGCTGGGCCTAAGTCTCACACGTCGGGGCTTCCGGGTCGGGTCACTCAAAAGGGTCTCACCATATCTTTTTTACCCCCTCCCCCCAGATGTTTTCATCAAGAAGGAAGGCGCATAAGAGTAGATAACCAACCCACCCTTCTGTATAATCTATTCACATTAGTGAAGCGGCTAGATGCATAACATAAGGGAAGTGCATGTTTGTGAGACTTTAGTCGGGATGGGGAGTCAACCTACGAGCAAAGAAGAGGGTGGTACCGCTGCCCCCTTCCATTCTCAGTGTCTAGAACTAGAAATTAGAGTAAGAACACCGGCTTCCCAATCGCCTACCATGTCTCCTCTGTAATTTTTCCTATCTTAGGAGAAAAAAAGTATCGGTACCCTTTATGCTCATCACTATATCCAACAGCTGAGTCCTCTCCGAATTGCAGGAGATAGTTGCCCATCATACGGCTCACCAACTTCACTTGCCTCTATGGAAGGCTCGCTCCGGGCAAGTTTCCCGAGGCGTTGGAAATCCAGACCGGCTCAGAGAATCACTGGCGCTAGCGCGACCTTCGTTTCGCGGGGCGAAATCCGATGCAGGAGCGGAGAGGGAAGGACAAGTCAAGGGCAGGGATCACCACAACCTGGAGCTGTATAAGGAGGTTCTAGTTGTTTAACGCCCCGTCTAAGGCTCGACCGAGCTGTACAAAACAACGAACGCTATGAATGCATGGAGAAAGGCAAGACCCAACCCCAACCGGAAAACTTGGTCTACTCGTTACTATAAGATACGAATGCTCCTATCTCTCGGCAAAGATCGTGTGAGTGTGCAGTTATGCTTCGGATGCTTCGCCATAGAATAGATCGACCCAGTCATCACATGCCAGCAGATGTAGTCACCATTATTGGTACTCAAGATATTGTGTCTGGAGAGGTGGATAGATAGGACTACTAGTTGCTCGATCAGGACCCTAGCTTTATTGCGAGCCAAAAACCTCAAGCTGGTGAAATGGTCGAATTTGCCAGCGGTGTGAAAGGAATAGCCTTAAATCTTGAGAATGAGAATGTGGGGATTGTTGTCTTTGGTAGTAATACCGCTATTAAAGAAGGAGATCTTGTCAAGCGCACTGGCTTGGACCACCATCCAAATATCCCGGCCCAATTTTGAAGTATTTGGGTTTTCTGTTTCCTCCTCCTCCTTCTTCTTCTTTTTCCTTTTTACGTTTATTGCAGGAGGAAAATTCTAATTCAAAAGAGAGAATTCCCATCTTTGACAGGCACAAAAGTCCCGTGCTTTCCTACCCACTGCATCCCCAAACTGATCAATTTCTCCTTCACCGATCTAAAGTTCGAATTGAAAAACATCTATAGGCCTGTCCATGGAAAGAGAAGCTCCATTGGAAAATTTTCGGGGTTTCGTTTCACTAGATTTAAGACTCATAAACAGATAGCTACGGTCTTTTAGACCATGAAAGTAAAACTATCTTCTTATTTAGAATGCGACTATGGTTTCCCTCGATAAACTATCACTAGAAAAAAAAAAACTAATTTCTAGAGTGGTCTCCCCCGACCGAGCTCCTCGGATTAAAGGTTGAAACCGCGCTCCTTCGTTGGACCAAATTGACGGCGAATCGGTAATAACGCGGAGCGCACGGCGGTCCAAGCCCTTTCAACCTATGAATTGGTCATGGACAATTTTCCTTCCAACCTGATCTAAGAGAGTGAATCCAACTTGAAGAAGTGTTTAACGAAAGAGTTTGGAAAGGAGTCCTTTTGCTACCCCACGCCCCCCCCCCCCCCCCCCCCCCCCCCCAAAAAAAAAAAATGGATTTATTAGCTGTGGTTTGTCAAACCTGCGACCATTTGTGGACGACCATAAAAACAAGTGAGCAGCTTCGAACCATTTGAGGTGGAAAAAAGTTGCAGATGGAGGTTTCTGGGAATGAGCAAAACGAGAAACCCATTTTTGGTTCGCCAACCTTCAATCTGTTTCTCCTTTTTTCCACCCTACGTGGCTTCTAGGAAATCACTTTGAAAAAAGGAAAAAAGAAAAAAAAAATTCCAACCAGGTTGGTTGAAATTAAGAGTCAAGGCTCGAGCTAAAATTAATATTTTTTTTTTCATGAGACGAAAAGGGCTTTGATCAGAATCGAGACCCAAAAGAAAGTTCGTGCTGCCTTACAAAATAAAATAAGATCTCACCGGAATTGAAATTTGAGCTAAAAAAATTGACTTTTTAATCAGGTTTTTAAATATATAAAAAATCCTGGACAGTTAATTTCAGTAATTCAAAGGATTAATATCGCGAAAAATCCCAAATTAGTATACATGTGGCAAATTTACTCTAAATTATTTTTTTGGATAGGGGAAAATACTCAAAACTGGTACGAATGTGATAAATTTATCACAAATTATTAGTTTGATCACGAAAAATTTCAAACATATGCACACGTGATAAATTTACGCAAAAATAAATTTTTTAACTATAAAAATCTCAAATTGGTACATTTGTAACAAATTTACCCTTCATTAATTCCTGTTAAATTTTATCATTAAATTATTGAATTGGATGAGGCGGTCCACGAATGTATTAGTTCTTGATTTTTATCCTATATTTGTCTCGAGTGTATCAATTTTTGAAGCTTTTCGTGTTATTAACCTAATTTAATAGAAACTAACGGATGATAAATTTATCACGATTGTATCAATTTATGATTTTTTATGGTAAAAAAAATCAGTTTTAGGTAAATTTATTACATGCGTTCTAGTTTTGAGTTTTTTATGAAAAAAAATTAAATTGGATAAATTTATAGTATATGCAAGAGAAATATCATAATTGAATATTTTTCGTGATATTAATGATACGGCAAAGAAAGTGAGAGGAATTTAGTATTGAGTGGCGTAATATGTCCAGTCCATTCACGGTCCTGCAAGTGGGAGCGGAGACTTGAAAGCCTTCTTCTAGTAACATGTGATGGAGCCATTCAAGGACAAGGACCAAGACCTTTGTTCCTACCCACTTTTCCGACCATCTCTATCACGGTCTTTTGCCATTAAATGATCTACTCTGGACGAATCATTTTTAAACAGCCTAGGAAGAGGAATAAATCTACTGTCACTAGATAAATATCTGATGCAAGATTGCGAAATTACACTTTTGAGATTTTTCATGATTGTTTTAATAAGATACTCCACGAGATCACATAAATCTAAATGTTAAAGGAAAGAAACTAGAGATAATCAAATCGAACTGTCCGGATTGGACCGGTCCGATTTCCGATTCTAAAGAGCAACAGTTCGGTTCATGATTCATAAAATTGGAACCGGTAGTTAGGCGATCCAGTTCTTAATTTCAAGAGCATAGAACCGGACCGGACAGCCTGGATCGGACCGGACCGTTCTTTATCCGAAGTTAATTGTTATGAGAATTCGGCATTTTATAGGCATCAAATAAATCCATTTTTTTTTCTCCCTTACCAAAAAAAAAATAAATCCTTTTTTTCTTCCTATCAGACAATGACTCTGAACTTTTACATTCAATCAGTTGAAGTGGATTCTCTTCCGATCTTCCTTTAGGAATACGGCTGCTCTTTTCTCGAAAACATGCTGCAAGTCATTGGCTTTCTCCTCTAGATACTTCACCTCGCACGATAAAATTGTCTCTCTTCATGTTGTTGTGATTCATTCTCAAACATCAATGAAGTCGTGTAGAAATCATCGGGTTACTGATTCCTTGGAACTGTCTAGGATTTGGACTGATCGACAGTCTGGTCCAATCTACGATTCCAAAAAAATAGGAACTGGTACCATCGGTCCGATTTCTGATTTTTTAGGAGAACCGGATCGGAAACTGATCACTCATATAATAAACATGAGAGCCATCTAATGAAATAATTTGTCATCACCACGTGGCATATTAAAAAGTGAAGAATGGCACTGTTACTTAACCAAAAAAAAAAAGGATGTCAAAATCGGGGTTTTCACATTCTTTAAGCTTGACGTCTCTTTCGGGACAACAATGTCAGGTTTAGGGAAAATTACTAAAAAAAAATTATACCTAATTCCAATTGTATCAATTTAGTTTTAAACTTTTTTTTATAGTTATGCCAATTTAGTCGATTTTTATAGAAAATAATTGATGTGGATGTCGGACGTCCTACGTGATACGGCTGACCTTGATATTGATATTATTAATGACATTTATAATTCTTTAATACTATTTTTCCTTTCCTTTCTTTTAATTTTTTATTTTTATTCTGGACTTAAGGTTGACGATATCCGCGATGCCCTCACCAAACCTGGCCAGGAGAGGGTGTCGCCGCCTAAGCCTAGCAAAAAAGACAAAAGTAAAGATAATAAAAGGAAAATTACAAATATTCAAAATATTATTAAAAAATATTATCTAAAACGTGTTCATGTCGGTGTTGATCATGCCGCGTATGATGAATAGTGACCACGTCAGCAATTTTTTTTATTAAAATTTATCGGATAAATTTAATTAATAAAATGTGAAAAGATTAATAGATAAATTAGCACCATGCAATAAATTTAAATTTTTGTTTGATAATTTTCTCGACGTGTTACAGTAAAACCCGCTAACGCGAGTCACGACCCATAAATTTAGATGGTGCGGGAGACTGCATGGGGTCAATTCAACAAGTGGATGGTAGTCAATGGAAAGGTCGGTCACATAATTTAGTGCACGGAACTTGTAATCCGGTCTAAGAAAACATAGATTTCCTCCTCCAGCGAAACCGTTGACGTAGACTAGGAATACAGGACATATTCTCTACATCCCTACGACGATCTTGCTCCTGAATTCACATACAGCCCGTATGCGTTGGCTGGGTCCGCCTCTTTGTGGGGCCCAGCCAATTGATTTTATTTTATTTTCTTTTAAAGAAAAAGTAGAAAAATCAAAACAAAAAAAAAAGGAAAACAAAAAAGGGCTGACTTTTTATTCTGTGATTTTGTGCGTGTGTTAGGGTGAGAGATATGGTGGCCGAGAGTGAAAAAAAGGACAAGCAGCACTGACAGGGAAAAAACGCAGGAGAGAATAAGAAAAAAAAATGGATGGTGGTCGGTTTATTAGTGTGAGATAAATACTCTGATTATAAGTTAAATTTTGAGTTGAGATAGATTCAAGACTACCCAACATTAATATCAGAGCTCAAGTTATCAATAAATTTGGGCCTAACAGTCATACGGGAGAGATACGGGTTGTTGCGGCATCCGATCCATGGTTCGATGTGTGAGGGAGAGATTGTTGGAGTTATTCCACATCGTGGAATAGGCTAATGACTGGCTTATAAATATGAAAAAAAGTCTTAATTTTTGAGTTAACTTTTGAATTAAGATAGATCCAAGATCGCTCAACAATACGAAGTCATCAATGTTTTTGCTCATTGATTTTGAATTAGCTTGTTGCGAGCGGAGAAAGCTAATCGGAACAAATACCGCAAGTGAAAAATGCATGGTTTCAAAAAAGAGGAAATCATTTCACATTAGGACTCTATTTTGTTTCATGAAAAATGCATGGTTTCAAAAAAGATATCTTTAATGATAGTTTTTTTTTGGTAAGTATTTTTAATGATAGTTTGTAACATTTGAAATAATTATTTTATAAAAAATTTCATTATCGATATCAATTTATGTCTAAGTATTTAGCAGGCGATGAGAATATCTTTTGTTAATTAATCTTTGTAAGTGATACATACGATCGTTTAAAAAAAAAATCGCGAAATAAATGGAACCCAAAACTGTTTGTGTTTGCTTAAATGAATGATTGGGAAAAATCGTGAAATGTCAACTTCCAATCCTCGGCATGGATGGACAATAATGTCATTTATAGAGAATGAGGCATATGACTATGCTCCGTTTTCGCAGCTCTTTCGTCCCGACTGTTCAGAAAAATCGCACTACATAAGATGCTTTCGTCAGCACTGGCACTAGTCAACGACCATGATAGTTCGACCAAAAATAGGAAAAAAAAACCGCCATGACAGCTGTCGAAAAAAGGTGACAGAATTTTAAAAAAAATAATAATAATAATAATTGGACTACAAAATTATTATATTTAATGTTTAACCAGAATCATAGAGTTTGATTAATAAAATTAAACAGTACCACCAAACCCTACTTCCATGAAGGAGGGGTATTGACTTCTGTTTTTCTTCAGCTTTACGATTAACCGAAAGCACGTGGAATTACATTTAATTTTTTTTTTATATATATTTTTTCCAGCAACGTGGTCCGCATTTACATGGAAGAAAGGTCAACGAGTTCCGGTCATGGGCAGAACCAAACGAGGCTATCTTTAAAACGTGTCTGACTGCTTCATTTGTTTATGAATAGTCGCCGGAGGAGGCAAGTCCAACGTTTGATCGGAAGAATTGCCTGTTCCACAGGTTACTTGTTTTTTCCCCCACCCCCCCTTGTAAAATTCAACCCTCTCCTTATTTAGATGGTTTGGATAAAGCGACGCGTCCGCAGTGAGCGCGGACCGCCTTTTTCGCGACTCGGGTATCAAGAAGGCTTAGAATACAATTTGTAACGTTATTTAGCGGATCGAACTTTTGAAAAAAATTGACCGCCGGAAGCTTGAGTTTATAGTGGTAATGGTCCTTTCCTCCATAATTCGTAGGACTTCTAGGGTTCTTTCATCGAAACGTGCTCGGTGCATTGCGTCTAATGCCTCGGTCGCTCCTACCGGCCTTCAGCCACCCATTAAATTTTCTCGGGGAAGAGTGGCATCGGCACTCGAAGCACCGTGACCTTCGCCCTTCAGATAATTCGAGATTCCATATGGCACGACATGCAATGTTTAATCAATTCTAGGTTGAAATTATTTCACGCATGGTTACGATGCTCACCATGTGGCACGAGACGTGATCTTCGCCCCTCAAACAATTCGAGATTTTGCGTGACACGACATGCGATGTTTGCATCTCGGACGGCATGGAATTTACATATTGTGAATGAGGCAAAAGCTTAGAAGAGTTATTTAAAAAAAAAATTAAATCGCAAGCTCCTAATAATTTGGGGCTTTGCATGGCACAACGTCATGCGATGTTTAGTTAATTTTGGATTAAAATCGATCTACACAAGATACGTATCGAGAAGGCTTAGTTTGAAAAATTGAACGGTTCGTTTTGGGAAAAGAGAAATTCCAAGGTCAATGCGATCTCGGGCGGTCGGGAACAAATCTCGACTCTTGACGGGAAAAGAAAACCACTCTTCGGTTTAGAGGGGCCGGGGAATCGTACGACGACGACACAACACGGTACTCGTCCGGTCGTCCACCTCGCTGGCTAAAGTCCCCAAAGTTGCGTGTGCGTGCGTCGCATGACGTTGAAAAGTCAACGCACCAGCGCTTGCCAAGTGGCCATACCAGTCCCGGGCCCCACGGTACGGTTCTCCCATCGCTCCAGCATGTGTTCGTGACGATTTTATGGATTTCAAAATGTGTTATTTCTATCTAAAAAAAATTCATCGAGATAAAAAAAAAATTATGGCTCAAAATAATTAGTTAATGATAATTCATATTTGAACGTTTTCTAAAAGCATTTTCTATTTATACATATGACGGACATGAGAGATCAATTTTTTTTAAATATTTTCAAAACGAAGAAATTCAGATCCTCCTATTAAATTTGTGAATTTGATGCGACAAAAATGAGAGTCAAGTGGGCATGCGTCGAAGCTGTATGCACAGTCAGAGACGGCAGATCAACGCCGTGCAATTTCACAGAAATCGATTGCACTCCGTCGACTTAAAAAAAAAAAAAAAAGGACTATCGATGTGTGTTTCTTCACGAAAGTCATTGACCTCCTCTTCGATTCGATTAGGTCAGATCCTCGAGAAATTGCACGTGGAATCCCATCCTCTAATAAGTCATCTGCCTTGGTTTCACGCCTGGATTAATAACGAGGCAATATTTTATAAAGCAAGCCAAAAAATAAAGACCACAAAAATCTTGTAATATTATGACATCGAGACAGTTTGTGAAGCGTCGCTTGTTGTTTAAAATTTGCGATTTGTATCGTTGGTACGTACGTGCAACGTGTGATAAAAATTTAAAAAAAAAAATTGTAAAGGGAACTTGATTTCCACTTCACTATAAAGCTTTTATTACCACTTGAACAAATTGACTTGATCGTGTGATTTTTCTTCTACATCATGTGCACCACGCACATTAACTTATTAACATGACGAAACCTTAAATAATCATAAAGAAGATTGCTTTTCCTATTTCCCGAAAAGCCTTTTTTTTTTCCTCTCGTCCTGGATAATACTTAGAAATAAATTATCGTCGATAATGAGAACATTTGTCACTTTATTATTTCAAAGGATACAATCAATCATTTTTAAGCGAAATGTTTTCTAAATCACACTATATCTCTCTCTTCACGAAACAAATGTAAGATTTTTTGTATTCGAGTAATCCTTTTTATACGCGCGACGTCAAGCACGTACATTACCCACGCTCTTGAATACATGCATTCTTTGTATCCGCCCTTTCTTTAACTATTTTCTATTTGACTTTTGCTTCGTATTTTTACAAATAGCGCAGTAGTCGAATCCCGCACCTTCGATACGGGCATCCACTTCCCTCCAATCCCTACACTTACAGGGCCGCGATGCCTATGGACGAAGACGTCCATCGAAAGGTCCATGACCAGTGAGAGGCGACTTGAATCGTGCCCCATCCGCCAGCCCCTTGTCCTCAGTGCCCGCATCAAAAAGCATTTATTATCAACCTGAAGAAGTTGATGAATCGATTTTAATAGGGATGATGATATTCCTTCTTCCCCCCTCAATCGTGTTCGTTAAATGTGCCTTCAAAATTGGAAGTTTATCATTCGAAGGAAGAAACTTTATTATAATTTATAATTCTTCCATTTTTGAGGTGTCTTAGAAGTTTCATCTCCGCTTTTGTTAAATAATGTTACGTAACAGTCCTCACAATGCGAAACACGTGGCAATATTGCAGTATGAGTCTTTTTTTTTTTAAGGGTTAATAACACAAAAAATTTCAAACTGATATATATGTGACAAATTTACTCAACTTTTTTTCATCGCAAAAAAAAAATCAAAGTTGGTATAATTATGACAAATTTATATCAGACTATTTTTTTTATCAGCAAAAATACTAAACTAGTACATCTGTAATTGATTTATTTTAAACTATTTTTTTACCACGAAAATCCCAAATTGGTATACCTATAATAAATTTACCCTCCGTTAAATTGAATTAATACTATAAAAAATTTCAAATTGATAACATGTGACAAATAAAATGTGAAAATCCCAAGTACCCATCAATCGTCACGTTCGTGTTAACTTAGCACTTTAATAGTTAGATTTAATGTAAATCAACGAAAGGTAAATTTGTCACAGATGTATCGATTTGGGATAAAATTGTCACAAATGTATTAGTTTGAGATTTTTTGCTTTGAAAAAAATAATTTGGAGTAAATTTATCATAGATGTACCGGTTTGAGATTTTTCGTTGTATCAATCTTTTTTTAAACCTTACCAAAAAAAAACCTTTTTTTTAAAGTTGGAACAGTTGAAATTTTCACAAAATGACAATTTGTCCCTGAAATTCACATATACTTTTTTTCTTTTTGCCGAGGCACAAGCAATTAAGTCCTTCCACTTTTTTTTTATTTTTTACTTAATCAAAATATAGCGGCTCGCTTTAAATCATTTTTAGTCTAAGACGCCTAAACTGTTACAGTGAGTTGCTGATTTACGTATAGTTTTTTCATAATTTGTGAAAAATTCAAATAATTTATCAGATCATACCCAAATTGGGGGAAAAAAAAACACCAGTTGCTTTCGCTTAATGCCAAACAAACATCATTTCAAGCTCTTTAAAAAATTTGACAACAAAAGATTTTACTGGATCACGATTAAGTATTTCTTTTTTTTTAAACAATCTTAAATTGTCAAACTCAGTATCTCTCCGATGGTGGAGAGGCGGATAAGTTTAGGTAACATGCTGGATCGGACCTCCGAGTCCAATCGGGGCCTGAGCCCTTTCAATGGTCACCTCCGGTGTGATTCGCGAACCACAGTCGGCGGCCATGCGTTCTCTCTCGTGCTCCACACCCGCTCGACACGGAGGAGGTGGATGGAATCGGGCAATGCCAGGCTTTGCCATGACCATGAGGCCCTCCAACATCCTTTTTTCATGGGAAAAGGGTAAAAGATGACAAGTTATAAAGCTCACAAAAGCGATGGGAAAATAAACGCACTAAAGACGGCACCGACCAGGTCCAACTGTTCTTCTGGGGGCAAAACGATTGCAGAATCAAGAACAATAGAAGCATTTTTGGACATACGCTGCGCACGATCCACGGCAAGATCGACTATGCGCGTGAGGATTTTGGCCAAGAGGATTCGTCCAAAATCGAACGAACTTGGCGGAGTTAGCAGCGTGACTCGGGACGTTGGAATTAGGTTGCATTTGGTTCGACTTTGGTAACGAGCCTCAAAGACACGCAAATGCCCTTCGCCTGAGGGGCTTTCGCCAAAAAAAAAAAAAATCCATGGTAAAATAATTCTGAGCTCAATAGTATTTGGCAAAAAATACAAAAGTTGCAAAAGGGTTTAGCCGTTATTTTTCCTCTTGTTTTTTTTAATTTAAAAAAATGAAGCCCTCCAGCAAGCCAGTTCTGGAGCTGATGACCATCTGTTGAGATCACGCGGCCTCACGCGACCATAGCCGGTCTTGAGAGTAAAATAGCCAACTGACTAATTTTTGTTGATTGGGGCCTCCGATATTATGAAAATGTTGATATTTTGAGAATAGTTGCCGGACGCTCCAAAAATTTTCGAGAGGCTTCGAGCTTTGATCTTTTCTAAGACCAACTTCGAACTTAAAGTTCCTTAAAAATGGTTGCCAAACACCTCGAATTTGCGTCAATTATGTACATACATATCATGCTAATACTAAGCATAGGGAGAGCAAGTAGTACAATATCTTAAAAATGTAGCGCTCGCACCGTCAGCGCTGCTACTGAGCGGGACCGACGCTAGTGACGGCAATCGGCTATTTAATTCTCCATTCCACTTTGTTTAATCGCGGATGTCCGAGGGCAATTTGCCAATTTGACCATTAAAAACTTGGAAAAAGATATGACAAGAATCCCAGCGCAGCGATTCAGTCCCTGCAAATCAACCGTGTTCTTTCATGGAAACCTCTCCTCGCCCCTCGCAGACTCTCTCTCTCTCTCTGAGCTCAAGCATTGGCTTACCTTCGTTGACTGCCCTTCTCCCTCTAGATCCCATCTCCATATAAACATTGTCGAGCCTCTCTCCTTCTGCATAATCTTCTCACTTTGCAGCAAGAACAGCCACCCCCCAACCAAATTTTCTTCATTTGTCTCTCGTCTCCAAGACGTTTGTATCATATATACCTTCAAAGGTCTCGCCGTGTTTCCAGTCCTACCTTTGAATTCCTCGAACACCTCCTGCTTTCGAAAGTCCCCCGGTTTGAAATCAACTCGAACCCAATTCAAACTTCGCTATCACCGTGCGTTCGTGAAGGGTCTCGTAGACCCTTTCCTCCTCTTCTCCCTTCGCGTGCGTGCATATATAAAGGGGGAGTTGGGCGTCTGCGTCAGGCATATCTTGTAAGGTATTGTCTTTCAGCTCTCTCGGAACCACTTGTTCGCGAGGGGGAAAGGAAAAAAAGAAGAGAAGAGAGAGATTTCTGGGTTCTGTTCTTGATTCTGGACTAAAAGGTAATGAAAAAGTTCCGACCTTTTATCATTCGAATTTGCTTTTTTAACAGCTGAAAGCAGGGCATTCGAGTTCTTCTGGTCTGAGCTGGGTCTATGATTGTGCAGAGAAACATGTTCTTGCTGTCTGTTGTCTCCGATGATATTGCTTTCCCCTTTTCCGGGAGGGATAACCCGTCAAAACTGGGGACTTCAGCTGTGCTTTTATGTAGTTTATTGGTAGTTAAATGAAAAATTGTGGATTAAGTCCATAAAAGCAGCTTTATGTCCTATTTTAGTATATGAACGTGGGGATTTTACATCCATAATGATACTTTGATTTTGGGAATTTTGTCACCTGATTATTTGGGTTCGATTGTGTTTGAGCAGGTCGGGGCTGAACTTTGTATGCTTGGCACGAAATCGTTGCTCATTGGCGTTTCAAATTGGCCTACAACATCAGTTTATCTCCCAAGCAACCAGAAGCGATTGCCTTGAGGACAAATAGCTCGAAGAGAACAAATTTACAGGTCATGACCAATTCAGTTTCCTCGGACAAGACCAATTCCAAGAATTCCATTAAACTCAAAAATTGCAAGCCCGAAAACGTGGTTCTTGAACGAACCCTCTCCTTTGAGAATTTCTTACACGGTAAAGAAGCCAACCGGGCTTCAGATCAAGTCGAAGATGGTCCGACCTATAAGCCGGCGAGAGGATTGTCCCTCCCTCGACCTGAGATATTCTTCTCGCCGAGACCCAAAAGCGAGCTCGATGCCGCCGCTGTTAAGGTGCAGAAAGTGTACAAGAGTTACAGAACAAGAAGAAACTTGGCAGATTGTGCCGTCGTGATCGAGGAGCTCTGGTGAGTCTTTCTTGAATCATATCGAATTTGATCTGAGTTGTTTCTGATGTGCCCTTTTATTAAATGGCTAATCAGTTCAAAACTGCAAATGTTTCAGGTGGAAGGCGATAGACTTCGCGGCCCTGAAGCATAGTTCCGTATCGTTTTACAAGGATGATAAGCCTGAAACTGTTGGTTCTCGATGGGCGAGGGCAAAAACTAGAGTTGCCAAGGTATATGAAAGAAAATCTTTTGAATGAGCCCGATTTGTTTTCCTGCCTTCAACTTATCTGACGGACGTTGATGACTATCTTTCAGGTAGGAAAAGGTTTGTCAAAAGATGAGAATGCTCAAAAGCTAGCATTGCAGCATTGGCTTGAAGCTGTAAGTCCCTTATCCTCCTGAGGCATGCAATAGCACGATCGCTTTTCTTTCTATGAAAAGGAGATTCAAGTATATAGAATACTGACGACAGTATCTT
Organism: Rhodomyrtus tomentosa; assembly: GCA_028455895.1. NCBI lineage: Eukaryota > Viridiplantae > Streptophyta > Magnoliopsida > Myrtales > Myrtaceae > Rhodomyrtus > Rhodomyrtus tomentosa. Next base: position 39,868,528 of record JAPCWY010000004.1, read on the forward strand.
GTTTGAACAGATTGACCCACGGCATCGTTACGGCCACAATTTGCATCTCTACTATGACGTGTGGTTCAATAGCGAGAGCACACAGCCTTTCTTCTACTGGTTAGTAGTTCATACGTGGAAATCTTTTGTTGTGTTTGTTACGTTCATGTTTTAGTCTATCTTGATATTGTAGAGCTAGCTAAGGTTCATCAGTGTCAAAAGACTTTTTAACAACGAGGACCATGTTAAATGCAGGTTGGATGTTGGACAAGGCAAAGATGTAAATCTCGAGAAGTGCCCAAGAAATGTTCTGCATCGTCAGTGCATCCAGTATCTCGGACCTGTAAGTATGCTTCTTTGATTGATGTTTAGTTCTTTTATCGACTTGTAGCGAATGTCCTAGCAAATTATCTTTATCAAAATCCTATCGGAACACACTTCGGACAAGCTGAAGGTAAAGAAACTTTGGAACATCCGCAAAATGTTGAGTGGACATGTGAGAGAAATATTTCCCGTTGTTATATTTCGCGGTGCAAAATGTGTCTCACTATACATCTGCTTGGAACTGTCATTAACTCCTCTTTGTTTTTTTCTGCAGAACGAAAGAGAAGCCTATGAGGTGATAGTCGAAAATGGGAAACTCATGTATAAGCAAAGCAGCGTGCTTCTGGACTCTGTGGAAGGTTCGAAGTCGATATTCGTGCTCAGCACGTCGAGGGCCTTGTATGTGGGTCAGAAGAAGAAAGGCGTGTTTCAGCACTCCAGTTTTCTCGCTGGCGCTGCCATCACTGCAGCCGGAAGACTGGTCGCCCATGATGGGATTCTAGAGGTAACCGGCACATTTCCTTGCATTTCAAAATGAATTCTTTGTCCGCATCTTGTCTGCTCTTAATCGATGTTCTCTAGCAGACATCCGGCTCAACGTTATGTGTATTTTGTGTGTCTTCAGGCTATCTGGCCATACAGTGGGCACTACCACCCAACAGAAGAGAACTTCAGGGAATTCATCAGCTTCTTGGAGGAGCATCATGTAGACCTCAGCAATGTCAAGGTATGAATTTGTTTTTAAGTATTGTAGTGAACAAGTTGCTCCAGCTAGGTGGAGAAGAGACCCCCAAGCTGTTCTTATAATTGGCAATGCACGTATAAAATTGATGGGGAAGTCTTTGTATCATTATAAAATGGACAAATGATTGTCCTCAAAATTGTTTCTCATTGACCAACTTTTGTATATCAGCTGGTCTCTGACATAATACGCGTGTTCTTTTTCTCAGAGGTGTGCGGTGGATGATGACAATCCGTCATACACAAACTCCAGTGAGGATTCGAGACACGGAGCAAGCGAGGCCCCCATGGAAGCCGCCCGACCGGATGCCCAGGGAGTCGTTGACTTGGCTGCCGAGCCGGAGGAGCCCACCATCAAACCTGGAATTCTGCAACCCCGTGCCAAGGCGGAGCCACCGGTGTTCGACCTCGCCAAGCGCATGTCGTGCAAGTGGTCGACGGGGACCGGGCCTCGCATCGGTTGCGTGAGGGACTACCCCGTGATGCTCCAGTCGCAGGCGCTGGAGCAGGTCAACCTCTCTCCGAGAGTTGTCGCTGGGGCCTTCGCGGGCTACGGTCCGATCCCTTCGCCGCGGCCCAGCCCAAAGGTCAGGGTGTCCCCGCGGCTATCTGGAATGGGCCTCCCGAGCCCGAGGACCATGATTCCCTCCGCCAGTTGAGTTCTCTAGTCAAGGGAACGGGCTTCGACCGTTATGGTGTTGGGCCGGGCTTCGGCCCGATAACTTTTGGTTGCTGGGGCACATGTAATTCTGTTGCTCTCGGCTCAAGTTTCTAATTTCTAGGCAAAAATAAAAGGGAAGGAGCCTGTAGCAGAGAAGAGTGTTCAGGGACTAACCCCAAATTTTTTCCATGTATCTAGCCAAATTGATTTGTTCATTCAAGTTGCTGTTTTTTACCCACCTTAATTGATGCCCACTCAATTTTTTTTCTTACTTTTCAAGATTACGGCTGTAAAAGTTCTAGTTGATAAAGAATCTTTTGAAGTCTGTCCGCGAGTTCATCGACTGTTTTTCCAGACATGAAACGAGGATCCATCTATTTCCTGGATTGGTCATTCGCCATCAAGTTATTTGCCTGCAAAAGCTCCAATGCTTGGATGGGTCTTGTAGCCATTGTCGTAGCATTGAGACACGGAAAGTCGTTCAGGATGCAAGAATCCGACCCCAACCACCATAGCCAAAGAAACGTTTTTTGAGTTTTTTTTTTTTTAAAATTACCCTAACATGGATAGAAGCAAACGTGAAGGAGAAATTGTCAAAAAAAAAAATAAAAAAATTGACGAGTCTGAACACTGGAGGATCCAGAACTTTGGAACTCAATTACGACGCAGTGAAGCATCGTATCAGTCCCAGTCAAACCGTACCGAAATTGGGAGACAACTGCTCCTCTGTCCCTCCCCCTGAACGAACGACAAAGGGCCCCCGCCAGATGCGAGAAACCCACCTCGACGGCAGCTTCCTCGGTTCCTACATATGCGCTTTATTAGGGAAATCAAAATCATTTTTGTTGGCTTGCTTCTTCTTTTTCAGGACCAAAAAGACATTCTTTTGATTTAATGCTTTGGAGTTAGCATTGGCTTCGTGCTGTTCTAACTTCCACCCCCCTTTCGACCCCGAAGATGTGGACTTTGAACACGGAGAGGAAGCTATGGAGAGAGAAATCTGTACTCCAAAGATGTGGACTTTGATAATTATTCTATTTATCTATCATTTCGAGAACAGATTTGGAATAGAAATGTGTTCGGTGAAATAATTTTGTAATTTTAGTTTTCTATATTTGGGACATATTTTGTTGCTCACTAGTAGGTTTGGAGTAGAAATTTTTTTTCGCTTTTTTTTGTTGTGGAATAAAAACAAGAAACGAGTATTATTGTCATCTCCCATTCCTCGTCTCCCTCTTTCTCTTGTCCCCGTTACCAACCACTAGGCCGCTGATCGCCGGTCGAGGCTTGGTAACCATAAAAATTTTATGATGTTACAAACAAATTTCTCTCTCGAAAACAAGAGAAATTTTGTTTCGTGATCAAACGTATTTTCTATATAAATATTCGTCCATTGAATTGATACGAAGGAATTTATTTCTATTCAAAAATAGCTCGCGATCAGTAATCACAAGAATGATTATTATTCACGCCCTAACCGGCCTTCAATTATTAAAAAAGGAAGAAGCGCCTCGGCTTCTGTGGCGTGTTGAACGCATCGCCTTTGCCTTTGGCCTTTTGCCTGTGCCTTACTGCCTACTGCCTAGCAGGAGCAGGCTTTCGGCTTTTTAGCTATGGCCCAGGCCCAACAGAGCGGATTGATGATCAACCCGTGACGACATTCACGCGCGCGTCCGTTGTTCCTCTTTAAAGTTGACCAAGTTTTCCGAATTAATCAATGGTGCAAAAAGGTTTTGCGGAACAATAATTAGTCCATAATCCGCACCCCAAACACCAATTAGCAAAGATATAGGGACTACGATGATCCCCTGCCCTTACCCGATGATATTGGCCATCGGATATTCCTCCCTACAAAAGAGAAAAAAGGGGAAAGATCCAAGAGCCTTGAGGAGCAGCAGGAGATCTGGCTCCGACGCTCTAGCGTATGAAATGATTTTGTTTCAGTTCTAAGACAGCTTCTAAGGAAAAAAATTGTTCGAAAAGTTTATAAATTTATTGCACATTGACCAATTCAGTCATAAATCTTTCAGCCATGCTAATTGAATTTATCCGATGAATTATGACCGAGAAATGCCAATGTTGACAACTTTTTCATTATAAATTTCTAATTTCTTCTTCGTTCTTTTTTCTTTTCTTTATTTCTTGCCTTTTTGCAATGGTTTTTCTAGAGTGATGATCGAAGAGAGCTAAGCAAGACAAGTAACTCCCTCGACGGCCACGATTAGACATGGATGAAGATCGCCCTCGCCTGGCGAGGTCGCCTAGCCTCGCATGCAGGTGGAGAGGGTGACTCTCCCTTAGGCAAGTTCGGCTCTTTGGCAGAAAAAGAAGAAGAAAAAATCCAAAGAAATTATTAAAAAAAATCTCTAACATGTTGTTAATAAATATTCAAGTCATAGATTGTTTCAACTAAAACGGTCGATTTTAGCAAAGACTAGAGTGACTATTCACGAATATATATATATATATATATATATATATATATATAGGTTTACCATTATATTCTTTTGCAAGTCTCAACAGAGACAAAGAGCGACATTTAGTACGACAAGTTGTAATTAATGTGGTCAAAGACCTTTCGCTACCCATAATCAAATCGTGTCCTTGTTTCCCCACCCGTCATGACCGATCAGCCCATCGAGTCAATGACCAAAGCCACGAACCACTAAAGGAAACACTAGTGAGTTTTAATGATGCCGAGTCAGTCAGTCAGTCAGTCACCTTAATTGAACTCACTCACTCGAACATGCCATCAGAACACTATGATTCACTGTTCTAAATCCCCCTCCCGATTAAATAGATTAATATCACAGAAAAATCTTAAATTAATACGTTTGTGAAATCATTTTTTTTTTGGTAAATCTAAATTTTTCACATGCAATGGAATATTACTCTGGGTGGTAGGGATATGAGCGTCAACCCCACTGATTAAGTCCTCAAGACGCGATCGGAGAAATTCGAATCTAAGACTTTGTTAGTTTGACTGTCCACAATATTAAGATCTCACCAACTTAGCTAGCTCTTCATTGACGATTTGACCACAAAAAATCCTAAATTATTATATTTTTAATAAATTTACCTCAAACTTATATATTCTAACAAAGTTATTATCTGTTAATTTTTTGTTAAATTTAATCATCAAATTGTTAAGTTTGATGATACATGGTAGATTATAGCTGTACTAATTTAGGATTTTTACCCTCTATTTATCACAAATGTATCAATTTGAGATTTTTGTGATATTAACTCAATTTAAAGAAATGCAAGTTATCACAAGTGTATTGATTTTGACTTTTTCGTGTTAAATAAATAATTTATGGTAAATTTACTACAAATGTATCAGTTTAAGATTTTTTGTGATAAAAAAAGTTGTCGAGATAAATTTATCATAAGTGTATCAGTTTGAGAATTTTCGCGATCCAAAAATCAGTTTGAGGTACATGTATTATAAGTATATAAGTTTGGAGTTTTTCGTGGTACTAACTCCGATTAAAATTAATGTTGACATTCAAAATTAACCTAAGCCACGATGAATTGATAGAGCCCACGGTGCGTTGTCCATTGGATAGCTGGCGATTACCGTAACATATGGGCAGCTAAGGGAAGTAGCCGTCGTCGATGAGAGGGAGTCGACGAAAGCCAAATATCGGCGTACGAAAGCGAGGAGCCAGCCGATCGCAAAGATCGACTGGAGATGCAGAGGTAAAGACGGAGCCAAACAATGGCCTCTAGAGCGACGTCGAGTTTGTCCCGCGGATGTAATCGACACGGGCACGCATCGGAAGCGCGATCGCAGCAGGGGCGTGCAGATCCGTGGGGCGGCAAATCGGCATCGCTTGCGAAGGGCCACCGTTCTTGTGTATGGTAGCCTGAGTATGCACGGCGTCGACGCGGGTGACCGTCCCAAACCTCATCAAGTAGTAACGGGCTCCATCATTTAAATTTGGAGCGAAAGGACCATGGTGGACTCCGAGGAACAGCTCATCTTTCATTGCTTTTTCTATCGCAAGAGGGACCATGCATACATTAAAAATCGCAAAGTTTTTTTTTTTTGGGTAAAGAAATGAACAAAACCTGGTTGTCACGTTAACACTTGCCTAACAAAGCTAAAAACCAGACTGATCAAATGACAGTATATATTTTAGCAAACGATTTTGCTAGTATAACAATTTTTTGGGTGTCTGTGATATCACGTTGTTCTAAAGGCCATATTTTCTATAAAAAAAAAACTCTAACTTTAGGTCCGGTCCTGAACTTTCCTTTTTTTTTTCCTTCTCTAAGAGAAAAATCATCAATTTATGCTCTAATATCAGATTTTGTCACCATTAACCCTATGTCTAAAAATCACCGCTTGTCATCCCTAATTTTCATATTATTTTGAAGAATTTCAACAGTTTTTATCAGCCACGTAAAAATGCTAGGTCGATCAGTACCTATCACCCCATTACTTTGCCGAGGTGAACTTTTTTTTTTTTTGATGTAGAAATGCCATGTCAAGTTGAGATGAGATTTCGGGATAGATTTTAAAATATATTGAGAGTTTGTGATTTCTTTTAGAAGAAGATGAAAAAAAAGGTTTAGGGCAATCTTAGGATTGAATCTAAACTTGAGGGCTCTTTCTAAGGCGAAAAAAAAAAATCAGGCAGATTTGAAACTAGATATGAAGTTTGAGATTTTTTTTTTATAGGAATTTGGATATGTCGTGAGTCATAAATTCTTAAAAAAAAAAAAGGCAAAAACTCCATAATAATTAATTAATTTTTTTGTGCCCAAAAAAGACCTCTAGCATAACATACCTTGAAATAATGACTGTAAATCATATTATTGCTCATCTGAGTACAAGATGTGAGCTGTGAAGGGACTAGGCCTAAAGGGCGATCCCCCACCCTAGTTAAAATCCACTGCCATCTTTTGACAGGTTCCTTCAATGCAGTCGAGTGTCCAGTAGCTTTCTTCAGCATGAAGTCCGAGATCCAACGGTGCTTGAACTTTCCCCCGCTTTTTTTTTTTTTTTTTTCTAGTTTTGTCTTCTTTTTGGTTCCGAAGGAGAGAACAATTCGGAGTTGGTTTTTGCATGTGCATACAGTTCGGAAGGAAGGGACGATGTGCGGCGGAAGGTAAGATGGATTGCGCAGAGAGTAGGGAAATCACAGGTGTGATGCACACGCACTCTTTTTGGTTGGCTTTCTGTCGTTTCTGCGTTGATCTGCAAGCCCGGAAGACAGAGACGGACCGTATCGAGTCACTTATCGAGAGAGAGAGACAAGGGTGAGGATTCTCATCTCAGATTGACAAGAGGAAAAGGCAGAATCACTTGTGGAAGAAGCAATCTCTCTCCCTGGACACAGAAGAGAGAGAGAGAGAGAGAGAGAGAGAGAGAGAGAGAGAAGTCAAGGCTCTGGTTGGGATAATGCTGCAGTGTTTGTCCTTCTTAGCCGTACCCATAGCCATCCACTCGCTTTAAAAAAGCGCATCATTGCATGGCCTTGTGTCCCTGCCCAATCACTCACGTCCGACCCAATTCATCTCTCTCTGTCACTCTCGTTCTTGAAGAATCCACGCCATTCGGCCTCCTCGTCCTCGTCGTCATTTGGGAAATTTGAGGGATGATGAGGCCAATAATGATTATTCGGTACTACTTGCTCGTGGCCGCTCTGCAGATGGCGGGTATGGCGTCCATGACAGGCATGCCCTTCTCGTCGGTCGTCGCTGCTCATAATCGAGGTCGGTGTAAATCGAGCGTTGGGTTCATTCATTTAAGTTGTCTTGTCGTCAGATTATCACGCACTTTTCCAAGAATGATACCTGTTCTTCCTCTCGTCTCATTTAAACCTTCTTGATGTCCATTCTTTGATCGAACAGAGGCAAGACCGCACCTTTCGCGGGCCACGTTGAGCATCAAGCAGGTATTTTTTGTCGGGCCAATCGCGTCTTAAAATGGGTTTTTCGCTGATCTTTCTGCGAACTTTCTCAACATGACCTGTGATAATCTCAATCGCGTCTTAAAATGTGTCTCTGTCTGCCTCTTGAGATTTTGAAGGGAGCGAGCGTGGAGAAGGTGGGAAAGATCGGGGACGAGAAGTGCAGGGGGATGAGCAGGCTCGGGTCGAGGCCGCCCAACTGCGAGCGCAAGTGCAGAGGGTGCGAGCCGTGCGAGGCCATCCAGATCCCGGCGACCACCGACCGAACGACCGTCCAGTACACCAACTACGAGCCCGAGGGTTGGAAGTGCAAGTGCGGCTCTTCCTTCTTCGACCCATGAACGCTCCCTCGCTCTTTGTACTCACCCGCTGCTTCGCTAGCGTTCGCGTCAAACGCTCCCGAGTCTCCGCAAGTTCAACCTGGCCCTTCAAGCTACCAAGAGGACTTTTGGAAGGAAGAAGAAGAAGAGGGAAACTACCCTTGTCCGTCGTCGATTTGGTCAGTTTGGCCCAGCTCCAAACTCCAGTTCTCCCTCTCTATGAGGAGTTTTTAAGGTGGGGGGGTTTTGGCTTGAAAGCCAATTTTTTGCTCATGTGTAATTGAAGAGGGTGGATTCTGACCAAAAAAAAAAAAAATGTGAAGAGGATGGATGGATAGTTCGGTCTTTTTACTTAGGAGCCGCTCAATTTCGTCGTGGTCATCATGACGGCGGCTAAACTTTGTCTGAACAAGAGCGTGGTTGGATCGATTTGAGGTTCATTCGCATAAAGTTTGGGAAGCCGATGGACATAAATATTCGCGAAGTCGACAAAACTTATTTTGGGGACGGGTCTTTTGGAGATGGTGATGTTCCTCGATGCAATTTTGGGTTCAGCGATTAGACGGGATCGCCTAGCCTGCCCCATTTTGGATTGGTTTTATGTTTGCTTCAATCAGAGTCGGGTTGTGACCGAAACCCACAAAAAGTGGCTCGGTCGGATCCGGTTTGAATTTTCGGACTTCGTGGCGGATCACGGGTTCCTCATACCAGATGGGTTTTCGGTTATCCGATAAGTTTTTCGATACCGGGACAGGTTTGGACATGGGCTTGGAGGCTAAATCTTGGGCTCCACCTAGGTCCAACCCAACCAATTTTTAAGTTGAGAATTTCTGAAATAATATAAATGAAAAAAGATGGAAAAGGCCCAGCAATGTCCTCCTTGGTTTCGAGGATTTGAGTCATTATTAAATCACTAGCACGGATAAATTAGATATCGAGTTCTAATCATTGTTGAATCACTGGCATACTAAAAGCGTGGTTGTTTCTTAGAAAATTGATGATCTAAAAGACTTTTTATTAAAAAAAAACATTATTTATAAAGTGTAAAAGAAATTTATTCTCGTAGATAATTAGGCTTAAACATTCCTGTATTAAACTGATAAAAAAAATATTTTTCAAATCGCGTGAAACAAACACATCCTGAATTTATACAGGAGTGTTTTTCTTGTAAATAACGTCCTGTTCAGCTTCATTTATATTACTTAATTCATGTGGATATTTAATCTTATATTCCGTCTTGGACTCCGACATCGAAATCGGAAATTTCGCAAGAAGAAGATGCATAAAATACTACTCTAGTATGGTGAACCAAATCTATGCAAGTTCGAATTGCCTGTTGATAAAATTTTTGGTATCTTTATGTATAGTGAGTGTCGTATCTAAGAAGTAATACATGCGTCGATATGTTAACCTCCAAATGACATTATTGAAAGTACGTATAGCTTACTTGTTGGATTTTCATGTTATGATTTATCCGTTTCATCGATTTTATGAGACGAGTGAGGTACTTCTTATGTATTATAAATCTATCCATGCTAAACGGAATTCAGCATCATTGTGGAGAATGAGAAAGAGAGACCACACAGTCGTCTTTGAGTCGATAAGTATGACTACTTGCAAATGTTCAATGCAGGACTCTAGTCAAATATGCAATGTCAACCCTGGATTTTTTTCAGTTTGTTCAATACATTTCTTGCACTATTAATAATGTTCGACGTAATCCTTCATTCTGCTGAAATGGCAATCCAGACATATCACATGTCGAGTTTGATGCTTGAAAATTATGATCAACTTGTCAATCTATTTCTTCATCTGCATGATGAAATGAAAAAAAAATAAAATTATTAGGGCGTTAACATGTCCATCACTATTTGAGTGCATTATTATATCATGATTTGATATAAATATCTTACGTTAATTATCCGAGAGGTTGGCGGATTGGAAGCCATATCAACATATTTCTGTAATTTGAATGAATAAATGTATGACATTAAGCATTTTCAAATAATTTTGGGATTAGATTGTACATTTACTTATAATTCGGGGACCAAGTTACATCATTTTTATCCTTGTTACAAATGACCTCGGTCGCCACAACACAAGGAAAAATTCAAAAAGAAAGGACCTAAAGTGCTATAATTTTTTTAAATAAGGGTCTGAAAATGAACATTGTTTCAAATAATGATATGAAATTCTCAAATTACCGAAGAAAATTTTTATCCTTTGCTCTTTTTTTTTTGAATTTTTTCTCCCATCCCCTCCACCGCTTGAGCCGACATTGGGCAACGATTGCCCTTGCTGGGGTGTTGCAAGAGCAGCATTACGTCGCCTGGCATTGCTAGCCCAGGTGAGGGTTTCCCTTGATCGACATCAACGAGGGTCACCCTATGCGAGCAACCTGAGGCCAATGATGGGAAGGGGAGGGAGGAGAGAAAAAAAAATGAAATAAATAAATAAATAAAAGGAAAAAAATAAAAATTAAAGGACGAAAATGCTCTTCGATCAGACCCCTTTAAAAATAAATTGAGCAGGCCCTTATTCAAGACAAAGTACACCTCATATCCTTATCTAACAAAACGGTTAATACCGCGAAAAACTCCAAACTGATATACCTGTGACAGATTTATCTAAAACTATTTTTTTGACCATAAAAAACCCAAATTGATATACTTGTAATAAGTTTACCTTAAACTATTTTTTTAACCACAAAAAATCCTAAGCTGGTACAATTGTGAAAAATTTATCCCAAATAAATTTTTTTAAGCATAAAAAATATCAAACTGGTACACATATGATAAATTTACCATATGCTAATATTCGTTAAATTGAGTTAATACCACGAAAAATTTCAAATTAATATATCTGTAGCAAACATAAGTTAATGTGTACACTTAATAATTGACACGTGTCATTCAACCTAACAATTTCACGGTAACATTTAACGAAAACTAACACAGGGTAAAATTATCATAATTGTGCCAGTTTTTGGGTAAATTTATCACAATTGTACAAGTTTGGAGTTTTTCATGATAAAAAAATAATTTGAAATAAAATTATGATAAGTGTATCAATTTAGAGTTTTTTTGTGGTATTAACTATTACAAAAATAATGTCACTTCAAAGTTTGACATCCTTATTTGGAATTTTTTCGCAACGCAATGTTGAATTTAGGAATCAAATAAAGGTTTTCGGAATACCACGTCTTAAAAAAAAAATGGAAAAATGAAAAAAAAAAATTTGCCTCGTTAATATTCGCAGTCCTCCAAAACCCAAATGGCCTTTCCTTTGGCAACTCCGAAGCCGCCTTCGTCGAGAGAGAAAACCTCGAAGATTTCACCCGTCCAGTCCCGATCGAGACACCCTCGATCACCTTCTTCAAGATCTGCTCCTCCGTTCTCGGTATCATCTGATTCTCCGTCGGTTCGAGGGACGGCCCCGTTCGTTTCGCATCGCCCATTTTGCGGACTGAAAATCGTGAGTAGTCTGTTTCCGGGAAGATTATTTTGTAACTCTGCGATTGAGTGTAATGCCCTCCTCTACAATTCGTTTGCTTGCATGAAGCTGCTTCCGGTAATCTCGTTCAATCGCATGTTGATTTGTGGTTGTTCAGCTCTCTGTGAATTCCCCGCTAATTTAGTTGTTATTCTGGTGTAGTAAAAGCAATAGGGTACTTGCTAATTAGCTTGTTCAATTGCCGCGAAAGCTTGCATACACGTCGACGTTGCGATTCATGGGTATATGATAGTATTCGTTGTCATTTTGTGTAGCTTCTAATCTGATGAGGTTGTTTTCTCTGGGATTTGATTTTGCTGATAACCCCTTTCTGATTTACGTCATAATTTCCAAAGATTTGATGGGATTTGCATTGTCTTGATTGTCGAGTGGACAGCACTGAAATTGTCTTCTGAAATGGGGGATAACAAGTCACCTCCTGAATCTCCTGAAGAAAACCCAGATCCAAATCCTAACCAGATTGAGCCCGACAATATCGAGAAGTCACTTGATAGCATCATTAGAGAGTTCAATGATTCGGTCCCTGTCGGCAAGAAGCACAAATTTTGGGAAACCCAACCAGTGGGGCAGTACAAGGATCTTGGGAACTCGAGCTTGTCCGAGGGCCCGATTGAGGTCCCGACCCCATTATCTGAAGTCAAGCAGGAGCCGTATAATCTTCCGAGCCAGTATGAGTGGACCACCTGTGACATGGGCTCAGAGGAGACATGCAGTGAGGTCTACAACCTTTTGAAGAACAACTATGTTGAAGATGATGAGAACATGTTTAGGTTTAACTATTCGAAGGAGTTCCTCAGGTGGGCTTTGCATCCTCCAGGTTATTATACGAGCTGGCACATTGGTGTTCGTGCTAAAGCTTCCAAGAAGCTCGTCGCCTTTATCACTGGCGTGCCTGCGAGAATCAGGGTGCGGAATGAAGTAGTTAAGATGGCGGAGGTTAACTTTTTGTGTGTTCATAAGAAGCTAAGATCAAAGAGGCTAGCTCCTGTCCTAATTAAGGAGGTTACAAGGAGAGTCCACTTGGAGAATACTTGGCAGGCAGCTTATACAGCTGGTGTGGTTCTTCCAACCCCGATCACAACTTGCCAGTACTGGCATAGGTCCTTGAATCCAAAGAAACTCATTGATGTCGGATTTTCGAGGCTTGGTGCTAGGATGACAATGAGTCGAACTATAAAGCTTTATAAGTTGGCAGATTCAACAGCCTCCCCTGGTTTCAGAAAAATGGAGCTTCGCGATGTCCCTGCTGTTACTCGTTTGCTCAGGGACCACTTGGCCCAATTCGCTGTTGCCCCTGATTTTGATGAGAATGATGTGGAGCACTGGCTGCTCCCAACTGAAAACGTGGTCGACAGTTACGTCGTGGAAAGTCCTGACAGTCATGATATTACCGACTTCTGTAGCTTCTACACTCTTCCTTCATCTATACTCGGGAATCAGAATTACTCAACCTTGAAAGCTGCTTATTCTTACTATAATGTCTCCACCAAGACTCCTTTACTACAGTTGATGAATGACGCGCTTATTGTCGCCAAACAGAAAGATTACGACGTTTTTAATGCTTTGGATGTCATGCATAACGAATCTTTTCTGAAGGAGCTTAAATTTGGTCCTGGTGATGGGCAACTCCACTATTATCTTTATAATTACCGGTTAAGAGATGCGTTGAAGCCCTCAGAGCTTGGCCTTGTTCTCTTATAAATGGTAGATCGAAGACATTTGGTGGAAAAGGAAAAGATTGGCACTGCTTTTGCTGCTGGACCTCTCATTAGATCGTTGGGTGGTTTTGTTCCTTTATACCTGAAATGTGTTTTGGCAATGCAACTAGGAAACTCCACAGTGCTTTCTATCGGTGATCTTAATTTTGTTGAAAGAAATAACTTCGGAGACTTGATTTTAATTTCATTTGGCTTGTTATTCTTCCCCTTGAACATTCTAATTACTCTTTCTTTACTTCAATTCTCAGTACCTTCTTTTTATGTTCCGAGTTGTCGTGACTGATGGATTTAGCTCATGATGCATCGGAGCATTTGACTGCCAGTTTCTTTTCTTAACTCCGTGGATTGCCTTCAATGCTCTTTGTGATATTTGGCTGTGACAAGGATCAGGGTGACGAGAAGTATGCCTACTCGGTAGGTGCTGTGGCCCGTTATGGCTGCATCGCATCGGGCTACTTGTACATTATTTGATAGCTGGTTCCTTTTGCAGCGTTTGTTATTTTGACAAGAAGTATGTCTTGCAAACGTAGCAGGAGAGAGAGAGAGAGAGAGAGAGAGAGAGAGAGAGAGAGAGAGAGAGAGAGGTGAATTTCAGACACGCTTCTTATAGTTTGTCAAATAAAAATGGACATCTATTTCTTTCCCGGAAATGTGCAAATCAACCTGTGTGGATACTCGATGTGGTAGATGAAATGCATGTGAACTTTGGGTGATAGTTTTCCGAGCAGGTCAAGAATGTCGGCAGTGTCTCCACGATTAGGGCATGTTGGAGAAATTCATCTAATGGAGTATGGTCTTATCAGATCGGTTCAACACGATAGATGATAGTTCTGCGTTCCTCATATTCTTTTAATGCATCCTACTGATTGCTAATCTGAGTTGCGGTCGCTGCATCGCACCATTGGCCATCTTGGCTAAAACCGAAACAGATGATTAAAGGCGCAAATTGCGATATCATGGGGGTGATGACCTTTGTAAGAAGTTCTCTCTTATCTTCACATTGTGAACATTGCGTCTCTAGAACATGATTAGATATCACCTCTCCAGGTAGACAAATTTTTGAAGTACTTTTACTCGTTCATGAGAAAAAGGGTTATAGTCTCCTCTTCTCGTAGGAAAGCATAGTAACTCCGAGTGACAGCGAGCAGAAAAATGGTTCTGCAATCATCCAAGAATGTCCGGCCATCTAAAATGATTTGACAGACCAAATAGTAAGAGGCATAATGCTTCGAGTGACCACGGCAATGTTATTATTAGGAGAGTATATGGGTACAACATCGGTTTGATTCTTCGTAACAAAGTCAAAATGCAGGCAAGCTATACAGCTACAGATACATGGTTGAGTCAACAGTTTATTTGATGAATTGTGTATCATTTTATGCGACGAGCACCATTTCGTCCCTAGAACCTGCAATGCAAGCAAAAAGAGTTAACAAAGAACCGAAACAAGCTACAAGAAGGAAACAGAAAAAAAAATCACCATCTGGACTTTGATATTACATTTTTCTAATATGCCTAGAGCCGACTGAAGCATAGCATCCGCATCTTCAGCCATCTTTGAGACTCTCTCTGCTTCCTTAACTGCTTCAGCTGCCACGAAGGATTTGTTCTCTGCTTCTGCGATCTTGTATGCAGCAGCGACAGCTGCCTCATCTACTGTTTCGCCGAAATTTGTATTGACAACAGGCTGCAGCTGCTTTGGTCGGACATCTTGCCCCTTAGGGGCTGGTGTTTTTGTCCCAAAAGGGGTGATCTCTTTAATCTTGAAGCAATTCTGAACCTGCATGATGATTTCGTGGCAGTGTTACCAACTTTAATATGGGGCCATTTGTCAACATCTCAATCTGAACACACCTCTGTTTTTAACACCACAGGCAATATTACAAGAATAAGAACCAAGAGGGTGGCAGCTCCACAGTCCGCATTCAACATTATATAGCATTTTCCCTACCATCACTACACCTAAGTCCCATGCAAGGGAAAGAACGTCATCAATCAACCTTCCAGAAAATTCATGGCATTGGAATTGCTCATCAGAAAAAAGCTCTTCCTAGACTAATGAAGGCAGGAGCTTAGTTCTAGCTTTTACACAGAAGTCTTCGAATGATAACTCTCTAAATTTCTAAGGTTGATAGGAAGGGTGAAGCCAAGCCTGCTGTGACTTTAACTGAGATATTGCGGCTTCTCTCTTTGATTAGGAAGAGATGATAACACAATGCAAGCCAATGGAAGACCATGGGCAGCTAGGTTAGAGAGAGAATAGCTATCGATAGTAGAACTTTGGAACCACGTTCGTCTTGTCTTGTGCAAGAAATGATAACAGCTTCGATTAGAGATAATAGCAAGAAATCATAACAGCTAGATTAGTGATATTTTCTGACCAAAAAAAAAAAAAGATTAGTGATATTCCGTAAATAATTGCTTGAAAAAATGTGACCTTCTCAAGTTTGTCTTGTCCAACCAGCCTTCTTAATCTTGAACTCAACAGCCTCCTAAAATTTTGTGGGACCTCATGTCTCCGCTGGAAGATAATTAAGAAACATATACCTGCTTAAAACTCAAGTTTCATAGCAAGAAATTAAAAAAGTCTCATCAAGGAACGCAGAATATTGATCTGAGAATAGCAAAAGGTGATGCACAACTCCTGAAACAACAGCCACCTCTTGTGACAATTTTGTATTATGACTAATACAAGTACGATCTTCTTCTTCTCTATCTAATGAATGGAGAGTCCGATTTGAAATCGTCCGCCTCGCACAGCTCCCAAGTGATAAAAGAAAAAACTCATCGACCTCGGATAAAAAAGATACACTTTGGTTATATTTAATCTCTTCAACAAGTTTAGTAATAAGCACATGTTGCACCCTAGATGGTGATAGTTCAGTAGCTGAAAGCATCACCAGCTTAAGCTCTGACCCGAGTACATGGGAATCATTCTCTTGAAGCTTCTCCTTTTCATCATAAACAATCTGCTTGCCATTCTGAAGTGATATATTAATATGCTAATAAGTCTTTTAATGGCAGTTCCATTTCACCCCCATGTCGCCACGCGGGAGGGGCATGCTCCTAGAATATGGCACCTTTGGGGCTTTCTATTTGATTGTATCGAAAAGAGAATAGGTTCTCCATTTTTATACCCCATAATCCTATTACATATCCCTCTTTCTTTTGGAAAATATTTCCACCTTGACTTTGTAAAAAGGTCACCCGAGCCCTAGAGAGTAATTACAGTCTACTTCTCCAAATTATGTGCCGACAAACTAATACACCAAGAAAAAAATATATATGAACAGAGGAGAGAATATTGATGTCTTAGTGATATCTTTCTCACTTGGCTTCTGAATTGCAAAGAATAAGATGAACAAAGGAGAGAGAGTTTTTATAGTCATTCATGGCATATTCGGCACTACTCTCGAGGAAAATGGAATATTAACACACTTCCGTTATAATGCAGAGAGCTGTTGTCAGACCTCAATATAGCTGAAAATTGCACCGGTGTCTGATCCATTGGGTTCTTTCAATGTTGAAAGTGCTTCAAATATCATTGCATTGTACCTAATAACCGACAAGACAATCAAAGAAGTAGGCAAAAATTTACCATATATAACCACATATATCATGAAGAAGCTGGAGACTATTGGACAAATTTATTTGGACAGTGATACAATGATCTGTGCTGAAGCAGATGCTCTGCACTGCCGAGTGGAGGGCGCAGATGTGATACTAACGACATTGTAAAACACCTCAATCTCTGGATCTAATCCACCTTAATCTTTCATTTATTCTGCTTCTAATGCTGGCATGCGACCATCCAAATAGGATAAAGGAATGATCACCCTGTGTCTGTGATTTACCTTTAGTGACAGCTGATAATAACATCCTCCTCCTTCTGCATCTGTTCTTACTCAAAATTGTACAGAATGATACTGACATCTTTAGAGAGAACGCTTTAAGAGCTGAGGTACATCTAATTCAAATAGCAACATGCGCCCTCTACCAAATTATTTTCTTCCAATGTGAACATACATCTATTAACTCTTATTTGAAGAAGAACAATTATGCCAGTGTCGGACACTCTTGCACGTTGCACTTTCTGCATCACTGAATGAAGATACTGGTTTAGCTGAGACACCTCCGTGAATTACCCAAGGAAATGAACACAAGAAGATAATGCACCCTATACCTGGGCGCACTCTTTCCATCATCCGCGATTTTTGGAGCACCGTCAGGAGCTGGTTCTGCAGTTAATTCATCTGAAACAGGAACATTAGGAGCATTTGGCAAATTGGGCAAGGTAGAAGGAGCATCTGAGCTTGCTTTAGCTTTTGCCCGTGATTTATCCCTTTGACCTTGGCTACTGCCACCACCAATCATATTCCGCCATTTATCCTGAGCAGTAGAAAAATTTTCAGTGAGGTGTGTCAAATTTCAGTATAACAAAAATCCTTTCGATTTTCTCAGGTAAAGAAAGTTTCAGTGACGACTGCGCGGAAGCAAAGGCATCAGAAGAAACAAACTACCTTCATCTTAAAAAATTAAAGCTTTTCTTTTAGACAAGCAGCTTTCTTTCAATGTCTACAACTTTCACATCCATTAGTGTGAAAAAATGTCTAAAGTTTGACTATCCAAAATGTCCTAACTGGTTAGGCGATTTAGGCAGGGAAACTAGAGTAATTTTCTTCAAGCTGGTATTTTCAGTAGTTTGATTTGTGCATATTGTGACATCTTCCATTGAGTTCATGGTACAAATTGATAATTCAAGACCCAACTTCTGCCGCTTCTCGAAACACCATTCAAAACTAGCATAAAGGAGATGATTCAAAATGATAGTTCTAGAGGGCATCATATGACATGTAGGACAAACCCTACGACTCCTTTTTTATTTGAGAAGAAACCTCATAATCTGGTTCATATAGCGCTTCAATATTCCACCCTTTCATTGATCAGATGTACATGCATCTAAGGCCGTCTCTACAACACTAAAGTTCATGGCTACACCATACAGTACCACATAAGTACAGTTGAAAATGCAAAAACTTAACATATGCTGCATCAAACAACGTCCAACGCAGGTAATTGGCAATCAAATGAGAATAGAAACAACTTTAGTGTAGGTATAAATTCTAAGTAATTGAACAGCGTTTCCTCGGGAAAGGAGGAAAAAGAACATCCCACGCGCAGGCTGCAGTACATGATCAAGGTTGGATTACAACTCTCTCCCAAGCACCTTAACTCATCAAGTCATTGTCACTGATCAAAGTTAATTTTGGTAAGCTCAAAAGGATAATTAATGCACCTCACAACAGCGTAATCAAGGCAATCGATATGTTATGATCGCATCGTTTATGACTTCTCTGAAACCGATGCGACAGAAACATGCTAACGTCTTGATGGGTGAACGAAACGCGCTCCCTCAGTCGTCTTCAGAAGAGTTCGAGCCCTATGAACATTTTCACGAACACCTTAAACGCATCCCGCAATACTGATGTCCTGCACGACGCGCGGGACAGCGTACTCCTCGCCGAACACATGCTCCCGTTTCGGTTCCATTACCAGGAGCTCACGGCGAGAACAACAACTTTCCGCCCTTTGAGCTCACATTTGGTGGATTCATAAGAATTCGCGAGAGAGACAGAGGAGAGGGAGACCTTGAGATCGATGTTGGAGCGAGAGGAGAGGAACTTGTTGAACTCGGGATCGCGCTGGATGTCCTTCCACTTGCCGGTGCCGTGCTTCGCCACGCCGGCGCGCAGTGCTTCTTCTTCTTCTTGGGTCCATTTCTGCTTCGGATTCCCCATCTCCCGCGGGCGCTGCGTGTGAGCGACGAGCGAGTGCACCTGTGCAGCTGTCGAAACGATGAAGAAGACGACGCAGGCTTTTCAGTGCCTTTGTATGGTCGTGTACTACTGTGCCGTGGAGCACGTCGGCTCGGTTGGTAAAATTTTTAGGTCTTGGGCTTGGGCTTGGGCCGGATCCACTGTCGGTGAGTCCCCGTGGGCACCATGGATTGATCCGACTCCGTCCATTCCATTTCTCACTCACAAATGAGAAAATTATCTAAAAAATCGCAAATTTATTATCCTTTTGTCATTTCAATCCCAAATATTTTAATTTTTTTTCAATTAGATCCTAAAATTTTTCTTATTTTTTCAATGAACTACATCTGGCCAACTTTGATCGTAAAGCGTTGACATGGATGCCGGCTTTCCTAAGGGGCACGATCGACGTTGACGTGAGCAATTTTTAATAATATATTAAATATTTTTTCAATTTTTTAATTTTATCTGTTCTTTCCTATTCTTTTTTACCCTCGCTCGTGTCCAGTGAGGGCGTCCTAGCCCTTGCGGCGACCCTTACCGGCCACATTAAGATTAAAAAAAGAAAAGAAAAAATAAACAAAAAATTATTTTTTTTAGTAAATGTTCAAATAACCACCGACATTGCTGCGTAGTACAATCGGATGGACTCAATTGCAAAAATATAAAACGATTTAGGGCTCAATTAGTAAATTAAAAGATTTAGGACTAAATTAATAAAATTGCAATATATTTAAGATTTTTGGGATAAGTTACACTTGTAAATAGCGACCCACAACTTGTTCTTAAGGAAAAATTACGTAATATGACTGAGTCAATAGTGGTATCGAATATGGTCGCTTCTTCAAATGGTTATTCGCAGTGCTTATAATATGACTTCATCATACGACCTTCCCTCTGGCCAATCACCGGCGGGAACCGGTTGGAAGAAGAAGACAAAAGGAAAAAAAAAAAAAGGAGAAAGCAAAAGAAAGTTAAAAAATTTAAATAATATTATAATATTATGTCACTAAATGACCGGGATTTGCTTTGCTTTCTTTCTAAAAGATGGTATTCCTTGCTGCTTCTTCCCGCGTCACATGATGGGAAACATCATTAAAAAAATTCATGATTTCTCGGTAGAATCTCATTTCAGCCGGGTTGTTTCGAAAGATAGATACTTCATCAGGCCTAGATCAGAGAAATACAAAGAGTCCGGCCGGCATCCACGTTAGCGATGGACGGTAAAATTGACAGAATTAACTAAATTGATGAAATGAAAGGAAAATGTGATATTCGCCGCAAGGTCTTATAATTCTTGTAGTAGCAATGTCGAGTTTTTCACGGGAAATGGCATGGTGGTAAATGTCTGCTACTGGCATCAACTTTTCCACATGCATGTAGAAAGGCTTTAAGCATTTAGAAAGCCTTTAAGCATTTTGTCATCAGTAGAAGGAATCTCCGTATTAGTTCTCTTTGGTGGTTTGAGGAGGTTCCGAGTTGAAAGGACAATGTCAAATTTTGTACAAACATGGATAATCTGGCACCTAAAACGTGAAATATTTCTACTAGTTTCAGCCCTTCCAAAGAATGGACGTCATACGTCTTAAGAAACGAGGTCGAGTTCTTCCGCCATGGATTCGTGTTGACAGCTCTGGGAATTCCAAGATAATCGAGGCTGACAAGTTCACAATGACGCGCCGTTGTGACCTTCCAGCCCGTGATTTGCGCCTGCTTGATCGGTTGTTTTTCTATCCCTCTACATTTCTCAGGAGAGAGAAAGTTACAATTGTTAACTTAGAGCAAATTCGATGTATTATCACGGCAGCATAATTACAAAAAGTTTATGATTGAATTGATTTTTTTATAATAATAAGACTGAATTGGCACAATCATGATAGGTTTAAGACTTTTGTTTTTTTGATAATCCTCCCTAACATAATGCTTTTCATAAAAATTAAAGAAAAGAAAACACGTTGGCCCGATCAACCCCACCCAGTGGGTTTAAGAGCGCGTCGAATTTTTGCCATAGACTAAAAATTCGAGGTGATGTGAATAACTAAATTACACCTGTGGAAGAATAACAAGATCATATCAAAACTAGCTAGAGAGTGAATGTCGTGTTTTTTTTTTTAATCTAAACTAGACAAGATAAGCTAACCTTAATAATCTAAATGCAGGGTTGCCTCGATCTAAGCCACCAATACGTTCTGTTCTTCCTCGTAAATTGCAAGACACAGGCATCCGGAATACGTGTCTGCGTCTAGAGTGTTCCGAATTCGTTTATCCTCGTTTTTTAACAGTGTTATTTTCTCCGTCCAGGATTCCATGTATTAGTTATGTCCAAATTCGTACCACACGATACGTCTAGCAGAAAAAAGTAACCCGGTTTAACAGGTCTTCATCCTGATGAATTCAATCGTTTGGCATATAGGATCGAACTCAAGATGTCATAACGTCAAGATCACTTCGTACAAATCGCGTACTGTAAAAGAACTAAAGAATTTTGGAAATAGAATTCTGATCTTCATTGCCACAGAAATGTAACATATATACAAAAACATACAACTATCAAACAAACTTCTAATTGTGCTAAACTACCAAAAATACAAGGATCTCATAATAAAAGATAATACAAAAATATACGCACACAAAACTTCCTAATACGTACACGCACGAGAAAGGTAGCGGCAACACAAATCACGAGGCCCACAAACATGTTTATTTCCCGGATTGGCTGTCCCTTGTTGTGAGTCAACTCGGTATGAACTCGGCATTCTTTAGTGTATTCAGACCGCCTTCTGTCTTGATCGATGTCCCGACCCGAACGCCAGAGCACTTGACCACTATTCCGAAATGGATCGATTGGCCGACCAATGTCAAGTTCAGACTCCCGAGATGGTCATAGACCAAAGTTGTATGGACATAGGAATGTCGGATTTCTATAGGTTCGGCCAGTCGATTTCGAGGTTTTGAGTAAGTGGCAATGGCAAGCTGTGGCAATTTTGTTAGTGGTTTTGCCCTAGGAATCAATTAAGGTTGATATGCTAGCATTAGTTGTAGATTAGGCTGTGTCGGAAAATCGACATTCACTACATTTAGGTGGCCATAATGTCTTGTTAGAGATCACTTATGACTTATTGGTCAAAAGATTTTTGAGCACACTACTAATATTTAGTGAACCTACAAGATTGCACACAATAGCGAACTAAGTTTATATTTTTTCTGCTCCTTTATCTACTTAAGAAGTATTTTTAAGTTTATTGTTCTGATGTAAATATCTATGCGAATAAAAGAGTTGTATGGAATGATCATGCACGTTATGGGATAATGATTATATGCATGATTGGAGGTGGACGTGGCTTGCAAAACCGTCCCTCCAAAACCGCCTATATATATATATATCCAAATATTAAGAATAGTGGGTTACGTGTGGAAAACCATAGAGACGCTTCAGATATTAAAAGGTCGCAATTTGAAAGAGAAAAACACAGAGAATCGTTCTCTACTCGAAGATCTTTGAGAGAGTCTCAAAGATCAAAGGCAACAAAGCAAGAGCAACTCCAAGATCTGTAAGTTAGCACTTGGATCATTGGTGATTTCAGTTCATATGTGTGGATACATGTAGAGGCGCAACGCTTGGAACGCTAATCCAGACACAGTCGATCGTCGATTTATCTCCGATCTGATAAGGGTACCTATTGAACTCCTATTTCGATTTCGATTTCGATATACGCATGGATCTTGTCTAGGGTTTTGGTTTATGAATATATTCCGCTGTGTTTTAGCTGTCACGCCCTGAACCCGGTGAGCACGCGAACATCCCACCAAGCCGTACTTTTCTGAAAGCTTTAGGATCCAACGGCCAATAACTTACAACTCTTTTAAAATATGCACGCGAAAGCGAAACCAACTCCATTCATACCAATAAATCAACACCGGATGACTTAGGACAGATATATCAAAATTTCATCAACCAATTCATAACAGTTCAATTCAATAATCTACCAATCAGAAGGACAATTCCTAATATCACAAAATGTAAATCCATAATTTGCAACCCTCTTTAGTATAGTTGATCAACAATGCATTCAATGCCAATCCTTGGCAAGTTCGCGCTTCCTTTGCTTGGAACCTGAAAAATTAAGCCCTACTGAGGTGAGATATAAATCTCAATAAGGTGGGTCCTAACCTTAGGTTAGGCCGATCGTCCACTCAGGCAGTCATCTATCCCGATATTTCAAATTCATAATCATACAAGCATATCAAGCGCAAATCAATAAAATAACAACATGCAGATGGCAGACACGCAATGATGACCTCATGTCACACTCAGATGATCATACACAACCGTCCTGCCACTTCACCACATCTACCAATATCCGTCTGCCTCACTATTCAGCCCGCGATTTCGTCGCATCAGGTTTGATCAGCGTAAACGCATCAGACCGTCGTCGGCAGCCCGCGTAAACGCATCAGGTTCCGATGATTCTCCAGGCCAGTCTCATCATCTCATCATTCGTCCCGCGAATAATTCGCATTAGGACCGTGGCCAACTCAACCCCGCGATCTCGTTGCATCAGGGCGCCACTTAATATCATTTCCACCCCGTGATCTCGTCGCATCAAGGTATACATCTCCTATCCCGCGTCTCATACGCCTCAGGGCCTCTCCGTCCCGCGAGTAATTCACATCAGGACCGTGGCTATCTCAATCCCGCGATTTCATCCCATCAGGACGCCACACAATATCAACTCCACTCCGCGATCTCGTTGCATCAGGGTATCCATCTCCCGCCCCGCGTCTCATATGCCTCAGGGTCTCGCCATGTCGTGCTCATGTCATGATTCACTATTGAATGCACAAATAAAACAACAAGTGCATCTCATGCATACTTTGAAAATCCATGGCATGTAAGACAATCAATGACATTCGACGTGGCACACCATTTACACACATCAATATCACGCATGACTTTCTATAACCACTTAGGGCATTTTAAAAGCTATCCCTTTGGAATATCCTCTTAAATCGATCAAATTAAACCTTGACTCACCCAATCGAGTCTAATTTTCCTATCATAAGGTTAAGAATTCCCTTACCTTGATTTCAATATCACAATTTCCTCCTCTTGGGTCCTCAAAGTTTCGGCCAAATCAATCCAAGGGCCCATTCACCGCGCAACCTAGAATATTCAACCAATCCGTTAATTTTCCATATCCAATACCTCAATCCACTAACCCCAATCCTCTATAACATAATCCTATACATCTTAACATGTCTTAAACATCAATTTAAGACTCGTCACCATCTGTTCTTGCACCCACCAGAATCGATTTTGCACAGAATCAAATCGGTTCATTTCGGTTCTGTGCAAGTCGTGCACTCCCATCCCTAAATCTTCATTAAATCCTTCATATACTCACTATCCTACCTCTTAAAATGTCTATTTAAGGGTTTAGAGGTCTCACCGAAGATTTGAAGTCGATTGGTCGCCGGAAACTCGCCGAACGTCGCCGGTTCCTCCAAAATCAGAATCCGACAGATTCTGTCCATGATTTACAAGATCGATTCGAGATCAAAACTTCTTCAAATCACTCTCAAATTTTTATCACGGATTCATCTACATGTCTACTAGGTCTCCAGAAAATTTGGCCTCAAAACTCCAATAATTCGGCCTTCAAAAGGGTTAGAAACCAGACCTACCTTAGGTTGGGTCAGTTTCCGTTGACTTCCGGGAGAACGCTTGGTCGAAGCTCCTCGGTGCTCCAAATAGCGTGCTTCCACTTCGAGGAGGTCGGCAAGACATAGATCTAGGTTGGTATGATTGGTCGACATCCAGGTGATGGCCGGAAGTGGTCACCGGAACGGCCGAACAGAACCCTTAGAACTGGTCGACGATGGCAGAATCGAGAAGGAAGAAGAAGAGGGAGTGGCGTGAGTCTTGGGGTGGTAGCCGGCCAAAATAATTGAGGAGAGAGAGAGAAGGCTTATATATAAGCTTCGGTCAAAGGGAAAGAATGGTAGGTGACATAAAGTTGGACATAACCACTCAATGGTTGATCTTGTGACACTTGTCCACTTGTTATTCCAACTTAATCCAATGGTCAATAATCCTCCAAATTTTCGGTGGTCTTGGGGTGGGTTTAATGATCAAAATGCCCTTCTTTATTTGCATGGGCAAGGTTATAAACTTGAGAGGCAAAAGGTTAATTTTACCCCCGACGTCCGGAACGTCGTTTTTCTCAATCCAATTATCTTCGATAGGGCGACGGCCAATCCAAATAAAGTTGAAATTCTTGATTTTCTATTTCAAACTTTTCAGGACTCGTCTTTGATAGTTTTCTCTACCAGACGTGGTTCCAGCCTATCCCGAATCGACGGGCGACTTTTGCAGATATTACGCGTATTAAACCCGTAATTCCCATCACGTTTAGGGCTCGTCAATTCGTAACGGCTTTGGTTGTCATGTAATTGTGAGGTCTATCGCTAGTTTTCCCGACAATCCTTATGGTTAAAGCGCCGCTTTCTATCCGTGTTCCCTAGGTCCACGTACCTCGTCTCGCGTTAGCCTTTCCCTTTTGGTCAGTCTACTCGAATTGATCATATTCGAGTGAAATAAGACTGAAATATATCTCTAGATATACACTTCTCATTAATGAGCTTGAAATTGACTGGAAATCAGAATGTCACATTAGCAATCCTCGAAACCCAACAAGTTTGAGACCGATTCGATGGAATGGAGAAGCTTTACGAAAAATTTGTGATTCCCTCGTGAAAATATCAGCAGGCTGCATTGAGCTACGTACATAGTCTGTTCGAATGTTGCCATTAAGAATCTCATTATGAATAAGATGACAGTCTACTTCTTTATGTTTGGTACGCTCATGATAGACAAGATTAGCAGCTATATGTAAAGCTGCTTGATTATCACAAGATAAGTGCATAGATTCAAAATGTCCTACACCAAGAGAATCCAATCATCCTTTCAAACACTTAAGTTCACAAGTTGTAGTAGTCATAGACCTGTATTCAGCTTTAGCGAATGAGCAAGACACTGTCTGTTGCTTCTTAGTCTCCACAAGTTAGGTGATTCTCCCAAAAGAACAAAATAACCAGTCAAAGATCGTCTCGTCAAAGGACAGCTAGCCTAGTGAGAATCGCAGTAAGTAGACAATTTGAGATCACAATTGACACGCACTCTGATACCCTAACCTAAATTTCCTTTCAAATAACGCAGAACTCCGACAGTTGCCTCCCAATGAGCTTTCTTCGGCCGTTACAAGAATTGTGCAAGAATATGCACACAGTACAACAATTCGGGTCGAGTTATTGTTAGATAAACAAGCTGACTCACTAGGCATCTATACTGAGCAGGGTTGTCTACATCATCGCTCTCAGTAAGGGCCAGCTTGTGATTTTGTTCAAGAGGAGTTTTAGCCGGCTTGGAACCCAACAATCTGACCTCATAAATCACATCCAATCCTTATTTACGTTGACACAAGAAGATACTATCCGAGTTTCTCGCCGCTTCAATCCCCAAGAAAATTTTTAGCTTCCCCAAGTTTTTCATCTGAAAACAAAGAACTCAGATAGCTCTTGAACTTTTGCACAACGGAAACATCATTACCAGAGATAATGAGATCATCAACATAAATAAGCACATTCAACTGAACAGTCCCAACCCAAAAAGTAAATAAGGAGTAATCAGAATATGTTTGCTGAAACCCATAACCTTTCAAAGATGCAGTCAATTTCGCAAACCAACATCTAGGTGCTTGCCGCAAACCGTATAGAGATTTCTAGAGTCTACATACCTTCTTTGATGATTGAGAAGCAAATTCAGGTGGCATCTTCATGTAAACCTCTTCCTCTAAATCGCCATGTAAGAAAGCATTTTGGACGTCCATATAATGGAGTTCCCAATTCTTTACAGTCGCAACGGCAAGAGATATGCGTACATTATACTTTTTTGCTGTAGGAACAAAAGTCTCTCGATAATCTATGCCTTCAACTTGATTATTTCCCAGTATCACCAACCGCACCTTGTATCGTTCAATACTTCCATCAGAATTGTACTTAGTTTTATACACCCACTTGATCCTAATTGCTTTCTTCCTAGGCAGCAAATTTTCAACTGTCCATGTACCATTATCTTCTAAAGCTCGTATTCTTTACTCATGGCCTCTCTCCGCCGTTCATCTTTAATCGCTCGCTTTTGAATAAAAGTTTAGTTCATGTCCTGCAGTAATTGCTGCAAAGAAACACCGATGTTGCGTAGAAAATTTCTTCATAACTCACATAATGTGCTATAGAATAAGGTGTACCTGAGGAACCTGATTGGACAGATGAGCATATCGAGGGGCTTGTTCTGATGGCGTTTGTCACATAGTTTTTCAAACAGACAGAAGGTTGCTTGACTTTTTGTCCCCTGCCTAGCTGCTCTTCGACGACTTCACTACTTTCCACGTCCTCATTATCTGTGTGGATCAATTCCTTCATCTCATTATTCACCTCATTTTCTCTATCTACACTTTCAGCATGCTCCTCTCTCAAGTCACTTTTTAAATCATCAACTTCATCAGCTAACTCCATAACTCTATTTTTAACGAGTTCATCACTTATTATTTTTTCATCAGCATATGGAAATTTTGTTTTAGCAAACACTACATCTCTTGATACAAAGTATTCAACAGCTTCCAAATCATACAATCTCCATCCCTTCTTTCCCAACGGATAACCAACAAAAACACACCAATGACTTCCACTAGCAAATTTATCTTTATGCCGATCATGATTATGTGCATAACACAAACAACCAAAAATATGAATGTTTTTGTAAGAAGAGACTTGCCCAAAGATCATCTCGTATGGGTTTTTTCCATTCAATAACATAGATGAAGTCTTGTTAATCAAATACCCAACCGCGAGTACATATTCTCTCCAAAATTCTATGGATAAATTTGCTTGGAATACAGTTCCTTCTTTCACTGCCATGATCTTTTCTCCATCAGGCAACTTGACTGAGCATGGTACAATGTCACGCAATTCTCCCAAGAATGCCAAAGTTCCGTCATATGATGGGAAACTCTTTTGTCAATAATCTAATATTCTGCTTACCTGCCATCCTCTCACGGGCACCGTTCTGATGAGAACTTAACATTCCAAGTAAAGTAGCTCACTGCTCATTATTCAATCCACTAAGACCCTCTCGATTTGAATCCGGCACAACTCCTCGCCCACTATCAACTCCAGTTGCCTGTGTGACGTTGGCACGAACACCTCCTCTCTTGTTACGTCCACCTCCATTACCACGCTTTTGACCACCACCTTTTCCAGCAAAGGTTCCACATGGTCAATTGCCACACCATTCTGAATATTCTATCAGCTAGAAACAACTTTCAACATCATGTCCCTCTCGGTTGCAATTAGAATAAAATGAGATTTTATCTTTATCCCCCCTTGAATTTTGACCATCTGCCTGGATTGCAAAACTCATGGGATTGTCTCTTTCACCCTTAGTTCGCGTCATAGTTCGCACTCGCTCTTGCTGAACAACCATAACATAAACATGATTTAGATTAGGCAAATGTTTCGTGCTCAAAATATTGTCGTGCACTGTTCCATATACTTCTTCATCCAAGCCCATCGAAAACTGATGAACTCTCTCTTCTTCACGCTTTCTTTCCAATTCAATGGTAAGATTGCATTAACAGCCTGTACAAACACACACCGGTATCTGATCATAGTTGTTTATTTCATCCTACAAGATTTTGAGTTTACCGAAATAGGACACGATGGTTGACCATCCTGTCTACAATTTGCCAGATCCTATCTCAGTTGCTGCATCCGTGGACCACTCCCAATCGAGAATCTCTGCTTGATATCATCCCACGGGTCTTTCATGTTCTCCATGTGAGAGACAGTCGAGCGAAGAGTCGGTTCAATGGTATTAACCACCCAAGAAACCAACATAGAATTAACTGTTCACCAATCTTCAAGTTCCGGCGAATCATCTGCTGGTTGCATGACAGATCCATAAATAAAACCATATTTCTTCTTGGCTCGCAATGCAGTCCGCATAACGCGTGCCCATTCTTTATAATTCTCACTCTTCAACTGAACTTGGGTAATCAGGTTACCCGAGTTATCATTCGAATTCAGTGTGTAAGGACTAGAGGTTTTCTTGTCCGTTCCAGAACTCTTCTCACCTTTTTTTCCCCCAACCATGGCTCTGATACCATGTAAAAGAACTAAAGAATTTTGGAATGTGAATTTTGATCTTCATTACCACATAAACGTAACATATATACAAGAAGATATTGATATCAAACAAGCTCCTAATTAGGCTAAACTACCAAAAACACAAGGATTAAACAATAAAAGGTAATACAAAAAGATATGCACACAAAACTTCCTAATACGTACATGCACGAGTAAGGTAGCGGCAACACAAATCATGAGGCCCACAAACAGGTGTCTTTCCCGAATGGCTATCCCTTGTTGTGAGCCAACTCGGTATGAACTCAGCATTCTTTAGTGTATTCAGTGTTGCTACCCTCGCTTTCCTCAAACCGCCTTCTGTCTTGAGCCATGTCCCGGCCCAAACGCCATAGCACTTGACCGCTGTTCCGAAATGGATCGATTAGTCGACCAATGTCAGGTTAAGACTCCCGAGATGGCCATAGACTAGAGTTGTATGGACACAGGAATGTCGGATTTCTATAGGTTCGGCGAGTCGATTTCGAGGTTTCAAGTTCGTGGCCATGACGAGCTGTGGCAATTTTGTTAGTGGTCTGCCCTAGGAACTAATCAATGTTGATATTCTAACATTAGTTGTGGCTCAGGCTGTGTCGAAAAATCGACATTTACTATATTTAGGTAGCCATAATGTCTTGCTGGAGACCGCTTATGACTTGTAGGCTAAAAGAGTTTTGAGCACACTACTAATGTTTAGTGAACCTACAAGATCGCACACGATAGCGAACTGAGTTTATATTTTTTTTGCACCTTGATCTACTTAAGAAGTAGATTTAAGTTTATTGTTCTGATGTAAATATCTATGTGAATAAAATAGTTGTATGGAATGATCATGCACGTTATGGGATGATGATTATATGCATAATTAGAGGTGGACGTGGCCCGCAAAACGTCCCTTTGAAACCGCCTATATATATATCCAACTATTAAGAATAGTGGGTTACGTGTGGAAAACCCTAGACACGCTTCAGATATTAAAAAGTCGCAATTCGAAAGAGAAAAACACAGAGAATCGTTCTACTTGAAGATCTTCGAGAGAGTCTCGAAGATCAAAGGCAACAAAGCAAGAGAAACTCCAAGATTTGTAAGTTAGCACTTAAATCGTTGGTGATTTCAGTTCGTGTGTGTGGATACATGTAGAGGCGCAACGCTTGGAGCGCTAATCCAGACACAATCAATCGTTGATTTATCTTCGATCTGATAAGGGTACGTATTGAACTCCTATTTCGATTTTGATATATGCATGAATATTGTCTAGAGTTATTCCACTGCGTTTTAGCAATCCTCGAAACCCACAAGTTTGAGGCCAATTCGATGGAATGGAGAAGCTTTACGAAAAATTTGTGATTCCCCTGTGAATTATGTTAAAGAAGTTTCACGTAGAAAATTAATGCGGTGTGAAAAAAATAAGAGTAACTCATTGGCTTAAATTTTTGAGTGAATATAAGTCCAACTAGATATGAAGATGGATTTGGAATTGAGATTTCCCTTAGGATTTCTCCCTATGAGAATGTATTGGATTGATATTATGTGCTTTCAATAAATAGTATCAGAACCTTTTGATTGAGTGGTGGGTCAGAGGGTTGGCCCGGAGATTATACCTCCTGAGTTCAAAAGTTGGGTCTCGAGTCAAGGCTATTTGTGGATGGGTTGGACACTTTAGGCAGAAATTCTCGCTCACACGACAATCGAAGGGTCCTTGACCCATTGCAGTTGGAGCTCTACTATGGAGGCGCTCGGTGGCCAAGATGATTAGGCAGGTCATCGTGGAGCCGAAGAGCGAGGGTAAATGGGGAAAGTTGTTTGATAAAAGTCCTAAACTTAATTATATTCTACTCGATCTATTCACATCTAAACTTTTTAGTTTTGTCAATTTAATCTTACACTTTTTGATTATTTACCAATTTAGTCATAAATCTATTATGCATTGTATAATACATTCGGGAATTTCTGGGCAAATGCATGTGCCATTGGAGAAATATGTGGCAATTTTGAGCTGAAAAACGAGTATCTACTCAAGCTGGCTCAGAACATGCATATACATCTCACGTTTGTAGGAAAAAATAATGCGGTCTTATAATTAGTTTACACATTCCGACCGTTAATCATGCATTCGTTGGCACGTTCCTTCGCCCTAAAATAAAAAATATTACTGTATGTTGCCTGACATGCCGACTGCCTCCACCAGTAAGATGCAATGACTTCAGGTGGTGGCAAAGGCCAAGCACAGATGGCAGTGGGCATGAATTTCCGCCCATGCATCTTGGGAAAGGTGATCTGATCAGGCTATGAATGGCATTTCCAAGTAGTTTGTCTTTTGCAAGTCACGAGTAGCTTTATCTAGTTATCCAACATATTCTTGTTTTCTTTTTGCCAAGATTCAAAGTTTTTATTTATCAGCGAACCGAGATCCAAGTTCAACTATCGTTAGATAATATACAAGTACATGTCAAATGAAACCCTAGTGAGAAAAATAGGAAACTAATTCGGAGTTGAGTCGAATGAATAAACATGCAGGGTGACAAGTAACCTCGAAATCTTTATATTCTCATTATTCACGTGAATGGAGATATCGTATCATATATATATATAAAGGATGATACTCTCGGCTCTTATAGTCTCACTAAGTAGAATAAGTTATGATATGTATTTCAAGACCTTTTATGTGTTGTGATCAAGTGTGTTTGACCCGCTTAATCAAATTTTTGGACACTCAAATTGGTTTTTTAACATTTAAATTCAGTTGTAAATTTGACAATTTTTCGACATTCTATACCCAAAAAAAAAAAACGATAACAGTACTAAATTAGATATACCATCACATACACGGCACGTGTACTGCTATAAAATGAAGTGTCGGCATTATACATAATGGTCATGAACTTTGATATCTCCTGATGACGAGTGAGTCAATCCCTGATCATCCTATTTTATGCGTGTTATAACTCATGAATAGTTCGTAAGCTTTTCAGATATAATCTGACATTGCATCTTAATATGATCAATAAAAACAGTTAATAACTTTGCATCCGAGATCAAGTTATCACGAAACGAACCCATTCTTTCGGCTCATCAGCAAATTAACTAGAACTAATCATTCATCATTTCGAGGAAAAGTAAAACTTTTGAGTTCTTCTTTGGTATATAAGAAAGTGAGAAGAGAGAAAAAAAAAAACTGACAAAGCGGGCCACTAGGACACGTGGCGAGCAATCATTGTGGCGACGCACCTACAAGTCTCCGTTTCATGAAGCTGGTTTCTCCTTTAAATTTCTGTCTCGCTTCTGGTTCCACGCACCGCCATGGAAAACAAAGAGCAGCTTCACGTAGCGTTGTTCCCATGGCTCGCTTACGGCCACATCATGCCCTTCCTCGAGGTCGCCACCTTCTTAGCTCGAAAGGGTCACCGCGTCTCCTTCATCTCCACCCCCAAGAACCTCCAGAATCTCCCCGCGAACCTCCCTCTCTCGATAACACGCGTCGAGCTTCCCTTGCCTCGCGTCCATGGCCTCCCCGACTCAGCAGAGTCGACCTCCGAGTTGCCGCACAGCATTATCCCTTACCTTAAGAAGGCATACGACATGCTCGAGCCAGCTGTCGCCGAGTTTCTTGCGAACTCGGACGTTGACTGGGTGATCCAAGACTTCATGTCCTTCTGGTTACCCCAAGTGGCGACACGGCTCGGCGTTAAATCGGCGTTCTTCAGCATATACAGCGCCACCACCCTCGCCTTCCTCGGCCCGCTATCTCTTCTGATCAATGGTCGAGCCCGGGCCAAGACGGCAGAGGACTTGACGGTCGTTCCCGAGTGGATCAATTACCCCACCAAGGTCGCGTTCAGGCTTCACGAGGTGATTAACGAAGAGGATTTCGTGGACTCTGACTCTAATATGTCGGTTTTCGAAAGGGTCGCCAAGTTGGTGCAGGGTTGCGAGATGGTGGCCGTTAGGACCTGCAACGAGTTCGAGGCCGAGCCGCTGAGTCTGCTCGAGAAGTTTCTCGCGAGACCCGTGGTTCCGATGGGGCTTCTGCCGCCGCAAAATAAAAGTCGCCACGGCGAAGACGGGAGATGGAGTGAGCTGAGGCAATGGTTGGATGATAAGGAAGAGAAGTCGGTGTTCTACGTCGCCCTCGGCACCGAGGCGGCTCTGAGTCAAGAGTTCATACGCGAGTTGGCGTGTGGGATTGAAAAGTCAGGTTTGCCCTTCGTCTGGGTGGTAAGCCGAAAGGCCGGCCCGGGCGTTATCCCTTCCGGGTTCGAAAGTCGGGTGTCGGGTCGGGGCTTCGTCTGGTTGGGTTGGGCTCCTCAGCTCGACATCCTGGCCCACCCGTCGCTTGGCGGGTTCTTGACGCACTGCGGGTGGAGCTCGGTCATAGAGGCACTGGGGCAGGGCCTGCCGCTGATCCTGTTTTCCGGGGGGTGCTCGGACCAAGGGCTGATGGCGAGGCTGATGGACGAGAGGCGGGTCGGGTCGGAGGTGCCGAGGGACGCCCGGGACGGGTCATTCGCGGCCGGCTCAGTAGCCGAGACGATAAGGCGGGTCATGGTGGACCCGGAGGGAGAGGAGGTGAGGGGGAACGCCTGGGCCATGAGGGAGATATTTGGGGACGTGGGGTTGCAACTCAATTATTTGGATGGTTTCACCCAGGCACTCGAAAGGGGCAGAGCCTCAAGTGGATGATGATGATGTGTCTGTGATTGGACCACATTGGCATCGTGCATGGGGAGAAGGCCATCTCAATCTTGATCTACATAAATTACCATTATTAAGAATAATGCCGGGCCCATCAAAATTGATCCGATTATATCCTCTAAATTAATGGATCGGTCTCTTCAATTAGTGTACCAATTTTGTAGATCGATGCCTATGTGACTGTCCATTCCGTCGGGGCAATATCATAGTGGCCCTGCTTTCTCTGAGCAGCACATGCCTTTCTTCCTTCGGCCTGAACGCCTGGCCCTCACGTCCAGCTGCCATTCTATTCTAATTCGGGTGTAAATGTGGCCAGCTGTCCGGATCAACGACGTACAAGTTTGATGACTTTGGGCCACACTTAATTTGCAGTGAAGCTTTTATTGTTTTGGGTGCAGGGCCAGGCGTTGCTCGAAGAAAAATTGTAAAAATATCAAGGAACAACTCGATCTCTAGACCAGGCATTCTTCAACTACTATTCTTCAACCATCATTAAAATAAATAAATAATAATAATGATTCTATGGCCCAGAAATATTAGTCAATGAAAAATATTTACACCGTCATAACGATCCACGCTTGAGCATTTTCCATTAACGACGAAAATGTTTTTCACCGGCCCATTTCTGTAAGGGATGCAACGACATTTTTTTTTTCCTTCTCAATAATTGATTCTTTGCGAATCAAAATTGTGAGATACGCGTTGAGTCCCGCAATAAAACCCGAGGTTCTATACGATTTTGACACGGTCGATGATTTGCAATAATTACTAATAAAAAATGATATTGTACGATTCCCGATTGAACTTTTATCTCTTTCTGCAGAAAATGCACCAAAAGCATAGCATTCACGACTAGTTAATACATGGACTCGATTGAACATTAATTAATAACTCGAGAATCATATTGAATAAATTAAATATTCATGAATAATATTGTACGTTAAAGTTTAGATATTAAATTAAATAAATTAAAAGTTCAGATGATTTTGAGCAAACAAAAAAATCGCGGATTATTTATGCAACATTAATTAGTTCTTCTAGCCCACATTAGCCTTGGGCCCACGTGTAGGCAGTTGAGAGCAACTGTTGTGTGACGGGCTAATTCGAATACATCCGACATTGAATTTATCATGAAATGCAACGTCTTTTTTTTATTTTTATAAATAACTGATACGGGAAATAATGAGCCCTTGACAATGATGATTAACTTATGGATATTTCAAGGGAAGCTAATAATCTTAGGCTTTCTTTCTGTGCATAAGGACCATTTACTTGGGCCTTAGCGTTTCTAATTGGCCTCACGTAATATTATGCCCAAATCGCAGGGCTGTTTCGTAATTTCTGGCCCATTTCACGCGACAGCTTATTCATTACAAAGGTCAAATCGGCCTTTCACTGTCCTTCTCCTCTCTTTCTCCGGGCAATTTTCCCAATTAGCGTTTTAAAAAAATATTTACCAAATTAATATATATATATATATATACACACACACACACAATTGGGTCAAGCTGTTGTCAAGCGGCGCCCAATTCACGAGGTGGGCCCCACTCGGCGGCTCAATTGCCGAGTAGGTGGCTGCCCTCCCCCCAATTGGCAATTGAGCCGCCGATTGAGGCCTAAAACAAGGATTTGGGCTTCGCTCGACAGCTCAATTGCCAAGTGGGGCCAAAATTTAATTTTTTTATTTTCTTTTTTTGTCAATGGATTCATGTAAAAAAATTATGGGAAATAAAAAAAAATCATCCCAAACGAACACCCGAATTATGAGATATGCCCTTTCAAAATTTTAAAAATCCGAGTTGAATAATACTTTGAAAAGACATATCTCATCGCTCGAGTGTACGTTTGGGATGTTTTTTTTTATTTCGCGTAATTTTTCGAAACAAATCTATTGACAAAAAAAATTAAAAAATTAAATTTCATCCCTCCTCGGCAATTGGGCAACCCATTGGGGGGAGGGGAGCCACCCGCTCGGTAATTGGACCGCCAAGCGGCACCCAATTTTAATACTAATTTGGTAAATATTTTTTAAAAATTATTAATTTTGAAAAAAGCCCTCTTACTCCAGTAAAATGAGTGACGCCCATTGGGGGAGAAACGAGCAACACCGGTGGTGGCCACTGTGGTGCTCCTACCGATGAAAGGTGACGACATAGGCGGATTTGACAGAGGAAGAGGAAGCCGCCGCGCTATTTGATGAGCCATCCACAATCTCATGCCAAAAGCCAATCGGTTCACCTTGATTCATAAACTTGAACTGATGGAACGACAACATTGTTCATTTTCATATAGTTCTGCAGCTAAGTTAAATATGCACTAATAGTTTCGAGACCATATTGAGCAAATTGAGAGTTCAGAAGTCACACTGCACATTGGGTCAAAATTGAAGTACCACATTGAACAAATTAAAAGTTTAAAGATCACATTGCATATTTAGTCAAAGTTTAGGGGCTATTTTTGCCATTATCTCAAATAGAAAAAGGGTTAATATCGCGAAAAATCCAAAGTGGTACACCTTTATTTTTTTTTACCCATAAAAAATCCAAACTGATATATTTGTGATAATTTACCTCCCGACTATTTTTTTTAATAACAAAAAAATCATAAACTGGTACATACATGATAAATTCATCGTAAAATAAATTTTTTTTATCATGAAAAACTTTAAATTGATGCACATGTGATAAATTTACCTTTTATTAAATTAGATTAATATCACGAAAAATCTCAAACTAATACATATGTGACAAACAGAGAGCACAAACCCCAAATTGGCACACCCATCAACTGTTACGTATCATCCAAATGAGCAATTTGATAATTAGATCCAACAAAAACTAAAAAGGGAAATTTATTACAAGTGTACCAGTTTAGGGTAAATTTATAACAAGTATGCCAGTTAAGTTTGGGATAAAATTATCGTATGTGTATAAATTTAAGATTTTTAGTGGTATTAATCCAATAAAAAGAAAGTTTGAAAGCAACACGAGACTCGCTTGCATAGTGCATATACAACAGAGCATCACTGGAGCAAAATCCTCAACAGAGCATCACCGGAACAAGATCGGCACACCGACAAAATACCGGCAATTGGAATGAACAAAGAGCAAAGGAGTAAATCCCGCGGTGATAGGATAAATATTATGACTCTTGTTAGGGTTAAACTCGACACACAAGAAAACAGTTCATCGAGAATCTAAAAATGACAATGAAACTATGAACTCACTCTTGCAGAATTTGCAGCGTATCAAGTTCACATCCAATGAATAAGCTCGAAAGAACCTGACGAAGTTCTGGGGATCGAGAGCGCCATAAATCCAGCAGTCTGTCCTTTGCCTGTGCGTTTTTGCGTTTTGCCTTCAGAAGCAACCTTAATGATGCACATGTTAATCATCAAATTGTTTTGAGCAATCGTACGAGACAAGACAAAAGGTGAGATTTACAGTTTAGATATCGCAGAAGAATGAAAAAATCAATTCCAGCAATCAGGAAAAAGCAAGCAGTTCACGTAATTCCTGAGGGTACTAGATTTCGGTGTTCTGCAGGATTTGGATGGTCCCAGGAAATTCTGTTATGTGAGCTCCACGGATGTCCAAGATCCTCAATTTCCGTAGATTCCTGATGCTTTCGGGTAATTCCACAATCGCTGTAGACTGCAAATCCAGCAAGGTCAATGATGCCAACTTTCCGATCGAGCCGGGGATCTCTCTCAACGAGCGGCATTCCTGTAACAACAAGCGCTGCAAAGACACGAGAGAGCATATAGAGTCTGGAAGTTGAGCAAGTCTTGGAGAAAATCTTAGGTCAAGGAGAGACAGAGACGCTGGATGGCATATGGAGCTAGGTATAAGGGTTAACTCTGCACAACAAGAGGCATCAAGAGTCTCGAGCTCCTTCAGATAACCGATGCTTTCGGGTAATTCCGCAATAGCTGTGGATGTTAAATCCAACACAGTCAATGATGCCAACTGTCCCACCGAGTCTGGGATCTCTCTCAACGAGCAACATCCCTGTAATAACAAGCGTTGCAGGGACACAAGGGAGCCTATGGAATCTGGAAGTTGAGCAAGTTCATGGCGTTTACTTAGGTTAAGGAGAGATAGAGAAGTTAAATGACCTATGGAGCTAGGTACGTGGACTAACGTTGCACAATTAGAGGCATCAAGAGTTTCGAGCTCCTTCAGAGAGCCAATGCTTTCAGGTAATTCTAAAAGCCATGTAGACTTTAAATCCAGCACAGTCAATGATTCCAACTTTCCGATCGAACTGGGGATCTCTGTCAATGAGCGACATCCCCCCAGTAGCAAGCACTGCAGAGATGTTAGATGGACAATGGAGCCGGGTGTCTGAGCTAATGATGCACAATTAGAGACATCAAGAGTCTCGAGCTTCGTCAGAGAACCAATGGTTTCGGGTAATTCTCTTATGCCTGTAGATTTTAAATCCAGCTCAGTCAATGATGCCAACTTTCCGATCGAATGGGGGATCTCTCTCAACGACCAGCATTCTCGTAATAGCAAACGCCGCAGAGATGCTAGATGGCCTATTGAGCAGGGCATGCAAGCTAATGATGCACTATCAGTGGCATCAAGAGTCTCAAGCTCCTTCAGAAAACCAATAGATTTAGGTAGTTCTTTAATCCCCGATTGAGATAAGTCCAGCCGAGTTAATGGCACAAGGGAGCCCATGGATTCGGGTAATTCTTCAATCCCTGAATGTTAACGACACGAGGGAGCCCATGGTTGCCGGAAGTTGAGCAAGCTCCACGCGACACCAGGCATGCAGAGTCTCCAGCTTCATCAAATAACCTCTCGAAATAGGAATCTCTTGTATTGCAGTGGCATCTAAGAGAAGATTACTCAATTTCTCCCATTCTACCTACTCCTATAGGTAACTCCTTCAATCTCCCACAAGACCTGACATCCAAGGATACAAGGGTCTTGATTTCCTCGATACAAGGATGAATTTCGTCCAAATTCTCACAATTTTCAAGAATTAAAATCTCCAGGCTTTGGAAAGCTGATAAGTCGGGAGTTAATCTTAGTCGAAGACAATATGAGAGGTTGAGAACTTTAAGCTCGTTGCCATCTGAAGAAGAAGAAGAAGAAGCAGAAGAAGAAGAAGAAGAAGAAGAAGAAGAAGAAGAAGAAGAAGAAGAAGAAGAAGAAGACAATGCCATCAGATCACCGCAGCATGTGATTTTTCCACCAATGAAGAACACAATGCCATTAGATCACTGCAGCATGTGATTTTTCCACCAATGTTGTTTTATTTAGACATTTTACAAAAAATATATATACAAATGTTTCCCAGCTCCGTTCCCATGCTATCATAGCAGTCATTCCCCACTATTTCATGCTTATTTCGTAAATTGAAAGAAGAATGTTACGGACATACAAAGTGCTAACTATCTTTCATTTCTCGCGAAACAGCATGGTATAAAATATATAACAAGAATCGCTTTTACA
The DNA here is from genome assembly GCA_028455895.1 of Rhodomyrtus tomentosa. Lineage (NCBI taxonomy): Eukaryota > Viridiplantae > Streptophyta > Magnoliopsida > Myrtales > Myrtaceae > Rhodomyrtus > Rhodomyrtus tomentosa. The sequence continues at coordinate 39,907,920 of JAPCWY010000004.1, forward strand.
TGGGAAGAAATTCACTTAGAAGCCACAAACAATTTAGATTTAAAACAATCAAGATAGACACGACCATTGTAATTTATGTTTTTAATAGACTTTAGTTAATATAGTTAATAAAACATTTTGTTCCTAGTATTGGAAATTCTAAACATGACAGGTTGTTAAGATATAATCAATTTGAGATATTGTGGGGGCAGAAGGTTATGGTATATTTAGGTGCCAACAAATTCATGTTATATTTTTAAAAAATACATGTCCTTATTTTGAGGAAGGACGTTGAACCCTTTTCGGAAGAAAGAAAGGAGGATTTGGTGCCATTGGACCTTCGACAACACGCGATTATTTACAAGAGGTATGCCTTCCATATATCTTACCTTGAGATGGCACCATCCTCCCCAGTCCTCCGAAATATTACCCTTTGATAAATCGAGCACGACTAATTTCTTCGGATGAAAGTTGTCCGCCATAAAGTCCGAGGGACAACCCTCCCATTGGAGCCGTCTTAACTGAGGAAGCTAGCTTTGGAAATTTCCGGTGAAATTCACGCCATCCACTTGAAGGAACCTCTATCTGGTCAATTTCCTAAATTGTTTACCTGTGTATCTTCTTTCGCACCTGTCTTCGCCAAGACGAAGGGCCTCTACGTTTTTAGTGCCCTATGAAGAGGAAATATTGTAGACCGTAGTCGAGGTACGCGTAAGCTGGCCCGAACACCTCGGTCATAAAAAAAATATTATGGACCGTAAGCTTAGAATAATTGGATAAAACCATATATATATATATATATATATATATACACACACACACAAATACATAATATAAAAATGCATTGGTTTCCAAAAGTGGACTCACATTCTGGGACATAGGCAAGTACAGAAAGCTATTACCCTGTTGTTGTCGAGCACATCTATGGCTTCCTCGTAAGTCCATAACCGGCTACGCATTTGAGGCTTCTTTAGATTTTCTAGACGGACAATTTCTCTTCCGAGATCTCTGAGCTGCTCATGTATCATTAACATGCCATCTTTGTCGATTTTAATTAGGGACATAAGACTTAATACTTCAATCCCCTTCTCCAGGAAAAATCCACGAGCATCCCACATATAGATCGGACTTTGCTTAGATGATCCAATAAACATGCATGCGATATCCAAAAATATATGTTGCTCCTCATAATCTAGTGCTTCATAACTTATCATTAACTTGTCTTGCACTTTCTTATCAGGCACTTTGTTTAGTTTCTTCAACGTATCTTTCCATACTCCTCTCTTTCCACATAAGAATGAACCTATAATTTCAAGGGCTAAGGGAAGCCCGCCGGTATTAGATACGATATCACGAGAGATAACCTTATAATCACTCGAAGGAGAATACTTTCAAAAGGCGTGTCTACTAAATAAAATCAATGATTGATTCAAAGACAACTTGTTGAGTTGGTACATGTTGCCTACCCTAGCCACGTCAAGAATACTTTTGTTTCTAGTTGTGATGATGATCATGCTTCCTGCTCCAAACCAACAACCATCTCCAACCAAAGCATTTAAGTGAGTAGTATCATCTATATCATCGAGAAGAATAAGGACTTTCTTACTTGCAAAAATTTCACCAAGCAAAGCTCTTCGCATCGCAATGATTTGGACCCCTTAGAGGTAGATTTGATGACACTGATTCCCTCGTCAACATTAGACACGTCATATGAACTTCTTAGCACATCCTCAAATGAGCTGTTTTTGTAGACATTCAATCCCCTTGCGGAGGCAAGTTTCTCGAATATTTGCCACAAAGCTAAGATGTTGGAAACGACCAGAGAGATTATTATATAGGACCATTGTAAGAGTTGTCTTATCGATACTGCTCATTTCATAAATCTTGATAATCCTTGTATCATTGAATTTTGCATCTATCAACCTCATAATCTCTTCCACGCGATCATCAATTCCAACCAACTCTTTGGCAACCGTTAGCTAAAAACTTCTTTTTAACTCGCTCATTACTTTCCTAACAATAATTTTAACCAATGCTCCTTCATGCCTGTCAAATAACAATAGAAATGTCCGATGGCAATATTTAAGTTCTTTTTCATGAAAGGTCTATTTACGAGAAATTAAACAATGTTTTCATGGAGAATAATTACCCATTATCAATCTTCTCTGATTCCCATCCCTTCAAGGAACTGACTTCTTTGAGCGCATCTTCCCACTCCTTCACAACTATTTCGGCCGCATTCTCTTTAAGTGCGTTGATATCATCTCCGAATCGCCCCGTCATATGCCGCACGTGCGAGGGTTCCACAATGTAAAATATGGGCAACACAATTTGACCTTTGCTGCTCCTGCACTTCAACGTGTGAGCCAGCTCGCAAAGGCACCACTTGCTGGAAGCGTAGTCCTCCGAGATAATGGGGATCGAGATCTTAGACTGCGTGATACTGCAGAGAAGCTCTGGACCTATCTCTGCACCAACACGGAGCTTGTTGTCGTCTCTAAACACATGAATTCCTGCTTCGACAAGGCTAGTATAAAGACAATCAGTGAAGTCTTTGCGAATGTCCTTCCCCCCTGAAACTCAAGAACACTTCATAATCATTTCCTTTTGGCTTTTTGGTTCTGCTTTCGCAATCACCTGCAAGTGGAGAGAATGAATGAGATTGAACTTAATGAATTATCAACAGGACTTTTATATATATGATGTTCGAAATCGAAACAGGCCGGCCCGATCAACGAGTCGATTCCAATTCGATCAACGGGCCGATTTCGAATCCATGGTTCATTTTGGTTATGTCTACTTGACATCCAATCGAGCCGTTGCGATGCGTGCCGCCCGGAACTGTGATTGGTGCACGCGTAATTTCCGCATTACGAGGGAGGTGCGAGGAGGTGCTTCTTGACTAGACCTTGTTTCTATGTTTTTTGGGTGCCCGCGTAATTCCGCATCATTACAAGGAAGTGCTTCTTGAGTAGACTTTTTTTTTTTTTGCTCGAATCTTGACTATACTTAGCTTTTTCAATTATTAAAATGAAATGAAAGGATAATCGCGTTCAATATTCGTTGTAATTTAGTTTTATTTTTTAAAATATAATCGAGTCCTAAAATTTTTACAAGTTGAGATCAAATCTCAAAATTATAATCGAGTCTTAAAACTTTCAGAAAATAGACTTAATTTCATCAATTTGATAAGTTTTACGATTTAATTATATTTTTAAGATTCTTGACAAGTTAGGGCTCAATTATTCTTTTTAAAAATTTTAAGATTTAATTATATTTTAGTGAAAATTTTAAGACTTTTAAAGTACTTATTCCTAAAATGAATAGTAAAGAACAAACTACTAATGGCCGTGTGCTCCTTATCCTTATAAGCTTTATTTTAAATAATTTTCTTTCAATTGAGTCGATAGTTTGATTGATGCGTTAGATTCACTTTATCGATAATTGAATTTTGTATTCAAATTCTAGAAGCTACATTACTTTTAACTGTTTTCTCCATATTTCTATTTCTTTCTATTGAGAATAAAGCTGTACAAATTAGAGATGAACAAATCGGATTATCCAAATTACGATCGGCCTAACCAAATCGATATTGGTGGTTCGTTCTCGATTCTAGGGAATGACGGTCCAGTTCGCGATTCTTAAAATTGAAATAGGTAGCCGTGCAATTCGATTCTTAGTTTCAGGGCATAAAATTGGGCCGAATCACCGGGATTGGACCTATTGAATTTATTTTTACTAATCGGCCCGTCCCTTTGTTCATCGACAGCAAAAGGAGGGTGGGGGCCACATTGAGAGCTGGAAAAATCAAGAGAAAGAAGAAAAAGCCAGAAGAAAAGTTAAGAAAAAAGGAAACTTTCCTTGTTCCAATTTGCAACTCCATAGTCGCTGCCTTGGTCACATCTCAATTCCAGTCTAACATCAGCACCACAACGAGCCATACGTTCCTTCCGAAGTTGCTCAACAAATTGCCAGCCTATATTGCTTCGAAACCTCAGAGAATCGAACCAAACCGAAAGTTCAATCTGGTTCCTGATTTCGATTTCTGAGATGAGCCGGACCTAATCGGGAATCGATTAGCTTCGCCAAAAGGCCTCATCTCTAGAAGCCCGGCTCGCGAGGCGTTCCGTCCACGAGGCTGTAAAAAGAGAAAAAGGGGCGGCTATTTAGCGTGAGTCGTTTCGGTTGTATGCCACGAGGTCCCTAACACAAACTATAGATAAGTTACACGTAAAATGGGTGATCGATTTCAGAGTTGATGATTCTCACCCTAAAATTGAAAATAGCTCGCTAGGGATCAGTTTCGCAAAATGAGAACCATGAACTTTTCCTACTGAGTATCGAGTACCGACATCAACTAAAAGAGATTTTACGTGTTTAAACCAATGAAGTCGTTCCCATGGGATAAAGAGATGATATGAGTGTCCGGCTTCGGAACATTAAATCACAATTCGCCCAAAAAGATAAGGATTAATACCGTGAAAAACTCCAAATTGATACACATGTGACGAATTTACCTCAAATTATTTTTTTTACTATCAAAAACCCCAAATTGGTATATTTACGATAAATTTACTCCCAAACTATTTTTTTGACCATGAAAAATCCTAAACTGTACAATTGTGGCAAATGTACCCCAAACTAATTTTTTTACCATAAAAAAACTTAAACTGGTACACATAGAACAAATTTATCCTCTGTTAATTGTCTTTAAATGGAGTTAATACCACAAAAAATTTTAAATTGACGCACTAGTAGCAAATATGGGGTAACATGTACACTCGAAAATTGTCACATGTCATCCAATTCAACAATTCAATGGTAAAATTTAAGAAAAGCTAACGAAGAGTAAATTTAACGCAGCCCTACTAGTTTGGGATAAATTTATCACAGGTATACCAGTTTGAGTTTTTCATGGTTAAAAAAATAATTTGAGATAAAATTATCACATGTGTATCAATTTTAAATTTTTGGTAGTATTAACCAAAAGGTAATGAACTGAAGTATGTAATGTTTAGCGCTAGAAGTCCAAACCTAAGCTTGTGTGGTCAGTGGATCGGTTAACAACTTAGCATCTTCAAAGTAATTTTAGAAAATAGCTCGCAAAAAAAAAAAAAATCCTTCACCACCTTCTAAATATATAGTTGGTCACGAAGTTGAGAGAAATAGCTAGAATTAAAAAAATACATATGTATGTTCTATAAATAGGAAATAGGGCTGGTCCGATCTGTTCGAGTGAATGGTTCTCACTTGGAATTGAGAATCGGACCGGTACCCATCGTTTCTAGCAAATTGGAACCGAGAACTAGACTGGTACCCGATGTGAATCACCCGAAGATCAACCAGTTGGGTATGGTCCGTCCGGTTCGATTGGATCCCGAATTTTTTGCTCATCCCTAACACATACAGTAAGATCTATACTTTTCCTATTTTTCAATTTTTGATATAACATAACCTTTTTAATCAATTTTGCGGGATGAGAATAAGGTTACAATAAGTTATTCTCTAGTATTAGTTATTTACTCTACGAATGAGCTTTAAGCGCCATTGCCTTCCTTCACTCATCCGATATTGTTGGATCATGCCTTTGTCCAAGGGAGTAAGGGCTGTGTCTTCCCGACGTGGGTAATCGTCTGAAAAGACCAACTGAACATCATTGGCTTAGTCGGCCTTTTCCTAATACTTCGTAGCTTTAGAGATAAAGAATGATCTATTCAATGGCCTCTTAAAACATATTTTGTCATCGCCCTTGTTAGTACTTATATGCAAGTGTCCTAACGTGGGCCTTCAATTATGGCTTGTGCAACAAGATGTTAAATCAATACTTTGTCAGTATGAGATCGGATTGAGCATGATATTTGATGCAGTGAGCAAATAAGATCAGGGATCTTTTCTTTTTTACTGAAATTTTAATCGCTCTCCTTCGCATATTCACCGTATTAGGAAAGCAAAAGTAAAATAAGATACGGGAATTTTTTATGTAGAAATCTTTAAAAAAAAAAAGAAAAAAAAAGAGAGAGTAAAGAATCATGGTACCACACTCAACAATCTCTCTTAAGTATCAGTACATGTATCATTGTTTCGAGTTGCAACTAATAATATTTTCCTTTCTACTTTTCTTGACTAGACTCCACGACTTTATCAATCTCCCACTTAGAGACTGTCTTTCAAAATGGCAATAGCCTCTCATAGACTTCACTCACACTTGTTACCTAAATTGTCCTAGCATGGCGGCCTCATCATCAATAATCTTGAAAGAGACCTGGAGCAATGCACAACCTCAATTTCTCAGAGGTGACATACTTAGTTAACGTATCTGCTAGATTTATACACCAGTGAACTTCTTCAATGATAATAATGTATCATTTATTAACCGACGAATATGATGATACTCCAATTCAATGTACTTTGCCATTGAATGAAACATCGGATTCCATGCAAGACTAATAATATTCTAACTAGCACCGAAAAGAATACTACCATCCTGCTCCTTGCCAATCTCCTTTAGAAAATTCTTCAGTCGAATCATCTCCTATCCAACTTTAGATATAACAACATACTCCACTTCAATGGCTGAGAGTCTCCAATATTTCTGAAGTCCAAACACTCAACTGATTACAACCACCTAAGGTTAGAACATAAGCAAGGTGCTCTTCCCATTGCCCAGATCGAGACCCTTGTACTTTTATGTTGATGAGAACTATGAACCATACCCTAACAATAATTTTCGATGCATGATCTGTACATGGTTTGGTACATTTCATGAATACATCAAGCTGCCAACATCTGAGCATAACACACGTTATTCATGTTTCCTTGCTCCTCGTCTGTCTGGGACGACTGCTTCGAGAGCTTGAAGTAACTTCCAAGTCATTCCACCACGTCGACATTCACTGGCCAAGTCATTCCACCACGTCGACGTGGCAATGGATGCCTTTCATCGTCGCTGGCGCGCCTCTGCGGGCCACAATGAACTTTGGCATGGCGAAGCTAAAGTCGACTGTGCTCTTGTCGACAGTGTTAGATTTGGCTCGGGTGAAGGCCGTGTATCCAAATTTGTCTCCTTCGTATAGCCCCTCGGGCTTCGTCGCGAGCGGTAGCAGATGTACCTACGAGAATGACCCAAAGAGCAAGAATAATGGTGGTGGTGTGAACCTCGTTTCTTCTGCATCTATTTATATATAACACTTAAAAAAATGCAAAGTATTTTCAAAACTCCATGACATAGAAGAGAAATGATATCCAAATTCGTGCCAAAATATACTTTCATTTCGTAGCCAGACATGGATTGTATTCACATGTAAAGTACATATACGGAGCTCGCTACCTACTAATTCCACAAATTTTATGATTATTGTTGGGGGTATGATTCATATTTCTCATCGATCGACATGATCCAGCTCCAAACTGAGCAGAGATGAGTCCAAGAAAGACGATCGGACGTGAGTCTCAAGAGAGCAGCGCCCCATGGACACAAAAGTACTTTTACGATTTAAACCCATAAATTGTGCGAAATGCTAATTATAATAAAATTCTCTATGTTACGTAGCCTAAATTTAAGATAAATCAGGATAAAATTCCATGTCATATTTTATTCTTTGATTCAAGTGTTTCGATTTCTCTCTCTTCACCGTCTTGATGATCAATTCGAATCTCCCTAAATTCATCGCGAGCTTACTTCAAATTTGCCCAGTATACACACTCTTAAGTGCTATTTTTTCGTATGTTCCTTTGAAAAAATAAAACTGAAACCCCCTCCCAGCCGCGTGAAAAAATGAAAATTCCCTGCCCCTTTCCATCCACAGTGCAGAACAGTGAATACCGCGCGGAGAGATTGAGAGTCAAACCACCGTAAAAGCCCTCTCCTCCTCCTTCCTTAAGCCAGACCATCTTCAAACACCCCAACGGAAAACACTACCTCCGCAATTCTCAGCCAAGCAGACCCCCGCCTTCTTCTAGCAACACGCCATGGACGACTCCGAGTCCGCCACTGACGCCGCCCGCGACGTCTTCGCATCCCTCTTCTCATTCGACCGCGATAACTCCACCACCGATGATCACCACCAGAAATGGATCCGTATCGATGGTCACCAGCAACAAAAACCAGTTCCCGATCCTAACAGCCATCTAATCAGTTTCGAAGCGGACGAGGGAGAGAACCAGAGCTGCAGCAACCAACGAGCTTCGAGCGTGGCGGCGAACGGCAATAATAATGGCTCCCCGGGAACCGGATGGGCCCGGAGGCTGTGGATTAAGGACCGCAGAAAGGTATGGTGGGACAAGATGAACCGTCCTGACGTCCCGGATGAGGAGTTCCGGGCCGCCTTCCGGATGACCAGGGCCACCTTCGACATGATCTGCGACGAGCTCGACGCTGCCGTCACCAAGAAGAACACGACGCTCCGGGAGGCTGTCCCCGTCCGGCAGCGCGTGGCCGTCTGCATTTGGAAGCTCGCGACGGGCGAGCCGCTCCCGCTCGTGTCCAGTAGGTTTGGGCTGGGCATCTCCACCTGCCACAAGCTCGTCCTGGAGGTCTGCGCGGCCATCAAAGACGTCCTCATGCCCAAGTTCCTCCAGTGGCCCGACGAGCCCCAATTCGGCCACATCAAGAGCCGATTCGAATCGCTCTCAGGCATCCCGAATGTGGCCGGGTCAATGTACACGACCCACGTGCCGATCATTGCCCCGAAGACCCGGGTCGCCGAGTACTACAACGAGCGGCACGGGGAGCGTAACCAGAGGACGTCGTACTCGATCACCGTCCAGGGCGTGGTCGACGACCGCGGCGCCTTCACCGACATCTGCATCGGGTGGCCGGGGTCGTTGGCGGACGACCAGGTCCTCGAGAAGTCCGCCCTTTACCAGAGGGCGAGCCAAGGGCTTCTGCGCGACGTCTGGATCGTGGGCAACTCGGGTCACCCGTTGATGGATTTGGTCCTCGCTCCTTAGCCGCAGAAGAACCAAACGCGGGCTCAACACGAGTTCAACGAGCGGGTCGGGGAGGCCCAACAGGTGGCCAGGGAGGCCTTCACGAGGCTGAAGGAGAGGTGGTTGTGTTTGCAGAAGAGGACGGAGGTGAAGCTGCAGGACCTGCCGGTGGTGCTCGGTGCCTGCTGTGTACTGCACAACATATGCGAGGCGAGGGAGGAAACGATGGCCGAGGTGGAGCGGTTCGAGCTGTTCGACTACGAGATGGTGCCTAAGAAGGCCGTGAGGTCGGCGATGGCTCAGCAGGCCAGGGACCGCATCGCCCACAATCTGTTGCCCCATGGCTTTGCCCGCCCGTCGGTCCGAGGGTTCTTGGCGCATTCGAGGTGGAGCTCGGCCATAGAGGCACTGGAGCAGGGCCAGGCGCTGATCCTGTTCTCCAGGGGAGTTCGGACCATGCGCTGGTGGCAAAGCTTGGGTCAGAGGAGCCGAATCCAGTCAAAGAGATGTGACACTAATTGATGTTAAACATATTCCCACGATGAGAAGAATTGTGAACGGACCATACCATCGTCATTGAGGAGATGGATCGATTAGTGAACACCACATCTAGTAAAAGAAGGAAAAATATGATTATTTTGCCCTTGCTATTTTGAAAATTATTGTATTTCAATTCTGTCGTTACTTTTATAATCAATGAAAATTTTTGCATTGATAGACCGCAGGATGGTCGCTCCGATCTCCAACATTCTTCTAAATCAGGTAAATTGAAAATACGGATGCTAAGTCTTTCAACTTTAGGATCGAGCACTAGGTCGCTTAATCAATCTCTTAAAATATCAAATGAATGTCCAAAACTTTTAATTTACGGCATTGTGCAAGAAAATATGCTTATAACAATTTTGATCTGACACGCAAAAAAAAAAAACCGTGAAATGTAGCGCGGCCATTGCCAGCTGTTAGGGAGAAAATATTGGGTGCCCACGTGGTAGAGCTGATGTGGTCCCATCTCCACTCATCGTGTCATGAGGGCTCCACTAGTGAAAAGAAAAGGAGAAAATATTGGGAACAGACGGTTTCCCTTTCTCTGTCTCTCTCTTCACCCTTCTCTCTCTCATCCGCCTGGGTCCTTGACCATCTTTCTTCACCCGAGCCTCCGCCACTGTCATTGACAGCTTGCTCCCGAGCCCGGTCTTCGAGTGCAGGACCTGCAATCGGCAGTTCTCGCCGTTCTAGGCCTTTGGCCGGCTCAGGGTGAGCCACAAGAAGCCGAGGTTGGCGTCCAACGGCACAGTCGCAGAGATCGTCGTCGCCGGCGAAGCCGAAGACTCAGGAGTGCTCAATCTGCAGCCTGGAGGTCGCGATCGGGCAGGCCTGGAGTTCGCGATCGGGCAGGCCCTTAGGGGCCACATGAGGAGGCACCAAGCCGCGGCCAGCAAGGGGGGCGGGGGGCGACGGCGAGGGCTCCTCCTTCGTGGTGTCATTGGCGCAGGTGCTGGTAGTGAAGAAGTCAAACAGCCGGAAGGTCTTGTGGCTGCACCTGAACTTGACGCCGATGGAGAAAGAGAGCGACATGAAGTTTCGGCTAGGGACGAAGACGTCGACTCCTTGACGACGACGGAGAGCGAGAGCGACCTCAAGTTTCGATTAGGGACGAAGACGCCGACTCCGTCCATCACCGGCGGAAGCTCGGGCTTAAGGAGAAGAAGATGACGAGGGAGAGAGAGTAGGGTGAAGAGAGAGAAAGAGATAGAGAGACGGAGACGGAGACCGTCGCCGTGTGAAGAAAGAAGTGAGTTTTGACTTTTTTATTGTGGGGCCCACTCGGGACACGTGGCGCAAGATGTATGGATATAAGGACCACATCAGCAATCCTCTGTACCCAATATTTTCTCAAAGAGAAGGGGAAAATTTCTCTCCGTGCACGATCTCCCTCCTTCTCTCTCCTCGTCTTTCCCCGTCTCCTCCATTGCCATGGTTGTCGGATGTCGAGCTTGCAATCGTCGTGGCCGGCGAACCTAGAGTTTGAGCTCGAGATGCCTTGCCGGTTTGCTGCCATGGCAACCAGATGTCGAGCTTGTAGCTGCCTCACTTGTGATCGGAGAACCCAAAGCTCAAGCTTGAGTGGCCATGGCACCTGCAAGCTCGAGACATCTTGTCCCTCCCTCTCTTAGTCACCCTTCACTTCATCGACGACTTGAGCAATCCTTCCTCACCCGCATTGCTGACCGAGCCTATCGGATTTGGCCGAACGACACCGGCCATGGCTATGGATGAGCGCATGAGCCGCTCGTCCCGAGCAATGTGCCAGTCGACCATGGCTGGCCACCGCGACATCCAGCGGCCATGGCAACTGAAGAGGGAGGGGGAAAAACACAAAGGAGAGAGAGGGAGGGAGATTGTGCGGAGAGAGAGAAATTTTCCCTTTATTTTTTTTTTACTAGTGAGGCCCCGCGACACGTGTAGCACAATGAGTAGAAATGGGATCATGTCAGCTCTATCAAGTCTATATGTAATTTTTTCTCACTATTAGGTGCAAATCACGATAAATATACTTTGCATAATCGAAAATACCACGTCGTAATAATGAGAAGTGCGAACTACGAAATTCTCAACGAGATTTTATCATTTGTCCTAAAAATGAGAATTAATCACCCGATATTTCAAGGAAAACCAAGTAATCTTGGGCTTTCTTATAATAATTTTTAAAAATTATTTAAAATATTTAAAATGTCCACATCAGAATCAACAATTTCACGAAGTACAACCAAAGTCTACATTAGCGATTTCCGATCAAAATTGATCGAATTGGCTCAATTGAAACTGGTACAAAATGTTAAGACTGAATTGACATAAAAAAAGTTTAGGACTGAATTGACACAATCCAACATGTTTAGGACATCTTTTTTCTTTTTCTTTTTCTTTTTTACAACTTTCCCTCGCTTTTATGTTTGCATGAAAAAAAAAACACCGTTCATTTGGGCCTTATTGCTCCCATTCCTAATGGGGTCCGTCATTTGTTAAGCCCAAACTACAGGCCCGTTTCGAAACTTATGGCCCATTGGCACAACAGCTTCTTCACTACAAAGGTCAAATCGGTCTTTCAAAACACAAAACCACACCCCCCCGGGGCTCTCTCTCCATACCAAAACTAGCGCGCCTATTGGTGCGAAATGAGCACCACCGGTGGTGGCGACGGTGGCGGTCCGCCGGCGATGGCGGTGGCGGTGGCGGTGAAAGGAGACTTAAACGGCTCCGAAGGAGGGAGAGGAAGCCGCCGCGCCGTCCGTTGGGCCATCGAGAATCTCATGCCCAGAGCCGATCGGTTTCTCTTGGTCCACGTGATGCCCAGAGTCACTTCAATCCCCACTCCAAGTACGTTCCGCTGCCGCGTATCACGTCCATACGCGCCTTATGTTGTTTTGACAGCAATTCTTACGACCGAAGACTATAGTGATATTGATTGACCAAGTCAACGCGCGATCATTTAGATTCCATGCTGTGTTCCTTGCAGGCGGAGATCGTATACCCGTGGCGGAGTTGGACGAGAATGTGGTGGCGATGTACGTGGAGGAGACGAAAGTGAAGTTTGAGCAGGTGTTTGTTCCGTTTAAGAAAATGTGCAAACCTTGGAAGGTGAGTTTCGCTTGCTCACTCGTGTTCTGTTTTGGTTAGAACTAGTATCAACGGTGAGTGGAGAGTGGCTTGAGCTCTGATTGTGGGAATGATGGACGTACTGAGCTCGGACGATGTCAACTGAGAAACCCTCAGGTGTGAGTTTTCTGAAAAATGTAGTACATCTGCTGTCGCAAATCTGCACCGCATTCCTTACCCAAAAAAAAAAATCTGCACCGCATTTGGAATCGAGATAAGCTGTGTAAGATAGTTTGAGAAATTGAGGAAATAGAATAAGGAAGTATGACTATAGTTATACCGTGGAATTTTGCGAAGATCATTGACGGCATTTTTTAAATCTATGTTATGCATTTGATAGGTGGAAACTTTGGTGCTAGAAGATGACAATCCTGCGGCTGCTCTCCTTCGATGTGTGTCAAACTCGGGAATAAATAATCTAGTTCTTGGTTCCTTCTCATCGAACGTATTTGGAAGGTACTGTGAGTACTTATTTGGTGGGAAAGATGATCTCTATTCTTGCAGTTTCCTTAGAAAAAGAATTATGGTGTTTATGGTCGTTAGACTTAATCGGAGCGTGCGATTGCTAGACATACATTTATCGAAGCATTTATTTCCACATTTTTGGAGGAGTAGATAAATTGGAGTCAAGCTACTCTTATCACCATTTTGTATATATCCTGATAGTGTTATCTCATCAGATATAGACTTATCTCAGAAAACTTTAGAGCTATTTGCTCCGAGCTTGGAATTGTGTTTGGGCGCATGCGAGGCATAACATAAGCTTGTAATCCATGTGAAATTTATTGCAATTGTTTGCAGAACTACCATATCTTTCCACCTCTTTATCCTTAGGTTAAATCTTCCCTGAGTTTTACCATTAAATCTTAAAAATCTGTTCATCTTGCTAGGAAGCTGAAGGGAGCAGCAGTACCTGCAACTGTTCTTACCTGCGCTCCTGAAACTTGTGATGTTTTTGTCATATCTAGAAACGACATTGTCAACAAATCCGGTAATTTACTTCTATATGGTTTGTCTCCTCGTTTACTGGAGGAACTGCTTTGGAAAGATAATTCGATCTTCCCTCCTGCAGATAAAGGTTCTAGTCATGGTATGTTGACTCAAACAAACCAGAAAGATGTTTTTGATGGATCTAGTAACGCAATGTCCTGGACCAATTCCGTGTGCAGAGAATCTGACCTTAATAATAGCTTCAGAGGATCGCCGCTATCGGAGACTAGTTTTATGACTGCACTAGCTTCAGGTCATACAGATTATCCCGACGGTGCTAATGTCGATCAAGAGAGTAGACATTTGTATGTGGGAGATGCGCATAAAATAGATTTCGTCAAGCAAAGCGCATTGGTGGCTTCTAGACCAACTGAGCAGGTGGTCTTTTAAGTATTTCCAACCCTGAGAATCTTAGTATTTTGGTTGCCTGAATAATGGTTAATATGCAGTGTTCATTTTACAGTCAGATGTGCGGGCTGAAATAGAGAAGCTGCGGCAGGAGTTGGAAGACACAATTTCTATGTATGAAAGGACTTGTGAAGAACTGGTCCATTCCCAAATCAAGGTTTTTGTCTATCATTTAACAGAACTAAAACCTTATGACTAGTTTCATTAGTTTAGCTGGACATGTTTCGTGCAAAATTTTGAAAACATGAAATTGTGAAACAAATAATAAAGATCTTGCATTCAAATTTCGCTATTTTCCCAGCCAACTTCAAGTTATTATCAAAATCATAATGATTGACGGGATTCTCAGGATGCTTGTCTGTTGATTGTAAATTGCAAGTGTCTTGAGAACTAGAAATATGAGCAAATGACATGGTCTTCAAGGACCTGGCATGAAGTCGAAGAAATCATTTGATGTGGGAAGTCTGAAAGAACTCTCATACCCCTGGATTTTTTGACAATTTCTTGTGACCAAATTCTCAGGTTCAAGCACTTTCTTCTGAATGTGGGGAAGAAGCTCGAAGAGTGAATTCTGCCTTACAAAGAGAAGAAACTTTGATGCAAATTGCTGCTGAAGAGAGAGCTAAATATATGGAAGCTTTAAAGGAGGTTGAGGAGGCAAAGATTTTGCTTGCTAAAGTGGGGTATGAGAGACAGATTGCTGAATTGAATGCCCTCAAAGAGTCCTTAGAGAAGCAGAAAATTATGGATATGCTCCTCTCAAGCGATAAGAGGTATAGAAGGTACACCAGGGATGAACTAGAGTTAGCAACAAATTCCTTCTCTAAAAACAACGTGATTGGTGAAGGAGCATATGGGAAAGTCTACAAATGCAATCTGGATCATACTCCTGTGGCTGTTAAAGTTCTGCAATCAGATGCATGTGAGAGGAAAGAGGAATTCCTGAAAGAGGTGTCCCTTTAACCTGACCCTTCCTCTGTCACATCTTGGTGCTTGACTCTAGTTTCATTATGTGATTTATGTTGAGTGATTTGTTGCTGATTCATCCATGCTTAGGTTAATATCACGCATTTCATCTGAAGATTTACGTCGTCTGTGAGGCAACCTAGCTTTTATAACCTCTACTGGGGATTTCTTACTTCTTAGGACTTCTGTTACTACTTATGGGATTGCATTGTACGTCTTTTCTATAAGGATTCGCCTTCAGCTAGGGTCAATATAATCATCTATTCCTCTACTAATACTTTTATCTCCTTTAGAGCAATGGTTATGGATTACTTCTATGTTATGTTTAGATGCTACCTTCTTCATTGAATTTATTCCATTTTGTGGAGCTTCAAGTGAATTTGATCATTGTCAGTGACTATTGCTGTTTTCCCCATCCTTTGCAGGTTGAGGTTCTTAGCCAACTTCAGCATCCTAATCTGGTGCTGCTACTCGGAGCCTGCCCAGAGAGTCGTGGCCTGGTTTATGAATACATGGAAAATGGAAGCTTGGAGGAGTATATCTACCAGCAGAATGGCAAGCCATCTCTTCCATGGTTTGTTCGGTTCCAGATAACTTTTGAAGTTGCTTGTGGACTTGCATTCCTGCACAACTCGAAACCTGTCCCCATCGTACACAGGGATCTAAAACCTGGAAATATCCTTTTGGGAAAAAATTACGTGAGCAAGATTGGGGATGTTGGATTAGCCAAACTTATTTCTGATGTAGTTCCTGATAACATCACCGAATATAGGGACTCTGTGTTGGCGGGTACAATATACTACATGGATCCAGAATACCAAAGAACAGGAACTATTCGACCCAAATCAGATCTGTATGCTTTTGGAATTATTATTCTTCAATTGTTGATGGGTTGTCACCCAAATGGGCTTCTATTGAAAGCTGAGGAGGCCATTGAAAGGGGCTCCCTCGCAAGCATTCTGGACAATACTGTTAAAGATTGGCCAGTTGCTGAAACGGAGGAATTGGCTCAAATTGCTCTCAAATGTTCAAAACTTAGGTGCAGGGATAGACCAGATCTTGAGAATGAAGTCTTACCGGTTCTTAAGAAGCTGGCTGATTTTGCAAATGCTAAAGCTAGAGTTGAAAGAGAGAACGCATGTGCTCCAAGCCACTACTTTTGTCCAATCCTTCAGGTGATGATTTCAATCTACACTACGTAAATCATCAATTTTTCGTTCTTCTTCCTTTTTCTCTTTTCAGCAAATAAGCAGGCATTTTTTTTTTTAATCACATGTCCCTATAACTAATGTACCTGGTTTTGTGCATATCTTGCAGGAGGTGATGCAGGATCCATACATTGCTGCTGATGGTTTCACATACGAGCACAGAGCAATAAAGGCATGGCTTGAAAAGCACAGGGTGTCCCCTGTAACCAGGAAGAAGCTCCAGCATACGGTTCTTGTACCCAACCATGCTTTATGTTCCGCAATTCACGACTGGAGATCCCGGGTGATATTCAAAGGGAATCATGATTGATCTGTTGTAGTTTTCTGTAACTTGTTTGCTTTTATAATCTGTCTATAAAGACTGTAAATAGTTCTATAGCACGCTGTTTTCTGGAAGAATAGGACCATCATTCTTCCTTGTTCTCTCCTGTAGAAATGCCTGAACGATGGGAGAATATTGTCTATAGTCTTATAATGATGATTCTTTACCATGTGAAATCACTCCCCCCCTTTTCATTTTAACCATTTCCAGGCAAAATCAGGGATCTGGTAACTATTGTCTTGGGTAAGTATTATCATGTCCAGATCGATTAACTTCTGTATCAAGCTTCTTTTCAGAAAAATCTGTCGTAGAGCACCAAAAGGAGCTCGGGGAATGCCGGACATCACCACGTGTGGGATGACATCCAAGCGTCCGGATCATATTAATTCACCACCCCACCACTAAGAATGACATGGAACTTCACCTAATCAGACGGCGAGCAGGTGTCCGGCACACGCGCGAGTTTTGGGTCATGAAGAGATCCTCCAATGTACGTATAAATTTTCCCCATGCTTTTCCTGTTACTGTTGTCTTATGAAAAGAGTTGGTATCGTCGCCTTTGCTCAAACAGGAACTGTCCTAGGATGCGAGCCCCGCTGCAGTTATGTATCAAAAGTCACCTCGGTGGATCCTAGTTTTATGAACTTTTGCTTTTTTTACCGAAATCCAATGGCGGATGCTTGAACCACCCAAAGTTTCTTTCGCTGCATCAACTCCTGCCGATACTTTTGGAAATAAAATATACAAAGACTCTCTTTTTCTTTTTCTTTTCTTTTTTCTTTTTCCTTTTTGGGGAGGGGGGTGGGTCAATTATTGGGGAGAAAAAAAGGAAAAAGAAAAACAGAAAAACGTGCTAGAAAACAGGTGTGACGTGTCCACTGCCAGATTGGCTTCCACGATTTTCACGACATCGGTCATTTTGCAATTTTCTGGAATGATGGAAGCAATGCAATGCTACAGATTGGGGTCTCCAAGGATAAGGTATCGACAGTGACTACGATAACGCACGTGCTATTGATAAGTGATTGGTAATTTGGTGCTGGGTAAACGGGTCGACCGTGGCAAAAATCAGCTAGGTATAGAACCAAACTCAGACGAACGGACGTGGTTATTTTTACCGTACCTAATGTAATCACTCCTACGTGACGTTATCACTCCATTGGTTTTTTTTTTTTAATTGCAGGAAAGCTCGTTTTTATGAATAAAAACGTCAATCAAAAGATGAAAAACAAAAGGCCTTTGCGCCACCGCGATGTTTTTTCAATTCGGATGGCTGATCATCATCCAATCGTCGATTTTCTCCCTGCTCAGCCGTGTAAACATTGCGATGGAGTGGCTTCTTTTTTCCCTTCCGCACATCGCTACCTATTGATTAAGAGTGCGCATGATAACACTTCAGAAGCAGAATTTTTGCTCTAGAAGTGTTTTTAAAGTTGAAATCCATTTGGCAAAGACACTTCAGAAGTGCTTCTGAAATTGAAATCCGTTTAGTATTGAGATTTTTCACTTCTGAAAGAGGTTTCTACTTCTGATTAGATTTTTGGCCAACTTTGAAAAGTTGAAAATTGTAACTTCTCAGCTTTAGAAATCACTTCTTAAACTACACCGATCTTCGCCGATCAACACCTGGCGCCCGATCGCCTCCAGTCATCGGCCGCCGTCGCTGATCTCCGTCGCCGGTCACCAACCGGGGTCGTCGTCGTCGCCAATGCTAATCGCCAATCACCGGCCTTCGATTGCTATTCACCGGTGCCATTAACACCGGTCTCTACTGACCACCACCGTGGAAAATTTTGTTAATAATGTTTCAAAAATAGAAATTTTATCAAATACATTTATTTGATCATAAATTTGACAAAAAATTTAAAAAATCAAATTCTGATTTTGACGTATAAATTGAAAAATCAGCTATTACTTATGGTGGTATTTCTTAAGCATAATTGTTAGCATGCACACCCTAAAGTTTCGTAATCGATGCTCTCGGGCCCCTTCGTCAACTTTCTCGCTGGTTAAATAAAAAAAAAAGACATTGGAGCCTTTCTGCCATTTCTGGGACCCTGCTTTTCAGCGTGACGCGATTGTGGCGTCATAAAGCGAGAAGAGAGCAGGGCAATTTAGACGTCATCAATGACGTGGGTCACGACAACGACGTCCCGCAAGACACCACATCCCGATGTCAAAACGGCATTGGGGATGTTGCGGTGTGCGCTCCCGCGCGCTGCCCATTGACAACGTAAGTCGCTCATCCCCTTCGTACGGCGTTAGTTCCCACTTGTCCGCTCCGATCCTCTCCCTCCCGATTGATTTGATTGCTCTTCTGCCGTCACCCCTGATTTGCGAAATTTCTTTGCCATTTTTTCTTTAAAAAAAAAAAACCTCGCGTAATATTTTAGATTTTAACTGAAAAAAACGAAAAAAAAAACGTTTTCACCTAAGTGAAAACAAACAGTTTATACAACTTGCTCAGAAACAAGACAAGCGCAATCGATACTTTGAAATCAACAATTTTCTCGTCAAATATATTTTGATGAGCTACATGAAACCGCCTTTGGGATACGTAAAATTAAACATTATCTCATTATAAATATTTGATGGTGATATAGGTCATTCTATACTCCAGAAAGTAACCATCGTGTCTTTAAACTTTGCACGAACCGATTGATTCGATTTGTAGATATGCAATCAAATCAAAATTGAATTGAACCATAAATTCATAAATCGTGAACTCTTAGCCACTAAGGAGCGCTCGAATTGGTATTAACTTGTTTTCCTTAAAGTACGATTGACAAAGTCTACTTAAATACAATTAAAGTTATGAAAATGATCTGCAAATGCTGGTTGTTCAACTTCAAGAAACTATTTCTAGGGAATAAAATATAGAAACGTGTTGGATTTAAGCACACATAAGCAGATTTAGATCTACATAGTAATAGCCCAATGTTTGTAAATTTCACGCGGTCAGTGTCAAATTAAATTCAAATTCCAAGCTGCTAAATTTCTCTCTTTCTTTTCCTTTATAAAATCAGGGGTTCTAAAGCTAAGAACCAAATGGCAAGCATTCTTAAGAAAATTATTACCTCAAAAGGGAACAAATAATAGGGTTTTTTTTTTTGTTGGAACAAATAATAGGGTTAGTATCATGAAAAACTACAAACCGGTACATTTGCGATAAATTTACCCCAAAATTATTTTTTTGACCATAAAAAATCTCAAACTAATACGATTGTGATAAATTTACCTCAAACTGGTACACATATGACAAATTTATCCCAAAATTATTTTCTTTATTATCAAAAATTCCAAACTAATATGCTTGTAACAAATTTACCCCAAACTATTTGTTCATCTGCACAAATCCTAAATCGGTACAAATTTGATACATTTATTCTAAATTAATTTTTTACAAAAAAAAAATCTCAAATTGATATACATGTTACAAATTTATGCTACGTCAGTTTTAGTTAAATTGAGTTAATATCATGAAAACCCCTAATTGATACACCTATAATAAACAGAAACTAACGCATATACCCAGCAATTGTCGCGTGTCATCCAACTTAGCAATTTGGCATTAAAATTTGACGAAAATTAAGAATGATTATTTGTCATATATGTATCAGTTAAGGATTTTTTATGGTTAAAAAAATAATATGAGGTAAAGTCATCATAAATGTATCAGTTTGAGATTTTTGGTGGCATTAATCCACAATAATAAATAAGGTTCAATTTGCTTTCACGAAAAAATATTAATGTATTTTTTCAAAAATTATCGCTTGAAAAAATTAACTAAGAATTTTTTTTAGTTACAACACTTTTATGAATGATGAAAATATATCTCGTTCCTCCATTTTTATCCACGAAGACTTTTTTTTTTGTTTTTTGCACATTCACGACATACTTTGCCATCTCTATCTCTTATCCCAAAATGGAAAAATAAAACGATTTAGACAAAAGGGTCGACGACGAAATGGGAATAATATACTATTGCTTCGGGAGAATTTCGACTAAAGATAAAATAAATAAATCAAATGCTATACACAATCATCGGGAGGGTTCATCAATCGTCAGTACTGTGTTTAAGTATTCATCTCGATTCGTTCAAACAATCAATCAAACGGCTGCTGGACACCAGCCAGGAAAAAAAAAAAAAAGGGTGGTCGGTGAGTCAAAACGGTGGAGGAAGACGGAGAATTTTTTGGCAGAACGGATAAATATGGAGATGTCCCAATCAAGGGCTTCCGTCGAAATGAAGAGGATAAGCCTCTTTCTTCGGTCGAGTCAACAATGCTCCTTGCCTTTCTGTCTCTTCCAACCGAAGGAGGAGGATGAGGAGGGATCCGCAGCTGACCTCCCCTCCAATTTGGTCTTGTTTTTTTTAATGTTTTTTCACGAAGCTTCTCATGCCTTTCCTTTCTCGTGTGCCGATGTCATCCCAACCATCAGCCCTTTTTTGTTTTTTTTTGTTTTTTGGCCCCCTTCCTGGACAAGCCAGTGGGGTCTTTGATCTAGGGTTTACCTGCCAAGATATTTCTGTAGGTAAACTCGAGCTACTTAAACACTTTCGATGTAATCAGATCCCGTAATTTCGCGTGACGTTGAGCCTCACGGTTTCTTATGGTGTACGCTCTCGACTTGTTATGAACTCATGGCACGATTATTAAGGCCAAAGACTCGTTTGCTCAGCAGGCTCGAACTCGAGAAATGCCATCAGCAAATACTATTGTCAAAAGACGTTTTGGCCACCGTGAGGCAAATAGAATAACTATTCTATTCCGAGTGTCGCGTGAGCCGATCAATCTCGGGCCACGGAATTTCTCTTGCTCCACCACAAAGAATGACTGAAAAGGCAACACCCGAAGCTGATATAATTCGGGTCGAGTGTCGACAGAGCTGGACAAGCTTCACCAATTCCTCTTATTAGATGCTTGGTTTAAGTCGTTCCGAAAACTTCAGCCGAAACAAGGAAAAACTACGGAAATTCCCCAATCGCTGTGAAAATATAACATATAAAATTTAAGGGAAAATCTCAAATAATAGCTTGAAATGCACATTATTTTAAACAAAGTTATGGAGTGGCCAAATCATTTCAATCTCAAAAAATAGCTTGACCTCACAAACCAAGGGGCATTTTCATCATTTTACTTTTTTTTCCTGTTCTTTTTCTTTTTCTTTTTTTCTCTTCCCTCCGTAGTCCATCACCGGATTTAGGCAATGGCCACCAATTCTATTTCCAAGTACCGTGACCAAAAGGAACTCCCAGCTTTCATCTCTTAGGCAAGGGCGACTCTCACCCGCCTTAGGTGAGAGTGACCCTCACCTAAGGCCATCATTGAAGGCTAGGGAGGCAAGGAGAAAAAAGGAAAAAAATAGAAAAAATAAAATAAAAGTAAAAAAATATATATTTTTTCGTTGTGTTTTTAAAATACCCTTCTTCGACAGCCGAAATAGTCATATGGTTGCCAGCCGATGAAAAGTTCATTTGAGATGATATAAGCACTTTAGATTTTTATTTGAGATGGTTCGAATATTTCAAGCCTTAAAATCCACATAATATCCTCGTTTGAGGGGAAAAAAAAAAGATGGCAATGTAGGATCTTGTTTTAAAAAATTTCTCAAATTTTAAGGAACTCACTAGCAAATGTCCGAAACGCCCTCCCAACTCCCCCAACCGCGTGAAAATTCGCTGCGCCCTTATTTTTATTTTGCATCTTTGCTCGTCCCATCGAGATCGAGGTGCAGAGCAGTCAACCACACGGAGAGAGAGTCAAACCGCCGTCAAACACCGCGTTCACACTGCCGCACACGCTTCCCTCCTTCCGTATTTAAACTCCCCACCTCTTCTTTCTCCTTCCTCCATCCCGAGCCACCACCTTCGGCTTCGACAATGGAGATCTCTTCCTCCCCGTTCCTCACCCAGGAAGACTACTCTCACATCTTCACCTTCTTCCAGCAGTACGACATGGACGCCTTCAACCTCCTCTCCAACACCTCCAAGCGCCGCCGCTTCGACGACCCCGACGACCACGATTCCGAGGCCTCCGTCCCCGCCGCCCCCCTGGAGGTCTTCCCCTCCCTCTTCTCTTTCGACGGCGACGGCGACGACGCCGCCACCGAAGATCGCGACCGGAAATGGGTCCGGGTCGAGGAGCACCCGCTGCAGAAACCGGTTCCCTGTCCGAACAGCCAGCAGATCGGTTTCGACGCGGACGAGGCTAAGAACAAGAGCGGCGGCAATAAGCGAGCTCGCCGCGCCGCCAATGGCAATAACAGTGGCTCCCCGGGTCCGGTCGAGCCGGTTACCGGATCGACCCGGAGGCTGTGGGTTAAGGACCGCAAAAAGGAATGGTGGGACAACCTGAACCGGCCCGACGTCCCGGATGAGGAGTTCCGGGCCGCCTTCCGAATGAGCCGGGCCACCTTCGACATGATCTGCGACGAGCTCGACGCTGCCGTCACCAAGAAGAACACGACGCTCCGGGAGGCCGTCCCCGTCCGGCAGCGCGTGGCCGTCTGCATCTGGCGCCTCGCGACAGGCGAGCCGCTCCGGCTCGTGTCCAATCGGTTCGGTCTCGGCATCTCCACCTGCCACAAGCTCGTCCTCGAGGTCTGCGCAGCCATCAAGGATGTCCTCATGCCCAAGTTCGTCCAGTGGCCCGACGAGCCCCAATTGGGCCACATCAAACGCCGATTCGAGTCTCTCTCGGGCATCTCGAATGTGGCCGGGTCAATGTACACGACCCACGTGCCGATCATTGCCCCGAAGTCCCGGGTCGCCGAGTACTACAACAAGCGGCACACGGAGCGTAACCAGAGGACGTCATACTCGATCACCGTCCAGGGCGTGGTCGACGACCGCGGCGTCTTCACCGACATCTGCATCGGGTGGCCGGGGTCGTTGCCGGACGACCAGGTCCTCGAGAAGTCGGCCCTGTACGAGAGGACGAGCAGAGGGCTGCTGCGCGACGTCTGGATCGTAGGCAATTCGGGTCACCCGTTAACGGACTGGGTCCTCGCGCCTTACACGCAGAAGAACCAAACGTGGGCTCAACACGAGTTCAACGAGCGAGTGGGAGTGGTCCAGGGGGTGGCGAGGGAGGCCTTCGCGAGGCTGAAGGGGAGGTGGGCGTGCTTGCAGAAGAGGACGGAGGTGAAGCTGGAGGACCTGCCGGTGGTGCTTGGCGCCTGCTGCATACTTCACAACATTTGCGAGACGAGGGGTGAGGGGGTGACGGAGGCGGAGCGATTCGAGCTGTTCGACGACGAGGTGGTGGCGGAGAGGGCGGTGAGGTCTGCGGCGGCTCAGCAGGCCAGGGACCACATCGCCCACAATCTGTTGCACCACGGCCCGGCCCGGCCCTAACTGCGTTTCTATAGCTGTAAAGATAGCTGTTGAGAAGGAGACCATACATGGAATCTTTTTTGAGGCCTCTGGTGTATTTTTAGGGCCGGACATATTCTTTTTCGATGTACTTAGGTTGGGGGTTTAGGAATTGTGGAAATAAACAGATCACGTTTTTGAAACTATAAAGTTCACCCTATTTTAGCGGGCATCTTCCTTCCTCGCCGTAGCCTCGAGATGGAATAGGTAATCACGATGTGCGTTGCCATGCCGGTTTTGTACGCGGACCTCTGCCCAAATGTCGCCCCCTGGGGCGAAGTTAATCAGCTTCGGTCAACGACTTCCTCCTTCCTTTCTTGTATTGCCCACCCACACAACCGACTCGCATATTTACGAACCCCTCGATCGAATTCAAACCTATCTTGAGCATCATATAATTAATAATAGTATCGTCCTCATAAACCATAACGTACATCACAACCAATTTGAAAGCGGCAGCACAAATTGGTTACAAACCGCAGCAGTAAATGTTCAATCCTGTCTTACGCGTTGACTCGAATAATCGTCGTAATTTTGCTTTTGACTTCATCGGGTGATTGATACTACTTCTCTCTTTGCGTTTGTAAACCAATTTGCTCCTATTTAAGAATAGAATGATAGCTACGCGCCAAGCCGATAGAAGCTCGCCCATAGAAGATGCTCGTTGCTATTCGCTATGGACAGCTTGCGCTCCGAACTTGTTAAAGTCATAGCTCCCTCTACGGAAATCCATTTCAAGCAATCTTACAGCTCAATCGAAACTTAATCGACATATTACAAAAGCCCTAACATGACCAACCCTTATAGACAACCGAAAACGAAAAAAATAAGATCTCGAAGTCTACCGTTCACGCAATACATCCCCACATTAGATATGAAAATCTAGCTCCGGACAAACTACCCCGGGCTAAGAAACAAGAAGGAATGTTGTTTGGACAAGAATAATAATATTGCTTTGCTAGACACTATGTATGTACGGCCCATGAAATGGCGCAATGGCCGTGATTGTTGTGCCCTGGAAAAACCTCGGTTATATATATGTATATATAGTCGTTGCTGTCAGCCCGTCCCTACTACACCCCTTTGTTTGACGAAAAGACAGTTTTCGGTTGAACGTTTTACTGGTAAAACTAAAATCCAGTTCGTTCCCTTGTCCATCCTGACCGTTCGATATGCCGTGCAACTGTGCTGCGCTCTCAAGTCCTCGGTTCCATCCATAATTAGTTGAGATCTCCATCTGTCGAGCTCTCGTAGTTTCGAATAAAAATCCCACAAATTACTGAACTCGAAGCTAAAAAGGGCGACGACGGAGCGTAAAGACCCAACGTTCAATTTAACAAACCAAGATTGATAAATCAATTATTCTTTGAGTGCATTTATCTTAAATGAAGAATCGCCCTCAAATTGTATGTGCGCATCTCGATCCTTTTAAATATGTGGGGGATATAAATCGTGTGTGTTTACATTGCTTACACTCCTTTTTCCATAATTAAGTGATCTCAATTACTCTTTTTTTTTTTTTTCACAAAGAGCAAATCATTCCCCATTCCCCTTTTGGTTATATTTTTCCAATTGCATGATCATGCATGCTCTTATTAATGGGAAAATAGAGATGAATTGTGCGAAGAAGTGAGTCAAGAGTTTATGTTAACGCGAAAAAGATTTTGTGCGCGCTAGATCCGTGCTGCTAGCAACAATTCAAGCATTTCTTTTTGGGACATTCCTAACTTTTATAACTCTATTTGAGAGGGCCACAAAATTTTTAGTTAGGAATTTAATGCAACGAGTATGAAAAATGTCCGAAATTCTCTAAGTTGTGTAGTATCCTATAAAAAAAAGAGAGGAGAAGATTATGATAATGACAAATCATTTATTGTTTAGGATGATTCCTTGCATCTTGGTACTAAGCCTAACCAACATGAGCTGAAATATTTTTCAATTTCCCGTAACGTCTCAGCACTTTGAATTTATTTTCCAATATTAGGGAAGCAAAACAGGGGCAAATACGTAATTCGACAAGGGCCAGTTCATTGCCGATCAAAAATACAGGGGAAGAGGAGGCTGCTTCGTCCTCCATAGCTTTGTACGAACCTCTCCGATTCGGAGCCCCGAAGTTGCAATTCGAACCCGTTTCGCGTCAACGGCCGTGCTTGGTTCGCTTCTTCTTGTTCTCCAGAATCGAGCGAGCTTATTTCCTCTCCTTTTTTTTTCCCCTCCGGCGTCGCGATCGGAGAGGTAAATTCTGCATTAATTATCTGCTCACTTTGATTGAAGTTCTAGGGTTCGATTCTCGATTGAGAGCTGGTTGTTGATACGTTGAGCTGGATTCTGGTACTTGTTTCCGGCATTTTCCGTTGATTCAAGTGGCAGCATCTGCAATTCATGTTTTGTTGTGCGGTGCTTTAATGCTTGGTATAATTTGGACGGGTTCTTGCGTGTTCAGCTGTGATTGGACCGGAGTTTGAATCAATGCGTTTCCTAAGGAAACGTGGCGGTCAAGTTCTCTGTATGATGGACTATTTAAGTGTGTGGAAATGTTTTCTCTGATTTAAGTGGTGGAAAGAGAGAATGGAGGAGTTTTGGACTTGAACTAAGCAGAGAAGGGAAGTAAGTTTTAGGCAAGTTATCATTGGTCTGAATAGAGAAAAAGAATGTGATCTTCCCGGAGTGAAGCGTTGCTTGTGTGGCGCATGCTTAATAGGGAGCTAGCATGAGGAAGTATAAATTATTGTTGCGACTGGTTGCATCCGGATGTCACGCTGAATTTTTTGGAACAATAGATGTTTAGCATTAGTTTTTAAGTTGAAGGGTAATGAGGAAACTAGACTTGCTATTTATATTTTTTATGACGATTCTAGCAGCAGTAGACTAAGGAAAGAAACCATCAAGTGGCTTTTGAATTATTTACTTTTCTCTTGGCTATTTCAGTTTTAGTAGCTTTGTCAAGGCTGAGATAGTGTTTGAGCTGGATGTTATCAGGCCGTGAATTTAAATATCTTGCCCTAAATGGGAAATACTACAGTTAATCTTTCGCTCGATGTTTGATCGCACTGGCATGGACTTTTCTCTGCCTGTTTGACTTATTGTGTAGGCAGATAAGAATTTAAATGTGGCCCACTATGGCTATCTAGATCCTCTTTTGTTGCTGGTACATCCATGAGTACCAGGAAGCTCCTTTTTTGTGGGATCTCAATTTACAAAAGTTTGATCTTAAAATACTCATATTCGTTCTGATTCAAATTGTGGGGTGCTATGACTACTCTGATGAGATTTCAAACATACAACGTGAAAGCAACTTTCATTTTACAGACATATTCAGGTGATATTTACACAGCATATTTCTGCTTCTAGCCCAAGTCTCATGCTTAATAGTTCAACATTTGTGTATGTTGAAAGATCTCTTTGGATGGGTATTTTTGGGAAGTTACAGTGCTGATACTCAGAACAAGAAATGTTGAATAGCAAGACATTTTGTGCATCAACAGATTGCACCAGAAGATCTAAAGAACCACAGCATATATCTGGTTCTAGCCCAAGTCTCATGCTTAATAGCATGCATTTGCATAAGTGGAAAGATCTCTTTGGATGAGTATTTTTGGGAAGTTACATTGCTGATACTCAGAACAAGAAATGTTGAAGAGCAAGACATTTTGGGCATCTACAAGTTGCACCAAAAGATCTAAAGAACCGCACGAGGATAATATAGTAAATTATGGAACTAGAGTCGATAAGCTTTCCAGTTGAGCAGATTGGACGTCCTATAATTTTTCCACTGCTGAGAGATTACTGATGTTTCGGCTCCTAGTTATTGTGAACAGATCGTATTGAAATAAAAATTGGGAATGGGAGTTGCAGAATGATGTTAAGAGCAATGGAAAGCACACATGCTATTGAAGTGGAAGAATGTTTAACAGAAACCGAGACAAGGGAATGGACATCAGCACAATTTTTTGCGGAATAAACACTAAATCATCTGCAATGTAGGATGCTGCGCATTTTACTCAAATTAATTAACCACAAGAATAGGTTGTGCTCTCATGTCAATGCACTGATCATTTCCTTGTTCACTAGTCATTTTTCCTGAAAGAATAAAGCATTTATTGCTGATTTGTAATAAAGCGCAATACACGATAGATACTATCGGTTATGATCAAATGAAGAATAAAGAAAATTTTAATAGAAGAAGAGAGATAACATGGTGCATAAATGACCGAAAGGACCGTCCAGTTGATGTTCGCAATTCTGTTGAATTAGATATAGTTCTTAGTAGAATGTTACACAGATTCAGTAATGGTATGGCATCTATTGATTCTAGTATCATAAGTTCCTTGTTTTATTGTTGTATTTATTGCTTGTTGGAATATATAAATATTAAACCACGCATTCTTTATATATAAATATATAAATAGGAATTTTTGGGTTGGACTTTCTAATATGGTATCAAAGCCAGTGTTATTTCTTTCCGCGTATGTGGGTCCACCACCCATTAGTCAATTCTCACGTGTCGCGTGATCTGGCTTGCACGTGAGAGAGGGTGTTGTAGTAGTTGTTGTTGTTACACATCTCTTGTAAATGGGTTTTGTATACTCTTTATATTCATGTGATTTCATTCTACCTAATAGCTTAAGCTTTTGGATTGAAATTTCTAACATGGTATTGGAACAGTAGGTCCTAAGATGAATATGTCCATGCTTAGTACTAGGCAAAAGACCAGACTAAGTGTGAGGGGGAGTGTTGGAATATATAAATATAAATATATAAATATTAAACCACGTCTTCTTCTAATAGCTTAAGCTTTTAGAGCAGCCCACGAAATCTTTCATTGCTAGAGTACTTTGCGGACTTACCTTTTCACGTTTGTTAGAAAGGGGCGAGAGAAATGTTCATCTATCAGTATGGTTTAGAAGCTACTGTTTAAAAGATATATTTTCATGACTAGTTGAGATTGATTGAATCCCCCTTTGCTAAGGGGCCAAGAGATGGAGGATTTTATGCACCCTTTCGAATTCTTTGTCAGCTTTAGTGAAGTGATTATCCAAACAATGAAGGATGACTGAAGTTTTTCTGGTACTGGAAAAACAGCTTTAGAACAGGATCTTTTTGTACTTATCTGCTCGAACTTCTTGTCAGTTAGACCCGCATTGGCAGTTTCTGGACTTAACTCATGCTGTTCATAATGCTGGTCAAATACCAATCTTTGATATTAGTCTAAATCTTTGCGATAGAAGCAGTGTTAGAACTATTTCAGAGTTATTCACTCTTTTCTTGCCTGCTAATTTTTGCAGGTGACTCAGTTTACCTTCTTGAGGGCATATAACTGATCCTTATGTCCAGCAGCACTGCAGTTTTGTCATGTTTCAGACTGCTTATCAGATATGTGGCATTGATGAATTAGAGAACCTGATGCAATGGCATCATCCAGTAAATTTGATCTGTCTTCTGGCAGCCCCGATACGTCACTATATGGCAGTGGGTCGCATGGATCCCACATAGCAACTCCAATGGAGAGATCAGGCAGCTTTCGTGAGAGCATGGAGAATTTAATGTCAAGGAATAGTTCTTCAATAACACAGACGGATTTTATGAATTTCTTCCAAATGGTTGACTTGAAATTGATGGCTGCGGATCATAAGTCTAATAAACAGGGTGACTTAAAACGAGGTATAAGTGTTGCTCTGGGCTTTTCAGCTGACGATGCTCCTTCAAACATTCCAAAAGGCAAGCTATTAGGTTCGCTATCTCTGGAGGAGCTTAAACGGATCAGAATTGGTTTGCGTGAGACTTCTAATAAGGCCAGGTAGTTTGTTGTGTATCTCATTTTGGATATTGGAAATTGGATCAGTTTGTGAAAGTGCTTTATTTGGCAGGGAACGAGTGAGAATGTTTGGCGAGGCATTATTGATACTAAACAAGTTTCTCCCAAGTGTATCTACAAAGAAGAGATCTCGTTCTGATGCTTTTTTGAATGATCGCTCCGGTGCTATGATATCCAATGACCGATGTATGGCTGGATCTGGCCTTGCTAAGATAGGAACCCAAAATAACACTACCACTGGTGGTTTTGAGCTTGGTCTGCTAAAGTCAGAGGAGCGGACTAAAGGCTCGGTTCCAAATAAACGCACTCGGACCTCATTAGTGGATGCAAAGGTTTATTTTTCGATTAGCTACTTTAAAATTTTAGAAAATTGTTTGTGTTTTTTGCTATAATTTGCATATAGCCTCTCTGTGCTGGCTGGTGATCTTCTAATTCTGCTTTGAATGAAGCTAATATATTCAACTATGACAATTCTCCTGCCCTGGTTATTGTGTCGTATCTTACTTATTTTTCGCCTATTTAGTCCCGATGCAACAATTTCGTGCTAATATTGCCGGTTGTTTCAAAACTCTGCATCCACTATCCATTGTATTTGGGGGTGCCATGGCAATTTGTGTGCTCAGAGTGTGTTTGTGTGGTGTTAAGTAATAAATGTACACTTAAATAACTCATTCCAGCTCGACATGTTTAATTTATCTTGTCCAGATCCCACTTGGAACACAACTCATTATATTAGATACCGTGGTTGTCAAGGTTCCAAGGTGGCTAGGGTAACCCTTTTGATATTTTTGAACCTGAAACCCATTGTTTGCCCTATTACCACCCTGAAACTGGAGCAGGTGGAATCCACAAGCTCTAGGGTCGTTCTAGGTTCCAAATTTCTCGTATTTTATATTTAATTCCTTTTATTAAGTGAATGACATTTTTTTCCACAGATATGTCTACCTAATATAGTTCGTATCGATGCAGAACGCAATCACCCAATTATTTGTGACTTGTAAAATATAAAACCAAATAAGCTGAGTTCGATTACAGTTGTCTCTTCCTCCTCATCGGTTTTGTAAAACCAAATGTAGATGTAGCAATGTGGCCCTATGGCTTAATAGCAGCAGTCGACGAAGATAGCACATCTGTGGAACCTTCTGAAGCCTTGGCAGCTAAGATGGTTAACTTTGTTGCTAAACGAATGCAGATAAAGAATTTTTCTCGACACTGTTATGATAAACAATCTCGCCGACCCCAATTAGATTGGGATAAAGGTGATGTTGATGTTTTTTTGGTAAGGAGGGTGATGTTGATGTTGACTGTTATGATAAACAATGTAATTCTATTTATTTGATAGATAAATGGATACGCCTGTTAATTAGTTTTTTTGCCTCTTTATTTAACGTTTTTAGGACATCGACAAGGCACCCGCTAGTGTAGTGTCAATGAGAATTATGCTCTAGTTTATGTTAGAAATTGCCGCCCAATTCTTTATTTTGAGTTGATTTGGTAGAAGTGCATTGACTGGCATATCAGTTAGTATCTTGCTATATTACTTCTTGGAATATCAGTGAGGCCTTGTTATGTGTGTTCTTGGTTCATGATGTTGCTCGTCATATTGGGTAAATAGTAACTGTGGATTCTACTTATGTGTGTGTGGCCTTATTAGCTTACTGATCTTCTTTTTGAGCTGCAAAAGTTTTATTCTCTATTTGTTGCATTGGGTGGGTTGACATTTTCTCTCCGATTGATATAGACGGATGCACGGGCTAATACATCAGTAAGGACATCTGGGCCTGCTGATAGGGAAAGGGAACTTCCTAAGCTAGCAAATAGTGGTGTACTTCAGTGTGAGGAAAGGACACTGTCAATCGGCGTTGATGGTTGGGAAAAGTCTAAAATGAAGAAGAAGCGGTCTGGAATAAAGTCGGATTTTCCACCAGGTATACTCTCTGCTAAACCTGCCGATGGTTACCGGGATTCCAAGCAAGGAATGCAGCAAAGATCTGTTAATGATGCCCGGCCAAAGTTGAATAATGAGTCGAATGAGTTCAGGTACATCATCTTATAATTTTCTAAATAGTCAACCATTCAATTTTGGTTATGCTAGTATCACAGAAATGATGTCTGTATGACTGCCTCATGTTTTCCCATTACTGTAGAGTGGTTGGTGGAAGAAGTTCAGGAATTAAGACAACATTTGCATCTCTCTCTGAAGATTGCCTCCTAGTGCTTCTACTCTTCTTCTTCATATTTTCTTAAAATAATAATGACAAAAAGTGATCATCCTTATAAGTTCAAGCAATAGATATAGACTCGGTGTTAACAAACTCAATGATATATCGAGTACGCGGGAAAATAATAATCATTGCAGATCAACATTTTTGGTGCATGAAATTTCCTAACATTGCCGAACAATTGTGCATTTCAGGTTTCACCAGACATGTACTCTTGATTTTCTTGTTATATGCACAATTTCTGAATAATTTCTGAAAACCACAATTGGGGCAAGCCCCAAGTCACAAGCGGGAGTGAGCAAAGTTAATCGGAACGGATACATAAAAAAATTGGTGTAGAAAGACTGCTGTTTCAGTCAGTAATTCAATAATGGCCGAGGTGAATAATTTTGGCTTTCACTAGTATGGATTATCCTCTTTTCACCTTCACTTTTTCAGCAGGCTAATGCTAAAAGTTATTTGACTATTCTTTGGCTACAAAGGATGGAAATCACTGTAGTCACTTGATAAGTGGTCGACAAAACAATCGATCTGCACCCATATTGGAATTTGTGATATTTCGCATTAGTAAATTTTTTAATTTATCTCTTTTTCATATCTGGTTTTTGATACTACAAGCAATTGCATGTTGCTGATTCTCTGTAGTTTGCATGAAAATAAAATGGTGGATTGATCACTGAATGCATCTTCCTTGTGTTCACGTCATACCTGCTGAGAGTGAAAGTTGTTTTTAACCTTCTAAAGAAAAGTTGGACAGTATCATTTTTTATTGTTGATATATGAAAGATTGAAATCTTAAAGTTTATTGAGTTGGGTTATGTGCAACTGTGCTATTCTGTAAGTAACTCTAAAATTGTATCTATATATTATGGCTATGCTTGCTGGGCGTTGTTTCAGAGGAAGTGTGCCTGAGGAAGAGACCATGGCAATGAGTCTCGACTCAGATTCAACATCGAGATTGGATAATCTGAAGGAGAAGCGAGAAAGCTATCCTAACTGCAGATATTATAAACTGCATAAACTCAGAAAGTTCTAACAAAATTTAAATTGACATAATTAATTCACTTGACTAGAAGCGACGTACCTGGCCAGCTTAGATAACAGCATTAAATGGGCATTGGTATCCTCATTGTTCATAGGATACTTAAATAAGTGTGAGATGTTTAATGTGTTTTGCAACTATTATTCTGTATGAAAAGGGTTGAAATCCTCTTTTGTTTGTTTAAAATTTTCTGCACATGCAAGAGATTTTAGCACCTCTTGCTACTGTTTGAGGTGCACTGGATCGATATATATTTTTATTTAAAATTTTAGACTGCAAAGCCAAGTTATGATTATCTTTACCTGGAGTTGGTTGTTTATCTACTTGTATTCCTATTGAGAACTTCCGCTAGTTGAAAGAAATTATATTTCCAGTAATTGAAAGACATTACATTCGCATGGCAGTTTTCATAATGATCCAGGGGCACGAGCGTCATACTTGCATATCGTCAAACACTGTATCTGGCGAAAGACTCTTATTGAAGTGATTCAGCGGCAAAGTTGAAACCCATTTTCTTTTAGGGTTTATTATGCAATCACCATCTCAACTGTCATATTGTCAAAGAAGTAGCCAGCTCTTTTCTTCCACTATATACTTCTTATGGAACGTTAATTAGATGAAGCTGAGTCTTTCTTTCTGATGCCTATTAATGTAGACCAGGAGTTGGTAATGGAACCCCTGGAGTTGGAAAAGCAGAAGCCATCTCTCAAGGTAGCTTCTGTGCACGTACTTCATTACCTAAGGCTGACCTGGACAGCAGTTCCCGTGAGAAGAAAGATCGTCCTATCTCAGACAAGGAACGGATAAATGTCAAAACTGTCAATAAGTATGAATCATATTCTCAGCTTCAGATATAAATTCTCAAATATTGAAATATTGTTGCATGTAAGCGGGTTCTCATTTGCTTCGTATCAGCTAAATCTGCTGTGCCAATTATTATCTTGGTTTGTTTTAGTTAATAGATTCTTAATTCTTGACTTTCGAGTTTCTGACATGATGAGAGCTCTCTTATTTCTCACTGCAAGAACTTCTTATTAGTTTAACTTTTTTGTCAATTTGACATTCTGTACAGTTGCATTCATTTAAGATTTCTCTATCTTGTTGAAACCAGGACAAATGTCCGTGATGATTTAACTTCTGCAAGTCCTACATCTAGCACAAGAATGAATGCATCTGTTAGAGGTCCAAGATCAAGTTCTGGTGTCGCACCCAAGTTGTCCCCTGTTGTCAACAGTCCAACTGTGTCTAATGATTGGGAGATCTCGAATTGTACAACCAAGCCTTCTGTTGCTGTCGGGGCTCAAAGTCGCAAACGCACAACATCGGGGAGATCTTCTTCTCCACCTGTTGCGTGCTGGCCAAGGCCTCAGAAGATTTCCAGAACTGCTAGGAGAAGAAATTTTGTTCCATCTGTTCCGAGTAATGACGAAAACTCTCCTATGGACACCAGTTGCGATGTTGTGGGGAATGAAGTTGGATTGGGGTTTCCCAGACGTACGGCTAGTAGTTCTCCTCAGCCTGTTAGACTGAAAGCTGACCCATTATCTTCTACCCCGTTATCAGAAGGTGAGGACGTGGGAGCTGTTGAATTCAAATCGAAGGATAAGACCAAGAAGTCTGATGAAGTGCATGAGAAATCTGGTCATTCTGTACAGAAGATTTCATCTATGGTATCATCATCAAGGAAGAATAACTTAATTCCAAGGGAGGACCTAGGCGATGGTATCCGAAGGCAAGGGAGGAGTGGGCGCGGTTTTACTTCCTCCAGATCCCTCTTGCCAGTATCAAGTGAGAAGCTTGGCAATGAGGATACTG
This sequence comes from Rhodomyrtus tomentosa, assembly GCA_028455895.1. NCBI lineage: Eukaryota > Viridiplantae > Streptophyta > Magnoliopsida > Myrtales > Myrtaceae > Rhodomyrtus > Rhodomyrtus tomentosa. The sequence continues at coordinate 39,942,647 of JAPCWY010000004.1, forward strand.
CACAACAGCTTAAAAGTACCAAACTTGGTTTTGACAGAACTGAAAGGTGCAACTTACTTTCCAGTCATTTTTTCTTAGGAAATCTAACTAATTCAAGGAGACTGTTAGGTTTCATCTATTAATTATGATCTCTTTGTATCATACTCACAGCAAAGCTGGCCGTCCCACGTCTAGGAAACTTTCTGACAGAAAGGCCTATACTCGTCAACGGCAGACATCAGTAAATGCAGCTGCAGATTTTCTAGGTATTGTGTTCAGCCTTGTCCATTTTGTGTTTCATTTTTGGCCAAATTCTAATTTATATACGTTGAACTGGCCTCATATTACCCAGATTTTCTGATATTCTCACATTTTTCCTTTGTTGACTATATTAGTTGGCTCTGAAGATGGGCATGAAGAGCTATTGGCTGCTGCCAATGCTGTTGTTAATCCCTGTACGTGTTCAAAAGAATTCTGCATAACCTTCGATTTTTGCATTAGCCTTTTGTTTTCACTTAATTGGTTTTCTGTTGCAGCTCATGTGTTCCCAAACGAATTTTTGATGCAAATGGAAGCAGTCTTTGGTTTTATATTCGATGAAGACATTGCTTATTTGAAGCAACAGGCATTTCTCTTTCTTGCCTTTTCTGGAAAACTTATTAAGTTGTTGCTATTTGACTGACTTGTCGTTAATTTAGATGATGTCCTTAGTCATTCTACATATTCACTTCTATGGATTTGTTTGTAAGATGTTTTATTGCAATCGAACGAGGACATTGTTCTGGAAAAATATCTTCAGCTCCTGCCTGCTATTGTCTACTCAATATTGGAAGTGTGAAATTTATCTGGTGGGAAATTCAATGACAAAGCTCATCTATTAGTATTGAACTTTTCCACTTATGTAAACTGATCATTCTCTAGTGTGGGTGGAATTCTCGAACATGTCTAGTTGCCAACTTAGAGGGCTTGGGCAGATCTTAGGTCCATTGATCACCCTGTAACGTGTTTGACATCACTGAAGTTCCATTCTTGTTAGATCGTCAATATTTTACCCAGGGTGTTTTTCGAGTGTACGCAATCAGTATAGCTATCCTTATTCTGACACAGAAATGCAATTTTAATCAATAAGATGAAGTACTAGATAATTTTTGTTGTTTTCTTGTCACTTGTTGATGTAGAATCATGCATGTACTATTCAATATTGAATTTCTCCCCATATAATAATGTCCTCAGTTTTTTTGTTTCTTTTCCACGGGAAATGCAATTCACACTTGTCAGGTACAGGTTTTGGGATTCCTCAATTATATGATTGTTCCATAGACTTTGATACTAAAAAAGATTGGCAAGAGTGAAATTGTCCATGACTACGGGAAAATGAAGTTGGCTGCTGAGGACCCATGATTGCATGGAATGCATATAAGGACTAGATATGGGTTGTTTCGCATAGTAGGAAGAGTAGGTTTGAAAGAGTTTGTTTCTATTTTTGCCATCATACATATAGATAGTTCACCATCTCAAATTATGGTACATTTTCAAGGAGTATCTTGTACTCTCTTTTGTTGGTACAGCTTCTAGCACTATTAACTAACTTGGTAGAGGCTTTCGCCTTGGAAAGGAAGAAATGGACTGAACCACTCATCATCCAAGCGACTTTCTGTTATGTCTATTGTCTAAAGCACTTAGGTATGCTTTAGGTAGATCTGGATTAAGCTAGGACCAGAAAGAAATTTTTTAAGTAGACCTTGGACTGCATCAGTTCATTTAGTTATCGAGATCCTCAACAGATCACTTTATTAAGTGGTTCATTCAATTTGGAGTAGGAAAGCATAACCGAGAGATACCAATTTTCATCTCTGATTCTGGATGATGAGAGCCAAATTCTTCATGAGCATACTTCCGCAAATTGAGGAAGTTTCTGTGAATCTCAATTCATCAAAGAATAAGTGGTCTATGGACGGATTTGATTGAGCCATTCAGCTCAATGACTGGGATTCAAACTCGTATTCCTTTCATAGGAGACAAACTATACCAAGCGCATGTCAAATTATGGCTCTTTTAGCAATACCAGATGGATGAAAAAGAGTTTCTGATGTACCTTTAAATATATAATTCATGTTTCATATATTCTTAAGAACTTCTATGGTTCTTTTGTAGTTACTTGGAATACAAATGGGAAATTCCTGTTGTGTGAAGAGAGATGTTTCTGGTTTCTCTGCAACTTCGTTAATTGAAGTTTGTGTTATGAATTTACAGGGAAACATTGGATCTGCAACTCAAACACCAAATCTTGTTGATACTGATACAGATAATTGGTGTAGTTATCCCAATGGGTTTGGGTTGGTTGAAGGAGAAAGACAGACAGGGCTTGATCTTGCTGGACAGATGGAAGTTGCAGTGCCGGATCAAAACATGATCCCTCTTTGTCAGAGGCTCATAGCGGCCCTAATTCCGGAGGAGGAGGCTGATTGCGGCAGCTTTGAAAATGATGACCTCATAAATGATGCACATGGATCAAGGCTCAGGCTAGATAGAGAAACGGAATTAAATAGTTTTAGTTGCCAACCACTTCGTAACCATTGGCACTCTGGTGCCTCGGCACTCAATGGTCACATTGTATCTCGCATTCCTGAGCATGAACAGCATGACGATGACATGGTCGACATGATAAGGACGGGGATAAATTCAGGCTTTGACCATCCAATAAATGGATTAGTCAGAGACCAAATTATGATGCCGAGCACAGGGTGTTCAGAAGTTACATATGATCGCATGAGTATAGATGAAAGACTTCTCCTGGAGGTTCACAGTATTGCGATCTTCCCTGAGGCCATGGTAGGTACATATGTACAGTGAGTGCCTATTGCTTTTGTCTGTATGTATTTACTGAAATTCTTTGCAATGGAAACTTTTTCATTAGTCTCATTCTATAGTTATGTCGGTAGTTTCTTCTTTTGTGGATATTGCTACGTATCTAAGTTGAGAGGAAGTCATTATGGCCATGTTTCTGTCTTTTGGCGTTTTGTGACGTGAAATGCTGACATGCTTGGGGAATATATTACCTGGATGAGTACTTTTGTCATTTGAACGATACCCAACTGGTTTTTTATCTGAATATTACCTTTTAAACCAGCCTCATGGTAATCAAATGGAGAGCAAAGGAGTCAATGATGAGATCATGCAATTAGTGGAGAAATACCAAACGCAGGTGCTTTTTCAAAGTTCTTGTATGTTTTATTTTTGGCTACCTTTTGCATGGATGTATCTGTCCATTTTTATCTGTAATTCAGCTGCCACTTGTTTGTTCCTGCTATAGGTATCCAAGAACAAAGATTTTTTGGAAAGACTGATCCGGGTCGCTGCAGAATCAAAAAAAACTCAAGAAAGGTAACCGTCTTTACCAATTCAGATTCCATTATTTCTTCTCTTACTTGATCTTCTGAGGCATCAGTGACTTATAGGTGGTTTATTTATTTGCTTGCTTAGGGAATTAGAACAACATGCCATGGACAAGCTTGTAGTAATGGCTTACGAGAAGTATATGGTACGTCTCTTCATTGTGAATTTCTCCATTTGTCTTCTGTTTTATGGATATGCATGCGTATATAGGTCTGCCCTTATGTCATTCTTGCAAAAAAAAATCCTCCCTTGTTATTTGCTTAGAAATGTAACATTTTTAGTTATTTGATGTGCACTGTAGAGTGGAGAATGTGGATTGTTTAAGAGAAATTCTTTTGCCTGTTTGTTGTTATGCTGTAATTAGAAGGAAACGGGATGATATTGTTGATAAAGATGAATAGGCAGTTAGAGAGCTCTAAAAACCAAGGCTTCAAGGGCAAATACAAACCCTCCGACCATCCTGGTCATGCTGGAAATAATTTGTTGGTATGCTTCCATTGAAACAGTTTGTCGAACTCAAAATCACCTAGATGAAATTCTCTATCGATTTTTGTTGAAGATGTCATGTAGGCTAATTCAATATCCTTGAAAGAGTTGAACTGTTAATTGGAAGACGGTTTTGAGGGAGTTAAGGAGGAATTTTTTGTCTAATAGATGGAGAATGAGGACTATAGATGTCTGATGTATTAGCCATCCAATTTCGACAAAAATTAAGCATGGCACTATATATTGAAGGATAATACTTCCATTTGTCTACTAAAGCCAAAAAATATAAATTCAAGGGGAATAAACTTCTGAAGTCTTTATCAAATCCCATTCTTACCTGTGCAAAAGTCCAGTGAAACACCTAATGGCCTATACACCTGTCTTCATTCTTTTCCCCTCTTTGAATTGCTTTTATCATTTTGTTCTTTGCTGAACCATGCCCGCTTCAGTGCAAAGAAATTGTCAAATTGTTCTGTCAAAACATTTACCTTCCCCCTTTGCTTTCATGCTTTTGGTTCCAAACACTTTTTATCCTCCCCCCAACCATAGCAGACACAAACATGCACATGCACGCAAAGAAATTACTGAAAGAAAGAAAACTTGGATAACCAAGTATCCGACCTAGTTGAAGTCGATATTTCAAAAATAGAAGCAGTTTCCAAATTGCTGAAAAGCTTTTGCTTTAGTATATGCTTCTAAGATGGTGTCAATCGAAAATTCTGTCTCACATATCTAAGATTGGTCCACAACTACTCTTATGCTTTATTAATGTAATTGTGGAAAACGATTGAGCGGAGAGAAATCAGGTAATTCTTATCTTTTTGGAAAAATGGTAAAATCACTGGGAAAGTGAATGCAAGAACAACTTAAAAAGCCCAAGAGAAATTCTGGGCCTTGAGAAAAATGCACTCACAATTTTCTACCAGTGCCTCAAATTCCCCCCTCCCCCCCCCCCCCCTTTTCTTTCTCCTTCTTCCTCTTTATACATACTGGTTTGCCTGGGTGCTTGTGTTGCCATGTATAGATACATCTACTTTTATTGATCTTTTTGCATGGGTGTCTTCCTATTATCAATAACAATCAACTTCGTTCTTAGATGTGCCGGGGTCCAAATGCCACCGGTGGGAAGAGTTCAAGCAACAAGATGGCCAAGCAAGCTGCTCTGGCATTTGTTAAGAGTACGTTAGACCGGTGCAAACAATATGAAAATACTGGCAAGAGCTGCTTTAGTGAGCCCTTGTTTAGAGATATCTTTCTGACCGGGACTTCACGTCGAGCAGTTTTGGAAGGTAATTCTTCCATATTACATCACTTCACTTCTATCCATCCTTGGGATGTTAGAATCTCAGAAGCATATTCCAACCTCTGTGTAGTGGTATTCTCTTAGAACTTATCCGGTTATTATCTTTTTTGTGCTGCTTTCGAGACCCCGAATAAATAATCCGGTTATAATTGGTGGATATGTAGTCTCCATCCTGTAAATTTTTTGTTCAGGTTGCCCATGCTGTAAAGTCCACTTCGATTATTGTTCATCAATTAAGCTCTTCCTCCCTTCTGCAGCTTCGAAAAATTCACAGCAAAGTCCTTCCGTTTCCCTTATGGGTCAAAAAATGGATAACTGTGACATGAATTCTATGGATGTGTCACTGCCTGGAAATCTCATGGCTGAACAAAGCAATGGTAAGGAAGATACATGCTTCAACAGAGTAAAGAAGAGGGAGTTGTTGCTCCATGAGGTTGTAGGTGGTACAATTGGAAATAATTCCCCTTCACCATCAGTCATTGGAACTTCTCTATCTAGCAGCACAAAAGGAAAGAGGAGTGAGAGGGACAGAGAAGGAAAGGTGCTATCTAGAACGGGAAATAATAAAAGCGATCGATCAGCAGTATTTAATGCCAAGGGAGAAAGAAAATCCAAAGCGAAGCCCAAGCAGAAAATGACTCAATTATCTGTATCTATCAATGGACTTCTTGGAACATCAGAACAGTCAAAATCAGCATTGCCTTCTGGTTCCAAGTTAGCGACAGCCACTAGTAATTCCAAGGAAAAACTTGACTTTAATTTTGAGGACCCAATAGATTTGTCAAGTCTGCAGCTACCAGAAATTGATGAACTTGGTGTTTCTGATGATTTGGATGGCCATGGCCAAGACCTTGCTTCATGGTTGAACATTGAAGATGATAATCTGCAAGATAATGACTTCATGGGGCTTGAAATTCCTATGGATGATCTTTCGGACGTAAATATGATGGTTTGAAGTTGTTTCTCTGTATAGTCTTATTAATTATACTGTTGACAAAAAGACACAAACTGCAGTTGTTAAAGGAACAACCTACTTTGAAGGGGTGCAATCAGGTCAACAAAATTAGGTTATATAGATTCTTTTGTAGTCTTCTTCAGAAGTTGATCTTGAAGTGAGCCTTCCAGATGTTTTCGATTTTGCCTCTGTACTAAGGTGGTGACACTGAATGTATAGATCTTGCCCAACGTACAAGTTAGTATTTGTAGGGACTATATCTTCGCAAAGAATGGGGCCATCCAACAGCATATCTTCGCAAAAAATGTACAATGCCTCTTGTACATACATTTCTGATTTCAAATAATATCATCTTTTCATTGGAGGAAAGGTCTCTGCAGTTATATTCATATTTAGAAGTGTTTTTCTCTTACTGTAATTACTGGCCATAGTTAGATGTAATTATTGGTGAATTGCTATTTCTCCGTTGAAGTTTTTTTGGAATGTGAATTAATCATGCTTGCTGGGTCAATATATGTAATCGCAATGTCTTGTTCCTGCTGTATATCTCTTTATTAGGATTGGGACGCTTCTCCTGCGGTGGTTTGCTAGCCATCTTGTGCCTAGCAATACTTGGTAAATGGTACGATTTTGTTATCACGGATGTCTACATTGAATTTAGCGGATTTTAGCTATTTCCCATGCTTTTTTTTTTGGTCGGCTATTTCCCATGCTTGAAGTGGTGTTTTACTTCACTGGATCTAAGTTGAGGCAAATTCTGGAAAGCCTTGCTCTCTTGCACTCGTCTGTAGCAGTAATCTCTATGCGAATCTCTTCCCGACCAGGCTAGGCCGAGTCGGGCCACCACTTGGGATGGGAATGACTCAGCCCATATGCATCATTGCTAAGTAGATTGTGCTGGGTTCTTTCACTCACAGAAGACTAAGCCTTGCTACTTGGATAAGAGGTAATCAAACTTTTGCCTTTCTTTCTGGTAATCATTGCTAAGGAGATTGTGCTGGGTTCTTTCACTCACAGAAGACTAAGCCTTGCTACTTGACTAAGCACTTACTAGCAACCAAGAATACTATGATTCAATTCCACTTTAAAGAAATGGGCCATGAAATTCTTTCTTTTCTGGTGAGGTTGGTTGCAAGAGCTTAAGGTAATTGTTGGACTTCCACTCTTTATTGATCATGCGGATGTATGAAATTGTGAGATTGATAGGAATCTCGTATGGTCAGTTGAAATATCTTTCCATCCTATACTCCATTATTCAAAGATCCATGCAAGGTTCAGAATGCACTTTGATCCAGTGTGTCCTTGCCTTCAAATGCTTCCCTCTGCATATTTTGTAAGACTCTTCTTCTCCTATACTATTCTTGGTTGCTAGTAAGTGCTTAGACCTCTTTACTTGCATAAATGATGTTTAAAATCCAGTTATAGCTGATAACTTGATAGCTCTACGAAGATGCGAGCATGCCTGCTTTCCACCACCCAACAGTAATGGGAGCATTCCCCCACCTTCTGACGAACGGAATAAACCCAAGCTTATGATGGTGATTAGTAAAGATGAGTTGTTATCTGTATCCTACAATGAACCATTCCTTTTCTGCTGGGAGCTTTCTTCTTGGGTGGAAATTTAGCATTGTCTCACTTTATGCCAGGTCACTTTCACATTCACTCAGATTCAGCAAATGTACAATTCACTGGCTAACAGACTCATTTATTGGGGAGAAGTAATTGGGTCTTGTGTAACAATTTTGTTCCAGGACCAATTGAAAGGTTATAGGCTTATAGCAGAAACCTTATCGGTCCTACTTTTTCGGGCAGGCCTGTTTAACCGTAGATAGTCCATATGATAAGAGATCAGGAGGTTACTGTATCTTACGTAGACTTCAGTAATCCTCTATCCTCATGGAACGGTGGTTTTCCTCTCCATATGTGATCGGCTTCTACATGACACTTCTTTTTGGATCCTTGGCTCACTGTCATCCTTCTTTTGATTATATAATCAACCAGCTATAAGCAGGTGCTATTGTCCCGGATAGTTCAGGAAACTGTAAGAAGATCCTGATGTTTAACCATTTGGAGGTTTCACAACTTGACAGCCATTTGGAGAAATGCCATTTATGTTGAATGATCTTATCAGCAAAATCAGCACCACCAATTGATGGCAATTGCTTGCTTGATATATGCAGATGCTGTCGTTATTAGGTTTGGTGTCTATTACTGCCAATCTACAGTGCCATGTTCGTTTGATTATTGTTGATCAAAGAAGTTTCAACATGCTGTATCCAAGTGGTAGATAGTATATTTTACAGGGGAAGATGAGAACGGAATTTGAGGGAGAATTGAAATTATATATGGAAAAGAATTTTGCGAGTTGTGCCATGATTCGATCTAATCATGTAGTTGGGCTCTTGCTTAGTTTATCTATTGTTTTCATTCTTCCTTTATCTTCAAGCACGGATGCAAAAATTCGGTACTACTTGAAGACTACTTAATTTGTGAGGTCTAAATGGAGAAGATGAGCAAGCACAGATGGGATCTATTGCAAAAGTTCATACGGGGAGATGGGCTGCGTGTTTCTGCTCCTGTTGGAGTGCAGAGCAAATTGCCATATGCAAGCGGCCACAATCAGGTGATGATTCAATTTCTCAGGGTAGGATTTTTCTGCCCGTTCATTTGGTTTCTAAAGACGTATTTGTTATATAAGGGATTGCATGACCTGGAAAAATTTCTATTTCAAGACTCCAAGTGAGGCCTGTAAGTGAATATGCAAAATACGTCGATGCCATTCTTGTTGGATTATGGAAGTGTCTAATTGATGCCACCGTGGTGTTAGCAAGTGAACTTGGGAGCAGAGGATGACAATGTGGAAAATTCAAAATGACCCAAGAAGATAAAATGTGGAAAGGACTCACTCTTCTTTTTTGCAAATTGATAACGTCTGAGCCGACAATTGATGATTGGATTCCATCTGATGTCGCCTTAACTATGATTGGATAATTCATTGCTGCAGTTGGCTTGTGCTCGACCCATGTAATGTTTTTAAGCCTTTTTCTGGGGTGGAGATGAGCATGTAATAAATAGAAGAGATGAGCATGCATCGATAGGAGCTGCCATAGAAAGGTTATTTTCTGTCTTTTTTGGCAGTGCCAAAAAGGAATTGTCATGCTTAACTGCGCTTTAATCGTGTTATCATTTTCTGAACTTATGATCATTTGTTTAGGTTCTTCAAGATTTTACTAAGTGATATATTGAACTACTCCACAATTTGAATTCGAACGTCAATTGTGTTTGCATTAAATTGGTTAGATGATTTATCTGTATCAGACGCGAGAGAGAGAGAGAGAGGAGGGAGGGAGGGGGGGTCATTTCGCTGTTACTCCGACCGTCATTCGCTCCCACTTTCAATGTATTTTTCGTTTGCACTTATGCAATTGTCCAAAATAAAAAAATTTCTGCATTCACATGGCAATAGTTGTCCAAAATAATATGTTGTCGGACGGCTAAAATTGATCGAATAGACTGAATTGTAAAATTGTGCAATAGTGTTTTTTTTTTTGTGGGATAATTTTTTTGATATGCATGCGTTGTTAATTTATGGACACGTGACTTTGGAAGTGTATTCCATTAGAATTTTATCGGTTTAAAATCATGTCTGCTAATCATATGTCCTTTGGTATCCTTCAAGTCATCTACGTGCTTCATAATTTATTACGTAAAAACTATATTTTCTTAAAGAACATTATCAACTAGCTAGCTACTTTTGATAGGCATGTTATCATCTTAAACAAGGGCCTAATATCATTAAAAACCTTCAATTTTAACTTTTTGTCTCAATTATACCTTTTGTCTCATAAAAAAAATCTTCAATTTTAGATCAAGTCTCAATTCTACCCCAATTTTTTTTCATTAAAAAAATCCTTAACTTTAGGTCATGTCTCAGTTATTCCATAACTTTTTTTTTTACTTGAAAAACTTTCAAATTTAGGTCATGTCCTAGTTTTACCATTCAATCTCAATTTTATTCTAACATTTTTACAGTCACAGACACAATCACAATTGTTGCTTTAGTCACAAATTTATCTCATTAACTCTCCATCCAAATTTTCTTTTCGACAATTGAAAAATGAAAAACTACCTAGCATAAGCTATTCGAGTGTCCGGAGCGCAAACTCTCTGACCTCGAGATATGGAGTATCTCTAAGCATGAGAGATTGAAAATCAAGCACAAAATCACTAAAGGCAATTTGGACGAAGGGTTGATGAATGTAGATTTAGGACTCAAATAAAAGTTAGTGATATTTTATGAGACAAAATAATTATAGTAAAATTGAAAATAGACCTGGAGTCAAGATTTCTTTACGAGGCAAACGAAGTTAAGGCAAAATTAGTATTGAACTTAAAGTTAGTGATTTTTTATGAGACAAAAAAAAAAGTTTAGGGTACAATTAGGTCTAGATCTAAAATTTGAGGTTTTTTTATGTGATAAAAAAAATTATGGTAGAATTGGAACTGCATGTAAAGTTAGAAATTTTTTATGAGAAAAAAGAAAAGAGAGCAAAAACTGAAGTTGAAATTTTTTTAGGGCATCGCTTTGGATTTTACCTTTCATTGTCGCTGAACTTTTCTCACTGTCATTAACTTTGTCCGACATTAGGCCTGAAAAATCCACGTATTGACATAATTTCAACTGAATCCAATTATTCCACTAGTTCAATAAGAACCATGACTCTGCGATGCAGAAGCATATTTAAGTACGGTAATGGCTGCCAAAAAGAAACAATTACTCACAAAATTATCGCTATTAATATCGCAAGTTTCTCCATTTCCGGCTTTAAAGAGCCATCTCACAGTTCCAGTCATGATGGATCTTTCCAAATGTCTAGCAAGATCAGCTACTGACATATGCACCGATCGGGATTTCTCGCACATCAAATTTCAGCATAGAGCACCAATAATCTGCCTCAGAATAAGAAAGAAAATTTGAATTTACATCAGCTGTCCTACGACGCTCAAAGTAATCACGCCCTTGAAATCTTTTTGAACTGCCAAACGCTCGACTCGACTCAGGGCAGATAGTTACCAGCTCCAAAAGTTATCCACTTTCATAATAAATAATAATCCTGAGCAGGTGTATGTCTTGAAACTGCCCTCTGAGTTCTCAGGGGCCAAAGATCTCCAGTTGCTGGAACCACTACTTCAAGGAAAATGATCATCAGTTACTAATTCAAAGAGCACAAATTTAGCCTGTGAATGCAGCTAATGGCTTTCAAGGGCAAAGAGCTTTTCCGAAAAAATTTCTTCGATCTGAAAACCTATTAAGAAAGTCTATAGATTGTCAAGAAAACTAAAGTCAGCCAACCAGCCAAAGCATAGCTGCATAGTCATTCGGTTCAAGAGATCTTAGGTAAAAGCTGCAGAATAGGCAGTGTACAGTTTTAATTCACAGCTAATGGGTTTCCAAGACCACGCAAAAGAATTGAAATGAGAAAAATTCTACTTTGGAAGCCAATACACAATTCCTTTGTGGAATTGCATATACTAATCTATTCACCAGCTGTTTTAAAAAGACCAAATATCTAAATAAATAGTCTGACTGGTTACTTTTTCCTGACTACTGGTAAGCAGGAAATATACCATAAAATCTAAGTCATAGTTTGGAGAACAAGTGGATATATGTATTCAAACAACAATGCATTCTTAAAGAAATAGCACTCCAGCAAGCCTCAACCTTGTGCAAACCAAAATTTTTCAACTTACTAAGCATTATCCTTACACAGGATAGAGACAAGACAATAATTGAATATATGCATGGGCAAGAAAAACAGGCTCTAGGCATACCAGCGAAGTTTCAAAAGGTTGCAAGTGGGGAGCCCGCATTAGTGAAGTACGATGCAAGATCTACATTCAAGTCCTCATACATGCTGATGAAAGGATGACCCTGCGTTTCAAATCAAAGCAAGAAAGAGCACCCTCAAAGTCAGTATGTCTGAAATACATGTACACTTGACAAGCAATTCAGATGACTTGATGACCCTGGCAACTTTGTGCAGTGGCACCAGTCACCTTGAGCGGGTCGAAAGAAATGAGGTTTAATCCCCTTTGGTTGGTGTTGGGTTTAGGAGTGGCTTCTATGTGAAGACCACTAGGGCCACTGAGAAACACCAAAAAGTTTCAGAAGACATAATGAATATACCATAAGTTCATTTGCAGACGATCTATTCTTTGGGTCATGCTGTACACTGCAAAGAAAAACATTGCAGAGAAGAAATTAGGTTTTGCATACGATGATGACAGATTAACAGGATGAAAAACAACTTAAGTTGCATTGCAATTCAATATGCATGTACACTGTTGGAGCAACAATAATGGGAGTTAGCTAAGCTCATTCACAACAAAATTAACTTCTTGATCTTGTGGTGCTTGAATCAGTTTCAAAATTTTGATATTGATATGGTACAACCAACTTCAGTCCTAAATTGAGCCAATAAGCACAAAGTAGAAAATAAACATCACATCAATACCTCGCTGTTTAGCCGAACTTTGATCTTGCATAAAATAGACAAAAAGGCCCGAGTCAATCCATTAAGAACGGAGGAGAAGATATAGAAGATTTACCAAGCAGAGATAAATGAGCAGAACTCGCTAGAGAATTGATCAGGAGCTGCCGAAGGCGGTGGGTGGTCGACAATGGTTTCCATGAGCTCGTAGAAATTGGTCCATCCTTCTTGTTGATCAGGTGGCGTATATGGGAACTTCCCTGTTGCACATTCTAGCAATACTAAGCCCAGGCTCCAAATATCACTTTTGTATCCATATTTGTTTCCAATGATTCTCTCAGGCTACAGAAAGTGTGGGGAACAAACGTGAGAATTAAGGTTAAGGTGAAAGGGGATACATATTTACATGAATGAAGAAGCAGCGAAAGAATATTAGTGCATGTGATTGAATTACTCACAGACATATAGTTGTATGTGCCGACAAAGGTATTAGCTTGTCCAGATGTGCTAGCCATTATAGCACTCACACCAAAATCGGTAATCTTGACTTCTCCTCTATGATTTATCAACAGATTGGAAGGCTTCAGATCTCGGTGTATTATGTGCTTCTCATGATGCAGATACAACAAACCCTTGAGCACCTACATCAATTTCCTTGTAGAGGTTGAGAAATCTCAGAGAAAAGAAAACAGAATAAAACTGACTCATCATATAGATGATTTGCATCATTTTTCACCTGTTTACAAATGACCGCAAGGAATGGCTCTGGAATAGTTTTAACTTTCCTCAGAAAATCTGCCAGCGACCCCCCATCCATGTACTCTAATATAATAGAAACGGCACCATTATCATAGAAAGATTGGTAGCAGACCACAACGTATGGACACTGCGATGATTGATTAATTTTGAGTTCCTGTGCTATCTGCCTTCTTGCAGACTCTTCAATATTCATTTGGATGACCTGGATTTATAACATAACAGAAAAGCATATGAAATCATGCATCGGGATGTGTGACCATATGATAGCAAACATCAAATTGTATTGATAGCATGTAAGCTTCATAATCTAGTAGCATGACAGAAGGCTCTTCCATGTCAAAGCAACGTGGAAGCTTCTCCAGAATGGGTATAGGTCTTCATCGGAATGTGTGATCATATGACACCAAACATTAGATGGTCTTGATAGGATGTAAGTTTCATAATTTAGTAGCATAACAGAAGACTCTTCCATGTCAAAGAAACAGGGAAGCTTCTCCAAAATGGGAATAGGTTGTAACAAAGAGCCCAATTACATCATTCAGGCACGAGCAAGTTGCTAAACTTCCTACGTTAGTTGGAAAGTATACTGTAGAATCTGTTCTCCCAAGAATGCATAGTCGCTGTAACATTAAGTAAAGGTACAATGACTGAAAATGGGAAGCTGATCGGTTACAATACCTTCAATGCGAAAAACTGCCCAGTCCATTTGTGTTGGACCAATTGCACTATTCCGCCATTCCCCTTTCCAATAACTTTAATTGTGTCTATGTCCGCTAAACTCAACTGGTTATCTGTTGGCTTGATAAGGGGTGGCTGAAACAGACAAAAGAGTATGCCTCAAGAGATTACAATCTTCAGGGCACAAAGTGAATACTCTCCAAGTACTATGAGCAGTCTGAACATAAAGTGAAACACCAAAAACTGATGTTCAAAATAAGAGACGCGCGCGCTGTTTCAGTAGAGAGTCGAATTTCTCTATAACAAAAGCTGTGGATCAGCTCAGCTAAGATCTTATATAGCTCCCTCAATGAATGACACTCCATAGCGTTAAGCAACTCAGCCAGCTTCCCTAATAAGCTAGAGCTAGATAATCTCTAGCAAGGCTGGCAATATACAGATCTAAGATTCTAAGAATCAAAAGTCTCAATGAAAATATGGCTAGCCACATAATGAAATTCAATACGTATACATGGGGAAAAAGGGCATTTCTGCGGCCTCTTCCATCATAACCGAAACTTCTTCACACGCTATAGAGAGTTCACATAGAGGAATAGTAAGATATACTTGAGATGACACAAACAAGAGGAATGCAGAAACAAAACGCCTAGATCGAATGGAGAAATGTAATCATCGAACCACCAATACATGCGAACAGGAAACATCTAAGCAAAAAAATGAAGTAGAAGAAGAAGAAGAAGAAGCAGCAGCAGCAGCAGCTCCAATTCAAGCAAAGAAATCCACCAATACATTCGGCAGTTCGAAACTCATACCGCTTCGACTTCGCTCTGCGACACGACCCGAACTCCGTCCCTGTTGACGAGCAGATCGCCATCCACGAACGTACCGCTCTGAGTCCTGACACGACACCAGCGCCAGATTCAGGCAAGCCGATCGGCGAATCACAGGAACGAGCAACAATGCACGCGATCCACAAAAATGCTACTCGAGACGCGGAGAGAGAGAGAGAGAGAGTTACAGGAATTTGGCGAAGGAGTCTTCATCGGGAGGAGGGAGGGAGAGCTCGAGCTTGAGGTTGTTCAAGCCCGCCTTCTTCATGGATGGCGACGGAGACGGCGACGACCGTGCTTGACTGTTCGCTGCTCAGGACTCAGTGGGGTTTTGAGCTGAAGTGAAAGGATGAAGGAACACGATGTTGGGGCTTTGGGATTGGGAATTCCAATCTCGATTTCGAGAGAGAGAGAGAGAGAGAGTATATTAATGGAGCTGAGAAAAGTAGTTGGTGATGACCGAAGACCAGTCACACCTCCCTTCAATCCCCCCCCCCCCCCCCAACCACGCTGCTGCTACGAACAACAAGACGAAGACGAAGACGAAGACGCCATCTCCATTTCCCCTCTCCCTCTTCTGTTTTACCCGCGCAGTTTGACATAGACTCCTCTCTCTCGTTAAAAGGTGAAAACCGAGAAGAGAGAGAAAAAAGGAAAAGAAGATAAAGTGAAAGAATTGTCGACGACAGACTCGAAGACAAATGCCTGGCGATCCACGCGTGTACGTATCCGTATTCGTATAGTCTGCGAAAATTCGTACCGTGTGTAGTCTCATTACCATGACCTTTCACAAGGACAAAAAAAAAAAAAAAGAGGACAAATTTGACCCACCGGATTTTGGCGATAATCGGGAGCCGCATCGGTAAATTCTTTCGGCTCTCATCCATGCAAAATTGCGGGTGAACTTCTCTGGATCGGGACCCGGTTCGGACGGACCAAAATACCCGGACTTAATTCGATTCGCACGATCTTAAAAGTGGTTTGAGCCTCTAGATAACTTTGATCATTTTATGATCGTGTCTGAATTATTAAAGAGCCAAAAAAAAAAAAGGAAGGGAGTTGGGACCGTGCAATCATTGGGAACGACATATGTTCCTCCATGATTAGTGGCACACAAGTGTAAAAGGGGATTAGGATTTGAGTCGGGAGAAGGCGAAATGAGTTCCATTGACCTTGTAACATGTGGTCCGACGAACGACCTTCGAGAAAATTTGACGTTTCTAAAGCTCGTCGATCCATCGAATGTCCTCAAAATCCAAAATTACATTATACTGAAACTTGAGTTAAAATCCCTTCAAGGCGTTTGTTCTTGAAATCTAGACCGTCCGCCGTTCGTCTTTTGACGGACGGTTCAAATTTTCTATTTTTATGAGGTAATTTTTTAAAAAATTTTAATATATATTTATTAATAATAATTTGGATCATATATTCATAATACAAACAATTTGAATTTCAAGAGCAGGATTTAACATTGTAAAAAAACTTTAGGCCATTACTTTGGTGACTGCTCGAACGCATCTGGCTAAATATCCGACTGAGTAGACATTCTAGGAACGAAAATCGAGGGGCTATCGTGAATTTCAAACTTGACTCGATCTGGGTCCTCGGTCAAGAGGGGAAGCAAATGTGATCGAGCGTTGACTTCTTGTGGAAATTGAAGGCTGGAGAAAGATTTTGACATGAGGGGTCAAATCCGCGGGTTCCCGTGTTTTCTCCGCCATGTGATTGAGCGTTTTGACTCAATCACATGGCGGAGGCAGCGACGGTGATTTTTTGCGTTTTCCGGTTATTAAGGCAGAGGCAGTGAACGGGGGAGCGATTACAGAGTTGCTTAGATTCCACAATTTGTGATGACCGCGGGAATGAAATGCGGTCTGAAAGTGTTTGATACCTAAAATTATATTATGAGTCGCGTGATGCGCACAAGAAAATGAATAATTAGTTACGGAAGTACGTACATAGCACAAGCGAAGATCAGCTACAAGACCCAAGTAGGGGATGTTTTTAGCAAAATTTGTCCCAAAGCGCAAAATGAAAAAGGCGCGCGAAAGTAGATACGATCAAGGGTAGTCAAAAGATTTAGCATCAATCCCATCAAAAGGAACAAAAAAGGCGCGGAAATCGTTAAAGATTTCATCTGCAAGGATCGTCGAAGAGAAACGTGCAAAAATTTAGAAGTTGACAGCTGTCCGGCGGTTATCGAAACAAACCTCGTCCTCAAAGAAATATGTACTTGGAGCACAAGATAAAGACCCTTCGACGGTTATTAGAACACGGTTATAAATACCTAAAGGTACCCTACATCGAAGAGACCCGAAAAAACAACACAACAAATCTTTATCTTTCAACCTAGCTTAACCTTAGCTATCACTTTCAGATTCCCGTCATTGATTCAATTCCAACGTGTTTCATATCCAGAGTTAGATGTCGTTGATTAAATTACGACTTCTACTCGCCCAGTCCAGTACCATCGATTAAATTCCAATACTGTATTGATTTATTTTCCACCTGTCTAGTACCGTTGATTCAATTCCGGTACTGTGTCCTACATTTTCACTCGTTCGGTGTCGTAAATTAAATTCCGGTATCGTATCCTACAGTATGGTCCAGCATCGTCGATTCAATTCCGGTGTTGAGCCTCGGTCCTTTTTTTGTCGAAGCAATTCGACAAGGTTCATCGAAATTCGTTTCTAGTAGGTTCGTCGAAATCTTGTGCAAAGCTGTCGAAATACACGCTCATTTCTTTCGCGCAACAGAAATTTCCTGCCGAAATCTCAACATTCATTGTCCTTGTCCATGTGCGTGGTATCGCTTGTGGTTGCCGATGAAAGCATGTTTGGTCAGGATCTATGAACCGGGTCAATGCAAAGCCTCACCCAACGTGCTCGTACGAGGTCGGAAGTGTGAAAGGTTCTCTTCCGTACTGAAATCGAAGGATTCGCCGTTTTCGCTCGTGGCTAACTTTAATAACGTGTGTGGTTGGGGCCTATGAACCGAGTCCATGCAAGACTTACCTAGAGTACTTGGACCGCGGGACGAAGTTTGAAACGGGCTTCGACACTTTAATGAAAAGAAAGGACGGAATAGAAAGCTATCGAATCATTAACAACCATCTATCTAACAAGTTAAATCAATTTTCAGTCCGATGTGTTCCCGCTCTAGCCGAGTTACTTAGAACACAGAGGAGGAAGAATTTAATCAGATTGAAATAGTATACAAAAAACTGAAGAAAGGGAAGGCAAAAACTTGTGATGCAAAAAACCAAAGAAGTAACTCGGGGCACGACCCGATTAGGTCCATGGACCTTTTGGAGCCCATGGGTCAATGCCCATGCTCCCCCTATTGGGCTATTCCATGCCGTGTATCATTTTGTCCCAATTTTTGTGCCTAGGAAAATTTAGCCGGCACACCGCCCAACTAGCAATTGACACGTGGCGGGTCCTCCCTTAGTTTCAAATCCTCACTGGCTCGCATTACAAGGTTAGGGCCTAACTTTCTAAGGAAAAGTTAGATTATCTATTTCCCTCTCTTGGTACAATTGGAAGATCCAATGGTGGAGATCACTATGATCCCCTGCCATCCTGACACCTCTTCGTACACCATCTAATGTTTTCTTATAATTTTACTTTGTTGTCTCGTGCTTTTGTGCCAAGTTTCATAGTATTTATGCGTTGGACTAGTGGAAAGGTAGGAAAATTGTCCAAAGTCCTATATCGATTATATTTTTGTCAATTCAACCCTAAACATTATCATGTTTTGCTAAGTACATCCAGCCAATTTTAATAGGGAATCACTACATGGACGCTGACTATCCTACATGGCACGATTTGTTAGTCTTTTTTCCTATTGTGATTGATAAGGATCATTAGGCCTTCACCAAAATATGGGTGGGGTTGGCCGAGGGCCATGACCTTTACCCACGGCTAGCGAGGGCGTCACACCCTTGCCCGCGATCGATGAGGATGGACCCTCCCTCAGTGGTCGGCGAGGGCTTGACATCTCTCACTAGCCACTTTAATATAAAAACAACTAAAATAAATAAGAAAAAATAAAGGAAAAAAAATTAAAACTAATAAAATATTTAAAAATGTTCAAATTTTAGAAATTGTCCACGCCTACCATGTCAGCGATTTTTCGGCTAAAATTAGTCAAATGAACTTAATTAGCAAAACGTGAAAATATTTATAACTCTATTGATATAATTAAAAGGTTTATGACTGGACAAGCAAAAATACAATAGCTTTAAAAAAAGTTGGACAATTTTTATTTGGGAATGTAGTAGGAGTGAGCAACTTGAGATCATTGGTCCGATCCTCAGTTCCTCAAAGTGAAACCGATTTTCTAGCGATCTAGTTTTTAGTTACAGGGGGAACTAGACTAATGGACCGCCCACCAAGGATCGGATTTTTTTTCTTATTTTTTAAACATATAACTTAATTCTTGTTTTTTGAAAAAAAAAAAACCTAATATTCCATAAGATGATGAACTTTTCATTTTGGAGCATTATCAAGAACTTTTCATTTTGGGAGCCCTTTCATATGACGAAGATGATGACTTTTCAGTAGGCATGTTTGTGGGAGCCAATTTTAGTGCTCTTATGGGGGCAATTGGTATGTGTAGGTGACTTTTCATTTTTTGTGTGCAGTGTAGTGTCATGAAGTGCTTGAATTGCCTTGTCAAACTTGAGTTTCTTATTTTTGTTTCATTTTACTTTTTATTTTTATTTTACTGGTTTCATTCGACCGCTCGCGAATCGAACCGGATCCAATTCGGTCAGTCCACGATTTTAGGGACATTCGATTCAATTCGGTCGGTCCACGATTCTTGAAGGAACCAAACCAACTCAAATCATGATCACTCCCAACGAGGTATCTACTCATAATTCCATACGAGCGATATGTGATCTAACGACGGTCATTCCCATTCGTACCCATTCGGATTGACAACAGCAAACAAAAATTTTCTATTCTAAAAGCAATTGGTCACCTACAAGAAGAAGCAATCCACCATTTTCAGAGCCAATGAGAAGGTAAGCCGACCGCAGCTAATCTGAATCAAAGGGTCCACCGTCGGTGGTGGTTGGATTCTGACTTTTCTGGTGAAAGAAGAGGCAAAAGTCACGGTCCCTCCCTCCAACCATTTCTCTGAGGTTGCCCTCCTCTTGCCATTCCCGTCCAGTGAAGCACAACCAAGAAGTCTACTGACCAGGTGGCCGGGCCATCAATCGATCCCATCGGAACGAGATTGTCGCCACCTCGAACCCGCAGTCGGCTCGGCGGCTGGTGTCTCGAAATTCCCACAATGTGTTTTCTGGGAGCCCCGCCTCGCGTGAGTCAGGCTAGAAATGGAAGTGCTCTTGCCGCGCGTGAACACAGTAAAACGACGTATGTCCCGTAGTAATTACGACAATTGCCGACCCGTCGTCGCCGGCCAGAAAACGAAAACGCAGGAAACTTACTGCTCTTTTGTCCCAATCACATCACCAATTGGATCTCACTCCTCCACGTCACACGTTAGAGTCAACAAAAGGCAAATGTTGACTTTCAGGTTCTAGGGGCCAACCCAACTGCGGCTTCAGCTACCTAATCTCAGGCGCGGAGAAACTTATCAAACCCCGTGACGATAAATTATTGATCTGGAGGGAGCGATAATCTTTTTATTATTTGTTTATCCGCATGCTTATCGGACCGAACGCGAAAACTGGAATTAAGCGAGTCCTGACAAGCATGTAGACAAATCTCTCTCTTTGCGTAAGCGAGCAAAAGCAGGAGAGAGAGAGAGAGAGAGAGAGGGGTCAAGACTCGAATTGGCACTTGGGCTTTCAGTTTCGGTTCCAGTTGTTTAACGCTTGTCATGCAATAAACTCCACCATTTCGCATCTCGGTTCTTTTTCGATCTCTGAATCGGAGGAAGGAACACGAAAGACTCCATTTTTAACGATTGGACAAACAGCCTCGTCCTCCCTCTCTTATTGCGCAGGTCTCGATTGCCCACTGAATCATGATTGCTTGATCTCGTGGTAATTGTCTCTCTGGCGGCGATTTCGCTTTCGTGTTAGGTAGAGTTGGCCTCAATGATTGATGGGTGTGTGGAGATTTTTTGTTTCCTTTTACTTCCTTCTTCTTCCTGATGAATTGGGTGTTCAAGAAACGCGATTCAGCCGTCTTCTTTGCTGTGTCTGTTGAGTGCTTGGTATGAATCTTCCTTTTCTCCAATTATAGCCCATGGTGTTCAGGCACTTGGATTTTCTGATGAATTGGGTTTGCAGACGGTAGCTCAGTGGGTATGTGTCAATGAATTTTCTGAAACTTCGAGTATATTAAGTAGCGGATTCGGGGGTTTCATTTACGTGTTTGTATGCGATTGGAGCTCATGGTGTTTAGATGCCTCTTGGTTTCAAGAGGTCGTCTATTTTGCAGAGTCTCATTAGCTTGCTTGCTTCTATGTTTCTTCGGGCAAATGAAGATCCCAAACTGTAGTGAAGATTTAACAAACCTTGGATGTGCAATAGGTTGCCCTGAGTTCATAGTTGGACAACATTGCGTATGGCAATTGAAAAAATTTCATCCCTTAGCATCATAAAAGATGGAGGGAAAGGTGCCACCAAACTCATAGAATGAGACTTGTGGCGAGCATTTAGATGGTTTTGGTGTAGATTATGCATGACAGTGCATGCTCGATGCTGGCGTAATCAGCCGCTAGTGACAATGTTTTCCTGTTGGTAATATCTATTTCCTGCTTCTCACATCTGGTGGTGATGAACCAAACAGCCATTTGCACTTTTACAGCCACGAGAAATGCCAAATTTACTGAAGGATTGGTTATCCTTTTATGTGAAAACTAATTGAGGGAAACATTTATGATTGTCTCATGTTGCGGCGATTCTTTGACATTCTAACTCATAATTCTATGCATCCTAAGAAAGCTTACAAAGTTTGGTGTGCAAGGATTTTCCAAATTATGGAGATTGCATCTTTTCAACCTATTTTAGAGAAAACTGTTGAGTTCTGAATTACTCATTTTCAGAGCATGTTACATTTGAAGATAGAAGCATATTTGACTGACTAAGATCAGTGGGGGATTAACATCGATGAATTTTCTCAATTATTTCAGCTGTTCTAGGAAGCAGTTGAGAGGAGTGAGCACATCAACTTGCCAGATATTTTAGCTCATTAAAGATGGACAAAAGTATTGACTTCCCTGTGTTTCTCATCTATTGTCTTAGCTTTAAGTAAATTTGTGTCCCAACCCCGTCACTGATTCTTTTACAGTTAATTGATTTCTTCTTTTTGATAAAAGCAAACCAACTTCAATTAATTTTCCTTGGTGGGCTTTTCTACTTCTGCATGGACGGCGCTAGAATGATTTGTGTACCGCAATAAGCCAATTACTGGGAAGTCTTGCGAGTGATTGTTGAACCAAAAAATCAGAAGCATCGTACCAATACACCATCAACAATCTAGTTATAAGTGAAAATGCAGTTGAGCCTCCTTATTGCATTTGTTCGAGCAAATCATCATCGTTTGTGTGGCAACGTCCAAATTGAAAATTGAAGCCGTCAGATTTTGATTTTTGCTAAAGAGTGATTTTGTTCAACTTTTCTACGGAGAAGTATTGAAGTTTGGCAAGTAAATTTACGTTATAACTACATATGAACATATGCAGTCATCTTCTCCATTGTTTTTAGGTTCTACGAAATCATGATAATGTTCATGACAATAAACCTGCAATGAAGCCGCCACTGCCACTTGCTCTTGCTATAAACATATTGTTCCTTGGTAACTGAAAATTTATTTCTCTTTATACCTATGGATACATGCAGATTCGGGAGGGACTCGTCAAGTATTTATTTACTTGTTTTAGTTTGACATTTGAACTCATAAACGAAGTCAAATGCTTGTGGGCTTTGTTTTCCAATGCGAAAGTATGAATTCAGAAAAGCTGGTGCTCCTACTGCCCTATGATTTATATTTATGTAAGCTGACACTGGTTGAACTTAGCAAGAATTTTGTAGCAGTAACGAAATTAAGAGGGATGTGCTAGAAGCCACGTGACTAGCCCACTTGGTAGCAAGCTTCTTATAATCTTCATTTCTGAAGAGATTACTTGAGATTAATTGAATTTCCTAATGCCACAGGTATATCCATGGAGGAGACAGTGGGTTTAACAAATGCCGTTGAGATGGCTAGGCCAGTTTCTGACAAGCATCTAGATCTTTTGAGGCCATCAGCACGATTTTTTTCAGGAGCCAAAGGTATGCAGGTTTTCTGCAAAGGTGTACGATGAGATTGCTTTTATTCGATGACGAAATGCCGACCTAATCTGCATATTATTATTTTGTCCCGTTTCATGGATTAAGAAAAGTTTTCACTTGTTTTGGATAAGGGTTTTCTTGACCTGTCACATCAAATGTGCAAAGATCTGGTTTCATATGTTGCTCTATGTATATATTATTATCATGTTCTGGTATGTCCGATCCCACTATCAAAGCTAGGACTCTAAGTCTATGTTTCTTATATATTAACCCTGTTGAAAAGTCTTAGTTCAGTTATTACTGATAAAAGAAATAAGGAAGAACCTTAGTTTAATTAATGTGGTTACCTTCACTGAGAGATGAGCTATTGGTGACAATCTTGTAATACCACAGCTTTGTCTTTTATTCTTCCATTTGGATGTTTATTTCCTGAGGTTCACACTGGTTTGGGGCTTCTGCGAAGATAACTTACTCATTTTTTTAAAGGCACTCGATCCCCCTTTTCCTTCCCCTTGCATGTTCTTTTCTTGCACTCGTCATTCAACTTTGGTCATGGATGTTTTGATTCCTATTCTCTGAGTGTTCGTGATCATAATAACTTTATCTTTTAACCAGATGCATCAGACCATCAAAGAGGCAAATATACCCTCATCAGAGATGCAGAGGATTCCCAGCTAGGCATCTATGACAAACCTCTACCGTGCTTTGGGTGTGGGATTGGATGGTTTTCGTAAGTATCTTCTTTCTGCTGTGTGTATTCTGTGACTGATCTTCCGCCTTTATTAATTGTCTGCAGTTGCATTTTTGGTTCCTCGCTTTAGCAATCCCATATATGATGCATACATCTGTGTTCAGGTTCCTTTTGGGGTTCGCATGCCCTGTTATGTGGTACTATGCTGCATTTCTCTATTTTGGAAACTGCTACCGCAAGGATCCTAGGGAACGAGCAGGCCTCGCTGCTTCTGCTATTGCTGTAAAAACTCTCTCCCCCCCTCTCTCTCTCCCTCCCCCTCCCCCTCCCCCTATTGCTGTAAACCTACCTTCTCTTCCCTCCCCCTCTCTCCCCACACCCCCCCCCCCCCCCCACCAAAAAAAAAAAAAAAACAAAAACAAACCCCTTCTGTAGGTGGGTGGTTGTATGCTGCCTTTGGATTGAATTTCTTAAGAATTGCTGCTGGTTATTGAACTTGATATAAGGCTATAAAATTCTGGAGGAGTTTATGTTAGTTTTGGGCTGATTTTCAATGTCTTGATTGAGTTATTTCTCCTAGATTGCGGTCAGTTTGCTTTTTACCCTTTACTCTCTCATGTTCGTTTGATCCACCCAAAGACAGGGAAGTGGGATGGACCCTCAAGGTTTTTTAATGTTATTGAAGATTACTTAGAATCAAGGAAACTGACTATTATAAAGGAGAATTAACATTCTATAGTAGCTATTAACTTAATTTGTGGCAAAAGCTTTCCGTTCTATTAATATGATATGGCCAAAATTGTACTAGTGAGTTATTTCTATACCCTTGCACTTGTAATTGGCAGTCTATTGTGTTAAGTGTTCATAGATCGTATTTTGCTTGCATGTTCCACCATGTTTCTCTTTATTATTTTCATGTTAGGAGTGTACATCGCCGAAGACTTTGCAGTATAGATTATAGTACCATCTGATAGAGTTGGAAATTCTTGAAATGCTTTGTCCGACTTTTTAGTATGAAAGTAAGTATTCACGATGCACATGTCAATAAAAATTCTTGCGGGAGCTGGGTCGATAAATCATCTGTGAATTCTCAAATAATGATGATGTTTACATGGTTGTCTTAATTGGCCATTCAAGGAAATTTTTAGGCTGTGACCGATGATACTGCTGAGCAAAAAATTATGGAAACAATCCTTTCTTTTCATAGCAAGTGTGTACGATATGGATGGAATAATTATGTGGAGAGCACTGTGGACTAAGGAGTGCCATTTTTTTTCTTTGCAGGCGATGGTATGCTCGGTCGTGCTGCTCCTTGTCGTCGCAATTGTCATGTTCACCAGGTGAATTTCGATCCCCTCACGGAGGATTGATCTCGGAACAAAAATACTCAAAAATGGAGAAGTCGTATACTTGTACATAATTGTTTAACGTCCAAAATGTGAGATCAAGGAACTGGAACTCTTGATACTTAACTCCAGCGATTTGAAAGATTCGACGGCGCCAAAAATGACGGCTTGAACTCACGATTCTGGCGGTGTGAGAACTGTTACATACCAAAGGATCTCAGCCAGACGATACTGATAGCACTATAAGATTTGTCATTTCCTGTTCTACTTTTCTGCTATCTTCTTATGGCTTGGTTGGAGTCATGGCAAGAATGCACAAGGTTGCGGCTTGACAGATTGGTTGATTTGGGTCGCGTTGTATTTTACGTGCACTATGCTCTGTTAGTAATATAATCTGCAGTTTCGACGACGTTTAGTTGGGCAAAACTCAAATGTCAAATGCAATTTGCATCCAGTCCAAGTGCCTCATGTCTTGATCATTATCAGATTCTACTGCTCTGCCCCTGACCAATTAGAATAGCAGTGTCATTTAAGGTCATAGTAATGCTCGCTGGAATGCTTGTCTACTCCTCATGTTACTAGAAGTGACGATGCCACATACGAAGATGAGTGCAAATTATTAGGCTGCCTTGAAATTTCTATTGGCTGTGTTCATATAATAAGGTAGGGAAGGTTGTCTAACCACTCGACCCGTGTGTAAGTTATATTACCCTCCGCAACACCTGGAACGAAAAAACTCACTGCCTGACATCTTCGCCGCTATGAATTCCCAGCACAAGAGCAAGATAGTGGAAACTCTGAAGCGTCGCTCCAGCAGTTTCAAAGATATACGGGGGCCAAAAGCGTCCCAAAAAATAAAAAGCCTTTAGTGCTAATTTAGTCAACAACCATTTGCATTTGTATTAATTGAATAAATCCAACCAATTCAACGTTGGTTGTCCTATGTAGCACGGCTGGATTTGACGTGAATATTTTTTTAATATTATTTAAATATTTTTTAGATTTTTTTCTTCTTCCTCCCTTCCTCTCTATTTGCTGATTCTTCATCTTCAGAGGCCCCATGCTGTTCATTGCGCTCTAGAGCCTCATACAGCTCGTTTTTTCTTGTTTTTCTTTTCTCTCAATCATTAAAAAAAATTTAAGAAAATATTCACTTCAATGACAACCGTGTGTCACGTAGAACAACCGCCGTCCATATCAACAAATTTCCGGCTAAAATCGGCCATATTGACTCAATGCTAAAGATTTAGAACTAAATTAACACCAATGCGAAAAATTTAAAACTTAATTAGCACCAATAAAAAATTTAAGATCAAATTTGCACAAATGCAATAGGTTTAAACTTTTTTATTTTTTTTACTCTTTTCCAGATTTCCGGGAACGATCACAGTGCTGTGCGAACATGTAGATTCTGTTTTCATCAGCAAAGGGAAAGAAATGTATGATACCGGTTCATCAAGGCGACAGCATAGGAAAATGACAATTCCTGTCGATGTCTTGCATCTCTAAGATTAATCCATAGATCACCAGGGGACAGCAACAAGGCTATGAGTCGCATGATTGCGTTGGAGAACAAGTCGGCACCCCATTTCCAATCTTCAAAAATCATCAGACCGAACATTGCCAATAGAAGTGCCAAGAAAGACTGGTAATTACTGAAGGGGTTCATGATGAATTATATATATTAAAGACCGACCCAAGTTGTCAAAACAAAATCGACAAAATTCTCCACACATCTATCTGTCCCGATATTTCTCTGGAAATACTCCCTCTTTCAAATTTTCAACCCAAATGCAGGGTACAGAGCAAAATTCTCTACCTAAAGGCACAACTTCGTACCAAAAAAAGCCCAAAACAGCCAAATCCTCTACCTGAAGGCGTACTACCATACAAAAAAAAAAACCCCAAAAACGCTGTTCTTATAGACTCGCAAAGAACGCACTAAATGAACAAGTTGGCAGCTATGTAGTCACACACGAAAATGATACACGCAAAATTTTCATTAGCCAGCCACAACTATTTCAGTCAGAAGCAACTAAACGAACATACTTGCAGTCCATAGCAAACCTTGAACTAGAATTTATCTGCAACAAGAAAGCGACAAACAAATACTTAGAAGTAGCTTTACACTCCACCAGGATTGAGGAATCTGGTCTAAAGACACTCACCTTCAGTTCAAGCTTCTCGCTGAGCTGGTTCTCATCTTCAGTAATGCCAGACTGCTTGATAGCCTCAATGACAAGTTTCTTTAGTTTTTTAAACTTCATCTTTCCATCTGGGTTCTGCTTCACAAGTAGAGTAGAATAAATACCTCTAGAAATTACAATTTCGAATTTGGTAAAAAAGCCACAAGGCTAAACTCATCCATATATTTCACAACATAGGTGCGCACAATCATTGGATAACTGACAACATGCTCAAACATAAAAAGGTGGCATACTGACAGGACAAAAATGCTTACAGATTTCAAAGTGGTTTTAATCAACTTCTTCCACTTTATTTTCTTCCTGGCATCTTCATTTGGATGACAACCATCCTCTTGGTTTTCTCTGGCAGTCGCAACCTGCTTGCTTTTCTTCATTTCTGTTTTGTCAGCCTGGATGGCTTCCCCATCTCCCACTTCATTGAGATTATCATGCCTAGTCGTCTTCTTACGATCAAATTTTTCAGATCCATCATGTTTTCTTTTTTTGTTTGACTGTGAGTTTCCATTATCTACCTCAGAACTGTTGTGTGCATTGTTGCTTGGGGAAATACTCTTAACCTTTGGTTCTTCTACGTGTTCACTGTCAACTAGTCTACTTTTTGAATCATCTTCAGGAGGAAGTGTTGCAGGCAAACTAGACTCCTGTTTTTGTTGAGGTTGTTGCTTTGAAGCATGGAAAGCTCGTGCTTTTGCCTTGTGCTTCTTCCCTTCAGCATGTAGGAGAAGGGTATGCTCACTAGTGGCCTTTGTGTTGCAAAGACTGTACAATTCCCAAATGCAGAATGAAAACCACATCTCATCTCAAGTGCGAGGGACAAATAGTACAAACTTGCTTAATATTCTTTCAGCAACTTAAACAGAAGTAATCGAGTTCTGGCTCATAAGTGATTCGTGCTAAGTGCCAACTATAAGAGTGAGGCTCAAACCTGTCTTCAAAACACCAACCAACAGTACTATTCAAAATCCTTAAAGAACCCTATCTGCATAAATATTACTCCCCATAACCATAATCACAAATGGCGTGAAATGACAATACAATCACATACAGGACGCACAGAACTTCTAAGCCGCATATAGGTTAAACTCAACGTAAAACTTTATACCTGCAAAACCATGGAGGCCGTTTAGTCAACCCTACTGTTATGTCAAAATCAGGTTGTTGCTTCACATCTTTGTTGGGCTTAGCAGGCGTGCCATTTGAAACCTTTCCTTGACCCTTAGGACCGTATTTTTCCTATAAATCAAAGCACGAATCACATCCCGTGCTTAAAAAAGGAAGGATTTACTAAACCAAAATAAAAAGGAAAAGCCATGACGCAATTGGAGGGAAAAGCCATGACGCACTTGGAGGGATTCGACAGTTCTAGCAACATGTGGAGCACTTTGAGTAAATGCGTCCGCGAGCAACATCAAAGCTACTCTTTTTTTCTTTTTTTGGCCACTTTATCAGTCGCAAAAAGCACTCGTCGGAGTCAACTGTTCAAATGCCGGGGGCAATCGGCAGAACGACACAATGCTACAATGAACTCGAGCAGGGGAAACCCGCCCAAAGAATCCCGTGCACAACGATAGAAAACGAGACATTAGAACAAGAATGCCACGGGACGACCAGAAAATCCTCGGCATAAGCTAATAAAATTGTCGAGGTTTTTTCCAACAAACTACACGATCAGAACATCAAAAATGCATTTGGCGGAAGTGCGCACAAGAGACCCACCGCTTCGGTGACGCACTGGGTGTGGCCTTGCACGCTCTGCTGGCTGAACGTCTCTCCGCAGTCGATGCAGGACAGCTACAAGATTTCACGGGGGGGAAAAATCGTCAGCCGAGACAGACAAACACGTTCAGAAACTGAGGATCCATCTCCTCTGCTTCCTCGTATTTCAAGAGAGAGAAAACAACCGAAAAAACTTGCGGGAGAGAGCGATTGCAGAAGGAAAGGGATAGAGAGGTGGGGGTGGGGGGGACCTTGAAGGCGGAGCAAATCCTGAAGTGATTGGGCAATTTGGGCTTCTTGAGGTTCTCTCCGCAATCCTCGCACTGGAACCACACCATCTTCTTCCCCCCAAGCTCTTGAAGCTCCGCAGCAGAAAAAGAAAGGAGAGGGACGTGTTTCAGGGTTTTAGGGCAAATTAGGGTTCAGTCCGTCTCACGAGGTCGCCTCCCACGAAGAACCCATGATATTGGGAAATTTAATTTGGGAAAATTTTCCGACAAATATATATATTATGGGAAAATCCAATACGATCGCAAAATGCTTTTTATTTTTTCAAATAATAAAGATTGGAAGTTCCCTCAGTTATCTCAATTAAAGAGCTGAAGTAACTATATCAATATATAAAAAAGACCTAACATTCAAATCGATCGAGGACATTTCTTGGTTTTTAATTTTTTTGATTTTCTTTTTCTTATTTTTGCCCTGGGACCGACAAGGGTGTTCCTCCCTAGATCGCAATCCAATTTTGGGCAAGGTCAAGTGTAGGTTATGGCAAGAAGTAAATTGAGAAAAGAGAAAATAAAAAATTAATAAATTGAAATTGAAATTGTCGCGGGATGAAAAATACCCTTGACCGATTAGAGTATTTAGCTGGCCGGTATCATGCCTCTATTTTAAACTGTTATTTCTTTATTTGAAATTGACATAGTTACTTCGTGCCATTATTTGAGAAGTGGAATCATTTCAGAATTTTATTTAATTATTATTTTTTAAATGGGAATGATAAATTGTGAATGATGATCGTATTTAAAAAACTAACGTTTTAAATTAACGTGTTGTTATTAACGACATCAAAGCCCGTCTAGCTCAGTCGGTAGAGCGCAAGGCTCTTAACCTTGTGGTCGTGGGTTCGAGCCCCACGGTGGGCGCTTTTTATACCTTTTTGAAAACTTGTTTTACTTCTTTTTAATATTTTATCGGTTGATATTGCTTTTTGGTTGCTCGAAAGTGATTTTCCAGCTAGACTATCGTATCAAAGGTCGATTTGCAGGGTTTATGGTGAATTATACAAGGTTTGCTAAAATCGGTTTTTTAGTAAAGTTGATGTACAAAGTAGATCTGACTTACTAAAAAGTCGCAATGGAAAGTAGGAATATTTTGTTATCGTGAATGAGTGATTTAGCGTTCGTGCAATTACAGTGAGAAAGTTGTCAAAAAAATCCCAAACCAATTATGTTTTTGCCATTCTAGTAATGAGGCTTTTAAGCTTGTCGATCGAGTCATCACTATTTTCACTTTTTTTTAATTGAGTTCATCCGGTCAATTTGATCAGAAATCACCGATGTGGATGTTTGGCGTCTTACGTGATATGGTCAATGCTCATGTGGACAGATTTCAATAATAACTTAATATTTTATCCGTCGTATTTATTTTTCTTTATACATTTTCCCTTTGTTTTCCTTTTCTTTTCGTATTTTATTTTCCCAGTGGTCGGTAATCCACATCAACGCACAAGGTCGTAAATGTTCATACAGTACCCGGCGCAAGTGACGTAAACCAATTAGTATTAACCACTTTATCACGATGGATTTAGAAAGACGGTTAATTTGTAAAGTTAAGGCTAAATTTGAAGCCAAAAGATTTAATAAAGCTCGTGACTAAGAAAATGATGGGAAGTATGTACATACACGCACTCGTTATTCTTTTTTAAATGGAAATTTGCCGAATGGGGAGGAGTGGGGCACTTGCAATGAGGCCTATTGTCCTAAAAGGAATTTTATGGCCATTGCTATCACCACCACATAAAGGCAAATTTTGGGCCTATTTCGCATGATTCCTAAAGCGTAGAGATTGTCGCGCGCGGTGTTCCTAACCAATTGCAATTCTTTTGTGGTGCATCGCGATAATCAAAAAGTCAAGGGCGCCCTTTTATTCCTTTGATTTTTTCCATCTGAAATTTCTCGTTTTTCCCGTAGAATCGTTCGGCAACTTCGATCTATTTAAAGGCGGCGGAACGGCCTTAACTTTTCTTTTTCTTTTTATACTTATTTTTATTTAAAGTTTTTGCGACCCGCAATATGTTCCTATTGATGCGTAAATTCACAGGGGAATTTTTTTTAATACGTTTTTTTTTTTTATTACTTTTCCGGGTTCCGTTACATGCCGTGGGGAAAAGGCAGAAGGCAGTAAAGGGGCGAAACACAGCGCCTTCTTTTGACGAAGTGTCGCGTAAAGCCGATGTTTTCAACTCATGGTTCGTTTTTGCTGTGAAGGACGCGACTTCAATCATGGCGCTCATGCCCCCAATCATGTAAATTAAGTAAATTAATTAAAAATACAAAATATTTTTTTTATTTATAAAAACGACGAAGAAAAAGGTTGCCGTGACCGTGGCCGTACATACGGCATCGCTGTCGTATTGTACACGTGGCCTCTCTTTAGCCAGCCAGAAATTCTTTTTTTGGTCGAACAGAAAATCTAGCTTAGGCGCAATAATTGCTTTGCAAGGTACTTCCACTTGTCTCTGCAAATTTGGACAAAACAGATATAGATTTTGGAAATACATGACGTGTCGGATGTAATATAATAACTCCTGAAATACAATGGCTAATTAGAGTCAGTTGATTTGTCAATTCCCACATGTCACATTTGCGTCTAATCATGTCTATTGAGGCTTAGGAAAACACGTGAATCTAACTCGAGTCGGAAATCTTCCCAGGATTCGAATCGTATAACATTTTTTCAAAAGTTTAAACAATCAATCTTGCAATTTGATCAGTTTATCTTTGGACGGACACCTCAGATCTCCGATTTTTAGGAATCAATTTTTTGAAAATTTTATATATTTTTTTGTTAGTTATAATTTGTGAAATACATTCATAACACGAATGGCCCAAATTGTAATATTATGGCCTAAATTTCTAAGGAAATATTAGACGATTTCTTTCCATCTTTTGAGGCACGAGAACCCGACATTTTGTCATCATCGTTATTATCATTTAATCTTTTTTTGGTCGAAATATTATCATTGAATTAAATAATTATTACCATTCAATTCAATTACTCAATTTCTCGAAATAATGTGATGGAGGATGGACCAATACGACAATATTGGAATACTTTCTACACCACTAAAATACATAGCTTTTAATGGGCACCTTTTTTTTTTGGTAAGTAAGTATGGATTGAATTTTTCAAAGAGTTAGGTACAAGAAAGGAACCGGATATAAAAAATCACGAATCAAACATGACACCGTTATGTGCCATGAAGGATTCAACGGTGAACCGATTACAAAATGCTCTGTCATGACTAGAAGCGGTGAACATAAAGGCCAAAGGCGCCCAAGAGAACCTGCAACGCTGTCGTCTCCTTTTTTTTTTCCTTAATACCTTAAATGCGTTGAAACAGGAATTTCCTATATTACTTGGAATTGTCTATAATTTCAGGCATGTAAACAGTTCTTCCGTACACACTACAACAGTTATAGCAAATAATATATGTAGAGACAAGGAGGGACAATAATTCCGATAACATTTTTAGATGTTCCCCGCAATTTCACTATCTGAATAACGGGATTATGACTTTCGATAATCAAGTCGTAAGTTTTTCTCGGATGGAACTTGCCAATATATATATATATATATATATATATATATTTATCATCGAACTCGATGAACGGACATTAAAAAAACGCCCGACAGATAAGCTATTGGGGGCCTTCGTTGCACTTAACACCGACAGAAGTGGGAAGTTTTATACATCGAGGAATAAGCAGAAGAACTCCAATCGGCAACAAGTACCATAAACATATGTACTTCCCTATGGAACTACATGGTTGGCCCGATTGATCAAAAGTCATAAAAGAAAAGCAAGGGTTGATATTTTTCCCATTGAGGGAGGTGGCAAATAGTAAATTCAGTTATGAGTTATGATTGCAATTTCTTTTTATTTATATATATATTTTTTGCTATAATTTTGATACTACTAATTATTATCACTACCCAGTCTACGGGCCCCACAGGCCTTTCGTCGAAACTCTCACACTGCACCCACCGAGCGGAACCCAAGCCCTATCATTTCGAAAAAGACTCAACAAACTAGCCATGAACGGCCTCGGCGATTCCCCACCCCTGTGGCCACAACCACCCATCTCTGCCCTTCGCCGCCGTCGACCGCCCTCTCCGCTCCTCTCTCCCCCGGTCCTCATCGTCCTCTTCCCCATACTCGCCCTCGTTCTTTTGTTCTTCGCCATCCCCTCGTTCGTCTCCTTCTCCTCCCATGTCCTCCGGCCCATCACCGTCAAGAAAAGCTGGGACTCGCTCAACGTGGTCCTCGTCCTCTTCGCCATTCTCTGCGGGATCTTCGCGCGCAGAAGCGACGACGAGGCGCCGGTCGCCGGGGAAGGAGAGAAGACCGCTGCGAGGCTGGCAAGTGCCGATAAAGTTGGCGACACGACGTTGCCGCGGTGGTTCGAGCCCGGCAACGATGAGGCGTACGGGTACATCGAACCGGCGATGAGGTCGCCTGGAAGCGGGAATGGCCGGCTGCGGAGGAGCAGCAGCTCGTACCCGGATCTGAAGCAGGAGTCGCCGTGGGAGACCGACGACGACCGGTTCCAGTTCTTCGACGATTTTGAGGTCAGCAAATACAGTTCGAGGTCGACGCAGTTTGATCGGGTCCCTCCTCTTCGGAGATGGCGAAGTGCTATCGATGACGATGATATCAAAGTGATTCCGGTGGACACGTTCGTTCTCCGCAAATCTCCGTCTCCGGCGTCTCCTCCGCCTCCACCAGTGGCCAAATCTCCAGCTCCAGCTCCACCACCTCCGCCGCCACTGCCTCCTCCGCCGGTGAGGCGCGCATACGAGGCCGTCGCTCGCAGAAGCACGGGAGATAGGGCGAGCGATGGAGCTGAAACTGCTAAAATCCGAAAGGCACCGCCAGCGCCAGCGCCGCCTCCCCCGCGGCCACCGCCCACGCCGCCGACGGAGTACAGGTACGCGAAGATCGAGCGGAGGAAGAGCAACGCGGCTAAGGAGATAAAGATGGTTTTGGCTTCGGTGCTGTCCAACCAGAGAAAGAGAAAGAAGAAGCAGAGGACCCGAACGCTAAAAAACGACGCCGCTCACCAACCGGCGCCCGAGACGACCTCCCATTCCGCCGCGCAACCGCCGCCACCTCCGCCACCTCCGCCGCCTCCTCCGCCGGCGTCCGTCTTCCACAGCCTGTTCAGAAAGAGCAGCAAAAGCAAGAGAATCCACTCCGTGGCCGCGCCCCCGCCCCCGCCTCCGCCGGACCTTCGGCGGAGGAGAAACCTTGCGTCGGCCCCAAAGCCACCACTGCCGGCGAAGCCAGCCGTCCATCAGCCCAGCAGCGGCGCTCGGTCGCCGCTGATACCGATGCCGCCGCCGCCCCCGCCTTCGTTCAGGATGCCGGAGGTGAATTTCGTGGCCAGCGGGGACTTCGTCCGGATACGCAGCAGCCGCAGCTCCCCGTGCAACTCGCCCGAGCTGGATGACGCGGACGTTCCATCCTCGCCTAGCCACGAGACGACGACGACGGACGGCCGAGGTCGCAGCGGCGGTGGGGCGTCTGGTGGGCCCGGGATGTTCTGTCCGAGCCCAGACGTGAACGTCAAGGCCGACACCTTCATAGCGAGGCTCAAGGATGGTTGGAGGCTTGAGAAGATGAATTCGATCCGAGAGAAGCAAAGTGTCGGCGGGCCCACCCCACCACCCACTTGAAAGGCAAGTGAAGCAAATCTCACTTTCCCTCCAGTTTTTTTCGGGCTTTTCTACTAGAAAAAGAATTCGATGATGGGATTTGCTTTCGCTACCGTACACCCACCCACACATAGGAACAAAAAAATTTGCATTGAATTCAATATGTAGAGAGTGCATAAGAAAGTTACATAAACATAAGTATAGCAATAGGTGCATTTAGCCGCGAGATTGAGATTTCGATTCGAGGCCGGCTGTGATTTGGTGAGGAAGGAGATGTTATTCATTAGGTAGGCTGTCCAATCGTGGGGTTTGTTTTTTTGGTTCTCCTCTCTTGGAGCCACCTAAAGTTATGTTTTTTAAGGGTTTTTTTTTTTTTTTTTTTTATGGACTTTGAGTGGTTTTGGTTATTGGATGTTGTTGTGTCTGATCATAGGCAAACACACGAGAGTGCTTTGATATTTAGGTGGTGTGAACTGTTTGGTTGGGGTGGGGCGCTCTGGTTGGATCTTTTATCGCCTCCTCCGAGAGCCGCCTCTTTTGTTTGTAAGAAGATCGGTGTAACTGAGTTGGGTTTGTAAAGAACACGGCAGCATCTGTTAATGCAATCTATTTGCCATTTCTCTCTGTACTTCCTCTTCGACTCTTTCTGTCGAAACTCCCTTTCTTCTTTGCGTGATGCGCCCCCGTAAAGGAAAGTTGAGCAGAGCAAGGACGGTGCAACTCTGTCGCCTGCTCTGCGTCGTCACCTTTCGCTACCGAACAGAAATTCATTCAGATGCAGTATGATCTAATGCATAGCAGAATGATTGGCAAAAGGAGAATTAATGGCCGAACGTATAAAACTAAGGGACCTGTCCTGTTCCTAGCTTTCCCGTTTCCCTTTTAACCCATCCATGTTCGCTCCGAATGAATTTCAAGTTTAGGCCCAGAAATGGCCGACACAAGGGTCGTAGTCCAACCGTTCCGACTGCAGGTTCACCATGACGAAGCCGAAGGGGGATTAGAAAAAAAAAACGCCATCCAACAAATTCTCCTGCTTAGACAATTTCCAGACTCCCAGAACCTGGATTATGAAGAACGCACGAGCACAAACGTGTCCCAAAACTATTACTGTAGGATCATTTTCCAAGCACACAATCTTTTTTTTTACAAACTGGATTGCTGCATCTCAGCCTAGAAGCAACCTCTATGGCACCGGAAATGGTTTGACAGAGAAGCATGAGAAATTGCGAAACAAGGGAAACTGGTGGAAGTGAACACAGATAGATTCCACTCTCACTAACAGGGGATTCTATTTCTGCACATTAATGTATGCATTCTAGTTTCGTTCATCGCAAGGGACCAAAAACCCTTTTAAGGTGGCTTTCATCCTGCTTCCGAGTGCGCAAATAGCAGCTCGGAATGTCTCGACTGCCTTCTCAGTCATTTGATTGTCATTGCTCATCTTTCGGCATCACAGGAGCAAAAAAACACAGAGCTACCATGCCTTAACCAGACTCATTGCCTCTTAACTATCATCCCCTGAAGTCACTCTTTTATGTAATAAGAGCATATCCTACCTAATTCAAAAGACGTGGAAGCTAAAAAGTAGTAGCTACTTACCTTATGAAACCCGATATGACCGCTTCCGTTCGTTTAAAGGATCTATATGGAGGTCAATCCAACTGAATCTCAGGGAAAATTCAATTGCCCTCAGGTCATTCCTAGTCTAAAGGTGTCTGATAGGGCATCGAGAGACAAGAGCCGCATCCAACCATTTCTCATATGTGACACATGATTTGTAACCCCCTTCACACGACCTCTAAGATCTCTCCCTCCCTGGAATTCAAACTGATGCATGGCTCCATATCCATGTAACTCTTTTCTTCTACTCTTTTTGCTTCAGGGGAAAGTAAGCAAGGGAATAGAAGAGAAGGGATGGATGCTTCCTCGTCAACAAACACCAGTTCTCAGAGAAACAAGACTCTCAGACACAGCATCAGAAAGAGCAGAGAGAATCCTGTGTACTAATAACAAAGCACCCCTAATAAAGTTATCAGATAGAATCATCAGATGGCCCCTCTCCCTTTCTCAAGTTGATATACATACCACTTAGAGTATGTTATAGGACCACATCCATTCTAACTTCGAGATGATCTAAAAAGAGTTATTGGTACCAGAATGACATGCAACCGCCACAGGCATGCAGTAATGTGACACAAATGCGCAGATCATAAGCTCTGACTAGTTCTGAGGACATTCCGAAAATAATGCTTGATCTCGATAATCTCCACACGGTTATTGGAAAAATAGCACCCTCAACGTCAAGTAGCGTCAGTTTTACGAGCTAAAACATGGAGATAAAAAACATCTCATACCATAGGATACAAGCAGATAAGCAAAAAGCAACACCTTAATACTTCTTTAAGTAATCCTTCAAAACATCCATGATTGACCCAAAATCTGCCTTCACTTGCACCGGAGGATTGGCATACCGGCAAGCCATATCAGGGATGTTATTGGAATGGTAATCAATTTTGGACTGCGTGAACTTCAACCCGTGCGCAGTGCTAACCACAACTGTCCTATCTGTGGGCGCAATGACCCCACTATTCCTGAGTTTGGTCAGCGCCGTCAATGCGACACCAGTGTGAGGACATATGAACATTCCAGTCGAATCTGCTTGTGCCATAGCATCCATCAACTCCTCTTCGGTTGCCTCCTCAACAATACCATCCGAGTGCTTCAAAGCATAAACGGCTCTGTCAATAGAAACAGGGTCACCAATCTGTATTGCAGATGCAAATGTCTTGTTCGCCTTCACTGCCTTAAAATCCTTCCAACCAGACTTATAATACAAGTAGAGTGGATTAGCATTTGCAGCCTGAGCACAAACAAGCCTTGGGATCCGATCAACGAGACCCAATTCACGGCACATTTTGAAACCTTTGTAGAATGCATAGATATTCCCTAAGTTCCCACCCGGGACGATGACCCAATCAGGTACCTCCCAATCAAACTGCTGCAGTATCTCGATGGCGGCAGTCTTTTGCCCTTCGAGCCTCAAGCTGTTCAACGAATTGGCTAAATATATCGGCAATTCTGCCGTGACTTCCCTGATCAACTTCATACACCCGTCGAAATCGGTATCAATGCTCAACACAAAAGCCCCATTCGCGATGGGTTGCACCAACTGAGCCATCGAAATCTTATCTGCAGGCAAGAAAACGATGGACGGAATGCCCGCAGCTGCACAGTAAGCCGAGAGCGCAGCCGAAGTGTCCCCAGTCGAGGCACACCCCACGCCAACCAACGGCCGGTCCATCTTGCATAGCCTATTAACCTGAGAGACCAGAACGGTCATGCCCAGATCCTTGAAACTGCCGGTATGACTAATCCCACAATGCTTGACCCACAAATCGTCCATACCCAAAAACTGTTTGCCGAAACGCTCAGCCCAGAACAGATTGGAATTGCCTTCGAAGGCCGAGACGATGTGGTCGGAGTCGATCCCGGGCAACACCCACTCCTTCTTGCTCCAGACGCCCGAGCCGTAGGGCCACGTGGTCTTGCCCACGCGCGAGTCGAAGAGGTTCTTCCAGTACGCGCCGTCGAACTTCTTGAGGGCGTCCATGTCGTGCTGGACGTCGAGCAGGCCACCCGAGCGGCTGCGGTAAACGATCTCGTCGAGCGAGTAGGACTCGGAGGCGTTGAAGTCACAGCCGAAAGGGACGTACTTGGCGGAGAAGGTGTGAGCCTGGCGGTAGCGGCGGGCCTCGTCCCTGATGTTGTGGATCGTGGCCGTCGACGGAGGAGGTGACGGCGCGGGAGGGGAGTGGTTGGTGGGGGGCGGGTCGAAGGTGGAGGCGCAGGACACGGCGAGGTGCTTTCGGCCGATTGGGAAGTGTCTAGGATTTGGGGTTAGAGAGGAGGGAGAGTAGTTAATCAGTGTGGAGGACGCCGACGCCATTGCTTCTGCGTTGAGAGGACGATGTGACGGCGGCGGCTGTGATGATGTGACGGCGGCGGAGGAGGCGGCGCAAAGGATGGGGGAGCGGTGGTTTGGGAGCTTTGGGTTTTGAAGTGAGAACTGGGAGAAGAGAAAATGTTAGGTGATGCATGACGACACACTCCTCCCCGGACAGGGTTGATATTTCTATTTCTGCAGAAAAATTAGTTTGTTAGGATGCACATAAAACGTTCATTTTTTTACATTGCCCTACCAAAATTCAATTTGATAGTAAAATTTATTTGATAAAATCACTTTCGAAACAGAAACATATTTGATAAAAAAAATTAAATTTTGCTAGAATTTTCTATTTATGATCAGATTTTTTATTTTTTATTAGAATTTTGGCTAATTTTCAGAAGTTAAAAATTTTTAATTCTCAGTTTCAGAATCAATTCTTCTATCACACGAGACTTGACTGAGTACCGTCGCTTGCCGCAGGTCACCGGCCGTCGCTGCGGCCGTCGAGCGTCAAAGATTTTGTTAATAATGTTTCAAAAATATAAATTTTTAGTTGTTATGAAATGAATTGTTTTAATCAGAAGTCAATGTGGAGGGTAAGTTGAAAAAATCAAACTTATGCTTTTGAGGATAAGTAGATAAATCAATTTCTGATCAGAATTTGATAAATTGGTCAAAAGTGTTATCATGCAGGGGCTTAATGGTTCAAATTTTTTATTTTTAAAATATTATTAACAAAATCTTTTACGGCTGCTGACGAACGACAATCGACGAACGATCGAAGAAATGATTCTGGAGTTGAGAATTATAATTTTTTTTTACTTCTCAAAGTTAATAAAAAATTCAAGCAAAAGTAGAAAATCCAAATAAAAGTAAAAAATTTTATTAATTTTTTTTTTTGTACCAAATGTATTTCTAGTTGGAAATTGGTTTTGGCAAATAAATTTCTCTATTCACAGAGAAATTCAAAATTGAGGTGTTGTGATGGAGCACTAATCCATCTCTGAGCCAGGTCATTTATCGACACGTGTCAATTGGGCCCACATTTCAAAATTTTCAGAATTGCTCTTTCCAACAACCTTTTCTTTTCCCTAAACACCCCTCACTTCATCTTCTTTACATGCTGGCTCTAATCCATCTCTGAACCAGGTCATTTATCGACACGTGTCAATATGGGCCCACATTTCAAAATTTTCAGAATTTCTCTTTCCAACAACCTTTTCTTTTCCTAAACACCCCTCACTTCATCTTCTTTACATGCTGGCTCGTCGGGCTGTGGAATTTTCCGGATTCTCTTTTTTTTTTTGTCTCTTTCGTTTGATGGATTTATCGTTTTGGAAAATTGAACTCGAGGGGATATTCTTGGAATTAGCCAGTTTATTTATGAGTACCGATGTTGTCTAAATTTTGGCTCAATATATAACTAACTCATGAGTTTTTAATTTAATCTATATGATTCATGAATTTTAACCCAATATATAATGTCTTTAATAAACTTCAATTTTTCAATATGGTTCCCTGAATTTTGAAACATGTTCAATTTAATCTCCGAATTATAAGAAAATATCCAATATTATTTATTAATTTGAATTAATGGAAGCAATACATTGAACGTCTTTCTATAG
Organism: Rhodomyrtus tomentosa; assembly: GCA_028455895.1. NCBI lineage: Eukaryota > Viridiplantae > Streptophyta > Magnoliopsida > Myrtales > Myrtaceae > Rhodomyrtus > Rhodomyrtus tomentosa. The sequence goes on from JAPCWY010000004.1 coordinate 39,983,255, forward strand.
TTCAGGAACTAAGTTGAACATGTTTTAATAATTCAAGTATTATATTAATCGAATTATAAATTCATTAGATCACATTACACATTGAGTTAAAGTTCAGAGATCATATTAGTCAAATTAAAAGTTTAGAGATCATGATACACATTGAGTCGAAGTTCGGATACAATTCGTATTTGAGGTGTCACTTCTTTCACATCAGCAACACAGAGACATTGTGTTTTACAGGCGCACAAAATGATAAGTAGTGAGAAAAATGTGATTTGGATTAATTATTTTTGAGAAATAAATCCAAGGATGGAAAAAAACAAATCAACTTAGTGTTGATCAATTCTAGTGATACTCCGAGATTATTTCGTGGGGAAAATGATCAAAACAGTTATAAACCTATTGCAATTGTGCCGATTCAGTTTTAATTTTTTTTTTCGATTCAGTCCTTAACTTTTTATAATTGTGTCAGTTCAGTACATCCGACGAATTTTAACCGGCTAATGCTGACGTGGATGTCGGCTAGCAAGCGACATAATAAAGAAAATAAAAAATTTGAAAATTCTATAAAGAAAATAAAAAAAAATGTTAAAATAATATGCCGGATGGACTGATATATTTCTTTTGTGAATTTACGTACCTTGGCATTACAAGGCTAATTTCGCCCAAACTGTTAGGTACTTAAAATACATCACCGCTTGAAGGACTCTTCTCCAGAGATGGTGGACCAGAAGAGAGAACTTGGTACTCATATGCTCAAACTACAAACTCACATCGACGCCCAGAACTCGTGTCACCCCTACAAGAACAGAGGAGAGAGTGTTGTAGCAATGAGATCAAGAGGTGGGGAAAACACACTTAAGAGAATCAACATATTGTAAGTTTGCGCTCGATTTGAGTCCTGTGATGTCGCAAACTATATGGCTGACATTATCGCAAGGTATCGTCTCACAGCAGAAATTACAGTGAAGAGAATGACAAGCAGATAGTTGCAGTTCACAACATCGTCGGTACGATGAGTCTACGCCGTAGTTTCTTCTGTTTTCGGAATGGCTGTCAACTTGTTAGGGACAGCATAGTAGCAAAGCCTGCAACTAAGGGGAGCAAGCATGTCGAAGATAACTGGAACATAGAAAGCCCAGAAGAAGGCAAACATTTGCAAATTCAATAGTCTGAGAACAAAGTTTTAAAGTTTTCTAATTTACAACCAACAGACAATGCAGAAGTGGAAACTTTTGAAGAAGACGTAAGAGGGAAACAAAAAACTCTGCATGATTCCTTCTGTATCAAGCAGACACCAAAGAATCGGAAAAAAATTTGCAGAATTACTCGGTATGTACATCTCCATGAATTTAACTCGCTCAGTCTCACACCACGTCATCTTCTCCCCCGTCATCTGATAGCGCCCTCGCCTCCTCCTCCCTCTTCTTCTTCTTGATGTACCCCTTCTTCCTCAGGTAATACAGGCTTGCCCTCGCGAGGTTCGCAACGAACACCAACCCCATCAGGCAGAACCAGGAGAGCACTGCGATCTCCGTCACGTCCTTCAGCACGTGGAACACCTCGGAGTCGGTTTTGTCCAGCGACATGTGCCTCAGCGCGATGAAGTAGGTGATCACCTGCGCGGTCATGGCAATCCACATGGTCACCATCTGCACCCACATCCAGCGGCGCCGCTTGATGGGCAGCCCGCTCACCAGCAGGAGGATGATGCTCAGGGACGAGAGGAAGGCCATGGTGTTGAAGATGAAGAAGAGCCCGTACTCTTTGCGTTGGTTGTGGGCCATTATGGAAGTCCCTGCATAGCGAATCATGGAGTGTTCATTGAAAGGTAATAAACAGATTTAATCACAGTCAGCTCCCATGTGAGTTCCCGCAATTTCTTAACGTACAACTGTAAGGCCTAGATATCAATTCCTTGTTTGCATATGACAATTTAACATCGGCATCAAGTGATCAACTACAGCTACCTTATCCTTTCAGAAAAGGAATGGATATGCTAACACGGCGCGCGATTGTTCACATAGAAGCCAATTCGATCATCACAGGGCAGAGAGCAGATAATACCTGCATAATGAGGCTCCTTGACGGGTAGGCCATTCTCGTCCACGGTGAGATCGTTCTGCCACACACCGCCCGGAGGGGTGATGGCAGCCTGGAAGGCAACGGTGGCAATCAGCGACGCAACCACCATGAGGGAGGATCTATGGCGGCTGATCTCATTTTCCTTTTTCCTCACTGGCGGTTTGTTCCTCGAAGGGGTCTTCTGCAAGACAAGCAATGGTGAAGTCGCAGCTTCGCGCGAGTGCTGAGGAGCCTGTGCCTGGTCCAGGTAATGGTCATGGTCAAACGGGTGGATTGACTTGGATCTCAAAGCTCCCTTGTTGAGAAGAGAGTCTTCGATCTCCATGTCCTGGAGGTCCCTGGGAGACTGCTTGAGCACATCTAGTGGGGTCGAGCCGATCTTGTTGATCGGGTTTACGTTTATTCCGGGGGTGGCCAGCAAGAAATTTATGGTCTGCGAAGATCACAGCAGATAAGTTTCTGTCACACAATGAAATGGTTCAGGCAACGATATAGCCAGCCATAACTTCAGACACATCCAGTTCATCTCTATATCCATACAAGGCAAGTTCATTTCTTCTGTAATTATCAACATCAGCAGAAATAAGTATCACCTCCGAATGATGAAAACCCAAAGGCACTTGTTCAGCATATTACAAGTAAAATCTCAACTTTAACCTGATTACCCAGTTCGGAAAATGCATCGATCTGTAACATTCAGTTAAGTATTTATGCAGAGTGCCGTCGACAAAGTCCTAGAAACTAGAAATGGATACCTCGGTTTGCTTCTTGGCGACGGCGATGTGCAAGACGCAATTCCCGTCGCAATCCTTCCGGTTCAACAACTCATCCCTGTCTCTTCCCCCCACCGCCCCGACCACCGCCCTCACCACCTCCATCTTCCCGTTCGCCACCGCCAAGTGCAGCGCCGTCTCTCCCCGGTCGGTCAGTTCGCGAGCCGACCTGGCGCCGCCGGCGCCAATTATCCGGCCCACCACATCGTCCCGGCCCTTGATCGCCGCCACGTGGATCGGCGCCCTCCCGTCGAGGTTCCTCACGGACGCCGCTGCCGGGTCCTCGGACAGGAGCAGGTCCACGATCTCACCGTGGCCCTTGGCAGCGGCCAGGTGGAGCGGCGAGTTGCCCCGAGAGTCCAGCTCGGAGGCGAGCCCGCGGGTGTGGTTCAGCAGCTTCCGGACCAGGTCGGCGTGGCCGCGCACGGAGGCCACGTGGAGGGGCGTCTCGGAGACGCCGAGGACGATGATCTTGTCGAGGACGAGAGGGTCTTGTTCCAGCAGGTCCGAGAGGGCCAAGGAGTCGCCGTTCTGGACCGCCTCCAAGAGCTTCTTGCTCTCCATCTCCATCTCTCTCTCTCTAACTGATCTTTTTGCTCAGAATTTTCTTGTTCATCACGGGAAAAAACAATCTTCGCCAAGAAGAAGAAGGACCAGGAGATGCTTCTGCGAGTCATTGTGAAGACTTTTGTGGGCAGCGAAAACAAACAGATGGGGTCGGAGGCCTTGAGGAAAACAGGAAGCTTCCATTCCATAGCTGGCCGAGTTTGACTTGTCTACGGTGCGTCGTATGACTAGTCAGCTGCCATTGTTTTGGGGGAGAAGAAAGAAAGTTTGAAAATAAAAGGGATACGTTGGGCAGAAGTCCTAAAATTTCTTAGTCTTAAAATTTATAAAAATTTATAATTGAGTTTTAAAATTTATTAAATTGATGCAATCGATTTATTCTATTAACTCTGTTCACTTTGATTAACGAAAAATGTTAATATTTTAAGTCTAAATATGATTTCTTGTATAATTTTAAATTGACATTTGTTAAAAAAGATATTAAAAAAAAAACACACAACAAAAACATAAAAGCAAAAAAGGGCTGGCATTGGTGGTGAAGTGGTCATTGAGCCCCGATTAGGGGCCAACAACCCTCGTCGATCAATGATGATTGTCGACTGACCCTCGTCCAGATGCGGGTGGGGGTTGCGGCCCTCGGCCTATTTGGATGAGGGTTGTGAGATTCGATCTAACACGAGGAGGATCTTGTGAGTCCTAAAGTATCTTTACGAGAATGGGTTAGTTCATGGGGATGTCAAGAGCCAGGATTTGTTTATGGTTAGCGATGGCATGAAGATTGTGTATTTGGGATGTGATAGATTGGACGATAATCCAGCCATGCCCTTGCTATTGGTCGATGAGGTTTGCCAACTCATGGTTGGGGACCAGCGACTCACGCCAACCACTTTCCCACCAACACCAGCACTTTTCGGCCATGGTGGGGAGGCGGCGGCGGCGGCTCAAGCCCATGATGTTGTTCTACTTCTACGTTTTATTTATTTATTTATTATGATCTTATTTTTAAATTAATTTAACTAAGAAATATTAAAAATCAAATCCAAGTCATGGCCACGTAAGAGAGAAATTTTTTAAAAATGACACGTCAGCGATTTTTCATTAGCAAAAATGGACGGAGTTAATAGAAGGATTTGATTACACTAATTTGATAAGTTTTAAGAGTCGATTGCACAAATTTTAATACTTAATTGTACTTTTATGACAAATTTTAAGACTTATATCCCAAAGTAAAAAAATAAAAAGGCAGTCACAAGATAGTTCAAAACGATCGAGCAATCGCAAAATCCATTTAACATTAGCATTAAAGTATAAATATATGTCGAGAAAATGACCATGCAAATGTTGTTACCCTCGATTTGTTTCCGGAAATATGAGTATTTTAAAAAATATTTTTCTAAAACTGATGATTTATATCACTTATAAAAATAATGAACGAAAAATATTTTCAATATTAACAAAAATATGTAAACATAAATTATTGTTAATAATAATTTTTTATTAATTAATTATAAATTCAAATCGTTTATTTTTTTGCGAAGCAAATAAATCAACTTCCCCCCAGTTTTTGGGTCTTTCATGGATCTTGTATCAGATCTTAAAGGGGCACTCAATCTTTGTCGATTAATACTGACAAATCATTAGGCTCTAAGAAAAAATTACCGATAACTCATTGACCAAAAGCAAACAGTGTGAACGCATCGCCATGCATCGTTGACATTCCAAAGCCGAGAATGACCGTCGATCAAGGAATCGGCGACCTTCACACCCCGCGCTAATGACAAGACATCAGAAAAATCTGAGGTCGAAAACAAGTAAAAGAAGGCTATCACTAAAGCCAAATAACTCAAATAAAGTCGAAACTACTACACATGCAACATGCAACGTAAGAAACAGATGACGGCCCGCGAATTGTCATATATAAACATATCCAACATGACAAGATCCGAGGCCGAAGTATCCAATGCAAATATTGCGCGTACAGGACACAAACATGAGAACCCTAAACAGTTAGCCTTGCCCGAATCAACTCGACATTGTGAAAGATTCGATACAATGTCCATCGTGTCAAGGCCGTGCTCTCTTGTTGCTGCACGAAGGGCACTTGTATTGCTTGATGTGCTCAGCTCTGGCGGGAGTAATTTTCACGCACTTTCCATGGAACCACTTCTCACACACGTCGCAACATATCCAAAACTCATCTGCGGCATAATTCTCTCCGCATGCCCCGCACAAGGTATCCCCATGCTCCTCCTCATCTTCCTCGTCCACAACCTCCTCCTCATCCTTTACCTGCACTGGCTTTGAATACTTCACGGATTCTGGTGCTCTCTGCTGTCACGCAGCGAAGAGACGGTGAGTACTCAACATAATACAGACACAACAAACGACTACTCCATGTTTGTTAACATAGCAAATGCTAGGTAACAGGTCACACATTGAAGCTGACAAATGCATGATGGAAAGTATGACTTTAATAATCGAATTAAATGAAAATTCCGTGGGAAGGAATAAGGTCCTCATGTAGCATTCCTTTTGACATCTTCAAACCAAGAACCTTAAAAGGACAAAACACAACAACCCAAAATGGATTGCCTGGAGACTTGTCTAACACGAGACTAAAATAACACACTCGACAAACCCTACGTCCATGGGTTCACATGTCGAAGGTATCGCTCCATAAGACAAGCACCAATCAAATTAATCCCTACTTCTTGAGCTCATTAATATATATGACTTCTGTGCAGATTGATTAAGAGCTAGCTTGAATCAGCAGGCACTATATTACCTGAGTTAATCCATAACGCTACCGAAATATTCAACCAAGCCAACAATCATCAGAATCAAGCCTACTAAATCTTTTGCATCGTAGTACTCGAAGTACATAAACAGTGACATCTAGAAGCAGAGCCACTTACCCCTTTTGAGCTTGACTTGGATTTGGTGCTGCTATTTGAAATAGATGACTTCTCCTTCGACTGTTTCTTTGAAGTTCCAGTCACGACTTCAAATATGGTTGGAAGGTCATTAATCATATTAAACAGACGTTTTCTGCATCAGAATTTCCCTTGAATAAGAAGCAAAATGAAAAAACTGACTGACTTTTCTACCACTAAGATCATTCAAGTACCTGTCAGTTTTGTCAAAGCCAAATCTGGCACCAAAATAGAAAGCCACAGCAAGTAACCAAGCATCGCTGTGCACAGCAACCAAAGATAACCAGTCCTTTTCCTGCATGCCATCCCTTGCAAAATTAATACCCAGAGCAGGCTCAGGGAGCTCCGGCGGCACTTCTTCCGCGGGCAAATTAACTTCCCACTGCTCATTGGGAAACCCATAGAGACAAAGGTTTTCCTTCTCTGATATAAATATGCAAAAGTAAGCTGTGCGAAGCACCAACTGCCACTAAGAGAAATGCGGATGTGCACACCATACGTATTTATGTGTATCAACAAGGATGCTCCAGCAACATCAACAACAAGAACATTAGTGGAGCCTTTTGTTCCCACCATTAGGATGTTCTACAAGCAAAATGAAATCTTAACAGCATTTCCACTTTACAGCATCTTTTGTGCACGCAAGTGAAATGCTGCAATAACGTACATAGAATAGTATCATTTACGAAAGAGACAGATCTTAATTGCTCCAAGTGAACAGATAGAAGATTTAACTGACATAGTTCATTTGAAAAACCAAAATGTAGATGTGCAAAGTTATGCATAAGGCACATTAGATGCTATGGTTAACAGGAACTGTAGCCTCTACTTTTCTTTTTGGCCTCTAAATAAGGAAAATGCTGAATATTAGCGAGTAGTTAAAGGCAGAAACTCCATAAAGGCAAGAAAGAAAGAGAAAACAAACAAAGCCAGGCATAGAAGTAACTTTCATACCTTAAATGCCCTTTTGAAGGCCGTGCATTATATCTTAGCATAAAAGAAATTACAGTACCCAACGAACCACAGTTTTTTTCCAATGAAAAGTGCATGCTCCTAAGTGCATTTAATACTGACAAACAGATCGAGAATCATAGTCGGAACTTGGGCAAAATCCAAGTTGCAAGATATAAATTTTTGTAACTTTGAACCACAAATTTCATAACAACTCCAATAAGAAGTTATTACTACTTAATATGCAGAAATGATGGATGCCATAACAGCAACCTACTTTAGCTCCTTAATGAGCTGCACAAGCACAACCTTCACAAGCACAAAAGGGACGAACTTACAGTCCCATGAAAACCAAATGCTGCTGGAAACAGACAGATTCAAGGTTTAACCCAAAAAGAGAGAAAGAAAACCAGTAAAATTCTAACATCCACCGGTCCCACTTAGCACTATTATTAAGATGATGCACTAAGAGACAATCCCTCAACCAAGCAGCTAAACTATCATGCAAGCTAAACTGAACAAGTCAAAACGAATCAAGCAGGACAGACGAATTGACACGTAATAAGAAATCAGAGCAAGAGCAAGCTAAACTATCTGCTAAGCCACGCAACGCTAAGGCGAAATTCAACACCCCCACGAAGCACTCACAGGATTCGACTAAAAGAAAGAAACGAAATAACCGTAAAAAACCCTAACCGGGATCGCACTGCTGATAGAATTCTTCAACATCTGCCAAAAAAAGGAACAACCGAAAGAGCACAGTCAAGAAACGAGACCGAATCAGAACACCAAGTTCCTAAATCTGCACTCGAACAACAGTGAGAGAAAAGAAGGAAGGAGAAAAAAGGACAAACGGTATTGAGAGAGAGCGAGCAAAGAAGCAAGACCAGTGGTCAATGCTTTGATCATGCCGGCTCTGCGACCCTTGAAGTCCCTGAAAACCTCCTCCACAGTCCTAGGGTTGTACTGTCCTCCGTCCATCTCGAAGCCTCGAATCCCAAAAATCGAAACTCCCAAACACCCCGGAGAAGGAAGCTAAACCCAACTGACTTCCGGTCAAAATCGCACCGCCGAAGCGACGGAGCACAGCAAGCGAGACCGAGATGGAGACGAAGACGGCGCGCGAGAACTGACGCGTAGTAAGGATAGGCGAAGATGGAGATTTAGAGAGGCTGAAGAGGAGCAAACACGAGCATTTCAGTGCTCAGAGGAGAGAGAAAGAGAGAGAATAGAGAGAGAGAGAGATTGGGATGTTTTCAAAGAGATGATGAGGTGGAAATTGGGGCTATAAATAAAGAATTTACTTTGTTTATGGAAAAAAGAAATTAATCCCGATTTGAGAAGTTACTGTCTGCTTCTTGGGAGTAGATTTGACCCCTTGCTCTCGGGCTTACTGGTGGCGCCGTCGAAGACCGAAACCCGAGAAACATGACACGTGGCGGTGTCCGATGGGTTGACATGCCAGGGAGCCGCTCTTGGTGTCCGCACCCGATTGCAGCCCGCTGGGGCCGGAACTGAACCGAGACGTGGAGTTTTGTTATCGTGCGTCGCGGGCCGTACGATGTTTTTTCTCGGGCAACATAATTCTGCGGTTCACATATTGCAAAATTGCATATCGAGTAGGAGGGGAACTGGCGGTGGGGTCCACGACTTTGTGGAGGGTCCCCCCGTCCCTTCCTTTCTCCTCTTTTATTACAGGAGCGATGATTTTCCGTAATTATCAATATGATTATTTTTATTTTTATTTTTGTCCAACTCATTTTATTGCTTGGAAAATGAGATTTGGATTCTCTGCCAGGTTCTCTGCCATGAAGGTAGAGATTAATTAGGATTGTAATGATTCTCTACCATAATGATTTTCTACCTTCGTGGTAGGGAATCCTTAACCTGGAAAATGCCTCGGAATGCCATTAGCTAACTAGTAGGCTACACTCCGACCAAAAAAAAAAAAAAACTAGTAGGCTACACGTGGGGGCTCGCTTCCTTTGCCCTAACTTCCAGGGAGGAGCTGCAAAAAGGTGTGACGGCTACCATTCTTGATGATCCGATTCCCTCTTCCTCGAAGAAGATCATTTGGGAAACGGATCTCCTCCTCTGGCGGCGGAGGAGGACAACGTGACTGCAACGTACCGACGCCGGAGAGAAAATTACGGGCAGGTCGGTTTGCTTATGCACCACATGCTCAAGCTCGGGACGTCGAAGGTTAACGGATTTTTGGCTTCCTTTAAATATGTTAAACCAGGCACTGGGAAGTTTTGAACTCCACTTTGGTCGAAGAAATACTTCTCCCAGGTGTGCACGTACCCTGTTACCGAAGAATGAATGCGCAGAGCAAAAAATTGGGGCACCCTGGCGAGCGCTTGACGCTCTGCTTCGCATGCTTCCCCAATGGCCCTTGGAAATTTCATGATTAGATAGCAAATTGCAAGACTCCGCTCGATTCCGATTTGAAATGCACGACTTTTGTGAAGCGTGCTTCCTGTCGTTCCCAGGCAACGTCGGTCTTTCGTTTTGTATAGTCTACGAGGTGTTTTGATTTTTCGTGCTCTTTTATGTTTTGGTTATCAAAGTTGGGACTTCATCCGAAGGGCAACAAGTACCATTTCCGGTGGCGTCCACTCACCTAAGGTTGTGATATGCATGATCCTTTTTACCTTTCGAGTTGGTAAATCAATCTAATCACGAATTACCTAGAACCCCGTCGACATGGACAATTATATCCGAGCAGTCCCAAGTGCCTGAAACATCTCTCATCGAGAAAAGATCTGGGACAAGCTCGAGTTGATAATTAGTAAACTAAACATTGTAGATCGACATTATAATATCTGGCATACGACCCGAAAGAGTCAACTGCAGCATATTTAGATAAACAGTCAATGCGTTAGACAAATCACTGCTTCGTTACAGGGTTCAGGAAAGCCTTTCATACTGCAGGAATGATCAATATGTGACATCAGTAATCCTATGATCTCAGTTCAGGTACTTGATAACACTCAGCAATTCCTTTTTGGTTTCACCAGCAAGGGGAATAGAGAGGCCTTAGCTAAAACCCCTCCTCATGACCCTGTCCAAGCAGCATTGGGGCCCCACAGAGATGCATACCACTATGGCGGCATCCCTGGAGATTGAAAAACCTGGGATTTATCATTTAGGACTTCAAGTGACTCGAGTCAGCAGCTTAACGGGCATCAAAATCTGTCAAGTGGCAGAAAGAATTAGTCTTTTTTTATCACTGCCAATATTTACAAGGAAAGATCAGAAAAAAAGGACTAAAATTGGCTGCTGCTCAACTCTGATCGGTTACAAAAAAGAAAATTCTGATCGGTTGACTCGGCATTTTTTTTGTGCTTGCACCACATGGGATAATTCACAATTCTATTTTTTGAGAGACAAAAGACCCCCCACCCCCGCGTCTCCATCCTCACACACAGCTTAAAACACCCCGCACCCCCAAGCCAAACCACGCGGACTTCACTGCAGCAAACCGACCCTGTCATCGACGCCCTTGCGGCCCGCCACCCTTCTCCCCACGCCCGTCTCCATTTGTGGCTAGCTTGCTCACGTCTGGCGTGAGCAATGCAAGGTGTGCCTTGTGCTCATGAGGGTCACGGCCAGTCCCACAAGCTTCGTAAGAAGCCTGTCCATGGCCATAAGAGCTCTGCTACAGAGCTCAGCCCTAGAAGCCATAGCTGTGTGAGCTCTATTACAAAGCTCGGCCATGACCGCGCAGAAAGAACAAACAAGAAAAAAAAATGAAGAAAAGTTGAACATAAAGATGAAGGGAGGGCAAGAGAGGGAGTGTTGGCCATGGAAAAAAAAAAGGAAAGAGAGACGTGCAACTTTTCAGTCTCCTTCACGTGTAGAGAGAGAGATATTAAAGGAGGTGGACCGACTAATTAAATGAGGAGAAGAGAGAGAGGGTTAAGCGCAAATTGTATTCTGAGATTGAGTGCAAAAATGCACAACACAAACAACAATACAATGGCACTACCTAGCGAGCAGCACCTAATTCTTGCCGAAATAAAAGAGGGTGGAAAAAGAAAAAGAAGCTTTCACAGTCACATTGCCTAATGTAGTTGCAATTCAGAGACAAGCGTAAAGAAGTGCAAAGAATGTCAATAGAGAAAAACTTGTCACAAATGAGCCCAAACATGGATTAACTACGTGTTTTCCAAAATTGAGCGCTGTTATCCAGTGTTGAAGCATGCAAATACAACACTAATGAAACTACCTGATAAAGAAGAAAGGTGTTCTGCGTCCACGGTTTATAAGCAAAGCAACAAGGTGTCACATTGGTGACTTCAGGCTTCCCTTACCCGAAAAATTTTCATTTTGAGATGATTGATTTTCTTCTTTCTTCTCTGGAACATGCTGTTCAAGGAACAGTTGTACAGTTCTCCAGTAGCGATCCCCACCTGATAACCAAGTATCCATATGCATTCCAGTTGGAAATTCCACGAATAAGCATTGCCTGTCATGAGCAGCTGCCTTGGCATACAGCAATTGCATATGTAATGGGGGGACCATTTCATCTTGCAATCCAGAGAGGAAAAGGATTGGCTGTTTAACCTGAAAATAAACATCATGTAAGAATTACCATGTGAGGATTTGAAACTAACAAGAAACACTCTGCAATGCTTCAACAAACTAAACACACAATAGTTCATCGTAAGACATGTCGCATGCATTAGCTACAAGAAGCTGACCGATATTTTGGACTATGATCTTATTAGGCAAACCGACATTATTGGCAAAGAGGCACCATTCTAGAAAATTATAAGTAAAACCATGTAAACATGTTTGTCCAAAATGAACAACAGTGTCAATGCCCAGAAATGAATTCGCCTCTAAATAGAGTACTGGTGCTCCATTACCTTTGATATCAGCAGAAAATTGCTTGACACCTATACCAATAGTCACGCAGCGAAATAGTAATAAATGTCACAGACACTCATCATATTTCAATTAAAACTCGACCGAAAGTCTCCCCCCTTCAAAATCTGCTTATCCCCATAAAAGATAACCGCTTTTGAAGTAAAAGTTAGGGGTTAACTCCACTTTATTCATTCCATTCACATTTCATAGTCACAGATGTAATGGATAGACTTTTAATACCATTTCTAATTTTATAGTAATGAAAGCACATTAGATCAAGATCTATCTTCAATTCATATATCAACTGTATATCAAGTATTAAAAATTGAGGAATCAGGCCTTTTGACATAAACGGCATCAACCCTCTTGGTGAAGAGGTCGAAACTCTATCTCTAAAGGGGGTTAAGAAGATTTTGGATATCAAGAGTGGCCATAAAATTTCACTAAACTCCAAAAGGTTTGATGAACTTCCCGAAAAAGAAAGATGGTTCATATTAATACGATTTTACCCCTTTCAGTGCTTTCTTCAAGCAGCATAATTGGAAAAGCCTGGAAGAAGAAGAAAAAAAGACATTCTTCCAGCATGCAACTAACCTGACCAATGACATCAATGGTATTCCATGGAGATCGCACAAGGATGTTAAGAATCTTTAGGCCTTTAGAAGTACTTTTCCCAATGAACCACTTTAAAAAGGGCAGCAGAACTCCAACCATGTCTAGAATGGATGTGAAAGTGTTCTCCAATATCAAAGCAGCAACCTGCCAAAACCAGGGAAGCAGAAAGATGATGTCCCCACCCCTCACAATATGTGAAAACAAAACATGAATAACCAGGAAATGCCGTTTCTGTAAGAACAGCCAATTAGACAAGAGAGAGATATCTATAAACACAATGTGATTCTCAGGACAAAAAAAGCCTAGTCTCGTCCATTGGATATTCAGGACAACCTAACAATCAGATGAACGTAGGTAGGAAGCAGGTGACCCGATTCTTAGCTTTGACAAGCTTTATATATAAATCTAAACAGTATGGAAGGAAAAGGAGATGACTGGTCCCGTTTATCCTTTGGGTTTCCTGTATCAACATCAACAACACCTTTATCCCAAACTAGTTGGGGTCGGCGTTTGGGTTTCCTGTATGAATAGTGAAAATTTCAAGGAATAAATTGTTAGACTCAGCAATTCAAAAAAAAGAAAATTGAAAAAGTTCATCAGGTGCAAACTCGAGAACATACCATGTACAGCGGAGAGATCTAAATCGAGATAAAGGACGTCAAACAAGAAAAAGCATCAAGTGAAATGGACTAGAGAAAATCTGCTATCCATTAACCCCCTTAAACTCAAGTTCGAACTGCTTGGACCATCATATTCCCCTCGCTCCTTGCTGTTGAATGTGAGAGGGTTCGTTGAAGTTATTGTATCCAATCGCTTGATAACGGGTTCTATATGCTCTTTACATTCATATGGTCACTATTCACCTAACAGCTTAATTTTTTGGGTTAGACTTTCTTAACATATAATTAGAACATGAGGTCCCGAGTTCAAATCTTTTCAGGCCCCTATTTGCCACCTCAATTAAATATTTCCATGCTTGGTACTAGATAAAAGACTGGACTAAGTGTAAGGGAAGTATTAGAATATACCAATACTAAATCAAGCTTTCATCTAAAAGCTTAAGCTTTAAGAACAATTGGCAATGGTCCCACAAAATTTCACATGGTATTAAAGCCAATGTTATCCCTTTCGCGAACGTGCGTCCACCCCCCAATAGTCAAATTCCACGCGCCTCTCGTAATCCGGCTTGCATGTAAGAGGGGGTGTTGAACGTGTCCTATATGCTCTTTATATTCATGTGGTCTCCCTCCACTTATCAGCTTAGGCATTTGGGTTGGACTTTCTTAAGACTTCCCACTAATCAAGTATGATTCTTATGCATCTCTCTCAGAGTGATGTCATTTACCACAACATCCTTCCTCAAATAACTTGTCGAATCGAGTTCAAGTTTAATAATACTTGACTTGAGTAGCTCACAAGACTAATCCGCTTTACCATTTTATACCTCCATGGTAATTTGAACTTACTAAGTTACTATAACATTTGACCTCCCAAAAGAAAGTTGAGGCCCTATAACTCAATACCTTCTCTCCGTCATTCAAAGGCATTTGAAGTGGCATTTTCGGCTTGGCTATCACTCACTTTATCAATCTATAAGAAGGTTACTGCAAGTGATTTTCCCAAAAAGTCAGTATATGGGGTTCGCCTTATTTGTAGGTTCGTAGAATACCTTTGTTAAAAGAGTTGTGTATATTTTGTAAGGCTGGGAATTCTAGTGGTCGTTTATTGATTATCCTGAGTTTGAAACTTCATATTGATGAAAGTCGAGTTAGGCTGAGAAGAGAAAGCAAAACCTATACCTTATCTGGGTTGTTTTTAGTAAGCACTGCTCCAACTGCTCCTCCAAGTGACCTTCCAAATACAACTATCCTGGAGGTATCAATGTCAGTCCTTGCATGAAGATGATCCAATGCAGCCTAACCAAACAAATTGAATAATGACAATCGAATATTTGCGAAAATCTAATGAGTAAACGAATTAATAGATCACGACACCTGAGCATCTAGTGTGATGCCATGCTGAGAAGGATAGCCATCACTCGCCCCATATCTGCAAGGCACAGCGATATACTCGATTAAATGGAAGGAAAATATGAAAGCCACCAGGTAATTCAAATCCAAATGTAACTTGAACTTGTTTTACGGAGAAGGAGATAGATACCCTCGATATGAAAGCATAAACACATTGCAATGCAACTTCTGCAACATTATGTGAACCATTTCAAGACGATGAGCAATATCTGTTAATGTAAATGTTAAGGATACTAAATAGCAATAGAAGCAAGATGGATCACAGGCAAGAATGACCAAGAGCTGGGTGATTCCTATGTAGGGCCAACTAACAAGAATAAACAGTAATGATTGAGTGCAAACGCAGACAGTAAGGATACTTCCAGCATTCTCTTGGAAAAACAGAATAGTTGGACCTGCAAAACAGACAACAATCCGCAAGAGGTAACTATTTTGAAACCTGGATTATGAAAGAGCTTATAGTAGTAAAACAGTGGTTCAAGAATAAAAAAACGGTAAAAGCAAGCCAAACCAATGGAGAAATAAATGATTACGCCTGCAAAAGGCAAAAAAATGGCAGTCGAATGTTCTGTTTAGCGACAATTCATCACTTTCAGCAAAGATAGCGCAATAATTCATCTCAAATCATAATGTGTACATCGCTAATTCAATCAAATAGTAGATTGCGAGCCCAATTCCGTTAGTTCTCCAAACAAACAAAAACCACAAAGCATCAAACAGGAATTTCCTACCAAGCCTTGAAGTTTCGAAAGCACTTTGACCTCAATAAGAAGCTCGCAACAGCAATCATTAGAATGCACAAAGCACTACTTAAGTAATCCAGCGATCGAAGAAACCAGATCCAGTTAAACCACCGCCGGACGCAGAACTCCCACACAAGCCAACGGAAGGTCCAATTTCGCATGGTTCGATCTGCATCCAACGGCTATCCAAACCCTACTACACTCATTTCGAGCGCGAAGCGCATCGAATTAAAGCCAAAACGACGCGCGATTCAAGGGACGAGCTGGAAAGGATAAGCGATCGGCAACTAACCGCGGCACTCGGGGAAGAGCTTGATAAACCAAGCGTGGAGGCGGACGCCGTCGGAGGATCTGAGCCAGACGTCCTCATAGGGGAGGCGGAGACGGGAGGGAGTGAAGGGATAGGACTTGGTAAGGCCGGGCACCACCGGCACGTACACCAGCCGCTCCTGGAAGGCCACCAGCAACGCCATGCCCGCCACCACTATGCCTCCCACCCCGTACAACAACGCATTCACGTAGGACACCATTTCCAATTCTCTCTCTCTCTTTCTCTCGCAGAAGAGCAAGGAGCGCGACGAGTGTGATCTGCTGCTGTTGCGTGCCGTGTCGAAGCGATTGCGATGAGGAGACGGAGATGACTCGAGCTCGAGACCTTCGGTGTTTCAGGTGAAAAGGCTGTTCGCAACTGTAGCGACGAACTCGTGTTATAAAAAAAAATAAAAAAAATAATAATAATAATAGTAATAAAAACAACAACAACAACAACAGCAACAACAACACGCCTAATACCGTAAAAACAAACAAGCCTCTACCGAAGTTCACTAATTTGTTTCATAAACGATTTCACTCTTTTAACTTTCCATACCAAAGTACGACTATGCATTCAAAAATTGTATGGGAACTATCCAAGCCACGGCGCACGTTAAAGAGCAAAGCCATGTAAATAAAGCTCTGGAACAACGGCAGGGATGATCTCCAGCTTCAAACAGACGACCCTTACCGCTCTTTGTAATATTCCAACCAACAAATAATTATGGATTAGTTCTCCGCGCAAGCTTGAGTGCTTCTATCGGTATTGCTGATCGACCTCAATCTCAAACAGCTTCTGGACCTCGCTTCTCTCATCGACTTCCCTCACCTCCCGTGCCAAGAACACGTCCCTCTCCTTTGTCCGGCTCGAAGAAGAGCGACAAGATCTCAATTCCAATACTCTCGAGATTTGTCTTCGGTTTTAGGTCTTTGCTGATTAATTGTGGACGGGACGAGTAGCCAGAGAGTTCCTCGGCTGCAAAAGGCTTTCGGCCGGAGCTCGTTGTCCCCGCCGGCTGAATGCTGGAGCCTTTGCCTCTTTATTATGACCGTGAACAACACGTCTGCCGACTTCGTGACAGTCCTTGCTCATGTTGTTAAGCTCTTTGGTCTTGTCGGTTCCTTCGCATCGAAGCTTTGAACACCGCCATTGCTGTTGCCTTGAGAATCGCCAAAATAAAGGCCTTCGCTGCACAGGCTTGGCAAGGAAAATGTTCCGCGCCGGTCATTATTATAACTGACTATCTTCAAAGAGAGGTGTCAAAAAAACCCCTAAACTTATTCTATCGATGTCAATTTAGTCTTAAACTTTTTATTTTTATGTCAATTCAGTCCTAAATCTTTTTTTGGTATCAATTTAATCCTAAATCTTTTGCGTTTGTGCAAATTCAATCCTAAACTTTTTGCATCTGTGCTAATTCAATTAGTCAGTTTAAGACTGAATTGACACCAATGCAAAAACTTTAGAATTGAGTCGACACAAAAAAAAAATTAGGGCTGAATTGACATCAATGCAATAGGTTCAAGACTTTCTCCACACTTTTTTCTCCTATAGCTTCGTATACATGCACAATCTTATTGTGACATTTTCCCTCACTCATCTTTACTTTGCCTCTATTTTTCTCGTCTCTTTGGAGGCTGCTCAAATTGCCGAAGAGTCTCCAGTAGGAACAGGCCAAAGATCAATAGAGCAAAGCCTATGAGCGTCAGCATCGCCGCCAGGCCTTCAAACAAGTATGGCAAAGGTGTGCCACGGCAACGACGCCATTGGCGAGGTCAAAGACATATATGGAAAGATGGAGTGGAGAGGAACAATACTACAAGAGAGAGAGAAATTGGAAAAGTAAATGAAATAAAAAGTGCGACCCGTGAAAAAGAAGAAAATAAAGGAAAAACCATGTGCCCAAAAGGGAAATGCTTTAAAAAAAAAAAAGGCGAGATCGATAAAGGCTAATATGGTCAAAACACTATAATAGGAGAGTGTTTTAGCCACAGTGGGAGTGGAAAAAGTGTGACCGAATATTTATTGCAAATTTACACATGAAACATTATGCACAATAGAGTCACGTTTGCAAGATTTATAGATATATACCTTCTCATTCTCATAAAATTAATTTTACTATTTTTTTATTTTAGATACTATTAATTAGATGTAATATCCATAGTTATGTTACCGTTAAATGTCATTTAATTTTTTTAAAATAATTTTCTCATTCTCATTGGTCAATTTTATTATATATTGGCGAAAGATTTTTCTCAAATTCTTATTTTTTTCTGTGGAAATACTCCCGTACTTAATTTGAAAGAGAAAAGATTTCCTTCATTAAAAAATAATTAATATCACAAAAAATTCTAAATGATACACTTGCGATAAATTTAGTATCGCTCTTTTTCCACTCCTCTTATGATTTTGAAACTCCCTTTTATTGTATTTTGACCATCCTATCCTTTGTGTGGCCCACCATTTCTCATACAATTTTATATAGTTTCATTTATTTTCTTGTTCGATCAAGTCTTATATTTTGTTTTTTTTGTTTTTTCCTATCCCACTTTCCTTCTTTTTCTTTCTTTTCATACTTCCCCCTCGTTTCTCTATTTTCTCTCTAATGCCTTCTTACCCTATGTATCCCGCTCCTTCTTCTAGAAATCCTGTTGTCCTTTGTTTCTTTCTTTTCACGCTTCCCACTTGTTTCTCAATTTTCCTTACAAGTCATGTTTTTAATGAAAAAATCTCTTATAGCGCCTACGTGCGTACAAAGGGAAGAAAGAGAAGTGAGAGAATCGTTCCCTGTTTCTGGAAGAAGAAAAGAGACTTGGTTTCAATTTCTTACCACATTGTCCTCTGTTTTCCTCAAAAAAGGAAGAAAGAGAAACAACGCGTCTCACTATTACATTCCATGGTGTCAGAAGAGTCTACCCATGGAGAAAAGAGGCTTGCTGGAGAGCTCACCGGCAAGTTGAATGTCGTGCCAACGAAAGTGTGGAGGACAACGGAGTGACATAATAGATAATAAATTGAGGACGCCAGGTTTCTAAAATAAGATGGAGTGCTAGGCATAGAGAGAGAATAGCCTAAAAGAGAGAAAATAGATAAACGAATAAGGGGTGTGGAAAGAAAATATAAGAGAAAAAACAAAGAGACTAGAGCCGCGCGTGGAAAGAAAAAAGAAGAAGGAAAATGAAATTATAAGGGTAAAAGAAGAAGCAAAATAAAAAATAGTGGGAAAAAAAGGAAATCATATAAAATGGTAGGGTTAATTTCCTAAAAAAGCACCAACTTTAGCACTAATATGAATTCTATCCTGAACATTTTTTTTTTGTATAATAAAAAACACAAACTTTAGGTTCAATGACGATTATGGCTCAAACTTTTTTTTCATCCCATGAAAAAGCAAAAATGTTAACTTGAGTCCCAATTCTGACTTCCCTTTAATTTTGAACCATTATTGTCCAATGTGATAATTTCACGTTATCAATAAATCTATGTGGCTTGCTGATATGAATTTAAGACATGATTTTCTTAGCATGGATTTGAAGTTGTCCATCTGTTTCACCTCTTGCATAACTTGAAGGACGACGGTTAATCTACTTATCGTCTCATTCATTTCACCTACTGCAAGTATGAACTGTCTAATTGGAATCCGAAACTATGTATTACCATCCATGGAGAGACGCCATGGACGAGATCAGTCAAGCTCACAATTAAAGCCCTTTTTTTTTAACAAGCCTGACCCTATTTACTCCTCGAATAGGATGAACAACTTCATAGGCACGTGAATTTATTGATGACGTGAAATTGTCATGTTGGATAACTAATGGTTCCAAATTAAGGAGGGCCGGATTTGAGATCCGAGTTTAAGTTTATGTTTTTTTATGAGATGAAATAAGGTTCGGGCCAACCTTACCAAAAAAAAAAAAAGGTTTGGGCCATAATTATCATTAGACCTACAATTGGTTATTTTTTATTAGACAATAAAAAGTTTGGGCTAAAATAGTCATTAGTGCTAAAGTTGTTATTTTTTTAGGAAATTACCCCCAAAATGGTACCAGAAGTGGTGGGCCATATAAAGGACAAGATGATCAAAATGCACACAAAATGGGGTGTCAAAGCCATAGAAGGATTGAAAAAAATGCAATCCTAAATTTATCTCAAACTAAAACCACAAACTTGTACACCTATAAACTAAAACTAAAAATTTGTATACTTGTGACAAATTTATCATGAGTTGATTCTTATTAAATATTACTGTCAAATTGCTAAATTGGATGACATCTGACAATTGATAGGTGCATTATTTTGAGATTTTTACCTCGCGTTTATTATAGATGTATCAGTTTTAGTCATCTTCACGTAGGAGAGAGAAAATACTAAAAAAAGGCCACGTCATCATTTGTCATTGGCCAAGCCGGGTGGGATTAACAAAAGTACCCGTTGCACAAGTATGACAAGTTTTAAGATTTGATTACATTTTTTGCAAGTTTTACAACTCTAAGTGCATTTTCATGATGAGTTTTAGGAAATTAACATATCCCTAAAATCTACCATAAGCAAGAATAGTCTATTCTTACTCTCTCTCTCTCTCTCATACGGTGAAAAAGCTAAAATAAGATAAATCCCCGAGATAGCTCGCTAAATTTAATTTTATCTTCGTTAACATGAAAATTTCCATTTGCGATTAGTTTTATAGCCGGGAAATGTTCTAAAACTGCATGATGAAATCATTTTTTTTTTCTTTTTGTAGCTAAAGGGCCCGCTTGCACCTCTTTATCGGTAGATTAGTGTCTAACGCGCACCCTTTAAATAAAGGTTTTTTTTTAATAATTAACTAAAGTTAGGTTGATGTAACCCCTTTTATTCTTTTGTAAGATAAAATTCCATGCCCTCCTCCGTCTTTTTTTCTTTTTCATTATTCTCATTTGTAATACCCAACGGGAAGGATTTGATTTGATTTTTTTTTCAAATATCACTCATATCATTTACAAAATGAAATAACGAAAAATATTTTTATCATACACGAAAATATAATATATAAATTATTCTCGATAATGAAACTATTTTTAGTAGCTAATTATTTTAAGCTATACTAGTCATCACAAATAAAAAAAAAAGATTTTGCCAATCATTCATCTATAACGAAAGAAACGAAGTGAAAAATCCACATAAGTCCTTTTTTTTTTTCTCTCTTTCTTGAAATGAAAATTTTAGTCCAAAGTGCAATGACGTCTCGTAACTTGTAAATTTGTTTAATGTAGTCTTTCAACTTTAGTTCATTGTACAATGTAATCCCTAAACTTTTGATAAATTTCATTAATTCAAGTTCATAAACAACATTGAACGTTTTATTGAAAAATTGTCTAAGAAGCCTTAAACCTTTCAATTGCAACAATTTACTCTTGATGATTAGTTGATTTAATCATAAACATTTTAGCAATTTATCAATACAATCTTTCCAACTAGTCTTTCCAACTAGTTTGAGATTGAATTGACATATTTATAAAAAAAAATTATGACTAAATTGACATATCATTAAAAAGCTTACGATTGAATTGGCCACAATACAATAGAATTGAGACTTTTTGGACAATTATCTCGAACATTTTTATTCGTGCAATGACTCATATTGAAAATAAAAAAAAATTCAAAGACCATCCCTATCATTTTCCCTTTTTTCCCCGTTCATTTCCGGTCCATCTCCACCCAACAAAAGGGAAAGGGATAGAAACCCTGAATTTTATAAAGAAAACAATGCCCAGAAAATGCTACTTGGCCCGCCTTAAGATCACTTCGCAAAATTGGACGCAGCTCGAGGCATGAACGAAGCTCAATAGTCCACTTCATTCCCGAAAGAGAAATTAGCCAAGTAAAGCTTTGATTCTAACGAGCGGAAGTTCTCTTTTCCTGCAGGCCAGAAGCAATGTGTACGGCAATTTCTTAAGCAAACACAGAAAGAGACGAGACATGCAGTGAACAATTACACAGAAAGAGACGAGACCATCTCGAAGAACCGCGATGACCCGGAAGGCTTCACGGACTCTTCTACAAATCTACCAACGCATTTAACTTGAGTTTCCCAATCAACATCAGTAAAAGAGTATCAGCCAACAGGCACCATCAGTCAGCCGTCACGCGACCAAAGTATAGAACAGTTGGGAATTAAACCTAACAAAGCCAAGGATGATTTGCCCCGTCCAGTGACGTAGTGGGTTTAGAACCTCGCACCACTTACTCACCGGACAGATGAAGAGCAGCGCTGGGCTGCGTCATGGCGCATGAGCCCCTCGTTGCACTGCATCGCTCCTCCCATGTGGGCAGAGATTCCAGAGAACCGGCTATCCGGATAGAAGTCCGCACTGCTTTTTGACATGCTCAAGACACTGGAACTGATCATGGTCGAACTGAACTGCCGCTCACTGGGTCCCACTTGGTGAGTTACGGGTCCACAACCGTCTTTATTTCGATCTGTGGGTCCAGTGGCACAAGGGCTGTGATTGCTTGAACCTGGGCTGAGCTGCTGAAGCCTTTTCGTGCTGAGGAAGCGACCGCTTGATCCTCTGACCCTATTCAGGGCATGAAGATGCCTCGACTCATGAAGATAAGGCTGCATTTGATCAGGTCAAGAAATTAAAACAGAAGAATATTATCACCATTTAATCACGACCAACTTAGCAACCACTGTGATTTGACAGGACAGCAATATGCGAGGCTTCAGTCATTTTTATGTCCGCATAACTTTGAGTCAACATCAGATCACCTGACATCTCATCCAACATGTCTTAATTTGCCAGAACCAAGAAGAAACTAATTGTTTTTCGAGTTAAAAAAGCGATAGAGCCTACTCAAGCAATTATTTTATTAGCTCATATCTAAGAACCTTTTCCCTCAGTGCTCATATCCAAGAACCTTTTCTCTCAGTGCCATGTAAACACACAACTTATGGGCCTTGCGTTATTCAGTGGAGAGAAAGTATATTATGAAACAAATGCTTCCTCAGTTGGATAACAAGAGAATTTATTGTACATTCCGTGTTGAATTCTTACAATAAAAGAGAGCGTTTGATTATTTCTGCTAACTGATTTTAGAGACACAAAGAAACAATTAGATTATCTAACGTTCAAGAGTTATAGAATCAAACTCCTCCATGTTTGGAATGTGCGGGACAAGCCCACAAGGGAGCTGGACGGTGGCCAACTAGCACCCTCTTTGCCCAATTAGCGTGAAAAGACACAAGATTACAAATAAACTAAATTGGTTGATAACTTGGTACCGCTACATCCTGTGGGATCATTTTACACTACATCGTCCGAAGAGGTGGAATTCTAGAGAATGCAACATATGCAAATTCTCTTTGAATTTCCTATTTCAGTTTTTCCTCCCTTCACTATTTTGTGCTATTAATGGTGTCATATTATTCGGGTAAAGCCAATATGAATGCAGAAGTGACCTGTTATGCATACTCATTAAACTAATTGTCGGCCACAGCTCAAAACAATTCCAAATGATTTCACACAGGAGAAAGGTTGACTGAAGTTCATGATCTGGATTCATGACTCATGACACCATATGCAGTGCAGCCTAAGATCAACTCATCAATTCCGAACAAAAAAACAAAGATCAACTCATCAATGAACCTGAACACACCTTTCGAGCTTTGACTAGTTTGTTTTGAGCCTCCAGCTTTGCACGTGACTGCCTCCTCCGAAGAATTCCATGATATTGTTTTGCATTGACGTAGATTGGTCCGTCGTCTGCAAGGTTAAGCGGCAATGGAACACGTCCAGGTGCCATCCCCAACATTTGAGATCCCGCCTGGGATTGAACCTGAGATTCCAAATAAAAGCCTTAACAGTTTCCAAAGACAGTTGAAAGTGGGGGAGGGAACATCTAGAGAACATTAAAAAAATTGGCAACCTACGAGAGGTCCCATGTAAATTTAACTTTGTAGGATAATCAAAATTAAAGTTCAATAACTTGATTACAAATAGTGACGATACGTGGAATTTACTCACAATGTCAAGAGATCACGTCTTTTTAGCAAATTAAGTGCATTCTGTTTAACAAAAAAAAAAAAATTAAAGAAGAAGATGTGAACTTTTTCAATATGTGTATCACTTACAATAGCCTGCGGCCTGTATGCAGTCAGCAACCCACTGAAATAAGGATCAACCGGGGTATATGGAACACGAATCTGGACAGTGAAACAAGCATAAGAAGAACAATCTACCAATGCAGATAAACCAAAATCCTAGCATACCAGTGGTTGGCTCTGATCAGCTAGTGAAGTATTAAAGACAATCTCCGGATTGTTGAATAAGAAAATTGGCTTTGTCTGACCTTCAAAGCTCCTGCCACAACTTTCATCTTGACCTTAATCAAAGATCAGCCAGTGAAAAGTTCAACCAATGAGAATCGCACACTCGAGCAGTGAATTATAGAACTTAAGACAAGAAAGAAATGCTATGGCTAAAGATGATCAGAACTAGATTCTCGGATCAGTTCTAAAGTCATGGAGACATAGTCACGTAGCACCGTAACAAGACAATGCCCTTGAAAAATGAACCAAAACCAAATCTAGCAATTGTAGCATACAGACACATATACCCATATTACTCCATTCTACACTCTCCCCTAGTCTCCTCCATAAAAACGAAAAAGAACAGCAGAAAAGTGAAAAAAGTAAACTACCAGATTCAGATGAAATGCTTTGATCTTGAGAGTTGGCCCCACCCACAATGCTCACTTCGTGGCAAGAATTGCCAGCTGATTGAGTTGCAGATGATTCCTGTTCTTGTATTTGAAGACCTAAAGGCTTCACTTGATGATGGAGCATGGGTGGAGATTCCACTTTCAAGCCACTATTTTTGGGTAAAGATGGCGGAAGTTGCTGTTCATTTGGGTTCCACCATGGTGGGTAAGTTACCCCGACATGAGGCATTGAAAGGATTGAACCTTGACTGAAACTTTTCTTTGGCTAGTTCTGGATTCTTATAGGCTCTAGTTTCAGCAATTTACAAAGTGACCCAAATCCAAGTAGACAGTGAACAAGAAATCAACTCCTCTCAACTCGTTCAGATATCAGCTGCTCACAGAAGAAAAATGAACTCCAATTAGTTGAACATATAAACTCCATTTTTTTTCTCTGTCTCCAGATAAAGGAGGTGCAGTTTGAGATAAGAAACACAGCATCATGAGAGGAATTTTTAATCAAACATATGAAAAGTAAGGGAAAGCAAAAACCTAACAAGAACTTAATGCAACAAACAAACAAAATGAAAGATGGTTAATCAGCAATTAAAAGTAAGAGGGCTTCCATAAGCGAATGTAGGGATTTATTTATGACAATTATAGCACCAGAATCAAGGATGGCTTAAATTGTAAGTTGTAGCGGGAGGAGGGGCTGTTTACATGGTCATTATAAAGCCCACGAAGTATTATGTCTCATAAGCTAAAACAAAACAAATTAAATGAGGCCACAAGATATTGACAAAAGTCAATTCTGTGGATAAATCCTGCTCTATGCTTAGATACATGCTGTAATAAATAACTTCTTCATTGTTAGGGGATCCGGAAATGAATAGAGAAAGTTGGATAAAAAGTTTAATGCCTGATACTTATAAAATCTGCACCTCAAGAAAGAATTAACACATCTAAAACTTGTCGAAATGAAAAAGTTAATGTGTGTCAGTGTCTGTGAATGTTGTGACACACAGAAGACACAAATAAGAAGACTGGACTAGAAGCATCTGGAGAAATCAAACTCTTTTGTCTAAAGCAGCCAGGCTTATTCCCATCTAGATGCACCAAAAGAACAAGAACATGCAATCACAATTTTTTAGGAAACTGAATTAACATGTTAAAGTCCCTCATGCACAGCTGATTTGCAAAGTTGTGGTTCCCAAACAGATCGTAAAATTCACAATTAGATGAGGATGTTTACGTGTATCTCGTTTTTGTTTTTTGGTCATATCGCCTATATCTTTTTGAAGCCGCCCATATAATTAACTTTTAGTTTTCCTTGAAGACAATGTCATACAAATGAAACCTATACATACACATGTCTCTCTGTGCGTGCGTGCATGTGTGTGTGTGTGTGTGTGTGTGTGTGTGAGAGAGAGAGAGAGAGAGAGAGAGAGATCCCGTAGATAATTGATTGACCTTCATTTCCTACGTACACTACAGAAATTTGCTTAAACACTGTCAGCAAATCTAAAAAATTTAAGTTATCTATCACATCAAGACATGATTTGCGTGTCTAACAACTCCTCTCAGACGTAAGCTTGACTCTGTCTAAGAATGAAGGAAGCTTAGAGAAAACTATAGATGGGGAGTAAAATAAGGGCCTAGAGAGAGTTGATCACAAGACCTCCTGTCCAGTACCATGCAAAAACTTGTGAGACATTTATCGACTCATGTGTTCAAACCGCTTGATGAAGGCATTTTATTGTTTAAAAGTTATATTTCTAACGCGAACTTTTATCAGTACCTAATGTCTACCATCGAGCAAAAGTCAGCAAATACAAGAAAAAATTATAAGATAAGCTTCATTATGGACAGATGTCTTTGAAGCAAGAAAACACCGATGTCTCCTATGAGTGGGCCCTTCCAAACTGGTACACAACCCGTGATAGATTTCTTTCCATGGGAATGTGTTGGTCATACAAACCTCTGAAATCTCCATAACCTTTATGACAATTTATAAGGAAATGCAGCACTAATATCTTCTATAGTACAAATCGTGCAAAATTTGTTCGCCATCAATCACCCAATCAATGTAGGCAAACCCAGTAAGATACTTGCACTTGAAGGGCAGTTGCAGTCCCATTCCCATTCTATGACATGACTCCAAAAATTTGATGAATGCTAACAAATAATCATTCCAACCTGTAGTAACCTCTATATATCTACCAAAGAGCATGTTACGAATTACCAACCACTACAAGCTTTTCATATAACAAACTTGAGGAAGGTCGATAACTAATAGTAGAACCATATATTTTCTACCCCACAACATCAAAAGGTTCACATAAAAGCCACAGACTTCGCAAACCAAATTTTAGAATTCTGAGAGCAAATTAATTTAGCCAGCAACTTTGACTGCACCCAGCCGTTTATAGAGATGTATCTTAGGTTCCCTAAATATAAAACGTAAGGCTATTGAGTCATGAAAAGGCAAAAGAAGATAAGCCGACTTTCAGTCAAAAACCCCTTGCACAGAAAACGAAAAGATAAGAAAAAGGAGACATGGACACAAAGCTAGCATTTGCAACCACCACAGAGATCGCTTGTTTCAGCAGTCAAATGTTAAGCATGCAAGAGTGTTGCATAGAATGCACCACAACCTGGCATGTGATACGTTAAATTCATTTCTAATGTGAAATCCAGACCCATGATTGACCCAACAAACGGGATTCACAGGAAGGAGCAGCTCCAATGTACTGGTCCAGAACTGCAATTCACCGGATTCATGTGACGAGAGAAACGAAAAAAAGAAAACAAATTAAAAAGAAAAGAACCCTAACTCCAGAAAAGCTCAGAAGAGTGCAAACGTTATGTCCTCCAGTCAATACACGAGACAGGTGGATCGCGTTTGTACAAGTGGACAACATGCAACAGATCGAAACAAGAAACAAATAGGAACAGATGGCCTGAGAGTGTGGTGGGGGTCTCAAGTTTCAACTCCAACTGGCCAACGAATCAGCCAAAACACAAGGGCCAAAAGGACCCTTTAATACAAATTTCTCAACTACCCCATCTTGGCCATGACTCGTTCAAACAAGAATCAAAAAGGGTCATATGGGTCCTCGACAAATTCAGCAGAAATCCTTACTATGCGTTCCATAATCGGGACAGAGGACCCATGGCTGTGGAACTTGGGGGGGGGGGGGGTCTTTTGTCGAAATTAAATGGACTCCGGGAAAAGGGGAAATTTCCGCAAACATAGAAGGACCATCATTTAAACCAAGAGAATAAGCATGATAAAAGTGCGATGAAGCAGATGTATACACACGAAAGAGCAAAGAAACTCACAGCCAACAGAGTGAAAGCAAGAAAACACACGACCCCATGCCACAAAACAAGCAACGGGGGAAAGATTTTTCATGGGGACATGCTCATGCCTACTTCAATAAAAGGAAGAAGCAGTGATAAGAGAGGCACCAATTCGAAAACTCAAACATGCATCAGCAGGATAAGACCAACCCAGCTAGATTCTATCCTATTCTATGCCACCCACATAAAAAGAAAAAAAAAACACAAGTAAAACAAGCTCCATGGAAGGGGAAGAGGAAAGCACAAGAGAGAAACTAGCTCCAAAGAGGAGAAAACAAGAAGAAAAAAGCAGAGAACAAGGAAAAAGAAAAGAAAAAGAAATAGCACAAGCAATAGAAAAGCTGGAGAGTGGGAAGAGACATGATAAGCAAGAATAAGAGAGAGGGAGAGCGAGACCTGAGCACGATCTGGTCAGGGGGGAAGAAGCAAAGAATAGAACCGTTGGGATCAAGCTGGACATGTCTCCTCCCTTGAAACCTCCTCCTCCCACCACCTCCTCCCACGCTACAAAGTCTCTCTCTCTCTACAGTAAACCAGCCCCCCCGTCTCTACCTCGTCGTTTCCTTCCTCCTGCTGTAACAAAAAAAAAACCCACGAATCAAAACGGAGGAAAAAGGAAAAAGAACGGATGACAGAGAGAGAGATCCCATTAAAATTCACATAGTAAGAACTATAGAAGAAGACTTGGAGAGACGAGGGAATAAAATAAAGACACCACCCACCATCACCCCTCTCTCTCTCTCTCTCTCCACCGGCCTTTGCTTGTTTCTGAAAATTAAACTCCGACGTCTCTTTCCAAACGGCCCACGCGCCCAAACACGCCTTTACCCATGACCCTTCATGGCCCCACCTCTCTCTTCCCTCCACCAGCCGCCCTTCACTGTCTTTGAATCATTCTCCACGCGCCTCCGCTGGGACGTGAACTCCACGCGCCATCAGGTGCCCTTTCTCAATTCTCTTCCTACTCTACAGCTGACCGGGTATTTAAAATACGCCTTCGGAAGGATTTTTTGGGTATCGGACACGCTGCCGTGTCCGAGAGGGATCTGACCTGATGTTGTTTTTTTCGACCAAAAAAAAACCCTAATGTTATTTTCACCCTCGAGCCTCCGTCTTTGCTCTGCTCTGCTCTGCTCTCTCTCTCTGGTCGCGCTCTCCTCTCTCTCATTCTCTCTCGCCGCTTCCTGATCCATCGACTTTGACTCCCTTCGCCGCCTTGCGGCTCGCCGCCTCGTGGTCGCCGGTCTCCCCTGAGTTGCCTCAAGTCCTCGGCGCACGTCCTCGCTCCTCGGACCTCAGCTCGCCACCAAGTTTTGGACCGATGAGGCCGTGTCCACTGTCCTCGCTCCTCAGCTCACGTTGTTAGTTCGCCTCGGGCACTCACCACTCAGCTCGCCTTCTCTCAGTCCTCGCGGTTGTCTACCTCGATCTGTTCTTTGCACACGAAAACCAGGTAAATTTCTTGGTTTTTTGTTTATATTTCCTTCAATGCTCTGAGGCCGATTGAGGTGTTTCTTGGTCTAGTGAAGCTCGTGTCGGTGCTTGTGGATTGTTTCGTGTTCTTGGGTGTTGTTGGTTCGATGTGTTGGATTTGGTTTATGAGAGTTTTCAAGCTTTGGCTGAACCTCTTTGATGTCCGAGGTTACGTGCTGTTTTGCTGATTCTTGCCTTCAAATGAAATGGAGATGTAAAAGGAAGATTGAATCGCTTGCTGAAAGGTTCAACGTTGTTGGGTTTGCCATCTTTTGAACTCTTTCTTGTAAATTAGCCTTTTCATTGTGACATTATGCTGAATTAGAAGATTTTTTCTGGTTTTATATTTCTGTCAAATGACAATTAATCAGTGTTTCTGCTGCATCTATTTCGTGGGCCTTGTGCATGCACAGCGCCAAAATGGGATAACAATCAGCTCAGTCTCTGTTCTTTCGTTTTCTGCACAATAGATGACTGCTGATTTTTATTTGTTAATATGTGGTGCCATTTGCAAACTGTTCTCATCCATCAAAACTAATTCTTCCAAGTTCCAAAAGTATTTAGACTTGGCTAAACAACATGGGTTGCCTAGAGAGTCAAATGGTCTTTCAAAAGTGAACATTTTAGTAATATATGTAGACGATTACTCCTAGTTCCACCAAAAGAGGGTTGATTTTCTGGACATCCGAACATGGAGTTTCGAGTGACCTGTGAACTTGCTTCGAAATTGTTATCAAATATGAAATAACTATGACCTTCGACGAGATGTGACACGTTTCCACTGGACAATCCACCAAGCCAGTTTTTCCGACCTCGCCTCCGGACAGTCCCTTAGTTTTGAAAAGCTCTTCCCATCTCTGGTTCTAATGACACACATGAAGTGTATGTATGAAATAGATGTCGTGCATCGTGTGTTCAAAATTGGTGATTGTCTTAGTTTCGGCATTCTCACTTGATATCATCACACGTGGGAAAAATGACTTGGAATTATTAGCCCCCTTGGGAATAATGTAGTTCTTTGTTTGTATTGTTGCAGGCGACAGCATTATGAGCAGAGAAGCAACACAGAAATCTGGAGTTCCTCAAATTGTCAAGTCAGACATGGCTTTGAAGCTGGTAATGGGCTTTTGATATATCATGGTTGATGAAACTTGAGTGTTGTTAATTATATACTAGATCATGGCGAGCCTTGGTTTGCTGTATAGTTGAATTTTCTAATTTCCTATGGTGATTAGTTCATGAAAGATTTGGTGATTGCTAGAGGGGTTTTTAGTACTAAAGCTATTATGGAGTCATCAAAACGTGGTCTCTTCGTTCTGTACAACTTAGACCCAGGAAGATAACGTATTATACCTCTTTCATTGCAATGGACCATTAGGATTTTGTGAGCAATCATTGATGCATCAGTGGGAAGGTTTCGTGATTATTATTGAATAACTTTGATTTTGTTTTGATTGTTGGTTGTCTCTTTTTGTTTTTCTCATTGTAAAGCTCATGTTTGTTTTTTCGGCCACTGATGGGAACATGCTTATGCTTAGGCTGAACAATGGGTCAATAATATGACTAAGGGTGCTGAATACGAGCTCCCACAGGCAGAATCCGAGGGTCGGCCGTCTAGGTCAGTATAGGCTATCTTCGTAATATTCCAATGAAATATTTACCTAGATGTAGCATTGTTAAGTTGAATTCTAATCTTGCTGTAGACTCGGTCTTGGTGCAAAGTTTTCACGTCAAGTCAGACCTGGACCTTCGAATGACCCCGTGGACAGGAAATTGTATGCCAACTTGCAGTCTTCAAAAAGAAAAGCTGCGAAAGATGCTGAGGAGTCCGGTCTAACTGCAAGAGATCCAGGTGGGGATAGTGATACTGATGACGGGTTAGAAAGCAGAGCGAGTGCTTTTGCAAAGAAGAGAGTAATTACTCCACCCATCTCTTTAACGATGAAGAAGAAAAGGAGATAAACCCCTTGAGAGGTTTATTTTGTCGGTTGCCAAAAGGAAAACCTAGACCGTTGAACAGGGTTAGTTCTTCCAGAAGATTATTCTCCTTGTTTGCTGAGCCGGCAATACAGTAGGGATTCTTCATTTCCTTACTCAAGAGAGGTCCACTTGTTAGTGAGTTTCCAATGTGCTAGCCAAGTGAGGCTTGATGCGATGGCTAATCTCTTATGTGGCTTGTTGATTTTCTTATCGTGGGTCTTGTGTCATATCGAATAATGTCTTGGTTTTTTTCTAAGCAAAAAGAAGATGGTATTGTCCAGAATAAAATCGAAACGAGTGTTCAAAGCTAGAGCAGCATGCCTGAGGAAACAAATAGGCCTGATGAGGCGCTTTTGAAGCCGAAAGTACCTGGGTCAACTCCAGCCAAAATACTTGATTCTACAGCAAGTGGTTCCTATCCAGACTATTCCTCTTCTCCAAGTTCATGGAATATTGCTAGGCAAATTTTGCTCATCGGTACAGCATGACTACTGCCTCTTTAGGGAAGCTATTGGTGAGCTTCAGAGCTGGGTATTTGAGATGGATCTTGCACAGAAGCGCCTTCTAGCTTCTACTCTTGCTGGAGCTTTCAATCCTGGCAAGTCATCAAGAAAACATCAGTTGTCTCCCGAAGCTTATTATTTCCATACGATCGACCGTGTATTCAAGGTGTTTGCATCATGTGGGTTCAATTAGTATTTGAGTCGTGGCAACTAGGGAGAAAGTGTATAATTTCTGAACATACTGCATTAATGTCAATTAAGTTTTAAACCCTTTTTTTCTTTACTAAAAAAAAGTCATAAACCTTTTTTTTTGTGTCAATTCATCTTTGTATTGTTTTCAATGCAGTCATAAACCTTTTACTAGTGTCAATTCAGTCTTAAATTTTTTGCATTAGTGTCAATTTAGTCATAAATCTATTGTATTTATGTAAATTGAGTCAATTCGGTCAATTTTGGCCGAAAATCGTTAGTGTGGACATCAATTGACTTGCGTGGCATGGCTGACGTTAATGTGGATATTTTTTAAATATTTTTTTGACATTTTAAGTATTTTAATTTTTTTAAGTTAAAAAAATGCTTAAAATTTATTTAAAATATTATATAATAATATGAAAGTTCAAGTCAGTGCTAGCCTGTGCCGTGTACGAGAATCAACATCCAATCCAGCGTTTTCAAAATTGACTGAATAAACTCAATTGGCATAAATATAAAAAATTTAGGATTGAATTGACATTAATGCAAAATGTTTAAGATTGAATTAGAATCAATACAAAAAGGTTTAGGATTGAATTGATACAAAAAAAAAAAAAAGTTTAGGAGGTATTAATGCAATAGGTTTATCACTTTTTTTTTTTTTACACTTCTCCCACTAAATTTGTGCAAACAGAATCCACATATTATTGACCAACTTCTCTGCGCTGGTATATTTCCAAGTACTTTGCAGTTTCCCCTACCTTGATCCCAGCCTACACATGGAGGAGATTTCTCAATGAATTTGTGTGTTATACTACAAACGTCAGCTGCAGACACTAATAAAGATAGAATAGAGGAACGACATGAAACAAAATGGGGGATGAAAGCTCACAAGTTTGTTCTAGTTTCCAATGGTTATTCAAGTGAAATTGGATTTAGCACTATCCAAATTGCAAGCCATGCACATGATCAATTCAACAAATTTTCATCAGATTGAACCCAAATAATTTGTGGGTATGAATAGTTTCAAGCTGAGGTTGCTTCACTCTGTGATATCAGGTTTACATGGCAGTATGATTGCTCCTCAAATGATTTTTTCTCCAGCTCCTTTACCACAAGTTCTCAAATACGAGCGAAGGGTCTATAACAGGACTGGTATACTTCACATCTCCAGCTGAAATTGGTTTCCACTCTCCTCAACAAGCTGATCGTCCCCAGGGTATAGTTGTCCAACCGCTACAAATGCCAAATGCTCTATTGTTGACCTCGAAATTAGGGGGGGTTAGCAAGACAATTTGGTTCTCAGGGTCGCTGATCTAGTTCCATAAAGTTGTATCCGGTGATTTCGGTCCGATCCCCTTTTTTTGTTTCCCAAATATAAACCTAACTTTAATCAATCTATTAGAATTATAATCCATGTTGCTCAACCTTACTAATAATCTATCAGTTCCATTGGAGCGGTCCCGGTTTTCGATTCTTGGGTGCAATCGGGAGCCGATCACTCCTACTCGAAATGACCTCATTCTACATTCGTGTTCCATAAGCAATGTCTCGGGACAATCAAAATCCCAAATTGAATGTGAATCCCCATTCATAAAAATCCATGTTTCGAAGCATCTTTCGAAAGAACAATGGATTTTGTTGAAGTTCTATAGGAACAATAACCGCGATGATAGAGAGATATCACAAGCATAAAGCAGGAAACGCGGTTGACATATGCTTAAACCACGGCTATTACGACACTTCGCTGCGTCAATTTAGTTGGATCAACAAAATGGCAAAAGGAGAAATAAAACATGGTGCCGAGATTAAAGCTCAATAACACACTTTGGAGTTTGTAGTAGCGCTGCAAGAATACATCTCATCGTCAAAATGATGGTGCACTGATAAGGGAAGTTCTTCAGACTCTCATAGCTAAACAAACTTTTCTTTGGTTGAAATGGAATACTAAATGTTTTATTGGATAGATTAATGGGTTTATTTGCCAGCATTCTTCTTCTAAGTTTTGTGCTTCATATGTCATATTGCAGTGGAAGGGAAAGATCTGAAACTGGTGGACGCCCCTGTTTCTGGTGGCGTTAAAAGAGCTGCTGAGGGAACACTTACGGTATGCATTTCACAACTTCTACATTCATTATTGTTGAAATATATAACTATTAAACCACATATTCTTATAAAAGCTTAAGCTTTTAGAGCAATCGGCTATGATCTTATCAAATCTTACAATTATGAAAGGAGATTCTGCAATTTGCTGACCCATATGGATGTTGTCAAAAAGATAATGGCTTCTGGTAGTGATGCTGCTCTTAAAAGCACTGGTTCAGTTCTCTCAGGTATTTAGCATTTTGTTCCAGTTATCATATAGGGAAGTTCATATATCTTACTTGAAAAAGTTTCAGAAGAGTGATATGTGCTGCTTTACTTATTACAGTATTAAGCGATAAGCTTTATATTATCGAAGGAGGTTGCGGGGCTGGGATGTACTTATTAGCTCTTAGGAATATAAAACAGTTTTTTGCCCCTCTAATGCATAAGCAATGAATTTTCCAGATGTGTCTTTGGAAATAATTGGTTTTGTTTTATTTGAGAGCAACATTTTGCATTTTTGGTTAATTCCGTTTCCAGTGTCGTGAAAATGGTTAACCAATTGCTCGCGGGAGTTCATATTGCATCATCAGCAGAGGCAATGGCTTTTGGAGCTTGCTTAAGTCTTAGCACAAGAACATTGTTCAATGCGATTGCAAACAGCACGGGAAGCTTATGTCATTTGAGAATAGCTATTATTTGCTGTCAGCAGCAAGCTAACAGGATCTTGGAAGACAGAGTTCTTGCTTTGGCTGCTGTCATCTTGCTTTTCTGTAGAATTATATCTCCCGTACCTATCTATTTTATGAAGGAGCACTTGATTGCAACCGCACCAGTTATATTCAGTGGCCTCTATTGCTATACTCTGCCTTGGGCGATCACTTTCCCTCCGTGTTCATTCATTCCTAAACCCATACATTCAGTGACAAGGGTTCAACTGTTCTGTTAGGATATGAATATTTTATGCACGGTTCTCTAATTGCTCAAGCTTTGGACCTTTTAATATAGCATTAGAGCTCAAGTTCTTTGAGTTAGACTCTGCACATTCCCCTTTTCACCCATTTTTTCCCTTCTTTGCACATCTTGGGTGTCTAAAAGCTTATGCTTTGAGGTTCGATTTTCTAATATGTTCAAATTTCGCCAAGGGAAACTTAACCTAGGGCTTGAAGTCACAGAAGTGTTTCTGAGAATGTGGAATCCAATTTCTTGTCAGTTTAAAAGATGCTTGATCATGCGTTCTTATCCCTTGCAGGATGTTTGAAAATCGCGTTCCCCATATGTTGGATCATGATTGTACACCATACTCAGCACTTGATATATTTGTGAAGGATCTGGTATGGCACAATTGTCTTGCTCTTTGCAATCTTTTGAAGAATTTGTGAAAAATTATATCGAAACTCTTATAATTTCTCCAGGGCATTGTTTCCCGTGAATTTTCATCACGTAAAGTTCCTCTTCACATTGCAACCGTCGCACACCAACTCTTCCTGGGGGGTTTGAAACTTAATCCTTAGTCCTAGTGTGATGAAGTTCCCTCCCCCTCTTCCTCAATCTGGATTTTCTACGTGGAAAGGAATAAAGACAGCAGGATTTTCTTATCTCTCTGTGGTATATGAAATATCAAGGTTTGCATCCTGGATATAATAAAGAAGCAAATAAGTCCTGACTGTCCACTGATATTTTCGTCATATGATACCTTATGTTTTGGGTTATAAGACACGAGTTCGCAAGCAATATGTTCAGTTGAGTCACTCCATGAACATTCTACTTCAGTTAATACAGACATAGATAAGTTAAACAGGGTTATGAACGTGCTTTTATGCAGGCTCCAGTTACTGTTCATTTTGATCATGGAACTTCCAAGGAAGATCTTGTGCAAGCCATTAATTTGGTACATAACTCTCAACACTGAGTCATATGCTATTTTGTCTGGCATAGGGAATGATCCAGTTTGGGGTCTTGAGCTGCAGCATACTCTTCAAAGGAAAGATTGGTCGATTAATTTTCCAGGGATTTCATTCAGTAATGACAGATGGTTCACATCTCTCCTTTGATGATAATATCTCCTACACAAAGTTCATTTCGTCTTCGGCCCGCTCAAAA
The DNA here is from genome assembly GCA_028455895.1 of Rhodomyrtus tomentosa. Classification (NCBI taxonomy): domain Eukaryota; kingdom Viridiplantae; phylum Streptophyta; class Magnoliopsida; order Myrtales; family Myrtaceae; genus Rhodomyrtus; species Rhodomyrtus tomentosa. Next base: position 40,019,503 of record JAPCWY010000004.1, read on the forward strand.
GGCCTGCTCGTTGAGGCTCAATTAGGGAGATTGTCAGGACTGAGGATGACTTGACTGTCGAAGATTATGAAGCAAGGCTAACTGATGTTTAATCAGGTCAATCTATTTGCTAACATATGCAAGCCTTATATCCGTGGTTAAAATGTAGTCTTTTCATGAGCTGGCCTCTTTAATTTTCAGGCAGAAGAATTTATCGATCGCACTGGTGTAGATGCTTTGGCAGTGTGTATTGGAAGTGTCCACGGAAAACTATCCTCCTGGTGGTCCAGAGTTGAGGCTTGACTTGCTTAAGGTCTGGAATATTACCCTTAATAAAATCTTTAATCATGCAATCACAATGCAGTGGTGGTTAAGACGCTTCTTATTCGTGTAGGAAGTCTCAAAAGCATCTTTATGTACATTATGAAGAAATATTTGTTTGTATATTCTGAAGAAAACTTAGTGACATATTCTGAGTGACTATTCAGCCGCTCAAAGAAGGGTATCGTGCTTATTGCATCCTTGCAAAGGTGGGCTTGCTCCAAAGCGGACGTGCCCCATAAAAAGTACTGATTTGCACTCACCAATTGCCTAGCAAGAGATCATCCACGACCTTTTTAATTGGCAAAATTTCTGCTTACTCTTTTAGAAATTGGCAAGAACTAACATGGATTCTGTCGTTGCTTCATCTTAATCCATCAATGTTTCTTTTCCCTAGGACCTGCAATCTTTGGCATCCAAGAAGGGAGTCTCCTCGGTGCTTCATGGCTTGTCTGAGAAACTCGATCAAGGTAATTAATTCTGTACAAAATGTGACTCCTTCACAGGCAGATGATTCTAAATGAGCAATAGTGATGAGTGTGAGAAAATGGCGGGAAGCTAACGAAGCCAACTCGAATCATTTGCTGCCAACAGGAGTGCATCACAAAGTTCAACGTGAACATGGAGGTGCGAAAGGCATACATGGACTGCTTGAGCGAACCCAAAATGGATCTTGTCGATGTCATGTCGTCCGCGAAGGAAGCTATGAAGGCTGTTGTTGCAGGAAAAATGCGCCTCTTTGGTTCGGCCGGAAAAGCATGATGGCAAAAGCTGTGATGTCATTGTTCACCAATTCCTCAAGGAGTTGAATGGACCTGGAGATGTAAAGTATCTTAATTTCCAGAACAACATAGGGACTGAGTGTAGAGTTGAAAGAAATGAAGATGTCTTATTATTCGGATTTGATCGTTAGAATCTCACCATTATCATTGAAATTAGTGTTCTGGTGAAGATTACTCATGAAATGTCCTGAGAAATCGGCCAAATGAAACTTGGCCCAAAAGATTCTTTTCCACAAAAAAAGATTCTCTTTCGAGATTTTTCCCTATGAGTCGTCAGAGTAAGTCAAAATTCTTGGGATTTGATCGTTAGAATTTCACCATTATCCGCGGAGACCGGCGGTGGCGGCAACGGTGGCCGATCGCCGGCGGGATGCGACAAATTAATGTGAGAAATTAAAAAAAAAATTAATTGTATTTGAGATGCAACTTCTCAAAGTAACTCCGGAGATACTTTGACCTAAACGCCTTTGGAGATCATTTGAGATGCAATTATATCTGCCCAAAATGAACCAAACAGCATTTGCATTTGGCTAATGGACTTCAGAGGCTTAATGCTTATCTCAAATGCTGAACCAAACAGGGCCTCAATCCGATCAACTTTGATCGAAAATTCGTTGACGTGGACATGGATTGTCATGCATGGCTTTCTTAGCCTTTACATGGATTTTTTTTTTATATTTTCAATAATTTTTTAATAGATATTTTGGTTTTTTCTTCTTCTTTTTTTCTCAATACATCAACATCAACAACACCAAGTAGGACAACCGATGTCCCGAGCCGGCGAATTTCTGGCAAAAATTGATGGGATCTATTCAATTAATAGAAATGCAAAAGATTTAACATTGAATCAACACCAATGCAAAAGGTTTATTATTGAATTGGCACTAACAAAAAATTTAGAACTCACTTCGCACAAATGCGATAGGTTTTATAACTTTTCTTTTTGACACTTTCCCACCCCCCCCCAAAAAAAAACTGATGATTCCCATATTTTAGATAAATAATTAAAATAAATTCGTTGCCAATTAATATTATACATAAGCTATTTTAGAGATCACTCGTGGTGAAAAGAACTTTCTCTTTTTACCAATAAGATTATTTTTACGCTGGTCAATCGATCTTCCTATTAGTTTCACATTCGATTTAGTTTAGTTTAGTCTTTTCTTTCTTTTTTTTACCTTCTTTTTGAGATGTCGCGATAGCAATCTAATCTTCCTTCGTATTAGCCATTGCGATAAAATGGTAACTTTTATTTGGTGTAACTTTACTGCATAAACCAGTTAAAAAAACATTGCCCGCACATGCAGTAGGAAAAATCTTGCCATGTGGCCGTGATTGCTAAATTAATACCTATGCACATGCAAAGACACCGACATTACATTTTGGGAATTGTGTTTTTTTTTTCCCCTAATTGATAAAGGGCTTGTTTATATTCTTACAAGATTATTTAGTCAAGATTTTAGAGAGTACGTTGAAGAGGATGTAATTTACTACCAAGAAAGAAATTCAATTTACACATTAAAGTTTTTTTTTTCTATTTCTATCCGCATTATCCGGACATGGTTTCAGCGCGCGTGAAGCTCCCGAGCGTGGGCTGGGATTGAGCGATGAAAAGAAAATTTAAATGAAATATTGCCACCCGAGAAAGAAAGAAAAATTAATTTTTTAATGTTTTTTTTTTAATCGGAGACAACATGGGAAATACTCGGCATTAATTTAGGATTTACATTTGGGTCCTTTGCTATTACAAAATTCGGACAATGCAACGATTGAGATACATAATTGTGGTTGTATAGATCTTCTTTTTCTTGATTTTTCACTTTGATAATCCGCACGATGATGTGTAGTGAGAATTACTTGTGATGTGTTTTATTTGTAATTATCATTCTTCCTTCTTTTGTTTTTTTAGGGCTTGTTCATCTGGCATACATAAAAAGAAAAAAAAAATCACCTACTCATGAGTAACTCAGTTAATTATGGCACACTTGGGATTGTGTGGTTAGGTACATTGGTTTCAGGTTTGATTCCACAGCTGAGCACCTGTGATTTAAGTGATGGGCCATGACAGTGATTTATTATGATAGTATCCCTCAAAAAATAGTTGAGGTGCGCGCAAACAGACAAAAAAACAATTTATATTCCGAAAAATGGGAAACCTAAAGCGATAACGAAACGCGACGAGGCTTATCGGGTGTCATCCTTGTTCGGAGGGAAGGTGCTGGGCCACCAACAACATCGTGGCGCTCAATAGCGCCGACGGAGGGGCACGCAGGGCAAGCGACAAGTCCAGCGGTGGTGGTGATGGGTGACGAGCTCGGAGAAGAAACAATGAGACTGTTTCGACTTTTGTTAGCCCACTTCACATGAAATAAAGATGAAATTGTGGTTTTGAGCTAGCAAAGAATTTCCAAATATTAAGCAGCACGTGTCGTCCGTCGGAGCGAGTTGAGAGTACCCGGATAAGATATGCCTCCGCTCCCGGTAGAATCTCTAACTTAATCATGACTAAATCGAAGTTGAGCTGAAAATGAGAACTGGCAAACATAAGTAGTCAAAAATCATAATTATACACATAAGATATCAAGATAAGGACCCCACGCTGAGCAATGTGTCCATACTCGACCATCCATTAAATCAAAGTTTAAAAATATCATTATCATCATACTAATAATGAAAAATAACCATCAAAATGTTTAGTCTAGCTTTTTAAATTACGGAAAATAAAATAAAAGATCCATGAATTTTGGCCACTTATGCAATGTGGTCCCTCAACTTGGCCGATGAACTTTAGCTCCTCGTATAATGCCGTCCGTGTGAACTTTTGATAATCCAATGCGGTCCCTAGATTTTTTGTACATGTTCAACTAAGTTCTCTAGACTGCATGAAAATGGTTAATGTTGTCTTTGAGGTTGAACTAATAGCAGTACAATGCTATGTTTATGAGATCTCTGAGCATTAGATAGTTAAACTGATAAGATCTCAGGTTCGAATCTCCGCAACTAAGTCTTGGGGAATTAACCGAAGGCATTGACGTCCATACCTCCATCACCCTCAAGAATAGTCCATTACACGTGAAAAATCTCGATTATCAAAAAAAGAAAAAAAAAAACTAATAGAAAGACAACAGTAAAATAACATCGTATAAATTAAAAGTTCAAAAATCACATCGAACATTGAGCTGAAATCCACAGAACGCATTAAACAAATTGAAATTTCATGTACCGTACCCATCGAACCAAAGTCCACGATCTGTTTATATCATATTTTTTTTTCCTTTAAATTACTTGGCTCATTTTCTTCTTCTCTTTTGCCTTATTCTACTTATAAAATCTCTAACGAGCGACCTTTAAAATTGAAAACCGCAACTGAAACCGTATGAATGATTTCCGTCGGTATCGCAAATTCGTTCATAAATTAAATTTCTGTAAATTAATGTATTAATCTTCTATCTCGGTGGAAATATATTTACTGGAAAAAGAAGGATATTCAATCCCCCCGAAAATAAAAGATTTAAACCTAAGACGCTTTGTCTTTTGAAAGAGATGGACCATAATAAAAAAGTATCCTTTGAAACCCCGAAATCAATTAAATGAGAGGTAAGTATATGCATATATATAAATATTTTCGTAAGCGATGAAATTATTTTTCATCCACTAATTTTTGTAAGAGTTATAATCGTTTGTCTTTTGAAAAATATTTTGCTTGATTGCGACTCTTGGTCGGGACCCGAAATCCTCCGCTTCAACGCAAAGATTAGGGTTCAACGATCGTTCTGCGCACTTGATCAAATTACTTAATCAATTCTTGTGCAAGCACGGACGGATGAGGTATGCATTTTTCATCGTCGGTGGTTCTTACAATATTGAAAAATGACGCAATATGTCTATGATTCCTTTGTTTTTCTTCACTTATCAATAGCGGCAAGCAAGCCCGTTTAATGGCTGTGTAATGCTGTGAGCAGTACACTCCAATCTCCGGTTATGATTCACGTCCTAACAAATGGTTGGCTATAGAGCTCCATGTTCGCCTCCGGTCTCCACTGGGTCACCGTGGCTCGTCATCGTCATTGTCAAGCCCAAGCTTGGCCGGCGTGGTCGAGCCTAAAACATCTCAGATATGAGCTCAAGGGAGCCCTAGACCTCGTTGTTCAGGGCTCGACTAGACCTCGGATCCAGGTCGACTCGTGGTCAAGCCGGGTTGGAAAAAGGCCTCGACTGAATTTTCAGAGGTCGACGGCTAGAATCGACACCTGACGACAGAGTTCTCGCTATAGGCAGGCAGTGGAAGAGAGATGTGGGGCCTGAGGCAACCAAGGGCGCGAACGGGGCTTGTTTGTTCCCCGGTCGCAGCTCTCGAGCGGAGGCGGATGTACGTCGGCTAAGTGGGGCGTGGGGCAAGCGATGGATCTAGTGGCGGCGGCGGTGGATGAGAGGCTTGTAGAGGGAAAATTATATGATAGTTCCGGCCTCTCTTATGAAAATCACGTCGCGGGAGGAGGCTGTTTAGGGTAAAGCAGGGTGGACGCCAAGGACAAAGGAGCATTTTGTCGTTTTGTCAACGTTAGTGCTTTCCACTTCGAATCAGAAGCTAGGAAATATTGATTTTCAATTTTTTTTTTTGCTTTTCTTTTTTTTGGCCTTCTAAAGCTTTTCTATGCGAATATAATTTTCCCTTTTTTTTCCCTTTTTTTTTTTTGGTTTGCGGGGGGGGGGTTTGGTTTTGTGTTTTTTGTTGTTGTTGTGGTGTCGTGTGGTTTTTACTTATTGAAGACGGTCATGAAAAGGACACTGACAAAAACGAAGGTGCACAGGACGGCGCTTTTCGCATGAAGGCTTAAAAGGGAGGTGTTCGATCAAAGATTCAAAGGACTAGTGAATCTTAGGGCAGGACAAAGAATGTCCGACGCGAAAACGAGGGCTTGATGCTTGACTCGCGTGCTTGATCAACAAACTTAATTATTCATTTTCAGAGTGTGTACCAATGAGGTATTTTATGTACCAGGACACAGGAAACCATAAGAGAGCTGAAGATTCCGGTCACATCGATTGACAGAGATACTAGAAAATAACTAGTTTGAGCCTCCTTTCGAATGGCCCAGCTTCTCTTCACAACCTAAGAAAAAATACACACACAAAAAAAAAATCAATACTAATTATGTTCTAAACCCTTTTTTATTGGATCAATTTAATTTTAAACATTTTACATTTATATCAATTCAATTTATCTGACCAAATTTTGATCGAAAATAACTGACATAGATGCCGATCGCTCACGACCATCGACCTTGACATGGACTAAAGCTATAATTCTTTTTTATATTTTTTATTGTCATTTTTTTCTATTTATATTCGTTTTGTCATTTTGGTTAGTGAGGGTGGCTGGCAACCATTGCTACGCCGCCAAGGTCACCCACATCCTTTGCTGATAAAAATGAACAAAATAAAATAAAAAACTCATAAATAAAGAAATATTTAAAAATAAATGTGTCCACACCGACGTTGGTTCGAGAACGTAAGACAACCGGCGTCCAAATCAGCAATTTCCCGCCAAAATTTGTTAAATAAATTGAATCGATACAAATGCAAAATTTTTAGGACTAAATTAATCCAATTAAAAAGTTTAAAAATGAATTGGTGCCAATGCAATATATTTATAACGTTTTTTGTGCTTTTCCCCTGACAACCTATTCTATAGACAAAAGCACAAGAGAGGGAGAGAGAGCTTTACATTTTTTTTTTTCTTTGGTTGAAGAGGTCTTTACATGAATGCCTATTGCCCAACAGTTTTGGTTGAAAAACAACAATAAATTAATTGAATGTGCAAAATTTCGCACAACTGCGACCAATTCAGTGGTAGTGCTGGAATGGCTTGGATGAAGTCGTTGCACATAATTTGTGGCATTGCCAATATGAGCCCAAACGACAAGTAATTACAGTTCAATACCACATTCTTCTCTTCACCAGCACATTCCTCAGTTCAGTTCCGTAGGCGTAGGCAAGCAGATAATCCATCATGGCATAACCATGTCTCGGTCACTTCTTGGTGCAAACCGTCTGCCTAGTGCCTCCTGAAGTGCAGAAGCTATGCCCAAGGGTTTCTCTGCAGGAAAAAGTTGCGAAAAACCGGGAGCATCAGAAAACCAAGTGAACACAGTGAAACTCAAACAAAGAACTTTTAGATCTCCTTGTAGAGTTTAACAATTTCCTTTTCATTTTCCGAACCTTCCACGCTCCCTAAAAGTAATGGATGATGTAGAATATTCCAACTGATCGAGCATGCCGCGTTTTTTCTCCTACATACAATAACTTTGCTCTTGCAGAGCGAACTAAATATGCAAAAAAGCAGAACGCAAAGCTCCTTTGAGAAGGAACTAACGAACTACAATAAATTCTCCTTGCATGTTCAGAACTTTTCCATGCCAAAAGATAGTCTACAATTTCAATGGGCGTTTCAGAAATGAAAGGACGATTTACCAAAGGAAGCAGGAAATCCAAAAACCAATCAAATGCAAGTTGTATCCCTGTGAGTAAATGAAGCATCATCATACCTCTGAGGAAGTTTAACTTACCGTGTGAATCTAGAGCTGCAGCTGGATCTTCTCAGACCATCTGAAGATATCTGAGTGAACTCGATCTCCACCCAAATCCTGTCCAGTAGCCCCTGCAGCCACTCTAATTATGTCCTCAATCAGTGCAAAGTTCCCCATGATATCGACATGAGCTCCACTTTGGGTACCTCGACCTTCAAGGAGATTGGCTGGTGGTGCATGATCATATTCTCTTATGTATGTGTTAATGCCAGATGGATTGAAACGAGTTTTGCCTCGCCAACCTTTTGCACACATGTAACCAGCACTCAAGACAGGAACTGTTTCATCTCCATCAGCAGAATATACACCATCTTTCAGACAAGAGTCCTCACTTTCACCATCTGCTGAGGTATCTATCTGAAAAGGAATGTAGCACTCTGAAGTAGGAGTCAACTTGTAGACATATGCTCTTTCTGTGGGAATTCCAACTCCGTACAGGGAATATATCTCCATGTCTGGAGCATCAGGTAATCTGGAAAAGTAGAGAGAATGAAAGCAGCATGAGCAATGAGACTTTTACTACTTCCTCAGGTAGAACATGCCATGAATTACTGATTCCTAAAGGTAATTTTGCCAGCAACATACAAAACAAACATTCATCCATCAGAACTCAGCACCACCAGCAATCTCTCTAATTCTCCAAGAATTTGCTAAAAAAAAATCCAGAAACAGTTATGATGAAGAGAATCGAAGTAGTGGCATCCCTAATTTTTTGTTAGAACAATTCCTCAAAAGAACAGCTTGCTACATAACTCTCAAAATTTCTATTTAAAAGGGAGAATTTCTGGGAATTTTTTATTGAACAAGTCCGTCCTCTTTTAACAGAGTGAGCATAACAAGAAAAGATTAAGCATAGTAATATAATCGGCTCAAAACTTCAAAAACACAGTTGACGTAGTGTCAACTTAGATGTTAAGGCATGAGCAGTTTATTGGAGTCCTTGAGATTAGTGATTTCATTGGCCTATTTGTTCATACTCTTATAAGAACTTACATACTCGAAAAAGGAAAAGTAGTATTGAATTTTTAAAAATATTTACAAGATAAGTTCATACGTGGCTCTTGTCAATGAATAAGAGTTCAAAAATTTCAATCACGATGTGTTAAATGAGTCTAATAAGAGTCGTAAGAAAAGAAATAAGGCAAAAGTAAAGGTAAAAGTTTCACCTAACAGTGACTCACTCCATACATGTAAGTAAATGACCCATTTAAGTAAATTTGCTGCCCGATTCAAGGACTCACGCGCGCGCGCTCTCTCTCTCTTACACACACAGACACACACACAAAAAAACATTCACACACTGGGAGGGAGGGAGGGATCATCTCACTTTGTTTCCAAGGGATTTGACCAATATCGGTAATGTTGATACTTTGGATCATCTAAATTATCAGCAATTCCATATGAAAAATGAGCACTACCACGTTTCATCAGCTTGGGGGCCACAAAATTAAGTAAATCCAAAATCGAGCTAGCTGTATAAACTTTGTAATCTGCAACAGCTTTCACACCTCCCACTCCCATGTCATGATACTCTGTCCACACATCACAGTTACTTGTATTTGATATGTATGTGCCTTTAACAGCACCCTGCACATGCAAAATTGATTAACATACATGGAACCCAATCTAACAGCTCAAAAGGTAACTATGAAAAAGTATTGCACCATATTAACATTGAAAGAAGTTCCTAAAATTTCTAATACAGGATTTTGAGATGACAAACTTCAGTCAATTTTATATCACATCTCAATTGAGAGGGGAAACAGCACGGTGGGATGGGGTGGGAGGAAGAGAGGGACTTCACAATAAACAAAGGCACTGAAAAAAATGCAAGGAACAATACCCTAAAATCTGTTCTCTCAATCTTGGAAGAATGTATTTTAGCTACATCTTTACCGAATGATATTAGCCTCCCGTAATTTACACCCCCTCTATTTTCCAGATCCCTGACCGCACTGAGTTCTGAAGTAGTAATCTCAACGCTCTTTGACCTCTTTGTGCTGCAGTTAAATACTCCTTCAGGAGACCAATCAACACCACCCCAAATAGTGTCCCCACCTTTTGGTATCATTGACATCGTTGAATCCCAAGTACGAGTCATTCGCATCATATGTTGCAGAGTTTGAAATTTAAAAACGTCTTTTTCCAAAACACCCGGTGCAAATGCCCTGTACAACATGAGTTGATAAGAAGCCCACAAAGGGACCACACATAATAAAGTTAATTTAGTAGTTCAGGCATAATAAACTTAAAACTACTACATGAATACCCAGCGGTGCAGGATTGATAACACTTCAAATATCAACGTGAAATACTCGATCTAATTTGGATTGACATATTAGCTAAATCAATTTCATCCAGGGCAATGGTTCGAATCATTTGAAAAAGTACTACCCCGTAAGAAAGAAAAGTACAAGACCAATGTCTGAACACTAAATAACCTACACATCAATTCTTAAGAACAGAGTTAATTGATATAGCCACCATACATAGTTCATCTAGCAAAATGAAGCTATTCTTCCTCTTTAAATTTCTAGAAAATTGATTCAGAGCAGGCAATGAATGATACGGTATTTTACTCTTTCCCAGTATATTCCTAAGCATTGGCAACTGTCCACAAAACTTATTAAACCTAGGAGGCTGAATGAAAACACTTTTGAAGGTAAAACTCCAGAAGCTATAATTCTGATGTACATAAGGCGAGTGATAAGGAAGACAGATGTTTAAAGTTAAGTAGCCTCTTGAACGACAACTAAGAAATGGAGACATCAATATCAGGGGGAATTGCATTGTACCCTCCTGATTTGTGAGGCTTTTGCACTACACTACATTAGCACCTAATCCCCTCAACTCATGGCGGTAGACACCCTATGGAGAGGGTTGACAGGGTTTACGGACAACACAACATGGTTAAGGAATCATTTTGAAATAGGGTGTGCAGTGCAATTAACCCACAGTTCAAGAGTGAAACACTATTTCCCTTTCATACAATGCATCAATTGTCCAGTTAACCAATTGACGGTGCTGCTATCCTCGTGCATTTAATGAATGAAAACAATTTTTTCTTTTGGGTTCAGAGAGAGAACAATTTGACAAATCAGAAATGTACTCAAAATAGTCAACTCAACTGTCTTTTTCACATCCAAACAGGAAAACAAAGAGACCGTTCTCTATTTTTGGCAAAAAAGTTACTTTTCGGCAAAGGTATTACTTCAAAGAAAGATTATAGAAATATAACACTGGGTTCATAGAAGAACCTGGCAACTGCTATATCTCTTGCTTCAACTGAAAAAAGTCCTGAAACTGCTTTTGGAACACCCAAAAATGGTCCTCCAATATTCATGACTGCCTTGATATGCTTTGCACACCAATTTGATCCTCCACCACCACCGCCCATAGGAGCTGGTGCCTCAACCCACTTCATAAAATGCAGAAAGTACAAGACACCCATAGAATGTGGAATAACAACTACTTTGTTCCCACCACTCGTAGCCACCATGAGTTCAATGTTACTTTTCATCCGGCTCAAAGTTTGATCTCTGACCTGATGAATTTGATTTCGGAGATTCAATATAAGCGACTGAAATCAGTAAAATAAGAATCGCATAAAAGGATCAAGCAACAGGAATATACCTCAGTGTTTTGAAATGATAATCTCCAATCATATGCTGCCATATACATGTTTTTTTCCTCATAACCAATTCGAGCCAAATTGGCAATCAAGACTGCCCAAACAAAATAACCAGGAGCAAAATAATCAGCCGCTACAAGTCCAGATACAGGCCTAACCCTTATGCCAGGAGGATCCAGTCCAGTTTCATTGTCCAGCGACATATGCTCAACCCAGCATAAAGGCCTGCAAGAAAAAAAAAGAAAAACATCAATACAGCTCCAGTAGAACATTATCTTAACATCACCAGACGAGCTAAACATTTCTGATTAGTGAACTAAGCAGAAAACATCAACGGATACATAAAAGTGTAGTGTAAAAATAATGCGCCAATATTCTGCACAGAAAAGCATGTGCATGTAACACCTTGAAGCATTGCAAATGCTGGTCAACATTGCCACTGAAGAAAGACATTTGGAAATTGACCTGTTTTAGTGTTCTATGAGATTTTGGATATTGAATAACAAGATTTCACGCATTTGTGAAAGAAAACTAGATAATCTTAAGTTTCAGACAAAGAAGGCAAACCACAGGAGAAAGGGCCCAGTAATTGTACATTATAGATTCTCGATATTAAAAATGCAAAATCAGTTATCAAAAACTGTCAAATCATTTCTCAAAAGCAATTTTCATTTGCTCCACAATATATTGCTGCCCAACAATGTGTTTCAAATACAATACCAACGTAAAACCAAGTCAAGTAGGATGCCAAGTTTCAAGGATTTCCTGGACCCGCTTCTTTTATCCCTTTCCATTCCTCTGGTAAGTAGATTAGATGTCAATTACTATCACACTCAAATTGATAATGCCGAATTCCAACACAGCCAGGGATCTTGAAGCCAAAACAAAGAAAAGAGGAGCTCCATGAAGCAAAAGCGAAAACTTTGGGCTCATTTTGGGAGAACTATTGGATATTGCATATTCTTGTGGTGGCCTGCAGATAAGTTGAGAGACATACAGTGATAGCCAACAATAAAGCCACTGCCATGCCAAAAAATGAATACATTGGACCACTCTGCTGACATTCTAAAGCCAAGAAAGCTACTATTGCTTCAGATTCGCCAATTTGACTTAAGAACTAGGGAAGGGAGGAGGGAAAATAGGAAGCAGAGGATTAAAAACTCGATGAAAGAGGGGGGAAAAAACGTTAAAAAAGCTTTGGCTTCCTGCAAGGCTCCAACCCCTCCAATTTGAGCTTCAGAATCACTTTCTCTCACGTCACAGTCATCCCAAAAATGAAAAAGTACGTTCCAGTATAAACTGTAAAAGCAATTTGCCAGCAGAAAACGGCACTACCGAGTTTCGTTGTCAAACACAGTTCTATCTCTGTGATCGAAACCAGTTCGTACACTCACCCCTACTATAAAACATCAATCGACCATACCATGGACACCAATCCTCCTTCATAGGTCACCCCATTAACCATTCCCAAAACATGCTCGAAGACTCGGACACTCGAACACAGTCGAATCAAAACGCCAGCTGAAAAAAGGGCAAAAACTGACCTTACCTTTTGTACAATTCACCGAACGTGCCACCCCAGAGTCTCTTCCTGAACAATCCCTCGGCACACTGATGCCCTTCCCACAGCTCGAGCCCGCCCGTCACAATCCCGGGCACGAAAACCACGGGGTGCCTCGCCGTCAAGCCCTCTTTCCTCAGCTTGACCCCGGGCGGGTCCGGCAACGGGCCAGTGATCGCCTCCGTCACGTACTGAGGGAACGACGCAGGCATCGCATTGAGCAGGAACAGCAGTAGCCACCAAATCGAGCATACGCATCCCACGAGCCAGCAACAGCTGTCGACGCAGGACCACCTCCTCGGCCGCTCGCTCCCTCCCTGACCTCGCTTCCTCCTCGATTTCACTTCCCTCTCCTTCTCATCGCCGCCGCCGCCCGCCGAATCGGAGGCCTTCGTAGACTCGGAGGCCCTTCTGCGGCGAAGGAATGGCATCGTCCTCCGAAGCGCTCGCGCCGCGCGAGGGAGAGAGAGAGAGAGCGCGCGCGCGCGGGCAAGAACGGGCCCAGGAGAAGAAGCTTGCGGAGGAGCTTCAGCTCACGGAACGATCGCCCCCCTCGACGATCCGAGCGTGGTCGAGAGATCGACCTCGGCGTGTTCAATGCTCGAGAGATTGCTCGACGGTTCCGCCAATGGAGACGCCGCGAGCTGCCGCGAGTCTTATCAAGCGAGACCAGAGGATGACGCTGGCGGCGAGAAAGCCGTGGGAACAGAAAACCTCCGGGCGAGTGCGGGATTGGATTGGCATGCTTTATAACGAGCTCTCTTTTCCCAGCGATGTGGCTCGGCCGCTGAGAAAATCCGCAATTCTCGTGGGAAAATCAGCTGTCGCCGTCGTCACTGGGATGATCCCATAGAAAATTATTTTCCGATTGCAGAGCGGCGACTTTTCACGGAAAGAAGAACATTTTTCTAAAAGTGGCGATTGGAGCGCACGAGAGTTCTTGGAATTTAGAGGAAGACGTTCGCGGAAAGAGAAAGGCGATTGAAGAAAAGGAAGAAGGAGCCGTTGTGTTGTTTTGTGTTGTGTTGTGTTGTGATGTCTCGTGTCAATGGATCGAGAAGAGGTCTGGAATTTGGTGGAAGCGTGTGATGCAACGAATTAACTCTTTTTCGCCCTTCTTTCTATCTTAATTTTAAGAATTTCCGTTAACGCACAGAAGCCGCCTGTGATAATGTCACAGTGATACTGCCAGTTATTTCAAGAAAATTTTCAAATAATAATTCAAAATACCTTCATTTTTTTTAATAAAAAATCCGAATTGATGTGATTTTATTTTGAATAAGAATTTGAATCGCTTAAATTATTTCAAAAAAAAAATACATGATCGAATGGTATTTTCATCTTTCATATTTTTTATTTTTATTTTCTTTTTCTGTTTTCATTTTTTTTTTCTTTTACCTTTTTCTTGTCCTCCTCAGGCCATCTCCGCCCCCTCTGTAACAAAATTAGCGGAAACCAACCAAGCAATCTCACTAAGAAAACCAAAACACAGTAAAAAAAAACAAAACCTAGGCCAACTCAAACTCCGAAACGTGAACAAATTCAACGCAAGCGTGAAAATGCGAAAAATAAAAAATAAAAAATGAAAAAAGATACATGCCTCGCCATGCTTGGTCGGAGAAAAAACCGATGCCGGAGGAATGAGTGACCGGAGGGCTGAGGCCTGGAAGTGGAAGCACCGGCTCGGTACTTGAACTCCATGGAAAGATTTCAAGAAACCCAAGAATTGAATTTTCACAAAAATTCGAGAGATTACTTGCTTGTTTATCAGATTAGCTTGTTAGCGCGCGCACTCTTAATTGACATGACAACATTGGGGAAGCACAATCCGACGCTGGCGTTAACTGACATGACAACATTGGGGAAGCACGATTCGACGACGGCTACCCCTGCCCGATGCCGGTGAGGCCAGGTGTCGAACAAGCGTTGCTCTCGCCTAAAGCCAGCGATGACCTGAGGAGGAGAGGGAAGAGTAAAAGAACGAAGAAAAAAGAAAATGAAAAGAGAAAAACAAAAAAGTGAAGTATAAAAATACCATTATATCATGTCATTTTTTGAAAATAAAAATTCAGCATTTTATGTGCTTATTTAAAATAAAGTCCAGGTCTTTATTTAAAAATTCCTTTTATTTCATATAATCACTTTTCTGGATATTTCCATTTCTCATAATCAAAATTTTTTGTAAGATTTGAAATTGGAGTAAGTACCATACAATTTAGACCCGAAAGTGGCTGATTAACTAGTTTGTATCCCATTGCACCTTATCTTCAAGTTGCCCATCCCGTCCTGCTCCTCGAGCTAAAAAGTTGACGCAATGTCATAGGGACAAAGATGGAAAAGCAAGGAAAATTATCTAAAAAGTCATTAAGTCTGTTATATGGTTGTTAATTCAGTCCTAAATTTTTCGATTGTGATAATTTAGTCCTAAATATTTTAAAATTTTGTTAATTTAGTCATAAACCTATATTTAAAAAAATAATTGTATTAATAAATTATCAAAAATTTTAGGACTAAATTATCAAAATATTTAGGATTAAATTGACATAATTGAAAGATTTAAGGCTGAATTGATAAATAGTTAAAAAATTCAGGACATATTGATATAATTAAAAAGTTTAAAATGGAATTGGCCGCCGTATTATATGTTTAGAATTGTTTGGATAATTATCATTGAAAAAGTATATAGAGCCCAGCCCATTGGTTCCAATAGAGTACTCGGCTTTTGGAACCGTGGATTCGTATTATTGCCAACACCACACGTTCTCCAAAAACCCCTAGAAAAATCCAAATGTGCATAATTAGACGGGCACTTTGTCGCAACCACAGTGTGATTTCATTTTCGAACTTCTAGTTTATTTAACATGATATTTGAACTTTACCTAATATGTAATGCCGCCTTTATATTTTTAACTTATTCAATGCAGTCTTGATAATTGTTCATTTTAGATAGGGCCGTAAATAATTTATGGACCAAATATTGAGACTAGAGTGAATATTTGCCACAAGTTCGAGAACTGATGATACTGTGCATTGGGCTAAAGTGGCAAAAGTTCATACACTACATTGAACAGATTGAAAGTTCAGGGACGTAATTACATATTGAGCTAAAGATTAGGGACCATTTGTATAATTACCCATATTATTTTTATTTTCTTCGTAAGGTACTATATTGGGACAGCCCTCCCAATCCATGTAAAGTCCTATCATCAGAATGCATAATCATCGAGATTTTTCATGTGCAGTGGACTATTTTTCGAGATGGTAGAGGTATAAGCGCCAACACCACCAGTTAAGTCCCCCAAGACGCGGCTAGAGAGATTCTAATCTGGGACCTTATCATTTTAACTATTTAAGGCTAAACGATCTCACCAACTCAGCTAACGGCTCATTGTCGCGTTCATGCCAAGTAAAACCAAGAAGAAATAAATAGGATCAGTTACGTCTCAGTCTCTGTTGTAAGTTGGTGCAATCGTGGCATTTTCTGTCTTTACTTGTTGGTTCAAGAACCAAAACCAATGAACATGTACGATTATTTCCACATTTGCGCTTGTTTTTGTGCAAAAACAAAATGTTATCTTTTTATTTGTATAACAAAATTATCAAAAATTCCTAAATCTATTACAGTTTTGCAAATTTATTCTTAAACCTTTTAATTTTTCCAATTGAATATTAAACTTTTCACGTTCTTTCGATTGAGACAATTCGATCGACTTTGGCCAACAATTGTTGATGTAGATGTCTATTAGCACGGTTGGCGCTGATGTGGATAAAATTTTATAATATAATATTTTTACGATTTATTTTTTCCTTTTTTCTTTTATTTTTTTTGTTTTTTTGTTTTTTTCTTCCCTCCGCTGGCCTCGGGAGAGGGATGCCGTGCTTCGATTGGGGAGAGACTTGGGCGAGCAAGGGCGGCCGTCACTAGGCAGCGAGACATGTGCAAACTCCAGGAGAAGTATGTAGAGCCCAACCTGTTTTTTGTTTTTTTTCCCATTCTTGAGTTTTCCTTTACAAGTTTTTTGCTTGATCGAGTGAAGGTGCCCAACTCTAGCCCATGAGAGGTGACCCTCGCCTGAGGCCAATAGGGGGAAGAAGGGAAGAAGAAAAGAAAAAAAGAATATTAATTTGAAAAATATATTAAAATATTATTAAAAATAGTCCACATTAGCGTTGGTTGTGCCATGTAGGATGGGTCATCGTTCACATCAGTTTTTTTTGCCAAAATTGATAAAATGGAGACAATTGACAAAACGTGAAAATATTTATGATTTAACCGATAAAAGTAAAAGGTCTAAGACTGTTGACAAAACTGAAAAACGTTTAGGATTTTTTTGGACAATTTTTCCTATTTGCACCTGATAAAGCTTGTGTTTATAACCCCTATACCCTAAAATCTATACTTCAAATACGTGTGGTCTAAAATCTTGTAAAGAAGTTGAAATCTAAGGACGAATATCACAAAAAACCTCAAATCAGTATATTTGTGTTACATTTACCCTCGAATTAGTTTTCTACTATAAAAAACGTCAAAACTAGTACATGGGGATACATTTATCCTAAACTAACCTTTGTACCATAAAAAATCTCGAATTATGTCCTTGTGCCATGCTTCCCCTAGACAAAATTCTATAAAAATTTTTTGAAAATTTTGAAGAAATTGCAAAAAAATTATTCATGTTAGTGCTAGTCGTGCCTTCTATAATGATTGGCGCATACGTCGGCGATTTTTGGACAAAAATGACTAAAAATAATACGTTGGCAAATCATTAAAAGATTTACGATCAAGACGGCCAAATTAAAAGGTTTAAATCTCTCTTAAAAAAAGGTTTAGATATGAGTTTGGTAACTATCCCTCTTGAATATTTTCTTTGCTTTTTATGGTCGGTCAAAGCACCGGAAAAAGCTCAAACATCATCTCAGAATTCAAGTTTACAAATCCTAACCTGTGGAACAAGAACGAAAATCTTAAGGGGTGCATGATAACTTTATAGAAATAGAATTTCTATTTCAAAGTTATTTCTGGAACAGAAACTCGTTTGGTAACGTAATTCTATTTTTCTATTTTTGAAATAAAAAGTTATTTCATAAATAAATTTGAAGCAGAAATGAGAAACAAAAAAAAAGTTATTTATCCAAGAAAAAGAAAAAGATATCTTCGTTGCCGATCATCACCAGCCGTCGCCCCGTCGCCGGTCGTTGCCACCGCTGCCGGGTGCCACTGGTCCTGCAGTCACATTTTTTTTATTCTAGGATAAAAATTTTTATGTTGTTATCAAATGCATTTTTTTTGTTCAAAAACTCATTCAGAAACAAAAATAAAAAAAATTATTTCTAGCCAGAAATCAATTTCTAAAATGGAAATGTTATCATGTGTCCTTTAGGCTCTTACATGATAACACTTCTAGCCAACCAGAAATTAACTTTTCTGCTACTTTTTAAAAGCAAAAGTTTATTTTTCTATTTCCACTCCAGATATACTTATGATCAAAGAAAATCGTTTGGTAATGTTGAAAATTTCTATTTTTGAAACATTATTAACAAAATATTTAACGGTGGTGGTGGTGAGAGACCAATGGTGGGCGATGTCCGGCTTCGAGAGGCTACAGTGGTCGGTTAAGGCTCGTTCGATCGAAGAATTGATTCTGAAGTTGAGAAGTAAAAATTTTTAACTTTTCGAAGTTGGTCAAAAATCCGATCAGAAATAGAAAATTCTATCATAAGTCAATTTTTTTACCAACGCATTTTCTGCTTCGAAAGTGATTTTATCAAATGAATTTTCCTATTATATTGATTTATGTGGGGGGTAAGAAAAGCCCGAGCGGTAGGGATTCGATTGGGGAGTTGAAATGTAGGAATATTAACGGGTAAATTGAGGAAATTGACAGATACTTTTGCTAGAAAGAGAGTGAATATTGCTTGCCTGTAAGAGACAAAATGAAAAGAAGAGAAGGCAAAGGAAATGGATGGCACCTGATTTAAGCTATGATATACAAGCACAACAAAGAATATAAATGAAGGTTTGATTCTGATCGATAAAAATTCAAGGATAGAGTTGTTGATGTTAAAAGAATAAGAGATATGATTATTTTAGTTAAGCTAGTAGTGGGGAATTTGATTATGAATATCCTTAGTGTATATGCCCATCAAGTTGGACTGCAATCGTTCGAAAAGAGCAGATTTTGAGAAGAGATGGAAGAGATTTTAAGACGGATACCACACGAGGAGAAGATATTTATAGGAGAAGATCTAAATGGACATGTCGATCAGAGTAGTGGAGGTTTTGATAGAGTTTATAAAGGTTTTGGATATGAGACTAGAAATGAGGCCGATGAAGACGTCTTGAGTGTGACATTAGCTTATTATTTGATGTTGGCAAACACCTTTTTTAGGAAAAGAGAGTCACATCTAATCACTTTTCACAGCGGTCAAAATTGTAACCAAGTTGATTTTTTTATTGCCAAAAGAGAGGATAGAGCCTCGTATATAGATTGTAAGGTATACCCTGGTAAATGTGTAGCTACACAACATAAATTGATGATCTTAAAAGTTCGATATAATAAAGTACAGAAGATGAAGAGAAGTGCGCAGCACCTCAGAGTAAGATGGTGGAAGTTACATGAAGAAAAATAAATAAAATTCAAAAAAAGAATGCTACAAGAAGGATCGTGGTAACTAGAGGGTGAAGTAAATATGATGTAAAATGAGATGTTTAACTGCATCTAGGTAGTGGCAAAATGGATGTTAGAAAAAAGTAGGGGAAATAGACATCAAACAAAGAAAATTCGATGGTGGAATGAAGAGGTATAGGAGGCAATTAAGCAGAAGAATGGGTGTTTCAGATGCCTACATAAATGTCCTAATGAAGAGAATTTGTAAAAGTTTAGATTTGTGAGAAAAAGTGCCAAGAAAGCTGTGAGAGAGGCTAGGGGCAAGGTTTTCATCGATATGTACAACAAACTTGGGAGCAAAAAAGGAGAAAAAAGAATCTATAGACTTGCAAAGTCAAGGGACAAGAAAAGTAAAGATATGATACAGGTTAGATATATAAATGATAAAAATCAAACACTCTTGATAAGAAATGAAGACGTTAAGGACATGTGGGTGAGCTATTTTAATAAACTTTTTAATGGGGAGAGCGATAGAAGTGAGGTGGATTTGGAAGATGCTTTTGATGATTCAAACAGAAGGTTTGTGCGTAAAGTTAAAGCACGGAAAGTTAGGGAGACATTAAAAAAGACGAAGACCAATAAAGTCTTGGGTCCCGATTGTATTCCTATTGAAATGTGGAGATGCTTAGAGGATGTAGCAATAAGTTGGTTGACTAGTCTTTTTAACAAGATTCTCTAGACTAATAAGATGTCTGATGAATGAAGTAAGAGTATATTTGTGCCTATATACAAGAACAATGTGGATATTCAGAATTGTTCTAACTATAGAGGCATCAAACTTATGAGCCATACAATGAAGCTGTGTGAGAGAGTTATCGAACATTGTTTGAGAATAAAGATCAAGATTTCTGTCGATCAATTTGGATTTATGCCAAGATCTACCATGGAGGCTATTTTTTTGATATGACAATTGATGGAGATATATCGAGAAAGAAAGAAGGACCTCCATATGGTGTTTATTGATCTCGAGAAGGCGTATGGTAGGGTTCCAATAAAGGTTTTGTGGTGGATTCTTGAGAAAAAAAAGTACCTTCAAAGTATGTCGAGGCAATCAAGGACATGTATGATGGTGCTAATACATGTGTGAAGGCTTATAATGACACATCAAGTTATTTTCCAATCACAGTAGGCTTACACCAAGGTTCTGCTTTGAGCCCTTACCTTTTTGCTCTGGTTATAGATGAGCTAACAAAGAATATTCAATATGAGGTGCCATGGTGTATGTTATTTGCAGACGATATTATGCTTATTGATGAAATCAGGGTTGGGGTTAACGCTAAGTTAGAAGTATGGAGAAACACGTTAGAGTTTAAAGGATTTACGCCAAGTCGAATTGAGACGAAATACTTGAAGTGCGAGTTTGACACGGCAGAAAGAAGGAATCAAGAAGCCGCAAATATACTCGGACATGAGGTACCCAAGAAAGATATATTTAGATATATGTGATCAATATTGCAAAAGAATTGAGAGATTGATGAGGATGTAAGCCATTGAATCAGAGTAGGTTGGATGAAATGGCGTAGTGCATCAATATTTTTGTGTGATCGCAAAATTAGTCTTAGGTTAAAAGAAAAATTTTATAGAACAGCAGTCAGACCTGCCATGTTATACGGAGCTGAATGTTGGTCAGCACAAAGGAAACATGAGCATAAAATGAGAGTAGCGAAAATGAGGATGTTAACGTGGAATTCCTCTTCTAGTTTTCGTTGCCTATTGAAAATGACAATGACATCCGCCCATTGCCGTTTGTAAGTAGCTTAAACATATTCAAAGTTGAATTCGGAGCCCCCGTCTCTTCGTGCGATTATGTGTTTTTACTCCGGCCATCGGGAAAAAAAAATGCCGTGTCGAGGTATGTGAGGCCTATGTGAATCAACAAGTCTACACTGGGTTAAAGATCGAAAAGAAAGGCGCATTGGAGAGGTAGTTTGATACCTCTAAGCGAGACAGTACAACCATCTAAAGCTCGCCATAGAATTGATTTGATCATAGTCCGGCTGGGCTGAGAATAGAAAGTCCTTATGCCAGCCAACCATCACTGGGTCGTGAGCCCGGCATATTAACCGTTCATCCGCCCCTGCTTGTATGGCCGCCCTTCGACTCGATGCTCGACAAGAGAACATTTGTGCCCGAAACGAGTAGAAACGGCGCTCGCCGTCGAGATTCCCCGAGCGTTACATTCGAAGGTCCCCCCTTTCCCGACGCTGGCCTAGTTTCTATTCACGCAGCTTCAACGCGTCCATGGCGCGCTCTTGGTCCGGCGCGCACCGATTTACCAACAAATTCACAATTGACTCAAGAGAAAAGAAAGAGATTGTCTAACATTTTCTTAGAAGGTTAGGCCCTAACCTTGCAATATGGGTTGTTCATGTTATGAATGTATGTTCCAGATTATAACTAACAAAAATATATAAATTTTTTTAAAAAAATTACCTCCTAAAAATCGGAGATCTGGGTCGTCTGTCCAAAAATGGACGGCTCGGATTGTAAGGTTAGATGCCTAAACTTCTGAGGAAATAAGAGTGTAATTCCACATATCAGCCTCGACAAAATCTTGGGCCATGGGCCTTTTGGGCCTCATTCCGTTAAACTAAAAGCCCAGGCGACGTGGTGCCGACCAGCCTTATTATCAAACCCACGATCCTTTTGTTAATCATGAAGAAGCATACTCATCGCTTCCCACTCCATCTCCATCAAAGCCGAGAACCGCGAAGGACGCTTTTGACCGTACTGCCCTCGGAGAAAAAGTCAACCTAAATAAATTGACCGACGATTTTAATCTTTTTTTAAAAAAGGGGCTCGCTTAATTTATTAAATAACACGAAGCCTCATTAAATTAATTTGATTGGCCTATTTAAAAGCATTTAATAAATTGCGGAATTCATCGAATTTTAATGGCTCGGGATCAGTGACTAATTTTTTTAATTAATTTATTTTACTTTTTTAATTTCAAAGGCACAAGGGGGAAAAGGAAAAACAAAAGGTGAACGGACACAAAAGCAATCAGCACCGCACACAATGATGACCGATTTAGCCATCAAACAGACCCCGAGTGTGTTTCCCACTCCTCTGTCTCATCACCACTCATCACCGCCCCTGCCTGTAGTCGACGAAGAACGACGACGAAGAAGAGGAGGAGATGACGAGGACGAAGACGCCATGACTGCGAATCGCTCGAGAACGAAGCTCTAGCTCTTCAGTTCCGCTCGCAACTACTTTCGACTCCCCATCCTCCTCCTCCTCCTCCTCCCTCCTCCCTCCTCCGCGACGATGGCGGCGATGGTTCGCTGAGGGAATCTCCGGTCGCGGGATTGGAGGTCTCATTTAAGAAAGCGTCCTCGTTCTCCGTGCATTAAAGCTGAAGCCTGCCAACACATCCGCAAGAATTCGGCATCCTCAGATTCTCACCGTACTACCTCTCTCCCTCTCTCTCTCTGGATCTTCTCGAGGATTGATTGCTGTATCTGCTTCTCTGATGCCGAATTAGGTTTTCTGAATTCAATTCAATCGCCTAGAATCGTTCCCTCGCAATTACGATCCCGCAGCTACGGGACTGCTCCGCGTCATCATCGAGCCTACTGTTTCGAGGTGGTCCTAGTCTGACACAGATGTGCACAGTGATTTCTAGCTATTTGTTAGCGCAATGTAGTTCGAGTTTGAACGCTTTTTTCGGCTGTTTCGTTTGTTGCAGAGATATCTTGCGGCTTGAGCTGTAGGAAGCGGAAGATGCTGACGTGCATAGCTCGCTCGAAGCAGCCTGGCGACGACTCGCTGAGTCAGCCGGAGAACGCCGCCGATTCCACCTCCGCCACCGGCCCTAAGAACCAATCCATCAAGTCTCTCACTTCTCAGGTGCAGTTTCTGGTTGAATGATCCCTTTGTTATGGCTCATTTCTTCTAAGTTGAGTCGCAGTAGTTAATCACGCCATTAATGTTGTTCGATCATGCTCTATTTCTGATTTCTCTTCTTTCTTCCTTTTTTTTTTTGGTCCTTCCGGCAGCTTAAGGACATGGCGCTCAAGGCCTCCGGGGCGTACAGGCACTGCAGTCCCTGCACGACGGGGTCGTCGGCTGGGGTTCAGAGCCGGCTGAGGAACTCGAGCGAATCGGACGGGGACTCGGACCGGTTCCGGTGGTCATACAGGCGGCAGGGGAGCTCGAGCTCGAACACGCCCAAGCCGTGGGGGAAGGCGGAGCTGGAGGCGAGGCTGAAGGGGATATCGAGCGGCGAGGCGACGCCAAAGTCCGCGAGCGGACGCCGCGAGCCGGTGGTGTTCGTGGAGGAGAGCGAGCCCAAGGAGTGGGTGGCTCAGGTCGAGCCCGGCGTCCTGATCACGTTCGTGTCACTCCCCCGCGGCGGGAACGATCTCAAGCGGATACGGTTCAGGTGCGCCCCCCTAATTATTTTAATTATTTTCCAAGAAGTATTTAATTAATATTTTAACCAATCATAGCAACAGAATACAAAAAGAAAAATTATCTCGACATATCGGTTATACATATGACGAGACAACTTTGATGACAAAAATTGGGAAAAAAAAAATTAAGCAATAAAAAAATCCGTGAGTTTTCTGACTGTATTGTCTTTATGACAATGGGACAGGAAAGATTAATTTAATTTCATTTGGTGGTTCATTTTCTCCATTAAGTGGGTCGAAGAATAATAAATTTGCACTGTCGGAAGCTGTTCTTGCTTCTCTGCTTGCTCTCTGGCTACGCCTTCTAACTTCCCATTTGTTAGGCAAGCCTATTGGAAAAATATTAGGCGTGTCCAAGGTGCTTCCGGCACCTTGATCCAGTACCAAGAAAATAGAATTTAATGATACCAAATCTTATAATTCACAACATATTCGGGCGAATTCCTCTCGGATATGGAGTTCCACTATAAAGACGTGAAATTGCTTTCAAAGACGAGGCAATGGGCTTAAGGAGAAATGACCCAAATTAAGATTGATGAAAGAATTAGACCCCACTAATAGCGAATTATGAGAGAATTGACCAAATCCTTTAAAGTAGTTTTTACGATGGGGGCCTAATTACATGGGAGAATTACCTGAGGGTACATTTTGCCCGATAATCTAGCAAGACAAGAAATCTATCGCCTGTGTCCCACAATACGGAATGAATGGAAAATTCTAAAAGCGTGAAAGTGCAGAGAGAAGGGTAGGAAATGAAACAAAAAAATTCATCTTGTTTTCTAGCCCTTGGCTGAAGTTAGTTCCCGTAACTTTTGTTCATGACAGCATGCGGGATGGATCTTTGCTCCAATCCAAAATTACGAGAAAACTCGTTATCGTATCAAAACCTCCGATTTCGAATTAGCTGGCCGGTCGAATCTCGACATCTGTCGTCGAGGTTCTCTTCTTGATCAGAAAAAAGGAATGGGTACATGGGGGCAGGGCTGTAAAATGGAGGAAAGAGCTGCCTAAAAGAGCCCTCTTTATCAGGCGGACAATTCAGACAAGGGCCCTACGCACGAACAGTAATTTTCACGCCTCGACCCAAAAAAAAGGTGGTCGGGAAAGAAAGTCCAAAAAGGAGGGAGGGGGAGAGATCTATGATGGTGGCTTGGTAGTGGCGGTGGGGACACGGTTCTCGATTGTGTTTTCTCCCGGATGCCCTTTTATGATTTTCGCTGAGCACCTGTCTTCGTGTCGGAGAAGGCTCCTCCTCCTCCCCCCCTCCTCTCCTTTCCTTTTTTCAAAAAGGGGCAAAATCCACGCCACGCCACGCCTGATTCTCCGTGGCCTTGTTTCGTCCCGACCAAACTTTTTTCGTTTCCTGGCCATCGCCTTCGCAACGAAATAAGGAAATTAACCCATTCTACGAAGAGGACAAACCGGAGTGGAACCTCCACTGTGTCGATGTTGGCTACCAACAGAGGCAAACGTCAGAGGTGTCGAAATCCTTATCCGGCTTTCGGTCTTTAGAGTAGACCTGTCGTGTTCTCCCGGTTCGCTGGGGACCATCGGCTCTTGGTCCTGGCACTTCGACTCGTTGGCGCCCCTTCTGATTACTGATTAGAACAGTGTTAAATTAATATCTCTCGTAAAAGATTGGGCCCCACGTGTCTTGATGCCTTTGCCCCAGAGGTGCTTGGATTCTCATTGCCTGCTGCTTCTTCTTTGTCAAAAAGCAGTTTGGATAGTGGAACCAACAGGGCCGGCCTAAAGTTTTTTAACCAAAGAGAAGTTACTTGATTAGCTGCTTTGACTTTAATGATTCGCGTTGAAGCTCCATGCAACGGGCGTGCCCAACTTTTTTTTTTTCTGAGCCTCCGAGGCCTCGCATTGATCCAGCTAGCCTCCTGTAGCGATCTAGTTTCTTGGTGCGACTAATCCTACATCCTCTCTGATTTAAAAAAAAAAATCCTACATCCTCGAGTATGTATGCGACCCAGTAAGTCATACGGGTGAATTTCTCCAGTCCCAGATCCTTATAAGATACTAAGGCCTCATGTTTTTTTTTTCCGGGAAGGATGCTTTCTCTAGAGCATGTTATGCATTATCTGCAGTCCCTTGGACTCTGTTTTGAATGGTCGAGGGCTAACTTAAGTCCACAGCAAATTGGGGAGATGAACTAGGATTAATGTTTAATGGCAACCGTGAAATTGTATAACTATTGCAATTATTAAAATATTAGTTTGCCGGCCGGCAGGCGTCCACTTCAACGTCGGCTCGGCAAAATTCATCGAAAGGATTGGATTGGCACTATTGCAAAAAATTTAAGACTGAATCGGCAAAAAATAAAGTTTAAGAATGAATTGGCACAATTACAAAAGGTTTAGGAATTTTTTGGTAATTTTCCCAATCGAGGAGATGAACTAGGATTAATGTTTAATAGCTACTATGAAAATTGTATAACTATGGTGATTGGTGTGCCGTGTCAAACATGATTATCATTTGTTGACTTGTATATCCCACCAGCAAAGGCATCGGAATAGGACCCGAACTATGCCATTCAGTAGTTTAGTTGGTTCTCAACCACAGCACGCCAGGACATAAGGCTTAGAGGATAACCCATTTTTCCATTCAAGAAGTGACTGATCGATGGTTGAAAGCTTCAAAGAACACCATTGGCTAGTGAGGTGTGGAGGGGAGTCGGATAATGATGACAAGAGATGCGGCATGGCTCTACACCCTAAGAATGCAATTGATATTTGTTAGGTGGAAGAAAGGTTATTATTTTCAGATTAAGAGATTACATCAGATGTGGGCTCCTAATGACGACAGGACGCTTGAACACTTTGTAAAAGGGAAGATAACAGCCGAGAGAGAGGGGGAAAGGGGTAAGAGTGGGGGTGGCGGGTTGTTGTGTGAAAGATGCAGCCTTGTGAACTGTAGAGGATACTACTATTGTAATTGTCAGGAAAATAGCATAGCAAACTGAGTTGCCAAAAGAAAAAGAAGGAAAAAAAAACTGAGTGACTCGTGAGGGCATGTTCTCACTCTTGAGCAGAGCCTTCAGCTTTTGCCGTTCAAGCAATAATTAATTAGTTGGAGGCTGAAATTCTAGTTGTTCTGTGCATAAGCTTCATTCCATCTAGGACACAGTGACGCTATTTTTTAAAAGGAAACTGGCATTTACGTCTTTTATTCTAGTTTTCCTTTTTGTTGTTGCTATGAATGTCAGCTCTCACGTTTCGACTGAATTATTGACTGTCTTTCTACTTTACTTGGTTAGCCGAGACATGTTCAACAAATATCAAGCTCAAAGATGGTGGACAGAGAATTATGACAGGGTCATGGAACTATACAATGTCCAGAGGCTTAACCGCCAAGCCTTTCCACTTCCAACCCCTCCAAGGTCTGAAGATGAGGTAAATCATGAACTTTATCCTCCCTTAAACGATATCAGGGACCATGCTGCTTTGTTTACTCCGTGGGCCGTTGGGAGTGCAACTCATGCTCAGACCATGACGTATGATGGGTCATTTCATTTAGTCGAAAGTGTTGAGTTTGTATTAAAAAGTGAGGGGTGATGATGTTTTCTTTCCCATTATATTTGATAGAGATAAACTCAAGTTGCATGTAGGGTTTTTGAATTCTAGTGTGGCCAAATACTAAATTTGCTTTCAGACTTTTCTGAGAAAATCATAGCTGGAAATGACATCTGAGGATTTTTTTTTTTGCACCGTCGACTGACCTCTTGGCCATCTCATATTTATTTTTCGCAAAAGATTGGTTTTGCAACACAACACACTGCATTGGTAGACAACTTTTAAACCCTCAAATTACACAAGACTTCATTTGGATGCAATTTAATCCTTCTTTTCTTGACTACGCTTCATCTGTACAGCTTTTTACACCACATGTGCTTGTGGCCATTTACTGTTCAATGAACAATCCATGCTTGTTTATCCACTTAATGACAGAGCTCAAAAATAGAATCTGTGCAAGACAGCCCCGTAACTCCACCACTCACAAAGGAACGTCTACCGCGAAACTTGTATCGTCCACCAGGAGTGGCAATGGGTTATTCCTCCTCAGATTCACTTGATCACCACCCTGGACTGCCACGCCCTTGTCGTGACTCTACTGGTGTCGCATCTACCCCAAAACTCTCCAGCATCAGTGGAGCCAAGACAGAAACTTCATCTATTGATGCCTCAATGAGAAGTAGTTCTTCAAGGGATGCAGATCGTTCGGGAGAGCTGTCCTTCAGCAACGCTAGTGATCTTGAAACCGAATGGGTCGAACAAGATGAACCAGGAGTTTATATAACGATTAGAGCATTGCCAAGTGGCAAAAGAGAGCTCAGACGAGTCAGATTCAGGTGAGCTTCTTTCTCCCTAATCACCTACTCAACTGACATGTATTAATCCGAAACACAACATTCGCAATCGCACGTTACCTTTGATGCACGCAACTTAAGAGGGTTCTCTAGGAATGAGGATTTTATCGATTGGTTGATTTATTCAATGTTATTTTTTCTCCCATACCTACTAAAAAGAAAAAATAAATCAACGTAGCATAATTGTTGTGATTCGAGCTACAATTCTTGGAGCCTGTCACCGATGTCTATAGAGTGTATCTATTGCTGTTAGGAAGCATCATATCATCGCATTCATTTGTAGATAACGAACTTGTTCCTTCAAAGGTCCTCACACTAAACATGGTGACCAGAATGCTGTGTGTTCGAGCTATCAAACTGGTTGCTTGACAAAAAAATGCAGGGATGGGCAGCGCCTATTTGGCTACCCTTCCAGATTGTGCAGTGTGCGAGCCTCGTGCTCCCAACAATATATTCCTGCTTGATGGTCATGATTGACACCGACCAAAAGATATATATTGCTAAGTAGTCAACTTGCTGCTTTCTATTTTTGCCTACAATGTCGCCTCTTGAGGGTGAGGTGGTCACTCAACCCCTCACCAGAGAACCCCCCCGGGCCAGGTCAATCCATGGCCATACGGCCCATGCCCAACGGATCTCTGGATTGGTGCCACTGCACCGACCCCAATTGGACTTGAACTTGCTGCTGTCAAAGTGACAATAAAATTAACATCGATTTCCTCACAATGTGGTTTATGCTGCAGTCGAGAAAGATTCGGGGAGATGCATGCTCGAGTATGGTGGGAAGAAAATAGAGCAAGGATCCACGAACAGTACTTGTAACTGAAAGCACAAAGGCAATGGTCACAGTGGCAGAGGTTACCACTTGTTCCTTTTTGCCGGTTTTCCCCTTTTCACTTATTCTACCATGTTGCATCTGAAACCTATTCAAATGTATATCTTAAAGGGTGTCATACAGGCACCTCTAGGCATATGGAGCTACCAAAATCTTTTGTGAGCTATCACTTCTTTTGGAGCTCACTCCTTGTGATGCTCCAGAGATATTAGCACGGGATGCGGGTCATGAACAAAAATTTTGTTTATATTATCCTTCAGTCTTGGGTAGGTCTTTCGTTTATTGTGGGGTTATCAATATCATCAGTATACAAAGTTTCAAGTCGGCGCATTAATGTATTGCACAACATAGCACCAGTTTTCCATCTCCTTTCACTTCTTTACTTGCGCGAAAGTTTTCTTCTTCTATCTCCGCATTAATCCTGTCAAAAAGATCACAGGAGGAAAGCATAAATTTGCAAACGACACCAGCTTGTACGTGCAGCGTGAGTTCTAGAATGATTTAGTTCTGGATATTAGCGACATAGGAAAGGACATATAGGAGGCAGTCCGAACATTCATTTCAGCACTTATATTGCTCTGCCGAGTTCTTCCCATACACTGCCGCGGCAGATGCTCAAATGACCTGACTGGTTTGATCCTTGGCGAGATTCCTCTGGGGGAAACAACTAGAGGGATTTGCTTCTTTAGTTTGGGGACTGATCGTCCTGCATTCTCCAGACCTTCAGCAGCTGATAGAACGTTGTGAAACACACATACTCGTAAGCCCATGTAATAAAACACACTGATGTGATTACGTGGGACGCCTGAGGATCAAGGCAATATCGGTCATTACTCAGATTCTCGTCTTGCTAACTCCTAAAAGTTCTTTCCATTTCATCTCTTCCGAAATTTCCTGCTCCTGTCCCATCCTTTGGACCGCCATATCCGATGCTGCTGCTGCATCAGTGCGAGCCCAATAGCATGAACACTTGTATCCAGGCCTAGAGTTCTCAAGTAATCTTTCCTCCTAAAACTTGTTTCTAACGGATTGAACATTCCTCGTCTAACGATTGGGAAACATATGGATCCCCCCAAATGCACTCTTCTCCTGGCATCATACGAGGTCGAGATTCTTGGGAAACCTTGCGCGACGGTTGGCACGCCTTAGCTGTTGCTGGATGGCCAGTTCAGGTTCAACCACCTTTCAGTTGCCAAATCCTTCTCCGGCTCTCCAAATTGTCGAAGTGATCATGTCCTTAGTCATCGCGGGATAAATGGAATGAACTAACACGGTTTTGAAAACGAATTCCGGTCTACGTATACAAAACAGGACCCCCGTGCCATGCCCTACCTTGACTGACGAGTGACTGTTAACCTAAACCGATAGCTTGGAACCGGGCTAAGAACATGCGAGTTTTGCATTTGATTCGCAGCTTAGTAATTGTAGGAAGCGCTGTTCTCGTCGCTCCACTAGGAACAAGAAAAATCATTTCCATCTCAATGCTCTGTGTCAACGACGAAAAGCCGGTCGATCAGATGTACACACCCAAAGCCTTTTGTTTAATCTCCATGCTTGGCGCCACAAGTAACTAAGGAGGCTTTTTAAGCGCAACGGCACAAAAGCTTACATCGGGGACTATCTGAGCTCAACTTCCCGATTATTCGAAACCCGACCTTTCCGAGATCGAGTGCAAGCTTGAGTTGCGAGCCAATCAAGCACCACGAGCTTGAAGGTACACACGACCATAGCAGGTCGCAAGCTCTCGGTCGAGAAGCACTTAGCCTCTTTACCGAATCGGGGTCACGGAGAGAACGGCGGATATAAAACTGGAATTTTTCGCAAGAATGTGGACACGACGAGATCCAGCTCTTCAAGACAGGATCTAGCCAAGATTCTCGCGTGCACAATTCTTTATCTGTTCTTTATTAGGAGCGGTTGTCCGGGAGAAAAAGTTTAATTGATTAATCAGAAAGCCTGCTCTATTTTAATAAGAGAAAAGCACGTAGGAAAGACGGGGACAAGTTCTGATCCTGTTTGCAAGGGTGTTGGGTCTCTGTGATCTTATGTGCTGGCCGATGTTTTTTGCTTGCCTTTTAAACAATCCAAAGCAAGGGGCAAAAAAAACCCTAATCTACTGTTCTTCCCTGGGATTTGTCAGCCTTCAAAAGGGGGGAAACCTGGAACCGTTTCCCTAATGGTCGCTCGTCGCCTGCGACGAAGAAAGAAAATAGCTGAGAGGCCCCAGGAATAATTCGCGCCAAT
The DNA here is from genome assembly GCA_028455895.1 of Rhodomyrtus tomentosa. Classification (NCBI taxonomy): domain Eukaryota; kingdom Viridiplantae; phylum Streptophyta; class Magnoliopsida; order Myrtales; family Myrtaceae; genus Rhodomyrtus; species Rhodomyrtus tomentosa. The sequence goes on from JAPCWY010000004.1 coordinate 40,050,907, forward strand.
TATGACGGTCTCCCTCCCGGTGGGGGGGGGGGGGGGGGGGGTGGGCGGGCGGGGTGAACGAACTGCCAAGTTGCCAACCCCTCGTGCACACGTGCCAACGCAAAGCTTTCGTTCCATGTTCCGGCCTCACGGGGACTCGATTCATCACAGCCGTTAAATTGGATGAAGTCCCATGCCATCAGGTTCGCGAATCGGCGTCTGTGGACCCGAGCCTGCACGGAAAACCTCCCAATCTATACCGCCGCGACCCTCGTTCTGCTAGATCGAGCCGATCACGGTTCGAGAATCCGTGAGAGACAATGCTCGTGAAACATCTTTAGTCATGGTGAGCGATGTCATTGGTAAAAAAAAGTCTTAAACATGCTACACTTGTGCGAATTCAGCTATAGATCTTTTAATTTGATCAATTCATGAACCTTTTTCTTACAACTTTTCGATAGAATTTATCTCATCAATTCTAGCCAAAAATTTTTGACGCAGACGTCGATTGTTTTACGTGTCACGGCCGATACTAATCTTGACAATTTTACAATTTTTGAAATATTTTTTTTTTCATTATGACTGGCGAAGGCCCTACCAAGGCCGGGCGAGGAGTCCCTCATTGGCCATCGCATGTTGCTTGTGGTGGGCATCGGTTGGGTGATGAGACCCTTGTCTCATTGTGAAACACAATAGACATCTACGTCATCAATTTTAGATCAAAATTGGACATATGGATTACATTAAAAAAAATTTAAAATGTTTAGGATTGAATTGGTATAATTGAAAGATTTATGGTTGAATTGCCACAAATACAATATATTCATAATTATTAAGTAATTTCCCCACTGTGAAAATTCGTTATTTTTTGCTAAAGCTTTTTCTCTTTGAATATGACATACCTGTGTATAATTTGAGTATTGAACTTTCAAGGTCCCGCGACCCCCCAAAAAAAAAGAAAAAAACACTTTCAAGGTACACAAACCAGATAGTGTAGCATTCTAAGTTTTTATGCCTCCAAAGGACTAAAAGCACCCCTAAACTCGAACTTAATTTTCGTGACTTTCCTCGAATGTTAGAAGCAATGTGAAATTGGCGAGTTCAAAATTGAATTCTAAATTTCGGGAGAAAAAAAGAGATCAAATCATGTTGTTTGGTTAAAATCAGCCAGAGTTTTGCTTAATCTCTTTTGTTGCGAGCTCAAGTCACGCCAATTGAATCAAGCGACACGTACGCGCCCTTGTCCACTTCCTCGAACCCTCCCGACGCCGTTGTTCTCTCGTCGCGACGCCTCGCCATACGCCGTACCCGGACGAAAATTTCTATAAAACAATACTCTTGGCGACATAGGACTAGTAATCAATCCATGTCGCGATGCGATCGAGAGGAATTACTTTTGATGGTCCGGATTAATTATTAATTCGAGAGCGGCCCCACGGGGTCGCAAATTCTCCAACAGTTCACAAAGCTTATGGTCCTTTCTTTAAAGAAAACTGCCCGAATCCAAAAGGGCGTGAGATCCGAATTTTTTTTTTTTGCCCCCTTTTGCCTCGTGCAACCTGACCTTTTCAATCGAAATAAAATAATGCAAAAAAAAAACACAAATGATTTTTTTTTTTTAATCTTTGGCAAAATGTATGATATAATCTCTAAACTTTAATCTAACATGTGACATGATTCATGAATTTTTAATTTGTTCGATATAATCCTTATAAACTTTTGGTACATATACAGTTCACTTCCTGAACGATATGAAAATGCTTAACATCGTACTTTCATTAATTCAAGTTCGAGTACAACATAGAAAACGCAAGTGAAAAAACCTTACACAATTGAGCTTTTGAGTTCCGTGAATTTTTGGTACATGTTCAATTTTGTAAACAATAGTAAAAACTCTGCACAAGTTGATATTTTGAGTTCCGATGTATATCATCTCTGAACTTGAATTAATGGATTGATAATGATGAGTATTTTCATATAGTTCAGGAACTAAATTGAATATGTATAAAAAAAAAATTTAGGGACTATGTTAGATAAATTGAAAATTTATGGATTGATTTGCACATCACATTAAAATTTCGAATTATATTGAATAATTTAAAAATTTATAGATTAAATTGTTTATTTGATCAAAAATTCAGGAATCGTGTGTACGGATATTTATTGAAGGGGAGAGAGAGAGAGCGAGCGAGACATTATAGACGGGATTTTTTATTTATTTTTTTTCCAATTTCTCCGCTCAGTCTCTTCTTCTTCTTCTTCCTCCTCCTTCTCCTCTTGCCGTCACTCTGTTCCACGTGATCCACTTGCCCATTTCACTTCACTTCAGTGTTGTCTCTTGCAGCTTTTGACCTTCTCTCAGCAGACAACCCGCGCCTTAAACTAACGCCCCCACGCTGTCCTCCCACCCTCCTCTGTTCTTTCTCCTCCTCCTCTTCTTCTTCTTCTTCTTCTTCTTCTCTCTCTCTCTTTATTTAAAGCGCTGTTCCTCCTCCGGCTCCTGTTACCTCCCCTCTGCATCCCCACCACATGTGACGCCATGAACAAGCGAGAGAGACCGCTGCGAGAAGCCGCCGCCCCCCTACCCACGGTCCCCCAGAGAAGAAAGACCCCGTCTTTCTCCTCTTCCCTCCTCGACTCCATCTACCGCTCCATCGACGAGCCCAACGGCCAGGACCAAGCCTCGCCTCTGTTCCCGGAGCCAGCCCTGATCAAGAAACAGAGCACCCACAAGACCAAGCATGGAGCCTCCCTCTCCTCCTCGTCTTCTTCCTCCTATTATTCCCATAGAGAGCTCTCGAACCTCCGGAGGGCCATCATGGTCGAGGAGTGGATGGAGAAACAGAGCTCCCGCAACTCCTCCGACTCGAGCTCCGCAGCGACTTTCTCGTCCTCCGAGGCGGAGTCCATTCACAGAGCAAAACAGAGGACCCCCGAGGACCGCAAGAGCGGCGGCGACAATGCCGGCGGGTTCTCGAAGACCAAGCTTCGCGCCCTCAAGATCTACGGCGAGCTGAAGAAGGTGAAGCAGCCCATCTCGCCAGGAGGCCGGATCACGAGCTTCCTCAACTCCATCTTCAACTCTGGCAACGTCAAGAAGGCGAAGATGTGCCACGTCGGGGCGGTCGAGGACGTCAGCTTCGAGCGCAAGCCCAAGTCCGCATGTTCCTCCGCGTCTTCCTTCTCGAGGTCCTGCATGAGCAAGACCCCGAGCGCGAGAAGCAAGTCGAAGAGGTCGGTCCGGTTTTACCCCGTGAGCGTCATCGTCGGCGAGGACTCCCAGCCCTGCGGCCACAAGTGCATCTACGAGAACGACCGGAAGGCCAAGAATGGCGGCGGCGGCGGGGGAGTAGCGAACGCCGCCTTCCAGAGGGAGAGAGAGGCCAGGGCCGACGCGGAGAGAGAGCGTTACTTTCAGAAGAAGATGGAGAAGAAGATGGAGAAGAAGATGGACGCGAGGTGCTCGAGCAAGAACAGGTTGGCGGTGAGGGGTTACAGAGACGAAGACGAAGACGACGACGACATGGAGAGCGACGCGAGTTCAGATCTATTCGAGCTGGATCACTTGATCGGGGTAGGGAGGTACGGCGAGGAGTTGCCGGTGTACGAGACCACCTGTTTGAAGAAGAACCAAGCCATTGCTCATGGCTTGATCTTGTAATTCCTCGTCTTCTTCCTTCTTATTCTTCATTTTTTTTTCCTTTTTTTTTTGGGTCCTTTTTAGATTGCATCTTCAGTGTAATATTTATTTTGGGCTCATAAAATTCATGATTTTTCCTTCTTTCTTTTTTGTATAGTTTGTCTTTCCGATATCGAAATTACTCGAAACGCCACCATTTGCGCCGGAATTTCGAACTTACATCATGTCCATCCCGCTTGTGATCTATGGCAGACCATGAGGAGGCCTGACGACACCTCTCTACTTTGGTGATATTTCTAGCCATATGTGCAATAATTTAGAGAAGAGCAAAAAGATCTCTCTCTCGCTCTTTCTGATTAGCAGGACGTCTAAACGTGTCCTAATCTAAATCCGGCTCCGACCGCTATCGTCGAATCCCACATTGTTGCCCTTATGGTTCGATTCGCTCCGTTATCGAACTGGAAATTCATTCAACTCGACTTCAAATTTAGCGCGTTGTTATCAAATGTTTATTTTTTGACCCCAAAAAAAAAATCAAATGTTTATTCAGATTCCATCCCAATGGGTAAAAATCCTAGGCAGGCAAATTTATGTAATTTTTTTTTTTAACCTGGGCAGCACATGGCCTCGACATTGGGGACGCAATTCTTTTTTGTTTTTTAAAAAAAGGGGGGGGGGGGGGGGGTGGGGGGCACTTTTTTATTATAATTATTGATATGCATTGGTTTAAAACTTTTGTTGTTGCCCATTTTCGAAAAATTATTATTTATTTATTTATCTTTATTTTTTTGGATCTTTTGGGCAGTCATAAGGAGGACTTTGGTCTTGTTCCTTCTTCGATGCCCCGAATCATGAATGTCTTTGACTTCTCCCGCCCCCTCGTATAATTGTGTCACGTTCTTGAAGGATTGCCATCTGATTCGGCTTAGGAATTTGCCCCGTGGTCGTGTCCAATTGGGGGCTACGTTGTATCCCCCCCTCTTAAACCCGATTGGGAGCCGAAGGGGCTTCCGATCGTGTGCGCAATCGCATACCTCGGACCCTCGCTCCTTCCCGTGGTCTCGATAAATCACAAATGTTCCCATTTATGGGAAAGAGGCGCTTATTCAAGAGCCGGGATTCGTCGAAGTGTAAGACTGAATACTCACGAAGCTATCGATGAGTTGTGTGATGTGACCGGTGATTGATTGACTTACCAAAATTGAAAATATTCGCGAGGGATCACGTGATTGCGGGTTAACTCTCGATATCAATAAGTTGAGCAGCATGCAAATACGAAAGATACTTCACATCATGCAATATGGAAAATTTCCATCTTCTTTTTAATTCCCTGAGCCAATTTGGATTGACTGGATATGATTTATTTATTTATTTCCGCACGGGATTTGTTTTAACTAGCATTGTCATGTCGAATATCCTTCGCAATGCATAGTAGAGAATTTGGAATCAAAATGGATCGGATCGGAATTAATCGGACATGGGTCCCACGAACCAGCGAGGGCCACGCAAAAGCAATTGGAGCAAAGTCAAGTCAAGAACAAGTAGGAAGAATGGGAGCAGAATCAGACAGAATGTGGGAGAAAATCCAAACTTACCTTTTTTTTTTCCTTTTTTTTTTTGCACCAGAAGCGAATATAATAAAATAATATTAATATGAAACGAGGGAGAGAATAAAAGTAGAAAAAAATAAAAAAAGAAGAAGAAGATTTGTCGATCGACTCTAATTATATTCTGTTGGATGATGTGCGGAGAGATTCCGTTGAAAAAAGGTGTGGTAGGGCCCACCCCCTTTGGTTGACTTCACTGCCCACCCTCATTTCACTTCCCCCTCCTTTAATTCATACTCATGAAATAAATAAACGTCATGCGCGGCATCGCGTCGCGAGTGAACAGTATAATACCGATACCTTCAAAAATAATTTTAAAAACCTTAATTAGAATTCCGTCGACATATCTAATCGGATTCATTTTTGTCCAGGACTCTTAAGTCATTAGATTTCTAGCTAATTAAGAAATATTAACGGCTCGATAACGACTCGAAAAGGGGAAGTCCCGTGACCGCTCCTCCCTCCTCATCCCCGTTTTCCTCGAAAATAAATGAAAATAAAAAGAATAAATGACAAAAAGGAACCCTTTTTTTGCACGGGCCATAGTCAACACCGTTGGATTTCGATGTAGTGATAGTGGACTACATGTTTTGTGGTCGAGTATGACTTGATTCTCTCTCTCTCTTTCTAATCATCGGGCCTTCAAGATTACATTCCCCCACTTCTTTGGTTAGTCATACTTTATGACTCGTCATATCGAAATTGCCTGGATTTACGTTGCGAAAAAAAAAAATCAACGGATCGAATTGGAATTTTTTGAGAATCCGAAGGGACGACTTTTGAGTGAATGATCTCCATTTGATTCGCGGAATGCGAATTACTTAAAAGAAATATATATATTTGGAAGACGATTGTTTAAACCGCCCAAAAAATTGAAAATGAATAAAAAAATATTTTCATAGTCTACGAAAATATTTAAACTAAAATTATCGTCCATAATGAAAATAGTTTATTTTAAGTGATAAAACTTATCATTTAGAGGGATATATTTTTCATGTTAATCATTATCTTCGAAATAAACGCATTCGAAATTGTGGTTCAATTTCGACCCCGGCCCCCGGGGACTTATGGTCAAGTAGTACCAACATAAAAGGTCAGTGTCTTAATGAACAGGACCAACCGACTGCACCAACAAACCATCCCACTGTACCAATTTTTTTATTTTTATTTTTTGTGGGGCCAATGGGAAAAAAATAAATGAAAGGGGGCATGTGTCCCTTAACAACCAAACATAAATCAGAGGCGTATAATACGTGCAGAAAATCGATTTATTTGGATAATATCGGCCCGACCAATAATTTCTTCGGTTTTAATTTTCATTCTTATTATTATCCGCATGACTTATTCGAGCAACTAGTTTTTTGTTCTTGTTTTTTCCTATTGATATTTTATTATGTTGCGTTCTTTTATTTATTTTACGGAGATTAAAAAATAATAACTCGATTTGATAATAATTGTCGTTTTTTCCCCCCTTCAAAATATCTCCGTGCCCGGAGGAGAAAGGCTTTGAATAATATTGGAGAGAACATCGCAGAATTCCGGGAAATTGCTGTCTTCTCCCGAGCTCGCCTTTTACAAAAATCACCTCGCCTTATACAGCCGAAAAATATTTCGTAATTTTTCTGAAAGATTCCCTCCGCTTATTGATGAGTTCTGATCCGGGTGGAGAGTTGGAGCCGATTCTCCAATATCTCAGGGGACTTGAGTAAAATTCATTGGGGATTTTGTTTGATTTTTCATATTTTGGTCCAAATCTCGTGGTTGTTACCATCCTTTGCACGCGCCTTTGTGAGCTTGTAGGCCTGTTTGAAACGTGAATGTGCCACCAGTACCCACAATTTATCGACCCCGAATGAGATCGAATAATGAATCTAAAGAATGGCTTGGATTGATGTTGGGCAAAACCCCTGATTCGGACTATTTATACCTCGAGTTTTTGTCCCTAAGATAAAGAAGCTCTCTGCCCTCCCTTCGCTTCGAAAGAGGGCCGGGATTTGTCAAAAGAAGTCAAATGATTTGGGACACGAGGAATCTAAAGATGATTATCGATCTCAATCGACTTACCATCGCCTACCCGATAAAGAGAGAACCTAGGGAAAAATAGGGGCAATTATAGTCGTTCCGAAAAGTTTGATCTTGTTGATATGTATCTGTAGGCAACTAATGCATCATTAGCACCCAACTTTGATCCTTAATGCTCGTCCACTTCACAATGTATATAAACTCGATCACTAGCCTTTAAAAAAATAAAAATAAAAAAATCTCCAGGACACGTGTCGCGCGCAGAAATTTTCCGGTTTGCCCGACCCGAGAGTGTGAAATTTTGAAAGGTGGCGAGCTAATGGGAAGATGTGATTGGAGCGGTTATGTTTAATCATTAGGTGACGTAAGCAAAATCAAAAAGAGAATAAAGTGCCACCACATTCAAAAAGTTTGGAGTTGGGATAATGGCATGATTAAGAAGATAGTGTGTCATGTCAATATCATTAAAAACGATTAACGCCACAAAAATAACATCAATTCTTTTTTCTTTTTTTTTTGGCTTTCTCGAGTCGACCAAAGGAGAATTATTGCTAGCTGATAAAGTCGTTTTATTTCTAATAAGTCGATGAATTTGCTAACAGACGTCTGATCGCCTCTCTCTCTCTCTCTCTCTCTCTCTCTCTCCCCTAAAATGGGTATTGCTAAGGATTAAAAAAAAAAAAAAAAAGCGGATCGCCAACCTCGCAATAACAGTTGGATAGCAAGAAAACATAATTGACGGTGAATATTTCGAATTTTTTGATAATCTGACATTCTATTTTAAAATTATTAAAAAAAAATTTGCAAGGAGTTGCGATAAAGCAATGATATTAACGTTTTTTGCTCACTAATTTGCCAACGTGGCCTGACCAAGTTGAGTCAGTTGAGTCGGTCAAGTCTGCAAAGCTAAGTAATTTTTACGGGGACCACATACTACCGTGCCGACAAAAACAACTTTTTTTAAGCGGAATTTGCGATTTGCAGCTAAGCTTTTATTTCAATCACCGGATGTAAAGTTTGATTCCATCGGAGCTCATGTACTTCGTTCCGAAATCGACCAATTTCGCTCGTGTCAATAGTTCGCCCAAAGAATTAACGGAATTGTAATCAAATACTCAAAATGAATTCGAGCACAAAAATAGAAAGAAATAGAATTCACAACATCAGCTCATTGATAATGAACCTGAAGGGTGCTGTTGAAATAAGTAATACATGCTTAAATGATATTAGTGATACAAAGAATGACATGCGAAATTTATTTTGCAAGAGCAATGCACGTGCGTAGGCTCTAATGAATTTAATCCATTCACGAATGGCCAAAGTACCATATTCAAAACTCGTTTTGTATGCTTTATCATTTCAAATTTTGTAGTTATTTCTCGCGATTCTCTGATTATAAATGGCGGCTATAATATGTTCTATCATAATTTCAATACAATATATCACGATATGTTGTCATTTCAAATGTATTCGATAAGGAATCTATATTTTTTTGTCCTCGATTTTTTTTTTTTTTTGCAAAAACGTCCTAATATAGAAAAAGGGGTATCTTCTCAACACTCAGATTTTTTTTTTAATTGACTTTGCAATCGTTGCCTCACGTGTCTACGACCATCGCATGAAATACTTTGGGTTGGTCTTACAGTAAGATTCGCCCCGTTTTTGTTGTCGATCGTGGACGACAAAACCGCACGTGACAACCTGGCAATGAACCCGGAGGGATCAGGGGAGTGGGTCCCACGTGCACTCGTGCGCACCGCACCGGACACGTCACGTCAACTTTTCCGCAAGCTGCACGGTGATCGGGATCACGATTAGGGCGCATCCTGGCCGTCCACTCAGCGCGTGGGCTTCAATCCTCCTGCCCGGCGCTTGGTGGCGGAATATAGTATCTCTTCTCTCTTTCTCTCTCAAAAGGAGACGCGGTTTTCACTGTTGAAAGCACATGCTGTAATCATTTCGCCCTTGTAAAGTCCAAAAAAAAAAAAAAGTCCAAGAGCCTCCGACCAAAAAAAAAAAAAAAAGTGCAAGAGCCTGTTGACCGTACTATACTTCGCTCGCCCAAACTACACGCGCTTTCATTCAATCACGTGTACTCGCATTTTGCTTGCGTGCCGAAACACTGACTAATTGCGGAGTTAAAAAATATATTTTTAGAAATAATCATTCGCGCCGAGATAATTACTTGATGCATAATATTTTTATTATCGATGGCAATTAAATCTAAACTATTTCATGAACGGCTATTATTTTTCATTCATTTTTTTATAAGTGATGTAAGTAATTATTTTTAAAAATATATTTTTCAAATCATTCATTTTCTGTGAAATAAATACACCATAAGTGAATAGTTTTTACCAAAAGTGTTTGGAGAAGTAGAATATTGTCATGAGAGAATGATTGATGATATAATTCGGAAAGAAGAGACCATCAAACTAGGAAAAGAGAAAAGAAAGTTTGGCAGATCCTGAATGCAGTCTTTCTTGTTATGCATAATCAACGTATTAAAACTAGTTTTTTTGTTATTATATGTGATTAATTGGGAGCACTTGCCAACACTACTGTTTTGTATACACAACGTTAGTGTTTGGTCGTCATAATAAAAATTAGAGTTCATATCATGTGTTTGATAGATGTTCAATATATGATAAAGGGGATATGGCCTAGATAAAGGGTGATATAAACCCGGATAAGATTTCTCAAGAGAGTATACACGAGAAGAATCGAGCTTTTTCAACATCCACCACTTCTCCTCCGCATCGGGCCGTCTCTCTGGCAATGGTGATCATCAAGTGTAACTGCTTCTCTGGTGGTGCCAAGCTAGAGTCTCCGGTAGCGTAGCGGAGTGTTTCCATGATCCCATTCTTTATTTGATAGTTTGATGTGATATGAAATCACGTCTCTCATTCTTTAATCGATTGAAACTTTTCAACATTTAAAACGGATCTCGACTTGTTATGAAGAACTCGAAGTTAATCATCGACTTTCAAGATAACTATATTTGATGACCTACATGAATGCATGTTCAACATGCGAAAAAAAACATTAAATATCTATTATTTAACACTTATTTGCTCGCTTGACAAGACAATAAGTAAGATTAACAGATTATTCTCAAAGGGTTCGACTTCAAATTAAGACTCCCGATTCTATTTGGTATGCTCGATTGATGTCCTGCCAAAATTTATATTACAAAAATCTCTACTCAATAATAACTCTCTCATTAGAATTCATCACTGCATAATTTCTAAAAAACTTTGATGTTTCAGCAAAACGGAATCAATCTCAATTGCGCATTGCCTCTATTTATTTGTTTATATTCAGAGTTCATCAAATAATAAATATGATATGATAAAATTTATGGATTTCACATATTAGCATATTCAATCCTATCTTCACTAAAAATCACAATCAAACGCAGCTAAAGCAATTTCATGGGAACATTTTCAACCTCGGATGATCAGCGAATCCCTAAACTCTATCATCCATTGTAAGATAGTGCACGAATCTCTCTAATTCTGTAATAATTTGAATGCCCCTATTCACATGTAAAATAGATTTATTTCTTTTCCATACTTGTTTGAAATATTCGTGATTGTGTGCTGTTGTGTATTGGGTGCACTCGCACAAAGATGGTTACGAAATCTGCTTGGTAACGTGCTTTTATTTTTCTGAACAAATTTTTGGCTAAGAAAATAGGTTTGGAACGTAATTAAGAAAAAAATTTATACTATATTGTTCTAGAACATAAATAGAAATAATAATTCGTCTCATTACTCACTCCTTCTCCCTTGGTCTCCCTCTCTCTCGTGTCCTTGTCGTCGGTCGCTTGCTGGTGGTCTCCACTCCTCGGCTCTGGTTCACCCGTTACCGGTCTCCGTCTGCCGTCACCATTTGCCTACGCCAGTCACTCGTCTCCGATCTGGCCCAACGGCCAGCAATCATCTTATGATGTCATCAAATGAACTCATGCTTCGAGAACATAAATTTTGTGTCGTTATTAAATATGTGTCTCAGCTTAGAAACTCGTTTAGGGAATAAAAATAGAAAAATCAATTTCTGGTCAGAAATAGAGCTCGGAAAGAGAATGGTTGTCATTCACGCCTTTGCTAAACCAATTTTGTGAACCGGTCTTCCTAAAATAATCATTTATTATTATTATTATTATTATTATAGAGAAATAACTCCGTATATTCTGTATTTTGACCGGGCCTAGAAGCGAGGAAATAGAGGCACACAATGGAAAACAAAGAGGCCACCTCCGTTGGGTTAGGCTAAGTTGGGCTTGGGCTCAGGACCCTTTCATGCTGAATGGGCCTCAGATGCCATCTTAACCAAAATGGACAATATAATTCAATGCCCCATTTTCTTTTGTCTTATTTTTTTTAATAACCATTTTTTTGGGGTCAAATTCTTTAATAATCATCTAATTCTGAGTCCCTCATTTTACTGACTAATCACTAATTTAAAATGGTTTATGAGATAATCGAATTTCAAGTAAGTGTAAAACTATTCGACACATATTTTTACTATCTAAATTATATATTTTAGACTCGACAAAGAAGGTTGTGATTAGTTTCGTTATTTCGTATTGTATTTGTCACGTAATATCTTAATAAAAGATTAGTAAAAAAAACAAGCGCTCACGCGAGGCAAAAAAAAGATGAAGACAGGAATGCGTGTCAAAATAGATATGAATACTTTTTGACCAAAACAAAAGTTGATATAAATACTCAAAATGAAAATCAGTAGGTTTAAAATGATGGTCTCTGTGTGTGTGGTGGGTCCACTTTCGTACACGTAAGCAGAGCCAACTTGCACAATTGGACGGTCCGATCTGGCTCCGAGTTGTTATCGGAACATCGGCTACTTGTACATCCAGTGAATCTTAGCCCTTAGATGATGCGGCCCCCCGGTGAGTCCAATCAAAGTGAAGGGCTCGGATGTATCGAGCACACATCCGATCCCACGAGTTTTTCCATCCCGATTCCTTAACGACTCCCACTTTTCTTCTTCCCTTTGGTGGCGTTAACACCGCGTGAAGAGAGCTGTACAATTAGCGGCGTCGATCGTCCGAGCTTCCAAGCAATCTTCAGTCTTCTTCTTCTTCTGCTGCAAAAGTCGTTCAATCATCTCCAACAGAGATCGGCGAAATCCACACGAGGACGCGCAGGCAAGAGGCTCGGTGTCGCGGATCCACACCCTCTCTCTCAGGTCAACTAGTGGTCGTCGGAAGCCCTTCGATCGGCGCCTCTCCGTCTCCATCTCCCTCATTTCTCCGGAGCGATCGACATGAGTTTCCTCTTCGGCAAGCGCAAAACTCCCGCAGGTTTGTTGCCTCCACCAAAACCTCGTTTGAAATTCAATTGCAAAAGTCTCCGCTCGTGCGGCTTTTGGATTCGTCAGTTTGTTAATCGGCGATCGCCGACCGCGTTGTTCTTCCTTTTGCGCTGTTTGCTTTAAGAGCGATGGTGTAGGCAAAGACAAGGAATGGTCGAGAGAAATCTAAGAAGGAAAATTGACAGCAGCTTCGGATAGCTCGTAGATTTATTTGTTTATAAGCTCGATTTCAGTAACTATAGAAGGAAAGGAGATGATTTTGCAGTTCGAACTGCTCTTTTGTCAGGAGTGTGATTATCGTGTGAAGTTCTTTGCCCGATCAGCGATTGCTGAAAATCATCCTGGTGATTTCGGTGACTGATATGTAAGAGGAATGGCCATGTTTGTTCTGTACATGTCATGAACGATTCGTCACGATCCTTCATATAGAGAACGGATATAGGCGTTTTTCTTCAGGTGGTGTAAAAAATGGTAGATTACTTGGATTTTTGGTAAAGCTGTCATCTTAACAGAGCTTAGAAAGTATACAGAACTGATAAATTCTTGTGTTTTAGAGCTCCTACGGGAGAATAAGAGGATGCTGGACAAGTCTATACGGGAAATTGACAGGGAGAGACAAGGACTTCAAACTCAGGAGAAGAAGCTGATCTTAGAGATCAAGAAGAATGCCAAGCAAGGGCAGATGGTATGTCATATGACTCTCTTGTTACATCTTTATTGCGGTTCATCTGCCAAAGCATGTTCGCATATGTTTACACTGCTTTTGCTTATCATCGTTTCAGCTTGCTTTTCGACTGTGATTCTGGTTTCATGCATGAGTTCTTTTATGAAATATCATTGGCTGCACATTTCTTTAAAGCTTGTTCGTTCACTTAGGTTGCATGACTTGAAATGAATGTTTGAATGCATTTTGTGGATGCAGATTGATTGAGATTGATGATCAGCTTTCTCAAGTGTATCATTTGTTTCTTGTGTAATTTTCTTTCAGGGAGCCGTGAGGTTGATGGCAAAGGACCTTATTAGAACACGTCATCAGATTGACAAATTTTATAAACTCAAGTCACAGCTTCAGGGTGTTTCTCTTCGAATTCAGGTGCATGGGCATTCTGTCTTAAATTCCTTGTGTTCTCTGTTAGTGCATGCCCTGTATAGATTTTTGTCCTGTTTAGCTTCTTTTGTGGTTTTGAGAGAATGTGTCACAGACAATGAAATCAACACTAGCAATGGGGGAGGCAATGAAAGGCGTGACGAAGGCAATGGGTCAGATGAACAGGCAGATGAACTTGCCATCATTGCAGAAAATTATGCAAGAATTCGAGAGGCAGAACGAGAGGATGGAAATGACGAGTGAAGTGATGGGTGATGCCATTGATGATGCTTTGGAAGGTGATGAAGAAGAGGAGGAAACGGAAGAATTAGTTAACCAGGTTCTAGATGAGATCGGTATTGATGTCAACCAAGAGGTATTGTCTTTAGTCTACATGTCTACGAAATGATCGGGCTATTATGATGATCTTAACCCCCTCTGTTTTCAATCATTTTGCGCAGCTTGTAAATGCACCATCAACTGCGGTTGCGGCTCCAGCTGCAAAAGCTAAAGTTGCACAAGTAGAAGCTACGGCGAATGAAGACAGTGGAATAGACAGTGACCTACAGGCGAGGTTAGATAATTTAAGAAGGATGTAGTTTCGTACGTCCTACAACGTGTACATCAGCTTTGATGTAAAGAATTCGGAGTTCATTTGTTGATCTTGTCATTTGTCAAAATAGCGTCTCCTTTTTTACTTGGACCTGAATCGTTGAGAATTCTGCCGAGATACTTTTATTTACTTCCACTAGATTCATTCATGTAACGTGGAGGCATTGTGGAAATAGAGCTGATGATTGAACCAATAGTTGAATTATGATCTTTTCATTATGTAACCTTAGTTTACATATTTGGCCTTTTGTATATGATCGTCATGATTATGTAACATCATTCGGTCCGTATTTGTTTAGTTCTGGTGAGTGTTTTGCTAGTTTGGCTTTATTTAAATGCCGGTCCAATGTGGTGACATTTTATACCAATTGAGGGAAGCTTAGTTCTTGGATGAGGAAGTTGGCTAAGGAGTCAGGTGAAGCAATGGCTAATGTTTTCAAAACGAAAGAAAAAGCAAAAACAACCGGATTGGGTTCTACACGTGTCCGCTATTTTACAGTCCGGCATTGGCCAACGAACAAGCAAGAAAGAAAGAAAGAAAATCTCATAATTTATGAGTGTCGCCTTCCGGGTCGACTTGTGTCTGATTGCATCTCCGCCGTACCAAAGCATAATGCTGCAAGTGTATCCGATAACCAGTTCTGAGCAAACAACCGTACTTGGCCTTGCCCTTTTCCCGAACGATACAGGCTTCGGTCCAAAGGTGGTGGTTTTCCTTGTCTTGAGCCGAGGCCTCGCCGGTTCCCTGTTCTTGAAAACATTTATGACGATCTATCGCCAGGTTTAGATACAATGCTCAACTGACAGTCTATTGATGACTGCTTCCCGGAGGTGACAAAACATATGGTTCAGGCATGAGGCTGGATTTTCAGCTCTTAAGGAATACAAGGTTTTGCACGTTGGCCAGTAGCATAACTACCATTTAAAAATCCTTTCGCGGGAAACCAAGAAGCCACCACACCTATAACACCCCCCCCCCCCCCCCTTTCTGCCTTCCTCTCTAACGATGGGATGTTCAGAAACCACCCCGATTGGACAATACCCATTTTGAGAACGTCCGGTGCTAAAGTCACTAAATGGATAAGTCGCCAATCCCTAAAACATTTCCTTGTTTGGAAATTGTTTTTCTCTGAAAAAGATCAGCTAAGCAAGACTTCGTCTTTTTGGTTATTTCTGTTAGTGGTCTGCTCTAAGAGCCAATTAAGGTTGATACTATAATATTAGTTGTGGATAAGGTTGTGTTGGAAAATTAACCTTCACTATGTTTAGGTAGTCGTAATGTCTTGCTAGAAACCGCTTATGACTTGTAGGCCAAAAGAGTTTTGAGTACATTGCTAATGTTTAGTGAACCTACATGATCGCACACAATAGCGAACTAATTTAATATTTTATTTACACCCTAATCTACTTAAGAAGTATATCTCAATTTATTTTCCTATTATGAATATCTATATGATTGTGCGCGTTATGAGATAATGATTAAATGCACAGTCGAGTGGACGGTTTATAGGACGTCGTGGGCCCAGGCTGTTTAGTCGTGGGGCCCAAACTGCCAAATGTGGGTTATAAGAAATAACCCTCAAATATATATATATATATATAATATTACTCCCGAAGAGAAAAATAGAGAATAGTTCTCTGTTCAAGCGATCGCGAGAGATACTCCAAGATCTGAAAGCTAGCACTTGGATCGTTAGAGAGCTCAGTCCATGTATGTGGATACCGGTAGAGGCGCAACACTTGGGACGCTAATCTAGACACAATCGGCTGTTAATTTGTCGCTGACTGCAAAAGGTACGTCTTGAACTTATTTTGACTTCGATATACACATGGATCTTGTTTAGGGTTTCGTTCCGCTGAGTTTTATGAATCTAGAAAACCCTTTAGTGATATTAGAGCTGCTTGTGTTATATCGAAATTGAATAGAAAACCCTAATTGTCGATGCATGTGATGTATGCCTAGAGTGATTCTTAATTAGGGTTAGATGAATTGGGAATACGAGTCGATATGATCAATTCGAAAAAATTCCACATTGAAAAAAACTTGAATTCTTGTGATGATGTGGATTAATGTAATTGATCTAGAGGCGTTCTGTTAGGAAAATAGAATTACGAATTCTGTTTATGGTTTTGAAAAAAAAAGCACGAACAAACTTAAAAACGATTTAGTTGAAATCATTCGCCCTAGCAGAGTTGATATAAGGGAACGAATAGGTTCCTGATAAAATAAAATTAAGAATTCTGTCTAGGTTCTTGGTATAAGCGAGTAGAGACCACTACAAGGGGCTTTGCCCCTTGACCTCGCGTGGGGCGCTGCCCCTTCGAACCCCTCAAGGGGTCGCGACATCCTTGACCCCTGCATGGATTATTCGTTCCCATTATAATTGTCATACCTTTATTGTGATAAATGATTATGTTCATAACATGCATACATTCATCATTGTATAAAAACACTGTGAAAATCCCTGATAAAATTAAGTAATAATACGATGTCTTTTCAATCATACACCTATCAATACTTGAATCGTCAAAAGAGGGGTCAGTCAAAGCAGGGTGTCTTTAACTATTTGAGTAAGGTAGGATGGATAATGATTATCCATATGTCAAGATTGGTTTACTTAACAAGACTATCAAAACGATTTTGGGCCTTGAAGCATAGGGTTAGGGGATAAGACATGAGATGTTAACCACAATAATTAAGAGTTGTATTCGATACAATTGACAAAGAGTTGTCTACCTAAATAACTGAGTCTTGAGCGGTAAGTCAAACTTTACTCGAATCTTGGTAAAATATGGATCTTGGTCTGCTATATTTATAGGGAAATTTTTTATAAAAGTATAGTGGGAGTTGATTATAAATTATATTAATGAACAATTTATTTTGCATATTTATTGTAGATAATGTCAAATACCTCTGCATCAATCTTTTCACTGCGATCTGTCCTTGAGAAGGAAAAATTGAGTGGTTCAAACTTTTTGGACTGGTATAGAAGCTTGAGAATTATTCTCAAGCAGGAGAAAAAGTATTATGTCTTGGAGAAACCACTCCCTCAGAAGGCACCTGCTTCCAATGCTCCCATGCTGAAAGAAATGCTTACCAGAAACATAAAGATGATGCATTGCATGCATCTTGTCTAATGCTAGCTACCATGAACTCAGATATTCAGAAACAGTTTGAGAACATGGATGCTTATGATATAATCATAAACCTGAAAAATTTATTTCAGGAGCAGACACGCACTGAAAGGTATTAGATGGTAAAGGCCTTAATTGAGTGCAAGCTAGTAAGTGAGAGCTTAGTTAGCCCATATGTCATAAAGGTGATAGGTTATATTGAAAACCTGGAGCGACTGGGCTCTCCTATTAGTCAAGAGTTGGCTACTGATATTATTTTTCAGTCACTGCCTCATGATTATGACACGTTTGTTATGAACTATAACAAGCATAATCTGAATAGGACTTTGACTGAATTGCATGGGATGCTCAAAACTGCTGAGCAGAATATCAAGAAGTATCCTACCCCTAATGTTCTTATGGCTCAAAAGGGAAAAGGCTTTAAGAAGCTATGAATGGTCAAAGGTAAGGGCAAGGGAACTAAGCCTAAACCCAAATCCAAGACCAAGACGGGTCCGATTGTTGATGTTGAAAGCAATAAGGGGCATTGAAAGAGAAATTGCAATAAATATTGGGAGGATTTGAAGAAGAAGGGAAGTGAGACTTCCACTTCAGGTATTTATGTTATAGAATTAAATGTTACTACTAGTTCTATTTCATGGGTATTAGATACCGGTTGTGGTACTTACATTTATATGAATGTGCAGGGACTAAAACGAAGTAGAATACTAGCAAAAGGTGAAGTTGAACTACGCGTTGGAAATGGAGCAAGAGTTGCTGCATTAGCTGTAGGAACATATGATATAATTTTACATTCTGACATGGTTTTAGAATTGAATAATTGCTATTATGTATCTGCTATACGCAGTAATATTATTTCTGTTTCTTGTTTGGACAAGGAATGTTTCTGTTTTGATATAAAGAACAATAATTGTTCATTTTATCTTAATGGATTGTTTTATGGTGGCGTCCATATTGTAGATGAGATATATGTTCTAAATTTTGAAGTGTCAATCTATAATATAAATACAAAAGGTTTAAATATAATGATTTGAATCTGACCTACTTATGACATTGTCGATTAGGCCACATAAACGAGAAAAGAATTCACAAACTCCATAACAATGGACTATTAAATTCAATTGATTTTGAATCATATGATACGTGTGAATCTTGTATTGTTGGCAAAATGACAAAAACTTATTTTACTAATCAAAGTGAGAGGGCAAAAGAATTATTGATCATTATGCATACTGATATGTGTGAACCACTAAGTTCTACAACTAGAAGAGGTTATCAGTACTTCATTACATTTACTGATGATTTCAGTAGATATGGATATATTTATTTGATGAAACATAAATACGAGTCCTTTGAAAAGTTCAAGGAATTTCAGAATAAAGTACAAAATCAACTTGGCAAGAATATCAAGGCTCTTCGATCTGATTGAGGATGATAATATCTAAGCGAAGAGTTCAATGACCATCTTAAGGAGTGTGGAATTGTTTCATAGCTCACTCTCCCAGAACACCACAGTGGAATGGTGTCTCTGAGAGGAGAAATCGAACTCTGTTAGACATGGTTCGATCAATGATGAGTCATTCAGATCTTCCATTATCTTTTTGGGGTTATGCACTTGAGACGGCAGCATTCACACTAAATAGAAGTCCATCAAAAACTGTAGAGAAGACACTATATGAGATGTGGACAGGAAAAGTTCATAGTATGCCTTTTCTAAAAATTTAGGGCTGCGAAACTTATGTAAAACGTTTATTTTCTAATAAACTTGGGCCCAGACCTGATAAATACTTCTTTGTGGAATATCCTAAGGAAACTAAATGATATTTTTTTTACAACCAATCAGAGAACAAAGTGTTTGGTGCTCGAAATGGTGTCTTTTTAAAGAAAGAATTTCTTAATAAAGGAACTAATGAAAGTAAGGTAAATCTCGAAAAAGTTATTGTGCCACAAGAGAGTGTTTCAGTTATGAGGAACCTCAATTAGATCTGCGAAAATTCGTAGAGTCTACTCCAGTGGCACCTATAGTTCGTAGGTCTGAAAGAACACATCATGAGCCTATGAGATATGATTTTCATGTCACATAACATCGTCATCTATTGTTAATAGAAAATGATGAACCTACGATCTATACGGAAGCTATGATTGGCCAAGACTCCAATAAATGACTTCAGGCCATGAAATCCGAAATGGACTCAATGTATCAAAATAAAATTTGGATTTTGATTGATCCACCCGAAGGTATCAAACCTCTAGGGTGCAAGTGGGTTTTCAAGAAGAAAACTGATATCGAAGGAAATGTTCACATCCATAAAGCACGGTTGGTAGCTAAAGGTTTCAAACAAACTCATGGTATTGACTATGACGGGACCTTTTCTCCAGTGGCCATACTTAAGTCCATTCGGATTATCCTAGCGTTTGCCGCATATTATTACTATGAAATATGACAAATGGATGTAAAGACAACTTTCTTTAATGGAAACCTAGAGGAGAATGTATATATGACACAACCTGAAGACTTTACATCACCAGACAATGCTGGGAAGATATGCAAGCTTCAACGTTCTATCTATGGATTGAAACAAGCATCACAAAGCTGGAATATTTGTTTTGATGAAACTGTCAAAGAGTTTGGCTTCATCAGAAACAAAGAAGAAGCTTGTGTATCCAATAAGTCTAGTGGGAGCGCAATTGCGTTTCTAGTGTTGTATGTGGATGACATACTACTGATTGGAAATTACATTCCTATGCTTCAGTCCGTTAAAACATGGCTAGGAAAATATTTCTCCATGAAGGACATGGGAGAGACAAACTATATCTTGGGGATCAAGATCTATAGAGATAGATCAAAGAGACTTATTGGATTGAGTCAAA
Source organism: Rhodomyrtus tomentosa (assembly GCA_028455895.1). NCBI lineage: Eukaryota > Viridiplantae > Streptophyta > Magnoliopsida > Myrtales > Myrtaceae > Rhodomyrtus > Rhodomyrtus tomentosa. Next base: position 40,071,200 of record JAPCWY010000004.1, read on the forward strand.
AAGTATATACATCGACAAAGTCATCAATAGATTTAATATGCAAATTTCCAAGATAGGTTTTCTTCTAATGTCACATGGCATAAGTCTTAGCAAAACACAGTGTCCTTCAACACAAGATGAACGAGACCGCATAAGTGGGATTCCTTATGCATTAACCATAGGATCCATCATGTATGCCATGTTGTGCACTCGTCTTGATGTTTTTTATGCATTGAGCATGACAAGTAGATACCAATCAGATCCAGGAGAAGCTCACTGAATAACTGTAAAAAATATCTTTAAGTACTTGAGAAGAACAAAGGATTTATTCTTAGTCTATAGAGGTGAAGAATAGATCACTGTAAGTGGTTATACTGATGCTAGTTTTCAAACTAACAAAAATGACCTTCAATCGCAGTCAAGGTTTGTCTTTTACGTGGATGGTGGAGCGGTATGTTGGAAGAGTTTCAAGCAGGACACTATTGCAAATTCTACGACAGAGACTGAGTATATTGCTGCTTCAAAAGCATCGAAGAAAGTGTATGAATTCAAAAGTTCATAGAAGAACTGGGAATCAGTCATATTGGTTCGGATCCAGTGAACATATATTGTGACAACAATGGGATCATAGCTTTGGCTAAAGAGCATAGGTCTCACCAGAAGACCAAACACATACTCATAAAGTATCACCTCATTTGAGAATTCATTGAAAAAGGCGATGTCAAAATGTGTAAAGTTACAAAAGAGTTAAATGTAGCTGATCCGTTGACGAAGGCTCTTCCACAACCTAAGCATGAGCGTCAATTTAACGCTTTAGACCTTAGACACATTAGTGATTGGTCTTGATGTGAGTGGGAGTATATGTAATATACATTTTCATTGTTCATTAATAAAACATATGTTATATTTGATTTTGATTTAATTTGTGTATATGATTGAATGTGAAATCTTTGTCCCATGAATATTGAATGTCCTTAATAGAAGATCAAATAAGTGATTTGATCGTGAAACTCTATTAATAGAATGAATATTCATATTCTAAATGTCCCCAGTTAATTATCATTGTGCATTAGGATGCCAATGGTGTTTGAGACTTGAGATTAGTATGTGAGTCAACCGATGACCGAGTTTCACGGGTCATGAATATAGAGATTTAAACTTGATCGCATAAAATACATGTTGGAGAACATTATATTGGACAGACCCGCTACGAGAATACTGTAGGATTGTTATATGACGTCATCAATGTTTCTCATCACAGCTATAGAGTATAGTCCTTTGACTTGAGTTTACCACGATTTTCTAGACGTAGATTGGTATGTTTTGACATTACCAAACGTCAACCGTAACTGGTGATTATAAAGGTAATGGCTGGGCATGTCATGAATCGTGTTGAGGGATGCGAGTAGACAAATGGGATTTGTCCCTCTCATATAATGAGAGTATGATATCATGACCTCTCGTAGAGTTGAGACTGTGAAATGTATGGCCATGCTCATGTAAGTTGAAGAGTCAACTACTTGGTTTGACAGTCTAATTGCGGTATCGGGAAAATAAGTTCGAGCTATCTAAGGATGACACTTATTCTGCCTTATGCTTAACTCGGATATAAAGTGACAAAGGGATTTAGTTTGTATAATTGGTCCTAGTGCAAGTGAGAGATTGTTAGTGGTCTGCCCTAAGAATCAATTAAGGTTGATACTCTAACATTAGTTATGGATAAGATTGTGTCGGAAAACTAATCTTCACTATGCTTAGGTAGTCGTAATGTCTTGCTAGAGACCGCTTATGACTTGTGAGCCAAAAGAGTTTTGAGCACACTGTTAATGTCTATTGAACCTACATGGTCCCACACAAAAGCGAACTGATTTAATATTTTCTATATGCCTTAATCTACTTAAGAAGTAAATCTCAATTTATTATCATATTACGAATATCTATATGATTGTGCACGTTATGAGACAATGATTAAATATACGATCGAGTGGACGGTTTATAGGACGTCGTGGGCCTAGATTGTTAAGTCATGGGGCCCAAACCGCCAAACGTGGGTTATAAGAAATAACCCTAGAGACGTCTCAGCTATATAGAGAGAGAATATTACTCCGGAAGAACAAAATAGAGAAAAGATCTCTATTTAGGCGATCGCGAGAGATACTCTAAGATTTGAAAGCTAGCACTTGGATCGTTGTAGAACTCAGTCCATGTGTGTGGATACCGGTAGAGGCGCAACACTTGGGGCGCTAATTCAGACACAACCAACCATTAATTTGTCGCCGACTACAAAAGGTATGTCTCGAACCTATTTTGATTCGATATACACATGTATTTTGTTTAGGGTTTTGTTCCGCTGCGTTTCATGAATCCAAAAAACCCTTCACTTTCTTCTTCTTACTTTTCGATCCCCAGTCGATGAACTCTCTCTACTACTTTATTCATGATAGGGGGAAACTGAAGCATTGTACTTGTGGAGGTTTCTAAGCATCGTGTCGTAGAAGATTGGAAAGGAAATGGAGGCGGATAATGGTGCAACGGCGAAGATAGGAGAAGATGAAGTGGTGGTTGTGATTCCGAGCTCCGAAGAAGGAAGCAAAGAATCTGACTCTTCTTCGAAGAATTCACGGTTGGGTCTTTCACCGAATCCCAATCCGGAGGTGAAAGAAGTCAAGAATGTTGGGCTGAAGGTGCTAGTACCGAATTCGCATAGCTCTATCTTCAGGACAAGTGCCCACGGAACCAAGCCAAACTCTTTTAGGTAAGCCTCCTGTAATTGCAACCGACGCTTCAACTAGAAGAAAATCGTCACTCACAAGGTCTGCATACTTGTCACAACTCGTTTTAGGGGCTAATGGATTGCCGATGAAGTCTCCTCTTTGCAATGTGAATCGCGAGCCTTGATTGATGCGGGCCTTCCCAGGCCCATACCAAATTGCAATGGGAGTAATTGTTACAGATTTTTCAATGATAAGAGTATATTGCTTTCGACCTTGGTGTGGTCATGGTGGCATGTGCTATGTGTGCATGCATTTAGAGTTGCCGCCAGTCCTTCATGGAAGGTGGACCAGAAACCTCACTAATCGATTGGGAGAGATCGATCAGTTCTGCGAAGCTAGAGATTTCGGACTCGGGGAATTAGTTATGTTGATGTCATTACCAACGCCTTTTTGGTACTTAACGCGAGTAATTTTCCTAATTGAGATTTCATATAGGTTCAAATTTGGGTGAGGTAAGTCTGATTTGGGGTTTCATGTAGATTCGAAGACCAGTCCTATCAATCAAAATCAATATAAGAAAAGCACAGTCAAGTGCTTAATGAATCACGTCAATGCACATCAATTCAAATCAAGGTCCTCCTAATATAGCCCTAAAGGCTTAGTGAATGTGTGATTTAGGACTAGAGGTAAAATGAAAAGATTTGAGCACAATCCGCCCGAAGAAATCATCATTTTTTGAAAGGTTCCGGTGTTGAAAGACCCAAAATAGATCATGGCCAGTTGAGTGTGGCCATTCCTATTTTCTGATTTTTTTTTAATTTCTTCAATCTTTTGGAATACGATTCGCCAAAAGGGCAAAATCATCATTTGGGAAGGTTCGGGGTTCAAAATACCAAAATAGGTCATGGCCAGTTGATTGTGGCCATTTCTTATTTTTTGAGATATTTTGGGAATTTTCTAAATTTCTTTAATCTTTTGGGGATACGATTTGCCAAAAGGGAAAAATTATCATTTTGAAAGTATCAGATTTGGAAAGACCTAAAATATGTCATGACCAGTTGATTGTGGTCTTTTCCTATTTTCTGGGATTTTTTGGAAAGTTTTAGAATTTCTTTAATTTTTCGGGGGGACGATTTGCCAAAAGGGAAAAATCGTCATTTTTGAAAGGATTGGAGTTCGAAAGACCCAAAATATAGGTCATGACCAGTTGATTGTGGCCATTTCCTTTTTTTTGAAAATTTTTGGAAATTTTCTAAAATTTTTATGAATTTTTTATTTTATGAATTGTCAAATTTTACTATTTTTAAAACTTTTTTTTATTATAAGAAAAATTTTTCGGACCAGGCTAGACCTGACCTGCCCCTCTCGAGTGCCCGGCCCACCCTTACGAGTTGAAAACCGTTCTAAAACGACACCGTTTTGGATTTTTTGATTTTTTTTAAAATATTTTAATCATTTTTTACTCATATGAAAATCCCCTGATCGGATGCTCTAGGACGTGCCACCTGGCTTCTCATGATGCGTCCGATCTAGGTTTAAAAAATTTGGATTAAAACCCTATATCCGACGGTTCTTCGAGAACCACTAGGCAACATAATGACCGTCAGATTTTTTTTTTATTTACGAAAATCATTTATACTTCTAAAAAAAATTATATTTTTTGAAAATCCTAAGAAGCCAACGTGGCGAAGCCATGACCGTCCAATCTATGTTTTACAATTTTTTTTTTAGGAAAAGTCTCCCCCCGGCGATTGACGTGGCACGACAGTCAACGTTAGTTGATTGGTCAATGACTCATCGGAGAAGATGACCGGCGACTTGCCGGAGTAGTGATTTTTCCGACGAGTTCGCCGAAAAATCGAGATTGAGCCCAAAGCTTGCGAAACTTTCACCGAAATCTACCCAAATGATCCCTAATGAACACAACAACCCATTTATGATGAAAATAGAGATAAACGATGAGCGAAACAGCCCCGGCCGATCGTGAACAATACCGGTTCCAACAACGATTTTTCCGATTTTTTTTTCCCGGATTCGATTCCACATCTTCAAAGGACATCCAAGGGGGGCGAGGAAGCTTACCTGGGATCTAGTAGAGCTCGGTGTCCATAGTTTGTGTTGGCTCAAACCTTTGGCTTCGGTCAAGATCGAGAAGCTCCGGCTACCATTTTTCAGCGAGGCTCTATGCAAGAAAAGAGAGATGGAAAGGGTTAGAGTCGGTTCTAGAACAGATTATAGGCAAGGATACGACCAATGGAACTCAACTATGGCTCGACCGTGGCCCCGAAGCTTTAAAACAAATGGCAACCATTTCATCGAACAGTTGGCGTGCATACAAAAATCGACATTCGAATGGAAATCATGGAGTGCACAGGCCAAACCGAAGCAAACAGATACTCATGCATCACCATAGGGACTTAAACTAGCGTCGGTGTTGGTTTGGTTTTGTTAGAAATCGAATCTGACCGAAACTTATAGTATCCAAAAAACAGAGCATGAAACCGGGACGAAAAATACCGACCTGCTCGAAGGTTGCCGGCGGCTACGGAGCTTTGGCAGAGTTGTTAGAGACGTCCTGCGGCCTATAGATCCTTTACCGAAGCGTTAATCGCCTTCAAATCCCTCACGATTCTCTCTTACTATTAGCCCTATCTATCTATCTTTATTATTTTTTTAGAAAACTGAGCATCTCCCCCTCCTTTTTGAACAAAAAATCACCCCGCTTATAAACTCCACCCGTTCGGGATCCACTCTAAGACGATCACGCACTCCATTACGCCTGAAAAAGGGAACCGTACTATGATTTCTTGTTGCGCGACGCTCCACTCCTTCTTTGCCGTTTTTGTCCTTTGCCTCTTTGTTCTATACGTGAGAGAGAGCAGAAGTTGCAGACCCAGTTTGGTCGAGTCGGGTCAGGTCCAACCAGACCGACCTGGTGTCTAATTTTCTCCCAATTAAGCCTCTAATTGACCTTTTTCATGAAATTGATGCCAAAATCGGACTCCTCAACATATCTTTAATCTAAATGGGCGTATTTGCGAACAAATGAGTTGGAATTTATCGAAAACCCCAAATTGTATTTAGGATCCGAAAATAATTTTTGACTAATTGAGGGTCCAAACAATCAAATCGTCCAAATTGAGGCCACTAATGAGTTTGGGATGACGAAAACAGTAGGGTAGAGGTGTTTGATTTTCATGGATGTTCCTAGAAAAAATTTAATTTTGATATTCGTGAAACTGAGGACTAAATTAAAAGAAAATTGTGCAATTAGGTCCTTTTGATTAAAATTATCAAATTAAAAGGTAAATCGACACAATTTTACTTCAAGGTTCTTAATATCATTGTCGTGGCTTATTGCCAGCAAAAAATGAAAATTAAAAGACTCAAAAATGAATTTTTATGCTCAATTTGGGTTTATATTTATGAAGAAACATAGTGGCCCAAGTCAAATTTTCAAGATTTAAAAATGCCAACCTGAAGAGGGAATTAAAATAAAATTATCGACTGTTTCTGTACATTTTTATGACCACGAATGGTATTTTTTGTGTATTTTTTATTTAAATAAATTCAAAAATATATTAAAAATGATGAAAAATATTTTTTGTTCAAAATTGAATCCCAAGGCTAGTCCAAGGTTTTCAAAGTTGATTTTTCAATTTTTATAATTTTTTGGCTATTTTAATTAATTTTAAAAATAAAATTAAAATAAAAGATGATTAAAAATCAGTCGTCAACAATACTTGAAGCCGGCCGACGAGTCGTATCTCAACTAGCCAAAGTCAAGTCCCTGTCAAAGAGCGCTAGTTTGCCCTTTGGGAATTCACCTAGTGTGGCTTCACCGGATGATCACGTCGGTTTTGCTACCCTGAAAGAAAATTTGAAAATGGATCCAGCCACTCCAAGAGCACCATTTCCTATTTTGTTAGGGGGAGGAAATGACGAAGACGACGACGACGATGACGTCATCTACAAGACTGCAAATTTGGAAGCTCAAAAAATGTCCGGTAAGAACATCAACAAGATGGTTTTGTTAGAGTGGATTGCTTATGTGTGCATCAACGGTTTTTTGATCGCTGGCGTGACCGTGCATGTGTTGAAACACCAAATGATCTGGAGTTTGATGTTGTGGAAATGGAGAACTCTAGTGCTTGTGATTTCCTATGGGCCTGCGGCAGATTAATCACCGAATGGTTGATAAACGCAGTGGTGTTCATGATTGAGAGGAACTTCCCTCTCAAGAAGAAAGTTTTTTACTTTGTCTATCGATTGAGGAAGTGTCCAAGTTTTCATATGGTTAGGTCTAGTCCTACTGGCCTGGGCGCTGTTGATAAACCACGGTGTGAAGCGATCGAGGTGCACCACTAAGATCCTTGTTAGGATGTGCACATATGAGCCGTGTTAGAAGAGTCTCATATTGGAGAGGAAGGCATGGTGATAATCGATAAAGGAGTTAAGGTGGAGTCTGCAGGTGATAGTAATATTGTTATTACAATAGATAATAGTTCTAGTGATGTCGATGATGTGTTAACAATTGCCATGAGTTCATCGGGTGATGAATGGGCGCTTGATTCTGGATGTTCTGATCATGTACTTCTCATAGACACTGGTTTATTACTTATCAATGCATGGAAGGTAGTAAGGTGCTTATGAAAAATGGTGATGCTTGCGAAGTAGTGGAGATCGGAGCAGTTCAGATTAAGATGCACAATGGAATGGTGCAGACGTTGACCGATGTGAGGCATGTACCGGAATTGAGAAAGAACTTTATCTCGTTGAGTGCTCTTATCAGGTTTGGATACCGAATTTTCGCTGAATGTGGAGTTATGAAGGTCTCTCAAGGTGTGCTTACTGTGATGTGATGGAAGATAGACTGCAGGTTATATCTCCTCCAGGGAAAGATAGTGATCGGCTTGTCTGCTAGATTCTCAGATATTTCAAGTGAGGATACAACACAGTTATGGCATATGAGACTTGGACACATGAGTGAGAGGGACATGATTGTTCTGGGTCAGAAGGGTCTACCAGGAGATCATCGAATTGAGAAGCTGGACTTTTATGATCACTGTGACATGGGTAGTCAGTGGAGAGTGAAGTTCAGTACGGCAGTTCATCGGACTTCGGAGATTGTAGGCTATATACACTCAGACTTATGGAGACCCTCTCCAGTTTCGTTCAAGAAAGGTGTCAGGTATGTATTGTCTTTTGTTGATGACGTTTCAAGGAAAGTCTGGATTTGTATTCTTAAACACAAGAGCGATGTGCTTGGTCGGTTCAAGTCATAGAAGGCGATGATCGAAAAATAGATAGGAAGAAAGATCATGTGCCTGAGAATCGATAAAGGATTAAAATTTTGTTCTAATGAGCTTGGTCAGTATTGTGCAGAGGAAGGCATGGTGAGATACCGCACTATTGCCGAGTCACCACAGTTGAATGGAGTTGTAGAACTGATGAACAAAATTATATTGGAGAGAACTCGCTCTTTACTCTCCAATGCTGGATTAGATGAAGATTTATGGGCTAAAGCAGTTAATATCACTTGTTAGTTGGTGAACAGATCACCATCACCAGAGATTGATTGAAAAACTCCTGAGGAAATGTGGTTAGGTAAGTTCGCTGATTACACCAAACTGAGAGTGTTTGGTTTCCTGCGTATGCTCGTGTAAGTGATGGCACGTTGGAGCCGAGTGCAAGAAAATACATATTTCTAGGCTATGTATATGGGGTGAAGGATACAAGCTGTGGTGCACAGAGGATGATTCACCCGGTTTTATGTTTAGCAGTGATGTTACCTATGACAAGTCTGCTCTGTTGCAGAAAAGGAGTGAGTGGTCAATTAGGAAAAAAGATTTGGACGGTGTTCAAAAATAGGTGAAGTTTCAGGTAGAGCCCAAAGATATTGAGAGTACGGTAGATGTGATAGAGTCTGCAGAGTCGCTGCATTCCGGAGCAGTTGACAGTTGTTCGGAGGTTATAGATGATGAAACTTCAAGGTGGTCAGCGAATGTGGATGAGATAGAGCGATTGTTGTATGCAGATATTAAAACAGATGATTTGAGAGCAGCACAAATGGCTTCAGGTATGGAGATACAGAGAGAGATTGCTGGAATAAATTTTGTAAGTACCTTATTTGTTGCATATTATAAATTATTTTGTCTGTCACGATGTACTTGGATGGAGGTGGAGCAATTGTCCCATGCTAGTACTGTTTGTTCTCTGAATTATGCCATGGATACTACTAGGTTTGATCTATCACATGCAGTCGAGAAAATTCATATGATTAATCCAGGCATACATTGTGATGACGTGAAGTGGATCCTCCTGATTTTATTAAGGACGATAGACGTTGGGGTATATTTTGGAGAATGTAGTTCATGAAGTGTGGCGGTAACTAGGTTAGTGAACCCTGGTCACCCATGGAGCCTGAAAGATAGTTGACTTCTGAGTAGTTATGTCTTTACTTTTGTTAGTCGTACTATGAGCCGGAAAGCGTCATTGGGAGACACTATGGTGTCATTGACGACTGAAATTGGAAACATAGTAGCAAAAGAAAAAGTTAAAGAGGCAGTGTGGTCTAATGGCTTGATTGGTGGTGTTCACATAGAACATTCGGTTAATGTGGTGTTCGGTAAAAGTCAGAGATATCACTGGAGAATTGAGTACACTGGAGATCGGAAATTTTGCGTCAGATATAACATGTCAATAGAGGATGTGACCAAGAAGAAGTTTCTTGCGGCGGAGAATCTTGTGTACATGTGGATCGACTCCATTTCTCTAAAGAAGTTCAAGCCCTGTTTGAGCTTGATAAACGTCTATGGAGAGTGAGCGCCCGTGGAGGCATTGGGAAAGCAGCATGGATAATGAGGCACCATGACTTGACTTCAAACATCGAGCTAAGGTGAAAATTATTAAGCTAATATCTCGAGTTTGAGCGGATACTCACTTCCTTTGTTTCGGATATATTTGGCCAGAGGAATTTTGTGTGTTTGGCCGAGTAAAAGCAAAAGAGTAAGATTATCTTTGGCTGTTGATCAAATATATTTGAATATATATTTTGAGTCAGGAAAAGATCCCGTTAGAAGAAGAAAGCCAACTACGGCAGAATATTTGTGGGCCCGAGAGTTGAAAAAAAGGAAAAAAAAAGAAAGCTTAGGTTTTTTTTTTGCCTTGGACTTCCTGCAGCAGCCGCATGATAAGAGGGAACAAAAAAAAAGGGGGGCTAATTCTCCTTTAGAGAAAATACGGAGCCGCGCGGACAGAAGAACGTGGGTTCTTGAAGCCGCACAGGAGAGTTGACCCTGAGGACAAAAGAGGGATGCAGAACGGTGAGTCCTTCGAGGGGCAAATTGCACAGGACGAAGCCCACGGAGAACGCGACGCAGAACGCGAATGCCATTCTTGGTTCAGCCGTCTCGAGAGCAAACAAGACGATTATTTCTATTTTTCTGTGAGTTTTTTCTGAGTGAATTCTCCGTGAGATATTGTGAGATAACACTTGTGAGTTTGCTTTGGGTTTAATCTAGGTGCGGAAAACAATCGAGTGCATGTGAGTTTGCTTTGGGTTTAATCTAGGTGCGGAAAACACTCGAGTGCATGAGCGATCGTAATTATGACTCTTCAATTATAGTGGATTGTATTGCTGACTCTACTCGTAAATACCGATTTCGGACCAAACCACATAAATATCTGGTATTACCTTTTTTACATCTCATATAGGATAAAAGGTAGAGAGCAATTCAATTTATTAGTTAGAAGTCTAATATAATCTTTCAAAAAAAGAAATAGGCAAGTGGGCTACAGCCCACTATACCCGCATGCGGATGCGTGATTAGTAGACGCACTTAGAACTTGCTGAATTGACTTTATTCAATAATTATTTTTATTTTATTTTATTTTGAAATAATTTTTTAAATGAATTTCGTGACTCATTGAAAGAGTGCGACTGTCCATGGATATGAGTATTTATTACATATTTTGAAAGGTTTATGTATGTTCGGATATAACTACCAAACTGACAATCTTGTAAATTTTGAAGTATTTGTATTTATGAAAATGTGTAATTAGATGTATAATTTCGAACATGAAGATGTATGGTTGAAACTATCCGTTATTTGGCACGAAGGGTTGCAATTTTTTGTACAAAAAGATTGTATTTAAAAAATTCCAAAAAGGTGTGTTTAAATAAACTGTTTTGAATGTGAAGAGTTGCATGAGAATTAATACCTTTTAGGACGCGAAAAAGTATGTTCATTTCTCATTATATATTCTAGCGTTCTGTTCATTTTAACTCACTTTCTTATTTTCAATTTTCGTTCAAGAAAAACTTGAGAGATACAGACTTCCTATTTCTGATTGTTTTCCAGAGAATTCTTGGAGAATTATTAGAATTGTTATTTAATAATCTCGCTTGATACTCTGTTGTAAGATCTTTGCCGGTAAACATTAGCAACGTTGTGGGGCAAATAATTCCTTAAAGAGAGTGCTATCACGCCTTAAAGTCAGATTCCTTTGTTCATTCAGTCCGGCGATATTTTTCCAACACTTCCATCAGTGCATTGTTCACTCGCTCTCCCGTCCTCCCTTCATGGAAATGCAGAGCAAAAGCCGGTTAAGTTTGACGACTTTGAAGGACGGATCGGAATAAAATAAAGGGGAAGTCATCGATGTGGAGACGAGGGTTGATTGACGTGATAAGCTGGTCGGGGCTATCCACGAGAGGGCTCGACCATGGGGACGATGATGAAGATGGAGAGAACCAAAAGAATGAGATTAGTGGCAACTAGCAAGTGGGGTGCTAAAGCCGCCGTTTATCAGATATTCGGAAACGTAGCTAAGCCCGAACATAAGTGAGGATACCAACTAATCGGAGGTTTAACAGCAAAGTAGTGATTGTCAAATTTTTCACCACCGCTTTTCCTTTGTTGTCTTCAGGGACATTGAGGAAGAGGACCTCTTGCGCTTCGTGAAAGAGGCGGATGCAGACAATGTGCTTCCGTCGTTTAAAGGAACCGCAGAAACCGGAAAGATCACCAGGTCGTCACTGAAAAAGTGGTTGGTGAGTCGGCGATCGACGCTCTCTTTTCATGGATGATTCATTAGATGAGCAATTATTTGTTTTCATTCCTCAGTAAAAACTCTTTCCTGAGGCAGAAGGATCATGGTTGCACTGTCATTGTAACCACACAGAATTTCCTAGTTTTCCTGGCTTTCGTCAAGTGTGGCAGACACCTTTGCAGGTGAAGGTTTGCCAAGAACGCAAGTCGCTGGCGCATTCCTTTAACGACATGGAGACCGCCATTGAAGAGCTGAACAGGCTCGCCTCAGGGGTTGTGCTGATGGTGATCATCATAGTCTGGTTATTGGCGATGAGGCTCTTGATAACCTAGGTGCTCCTGTTTATCTCATTGCAGATTCTCCTGGTGGTGTTCATGTTCGGGTAACACCGCGAAAACTGCTTTTGAAGTGATCATATTCGTATTCGTGTCGCCTCTCTCATGTTATTGGCAACTGATTTGGCTTTGCTGATCCAAATACTATGCAGATGGTGGTCGAAGAAATGAACATCTTAACTAGAGTCTTCCTGAGATACGACAACGAAAAGATTTACTATCCGAATTCAGTTTTGGCAACAAAACGCATCAGCAACTTCTACAGGAGTCCGGAGATGAGCGATTCCGTGGAGTTCGCTGTCGATTTCTCCACTTCAATCGAGAGCATCGGAGCTATGAACGCTCATATAATAACATCTTTCGGATATCTGGGGAGCAAGCCTCAGTACTGGCGTCCCGGCCACAGCGTCTTGGTCAAGGAGATTGAAGATGTGATCAAGATGACGATGGGTCTCTATGTCTATCACGCCATAAATTTCCAGAAATCTGTGGATCGAAGTAGCCGGAGATGTGAGCTGGTTCTGGAGCTCGGGATTAAATACCGTCTGCTGCCTCAGGAGGTCCCACCTCAGCAATGTCGGCTCGCCAGCCTCGGCTGCAGCTGGTCCGACGTGGCTTCAGGGCGATAATGTTTGTGGTGAGCAATCTCTCCTGTTCTTCAAGTAATCAACCCTATCGAACATGGTTGGTCTAGACCCGCTAAGCAAAATCTATGAAGTACCCAGTTCAGATACAGAAGCGTTCAAAGCAAAGTCCGACTGCTCTTAACTGCCGGCATTTAGGATCATGCACGACATCGCATCCATCCAACCATTAGGACCCGTGTGATAGTTTGAAGCGCCGTTGTTTCGACATCGGCATCCAAGGTCTTGCATGCTCCAACGTTTGTTGATCATCTTATAGTTAGCCGAGGAAAAAGTTCATATAGCTGCGGCTGCGGTATCAAAACCGTCTTTACGGCACTCTCGACACCAGCAAGTCGCCGAACTGTTTCTTCGAATCGGAGGCTTCTCGACAAGATTGGTCAGATCGGAGCTCCATTTGCTTTTCTTCTTGTAATGACTAAAGCTCGCTTCGCGTTTCGTCCTCGCATGCGACCGGAAGTACTTCATGGAATGAGATCGGATGGGCCCGTTTGAGCTCAACTTATCTTGTTTCCGATTTGTGCGCGATTAAAAGTTACGTTGGATGTCATCTTTTGGCAGAACGCGATCACAATATTTTGTCTGCAACCATGAATTTTTTTTTTATTTTTTGTCTTGTTTTTGGCCAGACACGTAACAAAAGGTTATGAGATAACCTTATCCAACCAATGGCGCACGAGAACCCGCCAAGTCAGCGTGTGCGGGTCGTCGTCGTCGACTGGACTGACCAACGCCTGCATTTCCATATCTCCATCTCCTTCTCCCACCTCTCAATCCATCCCAGACTCCACTCTCTCTCTCTCTCTCTCGCTCGTCTTCGACACTTGCATTCCCGAAGCTCAATAGCACCATCGATGGCTTCCACCTCTGCCGTCTCGATGGCCACGCCGCTGACTCTTGGCAACTCCCGGAAGCCGCCAGGCTCCGACGCCTTCGTCAGGCCGCTGCCGCCGGTCGTCAGGCCGCCGCGAGCGTTCCGGGCCTCTGCCAAGTTCCAGGTGAGCGCGTCGCTGAAGGAGAAGGCGATCGCCGGCGCCACGGCGGTCGCCCTGGCAGCGTCCATGGTGGTGCCGGAGGTGGCGGAGGCCGCGGTCTCGCCGTCGCTCAAGAACTTCCTGCTCAGCATCGCCGCCGGGGGAGCCGTGCTCGGGGCGATCGCCGGCGCGGTGATCGGCGTGGCCAATTTCGACCCTGTCAAGAGAACCTGATCCAAAGTCGTCGGAAACTTGGGAGTCTGTGTAGTCTCTCTTTTCATAAGTACACATGGTAGGGTCCTGTCTGCAACAAATTTACTATTTCTAAACGATCTGCGTTCGTTTTGACGAATGAGATGTGCTGTGGTTGTGGCCATGGAGGAAATAACTATCCCGAACGATTCGAGCTCGGCTCGATCCATGTCCTTCATGGATCGAAGCCGTAGGTCGATTTGCATATAGGAGAAACCGGTTCGAAAGGCTCGGTAAAGCCAAATGATGCACGAGTAAAACTGTTAATACTGTAGGGAACGGATCTCAATAGCATAAAATAACATCTTGCGCATATTCTATTAGGTGGTATTGAGACTATTTCAATTCAAAAGCTAGCTAAAAAATTAGGACTTTCGCTTACATATATAAATCAACGAACTCCTTCCACAACCGATGTGGGACAATCCAAACATATTCTACATTATTACATGCAATTGATTCAGCTTCCGCTTTTGGGAGATAAAATAGAGCTCGGTTAGTTTTTGCTAGATGAGAAATGAAGAACATAAGGAAACAAGAGAATATCTGACCATATTTTCTTTTGTGCAATGACAATCTCACTCGAATTACGGGGACCTACACATATTGGTACATCATATCGGGGTCTATTACTAGAGCCACATGTGCAAGTTTCTTTGCAAGTGACTCATCCGTGCCTTTCGAGGCGCTGTTTGTGACTCATCATGGTAGAAAGGGGCAGAATTGCACAATTTCGCGTTTAGGATATTGTCCAAGTAAATAGGCAGCGCTTACCAAGCAAATCTTTCTCAAAGAGGCTGGGCTGATTCTTCTTCGGCGCCAGCCTTTTATTTCGATGTTGGAGGCAAGGCAAACCCCAGGAAAGTATGGGTTGCCTCCAAACTCTATCTTAGCCGGCATGTTGCTCGCGAGGGGGTGGAGTCATGAAGCGAACTACTCATTATTGTTGTCTTGCCCCAACCCAAAATGGCAAAGGCTTAGGTATCCTTTCTTGTTAGAGAGAAAGCTCATTCTCATGATCTAATGGACCAAGTTTATGCTATATATTTAACATAAGTATAGACAGCAACAAAAGAGCCTACTGGAGAGATAGGGAAGATACCAGCACTACCTCGTCCAGCTTCGCTCGAAACAAAAGAAAATTGCCGATCTAGGTGACCGGAGAATCTGTTTATCTCGTTGACCCATAATCAGTTTCTCTTGTTTACCCAGCAACAGTTATGGGCAGACAGGAAGTTCCGACTCCTTCTACCGCCATCACTTCCTGACCCGACGCACTTGCTCAAACGAGAGTTTTAAGTTTTGGAACTAGTGCTTGCCCATGGAGTTTTTGCCGCTTGAACCCTTGTCTAAAAGTCTCAATCTTTCTTGAGAAGCCAGAGCAATTGCAAGTGAAAGTTCGCGTGATACTCGAATTAGATTATCTGTGACTTCAACTATTGCTACTTGATCTAGAATTCTTGACGGACATAGACTGCCTCCACTTCCCTTAATTAGCTTGTTGTGGTACGGATTTGACTAAAACTTAACAAATATCGAGCAGCCCCAGTTCATTATTGCCCTATTTCAATGTTATATTATATAATAACTGATATTATGCAAAAAATAAAAAATAAAAAAGCAACCTTTATTTCTGACATTAATGGGCACAATTATTTCCGACAAATGTCGATCAATTATTTGAATTGAATCTATAGCTCTAGAGCTCCTGCTGATGCCATTGACATTCCGACATGCTAAAAGTGACTAGACCGACACGGAAACGACCGGAAAAAGGAAAATCCCCTCTTCAGGAAGATATGGGCATTAGCGAAACCCGTTCCCACCCGACCGAAAAACACAAATTTTGCAACAAAACGCTACCATGTGTGCCAGGCCGAAGCTGTCCGGCCTCCTGGACGGAGTCTCAAAACAGAGCACACAAAGCAAACTAGAAACGAAGCATATCAAGAAGCAGAAATCAAGTCCACAAGGGCCTTGAAATCAGCTTCGACACTCCCGCCGGGGCCGGCAGCCTCCGCCAACTTCGCTCGAAGCTCGCCGACCTTCTTCCTCATTTCCTTCCCTTCTTCGCTCCTCAGCACCACCTCCAACGCCTTCACCATTCCACCCTTCGTAATCATCCCTCCCTCCTCTTCCGCTCCCGCTCCCACTCCGATCCCCCACCATTCCTTCACCATCCTCGCATTCATCATGTTGTCTGTCCAAAACGGCTTGCATATCATCGGCACGCCCCCAACCACGCTCTCGAATACCGAGTTGTACCCGCAATGCGTCACGTACACGCCGCACGCCGGGTGGCTCAGCACCCGGCTCTGCGGAGCCCACGGCACGATCTTTCCGCGCGCCCCCGTCCGCTCCAAGAACCCTTCCGGCAAGTGCACCATCATGTGCTCCTTCAGCGACCACAGGAACGGGATCCCGGTGAATTCCAGGGCCTTGGCGAGGGCCGACACCTCGCCGGGTGACAGCGTCGCCATCGTCCCGAAGCATATGTACGCGACCGTGCGAGGGTCTCTGGCGTCTAGCCACACCAAGCAACCAGTATCATCTGAGGCGGAGCTGGGCGGCGGTGATGGCGGAGGGAATTGCACCGTGAGGCAACCCACGTGCAGGAGAATCTTGAACTTGGACTTCAAGTCCGCCACAAGGGGTGCAGGGTTCGCTTCCTCAAACGAGTTCAAGACGACGGCCGTGGCGCGGGGCAGCACGCGCCCCATCTGGCGGGTCAGGCTCGGCACCATCCTCGTTTTCTGGTCTCGAAGCATTTCGTCCGGGATATCCGACATGCGAAACAACGATAACCCTGGAACAATCTCCAGGGCCTTGTCGTCGGCCTCTACCACCGCCACGCCGCCGTAGGAGGTTCCGTGGCGGAGCCGACCGAGGACCTCGACGTGGATGCAGGCGGACAAAAAGCACGGCGACGGGATCGAGAACGACACCCAAGGGACGCTCATTTCCTTCGCGATCTCGCACGCGAAAACTAAGAAAGCGTCGCTCAGCAGACAACTCACCTTCCTCCTCGCCTGTCGCTCCGCGGCACCGATGGCTGCTCGAAAACTCTCGGGAGCTTTTTTAAGGAACGGATCCAGCTGCTCTAGCAGGCGCAGCATCGTCACTCCGGGATGGCCGGCCGGCAAGCCGTCGCGATGGCCGGCCGGCAAGCCGTCGTCGACGTCGTAGATCCCGACATTGGGCGGCAGCTGGGCCCTCGACGAAGGGGGAAAGAGATCGCCGTTGGGCTTGGCCGTGCATAAGAAGGAGAAGCGGACGCCCGGGGCGGCTTCGGCCAGCTTAAGGAGGAGGTTGGCGAGGGGCGGTGGGTGGCTAGTGAACGGATAGGCGAGGACGGCCACGTGCTTTTCCGAGGTCATTGTGGTCCCCGACCCAACAAGAAGAACACAGGTCGAGCTCGATGGTACTGGAAACGGAGAAGTGAAACCAGAGGAGGAAGACTAGTGTTTCAGATTTCAATGAATAATCTCACACGCCGCACAAGCTAGTTAAATAATGATCGAGAAAGGATTTGATATGTTGGAGTCAGCAAGAAAGAAATTAAAAAAGGCAAAAGAAAAAGTCCAACGTGGACTTGTCAACTGGAGATTTTCTTCGCCAACCAACGTGGGACTTCGCAGGCGGCTACACCGAGAATTCAAGATTTCGCCTTTTCGCAGGACTCAGTTTCATATATGAAGAAAGCAATACTGTGTGGCTGCCAGGGGATCGTTGAAGCACCGTTTCTGTAGGATTGATCGGCTGAGAGGGGACTCTCGAATTACTCTAATCTTGAAATTGAATTTGTGTATATCTTTCTTGAGATCAAGAGATTATTTCGTTAAGAATTGAGACTAAATATTGTGTATATTCTTGAATCTGCATCTGTATCTGTATCTGTATCTACTGCTTTAGTAGGTGAAAATAGAGAAAGAATTGATACACATGTTAGTAGAAGTAGTATGAACATGAATAAACGCAACTAGTTTAAGACTGGTGGTGCTGTTTGTTGAAACCGTGATAAGAAGGGACATCTTAGAATGGATTGTCTTAAGCTGAAAAATGAAAAGGGTAAGAGAATTATAGTTGAATCTACGGATGATCTTGCTGCTTCAGCCTACAGTAATTCGAATAATGCTAATTTTGTATTGTCTGTCAGTGATGATTCGCTGTTTGACGGTTGGATTATGGATTCTGGTTCTTCATTTCATGCTATACCAAATATGAACCGGTTTACTACTTATCAACGCATGACTAGTAGTAAAGTGTAGTTAGGAAATAACACTGGATGTGGTGTTATAGATGTTGGTGTTGTTAGAATCTAAATGCATAACAATATTGTGAGGACATTGACTGGAGTTAGGCATGTTCAAGAGTTGAAGAAAATTTTGATTTTCTTGAGTGCCCTAGATTCAACTGGGTTTCAATATTTGTTAAAATGTGAAATTCTAAAAGTTGTTCGAGGTGTTTTAATGATGATGAAAAGGACTGATAATGGCTTGTATGAGCTTCAAGGTGAGTTAGTGATAGATTTCGCCGCGGAGACGTCGAATGCATCTGTTTGAGAGTCTGAATTGTGATATATACGTTTAGGGTACATTAGCAAGAGAAGCCTAAAGGTTCTAAGCAAAAGAAATTTATTCTGTGGTTATATTATCGATAGACTGAATATATGTAGGTGTTGTGATTTAGATCAACACCGAAAGGTGTTGTTTAGTACGACCGTTAGAGAAATCACGAAAATTACAAAATTAGTTTACTTGGGATGTTTGCAGATTATCGCGGTTTCCTTATGGAAAGAGTGCCAGATTTATGCTAACAGTTGTTGATGACTACTCGATGAGTACCTGAGTGTCTGTGTTTAGGCACAAGTTTGATGCTATTGTCAGGATCATGAAGCTAAGAACTTTAATATAAAAAAAAAAGAGACTGAAGAAAAGGTTAAGCATGTGCGAACGGGCAAAAGCATGAATTTTTTCTCAAAGCTGTTGAATGAATTGTGCATAAAGGAGGGCATAGTGAAACATCGACTAATGCCAATGAACAACCACATGTTGCAGAATTGATGACTAAAGCATTACTAGAGACGACCTATAAAATGCTCTCTAGTGCTGGTGTGGCTAGGAGATTCCTAGCGAATGCGCTTAGTACAACAAGTTACCTGGTAAATAAATCATCATCAACTGCGATTAGATGTCAGACTCTCAAAGAAGTGTGGCCAGGTAACGTTGCCGATTATTCTGTTCTTAGAATATTTGGTTGCCCATGTTTTGTTCGAGTTAGTGATGATAAAATCGATGGAAGAGTAAGAAAGTGCATGTTCCAAGGCTATGCACAATGTGAACGTGATTATCGATTGTGGTGCCCAGAATTAAGTTCACCTATCATTAGCAGAGAGTTTACATTTGACGAGTCTTAAGTACTTCTAGCTATAGCAGTATTTATAAGGATTTGGACAATGTTCAGGTTGAGATGAAGTTACAACCAGAAACTCTTGAGGTAGTAGATACTAGCGTGAAAATCAACACAGATGACGTTTGTAGCGAGTTGGAGCATGTAGAGCCAATGTTTGATGTAACTACTGACATTAACAAGGTGTGTTTTTGGTCTCCTGAAAAATATGGATGCAACAGAGTTTTTGCTTTACATGTGATTAAGGAACTTATGTCAAAAAGTCCTTGTGTAGCAGTGAAAGGTGCACGTTGAGTTGGTATTCTGATGAGGTACTTAGTTATAGCGAAGTTCAAGTGCGGCTTGAACTTGGTTGATGTCTATGGCGGTTGAGCTCATTGGGATTATTGGGAATAGTATGGTGTTCGAATTATTAGCAACGTGATTGTGACTTGGCTCAAACGTCGAGCCAAAGCGGAAATTGTTGAAAATATGTATCGAATTTAAGCTCGAAGCGAAACTTTGAATTAAGAAAAGAATATATATCTTGATCTGGACATTAATGATAAGATTTATTTGAATATTGCGGAAATCTATCTTGATGGAAGCGGTGGAAATTATGTTTCCAGTTCGTATAATGCAAATCACGATCTCTGTTGGAGTCAGCAAGAAAGAATTTTTTTTTTTTTTAAAGGGAAGAAAATTTCATCATGAGCTTGTCGACTGAAGATTTTCCACATGGACTTCTCAGGCGGCTATACATTGTTGGTCACTAAATTCTTCGTACGCTATCAAAATTGGAACATCGATAAATTCCTTGTTGACCATGATTACAACAGTAGTTTCGTCGTATATCGTCTCGAAATACTTGAATTTTTTTTTATTTTTTTTGAAATATTCAAACATCGAAGCGTGCACAATTCAATTAGTCCCGTCAACGAATTCTTAAAGGGCACAATTGTAAATTTTTGCAAAGTAAAAAATATTAATGAAATCCCGAGGCAGTGGGGTTTGTCTTCGCAAGGAAACCGGATAAGCCTCTGACCAAAAAAAAAAAAAAAAAACCGGATAAGTCAGCTTCCTTCGGAATGCAGTCAGCCCGATCTTTTATTACAGGAAAGCCACATAGCCTATCTAGGACGCTGCACGTGTCATGGCGGGCCCACCAGCCGCCTATGTCCTTTCTCTCTTCGTACGAAATGGTGGACCGTCGAAGGATCCATCTGGGTAAAAGCTCGGTCGCTTTCTTACTCCCGTTTTTCGCAAAAAGCGTTTGGCTGCTGGGGAGACGCGGTTTTTTTTTTATATTTTTTTGAGGGAGACGGCAGCGAGGGATTAACTGTGTTCCGCTGCGGCGGCGATGGCCGGTGGCAGACGGTCATTGGTCGTGGGCGGGCGGCAGCCATCGCCGTCGCCGTGGCTTACATGAGATTGCTCTTAAATTATTTTTTAAAAATATTTTAAAATTCAGAAACAAATTTTTTTTGTTATTTTTTTTTTGCCTTCAAAAATATTTCGCGAAACAATTTTAAAATATTTTTTTACCTTACGACTTTGTGTTTCAAAGGTGTTCCGGACAATTTTGAGTCAGAAATACTTTTCCGGAAGCGCTACCAGACGCAGCCTAAATCCATCTCAGTAAAGCAATTCTTCCCGTTATATAACATGAAAATTAGGGATAGCTAATGTCATAGATTTAAGATTAGAGTAAGGACCCCATGCGCACACCCATCGTTCAGGGCCGACGTTCGGTCGGAGTATTGATCAGTTGGGGAGGAAGCTCGAGAAGGGGGAGGAACGAATATCCTCCCCACTCTTCTCTTCTTCATGGAGAAGATGTGGGACGAGGACCTCGACGTGGATGTAATCGGGGAAGAAAGAAAGCAGTGACGACGGGACCCCGCGCCATTTGCTCTCTTTTGCCATTTCGCATGCGAAAACATTCACCTTCTTCCTTGCTTCTCGCTCGGCGGCATCAATGGCGGCTCGAAACCTCCCCGGAGCTTTGCTGGAGAGGAACACATTGCTCTCACGACTCCAGCTTCATCACTCCGTGACCTGATGTTTCCAAATTATCTAATTTTTCATAGAAATAGATACTGACGTTGGGCAGCAAATTGGCCCTCAACTAACGCCGAAAGAGATCGCCCTTGGAGGGGCGGACGATGAATGGGGAGGCGAGGCGAGGCCGGCGACAAGAATCTCCAAAGGTCATTATGATCCTGGCCCTTATCAAAAACCTTTGAGATCACGACATGCACATGGAATAAATCTAAAATAATAAATTGTGCTCAAATCGGACGATCATATTCATCAAAATAGAGAAGTGAGACCGAAGGAGGAAAACTGCCAATTGAACCACGCGGAGGAGAAACCTGAGAAAGAGAAGGGGAAAATGCAGTTCCTAGCTCGAGAAGGAAGTGATTTTATGCCCATCCCATCTCATTTCAGTCTCTCCTCTCTCACTCTTTCTCTCACCCTCACTAGATCTTCTCTCCTCTCTTCACTCGTTCTCTCACCCTCGCTAAATCTCAAGGTCCTCCAGCCCGTATTTTCATCTTAATTTGGACATAGATTTCCTAAATTTGATTAAATATATAAATTATTAAGACATGAAATTTTCTAAATTTGATCAAATATGTACCTACTTTAATAATATGAGTTGGGTACAAATTGAGAACGGATTGAATCGAGCATGGATCGCTATATTTGCAATGTATAGAAACAGGTCAATATGACCGGGCTTATTTAGACCCGATGCGACACCCATTTAACAGGTTCGGCAATCCCACCTATGATGCCGAATACACAGCTTCATATCCCAAAGAAAGAACAGACGAGCACATGAACCGTGAACTCATGTTCTCAATGACAGAAGCCTCTCTCTTTAAGAATCTGTGCAGGAAGTGGGAATAAGAATAGAAATGATAAAACCGAACCTTGACCACCCCCCACCCCCACCCCCCCCCCCCACAAAACAACCACCAAAAAAAAGACATGAACCGTTAACTCATGTTCTCAATGACTGAAACCTCTCTGTAAGAATCTGTACAAGAAATGGGAACTAGAATAAAAATTGTAGAACCAAACCTAAATCTCTCAATTCAAGCGTTACTATAACTATGGGTAACAGACTAACAGTTGTATCTATTTCTAGTATGTCCGCCATTTCTTTAGGAGCATTACATTATCAATTGACTTTCTACTTTTAAAAAGCCCCAAGACAAATGAAAGGGAGAGAATAATCTTTGTACCATTACAAAAGAGAATTGTCCAAATGCAGCACAACTGCAGATGACTTCTTTTAAGGCCAACTTCAGTGCAAACACTGAATGTCCGATCTTTCATAGTTTAAACCCTCAAAAGGCAGCAGTTAGATCACACGAGAGCAAAATGCACAATGAACTCAAAAATTTTGAATTAAAATCATGCAAATCAAGATGTCTGTAACAAGATTCTGACATTAAGTGAAAAAAAAACCCGAAAACTATCAAAAGATAATAGCAAGTCCTTCATACTCTAAAAACTGCTCTTCAAGCTCTTAAAGAAAATTCATGGAGACTTCCATAAATACGACCAATCCCTGGAAGTAGGCGGAGCATTAAGCAACTGGGACGGCTAGGTCAATATCAGTAGTCATCACTGGTGGCCTGTACTCCTCTTCGTCCTTGGGAGGATGGATGGTAACAAGATCAGGCAGTGGAGTTTTAGGCCCTTGTTTGCCCTTGGGATCCCAATCAAGCATAATCTTGACCTTGATTCCAAGCACACCCTATACAGTGAAATAATATATGTCAGGCGAGAAATTTTGAAGCAGAAAGGCATAATAAGATAAATTGAAGGTGTAGCAATAGATTAAATTCTTAATCAGTTGCATCTTAACAAACACAGAAGTAATTCAAGGAGGCAGTAATTTAGGTAGGTGATTTTCGTATCGCGTGAAAAAAAAAAAGACATTGAGAAGGAAAAGCAGCAACCTGTCTCAAAAGAACATGTCTCACGGCTGAGTCAATATACTCATTAACGGGTTGACCAGAAGAAATCATGTAACCATCTTTGAACTTCATGGACTTGGCACGTTGAGCCCTGAGTTTCCCACTAACAATCACCTGTAAAATATTGACAACATTCACAATTAAATTTGCTGCACATGTCAAGAAAGCAACCCAATAAGACGGTTGATAAAAGGTTTGATGAGAGAAACCTCACAACCCTTTGCTCCACTTTCCATGACAAACCTCAAGACACCATAACAAGCCCTGACATAAAGACCGACATCAGCAGAAATTCAGCATCTAACGTCCATGAGTCCCAACGGTAGATATTTAAATCAAAGTTCATGAAAAAGCAAAGAAATGCACCATACGAAACAGACATGAGATCCAGAGAGATGTGGGGGAAAAAGTTTGAAATGATGGCAGGACATCAGTAATATAGTGTGGCATCATTAGAACTACATTTGACCTTGACATGCAATTGGTAGTTACGCGAACATTACCAGCATATAGAAAAGGGTAAAGAATAACTCTCGGCATTACATATAAGCACACAAACAGCAAAAGAGATCATATTAGAGCTAGCTAATTCTGCAGCTATGTATCCTCATCCAGATTACTGCATGAAAATATAGGAACTTCAAGAGAATTATGGCATGGAGGACAAAGTGTGCTTAATTTAGTCATCTTCGACACAAAAATGGTAAAGGGAACAACCACACTGCTATGTAGATGACAAAGGGACAGTACATTGTACATAAGAACAGCTAAACCAAGATAAGAGAAGACACGATTGATTAGTACGGACATAAACATTATGAGGAAAAGAAAAAATAACAAGTCCCGGCACTGCAGTATGCACACAAACAGCAAAAGAGATCATATTAGAACTAGCTAATTCCACAGCTATATATCCTCCTCCAGGTTACTGCACGAAAATATAGGAACTTCATGAGGATGATGGCATGGAGGACAACGCATATTCGATTTAGTCATCTTCCAGACACAAAAATGATAGAGGGAACAACCACTCTGCTTTGTAGATGACAAAGGAGCAGAGTACATCGACCAAAGAAGAGATAACAATATGTGAGTCGAGACATATAATCCGACCACAAAACAAGAAAATGCATCACAGATGCCCCATAAAGAGGCTGGAGACATTTCATTGATGGTTTTCTATCAACTTGAATTCTAATTTAACTGCACACCCAGTCAACTTAAAACGACGAATTCATCATACACGCCATATGAATACTCTTTAACTTGCTCTAGTACGACGAATGTACGGATAAATCTAGGAATGGCTAACTCACAGCCGGCTTCAACAAGGACAACAGAGCAATGAACCTCAAAATGAAAGCAGGCTCACAAAGACGCAACATAAGAGGATTGCACAAAGTCTCCACCTGCGGACAGCGAGGCCACCGAGAAGCTTGTAGCGGAGCGACTCAGCCTGCGCGATGGCGCAAAGCCCTCTGTTGTTGACCTTCTCTGCATACAACTCCACGCCATTCTCCGGAAACTTAAACCTCTTCTGCACGACAGAGGTCAGCTCTCTGATCCTCCTCCCTTTCTCTCCTACACCACGCAGAATCCCGCCAAAAAAGAGAGAAAATCAATACGAAAAAAATCCATGACAATAACTACAAACCTCGATATTGCACCAAAGAAGGTAAATTAAGGGGGGAAATGGGACACCAGACCGAGAACGTTTTGAGTGCGAGTGGCTCGGATGATGATCTCGGTGCGCATGGGCGTAACCCTAACCTCGACGCCGGAGTACCCATCCTCGGCGAGCTCTCTGGTCAGTACCTCGTTGAGCTCGGCGTAGAAGACTCCGTCAGCCACAAACTGCACAACCCAGGAAGCCAAAACCACGATCAACAGAATCGATATCTCACCGTCCCCGCAAAACGATATCTACCGAAGGCCGAGGCACTGACCTTTCTCTTCTTGCTGATCTGAGTCGCCATGTTTCGGATTACGGTGAAGCGATCCAAGCTGAACGGGACGGCCGAAGCTGCTCTGAAACCCTAGCTCTGATTGGGGCATTTGTGAGGTTGGAGGGCGGATTATATACGTGAGGTGGAGATGAATCGGACGGTGTGGGTGAGAGCTAGGTTTTTTTATCGGAAGTGGGCCGCTCGATTGGGGAAGTTAGGCCCCAAGAGGGCCGGGTCCATTAAGTCCATTTAGGACATCATTTCTCGATACTTGGACTTCACTGAATTCGGCCTAAGTTGACGCCCGAGGCCCACTATAATCTTTTGTCGTCAATCAAGCAAGCAAAAGTCAAAACCTGTTTATCTTAAGAAATTAACTATAGATTAGAGAACATTGGGCCCATGGACAAACCTCATTAACCACATGAAAATAATTAATAAGACGGACAATCGCGCAAGTCGGGCATGGATGATCAGCTCGAAATGAGAATGTTTGCACTTAGTTAAGCGAGAATTCGGTCAAACCTCCCCGATGTATACCTGATCTATCTAAACACGCCTGCCCCTTAACCAATCCGTATTACGCTTCCTCCATCCATAATGGTCGGGATTCAACATCGCATGGTACTTACGAAAATTTCGGCATTAATATGATGACTAAATTAGACAGTGTGAGCCAAAAAATTTCGTGTTGAAATTGGTTTAGACTTTGGCCAAGTTGATCACCATAGGTCAAAGCACATTCATCTAGAATAGGTTACGAGGTTCGCAGGCTTGTTTTTATTTCAGTAAATACCTTTTTTTATGAGTGACCGCGGCGAAAAAGTAATCAATATCTACGCTCCAAAGAAATTTAAAATTACATGTACTCCGTAGGGCTCGACGCCTCGGCTTCATTCGTCGCAACGAGAACTATACAATAGTTTCGATCTCTCACACATTACTTCTCCATATGAAAAAAAATTATGGTACTCGTCACTCTTCACCCATGTGATTATCATTCCAATAACATTATGAAAACATCATGAGTCCTTTTAATTTTGTCTATTTCGTTCTAAACATATGTAATCCTTCTTGTTAATTTTGGCCGAAAATCGCTAATGTGAGTATCTAGTGAATACCGTCTATCTCATGAGATTAACATGAACGGTTTGTGCAATTTTTATAAAAAAAAAAAATCCCGAATTCTTTCGTACCTTTTTTTTTTTTACCATTTGGCTCGTGGGGTCCCCGGGTGTACGAAAGACTTAGGACGTTTTGGACTGTTTTTCCGTAAGATATAGCCACAACTTGTAAGCTAATGAGAAGGACCCGCTGAATTGTTCGCTTGCAAATACTCTTCATTATTTTTTTTTTCCCTCACGGCTACATTTTTATCCAAAGGCATCACAGTATTCAACAACAATGAAAAATAAGTAAAATAATTTTTAAAAAAAGGAGGACGAAAATGACTTTGGTCATGTATGCTACGTGCATCAAACACCCTGTGATTCCACCTAACACAGAAAAGTCAACACTCAAATCTTTGAAGACCTTGAGAGAGCTTAGTGGGTGTTTGCTGAACTCTGCAATTAACACAAATTTAATAAATTCCCCCCCCCCCCTTGACCCCACCCCCCCCCCCCCCCCAAAAAAAAAAAACCTCATCTCACTTAAGTACACTCCAAATGTGATAAATAGTGTACGGCGCTTACTTTAGTGCAAAAAATTTTCAAATCGATCACTTTAGTACTAAATTTTTGTAATTTCGATCACTTAAGTGCCAACTTCTTTTAAAACTGATCACTTTAGTGTCACCTCCGGTTTAAGCTGACATGACTCGCTGAAAATCTGACACATGTATTTTTTATTATTATTTGAGCTTAGGTAACTTATCAGATTTGGCACTGAAATGATTATTTTTTTTTAAGAAATTTACACTTAAGTGATCAAAGTTACAAAAACTTAGTACTTAAATGATTAATTTGAAAGTTTCGACATTAAAGTGAGCGTCATACATAACTTATGACACTTGAGGTGTACTTAACCCACTCCATCCTAAAGCAGATTACTATTAAATCATGGGCAAATGCATAAATTTTAATAAAGCTCCTTCCTAATTAATTAGCTGGGCCAACTAATGATGGAGATGCCCACGAGACCCTAAATTAATTTAATTTAATTTAATTTAATAATTTTTAAAAAAAATTATTGGCTGAAGTTGCAAAAGGCCAAGACAGGGGGGTCGGTTCCTTTCCAACCCTTTTTTTTTTTTTTGCTCCGAATTCAAGAAACAAAAAGTGAATGAAGACTAAAGTTTTGAAAAGAAGAAAAGGATAAAATAGATGACTAAAGTTAAGATTCCCACTTCACATGTTGTGTTGGCGACATGTCTGGTCTGTCTTGGCTTGGCATGGGCCCAAAGGCCAACCCCATCGATCTCATCCTTCTTCTGCTTCTGTTCATTTCCTCACCCAAATAAATAAATAAATATATATATATATATATATATATATATATATTCTTATCAATAAAATGAAATTTCTTGAAATGGTTACTCGATGCAAAAGTATTTTCATTGCCAACAGCAATTTGTCCCCATGCATATTCATGAAAAATAAAAATATTTTTCACTCATTCGCTTACGTGGGCAATGAAAAAAAAAATCTCAAGAAAAATATTTTTGAAATCATTTATTTTTCGCAAAAAATTGAGAAGCTATATTATCCACCTCTTGTAAGACTGTATAATTTGTCGAAACGCATCAGTTGAGATTTTTACTATATTTTATTTTTTAATTTTGAAATGCCTTATGGCCCGCAAGTGCTACTCGATTCTGTTTCTATTCTTAAATCCAAGCATGTGGATTAGATTGACAATTGGATAAGAGAGACATTGCACCTTCATCTTGTTTGATTTAACCGGCGGTGAAATCGAACGAACTGCGCTCTAGTACAACATCACAACGAGTAAGGTAAATCACGTATAACGTAGACAATTCATTGAATATGTGTTTCAATCAATTTTATTTGACCGTATGGACTCTTAATCATTTTACTATAGAGAAAACAGAATCCAATAATCGCTCACACGCACACACATACATACATATTATCCAGCGTACTAGCAAAATATTTCACTCAAAAATTTGTCACTCACAATGAATTTGATTTTTCTTGGGAGTCGTAAATTCAAGCAATGGATTTCTCATGGAAATAAAGATGGCATTAAAGAGGTCAACTACTGTAGATATATTAGTTTGGATACTTCATGAATTTTGAAGAAAACATACTAAATACAATTCAAGAAACTGTGACGTGGCACTCTTTTCTTTTGCTAAGTTTGTTTAGCCTCGGCATGGTAACACTTCTGGCCAACTTTTCAACTTTTGACGAGAAATTGATTTATCTACTTATTTTCAAAAGTAAAAATTGATTTTTTTAATTCTATTCCAGATTGACTTCTAATTAAAGAAATTCGTTTGGTAGCGGTTGAAAATTTCTATTTATAAAATATTATTAACAAATCTTTGGCGGCGGCCGACGATCGACGATGGGCGGGCAACTGGCGGCGATGGGCGATCGGCGGCGTCTGGCGACCGGTAACTTCCGGCCACGGGAGGCAACGGTGGTCGGTCGAGGCTCGTGTGATCGAAGAAGTGATTATGGAGCCGGGAAATAAAATTTGTTAACTTATCAAAGTTGGTCAAAAAATCCAATCAGAAGTAGAAAATCTCACCATAAGTTAATTTTTTTACCAAATGCATTTCTGCCTCGAAACTAATTTTACAAAACAAATTTTCCTATTGGATTGACTTATAACAGAGAAATTTTACTTCTGATGGGTTACCACACATCTTCTTAATTGGCCTAATTTTGAGTGGCCTCCCTAGTTACCTCGATCTATATGTAAAAGTAGATCATGCGGCCGAAATCCTTCTAATTTTGAGTGGCCTCCCTAGTTTTATGCTCTTTCCTATTTTATCCCTGTCTCTTTGGGTTATCAAAACAAATCACCACCTTTCGAAAACTATACGGCAATCTACCCGTTTGCCCCGAAATAGGTTGTGATTTATTTGGTCGGTTGGCCTGTAATTTATCGGTTAAACAACTACATGATAGACATGATCAGTTGTTTAATATGCCTGTACATGGGTATAAGTCATCACTATTAATAGAAAAATTGCTAGATTTAGGAAAACATCGTTCTGTTGCAAAATAAAAAACTAAAAGTAATTTTTTGGCGCATTGATCGATTGAAAGTTAAGCTTGGCACTTTAATTATAAAATAAAGGAAAATGCTTCACAGACAGTACTGTCGGAGATGATACAATCTCACCCGTAATTCCGCACATCACCATCGTGTGTTTTGCATAAAGCGTTAATTGATTAGAATGTCGTATGATCACAAAAAAATGACAGTACTGCCAGTCTGTCTTGCTAACAATTTTCTAAAATAAACTAAGTTTCAATGATCAAATAGTGAAATTTTGATTCATCATCTACATGAATCCAAAATTTTGTCACATCATGTATTTGAATCCAGCTAAAGGCATGTGTGTAGTAGCTAGCTATAGAGGACATGGATCCGAATCATCTAACATTGAAGTTTCGGTGACATGCTAATCATTACTCAAAAAAGATCGTTCAAATGAAAATGAATGGCTAAAAATGAGCCACATCATTTGTTGAGGGAAAAGAAAAAAAATTGAGTAGGATTTTTTTTTTGGGATTTTAAAAAAATCAAATCTCAATCCTAAATGATCTGATTTGAGTAATGGTAACATGTCGAGTAAATCTTAATATTAGGTGATCCAAATCTGGAGTCTATGACCCTCAAACAAAAGATGATTCCACATGCATGAGAAACACAACATTAATTTGACCCTTCTCAATTTTGGTTGCTGGTGTGGTGTCATCAATAAGTGAAGAAGGAGGAGGAGGAGGAAAACGTGCACATCCCCCCATTCAAGTGACAAGCAGCCAGCTTGGGGCAGCCCAATTAATGACCATCTGCTGTGGTACCACCACACTCCGACTCTATTATCGACTTTGATTGCAACTGCTACGTTTTGAATTGATCATTGATGGATCACATACACCTAGAAGACCTGCACCAATCAAGATCTCCCAACAAGACATGCCCTGAGGTCACGGACCATGACGTCACACTTCCCCTGTGAAAAACGAAGCAGATGCAGTAGATCCAGTCCAAATGAGTGGGCATCTCAAGAGGGGAAAATAACTAAATAAATAGGTTTGAAACGAGTGCTTATGGACATTTTCTGTACATGGAATGACAGCAATCTTCTCCCCCAAACCGACGTTCTTTTCTCTTGTGGAGAATAAAAAAGATGGAAGAAAGTCTAGGGCAGGACAAAAGACATTTCCAGGAATCGCTCATGTGGTGGGTCTCTTCCTCCTGAGATCAGGAAAAAAGTTTGGGTTGCTCTGCATTTACGGGTCCACCATCAGGAACACCTGCTCAGTGCCCTCAGGAAGAAGACATGAAAAATTGGTGGAGAAAAGCCGGAGTCCGGACGAGCCTTGGGTTGGGACCCTTCTATCTTTTTGGCATCGGTGAGAAACGAGATGAAAAATCAACCCGATCCGTTACTCCGGCAAACCCGACATCGACATCGGAGTCTACGAAAAGAAAGGTCCGATGCGATTGTGCAAAATACTATCAAAGAAAACATGCCCAAGAGAGAGAGAGAGAAGGAAACCTTGGCAGAGGGAAGAGATGAGCATGTGTTGGAACCCTAGTTCCATCCTTAAAAAAAAACGAATGTTGAACTGTTGGGTCCCCTGTCACGTCATTGGGTTTCAGGTCACACAGTTGATAGTCATACCCCCCACGCCACCCCGCATCTATCCGTCCATTGCCTGGGACTGTAGTAGTGCTTTCAGTTTTTCTCTCATCGTTAATTATTTATTCCATGTGTTGTGCTCCTATCTTTCAACACTTCCTTGTGAATACTTTATGAAATTTCTCTCTTTGCCTCTCTCTCCTGTCGTCACCATCCAATAGATTGTCTGGGGCGAGCAAGAGGAATTCAAGATCGATCTCTCTCTCTCTCTCTCTATATATATATATATATAGAAAAGGGTCGAAGGAGCTCATCATCTCTTATCTGAGATTCTGATCTGGTGGTGGTGGAGGAGTGTGACGGGAACCAAAAAGATCATCAAAAAAGCTTATTTCTCATTCAAACATGTTTCAGAGCTTCTCAGTAACGCTAACTTCACTCAAATATATTTTTGAATAACGAGTTTTGAGTCAATCATAATATGTCAACTCTTTTATATTATACCAATGCTATCGCGTGCATCATAACATAAGAGTTTTATCACTGTAGTCGACGTAGGGCAGGCACTGGCGATGAAATTGATGAGAGTATGCGATATAAGTCCGATACCTTATTTTGGAGAGATCGCCAAGATGGAGCCCATATCCGATCCCGTTAACATATCCAATCAAATCCACCTTAACTCAAAAACTTAAGCTAATGAGTTATGGACCAACTTAAATATATTAAGTGCTCAACATCATATTAATTTTCTAATGTGAGAATCTTCTGACAAAATTCACACGTGCACGTTCTAACAAAAATAACGCATTCGCTAACATCCATCTTATAACAATGAAATATCAGTTTCGAAGCGTCAAATCCAGCTGGAATGAAAATTAACGTGATGATATCTATTTTTTATTTCACAGTTGCATTGGTCAACCGCGACGGAATCAGAGGTTCGTTGTCGTTGCGTTGAGCAACAGTGACGAAGTGCCATTTTTCGTTCACTTTGCTAAGAACGAAGTGCCGTTTTGTTGCCATTGCTCCGACCAAGCGCGAGGTTCCACCGTGTTAAAGCCTACCAAATCTGAGCTCCGATGGCAAAAGTGGGATGGTGTTTAGGTTATGCATACGGCCGTGAAAAGTGGACTTCCTTGCGAATGTGGTCACAAAAAATATTGCGTATCAATATTTATGAAATATTAAGTAGGGGTCGAGTTGGTTAAAAGATGTACTATCTATTGTTAGGTCTCTAATTCAAATCTACCAATTTGGGTTCCGTGACTTAAGTGGAAGTCGCGACGAAGTGCGCGCAAGTTGGTCCGGACAACTCGATCATAAAAAAATAAATAAATTACGTATCAACGTGTTTTTTCATGTTAAGCAATGCAAATAAATTAAGTACGGTGCCGTATCCGATACCAAACATAGTGGCATGCTTGATAATTGTGTTAATATTGCCGTATCGTGCGACATGCTTTATCAAGTGTGCCGGGGTCATGTTTGGGTTAGCTAAATTTGTGTTATGCTTCTGTATCTACACGACACGAATCGCGAGTATTAGCAAAAACAATAGATAGACAAGGAAAAACCAAATCCGAAAGATAGTTCTATTATCCGTGCTTCACAAAAAACCACTGATTACATTATTTAAATTATGCGCTATACTGAAAACTTGATGCTTGTTTTCCTCTTTTGGTTTATCACATGCTAAGTTTAAAGACAAGCATATTAGGGCTAGCGGGAAAACTTGTCGAAAAAGTCCTAAAATCGCACTTTTACCAATTTAATTTTGAACCTTTTAAGTTTGATGATTCAGTACTAAACCTTTTCGCCTTTTACCAGTTCGATCCTATTGGTCGAAAATTGTTGACTTTGACGTAGGCTGTCCTACGTGGTACTGCCGGAGTTGACGTGAAATTTTTTAAAAATTTCCAAATATTTTTAAAATTTTTTTACCCTTTATTATTTCTTTTTTTTTCTTTCTAGTTCAGAGGCCCACGGCCCCACCAGCTTAGCCTTTACTTAGAAGGTTATGCTCTAACCTTGCAATCCGGGACGTTCGTGTTATGAATAGATGTCCTAGACTATGACTTACAAAAATATATAAAAAAAAATTCAAAAAATTACCCCATAAAATTGAAGATCTGGGCCGTTCGTTCAAAAATGGACGACATGGATTGTAAGGTTAGATGTCTAACCTTTTGAGGAAAGATTAGGTGATCCGGATTCGCCGGCTTAGGACTACCTGCCTCTGAAGCTAAAAAGTAAAAGAAAAGGAAAAGTCAAAAAAATAATTGATTTTTAAAAATTATTAAAAATAATACGTAAAATGGACAATGTCCATGTCAATGATTTTCCGTCACTATGATTGAATTGGTAAATATTTTCATCGACCACGAAAATTTTCAGACACATAAATTATGTCTATATTTTTTTTTTGTAAGCAAATTACTTCAAATGATATAAGTGATCATTTTCAAGAATATATTTATAAATTCATTTATCTTCTTAGAGATTTAACCACCTCCAAGGGTTCTTTATGACCTTTTCACATTTCAAGGTTTAATTCCGAAAAAACTTGAATATATATTTGGCTGTGAACAAGAGCCTCTTTAGTTCGATCGACTCTGTGAAAGACATGCTACGCGACAAGGTACGGACAAGCGCACCCACGCCCCACAGCAGGTGGAACAGGGAGCATGATTGATGCCTAATTAGATCCACAGTCACGACGGATTACAGACAGAGAAGGGAAATTTTTTTTTTCTCTTTGGAACAATTATTCTCCTCCTAGTGAAGAAGGAAGTACGGATGAATCAGGGGGTGAAAGCAGAACCACAAAAGACAGTTCATAGCCACTCCAGTGAGTTCATGATGGATCAAGCACTTCATAAAATCAGATTCTACCACCACCCACCAAGAACCCCACCTTCTTCTTCTTCTTCTTCTTCTTCTGCTGCTTCTGCTTTCATCTAACTTTCATCCCATCAAACTACAGAGAGAATCAGCAAAAGGGTACAGCTTTTTGTTTTTGCTTTCTTGAATCTAGGGTCGTTTCTATGCAGGTCTGTTTCTCTTGAGCCCAGCTTTGGCGTCTGATCTCAGGGCACCGCCACTGGAGTCACCCTCAGAAGAAGCGTCCATGGACTTGGCGAAGTTGCTTGACAAACCGGCGTAGAGGTCGACCACCCTCCGGATGTTGTTGTTGAGCTCGCGGATCAGCCCCACGTTCCGGCTCAGGCTGTCGGGGACCCTGGACTCCTGGTTCTGGTTTATCTCGTTGATCAGGCGCCTGTTCTGGTCCAGTAGGTCCTGCACCTGCACAAAGCTCTTCTGGAAGGTCTGCAATATCTTGCTGTCTATCTGGTGGTGGTGAGCCCCACCGCCGAACCCCGAGAGTGCGTCGCCCTCCATTTTACGCTTCGCTCGAGTCCCCCTTTGACCCACCAGAGAGAGATGGACCAAAAAAGGAAAAAAAAAAAATCCTGTCTTTGTTCAGGATCTCAATCTGCCCTGTTAAAAGAGGAAGATGGAGAATAAAGGACAGCAAGTGGGATGATGTTCTTACTAACAGGCCCAAAACCAGAAAAGATGAGGCATGAATTTCCACCAGCAGCGGCACTATGTTCTTGCGCTCTCTCTCTCTCTCTCTCTCTCTCTCTCTCTGCGCGTGTTTTGTGAGCTTTGACATTTCACGTCAGCCCCACTGCGGAACAAGTAGATCAAAATGGTATAATTTATTATTCTTTCCGGGGTTAAAAATGTTAAGCTATGACTGATGTGATATTACTTTAATATAACAAGCACCCATAATCCAAAAATTCATTCTTTAAACAGCGGATGCCTACCCCAAGAAGAACCCCAAAAAGACAGTTTTGTAAAGAGAGAGAGAGAGAGAGAGAGAGAGAGAGAGAGAGAGAAGAGAGAAGGAAACGCGATGTTGGGATTTGTTCAAGGCATTCGGCATAAAGGACAGGGTCTGATGGGTGAAATCATGACCTCAAAGGGTACTCTGTTTACCCTCAGATAGAGCGATCGGTTTACAAATTTATTTATTTTTTCCGAAGATGAAGATGAAGATGATGATGATAATTATGGATATTGATATTATGAGTCCATTATTGCTGCTATTATTGTTGTTCACAGGATTGTGGGAGAAAAGCAGATCCCGTTTCTATAAAAAGGAACCCCTTTTCATAGTACTAAGAAAAATGCCCACCTAAAAAGCTCAGTGTCCCCAAAAAAAGAAGAATCTTACGGAAACGAAAAAGGTCAAAAACGGTACAGAGGAAAAGATCAGGGAGGGAAGGGGAGGCCATAGCAAGAAGGGAGCATTACTGCTTGGGAACAGAACAGCATTTAACACATTGTTTGTTTTCGATCTTTATCGCGAGCAGACGACGACGACGACCACTGTAGCAAATTGCAGAACAGCCGATTCAACAAAACACCTAGAAGAATCAACAGAGGGGGAGATTTAAAGCTTTTTGATTCGCTGGAACAGTGTAAGCTCCAGAAATGCCGAGACAACCAAAGCGACAGCTCGGAAAGGAAATCTGGGTATTGACCAAAACCTGATTTTTAGAACCTGCAGGGTTCGTAAAGGAGGAGATTCCCATGTTTACATGCAGAGGATTCCGTGATTTTTTTTTTTATATCAAGACTGACAATTCTACAACTGCCAAAACTTTCCCCCCCCGGAAACCGATAGAAAAGAAGAAGAAGAGGAAACTGATAAAAATCTGAGACTCGCGTGCTGAGAGAATTCCGCGATCTAATAATCAGTACAAAGACTCCTTTTTTTTTTTCTTTTCCCGCATCGCTTTTTTTTTTTGAAATGGAATCTTCACTTTCAGCAGAAGTACAGGAATGATGGAACGATCGAAACCGACGTACCTCGAAAATCCGGAACATCGTCGAGAATCCGCGAGAAAAAAAGAGGAGAGGATTCCCGGGAAAAGGGAGCCGCTGCTGCAGTCGGGCAATCTCTCGAAGACGAAGACCTTGGAGGAGGAGGAGGAGGAGGAGAAGAAGACGACGTCCCTTTCTTGTTTGCTCTATGAATTCAGAGCGGATTTTCTAGAGAGAGAGAGAGAGAGAGAATGAGTCGATTTTGAGAGTCACGCTTGGTCCCCCCAGTCTCTCGGTGTCTCAATCTTATAGCTCTATCTATCTATCTACACTACTCTGTAATATCCAGCTATGGTAATTATTTTTCCTTCCTTTTTTTTTCCCCTTCCCTTCCCTCCCTCTATTCCCTTCAGACCGCAACGCCACGTGGCTTCCTATCCGATGATTACACGAGAAAATTCAAATAAAAAAGTGTTGAGAAATCCAAAACCCTCATTGAGAAATACACAATATCGACTTCTATTAACATTTTGATTCCCACAACCCCCCCGCCGGGCGGTTGGATTGCATTGTGGATTTGGTTAATTCAAGCTCTTAAACGATCGAGAAAGAAAAGAAAATGACGTCGAATCTCAAAACTTATTATCGGCAAATTCTCCGCATTTGGAAACCTCCCCTTTAAGGCCACGTGGGCATAGTCGAGAGTGTTACACAAAAGTTCTCGAGAATTTATCGGCGGTCGAGGGGGGGAAAAAAGGCTCAGGGTGGAATCCAGGGCATAAAGGGTTCTGGCCAAGGGAACACGTTGAGGCAACGATAGATTTAAACTCGATTTGTTTCGTATCAATCTTTTTACGATCTAGTGCAACGTCGTTTTATCTCTTCTGACATCTCGAACATTTCTTTTCACTCGAAGTCCGAATCGATAAATAAAGGCGCTCCATTTTTGTCATTGTTATTATTGTTTTTTTTTTCCTTCAAAGGGGACCTGCAAACGGGAGGAGAAAGGAAAACAAGGATTTAAACAAGGAAAAATGAAATTGTGACGCAATTGGCATGGTTTATGGGGGTGGACAGCCCAATGTCCCCCGGCTAGCCGATCTTCGTTTTGGCCGAGAAAGGAAGCTGGACTTTAAAAATAAAAATAAAATAAAATAAAAGGGTGTCCGTTTAATGTATCCTCGCACCTAAATTCGACATCCGCGCCCCATAATAAGGCGACGCAAAAAGTCAGAAATATAACAGACGAAAAATAAAATACGCTCTCGCACCAGTTAAAATAAATGCGAGATGTGCGCAATTTTCAGCATGAATCTATCATTTCGGAGTTTCAAGCTTGAAAAATAGAAAGGAAAAAAAAAATCAAAACACGAAATTAAGTCGCCGGACTAAGTTAAAATTGTTTCGGGAAAATATGTTTACTACGAAGTTTATGGTACTAAAAACCGGTGATATTAGAACTTTTGGGACATATTTTCGCTAATGATATTAGAAGAGTGGCGGAAAATATGTCTGCATATCGCTGGCAATGTGGGGTAATATTTGTCGTTTATGGTATGTGGGTGCAAATAGAATTAAGAGCGATCCATGGAATTGGACGAACCTGATGAGATCACGTTTATATAAAGAGAAGATTAGTTAACTCACATGTCCTTTTCGATCGTCAATGGATTATTTTGTTTCGTCACTTTTAATGTTCAATCTGGTACAAGAATCATTGGCGAGTTTGACTAGGATATATGCTCGAGTTTATCTTCATATGTAAAACAAGTAACGGGGAACGTGTAAGGAGGACGTAAAATACTGATTTTTAGAACGTGTAGGATTTTTTTTTTGCCGGGGGCGGGGGGGGGGGGGGGGTGGGGTTTATGTTGTAGTGTGCATATAAGTTTTATCACGTAATCAATTAAGAAATTTATCAGAAAAAAACTTGAAATTTATTAATATTGGCTTAATTCTCTAAAAAATCATCAACTTTAGGTACAGTTTCAAATCTATCCTGGGTATTTCTTTTGTCTCCGAGAAAATTTCAAACTTTAGGTACAGTCTCGAATTAATCTGTCACGAATGTTATTTTGTCTTAAAAAAATAATAGATTTTATATGTGTTTTCAAACCTAGCCCGTGGTCCAAAACCCATTTTGATGTGGCATTTTCACGTGGATAAAAAAAAAATTGCTTTAGCAAAATAATGGGGCGATAGGTGTGGATCGACATGGCATTTCCACATGGATATTAAATCCTCCATAATAAAGAAATTCTTCAAAATAAAACTGTTCTAGGATATAACTAGGGATAACTAATGGATATTTTTTGACAGAGGGCTAATGCAACAGATTTGAAATTAGAGAAAAAAATTAATGATTTTTTCTTAGATAAAAAAAGTTTCGAATACCTTATCCAAAAAAAAAAAAAAACAGTTCGGGATAGATTTGAGATTGAAACTAAAGCTTAGGGTTATTTTTAGACAAAAAAAATGTGGGTAAATTTGAAACTCGAAATTGAAGGGTTTTTTTTTGACAAAAAAAAAGTTGGGGGTTAGATTTGGGGGTTTTTTAAGGTAATTTGGTTCAAAAAGAATCAATCAGACGCAGCCATTTCGCTTTCTAGAGCTGGTTCAAACCTCCAGGTAGTTTGGACAATGTACATGCACGTGCGTGTCACGTGCGGTTTGGCTGGTCCATAGATTCCGGAGATACCTTAAGGCGGCAAAATTGTTGTAAACATTCATCAGTTTGCAGTTGCACAAGGAGAAAGAGGTATGAAAAGTCAAAGATATCGCCACCTTGTCCTATCGTTTTCATCGATTAGATTCTCCCAAGACTTCAATTTACATAGCACAAGACACGGTGATAGAAACCACCACGTGTGTGTATACGTACGATACGAATAATCTCTAAACCTTAATGCGATGTGTGATGTCATTATTAAATCACGATAAATTTCAATTCAGTCCATAAATTACATGAGAATGTTTAAGATCGAAAGATAATTCAATTTAGCAAAATCTACAGCTGTGACTTTTAATTCGTTAAATTTGAACGGTGGACAAAGAAAAAATTATAGGTGAATTACGCAAGTAAGACATTCATCTCAAATCATGATATAATAATCGATGCTATCAATAATGATAGACATTCCCAAAGTAAATGGATAAAAAGACGGAATCCTTAAATTCATCATTTTTTAAGAGCCCAACTCACCATATAATGATTCATTTTATCAAATAAAAGTTCAGAAAATACATTGCACACTAGGTCAAAGTCTAAGAATCAATTAAGAATGACACAAAATTTAACAAACTTGGTGGACGTAACAACACAAAATAAACTAGGGCAAAACCTGCCGACGACACCATAATAGAAAGTCCCATAAAAAAATAAAAAAAATAAAGACTCTGTATTTTTTTTGGGGGGTAAAGAAAAACAAAGACTATGTTTATTTCGAAAGAAATGAATGATTTTATAAATAAATCTATTTCGAAAAAATGATTGCTTATATCGTTTAAAAAATGAATAAATGAAAAAATAGTTTATCATCTACAAAAACGTTTAGACATAAATTGTTAATAAATAATAAGCGATACAAATTATCATTTGAAAAATATTTGGCAGATCATTCATTTTTTCTGTGTAATAAACAGAGTTTTAACAAGTGGAGGAAGATCACATACATATAAAAAGCATAAGAACCTCATAGTCATGCGATGTGAGATGCGTCAACACATGATTCTATAAGAGAAAAAAAAAATCTCATCGAAACAATTATTGCAAAGCCATTATGTTTATCTTCAACATTTGACAATTTTTCGGGATAATTACACTCAATTAAATCTATTGGTTTTTCCATATTATGTCCCCGAATGATTTTGTGTTTTGTACATCTTTAAATTCGGCAGGAATTCATATATCAGTTCGCAAAATTGATTATATAATTCTGGATGACCAAAAAACTAACCAGAAACAAGATTTTCTTTTTATTGCTTAAGCGTTCCTTCGCATTGTGATGATCGTGCTTGAATCAAGACTTTTCACATGCCACCTTGGATTATTTCTTCTGTTTTCTCGACAAAGTATATTTATACATAAATTATCGTAGATAATAACTTTTTTTATAGACTAATTATTTTGAACGATACGAATGTTTTTCAAATTATTTATTCTCTGTGAAATAAATGAAGCCCATGTGTCACGTCCATACGGGACATTTGGGTGCACCAAGGTGGAGTCGTGATAATTTCATGACTCGTGGAAAGTAGGTGGATCGATGGCCACCTGATCTTTGCATTTTCTTTTTCGCTTAATAAAAATCTATGGACTGATCTGGACAAAGTTATGGTTAGGTTTTTCTTTAGTTATATCGCAATAATTAAGGACAATAAGTCGTCGTCATTGACATTGGACGATGCTCACGCCAATAAGACAATCCGAGATCACGCCTTAATCCAAATAGTTAGTGGAAAAAGGTGTCATCTAATAAGTGTTCCCAATAGACAAATGGGCTTTGGGATTTTTGATTAGTTTAAGGTCGTCATGATCACATGTTGCCCCGCTTCTTTTCCAGATCTAGGGTCGCTTACGATTCATATACGAGTGGGATTAGACACTTGATAAGTCGATTTTAGGTTTCCTTATCTCTTCGAATGCAACTTATCCAAATGATTCGGCAACCATCAGGACTTGGGTGCGCCGTGACCCATACGAGGCTTTTGTTTGCGGCGGATGTCCGGTTGGATTGCTTGGGTCGTGCCGTGACGTGCTCGCTCGATAACTAGAGAGAATGCCGAGCCGTGGGATCATGAGACCAGAGTCTAGTGGCAGGAAAGTATGTTGAGGGATCCATGAGGGTATCCGTCCTCAAAGTCGAAAGGTCATTGTGCTAGTACTCCTTTTTAAGACCCCGAGCCCCATGATTGCATATGTTGTCGCCCATTTCTGGACGACCAATCTGCTGCCTTGGGTTTGCATTGGAGACTTCA
The DNA here is from genome assembly GCA_028455895.1 of Rhodomyrtus tomentosa. Classification (NCBI taxonomy): domain Eukaryota; kingdom Viridiplantae; phylum Streptophyta; class Magnoliopsida; order Myrtales; family Myrtaceae; genus Rhodomyrtus; species Rhodomyrtus tomentosa. Next base: position 40,112,085 of record JAPCWY010000004.1, read on the forward strand.
ATGAAATCATGTACAATTGGGAAAAAGATGGGAAAAGAGACGCAATATACTACAGAATGGCTGCCTTCCGAGAGATGCTAAGTGACTGTGCTCTCATAGACATGGAAAGCAAAGGATGTGCGTACACATGGGCAAACTACAAGGATGGAATAGAACTGGTTAAAGCAAGGCTGGATAGAGCCGTTTGTAGCATGGAGTGGAGAGTACTTTTTCCTGAAGCATAAACCTTTGCTCTTCCAGCAGTTGGCTCATACCACAGCCCTTTATTACTATCTTTAAGGGCGCCTCCACCTAAAAGAAAGAAAGAATTTCGCTTTGAGACCTACTGGTTAGATGACCTCGAATGCAACGACATTGTCAGAGATGCTGGATTGACCAAGGGGAAACCAATTCAATCTTCACAAGCAAGACAAGAAGAATGGCTGTTGCTTTAACAAAATGGAGCGGGAAGAAATTCTCTAACGCAAATAGACAGATTGATCATCTAACGAGCAAACTCACAGGGGTGACTAACTGAAAAGAAGGAAGTGGAGATAGAGAAACCAGCCAGGCGATCAAAGAACAGCTAGAAAGATTATGGAGGCAAGAGGAAATGTTCTGGAGCATGAGATTAAGAATTAGCTGGCTTAAATGGGGAGACAGAAACACCAAATACTTTCACGCCACTACAGTCCAAAGGAGACAAAGAAACAAAATTTCTATGTTAAAAATGGAAGATGACAGCCGAAGCCGTGATCCCACAGTCCTCAAATCTCACACAAACTCTTACTTCCAGTCCTTGTATGAATCCACGGGGGCAAGAAACTGTTAAATATCTCTTGAATTTTATGCACTCGGTTTGGTTTATCACCCAACCTGACATATTTTTTGTGCGACCTAAAAGTGGAGAAAAAGTTGAGATTTGATTCGTGACGCGGAGAGTTGAGTCGATAAGCCCTATTTTTATATTGCGGCTAGGGTTTATTCTATTGTACGGAAGATTTTCGTCACATGAGAGTTTTGTGAGCCGTATGCTTTGTTGAGTTGCGAAAATCGACTTCTGTAATCTGTACTCTCTTTTATTATAGTGGAATCTTGTCTTTTGCCTCGCTCGTGGATGTAGATCACCTTGATCGAACTACGTAAATCCTTATGTTCTGTGTTTATTTTTCCGCATTTGTTTCAACATAAACATACAACCAGTCTTATATCAATGCCCACACCTTGCTAAGGAGGAGATGAATGAGGCTTTAATGCGCAAAGTGACCATGGAAGAATTCAAGGAAACTGCTTTTAGTATGGGAGCTATGAAGGCTCCGAGGACGAATGGTTTAAACGGTCAATTCTACCGGCATAATTGGGAAAATATTTAGGAAGATGTGCTCAATTTAGTGGATGGATTCTTCACCGCAGGCTACTTCGACCCCTCCTTAAATCACATGCACATAGTGCTCATACCGAAGGTAGCCAACCCAGAGAATATTGCTCAATTCAGATCGATTAGCCTCTAGAACTTCAGTTACAAGATTATCTCCAAAGTCTTGGCCAACCGTCTCAAGCCTTGGCTCCTAGGATTGATATCCCTCGAGCAGAGCACATTCGTCAAAGGGAGACAGATCTAAGATAACATTTTGATTGTCCAAGAGATTCTCCACCAGCTTCGCATCAAAAAAAGGGAAAGGAAGTTCCAAGGCGTCTTGAAACTGGATATGAAAAAAGCTTATGACAGAGTAGAATGAGACTTTCTCCTTAATACAATGAGAAAGATGGGCTTCTGTGAAAGGTGGGTTCAGCTAGTAAAACATTATATCTCATCAGTCTCTTACAACATCAGAGTCAATGGAGAATCCCTCCAAGAATTTCAACCATCTCGGGGTATCAGACAGGGGGACCCACTCTCTCCATATCTCTTCATAATCATAGCGAATGTCCTCTCATGTTTTCTTAACAAAGCAGTGGAGGATGGGGGAATCAAAGGAATAAAGTTAAACAGATGGTGCCCAACTCTCTCACACTTGATGTTTGCCGACGATGCTATTTTCTTCTTGAATGGGACCGTACTAGAATGCCAAAACCTGGCAAACGTTCTGAATCATTATTGCTATGTGTCGGGACAATCTATTAACTTGAACAAGTCAGGTATTCTCTTTAGCAATGGTTGTCCTGAACAACAAAAGAGGAATATGGCTGGATAGTTGCGCGTCCCCATTATAGAAAAAACAGGAAAATATCTGGGCATACCCTCAGACTGGGGACAAACGAAGAAGCAAATGTTCGTGTGGATCCTCGCAATGGTTAACCAAAAGCTAGAAGGCTGGAAAGAGAGGTCAATGGCAAAGGTGGGTAAAGAGATCCTTATTAAAACAGTGGTACAAGCACTTTCTCAGTACACAATGTCCATCTTTAAAATCCCACTATCAATTTGCACGGCAATAGAGCAAAAAATTGCTTCCTTCTGGTGGAAGCAGAGGCCAGATAAAGCTGGAATCCACTGGAAAAAATGGGATCTTCTGAAAGAAAGGAAAGACAGGGGGGGCTCGGCTTCAAAGACCTCATTGCTTTCAACAAAGCAATGCTAGGGAAATAAGCATGGTGCCTTATATAAGACCCAAACACACTATGGAGTCTACTGATGAAAGGACTTTACTACCCGAGAGGAGTATTCTAGAACGCCAGTAAAGGACACCGTCCATCCTGGGGGTGGCAAAGTCTTTTGGTGGGAAGAGAAGCGATTCACGCTGACATCAGATGGAAGGTTGGTGACGGCAACAAAAGTAACGTAAGAGAGGATATCTGGCTCCCATCAAGTAGGATCGGAGGCTCTGCTAACCTAAACGATCCCGGCTTAGTGAAGGATCTAACAGATCAAGAGACCCACCAATGGGACTCCAGACTGGTATCTGACACATTTGACGGAAGGGTGTCGTCAGGGATTCTAACTCTACTTTTAAGCCAACACCATTCATAAGATAGAATCATTTGGACATGCAACAATACTAGCATCTACTTAGCAAAAGGAGGCTACAACAGGTTGTGCACCCAGACAACACAACAAAATCAATCTGCAGGCTCCTCCTAACACCTCCCTCCGAAAAACCTATGGACTAAAATATGGCAGTTAGACTCCTACCCAAAGGTCAGATTTTTTCTCTGAAGCGCCTGCAACAACGCATTACCCACTATGGAAAACCTCCATCGAAGAAAATCAGCCCCGGATCCTCTCTGCCCTTTATGTCGCCAAGCTCCCAAAACGATCGAACACATGCTCTTGCTCTGCAGCTGGACGAAGCAAATCTGGTCAGATCAGTGCTTAAACATAGACAACAACCCCATCAAGATCTCAAGATTTGATATTTCGCTGCAAGAAAAATTTACTAATAAAGTCTTCTCACTCCCTAATAACCTCCCAGCGCTCCCCCTTCTAACCAATGTGCTCTGGGTCACTTGGAAGGCCAGAAATGAGTTCGTCTTCCAAAGAAGGAAGCCAAGCCCCTTGAGCATCATGGAAGAAGCAGTAAACATGTTAAAAATTTACGCAATATGGGGCCAACAGGACCAACACAAACCACTGCAGAAGAGACACACCTCACTAGACCATTGGACTCCCCCGGCTAAGAATTGCTCTAAACTGAACGTAGATGCTTCGTGGTGCTGTGAAACCATGGAAGGTGCAGCTGCTGGGATACAACGAGATCATAAAGGGATAACTTTCGCCGGGTTTGCATCAAGCTTCAAGGCCCCCTCAACCTAGATCGCCGAAACCCTAGCTGTTAGAGAAGGACTTCTAAGTTTGAAGAAGACTCGCAAAACTAGAGGTAACGCAAAGTACACAGATAAAGTAGATATGGAAATCTTCCTTGAAACTGACTGCTTGTCGTGCTGCCAATGGATTTTGGGCCGAGAAGAAGCTCCATGGCCTACAAGAGATGTGGTGGATGAGTGCAAACACCTGCTGGCCCAACTCAAAGTAGTCTCAATAGCATACTGCCCAAGGAGTGCCAACCATGCAGCCAACTAGGTTGCGCGAGCCCAACGCACGAAATCTCTAAGCCCGAATTGGCTATCAAATCCACCCTCTGAGTTATCAACTCTGTTATGCTTAGACTTTGACTCCCCATGTAATTCGATTTCACACTATTAATATAAGAATTGATATTTCTGACCCACCCCAAAAAAAAATAGGGATAACGGCATAAGTACTATTTGAACTTTGAACCAAGGTACGACATGATTCCTGAACTTTTAATTTGTTTAATATGGTCCATAGGCTTTTGGTACATATTTAATTTAATCCATTAAAGTGTGTGCTTAATTTTTTCATGAAAATATCAAATGCAGTCCTTTTCTTAATTTAAGATCACGGAAAACATTGTACATTTTTTAGGTGCGCACAAGCTGCCCGGACACCTCGGTTATAAAAAAAAAATATTGTACATTTTCATATGCTGCAGTGACTAAATTAAACATGTACCAAAACTTCAGGAACTATATCGAACAAACTAAAAGTTCAGGGATCATATTGAAAAAGTTAAAAGTTTAAGGACCACATTGTACGTTGGGCCGAAATTCAGATGTGTCATTTTCCTATCAAACACATGCGGTCGTCTAAAATGGGGGTAAGATCAAATTAAGGTAACAGATCACAAGCATATTCTGCTCGCCAGGGTTGGACCGAAAAGAGAGCAGCTACAAGTGGGCCGAAGTTGGCTCAACGATCCGGACGTACTACACAAGAAAGATCTCGCTTGTTCACGCCATGTGAGGCCAATGCGAGCTCGCTTTTAAACCAGAGTAGAGAGGGATCCATTGCATCTTTGCCAGTTACGAGCCTCCTTTCTGCTGAAAAGAAGATGGCTTCAGAGGTTCTCGCCATGCCCCCTCATCTTCTGTTCTTGCGTTCTTGTTTTTAAGCTCTTCTTTTTGACCTGATTTCGTGTTTCATGGCAGGATGAGTTCAAGGAGTACGCAGAGAAGGCCAAGTCATTGCCGCCGAGCACAAAAGAAGCAGACAAGCTGGTGCTCTATGGGCTGTACAAGCAAGCCACCATTGGAGCTGTCAACACCAGTATAAAAAGAGAAATTTTTAGACCAATGTTTGCTCCGAAACCATTCACAATCGTGCACTGATTAACCTCTTTGTAATGACAGGTCGACCCAGGTTCTTCAGCCCCACGGACAGGGCGAAATGGGATGCTTGGAAAGCCGTTGAAGGTCCGAGCTACAATCGAAACAAGCCATTCATCTGAATCTTACAATTTTTGTGGAATTTCTTATGACCTGAGAAGGAATCGTTCGGTTTCGTCTTTTATGGTTTGTTTTTCAGGGAAGAGCAAGGAAGAAGCAATGGCTGGTTATGTAGCCAAGGTGAAGCAACTGCAGGAAGTGCCCTCCACATGAATTGAATTCCATTCCTTTCCCGTTTGGACTTTTGCGACTTCCGAAACTTAGTCAAGCTGTTTTGTTTACGAAACGCGACGAGTCCTTGAATTTGATTCCGTCTTCAATAACAGTCGTTTCTGCAAGTGTCTATCTCTATTAGTACATGGCAGAGAAACTGTCCAGCCCCTACTTGAAGATCCATCTTTTGGGTCTTCCCTTGCGACAAATCCAAACAAATACCGCCTCTATGTCACAGAAAAGTGGGGCGCGCGATCCATTTGCGCAGCCCCTAAGTAATTTTGTCCTCTAACTTAAGCCTAAGGAAAAACCGGACTTTGATTACTGCGTTTTTGAGCAATTTGGGCAATTAAAATGACCTTTCGCTCGACACTTTGTGCACGGTATGGTTTTCAGCCCTGGTTCGTCGCCACCAAGCAATTGATATAAATCGTCCACGAAATTGAACCTGATAAGCCCGCCTTCCTTGACCGATCCAACTCCACGACACGTCGAGCATGCTATGATCTTCAAATCACCGCATTTCCTGCACATACCGAGCGAGCTGCACACAACAAGACATATGCAGGTTTTTTATAATGTTTAGATGAAACATGCTCGTGTAAGAACGAAGGATTGTGCTCTAGAAACAGAATCGACGTGCCATCGTAATTCCATCATTTCTGGCCCAAACTTCAGACTTTTTATAGGTGAGCGAATGCAAGTGATTTCTCTACACCTAATCAGCAGATAGCGGATGAACTGACTAAAGTTAAACCCAATAATGTTAGGAATGAACCTTTGCGGATCACGGTCAGCTCATCCAAAGATAGAGAACATGAAGAAAGACCACAAAACTAGCTCATGGGAAAATCCAAATACTGTTGAAAAGACAGTATAGATATTTGATGACTTCCTCTTTGAACAAGAATCTTTTCCCTAGTTTCTCTGTGAAAACTAGTCTGAAGCAAATTCGTAACAGAAGCATAACCGAACAGCATATGAAGGCATCTGAAGTAAACAGGAGAAGGGCCAGGAAAAGCAGAAACCTCCTCTGTGAAGCAGAAATGAAAGAGTCGACTCTTGGCGCAGCAATTGTGGCACACAGAAGCAGAGTGCCCACCCCAAAACCTGCAATCTCACTTGCTGTTATGTTTTCCATCCTCTCTCTCTCTCTCTCTCTCTCTCCCCCCCCCCCCCCCCTCCCAATTCACTCCTCCACCAGTCAGCAGTCTGCACCACCAGCCACAGACGTATGAATTAATCACGGCAGTGAATCGAAATTCTCGTAAATTGAGTTAAAAATCGAATCTTTCATAGCAAGTACAGAGCACCATATGCTCTGCATATTTGCATCATCCTCAGGGAGAAGCTGCTACTTAACTGAATCACGTGAGGTGAAAGAGATAAACAGCAAGATATGTCAACTTTAAGCGCACACCATTCTCACTGGGTTTAAAAATCTTAACGCCGATAAGCAGGAGGGAGGACTGACCTTCCGAGATTTCTGATGAGACGAGGCTACGGATGCAGAGAGCTGTGGAGAGCAAGAGGATGAAGCTGAAGATTATCCGCTTCTTTCTCAACTTCCTTTTTGGGGCTGATTGGGCCTTCCTTGGGTGGATTTCATATTTTGGGCTTTGTTGAGAGGCCATGTCTGAAGTTCGAACAAGATTTGGAGTTCATAAGAGGCTAATCGCAAATCTCAGCCACCCGAATCAAGTGGCCACCTCTGGCCCCGGGAATATCCCCAACCCCTTTGGGATCTTTTATGTTGTAATATCGAACATCTATAATGTTACTACGGCACTTCACGAATGAAGTACATATTTCGAAACCACCCCCCCCCCCCCCCCACCCCAAAAAAAAAAAAAAAACGTCGCTTCGAGATCGTATAAGTTGAGTGCATGACGGGTTACTCCGAATATTCAGATTACTAAGCCATGAAGCTAGCTGCATATGTACTCATCAAGATTGAATTCACGCGGAGATTAAACGCATGCATGACCCTCATGTTCGATTCTCCAAGCTGTTCAAAGGGAGTTTTTTGCCTTGTCGTAAAAGCTCGATATTTATCATTTGTTCAACGCAAAACGTAATCCACATGAACCGACGTAATCGATGCGAATTCGTATTCTCGACGACCCTCACGTCGGACAATCGATGGTTGGTCTTCGTCCGACTTGCAAGAAACGTTCAACCTTGAAGAAATTTCACCTCTTGAAAGACAAGATTCAAATCGATCACGCTAGCTTCTTTTTTTCAACTGAGACTGCGCCCCAATTGAAGTGCACTGCGGTTGAAACTTGGGGCACACAGCAAGCTATGCTACGTGAAAGGCAAGTCAGTCCTTCCCTAAAGAGGGCTAGAAATAACAAACCATTTCAGAAATATTTTCCTTAAAATTAAAGCTTGTATCGTTTGAAAAATAGTTTGTTAGTTTGAACGTGTTTTCAACATCGATAACAATTTATGTCTAAATAATTTCGTGATGATGAAGCTATATATATTTCTCCTTTATTTTTCTAAGTGATACGAATGATAACTTTTTAATATATATATATATATATATATTTTGCAGATCGTTATATTTTATGAAATAAACGGAGCCGAGGTTGTGTCCATTATTGCCTCCTCACGTATTGTCAAAACCTCAATTAAGTCCTCGCGAACACTATCGGATAAGAACCGTCAAATTGTGACTACAGACCATTCGCACTAGGCAGGTTCTTGGTAAGTTCCTAATCGAGATATCTACCTGCCCACAGAGAAATTTGGTTGCAACGTACGGATGATAGTTTCAAGACAATCTTTGTTCCGGTCAAACGTGTGCACATGCAGCTTGTGGAATTTGAGGTCTGGGGACTTAGATTATAATAGAAAAAATGATGTAAATGTTCTCTAAATTTTGTCCCAGTATATAATATGAATCATAAACTTTTAATTCATTTGATGTAATCTTAAACAATTCATAAATATTCAATTTAACTTCTAAATTATATAAAGATGTTTAATGTCGTCATTTATTAATTCAAGTTAACGAAATCTATTCACGTAACTTTAAGTTTGAACAATAGACAGTAAAAAAAGTTCACATAAAATATTCATCTCAAATTAGGTTATAATAGTCCATGTTATGACATAACATAGACATCTTGGCGTTAGATTTTTTTTCCTTATCTGAAGTAAATGGATGTAAGGATGAATATAGTGACTCATCATTTTTAATAATGCAACTCAACATATATTGTCTTATTTGTGGTTTGAGCAAACGAAGTGACTACCTTGGACATACATCAATAGCTCACGGACTGCATCGAACAAATAAAAAAGTTCAAGGTTGACATTTGGATTAGAGTTCAGGATCACTCGTGTCACTTTTGCATTATAATATCATAATAAACAAGCCAAGTAATCGGTAAAAATATAGCAGAAGTGTCAATATTTATGTATGGAGATCACTTTAGTGTAAATATTTTTTTGGGATCACTTAAGTATCAAATCGAAAAAAAAATGATCAGTTAAGTGCCAACTCCTATGAAGTCGCCGGAATTGGCATTAAAGTGATCTTTTTCTTGTCGAAATTGGCACTTCACTGATCCAAACAATAATCACTTTAGAGCCATTTTTTTAAAAGGATCACTTAGTGCCAATTCCGGTGACTTCATCGAAGTTGGCACTTAAGTGATTATTTTTATTTTGATTTGATACTTAATTGATTTTAAAAAAATATTAGCACTAAAGTGATCTCCATATATAAATATTAAACTTTTGTTGTACTTTTTTTTTATAATCAAGGTGTCCGGGCCAGCTTTCGCCCCTCACTATTCATCGGGGGAGATTAGCTCAACAACCCAATGTCATGGCCCCTCAATTAAATCATAGGTGCTCATATGAGGAATCGAACCTGGATCAACGTGCATAACTATACAATTCTAAATTAGCCTTAATTAACTGAGCTACCTATAGATGGGTAACTTCTACCCTAATTCTGCCCCAAGTAATCTCATAAAATGGTCCACTAGAAAAGCTGATGCACGGATGTTTCGCAGAGAGACATCCTCCAATGCATAGTTATTTGCTTTGTGATGGATTAGCACCTACTAGCAATAGCTTTAATAATTTTTCTTGGACATTTCAGATAATTATTGTTTGACGTGAACGACGATCCAAGGCGGACCATGCCCTGATTGACACGTGGCTGGCGGGCTTCCTTGGAATAGTCAATTGTAAATTTTCATTGCAATCTCTTCTTTTCATTTTGTCCCGAAGCGCGGCAGTCCGTAAATTCTCCATGACCTCATTATATTTCTAGACCCTCCCCTCTAATACTTTGCCGACACTAATTACTTCCATAAACTAGAGGTGTAAAAAAAATAGAGCTATCAAATTAAATGAGTGGGGGTTGGTTCTAACATATTTTTAATTATGTTTTTTTAACTATAAATTGCAAATGACTTGAAGATGACAAACATCCGACAAGTATATGTCATGCCATTATCGTTGACTCTCTCTTGTATGATTTTGTCTTTTCGGTTATTGGTGTTGCGCACATTCGGCTTTGGCAACGGTATATTAGTGACGCAGTGTGAATCATAATAGGAATCGATCACAAACAAGCGTGATAGAAATTCTCAAAATTCAATGTCAAAAATTCTATTTGTCTCAAACATCATAAAACTAACCCTACTAGGATTCTAAACAACAAAATTCGAAATTACAAAACTGTCACTAGCAATAAAATTAAGCAAAAAAAAAACTAAAAAAATAAAAAAAATCTATCTAAACGATCACGAATTGCCAAAATCCATCGTAGTTCACGGCTAAAGACTGTTAGTATTAATCAGGAGGCCGTTTCGCTTCAACCGATCGAATTTGAGTCCGTTTCGAAGTCGTCGACTACTGAATTCGCCAGTCATAGGTGCATCATCGCTTCGACTTTTGTTTGAATTTCTACCTGTCCAATCGATCCAAAAATGCACTGCTAATATTCACCACATCAATTAGGATGCCTTGGCTTCATGAAAAAAATTATGAAAAATGAAAATGATTGTCCTAAAATTAATTTTCTAGAAAACGGTTTGTTTTCTTTTGTTTGGTGATATATGACCGAAAATATTTTCTGGTGTTTGTTTCTCATGATTTTATCTTAGAAAAAAGAAATAACAAATTATTTTTTTATTAATTGTATACTTTTTTATTTCATTATTTTTTTATTTTTCTTTTTTCTTTTTTCCTTTTATCTCCTCGGTCACCGAGTCATGGTGAGGTTCGACCTCACTTGAGACTAGCGAGGATGAGACTCATTGGGCAACCTCAATCCAGTCTCGGCCTCGCCAAAAAAAAGAAAAAAAGAAAAAGAAAATAAAATACAATAAAATATTAAAATATTAGAATAAACTATTAAAAATTCGAGAGGAGCAATTTCGCCAATTTTAGCAGGAAAATATAAAAAAGTCATAAACTTATTGTATTTGTGTCAATTTAGTTCTAAATTTTTTGTATTTATATCAATTGAACTCATTCGGTCAATTTTGGCATGAAATTACTGAAGTGGACGCTAGCCGTCATATGTGTCACAAACGACGTTGACGTCAATATTTTATAATTTTTTTAAAAAATAAATTTTTAATGATTTTTTTTTTCATTTCATGCTAGCTGCCATATTTGAGCGAGGACCATTGTGACATCTTGCATTAACTCACTAAGGTAGTGTATGCTTCCAAGGAGGTCACCCATCCTAAGAGTGCTTTGGCCTGAGCACGTTTAACTTTGGAATTCCAAGACTAAGCATTGCCGCTATGTCAAAAGGCAACTCTATAAGTTAATTTAAGTTTTCACGCGCGCGCGCACACGCACATGTGTGTGTGAAAACTTAAATTAACTTTATATATATTAGAATCACTTCCTCCCTATATAGTGCATAGTTCAGTTCGTTTTTGCCCCTTTTGCCATCCTAGAAACTTGTCTGGAGCCGCTCCTTGTCTAGGCCCTTTAACCCCGACGACTATTCCCCACCCTCATCGGATGGATGTTATAGGCCCACCAGTTTTCATGTGATTTAACACCTATTAGAGATATTGTCCACTTTAACTCGTCACATACTGAGTCTCATGGTTTTGTCCTTTAATATACAAGTAAGTCAACTTATCAGGAGGTCACTCAACCTTGAAGTGTTATCACTTAAGCATAAAGTTAAGCATTGTTGTTACGTCAAAAGATGCATTCATTAGTTAATTACACACACACACACACCTATCTATGCACCAAACATGGGGAGAGTGACTCTGGAATATAATACACACACATACACACATACATACGTACGTACATACGTATGTACAAACATGCATACGTACTTGCTGGAGCATCGGACCTTGTCAACAAATTCATGTTGAAGATGTCCATTGCACAAGAGAGTTGCTGATTCAATGATCAAGTTGTCTATTTCACAGCCGTCAATCGGCTATCGAGATACTGACATACAAGCCTATTGTCAATTGCGAGACTTTCTATCTACTATCTAATGACCGGAGGATGTTCTCATTGATCTTTTTCGCTGTTAGATGATCTCTAACAATGACTATTCGGCTTTCAAGGATGACAATGGATTTAGGGTTACTTTGCATTTGGTTCCTAGTTTTACGAGTCTCAAATATTTTATAGGTTTCAATAGTCAAAGTTCAAGGCTCTTGGTGTTTTAATAAGTTTTCTTGTTCCCGGGTCTTTATTGTGTTTTCTAGTTCCTATGTCATTAATGTTTTGTAGTTTTCATGTCTTGAATGTTTGTCAATTTCCTATGTAATAGTCCGGAGAGTCAAAACCTCCAATATAAAACAATGGATCCGGATTGCCTAATCTTTCCTCAAAAGCTTAAGCATATAACTTTGCAATCCGGACCGTTTATTTTTGGACGGACGGCCCGGATCTCCGATTTTTAAGAGTCAATTTTTTGAATTTTTTATTAATATTTTTATTAGTTATAATCTGGGACATCCATTCATAATATGAACGGTCCAAATTGCAAGGTTAGTGCCTAAACTTCTAAGGAAAGTTTAAACGATATATTTCCTAATACAATGACTTGACAATTGAGAATATATGAGATTTGTCTTTTTGTGAGCAAATATCTATCCCCGACATCTCAATCCTTGGAAGTTGGATTTCTTCTTCGGTGGTAAGCCAAAGAAGAACCGTACAATCGGCCAGTGATATTTTGTAGGCCCTGGTGATGAGCTTCTCCCGTTCGAAGTCATGTCTCCTCGACTGGTGATATTATGGAGGCCTTGGTGCCGAACTTCGTCAATCCCGATTGTGATCCTTGGTTGATGATATTCTATATGCCTCGGATCTAATCGTAATCTATATTGCATTTTCCATTTATCCACCGAAATCACTCAAAACATATCTTGCCCCTCCTGCGCCGCATTACGCGCACGCACACGTACTCAAATCTGTGAGGCCAATTAACTTCGGCTGCAACCGTGACCACCCGTTCCATCGTGAAGCCAGCATGATTACCCGCTTGTGGAGCCATAAATTTCGGGCATAGGACCGCCGACGAATCAATGAACACCAGTTGTTCAATTTCGTCTTCCCGTTATCTTCACATTCCAATATATATATACACACACACAATGCCGGCTGCGATTGCCTCCAATCTTCGCACCTTTAATTTTCTCGTCAATCCGCGTTTCTCGTCCGAGAATCGACAAAAGGCCCACCCTCCACATCCCTCGTCAATTTCCACATTGATCAACAATCTGAAAGGTGCTTTGCCAGACGCTTTTTCGGCGAAACGGAATCGCATCCAAAATATTCAAAGCGTCTTGCGTTAACTAAAGCTCACACGGCCTTGCCAAACTCGCCTTTTGGAACTTGGAGAAAAGCTTATGATAACTCGATGATGAAACCCTAGCTAGCATATTTCTGGTCATTGCCTACTCGGAATCCGTACAAAGAAAGCATTTTCAACAGATCCGTGGGGCCTTGCGAAACAAAAGCAATGAGGACAAAAACACATGGGAATTGGCAGTTACCTTCGTCGACCAGCTCTTCGTTGGAAGGTTTCCCATGTCTCCGGAGGTCAGAACTCGTCCTTGCGTCATGGTCCTCGGGTTTTGATTTCTGCACCGTGGACCACCAACTCTCGTTCAATTCTCGTTACCTCTGGATATCTCGCTGCATTGTGTGGTGCAAGCGCCCGGTCATGTCAACACACCTCACAGATCTTTGGACTTTCTTGTGGCCGCGACCTCCCTGCAATGGGCTACGGTTGTAGGTCCGCTTGCCGTCCGAAAAAGACGGCCGGAGCACGAGCCGTGTGTCCATGAGAGGAGAAATTATTAGCCCAATGGCGTGTAGCATGCGTATTAAATTGAATTTGGACAATCGTGAATGGTGAGTCCCGTCGTGGGTCATCGGCATATCGAACGATCCATATTCATGTTACCACGGGAATGAGGTTCGCTAAATACGACGCGCGGGCCATTTTCATCTTGCGCACCCCTGGTAGCTGAGCAAAAAATACATATACTAAAGAGAAAAGCAGAAAAATGAACAATCCCATGTTTATGCACGGAAGAGGGGTTGGTCCTGAAATTTGAGACCATCGTCGACTTGTCCCCGAGTCCAAAACTTCTTATGGAAGGGCATAGTTTAATACTTAGCCTGATATTCTTAATTGGTCGGCTCATAAGGCAGAAAGCCCTAGCGGAACGGGCAAATTATCATGTCAAAGACGATCTGCCTTTTCATTCTAATAAATGCGGCTCGTCGGCCTGATTTCTCGACAGCTTCACAAATATACGTTAACTTCTTGAAAATGGTTAACTTATAATGTAACATGTCGAAGCCCGGATCACGAGGTAACATCTCCTGATTAATTTACTTGAGGTAGGAAAGATGTTGTAAAAAACTCTTGTCCTCGCGTAACAAGCAATTTAGGGCGGCCGCCGTAAAATAGATTTAAACGCCAAGAGCCACCAAAATTCGAGTTCTTCAATGAATGAAATCAAAGAGAACACGACGTTCCTCGCCACTAGAATAACACCACAGCATGAGCATCCACAAGCGAGAAACAAAATTCCCAAGTCTTAAACCTCCAAACATGTGGAACCATTCTCTCAAAGACAGAAACACAAACTTTCGTAGAAGCCGACACAGCTCTGTCGATGACGAAGTTGAGCCGGTCTTATCCGTTGGTGTTCCATATTTGATCGAAGATTAAATTGAAAACAGTTTCAAGGGCTTCAGACCCCTCGAAGATGAGCTCCGGGAGATGAAATTAAGAGTTTTGCCTAATGTTGACAATGTGGTTCATACTTCCCTCGAAAGTCGGAGAGGGCTTTTCATAGTTTGAGCTCGTATTCAATATTCTATTTGTAGTTCGAGCTTGAGCCCATAAATAGTTGCTGTTAAATATAATCTTTTTTTCCCCTTATCATTGAGAGTCATAACAGAAATATGAGAGGTGATAACTGTAATGAAATCATATGCTGGATGTAACCCTAATTTAAGGGCGAACTGAGATAAATTTTGTGCCTCGATTTTTATTCCTTGACTTTACTCTCTATTTCATCATATTTATGCGCCTAATCCCTAATATCTCGTGAGGACTATCTTGATGATCTAATCACCGAAATCGAGAAGCTCAAGAAACAAATCAGGTCTCTTCAAAGCTCGAGAGAGGCGGCTACCCTGAGCCTCTTCCTTTTGATTCGCCATTTGCTCCCTCGTCCAAGTCACTTGCACTCGGAATATCTCGTCGTGATTATCAGTCCGTGGAGATTTTCCGTGCTCGATATTCATCAAAAACTTGCAGATATACCCAGCATGATTGTTCCCAAATCATCTCTATATGAAGAGAAACTAGCCCATCGAGATTCTGACACGTGTTACCTGAACATGACCGGTAAGACACGTACCCTTAGACTTGATTAGACAAATCTTTTTTTTTATTATAAGAATAAATCCAAGAGAGAACGCTCCAAGGTCCGGCTGATGGCACGAAATCTCGTGACCATTGGACAATAATATCATAGCAAGGGCAGACATAATTCACTACACATGCATGGTGGTAGCCAATTATAAAGATTAATCTTAAGAAGAGATCAACTAATTAATTATTTAACTACGATATCTTTGTGGTCCAGATATACCACCGACGCCGCTAGACTCTTTCCATATGATATAAATTAAAAAAAAATTGTGATGTGATAACAGATCGAATCTTCATCTCTTGTTTAAGTTATTATAAGTAGACAATTAAGAGCTTAGTGTCGCTTATAATATTGTACGAGAGCTGGCTAATTTGCGGGGAAGAGTTGAAGCCAAAGCACGTTTAAGATAATCATTGCTTTAGGTAAGCTTTTTATTTATTTATTTATAAAGTAGTCTTTGATTTTGCTTTAGGTGAAAAGTGACGAGAAGGTCATGCGTCCCGCCTAATAATACGTCCAAAAATCAACCTGGTCCCTCAACTTTCCTTTAGGGTGGCGTTGTTATTGTTTGGTTTGAAGATTCTTGCTCATAATTTGATCATGGACTGATAAAGCAAAGATTATATCAGCAATTAATTAATGAGAAGCAAAATTCTGTCCCTGTTTGACCGTACTGTACACGTCATAACTTAATTAGTTTAATCTAACGAAACCCTTTTCTCCAGATCTCAAGGATCAGCTTTCGTCTTATTATTTCACTAACAACATAGATTTGCAGTTGATATGTAGCGAAAAATTGGGTATAACGTTTCTGATAGCACACCGCACCGCGCCGGAAGCACGAGATAATACCAGTATCGAAATTAAGATAACGTTAGCGATGATAGGACCGGCTAAAAACATTGTTATGCGAGTATTTCGTGTTGTTTCTTTACGATCTTCAACGAACTTATATAGTTCTTTTTTTGGTCGAAAACGAGCTTATATAGTTTTTTTTTTGGACTAAAACTTATATAGTTTAACAAGTGAAAAATCGTTAGAAAAAGTTTCTTAAATCTATTACATTTTTATCAATTCAATCGTAAACCTTTTAAGTTTGTCAATTCAGTCATAAATTATTTTTTTTGTGTCAATTCAATCCATCCGGCTAACTTTGGCCGGCCAACACTAATGTTGACAATTTTTGATATATTTTAATATATTTTTATTTTCTTTCTATTTTCTTTTTCTTTTCCTTTCTTCTTTCTCTAGCAAGTTGATCGCGGCGACCGACTAGAGGCTAGGGCTCGGGCGTTCGACCTCACCAGCCACTAGTGGCAGTGAGCCTCGCCCAGAGTAGACAGGGGTGAGCTTCGATCGCCGGTGGCGACGGACTAGAGGAAAAAGACAGAAAAGAAAAGAAGGAAAAAATAATTTTAAAAATATCAAAATATTATAAAAAAAATTATTCACGCTGGCGCCGACGTCCACGTCAGCACTGGCTGGCATCTATATCAGTCTCGACTGGTCAAAGTTGGCTGGATAGACTGAATGGGCAAAAATTCAAAAAGTTTAAGAATGAATTGGCATAAATTTAAAAAGTTTAGAACTAAATTGGCATAAATGTAAAAGATTTATAAAATTAAATATTTTAAAATTAAATTGACAAAAGTATAATAAATTTAAGATTTTTTTATCTTTCTGACAATAAGTGTCTATATCGAAGGGCCTCACGGTAGACAATTTTTCAGATGTGAAAGTAAATGCATTTTTTTGGGAGCAATGTCCGAGAAATAACCGATGAGTCTCCCTATCGTCCACGTCGATTTCGGGTACAGGAAATCGTCGACGGCATCCACGACATAGAGCATCATTACCATAAAAGGTAAATACCCTTCGGAAGTCGGTCCAAAATTACATCTAGTGCTCAAATTGTAGCAGTAGAAAATCCTAACTTCAATTTAAAACTTGTGCCCCACTAGGAGGGAGGGTCACGACTTTGACGTCTACCAACCTGATCTAAAATTGAACGACTTAAGAGTCGTGTTCCTGTTTGGATTCGACTATCGATGTAATGATAGCAATTCTCTGTTTCGCACCGTTCAAATGTCACCCACAGTTTGACCCAAAAAAAAAGGGCCACCTACAGATAAGCCCAAAATAGAAGCTGTTATCTGTGTGTGTGGGTATATATATATTTGCATTTAATTCATCGAGAATTTTCGCGATTAAATGGTAATTAATTGATTATAGCATTGACATGGACTAGGGTTCACGTGTTGCATGTCCCGACATGATACTTCTGTTCGATATTTTTCTGAACAAGGGGTGGGTCTATGAAGCTTATATCATGCCATGTACATGTTCATTAGGAATTACTTATGCACAAATAGTCCAGCTAAAGAAATACGTATTAGACCTAAGTCACTTTATCAATCAGCATCTACTTCAAAGATAGCTTTTTTCAGACGTAGTATAACCCCTATAGCACATAATGGCCGCAACCCTCATAAAAGAGGTGTGTAGAAATTGAAATGAAAGGGATTTCAAGAGACATAAACGATTCAATGATCCGATTAAATAATCTTACCATATTTCGAGAGAAAGTAAGAATATCTACTCGGACACTATTGAATCCCAACCAATTCGGGTTAGTACACAAAAATTTAAGGTCATTTATTCAATTTACTTTTCATTTCTAAATTTGCCTTTGCAGTAGCTTCATCCTTGTTACTTACCGAATAAAAGGCTTGTTTAGGAAGACTTTGTAATTCTTTGGGAAGAATCAATCTAAACTCTCTAATTTGTTTCTGTTAGACCAATATATTTCCTAGGAAAATTGGTGGGCTGTGATAAGAAACACTCAATTTTTTGTGCTTTTGCTACGGATAAGTGAATCCATCGCATTGAATAACTGAAGGTAAGGGAGAAGAACTCCCATTTCAAGCTCGTGTTTAGGGAAAAACCCTAATATCGTATTGTGAATATGTATTGTTAAAGTAATTAAATATTAAATCACGTATTCATCCAATAATTTAAGATTTTAGAACAGTTGTCAAAAGTCACGTGACATCAGAGTTCAGGTTACCAATAAGTTTGGACTCAATAGTCACATGAGAGATATGAGTTATTGTATCTCCGATCCAGGACCCGATGTGTGAGGAAAAAATTATTGGGGTTATCCCAAATCGGTTATGGAAGCGATTGGTAATCGGTTTATAAATGTGAGGAAAAATCTCATTCCTTAAGTTAACTTTTGGGGTAAGAGCTACCCAAGACTACCTAACATGGTTAGTATCATAGTAGGAGGCCCTGAGTTCAAACGTTTACAGTCTCTTATTTGTCTCTCCAACGAAATATTTTCATGTTTAGTACAAGGCAAAAAAAAGATTGGACCAAGATTAAGGGGAGTGTTAAAGTACTTAAATATTAAAGCATGCCTTCATATGATTGTTTAAGCTTTTATAATAATTAGCAATGGCTCCACAAAATCTCATATGTACAATGAACAGAACATCCTTATCGAAATATAATAAAATGCTTCGCATCACAAAAAACTACTGAACCTCGCCACTCATAGACAACATTGAAGGAGCAAAAGATTGCATGACGAGAAGACATAGTAGCTGTAATAACTATGCCAACTTCAGGAGACGTATCTTTCAATATTTGACTGTACTTAAATTGAGACATAGTAGCTGTAATAACTATGCCAACTTCAGGAGACGTATCTTTCAATATTTCGCTCAACAAAAGTGACATTTGAACATACCATCCAACCCTTTGTTTTTCACTCTTTCTTATTATATCTTTCAATATTTGATTATACGCTTGTACTCGTTATTGAAGATAGTGAAAACCCTCTCTTTTCCCGTGGTTTTTTCCATTTTGAGTTTTCCATGTATGTCATGTCTTATGTTTTTATTTTACTTTTGTCTTTGTCATTTTGAGATTGAATTTGCGCATCTCTTGGCATTTTGGCAACAATTTGGTATCAGAGCGAAGGCATTTTAGTCTTTAGTTAGATATGGCATCTATCAAGTTCGAAGTGACACCTTTTGATGGCCAAAACAATTTTGGGCTATGGAGGATCAAGATGAAGTCTTTGTTGTGTCGAGAAAGTTCGGTTAGAGCCTTGAATGGAAATTATCCCGACGACATTAACTACACCAGAGATCAAGGAGATGGAAGAGCAGGCGCATAGCACCATCTAATTGTCGTTGTCTGACAAGGTGCTTCATGAGGTTGCTTATGAAGAATGCTTCACAATTATGACAAAAGTTAGAGAGTCTATATATGAAGAAATCTCTTACAACGAGATAATTCTTGAAGCAATGTCTTTATACATTAAATATGCAAGAAGTTACTCCTATTCAAGAATATCTAGATGAATTTAATAAAATCGTTGTGGATATAAAAAAGAAAATTAGATTTGAATTTAGAAGATGAAGATCAAACCCTAATTGTATTATGCTCGTTACCGAACTCATATGAGAATTTTGTGAATCCTGTTGTATGGAAGAGAATCTATAACTCTTGACCATGTGAAGGTCTCGTTGAATTTGGCGAAGATGCGTACAAAGTTAAATGTGATCAGTAGTGCATATAAAGTCGATGGCTTGGTTGTTAGGAGAAGGTCGAATCATCGGGATAGACGTGGTAATAATAAAGGGGATTCGAAGTCTAGGTCAGGCCAGGACGAGAAAAAAGTTGAGCGTTGCTATTGCCATAAGTTCATACACTAAAAAAATAAATGTCCTTTACTCAAAGCTAAAGAGAAAAAGTTGATGCAGAATTCTGATTCAGCTAGTCTGGTGAAGGACAATGAGTATGCTAATGCAGATAATGTTCTTCTTATTTTGTCTTTGGATTGTTGTACAGACGATGAATGGATTTTGGATTCGATATGTTCATACCATATAACTCAAATAGAGATTGGTTCCACACGTATAAGAAAGTTACTGGTGGTTCAGTTTTGATGGGTAACAATGCAGTTTGTAGGATTATGGGTATTGGTACGATGCGAATAAAATGTCATGATAAGGTAGTAAGAACTCTGATATATATTAAACACATCCTAGATTTGAAGAATAACCTTATTTCTTTGAGCAATTTGGATTCCACTGGATGCATATATACTGGTGGAGGTGTAGTTTTGAAAATTACAAAGGGCTCCTTGATTGTGATGAAAGGTAACAAAAATAATGGTCTTTATGTACTGCAGGGAAATACTGTTGTGAGTATTTTAAATATATCATCATCTTCAGATTATGATAAATCAAGGTTGTGGCATATGTGATTGGGCCACATGAGCGAAAGTTGAATGACTATTCTGAGTAAGCGTGGTTTACTCTGTGGGAAGCATATAGTCTCACTTGACTTTTGTGAGCATTGTATTTATGGGAAACGTCGTAGAGTTAGTTTCAATACTGGGGTACGCTCGATGAAGACTACGTTCACTCTGATTTGTGGGGACTTGCACATGTCACATCTAAAGGCGGTGCGGTTTATTTTATGACATTTATTGATGACTTTTCTACAAAAATCTAGGTTTATTTCTCGAAGCGTAAAATTGACGTTTATAATACGTTTAAGAAGTGGAAGATGTTGATTGAAAATCAATATGGCAAGAAGATAAAGCGTCTCAGAATAAACAATGGTCTTGAGTTTTGTAGAGATGATTTTAACAAGTATTGTGAAGATTCAAAGATTGTTCGACATTGAACAATCATGTATACACCTTAATAAAATGGGGTGCCGAGGTGGAACATTTTAGAGAGAGCTAGACGTATGTTTTTTAATGCTGGACTTGATAAAAATTTTTGGGTTGAAACCATGAACACGACATGTTATTGGTGAATCAAAGCATTTCATCCACAGACTCAACATGTACGAAGCTCGTATAGCATCAGTGGCAAGTCGAGCATGCAAATAAGAGCAAATCATAGCAATTCATCCACAGAAAAGCTTCATACAAGGTTTGGAGTATTTACCTTCAGGTCCGATTGACATGGTTTGGTCTAGATTTAGCTAGACAGGTTTCAACAGGATCGGTAATGGCGAAAGGATTTTCAAGACTCAAACACGAGGTATTATGTAAAATCAACACAAAACAAGTCGCGATCGAGCTTAGAGTAATTCAAAATTAAAACGTTCACTATAATTGCTGAAATGAAGGTCGGAGACGAGCTCCGCCATTGATACTCAGTACAAAGCTCAACGTAGAGAACTATCTTTTAGGGGATAATAGGCCGATTAAGCTGGTGCAATCGCTTCCTTGAGACCATGACGAGCTTCTTCAAGTGGTTACAAGGCTCAATTTAGCCTGGATTGCTCCGACAACGATCTCACAATATGAGCTCAAGCTCGTGACAATGGTGATGGCGAGGCTCTCTCTCTCTACCTTTTTTCCCTCTCTCTCTCTCTATTATGTTAGCTCGCAAGAACAGAAATGAGCTCTCTTTTCTTCTAGAATGCTTCGGAATCTCATATACCTCTTTTGAATTTTCGCGGTCATGGGCGAGCTCTGCCAAGCTTAAAATCACATGCCTTCACGTGCAATTTGCCATGTCGACGGCGACGAAATCAATTGTGATTCTATCCACATCCGTTAAGCCCCCCATTGAGCTCAAATGCACATGAAATGATCAAATTTCACGTTCTGTTGACTTTTGCAAGGCCAAGACTTTGACTGGCCTACCGAAGGTCCTCCAGCGGTCTTAGGTGGCGCCATCGATCCTAATCGACGCAAGGTGAAGTGATCAACAAAACCCACACTTGAGCTCTGCCGATTGTCCATAAGTTTGTCCTCAATTTGATGATTAAAATTCGGCCTAGAATTTCAAATTGTGCAGGAGTCAATCTAGGGAAGATGACACTGTTCGACCGAGTCGCTTGGTCGGACCTGGTTCAATTCGGTGGACCTAGTCAGTCTGATTTCTTCAAATTAACCTAAAAATCCTTGGAATTTGTCAAATTAAATCACAAAATTGAAATCAGATGTGTCAATTCTATCCTAAAGTTTATTTTTCCTAAAAATATTCATGGAATTGCATGAAAACCCCAAATTTGTTTCTTAACCCGAGAATTGAAATCATCAAATTGAGAGCTCAAATGGAAAATTAACCCAAACCACTTCTACCAATCGATTTAGAATATTGATAAACATAGGAGAGGGGTCTTACCTTTGCATGGCAGTCCCTGAATTTTGATTAATTTCAGTTTGATTGAAACCCATGGACTAAACTGTAAGAAATTGTGCAATTTTGCCCAATCCACGCGATTCGCGCAATTAATCAATCAATTGGATCAAATTGAAATGCAGAATATTAAAATTGAATGTCATGACTCGAAAAATGCAAAGATGGCAAATTAAAAAACTCAAGTGATATTTTTTGGACAAATTCAACCCTATGTGTTATAAAGGAATACTTAGAATTGAACTTGATTTTGATTTTTTTTGTGAGGTTAATATGAAAAGGAAATTAAAATAAAAATATAGGGTTTTTTTAATATTTTCCAGACCTCGAAAACTATTTTTATGAAAGTATTTTTTTATTTTTAAAAAAATTAAAAAATTCGAAAAGTATGAAAATTATTTTTTCTTTAAAAATGATTCTCTAGGCTTGGCAAGGTTATCAAAGTTAATTTTGATTTTTTTTAAAAAAATTATGAATTTTTCAAGCAATGAGCTGAAAAAACTTATAAAAAAATCACATGTCAACATGCTATTAGTTCACGTGCGCTCAACCAAATGCGTTCGCCGGGTCCATGGCCAGCTTCGTGTAGCCCAACCAAACCACTAATGACCTCACCGTTGCCATCACCACTTCACCAATACCCTCTCCATCAACCTCCTTAGCCCTTTCATCCATATCAGAAGGGACTAATGACAAAGCTTAGTGCGCCCCCAGCAAAGCGCCCATGTGCTCCACCTTCTTCGGCATCAGCCGCAGGATGGCATTTGCGTTGGCTTGGGCAGTGAAGTGGTACTTTATCCGGGGCTTGGATTGACCTACATCTGACGACAAAGTTGCTGGAGTTAGTGTTGAGGGCGGTGGCGGACGAGGTCGAGGACGTTGATGGCGAGGTCAATGGTCGAAAGAGAGAAAAAAGAAAAAGAAAAAGAAAAATTAACATGCACACAATTACGCTTGCTCTAGTCACCAGCTGGTAAAGATTTGATCAGCCAACGAATTCGAGCCCTTATTTGAAATTAAATGTTCATTCTAAATCTTTATTTGAAATAAGGTCCGAAGTATTTTAGTTCTCTATTTTAAATTTTTCCTAACATAATCTAGTTTGACCGTGTAATTCCTTAATCACAATCACCATCCACTATAACCGCTCATCTCATCTTCAAAATGGCCATTCTTGAAAGACACATGGCCTCGTCAAGATAAATATCTGAGAAACTTTTTGTCTTTGCCGGAGCCGGACTTGACGAAAGCTCCGCCATGGGGGGTTCCGCCGTCCGGCTGGAGGACCCAAGCGTAATTTCCCGCATTCGAGACGTGACATTATGTCGGGCCCATAAAAAGGCTCGAATGCGACCACCATAATTCCGCGCCCGCAAAACTACAATCGCCCGTGGCCGTGGCTCACCCAAAAAACGAAAAGATGTCGCACAGCTTGAGAGCACGATTGGCGCACTCAATGTCCGAGGCCAAGTTGGGCAATATGTTGGAAAGTTGTCCCTCCCCAACCTTTTTTTACATGATTTCGAAACTTTCTCTTCATACATCATCCAATGCGAAAATCCTCCGTACAATTTTGATTTCTTAAGAGCAATTCTTCCTTTGGACTTTTTTCGTTATATATATATATATTTGCATCCACATCTCGCTGCGCAGCTAATATAATTTTGAATTTTTATTGATTCGAATCTCGATAATTGTCGCATCGCATGACATGTGCCATGATAATTAGACCTACCATATGGGAGGCGGATCGAATCGGATCGGATTGAAAATTGTTCAATTTAACTCGTTTTGACTCATTTTCGTGCAATGCAAATTTAGGGATACACACTTGATTTAACTAATATTCCTAAAATACTTTCATATTTAACCAAGTGTGACGCCCTGAAAATTCACCTCTGGTAAGGTAACTGAAATCAATTTAAGAAATTGACATCGAATTTCAGTCGATAGAAAATTTTGCATCGCAAGGACTGAAGAGACAATAATTGGATGAATTCTAAAGTTTCAGTCGGTTTAGATTAGGTTTCGAAATTCTTAATCGTCGAGAATTAGGATTTCAATCCTCGCGCTCGAGCCTAATCCCAATCGAGCCTAGCATGTGAAATTATCAAAATAACCTTTTGTTCGGCGTCCGAAAATTCAATCCAATCCCAGTTTGCGAAATTATCAAAATGCCCTCAATTTTTGCACTATAGGACAAAATTGCCTCAAAATTCCTATGTAGGCCCCACACCACGTCTCTCTCTCCTACTCCCTCTCCCTCTCACGTGATTTCTCTCTCTCTCTCTCTCTCTCCCGTAACACACACACACCCCCCGA
This sequence comes from Rhodomyrtus tomentosa, assembly GCA_028455895.1. Classification (NCBI taxonomy): domain Eukaryota; kingdom Viridiplantae; phylum Streptophyta; class Magnoliopsida; order Myrtales; family Myrtaceae; genus Rhodomyrtus; species Rhodomyrtus tomentosa. The sequence goes on from JAPCWY010000004.1 coordinate 40,136,881, forward strand.
CCGACTACTACTCCTCTCCCTATCTCCTCCCTCCGGCGTCTTTCGTCGTCGCCGCCACCACGTACCACCACCGCCATGACCCTCAGCCCTCCCTTACCATCGCTCCCAACCCCTCCGTCGCCGTCGACAGCCTTCCGACAACCGAGAAACCATCGCGAAAACCAACCCCTGTTTTCGGCCCTACTGACCATGGGCTTCGCCGCCTTCTCTGGCCGTTTTCGGCCGCCACCCACCACTCTTCCAACATTCCCCCGCCTCCCCTCAACATCCTCGACCCAATCTCGCCACCGATTACTTACCGGAGCCATCGTAATCGGCCCCGAAACAGCCGGCACCCTGTTTTGAGGACCGGTCAGATTTCTCTTCAATCCGGCAGAATCAGCCGCCGCTGCCTCTCATCGTCGTTGTCGATGAACCCCCAAGAAGTCTCTCTACCACCCCTGAGCTCGTCACCGTCGGCCACCGAGCGTGGCGGTCGAAAATCCACTCAAACCGGTGCCCTATTCCCGGCGCCCCAAACCCAGCACGACTGGTTCTATTCGGCCTTGAGTCTGTCATCTCCGGCCGCCCTCCGCGGCCGCCACCAATCCTGATCGACTTCCTCGATCCCCTGGTGCCTCCACCGTCAACCTTGAAGCCGGCCGCTGCTTGTTGGCCTTCGTTTTTGCTGTTCCAGCCCCGGCGTCGCCCTGCCCTATTTGGGCCGGTTCGTGTGGGCCGTAGCCTGTTTTGGCTTGGGCCGGGTGGCCGAGTGATCGGGTCAGTAGTCGGGCTCGTGGGCCATTTTGGCAGAGAGAAGTTCAGGTTCGTGGGCCATTTTGGCAGAGAAATTTGGGCCGTGGGTCGAGAATTTTTTGTCGTTGTTCGAGGAATTTGGCTCGTGATCAGCTGTTCGCCATGGCCGTCACCGTTGGGACCTCCCGAGCCGACTCAATTTGTGAGTTGACCCTAATCCTTGGTTAAGGTGCTAATTGCGCCTAAGATTAGTCGTTTAGTCAATTAAGAAAAATTTAAATGCACGATCGGGGCCGATTTAGATAGAAATTGTGATTAAGTTAAATGGCCGATCGATTAGGTTGATCGATTGATTATATTATCTATGGCTAATTGTGATTAGTTGCAAATAATTGATTGAGTGATTGATTGTATTCGATCGCGAGCGACCGATAGGCTAGAGACGAGCGAGCGATCGACGTCTTAAATTGATTAATTTAGTTAATAAAGTATTATTGTAGAATCGAACTTTTTGTGGCCTAATCGATTTTGACCGTTCGTGATTGCTTGGTGGCCTTGTTGATTGGATCGTTTTGCTGAACTACCTGTTTGACTGTCTTTTTGTCCACTGGGTAATTGACTGTTTGTTTAGGGTTTGATAGCCCTTTTTTTTATTGCAGTGTCTAATGTTAGACTGCATATGTATATGGCCGTGTGGAAAGTCAAAAGATATTTTTAGCATGAAAATGGTCTTTGGCCGAGACTTTTACATGCGTGAGTGAGCATTCGACTTTAATCGAAGATAATGAAATGGGTTGATTGCTGGATGTGTTCTGTGTGATCATATGAGGGAACGATGATACTTTTCCTAGCAAGTTCGTACCGTACTAATTGTACAGAACCATACGACTTGTCAGAAGCACGATAATTCATGCCCCGCATGGTATGTATGCTTTTAAGGGATTATCGGATGTCGGTCGCAGCTTGTGATAGATCGATACCCAGTTTAGGGTGCCTACTTGCTGGTGCCGTGCTAGGCACACCGGAGACACCTTTTGTAGTAGCTGTTGTCGAGAAAAAAAGTAACATAACCCGGTCATGTTGGTAGAACGCTCAATTGCATCAAGGTGGTGGATCGCGTTATTTGTGGAAGTCGAATCACGCCTTCTTTTGCGTAGATCCTCTCATGTGCCGTTGGCGCGATCATCTTTAATAAATGGACTTGTGTGATGTCACGTGCGTACTTATGGATACGATGCTTGTTGGGTGATTGATTGATTGGCCAGGAAACGAGTCAAGCATTGCATTATGTGTGACTGAGGCTGACAAGTTTGCATGTGGATTGATTTTATATCATGACTATAATTGAGTATTATATGTGGTGATTTGTTGTTGTGAGACTTCCTTTAGGATGCCCATGGCGAATCAGTTTCCTAACCGAGCTTAGGCTTGATTCACTGAGATTTATTCTCACCCCGTTGTAGGATAATATTTTCAGATTTCGAGTGACGAAGTCTCGTGGACGCCAAGGTTTGGCTTTTGGATTAGTCATCTGAAGTAAGATGAGAAGTTAGTCTTGCCTGACTAAGTACACTTGCTAAGGTCTGGTCTAGTCACCCCGAGGTATGGGGTTGTGTACGTTCGGAAGTAGTATCGGTAGGATCAAGATTTATTTGTGGTGTTTAACTCATACTATTCTATTCCTGTTTGTTTTTATTATCAAGGAGTTGACACGTTTTCACATGCTTAAGTAACTGATAGGTCGATAGTATGCCTGGGACGCTATTTCTATGATCTCGTGGTTATAAGGCGAGGATGTCGCTGGCTCGAGAGTCGAGGCATGACACCAAGTCTAAGAAAACCTAATGCAGTGAGATTGCAGAGTGAGTAAACGCAAGATCGACTGAGAGAGTCATAGAAGCTCGATGGGTCTAACAAAGCTACAAAGTCATTTATAACCCATTTATTGAATTTAACTAGCCCATCTAACAATTCAAAAAAAAAAAATTGGTTGAAAGTAAGATCTTCATTTCATATCAAAGAGACATATACATCACTTCAAAATAAAAATAAAATTCTCATAAAACATTAAGAGATTGATTCACTTTTCAGATTTACTTGGATTTAATATGTGCCCTTGTGGTCTAAACATTTGATCGATGTTTCTCCCTTGAGATCCCCTTTGTGGCCCCCTACTGTGGGGACATTATGGTTACGTTTGGTAACGTTTTTCTTCCTAGAAACAACTTTGGAACAGAAATATTTTTTTGTGTTTCTGTTCCTGACTACGATTTCTGAAAACAGAAACACGTTTGGTAAGTTAAACAAAAAAACACGTTTTTCACCAAAATGAAGGATCGACGGGGTCGGGGACAGCGACCGGCACTTGCGGTCGACGGTCATTAGTAGTTGGCGAGCGACAGCCGCCGCCGCCGCGGCAGCGGCGGCTTGCACGAGCTCACCCTTAAGTTGTTTCTAAAAAGTGTTCCAAAACCTTAAAATAATTTTTTTTTGTTTCTTTTTTTGACTTTAATTTCAAAAGTATTACACTTTCAGAACAGAAATGCGTATGGTAAAAAAATATTTTAAAAGCATTTCGTGAAACAATTTTGAAACATAAACAATTTTGAAGGAGTGTTACCAAACGGAATCAATATGACAAATCCACTGAGGAGATGAATTTTATCATTGAGGGGAATAACTTCCACGAGATGAATACACGACTTAAATGCTTCTGAAGTTTTTCACAATACATTCTGACGTGACGTCAAGGTTTCTCAAAAGTAAAAGATCCTGAGGGTTTTAGACTTTGGAGGGAACGGACCGTAGATTTTCCACACCCATCTCGCAAATTTTCTCTGGACTAGTTTTGAAAATACCAATTTTGTCAAAAGTGAACAGGATTGTAATAATTTTCGATATATATATATATATATATAAGGGATTGTGATAATTGTGGAGTTGACAATGGGGGGAAATTATGGGCATCTTTAGCGGGGAGGGGGCCATTGTAGATTGCCAAAAATAGGTTATTGGAAAGAAATGGAAGACTGGCTTTTCCATGAGATGAATGAATGCACCCCACAAAAATAAAAACTTGCAAGACTAAGGTTTAGGATTTGGTCCAACTACTAAATTTATTGCTCGAATTGTCCAATGCCAGCATATGAGCAGATAGAGAAGACACATTGTAGCTTCTTGTCTCACTTGATTTTCCGCAAATACAAGGAGTTTAATCTCGTGCGTGAAGCACCACCAATGTAGCTCAATTTTCGGACGTGTAATTTTTTAGACTTAATTTTACCTCTGAGGTCAAATTTGCGTAAGGCGAGTTTGCTTCATAGTACAAAATTTTTATCTTGTTTCGTACTGGTTCTATTATTATATTTGCAAAAGGCGACTTTGCTTCACGGCACAACATTTCTGGAAGAATTGTGGAAAAGGGGTCATTGCGTATTGCTATGTTATAACCAGATAGTCAAATGCGTGTGTATAGTACACATAAAAGGAAGGCTACCCCACGTCTCCACGTACATCCTATCCTGGGATTTTTTTTTTTTTTTTAAGCTCTTAAAGACTAGTGATCGATGGAGGAAATCTTTCTGAAACTTACTGGACTTTAGAACTTGATAATTTACTTCCTTTGATTAGACTTAGGGATATTATTATGTCAATGTAACCGAAAATTAGTGAGTTGAAGCACGTACCCAAGATCCCAATCAGTCGTGAGATGAAATTCGGGAATGTGTACAGCAGAAGTGTTACAACATAGAGCCTCATATGTTCTGTAGAGCAACGAGACAACGTCAATGAAGATGCGAGAAAGAATCAAACGACTAAAGCCCGTCCAGACAGATCGCGAACAGATTCTGTCGTCCCCCTTTCGAATTTGCGAAACGTGCTTGTGACTGAACTAATCTATAATCAATCTCATAACATCTTCAGTCGATTCAAGAAGAAAAGGAAAAAAAAAAGAAAAGGGCTTAGCAGCTTCAAGGACCACCCCCACAACACACACAGTCGCCTCTTCCCTACCAACAAACAGATGATGGAGACATGGACGGTCCAACGTGAGATCGGGCCATGGAGCTTCGATGCGATGTAAGGTCAGCGACATTACTTTTATGGCATTGCTGGTGCTGTGTACCTCTCACCCTCTTGACTCTTTGTATTCTTAGAGAGAGAGAGAGAGAGAGAGAGAAGGAGAGAGGGAGGCGGCTGAGTCCAACCAACTTTCAAGACAAGAGTACGAGAAAGTTAGCTTGGGAGGAGGACGTGAAACTGGAGAGTGATAATTGGGAGGGTAGGGTTAAAGAAAGATTCAAGTTTTTACGGACCTACTGCAGGACAATGATCACGTTGATCTCCCAGCGATGAAGATGGTTGTAAATAATGGCACTTACGTACGACATGCGAGTCAGATCCCCCTCATTTTCTAAGCATCGCAATTCGTCCAAATTCTTATGGCCTAATGAATCTCCGTATACGCTTTTTAAACATGGAGTGTTTAACTACTCAACCATCGCATTCGGTTTCGTTTTTGCAATACATTATACATAATATTTTCTTTCGGAATCTACCGAGAAATAGAGAATCGCGTGTGCATGAACTCTTGTTGCCGATTAGATTAACTAAAATCTTCTTTTCTTACAATATTTGTTTGTTTTGATGGAGTATGCTCGTAGTCCCATCGTTTGGATCGTGCGTGCTTGTATAAGATAGCATGTTAGATCAATTTCTGATCCGAGACGAACTTAATTACTTTTCTTTCTTTTTTAATGCCGACATCTAATGCATCGAGACTTTCGGGTCAGTCTCGACACTTCTTGCCTAGGTACGTCTATAACATAGAAACATCGATCTCGGAATAAGGGTTCTTGATTTTCCGCTCATAGCAGTGTTGATAATCTCCTAAAGATTCACGTATATGCACACCGTATATGTAAGGGAACTGTCTGACAGTGAATAAGAAGAGACAGTGGTCCCCACTCCCCAGAGAGCGGCACATGCAACCAAAAGTTTGGAAATGTGTATGAAAAGTATTCGGGGATAATCTGTTTTTCCTGTAATTCAGTCACGTTGGGTTTTCATGATTTTCAAAGAGACCGCGTATGTTGTTTCATATCTTTTTTTATTTAGACAAACGGACAAACGAGCGGAGCTCTGTGTGTGTGTGTGTGTGTGTGCATGTAGTAATATGACAAGACGATGGATGCTATATAAGAACCGTCTTCTAGACCAGAGGATAGATATTACACGACACCCAGAAAGTAAACCTGAGGGAAAAAACCACAGCCACAGAGCGAGAGATACAGAGAGAGAAAGAGAGGAGAGAGAGGGAGGGAGGTTGCAGAGATGGGAAGAAGCCCTTGCTGCTCCAAGGAGGGCTTGAATAGAGGTGCGTGGACGGCTCAGGAAGACAGGATCCTCACCGACTACATCCGAGCTCACGGCGAGGGCAGGTGGCGGAACCTCCCCAAGAAAGCAGGTCCCTTTTAACTTCGCTCAAGTAGTTTTTGCTTCTTTTTTGCCTTTGCTGTAAATGAAGCTTGCGAAAGATGGTGGGAAGGGATCGAGATTCATCCAGGTCGTCCGGTTCTTGAAGATAATTGCCATTACTAGCTAGAAAAAAATGAGGCTTCGTTTGAAAAATATTCGCAGGGTTGAAGCGATGTGGCAAGAGTTGCAGGCTGAGATGGCTGAATTACCTGAGGCCCGACATCAAAAGAGGCAACATATCACCTGATGAGGAAGAGCTCATCATCAGGCTTCACAAGCTTTTGGGGAACAGGTAGAACTTTCTCTTGAATTCTCTAATTTTTTTTCCCATCTCATCTCGCTATGCGTAAGTAGTGAGTACTGGTTCTAGATGAACTCACCGGGAATTTTTGTTTTAAGATGGTCTCTGATTGCTGGGAGACTTCCAGGGCGAACAGACAATGAAATAAAGAACTACTGGAACACCAATTTGGGCAAGAGGGTTCAGAGCAATAACCAAACCAACTCCCAGTCTCGGGATGGTCATAAACTAGAGAACCCGAAAATGTCTGCTGATGATAATGGCGCATCCCGGCGACCATCGAGAGAGCCCGAGCAACGTTTGGTCAAGACCAAGGCATTGAAGTGCTCCAGGATCCTCATCGACCCAACGCCAAAACAAGAGCTTCGCCGAAGCGAAGATCCTATCAGCAAAGACTCGGCGGCAGCGGGTTTAGAGGACCCGGCTCCCCCCGGGGACTTGCCACCATTCGCGGGGAATATTCCGGCGGATCTGCTGATGGATGACTTTGAGATCGGGGAGATCTACTTGTCGGAGCTCCTGAATTCTGACCTGTCGGGCATCGGTAACCAAGATCAATTCATCACCAGCAACACGAGCAGGGACGATCTGTTCACTGATCAGAGCCAAGTGCAAGGTCTGGCTTGGGTAGCAATGACCGGCGACTGTGCTCATGATAATAATCAAGCAAATGCTGCCGGCTCCAACTTCCATCGGGCTTTTGCTTCCTTTCTTGACTATGATGGATGAGGAGATCAGTGGCTATGAGCATGATCGCCCAGCCATTGTTCATAGAAGAAGTTGCTCATAGTGTCACACACCATGCTGTCTCTGCTGTTCATGATTCCTTTCTTTGTTTTTTACCTTTTGTGTTTCTGCCAATCACCCTGTTTATTCACTTGTGGATGAATTGCACGGGTCTCTAACCTAAAAAAAAAAAAAAGAATGGTTCCATAAAGATGATGTTGGCCCAACTTGTCTGATAAATAATCCCATGATTAGCTGTACTTAGCTCCTAGAGAGAGAGGCCTGTGTAAAGGAGATCTCTTTTTTTTTTTCTTTTTTTCTTTTTTCAAATTCCTGCTTTAACTTTACTTGGCTCTATGCAAGTCACTTGCTTTCTTCCACTCGGTCCTATTAAGAAAGCCTTCCATCGATCATCCCTGAGCTTCTTAGATTTTCGCGAGCCCGAGCCCGAGCCCGAGCCGGAGCGAATCTGTCGTGCAAGTTTCGTTGTCCGAAAATCTGTCCCTTTTTTGGCAGCATATATAAAAAATAAGTTTCTCCATCTCTCTGTTGATTGGCGACAAGGTTGTCTAACTAATTCCGGCACCGACCTTTTCCCGCGCCCTGGTCGCCGCAGCGACGAACGACCACAGTTAGTCCCGGAGAATTGCCCGGACATCCATCTGCAAAGCTATCATCACGTACAAGGAAGCGCAACCGTATAAAGCTTCTTGGCTTCACACGTCAAAAGCCAGTCTCGATATGCCAAGGTTCAACTCCGATTGGAGGCATATCAGCGTTGACCTCAAAGATCCCTGCATGGCTTTTTCTTCTGCAGCATCCCTGTGGAAGAATAAATAACAAAGAGAAGGGCTTTAGACTCAGCAGAAATATGATCAATTCTTCTGAGTTCAAGATCTCTCTCTTTTTGTAGGGAAAGTGCCGGAAAATCCTTAAATGTTTTAGCTTATGCTAATTTAATCCTAAATGTTTCGATCAGAACGTGATTCAATCCTTTCAGCTAATTTTAACCAGATATGACCGACATTTCTCTGCTTTGTTAGTTCTTTGCTCAATTTCTTGTGAAATGACAAGAAAAATGGATCCGGACAGCGAGGTGACAGCAAATTTCTCCAAAATCGAAAACTTTGAAAACTTCAATTGATTTCCTTTATAAGAGAGACAATCAAAAGGATCAAAATTGATGGCCCCACCCTCATTAATCACTTGGTCTAACTAAAAATATTCAGTTTAATATCATGATAGAGGGGGAGAAGATCTGTCGATTCTTTGTCAGATCAACCAGAGAAAGTTCTATATTTATGATAAGCAGCGAACTGCTCCTGCTCATGATAAATAGGCAGGCAAAACAATTAACGTGATGAAAGCTCAATCTCAGGTTTAAAAAAAAAATTAATGGAACGCTCCCCTCCCTCCCTCCCTCCCTATTAAACGTTTGCTTAAAGAAGCTGCTAATCTGACAGTTTAACAGTACTGTCAATTATTTCTGATCACACGATCTCAAAATCAATAAGTGATTTATATTGTATCGTTCCTGACAGTACTATCACGAAAGTAGTTCTCTTTGTTTCATTAGCAAAATCATCGACTTCTGTTAATTTTTGAGTGCCCCTTTTTATTCCTGATACCGCTCGACGTCTCTACGCAGAGAGGCGAGCATAAAAATAGAAACAACGGTTACAGTACATTGACGTGAAAGCACGCGATGCATGGCCATGCATTCGACTTAGTTCGTGGAGGCATACTTGATTGTATAAACAACGAGAGGAGTCATCCACGACATGGACAACAACGATATTTCATTTTCGTCGACTTGTAATTTGCCGACGGTTTGCTTTTGACAGGCTCATGTCAATTGCTATCTAAATTGACTTGCACATGCAAGTGTTGCGCAAGCCGTGGATTAAGTACAAGAATTGTTTATTTCTCTCATTAATTTCTCGACATGTGTGGAGTTCAGAGATTTTTTTCCTCTCATTTATTTATTTTTGAATTCATCGACCGCCGACCCTAACTAGTTTGGGATAAAGGTAATATTGATGTAATGCTTAGTTACTATGTATTCTCATCTTCTGCTTTTTGATCGATATCAAGTTTTATCAACACGGAATAGTCGCTAGACAAATGAGAGACCAATCATCTACTGCAGCAAAAGAACTCTCATCAATATTTTCACGACTCTTCCACACTAAAACAATTTATCGCCTTCTGTTCTCTTGTAAAATTTTTACCACAAACATGCAGCTAGAACCAAAACCCTAATCTTCTTAATTCAAATACACCGCCGAGTCTCAATTTGCTGAGAAACAAGGGCACCACCACCACCACCACCACCACCACCATCATCATCATCATCCAATGAACTCATGATAGCATAAAGTGGAATTAGTTCACCTAACCTTCTTAAATCTAAGGTAATTACGACGTTTTTGGAGCATAATGAATCAAGAAATGATCTTACTGGTTTCCCTTCTCTTGGGTCAGCGAATTGACATCTCGTCCTCACTCTTCCATACTTGGACAGTGAAGTTTGTGAACAAGGCCTAAACTATACAAAATCTGCGACATGCGGGACGGATCGATAATTAACAAAAGCACACAGAAATTGATTAGGGTTTCACAGGCATTATAGTATTGAATGCGCCACAGGTGTAGTCAAGTCCTACGTTGGCAATCTTCCTTAGTCTTTCCCTCGTGCCAGACCATATTTCTTCTACCCTTCAACTCTTTTCAACCCTAGACGGAGCAGGAAGGACTTCTTCCCACAATGTCTATGAGCACGAGAAACTACTGCAGAATCGTAATTTCCAATAGAAAAAAAGAAAAGAAAAAAAAGAGAACAAGATTAGAGAGAACTTGTCTCCCTGACGATCATTACCGCACTAAATCCACATGATAGATCTTCCGAGTCTTCATTTTCGGACTAATTCGAATGCGGATTATGCAGCAGAGGTCGCATTTAAACTGATGGCTTAAATTCGTGAATAGGGCGGTAAATGTTCGGTATGCAAGCGGGTTCAACCATGTTAATTTTATGCCTGACGGCGAGTCAATGGCTGAAGTATGTAAGCGGGTTATCCCGTATCCGGGCATTTAATGGTTTGGAATTTTCACGCCACGGATCTGATAAAAATGTTAAATAAACACATAAATACGCATTTGCCTCGCTTGTTATCTCCTAATTCCTTCTCATTCTCGAGTTGATCCTGGTGATAATTTCGTGAGAGCTTGGTTATTCTTTTTATTTTGGTAGATGAGTCAAGTCAATGGCACGATCTTGATCCTTGACGCCTTGTTGGGGTTAGCTGAGATCACAAGATTTCATGCATGTCCTACTTTACAATGAAATCAATTCTCGACCATAGACCTAAAGAGGAATAACATTTGAAGAAAGATTTTTGGGACCCTAAATGACATCTTGTTGGGTCCGCCCGCGTTTACTATTCTCTGGAAAATGATGTTTTGGAAAGATTGATCAATATTCATTAATTAATGCTTGAGTAAACTCAGAAGAGGCAGGTGCTTTTCCACCTATTATGATGCTGAAATTCTACCGCAGGGAAGCGCCTAATTTTTTTATTTTTTTTTTTGGGTCGTCATTTTGTCATTGTCAATGGGTGACTTCTCGATGGTTAATGTCGAGTCAAGTAACAATTTTTTTTCAATTTTCAAACTATGTACTATTGCTTCATTAGGGTTGGGAGGGTCAGAGGCAATAACTCACAATGTTTCAGAAAAGATTGTCCAAGATTTCCTAACCTATTACCGTCCAAGTCATCCCCGGCCGTGCCGCGGAGGACGCCCAACGGTGACCAAATTGTCACATCAGTGATCTCCGGAGGAAATTAGCCGGATGAGTAGGTTAGACAATCGTTAAAAGGTTTAGGATTACGTTGATCAAATTGAAAATTTTAAGGTGGGATTCACGGCCACAAAATACGTTCTAACTATTTAGATAATTTCGTCAATTTGGCATGCATAAGCACACAATATAGAAAAGTAAAAGTAGGCTCCTACATTCTTCTCGACCTTTTAACTCGGGAAACGACCTTTTTCAAGCCACATTATAAAGTGAATCCTCATTATATAATTTTTTATTAATTTTATCTTTTTATGATTCATGGAAAAGGAGAACAGGGTGGGGAAAGAAAAAAGTAATGGGCGGAAAAGTAAGTAAAAAAAAAAATGGACAAGATTGAACCATAAATCAAAAGTTCAAAATTGGGGCCAGTACCATATGATTTGCTCATACGGTGTCGGGTGGGGCTCATGTGCAATGTCTCCGATTTAGGACTCTCGTTCCAATTTGAAGGGTGGCCTCCCAATCAAAGGGCACGCGATGCGAAAAATGATATTACGACATAACATGACTTTATGTGCTATCGACATCTCTTTGCTTAACAAGTTGAACCTCAGACGATTCGAACGATCCGCGTATGATCTTATCTTGATCCGAACACCAAGCGCTGCTCATTGTTCCAAAAGGAGCGAGGAGGTGGTATCCGGATGTAGATGTGCAGTCGTTGTTTTCATGCCGACGTCGCCGAATGCAGACTGGTCATTGGAATGTAATTATCACCAGCAACTCTACATGGCCAGGCGGTGCCGTGTTATGACTCTGCCTCATGAATTCGCCGATGGTGACTTCTCGCTCTACAGTAGTCTCGAAGTGGATCGGGAAATAACCCGAAGACCATGCCAAAAAAATTCCACTTCAAATCAGGGAGCTCAAAAAGTCTAAGAGAAGTTTTAACGTTAGCTCATTCTAAAGTTCAACTTCGCTTCTCTCCTTTTCTTGACCTGGAGTTTTGTAGCTTGCCGCGTGCAATTCAAAACGATGCTCGAAAGGCGGCCTCTATCGAGAGCAAAAGTTGTCGGTTTTGTCAAAGTAGTTGGAGATATATGAAATTTTCGTGTCTGAGTTCGGCAATAGCTCTGCAGAAAACCTGATCTTTCAAGTGCTTGAACCTTCTTGTATCAGCCAAGCTGTTCACATCCAAAGTTACATAAATTGTCTTAAGAAGCAAGAAGATACAGAGGGGTAGAGAGAGAGACCCCAAAAGGGCAAAAGTGCAGAGATTTGATGAACTGCTCTTAGTGATAAATCAACTTTTCTCACCTGACATGACTACAGAAACAGGTGCTTGTCCAAAGCACCGATAGTTCAGCACTCTCGTGCATTAAGTCACATTAACGACAAAGAGCCAAGAACCTCAGTCCACATCCCTGGAGGAGAGGGGCAGCAAAAGAAAAGGTTGAACATGTGAGGCTTTAGTCGAAAGTTAGGCGAAGAATGGTCGCCAACTCTGCCGTCGAATTTTACAAAAACAACCTCTTGGATGAGACTGTTATCACTCTCGGACGAAGAGGCACGACATTTTGCTCTTTCCGTTTTTGAGAAACTGTGATTCAGTGACTTGTTTCTCTTTTCTAGTGTCTCTGTCGCATCTTCTAGATTAGTTGAGAAACTGAAAGACAGAGAAAAATGATATCCAGACAGCTAGATTAGTGTCTTCGTAGGCAGACTAAAATGGGGTAAACACCGAAAGTGGCAACCCCCGGTGAAAGTTGAAACATGGTAGGCTTGGTCATCTTCAGCCTAACAAAAGCACGCATCGATACAAGACAGATTCCCTCTGACAGTGACTTCAAGAAGACATCTTTCGGTACAGTTAAATGTCCCCATCACAACAAATTACAAGCTTTTATGAGGTTCATCAAGAACCAACTAGAACATTGATGACATGAAGTGTAGCCACTTGGATCAAACTCTAATTTTTTTTTCCTTAATTCAAATCTTTATACGTAATCTGAAAAATCAGATTTTACTCAATTTCTCAGCATGACCTAGTTTGCCACGAATTTCAGCTCCAAGAAACGGAAGTAAGGGATAACTACAGATCATTATGCTTCAGCTCCCAGAAGCAGATGATAACTACAAGTTATACTAGAATAATACAATCACAAGACAACAACTGGGCATAATCTGCATGTTGCCATGACATATGTTTCCCAACATGATCTGTTACTACATACATCACTTCAATAGGAAGCACTTGCAACTTGCAAGCAGAGGCCTCACTTTTTCTTCAACAGCGTCCTCCCTCCATTCTGCCACGAAATTATCTGTTTGTTTCTTACGATATCAATTCCATATTCACATGAATCATATTGAACACCAGCACTAGAAGCAAATTAGTTACACACAATGGTCAACTTCTCCTAGTTATCCTGATATGGGTCATACGTTTACTTGATGCTGTGACTGCTGAGAATGATGTGAATGACAACGCTAACCATGTACACAGCCCACTAACGGATTTGACCTGCATTGCGCTTTAAATGATCAACAACAAGTCATGCCTATACTAACATTCGTTGTCTTATTAAAGTTGTTCAAAAGACCCATCGTGATTATAAGCATCTCACTTTATGGAAATTTAAACTATGACATTTAATATATAATGTCCACTGATTCTACTTACATATCTCGGAAAAGAAGTATATGCATCAGCATTGTTGTTTCTAAAACATTCATGTACATGAATCAGTAGATAAACTGAGCCCAACTTCCCATAACTTCAAGGAAGAAATGTAATAAGTCCACCCATACAATTAAAAAAAATGCCCAATTCCTCTTGGATAGGCAGCAAGCTACTAATTCCTGATCATTCCAAATGTGAATCCAACTTGACTGAACTAATGTCAACAGGAAAAAACCAAAGAAGAAACAAAAAAAGAAAATTTCCGTAAAAACGGCAGTCATTCAGCAAGGTACATACTCTTAACCCAATATTAGCGAAGAGTCTGTCTGGTCGAGAAATTTACTGAGATCGAAATAGCATAGAGCTACGTGGAGAGAGTCTTGAACTTAGCTCATGTCTCCTTTGACAATAATGGTCAGTAGCATCATCGATTGCAAACAGTAATATTAAACTAACAACCATGCAACTAAGTGGCTGAGCATGGAGTGACCGTCGTAAAATTGTAACTGAAGTACAAGGAGAGGCAAATCTACCAAAATACGGCAGAGAAGCTTTATGAGAGCAGATGGCAATAGCACAGGACTTCTTTTAAAATTATATCAATGAATTGCCAAAGTAAAGGCATCGCATCACTTTTCAGGTTGCATCTAGATAGGAAATGTTGTTTTTAAAGTCTAGATTCGGAAGTGAGCAAGTCAGGGGGCCTGTTTGAGGGCTTTGTTGAACAGTCCTCTTCCCTTACACAATAATCAGATAGGCCAGAAATCATGCTAAATTCAAACATGCTCTGTCATGGAAAGATTGAATATGCCCATGAACCAATGTTAAACTCTATTTTTGATGAGTAAGAAGCCTTGCAAAGCTAAAACGCAAGCATGTCAATCATCTTCAATAACCAATCATCAGTTTACAAAATCCAAAGGATGCCCCCAGGTAAGAGTATACAACCTTTCCCAAATATAAATGACTGACTGTAGACTTTTGTCCTCGGAAGCACGCATAACAAGAAATAATTTCAAAAGTTTTCTGCAAATCATACATCCATAATTGTTCATATGGACTCTCTTAAATAGTAAGATATCTGTGATTAACAAAGTCACAGGCGATAGTTTGGTAAAAGTAACTTTCAACTGCAATGTTTCAACACAAAATGAATTCAAGAAAAGGGCACCAGAACAGTGCCACCACAGGACCAATTTCAAGACTCCGAGAGAATTTTCTTCCACTGCGTGAGACATATTGGTATTCTGTCAGCAGACTAAGCCAAAAGGTGGAAGCGCCCCCTTGCATTGAGTATGAGGAAATCTACATTACCCAAAATCAGGCCATCTGAAAACTGAACAGATTTAGGCGTTGAAAAATCTGGGATTATATGATCCTTGGCTAACTTCCAAGGATCGGCCATTAACGTAAATAAATTAAATCCCCATCTTAGATGTCTCACATTCACTGCACAGCTATTTTTTCTACTTTGTGGTAAAATAGGGAAAGGTGTTGTTGATGTTGATGTTGATGTTGATGTGGTAACACAGGGAAAGAGTCCTACCTTCTCGCAAACCAATCAACTTGCTTAAGTTTGCCTGTGATGGTGTACTTCTTTGGATATGTAGAAAGGACGTTAGTACACCAAAAACAACAATTACAAAGTGAAAACTAGAAAATACAGCAGAAATCCACTAATAATGAATCAACCCACTCATAAGAGTAAAATGCTAACATGAATGATTAAAGACATTGCAGGTCTTAGTTCCTCACAGTTGAGACAGCTTGTGCAGAGGCAATCAATTGAGCCATTACAGTAGCATACTGAACAGCTGTGTGTTGTGAAGTATAGTGGTCTGAGAGGCCAAATTCTGAAAAGACTGGTTCTACATGAATAAAATGACCTGGCAATGATCTTTTTGACAATGCTTCTTGCCATATATGAATGAACTCTTCCATGATTTGTCTGGACTTTTCCAATGAAGAAATTGGCAAATACTCCACCTGCAAGACACAAGCCAAGTTCCTCTTGAATTAGTTACCAGTGGAACTAAATCACTAGTAGGCACGAAGTTAACACCAAAATAAGAATGGAGAGGAGAGAGGATCTTATACACTATTCTAATCTATCCAAAATGACTGAAATTTGTCAAGTGTAAGAAGCAAAGTTTCCAGAGATGCTAAGAAAATACATCTCATATCCCACCACTGGAATGCAAGAGCCCAGAGCACACATAACAGCCTTGCTTCCTCTTTGGACAATACCACCCCCTCACCATATAATATTGAGATAGCTGAAAATCTTCATGTAAACATCACATCACTTCGAGAAAAACAAAAGAGGGACATCCTTCCTGCTACCACTCTTCTTTATCAAGGCCCTAGAACCTCACCTTGAAAAGGCAGGAGAAAGTAAATTGTCCTTTGGTATGAGAGAGCTATTCAAATTTTTATTTTCCATTTTCAAAATCTAGTGGAAATGCATTTGGCAAGAGTTGAGAATTGTTTTTAACAAAAACACAGGAAAAAGTTGTCTCATTTTTCTTAGCAAAACTTCCAAAAACATTTGAAGTTGTTTTCAAACGAAGACACTCCACATGTAAAAGCCTCAACACAGTTATGGTCTTTGGTTTCTGAGCAGGGTCCTTTTTTATTTTCCTAAGCTATGAAGAAGCTTTTCTGAAGCTTTTTCTGGTCTAAATGACAGCTTGGGCAGCTACCTCATCAACAAAAAAAACTCCTTGATTTGTAAAGTCTCTATCCCTTGATAATCGAAGCCCAAAGATCTATGAACTAGTCCGTGCTTGACCAGCCAAGCAAACAAATGACCTTGCATCGTTTTTATCTCCTGCATTTTGATATGTATTTTGATTTGTATAAGTAGGTCACATTTACGATGAAATGCAATTTATGAAGATTAATGTGCTGTTTGTTATTCTCTGCAAAGGAATGCTGCCTAATTCACTAATTCGTGGAAAGACACTGAACTTTTACATCGTCAACATCAATATCAACAACACCTTTATCCCAAACTAGTTGGGGTCGGCGGTCGATGAACCCCAAAGAATCATAAAAATAAAAGCAGAATCAACCGAATGAAAAGAGATAAATGTGTAAAAAATAAATAAACAAATATATATATATATATATATATATATATATCTATACACTACCCCTCCACAACACTAATAGCCTTTCTCCACTCGGTTCTAAGACAAACCGTACGCCAATCCATTTCCCACTCCATTAAATCTTGTTTTACTACTTTCCCCAAGTAAATTTCAGCCGATCTCTTGCTTTCTTCGTGTTATGCTCTCGATAGCAATTGTATTTGAAAAATGCTTCAAGAGGTATCTCTGAAGTAGATGGTGACCGAAGCTGTGGGACATAAAAATACGTTGGTAGGAGAGCGTTCGGCGTTAGAAGCACCCGCGAGAGCAGCCCTTATATTTCTACATTTAGGATCCAACTTGTATCATTGATGCTAATAGGAACTGAACCATTATGACAAGGAAAAGATTGATTAATGAGAAGAAGAGGCAAAAATTGGAACAAAAATATCATTTGATTCATCGATCCTCAAAAAAAGAAATAAGCAAAATTCCGTCATGAGTCTAACTAAAGCTTAGAGAAGTTTCCTTAAGCATCTTCAATTATAAATGAAAGGGAAGGAGAGAAAACAACATTTTTGCACTAAATCGCATTAATTCACGTAATTGTGTAGCAGGGAGTTCCTAAAAGGAATCATATATAGGCAAATTCAGAAGATATCAATTTATCAGATATGAAGTAACTAGACTACAAAACTAGTCAATGATCACATCACAAAGGATAATTAATCTAGAACTAGAAAATATTTAGTAATGCAGTTGAATAAGATGAGTCGTAAGATTAAACACAATGTGATCAACTAATGGACTATAAAAGTAAAAAAGATAGCAAGCATGTTTTCAGCATTTCATTTTGTAAGAGGATTCTCATTTTCACAATGCAACACATAGTCATGAGAGTAGAAGCATGACAACGAAAAATAAATGAAAACAAAAACTAAAAGTACTTTTGTAAAACCAAACGGCCTCGAGATCGCAAACACAAATATTCAGCAGATTCCATGTTAATTATCTTCAATACCTTCAATATCTATTCCTACGCAGTCTTAGAAGATGTTTAGAAGAATTTTATATGACGAGGGCAAAAGTCCCATATCGGGCCGGGCAACTAAGGAGATATTATGGGGCTTATAACGGGTTGGGTTCCCTCTCTCAATAAACTAGCTTTTTGAGATGAGTTCCTTCACCCCCTGTAACACATCAAGTTGGTACCAGAACCACTCCTTAAATGCCCACCTTTTGGCACTTTATCCTCACGGCTGGGGTCCCTTGGCAGAGGCCTAAGGCTGCATCATCGAGGCAGTTCTGCAAGGTCGCAGAATCCTAAGGAAGGGGAGGATGATGCATGCAAAAGTCCCACATTGGGAGATACCATGGAGCCTATAAAGGATTGGGTTCTCTCTCCTGACAAGCTGGCTTTTCGGGATAAGTTTTTCCATTCCTTGTAATGCATCAGTATGCTAACTGGAAAGCTTAACTACCCACATATCAAGAGCTGAAGCAATCCAGGTACTGCATATGCAGGCACAAGGCAGTGTTGCCGTGCATGATCCTTCAAGGGCAGATTGCAATAAATGCATTGAATTGACAGAAATACTACTAAGTCCGAAGTGATGTAAGAAAAGAAAAATTCACGACCTGATTACACATTAAATAGCATTTTAGTACTGTTAAAAAACACATGCTGGAAAGTCTCAGCAAAATTTGCAGAAGCTCATCCCTGAGTAACTCTCGTTCCCAAAGAATTTTGAGACACACAACGGCACAGAACAGGAGATGCAATATAAGCTCATTACCTCCATAACAATCCCTCTCAAATTCTCGGAATGACTCGGAACAACTTTACCCACTCTCAACTGAAAGTCACCGAGTTGATATTGAAACCCCTGGAACACAGTAAGGAGGCAAAAAGCTATTTAGTCTTCTCATAATTGCAAACCAGATAAAACATTTTGAACTCACACTCACAGCAACTCAGGCAATCACTGCTCGTAACACGCACATCATACACGAAAGCAAGCCACAGAGAAACTAAGCAGAACAACAATGCGCAGCCGATGTCATACCTCGAATATAAGCGCGACTCTCGATTTGTAAGACTGCAACTTCTCCATTATGTTCTGAACCGAGACATCAGATTCGACAACTATCCGGTGACTCCGGAGCGTGAAGTAGTATTTATTTGGCTGCTCCGGCAGCGACATCCCAATAAAATCCCGCGGCATTTCCGGTGACAATGCCTGGTCTATTTAACCAATGATGTTTCCGACAATCAAAAGTAAACCGAAGCACTAACGAAAGATTAAAAAAAAAAAATTACGCGCGCTCGAACAAAATGAATTCGATCTCGATTCACCTCGAAGTATAGGTTTGTAGTAGGTGAGAGTAGCCTTCCATCTGCCTTCCTTGACGCCATTGATGCCCTCGACGCACTGAGAGACTTCCGCGAGGATCTGGCTGTTCACCGTCATCCCCGGATTTGGCTGCCACTGCAGAACCCTAGCACGGCCACATCGAAACCGCCGATTAGCGTGCGAAATTTTACGAGAAAGTGCGGTGGAATTTGACAATTTGGCTTCCATGAGATCGTGTGATGCTCAAAATCGGACGATTACCACTTGAGAGGCATGGCTTGGCTTCTGCGAAGGACGGACACGACTGAAATTCCCCGACGAACGGTCTGAGAGACTGACCGCTTCGGTAAGAAAATGATATGCCTGAAAATCAAACCGGGCGGGCCGGACCGGGCTCAAATAGCCCGGTTTGGTAAAAGGACTGCCTATATATCATTGATTCTTTGTACAAGGTTGAATTGGAGAGATAATGATGTCATTTTTTAGAAAGTTAATAACAGGAAGAATTCCAAACTGTTACACTTGATAAATTTCCCTTAAATTATTTTTTACTACAAAAAATCTACCATGACAAATTTACTTCTAATTTTTTTAATCACAATAAGTTTCAAATTGGTACATATGTAATAAATTTATTTCAAATTATTTTTTATCACCATAAATTAAATTTCAAACTGATACACATGTGATAATTTTTTTCAAAATTATTTTTTATCAACAAAAATTATAAATTGGTACAACTATGACAAATTTATACTTTGTTAGTTTCCGTTAAATTATGTTAAAATCTTAAACTTATACACTTGTCAATTGTTACGTGTCATAAAAAAAAACTAACATTAGGTAAATTTATCACAAAAGTGCCAGTTTGAGATTTTTTTTTATGGTCAAATAATCAGTTTGGGCTAAATTTGTCACAGGTACATCAGTTTGAGATTTTTTATGGTAAAAAAAATAATATAAGATAAATTTATCAAAGGTGTAGCATTTCGGATTTTTTTGTCAAAAAATAATTTGAGTAAATTTATCGCAAATATGTCAATTTGAAATTTTTATGGTATTAATTCTTTTTATTATAAATCGGTAAGGGGAAAAATCTAATTTTAGTATAAATGGTTTTCTTTGTTTTCCTCGTACCTTATACTAGATCTTGATCACCATTTTTTCTACCTCACTTTTCGTCGTCATTTATGATCTTGAATTCACTTTAGAATCGATAATTCGATAATAAACATCCTTGTTGGAGGGTCAAACAAATATTTTAGCGAATTGTCGTCCTATGCGATAATAAACGTCAAGTACTTATTCTGACTCGAACGAATCAATTCACTTTACTATAAATATGAGATTATCTTTTTAAAGTAAGTTTTGACGGTTACGGTGATTTTAAAAATGATTGGCAATTTCAAGATTCCATTAAAGAATAACTTTTTTTTTTCATTTCAAAACTTATGTGTATGTATTAATGAAATTCATACTTGTAACTCAAAGTAAATTAGAAACATTTGGAACACTTATCAGGTTACTATTTCAAGGATATCATCCGTTCGATGCATGAATTTTGGATATTTTTATTTTCTATTATCATCAATTGATTTTGCCACTAATTTCAAATTAAACCACATGAATCACGTGTTGAAACTCCATAATCCAAAGCTGGAAAAGATTCACATTTTTTGCAGACTTAATTTTAATAAAAAAAACAATTGGTTTTTTTTTTGCATACTTAATTTATGAATTTAGATTCCTTTAAACTTATAGTAGAGTTTCTAGAGAACATGTAGTTTAGAAATTCGGGTCAATTGAGCATTAGTCCGGGGCCCAAGAATTGGCCTCACCTATGGAGAGGGGTCGACTATGCTAGGAGGAGGATCGAAACGTGATCAGACCAACCAAGTTTTCGATTATGTTTTAATCAGGCTCGAGTCACAACAAAACCGAGAGAAGTTATCTAAAAAGTATTGAATTCATACCATTTTTGCCGATTTAGTCTTATTTTTTTTTACTTATTTTAACCTATTTTACGTTTTGCCAATTAACTTTGTTCGATCAATCTTAATATGAAGTCACTGATGTGGACGCTAACCATTTTATATGACACGGTCAAAACTTACGTGGAGAGCTTTTAATAATTTTTTGAAATTTTTATTAGTTGGCCACGAGGGAGAGAATAGAAAGAAAGGAGGAAAAAAGAAAAAATTCAAAAAAAGGATGATTAAAAATACAAAGATTGCCTATGTCAATTCCGATCGTGCAACGTAAAATGGACAGCTGGTCAGCGTAATCGTCTTAATTAACAAAGTATGAAAATATTTAATACTTAATTGATATAATTAAAAGATTTATTACTCAAATAGCAAAAATGCATTGCGTTTATGAATTTACACCCGTCCTGTCTGTGTGGGGTCAGGTAACCGAACCGTTCACCTTATACGAATATACGGGCGGCCGTGCTGGGCCAAATTCGGGCTTCCGGGCTTCAGGCCATTTTGGACGGACAACCGAACGTATCCGACTCCGAATCTGACAAGAAAACAGCAAAGGCTAGTTCAGTCTATTCCCTATTTTCTTCTTCTGATCGTCTCTGCTCTGCAATAGAGAGAGATCATCGGACGGTGGCTTCGTCGGAGCATACTGCAGACCTAGGGTTTTGGCGCCTTCGCTCCGTTTCTCTTCCTTCTTCACGCCCTTTGCTCACATGAGTTGCGGTTTCGCACGCTGCCAAGACTCGTTCGGAAGCTGAAATTTAAGGGCGTTGGCGAGGTGGTGAAGCAGCTCGTGTCGTAGAGAGCTTGGGCAGAGGCAATGGCGTGCGTGTACATACCCGTGCAGAACTCGGAGGAGGAGGTCCGAGTGGCCCTCGACCAGCTCCCTCGGGACGCTTCCGACATCCTCGACATCCTCAAGGCCGAGCAAGCGCCGCTCGATCTCTGGCTAGTCATCGCGGTAACTTGCTTTGGCTTTCCAGTTGGGATTCCACTTGTCCTGCATTGGTTGTTGCCAGCTCGAGCAGTTCGATCCCGTGGCATGTTTTCTTTTGGATTTACTGTTTTAGTTTTTCGAGTTTTCGCGGTGTTCCACATTCCACGTTTTGTTAAGCTCAGTTTGCCCTTTCATTTTCGCTAGTTTGTTTGCTAACTTAGTTTTGATGCAGAGAGAGTACTTTAAGCAAGGGAAGATCGACCAGTTTAGACAAATTCTGGAAGAAGGCTCAAGTCCCGGTATATTTTGCACTCCCTGTATTCCATCCTAGTGGCCCGGTTTTCTCTGTGTTTTCTCCCTCATTGAATAGCCCATCCGTCTCTTTCATAGGGAAAGAACTTCTACTTATCGTTGGAATTTCTATTTAAATTAACGACAAAACTTTCTTGCTAATGTCTTTTGCAAAATTGCTTACAGAAATTGATGAGTATTATGCTGATGTGAGGTATGAGAGGATAGCGATTCTCAATGCTTTGGGGGCTTATTACAGCTACCTCGGAAAAATTGAGACCAAACAGAGAGAAAAGGAGGAACATTTTATTTTAGCGACCCAGTACTATAATAAGGCATCGAGAATCGATATGCATGAGCCTTCAACTTGGGTTGGAAAAGGTAAATATTCCCCACTTTAGACTTGTAGTTTATACTGGGGACAATCTATTGTAGGTCTCAAAAGAGTTACATGTTGAAATGATTGTTCAGTTGTTGAGTTAAAGATGTTGAAATTCTGTATTTGCTTAATGATTCTTGCATGCTAGCTCTAATGTAGTTAATATCTAGTTTCGATACTCAGTTGCCATCTAGGATGGATTCAGACTGGCGATTGCATCTGGCTCAGCGTGCCATATTTTTAGTCTTCTTTGATTGAATCCTGATATCATCACATTTATCCTACTTATAGGTCAACTCTTACTTGCCAAAGGCGAAGTGGAACAGGCATTTGCTGCATTTAAGATTGTGCTAGATGGAGATCGGGATAACGTTCCTGCTCTTCTTGGTCAGGTTATGTTTGCTGACATTCTGTGATCTGATCCTACAGGCTGTGTGCCACTGAATAATTTTCTGTTTTAGATAGGCAGTGTCTAGGATACTTGCACGCATTCAACCGTTGTAGAAACCTGAATTACTCCTTGTTCTTTCATTGCCAAAATTTCCTATTCTTGTGTCTCTCTTTTTCTTTTCTTTTCTTTTTTTGTACTAAAACTTGAAC
Organism: Rhodomyrtus tomentosa; assembly: GCA_028455895.1. Taxonomy (NCBI): domain Eukaryota; kingdom Viridiplantae; phylum Streptophyta; class Magnoliopsida; order Myrtales; family Myrtaceae; genus Rhodomyrtus; species Rhodomyrtus tomentosa. The sequence continues at coordinate 40,160,244 of JAPCWY010000004.1, forward strand.
TGTCATGTCTGCAGGCATGTGTCGAGTTCAATCGTGGAAGGTATTCTGATTCCTTGGAGTTGTATAAGGTTTGTTATATCATCACTTTCCCCTATATTTGGACAATCATGACTATTACGGATTCCTTACTGCATCATGATACTTAAGTTCAGTAAATAGTGTTATGTTGAGGAGTTTCAGTCTAAGTCTGTAGGAGTTCATCAATCTGAATAAACTATTGATGTTTCCCTTTAATCGTTGTCTTTGTTTAGAGGGCCTTGCAAGTCCACCCTGATTGTCCTGGAGCTGTAAGACTTGGCATAGGTCTCTGTCGCTATAAGTTGGGCCAATTCGAGAAAGCTAGGCAGGCATTTCAACGGGTTCTGCAGGCAAGTTATATGGCTGTACCACATTGATTATGAAGAGATATTTGGCCTTGCTTCACAGTTTGTGTTAATTCCATCATTTATAGGGTTTTCAATTTCATTTTAACAGTTAGACCCGGAAAATGTTGAGGCCCTCGTTGCACTTGCAATTATGGACATGCGTACAAACAAAGGTTATTTAGTCTCGCTGTTGATATTCTTACATTTGATTGTAAGTTTATTGGATTTAAGATACATTCCCACTGATAGATCGCTCTGTTTTCTTACATGTTCAGCGGGTGGAATTAGGAGAGGAGTGGAAAAGATGCACATGGCATTCGAGATATACCCTTACTGTGCAATGGCATTGAATTATCTAGCAAACCACTTCTTCTTCACTGGGCAACACTTTTTGGTTGAGCAATTGACAGAGACTGCCCTTGCAGTGACCAATCATGGGCCAACGAAGTCACATTCTTATTATAATCTAGCAAGATCTTACCACAGCAAGGTTTGCTCATTGTCTTGCTTCTCACATCTTAGAGATGTTTCTTTAACGAAAATAATAAGGCAGTGATGCAGATGAATCAATTGTTATGAATGTTACCATGTTAATTGGAAAGTCTCTCTCTCTCTCTATCTCTCTCTCTCTCTCTCTCCCCTCCTTAGTTGCTCCAGTCCTTTGGCTAATGGGGCCTTGCTTCTTGTCAACTTTAGGGGGACTATGAAAAAGCAGGTCTCTACTATATGGCTTCTGTCAAGGAAATCAGCAAGCCGCATGCATTTATTTTTCCTTATTATGGTTAGTATCCTTCCCCTTCTTCAATATTTGCTCATTGGAAAGAGGAAACTCAGACAGATGACATTTGGGATGGAAAATTATCAAAATTAAAAGATGCAATTGAAAGTGGATTTTACAAATAATTGCATGACGTGGAAAGTGGATTTTACAGTCATCCTGAAGATGTGTTGACTCAGTAATATTATTCCATCGTCTGTTTTATGTCAACATTGGAAAATCTTTCTCTCTGCCAGTGTTGACCTTCTCTGATTAGATTTTAATAATATATGATTTTTTGGTGTTATTTACACTTTTTTCTGTTGGTGTGCGTTGGTCGCTATCGATTAGGTCTTGGTCAAGTACAACTCAAGTTGGGAGATTTCAGAAGTTCTTTGTCAAATTTTGAAAAGGTTTTGGAGCTATATCCTGATAATTGTGAGACATTAAGAGTAAGTTGGTAACACGTGCGCCTGCATTTTGTGATTTACTTGTTGGATTTATTTTTTGACTACCTCTTTCTGAGAAGTATGCTCTCTCTCTCTCTCACACACACACACACAACTTGAACTAGGTTCTTGGGCACATATATGTGCAACTCGGGCAGATGGAAAAGGGGCAGGAGTTTATGAGGAAGGCAACAAAGGTTGATCCACGCGATGCCCAGGTGACCAATTTTGTCGTCTTCTTTTCTTTTCTTCTTTTTTTTTCATTTTTTTTTAAGTATTCCATTTAATCATGATTCCTGTGGCCTTGATGCATACTGTTGTTCTTTGTATTCATGTAACATGCAGGATAAATTTACCACATTTACATTCTTGACCCTCTTTTTGTCCTAGCGTGTGCACTGTTTATAGGAATTAAAACTTGTGAAGCATCATTGCATGCAAGTTGAAGATGGTATTGCATACTTTCTAGGATGGGCAGATTTTCTGGATTCCTCAGGAATGCACAATAGCATGCCATCCCTGCAATAGTCCAGAGATATTATAGAATGGCTACACTTGAATGTAAATGCTTTGTGTGACAATGTAGCAACACATTAATAATTGGTTAAATGTTTTACTTGTGGTATGGGAGAGATTTACTCTTGGATGCAAATGCTTTGATGGATACTGTAGATTTGTTGTCTTGGGAACAACTTCTCGTTTGGCTCTGAGCTCCTTTTCTAAATGTTGGGGTGCCTTATACTGAATTTCTCTTTACCTACAAGCTTGTGAATCACTGCCCACTTAAATGCGATAATTGAAACATGACATTTGAATTGACTGGAATATTACGGAAAAAAATTAGCTTATTTGACTGAATATTCTGTTAGCTCTTGGATTTAAATGCTTTGATCACAGTATTGCTACACCTTGTTGAAAATTGGTTTAAAGTTTTACACTGTTTGTATAGTGGGATGATCTCTTTTATGAAAATGCTTTGAAATGATACTGTGGATTCCCATGACTTGTATCTCTCTTTTGGCTTTGAGATTTTTAAAGTTGTCTGCACCCCTTCGTTGTCTCATGGTGAATTTTTCTTTACTTATCAAAGAAGTATGTATGCCTGCCTAAGCTAGTGAACAGCTGGCCACCTCAATATGAAAATTGAAGAATGACATTTTTCTTGAATATTAAATTAAGTTATTTAACTTAACTTTCTGTTAGCTCCATCATGAATGGTACTATAATTGTTCAATTTCAAAGTATGGGTTTGTGGAAACTTGATTCAGGCATTTCTTGATCTGGGAGAATTGCTGATATCATCTGACACTGGCGCTGCTTTAGATGCCTTCAAGACGGTAAGTACATTTTTAAAAATATTTTGGAGTTATGTAATTGGGTGACGTTAATGTGGAGAGAGTGACAAAAAGTTTATATTCACTATATTTTTGTTCATGTTAAGTAGAAAGCTTTCCAATGCTGGATATGGTGGTAGTAATCAGGTTATAATATAATGGACAATAGGATACATACGTATAGCCATTAGATGGTGGAATCTCACTGTCTTTGTCCAATACATCGATATCAAGAGAACAGACAATTGGCTAACTTAATAATTTTGATCAACACCGGTTGCTGTCATGGATAGTGTTATGGATCTTTAAGGATTCAGAACTAAAGAGGTCCTGAATCTCAAAAGATTCGATCGATTGGTGGAAAATTGTAAGAGCCTTTATTACCTGTTCATCCTTGAGATGAATAAGAAGAAATTGTGCTCGGTAACACGGGATACTACATGCCCATGATTTATTGTTTACCTTCTAATAAATTGGTAGGACCATCAAGAAGACATGTCAGTCTTTTATTCAGATAGCGGGTGATCTAATAGTCTAGATCCGACTTGTTTCTCCTCTCTTCTTTGCAAAATATATTCAGTTGATCCAAACTTGCTTTCGACTTGTCTCAAGCACTGAAGACCCCCACACCTCACTAAATCTCACGAGGCAATGGCTCTTTTGAATTAAACTTTCTGCTACATATCAGCCAAAGAAAGTTTTTGCTCATAGTTATTGGCATGATTAATATAAAATTATATCAGTAAACTTCCTTTTCATAATTGACATGTTGCCCAACAAAATGCTGATACACCCTTGCGCAATCCTTTACCCTGTATGTGAAGGCAATAATTATTATTGCCACTGCAGTAGAATTTCATTGGAATTTACCTTCTATTGTGGCTTGTTAATTCTGTCACCTTTCTTACATCCTAACAGGCTCGTGGTCTGCTGAAAAGGGGTGGCCTAGAAGTGCCAGTAGAGTTGCTGAATAATATCGGAGTTATCCACTTTGAAAGGGGAGAGCTTGAGGTTTGTATTCCATATTCTAAGTTAGTGTGACTTCCCACTATGGGTGTATCCATTTGTGATTTACTTGGACTTCAAACCACACTTCCTGTGGGATAAAGTATAGCCTTTTGCTCCTCGTACTGGTTTTTTATAGCAGATATGACCATAATAAATTTGATGTTATTTTGCTGTTGAAGTACATTTGATGTTTTTCTGTTGTCTAGCTTGCTGAGCAAAGTCTCAAGGAGGCAGTTGGTGATGGCATATGGCGTTCTTTCATTGAGGGAAAAGTGAATGTTGGTGCTGCCGATGCTACTGCATGTACTCGTATTTACAAGGATATGCAAATATTTACACAACTTGAAGCAGACAATGTAAACCTGGAATTGCCTTGGAATAAAGTGACGGCACTTTTCAATCTGGCAAGATTACTGGAGCAGCTGCACAAAATGGAAATTGCAAGTATATTATATAGATTGATAATATACAAGGTATGTCCGCTTATATAGCATCCTTCACTGCTCTGTTTCTCCTTGAAGCAGAACATAGGTGCTAGATTATTTTTCAACAATCAAATAACAGTTAATAATTGGCTTCAAGATACCTTGCTTATCTTATGTACTGACTGTAAAATTTTTATGCTTATCCTTGTTTTATTTAAATTGTGGTCTCTTTAGAAAAATCTGAATTGGATCTATTCTATAGGCTAGTATTTTCCACGCCCTTGAGGCCAGAGGAGACAGGAACCTAAGTCACAGCACATTTCTGAATAGCTTACGGTACACTCAGAATTATGTACTCTGGAATCCCAATTTATGAATGTTCTGGTCTCATAATTCTACCTTTAGATGTACTGAAAACGTAATTTAGTTCTTCTAGCTTAAGTTCTAGTTTCTAGACATAGAACTATCACTTATCTTGAAATATTCTGGGTCATATCACTTGAGATTTTCCTTGACTTGTTTGTTTCTTTTACAGTATCCTGACTATATAGATGCATATCTCAGGCTCGCTGCCATCTCAAAAGCTCGGAATAACATTCAATTAAGCATTGAACTGGTGGTTATTTACCCTGTATCATATCATCCTTGGTTGAACTTTTTCTGACCCTCTGTTTTCTCTTACTTACTGGCCCTTTCTCCTGTGTTGTTCAGGTTAATGATGCCTTGAAAGTGAACGATAAGTGTCCAAATGCATTGTCCATGCTCGGAGAACTAGAGCTTAAAAATGATGACTGGGTCAAGGCGAAAGAAACATTTCGAGCTGCTAGTGAAGCAGCTGACGGGAAGGATTCTTATTCGACACTCTCTTTGGTGAGTGTTTTTGAGATATCAAAGCCTTCACGTTGTTCGAATCTGAGGGAGTAAACATGTGAGTCGGTGAACAATGATCTACATGGAAATACTTTATTAATGTATCCCTTAGTTTTGTTGGACACTGAATGTTATATCATTGACTTTCAAAATCTTTTCTTAATGTTCAGGAAAAGCTTTGACCATTAAGTCTTTTTTCATAAGGAGCCTCGTCTTTGAATTTTATCGCAATAAGGCCTCACCTTTTGAGTTTGATTCTGTAAACCTAGTCATGATATTGCCGTTTCTTTTCAACACTAAAGGTTGATATGCCATCCTACACATCACTCGAAATGGTATCTTTTCAGAAGAAATGACACTGTTTTGAGCTTGAATTCCAGAATGAGGTTGTTTCATCTGCTGAGGTGGCAGTCCAGGTGACAGGTAGTATAACAGGTCAGCGTTTGATGGATAAAAGAAATGGCAGCTTAACTAATGGCTATTATGAAACCAATCTAAAAGGTGCGGTCTTTCTTGGATAAAATTGCATGGTGAGGCTATTTCTGAAAATTGATCTAAAAGTAAATGGTGAGGCTTTCTTCAAATATTAGAATATATATCCTTTCCTTCTCCCCGCTACTTGGTGGTTTACATGCGTGATGGTATTGTTAAGGGGAACTGGAACTATTTTGCTGCAATGCGCAATGAGAAGAGGGCACCGAAGCTAGAAGCCACTCATTTGGAGAAAGCAAAGGAGCTTTATACCAAAGTATGTGCCTCCTATCCATTTTAGCCTGTTCAGCTGCCACCACTATTGCATTTGCTTTCTTGGTGTAATCTTCTTGTTAATTTCTTAATCTATTTCAATGTAGTTATCTATTGTCTTGTGCTCTAATTATGGTCTACATTTTAGCATGAGCATACTTGTGAGATAGAGTTTGGGAGAAATGTTGATGGCTGGTATCCTTTCAGTTATAGTGTCAGGAGGCAGAATAGAGGACATTAAGCAGGACAAGTATACATATATAATTTTTGGATGAAGGGTTGGACGAAATATATACTCATTGCTAATTGCTGGTTAGTTTAGCAGAACTCAGTTATACAAATATGAGATGTGTATAAATCTATATTTATATACATAAATGAGTGGAAATTTTAAATCTTAAACTTATGGAATGCATGATGATATTAATTATCGTTATGTATGATGATCTGTTAATGAAAGAAATTAATACATAAACTTTTCAATATTTTGTCTGATCTTTCATAACGTCCTCATAGTTTCTAGTTTTTTTCTAAGTAATTTTCAGTATTAGAATAGAATTGACTTGAATGTTTGATGCAATCGACTACAAGAATTGGTTATCCTACAGTTTTCTGACTAGTTCCTTTTATTCATTAAAGATATCAAACTCACTCAAACCTTGATAGTGGTTTTTATTTTTATTTTTTATTTCAACTCCAAAAGATGGTGTTGTTCTGCAAGTGCAATCTTCGACAATAGACAGGACAATTTTTAGCTCAAATGAATAGAAAGCAACCAAATAAGGTAATAGCAGACAAACTGAACGATCAGAGTGATGGATGCAGAAATCCAATCAAGGGAACTACCACAGGATAGTTGACCAAATGTGTAAGAGTTTCTAAGGGTCATTTTGGCATCTTCAGATTTTGGTTGATTCTTTGCGATAAAAGGAGCATTGCAAAAGTTGATTTTTTATTCCTTTCTTAATATCATTTAACACCAGTAAAAGAGCATCGATATCTCTTCTTTTTCTGTTCCTCTCTTGTACATCTGTTTGTAATCTTCGTTGTTTTTATTTTAGTGTTATTGACTCGCTTGACATAAGAGTCTTAATTTTGCAAATTATTGCATATTATGTAGGTTCTAGTTCAGCATAATTCTAACTTATATGCTGCCAATGGTGCTGGAGTGGTCTTGGCTGAGAAGGGGCAGTTCGATGTTTCAAAAGATATGTTCACACAGGTAAGCTTAATGCATACTGTGATTGTGTCATGAAGACATCTGTTTTTAATGCCATACTCATTGCCGAATAACATAGGTTCAAGAAGCTGCAAGTGGAAGTATATTTATTCAGTTGCCTGACGTGTGGATCAATATAGCACATGTTTATTTTGCTCAAGGAAACTTCGCATTGGCTGTGAAAATGGTAGGCTTGGTCTCTCTCTCTCTCTCTCTCTCTCTCTCTCTCTCTCTCCGACTCCCAAGGTCATCCATGTGCTTACTTCACTTGATTGTATGCAGTATCAAAATTGCTTGCGGAAGTTTTATCACAACACAGACTCTCATATTCTCCTTTATTTGGCGCGCACTCATTATGAAGCTGAACAGTGGCAAGACTGCAAGAAAACTTTGTTGAGGGCCATCCACTTGTCACCTGCAAATTATGTATTAAGGTTTGATGCTGGTGTTGCAATGCAGAAATTCTCAGCATCAACACTGCAAAAATCAAAGAGAACGGCAGATGAGGTTGTTTGAAGATTTAATGCTTGGCTTTATCATTCCTCTTTGTTTTCTCACTTGCTTCTATATTCTTTTTCTGCTTGATTAAGGATTAAGTCAACACCAGTGATCAGTTATCCATTTGCATATCGGTAGAGTAAAAGCAAATAATTTTGATAACCTAGCATGACTGAGAACTTCACTAGTGATAAATGTTGTTGTACATGTTGAGTTATGAACTTTGCCTTGTATCCTTGTTTGGTCCTTTTGGACTCTAGTTTCGCACTTGTAGTGATTTTAACTTCTATAATTGGACATCAACATCAACAACACCTTTATCCCAAACTAGTTGGGGTTGACGGTCGATGAACCCCAAAGAATCATAAAAATAAAAGCAAAATCAATTGAGGGAAAACTCCTGTAATTGGACGATAATCTTAAAATGCCTTGAGAAAATAATGCCTATTAAATTTCGTGTTTGGCTCTGTGCTGACCAGATGACTATTCCGAACTGATAGGGTTTCTTCTCCCTCAAAGTAGCAATATTGAGTGTTTATACTCTGGATGTTATAGGTGCGTTCAGCAGTTGCTGAGCTTCAGAATGCTGTCCGCCTGTTTAGTCAAATGGCTGCTGGTGCCAATCTTCATTATCATGGATTTGATGAGAAGAAAATTGATACACATGTTGGATATTGTAAGCACTTACTTGAGGCTGCAAAAGTTCATCGCGAGGCAGCTCAGCGTGAGGAAGAGCAGGCACGGCAAAGACAAGAGCTTGCGCGTCAGCTTGCACTGGCTGAGGAAGCCCGCCGGAAGGCTGAAGAACAGAGGAAGAAGCAGGTGTGCTATTGTGAATTTGCACTGACATCAACAGATTAATTGAGCTCTTCTCTATTTGCTTTTGTTTGTGAATATGTGACATCATTCCTCGCCTTTTCTCATTTTTCACTTGAACAGTTGGAAAAGAGAAAACTGGAGGATGAGCAGAAGCGGGTCCAGCAACAAGAGGAGCACTTCCGGCGTGTAAAGGTGAGGCCCTGGATTGCGCTCTATTGAAAGTTTTCTTTTAATTTATATGAAAGTCGATCTCTGCCCACTCATCTTGTAATGAAAGGTAAAAAAATGAATTTGTTTGAAATTCTGATTTCCAAAGAAATTTTTTCAAAGGGCGGAGGTTCTTGTTGGCTGCAAATCGTCTCTTCTTTTAGTAGCATGCCACCAGGAGTTTAGGTCGCGACAATCTACTTGGTCTGGCATTTTCTTTGAGAAAAAACTATTTTTATTTGTGATGCTGCTTATGTAAGAAATGGATCTATTCACCAAACAAGCTTCTGCATGTTGATTAGATATTGCGAAGTCCCAAGAGTATGAAACTTGATCTAAATTATGAAGTCCCACACAACATTTGGATGTACTTGATCTCTAGGAACAATGGAAGAGTAGCACACCTGCTTCTAAGCGGAGGGAAAGGTCTGATGCCGATGATGAAGAGGGTGGGCATAGTGAGAAGAGGAGGAGAAAAGGCGGTAAGAAGAGAAGGAAGGAGAGAAGTTCAAAGTCACAATATGAAATGGAGGAAGCTGAAGCAGAAGTTGATGATCAGGAATATGAAGATGCCCCCTTAAATTACGAGGAGCCTGCTGATCAAATGCATGATCAAGATGACAATGCTGAAGAAAATGCCCAGGATGTACTTGCAGCAGCCGGGCTCGAAGATTCTGATGCTGAAGATGAGGTGATGAGAACTGTGTGTCACTTCTTTTGATTAGTAGCATTGTCTGTGAAGAGTGACGTTTAGCTCCTTTCAAAGTTCATTGTTACTAACATGTTACAGTGAGTTTGAGGTGCCAAAATATGATGGTAAACAATGAAGCATGCTTATCAAATACTCATGAACGATGTCTACTAGGATGCAATTATTCAATTCTCTCTTATTCTGATATGTTTTGGTATTTTCTGTAAAGGCTGTGCCTCCACCGAATGCAACTAGACGGAGGAAGGCATGGTCAGAATCGGACGAGGAGGAGCGACGGCTGGAAAGCAGCCCGGTCAGAGAGAATTCTGCAGAGCTTCAAGAGAGCGATGGGGAATTTAGGGCGGATGATGAGAAGCCTAATCAAGACGAAGCAGTTGAGGATGAAGATTAGAACACATTTTAACCCAATCGCCAGAGTGGACATAATTGGTCCTTCTGTCCTGAAAGAGATCCTCTCTTCTAGTTCTTTAGTAGGGAAAATCCTTTGCAACTGGGTATCACCGTGTTGTCTATAGAACATCATCCATCTTTTTTGGCGATCCCCAGTCTATTTTTACCTTGCAACACTTTCTTCATTGATTAATTTGATGATCCGCATCCATCAACACAACAAATTTGTCGTAGCTTGGTGACTCGTGCATGAAACTGAACTGCATGTAGCTGTGGGGGAGGTAAACAAAATAGAGGTGTTCAGAAAAAGTGGAATCTCTCTCTCTCTCTCTCTCTCTCTAGTCTCTCTGTATCCTTTTTGGGCTTGAAACGACTGCGCTTCAACTGAGTGAAGCTGGTGCAGAAATAATAGCAGAAGGCATGAAGGTGTCAGAAGAGGTGGGCAAATGACGAGACTCAGGTGGGTTTCTAGCTTTTGGGGTGGAGGGGTGGTCAGACTCTGACTCTGAATGAATGGGGAGGGTGGATGAGTCCCTCTAGTCGCCCGCTGAATAATGTCCAGTCCTCCCAACTCTCTCTGTTCGTGCCTTGTTCTCTCTTTTGGCTGAGCATACTTCTCTTTTATGTATCTGCAAATATCACACCCAGAATCTGAATTGGACCACGGTCTCTCTCTCTGGCCTTTATTTTTTTCCGTTTGTTTTTTGGTGTTTTGAAATGATGCGACCAGACCTGACCAGACCCACTCCCACCAGAAGGTTCAGAAACGTACAGAGAGAGCCAGGGAGTCAGTGTCAGAGAGCTCATCAGACAGGTGCACCTTTTTTTTAATGCCAAAGCTTCTCCTGTTCCTTTTTCGCCGGTAAAAACAGACGCTTTCATCATGTTGGACCAGTAAATAAGTAAGTAGTCCCATTTTCCTATTCTGAGACCCAGCTAGTTGCGTCACCAATGTCAGTCATCTCTAATTATCAGGGCGAAGTATGGACGCCCAAGCTGTCTTCACGAGTTTCACAAATTAACATTAGGGAAGATCCTGGTGAACCCTCCCAATTTCCGGGTAAGGTGGTGCGAAGCAGCTACCACTTTGTTTTGACATTTTGTGGTGGAGTGCGAAGATTTTTATGATCACATGGTAGTGGGCAGGCTTCACTTTCGGAGATCCTCCTCGAAGTTTAATTGGTGACATGAGGTTTTACCCGGTCTTCTTTTCCTGTTCTTCCTTCCAAATCTCAATTTCGTGATAGACAGAAGGGTCGTCAATCCTCTGAACTCGTTTGCATTTCCTTCTAAGTGGAAATCTAGCCAGCATTTGTTCAGTGCTTGATTCGAGTTAGAGCGAAAGAACGGACCTAATCGGGAGGATTAAGGGCTTTTCTTTGGAACTGGGCCTTGGCTTTGCATTATCTTTTCCACGTACAAATTTACGTAGATAGGAAGAAGATTTCAAAACACCAATTAAAATTTGAAGAAGCGAATCATTACTTCATTCTTGTTCTGTGCACAAAAATTGTGAGGCGGTGCGGTGAAGCAAAACTCAACGTGGGTTGCTTCAGATTCAGGAGCACACCCCCACGCATGAAAGGAGGGACTTCGATGCCGGTGTCCTAAATGCAAATTGCCCTGGGTTGATGACAACAGTGATGGGCCCCACTCTGCACCAAACAGACTGGGCTGAATCATAAGGAGCTCAGAAACGACACGACCAAATAATGGGCCCATCTGGGCCCACCGGCATAATTACAAGCTGGTCTTTGGTGTTCCCCCCTCCGAAAGGAACCGAAACCCCGAAACCCATGAAAAAATGCGAAGAAACCCAGAAGAGAAGGAAACAAATGATCTTATACAACATGTCACCTCGCCAAGAAACAATCTTGCCATTCTAAAACACCCCACCTAAAAAGATCTGATCCATCATATATCAAGCGAAGAAAAAATAAAAAAAAGTGAATGTAGAGAAAGGACCATGAAAAAGATTTGGTAACTAAAGCGCTGTTCTTGATCTATGTAGCAACAAATGACATAGCTTTAGAATCAAACTCCAACTCATCTCTAGCACCACCCAAAAAACAAAGCAAAACAAGGAAGAAAAAAAGGGAAAAATCGCCCAACTTACAGGAAGAAAATGAAAGTCCAAACCAATCTCAGGAGACACACAGTAGGCCACAGCTTTCAGATCCCCAGAGACAGTGCTCCTTTCAGGGCTCAACCATCTGCAATCAAAGATTGAGCTCACTTAGAGAGAGAGAGAGAGAGAGAGAGATGTTTTTTGGTTTTATAGAGTGCATGAGAAATGTCGGGCAAGATTGTGACATATAGCTTCTTGTTTTAAATTAAACATTCAAAGCAAGAACCTGCTTTTAAGCGTGAAAATGAAGTAGGTGGAATGTGGCTGACCGTAGTTTCTTCTGGGATTGAATGCTGGGAAGTCGTTTGAGGAAGAGGGCATGGAAATGGACAGCTTGGTCGTCGACATGGATGAGCTATTCGATGACTTGTTGTCTTCCACATCGACCCAAGAAGTGTTGTCTCTGCTCTTCATCGGCCCTTCATCGAAGAACCTGTGGATCGTTTTCTGGGGCTCCTCCTCATCTCTCTCCATCTTCATGGGCATCATCAGATCGCACTTCACGTCTTGCTTGTAGTGCTTCGACACATCCCTCAGGCTCTGAAGCTGCAAGTAGGAGTAGTCGCTCTCCAAGGCCGAGCAACTCCTCTGCTTCGAGGAAGAGCTCATGGTGAGTGGCGTGAGCTGCCAAGAGTCGTCCATGGATGAACCAGAGAAGCTCCTCATGCTCCCACTTGGCTCCGCAAAGAAGGCGTGCTCATCCACATGGTTCTCCTTCAGCCCGTAAAGGTACCTGTTTTTCCTTCCCCACATAAGCAAGAGACATATCTCGCCCACATCAGCAACAAATCTTTGAGAAAAATTCCAAATTTTTTAATTTCACAAGACAAGTAACCTGTAATCTTGGCTGCTTTGGGAATATGGCCCGGAGTCGAGAAGGAAGTTGGTCGTGGTGCTGTCTTGCGAAGACAAAGCGATGTTCCCAGGAGGCCTTGAAGAAGAGAAGTAATAAGAATGGTGAGGATGGTTTGGGTGGTGGTGGTGGGAATGGTCAGAGCTGGAGAGAGAGGAGAGGGACTGAGGGTTGTTTGTGGCTGGACAGTGAGGGAAATAGGGGCTTTTATTGGAGGTGGCGATTGATGGAATTGGTGTCGGGGTTGGTGAAGCAGATGAGATTGATGACAGAACTTCCACAGGCTTTCTTGAACGGTTCTTGCCTCTGTGCATGTGCCTCTCGCAGTACTTGGAATCTGGGTAGGCCTCTTTAGAGCACCTCCACTTCTTCCCATCTGTTCTTCTGCACCTCCCTGGCTCTGGGTCTATCTTCTTCCCCAGACCCATTTGGAAACAGTTCCATCCCACTGCACCCACTAACAAGAACACGACCATACCAACAAAAGGAAGGGAACCATCAATTCTTAGCCAAAAAAGGGACCACAAACAGCAAAAGCCCAAAAAGAAAAAGAAAAAAACCCAGAAAAAAAAAAAAGAAGACCAAAAGTTCAAAAGCAAAGATAAAACCCGGGACAAGACAAACAGAAGAAAAGGATTGTTGGTGTTGTGAGAGGGTACCATGTTGGGGTTGGTGAGACAGGAACTTGGGAGAGAAAGCGGAGGAGTCAAAGCAGGAGGGGCTTCTCTTGAGGGAGAAGAGGAGGTCAGGAGGGATTGGGATGCCAGAGATGAGGTACTTGTAGATGAGGGCTTGGTGCTCCAGCTCTTGCCACTGTGAGGTTGTGAAGGGGAATCTGCTGCTCATTCCACCACTCATCGTGTGCACATACACGATATGCGCAAGCCCACAAACTGAAGGAAGCAAGCAAAAGTTCGAAGAAATTCAAAGCAAGAACCAAAAAAATACGAGAGTGAGAGAGACAGAGAGATCAGTTTTTGGGCTTTGGAGGAAGCGAGTAGAGTAGGTATATTTATTTTAGGGACCATTGGGCTGCAGAATCTTCTGAACATGGATAAAACTCATGGTTCTGATTACAGTGCTGCAACATCTGTCTCTCTCTCTCTTCCCTGTGCAAGTGACTTATTAGCGTTTGTGTGTGTGAGAGAGAGAGAGAGGAGAGAGAGAGAGTCTGTGCACATATTATGACTGCAACATCTCTGCAGCTTCGGGTCCTGCAGCTAAGCTGCCTCTGTGGCAGCTCTTGTCTCTGACATCTCTCTACAGAATCCATAAACTAAAACACTGTGTGTGCGTGAGAGAGAGGGAGAGAGCCCAAGCCAAAAAAAAGACAAAAAAAAGGGAGATACTTTACTAATTCTTGCTTCAGGAATTATAACTCTTTTAGTAGCTAAACGACACGTACTAAACAAGGGTCTGTTATACGAAGGCACTCCTTAACAGAATTCAAACATATATCAATGCTTCATTAAGAGCCTGTCGAATCGTTTTATGTAGTGATGATTAGTGTTTAGGAAAGAAAGTAAGTCTAAAGCCAAAAACAAAAACAAAACAAAACAAAAAACTGTCTGGGGGAGTGAATATTATCATATGAGTTGGTGCCTGAAGCAAATGCAGAGACTGAGGAAGATTGTACGGGGGTTGTGACAGCTTTTACTCCTACTAACTCTTTTACTTTTTCTTCCATCTTTTCCTTCTTTTGTTTTTCTTTTAATTTTTTTCCTTCTCTTTTTTTGGGGCCTGTGTTCCTTCCTTTCTCACTTCCCACACACAAAACACAAGTGGGCAGCAAAAACCCCACTCACGTTTTGACCTTTTTCAATTTGGGAAACTCAGAAAAAGGATACACACACATACATACATATATATATATATATGTATGTATGTATATAGGCAGTGTCTGGGTCTGGCCCCTGCTTCTGCTTTCTGATAAAGGGTCGTGAAACTTAGGGAAGGGGCCTGAAGGGAAAAATGGGTTTTCTTGTGTTTCAATGATGTTCCTGCTTCATCACCATTTTGGACATGGCTAGGGCGGAGTCATCGTTGTTTAGCAGGTTTTTAGAAAAGGAAGATCAATCAAGGAATATGTTTCTTTTTTCTTTTTTAAGGATTTCTTCAGGGTTATGTGACCAAAAGACCCTTGCAGAGGTTAGGGTTTTTTTTGTGGATTAATGGTCCTTCCTAGTTTTGATACGAGGCACCAAAAATGACGGTGACAAAGGCACCGGACAAAAAAATGGCTGCGACAATTGAGTTCCTTCTTCTAATACCATGATTCATGGTTAGTTAAAAAAACTAGAGATTGTCGGACTTAATTCGGCTTCTAAAGAAGAAAAAGAAGGCTGGATAAAGATGATCGTTGCAGTGTGTGACAAACCGTTACGGGTTCGATGTGCCGACACAGGCAAGCTTGTCGTTGGCCATTGCGTAGTCAACATCTTTCTTGATAGGCAACACGTACTTTCAGTTCCGACTTTCTATTAGTCGAGTCTTGGCGACACTTGAATTGAATTAGCTATTGTTTCCCTGAATCGCTATGTTGTTTCGAAAAAAAAAAAAAAAAAGAAGAGCTAGTGACACCCAACATTTTCAAAGAGGGGAGGGGGGGGGGGGGGGGCAGGATGATTCATGGGCAAGTTCAAAAGCCTTAAATGATCTATTTGCATGGAATTCATTGATGGGGGAAGCAAAGTCGTTTCCTGACTTTATGGTTAGTCCATTGGCCCCAACTAAGCATTCAACCTAAGGTTCTTGGTTAATAATGGGCTTGTATCATGTTGTTGAGTTTTTCAGACATTCAACAGCTTTGAGAACCCCTAAAAAAAATGGTTGAGGTGAGGTGAGGTGAGGTGAGGGTCAGAGATAGGGCTTAAATTGAATTTATTTTTCTTATGGTTTTTTTTTTTTTTTGGGGGGGGGGGGGGGGGGGGGGGGGAAGTGGGTTTGAATGCATTCAATGGCCTTTTGAAGGGCAATGCTTAGAATGTAAGGTTGGCACAAGTACAAAGAGAGGAAGAGAAGAAACAGGACATCGGGTCTCCTCTCATGGCAGGTTCAAACACATGCAATTTCACCTTTTCATGGTACAAAGTCCCCACTTTGACCCACCATCACACACACCCCCTCCAACAGCTCCATATTCTGGAGTAAAAAGAGCAGTCCTCTCCTCCGGACACCCAGAACAGCAAACCCCAAAGGAAAATTTCTCCAATGCGGTAAAAATCATCACGGGTCCAGACACATTATTTTTGTGTCCCAATTGCCTCAGGGTTGTATCTGCGCTTCTGTAATACGTGTAGCATGCGTGATTATAAGACATTAGATACGGTACCGGAGTCGTTCCCCACCCGGACCATCTCTTATAAGGCCCGCGATGGACTAAGCCCGAAAGCCTTTCGACCAAGTTCCCAGAATGACCGCCTCTAGAGAAGAAGATTGCGCGACTCGGACTCGGACTCGGACGGTGTCAGAGACAGTTTGGAGCTACATAATTCTTGTCCAGGTGAAGCCAAACCGTACATTTCCGTGTCTGCTGGACCAAACTCATCGTAATCAGTCTCGAATTACTGTCGACTCGCCTCACACGATTGCATACTCAGGAACTTTCACGATTTTATTTATTTATTTATTTATTTATTGTGTTTGTGAGGAACGAAAACTCTTTCGCTGCACGATCCACTGTGCTTTTAGCTTTCAAAACTTATTAAATAAAAAATCTGCGACCCTAAGAAAAGTAGATCAATCTCATTCGTAAATAAATAATGGCATTTAATTCCAAATGAATTGGAAAAGACGACACAGAAAAACCCAGTGAAGTTTCTGAACTGAAAGTACCCAAAATTAGAAAGTCTCCCTGATCAACTCAGTCAACATCTAACTTCAGGATACACAATAAATACAGAGGCCCCTATGATTAAATCTGCAGAATTCTCAAAAAAAAGCAACCCATATAAACTTCAATTAAAAGAAAACAAGAAAAATAAAAGACCACACATCCTATGTATCTACCCGATCTCGACTTCGGTGGTTACTCGAACATTTGAAGCATCTATTCACAGAAGATTTTAAGTATGGAACTCCAAAATTCGCACGCTAGAAAATATCTAGAGAAAGGAATTACTTGATGCCTCCAGATCATCAAAGATAAACGCGGCTTTTAACGAGCGTCGACGACTCATGCCGGATAGCTGCAAACTTATCACTGGACATGGAAACGCTAGTATATGCTTGTACACATTTATATATTTCTTTACAGCCCGTCAGGCTGAATATCTCAGACGAAGAAGAAAATAATGAGAGGATACACACACACACACACGATACACTTTTCTCAACTAGCTCTCGAGGTTGCGCTAGGCATTCTACATTTAACGGTCCGGCAATGTGCATGGATGCACTAGTCCTTCTGGAAGAAAGAAAGAACGAGATCTGTATGTACAGAGAAGAGCTGTGTGTCCACGAAAAGCTGTAAACGGCATAACAAAGGATGAAAGCCTAACATCAGATGGTTCGTGCATGAAACATGTAATAGGGGCAAGGATAAAGTCAGCCAGTTACATCGCTGTTGCTGTAAATATCACAAGACTGAAAAACTGCATTAATTATCCCAATTAGCATAAACAAGTAGAGAAACTCAGAAACGCACCTTCATAAATGGTCGATCGCGATAAGGGAAAGAGTCAATAAAACTTTCCTTAAGAAGCAAGGATACCTACAAAATTAAGGAGAAATCCAAGGTCAATATCGACACACCCCTTAATTTTCAAGGCTTTCTTTGAACCTCCTCCAGTTTTGAACCCCCCCCCCCCCCCCCCCCCCCCAAAAAAAAAAAAAAAAAAAAATCCTGTTAGACAAGAAGGTCGCTTTTCTAAGAATGTTGACCACTATCATGTTGAGAGTGCGAGATTGAGGGGTTGAACCCCACTTCTGACAGCATTCATATAACCAAGTAGCGCGTGAATCATCATTCTCAACAAGTGGCCAAAAAAAATGCACTAGTGAGAGTTTCTAAACATTCAAAGCTGGAAAAAGACACTAACCTTGTCGTCGTTGGACTGCACATTTGTAATTGTGTGTGAGCGTAAATTAGAGCAAAGTGAATCCAGATAAGATCGTAACACCGCCAAGAAACCTTTCGCTGCTTCAATCTACAAGTGACCAATATACGCATGGAGACAACAATTACTATAACAATTAAAAGTACTCCATGGAAAAACAAGGTGGTTGCAAGATACACAATTGCCGAGATTTTCGAGCCATGACACAAAATCATATGCTGAAGACTTCATGGCAATATCAAGGTCCACAACACTTGGTGAATCTTCAAAAACTTATTGAGAACGTAATTAACTGGAAAGCAAAATGACAGCTTAACAGTGATATCCACGTCAAAGAGAGAGAGACCATCACATGTAGTCATGGACTCGAAGTGGTAGGGTGTTAAAACAATACAAGGATCCACTAGACCAGAAAATGTTTTCGAGGATGAATGAATAGCAAAAAGAATTCAAAATTAAGATGGGTAGATCCAAAAGTTTTATTCGGTCTACCACAGTGGAAATAGCGCAATGACATTGCTTTATATTTTATTATACACTCCACTTACCCTAAAAATTGAAACCAGCTTCTAATTCATCACAGACTACATTCTCATGTATCTCAAAAGATGATCATGTGCAGAAAGCTTTTTATGATCGTGTAATAATAGCAAACATGATACGTGTTATCTTGAAACGATTTACAAGCTGTACGTATAGAACTTATGCAAATTTCCTCACTCATGCATGCCTGTTAATGAAGGTGAAAATTTCAAGAAGAGCACACCTGCACATCTGTGCATTCGTACATTGGCCTCTTCCTCCCCAAAAAACTCTCTCCAACTAGCCTCGCATGATATGGACTTAAGGATGAAAATAACTCCTTGTGCTTGGGTAGCTGCGGAATTGAAGGTGACTTCGCCTAAAACATAATTGAACAACTATAAACGGTGAAATGATACAGCCTCAAAAAATAAAACCACAAATTAACCAAAACATTGGATCAAAGAACAGAAGCAAGTTGCATGCAGAGAGGCTATAAGAGCAGTTATGTGATGCACCGATGTACAAACGAAAAACCCACACAGCAATTCTCCCTGCCCTTTCAAATGGAATGAGTTCTCACAACCTCGCGGAGTAAAAGAAGCTGTTAAAGCCCCACTTAGTACCTAATGTAGATAGAAAAAAACCGCACATATATGAGCCACCCCAAAGCAGGCTACACTTTATTAAACAAAACTCAAAGCTATTAGTTTTTTGAGCCAATCGAAGTGTAACAAACAAGTCCTAATGTACACATCGGCAATTATATACATGTAGTCACTTCTCTATTGAGCATGTGAACTCTGCCGAAGGTAATTCCACAACCATAAACTATTTCTCCATAAAGTATCCATTTCAACAGGATCGTATGCAATTATTCAGTTAACTACAAATCCAATTCTGTCAGAAGATCTCTACCTGATTCTTGTTAGCATCAACCAGAACGACATTGGCAATTTTCGACTGAACTTCAGATGTTTTATTCTTTACGCCAACCTACAAATGGCAGTCCCAGTGTCAAATCAGAAATCAGTAAGAACATTAAAATAAAGAAGAATGCAAAAGGCAGAAAAAAGGTTAGGCAGGTCAATCAAACTCAACAATGATCAGATACTGATGTCATCCTGTATGGAGTTTTTTTTTTTTTGCTTGGTAAGGTATTCCCGTAGGAAGTGGAAAATAGATTGGCGTACGATTTGTCTTAGAACGGAGTGGAAGAAGGCTATTAGTATTGTGGACGGGTAATGTGTATATATATCTTTGTTTATTTATTTTTACATATTTTTCTTTTTTTCCCTCGATTGATTTTACTTTATTTTTATTAATCTTTGGGGTCCATCAACCGCCGACCCAACTAGTTTGGGATAAAAGTGTTATTGATGTTGATATTGAAGGTATTCCTATAAAACAAGATTTAATGATGTGGGAAATAAATTGGCGTGTGGTTTGTCTTAGGATGGAGTGGGTGAAAGCTATTAACACTGCGGAGGGGCAGCATTCCAGCATTCCTATGTTCCTCACTATCCTTTTTAGTCCTTTTGCCCGTATATATCTTTATATTTTCAAGTATTTTTATTTTTATTTATTTCTTTTTATATTTCTTTTTCCTCAGTCGGACTTGCTTCTATTTTATTTATTGTTGGTTTCATCGACCGTTGAGCCCAACTATTTTGGGATAAAGGTAATGTTGATATTGAAGGTATTCCTGTACGGAGTTTTTCTTTTCTTTTTTTTTTGGGTAAGGTGTTGATGTATGTAGAAATCAAGACTATGAATTTTGCACAAGTAATAGCTGAAATAGAGCAAATTCTATTGCAAAAGGAGTCACCAACTATATCGAACTTAAAAGAGAACTGTTTTGAGACATTTTTCCTGTTTCTATCTTGTTTTCCTTCGGTGCAATTCAGTTCATCGGTATAAGAATTAGACACCAGAAAGTCAGACAATGAATCTATTGCAAACGACAATATAGCAAGCATCACCAAGACCAAGTTCATACATTACTCCTCTGAAGGTAATGGTTACTTGCAAAGAAAAATACTTACTATATAAGGGACGGGAGCATCCAAAAATTCCAACATGTCGTTTGGTAAAACCTGGAGTTTTCTCATCCAATTAGAATATAAAGGGAAGAAAATTTCTGATGATTGTTTTTTCAAAAAAAGAGACGAGAAAAAAAGCTAATGACAATTTAAGAACCCCATACCGGCATTAAAAGACTCTGCCACTGGTAGGGGCGAATGAGAGGAATCACTGACAAGACCAATGCAGATAAAATCCCCTGCATATTGCATAAGCAAAGCTATAAATAGAACTTACAATTAGCACCTCTATAAAGCAAATAGAAGTATTGTCTTACCAAAACAGTTACTCCGACAGTTTGGCAATTAATTACGCTAACACTTTTGCTTATATTTAGATGCCGTTTCATATAGATACAAATTTGCAATCTCTCTATTATAAGATAAGGGCCTTGCAAGTATGAATGCCATCCGGCCAAATCAGAAATGAAGGAAAAAAAATACTGGGAGGAACCATATGCACGTAGGTGGAAAAGCTAGCCTGACAAAGAGATTTTCAAAGGAAGAACTATGAGACCAAGAACCATTCACACATGGCCTTGGACATACCAAATTGGAGCAAACAACCACAATCTGCTTCTCCAGAAGTGCTCCAGCAAACAAAGTTAGCACCTGCAGAACAAGAAAATAATCAATCCTCAGACTTCCTACTTAGAGATCATTAGCAAATGATCAGTTCTCAAGACTTCCTATTTTGAGATCATACTGGACAAGTGTTTCAACTATATTAACACCTGCTGATGCAGAATATGACTTTGAACACCTAATATTTTAATCATTTATTAAAAGACCAAGAGTAGATGATGCATATAAGAATATTATTCTCACTGATGTGCAATGGACCTTTTCATTCTCCTTGTCATAATAAAAAGAAACTCCTATGGATTGTAATTGTAACTTCTTACTTGTAATATGACTATGTCAGCTATGAGAAGACTGCAGGAAGAAGCCAAGCAGGCAAAGATAGGCTCAAAATTTGCTATTTATACTCCAAATATATTCAGATAGAGCTTTTACTTCAGCACGATTTTATGGGCATCAATTCTCAAATTCACATGGAGTCATGGTTAGTTGGATGCAGTAACAAGCGTACATACACAAATAAATGTGCATGTACATGGACGTGTTAATCTATGGTTAGATGGATACACTAAACGTGCATACATAAATGTAGACATTAACTCTCTTGTGTAGGCCAGTGTGTGTTATCTATCATGTAAACGTGTAAATGCATGTGCAGTGAAAATCTGTATGTGTGTGCTGGAAAAAACTATCCAATAATAAAAGTGAAAAATACTTACATTCTCAAGTCGCAGTGAGCCACATATGCAAGCAATGGTCCATATTGATAATGCACTTGCTTCCTCCTCCACCAAGAGGGCATTGTGTGCCTGATCTAGGCCAATAATTTAGATTTAAATGACCTACTACGTCGAAAATAGCAAAAAAAAATCGGCTAAACAAGCTAGGAACCACATCCCACAATTAATGTAAAATAGCAATGAATTAAAAAAAAAAACAGAAATTTTCTACAAAACAATATACCTCTGCTAGTTCCAGACTTGTATTACATGATCTCAAATCAATAGTCGAACCAGCTATCCTTAGTACCGTTTCATTTGGCCGATGGTACTCTATAGGATGAAGGTGTTCCAATGGGTGAAACCTAACTGTCGAACCCCTCACAGGGCAACGTAACTTGTAGTACTCACAAACAATCTGCAATAACCCATAACTGTTTTCCTGGACAAATTGGGAAATAGAGTCAATAGCAACACATGCTGTTGGAGTAGAACATTTGCATTGGATACATGACAAGGACATGGACTGATTCAAACCTTAGCCCATTCAAGAATATCAGTGTGGTCACTTGTATCTTCCTGGCCAGATATGGATGCTTCTTCTGTCTCTGTATCATCAATGTCACTCCTAAAGTTCCTATCATCAATTGGAGAGCCCTGGAAACTGTAGTCAATCGTTTAGATCACATCGCGAAAGTGGTACAGAATGTCATTCTAATTATAAATGTGCCGCACGAATAAAGGTCAGATCAAGGGATTCAACAAGGCAACAGGAGAGGACACCACTGTGCATGTGCACGACACACAGATATAACTTTGGATATCTGACTAGGTCAAGATCATGCAGAATAAATAATCCAATCTTCACTGAAATAAAAGTACAGCATCAATGTCTAAAAGAGATCATGGGATTCAGTAGTCATCTACCTGGAAGAAGATTCCGAGCTTTCATAATGATAATAACGCAGAAGTGGCAGCACAGAACTTGGCAAACGCTTCTCAGGTGTTTGTCTGTTAGTCACAAAATCATCAGCATATCCATCACAACTTACAGCGATAATTGCAGTAGCTTCCTTTCTGGTTATAGATTCCTCGGCTTCAATTTCTGTTGTAATCTCCTTATCATCACTTGCTTTATTTGGCAAGCTAGATTCTGCTTCATGAGTTTGACACACAATGTGGTTTACATTACCACTCACTATTTCAGGTTCAGAATTTCCAAAGCCCAGTTCAGAAGCCCCAGAAGTTCCATTTATCACGTCCTCTGCATCTCCATGCTTAAGCGACATGCCATCTAACTTTTCCTCTGGATTTCCTTCTTCTTTATTACCTTCTGAATATTCCATAGTTAAGTCGACAATACCTTTTGTCAACCGTTCCAACCTTTCTTCCATGAAGATGCTACAGGAATATTAAGAATGGCATGATAAGCACTCATAAGCCACATAGCATAGACAATCAAGTTTATAGATTGATCAGACCAGCAATCAAGTTAAAGATTTTCTATGAAGTTCATTCACTAGTGGTTTATGATGAAACAAAGCATCTGTTATTCAGTTTGATAATATACTCGCAATAAATCGAACACTCATGCTCAAATAAATTTAGTCCATTCCAGTTTTGAACCAGGGCCGAAATCTTCAATACAACAACCCTTTGACTTTGACTTGAAGCTTCTGATATCTTTTGTTGATCCTTCCAGTAATTTGTGAGTGCATTTTTACAATTAAGCTTATCTGGCATATAATCTCCAATAAGAGCAAGTTTGACATAACAATCCTATTGTTTTTACATTATCCACATGATATAAATCTACTAAAAGGCTAATGACGTGTCAAATGTTAAAGTACCTATTTAAAACTCGAAAATGCAACTCAAAAAATGGAAGTCTTGAGAGAATGCAATAACATCTGCGCGTGGTTAATATATGGCGGCTCAAGGAGGGGCGTAATTGTTTATTCGATATCATTGAAATCAATCCAGATGGTCGCTGCAACAACTCGTCCACCAGCACACAGCAACCATACATAGTTGAGTCATCAGCTACCTAAAGGACAAAATCATGCGTGAGTGCGGCATATACTAGACGTAAATCAAAGTGGAACTACATAAGTAGCAATATAGAAACCAATGGCCAAGCACCAATGGTGCTGGAAGGCACAATCAATCGAATAGACAACCTTGCCGATAAGCTTTATGATGTAAACTATCTACATCATCCTTAATAACAGAAACCCTCTGGTTAAACCTCTATGTTTGCCTCACTTTCATCAATTTAGGGGGCAACCTTAAAACTGCTTTCCTCTCCCACAGCCGTGGTATTTAGCTCCACTCCAACTCCTCGCAGTGATTGTCTCTCACAAGAGAAGCACAATAAGGAATGGCAAGAAATTGATGCTATCTAAGACAATTGTGCATGGGAACAGTTGGACCTAATTTCAAACAATTGTGCAATGTTGAAAAATCTTATTGTAGGCTTATGAAGGTTGAAGTCCCTACATATCAAACTCCAACAAATGATAAATGAAAAAACAAATAAAGCACCAAATAGAAGCTAGAACCCAGAAGCAAAGCTTAAGTGTTCCTCAATCCCAGAATTAAGCTGGTCAAAGACTCAGTATCTCAGCCTAAAACATTTAATTTCAAACAATTAACCAAAGCCTCCCCCAGCAGCAAATCGCACAATAATCCAGCAAGTAGAAGGCATCCTAGACTGGAATTATTGCCATTATATTCTGCTACCAAAAAAGCTCTGCCTGTTCTTTTCCAATTATATAAGGACCACTTCTGCAACAAGTGAAATAAATTCCAGGATGTGACAAACTTCAAAGCAAATTATCAACTCAAATTATCCAGGATGTGCCTCGCGGATGCGCTACCAGAATGGCTACACAAGTAGAAATCATGGAAAGGATTTAAGCACCAACACCAACCTTCTGGGTAAGATAAACAACTTCAGCAACTAAAGATTTCATTGATGAGCTAATGGTAGCGGCCATATGATTCTCACTGAATGCACTATGAATATTCTGTATGTTAAGTAGAACGTTCATGTACAAATTGAGTAATATGACTTCCGAATGGGCAAAGTAGACAGAAAATTCATAACTTATTTTATCACTAGTGATGAGTCTGATGACTCGGAAGATATATGCAATGAGCCATTGGAGAAAATAGTTTACCTGTAAGCGGAACACAAATGACAGATCACTTTGTTTCAAGTGTTCCTGTATGAAAAATCACTACTAGTCAGGGGAGATACCGAAAGCACAAATTGATACGTAGCACACACAAAGATATAATCATAGCATCAACATCAACATCAACAACACCTTTAACGCAAACTAGTTAGGGTTGGCCGTCGATGACCCCCAAAGAATCATAAAAATAAAAGCAGAATCAAGCGAGGGAAAAGAGATAAATGTGTAAAAATAAATAAATATATATATCTATATATATCTATCTATCTATCTATCTATACACTATCCCTCCACAACACTAATAACCTCCCTCCACTCCGTCCTAAGACAAACCGCACGCCAATGATATAATCATAGCATCATGCAGTAAAATTTTCCTAAGAAATAAATTAACAACTGTAGCCCAGAGGCTGTTATATAGAGATAAAAATTGCGCCGCAAAACTGCAATTCAGCAAGGGATCTAAGTTATGCATCTCAGATAATAATGCAAGAGGGAATGCATCATCAGTCTCTTCAGCTAAGCAAAGGGACCCTTATATGATTAATTCAAACAATATGGCAGGACATGAGCATGACTTTGTCCATGCAAAGAACTCTTAAATGATAACATGACAGTGAGGGATGCAGCAGTAGTACCTGTCCAAGAAGTATTTCATTCAATTCACTCATGCTAGGAGTTCTCTCGACAGCATTAACCTACATCATATCGAAGAACTATCACAAGCTGGTCTACTCTGTGTCTGTCCTTAGTATAGCAAAATAACAGTATTAAGAAATACCAAGGCCCAAACAGCATATGCAAGTATTCCACACTAAAATATTAAAATAAAGGAAAAGTTGCAACATCTTCGTTCAAATTCCAAGCCGTTGAGAACTTTAAAAGTTCAGACCACGAACTGAGAGGGGAATTGCCTATGAATTTTGCAGCTTCAGATTTCCACAGACTAGTTCAAAGGTTAGCAACTTTTTCTAAGACTAATTACGATTACCCCTGAAAATAACAGACTACGCCAACTTCTTTCCATCTCATAAACCTGTACCATGAACAGTTCACACCGGTTTGATCCTGTTATTTGTTGGTTGAAGACTATCCTTGTTAAAGTGGTCAATAAAGAAGCAAGTCAATAGAAATCCAAATAAGCCACAAGTTGAAAGCGAACACTTGATAATCAACAACAGGGAATGAGAATAGAAAGCCAATGTCCCATTGATTAAGGCAAAAAAAGGGAAAAAAAAGAAAGGAAGAGAGAAAAGGAACTTTCCCATATCAACAAAAGAAATATCAAACATAAATTCTACCTCTACACCTCCAGGGAAGCAAAAGGAGAGAAGATCCTTGTATTTGAGTGGTAGTGGTTTTTCTGGAGGGTAGACAAATAAGACCTAAAAAAGACAATTCATGTCAAACATTGGTTGCACGTGTTTAGGAGAAGCATTAGGGAATCAAGTTGAGGGGGGAGACCTGAGGTTCAATGTTTGGCTCTACACGAGATTGATGACCGCTTAAACTATTTCGTAGTTTCCCAGTACCTTCAAATTTTCTTGCAACGTATCTCTTTTGGAGAGCATGAGTGTCGCAGTTAGGATGAAGACCAACAACCACCATGCTCTCAAAGAGCCTCGATGGCTCTCTTATAGACCTATGGTCCTGCACAGTTAACAGCATGAACACCAAGACATGCAATGAAAGAGCTGCTTATAGTATATGTGCTACTTTAACAGATACAGATCAAACATTAATGCGAAGCCAAATCTCAGCCCTAGCTACATCTAATACTCTAATGCCATTCAGCAAGCACAGTGACACAGAACACGTGACTTAAGGCAAAGGACCGACACTTACACATCAGAGAGAGAGAGAGAGAGAGAGAGAGAGGAGACAGAGACAGAGAGGTTTGCTGCCCAAGAGCATACCAAGTACTGCAATTGACAGCTTGCCCATTGACGCTTTTGACTTGTTAGAACTTCTGGGTTGTAATTCGCATACTTCACCTCAGGTGGAGTTGAAAATCCTTTTAACACCCGTGAAACATGGCGTTGTAGTTTCTGAAGTTGGCTGCTGCTATCGTCTTTGGATGAATAGACAACAGATGGCCTTGGGGAATGAGCTGCAGTGGCAGCAGCAGCTGCTGCTGCAACAGCTCTAGCTATGTCTTCTGTGGTTTGCATGAAAAATGAAGCACTCCACCCTGGACTACCTGAATCTTCATCTCTTGCCATCGTCAGAATTTCTCCTAAGAGAACATTCAATATTAACAGCTAGAGAGGTCAAAATGAACAAGACCACTACATACTCCAACTTTCTGAATTTACAGAGAGGAAATAATTCCTGAACAATCCTTACCAAAAAAAAAATAATTCCCGAACAATAACTAGCGTGCATTAGTAACTGAATGATCATTGAGCGGATCAACAGGTTACGATTTTTGAGAAATGCTGCCAGAGAATTGTGGAATTAAGGGCAAGAATGGCGTACAAGAGGTCTCTATCATACATAGGAAGCAAAATCAAAACTTCTCGAAATCCTTTTACTATCAACTGATTTTCAATGTGCGTCGAATTTGAAAAGCCCGTCTAATAGACGAGTTTACTCCTTAGATATTTTCAACACCCGCATCAGTACACTGAGAAAGCAGTTGCCTCTCCTCTTCAAATTTTCGAGATATTTCATTCATTTCATGAAAATTTGCACCCCAAAAGTAAACAAACATGGAGAAATAACATAACGGGCACACCTAATTCTCTTACCGTCTTTCACTTTGCAATCCTGTTCAGGCTTCAGGGACTATCATATTATTGTGTTCACAGCCCACCAATTACATGCCGTATTCTATTAAAAGAAAGGAATGATGCCCAACAGATAGAAGAGAAAGAAACAACAGCACACAACAAATGGGTGTTTCCAAAGGATCAGCCACCCTCTAAACAGCACACAGTCAAGATTCCAATTCACGAAACGTAATAAGCAATCTAAAGATGAGCATACGCGAGAAATAAAATCTTCCTACACGATCGACACAAGCTCTTGAAATAAGCTCGTGAGGAAAGTAATCGAGCTTTTAAGGAAAAAATAAAAATAAATAAAAGCTCAGGAACTCCATCCCCTTCGCGAGCATCGACCATCCGCAGAACATGGGAATTGACAAACGGCTCGCAAGAACAACAATTTAAGCGCATGATAAGAAGCTACCAACGAAAAAGGGAACATCTCAAAAAAAAAAAAAGGCAGCTAAGGCATGAAAGAACAGACGAAAACGAAAAAGACATGTATTTCATTGATCTTCGCATGCTGAACCGAAATCGATCGTGGGCACAGGAATTTTACCTTCGGAGGAAGCGGCGATGATCGAGAGACCGAAAAGGGTAGTGAGAGAGAGAGAGAGAGAGGGAGGGAGGGAAAGGGAGCGCTTAGGCGGCCATAACAAAGAAGGAGAAGAAGAAGAGGGCACTCAGCTTCGGCAAGAGAGCGAGAGGTGGGGACAAGAAAGATTTTATTGACTAATTTTTATTCACACCAAAAAAAAAATGACACCTTTTTAATAAATGCTAATGCTGGAGCTGGACTACTTTAATGGAGGTCTCTCAGGCTCAGCATCGGAGACGATGACGAACAAGGAGAGACTTCGTGTGCGTCGAATGATGGAACAAGCGAGCGTGGGTCAAAGGTAGACAGCGTGGGAGAGGCCGGTCGGGTTCGTCTGCTCGCGAGCCAAATTGTGGCAGAGGAGGAGATTGGATTGTCTTCTAATCTTAATCTTGTCGATTAGCATAATTAATTATAGATAATTAGTTGATTAATTTAGGTTCTAGATAGATACAGATAGGATGGAAAATTCAAAGTTGGAAGTGTTGAGTTGAACGTCGTTGGATTTCATTCATCTCCCTTCTTAGATGATCATTGACGAGAGCTCCCGTCGAGGCACGATCGGGAGCCGGAAGGCGGCAAGGGTTTGTTGGCCGGCAAACTAACCCTCGCTATTCAACAACAACAACAACAAAATTAGCCCTCGCTAATGATGTAGAGGCGGTGGCCGCTCCTCCCTTCTAACCACCTCCTTTTTCTATGAAATTTTCCAAATACTATCAATTTGGCGTGGTACATCTACTTGATCACAGGCGCCGCATCAATAATTTCGTGCAGCATTGTGTCGAATTGAACCACATAAGTCAAACGAATTGTATCACTTAATTATATAGATCGGATAAATTAAGCGATTTGATTATGGAAAAGAATAGAACTCAATTAAGCAAACACACATAAGTTGCGATACGAAAAAATGCGAACTCGGCTCAGTACTTAAACAGTCAATTCAATAAACCCGCTTTAGCATTTATCATTAACTTTGCAAATGATAATCACTTATCAAAGAAAAATCGAACACTAATTATTTTCGGTCGGCGACCTAATTTCAAGCCATGAGAACTCATCTTTCAAACGAAATTAAACGTATTAGGATTTCCCACAAATTTCTCGAGAATTGAGGAATAGAAGACAGATTGTGATATCAATTTTCATAATGTTAGAAGGAGAATTAATACTTTAATAAATTAATGTTTAGGGCGTTGAGTCATAAAGCTAATCTAATAATGCAACTCATAGGGATTGGACCGCGCTAAACTTTCTTTCTTGTCCCTTTCTTCATAACCGATTTGGCGTCCCTATTTCTAATCGATGAATCGATTATTATTTATGGTGAATTTATTCCTTCAAATAGAAGAGATATTGAAAAATACTAAATGGTCTTTTCTGTCTCTTTTGCACGTTTCCGATGTATAATGTAAACTCAATTTTAATCACAGCATGCCGGACTCGTCTTGAATAATATACTTTTCCTTTAGTTTAATCTTCGAGAAAAAGAAAATAAAAATGCCCTGATAGAGTAATTAAATATCGCACCGCGCGTTCATTTTACAGCTTAAACTTTAAAAATGGTTAGCAGCATGCTTACCAAAATCTTATATGGTATCGAGGTCCCGAGTCCAAAACATTTCAGGTCATATTTGCCTTTTCAATTAAAATATTTCCGAGATAGAGTAATCAAATATTAAAATGCGCGTTCATCTAGCAACTCTAAAGGAAGTTTCTTCTTCTACTACTAAGGATTCAAGGCTAGATATTTTTGGGGTGACTTGGTATATGACTTAAGTATAATTTTTTTTTTTATAAATTTACATTTTGACTCTTAATTAATTAAAATTATATATAATTAACCCCATACGTCTAAAAATGGCATGTCATGATACTAAACTCGCGTATCCAAAGCGCTAACAATGCGTCGAATGTCTGACACATGTTGACCACATGTAGATCACAAGTCGAAAAGTGTCGGACCCGTGCTGGTACCTGACATATGTACGCATCTGACAGGACATGAAGGCCTCCGGTGAGTATTTGTGCTTCTTAGATGATCTCACGTGAAATCAGAGCTAGGAATTCGTGAATTCAAATAATTTCGGGAAGTTTTTCTTTCTGAGTGTAAAGGAGAAAGAAAAACACTCTTTCTCAACTGGCAAAAAAACAGACAATAACCGAAGATTAAGGACAAAAATCAGAGTTAAGGTGAAAAAGCTAATTAAAAAATAAAACACGAGAGACAAACGAATCATGATGAAGCTAACATGGGGGAACATGGTTGCTACTCAATGGCCGCGGTGCCACGTGTCCGACCAGGATTGGAAGGACCACAAAAAAAAAATCGATCGGGCCTTTTTGTAATAAAATAATTTAATTCCGATAAATTAAATCGACACCAGGTTCAGAAATTCTCGATCGGTCCACCCCTACCTTGCTCGAGAAGCGATTAACTCGTATATTCTATTCGCAAAAGTTCATTTTGGTCGTGACGTGCCCAACAACCACATCATATATTCGGGTAATCCGTGATTGATCGGGCCATCAAACTTTCATTTCAATCACCCGACGGACTAATTTTTCTTTTCTTTGGATAATTGACATGCGTCCTTGAAATCCAACCACATCGGCGTGGCAAACACGTGGCACTAACGAGATAATAACTCCCGGAGGAGGATATATCAATTGTAGAAATCGTTTAAAATTTAACATCGGAACGGTAAAAGTCAAAATTCCGTTCAATACGAGAGCGTCCCTTCGTAATTTTTATGGAACACATTTTCTCGCTTCAAAGGAAAGGGAGAGGAGACGTTTTTCCGGCACGCTTGTTAAGTCTTTTCCTTTTCACCGGCATGGTCTCTTTGGTGTCGAATAAAGTACGACGATGAGACACATAAATAGTTGTTTTCTATTCATGCATTGGATAGGGACCATCCATCATTAGGATGAGCAAAAACCGAAAGGAAAAAGAAAAGGCAGCGACCATTTTTAGATGGGGCCTCTCTAAAGGTAGGCTGATCATCATAATTGAAAGTTAAAAAATTGATTAAGATACTTTAAGGTATGGGACAAAAGATGATAAGAAAAAAAAAAGCTAGGGACTATATTGTTGTGTTTGTGTGTGTGTGTGTTTTGCATTCGACTCTTGTCTGATATCTTCATTGGAAAATAGTAAACACCATCATCCGTCGTCCCCATCAACCGCCGTCGCCCATCATCACCGCGTGAGTCTTCATTCCCCTGCTGCATCAGT
The DNA here is from genome assembly GCA_028455895.1 of Rhodomyrtus tomentosa. NCBI lineage: Eukaryota > Viridiplantae > Streptophyta > Magnoliopsida > Myrtales > Myrtaceae > Rhodomyrtus > Rhodomyrtus tomentosa. The sequence continues at coordinate 40,191,790 of JAPCWY010000004.1, forward strand.
AAGATACAACAAGCAACAATTAATGTCAGAATATATCTATATATATATCGAAAAAAGTGTGCAGTGAGGGATCTTTGTAGGACCTCAGATATAAAGGCCGTGATTTTCATAACTAAGGTTCTGGAGTTCACGCGGCGACAATCTCCATTAGAGATCGGTCGAAGAGAGAGAGAGGGGGGTGTATCTAGAGGAGATTTTTGTGAAGAAGGTTGCCCTCGCCACCACTACACGATTCCGACCTCAGATATAGAGATCATGACTTCCAGATCTAAGGTTCTGGAGGTCATGTGGCCACAATCTCCATTAGAGGCCGGTCGGAGAGAGAGAGAGAGGAGAGGAGGATGAAAATTTCAGGTGAGTTTCAATATATCTAGAGGAGAATCCGGAAGATCTCAATATCCCAATAGTGGCGATTTCCCCTCTTCCTTAGCTGGAGGTCGGGCTATTTTGCCAAATAAGCGAGCCACGTCAGCATTTTCCTTGAGTAAACGATCGGCATCGACATTCAAGACGCAATGTGGCTGACCTCGTTTAATGGAGGCAGTACATTTTTGCCACAATTCGAAAGTTGAGGGGTTCTATTGAAACGAAAAAGAAAATTCAGGTACTCGATTGCAAAATGTATAAAAGTCCATATACTTGACGATGTTGAACAATCGCCTCATCTTCTCGCTTTTCTCTTCCCCGTCACTTCTTTCTTGACCGCTTCCTACCGTGTGCATAGACTTTTGGTGCCGACAGAAGTGTCTAAACACGTTGAGTTAGTTTTGGGTAGGTAGGTTTATGCAAGTCATTTTCATTTTTCATGGGAAGTATATGTTTGAAGTGCATGTTATGAGGAGTCACCCCAAAAGTCGCATAGTTTCATAAGAAGGGCCATGAGAACTTTTGGATCAAATTCTTGGATTGCTTCTCTTTCAATTGACTCTGAAGCTTGGCATATATGAGAGGGCATTGAAGGCCTATTTCCCAAGAATAAGTTCCAAAAACTTCGGACTGACTTTGGCAAAAAAAAATTGCCCCAAAAATCCTAAATTTATTGTACGGCGGTCAATTCAATCCTGAAATTTTTAATTTTACCCATTTAGTCTTGACATTTTTACTATTTGCCAGTGCAGTCTTCCCAACCTTAATTTTGATCGAGGAATACTTGCTTGGGTACTCCATCAACGCTAACTGTCCCATGAAGCATAGCCCATGCCAATAACCAACACGACGTAGATAATTTTTACATGTCTTTAAAAATTTTCTAAAGTTATTTTTTTTCCTTTTCTTTTCTTTTCCTTTCCTTTTATCATATTTCCAACCGTCACCAATGGTCGGCAAGGGCATCAGCTGCCTTGCTTGGATCTTAGCAATGGCCTCAACTCTTCCCTGTGGCTGGTTGCCGATTGTTGCCTACTGGAAACTCGATGAGGAAAAAAAGAAAAATAAAAGAGTAGAAAGACAAAAAGGAAAAACATTTAAATACAATTTCAAAAAATAAAAATTATCTATGTCGGTACCAACTAAACTAACGATTCGTCTGTGCCATAGGACGTCGGTGCAACTGGGTATCTGTGCAAGTATTTTCAATCAAAATTGATCGTGATGACTACATTGACAAATCGTTCCGAACTAAATTGGCAAAATTGAAAAGTTTAAAACTCAACTGACCGTCATGTAATAGGTTTAAGACTTTTAATTATCTCCCTGACTTTGGATTGTTTGAAAATTATAGTCCTTTTATTTGTCACCTCGTCATCCTAATCGGAAGTGCTAGTGCAGGTGCAAGTCACTACAATAATGGTTTTAAATAAGGGTGTCAAAGGGGGTGGGTTGAGCCAAGTTTGGGTTGGGTCGAAAATGGTGCCACTCATATTGGTCCATCTAACTCTATTGGCCAACTTTTATGCAGCACAATTTTGACGACCTATACGCGATTCAAATCCAATCAATACTTGACCCAAACTATATTACTAAAATACATCCATCCATTTGACCTATCTAACTCGATCACAACCCAACCTATATCTAACCAGACTAATACTACTAAAACACATCCATACTTAACCCTACATAAAATAAATACCCGCTTTAGGCTCGTCATGCTAATGTGCTACTTAGATAAAATTTTATATCAAATTAAAAAAAAAAGTAAAACAACAAAATATGAAGATGTAAGTAAATTATATGAAAAACGCAAAAAACAAAAAAAAACAAACAGAAAAAATCAAAATATCCATAAAAAACTGGAAAAGTGCATATTCATTGTGACGAGCATATTATTTTGGATGCATGCTTTCCTCAATCCAACTAAATTTTCCACGACATTTCATATCAACGTAATGAGTAATCTAGTTTTACGTAACTGCACTTTTGCTAAACTTACTCTCTCTCTCTCTCTCTAACGAAATGAATGCGACAAAGAGGAGAATCATATAGTAAAAATTCACATAAGAATCCTATAAAATGAAATTCAATAGTCATTTTGTCCGAACGTCGCTAATAAGGACAATTTTTTTTTCACAATTCAAATGAACTTTTTCTTTGTATGTTTTTATATTGTACTTGTATTCTCTTTTTTATTGTTTTTCATCTTTATTTATTTTTTTCTCTTTGTGTTTCATCTAAGAAAAACAAGAAAGAAAAAGTAAATAAAATAAGCCCTCCAGCCGCTCTCTCCAAGCAACCCTCTCCCATAGCTCAAATCTCGGCTCACATCCTTCACTTGCCCTAGCCTCTCAATCTCCCCCATCAAGCCCTCTCTCGCGCGCTCCTTCCTTGATTGACGCCAGCTCGAAGTCAGACGCCGTATTCTGACTCTCAACCCTTTGCCAGTCGGGGCACCGCACCTTGGCTTTGAGGTAGGGGCGGTGATCCCCGACGTGCTCATAAAGGGTTAATCGGACGATATAGTTGGCGATAGTCCGGACCGAGGCCAGAACTTAGGGTTTCGAGAGGCTAGGGAGAGGGTATGGAGTGGAGGAGAGACATGGGGAGGAGGGCTTGAAGGAGAGCGGGCGGCAGAGAGACTCGAGGAGCAGTCATGGCAAGTCAGGGGTGGGACATCGGTTGTCAAAAGGGATAGTGGTGGAGCCATCAAAGGCTGATTGGTTTGGCGAGAAGTTTGTAAACATTGGAGGAGACTTCAAGCTCTAGCGAGCGGTGGATCTATGGTTGGGGTCAGAGGGAGATGATGAATGCTAAGGCTATGTTTAGTAGTTAGAATAAAAGTCAGGATATGATAAAATTTATCATATTCTATATTTGGTTCCTACTCAGGATATGATATAATAAGATATAAGGGAATATAGTCTAGATATAATTATCCTAGGGGAGAGGTGGGATAAAAGTGAATATGATTTCTTTTGTTTATGGTGTAGAAACTATTTTTCGGAATAACAAACTTCTTTTATAATAAAATTAAAAAATAATTATTTTAAATAAATTTGAATTCTAATGTTCGAAAGAAAATCAAAATACAAAATAATTTTCATTTTATTTTTTTATAAATCATATTTATAATTTGATTTCTTTTTTCTTTATAATATATAATTTGTATATGTATACACACACAAACTTAATATCTATATCATCACATGATTTAAGTATAATAGTATAGTTTATTATTTAATGAAAAATTTATTAAGAAATGACAAAAGGGAGTCAAAATAATGATAAAAGAGATTTATAATTAAAAAATAAGTAAAAAATGAAGTAGAAGAAACTATATTTTAAGTAAATATATTCAAACTTGAAAATCATTTTTCTAATTCTCAAAGAGAATGAGTAATGAAATTTTTTTAAAAACTAGCATCTCAATCTTCATCTTCTGTATCTCTAGTTCATGTGAAAGTTTCATGATTGTTTTGTGGATTTTTAATTTATTATAAAATTTTACAAAAATAGCGAGATAGTTAAAACTTACTCTCTTTTTTAGTTTTCAAGTTCACATCAAAAGTCTAAGAAAAACAAAAAGAGAGTCAAACCTCATCCTTCTCCTAATTTTGTGTTTTATGTTAAAGTTTAACGAATGTCGCGAGAAAAGCAAAACTTTTCAGCAAAAGTTGAATGTTATATTTTTTTTCTTTTACTAGATTAAGCATTGAATTACAAGAGATTCTTATATTTTTCGCTTGTGTTTTTTCAAATTCATTTTACATCGGTATATCGTATATATCAAACAGTGAATATGATATGATATGAACATATCCGCCTATATTTCTGCGATTCACCAAACACATGGTAGGATATGGTAAAATCCCTGAATTTCATATCATATCATATCCTGAGTAAAAATCCAGGCGACCAAACACACAATTAAGAGTTTAAAAAATGAAAATTGATTCTCTTCAAAGCCCGGCCCAATAAGGGTTTGACAGACCCACTTTCAAGTCTCAACCCATCTGTTGTGAACTTCTATATTTAAAATTCATAATGACCTATATTTTGAATTTGAGATGGCCCTCATATAATCCACTTTACTATATGTGGGTTATGATATGATTTTGATGGCCTTAGTTTTCGGTACATGACTCGTTGATGGCCGACTCGTGGCAATTTTACTCAATGCATTTCGACTTTTACCACTCCTATTGAATTTCCACGTCAATACGAATTAAACACGAGCGTTGAAAGGGAAAAGACAATGGGACCCATCTAGGCGCTTGGAAAATGTGAAGTTGCAAAAACAGACTAGTGGGGAGAATAGACATTTGAAAGCGTGGCTAAGCTCACTTTAGTTTAAGACGTTTAGACCACGGCACGTAGTGGGAAGACACCCGAAAAAGATTGTGGGGGGGTGGTGTGATAAAGCTTTTGACGTGGTGGATTTCGACCCAACCTTGTCCTTGATGGTTCACTCAAGGGCGAAGGAGAGATGGAAAGGGTTGGTGCAAAGACGACCGAGCGCGTCGACCAAACGATACGGTCAACACCCAAGATTTTTTGTTCCTCCGTGTCACGACTTCCTTTCTCTTCCCAACGTTATCGTTTCGGGGTTGGTGAAAAATCCGCCCCGTGGAGGGGATTTGAGATGATTTTCATGGCGCGCGGGGAAAGCCTAGCTCATCGTTCGGTCAAATGCTGAAAGCTCAATGCTCGCTGATTGCCAGCATTGAGCTTTCAGTATTTTCAATACCAACTTTCGTCCCATAGCCCATTGAGAATGGTTGTCAAACGCTTTGCATTTTCCTCAAAGGGCTTCGAGGGTTCAATGGACTTGGAGAAAGCCCCCAATACCAACTTTCATCCCAAAACCCCTTCAGAATGGTTGCCAAACACTCTGCATTTTACTCAATGGGCTTCGACTTCGTGGCTTCAATGGGCTTTGAGAAAGCTGAACCAAATCCACCTTGACTTCGTCAAAAATCTTGTTCGAAGAGAGCGGAAAAGAAAATGCAATGTACACGCAAAAAAAAAAAAGTTATCATTTTCACGGCTCGCGGTTAGGTACGGTAATTCATATGTTCGTATCGTGGCTTTGTTGAATTAGATTCTTTAGTCCGATATGAACGCGCGCGTCTTATTAGTTGCACCACCTTTTTGAAGCCTACGCACAACACAATACGCTTAGCAATTTTAAGATGGGACAACGGAACTTTATATATACGTTGAACGAAGAGAGACGTATGTCAAGTACATGACTGTATTATTCTGCATTGACCAGAGGAGATTGATTATTGCGTCATCTATTCGATTGAATGTCTTTGCATGTGGCCAATGGCTTTCTCCGAATGCCGAATCAAATGCACTCTAATGTCGATGAATTTTAGTAAGAAGACTTAAAGTTTATTCTTCGACAAAAAAAAATGTGGGGTTCCATTCTAAACTTCGATCAACAATATTAGCCACAACCATCGAGTAAAGAAATCGGTCACATCTAAACCTTCTCGGGTCCAACGTATGATTGCTCGAATCCCATAAGACCAACAAGAGAAGACATCACAGAACAAAATCAAATGTCAGCCCGACCAGATTAACCATGATGGCTCCATACTAAGCAGTATAAAAAGGTAATATAACCAATTTAACATAGCTAAACCAAAAAATTCCCCCCCAATTCGGCTCGGTTAATGCAAGTCGGGTTGATAGGCGATATTTCCAATCGAGCCGGTTCGTTGGATGTTCACATGGGTCGGACCTGAACCGACCCACCATCAATCAAGAGGCTTTGGCCCTTTTAGGGTTGGGGGGGGGGGGGGGGCCGCGCGCGCGAATCAAGAAGCACGAGAAACACAACGACCATGGCCGTCGATGGGTCAGCAATCATTTCATTACAGCGATAAAAACATGTCTACGACTCTAACTTTGATCCATGCAGTGCACGTGCGAAAATCCGACTCACAAAAAAAAAAAAAAAGAGAGAGAGAAAGGTCTCCCACGTTGGCGGGGCCCACCCGTCTCGGATTCGTTCCAATCTATCAACGAGCCCCCACCCACCTCGTACGGTGCACCTTACACGCTTCACGTGCCCCCAAATCTTTAAACTTTTGCCTTTTTTTTTTCACTTAACTAGTTCCCATTAAACTACTCATTTGATAGTCTAAAAAAAAATTGTTGCATACTTTAATTCAATGACACGTGGCTTAAACCCCGTTTGCGGTAATTATTCTTTTTATTTTTCCTGCTTCTCTTATTTTTTTAGGCTCAATATCCCCCCCAAAAAAAAATTTAAACTTTAACATTTGTGACAATTATATTTAAAAAAAATTTTACTTCATAAAAAATCTTCAACTTTTATTTAAACCCAATTCTACCTCAAACTTTCATTTTTATCTCAATTCTACTGAACTAATAAAAAAAAAACCTCAACTTTATCACATGTCTCATATTATATCCAAAATTTTTTTCTATTTCACAAAAAATCTTCAATTTTTACTTTTGTCATAATTCTACCACTGTTGGACTTCCTCTATATTCATCATTAGTTAATCTTACATGGTATTTTCATGTCATTAATGAATTACACATCAGCAAAGTTAGAGTGATAAAATTTAGAACTCTCTTATGTTGTTTGTTTCCTCTTCATATTGTTTCTTTTTCTTTTCGGCATTTAACAACCCAAAGAACTACTATACGTGAAAATATTCAGACGAATTATGTAAAATCTCATTGTTCCTAAAAGCTACTGTTTCTAAATTTCTATTATGCACAGGTGAGTTGGCCGAGAAGCTTCGAGTCACGCAGAATTAATTAGCAGTGATTATAAACAAAAGGCTAACGGTGGTAAAATTGACATAAAGATAAAAGTTGATGGTTTTTTAGGAGATATTTTTTTTAGATATAATTGGTACATATGTTAAAGTTGAGGATTTTTTTTTTGGTATTAGATCGGTAGAATTGAGATAAAACTAAAACTTTGAGATTTTTTACGAGACAAATTTTATCACAAATGCAAAAATTTGAGTTTTTTTTTTCATTTATATTAGGCCATCTTTGTTGTATCAAATTTCTTTTCTTTTGATCCTGTTCATGCTATTTATCTTCAGGATTTGAAAATGAAGAAAAAAAATGAAAAAATCAATTTATCTCGTAAATATTTAAATATATTGAGGAAGTTTAGTCTTCTCAATGTTTTGCATAGCGCGAGCATCGTAAAAAAAAAACAAAAAGTAAATAAAATAAAAAAAAAGAATGTAAAAATCACTCCGAATTGCCTTGATTAAGAATCCAAGTCAAGGAAATAGCAAAAAAAAAAAATAGATAAGATAAGAAACGACGAAAAGGAACTATCATAAAAACTTAATTTCTCCAAGAAATACAATGGTTAACAGCAACGGCCACCGCAAATCAACTCCCTCCTCGGCCTGGCATTTTGATAGGATCCATAAATTGTACTTAATGACCCAAGAATTCGGAGTTTTGAAATGTAAATTCAACTATGTATTTTAAAGATTAATCATCTCTATCGATTAGATTTTAATTAATAATAAGGACTCAATTTTGAAGCGTGGGTGGGTTCATCCATTGTCGTGGCGATTAAAATCATGACATCCTAATGACCTTTTTCTAAACCGGCCCAATTCTTTTGAGCCTTAAATAAGGTCTCGACCGTCCAAAAGCATCGCAATTATTGAAGTCCCGGAGGGAAAAAAAAATGATGAATGAAAAAAAAAAGAAAAAACCATCGTCTCTCTCTTCTCTTCTCTGTTCTCCGATGGGTCTATAAAGCCCCACGCCTCGGATTCGCATTAGGCTCGCCGTTCAACTTCGCCCACCGCAGCAGCCGTAGCCTCCGCGGCGAGTAGAGACATGGCGGGCTCCGACCTCTTCACTCCGTACAAGATGAGCAAGTTCGACCTCTCTCACCGGTCAGTCAACTCCTCCGATCTCCCTCGCTTTCCTCGGGCTCGGGCTGGGGCTCCACCCGATTAACGCTTTCCTCCCGACAATCCGAGTCCGGAAGCTATGTTCGTGTCTTATGGGGGTAGTACTCTTTGGGTGGTTGGCAGGATCGTGCTGGCGCCGATGACAAGGTGCAGGGCTCTGGACGGGATCCCGCGGCCGGCGATGGCGGAGTACTACTCGCAGAGGTCGACGCCCGGCGGGTTCCTCATATCCGAGGGGACCATGATCTCCGACACGGCGGCTGGGTCAGTTCCGTAATTTATGTTCTGGTCGTCGCGTGCTTTTGCTTCTTTTTTCAAAGAGAGAGAGAAAAAAAAAGGAATTTGGCTGGAATTGCATGGGTGGGACTTGGGAGGGTCGTCGGTGATTGGTCGGGGGCCCCACCCCCTTCCCGAAATTATATTCCCCAAGCCCCAACTTTTTACTTTAATTCCCTGTCGATCCCGTTGATGGGGAGAAATTTCCGAGACCCGGACCCGGACCACGTACCCGAAATAATCGCGTCTGCTGATCAGTGATCACGTGGGGTCTGCGTTCATTCGGATTGCACATGATCAAACGGTCATGATGAACTGCGTTCGTATCCCGGTGGATAAATCACGCTACGATACGCATGTGATGCGTTAGTGATAATATTGAATCAAATGACTTTGCAAAACATAGTCTATTTGCGCCGCCAAAACATTATGACTCTCAATTCTGAGAATTGCTAAGTCCACTATAGTCGCGTTACAAAATACAAATAAGATATAATCTCGCAGCGGGTTTGAACTTTTTTTTTTTTTTTGGCAATCGCTTCTCTAAAATATTATTCATGTTTCAGAAAACCATGGAACAATTAAGTAAGAATCTATATATCATCATTTCCACGTGGAAATACGTTTTTCATGAACTGAAAATAATAAGTTTAGATAGAAGTAAAATGTGTTTCCGTTCTCACAAGGAGGACATAAACTCTCCCCCAAACAATTAGACAAATGAGAACCAACCATCAAAAAGTAAATTCAAGACAAATGATAACCAAACATCAAAAAGTAAATTTCTAATTGTTAATCCAAGGTTGCGGGGAATTTCTCTTCACTTGATCTCGAGATTTCTTCGCGTCGCGTTCGGAACTGGTGATGGAAAAAAATATAGGGATTGGCTTTTGAACGCAGGTTCCCGCATGTCCCTGGGATCTACAACGAAGATCAGGTGAGAGCGTGGAAGAAGGTGGTGGACTCTGTTCATGCCCAAGGCAGCGTCATCTTCTGTCAGCTCTGGCACGTCGGCCGCGCCTCCCATCACGGTACGCGTTTCTCTCTTGAACTTTGGTCAATGACAGGAACACGAGATCGATCAGTGGTCGTGGATTCTCTGCGTCCTGTTTTTTTGTTTTCTTTGTGGTCTTGCGGCCTTTTTCTTTCCCAGCTTTTTGCATCCGAGTGAACTGTGCTAAACTAATCACATGATCAGGAAAACCGCGGAGGCCGTACCGGGTCCCGTGGAAAATGCAAATTCCGATATGATCATTGCGCTGCGATTTTATAACCACGAAAGTCCGCATGAGATTTCCTTCTTCGCGAATGTATGTCGTGTTCTTGATGGGCTGACCAGTTCCTGCTTTGGAACGCAATGAATTTGATCAGTTTATCAGCCCGGGGGAGCCGCGCCGTTGTCGTCCACAGACGAGCCGATAACTCAGAGGTGGAGGATCCTGATGCCGGACGGGTCTCATGCCATTTACCCCAAACCCAGGGCTTTGAACCACGCTGAGATACAGGACATGGTTGAGCATTATTGCCAGGCTGCCATAAACGCCATTCGAGCCGGTTAGTCCATGGATTGCCTTATCTTGTTTAGTTCCCGGTGGAAGAGCTTCCCTTTTATGAGTTTCCGGCCTTTGAAACCTTAGTATTCGCATCGCTTTCCGATAAAGAAATTTCAGCTCAAATCGAACTTAGACCAGCATAATTGGGAAAGAGAAAATGTTCAATCCATTGGCGGGGTGGGACCTCATAGAGAAAGCTTTGGTGAGACATGATGGATGGTTTTACGGTTGCTTCATCGTCTAGTGCTTTTGCTTTCTTGTCCTGTCTTTTTGGTGGAAAAGTTTCATCCAAAGGGGGGACATATTGAGTGAAGAATAGTGCCCTGACCAAACTAACTCTTGCCATATTGCATGGTTTACGCTTTCCGCCATTACTTGAAGGTTTCTCAATGCTTTGAGCGTTTGCAATTATTTATGTTTTTGCTGAGAATCTAAGACATGACGAATATTTGAAGTTCGTGAAATCAAAAAATCGGTCCTCACGAGATCTGAAAGCTAGATATTCTTGACATGAATCAGGATTCGATGGGATTGAGATACATGGAGCGCATGGCTACCTCATCGATCAATTCTTGAAGGACGGGATCAATGACCGGACAGATGAATATGGCGGGTCCATTGGAAACAGATGCAAATTCATAATACAGGTTGTCAGAGCTGTGGCGACGGCCATTGGGCCAGATCGAGTTGGGGTCAGGATATCGCCGGCAATCGATCACCTCGATGCGATGGACTCCGACCCCCCTAAGCTGGGCCTAGCCGTCATCGAGAGGCTCAACAAGCTTCAGCTGGAACTTGGCTCGAGGCTGGCTTATCTCCACGTGACTCAGCCGCGGTACGTCGCTTATGGCCAAACGGAATCTGGCCGACTTGGGAGTGAGGACGAGGAGGCCCGATTGATGAGGACTTGGAGGAGGACTTATCAGGGCACTTTCATATGCAGCGGAGGGTTCACACGGGAGCTCGGCATGAAAGCCATAGCCGACGGCGATGCAGATCTGGTATCGTACGGTCGTCTTTTCATCGCCAACCCTGATTTGGTCTTGAGATTTAAGATGAATGCACCTTTGAACAAGTATGTTAGAAAGACTTTCTACACCCAAGATCCTGTTGTCGGGTACACAGACTACCCTTTCCTAGAAAGCGGAAAGCGGAATTTGCTGTCGCGCCTATGAGTCCACGGCTAGGTTTTTTTTTTCAGATTATTACTGTTGTGTAATAAGATGCTGTGTTGTACTCTTACTTGGTGGGATTGAATTTGCTAACCGGAGACGGAGGCAGGCGGTTATTTTGCAAAAACATTTTCCTAGTGCTTTGGCCTCAGCTGCAAATATAAGGTTCTGGAAATGCAGATGTAGATAACAGATGATCCACTTTACCAGGTTATTGAACTGTTTATTCATACTCAATGTAGCTTCCAAGTTACACAAGATGAGATCATATCTCCGGAACAGTCAGCAGCTTATGGCAAAAGAAGGCGCCCGGAGAAGAGTTATTTCTATTGGAGCTACGAGAAGATGGGGTAAACTGGAGTTTTATCAGAATAGAAGAGACCAAAATTTTGTTCGATGCCGGCGGATTTCAGATCCTCATTGAACATCGCGAATATGCTACCATCCAGGTGGCAATTGGGTCTCTTTGGCGTCCCCGTCCCCGTTACGATCTTCTTCATGAAATTTTTGTTGTAAGTCAGCGCGAGCTGCGGAGTTGTGAAGTTCCCATTTCCAGCTGAAGGCCACCCAGACTCGGAGATCACCACGCCGACGTTTGGGAAATTCTCTCTCTCCATGGCCGCGTAGTAAGCATCCACCATTGCATCGAGCAAGTTCCAGTAGCTTAAGTCGCCATCGCGAACCACTGGTCCTGGCGCGGTGAACTGCGCATAGTCCAATCTTATGTGGGTGGGATCCGCAGCATAGGCAAAGTAAGGGTACACATTGATCAACAAAGGGGAATTGTTTTCCGACAGAAACTGCAGGATGCCGGGCAACGAGCACTTCGCATCGGCGGTGAATGCGCCACTTGAGGGCGGGTAAGAAGCTCCAAGGATGTTCCCCCTGACTGCGGTGGTAATTGCCACGGATGAGAAACTGGAGCCGCTGAGGGCGCTTTGTAGATTCTGCATTGCCGGCAACACGCACTGAGCCAATTCACCGGGGATCACCTCGTTGCCCACGGCTATGTACTTGATGTTCACAGCTTGGTAGGGCATAACATGAGCGTCGATCCACGATTTGGCAGCTTCCACACTCAACGCCATGTTGTGCAGGTCTTCATTTTTCATTCCTAAGATCACGCTGATGCCGGAGTTCACTAGAGCTAGGAGTGCTTCGGCGTTGGGATCGTAGAGCCGCATCGTCCCAATGTTGTGATCCTTGTACAGCTGTATGACCTCGGCTGGGGGAGGCAGGTTGTCTCCCAGCATCCCATAGCAGACGCCAAACGCGGGCTGTGCATTTGCAGTGAGAATTTGGCTGAGGAGAGATGCCAACAAAACTGATGCCACGACCACGAACGCTGCGAGAAGTGCTGCCATTTCTAGGACTCCCGAATCCTGTTTCCACATTCATGCGAGAGCAAAACATCAGGAAGTTATTTAAATTCCAAGGCAATCAAAGTTTCCTCAACCCATAATTACAGCAGAAGAAGGTTTTAACCAAAACGACAATCATGGTTCGGAAGAGATTAACGCCGGAGCTACTTGTAAAAGTACATGGTTCTGACACGGTTTCGTCCCTCAGAAAGCTAAATAAGCCGGAGATTCGTGTATGTGCCTTAAAGACTTCCACGCGAGGCTAGAACTATGATCAACGCGTAGCTGGTCATCAATTTGCGGGCAAGCGGTGAGGATCAATCTGCAATAAATCTCTAGCTAATTGCTAAATATTCTTCCCGACCGACAAACCGCGAAGTGACCGATGCTGGAGGTGGCAAGGGAAGCCTTACCACAGTGACCAAAGAGAACTTCTGTGAAGGAAAAAAATGGAGCAGTGCTTTATTTATGAAGCCTAACCATTAACACACACTGATTTTCTCACTAAGAAAGTGGATAACTCATGCGTTGGTATTTTGCCTGTTTCCTTCTTCTGTCATATGGAAAAACACGTGTTTCTCCTGGAAAATCTCCCTTTAGTGATGCCCTTTTCCTGGGAAGGTCTCTTTATGGTAATTTTCACTGGGCAGTGAGCAAATTAGGTAATAAGGGATAAGTTGTTAAACACCATGGAACTTGGAAAACTTCCCAAAATGGTCGGTTCAAATGGCCAGCCTTTAGTTTTCTTCAGCCCCATCGCCTACGTCCTTCTAGTGTTGAACTGGCACGCACTGCTCCACAGTCACATTCTTCCTTGCATCATGATACTAATGTTTTGAAAAATAATTCTAAAAATATGATCGCTTTTATTACTTAAAAAAAAAAATATATATATATATATATATATAATACAAAAAAAAACCTCTAACTTTGGAATTTGTGTCAATTATATCTATTTTTTTTGTCTCATAAGAAATCTTAAACTTTTACTTTTGTCCCAATTTTACCAGTCTAATGTTCGAAAAACCATCAACTTTAGTATTTGTCTTAATTATATCCAAAAAAAATTTATCTCCTAAAAATCACCAAGTTTTAATTTTATCCCAATTATACCATCGTCAACTTTTCGTTCATAATCATAGCTAGTTAATCATATGTGACTTGAATTTTCTTGCCGAATTTACTAATGAATTTTTGAAATTTAGAAATAGTAGGCTTTAGGGACGAGGAGATTTTAAAAAGTTCGTCAGAGTATCTCCATGTCTAGCCGTTCTTTGGGCTGTTGAGTACCGAAAAGAATATGAAACACACCGTCTTGTATGACTATATATATCTCGGTAATATATAGGGGAAGCAAACAACGTTAGAGAAGTTCGAAATTTTCAGTTTTGCTAAGGCGTAATTCATTAATGACGTAAAAATGTCATATAAGATTAACTAATGATGATTATAGAAGAAAGACTAATGATGGTAAAATTGACACAAAAGTAAAAATTGAAGGTTTTTTATGTGATAAAAAAAATTGAATATAATATGGGATATATGCTGAAGTTGAGGGTTTTTTTTATACTAAACCGGTAAAATTAGGACAAAACTTAAAGTTCTGGATAGAATTGTGACAAAAGTAAAGTTGAAAGTTTTTTATGAGATAAATTTTTTTTTAGACATAATTGTCACAAATGCGAAAGTTTGAGGGTTTTTTGGGTATTGAGACTTTTAAAAAATGAATGAGTAAAGTATATTTCATCGTGCCCGAAAATATTTGGATATAAATTGCAGTTGATAATGAAAATATTTGGCATTGACTAATTATTTACAAGCGATCATTTTTGGAAAAATATTTTTCAAATTATCCATTTTGTGGAACAAACAGACTCAATGACAATTTATGTTTAAACATTTTTGTTGGCGATTAAAAATTCATTCATGCTTTTGCAAGCGATACGGGAGATAATTTTTAGAGAAATGCATTTCAAATTATTTTCTTGAAACATACGTGCCCTTGGGCTGTTGCTCATTTGGCGAAAAATGAAGTATTTTTGGAAAATACTTTCACAAAGCCATTTTTCGAAAATGATTATCTTTACTGGCATTCTGCTGAAACCTAAAAATGATGTAGAAATTTTTGTTTTGTTTTTTGGCATGCACTCCTTTTAGCAAATTTTATTTCTAGTTTATCTTTTTTCTTTCTTTCTTATTTGTTAAATGCTAATTTTTTTTATCTTTTCGTTATTTTCTTTTCTCCTCTTCTGTCGACACCACGACCAAGACCAACACCAGAGACTAGTTGTCTCCCCAGATCTGGCGAGGCTTATCTTTGCTTGCTTGTGGCTAGTCCCGATCGAAGGGGAAAAAAAGCTATTTTTTAAAAATAGCATAAAAAATAAAAATTTTGAATTTTTGAAAAATTAAAAAATTAAAAAGACCCTTACCAAAATAATAATAATAATTAAAAAGAAAGGAGATGCGAAAGAAATGAGTCAGGAAAGATGAGGGCTTACTCATGATATCATAACATATCTAGCATAATCCAAATATATCTAACAAAATATAAAAGCAATAAAGGTGAAACCCATTATCGAATGTGCTTGGTACGGCTTTGACAATTCCTTCAATGGTGTACTAATGTCGATGTAGATTTCTAGTGAATATTGGGCTAAATTTTTGGCGGCGGTTAGAAAGCGGTGGCCTAGATCAGGGATTCAAAAGTTCTTAAAATACATATTTTCGATTTTCACTTCACAAACGGAGGGCAGGGGGGGTAAAAATGATAAAATTACCAAAAATAACCTCATTTTTTTTTATTGTGCAAATTCAATACATCGTGCTAAAAATTCATTGAAAATTGACAAGGATGCCGGGTTCTAGGTGGCATCACTTGCGCTACGTAAATCAATGTTTAAACCTTAATTTTTTTAAAAAAATTGATATTAATTTTTTTGTGTAATTTTCGATTTTTTTTCCTTTGTTGCCAGCAAGGCTGTTGACGACCCTCATTGCCGCTAGGCAAGGTGGACCTTGCCTATTAAAGCCTCATAAATAAGCTATCTCATTGATGGTGATGGTGATGGTGAGGTGACTCTTATCGTCGGTAGGCAATTTTTCAATTAATGAGTACTTTATACGAAATACGCGGTAATAGTGTGTGGATCTATATATCGACACAGCTATCGGATTATTAGAAAATCATTTCCTCGTAGTCTACGCGTTCGTTCGAATTTCGTATCTATAGATAAGGCTCACCCACAAGTTTTGCTAACGTTAGAGGGACTTTCACCCTTATTCGCACCCGTCTCTTCGACCACCATCATGAGTTTTACTGGCCTTTTCCAACAAGCCTGGGAAAAGCGCGCACCCGTCTCTTCGACCAGCCCCTTGGATCTTGCTGGCCGTCTCCGACAAGCCTTGGAAAAGCGCGCACCCATCTCTTCGACCATCCCCATGCAAATTGCCGGGCGTCTCCAACAAGCCTTCGATAGGCTTCGCGCGGCTGATAAGGAGCATATCAGAATCAAATATGAACCGTCTGCCAAGTGAGTAGAGTTACTACAATTCTTTAGGGTGAATATTTTTGCTTTTTTTTTTTTTTTTTTGGGGGGGGGGGGGGGGGGGTGTGGTGGGCGGGGGAGCTCTCATGAAATCGGCAAGGTCGGAGATGAAACCCGGCGGAAGATCCGCGGGCTGTTGGTAGGGACCGGATTCACGAAGGGCGACCAGAGCTCCTTCAACTTCCCGGCCTAATTATTTGCCAAATATTCCAATTTCTGCAAACGCCATGCCTTTTCTTTGTCGCCGCATTTATCTCCCTCATAGATTTTTTTTTTTCAATTACATTGCTTTCTGAGTAAATTATAGCAAATCAGAAGCTCCACCAACCCCCGAAACCGACGGGTCTTGCATTGAAAATAATATTTCAACGATATGAAATCTCTTTTCGAAAAACAATAATTTCAAATAAGTGAATAATCTACAGTCTAGCCATAGGTTTTCGAGGATTAGCTGTTGAAGCTGGATAAATATGAATGGACAGAAATTAGATAAAGATAGATTCAAGTTATTGTTATCAAATCACTACTATAATTGGATCACATAAATATTGCTCTTTCATTACAACTTTTAAGACATATGATGCATTTATACCCTTAAAGTGAGGTCGTGTCACAAAATACTTAACTAGTATTTTCTAAGTGACTTGTATAAGATCCCTTCGTGTTCCTCCGGAAGATCAGAAAATCTTACAAGTTCGTTAGTGAACCAAACTTGCGTTGACTGATGATGATTTTTGGATCTCAACAAGTGAAAATAACAAATTCAGGTTAAAAGCAAGAATTTTTTGTTTTTGTGGCGGTTTTGTTTGTGAACTCATGCATCTTACTCTCTTTTTTTTTTTTCTTAATAGAATGAGATATACCATTCATTAGGAAAAGATGGTAGGGCTAGACATCGAATAAGTACATTAAAAGTGCCATAATTATTGATCCAACAAGCACAAGTTGACAAAGGTTAACAATCGAGATACGAAGACATGGTTGAGCATTATCGCCAGGCTGCCATAAACGTTGTTTGTGCCGGTGAGTCCATGGACTGCCTTATCTTGTTTAGTTCCCAGCGGAAGAGCTTCCCTTTTATGAGTTTCCGGCATTCGAAGCCTTAGTATTCGCATCGCTTTCCGATAAAGAAATTGCAGCTCAAATTGAACTTAGACCAGCATAATTGGGAAAGGGAAAATGTTCAATCTATTGGCAGGGTGGGACCTCATAGAGAAAGCTTTGGTTTGGTGGAAAAGCTTCATCCAAAGGGGGGACATACTGAGTGAAGAATAGCGCCCTGACTGCACTAACTTTTGCCATATTGCATGGCTTATGCTTTCCGCCATTATTTGAAGGTTTCTCAATGTTTTGGGTGTTTGCAATTATTTATGTTTTTGCTGAGAATCTAAGACATGACGAATGTTTGAAGTTCGTGAAATCGGAAACTCGATCCTCGCGAGGTCTGAAAGCTAGATATTCTTGACATGAATTAGGATTCGATGGGATTGAGATACATGGAGCGCATGACTACCTCATCGATCACGGGATCAATGACCGGACAGATGAATGTGGCGTGTCCATTGGAAACAGGTGCAAATTCATAATACAGGTTGTCAGAGCCGTGGCGCGGTTGGGCCCGATCCAGTTGGGGTCAGGACATCGCCGGCAATCGATGACCTCGATGCGGGGGACTCCAACCTCCCAAGTCGAGCCTAGCCGTTATCGAGATGTAAGTTGCGTATTTTATCCGTATGCAGCGATCTAAAATATACACGTACAAATACGTGAATTCTTAATCTATAGAGTTAAAGAATTAACATACATTGTTTCGAATTTATCGTTATTGATGCGGAATTGCGAGTTAAAGAATTAATGCACATTGTTTCGAATTTATCGTTCTTGATGCGGAATTGCGAGAATCCGATGTTCAAGAGCTTCTCCTCTATGAACCCATTTATCAGTAACTTCAATGAGACGACCCCTCACTGTCACTTCAGACAATTTTATATGTGATATGTGAGGTTATGTGGACATTAAGGTTTCGAGGAGAGACTTGAGCTCTATTTATAGAGAATAAAACACATCTCCTCATCAAGATTAGGTTTATCTCGGCCCATACTATCCAGGCCCATATCCGACTAGAATAAGAAACTGTATATATCTTACCTTATTAGACCAATTAATTTACAATAACAATTAATAAAGCTCACAATAAATATATTTTATAATATATGCTAACATTCTCCCAGTTTGGCTATATTAATTGAAATTGTACTGTATATGCGCATCTTTGTATTGGTCTAGAGATAATTCTCAACAGTCAATTCGATCTCATAAAGTCTTAAGCACCGAACCATGCCAGTAACTGCATCAGAAGATACATAGTCATCCATGATCACGAATACTCTTAACTTTACTGATATGGATTTGATATGGTAGTATGACAATTGAATAACATCTCAAATAACATAGACATCTTATGTGTCACGAAAATGTCAGTCATCATTCTCTCATCTTATGTGTCACGAAACCGGATATGTCACGAGAGAACATCTTTACGGTTCCAACGAACCAACATATGTCTTACCTTTATAGTTAACTATATTTTACGTGTAACAAGACATATGCTTTTGGCTAAAAATAAATACCTCAGCCATCACTCAAGGTTCACACGATTCTTTGAGATTTTCACCTGATATATGTATTCAATATCATCGTAATCATAAATATTTTATTGCATGCAATAGAGTTAATACATACTTAAATATTACAAAATGTAATAAACACATATGTAAACTTTATTAGAGCAAATGCCGAAAACAGCTCCCACTGAACAACAATATCTCTTGATGTTTACTCAGTCCATCAATCAACATGTCGTATTAGTATCCCAGGATGCTTTTATGTTTGCGACATGTCATCTAAATGTGTATGGGCAAAGATATTTCGTTAGTAAATTTGCACCCTTATCATCTGTGTAATAAGCTCTACCGTAGTGTCACCCTTACATCTGTTACTTTTATGGTCAAAAACTAGACTGACAGATATTTAGACCCCCGAGACTTCTGCTTCTGTTAATAAACAATACTGTAAAGTTATAGTCACAATACAACTGTATGAGTCTACCCACAAAATTAAATACGGTCAACTCTTTAATGAGATTCCAGAGCTAAATAACCTGAGTAGCAGCTAAAAAGCATACTACAAACTCACTTTCTTGATCGAATATTACATAGATTTCTATTTACACTTTTCTATAACATTGCACTTCTCTTTAGACATTTAAATGTCTGAAATTGCTAACTTCACATCATCCTGATAGCTAACAAAGTTTAAATCTGAATGCCTTACTAGCTGTAGATCTTGAATATGTTTGTAAATTAACATGTAGTCTGTTGTCCTCTTTAATTACCTCGAAACTTATGCTTTTAAGTGTACCATGATATGATACATTCTTTATTTGATTTTCTTCATAACTTTATGAAGATACTATGACAAATTTAGTCTAATGCTCTTAATGACAGGAGTAATTTATGATTTGCAACATTTTATACTGAATACAATCAATGTATGTCCTCTAGAATTAACCCAATATGTGGCTAGAACGATCCGTATAGATCTCAATGCCTAGGACAAAATACTCCTTATTAAAATCAATCATGTCAAAATATTTTGACAATATATGCTTCATCTTATGCAGTAATTCAAGAAAATCAATTTCAAACAAGATATCTTCTATATAAGACATAAGGAAAATAAATTCCTCTCACTGATTTTGTAGTATATGCTAATTTACTTTGTTCTTGACAGAATAGAATATAACAACAACATCATGAAACTTCAAGCAACAATTGTCGAAAAGGTCACTTAATTCCATAAAACAAACTTTTCAATTTAGAATATATATGAATATATTCAAACTTTATTCCATGGTATTATATGAGATTCCTCTTTTTTTACGCACAAGTTTATCCGAATCATCTGCTGCAAAACTTTCGGGTTACATAAAAAGATTTTCAAATTAAGATCTCCAATCAAAAAGAAGTTTCAATATATGTATGGTAAAACTCCTTATTATAATGAGCTATTAATACCTTAATCACACTGAAAATCTTTATGAGAAACTGAATAAAAATTATTTTAAGTTTACTCATTCTTCACAAGTGAAAGATTTGTCTACCAGTCTGTCTTTAAACTTCTTAAATAAAGCACTGATTAAAAAGTAATCAGATATAATAACTTAAAAACTTTTATTTGGGGTACTTTTAAGTTTTGAACACCCAATTGCAGCAGATAGACTTGTGACCTTGAGGCATGCTAATAAGCTTTTAAACACCGTATGTTTCATAGTCTGTATCTCATTTACTATGCAACCAACCATAGTTCTAATTATGAACAAGAAATAGCAACTGTATAAATTAATAGATCAATTACATAGTCGATTTTGTAGTCATGCCCTTATGAATAGACTATTTAGTGTGATGGTATAACTGATTATCTCTGCCCAATAGATTTATTAGGGGGGTTGCTTTAACCTTTATTCTGCGCTTGTAAGATCTGATAAACTTCATTAGGAATTGTCTTAATAACAAGAGCCTGAACCCCAACAGAATCAAATCGTAACTTAGAATGCTCCATGATCATCTGTATAGACAGAAAAAACGACACAGTGATCCCTACCACACCAGTATCTTTAATAGTCTGTGAGCAACTACACTTATTCGGCTATATAAAGCTCCGACAATTTAACTATCCGTAATTCCATAACTCTTGTTCCTCTTTTGGGATGATAAATCAATACCCCTTTAGATGAATTGGGTAAGGTACGAAATAAAACTAAGTGGTTGTGGAATCCAACTTATCTAATGTTGGATTGTGTAACTTTATTTCTACATGAGCACCTCAAACCTTAATATGGTTCAAACTAGATTAACGTCCAATCTATATCTCAAAAGAAGTCAATGAAATAGTTTTGATGGAAACATAATGGGTTATATTCAAAGTTTTACCTCATAAAAGTCATATAAATTGGTTTTATAAATCATACTCTTCATCATATCCATATGGTGTGATTTTATCTTTCGGCCACATCTTTCTGTTCAAGAACATCAAAAATAACAAACTAAGTCACTATATCATTATCTTTTTTAAGTATTCAGTAAAATGGCTCTTTAAGCTATCAAACATTGCAATGTCAACCATGATACTCATCAGCTTGATCAAATTTGACACTTTTTTTTTTAAGTTTATTGAATATAGTTAGAAAAATATTGAACTTGTCATGAAAATTAAACCTTTCTTTAATCAAATACAAACACATATAGAGAAAAATCATCATTTAAATGTGATAAAAAAACTCTACACAATATTGCCATATATGATCAACTTATACTAATATAAATGACCTTCAAAAGGTCATAACTAGTGACTATAATTTCATCATTTATTTTAGTTATCTTACCTATACTTAAATCTGCGCCTGTGTCTATGTCACTTTTAAGAGTGAACAAAATACTTACTTTTATCAGTATTTCCACTCTTTTTTTACTGATGTGATCAAGAAATTTATTCCATAACGCGCATAATTATTCCTTAAGCAAAAATCCTTTACGAACAATGTTTCAGCTGTATAAGCGACGTATAATTCATTGGAAGATAAACATAATCTATACAATCCATTGGACATCGAGTAGTACCTAACTTTATTTTAATTAAAAGAAATAGTAATTATTTTATTTAAAATCTAAAAAGAGTAACTACACATATCCAAACTTGATATGGAAAATAAATTTTGTCTTTAAGGAGAGTACATAAAATATGTTTCTTAGTATGGCATTAAAACCAAAATCCGAAATGACATTCCCATCAATTCAACATCAACTTTATAGTTGTTTCTATAGTAAGCTTGATTCATCATGATTTGATATATTTCAGTTTATGAATTCCTATATGGTAAATGCAAAATAATATGTTGCATCGCTATCTAACCATCACAAACTAGATGAGACTTTAGATAGAATAAATTCACAAACCAACACAAAAGAGTAATTATTTTATGCTCATATTTTGATAACCAAATTTTTGTATCAATAGTATTTCTTTATATAACCGTTCTTCTTATAAAAGAAGTAGCAGCTACCATCCTTCTCAAAGAATGCTTTCAATAGACCAAGCGGTCGGTATGACCGATGGTTTATTATTTCTTTTTTAGTATGATTTCAGAATCGCTCAATATACAATTCTACCAACTTTAATACGTAATCTTTAATCTTAATAGAACAATCACACCTAATGTTCAGAAGTCATTACAGATATGTACCACTCTTTAGTAATATATGAGATATTATTTCAAAGCCTCCAAAGCTTCATTCATTTATTTAACAATGTAGTTAACTGGCAAAACATTTTGCAAGTGTTATTTAATATATCGCTTTATATCAAACAAGCGAATTCAATCGCTATTTACCCAATAAGCACATAATGCTTTTGAAAGTTCTCACTAATGAAACTGAAAACTATAGGGATTTTCTTGACAAGAGCAATATAAATATTTGCTAATCCTTTGTAAATAAAAAATCCTCATTCAATTCTCAAAAATTGAACTCGTATGAATCTCAATTCTCAATGTTAACAAAATTGACGTTCACAAAAATGGTGAATGGAAAAATATAAATATTTTTAATTAGCATAATATGAAATTTCACTTGATAAATACTTACATCATCATATAATCACATTTAGACAGAAAACATGACATGCAGTTATATATTTCATATATTACAGCAGCCATGAGAATTTGTTTCAATTTTCATTAATCATCACCTTTGGGTGTATGACAGCACTTAGACCAATCAATCTCAACCATATGATGTACATGTAACCCTCCTGCAAGAATACACAATTATCTACTTTGGGAGTATAACTACGCATTAAAACATGAGACATCCCAATATTATTTAACTCGTTCTTTATTAAACTCAGCCAAGTGTACCGCTTTGGCGATCACAACTCAACTGAATTTGCCTGAAATTGGGATATAATTTTATATTTCACGTTTACTATATGCATGCAATTTCAGAAATTAGGGGCAATCATATTTGCTAATTTTTATCGATACACACAATAATACATGTCAAACCATAAATATGTAATTGATAAATCATGCTCCACATAATTGCATGTGGTAATTTCACGTAAGCTTGTACCTGTGTTTCACAAATCCATATAGAAACATCAGAAAATACTTCAAAAATATCCTCAAAATACACACGTATTTGGCGTTCCATATGTATTTTTCATCCATGAAAATACCAAACATGTAAAACAAAAATATTATCTTGTAGAGCATGAGATACGAGCATATCGATACCTGAAATACCTCGAACGCATCATATGTACGTCTTTCACTTTATGCACATGTTCCCCACGTGCTGACACATGCATCGCACATGTTCAGTTTCAGCCGATACTGAAAATCGATTCGACTAGTTTATCATATCTAATCGTTACCCCCTTAAACGACCAACGAATTAGGTCATGTATTTCGGCCAAAACGGTCAACGACTGTTTCGACCGGATGGCCCGAGTCAATAGTCAATTGGTCAGGTCTGGTTCATAAGCTGAATTGGATCGCCAAGTCGAGTTGAGTCACCCGGGCTTAAGTCATGTCTGGTGACGTCAACCTGCACATGTCGTGCACGTGCCGGCCCAGATCTATCGCATTCGTGGGGATGACTTGTGCATGCTCCATAAAATCCAAATATGTACTTGTACCTTCTTCTTTTTTATTGGATGAATGAAATTCAATTGAATAATATTTTTGAAATTTCGAGTAATGTTGAGTCAAATACATGCTTACTTTCTGACCACGCATAGCACAAGCCTACGAAAAATTCAATTGCACGTATTCACGGAGAAAAACTAAGCCCCGCGCGCTAGAATATGGACTGTTGCATTTTATTTTATTTTATTTTAAACTGCTCCAAATCTCCATGAAGAAAATCCAAGAGAACGCAACATGCGCCACCACCATTCTTGTTTGGAGGTTGCACGAAGCAAAATCCGAATAATAAAATTTCAAAACTAATTGAATACGCGATTCGCAATCTAATACACGTAGGTTCTGATACCACATGTAAGTTGCATATTTTATCGGTATGCAGCGATCCAAGATATATATGTATTAAATATGCGAATTTCTAATCCGTAGAGTTAAAGAATTAACACATATTATTTCGAATTCATCGTTCTTGATGCGAAATTGCAAGAATTCGATACTCAAGAGCTTGTACTTTATGAACCCCTTTATCATTGGCTTCAATGAGATGTCCAATGAGACGGCCGGCCCCTCACGATCTCTTCAGATAATTCTATATGTGGGTTTATATGGACATTAAGGTTTAGAAGAGGGACTTGAGCTCTATTTATAGAGAATGAAAACTGTCCCCTCATCAAAGATTGGGTTTATCTCGGCCGATACTATCCAACCTCATATCCGACTAGAATATAAAATTGTATATATCTTAACTTTATTAGATTAATTAATTTATAATAATAATTAATAAATCTCATAATAAATATATTTTATAATATATGCTAACAGGCTCAACAAGCTTCAGCTGGAGATTGACTCGAGGCTGGCTTATCTCCACGTGACTCAGCCGCGGTACGTGGCTTATGGCCAAAAGGAATCTGGCCGACTCGGAAGCGAGAACGAGGAGGCCCGATTGATGAAGACTTGGAGGACTTAACAGGGCACTTTCATTTGCAGCGAAGGGTTCACATGGGAGCTCGGCATAAAAGCCAATGCCGACGGCGATGCAGATCTGGTATCGTACGGTCGTCTTTTCATCGCCAACCCTGATTTGGTCTTGAGATTTAAGATGAATGCACCTTTGAACAAGTATGTTAGGAAGACTTTCTACACCCACCCAAGATCCTGTTGTTGGGTACACAGACTACCCTTTCCTAGAAAGCGGGGAGCGGAATTTGCTGTCGCCCCTATGAGTCCACGGCTAGGTTTTTTGTTCAGATTATTACTGTTGTGTAATAAGATGCTGTGTTTTGCTTTTACTTGGTGGGATTGAGTTTGCTAACCGGAAGACGGAGACGGGCTGTTCTTTCGCAAAAACCTTTTCCTAGTGCTTTGGCCTCAGCTGCAAATATAAGACTCTGGAAATGCAGATGTAGATAACAGGTGATCCAGTTTACCAGGTTATTGAACTGTTTATTCATACTCATTGTAGCTTCCAAGTTACACATGATGAGATCATATCTCCGGAACAGTCAGCAGCATATGGCAAAAGAAGGCGCCCGGAGATGAGTTATGTCTATTGGAGCTACGAAAAAATGTGGTAAACTGGAGTTTTATCAGGATAGAAGTGACCGAAATTTTGTTCGACGCCAGTGGATTTCAGATCCTCGTTGAACATCGCAAATATGCTACCATCCAGGTGGCTATCAGATCTCTTTGGCGTCCCTGTCCCCGCTAGGATCTTCTTCATGAAATTTTGGTTGCAAGTCAGTGCGAGCTGCGGAGTTGTGAAGTTCCCATTTCCAGCCGAAGGCCACCCGGACTCGGAGATCACCACTCCAATGTTCGGGAAATTCTCTCTCTCCATTGCCACATAATAAGCATCCACCATCGCATTAAGCAAGTTCCAGTAGCTTAAGTTCCCATCACGAACCACTGGTCCTGGCGCGGTGAACTGCGCATAGTCCAATCTTATGTTGGTGGGATCCGCAGCATAGGCTAAGTGAGGGTACACATTGATCAGCAAAGGGACATGGTTGTCGGACAGAAACTGCAGGATGCCGGTTAACGAGCACTTCGCTTCGGCGGTGACTGTACCACTTGAGGGCGGGTAAGAAGCCCCAAGGACGGTCCCCCTGACCGCGGTGGTAATTGCCACGGATGAGAAACTGGAGCCGCTGAGGACGCTTTGTAGATTCTGCATCGCAGGCAACACGCACTGAGCCAATTCTCCGGGGATCACCTCGTTGCCTACGGCTACGTACTTGATGTTCACAGCTTGGTAGGCCATAACACGAACGTCGATCCACGACTTGGCAGCTTCCACGCTCGATGCCAAGTTGTGCAGGTCTTCATTTTTCATTCCCAAGATCACGCTGATGCCGGAGTTCGCTAGAGCTAGGAGTGCTTCGGGGTTGGGATCGTAGAGCCTTATCGTCCTGATGTTGTGATCCTTGTACAGCTGTATTACCTCGGTCGGGGCAGGCAGGTTGTCTCCTAGCATCCCATAGCAGACGCCAAAGGCGGGCTGTGCATTTGCAGTGAGAAATTGGCTGAGGGGAGACGCCACCAAAACCGACGTCGCAAAGACAGCGAGAAGTAACACCATTTCTAGGACTCCCGAATCCTGTTTCAACAGTATTTCAGAGTGAAACATCAGGAAGAGATCTAAATTCCAAGGCAATCAAAGTTTACTCAGCCCATAATTTTTAATCAAAACTGACTGTCATGCTTCGGAATACATCAATGCCGAAACTACTTGTAAAAGGGATCTGGGTCGTCTAACATTTACTTAGAAGTTTAATCACCTAACCTTGCAATCTGGGCCGCCCATTTTTGAACGTACGGCCCAGATCTCCTATTTTTATGGGGCAAATTTTTGAATTTTTATATATTTTTTTATTAGTTATAATCTGGGACATACATTCATAACACGAATGGCCCAGATTGAAAGTTTAGGGCCTAACCTTCTAAGAAAAGTTTATACGATAACTTTCCCTTATAAAAGTACATGTTTCGACATGTTTCGTCTCTCAGAAAGCTAAATAAGCCGGAGATTCATGTACGCGCCTTAAAGACTTCCATGCGAGGCTAGAATTATGATCAACGCGTAGCGAGTGGCGAGGATCAATCTAAGATAAATCTCTCGCTAACTGCTAAACATTCTTTTCGACTGGCAAACCGCGAAATGAACAATGCAGGAAGTTGGAAGGCGCCTTACCACAGTGACCAAAGAGAGCTTCTTTATTTATGAAGCCTGACCATCAACACGTTGATTTTCAGTAGGAATGTGGATAACTCATGAGTTGGTATTTTTCCTTTTTATGGAAAAACCACATGTTTCTCTGGGAAAATCTCGCTTTAATGAAACCCTTTTTCCTGGGAAAATCTCTTATGGGAATTTTCACTGGGCAGTGAGCAAATTAGGTAAAGGGATAAGTTGTTAACACTATGGAACTTGAAAAACTTCCCAAAATATTCAGTTTGTTCGGATTCGAATCGCCTAACATTTCCTCAGAAGTTTAGGCACCTAACCTTGCAATCTGGGCCGTCCATTTTTAGACGTATTGCCCAAATCTCCAATTTTTAAGGGGTAATTTTTTGAATATTGCATATATTTGTTTGTTATAATTTGGGTCATCCATTCATAACATGAACGACCCAGATTGCAAAATTAGAGCCTAAACTTCTAAAGAAAGGTGAAACAATTTATTTTCGGTTCGAATAACCAACCTTAGTTTTCTTCAACCCCATCACCCGTGTCCTTTTGATGTTGGACTAGCACGCACTGCTCCGCAATCACATTCTTACTTCCGTCAAGATCCACTTCCTTCGCAAAAAATGAATGATTTCAAAAAATAATTCTTAAAAATTGATCGTTCGCAGTGCTTACAAAAGTAAATGAGTAAAATATATTTCATCACTTGAAAACATTTAGACATAAATTGCGTTTGATAACGAAAACGTTTGGCATTGACGAATTATTTACAAGCGATTTTTTTCGGGAAAATTGTTTTCTAAATTATCCATTTTCCATTGAACAAGCGGACTCGACGACAATTTACGTTTAAACATTTTTGTTGGCTTTTGTCATTGCTTTTGCTAGCGGTACGAGCGATAATTTTTAGGGAAATACATTTCAAATCATTTTTTGTGAAACAAATGTGCCCTTAGGCTTTGTTTGTTTGGCCAAAAATAAGGTGTTTTTGGAAACTATTTTCCAGAAAGCCATTTTCCTAGAACATGATCATCTTTATTGGCATTATGCTGAAACCTGAAAATGATCTATATATATATATATATATATATATATATATATATATATATATATATGTTGGTATGCACTCATCTTAGTAGATTTTATTTCTATTTTATCATTTTTCTTATTTTTTATTTCCTTATTTGTTAAATTCTAAATTTTTTCTCTTTTCATTTTTTTTTCTTTTCCCCTCTTCTGTCGGTTGCCACCATGGCGACCACTAGAGACTTGCAGCCTCACCTGTGGCTGGTCCTCGATCATGGCCAAGGATTAACCAAAGTAGAAGGAAAAGAGCGAGAAAACATATAACATAAAAATAAAAAAAAATTGAATTTTAAAAAAATAAAAATGATTAAAAAAGAAAGGAAATGTGAAAGAAATGAGGAAGGAAAAATGAGGGCTTACATTTGAATGTGTTTTTTTTTTTCATGAGAGGAAAATATTTTTCTTAACTCATTTATTTTTTTTAAACCAAATGCCAGAAAATTGAAAAATATTTTTCTAAAAGTTATTTTTTGCCTGATTCGTAGGAGGCAAGCCAAGCTAGCCTTGCCCTTAACGAGCGAGGCCGAGCAGCCTCGCTAGTTCCTAGGCATCAAACAAGGCCGCAACTGGCAGAGGACAAAAATTATAAAAGAAAAAAAAATTCAACAATAAAAATAATAAAAGAAATTTGTAAAATAATTAAAAAAAAAAAGGAGATGTGAATAAGTGGAGGAAAAAATGAGCGAAAATGCTTTCGGAAAACTCATTTTCCCCAAATTTGAAGGAAAATTTTTATTGACGAAAAAGATTTTCCTTATCTCGTTTATATACAGACAGAATTTGATAAATGACCCAATAAAACGTGGGTGAATATGGTTAATTATGAGGGATGATGCTTGGGGAGGGAGAATTTTGCTCCATTATTATCTTGTTGAAAGCTTCTAAGAGCAAAAGCATATGTTCACAGCACACATTGGTCGACGCAACAGAAATCAAACTCTATTTGGGGAGATGCTCATTAAGCAACTCAAGTCAAAGTTCGTCAATATATTCATTCAGATAAGGAATCACTAAAAAGTTGGATTGGCCTGAGATGGCTCCATCATCAGAGACATTGCGATCTAGAATCGAGAACTAAGAGGGGATTGTTGAGAGCAAGGTGTGGTTTGCTTCGACGACGAAAACAACTACATCGCCAAACATCAAACTGATATTCGAAATCAAACGCTTAGAAGTCAAAATTTTTGCATTGCCAATTCATTATATTCAACATCAACATCAACATCACATTTATCCCAAACTTTTTTGCGACAGTTAGAAAGTCATGGCCTAGATCAGCGATTCAAAAGTTCTAAACATACATCTCTTCAATTTTTTCTTCACAAATGGAGGAAATAAAAAGAGAAAATTACCAAAAAAATATTAATTTTTTTTGTAATTGCAAAAATTCAATCCATCCGGCTAAAAATTAATCGAAAATTGATCAAGATGCCGACCGTCCTACGTGGTGTCACCTGATAATTGTTTAAAACTCAAATTTTTAAAAAAAATTGTTATCATTTTTATATATTTATTTTCAACTTTTTTTTCTTTGTGACTAGAAAGGTTGCCGACGACCCTCACCATTGCCGTCACTAGGTGGGGTCGACCTCGCCCGTTGAAACATCATAAATAAGGGACTTCATCGATTTCCTGCGGTTGCCTTTTTCCTTTTGTATAGTAAATCGGGCAGAACATTGCATATGTTTTTGTTGCACAAGGCATTGGGTAAGCATTTTAGTTCATTAGTCGAAGGGATTATTTGGTAACCATTCTGATTCTTTAATTCTATTATAGGGAACAAAAAAGATGAGAAACATATTTGCTAATGTAAATGATTCTGCTTATCAAATTCTCTTATTCTATTCTCGGAACAAAATAAAAAAAAATTGATTCTAGAACACTGTTGAGAAACAAAATACAATTATAAAAAAAAACCTAATTTTTTTTTGCCAATTAAGCGATAAATCTTTTGCAATTGTGCCAATTCAGTCCATTTGACCAGCCAGTGTCAACATGGTTCTGTCGACGCTGACGTGATAATTTTTTAATATTTTAATATTCCATTTGATTTTTATAATTATTTTAATAACTTTTTCCTATTCTTTTTTTTTTCGTTTGGGCCGGCTTACTCAAGGGTGGTGAGGTTGACGGCTTTCGCCTGGTGGCCAGCAGGGCTTTTAGACCCAAACCAAAAGAAAAGATAGAAAAATATTTTAAAAAATATACTATTAAAAAATTATCGCATCAGCGCAGCCAACCAAATGGACTTAATTGACATAATTATAAATTATTTAGTACTCATTTGGCAAAAAAAAATTGAGACTGAATTGACGCAATTACAATAGGTCTATGACCTTTTTTGATAATTTCTCGAAAAACAAAAACAAGATTTAAATGCAAATTACCTATTGAATTTATGTTGATCTTGCATATGTCTTTATGCTCCTTGAAATAAATAGATTAATTCTGGATTATGCATGATCTGTATTCATTGTATTCATTATGCTATATTGTTGACTATAAAGTGATAAAACGTAATTATTTGACTTAAATGAAAACAATTGGAAAGAGAAATTGTCCTTGGAAACATAATTTTGCGAACTCATTCAGATTTCTTAAAACTCGTACAAGGAGCACAATCAAAAAAAATATTTATTGGATTAGAATCGTTGTCAAACGAGTTACTCTGTTTAGAATGTGACAATTCGCCGCATGCGTATGATATTATGTATTTATGAAGACTTCTCTTGACTTTAGCCCAAACTTTGGTTCAAAATCTTATCTATACCACATGTTTTACTTCTCTTTTGACCAGAATTGCAAGCAATGGTATCCGATAACTCATGTCATACTAATAAAGTCCACTATAGAAAAGGCACATAAGTTTATCATTTATGCTTTGAATTACCCGTTGAGATAAGTGATGAGATGAAGAGATTCCAGATTTATTTATTCAAATCTAAAAGTGAGATATATATTGAGTTGATTATATATTCTACTTCAGCAAAGTTATTCATTGGGATAATGGATTACTTGAGAATTTTCGTCATCTTAAAAAAAAATGCTCAATAAGATTCATATAAGTTAGGAAGTTGCTACCATGACAGTATCATCATTATTTCTAACCCCATGAATTTTCAACTGATGAGTATTTTATACAGTGATTATATGTGGATCTACAGTTAGAAATATTGTCAGTGGTGTCGAACTGTCAGGAAATCATTTTCCTATAAATTATCTATCATTCGAAGTTCGTATGCCATCCAAGCGACTTTTACTCTCTCTCTATATATATATATAGATTTCGATGCACTCTTCAACTTCGCACCGGCCATCTCTTCGACCACCCGTGGATCTCGCAGGCCGTCTCCAACAAGCCTTCGATAGGCTTCGCGTGGCTGATAAGGAGCATAGTAAAATCAAATACGAACTGTCTGCCAAGTGACTAGAGTAATTCAATTCTTTAGTGCGAATTTTTCTTTTCTTTTCTTTTCTTTTCTTTTCGTTCTCGGGGCTCTCATGTATGTTCTGTTGTTGTAACTTCAGCCAATTCGAACGCCAGTATGCCGAAGCGATTGCAACCGTGTCCCGGAACATTCTGAATGAGATCATCGATTTGATCAAGATGCATGAGGTTTAAGTTCTGCATACGGTGGAGGAGACAAGGGTACTCACGCGTTTACTGCCGGAACACTTTAACGATCGCGGTGTCCTCGATCCCGTGGAAATCAGCAAGGTCGGCGACGAAACCTGGCTGAGGATCCGCAGCCTGTTGGTTGGTGTTTCCCGGCTTAATTATTTGCCAAATATTCCAATTTCTGCAAACGCCTTGCGTTTTCTTGTCACTGAAGGTCGAAAGTCAGAAACTCTTTGTTCCCCCATCTTGAGCCATTGAACATCATGAACTAACGAGAAAAGGATAATTCTTTTGGAAGAAAACGGAAACTGTTGATCATATATTCTACTTTAGCAAGTTACTCATTCGGATAATGGATTAGGTTAAGACATTTCCTAATCTAATCACGGTCATCTTAAACAAAAAAAAAAAAAAACTAGTCGATACGATTCACGTAAGTTATCCATCATTCAAAGTTCATATCTATTGATAAGGGCAATTGACGAGTTTTTAGAGAATGAGATATACCATTCATTAGGAAAAGATAATAGGGCTTGATAAATGGACATTAGAGAAGTACAGTAACAAAGAGTTTCTGACTTTTTTTTTTTTTTGGTAAGGAAGATTTTCTGACTTTAATTTGCCTTTAATCCTAAATCTTTCTACGATTTTCAAATGTAGTCATTTCGGCCAAAGTTGGTAATTGACGTGGACAAATTTACAATTTCCTTATTTTTTTCTTATTTTTTATTTTTTTTATTTTTCCTTTTTTTATTATTATTTTCACTATTCATCGTTCAAGATGGCTGACGACGATCGATGGAGCCTTCACAATGGCTGACAACCCTGGTTAGCCATTGGCCATGGGTT
The DNA here is from genome assembly GCA_028455895.1 of Rhodomyrtus tomentosa. Classification (NCBI taxonomy): domain Eukaryota; kingdom Viridiplantae; phylum Streptophyta; class Magnoliopsida; order Myrtales; family Myrtaceae; genus Rhodomyrtus; species Rhodomyrtus tomentosa. The sequence continues at coordinate 40,224,518 of JAPCWY010000004.1, forward strand.
GCGACCCTTGCTTGCAACTGGTGAAGGCTTCCTGGCCTCACTCATCGGTCCTGAGGGCATGCATGCCCTTGTGTGGGCCCATAGCAAAGAAGAGAAAAACTCTAAGATTTTAAGGTTTTTAAAAATGCAAAAATTATTAATGTAATTCAATTTTCAACCAATTTTTGCCAAAAGGGTTATATTGAAAAATAGATAAAAGGTTTAAAACTAAATTTATCGAAATATTTAGTTTATGACTCAATGATCGCCGTACATTATGCTTATGTCTTTTGGACAATTTTTCCTCCCATTAATTTAGGGAATGCTGAAATTCGGGAGCAATTAAATTTTGCTAATTTAGGAGCATCTCTCACATGGAGTTGGGTCGTCTTGCACGACAGTTTTTTACAAAATTGCAAGAGCCAGTTGCATGTGAAGAGCATCGGTTCGTGCCCTCCTTTTAATTCTCGATTTTGGATCCAACCGCCGTATCTAAAGTTCATGAAGGTTTACATCTCTTGTTTTCCTTTTTCTGAATCCCATCTTCCATTTTGCTTATTAATCAAACACCTCAGCACGAAAATCCACAAAGAGACCTTTCAACGAGTATCTACATTTGTTATACATATAGTATAAATTATACTAATATACACTTCATCAATACAGCTTATATAATGGAATCCATAGTATTTCCTAATTTAGTCACTTAACAAGGATGCCTCGCCCGGCCCATCGTCGTTGGGGGCGAGGCCAGTCTCAGCTGGGGCTGTGTTGGCCTTGCCCAGATTTGGGCAAGGCATCAATGCCCTCGCCAGTAGAAAAATTGAAATCAAAAGAAAAATAATAATAATAATAATTTCATAAAAAAGTATTTAAATATTATTACAAATTATTTACGTCGGCGCCACGCAATGCCACGTAGGATGACATGAGATAAGGTGAAAAGGTTTAGCACTTTTTTTTTTGGTAATTTCCCCACCTTCAATTTTGTTTTGCCTTTTTTTCATCTCGTAGGAGTTGAAACTTGGTGTGTTTGTTTCAAAGAAAGTGAGTTTCGAGAATTCGTTTTTTGGAAATTGATTTTCTGGAAACCACTTTCACGGAAAACGATTTGTTTTCCTTTGTTTGGTAATATGTTACCGAAAATATTTTTCGGTGTTTGGTTCTCATTTGAAAAGCGATTTTAATCTTATCAATGGGACTGTCCTTGAAATTGAGAAAAGGCAGAGAGTTGAGAGAGCTGATGTGAACTGACCCCAGTCGCCGGTCCCGATCCTCTACCCCGGTCCTAATCTCCGGCCCCGGTCCCAATCTCGGCCACAATCCTCGGTCCCCGACCTTAGCCTCAGTCGCCCTCAGTCCTGATCCCCGGTCTTCGACCCGGACCTTGCTTGATCCCAGTCCCGTTCCCCATCCCCGGTTGCCCGTCCCTGGCCCCAGGCTCCTGTACCAATCTCGATCCCCTGCCCCGATCCCGATTCTCGTCCCCTGCCCTGGTCCCTGCCTCACTCCTGATCTTCGGCCCCGGACTCTAGCCCTAATCCTCATCCCCAACCCCGACACCGGCCCCAGCCACAATCGCCGACCCCGGCCCTGGTCCTGATCCCTGACCCCGACACCAGCCACCATCCCGATCCTGGTCCCGGGCTCCGACACCGGCCCCTGCCTTGGGGCACGATCGCCAGTCGCTAGTCTCGATCTTGATCCTAGTACTAGGCCCCAGTCCTACTCCCCAACACCGATCCCCGACCCCGACACCGGCCCTGGTCCCGATCTTGGTCCTAGTCGCCGGTCCCTGGGCCCGGTCCCGGACCCGATCCTCGGCCCCGGTCTCGATCTCTGGCCCTAACATTGGCCTCAGCCCCAACATCAGCCCCATTCCCTGTCACCATCCTAGATCCCAATCCCCGGTCCCTGTCCCCGGCTTCGACCCCCGGGCCCCGATCCCTTTCCCAGGCCTCGACACTGGCCCTGGTCGCGGTCTCGGTCCCCAGCCTCAACACCGGTCCCCGGCCTTAGTCCCGATCGCCGGCCTCAGTTGCCAGCCTCGGTCGCCGGCCCCTAGCCTAGATCCCAATCCCCGGTCTTCGGTCCCTTTCCCGAGCCCCGACACCGGCCTCGGTCTCTGACCTCGACACCAATGCCCGGCCCCAATCCCGGTCGTCGCCCCGGTCCCCGGCCTCAACACCGATCCCCGGCCCCAATCGCTGGCCCCTGTCCCGGTCCCCGACCTCGAAACCGGCACCGGTCCCAAGCCCCGACCCCGATTCCCCGCCCCGACACCAACCTCGACCTAGTCTCAGCCCCGGTCGCCGACCACAGCCGCGACCCCGACCTCGGTTCCTGTCCTGATCCCCGATCGTTGGGGATCAACCCCAACCTCATTTTCAAAGAAAGTGAGAAACTCAATTTCCTATTTTCATGAATAAAATTTTTGTTGACTGAAAAGTAATTTTCGTTAACCAAATCATTTTTCACGAACTAAACGAACGAAAGTCTAGAAAATAATTTCCCTGAAAATAATTTCTCCAAAACGCACACACCCTGAATTTCATTAAACGAACTAAAAGCTCACGACTAAATCTTGTTCCTGACTTTGCCACGTCTTTTTCTTGGTGTCGCTCCCGACACTGCCTATGGCCACTCGTTTGAGTTCACCATGGCCATCAAATTTTGGTGGGCATGAGTTGACAATATCATCCACACCATTGCGAGCCGCATCTTTTTTTTCTTTTCTTTTTTTTAAGCCAATGCATATTTGCGCTCGTCTTGGCTGTGAACAACAAAAGAGCAATGGAAGAAAATTAGTGTTAGAGAGTAAAAATCGAGAGCAAAAAAATTTGCCAGTGGCTACCAAAGAGGCGGCTCGAGACGCTCTTAACGAAGTCGTCAGGGCAATCAAGGCGCAACCGCTCTTTAACACTCCACACGGTGTGGATGAAGCAAAGATGTCCGCTAGGCTCGTTCCCACCAGATTTCAAGACCGCCGATCGATCGAAGCGAGTGGCGATAGGGAATGTCGGAGTCGACGCCAGAAGAAAAATGTTGGAAGCGGCTGGGCTCAAGGTCCAACAGGAGGAGTTTCACGTTCAATTTCTGATGTTCGAGCGTTCTTGAGCACTGTAATTTTTCTTTTAGTAATATAAGAGAAGAATTGGTGATAATGTATGGCATGGAGAACTAGGGATGACCGGTTTCAGGTTCCACTTAAAATCTGAAACCTATCCATTAGAATAAGTTTTTCATTTTTTGGAACCTAAAATCTACCCGTCATATCCTAGAACTTAGAACCTATCCTATCACAGGTTTTTAGATCGGTTCCAAGGTACCGAGTACCTATCAATTTCTTTTATTTTTTCATTTTTAGTTAAGCAAAATGAAAGTAAATACTACAACAGTTAAGGAAAATTAAAGGTGAGTAGTTTTAGGCTCCACATTTAGAACTTCAAACTAACTCGTTGGAATTAGTTCTTTATTTTTTAGAACTTAGAGCATAAAAATTTATTTGGCTCTAGATTATATAATCATCATCGAACGCCATAGAACATTATAGGATCGTACAAAAATATATACTAAAAAAAATACATTCGAGATCACTGTTGATAGTCCAGGGTCCAGGTTTCTGGTTACAGGTTCCAGGTAGTGGAACTTAAAACCTATCCGTTGGAACATGTTACTTGATTTTTAGAACCTGAAATTTAGCCTATATACCTTGAAACTTGAAAGTAGATTGGTTCATAAAGTTTCTGGTTCCAAATTCTCAGTTATATTCTGGAACCATGCTCATCCCTATAGCGAACAAGGGCTCCGTTAGGGGATTTTGGGATTAAGGCCCTTTGGTAAAGTTGAAAGCCCATCAAGTCATGGACTATCCATTAGATAAAAGAAAAAAGGACTTGATCTTATTCCAAAATAGCCCATGAACTCCTATCGCTTTTACCACTTAACCCTCCATGGGAGGCTAGAACAACGATCAACGCGAAGTTGGTTAATCAAGTCACGCGCAAGCGGCGAGGATCAATCTAAGATAAATCTCTCGGTAACTGCTAAACATTCTTTTCGACCGGCAAACCGCGAAATGAACGCAATGCAGGAAGTTGGAAGGCAGCCTTACCACGGTGACCAAAGAGAACTTCTTTATTTGTGAAGCCTGACCATCAACACACGTTGATTTTCAGTGGGAATGTGGATAACTCATGAGTTGGTATTTAACCACATGTTTCTCTGTGAAAATCGCCCTTTAATGAAACCCTTTTGATGGGAAAATCTCTCATGGTAATTTTTATTGGGCAGTGAGCAAATTAGGTAAAGGGATGAGTTGTGAACAATACGGGACTTGGAAAAAAAACTTCCCGAACTGGTCGGTTCAAAGCCGCCGCCTCCTCCTCTTTCCCCTGGAGCTTTGTTCAGAGGGAGGGATCACCTTCTTCTTTGTTTGCTTTCATTCTCTATTTCGTTTTTCTTATTTCTCTCTTATTTGGGAGGTTTTCTCTTTCCATTTGGTCTAGATCTGAAAGATTCTCTCTCCCATTTCGGGAAGATTTCTATCCCGTTCTAATTTAGATTTGGGGTGAGCGGATAAGAGAACTCCTTTTGTGTTTGTGTTGCTTCTAGGTAAAGCAATGTAGAGGTCGATTCCAATGCATACTTTCACCACCAACCCCCCTCCCCTCCTCCCCATGAAAATGATCAAACCGTTGATCAACAACCAACCAAAGATCTATCTAATACCGAATTTTTTAGCTGGACTACTAGGACTTGGGTCTGTAGTCTTGGGTCTGTAGTCCTAGCGTGCTTACCCTAAAGCCTTTTAACTTTTTCGGGGCTTCGCTTTCCTCGGATTTTGATGGTAAACAAGTTTAGTTTTGAATAAGATCAGAGGAACTTCGTAAAATTTCACTTTCACAAATGCCATATCAATGTCGGTTCGACCTTTTTACTCTGCTCGGTGATATTGTTGAAGGCGTCAAATATATGTGCACACTACTAAAAGACAAAGTCGTAGCATCATATGGAGCTCTCGGTGTGTGCTTATTATTGAAGACGGATTCGGTGATTGGTCGCCGATTTTGGTATGAAGAAGCTAGAGGTGTGTTTTTTTAGCGTGTGATCTATAACCTTGTTCTAATGATTTTTCTTGTTGCCTTGAGCTTGTTTTATTTTGAATTATCTGGGATTTATCTTGATTTGAAGTTATGCTTCTTGAACTGAGACGTTTCTCTCTTGTTGTCCGACTAAGAAAGTGAATAAAATGTTCTTCCGACAAAAAGAAAATGGCCAACCTTATTTTTCTTTAGCCCCAACCCCATGTCCTTCTCGTGTTGAACAGGCACACAATACTCCACAATCACAATCTTACTTACATCATATTCGTTTTCTTCGTGAAAAATGAATTATTTGAAGAATAATTCTTAAAAAACGGTCACTTGTTTTTGCTTATAAAAATGAATGTGTATGACATATTTTATCGAGCACAAAAATTGTTTCAAAATAATTCATTTTTCGTGAAACAAACGTGTCCTCAAACTCCGCTCATTTCGCAAAAAATAAGGTCTTTCTGAAAAATAAAAATGAAAATATAGTTTTTATGTTTGGTATGCACTTCTTTCAATAAATTTGATTTTTTTTTTTTTCCTTTTTCTTTTTCAAATTCTATTTTATTCTATTTTTCTTTTTTTGGCCTTTTCCCCTCTTATGTTGGTTGCCAACCATAGCCATTGGTCGTAGGCGAGTTCAAGCCTCTCCTCCACAGACCTGGCAAGGCCTGTCCTTGCTTGCCTATGGCCAGTCCCAGACCATGGTCGGCAATCAACCAAAAAAGAAGGAAAAAGAAAAAAAAAATTAAAGAGAGAGAGAGAGATAGAAAATAATAATAATAATAAAATTGAGTTTTAAAAAATATAATTAATAATAAAAGAAACGCGAAAGAGATGAATAAGGAAAAATGAGGGCAAATATTTTCCTTTTCTCAAAAAAAGAAAGAATTTGTTTTCCTCACTTTTGAATGTTTTTTTTTTTCATGAGAGGAAGATATTTTCTTTGGTTCGTTTATTTTTCGTGAATCGAGCGGCAGAAAATCTGGAAAATATTATTTTCTGAGAGTTGTTTTCAACGTAATAAATGAAGAGTTAGTGAAGCATGATTTATCCGCCAGCATATTTTAGTTCACCAACTCAGCTTTGGTTTCGATCAACTCTCATGATCTCTTGTTTTGCATCTTAGTACATATACAAAACACACCTACTCAGTCCCCACATACACATCACTTTGAATATGTGTGTACAGCTAGTTGTTTTAATGCCCCGGCACCACCCCCCCAAAAATTGACCATTTCCTGTCATACCATTACCAACCATATTTATTACAAAAAAAAAAGAGAGAGAGGGAGAGAGAAAGAGTTGTTGATGGATAAGTTAGGATTTGACCATTTTTTATTTATTTAACTTTCATATATATTGAAAGCCACAAAAATTTGTGCAAAATAAAAAAAGAATTGTAGGGTATAATATTAAAATCCTTAGGATGTTCTATCTCACGAAAAAAAAAAAGATGAAGGGAAAAATACAAAAGCCAGTTGGAAATAGAGAAATATTGTAAAGATTAGGAAGCAGACACTATCCTAATTCCACTTTCCTAATGCCAAGATTGATCCGTCTCTTGTCCCAAAATATCCAATCATTGAAACCATGCCCATCATGATTTTGGTGTGCGTGCCACCTTTGCGTCTCCCCAAATTCTCATGCTCCTCTGTCCATCCCAACCAATCACCTGGTGCCACCTGTCTTGTATGTCCTCTCTCTCTCTCTCTCTCTGTATTTGGAGAGTAATTATTTCAGAGACCTTCATGGATGAAGCTCATTGCGACCATCAATTACGCGAAATCTCTATTAATCTTGTGCGAGGGGGTCCATAAAAATGGACGGTCATGACGAATTTGCAACGTGTAAAATTTACTTCCATCTGCACAGAAAGTCACGGCACGCTTGGTTGATACGAGCTCGAGAGACAACATTAAAGATTAGAAGTAGTAAGCCAAAGATCTGATTGTCAAACTTCATGTGTCAAATGCGAGAGAATTCCATGCTCGCGGCCGGCTCTTTCGAGCTTAAACTCGACCGCGTCTTAGTCGAATCTAGAGATTAATGGGATATTTAAAGGTTGCGGATTTTTAACTACCTAAATTGAGGTATCCAAAGAACTTACAAATATAAAAGGGGAATGAAGACGGTGCAAGATTATTATTAGTTGTTTTATTTATTTATTTATTTTTTTGGGGTCAATTGTGCAAGATTTAATTGAAGGGTGTGAAAAGAAAGGGAAACAAATGAGAAGGCAAGAAAGAGCCAGTTCAGCAGATTGGAAGGCAAATTGGAAAACATGGAAAGACTCTTGCTGGCCAAGAAGACAAGACTCTCTCTCTCTCTCATGACAGCCTGTCATCTCTCTCTCTCTCCTGTCTACGTATATAAACGACCATGTTCAATTCCAGCTCTCATTCTCATTTCCGTGCCCACCGTCGTGTCTCTTCTGCGCTATTTTTTGGCGCTTTTGAGGTGGAAGAAAGAAGGGAGGGCAGGGGGGGAACCGCTTCATCGCCATGAGTCTCTTTGGCCTCGGAAGCAGGTTCTTTTCCTATTAATTCTTGACGATATGGTTCTCAACGTGATTACTTGCTGTTTTTTTTCCTTCCCGGGTATGGTGGGTGGGTGGTGGAGAGGGGGCAGGGTGGGGGTTCTTTGCTTCTGCTGCTGTCGTTGCATGTTTCTCTTTGCGCAACAATCATGCGTTTTGGATGTGTGTCTCGCAGCCTGATTTGGGTAGCAATTGGTTTCGTTCTTGACCTGTTCCGTCTGCTACATGGTAATGAGGTGGAGTGGCGATGGTTTTTGCAATGTAGAGGCTCGAGACGATCGCTGAAAAACGTCAGCTTTTTTCGTTTTTCATGTTCTTTCGTTTCTAGAGGTTCATCGTGAGGCGGCACATGATGTTGACGTGTAGTTTGTGATGACAATTCGGAATGTTGGGAGTGTTTTTAAATTGTCTCTTCCAATTTCGGAATGTTCAACAACAATTAATGCCGATACTGGTCCCCTTCATATACCGGAAACTCTGCCACTGAAAGTTGATCTGATCTTAAACCAGACAGAGTAGGCAATTAGTAAGGAAATGGACACGGTTTGGTGATCTTTGAATTGTTTATTGTTTGCCGTGATGGTGGGTTTTTTTTTTTTCCAGGTTTGCGGCTGAACGTCGATCTGATGCTTAAACCATACACAGAGTGCAATTAGATTGAAAAATGGACCCATTTGGGTGAACTTCGAACCGTTCATTGGTTGCTGTGACGATCGATTTTTCTCCCTAGTTTTGAGTTCTATAGCCTTAATGAAAGCTGTAACAATGAGCCGGTTTAAGTCGCTCGTGGCATGCGGTAGCCGTAGAATGTCCTTGCAGACGATTATCATTGCCATTGAAAGAAGGAGAAAAACAGGAACTGGGAACTAATTAGATTCCATTCTTAATGCTCTTTTAAGCACTGATCTCTGGCATGCCACCTTTTTTTCGCCAGTAATGATCTCATGTTGTTGTACCCAATCACGACTTTTGCAGAAATCAGAAAACTTTTAGGCCTAAAAAGAGCGCTCCGTCTGGAAGTAAGGTTGGTGTTTCGTGTTAAGATCATCTACTCTTCAGCGGTCGACTTCGGATGAACTGAGCAATTTATTTACGTGCGTTTTCCTCTTTCCCTGTAATCGCATTTTAGGGTGCTCAACTACAAAGACATATTGATGCTACACTGGGAAGTGGGAATTTAAGAGAAGCAGTGCGGCTTCCCCCTGGAGAAGACATCAATGAGTGGCTGGCGGTGAACAGTGAGCACTTCTGCATTATAAATTTGCTAACGAGAAGACATGAATAGTCGAACAATTAAATTCATGAACATGAGTGTTTACACGCATAGCGCAATCAATTTTCTTCCTCTGATGAATTTTCTGCCTGGGTTCTTTGCTTTATACAGCCGTGGACTTTTTCAATCAAGTGAACATTCTATATGGTACACTCACTGAATTCTGCACGCCATCTAACTGCCCGACAATGTCTGCAGGCGCAAAGTAAGATGCTTCTCGACAAAATTTCTGTTTATTTATCTGTTTGATGCCTATTTGCAGGTTCGTTCATGTGAAAATCTGTACTTATGTTGCAGTCGTTTAACCTCAAAGTTGCTTATAGATATTCTTTTGACACATAGATGCTCAATCCTCAGAATCTTTGTTCCATTGATATTCACATAGAAGACGGTTATTGTTATTTGTTATATCTTGATCTCTGTAATGAAGCTCATTCTTCCCAAAGGTAGTATCAGTTTTTTTTCCCCTTGTTGCCTTTAGCTTTCGAAAGAAGATATCGGAAAGGCCTGATTGAGACTACATGAACTGTTGCAGATACGAGTACAGGTGGGCCGATGGAGTGACCATTAAGAAACCCATCGAGGTGTCAGCTCCTAAGTATGTCGAGTATTTGATGGACTGGATCGAGGTTCAGCTTGACGATGAATCGGTTTTCCCACAAAAATTGGGTAAGATTATCATCTTAAGGAAGCTGGAGATCCATGCTAACGTCCTAGTCAAAACATAGAGAAATTTTATAGATTTGTTCGGTGCTTTGTGAAGCACTAATTTATGCCTGCTGACATGCTTACAGGGGCTCCATTTCCAAGCAATTTCAAAGAAGTTGTCAAAACCATTTTCAAGCGCTTGTTCCGCGTCTACGCCCATATATACCACTCGCATTTTCAGAAGATCGTGAGCTTGAAGGAAGAAGCTCATCTAAATACTTGCTTCAAGCATTTCGTTCTTTTCACATGGGTAAGCGCAGTCACTAGGCTTTGCAGATATGACTAACCCGTATGGTTCTGTCAATACTTTTCGGATTTGGCTATGATATGTTCTTAGTCTTAAAGTTTTGGTCAAGGAAACACCTTCGAATACCGCATTGATGAGTCAGAAGTAGCAGTTCGGTTAAGCTATCGGCTTTACAATGAGAGTCTAGTACAAACGGGACTTCCTATGGCAACTCTTGATTCGCTTTAATTTGATGCAGGAATTTCGGTTGATCAACAAAGAGGAGCTTGCGCCGCTTAATGAACTTGTCGAATCTATTCTGCAGTTGTAACGATGGGCGGTTTTGTTTATTTTTTGTCTTCTTGCTTCCCTTTAATCCCCTGTTTTGGACATCTAGATTGAGATTATCGGGCCAACATCTTTTTGTCGTTTGTGAATGACATATCTTGATTCAGTTCGTTACTTTTGTCTTCAGTGTGTTTATATCAAAGATTTGGTGTAAATTCTGTAACATCAAACGAGAAAACTCCTGGTCTCCCAATGTCCTTTAGTGCAGTTTTTGTTCATACATTGTGATCCTTCTATAGCAAAAAAAAAAGGTTCGTCCATACGAGATGTCTGAGGGAATTGCAAGAGAAGCCCTTGCTTGTCTGTCGATAGAGTGCTTGAAACAGCATGTCAGTTGGCAATTCTCTGCAGCATTAGAATCGATTCCTAGAAAAAGTTCATGTTCCTCCTCTTCTTGGAACTCCGAAACTTTGGAAATCTTTCATCGGAGAGTCTAATAAGAAACTAACCCGGCTATTCGAGTTATTTCTCCCGCATCCTGAAGATGCCGAAGATGTTAAAAACAAGGAAGTAAATGGTTCGTCGATTAGACCCTAGATGTATGTTAGAAAGTATGCATGGCATTTCAATGCTCCATGCCAACTTCATATAAACAGAAACCAGATATTGTTGATGATAATCATAGAACCGATAAACAGTGAAATAACAGCAAAGGTAAACCAGATTTTGACGACTCAAAAAGTAAAAAAATTCCGCATAAAGACAGAGAACATGGATCTTTCTTTATGTGTAATTTTGAGTATTACAAGGCCATCTATGCGACAAACGAATTCACTATTATTTAACCTCATGGGATTATGTTCTATCCCCTAAACAGAAAAGTCATATATTTTGTGCGTCTTTCTTGGGCACCAGGGGCTCATGATCTTTCTTTTAATGGTATTCTGTAAATTTTCTTCTGAATGGAATATTTACCAGAATCCCTTGGGCGGCATTTAAGTTCAGCTGCTCAGTAACGCCAACGTAACACCGGCCCAAGCACTAGGGTAAGGAACTTTCTGATTTAGCTGTGGCATCTTAGGCTGAGAAGATTTCTTGATCCTTGACAGCATGCTTTCATCTCTTTCTTATGCACCCCGAATTGAATCATGGAAAAAGGAAGCACTTCTCTTTTTAGCCTCACTATCTTCTCTTTGTTGATTTGCAAATGCACCCAGGAAGCGGATTTGCATAAAAACTTTCCTCTAGTTTGGGGAATTCCCCGGGCTCTCTCAAATACGGAGCTCCAGTTCGATCTCTGTGAAGTTTCTGCACTTTGGAACTGAATTTCTTCCAAGAAATCTTCCCTTCATCTAGTTCATCAACCAGTTTAACAAAATTCATCCTGCATGCACACAGGGGAAATGAAGATGAGATACCCATTGATGATCCATATCGGGGACAGAAACAAAATCAAATATCAAAATGGGTGGAAAAATAAAACAAATCAGACTAACTGAAAAGAGTAGGAACAGGTTTATAGTTACTTGTCTGGATTAATCGTCTTCTTGAAATTCTCGAACCGCCTATGGCCTTGTACTGCTTTCGCCATATTCCCATCATAAGTATAAAGAAACACGTTGCTTTGAAGGGCGACAATGTAATCTATACCAGCAAGCATGTTTTGATGATTCTTGAAAGGAGCGAGCTCTTCTTCCGTTGCCAGAGTGGAATGTGAAAATATGTTGGGGTATTCGTCCTTCAGATATTGCATACTTCCTTTTCCATAAGCATCACCAGCCACCAAATAAATGCGGGTATTAGACGGGAATCCAAGAGCCTTTAGCAGAAGCGAAGTCTCCCTAGGAGTCAATGGACAGCCGCCAAGTAACCTCCTCTCTGTTCCATTAATCTCTTTCTCCTTCCAATGAATTACTTCATATCTCATCAACCGTAGTTCCTCGTCCTCCTCAGCTGTCAAATTGTGACTGCAGCCAGTAAAAGCCAGCATATCTTTCTCATACCTGTGATGGATCAATAAAACATGAGTTGTGATGCCAACAAAGACTAATTCAACAGCACTTCTTCAGGAATGCTGAAACTAGTCTAAAACTTGTCAAGAGTAAAGTACTAAGACAGACAAAGCACCGACTTGTGTGATATATAGATCTCAAAACTCCTCATAGAAAACTAAATCCCACAATGAAATTCCTCATTTAAATATTATTCTACATACTGAGTTGACTATTACCCATACTATGATAACCAACCAGCAAGTCCCCATTTTAAGTGTACTGAAGAAGTCAATAAGTCGCTTAATACTCAAAAAGCTATTTTTTATGAGAATCTTAAAACTGGAAATGGTAACTATTAACTTACGTTACATCTAAACTGAATTGTCTTATTCATAAAGAGTGGATTGATCTGAACTTGCCTCAAGTGGAGAGCTAGATAAGGACCTCCGTTTTGTTGCATTCTTGAGACCAGGGTTTGCCCAAGTTCTTCGACCGGTGCTGAATATCTCAATGCTCGGTAATTGACACGGCATCTCAACTTCTGTGTAGAATTGGATATGCCGTTGTTGGCAAACCGAGAATCAGTATGAGTAAAATACATCACTTTGTGCTCTTTCAGCAGTGGGAGGACTTCTGCCTTATAGTAACTGACCTGAAAAGTAAAACATTAGTCCTCCAACTGGTAGGACACATGGAAAGCCGAAGATAGGATAGAATGCTGCATTTTTTTTTTAAAACTCACATTTTTATGACAGAAAATAAAGGACGAGGAAAAAAGAGAATGAAAGAAAAAAAGAGAGGAAGATATTGAAGTTTAGGATTTTCTATTTGTTAAAGAGAATTTCTAGTAGCGAACTTTGCATGCATCCCTTCACTCTCTGCATTTAGTACACTGCCCCAGTTTCAGACAGGTGCATGGCCATTGACAGAACAGGCAGGAATTATCCTTTCACCTTTGACCAAGAAATCGGTGTTTTGTTGAAGGGTTCAATGTCCGCATAAGCCGGAGGTAAACTCTCAACTATGTGGACATCATCCTTTAGTGTGTCAATGAAGTGACGCCAATCAAATAAATCCTTGAAGCCACTGCAAATGAAGAGAAGAGAATTGAGACCACAGCAAAACAAATGCATGCCATGGAAGTATTTGTGCTACTTAGAGAGGTGTGATCATGTACATTTCAGAATATCTTTTAAAAAACGGCAAGCAGACAACATTATCAAGTCATTTCTAATTAGATATAAGTGCCTGACTACAAAAGACTTGTACCATCGACTTGTTATGCTAATTGAAGCGACTATGGTGCTGATAAGACTTCTCATCTACAAGGAAGACCACAAAGATGGAAAAGAAAACTACTCTTATTCGAAGAGTGAGAACCAATCTAAAGGGAGGAATCATCTAAGTACCCTAAAAAATGAACTAGGATTCTACTTTTACCACAAACATAGTGTTCCTCTTGACGAAACAATAAGTGTGAGAAAATGAGAGTCTGATGAGTGTTTCCACAGGTAGCTTCCAAATTGAAAAGTAAAGTAAACAAACCAACCTATCATCAGCCCAGTAAGATGTGTGATCAAGTGAAGGAAGGACCAGTGTCGCCTTCATGACCTTAGCAATGGCAACCATGTCGCAGATCTGCACTCTAAAACTATTGATGTCATTATAATTCGAAATGATTTTAGAAGATTATTCAAAATAATCATACAGACAGTGACCTGACCCCAAATCTCATTTGATTCAAGCCACCATTAGCATTAATGAGAATGTAGCCATTCGTCTTTGCATCAAGCTCTGTAAAAAAAAGTGAGAGTTGTAAGTTAGCAAAAAGCATGGAGAAAACAGAAAAGCACATAACCAGATGTGGACTTCGTCCAAGCATGACAGCTTCATTACTTTTATGATTTATTGGTTGATCAATGCATTGGTTGAAGTTTTCGCTGTTGGGCTTGGACCAGATCTCCGAATACTGAACAAACCAAAGTTTCACATTAAGTTTCATGAAAGACCAAAAAACCAATAGTCCTAAATGAGAATTTCATAGCATCAAGGCTTTCTGCCACGTCTCATTTTCACAACCACATCTCAAATAAGTGAAAAGTGAGCGTCACACCAGCATCAGTACTTACGTCCGCCATGCTTTTGTCACCAACAACACCAGATTCTACCATCATTAAAGTTCTATCAATATCGATTCCTTCCTCCCGGCGATTATAGTCAGGAGAGGTCCTTCGATTGATCAGATTTTGAAGAGCAGCTGACTGATCATAGAGATCCTAAATAAGAGAATTGATCAAGTAAGAAGAGATATAATACATGAGCACAGGCACATGCATAAGACCGTGAAAAGTCAATTTCGTGTTGAAGACTACTACGAACCAGAAAAAAACAAGTAGCAAATTATCAATGAAACAACATGTTCTCCTTAATTTCCCATCAAACTGAGCACGCTAATACCTACATTGCAAACACGTGGCCACACGGCCTAATCATAGGCCACAACAACAAGTTGAGGTCAATGCACTTTCCCAATATGTGCAGAACCCTGAATTTTCATGCAAAGTACTTCAAAGACAAATATAGACTTGATGACACTCTTTAAAGGTACTAGTTACCTTGTGCCACCCAAGTCTACCAGGCTCAACAACTTTAAGTGTAGGGAAGAACATTCTTAAAGCCCTTGGGAAAACATCAAAAGAGACAGAGATGCGCAGAGGAAAAAGTCCATTCCAGGTACTAGTTTCTTGGCCAAAAAAGTGCTTAAAGTTACAATTAGGTCATGAAAATGAGAATTGATCGTTGTAGAATACTCATGCCACCCCCATATCTCCCTTCATCTTGATAATAAACAAATGCTCAAACTAATTTCCCCGCAAAGGCAAAACTAAATGGGTCGAGTTTCCACCCAAAACCAAAAGGACAGAGAAAGAGAATGCCACAAATTTAGCTAACCCGCTAAATTATCCAAAATCGGTAGTTTAGTCAACTCATTTTCTTTTTCATAGATATAGTCAAATTATCTTAGGATAGAGAACACTACTTCTTCACCTAAATCATCCTAAAATAAGCTAAGACCTAGAACCCAAAAAAATCACTCAAGAGTAAGCAGATGAACCAACTAACCTCATTCGATTCGGCTCTTTCGATTGCAGATCCAAACCACCCATTTGCACAAATCTTGAAAACACCCAGAAACAAGCAAACCCCGCAAAAGAGCAGGAACATCAAGTGCCCAAGCTTCTTCCTTTCCTTCGATCCCAAGTGCCCGACAACATACTCCACCGGCTTCCTCAACAGGCTCACTCTTTCCCTGAGGTTGTAATAGCGATAGTACGTCTGCTTCCTGTTGACGGCCAAATCGAAAGCAGCCGCTTGATGGATGATCCCATTTTCAGATCTGGGCGAGTTGATTTGGAGATCGATGACTTCGTGGAGAGCGCTGGTACTGCTGACATTGCTGGCGTTGGTCGCGTCCTTGGCTTGAGCGGCGGCGGTGGTGGAGGCGCGCTTGAAGGAGTGCCCGCGGCGAGTCATGGGGCCGGAGAAGCGGGGGCTGTTGACGCGCTGGGAGACGCCGCCGTCGGCGGAACCATGTTGGTGGTGGTGGTGGTGGCCCATTCTCGTTCTTGAACCCTTTCTGAGAGTGCGCGCGCGCGCGCGTGACTGTGAGTGTCTTTGCGGTTGGTGGAGATTGGACGGGAATGACTAGGAGGTGGTGGACACCATTGTGGGCGAGCGAGAAGCGTGGAGGGGGAGAGAGAGAGAGAGAAAGTCTGAAACGCGAGACTGGTACGGTGAATTCTTGACGAGAGGCCGGGGGGTTGGAGAAGATCGCTGAGTCGGATGGGGTGACCAGTCCCGCGTCAGCGCGTCATTTGTCTGCCTCTGTAGACTATAACTACACGGAAAGGTTGAAAGCGAATTAAGGAGAATTTTAGAAAATAAGGGACAAAACTGGTCAACGTAAAACAAATTTGACTTTCCCAAATGGTAAACCAATCTTGAAAAAAAAAAAGCTATTGAAGATTTACAAAATTACTTTGATGTTGGAAATATTTTTGGAAATTAGATAAGGGGCTTACCATAATAATATTATTAAATAAATGAACTATTCCATTTATTTGCACGACCTTCTAATAATGCCATTGAGTGTAATGCCATTGAGTGTAACTGAGTAACTCAAGGGAAGTTGCAACTTCACACAATTTGCACATGCGGGATGCGTTTGGCAACAATTACAAAAAATCAATTATGTTCAACAGCTTTGTGTCATCTAATTTATAAAAAAAAAATTAAGAATATGGGTTGGACATATGCCTTATTCTTATAATGTTAAATCATTAATAAAAAGGGCGAAAAAAAAGTTTAAAATTAGTATAACTTTTCCAGGATATGACACGACACGTGCTTATAAAAGTTTGATTCCGTCCACTCCCCTCCCAAAAAAAAAAAAAGAATTTTCCTTTTGTGAACTCAACAAACGTGCTGGATGAGCTTGCAAGAGGATTGGACAAATGGAAGCTACATAGAAGTTACAAAGATTGAAAATTCAAAGGTTTTTTTTGGAAAAAGCTGTTGTTGGAAGCTTGCTCATGTTGTCCTTGTCATCCCTTGTATTTGGAAAAAAAAGGAAAAGAAAAGTAATAGTTGTAGACTGAATTATTTTACGAAAAATAAATAATTCAAAAATTCAAAAAAAATCGCTTATAAAAATTATAAAAATGAATGAACGAAAATATTTTTATTGTTTACGCAAATGGTTAGATACAAGTCGTTATCGATGATGAAATTTTTTCTCATCGAGTCGTTATCTCAAATAATACATGTGATCATTTTTAGATAAATATTTTTTAAATCACTCATTATTCGCCAAATAAACGGAGCAAAGGGAATTTTTTTTAACAAGCACAATAATTATTGTCATTTTGTTCTCACATCTCCATTCAACTTGCGTGCTTAATTATTCCTTTTGATTTATCGGCTAATTTGCCGGTAATTAACATGTAGCGGTGTGGCGTGGCTAGAAAATGAGTGATCATACCGTGCGTCGAAAAGGGTTGCCAAGAAACCAAAAAAAATGATCTAGCTGATAATGCAACTAAAATTCAATCCTAACTTTTTAAATTTTTTTATTTTATTTTAACTCGAGATAACGTCAAGATTAAATCAAATAGAAAAACATTAATCCTCCTGTGCCTCCAATTGAAAGGAATTTTTTTACCACGTCTAGATGGTGGGTTTTACCGTGTGCTAATAAAAAATTTAAGATATTATCCCTCATTAAAATTATATTTTTGATTGTAATACAAGCTAAATATTGGTGAATTATGAACAATCAAGAAAAATGTATGAAAAAAAATAGTAATAAAGACGTACGCAATTTCTTTCTTTCTTTCTTTCCTTTTTTTTGGGGGGGGCCACGGTGGCCTTTTTGAATCGTTGCCGCCAACATTGACTGTGTCGGAAACCCGAGATTACCCTTCGCGGCGGTTTCATTCGACGCTGTTCTGGAGGGCACTTTAGTCCTTCTACTTTGAGTTTTTTTCAATCCGTCAGCTCTCTTTGACTGCAATCTTCGCGGCGCGGACACCGAAGTGAGTGGTTCCCTAGAAATTCCAGTGGCCGGTGGGGCTATTTTGGGAAATTGGCTATAACTTAATCTCTGCTTATCTCTTTAGTTGCACCCCTTTTTTTTTTCCCCTGGAGTAAATATCTCGTAGGAATTGATAAATTGATAATTGAATTGACAGCGTGTTGAAATGTAAGCGAAAATTGAAAATTAAATTTCATACATTTTTCGGAATAATGCCGGAATTAATATTTTTAAACTAAAACATCGCTTATAAAAGGCATTCGATATCTGCAAATAATGAATTCTTGTTTTTATTTTTTTATTTTTTTGAAGAAGATAGGGACAAAGCGCGTGGAAATTAAGGTCGTTCCCATGACAGGAGGGCAGCTAAAAAGCCTAGTTGGGATGCAATAACTAAGGATTGGGTTCCAACCGTACTTGTATGGGGCAATTTGATTGAACATGAGTTGTTCCATTACGACCGAAAGTTAGGCGATGTCCTCATCCCAAAATTTAAGAAAAAAAAATTTAAAAAAAACAAATAACAAGACTTATCAATTGGATGTTGACCTCGAAATCATTCAGTTTTACTTGTCAATCGATTAACAGACTCAACATGCTTAGGGAATTCAAAACTCATCGACTAAAAAGCATTCGCCCGCCTCGTTAACTTATCAATTTTGCTGTAATTTTTATGTGTGGATATCTGCACATGTCTAGGCACGAACAACAATAGCGAAACATAGATCTGAAAGTGCATAGTGCATAAATACAAGTCCAATCCACCCGAGGTTAATTTGATGAGCATAAAGTGAATCACCCCGAAAAGAAAGGCCTTTAAGATGGAATTTATCAAAAAACGCTGCACGATAGAGGGGCGATCCCAAAGTCTATTCAAGTTTCTACACGGAACTTGAAACCTACCGTCGAAACCAGCCGGTTCCCTATATTTCGAAACCTGAGGCACACTACTTTGCATATCATCAAATATGTTATCCACCACCGGTTTAAAGTGTATGCTCGGATTCCATTTGCATTCTTAATTAAATAATCGTAGCAAGTGATCGCCTTTGATTACCTCTATTTATTTATACTATCCACTGATCATAACTCATATAATTGCGTTATCAAACAAATTTATGTTCCGAAAATAGCTTTGAAACATAAATTCTGTTTTTGAAAGATTATCATGCACCCCCTTAAACTTGCCAATTGAAACTAATTTCCTAATTTTTGAAATCCGAAACCTATTATGCTTTTATAGTTATCGATTCTACCCGAAATCATACTTGCCCTTATAACATAACGGATAAATCAAGAAGAAAGTGATTTGTGTGTTTGGTAAAAAAAAGAAAAGGGCTAAAAGTGCCAAATCTTTTGCCTCGTGCTCAGTTTAGTGTCACGGCTTTTCAAACACTCATTTAAATTACATAACTTCCAAAAGCCGATTAGCTATGTTGTGTTTTCCACAATCCAAACTTCTTTTCCTAAGTTGCAAAATATTCGATATTCTTATTTGGCTCAACCTTTTTCACGTTGTTACGTTAAGTTGAATTCCCTTTACATTACCAAAAATCATTTTTTTTGTTGGAAACAAAAAATCTCATTTCACTTCCCTAAATCGACCAAAATCTATAACAATACACCGAAAATTTTTCCTAAAATGACCAAATCTAGAACATAAACCGAAAAAGAAGGTTAATTGATTTCGAATAATTTCTCCTATAATATCACGTGGCACATGCCAAGACTTTGCAATTGGTTTTAAATTTCAAAACAAGTGAATATTCTAATTGCACAGTGGGCAGCAGCCTTGGATGGCCTCAAATGTCAAACGTGGAACCGCAACAAAGTTAAAAACAGTCATTAATTATTGTAAGAAGACAAAAGAGAAAGACATTATTGACCTTAAAATTGAAGGAAATTGATCATACGACTCATATCTGCTGGCGACCCCACAAAAGAGCCAACCAAACTTTATTTTTATTTTCTCCGACCAAAGGAAAAAAAAACTCTATTTTATTTTTCATAAAGTTACCATCCATACGTAGCTTTAAAAAGCAGCATATAATGTCCAAATCATTGCGTGGCCCCCGGCCGAAGATGTTTATAAAGTAAACACTCATCACAAAAAAATGTTGCAAGATTTTTAAAAAAAAGCGAAGCATATGATTTATAAATCACATGAATATTTTCAATAATGTTTTTCCCAAAAAAGAAATATGAAAAAATAGCCCTTTTAGTTAACTCTGTAATCACCTTTTTTATGGGGATTATGAAAAGAGAAAAATGCCATATTGAGGGCTCAAGTGATTTTATTTTTATTTTATTTTAAAAAAGACATCAAAAATATTTTCTTTGTTTATTTTTTTCTATTTTCCTTTTCTATTTTTTTTTGCCCGCCTTTCTTGCTGATGGCCTACCACGGGCGAGGACTAGCCTAGGCCGACGAGGATAGCCCTGGCCACGTCCAAGCTAGGCATCGGCCGATTGCTGGAGAGTTACAGGCAAGAAGGAAAAAAAAAATATCCTTAATCAAGCCCTAATTTGAAATAATGAGGGCACTCAAAATTTTTATTTAAAACAAACTTCACCTTGGGCTCATATTTAAAAAAAAATTAGGGCATTTGGCGTCTTTATTTGGAATTTTACTTATGAAAACACTAACTACGGATTTTAGATATCTTACGCCCTAATTAGGGAATTGGCGGGAAAGTCTATTGAGTCTCACTTCGCTTACAAAGGAAGCTTCAATCCAAAAGAATTAATAGGCGAAAAAAAAGGAAAAAAAAAAGGAAAAAACCTAATTTCGCTCTTCTTCTTCTTCTTCTTCCGCGTCGTCGCTCAATCCCACTCTCGCTCGCTCTCAGTCTCAATCCCTCCCCCGCACCCGCTCCGCCGGAGTTCGCGCTCTCTCCGCAAATGGTCGTCCTCAGGTCCCGCGCCATAGCTCCGGTGATCGAATCCCCGCCCAAGAAACACGAAGGAGAGGCCAGAATCGACCCGATCACTCCCGCTCGCGCCCACGAGCCCGCCGTCCAGGGACCCTCCCAATCCTCCTCTCCGGACTCGAACCCGAACCCGAGCCCGAGCCGGAACCCGGATACCGACGGGGTTCGCGCCGGCGCCGTTCGCCGTCGGAGCCTTCGCCTGGCGTCTGCCGAGGAGTCCACCGACGAGATGGCGCTGTCGGGAGCTCGCAAGAGGAAAAGCCGTCCGATTAGTAATGAGAAAGCTAGGGTTTTAGATTTAGACGAGGGGGATGAGCGCGGGGAGATGGGTTCCGCGGAGGAGCCGGGCGGAGACGCGCCGCACGCCAAGCCACGCCGAGAAGGTAATGCGGATTACGACGAGGTAAAAGAGTTGAATGTGGATTTGGGTTTAGTGAATTTTTCTGAGGGTGATGGGTGTCGCGGGTTTATGAGATTGAGGTCGGGGAAGAGTTCTGCGAAGAGAGGATTGGAAGTGAGAGACGCGCTGGTCTCGGCCAGTGGCGATGAGTCGGTGAAGGTAAACGAAGGGGAGGCGGATGGTAAAGTAGAACTAGCGGGCAGAGTTAGAGACGGTGCCAAGGTGAAGCTTTTTGGTGTGGACCTAATGGAGATTGTAAATGGTTCTGTTAGTGACAAAGAGAGAAATAGAATTGAGGATAAAGGGAAGGGTTTATCTGTTGATAACGATGGTATAAGTCTACTTTTGAAAAATGACTGTGATGGAATTGGTGAAGGGAGGAGAAGAGGGAAATATAGTGCTGCAGAAAAAGGGAAGGCCAAGTTAGTAGAGGATGATAACCTCTTACTATCCAACGGCAGTGATGCAGGTTCAAATCAAGATACCGTTGTCTTGGATGATAGCATATGCAAAACAGATGATAGGAGGATTCAGGCTGAGACACAGATGAAGAGGATGATAGAAAAGCAAAATGAAGCCTCAGCGCTTCATATGAGGGAAAGGTTTAAGGAGATAGCAAAGACAAATGCATCGCGGTTTGCTCACTTCAACCCTGAAGAGATGGAGGAGAGCAATTCAACACCAGAGGTTGAGAGAAATGTGGAAGTGGCAATTGCAGAAGTACAGCAGGACCTTGAAGATTGGCCGGGTCCATTCTCTACTGCCATGAAGATCATTCGGGATCGCTCATCCAAGCTGAGTGCTCAACAGACCCGCTGGTCTTTGGTGAAATCCAAGTCTCCTGTCATAAAATGGGTTCCAAGAAAAGATCGAGGTTGTGACCTCGTAAAGCCAGTGCCACCTTCGCTGCAAGAATTGTGCATAAAAGTCCTTGCTGACA
The DNA here is from genome assembly GCA_028455895.1 of Rhodomyrtus tomentosa. Lineage (NCBI taxonomy): Eukaryota > Viridiplantae > Streptophyta > Magnoliopsida > Myrtales > Myrtaceae > Rhodomyrtus > Rhodomyrtus tomentosa. Next base: position 40,246,481 of record JAPCWY010000004.1, read on the forward strand.
ATTTTGATGCAATTAGTTCACTTGAAGGTGTCCCAGATGTGCTGAGGCACAGGCTGTGTCAGTTGTTATGTGATTCCAGGAAAATTAATGCTCATTTTTTTGACCTACTTATCCAAGGATGTCCGACAGAGTTATGCCTAAGGGATTGTTCGTGGCTGACCGAGGAACAGTTTGCTAAATCTTTCAGTGAATGTGATACTAGTGACCTGACGGTAAGCTGTCCTTTATTATGCTCGTTAGTTTGTTGGCCGATTGACTCTATGATGAATTATTTGTTGTTTTCGAAACTCACTCATCAAATTTACTGGTTTTTCATAATAACTGCTTTATTATGTTTGACATATTATCTGAATAGCTTCCTCCTCATTCTTTGCTTGTGCTGTCTACTCTTTTCTTTCTCGTTTTAGCTCAACAATGACGACTTGGTGGTACCGTGCTAGACTAGAGGAGTTTTTCTGGAGTCTTGTCTAATAAGGTTTTTGAAGTAATTAGATTGCATAGGAAGCTTAACTTTTCAAGATTGTTAGTCTTTGAAATCAGATAATGCTGCAACCAAATGCCCATCATATTCTGTCTGTCTTTGTCCTGTATCCATATTTGCTGAATGGTTGGCTAGAATATGTGCTTTGGGGATGTAGGGGTCTTTGGAATGAAGGACTTGGTCTCTAAAGACAAGGATACTCTTTTTCTTTGTCTGTTATTTTGTGGCTTGATGCCCAAAGAAGTGTGTGAGCTTGCTTTTGGGGAATTTTGTTTCAAACAATGATGCTATTGCGGACACACATGACTATTAAGGTGTTTAATTTTTTCAAAATTTGGAAGTGTTCCTCGCTGTACTATACAACACTAGACTTCGGGGTGAGAGCTTCTGTATATGTTTGATAGAGCATTGTTTGAATCTGCTTTCTCCATCTGACCCTCATTTTTGGCACAGGTTCTACAACTTAACCAGTGTGGACGCTGTCTGGCAGACTACGTCATATCTTCTTCATTAGCAAAATCAGCAAATAGCTTGACTGCCTTATCTACTATTTGCATCAGTGGTGCATGCCGTCTCACTGATGTTGGATTAAGGACTCTTGTTTCTGCTGCACCGGCAATTAGGTCCATAAATCTCAGTCAGTGCTCTCTTCTGACTTCTACCAGTGTTGAAACATTAGCCAATTCGTTGGGATCAGTTTTAAAGGAATTGTATATTGATGACTGCCAAAGCATTGATGCTATGCTCACTCTACCAGCTTTGAAGAAGTTTGAACATTTGGAAGTTTTGTCTGTATCTGGCATGCAGTCTATCTGCGATGATTTTATCAGAGAGGTTACCCTTGCACAAGGACATCATATAAAGGAACTTGTTTTGGGTGATTGCAAGTAAGTGTCTGTACTGTTGGTAGTTGTTTGTCCTTTTTCCGTGGATTTTAAATCTCAGATTTGTTAATATCTCACCAACGGTGTAGGAATTTGACTGATGCTTCCTTCAAGGTCATCGCTGAAACATGTCCCGGCTTACTTTCCCTCGACATTGTGAACCTGATCAAATTGTCAGATGCTGCAATTGGACATCTTGCAAATGGTTGTCGAGGGATTCGGAAACTTATTCTCCGGTGTAACGCTTTCAGGTATGTCCTTCTGATGGCTAACCTTGCGCAGAGGAAAAGTTCTATGTATGCAAGCCTATGAGTTGAAATTTTCTTAATTGAGTTTAGACATTTTTTTTTGTGGAGGATGCATTTAATGACGAGTTACACGATGATATTGGAGATTAATGTTCTTCTAGTTCGATGGATTTGCTGTGTACAAGGATTTTTGGGTTTTTAATATCTTTCAAGTAGAAGTGGGATCTGAAAACACAGAATATTATATTTTTAGAGTAGATTTTATAATGATCAATAATGCTGCTGTCAAGCTTTTTGGGCATAAGAGGCCTGTTGTTAGCTTTTTTTCTAGTCAGGATTTTTGTGATCTCTGGGTTTTGGAGGTGTTCTAAATTGTCATATATTTTTTTTTAAATTCTGATGCATGGAAGTGATGAAGCTGTTGCTGCTTTTCTGGAAACTTCTGGAGAACGGTTGGAAGAACTTTCACTCAATAACGTTAAGAAGGTAGCTCGTTCTCTTTTGCTTTAGAAGTGTCTCGATGAGTATTGCATACCTCGTCAGTTGAGGCCCTGTTAACATGGAAGACCATTTGTTTGACCTTCGTTGAATGTTTCGCTAAACCTTTTTAATGCTTCAGCGTCTCTTGGTTTTCTTTTTGGATGTCTGTCACTTTTGTCAGGTTGGACACAACACAGCCACATCACTTGCCAAGCGAGCTAGGGATTTGCAGATTTTGGATCTGTCTTGGTGCCGAAATTTGACAGACGAGGCCATGGGCTTGATAGTGGATAGCTGCTCTTTGTTGAAGGAACTTAAAGTTTTTGGATGCAGTCAGGTGAGAATTTCTGGCGACCTTGAGTGAGTGACGGGGACTGCCGTTCACTTTTTAAATTGGAAATTCCAGATCTCTGTCCTATGCACATTTTTTGGGTGCAGAAAAAGCACATGCTTGAGTTGGATTTCTAGGTTTAACTTATGGCGTCACTGGTTTCCTTGCAGATTACAGATGCATTTCTCGATGGTCATGCAAATCCCGATGTACGTATCATTGGCTTGAGACTATCCCCAATTTTAGAGCATCTCAATGTTCATGAGACTGTAGGTCCATTGCGATATTCCTGAGCGGCTTCTTTGGGTACTCTTTTTCATAAATTTGCCAAAATCTAGAAACTAAGTTTTTGAACGAGGATACAAGCTCCTTTTGTAATCACTGACATGACCCCCTCAGCATCCGTCCCTTAACCAAAATGCTGATCAATGGCCCAACTTTTTGGAAGCAGTAGCATTTTTGGAATCTATGCTTCTTAACCTTTGAATAGAACCCTTGATTAAACATTGTGCAAGCACTCAAGTACTGACTGTATTGACAGAGAAGATTGTGAAGTACCCCAATTGGGCATTCCCTCTTTTGCTATGTCTGCAACTTCTACTTGCAATGAGAAGAAACCCTGTCTTGCGATGACGGTTATATGAGAGCGAGCATGCTTAATTCAAGCTTTGCTGCTTCCTAGAGTTTGGAATCTGGCCTTGCAAGAAGTGCGATTTCCTGGAGTCATATGAAATGTTTAGGCGTCGACCTTTAATGATGTCATGCGATCTAGTTAGAAGTCACGACATCATGTCTGTGTAAGTACAAGAAGCTCGTTGTATGGAGGATTTGATTCAAACTAAATAAGGGTTGTAATCGCTAATGAATATAAATTGGGGTTCAGGGCCCCATTACTTGCAGATGTTGGACATAATCTTCTCAGTCCCCGCATGAATCTGCTAAACCCTACCACGTAATCTCTGCGCTATCGCCCAATTCCAGGTGATATCATGTACTCCTGTTAGCTGGTGCTTTCATCACCTGGAGCCAATGAGCAGCCGGTGAGGAATGTGCTTAATCGCGAAATGTCTTCTCGAATGAAATGAAGCTGCCTACTTCACATGTATGCATGACTTGCTCCGGTGACAAGCACCGTTGCAACTGTTTTCTGATGGGTTATATTCTAAACAGAATCAAAACAATCACATAGACAATAAAAAAAAGATAACATGCAAGTTATATTCAGATTCACTCCAGAATAGAGTTATGTATTGTAAAGAAATTTTGTTATGATAATTAGGTTTATAACCATAACTAGACGTTACAATGATCTTTCATATGAGTACAAACCTATCAGAATCCTTCTGATTCCACAATAAATAGGCCAACTTAAAACACAAGCCTAAAGCTCGATATTGTCAATCCCTACCCGTTGTCCGGGCAACGGGACCCTTGACATTTCTTATGCAGGGGTCACATATCGTCGATTCATACTTCAGTTTCCCTAAGCTCGCGTGAGATTGCCCGGTATGAGAAATAAGGGTTCCTGAAATATTTGCCAATTCCAATATTCTTTTACTTAGTGAATATTTCGCGCAAATGAGAGCCTTCCTAATATCACTCCTCTTCAATCCAATCGCAACAAAGAACCATTTAAATTTCGCACCCATGACGGCTTTAATAAGGAAGTCTAAACTATTTTTCATCGTGTCGACCTTTTCAAACCGAACCACTTTCTTCTCCACCTTCTCTTGGATAAAGTGATATTATATATCGACGTGCTTTGTACGTGAGTGAAACACCAGATTCTTAGTTAAATAAATAGCTCATTGATTGTTGCATTTCACCTCCGCAACACCTTGCTCAAAATCGAGCTCCAAGCACAACTATCGTAACCATATGGCCTCTTTCCTGGCATGAGTAAGAGCCATGTACTCAGCTTCCGTAGAAGAGAGCGCTACCACGCCTTACCTCACACTTATTCAACTCAACGCAATCTCAAATAATGTGAAAACATACTCGTTAGTGGACCATATACTATCAATCTCTCCACCCCATCTGCATCCAATGACTCATGATATCGAGCGTGTTTCCATTCTATGTACCTTCAAAACATAAAAAAAAAATTTCAAGTTCCACAAAGATATCTAAAAACCCTTTTTACGCATTTTAATATTCTCTACCCAGTTATACATGTATTGGCTTAAAACTCCCAACATTTGGACTTTATTTGGATGCGTGAACACCATAGCATACATCAAGCTACTCATTGCACTTGCATATGGAACTCGGGCCATCTCCTCAGCTCCTTATCCGTTTAAGGGCACTGTTCCCCGGATAGCTTGGTTCCTAAAGGTATCGGAGTACCAACAGGCTTACAGTCCGTCATGTTGAATTTCTTCCGACATTTCTTTCATATATTTCTCTTGCCATAGCCATAGCTTTTGTTTCCCACGGTCTCTCGTAATTTGCATACCCAAAATAAAATTTGCAGGCCCCAAATCTTTCATATCAAACTTCCAGGGATTTCACAATGTTCACGCTATTCACGATTAACAACATATCTTCTACATATAACACGAGAATGACAAACTGATCGCTCGCCCTCTTCAAGTAAAGACAGTGGTTAGAATTTGAACGCACAAAATCAAGGTGGAGCATGTACGTGTCAAACTTTCGGCACCACATCCTCGTTGATTGTTTTAGCCCGTATAAAAAAGGCATTGTGTGATTTAGGTGCAAGTATTAATTTAATGCCTCTTTCAGCTTTCAGAAAATTAGGATTGGGAGAAGTAAAAGCAACGATAGTGTCGCTTCAATTGGCAGATCGATCGATTAAATATCCAAGAGGTATTGCAGAAGATGTATTGGTAAAAGTTGACAAGTTTATCTTTTCTGTAGATTTCATAATTCTTGACATGGAAGAAGATTTTGAGGTACCACTTATCTTAGATCAACCTTTTCTAGCAACAGGAAGAACTCTTATTGATGTACAACAGGGGCAATTGATTATTAGAGTTCAAGATGATATTGTTACTTTTAATATTTTTAAAGCTATGAAATATCCCTCTGATGATAATTCTTGTTTTAGAGTTGAGACAATTGACAAGTTAGTGAATAAAGTTTTCCAGAAAAATATTTTTAAAGATCCACTTGAAGCATGTTTGGTTCAACCAAGCGACAAAGAAATTGAGAATGAGGAGATAAAGTACTACGCAAATTTTATGGAAGCAAATCCATCATATTCAAGGCAAAAGGTAACAAAATTTGAGGAGTTGGGACAACACTTAACAAAGCCTAAATCATCAATTGAAGAGCCTCCAATTCTTGAACTCAAGCCCTTACCTTCTCATTTAAAATATGCTTATTTAGATGGAGTTTCTTCTTTGCCAGTAATTTTGTCTTCTTCTTTGATAGATTTGATGGAGGAGAAACTGCTCAGAGTGCTAAGGGAGCATAAGGATGCAATTGGATGGAAAATAGCTGACATCAAGGGAATTAGCCCTTCACTTTGCATGCACAAAATTTTGACGGAGGATCAGTACAAACCCACTATCCAACCTCAGAGGCGTTTGAACCCGAAAATGCAAGAAGTAGTGAAGACTGAGGTAATTAAATTACGTGATGCAGGGATCATCTATCATATATCTGATAGTTCCTGGGTAAGCCCAGTGCAAATGGTGCCAAAGAAGGAGGTATGACTGTTTAGAAAAATGACAACAATGAATTGATTCCAACTAGGATAGTCACTGGCTGGCGTGTGTGTATGGATTACAGAAAATTGAATGATGCCACTAGAAAAGATCACTTCCCTTTACTATTTATTGATTGGATGTTGGAAAGACTTGCAAGGCATGAGTTTTATTGTTTTCTTGATGGATATTTAGGGTATAATCAGATTCCTATTGCACCATAAGATCAAGAGAAAACTGCTTTCACTTGTCCTTACGGTACCTATGCTTTTAGAAGGATGGCCTTTGGTCTTTGTAATGTGCCAGCCACTTTTCAAAGATGCATGATGGTCATTTTTTCTAATATGGTTGAAAAATATATTGAGATTTTCATGGATGATTGTTCTGGTTTTGGCTCATCATTTGATTTTTGTTTAAATAATTTAGCTTTGGCCTTACAAAGATGCGAGGATACTAACCTTGTTTTGAATGGGGAGAAATGTCATTTTATGGTGCAGGAAGGAATAGTGCTCAGGCATAAGATCTCTAAAAATGGAATTGAAGTTGATCGCACCAAAGTGGAGGTTATTGCAAAATTACCTCCACCGACATCCGTGAAACTTGTCAAAGGATTTTTGGGCCATGCAGGATTTTATAGGCAATTTATAAAGGATTTTTCAAAAATTGCTAAACCTCTTTCTAATATTTTGATAAAAGACACTCCATTTAATTTTTTTTTTGATGAATGTGTGCAGGCTTTTAAAACTTTAAAGGAAAAGTTAGTGTCAGCATCAATCATGACAACACCAGAATGGAATTTACTTTTTGAGCTGATGTGTGGTGCCAGCAATTCTGCAGTGGGAGTTGTCTTGGGACAAAGGAAGAATGGAGTTTTTCAAACCATTTACTATGCCAGTTGAACCTTATCAGGTGCACAATTGAATTATTCAACAACAGAAAAGGAACTATTGATGGTAGTTTTTGCTTTTGATAAATTTCGTTCTTATTTAATTGGCTCAAAAGATATAGTTTATTCTGACCACTTTGCTCTTAAGTATCTGCTGGAAAAGAAAGAATCAAAACCCCGGTTGATCAGGTGGATTCTATTGCTGCAAGAATTTGATTTGGAAATTAAAGATAAGAAAGGGACTGAAATCCAGTTGCAGATCACTTATCTAGAATCCTGAATTCAGAGGAAGAGGTAAGCTCAATCCTAGAAGAGTTTCCTGATGAGAAATTTTTTTCCATCAAATCCACAAACATTCCTTGGTACGCTGACTTTGTGAATTACTTGGTAAGTAATGTTCTTCCTCCTAAATTGTCATATCAACAGAAGAAAAAAATCTTTTCTGATCTTAAAAATTATTTTTGGGAAGAGCCTTTCTTGTTTAAAATTTGTGCTGACCAAATCCTATGGAGATGTGTTCCAGACAAAGAGAGGGCAAGCATTTTACATCACTGTCATGACAAAGAGACATGTGGTCATTTTGGTGCCACCAAAACTGTAGCTAAGATTTTACGGTCTGGATTTTATTGGCCTACACTTTTTAAAGATGCATACTCTTATATTGCTTCATGTGATTAGTGTCAGAGAATGCGAAATATTTCTAGGAAAAATGAGATGCCTTTAAACAACAGTATTGTTTGTGAATTATTTGATGTTTGGGGTATTGATTTTATGGGACCTTTTATACCTTCTTATGGTAATTTATACATTTTAGTTGCTGTGGAGTGTGTATGTAAGTAGGTAGAAACTGTAGCATTGCCAACAAATGATGCAAAGGTTGTGGTTAAATTTTTGAAGAAAAATATTTTTACTCGATTTGGCACACCTAGGGCAATCATAAGTAATAGGGGAACACATTTTTGCAACAAATAGTTTGAAGCTCTTTTAAGTAAGTATGGAGTCACCCATAAGCTTGCAACACCTTATCATCCTCAGACTAGTGGTCAGGTAGAGGTTTCAAACAGGAAAATCAAGAGAACTTTAGCAAAAACTGTGAATGCTTCTAGGAAAGATTGGTCAATGAAACTTGATGATGCACTTTGGGCCTATAGGACAGCTTTCAAAATCCCAATTGAGATGTCTCCTTTTAGGCTAGTATTTGGAAAAGCTTGTCATTTACCAGTGGAATTGAAGCATAGAGCGTATTGGGCTTTGAAATTTTTAAATTTTGACATACAATCTGCAAGTGAAGGAAGATTGTTGCAACTGAATGAATTGGAGGAATTTCGTAATGAGGCTTATGAAAATGCTCTGATGTACAAGGAACGTACAAAAAGATGGCATGACAAGCAAATATTTAGACGAGATTTCAAAATTGGGGAAAAAGTTTTACTTTATAACTCTCGTCTTAAACTTTTTTCAGAAAAGTTACGATCCCGATGGTCTGGTCCTTTTACAATCACACAAGTATTTCCATACGGAACAATTGAAATTGCAAATGACACCAAGGGCACATTTAAGGTGAACGGTCAACGTTTGAAGCCCTACTTTGAAAGTGGATATAACAAGAAAAAGACCACCATGGAACTTCATCCTCTAGAATAGCGATATATGAGAGTTTGGCTGAAAACTATAAAGCAAACGCTTCTTGGGAGGTAACCCAAGTGTTTTCATTATATTTATTGTTAAAGTTTTAAATTCATTTTTTTCGCAAAAAAAGTAAAAAAAAATAACAAAAAGTACAAAAAAAAAGATTAATTTTCCTTTATTTTATACAGGTTCATTTTCTTTCTCTAGGGATCAACAATGTGGAGTTCTCTTTATCAAGGCTATTAGTGGACACATCTTAAAACAATGAGAGTTTTCTTGTTTATATTTTTATTTTGTCTTTCACATTGAGGACAATGTTTATTCAAGTTTGGGGGGAGACGAAATCAAACCTATTTTTTGTGTCATGACTCATGCTTTCTTTCATGGTTGCATTCCGTATTGTGAATTTTTGCAATTCTTAGGAAAATTTAAATTTTGTTCCAACTATGTAAGTTAACTTTGATTTTGATTATGTCGATCCACTTACTGAGCACTAAAAGTCATTAATTTTTTTAGTTATGTGTGCATCCAGAGAAGATTCTATGAAGTGTGTGATTTTCTTATATCTCACCCAATTCTTAGAATTTGTTTGATTTCTTCTTGAGGCAAAATCATAAGCTACATCTAACTAAGAAAATGATTTGGGCAATTTTTTTGGACCGATTGAGCCTTTCAAGCCAACCATATTTATTTATCTTCAGTCATCTTGTTGAGCTGTAATTTTTATCCAATTTTTTTTATTGACACCTACATGATTTTAACCCAGCTTTTACAAAACTATATCATTATCCCACGCCCATGAACATGTTTATTTTTAGAAAAAAAAATTATTTGAGCATAATTTCAAGTTGGGAGGAAGGGTGGAGCATAAAAAAAAATTGATTGTTATTGTTGTTTGGGGTGTATTGTAAAAAAAAAAAATTGCTTTTATGGTTCTGTATCCAACTTTCAATTGAGTGAGACTTTTGGATACTTAATGGGTTGGGAATGTTCATGTTATATCTGAAGGGACTTAGGGAGGAACTCCGCCATAAGCAATTGAAAAAAAAAAGAGAAGAAAGAAAAAAAAATAAAAAGAAAAAAAGAATGAATTGATGATAAGCGGTGGCAGAATGATTTCGTTCAAGGAATGAAATTGAGGAAAGCGGCATGAGCTCTAATTATATCCTAGAAATCAATGTGTTAATGGGTGATTTGAGCTTAAATTTACCTTTATCTCACCGTTAGCCCAGCCTCACATTATAACCTGAGAAAGTACTATTGATTTTTGGTTGTATGATTAGCTTACATTAGTGGAGAGATGAATGAAAAGCAAACTTATGAGATTTGATCATATTATTGAGAGTTTTTGAGAAGTTGCATACTAATGTGAATTTATCTGGATTGCATATAATTCGAAAATATGAGGACTCACGCACACAACTGGATTGTATAATTAGAATTAATCTTAACTTATTTTCAATGTTTGGATGAAATTTTTGTTTTTATTTGAATTATAAATACAAACAATCATGGAAGAATCCTATAGAATAATTTGATATGTGTTATCTGTTGCTTTTGCTCGAGGACTAGCAAAATGTTAAGTTTGGGGGTTTGATAAATTTATAAAAAAAAATAGAGTTATTTTACCTATTTTGAGCAACAAATAATGTGTCATCTGTGAGAAAATATTTCGATTTCCTTATATTTATTAAGATTTTTCTTGTTTATGCAGGATAATGATATATGGGGAAGATAAAGGAAAAAATAAGAAGAAGATAATCAAGATGTCACCAGCAGAATTTTTAGAAGATTACCTGATTTTTAGAATATCTTGATGTTATCTTTAGGATTTTATTTGTTTTTACGGATCTGTTATGCCAGAGGGAGGATTAGCTTTAGAGAGATGTTGACATTTTTATCTTCCCACTTTACTTTTTTTTTCTATCGTCGTTCTGGGAGCTTTGAATTATTTTTGGAAGAGAGGGCAAGGTGGTGACAGAATTCTTATTCTTTGATTCAAGATGTTTGATTTAATTTATATTTTTGCTTCTTCTTCTTCTATTATGTTCTAATGTTCTTTTGTTCGGGTTACGATGTAACCTGATCATGATGATATGAATTTCTTAATAATTATGTTTTGCAAGTAATTTCGTTCATGTGAGTTATATAATCTTATGCTTAATGCTTTTAAGTGATTGGCCACCACTTGAATAATTCGATGTGCATGTTTGAGACTGAGAAGTGATAATATGCAATTGCTCCTTAAAATATATAACCATGAATTACCACGTGGATAGAAATATACCATGTTATTTGTGTAGCTTTCGGTGATAAGATTATCCAAAAGACTCATTGTAAATCGGGGATATTCATAGACTTTAATGCACTTATGTTTATTTAAATTCACATAGATAGATTGAAAAACTAAGTAGGTTTATTATACCTAAAGATATGATAGTAAATAGCTGAGGAAATTCCGCTATCATATGTTTGATGTCGTTCTTGTATGCGTAAATATCTGAAATTCATGTCCAGTGGTTATGGTAAAATCGTATGCTCTAACGTATTTATTTGATTGATTTTATCTCATCCAATTCTGAACTTTTATCTTTAAAATTGTCAATTTTATTTTATTCTCAATTCTATTTTTATTTGTTAGATAAATTTTAGAATTAGTCCATTTTTAGTATTTAATTAGTTTATTAATCATCAATCTCGGTGAGACGATATCTTTTCTCATCATTATAATTACTTGTTCGAGTGCACCTGCGTTGAGAATTTTGCGAACAATCTCGACAAAAGAAGAGTAGAATTGGATCTGTGAAGCGTGCCAAACCACGGCAATACAAATGCATTTCTGCCCGTTTTGTCCTCTACATCGCCTCTTTATGGTATTGAACTCCCATGTAGTGTGAAAAATTCTGATGGTGACCTCTCTGTTGTGGAATATAACAAGGAGCTTCAATAACACGACACCAAGATTTACCTGCACAGCGAATTTCCTCTTGTAATTATGGGCATATCTGCGAGAACAGGCACAATTAGATGAAAGTCGATGTAAATTCCCATAGCAATGGTGTGCTGTACGCACCGGTCGTTTGCTCGGTCTTTCCAAAGACTCTCTGCCCACAGCCATGCTGCTGTCTAGTGCAGAGTTAATTACTGGACCATTAAGTAACTCATAAACAGCATAACCTTGAGAATTCAGTAACTGCATCTTCACTTAGGGGATTAGGGAAAAAAAATACCCAGTATTCTTTGTTGATAAAGGCCTCTTGCACCACAAATAGTCCGAAATCTTGTATGTTCTCTCGTGATAACTCGCGATCCAATTGCTGCCCCTATTGAACGGGAGGTTCGATAGAGACTTCGTCTTGTCAATTTGAGGGGTTGGTAATGCAGCAATGGTCTGCAGTTGCACTGAGAGTTCTTCCAGTTTCCCCATATTGGAAGAAGCAGAATCCATTTTCCTGATAATTTTGTGGAATAAGAGAGGACATAGAAATTTTTATAGGATTGATGGGTTAGCTAAGCGCATGAACTGAGAAGAGATTACTCACATAGCCCTCCAAAGATCTAATCTTGGGACATGTCTTGGTGTTTGATGTCTCAAACCAGATTCAGGGGTGCTGAAGAATCTTGTCCTGTGAACGGACTTAGTTGACATCGAGACCTTTAGGCCAACATGATGATATGCTACTGCTGTTGACAATCAAAGACAAGTGTCTTCAGATTGGAGAAGCAAATGTCAAAATATTTGGAGACACACACTGGTTTGCAGCTGGACATTGGAAGCAAAGGGGGAAAATTCTGAGTTCTTGAAGAGATGTGGTTGTGGATATGAATTGCCGCTGCAATAAACTTGGCCTATCTGTTATTTGGTTGGGGTAAGGAATTAGGCAAATAATATTTAAAATTGGGTTTCTAGCAAGACAAAATGATTGATTGGGACTTGGTAAGACACTGGTCAGGATTTACGGGGACCCATTTGCAAAATAAATAAATAAAGGGTGATGGTCTGGCGAGAGGCCACAGTTTTGATGAAGAGAGCATTGTTTTGACTAAAAGGGTATCTCTATTTTGAGTACTTAAAATAATCTAACCACCCTACCTTACGTAAAGATTCCAATAATTCTAGACTTGTACTCTCCACTCATTGAAATTCCGAACCTAGCTCCAAGAAGAGAGAGAGAGAGAGAGAGAGAGAGAGAGAGAGAGAGAGAGAGAGAGAGAGAGAGAGAGAGAGAGAGAGAGAGGGAGGAAGACCTGGTGGAGACATCGACAAGCTATGAGGGCGCCGGCAGCGTGAGACGACGGCAGCAAGGGTGGCCGGAGGAGAGATGCGTGAGCACGACATCGGCATTTTGGGTGCTTTAGGGCTGTGTGTGTGAGAGAGAGAAGCATAAGGATATTATTGGCAAGAAAAATGATATTTTCGTGATTAGTGTACAATTTAGTTGGGGTGAGGAATCAAATTTGTAGTTTTGAAAATAGACGCTTCTTTTTGGTCGTTTGAGTGCAAACTCAGTCATATATATTGTGGCCGCCTAATAATAATAAAAAAAAACTTCAACTTTAGCATTTGTCATAATTACATACAATTTTTTTTGTCTCCTTAAAAAAAACCTCAACTTTTACTTTTGTTCCGATTCTACTAATTTAATACCCAAAAAAATCTTCAACTTTAGCATGTCCCAATTATATTCAATTTTTTTGTCTCATAAAAAAACTTCAACTTTTGCTTTTATCCAAATTCTTCCAACGTCAGTTTTTCGTTCATAATCGCCATCAGTTAATCCTACGTTGCCTGAGTTTTCTTGCCGAACTCACTAATGAATCTTCGAAATTTAGAAATAGTAGTTTTCAAGAATGACGAGATTTTACATTGTTAGTCCAAATATCTCCATATCTAGCTTTTTATTTTTGCTACTGAATGCCGAAGAGAATACATAACGTGTCGTCTTGAGTGATTTTGTATCTCCGGGCAATATATAGGGAAAGCAAACTACAAAAGAGAAGTTCAAATCTTTTTTCATGTTAGTTATAGATGAGCAATTTATTAACAACATGAAAATACCACTTAAGAGTAACTAATGGTGATCATGGACGGAAGACTAACAGTGGTAGAATTGATATAAAAGTGACAGTTGAAGATTTTTTATGAGACAAAAAAAGAGTTTTGGATATAATTAGGATATATGCTAAAGTTAAGAATTTTTTTGGTTCTAGACCGGTAAAATTAAGACAAAGGTCCTTACCCAAAAAAATATTAGGACAAAGGTAAAATTTTGGGGTAGAATTGAGACAAATGTAAAAGTTGAAGTTTATTACGAGATAAATTTTTTTAGATATAATTGTCAAAAATGCTAAAGTTGGAGGATTTTTTGGGTATTGGGTCTTATTACATTTTTCCTATTGGATATAGATATTGTAAGAATAATAATAACAAAAAAAAAAAACAGAAAGGATATAAATGTATAGTTGTGCGAAAATGGGCGGGTAGGACAACGGTACTGGGCTTAGGATATAAACTTCTCGGCCCATACCTTAAATGGGCTAGTCATTGTAACTCTAAAGCCTGTATTCCCATTAGCCCATTACCACATTAAAAAAAAAAAAAAGACGTATCTTTGAGGAACAAATTGATCAATAGATATGACCAGAAAAAAGAAAAAATTGATCGATAGAGTGAAAGCTCGAGTTGAAGGATCCATCACTCTCCATGTGCTCGGAAAAAACTGAAATTTGCAGTGATAATATATATATATATATATATATAAAATACTTGGCTAAGGCTTCGTTTTGCTTTTTTTCGTGTAACGTTTATGATTTGAAAAAAATAATTTTATAAAATTAATCTGTTGTATTGCTTCAAATAATTTAGAAAAAAATTATCCAAAAATATCTATATTTTAATTTATTCTTAAACCTTTTAATTTTCCTAATTGAATCCTAAACCATTTCTTGGTCGATTGAGTTCACTTAGCTAATTTCAGTCGAAAATAATTGATATGGACATAAACCTTCTTACATGAGATAGATGGCGTTGACTTGGATAATAACATCTTAACATATTTTTAGATTTTTGTGTTATTTTTCCTTTTTCTCTTTTTTTTCCTTTTATGTTTTTTTTCCTTCTTTCTACCCTCCGCCAGCCTAAGGCGAAGGCTAGACAAGCATCAACTGCCCCAGCCTCGGGGTAGGCTCTGGCTGCTCTCACCTAATCAGGAGATGGCGACCCTCGCTAGCGCTTGTTCAGGTGTCCCTTACCAGAGACCGACGAGAGCGGTCACAGCAATCTCCGCCGGCCATCGCCGACCTCGTTAATGGCTGGCAGAGGGTAGAAGGAATTAAAAAAGAAACATAAAAAAACTAAGAAAAATAGAAGGAAAAAAAGAAAAATCAATCAATGATCAATATTTTTTTAAAAAAATATTAATAAAAAATATCTATGCCGGTGTTGGTTGTGCCGCAGAGGAAGATCGAAGTCCACATTATTGATTTTCGGCTAAAATTGATCGGATGGATTCAACTGGCAAATTATGAAAGTGTTTAGTAATCAATTGATAAAACTAAAAGATTTATGATTGAATTTTCAAATTTGCAATAGATTTAGGAATTTTTAGTCAACCTTCCTTATAATTTTTCAATGGAATTTTTTTTTCCATTATTAACAAAATTTAAGTTTGAATCTTTTCATACATAATCGTGGATGATGGAATGTTTCTTTTGCTTAATCAATTTTGTATGCAGTACAAATGATTATTTTAATGAAATATTTTTCAAATCATGTATTTTCTACGAAACAAGCACATCCTAAAACGTATGATCCTTGTTGCCGAAGCAAATAGACTCGAGCAGGAAGTAGGATTATTAGGTAAATAGTTTTTGCGTGTATCTATTTTTTTTTTTTTTGGTCGAAAGATAGATAGTATTCATATATCATAATAATAGCCGAAGGTTATATCTTCCAATTCTAGCAAATTTAAAATAGCTGCTGAACAAAGCAAAAGCTAAAAAGTAAATAACAAAGCACAATTTGCAGCTAAAAGCATACTTTCATCCCTCCAGAACAAATCTTCTAGCGTCAAACTTCGGCGGCTAATTACTAGATTCAGTAATGAGCACACGACGAGATCTCCCACTCCACTTGTAATGGCTTGCATTGTGCTTTTAGATTCGAAGTCCTCATCACCTTCGAAAGACACCAACATCAATATGTTGAAAGAATAAATTATCAATGCTATTAGGGAACATCCATATTCATGTTTACAACTAGTTTAGGAGACTAAAACCTCTAAATCTTGACCTAAATCTAAATCGATAGAGGAGATCGATCTAATTTAGGAGAGGTTGTAGGGCTATGTCGGGGACATCCTTCGATTGGATGAAAGGCCGAACTGATATCTAGTTCACTCAAGATCAGTTGCAGAAATTTGCGTCAAAGAGGTGAAATACAAAAGGAAATGGGGAGGGAGAGACCCTCAAGGACTGCTTGGCGGGGCTTTCTCAAGGAAAGGGGAAGGGGAGGAAACCATAGCAGAGAGTCGTGATTTGCGTGTATCTACGTTAGTGATTAAAGATTGAAGGTGGTTTTGAATAAGTAGAAAGAAGGAAAAAAGAGTCGGAGTGAAACTGAAGTTGAACTTGTGTTCTGGAGAAGGGCAACGTACATGCATCCTCACGCGGGGAACTAAAAGGGATAAAAATTCAAAAAAAAATCTGAAAATAAAAAGTTGGAAATTTTGTTAAGAACATAGACCTTGATTAGGTTGTTAGATCTTAGCCTCAGAATTAGCTGAGTTTCCTTAAGTTAGTAATAGTGTACATAATAGGAGATAATTGTCCAAAAGTTCCTACACCCATCAATTATGTCGATTGGGTTCTAAATATTTTCACATCTCATCCGACCAATTTCAGGTGAAAATTGCTAACATGAATACCGACCTTTTTACATGGAACGATCGCTGCTAACATAGACATTCTTAATACTATATTAATAATCATTTTATTTTTTGAAAAAATTGATATTTTCTTTTCTTAGTCTCTTTTTTACCAAATGCCCATTTTGCTTGGGTAAGGGTCACCCTCACCAGATCGAGCCCACATGAGGTTGGCCCTTGCCAAATCAGGGGCGAGGGCGACCCTCGTCCACGCGAGGCCTCACTTGATTGTGACCGTCGAGAGTAGCCCTTACCATGGCGAGGCCGACCCTTACTTATGGCGGTCGAGACCGACCTCGCCTAGCCCTCTCTTGCCATCACCGGTGGCACGCCATCGCTAAGAGCAGTCATCGGAACAAGGAAAGTGAAAAGCAGAAAAAGAAAAAAAAACTTAATTTTTTTTTTTAAAAAAAGCCATCTACGTCAACGTCGGTATGTCATATAGGACATTGGACACTGATTGGACCGCCATGCCAATATTTTTCAATCACATTGGCTGAATGGACTTAACTGGCAAAATGTGAAAATGTTTAATGTGGCACAATTGAAATGCTTAAGACTAAATTGGTATAAGTGCAATATGTTTAGAATCTTTCGAACAATTTTCACTTCACATTAGATAGGAAAGTTCATTCTTTATTTTTTTGAGTATAAATGGGGCATTAATTTTTTATACGGATACCTTGGTTATAAAAAAAAAATGAGGCATTTATTTGATTGATTGACGATTTGTGTGTTCATTTTAGATTAGATTGTGGATTCGTAGATTAGTTTAGAATGACTTAGAATTAGTTTTAGCTGACGAATAAAATAGGTTTAGTTTGAGAAATATAATCAGAAAAATATATAAAAAAAATAGCAGTTTAGAAAACCACTTTTTTTTTTGTCGAATACAAATAAACATAGTAAATAGTAAATAGTTTGTTAAGGTTCACCTCAAATAGTTGAATAGGTAATGTGGAAGTGTACTAGCCTAGGAGAAACTCGAGGAGGACTAACCTCCTAAAGCCGGATGGAGACCCTCGTTTAGGATGACCGGGTACGGAGCCAGGGCTTCTTGTTCCTTCGGAAGCTTCATTAACCCACATTATCCATTTTAAGATACGATAATCTCTAAAGTCGAGCTTGTAAAGGTCGTCGTTCCGGGGTTTAATAACAAACGATGTTACATTCTTTGCCCGACTTACGTCGGGTAATTACTTCACTGCATTGTATTTTTTTGCTCTTTCTTTCATTAATTCCTTAGATCAATTCATTGTGTTTCTATTACTTTATTTTTTTTGTTGAATTGTGATTTGCTTGTTTTAGTTAAATGTGGTTACACTTTATGCTCGTACTAAAGACGGAAAACATTGCATGAACACTTAGCGGACGAGTACCTTAGGAAATGTTATTTTGTAAAGGTAACATACAGCGAAAAATTCTAAATTGATACACATGTAACAATTTTACTTCAAATTATTTTTTTGACCACTAAAAACCCTAAATTGTTATACTTGTGACAAATGTACCCCTAAACTATTTTTTTAACCACTAGAAACCCTATAATGGTATAACTGTGAAAAATTTACCCAAAACTACTTTTTTTACTATTAAAAATCTCAAATCGTGCACATATGACAAATTTATCTTTTGTTAATTTCCGTTAAATTAAGTTAATACCATGAAAAATTTCAAATTAATACACCTATAGTAAATATAGGGTTATGTGTATATCCGATAATAGCCACGTGTCTCCGACTTAGCAATTTGGCAGTAAAATTTAACGAAAACTAATTGAGGGTAAGTTTGTCACGGCTATATCAGTTTAGGGTAAATTTGTCACAGACGTATCAATTTGGAGTTTTTCATGGTCAAAAAAATAATTTAAGGTAAAATTATCACAGATGTATCAGTTTGAGATTTTTGGTGGTATTAACCCTATTGTAAAACAACTGCATGGGCACCTTCATTGACAAATAATCAGGTTTAGGTACTGAAATGACACTAATCGACCGCAAATCTCTAGTTGTGTAGGAAGTGATGTGTACTCTCATACGTCACTTGGCTCCTAATCGACCCCGACAGGCTAGATGATTAGAATTCTGCTGGGGTTATTTGCATGAAAATGAAAACCTTAATATGCACGAGATAAAGGCTTGGGAGAATCCATGTCGAGTTGGGAACCGGTCCCCAAATTGACATTATCTGTAAATAGAGGTCTGAACACATCTAAACAGGGTTCTGAGCTTCTTTACGAGTTTCTCTCTCTAAACTTCTTGTGTGAGGCGTGAGCAAGGCTGATTGGGAAAGACTTTCCTAAGGCGGCATGGGTTATTAATATTCAAACTAAAGCCATGCATTAAATGATTATTCATTTGCAACGACAATACGAAATTATTATCATCCTTCCACAAATCTGCACACATTCATGAACAATCTCGACCTCAATCTCAATCTCTTAATAATGGAATGGAAGCTGCTATCTTGACAGTCTATCAGAAAAGCATTTCCCTCATGGAAAATAAGGCGGTTGTAAGGCCAAGGAGCACGAAGTGTTGTTGTAGATCCGATGAAGCCAAGCATCTTCCCTTCTAGCCAATCAATTTTTTTAAGGTATGTTCGTTTCGCGAAAAATAAGTGATTTGAAAAATATTTTTCAAAAAATGATCGTTTAAAAAAAAACAAATGAATGATTGTTTCTTTCATTGCCCATGAAAATAGGAAGGCATAAATTATTTTCGATGATGACAATATCTTTTGTTGACTTAGGCACAAGAACTAAGTACCCTGGCACGGCCACTAGGGACCCAGGTAAAAGAGCCGAGTTCTTGGGCTGAATCTTAAGGGACTCACCCTAGCCTTTGTGTGCCTAGGCTCGATCGATGTAACGAGTCCCAACCTTGATTGACCCAAGTCTCGGAGCCAAGCACCTGGGCATCGTCGCCGGGGACTCGGACATGGGCATTGGGTTCCTCCTGCCCAAGTGTCGAGGTCTTTGGGTTCAAAAACCGTTATCTAGTCGTACTTTGGAAAACGATTTTCGATTCTCACAAGAGGAGATAATATCACTAACTCAGCATAAGCTTTTTCGTTGACTATGGGAAAAATTTGCGTTGACTTATTTTCCTAAACAATTCAAACTCCGAACATATATGTAATTTCTCTGCGAAACAAACAGGGCCTATGCATGCAGACAAAGGGCAATATAATTGTCCTTTTGCTATGCCCGGGGGATTGTGACCGAGTTCGTTTTCCTTCACCATAGTGACACGTTTAAGTAGAATATTAGTCGACTTTTTTTCCGGGAGTGCATTGCTCGTGAGCAAGACAGTAGAGAGTTGACTAAATCCATTTAATACTATGATATATTTCTTGCTTAATTAAATAAGAAATATTAAAGTCCATGAAAACAAATATAGGCCCGAGGCAAAAGGTGACGACACGGTTAAACTCACCAGCGATCGGAATTACCCTGCCACGTGGCAAAAATTGCATGAAATCTTGCAAAGCAATCGGGACCCACTTTTTTTATAAAAAAAAAAAAAACCCCCCTCTTTTAGCCACTTCATAAGAAACAAGTCTCGAAGATAATATCCGACTACTCAATAATGACATTAATCCAAATCCGCTTACTCAATAATCTAATGCCCCATCAACTTTTTATTGTCTAGTTGAAAAAACAAACGGCACCCTCGGTGAAGTTAGGGTTTCCCTGCAAACCATTCGAGTTAAAATTGATTATTATTCTCATAGAAAATATGGATTTCAACGACATAAACTTAGACGCATCCTTCAATTGTATTGCTAGGACCAAATATTTTTTTGGTCGGACCAAATATAAAAGCACGGTTTTTGTCAACTTCGGCTTAATAAAACGAAATCGAAATAGTGAGAAAGGAATGCTAGATGGAAAATGCTTCGCTGGCAGTACTGTCAGGGAGAATACAATCTCAACTATAGATCTACACATTATATCCGCGTGTTTTGCATAAAACACTCATTGATTGAGTGATTGTGTGGCCAGAAATCACATTATATCTGCGTGTTTTGCATATAGCACTCATTGATTGGGCAATTGTGTGGTCAGAAATAATTGACAGTACTGTCAGACTATTAGATTATCAGGCTAGCAGTTCCTATGTTAGATATACTAATCCTTAATGAAACCTTTTCATTAATGACTTGAAAATTTCCTATTTGGGTGCTTGACCAAGGTCCCGTTTATTTCAACACTCCATTGAAACTAATTACACTACTCGACAAGTTTAAGTAAGATAATAATACAATCTTCGTTCCTCTTAAGGTGACAAAAAAGAAATCTTTTAACCGATGTTCTTTCGAAGTAAGCAATTCTTGGAATATGGTGCCCGGTTTACAAAATTGATATATTAAGTGATGTCACAAAACAAGTAACCGTACGGGACGGTCTATTAAAATGTCTATTACATTTTATCGCATCTGTTGATATATAGATTTGGTATATCAATTTTAGTGTATCTTAAGGTTACTTCATTCGGGTTCATCCACACGACTTCTTCGTCACCACGCAACAGATTCTGTCAAAACCTAAGGGTTATTATTTAGATCTTCCAAACTAAAACCATATGTTAAAAAGAGATTATTCATTTATGTGAACGGTGCAAGACTATTATTATCGTTCTACGAACTTGCGCTCCTACGCCAACCGTCTCAGCCCTCACGGTAATGGAAAATAAGGCGGCAAGTTGTAAGGCTGCGGCGGAGGAGGAGGTTGATGAACCGCTCTGTGACCGTGGTTGCGTTTCGGCACGAACTTTCGGGCCCAGACATGCTTGCCGTTGATGATGAACTTGGCCTTCCCCGAGGCGTCGAGCACCTGATGGATCGTCGAGGCCGACCGGAACACGACCCGTGCGAACAGCGGCTGCTCGCCCGCCTGCACTTCCTGCATGTGCAGCGCCTCCAGGCAGTCCCCGAACACCCTCGTCAGGAACTCAATCACCTCCCACTCGTGCACTGGGTACCCCTTCGAGAAGGTTACGAATAATGTCCGGTCGTCAGGCGGCACGGGCACGGGCACAGCCACGGGCTCAGCCTCGGCCTCGGCCTCCTCTCTCCCGAACCAGTGCCTTCGGTTCTGATGGCCGACGGGGACGTGCGGGTTCATCACGACGTGGTCGTTCGCATTCGCCTTCTCGTTCCTGCACGGCCGCATCCCTGGAAATGCTGGGCGGTCCGGGAGGCGGACCGGGGACATCGACGGGGATGGGTTCTGACGAGCGTTCCTTATCGCGATGGCCTTCTGCGTTACGTCGTTCAGAGCCCTAACGCATACGGTATCGATGATATTGGAGATTACTCGGCGGGCATCGTCCCGGTTCTCGTGGAGGAACCGCGCGGAGATGCGCCGGCCTATGACGCCCCGCATGAGGGGGACATCGGCGCCGCCACTATCCGAGGACTCGCGGTGGTTGAAGATGAAGTTGAGGCAGGCCATGGCCTCGTCGGCGAGGTCGCCGACGAGCATCCTGGGAAGCGAGAGGACGTTCTTGACGGCACGAGCGAAGCCGTTGCGCTCGAGCCAGAGGAGGAGGGCGACGACGTGGAGGGACTCGGCCGGATCGCGACAGAGGTGGATGGCGAGGACCGTGTAGAGGGCGCGGTCGATAGTGTGGAAGAGCGCGTAGTGCTGATGCGTGATGTGATAAGCCTCGGCGTCGTTTTCCCTTTCCGGCGGCCACTCCATTTCTCGTCAGTGGGTTGCGTACGTATATATATATTATGTGTGGTGGTACGGACTCGGTTAAGGCACTGAAATCCTGCAAGAAAATCATCCATCGTCGTCATGGAAAAGACTGTTTCTTCTGCTTCAAGGAACAGAGACGCAATCAGAACTCGAGTCCACTGAAAGTCAGCTGAACTCGAAGTGACGCGACGAGGGTGAAGAACTCTACATAGTTCATCTGGGTCTCTCTCGAAAACGATGCCCATTTTCGTTTTAATGAAAAGGGGACAGTGCCCACGATGATGTTCTTGATCTGCTGGTTTTTTTGCATCGGTTGGCGCACAGATCAGTCCGAGAAAAAGAAGAAATTTAAGGAGCAGAGAGGGGAAGAAGACTCTTCACATACCGCACTCGAAAAGAAGACATCTCCACGGACTATATCAGCTAGTGCTGACTCCTGATCAGACAGCGAAACAGAAACTAAGTACGACAGCAAGAACAAGATAGAAAACCAGAGCCTTTGTCAGGAGGAGATCGTGAAATGTCTTCGAGGAGGTTATGGCGAGTTTAAAGAGAAACCAAAAGCACTCTCACTTTTTTTCACAGAGGAAACCCGGCATGCTTCACATTTGCAGCCCCCCTTATCTGGGGTTAAAGGTTGCAGAGTGAAGTGATGTGATTAATGTCGTTTTGAATCGAGCCGTGAACGGACACATTGTGTCTCTCCCAAGTGAGGACAAATCCAAAAAACGAGAACGATACGGAACAGAATATGGTAACGCTTTAGGATCGAAGTGATAAGGCCACATCCTCGTTTTCTCACACAGGCACTCCATAGTTGGAGTTGCTTAAATTTTTTTCCTTTTCCAGAAGATAGTGTCAAAGATGGCAGCGATAAATCTCACAAGTGTTTTGACCCAAAAAAAAATAAAAAATAAAAACCTGACAAGCGTCGGAGGAAATCTTATCATGCTCGTGCTCGGCTCAGTTTTTTTTGTTCAGTTCAGACACATACATCGCTCGATCGGATATGCATGATCTCTTGCATAAACTGGTTGTGGTTTGAGATCCGCAAGTATCACTTGATTTCGCGGGCGAATTCACCCCTCCAGTTTACTTAATTCGCTTGAGAGGACCTTAAGCTTGTCCCGCCAGCGAAGTTGAGAGTCCTGGAGGATTTTTGCTACAAACCGAGTAGAGAGCAGGGCATTTCTGCAAACTTGGCCTGCGAAACTAATGACAGAGGCTATTTCCACATGGAGTCGGGTCTATTCACATAAGATTAACATAGATGAAGCAAAGAACACAAAAAAGTCGGTCGTACGAACAATTACATAGCAATCTTGCAAATGTGAACGAAATGAAAGTTTCTCGGTGATGCAACATCCTAGCGCTCATAATCTACCCGAAAAATGCGACCTATTTTATAGAAGGAATCGCCACTTCAGGTATGGAGGCTCATGTCATCCTGCTCATCCTCTCGACGGGAATCAAATTCCAACATAATCTTCCGAAAATGCGGCCACAGCCTCAACTGAGAATCCACGTGCGACACACACCATCCCAGCAGCTGATCAGTTCAAGACCCACTCGTCGCTCTGAGATAAGCACTCAGCTCTCAGGGCAACTCCCGTCACCAAACTATAACATCAATCATCAACCTCCATGTAGCTATGAAAACATTGAAAAGGAGGAACATGGCGGCATTAACTGTTCATTATGAAACTGATAGAGCTGCTCTTGCTCCACACCGCCTCATGTAACTGCACCAGTAATAATCATATATTCTTATGTAGGAACTCGACCACAAAGAAATACATCTTAGTATGCAGTCTTATTGCATAAAAACAGTGAAGTCCAAAATGGTTCGAGGGAATCCATGAACTTTTTACATAGGTTCATTCAAAAGAATCATAACCTCAGACATTATAATAACAAAAGTCATCGGTGCTAAAAATACCAGCAAGGCAGCAAGGCGTCAACTACAAACTAAGCACGATGGAAAAACCATCAGTCTAGTCCATATTCCGTGAGACCCACTGTAAAGTTGATGTGACTTTTTCATAAAAAATTTGCTCCATCATTTCATCACAGCAGTAAACTAGAGATATACAAGTATCTCTTGCAGAACCTTACTTCAGGACATAGTTCCAACCTTGTGATTCACTATAAGCATGCCAAGCCAGCTTTCACCGCTGTTATATTTCTGGTCCTTGCTCACCAATGCTAACAAAATTTCCACCCGAACATTTGAAGTTTTGGCAGTAATGCCACGTATGCTATGTCAGAGAAAGAGAGGTTTCAATAGTTCGACTCATCATTCTTGTGATTGAAGGGTGAACAAAGAAGGGAACCAATATATCAAACTGGGGTGATATTGACACTTTCCAGAACGTTGCTATTAACCTTCATATTTATGATCCTTGCTCGCCCTGCAAAATATCCAACGATGTCAGAACAGCCTCTACTGCCATTATCAGTCTCAAAAATTTTAGTAGTGCGGTTTTCACCTTCAAGATCTCTCTCTGACCCCTACAATATCTAAGAAAATTTTCAGCGCAAACATTACTGTCTTTGCCATGATTTGAATATAGACATATACATTTTATCGCTATCAAGATTTTCTTTGGATCTATCACATAGCCAGAACCAGAAATTTCTGGCTGTTCTAGGCATCTAATAAAGGAACTAGACAGAATGTCTCCTTGGCTTGGCTTGATCAGTTCTATAGGTAATAAAAAGAAATGACTTTATGAGTTACTGCCAATATATAGGAAATATATGAAGAAAATGAAGAAACAGATCGGGAACTCCATTACAGCCTTCTAGTAATTCGAATGTCATCTCATTGACCGCGGTCCCTCCTACAACTCTCACATGACTTTCTTCGAATCTCGACATCTGAATACATCATGTTCTGCCTGTCATGCTTTCACACTGTATCATCATCTGTTCTAACATACGCTAGCATAAACCAACTTAAAAGAAGTCTTACACGTACTTTTATCATGCATATGACCTTATCATAGAACTACTAATTTGACGTCCTCTCCAGCATCAACGTCTATAAATTCATTTCGTTCCACTTCAAATTTCTACGGCATGTAGCTTTTCAATTCACATGTCGGTCCGAGATGACTTTTGCTTTCCATAAGTGTACACAAAATTAGCTTGCTACAGGACTTTAACAATTTCCATGTTTAAGCACCAATACAGTTTAGAATGTCAACATTCAAAATGCAGAAGGAAATGTATAGCAGAACCTGAGCTTCCATAGAGGACATGCAAGCCACATAACTCATACAGCCCTACTGCAGGAGGAGAATGTGGAGATATCAAGATGATGTTTGACTCGATAGTTGAGCCATTGATGTTAGAGAATGTATCCTGTTTATCCAAAGTTGCTAGGGCACGGAGCTACCGGAAAAGGTCCCCTGTCAGTGAGCAAGTTCACTGTTGAGTCGAAACATGGCATGAGATTGAATGTGGTATGAAGGTGAAGCGTTTGAAGTATGGTAAATGGCTGTTACGCAGAGGGTTTGGGCATGACTATGCCCATTTGCTTGATAAACCAGGAGCACGGGCATCTCCTTTTCTCAATCATTGGTTGAGTATCATGCCTTTGTCTCTAGCTTATCCTTACTAATTAATGTTGGAGTACCACTTGCACATGCCGCCATCCTGCAAATATTGAACAAAAAAATTTATGAGAAATAGGAAGGAAACGGATTGTTAACAGTATTCAAAATGGGATCAAGAGATGACAAAAGTTCACTTTGGTCGGCATCGAGTTATATGAGCTTGACCGTTAAAGATATAATGCTTTTTTGCTGTTCTTGGTAATGAAAGTGACAGTTAATTCATAAGTAATATACCAGATATGATAAGGATGTGCGATTCATCATTTGTCGGCATTCAGAATCCTGCTATTGAAGGAAACTACAAAATTATCTCTTCCAGATTAAAATAAAAGAAAATTGATCAATTTGAAAAGACATTCCACCCTATCATCCGGCATTCACTAAATCGACACCGGTACATGATTCAAAGACATTAACAACTTGTGGCCAAATAAAGGAAAGACGAGATTAACAACTGCCATTCTGTAAACTAAGAGCAGAAAAGAGGAAACAGTCAGAGAGGAGTAGCTTCCGTTATAATTGGTAATGCAGAATTTTCATAGCAAACAGAATAGGAAAATGCTAACGTACCAACGTGTCACTAATTCATTCAAATACGCGTTCAAGGTAGCATCTTCGGATCCAAAGCTAGGGTGAAACTATTAATGAAGGAGAAGACTGCCATTCCTGATAACAAAATGAATGGAACCCCTTGAAAGGACGAAGTATGCATCTTCCGTCGTCAAGAATTGTAAATATTTTTTTTCTTTACTCCGTTTTGAATGACAGGTCCATCTATTCTTCAACAGACCTTCCATATTCTGCCTGCAGAAATATACTCCATGAAGGAAAGCAGAGCATGGTTTCTTCACTTCCAATGGATTTTACAACAACGTAGGTAACAGAAAAGAGTCAGAAATGACATGTGCTTGAGTAAGATATGAAAACCGCGAGGCAATGAACGATTCAAGTAGGTGGATCAAATACAGATTGACCATCAAACGACTTCCGCAGCATTTTAATCTTGAACCAAACTATGGACGTAAACCGAATACATGACCATATCATCGATTCCTAAACTAACGTGGAAAGAGAAATCACTTCACTTGGGATGTGTGGCAGGAAGTTGCGCGATGAGCGAACCCCCCCCCCCCGCCCCCCCACAAAACAAACAACACCCAACGGAGGCAACATTTCAACAGATAAAGCAGAAACAATAAGCAAGCGAGCTCCATCACAAAAACCCACACATTGGTCGCAACGAAGTTACAATACGTACGGCGAGATCTTCACAAGCGCGATCATGAACAGACCCACCACGAGAAACTAGCGATACTCACCAGGCGTTCTTCTTCCTCCGGCAATGGAGTCGGGCAACATGGACTGCGTCGACGATGGACATCTCGAGCGTTTCGCCGCCGGGCTGAAAACGGTGGTCGTAAGAATCTGGAAAGCCTAGAAATCCATACGATCCGGGCGCGCTTGTGGAGATTCGATCGGGCGACTAGCAAGCAGAGAGGTTTAGGTCGTGTTTGGTAAAGCCGAAAATCGTTTATATTCCGAAATTGTTCCCAAATATTTTCGAAATAAAAATACGTATGATAAAAAATTATTTTTAGAGTATTTCGGAAATAATTTTAAAAAATAAAAATAATTTTGAAGCAGAAATAAAAAATAAAAAAAATTAATTCTGTATTTCTAGAACAATTTTTAAAAACATGTTACGAACTTTTTTAGAAATAATTGGGAAAAATTTTATTTTTGAACACGCTGTTATCTCTTTTGACATTACACGATATTAACACTTAATTTTTTTATCAATTTATTTTAAAAAATAAATAAAAATATCAAAATAATTCATAAAATTATAAAATCAATTTTGAAAGGTTTGGTCAAGTCTTATGAACCAATTTTGAACAAAATTTTTTCTTAATTTTTGATATTTTTTCGGATTTATTTTAATCATAAAAATAGCCAAAATCAGGAAAAATAGTATTCGTGGTCATAAAAATGCGCAAAAATAGTCTATACTTTTATTTTAATTCAATTTTCATTTTGGCCTCTTAAAGTTTGAAAAATTCATTTTGGGACCACATGCCCTTTCATTGAACATAATAGTAAATTGACTAAAAAAATTTATGTTAAATCATTTTAGGCAAAATTTTTTACTTTAGAATCATAACAAAAGACTTTGATACTTTACATATCATTTCAGTCCTCATGTTTGAAAAAATTACACAATTGGACTAAAAATACATATTTTTCATTTTAATTTTCGATTTCACTCAAAGTATAATTAATATTATTTTATGGCTCCCCCTTCAAGGTAATCATATTTTTAAATATTCAAGAACATTTATGTGTGACTTATAATTGTAATTACTTCTATCTATAGAAAACATATTTGATGTTCTCATTGTCCAATTGCAATTTGCCTTCTTTTATATATATATATTTTTTATACTTGATCTCATCCATATTGTAATTTGATAAATTGAGCATAAATTACATATATATATATATATATATATATTGATCTAATTTGATTTAACAAATTGAAAACATGAGATTTAATTTGATTTAGTAAGTTAAAAAGATAACCGACCAAAAAAAAGTTAAAAAGATAAAGACATCTTAATTTTAATATATATAATTTTCTTAATTAAATGAAAAAATAGGATTAATTTTTTTTGTAGTTACCAAATAATTTTTTTTTAAGAACAAAAACTTTATGTAGTTATCAAATGCGTTTCTATTTTCAAAAATCGTAACCGGGAATAGAAACATAAAAAGTGTTTTTGTTTCAAAAATGTTCCTAGGAACAGAAGTATTACTATACGTAGCCTTAGGGTAATGTTTGTGTTCATGGGAACATATTTTGAACATAAACATTTTTTTTGTGTTTTTGTTCCCGACTACGATTTATAAAAATAGAAACGCGTTTGGTAAGTATAAAAAAAAACTTTTTTTACCGCCGCCGATGACCGGCATCAGGCGACGGGCAGCAGCCAGTGGTCGATCGTCGGCGGGTGGTGACCGCATTAGCAACGGTGAGTGGTGGTTTCAAAAGTTTTCCAAAATCGAGAAGCAATTTTTTTTTATTTCTTCAAAATTGTTCTCCGGAACAAAAGTGTTTTTCGAGACACTTTCTTTCTCTGGAGTGTTAGACTGTGTTTGATAAATACTCCCTGGAAAGTGTTTCTGTTCTAAAAGTGTTCTCGAAACACTTTTGAAATAGAAATGCGTATGGTAAAAAAATGTTCTAAAATTGTTACGAGAAACAACTTTGAAAAAAGAAGAACTTTTGGACAAAAAAAAACAAAAAAAAATTACTTGTGGGTTTTGGAACACTTTCGTGCAAGCCGCCGCCGCCGTCCTCTGCCGCCACGCCACCAGCATGGCCACCACTCGATGGCCGACCGGTCGCCCGGCGTCGTTGGTCACCCGCCAATGGTCGCTTGCCGCCGGTCGGCCGCCACCGCCACCACCGGTAGCCGGATCCTTTCTTTTGGCAAGAAAAATATATATTTTTTAAATTACCAAATGCGTTTTTATTCTAAAAATCGTAACGGGGAATAGAAATACAAAAAAAACTATTTTTATTCTAAATATGTTCCTAGAAATAGAAACGTTATCAAATACAGCCCTACCATATATAACCTTACTCCCCCAGGCAAGAGAGCACGTCGTGCCAGAGGAGCATTACGGAGAGAGTAATTTTGTAATTTCTCCATTCTGAATTTTTCGCTTGATTGTCGGACGGTACTGATTTCGGGCTTTTTCTTAAAATAATATTTTTTGAAAAAATATTTGCCAAATTAATATTTAAAAAAATATATTTACCATATTAGGTGCCGCTTCGTAATTGGGCCGCCAAGCGGCACCCAATTCAGAAGTTGGGCCCCGCTCGGCGGCCTAATTGCCAAGCGAGCGGCTGCTCACCCCCCAATCAGCAATTGGGCCGCCGATTAGGGCCCAAAATCAGGATTTGGGCTCGGCTCGACGGTCCAATTGCCAAGCAAGGCCAAAATTAATTTTTTTAAATTTTATTTATTTTTCAATGGATTCGTCTCAAAAAATTACACGAATTAAAAAGTGTCTGTTTAAGAAGATTTTTTTTTATTTCGCCTATTTTTTCGAGACGAATCCATTGAAAAAAATTAAAATTTAAAAAATAATTTCTTGATTTCGAGACTATTTTTTTTATTTCGCGTAATTTTTTACTTTTTTTTTTCAATGGACCCATCTCGAAAAATTGTGCGAAATAAAAAAAAATCGTTTCAAACGGACACCCGAGCGATGAGATATGTCCGTTCAAAGTTTTAATATAACTTTATATTAAAACTTTGAACGGGCATATCTCATCGCTCGGGTGTCCGTTTGAAACGATTTTTTTTTATTTAACGCAATTTTTCGAGACGGGTCCATTGAAAAAAAAAAGTAAAAAATAAAAAAATTAATTTCGACATTTTGGGCCCCGCTCGGCTACCCAATTGCCAAGCGGGTGGCTGCCCGCCCCCAATCGGCAATTGAGCCGCCGATTGGGGCCCAACTTCAGAATTGGGTGTTGCTCGGCGGCCCAATTATCAAGCGACATCTAATATGGTAAATATATATATTTTAATACTAATTTGGTAAATATTTTTTTAAAAAAATGCTAATTTGGAAAATTGCCCACTGATTTCCACGTTTTTCGTTGGGTTAGTTTGTCGGTCACAACTTCATGAAAAAACGTAACTATTTTATGTTTTTTCCTTGTCAAAATCTAAATAATTACTCAAATGTTCCAAACCAATAAAAGAAATTCTTATGCAAATGTGGACGTTTATATTTAGATTTCGTGAAAGTTTCGGGGATTTAAGAATAAAAGAAACTCGAAATCCATTCCTTGTAATATATGAAATCATTAGAAATATTCAAAATAAAATTTGCTTCAAATGAATTGTACGTCGCGCACTTTCACCTGATATTAATACGGACTATCTAGGCCTCTCACATTCGCATCGTATGGATGTTGACACATCAGTTCGCATCCTAAAACTTAGATAAAGTTTTTCAATTTTGAAGAGAAACTAAAAAAATGATTTCACTGAAGATGAAGTTTTGTTTATAAGATTTTTCCCCAGAAAAAAAGCTTTGTTTATAAGGGATGAAGTATACAGAATTTCAAAGCCAAGTTCGATAAACAGGGAAAATTGCAAATACGGTCAATTTTTCAAATAAGAGACTAGAGTGACAATGTCAGTATTAAATAAAAGTCCGACCTCGCCGTCCAACAAAATCTTTCGTCTGGCCAAAGGCATTTTCTTCCAAAGATATTTTCTTTTCCCTATTCATTGGACCTCTGTCGCTGGGTAGTGTCGCGTACTTGGCACCAATCAGTCCCTCTCCTCCATAGTCGGGTCTTCGCGCTAGTAGAAGGTTTGGCCGTTTGGTGAAATCGGGATTTTATTTGAAATTGACAAGGCCATTTGAGGTTATTACTTGAAATGAGATCTATTGGACCATCTTTTAAGAAAATAAAGTCAATTTGGATCCTTATTTAAAATTTTCCTAATAAACACGAAAGTAGTCATAACTCAGTTTTGCTATATGAATCACTTAAGTTCAGGCATTTGTTCTCTACAAGTAATTTCGATCCGACATAATTTGCGAAATTTGAATATGTGAAAAAGTAAAAGAAGCTCATATAAAAATATACCACAATTTGTCACTGTCATGTACCCAAATTTGCTGGTCTTCCTGGGCCGTGGTCCGAGGTCCAACTGAACTGTGTCCAATCTGTCGGCCCGTCATGCTGTGTTTCCATCTAATCTCACAGCTCGGTGACGTTCCTTTCAGAGAAACCTCACAAAACCCTAAGCAGAGAGACGGGCGACTCCTTCGAAATTCTCCGACTGATGCCCAAATTGCCCACGATTCCTTCAAAGAGATAACTCCAATCCTCGCATCATCCTCTTGGACTGGATTTTCCACCCAGCCACTTCCTCTCGATAGATCTTCGATTCTTGTTTCCTAATGCCGAGTACTGTGTGGGTTTCCGATTCGGTTTGCTAATGCGACCAGAACTGTTTCTTGCTACTTCTCCATGAAGGGCAGAGAGTCCCAGCAAAAACCCAGCTCAGAATCCGATCGAACTGTCGTGAAGTTCCGATTTTTTGTCGGAAAGGATAACGCTGAAGCTATTGGATGTGGAGCTGGTTCGGGTGATGGCAATGGGTTGGTGATGACCCTCTTATCCCTAATTACTCGCCGTCCCAGGGTTCGAGCCTCGGGTGTTGCCGCAAGTTACTTCCACACTCAAGTTCAAGGAGGATCTCGCGCATTGCCCGGGTGTGATGGAGAGGTAATCGATAAAACCGAGGCTTGGTTTGTCAAACTTGCGTGCTCTGTGTTTGTGCATTCGCGTGGTGTGGATGTTTGCTTGGGCTACTTGCGGCAGCACTTGACGCCCTCGATTGCATTTGAGGTCACTCGGCGGCTGGGGGATCCAAAATTGGGCTTTGGGTTCTTTGAGTTCAGTAGGGTAGACGTGGGTGTTGTTCATTGGGCTGTGACTTATGATATGCTCATGAGAATATTATGTCGAGCTGGTCTTCATGATTCGGCAAGGGCAGTTTTTGATTGCATGAGGAGTGATGGGCATTCAATCGACAGTGCAAGTTTTGGTTTTTTGTTATTGTCATTCGTGGAAGCGGGTAAAATTGATGGTGTGAAGCATATAACTGCGAAGGTTCAAGGCAGTGAGATAAAGATGAGTTCCCACATCTGTAATACAATGTTGAACTTGTTGGTCAGTAGGAATCAGGTGCACCAGGCAATGTCCTTGTTTGAGGAGCATTTGCTGTCGTACGCCAGTCCTGATACTTGGACTCTGAATATTTTAATCAGAGGTTTATGCAGAGTAAAAGATATCAATAAGGCATTTGAGCTTTTCAATGATATGGAGAGTTTTGGTTGTTCTCCGGATATAGTTACTTTTAACACACTAATAAATGGATTATGTAGGGTCAATGAGATAGATAGGGGGCACCATTTATTGAAGGAACTCCAATCAAGGTGTGACATCTCGCCAGATGTTGTGACGTACACGTCAGTTATATCCGGTTGTTGCAAGTTGGGTAGAATGGAGGAAGCATCCCTTCTGTTCGAAGAGATGAACACTTCTGGCGTTAGACCTAGTACGGTTACTTTTAATGTCCTAATCGATGGCTTTGGTAAGGCTGGAAACATGAGCTCTGCCCTTTCCATGTACGACAAGATGCTCTTTGTTGGTTGCTACCCTGATGTTGTTACCTTTACTTCCTTAATTGATGGGCATTGTCGAGCGGGGCAGGTGAAGCAGGGCTTGGAGCTTTGGCAGCTGATGTCTGCTAGGAACATATCACCCAATGCTTATACCTTTTCAGTACTTATCAATGCATTATGTAAGGATAATAGGTTGAACGATGCTCGCAAATGTTTAAGACAGTTGAGATGGACGAATATTGTCCCTAAACCATTTATTTACAATCCAGTAATGGATGGGTTCTGCAAAGCGGGTAATGTAGATGAGGCAAACATGATATTGGCGGAGATGGAGGAGAAGGGTTGCAGACCTGATAAATTGACATTTACAATTCTCATCATTGGGCATTGCATGAAAGGGAGAATGATGGAAGCAATGAGAATCTACAATAAGATGCTGTCAGTTGGTTGTGCTCCTGATAGCATCACCATTAATTCTTTTGTCTCTTGCCTTCTAAAGGCTGGGATGGCCAATGAAGCCTTTCGCATAAGGCGAGCTGCCTTGGAGGGCCTGAATTTGAGTCTCTCCTCTTTGAATAGGGCTGTTCCTGCTACAACGAATACAGACATAGTTGTGGCTGTTTGATGGAAGGTTGCCATGGGCTGGGCTTCGGTTTTTGCGGCTCGAGTGATTAAGTGATGTCCTTCCACCGTCATACATCCTCGCGGGTGTGTAGCTTCTTGCATGAGTCAGTTATGAAGCTGTGAGTAATCTGGCTTACTTGTTACTTCGTATTACTAATATAATAGTTCTTGATGTTCTATTTGCAAAAGCTACCGAATGTTCATCATTCTCGTTGTTGTCATCATGATTGTTCTGCTTTGCTGGTGCCACAGTTAGAGAATATTGCGGCTTCTTACTTGCATTAACAGATGCATGACACTGGATGCTAACGTCTGACATGCTTGCATCCAATCTTGGGCTGTCCTGAATGATGGTTTGGACACGTGTGCGTAGTTTTACTTTTCATGCTCTTAAAACCATGGTGCACAAGATCTCAGTCCTTGCTTGGGTGAGCCCACCTCATTGCAATCTAAATATGTTTTCTCTTTTACTTGGCGTTCAACAGTCAGTTGCTCTCAACATCGTTTCTGGTGGGCAATGATCATATTCATTTTGATAGCGTGGCTGATTCAATAGTGAACTGCTGACTGAGCTTGGAGAGTAATTTTTCCTCTTTTTTCTTTTTAGGGATGTTATCAGTATTAAGGTGCTTATGTTTTTCTTTATCTGGCAAAAAATTTCTATTCTTATTGCATTGATGATTGCACATTCATCTTAGTTTTTTTATGAAGAATGAAATGCATAGTAGATTTTTCGTAATAATGTCCATCAGTTTTTAGAGTGGATGTGCTTTCCAACTTTGTTTTCACCTCTGTTGGTTCTCAGGCTGGGAGGTAGCTCAATCTATCCTGGGCATGAGAAGTCTTTTGATGTTGTGAAGAGCTTATGCATATCCAGTATGGCAACATCAGGACTCTGCGAGGTCATACCTGGCATCCCAGCTGAATTAGGCAGAGAGCTGGAGACATTTGTTTTGTGTATAGTAGAGAGATTTTGATAGCTAACCTGGATGTCCCCATGGATCATAATTCCACAATGGAGACTTCTAGGATCAAAGCCGAAGTCTCCGGGTTATGCGTGACTAAGAGTGAGATCATCAGGAATGAACAGTGCCCTAAGGAAAAGTGCTTCTGCTATTGCAAGGCCATAATGGGTCATTAGCTTTCCAGATCCTTCAATCCTCTGCACATTTTAAATGTAAATATCTGCTTTCTTTGCTCGTCCGAAATAATTTGTCCATGTCCCATTAATTTCCAAAGAAGAAAAAATTTTAGCAGGGTTGAGAGAAGTGGTCGATTTTCGGGTTATGTTTCTTCGTAAACTAAAAGGGAAAGGATCCAACAATTCATATTCGTTTGTCGATTACATTTTATATCATTCTATAAGGATATTAAATCGGAAATTTCTGGTGGAATGCTTTTTCCTGGGTGAAAGAATGAGGCATATTTCACGAGTCTCTTTTTCTTTCCGGGCTGCAATCTATTCTGATCGATCTCGTGGAAGATGACTGACTGATAAAAAGAGAACTGTGAAGATCGCAATTTCAGGGCTTTCGAGGTTTCATTTCCAGGTACCAACCAACGGAACTATTACAGCCTAACGTATCATTGAATGAGAAGATACCGTGACATGAAGAACATTTATAGGTACGGACTTAGGACAATCTGTAAGGATATGAATGTCAGGTAAGTGAACTTCGAACTTTTGCATTGACCCTGAACTTCTGCTTATGTGTGCACGTATAGCTTGCAATGCGATTGAAGATGCGGCTACTGTTGCTTCTGGTGCAATCAAAGATAGTATTACATGGCCATGGTGAATGTCAGCATGTGCAAAACACTCTGAATTTAATCGTTACCAGTAGATAAAGGAAAGCATTCGATTCAACTGAACTTTTCCCCCTTTCGTTGTGTTGTCTCAATCGCGGAAGAGTCATGCTGCAACGCATTATTCTTGTAGCAATAGCGTTTCATGCCATACAAACTTGATGTCCCTCGAGCTTTTAACTCTGAAGGATAATATCACCTCTGAACTTAAACAAACTTTTAATTTGCTTAATATGGTTTATGAAGTTTTGGTGTGTATTCAACTTAGCACCTGAACTGTATGAAAATATTTAATGGTATTCCTAAACTTTTGGTACATGTGGAACGCCATTTACAGACGATCACCATGGACTTGATTGAGTGTCGGTGACTCACGAGCATGGCTCGATCATGTCCGGAGAGCAAAAGAGATAAGATATAAAAAGTGTAACCTCACCTGAACATGTGACGATCAATGAGCGGAGCTGAGCGTGATTGTAGTAAGGTTGAGACGTGCAATCGATTTTTGAGTGATGTTTTTAGCAAAAGCTAAAAAGGAAAGGATCCAACATTTGTATTCCATTGTTGACTGCATTCGCTGGAAAATTATTACAAAATTTCCTAAACCTTTTAAAGATCTAATAATATAGTACTTTTGATTAATTTTGATCGAAAATAGCTACGTGGTGGTTCGCTTGCCGTTCTATACTAGTGCTGATGCGGACAATTTTTGCCTTTAAAAAAAAATATCTGTAGTTTTTCTGGTTTTCTTTTTCTTTTCATTTCATTTCATTTTTCCTTTTTCCTACATCCCTTCGTCGGTCGCTGTACCTCGGCAATGGCCGACAGAGGTCGCCGACCACACCGTCAATCAAACGGTTGCTAATCTTCCTTCTCACGTAGAGACGCAAGGAAAGCCCTCCCTCTTCGAGCCAAGAAGAGGAAGAGGGCTTTCGTGTTCTGTTTTTGCACGAGATTGGAAATCAAAGAACGTCCATAAACGGAGAGACAGACAGAGATAAAACGGAGGAAAGGCGGCACCCGTCTCCCGCCTGGGATGTCCGAAACTTCGCTCTGGCTCGTTGCGTTTTCGAGTTCATCTTTTCAGGCTTATCTCCGACAGGACTTGACATCCCCCATCCAAGTCCTCTTCTATCGGCGATAGATTCATCCCTCGTGGTATCTTCCTCGAGGCTCCACACTTTCGGGCTTATGAAGGGTCGCTGGTTTAAGGAAGGAGGGAACGAGGCGAGGCGCACTCGAGGTCGTTTGAGACTGACCTCTTTGGGTCTGATTTTGGGTCTCTAGAGCGAGGGCCGTGATGCCCTCCCTGTGCCCAGCCCTCGCTATGGCCAGCGAGAGACTTGGGCGAGGGTTGTGACGTCCTTGTTTGTGCCCGGCAGCCTTCGCTGGTAATCACCGAGGCCCCGGCGAATGATAGAAGCAAGTAGGAAAAAAAAGAAAAAAAATTACAAAAATGGTCCACATTAGCATCGTTCGTCCTAACAGCCGCCTGCCTGCCAACGTTCACATCATCAATTGCTAGCCAAAATTGGGCGAAAAGATTATATTGGCCAAACTAAAAAGTTTAGGATCGAAATGAATGTCGTACGACATATTTATGATATTTCGGATGATTCTCCCCTATGTTTTCATACATTGCCTATTGATAACTGTATGAAGTTATTGAATGGAAAATGTTACCATGAAGATAGCAATTTGAGAGCTTTTGGTGTTTTCAGGCACCAACAGGGCCATTTCATGGAAATTACCAGGAAGAATATTTCCACACATACTTTGGATAATGTTATGTCCTAGTAATGCTGTAAGATACAGTACAATCTCAACTGTAGAA
Source organism: Rhodomyrtus tomentosa (assembly GCA_028455895.1). Classification (NCBI taxonomy): domain Eukaryota; kingdom Viridiplantae; phylum Streptophyta; class Magnoliopsida; order Myrtales; family Myrtaceae; genus Rhodomyrtus; species Rhodomyrtus tomentosa. Next base: position 40,283,834 of record JAPCWY010000004.1, read on the forward strand.
TCACACATCATCTTGCTATATTTTTCATAAATCACTCATTGATTGGGAGATCGTGTTGTGAAAAATAACCGAATTAGCATGTCAAATGAACAAATAAATGGATGTGAGCTAATCGATCTATGAACTTTTGCTTATCTTTTCACATATGATTCGCCCCACGATTGGAAAGATGTCGGCTACGGTTGCTTCTGGTGCAATCGAAGATGGTACTACCTCTCCTAGTCTATTTGAACATCGCATGGCGAGTGTCCAACACCGTGCAGTTAGTCGATTGCGATTGGTAGATTAGCGAAAGCGTCCGATTTGAATGAATATTTTTCCCTGTTCAATTCCGTTCCGTGTCAATTGCGAACCACATTTTCCTCGGCTGCAATACGTTATTCTTGTCAACGATAGTGTTTCATGCCACACAAACATAGTTAGGAAATGATAAGGTCTTCGTTGACATAACAGCAGCCATGGGAGTTGCGGCTGCCCTGAAGATTATTTTTGTACACTGAAGCATAAACCATTCTATGCTAGCTACATTGTAGCACCCGGCCTCGAGGCGGAGCAATAAGTTTTGAATCACCCGGCACACGAGTCCATAGGTTCGTCGGAAACAATCTAGGCCACAATAGGGTACGATGCACAAGTAGCGACACCTGCAATTCAAGGCGGATAGATGAGGATGGAGTATAAGTAGAAAGTCAAGCGCGGAAGGAAATGGACGTGAACTGAAACGACGGCGAGGGATTTCGAAAGGGTGGTTATCCTGGCGCCGTTTGGAGGTAGGGAGCTTACCACACATGTTCTTCCCCATCTCCATCTTGAAGTACCCGTTGTCGCCCCAGTTCTCTCCCCAGGAATTCTTGATGAGCCAGTACGGAACACCGTCTTCGATTCCATATCCGACGGCGAGAACAGCATGGTTCACATCCTGATATAGAACATTGGGTTTTTCATCAGATTACATATGCATCCTGACAGGATAGATGCTCAAAGTAAACGTCGCGGTTGAGATTTATCGATGTTTAGGAGGCTTTATGATTCCTGTGCACCGGCCTTCTTCGGACATGATAGAGATTGGAGATAGTAATCCTTCCATTTTGTTAGGAAATGCTCACCATGGAAGTGCTACCACATGTATCGCTGGTGAAGACACCGGACTTGTAGAGCTGGAAGCTTCTCACGACCTGGAAAGCCACGCTCACCGGCCGGACCATGGCAACTGCATGCTTTAATTCATCCTCAGCACCCTGAATCCACCATGTATTGCACATATGAACATACCGGCAATTCGAATCCATCGATATGCAATTTCCGGATCCTTTTTTCTTTGTTCCCTTTGTTTTGGCTAACTCTATAGGTTGCCCTCGAAACTTACCATGGTGATGTTAACGGAGTCCAGGACTTGGACACCGACTTCACCAGCTGAGAATTTGCAGGAACCGTCCTTTGCAGTATAAGGATATGCTTCCTCGGTATCAAGGCCACCGTTGTACTTGACGTACTCGAAGGCTTGGGACGGCAACCCGCCACGGCAACCAAAGTTGTCGAAAGCCGACGCGCAGTCCACGAGCTGCTGCTCGGACAGAGAGATTCCTTTCCCGAATGCTTGGTGATAAGCAGCCTCGAGAGCTCCGGTGGCGCTGCAAAAATTTCAAACTAGAGGTCACTAGAAGTCTAGCATAAATGATATCTCAATGAGCTGCATGCGGAGCTAACAAGCGTGTTATAAACTAGGGAGAGGGGCAAACATATGAATCTAAGAGAAAAGAAAGGAAAACCTGAAACTCCAGCAAGATCCACAGGAGCCTTGATTCTTAATTGGGCTTACGATGCCATCTTCTCTCCAGTCTTTCTGCATATAGGAAAGATTGGAAGACAATAAGGAGTTTCTTTATTATATAGCTAGTAGCAGCGGAGTAACTATCCTACTGTGATATAAGCCGAAAGCTTCCGATCGAGGAATCGCTGTGAAAAAATACCGATTCAGGGAGAACTTCGCCGGAGAGCTTGTGGTTGCCCTTGGTGGTGGCAGAGCAGTTTTGAGATGCTCCCAGTCTGTGCGTCCTGAACTCCTCCCAGCTCCAATCAGCAAACTCTGTCAACCCGTCAAGCACTAATCAAACTCAACGACAACAGCAGCAACAGCTAAAAACACCTGTCTCTTCCGGCCAACGAGTCTAAACGACTATGCCGAATTGACTGTTAAGTTTGAAAACAAGACATAGAGAATGAGAAATTTTCCAAGAACTGTCACGTACGATTGACAGCAAGAGTGTAAGGCAAGCCCTTCTTGTTGGTGGATCGAATGAGCTTGAGATTCTGCCTGTAATTCTCAAACCTCAGCTTGATCTCCTCCGCCGTCTCGTAGCTCTTCCCATACCTAAATCAAACACCAACACCAACACCAACAAACGACGACAATCGAAAAGGTCGTTCAACAAACTTTTAATGGATAACAAAGGTGAAATCGACAAACCGAGCATGAGCGATGTATGTTTCTTTTAATATTATCCTACTTTCCTCTGTCGGAGACAATTAGAACTTCTTTTGATTCTCTTCCGTTGTTTATATATCTCTCTTTGATTGTGCATATTCTTAATTGTGCCTTTTTATGTGCTCCTCGCTCTTTATCATCAAAACATACAATGATCTCACGATTCTATTCTCCGCATTATTCTCATCACAAGGAGATTTCGTGTGCGCCGGTGCACCCGAGTGCAGATATCATACTTCGCGTCATCTTCATTTTGGAAAACCACTGATATCCTCGATCCTTAATATTGTCTGTCTCGCCCGATAACCCACATCGGCATTTTCTAGCGTGGCGAGCACTTCATTTGAGGAAGCCATCAATCGCCGCAACTAGACTCGCTGTTATGTTGTAATAAGGCCACGGACACCACCACCAGATCCTTGAATTTTTCCGCGAGGTCGGCCTCATGCTCGATGGCAGCATCCTGTCGCGGCAACATGCTCCTACCATGTAGCTTGCACAGCAGCCACGACAACACACAATACAGTTACGTCAATGTCAGCCGGTTATCTCTCTTTATCCACTCGGGCATCTTTCCGATCTTTTATCCAATCTCAAGTTGATATCGTCGAACGTGCATTTTTTAGACAATTATCTAATAAGTTTTATAAGTTCAAATGTACTCTTCATTTATTAATATCCCCAGTTCTAAGTGGGTATTGATGTCTAACCCGTGGGCGAACTGTACGAAGGACAGGGCGTGGCGGGTGTTGCCGACGGTCTGGAGGATGGAGGACTCGAGGTCGGAGCCGTCGGAGGCAGCTGCTGCAACGGAGCAAGCGATCGCGGCGAGGAGGAAGGAACACAGAAATCTCACACAAGCCATTCTCTCCCTCTCTCTCTCTCTGGTTTCCAAGAACTGTGGGTCGGGAATCGAACCGAGTGAACGAGCTGGGATGATAGGCAGAGTGCGAGGATGGGATCTTTATATTGACGTAGAAGTGAGAGAAAAGTCAAGTAGTTGCCAAGCTGGCAATGGCCCAACCAAAGCTCGCCATGTGTGTAAACCCGATTGCGTTGTATCTTACGTATCTGAACGAAAGGAAAGAACTTGGGCGATGACGTGGAATCACCTTCTGTCGGATTGTTGTCCGACGTGTCACGACTTGTGAAAATGAAGTGTAAGATTGTCGACGGCTGAAAAATTGGAAGGTCATACGCACGCATAGATACTTTATGTAGGGCTTACGACAAGATACACGTCTTCACGAGACAGTTATCTAATGTTTACTTTGATTGTTATGAAGATAAGAAATTAAATCAGAGTCTAATAATTTCACAACAAACGAAAATTTACTTTTACGTCTGTACATGAGAAAAGAAATGCCATGTTCATGTAGAATCAAGCTCAAGCTGCGTGTCAAGCCATGAAGGTTATGTAAGAAATCAAGTTTGAGCAATCAACTTCGCCCGATTCTATTCGATTCATTGGTATCAAACTAAATTACACCAAGACAAGGGAAACTCAAATCGTGCCATCCTTATTTGCCTATTTGGTTCCTGCTTAAGATAAAACAACCTCAAATATAAAGAGGATATAAGCTCAGATAAAAGTACGACATGAGATACGTGAGATAAATGTATATAGGATTTATTATATCGATGGCATAAAAGCTATTTATGTTAAATAATAAAGTTCTTAAAAAAGTTATAGAATAATGTGGATTCTAATTTAAAAAAAGACAAAAAAAAAATAAAGGACAAATTTTTTATTTATATTTTTTACATGTGAATTTCTTTCTATTCTGTAATATATGTTTGATATATGTATATACATAGATATATATACACTTCATAGTATCTATATTTATTAGATACCTTACGAAATTATAGCAGTTTAATTTATTTAAATTTTTATTAAGAAATGATAGAAGGGAGTAAGATAAAAATAAAACAAGGAAAAATAATTAAAAATTAAATAGATAAAAATGAAGTAGAAGAATCTCGATTTTAAATGAACAAATTCAAGCTTGAGATAAATCTTTCTAATTCACTCTATCTCCTTTTTATATTGAAGCTTCACGGTTACTCCGTAATTACATTCTTCATGTTAAAGCTCCACGTAAATAGCGAGAAAGTCGAAGCTCCTTCTCCATAGCTCTCTAGCTCAAGTTGAAAATCCACAAAAGCAATAATGGAATCGAAACTCCTCTTTTCTATACCTCCGGGGCTCCTGTTGGAATTTTACGGAAGTGGCAAGAGAATCAAAGTACTATACTATTTGGAACCACGAAAGTGAATAATCATGTTTTCTCTCTTTTGTTAGATTTTGGTGTTTGCTGGCTAATCTACCTCATCGATATTATTGTGGTACATCTACGTTTCTTGTCTTTGCCAAACTTGTTTAAATGGTAGATAGTACCACAACTATAAATTGATCTATTATCTCCATTAGTGTTTTTATGATTTCTTTACCGGAAAATTATGAGAAATTCTTATCATATCCATTTGTGCATTTTCAAATTCTTTACATTGATATATTGCTCATACAAAATGATGGACATGATATGATATTAAAATATCTCGCTATATTGCTGCAATCACCGTACAACTGATATGATACAGCAAAATCCCTGTATTTCATATCCTGCCCTTCCTATACCCTCGCTAAAAATTCAGATAACGAAATGTAGGCAAAAGTTCTTTTTCTTTAATTTTTCGTCCCCAAGAGAATATAGAATTGGTCAAAAATATAGAGTTGGAGATGAAATTTAGCTCTCTTGAGGTGTTCCAACACGAAAAGTCGTGGAGATAGGGTAACTTGGTATCTTCACATGTTTTACGATGAAAGGCTTGGGTACATGTCATCTAAAAGATAAGAACAAAGTAAGAGGAATCCAGAAAAATAAATCTTAATCCCCCTTTATAACAGGACAAATTAGATTTAAATGTTCTTTTAATTGTCATGGTCACTCAAACGATCCATCACTTGGGAGTGCGTGCGTGTGAGCGAGTGAAGCGGCCGAGTCACCATCCACCATGACTAATCTGTCTCTCTCGGTTGTTCATTTCATATATTCAGTGCCCACGACCGAATCATTTTGCTTCGCGCGTGTGGTAGTATTCGACCGGTTGCATTATTATCTCAAAAACGACATCTACGTACAACATTCGATGATAGAGATGATGCTGTCCTTATGGTAGGATTTCTAGGAGATTGACGCGGTGATTGATCGAGGGAAACTTGCATTTTGGCTGGCTAGGAGCTAGACATCTTGTCTTTATTAAACGTAACAACATTACTATGTGAAGAATCTTTGCCAGAATACAAGTCTTATCACTTCGCGAACCACCGAGGTCGTACGCTATGAAGAGTGCCAATGAGGACGACGATGCTCGGTGTAAATCTAATATTGTGCGTCATCAAATAATAATAATAAGGTCGCGTTCCAATCGCTCATTTGGATTTGGCCGGCATCCGCCCTTGTTCATGAGATGAATTTGAGTGTTTAATGGACCCGAGATTTATCGCTATTGAGTAGGCTTCTCCACCATAGAAAAACAATGAACATTCGACATATTAGGCGAAGGAAAAGGACACGTATGGGCTAAAATAACGTAAGTTCCGATGGAAGATGATGTAACATCGCCGTTCCATGCACGGCGCACGGAATTGAACAAGAGGAAAAACTAATTTGGGGGAAAGTACCAAAAAATACTTAAATCTTTAATTTGATCAATCTTAAATCTTTAATTAGATCAATTAAGTCCTAAATATTTTGGCAATTTATCAATTTTGATCGGAAATCATTGACATAAATATCGTCCGTTCTAAGTGGCGTGACCGACACTAGCGCAGATAAATTTTACAATTTCAAATATTTTTCTGAGTACCTTTTTATTTTTAAGTCTTTTCTTTTCTTTTTTTCTTTTTTAAAAACTCTAGGTCAACGCCCTTGCCTGCAACCTTGCCAAGTTCTAGACAAGGGGCTCATGGCCCTCACCTATGGTCGGGCATCGTCGCCCTTGCCCAAATAAAGCGAAGGGGTCATGGCCCTCAACAGCTAACATGTTAAGATCGTGGCCCTCTCCAAGATTTAGGCAATGTCCTAACACCCACGTTGGCCCACGATTGGTAAAAAAAGAGAAGAAATGAAACAAAATAAAAAAGAAAAGAACAAAAAAGTTAATAAAATCTTTTTGAAATGGATCACATCCGCACTGGTTAGGCCATGTAGGACTGCCAGTCCATGGCAACCATTTTCTAATAAAATTGATCAGATGAACTATATTGAAAAATTGTCAAAAGGTTTAGGACCCAATTAGCATAATTAAAATATTTATAAATAAATTGGCACATGGGGAGAAGTGTCAAAAAGGTCTTAAATCTATTGCATTTGAGCCAAATTCGATTCTAAATATTTTTTTTGTCTCAATCTAATCTTAAAATTTTTGCATTGATGTCAATTTAGTCATAAACCTTTTATTGATGTCAATTGAGTCCTAAACATTTTTATATTGGTGCCAATGTAGTTCTAAATTGGCTGATTGAATTAGCACAAATATGAAATATTTAGGATTGAATTAGCATCAATGAAAAATATTTATGACTGAATTGACACAAAAAAAAGTTTAGGACACCAATATAATAAGTTTATGACTTTTTTGACACAGGTGCAGCAAATTTAAATCTTTTTTTTTTTTTTTGTTGGTACGTCGCCCAACCTACTTGATTTCATGTTACTGGACATAACCTCCCTCTGAAGGAAACATGTAAGGTCTCAATAAGTCTGGCCAGACGGATCGGATAATTTCGACAGATGCAAAGTTAGAAAATTCGACGGCTTACGTGAGTCGATGAAGTTGCTCGATGATGATTCCTACTCACGAAACTTTGCTATAAAATCAGGATCCAGTAGCTCCTCCCAAATTATAAAAGAGCAAGACGAATATCATCATCCGACTTCGTCCCCACGATTTAATTTAGGCCTAAGATGATAGAATCAACGTAAGTTAGAGACCATGAGCCCATTACAAGCCTAGGCCGTCCAATCGCACAAGGGCGAACAAGAATTGTGAAATTTCCGTCCAAGGGCACAATCGATGGGTTATTTTACAACATTTGTATGGACAGATGACCATTTGGGAGGGTTCTTTTGTAATCTTTTGATATAAATGTTTACATAAGATAACATTTTTGGAAAAGAAATTCAGGACATAATCGAGACTTCCCGACAAAATTCGCAATTGGGTTTTTTGTCTCTAATTTCATATGGAAACTTTCCCGCGCGAATGTTATAGATCTTTCCATTGCGATGATTGTTTCTTGGTGAATGTCACGACTAAGTAATCTGATTTCTGTTTTGAAAAGAAGGGAAAATAGGGAAACCACCGATCCATTCTTTCTAACTATTGCTATAAATATTGGATGTGTTCATTTGAAGAATATATGAGGACATTATCAAGATAGACCGATATGAATTCAGAATATGGATCGCAAATATCATTCGGGATCCTCAAAAATTCCGGATGAGCATTCTTTTTAGTCCAAATGGCATGGCACGACGTTCCATATATATTGGCCAAAAGGAACCATAAAAACTGTCTTCTATCAATTTTTTTTTGATTTGGATTTCTCAGGTTTTGGATAAAGGTATTATTAATGTTGATTTAGATTTCCCAAAATCCCCATAGATATATATATCTTTATTTATTTATTTTTACATATTTATATTTTTTTTTGCTCAAGCGATCTTGTTTTTAGTTTATGGATTTGTTCATCAACAGTCAACCCCAACTAATTTAAATAAAGTGGTTATTAATGTTTATTTGAATTTCCCAAGATGCTCTTTTCATTACGAAATTTGAGAAAATTTTGGAATTGTGAAACTTATTGAGCATTTCTTTCCCGGGAGATTTGGCTTTTGCTAACAAGTTTTTTTGTCCAGGAAAGATCTTGAATCCCCCTTTTGACAAAATTTGGTGGGAATTTGATTTTCTGATGAGTAGGGTTCATAATGGAGGTCAACAATATGTTCTTTCCTTTCCCAGAAACATAGCATTGGTGTGAATTTAATGCGTTATTCTTGCAAAGAGAGTGTTTCATGCCACACAAACATAAACAGGTATTTACGAGGTCTTTTTCTCAAGTAACAGTAACCTTAGGAGTTGCAACTGTCTTGAAGATTATTTTGTGCACTAAGCTAAACCCTTTTATGCTACAGTACAGCACTCCATCTCGGGAGAGCGGAGCAATTCTTCATGCGAAATATATATCTTGAATCACCTGGCACACGAGCCCATCAATCCTCCGGAAACAATCTAGGCCACGACAGGGTATGACGCACAAGTAGCAACGCCTGCCATTTAAGACCGTTAAGAGAGGACAAGAGTAACTTAACAGGAAATTAGTCACAGAATGAATCGACATGAGCTGGATAGAGTTCCAACATCACAGTTGATCCGATGCTGTATATTCCAGTTCTTCTGCTAAAATCAAAGAATCTTATGGAGGGAACTCACCACACATGTTCTTCCCCATCTCCATCTTGAAATATCCATGGTCGCCCCAGTCTGCCCCCCAGGAATTCTTGATGAGCCAGTACGGAACACCATTTTCAACTCCATAACCAACAGCAAGAACAGCATGGTTCACATCCTAATATAGAGCATTCAGTTTTAATTAGACAAGAGCATGAATATCCCTTGCAAGCAATACTTAATTAACAGTATGGAATCAGATTATATGCATCTCGACAAGATAGATACTCAATGTAAAGGTCATGGTTGAGTTTTATCGACATATAGAGAGCTTTCTGATTCCTTCGCAGTGGCAGCCTTCAAACATGATCGAGATGGAGATAGTGTTTCTTTCATTATATTAGCAAATGCTCACCATGGAAGTGCTGCCACATGTATCACTGGTGTAGACACCCGACTTGTACAACCTGAAGTCCTTCACGACCTGGAATGCCACGCTTACTGGCCGGACCACGGCGACTGCATGCTTTAGTTCATCTTCAGCGCCCTGGATCCACCATGTACGCAAACATAAACATTTAGGCAATATATATATATATATATATATATATATATATCTTTATAAAATTTTCAGACCCTCCCCCCCCTCTTTTCTTACTTCCTTTTCTTTGGATAACTATATAGATAGCCAACGAAACTTACCAAGGTGATATTAACAGAGTCGAGGACTTGGACACCAACATTATCAGCCAAGAATTTGCAGGATCCGTCTAGGGCGGTATAAGGATATGCTTCCTCAGTATCAAGGCCACCGTTGTACTTGATGTACTCAAAGGCTTGGGACGGCAACCCACCACTACATCCAAAGTTGTTGAAAGCCCTAGCGCAGTCCACAAGCTGTTGCTCAGACAGAGAGATTTGTTTCCCGTGTGCTTGGTGATAAGCTGCCTCAAGAGCGCCAGTGGTGCTGCAAAAGTTCAAATTAGAGGTCACTAGCAGTCTAGCATAATGACATTTTGATGAGCTGTGAAGGTATAAATGTGTCATATGCTGAGGTGAGAGACATTTGAAAAAAATAAAATAAAATAAAAAACCTGAAAGTCCAGCAAGATCCACAGTGGCCCTGATCTTTAATTGGGCTTACAATGCCCTTTTCTCTCCAGTCTTTCTGCAAATAAAAAGATTGGAAGAAAATCAAGATCCAATACTGACATAGGTCTCACCATTCAATGATCTAGCAATAAACTCTACCGTAATCAGTAATGTAGTCCTAGGTCTGATGGGAAGTATTGAAACCTCGAGCTAGGGAATGATTGTTTCAGCAAGCACTTCCAATTGGTAAACAGGAGAACAAAAATTTCAGTCACCATGGATGGAGCTAATGCATTTTTGGCGCTATCACTGGATTGTATATAAATCATTCGAAGGAAACGAAAATATGGTGCCAAAGGCAAGGCTGCAAGTAGCAGCTGCTGCAATTAAGCAGAGAAAATGCCAGTCCATACAGAAGACACCACACGGCAAAAAGTAGCACAGCTGCTAGTCTAAATTAAGTTGCTCTATTCCATCGAACAAAGGATGATATAGGAGGAAAGCTCCTTTGAGTCAACGTTGTGAAAAATACCATTTCGGGAAGAACTTCGTCGGTGAGCTTGTGGTTGCCCTTGGTCGTGGCAGAGCAGTTTTGAGAAGCTCCCAATCTGTGCCTCCTGAACTCCTCCCAGCTCCAATCAGCAAACTCTGTCAACCCATCAAGCACAAATCAAAACCAACGACGACAGCAGCAACAGCTAAAAAATTCATCTCTTCGGCTTCAGGTTACGAAACAAATTGCACGACTATGATCAGATTGATCTTCAGTTCTAAAGCAAGAAATTGAAACGGAGAAATTTCCAAGAGCTGTCACATACGATTGACACCAAGAGTGTAAGGCAAGCCCTTCTTGTTGGTGGATCGAATCAACTTGAGACTCTCCCTGAAAATCTCGAACCTCAGCTTGATCTCCTCCACTGTCTCGTACCGCTTCCCATACCTAAACCAAACGCCAACACCACACCACACCACACCACACCACCAGCAACGACAAAAATCGAAAAAGGTCAAAACTTCAGCAGAGACTGGCGAATCGACGAACCAAAGAACACACCCGGACGAGCAATTGTCAAGTGGGCGTTCATTTCTAACCTGTTGGCGAAGCGCGCGAAGGAGAGGGCATGGCGGGTGTGGCCGACGATCTGGAGGATGGATGACTCGAGGTCGTGGAGGAGGCTGCCGTCGGAGACGAGCCGGATGGGGTTGGAGTCCTCGAATCTCGTTGCTGCGGCAGAGCAGGCGATCGCGAGGAGGAGGAAGGAACACAGAAGCCTCGCCCGAACCATTCTCTCTCTCTCTCTCTCTCTCTCTCTCTCTCTCTCTATCTGGCTTCCAAGAATGGCGGGTCGGAGAATGGACTAGTGAACGAGAGGCGGAGACAAAATGCGCAGGATGGGATCTTTTTAATTACGAAGTGAGAGAAAGTCGAGAAGATACCAACGAGGCAATGTCCAATACAGGCTGGCCACGTGGGTGACCTCAATTGGATCGTGTTTTACGTATCGAAATGAAGGAAAGGGCAGGGGATTGTTTATTTGTATTTTGGATTTTTTGACTTGTTTCTAATTATGAGCCTGACGTGTACGATGACGTGGAAACACTTTGTGTTTGATTTGTTGTTTTTTTTCGGTCAAATGTTTGATCGTGTTGTTTGACCGTCACGAAATATACAAAATGGAGCCTAATATTGCTAAAATGAATAATTTTTTGAATATTTTATTGTAATAATTATCTAGTGAAATGTTTTCATTGTTAACGGCAATTTATGTTTAGATTTTTTTAGGTGGACAATGAAATTTATTTCCATTCATTCATTTTATAAATGATATAACCGATCATTCTTAGATAAATATATTCCAAAACATTAATTTCCCGGGAGATGTTGTAGGCAAATTTTTTTAGCAAGTCAAGGCACATTTAAGACATTTTATAATTTATATGATACCGTCCTCATGATAATTTTTTATTGTGTAATTCATTACAGAATTATCTGTCCATTGTCCTTGCTTGAAATGATGCTCTCGACCGGACACAAGTTCTTAAAGGCCACTGAGTAATCGTTCAAGTTACGTGTTATATATTCTAAATCAACTCGTTAACTATTTGATCTCGAACTCAACCTTTTTCCAATTCGAGTTCGCCAATCTAGATGAGACTGGTTTTTTTTTCAATCATGAAATTTCTCAAAAATTGCTTTTGGGAAACTTATCAAACAACTAAATGAGGAAATTTTGCAATTTTCGAGTTTTTTTTTTAAATCATGAGTATTGCCAAAAAGTATTTTCGGTGCGTTTACCAATACCAATCAACTAAACGAGGATATAGTGTAATTTTCGAGGCTTTTTTTTAAATAATGAATTTAGTGTAAAAATGTTTTATGGGCACTTATCAAACAATTAAATGAGGAAATAGTGCAATTTTAGTTAGCATATTGTACTCACGATGCACAAAATCAATACTTCAAAAATCGCGTACTTCCTCGTGGGTCTGGATCCCTTGCCATAAGGGCACAGGTGCCCTGCACCCACACTCATCACTCTTAAATGTCATATCATCTCCTATTTAAGGGGATGATATGACGGCCAAAATCGTAGGGATCCCCTACCATTAGCGAGAGCCCTTTCCTCATTAAGCATGTTTAACGATTGCCTTGATGTGGTCGTTAGCAAGACTCCCCTTTTTTTAGCCTGCTTGGAGATGAAGTCGAGTTTGGAAATGTGTGATTTGAATTGGTTGGTAAATCTAATATAATTAATCTAGTTCTTGTAAATCCTAGTCATGTTCATAATCCACAAGAGTAAAAAACACGCAAGCGATGCTTTTTTTTTTAATTTTTTTTTTTTACGGATTCGACAAAAGGCTAATGCTAAAGTCCAAACACGAATCGGCTTGGAAGTTACGTTTCGATACGTGATTAAATTGAGCTACACGCAAAAAAGAAACGCTATATTGAATTAACTTCACCTATTCTTATTCTATGTTCAATAGGGTTGAACCTAATTAGACAAAGACAAGAGGACAACTCACGTCTATGTGGTCCATAAACTTCACTTAAGGGAGATTCTCTCGCTATCTCGCCCGGAGAATCTGGGATCGGAGATTTTTTGGACCAAACATCTAGAGTTGGAGATGGAATTGAGTTCCTACTTGAAAAGTCAAACAAAACTCGTAGAGATGGACAACTTTTGATTTTTTTTTTTTGCCCCCATTTTGACGATGAAGGGATTGGAATAAATTCATTTTGGGACGTGCGAAATGAAGAGAGGAAATCCAGAAAATCATCGAGCATTTAGCGCAATTGGAAGTCTCATATGAGTTTATAGGTCTTGCCGTCTATATCGAGAAGTGCGCCGACTAATTCTTTATAATAATAATAAAAAGACGCCATAAGTGTGATATATTTCGTATGACACTAATTTTGGTGCCATGACTATTCAAACGATCGGTCTTAATTTTCTAAAAGATTTAATACCACCAAAACCCTAATTTGGTGCACTCGTACCACATTTTAACCAAACTAATTTTTGCATCACAATAACCCTCGATCCGCTGCATTCTTGCCTCGTTTACCCCAAAAAAAAATGTCGCAAAAAAAATCATAAATTGGTCCACCAGTATCATATTTACCCTCGAGAAATCTCAAATTTACCATAACTCGGGTGTGAATGTAGTAGCAAGGATTTATCAATTAGGGATAAATGCGGCACAAGTTTACTAGTTTTTTTATTTGTGTGTTGCAAAATTAGTTTTTGGTAATTGTGGCACGAGTGCATCCGATTGGGAATTGTCGTGACACAAAAAATTATGTGGCATGAACGTACCAATTCTCTTATTCTTTGATGTCGTAATACCAAAAAAAAAAAGTACTTACCACAAATGCCCTCTTTTCAACGCCACGTCGACTTCTCTAAGGTTTAAGCGTCTGATTGAAAAGTTACACTATTGAGATGAATGTTTTTACAGCACATAATACCTATGTGAACGATTAAAAAGTTATGATCCGAAATTGATTGTACTGCTAAAGTTACGAAACTTGTAGGTGTCACTACTTTTCCCAACTAGCTTCTCTCCCTAAACGAAACAATTATAATTTATAAGTACACCCGGTTAACAAGTATGGACTTTCGAAAAAAAAAATTGAAGAACGGACCAGATTATTTTCCTTCTTTTTTTTTTTTTTTTTTTGGCCCGGGCCCGGGGGGTTGTCACGTGGTGGTGCACATGACCAGATTATTCTGCTTCGTACGTGTCGAATTATTATTTACAAAACAACAAGAAGTGTTCAGATCAGTGATAGAGACGCCGTGGGTCCCGCCAGATGAATCGGGAACAGGGAGATATTTTTCAAGCCCGAGAATTCGACAAATTATTAGGACCTTTAACGTTGTGATTGGTCCAAAGGAAATTAACATTCGGGCCCCACTAAGAGCGAGACGCCCTGTCTTTTATGCCGATGACATGGTGATATTATTCCTACAAGAGGAATCTTCAAAACAAAGCGTACACGTCATCACTTTGCGAACCACCCAAGCGTGAACTGATGAGGGGCTTTTTCCTTGCCCCCTTTTTTTTTTTTTTTCAAAACGTGCTCGGAGGACATTCGATTTTCCACGTCATCAAATACGGACGGCGTCGGGCTCGGGCCTTTTCATTGGGATTCGGCCCGCATCTTACATCGTTCGCGAGGTAACTTGAGCGTTTGATGGGACTCGACGAGACCATAGATTCAATGAGCCGCTCCTTCGTAGAATGAATGGAAGTTCGATTTTGCTAGGCGGGAGATGATGACATGTGCGGGCCAAGATAAACCCGGGAAAAAGTTCGATCGGAGATGACTCAAGACGGCAGTTCTTGTGCACGGAGTCGAAGAAGAGGAAGGACTCAGGCGCGAAATGAAATTCCCGTTTGAAACGATCGGAACTCAAGACTCCATTTGATACCGTGTCCACAGAGTCTAACTCAATTCTTGGGTGAATCAAGCAAGATCTCGCTCGCTAAGCCTCATAGGACGCGATCTGGGAAGTACTTTAAGGAAAAAAGTACAAAGGTGAAAGCTTCGACGGCTAGCTTGAATGGGTGAAGTGATCGATGATGATTACGACGATCGCGATCAAGCGACTCCTCCCGAATTATAAAGAGCTAGACGAATATCATCTTCGAATTTTGTCCCCATGATTTGATTTGGGCCTAAGATGATAGAATCTACCTAAGTTAGAGACTACAAGCCCATTAGAAATATAGCCCATTCCGGTCGGTAACGGGCCGTACAATCGTAAAACATTATATAAAATGTGGGACCGAGTAGGGAAGATAGGCAAAAGGAAATAATCAAATGATGTTTATGTCCCCATTTATATATCCATCTTCTGTCCCCCATCACGAGATTGTCTTGTTTGTCGATCTCATTTTGAGTGTGTGTATATATATTTTATGCTTGCACAGTAACCTTGGCTCAGCAGTACTTGACTTATTTCGCTTGTAGCTGCGCTGGCCGTTGCAGCAGCAAAGTCGACCACGAAGGACGCATGCTATTCAACTCCAATGGCAAAGTTGATTGCAAACTCATGCTGTTGGCCTTCGACTCTCGACTTTTCACTTATCATTTCGAAAAGCCAATACCATCACCTGGTTTGCCGCGGTAAGATGATCAACATATTGAAATCTTGTAGCCAACAAAAGCCCGGAGCCAACACGCGCACCCCACGCGCAGGAGCACCATGGATCCACAACGCCCAACCTTGTGCAATGCTGGTTTTGACCAATTCTGTGGTTTGATTTCATGGGAACGAATATTTTGGGACACTGCTCGGTTTATTTTTAAAACCCAAGTTGATTTGTTTCAATTCACCTTGAATTTGAGGGGATGTTAAAGGCATTTAGATATCAACTAGAGATATTTATGATATTTTCTCCGACTTTTCATATTTATTTTGATTATTTATAATTGATATGATTTTCTTATATCGTAATATCGTAAAACTTATAAATGCGCTAATGTATTCTTCATTGCGTTGTACCCAAGTGTATACATGTTTCTCAATTCTCCCTTCTGCATCATCGTTCCCAACTATTTTTAATGTCAATTTTTTTTTTTCATTTTTCTTCTTCCGCATTCGTGAGGTCGAGGCTGACCGTTGACTCAATTCGAACATTAGGGTTTGTCCATCGCCTTTTGTCCATCCCACGTTCCACAGGTCATCCATGAAGTCATTTCCTCATGCGATTTTCCAGTTTCTACCATAACCGCCAATAATCTAAATCTCTTGGGAAGAAAAAAGGCCAAAGTGGCGTGACAGCAATCCTTAAAGAAAACGAAAAAACGTGGTCAATGCGAGACATGCTTAGCATTCGTTTGAATGAGAAACTCGGCTATTAGGTGGTTTGGTGAAATTCCATTAGGTGGTAGGTAAAGGTGGTTGTGTGGAACTTTCGTGGCATTTGGTCACCCTCTTTTGACCATTAGAACTAGACGATCACGAACAATTTTCCAAAACAATTAGCAAACCCTTTTACATAAAATTGAATTTTCTTCTGGTCGGAAGAGAAATTGTATTTATGGGGACTACAATGTGAAACAATTCCGTCAGATTTATAAATTTTGATTTTTCCAGATTATGTAAGAGAGGTATGCAAAGTATTCTCAAGATCTGGCTTCGTATTCTCCTCCCAATCTCTCTCTAAACCCCGTTTGTGTTATGTCCGTGGTGGCTGGTGGCGACGCCGCCGCTTTGCCTTCTCCTAAAGTTTTCCCTTGGCTGGGCTGTGATGCCAATGCAATCCGTGTCCGCCTTGAATTTTGTATTTTCTCCACAAGCTTTTCCTTTAATTTTTTTAAGATGTAAATTTTTTTTCCTTAAGTTAAAACTTAATTTTTTCAATGGAAAGTCCACTCGATGAGAAACGGTGTTATCATTAGAAGTCTAACAAAAGTTTAGTTCTTGGTAGCATATAGTAATATCAAAATTTAACGGATTTAATTCATTCGATAACGTACTTCAAATTCTTTTTATCAATCTCGAGTTCTAACTTGGAAACCTGGCTTTATATGTGTGCAAGATTTGCTTCGGTTTTTTTTTTTAAAAATTATTATTATCTATGATTGATTGGATTGTCCAAAGTAGAAGAATAATACGTAAGGCAATAGAAATTGTTTCAACATAATTCAACGAGAGAGATAAAGATGGCTAGGATCAAGAGAGGGACAGCCACGCAAAGAGAATTAATGATGGTACATATGCTGAATCATCGATTGATAATGTTTTGATTCTTCAGACAAAATTGTAATCCCCCAAATGAAAATTAGCAAAAAAAAAAAAATTAGGAAATTGGGCTGCCCTAACAAAATTTAAGTTGCAAATTGCAGCCTGCCCTGAAAGAGGCAGACAAAGTCTCATCTAGGCCCTTCTGCCTTAGCTGGCCTTGTCCCACTACATATTTTTGGTCATGGCTCCATAATTATTGGATAAACACATTACATAGCCCCATTTATTTAATCATGTGTGCTCATGGACAACTAATGTGGAACTTTTGCATTCAAATTAAGAAAAGTTTTAATTTGGTGATTGGAACAAGACCGGATCACATAAGGGTCCTATTCTAATTGGGTGGGGGAGCTTCTAGAATGTCTCAAAAAGGGTGATTTTGTCATTTTATTATTTTTATTTTTGTTGTTTTCGAACATTTTTGTAGGTATTGCGAAGGAAAAAGCCAAAAGATTTATTTGGTGAAAGCAACCTTCGGAGTCACAAGATCCCTGTCATGACCATCATGTGATTTTATTTATATGATCTTAACTTGGAGTACTTGATGATCTTTATAAAGGGATACTTGCACCATATATTCAAGATCTGAGACAACATAAATTCATATGAATAATTAATATACGACGGGTATGGTTTTTGATCCCGGTTACTGATTTCAAGCATCGGAGGATGGGGCGGTGTTTCCGAAACTGAATCCAACCAACCGATTCCGTCTGGTTCGAACGTTACTCGACTTAGTCGGTCTGTCTTGCTCAACCCTAATTTCTATGCCTTTACAGATTGAAATTGTTTAATATTCCGTTTCAAAGTATTGCAAAAGAGAGGGGGGAGGGGCGGCGTGGGGTTAAGAAGACTGAAAATTCTGCATCACATCCCCAAGAAAAAGATCAATCTTTGAGTCCCAATTTTGCATCAGATTCATTTGAGAAAGTTACAATACTGCCCCTTTGACTTTCTGAAGGCTGACGCCATGGAATATTGTCCCTACTACCTACTCCCACCTTGACCAAATCACTCACCATCAAAAGTATTTTAAATCTTCTCAATTCTTGTTTCCCCCCCCCCCCCCCTCAACTATTGATCAATCCACATTTGAGTGCACAGCACTTCTTCTTCGAGATCTGCTGTAATCGAATCCGCCGAATCATGCAAAGGAGGACAGCACCAATATATATATATATCACGAAAAAAAGGACAAATCCAAGTGTCTGCAGCCGATAATCTTGCTCAAATTCATCATTGTTTTCTTGTTTTATCTTATTGGTTTCCTGAAGAATGAACAGGAATGAACCAGCTTACCCAGGAAACAGGGAGGAGGATCCCTCAACCACTTACCAAGTGGACTGTTCTTTAATCATCTAAGGTCAACTGCAATTTTTTTGCAACTGTGTCATCGCCATCAGATCTGCAGAGAGCAAAGACTAAGCACCCAACTTTTGGTTAGCTTTTAGAGACTAAGATATAGCAGAAGTCTTGGCTGTGTTCAACTTGTTCAGAACCAGAAAACAACCATTGTCTATCCGTGGGGCGGATAAAGCTTCTAGAATCCAGGAACAGGAGGGACAGAGAAGAGGCAACCTAACTCAGACATGGATAATACAGACAATACGGGAAAAAAGAAAGTGTTTTGACACGTGGGTTCTGACTATAACTCATGTTTAAACAGAATAAGCAAATAGGGTATACGGCTGAATTAGATGCAAATAGGGTATACGGCTGAATTACACGTGCATTTTATTCTTGGCCTTAGCTTGTTGGATCTGTTCATATAAGTGCACCAGAAGAAACCAAGAAATCGCCTTTTTTCTTCAGCTTCGAGAGCTTCCTTTTGTTTACCTAATCAAGCAAAGCTGATTAATGATTGGTCAAAGGAGAAAGTAAACTGCTTTATTGCATTGAGGAAGCAGGTTTACCAATCCACTGAGCAGTCTTGAATTCTCCTCCCGTGCCTCCTCACATCATCAGGAGCTTTCATCAATCATCATCAACATCAACAACAACTTTCATCAATATGAACCCAAAATCACATTGAGCCTAAATCCAATCTGAAAGCTAATTTTTTTTTTTTGGGGGGGTGGGGGGGGGGGGTGGGGTCAATTAAGTTTGTTACCAGTTGTGCAAAAGTCAAGAGGGGCAACCATGTCCTTGTCCCTAGTGTAAGGAGACTCGTGACAATGTATGAAATGGTCAATGAAGTGCTGTTTCCAAACAGCACTTTCATGTTATGTACTGGAGGAATTGCCTGCTGTTCTGGGGAGATACAAGGAATTCAACAATGTGAAAAGGGAACAGAATAAAATATTATGAAAAGAAGAAGATAGAACAGAAAATTCAAATGGGTTGTGTGAGGAAGTTGCAGGCCTGTCTGAATTTGAGGGCAGTTGGGGATTTGTATATATGGTCATTGAATCATCTCCCTTTTAAGGCCATTACTTGCCATTGTTCCATATGCAACTTTCTTGCTTGATTACAGCTGAAACTTTTCCTTAATTATTTCCGAGTCGACGGCCAAAGAAATGGTCCTGCAGTTATAGAATCTCGGAAGCCAAGCGATTTCATCTGCATTATCGATGGCGGTCAAGAAGAATCTGTGGAGCTACGTTGTGCCGGGCTGTTGCGGGAAGGGAGCCGAGCCCTGCAGGTCCAAGAAAGTGGTGTCCAAGCAGAGTTCCTTCCAGAGGCTATCCGTGTCGGATTTGAGCAACCCGAGCTTGACGCTCTCGGAAGACCTTTCCATATCTCTTGTAGGGTCAAACCTCCATGTGTTCACCCTCCAGGAGCTCAAGCTGATCACCCAGAGCTTCTCGTCGAGCAACTTTCTTGGTGAAGGCGGGTTCGGGCCAGTTCACAAGGGCTTCATCGACGACAAGCTTAGGTCAGGCTTGAAGGCTCAGCCGGTGGCGGTCAAGCTCCTGGATTTGGATGGCTTGCAGGGTCATAAAGAGTGGTTGGTAAGCCAAGCTTGCCCTCTTGAATTCACAATCTCATGACGTTAGAACTTTTCCTTCTCATCATGTGCTAAAATCATTTCTCTTTGGCAGACAGAAGTGATATTTCTCGGACAATTGAGGCACCCTCATCTGGTGAAGCTGATCGGCTACTGCTGCGAAGACGAACACCGGCTCCTAGTATACGAATACATGCCTCGTGGCAGTTTAGAGAATCAACTATTCAGAAGTATACACTCTGTTCTAGCTTTGAATTATCTGTGCAAATAAGCTTCTAATCACCGCATTGCCTATAAGTTAGCTTCTTCAACAAGCAACGTCCGATGATAACCCGGTTGACTTTGGCTTTGCTTGCAGGATATTCGGTTTCGTTACCGTGGTCGGCAAGAATGAAAATCACTCTGGGAGCAGCAAAGGGCCTGGCCTTCCTGCACGAAGCAGAGAAACCGGTCATATATCGAGACTTCAAAGCCTCAAACATCTTACTAGACTCGGTAAGCTGTGTAGTAGCGCCATCAGTGACTTTAGTAATCCTGAAAGCAAAAGCTTCGATGATTAGGATCTGTAATGTCTTGTGCTAATGTATGCTCGGTCATCGTTCTGTTTACAGGATTATACTGCGAAGCTCTCAGACTTTGGACTAGCGAAAGATGGCCCGGAAGGGGACGACACTCACGTTTCGACCCGGGTCATGGGCACCCAGGGCTATGCAGCTCCTGAATACATCATGACAGGTAAGAACAAGAACACGATCGAAAAGCACACTGTAATAAGTCCTTTAAGATTACCAGGTCGCTTACATTCCCGAGTTTTCCTAAAATCAACTCTACTAAAATTGACGTCAGGTCATCTGACGGCGATGAGCGACGTGTATAGCTTCGGAGTAGTCCTGCTGGAGCTCCTGACGGGGAGGAAGTCCGTGGACAAAACCCGGCCTGTCCGGGAGCAGAAGCTGGCCGAGTGGGCCAAACCAATGCTGAGAGACCCCAGAAAGCTCAGCCGGATAATGGACCCGAGGCTCGAGGGGCAGTACTCAGAGGCCGGGGCGAGGAAGGCGGCCGAGCTGGCTCACCAGTGCCTCCGCCACCGGCCGAAGGAGAGGCCCACGATGCGGACCGTGGTCGAGACCCTCGAGCCGCTCCAGGACTTCAACGACCTCCCGGTCGGCACGTTCGTGTTCACATTCCCTCCCGACGGCGATCTGAGCAAGAAGGGCGAGGCGAGAGAGAGCGACAAGCCCAAGGAAGCGAAGAGAGAGCGCGGTCACCATCAACACCATCAACACCATAACCAAAGGCATCACAGAAGATCATCTCCCAAGTCTGTGATTCACTCAGACACTGCTCTGGGACACAGAAGCCATAGACAAGGATTGGGTTCACCATTGCACCAGAAAGGGTGAGAAGAAGATGGTTAACAGATTGAAGGGACAGTGTAAATAATCACAGGGTTATATTTTCGGCGATGGCATTGGATTACAATTACATAGAGTTGATTATAGAGTTGAATTGCAAGGTTTTCTTTTTTCTTTGAAGGGTTTGCCTTATTTTCAGTTTCAGAGGCTCATTCCCCCCTCTCTGTTTTTTAATTTTTGATTAACAGTCTAAAATGTTGATTAGTTGATTCTTTTAACACAAGTGTAATATACAGAGCCAAGTGAGCGAAATGACTGATTCAAGAAGTTCCCATCTTCTTTTTAGCACTTATTTTCACATTTAGTGCATCACTCCATGATTTATGCCAATGTTGCTACTATCCTCTATGTCAATATTATGTTTGAACTAAGCAAAATGAGCATTGAGGCAATTTAAGCTAAAAAATTGAGCATATAAATGTTATTTTAGGGAGGTAAAATGACACAAATAGTCCCTAAACTTTAGCAGAATGTGCTTCTCTACCTCATTATTTTTCGCGAGACACGCTCTGTATAAGTCCGAAGGCTGACTATTCACTCACGCTAAATTTAACAAATTAATACACGAATTCCAGGTAGACGTTTTTTTTTCATGTACTTTCTTTTTGGTCCGATCATCTTTAATTTTCAAAATAAAACCGAAAATGTTACTTGTTTGGGACTTTGACTTGAGAACCAAGTTGGGAGCCGAGGTTCAAACGGTTGAGGAGGAAGGTTATTTCGTATTATTATCTAAAGATATCTATAAAATATGCTTTGAACCATCTTGCTTGTTTGTTACTTTTTAGGGAAGACCTAGCAAAATATCCATAAACTTCGGCATAATATGTCATGCCATCCATGAATTTAGTCCAATGTGGTCCTCAAACAACTTCTAAATATTCTGTCTAATCCTTAGAGAGTTTTGATTTATTCAATCTTAGCTAAATCGTATCTAGTTGATATCTATGCTATTTTAATTTCCTAATTTACAAACTTAGCTAAATTGAATTAAGAAAACACGAGCTACACAAAATTGGGAAAATTTGTCCATTTGAAAAATTAAGAGTAATTTTTAGATTAATGTATGTGTTAAATATGTCTTAAATTTTATGCACTCAGTTTGGTTTATCATCCGATCCGGCATAATTTTTTTGTGCGGTCCAAAAGTGAAAAGAAAGTTGAGATTTGATTCATGACGTGGAAAGTTGGGCCGATAGGCCTAACTTAGAACAAGCGAACAAATCTCTATAGAGGTACAAATAGATTTTTATGGAGGTTCGGAGGCAACGCCCCCAAGAAAAATTTTTAGGCCCTATTTTTATGTTACGGCTAGGGTTTGTTCTGTAGTACCTATGATTTCGTTATATGAGAATTTTGTGAGCCGTGTGCTTTGTTGAGTCGCGAAAATCGAATTCTGTAATATATAATATCTTTGATTATAGTGGAATCTTGTCTTTTACCTCGCCCGTGAACGCAGATCACCTTGATCAAACCACGTAAATCCTTATGTTCTGTGTTTGTTTTTCCGCATTTGTTTTAACAATACGCACGAGCAATCTATACATAAATTAACATTTATCTTAAATATTCTTATGAAAATACTTATTTTTAAGGATTAATATTTTACCATAAAAAACCTTAAACTAGTATACCTATGATAAATTTATATTAAATTAATTTTTTGACCATAAAAAACTCTAAATTTGTACATCTGTGATAAATTTACCCTTCGTCAAATTTGATTAATACCACGAAAAATTTCAAATTAATACTGACAAACAGAGGGTAAGAACCTTAAACTAATATACCCATGAACTGCAGCGTGTCATCTAACTCAGTAATTTGATAGTTAAATTTAACGAAAATTAATAGAGGTTAAATTTATCACATGCATACTAATTTGGGATAAATTTATTATAAGTGTACCAGTTTGGAGGGTTTTTTGAGGTTGAAAAAATAATTTATGGTAAATTTATCACATGCGTATCAGTTTGAGATTTTTCATGATATTAATTATATTTTTAAATTAAAAATATGACACTTGAAGAATCCGATTTGCTTTTATTATTAGTATGTCCTATAATTATTTTGGCCAAAAAAAAAAACGTGTCGCGTCAATAACATCATTACCATTAATTTCCTTAATCACTCGTATTAGGATTTAGGAGCACACTCCAATGTAATATCGCAAATTAACGACTGAAAAAGGGAGGAAAAAAAATTAAGAAAAGGGCAGAAAACCGCATAAATTGGCGGACTTCCATTGGCTTCTGAAAAATACGCAGTAAAAAAGCTAAGGTCTCTTTTCGACGCCTCTCTCTCTCTCTCTCTCTGGAAAAAATCTGCTTCGCAGTTTACGATCAGCCATGGCGACTCTCGACTCCGACGTTCCTATGGTCCCCGCCGGAGAGGGATCGAGCAACGGCGCTTCTTCTTCTTCTTCGAAGAAGCCGAAGCGATTCGAGATCAAGAAGTGGAACGCCGTCGCTCTCTGGGCCTGGGGTAACTTTTTTCTGTTAAAAAAGAGGGACAACAAAACCCTAATTCGTGATTTTTGAACTGTGTCTGTAGCTGGATTGCGTTGTGATTGGCGTTTCTCTTGCAGATATCGTGGTGGACAACTGCGCAATTTGCCGGAACCACATCATGGATCTCTGTTAGTGGCTAACCTGCCTTTCGTTTTTTTTTTTTTTTTCACCTGGACTTGTGGATGTTGGTTTCTTTGATTTTTTGTTTGGCGATTTGGATTTGGATGTCTAATTCCTGAGTCTTTTCTGCAGGCATTGAGTGCCAAGCGAACCAAGCCAGTGCGACCAGCGAGGAGTGCACGGTTGCTTGGGGTATGCGTCCGTTGAAACTGCTGTTTATTCAAGCACCAGTAACGTTGTACTTGCGCATTGTTTTGTTCCTAGTTCTATTATTCCTATACATCGTTTATATAGAAGGCCCACTTGTGTCAATTGGATCGACTTGTAGGAGTTTTGTATGTGTCGTTGTGCTGTATTGTTTTTCCAGCCATAGCCCTATTGCCTGTGCTGATGGTGGAAGAGGGTTCTAATTGGGCTTGATAATGTCAATCGATTGGTTTTCCTCTCTCTTCCTCGAAGTGAATTCTCTTGACTCATAATGCTAACGTTTATCAAATTTGAGTGAGCAATTTATAGGAGAGACACATTTTAATTCTGAAAATCTCGTCTCTAAAAGAGTTCTCGATTTTAATCGAGACGTTAGAGTGTTCCTTTCTACTTGAACAGATGCATGAACAAGTCTGCATGCACTATTCTCAGCGCCGATAAAATAGAGAACCAATAGGAGTGAGGTGGATTCTTATCGATTGTGCTCAAATTAGTGTTGATAAATTAAGGATTATGTTTCGATGGTCAAAGCTGCTAAACTTTAGGGGACGATTCTTGGTATAATTTTTTTTAAGTGCTTTGAGATTGTTCATGCTATCATCTCCTTAAGGCTCCAATCATTGTGAAGGGTCAGTCTGTCAAATGTTCTCTTCTTCTCCTTTTGTGATCCTTGCTCACAGTATCACCCTTTCTCTCTTCCTTTCTATTGTCCGCGTCTCTGTCTGTCTTTTTACCGTAGGAGGCTTCTTGATTGTGGAGTTTTTGTGGCTTCTTCACGAATTATTGGTTTCATTTCAATTGATTGAAGTAGCCTCTGGGTTTCTTTGCATAATCTAATTGTACAATTCTCCCTTTCGCATTATACAAATCACGTTTTTACTTTATATGGAGGAGGCTCCTTCATATTCTTTGTGATCTTCATGAAGAGCAAAAAGGTAGTGATGAATCTGATGATTGCTCTAAACCTATGAGGTACCTTGTCTGCACATAGATACATAACATATATAGAGAGGCCTTTTTGGAACCAAAATGATGAGAGTCCTCAAAGGTGTCTGTATTAGAAATCCAAGTTAGGGCGATTGTGGTGCGCTCTGGTCTATGATCATGTGACTTTCCTTATTTAGTTCTCTGACATTGTTAATTCTTAGTGCGTTCTGAATATTGGCTCATTAATTTGTAGACATTAGTGAATGATAGTCAAACCCATTTTCCACTTATAAGTGAGGATGTTGCTTGGGAAGTTTAGAGCACATCTCCTACTCATTTGACTTGTTAGCATGTTAACCTGTTAGAGTCTATTTTCGTATGTGCATTACAAGACTCCCAATATCCTTTTGGTTTTGCTGTTTTGGTCCATGTATCTGAGAAACTCGGGGGTTCTTTTATTTTGAAGTAGATACTGGAACTATATTTCCAGGTAACTTGTGTGGTCCGGGTGGCTATGCAAGGAACGTGAGAAAAGAATCATCTGCTTTTGGAAGAAGCCGAAGTTGATTGATTGTGTCTAACCTAAGGTTCACCTTGGGATCTCTGGCCACCGCTGCTTCCGCTCCTTATAATGTCTTTGTTTAGTTTAGAAACTGTGAAATGTTTGAAGTACTTCCACTTCTTTCATTTTTCTTATTCTTCCATTTTTGTTTGACAGTGATAGTGGTAGTGATAGTGATAAATTGATGAAAAATATCTGGTTGCATTATCTTTTAAGGATACACAAATATGACGATTTACTGCTCCTTTTCATGAACGACCAATTTAACGCCATCTTGACTTCAAGGGTAAAAGTCACTCAAGCTCATCGGTAGCTTAGTCCCTGTTTTATGAGAATATGTTCAAGCTGTTTTTGTTTAATGTCAGTTGCTAAGATTTGTTTGAATATTGCTAGTCCTAAGGTTTCTGTTCCGAGTTATTGCGATTGTGGTGCGCTTTGGTCTATGATCACGTGGCTTTCCTTATTTAGTTCTCTGACATTGTTTATTCTTAGTGCGTTCTGAATACTTGGCTCATTAATCTATAGATGTTGGTGATGATAGTCGAACCCATTTTCCACTTATGGGCGAGGATGTTGCTGGGGAGTTTAGAGCACCTATCCTACTTATTTGACTTGTTAGCATCTTAACCTGTTGAGTCTATTTTTGTATGTGCATTACAAGACTCCAAGCATTCTTTTGCTTTTGCTGTTTCAGTCCGTGCAGCTGAGAAACTCTGCTGGTGATTTGTGTTTGGAAGTAGATCGTGGAACTATATTTTCAGTTAACTTGTGTCATGTTCTATTCATCAGTCAAATAAAATTCACCACTTAGCTACTCTAGGTTGGGGCTTAGGTCTGGGTGGCTATGCAAGGAACATGAGAAAAGAATCATCTGCTTTTGGGAGAAGCCGAAGTTGATTACTTGACCTGTGATTGTGTCTAACCTATACGGTTCATCTTGGGAGCTCTGGCCACTGCTGCTTCCCTTATTTTGTCTTTGTTTGGTTCAGAAACTGCGAAATGTTTAAAGTAGTTCTACTTCTTTCATTTGTGTTGTTCTTCCGTTTTTATTTGACAGTGGTGTAGTGATAAATTTATGAAAAATATCTCATGTATTATCTTTTAAGGATACACAACTATGACATTTTTTATTGCTCCTTTCCATGAACGACCAATTTAACGCCATCTTGACTTCAAGGGTAAAATTCACTCAAGCTCATTGGTAGTTTTTTTTTTTTTGGTAAGTCAAGCTCATTGGTAGTTTAGTCCCTGTTTTATGAGGAAATATTCAATCTGTTTTTGGTTAACGTCAGTTGCTAAGATTTGTTTCAATATTGCTAGTCCTTTTGAAGGGTTTAATCATTGTCGCAGTTTCACACTGAGTTTTTGGTTTTTTGTTTCATCCCGTTTCTTTTGTGTAGTAGATGTAGTTGGTTAAGCTCTTGCTTTGTAAAGAAAGGAGGTCATATTTTTGCAAGACAAAAATTTGCGAAGTCGTCGAATGGCATCTGAAGTTTAGCCAGAATTGTTGTTGGTCTGTGACATACTCTTTGAAATTGTTTATGGCTCCTTTTCTTAGTTTATGTTCACACATTATCTAGTTTGTTCCATGACGAAGCATGGCTTTATTTTGTGACATTCTGTGTCTCCAACACCTTGTATACTTTTCTTAAAAGTACGAAATAACATCCTTTGGATTTTATAGGAGTGTGCAACCATGCATTTCACTTTCACTGCATCAGTCGTTGGCTGAAGACTCGCCAAGTATGTCCACTAGGTCAGACTCTAAGCCCAATCATCTCTTTTTCTCTTTCATTTATCTACTCCTTTTTTGTGAAATTAGTGGTTCATTTTTGTGCTTCATTTCCACAGATAACAGCGAGTGGGAATTTCAGAAGTATGGCCACTAAAATTTCTTTGAGTGCCTTTCGACTTGTCTTATGGACGCAGTAGCGTGCAGTTGACGTTACGAAGAGCATTTCTCGTTCTCATTTGCTCCATTATATCCTTGAAT
This sequence comes from Rhodomyrtus tomentosa, assembly GCA_028455895.1. Classification (NCBI taxonomy): domain Eukaryota; kingdom Viridiplantae; phylum Streptophyta; class Magnoliopsida; order Myrtales; family Myrtaceae; genus Rhodomyrtus; species Rhodomyrtus tomentosa. Next base: position 40,311,813 of record JAPCWY010000004.1, read on the forward strand.
GAAGTTAATTGAGTATTTGATGCTGCAAACTGGTTATACCTGCTGTAACATAATCTAGTGTGTTCATTTCGAAGTAATTCGTGCGGTGCTAGATATGGACGAGCTACACTAACATTCAAGGATATTTTATCATATTTATGCTTTCTTTCTATTTCGCGCAGATACATTGCTTTCCTTTAGCTCGTGGCTTATTTTTGTACTGGGATTCAGTCCTAGCACTGTGATCCTTTGGCGATCAGCCCTGGAGATGAAGTACATATTGATATTCAGGGGATTGCGCTTATGGCCAGATTGCGAATTCACCCCCATTACTTCGTCCATAAGGCTGCTGGGGTTTCTATTCATTCAGCAGCTTGGTGTTGCTCATTAATAAGATGTAGGAGAATCTTTATCTTTGTTGACCGGGGAGATGTGATCTGGCCAGGCAAATGACCCGCTAGGGATGGGATGCTTGAATTCGACTTCTCCTATTGCTCGCGCGCTGTTCTCGGGATGCATTTGGGTGGAATTTGATGATGCGTTGAACGTCGTTTATTCTGAGGCGAGTGCTTTGACTTGTCGATGCCATCACGGAGTTGATTTATAAATTACGTCCATGGCCCCAACAAGTTACCTTTTGGATCTTTTGGATTTTTAGCGAAGTTGCCTGATTTGTACCTTTTCAATCAGGTCGTTCTTAGATGAAGTCTGTGGCCTCTTACGAAGTTTGAAGTGATTTTCGCTTTGGCAAGCTAAAGCAAATGGCGACGACCGTGGGGGGGTGGGGGTTGGGTTGGGGGGGGGGGGGGTGGTGGTGGTGGTGCTGTTATGTATTACTTCGCGAAAACGAAGGGTAAAACAAGGTAAAAAGCGTCGTCACCTGAGAGATTCGAACTCTCGCGGGGAAACCCCATGTACTTAGCAGGCACACGCCTTAACCACTCGGCCAAAGCGACTTTGCTGTTCACACTTCAAAACAATTCGCCAAGCTTCACTACGCTCTGTGGACCCCTGAAAGGAAAACGCCTGTGGTGCTTACTGCTTCCCAAACTTCCCAGTAAGAACCACGAAACGATGCCTCTCTTGCGCGTAAAGCGCGTAAATAATGTTGCACTGATTATCATATTTTGTACATGAAGCGACCGTCGGACCGAGTAGAGAAAATCCCATTTTCCCCAATCATCACCACCTCACTAAAAATGATTCCGATACATTCAGTTGGGGACCTTGTGGTTATAGTGAATACTACATTGTTCTTCAATTTGATACACAGGACTAGCGATCAGCAACTCATATATTGTTACAGGTGTATCGTCAGTGAAGTCGACATTTATAATAGTACGTCACGCCAACTGATGGCGTGGCGTGCGACGCTCGTATTGCACGTCCACGGTCAACTTCATCATCACACCTTGCTCATGTGTTGGCATCTTCCCTTCCAAAGACGCCATGAATGATCAAAGTTTAGTTCAGATTGCCTAAATCGAGATCGAAAGGCAACGTCCTCCTTTTGGTAGCCCGCCAAGGTACACACCGACTTGACCGAATCATTATTTTTGTGAAGTTACATCCATGGTCCATGGACAATAGAGATTGCCATTTCTAACTATCGGACTCCGTATCGATTCCGATTATTAGTCCATCAATCTCAATGAACATGTTCATAAAAATGTCTATACTAAGATTATAGAATTACGCCGCGGGACCGGACAAAGATCTAACGTGCTCTTATATAAACGCTTTTCCCAAATGAGTGTCACAGTCAATAATAAGGAAAACAGATTGTTTGGGCAATTATAATCTTGACTGTGATAACTTAAAAGTTGTGATCACCAATTTGAAGCATGTATCTTGCACCGTACCCATACGTCACTATGCAATTGCGTCAAGTTTACAATTAAAGCTTATGGCATTCATATAACTGCTATGATTACCAGATCTCTTTTTTCTTTTTTAGATAAGTTATTTTGAAAGCCCAAAAATTTATCGAAAAAGTGTAATTAAATTTAAAACTTAAAAAAAAAAAAAAAGCAATTAAACCCTTTGTGCCATCACCATTTCTCTCTCTCTCTCTCCCCCCGTGAAGGCGCCATCCCACGAAGTTACCGGAAGATCGATCAGTCTCTCCTCCTCCGCCGTCTGCCTCGACCGCTGATCTCCTCTGACACGCAGCGCATCACCGAACTTCGGATTCTAGCTCCATCGTGCGTATTCTGCTGTTTCCTGCGTACATTTCGAGCTTCCTGCTTTTCTGTTTGCAAACGCCTAAGGTATCTCCGAGCACGCGCGTGTTTTTCGTTATGAGCAAATGGCGAGCTCTCGCGCTGTTTTCGGCACTCGCTTGTAGGGATTCTGGAGCTCGCGATCTCTCCGCGGCTCGTCGTTTGTCTCTGAATTTTGGAAATCCGCTGTTACACTAGAATCCGGCGGAATGCGGTTATTCTAGATTTGGATCTCGGATCGAATTTTTCACGTGTTCTCGAGCTGTGTACGTACTCGCTTAGAAAATCAGGAGGAGAAGAGAAAAGAGATAAGAACGAGACGACGTGTGTGAGTCTTAATTGTGCTGTGCGTGTAGACCTCCCAATTAGGTGCATCCGGCGATTTCATATTTATGGGCATGCACATGGTGACAATGTTTCTTACGGTATTTGGCGTTTCTAAACTGCTCTTGGAAACTATAGAGTGATGCCGCTGTCCATTCTTCTCTGAACTGATCATTAGTTGTTTGGATTTTCTTGAAATTTCTGGCTCTCTTGCATTTGCTGACTGCGGTAGCTCTGCTAAGACTTTTCGGCTTTACGATGTTGCAGATGGGCGGGAGCGATCTAACCATGCCAGGGCGTCATGAGACCAAAACCGAAAGCTCATTGTCGGTTGAATTTTTGCTTTCCTGCCCTCGATCTGAGGAAATTTTCATATTTGAAAATCCATTGAACATGAGCCCTCTGCATTGAGCTTGCCACCTAACTTCCTCCGTAACAAGAAACAGAATGAAGAGAACAGATTTATAAATTAAAGCTGACAGAAAGAAAGAAATGAGGGAATTTTGCAATGCAGGCATTGCCGTATTGGTTTATGTGAGTTGATGGCCCCATGAAAACCAGCCGACATGAAGGCGCTTAACTTTGTTATCTTAAAGTTTGCAATCAAATCAGTAATTGATGTTCTTATATGATTGTATGATTTCGAGGTTTTTTGTTTTCGCTTCACTCATTGTCTTGCCCCGACATGACATGCAACCGAGCAAGATGTTCGGTATCGGCCTTATGTCGATTTATCTGGTCTTTCTAGTTTTGACGTTAAGCACATCTATGGGTGTGGTTTCATTGAATGGCCTTAGTTGACTAAAGGTCAAGGCATGAGGCAGGGGAACTCTGCCCGGGGTAGTGGGTACTCATATGTGGATGCGTCCTACTCTCCACAAAGCACAACTGGCTTTGCGCCTGGTGCCTGTATGATGTTAGCTCATTTTCTTTTTGCTTACTGAAAAAGTTGTATCTTTGGAATGGTTGAGCTGCAAGCTAGGCCTTGCAAATGTATCTATTGGATGTACAGTACTGAATTATCTTTTTGGGAGTTCATCATCTCCAAATGCTGATGCTTTTTATGTATTGGTAGTTGACATGCTATAGTTGTGGGATTGGCTTGGGACGTGCCATCCGTGCTTCTGACACCACCTTTGTTATTTATTCATTTTCGGAAGGGAAGAAACTGTCGATCTCGAATAAATGAATGAATATATTGATGACGCGAAGAAAGTGTCAAATCATAGATATGTTTCTTGTTTTGTATGCGAATGGTTGCTTTTTGGCTTGTGACTGGAGAAACTAACAAGCACATTGCTGGGACCTGGATGAAGGCTACATGCAGGATGAGAGTGAGAATTGTGGCTCAGTTAAATGAAATTCACTCTTCTCATTCTGGTAATGCATCTTTCCTCTCTCTTTGTTCTGGCCGGGCATTACACTCTTTAACTTTGTTATCTTAAAGTTTGCAATCAAAGCAGTAATTGATGGTACTTATATGATTGTATGATTTCGAGGTTTTTTGTTTTCGCTTCGGTCAGTTTGGTGAATGAAGGCATGATCATGCTATGTATGGAGTTATCATGTACTTTTGTGTGATGCGGACATTGATTGAGAAGATTTCGCATCCTCAAGAGAGATAGAGATGGAGAGAGAAGCAACAAATGCTGGGTTTAGTTGGGAACTATAGAGTAATAGCAGATGACACAACTTCACTGTATTGGATCACCATGACAATTATACACATTCTTCTTCAACCAATTTACAGCTTCCACATACGTACACCCTCCACAAATTCAGGAATCTACCCACAAGAATGCGACTGGACTCCTCACGCGGTGCTGCCGGTTCCTCCAGGTGATCGACCCCCCGTGAACCTCGTCCGTCTTGTTCCTCGCCACGAACGTCACGCTGTACCTCTTCTTCTCCCCCACCTTCGTAAACACCAGCCTACTCGGCCTCACCGTCACTGCAACTGTGCTTGGCACCTCCACCACCACCCTGTACACCGAACCAGCGTTCCCAACGTTTGTCACCTCCCGCGTGTACCGCAACACCTTCTTGTTGGGACCGAACACGACCGAGAACGATGGATAGTTGAGCTGTCCTGGGTCGGAGAGTTTCGTCGAGCAGGTGACGTTCGTCCGTCTCACGACACTCTGGACTTGCTGGACCGTGTAATTGAGGGAGCAGACGAAGGCGATGTAATCATCGGCGGTGAGATCGTAGATGAGTCCAGGCGAGAGGGCCTTCTTTGGGTTGATGTGACCCGCTCCGTGGGTCCACGGGGAGGATGGGCCTCCGTTGGCTGAGTCGGTGATGGGATTCTGAGTGTTGTCGTGGACATAGGCGGTGGTCATGAGCGCCGATTTGATTGCGCTTGTGCTCCAATTTGGGCGGGCGACTTTGAGCAGCGCGGCGATGCCACTGATGTGTGGGCAAGACATAGATGTACCTGAAAACGGAGCCGTTAGAAAAAGATGATTATTTGCTCAACAGAGGAAGGACGAGAGAAGTATGTAGCGTCAACGAACCTGACGCGATTTGGAACTGGATCCTCCTTTTGTCAATAGGCAATTCCGAGGGGCTCAGATCATCAGGCCAAGCGGCCAGGATGTCAACACCTGGGCCAATCACGTCAGGTTTCAAGATCTGCGGGGACTGGTAGTATGGCCCTCTTGAGCTGAACGCAGCCACCACCGGCGTCGGCCTGACATTGACCTGTTGTGCGCTGGTAATGACCAGAGCTGTAGGGTTGCGATCGGTCTTGGCATATTCCCTGATCACATTACCTGCCTTTGCACCTATGTGAACGGTCGGTATCATGTGGCAGTCTCCCAGCAACTCCTCCCCGCCGTTTTCCGCCGTGTTGACCAGTATCATCCCCACTCCGCCGGCATCACGCACCACTGCGCCCTTCTCGACCCGGGCATTTTCCCCTCTCTCGCAGAGCACCACCTTCCCGCGCACCACATTGGGATCGAGTGTTCCTGGCATGCACAAGTTGCTCCGGTTGCCTGTGGTTATGTAAACCAGGCTAACCAGCTTGTGCCCCATTCCCGGGCCACCACACAACGATGTTCCGGTGAACCGCAACTTGTTGCCAAGCAATGCAGAGGCGGGGAATTTGCGGTCCAAGGTAGATGCTCCTACGGTCATGATCCACGGGGCTCCATTCGAGAGCGTGCCTAGTTGAGGACCTTCGTTCCCGGCGGAGGCGGACACGAAAATACCTTTCTCCATTGCTGAGAATGCTCCGATAGCAACACTAGTCTCATAGTACGACTTGTCACCTCCACCAAGAGAGAGAGAGCACGTCGACACCATCCCTTATGGCCTGGTCCATAGCGGCGAGTATGTCGGAGCTCATGCAGCCCTCCTTCCAGCATACTTTGTAGCTTGCCAAATGGGCATGGGGAGCCATGCCCTGAGCGACACCTCTCGCATGGCCGAGCAAGCTGGCGTTGGCCACCGGAGAGCCTGCGGCGGTGCTCGAAGTATGAGTCCCGTGTCCTTCGTGGTCTCGAGGGGTTAGTACATCTGTCATGTTACCATCTGCACAATGTATGCTACCCCGTTAGTATCCATATAAATTCGTCAAAAGTACTCCATGCATTTTACGTTACCACTTTAGTTCACATAGATACCTAAAGCCTTGGTATAGCCTTCGGAGAAAAAATAAGCGCCGATGAGCTTCTTGTTGCACAGAGAAGGATCAAAATCCGGCCCGCTCACGCACTGTCCTTTCCACCGGGCCGGAATCTCCGGGAAACCCGAGTCGTCAAAGCTCTTCGACTCTGGCCAGATTCCTGTGTCAAGAAGACCGATGATTACGTCATGAAATGGTTGATCAGCCCCCTTTGATTGGTTCCCCGTGCCGGGCCACAGCCCGAATTCATCTTCCACTTTCAAGAAGTGCGGAGTCCGCGTCGTGTGGAGGTGATACTTGACGTCCTCATAGACCCCGAGAACCGCGTCGGACGACAGGAGGGCCTCTGCTTGATCCGCCTCGAGGGACGCGGCGTAGCCATTGAAGGCGTCGGTGTAGATGTAAAGGAGGTCGGTGGGGGCGCCGGAGGCGAGAGATTGTAGGTTCGCGCTGTACCAATCCCGAGTGGTGACAAATGCCGCGGGGATGCTCTGTTCTCTCATTTGAACAATGTAGGTCTTCTTGGCCATGGCGAAAGGGAAGGCGAGAAGGAAAAGAGATAAGAACGCGAACCGAGCCGCGGAAGAAGCCATGGCCGGGCAATCTCCCCCGCTGCTCGGAAACCAGAAAGAGGACCAATGCTTGAAAACCCTTGTAAGTTCCAATCTTTATACTCACTTGCGTTGCTATTGTTAGTGTGTATTGGTTGGTTCTCCGACCCTCCGTGATTTGGTCTCTCAATTTAGTCTAGATCCTTACAGGAATGAATCTGGTTTATTTAGAGTGAGTGAATCTAAATTCTAAAATTGGATTAACTTCTGTTTTTTTAACTTTTTGGTGCAATGAAGAAGAGGCTGTTCACTTCAGTTTCCCAATCTCAGTTCATAGACCATGAATTAATTGAACTTTGCTGCTCCACGAGGGACTTCTGCTCAAATTACCTAATCACGTCGTGGGCGACCGCCTAACTTCTCTTCCATGCATGCCGGTACGCCGACATCAAGGTGGTCGATGGATGGGCTTTCGCCGGGCCCCGAGACCGGGATCTTATCATATTTCTCGGGCTGATTTTCGGGGACCCCCCCACAACCCGGTCCATCAGATGGGAATTGTTATTATGAGAATGAGAATATTACCTATAAACATGCAGACCTTCGAGGGAGATCATCACTTGCCCAAGCCTGTCATATCGAACATTGTAATCAGTTTCTTAAGTATTAAATTCTTCTGGATGTTTTTCAATCTACCACATTACTTTTACAGTCACACAAGCACAAATCTCACACTCTGTCGCTCACCCTTCTGGACTCACCAACGTCGCTTGCCAATCAACCACAATGCTCTAGCTGATTCAGGGCCGAAGCAGAGCCTGAAGCACCCTCGAACGTCGAGCGACCCATCATTCGATTTGGGTCCATGCGTATGCAACCGGGCTCCGGACTTCATTTCGACCGTCGCTCCAGACAATTCTACCGAAATCCCACCTAGCCGTCTGGCTCGCCGCGCCTTTCTTGGACACGAAGGTCGCCGTGTAACTCCTCTCGTCCCCGACGTTGGTGAACGCCAGCTTTGCGGGCTTCACCGTCACCTCCACAGCTGATGGCCCCGTCACTGTCACCGCGTAAACCGACCCCTGCAGCCCCGACATTGGTCAGCTGGCGCGTGTACGTCACGACCCTCTTGCTCCCGAACAAGACCGAGAAGGACGGAGAGTTCAGCTGCCCGGGGTCCGCGAACTTACGCGAGCACGTGACGTTGGGGCTCTTGGCCACCGCTCTCACTTGATCGAGGGTGTAGTCCAGCGAGCAGAGGAAGGCGACATAGTCGTCGGTCGAGATATCATACACCAGGCCGGGGGAGAGTGCTTTCCGGGGGTCGACGTGTCCGGAACCGTGCGCCCAAGGGGTGGAATAAGTGCCTCCGACGGCATCCCGGAGGGAAGAATTGGTGTTGTCGCGCGTGTAGGCAGTGGTCATGAGCGCGGACTTCATCGCACTCGGGCTCCAGTTCGGGTGCGCGGCTTTGAGGAGCGCTGCGAGGCCGCTAATGTGTGGGCACGACATGGACGTGCCTGCAGTGACAGATCCAACATGAGAAACTGTGGATCAGACTCAGAGCCAAAGCAAATCAACAACCAACCATGAACGCTTAAGCTCATGAGAAAGGACTGGTTCATCTGCATAATTCGCTTCCCGCAATTACAGCAATACTGATCACTAAAGGAAAGCAAGAAAGGCATCTCTGTATTTCTCAGTAGGACCTCCATTAAAGGTGAAGCCACGACAGTCCATAAAAAATATATATATATATTTTGGGCCTCTGCTTTTAATCACGTGAAGAGAAAAAGGGCAAAAGCCACGCACAGTTTCTTGCTAATGTTGTCCAGCCAACAACAATCGAAAGTGGAGAAAGTTCCGTGTCCGTGCTTGGAAGACAATAATCGAAAGTAGAAAACTAGATGTCAGTCTCAAAAATTTTCCGACGTCGTTTGAATTTCTAGTGCTGCCGAAGCGAATTGATCAGAAATCCTAATATAATCATTGGGAATTCAACGGGCAATGAACACTAGACCTGACATGATGTTGAACTGGGTCTTCCTCCTATCTCTCTCCAGTCCGGTGGGCCCCACCGCCCCTGACCAAGCCGCCAGTATGTTGACTCCTGGCCCGATCACGTCGGGCTTCAGTATCTGCGGCGTCACCAGATTGGGGCCTCTCGAGCTGAATGCCGCCACCACCGGTGACGGCTGCACGCCCAACACGGTCCCTTCGAAGCCGATTGCGGCCGTCGGATTCGGGTCGCTGCTCGCGTATTCCCTGATCAGATCCCCAACCCTCCTCCCCACGGCCACGGCAGGCAGCAGGTGACTGTTGAACTGACCAGGCCGCCACTCCCGGCCCGATCACGTCGGGCTTCAGTATCTGCGGCATCACCAGATTGGGGCCTCTCGAGCTGAATGCCACCACCACGGGGAAGACCGAGAAGGATAGTTCAACTGCCGGAATTGAACTGGGAAAACCAAATCAAATTGAGAACGTGCACTTTCGATTTGGTTCGAGTTTCGTTTTAGATAATGAAAAAATAACCATTTTCGAATCGTAACGTAAATTTTCAACAAAAAATAGAACGTGCAATTCAAAGTCTCTCATATTTCTTACCCTTATCAAAATCGAAAATGGATCGTCTAATCTTTCCTCAGATGGTTAGATACTGTCCTTGAAATCTGGACCGTCCGTATTATGAATGCGTAGCTTAAATTATTACTAATAAAAATATATAAAAAAATTCAAAAAATTACTATCCGAATCCCTCAAAATCACCATGAACCCCAATCTTCGCCTCTTTTCTCCATTTCGAAAATCGAAAAATCCGAACAGGGTGTAACGGAACTTAAAGCTCGGTTTGATTAAGCTGTTCACCCTGTCGGTTCAGTTCGGTCCTGGCATTCTGAAAATCTGAACCGTTGGCGTCCTTACCTCATTTGCTGGCATCTTCCCGTGCAAAGACATGGTCGATAATCAAAGTTGAGTTAAGCGTCCTCTCCTCCTTTTGGCCGCGCATGACTAGAGGAATAGTGCAGTTGCAGCCTGCCAGCGGACCCGCATGTGAATCGAGGATGATCGCATGCAGAAGTTACATGCAGACAACAATTTATTAGCCATTCCTCTCGATGGAGCCCGACCGAACTGATTCCTAGTGCTAATCCATCGAATCCTACGACCATGTCCATCGCACATGAATCAATAAGGACAATGAATTCTTCATGCATGTTTTTTCTTTTCCCTTGTTGGTGAAAGAGCCATTCCCAAAAGCACATATGGGGTCGGACAAAGATTGCATGTGCTCTCGTGCAACCCACCAAACAATAATTTTCCTTTTTCTACTGTCACTAAATTATTTGGTGTACATAATGTTTCCCAAGGGAAAATTATCCGAAAAGTCCTAAACCTCTTGTATTTTTGTCAATTCATCCCTAAACATTTTCATTTTGTCAATTGAGTTCTAAACATATATACGTTTTGCCAATTGAGTGTGTCTGGTCAATTTTAAATCGAAAATTGATGATGTAGACGTCGATTGCCCTACGCGTTGACGTTGATGTTGATAGTATTTTACTAATTTAATATTTGATGAAATGAATTTTTATTATTTACTTTTCTTTTTTCTTGTTTTTTCTTATTTTATCTTTACTGGCCGGCGACCCTCGCATACACCTAACGTAAACATGTAAAATTAAGTTTGACAAATAATTTTTTTTAACAAAATTAAGGACTACCCAAACTGGTACAACTATGATAAATTTATCCAAAATTATTTTTTTTACCACAAAAAATCCGGACCAGTACACTTGTGAATCATTTTTTGTTTATCACAATAACACTCAAACGATTACACTTATGATCAATTTACCTCAAATTATTTTTTAGACCACCAAAAACTCCAAACTTGTATACTTGTAACAAATTTACCCCCAAACTAATTTTTTTGATAGCAAAAATTCTAAATTGGTATACTTGAGACAAATTTATTTTTCGTTAGTTTCAATTAAATTGAGTTAATACTATAAAAAAACTTTAAACTGATACACATGTAACAAATATATGGTAATTGGTAAAAACCCAAAATGGTATACCTATTGTCACATGTCATCAAAATTGGTAATTGAATGATAAAACATAAAGGAAATAACGGAAGGATTTTGTTACAGGTATATCAATTTAGGATTTTTAGTCGTCAAAAATTAGTTTATGGTGAATTTATCACAGGTATACCAGTTTAATATATTTGAAGATAAAAAATAATAATTTGAGATAAATTTATTGCATGTATGTTAGTTTTGGATTTTTTGTAGTCAAAAAAATTATTTGGTGTCAATTTGTCATAAATGTATATTTTTGAGATTTTTCGAGATATTAACCGTAAAAGTAAAAAATTATGTTAAGCGCATGCGAGTGTTATGAATTATTAGCCGGGAAATAACTTATAAGAACAGAATAAATCAAATAGAAAATGCAAAAAAAAAAGGGGCCTCAACGCTTTCTCAAATAAGGGCTCAAGCTCAAATTTATTTCAAAGAAGAGCCCCAACCGTTTTATTTGTTTCAAAGAGGGGTCTGGTTTTGGATTCGGATCTTTTTTGAATTTTATTTTCTTTTTATTCTTTCCTTTTTCTTTTCCCATCCTCTTCCTCACACCGTCCGCACGACGGCCTTATTCTTCTTCTTCTTCTTTTGGGTTGCCATCCTCTCGGCACCTGTCGCCTCCTCCGTTGGCGAGGAGTGGTCGCCATCGGCGTATGAGGTGCTCCGGTCATACGGGTTCCCGGTCGGCTTGCTCCCGAAGGGCATAATGGGGTACGAGCTGGACGAGGCCACCAGCGAGTTCACGGTGAGTCTGAACGAGACGTGCAGCTTCACGTTCGAGAACTCGTACCAGCTCAAGTACGGGAGGAGCATCGAGGGGGTGATCGAGAGGGAGAGGCTGATGAGGCTGACCGTGAAGGTGACGGTGGTATGGCTTCCTCTTCCTCCTCTTCTTCTTTGTCGTCTTCGTAGGAGGTGTGTTCGTGGTTCGAGTCTAGAAGCAAACGATGGATGCATGTGCGCCGAGGTCCTCCCGACGGTCAGCCTCTGCCTTGGCTCCGCCATCGTCGAGGAACCCGTCGCTGGGGAGAGCCTCTTCACCTGGAGCAAGGTCCTCCTCAACGACATCTCTGGCGATGCTCGCGACGGCGATATCTTTGCCGTCCTTGGGGCCAGCAGCTCCGGGAAGTCGACGCTTGTTGACGCGCTCGTGAACCGGATCGTGAAGGGAAGCCTAAAGGGGAGCGTCACCTTGAATGGGGAGGCGCTGGAATTGAGGCTGTTGAAAGTGATATTGGCATACGTAATGCGCGACGATCTCCTCTTCCCGATGCTCACGGTGGAGGAAGAGGCTGATGTTCGCGGTCGAGTTCCGCTTCCCCTGGACGCTTTCCAAGTTGAAGAAGCGGATGCGGGTCCAGGCGGCCTTCGGAACTCGGGGAAGACGGTGATCGGCGATGAGGGCCACTGCCGCGTCTCCGGCGGAGAGCAGCGGTGCGTCTCTATCGGCACCGACATCATCCATGACCCAATCATCCTCTTCCTCGACGAGCCGACCTCGGGGCTCGACTCGACCAGCGCCTACATGGTGGGGAAGGTGCTGTAGCGAATCGCCCAGAGCGGGAGCATCGTGATGGTCAGGGGCTGGGGAAGGGGAAGGGGAGGGAAGGTGAGGGGGAAAAGAAAAGGCAAAAAGTAAAAGAAATAATAAAAAAAAGACAAAATTTAAAAAAAGGACAAGAAGACAAAAATCAGACACCTCTTTGGAACAAATAAATCAGTGGGTACCCTTATTTGAAACAATTTTAAATTTAGTCCTTATTTGAGAAAATAATTACTGTTGAGATACTTTTTTGGTATTTTCCCTAAATCAGAAGAATGCACATTCGGGATTTTTTCCGAGGTCGATTGTGATTTAGGCGCCTTCCTATCTCAAATAAAGATACAAGACTAATGAAAGAGTTTAAGGATTAATAACACCCTATTTCCGATTGATCTTTCTGTCTAATTATGCGGATTGGAGACTTATTATTAAGGGCTCGTTTCGCATCGCATCGCTTTTCCTTGCAATGACAAATTCTTTACGTCTTAGTCGACAATGTACCTCTCGAATGCCCCATGAGATCCCGACGAGCATCACTCTGAAGATTTATGTCGATTAGTCATCATTTACCACGGTAACGTTGCGACTTTAAGGGCAACAATCGTCCTCTTTTCGCTCTCCCTTTTACTTCAAGCAATACGCTTTTATTATTGGAGATGCTAATGGCGCGCACGCATCGAAATCACATAGCAACGCACGTTGGTTTGGAAAGCATGGTTCTTGGGGTTAGTCGAAAGGCGATTCCGATGGAGCTCTTCGGGGGTGTTGATGAGTGTGCTTTCGTCTTATTAGATATATGAAAGTTAACTAGACTTTGATATCTTCCGACTGCGACGACTCATTGAAGAAAGAACGCACTGGCTGACGAGAGCAATACACGAAATTTCGAACAAAGAGTCCAAATATTATTCCTTAAGGGTTTCACATGACCATCATGATTCCAAGTTTAATTAGAAAAAGAGGAGGAGGGGGGGCGTGGCAATGGAACCCCACACGGTATTACACTTTAAGCCTATTTTCGTCGGACATAGTAGGGCGACAAAAGTGAGGCACTAGTACTAACACCTTCCAATCAAAGTGCAAAGTTTCTTAGTGAAGGACCAGAGGGGATTAAAGCAAAAGTCTAATCTTTATCCAACCATTCGTGGATTTCCTCAGGTCTTGCATTAATCGCACAATTTCCTCGATTTCGCATGAAATCCCTTGCGAACTAATCGATAGATTCGAAGAAATACTTGTACACTTCAATTTTTACTGAAGTGTGTAGATTAAATTTCTTACCTCCTCTACGATCAATTCGCATGATCCACCCGCAAGAATTAAACAAAATTTTTCCCTCCATCTGTTTGAAAGAGGGGAAAGTATAGCCTCGACCATCAATCCCCACAGCCATTGAGCAAATGATTTATAAAACACATCATGTCTAATCAAAACCTGCATAAAAAAAGTGGCAGAGATGCGACGTGGGCGTGGTTGAATTGAAGAACGCAAGAAATCATTAAAATAAATTAACAAGTCAAAGGAAAAGATGTCTCCATTGGTTAGGTTGGGTGGCACCGAGGTCCGAGAGCACGATGGGGAAATTTTAGAATTTCCCTGGATGGTGGGAGAGCACCGGTGCGCCATCGGAAAGACCATGATCAGCGCTTCTTACTTGTGCTTTGATGTGATAAATCTCTGGATATTCGGTCAATTTTGACTTAATATTCAATACAATTGTCTAAAATTTTAACACGTTCAATGTGATTTCTAGATTTTCGTATGTTCGATATAGCTTTTGAATCGTACGGAAGTATTCATCTACTGAGCGAGTCTTGCTAGTGAAGTGCCCGACATGGACTCGGTCCCCAAGGATAAGCACATGACCAGAATCAATTGGGAGAAGTTGATGATCCAATATAACGAGATGAAACCCTAATTTGGCCAGAGAAGAAGAAGAAAGAATTTTTTTTTTTTCCTGTGAGGATAAAAGAGAGGTGGGTTCTCTTCTATGGAGGACCCTCCATTGCACGGGACGGGACATTATTTATTGTTACAGCTGTGTCTTTGTGTCATATTGTGCGAATGAAAAAGGACAAAGACAGAGCTCAACATACATGGCAGTAGCTTACAAAACCCATCCTCATCCCAAGTTCACAGGTTGCAATAACAACACCCCCCCCCCCCCCCCATGATTTTTGCTTTGGGGTGCCTTCCATTATATACATAAAAAAATACACACCGGCACAACTGTCTGATCAATTCCAAGAGATAATTAACCCTAAACTTTCCAATTTTGTCAATTTAGTTTCAAATCTTGGTGTGACATTTCAATATAGTCTCTCATGTTGATTTTCTTTCACTAGGATTTGCTAAGGGACTACATTCTCATTCTGTCATTATGATTCTAATATTTAAAATTGATTCTAATTAAATTGACTTTTTTTTAATTTAGTTTCTAGAAAACCTGTTTGATAACTGCATAAAATTTATATTTCAAAAAACTATTTCTTGTCCTATTTTTTTTTTATTTAGGTCAAATAACTATGTAGTTCATTTGTAAAATTTCATCATAAATTAAAGACTAATTTTCAATGCACATAAAATAATTTAAAATACATTATTTTTTAGCATGTCATGAATGAACATAAAATTTAATATATGATGTTTGAAGTTTGATGAAGCATAGACATGTTTTCATATTAAGGACTCATTTTTTTTTAATGTTGCGTTGTCTAAATACATAGAAAGATGTTGGATGCCCTCATTTTCGATAATATTTGCTGGAGGAGAGTGAAATCTATGAAATATATGAAATTTAGATCCAAAATTATAAAAATAAGGTCAAACTAGCATAATCTACGCTTTTTCTATTTTTTGAGGTTTTTAAAAAATTTTAAATGTCGTTTTATTTTTATTTGGTAGAGTGAAAGGTGATGAGAAATATAGTCTTGCATTTACTGTCTCTCATGTTGATTTTCTTTCACTAGGATTTGCTAAGAATAAGATGGAATGAAGAAGTGATTTTGTATTGGGAGAATATCGTGACACGCGTGTTACGACCCCGTTGGAAGACGATGGATTGTCTTATTCTTATTGTGATCGCCCGCGTGTGTGAATATACACTAAAACAAAGAGAGATTTTATCTCGCACTAGTCCTTTTAAGAGATCAAGTATGAGGAAACTATAGCAAGATAAAAGAATAGTAATGTTTGATTTAACCTATAACTACTTAAAATCTCCCAAATCGCATTGGGGTCTTCGAAGTCATGATTATTCTTGCGAACTCACTATCAATGTATATCGTACTGAGGAAATCCAATGCGAGTATCGTGTCCATAGCCTCTCAGCATTGAGGGAAAGACCACGGGAGATGGTATTGAAATCTCATTCACGGCGAGTTTATGATTCGATTGAACATCTTGCTAGGAGTTAAAAAAAAAAAATCTAGTAGCTCGTGGAGAAGGTTAAGGAGTGAAACGACCAATAATACTCGAAACGCCAAGTACTCATTGTGCCCTTATTTCAATTAATCCGAAGTGGAAATATGTCTCGACCTTTTCAACGGGGATCGACATAGGAGCAGGGTTTTTGCAAGTTCAACTCAATCTCTGAAGCATTTGGTGCATTTTGATCTTATGCTTTCATCTCACATCCACCGTTAGATCATGTGAATCCGTACGTGATCATCTCATCTGACGACGCATGTGATCCGAGCTCACGTTCTGGGGGTGCGTCCAAGATTTTCTCCCTCGGACGCGCACACACTTCCTACAGTGTCACGGGCATTTTATAAAACCCACGCCCGATATGCCGTTCACGAACTGGTGGAAGTTCTCTCTCTTGGAAAACTGCCATGGCCACGGTGGCCCAGTCCCTCCTCTTCCTCCTTCCCCTGCTCTCTCTCCAATGCCTCCTCACGCTCTCTTTCGCCGCCGTCGCTGCCAGGAGGACCTACATCGTCCACATGAACCACCATGACAAGCCCTCTCTCTTCCCCACGCCCCACGACTGGTACCTCTCCCACCTCCTCTCTCTCTCCTCCTCCTCCTCCTTCTCCTCCCCCACCCTCCTCTACTCCTACACCGCCGCCTACCCTGGGTTCGCCGCCTCGCTCGACCCCTCCCAGGCCGCCTCCCTCCGCCTTTCCTCCTCCGTCCTTGGCGTCTACGAGGACACCCTCTACTCCCTCCACACCACCCGCACCCCCGAGTTCCTCGGCCTTACTACCGAGCTCAACACCCACGATCCGAACCCGGACCCCAGTTCCGCTGACGTCATAATCGGAGTCCTCGACACAGGCGTCTGGCCCGAGTCCAGGAGCTTCGACGACTCGGGCATGCCTGATGTCCCCGCCCGGTGGCGCGGCGAGTGCGAGTCGGGCCCCGACTTCGACCGAAGCCTTTGCAACAAGAAGCTTATAGGGGCTCGCTCTTTCTCCAGAGGCTATCACATGGCCTCAGGTACTTCCCATATTTAGCTAATTTCCCTTACCCTGTATTCGGAATGCGATTCCAAGTGATGGGTCGGTGTCAAAATCAAATCTTGTTCAACTTTTACAATAGGTGGCGGTTTCTTGAAGAACCCGAAAGAAACGGACTCGCCCCGAGATCAAGACGGGCACGGGACCCACACCGCGTCCACGGCAGCCGGGTCGCGCGTGGCGAATGCCAGCCTCCTTGGCTACGCCCGCGGGACGGCGCGTGGGATGGCCATGCGGGCCAGGGTGGCCTCCTACAAGGTCTGCTGGAGCAATGGTTGTTTCGGGTCAGACATCCTCGCCGGCATGGACCGAGCCATGCTGGACGGCGTCGATGTCCTCTCGCTGTCTCTTGGAGGCGGGTCTGCGCCGTACTACAGGGACACCATTGCCATCGGTTCATTCGCAGCCATGGAGAGAGGCATCTTCGTCTCCTGCTCTGCCGGCAACGCAGGGCCAACACGGGCTTCGCTTGCCAACGTGGCACCATGGATTATGACCGTCGGGGCTGGCACTCTGGACCGGGACTTCCCTGCTTACGCCGTTCTCGGCAACAAGAACCGGTTTACTGGCGTGTCGCTTTATAGCGGGCCGGGAATGGGGGATGAACCGGCTGGTCTGGTCTATGACAAGGGGTCTGATGGCTCGGGCAACTTGTGCCTGCCCGGTTCGCTTCAGCCGGACTTGGTGCGCGGGAAGGTGGTGTTGTGCGATAGGGGAACCAACGCTCGCGTCGAGAAGGGCGCAGTCGTGCGTGCTGCGGGTGGGGTCGGGATGATCCTCGCGAACACGGCGGCGAGTGGCGAGGAACTGGTGGCCGACAGTCACCTGCTGCCTGCCGTGGCCGTGGGGAGGAGGGTTGGGGATCTGATCAGGGAGTACGCGAGCAGCGACCCGAATCCGACGGCCGCAATCGGCTTCGAAGGGACCGTGTTGGGCGTGCAGCCGTCACCGGTGGTGGCGGCATTCAGCTCGAGAGGCCCCAATCTGGTGACGCCGCAGATACTGAAGCCCGACGTGATCGGGCCAGGAGTCAACATACTGGCGGCTTGGTCAGGGGCGGTGGGGCCCACCGGGCTGGAGAGAGATAGGAGGAAGACCCAGTTCAACATCATGTCAGGTCTAGTATTCATTGCCCATTGAATTCCCAATGATTATATTAGGATTTCTGATCAACTCGCTTCGGCAGCACTAGAAATTCAAACGACGTCGGAAAATTTTTGAGACTTACATCTAGTTTTCTACTTTCGATTGTTGTCTTACAAGCACGGACACGGAACTTTCTCCACTTTCGATTGTTGTTGGCTGGACAACATTAGCAAGAAACTGTGTGTGGCTTTTGCCCTTTTTCTCTTCACGTGATTAAAAGCAGAGGCCCAAATTTTTTTTTTTTTTTTTATGGACTGTCGTAGCTTCACCTTTAATGGAGGTCCTACTGAGAAATACAGAGATGCCTTTCTTGCTTTCCTTTAGTGATCAGTATTGCTGTAATTGCGGGAAGCGAATTATGCAGATGAACCAGTCCTTTCTCATGAGCTTAAGCGTTCATGGTTGGTTGTTGATTTGCTTTGGCTCTGAGTCTGATCCACAGTTTCTCATGTTGGATCTCTCACTGCAGGCACGTCCATGTCGTGCCCACACATTAGCGGCCTCGCGGCGCTCCTCAAAGCCGCGCACCCGAACTGGAGCCCGAGCGCGATGAAGTCCGCGCTCATGACCACTGCCTACACGCGCGACAACACCAATTCTTCCCTCCGGGATGCCGTCGGAGGCACTTATTCCACCCCTTGGGCGCACGGTTCCGGACACGTCGACCCCCGGAAAGCACTCTCCCCCGGCCTGGTGTATGATATCTCGACCGACGACTATGTCGCCTTCCTCTGCTCGCTGGACTACACCCTCGATCAAGTGAGAGCGGTGGCCAAGCGCCCCAACGTCACGTGCTCGCGTAAGTTCGCGGACCCCGGGCAGCTGAACTATCCGTCCTTCTCGGTCTTGTTCGGGAGCGAGAGGGTCGTGAGGTACACGCGCCAGCTGACCAATGTCGGGGCTGCAGGGTCGGTTTACGCGGTGACAGTGACGGGGCCATCAGCTGTGGAGGTGACGGTGAAGCCCGCAAAGCTGGCGTTCACCAACGTCGGGGACGAGAGGAGTTACACGGCGACCTTCGTGTCCAAGAAAGGCGCGGCGAGCCAGACGGCTAGGTCGGATTTCGGTAGAATTGTCTGGAGTGACGGTCTAAATGAAGTCCGGAGCCCGGTTGCATACGCATGGACCCAAATCGAATGATGGGTCGGTCGACGTTCGAGGGTGCTTCAGGCTCTGCTTCGGCCCTGAATCAGCTAGAGCATTGTGGTTGATTGGCAAGCGACGTTGGTGAGTCCAGAAGGGTGAGCGACAGAGTGTGAGATTTGTGCTTGTGTGACTGTAAAAGTAATGTGGTAGATTGAATTTGTAAAACATCCAGAAGAATTTAATACTTAAGAAACTGATTACAATGTTCGATATGACAGGCTTGGGCAAGTGATGATCTCCCTCGAAGGTCTGGATGTTTATAGGTAATGTTCTCATTCTCATAATAACAATTCCCATCTGATGGACCGGGTCGTGGGGGGGTCCCCGAAAATCAGCCCAAGAAATATGAAAAGATCCCGGTCTCGAGGCCCGGCGAAAGCCCGTCCATCGACCACCTCGATGTCGGGGTACCGGCATGCATGGAAGAGAAGTTAGGCGGTCGCCGACGATGTGATTATGGTAATTTGAACAGAAGTCCCTCGTGGAGCAGCAAAGTTCAATTAATTCATGGTTCTATGAACTGGGATTGGGAAACTGAAGTGAACAGCCTCTTCTTCATTGCACCAAAAAGTTAAAAAACAGAAGTTAATCCAATTTTAGAATTTAGATTCACTCACTCTAAATAAACCAGATTCATTCCTGTAAGGATCTAGACTAAATTGAGAGACCAAATCACGGAGGGTCGGAGAACCAACCAATACACACTAACAATAGCAACGCAAGTGAGTATAAAGATTGGAACTTACAAGGGTTTTCAAGCATTGGTCCTCTTTCTGGTTTCCGAGCAGCGGGGGAGATTGCCCGGCCATGGCTTCTTCCGTGGCTCGGTTCGCGTTCTTATCTCTTTTCCTTCTCGCCTTCCCTTTCGCCATGGCCAAGAAGACCTACATTGTTCAAATGAGAGAACAGAGCACCCCCGCGGCATTCGGCACCACTCGGGATTGGTACAGCGCGAACCTACAATCTCTCGCCTCCGGCGCCCCCACCGACCTCCTTTACATCTACACCGATGCCTTCAACGGCTACGCCGCGTCCCTCGAGGCGGATCAAGCGGAGGCCCTCCTGTCGTCCGACGCGGTTCTCGGGGTCTATGAGGACGTCAAGTATCACCTCCACACGACGCGGACTCCGCACTTCTTGAAAGTGGAAGATGAATTCGGGCTGTGGCCCGGCACGGGGAACCAATCAAAGGGGGCTGATCAACCATTTCATGACGTAATCATCGGTCTTCTTGACACAGGAATCTGGCCAGAGTCGAAGAGCTTTGACGACTCGGGTTTCCCGGAGATTCCGGCCCGGTGGAAAGGACAGTGCGTGAGCGGGCCGGATTTTGATCCTTCTCTGTGCAACAAGAAGCTCATCGGCGCTTATTTTTTCTCCGAAGGCTATATCAAGGCTTTAGGTATCTATGTGAACTAACGTGGCAACGTAAAATGCATAGAGTACTTTTGACGAATTTATATGGATACTAACGTGGTAGCATACATTGTGCAGATGGTAACATGACAGATGTACTAACCCCTCGAGATCACGAAGGACACGGGACTCATACGTCGAGCACCGCCGCAGGCTCCCCGGTGGCCAACGCCAGCTTGCTCGGCCATGCGAGAGGTGTCGCTCAGGGCATGGCTCCCCATGCCCGTTTGGCAAGCTACAAAGTATGCTGGAAGGAGGGCTGCATGAGCTCCGACATACTCGCCGCTATGGACCAGGCCATAAGGGATGGTGTCGACGTGCTCTCTCTCTCTCTTGGTGGAGGTGACAAGTCGTACTACGAGACTAGTATTGCTATCGGAGCATTCTCAGCGATGGAGAAAGGTATTTTCGTGTCCGCCTCCGCCGGGAACGAAGGTCCTCAACTAGGCACGCTCTCGAATGGAGCCCCGTGGATCATGACCGTAGGAGCATCTACCTTGGACCGCAAATTCCCCGCCTCTGCATTGCTTGGCAACAAGTTGCGGTTCACCGGAACATCGTTGTGTGGTGGCCCGGGAATGGGGCACGAGCTGGTTAGCCTGGTTTACATAACCACAGGCAACCAGAGCAACTTGTGCATGCCGGGAACACTCGATCCCAATGTGGTGCGCGGGAAGGTGGTGCTCTGCGAGAGAGGGGAAAATGCCCGGGTCGAGAAGGGCGCAGTGGTGCGTGATGCCGGCGGAGTGGGGATGATACTGGTCAACACAGCGGAAAACGGCGGGGAGGAGTTGCTGGGAGACTGCCACATGATACCGACCGTTCACATAGGTGCAAAGGCAGGTAATGTGATCAGGGAATATGCCAAGACCGATCGCAACCCTACAGCTCTGGTCATTACCAGCGCACAACTGGTCAATGTCAGGCCGACGCCGGTGGTGGCTGCGTTCAGCTCAAGAGGGCCATACTACCAGTCCCCGCAGATCTTGAAACCTGACGTGATTGGCCCAGGTGTTGACATCCTGGCCGCTTGGCCTGATGATCTGAGCCCCTCGGAATTGCCTATTGACAAAAGGAGGATCCAGTTCCAAATCGTGTCAGGTTCGTTGACGCTACATACTTCTCTCGTCCTTCCTCTGTTGAGCAAATAATCATCTTTTTCTAACGGCTCCGTTTTCAGGTACATCTATGTCTTGCCCACACATCAGTGGCATCGCCGCGCTGCTCAAAGTCGCCCGCCCAAATTGGAGCACAAGCGCAATCAAATCGGCGCTCATGACCACCGCCTATGTCCACGACAACACTCAGAATCCCATCACCGACTCAGCCAACGGAGGCCCATCCTCCCCGTGGACCCACGGAGCGGGTCACATCAACCCGAAGAAGGCCCTCTCGCCTGGATTCATCTACGATCTCACCGCTGATGATTACATCGCCTTCGTCTGCTCCCTCAATTACACGGTCCAGCAAGTCCAGAGTGTCGTGAGACGGACGAACGTCACCTGCTCGACGAAACTCTCCGACCCAGGACAGCTCAACTATCCATCGTTCTCGGTCGTGTTCGGGCCCAACAAGAAGGTGGTGCGGTACACGCGGGAGGTGACAAACGTTGGGAACGCTGGTTCGGTGTACAGGGTGGTGGTGGAGGTGCCAAGCACAGTTGCAGTGACGGTGAGGCCGAGTAGGCTGGTGTTTGCGAAGGTGGGGGAGAAGAAGAGGTACAGCGTGACGTTCGTGGCGAGGAACAAGACGGACGAGGTTCACGGGGGGTCGATCACCTGGAGGAACCGGCAGCACCGCGTGAGGAGTCCAGTCGCATTCTTGTGGGTAGATTCCTGAATTTGTGAAGGGTGTACGTATGTGGAAGCTGTAAATTGGTTGAAGAAGAATGTGTATAATTGTCATGGTGATCCAATACAGTGAAGTTGTGTCATCTGCTATTACTCTATAGTTCCCACCTAAACCCAGCATTTGTTGCTTCTCTCTCCATCTCTATCTCTCTTGAGGATGCGAAATCTTCTCAATCAATGTCCGCATCACACAAGAGTACATGATAACTCCATACATAGCATGATCACGCCTTCATTCACCAAACTGACCGAAGCGAAAACAAAAAACCTCGAAATCATACAATCATATAAGTACCATCAATTACTGCTTTGATTGCAAACTTTAAGATAACAAAGTTAAAGAGTGTAATGCCCGGCCAGAACAAAGAGAGGGGAAAGATGCATTACCAGAATGAGAAGAGTGAATTTCATTTAACTGAGCCACATTTCTCACTCTCATCCTGCATGTAGCCTTCATCCAGGTCCCAGCAATGTGCTTGTTAGTTTCTCCAGTCACAAGCCAAAAAGCAACTGTTCGCATACAAAACAAGAAACATATCTATGATTTGACACTTTCTTCGCGTCATCAATATATTTATTCATTTATTCGAGATCGACGGTTTCTTCCCTTCCGAAAATGAATAAATAACAAATGTGGTGTCAGAAGCATGGATGGCATGTCCCAAGCCAATCCCACAACTATAGCATGTCAACTATCAATACAAAAAAAGCATTGGCATTTGGAGATGATGAACTCCCCAAAAGATAATTCAGTACTGTACATCCAATAGATACATTCGCAAGGCCTAGCTTGCAGCTCAACCATTCCAAAGATACAACTTTTTCAGTAAGCAAAAAGAAAATGAGCTAACATCACACAGGCACCAGGCGCAAAGCCAGTGGTGCTTTGTGGAGAGTAGGACGCATCCACATATGAGTACCCACTACCCCGGGCAGAGTTCCCCTGCCTCATGCCTTGACCTTTAGTCAACTAAGGCCATTCAATGAAACCACACCCATAGATGTGCTTAACCTCAAAACTAGAAAGACCAGATAAATCGACATAAGGCCGATACCCAACATCTTGTTCGGTTGCATGTCATGTCGGGGCAAGACAATGAGTGACCAAAGAAGTCCGCACATCAGAAACCCCATTGTGTAAAATAGACTGCTATCCTTGGGGACTACGTATGACGCAGGTCTACTAGACCAGGCTCCAAGAAACATTGAAACTCCCAAACCAGCAAGAGTGTTAAACATAGGCCCAGCATAGCAACCCGACATAGCAATCTGCACACTACCTCCACCATTCTTCGCCAATGCTACATTTGACATCAGATCACCCATCGAGTTTCCCCAGGCCAAAACTGTCAAACCAAGGATAGAAGGATTTATGCCAAAAATAATACCCAGAGCTACCAGCAAAGCAACAAGTTCGTTTGCGATAATGTAGAACCAGATTATACTCATGAAGAATCCTCCAAAGACCCAAGGAAATAAGAACCTGGTTGGTGGTTGATCCGCTCTGGTGTATACATATGCAAAAACACCAAGTACGCCCCCAACACAAACACCAATAGCATATGTAATTTCTCTGCTCAAATTTCCAACATCGTCTTGGGCGTTCCATAAAAATGCCAAAAGAATAGGTGCTAATGAGGCACTGGCAACAGCATATGTCTTTGACCATCTTTCTTCCTCAACTACAGGGATTGTCAGCCGCCTTGGTAGAGTCAGCGGCATCTCCAGTAGAGAAAATACTTTCAAGCACGTGAAGGAAGAATCACCATTGGCTGTTTCATCATCATCATTCCAACCCCACAACTGCTTTGGGCTATCGGAATTGACTTTGATCGCCTCATTTGAATAAATTGCAACATTTGAAGCCCACATCCAGTGCGGCAAATTGCTTTGCAGATGAGGTACATCACCATCAGAGTCTGACTCAATCAGTGAGGCATAAATAGATTCGTCTTCCTCACTTCCTTGAGAAAAGATACTTCCTCTGACAGGAAGTAAAGGCGTAACAGAATCTAGCCTTAATTTCCTGGCTTGTTTCCTCAGCATCTCGTTGGCAGCGACTGTAAACGCGTATAGCCCATATATGGAAACAAATGCAATAGCACCCCCAACATTGACCTCCCCAACAATCAAAATCATACCAAGGCACATCAAAGTGAAGAAGAAAAAGGATATATCTCTGATGAAACACCTCCTATCAATCTGAACCCTCTTTTCTGCTACAGAGAAAGAAATAGCCCCCACAACAACACAAGTAACAAAAACAGCACCACCCAACACGCTGTTGAGACCCACCTCCCCTGCATCTTTCCCCATGAATGCAGCAATGCTAGCAAACACATCAGGAGCTCCATTACCAAACGGAAGCAGGGAAACCCCCGCAACCGTCGGTGGCAACTTCAGAAGACTAGAAAGCTTCTCCAAACTACAACAGAAGTAATCCGCAGCAGTGTTGCCCAACAAGTAAAACAAAGCAACCAGCCACAACGCCAGCACGGCATACCCCGCACCCGTGAATTTCTTGCAATCACAGTAGAAGAATGAAATGTAATGGAAGAAGCCACCGGAGTTGCACTCGGGATTGGCAATCAGATACTCACACTTGCTCTTATAACCTATGTGCTCATATAAACCAGCACACAGTTTAGGATCCTTCGCAGTCAAATCATTGCCAACGGACTCTTCAACACTCACTGTACCATTTGACCTGGTAGCATTAACTTCAGCAATCCGCCTGTGTATTGCCTTGAACTGATCGACCTGATCAGCAAAACCTTTCGAGCGCCAGTTAGGAGGCAAGACGGAAGGTGAATTCCCCAAATGGGGACCTCTAAAGAATTCATCTTGCGCATAAAACAGGAATAACAAGACCGTAGCGCAAATCCCATTGAAAAACCCGCGGAGTTTAGGGTTTCTCGCAAAGCTATACCGCCCTGGCTCCATCATAGCCCCCCACCCAAAAGAAAAATCAACTGAAGCTATGGTTTTGCAACACCCAAAATTCCCCGAGGAGGAAGATCAATCTAGGGTTTCAACACGCAACCCGCAATTTAAACCCCGACACACGGCACAACAGAATTGGAAACTCGGACGATCGATCAGGTAAAAAGAAAAAATCGAATAAGGGCGATGAGCAGGGAACGCACGAAACTTCCCAAGATTGCGTCGGAGCCTGAAGAGCGAGAGGTACCTCGCTCGCTCGCAGCTTCTGGGTAGTTTCTCAAGATTTGTCTGGTAGGGGTGGGCTGATTCTCGAGCGCGTCGTCGCGCGAAGGGACTGATCGACGCAAGCGCGAGGCGAGAGCTGCAACGACAAAGGCACCGAAATGGCTAACGGTAGGACAAGAACCGTCGTCGCGAATTGGCTTAGATTCGATTCCGAGCTTCCCTGGAGTCGTACCTTCACCTTGTCGGTTTGATTGTGTCGTTTAAGCCTTTTGAGAGTTGGTAAGCGAGACACAGAGCCGTACGAGATAAGGCGCAACGATCAAATTCATTGTTCGATTAATGGAGAAAAGAAACCTAATTCATTTTTATTTATTTTTTTTACCTTTCCTTCTGTATTTTCACTTTGGAAAATTCTTTTTCTTGTGGAATTAGGACGCATTCGTAAAATGAGATATATAGACAATTGCAATTACATGTATGACTTTTAATTGGTGTGAAAACAAGGTTATTCAACACTAGTTTCTTTCCTCCTAGAAAGCAAAAGTTAAATACGTATTTTGCTACATAAAGATTTGCTTAAATTCTGAAAGCAAATACCTATCGAATTTTGAAAAGTTACAAATTACATTGCTCAAATTTCTGTCATAATCACTCGAAATTTCTTGAACTTAGACACCATTGCATCATAGCGCTTGAATTTTCAAAGGTTGCCAAATGATTATGTTGCAAGATGTGCCTGAATTTTGACTAGTTATAGATACCTCAATGGACTTTGATTCTAATTGCAATCACTGTGATCCGGTGTCATTAAATGTTTCTGATTATGATCACTACTAAATTTCTTAATGCCATGCATGCTCTCTTGTCTTTTTAACTTTATCAACGTGTAATGCTGTGTAATTTTGGTCAACAGACTTGACTCAGCCCATTTGAAACAGCATCTGACGGTTATCAAAATAGAGAAACAAGTGACTGCAACTAAAATCCTTTTTTTTTTTTTTTTGGGGGGGGGGGGGTCAATTCAACTAAAATCAAGATTAGAAAGGAGTAATCTGCAAATTTACAAAAGTCGGAAATTACTATGCAACGATGTCAAAGTTCCCAAGGAGGGAGTTAATATGTAGTTTTCCATAGTTTTGGGGGCTAATGTGCAACTTCATCAAAGATCACGAGATTTCGAACAACTGTCCCTTCTCCTTTCTTTCGGTAGAATAGGTTAAGAAAAAGGGCAGAGTCGTAACGGAGGGTAAGGATGTCAAAACCGAACAATATACCCGAACCCGAACACGAGTTGACCTACATTAAACCACTTCATAGGAGCCGCTAGATCTATGACCGACCACATGATTTATCGACTAACGTAGGACGGGAGTCCCATAAAAGACAACAACCATGCGATGACATCCAAGACATACCATTTGTTGGAAATGCCCATCAAATAAATCAGCACCCCACATGATATGATCAATTCTAAGAACCCCTTCTTGATTCAGAAATCAGATCACATCACACATAACAAGGCCGTCTCGACGATTTATTCGATTTCTAAGTGGACATTTGATTTACAGCTAAGACGAGCACACGACTACACTCTTCGTCCTCGTTCCCGCCGCACCCAAACTCTCAGCACTTACCATCTAGCTGAAGTGCAAATGCTTTCATGTCGAAAGTATCACTGCCCTTCTTGGTGATGACACCCTGGTTAGACACATACATAAACGGGAAGTGAGCAAAATATCCTACGCCAGTACATAAGACTATCAATTAGCTTGTACTTGAGCGAGGGTACCTTCTCGGTTATGATACCGGCTATAAGATTTGCAGGTGTAACATCGAAGGCAGGATTCCAGACAGATATTCCAGATGCAGCAACTTGCTCCCCAAGGCCTCCACGTGAGTTCAGCAATTCTTTTGCAGATCGTTCTTCAATAACAATATCTTGACCCGAAGAAAGGCATAGATCGACAGAAGTCAGAGGCGCAGCCACATAAAAGGGAATACTATGATGCCTTGCACACAAGGCAAGACTGTAAGTTCCAATCTTGTTAGCAGTATCGCCTGAAAAGAGATATTAAGTTCATAAGCATGCTTAGTAGCAGCAGCTCGAATGGGGAAAATGATAGGAGAGATAATTAATAGCGGTTAACTGCTTCACGCTACCATTTGCAGCCACACGATCTGCTCCAACGATGACAGCATCCACCCTTCCTTCCTTCATGAGTGCTGCTGCAGCAGAGTCTGCAATAAGGGTAGCTGGTATCCTCTCATGTACCAATTCAAAAGCTGTAAGCCGAGAACCCTGGAACAGGTTTGAAAGACATTTGCTTGCACAAATGAGATTAATCACAAACAAATAAAAAATCATATCATCATAACCTATTGACAGAATCAAAGTTCAAAGGGGCAGTACGTATGCTAGACGCAGCTTTGCCATTGCTGGGAACAAAAATGCATTCTTCATCACTTCTCAACCAAGACACTACTTTTCCCCACACCCCGGCGCACCCAAACTTCAATTTACCACTTTCTAGAAATACCATCCCTGTCATGTAGTATACTTGAAAATAACTCCAGCATCAATATTTTCATGTTTCCGGACATCATGGTCCTGGAAGTCCTTCCTCTACTTTCCTAAAGCAAAACAAGGGTACTAAATGACAGACAAAGGAGGGATGAAGAGAGAAGCATGGATTTTCTTTCTCATAAGTGAAAATAATATTAACAAGTATGTACTAATTCTTAAGTATAATCTGGAATTTATTCTTAATCACAGCCTCAATGGCAATGTAAACTTCCAGCCTTTGTGCATGAGAACAGATTCTTGATCAGCAATTTAAGCTCCTAAGTAACGAACTGTAAGTTCTCCAAGTCACAATATGGATGATTAATTATTGTTATGACCGCATGAATCCTCTGTACAGTGATTAAGTGTATGAACAGCCTATTACCCACATTATAGATATTATTGAAGCTGCAAATGGCATATGTCCCTCCAAACTAAGAAGCAAAAACCCTAAACAAACACTAAGCCTGGAGTAATTTGCTTGACACCATTTCTAAAATATTTCTACAACCTACAGGCTACAGCCACATCCAACAATCCACCAATCCGTGATCACAGACATAACTTCACTGAAACGCCAACAGATGGAATGCAGAACACACAGAATGCTGATACAAACAATCAAGGCATAAAGGTTTACTTGGTTGAATGGGCGCGTTTCTGTGCAATAAGCCCTTTCCAATGCCCCTTCAGTATGAAGTGCACGGATTACGCCCAGGGCTGTACCATATCCTGCTGTAGCAAGACTGAGAGAGAGAGAGAGAGAGAGAGAATGATGCATCATAAGTGTGACTGAGGCAAAGACTGGGACACCTACAGCAAACTTACAGTACCTGCCAGTATTGCAATGGGTCAACACAGAGAGTCCTTTGGAGGATTTCTGATGTAGCTTAAGGAATGTGGCTCCATAGCTACCAATCGCTTTGTTTGAAGCAACATCATCTTTTAGCATTAATTCAGCAGCTTCCATATAAGCCTATGTAACATCAAAAGGAAATATCTCAAGAAACTGGTGAAAAGAAAGAAAACTCCTCAATGATTAACCAAGTCAAAAAAATTAAAAATAGATTATTTTCTTTTCGTGCTGAGCAGCACATGATTAGTTTCATATATCCTTTATCCTTGATACGCATCACAGACAGAAACTCGGCTGGAAAATATGCTGAATTAGTGTTTCCTCGATACGAGAAATAAAGCAGAGTGGCAATTACCACCTGAAAAATACTTTTGGCTTCTGAAGCTGATGCAGCAGCATCAGAGATGACTTCCTTCAGTTTTGTTGCAGCATCAGATAGATTCACAGCAGTTGGCCGACTGAAAAAGCACAAGCGGTCAGTTCATCGACATCAAAAGTCCAATGTTGGCTGTTATGTTCCATGACAATAGAGCAGCTTAACCAAAGCCTCCTCTATTCAGGTATGGTCACGCATTTGTGCAATTACTAGAGGATAATAACATCTCAAAATTTTCAATCAAGACTTGCGAACATGTTGCTTCTATAAACAGTGACATCCACCGCCATAATACCTTGAAACAAGATAATCCAACTTCCCAACGAGGAAAGAGGCAGCATCATCAGTAGTCCCACTAAAAGCATCGAAATGAGACACTTCCACTGCCAAAGAAAGCGCAGCCGCAATAGCAATAGCTGGCGCCCCGCGGACCACCATCTCCTTTATTGCATGCCTGAGTACAAAACAAAGACAAAACTCTTCTCACAAATCCCATCATTGCCGTTATTCCTCTACATCGAAACACCATCTTGAATTTCTTATCCCCACCATATTATTAATCGCTACCCAATGGTATACACTAGACCTGAGGTCATTGACAGCATTAAGTAGCAGCTTAAAGAACACTAAAGTGAACTTGAAATAAAGGGCATCTCAAGAAGCGCAAAGCAGCTTCTCGCAATCAAGTTCAAAATTAGCTTAAGAAAGTTACCATCCATCGGTAGCATCTTTTATATCCAGGTTGACTGTTTCCAGAGGCAGCTTTCTCTGTCAAACGTGAAAGAAACGATGAGACTAAGCTTTCGCCGCAACTGGGCGACGACAAAAGGAAAGGCCTCGCACGGGACACGCTCAGTAAATCAACCTCGACCCAAAATCAACCGAAACAAAAACTTAACCACCTGGTCGAGTAATCGCAGGGAACCGCGCTCGTAGCAGATGGATTGCAGAGTAGCGTCCACGTTGCCTCCATTAGAGAAGCTCGAATCGAGCGCCATTTGATCGCCCCCCCTCGGGAATCAAAGAGAAGCACCCTCAGCAAGCTTTTTGCACGAGGATGTTTGGAACCGAAGCGAAGAAACTCGAAGAGCAATCTCAGCTCGTAAAAATCTAAGCTTTGTTTTGATTCCTCGGCAACTGAGGTTGGGGAGGAAGGTGGCTGACAGCTCTTTTTTTGTCGTTTTGCCTACTTTTTCTAATGTAGTCGGCGTCGTTTCTACTGGGCTTAATAATTATCAAATGATTGGTAAAATAATAGGAACATTTCAATTAAGGTGATGCAGGAAAATAAAATTTTCAGATTTTAATTTAAAAATATAAGTTGAATTTTCAGCTTATACTTCAAAATTTGATTTCTGATAAAGAAATGCGTTTGACAAAAATAAAAAAAATATTCAAAATATTATTAAAAAGATGTTCGATGGTGACGACCAGCGACAGCAGGCCGGCGGCGGACTGGCAAAGGCAGCTGCGCGACCGGCGGCAGCGGCCAGCGACGGCGGCTAACCCCGCGAAAATGACTTTTCGAATGAAGAATTAAAAAAAATTTACTTTTGAAAATTGGCAAAAAAATCTTGACAAAAATAGAAAATTCTACCATAATTTTTTTACCAAACGGCTTTCTGCTTCATATTGGGTTTTATCAAACGTATTTCCCTGCCAAAATGACTTCTGGCAGGGAAATGAAAAAAAAAAGGTTTTACCATGCAGCATCTAATCGCCCGATGGACACTCATTTTTTCAAATAAAGGCATTAAGTGGATCTTATTTTAAATAAAAATATAAGATATTCTCATTGTTTCAAATAAAGACTTGAAGTGGATATTGTTTTAAATAAGGGTCTGAAGTAACAATATCAATTTCAAAAAAGGGTCTTTCACCAATTAATTAAGGGCATTTTCGTCATTTTATTTAAATTTCTTTATTTTATTTTTTTAGTTTTCTAAAAAAAAAAGCATCAGGCGAAAGGAGCTTCCTCCTGCCTATGAACGCCGCCCCATCGGAAGGCTCTCGTCTGGGTCGCCGACGCCTCGGCGGGGGCCGGGGACCCCGCCGACCGGTGGTAAGGGCCCGCGATTGGAAGAGGGTCACAACTCACGACCATCCAGGCCCTCGCCACTGATCGACAGGGTTACCGGCCCCTGCCAAGGCACCGGCAACCCCGACAATAGCCTTTGTTGCTCCACCGGCGGTGGGGCGACCAGCACAGGCGAGAGCTCTCCTGCCTTTGCTATTTTTTTTGTATTTTAAAAATATATTTTTTTATTTAATTTAACTAAAAAATAAATGAAAATCATATTTTGACCAGAATATCCATGATCGGTCGAAATATTTAGCCTGCTGGCGATGAGAGGCCCTTATTTGGAACATGCTTAATCACTTCAAGCCCTTATTTGAAACAAAAATGGCACTTCATGTATTTATTTGAAACAAATACCACTTCGAGTCTTTATTTCAAAAAATAAAGTCACTCCGGGCCCTTAATTGAAATTTTTCCTAAAATAATTGATAAAATGGATCAAAAGATCTTTTTTATCTTAAAAGGTGGCATAAACAAAAGACATTTTTGATTGGATGGAAATGAATGAAGAAATACTTAATTGTCTAAACTTTGGTTCTTTTTAGAATTTGTATTGCTTTATAATACATATATTATAAAACCCTAGATCATGCCACTCCAACAATGTCTTTTAAATTTTAATGAAAATGCTAGTGAAAATAAAAACACCACTCGAAAAAAAAAATGATCTTTTTCTATTTTCAAATGGAAAAAAAAAATTGATTGAATTAGAGAATAGAAATCAACAAGAAAAAGAATTCGCAAGTCAAGATAATCTTGAGCGAATCTTGAATCACTTCTCTCAAATCAAGAAAAAAATATTGAAAAATATTATGCAAACTCATATATGAAAAAATGTAGAAAGAAAAAACAATATAAGAGCAACAAGAATGTCAACAAAAAATATTTAGGGTACATGTGTCATTATGAATATAATTTAGAGTTTTTAATGACTTTTATCCTTTTGTTTATATAGAAAAAAAAAGTTTTTTTCGTGTTAGACGTATACATTAGCTTCACATATTCATTATGGTGATCCGTCGATATCATATGAACAAATGTAAAATCCTTTTCTTCATGCTTTAATCAGTATAATTTAGATTGTTATTTGACTCTCGTGAAATAAAAGCACAAAAATATCATTTCCACACACTTTATTCGATTACTTAAGAGTCATATTTTATTTATGTTGCTTTCGCATATCGTAATGGGATTCATCCTAAATTGTCCCACTGAATTTGTTGTCCCACGTTACTTGACAACGGGTCTTACACGTTTTCTATACTCATGTAGTATCTATTCACATATTAGAGTTTCTAACATAATATCAGAATAGTAAATCTTGAATTCTAATCTTACAAGTCCTATTGACCTGTATTATCAAGAGATTGAGGATAACACAAAACAATTTCCCAACAACTTCGATCCGTCCTTCAGATCCTGTCCAAATAAAATGGACAATCCCAAGCGCCATCGTGCACAATTGAAGAGTACATCCATCTTGCTTCGTCAGCGGCGAAACCACGCCCTTCCTCTCCGAAAATTTGGGACTCACGCGAGTCCTAGTTATCGAGCATCGAGGTCAGGCAGGCCTGCATGTCGGTGATAACGCCATGAACCCCGCCGCGCCTGATCCCCACGCGCCACCCCCCCCCCCCCCCGGGGCGGTACGCCGCGTGGGTTGCTGTATATGTGGGTCCCACTTCCGCGAGATAATTTTGCTGGATTTACTTGCTCGTGCTTGTCAATTGGCCCTGCCGCATGTTGAGCGCCATCGTCCCCAGCCCCTGGAGATTGGCCCCGAGAGGCCCTCTCGGTTCCGACCCCAGAGACCTACCGCAGAAGGCGAAGTTCACGTTCGTGCTCGAGTCCGCGCACTTCTTGCAGCTATCCCTAACAACGTCGGAGCGAGGTCGATGCGCGACGAGAATGGAGGCCAACAATAGTAGGGACTAGAACGAGACTTGACTAGCCATTCATCCTTCTCATGGTATATAGTGAGAAAACGACATGAATGATCCTTGAACTTCAATCTAATGTCTATTATGATCTCGAATTTTTTAATTTATTCAATGTGATCCGTGAAATTTTGGCACGTGATCAATTTAGTGCTTGAATTATGCGAAAATGTTCAATGTTGTACCTTATTCTTAATTTACAAAATGACAATATTAAAGATTTTCATATGAATTAGAGCACGCATATCAATACTTCTGGAGGAGAAATCCATTTGGTAATGCGACTTCTGGAGCAAAAATCGATTTGATTATGCAACTTTATTTTTTACTTATGAAGCATTTTTTTTTTGTTCCAGAAGTAGTTTTGGAGCAATTGAAGAAGTAATTTTTTTAGGTCTTCTCAGAAATAGAAAAATCTACTTCTGTCCAGAAATCGATTTCTAGAACAAAAGTGTTGCCAATGCCATGCGCGTAGCCTTAGAGACTCTACTAAATATGTACCAAAAATTTTGATATCGGATTAAAGTTCAGGAATTACATTAGACAATTTAAAAATTTAGAGATGAAATCACATATTTAGTCAAAATTCAAGATCATTCATATCATTTTTTCTTATATAGTCAATTAGAGGGTCAACTAGCCAAAGTGCTCTTACATTAAAATGGCACCTGCTACAAGCATCACGACCTGATGCTATATATGCTAAGCCTAGTGTATTTGACTCGTGAAAGTGCGCGGATACGATCCAGGGACATCTCGTGTAAAATGAAATTAAAAAGGCCACCTCTACCTATTTTAGTTAGGATTTATATCACGAAAAACCCTAAATTAATACGCCTGTAATAAATTTATTTTAAATTATTTTTTTGATTACATAAAACCCCAAACCGGTACACTTATAATAAATTTAACCGAACTAGTACATCTATGACAAATTTAACCTATGTTAATTTTCATTAAATTTAACTATCAAATTACTAAGTTAGATGTCATTTGATAGTCCATAAGTGTATCACTTTAGAGTTTTTATCATTTGTTTGTTACAGGCATATAAATTTGAGATTTTTCATTGTATTAACTAATTTAACGAAAGGTAAATTTATCACAGGTGTACCCGTTAGGTTTTTCGTGCTCAAAAAAATTAATTTTGGTTAAATTTATCACAGATATATCAGTATATGAATTTTTATGGTCAAAAAATAGTTTGGGGTAAATTTATCACAAGTGTACCAGCTTGAGTTTTTTCATTAAAAAAAAATAATTTGTGATAAATTTATCACATGCGTACTGATTTAGGATTTTTTATTGCATTAACCTTTTTAATTATACCCTCTATATTTGTCTTCTTTTAATTAGCTACCAAACTACCATTCTCTTTCTCTCTCAAATTTATTCATTTTACTTTTGTCAGGCTAACCAACGAAACCGACTTTAAATTCTTTCCTCTCTTCATCACTTTCAAACTATCTCAAAGTATTTCATAAAAAAAAGGGTAATAGTTGTGGCGGGAGGAAATTATCCATAAAATTCTATAACTTATTGTAATTTTGTTAATTCGATCTTAAATCTTTTTAATTCTATCAATCGAGTCCTAGACATTTTCATGTTTTGCCAATGAAGTCCAATTGTGGCCAGCAACTGCTGACACGGACATTGGCCATCTTATGTGGCACGACCGGCATCGATATGAATAACTTTTAATATCACTTTATATATATTTTTCTGTTTTCCTTCTACTTCATGTGTTCTTTTTTCTTTTGTCTTTTTCCTTCCATCGACCATCATCAAGCCTCATTGATAGTCGGCAAAGATCGCCAGCCTTTACCAAGAGCCGCCATAGCCTGCTTCGAGTGACGGCAGCCCTCACGTAGGCAAGGGTTGGCCAAGGCCTGAAGGTTGCCGACGAAAGGAAAAACAAGAAAAAGAAAAAAAATAAGGAAAATCGAAAAAAGAGAAAAGAAATTAATAAAATATTGGAAAAATTATAGAAAAAGTTTGTCTATGTCATTGTCGGTCGTGCCACGTAGGATGTCATTTCCATATCAATTATTTCATATCAAAATTGATTGGATGGACCCAATTGACG
Organism: Rhodomyrtus tomentosa; assembly: GCA_028455895.1. Lineage (NCBI taxonomy): Eukaryota > Viridiplantae > Streptophyta > Magnoliopsida > Myrtales > Myrtaceae > Rhodomyrtus > Rhodomyrtus tomentosa. Next base: position 40,347,241 of record JAPCWY010000004.1, read on the forward strand.
AAACATGTACATGTGTAGGACTCGGCTGACAAAATTAGAAGGTTTAGGGCTGAATTGACAAAAATACAATAGGTTTATGAATTTTTGGACAATTTCAAAGATAAGCAATCATATCCTTCATTAATTGAAATTTCCATATAATTGGGCATAATGGAGTCAAATGTATAATTAGCCCGATTAAAAAAAATAAAATAAATTGGAGATGGACTAATGTTCATTGGGTGGACATTAGTAAAGTTGTTAATGAGGTCAAGTAAGGGTGCACATGAAAATAATCCAGAAACTGTTCCTAGAACAAAAACTTATTTCTGGAATAGGTTTAGAATAGAAATTAATTTGATAACGCAATTCTAAGAAACTGTTTCCAGAACAACTTTGAGAAACAGAAATAAATTTGAAGTAGAAATGAGAAACAAAAAAAAAAACTTACTTCTCTGGGAAATAGAAATCTCCATTGACGACCAATCCCACCGGTCGCACCTCGCCAGCCGCCACCGCCCCTCGACTGTCGGTCGCTGGCTGTTGCCTCCCCAGCCGCCGTTGCCCGATCGCAGCATTTTTCAGAAGTAAAAATTTTCAGTTGCTGTTAAACAAATTTTTAGTTTATGATCAAAAATTTTATACCGTTATCAAACGCATTTTTTCCTCAAAAATTCATCCAAAAATAAAAATAGAAAAAACTATTTATGTTCCAAGAAATTATTTCCGGACATGAATGGTTTTCATGCGCATTCTAAATTTGAAATCTAAAGAAAAATACGACATTGGATGTTGTCATTTATTGTACTTGTGCCTAGTAACTATGAAATTTAACTTATTTAATTCGATTAAACCCACTCAACACATATTGAACTCTAGCCTCTAGGAAGCTTCAATTATCCTGAATTTTTTATTCTATTATGCATCGTCCATCGACGGATACTTAGCCACGTTGGTGCCAACCGATTAAGTTGATTGGATTGACTAATTTGTTTCAAATACAAAAGATTGGATTGACTAAAGTAAAGTACGACGTTGGACGTTGTCATTAATTGTACTTGTGTCCAGTAACTATGAAATTTAACTTATTTAAATCAATCAAGCCCATTCAATACATATTGCACTCTAGCCTCTAGGAAGCTCCGATTATCCTGAATTACTTATTCTATTATGCATCATCCATGGGTAGATACTGAGCCACGTTAGTGTCAACCGATCAAAGTTGATTGGATTGACTAATTTGTCACAAATACAAAAAATTTATAACTCAATGACAAAAAAAGATTTATGATTGAATTAACACATTTCTAACTGGTTTGTGAACTTTTTTGTTTTTTTTAGTAATTCATTTTCTTGCACAAATGTTGAACTTAGTATTACTATTTTATCTATCAGGCATTATCAATATTCAAACTTTTCTGTCCCACCCATAATAATCTTTTGAAAAAAAATTTGAATCTTCAATTACCCTTCTCTTTCTATGTATCTTTATACAATTATCCGTAGCGTGCATTATACCGACGATTTCTTTCCCTTGAGTATTTTCTTGCGAGTTCTCATTAATCTTGCCTACGTCAATTTCGTGTGTACGCGTCCGTCTCATCGTTCATTGTACTAATTCCATTGATCAAAATCAGCACAATTAGAATCATTAGAGTTGAAAGTCAATCGTCTCTCGGGTCGGTAAGGTACAAGGGGTGATCGATTCTCAAGTGGTCCAATAAAATCGGTGAATGAGGGATGAGCACCACGGGCTTTAATTTTAACAGTATAATTAATTAGGTTTGCATTTAAGCAGTACAAAGAGATTTTGAAAAATAATCGGACCGGTCCGAGCAATCCAATCCCCGTGGGATTTTTTTTTTTTTTGGTCAAACCCATAGGAACTTGGAGCCGAATCGAAAATCACTTATTTTGATTTCGTGAAACCGGACCAACGGGTTCGAGAACTGAGCCGAACAGGCCGGTTCAATCCAGTTTGTGCGAGTTTCGGTTGGATCCTTTTGTCTTGATCTTGTCAAAGGGACATCGTGAAATCACGTAAAAAAAGAAAAAAAAGGGTGCCGACGAGGAGGGTCCGATTCCGTAGCTTGGATGCGGCTCGCGCCTGCCCGCGAAGTGGAAGTAAGATTTCATCCCCGTTCTTCGGTCTGCCTCGTCAAACAGGCGGGACAACCGTCTGGTCCTTTAACGAGTCAAGAGAACATGGCAGCTGAGGATTAGGGACCTTTTGTCCGGGTGAAGGTATTCTCGTGGCTGTGTTTATCGTACGGGCCATGTACAAAGACTCCGTTAGCCGTCGAAAAGCAGACGCGAGATCCGAAAATTCAATGGAGGATCATTCGCTGGTCTCCGTAAGTAAATTGATTTTTGAGAATTCGTTTTCAAAAAATTGATTTTTTGAAAATTATTTTCTCGAAAAATAATTTATTTTCCTTTGTTTGGTAATATATTACGGAAAATATTTTTCGGTGTTTGGTTCTCATTTGGAAAATAATTTCAATTTCATCAATGGGACTGTCCTTAATACTGAGGAGAGGCAAAGGGTCGAGAGAGCTAATGAGAACTGACCTCAGTCGCCGATCTTGTCCTTGGTCTCGATCCTTGGCCACGGTCTCGATCTCGATCCTCGACCTTGGTCCCAGTCCGGGCCCCAATCCCGATCCAGGCCCCGATCCTCGACCTCGGCCCCGATCCTCGACCTCGGCCCTGGCCTCCGGTCCCGATCTTCAGTCCCCGGCTAGATCCCAATCCCCGATCTTGGTCCAGATCTCAATCCCCGCCCCCAGTCACCGGTCGCTGGCCCCGGCCTCGTCCTCGAGCCCGACATCGGTCCCTGTCACTATCCCCGACCTCGACCCCAGTCCCAGTTCTCAACACTTGGTTCCCCAGGGCTAGAGCCAGGGACGCCCAGCCCCGGCCCTGGTCCTTGGGCCCAACATCGATCCCTGGCCCTAACACCGACACCTGTCCCGGTCTCCGACCCTCGGTCAGATCCCGGCCCCGGTCGCCATCCCCCAGCCTCGATCCTGGTCCCTGGCCTCGACCCCAACTTCGATCGCCAGCCCCGGCCTCGGCCCCGGCTCAAGTCTCCTGTCCTGGCCCCATCCCCCAGCCTTGACATCGGCCCCGGTCCAGGTTCCCGGCCTCGACCCAATCCCAGCCTCGGTCCCGATCGCCGGCCCGATTTCGGCCCCCAGTCCTCGAGACGACCCCTGGCCCGATCGCAATCCCCGATTTTGGTCCCCGACACCTGATCCCCGGCCCTAGTCGTTAGTCCCCGACCCCTGTCGCCGACTCCGGCCCTAGCTTCGGTCTCGATCCTCGGCCCCTATTCCTGGCCTCGACACCAATCACTGTCCCCATCCCAGGCCTTGGCCCCGTTGCCGGCCCCGGCCCTGATCGCCGGTCCCGGCCCTGTCGCCGGTCCCGGCCCCGGCTCTTGTCTAGATCCCTAGCCCCAGTCCTGGTCCCGGCCCTGATCCTCATTCCCTGGTCGCCGGCCCCCGGTCCCCAGACCCGGCCTCGATCTCTGTTCCCAATCCCGGCCTTAGTGCTCGGCCCCGGTCCCGATCTAGCTCTCGGTCCTGATCGCCGACCCCGATCGTCAGGATCAGTCATCGGGATTGGCCCCAACCCCGTTTTCAAAAAAAATGAAGGTCTCAAATTTGGGAAAGTGATTTCATCTTTTTATTTTTGGGAATTCACTTTCTTATTTTAATGAATAAAATTTTTATTGACTGAAAAGTACTTTTCGTTGACCGAATCATTTTTCGCAAACCAAACGTACGAAAATCCAGAAAATAATTTCTCTGAAAATACTTTTTTCAAAACAAACACACCCTAAGTTTTTCTAATCGATGAAAACGCATGAAAGGACGACCCATTCTAGATATTGTCACCATTTATTCGGATTAGGGGCATGCCTGGTCTGGGCTGGTTCGGTCTTGACATAGAACTGGGGATCGGACCAATGGTCCCGTCCTCATATTTTCGGGACCACGGACCGGACCAAGATCTGCGGTCTGGGTTGGTTCCGGTCCAGGTCCAATAGGACCACTAACTCTAACTACTTATAAAAATCTAGCCCTTAGAAATTACAATACAATATTAATTTACAATCTATAATCAACCTACGACGTCAAGACAACCACGTAAATGTTAGGGGCACCCAACGTGTGTTCGATCTGGCCTTGAAGACTTCACGTGATCTTTTATGCTCGTAATCGACTTTCGCATTTGGCCCGCTGAACTCAGGTGGGTAATGGAACCGAACTCGGATTTTATTTTATTTTTTTTTATTTTTGGTTATTAAAAAAATAACAGATTTCTTAAATCTGCATAATGACTCGAGTTTCTGTCCTCATGCACGTACGTGCTTATTCTTCGTGCACGTGCCCATCGTAAGGAACATATATTTTCATCAATTAAGACCTGATTTTGTCCGAAGATAATACCAAAATTCAAATTGCTAAATAATATATATAATGACACCACTAAACTCAAGAGTCGTGAGATGAGATTCATGGGTTTCTTATAATGTTAAAAATAGGTTAATTCTAGATGTAGATTAATTTTTTTAAAAAAAAATTAGCGATCCGGTCCGTGTCGGGCCGGTCCGGGCCGGTCCCAAACTATAGAATCGGGGATCGGACTGTCAATCTCAAGGACCAGACCAACCCGGTCGGTCCGGGCCAGTACTGGGCCGGTCCGGTCCAGTTTGCACACCCTTAATTCGAATTCACTCGTAACTACCCCGCGTCATGTGTGACTTAGAGGTTAGAGAGATTGGCGGTTCTATAACCGCGGGTTCGCATTGTCGGAGATGCTAGCGGCAAAGAAATTTCTTTAAAAGAAAGTATGCAATTATTATACTTGTTGAGATGCGGTTTATATTTTCCATAAAAAAGAAAGCACAAAATATTATAGAGGGCGACATCCACGAGACGCCCATAATCTAAGTCGGTATTTTATTGATAATTTGATCTTATTCTCATGAATGAATTTTGTTATAAATAATCATTTTTCTTTATAATCGAGTGTCGTAATAGAATGTGAGATATGCTCCTTATAAAAGAATAATTTATTAGATGTTATCCTATTTGAAGAGTAAATCGACATAAATCTTGTGATTCGAATTTTTCTTTCTCACAATTATTTTCTATTTTGTTATATTCGTGCGCCTGACCCCAAGAAAGTTTGCATTAAGATGAACTTTGCAAATAGAAAATGATCGCGAGAGGAGCGAAGCACATTCCCAGTTGGAGGAGGGAGAAGTTCGTTTCTTACGAAGCCGGCAAAGGCTTAGCTGTCGAGCTGTCATTGGCTGGGGGAACTCTCCCTTGTCCGAAAGCTGACTGCGTACATCTCGCCATTGGCATTCTCTCTCTCGTGTGTAACGGTAACATCACGCGTCCCTTTCCTCTCTCCATTTCCCAACGTCGTTCCCTCTTTCTTCCTTCCTTGATTCCACTCCAATCTCAATAAAATCGCGCCCAGGTTCGGCGATCAATACCCCGTTCCTCCTCTCTCTGCGGATCGATCTCGTTGCTTCCACCGATCTTCGATTCGCATTCCCAACCTCTCGCGCTCCCGATCACGGCCCCTTCCTCTCCGATCCCCCACCCCTTCATATGGCCGACGACTTCGCGAAAGCGGTGGACGATGGCCTCAGGCTATCCAAGCGACTCTACTTCGGGAAGGACCGGGCGGTGACCCCGCCCAGGTCCCCTGCGCCGATGGAGAAATCGGCGGACGTGGCGTTTCTCCCGGCGTCGCCGATGGTGTACGCCGTGATCCCCGACCCGTCGATCGTGGACAACCCGGACATCCCGAGCTACCAGCCGCACGTGCACGGCAGGTGCGACCCGCCGGCCCTGATACCCCTCCAGATGAACGGAATTGAGGTGGAGGCGGATTGCGAGCTGGACACCGCCTTCGTCCGGGTCAGTGGATCGTGGAGAGTTCATTGCGTCATGGGCAGCAAGTGCTGCGACTGCCGGGTTGCGATCCCCATGGGCGAGCAGGTGCGTTAATGGCTTAATTTGACATATTTTATTTCGAGGTTGTGTCTGCCTTCAGGTTTTTGTTCGATGAACTTTGTTCTAGAAACTACAGGAGTCGATAAGCTTATGAAGCTCTGCACCTGTAGACCATGTTATGTCGAGGATTAGGCTGTGATGAAATAGTATATGGATCGGGCCTCAAGGAAACAATATATCACCACTCTTAGTTCTTGTTCTTGACATCTTGTATAGCTGGGCTGGCCTCGTTGACTGGACTAGAGGCGTAGATGGTGGCTGCCTGTGCTGACTGGTCGAGTTGGTAAAACAGCAGTTACCCAAATCTCGCGTGGTCTCCTTTCATCTATGATTTTAAACTTCTAGTTGGACTATGAGAGTCAGGTTCTACTTCATCTTATTTCGCTTGTGCGGTCTTCACTCGTCAAATTCCATGCGTAGTTCCTAATCCAACTTGTACGTGAGAAGGGTGCATCCTTGACTAAGAGGTTTATGTACTTTCATGTACATGGCTCTCATTCCACCTATAAATTTAAACTTCTTTGTTGGACTTACCAAGCGCGACTTACATCCAATGGTTGGCCTTGCTTGGTGGAATCTTTTAGGATCATGGCAGAGGAATTGTCAAACATCAGGAAAGTGTACATAGTCCAGTGCATGAAAATTTGACTATGCTACAACTTGATCACGATACTGAAACCAAAAAATATATAAATCACTTGGTGATAGCACTCAAATAGAAGAAACATTGTCTTGATGCTACTGATGATATTTGTCTTCCGTTGTGCAAATATGAGCATGATGGTGTGAAGATCCTGTTGGCTGGTAAGTCTGAAAGATGGAAGTAGATAATTGTTGCTTTTAGAGTGAGTTGTACCATATTTATGTGCTTCTGATAATGGTTGTCTTCACTTCAATGAGGGAACATATTATCAAAGTGGTAGATATTTAAAGTGCGATATGAAACTTTTCTAGAGCATTTTCAGTGAAAGATTGCTGTTTGCAAAATTCAGTTGATGTCAGGACACCTAAAACGTGAACATGATTACCCATGTCCGGACAATGGGAAAATGGGAGAAAATGCCTCTTTTGATTGTCTTATAGTAATTTGACCTTTTGAACTCAGAACATAGGAATGAGATGTACCAAACTCATCTTGTGGAACCTAATTGTTCTTGAATTTTGTTTCTGTTCAATATGTAATAAAGAAGGCATGATTGTGGCGGTGTAATTTTATCCAGTGATCAGAATGAGTGCGTTGTGTCTGTCACATCCCACTTGCACATTATCTCTTCTCAGGCAATACTATTTGGCTAACAGGGATCGGTTTTAGGTCTTGAGGTAAAAGTTTCTAAAAGGTCATATGTCACACAACTTGTTGCTGTGGAAGACAAGAAAGATATAGACAAAGCGGCTAGAGCTGAAGATGGTGGCTACCTTAAACCCCATATATTTACCTTGAAAATACCGCAGGTAAAGAAACTATGCACCTGTTACTTCTTCTGTGGAGTTAGATACTCTGCGTATCTCTGCTTTCATATATTCCTACTTTTGCTATTTATCCCAGGTATCTATAAGTTGTTTGCTTTCAGGTGGATGGGGGTTCAAACATATCCATTAAGGTTTGTTGGTCTCAGAAATTATCATATTGTAATGGTCAGTTCTCCTTGAGCATGCCATTTACTTTCCCCGAGTATGTTACTCCTGCTGGGAAGAAAATCTCGAAGAAAGAAAAGATACAGGTGAATGTGGACTCTGGCACTGGAAGTGAAGTTTTGTGCAAAACAACCAGCCATCCATTGAAGGTATCCATGATCGACTATTATATGGTTCTGTTTCATTTAACAAGAGAAAAGAGTATATGATCCTTTTTACTCTTTTTTTTTGTCCGAAATTTCAGGAAGTGAGACTTCATGTAGGGAAGTTGGCTTTCCTGTATGAGTCAGAAGTTCTCTCGTGGTCAAAGGCTGACCTGAATTTCTCATACACAGTAAGCCGCATTATCCTTCTCCCCTCCTTCTCTTCCTTTAGATTGTACAGGAGAAAGTGTTCAGTCGCACTGCAGACTTGTAGTCTTCCTTGGGGAAGTTATGTTTCATAGACAAAACTCATTTTTTCTGATTTTCTTTGTCTTATAGGTCTCCCCAGCTACTATGATCGGGAATGTGCTCTTGCAGTCTCCATCTATGCATGACTTTGATCAAAGAGAAATGTTCTGTTTATACCTTCTTCCTGGAAACCAACATAATAGGAAGGTTAGTCTAGTGCTAATTCACTTCTGGCGCCATTTATTTAATATAGTGCTTCCTGTTATAGTTGCCTCATCCTATTCAGTTTGACAGGTGTTCAGAAAGGATGTTGTATTTGTTGTTGATATTAGTGGAAGCATGAGGGGCAAACTATTGGAGGATGCTAAAAGTGCCTTATCCACAGCGCTGCACAAGCTTGACCCGGAGGATTCATTTAGTATCCTAGCTTTTAATAGTGAGGTTTACCAATACTCCACGTCCACGGTTTTAGCTACCAGTGAAGCAATTGAAAGGGCCATTGAATGGATCAACAATAACTTTATTGCCGGCAGTGGTACCGACATCTTGCAGCCTTTGAATAAAGTACTTTCATCTTCCATATTCCAAGACTACAAAGTGAATATCTTTTCGCATAGTGACGTTATGCAGTACTCAATGCTCAGTAAAAGACAAACTATGATGATTTTTCCGGGGGTTGCTATGATATGTAGGTGGCCCAATTAAGCTAGATGAAGCTTTTGGCACTTTATCTCAATGAAGGAAACTGTCACACAGAATTCTGGTGCTGCATCATAGTAAAAATGAAATAAGTTGACGACATAGAGAGTCCTGCCCTTGGTTTTCAACAATTTTTATAGGCGTGAACTTATTTTTTTTTTGCCTTCAACTATTTCATGGAGAAAATAGATACTCCGAGAGAATCATGATTTCATCTCTTGAATTTGTATATTTTCTCTTCAACCATTTCATGGGGAAAATAGATACTCTCAGAGTCCCGACTTTAGTTTTTAGGGAAAATAACAACGTTTGAGTGACATGCATGTACAGTTTTGTCAACAATGGATGGACTCTCTTTTTACCTTATGGTGTGTCGTTTATTTGCTATCATTTGAATCAATGAGATTAAGTTTCTCTCTTTTATTTTCATATTGTTTCATACTATTCCCTTCCCTAGGTGATAATGGAATGAATGGCAAATATTCTCATCACACCTAATTCTCACACGTAGTGTGCTTGGTCCTCCCTGAAATTTGTAATTGCTTACCTTTAGATGCTTCTTGGTCTAATGTCTACTTCTTTCAGGCACTAGACATCCTATCAGACTGTCAAGGTTCAATTCCTACCGTCTTCCTTGTTACAGATGGAACTGTTGAAGATGAGAAACACATATGTGATGTAATGAAAAGTCGAATAAAGAAAGGAGGATCATTATGTCCACGCATCTTTACTTTTGGTATAGGTAATGTTTCGTCCTATTCTATGTCTGGCGGCACAATCTTGTGCACTACTTTCTGGGTATTGATATTCTCAACTCCTCATATGTTGCTAAGAATAGTTAAATATCAGCTTCATTAGTTTTCGTTTTGTGACAAGTCAATGTGATAAATGTGTCCTCCATGGACTTTGATCTGTCGTGGATAATTTTTTTTGTATCTGTCTCTTGCTATGTAGTCTACATAGCTTATCCCAAGTTAGGGTAAAGGAGGAGGGTTACGTCAAGCGTAGCGAATCGATTATAAAGATGAGCTACTTTTTTGAGATGAACCCTATTGATATTTCATTAGAGCGTATCCTTCTTAGCGACGCGCTGCATCGGCGCCCGGTGTATCGAAAAATGAGCAAGGGTCCTTGCACCAAGATAGGTGGGTGCATGGGGTAAGGAAGCTAGCCTTGAGCCATCATTCCCAGAGTGATGTGCCACATCGGTACCCGGATGTGGTGACAAGTGAACAAGGGTCCTCACACTTTCACGGGCGAGTGTGGGGGCCAAGAAAAGCCCAAAGGGTAGGGATTCGATTGGAGAGTTGGAATGTAGGAACCTTAACGGGTAAGTTGAGGGAGTTGGCAGATACCTGTGCTAGAAGGAGAGTGAATATTGTTTGCCTGCAAGAGACTAAGTGGAAAGGAGAGAAGGCTAAAGAAGTGGAAGACACCGGATTCAAGCTATGGTACATAGGCACAACAAAGAGTAAAAATGGAGTTGGGATTCTGATCGATAAAAATTTCAAGGATAAGAGTTGATGTTAAAAGAATAGGAGATAAGATTATTTTAGTTAAGTTGGTAGGTGATTTGATTCTGAATATCCTTAGTGTGTATGCCCCTTAAGTTGGACTGCAAGCATCCGATAAGAGTAGATTTTGGGAAGATCTGGAATAGATTTTAAGGCGGATACCACACGAGGAGAAAGTATTCATAAGAGGAGATCCAAATGGACGTGTCGGTCAGAGTAATGGAGATTTTAACAGAGTTCGTAAAGGTTTTGGATATGAGACTAGAAATGAGGCTAGCGAAGACATCTTGAGTGTGGCATTAGATTATGATTTGAAATTGGCAAACATCTTTTTTAGGAAAAGAGTCACACTTAAATCACTTTTCGCAGCGATCAAAATCATAACCAGATTGATTTCTTTCTTGCCAGAAGAGAGGATATGGCCTTGTATGTAGATTGTAAAGTATATCCTGGTGAATGTGTAGCTACATAACATAAGTTGGTCTTAAAGGTTCGGTATAACAAAGCACAGAAAATGAAGAGAAGTGCCCAACACCCCATAGTAAGATGGTGGAAGTTACATGAGGAGAAACAAATAGAATTAAAAAAAAAATGATACAGGAAGAACCGTGGCCACTGGAGGGCGAAGTAAAATATGATGTAAAAGGAGACGGCTAACTGCATCCAAAGAGTGGCAAAATGGGTGTTAGGGGAAATTAAAGGGAATGGACATCAAACAAAGGAAACTTGGTGATGGAATGAAGAGGTGCAGGAGGCAATCAAGCAAAAATAGTGTTTCAGATGTCTACATAAATGATGTCCTAATGAAGAGAATTTGCATAAGTTTAGATTGGAGAGAAAAAATGCCAAGAAAGCTGTGCGAGAGTCAAGGTTTTCAATGATATGTACCAAAAATTTGAGAGCAAAGAAGGAAAAAAAGGTATCTATAGACTTGCAAACCCAAGGGACGAGAAAAGTAAAGACTTGACACAGGTTAGATGTATTAAGGATGAAAATCAAACACTTTTGGTAATGAGGGACAAGAAAAGTAAAGACTTGACACTGGTTAGATGTATCAAATATGGAAATCAAACACTTTTGGTAAGAGATTAAGAAGTTAAGGACAAGTGGATAAGTTATTTTATCACTTTTGGTAATGAGGGACAAGAAAAGTAAAGACTTGACATATGTTAGATGTATTAAGGATGTAAATCAATCACTTTTGGTAATGAGGGACAAGAAAAGTAAAGACTTGACACTGATGGAAATCAAACACTTTTGGTACGAGATTAAGAAGTTAAAGACAGGTGGATAAGTTATTTTAACAAACTTTTTAATGGGGAGAGCGATAGAAGTGAGGTAGATTTGGAAGATGCTTCTAATGATTTAAATAGAAGTTTTGTGCATAGAGTCAAAGTGCGGGAAGTTAGGGAGGCATTAAAAAAGATGAAGACTAGTAAAGTCTTGGGACCCGATGGTGTTCCTATTGAAGTATGGAGATGCACAGGGGATGTAGCAATAAGTTGGTTGACTAGCCTTTTTAACAAGATCCTCCAAACTAATAACATACCTGATGAATGGAGGAAGAGTATATTCATGACTATCTACAAGAATAAAGGGGATACCATAATTGTTTCAATTATAGAGGCATTAAGTTTATAAGCCATACAATGAAGTCGTGGGAGAGTTATTGAGCATCGTTTGAGAATAGAGACCAAGATTTCTGTCAATCAATTTGGATTTATGCCAGGAAGATCTTCCACGGAGGCTATTTTCTTGATATGACAATTGATGAAGAGATATCGAGAAAGAAAGAATGACATCTATATGGTGTTTATTGATCTCGAGAAGGCGTATGATAGGGTTCTAAAAAAGGTTCTGTGGTAGATTCTTGAGAAGAAAAAAGTACCTTCAAAGTATATAGAGGCAATCAAGGACATGTATAACGGTGCTACTACATGTATGAAGGTTTGTAATGGTACATCAAGTTATTTTCCAATCACAGTAAGCTTACACTAAGGTTCTGCTTTGAAACCCTTACCTTTTTGCCCTGGTTATGGATAAGCTAACAAAAGATATTCAAGATTAGGTGCCTTGTTGTATGCTATTTGCAGACGATATTGTGCTTATTGATGAGACCAGAGCTGGAATTAACACTAAGTTAGAATTATGGAGAAACACGTTGGAGTCTAAAGGATTTACGTTAAGTTGAAGTAAGACGGAATACTTGAAGTGTGAGTTTTGATACGGCAAGAAGAAGGGATCAAGAAGCCGTAAATATGCTTGGATAGGATGTACCCAAAAAAGATGCTTTTGGGTAAGCTATAGAATCATAACAGGTTGGATGAAATGGCTCAATACATCAGGATTTTTGTGTGATCACAAAATTCCTCTTAAGTTAAAAGGAAAATTTTATAGAACAACAGTAAGACCTGCCATGCTATATGGAGCTGAATGTTGACCAGCATAGAGGAAACATGAGCATAAGATGGAAGTAGCAGAAATGAGGATGTTAAGATGGATGTGTGATCATACAAGGATGTATAAAATAAAGAATGAAAATATTTGACGAAAAGTTGGAATAAAACCGGTAGCAGAAAAGATGAGAGAACATAGATTGAGATGATTTGGGCATATTCTCCAAAGGCCCGTAGATACTTCGCTACGAACAGAAGTTTGCTATCGAGAGCATAACATGAAGAAAGAAAGAGGCCAGCCGAAACTTACTTGGAGGAAGGTAGTAAAACAAGATTTAGTGGAGTGAGAAATAGATTGGCATATGGTTTGTCTTAGGACGAATGGAGGAAGGCTATTAGTATTGTGAAGGGATAGTGTGTGTGTGTATATATATATATTTATTTATTTATCTTTGTTTATTTTATTTTTACACATTTATCTCTTTTTCCTCGATTGATTTTGATTTTATTTTTATGCATCTTTGGGGTTCATCGACTGCCGACCCCAACTAGTTTGGGATAAATGTGTTGTTGATGTATGTTGTTGTCTCTCACTATGGAGTTTCACCTTTTCTGTGGTAATTTTCAGGTACATTTTGTAACCACCATTTCCTACGGATGCTTGCGATCATAGGCAGAGGACAGTATGATGCTGCATACGATGTAGGTCAGGCAAATAGAACTATCTGGCTGCTCACAAGCATCCTTTAATTGTTTCAGCGGTGCAGTCAAACGATACTTATAGAGAATTTCTACCTAATGGCTAGTGATGAGGACCATAGAACTGCTGCTTTTTTTTTTTCCCGAAAATTAGGATCCCAGATCTAAGAGTAGAAAAGATATTGCTAGTTTAATTTACTGATGGTTTTTCAAATTATTAATTTGTGCTTCCAGGTTCAGTTGAGCTTCGGATGGAGAGCTTGTTTTCCAGAGTGGCATCAATTGTCCTTGCTGATATAGTAATTGACCCGTTGGATGATCTTGAAGTTGAGGTACATTCACATGAGCATTGATCAATCATTAAATTGCTCTGAAACCTTAGAAACAATGGGCATGACCATGACCTTTGCTCTCTGCAGATGATACAGTGAGATATTCTTTTTTCTCTATTCGTGCCAAACAGATGTACAATGAGTTGACCACTAAGTTTTGTACATTGTCTCTGTTTTGGTTGCATTTGACGTATTTCTAAAATTTATTATTTCATTGCATGACTTTCCTCAATCCACCTCAGAGAGTAAAATGAAAACAGGAAGTAGGTTACTGGATTAAAGGGAGCTGTAGTATCCTTGTCCTTTCTTCTTTTAACGATGATCGTAGTTGGTCTTTTTCTTTTCTGCGAGAACCATACTTAGCTGCACTTGTTTTAAGACCACATCGCCGAAATAGTGACCTCTTTCCTTTGTACCATATATATTTGTAGATGTGTCCTTCCCGACTACCAGACTTATCACATGCGTCCCCATTGACCATCTTTGGGAGATATAGTGGAAACTTTCCTGACCATCTTCAAGTAAAGGGTTTCTCAGCAGATTGGAGCACTCATGTGATAGACTTGAAAATTCTTAAGGCAAAGAACATATTACTTGACAGGGTACGTTTGTTTATCTATTACTTCTCTCTGTTTCAGTTTTGTTAGTTCTGTGCCTGGAATATGGTAGGGGCAAATCGGGCTGGAGTTCGGTATGTCTATTCAAATCTTTTTTTTACCATCGTCTCTGCATCAGGTATTTGCAAAGCAACAGATCGATCATTACACAGCTCAGGCATGGTTCTCGGAGGACAAACAGCTCGAGGAGAAGGTACAGCTTTATCTCCACCTATGACTCATTGAAGCAGCATGGTGGTTTATAACTGAACTGGAGAAGTAGTATTTGACTTTAAATTTCCCTGATTTGATGATATTTACCCCTAAAATATCAACTGGAGAGGAAATTTGCCTTTTTCTTCCTTATGGAGCATGGCCATGCACTTCCACCATTTCTTTCTTCCAGTTTTTGTAATTGCTACTTATTTTCTCAGGTTGCAAAACTGAGCATACAGAGTGGTATTGCTTCAGAGTTCACTCGTATGATCTTAATAGAGGCTGACGAGGCAACAAAAGCCACGGAATCAGCTGGTTCAGATAAGGTAGACATCTGCCTCTTGTCATTGCAAAGCTCTTGCTGTCTTAACTTAATCTCAAGGGAGTTTGACGTTACTTGGGCTATGCGGGCTACCTTGTGCCTCTTGTAGAGACCTTCAGACGTTCCTGTCTATTACATAATCCTTTGCGTTTATTAGTAATGTTTCCGGGGCTTGTCCTCTGACTGAAGCACATTAAAGCATTTCGGATATGCCTGTGCCTTGGACATTTGGCCACTTTAATGGTCAATATGAAGCAAAAATATTCATATCTAGGAAGGCACAGTTTCCGAAAAGTCACCCGACCAGCTGGTCCTAATGAGAACAAGGCTCACTTCTAGCCATCCATTCGGTGAACTTTTAGTTATTTAGTCTCAGTTGGACCCGTGTTTACCTCAGTTGGGCTGATGACCGGTTCAACTTGGCAACTTAGACCATTTGCATTTGATTGACATGATATTATGGATGCGGTGGAGGTTGTGATTCCAACAGCTTCAAGTGCATATAAAAACTTTTAGTTATATATATCCCGTCCTAATTTACATGGATATCATCACTAATTCAATACCATTTTGGTCATAAAAGAAATCGGTTGAAGGCGGCGGTCTTTCATCCCTACTTCTTTTGTTGGTGACTGCAACTAGAATCAATGAAATTAACTATAAGAACTGCTGAAAACAGGCACCGGGGAAGATGCCTGACCACAAAGTCCACAAGCAAATAATGCTGAGAAACCTTTGCATTGGCTTTGGCAACTTGACTGCTACTGTCGAAAATGTTCCTCCAGGAGCCGAACATGTGAAATTGCCCGAAGCCGCAGAAATCTTAGTGAAGGCAGCGTCAAACTGTTGCGGGTCGATGTGCGACCGCTGCTGTTGCATGTGCTGCATCCAGTGCTGCTCGCATCTAAATAACCAATTCGTGATGGTGATGACTCAGCTATGTACCGCTTTAGCTTGTTTTGGCTGCTTCGAGTGCTGCTCATTATGCTGTTCAGGGAACGATTGATGAAGGAAAATCTCGATACCCCCATCTTCTGTATCTCATAGCGTGTTGATTGTGATATGTCATTTGTTCATTTTTTCGGGGGAGTTTACGGGTAGTGTGTACCATAAGGATGGTACATTTGGTACCGAGGCTAACAGGTGACACTTTGACTCACTTTGTGTATCATATTTGCTTTGGTATAGAGAAAGATCTTATTGCTTGCCTTGCTTTGTTTCTCTTTATGTAATATCTTCTGTCAAGGACTATAAGCAAAGGTAGAGATCATTGGGGGAGTTTTGAATCATTTCCATACTTCTTTTTGCTAGATAATAACCATTGCATTTCTTTTTTTCAGATAAATTTATCCCTGACTATACAACCACCCCAACCCACACACACAACACCACCCCCCCCCTCCCAAAAAAAAAACAGTTTTAGTAAGGAATAATTACATAAATAGTCTTTGAACTTTGACAAAAAGTGCAATGTAGTCCATGAACTTTTAATTTATTCAATTCAGTCCTTGAACTTTGACAGAATGTGCAATTTGGTCCCTAAACTTTTAGTTCATATTCAATCTAGTCCCTGAATTACAGGAAAATGTTCAATATAGTCCTTTTATTAATTTAAGATAAAGGATAACGTTGAACAATTTCATATAATCCAGGGACTAAACTGAACATTTACTTAAAGTTCAGGGACTGAATTGAACAAGTCAAAAGTTTAGGGATCAAATTACACATTCTGCCAAAGTTCATGGACTAAATTGAACAAATTAAAAGTTCAGGGACCAGATTGCACATTCTGCCAAAGTTTAGAGACTATTTGTGTCATCTTACCTTTTAGTAAATGGTAACAACAGATCTGTTTGTAACCCCTTGTACAATGCAATCCTAGTCAATTTATTTCATTTTCGAAAATTGCCAAGTGGTACAATGATGGATTTCAAAATGACACTATATATGTAGAAAATTTTAGTATACTCAACAGTTTTATTAAATCAATGGTAAATAAGATTCAGATATGTGGTTCAATCTAGTAAACAAATAATCTCGCTTGTTTCATAGATTCACTTCTATTTTTGTCGCAACGACCATTGTCGGATGTTAACCTTTGCGTATCATGCCAATGTGGTCCATTCAGATCTCCGTCGTCGAATTCTTTTCCGCCGCTATCAATCATGAAATCAAGTGGGCCCCACACACACAAAAATGATTCCCGCTTTCACAGGATAGTCTTGTCGCACGTCAGATCCATCGTTCGAGGGGGTCACTGCCTAGATGTCGTCACCGATGGACTCCGCATTGCGTCCCGCCTTACTTCTCTTCCGACCCATTAACCATCTCAACGTGATCCTTCCTCTCTCCCCTGTTTTTTCTCCTACATATTGGAAATTACACATCTCGGGACTATAGTAGCTGATTCTCCTGAGCGAATATCCCCCCACCCTATCACTCCAGCACCAGGGCTGCCAAATTTTAAAAGTAGGGATGAGTACTACCTTGGAACCAACCAATATGGGAGATAATATTTTTGCCATGGCCATTGGTAATTAATAATAACATCAAAGTACCAAATAATGGAGAAGGCTTGAAAAAAAAAGAAAGAAAAAAGAATATATTATAACAATTACAATAATATCATTGATAATAAGGAAGAATTGCTCCCACCAAAGCCTGCCTTAGCTAAGACTTGGAATTGGTGAAAGTATAAGTTGATCTCCATTTTTTATTTTTTTTATTTTTCCCTTAATTTTAATTTTATGATTTCGGAGGAACATGGGAGGCTTTCCACTTTGGGGAAGGTCTCGTGGACGGTTGACATATTTTTGTGCAGACAATACCTTGACATTCGAAAGCATGTGCATGTGGTTTTGTCCTTCAAATAATCAGACGAGAAAGAATATTATTGGAGAGTTCATTAGTTTATGCCCTTCCTTGTCCGGTTTATATTTATAATAACCTTTTTGGAGTTTGCTCTTGCTCCTTTATTGAGTGGAGACCCCTCGTCCCCTTTTGCACTCCATCCCACCACCACTCGCGTCTCTCAATGAAATCAGCTCGAGAATTTCCATGGATAATAGTGAAATTCTCTTTATTTTATTCTATTTTATTTCTCTTTTTATTTAATATTTTTTGTTTTTTTTTTTTTTGCATGTGGTTTCTAACATGTTCATTTGGCCCACAAATTGGGTTTCACCCTCGACTCTATAGTCATGCCGATGTCGTAATTGAAGTTGGGAGTAAGATAGGCGACATTTGAAGAAAGATTGCCCAAAATTATGCAATAGCCCTTATTGGAGAATATTGTCATTCATGGAATTGGATATTGAGAAACCATGAATCCTTTTCTTCCACAAATAGATAGGACCCATACGAGGATAGACTACATAGGTTACTATCAATACTATGTTAGAGAAAAACCCTAGATTCTTGAGCTGTGCTATGCTCAAGAAATGTTTGGACCACCCCTAGTTATATGCACCAAGACATGACAAAAAGAGAAGGAAAATTTTGAGTAACTTTGGACCACACCGATTGCATAATCCAAGTGCAATTTGAAACTTTTGAACCCAAGCTAACCTCGAGAGGTTTCTCGTGCTCGCGATGTGATTGGATTGGACAGTTTCGTCTCCCAACACTTGAAAGCTTTCTTTACTTTTAAGCTTCGAAATGCTGTCGTACCCGAAATGAATTCGTTTCTGGAAAATAAGATGCCTCTCTCTAATTAAGGTCTTTGCCGAGCAATTCATTCGCATTTCGAGTCCCTCGTTCGAAATAGAGATTACGAAATATTCGTTGCTTGAGCGATTCTTTTCAAGGGTTTTAACCTGTGGATTACCTCGACGCTGTGATTCACCTTGGGATAGCCCAGCTCGAATGGGTGAGACAGAGTTCCTTTGCCCCAAGGATGGCAACACTAACATGGTACATGAGAAAAAGGTAATGATGTGCATTTCACCTAAATGCAATACAACTTCATATGAAACGCTCCTCTCGAGGATCAGCCTCACGTGAACGAGGGGGAAGAAAGGAGGCCATCTTGTTCTTACCTTCTTTCGCTTAGACACGAACAAATTAATCATTTGGGAAGATTCAAGGAGGTTATTACAGTTTATTTTAGTAAATACTATAGATACTGTAAATCAGGACGTCAGATAATCACATCATTTAGTGTATTAATTTAATGATTTAAGCTTATTCTTCTTCTCCCCCCCTTGGTGTTTTTCAATTATTAGATGGTTCATGAACTTTTAATTTAATCAATATGTTCCCTAAATTTCAGTCTAATGTACAATGTAGTCCATGAACTTTTAATTTATTTAATGTGGTCCATGAACTTTTGCAACATGTTCAATTAAGTCATTGAACTATAAAGAAATATCTAATGTTGTCCTTGAACTTAAATTAATTGATTGACTACATTGAACATTTTCTTACAATTCATGGACTAAGTTGTATATATTCCAAAAGTTCAAGGATCATATTACTCGAATTAAAAATTCAGAAATCATATTGGACGTCGGACTAAATTTTAAAGACTATATTGATTAAATTAAAAATTTATTTATCGCATTGCACGTTAAGTGAAAATTTAAAGACTATTTATCTTATTATCCTTAATTATTGTTAGTCCAACCATACTGTGGAGATAAGCCCGCCGACCGGGTGGTGCCCAAAAAAAAAAGAGAAAAAGAAAATCAAGGTGGTAAAGTAAAGGGAAATAATATCTTCTAGGAAGCAATGTAAAAAATCAGATATCCGACCGAGCATTTTGACACACGTGTTGGTCGGACAACATTCGATCTGCCATTACGAAGCCTGTCTGTTGACACCTGTCCTAACAACAAGAAACACTAAATACTTTTTTTTTTCTGTAATTTCGATTTTGGTGGGTGTTTGTTATATTGTTTTTTTGGGCTTGTGGCGGGAATTGGGGACCCCACTTGGTGCATGGGCATGAAGTGTGGTGAACGGACAGCTTCACGTGCCGTGGTGGCGTCCCCACGGGGACAGAGAGAAGCATGCCATCTCTTTGGTTGGATGCTAGCTATGACGAAAATTTAAATTAGTTTGTAAGAGAGAAATGATACACTACACACCATTATCAATCGTAAATTTACACGCTATCATCACGTATTTTACATAAAATCATTGATTGAGAGATCGTATGATAAAAAATAATTGACTAACAGCTTCCATATATTAGGTAGTGGAAAATAATCATGTGTCCATATTTTTTTTTTATGGTCGTGGTGTTTCCGGGCCAGCTTGCGTGTACCTCGACTATTTCTCGGAGGGACTAACGCGACAACTATCAACCGCGACTCCCACTTAAGTCGCGGAGCGATATGTCCATATTTATCCTCTCTCTCTCTTTTTTTTAAAAAAAAATCATGTTTAAGTTAAGATCACTTTAATTAGGGACAATTAACGCAATCAACCTTAATTTCATGGGAGTAAAAAAAACTATAGCAAAATTACAAATCCACCTTTGATTTTTTTTTTTTTGGGTTGAAAATCCGAAAAAAGTAATCAAATTTTGGATGAATTTTTTTGTATCCTCAATTACCATACGCTATGAACCTCAAATTAGACAGATAATTTGAGCATGTGTGTTTCGTGCATCAAGAATTGGGGTTGTCCACATTTCTTTGACCATATACTAAATGGTGGACTTCCTAGAGATTCTCAAGTATCTGGTAAGATCTTCTCTCGACAAATTTAGAACAAAATTAGATCACAATGACCCAGGTAGTTCCTAAGAAGATCATATGAAATTCGACGAAACCCATAAATGTCATCCAAAACCACCCGGGGATTTACATAATATATTTTATATATATATATATTTGACCGTGTCTCAAAGGCTTAATTTTCCCACCTTACCATCAATATATTATTGACACGTATTGAATCAATGAACAAGAGTTCTCCGGGATGTCGCGAGTAGATTTTGAGACTGTTGTGCGCATCCCACTGTGTTTGTGCTTTGTCCGGGCGTTCATTCGATTCAAAAAGAGAGAGAGAAGCTCTATCGGGTGTTTTGCCGTTCTCGCCTCCGATCGTTTCGACAGAGCCATATTCGGATACCTGAGAACTTTGTTCGCCCAATCTCGATCTTAACGATCCTCTCAAGTTTGCTATACATGGGAGTGCGGTCGATGTGTAATTGCACTGGATCGTCACGGTCACGGTCACAGGGCTCCGTTGAAGTTGGGCGTTTCTGGTGGTGAAGCGGAGAGATCGTGGAGGGTGTTTGAGCGGCGGAGCCATAGGCATAGGGAAAAGTGTCGGAAAAGTCATAAGCATATTATAATGATGTCAATTTAGTCCTAAACTTTTTGACATAAAGCCAATTCAGTTTATCCGGAGCGAGAGGGAAGAAGAAGTTATTAAAGAAATTAACAAGAAACGGTGCGGGCACCAAAGACTCATGTGGTTAAACGAACCTAACAAGTAAAACACCAATGACAGACACCCTGTCACCAAGAAGGATCTTCAAGCCATTCCTAACGATCCTCTGGACTTCACTACAATCGCCACCCTCTTTTGCTTTCAAATTAACATCGTATGCTTAGACACAAAGTATGGTGCAATAAATTAACTTGATTAATACAAGGAATGATATCAAAACCAAATAAATCAATATATATATATATATGATGTAATATAACATAAATACATACACATGTAGAGAGAGAGAGGGGAAAAAGCCAGTGTGTGGGAACTTGTAGCACTAGCAACTACACCAGCAAGGCTATGGAACTACTCAAACCTTGCCTCTATTTAAGCTTTAGAATTCTCCGCTTCCACTGCCTCATAACATCTCTTCAGCTTCTCTCTCTCTCTCTCTCTCTCTCTCTCTGCGCTATTGCTAGGTCAAATGAAGGTAACAAGCAAGAAACTTTCCGTTTACACCTTCTTGATTCTTGGTTCCATCTTGTGTGATGTGATCATGACAAAGGTTTTGAGAAGGGAGTGTACGTGTTCCGATTTGGGTTTTCATGCGATTTTGCAGCTGTTCATTTGGGTGCAAAGCAAGCTCACCGGGGCCAAAAAACCAACGTCCAATGCCATCTCACCCGACTGTAATTCTTTCCTTATTCGTTTTGCATCTTTACTTAGTGCTAATCCAACTTCAAGCATCTTAATTAGGAGTTGGACTACTTATCTACTATGCATATGGGCAATTGTTTCCACAAGTTATATGTACTCGTGACAAACATCTTGTTCCAACGAAATCTAGATCTTCATACCCCGCGGGAACCTTGCAAAGATGAATTCGGCGACTGGCCGAACGGATTACTCACGATCGGGACGTTCGGAAACGGCGGTCTGAGCAAAGATGAAGCAACGCAAGATCAACAAGATCACACCACCCCATCTACATCCCAAGACCAGTCACCACAAGACCTCACCATTGAACAAGCGTGGAAACTCCAGCAAGAGTTGAACTCATTCTTGAACGCGCAGCCCCAACAGCTTAATCTCTCATCCGACGCGACGGGCAGGAGCAGCAGCTCTGGTTTGTACCATTCCGCCAGTTGCCCTTTGAGCTCGGAGATCATCACCGATGCGAGAGAAATCGCCAAACTAATTTCTCACGAGCCAAACCCGAGAGACGACAATTTCCAGGAGACCAACGGGGCGGTTGTCTCTCGCAAGTCCGGGAAAGATGATGTGGTTTCGGGTGGTGCTAAGAGGAATGGGATTGGAAAGAGGTCATTGTCTTTGCTCATGAAGAAGATGTTCACATGCAAAAGCGGGTTCGACCTCGAACTGTCCACAGTTCCCGGCTTTAGAGACCCTCTCCCTGAGACTAGAATGGAGAAGGTACATATGTCGAGTATTCAATATGATTCTATAAGATTTAGTTACGGTCACGTTTATAACGCGATATGCAAACAGAATTCGTGTGCATATATGTATTGGTGCTAGTGTTGCTTGTAGCTTTTGAAGTAATGTTGGTCAATTATAAGCAACCATGTCTGAATGAAAAGTTCATGTTCAGATCCTGAGGGCAATCCTTCACAAGAAGGTATATCCCCAAAGCTCAAGCCAGGCATTATCTGCGAAGAGAAGTCTGAAACAGAGGCCAATGCCCAAATCATCATCTAATCAAGAACAAGCGAACGAAGAGGCGACGAAAAGTAAATGGGACAGAACTGATTCCGAGTGTAAGTTTCCAAGTAAAATTTTGTGATTGTACACGTACCAAATTTGTGCGACGAGCCGGCGAATCATTTCACCACCTCGTACCATCGTGCAGATATTGTTCTGGAGATATGACTACCTGAAATATTAATAGGCACGATGTCAATCCTGCTCAAGGTGAGAAACGTGCATCTTTCAATCTGGGAAAGAAAAACAATCAAGGGTTGTTATTTTAAGACGATAAGCATTTGACATGAGACTGAATTTGCAAGGTTAGAAATTGATTTTTAGCAACCTCACATGATCTGGCAGCGTTTACTGATGCTTGAGGAACTTCTATTCACCGGGTAAAATTTTTCTGACTTGTGCCTGTGGTAATGAGGAGCAAGGTGCCACTTCCAAAGGAAGACTAGAGAGAATAATGCCAGGAAAGTCTGGAAAGATGCGAAGATTTCGGCCATATCACAGGAATTCAGGATCGGTGTATGAATGTGAACGGAAGAATCAAACTTTAGTTCACTCCCCTCATTAAAACAACATCATCACCATCACACGGTCTTGGCAAGCTTGAACTGCATATGGGTTTACTCGAAGGAGGAATTACAATAATCGACGGAAGGAAAGAGGGAGTTAATGCCTTAATACCGTTCCTTGAAATGCTTTGTTACCATCATAAGCAGCCACAATAGTGAATTTTCAGCTTCTTCAGCTGATTTTTGAACTAATGCCGCTTAAACATGCGATTCCTTTGCATCATTAAACAGTATAAAAAACTCCAGAGGGAAAAAGAGAATACGGTCGTTGTTATATAAAGAGTAGACCCAACTGCAGAATCTGAGTCTATGCAACTCGGTATAGGCCTGCGATGTGCTTTGGGAAGCATAATATGGAAGGAATTTTCATGACTTCAAGAATGGACAGATAAAGATCTCACTTTGAGACGGTGTAATCCTGAACAAAAGTTGATCTGTTTATTGCTCATATCCTAGTCCTTTTTGTAAGCATGTTTAAGACCGAATTAGTCTAAATAAAGCAAGACCTAAAACACAAAGTTCTACCTGTGTAAACTCATGGGTGTCTTCGACCAAAAAAAAAAAACTCATGGGTGTCGAGAAGGCAAGAACACGGATTTATAGCATGAGAACATCTCGAACTTTGATTACGTAATGTCAGTTCACTATCCATGCTAGCCGCAGAGTTGATTAACCTTTCCTAACACAGAGCTCAAAGCCAATGCCGCACCTTTCATGTTGCACCCTTAATAGGCAATAACAAGCAATGATGTTCCCACCTCACAGCTTTTCAAGTGCTAGATGCACTATGGAGCAGTCAACCTTAGTCGGGCAAGGTGAGTAAGGAGATGAGAGGCTCGAGGTGTGGGAATAGCGAAATGAACTCAGCCCGTTTTGCCACCTCAGAATCCTCGAACTGAAAGGCAGGGGCGCAGGTAACCCCCAGAAGAGAGTAGTGGTTCTCCGCATCCCTTGGTTCGGCTTTGTGAACTTTCACGGCCCCATCTGTGGAAATGGTGTAGTCATTTGTTGGGAATGAACAAAACCAAACATACGGCGGCACTGTGTACTGTGGTTGCTGGTCTTCCCCCAGTAGATCAGATCCAACGCAGGTTAGCTTGAAATTTCCATCTTCGTTTAGCTCGAATACCTGTAAAAACAGGGGAAGGAAAAGGGTATGTCCTCAAGAAAAGGATGAGCTAAGCGCCTCCAACAGTATGACCAACCTATCGGCCCAAGTATCATCATCAGGACAACACAATCCGCACAAGCAAAAGTACTGCCTTGCCACATAAATTATCGTGGAAGCGCTTTATATTTATATTTGAAAATGTTCTGTGAGCAAGAACAGAGACCACATGAATCAGGTTTCATCCCTGCTGTTCTCAAAAAGAGTAATGCAAGTGATACTCGAAAATATCAAAAAAGGAAACCACGTGACAAAATTTTAATCGGATATCAACCAAATGGCCAACATTCAAGCACCCAACAAGAGTAAGCTAAATTTCTATGGAAACTGGTTGTGTTTCATGTACTACTCTTCTGATATTTTGGAATTCAAACATGCTGATTGTTACTTAATGTGTCCGATATTAGGTGACAAATCAAATTTACCACAAATTAAGCTTCTGCAAGAAATTGTAATCTCTAAAAGCACTAAGTAATTCTTGGTACCACTCAGGGGCAACCCTTGGTTGGACACGATTCCACATGAACCAAGTCCAGCTGAGCCGTTGATTCCATGGGCCTATCTGTGGGGTCACAGGATGGTCCATGGAACATGGTCTAGACAAGCTTCTCCCTTAACTCGGGCAACAGAATGCTCAAAGAGTCCATAAATGTCTAACAATGGAGCTGCATCATGAAAGGTTTACTTATTCTTCTAAAATCTAAGTGATGGGAAGATTGTAATTTCGTTCAACATAACCTGTGGAAGGATCCTACCGTCAGAGGCTCTCCAAGGTAAAAGTGAAAGGTTTCTGCACATGGTAGCCGATGAAGGAGCGTCACACTCCCAGAAGCCAACAAGAAGTAAATGGATGAGCTCACAGGACGATCAACTTTGTCTGCAGGTAAATCATGAGCCACACATATAAAAGATTGATCTGAAAACATGGGCAAACAACATAGAACAAGTGATTGAAAATTCACTTATCAGTCATTATTCGATGACAATCTAATCAGAGTCAGGTGATTTAAAGTTACAGATGCCGACTTATTTTTCTTCTCAGCATAAATCTCTTTTTAATACTTTATATCAGGGAAAAGGGTAGGAGGAGAAATCCACATTTGGTGATCTTTCCGCAATTCTGGGCCAATAGGAGCCCCCAAAATGGTAGGAAAGCAATGCCAATGGTTGGGCTGTTCCTCACGACTCTGCCATAGGCACTGCAGGAGCAACCTCGATGGAATTGAGACTTCTTCAAAATGATCCATCATGTACAAGTTGAACGCTAACCAGTGTTTGCACAGGTAGATATACTAATCTAACTCACAACTTGAGAATGCCGAGAAAGCGCTTCAAAATTTCATTAGCACACTCCCATCTTAATAAAATCCGCCTATGTCGTCTACATAGCCTGTCCCAAACCAGTTAAAGGAGGAGGGTTACGTCAAGCGTAGTGAGTCAGTTATAAAAAAAGAGCTACCTTTATGAGATGAACCCTATTGATATTTCGTTGGAGCGTGCACTTCTTAGCGACGCGTTGCATTGGCATCCGAGGGTAGCGAAAAATGAGCAAGGGTCTTTGCACCAAGATAGGTGGGTGCAGGGGGGTAGGGAAGCTAGCCTTGGGCCATCATTCCCAAAGTGATGCGTCACATTGGTGCCCGGATGTGGTGATAAATGTGTAAGGGTCCTCACACTTCCGTGGGTGAGTGTGGGGAGCAAAAAAAGCCCAGGGGGTAAGGATTAGATTGGGGAGTTGGAATGTAGGAACCTTAAGGGGTAAATTGAGAGAATTGATAGATACTTTTGCTAAAAGAAGAGTGAATATTGCTTGCCTGCAAAAGGCTAAAGGAAAAGGAGAGAAGGCTAAGGAAGCGAAAGGCACCGGATTCAAGCTATGGTATACAAGCACAATAAAGAGTATAAATGAAATTGGAATTCTGATCGATAAAAATTTCAAGGATAGAGTTGTTGATGTTAAAAGAACAGGAGATAGGATTATTTTAGTTAAGCTAGTCGTGGGGGATTTAATTCTGAATATCTTTAATGTGTATGCCCCTCAAGTTGGACAGCAAGCATCCGAGAAGAGCAGTTTTTGGGAAGATCTGGAAGAGATTTTAAGGCGGATACCACACGAGGAGAAGGTATTCATAGGAGGATATCTAAATGGACATGTCGGTCAGAGTAGTGGAGGTTTTGATAGAGTTCATGGAGGTTTTGGATATGGGACTAGAAATGAAGCTAGCGAAGACATTTTGAGTGTGGCATTAGCTTATGATTTGATATTGGCAAACCCCTTTTTAGGAAAAGAGAGCCACATCTGATCATTTTTCGCAGCGGTCAAAATTGTAATCAAATTGATTTCTTTCTTGCCAAAAGAGAGGATAGAACATCGTATGTAAATTGTAAAGTATACCCTATTGAATGTGTAACTACACAACATAAGTTGGTGGTCTTAGAAGTTCAGTATAACAAAGTACAGAAGATGAAGAGAAGTGCGCAGCACCCTAGAGTAAGATGGTGAAAGTTACATGAGGAGAAACAAACAGAATTCAAGGAAAGAATGTTACAGGAAAGACTGTGGCGACTGGAGGGTGAAATAAATCTGATGTGGAAGAAGATGTCTAACTGCATCCAGACAGTAGCAAAATGGGTGTTAGGGAAAAGTAGAGGAAATGAACATCAAACAAAGGAAACTTGGTGGTGGAATGAAGAGATGCATGAGGCAATTAAGCAGAAAAATGAGTGTTTTAGATGCCTACATAAATGTCCTAATGAAGAAAATTTGCAAAAGTTTAAATTGACGAGAAAAAGTGCCAAGAAAGTTGTGCGAGAGGCCAAAGGCAAGGATTTCACCGATATGTACAATAAACTAGGGAGCAAAGAAGGAGAAAAAGGCATCTATAGACTTATAAAGTCAAGGGACAAAAAAAGTAAAGATTTGACACAGGTTAGATGTATCAAGGATGAAAATCAAACGCTCTTGATAAGAGATGAAGACGTTAAGGGCAGGTGGATGAGTTATTTTAACAAACTTTTTAATGGGGAGAGCGATAGAAGTGAGGTGGATTTGAAAAATAGTTTTGATGATTCAAACAGAAGGTTTGTGCGTAAAGTTAAAGCACGGGAATTTAGGGAGGCATCAAAAAAGATGAAGACTAGCAAAGCCTTGGGACCCGATAGTATTCCTATTGAAGTGTGGAGATACTTAGGGGATGTAGCAATAAGTTGGTTGACTAGTCTTTTTAACAAGATTTTTCATACTAATAATATGTCTGATGAATGGAGGAAGAGTATACTTGTGCCTATATACAAGAATAAGGGGTATATCCAGAATTATTCTAACTATAGAGGCATCAAGCTTATGAGCCATACAATAAAGCTGTGGGAGAGAGTCATTGAGCATCGTTTAAGAATATAGACCAAGGTTTTTGTCAATCAATTTGGATTTATGCCAGGAAGATCTATCATGGAGGTTATTTTCTTGATACGACAATTGATGGAGATATATCGAGAAAGAAAGAAGGACCTCCACATGGTGTTTATTGATCTCGAGAAGGCGTATGATAGGGTTCCAAGAAAGTTCTTGTGGTGGATTTTTGAGAAGAAAAAAGTACCTTCAAAATATGTAGAGACAATTAAAGACATGTATGACAGTGCTACTACATGTGTGAAGGCTTGTAATGGCACATCAAGTTATTTTCCAATCAGTAGGCTTACACCAAGGTTCTGCTTTAAGCCCTTACCTTTTTGCCCTGATTATAGATGAGCTAAGAAAAGATATTCAAGATGAGGTGCCGTGGTGTATGCTATTTGCTGACGATATCGTGCTCATTGATGAGACCAGGGCTAGGGTTAACGTTAAGTTAGAAGTATGAAGAAGTACGTTAGAGTCTAAAGTATTTACGCTAAGTCGAATTAAGACGGAATACTTGAAGTGTGAGTTTGACACGGCAGGAAGAGGGGATCAAGAAGCCGTAAATATACTCGGACAGGAGGTACCCAAGAAATATACATTTAGATATTTGATATCAATATTGCAAAAGGAGGGAGAGATTGATGAGGATGTAAGCCATAGAATCAGAGCAGGTTGGATGAGATGACGCAGTGCATCGGGATTTTTGTGTGACCGCAAAATTTCTCTTAGGTTAAAAGGAAAATTTTATAGAACAGCAGTCAGACCTGCCATGTTATACGGAGCTGAATATTGGCCAGTACAAAATAAACATGAGCATAAAATGGGAGTAGCGGAAATGAAGATGTTAAGGTGGATGCGTGGTCATACAAGGATGGATAAGATAAGGAATGAAGAGATTCGACGAAAAGTTGGAGTAGAACCAGTGGCGGAAAAGATGAAAGATCATAGATTAAGATGGTTTGGGCATATACTCCGAAGGCCCTTAGATGCACCGGTACGAACAAAAGTTTGCTATCGAGAGTATAATACGAAGAAAGCAAGAGATCGGCCGAAACTTATTTGGGAGAAAGCAGTAAAGCAAGATTTAATAGAGTGGGAAATAGATTGGCGTACGGTTTGTCTTAGGACGGAGTGGAGGAAGTCTATTAGTGTTGTGGAGGGGTAGTGTATAGATAGATAGATAGATATAGATATATATTTTTATTTATTTATTTTTACACATCTTGATTTTGATTTTATTTTTATGATTTTTTGGGCTTCATCGATCGCCAACCCCAACTAGTTTGGGATAAAGTTGTTGTTGATGTTGACGTTGACACTCCCATCTTAATAATAACTAAGACTGAGGAACTTTTAGATGGAGCAGTCCAGTTACATCCTAATGCACAATCATATTCCCTGAACTTTTTTTCCCCCAATTTTCTTTCTCTGAAGTACAAAGGTTTAAGCTTTCTTCCCTACTATATAGAGGGTCCTGACTCAGCCAAACTATAAACTTCAGCAACTAAATCTAATCCCTAAGCAGCCTCTCTTGAAATGAACCCCGTGGACGATAACGAGATAATAACAGTAAAGATTTCCCAAAAAAAGCGAAACCCAAAACTTGGAATCACCAGCAGCAGAAAATGGTCAAAAAGCTACCGCAGTCCGAGCAGAGTCAAAGAGTCACCATCTCCGTTTACTGGAAACAGAAAAATTCAAGCACAAAGCCATCCATTCCCCCCTCAAAACCGCAGTGAAATGCCACTGAAACGTGAACGATTGGAAAGGAAAAAGGGCAAAAAAGAAAAACAAAACAAAAGGAGAAGAAAAGTTTGGTTTCAAGGAGCTTACATCGAGAAGGAAGGTGAGATTTGGAAAGGACGATGGAGGAGTCTCTCAAGGTCTGCAGATAGTACCCGCCATCTGGGTGGCTTTCCAGATTCAATCTCGAAATGATCTCAGAGCAAGTGGGAGACTCCATCCTTGTACGACCGCAGAAAAGAAAGAATTCACGAGCTGCGGCTGTTGGGTTCTTCTGAGTTCTGACCCTAATTATAAGTTTTATTGGAAAGTAATAAGACTAATCATTATATTAGATATAATCCATCAGAAATATGTATCATTAATTAAATATTAATTAATACAAGCTTATTGTCCTTAAATCTTACTCTGATCGAACTGCTTTTTGTTAACCATTTCTTTATCATGCCCATTTTTAATATTTCTTTTCGTCCCTTTTATCTCTAATTCTCATATTTCTAACTTGTATATTATATAAAGCAATAAATTGGAGATACTAACTGAGGATATAATCCCTCTCTAATTTTAATCTCCCTTGACAAAAACAAAATTGAAATTTACTATTCGAGGAGAATTTTTTTTTTTTGTCAATCACGAATTATGAAAGTCAAAGACTTCATATCATCCCCTTTTGTGTGTTCAGATGACTAAAATGATATTTATTATCGTCCATCAAAAATTGACATCATCTTCCTTGATGAACATTTAAAAAAAATAATAATAATAATCCATTTATGTGAAAGGCGTGATTTAGTTAAAACGAAAAAAGTAAAGTTTAAAGCATATTATTGCATAAAAATTGAATCGGGCATTTCCTCCCTTTTTGGTTTTATATGAAATGACGAAATATCCGTATAAATAGTATGAGTTGATTATTCTTAAAATGGTTAAGAAATGCTTAGTGAAAGGAATTGCGAAAGGTCATAAGTATTTTTTTATGAACTAATTGATGAAATGAATTGTATCAGTTGAATTGAATTGTGAGAGGATATATGTTTTGGTCTGTGAAATGCATTTTGATTTATGAGATGGAATTTAGATTAGATTTGTACCTCTTGGAGGACGAGAGAGTAGTTTGTGCTCACGCAGCATGTTTAGAACCTGTTATGGGGCTAAACATGCATACCATTTTCAAAATATATTTCTGACCTAGCCATAGGCTAATATAGGTGGACCTAGTAAAGGAGAATCTTGATCACCAGTGTCGCGGAGCGTGAAGTGCGACCCTAGTTAGATATCAAATGTAACAATAATCAATTGATTTTGACCATTGACGTTTGCTTTGACATTGTTAATTGAAAGAGTATTTATTAGTTTTGATTTATTTATTTTTTTGCATATATGCATAATGAATATTCGATCTATTCATAAGAGATTTGTACTACTTGACTATTGTTTCTCATACTATTCATCTAACATCTTTCTGAAAATCCAATTAGCTACGAGTAAAACAAGAGCCCCACTTCGACCCAAAAAAAAAAAAAAACAAGAGCCCCACGGATAGAAAATTTTCGATAGTTATATTTCGGGTGTGGTTTGACATGAATGTATATATGTGTAATGACAGATGTTGAGTTTGACTCAATTCTGAAATGCATATACTCGTACCGTGGAATATAAAACCTCCGATCCGATCCTGTAACCAATTTATTGTCTTATCAAATATATTGACGGCTATATTTTGATGGCAGATTGAGATTGGTTTGTGTTTGGGGCTTTGTCTTTCTAATTCATTGCACCTAAGTGCCCTTCTTTAAGCATCGCCGTCCAACAAGGCTGTGATTTCCCCTACACGACGAAACAAGAAAGCTGTAAATAGTCTTTGCCTGTGTCATTGCGACAATTAGCGAAGTGAAGGAAAAGGGTGGACAAGCAAAGCACAAAAAGAACTGAATTGAGCAGTCAAAAGGCTCCGTGCGATCGGCATGTTCTCCCGGAGTGGCTTCCATGCTGAAGTGGTGAACAAGACCACGGCGAGATAGGCAGACGGGATGACACAGACAGGCCAGCCACTAGTTCTTGGGAGTTAAGCATCAGAAGGAATTTGTTCATGCCGTGATAATGCGCAGAATCTCATCTCTGCATAACTCCCTTTACAAATCCTTGCAAGGACCTTCCCACTCCTTCGCTGACAGCTTCTGCCAAATGTGTCACCTGACAATGGTCACCTTCTTCATTACAGTCTTCTATCGTCAACGAATTGAAAGACTAGAAGAATGTACCATATAGATATAATTGAGCCAAGAGGTTAAAAATGGTGGACATCTTTTAAATTCCCGTAGTATTACCTCTTGGAAGGTTTTTTTCAAGTCAAATGCATCTTTCACTCGATTGCCCACAAATGCCCATGTATCACGAAACTCTGCCCCAAAAAAGAAACCGCTAATTAGGATTTCCAAGTGGAACGGAACAATGACTTTGTGTTTTAAACATCATCCATTTCATTACGACCAAAGGCATGCATCAGAAGTCAGTCCATTTCTTCAATGGACTCATGAGAAAAATTAAGGCCCAGTGACTGTCGACTATCCTCAGCAGCCTTCCAGGTTTTGCATAACTAGAGCAAAATCAGACTTGTTGCTCACACTAATTATCGCAGATATCAATATTCATAAGTTTCCTATATTCATGAATTGACTGAAGCGGATAATACTGACCTGGGGAGCTATCAGTGAGCATATACACCTCGGAAGTTGAATATATTCCTCCAACAACAGTGCGCTTTACATACCAATCAATATCAGATGAGTCATCCCCAGCAGCATGGCATATCTCATCTACCAACATCGCCCGCTGCTTAAGACTAGTTGGAACATTCAATGGCTGTGCCTGTCAGAAAATGCTCAAAATTGGGGTTAAACAATGCAACTTTACCACCATAGGTAAGAAGAAAAACGATATAATATTACCTGAATGGCAAGAGCTTCAGCCCATTTTGATATATGAGGAACTTGCATTTCTAGGCGAATCCTAATGACTCTAGATATCCTCTCACAAGGAATCAACCCAATTAATTCATCTCCAGAGTCGATCCTGTCAATAAGCCTTTGCAAGCAATCATCCATGAAGAACTAGCAAAGGCAAAGCCAGCAAATCAGCATTAAACCTGAAGCATTAATTGCTTCATTATGGACAGAAAACCTACACATCCTACTACTACTATGCATAATATATTTAAATCGTGCATATGAAAATTCGTCCCTTTTTTTATCATTCATGAAAAAGACTGGTTTTATTCACAAGGAGGATATTCAAAAATAAAGTATTTCACAAGTAACTAGTGTGCAAACCCGGTAGTCCGCCACAAGCAAATGTTTAGAGAAAAACAACTGAGAGAAGGCTAAAATGAATAATTTCTAACACCTAGAACCCAAGTAAAACTTTCCTTGCCCTACATTTTCATCTTGCCCTGGCATATGCAAACAAAAGTGCATATCAGCTTCTGATTGCCCACATAACGGACACGAATTGTGTGATCAACAACTTTCCAAAAGAGAACAGCAGGGAGGTGTTACCAAAAAAATGTGGCATCACATATATTGGCGTAGCAAGTTCACTACTAGTGCTAACCCTGCACTATGCTAACAACATGACCCGACATGGTCATCCAACATTCAAGGTCAAATGAATAGCAATAAACCACTCTTGACATTGATGAAATCACAGTACCTCGACCAATGCAGCTCCTTTTCTTGGGAAAGACCCAACTATTGAAGGCGACAGATCAACATCCTTTGCCCCAGCAATCAGGGCTGCTTCAGACCATCCCAACGTTTTCTGCAGAAACATAAACAAGAAACAATTACAACAAATTTGACACACTATACAAAATTCGGAGCATCAGTACCCCAATGGATGTTCGAATGACGATGGAAAATCCAATACGAAAAATGTATGAGCTATACGTTTCATGCTAATTCAAGACAAAAGATGCAAAAGGTGGCTCTTCCCACAAAAACCATCACAGCGTTTCATCTTCGTGCTTCCACACTACCATCGGTGACAGTAGTGAACCTGTAGTCATACTGCACCTTTAAGTTTCATATGCGGAAGAATAGAATCGAACATTACCCCCGTTAAGAAAACAAGAAACAATTATTTGGCGTTGTAATCACTGGGACAAATTCGACCAAAAAAAAATACTGGGACAGAAAAAGAGTACTCTGGAAACGATAGAGCGGTGAATCCTCTAACCACGTGTCGAAGAGAGGCCTGAAGCACGCGACGTTGCTCCTCCTGATAATCCGCTAAGGGACTATTCCTGTGGCGACGCCAAGCTTCCTCGGCCGTCGACGATGTGGGTCCACTAGAAGACGACGATGACGATGTTGCTGTTCCTGCTGCCGATGGTGATCCAGTGGAGTCCACGTAATACGGAGTTTCTGGACTCGCGTGCTGATGACTCTGGTGTCTATTAGGGCTTTGATCCGGCGGCGATCGGTGGCTGTCCACTGAAGTGGAGAAGCGAGGGCTGCCAATGGCCGCCTGAAGGAGAGGCGATAGAACGCGCACATTGCGGTGGATGGCGGTGCCTGCCCCGCAGCGGAGGAGCACAGCCGCCTTCGTCGCCACTCGGAACATAACTTCTCTGGTTTCGCGGTGCGGAAAGAAGAGGATCGTTTTTCGCTTTGAGTGCTCTCTGTTTTTCATTTTCCGCCCCCCTCCTGGTCCCTATATATTTGAAAGGATCAACCCGATTTTCCGTGCCACGTAGATGACTTAATTGGATGCCACGTGTCGGGGAACTTGCCACCAGTATTTTTCCGCGACAGACTCGGGGCAATTAATTACAAATCCATAATACAGTTTTCGTTAATATAAAATTGTTTACAAAAATAACGTAAACAAACCTCACTTTTAAAGTATTTGCATTTGGTGGGAGCTAATTGAAGCTGAATTCCTTGCTCGAGTACGAGGCGGTCAACGTATTAAATTCAACTCACATTTACTGAAAATTTTAAGTCAGCACACTGTGGGTCAATTACGATAAATTAACTATCCACACAACATCAATTCTCCAATATAAAACTTCTCTAACACAACTCACATGTGCATTTTAACAAATGTGAACTAGTAAATATGAGAAAAAATTCCAAATAAGGACTGAAACACTCTCAAATGAAGGCTTGAAATAAACTTTATTTCAAATAAGATCATAATGTGCTCTCATTTTATCAAATAAGGGCTTCAGTTCACGGGCCAACTAAATATTCCTTATCAAGAGTATTTTCTTCTAAAAACAAATTTAACCTAAATTTTAGTTTAAGTAAATTAAAAAATAAGAAAGCCAATTTTTTCTTTAAAAAAAGATAAAGTAAAAACATGAACTCACGCATGGGTAGCTCAGTTGATTAAGGCGCACTTGAGATTGTGTAGTTAGGTGCACTGATCTCAGATTCGATTCTCAAGATGAGCACATGTGATTTAAGTAAGGGCATAGCGGTGGGTTACTGTGCTAGTCTTCCCCGAGAAATAGTCGAGGTGCGCGTAAGCTGGCTCAGACACCTTGGTTATTAAAAAAAAAATACAACAAGAGAGCAGGAGAGCTGGCTCTTGCCAAAGCCGAGAAAGGGCCGTCCATCCTCGCCCATTGCGAGAGGGCTCGGCCATCATTGGAAGGGGTCATTGACACCCTCGCTGACTGAAGGACAGGGCCTGCTGGCTCTCGCCAAAGCCGAGAAAGGGCCGTCAACCCTCGCCCAGGTCTGGCCAAGAGTCGCGGGCTTTCACGCAGGTAAATCAAGGAAAAATATCCAAAAAGTTTCAAATCTATTGTATTAGTACCGATTCAACCTAAACTTTTTTTTTACCAATTCAGTACTAAACCTTTTGAATTTGTGTCAATTTAATCATAAATCTTTTGCATTTGTACCTATTTCGTCCTAAGACTTTTTATTTTGTACCAATTGAGTCAATCCGATCAACTTTGACTTGAAATCACTGGCGGAGAGGTTGATCGTCCTATTTGGCATGGCTAACATCGACGTTGACATTTTTTAATATTAATTTACTTATTTTTAATAATTTTTTATTTAAAAATATTTTTAAAAATATTCACGTCAGCGCGGGATAGCTGACGTCCAAATCAGTGATTTTTGACAAAAAAAAATGACTAAATTGACTCAATTGATATAAATGCAAAATGTCTATAACTAAATTGGCACATTTTCAAAAGGTTTAAGACTGAATTGGCATCATAAAAAAAAGTTTAGAATTGAATTTGCATTAGTGCAATAGGTGTAAGATTTTTTATTTTTTTTTTGGACACTTTTTCGAGGTAAATCAGAAAAAGAAAAGGGCGAATCAGGGATGCTTGATGAGGATCGGCGCTCGGGTCCAGACTCCAGCTTAAGGATTGTAGAGTCGAGACTCGAGAGGCATGAACTGTATCCGTTCACAAAGTGATTGAACAGGGTTTCCTCGTCTTTGGAAGAGACCGGAGATTTTCCTGGGACTCCGTCGGTCCCCAACAGCTTGTGTGTCCCGGTGATGGATGAACTCGCTCTGCGCATGGCCTATTCTTGGGTGCTCGCGGCCATCCATTTCCACAACATAAGAGCTTGTTCAATGAATGGCGAGAATCAAGATAGCAAAGCAGGAGTCCTGGCTCGTAACATAATGCCAAGATCCTACGTGAATGGGACGATTCGTCGCATCAAGACCTGAGGCCGAGACATACTAATGTCGCCCGTGCTGGTACACAGATGGAAGTATAATCCTCCATTGTCCAGGACAAGGAGATGCTGCAAATTGGAAACATGGTTTGCTCAAGTCTGAACACTACGGTAATAGCAGCAAGAAGCTGAAGACGTTCGAATTGAGTATTAATTTGATGTGGACATCAATCTTCTTACCATAAACATGAAATTCTCCTGACTCGGTGAAAGCAGCGAACAGAAAAAGATCAATGAACTGTACAAATGAAAAAACAGTTGCCGCTATCTGTCTCCAAACTGCTGTTCATATACTTGGAATTACAGGCCTGTACATGACTTCAATCTCCAGATCAAATGCTCAACATCAATCCACCAGCCATAAGAACTTAGCAGGGAATATTAGATTGGAACCATTAACAAAGCTTCGCCCCCGAACCCAAGACCAGAACGGACACCAAACAATCCGATCTTGATGGAAAGGACAGACACTAAGACAACTTGGAACGAGAGGGACAGCGACTCTTTTCGAAAGCCAAACCGTGGCTGAGGTCCTCAGTGCCTGCAATTTTTTCCCCCCTTTCATTATGCTTTTGGTAAGTCAATGTGAATGGCACCTAAGAAGTACACACTCGAGCGTTTAAATTCATCGACCTCAATCGTCAAGAGATTTCAAAGTGCTGATCAAACCGTTTCTAAGAGAGCTCACCATTTCATTGTTTGAGATTGCCAAAATTGATGATAAAAGGTTGCGATGCTAACACGAACTATCCTATGTGGTCGCCTAGAGACACCTCCTTTCGGGCTAGGACATAAGCGCGCGCCTCAACCTTTTACCTCTTCTATGCTCCTAATTGCTTCCCTCAAGTCCATTCGGCGCTCGGGATTGCTCTCCGTGCAAGATGCTCCGATATGGAGTAGCTGCAGCATCTGAGGTTTGGAATCCGTGGAGCTCAGTATCTCCGGATCAATGACTTCATCTTCTCTTTTTTTGGAAATCGCAGAATGCACCCATTGCACAACGTCCGTCCCGCCCTTCCCGTTGCTGAGGTATTGAGAAGGGAACTTTCCCGTCAATATTTCAAGAATGACGATCCCGAGACAGTAGACATCGCATTTCGGGGAGACTTGCTGGTATTGTAGGGACTCGGGGGCTTTGTATGCGAACATTGCCTGCGCAGCTTGAACAGAGTTTATTAGAGGATGGAACGCGTAGTCACTGAGCAATGGCTCGTAATCCGCATCTAAAAGAACGTTGCTTGACTTGAGATTCCCATGGGGTAGATCATAAGATGCAAACTCCGACTGAAGGAAGCCTAACCCACGAGCAATTCCGCGTATGATTTTCAAACGGATAGGCCAATTGAGCTCGGCATGACAA
This sequence comes from Rhodomyrtus tomentosa, assembly GCA_028455895.1. NCBI lineage: Eukaryota > Viridiplantae > Streptophyta > Magnoliopsida > Myrtales > Myrtaceae > Rhodomyrtus > Rhodomyrtus tomentosa. Next base: position 40,385,118 of record JAPCWY010000004.1, read on the forward strand.
ATACCACGATCACCTGGAAAGAAATGCTTTTACTGATCAGAGATATGTGTGCGTATAAGAGCAGCATAGGCAATATCAAAGAAGCGTTTCAGAATACATCAATTGTTAGGTTCTCTGTCATTATTGTTGGCATAGGCTAAGATTACGAACGCCTTCGAGGACCGTCATGTTCGCCATCAAATCAAGGCGAATGCCGCACAGTTCGTTCACTTCTTTCGAAAAAATTCAAAATGCTGAAAACATCGGATTAATGAGATGGGCTACTAGCAATCGCCAACAACCTACCGTGTAAGATGTACAACAAGCTGCCTTTGGGAACATATTCTGAAACCATAAGCTTCTCCTCCTTCCGGTAATGAAAAGCCAGTGGTGTCAAGATGTTCTGGTGTCGTATCCTTCCGAACCGCCTCATCTCAGCTTCGAATCCCTCCTTCCCTAACCTATTCATCTCTCTCATCCTCTTCACCACGACCGATAAGCCATTGGACATGACAGCCTTATAGGCCGAACCCAAGCCGCCATTTCCTAGTACCTCCGCGGCCGCCTTCATCAAATCCGACAGCCCAAACGGGCCCTTGTCCTCGTTGACCAGCACTAGGTCCCCCATGTCCTTGCCCTTCTGCGATCCTCTCTTCGAGACGCTGCCCTTCTTGCTCGATGATGCCCGGCTATGTTTCGAGCTTGACACGTGCACTTCAACTGCCTCATGGACGACCTCTTTTCCCAGGACGCTGAAGTCATTGTCTCTGCGCCGGTTAGAATATACGTAAGAGAATAACATTCCGACAACCAGCAATGTGCCCACCGTCCCAAAGATCACCCAGGAGTCCGTGCTCTTATTCTCGCTGGGGCTCGGCGGCGTTGATTCCACAGGGGCCGCAGTAGGTTTCAGCAGATTGGAGCATATCCTGTCCAGAGGCTTCCCACAAAGCCCTTCATTATCCCTGAAAGAACTCACCCCGAATTTCGCCAAACTAGCTGGGATTGCGCCTTCCAACTTGTTATGCGACATGTCCACAGAGGTGAGCTTCTCATTTGTTATCGGTGGGATGTATCCTGAGAACTGATTCCCTTCCAGGTGGAGCTCCTTGAGGTTGGGAAGCTGTGCCAGGGACTCGGGGATCACGCCGGAGAAGTTATTGTTCGAGAGCCAGACCTTCTTCAGCGACGACATGTGCGAGAAGAAATCCATGGGTATCTCCCCTGAGAAATCATTGCCCACCAGCAGGAGCGACTTGAGGGCTCCAAGGCGGCTAAACTCGGGGATCGGCCCCGAGAAGGAGTTGTTCACGAGGCTGATGGTCCTGAGGCCATGGATCGACTCTAGGAACTCGACATCGATCTTTCCCGAGAGCCCCTGATCGGAGAGGTGGATGCCCGTGATGATTCCATTGAAGCAAATCACGCCGACCCACCCTTTACAAGGAGGCGTGCTAGGGACCCAAGAGTCCAATGCCCCGTTGTGAGTTATCGACCTCTTGAGCTTGAGGAGGGCCTCATCCTCGGTGAAGCAATCAGACAGAGAGGCCATGGCGAGGAGGAGGAGGGAGGACAGCAGGAGGTGGTGACGAACAGCGGCAGCGGCCATTGCCGAGCGGGGCAGGGGGGTCGTGGTCCTCCGCCGGGTAGAAACGAGCCGCTGCTCGGCGAGGAGGAGGAGGAGGCGTGGCGGTTGCAGAAGGGTTTGGCGGTGGTGCTGTTCAGGGGAGTTTTCTTTAATTTAGCATTGGAAGAGTTTGTCATGTTGGTGTGGCTTGGAGGGCTCGCGATGGAGCTGGCAAACTTTCATGAGACATTCTAAGTATAGAGAGAGAGAGAGAGAGAGAGAGAGAGAGAGAGGGAGAGGGATGCCCTCCGTGCGGCAAAACTGGAGGGAAAAGGAATTGAAGGCGAGGAGAGAGATTATGGCTCTTGGTTTTGCTGAATCGGCTTTGACCAGGTCAACCACGGCGAGAACCTCCATTAACGTGGCAGAGCTCGCAAGGTTTCAGGACTCCAACAAAGGAGGAGTCCCAGGACCCACGGTTCGAGATTACCACGACCAGACCAGACCAGCACGTCGTTTTATCCACGAGCTATATATACATACGTGCGCCATCCAGACAAGACGAGGCCAACCACCCGAACAAAAACAACAACACACCCCCGTTGACGATCCGTTCATGTTCTGGATCGAATACGACGATGGTTGATCCTCCAGTATTCTTTCTCCTCAAAGCCACCGGCCGAACGGTAATGAGACAGCCGACCTCCTACCGGAAATTTTGTTAACTCTAAAACTGCAGCACCAGTACCAGCACCAGCAACAACAGCTAGGTTTTTTTTCTTTTTCCAAAAGAGGTCAATTTTTTTTACCAAATTAGATTAATTTTTTTATTTACGAATTTGGATCTGCTCACCCCCAATGCCACACATGCCTTGTGCAGCACTTTGTCTGCTACACAAGACCTTATAACCGGCTATTAACTTCAATAACATTCCTCCCTCGCTACTTCAATTCAGTGGAATTCACCACCTTCGTCTCCAGTCCCGCAATGTCAAATACGTCGCTATTGTCCCCTTCCGTGAAGCCCCAGGACCATGTCCACAACCCTTTCCACTACGCCGTCGCTCTCGACTACCACAAGACCGTCACCCCGCCTCCTCTCCTCCCTTCCTGCCTCTCCGACGCTGCCGAAATAATATTGTTTGGGAAGGGAATGCAGAAATCAAAGCACGACATGAAACACAAAGAGACACTCAGAATCAGAATGCGTGAGCAGCGTTGCTCTTCAGTCTTCATATACAAAGGAGCGCGTGGAAAAGGGCGTTGCAGGTGGCCGCATCAGCTTGTAGCTTTACAGGGAACGAACTTGCCAATGAAGGACTGAAGCGACCCCTAAAGACACGACCCAACCCCGTCTCTTCGTCTTCTTCTTTTAACTTCTCTCCTCGCCTCAAGTATCTGACAAATTCAATTAGTCCCGAACGGCATTCCCGACAATCTCAGAATGAAATCTCACGTAATCTACAAATATACGAGGGTGATCTACCAAAAGTAAGCGTGGGTTTCAATGGAAAATGGGAGAAGAAGAGGGGGAAATCTACGATTATTCACGAAAGGTGAGGTAGAGCGGGGTCTCGAGGAAGGGGACGCCGCAGCGGTCAATGGAGGAGGAGATGCGGTCGCAAAGAACTCCTGGGCAAGGGACTCGGACTCGAAGTGGATTTCAACGGGGTCGGAGAGACTGGGAAGGAGGAGAGGAGGCGGGCGAGGGTCTTGTGGTCGCCAAGGGCAACCGTGTAGTGGAAAGTACTGCGTTCATAGTAATTGTTGGAGGATATAGGTTTGAGAGAGCAGAGATTATTTTGATTACTTGAAATGTTATAGCAAGATATGTCAAATTTGAAATGCTCAATAGTATTACCTTTAGCTTAGGAGAACCTAAAGTTAATATACAAGTTATTGAGTTCCGGCTCATATTGACTCAAATAATTATATTTTCACTTATTGGACTTGTATGTGTACATATTATTTGAATTATATTAACAATATATCCAATAATCTTGGGGCTTCACGGAAGGCACCGTCGTCGTCGAGGAAAACGACGGTGGATTCGACATTGCAAGATTGGAGACGAAGGTGATGAATTCCACTAAATTGAAGTAGCTAGAGAGGAATATTATTGAAGTTAATGGCTAGTTATAAAAAATTGAATAATTAAAAAATGGCTAAAAGAAAACAAAAAAAAAAGAAGTAAAAAAAAAAAAAGGAAAATGCCTTGTGCGGTAGTGATAGTTCCGCACAAGGCACTTGCGGCATTAGGAGTGCCGCCGGGTCTCACGTGGCACTTTGACTGTCGCGCGAAACCCAAATACGTAAATTAAAAAAAAATCAATTTGGTTTAAAAAATTGACCTATTACTTTAAATATTAAAAAAAAAACCAGCTAGGACTGCTAGTTCGACACCAACTCATGCAGTGACACGATCTCATTTAACTTGAAACTAGGAGCATGCACGGATTGGAAAAATGTTAAAACGAAGTTGGTCGGAGATTAGAGATACCGAGGATGTCCTTGTTTGATTTGACTCAGCAGTTAATTCGGCACACATGAGATTGGAAGGCTGCAGCATATGATGACGAGATAAATACTTACTACTTACAACAATTCGCGTCACCAAGAATTACATCACCAGTCCTAAAACCACCCATATTTTTTTATTTTTATTTTTAAAAAAAAACCACGATCGAGTCCTCAACATTCCAATGGGTTCCAATTAAGCAATCAAATTGCGTAGAAAAGTGCAATTTCAAGGCGCTGCATAAGTATCTCCTGAATCACATGTGGCATTTAGGTAAATACTCTGTGCCTGTTCGAAGGGCATGTTTTGGTTTGATTTGATTTGGTTTTCTCAAAATGCAAGTTGTATTTGGTAAAGTGCATTTGAAAAATACATTGAAATACAACTTAAGTCAAGATATTGTTTGGAAAAACACGCTTTGCAAGGTCATTTTTTACTTTTATTTATAAACTAAAAAAAAAGTCAAAATCAGCTAAGGAATGGTGACCGGTGAAGCCAAGCCTATCGCCACTCGCCAGTGGTTTATCCTTTGGTGATGGTTGGGGCCTTCACCAGAATTAGGGTTTTCACTTTCATTTTTGTGATTATGAAAATATAAAGAGGTTAAAATTGAAAAATTAACACATCCACAGATAATGTTATAAGTTATTTTATTATTCATCATCATGTGTTGGAATGCTCACCTTATTACTATGTACCTTCTTCATTATTATAAATATGAAAGCATGCTAACATAGAGGGTTAGACAATTCATTCATATCATTCTTTTCTTTTCTTTTTCTTCAGACATGGTATCAAAGCCAACCCTAGTAGCCCCAACATAAACCCTATCCAACACCCACTATCAGCGCAACCACCATCTAGTACTTGCTTCTCTCTCTAATATTATCTCTCGACTAGCTTGTCGGCCACGTCCTAGGCTCTCGGCTAGGGATCTCGGCCAACTTAGCAGGCCACGTCCTAAGTTTCTCGGCCATATTGGCTGGTCACATCCCAAGGCTCTCGGCCATCTTGGCCGGCCACGATCCAAGGCTCTCGGCCATCTTGGCAGGTCACGATCCGAGGCTCTCCGTCAACTTGGCCGGACATGTCCTAAGCCGTTCGGATTTGATTTACATGTCGAGATCTGATTAAATCTAATCGGATCCATGAAATGGTGGAGCTTGTGACTTTCTGATTAATCTAGTGTCTAGATTAAGTATTCATCATGAGTAATACAGACACTCCAATAGCTGCTGCTAAATCCGGTGAGACTGGATTAATCATGAATAGATCTGGTGCGACTGAGTGTGATATGATGTGATCACAAGCTCCGACCTTTATATCTACTTCATCTAAGCTCGTCGAACGCGTTTTGACGGGACAGTCTACGTACACACTTTGGAAGAAGAATGTCTTTAAGAATTTGCACGGACAGCGGCTATCTCATTATTTTACCCAGCTTACTCCGAATAAGGATGTCCCAACTTATGATGAATGGTACACTGTTGATTATCATATTTATAGTCAATTATTGAATGCTATGGATATTTCTGTTCAGACTGTTGTTAGTAATACTGATATTGTTAAGGAGTTATGGGATGTTTTGGCAGATTTATACTCCTCTCTAAATGATTTTTCGGGACTCTATGATGTCGTTTGTGGGTTATTAAAGCCAGCTCTCGCTGGTCGGCCTCTGAATGGATATTATGAGGAATTCAAATCCTTTGTTGATGAGTTTGATCGGTTAGTCCCGTTTACATCTAATCGGGCTACTTTTCAAGAATAACGAAATCAATTTCTGGTCACCTGCTATCTTAATGGAGTTGGAGCTCAGTTTGATACTGCTCGATCATCAATTCTTTCAGATGCTCGAGTACCTTCTCTTGGAGAAATTCATCGTCGTGTTCTTCGTACCGAAAGTCGTGAGGAAATTAGATATGCCCCTTCAGAAGTTGGTGAACAAGTTGCTGCTCTATATATGAACAGAGGAGGTAGCCGTGGTAGTGGAGGCCGTGACCAAGGAGGAGGTCGAGGTCGCATTGTTGGTCGCGGTCGGGAGACTCGTACTTGCAATTATTGTGGTATTATTAGACATTTTTGCAGCTATTGCCGAAAGTTACAAGCTGTACAGGCAGCTTCTGGTTCACGGACCACACCTGCTCATGTTGCATCTGAAATTGTGCATATGGACCAAAAAGTTATCACCATGAGTCCAGATGAGTATGCTCGATACTTTGAGTTTCAGACCTCAGAGAGTGGAACTACATTTGCCTATGTTGCGAAACTACAACAATCATCCGGTTATTCCTTTACTTCTGCATGTGCAGCTCTTCCTTCCGCTGATTGGATTATTGATTCTGGTGCAGGTGTTCATATGACAGGTAATAGAGGTATTCTTACTATATATAAGTCATCGTCTTCATTACGCCAAATTACTATTGCGAATGGGTCATCCGTGACAGTTCAGGGATAAGGAGCTGCACGACCTTCCAACGAGATCTCCTTATCTTCTGTTTTATATACTCCTAGCATGCCATTTAATTTGTTATCTGTTGGTCGTATCACACGGGATTTGAATTGCTCCGTTACTTTCTATCCCGATTATTGTGTTTTGCAAGATCTCTTGATACGGAAGACTATCAGTAAGGGAAGCGTCAATGGTGGGATCTATCAGTTGGATGGTACTTCCATTCCAGTTGCACTAGTGAAAGAGACTGATGTTTTAGACATTCACTATCGTTTAGAACATCCCTCTTTGTCTATGTTGCAGTCATTGTTTCCTCATTTTCGTTCGGTGTCTACAATAAATTGTGAGTCATGTCAGCTTGCAAAATATAGTCGTGTTTCTTTACCACTAAGTGTATCTCAATGAACAACTGCTCCATTTGCCTTGGTCCATTCTGATGTGTGGGGATTTAGTCCTATTGTTTCATCTTTTGGTTATCGTTACTATGTTATCTTTGTCGATAATTTCACAAGAATGTCATTTGTTTATTTAATAAAAAAACGTTCGGAGTTATTTTCTGTATTTCGTGAATTTTATTCTTCTGTCTATACTCAATTCCATCATAATATCCAAGCCTTACAATTTGATCGTGAAGGGGAATATATGTCGGATCATCTCCATCAATTTCTTCGTTCTCATGGTATTCACCATCGTCTTTCATGTGCTCGCACACCTCAACAGAATAGTGTTACTGAGGGGAAGAATTGACATCTTATGGATACTGCTCATGCTCTTCTTATACATATGCATGTTCCACAGAAATTTTGGGGGATGCTGTTCTTACAGCATGCTATCTCATTAATTGCATGCCTCTTTCCTCTCTTAGAGGCAATACGGCTCATGGGCTCCTCTTTCCTAAACGCGGTCCCTTTCCTCTTTCTCCTAAAGGGTTTGGGTGTACTTGTTTTGTCCATGATGATCGTCCAAGTGTATTAAAACTAGATCCTCGTGCACTGAAATGTGTTTTTCTTGGTTAATCACGAATGTCAAAGGGTTATCGTTGCTATTCTCCTACCTTAGTAAGAATGCTCACCTCTCATCGTGTTACCTTTATAGAGTCACCTCTCATCGTGTTACCTTTATAGAGTCTCAACCTATCTTTTCTGCATGTGGCTCAAGTTCATCTTATCCAATCCCGCAATTGTCCGAATCCACATCTTTTGACCCCGTCCTTTTTTATTCTCCACCAACGGTCTCTCATCTAGTTATCTCTCTAGCATCTTCGCTAGACAATGCCCCCATTGACAATCCTCTTTCTGTGCTAGTCTCTCCTGTGGAGGATCCTCCTACTGAGATAGTTTCTCGTGTTGCTGACCTACTTGAGACTGATACTACCCAGCAACCTATTGCTCTTCGTAAGAACTACCGTGCCTGCAGAGATCGCCCTCTTTGTACACATTCCTACAAAGGTTTATCAGTAAGTTTGTCGACTTTTGTGGCCAATATCGATGTTGTTTCTCTACCTGCTTCGATTTCTGAGGCTCTTCAGCATGCCGGTTGGCGTTTAGCCATGGAGGAGGAATAAGCGCCCTCCAACGCAATCAAACTTGGTCCTTGGTTAATCTTCCTTTTGGTGCTCAGGTTATTGGCTATCGTTGGGTGTTTGCCGTAAAGATCAATCCTGATGGAACTGTTGCTCATCTGAAAGCTCAGTTGGTTATTAAGGGTTATGCTCAAACTCACGGTCTTGATTATTTTGAGACATTTTATCCGGTTACAAAAATGACCTCTATTCGCCTCTTCTTATCCCTTGCAACTGTGCATTCTTGGTCTCTCCATCAGTTGGATATCAAGAATGCTTTTCTTCATGGTGATCTTGCCGAGGATGTTTACATGGAGCAACCCCCAGAGTTTGCTACTTAGGGAGGGAAAATCTGTAAGCATTGTCGCTCTTTGTATGGTTTGAAGTAGTCTCCTCAAGCATGATTTGATAAATTCAGTTCAACTGTTCGGAGTTTTGGTTTGCTTCAGTCTGAAAATGATCATGCAGTATTCTATCGACGTGCTACTATTGGGTGTATCTTTATAGTTTTATATGTGGATGATATTGTCTTGACATGGGATGACGAGCATGGCATTGCTGAACTGAAAAGATATTTATATAATCACTTTGAGACGAAGGATCTCGATGATTTGAGATACTTTCTTAGGATCGAGGTGGCCCGGAAGAAAGAAAGTATCTCTTTGTCACATCGTAAGTATGTTGTGGATATCTTAACTGAATTTAACATGCAGCAATCTCGCTCCGCAGAGTCCCCTATGGAACCAGGATTAAAGCTTCTTCATGATCAGGGTAACTTGTTTGAACATCCTGAAAGATACCGGCGTGTTGTTGGTAAACTAAACTATCTCACTACGATGATTAGGCCTAATCTTGCATATTCGATTAGTGTGGTTAGTCAGTTTATGACAGCACCTAGACAACCACATTGGGATGTTGTTTTGAGGATTTTAAGATATCTTCGAGGTAGTCCTGGTAAGGGAATTATTTTTGCGACTCATGATCATGCTCGCGTGAAGTGTTATACTGATGCTGATTGGCCTGGTTGCCTTATTGATAGGCAGTCTACCTCTGTATATGCTTTGTATGTTAGTGGTAATTTAGTTTCCTATAAGAGTAAAAAACAAGATATTGTGGTGAGGAGTAGTACTGAAGCAGAGTATCGAGCCATTGCTACAATATGTGGACTAAACATTTTCTGAATGAGATTGGATATGGATTGAGTGGTCCCACATCGTTATGGTGTGATAGTAGTTCAGCAATTCACATTGCTGCAAATCCCGTCTTTCATGATAGAACAAAGCATATCGAAATTAATTATCATTTTTTTACAATAGCTTACACTTTGTAGTCTCACTCTCTCATACATCCGCACTGGAGATCAGCTAGCAGATGTGTTTACTAAACCTTTAGCTGGGCAACGGGTTCGCTTTATATGTAACAAGCTGAGTATAGTCGATATCTATGTCTCAACTTGAGGGAGGGTGTTATAAGTTATTTTACTATTCATCATCATGTGGGAGAATGCCCCCCATATTATTATGTACTCTCTTCATTATTATAAATATGAAAGCGTGCTAACCTAGAGGGTTAGACAATTAATTCATATCATTCTCCTCTTTTCTTCTTCTTCAGACAGATAGCACAATTGATTAAGGCGTCCTTGGGATTGTGTGTTTAGGCGCACTGATTTCAGGTTCGATCCCCAGCTGAGCACTTGTGATTTGAGTGGAGGGTTGTGGCGATGGGTTACTGTGCTAGTCTCCCCTGAGAAATAAATGCACACAAGTTGGCCCGGACACCTGGGTTATAAAAGAAATTAAAAAAGAAAAAAAGTCTATTTCCATTTCGAAAATGCAGCATTACATAGTACTTGTGAAAAAGGGAAAAAAAAAGTCTATTTCCATTTCGAAAATGTAGCATTACAAATTACTTGTGAACCTAGGACCTACTTTTGGCTAAGGTTCTTTAGATAACTTTGGAGATACAATTGCATTTTTTCAAAGTTGAGCAAAAAATAAATCGAAAGATATTTGCATTTGGATAAGGTAATTTAGAGCCTCAAAGCCCATTTGCAATGTTGAATCAAATGGGGCTGAAGTACGTTTAGGACTTGATTCAAATAATTGAAAAATTTATGAATTGATTGCAATTCATAAGATAGATTTAGAACTTTCGGTGCAATTTTCTGATCAACAGCCAGGCTTGAACAAAAAAAAAAACCCATTGCCGATATAATGATGAAGAGCCTCCTAGAAACAAAATCATATTCCTCATATTCTACTTTGCAATCCAACCTGTATATGAAATTTGAATAGACCATCTGTACATGAAATTTGAATCAGTATATATTTTTATGAGTTTTCTTGTTTTTCATTGAAACTGTCCTAATGCAATAATTTTTGCTTATCCTTTGTCAATATAAGTTTTAGAAAAATTATTCAAAAAGACTTAAACCTATTACATTTTTTTTCTAATTTAGTGTTAAACTTTTTAATTTTGCCAATTGATTCCTAAATATTTTCAAGTTTTTTCAATTGAGCCTATTCAGTCAATATTGATCGAAAATCATGAAATAGATATCGGCCATCATATATGGCACAACCGGCGTAGACGTGAACAATTCTAATAATATTTTTATATCCTTTACGTATTTTTTTTCCTTTTCTTTTTTCTGTTCAAAAGGTAGGCAAGTCCACTGGCCACTGGTTGAGAGTCGCACGACCTTTGCCAATCACTGACTAAGGGTGGGTGACCCCCACCATCCCCCGACGAAAGGTGTGAGAGACCTCGTGGGCCATAGCCAGTGCCTCGCGGCCCTCTTCAGCCCTCGTTTTGTCAGGCTAGGGCCACGACCCTCACTCTCGACTAACAAGGACTTCGTGGCCCTCGCCTGGCTTTGAGCCAAAAAAAAAAAAAGGAAAAAAACAATAGAAATTATTAAAAATTCTTCACCACTTGCACAACTAGTGCTAATTGGAGCAGTGATTTTAAGCTAAACTTGGCTGAAAATCGCTCAGTTGGCGAAACATGAAAAATTTTAAGACTGAAACAACAACAACAAAAAAAAAAGTCATCCAATCCGCCGCATGTTCTTCCTGGGTAGAAGGATCACCCCCCCTTGACTTCCCTCTTTACATTTTCTGTAAAAAGTCAACGAGCAGCAAACAAATTGAGGGGGCAAAAGATTCGGAAACGCAGCGGAGGCGATTTTCGTTGCCTAACTTGCTCCATTTCTTGCACGTGGACGGCCCGCTGTTTTTGGGGACAGAAGAACATGTCTCTGTCTTTGGTTTTAGGTGGATATGGCCGATCCACAGCTTCTTCGTCAGTTCCAACAGAAGAAGATGTCTCTGTCTTTGGTATTAGGTAGATACGGCCGATCCACACAGCCTCTTCGTTTGCCCCAGTTGATCGTAACCCCTCACCCGTTCACCAAACTCGTGTCCTGCGCTCACCTTGAGTCGGTACGAGAGAAGACACTTATCAATGACTTCCCCAGTTTGGTATTGTCCAAAAGGAGATTACACCAAAAATGGAGGGAGGAAATGGGGAAAAAAAAAATTGAAACGGTGCTATTAACTCAGATTCGATCCATTTTCAATGACTTTACTTTTACCCTGCAGAGTAAACTCGATCTGCTTACCGAACACATTCCAAGAAAATACATTGCACGAGATCTGATCAAACAGGCGATTGCAGAAAAAAGCGAATACCTAGCGCGAGTAAGGAATTTTTTATTTTATATATATATATACCAACATCAGAAGATTCCCATTATGATTTTCTCACGTCACTTTCAAGAACATTTGTTAATTACCACAAAGCATCTACCTATTTTTCTTCACCGGTTCTAAGCTACCCCTGGTAGATGCTGGGTTGACTCCCAAAAAGAATGCCGGCAAATCCACATGTTGTAGCTATTTGAATTAGAGTTCAATCGTGACCAATGTCGAGATTTTTTTTTTATTACTAATTTTTAGTATTATAACTGTCGAATCGAAAGCGTTATTTTTAATAATTTTTGCCTCATTTTTCTAGTTTAAAATGTACGAAATTTGAACCTTTATATTAAAAAAAAAATCGAATCGTGTTAATATCTTGTCAAATTGAAATTTACGAAATCACGTTGGAACTGCATTTCAACCCCAACCCAAAAATTTGCACAAAAAAAAAAATTGATGAAGTTTGATAAAAATGCTAAAAATTATTGAGACTGCGATATAAATTCTATTTAGAAGGGGAAAAAAAAGAAAAGAAAGAAAGAGTGTTCGCTTCAAATGCACTCCATCTTCTTCCTCAAAAATCAAACAATAAATCCACCCGACTCTGATTGATCACTGAACACTTCAACCATATCTCCACCATCGCCATTTCCGCAGCCGATCTCCCCGTGCTAAAGCTCGAGCTCGCTCCATTGCTCCTCTCGGTCGCTCTCTCCTTGAATCGGGGGCTCGCCTTCTTGGAAGTTGAATTGAGTTTCCCAGGCGCAGAATCAATTTCCCGCTCGCCGAGCTATGGTGGAAAGCCTAGGCCTCGCCAGATTCAACCACCACAGGCTCGATTTCAGGCGCTGGATGCCGGCATTCGTCTCCTCGCACAAGACGCTCCTCTCCGTGGTGTGGATCGCCGCCTTCGCCTCCGTGTTCCTGTGGCAGCGCAGCTCCGTCGGCGCCGGAGGATTCTCGATATTCCGTTGGCAGTCGTCGGAGGCCGGGCGGCCTGTGCCGAGGCTCCGGCCGGTGGCGTTCAACCTCACGGCCTTCGGAGGGGTGGGCGATGGGGTGACGGTGAACACGGAGGCGTTCGAGAGGGCTGTTTTGGCGATTTCGAAGCTGGGGAAGAGAGGTGGTGGCCAGCTCAATGTGCCTCCTGGACAGTGGTTGACGGCGCCTTTTAATCTGACGAGCCACATGACGCTGTTTCTCGCCGAAGGAGCGGTTATACTTGGCATTGAGGTTGGTAATTGTCTTGGCTCGGCGTCAAATTTTAGTGAATTGTGCAAGCAGTTGATGCTCTGTTTCCCAAGTAGCTTTGGTTGACTAATTCTAGACAGCGTGAAACTAGTTTAAGGTTAGCTTTTTTTTTGTTTGATTTGGATCGCTATTCCAACAGAAATAGAGAGTAAGGAAGTTGTTGAGAAAGAGAATGGGATTTTCAGAAGGAGGATTGTAGGTTCTATAACGAAACGAGCAGCATGGTTTCAGATTGTAGGTTCTATAACGAAACTGCCTTTGGGTGGAATTTGTTTGTCCAAAAGAAGAAAGACTATTCGTGGTTGGATCTTTGTAATGCTGTAGGATTTTGTATCAATCTCAAGATCGGTCAATGGATCAATCCTTTTATGAACTAAGCCTACCAGAAAGTTTGTAGAATGGTATGGTGATGTAGACATCAACTTGAAAGTGATGCCTGAATGTTTTGGTAGTACTGTGCAAACTACTCCTTGTGTATTGATCAACATCTCACCATGACCTTTATGTTCTTTAAAAGCAGGGAACAACTGTGATGGTTCTACAGATTGCCTTAATTCTCATTCATTTTTCAAAGATACTTATAGGTTAATGGAAGCTGTCCATGCGTGCCATATCATGACTAGCACTATTTCGACTGTGTATCCTCGGTTCTACATTCTGGATGTAGGGCAGGTGGAAGTATCAAATTATTTGCCTGTATTTTGGGTGTTTTTGGAGGGGGGTTTGTTCCTTGTAGGATGCCCTTTATTTTAGAAGACAAAAGAGTATGTGTTGCCAGAAGATCATTACTACTGGTTGAATTTTTCTCTACTGTTCATGGATCTGCTAAATTTAATCAAACTTTCTTCTACATCTTCCTTTTTGACTACTTACAGGATCAAAAGTACTGGCCGTTGATGCCTCCGCTGCCTTCTTACGGTTATGGTAGAGAGCATCCTGGACCTCGATATGGAAGTTTGATTCATGGTCAAAACCTCAGAGATATTGTTATAACAGGTTGGCATTTCTCCTTGTATAGATAGTTGCTTAACAGTTCTCATCTGTGTATCTTCATTGAGATGAGTCAATGACTCGTAGAAGTAGAGCAAATCTTACTCAGATAGAAAGGTTAGAGTACAGCCGTGTGCCTGCAAGTTCAACCAATGTGAGTCACCCATTCAAGTGTTTCAAGCTAACAAATCAGTAACATGGCTTGGTTACTAGATTGACTAATTCTCAATTTGTATATATTTGGTCGCAGTCTTTATTTAAAAACTAATATATAATCTGCCTTTCTGATTCCCCCCCCCCCTGACAAACAGGACATAATGGCACCATAAATGGACAGGGTCAGTCATGGTGGAAGAAATACCGCCAAAAGCTTCTTAACCACACTAGGGGCCCACTAGTTCAGATCATGTGCTCAAGTGACATAGTTATCTCTAATATTACTTTGCGGGATTCTCCTTTTTGGACACTTCATCCATATGACTGCAAAAATGTGACGATTAAGAATGTCACTATATTGGCTCCCATATTTGAAGCACCAAACACCGATGGAATAGATCCTGGTGAGTCTGTTTTTTATTTGCCTCTTTCTTTGAGCTCTCTTGATCTGTCCATTGGCTTATGAGGTACTGTTTTGCTTTCCTTTATTTCTTGGCTTCTTCTTGGTCTGAGTATCTTCTGATGCGTTTGGTAAAATTACCATTGGTGGTGCAGTAGTATTATCTTTTTTAGGCTAAACCCAGCAGCAGGAGAAGCCATGTCAAAAATATTCAGGTGTGGGAATGCTTCATTTTCTTTCTTCCGAGGGATAATGGGAGAAATCTTGGAGGGTTAGTTTTTCCTCATGTGCGTGTGTATCATCTGATAAGGAGTTAGTAGAAGTCAGTGAAAAGTAGTTTCCTCAAAAGCTAAAACTCTAAAGTTGTAGGAGGATTGCTCCCACTCGTAACCATGTGGAGTGGTCTTAAGATGTAACTAACGTGAAAATCCCTTAATGGATGCAAATTAAGTTTATTCATTTCTATTAGATTGTTTTTCTAGGACAAAAGGCCATATCCCTCACCATTAAAGGTTAAGGAAGAATTTCATAGGACAGGCTTTGAGGCCAATGGTTGGCATGGAATGATGGGTGGTCAAACACCATTTCGCGCACAAAAGGAGTATAAAAGAGTGGGACTCAAGAAAATACAGGTTGGAGGCAAATTGGGTGTCTCAATTGTTGATAAGATGAAAGTTAATCTGAGATGGTGTGCGCGAGTAGAATGACAGTCAGAAGATGTGATTTTAGGGTGGAAATTCATGTTAAAAAGTGTGGGGAAAGATTGAATGAAAAATTCGATATGAACATAAGGAAGACATTGAGCAAATGGATCTTACTGAACACTTTGTCTAGTATCAAATGCAATGATGTAAAGATGTTCATATAACCGATCATAGTTAATGGTATAAACTGTACTTGTAATTTTTAATGGCTTCTTCAAACACCGTCATAGCAAAAGAATTGAAGAGATGCTACAGAGCTATTTGATAGTTGGGGGACAATGCCTGTTCCAGATGCATTTCTGTTCCGTACTTTCTTTGGGTTAGAGATGCCAGGGCTGAGTTACCGACATGGACTGATTATAGCAGAGAATATCATTTTGGGGGATATAATAACGTTAATTGCTGGTGGAGTCACTTCATTGCGAGGTAGTTTCATAGGAGTTTGGGACAGTTGCATCATAATCGTCCCATTGCATTTTCGTTTGAAGCAAACTAAATTGCTTGGCAAAAAAAAAAAGTGTAGCATGCCCTTAATTACCGCACCTCAGTGCAATTTCCTAGGATTTTAACTTGGCCCGCCGGTCGGTTGTCTTGGCAACAGTTGGATGAGTTTAGTAGTGGAGCTTTTTCTGTGTCAATATTTTCATTTATTCGTCGCTTCTAAAGCGAAACTCCGCCTCTGTAGTCTACATAACCTGTCCCAAGCTAGGTAAAGGAGGAGGGTTGCGTCAGGCGTAGCGAGCCGGTTATAAAAAAAAAGAGCTACCTTTATGAGATGAACCCTATTGATATTTTGTTGGAGCGTACCCTTCTTAGCGACGCGTTGCATCGGCGCCCGGGTGTAGCGAAAAATGAGCAAGGGTCTTTGCCCCAAGATAGGTGGGTGCAAGGGGTAAGGAAGCTAGCCTTGGGCCATCATTCCCAGAGTAATGCGCCATATCGGTGCCCGGATGTGGTGATAAATGAGTAAGGGTCCTCACACTTTCATAGGCGAGTGTGGAGGGCAAGAAAAGCCCTAGGGGTAAGGATTAGATTAGGGAGTTGGAATGTAAGAACTTTAACGGGTAAATTGAGGGCATTGACAGATACTTTTGCTAGAAGAAAAGTGGAATATTGCTTGCCTGCAAGAGACTAAATGGAAAGGAGAGAAGGCTAAGGAAGTGGATGACACCGGATTCAAGCTATGGTATACAGGCACAACAAAGAGTATAAATAGAGTTGGGATTCTGATCGATAAAAATTTCAAGGATAGAGTTGTTAATGTTAAAAGAATAGGAGACATGATTATTTTAATTAAGCTAGTAGTGGGGGATTTGATTCTAAATATCCTTAGTATGTATGCCCCTCAAGTTGGACTGCAAGCGTCCGAAAAGAGCAGATTTTGGGAAGATCTGGAAGAGATTTTAAGGCTGATACCACATGAGGAGAAGGTATTCATAGAAAGATATCTAAATGGACATGTCGGTCAGAGTAATGGAGGTTTTGACAGAGTTCATGGAGGTTTTGGATATGGGACTAGAAATGAGACTGGCGAAGACATCTTGAGTGTGGCATTAGCTTATGATTTGATGTTGGCAAACACCTTTTTTAGAAAAAGACTCACATCTGATCACATTTTGCAGCGGTCAAAATTGTAACCGGATTGATTTCTTTCTTGCCAAAAAAGAGGATAGAGCTTCGTTTGTAGATTGTACCCTGATGAATGTGTAATTACACAACACAAGTTGGTAGTCTTAGAAGTTCGGTATAAAAAAGTACAGAAGGTGAAGAGAAGTGCACGGCACCCCAGAGTAAGATGGTGGAAGTTACATGAGGAGAAACAAATAGAATTCAAGAAAAGAATGCTACAGGAAGGACCATGGCAACTGGAGGGCGAAGTAAATATGATGTGGAAGGAGATGTCTAACTGCATCCAGACAGTGGCATAAGGGGTGTTAGGGAAAACTAGAGGGAATGGACATTAAACAAAGGAAACATGGTGGTGGAATGAAGAGGTGCATGAGGCAATTAAGCAGAAGAAAGAGTGTTTCAGATACCTACATAACTGTTCTAATCAAGAGAATTTGCAAAAAGTTTAGATTGGCGAGAAAAAGTGCCAAGAAACTTGTACGAGAGGCCAGAGGCAAGGTTTTCACCGATATGTACAACAAACTTGGGAGCAAAGAAGGAGAAAAATACATCTATAGACTTGCAAAGTCAAGGGACAAGAAAAGTAAAGACTTGACAAAAGTTAGATGTATCAAGGATGAAAATCAAACAATCTTGATAAGAGATGAAGACGTCGAGGACAGGTGGATGAGTTATTTTAACAAACTTTTTAATTGGGAGAGCGATAAAAATGAGGTGGATTTGGAAGATGCTTCTGATGATTCAAATGGAAAGTTTGTGCGTAGACTTAAAGCACGGGAAGTTAGGGAGGCATTAAAAAAGATGAAGACTAGTAAAGCCTTGGGACCTGATGGTATTCCTATTGAAGTGTGAAGATGCTTAGGAGATGTAGCAATAAGTTGGTTGACTAGTCTTTTTAACAAGATACTCCATACTAATAAGATGTCTGATGAATGGAGGAAGAGTATGCTTGTGCCTATATACAAGGACAAGGGGGATATCCAGAATTGTTCTAACTATAGAGGCATCAAGCTTATGAGCCATACAATGAAGCTGTGGGAGAGAGTTATTGAGCATCGTTTGAGAATAGAGACCAAGGCTTCTGTCAATCAATTTGGATTTATGCCAGGAAGATCTACCATGGAGGCTATTTTCTTAAAACGATAATTGATGGAGAGATATCTAGAAAGAAAGAAGGACCTCCATAGGTGTTTAATAGCTGTCAGACCTACCATGTTATACGGAGCTGAATGTTAACCAGCACAAAGTAAACATGAGCATAAAATGGGAGTGGCGGAAATGAGGATGTTAGGTGGATGTGTGGTCATACAAAGATGGATAAGATAAGGAACGAAGAGATTCGACGAAAAGTTGGAGTAGAACCGGTGGCGGAAAAGATGAGAGAGCATAGATTGAGATAGTTTGGGCATATACTCCGAATGCCCTTAGATGTACCGGTACGAACAGAAATTTGCTATCAAGGGTATAACACGAAGAAAGCAAGAGGTCGGTCGAAACTTACTTTGGGGAAAGCAGTAAAACAATATTTAATGGAGTGAGAAATAAATTGACGTTTGGTTTGTCTTAAGACGGAGTGGAGGAAGGCTATTAGTGTTGTGGAGAGGTAGTGTATATATATATATATATTTATTTATTACACATTTATCTTTTTTCCCTCACTTGATTCTGCTTTTAT
The DNA here is from genome assembly GCA_028455895.1 of Rhodomyrtus tomentosa. Taxonomy (NCBI): domain Eukaryota; kingdom Viridiplantae; phylum Streptophyta; class Magnoliopsida; order Myrtales; family Myrtaceae; genus Rhodomyrtus; species Rhodomyrtus tomentosa. Next base: position 40,403,701 of record JAPCWY010000004.1, read on the forward strand.
TTTTATGATTCTTTGGGGTTCATCGACCGCCGACCCCAACTAGTTTGAGATAAAGGTGTTGTTGACGTTGATGTTGATGTTGTTGCTTCTGAAGCGAACGCGGTTCTTGCAATTGTCCGTTTGTCCAATTCACGTAGTCAGGAAAGCTTGGTTTTTTATGATAGTGTTGTTTTTGTCCTGTTCTTTTCATCAAGTACATACCGATAACAGGATAACATCTGTTTCGTACATGGTAGATTCATGCGAGGATATGGTAATTGAAGATTGTTATATAAGTGTTGGAGACGATGCTATTGCGATAAAGAGTGGATGGGATCAGTATGGAATCGCTTATGGACGACCATCGACAAACATACTCATCCGAAACCTTGTTGTCCGCTCTATGGTCAGGTAGCTCATTTTCATTGCACAGGGCATCCAGAAATTTGACTTGACATGCTTGGGAATTCCATAGTTGGATTTGCTGCCCTCATTCTCATATTTCATCACCTTGAGTGACATTCTATTACTTATAAGATGCAAAGTCTAACCTTGGTACTACTTAGAATGCAAAGTGATAATGGATCTTGCTGCATTGTGCGCCAATCTAGTATGCATCTTTAGAAGCAGTTTTCAGATAGAATGCCGGAATTTGTCCTTTCAGGCTTTCTTAGGCACTTTGTTAGAGTTCGCGAGTCAGCATATTATGGAACGGACCACTAATAATTACTTTATCTCAACAATGTCTCATGCTCTTTTCACTTAGTTAAATGGATCGTGACATCCTATTTACAAGATGCAAAATCTACCCTTGCTCAGCACTACTTAGAATGCAGAGTGATAGTGGATCTTGCTGTATTGTGTGACTATTAATAAGACCGATCTAGTATGCATCTGAAGTAGCAGTTTTCAGATTGAATGCCTGAATTTGTCCTTTCAGTCTTTTTTAGGCACTTTGTTAGTGTTCGCGAGTCAGCATATTATGGAACGGACCACTAATAATTACTTTATGCAACAGCGCGGGCATATCCATAGGCAGTGAGATGTCTGGTGGAGTATCAAACGTCACCGTGGAAAACCTGCTTGTGTGGGATTCTAGGCGGGCAGTTCGGATCAAGACTGCACCGGGAAGGGGCGGTTATGTGCGAGATATAACTTACAGAAATATTACATTTGAGAATGTGCGTGTTGGAATTGTTATCAAGACAGACTACAATGAGCACCCTGATGAAGACTATGACCGGAAGGCGTTCCCCGCTCTTCAACACATAAGCTTCATTGGGGTCCATGGCCAAGGAGTTCGTGTGCCAGTTCGCATTCATGGAAGTGAAGAAATCCCGGTCAGAAACGTGACCTTCCAGGACATGTCCGTGGGGCTGACGTACAAGAAGAAGCATATATTCCAGTGTGCATTTGTCCAAGGTCGTGTAATCGGAACCATCTTCCCTGCCCCTTGTGAAAATCTCGACCTTTATGATGAGCAAGAGAAGCTCGTTAAGCGCTCGGCCTCACAGAACATCACGGACATCGATTACGATATTTAAGGTGATTTCCGATTCTCGGCACCAGGTTTTCCATCTCAGAGGTCTGTGAGTTCCATTGCACAATCCAAATGTCTTGTTTGTTTCGGTCAGAGATACAAGTATCTTGGTGGGAAGGGTGGGAGTGATGATAGTTGTCATCTGCCATTTTTCTTCATGTCTTACCCCTGTGGCTCGTCGTTGTTCCAACTTTTATACTCGACGGGGTTGTACTTGTACATATGGAAAGTAGCTTTTAGGTCACCGGAAGTCGAAATCGAACTATGGTTTATGTTAATTCTCCAGTTTTCACTCCTGTCCGAGGCTTTATCCGATGTTTTATCTCCCATTTGAGGGACCACCTTCATGTAACTCAGTTTTGCCGTTTTGGGTGCCTACTGCCTAGAGCAATGGCGCAACGAGTTCCCCCATTTCGTGGAAATTTCAATCGAATTGTGTATTCCCGTTTGCTCCATTTACTGTTGAAACCCGGAATTGGATCATCACTGGTCAATTTGCAGCCAGGTTTAAGGCTTAATTACCACGATTAAAATGTTTAGGATTGATCGGCATAAGTTCCAGTAGGTTTGTGATTTTTTATTTTTTTTAGTGATTTCTCCCTCCAACACAAGTTTCCGACTCTTTTTTAAGCTAAGTCGGACCCAAGACTCAGAGTTTGCTACCCTAAGCTCAAGTCGGTTCAATTTTGTTGTAAGAAGCTGAATGCTCAATTTCAACGACACTTCAAAGATTCGAAACTCTGGCTCAATTCAACCCTAATAAAGTTAAATCTACTTCCGGTCGGATGTTCTCACGTTGGAACTCAAAAACCGAAAAAGAGGAAGGGTAACTCAGCTTGATTTACACTCGCGTCCCCTCTTGATGAGCGTCCTCGCATACTTCTTCCGTCTCCTCAAACCTCCCTAATAAGCCATGAGTCGAGACTGCTGCTTCACCCTTCATCTTATGATTCTTCAAGTCCCTTTCTTGCCTCTTGACAAAATTACAAAGTCTTAGACGAAACAAAGCACCCACGGTTGTCGTTTTTTCTCCCCTTTTTCTCAGTTCCCCGCACATCCTACATCCTTAATTGTTAACCATTTCTTTTTCTTCACTAACGACGGAAAATTCCCTCTATTTGCCTTACGTGCAAGGGTTCCCGAGATCCGACCAAGGTCTCGGACAAAATAATTTAAGTCCTTACTTAGGTCCTCGCCTCTCCATACCAAACTTTTTAAGATCAGCACGTTGCTCACGCACCCTGTAGAAGAATCCAATCTCGTTGACTTCGCTGCGATTTCATCAGTTGACTAACCGGCGGATGCCTCCGAGTTGGCACGTTTTCCACTCCTTCGCTTGGACAGACTAGTCAATCAATAGACTCTTGCTTTGGGAACATCAATGAATCATTTGCCTTCCGGATAACACCGTGCCTTTATTTACCCGTCTCTCGTGCGGCATTTTACTGCCAAAAAAGGAAAATATTTTTTTTTTCGCGATGCAAATCATAGATTTCGTGATTTATCCAAAATAACAACTACTGCTACAACGATAAAAAAAAAAAAAACATGGAATTAGCATTATAGAAACCCAGGTATCCGTATCTCTACGGTAAAAGCACTCAATATATTTGATCGGACATCATGAGCCCGACCACTAGTGCGAACGGGGTTCTCGGAACCACCAAAACCGACATCACGGACGAATCGTTCCGTCTGTCCGTCTGTCCGTCCCAAAGGGAATCGCCGGGCGGTCCCAACAATCTTTTCGTCGGAAGATACTGTGGCTCCACATGTTCCACGTTAGGGAGGGAGTCTACTTCGAAAGAGTCCAAGCCGTAAAGACATGATATTTGCATTACATCGATAGAGCCACAAGTTATGGACCAGGGTCGTCTCGTCACTATGGTTTTTGACCTTTAGGATCGCATTCGGCGAAAAGGAAGATCGAATTGAAACATCTTAGGCAAATTATCATACCGCCGTCGGATGGCAAAGTGCGTGAAAGCTACACCGTGCCGAACAACAACGCTTCCCTCGAACGCCCACGATCACTTCCTAGTCGCGTTTTTTTTGCGAATCTAAGGATGTGTTTGTTTTGAAGAGGAAAAAAAATTACTTTCCAAGAAAATGTCTCCCCTTTTTTTCGGTTTCAAGGAAGTCTTTTTCTAAATGAATTTTCCATGGCACTATTGCATGAGTGGAATTTATTTATTTTTTTCTTTTCGCCAATTAGCTTTCTGGGCTTTCGCGTGTTTGGCTCGCTGAAAACTTCATTTCTTCCCCAAAAAAAGACAATCGTTCGTGTCGTTTGAAATAATTTCGTCGATGAAATGTGTTTTCGTTTTCGGCGGCAATTTATTTCAAAATATTTTTCGTCCATTAAGCGAAATTTTTCAAAAAAAAAAAAATTGATATCATCGAGTTCACCCACGGGCTCGAGGGAATTGAAATATCACATGGCGTAATTTTGAAAGAAAAAAAAAATCAATTGACCGTCTCGTCGAACGAAATAATATAAAAAATTTGAAAATGAAAAAAAAAAATTGAAAAAGAAAACGCGGGGGCAAGCCCAATGGGCCCCACCAGGTGTGATTTTTTTTATTTAAGCAGAAGCAATCTAATTCTAGGCGATGGCCTCCTTCCTTCGCCCGCGCACGTGCCCTGTCCCCACCCTTTTTTATTCTCTCTCTTCGATAGATTTTTATTCCAAATACAATGATAACCAGAAATTTTTTTTAAAACAAATTATTTTTCTTCTATTCGTCATTGCTATGTTTGCATACACTCTCCCTCTTCTTTTTATGTGAAATAGAACACCCTAAACTCATCAGTTGCACATGTTCTTTTTATTCTCTTCTTCGAAGTCGTCGGTTAAAGGCCGAGAAATCGGTCTAATCGTTAAATAGACCTAATCAAATTTTTCGTGAAATAGACGAACCCCATTGTATGATGCAAGTGTTCGAATAAGAGAGTCCACTTTACCCAAAATGCATTCCAAAGCCACACACACAAAAAAAAAAGCAAAAAAAAAAAAAAGCAACGCGGAGCAAGTTTTCCACCATCTTGCGTGTTGGTTGAGAGATAGGAGTGAGCAAGAAGGATCACTCAAATTGAGAATCGCCCAGATCGAATCGACTGATTTTCGGTTCTACAAAATTAGAACCAATGATTTTCAATTCGGACCGATTATTTTCTATTTGTTTTTTTTATTTTTTAGAGCAAACCTAATTTTGTTTAACATATTAAAATTTTAATTTTGCGTTGCTCGCCCTTATCAGTTTTTATCTTTATTTTTTTTTTTACTGTTTTCATGAATTGTCGAGGGTGAGATTTTTTGAGGGGAATATGTGATAAACTTGAAATGACATTCACACTTATTTTTTTTTTTACTATTCAACATTTATCAGTTCATTCGAATTCATAACTATTCTATAGAGCTTCCTGAATTATACAGCTGATGCTATTTCGTAAATTGGACATATGGATGGGTGCAAATTGATTCAATCCATGGTTTTTAGTTCGATAATTACGTATATTGTTCTGTCGAAGTTACTAATATTTTAATTACTTTTGGCAAAATGGGCATCGGAAAAAAAAAACACATAAATATTTTAATCTCTTACCGTAAAAATAGCTAGATGCGATGCATCACCAACTATTAAATCTGGCAATTCACATGTTTTTTTTTTTGGAAAAAAAAAAAAAGAGGTAGTCAGAATCGACACGTTTACAACGAGCCTGGACTTTTGGGCAAAGCAAACCCCTACTCATCAGCTTGACCAAATGACTCGATTCAGGTAATCATTGCGAGTTGGAAACTACACGTGTCGGTCCCCGGTTGGCGAGGGAAACGTACCACCAGCAACTTGCCCTTTTATTTTTTTTTGGTTCTCTCTCTCGATTAATGAAATTGCCAAGCGGCTTGCGACGACTTGTCGTACTACTTACCAACCCACCTCCTCCCACCACGGACCAATTGCCCCCCGCTGGCTCGACGCCGTTCGTCGAGCCGTGCCGATCCAATGAACTATTTCGACAGTCGAAATTCGACTCGGCTCACCGTCGATCGAGTATTAAGCTCCTTGAAATACCAAAAAAAAAAATCATAATATATAGCCTCGATTGCAACGGACAGTTAAGCTTGAGCTTAATAAGTAGGAAATATCTCGTGGCTATCAAATGCTTTTTAGTAAAATAATGAAAGTTGAATTAGCTTAATTGAGCTGAGTGTTGGCAATCTCGAATTCGACTTTATTCCGTGCATAGGTAGTTCGACCTCGAGCGCTCCTACAAATCAACCAAGTTGATTCCCAAGTAATCACCAAATCGTGATTGAACCATCAGATAAAATCTCAAGTTAATTTCACTCTTCACAAGAGGGGGGGGAAGATAACCAACTTTTTTTGTAATTGACGAGTGATAATGCTTGAGCATTAAGGAAGGATTGAAGCGGATCGATAAATTCAAGGAGAGTAGAAAAAATTTTGATAATGAGTCGAAGGATCATCAACAAAGATTAGAGGTAATCGATTAACATCATGGCTGACCAATGAAGAAAGAAACACTCGTGATACACCCTTCGAATCTTTCTTTTGATGATGTTGTCATCAAGAGGGTCGCAACCCTCGATAGCGGCGATTACGAAAGGGAGGGCACGTCGATAATCGAACGCCATAAATTAATCTAGCGCATGGAATTTTTGCTTTTTTAATTGAAAAAAAAAACAAATACGGAGAGAAAGTATTTAAACAAATTAAATGAGCTCGCCAACTCAATAGCAAAAACTTAAAAGGAAAAAAATCAGCCAAGTCTATATAGACTTTCATTTTATGCTTCTTGCTTAATCCAATGCATTTAGCTCGCACGCCTTCGTTACTTTTTCTGTAAATTTGGTGCTCTCGAAATTCACGGGCCATCCGAATATTGACACGCAAATCTCGTAATTTTTTTTAAAGCTTGGACAATAATTTAAATTTTAACGGCGAAGTAAGTAGTATATTTATCAGTTAGATTAGGCGCGGTCGTTACAAAAAAAAAATTTCCCTTTTTTTTGCGAATGCTAATTTCGCCTTAAATAGTCAAAGCATGCTTATCTGAAATTCAGGGGGCATCGTTGGAATTACACAACGAGAGGTGGGGGGGGGGGGGACAGAGACTCGCCTTCCGTCAAGTTGGAAGGCGTTAGCTAAGGACAGGAGGGGAATCGAAAAACGGCACGTGCTTTAAAAGAGCCCGAAAGACATGGGAAGCTGCCATGAACTTGCTCACCAGAAAAAAAATTAAGATTAAAAAAAAAAAGGTGTCCCCCACATATTCCTCGTGCTTCATCTCGACCGCCCTCACGCGTTCCTGACCGTTGATCCGAATTTCTTTTAAGAAAAAACATATTCTTTTCTAATTAAAAATAATCGTATATTGACTTTCGTGGTTAAATACACCCGAGCTTTCACGCCATGGGCTCTTCAAATGTCACATGCGCATGAACACTCCACGACCTCTCCAGAATCCTCGAACGCTTCTTCTTCTTCCTCCTCCTCCTCTTCTTCATTCAACTTCCGAATCGCCCGCTGTCGTTCTGGGACCTGCGGAGCTGTCTCTCGCGGCTACTAGCGGAGCATGTCGATCTCGTCGGAGCATTCGGATTCCGGCTCATTTGCCGGCAAGAGCTCGGCGAGGCCGCCGCTGGAGAAGTCCAGCTTCTCCCACACCTGCAGCTTGCTGAGCCAGTTCCTGAAGGAGAAGGGCTCCTTCGCCGATCTCAACCTCGGCATGTCGCCCGGCGCCGACGCATCCGGTAGGGTTCCCCTTCGACCTGTCGCGGATATTAATTAGAGTAATCGACCAGTTTAAGGATGCCGGAAAGACATGATTGTGATTACTGTGGATCGACTTCATGCTAAAAAAAAAAAAAACAAAGCAAAACAAAAGACCTCATTGTGGATAGACTGTGGATGCAACTGCTTGTAAGGGCTAAGGCTAGATCCGCCATAATCTCCTGCGATTTTTGGACATATTCGTGGTTTATTTGATTGCACTGCAGTTAGAGAAACGTGCGCGTTAATTTCTCCTCGAGGCATTTCGAAATTGGACTTTCCTTTATATCTGCTTTGTGTGGAGTGTTCTTGTCGAAATTCTGTTGCTAGAATTTCTCTTCTGTCGGAGTCTAGATCCGATTGTAGATCTTGTACGAAAGGGCGCTAACGTAATCGCATCTACATGGCCACCGTAGAAACATATGCTGCTTTGAGGTCTTAGAAATCTGTGTCTTTTTTGTCAAAGAAGGCGGAGAAATGATGTATTGGTCGAGGCTGACGTATCGGAACGTTACAGGTGCACCTGGGATGACCACAATGAATTTGTTCCCGATTAGTGAAGGCGGCGCCGATGTTTTCGGTCGAAACCCCGAATCTCGGAATGTTAAGTTCATGGATTTGTTCCCGCAGCAAGCTGGCTTTGGTTCCACCAAGGAGGACGTCTCTAAGATGAACAATTCCAGGTGGGCTCACTTTTCCTTAACCGTTTACTGGAAGCAGGGTAGGTTTAGGTGGTTGTGCTTCTTGCGGATGATGAATGACATGCTTAATAAACTTCTTAATTGCTACGGGTGTATCTTTGCTTTTGTAAGATTCTCACGGTAGAGTTCGACTAGGAGGGCCGCTGCCAAATATTGTTTCATCAATTGACTTGAGTTTCTCGATAAACTTTGCAGCTTGAATAAGAAGGAGCCTGAAACCGCACAGATGACTATTTTTTATGCTGGGCAAGTGATTGTCTTGAATGATTTTCCGGCCGATAAGGCAAAGGAAGTCATGCTTGCAGCTAGCAAGGCAAGTTCTCTGAGCCAAAACGTGGCCGCCGCCGCGCCTAACTTAGCAAAACCTGCTTTTGCTCCTAACCATTCCAAAAATCCAGTGGAATCTGGGTTTGTTGTCTCTTCAAGTCCCACTCCTGTTCCTGCTCTTGGTACAGATGCAATCCAAGAGCAGATCCATCGCCCCACTGAGCATCTCACTTGTGGTAATTTTCCGACTAGTCTCTAGGCAGATCTCTGTGTTACAGAGTCATGACGACGCCTTTACCGACCTGTTTCTCACCTAGTCCATTTATATTCTGGTTTGCAGATTTACCAATTGCTAGGAGGGCTTCTCTGCACCGGTTCTTGGAGAAAAGAAAGGACAGGTAATATTCCAAGGCGATTATTCTGTCGCGGGGTTCTTATTCTCCCTCGTGCGTGTCATACACAGCGTTTAGCAGATCCTTGTAATCTTGATTGAGTCGGAAATGTTTTATCCGGAATCTGCTTAACGTCCCCTGAAAGAACACATGCCGGGTGGCGGCAGTTAAGGAAAGAATTGGGGAAAAAGCTTCTGTTAAACTCAAATTCATTCTGGTCTCTGGTGTCCTGCAGCTATAAGTGAAATGTGTCCAACCTTAGGTTGCTATAGAGACATATTCTATTCACTCAGACAATTGATCTCGTTGGTGAATTCCTGCAGGCTAACAGCAAGAGCGCCATACATGACGACCAGTTCGGGATCGGCGGCAGCTCCTCCTAAGCCGGCGGGAACGGAGCTGTGGCTCGGCTTAGCTGCTCAACCCGCGCAGTAGCTGGCGTGCGAGCGGAAGAGACCAATACACATGGTTCTTTTTCGGGGATATTCTTATCTTGATAGATACAGACAAGATTGTAAGATTAGCAAAAGCCGCCTGCTGGTGCTCCCTATCTCTTTCTTCTGCTTAGTGAAAAAAAAGAAATCTTTCTCACTCCATAGCTCAGCTGTATAGTGAGCCTGTGACTAAGGGCCCTTTAACTCTCTTGCTGCTTAATTTTTGCACCGCAAGACTCCGCTCGATCTTCATCAGATGTTAAAATCTTACTCTCCTCTATTCACGAGTCGAATTTGTTGGGAAGAACCTGGTCTCTCGTCCCCGTACGAATCCAAGGTTGTCTCGAGCATCCAGATCAGAGATCCTATGTCTGTCCTAATTCAGCTTTAGGCGACATTGTCAAAGCAGGGGTAAGAAGAGAAGAAAGACATGCCTTCCATCTGCTTTTGAAAAAGGGAACCTAATCATGATTACCCAGGAAAGGTAAACATTATTTAATGAGAATTCAAGCGGAAAAACTCTAATTCATCCCATCAGTTAAATCCGAAGTTTTATTTATTTATTTATTATTATTTTTTGGGGGCCAAAAGCACGCGTCTTTGAAGTTCGAACACGTCAGGGGAGTGGCCGACACTCCCGTGGCTTCGGTCCACGTTATGCGACAGAGTCGGAGAGGTTACGTGGCCTCGTGGGCCTCTCGCCGCCCCCAGAAAAAAAAAAAAGAAGACGTGTCGTTAGCCAAAGTAGGAGGGGTCAATTGTACCCCCATCTCAAATTAAAATAATTGATGAGAGAAGCAAGTGTCACGGGCCGGTTTGCTTCGTTGTCAAATTTGGGTCGAAATTTAACCGACCGTAATACTAGCATCAATTCCCAATTTCGTTCACATTGTTCACGTACCAAAAACAATTTTCATATCTTCATGGTCACGCCCGTCCAAACCGAACGTGCTCCGTCGGCATCACTCGGCCCTTTCACATGCCGTGTTTGAACGTGGTGGTGGGGGCGCACGCTTTCGATTTTTAAAATCCTATATTCCAAGGGGCTCATAAAAGATCCCTCTTTCGTTACGACCGGTACTGGAAGCGTACCTTTCCGGTCTCCTTCCCTTCGCATTAAAGTAAATTTTAGCTTTTCCGAACAGGAAAAAAAAAAGGTTAATTTTTTTTTGTTAAGGACCCACGATTTTTTCTTTTCGGAAATGGGAAAAATTAGGTGGGTGTCGTTCTCGTTTCTATATTTGTTCTTTTGTGTCCACCGGCCGAGCCCTTAGCCCGCCAATCTGGACCCATTCGTGGAATGGAGGGCACAGTAGGGTTTAGAGGTAAAGGTGTGCAGTCGGATCCGACTGCCCGAAGAAAAATCGAACCTGTTCGATTTCAACGTGAACAGGTCCAATTTCGGGTTTCAAATTTTAAGAACCGATTTGAATAGGTCCGGTTCTGGGTTACAAGTGACGACCCAACCGTGAACTGGCCCGATTTTGGAACCAGTTCATAGCTACGGTAAAAACGACATAATTTCTCTATGTTGAGTCTGACCTCATTTGTTTTCCTCTCCATTCTTTGTCGCCTCTCTCTTTTTTTTCTAGAGCAATAATTTTATGGATGAATGGAGAATGAAGCTTAAAAATTTGTTTCGACAAATGAGGAACGATTATAATTGCACGTGTCTACGTATTTGAACTTTTCATCGTTTATAGTTATAGGAGGTCACGTGTTCGGCGGAGATGGATTTAAGTTTGTCATCTTTTACTTTGCTGAAACCGGACCGAAAAAACAGGGCTAGGTTCGTTAGAAGCAAAGGATGTTGCGCGAGTGCATCCGGATTGCTTTGTTCAAGCTTCTCTCATCATTTACATGGAAAGAGAAGGTCCCAAGGGCGACATCTGTCGTTGGTCGTGCAATAATTACTAAATATAAAAGTCATGCCAATTCAAAGCTAAAGATTTTATTTTGACCAGCTTAGCTTTCCACAATTCGTAAAGACCAATTTTCACTGAAAATAGTTAACGCTGATGCTGTCATCCTGGTTCGAATTATCAATGTTGAGTGGAATGATTTTTTAATTATCTATAATTTTTTTTTTTTTGTATTCTCCTTTTTTCTTCGCTTTGCTCGCAAAGGTCTCACCCAGGTGGGGCAAGGGCCTTCCTCACTCGTTGGAAAACAATTTGAAAACATTCTTACAAGGTTACAAAAATTATTCACATCAACGCTCGCTGTGCCACATAGAACGATCAATGTTCATGTCAAGCGATTTTCGTCCAAAATTAACCAGAATGAATCAATTATCAAATTGTCAAAAGGTATACGACTAAATTGGCAAAAACGCAATAAGTTCAAGACCTTTTTTTGGCAATTTTCCGAATTGACCATAGCATCTCTCGTGCATCTCTAATTTGCTTATAATGCATTACAACACAGTCAGTAACCGTCAAGAATAGTCGCGCGTGTTGTGCATAGTACCATGTTAATTGCAGTGATAAGGGACGATCAATCGGTCAAACGATAATTTTGAAGTGTCTAGGGAACGAGATAGGTGTGGTTAACTTAAATTTTAAACATGTGGTTCGTTAAGTGTCGATGGATACTTTGGAATCTATACGGGCTCCCTTCAAGTTATAGGGTTACATATGAAAAAAACTCTCAAAACGAGATCAATTGAGAGACTTTACCTTCCAAAACTCAATCATGATCTTGCCATCTCAACCCGTAACGTGTATTGGAAAATGGGTTTATTTGTTGACAGAAAAAAAAAATGATATCTTCTCAACTTTATTAGGTGCAAAGTCCGGTTGGTCCACACTGGCATACAGTGGAACGTTTTGAAAATTGCAAGTTCACACGTTCTAAGTAAAACCAACCAAACCTTTTTTATGTCGTGCACGACACTAGCGTGCCAAAAGTCAACACAGTCGGAAAAATAAAGGGATATTTACATAAATAGTCTATAAATTTTGACAGAATGTGCAATCTGGTTCCTGAATTTTTAATTTATTCAATTTAGTCTCTGAACTTTGATAGAATGTGCAATTTGATCCATAAACTTTTGACTTGTTCAATTTAGTCCCCAAACTTTTGGTGCATGTTTAATGTAGTCCCTGAATTATAATAAAATGTTCAATATAGTCCTTTTGTTAATTTAGAATCAGGGATAACGTTGAACATTTTCATATAGTTCAGGGACTAAATTGAACATTAACTAAAAAAGTTCAATGACTGAATTAAACAAATAAAAAATTTAGGGATCAATTTGCACGTTTTGCCAAAGTTCAGGGACTAAATTGAACAAATTAAAAGTTCAGGGATCAGATTACACATTATGCCAAAGTTTAGGGACTATTTGTGTGATTTTGCCAAAAATAAAAACAAAAAATTTCCCACATGAAAGAACCTTTTAAATGTTTTTTTTTTTAAGTTAAAACACGAAATCTTATGATCAAGACGTCAATCTACACAGAGCAATTACAAGCCATAATAATTTATCCAATTCCCATAATTGTTTAATTTAATACCATTGGTGGTAATGATTCGGATTGAAGTGCGATAACCCGAGATATGAAGATGCGCGATTAGAGTTCCCTCGAAGTGTCTCCAAATCGTAGAAAATTCCCATAGTAAGTTCGGTGCAGCCTGTGATGGGATTTGGAAGTCTTTCAGCTGGCCTCCACCTTTGGTGCTCCTCGTAGTGACCCCGAACTCGCCATCACGTCCGTCACCCTCTTGACCGGCTTCCTCGTGGTCGCCATCGACCGTGCAACCCTCAAGCGAGAGTCGTAATCCCCCGTCCGCATCACGGAGATGGAGAGGTAGAGCTCGACAGGATCGATCAGGGTCACCAATTGGTTGAACAAACTCGAGAAAACTGTGCAAGCATGAATTGTTCCCTTTGTGGTTGCCAGAGTCAATTTTATCCGGGAGTAAGATACTTTTTACTCCTAGTCCTCGTGACACGGTTGGCGGTCATAAAATCCGACGGCGATTGGAAGTGTTACGTGATCTTGGGACTTTTTTAACTCAAAAGTTAGCTCAAAATTTGATGATTTTACTTATACTTATAAACTGATTACCGGCCCCTTCCACAATCGATGTGGAATAACTCATGCAGGAAGTGACGATGATTGGATGTCGTGGTGGCGGTCCTTGTGCGGGGTGGCCGACGAAGCACTATCCGCCTTCGTCCCTCCGCCTTGGAAGATGAACTTGTTCTTCTTGTTTTTGGTTAAGCAATTTTTCATATTTTTATTTGATACAATCCGGGTTTGTCCCCATCACTGTTCGGGGAATTCTTGGCCGTGGTTTTATCCGGATTTACCTTGTCTGGAGTAATTCGTCAATCACCGAATGCGATCATTTATTGTCTTTTATGGATTCAAATACGGACTAAACTATCAAACATCGTAGCCCAAACGCAAAACATTTGGGCCGGCCTTGTTCGTGCAAGGACTGGGCTTAAGGCGAAGGCCTTGTACTGTCCATGAAATCTGGACCGGGCCCACTCTTGGGCTGAAGCTATCACCTCCAAATTTGGGTGTCGGCAAAATTTTGGGCTTTGGCCGGCTCACTCTTCAGCAACCTGGTCAACATGCCGTCATTATATTTCGATCAAAAAAAGAAAAAAAAAAGGCTATCATTATATTATATTTTGCAAAAAAATTCTGACATTTTTGTCTCGCGAAAAATAAGCAACTCAATATATATGTGTGTATATTTTGACTAAAAGTGCAATGTAATCAATGAACTTTTATTTTAAAGTGTAATGTCATCTTTAAACTTTTAATTTTTTTTGTGTGATAACCGATGTTTCCCACATGCAATAGACTAAATTTTAATTCGTTCAACTTGATCTCTAAAATTTTGATTTATGTCAATTATAGTTCTGGAACTATATGTTAATGTTTGATGTGGTGCATGAACTTTAATTAATGGAATGAAAACATTGAGCATTTTCGTATAAAAGACCACATTGAATATTCCCATATAGTTCATCAATTAAATTGAATATGTACCAAATACTCGCGGATCACATTCAGTTGATTTAAAGTTAAGGGAAAAACATTGCATATTGAGAAAAATTTTAAAGGACTATATCGAATAAATTAAAAATTGACGGATCACATTTCAGATTGAGTTAAAGTTCATAGATCATTTGTGTCATTTTTTTTTCTTTTTTTGGGATCGTGCACACATTTCAAAATTCAATTGTGGAAATACAACGAAAATGAAAAGGAAAAAAAAAATATTCTCTCCGTTTCACAAAAAAAAATATTTTGAATATTAATTTATTATCGATGATGAAATTATTTTTGGTAAATTAATTTATTGTATGATTTTTTTTCAAAAACGAATAATTGTTAGAAAAATATTAACGGACGAAAAGGAAAAGCCATAATAGAAACTTCCGCGTTAGCTCGGAACTTTCCCTCTCTCTCTCTCTCTCTCTGTTATTTTGTAATAAAAATTAAAATTATTTCGACAGAAGTTAATGGAAATGAAAGGTCTGATAAGATCCGCGGGATGGAGACTTCACAGCTTTCTCTTCACTGTCTCTCTTTCTCCCCCTCCCCGTCTCTGTAATCTCATCTCCTCCTCCGAGGGTTTCGTCTTCGTTTCTTCTTCTTCTTCTTCTTCTTCTTCTCCTCGGCTCGAGCCCTAAAAGTCCGACGGGAGGGGGCTATCTCCCCATAGCTTGAGCCAAAGATGCAGCAGCAGCAGAGGCTGAGACAGCAGGCGATGATGCAGCAGTCGCTGTACCCCCATCCCGGCCTCCTTGCTGCTCCCCAGGTTCGTCACTCCTTCGCTTTGATTTCCCTCGCCTCCGATTCGCGCTTCTTTCTCTCCCCCCACACCGTGTTTTTCCCTCGCTCGGCTCGGCCCGGCCCTGCGATGTCGCGTCCTCTTCGTTTGATTGCGGTTTCCCCGAGCCCCGCTCTGGCGTGAGGATGGGGGTGTGTCGTTCTCATCTGGTGTCGTGGTATGCGTTTGCTCAAGAGTTAAGAAATAATGTTGTTGGAAACCGTCCCACTGCTCTTGATTGTCCTCGTGGTCTTCATGTGATGGCCGTGCGCTTAGGTGCCGATCGAGGTCATTTGCAAATTACGCGGTTTAGGTATTCCGATATTTTGATTTGGATTACTTTTTGTGCGGCATTATTGGTTACTTGTGTAATTATCGGCGCCTCAAAGTTTAGATATACATATGGTTTCTAATTCATTGGTAGTCATTAGAGAGTGAGCGTTTGGATTGTTTCTGAGGGTGATCATATTAAAACCGGTGTTTTTAATATCGAGGCAGGTGATTCCGTTTCTTCGAAATCAATCTGTGATGACCAAATATCAGGATTTTAGTGCAATTTATTTGCCATAACCGGTAAAGAAAGTGAGGAGGGAAAACATCAATTATTCACTAAGAGATACATATGGTTTCTGGGGAGGGGACTTCGCACTTAAAGTCTGGGAGTCTAGATCTTTTAAAATTTTTGGGTACTTTTTTTCCTTCTTGTTTTTTTACTTTTTCATTTTGCAGATAGAGCCTATCTTGAGTGGGAATCTGCCTCCTGGCTTTGATTCAAGTACATGCCGCAGTGTGTGAGTGCTGTATAGAAATTTTCTTTCCTAATTTTTTTTTAGTTTGTTTTATTTCTTCTTCTTTTTTGGTCTTGTTCTTAATATTTGTAGCTATTCCTTTTCCTTTCGCGCCTCTGGTGAGGAAAATGATCGGCCAAATTTGTTGTTTCCGAGAACGAACCATTGATTCAAGGGAGAGCAGCATCAACAGTCAGCTTATTTGCATACTGCAAATTGTCCCCACCGCCTTATCTATAGAAACTATGGTTTTATTGACAGTAACTTTGTCATTTCAGTGGATCTCGCCAGGATACTATAGTCAACTTTTCTTGTTATCTTGATTTTAACGCCTGTTGCTTTTTGTGATAAAATTCAGGTATGTGGGAAACATTCACCCTCAGGTTACCGAGCTTCTTCTTCAAGAGGTTTTCTCTAGTACTGGTTCCATTGAAGGATGTAAACTCATCCGGAAAGAGAAGGTCATTTTTCGTGTTTCTGAGATTTGATTTAGGATCTTTTCAATATTATAGAAAAATTTAAACGTCTTTTTGTTCCATAGCTTCGGGTACTGTCCATTGCATAGTACACGACTTCTTATTGTTACTATAAATTGTTTCGGCACAGTTAAGCGGCCGTTGTTATTCCTGTTTTGATTTATTTTGTTCATTAAACTTCCGGTGTATACAGTCATCCTATGGATTTGTGGACTACTATGACCGGAGATCTGCTGCCCTTTCGATAGTGACTCTTAATGGAAGGCACTTGTAAGTTGAAAAGGTTGCGCTATACTGCTTGACCTTTCTATTATCCTGGATCCTAATACCATGTTCGCAGGTTTGGTCAACCTATCAAGGTTAACTGGGCGTATGCTAGTAGCCAGAGGGAGGACACATCAGGTTTGTTGACATAAATATGAAATACTCTTTTAATTTGCTGCTGCTCATTTTGCAGACATATACTACTGTTTTGGTTGGGCTTCTAGATAATGGTTTTGGACCTTTCCACTCTTCAATGCAGGGCATTTTAATGTTTTTGTTGGTGATCTAAGCCCAGAGGTTACAGACGCCACATTATTTGCGTGTTTCTCTGTTTATTCTACTTGCTCGTAAGCTCCATTCTCCTTTTCCTTGATTAACTTCTGAACAGTTGTGCTGCAAGATCTTACGAACATGATGGAACTAACTTGATCTGTGTATTAACACAGAGATGCTAGGGTCATGTGGGATCAGAAGACTGGACGTTCAAGGGGTTTTGGTTTTGTTTCATTCCGAAATCAACAGGTGCTGGAGCAGTTTAATTAAAGTACTTTTCTTTTTGTTTCTGGTTGCATTGATCATTTTTTATGTACTGATGATGAATTTCTTCTTTGAGCAGGACGCCCAGAGTGCAATAAACGATATGAATGGTATGGTCTTCATCTATGTCACAGGGTCTCTCTCAATATATGTACTACTGTTGAGATTGCATGTTTGTAGCTGAGTATGTGCGAGATATATTCCTCACAGCTTGTGCAGTCATAGTCACATGTCTGTGGTCTAAGCTAGCTAACATATGCAAGCAAAAGCGACGAAGATTAACATGACAGATATTGGGAAACTTTCACGCGGGATGGGTAGTCAAGACTCGACTCGAGCATATGATGAATGCTTTTTGGTCTTCGTTCATCATTTTAGAATTGATTGGAATGGGAGTTGATTGGTTGATAATGAGTAAAGAAGGAGATTGCTCAACAATGTGTGTTGATGCTTCTATGTTTGTTTGAAATCCATTTACTTGTTGATAGCCGAAGTTCATAATTTTGGAGCTTGTTGTGGTGACATTTATTGGAGGCTTGCTTGTGCTGCCCAGAGTTAATAGCTTCCTTTACTTCGGATTTGATTGTGATGATGCTCGATTGTTATCATCTTTCCCTTGTTTTCAATCTACTGACTGAACAAACTTTTAAAACTTTCATGATAGTGTAACATTATTATTAGTTCATGTTGCCTGAACCTGCAACTTGTCTTTAATCTCTAGGGAAGTGGCTTGGAAGTAGACAGATCCGATGCAACTGGGCAACAAAAGGTGCTAATTCTGGTGAGGATAAGCAGAGTTCAGACGCCAAAAGTGTAGTGGAGCTAACAGGTGGAACATCAGGTGAAGTTAGTATGAATGCTGAACTTCAGTAACTTCTTGTGGTATTAATCTTGTTTATTTGACATCCCATAAATCTGAAGTGATACCTATCTAATGAAAATAGATATAATTGGTGGTGCATGCTTGTTATACCTGTTGACATTGTCTTCATTGCAGATGATGGTCAAGAGAGGACTAGTGATGATGCTCCGGAGAACAATCCCCAATACACAACCGTCTATGTTGGCAATCTTTCACCAGAGGCACGAATTTGCTTCTCCCTAGTTTTTGTAACCATGTATATGGTTAATTTTTCTGTGCTTGATGCTAGGCATTTCAGAAAATGCATTAAGTTTTTAATGAATAGCATGCTATCTCCATGGTTTCTTTCTTTGAACTTTGCGGCCTAATGTCTTCGCTGGCTTCATTTCATTGACAGTCACACCCGTCTTCACCTGTTCTCACTAATAACTGGCTTGTATGGATTGATTCCTTTTATTTAGATACTTCAACTGCTTCTGTTATCTTGCAGGTTACTTCCGCTGACCTGCATCGACATTTTCATTCCCTCGGTGCTGGAGTTATAGAGGATGTTCGGGTGCAACGTGATAAAGGTTTTGGTTTTGTGAGATACAGTTCACACGGTGAAGCAGCGCTGGCTATTCAAATGGGCAATGCTCGACTTCTCTGTGGTAAACCAATTAAGGTAGATTGTTATGGAAACTCTTACATATGGCAAGCTATAGGTGGTAAAATGTGGCTGGAAGTTCAATTGTCTACATGTGATTGGCTTGTTTTATTCACCATGTCCTGTCCCAAGTTTTAAGCATCTAGATAGAAACGGCAAAATTTGTCAAAGTGGAATTGTTTTACCTGACTTACGAGCATGTTGAAATGTCTGCGGGCACTCCTTCAGCACTCACGAAGCTTTTGATAAAATGTTTTTGGAGTGGAATAACTTAGCAGAGCACCGGGCTTTGGTTGATGGTAATGAAATGGATGTCATGATAGAGTTCAAATGCATTTTCTGCAAGGCTCTGTCTAGGGTGGGGGACTGATTGAACAAAGCCAATACCCTAAAAAAATTTAGGGATTTTTCCTGCAGGGCGCGTCCTTTCTGGTTCTTTGTCTTGGAAATCCTGGAATCATTTTCAGGAGGAGTCTTTATGCACCTGTTAAGTTTTGCCATTGCATTTTTGTTAAAATGGGAACGTGCATGCTTCTTGGCTATGCTTGCTAAAGAGTGTTGGTGATTGCAGTAGTGTGATTCCCATGCAGCGTCTTCACAATGATGTGAATTCATAATATACTATGGATGTGCTCGTTTTTTGCAGTGTTCATGGGGTAGCAAACCTACGCCTCCGGGAACGAGCTCCACTCCTCTTCCCCCGCCGATGGCCGCTCAAATGCCTGGTTTCTCGGCCGCAGAGCTTGCTGCCTACGAGAGGCAGATGGCGCTGAGCAAAATGGCTAGCATGCAAGGCCTCATGCATCCGCAAGCACAGCACATGCTTAAGCAGGCAGCAATGGGAATGGGCGCTGCTGGAACAAGTCAAGCAATCTATGACGGTGGATACCAGAACATAGCAACTACTCAGCAGCTTATGTACTATCAGTAACAATGGTGAGGTGGTCCTTTTTCCCCCTTTTTGTTACCATGTAGGGAGAAGGAATAAGCCTAGAAGAGCCGGGTGATTGATGTCGGACCGGCTTATTGTATGCAAGTATGCATGGATAACTGTGTGCTTTCCTACTCTGTTGTAAGACTCTTTTGACATGATTTGCCTATTTGATGGTTAATGGGGCTTCAGTATTTATATTATGTAGAATTTCTTAGGTCTCATGGCAAGACAAGGTAAAATATTTTGGCATCCTCTGAGGAGATGAAAGATGCTACCGCTCTAGAGTCTAGACCACTTGGAGGAAGGTGGAAGCGAACTATGATAATGATTCTGATCCCCTTTTATCGAACCTAAAGTGGCTTGTTGTCTCTACCTTGTGCCGGTTACTTATTATGCAAACAGAAGTAGTGAAAAGCCCACGGTTTATGGGTGTCAATACCCAATCTGAACTGTGAGTTTACTACGGATATTTATTATTATTATTATTATTATTATTATTATCATCTCAGTTCGGTTTGGGTATCATGGTGGCCCGGATCGAACTGGAAAGGTCCTCGCCGTGGTTTTGTTTTGAAAACGCGTTGAATGCTTGTGGTATGACTGAACTGTTGTGGTTAGCACCAGTAAATTGATGTTACTCGAAGGTTTTACTTATTTCACGGAAAATGAACAATTTGGAAGTTTTCTTTAAATAGTTGCTTATAATGAAAAATATTTCTGTCCTCCCAAAAAATGTGCAGATATAATTTATTATCGGTAATGAATATATTTTCATAAGTATTTCTGTTGTTCACAAGCCATATAATTTTGAAATTATTTGTTTTTTGTGAAATAAATGGAGCTTATAATGAGCGTATAAGTAGTGAGACTTGCGTATCTGTGGCGGCTAGAAGAGATGAGACTGCCTGTTATCAGGCTAGAGCTATCAGGCTTGTGATCCATCGGCTCGGCCATGTAAATGAGACTGCCTGTTAATTTTGGATCCGGCTCCCCTGCATTAAAGGCTGGGTGTCTTAAATCATTTGGGCCGTCCGTTGCATTCCCCTGTATGGCCCAGATCGCTTACATGAGGTGGAGATTTTTCATGAGTTTTTTTTAAGAAAAATGATCTTCGCCGTCCATTTTTTAAATGATCGAAAAATGGTCGGCCCCAGATTTAAGGCAACCCAGCCTTTAAAGTAAGGGATCCGTTCGCCTTAATTTTCGACTACCTCTTCAAGAAATTATAATTCTGTAGTGTCACCAGGCTTTTAGAGGAGAAAGAGGAGAAAAGTTTAGAAAAACATTCGAGAGAACTTAAATATCTTGCTTGATGATTTTCTCTTTTTCTTTTAAGGGTAATATGAATATTTTTCGTGGCGATACTAGTGGCGACTAGTGAGGACTATTACGGAGTTATCAGACTGATAGAAATCGAAAAAATTCCATATAAGCTCATTAATACAAAAAAAAAACATTAGGATAATTACCCAAAAAATTCTAAACTTATTAAACATGCACTAGTCAACTTTTCAATTTGATTAATTTTTTTTCTAGACTTTTTGATGATTTGCCGAAGGAATCCTTCCAATCAATTTTGGCTAGAAATAAGTGACATGGATGCCTTTTAAGTGGCATGGCCAACACTAATGTGAACAATTTCTACGGCGCGTCATTTTTTTTTTCAATATTTTTTTCGATTTTCTTTCTTTTTCATCATGGCCCTCGAGAGACGAGACCTGGGCAGGCCTTCATGGCCAGCAAGGGCCTGGGTTGCGATCTTGCTTACGGTCAATGATGGCAGTGGTGATCCTCGCCAGGGATGGTAACCCTTACGAATAGCCGGCGAGGACTTCTAGCATCGTTTACATCCACAGATGTTTTTTACCCCCATCAATTTCTTTCAATAGAACTACAGCCGAATATCTATCACGAGGATCAATTTGCAAAATATGAATTCTCATCTAAAGAAATTTGTGAAAAGGAAAGACGCCGCAAGTGAAATCATATACTTTCATTTTGGTAGATTGCATAGAAAGAACTTAAATTTGAGCCCATCAATATATCTAGTTGAGCTTAATGATAGGTTGCTGCTATAGCACGACACCCCCACCTTTGTCTTTTGCCAGACTAATATCAATTGAGATGTGTGTCACTAACCAACCATTTGTTGGAAATCCGATACATTGCTAATTAAGAGTGAGGCTAAATATCTAATTGAACCCATATTCACTTGGGCTAACTAGACATATTAATTACTGCACTCACCGCACCAATTCTTTGACGTGGAACTTTTCTAACGCAACTTAGACATAATCCTTAAACGCTTATAATATCCTTGTATTGGAAGCACGGTATTGTCTGATTGTTATTGACAAAATTCAGACGAACATCTTAAGCTCCGGGGAGAGAGAGGTATTTTGAATCTGTATCTCATCATTTAAAGAGCAGTTCCTATGCAATCTGGGGAGTAAATAGAAACAAATACTCTGCAACTGGACATTTAATGCTGATATGAGAGTTTGGGGGGCTCAAAAAGTGCACTGTCGAATTTGGAAATAGAGTTATAAAACTCAATTTTTAGTATTCAGGGTCGTCCTCGAATTGTATCAATATACTGTACTATGTACGTATAGCCGATGCATTCACAAAATGAAATTCAGGAGGGATTCGGAGCATAATGAATTGTTTAGTTTGAGCTGCTGGATTTGGATGTCGATCAGATCTAATCGATTAGACATATTCCTTTATTTTTTGGCATTTTTTGACGGATTTATGGGTGACAAAAGGTCGCGTCGAGAAAACTCGGAACCCGGATGTACAAGCCAAAGAGAAGCGTATATGAACTATTTCTCATCTTCATTGAGACAAGGAATTTAGTCGATATATTCTGGCCGATCGCAAACTGACTGTGGTTCAGAGTGGCCACTGTTTAATTGCTCGGTACCGTGATCGCTCATGGAGCCGAGGAATCCATGGCGTATTCCCGGGGCCGCCAGCTTCTCACCGCAACCGGCACTCTGACCGGATTGTTCAACTAGATGATGATTAGCAGATAACATTATGCAGAGACCTCATCTTGGTTTATTAGGAACGTAAAGTCATACAGCTTAATCCGATTCTTCTTGCAGAACATGCCCTCACGGCTCATGTATGCCCTCAAAATTCTCATCCGAGCACAAGCTCGTTCGTTTGTTCGTTCGTTCTTTTTTTTTTTTTTGGTCCTTCTTCTGTTTCTTTAACAAGAGTAAGCTGATTTTGTTCTCATATGTGTAAGAGTAGCTGCAGCCGGATATATAAATAACTTCCTAGATCGCGAGAACGCTGGTCGAGAAGATCAGACCCTCTGAGTATGGCGATCCGGAGCGATCGGCAACTCTCGGAGCTTCCGATCGGCACTGCTCTTTACGTTCGTCCTTCATTATTTGCGTCGACCGGCACTCGGCGCTGCAGAACGCTTTCTCCCCTCTGCAATTACGATCCAATTCACATGAAAATGAATTTTAGTCAGCCTGATCGAATTCGCGTCAATACGTAAATAGGGAACTCGCTGAAATTCAGAGTGGATGACGATCTTTCTAAAAGGCCAGATTTTTCTAAAAAGAAGTCAAGAGCAGGAAAAACAGGGGACACCAATGTTTGAGGTTCATGCAAATCCAGAATGTCAAGCAGATCAATCAAATGGCAGAACTTGACTCACGGATCAACAATACCCACACTAATTCAACTCTTCAAACTAATTGGATCTGTCTTGAAGATTCAATCTGATCATTTTCTTTCGTGCTTGGTGAAATTTGTTTTAGAATTCAGAGAACAGATCAACGTTTCACACCCAGAGCAACTCTTGAGCCAAGATTGCGCAGAGCCGCCTCTGTAATGGATGAAACCCATGCCAAGAAAAGAGGGGGAAGAGAACCTCCAATGAATATTGCGAATCAAAGAAGGGAGGAAGGAATGAATTTGCGATACCTGTACATGTATATGTCTTCGCCGTGGAGCTTCTTTCCACACAACTGACAATGATTGAGGAAGTCCAATGTCTGGAAAACTGGACCCTCCCCTCCTCCTCCGACGCCTCCGATGCCGCCGCCGGCTCGTCTCGTCGGCTCATCGAGTCCCCCACCACTTTTGCCGCACCCGCCGCGACCGATCCCATCGCACTCGCCCTCCCCATAATACACCATCGTGAACGACTGGTTCGGCCCGTGGAAGGTCACGTACGTGTAGTCCTCCATGTCGTCGTCGGCCGCTGCCCCCGCGCGGACCCCAGCCGCGGAGGACCCGGCCCTGCTCGGGCAGGGTCGGGCCGAGCCCATGCGGCAAGCGCAGTTCCTGGGGAGCAACAAGATCTTGGCGTCCCCGGGCTTCTCGAGAGCCGCCACGATCCCCAGCCCAACCCCGCCGAGATCGTGGCTCCTGGGTCCTCTCGGCGATTGAGTCTTGAAGTCCAGCGGGCTCCTCGGGCTCGCGGCGGCGGCGGCGGCGGCGGCGACGGTGGATTCCAGGAGCCCGGCGCTGCCGGAGACGAGCAGCTCCGACAGTTTACCGATCACCGACCGCGGCCTCTTGCCCAACATGGTTCGAACCCGCAGGTTTTGAGGTTGGAAATGGAGGAGCGGAGACGTCTGCTGAAATCCTCCACTGAGTCGTGACTCCTTGTGAGCTGACAGCTCTCTCAGCAATTCATGACGGGTGAGTCATCTTATAATAATTGAGAAGCTCCCCCGTTCTTTTCCTTTTTCTTTTTTCCTTTTTCTTTAAATTACCAAAGCCGCGAAAAAGTCAGTCAAAAAATAAAAAGCTTTTGGGATTTTTCATTGGAAAAATCAAAACTAGGTTGTAATCTCCGTTTTTTTTTACCCCTCTCTGTTTTAAACATAATATTATTACTCTTGTAAGTTGTACCGCCATTATATTTATCACTTTTTCTCTTAAAGAAAACATATACGACTCAGTCTTTTTAACCAATACTTACTTGATTATGTGATACTTTTCCCGTTTTGAGGCGCGCGCGATAATCAATAAAATATTTAAGTTATCACTTCTTATTTGCACAAGTTATAACAAAAAGAATCGAGTGAATACAAATGAATTGAATACGAATCCCCCGGTCAAAGAATATGTAAGTGCTTGTGTAGGCCGTTTTAACGAACAATTAATCGAGGAGACTTTACGGGTTTTCAATATATCGACAATATTAAAAGAGAGAGAGAGAGAGAGAGCGAGCGGGGGAAGAAAAGCTGAAGGCGCTCATTGATTTTCCGCAAAAATGCTTTCGGGAATAAACGGCCCGTGTCTTTTTTGTTTCTTTATTCACCCATTTGAAATGAATAAATGAAAAAAATAAACGGAGGGTGCTGTGATAGTTCACCTACATAATTCATTGGTGGGGTTAGCTGGAAAAAAAGAAAAAGAAAAGATAAAACAATAATTGAATAAATAAATAAATAAATCGGATTAATTAATTAATTGATTAATATAATGTAGCGGTTTTGTTTTGGAATCTGATTGGTGGCGGAGCGCTGAAACGGAGCGAGAAATCAAATCTTTGCCCTTTGATTTCTCTATTCCGTAATTCAGATTCCCGGGGCCCACCTATTATTATTTTAATTTCCCCGGGAAAGGGTCGCTTGTCGGTGGGCCCCCCCATTCCCAGGGGGCGGAAAATTTAGTAAAATCTTTCTTTGTCTTGATGACGTCATCACGTCCACATCTGTGGGGCCCATTTTCCTTCGCAGGTGGTGGCCCACGGTTAGAAAAAGATTCTGAGCTCATCAGAGACGTTGGTTGCGGGGGGGACACGTGTCGACGATCTAAGCCCGGTCGAGGACCGAAATGATTGCTCCTGCCCACTACGTAGTGGGGGCCCGCTCGGGAGACCGTGGGGGCCCGCGGTTCTTCGGGACATGGGGGCCAGAAAGCGACGGTTTCTTTTGGACACGAATGGGGAACGTGGGCCCACCACCCAAGCGTTCCCTTATTTGGCGATGGCGCTTTTTGTTTTTAAACAATTCCCATCCTATTCCCATTCGAGCACCTAAAAAAAAAAAACATAAATTTTCGATAAAATTAAAAGTAATTTTTTTCCGACTAAGCCTTATGTGCGAAAGAAAAGGGAACTGAGTACACGCTCTCGTGCTTTTTTTTTTTTTTTCCAAACGAGGGACGCTTCGACGAAATATTATAAATGTTGAGAAAATTGACGACGAATGCCGTGGAAAAATTAGGGGGGGGCGAGAGAGGGTCAATTTTTCCCTTGTCTATTTCCAAAATGCGTCAGTGAAATCGAAAGACGAATGATAGCGTTTTGAAACGTCGCGACATTTACAGTAATTGAAGCGTACGTGTTGAAGCGACGGAGCCCAATTGCTTGGCGAAAAGTGGATTGTGGGGGAGGCACTAATTGGCAAAAGTGAAAGTGATTTGAGGGCAATAATAGCAATTTTGCAATTTGCCGAGTGCCCCTTTCTTTTTGCCGATTTTAGGGGGCAAAGATTTTGTGCCTTTTTTCACTTTTAGCTTGGGAAGGCAAAGGCCTCCCTCCAATTTTTGCCCCTCCTTAAATTGTCAATTGAAAGCAATGGCCCTTTTGATTCTCTCTCTCTCTCTTAGGGTTTTGGCGGGAAAAGAATATATCTAAGTATTTTCCTAAAAAGGGGA
Source organism: Rhodomyrtus tomentosa (assembly GCA_028455895.1). Classification (NCBI taxonomy): domain Eukaryota; kingdom Viridiplantae; phylum Streptophyta; class Magnoliopsida; order Myrtales; family Myrtaceae; genus Rhodomyrtus; species Rhodomyrtus tomentosa. The sequence continues at coordinate 40,429,754 of JAPCWY010000004.1, forward strand.
AATACATCTCTCCTTGATGACTAAGGTTTTCTTCCTTTGGTGATGAAAGCGCGTATAAATTCAAGAAAAGTGTCAAAACAAAATTCTAAATCTAACGCATTGATGTCAGTTCAGTCTTGAATTTTTTTTATGTCAATTCAATCCTAACATTTTGTGTTTGCTCCAATTGAGTCCATTTGACCAATTTTGATCTAAAATCGCCGACATAGATTTCGGTTGTTTTATGTGACATGGAGTCTACCCACATATTTTTAATGATTTTTTTATTTTTCTTTTTTGTACATTTTTTTTTGTATATAGGGTGGGCGACCTTGCCAACTCTCAATAAAAAAATTATTTAAAACATATAAAAATGTCCACTTTAGCGTCATTGTGCCACGTGGGACGCGAAAGTGTCTAAATCAACTTTTTAAAATCAAAATTGGCAGAATTGACTTAATTAGCATAAATGCAAAAAAATTATGACTGAATTGATACTAATATAATAGGTTTATAACTTTTTTGACATTTTTTTTTTCGTAAATTCAAAAGTTGAAAATCCGAGATAATTCCAATTTTCTACGTACCTAGGATTTGATGCTCCACTGATACCATAACCATGATCATTTAATTTTTTTTTCCGGTATTGATTGTGCGATCCTAGAACAAGCATTATTCATTGGATCGTAACATATATCAATCGTTGTTACAATTTTTCTTTTTAAGGCATCGCGACAAAATACGTACGACTATGATCGATCACATCGAGGAATTGATGGTTAAGAGAAATAAACAACGCCCTAACACAATTATAAAACAATGTGCGGGACTCTATAAGAACTATGCATGGCCACGGGCGAGAACCAAAACCTTAAGGGGCGATTTCGGTTCCGGATCAATTTGAGACTCTGTTCCGGTTCAAAATCAACAATGAAATTGCCGGTTCCGATTATTGTTTTTGAATTTAATTTTTAAATAATGAATTATGAAATAATAAATTATTAAATATAAATTTTGATCAAATAGTAAATTGTAATCAAATTTGGAGGGGAAAAAGGGAGGGGGAAGGGACTTGAAATTAATGAATTATCATTAATCGCCTACATATTTTCTTGGGGATAGAAGAATCAAATCTCACGTAGTTCTTTTACTTTTGATTATCCCATACTTAACTCGTCGTCAATCGTCGCCATCAGTTCCTATGCGGGTAGTACTCGTGACAATGGTATCTTCATAATCAAATAATTCGACTTCACTGTTGATATCTATCTCTTGTTGTCGATATTGAGCCTTTGTCCAATCATTGACAAAGCTTGAGCCTCCACCGAATGCAGAACTAGTCTTGAACGCCGTTCGTCCAAAATATCGCCTCTAGGGCTAAATGTTTATTCAACTACATCTGCCGAACAAGTGATTGCTAAAACTTATTGTGCAATAAGAGCGACAATTGAGAATTAGGTTAAATGCCTCTTTCACCAATTTAGAATTGCGAAATATGTGCTACCTTTGGATTTATCAAACTAAAAAGAAACAGTTACCACTAAATCAGTCTATTGGGCCTATAGGTGATAGCGAATCTTCCTCTTCCTAGTGCTAAGCTAAGCGATAACAACGCAGTCTTGCTAGAAGCGAATTAGTCCATAGCTCTCAATTTCATAAATATTTCTTATTTCTCCATTTTGTTTTTTTTTTTGTTTTTGCCTATTCAACAGAAGTTTGTACCCTCTACTAATTTTACCTGGGTCCCCACTTTGTATGTCACTAAGTTGAGAATATCAACTATCATCTAGATTATATATACCACGAAATTCATTATATAATTTTACTATTGCTTTTTTAATCATTATTTGTATAGCTCTAACATTTACCATTTAAATTACATGTAAACGTTCATAATCAATATTCAAATAATCACCTAAACCATTTAATTTATAACGTGGATAAAAAAACTAGAGCAACTAAAGAAATAATAGGAATTTTCCCATAACAATATATCCATTTTGTTTGCATTGCTATAATAGTGTATTTTAATTCATCATCATTTTCTTTTATTCAAAAACTCCAACAATATTAATACATTCTGTTAAAAATAAATTTATAAGAGAATAATAAATATCGGACAAAGTATAAGTTGCATAATTACAAACTTTTAAAATATCTATTTTTTTTTTCAAATGTCCCAATCCTGTGGGTATAAAGTAATTTGAGTGATATTATCCGAAATAAATGCACATAATAAATCTTTATATGCAAAATTTTGTTATATAACTCGTAAATAGAATTCCAATTATTTGGAACATTTCTGGATTTTTTTTGATATTTTTTCATTGATTTTACAAAATTTGCACCATTATTTCATTATTTGGGGATGTTTCCATAAAAACAAAATTGCTATTTTTATCGGGTTGAGAAAAATATCAAGATTTTTTAAACATCTCGTACACATAAATTTAAAACATGACATGCACATCTAATATGAAATAATTATTTATCAAAAGCAGGTTTACAAACCTTTTCTAAATTAGTAATTGAAGCGGTATTTGCTGCGGCATTATCAAAACTAACTGAATTTTTTTTTTATCAATCAAATAATTTTCTTCAAAAATTTGCTTGATTATACTATCAAAAATGTAAATTTTTTTTTTAAATATTCCAATCATCATCTATCAAATGACATGTTATACCCATGTAAAAAATGAGTTTGCTAAGGATCACTCTGAATATCGCTACTTATATGCGCACGTCCATTAAAATTTATAAAAAAAAAACTTATTGCTCTTTTTTTTCTTCTTTTATAAAGATAAAAAAATTGCGCGTTTAAGTGTATTTCTTGGATTACATTTTGTTTGTGGAGTGCATGTAATTTGTATAAATCGATTAAAATCAGCTATTTCACCAAAATTAAATGATAAATGTTCAACGGAAATACATTTAGCTATTATATATATATTCTTTATTATAACGAAATAAAGGAGGAGTGTTAGGATTGACATATCCAAAAATTTATTGTTACCTAGTGTCAATTTCCGTTTGGGTTGGATGTTTCGCCATAAAATGTTGTTTAAATGTTTCATAGCTTGCTCCGCCTTCATATTTGTATATTGCCTCACAATTTTTACAAGCATTATCATACCTTTTTTCACCTAAACCAAATCTTTCCCTTTCCATGAAGTGGTCCCATACGTTGGACGTAAACTCCCGTTCCGGCTCATTTGTTGTTAATATTTCTTCGATATCGGTAGGAGAATGAAAACTTTCTTGTGTTAGGACGTGTTTCACATTGGGGTTAATGTTGATATCATCAACATCGAATTCTCAATTTGCATAATCACGAGCATCACGAGGATAATCGTTTTCCTTCATCTTCTTCTTGCCTCTGTCACTAGTTCTGTTTTCACTTACCATTTTTTGAGAGAGTTGAGCAGAAAGTGGATTGAAAGAATTGAGAGAATTTGAGAGAAATTTTGAGGAAAAAAAAATGAGAGATGGAATGGGTATTTATAATGGTTACGATAAATTTTTTAAATAAATAAAGAAATAAAAAAAGTGGGGAGGGAGAGTGACTGTTGCTTGCAACGGTCACATGGGATGGGGAAAGAGCCGCTGAATAAACTATTTTTTTCCTACCGGCTAGTTTACTAGTTCAAATAAATGAGGATGCGAAACCGGCTCCTATGGCATGGGCTGGTTCCCATTTGGAACTGGCAAGCCCGGTCAACAGGGCTGATTACGAGTTTGATCTGGGCTGATTTTGGGATCAAATCGGCCCGTGGCCATTGTCTAATAAGAAGAACCGGGAAGGTGCGAAGTGGAATTTTCATCTTTGGTACAAGTAAAGTATTGGTGGATTTATTCCTTTAATTCATACGTGTTTCTTTTGTTTTTGTACTTGCCTTGTCATCATTTGCTTTGAAAATGACTTCCAGTAGAAACGCTTCCTTTCCGATACGTAAAAAAAAAAACCAAATAAGAGTTTGAAATGCTTTTTTCACAAATGAGGGATCAAATGAATTTTATTTCAAATAAGGGGCTAAAATGACCATATAATTTCAAATAAAGAGTTAACCTAAAGGGCATTTTCGTCATTTCTCAATTTTGATTTTTTTAATTTTTTTTCTTATTTCATTTTTTAAATAAAAAAGAATAAAAAACAACAACACAAGCGAGATCGGCAAAGGCCGGGAGGTCGCCTGCTCCTCGGCAAGGCCTGGCACTTGCCTCTAGAGTTTGGTCAGCGGGGCAGCTCCCCGCTGCATGTGTTTTTTAGAATTTTTAAGAAAGCAGAAAAAGGAAAAGACTAATAAAAAAGAAAAATGACAAAAATACCCTTGAAATTATGCCCTTTATGACGCTTTATGATAACTTTAGACTCTTATTTAAGACAATATTTACTTCAAATTATTGTTTAAGAAAATGAAATTAGTTCAAGCCATTATTTGAAATGTCGCTTAAGATCTTTATTTAAGAAAATAATAAATTGGTATACATGTGATAAATTTATGTTAAGTTGGTAAAACTGTGATAAATTTATTCGTTGATAATTTTCGTTAAATTTTACCATCAAATTGATGAGTAAATGACACGTGACAATTGATGGGTGTATCCATTTGAGATTTTTGTCAGATGGGTATCAACTTAGAATTTTTTAGGGTATGAAATCAATTTAATTGAAACTAAAGGAGATAAAATTTACCACAGGTGTACCAATTTAGTATAAAATTATTTCAAGTGTATCAATTTATGACTTTTTGTGGTAGAAAATATTTTTTTTTATCAAAGATGTAACAGTTTAGAATTTTACGTGGTCAAAAAAATATTTTGGATAGATTTATCACAAGCATATCAGTTCGGAGTTTTTTGTGGTTAAAAAATAATTTGGAAAAATTTATCATATGTGTATCAATTTGAGATTTTTCATGATATTAAACACTTTTATATATACAAGAGAAATTGTTGTTTGTACAAATTTATCGGTAGTGAGTTTATTCTTCATTTTCTGTTAGAGATTCGTGATCATTTTTTTTTTTAGCTGACTGGGCATATGGCTTAACTATACATATATTTGGTAGATTTACATTTCAGAGAGTGTGCGTAATTCCTAGGCAGTACATATGGTAATCCATCAACTGTGGAGCGAGGACCATTTAAGGGACACGATCAATAATAATAATAATTAATAATACATACACATATATATATATATATATATATATATATATATATATAATTTTCAACATATTCTCTATAATAAATTAGAAATCGGGGGCCAGAATATTTATAAAATTTTTATATGAAGGCTTTTGGAAATGGCCTCCAAAATTGGGAGCTGTGGTGGTTGTTTCAAATAGAGGTGGCAAGTGGTTGGGTTGGGTCGGCTCGAATATGGTCCGACCCATATAGACCCATATTTAAAACTCATATCTGATCCGACCCATGACTGATCTATATCCGACCCGATCAATTTTGACCAATATTATCAAAACATAATAATATTTTCAAAAATAATATTACTAAAATAATTCTCAGTCGCGGCCCCGGTCCCTGCACCGGCCCTCTCCCTAGCCCCTGTCCCGGCCCCGTCCTTAGTCCCTGGCACCGACCCCGTCCTTGGTCCTCGATCTCGGCCCCAGTCACAGCCATGGCCGTAGTTTCAACCTCGGTCTCGGGACCTGGCCCTCGCCCCTGGAGTGGGCCCTGGCCCCTGCCTTGGGACCAAGCGCTGGCCTCCGCCTTGGGACTAGGCCTTGGCCCCTAGGCCCGACCCCGGCCTCAGGACTTGGTACTCGCCCCTACCTCGAGTCCCGACCTTGGCACACGGCCCTTGCCACGAGTCCCCGCCTCGGCACCCGCCCCTAATCCAGGTTCGAGCACAGGCTCCGGCCTCGACCCTCCTCCCCCGAATCCAGCGTCGGCCCCCGCCTCGGGGCCCGACCCCTGACCCGGCCCAGGCCACGGGACCCGGCTCCTGCCCTGGTCCCAGGTCTTGGGGCCCGGGTCTAAGACTCGATCCCTGCCTCGGCCCCTGTCCAGGGTCTTGGGACCTGGCCTCGATTTCGGGACCTGGCACCCGCCCTTGCCCCGGGTCCCGGCCTCGGCACTCGGCCCCGAGTCTCGATCTCGACCTTGGTCTTGGCTTGGGTCCTCAGTCCCAACCATGGGACCCGTCCCCGACACAGGCACCCGCCCCCGAGTCTCGGTCTCAGTTACAGCCCCGGCCCCGGTTACCGTCCCAGTCCCGCGACTTGGCCAAGTCCTCGGTCACGTCCCCGGCTGCTGCCCCTGATCTCGGGACCCAGCCCCAGTCCCAGTCCCGACCGAGATCCCGCCCAAGCCTCGGTCTAGGCACGGTCCCCAGCCCTCGAACCCGGCTCCTGGTATAGGTCCCAACCCTTGTCGTCGATCCCTGGTCGCCGGTTCCTGTCCTCGGACTCAGCTCGGGCCCGACACTAGTCTCGTTTTCGACCCAGGTCGCATGCCCCAAGCCTGGGCCTCGGCCTCGATCTAGGCACGGTCCCTGGCCCTAATCCTTGGCTCCCGAACTCGGCCCCCGGTACAGGTCCTGACCCCAATCGTCGATCCCCGACCCCCTGCACCAGTCCAGACCCTGGTCACCGGTTCCCGGCTCCCGTCCCCAGACCCGGCATTAGTCCCGTTCCCGGCCCCAGTTGCCCGCCCCGAGCCCAGGCCCTGGCCTCGACCGCCAACCCTGGCCTAAGTCTCGGGACCACTTGTAACTGGTGAAATGATATTTTTCTTATGGGTCAAAAATGGATTTATCCATTTTTGACCCATTGTTGACCCATTTTTAGTGATCCTTTTATAAGTTAATGATCCATTTTATACAAATATGTGTCAAATATGAATTTGTGACCCATATTGACAGTTCTAGTTCTGAACAAGGTACATAACCGAGCCCACCGAACAAAAAAAAAAAATATCAACGTGTGTCAATCTGTGATTTGTTGGGTAAGCCAACTTAAGTAAACCGGCTGAGCGACCACCAAGCGATCGCGACATTCATTTTGCTTTTTATTATTATTATTTATTTATTTCATTATTGCCTCTAGAAAATAAAAAAAGAAGAAGAAGAAAAAAAAAAAATTCAGTTTCCTTAGGAGAAATCCAAAATCTGAGGTGTCGTGATGTCGATTGCGTATTTTTTTTTTGTTGTTGTTGTATTGCTAAATTAAATAGTATTATATTGTAGCGGAGAAGGAAATCATCTCTAGCGGATTAAATTATGCCAACAAAAAGATTTACGGCTTTCAATTTTAAAGCAAAAGTTTCTCATGTTTCGAGATATTTTTCATTTCATTCTCATAAACGAATATCATAAAAAAATATGACACGCGCACATATATGGAACAAACCTTTCTATAGTTTGGCTAAGTAGGACAAGCACGTCCAACATACATTCTAGGCATACCCACGATCCAAAGTGCCTACACATGTACATTTAGGAGTTCTCGTACACATGTATTTAGGTACACAATTCATATGATTCGGTCATTCATTATGCATTGCGGAGCATTTTCCTAAGAATGAGTTGGATTAATAGACACAAGACTATGATTAGGGGTGCAATAATGTCGGTTTCTTATTTTCGTTTTTCTAAGCATTTTACCGCTGGACACGGTTGAGAAATATACATGCTTTATGCAAAGTATCCCGTTCGCGTGTAATTTATCAGGGTAATTTCCATTACGGAAGGATCACACCTATAATAATTCTGTCAAATTGCAGACGCGATTTCGAACATTTGATCATCTGAAAGAGGAAAAGCGGAAGGGGAAAAAACAAAAAGTCAAATTGGAAAATCATTTCAAGCCTGGTAATTTTGCTAATGCTAAGAATCGTACTCGTGGTCCATCGTATTAGGCCCAAAGAGTAAGCCCAAAAGGCTTTATCATTTCAAGATTATATCCTAAATCCAATCATTAAATTCAACTATTATTTATTTATTTATTTTCCTATTTTCCACTCTGAACTCGAAAATGGAGATGGCGTCCCTGGTCGAAGCGGATGAAGATGGTGGTGATCATGGTGCACCAGGAAAGCCAGTAGATGACCGTGAAAAAAATTCAAGTCAAATAGACTGAATTAGTACAAATGCAAAATATTCATGACTCAATTGTCCTAAAAAAATCACGACTAAATCGGCGCGATTATAATAGATTTACGACATTTTTGATAATTGAAATCACTGAATTTTGGTTTGCAATCGAAAATGGAGTGAGGGCTTGGATATCGATCTAATTTAGTAGCAATTCCTCACACTAGGGGCAAGAAATATCTTAAACCGCATCTCCCTTTAAAACATCTTTTGTTGTCACCATTAACGAGTGAGATGATATAATATTAAAAAAAAAGTAGGAATGTTAGGTAAGAGAAATCGCGACTTCACGTTATCGTTGGTCGGTCCGGCCGGACGGACTGAATTAACAATAATTATGAAAGAGGTTTATGACTCAATTAGCGTTCTTTAGACCTAGTTTGCCTGTTGTGGTATAGTCTAATTTCACAGTGTCTTGGACCTAGTTCACCTTCGATCTCGGCGAATGTCTTCATATGTTTGGTATTAGGTGCTAGGTGCTTGCTCATAGCGCGAAAGAATGTGGTTTCGGTTGCGAACTTTCGCATGGATTGCTCTCATAAATTTCAGAAAGATGGGATCGATGCTTGGCCGAGGGTACAAAGTTGCCCACCAAGAAGTTCAAACACGCGCGCACACATATTTGTGGCATAACTCTGTAGAAGTTCCCTTTCTTTGCGTACAGGTGTCCTTCTAGATTTCAACCAAGCAGTAGTAGTGCGACCTTGCATTTTGCTTTCGCCGGAATCGTATTCTCGGCCCATTATCATCGGCCGACGAACGAGCAAGGTTTTATCATCATTTTATAACTGAATCTTATCGTTAAAATTCAAGTGCTCCTGTAAAATCGGCAATGAGGCAAAAATCACATTGATGTTAGGGTTTCCTTTTTTATTACTCTTTTTTATTCGGGAAGTTACCAAAAACGGTCATAAACCCATTGCAACTATTTGAATTTAGTCATTAATTTTTTTTTTTGACAATTTAGTTTTAAACTTTTTGCATTTGTGCCAATTCAGTCCATTTTGCAGATCGACACTGATGTGGTGCTTCTGATTCTGACATGGCTAGTTTTCAATACTATTATAGTAGTATTTTAAACTTTTACTATTTTTTCGAAATTTTTAATTTTTTTTTTTGTTCTTCCTTCTTTGCTTCTGTTTGTGGCCTGCGCTGGTCACCAGAGCTCGCTGGCCACTGGGCGAGGCCCCCTACGCCCGCAGCCGGCAAGAGCTTTGTGGCCATGGCCGACCATAAACATAAACAAAGAAGGAAGAATAAAAATATTTAAAAAATAATGAAAAATTCAAAAAAATATTAAAAAGTTAAAATACTATTAAAACATTCTTAAAAATTGGGCACGCCAGTGGCGCTCAGTCAAATGGACCGAATTGATATCAATGAAAAATATTTACGACTCAATTGGCAAAAAAAAAGGGTATATGATTGAATTTTGCAATTAGTTTATGACTGTTTTCATAAATTTTTTCCTTTTTGTTTATTCAAAGGATAATTGTCTGTGACAATGACCTCTTGACCTTCTCCCAATTGAAATCAAACTCGTGATCTTAAACTCTTCATATCTTCTTTTGTCGAAAAGCTCTATCTTAATGTTGTGAAGTTTCGGAGAAACGCATGTTCTAATCATCGTCTAATCTAACTTTCTAATTATTATAAGAAAAGCAAGAATCGTAGGCTAGTTATCCTAGATGGATTTTTACGAACCACATGTGAGCCAAACAAAACTTATCTAAGTTTTATTTACCTCAACATTTTTTAATTGCTGCAAAACCACCTCTACTAAGTCCGAAGCAAATGACGAAGCTTTAAGGGAAAAAAAAAACGAGATAAATGGTTTATAAACTTTGACTTAATATATAACGTGGTCCCTAAATTATTAGTCTTTCATCGCGGTCCTTGAATTTTGAATTTGTTCAGTGAATTCTTTTTTTTTTTTTTTGTATATGTTTAATCTAGCCCTTGAACTGTATGAAAATGTTCAAGTTATCCCTGAACTTTATTAACGGTGTAATGATCATATTGAACAAATTAAAAGTTCAACATTGCACATTGGACTAAAGTTCATGGATCAAATGTGACAAATTAAAATTTTAAGGACCACGTTGCACATTCAGTCAAAATTCATGAACTATTTGTGTCATCATCTCTTACGTGCAAAACTTTCCCTTTTTTTTTTTGTGCTACACTTAAAAGCTCCAAAATAAAACAACACGAAGAGAAATACTTCCTCCTATTGACATACATGTAAGTTAAATTTTCAGATAAGAAAAGACAACTTCCTAGTAACAAATAAACCCCAAAAAAGATTTGAAATCGAAACGTGCAATAAAAATCTGCAAAAAAGGATTGAAATCGGATCCTCTTAACTGCATATCTCGGTTGTTAAGGATAAATCAAATGTCTATCTGTCTATTTATCAATTTGGCTATGTTCTGTTGAGGAAGGTGGTATAAATTTGTTTAGACAACAACATTTTTTTTTTGTTTGATACTAAAACGGCATATTTTTTTTTGGTCGAAATTAAAACGGCCTTCCGTTAGAGTTATTTTAATATTTGAGTGGAATAATGCAGCGAATTTCGAGGTCAAAAATCAAAAACCAGAAAGCAAAAATGGCTTCAGTTTTTTTTTTTTTTGGGCGTGGCTGAATGACAAATTGATGCTAGGAAAATGGAAAAGAAAAAATATCCGTGTGCATCGGGTGCACTTATTTCATGTTACTAAACACGAAATAAAAGATTATCTACCTAATCAATCTTACGAAAAGATGGTCGATCATGAAATTAATACCCGCCTAAGTCCACATGTGTTCAAATGGAAGATCGAGCTCGAATCAGTGGATCGGATGATTAATCTCCATCCCTACCGGCAGGTAGATCGTCTTTTCAAGGATGTGAGATTGAGATTAAGGACTTTTGACTTCCTAAAACTAGTTTTCTCGGCTTGCGCTTTGGTTTTTACGTTGTATTTAGCATCGGTGCCGCCGGCACAGTTTTCATGAAATTCTTCTAATTCTTTTACCGAGTAAAAAACTTACTGACTGATAAATTTAGATAAGAAAAATGCGTAAAAATCTCTAAAATTTAATTTGTGCATTGATACAATCAGGTCGTTCCGAAATCTCGATAATTATTTCTATTTTCCTTTATTTTTCGAAAGTTCATCCAAATTAAGTTTTTATTATCCTAACAGCAACAACAATAATGATAATAAACCCGTGAAAATCTGTAGGACGATTTCGAGAATCAGTCATCCGGAAGGAACTGGATAAGTTTTTTTTTTTTCCCTCTACATGGAATGAAATATCTTCTCATGATAATCTTCTTTATATAAGCACGAATTTCTCAACAAACGTGCTTTTCTTCCTAGGCCAAAAATGGCGCCTCTGAAGACCATGCTCTCTCTTCCTACTCCACTCCTCCTCCTCCTCTTCATCTTCCTCCTCCATTCATTTGCATGCGCCGTGGAAGTCTCCCACGACGGCAGAGCCATCACCATCGATGGCAAGAGGAGGGTTCTGCTCTCCGGCTCGATCCACTACCCCCGATCCACGGCAGAGGTGATGCCCGGTCCTCTCGCCCGAGTTCCGCCGATGCATTCGTTTCGCGCTGCTTTTGGTTTACCCTTTCTTTTTTTTGTCCTTTTCGTTTTTGGATGTAGATGTGGCCCGACTTGATCAGGAAAGCGAAGGAAGGCGGGCTGGACGCGATAGAGACGTACGTCTTCTGGGACGTCCACGAGCCGGCCCGCCGCCAATACAACTTCGCCGGGAACCTGGACCTCGTGAGGTTCTTGAAGACCGTGCAGGACGCGGGTCTCTACGCGGTTCTCCGGATCGGACCTTACGTCTGCGCAGAATGGACTTACGGGTAAATCTGGATAAATCTCGAACTGAGAGCCCGGAGTGTTCGCGCATATATAGATCCCCCTTTTTCACCATTGCATTGATCATCTTATCGAACGTTAAATCTTTTTTTTTTTCAGAGGATTCCCCGTGTGGTTGCACAATTTGCCCGGTGTTGAGTTGCGAACAGCCAATGATGTTTACATGGTCAGTTTATGTCTTTTTATTTTTTATAGATTATTTTTTCACAGTATTTATTATTTTTTAAATTCTTATGTTCGAGTATAATTTTTCTTTTTTGCATCTCCATTTTCAGAACGAGATGAAGAACTTCACGAGTTTGATCGTGAACATGATGAAGCAGGAGAGTCTTTTCGCATCACAGGGAGGTCCCATCATCCTTGCTCAGGTTTGCATGAATTTTTCTTTTTTCTTTTTATTTAATTTTTTTCCATTTTCTGAATTGGATATAAGTAATATTGCTTGTACCTTACAAATTATCAAGCCAATAAAATCCTTTTTTTTTTTGGTTTGTAAAATTTCATTAGATTGAGAATGAGTACGGCAATGTGATGTCTGCCTATGGAGATGCTGGGAAGGCTTATCTCGCTTGGTGCGCAAATATGGCCGTATCGCAAGACATCGGCGTCCCGTGGATTATGTGCCAACAGAGCGATGCTCCACAACCCATGGTAAGAATTATATTTTTACTTATATTTTGGCAACTTTCGTAAAATTGATAAAATATTATCTAGATGCCATGTTCGGACAACCTCACTTATTTTCGCTATGATAAAGTTGACGGGGCTCGGTTTAGTAAGAAGTATATGCTCTAAAGCATTCCCTAAAATTTGCAAAACAACAGGGATTAGTTTGCAAAAAAAGTTAGATGGCATTATGTTGTAATACTTACCATCATTAGGCTTATTAGCTAGTTTAACGTATTGATTATTTTGGCGTTTAATTTCGCGTTTATTCCTTAATCTCAAACTTAAAATGATGATTAAGGCTTTGTTCCATCATAAAGGGTTTGATATTTTATTTTGAGGTTCATCTTGAATTAGATCTTCGATCTTCCATATGTTTAAATTACTAGATCTCAGTGTCCTCTCAATTATATTGAGGATCACGAATTTTCTGCGATTTATTCAGTAAAATAAGACTCTTTGATTATCCTTCGGCTACTAATCCATGGTTTGCTCCATCAGATTAACACATGTAATGGTTGGTACTGCGACCAATTCACTCCTAATAGTCCGGATAGCCCTAAAATGTGGACCGAGAATTGGACCGGCTGGTGAGTTTTACTCGTCTCCATTAATTGATTTTTTGCATTTTTTCTATCTTTAATTGAGTGAAAATCTTACTGATTTTTTAGGTTCAAGAGTTGGGGCGGCCCGGACCCACACAGGACGGCGGAGGACGTGGCTTTCGCCGTCGCTAGGTTCTTCCAAACCGGCGGCACATTCCAAAACTACTACATGGTTAACCCTAATTAACAATGATTTACATCTTTCTCTTCGTGTTTATGATCCGATTTTTACTTAACTTGTGTTTTCTTCTGCCCCCCATTTATAAGTATCACGGCGGTACCAATTTCGGCAGGACGGCCGGGGGTCCATACATCACGACCTCTTACGACTACGACGCACCTCTTGACGAATACGGTAAGCATACCGTTAACATATGATTATAATTACGCATGCATCAAAAATTAAATTAATCAACGACTAATCTTTCGCCTTTAAATTAAAATAAATTGCATTATTAGGTAATCTAAATCAGCCAAAGTGGGGTCATCTAAAGGAGCTTCACGCTATGCTGCACTCGGTCGAGAACACTCTAACCAATGGCAACATTACCAACTTTGATCTTGGCAACTCAGTTTTTGTAAGTTTAGCAGCTACTTTGTATGTTAATTAAATTGCTGAAACAAAATGTATTTATTGAAGCATCGCTATTTATATATATTTTTTGGTTTTGGAATCGCGGAAATTTAGGCCACCGTTTACACGATGCCGGAGCAATCGACGTGCTTCCTGGGGAACACGAACGCGACTTCCGACGCCACCTTCGTCTTTGAGGGCAAGCAATTCACGGTCCCGGCGTGGTCCGTCAGCATCCTCCCCGATTGCCAGAACGAAGGGTACAACACGGCCAAGGTTATTTTATTTGATAGCTCCTGAAATTGAAATAAATTTAATTATGTATATATAAATATATGGCCGCCATCCGGCACTTTTTTTTTTCGAAATTAATTTCGGCTTTATTACGGGAAAAAAAAATTCAGGTGAATGCACAAACTTCAGTGATGGTGAAGGAGCCAAACAAGGCCGAGAGGCAACCCGAGTCTTTGAGATGGACGTGGAGGCCGGAGATCGCGGATGAGCAGCTCGTGCTCGGGAAGGGACGTGTTGCTGCCCATCAACTTGTGGACCAGAAAGACGCTGCCGATGGCGCTAGTGATTATTTATGGTACATGACCAGGTAAATTGCTCGATTCTATTTTTTTTTAATTAAAATTAATTTCCGACAGTAATTTCCCGAGGGCTGGTTCGATGGCGACGTTGTTCTTTGTCACGACAGCGTTCACCTGAAAGACGATGACCCGATTTGGAGCGATAACATGACCCTCCGAGTGAACTGCACTAGCCAGATCCTTCATGCCTACGTCAATGGAAAACACCTCGGTAACGAAAAATATCACCCGGGTTTTCTTCTTCCCGACGGTGAAATGTTTCCAAACGATTTTTGGATATATTAGTAATTTCCTCACCCTTTGACGAAACATTAGGTTCTCAATGGACGCAATATGGAGTTTTCAACTACGTTTTCGAGCAGGATGTTAAGTTGAATCCGGGAAACAATCTGATCGCCTTGCTTAGCGTCACCGTTGGACTCCAGGTAACTTACATAGCCCGTGAACAATTTAGTCTTGCTACAAATCCCAAGTTCTTCCATTGCTACATGCTTTTAATCCCTATCGATTCACAATCCACCTGGGAAACAGAACTACGGTCCGATGTTTGATCTGGTTCAAAATGGGATCGCCGGTCCGGTGGAGATCGTGGGAAGGAAAGGCGACGAGAGAGTGATTAAAGACTTGTCGGGCCACCTGTGGTCCTACAAGGTCGGGTTACATGGCATTAACCACAAGCTCTTCAGCGTGGACTCGGCCTCGGCCTCCAACTGGCAAAGCCAGGACCTCCCGACCAACAGGAGCATGACTTGGTACAAGGTAATACGGGATTTTTCAATTGATCCCCCGTTTTTTTTGCACACTTTAAGTTTCAATTAACTAAGCAATTCACTACTAATTATCTTGGTATAATAATAGACCACGTTCAAGGCTCCACTAGGGACCGACCCGGTGGTTGTGGACTTGCAAGGGCTGGGCAAGGGCGAGGCTTGGGTCAACGGCAAGAGCATCGGTCGCTATTGGCCCAGCTACGACGCCGCTTTAGATGGTTGCAGCTCCGACCCTTGTGATTACCGCGGCCCTTATGACAATAACAAGTGCGTCTACAACTGTGGTCGACCCACTCAAAGATGGTGAGGAAACAAAAATCCCCTAAAAATATATAAAAATAAAAATAAATTAATTCGCTTTCCTTCAATTTTAATTCCAAAGAGAGATTTGTAATTAGGTACCATGTCCCGAGATCATTCATGGAAGCGGACGTGAACACGCTGGTGCTGTTCGAGGAGTTCGGCGGCAACCCTTCCCTGGTTAACTTCCGGACGGTCACCGTCGGGACCGTCTGTGCTGACGCGTACGAGAAGAAGACCCTCGAGCTGGCGTGCCAGGGCCGCCCCATCTCAGCCGTCAAGTTCGCCAGCTTCGGCGACCCGCAAGGTTCGTGCGGGTCCTTCGCCAAGGGCAGCTGCGAAGGGAGCAACGACGCGGTGGCCGTCCTCCAAAATGTAATTTCTTTCTTCCTTCCCTTTGTTATCTATATGTTTTTTTTTCCTTAACACAACCTTAACATAAATCTAACACAATCTTAACATAAAATTTTTGGGAATCTTGTAGGCTTGTGTCGGCAAGCAGAGTTGTTCCATCGACGTCTCCGAAAAGACCTTCGGGTCGACGACTTGCGGATCGATCACCAAGAGGTTGGCCGTGGAGGTCACCTGCTAGCACGTTGGTTTCTAGTATTTTTCCGTAGGAATAAATGCCATCATTAGTCTAGTTTCGTCTAGTTTCCCATCAGGTTTCGAACTCAGAATCCCTGTCGGCGGAGACTTGTCTTATCGGTGTCAGGGTTTGGCGAATAATTTTGGTAATTTCTTTTCTTATTCTCTTTTCGTGTGCTCGTTCGTTCCAGTGAATTATGCGACATAATCCTTAATTTGAGAGAAAATCACCACGACCAATTCGAGTGAGGATAATACAGACAGGTGCAACATAACCTGTCAACTTAAGGGCTTTTTTTTTTTTCCAAAACAGGGGGAAAAAAAGAAAGTATTTACCAAATCAAAATTTTAAAAAAATTATTTATCAAATCAGGAGTCGTTCGGTAGCAGGCGCAAAATGTCCCTAAATGATCAATATGTGGCATAAATGTTGGTCTATTTGGTGGTTCTGCTCCTTCTCGGTTCTCTGAGTTATTATAGCCAGTTCATATTCGTCACATGTGCATTGGGGGAGTAACCTTACTTCTTTGTGGGTAAATGTTTTTTCCTCCCTCATGTTTTCCACCGTTCTCTTCTTGTGTGCCGAGCAAGATGAGCACGTGTACTCGACGAGGCTGGTGTTGTCGTGTAGGCTGGTTTGATTGCACGCTCCGGGAGATCGAGGCTATCTTTTTCGCTCGTGAGTCTGATCACTCTTTCAGTCGCTTGTTCATTCATTCTGCGACCTCAATTGTTCGTTCAATCACTCGTTCATTCGCTCCATGACCTTGATCGTTCGCTTGCTCGCTCGTTAATACAAAACGTGATATTTTATATGAATTGCAGAATTCACAAATACTTTGGGGGGAAAAGTGAGCGAGCGAGCGAGCGATTAAACTCACGAAGCGAATGAACGATCGAGGCCGCGAAGTGAATGAACGTGTGAGCAAACGAACGATCGAGTGGCCTCACGAGCGATCGATCTCGATTTCACGAAGCAACCAAACGAACGTGCGAGCAAATGAACAAATTAATAGACAAACCAAATAAAAAAGGAAGGCATGAGAATTAGGTAATGGGAGGCAGAGTTTTCTCCTAAGCTCCCCGTTTTTTCAAGATTATCTCTCCAGTTCCATCCAAAATAATCCCACCATATCTCTTCTCATTAAATGCTGTAAATGATTGTTATGATGGATCATGAAATTCCTTTGAAATGGAAGAATAAAATATTTCTCTATGGTGGAAAAAAATATCTCTGATTTTCCTCACGAAAAAATTCTTCTTTATGGTTTTCAAATGAATGTTTTTATGTTGCCTTGAACGATGCACTAATCCTTTGAATTCGGTACCAATGGGTATCATCCCTCCTATAACAATGTTCTTTTTTTAGGCTTTTCAACCAATTGATATGGCCCCGAAGAGAAATTTTGGCTAAAACTCGAGCAGTTTCTTGAAAATTCGCTTTCGATATGAAATTTTGAGTATTCAAAGATGCTCTTGTTATTCCCAGTAAGATGACGTGCTAACAGATCGATTCTTCCAAAGTCCACCCTGTTTGTGCCGCTCGCAACAATCCAATTAGTTCTCCAGGTAAAAAAACATTAGAAATTCCATCCTTTGAAACCAACATCTTTGATGTTAGTTGACGTACAATAATTTCTATGTGCCTATTATGGATTTGCACCCCGTGGGATTGATAAACCTTTTGGATCTTATTAACCATAGATATGCGACTTTGCACTATAATTAGTTCAACCCCAATCAAAGATCCCCAAGGAATTTCAATAATTTTTTTTATATGCTCGTTCCAACCCTCAATTCTTTTTTCTAGGTTCATCGATATTGAATCAATTGAACATATTTCTAACACTTTTCCACTTTTGGAAAACCCTGGATTATATCATCGGATCTTGATTTTTCATATACAAATGTAACTGAAGTACCTCCTTTGTAAAGGATTTCTCCATAATGACCATGAACAGTTGCTTTTGGAGTGGCCAAATAAGGCTTGGCGGATCTTGTTACTACAAAATCCACTTGAGCAATCAAAACTTGACCCAATTTGTGACGGGGTCTGTTTTTGGCTATACATACATTTTCACAAATAAACCGTCAAAGACAAATTGTTGTGGATCTTTCTTCCAAATAATTATGATGGAGTAAATACCAATTCAAATGGAATGAGTTCAAAACGATGTTACTGCACGAATTGGGATTCAAAATTCTCCCATTTTCATCCATTAAATAATAGTTAATTACTTGAAATGTCTGTTTTAAATTTTCAACTTGCAAATATTTAGTTACCAAAATAGGATTATCAGTTATTAAATAGTAAAATGAATAAAAATTCACAAATTGAAGGATTGTTCCTATAGGGCCAATCAAATTCCTAATTCGAATTATATGATCTTTTTTAATTGATTCTTTTATCACATTGTGATATTATCCAGTGTTGAATGGATCCATTCGGAAACAATTAGACGATGACAAAATTATCAAAGATGGGCATTCCTTATTTATATTTAATAAATAGTTTCTTGATTTTGGCTAAATAATTATTGCATTTTTGTCTTGGAATAAAAGGGATTGATGTTGGTGTTATCTGACACATTATCTGAATCTGAGATTAATCCTGATCCGAAGGTATCATTCCTTTTTCTGAGATACGAAATAGGAAATTTCACTAAATCAATTCTTAGGAATTCTCGAATCAAACCATTTGTACTTACTTCAACAAAGGAAGTATGAGCCTCTTCTATGGAATAACTTTTTTTTTTGTATTGGTCACAATTCAAAACTAAATAAGTCCGAACTAATTGAATACTTGTGTCATAAATTTCCCAAATTGGTTTGCCATTTATGTAAACAATATAATTGACAACTCGGAGTTGCATATTATCCCTTTCTTCTAACAGATCCGGGAGGAAGAGTATTGCTAAATTTATATTGTCCGATATTTCATATATCACTACGGGTCGAACTAAAACAAAATACTTTTTCTTACTAGGTGTGATCCATTGGACATAGATCCAATTTTTCAATTTTTTGAATTCTTTGAAATTTATATTCCCTGGGGTATCAAGATGCCACTGTGTCGGGATATCTTATTTGTCTCTCTAGGAAAATGGATGTCTCCAGAAAAGATTTTGGCATGAGAAGAGATATGGTGGAATTATTTTGGATGGAATCAGAGGGAATAATCTTGAAAAAATGGGGAGTTTCGGGCCGGAAACTCTGCCTCCCATTGCCTAATTATCATGTCTTCCTTTTTTATGTGGTTTGTCTATTAATTCGCTCATTCGCTTGCTTGTGAGGCTGTTGTTGTTCGTTTGCTCACTTTTTCATTCGTTTCGCAGGTTTGATCGTTTGCTCACTCACTCATCCGCGGCTTTGAATGAACGAACGATTAAGGCTGCGGAGCGAATGAATTAATAAGTGGAAGGGCAATCGGCCTCACAAGAGAGCCTCGATCTCACAGAGCGAGCGAGCGAGCGAATTAGACTTCATGACAACACCAACGTCGTCGAGTGCACGAGCTCATCTTGCTCGGCACACAAGAAGAGAACGATGGAAAACATGTGTGAGAAAAAAAAACATTTACCCACAAAGAAGTAAGGTTACTCCCCCAGTGCACATGTGACGAATAAGACCTGGCCATAATAACTTAGAGAACCGAGCAGTAGCACTATCAGGAGCAGAACTATCAAATGGACCAACATTTATGCCACATATTGATCTTTTAGGGGCATTTGTGCCCGCTCGGCAGTCGTTCATCCGCGCATGATTCGGTAAATACTTTCTCTTTTTTTCCTGTTTTGGAAGAAAGCCCTCAACTTAAGCACTTCGCCTTCTTATTTTTGAATAAAAAAAGTCAACCAAAAGAAAACATTTTCGACGGGGATTTGTTTGGATGAAAGGAGAAAATATTAGGTACAGATTTGGTAAATCTGATGTGGCCCAGATTACCATTTATCATGCGACATATGGCAACATAGGGGCCCATCAGTCACAAGAAAAATGTGATCTCTCTTGCCCTTCCCTTCCTCTCCCGGCTGTCCTCTCCTGCCTCCCAACCCACTCTCTCCTCCGTCTGATGTCTTCTTCCTTCTCGGACCTAGATTTGAACCACCGCCGTTTCGGGCCACGGGAAAGAGCGCACTCGGAGCCGTCCGCAACTGGCTCGCTTCCGATGGATTCTGTCCAGTCGTTCACCGAAGTCTTCTCCGTCCCCGCCATGGACCTCGAGCCTAAGGCTCGTGGCCATGGCTGTGGAGCTCGAGCTCGAACTAAGTGGCCATGGCGACCAGGAGCCCTGGGTTCGAGCTCCCCGGCCGTGGCCGACGTCTTCTCTGTCCTTGGCTGCTAAACCCGTGGTCACGGCCGCCTTGGCTGTCGAGCTCGAGATCTCAAGGTCCGTGTCCATGGCAGCCGCGAGCCGTAGGCTCGAGGTCCCAGGCCGTGGGAGACGTCTTCTGGTCCTGGCTGCGAAGCTCGAGACCACGGCTCACGGCCGCCATGGCGACCGTGGGCTCGAGCTTCGCGACCGTGGTGGCGCGAGCTGCGTGGCCATGGCGCCCGTCGTCGTCTGGATCTCCGGCGGCGACGCAACGCGAGAGAGATGGAGATAGTGAAGAGAGAGTAGAGACAAAGTTTTCTCCTTTTTTTTTTTTAAGACTGGTGGACCCTTTTTTGCCACGTGTCGTACAAGAAGGACGATCTGGGCCACATTAGATTTACCAAGTCTGTACCTAATATTTTCTCGGATCCTTTAACTTCACACAAAAGAGAAGGAGTTCTCTTTGGATTTCATGCAAACCAAAACTGTACAACTGCTTCATGCCATGTTATGTGAAGAAAAAAAAGAAGAAAAGAAAAACTCAAGTAGGATTCAAAATTCATACGGCCCGAAAACTCCATGTTCCGCCCTAAAGTAGCACCCGTCCTTCGCGAACCCGCTTATACCCCCTTCGCCCCCGCCGTTTGGAGTAATCTGCAGAACATCCGGGGAGCGGCTACCGCAAGGCTCCACGCCGGAGCACGTTAAAGTCTGTTCCGTCGCCTGTGCCACTCTATGGCCATGAGCATGCCTAGCAGCAGCCATCTGGACCTGGGAAGCCGAGACTCCTCTTCCTCCGGAGGGTGAGGAAGATACCTCAGGCGGCACGTCAGGGAAGTTGAGGAGGGCGGACGGTCCCCGGAGGCAGAACACGGCGGCATCGTAGGCCCTCGCCGCCTCCTCCGCGGTTGTGTAGGAGCCGAGCCAGATGCGGTCCCGGCTGTTGGGCTGCCGTATCTCCGCCACCCACTTCCCCCACTTCCGCATCCTCACTCCCTTGTAACGATGGTGATGAGCTCGCAAGACGGCGTTAGACGCTCTGGAGCCGTCATTCGTCTCCTTCGCTCCGCCGGTCCGCACCATGTCGACACAAACGTAACCCCCCCTCCACCCCCCGGTGTGGTTAGCGCGACACCCTTTATACAGAGATATTGAGGAAGCAGGAGAAATTGGTGGGGGCGCGTTCGACGCGTGGCGGTTTCGGAGGGAAGCGGCCGCAACTTGCTGGCGAGTCCAATACTAGAGTGACGGGGAGGTGACAGGTGGGTGCCCGACGGACCGCATGATGTCTACAAGAATCTTAGCCACGTGGTGTGATGCGATGTCTGGCTGCTAGGGAGGGGACACGTGGGACGCGGGTAATGGGAAGGTTCCAAGAGAGTGGTGCGTGCGACTAGTTTCCCTAATTTTGAGGAAAGGTCAAAAGTGGACGTCTTGCTGTCAAACTTGTCCACGCGATGTCTTCCGCATAGACACGCCTGAAGGAAGAGACACGGAAGGAAGGAACACGTGTAAATGCGAAGAGGTTCCTCTAGCCAAGATTTGGTTAGGTGACCCTTTTGTTTGCTTCCAATGAAGTTGAAACTAACCAATTTTTTTAATTTAAAGAATGTCCAAGAATTACAATAAAAAGAATTGAATTTCTTAAGATGACCGTGCTAAAATTGGTCAACGACAAAACTGATCGACACCAGCGACAGCCATCAAGTTCAGATCTTTCTCAAAACTCCGACGGTTTGTCCCGGAATTCGACCCCTTTTCAACTTTTTGCGCTTTAAAAATTCCATAAGAAGGAGTCTTGAACGGGAAGGCCATCAAAATTCTCATCGCCAAAGCCCATGTTGGGTATCGTGGTAGAGCCGAAATAGTCATTCGTCGTGAACTCGTCGTACCCCGGGTACAACCCGTAATCCGTCGCGTAATTACCCGAGCCCATGTTACTCCTCACGAGATCCAGATACGGGCCGCCCATGTCCATGCCCAAGTCGCAGTCCATCTGGACCGTCCCTTCCGATATCGAAGGGGAGGCCGACTCGGCCTGCAACTCACTCGCCGCCGGCTGATACTCCGAGCAAAGATCGTGGTTATCGCTGTTCCTCCTCGGGGGGTCCGAGGCAGCCGCCGCCGGCGCCCGCGCTGCCGAGTTGGCGAACCGGGCGGCGGCAGCCTGGATCTCGGACGGGGCGAGGGAGCGGCCGCCGGCGATGTCCGGGGGGTCGTCGGGGAAGTTGAAGCGGGCGTTGCGTCCGCGGAGGCAGAACTGGGCGGCGTCGAAGGCGCGGGCGGCCTTCTCGGCGGAGTCGTAGGAGCCGAGCCAGATGCGCTCGCGGCTGTTGGGGAGGCGTACCTCGGAGACCCACTTGCCCCACTTCCGCTTCCGCACCCCCTTGTACTTGGAATCGCCAGAATCCGCCCCCGGCTTCTCGCTGCTCGCTCCTGCCGCCGGCGCCGCCTCTCTAGCCATATCCGACATAAAACCTCGGAGCACTCGAACTCGGGAAAGGTTTTCTCGATGATTTGTCTAACGGGTTGTCGATTTTGGAGGGATGAGCGAGTGAAGGGAGGGAGGGAGGGAGGGAGTGAGCGAGGAAGTGAGTTTTTGATGGAGGACTTTGCGGCTGGTGGGGGTATATATCGGTGATGGTTCAGGGACTGAGGATTTGGACTGGAGAAGATGGAGTGAGTCAAAACTCAAAAGGCGCGTTTTATTAATTATTATCCGTGTGCCCTTTTTTTTTTCAAAATTGAGGAAAATCAATTAAAATATGGGGGGATGACGTGGCCGGTGACGAGAGGCATTTGGGATTACGCGGGGATGGAGAGTCGAGAGAGAAAGCGCCAGTGGAGTTGAGGAGTGCAAAAAAATAAAATTAATAATAATAATAATGATAAAGAAAGATGTAAAGGGACCACGTGTGGTTTATTTTCCCCGTGCCGAAATTGACAAGGGCTCTTAGCAAAACGACAAATCTCAGGGTGCTTCTCGGTTGTGGGGGAGCATGGTGGGGTCCTTTTTTTCTGGTGTCCCTATTCTCTTGATACTCACTCTTTTTCTTTTTCCTTCCTATTCTATTCTAATTTTTTTAATCAAATATTCTATTCTAATTTACAATCAACTGTATGTCTTAATACTGACTTTAGGTTGTGCACTCGTCTCGACCCAATTATAAAGTCGCCTCGAACGAGGCCTCTTCTTAATCGCGTAGGAAAATGAGTGAAAAATGTCTTTTTTTTAAAAAAAAAATTAGAACTTACATTCATTAAATTTAGCTCGGGAAAATCATTTTCCAGGCTTGGACTGAAAACTCTGCGCTTGGGAAAATGATGCTCATTTTCGGGCTCTTGACAGTTGGTCTTGAGTCCATGTGGCATGGGCTAAGGAGGCCATTGAGGCCGGGCCTCGGGTTCTCGGTTCCCATGCTCGATCCATCGAGGCCAAAAAGTTTTTCGATTTTGATTTTATTCTTCTCTCTCTTGTTTTTTCCTTTGGTGTCGCAAGGCCTCGGGGACAATCGGCCACAGACACGAGCTATGAGCTTGGCTCTTGCCTTTGGCCTATCGCCAAGAATCGGCAGCCTTCGGAGGAAGAAGGCAAAGGAAAAGGAATGAAAAGAAAAATTGCTAAAAAACTTTGAAAACTCGATTTTTTTTTAAATTGCAACGATATCGACGTTGGTGCCATCCGTGTCATGTAAGACGGTCGAGTCCACACCATTAATTTTCGACCAGATGAACACGTAAAAAATCAGGCGAAATTTTCCTTTTTCAATTCATTTTCAGGTCTTTGAAAAATATTCAAAAATATCACCATTTTCCTTTTCAAAAAATTTCCAAAAAAAGAATTTATCAAAAGCCTCGTATTTTTTTTCTCGAAATAAGTAATATTTGTCTTATCGGCCCCACAAATCGATTCCAACTCAAAGTGAGACCAAAAGCGAAAACATGCGGAACGAACGCTTTTGATGACTTGCATCGATCCGTAGATGCTGATAAGCGCAGACATCGAAGTCGTCGTTTATTCTCGCTTTCGATTTGGGTCTTAACTGGAGAAGCTCCGCCGATGCTTCTTCAGTTAAAACTTAAAACCGTGGAAGCTACGAGTCGTTTTCAAGCGGGGAGAGGAGAGTGGGGTGGCGTCATCAACGCCGTCAGCAAATGGATTCGACTCGTCGTCAATCGTGATGTACTGTACATGGCACGTCAGCTGGAGACCGAAAAAGGCCGAAGCAAAGCCCGGGCCCACCAGCGCCACCCTCGCAACACCTCCAACAAACGCGGTTGCTCTCTCTGAAACGACACCCGTTAGTCTCCTCGATCGCTGCCGATGTTTTACTCAACCTGATATCTCCAACTTTTCAAAAACATGGTTTCGTGTCAATTTCATTACATTTAAGACACGCGGTTTTCGCGGGAATGCACAGTTACGTCGTTCGGGATATTTATATATCATAAACATATTGTATTAGTGTCAATTTAATCATAAATATTTTATATTTATGCCAATTGAGTTAATTAGGCTAATTTTGATCGAAAATCGCTAGTATATACGTCAATTGTTCTACATGGTACGGTTGGCGGTAACCGAAAATCGCTGGTGTGGATTTTTGATTAAAATCGATTGAATTGACACAATTGACATAAATATAAAATATTTAGGATTAAATTGATATTAATGTAAAAAATTTAGGATTGAATTGACACTGATAAAATGTTTAGGTCTGAGAGCGCCATTGTAAAAAGTTTAGGATTAAATTCGCATTAATACAATAGGTTTAAGACTTTTTTTAACACTTTTCCCCACACCGTTCTCTTCGAGCCTAACTTGATATAATTCTCTCTTTCCCTTTCTCCCTCGAGGGCAATCTCCGGCGGAGGATGTCAATAATAGAGGTCCGTGACCTCAAAACTAAGTCGCAATGTCCCGAGATACGTACGAGAAGGTTGAGTTGTAATTGAGGGTGGGGGGTGGTAGTGTTTGTCCCGGTGATGTCTCATTTTGTGGTCATGGCGGTTAGCGTTGCCGGTGATCGACTTCGATGATTATGTCAGTAGCAGGTTAAGTACACCTCAAGAGTCATAAGTTATGTACGACGCTCACTTTAGTGCAAAAATTTTCAAATCGATTACTTTAGTGCTAATTTTTTTTTTAAACGGTCACTTGAGTCCTAAGCCTGAGGAGCCACGTCGGTTTAAATAATAATAAAAAATACACGCGTCGCGTTTTCGTTGAGTTACGTCAGCTTAAATCGGAGTTGGTCATAAATTGATCATTTTTAAAAGAAGTTGGCACTTAAGTAATCGGAGTTACAAAAAATTAGCACTAAATTGATCGATTTGAAAGTTTTGACATTAAAATGAGCACTTATGACCTCTATTACACGGACACAGGGTTTTAAATTTTTTCCCGTGTCCGACACGTGCACGACACGGAGGTACACGTCCGGACTATCCTTGGACACGCGGTCAACGCATGTCTGAGTTCAGACTCAGGTCAACTCCACGAATTCGCCTGTCCAACAAATTGAAGTCACAGAACAGAATTCCCAAATTTTGTTGAACTAATTTCTCACTCGTAGCTCTCGTTTGCTAGACTCACCTTCTCCCTCTCGCGACTCGCGACTCGTCTCTCGCCAGTGGCTGGTCTGGATCTTGGGCTGCTGGACTCGGACCGGTTGGGGGGAGGGGCGACGAGGCATGGTTGGGCGAGGGGTGGAGGAAGTGGCGTCGGGCGCTGGTGCGGGGGCTGAGCTCGGGAAGGGTCCTCAGCTGGGCTTCGACGGACGCCGTAGGCCTCAGCCAGCTCCCGGTGGCCGGGCTCTTGGGGCTCTCGGACGACCGCGTTGTGTGATGGCGTCGATGGCTATAGATCGAAGCGGCGGTGAGCTGCCGAAGAAAACCAGATGAAGAAAGGAAAACTTAACAGGAACAAAAAGTAGAAAGTGAACAGAAGAGGCTGGCTTTTGGTGGGGTCTCCATGTTTCCAGAGCCATGGTCGTCTCAGCGTGAACTGAGACAATCTCGTTTTTTTTAAACATTCTGAAGATGAGATTAATAATAATTTCGCTATCATAATGTTATTATTGTTAAAATTATAAAAATATTAATTTATCATGTATATATAAATATACATATAATATACAAATCGTGTCCTAACGTGTCAGAATTCTATATTATTTAAGAACTGTTATTTCGATGTATTGTGTCGTGTCGTCTCGCGAGTCGTGTCCCGTGTCCGTGTAACATAACTTATTGACACTTGGGTGTAATTAAGCTGTCGGCAGCGGAATGAGTTGCTAATTGTAATGAAGAAAAGTACATTACCACCCCTATCTAATAGTGTCATGTAAGTATTATGCATAATCAATATTTTGAAAATCGAAACATTCCTTATTAACAACCATACTTAACGAGTATATGGAAGGCACTTGTCAAAACAGATCAAATCGATAATGGAGTACAACCCAAACGTTTTATTTATCTATTTATATAGGATGCATGTAGAGAATTATCCAACGCTTTGATTTTGCATTCAACAGATAAAATAGAAAATGGAAAATTTGATACAGCGTAGCACGCTCGATTAGAATTTAAATAAAGGAGGACACATGGACAGCTACCTAGATGTGGTTAATAATTACAACCTTTATTATTATGTTATGCCCTTCGGTCGTATTCTGCTATAAAAAAAAAAGGGTAAAAGCGTCTCTCTTTTATGCAAATTATTTGTTGAATAGTAGAATCCATGAAAAAGTCAAGTGCAGGAAAAATATCGACTCGATATTTTATCTATGATTGCAATGTCGAACAGATTAAATTTCGAATCCACCTTTTTTTTTTTCCCTTTTCTAGATACCAATTCAATTAGAATATGTAATATGAAAATAATAGTAGAAATAGAATCATCTTATTTTAAGGACACGGTTAGAATATGAACGTAAATAGTCTCCACATATTACTTAGTGAATTTATAGATTAAAACTTGATCCAGATCCATGCCACAATTTATGTCTAAGCAACTTCGTGGATGTGAAGAATTTTTTTTTTTTCGTCTATTCATATTTATAAGCGATACAAACGATTGTTTCGATCAAAACGTCTCATCGGATCATTCACTTTTCCCAAGACCAACGCTCCCTCGAAGTGAAATCGCAAATCTTGTATTACCTCGCCAGATTATAATAATAATGGTTCCCTTTTGAGCGGACACTAGTGAAATATAGTAAGGAGCAAGGACGAACGTTTTCCATTCAAACTTTGAAAATCAACACGATTCGAAGGAATTCCCTCGCCAAATTCGTGCACGTCTGTGTTTCTCAATTAGTTTTAACTTTTCTTGTTCCGACGTCGGTCAACATTTCATCGCTCCCTTCTCTGTTTTTTCCCCCTCTTTGAATAGTGGCGCCCACAGTTTTTGTTGCTGCTGTTGTTGTTGTGATTTTACAAAAAAATCAAATGGTCAAAACTCCTTAATAGCCAAATTGTGAAAATGGACTGATCTTGAAACCTAGGAATTCCCAAAAAAAAAAAAAAATTTAATATGAGTCGCCGAATGACGTAATTAATGCGTGTAACTCTAAGGAGCCATCGACGTCATCCATCCTCATTCCTCAGCCAAATCGAATTCCGCTAATGCTTCCTCAGTTGTCTTCACTGTCCCCACGCGCGCGGTCCATTTCCAGGGGGAAGAATTCTTAGTTTGGACTTCAGCCTAGGAACAGGATCAATCCGGCGGTTAAACGCCATACGCGTCTCACAGAAATGTCTTCATTACATGTGTTCGATTCCCTAATGAACCAGTTGAACTTTTTTATTTATAGAAGAATTCTCCAGCTCTCGTTAAAGTCTCGAATTTTTCCATGTTAACATAACCGTCAAAGTTGCTACATCAGACTGCGCAGAAGCAAAGGGAAAAAAAATTGAGAGAGAGAGAGAGAGGGGGAGGGGGGAGGTGGCCATGGTCGCTCGAGCTTCCAGCTGGCGATGGCCATGGCCGATTGAGCTTCAGGCTGGCGGCGGGGCTGGCCATGGCTGCTCAGCATGATGACTGAAGCAGGCCATGCTAGCAGATAGAGATGGGATCTTCAAACAAGTCCAATATAGAGCAAAATCGACAGTCTGAAGGCAAATTCTCCTCAATCTTTCCTACCGATAAACAGCCTAATTACGCACAAAAAATGAAAACCAAATGGAGAAATTTTCGTTACCAAGAGCTGTCGAGGTCTTCAGTGCTGAAAGGCGCTTATGAGCGAATGCCAATTCAAGAGCGACGTGCTAACCATCTCACTCGCCGGACCTGCTTCCGAGCGCGACGGCGAGCTCACTGGAACTCGGACGCTCTTCGACGTCTCTATGTGCTTGCAGAAAATCTGAGTCCAATTGGCGTCACCGTTTTGGAGTTTGAGTTGGGCCGGGCATGTGTTGGATCCAAGTCAGATTGAATATAAGTTTGATAAAATTGTGTTGCATAAACATAGGTCGGTATGGGTTAAATGGGTTGATTTGAGTTGGCTCACTTTTTATGTAGCCCAATCTAAACCCGGCCCGAACGATCCATTTGATGATTCTATTTCCAGCCCGAATGGGCTCGGCCTATAAACGACGCCAGATCGAGCACCAAGTCCGACATCAATATTAATGAGGTTCCCATTGGCGAGGTTCATGCCATAGTGGTTTTTTTTTTTTTTTTTTTTGGGCCGAATGTAAATTTCTGACCTTGAGTAGTATAATTGTTTTAACATTTGATCTGATGAAAAAACGTGCAGAAGATCATAGGAGTCCACAAAACCAAAAGCTGGCCATTGATTAGCAATTGGCATGGCCCATGGGCCTGTCGTACTGGTTGTGCGTGTGAGGGCGATAGTAAAACAAGACCAATTAAAATTTTGGGGCCGAAAAAATTACACCCTGCCCAAATTGGATGAAAAATTCAACAAATGACGGCTTGTATAGAGCCGTCGTCAGTTAGCTTTATCTGTGCCCCGAATGGGACGGCTCGTCCGACTTTTGTTCGGCATAAAACACATTCTCCGTCCCACTCAAAGAGCGTAAATCGCATTATATTTGTACATGTTGTGTGGGAAAAAAAAAAAAAAACACGAATTGTGTGTACCAGACAATCTAGCACTAGCCCTTGCTTCGACCGTAAATGTTTGGACTCACGTGCGACAAAAAATATTCTCATACGCTATCGTGAGAAAATTTTACCGAGATATACCTAATATAAAGCTAGAGAAAGTTTTGGTGGTTTGGTTGGGGAGGGAGGAACACACAAGTATAAATAAGAGCGTATAATACTCAAAATGCTTATTGCAAAGCCGATACATAAAAAAAATACAAGCTTTGCTCTGTATTAGCTTGTTCTCGCAAAAAACTCTCTAGCTCTTCGTGAGTATATGGGCTGCGATGCCACACTCCTCGAAGATCGTCTTTGCAGTTGGCGACTTCTCTCTATCCTCTCTCTATTTCTAAGCTCCCCCACGCACCTTACAAGCCTGAGTTTAATACCTATTTATAAACTAAATTACACCGCACGAAAGAGTCCAAATCAAAGTTAAATTCTCCTTGCAAGTTGGCTTTCCTATCTCTTAATGAGGATAAGGTTTATCCATAACAAGGTCAAAGTCAAATTGAACTTTGCCTCATATGCTTGACTTTTTTTACCAAAGATCATCTCTTCTTTCCTTGCCGCCTTCATCATGACGTGGGCAAGAAATCATCTACTAGATTTTTCTTCTTTGTTGAAGTTGAACTTCAACATTCCCTCTCAACACCTAATACTCTTCACCCTATAACATCTGATGTTCATCTTCTTCAATTGCTTCTAAGATCGCGATTTCTAATTGAGCTTTGCAAAGACCACATATAATGTTTTCTGATCTTTCAAGATTTGACCAACGAATCTTTCTCTCAAGATTTGACCAACGAATCTTTCTCATCCTTTCTCAAAGCGCTGATTCTTCAACATCGGTTACTTCAGTGTATCCATTCTGCACCAAGTTTCACAAATCTTGCAATTTGTATAGAACCTTCATCTAGACGGATCAGTTGTTGAAATTTCTCTCGTTCAACTTTGAAAGTTGCAATTGAACGGAACTAATGGATGCCATTTCTAGCTTCGAGTTCACGATCCTCAATCTCTGCTTTCATCTCAACGGGACAATTCACTTGCTAAAAGTTTGAACATGTCAAACTCTTACTCCTCCATCCACCGCCATATGTGAACGTGAGCATCCAAAGCAAACAAGCAAACTTGGATTTTGCTTCTGACTTTGACTAAGTCATTGTTGCCTTTCGGAACTTGACTGAGAAAAAGTACAGATAGTAACTGCACTAAGGCAAATTTGACAGCATTCGATTTTTTACAGTTATTCTCAGTAGGCAAATTTGACAGCATTCGATTTTGTACAATTATTCTCAGTAGACGCTTGTGTGGATAGAAGAAGAGGTTACCACAAATTCACTTGTACTTCTCTCTCTCCACCGCCAAACTTCTAGAAGGGTTTGCCTCTTTTTTTTTTTTTTTTACTTTCTTTCAAAAATCAATTATATATATTTTTCAACGGTCTTTCTTAAAATTGTTTTTGGAAATTTATAACATTAAGCATAGTCTTCAATTTCTCAAACGAATCCTCCTTCAATGGTTTTGTCATGATATCTGCAATTTGGTCTTCGTACCTATAGAGATCAAGTTCAATGTCACCATATTTGATCAACTCACAGATATAGCGATACTTGGTGTTGATATGTTTGCTCATACCATGAAAAACATGATTCTTGGCTAATGCAATAGCCAATTTGTTATCGTAGGACTTTTCTGTTCATGCATCGGTTTACTAAGCATCCTATGAAGCCACATTCCTTGACATGTTGTTGAAGCTATTGCTATGTATTTCGCTTTAGCTGTCGAGAGTGCAATAATTTATTGTTTTTTAGAGGACCAAAAAATTACTCCTAATCCGAGAAAAAATGCATATTCGAAAGTACTTTTTCTGTATTTCGATATTACTTGCCCAATCACAGTTTATGCATGCCACTAAATTGAAACTGTCAGTGTAAGAATATAAAATTCTACGATTACGAGTTTCACTGACATACCGTAGAATCCATTTTGCTGCCTGCAAATGTGATTGGCACGGTTTCTCCATGGATCGATTCGTCTAGCTACGAGAATAGCTCTTTTCGACTGCACATGTGATTGCTACACCTGGTATCGAGATACCAAATATTGGCATCATCGGTACTCGAATCATCCATTTTGCATGCTAACACGACGCTTTCATCAGCATCAACGGTATGTACATGTTTTGGCTGCTCGTGCCCCATGTTTGCTCGATCGAGATGGGGGGAACACAAATAAATACAAGCTTTAGGGTAACACATCAATCGCTAACTTGTTATTACTAAAAAGGGATGCCATTTCGCTCATGAATTTAGTTGTTGGAGTCCAACATCTAATATGAATATTAGAATATTTTTGGTCGCATGATGAAGTCACGTGTGAGAGCAAAATGTTTAATCAAATACTTATTTAACTTTTTGACTCTTAATTGATAAGCTAGAAAAAGAAAAGTTTAATTTGATTTTGGACTTGCTACAGATAATGTTTATCCACATTAATAGATAAAGATAAGGTTTTCGATCAAATTAGAATTCAATTTTGATTTGGACTCCATTTTGGATAAGATTTCGACCGAACCTTTCACACTTGATGGCGGTGGAGTCCTTAAGGCCGAGCAACTTCAGCCTATACATAAGGATTAGAGGTAAGCATAATAGTGTGCGTGGGGGAGCTTAGAAATATAGAAAGAATACAAAGAGTCACCAAATGCAAAAATGGTCATTGAGGAGTGAGGCATCGCAGCCCATATATTCTCGTAGAGAGTTAAAGAGTTGTTTTGTCAAAACAAGCTTATGGAGCAAAGCTTGTATTTTTTCGTGTATCGCCTTTGCAATATGTATTTTGAGTGTTATACGCTCTCATTTGTATTTGTGTGTTCCCTCTACCAAATCTCCCAAACTTTCTCTATCATTTTGTCCCAACGCTTTCGCATTACGTATGGGTGGATAACTAGCAAGGTTGCGCACTCTACATGAGAAACTTTTGATCGCATGATGAAGTCAGTTAACTTCAAATAAAAAGCAACATAAGGACAAAGAATTACAAACTCTGGTCAAACACAACTTGCTTACTTTTTAACTCTTAATATCCAAGGAAACGTGGGACTTCTCTGCAAGTAGATAGACTTTGAAAAAAAAAAAAAAGAATCATGGCAAGTTGTAGTCACATTGAAGTTGGCAAAGTAGAATCCTATCACGCCCTGCGTCCTAGGCACAGGCGCGCGACACCCTCCAAGCGTACTCTCTCGTGTCCTAAGAGTCGTATTTCGAGAGATGCATAAAAATTATTCACATGCGGAAACGATAACATAAATTCCTCCGTACAAACATTAGCGGGGACATGGATAGCAAGAACACCATAATTACATTTATACATAACCTCCCCCGAGTTCTTACAAAAGCGTGGGTAGATTAAACCTGCTAATTGGTAGGGGTAATTGGACCAACTCAAAAGACAACCATTATGTCTCCAAAAGAAAACGGACCATCAAGGTCATCAATAAAATAACAGTCTAGAAGACGGAAACTCCTAGGTCGAGTTGCTGGAGTCGTCAGTCTCCTCGGCATCCTCGATAGGCTTGTACTTTGAGAAAGTCTCCGAGCGTTTCTCCACTGTATCCTCCATCGTATCGTCTGCTGATTGCTCTCCCAGGTCGTCTTCGGAGGCTTTGATCTCAATAACCTCGTCGGTGTCTTCCAGAGTTGGGGTCCTCTCGGGAATGTTTCTCGAACCAGCTGCTGATCCCTTGACCTCAACAGAATCTCGAGTGAGATGACATCAACTAGGAATTACCCCACGAGGTACCTCGGTGGACTTCAGTGGTCCAGTAGTAACCTCCCCTACCCTCCGAAACTAAGTCTCGAACTTATATGGCTTCCAACTCTTTCCACCCTCATTGACCTAAACTACCGTACATTTTCTAACGTATACAATCTCTTGTCCGTCTAGGAACTCCTCAAAATATGCAGATATCTACTTTGGGTCACCTAGTCTGATTGGCAGCATGATCATGGTCTGGGATCTAGAAATGTGGTCCCGCAGCGGGGTGAGATTCACATCTCAGTAAGACAGGTCCTAACCCTAGGTTAAGCTAATCGTACACTCAGGTGAATGCAATCAAGGATAAAATGCACAACCAACCACATGAAGCATTCAACAGTCATTAAATAACATATGGGCACAGACGAGCGTCAAGCACACAATCATGTCATCATATCTCGTCGTTCAATTTAAGCACGCATAGCCAAAACAAGTCATACCTTCCACCCTTCCAGACCTCCATTGTCTCACGCCCGCGTTTAAAACGCCTCAGGCTCGGTCCACGTAATTACTCCTCAGACCATTCCATTGACAAACCCGCGTAAACGCATCAGGTTTTCAATTTCATTCAAGGCATGTGTCGACACATATCAAATTCCATCCCGCGTCTTAGCGCATCAAGACTTTGGCCATTTCAACCCCGCGTCTCAACGCATCAAGGTACAATTCCACACAACCCCACTTCTCAACCCCTCAAGGTGTCACAAGTTTCTCAGACATACAAAATACTCATTTCAATTCAGAACCTCATGGTCAAGTGCAAACTCATGCAACGAGCAACACATCTATGACATGCGAGACAATTAAATTCCTCACTCAAATGTGGTAATCAATTCATGACACAAACATTCAACAAGCATTCAAGCCATCTACACCTCTCGAGGACGCATAATGGACAATCATACTATAATTCACGAGAACTAACCTAATTCATACCCAATTCACCCAATCGAGTCCAATCCTCTTAGCCAATGTTTACAAACTTCTTACCTTTGGTTTAATTTAACAAAATTCTCCTCTCAAGCACTTCAACAATTCGGTCCAAGCAATCCTCAACAGGGCAGCGAACAATCCTAGCTGAACCAATCAATTTGTTAACTTTTCTCACTCAATTCACCAATCCAGGGAGCATAAACCTTAATGACACATTCATCGACATCCTAGTACATCTCAACGATGAAATTTGAGCTCAATTTCAACCCCTATCAATCCTCAACAACTCGATTTGCACAGAACCAAAATATGGCATTTTCGGTTCTGTGCATACCTCCTTTGATCAGCCCTTAAACTATCCTAAATCCTCAATTTATCCACTAATATACTTGCTAACATGTATTTTTAGGAGTTGGGAAATCTCACCAAAAATTTGAGCTCAAGGCGACGTCAAATAGTCCACGAACGGCGTCGGTTCCTCCAAGCCTACAGCCAGTCAGTTTCTGTCCATCAAAGGCGACACCATTTCATCATCAAATCTCCATCAAACTCAGCCCAAATTTTTATCATAACTCAGTATACGTGTGCCCTTGATGTCCACCAAATTTGACTGAAAGATTCAAATGTTTAGAGGTACTACGGAGTCCAAACAACAACTTACTTCCAGTTGCGACGGTTTCCGTCGACTCTTGGGAAAATGGCTGGCCGGAGCTCCTCAGTGGGTCAAATGACTCGATTCAAGTTGGAGCTAATCGGCAAGAGGCTGAGTTGATGTTGGTGGCCAGCTCGACGGCTAGAAGTCACCGGAGACGGCGGTCGAGCGGCGCGAAGATGGCGGCAGCAACTAGTCGGGGAGAGCAGGTCTTGGCGATGAAGAAGAAGGAAGAAGAAGAAGAAGAATGGCAGATTGAAGGTGGTGTTCGGCCGAGGGAGTGAGAGAGAGAGGTATTACACCATTTTAAGAGTCAAACCCCAAATAATAGTAGGTTAAAAGTTGGACATTTAATGCCAATTGAGAATCTATTGACACTTGTCTTCATGTCAATCAAGTCTTCATCCAAGGGCTGTTATTTTTCTAAATTTTCGGTAGCCTTGGGATATGGTCAATGACCAAAATGCCATCATTCCATTGATTAAGTCAAGGCTAAGGCTTGAGGGGCAAAATACTAATTTTATCCTCGACGTTCGGAACGTCGTTTTTCTGATTCAGATTTCCTTCGATGAAGCGACGTCCAATCCAATTATAATGTTGAAATCCTTGACTCTCCATTTTCTAATTTCGAGACTCGTCTCTGAATCATTTCTCTGCCAGATGTAATCCCAGCCTATCTCGAACTGACGGGCGGCTTTTGCAGACGTTATGCGTATCGACTCTGTGTTCATATTACACTTAGGGCTTATCAATTGATGGTGACTTTGGTTGTCATGTAATTGCGAGGGTCTATTATTAGTTCCGACGGTCTCAATCGTCATCGTTCGATTTAGGAAAATTTTACAAATTATACATTGATTAAGCGGCATCACCCGCACTCCAATCATATAACGCTAGCAATGTATTCCTTAATCGTTCTTAGATCAGTCTTTCATGGCTCTAAATGTCCCCTCGACAATCTTTATGGTTAAAGTGTCATTTCATATTTGAGTTTCCTAGGTCCATGTACCTTGTCTCGCGTTAACCTTTTCCTTTTCCTTTTGGTCAGTTAACTCGAGATTGATCAGATCCGAGCGAGATACGACTGAAATACATCGTTAGATATGTTCTCATTAATAAGTCTCAAAATGACAGGAAAAATCAGAATGTCACAAATCCTCAAGCGGTGGATGTTGATCTACAAATAAAGATTGAAGTTATAGTCTTTAGTGTGTGGGGGAGATTCATAGATTAGAGAGTTAGTATGCTATAAAAGCCTTATAGTTGTGAATTTGTACTCAAGTTTAGAGCAAAGTTTGCGTTTTTTCTTTGTGTAAAGTCTTACCAAAGGTTATTTTGAATACCACTCACATATTTGCATAATCCAATTCTCTTCCGCGTTGAAGTCACCAAATTTTCACGACCCTTCTGGTTCCAACAATTGGTAACAGAGCCAGTGAGCAGGGAACGTGTCAAAGCCTAGACGGTCATGAACTGGAGAATCGAAACTAGCGACCGGAGACCGAGGACCTAGAGCAAGGATTGAAGACTGTGAACTCAAAGCTAAAAATGGCATCCACAAATTCCATTCAATTGCAACTTCTAAAGTTCAACGAGAGGAATTTCAATAACTGGTTCGTCCATATGAAGGTTCCATTCAAATTGCAGGATTTGTGGAATCTCGAGGAGAATGGCTATACCGAAGTAATTGATGCCGAAGAATTCAATGCGTTGAAGGAGGAAGAGAATGATTCATTGATGAGTCTCGAAAGAAAGATCAGAAAGCATTATATGCCATCTTTTAAGCCATGGAGGGGATGATATTTGAAAAAATATCATGCACGGAGACAACAAAGTAGCATGGGAATTTTGCAGAAACCCTACAAGGGCGGTAATCGTGTGAAGCGAGTTCGACTTCAATTACTTCGAGGTGATTTTGAGTCTCTATGTATGAACGACTCCGAATCTATCTTGTCGTACTTTGATTGTGCGCAAACCATCATTAACCAATTGAGGGTTAATTGTGAATTCTTCCAAATTGAACGAGTTGTAGAAAAATGTCAAGAGTGAGTTAATGCCCCGAGAAAAATGTCAAAAAAATTACATAATACAATTTAAATATTATCTGACATAAAATTTATGTTGAGCATGCGTTTTTAAGGGACTTTGCCAAGAATATGATTAATAAAAAGTTCAGTATCCTTTTTGATTTATCTAAAAGTTCTCTTTTTATTTATTTACATTATATCAACGACTCTCTCAGGATTCGATCCGTAGTCTTCTTCGAACCTTTTTCATTCCCATACCACTATGCCAAAGCGTACACGGTGATAAATATACCCATTTCTTTTTATTTATAATTCATTGCATGTTAAATTAATCAATAAAACAAACAGTCACAGATGAAATAAATTACACACAGATGATTATGCAATGCATTCACGGATATGCACTTATGCATTTATCTTAATCTTTAGCCATTTTCCATTCACATTTCATAGTATTCCTTGTCAAGAACCCATGGACTTCTCCTTGACTTCCGCGCATGGCAAGTACCAAGCTCACCGCCCTTAGGCATCTCCAACTCCGTAAGCTTCCTTGATCACATAGCAGGGGTTACCCAAATCACACAACAGTGGCTTTTCAAACACACGGGGTTCCATCCGGACTTAATCCGATGATAATATTTTGCAACTAATTTACTCCATGATCAATGCACGCATGCGTTTAAATGATATGTCACATGATCACGCCACACGCAAATTTATTCAATTAATGGCCATCGCACATCATAATGACATAATTATCATTTTGTAATATTCTAGATTTGACACCAAGGCATATTTAGGCCCCAATTGACCACCATGATTAAATTACTAGAAAATATTGAAAAATTCCCAAAGTTCATAAGGCAACAATTCTTTCAATGAGGATCAACTTTTGTTTGAAGCCATATGACGTTAGACACATAGATAAAGTTGTACTGCTCAATTTTCGTGACTGACACTCTCATGGATAAATTGCACACGAAACGAATTTTATACATCTACCCAAGTAAATGGATTCCAAAAATCATCAAATTTTAGTATAAGATATTCAAGATCCAGATCTATAACTTTTGTGACCAGTTTCAGGATTAAATCTTTCTACATTTTTCACGAAAATTCGTAGAATCAGCCCCAACTTTCATACCCAGAAACAGAACTCAGTCAGTTACAGTTGTTGTCATAACCTCAAGTTAAAATATCCCAAAATTTCCAATTTAATATATATGTTAGCTTAGGATCTAAGTTCAAACTTTTGTGTCTAGCCTAGGAGTCTTACATGTCCACAAGAACAGATACAAAATATAATTAGTCTCGGAGGTCAGGTCAGACTCAAAACGGAACATGCAGATAAGAGGGAAAGTAAAAGCAAAAAGTCAGATCTTACACGCTAAAAAAATTCCCTTTTTAATATATACTATTCTTTAGTGAATTAATATTTGGTTTCAAGCTAAAGTATGTGAAGGACGATACAAAAATGAAAAAGTCAGAGGGGAAGTGTGGTCCCAGTTTAGACACAGTCAGAAAGCATGGAAAGATGAGGGCTTTTGAAAGGCTATATGAATCCCAAAAAATTATCAAATTAGCATATGTTATACTTTGAGGTGTTTCTTAGTATATTTTACTTGGCTTGGAAGATTTGGAGTCTACAAAAACTTGTTCAAGAATAGAAAAGTGGAAGGTCATAAGGAGTTTAGTTTGTACACAGATTGAGGATGTAGACAAATGAGGCCTTTTGGCCGACCATATGGATCCCAAAAGTTTTCAAAAAAATATATAACATAGCTTAGAATGTTAATTTCGTTCCACATTGTCATTAAATCTAGCTTAATCAATACTATTAGCACGACATGTATCAGATAAATCAATACCTAATAATATAAAACCATATAATGTAATAGATAGACGTTAGACTTGCCTTTGAATGTTAAAAACACTTTAACCCTTGCAAAATCACCTTGGCTCTTTCTTGATCTTCCTTGAGAGCGCTTTTATGAGGTGCAAATCGTTGCAATTCAGAGTGGAAGTGGGGGAGATTTCGTCCATGGGGTGTGGGGGGTTAAAAGTGAAAAGAACTAAGGTTGAATGTAGGAAATTGTTTATCATAGAATCCCATTAGGGGTTATGACTTTTCCATGGTAAAATGGAGGAAAATGAGTTAAAAAAAATTGGGCACAATTCCCTTTGTTGGCCGACCATAATTATGGGGGTGAAATGTCGAATAACTAGCCACGTGATATATTTAAATTATCAAAATACTCAATTGATTTTAATATCTTACGTGATGCTCTTAATAATTTATCTTAAAGTTTGGCATATATAATAGTCATTTTAATTGATCTTTTAATATAATGACTTGATAAAAATAAAAAATTATAATTCACACCATAACCATGCTCATATGATAATTTAACATTTTCAGTATGTCCCTTCGCATAATATTTGCCCAAAATTTCTCATCTGATAAATTGAGATCATATGGCATATAATGAAAATTATATGGCATTAGTCAATTCTAAATTACGTAATTTAATTCTAAGATATTTATTGCCCTTAATTAATTAGGCGAAAAAATTAGGATATCACTTATCCTGAACAAGCTTTGCAAAGCCGAGTCGCCACTCAACTCAAGGAGGCTATCGTGGCGTTCGAGGTCATGGAGATGAACGAGTTAGAGGTGGAAATTTCAATTCCACTAGATGGTATAAAACACGTGACAAATCAAAGGTTAGATGTTTTAGGTGTAACGAAATCAGACATTATAAATCTGAATATCGAGTGAATATGGGGCATGACCAGTCAGAAGAAGACGTACATGTTGTTGATGTTGATGAAGACGTGGTATTCACATATACCATGGATTATGGCAGTTCCATCTTTAGTAATAAAAGAGGTTTCAAGAGCCATAGAAGGAATGGTGCTAGTATTGAGAGTGGCAAACAGTGAAAAGAACATAGAAACTGGCAGAGAGAATCAGCAGTGAGAAGCACTCAACCAGGGGAAGCTCATCGAAATCATGATAAGGACAATAGAAAGCGTAGCGAATATTGTTACATATGTGTCAAAATAGGTTTGATCAGATGAGTTGAATCAAGTGAAGCAAGAAATGAAAATCGTGAATGAGAGGTCTGATCACATGAGTTGCAATCTCAAAACTCTCGCGACTATGGAGACTGCAAAGAAAAGAATGTGATCGACGTGCAAGTTTGAATGGCGTCGACGAAGTCTAAGATTCGCAAAGCTCAATAAAAAATCGCAATATTAGAAGTAATTAAAGAACATTAATGTCAAACGTTATAAGGTGAAGAGTATTAGGTGTTGAGGAGGAGCGTTGAAATCCAACACCTAATATTAGCATAAGAAACTTTTGTTGCATGATGAAGTCAATTAAGTTATATAAAAAAAACAGCAGCTTGGGTTTTACATGTGAAGTGGTCAAAGGAGAAAGAAAAGTCGTATTTGGTTTTGTGGTGCATGCAACCGACTTTAGCATAAGGACAAAGAATTACAACTTGTGGTTAAAGATAACTTGCCCATCTTTTGACTCTAAATATCTAAGTAAACGTGGGACTTCTCTACAAGTAGATGTGCTTTGATAAAAAAGAATCAAAGTAGATTGCATTCACATTAAAGTCGGCAAAGTGGACTCCTCAGGCAGTGAATATTGTTCTATAAATAAAGATAGAGTTAAAGTTTTTAGTGTGTGGATGAGATTAGAAATAGAGAGAGAATAAAGACAAGTCACCAAATGCAAAGATGATTTTCGAGGAGTGTGGCATTACAGTCCATGTATTTTCATAGAGAGTTAGAAAGATTTTTGTCAATACAAGTTAATGTAGAGCAAAACTTGTGTTTTTTTTTTTTTTTGTGTAAAGCCTTATCTAATGTTATTTTGAATACCACTATCATATTTGCATACTCAAATTCTCTCCCGCATTGAAATCACCAATTTTTTGCAACTCTTTTGGTTCCTACAATTGGTATCAGAGGTAGCGGGCAGGGAACATGTCAAACCCTAGGCGGAGTATCGAAACTAGCGTATGGAGAGCAGAGATCGAGGACTAGAGCAGAGATTGAGGAACGTGAACTCGAAGCTAGAAATGGGATCCACTAGTCTGTTCAATTGCAACTTTCAAAGTTGAACGAGGGGAATTTCAACAACTGGTCTGTTCGAATGAAGGTTCTATTCAAATTACAGGATTTGTGAAACCTGGTGGAGAGTGGCTACACAAAAGTAGTTGATGCTGAAGAATTCAACTCTTTGGAGGAGGAAGAGAAGAATTCGTTGGTCAAGTCCCGAAAGAAAAATTAGAAAGTATTCTATGCGATCTTTCAAGTGGTGGAGGAGATAATATTTGTAAATTCTCCACCTCTATTCATTGGAAGTACTTGTCAAATTCATTAGAAGTAAATTCTTCATCTTTATTTGATTTCAAAGTTTTTAGATTAAATCTACTATATTTCTTAACATAGACTTTAAATTCTTTAAATTTGTCAAAAGTTTTCGCTTTTTCTCTCAAACCTATGTCTTTTTGATAAAATCGTTGACAAAAATTAATGCGCATTTTTTTTGTTCAACTGATTCTGCCTCAACTGGGCTATATATATCTGTATCTAACAGCTTCAAAGGCTGCTAGGTTCTTCTAGCTTTTCCAGCTGGAAAGCATTATCGATGTTGGTTTTGGATGAGACATCCTTCACACTTACTATCTGGACTGTAAATCGAAGGCATCCTTGTCACCATCTTTTTATGAACCAATAGTTTTAGTCCACGAAAATCTTATCCAAACTTATCCTTTTTGGATAAGATTTCGGCTGAATTTTTCACACTTTATGGCGATGGAATCCTTAAGGCAGTGCAACTTCAGCTTATATAAAAGGATAAGAGTGCGTGTGGGGGAGTGTTGGAGTTCAACACCTAATGTGAACAAAGAGAATTAAACTTCAGTAAAAGAGAAAAGTCTAATGGATGATTTGTTGTCTGCGTTTACATGATGACAGTGGCAAGGAAAGAAGATATGATCTTTGATTAAAAAAAAGGTCAAACTGTTGGGTGGTCTTGGGACTCTCTCAACCCAAAAGCTAGCTCAAAGATTGAGACTTTTCCTCATACTTATCAACCGACCACCAGTCCCATCTACAATCGATGTGGGAATAACCCCAATAATCTTTCCTTCACACATCGGGCCATGAGTCAAAGGGAGCGACAATCCGATCTCTATCGAGTGACTGTTGGGTCCAGACTTGTTGGTAACCTAGGCTATGATACCAGTGTTGGGTGGTCTTAGGCTTATTTCAACCTAAAAGCTAGCTTAAAGATTGAGATTTTTTCTCACACTTATCAACCGAACACTAGCCCCTTCTACTACCGATGTTGAAACAACCCCAACAATCTCCCCCTCACACATCGGGCCATCCCCCTCCACAACCGATGTGGAAACAATCCCAACAATCTCCCCCTCACACATCGGGCTATGGGTCGGAGGAATCGACAACTCGTATCTCTATCGAGTGATTGTTGGGTCCAGACTTGTTGATAACCTGGGCTTTGATACCAATATTGGGTGGTCTTGAGCCTCTATCAACCCAAAAGCTAGCTCAAAAGTTAAGATTTTTCTTTACACTTATCAACTGACCACCAGTCACTTCCACAACCGATGTGGGAACAACCCCAAAATAAATATAGGAAGCAAAGTTCAATTTGACTTTGAGCTTGTTTTGAATAATGCTTATCCATAATAATAGATAAGGTTAGAAGAGGAAAAGTTCAATTTGACTGGACTTGTTATGGATAAGCGTTATCCTAATTAAGATATAAGAAAGCCAACTCGCAACTGGAATTTCACTTTGATTTGGATTCTTTTGGATAAGATTTCAACTAGCATTTTCGAACTAAAAGTTTGCAACTTTCATACGGTGGAATTTAGTCTATAAATAGGTATTAAACTTAGGCTGATAAGGAGTGCAGGGGAGCTTAGAAAGAGAGAGAACATAGAAAGTCACCACGTGCAAAGATGATCTTTAAGGAGTGAGG
Organism: Rhodomyrtus tomentosa; assembly: GCA_028455895.1. NCBI lineage: Eukaryota > Viridiplantae > Streptophyta > Magnoliopsida > Myrtales > Myrtaceae > Rhodomyrtus > Rhodomyrtus tomentosa. The sequence goes on from JAPCWY010000004.1 coordinate 40,472,721, forward strand.
CATCGCAGCATATATTCTCATAGAGAGTTAGAGAGTTTTTTTTTTTTTTTTTGCAAACAAGCTTATAAAGCATAGATTGTATTTCTTTGTGTATCGCTTTGCAATAGGCATTTTAAGTAGTATATGTTCTCATTTGTATTTGTGTGTTCCCCACCAATTTTACAAAACTTTCTTTGTTCCAACACTTCTGCATTACCTACACGTGGGATACCTAACAAGGTTACACACTCTACAATTCGTATTAAAGCCAGAAGACAAGGAATGTGTCAAAGCCTAGGCGGTCAGGAAATGGAGTATCACAACTAGCGACAGAATATTGAGAACCTAGAGCAGAAATCGAGGATTGTGAACTCGAAGCTAGAAATGGCGTCCATTAGTGCCATTTAATTATAACTTCCAACGTTGAACGGAAGGAATTTCAATAGCTGGTCCATCCATATGAAGGTTCCACTCAAATTATAAGATTTGTGGAATCTGGTGGAGAGTGGCTACACTGAGTGGCCGATGCCGAAGAATTCAATGCTTTGAGAAAGACAAATAAAGATTTATTGGTGGAAACCCAAAAGAAAAATAAGAAAGCATTATATTCGATCTCTCAAGCCGTGGAGGAAACAATATTTGAGAAAATATCGAGAGCAGACATTGCCAAAGTAGTGTGGGATATCTAGCAAAAATCCCACAAGGGCGATGATCACGTGAAGCGAGTTCGACTTCAAACATTTCGAGCTAATTTTGAGTCTTTATGCATGAACGACTCTGAATCTATCTCGTCATAGTTTGATTGTATGCAAATCATTGTTAAACAAATAAGGGCTAGTGGTAAAGTCTTTCAAGATGAATGAATTGTAGAAAAAATCTCGATGTCTTTGACTGAAAGATTTGACTACATTGTGTGGCGATCAAAGAAGGCCATGATATATCAACCATGATGTTAGAGCGGTTGATGGGTTTATTATGCTCGCATGAGTAAAGAATGAATCAGAAATCCGTCGGTTCATATCCCGAGCAAGTATTGCAAAGCCAGATCACTCACTCAACTCGAGGAGGCTATCATGGCACCCGAGATCATGGAGATGGATGAGTTAAAGGTGGAAACTTCTATTCCACCGGAAGATATAAAACACGTGAGAAATCAACGGTCAGGTGTTTTAGATATAATGAATTCTGGCATTACAAATCTGAATGTCGAGTGAACATGAGACATGAGCAGCCAAAACATGTAGATGGTGTCGATATTGATAAAGACGAGGTACTCGCATATACCATGAATCATGATAGTTCCCTCTTTAATAATGAAATTGGCTCCAAGAGTCATAGAAGGAATGTTGCTAGTATTAAGAGTGGCAAATGGTGGAAAGAATATAGAAACTAGTAGAGACAATCAGCAATGATGAGCACTTAGGCAGGGGAAGCACATCAAGATTGTGATAAGATAACATAAAGCATAACGGATGGTGCTACATATGTGGCAAAGTAGGTCACTTTGCTCTATTGATTCAAAGAGGTAAAAGAAAATGACGCTCTTTTACTAGGAAGGAATACGATAACAAAGAAGAATTGAATCTTCCAGCGACTGTTGCAATAAAGGATCAAGAAGAGCTTGCAGCCACTAGCATCATCGAGGTAGATGATATGTTAGCCATTGAAATTTTCACAAAGAAAAGCAAGTAGAGAGAACTAAAAAAAGTAAGTAGCAACTTCAACAAGCAGTAGTGAGAAGAAGTTGCTGGAGATGTTGAAAGCTAGTGATGAAATGCTGAGGCAAAAGGACAATGAGCTCAAGCTAAAAGGAAGCGAGCATTAGAAGCTTCGAAACAAGCTCAAGAAGTTGCAGAAGCTCGAGAAATGTTGCCTAGATATCGCAAGAGGCAAGGATAAATGGAAACGTATAGAAAATAATTCATATGAGAAAACGGATCGAGACACCTATACTGAAGTGCTTCAGATGGAGTTAAATCAATTAAAGCATGAAATGAAAATCATGATTGAGAGGTTTTGATTGCACGAATTGCAATTTCAAAAATCTTGCAACTACGGAGACTGTGAAGAAAGAAAAAGTGATCGATGTGCAAGTTCATATGGCGTTGATGAAGTCCAAGCTTCGCAAAGCTCAGTTAGAAGCCTTAGTCATAGAAGCAATCGAAAAAGATGAACATCAGATATTATAGGGTGAAGAGTATTAGGTGTTGATAGGGAGCGTTGAAGCTCAACACCTAATGTGAACAAAAAGAATTAAACTTCATCAAAGAATAAAAATTTAGTGGATGGTTTCTTGTTTACGTTCATTGCATGATGAAGGCGGCAAGGAAAGCGGAGATGATCTTTGGTCAAAAACTCAAACATAGGAAGCAAAGTTCAATTTGACTTTGGACTTGTTATGGATAATGCTTATCCATAATAATAGATAGGTTAGAAGAAGAAAAGTTCAATTTGACTTTGGACTTGTTATGGATTAACCTTGTCTTCATCAAGAGATAAGTAAAGCCAACTCGCAAGTAGAATTCAACTTTGATTTGGACTCTTTTGGATAAGATTTCGGCTGACATTTTTACACTGGAAGTTGGCAACTTTTAGACGGTGGAATTTAGTCTACAAATAGGTATTAAACTTAGGCTTGCAAGGCGTGTGTGGGAGCTTAGAAATAGAGAGAGAACATAGAGAAGTCACCAAGTGCAAAGGTGATCTTCAAAGAGTGAGGCATCACAGCCTATATTCTCATAGAGAGTTAGAGAGTTTATGTAAAAAAGCTTATAGACCAAAGCTTGTATCTTTTGTGTATCGCCTTTGTAATATCTATTTTGAGTATTATACGCCTCATTTGTATTTGTGTGTTCCCTTACCAAACCTCCAAAATTTTCTCTATCTTTTTGTTCCAATGCTTCCGCATTACGCACACGTGGGATACCTAGTAAGGTTGCACACCCTACAAAGCAGATATAGTTAAACATGATTAGGAGTGGGACGTGATCATTCTATGCATATGTATGTAGAGCTTCCCCCCCCCTCCCCTCCCCTCCCCTCCCCTCCTCTTTTTGGCCTCTTATATCATATTGTGCCTTTCTTCACAATTTAATTTTACAAAATAAAAGTGTAACACAATCTATGACCCAACACGATGCAATATCATGCTGGGAAACCTGTAAAACTTTGTTGATGGAGACGTGGATTGTAGCTCAACCTCGACACATGTCCGCGCCACGAACCTCGGTTGATTGATAAAAGTGAATCATTTGGAATTGGATTACTTGGTGACTCGAGCTGGATGAGCCTAAGATCAAGTCTAAATTGTTATCTAGACAACACCTATGATTAGATAATATTGGAACTTTGGTAATAGAAAATTGCTATCTAGGATACTTTGTTTTGTGAAAAATAAATAATTAAACAATCATTTATCAAAAAATGATCGTTTATATTGCTTACAAAAGTGAATGAATAACTTTTTTTCACCACCATCCAAAAAAATATTTAAAAAATTATTATCAATAGTGCAAATATTTTTCATTGACTAATTATTTCGAACAATACAAGAATTATTGTTAGAAAAATATTTTCTCAATCATTTATCATTCGCTAAACAAACGGAGTTTAGATTTGCACCTTGTATGTATAGCAAGACCAGAAGGAGAGAGTTACCAAAAAATTGATATATATCTTTTCAATCACGCCAATTCAGTTTTAAATCTTTTTTTAATTGTATCCTTAAATTTTTGCGTTTGTGCTAATTAAGTTAATGTGGACAATTTTGGTTGAAAATCACTTATGTGGCTCTACCGGTGCCGACGTGAAAAATTTTAAATAATATTTTAATTTTCATTTTAACTTTTTAATTTCTTAATTTCTTTCTTTTTCTTTCTGCCCTTTCTTTATCCTTCCCGCTGGTTACTGGGTACTAAGCGATTTCGGCTAAAATTAATCGCATTGAATAAATTTGTATATGCAAAAAATTTAAAATTCAGTCGGTAAAAAAAAAGTTTATGGCTAAATTGAAGGTTTATGGCTATTTTGATAATTTTAGGTGCCGCATGACAACACTTCTCATAGAGAAATTAATGTCTGATCAAAAATTAATTTCTCTACTTCTCATCAAAAGCATAAGTTGATTTTTATACTTCTGCTTTAGATTGACTTCTGATCAGAGAAATTCATTTGGTAACGGTTGAAAATTTCTATTTTTGAAATATTATTAACAAAATCTTAGGCGCCGGCGGCAACGGTGTCCCGTGTGGCCGAAGAAGTGATTCTGGAGCTGAGAATTAATTTTTTTTTTTACTTTTTAAAGTTGGCCAAAAATCCAATCAGAAGTAGAAAATCCAATCATAAGTAAAAAATGTTACCAAAAGTCAATTTTTTACCAAATACCTTTATACTTCAAAAGTGATTTTACCAAACAAATTTCTCTGCTAGATGAATTTATTTTCCAGATTGACTTATAGCAGAGAAGTTCAAAAATTAAAGACAACAATTCTCATAGAGAAATCAATTTATGATCAGAAGTTGATTTTTCTATTTCTGATCCCAAATTGACTTATGATCAGATAAATTCATTAGGTAACTATTGAAAATTTTTATTTTTAAAACATTATTAATACAATTTTTGGTGGCAACCGACAGAGGGGGCGACGACGGCTGTGATGCCCATGTGGTCGAAGAATTGATTCCGGAGCCGAGAAACAAAATTTTTTTATTTCTCAAAATTAACCAAAAATTTAACCAGAAGTAGAAAATCCAATTAGAAGTAGAAAATCTTACAAGAATTCAATTTTTTTATCGATCGAATTTCTCTGCTGGATTAATTTATGATAAAGAAATTCAAAAATTGAAGTGTTGTCATGCAGCACCATTGACCAGGGGGAAACGGGCTGTCGAGATGGGCTATTATCACTCGGTCGATCTGATCGTAGAGCACACAAAATTACTCTGAGCGTCGCTGTAGATGATATTCTCCCAGTAGAAGCGAAAGCGAGTACTTTTCACTTTTCTGTTTTCAGTTTTTGTAGTCGTCGCTTCTGGAGCGCCTACTCTCTCCGCTTCCACCGGTGCTTGAACGTCGCGATTTCGCGCTTCGTTGTCGATCACGCTCTGGCCACGGGTTCTCTCCATCGAACTCGGTGAGCTCACAACTTCGATTCCTCTGTCTCTGGTCGTGTCGCATCGACGTGAAAACGATGTTATCGTTAGGGTTTCGTGTGTCTGCTTCTCTGTCGAGTCTTTCTCGCATTTCGCCATAGGATCAGGCGTGTCTTCGCAATGCACTCGGTTTCGGTTATCAGTATCGTATCTATTGAGGCCGATAGGTAGTTATTTAGGAGAAATTTGGGTTTTCTGGGAACGTGCCCGTGTGAGCAGATGGAGCGATTGCATCATTAGGATCCAGTATCTTATCGCTGCTGAGCTAAGGTCGATTTGAGTTGCTGATTTTGTAGCGTCTGGAACCGTCTGGTGATTCCAAATGGAGTCCGGCGAGGAGGTGGTGGAAGTTGATAGCTTGGAAAAGGGTCTTTTGAGAGACCATTCATCTGGCGAAATCGTGGAAAGTGAGGAGGACCCTATTCTGTACACGGCGACCTTCCGAGAAATGGAGGATAATTTTGTCAAGTACCAGACGGCTCAATGGGTTCTTTACTCGTTGCCTTTTGTTCTAGCTTGGGGTATTGGCTTGTTCATGTTGCTCTACTTGCCTATTCGGAGATACATACTTCGGAAGGATATCCGTTCGAGGAAGCTCTATCTCACCCCAGATGCCATTGTGTACAAAGTAAGTATCTGATCCATGTTAATGTTCTCGTCTGTTGGTAAATAATTATTGGCTAGTCGTCAATTGATCGTGCATCCTCTCTGTAGATATCACTGTTTTCATGCTTGGGTGTAACATGGCTTAGGAAGTCCATTTGTGCTTTCTTGGTTATATTAGCCTTCGAAGTTCCAAGCCCAAAAGCTTTGCATTATAGTCTCTTGAACCAAAGGGGCAGGTAGCTGTTGCGTATGGACTTTTTGCTGCGGATGCTTTTGAGATTTAAATCTGAGTACCCTCTTATGTTCCTCAAAGTTTTGCTTGTTCCATTTTATTCTTTGGCTTAGGTTACCAGACCGGTACCATTTCCATGTTGTGGAGTGTTAAAAAAGGAGAAGCATGTGCTTTTGCCTTCGGTAGCTGATGTTGTGATTGAACAAGGTAAATACACTTGTAGTAACTTCCAGATTTTAATGCTAAGCTAGTTTAAAGAGCTCTCTGTGCTTTGGCTTGTGTTCCAACTTATGCTCCAGTTTTTACTAATGAGGACTCAGTTTATTTAGATGAGAGTACCATTAGTGCTTTTTGGATCTTCTACTTGCTATGTTGGGTTTTTTCTACTCTAGATGGCATGTCATTTACATTCTTAACACCAAAAACAAGAAAAGGAGAAAAAGGAAATGATGTTCACCTGCGTCATCTTTAATTATGCCATTAGCTCTATGAACTCAGTTCCTGAATAGCTATCTTGCTATTATTAAGGCTATCTGCAGTCCTGTTTTGGTGTGTACTCTCTTAGAATAGAGAATGTTGGTGTGAGAAGGCCCCCAAGTGATGACGTTCAAATACAAGGCATTGCAAACCCTATTGCTTTCCGAAAGGTATACTTCTGGGTGAAGTTAAATTTACTATCGGTTAGTGTCAATTCCGGTGATTTCGAGTGACCTAAATCCTCGATGTCCTGAACAGGCTGTTCTAACACGTCTTTCAAGCTTGAGAAACGAAGCCTTTCCTAGACAACTCTCAACTATTGATGACGTACCCAACTTGAGACTGGGTCAGCCAGCTTTGGTAAGTTCAAATTTTCACATGATTTACATCCAATCAACTTTTAGCTGTTTTTCCAGTTAACTTATGTAGGAAGTAGGACTTCATTTATCATAATCACCTGTCAAGGGAATGTAGTTCGTTGAGAAAGTTTCCTGAAGTTGCAAATGACATCTAAACATAGTTGAAAATGTATGTGAATTCACTGACAAAACGATGTGCCTATTGCAGATGTCCCCATCGAAGTCCATCCGATATGATTCTTCCCCCTATTCAGGAGAGCAGTTGTTGTTGCAAAAACTCGATGAAGTTGGAAGTTCTGTTAAAGTTAGTAATTCTTCTGTTTGATACATAGCTACTTAAAAATCCCTACTTGCAATTTGATACATACATGTCATGGCAGAGACTTCAAACTTTGATCGAGGAACGACAATCTCAACCATCAGAATCTTTAGAATGAGGTAAGCGGCTTTCAACTAAACCATTGAGGCAGTGATACCAAAGCGCATCTTATGTCTGCTCTTCTGGGGATATTTGAGCTGCCGAATATAGTACATAGTGGATGTGGCAAACACATTAATTGCATTTCTTGAGCTTGTGGATCCGATGATCCCTTGGGTTTGTCGACTTTTTTCTCCAAGTCAATTCAAATAAAAATGCTACCTGCATTGACCTTAATTGATTTTCCTCGGAAGTTTATGCTTTATATGAACCTGTCTCTCTCGTCTTACATGGCCATCATGTCTCTCTGATGCCCTGTGAAAGGAGTCTGGCTTATTCATGGATAAGATAGGAGTTCCACACTTCTAGCAAAAAAAAAAAAAGATAGGAGTTCCACACTGTGTTTCTGGCTTGTGCTGTAATTACAGTTTACCCCCTTAGGTTCCTGTGGTTAACTTTTTGTTTCCATCTGTGTAGTTATTTACTAAACAAGAGACTCTAACATCTCTTCATTCCTTTGGAGTTTCAATTTTCAAGGTTTTCGAATTGCAGTTAAAATTTCTATGGAGACTTCCCTCGTTGTTGGTGCGGCGAACATTTCATTTTTTTTTATTTTTATTTTGGGGTTGAAATGCAATTAAGGATCACTATGGCTGACTGATATATTCATTACGAATTGAACAGAAAGCTTTCTGAAAAGAGTTATTGGAGTATATCGAGAAATGGACTGAACTTCAAATGTTCCGTGGTACTCTTTTCCACTGAATGTAGTGGTGGTGGAATCTGAGTTGGAGAACTAACTTCAATACTAGTTGACTGAACAACAAGAGCAATTGTTCATTGTAGCCGCCCTCACCTCATCAGAGTAACTCCATGTGACCCTAACTTAACCTCACAATACTTACTATCAACACATAATTGGGTGCGTATGAATCGAACTTATACCGCAGGGTACGTGAAAAAGCGGACTTTTTTTTTCCAGTTTTAAAGGCTGGGCTACTAGAGTGATGGTGGTTAGAGATGACTGAACATGGAGAATTTCATGAGTAGCAATTGGTGACTATGTGTGGCAATGATTGCAAAGATGGGCAGCAACAGCTGCAAATTCTAGGGGCGCAGTTGCCTTTTGTCAACTTTGGCCAATTATGTGGCGATCACAAGCTTTGCTAGATCTATAAATGGTTCCAACTAGCTTTAACATGAAAAATGTCATGAATACAGGCAGTGTATTCTTGTATTTGATTTTGTCATACGCGCATGTTGCGCCTAATTGACTCCTGGTGTTTCTATGGTTTGTCCTTGGTGAGGCCATAGTGTCTTTCCTTTTTGATCCCTTAAGAGAATACAATGCAAAATGTAGTGTACACTGGAAAAGGGGAGTATGGATAAACCAAGTTGATGCATATTATATTTTCATGCAGGATGCATAGCCAGGTCATTTTGTATCAGATTGACTTCTGCCTCGGATCAATCTGGCGCGATGAGTTGTACTGCTGCAACTTTGGTTGTCAAGTTTGAGTCTTGAGATTTATTTTTTGTTAAAAGTTCTTCATGTTCATTCTTTTTGTATGGTTTGCATGCACAATAGTGTTTTGGGCTCTCTCCTGTTAATGGCAGGTCTGCTTATGTATAGTGTTTTGATCTATCTTGTCTTGGTGTTCTTTGTCTGTATCCATGTCTGTTTCCCTGTTTGGATCCTCAAGGTTAACTAGGCCAACAGCAGCAAAGGGCGATTGTTCATTTGTTCTTGCATATCCACACCATTTTTCGGTGCAGAGGAAGATTCCGTATCTATAAGCCATCTTGTGTTCATTGTTGCCATCATTATGCCCAGTATGCTCCCATGGCCGTTGTGTCAGCAATTTTGATGGTCTCATCTAGTTATGACGAAATGCGTAGTGTTAAAGGCGGCTATGGCATTATACAATTTCCCATATGCGTATACATTGGATTACTCTTCAAGAGTCCGGTTTCTATATGATCATCTGAGGCATGTCGAAGGTGTTGAGTATTGTCTTTAATTCTGTACGGGCTTGGGCCAACATTAGGATTTGGGGGCAATTGTATAAGTATTACTCTTTGGCAAGGGCAAAAGAACACTTTTAGTGATATAATTTGTGTATGAAGATTATTTTAATGTCAAAAGTTTCAATAGGATCACTTTAGTGCCGAGTTGGAGATAAAATGATCGTTGAGAATTTTCGGTGAAAAACAGTCTGTGGCATTTTTAATTAGTTTTTGAATTTTAATTAATATTTTAAAAAATGAAGTCCATGTGGACTTTAAAATTCAGGGAAATTTTTTAAAAATAAAATTAGATTTTTTTTAAAAAAAAGAAAAAATAATAGAAAAATTTAAAATAAAAAATTTTAGGGAAAATTTTAAATAAGAGTGCGATGTGGTTTTGGTACTCTCAATGTAATCTTGTTTTAAATAAGGAATTGAATTGTTTTTTTTTTTTAAAAAAAAATGAGGCTGACCAAAAATATTTTATGTAATTTCAATTTATTTTTCCTTTTTCCGTTTCATTTTTTCCTTCGAACCCCAGCGTAACTATACATCCACCGACACCTCCATGGCAGACCGCAACATGTGCTGTGCGCGATTTGGCAGCCGCAGAGCACGAGAAACGAACTCAACCCACCTCAAGAAGCACCCAGAACAAGCACTTATTACCGCCACCATATCCATAGTCAAAGGCCCAATTCCCACCATTCCCTCTGACTCTAAGTCAAAGCCCTTCGACATGGCCGGAATTGCAGCTTCCCAGGAGCCCACCAATTGGAGCTCTGCACCTACTAAAGACATCCTGTTGCAAGCCAAGGCCTTGAATAAATCTGTGGACTTTTGAGTCTTCCAGCTTCTCTTCTTGCTTGGCCACGGGCAAAGCAGGGCAAGGGGAATCAAGAAATGGGGAAGCGGGGCAAGAAGACAAAGGGCGATTGCACGGTGAAGGTGAAGAAATGGGAGGATGGGGTCGGGGAGCCACAGCGGTTGAGAAGGAGAAGAGCAAGGTTCAGGTGTCTCGAGATGGGATTGACATGGTCAAGTTCTCGTCTCTATTGGTGGTGGAGGAGGAGGAGGAGCTAAGGAAGTTCCGCAGAGACATTGTTGACGGTGCGAGGAGAAATTCAACGTCTTCAGCGGTGGTGAGCAGCAGGAGGAAAAAAAGAAAAGAAAAGAAAAATAAAGGAATCAAAATAAAAAATGAAAAATGAAATTACGAAAATATCCTTGGTCATGTCATTTTTTGAAACAAAAAGTTCACTCCAGGCCCTTATTTGAAGTAGAGCACTTCAATCTCTTATTTGGAATTTTTCCTAAAACTTTGTTCAAAATAAATTGAAATAAGCTAAAAAAAATTAACAAAAAGAAAAAGCAAATTAGGTGGCAAAGGTTGCTATAACCCTCGTCACCTCCCCACCATCGTCGAAAATGGGTGGGACATGGCTAGCAAGGCTAGCTGGCCCCTAGAGAGTTTCCTTATATATGAATTTTTCAGCTTATTTTTCAAATATTTTTAAATAACAAAAATAAAATGCCACCGTAGACCTCCAGCGAGCCATGTCATCTTCATATATTAATACAAAAAAAGTGACACGTCGGATTTCCGGTAAAAAATATCAGAGTTTTTTTTTTGGTAAGGAGAATATCGAAATTGGCACCTAAGTAATCCATTTAAAAAAAAAATCCGATTGAAATTTTAGCATCGAAATGATTTCTGCACACTACTTTTGGCACCAAAAGTATCCTTTGGCCCTTTCTCAAGTTATTATGCTAAAAAACGGAGATAGAACGAGTGTTTTATTTTTAAGAGGCGTCTTCTCTGATCCTTGATTTTGTAGTGGATTTTGCTTCTCTTTCTTATTTGAAAAAAAAATCATTTCAAACTCTTATTTAAAAAGTTTTCAAAATTTATTTAAAATAAATTGAAATAAGCTAAAAAAACCTACAAAAAAACAGATTAGGTAGTGAGGGTCTCTATAACCCTTGCCACCGCCCCACCCACCCGCCATCACTGGCAATGGTTGGGGCATGGCTAGTGGGGGTGGTTAGCCCCTCCAACAGTTCCTTTTGTGCTCGTGCGTGTGTTAATTTTAGCTTCTTTTTTTCTTAATTTTTCAGTTTATTTTTCAAATAATTTTAAATAAAAAAAATTCAAATATAAAAATAAAATGCTACGGTGGATATCCGGCAAGCCACTTCAACTTCATATATTAATAAACAAGTGCCACGTCGAATTTCCAGCTAAGAATATCGGATTTGGCACCCAAGTGATTCTTTACCAAAAAAAAAAAAAGAAATCAACACTAAAATGATATACTTACACAACCTTTGACAACAAAGTATCATTTGGCACTTTTCTCAAGCTATTACGCTAAGAAGCTGAGGCAGAAAGAGTCCCTAATTTTTTAGAGGCGCCTTTTCTAATCTTTGATTCTGTGTGGGTTTTGCTTCTCCTCTCCGCAAGGATTTTCCACGTAAATTTGTGTGTACGTACGTCTCTTCTTCTCAATTTTAATTAAATTTCGTTGTTGCTGTTGGCGTCGGTCATAACAAAAGGGAGCTGCGTTACAAGTTGCATTGAACAAGATTTTCCTTCGCGGCAAAGACATGAAAGGATGCGGGGCAGGCGATGAAAGCAGTGCTGTCGACAGTTGACGTTACATTGTCCTTCATTCTGCTCTTTAAGAAAACTCAAAAGAGTCTTTGAATTAGGAAATGGTTGGGAGGACCCGAGGCGAGTGAGCTTTGAGCTCAACAGTTTCTCTGGATCAAGAACAGGATTATGGTTGAGAAGATGGGGAAGTTTGGCCTACCAGCTTTGACTTCCCCGCAAATCGTTTCCTCCAGGACGAATCCCCCCTCCCCCCCACAACCTACCTCCTCTCTCCGAGTCGAGCGGCCCGGAACCACGCCATCCTTTAATCTCTCCCTCGCGACGAGGCACGACTCACTTAGTATCGGACTCTTTAAACAAGCTGAGCCGAGGCCGATTTGCATGAACCAAATTCGTTCAGTCCAGCTCAATCTCCGTTTGCCTAGCGAAAAATGAAAGATTTAGGGAAAAAAATTTTTTCCCATAAAAATAAAAACTCGTATCACCCTGAATAATTAGCCCGAATTTTTTTTTTTCGTTACCCGAATTTCGTGTATGGACATTTTTCCTAAACGATGAAAATAATTTTTCAGCGATGCAATCGATCATTTTTAGTAAAATATCATTATTTTCTTGCGAAATAAACGAAACATTACACGAGCTACATCTTCGTAGTTAACAAGTGAGACAGAAACAATTCCCAATTCTTTCATAATCCTTTGTCCATATCGTAAGAATAGAGTTCATGTTCATGACTATGTCGAAGTGTGAGAACTTGGTTTTGATTATGCCTTACCCGTGCACGTTGACGGATCTATATGGTGTAGTACAATAGACATTTCTGTCCCCTTTTTTTTTTTTTTTTTTTTCTAAAGGCATTTGGTCTTTACACCCACTAAATTTTAATGTCTATCTAAATCATCATTCCTTCATACATGAGAAAATTAATTTGGCTAGACTCAACACGTATAGAACTTATAATCATTTTCTTAGAATTACGAGGTATAAAAAAAAAAAAGCTTCAAATGAATTACTATTAAACTATATGTGTGCGTGTGGATTTTTTTTTTTTTTTTAAAGAATGTGACATGGGCTAGACCATTAGGTGAGGAGTAGAGCGGAAATGATATTTTTGGCCAGCGGGTAGCCAAAAAAAATGCTAATTGCAGGGGACCAAACTACCGATGATTTTAATGCATTTGATACTATGTTGGACAAAGGGAATAGAGGTTTTTACAGGTGGGGTAGCCGCTTAGCGGACTAATTTCCCAGGCAGCTCCAAAGCATCCGACGACAAACATGTCTTTCTCTTCTAGAATATGAATTTCTTCCGTGTCAGAGTTTCAGAAATGTGGCGTGCAACCCGGATCTGAATTTACCACCATGATCGATTTGGACCGTTCAATTCAAAATGGATAATCCAGATCAGTCTATGTCATTTTCCACTAAAAAATTGTGGATTGATCTGAGCCGTCCATTTTGAATTGGACAACCTAAATTTAATTGCACCCATAACATCATGTTAGGAAATCCTTTCTCGCGCCGCGCCTCTTCATCGCAGGTGATTCACTATCGAAATGAAGAAAAAGAGGCACAACAAGCCTTGTGCTCCACGCGTCTAAGTAGCTCGTGGATTCACCTGTTCCAATGGCTAGACCCCCTTAAAGCGATTTGATTAGTATAGAGGTGCACTTTGAAGTGGGAAGACATGTGGTTGTCCCATGTGGCGAGGCATTGTCGTGGCCTTCCTTGGCTAGGAAGACATATGTTGTCCTATGTGGCGAGGCGCCGTCTTGGCTTTTCTCACATTTAAGTAGCTCGTGGACTCACCTGTTCCAGCGATTAGACCCCTTAAAGTGATTCGGTTAGTAGAGTGGTGCGCTTTGAAGTGGGAGGACATATGTTGTCCCATGTGGCGAGGCGCCGGCCTCCCTCGCCTAGGATCGCTTTCCGCACCAACAGTGTTTGTGATCAAACTCCTCAATTGCGTATCGATTGGGAAAGGCAGGACGGGGTAGCACCCGACCAGGGGAGCGGTTATGTCTTGTCTTTAACTAGGTCCATGTACTAGAAAGAAAAAGACCATTACCCACCTTTGAAGGTTACAATTTAATGCTATGATACTTTTGAGGCCGAGCGATACCCGGTAACCTTTTATTAGAAGGTTAGATATCTACCTTTGAGATTTGGACTGTCCTTCATAACACGGACGACCCAAATCTTTTATTTTTAAGAGGTAATTTTTTGAATTGTTTATATATATTTTTGTTAGTAGTAATTTGGACCGTCCATTCATAATATAAATAGTCCGAATTTAAAGTATATGACCTAAACTTCTGAGAAAAGTTCAGGCGATCAATCTCTCACTTTAAATAGGCAAAACCTCCTAATAGCACCGCCAAGGACAAATAATTCAATGTTTGAGTCATCCACTTGCGCTTTGACTCGCCTTTAACTCAGTCGGCCTCCCCACCCCCCCCCCAAAAAAAAAAAAGTTGGTCCTGTTGGGATTTGGAAGATATTTCAAAGTTCTGATATTACCTGCCTAAAACGAGCATGAATGCTCCTACCGACGTTATGGAATGCAGGGAAGATGCGAGCACGAAAATCAAGTGGGCGATTCTGACCTTGGATTACCCGTAGTTAGTCATTAATTATCGAGAATCTAATACGTAGGAAAAACTATCAATTTTTTTTTAAATTTATTGTAATTATGCTAATTCAGTCCTAAATTAATTTTTTTTACCAATTGAAGTCGTAAAACTCTTTCATTTGTGTCGATCCAGTCCATTAGGCTAATTTTGGATGACGTAGATAATTTTTAATAGTATTTTAATAATTTTTTGATTTTATTTTATTTATTTTTTGTCCTCCTTCCTCCTCCAGTCGATAGCTATCGAGGTCGATCTCGCCAAATCTGGACGAGGCCACGCCCTCGTCTCTGGCCGATCGTCAATCCAGTGATTGGCGAGAGGAAGAAGGAGAATGAAAAGAGAGAGAGAGAGTCAGCAAATAAAATTTTGAAAAAAATATATATTAAAATAATATTAAAAGTTGCTACGTTAGCGTCGGCCGGATGGACTGAAATTGACGCTAGTGCAAAAGTTTTATGGCCCAATTGGCAAACGAAAATAATATTTAAGGATAAATTGACATAATTGTAATAAGTTTATGGCTATTTTAATAACTTCTCCAAATTCGTGTCATGGACCTTAATCTATGCATGTAAGTCCATTTCTTAATCAGCAACCTGATTGCCCCCATCCCCTCCCCCCCTCCCCAACCCAAAAAAAAAAAAAATCAGTAGTCCAATCTTATAAGACTCAGTTATTTTTTCTTTTCTTTTCTTTTCTTTTCTAACGAGATCCTCTGCCCCTCGATGTCTCCACAAGATAGTTCATCCATCGATTTCCATTCTTGCATGAGAATAAAATTACCCATGCAAATTTATAATTAATGTATCGATGGTTGAGATATGTTGAGACATTGATGACGGCTTCGGAAGCGACGGAAGATCCCTGCCCTCTTTTTTTTTTTTTTTCATATTAAGTAGATATATCTTCCCCGGGGCAATATAAGGGTTAGGAGGCCAAAAAGAAGACAATCGGAGAAATCCTCGAGCGCGATCGAAATGTGTCGCGGACCGCCTGCTCAGAATTATATGGAGGTTCTCTCGTTATTAACCTAACCTCCTAAACCGAGCACCCTTAGCGATTATCTGTTGCTCTACATAGACTTTTTCGAAGGGACGGTCACATGGTGTCCGGATCTCGACAAGAACTATTATCCTCAAAGTGTGGGCGCTGCTGGCTTCGATGCCGAATTAAGGAATGATCCACCCCGCTGCGTTCGCGACCCTTTGCGCTGTCCTAACGATCTCGACAATTTCATGTGTTCTTTCGCCGCAAATTTCAAAGCTGGGTATATTCACGGGGAGGGATCGTTAGGAGGGGGGAGCGGGGGAAGATGCTCCTAAAATGCCTTTAACAGGGGTCAAGAAATCGCCGGGGCAAAGTTGGGTTTTGTCCCTGGAAAGGGGCAAGGCAAAGTCAGCAATAATGAATGAAGTTGTGATCACAGCCCCTAGATATCATCGTGCGTCTAAGATTTGTATAAATTACGACAGGGTCAAAGCAGACGCTCCGCATAGTCCATGGCGTAGTCCGTTCTGGGTTCTTTCTTGGAATCCTGCAATATCATATTGGCAAGGACACAGTTATCCTTAAATGTTTAGATGTATGGAAGCATCATTTCTTAGCTTTGTTTACTCCAACAAGTCAGAACACCAAACAAGACTCTATTAGAGAGAGAGAGAGAGAGCATTTGCGTTCTCAGTTTCCCACATTGCAGAGATTGCCCAAATCTTGGGCTGTCAAACCGTTTCGCAGGTACAACGATCGAGAGAGAGGCATAAGCAAAGTAAAACGACACACTGGGAGTGAGATCAAAATCCAAATGCTGTCTCGTTCCTCTCTCATGCGCACCCCGAACCCGTCCGTCTTCTTTTCATGAATTCGTATCCTTCACTTTGAGGCCCTGTGCATCGCGCTCTCCCCAGCTTCGAAAGCTTCGCCTTTTTTTTTTTCTGTTTTTTTTTTCCCAATCACCCTTTTTCGTTGGAGAGGAAAGATCGCTCCTTTTTCGTTTACTTTTCTTGTTCCTAAGCTCGTGATGGCGGCTTCAATGGCGGCCTCTCCACTCTGCACGTGGCTGGTGGCGGCTTGCACGTCGGTCTCTTTCGAGAGCGAGCTGAAAACGAACCCGTTTCAGTGCTCCAAGAGACTTTCCAAGAGGCTGAGAAGGAAGGTCCTTTCGAACTGCTGTAGCGATACGAGCAATGCCCAGTCGCCCATTTCTGGATTGTTGTCATCTTTCTGTGGATCGAGCATTCAAGGTCTCATGAGTTCGTGTTTGGCTTTCGAGCCTTGTAGCGATTACTACAGATGTAATGCGCTCTCTTCTCTGTTTGGATCGAGAAATGTTGGCATAAATCGGAAGCAGAAGCGCACCAATCGAGCTCGCAATTCTGGTAAAGTTTTTTTTTTATCCTTTTGATGTTAAAAGTACGTTCTTAAATGATTATCGTGTTATTAGCTAGTGTACCATTTGGTCTACTGCTTTGATCTTCATAGTGTACGAGCATCTGGGGGTGGGTTTATTATCGGCCCTTGATGCGTTTTCGTTTGATTTTGATTATTATATTCATTTGCGAGATGCCCTGGGCTAGTTTGGCAAGCACCCATTTGGCTTATTCAAGCGTCTTTCATTCGAAAGTGGATTGATGTGATGTCGATGTGGTTCCCTTTGTTCGTTTGCTCTGTTAGAATTTGATCTGCCTTATGTGAGGAGGTAATATGCGAATCTGATTTTGATTCTGCTTCATGATTTGGCTTTAGAGAGGCATAAAAAAGTTGAGATGCGAATCTCATTTTCGTAACCAAGAAGCACACTGGAAATGCGCCTATCTGCTTTGCCGGAATGTGCTGTTAATCTTGTTCTTATGCGGGTTGGAGCAGTATCTTGAAAATTTGACTCCTGTGGTCCAGGCTTTTGTCTCTAGTTGTGACTCTAGTGTGGAGAAATCAATTACAAACGCAGCCTGAAAAATTTAGAATTTGAAATAATTAAAAAAAAACACCCATCTAGTTGTTCATTCTCGCTCTAACTCTTTAGCTAATGAAAATGAGGTTTTCAAGAATTGGACGGGGACACACTATATCAGTGTCTACTTTGAGATGCTGTGGAATGGGATATAGTTTTCTGGCATCGTGCTTAAAAAATTGAAAAATCTTCTCTAAATATGATATTCCAATTGAATTTGGCGATTTGACTTATTGCTCCAATTTAATCTTCTGATTCAAGCCTGACACTGCAGGGTTGCTGGTTTCAAGCAATAGTTACATAAAACCTAGTCACTTGACATTGTGCCAAGTGTTGTGACAGCAATGTACCCAAGTTCGTGTTCCTTCTTTCGTTGCCTAATCACTTGGCAGTTGAGTCTGCCAAATAATCTTCTCTCTCTTGAAATAATCATGATATTGGCCAGTGCTCTAATGTGAACATGCTCAGAAAGTGATTACTATTTAGAACCACATCTCTTTGCTAGCGGAAAAGAAACTATGAAGACGACTTCCACCGATTTCCTGGAGAAAAACGAGCAGTGATTTGCCACATTTTGACTTGATGCACTTATGTTATATCCCTTAAAGAGATTTTATTCAATTTAAGTTGCCTTTGGTAGCTTCCATGTATGAATTTTATCTGGAGTCAATTCTGTATCTTTATGAGTAATGCTGAAAGATGCTAGTGCTGGCGGTTGCATTACTACATTTGCGAGGTACATTACTAGTGACATGGTTATAAATATAGGAGAAACCATGGCAGTGGCCCTGCAACCCGTTCAAAAAGTTTCAACGATGAAGAAACCTTTAATGAAGCAAAGGCAGGTAGTAGTGACTGGGATGGGTGTGGTAACTCCCCTAGGCCATGATCCCGACATTTTCTACAATAATTTGCTGGATGGTGTCAGCGGTATAAGTGAGATAGAGACGTTTGACTGTGCTCAATTTCCAACGGTACGTCTTGCCTTCCCCTTCTGCTTTTCTTGTATCTAGTTTCTCTAGTTTTCACCTGATGATATTGAGGTATGTTTACCAGAGAATTGCTGGGGAGATCAAGTCTTTCTCAACAGATGGATGGGTTGCTCCAAAGCTCTCTAAGAGGATGGATAAATTCATGCTTTACATGCTCACTGCAGGCAAGAAAGCCTTAGCAGATGGTGGAATGACTGATGATGCTATGAAAAATCTAGACAAAACTAAATGTGGGGTTCTCATTGGCTCTGCAATGGGTGGGATGAAGGTAACTTGATGCTTTTAGTCAACTTTTATGAAGTTAAGGATTGCGTCTTCTAGCCACTGAGATTTTGGATATGGTGGAAAATGGACATGGTCCGCTTATCTGCAGCTTAGACATCGTTGCCTAACT
The DNA here is from genome assembly GCA_028455895.1 of Rhodomyrtus tomentosa. Classification (NCBI taxonomy): domain Eukaryota; kingdom Viridiplantae; phylum Streptophyta; class Magnoliopsida; order Myrtales; family Myrtaceae; genus Rhodomyrtus; species Rhodomyrtus tomentosa. The sequence goes on from JAPCWY010000004.1 coordinate 40,491,530, forward strand.
GTGTCTGGAACTCTGACTGGCATTTCGGAGAATCATGAAATAAAACGGAAAGGATCTTTTTCCAGATGCAGCAGTTTACATTCTGGTTGAGAGCTTTATTGAGAGCCAATCAGACTAGCTGGCCATGTGACTATATCTGATTCATCTGTTCCTTGTGTTTGGTACCTTTTGAATGCACAGGTCTTCAATGATGCCATTGAAGCTTTAAGGATATCATACAAGAAAATGAATCCCTTTTGTATACCTTTTGCAACAACCAATATGGGTTCGGCCATGCTTGCAATGGATCTGGTCGGCCTAATTTTCAATATTTCATTTTCAAAGTGCATTTTGTTCTGGCTGATTTTTCTGATTATAATTTATTTATCAAACTGAAGGGATGGATGGGCCCTAATTACTCTATATCAACTGCTTGTGCTACAAGCAACTTTTGTATACTGAATGCTGCAAACCACATTATTAGAGGCGAAGCTGTAAGTCTTTTAAATCAAAAGTCACTTTGTGATGAATCACTTAATTTTTCTTGGCCAATACTTGTTAAATCAAAAGTCACTTTGTGATGAATCACCTTGAGTCTTTGGGGTTCATCGACCGCCGACCCCAACTAGTTTGGGATAAAGGTGTTGTTGATGTTGATGTTGAATACTTGTTAACATTCAAATAAAGTATAGCTATCCTTGTGGCTCAAACTGCATAATTTTCTGAATATTTTGGGGTCTTGCAGGATGTGATGCTTTGCGGTGGCTCAGATTCGACAATTATTCCTATCGGTATGACTTGCCTCCTCATCTTCAGAATCCATTAAAAGCTGCAGTGAGAGATCTTCCAACGTTTTAATTGTTGCCGCAGGTTTAGGGGGTTTTGTGGCATGCCGAGCGCTTTCACAAAGAAATAATGATCCTGCCAAAGCTTCAAGGCCATGGGACATTGTATAAACATCTAACAACTTGCTTTGTTTCCTCTGCGTTTTTCTTTCTTTCTTTCTTTTTCCATTCAGAAGATTTAGAAACGTCCACATAGATCTTTCTAGACTTTTTACAAATGATACATGAAGCTTTTATTTCTTTTTTTTTCGGAAGAAAATGCTGAGTATTGAATACTGAATTCTTCACTACGTGTCAGGTATTTTAGCCTGAAAATAATTTCACCAATTCAAAGAAAATAAAATTGAATATCTAGTTGTGAAATTTAATTAATGATATGGCTTATGGTGGAGAATAGTGGAGAGAGAAAAAAACATGTTATGAGCCTTGTGACCGTAAATCATTTCGTGAATATGCACTGGAGCCAATGCATCATCCTGATTAAAATGTGAGCATGGCTTTACAGAGTCGTGATGGATTTGTCATGGGAGAAGGAGCTGGAGTTCTGCTCTTGGAGGAACTAGATCATGCCAAGGTACACACACAATTGGTTTCTCTCATTTATGCTTGTGGTCCTGGGGAATGCTGCTCAATGCATCCAGTAACCGGTGCTGCATCTGGTCGGTGTCCGATCTGTGGCTGGGCCAATGTGAGTACCACCGGATCAGACAGTCACCCGGTGCATGGTGCACCGGTTGTGGGTTCACACCATGCTCAAGCCTGGTCACGATTGCTTGTGATTGAAGATGACATGTTAGTATTTCCTTGCAGAGAAGAGGTGCAAGCATTTATGCAGAGTTTCTAGGTGGAAGTTTCACGTCTGATGCTTATCACATGACTGAACCTCACCCTGATGGTAACTTTTCCTTGGAAAAACACATCAATTCTTATTGTCTGGGTAGTGAAGTCTCGACGGTCGCTGAAACTTTTTTAGTTGATTGCCTCTCTCTTTTCTTCCATTTTCTTCCTCGGCTATCTTTGCTATGGATGTTCTTTTCAGCATCATGGGACATTTTCTTTGAAATGTGGCCTGTTTCATGTGGGAGATGGATTGGGAGTTCTGGTAACAAAATAGAGAAAGTAAGAAGGCCTTTCTATTTAATCATATTATCCCGCACTTTTCATACAAGAGGAGTGAAGAGAGACCACCACTTCCAGAAGAACCTTTGATGAGCTTTGTAATTTTTTGGTGTGATTTAAGTTTGTTTGTTTGTTTTTTGTGTGGTGGTTTTGGTCTGAGTAGTATTTGAAGTGGAGTCAACTAAGTCAAGGGCTTTAGCCCAGCAGCATCATTCATGGTCATGGTCTTTGGCATGAAATCGGAGACTACTTGTACTGATTTTTGGGTTCCATCTATTTTCTTCTTGACAGTCAGTGCACATCGAAATCAAACCTCGAACTCACGATCTGTTCTCTAAGCAGGGGTGGGCGTTACTCTCTGTATTGAGAAGGCCTTAGCTCAGGCTGGAGTGTCCAGGGAAGAAGTAAACTACATAAATGCCCATGCCACGTCTACTCCAGCGGGAGACCTCAAAGAGTACAAAGCTCTTAACCATTGTTTTCGCGAAAACAGCAAGGTAGCAGATGTCAATTCTTTGCTAATTCATGTCGAGGTGTATCTGTACCAAACTTTGGCGCCTTAAAAGGTTTTCCCATTTATGCAGTTGAAAGTGAATTCCACTAAGTCCATGATTGGTCACCTACTTGGAGCAGCTGGTGCTGTGGAAGCTGTGGCAGTTGTACAGGTATTGGCCTTTTCACTTTAAGCTATAATCAGGAGACCTTTAAAAGTGCCTCCTCGGAGGATGTCCAATCTGATTAATGTCCTAGCTATAGTAGATTGACAGTACATACAATCTCACTATTTCTCCATGCTAAAGATGAGACTTATTGGACAGACCAGAATTTCATTAAAATCACAGCGTCCTCAATTTTACTCTAAAGCTTTGAGTACGGAATTGTGTTGTCAATGCAGGCAATAAGAACAGGGTGGATTCATCCCAATGTTAACTTGGAAAATCCAGATGAAGGAGTGGTACGCTTTTGCGTTTCCTGTACACTACGCTATTCGTCTCCAATCTTAATATTTTGGACATTAACTGTCAACATCAATTAGGATCCAAGCATGCTGGTTGGCCCGAAGAAAGAGAGATTAGACATCAAGGTGGCTTTGTCTAACTCATTTGGATTTGGCGGTCACAACTCATCGATACTATTCGCCCCGTACAGATGAATCGTCCTCGGCGGGCTTTCGGTATGCTTCTTCGCGTTTGATATTTCCTGTCTCTTTGGACATTTGATAAGAGATGCAAATGTTTTGGGGGAAACAAATTAAACTTGATAGGGCAGGGGACTCTTGGTGCGACTCCGATGTCTTTTTCCTCTTGTGGGATGGTTTTCGGATGGGCGTTGGCATTATAGCACATGTAATGATGTGGAGTTCACCTATAGGATGCCGAATGCTCAGTCATAAGTAAACCTCCTCGCGCTTTATAGATAGTTGTCGTATACAAATGGAATTTTGCCGGACAGCACAATGGAGAGGAGAAGAATCCAAGGCCAAGACATGTTGCTAGTCACACTCTTCTGCCAAAATTGTTATTGTGAATTATTGCTAGTCATTTGTAGCCACACTATAGGGCATGCATGATGCAGCCAGGTACACCTTACTAACTTCTCGTCTTTCTTTCTATGTAGACATATATTGAAAGACTAGAATGTTACAGTGATCAATTTCTCGCAACTCATAATCCGGCGAGCCTCTTACGCTATTTTGGTTTTCTTTCGGCTCCATCTGTTGTTCTGTTTCTTCTTTTTCAAATTTTCTTGCCCTTTTCTCATTGGTTAATGGGATGCCGATGATGAGTAGGAACTATAGCGGAACACTTTAGTATATTCGTGTTCTAGGGAAAATATGGACACTGGCGTGAAAATGAACAGAATGTGTCTGCCACGAAGAAGTCCGCGAGAAGTCCAAAGTGAAAAAAGATGTTAAAATCCTCAAGCAGCCCCCCGGGACCGCTTGCAACACATTCGAGTAGGATTTTAGGGTCTTTCGCATTTTGAACATAAAGAATAACAAACTCATTGCAGAGGGGACCAACAAGGACAAACCAAATGTTCAGGATGCAGCCGACGGATGCTTACAAAATTGCTCAGTCCATATCATCTGTAATAATATTATATGTACAGCAAAATTGCACCATAAACCAATTGGTCTATTGATTTTAACACCAGGTATCTCGCAAATTTTTAAGAACTAATTCACACAATCACAAGCATCCAAATGATGCCCAATATGCTGGACATTGTCAGATTTTCTAATCACTTACCTTTCTTTTTGCCTGCTTTATTGCCCCTCCTTTTTAACTTAGTGCTTTTAAGGGAGAGTGCGCTCGAGGCACTCTTGCCTTCAAGCATTTTCGTCATCTTCACGACGCTTGCCATTCCTCTCCTCGCTGCTGCCCGATGCTCTGGTCTCCGGCTCATCATCTTACGGTCAAGAGGCCAGTAGGCATAGGGCTCAAGCTTGTCCTTCCTCTTCAAGTCTCCACGAGCTTTTTTACTAGCATACTCATTCCCTGTGTAAGCCCAGCCCGATTCTGACGTCTTTCTGCGCTTCTGAGCTTTCCTTGAAGAGTCCATGGAAAGATAACTACCAGCTTCACTCCTGGAATCTGAAACTGGGTGGGCAGCCGAGGACTTCGTTGACCTCTCTCCCTCGTGGATGACTAGACGGCCTTCGGAGTCTATCTCTATATCATCATCTGACTCTGCCTTCCGTTTGCCTTGCTGAGATCCTCTAAGTGCTGACCTCATTTTCTGCCGATCAAGCAAATCGAGAGGTTCGTCCTCCAATTGGTCCATAAGGTCTTCTGGCAAGCTCTTGGCAGATCTATGCGATCTCTTGGACCTAGATAAATTGAGCATTGGTATGAGTCCAATAGTTGGACGATAGCAGGCTGTATGTCTTTACAATATTAATTCGGCGGAATAAACTATGTAATTTATCGAACAGTCTAAAGAAAGCCCTTCAAAAGTACAAATAAAATGAGAAGTATCCATGAGGCAAATGGTTCCTATTTTGCAGCAAAATAATCTAAGTAGTACATCAAACAGTGTAACAGAAAGCTCTTAAAAAAGATTAGTGAAATAAGATGTGCATGAAAGAGGAAAACCTTCCTCCTGTCTGGCTCAAATATGCACAAGCTGCTAATATTTTGAGCAGAAATGTCTCGCCTGCCTAAAACACGTGCATAAAATTTTTGCAGGAGCGCAGCATCAAGTACCCACCGTAATGAAGTAGCCTTTGACTTAAACAATGTGGAAGCCCTGCTCCGTCTGCCAATATTTGTCTCACCGTCCATATAATCAGTCTCGCCATCTGTGCTTTCTTCATCACCGGAATCAGAAAATATCTTTGTATGATTCCATCTGCTAAGCCCGACGAGGGAGATAGAGAGATCAGGATTAGCAGAATTAATCATTCTGATGGATGTGGTAAAACAATGTAAAAGGGGCAACTGATCTAGGTCTGTACTAGATGGTCTCAAAGGGGGGCAACTGATCTAGATCTGTACTAGATGTCTCATGCATCACCATTTATGTTTGCAAATTTGTTGGACTAAAGCATGGTAATCATCAGCCAGAAAAAAAGAGGCATAAGACTAGTCTGAGCTTGCTTGCTGCTGCCTCAATCTTTCCAATTGCACATAGTTCAAAGCACGCATATATAATCAGCATGAGAGGGGAATTTTAAACATCCCTAGCCATGTATAATAATAATTAATTTACCAGTCCAGCCTGGTACTGTATGTCTTACAGAACCCAAGCATCCTTTCCATAATTAATTAGGGAAAAAACAATAAACTAGGATGTCCTTAAGAATTAGGCTTGAGGATTTTTTTCGATTTGAAGGCCCTGGATAGAAGTTTTGTGTGTAGAGTTAAAGCACGAGAAGTTAGGGAGGCATTAAAAAAGATGAAGACTAGTAAAGCCTTGGAACTCGATGGTACCCCTATTGAAGTGTGGAGATGCTTAGGGGATGTAGCAATAAGTTGGTTGACTAGTCTTTTTAACAAGATACTCTATATTAATAAGATGTCTGATAAATGGAGGAAGAATATACTTGTGCCTATATACAAGAGCAAGGTGATATCCAGAATTGTTCTAACTATAGAGGCATCAAGCTTATGAGTTACACAATAAAGCTATGGGAGAGAGTTACTGAGAATCGTTTGAGAATAGAGATCAAGATTTCTGTCAATCAATTTGGATTTATGCCAGGAAGATCTACCATGGAGGCTATTTTCTTGATACGACAATTGATGGAGATATATCGAGAAAGAAAGAATGACCTCCATTTGGTGTTTATTGATCTCGATAAGGCATATGATAGGGTTCCAAGAAAGGTTTTGTAGTGAATTCTTGAAAAAAAAAAGTACCTTCAAAGTATGTCGAGGCAATCAAGGACATGTATGACGATGCTACTACATATGTTAAGTCTTGTAATGGCACATCAAGTTATTTTCCAATCACAGTAGGCTTACACCAAGGTTCTGCTTTGAGCCCTTACCTTTTTTGCCATGGCTATGGATAAGCTAACAAAAGATATTCAAGATGAGGTGTCGAGGTGTATACTATTTGCAGTGATATTGTGCTTATTGATGATACCGTGGCTGGGGTTAACGCTAAGTTAGAAGTATGGAGAAGCACATTAGAGTCTTAAAAGATTTACGCCAAGCCGAAGTAATACGGAATACTTGAAGTGTGAGTTTGACACGGCAGGAAGAGGGGATCAAGAAGCCATAAATATGCTCGAACAAGAAGTACCCAAGAAATATACATTTTGACATCTGGGATCAATATTGCAAAAGAAATGAGAGATTGATGAGGATGTAAACCATAGTATCAGAGCAGGTTGGATGAAATGGCGCAGTGCATCGGGATTTTTGTGTGATCGCAAAATTCCTCTTAGATTAAAAGGAAAATTTTGTAGAACAACAGTCAGACCTGTCATGTTATATGGGGATGAATGTTGGCCAACACAAAGGAAACATGAGCATAAAATGAGAGTAGCGGAAATGAGGATGTTAAGGTGGATGTGTGGTTATACAAGGATGGATAAGATAAGAACTGAAGAGATTCAACGAAAAGTTTGAGTAGAACCGTTGACGGAAAAGATAAGAGAGCATAGATTGAAATAGTTTGTACATATCCTCCGAAGTCCCTTAGATGTATCGGTACGAACAGAAGTTTGCTATCAAAAGCATAACACGAAGAAAGCAAGAGGTCGACCGAAACTTACTTGTGGGAAAGCAATAAAACAAAATTTAATGGAGTGAGAAATAGATTGGCGTACGCTTTGTCTTAAGACGGAATGAAGGAAGTCTATTAGTGTTGTGAAGGGGTAGTGTATAGATAGATATATTTATTTATTTATTTTTACACATTTATCTCTTTTCTCTCGCTTGATTTATGCTTTTATTTTTATGATTTTTTGGGGTTCATTGACCGCCGACCCCAACTAATTTGGGATGAAGGTGTTGTTGATGTTGATGTTGAAGGCCCTGGACAATTATGGGTATTCCTTATTCCTTTCCGAGTCATGCTGGAGATAGAGAGGTCTGAACAAGATTGCAGGATGATGCTCACCAGAAAGTCTCACGAAAGCTGAACATAGGATGATTGCACATGCCTGTGCCCTTGCTTTTGAGTGTTTTTGTGTGTGTGTGTGTGTGTGTGTGTGTGAGAGAGAGAGAGAGAGAGAGAGAGAGATACGAAAAGACCTACGTAGATAATCCCCAGCCAGGAAAAAAAAAATGAAAAGGGGAAAAGAAGAGTCATAGCAATCCTATGCGGTAATACGACACCGTTTTATCCAAGCAAAGTCAATACATAAGTGACAATGTGACATGCGGAAAATGTAGACAGATGATCTACCAATCTGAATTTGTGAGCATTTGAGAGAAGGAAACAGACACCTGGATGTGGTGGCCTTTGACAAATGAGATCTACTTTCCTCTGAATTAGAAGCATGTTTCCTCTCTTTTCGCTCCTTGATCTACATTGGAGAAATGGTTAGCAAAAATTTCAGAGGACATTTCATAGAATTCCACGGGAAGATGATAAAAGTACCTTTCTTATATTAGCAAGGAGTTTCATGTGTTCTTCAGGCATTACAGCCTTTACAGCATCCAAGCCACATTTCTTGACTAGCATTTCCAGGAGGACTTTAACCTATTGAAAAATAGTAAGCAGAAAAATCAAGCCTTGCAGTAATATCAGTTAATAGCTCACTCGCAGCATGATGGGGGCGAGATTTCCCCAGACAGACAACAAACAATGACTTATATCCCTTATTAAGCACAGATAGACAACAACCAACGATGCTGGATCTGGCCATCAAATAGACAGCCAGAGACAAACTTATTCGATGATTCAACAGCGGAAAAGAAAAAGCAAAGGATGAAAAGGGAAAATTGAAAGACTGAAAGAACTGCAGCAGAAAAAAGCAGCTGCAGCCCCACTATATCTCTACACTTATATCCCTCATTAAGCATCTACCTACATATGGAAGAATGAAAACAAATGGTTTGACATCAATGTGAAATTCGTATTAACGTTTTTCGACAGTCAAATTAATGACAGTAGCTTCTTTAGTTAGGTAAAAATATTCCTCTGAACATGAAACCTTAACCTCTATAACACCAAGCAACTTTAAGGAAAAGGATTCCCAGCTTCATCAACAACATCAACATCAACATCAACAACACCTTTATCCCAAACTAGTTGGGGTCGGTGGTCAATGAACCTCAAAGAATCATAAAAATAAAAGATTCTCAGCTTCATCAGATCAGAAGAAATCCAGAAATAGTAACACACATCAGAAAAGAAGAAAGCCTGGGAAATATAGAACAGAGGAAACATATGACTAAAGAACAACAAAAACCTTGCAGTATAAGACACAACTTAGTTTAAGAAAAAAGGAGATAATTTGAAACCTTGGATTTAAAATGATTTTTTGTGTTATCTTGCCACTTCAACAAGCCTTCCACCATGCTCCCCAAGTGCATTTGCAACCAATCAACTTGAGATTTGGCAACCATTACCTTCAGAAGACCTAAATTTGCCTGCATAAGTAAAAGGACTCCATGAAACAAATCACATGCAATTACATTAAACCAACATCCACACAAACATAAAGCAGAACTTAACCTTAATTATTTCTCTGTTCTTTCTCTGAAGAAGAAGAAATGTGGAAGGAAGAACATTGTATGCACTTGAGACAAGATCTGTGAACTCATAAGCCAAGCGAGCCAAGCCTTTCGCTGCAGCACTGATCATATGAGGAGTTTCACCTGCCAACCCTCCAGCTACCTGCTCCAATTGCATAGCTAAAGAGTAAGTACTAATCATTACTATGCCTTGCTCAATTTTCAGAACCAATATCCCCAGACAGAAGGCAACATGACCAGAAGCTGGACATATAAAATGTGGCCATAAAACTGGCACTTAGCACATATGTCAACTTAGAATCAGCAATCAATAACCAGATAGACTACAAACCATGTTAAAAAATTGAAGCAAGTTCTCCTTTCTTCCACCCTTTTCTTCATCACCACATGCATGCCCAATTTCCACAAGGATGTCATATGCCCTGTTTCTTGTCTTCTTGTTAGCCTGTAAAGGAAAAATATAATCTAATATAAGCATCTTACCAGGAACCTGATGAAACCGATAAAAAGAAAAAAAAGAACAGCAGATATATCATATGAAGTAACAAAATAAATAAACTTAGTCAACATAACGTACCTCTTTCAATGCTAATATTATCTCAGTTAAGAACGAACAAACAATCTCAGGTTTGGTTTTGTCTGAACCATCCTACAAACGAGGAAGAATTTTTAAGTGTTTTAACCAATGAAAGGATGGCTATTCAAAGCATCGAGAAAGAGTCAAAATAAATCTCACTGCTTCACCATTTCGACCGATCATATCAAACGCAAATTCGTAACTTATATAACTGTTTGGGATTCAGAAGTGAAAGAAATCATTTTATACTTTGTTAATAAGGTAACAGAACGAATTTCAAGTACTTAGGATGCTTCCGTTTGGTAAGATGTGCTTCCACAGCGTGAGCTTTAGTGCATTTGTCGTTGAATCCCCCTTCCAACAAGGTTTTGGGCAGGAGTATCAATGACAAGTCATGCGCGAAATGTTCATGCACATCTTGAGGAGCTCTTCCTGAGTCAACTTCTGGGGACACTTACTTTCTAGTTTGATCGGTCGAAGCGATCTCAAAAGAGATTTATGTTATTAGTAAAGCGCCGCATCTGCTGTTTCTACAACCTTATTGGACTTCAGGGACTTTACGGCAGAGTACTCGGAGGGAGAAGGCGTCTCACAATCCTTTTTGACGCCAAAGTTTGATCAACCCCAAATCCATCTATATAGATACTCTATTCCAATAGGTAAGCAGATAGTCGGGATTGGGAAAAGTAATGATGGGGAGGATAGGAAGGTCACAAGACTAGAAGGGATTTCAGAATTGCGGCTTTGAATAACGACCTTAAATATCTGAATAGATTGGAAGAAGGTTTTATCGTTCGTAATCAGCGGAAGAGCTAGAGTGTCAACCTTAGAAAGATGGACTATAAGAAAGTACAAGCATCCGAGCCTATGCCGTTTTGCTGAAAAATGACTGGTTGGTAGCACTTCGACCATAAGCTTCAGCAACTCCTCGAGCTTCGATGAAAGAAACCTTCCATCACTCTTGAAAAACAGAAAACAAAACAAAATTGTAAGTGACTTAACACAGCCAATGTTTGTCAAATAAAAGCTAAACACCACAAAAACTTACAATTATCAAGCTAGGGAGTCAGATTAAGTTTTTCAAACGGGGCTCCTAACGCCTTCCGTTCATAGATTCAAATAAAACGCACGAAAGGAATTGTGTTTTTTTTTTAAGTCAGGTGAAAGAAGAGTCGACCAATTAGGACTTGGAGTCTGGCTTTCGATATGCATAAACTGTCTTGCTGCCGACAATGAATTCAATCTCATTCCATCCCATGCTTTATCAAACTTCATCATGATCCAACGGAAAGATGCAGATATAATCAGTTGCACTGATGTGATCAAGACCGAACCAAAGAGATAAGTACCTTAAGCATTGCCGAAAGAACTTTGTACGCCTTCTTCTGGATAACACCGTCTGAATCCTGCAATGAAGCCTCAGATTTTGTTACCTCGACCGGCAGCCTGTTTTTCAAATCATCTTGAGTAAAACAAGGAATAACAAAACTAGGTAGATTCACTGTCTAACCTGCAATGCTGGCTGTATAGCTTTAAACAGAACATCAACCTCTGCGACGTTCAGTCCAGGCAAAAGAGAAGCAGCCAAGTCAAATAGCTTTCCCCTGCACATATTGTGACCGGAAAGCTAATTTGTCAGTGAATCCAGCATCTGCATTCACTTTGGCCAAAAGATTACGGATGCAAACAGGGAAAAGGAATGACATCAAACGGACACAACTAAACACAAGCTGTGAAAAATCACATGAACAAGAGTGAAGTGAAGGACAGACCGAAGAACAGAAGGTGAACTTTCATTGGATAAATCATCACTTCCCATGGGGTTTGGCTTTCTAGAATTGCGCACTTTCCCAGCTTCCAGGGTAACTTTCAGTAGCTTCTGCATTGTACTTTTATATAGCCTCGATATTACCGCTTTATCTGCTATTGAAGAAAATGCAGCAATTGTAGACTGCATAGAGTGCAAATAAAGTCACTATCAAGTATCAACCCATCTAACGACAGCGCCAAACGACACAATGGTTTCAGAACAAAACTTGGCAAGACTTGTTACGAAGCTCATGGCACAGTTTTCATCAAATACTAGAACCAGGACCATTCCTTAGGTAAATAGTACACAAACATGCTTAGCTCATACTTTTTTTCACCAAAAGCTCATTCAATGCACATGGAGGCACACGGTTCATTAGATCTAACTAAACAAGAAAAGTTATAGTACCTGTAAACAGCCACCGTCATCTTTTTTGGAATTCAGAAAGATTCCAGACAAAACTGACAGAAATTCACGAGCAGATGACCTCAACACACTCAAATTATCAGTGGCAACCTGCAGAGTGTAACAATACACAGCTTTCTCTGCAGATGTACCAAACTCAGTGCCTGAAGATTCATCATTTTCATTTAAAACCCTTTTATTCTGATCAATGAGTAGCTGCAGGCTGGAACATATTACACCACGGACATCAGGTTCTTCACGAAGAGCTCTGCATAATGCATTCTCCAAGTCTTTCAAACTTTCAGCTGTATACACAGCATAGTTGCAAAACGATGGCAGAAGGGACCATAAAGAATATACAAGGGCGTCTGCACTTCTAGCTGAAAAGACTCTTCCTTCTAGCTCAAGCTGACAAAAGTCATGTGTAACTAACAGAACAAATTGGAGGCAGCAAATTTTTTAACTGAGCTCTAGCTCCATACCTTATGTGCTTTCTGTTTTATTAGACCAACTGAATCGAGAACTGTGTCCATGAAATAGCTCAAGTGGGCACCTACAGTGTACTGCTTCAAAACTGGGAAAAGCCAGACATTCACCTCAGATAGGTCATCAGACTCCAAGTTGAGGGGGAGAAGGCTCAAAAACATTTCAGGACCAAGGGCGACAACTGCCGATCCAACACATTCATGCAACTACACCACAACCGCATTTATAAGTCAACAGGAAAAAATCAGAAATAACAATACTTTGTTTGAACGCGAGCAAAAGCGAGAATCAACCAAGTATAAAGCGCAAGTGGAAATCCAAAATACAATTCATTCCCATTAAATTTCCAGACGCACTGAACCCTCACCAGCTCAAATAAGATTGCCATTATAAAATTGAACTGATAGCGGACTGCATAGATATTCATAAATAATCTAATCATATCTCACACGCGGGGAGAGAGGGAGGGAGGGAGGGAGAGAGAGAGAGAGAGAGTAAATGTTCACGTGATGAGCATTTCCAGTTGAGAAAGTTGAATTCCAAAATATGCAAAATCAGATTATCACATTCGTTCCACAATCCTTTCAAAACACCAATAACCCAACAGGTCAAGGTGAAAGCTTGCCAAGGAAACTGCCAAGACTTTTGCTAAGAACACATAATTGCAACTGGCATAGAGAAGTATGCAACTCCCCAAAATATCAACATCCGCAAATAGAAACGTAAGCTGGAGCGCATCATGAAGGGACCTACGTAACCTAGAAAGAGTTCGCCTAGTAACAACTGCAGTTAAATAAAAAAATACCTGTTTCCTGTAAGGAAAATCTTCATCAGGCAACTTCTGTATGTCTCCCAAGCTCTTAAGCGTTCCTCTCAGAAGATAAGAAGCATTATTTCCTGATAAAGAGAAGTTTTTGTATTTTGGGAGGCTTGTTTACAAGAAAAAGTACATACAGATCTTTTAGGCGAGCCGAACATACACAATGGAAGGCAAGAATGTGACTCGTTTAGATTATTCCAGCATATAGCAAAGAAACACAAACCATGGGAGATGAGAGAGTTGACAAAACATGTTTACCACTGTACTGCTTAGAATAATCATAATTTCTTAGGATTATAGGACTAGAAAACTGCATCAACTTTAAATGATGCTAAGAAGTCACCCCATTACAATTTATACAATTTTCAGCATACTTAATGATAACAGAGCCTCGGAAGATGAATATCTCGGTTTGGCTAGAGAAAGAGAAAGAATACCTAATTTTTTAAAAGTAGCTGAAATAATTTGGAAGGCTACGTCCCAGACAGCACTAAAACGATAATCCAGCAAACTCTCAATAGTCACACAAATTCTTTCGATGCAAGTTGGTCCAGACTTTCTTGATTCTGTGTTTGCATGTATCTTGATCTGCTCCACTCCCTGATTGATCAAATCTTCATCGATGCAATAGTCTATGAGCCTCTTGAATGTTTCTGCTGAAGCAAATATGGCTTCCTCATGCTCGGATGGCAGAATCTCTACCAAAGAAAAGAGGGAAACATGAGATAGCATTGATTTTGTTACATCTCGCGGACAAAGAAACTAAACACCAACTTAAAAAAGAAATCCAAGACGTGTCGAAATGCAAATTGGGCTACTATATCTTTCGATTTAAAAGAGGAGGAGGAGCTATTGGAACCGATGACTCACCTCTAAGTGCACTGAATATCAAAGGGAGCTTAACAACACATATTTGCCTATTCAAAGAATAAACTTTTCTCATTCCAGCATCCAGCAAACGAGCAGCAAATGTCAAGCCATCCACAGATGTTTCACTTGTAGATACTAGATGAGCTAATGAGCATAATAAATCAAGCAGGGCTTCGGCAGACACTTCTGAAGTTGGACATAGACAAAGAGCACTCAAACCATCTGTTATGCGCCTTGTAACAAGGGGCTGGCGAAGTTCCAAAAGGGTTTTGAAATACTTAAGGGTATTGCTTGTATACTTCAATGACATGAATGGTAGACACTCTTTCAAAGAGTCGAGGACATAAAGAACTTCCTGCGCTCCTCTAGATCCTTCTGTAGCATCTCCTTTTGATCCACCAGCAAGCAGAAGGAATCTTTCAAACATGCTTGTTAATCCTTCACTTGCGGGCACTACTGCCGATGCCCCATGAAAGCTTTGTAAAACATCCCGTAGACAGAGGTGTGATTGCCTTCTTATCTGTTGAGCATCAGCAGGAAAAGTACTTTCATTACTTTAGCTTCGTGTATCGAACATCATGAGAAGACACACACACAGAAATTGCTCCATTTGAAATATTCAAAATTTTCATTTCTCGAAATGCTACCTAATAAATGATGAGTAGTCTAAACTCTCAATTCTAGTAAAATCACCAAAAATGAATTATAAAAAGAATAAATCAACAAAACTAAAAGTTAACAATAACTGCCAAGGAATTGTCGCAGCAGGAACCATTAGACCTGCATTGATCTTTCTCGATCCCAAAACTGCAAATTAAAGAAATGCAAAAGGCAACTATAGAAACAAATTCTACCCGCAAGCCAGTTCACACAGATAGAAAATATGAAACACCCGATGAGACAACGTTCCTTCGATGAATAACCTCATTTTTCTAGTCGAAATCTACCCACTACCATCTTAAATCACCAAAAGGTCATCCAGAGGCCAAACAAAAGTGACCTTCGGTTGCGAGTCAGTCACAAAACCGAGCAAAACTCCGTACAATTGCGCCACGTTAGGCCAATTCGCATCCTTAGAAACGCTCAACAAATGGGAAATGCACTTCAAGCCCGAACCCACAGCTCCAGGAGGCAAAGAACCGCCGCGGACCACCCTGAGGACTAGCTCTGACATATACTGACTCCTCTTCCTCACGACGGAAGCAGAAACCTTAGGCAATAGCAGGCAAAGTAGCGTCATCAGCGACTCAACGACATGACCCTGAGGATCGGGGCCAGGGGAGGCGGAAAGGAGCTTGTCGAGCGACGAGCACGTGGCGCCGAAGTAGGCGATCGGAGTGCAAGGCAGGTTCTGGTCCTTGAGCTCCTGGGACATGGCGCCAACCACGGCGCAGAGGTGCTGGTGGTCGTCCTGCGTGGAGCCGGCGAAGCGGGACAGAATCGAGCTGCAGAAGTCGTCCTCGACGGCGGAGTCGTGGGGACGTAGCGACGCCGCGTCGAACTCGATGCCCTCCATGGTTGGCGGAGAAGCGAACTCGGGCGTCGTGGGGGTAGCGGAGCTCGGACTTCAGTGGCGGATTGAGGAAAAAACCTTAGTCGGTGGGAGTGGGAGACGAGACGACGACGAGGACGACTGAAAAGCTTAGGGTTTTTCAAATGGGCTTGGGCAAAGGCTCGAACGACATTGCTAGGCCCAGTCCAACTAAACCAGCCATGAGTCAGATCTGAATTGCCTGCCTTTTCCTTAGAAAGACAGGCGTCTGCTCTTGAGTTTCGAGCCGTTCATTTTTGAACAGACAACCTAGATTTCCTTTTTAGGGGGTAACATTTTGAGTTTTTTATTTTATTTTTTTAGTAATGATATGGGCCGTTCGTTCATAACACAGACGGCTCGAATTTTAAGGACATGCGATTTCTTTCTGTTTGGGTTCAATCAATGGCAATTGGCAAATGCAGCGGGCATATGGATCTGTCCAGTTTGTGGAGGTCACGCCCCAGCCTTCTATGGGCCGCATCGCGTCGGCCTAGGATAGTTCGAGGCCCGACGACAGGCAATATGAAAACGAAAACTTGAGACAATACGACATCGATAAGTATGTGACGATTTCATTACAACCACTCAAAAAATGCCCCTACTGGAAATATCAGAGTCGTCGTCGTGTGGTGAGAACTGAGAGGCAATAAGTTGTTTTCTATTCAAAAGAATTATTGGCAAATGGTGGCTTTATGGACAATAAACCGAGCTCCATTTTGTAGGATGAATCGCTTTCATCTCAAAGCACGCCAGATGATTAGGAAAATTTGTCAAAAAACTCATTGTACAACTGCCGATTCAGAGTGAAAATTCAATACTAAATCTTTTGATATTTGTCGATTTAATTTCTAGACATTTTAATCATGTTAATTTAGTTATAAATCTTTTGAAAACTTCTCAGTTTAGTCCTTCTGGTCAATTCTGGCAAAAAATACTGATATGGCGCTGTATTTAAGGCTGATTATCCTATGTGGCACGATCGAGCCGACGCTAATGTGTACAATTTTTTTTACATCTTTTATGAATTTTTTTATTTTCTTTTTATTCTTTCTTTCTTCTTCCTTTGGCTGGTCATCATTAATCCCGCCTGACTAGCCAGAGGTAATGGCCAACAAGGTCGACCTTGTCCGCCACTAGTGAGGGCAAACCAGGCCGCACCTGGCCAGTCAGATGAGGTCAACCTCATCTTACCATTGGTGAGGCTCGACCCTCCCTAGTTTCAACAAGGAAGAGTTTCGCCCAAAGCTGGTGAGGTCGACCTTGCCTTGCCCCTAGTGAGTGGCCAAGGTTGGCTAGGTCACTGGTGAGGTGGACCTCTCTAGCCCCGCAAGGACAAGCCTAGCCTCGCCTAGCGATGGCGAGGTTGAGCTTATGAAGGGTCGATCACCGACCATCATTGAGGCCCAGTAATCGGCTAGACAAAGAAAGAGAAAAAAAATGAAAGGCCAGAAAAGGGAAAAAGAAAATATTTAAAAAATATAAGAAATACATGTCAAAAAATTCGTACTAGACCGACTATACCACGTAGGACAGCTAATGTTGCTTAGATTGTTATATGAGCAATTTCCTATCAAAATTGCTGGAATGATTAACTTGAAAAATCGTTAAAATGTTTATGATTTAATTAGCAAATCATCAAAATGTTTATAACTATAAGACAACAATTGAAATGTTTAAGGCTAAATTGTCCGCCGTACATTATGTTTAGGATTTCCCATATGATTTTTCCCACATGATCATACAAGAACACGGGGAGCTATACTTGCCGTTAATGAATACCGCAATTCGAACTCGAGATTTAAACCTAGAAAAGACAGATTGCAAATCGAACCCGAATGGCGAAACGAATATTCGGAAAGATCAAATGAAGCAAAATCGAAAGTCCATGTCCCGTCCGGCTGCTTAATTTTGAACCAGACGCGAACGAAAACGACAAGGAAGGGGCGAATCCTCCAATGACGAGGAGATTTACGCTTTACTTACGATGGCGCGATGTTGCTGAGAAATGCAAGTGAAGACAGAGACAGGACATTGGTCGAAGATTATCATGGGGGCATTGGACGAAGATTATCATGTGGGCGAGACTGATGACACGCCCCGTGGTCCCTCAATCTCGCTTGATGGCCGCCATTGCTTTGGCTTGTCCCTCGTTTTGTGGCGTCCCGTGAAAGACGACGTAGCCCACAAATGTTCGTTGCGACTGCGAAAGAGTGGATACCTGATGTTTTGGTGGGTGAAGGATAGGGAGAGCGTGCATCGAGCGAGGAGGATGCCCGAAAGCCGAGTTTTGCGCGGCGCCAACGTCCCCGGGTGCGAGGACAGGCAAATCTCAAATGGTCATCTGTGGTTGTCCTCATGTGGCGTGAGGGCATTGTGGAGGCCAGAGTTGCCTCGATTTGAGTCCACGTGTTAGAAATCTTCTCCCATTGAAATCCTCACCCTCCATGTGTGTGGCCCTCCTCCTTTACCATAACGGTAGAGCGTGTGGAGAGTTCCGTAGAGTGAGTAGGCGTTTACCTAGATTCAAATACAAATAAAACGGGTCAATCTCGATCATTAATCCCGCGGGTCCTGCCCAAGCTCAGCTCTCGAGATCCGCACGATCATTAGATCAAATTGTGTCCAATCTATGGATTCAAGTCCAATCAATGTTTTGTTTTGCCAACCACGTAAAGCTTTGCTTGTGCTCAGTTTAGGGTCAACAGCGGTCTGCCTAAGAAAAAGGAACGTCCTAATATCTCTTGTTAGGGAGAGGGTTGGGTGGGCAACCTAGGCAGCTAGTCTCATCAAACATTGGGCGACGCCACAAAACACCGGCATCTCCCGAGCTACTGTTTGGCAAGAAATAGGACTTCATGTCCGCCAAAATTGCCTTCGACCACGTCGTGTTAGTACAGTATCGAAGCAAGCACAATTGCCTTTTTTTTTTCTTTTTTCTTTTTGACCTTTTTGCCTTTTTGTCGATTGGATAAAGAAAAAATTACTGCACACCTTGAGGACGCCTTATGCTGCACTTTCCCAGGCCAAATATATTCAAGAATTTTTGGAGCGAAATGAAATTTTCCTAGTCATTTCCGCGGGGGTGGGGGTTGTGTGTGTTGTGGGGGTGGAACGGGATTCCCAAACAAATGGGGGGTTCCATCTGCAGAAGGAACTAATCAGCAATCGACCGAGGAATTTGCCAGGAAACGGAGTGTTCCTTGGAGCCAACAGACCAGGCAGATGGAGATAAGACCTTCTCAAGCGAAAGCATGACCAGCAAAGCAACCGCAAAGCAGAGTCCCCGACCCAAGAACAGCACATACCTTCCTGTTCCCCACGATCCCTGTAGGTACCGCCATCTCTGCGGACCTTTTTTTTATGCTGTTGAAGGCGAGGAAGAAGAAGAATCTGATGGTGGGTATGCGCGAGAATTCTGGGGGAGAGTATGGTTTTCTTTAGATAGGTGTCCTGATTTTCTCGTTTTGTCTTCTCTGTTTTTTCATCCAGAGTGTTGACAAAATTCCATTTTTAATTTCGAAAGATCAGTTTAATCCTCACCAAACGGTTCTTTGAATGGTGAGTTCATCGAACTCCGATCTGCAACATGAATTTAAATTGCCCGCGATCGAAGAGAGACTGTAAAATGAGAGAGCAAGAACAGAAGCTCCAACTCGAGAGTATTGCATTCATGTCGTCTCTGGCTAACCAACAAAGTTATGTACAGCTACAACCTCAAAATGCCCAGGAACTGATTTTTAGCTAGTCTACGACACGAATTCAAAGAGTAACGACCTTCTCACGCCTGCCCAGGATCGAAGAGAAAAATTGTAAAATGAGAGAGCAAGAACAGAAGTTGCAACTCGAGAGTATTGCATTCATGTCGTCTCTAGTTTTTAGCTGTTCCAACCAACAAAGCTATATACAATTACAACCTCAAACATCCCAAAAAAATAAAAATCCACACTCCTGATCCTGAACCACCGAGCCATTATTGCACGGGCCACCGGCTACGGCAGCTTTCGACTCTAACCCTATTACACCTACCACACCGCGCAGAGTGAGCCGCCCATCCTTCCGCTCCCACATCTGCTCTCGTCCCACAGCCGCACCACGGCCCCGTTTATCACCCCCGTGTCCTGACACCGGTACCACGACATCTCCCCGTTCCTCGCCTTCAACACCCTCTCCCAGCTCTCCCACCACTCTCCTCCCCTGCAAGAACCGCCCTCCCCGTCGTCGTCGTCCTCCTCCTCCTCCGCCGCCGCCCCCTCGCATCCGCTGTCGTTCTTGTAATAGGCCGTGAACTTCCTGCTCCCTTTCGTCACTCCGTCTCCCAGATCACCGCTGGTATAGTCCGCCGACGTTGAGGCCGCGCTCGAATCGTCGGTGGCTGCCGGCAGGGATTCCTCTGCGGCATCGGCCGGCCGCAACTCCGGGATCGGTTCGAGCCCATCGGACCTGCCGATCGAGCCTCCGTCGCCGCACGGCGGGGCGGACTTGGGCTGGCGACGGCGGCGGATGGTGGAGGAGCCGGCGGCGGCCCTGATGCTCCACACGCTGACGGCGGCGGTCACGGCGGTCACCAGCGTCCAGAGGTTGTTGACCACCATGACCAGCCCCAAGCCCACGTACTGGAACGCGAGCACCTCAACCCTGGATTCTATGGCGTCGTTCATCGCTATCTCTTTCGCCCTTGCCGAGCCTCCCGCGAGGTTGGTATTTTTCTCTCCTTGTGTGTGTGTGAGTGAGTGAAGATGATTAAGATGATGATGAGCACGAGGTTCGTGTGGGAGGGGAGGCGGGTCTTTATACCGTGCAGGGGGAGAAGGGGGGAGGGACGCGAGCCGTCGGATGGAGCAAGTGGGAAGGGGATCTGATGGAAGATGCCGAGAATCGAGAGGCAAGATGCTACATGCCAAGGTAGATGCGTTGCGCGCGAGCTGTGCTCTGTAACCGGATGCGCTTGCGGCGAGATCTTCAGGACACCTGTGATCCGGCGAGTGGTCCTGGGGCTCGATGGCGGACCGCACCTGATGCTGACCCCTCCAACCTACGAATGCGTCCAACATCGGATTCACAGAGCATACGTGAGTGCGACGGTGCTCATAGCCTCATACGTACGAACAAACCGAAAATGGCGGACCGGGGTGGGGCCCAGCCTTAATGATCAGTTTGCGTCCTCCGTAACCGGTCTAACTGATACATGGTTTCTGAGGATAATATGGTAATTTAAGCACTTTGTACTCTGGAGACTTTCCGTTAATACGTGCGTGTCATTCCTTCATTTATCCTAAATATGTATCTGAGAGATGCCAGCATCCGCCAGAGTTTTATCTCTTTAGAGTTGTCTTCCTTGGGACGGTTTGTTCGTGGGAAAATTATTTTCGAAAAATTATTTCTCATATTTTCAGTACTTAGGCGACGAAAAATTAATCAATCTACGAAAAACGTTATTGTTAGACTTCAAACAACAAGATTAGATTTGGGGAAAAAGATTTCCACGAGAAATAAATCATTTTTCCTAAGCCGCCAAAGCAAATGAAAAATAACCAGTTTTCTTAAAATGATTTTCATATAAAAAATATCAAGAAATTTTCCAGTGGAAGAGAGCAAAAGGTAATTACTTGGAAGAAATAAGGAAATCGAGGTATAAGTGCCGCACGATTGAGCGCTCGATTGTGACGTATGGACAGCCATATATTATTATGGTAAACGTTGTAGTTTTAACATAAAACATTGTTAGTACGTAAATATCCTTGATAAATTAATGTGATGCAACATGTGTTAAGAGTACTCTATAAATAAACTTAATCACGGATGGTGTAATTATTGATCATTGTCTAATAAAGTACCTCATATATTCAAGAGGGCCCACTTGATTATCTTAATGGATCATAGTGTATACTTATGTTTATCTTTTTTAATTGGTTGGGAATATGCGGTGGAGTCCGAGGAAGAATATCTCTCTCTCTCCCCCCCCCCCCCAACCCCACCACAAAAAAAAAAAAAAAACCACCCATAGCAATACAAAAATGAAGATTGTCACCAAGGGTTAATCAACAGACGGCGCTAATGCTATCATCAAGCACGAGATATAGTCTCGTCTTCGATTGCATCAAACCTTAACTTTAGCAATCTCTTACATTCGTTCAATTATCAACGATCCCATTACGTATATTGTCATAACTTGTACTTTTCTTAATGAAGCGTTAGACTTCTTTCACTTGCCATATACATGAAATGTTCAATAAAATCCGAAAATATGAAGAAATTTTGGCATTCCAACCCGTCTCCGCGTTGCGCGACGAAGGAAGACCGCGTGATACATATTTTTCGTGCTTTTATCCAATGACAACTTGGCACGCATATATTTATGTGGAATTAAACATGAAAAAATTGAAAATATTCTCGAATTACCATCTCGTTTTTCCTCCTTCTCCATCTTGTTAGTATTCGACACATAACCACAACTAAATAGAGTGTAAGAGAAATTGAGGTAGAAAGTTTATCGAGATTCACCATTGAATTAGAGTTACATCAATAAAAAGATTTCACTATAATTAGCATACCGCATATTTATGTTGCATCACTCAACTAAAGGGAAAATTGTCAAAAAAATTATAAATCTAAATACTTTCCTAAACTTTTTGGATTTATGATAATTCAGTCATAAAGCTTTTTCATTTGTGTCAATTCAATCCAAAACCTTTTGTATTTGTGTTGGTTCAGTCCATCCAACCAACTTTAGACTGCCAGTAATGACATGGATAATTTTTTTTTATTAATATTTTAATATTATTAAATTATCATTTATTTTATTTTATTTTCTTCTCTTTTCTTTTTTTTCCCCTTT
Source organism: Rhodomyrtus tomentosa (assembly GCA_028455895.1). NCBI lineage: Eukaryota > Viridiplantae > Streptophyta > Magnoliopsida > Myrtales > Myrtaceae > Rhodomyrtus > Rhodomyrtus tomentosa. The sequence goes on from JAPCWY010000004.1 coordinate 40,513,967, forward strand.
CTTCTTCCTCTAGCAAGCAGACGGCAACCGACACAACCACCTCCATAGGCTATCCAGAAATAAATGAAAACTAATCAATTTTCTTAAAAATGACAATAATTTCCGGTCTCATGAAATTTTCATGTGAGGGATAGCAGATAAGGCTTAGTTGGGACAAATAAGCAAATCAAGGTATAAGTGTCGCACGATTTGCGACCTAAAATGCCGTCCACGTACGGACAGTTGGTATGTTGGTGTGTTGGTATGGTAATCATGCAGCTTTAACATAAACATTGTTAGTATAGATATCCTCAGCAAATGTGATGCAACGTTTGCCAGGAGTACTCTGTAAATAAACTTAATCGTTGACGGTGTAATTGGATTAAGAAATTTGAGCATTGTCTGATGGAGTAGCTCATATATTCAATAGGACCCACTTGATTATCTTAATGGATCATACTACATACTTATGTTGATCTTTTAATTGGTTGGGAATATGCGATGGAGTCCGAGGAAGAATATTTCCCTCCACCCCCAACCAAAGCCACCTAAAACAAAAACAAAAACGAACTTTGTCATCTAGGTTTAATCAAAAGACGGGCACTAATGCTATTATCAATCACGAGAAATTAGTCCCGTCTTCTATTGTATCAGATCTCTGACATTCGTGAGCAAATATTCAGTGGTATCTTCCCACCACGTCATGAGTTAGTTGACGTGACATGTATTTTTACGCTTTTACCCGATTACAACCTGACACATATATATTAACGTGGAGTTAAACACGAACAATTGAGAATATGCCCGGATCACCAATTATATTCCTCCTCTATTTTGTTCGGATTCGACACACAATCACAACGAAATATAGCGTAAAATCAAAAAAGAGAAATCAAGAAACAGAGTTTGTCTTGATTCGCCCTTAAACTAAGATTGCGTCCATAAAATGATTTCATTGTAATTAACATATCGCATCTTTTTGCCACATCACTCAATTATAAGCAAATATATATATATATATATATATATATACATACAGACACACGTAACAGTATCTATTCATGGATTCAAGTCTAAACTATTGATAAAATACGAGGTCAAACCCAATTCAATAGAAGATTTTCCCGCGATTTCTTATCGACACGGAGTATAAACCATACTCCAATGAATCTACAGCCGCCTTCTGAGCTTGACCTTCGCGCCTCCCCGTCCCTCGCGGGCATTGCGTCCAAGCCAACACTGCGGCGCGTCCAAATCAAGCCAACCCCTTCATTGTTTTGTGGTATGCTTTGGTTTAGTGCATTTGTTCGTCTTCGACGGCTTTATCTTCCTTTGTTCTTCTTCGACTTCTTCTTCCTCTGTGCGTTTGTTCGTCTTCCTCTATGCATTCGTTCTTCTTCGGCTTTGTCGTCGTCCTCTATTTTTTTTTTCTTTTTGTTTATGAGTTCATAGCCATAGCAAGTTGTCCATGGCCGCTGATATCTGCCTTTTGCCGTCAAGTCTTGTGACCATGGACGATCCGTCATCGCCAAATTTGGAGGTACGATTCCAGTATTTGAGCAGGGACGTCGCCAGCCATGGACGAGCAAGGATCGCACCCCTGGATGAGCCACCTCGACGGTCATTGGCCAGCATAGTCATCGTACAAATCCATGCGGCTCTGTCTTCCCACTGTCACTAGTGCTCTAGATCTAGTTCGCTAGATCTGATCCGTGGCAACGAAGTCGGAGGAAGGGAACTTGGCGCTAGGCATGGCGGCCACGATGAGGTGGATGGCTAGTGCATGGAGGTTGTGGCGGAGCATGGCTGTGATTAAATATGAGCGTCCGGAGCGGCAGATGTAATAGAGGAGGAGAGAGAGAACAATGACATTTTCAACGGATTTTTTTTTTTCCAAAAGAAAGTCCATATGAAAAGATGTAATTGGCAATAAGCAAATAAATGCATATTGTGTGGTGGAAAGAAATAATTCGAGCATCCTTCTTGTTTGGATATTCTTGGATAGAACAGAGAAACGAAGGCCGGTTCGACCCTAGGTTCAAAAAAATCCGATGGGAGTAGGCTCCGGGTTCCAATTGTATTTTTTCTTTCTATATTTTTGCACATTTTTGCAGTATTCTGTGTGTTTGATGATGAGCATGTGGCATCACTAATTTGGGTTTCCATTTTGTCGATATTGAAGGCTGAGACTTTTGTTTTATTAATATTTCATAATTTTTGCGTGTCTAAATATGAACTGTTGTCAATAAATTGGAGCAGCAAATGATGTTCATCAGATGTGATGATTTATTGTAACCATTCAATTAAGAACATAAGTGAAACATGAGTAGGTCCTAAAACTAATGGCGTGGTAGATTCCTAGTTTCAAAATTTGAGGAACCGGTTCCGACAAATATGTTAGAGATTCTACGAACCGGCACCGATATTGCTCAACTTTGATTTGAAAGACTGAAAAAAAGGAAAAGGTTGGGAAAAAAAACTTATAATGTTTTTTATTGAATTTTTTAAAAATGTTTTGTAATTTGTCACCTAAAATTCTGTTCCCGAATTTTCTCCCATTTCCCAAGTAACTGAGGAACAAGAGGGTAATAGAATTGCATAAAAGCGTAAATTGGCACATAATTCAGTGCTTAAGATTCGAGGATGGTCTTTACCCATCAACTGGTTGTCCTGTCCGTAAAGTAGCTCATGGATTTCCTTTTTTGACCCCAAAAAAAATAAAAATCGAGGATGGGATTTGGAATAGAGATCCCTGGCTCAAACACTAGGGCAATAATCTTTTGAATAAGCGTTCTTAGTCAATAAAATATTAACTTTTTTCTGTTAAATACCAGTTTAAACTCGAACCCGGCATCAACTTCTACATTATTTAAAATAGGAATATACGTGGCGCCACATTGGTTTTTACGGGGGCAAACGTGTCATTCAGATTTTTTTGTTTATTGCCAAAGAGTTAGATATAGGCTGTGTTTGGTAACAATTTCTGAAAATTGTTTCTGTTTCAAAAGTGTTCCCGAAACATTTTCCGAACAGAAACGCGTATGGTAAAAAAATGTTCCAAATGTACACTTTTGAAGCCAAAAAAAGAAACAAAAAAAAACTTTTTTCTAGATTTGGAAACACATTTTAAAAACAACTCAAGGTCGAGCTCGTGCAAGCCATCACCATTGACGCTGCCGCCGCCGTTGCCACCGATCCTTCCTTTTGGCGAAAAAAAGTGTTTTTTTTTTAATTACTAAACGCGTTTGTGTTGGGAAAATTACTAAAAAAGTCTTAAACCTATTGCATTTTTGTCAATTCAGTCCTAAACCTTTTAATTTTACCGATTCAGTCATAAACCTTTTACATTTGTGCCAATTAGTCATAAACCTATTTTTATGCCAATTCATTCCTAAATCTTTTGTATTTTTGCTGATTTAGTCCGTCTAGCAAATTTTGGCCAGCCGAAGGTGACGTGGCACTGCCGGAGCAATTTTTATTAATATTTTAGTAATATTTTAACTTTTTTTCCTTTTTTTCTTTTTTTCTTTTTGGTTCTCTTCTTCCTCCATGGAACTAGCAGGTCACTGGAGGAGAAGGAAGGCTGGCCAGCAACTGCAGCCGATACCGTGGGGCGAGGTCGGGGTTGTTGGGGGAGGCGGACGCCAGTGCCGTTAGGCGTGGCCGAGCCATGCATTGGTAGGCGAGGCTTGGCCTAGCCAGATCTGGCCAAGCCCTAGGCCAAGCCTTGCCAAGTGGCACTGACACTCAGTGGCTCCCATTGCCAGGTCTGGCCTCGTTGTCCCTCGCCCAAGGTCGACGCACTGGCCTCGCCGTCCCTCGCCATGGCTCACTGACGCCCCTGGCTAGATCTGGCCTCCTTGTTCCTCGCCCCAGGCCGAGCCTAGCCCAATCATGGCGTGGCCCGGCCATGCCCAGCGGCGCCTGCATCGACTCACCCAACGGCACCGGTGCCGGTCTCGCTCCATGGCGCCTACCCCAGTGACCTGCCAGCCATTTCCTCTAGCAGCGCCTACCCCAATGACCTGTTTTTTTTTTTTTTTGTCGAAGCCCGGTGACCTGTTGGATAGAGGAAGAACGGTACCCAGAAAAGAACAAAAAAAGAAAGAAAAGAGGAAAAAATTACTAAAATATTAATAAAAATTATTTCGGCAGTGCCGCGTCACTTCTGAATTGGCAAAATTACAAAAGGTTCAGGACTGAATTGGCACAAAAAATAGGTTTAGTACCAAATTGGCACAAATGCAAAAGGTTTAGGACTAAATCGACAAAATTAAAAGATCTAGGATTGAATTGGCAAAAATGTAATAGGTTTATGACTTTTTTGGTAATTTTTCCCGTTTATGCCCCCAGAAATCGTAGACGGAAATAGAAACATAAAAAAATATTTCTGTTCCAAATATGGTTTTAGGAACATAAACGTTACCTTATCTTCAATTCTCATATTCGATTTTTCTTTTCTAAATCGTGAAATTTATATGGATAAAAGTTTTCCAGAACTCACTGGAGGTTAGTTTAAATTTCCAAATCCAACCTCTAATTTCACTCACTCCCTCTTGTCAAGAAATTTACCAGCGATAAAATCGCCCTGGCCTGGCTCTTCCCCTTGACCCCAGCTGCATTTGCCGGTCGCTCACCCCTCCGTCGTTGCCGTCCACCTAATCGACATCACCGTCATCGGCCCACTTCGTTTTATCTTTTAGCTTTCTTGTTTGGTGCCACGAGTTAGGACGAGGTCAGGTGTCGCTCGCTACTGTTGCGACAAGCCTGGTTCGTCACCGCCGATCGTGGCCGAGACAGGGCCACTCTAGTCATGGCCTCAGTCTCGGCCACCTTCTTTTGTTAAACAAAAAATTTATCTCAGAATAATTGTGTTTAACATGCATATTTTCTTGTTTTGGTTGTTCGCCTTTAGTTCATTAAGTTGAAGGTATGTCTTTAGGCCAGATTTGTTGTTTATATTTCCTGATTAGTATGATATTAAGCGAGAATATCAAATGACGACATTTGATCTGCCGAGTATACATCTAATGTTTGTATGGCCTTAGAAAGTTGTACCTGTTAAACTATCGCATACTATCGCATGTCCGTAAGATTATTGCATTTTGAACAATAGATTTCGCGTTTGAGAATAGTTTACGAAACTTGTGTCGTTCATGTTTGTCCTTAGATAAACGCGACCGTAATTACTTTTTGCGTGCTATTCCCAGATCGTCATCGATGGACTGTTTTGAACCGCGATAAAATTTCGCATCGACGTGCACATACATTTATTTTCGGCGATTTTTCGATTCGCATAATTCCTTTTGCTCTCTAGGGACATACTGGACATGAGTACGGTTGTTTTCCGACACAGTGATTATTTACGATGAATCGTTCTAATTTTGTTGATGATTGTAGGCTTTTTGTAGGCATGGATCCGAGTTGAATATAGTCATCCGATTAGATTTTTATTCTTGGCAAATTCTTGCGTGCCCGAATAGACTGGGCAATACGTAGAATCAAGCATGGCAGGAATGGTTTGACCGTTTTGGTTATTATTATGTGTCCAAATAAGAATATGTAGGTTTCTAGCAACAAAAAAAAGAGAGCTTGGATTACCGAAAAAAATTCTTAAAAATCTATTATAATCGTGTCAATGCAGTCTTAAATATTTTTTTTATCAATTAAGTCCTAAACCTTTTACACTTGTGCCAATTAAGTCAATTTGTCCATTTCAGTCCTAAACGTGGCGAGGTGAGCACTGAATAAGAATTTTTAAATATTTCTAAATATTATTTCAATTTTTTTTATTTTATTAAAAAAATTAATTGTTTTTAATATATATTTTTTTGAATTTTCAATTATTATTTCGAAACAACATTGAATGCGCCCTCATACGCCGCCCAACCTCTTTGCGCGTGAGATCTACGCACCTCCGATATCCAAAGTGCCAAACAATCCTCCAATGGGTGATGTCAGCCTCGTGCACCACTCTGTCGCAGATGTCATCTCTATGTTATGTTACACTGTCACATGACACGAATCGCGACACGACACGACAAGATACACCGACATAGCAGTTCTAAAAAAATAGATAATTTCGATATGTAGGGATCTTTGTATATTTTATGTATATTTTTATATATACTCGATTTCAGAACTATAAAACTTAAATTATTAACAATCACAGTATCCATAGAGTCAAGGAAAATGGAAAAACAAAGGTGGCTAGTGGGAGGAGTTAGAAGTTAGGTAAAAAAAATGGGTTTTTTTTTCCACTATTTTTAGTGTTCGAAAAAAAAAAAGAGGAACAGCCGTGTCCAGCTGTGTTGGACGCGTGTCCGTGCCCGGCATGGCAAAAAAATTTAAAAGAGTGTGTCAGTGTAACAGAGTCTCTACGTCACCTGCCACATCAGTCTTCAATTGCAGTTGATCAAACGTTGACCGACTTTGACCGATCGTTGATCATCTTTGATCGATCATTGATCGGTTCTCTCAGATTGTGCAATTGGTTCAGAGACATTTTTCGATTGTTGCGACTCAATTAGGACCGGTTCTTAGAGATTTCTAATCGATTCCTAAGTAAATTGCATACAATGGATAAATTTGGAAGCATTGTGGCCGACGCGATCATATGGCATGTTGCAATATGCGTGGCTTTAGGTACTTCTGATTCATGTTTTTTCGACACTGCATGCTGCAATCACTTGACTTCTAAGTTCTAATTTGTTTCACTTAAAGTCATTCACATCACGTGAACTTACCGTTCACATTATCGCTGATTTACGAATAATAGTCAGCCACACAAGAAACGTTTCCACATCCACGTTATCCTTGCCTGACATTCCCAAACTCTCGCATGGTTTGATTTCGGACAATTGTGTGAACTTGGTTTTAGCATTCATTTCTCTTTTCACGGTTGTCATATGTACGATTGACTAGTAGGCATACCATTGAAACAAACGGTAGAGCGGGACGCCTCTTTGAGCTTGTTTTCTTATATATCCCGACTTTTTGCTAGTTGTGCTGCCACAGTATCATCTGAAACTTGACATTCTCGATTATTGCACATTTCTTCTTCTATATTAAAATCTTTGATTTAAAGTGGCCATTTAGATAATCTAAGTAATAAAATTTTGATTGCCTATCGTGTCAGTTGGGAAAACATCATGCCTTACATTTGATCTTAGTGAATCCGCCTCTAATGCTCATGCTGAACCAATTCACTCTAATATTTGGGAACCATTTCCAACCCCCACCATGGGAGGCTCTCGCTATTATGTAATCTTTTTGGATGATCACTTTCGGTCTATCTGTTTTTATCTTATGGAAAATCGATTTGAACTTATTTGTGTCTATCGTGATTTTGTTGCCATGATAAAAATACAATTTTTTCAATATATCAAGGTTTTCGTACTGATAATGTCATATAACATAGAGATAGCAAATTTCTTAGCATTCTCTCCCAAAATGAAACCATCATTCATCTTTCTTGTCTAGGTACTTTGAATAGAATGGTCGAGTAGAATGTACATGTAGGTATAATTTAGATACTAAACGCACTCTTTCAGTCACCAAGACACACATCTATTTTATCGTGTTCTTGATCTTTTCTCTGAACTTCAATTGACTTCGTTTAAGTCACTTTGAGTTTGATGGGGGTGTTGCCCATTTATTTATGATCACGATATAGGATTAGGTTAATTGTGATTTACCTTAATGCAATCAAGTCTAATTGCCTTTTCTCCCTATATGTACGCATTTTGTACTCTTCTTCTAAAAATATGCACAATGTATCTCCACTCGAGATGAGAGCCACTGCTTTCCCTTTTGCGTTTGCGTCCATCCCCCCTCCCCTCCCCCAAATCAGTCAAATTCCATACTCCACGTGCCGCACACAGTTCGGTTTGCACATGAGAGGGGTGCTGAAATATTGTCCAACATCTCCTGACAACTAATTGTATACGCTCTCTCTTCATGTAGTCTCTTTCCACCTCACAATCTAACTTTTTAGGTTGGAATTTTCATCGTACATTATGTTGAATATAATATCTTCTGCATTGACAAGGGACATTACTGTTTATTCCTAATAATCCATCTCTTTTTAATTTCCAGAACCTTTCATCCCCCTCCACCCACGGCATTCGACGTTAACGGGTCCGTTTCCAAGCTGGTAAATTTACCCCTCAGATGGACCGGCTTGATCAAGGGAAATTTAAGCTCACGTCTGCGTTGAGTCCAAGCTTTGAAGTTTGAACTATCGACATTGAAATTGTCAACTCATGCCTCATCGGATTATCAATCTTCCAAGTAATGCCGAATCCGATACATCTTCAATTGAATAATTTTTTATGAGCTCTTTGCGTAGTAAATGGTTCTTAAAGACCCTACATAAAAGCAGTTAAGAGCGTACGAGACCAAGTAAAAGAAGACCATTTTTTTAATTAGACAAAACAAGTTCCTCGAGAAATCCAACGCCTGTTCTCAATTCCTATGAATGGGAACCCGAAACCTCTGAATCAAGAACGAGAGACTCGGACTTCAAAGAGAAACTTTTTTGCGTTTGGACATGCATTATTGCCTCAGTCGTTCAATAGCTTTGTTCTAGGGCAAAGGAGCTGTCTGGGTTGACTTGAAAACGCAAAGCCGACATTAACTTCTTCTGAACTGCGTCTCTTCTTCTCGGATCTTTCCAATCGAAAGAAGCATGAAATCTCTGCAGATCGTTCCGTTTGCACGACCGTGTCCACCCTCCCCTTTTGTGCATTATTTCCACACACGTTCAGATTAGAATTCGCCGAACCGGGGTTTCCCAATATGAATAAGCTGCGGCTAGAAAATGGGTGGCGATTAGATTCCATGGTCAAGAAAATTCGATTTTTGTAATAGTATTTTCTTTGGGTTTTCTAGGTCAAGCGATGTGTCTTTCTAGTATGATGTCTCCTTAAGGGGTTTTGCACTTGACAAGGCAGCCTATGATAATTGAGTGATTGTGTCTAAATAGAGAGTGGGAATTTGGGATGGAGTTTCAGAGGCCAGATAGACTTGGCCTGGTTCAGAGGTTTTTATATTAATGAAGTTAAGATGAGATGAGACCCACCCGGGTCATCACTCATGCCGCGCGCTTTGTCCCTATAGTGATACTCACTTAAGTTCATGGCGATTGATCTTTAGTTTCTCAGAGCGGTCGACCATATCTGGCTAGCCCCTTTGCGATCGTATGGCCCGAGTGGCAGACACCGAAATTGAGGTGTCAAACTCGGGGTCTAGTTAAAGTTAGGGCATCTCCAGTTCGTTGTGGATGTCGGAGTCTTGGAAATACATACCATCAGATTATCGCGATCTTGAATATTACAGGATATGAGGAATCGGCATGGATCTCATCTTCGACAATGTGGGAGTTTGACATCAGATTGATTGATTCAGTTAATTATTACAAAAACCTTCTTCAAGAACCATGATATTTGTGCTAAAATGGACCTTCCAGAAAATGGGACACATTGTTCAAAAGCAAATGCTCCAAAATCCCCGTGCTTTGAACTCCCTATCTACGTTTTTGTCTCCCGTTCAGACGCACACGTTCGGTCATACGCATGGAGATTTGATTCAGTACACACGTTCGGCTCCAACTCTGTATCCACAAGTAAGGAACATTGTCAAAAAAAGCTGTCTGACAATTAGTTTTCAAAATAAGGTTACCTTGAACTGAACTTTGGCCCTCGAGTCTTGACCGTTATCAGACCCGTCGAGTGCAGAATTTTTTGTACGAGGAGCTAGGACTGACGCCGTCACAGCGGTCGCTCGCGGTTTTTCTTTTTGTGTCTTTAGGTTTTCTGGTAGCTCGGAAATCTTCAAATTCTTGCTGATTAGTTCTTTGGTCCAATTCCGAGTCATCTCACCGGAAGATAGTTGCACATTCAGCAGAAACTCATTAAAAATTAAGCTGTACCTTACCCGCTAAAGATTTAAATTTGCTTCTTCTTTTTTTATGTTCTCTCGATCGGTGATTTACATTGTATGTGATGACTAGGAAGATGGGTCTCGAGAATTTTAATGTATGTGTTAGGTTTTTTAATTGGTTTTCGAAAGAACATAGAACTCCTTCAACCGCCACTGCAATTTGGAGGAAACCTCGTTAATGACCGAAACTTCCTCTTCATGACGAGCCAACTTCAAACAACTGCTGTTCATAACCCAGAAAAAAAAAATTCCTTTTTTTCTTTTCATACCCTAAACTATAGTTTCAATATCATTTAAAATTACAAAAAAAAAAAAAAATTACCGTAGCTGCCATTCTTATCTTCCATTGCATCGCATGATCTCGCGCTGGTCCATTCCACGTGCTTTTAACGCTATCTCATGCAAGCTCTCCTCAAAAACCATCAAAAAAGAAGAAGAAAAAACAGATAATGCGAGTGAAAAGAGAGAGAAAAGAAAAGTCACCATCTCATGCAAAAGTCTATAAAAGCCTGCATTTGCATGCATATGTATTCACCATCACCTTGCTAATAGCTTTCACAGGGCAACAGCAAAACACCATCACAGACATTCCCCAACCTCCCTTTCTTGTCGGGGTTCAAAAGCCGGTTCCGATCATTCTTTCCGGCATGGACACCATGCAAAACCCTGCGGTCGTGACCCCGAGAATCGCCATCCTCGGCGCCGGCGTCAGCGGTTTGGCGGCGGCCAAACAGCTCTCCCGCTACGACCCGATTGTCTTTGAGGCCAGTGGCTCGATCGGGGGTGTCTGGAGACACTGCTCTTACAACTCCACCAAGCTTCAGTCCCTTCGCTGCGACTATGAGTTCTCGGATTTCCCTTGGCCCGACCGTGACAACGCGATCTTCCCGTCTCATGCCCAGATCCTCGATTACTTGCACGCGTACGCCACACGCTTCGACTTGATGAAGCTCATCAGGTTTAACTCGAAAGTGGTGGAGGTTCGCTTCATCGGTGATCGGAAGCCAATGGATAATTTGGCAGATTATGGTAGTTTGTTGCCAGGGCAGCCGGTTTGGGAGGTTGCCGTCCAAACTCATGAATCGGAGATCGTTCAGGTTTTCTATTCAAACTTCCTAGTATAGACCTCAAGCAAACTTTTTCTCTTTGATTTCCCACAGATTCATCGCCGAGTCCATTCATTTTACATTTCTCTCAAATATCATGTTTCCTATGCCATTCAATTCCTCATGCTGTTTCGATTTACGTCAGTGGCATTCTTTCGAGTTCCTGGTGATTTGCATCGGCAAATATGGGGACGTACCGATGATCCCTAGTTTCCCACACCACAATGGCCCGGACATATTTCAGGGCCGAGTACTACACGCCATCGACTACTCCAAGCTGGACCACGAATCCACAACCGAATTGCTCAAGGGCAGGAAAGTCGTCGTCGTCGGATACAAGAAATCAGGCATCGATTTAGCCATGGAGTGTGCAGAGGCAAATCAAGGTATAAAACTTATGACCTCTGCTGCTCATATTTTCAAACAAATTATCCATGGTGCAGACATTGAGTATCATGTCCAATTCTCCATTATACCTTGACTATAGACTAGTAAAACCTACAAACGTCTAGGTTTCCGTTCTTGATTCCGCTAAAGACGATCACCGGCGAATTTTAAAAAAAAAAAAACGCACTTGTTGATACTGCGCTGTTGTGATGTCGATCTCCTTCGCATCATCTGTATTCATTTTGTGCTACTAAGGGCATGCATGATTGTCTTTCTATTTCAAGACTCTATTTCTGATAAGAAATAAATTTTTTTATTTCTATTTTTTAGACGAGTTTCTCAACCAAAAATCGCGTTTGACAACAATATAATTTTTCTATTTCCAAAATAGAAATTCGTTTGATAATAACATAAAATTTCTATTTTCGGCGACCGGCGGTGGGCAACCGGTGGCCGAAGGCCAGCGATTGGCCCCGGCAACCGGCAGTGGCAGTGGTGGGCGGCGGGCGGCGAATTTTTTCTATTTCTCAAATCTGTCTCAAATAGCTTTCGAACATAAATGTGTTTGATTACGCAATGTAGTTTTTTTTTTTATTTCGAGCCTGATTTTTTTGGCCGAGAAATAGAATTACAATCATCCACCACCTAAATAAAACTTTCTTACATCAGTTCGCAAAGTTTCCATACTGTAAATCCACTCTTGCAACTCTTGCAACTCTTGCACTGATCATTGAAAAAGAAGAAAGGCGTCAATTTTCGAATGTTCAAAGGTCAAATCACGAACAAAGTGGGTCTCCTTAGGTTTTGACTTCTTGACTTTCCCACCATCTCAACTTATTCACAAGCACGAAGCCAGCTTTGTCTTGTTTGCCCAAAAAGGCAAAAGTGAGAAAAGGGGGCAAAAAAAAAAAAAAACCAGTTTTGACTTTGTATCTACATGCAAGAAAATGGGAAAATACAGATTCTTTCTGAGGACACACGTGAAGAAAATTCTTATGTTGTTCGTTGGGAAGTCAACTTTTCTTGTAACATTCACTAACTCTTTTTTTTTTTTTTCCAAAATTTGTCAAAACCGGGATATGTTGAGTTAAAATCGCGCGCATGCTTGACTTTTATCGGACAATGATCGAGGTAAGTCAACCGATTTGACTTTTTCCATTTGATCGAACCCAAGCTCAACACGAACATTGCGCGAGAGGAACAAGCAAGTCAACCCAAGCGACTCAAGCAACAACAGCGGCGAGAAAATGATATGTTTCCTAAATAATCAAGAACTCTTGTAATGAACCAATCATAGTCAAGTATTGAAGAATCCTGGGGGAATTGTCCAATCATTCCTAAACTTATTTTACTAATGCCAATTTAATCATAAACTTTTGAATTTGTCAATTTAGTCCGAAACCTCTATGAGAAATACCATTGCCGTCCTTCTGGCCAATTTGTCGGGGGACCATTGATGACCGGACTGCCACGTCAAAGATGTCCGGCAAAAATTGACCAAAAGATTACATTGGAACTTCGCGCTAGAAGTCGTGCTTGGATTGGGAACATCGAAAATTTAGCGCCAATTGACAATAAGTTTAGGATTGATTGGATACTTTGTCTCTCAAAGGTATTAACGAAGTGAGAAAATGAATATATGTTTAATTAGTCATTTCACCTAGTTTAATTTAGTTAACTTAGGTTTGTTAGGACTATAATTTGTGCATTTTTTTTTTTTTGCTTTGAACATTGTGAAAAGGACCAGAAGGCCAACCATGTACGATGATTGTGAGAACCATTCACTGGACCATCCCACATTACTGGATCTGGGGTTTGCCTTTCTTCTTGTTCTACTCCACCAGATTTTCTCAGTTCCTCCATGAAAAGCCCAACCAGACCTTCCTCAGGGCGTGTCTCTGCTTCCTCCTGTCTCCACTGGTAAGTCCAGACACTTCTCGGGATTGAGCAGTCATCTTGTGTGATATCGGAACTTTATTGCTGATTGAACGTGATGCTTGATGCTGAGTTCTTGATTTTTTTTTTCCCTCCAGAGGCGGGCGATATCCAAGTTCATCGAGTCCTACTTGCTGTGGAAGCTCCCGCTGAGCAAGTACGGGCTGAAGCCGGATCACCCGTTCGAGGAGGATTACGCCTCTTGCCAGATGGCCATCATGCCGGAGAATTTCTTCTCGGAGGCCGACAAGGGCAGGATCGTGTTCAAGAGGCCCAACAAATGGTGGTTCTGGGAAGGAGGGGTTGAACTCGACGATGGCAGTAGATTGGAGGCTGACGTCATCGTTTTCGCAACGGGTTACGATGGGAAGAAGAAGCTCAAGTCCATAATACCTGAACCGTTTCGGAGTCTGATGGAGTTCCCTTCTGGTATCATGCCCTTATACAGGTGACACAATATGCTTTCCTGCACCATCTAGTCGCACGTATTCTCGACCTCTAGGGGCTTACAATTTCTTTTATTTATCAGGTCGACGATCCATCCCTTGATTCCGAACATGGCATTCCTGGGATATGTGGAGAGCGTCTCAAACCTTCATTCAGCAGAGCTTCAGAGCAAATGGCTATCTCACCTGCTAGATGAGCAGTTCAGGCTTCCTGGTGTCGAGAACATGCTTGAACAGACCACCAAAGAGATCAAGGTGATGAAGAGGACGACCCGCTTTTACAAGAAGCACTGCATCTCGGTCTTCAGTATCAACCGTGACGACGAGATATGCAGAGACATGGGGTGGAACGCGCTGAGGAAGAAGAACTGGTTGGCCGAGGCATTTAGCCCTTACACTAGTCTGGACTACGAAAAGGAAGAATGACTCTGACAGCAAGCTCGTGATCGTTCAATCCTTTGCGCATATCTGAAGGATTGTTTACGTTCGTTTTTCATATGTTTTGGTATAGAATAAAAAGACGCATCATGGCAAATGTTGTATTAGCCTTGTCTGGATTGCATGTACTTACTACAGATCCGAATAAGAATCGATCTACACCTTGATCCGTATGACACCGATTTAAGAATCGTAGATCATGTCATTTAAGGGCCATATACAGTTTACATATGGAGCCACGGGAACAGAAACCAACAAAAGATCGGGGCGGCCAAACTGCCAACATATTTCCAATGGCTCGTCAAGCGCTTTGAAGGAACTTCAAGGTCTCGTCAATGTGCTTCTCGGGTTGGAACTGGTTGTTGTAGATGAGCTGAACCATGCCGTTCTTGTCGAGCACGTAAGTCTGTCTCCCGGGCAAGGCCCCGAATAGATCCGAGGGGACTCCCCACTCTTTCCTGACCTTATCCCCGACATCGCTGAGCAATGTGAATGGAAGTCTATACTTCTTGGCAAATGCCTGATGATAACAATGAAACTCTGTTCAGCTGCGACCACAAATCGGAAGAGGAAACCACTCACCGAAGGAAAAGAACCATTGGTATTTCGGTGCAAGATCCGATACTTGCAGTTGCATTACACATTCACCTTTCCTGGTAAGTCTATCGCTTGTTCTTACAGCTTTCAGCATCAATATTCCTAGAACTCGAATGATGCAATACATGATCAATTACAGTAGACAGAGGGACTTTGTCCATTACCTTATGCGAAGCCGAGTCGTCCCCACTAATTCCAATCACCTCGGCCCCCGCTTTCTTGAACTTCTCGTAAGAATCCCGGAAAGCGCAGGCCTGAAAGAAACGTCACTCTTAAGAAATACGATTCTTCACAAACGCCCCTTCACAGGGAAAATTCCCCGTAGTCGGTTCGGTAAGGACTAGTACAGACCGAAGCTCCAGTTGAACGGAGAAATTGCTCAGTTCATTTTTAACTATCAGTAGCTGCTAGCGACAAAAAGCAACTTAACACATCGTACTCAATTCTTTCAAGGGAAGTAAAGCAATTGGCACAGTCTAGCTTAGAGCACACTCATTTCGTCGCCATATTCGGCAAAAGAGAGAAAGACAAGTGATTGTTAACAGCGTCACACTGCAAAACCTCCTTGGCCCCCAAGATATTGCACATAAATGGGCAAAAGACGTCTCCTATCACAGATCATCATTGCCCAACAGGATCAACTCTTGAAATCCCCCAACCAAAAAAAAAAAAAAAAACCAAAAAACAAGACACTGGTAGAGTAGGTTGTTCTATGTCACCTGCTTGGTGCAACCTGGTGTCTCATCAGCAGGGTAGAAATAGACGACCACAGGCTTGCCCTTGAACTTGGAGAGGCTCACATTCTTGCCGTCCTGATCCTTCAGCGTGAAGGACGGCGGGACTTGGCCTTTGTTCACCTGGAAGAAATTTTTCAGAGACAGGAACGAGAAGACAAATTAATCACTCTTGGATTGACCTCCAAGTGCTCCAAAATCTCTGATTGTGAGACAATGTACCTTGGCGAAAATGGTGCTTTTGGCAGAGAACGAAGAAGGGGTGGAGGGGGAGGAGGAGTTGGACAGCTTAAAGCCATGGAACTGAGACTCTGACGATCTGGGCAAGAATGCAGGATTGCGGGGAGAATGGGTTCTGGGTTTCTGAGGTGGGAACAGAGATGGGAGGGAGTGCTTCGGGAGTGAAAGGGTGGCCATCATTGAGATCAGTAACAGAGCAAGGAAGGAGAAAAAGCAGCCCAAAAAAAATACGGGGAAGAAAGGAAAAAGACGAGTCTTTTGCTGCTGCGCTGCGCGTCTCTGCTTGCTACCGGCAAAAAACTTCGTTCTTTGTTCGGATTTTGCTCAGGTGGTGAGGAGAAAAGATAAGGTGGGGCGGAGCGGAGCGGAGCGGTATTTCATTGGCTTTTCCAAATGCGTTCATGGCGTGGACGATTGGTGGCCCTTCACGACTCAAACGCCATCTGACCTTCGTTCCGGTGAGCGGGCTTTGACCAAAACCAGGGACTGGACCAGACTGGACCACAAGATGGAGACGACTTGCTCAGTAGGTTGGTCGGGCTTGGCCGGCCCAGTTAGGGTGATGATGATGGTCACGATGAGGCGAGGGGCAGCAAAGTCATCAAATTCATGCTTTAATTTTGCTATGCCGGTTTAAGTTCAAGTTTGGACATAATTAGCTTTGCTGATCGAGGATGGTCGAACATGAGTTCTATGGCTTTGCTCTGATATCAGAATTGGGTGATATTTGGTCTCTCCCATCCCAAAAACTAGCTTAAAGAATGAGACTTTACTTCACACTTATAAACCGACCACCAACCTATTTCACAATCAATTTGAGATAATCCAAACAATCTCCTCTGCACACATCGAGCATTAAGTTAGAAATAGCAATAACTTGTATATCTTTCATGTGACTCTTGACTTTTGGGTCTAGACTTGTTGGTATTAAAGATATCACCGCCTACTCTAGAATATTCAATAGTATGACTTTTCATATTTTGGCGGATTGTCAAAAGGTTGTTTGGCTTCCGATGGTGTCTTTTCGGCGAGCGCGTTAAAGTATATTTATTGCTTTGTTGTTTTAAAGAGTCATCATTAATTGTGTGTCTCGAAAGTACTTTAGTATTCCAATATGTAATTATGACTATGTATCTAAACGTGTACTTTCACATTTCTAGGGTATGTCAAGAGTCATGTGTTTAACCTATATAAAGTCGAGTCTTGTAATCTTTTCGGTAAGAAGATGCAAAGATGTTTCCCGCACATAAAGTAGTTTATCTTATTCCTTGAGAACTTCTCTTGTGTGAGTAGTATGAGAGCATACCTTGAGATTCAACAATTGGTATCAGAGCAAACCTTTGAGATTCAACAATCAGTAATCTTTGCTTTGGACTTTCAAACCCTTGGTTTTTTTTTTCCCTCTCTTTTTTCACCAGATAGTCGGAGGCAAAATCACTGGCAAAAAGGCAAAAGTCGTTCACAGGCTTCAAATATTTTCATGGAACCTTGCAGATAAGACTTTGGACACCTGCTGATGTGTCAAGTAATTCAAAGTTAACCTTTACAATGAAGACATTCTCCTTCTCGTGAATCTGAGATTATGGAGATAATGAAAAACACTACATCTTCGAAGCGATCGAAAAAAGAAGTGTTGTCATGTCTCGTTCGTTTATCATGTAATGCGATGCCTATGTTTTTCCAAACAGGCTCCAAGATATGTATTAGGGATCTAATTATCTAAGGGTATTCAAGTTGTGACCGAATACACGCCAGGCATCGAACAGAATCAACATCGGTATAGGGATATATGGCTAATCTATGTCCAAATAATCTGGCACTAATTTACGACTCAATGGATCAAAGTATCCCGTACTGAACTTGAGGAGGATGACATTGTTGGTATTCAAGGGGAAAAAAAAGCCTGAGATCGAGGATCCAAAGCTCGCTTAAGGGTAAGAGTTATATTCAAGGTTGTTTTTGCCTTTTCAATCTGATGTTTCGTAAGTTTCATGGAGCTGGCCGTTGTGTCATTCGAGGGAGCTGCCCGTGCCCATCGAGTAATATTAGTCGGTAAGAATCTTGGGACTCCGGTGTGTAGCTTTTCTCTCCGGAAACGCCTTCCCTCTGTGAAACTTTCGATAGATATATCGTGAAATCGAGATATCGCGGAGACTAAAGTGTAATCGGAGTCGGTCGGTTCAATCAGAAGGTAGTAAACTACGTAATCTACTGCTTTGTTCCTTTTTCTCATGCTGTCCTGCTGACTTTTGGCTAATAAAGCAAGGAATAAGTAGGTCCAACAGAAATACAGGTGCACATTTTATTTTTTTTCCTAAGTCATTGTCAACTAAACTCTATGCTCTATGGATTCCTCTTTCTTGTTCCTTTCATCCGATTCATCAGACCTGGTTATTGAAAAAGATGAAGTGGTCGTAACTCCTCCTTGTCCAAGTGTTGGAACTGGATACTTGCACGCTAGCAGTGAACGCAAGTTTCTTATCAAACGGTGCAATCAGAGTCTGAAAAATCATGCTCATCAACTGAGACAGAGAGCACTTGTCGGGATAGTTAAGGAACTACTATCAGACGCAGCTGCAAGACTATAGAAAGTTGTCCTTTGTTTCATGAAGAATTACTTGTGTTGCTGGGTATTCCTATCCATGGTAAATGAGGGAATATACATCCTAGCTATCTGCTCTGAGCTACTACGACGTGGATTTTATACGTTTTTTTCCGGTCTGTGTCATAATTACATCGAACAAAAAAACAAAGAGGTTGCACCTTGATGCTTCTAGGTCTGTTGTTCGACTCAGAAAAGCTCCTTGTGGAATTCGAAACGCGTAGATGTCTTTGTGGCTCAGCTCGTGGTGTGATAGCTTCTTTAATTCCTTTGTTAACACCGGCATCTGTTTTTCCTAGTATAGGGTTTTATTAAATAGTTTACGCAAAATTTAAGACGGTTATATTTTAGTCCTTTTCATTATGTTCTGATGTAGACGGGTGCCCTACCTGTTTGAAAAAAGAGTGTTTTATTTGCAGAAGTCACATCTCAGCTGTGTCAATTTGTAAGTCTTGTCTATTTGTTGTCCATACCAGAAGGCTACTACACTAAGCTTTCCCTGTATGATTTTGGGAATTAATTACCAGCACCAACTGAAGCTAGTTTTCGTAATTTCATTGCATCCGGGCTCTGAACTAGTGCTTTCTTGTTTTACACTTACCAACTATAGTGTATGGATGCTTTGAAGCTACTTTGATAAATACTTCTCTCCAGTTTGGTCTTCCGAAGTTTGTTCTTACCCGCAAGAATCGAATGTCAGGGTTGAGTTAGCAGCCTCACGGTTGAAGCAGTTCACTTCGACAAACAAGCTAAGAAAAGAGAGAAGGATGTCGCAACCATGTTCGGTTTGATTGACATCCTGGACCGTCGTGATTAGAGTTGACCTTGCATCACCCTCTTCGTAGACACTGGTAAGGTAATTGTGAAGCTCGATTTGACCCTGCTCATACCGAAAGATAGAGAAGACAAATGATCACTTAGCCAGCTCATTTAGTTCCTCGTACACATGCAATAAACAGTAATGAGCAATGTTCAGAAGATCTGACTTTGTAATCCATTTCCGCAACTTCATCCATTACCCTTTTGAACGACTCGAACGAACCAGATTCCCTAGTCACCCAGTAGAAATGAGCACTGGACGTCCTCTGTGACTTCCTTTTGCCGCCTGGCGTCACGTTGGAAGATGCGAAACCGTTTGTGCTATCATCTGCTCTACTCGTCTCCATAGTTGAATCCTAGTTCATTACAGTAGCAAAACTCAAATGTGTCTCCTAAATTTTAAGTCATGTTATTCATATATTAGCAACATACTGAACCGTTTGCTCTTCTGCTCTTGTATTACTCAGAAGATCACTAAGGATGCTTATGAAAGGGGTCGCACGAATGCCAAGCCCCACGGGGAGCAGTACATCATAATTTCTGTAGTCCTGAGCTGGAGCTCCGTATGGACCGTCGACGAGAAATTTGGTTTGGCTGCATCATGAAATGACAGTTTTTTCGGTTAGCATTACCTAGAACGATCTCTATTTCGGAACTTAAGCCTGCCAGAAACGTAATTACCCTGTACCATTGATACGCCCGGGCGATGTGAATTTTGCTCGGCCAATAATACATGACGAGTCTCTGCCTTCAGCCAGAGTTTTTTGTCAACTCCTGTGTCCAGTTGCCGTCCATCCTGGTGTGAACACTAAGGTAGTCATCTCCGGGTGCTGAAGCGATTGAAAATGGGTACCTGGAAGGTACCGGAGCTAAGACTTCAGATGGATAGCGGAAATGCTGATGTTTGGAAAAGATAGGAGATGAGATGAATTTAGGACCTTACCATTCGAAAGGGGAAATTGTCGGACACTGTAGAAAAATATACTGCCCACTTCTGCACTTGAACGCTTGAGGCTTGGACATGATTATGGTAAAAGACATTCCCTGATGCACTTTTTCTCAATCTTGCATTATATTACACTCATGTTGATCCTCAAATGCATCAAGATAAAGATGTCTTTCTGCCTTGGTCAAACAATGAAAAGTTCAAATGTAAAAGAAACATAGCAAAAAGGGTATTACCTTCAATACTCAAACTGCGCAATGGTTTCATCGGCATGCTCGTACGCTTCTCTCAACTTTGTAGAGCAACAGTGGAATAGAGACGTACATCCATGTCTGGGTGAGCAAGGCATTGAATTAGTACCACTGCTGTAGTAGGATACATGATGAACTTTGATGTCTTGACTTAACTACGGTGCATGTGATGAGCCAGATCGCTTACCCTTTTCCTGTACCAGTCGTGCACAAAGTACAGAAAGGTTCCATGGAGGAGCAGCAAAACGTAGACCACAACTAGCAGGTGATGGGAATACCGGAATGCATTGAAGCCTGTTCAGGACTAACGAGTCAGCAATTGTGAATTGGCCGTCCTACAATATGTTCAGGACTTCTTAGATGATTTTCCCCTGGCAATCATACAAGCGCAGGGGGGGTTATACTTGCCCGCAGTGAGTACCGCAATTCGAACTCAGAGATATGAACCTAGAAAAGACAGATTGCAAATCGAACACGAATGGCTCATACCAACTTTAGAGAACCAAACGCGAAACGGACATTCCGAAAGACCAAACGAAGCGAAAGGTCAAAGATCCTCATCCCCTGCTCCAAAGCTAAATCGAAAGTCCATGTCCCGTCCGGCGCTCAATTTTGAACCAGACACGAACGAAAACAAGAAGGGAGGGGCAAATCCTACAATGACAATGAGATTTACGCTTAAATTACGATGGGGCGATGTTGCTGAGAAATGCAGGTGAAGACAGAGACTGGACATTGGTCGAAGATTATCAGGTGGGTGAGACTAATGACAAGCCCCGCGGTCCCTCAATCTCGTCTTGATGGCCGCCGTTGCTTTGGTTTGGCCCCTCGTTTTGTGGCGTCCTTTGAAAGACAATGGTAGCCCACAAATGTTCATTGTGATTGCGAAAGGGCGGATACCTGGCGTTTTGGTGGGTGAAGGATAGAGAGAGCGTGCATTGAGTGAGAATGGCTGAAAGCCGGGTTTTGCGTGGGCGGCGACGTCCCCGGCGTGAGAGACGAATCTCCGACGGTCCCATTATGGGTACGCCTGTGTGGTTGTTCCTGGAATCCATTGTTTAGAAGCAGCAAGAGGGTTGGGTGGGCAACCTAAGTAGCTAGTCTAATCAAAGCGCGATGCAACGAAACATCGGCATCTTCTGAGCTACTGCTTGGCAAGAAATAGCAATTCATGCCCGTCAAAATTGCCTTGGACCACGTCGTATTAGTATATTGTCGGAGCAAGTACAGTTGCATATTTCTTTTGTTGATTGGATAAAAAAATGATAATAATTGCACACGTTGAAGACGCCT
Organism: Rhodomyrtus tomentosa; assembly: GCA_028455895.1. Lineage (NCBI taxonomy): Eukaryota > Viridiplantae > Streptophyta > Magnoliopsida > Myrtales > Myrtaceae > Rhodomyrtus > Rhodomyrtus tomentosa. The sequence goes on from JAPCWY010000004.1 coordinate 40,535,682, forward strand.
TACGTTGCACTTTTTCCCTCGCCAAATATATGCAAGAATTTTTGGAGCGAAACGAAATTTTCCAGTCACTTCAGGGGGGCCAAACTGGGATTCCCAAACAAGTGAGGGGTCCATCTGCAAAAGGAACTAATCAGCAATCGACCAAAGGAATATGCCGGGAAACAGAGCATTCCCCGGGGCCAACAGATCAGACAGATGGAGATCAGACCTTTTCAAGCGAAAGCTTGACCGGCAATGCAGCCGCAAAGCAGTCAGTCCCCTCCCAATAACAGCACGTGATGGCGGATATGCGCGAGAATTCTGGGAGGAGAGTTTGGTCTTCTTTAGATAGCTGTCCTGATTTTCTTATTTAATTTTTTCTGTTTTTTCATCGAGAGTGCAGAAAAAATTCCATTTTTAATTTTGAAAGATCGGTTTAATCCTCACCAAACATTTCTTTGAATGGCGGGTTCATCGAACGCTGATCCACGGCACGAATTCAAAATGCCCAGGATCGAAGAGAAACTGTTAAATGAGAGAGCAAAGAACAGAAGCTACAACTCGAGAGGAGCATTGCAGTCATGTCGTCTCTGGTTTTTGGCTGTTCTAACCAACAAAGTTACATGCAATTACAACCTCAAAATGCCCAGGGTCCGGTTTTTGGCTGATCTGTAACACGAATTCAAAGAGGATCGATCTGCTCACCCATGCCCAAGATCGAAGAGAGAAACTGTAAATTGAGAGAGCTAGAAGCCTAGAACAGAATCATGCAACTGGAGAGAAGTATCGCATTCATGTCGTCTTTGGTTTTTGGCTACTCTAACCAACAAAGCTATATACAATTACGACCTCAAACATCCCCAGAAAATAAAAATGCACACTCCTGATCCTGAACCACCGAGCTATTGTTGCACGAGCCACGAGCCACCAGCTACGGCAGCTTCTGGCTCTACTCCGCCTACCACATCGCGCAGCGTGAGCCGTCCATCCTTCCGCTCCCGCATCTGCTCTCGTCCCACAGCCGCACAACGGCCCCGTTTAACGCTCCCGTGTCCTGACACCGGTACCACGACATCTCCCCGTTCCTCGCCTTCAACACCCTATCCCAGCCCTCCCACCACTCTCCTCCCCCGCAAGAACCGCCCTCCCACGCTTCCTCCTCCTCCGCCTCAGCCGCCTCGCATCCGCCGTCGTCCTTGTAGTAGGCCGTGAACTTCTTCCTCCCTTTCGTCACTCCGTCGCCTAGATCGCTGCCGGGATAGTCCGCCGACGTCGAGGCCGCGCTCGAATCGTTCGCAGCTGCCGGCGCGCATTCCTCTGCTGCATCGGCCGGCCGACGCTGCCCACGCCCATCGGACCTGCCGAGCGAGCCTCCGTCGCCGCACGGCGGAGTGGACTTGGGCTGGCGACGGCGGCGAACGGTAGAGGAGCCGGCGGCTGCCCTGATGCTCCACACGCTGACGGCGGCGGTCACGACGGCCACCAGCGTCCAGAGGTTGTTGACCACCGCGAACAGCCCCAAGCCCACGTACTGGAACGCTAGCGCCTCGACCCTGGATTCTATGGCGTCGTTCATCGCTGTCTCTTTCGCGCTCGCCGAGCCTCCCGCAAGGTTGGTTTTTTTTCTCTCTCCTTGTGTATATGTGAGTGAGTGAGTGAGTGAAGATGATGATGAGCGATGTGCACGAGGTTCGTGTGGGAGAGGAGGCGGGTATTTATACGGTGCAGACGAGAGAAGGGGGGAGGGACGCGAGCCGTCGGATGGAGCAAGTGGGAGGAGGGATCTGATGGAAGATGCCGAGAATCAAGAGGCAAGATGCCAAATGCGAAGAAGGTAGATGGCAGATGCTATGCGCGCGAGCTGTGATCTATTATAACCGGATGCGCAGCGGGAAATCTTTAGGACACGTGTGATCCGGAGAGTGGCCCTTGGTGGGCTCGATGGCGGACGCCCCCAAACCTCTGAACGTGTCCAACAACATCAGATTCACGTGTAAGTGGGACGATGTTCATACGTACGAACAAACCGAAAATGGCGAACGGAACTGAAGACTCTTACGACCTGGGAAAGAACGAAGAAGGGATGGAGGGGCAGGAGGAATTGGACAGCTTAAGGCCATGGAACTGTGACGAGTTTGGGCAAGAAGGCAGGATTGCCGGGAGATTGGGTTCTGGGTGTCCGAAGTGGAATCAGAGATGGGAGAGCGCTTCGGGAGTGAAAGCGTGGCCATCTTTGAGATCAGAAACAGAGCTAGCCCCACAAAAAAATAAAATAATAATAAAATAAAATTGGGGAAGACTGCAAAAAAGACAAGTCTTTTGCTGCTGCGCCTCTGCTTGCGTCGCGACCAGCAAAAAATTCGTTCTTTGTTCGGGTTTTTTTCTCAGGTGGTGGGAGAAAAGATAAAAGGTGGAGCGGAGCGGTCGTTCATTGGCTTTTCCGAATGCGTTCACGGCGTGGACGATTGCTGGCCCTTCACGACTCAAAACACGATCCAGCCTTCGTTCCGGTGAGCGGGGCTCCGACCTGAGCCGGGACAGGAAAATTTATTAAGTTCGAGTTTGGACATAGATTGATTTGCCGATCGGGTCTGGTCGAACTCTGAGTTCGTTTACAACCTACTCAGATCGAGTCGAACTTGAGGATTCAGAAACTGGGCCGAGCTCGAATCTGAGTATCATGGGACTCTTGTTCTACAGCCTCGGTTTTTCCTTCTTCTCTTTCCAGATAGTCGGAGGCAAAATCATTGGTAAAGGCACTAGTCGTTTCGCAATACTGAAAATATTTTCATGGAAGCTTACAGATAAGACTTCTGACTAGGGCTACTTAGCCAATAAATCCGAAGTTAAACCTTTGTGATAATGATGACATTCTCCTTGTCGTGATTTTGAGATTATGGAGATAATAACAGACGCAGAGTTGTGTTGAAACCTATAATTACCCGAAGAGCCACGTGTTGGGCACGCGAGGGAGTAGTGATCGGGTGCAGATGGATGTAATGGAAGCAGAGTCTGATTAACCGTAAAGATGTCACGTGTCAAGGATGAATTTTGATTACTCAATCATTTATCATTTATCATTCATTAGCCTAGCTTAGATGTAGTTTCAAATTTTCGTCGTAGATTAAATTTCAGCGAGTTTCATATCCTGGGTTGGTATTGTTGATTAAATTCCAATGTCTATTAACTGTCCAGTGTCGTTAATTAAATTCTGGTATTGTATTCTACATTGTCCGGTGTTGTCAATTAAATTTTGGCATTGTGACCTACATTATCCAGTGTCATCGATTAAATTCCGACATTGCGTCCCACATCCCGTTCAGATCGTCGATTACATTTCAGAGTTTTGTCATGAATATTAGCATATCATAGGCCATCGATTCGACCATTGATTAGCTAAGAGTCTATATCGTGTTATCGATATTAATAGATCTTTTGCATTTGACTCTCTGTCCAAAACTGACCTGGAATTTCTTATTGGAAAACGGCCTGTTTAAAACAATTAGATCAATGGAGTTATCATATTATTAGTCTCCGGTTTATCTTTTTAACCATAGATATTCTTTCGGGAGCAGTATGGGCTAATGAGGCGCGTGGCTCAAGGAAAATCCCGAATTGGATTCCAAATTGACGTGTTAGTGTGAGCTTATTAATGCATTTGTGCACTCTTCAAATGGGAATACATTTTCTAAAAGATCCTAGCTTTCATGCTTTGGTGGGTCTCCGAGATCATTTCGATGACATGTTGTGTTGCATCTTCAAAGTGATCGAAATCAGAGAAAAAGCCAAACAAAAAAAGAAAGTATGCTCGAGTCTCGTACGTTTATCATGTAAAACCTATGTTTTTTTTCCCAAACAGGCTCTAACATTTGTATTAGGTTTTTAATTGTCCAAGGGTATTCAAGTAGTGACCGAATATGCGTTCGGCATCGAACAAAATTGACATCGATTTATATGGATATGTGGCTAATCTATGTTGATACAAGGGATGATGACATAAATGGTCTCTGAACTTTGGCACAATGTGCAATGTGGTCCCTGAATTTTTAATTTATTCAATCTAGTCCTTGAACTTTAGTCTAATGTTCAATATAATTCCTGAACTTTTAATTTGTTCAATATGATCCCTAGACTTTTGCTACATGTTCAATATAGTCCCTGAATTATAAATAAATGTTCAATGTAGTCATTTTATTAATTTAAGATCAGGGATAATAATGAACATTTTCGTATGATTCGGGGAATAAATTGAACATGTACTAAAAGTTCATGGACTAAATTGAACAAGTCAAAAGTTTGGGGATCACATTACACATTCTACCAAAATTCATGGACTATATTGAACAAATTAAAAGTTCATGGGCCACATTGCACGTTCTGCCAAAGTTTAAGGACTATTAGTGTCATTTTCCCTTGATATAATCTGGCACTAATTTACAAACTTGATTTCTAATTGCGGAGTTTGGCGTCGTATTGTATCGTAAGCATGCAGGGACTGAGTTAGACTCAGTGGATCAAAGCATCCCGTATTGAACTTGAGGAGGATGATATTGTCGGTATTTAAGGGGGAAAAGATGAGACCGAGGATCGAAAGCTCGTTTAACTCTTAAGGATAAGAGTTATAATCAAGATTTTTTATTTTTTATTTTTCCTCTTTTCAATTTGATGTCCCTTAAGTTTCATGGAGCTAGCCGCCGTAAAACTCTCGGGGCTCTGGCTTTTAGCTTTTCTCCCCGGAAATGCCTTTCCTCTGTAAAACTTTTGATAGATATATTGTGAAATCAAGATCAATTTAATCAAGAGGTCGCGGAGACTAAAGTGTAATCGGAGCCGGTTGGTTCAATCAGACAGTAGGAAACTATGTAATCCACTGGCTCTGTTCCATTTTCTCATGCAGTCCTGCTGGCTTTTGGCTAATAAAGCAAGGAATAAGTAGGTCCAACAGATATAACAGGTGCATGTTTTTTTTCCCTTTTTCTGTCCTGTTCATTGTCAACTCTATGGATTCCTCCTTCTTGTTCCTTTCATCCGATTCACGAGACCTGGTTATTAAAAAGGATGCAGTGGTTGCAACTCCTCCTTGTACAAATGTTGGAATCGGATACTTGCACGCCAGCAATGAACGCAAGTTTCTTATCAAATGGTGTAATCAGAGTCGGAAAAATCGTGCTCATCAACAGAGACAGAGAGTCCTTGTCGGGGTAGTTAAGGAACTACTATAAAAGTTGTCCTTGTTTCATGAAGAATTACTTGTGTTGCTGTGGATTCCTATACATGGTAAATGAAGGAATATACATCCTATCTTCTCTGAGCTACTATGATGTGGATTTTATATTTTTTTTCCCGGTCTGTATCATAATTACGAAGGAAAAAAAAAAAATGGTTGCACCTTGATGCTTCTAGGTCTTTTGTTTGGCTCAGAAAAGCTCCTTGTGGAATTCGAAACGCGTAGATGTCTTGTGGCTCAGCTCGTGCGATAGCTTCTTTAATTCCTTTGCTAACACCGGCATCCCACAGAAGAACACACCTGCAATAGAAGACCCCCTCCTGGTCAGACATCACCGAACTTGCGACGGCTGCAGATTAGACAAACGCTGTAGAGTTTCGTCATAAAAAGGAGATGGACTTCGTTTTTCCTAGCATAGGGTTTTATCAAATAATCTACTCAAAATTTAAGATCGTTATATTTTAGTCCTTTTCATTATGTTCTGATGTAGACTTTGGCCGCAGAGTGCGGATAGGGGTGTCCTACCTGTTTGAAAAAAGAGTTTACTTGCAGAAGTTACATCTCAGCCATGTCAATTTCTAAGTCTTGTCTAGTTGTTGTCCATACCAGAAGGCTACTATGCTAAGCTCTCGCTGTATGGTTTGGGGATTAATTACCAGCACCAACTGAAGCTGGTTTTCGTAATTTCGTTGCATCTGGGCTCTGAACTAGTGCTTTCTTGTTTTACACTTACCTACTGTAGTGTATGGATGCTTTGAAGCTACTTTGATAAATACTTCTCTCCAGTTTGGTCTTCCAAAGTGTGTTCTTACCTGCAAGTATCGAATATCAGGATTGAGTTAGCAGCCTCACGGTTGAAACAGTTCACTTCAACGAACAAGCTAAGAAAAGAGAAAATATTCTATGTACAGTGTGGCCTGTTCATTGTTAAATTGTAGCATTTTTGTGTCGACATCATATCATACCCGTGTGCCTGATAGAATGTCGAAACCATGTTTGGCATGATTGAGAGCCTGGACCATGGTTATTAGAGTTGACCTTGCATCACCCTCTTCATAGACACTGGTAAGGTAATTGTGAAGCTCTATTTGACCCTGCTCATACCGAAAGAGAGAGAACACATGGGGTCATTTAGCCTTGCTCATTTACTTCCTTGTACAAATGCACTAAACAGTCACGAGCGATGTTCAGAAGAATATTACTTTGTGATCCATTTCCGCGACTTCATCCATTACTCCTTTGAACCACTCGAACGACCCAGATTCCCTAGTCACCCAGTAGAAATGAGCACTGGACGTCCTCTGTGACTTTCTTTTGCTGCCTGGCGTCACGTTGGAAGATGTGAAACTATTTGTGCTATCATCTGATTTAGTCGTCTCGGTGGTTGAATCCTAGTTCATTACAATAGCAAAACTTTAAATGTGTTTCCTATATTTTAAGTCATGGAATTCATATATTAGCAACCTACTGTACCGTTTGCTCCTCTGATCTTGTATTACTCAGAAGATCTCTAAGGATGCTTATGAAAGGTGTTGCACCAATGCCAAGCCCCACAAGGAGCAGTACATCATAATTTCTGTAGTCCTGTGCTGGAGCTCCGTATGGACCATCGACGAGCAATTTGGGTTGGCTGCATCATGACATGACGATTTAGTTAGCATTACCTAGAATGGTCTCTAATTTGAAGCTTAAGCATGCCAGAAACGTAATTACCCTGTATGATTGATACGCCCGAGCGACGTGAATTTTGCTCGGCCAATAATACATGACGAGTCTCTGCCTTCTGAGAAAGTTTTTTTCAGCTCCTTCGTCCAATCACCGACTGTCCTGATGTGAACACTAAGGTAGTCATCTCCGGGTGCTGAAGTGATTGAAAATGGGTGCCTGGAAGGTATCAGTGCTTAGCGTTCGATAATGGAAATGCTGATTTTTGGAAAAGCTAGGAGATGAGATGAATTTAGGACTTTACCATTCAAAAGGGGAAATTGTTGGACATTGTAGAAAGATGTACTGCCCACTTCTGTACTTGAACCCTTGAGGCTTGGACATGATTATGCTAAAGACATTCCCGGGTAGTACTGAAACCTGTGGAGAACAAGATTAGTCCAAAAGAAATTAGCTTCTTGAAGGAGGATAATTTTTTTTTTCGGAAAAGCATATTTCTCAATGTGTTTTGCAAAGATCGCACACAAAGACACTGACGAACTTTTTCTCAATCATGCATTATATTATGGTCATATTTATTCTCTGTTGATTCTCAAATGCACCAAGATAAAAATGTCTTTTCCTTGATCAAACAATGAAAAGTGGAAATGTAAAAGAAATTTTTTTAAAAAAAAGGCATTACCTTCAATATTCGAACTGCGTAGTGGTTTGATCGGCTTGCTCGTACACTTCTCTCCACCATGTAGAGCAACAGTGGAATAGAGATGTACATCCATGTCTGAGGTGAGCAAGGGATTGAATTAGTGCCACCACTGTAGAATACATGATGAAGTATGGTGTCTTGACTTAACTACGGCGTATACGATGAGCCAGATCACTTACCGTTTTCCTGTACCAGTCGTGCACCAAGTACAGAAAGCTTCCATGGATGAGCAGCAAAACATAGACCAACCCTAGCAGGTGATGGGAATACCAGAATGCATTGAAACCTGTCAATCTGTTGAAAGGGGCAGGTAGCCTCACTAAGTTCCTCCTGAACCGGTGTGTCGCTAGAGTGAATGAGATAGCCATCAAAATCACCATAGCAATGCCTGTCACTCCTTCAACTCCAGATAAAAGGTCCTTGTATGTGGGCTTCCTGTTATTGAAGTCGGCGGATATGAGGACAAACTTTTCCGGGGAGGAGTTTACCAGGCGGGGGAAATCGCATGCCAGATGGTCTCCTGCGTGAAGGACGATCCCCATGACTATGGCACATGCAATTATCTGTGCATTGGGGAAAAAAGTGCTGGAGAGTCATTCCATTGTCTCTTGCATACACCAGATATTGTTGGTCTAAAATAGGGTAGTGCTTAAAATAATCACTTGGATCAACTGTACTGCCTATCTTTGCCATGTTCATATACACTTTAGCTCATGGATGTCAATGGAATTGCATTCCCTGGAAGTTGCAACCATGGAAATCTTTAGAATTACTTTCTAACATCTTCTACTTCTATTGCTTGCCAGAGGGGATTTCCCCCTCCATTCTTGGCAACGACTATGCCAATTTCATTCAGCCAGGAGCAATTGATGCAATGTCGGGAACCATCATTGGATGCATGACGTTTCTACTCATTCAGCCAGATCTTTTACCTTGTGGAAGTTTATGTTGTCATCGAAAGGAACGAATGGCCTGGCTCGAGTGGACCTGAGCCACGTCAGGGTGTTCCGGCAGACGGGCAGGAGGATTATAGCCATGTTGAGCTTCAGAGTTTCTGCCGCCCCCTTGGCTGTCGCCAGGCAATAGCCCATGACATGAAATGCCGCCATGTTCCTGTATTGGATGAACTTCCAAGTGAAGAGGCATCCCATCACTACCGCCCAAAGCAACAGAATCCAACCTCTTTGCCAGTTCTCCAGCACGAGGCATCGGAGGGAACTGCTAATCCTCTGCACCGTATCGGTCGGCCTAAACGAGCTCAGGTTTTGGCTCCAGCCAACGCTGGCTATGCTGAGCGGCCGGCTGTAGTTCATATAAGTGTCCTTTTGCAGAAGCAGAGTCTCCAGTTGCCACAACTGAAACAGATTACAGGTCATCTTATAGAGGCCTGTCTGAATTGCACTTCTTTTCGCGGAGCAAAAGAGTGTTCCTAAGTTGGAACAGACTGTGCCAAGGTCTTTTACCTCGATGTAGCCAAGGTTTTCCGGGTCCAGTTCCTCCATTATCAGGGAGGCGTATTCCTCTGCTTGCTCTTTCAGCTGCGACAACTTGTTCGCGGATGCACTGAGCATTAGAAGCTGAAATTAAGACATCAATTCATTCTCTCTTAGCTACGACCGATCATCGCCTCGCCAGCGGGCCGGGAGTACCAACTCTTGTCTACATAGACAAGCGAAGAAGGATGACAAAACTCAAATGCAGATAGAGGAAAGAGCGAGTCCTACCTCCTGTACTTCTTCCCTGGTGATTCTCCCGTCTTCATTGCTGTCCGCCCTGGTAATAGCACAAAGGATGCATTCGCATCAGCACTTTTTATCAGGGCTTCTTTCAGGATGTTTTGCCAAGTTACATGAATTGTCAAGTGAGTTCTAGTTCGAATTCCCCAAAATTTCTAAGACTTTCTTTTTCACATTTACTGAAAAAACATTCATTTTTCATGACCCGAGAAAATATAAAAAAACTCAGACAATTATGGATGACAAAACGCCCTCAAGGTAGTGCGAAGCATCCGTTATAAGAAGTAGAATATTCAAACATCACGAGACCATAGTAATTTTAGCAAGTTCTTAGCGGCAAGTGTTATTCTTAGCCATTATTTGTTAATTTTCAACAAGTTGATTACACTAAAAAAAAGAAAAAGGGACATTCAAAATCACAAAATTCACTACCAAAATCCTTTGCACAAAATCCTCTTTTTTTTGTTTTTTTTTTGTTTTTTTTTTTTTTTTGCTCAAGTAAGTCAATTATAAAGGTTCAGGACACTCTTCGATTTTTGTCCGTGAGATAATTATAGCACCGCGATCATCCCGAGAGATGACGGAGCTGGGCTCGCCACGCCGAAACCTCCGAGCGCGATCATGTGGCTGCGGGTGGGCCTGCCTGGAAGTCAGGATCCCCCGCCGTCGGATCGACAGAGATGCACGGTCAACGACGCATCGCTTCGATCCAATCAAGCAAACGGTATCGAAAAGGGCAAGACAAAATAAGAGGAGAGGAGGAAGAGGGGTGGGGACCCACATGTCGAAGAATATTTGAAGTCGCGCGTCGAAGCTGTGGTCGGAGATTTGGAGCCAGAAGTCGTACAGCTCCTCCTTGGTGACCTTCCCCACCCGCTGCCGCCGTCGCCGCGCCAGCGCATCGAACACCCCCACCGCGAACTCCTTCGAGTCCATCCCTGGTTTCAACACGCCCCGCCATGAACCGTCAACTTGGCAACCATAAAGGAACCGTCTTTTCCAGAACAAAACGGTGGCAATTCCATTCGACCTGAGACGAGAGACTATGGTTTTCGTGATACGTACCGATGCATTCGCCGAAGTCCTCGCGGGCCAGCAAGCCCTCCTTGGCGAGCCGGTGGAAGCGAGCCTCGACCTTGCGCCACAGCTCTTCGTTGTCCTTGGCCCCGAAATTGGCCCTGCTTATGAACCGGAGACCCTTCAGCGCCCTCTGCGCGCTCGACCGGCTCCTGTCCAGCCTCGCCCGAGTCCTCCTCGCCTCCCTACCGGCCGCCGCCGCAGGGTCCTCCGCCTCCGACCCGGCCCGCGACGATCCGGACCTCAGCCACGGGAACTTCCTCCGGATCCTCGTCGTGATCGACAGGTTCCTCTCTAGCCACGCCGCCGCCGCCGCCGCCGGATCGCCGCCGCAGCCGGCGGGCGGCCAGTCGTGGTTGCTCGTCGGGGTGACGCTTCGGACGACGATGGCGTCGTCCTCGAGCTCGAGGGTGACCTCGACGAGGTCCTGCTGCGAATTCTGCCTCAGGTCGTTGAGGAACACGGGCAGCATTGCCCCTCCGACGCCGCCATAGTCTGCGCTCCCCCTACTGGCGGCGGCAACGTCGTCGTCGTCATCGAAGTCCTCGGGCAGGTCGAAGCTGCGGCTGTAGTTGGACCGCTTCGAGCCAATGGAAGCGGATGATCTCATCTTCTGTCCTCCAGTTCGGACCCCACCGACTTACTCTCTCTCTCACCTGCTGCACTTTAATTGTCTAGACCGAGAGTGCGGGGGTGTGTCTCTCTCTCACTAGAAACGTTGGAGGAGGAGAAGGAGGTGTACCCTTCTGGAGGTTTGTTCGATCACACGTTAGAGGAGGAGAGAGAGAGAGAGAGAGAGAGCGAGGCAAACAACCGGTCTCTTTCAAATCATAAAAATTTTCAGGATGTGCCAAAGTCGTGGGACGAATTTAAAATGCAGTTGGAGATTGGGTTTCGCTCATGGCGACCACCACCACCATCATCATCATCGTCACCATTTTTACAGAGCTGGGGAAGTTCGTCCTCAGAAATAAACAAATAAAAGTGCCACCTTTGAAAATTTAGAGGGGGGAGGGATTGGGGAAGGTGTGCGTACTTGTAAGCGCTGGCTATGCCTGTGCGCCAGGAACAACGGCGAAGATTGCGCCACGTACCTGCTCGTCCCCTTTCTCAGAGAGAGAGAGAGAGAGAGAAATTGGTTCTTTTCTAGAGAGAGAATTGTTTCTGGTGAGTAGAGACAGAGAGGGAGAAGTGAGATGCGGCGGTTTAATATAGTAATGGAATGATGCCAAAACGGTGAAGTTAGAGAAGAAAGAATACCAAAGACCAGTAGAGATAGAGAGAGAGAGAGAGAGAGAGTTGTCTGTGCGAGGTTGGTCGGAATTATTCGTTTCTTCTTGCTTGCCCAATTTCCCATCTGATTCTGATGATGTCCCGGCTTATGCTTTTAATTTGATCAAATCAAAAGTAACCAAAGCGGACCAATAAGCCGGATCTGGCCGATCCACCGCGGTCGATCCGTGACCGCGTCCGTGGTCCGATTCGGATGTACTTTTCACTCGGTTCTTGGAAAAACCTCCAGCCAAATTCGTACTGATCCGATAAGTCTTTGAATGGCTATGAGAGTTACATATTATGGGTCGCGAATCCTTAAAGAAGTAGACTTCTTCTTTTTTTTACCTCGTTACGGTAGATGAAAGACGGTCGCATGATCATTTTTCGAAGAATTACTGCTCAAATAAACCAATTAATCTGTAAGCTTGGTCTGTCGTCGGTTTGGTTCGGTTTCATACTGTTACTATGAAGTAGCTGTATAATTAAGAAATTTAACACGATTTAGGCCGTTGATGGAATCTAACAAACGAAGAAGAAGAAGAAAGCACCTAATTCTACATGCCCGTTGAAAATAAAGGAACATAATTACGTTTTTATTAAATTAACTGTGCATGATAGTAAGATACAAAAGATCATAGCATGCTATTTCATCGGTATCGCTCGAGACTAAAATTATCTTAGGAATCGGCGCTCAATCCCAATGAAGTAAAATGTAAAAACAAGAAAAAAAAAAAAGGAAATCGAGACACGAGGTCCAATCTCGATAAACCCTTAAATTTAGAGCAACATACGACAGAGAATTTCACTATAATTAGCACACTGCACATCTCATCACTTCACTTAATTACAAGTGAAAAGATGTGTATAAATAGCACACCTCTCATTAAACTAGAGCGAGACACACATGTTTTCTTGTCGATAGAAATTATGAACCACACTCTCAATAAAAGAAATCAATAATGGCACGCTATTGAGAAGTAGAAATCTTTCATCTAATGATGTGGGGCAATCCCAAATAAGAAAATCTCACTGGTTTCGATCAAACTACAAATTTTTATTGGTCAAGAGGAAAGCAAATTATATAATCAATTTACCGGTTCGGTTCGGTTCGGCTCGGCTCGGTTTTTATCATTTTTTTTTTTTTGGTAAAGCATAATCCAAAAAAAAAAACAATAACAGAAAAAACCCGGACTAAAACTAAATCATTAAACGCCGATAAACGGATCGATGTGATTCGGTTTGGTTCGGCTCGGCAGGTAGATTTTGTTTGGTGAAACAGCAGAGAGGATGAACCATCACATTCTTCAGAAGTTTACGGGGATGATGAAACTTGAGGACAAGAGGCTCGAGCCCAAACCCAAAATGTGTCTTTCGAACCGATTTATCCCGTCACACGGTCGCACGAACGAACGCGTCAGGAGATATCATTGTCCGAACACTCCTAGACTATCTTCAACACGTGGAATCGGAAAAATGCGTTGGACATCTTCGTCGGGTGGCGACGCCGGGTAGATCGTGCGGAACTCGATCACTTTTGCGAGCAACCACCGCCATTTCGCTGCAAGATCACTCCTCCTTAGACATGTTTGCGAATGGTAACCATTCTTTTTCCGGGCTCTAATTCTGGCTTTATATTCCCTGGACGAGAGGCGATGGGCAAACGGCAGCCGAGGTTCGAAGACCAGTGGCCGAAGGTTGGTGGCGGGCGAAGGCAGCCAGGGACCGGCGCATGATGATTGGGGAGATCGGCAAACGGCCATCGAGGACCGATGACAGGCGAACAGTGTCCAAGGACAAGAGACCATTGAGCGGGGGACGGCGGGAAAATGGCAAACGACAGCCGAAGATTGGAGATCGGTGATCAGAGGATGGGCGTCGGTTGCAGGGACGTGAGAAAAAGGGAGGCCGCACGCGAGAGAGAGTGATAAACGAGAAAAATTATTATTTCTGTTTATATTCCGGAAATAGGAATTTATATTATCATTTCTGTTCCAAACCTATATTGAGCCGAAAATTTGTCCCGAAAACAGAAAAATGAAATTGATTTTTTTTTAGGGTCGACAAATGAAATTGATTTACCAAACGAAATAAACCAATTTTCGGAAATAGAAAAATAAGGGAAATGGAACAGTTGTCATGCGTGCACTTACTAACCTTGACTACGCTCGAGGTATTTACTTGTCCTTAGTTATCGGCTCGAAATCTCGCTATAACCCGACACCCACGTGAACAAAAATCCGAAGTCTCGATTCGTCGCTCGTGATTCCATGACCCCCTTCTCCCATCTTGGAAGATCAAGGGTCCCTCCATCTCCTTCTCCTTCTCCATCTCCATCAAAGCTCAGGTTCTTGACAAGGGTTTTTACATAGTTAGAAAGGAAAACGTTGCAGCCGAGTGAATATTTTTTGCTTCTGAACGCAAGGCCTCCTGCTCCCTCCCAACCATTCCCACCACCGTCTCTCTCCCTCTCTCTCTCTCTCTCTTGCCGGCCCTCATGGAAGACCATTTGCCACTTCAGCATGCAGAGAGTTGGTGGGAGCCAAGGCTCTTGTGTTTGCCAATTATAGAATTCAACTAATCTCATTGAATTCCCATATTAGCAAACCTCAGTGTCATCTCAATACTTGGGCTAAACGAAAGCACGCGCGCATAAATTCGCGTTCGGGAAACGGTTCAAGACCAAACTCCCCTCGACGTGAATCTCGACGTAATCATGACCCTAATGATTTTCGCGGGGGTTCCGCCTCATGCGGCTAGTGAGATATTCTTCCTTGCTGTCCTAGAATCAACAGCGTTAGGTGAGGGCCCGAGAGGCTGGTCAGAGAGACGGAGGGTGCCTTGACGCATTTTTTTGAGTATTCTATAGGATAAAGAATGTCTCGGGACACATTATGTGTCGTTGTCAGTGAACAACCCCCGCCTGGAACCAGCACGATACATATGTTCATATTCCGAGCATTGTACTAGTTCTTTCGATTGAATCCTCGCCGGTAGTACGCATTGACCGACGCAGAGAAAAGAATTCAGAATTTATGCAACGGACAAGGGCACCTTCTGGAAGGTCCAGGACAGCCTTGTGCAGTACATCAACGATCTTTCTATGTGTGCTCTTGCTTTTGTTGTGAGGGAATTATTCCTCCTTTCTCTTGTCGATCCCGAGCTTTCGCCTCGAGAGGGAAGCAACGGAATTCATTTCGGGAGCTAGTTTCCGCGGCTGAAATCGCGGCCTTCTGATCCTGAGCTGTCGTTTTCACCTTCACTAGTGAAGGATGAAGGAGATAATAAGGTCGTTTTCGCTTGGGCCGCTCACTAACGGGAGGTTCCGTAATTCTTGACGATCAGCGTTTTTAATAGCATGGTAAAAAAAAAAACGCGGGCTGAGGAGTGCCCAAAGAGGAAAGCAACCAACACTCGTGCACGTAATAAGCGAGCCGGAGCTGTGGAGGGGGGGCCGATGATCAACGTAAGAGGGTTAGGTAATTACGTGGCCTGCATGTTTAATGAACGTATAAATCAAATTGGAGATGAAGTGTCCATTTGGGTTGGGAATTGACTGGCAACCTTCCCGAGATAAAGCCATAACCACTTGGCCTTGACCATGCCGCTCAATCATCGATCTACTACATTCTTAATGATTTTTGCACCACTTAATCGGGTGACTCTGATTCCTTAATCTGAAGCATAATTAATGATGTTTTTCGTTAGAAAAAGAAAACCCTTTCTTATGTATAGGAGGACTCAGATGGATTCCCCGGCTTATCGCAGCGAAATTTCGCGATAAAATCAGTCGCCATTTGACCGAGCCGAGCAATCTCGATAACCCGCTTTTCAATCGCTCTTGGATAGACACTGATGAAAGTCCTGTAATGATACAAGATCATTTCCTACATAAGATCGACGTAGCCATCGGCAAGATGCATCCAAAGCAAAAGGGTCATAGTCAGAATTAGATGTGTCAAATGGGTAGATCGAGTCGGGGTAGGGTCGGGTCGAATATGGGTCGACTCATATTGACCCGCCTAACCCGTTTTGACGTATATTCGATGATTCACACCTAACCCGACCCATAGTCACCCATACCTGGCCCAACCCATTGTGACTCATATTATCAAATCATAGTTATATTACTCATTTAACTTATTTTAAGCTCTTCACATGCATATGTTATTAGATAAAAAAATTCACAACAGATTAAAAAATTAAATAATAAAAAGTATTAGATAAACAAAAATAATATTACTGAAATACTTTCATGCAATAAAAAAATAAGTGAAGTTTTTTCCTTTTTTTAATTTTTTGTGACGTTTTTCGATTTTTAAAAAAATATATTTTTTTAATCAAGTAAAATGTTTTCATTTGTTTTTTTAAAAAAATCTGATTTTTTATTTTTTAAAATTTTTTTTACCCAAAAAATATTTTTTATTTAAAATAATTTTTTTATTTTATTTCTTCTCTGGCGGGCAGCGACTCGCGAACGGGCGGCTATCGGCAATCTAAATGATTACTACTCGCCATCCATTCTAATCTCTCTGTGTAGTTAATGATGACTGTCGTCGTCAAGTCCCGCTCTCACACAAAAAGAAGAGGAGGAAGAACGGTGATGACTACTGAGATCCATTTGACTAATGGCTTATCATCGTTTTCAAAGAAGTCATGAGCGATGTGAGTGGGTTCTCGTAGGTAGAAGATAGAGAACATGCAAGTAAAAAGTTGGTACGCTGAGGTTCTCTTCTTTGTCTTTTTTGTCAAGTAAAGAATTGATGGTAATTGCGAGGAATCTGGTGTGTTTTTCTTCTCTCTCTCTCTCTCTCTCTCTTTTTCGAACTCAAGGGCCAACTTATCAAGACTTGCTATGCCGCTTGAAAGCCACGGCCTACGGGTAGGCAAGAGATGTTAGATTTGGAGAGGTAGAACCCCAACCAACTTCTTTTGACTTTTTGCGGAAAAGGACATTTTGAGTGTGGAAGTCTCGAGCTCGTTTTCGAGACATGCATGGTTTGTTTTTCCCAAACGTAATGAAACGGTAATTAGAAATATCTGCCTTGAAGAACAGAGCAATGGGGGTAGGAATGATGTGGACATCCCTTTTCTGTTTTTCGTTGTTTTTGTGCACAATAAAGCACGTAAAGAGGGGAAAACAACAACAACAGTAATGATAATATAAAAAGGAGGAGTTAAAGAGTAAGTCCTGCTTGATTGAAATCAGCAGAAATCCAGGTTTAATGACCATGTACGTGACGGAACATAGCTGGATCGATTATAAGTTAAAGCGACGCGAATATACAAAGGAGAATGCACTATGCCATGAAATAGGTGTATAAGCTTGGTGAACCGTAGTGTGTGTCGTATTGACTTGGGGAAAAAATAAAAAGGGATACCCTGCAAGTTGATCAAGTAATTGCCAATGACAAATACCACACATTTTTAAAGAGTAATTCCAGTCAAACTAGATACAGCACGTTGAAGTAGTTCATTAAACTCAAATCACTTCATGATTTGTACGTAAATCCTCGGTAGATACAACTAGCGCGACCCATGGATGCGAGATCAAAAAACATTTAATACATGCACTGTCATTTGTTTCTTTTTAAGGTAAAGACGTATAGACATTGGACCCTGAGCAGAAGAATTCGGATGAAGCATTTGACACGGTCATTAAAGCTCTAGCTTATCTTCACATCACAATTACTTAAAAAACTAATCAGGTCATACAGACGCCTCCTTACGCCTTGGGAGTGTATTCTACCCTCAGGGTTAAACGTGCCTCACAAGTTAGGCAAACCTAGTTTTTCCATGTCACGTGTTCAGATTGTTAATGTCTGTACTTGAGCAACAACCTGAATTCCTATCAAGTACAAAAGAGAATGACCAAAAACAATTTCGTGTTGGTCTACAAGCTTCGCGCATCAAGATATGTACTGCAGAGTACCAACATGGTACTGCAGAACATAGAATGATTTCTTAAGCAATAATCTAACGTTTAGGTTGAACTAACAAATCAAGGAAACAGAGAGAGATGCACCCTAGGCGCCCGGAATCATCTCATGACTATCAGAATCCAGAATCAATCGCCATGAGCAATCTTATTAGCAAATTCTTCACAATTAAGCATGTTAGTGGAAGGGTACATCATTTGGATGTCACATCAATGCTATTGGTCGAAAAGATATATTCCAATCTTGAGTTGCCAGGGAATGAAGCAGCCCAACAACTTCAAAGATGAGGCAAGGCCCCAAAAAACTAGATAGTAAAATCTTCAAACAGTTGAAGCTTGGCAGCAAACAAGAAAAACACGTGAAGTACAACATAAGGACATTTGGGGGACACAAACTGACAGGCATTCTCACCATACATCATCGAATTCATCATCAATGACTGGACGATGATATGGCTCCGCCACAAGAATAGACTAGCGAGTTATACCAGGACATGTTCTACCAAGTAGACTAGGGGTCTGCTCAGAGAGTATGAAAAACAACCTACTTAGACTGATAAATCCAAGCAAAATTGCTAGATACTCTATTCAAAGGGGAGCGTACTTGCTCTCCAACCATGATCCATCTGATAGAAAGCGCACATAAGTCTAACACAAGCTAGTCAAAGCAAATTTCCCCACTCCCAAGCTAGACTAGGGGAAAACCGTAGTTTTTAAGCAAGGCAACCTTATTCCCCAGACCCTTCCAGAAAAAAAATATGAATTACACACAGATCGACAGACGAAAAAATGTCCTTCTAAGTTGGTACTATGCAAATGTAGCCAAGAAATAGGCTCATTATCACATATCTCAAGGCTCATGAAGCTTTTGGAGATGGGAACAATGAGTGCATTCTATGGCACATGTCCAGCCATTTTTACCATTTTACATAATAGATAGCCATCAGGTGTGTCACCGACTCCTATTATCATCATCTATCTTCAAATCCTTTGAAGAGGTGTCGAGACTAATGGCTAATATTACTACATTGCAGTATCCTGGCTCCTGTTTTTGGCCATATAGGAGGTCTACCCCTATCAGCTTCAAGGATTTGCCCAAAGCAGCTAGAACCAGAGATGAACGGATTGTTGGGATGGAAGAAGCATTACTTATCTAAAGGTGAGAGAATTGACATAACCCCAAAAGATTTCATTAAAAATGGCCTGCAAGATGGATATGGTCAGACAAATTAACAGCATAATGGTCCATTTACATATCGCATTTCTTCGTCAAAATGGGCACTGTATAATAAGGGTAGCAAAGAGGGCAAGCTTTAGGCTATAGTTACTTCTCTGTGTTCTGCATAGACCACACCACAGTGGTGGGTCTTACAAGTAATAAATTAAAAGGATACTCATGCAATGGCAAAGTTAAATTGGAAATGATACTCATGCAAATAGGACATTAAATAAATGTTGTGAGAAGGAAAGATCTGAGTCGGTTCTTCCTGCATGTACCATGAAATCTACTTGTGGAGGCTGGGTATTGGCATGGCGGGTCATGCTATTCTCCCTAGAAGTCAGAAGACCGCGTCTTTTTACATGGCACGGGAGAAATGCAAGTTGTCGTATGTTCAAGGAATTAGAATTGGTACTCCCATTAATTTCATTGAAGCCACCTATAAATGACTTACATGAAAAAGAGAATGATAGCCGTGAATAAAAAGTAAAGATTAGTCCACACTTACAAGTTTATTCCAACTTCTGCTACTTAATAATGTGACCAAATGCAGTTTAACACAGAGTAGCATCCATTATACACTTGCAACAAGTTCTAGCAATGCATACCCTGGATAAAAGTTCCAAAAGATAGTTATCAGAGACATTGGAGCTCCTAAGCCTCGGTCAATAGATGCTCCATGCATGTCTAGGTGACTTATGATTTCACCTATGAATTCCACTCAACAAACTAAAACTACTTGGGATTTCCACTCTCTCAGTCACAAGAATGATCTCTTACCTTGTTAATTTATCATGAGTAACAAGTTAGGTTCGGAGTAAATTGTGCATCCCTACAGGAGAAGGAAATTCTTAGGGACACATCCCTCTTATCATTCTTTCAGGTAGCACTGAGAAAAAGAAATAGAAAAAGTTTCTCAGGCTCGGACAGAGAAGATACACATCGGACTTCAGAAAGGGAGAACTACACTAGAAGACGAGATAGTTAAAGATCCGATCCACAGAACAGACAAAACTTAGAATGCGTTTGGGATGGCCGTGGCTTGTAACGCATGTCAACTTTCACTTTTATTGTTTCGACCATGCCAATTGCTTGATATTCAACACCTCAAATCTGTAAATTTAATACCTATCAACCTTTAAAGTTATCCACAATTAATTTTTTACAGTTTCTATGAATTAGAGTAAGTTTTTACTACTAATATCTATAACCCCATACAGTTATCGGAAATTCATTTTTTACAGTTTCAATGGATTATTATTACTTTTCTGTGGTTGGTCCCCCCCCCCCCCCCCAAAAAAAAAAAAAAAAGAATCTCACATGCTGTGTCCTTCCGTTTCTTTAGGGAACTCCCCCATTCCTATTCTTACCTCCTCAAGTACCGTGCACATACAAACCATGATTTCGTTTTCCCAACTCACCTTCTACTAACCTTTAAAGTTATCCACAATTTATTTTTACAGTTTCTATGAATTAGAATTAAGTTTTTACTACGGATATCTATAACCCCTTACATTTATAAGCAATTCATTTTTACAGTTTCAATGGATTATCATTACTTTTCTGAGGTAGGTTCCCCCCCCCCCCCCCCAAAAAAAAAAAAAAGAATCTCATATGTTGTGTCCTTTCATTTCTTTTGGGAACTCCCCCATTCCTCCTCAAGTACCGGGCACATACAAACCATGATTTCCTTTTCCCAACTCACCTTCTACTTGGGTTTTTAACAAGCCTTTAACATTGTCCGAAAAATGAAAGAAAAGCCTAATTATATATATATATATATATATATATATATATATATATATATATATATATTAGAACAATGAAGATTTGAAACTTCTCTTCATTTCCTTACCAAAAAAAAAAAAAAACTTCTCTTCATATGAACAGAGTTAAAATCCTAGAGCGAAGGGACAATAAGCGCATTCCTTCAGAAATAAGAAAAGCACAGCCACATTTAAGGAAGACCAAATTTTATTTAGACTTCTTTTGTATGAAAAACCTGGTTTGGATTTTACACCATGTGCATAAGGTAAAATGTAATCTGGAATCAATACATAAACAAAGAATAAGAGATTAGAAGTGTACTCTGTTACAAAATTGGGATGACTGCATCCTTTACACTCGGAAAAAAACTTTCGAAAGTTATATCACGTCAATGAGGCTTTGGAATATATCCATCAACAGCAAAGTTTCGAGTGGCTGCAGGAATCGCCAAGCGAATTCCATCTAGTTCAGGTCTAGCAATCACTTGACAACCAAGGCGAGACCTGCAAAGACCCAAAAAAGACAAAATTTCACTTGTGGACATTATTCAGCACTGTGCATTCCGAACAGAAGCCGTGCCATTTCAAGGTTTGTGGCATATTGCCAACACGCCATATATTATGGCTCAGAGAAGTTTCATCCGTTCACAAAATTGGATGGGGCCCCAAACCAAACAAAAGAGGGAGCACTCACGTTTCTGTAAGCCCGAAAGCTAAATCCAACATGTCATTTTCCTCATCAGTTGGATCCTCCAGCTTATTATAGTAGCCCATGTCCTGTCGTGAGTCGTAATTTTAGATGCCATTGAGCCAAACTAAGAAGGCTAGTCAATTACGATGTTGCATTTCAGAAACATACCATCACAATGACATGACATGTTGAACATGCAAGTGAACCTTCACATGCTCCTGACATCCAAATAACAGCACAGAATCAGAAGAGAAAAGACAAAATTAGACTTGAGTTGCCACTGAAACTTAAGATTCATGGTACCATCCTATATCAACGGCACACATATACCCTAATCTACAATTCTATATCAACGGCACACAGATACCCTAATCTATAGTCCTACACCAACGGCACACAGATACCCTAATTTGGAACAAAAACATCATAGGACATTCTATGATGCAATAGGGTTGAGAGGGCAACTCCTTAGAGAGAACTTAGCATTATTTGGAGAATAAGCCACAGATAAGATGACAGCAAAGCTGAAGAATGCATGACAATTGTTTCAGGAGAATACAAGTACCTTCAAGTTCTATATCATTTTCATGAGCTGCTTCTAACATTGACATTCCAATGGGAACCTTAATTTGCTTTTCTTCACCATCCTTATCAACAAATGTCACAGATATCCTGCACAATACCTCCAAGTACACTACAATTAAAGGGTGGTCCGATTATAGAGAAAACCCTGAAGAGGGCCTAGCTCATAACTGGAGATAAACGATCTTCATGTTGGATCATCCACAAGCCGCACTCATTTAGGATGACACGCTAAATTAGCCATCACACAAAAGAATCTGCTAAGTTGACCATAACAGCTCATGCAACCATATATATTGCATTTCCACCTTCTTTAATACCAAAAACAGAAGAAATAACGACAGAAAAAAAAGAACTAACTTGTCTTTCTCTTCATCACGTTCCGCATGAGCATCATCAACAGTGGTAGCAGAACAAAAGAAATGCTTCTGAAGTAGGGCACCTTGGAACAGCTTATTCTGTGACAACCATTGAAGAAAAATTTAAAAAGGATTCCATCTGTGAAAGCCATTATTGACAGAATGATCCTACTAAAAGAAAAACTAGCATAAAACAGAGAGAAATTTCAAGCGAAAGAGGAAAGCCAAAAAGTATGGCCGTACACTCGAGATAATATACAAAAACTGATGTCAAATTTCAGGAGCAAATCGCATAACATTGGAATGGAAATAAAGCATAATATGGACGTCAAGCCAGCAGCAGAACAGGATCCACCCCCACAAACATTACGAAGCACATAACTGTGCTAAGATTAAGCAACCATTACAGAAACTTTTGTCCACAGAAGTTCATCACATTTGAGAAACTATTACTTCTCTAAAGAACGCATGGATGAACCTAGAAATAATTTCACACCTAAAGGATATTGGTCGTGATGATGCCATCCCTCATCCAGACTTTGCTAATCGAAGGTCGAAGCCATCAACAATAGCCGATAGATGTGGCGTTGTTAAGAGACAAACTCTGTTAAGAACAGAGTTTGTCTTCCTATCATACAGTTTAGAGCACTAAAGACAACGTTCCCAACAAACAAATGCCAGTCCCATGAAACATTACCAGATCCAGTTGAGACTTACCCAATTGAATAGAAGAAAGTCAGCACCCAACAAAAAACAAGCTTCAAATCCCAAGCATAGACCAAGAGAAAGATGTGAAGCTTGACAAGCATTTCTTGTACAGAAAAAACCAGCTTATGTGCTCCCTCCAACAAAGGGACAGTTATTCTAGCTGCAGCTGGCCCCATGATATGGAAAGTGTGTGGAATCAATTCAAGGATTACCACTCATACATTCTCTCTCTAGATTTCAACAAATCAAGACTAGACATTAAATAAATCAACACAGGAAAAGTGATGACATAAAAGAAAAGATATCGTGAACTTGAAACCAATCGAGCGCCGCCCAACTATAAGGAATGCAATGACCACATAATTTTGGTACTGAGAGCGGTGACAATATTAAGGAACTAACTGTTATAGAAGCCCATGCATCTCCATCTAATCTTAGTCTTGCTAAGATTCGCAACCAGAATAGCTCACAATATGGTGAATAACTTTTCCAAAGGCAAAGTACGAGCTGCATAAAACTGCGAACAAAGCATATGACCCGTAGGGCTATGCATTGCAGGATTGTCTCTAATAGTTTGTAGCTAAATCTCTCTAATAGGGAAAATGGGGACATTTACATTTCAAAGCAGAAACCACCTCATTGCAGAGGTCACCACGCCTGTCCTCCAAAGTTTTGGAGTCGCGAGAAAGAATAAACAAGCAGGTACCAAGACCTACTTAAGTTGTAGCACAGCTTATATGCCAACAGTTCGCCTCACTATCAATCGCGAAACGCAGCAGAACTTGATAAAAGCGGAGAGGGACACAAACAGATAGCCAAAATAGAACACCCGAAACCGAAAATCGACCCCTCAATGTCCACTACGGAAGGATTACTAACCGGAGGCTGCATTGCAGGACAAGAATGTCTCCGCGGGACTAGTTGTCTTCTTACTAGGGATGTACTCGTGCCTGCCAAATAGGAAAACACAACCCAGCACGAACCGAATCAGCAATACATGGAGCATCGTTAGCAAGAAAAAACTTAGTGCGCGAATCTTCTGACGCCGAACAGACATCGTCAGAAGCCACCGAAGCGAACCGACATGCAAACCAAACCAAAAAGAGCATAAATCCCTAACCGAAAGAGGCACGAACCTCGTCGCGAGAGCTCTCTGACCACGCGAGCTCCGATTCTGGATACTCTGGAGATCACCATACTCGCTGCAGCCTCAACGAGTCCTACATGCGACCAAAAAAAAAAAGATAAAAGAGAGCGCGCGAGCAACGATGTTGGCAGGAACCAGCGAGTGTGGCCTCCGAAATGAGAGGACGAAAAGGCTCGGCGAGACCACGAACAGTAACGCTCGAGAGGCAAAGGAAGAGGACGGACTGACCTAAGGAGATGAAAGCAGCCGTCGACCTCGGCGTTGGATTTTCGGGGAGTCGCCAGAGACGACGAGTCGTGCTCGTACCCGAGGCTTCTGGCGGCGGAGGCGAGTTTCTGTTCGGAGCTCGTGAAAAAAAGGACAAGAAAAGAAAAAAAAAAATCTAAAAAGAAAACCAGAAAAAAGAAAAATTGTCAAACCAAGATGGAGATGCGGGGTATCGAACCCCGTACCTCTCGCATGCAAAGCGAGCGCTCTACCATGTGAGCTACATCCCCAAATTGCTGGTAGTCGCTCGTAATCTATAAATATACTTAATTTTAATGCGCCAGAGCACCGGCTCCAGTTCAGATGGACTTGTTTCGTGAGGGGCTTAGCTCTTTGGCTATTTTGATCGCTTCGAGTTTATTAGGTTTTGCCAAAATATTTGTGAACGGCGCGTCGCGGCACATGCCGGAGAAGTAATCGGCCGAGCAGTAGTTAACAGATTATCCAAGGGTTCCGCCTTTCTCAGCCCGCGAAGTGCATTGTTGGAACTATGACAATGCAATTGGACATAAAGACCGGGAATAATTGGCAAGAATTGAGCCGACCGTCGCCGCAGGGGTATGAAAAAGCTGCGAATTGGTCCCAAGGCCCCGCGATGCCGGAGAGACGACCTGTGGCGGAATAGCATGAAATTTGGATGATCTTCATGGGGGCCGCGATTTTCGCAGTTGGAGATCAATCGATCTTTTTGTCGGTGGACCCAACAGGTAACGATTTTCGCGTACATGCAAATTTTGGTAAAATTAAAACGCCAATAAGGGATGATCGAAGGAAAATAGTGTTGATTATGTTCTTTAGCGTTTTGTCATTTGTGCCGGAAGCCGGAGATGAGGAATGTGGGCTACAGAAAATAGAGACGAATTTAAGGCTACGTTTGGCAGTCGGGATAGGATAAAATTTATCATATCTTGTGTTTGATTCCCACTCAGAATAATATATAGCGGGATATAAGAGGTATGTAGCCTAAGTATAATTATCATAGGGTAGAGGTAGTATAAAGTTGGATAGTATTTATTTTGTTTGTGGTATAAAAACTAATTTTCTGAATAACAAACTTCTTATATAATAAAATTAGAATAGTAATTATTTTTAAATAAATTTGAATTCTAATGTTAGAAAGAAAAATCAAAATAAAAAATAATTTTTATTTTTATTTTTATTTTTATTTTTTATAAATCATATTTATAATTTAATTTCTTTCTTCATTATAATATATAGTTTGTATATGTACACACGCACATACACTTAGTATCTATATCATTAAATATTTTAAGTATAATAGTATCATTTATTATTTAATGAAAAAATTTATTAAGAAATGATGAAAGGGAGTCAAATAACAAAAAAAAAGATTTATGATTAAAAAAATAAAAAAATAAAGTTGAGGAAACTAGATTTTAAGTAAATATATTCAAACTTGAAAATGATTTCTTTAATTCTTAAAAAGAATGAGTAGTGAAATTTCTATAAAAAAAAATAGCATCTCCATCTCTGTCTCTCTAATCCTAGTTCATGTGGAAGTTTCATGATTGATTTGTAACTTTATAGTTTATTATAAAATTTTACGAAAAGAGTGAGATAATTGAAACTTAATCTCCTTCTTATCTTTATAGTTCACATAAAAAATTTAAGAAAAGCAGAAAGAGAGTTGAATCTATTTCTCCTTCATAACCCTATGTTTCATATTGAGGTTTAACGAATATCGCGAAAAAGACAAAACTTTTAAGCAAAAGTTGAATGTTTATATTTTTTTTCCTATACTATATTCAGTAGTGAATTACAAGAGATTCTTATATTTTTCGCTTGTGCTTTTTCAAATTCATTTTACATTGATATACCGTATATAACAAATAATGAATATGATATGATATGAACATATCTAACTCTATTACTGTGATTCACCAAACACGGGATAGTATATGGCAAAATCCCTTGATCTCATATCCTATCATATCCAATCCTATTATGACTAAAAATTCGGGCGACCAAATGCAGCCTTAGTCCATTTAGATATCTAACCTAAATTCTATGATAATTGTCTAAAAAGATCTAAACATATTGTACGACAATCAATTCAATCCCAAGCCTTTCAACCGTGTCAATTTCGTTCTAAAGTTTGACAATTTGCCCTTTTAATCATAAACTTTTGAAATGTACCAATTCTATCTTAGACCTTTGAAGATTAGGCTATTTTACACCAAAACCTATTAAATGGATAAATGGACGAAATGGCTTATTGACAAATCGTCAAAAAGGATAGTACTAAATTTGGCAAATCGTTAAACAGGTTTTGAAATAAGTCGACACAATTAAAAGATTCATTACTAACTCGATTAAGGAAAAAATTGCCAAAAAAAGTCTTACACCTTTCACGCGTTTTCCAATTCATTCTTAAACCTTTTAAGCTAGTTGATTCAATCTTAAACCTTTTCATTTTGTGCAGATTCAGTCATATTCGCTGAAAATTGATGGCGTATATTAGTCATCTCATGTAATATCGCCAGCGTTGACGTTGATAATTTTTACATTTTTTTTTGAAAAATTTATTTTGTGTTTTTTTTCCTGCTTTCTCTTTGATGGCTTCAAGGCCGATGACCCAGTCTGATTAGGGCCGACAGGAGTCGTTGGCCCCTTAGCAAGGAGCAACGGGCGCCGGCGACCCTCGCTAATCCCTAGGCGAGGGCCATGAATCCCTCGCGAGCCACATCGAGGGATTCGCAGCCCTCGTCTACCGTCGTTGTGTGCAAATCTAGCTATGGAGACCCCTATTAGCCTAAATTTGGCCACTCTCCCGAGGGATTCGTGGCCCTCGCACGCCGTCGTTGTGTCCAAATCTGGGCATGGCGACCCCTGTTAGCCCAAATCTAGCCACGGTGAGGGCAGGAAAAGGCTGTAATGCCCTCACCGTGACCCGTGAGGGTGAGTCCGCGACTTGCCCAAGGATTGTCGACCCTATTCCGGCGAGGTAGCCAGTCTTAAGGCCAACAAATCAATGAATACAAAAAGAATCAACTTTTTAAATTATTTAAAAAAAATTACTAAAAATTATGGTCGGCGATGGACGTAAGACAAACGGCATTCACATCATTGATTTCCGACGAATAAGACTGAATCGATACAAGGTGAAAAGGTTTAGAATTGCGTTAGCAAACTTAGACTGTTTACGTCTAAATTAGTAAATGTGAGAAAAATTTAGGACTTTTTGATAATTTTTTTTATAATAAGTTTAGGATTTTTTGAACGATTATTTTGAAAATACAATGCTAGTGCTTGCGTACACAAGTGAAATCCCTTTTACCCAAAAAAAGAAGAAGCCATAAGTGAAATACCTCCATGACATGACGCATTCAATGTTTAAGTGCAACGAGTGCTGCATGTGTGCCAATGATAGGAGAAATTTTTTTCCACAAATCATTATCTTTGGTTTTGTTTTTTTCTACCGAAATTATTTTTTATTTGGCTTTAGGAAATTAGGAGGTTTTCCGAAAAAGGGAGGGGGCAAGAATTCCAAGTCTGACGTGGACACGTACCGACAAAACACCGAGTGGGCCCCCCACGCAAGAAGCGAAATCCCGATTTAAGACCGGGTGAATCGATCGGGCGAACGGGACAGACAGACAGACCACGTGGGCTGGTGTTCTTCTTCCCGGGGGCGCCTCACTACTGCGCTGACCAGGGGGAAAAAGGGACCGCCTCCGCGGTGGAAAAGACGGAGATACCCCTCACCCTCCAAACCAAATCGACGGAGACGTCGTGTCAGATGACTTTGATCGAGACATCATCTCATGGAAAAGCCTGCAGAACGTGGCTGCATGCTCATGCGATGTCTGGTTTGTCTTCTACGTCCGAGACAAAAGCTTAGAGATGATGCCTTAACTCTATGTGTGGGGGCAACTTACAAATATTGGTTCAAGAGCATATTAATGAATGGTTGGATTTATGAAACATACGCCGAACACATCATTTAGAAAGGGGGGGAAAAAGAATTCTTCAAAAAAAAAAAATCGTAAACCTATATGATGATTCAATGCCAAACATTTTAATTGAGTCCCATCCAATTTTGGCCACAAATAGTTGGCTATATCATTTGGCCATTGACAAGGCTGGGCAATGATCAATGGAGGGAAATGAAAAAAAAAAAGTTAAAAATCTGGCCACCCAATCGTGATTATTAAATTCGATCGTACCACGCTAAACGGTCGGTGTCCACATCCCCGATTTCTAGGCACAATCAGTCGGATGGGCTCAATTGATAAAACGTGAAAAAGTTTAAGACCGTATCAGTAAAATTAAAATATTTAGGATTAAATAGTAAAATAACAATGAATTTAAATACTTTTTGGATAATTAGAACCTCTTGTTGCTCGATAAGTGTGTCCTTAAGCTCCAATCAAACATCGCAAAAAGTTTCGAACATCAATGTCGATATCAACATAAACATCAACAACACATTTATCCCAAACTAGTTAGGGTGGACGCAAAAAATTTCGAAAAAAAAAAACACTCGCCAACTTCTTTAAACTCTAGTTATGACTACAACTTACGATTGCATGCATTATGAGATCGTGGATACTGAAAAACCAAGTAATCTCAAGAGATTTGCTTAGAATGCAAACCGGCATGAATCGGACATGTTTATCTCGCGCATCCATCGTATTCTCTTGAGGCCTGGGGACGAATCATCACACTTTGTGCTTTCCTTTTAAGGTCGCCCCTAGAAGCACAGACCCACGCGTCTTCCATAAAAAGCAAACGAGGTTGCCACACCCGCCCGATAGAGATTAGTCGAGTGCCGAAAAGAATTTCAAGAATCATATTTACGTGGGAAAAAAAAAGGGGGAAAATTAGAAAATCGTGGGTCTATGATGTGGTCGAATCAGTTGGAACCATCACGGTATTAAAGTTAACTATCACAAGTTAAAACGTAACGTCTAGAGTGTGATTTGTCATACGTCAGTAGGTGACCGGAATGATGAATTGATAGTTTTTTTTTTTTTCCAACTTAATGATGCTAAGTTGCCAACGGGGGTGAAGTGTAATTTGAGAAAAGATTCGTGCATTTGTCCTTATGATTGAAAAGGCAATGGACATTAATGTGAACAAATCACAATTAAGCAAACGTTAATAGAGCTACATAAACTTTATGTCTGGAGACGGTAAAAAAAAAAAAATTATTGTTGTCGGCTTTTGCATGCTATATCATATCTTCTCACATAGAGTTAGACCCTCTTGGGTCGGAGGGAAGAAATATACCCGATCAATAACAAGGTGTAATTATTATCGCGCAAAATTAACGATTTTCGAAGCATTTTTCTAAAAATGATTGTTTGTATTGCTTATAAATACGAATGAAATGGTTTGACACGAATTATCATTGATCGATAATGAGTCAATTTTTCACTAACCATGAAATTATCATTCACTCATTCACATTTGCAAATGATACAAAATGAATATTCTCCGGATCAATTATTTTTTCGCTAAACAAACGGAGTCTATGTGTTAATTTGTTGGAATACTTCCATTTTATAGGGAAGTATATCGACGCTAGTTGCGTGTTCACACTAACCCTCGTCCGATGACCGTGTCCGTGCATGACAACAGGAATACTCGAGGAAGGAACACGACTAGACCGTGGAGTCAAATCGGAAACGAACTTGAAAAGCCACCCTCATTAGAGGAGCGAATGGTGAGGCCACTGCCCGGACGGGGAAAGAGATCGTCTAAACTTTTTTTAGAAAGTTAGGCCTTAACCTTGCAATTCGGACCATCCGTGTTATGAATAGATGTCCCATATTATAACTAATATATATATATATATATATATATAAAAATTCAAAAAATACCCCATAAAAATCGGACATCTGGGTCGTTTGTCCAAAAATAGACGGCCCGGATTGTAAGGTTAGGTGCCTAAACTTCTGAAAAAAAGTTAAGCGATCCGGATCCGACAGACGCACCCGTACGTGAGGAAGAGGCATTGTAGCCGGGCATTATGGCACGAGTTCATCCATCCTTTTCACGTACGATTTTTCGAGCCAACCTTAATAACACACCGATGACGGAAAAAAGGTCACACAGCCGGACTCGTCACCCGCTCGACGGGAGTAGGGCGACGGCTCGAATTTTATTTTCTTCTCCTTTCCTTCTTACTTCAGAAGCACAAAACATTTAAAAATGGTGTGAATGGCAGCTTGGAAACGCGTCGGGGTTGCTAAAGTTTGTGTATTGAATAGCTCTCATCCTCTCAGTCTCTATCTCCTTGTCGTCCAAATCAACAGCCACCGTGACAATAATAATAATAATGATGATGAAGTCTTCGAGCACAAACCGCCGCGAGAAAGATAAAGCTCCTGATGAAACCGACAACCCATTGCTCCGGCATCTCCACCCACCTCATCATTAGCACAATATCGGAACTTTTTAAACACATTATCTTAATCATCTCGCCGGAAAGCCACTCGAAACTCCATTGTTCTATCCACGTAAGTTCTTGTCCCCATCGCATGCTCTCTTTTTTTTTTTTTGCCGTAGTTGTTGGTTGCCTGCGAGAAGATACCTTCCATGTCGAAGCTTTTTGACACACCGGCGACGAATGAATGTCGCTGTTGCCGTCGCAGTCGCAGTCTTGCATCGATGAATCCGCGAATGTAGAAATGACGGAAATCGAACGGGTCCGTTTGGGTTTGCTATGTTCGTTCATGGTTCGTGGATGACAGCGGATCCATCCCCAGCAACGTAAGCGCAAAATGGAAAGCTTTTGCTTCAATACCAACCACCTAAGGGAATCTATTTAAACTCTTTCTTTTGCTTTAAACCCCGCGATGCCGACTAGGGCTTTAAGCATAAAAGTTTTTGGGGGGCCGTAAGAGTAATTAGTGGGCTATAAATTCTCGAAGCAGCGGGACCCCGCGGTAATTTCTAATTATTTGTTATTTCTTTTCGTGATCCAGAACAGGCTTTTAATCTGAATCAAGGACGGTGATATAATCATTTCTCTATAAGTAAAGATTAAATCTTTCTTTCCCCTGGCCAGTCCCAGCCCCTCTCGAGCTGTCAAGGCACCATGTGTATCCTAAATCGCTTATTCCGTTTATAATCTTCTGTTGGTCGGGAAAATTGCAAAGTCTAAAAGGGTGCATGCATCGATCGAAGATCTTTATCGGCTTCATCTTAGGTCGTGTAAACTTTGCCGTTGTCGTCATTTTTGTTTTTCCAAGTATGAGGACGCCATGACACGTGACGTGCTACTTGCTGAGTCGCC
The DNA here is from genome assembly GCA_028455895.1 of Rhodomyrtus tomentosa. Classification (NCBI taxonomy): domain Eukaryota; kingdom Viridiplantae; phylum Streptophyta; class Magnoliopsida; order Myrtales; family Myrtaceae; genus Rhodomyrtus; species Rhodomyrtus tomentosa. The sequence goes on from JAPCWY010000004.1 coordinate 40,567,282, forward strand.
CGCCGTCGAAGATTACGGCTCGTGGTAAAATGATAGTCCGTCTTGTGTGTAAGGACTCGTTCGAACTCTTTTATGACGAGATAAGTTATGATTTTGTGTGTTATCCCACGAGTATTTACTGACGGAGCACGCGTTTCGTGTGATTTGTGACCTTGGGGTCTTACTTTGCCCGCATTTTGCGCGAAATCAGGACGTTCCGCGCGATTAAATCGCGAATGCCAAATGAAAATCACCTCGGATACAACTGAACAAGAGTACAATTACATATTAATCGCAATTAATCCTCTCCTCACCGGCCATCCGGAACCTGAGATTAGCCGGGGTAAAAAGTAGGTTAATCCTGTCTCACTGAGTTCGCAAGCAACTCGCAAGCGGGTACGTTTCTCTATCAGTGTCTTAGTAAGGCCTCTACACCCAGCTAATCATGTTATTACCCTCGAAAGTAATGTACAGCTTTCCTTATACGACGTCGTGCAGGCACCGACTCGGAAGGTGGCAGTGTCTGGACTCAGCAAGCGTAGAACTCGACGAGCTCGTCCCTGGACTCGGGCTGAGGGTCGGCGTTCTCGAGCATCCACAGCAGGTGCTCGAACAGGACCACCTCGCAGGCCACGCTGACAGCCGTCTCGTCGAGGGTGCAGTCGGTTCCGGAGGAGGAGGACCGCTCGACGAGCTCGCGGAAGAGGGGGTGACGGAGGACGGCGGAGCGGACTAGGTAGCGGCGCCGGGACTTGCCGACGTAGACGGGGTGGAGGCCGGACGGGGAGGTGGTGGGGGAGGCGTCCCCATCGTCGGAGACGGCAGCGCCGCTGCTGCGGCGGCCGAAGGAGTTCCACTTCTTGAGGACGGACTTGAGCTTGGTGAGCTTGCCACCTTTGGCCATGGATAGAGATTGGAGAGAGGAGATGGGTTTTGGGAGGGGGTGAGAAAGACCAGAGAAGGTTCGAATATAAAGAGAGGATTGGTGCAAATAGTTTTTGGTGGGTCCAGTGGCACTCCCACGTCAAAGCGTCCCACACAGGGCTTTTTCCTTTTTCTGAAGACAAATTGCCAAGAAGGCAACTTTTTCTTTTTCCACCTTTTTTTTTTTCTTTTTGGTGAATTAATTTTGCGTACTAAAATGAGAAACGATTTCCTCAATCCTTGCAATACAGTCATTTATTTTTAATCGTAAATTCACACATTATCACCGTATTTTTTACCTAAAATACTCATTAATTAAAAAATTATTGAGTCGGAAATAATGACAACATTACCATACTGTCAGGATATTAGCTTCCTCATTAAAATAAGCTTGTTTCTATATGAGTAGATCACGCCGAAATTCCCTTCATTACTCACTCAGTCAAACTCGAACATGATATCATGGTCAGGTTTTTCGAATTCAGCCGATCGTTGCATTCCCTATGTATTTCTTCTCGCCAATTTACGGGCGCAAAGACAATGTTGGTAACCAATTTCTCATGTAGAGTTTCCTTAGTCAAAATTCTTGCGTCCAATTGCATGGACGCATTATCACGTTCCTATACCCTTTAACACTGCAAACGCGATTCCATTGACTTAGCTTAGCTTTTTATAAAATAAAATAAAAAAAATACTTGGTGGTTCCAAAGTCTATCCGCGCCTCCATCAACATAAATATGTGGCTCTACTTAAGATGCTGCAAATTGCAACACCACACAGAATTTAAATAACAAATTCCCACTCAATTCTAAAGTCTCGAGTTAAATAAATAAATTAATTAATTAGTGGCACGAGAGACGCTGAAAAGGACATTTGTCACCAAAAAGGGGCACTGACATTTTTGTCCATATTAGGCCTCCACGTTCACGTAACCCACCAGAAAAGTTGGTGGTCTCCATCAAAGCGTGATGGGGAATCATCTCCTGGAAAATAACCACACACAAAAAAAAACAAAACCTTCCAAAAAAAAAAATTTCAAACAATTTTTTGCCCCACTATTTTATTCAATTGGGAAAAAAAAAATAAAAATTGCCGCCGATAGCGACGGGCATGTGCGTAGGTCTCTTATAGCTTATCACCAACGGCGGTCCTCAGTTAAAAGTTAATCTTTATTGGCGGAGTCCGTCGATGGGGAAAAGGGTTTGTACCTGTACGTGATTGTTAATGTTTTTTTTGTCTTGTATTGCTTCTAGAAATGTCAAATGCGACCAACCGGTGCGAACCACCTTTGATCCGAAATAACTAAAGGGACGATGGCGACAGCGTATCAGCGGCAATGAGTTTCAATACGTGGGTAAATCAAAAAAAAAAAATTTATTTTAACCACTGTGGTAATCTCAGTGGCAATGGGGCTTTTACTCCTAAGCGTTCTGGGGGCCTACCAGTCGCGCCGATGGAGTCGTTCGGTCGCTCTTCCACCTCAGAAAGCTTTGGCTCGCCTGCGGCGTATGTGCGGTCGTGCCATGGATTAAGATTAACCCCGGCTCTACTTCCACTGGTACGGCGGTGGTGACGGGGTTCGATTAAAATGAGCGGGAGCCGTGACTCGAACCGAACGTTCCATCGCAAGCGTTAGAGTTCCTACGGCGACCACCGCAGGAGGGTCGTTGGATCCACCGTTCCCATCCGTACAGCAACTCATTTTGCCCAAATTAAGGGTCCGGATCCAGGTTTCGGATAGTATCAAGAATCGGGAAATCGATTCTAGCTGATAAGTTTTAGGTTTTAGGTAATAATCTTGATTGACCATAAAATCGCTCATCTTTTCTATAGATTTTATTTTTATGTGGATACTAAGAGGGAGTCCAATACGTAAATTATTATTATTTTTTTAAACGAAGATCCTCTCAAATTAGGCATTTGCCCCGTAAAACCCAATGACGTGCCTCGTTACCTCCAAATATTTATATTAATAACACACCATGCTTCATAGAAATTAGAAAATCGCACATCAAACCTTATTCCAAAAAATCCTCAATCTCTCCATGCATGTGCGCGTGTCGGATTGTGTCCAATTTTGATCGTTTACCGACACTCGTGCTTCGTTCTCGTGTGTAATTTTCCACGAAATTTTAGTACATGTTCAATTTAGTCCATAAATCATATAAAAATGTTCATTATTATCCTCGATTTTAAATTAATAAAAGAACTGCATTGAACATTTTTCTACAATTTATGAACTATATTGAACATGGAGCAAAATTTATTCAATATAGTCCATGAACTTTAACTCAATGTGCGATTTGATCCATAAATTTTTAACTTGTTCAATTTAGTCCGTAAACTTTTAGTACATGTTCAATTTAGTCCCTAAATCATACGAAAATGTTCATTATTATCCTCGATATTAAATTAATAAAAGTACTACATTGAATATTTTTCTACAGTTCATGGATTATATTGAACATGTAGCAAAATTTTAGGGACCATATTGAACAACTAACGGTTTAAAGATAATATTGAACATTACACTAAAGTTCAAGGACTAGATTGAACAAACTAAAAGTTCAGGGACCACATGACACATTCTGTTAAAGTTCAGGGGCTATTTATGTCATTATCCCAATTTTGCGTCTAACCCTCCGCGTCAATCAGATTGGACATATGAGTTTCTCATAATCTGACGTAAATTAAAAAAAAAAATGACAAACGACACAAACCGCCTTGAACTCTGGCTTGAAATCGCAATGTAATATTTGAACTTTAGCCCAATATCCAACGTCTCCCCCCGAGCTTTTCGTACTCGTTCAATTTGGGCGATGGGTTGCATGAAAATGTTCGACGCATTGTCCCTTTGCACATCGAGCTAAAAGTTCAAGAATTATATTGCGCGTTCGACCAAAGATTCGAAAACTTATTATGCCATTTACCTAAAACCAAAGGAAAATCGGCGTGATAGACAGAGAAATTCCTTGGATGGAGACGCAATGTGGCGGTAACGAGGGGCGAGGGCATGTGACGCACGCATGGATGCAGCCATGTTTCATGTGTTAACAACATACTATGTATCTGCTCTTCCGTGGCACGTGTCCTGGCCCCATACCATTCGGTCCAAACCCATGTGAGCCATGCAGAATGGTCCAAGATCGAACGCCAACGATCATTTTCATCTGCTTCTCACGTCTCAACTGGTGCATGGGATTGTTGTCGTGGCGTGTTCATTTATGCTACAAAAGGTTATAATAGTTGGGTTTAATGTTGTCCAATTTTATTTTATTTTTCCATAGGATTGACATACGTGTCACATTACATACACATCGCAAAGCTGCCTTTTAGATAGAAAAGGAAAGAAAGAAAATTAAGGAAAAAAGATTTAGAAACTTCTCATCGTAAAATTAATCGAATGTATTGGAAATTTAGACAGTGGTGTCATTATCCCCGCCGAACTGTCTAACAATATAAGGTCAGAAGTGAATTTTGTCTTAGGGCTCTATTAGCAAGATAGTACATATGTATGAAATGTTAGGCATAAGATCATATGTGAGTTCCATCATAATTGCTAAATATTTTTTATCATTCATAATACTCAAGGTTCACATTGCACCGTTATACTGCTATGTTTTTTCGGCTTCTCGAGAGAATGGCAAGATTTTCATTCGTAGTTCGTGCATGAAAGCTCGTTAATTTATCCGAGATCCTCGAACCACGATCGTAGCCACACACAATGACGATCCTCCGTAACCACTGAGGGCCTAACACAAAAAAAATAATAATAACATATGTCCTAATTATATATTAAAAAAATCGTCTTGAAAAGATCTCAAAATTTTGTTTTTGTTCCAATTCTGCTGCCTAAAAAAATCGTCTTGAAAAAATCTCAAAGTTTTATTTTTTGTTCCAATTTTACTAGCCTAATACAAAAAAAAATCTAAAATTTTGACATATGTCATAATTTTATCCCTTTTTTTTTGTCTAGTAAAAAATTTCAAACTTTTACTTTGTCCCATTTCTACCGCAACAGGGATATGTTAAAATTAAGATTTTTCTGGGTATTAAGCCAAAGGAATTTGGACAAAATTAAAAGTTTGGAATTTTTTAGGAGATAAAAATTTTTTTGGATATAATTTGGATATATGCTAAAGGTAGGGTTGAGCCGGTAGAATTTGGAGCAAATTAAAAGTTAAGATTTTTATGAGATTTTTTATAAGATGAATTTTTTTTAGATATAATTGGAAAGGTTGATTTTTTTATTTGTTAACCCAACCATTGAGTGGACCGAAAATGCTTTGTCATTTTTGCACTAAAATAAGTCAAATCGATCAGGACAAATCTCTGCTCGACAGGCGGCGCTCAGTTTCCTTTAGCCTCTCGGTGATGATGATCTTCTAAATTAGAAAAAGGAATTTAATTAAATAAAGTGAAAACCCTTGATTAAATTCCTCCCATTAGAAAATTGACCCTTCTCAGATGGACATTAAAGGGACCGGATTGGCCTACTGTGGTCGAGAGACGATACAGTCCAGATCCCATTCGTGATCTCGTCACAGTCCACACCCGCCATTAGTGTCCAAAGTGTGAGGGTCAACAAGGTTGGATCACGCCCAGGATTCGTCAAAATCGAGGAACAGTGCCCGGGCGATGTCATTCTCGGACACGATCCTAACGCGCGCGAGATCCCCGTGTCGGAGTTACCTTGAATAGCTCCGGTGAGTTTAAGTCTTAATTCGCGATTTAAATTAGTATCGCGGCCGCCGATCGAACATCGGCATGCGAATGTACGTACATTGTTAAATTGGGTATTTATTCGCCGGGACTGTGCGCATGTGACTTTTGTGGTTGGAGGGCGCAAGAGGTGTTCCGAGCCTGGGGGACACAAGAGGGTCAAATGGTTTTCTTCCCGATGTTGCAGGGCTAAAGCTTTTTTTATTTTACGCCGAGCTCTCTTCCGATCTTCTGCCATGGGGATCGGTCAAATTCTGGGTACGATTGGCGATCCCCCGTGAAGAGTTAGTTGAATCTAAGAAGCAAAACCTTCCATTTCGCGCCCTTTGGTTGAATTGATAAAACAGATTACCCACGCTGGGATGAGAGAGCTCCCGGAAAACTCTACAATGTTCAGATAGTCAAACGAGATCTTGACAATCCCGCTAACCCCTCTTTACAGAGAAGACGCATTGATTTGGACAGATACCAAATTTTGGGATTTTTCGATGAAAAGTGCATATAACGCACTCCGCAAGAAGAAGAGCAGCAGCAACCAAAGCCTAAACCAACCCTCCACCTTCTTTAGACCATTACGAAAACTGTGGTATCATATTTGACATCTTCAAGCCCCCTCTAACGTCATAATTTTTCTATGGAGATTATATCAAAATGTTATCCCTACCAGAGAAAATCTTCTCAAAAGGAAAATCATAGTTGAAACCCTCTGCCCCTTATTTGCACAATAAATAGAGACCGCAGAACATCTTTTCCTTCAGTGTCCTGGGACGAAAACAGTTTGGCAACACCCTGCAATCAATATTCAAACCTCAATCTTAAACACTTCAAGAATTGATAGATGGCTTGAAGAGCTTCAGAGCAGAACTGAAAACACTCCATGTTTCGAAGAAATAGCGTTTATACTCTGGTTGATCTGGATGGCTTGCAATGATTGTATCTTTAGAAGGAAAACCCACCAATCCGGAATCCGTAATTAGCACAGCAGAAGCCCTTATTAATAGCTACAGAAGTTGGAATAAGGTTGGCAAGAACAGAATGAGGAACTCAACTTACCTGCAGCCAATCTAGATTCTGTCAAAGCAGGGAGCTCTCAAGGTTAATATAGACGGCTCCTTTGACGTAGAGAGCAGTGTAGCGACAATAGCAGGGGTCCTCCGAGACAGATTTGGGGTGTTGCTTGACGGATTCGCCAAAAAAATATGGGCTTTCTCGCCACATCAAGCAAAAGCTAGGGCTCTGTTAGAAGTCTTCAAGTCGTTCGGTTCGAGAAGAGACGAAGTGTTGTACTTGGAGACAGATTGCCAAATGCTCGTGAATGCTGTGCTTGGAAGGGATATAATCCCATGGGAGATGAAGCCGCTAGTTCTAGAAGCCCAAGCCCATCTTCAATATTTCACAAAGCTGACAATGGCCCACTGTAGAAGATCATCCAATAGGGTAGCTGATTGGATTGCAAAGGCACTTCGCCAGAATATTCTTCCAGTCTCTTGGTTGTCTAGTCCCCCTCAAACTTTATGGGATCTCATGTATTGTGATGCCCCTAGTCTAGGTTTATCTTGCCTCGAACCTGGGTAATTAATAATATTCGAGTGCTTTTTCCTACCAAAAAAAAAAACCTTGTAGAAATACTTCGACCAAAAAAAAAGAAAAAAAGAAACCTTGTAGAAATACTAGCAATAGACACTAGACTTTGCTCAAAACCATGGCAACCTCTTATGTGATGCCATTGTCGGTGAAGCCAAGGATGGCCGGTCGGAGCTAGGCGCTGTTGTCGCCTAAGTGTTCGTACATATAAAGTAAAGTTGATCGACAAATTTGAAGCCAAGCGCAAATAAGTAATTCGAATGTAGCCGATTGATCTTAATTCAACGAATTCATGTTGTCCTTAAGATAAATTTGTCTTTTCCATCGGTACCTAAGTTTTTTGGACAATTGCCTCTCAGGATAGAATAAATTGTATTTCCTCTAAAGCGGTACTTCTTTAGAGATTACCTTTGAATGCAATTTCGCGAAATAATCGTATAAAAATGCCGAAGATGAAGAATGAATGGCAAAAATGACATTATATTGAATGCGGCAGTCATGGTTGTATTTATAGGCCATGAGCAATTAAGAAATAAGAGTCACAAAATAGACAGTGAAGAGGTTAAGAATGAAGAGTCATGAACCCGAACATATCTCTTCAATAGAACACGTTTGTTTGAAGAAAAATTTCCAAACAACCATACTTGTTCGGACAAGAAAAAACGCCTAGAAATTTTCAAACATATTTGTTCGATTTAAAAAGAAATAGAATAAAATAAAACTGATGGGTTAAAAAAAAAATAGGAACAAGGCTGGCTTAGCCCGAATCAAACCGGCCGGCTACGATACGTGCGTGTGGGCCAACCCAATTTTTTGTAGGCCATCTCCTTTTCACAAAAGTAGGGTGGCCCTTAATACCCAAACTCATTTACGAAGTTTTCATATTTAAACTCATTTATCAAGTACTCTTTTTTCAATGCCAGACTCTCCACCCCCTCACTTTTCACTCACTATTCTTACGGGGCTTGGAGTCCAATATCCCAACAGGTGGTTGCGTTGTCTTAACTCAATAATGATTTAGTCTATCCCGATCTGACTTATTTATTGTCATCGAGGTATCGGACTTCTCCGGTCATGGCTCATTGCGATCATGACAAAAGGGTCTTGTGTGAGTTTACAGGGTATCGATCAACATAAACACAACATAAACAATACGTTAAAAATTGCAAAATGACCTTCCAAAAGAGAGAGAGAGAGAGATGCTAGACAGACTTGTGTATCGAATGACGTGATTGATAGAACAGGTCACAGCGCATGAAAAGAACTCGTTCGTTTTTTTTTTTCCCTTCTTCGCGGGGTTCGTGGGAGTCCATGAATGCGTTTGTGACGTTTTGATGGACGGGGTTGGACTCGACTTGTTGAATCGGGCGTACGACGCGGATGGGCCATGGCCACAATAAGCCGTTGCTTCGACTCAGCTTTTTAGATTGCGGACGGTAATTATTCTCGTTCTGAAAATTGATTATAATTAAAATATTTTTTTATAATTCTGTTCCTGAACGAGTATTAGAGAATCAGAATGCGTTTAACAACTGCTCAAAATTTCTGTTCCTGAAGTAAAAACGTGTTTAACAGCTGCACAAAATTCCTATTTCGAAAAACTATTTCTCTTCGTACTTTTTTTTTTCATTTAAGTCAAATATTTATGTAGTTACTTTGTGAAATTTCATCCAAAATTAAAGACTAATTTCAAATGCACAATAAAATAATTTAAAATATATTATTTTTTTAGCATATCATAAACAAAACACAGATTTTAACATATGACGTTTAAAGTTCAATTAAAGCATAGGATAATTTCCATATTAAGAATTTATTTTTTTCTTTAAATGTTGTTTTGTAAAAAATACATACAAACATAGCTGCCGAATAATCAAATTATCTACTAAAAAAATCAATTTATCCTCCTTGATAAGAAGCACAAGTCTTTCACTATAATTTTGTAGCTTATATCCTAAATTCAAATGGATATTTGACTTCAGCTCTACATGTAGATAGTCATATTTTGTGACACAAAACTACTAACATATATATTACCATTCGCATGTTAAATACCCTCATATTTTGCGATTTTTTTTTGCAAAAGAGTTTAAACTGTGAAATATAGGAAATTTAAGCCCAAATTTATGAAAATGAGGTCAAATTAGCCTAATCTAAGCTTCTTTTATTTTTAGGAATTTTTATTAATTTTTTTTTAAAAAAATTGCAATTTTTTCGAGTTTTTTATTTTTATTTTATTAGGTCAAGGAAAAATTGACGAGAAAACTGAAAGTAAAAAGTGAGAGATGTGAGACTTCATTCTGCTTTGTAATTTCTCAAAAGTGATTCTTTTGTCCATAACCAATTTTTATTTTTATTTTTGTTTCTAGATGAGTTTTTTTTAGCAAAAAATGTGTTTGATAACGACACAAATTTTTTTAATCATAAAATAAAAATTTATTTGACAACGGTTGTAAATTTCTAGTTTGGCCGACCGACTGTGTAGGGGAGGGGCAGCAGTGGGAAGGGCGGCGGGAGACCGGTGGCAGAGATGGCTGATTTGGCCGATGGGCGATGGCCATCGAAGGGGCAACAGGTGGTGGTCGGCGATGGCGGGTATTTGGGAAAAAAATGAGATTTCTATTTATATTTCTCAGAGAAGTAGAAAATTATTGTTCTTATTCTCCTTCAAATTTATTTATGGAACAACTTTTTGTTTCAGAAATAGAAAAATAGAATTGTGTTACCAAATAATTTTCTGTTCCAAACCTATTTCAGAAATAGGTTTGGAACAAAAATTTTATTTCTGAAATGTTGTCATGGACCCTCTTCACGTTAGCGCTCCATGAAGTAAGCCACGTCCAATTGATGACATCTGATTTTTAATCATCATTTATTTAGATTTTAATTTCAAAATTAATTAAAAAAACCAAAAAATTATAAAAATTAAAAAATCAACTTTGAAAGCTTGGCCTAGCCTAGAAATCATTTTTTTAACAAAAAATATTTTTCGTAATTCTTCACATTTTTTTGAATTTATTTTATCATAAAAATCCCAAAAAATTAGAAAAATAAAATTCGTAGTTGACAAAAATACACAAAAATCGTCCATATTTTTATTTTTATTTTCTCTTCAATTCGGTATGTTAAAATCTTGAAAATCCAACTTGGGTCACTATGTTCCTTCACCAACATAAACCCAAATCGAGCATGAAAATTCATTTTCGAGTCTTTTAATTTTAAATTCTCACTTTTTATTAGTTATGGCATTGATATCTAGGACCTTGAAGTGCAATTGGATCAATTTGCTCTACAATTTCTTCAATTTTGACACAAAGAGCTTCATTGCACAATTTTCTTTCAATTAAACCACTAGTTTCACTAATCTCGAAATTAAATTATTTCTAGGGACACCCATTAGAATCAAACACATCTACTCTATAGTTTTCATCGTTTCGGATCCAATGGTGGCTCCAATTTGGATTAATTTGATAGTTTGGCCTACGAACCATGCTAAAATCATTATCGAATCCTAATTCAATTTTGGCGTTTTCATTCAATTATAAGTTAAAAAATCATGAAAACACCCAAATTTCATGAAATCCATGCCGAGGAAACTAATTTTGACATCAATTTCATGAAAACTGATCAATTTGAGGCTCGATTCGGCAAAAAGAAAGAAAGAAAAGGAATTGGATCGATCGAGTCGGACCCAACCCTACCCGACCCGGGTCTTCACCAAAGGAGCATATCTACTCTTTTGATGTAGAGAACAGAGGAGCGGGGGCAGAATGTGGAAACAGCCCGCCCTCCTTTCCTGTCCTCCGGCAAAACCGTGCCAAATGAGGTCAAGATCAAGTCCTTTAAATGGTACATTGATCCTCCTGCACCTCCTGTGATTTTCGGGGCAAGGAAAGAGAAGAAAAGACACAAAAAAAAACAAGAAAACGTTAGAGAGGAGGAGCAGACACAAATTGAAGTCGTACTTCCTTTTCAGAGGTGGCGAGAAAAGCGTGAACATCCTCTTCAACCCATAGGGCTCTAGGATAAAGCGGGAGGTCGGTTTTTAGAGCGAATCGGAGAAAACAAGAGGGAGTTTTTTCGGTTAAAAAAGAGAGAGAGAGAGGGTCGAGAATCGGAGAGAGTCGGGAGGAGTTGAAGGCAGCTTCAACGTTTGACGGCGAGTCTCTAAGCTTCAGGACGTCTGAAGCACCTCCGCTGAAGCTCCACAGTCGCCGACGGCCCTCGAATAGGTCGGAATCTCCAACCCCTATTTCATGCTTTGTTTTTTGTATTACTGTGATTTTGGTCCGGTCTGATTTTCGGTAAAATCGAGCCGAACCAAGCACATACCAACGTCATTTCAAGCCTTTCTAATGTTTCTGTTCTATTGCTTCGGTATAGCTCGTAGACCCCTCAGTTTATGTCTGAATATCGATTTTAGTATGCACGCCAACTGTTTGATAGAATGCTCGCCGGTTGTTTCAAGGCATTATGGTCACGGTCAAGCCATAATTGAGCTTCTTTTGTCACATCCTTGTCCGTAACGCATTCTATAACCGACTTTAAGCTTTGTTTGCTTTTTATTTTGCATCAAATCTCATCGAAAATGGTGGTCGGAGCTCCATCAGTCTTGACTCTAGCCGAGATCTTGCGTCGGCATAAACGGTGGTTGCCAAGCTCTAAAGAAACTCAGGTAAATCCCTTGACCCGCTTTGAATGCTGCTTGAATGATTAGAACGACGTTTCGATGGTAAAAAATTTTCACGAATGGGGTCGCCGGAATTGGTATTGTTCACGGTCGGTTGGGGGGTTTTCGTGCATCGTCTATTGTTGCTCCCGTGATAAATGAGTTGCTGGGTTGATTGAGAGTCGTGTAGGTGAATTTGGGTGAAAATTTTGCAGGTTTAGGCTCGGTCCGGATTTTTCGATGAGAATTCCGGCGACCTTGTCGGAATAATCACTGTTTCGGCGATTCCGCCGACCTTGTCAGAATAATCACTGTTTCGGTGAGGCGTCATCGTATTCCCGGGACAAAAGATTTGACCAGTTAATGTTTGACCGGTTAGCGCTGACGTGACACGCCATATATGCGACCATGTTGGCAAGGTGGGGTGGAACGGTCGTGGTTTCGCCACGTGTTGCAATCTTGGATTTGCAAATATATATATATATATATATATATATATATACACACACATTTAGAATTATAAAAGATTTTTAGAAATAATAAAAAGAATTAATTCGACGGTCATCGGGATGCCAAGTGGCGCTAGGAGAACTGTCGTATCTATTGGTTTTAATGTGATCAATTAAATCAATATCGAACGCAGTAGGAAAAGCACGTGGCACATCCTGAGCGTCCAATGGAGATTTTTGGATAATTAAGAAAGTTCATTAAAAAATGAAAAATTGAAAACAATGTCATTTTAGACCAGTTCGACCCGAGTGGTCGGGCCGGGCGCCCTATAGGCACGGGTCGGGTCCAACCCTATACATGGCCATTTTGAACTGTGGGCTCGGTCAACGAACTCGGAACCGCCCGGTTGACCGAGGCCACTGCTCAGAATCAGAACCGGACTTCAAGGGCCGATTTTGGTTCCATAATTTTGGGAACCAGCCTAGAATCTCGAATTTGGGAGAAAGAGTGTTGACACTTGATTTCGAATTAATTTTATTCAAATTTATTTTTGAAAAATTCATAATTTTTTTTAAAAATTTAAAAATTATAAAATCAACTTGGTATCTTTGACTAAGTCTAAAGAACCATTTTTGACTAAAAAAATAAAAATAAAAATATATTTTCATATTTTTCCATATTTTTTAGTATTTTTGAAAAATAAGAATATATGAAAAATCAAGAAAAATAGCTTTCTAGGTCACAAAAATACAAAAAAATAGTATATATTTTTATTTTAATTCTCTTTTTATTTTAACATAATAAAAAATCAAAATTCAAGTTCAACTTTAGGTATTTATTTGTTTCACATAGAGTTGAATTTGGTAAAAAAATGTCATTTGAGTTTTTTAATCTACAGTTTTTGCATTTTTAAAATATTGACATTAAATTCGATTACCTTGCATCGCGATTTAGTCTAATTGTTCACCAAAGTTGCATGATTGCGCGAATTAGGCAAAATTGCACAATTTTCTTGCAATTAGGTCCTTAAGCTTTAATTGAACTCAAATTACCTCTAATATATGGACTGCCACGCAAAGGAAAGACCTTTTCTTTATGTTTTCAACCATTCTGAATCAATTGTGGGATAATTTGGTCCGATTTGGCTGTTAGGGCTTTCGAATTGATAATTCGGATAATGGATCCTAGACCAAAATTGAGATTTTTGTGAAATTCATGCTAGAATTTTGGGGAAAATGACGATTTTAGACGGAATTGACACCCCTGATTCTTTTTTTGTGATTTACTTTGATCAATTTCAAAGAATTGCAGGTCAATTTCTTGAAATTGGGTCGACCAGGCCTACTGGATTGAAACGAGTTTGACCCAGCAACCCAAATGAACAGTGCATTCTTCTTCCCCGAATTCGTGCCACTTTTGAATATTTTGTAGGGTGAATTTCAATCAAGAAATCGAAGCACCAATCGACCATAATTGAAGGAACTATGGAAGGCATTTTGTTCCTCATTTTAAGATGCGTTGAACATGACCAATCTCATTGTTAATGGTCGTTGGAGAAGGGCGGAATCGAATGGTCAAGGCGTCGGACCTGCAAAAGTCAATATTTGCCAAACTTACATCAAATTCGTGCCAAATTCACATCAAATTGGTGCATGACGGAGTATTTAACGGACTGGACGGAATTCCTGACCATCCCCGATGCCGCTGACATGCCAAATTGCGCATGGGAGGAACGTGAGAGGTCGAGTGAATGATGGCCCGTTCGCAGCAAAATTCAAATTGGGATATAGCATTCCTAGAGGTTTTAGAAGAAGAGAGGTCGTTCATCCTGCTCCGAGAGGATAATAGAGTAGAGAGAGAAGGAGAGAGCGAGAGGAGAATTCGCTTGTAACCGCTATAGTTCGAGCTTCAGTCGAACACTATGGAAGCTCGTCGTTGCCAATCCTGCATAAACCGAAACGTCGGACCACCGCCAGAAGGTCACCTAGTATCAGAGGAGTCGATTGGCACTGGTTGTGCAGCTTAACATCCTCTAAAAAGGTATATTGCAAACTCGAGCTCTCGACTGAGCTTTAATGGCGGATCCCGTTTTCGACCATATTCGTCATAATTATTGTATGCATTGCACATCTAACGACAATAAGCATATCCTATTTGTTTGATTGCATCGATTTTGCGTTGAGCCTCGCATGTGACCCCTTCGAATCCCATCGCCATTACCGACTCTGTCGAAGTTCCTATAACTCAAGTTAGCCTAAATCAGATCAATCGGACATCGGGCTTGAAGATAAGTATTCTGAACTTTATTCGAAGCCTTTATGCGTAGGAATTAGATGATATAGCCTGGTTTACATGATTGAGATGTCATGTCCGAACTCAACATTTTTCTTGTAGCTTGCGATGTTGTGGATAATTAGGTACATAGTTTATATATGTTAATCGTGGTGAGGAGACGAGTTGAAAGGCATTGGCTGTGCCCAATTCCATCGAGGTTTTACCGATGGATCTCTGTCGGAGTTTCTCAGTCGTCCATTATAGAGGAGGCCTGCTCAACGAAGATGACGGTGACGTGGTGATCAACGGGTTAACAAACTAATGTGGCATGTCACGTGACAGCCACGTCAGTTAAGTCGTTATAGTCGAATGTATTTCCGTTAGATGATTTGACGGCCTAAGTTCGGCCATATGTTGGCTTGATAACCGTTAGATCAAATTTGAATATTTTGTGAATATAAAAAATTTCGAGAATAAAAAAAATAGTTTGATCAGACGGTTGAGGATTACCTTAGCCGTTCGCTGTTGGTCTAGTCTAGGTAATCAAATTTAACAGTTGAGGTTTAGTCGGTCTTTGATATGAGCCGTTCATTTGAATCGATAGATCTAATGGCTGTGGACTAGCCCCATGGTTTAATAGGAACCGCATGATTATAGTGTAAATAAGAAAATCAAAAGAAAATAAAAAAGGGCGGCACGATGCTGTTTTGGCCGATTCGAATTCATGCGGGCTAGGTCGGTCATTCGTGGGTCGTGGGCCGAGTCACCCGACCCGGTCCGGATAAAATTCTTTTTTGAATAAAATTTTAAAAAATGATTTTAAAAATTAAAAAAAATCTAGAAAATTCTAAAAAAATGTTAGAAAATACTAGAAAATAAAAAAATGTAGGAAATTTTGTAGAAAATTCCTAAACACTACAGAAATTTAAAAAAAAAAATTAAGGAATGGTCATAGACAACCAACCAATCTCGTTTTTGGGATTTCTCATCCGTTCTTCTTAAAATTGATGATTTTACCCTTTAGGGGTAAATCATCTTTGCTTTGTATCCAAGATAGGTCGAAAATGCCTAGATTACGATTAGGGTCGCTTAGTTGGCCAATCCTTCCGCTTGTATTTTTTAAAATCATCTTTTCCTGAAAAGACAATTTTACCTCTCAAAGGGTAAATCGTATTCCCTATTCCAATGAATTGTGAAAATTGCTCAAAATTAAGATTTTTGTCTAGTGGAAGACCAATAATTCTTTTTTTTTGAAATGACGAATTTACCCCTTAAAGGGTAATTCGCTTTCATAAATTCTAGAAAATTTTAAAAATTACTTAAAAATAGGAAATGAGTCAGTTATGTGGACAATTCTATTTTTGATGTTATTTGACTCCAGATTTCTTCTGAAATGATAATTTTGCCCTTTTTGGAGAAATTGTCCCAAATTTTCAAGAATTTATGATTTTGCCCATCATGGGCAAATCATGTCTAAATCATTCTTGAGCGTTGATTGACGCTTCTCTAGGCCAATAGAGCCTTATTAGAGATGCCATATTATATTCATGTGATTTATCCGCATACTTTGGATCCTTGATTTGCGCACTTTCTTTTAATGATTGTGAATGCCAAGGTAGCCACTCTTGTGTGCATGAACTCCTAGATTTAGAGTTTATACCCAGTCATCTGCATGAAATATTGGGTTAGATAATTTAGTCAATTTAGGTATCGAAAGGGTGCCAATTCTTATAGTTGGCGTAACTAAGTCACCGATTCCATTTCTTTAATTTTCGCAGAATCGAATAGAAGATCTCAACAATTCGATAGAGTTTCCAATCGTACCTTCTACGAAACGATTGGTGGCGACTCCTCTAGACTACACTGAAGTTCAATCAAGTATACCTCTGTTTCGATTTGGGTAATAGGCCTTGGGAGAGGCCTGTGTCCGACCAGACCTGGACTGCCCATTAATCGTTTGCTGACAAATGATTCCGAGTGCGAGAGTCCGTCGAAGGAGGGTCGCGACAAAGAGCTATTGGGCTCTTTCCTCGTGGGGCCCTTCGGCCTGTTGAAACAACTCTTTTTTTTTTTTTTACAATTTATACTATACCATACCCCCATTCTATAAATATCTTCTCCCTTTCATTTTTCTCACAATTCCTCTCATCTCAATTCTCCTAAATCCGCTTAATTTTCGCAATCTTGTATCAATTTTCTGAATTGATTTTTCGATCAATTTTCTTAAAAATTGGCAAGTGAAAACAGAAATACTAGAAAAAACCCTATGAGAGAATTCAATTTTCCTTATTATGAATTTGATCCTTGTGATTATGCATGTTGGGTAGAGGACAATGATACTATCGATTATGTTCCCAATTCCAACGTCGAGCATGTCCCCACGCAAGAAAGTTTTTATTTTTCTTCTCGAGTCGAAGAAATATCGACAGCAAATAAGCCAAAACGGAAGGCCCGATGGTACATCCGACTAATGGCAATACTTCAATAAGGTATGTGAAAGTGAATGTAAGTTTAAGATAAATTGTAAATATTGTCCGCATTCATACAATTTTTCTAAAGGATATGGTTACTGAACATTCCGTCGGCATCTGATGAAACAATATCCAACACGAGCTGGAATCAATACTAGCCAACAACAAAAGTTTCTAAAAGATATTTCGACGTGTTGGAATTCTACCTATGAGTTGTTTCATAATCTTTTGAGTACAAAGATTTATTATGTGCCTTTATTTTGAATAATGTTCCTGATATTATTTACTCCCACAAAATTGGAATGTTTGCAAAAAAAAAAAGAAGAAAGTTTTTAATGATGCTACTAATACTTTATCTAGTGTTTATTATTTTACTGCGCATTTATTCTTAATAGAGTATGTTAATATTGCTAATATTTTTAACGATTATGAAAAAGATACTCAATTAGCTCCGACTATTTTAGTAATGCGAGAAAAATGGTTGCATTATTATTTCAACATTTCTCTTATTTATTTTGTTGGTATTGTTTTCGATCCATATACTAAATTAGATGGTTTATTAGGTCATTTGAATGATTATTATTAAACTTGTTTACATTTGATTGTCGCAATAGATATCTCAAGTGTACAAAGATAGGTTAAAGACGCTATAGTAACATTATATAATAAATTTTATAATAGATATGATTTAAGTGATGGTGGATCTTCCTAACCTAGTGCCTCATAAAGCGATGCGGATGGTTCAATTAATAGATGGTACAAAATGCTCATAAATAGGCTAAAAAAACAAAAGGGGACAACATGAGATACTATTTCCGAATTAGAAAATCATTTTACCATTGCTTTTTGAGTTTAGTGATTCCTCACACAATAAAAATTTCAAAATTCTAGAGTGATGAAAGAACCATTCAACTCAATTCTCAATTCTCGCCCTCATCGCAAAACAAATATTAGTAACGGCTTCTTCAACAATTGCAGTTGAACAAACACTTAGTACTGGATGATTAATTTTGAACACCGCCATTCAAGATTAAGCGCGAAATCTATGGAGTCTCAAGCTTGTGTCGATGATTGGACAAATCCTAGATTTTGACACCAAAAGTTGGATCGAGAATGTGAATTTTTCAGCGAGGATTATGAAAATACCACCGCCACGGGTACCACAAACGAGTAGTGACGATTGACGATGAGGTAAGTTGGTGTTATCAAGGGTAAAAGAATTACATGCGTTTTGGTTCTTTTATCCCCAAGAAGATATATAAGAATTTAATGATAATTCATTAAGTTCGAGCCCATTTCTCCTCTTTTTCCTCTCAAATTTTATTATAATGTATTATTTGATTATAATTTATAATTGATAATTTAATATTTTTATTTCGTTATTTATTGTACTAAAAATTAAATTTCAAAGTTGGAATCGGAACAGGAATCAACCCGGAGCCAGAATCGGAGCCGGAACCTTTAAAGGCCGGTTTTGATTCCAGCCTTTCTCGAAAACGGAACCAATGGTTCCACCGAACCGTCCACGACTATCCACCCCAGTCCGGAAAATATTTTATTTAATAATTAAGAACTCTTAAAATATTAAAAAGTTAAAAAAATTTGAAAATTCAATAAAAAAATAAAAACAAATCATTAAAAATTATGAAAAATTCGAAAAAAACTCAAAAAAATTCCTAAAAATTATAGAAAATAGGAAATAGCTACAATCAATTGGCCATGACCTATTTTGAGTCTTTCGTCTCCCGATCTTTTCGAAAAAGGACAGTTTTGCCCTTCTGGCAGGTTGTTTCTAAAAAATTCTAGAAAAATCCCCAAAAAAGGAAATAGCTACAATCAACTAGCCAAGTCCTATTTTTGGTGTTTTGTTCCTCGATACTTAAAAAAAATGACGATTTCACCCTTTGGGCGAATCGCTTCACAAAAATTGAAGAAAATCAAAAAATTTTAGAAAATCTAAACAAAATAGGAAATGGCCACAATCAACTGGTCAAAACCTATTTCGAGTGTTTTGATCCCCAATTCTTCAAAAAAATAACAATTTTGTCCTTTTTACGAATTGTCTCCTAAAAAATTGAAGAAAATCTGAAAATCCAGAAAAACCCCAAAAAATGGGAAATGACCCTAATCAACGGGTCAAGACCTATTTTAGGTGCTATGATCCCTGATACTTTCAAAAAATGACGATTTTGCCCTTTTGGCCAATCGTCTCCAAAAAATTGAGGAAATATCAGAAAATCCAGAAAAATCCTAAAAATAGAAAATGACCACAATCAACTGGGCATGGATTATTTTGAATATTTTTGCGTCCAAAATCTTCAAAAATGACAATTTGGCCTTTCGGGTGAATCATCCCCAAATCTTTCCCTTTTTACCCCTGTTCTTAAATCACACATTCTCTAAGCCCTTAAAGCTTTATTGAGAGACTCTTGATTTGAATTGATGTGCATTCTTGATTGCGCTTTCATTATATTGATTGTGATTGATAGAACTAGTCTTTCGATCTGCACTAAACCCCGATTCAAACTTACCTCACCTGAAAAACGCTATTGCATGAAATATTAGTTAGGATAATCACTTACGTTAGGTACCGATAGGGCGTTGGTAATGATACCAGTGTAATCAAGTCTCCGAACTCAATATCTCTGATTTCGCAGAATTGATCTATCTCTCCCAATTGATTAGTGAGGTTTCTAGTCCACCTTCCAAGAAAGATCTGTGGCAACTTCAAATGCATGCACAAATTGCACATGCCATCACGATCACACTAAGTTCGAAAGCGATCTATTCTTATCATCGAAACTTCAAAAAATTTACTCTTGCCGCAATTTAGTATAGGCTTGGGGGGCCCATGCTGAAAAGGCCCGCGATCCACATTTCAGAATTGGGGCTCGATCGTTAATCCCTCAGCCCATCCAAAAAACAGGTCATGACACCCGTCCATACTCATTGTCTCGCCGTTTGCCACTTCGCCTTATGTTGGCATGGGCAAATCATGCGATGGGGCAGGCTTAAAAGCTAGGGTTGTGATTCGGTCCTTTTTCAATCCTGGAATCAAAATGAATCGGTTGGAGACTGTCTTACATTCCTTCAGTAGGGGATCAGAAGTGGATTCGATTTCGTTAGCAGAGATGAAAAACATCAAGTCCGAATGGGGTTGTTCTCAAGGAGTCTAGACCCGCCAAGATTTTTTTTTAATCTTTTATTTTTTTATTCTAAAGCAAACTCTAATTAGTAAGCTTGTTTTCTTTTAATGCTGAAAGAAGAATAAGAAATCACTGGTTGGTTCCAGGACCGACTTTCGATCTGATTTCGGGATTCAGTGAGCTGGTTCTTGATTCCACAAAGTGAGAATCGACTCTATATGATTTGATTTCAGGGTGAAAGTTGATTACTGATATTAAAATTTGGATAGAACATAATAATACGTGCTGGCCTAATGTATATTTTCGATGGAACAATAGAAAGGAGGATGAAATGATATAGCGATGAATGGAGAATAAAGAAATCACAACTTGTTACGGAATATCCAAATCGATCTATAATCACTCTATCTACGCCGTTCGTAATTCTAAGATTATATGTGAAGTGCTGTTATTGCAGTTTCATTAAATGCGGCTCAAACACGAGTCGACGTGGTGGCACCAACCGTTCTTCTCTAGAAGTACCCATTTCGATGGGAAAAATATTGACTGGGTCAGGATCAACACGTCACTGTACGCTTCGGCCAATCACGTCTATTCATATTGGCCGAGCGGATCCCACCAAGTGACGCGAAAAGAAGGTAGACAACCATGTCGGTTTATGTTACTGCTCGACTGACGTGAATTGACCTGATTGGCTGGGGCGTACGATTACGTGTTACCTCTTGGTTGCCCAATATTTTTTCGGTACGGTGGGACCACGGTCGGCTTTTGCTTTATCAAGATTCGATCCCGTCCGCAAGTGCACCTCACTTTTTATGTTTTTGAGCCTACGACTTCGAGCGCTCCACGTGGCAGGATTGGCTCGCGCATCGTTCTGCGTACCGCGAATTCTGCATTGGATCAATCGTTGTCTAATTAATTTCTAGTATTTTAAATTATGTTGCTCCGTCTCGGGGGCTTCTTCTGGACCGGAAGAAAATACTAGGCCCCTCCAGTGCTTCCACGCCGCACAAATTGGAGCTCCCCACCCGGTAGGCTCCACCACATACTCCCGTTTCCGTACCCTTCGCGTCCCCCACGCCGCCGCCGCCGCCGCCGCAGCCGCCGCCGCCGCAGCCACCACCACCACCACCGTCTTCTCCGCCACCCTTCCGCCTCTCTCTCTCTCTCTCTCTCTCTCTCTCTCAAAATCCGCCGCCTCGAGCTTCAAGCTTCTACACTCCATCATTCACTCGTCGCACACGTGACCAGCTTTTGACTTCCCCGATGAACCACCTCCGCTCCCCGGCTGCCCCTCCACCGCCCGCCACCGTCCTCCTCTGCCCCAGGCGCCCCTTCCGAGTCCGCGAGTTCCGCGTCTACAAGCGTCGCAAGCTCAAGCCAGCCCGCTGCCGCCACCTGCCCCTCAGGGCCCAGCTCAATGATTTCCATCTCCCCTTCGACGACCTTCTCCACGGCCTCGTCTCTCGGCTCTCTCCCGAGGTCCTCCTCCCTGGCGCCTTCGGCTTCGCCTCCGGCACCGCCTTCTCCATCGCTGGGCGGAAGGCCGGGCGGAGCGGTCGGGACCGGCGCTGCTCCGACGTCGGCGAGTGGATTCTCTTCTCCAGCCCGACGCCGTTCAACCGCTTCGTGCTGTTGAGGTGCCCGTCGATATCATTCGAGGGGAGCGAGCTGCTGGAGGACGTGAATGAGAAGTTGGTGAAGGAGGATCGGCATTTCGTGAGGCTCGATAGCGGGAGGATGCAGGTGAGGGAAGGTGACGGTGAGCTGGAGGAGAAATTGGAGTATCAGAGAGTCTGCATCGGGACGGCGGACGGAGGTGTGGTTTCGATCGATTGGCCGGCGAATTTGGACTTGAGGGAAGAGCATGGGTTGGATTCAACGCTGTTGCTTGTGCCAGGGACGGCGGAGGGGAGTATGGATGAGAATGTGAGGACGTTTGTTTGTGAGTCGCTGCGGCATGGGTTTTTTCCGGTTGTGATGAACCCAAGGGGGTGCGCTGGTTCGCCCCTTACGACGGCGAGGTAAGGCATTTCCTTGTTTCTTGGTAGATTGGGTTGATGTTGTTAGTTGGTTAGTTACTTAGAGGATATTGTTCTTTTGAGTCTTCTAGACACATTTTGTACTGGTGTGGATAAAATAATTTCCCATTGAGGACTTTGAATATGCACTGTCATCCATAGAATCACAGGGGCGGACACTGGCATTTAGGATCTGTTCGTGCTCATTTCCGCAGTAGAATCTTGAGATAAGTTTCTGGGTGAAGATCCTTAGAGTTAGAGCTTCTTTGTCCGTTTTCAAGCAAAAGCAAGCTGATGGTAGTAACTCCTGTATACTTTTATTTTATGTAGGTTGTTTACAGCTGCTGACAGCGATGATATCTGCACAACTGTTCAGTTTATCAGTAAGGCGAGGCCTTGGACAACATTGATGGGGGTTGGATGGGGTTTCGGGGCAAATATGCTGACAAAGTACCTCGCTGAGGTTGGGGAGAGGACACCTCTGGCAGCAGCAACATGCATAAACAACCCTTTTGATTTGGAGGAAGTGACAAGGTCCTTGGCACATCATGTTGGCACAGATGAAAACCTCACCAGTGGACTAGTAGACATTCTGCGTAGCAATAAGGTATCTCTGAGTCCTCCACATTCTTCATCCTGGATGAGAGAGCTAACTATTTGCTGCAAATGCAATTCAAGTGATGTGACTTCTTCTTCAAGTTAGTTCTTTCCTATGAATAATTCATTGAATGGCGGTTTCATCCTTTTCAGGAGCTCTTCCAAGGGAGGGCAAAAGGATTTGATGTGGAAAACGCTTTGGTAGCAAAATCTGTGCGAGAATTTGAGAAAGCAATATCTATGGTATCTTATGGTTTTGAAGCAATAGAAGATTTTTATTCAGAGTCAAGCACACGAGACTTAGTAGGAAGCATGAAGATTCCCGTTCTCTTTATACAGGTGCATATCATCCTCTGTTAGCTCTTCTTTTAATTTAATGGATATGTTAGAAAGTCCAACCCAAAAGCTTAAATCGATAAGTGGAGGGAGATTATATGAATGTAAAGAGCATTTGGGACCCATCATCAACCGATGTGAGATATACTTCAACACCCCCTCACGTGCGGCACATGGAATTTTGACTACTCACGTTCACATGGAATTTTGACCACGCAAATTCGCTAAAGGGATAACTTTGCTTTGATTAGAAAATCCAACCCAAAAGCTTAACCTAATAGGTGTAGTGATACCACGTCAATATTAAGAGCATTTAGGATTTATTGTCAACCGATTTAGGACATACTTCAACAGAATTGATAGATGCTAATAATGATAATGATGACGACAACAATATAGTTTCTAAATAATTTCTTTGAATGAGTCAAGTCACAGCCTTTTAGTTCCATAACAATCATATAACCTTCATTTGAAGGTTTTGGCAGACACAATTTCACATGTTTTGGTGGAATGATATGTCCTTTGCTTTTGCTGCATAGCTGTCAGAAAAACTAGGTGGTATTTGCCGTCATTGAATTTGTTTATTTGACAGCTATAGCTGCTCACATGTCCAGTAAAATAGAGTTCATGGCACCACTTTTGCCTATGAATTGTGTTTGTTACATCTCATCAAATGTCTGCGCATCACATAGATGTGTATGTGATTGTTAATTGATGTGAAATTGCTAAAAGAATCCTTATATTATCCAGTTAGATTTTTGGTTCTTCTTTGTTAATTACAATTCGATTACGGCCTACTCTCCCTCCTCCCCTAAGTGGCGGGAATTGTAGAAAACACTAACAATTTCAGATGTTTATTAGGATGATGATGGTAAAGTGCCCCTCTTCTCTGTTCCACGCGGCAAAATAGCAGAAAATCCTTACACAAGCTTATTATTGTGTTCTTGGCTGCCATCTGGTGCTGCTGCTGACAGCAGATCTTCTGTATCTTGGTGCCGACATCTTACAATCGAGGTAAAACCTCAGGGTGAGAAATATTTAGATTCATTTAGTTTGCCATGATATTAAGAAAACCCTCTTGTTAATTGTCAAATCAATTTTGTATCGGATTAGGTTGTACTTGTTTATTTTCCTAAGATGTTGGGTGCGAAATTATGATTTTCATTTTTCTTGGGTTTACAAAGGAGTAGTTCTGCGTCAGGCATAGTATGCATTGATTGAGTTCTTTTTTTCCTTGCGTGTGGTTATTATGGTTTTAAAACATTTCAAGAGGAGAATTTTTCCTTGAATAAGTACTAGAAATGAGGCGAGGTTTTGTTGTTTAGATGTTCCATGGATTGTTGCCTTCAGAGAGTGCTGCGCGGCTCTTCGATAATTCTGATGAACTTCAAAGCCTACCTACAACTCCCATCCTCTTCCTTTTACAATCATGTATCAAAAGGACCCTCCTGCGTAGGCTCAGTCAAAATGTCACTCGAGATCAATCGGGGAGATGAAGAATTCCTCCCTACTCCATTATCTGGGGGAAAAGAACTTCAGACGTGTAGGAGGCTCTTTTGCCATCCCAAAATGATCTTCTTGTTCTTGGTAAACTTTACAAGGGTGCTGAAGCCATCTTCGAGATGAAGGTAAAAAAATTGTCTTGTTTGAATCAGCTCTGGTGGGGGTTGGTTATTGGATGGTGTGTCAGTTTTAGAAATCAAAGAGGTGGTGCTGTATATTCATTGAGTAAACTCAACAATATTCTTCCTAGACTGGAGGGACAGGCTGGGGTTCCTGAATTAGCAATCGACTCAAGCATGGTGGCAGCCTCTGGGGTTTCCTCCATGGAATAAGGAAGGTTATCCATTTCCATCGGAATTCATACTTAAGTGGCCCTTGATTGTGCAAAAGGCAATATCTTCTGAAAATCTTGTACGTAATGTGATCACAAATGAAATAGAGTTTTTGGATATGGATCAACCCCTATTAATATAGGCAAGGTCTATGTTAGAGTTGTTACTTTAGAATATTAGCAAGTTGGGGGTATTTGTGTAAATGTATTAGGCTTAATCCTTAGCCTATAAGTATTCTTTGTTATCTTTGAAATAATACAATTGCTCTTTTATTGTCAACATGGTATCAGAGCCTCAATTAATACCTAAACCCTAAAATCAACGTATCCTTTGACAAACCCAAGCCGCCAGCCACCGTAGATCTCACCGCCCAGGACAGGTGACCTCACTCCGGCGTCGACCCAGGGCTAGCGATCCCAAATCCAGTGTGCCTTGAGCCAGACGACCTCAACCCAGTGTCGCTGAGGGCCGAAAACTCTAGATCTGACGTTGACTAGGTCCCGGCGACCTCCAGGTGACCTCGTCCAGAGTCACCCAGGTCTCGGCGACCTCGTCTAGCGCCGATTAGCCCTCGGCGACCTTCCGACGACCTCGTGGTGAGGTCCTCAGGTCTCGGCGACCTTGCCCACTGCCGATTAGTCCTCGGCTACCTCCCGCCGATCCCAGCGACCTCGTCGTGAGGTCCTTAGGTCTCGGCGGCCTCACCTAGTGCCGGCCAACTCCCGTTGACGTCCCAACGACTCTTCCCAGCATCACCCAGGTCAGGAAATCTTGATTTGGGTCGCAGTCTTTCAGGTGGTGTCTCGATGTGTTGATTCCTTGGGAATGGTTGTACTTCAAGAGAGTTTTTGAGGCCTATTGTTACGTAGATTGAATGAATTTGCTGAGTTGGTTGAATTTAGTGATATCTGGAAGTGATTTTTTTAGTGGGCAGTGAGTTGAAGTTGGTGTAGCCGCTGGGATTGTTGAATATGGTACTGGACTTGACTGCATTTGGAGTTATGTGGTGTCGGAAGTGTGAATGTTGTGTCTGCATTTAAAGTGATATTTGTGGATACTTGAAGAAGTGATATAGTAAGTGGTGTGTTTTACTTGATTGCAGACAAGTCAAGTTTCTAGTGATTAGTGATTAAAGGTCTATGGAGATGTCTACTGATTCATCAAATTCTCCATCTATTGTTCCGGAATTAGTTCCTGCTAGAATTTCTTCGAGTTCTGGATCTTTTGGTCCATATTATAGTTTGACAAATTTACACAATACCTTGGTCAAGTTGGACGGTACCAGATACCCTTCTTGGTCGATGGCCCTTTCAACTTTTATTTATTCTAATCGTCAATCTAGATGGCTTGAAGAAGAAACACCTGCAGATTCAGCTAGTCTAGAAGAATGGAGGTATGTAGATGCAACTTTACGTACACTTTTATGGGGTAGTATGGCTGAATTTGTTCGTATCTTTTCAAGGATTGCACTACAGCTCGTGCGGTATGGACAAAATGTGCTTTATTGTATTCTGGACAGAATAACATGAGTCGAGTTTGTGATATGTGGGAGGCTTTATTTGAAGCCTAAATTGGTGATGCTAGTTTGGCAGAACATTATGATCGGCATCTTTGTATTAGCGCCTCAGGTCTTATTTTCCACCTGCTACCACAGTCACTCAGATGCAGCAACGAGAAGCGGATATGATAACTGTGCTTTTTCTCCGTAGCCTTGGTCCAGATCATAGTGCTCTTCATCAACAGATTAACTCTCAGAGCACTCTTTCTTCTATTGAAGAAGTGTATTCTCGAGCTGCTCATTACACTTCTAGTTCCAAGACTTCAGTCATTTCAGATAATGGTGCTATGGTGGCTCGTGGAGGTCAAGGGATTCGTGGTCGTATTAGCGGCCGTGGACAATGGAATTCTGAAGGTTCTTACCGTGGTCGTGGTTTTCAAGGCCGAGGTGTTGTCTGTGGTGGTGGTGGTAGAGATACTTCTAGAGAAGGACGTGGTGGTGGTCGAACGAACCGTTTTTGTACTCATTGCCAGCTTTCTGGGCATACTGTTGATTATTGTTATGACCTTCATCTCGAGCTGCGAGGCCTATATGCTTCTATCAATACTGAGCCGTGGGCTCCTTCTACTGGATCCTTTTCTGGACGGTACAATACAGTTGTCTCGTGCAGAATATGATAAGCTAGTCAGAGCATAACAGAGTGGGAGTGGTGGTGTCTCTGGTCCTACCGCTACTTTAGCACAGCGTGATGACCCTACATGTCTACTGTCCACTGCAGGTCATCCTCGTCTTGGGTTATTGATTCGGGTGCCACTCATCACATGACTGGTGATTCTCGTCTTCTCACGTCCACCTCGTCTGTTCCTTCTATGTCGGTCACCTTAGCAGATGGTTTTCAGTTCAAAGTAACTGGCACATGTTGTGTATCATTGAGTTCCTTTGTCTCCTTACCTTTTGTTTACCATATCCCACGCTTTCCTTACAATCTATTATCAGTCAGCTCTATTACTCGTGATCTTGATTGCGATATTATCTTTTTTTCGTCCTCGTGTGTTCTTCAGGATCGGAAGACTGGACGCCGAATAGGTGGTGGACGTGAAACTGGTGGATTGTACATTCTGGACCCTGAGGTTATTGCTGCTGCTACAACAGTTTAGAATAAAGCTGTGGATGATCTTTATCGATTACATTGCCGTCTTGGTCATCCTTCAGCAGATGTACTTCGACGGTTTCCTTTTGTGTCTAGTTTAGGTCTTTAGTTTAATTGTGAAACGTGTCATTTAGGTAAACACCATCGGGAGTCTTTCTCTCCTTGTGTTTCAAGTCGTGTGTCACATCCATTCGAGTTAATTCACTCTGATGTGTGGGGTCCTAGTGGAGAGTCTTCACTTGGTTTTCGCTATTTTGTCACTTTTACTGATGATTTTACTCGTACAACTTGTTTATATTTAATAAAAGATCGTACTGAAGTTTTTCATTTTTTCTGCCAGTTTTATCATGAAGTTCGTACTCAATATGATTGTTCTATTAAGTGTTTGCGTACTGACAATGGTCGTGAATACTTTTTTTTATCTACCTTTATTCCATTTCTCAAATCTCATGGTATTTTACATTAGAGTTCTTGCGCTCACACTCCGCAACAAAATGGAGTTGCTGAACGTAAGAACCGTCATTTGTTGGATGTTGCTCGTTGCCTACTTCTTCACAATCATATGCCGAACTTCTGGAGCTATGCTCTACTTACAACATGTCATCTTATTAATCGTCTTCCGTCCTCCGTGTTGCAAGGAGCTATTTCTTATGCTCTTCTTCATCCTGATCGTCCCTTATGGTCTGTTTGCCCTCGTATTTTCGGATGTGTCTGTTTTGTTCATTCTTTGTTTCCTGGATTAGACAAGTTATCACCTCATGCTGAAAAATGTATATTTGTGGGTTACTCCCGCACTCAAAAGGGATATGTCTGTTATAATCCTATTCGTTGTTGGGAGTATGTTTCTGCTGATGTGACTTTCTTTGAGGATCAAGCATTCTTTGGCGATGCTCATCCTCAGGCACCATTAACCATGGATCTTTTGCCACCTTCCGCACCTACATCTCAGCCGGAGCCACCGTCTGTTACTTTTGATGCAGCTCCACCGAATACATGCTCACCAGCATCAACTCCTCTTTAGGTTTATACACGTGGCCCTCGTTCTATTTGGGGTCATACATCTTCACCAGCAAGCGTTCCACCACCACCTCTGGTCCAGGCTTCCGATCCTCTTCTACCGCCTTTTGACAGTTTTCTTATTGCTCACCGTACTCGATCTCGGTATTCTCTTTCTAATTTTGTGTCTTATCATTGCTTAAGCCTCAGATGTCTGTTTTTGTGTCATCTCTTGCTTCTGTGTTTGTGCCTAGTAGTGTCCAGGAGGCATTGGTCCATCCAGGTTGGGCTCGTGCTATGGAGGAGGAGATGGCTGCACTGCATCATAATAAGACTTGGGAGCTCATTTCATTATCGGCTAATAAACAATTGGTAGGTTGTTGCTGGGTCTTTGTTGTCAAACACCATTCAGATGGTTCCGTTGAGCGCTTAAAGGCGCGTCTTGTGGCGAAGGGTTATACACAAACTTATGGTGTTGACTATGATGAAACTTTTTCTCCAGTAGCCAAAATTCCTTCTGTTCGTATTGTTATTTCTTTGGCTGCTCGGTCTCAGTGGACTCTTCATTAGCTTGATGTTAAAAATGCTTTCCTTCATGGTGATCTTCACGAGGAAGTATATATGGAGCAACCACCTGGGTTTGTTGCTCGGGGGAGAAGGTGTGCCGATTGTGAAAAGCACTTTATGGACTTAAGCAATCTCCTCGTGCTTGGTTTGGCCGATTTAGTGATGCGGTTGTCACTTTTGGCATGCATCGGTGCAATGTGGATCACTCAGTATTTAGTATGTCAACTTCCAAAGGATGTGTTATTCTTGGCGTTTATGATGATGATATCGTTGTCACAAGAAGCGATGTTAAAGGCATACAAAGACTCAAGCAGTTTCTTCAAAAAGAGTTTAACACTAAAGGCTTAGGTCGTCTTCGATATTTTCTTGGCATTGAAGTGGCCTATGCTAATGGCGGCATTGCTCTCTCCCCGCGAAAGTATACTCTTGACATACTTAAGGAGGTTGGCTTACATGATTCTAAACTTGATGACACTCCTATGAATCCTGGAGTGAGGCTTGACAATGAACATGGAGAACTTCTTTATGATCCAGAGAAGTATCGCTGGTTAGTAGGCAAATTAAATTATCTGACTATTACCCGTCCTGATATTTCATTTGCTGTCAGTGTGGTGAGTCAATTTATGAGCTCTCCTTGTACTACTCATTGGCAAGCTGCTCTACAAATTGTTTGGTATTTGAAGGGAGCTCCAGGTCAAGAACTCGTGTTCCATAATCAGGGTCATCTTTGTATAGCTGGTTATTCCAACCCTGGATTTTTGGAGGTGACAGGATATTCTGATGCAGATTGGGCTGGCTGCCCTATGGATCGTCGATCTACTTCGGAATACTGTGTATTTCTTGGTGGTAATCTTGTATCGTGGAAAAGTAAGAAACAGTTGTTATTTCTCGATCTAGTGCAGAGGCCGAGTATCGTGCTATGGCTAATGTTACAGGTGAACTTCAATGGGTTCGTATATTGTTAGCTGAGATTGGGATACCTTTGACCGGATCGTCTATTCTGTGCTGTGATAATCAGTCTGCTATTCATATTGCTGGCAATCCAGTGTCTCATGAGCGAACGAAGCATATAAAGGTGGATTGTCATTTTGTTCGAGAAAAGGTGAACTGTGAAGACATACGATTGGTGCACACGTTCTGAAGAGCAACTAGTATACATTTTCACAAAGCCTCTTCGACGTGGACGAATTTCATATATTTGTCCTTAGTTAGGACTTTTTGATATGTACGCTCCAACTTGAGGGGGAGTGTTAGAGTTATTACTTTAGAATATTAGCAAGTTGGGGGTATTTGTGTAAATGTATTAGGCTTAATCCTAAACCTATAAGTATTCTTTGTTATCTTTGAAATAATACAATTGCTCTTTTATCGTCAACAGTCTATATATGCCCTGATATAGACTTGAGATCCACTTCGCCAGTTTGGTCTAGTATCTGTTTATAAATAGGATTTTAATTAGTGCAATTACTTAGTTATTCGGTAATAGTAAGATAAGCGCTCACGATAGTTTTTTGCTGGCCGGTTGCATCTTACGCTTTTTCGAAGATTTCGTCTAATGAATACTCACCCTAGATGACAGGTGACTTGTCCTCCTTTGTTTGGTGGGAACAAAGTACTTCCCATCCCTTTACTACATCTCACGCCGCATTGACTACCCCAAGTCAAGGATGGAAGGAGAATCCTAAGCTTTCTGTCGAGCATCACTAGATCCACCTTCCCAATGATGAAATTTTTTTAGTATTTTAGTAAAGTCTTCTCTTCTTATTTGGGGATGATGTTGTCGTCTTCAACTTGCACATGTGTTTTGCATTTGAATATGTTGTTGGTAATCTTCACTAAATTATTTGTCCAACACTTTCTTCGCTGAAGCATATGAAAAGTGACTGGTAGATCAATCCCAACATGCTACTTTGTTGGTTGTAGTTTTTGGTATGCCATGATTAGTACTTTTGTCAGCACATTACTTGTTCAATGCTAAGCCTCATTCTTTTGTTCTTTACTTCTTGTAAGTAATGGCATTCCCGATTTTCTTGAGTAAGTTTGAGCCTGTGATTTCTCAAGTCGAAATTTCCCACATGGTTCATGCAGTGGCTTGCGGCAGTGGAACTTGGGCTTCTAAAGGGTCGTCATCCTCTCTTGACAGATATAGATGTGACCATAAACCCCGCAAAAGGCTTTCCTCTTGCGGAAGGAAAAACATCCAACAAGGGTGACAAAGTTAGCAATTACTTAGAATTTACCCGAATAAATGGTTCAAATGGATATGGAATTGGTCCTAGAGATAAGATGCTTGAAGATGGTGTTACTGCTGGCAATTTTCAATCTAAGCAGAGCCCCAGAAGAGAGTTAGATGGTGCTATGCATCAGAGCAGTACTCTTGATGAAGAGCTGGTCAAGGAGGAAGATTCTTCAACAGTCACGGAAAAAGGACAGGTGCTACAGTCAGCACAAGTAGTTATGAATATGCTTGATGTAACTATGCCTGGTATTCTGACAGAACAGAAGAAGAAGAAGGTAATGTTTAAGAGTCCGTTAGTTATCTTTAATTGACCATTGTGGATCTGAAACCATGTAATTATCTGGAAGACTTGTGGCTTAGCTCCAGCTATGACTCCCAGATAAGCATGCAGCGATAATTTAAGTGGACATGATGGTTGCCCATGAAGTCTCCTAGTATTGAAATTTAAGTATGCCTCTTGATGAAAGTGGAGATGGAAACTATTCAGCTTTGTTTAGGATGATGGATTTAGCTTTCTTTCGATCTATAACATTCCAAATGCAACAGCACCTGCTTTTTTTAGTGCTGATTTTTGGTTTGCATTATGCTAAATGGCAACAGAATCTTTCAGTTTTTTCTTCAAATTTTCATCCAAACTGATTAATGTGCGATACAAATTGAACTGGTCCTTTTGCGCCAGAAAATGCTAGAATTGTTAATTCTCTTCATCTGCTTTTATTTACTAGGAGCTGTCTCAAACTGTGCACATGATTACTCCTCTGTCGATTTATCCTTTGATCTGAAATGTCTAGGTCCTTACTGCCGTCTATCAAGGGGAGACTCTCATGACGGCTTTGCAAGATGCTGTGCCAGAAGATGTTCGGGGGAAGCTCACAAGTGCTGTATCTGGAATTTTGCATACTCAAGGTTCTAATTTGAAACTGGATGGGATCCTTGACATCGGTAGTATTTCCAGTATTTCATCTGGCATGAAGTCCCAGATTCGAGAAAGTGAGAGCGGAATCTCAATTAAAGATGGCCTACGTAAGGATACCTATTCTTCAGATCAAATGCATAAAAGTGATAACTTGGCCTTGGGAAATGCTGATGACAATCAGCTGCAAAAAGAAAACCCTGCTGCCTTAGAAGCAGAACATCACTCAACAGATAGATCATTGAGCGTTAATGAAGATGATACCCGGAAAGATGCCTGTGACTTGGGTGATAATCATGATAATGTTGAATCTTCCAAAATAAAACCTGTTAGACCTGAAAGGCCAGAGAAAGAACCAGCTGACAATCCTAAAATAGATGACAAGAGTATGGTTGCTGATTTGGCAACGAATGAGGAGTTTAACAGCCAGAAAAATGAAGAGAAGAGTGGAGACTCTTTAGCTGAACCAAGGATAACAACAGCGAACAAGGCAGAAGAATTTCAATCGCCCTCTGGATCCCCTTCTGAGACCCAACAAGTAGAAAATGATGATAGTGGTCCTCAGAAAAGAGAAAATAAGAGTTTGCAGCCTGTTATGGAACAGAGTAAGTCCAGTATTACCGATTCCAGTTCCTCCACTTTCTCAGTTTCGGAAGCACTAGATGCCTTAACAGGGATGGATGATTCCACCCAAGTGGCTGTAAACAGTGTTTTTGGTGTTTTGGAGGAAATGATTACTCAGTTGGAAGACAGTTCAGACCGGGAAAATGAAGAGAACGACGAGGTTGGGGATGGCGAACTCGATTCATTGTCCCCGAAACATGATCACATCCATGAGAAGGCAACTGAAGAGCAAAATGTAGATTCATGCAATCACCAAGAGAAGACTACAGATGCACAAAATAATGGAAAAGATGAATTTGAGGCTGAGAAGCCAGCTCAAGCGTTTGTAGATAGTAACCGGTTTTCTAAAGGAGAGGACATATCTAACAACATAGATAGGAAGAAAATTGGAAAAAGTCAAGGTCAGTTAGTCGATAGAAAACTTGTAGATAGTAGCACGGACAGGCTTAGACGTGTAAATAATATCCCCTTGTACCCAAGAGCCAATGCTTATGGAGATTTTCTTCACGATGCATACTTTCGCAGCTATCTTCTTTCTAAGTACCCAACGAAGTCACTTGATAAGGATGCAACTACAGCCCTATTACTTGACTATATCCCAGAAGAAGGTCAATGGAAACTCTTGGAACAACCGGGAAGCAATGGATATTCAGCTATTTTACTCACTAAGAAGAGACATCTTAAGAATGAACTCCTTTATTTGGGGGAAGAAGAGGGAACAATCGAACCCTCCTACACGATACTTGACACTGAAAAGCAGAATCCAATTGAAGAATGTGAAATGGTTGACAGGATGGATAAGAAGGCTGGTATTGATGATACTAGATCAACTGAGCTGATGGATTCTGTTAGAAAGATGATCCTTGATTGCTTGAAGGCTGAAGTTGCTCGCAAGCGCAACTTAGAAGATATGGAGGAATTGGAATCCAGTCTTGCCAGAGATTTTGATCATGTTGCTAATGCTGTGTGTTTGGTCGTTGACCATGACAAGGACTGGGTTTTAGACTTAGAAACAAGAAAATATAGCATTGGTCAAGGTTCACAGAAGTTGGGTAGCCTTCAAGGAGAGCAAATCATTACTGCGATATCTTCTGCTGTCCAGGAAACAAATTATTTGAGAAGAGTACTTCCAGTGGGTGTTATCATAGGCTCTTGCCTAGCAGCTTTGAGAAAGTCTTTTGATGTGGCAACAACAAAGGATAATGTCGAACTGAACATTGACATTAGTCAAGCTCAAAAACTTGGGAATGTTACTCGCAGTGATTTTGATGAAAAAGATGTAATTCAATCACAAAAATTTGCGGAGATCAGTAGCAGCGACCTCAGTGCTGCTGGTATTGACGAATCGCCCATTAGGAAATTTGATCAAGATGCTCCCAGTCCTTCACTTTGCAAAGAAGAGAGAAATAATGTTGGGAAGAATGGAAACAACAACAAAGCTATGGCTGGCATGGTTGCTGCTGCTGCTCTGGGAACATCTGCTTTATTGGTGCAACAGGTAATTCTTAATCCTTTGGATAGTTCTTTGTTAATAGATATGGTTATCAAGTTCCCGGATGAAACACATTCTTGTAGTTTACAATGCGTTGGTTTGCCTTTAGAAATTTGGTCTGGCATTCAAGTAACACCTGTGGATGTAGGTGGTGAGTTCACCTGTTTTGATCCTTCCTGTTGATTATGATGCTTTAACATTGTCCAGTTTTCACAGAATTGGTAACAGTAATCCTTACTCTGCCTATCGATCTTGTTGTACTACCATGGGTTACTGCACTTTTTTGACTGTAGATCTCCTATTGGCACGTATCACTTTTGATATTTATTTTGCTCAATCGTTCTTTTGAAGTAGACAGCATGTCTGTCTACCACTACATGTTTTCATTGTTTGCTGTGACAAATAACAGGATTGAAGCGAGAGTAATTTCTTAAGTGTCTCATAGTGTGGAAGTGGTAATATGTAATATTTTGTTGTGTAAGGATGATGCTTTTTGGTGGTGCAGAATTTAGACAATGGCAATAGCATTGAAGATGGAGTAGTGCAGAAAAAGGAACTTGACAAGCTTGATGACGCATCATCAGGAAAAGACCAGAATAACATAGTCACAAGCCTTGTGGAAAAAGCCATGTCTGTGGCTGGTCCTGTAGTTCCTACAAAAGGTGGCGAAGTCGATCAAGAAAGGTGTTTTGCTATTGTAGTTAGCCTTTATCTTACTTCTTAGTCATTTCCAATTAATATGTAAGCATTGTTGTCTTTTTGTTAGCTGTATATACTAAACAATGCTGGTTATGATTCCAGGCTGGTAGCTATGCTGGCTGAATTGGGTCAGAGGGGTGGAATGCTGAAGCTGGTTGGTAAAATTGCGTTGCTTTGGGGTGGCTTACGTGGTGCAATGAGTTTGACTGATAAACTCATATCGTTTCTGCGTATGGCGGAAAGACCACTATTTCAGAGGTAACCAGAGATCACAATGAAAAAAATTAATTGCTGGTGGTTGTCGTGCTAGTCCCCCGAGGAATAGTCGAGGTGCGCGCAAGCTGGTTCGGACACCTCGGTCATTAAAAAAAAACAATTAAAAAAATTAAACTTCTATTTCGGTGTGGAATACAATTACTGCCTGGTCCATGTATTCTATATAGATTGCTCTCTCTATTTCTCAGATTTAATTGTCAATGAGATCATATGGAGTTGCATATAAATTTTGCAAATTGTTGTCTATAAAAATATCAAAACTACTAGGAAGTATGTTAATATTCTTTACTTTAAATAAGAAAATGGAAACATTTTGGTATTTTAAAATTGTTTATTTTCGTGTTGCATTTTTTATTCTTCAAATTTTTTTTTCAATAGACAAGAGCCCTTTTCGGGGAGAAGCGTGGGTTCTTCTCCAGTTGAAATTAAAGTTGGGTGTAGCAGTGTTTCTTATCCATAAAAACTGATTTATTTCTGACAGGCAAAATAATCCATAGAACTTAGTCACATGCTCACCTTGTTTCCCATCTTGAACAGCTCCAGATAGATTTTTCAAGTAAGAGTTCTGTATTTTTTACTGTAAAGATAACAAATATTAAGGATCAACAGATAATCTTCCCTGGCCTGGAACAGACGTGTGATATCTTAGAACTCTTTCTAAAACACACGTTCTTCGTATCACTTTTTCTAGTTCCTGTAGTTTGAATGGGTTCCCAAGTCTATTCTGCAATTTGCTATGTATTCTGAGCAATTTTCTACTGGGATATTCTTAGGATTGTGGGATTCGTTGCCATGGTTCTTGTTCTCTGGTCGCCTGTGGTTGTTCCACTGTTTCCAGCACTTGTGCAGAGCTGGATGTCGCATAGCTCCTCCGGAATTGCTGATTTTGCTTGCATTATTGGCCTTTACATTGCTGTTACGATACTTGTTATGTTATGGGGCAAGCGGATCCGTGGATATGAATATCCCCTTAAGCAATATGGGCTGGATTTGATGTCAATACAGAAGGTACGGATCCAACCAAGTTCATATGTTTGACAAACATAGACCGGATGTTAGTCAGGTGCATTACCTGTGCATTGCATGTCACATACCTTTGTCCCACGCCTGCATCTCTGTCTATATCTCTGTTGGTGCATGTGTGATCATTGTTCAGATATTCTCCATTTGTAAGGGGGAGGGCTCTTGCTACACGCATCGTACTCTTTTGTAGGTAAGTGTATTGAACAGGCATTGACATCCAGTAATCTAGTTATTCAATTTATCAATTTTCAGAATAGTACTAGAAGTGATCTGTAGTAGCCTATGTGGTGTTCTTCTATATAAGCTGGAAATCTTTGTGGAACTTACTTAGTTACTGATCATGGATCTGATGAGAGCAACTAAAGAAGTTATCTAGTAATATAATGAATTTCGAGATTTTTCAACAAAGCCATGTTCTATTTCTCACCTATGCAACAATTTTGACGGAAACATTGCTTCAGCATCTAATTAAAATTTCAGGACCATGTCATAGGTCTATGTTGAAGGACTTGCAAAATATTTCTTGCATGGAGTCAAATTGAGCTTGATCGAGAGCTCTCTGTAAATGCTTGATGAAATCAGGACATCTATATAATTAAAATGATCAAATGATATTGAAAATAACGTCATTGATTTTACTAAGTGACTAAACATGTTACGCTTCTGTTTCAGCAAATGCTTAGTACAATGTAAGAAGTTCTCTATTAGCTTCTTTTGCCTTTTTTATTGGAAAGGTGTCTGATTGTTGCTTTTTGTGTAGAGTGAACTGCAAAGCATTTCGATGTAAAATCTACAGTCAATACCAGATGTTGACTAGATACGAACCTTAAAAACAGATGCTTTTAAAAGGGGAATGGACAAAAACAAAAACTTGGCTGAAAGGATGATTAGTGAGAGAACCAAATCTGGAAAATAGTGGTGTGCGTGAGTGAGTGAGAGCCGGGAAAAATTGTAAACACCATAATAAAATCCATTAGACATATTTTAACAGTCGTTAAATACTAGATTTGGCTTGCGTACGATTCAAAGCAAATTTTAATAAACTTAAGCTCCATTTGAAAATCTAATGGAGCAAGTTGAACTTCACGAGCTTGAATTATATGGCCAAACAAGTCCAGCGGTTTGGTTTCTTTGTATTTGCCTTTAATACTGACCTAAGGTTTATTGCAGTTCATTCTCTTTTTAAAATTCTTATGTGATGCTGCACCAGCTTTAATACATTATAGTTGCGATGCATGAGATGTTTCAGAGGAATTTCTTCTTTATGAGCTCATTTCAGCTTTTTGCTTGCAGATCGAAGCCTTGTTGAGGGGTTTGGTTGGGGGGATTTTGCTCGTTTTGTCCATACAATTTGTTAATTCGTTATTAGGCTGCATGAGTTTTTCTTGGCCTCCAAGTCTTCATTCATCGTCTTTAAATGCCATGACAAGGCTCAAGTTGTATGGGCAAATGCTCGTCTTGGTCGGTCGAGGTGCAGTTACAGCAATTTCTGTTGCCTTTGTGGAAGAGTTGTTTTTCAGATCATGGTTAATTGAAGAAGTTACTGCTGATCTTGGATATCAGCAGGGAATTATTTTGTCGGGGCTTGCATTCTCCCTGTTCCAGAGGTACATAGCTGAATTTAAGTCGCGTTCCTTCCCTATTCTTTAACTCCTATTTGTCCTTCAGTTTTCTTTTTTTCGTTTGTTGCCGGAATATGTCTATTGGGGACAGGAAAAACATGTTACGCGATACATGACAAGTAAATCAGTACTCTGGAAATTTGGTATAATTTACTGAAATCTTGGTTCTGGATTGAACGCGTGTGGCAAATTTTTCTTTTTTTACCAAGAGAAGTTTTCATAATAAACATTCTGACGATGAAGGCAAACTTATGACTTGCCAAACTCGCCTTCTGGAAAGGCTTAGATTTGTTAGTGTCGGGTCACCTTCTTTACAAGCTACAATGAGGAAGTCGTCCTTTCTTCTAAAGCTTTGATCTTTATGCATGCCTCAACTGTTTCACCCTTTCTCTTTTAGGTTAATGCATCTACTTTGAACCTGGTTCGTCTTTCTGTCATGCACTCGATTAATTTGCTTCTAACCCTGATCCTCCCCTTGAGTCAAAACTAAGATACTTTACTAATCCGCCGAATTTCAGGTCTCCATGGGCGATACCTGGGTTATGGCTCTTATCACTAAGCTTGTCTGGGCTTCGACATATCAGTGAAGGTAGCCTCGCCGTTCCAATCGGGCTCCGAGCCGGGATAATAGTCTCAAGTTACACTCTCCAATCAGGTGGCTTTTTGGTTCACAACCCCAACTTCCCGCTTTGGCTAACCGGGACTCATCCTTTCCAACCATTTAGCGGGATAGTTGGCCTTACGTTCTCTTTGGTGTTGGCAATTATTCTCTATCCAAGAGAAGCCGTCATGAACAAGGAACTTATGAGGGCTATGCAGGAGTAGCTACATGACTAGTGGATAGATGCACAATTTGGAGGCTATACAATAGGGCTCGTTGCATTCTGGGTAGATGCATCAATAGTTATCCGAGTTCGTTTAGCCTCAGCCGGTTTTTTCTTCTTCTTTTACTCAAGGTGGTGTAGATAGAAATAGAATACATCAGAACAGAAGTAGAAGGCAATTTTGACAGGGTGTGTTGTGTCGATGCATATGTAAATAACGGAATCACATGAAATTGTACAGTATGAGCTCACTCCACGTCCTGTTCTGTTGTATAATATATTGTCCTTGCTCTATACGTCGGATGTGTACAGATCGGAACAGTGCAAACAGTCCATTCGGATATACAAGCGTCCCTTCTGATTTTGTTGAAGAGGAACTTATTATGCACTTCTCGTTTCAGTCTCTGCACTTATTTTTGGATCGTCTGCCCATCTATTCAATGAATGTCTGGTCCTGTTGCTGCTCCAGTAACAAGACGTCTGGATCCACATCGCAAGCTTAGAACTTAGAAGCCAGGGAAAATTGGTTGAAACACAAAATCTATGGGGAAGACGGCAGGTAAATTGAGGGGACAAAAGGAAAAGGAAAAGGAAACTTTTACTGAATTGACCGTCTGAAGAACCTAACCAACGTACATTCACAGAAGAAAAAAGGACGAGAAAAAAGGAAAACAGTTGAAAAAGAGAAGCAAACGAAAAGGCGCTCTTCCAGTCCAATGCAATGGCAAAGTATTGCTCAAACTCTTGAGAGATTTTCAAGCAACTTGCCCCTTCATTCATCTTTAACTCACTCGACGGCAAGGGGAACCGACTCGGCCTGTCAAGACAAGAAGCAGTGTAAATGTCAAAACAAGAAGTTAAAATATGCTTGCCGATCGGTGTGCTCATGATTCGATGAAAAGCTGAGTCGCCTACCAATTTTCGATACTTGAGGGCATAGAACATTTCGAGGTAGCGGCGGCTCTCCAGACGGTCGAGATTTGAGACATGCTTCCAGAAGCCGTACACGGCC
The DNA here is from genome assembly GCA_028455895.1 of Rhodomyrtus tomentosa. Classification (NCBI taxonomy): domain Eukaryota; kingdom Viridiplantae; phylum Streptophyta; class Magnoliopsida; order Myrtales; family Myrtaceae; genus Rhodomyrtus; species Rhodomyrtus tomentosa. The sequence continues at coordinate 40,607,225 of JAPCWY010000004.1, forward strand.
GTCAGGTTGAGCAGCCTATCAGAGTAAATCTGCCATGTGTACCTGCCAAAAGCAAAGCACCACATGTTATCCACTTCTTCCTTGAGCAAGTTGAAATGTTCTCTCTCTCCCTATCGAAAACTTAACCTAACCTAACATCATCAACAGCATCGCATTTGTCCCAAATTAAAGACTTGACCAAAAAAAAAAGATTGAACCTAACAAGAATTGCCGTCCTTACTTTTCCTGGATTCTCTGCATTGAAGCCTGTGAGATCTTGTCCCAGTGGCTCGGGTCCGCCTTGCACTTCTCGAAGAAGTCCACAAGGATCTTGGCTGCCTGATCCCCCTGATAAGGATCGATGTGGAATCCGGACTTGCCATGCACGATGATCTCAGCAGGACCGCCATTGCAAGTCGCGAACGTCGGCAATCCACATGTCATGGCCTCCACCACGGTCAGCCCGAAAGCCTCATAGAGAGCAGGCTGCACGAACACTCCCTTTGTGTCACAGATGTACCGGTAGAGCTCTCCGTTCTTTACCCGGTTCATCTGGGAGGAGATCCACCTGAAATGGCCATTCAGATTGTACGTCTCAATCAGTCCGTACATCTTCTTCATCTCGGCTTGCTCTTCCAAGTCCTTGGATTCCTTCCTCCGGTCGCCACCGACCACAACCAAGTTGACCAGTTCTCTCAGGCAGGTGTTCTTTCCGTACCACTCGACCAGCCCGGTCAAGTTCTTGACACGGTCCAGTCTTGCCATGGTGAACAAGATTGGCTTGTTCTGGTCCTTCAATATGCATCTGTTTTGACATCGACCGACACATCCCCTTCAGTTTTTGTTTGAGTTTGAACATTATCATTCAAAAACCAGGATGCTAATTGTTGGTTCAAGTCGGGTAAGGGAGGGGAAACAAACTCACAGGTGTTCCTTGTTCTCCACATTGCTGAAAAGAAGTTCTTCGATCTCGGCATGGAAAGATTTCAACCTCCGCTTCTCCTCAGTGTAGGGGAAATAAATGCTCATATCAGCTCCTGGTGACACGATGTTGAACTTGGGATCAAAAACATCAATGCCATGGACGACTCGGTACAGTCCAGGAAGCGTAAAAGCTGTGTGAGACTCATATTGTCCAACCTTGTCCTTGCTGAAAACACATAAATTATACAAGCACTTTAGCACATTGCGATGGATGGAGGAGCTTTTTGGCATGATTCCACGTCTGAAAGAAAGATCAGTTACCTTCCAGCAATCTCCTGGAAGGTGCTGGTGATTATAAAATCGGTGTGGTTCATGGCTATGAGATCTGCTGTGAACTGGCAAGAGAAATGATATTTTTCCTCAAACTTTTTCCAGTAGATGTCAGATTCCGGGTATTTCGTCTTCTCAAGGGCGTGAGCTATTGTGCACTGCGAAATAAATCAGAAGAAACTAACATTTAGCAGATTAAATCATAGTGCCACTATAGAGAGTAAAACTAGGAGATACAGACCTGCGTAATGCCCAACTTATGGGCCAGCAAAGAAGCAACAATGTTGCCATCACTGTAATTGCCAATAATCAAATCGGGTTTCCCTTGTAGTTCTCCAGCAATTTCATTGGCGACATCCTGATGAGAGAAGAAGATAAACGTAGTATTCATTTTACGAAAAATTGGAACATCGACAAGAAATTCTTGTGGAGCATTATCTCATGAGCTAATATACCTCGGTGTAAGTTTCCAGGTAAGGCCATACTTCAAATCGTGAAATCCACTTGCGCACCATCCCTTTCTCCGTTCTAAAGGGAACTCGAAGAATGTGGGAGTATTCTGTTCCGAAAACCTTCTCAAGACGCTGGTTGCACGTGGTTCCGACCGCATCAGGAAGAAGACGAGTGACCTGCAGCCGAAAGGGCAGACACAAAACAAACATAACGAGTAAGTTGCATTGACCAGAAAAACTATTCCAATATCAGTTAAAAAGAAATAGCCTACAATGAGGATCCGAGGAGTAATATCCAGCCCTTGTTGTTTGATACGGTGAAGCATCTCACTCTCCAATGCACGAACTTGGTCCAAGATGTACACAACCTACAAATTAAGTACAACCCATGATGACAAAATTCATGAAATACTGGCAAGAGAGGCCAAATCAACATTTGAGACAGCTAATGACCTGGCCACCGGTATCAGGATATCCGAGGACATCATCTTGGGCAAAGTAACCGTGGGGCGACATGATAACTACATTAAAGACCATGGGGATTCTTCCCAAGAAATTCTGGAGAGTGCACGGATCAGGAGCCTCGAGCAGATCTAGTAGAAGCTGAATCATTTTGAGCACACGCTCAGCAGTGTCTCCCCAGCCCCTCTCCAGCCCGATTTCCTGGAACTTGTGCTCAAACTGGGAGTAAGGCGTCTCGGGTTTGAGGGTGGAGAGGTACTCCTCTGCCTTCCTCAGGACATGTTGAAGGGAGAAGACGTTTTGAATTCTTGTGTTCACCATCATGTTCTGTATCACAGATCACTATAAATGAGCCATGAATTGTTTATGGAAAAAAAAAGGGATTCGGTCCAAGGCATCTAAAATATGAGCAACTCTGAATTATCCTTTCAACAGTCATGAAGTTACGTGAATGTCACAATGTCACCTTTGAGTTGTCATTTGCGCAATCTAGTTGGTATAAGTAACATATAGACGCGGCACATAACAAATAGATCTGAGAGCGTGAGATTGAGTATCATCAGCCCCTTGCTTACCTTTCCCTTGTAGCAATGGACTTGAAGGAACTCAAGCAGAGGGTGCAAGCTCTCCTTGTCATGGAAGAGCTTGGCTGAAAGGTGGCGGTTGAGGAACTCCACCCCATTACCAATGGACTTTGAAAGAGTTGGGCGAGGAAATTGGGCAGTGAATGGCTCAAAGTCCAATTCAAGCACAAAGTTCCCATTCAAACTGCAACAGACTAAGCAGCATTAATTTGCATATTATAGGTCTCATGATGTAATGTCATGACAGTCGGCGATTCACAAATTGAAGTACAGTCCTTAGGCCAAAAGCAAAGTTAGTGACAGTCCATAAGGTACTAAAACCCAAAAGAGAAAAAAAAGTAAGACTTACTTTCCATCGACAAGCTCTTCCTTGAAGTGAAGAAACTCGGTCACTCGCAACTCCTCGACAACAAGGGCGTGGACATTTATCCTAATGTATTCCCACACACCCGGCCTGGGACGAACAGCAAGGGCAATCCATGGAGGCAAGACTATTGCTTCCTATATGACCAAAGCATGTCAATAGAACAATAAGAGAGATGTTAAATGGAAAAAGAAATATTTTTCATGAGCAGTACAATCATATTAGAAGAGCTAATACCTGACTGGACCTCAAGATTTCTCCAAATGCCCCTTGGCCGAGCTTTTTCCTATGTTCCTCAGAGATTGCCTCAAACTCGGCAATAAGTTGATGATGCTGCAAGATACCCTTACCTGTGGCTTCGACCCTAGAGAGTAAAAGAACCTATACACTGTCAGAAATTTAAATCTATAGCATCTTTGGTTCTTACTGTCTAATTATCTTTATACTGATCATTAATTTTGTAAAGTAGCAGAGTGAAAGATGCCTATAGGATTGTGCGCTCTCTATAATATGCAATGTCCATCGCAGACAGTCACTACAAGGACCAGAAATGAACCTGGTGAGAAAAGCCAAAATGTCATTACGATGAGCCAAGAGGGTCTCATCCAATCGTTCACGGAGGCTGTGTACACGCGTAAGCAAGCGTTCCACCATGTCTCAATCCTCTCAAGAGCCTTAACACTGCAACACAGATGAAATGGTAGTATAAGAAACCGGGATCCAAATAACACAAAGCCTCTTCCATATAAAATGAGAACATCAATCACCAGAAAGTCAAATCCTACCAGAACCGTAATCATTCAGTAATGCTGATGTATTGAAAATGCACCACCCACCGCTGCATGTGTTAGTACTTGATAATTATGTGGTCGAGCTAATATCCATGAGTATATGACATTAATAGCGAGGATCCCACTGGGACTGAGCCAGAGTACAATATATATGAAAGAATTAACTTTATGCATCGATGATAAAACCTTAACAGTCACATTGCACGAGATCTAGCAACCTTAAGTGTCTGGTAACAGGGGAAGCAGATCTAGTTCACTCACAGCATTAAACAAACCCTTATCATCTGAGACGAAGCATATGAAGTCTTCAACTCAAGAAGAATTCCTAATATACCATTGATAAGGAGGACCCAGACGGAATTTTTTTCAAAGAAAGTTGGAAATTCAACATAATGACACAACCATGCTTGGAAAAAATGCATCAACCAAAAACAGTCAATGTGATGATGCTGGTTTATTTGACTGGAGAAAAAGGAAAAAGAGAAACACATTTGTTCAGCAAGAGACATTAAAATTGTCCTCGGCAAGAGAGAAGATCGCAACTTCGAGTATGATATGAAAGAGGAGTGAGTCAAAGAGGGAGCTAAAAAGGAAAAAGAAAAGTTTACAGATTCGGGGTATTTGAGCAATGTCTCAAGGATTTCCCACACAATCTGGATATATGGATGATTGACTAGCTACAGACCTTCAACACTCGGAGAAGAAACAACTCGGATCAGTCAGAAAGACAAAAATCACTATATTACGATTATTTCCCCAGAGATCCAACTCTGGGTAACGCCAAAGTCAGAGTTCCAAATCTTGATGGTCCTCTGAAAGTTTAGATGGTCCTCAAAGCCTGACCTTTTCTTCACCGAGCTGAAAGTTCAGATGGTCCTCTCTGAATTCTAACTGGGTTTGGGAGGGTTAGTGAGAAGCAAATGCTGAACAGCGTGATGACTGATGATCATGGCTATTTATCACAACTCGTGAGCTAGACTTTCAGGTAGGCTACCTGCATTCTTGAGCCCTACTATCTTTAAGTACAAGCACATCAAAACCTGAACTTTTCTTCACCGATCAAACAATCGCGATGTCTATCTGTCCATGCAAAATGATCTCAGAGCTCACACACGCATTTTTTCCCAGTCTGTTCCACTTTTTCTTTATGACAAGGCAAACTGCAGTACAAAAAAGCCAGAAGCTTGCAATGCATGATGAGCTCCAAGATGTGCAGAATCTTTACCTTACAAAGCAGAAGAGGAAAGGGCAAGATGGGACCCGACAGAGAGCGCGGATCTTGAGCAGAAAAAAAACAAGTAACGAAGGGGGAAGGCGAGAAAATCAAATGGGGATGGCGAGAGAGCAAAGGAAAGACACCCCTTTTATACACAAATGCTGGGGTTGCTCCGCTCTCGCTCGACTGCTCAATCCTCTTCAACCCCCCCACCTCCCTTTCCTCGTATGTAACGGTTGCTTAGATTTTGAAAAAGAAAAGCCAAGAATTTCAGAAAGAGACGAGTAGAAGGTGCGCCTCTGTTTCCGTGAAAAGCCACAATTACTGCCTTACCATTGCTCCTTCCACACAAAAACCGCCATCCGTCGACAGTCTCAACATATAAGTCCCGGATTTGTCCATTTGGCCCCTCCTCTGTTTTTCCACCTTCCAGCTATCGATACCCCCTCCCTTGATCCCTTCATTTCTCGAGCGACAAAACTCCTTTTTCCGAGTATGTTAACAACAACCCCCGTTTATTTTTCGCCCGATGATAATTTGGCATTTTTAATTGAGTCCATGCACCTGAAAGTTCCCTTCTTTTCTGACTGTTCCTTATCATTTTCATCTCCAAAGTTTTAGATTGGATCATATTCTTTTCGCCTGTTTATAAGCACTTATTAAGCCGGTCGGGAAGTCAAAAGGTTTGATTTGATGCTTGTTGGTTTCTCTTGCTTGAAGTAACTTTGAACAAGTCCTTTTTTTTTTTTTTCCAATTATCAAAGCGAATTCAATGTTTAAACAACTTGCCTGAACGTTATCCAGTGCAAATATCTCTTTCTCGAACTATGTGTAATCCAATTTCATCTCACGTCTTCCTTAGTCTATGGTATCAACAAAATCTCATTGCTTGGAAATTTACATAAACTGAATGGGTTCCCTCGAACGAGATTCCCATATATAAATGATAAAACATAGGGCAAATACCTTATGACACAAATACCCCCAACTCCTTTTTGTATCACAACAAAACTCAATATGTACCCTCGGATATATTTGTCGTACTGGTATAAGTTCGAAATTTTTTAACGATACAAAAAGAGTTCGGGATATTTACGTCATGATGCGCAAGTTAGGCATCTATCTCACGGAAGAGATAATTTTGAATTTTTTTTAAAAGATGAAAATATGTCCTGTTCCTCCGTAATTTGTCATCAACCGGGTTTAACTTTAATCCATTTCTCTACGATTTTATTATTAAGCCGGTCCTATGGAAAAGGCCAGTGGAATTTTTGGCGCAGTCCACCGTCGTCCACCATGTTAGCTCTTGGTCAAGGGTACTTATGACATTTCACTTGCTCTAGTCGGATGTCGCCGGGTAGAAAATAACCGGAGGGGGCTCAGCTCTCCGACAATATGACATGGACATTTACGAATAAGAAGCAGATTCAGACATTTCCGGACGCGTACACCTACCGAGAGAAGTAAGTTTTTATTTCCTCAAGTGGGTCAAAATTTATGGAGTAATTTTCGCTCCAGAAGTAGATTAATGGAGTCACGTAATCAAGTGATTTTCTGTTTCAGCGCTCCAGAAGTAATTATGGAGCAAAAATGCTACTTTAAAGGTGCGTATGGTAACGCCCATAAACACTTCAGGGAGAGTGTTTCTGTTCCAAATGTATTCTTGGAACAATTTTGAAACAAAAACGCGTATGGTTCAAAAATATTTCGAAATTGTTTCGCGGAATACTTTTGCGCTAGGGAACACATTTGAAAAAATAACAAAAAATTAATTCTGGATTTTGGAACATTTTTTTGAAACACTTTTGGAATCATCATCCACCATCGCCGACGTAGCCACCACCCACCGGCTACTATCACTGCTGTCGTCGGCCGCCTGACTCCGCAGGTTGTCGACCACCGGCACTGCCTCCGTAAGCTAGCGATGGCGAAAATTGTTTTTTATTTTATTTTCAAAGGCGTTTCTGTTCCCAAAAAACGTAGCTGAGAACAGAAACAAAAAAATATTTATATTAAAAAATAATGCCAAAAATAAAAAACGTTCCTATGCGCACCCCAAAAGTGTTGTCAAGCGTGCCTAAGTCCAACGCTAAATACCACCCAAAAAAAAAGAATACTGTACATGATAATAGGGTTTATTTTTTTTAACCAAAGCAACCAGATAAAAATATTTTACGACCTTTTTCTTTATTATTTCACTTGGAACAGTAACTCTAAATCAACAGTTTTTTTTTTAATGATGTCACAGTCCGACGTGGCCTCACCGACGAGGTCTGGACAGTAAAAACTGCTGAGCTGAGGACTTTAGTAGACAAAACAGGGGACTTTATCCATTAAGGGATGATTAATTTATTAGTTAGGTTTATTTATTAGGCGGAGATCCGATGATGGAGAGCAGCCGGCGGATTGGGAATCCAGCGGCTGGCGTTGCCAGTTTTTCTGATTTTTTATTATTATTTTCTAACGCAACTAGTTTTTTTCTTTTTCCCACGAATATTTTTTTTTGGGTCAAACCCATGAATCTTCACTGGCGCTTCAATTGTCTCGACGGTCCGGCCGTGTTGCCGGGGAAATTCCACGTGGAATTTCGGGACAGAAAAAAAAACAGCGGCAAAACCGGATTTGATCTGTCAGTCCAACTGGCACTCCGTACGTACGTGGATTGCCCGCGTTTGTAAGGTTTGCCACCTAAGAGCAGTTGAATTCTGGCCACCCGGTCACATGAGTGAGCCGAATCGGATCTGATCATAAAAGATTCGGTCCAAATAAATCAATTTAATCTGTTCATGATCGACTTGTGGAAAATTCAAATGTAGCAAACTCATATCCGATCTCACTCACGTCCTTAAAACACTTAAATATTCAACTAAATTTAAGAAAATACTTACCTAAATTGAGGTGATAATGCGAAGTAAGGCAGCAAGAGATCGAGAGAATTACAAACGTAATCATATTTATGACATATTTATTGGATGTAACTAATCCACATAATAGCTTAACCCGGTCATATATGCATTAAGAAATGAGACTAAGACTCATTTCGATAAGTTTAGGTCGCGTATGGCAACACATCTACTCTAGAAATCAATTTTTGAACAACAGTTGATTTTCTACTTCTGCATGTGAGTATAAATTGATTATTCTACTCCTGGAGGGAAGTATATTTTTTTCACTTCTTAAATGGCTTCAAAATTACTTATGGAGAGAAAAAATGCTTCAGAAATTAAAAAAAATTAAGTTGTTTAATCAAATGAATTTTAGTTTTAGAAATTACGTTATTAATGGATTTTTGCTCCAGAAGTACTTCTAAAGCAGAAATTCTACTCTAGAAATATTGTCATGCGTGCCCTCGGAATTTCTCACTTATTTGAAAACTCTGTATGAAATTTTATCCATGGCCTATTGTGTTTTGCTTTTTTTTTTTTGTCGAAACGAGCATTTTCATTTCATATAGAGAAAGTAGTACATAATTTCAAGATAGATGCAAACCCTACAAAACAATCAAAACAAATCTGAAGCATGAATCAACTTACAACTACTTGCAAAGACTAGCTCATTCCTCGAAGATAGATCTGTTGTGACATCAAAGCTCGTATGGCGGCTGATCATCAAATATCGCATCATTAATGTAAGTACACATCGAGAAATTCCTCTCTGGTAACAACGGTTTTGCTAAAAGGTAGTGCGCACCAAAATTTGGTGTCCCTAGCACCATCACTGTGTAGAGAATACAATCTCACCAATGGGTTGTAGGAATACATAGAAAGTCTTAAAAATCTCAAATCTATCTCTAGAACGGGATAAAATAGCATTCAAATCTAGATTTAGATCTAGATCGAGAGAGAAAAGTTACAAACTAAGTAGCAGTTGATCACGAAATTAAACTCAATAAGTCTTTTCAAAATGATAAGGTTGTTGCATTAAAGAACAAATGCCAAGTTTGTGTCCATGATGTTTTTTAATATATAAAAGTTACAAACTAAGTAGCCTTGGTTTGTTGACACAGGCTTGTTTAATCGACTGAAGTTCAAGGATAACACTGTCCATCAACGACCAATCACGCGACTCATGGTGAGAGATGATTTCTTTTTACTAGATCTAGTTTGCTCTGGAGATCTAATGGTATACCTCATTAAAGAAGGGAGATTTCTCTTTTAGAGGAGCCTCCAATGCCTGTCCGGTAACAGGACGGGCCGCTTGGATATAATCTTTATTTTAATGTATCGGTGCCCACATGTCTTGTAGTCTCAATTGCCAACCATATCATTTTCTTCCCTGATGGTGAAGAATACCCTCTTCTTGCTTTATGTCTCAGAGATCTTGAGGTCGGGGGGCGAGACTTAAATCTAGGATCACTTAGGAGAATGAGTAAATGAAAATCCTTTTAACCTCATGGAAAATGGAAACCTAATTTTAAGGAAAATGAATTTCTACTGAAAATCAAAAATTAATTTTCATAATGTGACTTCACTTTCACCACAAGAATCTCGTCTCCGGTGCTGGGACCAAGTCACCTAGGTGCCTGGTTGACGAACCTTGAAACGTACTTTTCAGAAAAAGACTCGAGGATTATTATCTTTTTTTGTTCTAAAGGACAACCAAACATTAGGAAATCAAATCATTTTCTTCGAAAAATAATTTCTCGTGAAAGAGTTCCCTAGTGAAATTCAAATTTTTTTTTTTTGGTGGCGAAATAGGTAAACCTGTTCAATTTTATTTCAAATTATCTAAATCGTTTGGGCTCTTTCTACTTTATATTACTAATGGTGGATTAGTCCATGCCAACAATGTGGTCGGACCATCCGCTTGAAAGCACACCAGAAATATATAAATGAATCTACCACCAACCAAACCCACTAGAAAAGTAGTGGAAATTGCATAGAACATTGACATTCCCACATCGGTCATTCACCCACAACCCAAGCACGTGCTGACTTTGCCGCAACATTACCGACAGTTCGATACTGTCCTTCGAGAAATTCCTAATCCTCCCACCCCGTGAACTCGGGAATGCACATTCCCTATCGAATCATTTATTAGCAGTTCGGGCTTGGATGCGGCCCTCTTTCTCTTGCAAATCGATGATGAAATAGAGATATGAGATGTATTGATCATAGCAGAGATTATCTGCGGCCGGAAGCAGCCCTAGTTCAGTGGCGAACCGCGACAGACCTTGTATATATCTCGATTGCTCTTTCTCGCATTCGCTTTCTACTTCGTCGTGTTTATGATTTTAATCCTAGCATCGATTCAGAGCAAACTTCGGGATTTATATGCAGCATATATTGGGGTGGGGTTTGGTGATCTGCCTGGTCCCTGCTGCTCAAGGTCAAAGATCAACCGCTACCGCCCTCCCCCTCTTTCCAGGCATGGGTAACCCGAGCCCATATGCATACGGCGTTTAGAACAGCAGATGAATCTTTGCAGCGCATGGGCTTTGTGCGTGCAATGAACTGTGCATGACTTTTCGGATGTGCTTATATAATCTGTTATGCTCTGTTAAATCCCCCGGGGAAGCAATTTCTGTATAGCTAGTCCCCGATGGATGACGGCCTGCCTTTGATCGGATCGGATCAAAGAGGTTCGCTTAGTCTAGCATGAAAGCCGATCCGATCCATGATGCCACCTAGACCGTTGGAGGGGAACCTTAAAGGCAATGATGCCTTAAATAAAAAATGGACGGCTCAAATCAATTACATAGAGAGGAATTTTTATGGGTTTTTTTTAAGAAAAATGATCTGGACCATCCATTTTTGAAACCGACGGCCCAAATCTTGTAAGATTTAAGGCATCCCTGCCTTTAAGGCAGGGGATCATATACTTTCCAAAATTCCAACTGATTTTCTTCAGCTAGCTAACAAAGATGATTAAGGCTACTTAAGTTTCGTTACTAGTCTTTTTTTGTATTACCCTTAGCTCTCAACAACTCCGCCCTTTTCTTGGAATGGAAGGTTAAGAACGGAAGCGTAAAGTCATCAAGACAAGACCCACGGAAGCTGTGACTCCCCTCCTCGTTTCTCCAATTGCTCAAATTGGAGGCACGGACGCAACCCTCGATCGCGGTCGAATCTTTACAATTGAACGGCAGCTATCGTCCTCTTGGATGTCCCCGCGGTGTCCCACGAATCCGCGAACCGATCAACCTGCCGGGGCGGGGCATTTGCTCCTCTCCCCTTCTGTTCACGTCATCCGTGATCCGACATGCGCGTGGGCTGGCATGCTCCGTGCAACGGTCGCGCTCGTATCGTCCGAAAATAACCCGATCAGGAAGGAGCAAGGTCAGGTTCATCGAGGGACAATTAGAGAGAATAAACCCCACATTCCCGTCTGCGCCGAAAGCCATTTGGAACTGGTGTACGATTCAGATTAGCTTGAACGAAACGAGAGGGGTCGACGCTTTTCCTTGTCGTTTCCCCTTTTGTTAAGGAGAAGAAGCTAGTTTTCTCGTATGCTTATTACATTGTCGGTGTGATGATCGCTTCTCTTGCACTCAAAGCATCCCTCACTTGCATATTACTATGCAATCCCTGGGACAACAGTGAGAGCTAGACAACAAGTCCCAGTGAGATATACTTAACGTCTTCTCGATAATCTATCATTTTCTCCTTGCATTTCGCAATGAAATTACCTAATTGGTCATAAACTTATTGCATGCATACCAATTCTATTCTAAACTTTTTAATTTGCCCAAAATCTTTTGACGATTTATCAATTTAGTCGTTTTTGAACAATTTTGGCTGAAAACTGATGACGTGGATGCAGGTTGTTTTACATGGCACGGTCATTGACGTGGACAATTTTGTAATTTTTCACTAAAATTTCGATTTTCTTTTATATATGTTTTAGTTTCTTTTTTTTTTCACCGTTTTTCTTCCTCAAAGAGCCAACGTGGGTGGCCGAAGCCTCGGCTGGCAATGCTCGCTAGCCCTTCGAAGAAGAAGAACAAAAAAAAAAAAAAGAGAGTAGAAATTAAAAATTTTAAAATAGGTATAAAAAAGTCATAATCTTAAAAAAAGTTGCGAAAATTATTCATGTCAACGTCAGTTATGCCACATAGAATTGCTACGGTCCACATCACCCATATCCATTCAAAATGAGCCGAAAGGACCAAATCGGTAAATCTTTAAAAGGTTTATGTACTGAACAAATTAAAAGGTTCAGGACTGAACTGGCCGCCGTATAATAAGTTTAGGACTCTTTGAATAATTATCGCTTCTTTATTCTATGATCGGCATGAGGAAAATCTCTTTATTCTATGATCGGCATGAGGAAAATCTTAGTATCTCGAAAATAAATAAAAAAATTTACGGAGTGCGATGTTATATATATATATATATATATATATATAGTTTTAGATGTTTTTAAATTATGAGACTTCACAAATTTATCCGGGAGAACTAGACGGGCTAAAATTGAGATATAAATCCGCCTGTCTGAATTTTAGGGTATCTCTATATCATCTATGCATTGGTCTCCCGCACACCAATCACAACATTTCAAACAATATCGACAGATAGTGATTGTACTCGTGAGCCTGTTTTCGGATCTCAACTTTATGGAAACAATATTATCTACGGTACCATTAGTTAATTCATGTGTAAATTTTCGAATTCCGTTACATAAATTTTCAAGAAGGACAACCATAAACGTGCAGTTTTTGGTCTGGTCTTCTCTGGTCACATTGATCTTGTTCCCACTGGAATTAGCAAGTGGGATGCAGTTATTATGCTGCCACGCCTATAAAAGCATTAAAAGGATCCATGTACCATATGATCAAACACACGGCTTTAAGGGCTCCGAAAACCTTGGAAACTTTCCTTCAGTACATGAAGTCTTGCTCTACGGTTCCTTCGACGAGGTCGGCAATGGTGGCCTTGTCCTTGTCGAAGAAGAGGTCTCGGAGGTTGTGAGGGCCCACGGCCGACGCCGGCCCATCCCACAGAGCCTTGGCGAACTGCTCGTGGATCTTCTCGGTCGGGTGGAACGAGTCCCACCAGACGTGATCCTCCGGGTTCTCGCACAGGTTGTACTCGGCCTCCTGTTTGCCTCCGCAGGTGAAGAGGCCGCCGTACGGCCCGGACCCGCAGCAAGCATTCACGCCGTCCTTGAAACCTGGAGAAACCATACATGGTACTAGGATTAGGTAATTAAAGACATGGTTGAACATAGTTTACTAAAATGAAACGAGAGTTACAATGTGTATGTACCGTAATTAGAGGGGTTGCTCATCCGATCGGCGAGCCACTCGAAGAAGTTGGAGTTGGCGTACTTGAAACCTTTGAAGATGTGTTGGAGGCTCAGGAGGATGCCGTTGACAGCATTGTTGTGTGCCTGAGCAAGACCCGAAGCGTCCTCAAAGCAGCCGCTGTCGCCGGCGTTGCCGTTGGGGTTCGCTGCTCTAAGCGCCGGCAAACAACCCAACGGACCCAAGCTTAGAAACCCAAATTTCCTCCCTCCCCTTTGGTATAGCCCCTGGTCAGCAGCAAAACCCGAAATTGGACGAGTCCACGTTAGCAATTTGAGCAACTATGGGAGCTCGATCGAGCCAGCCGTGTTGAGGTTGATGATCGATCGAGCGCGACCGATTGTTTGGAAGCATGTACGGCGTCGAAGAGGCCACGAGAAAGCTCACCTGGATCGCGTTTGTGAAGTTGCCGATGACCATGCCGACGAACTCTTCGGGTGGGTGAAGCCGCCTCGTCGCGGGGTTTCCCAAGTAGCCGCCCATGTAGTCGTTGCTTCCGATGCTGATGAAATAAACCGCTTCCGACACGATTTCTTGCGCCGTCGTCTCGCCAAATTTCTCAAACAGTTTCTCTCTCACCTTGTCGAAATTCTTCAGTTGCGTTGGAAGATCAATCGCCTAACAAACCACACAAAAGAGCGCTCGCTCATAAAATTTCCACCGCAACATCCGTTTTAACATGTCTGTTTACTAAGAAATTTCTCTCTGCTCTTTTTTATATTTGTTTGGTTTATATATATATATATATATGTATGGATGACTCGGCTTTATAAAACGACATTGCAGTTGAGTTGTGTTCAAAGTTGGGCTGCCAAAAACGCTCATTGTCCAAAGTTGGGCTCCCAAAAATAGCTACAAGACATTTCGGCGTTTGCCCAAGGATCTTTAGACCCGAACCAAACCTACCCTTAATTAGATCGTAGTTATTATTATTCACAAAGAAAGGCCAACCCCACCTCGTGACTATTATGCCCTCGTTATTGAGAGAAACTACAGTCAAGCCATTGTGGCCTGTGTTGTGTTCTGTAGCACCCACCAACCATCCCACGCTACTCTTATGACCATTCGCCTATGTTTCATCTGGGTCATCTCCATCAAGCTTGGGACATCCGATAAAAAAATCTCCATTAGGCTTGGCTTGGGACCCAACGGCAAGTTCAAAAGAGTACTGACCTGTCCTTGATTGGTTTCCGGAAGAACTCCTCCGCCGCCAGAAGCGAAGTTAACGCCGCGGCTGTAATCCGCCGAGGGCTGCATGAACGGAGGAATCGCCGGCAAATTCGCGTACTCCGCTGCGAAGCAATCCCTAATCGAAATCAAAGAGTTCTTTTTTTTTTTCCCTCGGGAAAAAATAAACGGAAAGAGGACAAGCTATATGCATGAACAACATAGTCTACGATATGGGGTACCTATGAAGTCCACGATGACGCGGCCATTGGAGAACCTCCCGGTCGGCCTACCGAAGAAGCCGGTCTGGCCGTAGGGCTCGTAGTCGGCGCGGTTCTCGGGGATGGTTTTGATGTAGTTGTTGTTGCCGGGGTCAACGGTGGAGTCCCCGAAGATGAAGAAGGCGGTATCTGCGGCTGCCGCCTGATGGCCGGCTGGGCTTGCGGACGCTTCCGATTCGGCGGCGACGACGGCGATCAAAAGCGAGAGAAGAAGAAGAGGAGGAGTAGGAGGGAAACGATGCGCCTTGAGATGAATTGGACTTGCCATTGTGCACCAAAAAGTCAGAAGCTGAAGTTGGTGTTGGGATTTTGGTTTTCCTTCATTACATAGGGGGACGGGAGCAGGTGTCGAATTCAACGTCATGTGACGTTTTATCTATTTATTTATTTATTTATTTTTATAGATTTTTATTTGTTTTTTTTAATTATAGAAGTCCTCGTAATAATCATCCTAAGTGGGGGACATTTTGCCTGTCTAGAGAACTCCGTCCTTAATTGGATCGAAGTGGCCGCCTCGGTTTGGTCCCTTGCCTCCCATGATCATCGATGGGGTCTTGAGAATATACTTCTCCTTCGATTTCATTTGAATTTGATCGGGTCAGCTCGCATCGGACCGTTCTCAGGGGAAAAGAACCGGTCCACCTCAGTAATTGTTCACCGTAGTCTTATGTGAATGACACGCGACGATGGGTTCGATGACCGGTTCCAATTCGTTAAACAAATGCCCGAGTTGAACACGGATCTTTTCTATAGAAGCCTAGCCTGTAAGTTAGCATTCGATCTTGATCCTGGGCTCAACTTGTTCCATCAAGCCATCCATTTGAGTACAAGCGCTTCCTTCGACGACTCGGGAATCAACGGCAAAAAGAATGGAGATGGAGAAAGATAGTGGTGAAGAAGAGGAATGCAGGCGGGGGGGGGGGGGGAGGAAAGAAGAAGAAATTGAAGACACAAAGAAGAGGGTAAAGAAAGTTTCTTGGACTCGGTGAAAAAAAATATAAGATGATTTACGTTGTTTTATTTTCTTTTTCATTCGATAATCATCGTGACTTACATTAGAAAAACACGGGACATGACCTTGTATTTAAGTCAACAGCCACGGCTATATTTGAAAGTTAAATAATTAGATTGAATGATAAAATTTGGAAAAAATCAGGGATTAATAATGCAAAAAAAAAAAAAAAAAACGTAAACGTACCATCAGGCCGGCAGTCCACAAGAATTCTCCTTCGAGCCGGCGGGGCTTAGGACTTAGGAGTTGAGAATCCGGTCCAGACCGTCTTACATCCCACCCGAACTCTTGACCTAGCGTCAGCTAATGGGCCAATGCTGCCGAGAACACTAGTTCTCTTTACCTCCGGCCCAAAAAAGGAGCCCAACGACATTTTTGCGTGGGCCCAAACCAAATTAATACAAAAAGTGGCTGATTATAGATGGGCCATTATACCTGCCTGGCCGGCCCGTAAGGCCCAAGTATCCGGCCAGTTAAGGGCCGAGTGCAGTGCTCGCCTGGCACGATCCTAAAGTAAATTTGTTTGGGGTCTGGGGTTTGGTTTTTTTGAGGGGGGTGGCGTGTGTGGGTGTGGTCCTGCCGGACGGGGGCAGTAAAGTAAATTACCCCCCCACCCCCGACCCCCAGCCCCACGCGGTGATCTTCTTCATCTTCCTCCTCCTTCCCTTGTCGCGTCCTTGCCCTAGCGTAACAGAAAACTCTGCAAATTCTTCTCTGTACTGTCGTTGAGCCATGTCTTCCTCGAAGAAGTACTACAAGGAGAAGATGGCGCGTCGAAAGTGAGTTCGAGCTCTCCATTTGCTCACCCATTCGTCTGCCACTTACTGATTTTCTCTTCTGAATTCCCCGGAAAAACTACCTCGGAAATGGAAACTTACGTGGCCCATCGTGTCTGCGACGTGCAGGGAGGAGAAACCGGAGGAGCCAGAGATGCCGAAGTACAGGGACCGCGCGAAGGAGCGCAGGGAAGATCAGAATCCGGATTATGAGCCTACCGAATTGGGCTCGTTCCATGCCGTTGCTCCTCCAGGCACCGTCGATCTCAGGTTAGCTCGTTTTCGCGTTTCGAATTCGATCATGGCGTAGGATTTCCATGTCACTTTAGTTGCTGAGGATGATTTTCAGGTCGGCTGATGCGAATAAGCTTTCTATTGAGAAGAGCAAGTATCTCGGAGGTGATGTTGAGCACACGCACTTGGTCAAAGGTCTGGATTACGCCTTGCTTAACAAAGTCAGGAGTGAGATGGTCAAGAAACCTGAGGCTGGAGATGATGCTGATGCCAAGTCCAGGTAATTTTGTATTGATTTCCTGTGTACAATCTGGTACTCCGTATGTTTTTCTGCTTTAATTTCTGATAGTGCGCTCATTGTTTGTGAGGCTAACTATGAAAATGCCGAAAATTGTGTTATTAATTGGGTGTCTACCATTGAACAATGTGAAGAAACGTTTCCTGCGCAGCTTAATCCTCGACTTTGGGATTTACAAATAATTTGTTTTGACCGAAGTTTGTGATTTCATGACAGAGAAACTAAAGAAGACCAGCAACTCTCATTCCGAACTGCAACGGCAAAGGTGCATTCTCTTTGAAGCTTCTGTGTCAATTGGAACTTATTACCATATTACAGCAGTAAATATTCATGTGCTTGGTACTTAAGGTCTGCATCATTTAATTTGAATCTTTGCCTTTGCCTTCTCAGTCGATCTATCAATGGATTGTGAAGCCTCAAACCGTCATCAAGACAAATGAGATGTTTCTTCCTGGTCGAATGGCATTCATTTATAACATGGTAAGTTGTGCCTCTTTGATTTGACTATCTTGGTGAGTCAGTTATCGTTCTTTTATAACAGTCTTGGAAATTCTAGCTTGTTGAAGAGCAGCTGTATCGGTTGCCACTTGGATAAGATGCTAAGGCTTATATTGCAGAGTGTATGTCCAATAAAAAATCATTGAATTATATTATCTACTATCTCTGATCTCTATCTCAAAGGCTGATAGGGCCTATTTAATCTGCAAATTTTCTTGTTCCTTTATTAGTCTTTGGGTTGCCTTGCCCTCTCCCTATTGGGCTTGCTAAGCCTTTGGGATAGGGGCTTAGGAGATTGCTGTGTCTTGAGAAATGTCAATTTGGTCTAATTGTGGAAACTATGACGTATGCAAGACGTCATTTTACATGGTCCAGTGATACTTCAGCTGGATTAGTTGTAGACATTAAGGGTGAAGCAGGAAATACTACGACTGGTTGGCAGCAAAAGGGAAAAGTTTTTTCATTGCATGTCTTTATGGATTAACCTAGAAAACCATAAATTGGCTTGGTGCTGACTTTGAAATATTCCCGTATTTTGCTCCAGTTATTTGAAGATCTTGTTGAGCATATTTTGTTGAATGTTTTATGTAGGAAAGTGGATACTCAAATGATATTCCAACAACCTTGCATAGAAGTAAAGCTGACTGTCCAGTGCCTGAGGTTTTTTCTCCCCCTTTTTCTCCCCTGGTTAGATTTTTCACTTATCTGATGTGCCGCCATCTGATTGTCACCTTCATGTGTATTAGGAAATGGTGACTGTCAGTGTTGATGGTTCCGTACTGGATCGTATTGCCAAAATTATGTCATATCTTCGCCTTGGGTCTTCTGGGAAGGTTCTTAAGAAGAAAAAGAAGGAAAAAGATGCACGAGGTAATTGCAATCTGCGCTTTAGAATAGGTTGTTGTTATAAAAGTGGTATAGATGGTTATTTAATAATAGTAGGCTATATTTTCTCCTCTCCGGTCAGAGAAAAAATATGTTAGCCCTCAGTTTATTGTGGTTTCCGAGATGTGGAATTGATAAATAGACCACTAAAATGTTTGAGGTGCATGCAAATAGCTCTTTGTCCTGTTACAGACACATCCACCCTGCCCTTTCCTTTTGCTCATTTGAGTTTGACTACTTTTAGATTAGAGTTGTATAATATTTTAGTATATACAGTACATAGGCATGCATACGAATGTTGTTGCTTCAAAAACGGGTTAGTTGGTGAAGTAAGTGCAGCAATCTGCAGGCCATTTGCAAATATGTGCTTATCTGATTTTATAATTTCAGTCCTAGAAATCTTTGGTCATTTTCAATCTCTGTGATGGAAAATCAACTGCTCTTTCTCTTCCCTCTTTTTCTCTAAATAAAAGATGTTTCGATGCCGACAGTTACTCAGTTCAGAAGATCAAGTAGGATTGCATTAGCTAAAAAAAAGGAGACAAGATGTGGTGAATTAGTAGGACTGGATGAGTTCTGGGGATATGGATGCTAAACCATCACACTCACGCTGGAGATATTTCACCTCCATGGACCTTTCTTCCCTTGTCCGTAGTAGTGATAACATAGGGAGGCTTCTGTTCTCCTGTAATATGATCTACTTTACTATAAATTTGATTATTTTGCTGTACTTATCTGTTGGCTTCTTTTGTTCAGTAGGAAAGATTTCAACTCTTGATAATGGGTGTGAGCAGCTCAAAACCAGGTCAGATAATGGAGTATCAAAAAACCAGACTGAAAAGGAGAGTTTGCCACCTCCTCCACCCCCTCCAAGGAAAATTCATGCGGAGTCCATGGAGAAACAAGGACCTTCAGTTGCTAGAGAAGAAGAGGATGACATATTTGTTGGGGAAGGAGTCGATTATGCTGTTCCTGGTAAGGACCCAAATCAGAGCCCTCTTTCGGAGGATATGGAAGAATCTCCTCGAAATAGGGAAAAGGTCTCTTACTTCAATGAACCTCCTTATGGTCCAGTCCCACCTTCATTGCCTCCTCAAGAATGGCAAGAAATTGTAAGTGTAAATTTGCTGCTCGCACATGAGTAGTTCTAGTAATTTTATCATTATCTGACAGACTGACAATTAAAAATAATTTTTTGTGGCAGCTGCCCATTTTTTTTTTTTTTGGAGGCCGTTGGTTAATCATTCTGTGTTCTTTGGCCATGTGGTTTCAGAACGGTTATGATGCAACACAAGGACAAGCATTAGCTGCCGGTTACCAGGGAGAGTGGCAAGATTATCAGTATGCTGAGCAATTGGCCTACCAGCAACAGTACTTCCAGCCGAATATGCCCCCATTCGATATACAAGCTAGTTTAAATGCGCATCAAGATCCACGGTTCATGACACAAGAGGAGAAGGATAGAGGTCTAGGTTCCGTCTTCAAGCGAGATGATCAGAGGCTTCAGCAATTGAGGGAGAAAGATGCACGAGAAAAAGATCCGAATTTCATCTCTGAGAGTTATTCTGAATGCTATCCCGGATATCAGGAATACAACCGGGAGATCGTAGACAGTGATGACGAAGATGATTTGTCGAAAATGGATATGGGTGGACGAGTAAGTTATTATTTTTTGCGCCAGACCGCACTGAATTACTTTATTGCATTGGAAAACCCTTCCAAAAGGTTGTCTTTCGCAAAAAGGCAGAAGGGTTCTAGGCTTTCTTCTCAGTTCTATCCAGAATTGTAGCAAGTCCGGCCTTTTCTTGCATTATCCCTTTCAAATCAAAGTAGCAATGATGTTCTTGTGTTGGAAGCATTTGTAGCTACTTATTATCATTTTGATCTGCTCTAAACAGGCAAAAGGGCGACTTCACCGCTGGGATTTTGAGACAGAAGATGAATGGGCGAAATACAATGACCAGAAGGAAGCAATGCCCAAGGCCGCATTTCAGTTCGGGGTCAAGATGCAAGATGGTAGGAAGACACGCAAGCAAAATAAGGACCAGAAGCTCACGAACGAGTTGCACCAGATTAACAAGATACTTGCCAGAAAAAAGATGGAGAAGGGCGGTGAGTCAAATGACGATGGTGGGCATTACGACGACGAACTAAAACCTGGCAAGAAGCTTCGAATATGATCGGGCAAGGTGAATGATAGTATACAATAGGCGGAGTGACAAGTTGTTTGTCGTATGTAAGCTTCTGTGGTGCAATTTCGTAGAATCAAATAAAATCTCTGTTGGTTTTTCTCTGGTAGGGGTTAAGAAAAGACCAGTATGGTTAGTCTGGCCATTTTGGTGCGCGTCATATAAGATGGAAGATTGTCATGCTCTTCGATGACGGCCGAATAAGAACCGTCTCGCGCATATATTACGTGTTTTGTCCAAGACACATAAAAACATGCTACGAGCGAATCACCTGGGGAGGAGGCTAGAAGAATCAAATGGAACAAATAAAGATAGATTCAATCTCATTATAAAACCCATTTTTCAGTATTTGTGTACCCCAACCTTGACTTTTGCTCTTCTTAATCTCTTTATAACACAGCGACACCTGTCGAGAAATTATAACTGATTTATCGACTCGGTCCATTGTCAGGACAAGACTTCATATTGAACCGGTGATTCCTAATTTATACTTCTGGCACCTAGTTGTTAGTCCAATCAATGCAATTGGGTACCATCGGGTTCAGACCATTCACAGCTAATTAGCTGACATGAATTTTCCTATGAAGAGGATCCATATAAGCAATGTTTCAGAAAATAGAAAAAATACTAGGCCATACGGACCAATTGAGTCCCACAAAAAAAATAATAATAAGCTCCCGTGATTTATCCGCGTTCCAATAGGTTGTCTTTTGACCCAAAAAAAAAAAAAAAAAGGATCGGCCTTCAACCACAAAAAAAACAAAAACAAAAACAAAAATCGGTCGTCCGCCAGTGGCACTTCTCATCGTTTGGTCGGAATTGAGCAAAACTACGGAAAGATGGAATAGTGAGCCCATTGACAGATATAATCAATCTAAGGAAATACAAAAGAAGAACAAAAGCTACATCAATAATCTAATTCTGGCAAGAATATGGGGCTTACATTCTACATTTCACATTTGAAGTTCCTAATCTCTAGATCATAACGAACGGGGAGAAAGATTTGGGGAGCGAGCTTCTTGTCGACGTTAAATATTGTAGGTGACAACAATGGCAATATTATGGTACATATTACATTTTGTTCAATTAGGAGTCCTCTCTGGCATTGAGACTGCGACCCTCAACACAACGTCAGTATCCGTTCACGGTCTTCTGAGACTTCTTTTTGAAATTTGATATGCTGCAATGTGGACAAATATACTCCAATCCATCTGTTTTTGCATAGTCCTGCCATTCATAACCGGGAAGAGAATCCACATTAGTAAATTTGACAACCCTCTCTCTCTCTCTCTCATGAACGCGCCACAAAATGGAAAAAATGCAGAGCAACTGCTCCTAAAATCATTAAAACTTAGTGCACTATCTAACTACATCCTTTGGTAGATGGCAGCTTAGAAACTTAGTCAATAGACATAACCCAAGATATTTGCATTCTTAGTTTCCAATCTTATGCAAGATACTAATTCACTAAAAGAATTGGTGGGTTCATCTTGAGTATTCAGAGTAAGGAGAACAGAGATAGTTAATAGCGTAATAACCGATTTATGCAAAACATTTTGTTTTTCTTTCCCAAGAGGGGGCACCAGCCATCTAATGTAGATCAAGAGATCGAACCTTGAAGGCACCGAGCCCTTGCCGCCTATCACAGCCAAAGTGAGCCCACTCCCCGCATATACCACAGTTGACCCAATCACCAGGTGCACTACTGTTGCATTGCAGTACAAAAGGTTTGTTAGCTAAGCATAAAATCACCTGCATTCCTGCATGCAGAGAGAGAGAGAGAGAGAGAGAGAGACCTATGACACAAGAGGCAGCATTCTCCGTCTACATCATCATGTGCCAATTCATATTCCAAGAGATAAGTTTCATAATGCCTCTTAAGTGTATTCCCTACACCCTGCAAAAATGCAGTAAGGCAAGTAAACTTTCCATAATTAAGACAACTCAGAGTCGGCACAAGCACGTAGAATGCCATCATAGCACAGTGATTTATTCATATCAAACAGGAACATACAGTCATTCTATTGGTTAGCGTGTAATTGCGCATCTTAGAGAAAACTTGTCCTTTCCAATTGATGCCATTCCCAACGTGAAAGCCACCCCTTGAAACCACCTGCCATGCATTCAGACAGGCAACATTTAGAAAATGGGGGAAAAAAGATACAAATAAATTGAAGATAAATGAAACAACTTACTTCTCTATACAAGTTGAAAAGGTCAAGACGTTTCGCGTTAAGAACAGCATCAGGAAATTCAGCAAATCCACCTTGAGGCACCAGACGGGTATGTCCACGAAGAACGAGAAACTGCATCACGTCCCTGAGAAATTCCTCCTGCAAGCAAGAGAAGCGCGGTCAGGGAACTGAACAGAAAAAAAGTATTGGTGGGACACTTACGACCCCCCAAAAAAAAAAGTGACTGATCCAAGCCATAACAGCACATGACTAAGGCTCTTGCAGTGGTAAGCGACAGCAGCAAGCGACAAACCTCTGAACAGACTTGAATAGGCGCTCTGCCACAACCATGTTTCTTTAAAGGTAGGGGATTCAAAGATATGATCTGCTGAGCTTGGATAGAGCTCGAAAATGACTTCCTAGGAGCAGGTGGAGGAGTGTGTTTTATTGGAGCCACTGGAAGATTGGCCTTTACTTGGTCTCCATTGTATCTTTCCCATTCATGAAACCCAGAAAATGGTAGCATTTTGTGACGCCGAGTATGAGGGATTGGCCTCATTGGAGCAACATGCAGTTTATTCCTGACAGAACCACCATTCTCGGTCTCTGAACCAGCTGATTTTGGCCGTTTTTTTTCTTGGCATGGTTCAGACCTCCTCCGACTAGGGGCTGGAGGTGTCAACCAGCTAGGAGGTGTGGAAAGAACAAAGTTGTTAAGATGCAACTTTTTACCCTGCTGGGCCCACAGGAACAGGAGGCGTTCTGCATCATCTCTTTCAAAAGAAGCAACAGAAACCCCTTGAATGCTGGCAATTCCCAGCATGACTAAACTGCGATATGTCACATCTGGAGCAAGCTGCCTCAAAACCTGGAGATGCATTATGTACAACAGTAAGAAGCATAGTGAAAAAGATGCATTAAAGACAACTCCAACATTCAAAGGGTGATTTGTTGCAATTTGTCTCTAAAGGCAGTTAGTGGTTAAGATAGTGATTCCGCCCTCACTTCCTGTAAAATGTGAATATATAGTGGAGAAGCAAGCACAAAACTAAATATGACAAGGAGACAATAGTTACACTCACACAAATTCAACCAAGCACTTTGCTTAACCAAATAATCTGGGATGTTAATTACTATGCCTTTCTACTTGAGCCAATGAGCTACTCCAGAATTTTGCAAAAAGAAGAGCTAAAAAGAGAGGCACCTGTGAAGCCCATGTAGGAACTTTCATGCAAACTTCAAAAACACTAGCTCCACAAGCTACCGAAGCAGATTTACGAGGCTCAGATGAAGCCAATTTGCTCTCCTCGCAACTGGGCAAGGCGTGGACTAGCTGACTGTTATCGATAATTTCATTCTTTATATGATTCTCTAGAAACTGAAGACATGAAAATTGTGGAATCATAAAAATAACGTAATGGACATAAACAACTTGAGAAAAATGAATCAATGCTTGGAATATAGCTGTGCTTGCCTGATCATTAAAACATGTCTGTGCACTACCAGATACTAACAGAGAAATGTGAGCAGAAGTAGAGGTAGAAAAATCACATCTCATGGTCACCACACCACGAGAAAATGTTCCTGCCTGAAGAGGGGGTGGAGGCGCACTGCAATATGATAACCAACGAAATGACAATTATTTTCTGCTTAAACAACAATTTGGTATAAACATGGTCTGGCATAAGAAACAGTGTGAAATTAAATAAATAGTCCAACGGTGACCAAGGTCACTACAATCGCAAGGTTAGTTTGCCATAGCAATTAAAAGTATAGTTGCATATAAGATTGTAGATCGTAAGAAATATCCCAATACCTTGACCGGTTATGAAGTCTGCTCCTCCGTATCTGAGTAATAAGAAGAGAGAAATCAGTCATAGGTACTATATACCTCTATGAATATGTTTACGTATTTTCTCAACGAAAAGACAGCAGAAAATCAACACAAAAGTATGATGCGCAGGGGCAAAGGGCCCATTCCGTTCAAAATGTTTGCCTAAGAGAACAATGCTTGTAAGTTTTTGTGTATACATACTTCTATTCTCAAAAGAGCATTGAGGCCATCCTCTAGAGATTCCAATATGCCACCATCCTGCAAAAACATCAGCAAATTTATTTCACCATTGACAAGGTTTCAAATATGCAGTTAGAAAAATTAAAACCTACCAACAGGCATGGCATCCCGCAAACTAGAAACCGCATGGTCACAGCATCATCATATATCTTTATTTCAGGAACACTATCGGGTGATTCTTCTCCTCCTTGCGTATTAACCTCAGGCAGAACAATGTCAATCTTGGGAGTGTCCCCAAGAATATGTGGTCTCCGCTTATGGCTAAGTTTTTGGCTATTGGCGGGCAAAATATCATTGTTATTTTCACAGTAGAGCCTGAATGATGCATCTGCAAGTTGGAATGCATCCCATACATGGCTGCATGAACTGCAATATATAGAGATGCAATAAATCTTCAATACAAAAGAACACCGTATGCTATCATACAAACTAATATAATAAAAGATATCCCAAAGCTCAAGGAACGCAGCGTCTGCTGAGGACCAAAGATACACAAGCTTCTTTCTTCTGCATCTTATATAGACAGTTATGATTAGCCCCTGCCATCTCAGTAAGGATGGAGCAAGCTTATCATTATACCCAGACTCACACACCCAAAAAAAGTAAAGAAAAGAAAAGTAATAACACCTAAATAAAGTTGCAATAAAATAAAAATGTTTCACTCCCCAAAATTTAACTACGTACCTTTGCACCACCGAAAACAGTGCTTGACGAAAATGAGAAGCCGCATAGCATGAAAATGAGCTTCTCCAGTATATGACATAAGGTACACCCTGCATATGAAAGCAACATATTTGACCCAATTCATACATAGAAACACTGCCAAATACAATTTGTTTTAACTCTTAATTCCAGTCGAATATCCATGCTCAACAAACACCCCATCCAAAACTTAAAACCATTTTCTTCTCTACAACAGATAGCAATATTTACTTTCCAATAAACAGTAAAATATAAAACTTTGGGGACCGTCATCACACCTTAGAGTGAAGTGCCTCTGCCAAATTTTCTCCACTAGGAATCTCTAGATAAACCTGGACAAAAATGGAAAATGGAAGTATTCAGTGCTATAACATGACAAAATGAAAGAAACGGAATAAGTGATTCCAAAAGCATGGTTTCAATCATCAATATCAACAACACCTTTATCCCAAACTAGTTGGGGTCGGCGGTCGATGAACCCCAAAGAATCATCAAAATAAAAGCAGAATCAAGGGAGGAAAAAGAGATAAATGTGTAAAAATAAATAAGCAAATATATATATAAATGTGTAAAGCATGGTTTCAATCATGACAGAAAAAAATACTACAATCCATCTCACATGGAGGAATCACTAGTGATACATGATACTAATGTCAGGAGTCAACCATATCAATAACAAAGAACTCGTGTGTAATCTTGAAATTTTCACCGAAACAAGTATTTTGTAGTAAGGTTATTTCATCAGTAAAAAGTAGCAGTCCCGACTTTTAACATAATGTAACTAGATGAGAAAACTTCTAGTTGGAGCATCTACCCGATCCTAGCTCCATATAACAAAATAGGCAAGATGATAGTTCCATGTCCTTGCGAAGTACTGTGAATTTAATTCATGTTTCGACCGGTGCACCTCTTTTTCAACTTCTAGAATCAGACAATTAAAAGCCAAATGCAGATTAGAGCCTTCCCCATGTCAAAAAAGAAAACCGAGGACAGAAAAAGTGCATGATGCTGCAAAGTATAATCTTTAATAAGAGGCCCGAGCATGTCCACCATTAACCATCTTTCCAGCACCCTGTTGTCGCAGTGCTATGCATCCTATCTGAACACACATCAAACAAACTAAAGAACAATGAGGTTTTGAGGCAGTGGCAAGCACAGAATGCTAAATGACTCACTGCGGTAGGCAAAGTAGACCCGAATAATGCACATAGGTCATCTGGTGTGGACAGGTAGGTATTCCTCCAAACCAGAGATTCCAATTCTTCACCATCTTCATGCTGCTCGCCTCGCAAGTACAGGAAACTGGGCTCTAACGACTCCAAAGCTCGCCGGAACTCATCAGTACTTGGATTATTCAAACTATTTACCTGCACAGCAATATAATAATGCAGCCAAATAACATAAATCTCGATGCCCAACATTAAAACCCACGATCTTCTAGTCAATGCAGCCCAGCAACAAAATCAAACACACCAAAGCAGTAATTAAAATACCTCAAGACGCCCAGATGAAGTGAGCTCCGGAAAAGGGTATGTGGGTTGATCCTCAGGAATCACATGCTTATGTTTATTATCGGAAACTTCACAGAAAACAGCAAGAAGAGAGCAGCGATTCCTATGAGGACCTTTCACATGTAACATCATATATTCATACCAAACGCCTCCTTCAAACTTCTCAGCGCAAATCAGAATATGTTCAAGCTCGCCAATGAAGCAGCTCAACTTCGCCTTCGAGACAAGGCACCATTGCCTTCTCAGAAACGCCCAAATCAAACAGCTCCAAAATCCCTAAAATCACACGTTTTTCACATCGATTCCAGATTGAAACAGCAAAATTACCCAAAGCTTCGAATCGCGTTCAGAACACCGAAAAAATTACACCAACCAAGAAGAGCAGAAGCCAAATATGATCGCCTGTATAGCAGGAAATCTCCAGAAGGGGGAAAAACCAGGAATCTTGAAAAAAAAAATCCTAAGCAGAACAAGGACTGTAGAAGAAACTTGCCGAGATTGACGAATTAAGCAATAGAAGCTGAAGGGTACATGGAGGAGGAGACAAAGTCAAGGAAGAGTCTGGTTCGAAGAGGAAGCAGTATCAGAAATCGACTCAATAGTAAAGTGAAGCAACCCTAATAGGGTCAAAATGTTGAAACAGAGAAATAAAAATCAAGAAAAAGAATTTGCCTTCTTTAATAAAAATCCCTCTCACGCTTCCCTTTTCATTTCTCTCTCTGTCTCTCTCTGTCTCCCTCTCTCTCTCTTGCCTTGCCCAAATAAAAATCAAACCACAATCAATCAAAAGCCCCACTCGGTAATCCGAAAGAAAGAATCAAAGCATTAAAGCCTTTACGAAAAAATCGAAATTGCACAAACTTCTTTATGCGGTTCAGGCAAGTGTCAGTTTTTACTACAGTTTCCAATCCCAGTCGTATCAAAACAAATCATAAGAAACAACGAAGTCTCGAACACCGCATCTCTCTCTCTCTCTCTCTCTCTCCCCCCTTCCAAACACGAACAAACCCAAGAATTTCATTGGGAAGAATATGCGATTAAAGAAGCGTTAAAACTTCAACTGCTTTTCCATCTTCTTTTTTTCTTTTCCTTCCTTTTCCATTGGACAGATTTTCCACAGCACGTAATTGGTGGTGGTGGTGGTGGTGGTGATGGTGGATTAATAGTATGTCCACGTGATTCGGGCAACAATCTGAAAGCAAACCCACCAAGAAACAACAACATGGTATCGTCTTCTGAAAGATGATGACCATTAAAGTTCTTATTTACGTGTCATTTCTGTTCTGGGAATTTCTGGGCAGTCAATAAAACCCGGGATTCTTGAATATATCCTTTTCCGTAAAATTGATCTCTTCTTTTCAGTTCGACAACGATCTTCCAAGGCCGCTTCTTTCTTCTTCTTTTTTTTCCTCCCCTTTTCTGGGTTCTTTGGTTTTTCTTTTTCAATTTTTTTTTCGGACAATTTTTTTTTCGATGGTTTGAAAGCCGAGATTAATTACAATATGTCGTTTGGGGATGTTCTTGTCTCCGAAGCATGTGCCTGGGCCCACAGATACTAGGTTGACTGTGCTTTAAGGCCAGTGCTGACTAGGATTTTGACTATTCTGCTTACTTTCCAATATCCGTTAATAATCGGCTTCCTTTCTCAGTCTTTTCCCAATTCTCGAGTTTGAAAAACCTCCTAATTTTTGTCTGATTTTCCCAAAAAATCCCAACTTTACGTCCAATTTTAATTATGCCTTAGATTGTTTTCCCGAAAAGACCCTAACTTTAAGTCATGTCTAAATCAGTCCTGAACCAAAATTTATTTAAAGAAAAATTCATAACTTTAAATTCAGTCTCAAATTTATCCTGAACTTTTCTTTTGTTTAAAAAAGTCATCAACTTTAATTAAAATCTCAAATCAATTCTCGTTAACCCTTAGTCGAGAAATCATCAATAATTATCTCTACTTTTCCTAAATTTCATATAACAGAATAGTTTTGTTTTTAGATAATTTTCTATGTCACTTTGCCGAGATGGATTTGTTACTAACGTGAATACGCCACGTCAAACAATTAATTGCGATTTTTTTTTATGGAGGGCTATTGGGGCGGATTTGAGACTAAATAAGTTGATTTTTTTAGACAAAAAAATTTTAAGACAGGTTTAGAATTAGACCTACACAAAAGTTCAAGACTAGACCTAAAGTTAGGATTTTTTTTTAGATAAAAATATTTAGATCTAAATTAAGACTACACTTAATGTTGAATTTTTCTTAAAGAATTAGAACCTTTTTTTTTGTAAGAATTAATACCACCAAAAACCTCAAACGGGTATACATGTGATAATTTTATCCCAAATTATTTTTTTAATCATGAAAAATCCCAAACTGGTATATCTGTGATAAATTTACTCTTCATTAGTTTTTGTTAAATTTTACCGTCAAATTGCTGAGTTATTGACATGTGACAATTGCCGGGTATACACCTTACATTATATTTTCTACAGGTATATAAATTTGTAATTTTTTGTAATATTAACTCAAATTAACGAAAATTCACAAGGGTAAATTTTTCATATGTGTATTTGTTTGAAATTTTTTATGGTTAAAAAATCTAGTTTTGGTAAATTTGTCACATTTGTACTAGTTTAGAATTTTTAGTGATCAAAAAAATAGTCTGGCGTAATTTTATCATAAGTGTACTAGTTTAAGTTTTTTTGTGGTAAAAAAATAGTTTGTGGTAAAATTGTCACAGGTGTACCAGTTTGAGATTTTTGGCGATATTAACCCTTTTGGTAAAGAAGAATTAGAACCTTTAATCTTTTTTTTTTTAAATTTTTCAGATCATTCTGATTTTAATATTATATGGAAACTTTTTGAATTAGTAAATCGTAGGTAATATATTCCGTAATTTTTTGAAACTTTTATCATCATCTTTAACTTCCAGAGGGAAAATCCTAAGAGTAACAATAAATAGGAAAGAATCCGCACCGTATGGACCCCAAGTTGGGGAACATGCCTTAGATCCTTTCTTAGCTTAGGACATGTTATGCCTGTAATACCTAGAATTTGCAACTCTTTAGGCAGGTTTTTCCTAATAATTTGGATTTGTCAAAATTTGGGCTTAACTAATGTCCAATGAAGCATTCAAACTATTAGACTCTTGATATTAAAAGTCAAGGTTTTTAGTCACCCATGTTTTATAATTTCCCGTTTGGTCCGTTTTGGTCAAATCTCTCTCTCTCTCTCTCTCAACAGCAAGGTAGACCCAGAAGCTTAGCCTTGAAATCGACAGTGATTAAGATATGACTAGTACTGCTAGACCAATGTTGTCATTTTTTCGATTGTTCTGGCAAAACAACTAGTGTTACTAACACATTTTTGAAAAGCCGCTAAAGCCCTAGCAAAATTCTTAGATATATTTGACATGATAAAATTACGAAGAAATTCTTCAACATATTGTGTTTGTGTCAATTTAGTCCTAATTTTTTTTAATTTGACCAATTTAATCATAAATCTTTTTGACGATTTGCTAATTCAGTCCTAAACATTTTAATTGTGCAACTTAATCTAAAACTTTTAACGATTTATCAATTTAGTTATTCAGCCAAATTTAAACGAAAATCACCAACATGACATTTTAGTTAGCATCGCGCATTAGTTGTCTTATATGACATGATCACTATGGCGTGGATGATTTTTTTCTAAATTATTTTATTTTATTTTTCTTCTAACCCTAAGCCAGTGATGTAGCTGGCCGTCACTCGGCCTCCACGCCCTCACCTAGATATTTTTGAGGGTCACACCCTCGTCTGTTGGTCAGCTAGGGCTGTGGCCGGAAAGGATTAAAAAAAAGAAAAGAAAAGAAAAGATATATATATATATATATATATATATATATATATATCCATATCAACACCAGACGTATCATGTAGGACAACTGACACAAACTAGACCGCCACGCCAACTGTTCCCACCATAATCCAGCCCTAAATTCTAAATTGACAAATTGTTAAAAGATTTATGGTTAAAATTCCACATCAGAATGGAGAGATATGTCTCTTTTGCGAAGGATGACCTTTCTATAAGAAAGAAAAGCGTAGCCTATTTTTGGACTTGAGATTGCGGTTTGTGTATACAGAACCGCACTAGAAAACAAAAAGAGAATGAGAACCACATGACAGAATCTAACATCCGTCATTCTGTATTTCTGCACTTGATGTCTGTCAAGTGTACATATACACATAAATGTTCGGCAAAGGTGCCGTATAATGAGTCTATAATACCAAAGCACAACTGGACAGTTATTCAGAGCATGTTATGTCCAACTTAAGCAGAAACTTAAGCTGCAACCCTTAAAAGATATCTGTACTATCATGCTAATCCTAGTCTGAGAAATCAGCAGCAGCATGGTTGGGGTGTGGTTGGAGAGAGGGCGAGAGAGGGAGAGAGAAAATCTGTTCTCTTGCAGACAGCCAATGGTAACACAAGAACCTTTTTATGGTGCAAATGATCGATAGCAGATACTTCAGAATGTTGCGCTTGCACTTCTACCCGCTCTGAAGAGACTGAAACGCAGTTCTCTCTCATTTCTCACATGATACAAGAAATACAGAATTATTCTGTATAGCTCTATTTGGCATTCTTCTGCCGCCGATTTCCTACTTCCGAGATATCTTAAATAGTACTCTCTCGGACAAAAATTTTGGGACGATACAATCGGGTAAACATCTGGGGCTCCCTACAAATAACTGTCCAGTTGTGCTTGAAGATCCTGAATCGAAACCATGTTTATGACACTTTGAATCTCCTCGGGCGAGTACTCTGTTCTCAATAAGGACTGTACCTGCACATGGGCCTCGATTATATTTGTCCTGCGATGCAAATTTACTCATCTGAATCAGAGAGGAGTCTGCAAGTTGAAACAAGACTCGAATAGAAATTTCCACATAGAAAATACAAACTGGATAACTCTATACTAAGGGTTATTATTCAATTTGCTATAAAAACTGCTGATAGAAATATCCCAATCAACACCATCCACCATTTCAAAGTAAGATTTTTCAACTTGTTCCTTTCAAACTTGAAAGCATATTATCATCGAAGCTTCAATCTTTTGCTGCATAATCCTAAATGGTGACGACAAGCATCAATTTCACCCACCAGAATTACCCAATTCAGTTCTGGAACAAACACCAAGCTAAGGGTTGGTTTAACCAGACTGACCCCAGGCTCTCTTTGGAATAGAGGAAATAATCCATGAGGCATTATAGTTGATGAAAGCTGTTAACTTACTTTATCGGTTTAAAAAGTATTGTTCTTGTGGAGGGATTCTGTAAATAAAGCTTCATCTTAGTCATCACCCGGGGCAACTCTTCCTGTATAGCTGCACCTACCTGTTTCGCCAACAAAGATAAGAATGACGACCTCCACAAAATCTATCACACTAGCTTGAACGCTTAAGAAATTCTAGAGAAGACAAAGGTCACAGTATCAGGCAGGGGCTCCTCTTCATCATAGCCATCTTCCATATTCATATGCAAGTAAATAAATAAACAAAAAAGATCCACATAAGGCAAAACATCTGCTGATTTGATTAATTCAAGGAGCAACATTTAGAGAGAACGTTTTCCCAGTATAGAAGAAGCTAAGTACTTAAGTACATACCTTTTGAACAAGTTCAGCCACCTTATCAGGGGTAGCAAATGCCTGTTCCTTAAGTGGTCTTGCCATAACGGATCCCACCTGCTGTTTCTGACTGCCAGAGGAAAACGACACCTTTACAGCTGTTACCTATATGTGCAATATCATGACGTCAATACTGTATGTATTGCACTAGCCTTTAATGACATAGAAAATCGCTATGCCGTCCTTTTTATAAATTGGCTATCTGAAAAAATGTACCTTGGAAACAAAATAGACTCAATATTCGAGTTAGATTAGACAGAAAAAGTTGTAACCACATTCACAGCTCTGATTTTGGGCATTGTTGATTCTTTGAACTTCTCGTGCGATACACATGAAAATGCCATATTTTTTCTGCCTTCCCTTATGTTATGTGAACTCAAAAATATGTGGTATATATTGAATATATTTGAAGGAAGATGAAGGAAGAATAACCTTGGCTGCAAAAGAAAGCATAGGATCAACTACTAGTTTAGTGACTGCCATAATAAACTCCTCGCAAGTGGTTTTCAGACTTCTCTCCAGATCCTGCAAGTGATTGATCAGAAATTTTCATCCAACTGACACCTGGGAAAGACACAAAAATAAAGAAGCAAAAACTATAGCAGCCAAAACTACAGTATGAAAATACCAGACAATGGTATCTTTTTTCCCCTAAAGTGTGACAATAGTCACAATATTATGTTATGGGTGTGAGTGCACAAAACTCCCGGATCCTTCACTTTTTTTAATTTTAGCAGGGACAGCATTTTTGCACTTAAAACATAAGCCTACAAACAGGTACTTCTCCCTACCAGGCCACTACCATAATCTAGTTCAAGTTGTAGCACAAGCTATTGAAGAAAGAGATAAACTAAAGGAAACTGTACCTTCTTGGCGTCTACTTGACTTTCCAAAACTCGGGGAGATAAAGTTCTCGCCAATGAAGTTGACCTTGACCAGTCAAATAACGAGGCTTGACCTCTAAGAATTCGTCTCAGATGTTCCTACACAAAAATGTCATGGGGTTTCACTAGAGAAACAAAAAAATAAAAATGAAACCACTCGGAAAATCCATCCAGATGGTTCATCATAAAAGCTCTTCTGCATATGGAAAAACTTCCAGTTCAAAGAATGTATATTGGTAGCCAGTAGCAAATGCATCTACGGAAAGTGCCAACCACCATCAATAGCTCTTTGCATTTTAAGCAACCCAAAACAGATCATTGCTTATAACAGCAGTTTCAAAGGCTACACATTTCCTATTCTGATAGCAAATTCGTGGAAGTCATATCAGCATGGTTGAAGACAAGCGACGCTCCAGAAAGAAGCTGAAGCGGACCCAACCTTCATTTTTCACTACCAATAACTTCCCTTCAGAGAAAACGGCCATATTCCCAAAAAAAAAAAAAAAGCAAACATCTTCATAAAAAAGTTATGAATGAGCTAACAAAAGATATTCAAAATGAGGTGCCGTGGTGTATGTTATTTGCAGATGATATCGTGCTTATTTATGAGACCAGGGCTTGGGTTAACGCTAAATTAGAAGTATGGAGAAGCACGTTAGAGTTTAAAGGACTTACGCTAAGTCGAAGTAAGACGGAATACTTGAAGTGTGAGTTTGACACGAAAGGAAGAGAGGATTAAGAAGCCGTAAATGTACTCGGACAGGAGGTACCCAAGAAATATACATTTAGATATCTGGGATCAATATTGCAAAAGGAGGGAGAGATTGATGAGGATGTAAGCCATAGAATCAGAGCAGGTTGGATGAAATAGCGCAGTGCATCGGGATTTTTGTGTGATTGCAAAATTCCTCTTAGGTTGAAAGGAAAATTTTATAAAACAGCAGTCAGACCTGCCATGTTGTAAGGAACTGAATGTTGGCCAGCACAAAGGAAACATGAGCATAAAATAGGAGTAGCGGAAATGAGGATGTTAAGGTGGATGTGTGGTCATACAAGGATGGATAAAATAAGGAATGAAGAAATTCGATGAAAAGTTGGAGTAGAACCGGTGGCGGAAAAGATGAGAGAGCATAGATTGAGATGGTTTGAGCATATCCTCCGAAGGCCCTTAGACGCACCGGTACGAACAGATATTTGCTATCGAGAGCATAACACGAAGAAAGCAAGAGGTCGGCCGAAACTTACTTGGGGGAAAGTAGTAAAACAAGATTTAATGGAGTGGTAAATAAATTAGCGTACGGTTTGTCTTAGGACGGAGTGGAGGAAGGCTATTAGTGTTGTGGAGGGATAGTATATAGATAGATAGATATATATATATATACTTATTTATTTTTACACATTTATCTATTTTCCCTCCCTTGATTCTGCTTTTATTTTTATGATTCTTTAGGGTTCATCGATCACCGACCTCAACTAGTTTAGGATAAAGGTGTTGTTGATGTTGATGTATGCATCTTCATAAAAAAGTTACATAATCGCAAGGTTTTTTTAGGTTAGATTCTATTTTAGTTTAACATTCAGGAAAAAAAAAATTATGCAGTGATGGAAACTTAAAAATTTAGCATTTTTAGCATGAATATCGGCACCTCAACAATAATTCTAACTTAAAACCATAATCCCAAAAGTGACACTTCTCTTCTTTCCACTATAAACTGGTCTTAAGGAGATTACAAAATGTACTCGCCGAAAGTGCTGACAATACCTGTCAAAATAAGCTATAACACAAAATGGATGGCAGTTAGAACGTTAACCTATGAGCATGAGTTGAATCTCTACTCAGATGATTGACAGAAAGAAAGAAGCAACCTGATTGAACCACATTAGCCTATACTTTCAAAGAAACGCAACTTAGAAAACACAAATTTCATGATGGAGATGCATTTTCTACATGCCTTGTTCATGACTTCTTTCTTTCTTCATATAGGAAGCCAAAGACAGAATGACTTCTTTGATGTACGCCATAGAAACTGAATTAAAGAAGCGAAGTATTACATTTTCTAGCAACAGCAGCACTAGATGTTATCATAATCACCCATCTCAACTTAAAAAGGCTAGCATATACTAACCAGCAAATGAGAGAAATCGAGCTCCTTGTGTGTGACGGAGAATTCAATATCAAATGGGGAAATCTGGATACACACAGTGAACAAACAACTTTACACAATGCCTTCACACGTAGAATAGCATAACAGTAACAAAAGAAATACACAACCTGCTCCCTTAAAATAAGGAGATGTTTTATAAGGAAGAGCTGCCCGTCCATTGCTGTCGATCTCTTTGCAATTAGTCTGCTTGCTTTCTAAGAAAAAAAGAAAGTTTCCATTTAGAAACTGAATATTAAGGAGGAGTTTAACTCATCAGAGCCAATAAGCAGAAAGAGCTATTCTCATGCTACATGCCATTTAGAATGAACTGCAAAGTCCACGAAGAATTAAATTCTGTAAATCATCAGAAGCCTTTTAATTACCTGGATGGACAGAGAGCAAACTTCTACTGCTTCCTGATTAACAAATCACAAGTATTGACATTCAAATCACAAGTAATGACATTCAAATCACAAGGACAAGTTGAATGGAAGTAAATGGAAAATAGTACCTGCGCTAAGCCAGTGAAAACAGCAGATTCTAGACAACGGTACAACCTTGAAAGGCATGATATAGTTTTCTCAAGAGGTGGGTACCAAGACTTATATACATCCGAGTTTTCATCAACCTAAGGTTTGATAAACCAATTGACAAAGAAGAATGGACTCAGCATTATCACCGAAGTACAAATGTAAGAAACAATGAAAACATACTTGAATTCAAAAGGCAGAAAAACACATGCCATCATTCATTGCTTTAGGTTTCAAATTCCTTACGATATCACATATGCGGAAAATGAAAGCCTTATCTATCAAAAGCTTGCATAAGTCAACCAAGTGGTTTAGTACGTGGACCAGCAAGAAGAATAAGAGCAAATATGGCAGTCAGAGGCATTACACTTGTAGTATCTGATTCCTTTTGGGCAAATCGCTCCAGCTTTGCAGGATAATCCAAGTCTTCGTCCAAAGGCAAATAGTTTGCTATCTAAAAAAGGAAAAGGAAACGCACCAGCAGATGTACAATGTGGACGTTATAAGGCCCATATTGCGAAGAAGATTATCGTGAAACACTGGAGCACACACTGCTAATCATGCAGGAATGACAATAGAAGAAAAAGAGTCTCTTACACCTTCATAGGGGTGACAAATGATAACCGATGATTTTATCCTTTCAATAATAGTATTGAATTTTCTTTTAACATCTTCTAACTTCAATCTTTCCAGAAACCATTCCATCTTCCATAATCCCTTGCCTAAAATAAAGGCCCCTTCCTGCTTTAGAGCCTACATCCACTATACATAGACTAAAATAGTTCTTTATAACTCTAGTTATGTCTGGAAGATGACGAAACATAAACATTTCCAACATTTTAGTGATACCGACTCATTCAAGGGCCTGGTCATGTTTCCCTAGTGGTGGCAGGTTTTTTCAGTATCTGGTCTACAAAACTAGAGAAAATTTCTACTTTCTAGTGTGAGCACCTTTCAACTTCTCAATTAACTCAATGGTCATGTTCAGCTTTCCTTGTAAACAAGTGAAGCTTCCAGCATCTTAGATACCTCGATTTTCAAATGAGGTACCAAAAGAGTAATTAGCTTTGTGCAAAATGGGAAAAGATACCAAACCAACAGATGTCAGCCTGCCTCACACAAGTTTCATGAATAAATTTTAATGGATCACTTCCCAAGATCAGCCATATCAGACAATTCCAAACTAGGACCATAAGAGAATAATGGGAGTGTAGCAGTGACAGCAGAAATCCAGGTAATTGCTTTTACTGCATGATCTGTACCTCATCACGAATATGTGTTCGAGCACGAAAAGTAAGCCTCTCATTAACATCTGCTAAAATTCTCTGTAATGTAGGGCGGAGCCCAGCTAACAGTTCACCTCGTCTACTGATTTGTTCACCCAGAACTTCAACTTTAAGGATGTCAACAAGCTCACATAGGAGATCGATATTGGTTTGGTGGATAAGTTTGGGGCGCAGTGTATCGTACAAATAAGTGGATCTGCATATAAGTTAGCGGAGAATAAATATATATTAGAAAATTGAAGATATAAAAAAGGCAGGAAGACAGATTGTAGACAGGTGTCTCAACATCAACATCAACACCTTTATCCCAAATTAGTTGGGCCGGCAGTCGATGAACCCCCAAAGATACATAAGATAAAAGCAGGACTGATCAAGAGAAAAAAGACAAATATGTAAAAATAAATAAACATACATAAAATATATATATATATGGGGAAAGAACTAAAAATGACAGTCAGAAATATGGGAATTCTGCCCCTCTACAATACTAATAGCCTTTCTCCACTCCGTCCTAAGACAAACCATACGCTAATTTATTTCACTCCATTAAATCTTGTTTCACTACTTTCCCCCAAGTAAGTTTCGGCCGACCTCTTTCTTTTTTCGTGTTATGCTCTCGGTAACAAACATCTGTTCTTACCGTAGCGTCTAGGGATCTTAATCTATATTCTCTCATCCTTTTTACCATCGATTCTACTCTCCAACTTTTCATCGAATATCTTCATTCCTTATCTTATCCATCCTTGTATGACCACACATCCACCTTAACATCCTCTTTTCCGCTACTCTCATTTTATGCTCATGTTGCCTCTGTGTTGGCCAATATTCGGATCCTAATAGCATGACAGATTTTAGTGTTGTTCTATAAAATTTTCTTTTTAACCTAAGAGGAATTTTGCGATCACACAAAAATACTGATGCACTGCGCCATTTCATCCAACCTGCTCCGATTCTATGGCTTACATCCTCATCGATCTCTCCCCTCTTTTGCAATATTGATCCCAGATATCTAAAAATATCTTTCTTGAGTACCTCTTGTTCAAGCATATTGACGGCTTCTTGATCTCCTCTTCCTACCATGTCGAACTCACACTTTAAGTATTCGTGCTTTAGACTCTGATGCATTTCTCCATAATTCTAATTTAGCGCTAACCCCAGCCATGGTCTCATAAACAAGCACGATATCGTTTGCAAATAGCATACACTATAGCACCTCATCTTGGATATCTTTTATTAGCTTGTCCATGACCAGAGCAAAAAGATAAGGACTCAAAGCAGAACCTTGGTGTAAGCCTACTGTGATTGAAAAATAACTAGATGTGCCATTACAAGCCTTCACACATGTAGTAACACTATCATACATATCCTTGATTGCCTCTACATACTTTGAAGGTACTTTTTTCTTCTCAATAACACACCACAGAACCTTTCTTGGAACCCTATCATACGCCTTCTCGAGATCAATAAATACCATATGGAGGTACTTCTTCCTTTCTTGACATCTCTTCATCAATTATCGTATCAAGAAAATAGCCTCCATGGTAGGTATTACTCACATAAATCTAAATTGATTGATAGAAACCTTAGTTTTTATTCTCAAACAATGCTCAATAAAACTCTCACAACTTCATTGTGTAGCTCATAAGCTTAATGCCTCTATAGTTGGAACAATTCAGGATATCCCCTTGTTCTTGTAGATGGGCACAAGTATACTCTCCCTCCATTCATTAGACATCTTATTAGTTTAGAGGATCTTGTTAAAAAGACCAACTTATTGCTACATCCCCTATGCATCTCCAAACTTCAATAGGGACACCATCGGCTCCCAAGACTTTACTAGTCTTCATCTTCTTTAATACTTCCTTAACTTCCCGCGCTTTAATTCTACACACAAACATTCCGTTCAAATCGTCAGAAGCAACTTCCAAATCCACCTCACTTCTATCGCTCTCTCCATTAAAAAGCTTGTTAAAATAGCTCATCTACCTTCCATTAACTTCTTCATCTCTTACCAAAAGTGTGTGATTTTCATCCTCGATACATCTAACCCATATCAAGTCTTTACTTTTCTTGTCCTTGACTTTACAAGTCTATAGATACCTTTTTCTCCTTCTTTGCTCCCAAGTCTTTTGTACATATCAATGAAAACTTGCCTCTGACCTCTCGCACAACTTTCTTGACACTTTTTTTCGCTAATCTAAAATTTTGCAAATTTTCTTCATTAGAATATTTATGTAAACATCTGAAACACTCCTTCTGTTTAATTGCCCCCTGCACCTCTTCATTCCACCGTGAGGTTTCTTTTGTGTGATGCTCATTCCCTCTACTTTCCCCTAACACCCCTCTTGCCACTCTCTGAATGCAGATAGACCTCTCTTTCCACATCATATTTACTTCGCCCTCCAGTCGCCACGGTCCTTCCTATAGCATTCTTTCCTTGAATTCTACTTGTTTCTCTTCATGTAACTTCCATCATCTTACTCTGGGGTGATAAGCACTTCTTTGCATTTTTTGTACTTTGTTATGCCGAACCACTAAGGCCACCAACTTATGTTGCGTAGCCACATATTCTCTAGGATATACTTTACAATCTACATACGAGGCTATATCCTCTCTTATGGCAAGAAAGAAATCAATCCGGCTACAATTTTGACTGCTGCGAAAAGTGATTTGATGTGACTCGCTTTTCCTAAATAAGGTATTTGCCAACATCAAATCATAAGCTAATGCCATACTCAAGATGCCTTCGCTAGCCTCATTTCTAGTCCCATATCCAAAACCTCCATGAACTCTGTCAAAACCTCGATTACTTTGACCAACATGTTCATTTAGATCTCCTCCTATGAATACCTTCTCCTCGTGTGGTATCCCCCTTAAAATCTCTTCTAGATTTTCCCAAAATTTGTTGTTCTCGAATGCTTGCAGTCTAACTTGGGGGGGCATACACACTAAGGATATTCATAAAAAAGAGAGTCATACTAGAACTCAAAAAACATGCACTTGTCAGAAAAAACAAAAGAATGAAAAAGAAACCAAAGGCATCCAGTTGTGCAAGCCAAAGAAAACTCCTTCGTTGTCAACACCAGGAGCAAAAGGCCCATAGCTTTACAGCCACAAGTTCTTTCAATAGGAAAACTTTCGTGCAAGGTCACAAAACAGACAGGTAAACTAGAAAAAAAATGACCTAGACGTTATCCAGCATAATGATGCAGAATATTGCCCAAAGTCCATAATTTTACATCAAGAGTTCTTCCTCAGAGTAATTCATCATAGAGTGACAAAACGGAGAGCAAAGCTGACAAACAAGTACCTTACAGATCTGAAGAATGTTATGTAACAGAAACTATACTAATTAATAATGTCTATGCAGACAGACAAATTGAGCAACAGGTTATCCTCAAAATAGAGAGGAAAATTGTAGGGCAAAACCATCCTCCAAAGAATTACATACACTTTTTCCACATGTAAGGCCACCTCAAAAAAGGCAATCATTTTGCCAGTGTATAGGTATTAAGAAAATAAATCAAAGATTTACTTTGGTTTTGCATTGATAGTACAACATGAATGATAGAGAAAACAACCAAGAAAAGATCTAACACAACACTTACAGTGGATCTATCAATGGTGCCAAACTAGATACATCCTCCGCAGAAGATGGAAAAAAGTGATTAAAAAGCTGCTGCTCCAGCTGGCAGACCTGCATATGCCAATCTGAATGGATAAGTTTCTTTGGTGCTATGTCATACATCAAAGTCCATGGATCCTAAGACATGCTCAAAGATGAAACTCCTAACGATGGAAAGGAATTGACAGAATAGAGTATACATACAAATGAACACTTGCTCCTGGCAATTTATACCAGGATCTCGCCAATTGGAAGGGAAGTGTCTACAGAATTTTAGCGGCACTTACATAAAACAGCTCATTATCCAACTTGCATGCAGACTCTAAATAGCATTTGACCAGCCAATCAGCTATTAGAAAACGAAAAAGACTAACTTTATACCTGAACAAGATAACTATTATCATCACACCACATATAGTGTGTATGTGTTGCTTCTGAACATAGGTACCCATATAAATCCCAGTATATGATATCAAAGCTGAATCAGTTTGGTTTCCAGTTAGTGAACTAGGACTACTACCATTTAAAAAAGAGAACTGGGTTTACCACGTGAATGGAACGTTTTACTGCTGTAAATACAAATCAAAAGTCAATCCTCATAAACTCATATCTTACTATTACCAGCTATAAAATCATCGACCTTCATATTGGAAGGGTCATAAAATTAGCTCTATACCAGCATTGTAGCCAGTTACATTATGGGCAGAAGAACTTCAAATGAGAGATTCAGGTGCTTCTGTACCTCCAGTAATTTTGAGTGACGCATGTCCTTTTCAGAGGACACAATCAAGTTGAAAACAAAGTAACGGGGGGGAAAAATTACTTCTTGAATACAATTCAACCTAAGGCCATGAAAAAATATTAATGCAACCTTTCATTTGTTATAAGCCGTAATTCTTGTAATAAAAAAGCTTGCATATTCCTAAGGCCAACTACTGGAATTCAGCATCAGTCTTTAACATGTCATACGACTTATACCCGGCTTTAAAACCTCAAAAAATCAAGGTCCGCTAGTATCAACTGTTTCATTATCCTTGTTATGGACTCCACAAGTTAGAAAAAGAACACAAGCTTCCTGACTCCCAAAGACATCCAAAATATGGGGAATCACAACTTAGAACAGCATAGGGACCAACTACTCTACCTGAACAAGGTATGCACATCCAGATCTAGTTAGTGATGGCAAAGCCTCTTTTTTAGCAAATTCAGATATCCGTTGATGCACGATGCCCCTTATCTGTAAGGTAAAGAAAGCTATTTTAGTGACCACGATGAGAGGACATAAACGTATGCAAATCAAACAAAGTAATGTGCTAACCAGCAAAAGCCGCTGCTCACAGTACAATCTGTGACATTCTGCCAGAATCTGAGCATATTCTTTCCTTGATGATCTGCTTTCAATTTCCCCAAGCACGGGTTTTAGCTGAAAATATTTGCAATTGTGAGTTCTAGCACTTGCCTCAAAAGAAATGTTATTAGAGCTGCCCTACATTGAATAGATCTCAATAAGAGTTTTTTCTTTCTTCTTTTCGGCTAAACAATCTCAATAATAGTTTCATCAATAATAAAATTTCAACATCCTTTCTTTAAAAAAAGTGTTTATTCATTAAACAAACTTGAATAGAGTTGGTCAAGGTTTATAGATACTAATTGGTGTCAAAATTCCTCCTTTGGCTGCTACCTTGGTAACAGTCATATCCCTACAAAATGTATATCTTTCAAAAAAGAACCTGTCACCTCTGTTGCTGCTGCCTTGAAGCGCACGTATATAACCGATGCCTCCACACCCTCTGAAACAGCAGTGCCACTAGCGCTAGTACGGATTGCTGCCTGGACCTGACAAAGGATACGAAGCAACAAGCATACTTTGTAATGTCTCATAGTGACAGTATCTAGTGTACTTTAGCACTCAGACTAGTCACCTGAGAAGAGGCACCCTTGAGAACTGTAAGTACATGAGAACGAATCATACCAAGGGCTCTAGACTGTCAATTAATAAAAGTTAATTGTTAGTAGCTCAAAGAAATACAAACAGCAAAGGCTAAACTCGTAAGCACAGCATAAAAATGCTCAGTACGGAACCCATCAATCACATAAAGTTTCTTTAAATTCAATATTCATTTCTATACCTGGAGTTGACGAAATTTAACCAAATATACACCAGATTCTGCATACTGTGGGTTGCTTTCAACATAACTGAAAGACCAAACAGAACAAATAATTAGGGTGTTTTAAACTCAATAGTTGACCTTCCTGAGCAGCTAGAGTGTATTGGTTTGGCAACATGCATATGCTTGAGCAAATGTGGTGCATGTAATACTACAGGAGGATTATATTAAAAAGAGCACTAGCCAGAACATCTTCAAATCAACAGTTGACCTTCATGAGTAGCTAGAGGTTCTTGGACATGATTATGCTCAAGCAAATGCAGTGCATGCAATATTACAGGTGGATTATATCAAAAGGGGTCCACTCACGATATGCATTCGTCAATCCGTTTAAGAAGTGGAAGGAAGTTCTCATTGCCAACGTTCATATTTTGAGAATGGAAATTGGTTGCTATCTGCACATAGAAAGCAAAGGGAAGGAATAAATTATTCATTAAGCAAGTGATCTCAACATTTAACATATACAAGATATATCCATGTAGGCCAAATACCCCCTAGTACAAGGACAGAGAGTTATATGACAAGGAAAACATCAGTGAGAGCTTTAGATAGTAGCAGGAAACTTACAAACTCAAAACAGCTATTTGGACAGGAAGAAATTTGCTATGATAATACAAAAGAAGTAAAAGAAAAACCACTTTATCCAGCCTAAATGCC
Organism: Rhodomyrtus tomentosa; assembly: GCA_028455895.1. Classification (NCBI taxonomy): domain Eukaryota; kingdom Viridiplantae; phylum Streptophyta; class Magnoliopsida; order Myrtales; family Myrtaceae; genus Rhodomyrtus; species Rhodomyrtus tomentosa. Next base: position 40,651,338 of record JAPCWY010000004.1, read on the forward strand.
AATCAAACCTTACATTCTCCAATTCATCAAAATAATTGAGTTTGCTCCGAAGCGCATCTGCAAACTCAATCAGCCTTTGCTTCTCTATTAACTGCAGCATGGTTAGGAAAAAGACATATCACAATCAACTGACATGGAACACAACTAATCAGTATTTCCAATTAAATATAGCAGGGAGGGGGATGACATCACTGCCTGGTCGGACTTAAACCAACGCTCAGCACCCAGAGTAGAGTTGCTTCTAACAGCTGGGCCGACCCTTTAGCTCACAATTGTACTACGTCAGTGATACTAAAAATAATAATAAACCAAACAATGCATCACTCTGTATAAGTCTCTTTCTACTTATTGATAACCAATGAAAAGACTTTCCTCCTTCGATACTCAAGTTCCAAGACAAACAGAAAAGAATATGCTAAAAAGGAAATTTTAATTAGATGTCAAAAGCTACAAAGCAACTACCTTTGCAACTTAGAATAACAAACATGTCAATAATAACAACAACATGTTCCTCTTTTGTTCATCGGTGAAGCAACTAAAATTTCTGATTAATCTGGCTGATATGCACTAGGTTGGTGAAACATCAAAACAAAAGGGAGCTAAATATACCAGCCGGTCACATGCGTCATGCAGAGTTTTAGTCTTTGTAGCCACTGCTTGATGCTGCAGCTGAAGTTCATTGAACAAGTCCAAGGTATCATCAACCTACAGATATGAAACTAATTCTCATCAAGATCCGAGCAAAGTGCAGCATCAACAAACAGAGGAAAGCATTAAAGGAGGAGGAGGAGGAGGAGAACTTATCACGCTTTAATACGAAAAATAATAGTAATGATGATAGAGTACCTGATTAAGAATAGCATCACACGTCTGTATTCGCTCAGTCAGTGTGTTAACGTATTGTTGATACTTCTCATCAGTCTAACAAGAAAATCAACGAGATCCAGTTAGCAAACACGCCAAAATTTTCTTAGACCAAGTACAGCGTAGTAGAGAATAGAATAACCTCTGACTTCATAGCTGATTCCAGATCCGTAAACCATTTGTAGAACTGCAATTTGAAGAAAAAAGTGAAAATGTAAGTAATTACGAGAACATGACTTAAATTTTACATTATTCATGCTGGTTTAGTCATCAAAATCAAAAGAGGTCCTCATCGGCAACCATAAAAGGCATGGCAACAGCAGACTCTAAGGCCTTATGCGGTTCATCCGACAATTGGATTACAAAAGAAATGAGAATCCCATTGCCAGAATTTTCATGCAACAAATCCGTGTTTAGATGAAGTTTCTATCGAAACACAGAAGTTCTAGGAATATAATTTTCATTTCTTGAATAATGCACCTCGATGGTGGACTAAACATCGTCCGAATGCTTGAGCAGTGAAGAATTCAAATCTGACCTGATTTGTATTGACCAACACTGCTTCCACAGCCTCAATTTCTCCAAAAGTGCTGTCCTGCTTGGACGCAGACAACCCACTGTCCAGAACAGAGATATTGTCTTGCGCCTAGTTCCACAAAGCCAGGCCAATTTGGCGCCAAAACATCAGATATAAAGAATCAAGAGTCTCAAAAGACGAGCAATTACAGTCGGAGAGAGAGAGTCACCAAATTAACTGGAAATGGCCGCTCGGCAACCGCGTGAGACAGAGAGACAACCGACGCCTGTTGCTGCTCCGTTAACGGAGCACTCTACAAACAAATGAAACCTGTCAAAAACACTTGAAAGCACGACGAACAACGATTCCTCGAATGTTCTTCACACTGATCCGGTCATAACACGACCTTCTAAAGGAACAGGAAATCCTAAAGCTAAGCTGCGGAATCGGGGATCCAATTGGATCTAATGGAACCAATCGAGCAACGAATCACGCAGTGCACAAAAACGGAGGACGAGGATGGATGAGGACGAGCACCTGTTCCCAAGTGGAAGCGAAGCTGTAGCCTTTGGAGATTGCGCTGGACTTGGGGAGAGCTGAAGGAGGGCTTGCCTTCGCAGCCATTGATGAATGTTCAGAGTATCAGCATCTGCATCGGATTGGCGAGCAACGTACTGAACGACTGGATCGAGTCGACGCTTTTTGTTTCAAACTCTTCAGCAACTGAACGTCTGGATCGAGCAACGTACTGAACGACTGGATCGAGTCGACGCTTTTTGTTTCAAACTCTTCAGCAACGTACTGAACGTCTGGATCGAGCAACGTCCTGAACGTCTGTGAGAGCCGGTGGAGAGGAGACGACCGGGTGGAGAGGAGGCGAGGAAGACCGAAGGAGAAATGAAACGGCGCCGTTTCTGTGCTTGTCAGGGCCATGGCAAAGTAATTCCGATTAAAATAAATTTTTCTAATTTTATTTTCGGAACGCATTCGTTAACTGCATAAAAATTTTATTCTTGAAACAGAAATATATTTAGTAAATGCATACAATTTATGTTCCCAAAAACAATTCATTTTCTCAATTTTTGCCATTAAAGTCAAATAAAGTTACTTTGTGAAATTTCACCTTACATTTAAAATTAATTCATATTGATTATCTTATATAATATGTTGCATATTCAAATGTAAAAATAAATATGAAAAGTCATCACAATCATTTTTTACATTTATTATGAGATTTCATCCGACTCTTTTGAGCGAACGGATAATCAACGCGAACGATACCCTCGTTTCTATAAGGAAAATAAACTACACTATCTTACATTGGTGTGCGTTTTTTGTTCAATAAAATCAAATATTAGTTTTAATTCATCCAAAACTTATGAACGAGAGTTTGTTAAAAGTCTAGGCCGGTTATTTTGTCTTTTTTCAAAATTTTCTAAAACTAGACCAAGTCTGAAATGCATAAACCTACGCAAATTATAATCAATGAAATCAAATGCATAATCAATGAATCATGACATTGATTAATCGTATAATAAAACCCTAATGAAGCCTTGAGGGATCAGAAAAATGTGATTTAGGTATAATTTCAAATGTGTTTATGATTTTTCTTTTAAAAAAATTATGAAATTTAGGGAATTTATGCCCAAAATTATGAAAAAAAAATGGCAAAACTAGCCTAATCTAAACTTCTTCTATTTTTAGGGATTTTCTACAAAAAAAAATGTGATTTTAGAAATTTTCCAATTTTTTATTTTAATTTATATTATCTTAAAAAAAAGATCTCGTTATTCTGTTTTAGGTTGAGAGAAAATTAACTTCATAAAGTAACTTTTTCTTTTTCTTTTTTGGTTTAGAACTGATTATGGAAACATAACCAAAATTAAAATCATTTATATTACCAAATAAAGCTCTCATATTTTTTTTTTGTTTCGGTGAACAAAATCAGAGAATCGGAAAGGTTGTCATGCAGTCCCTTAGTGACTTCATTATTTCTATCATATTAAAAGGTACTTTTTAATCAACACATTAAAATTTAAAATTTAGCCTTAAACCAGCACATCTCTAATAATTTTATCTCAGACTACTTTTTTTTACCGCAAAAAGCTTCAAACTAATATATCTGTAACAAATTTATCCTAAACTATTCTTTCGACTATTAAAAATCACAAATTAATACATATGTGACAAATTTATCTCAAACTCAGATTTTTTACCACTAAAAAATTTCAAACTGGTAGCTGACCCTGACACCTTGGTTATAAAAAAAAAACTTCAAACTGGTCATATGTGATAAATTTACCCTCCGTTAATTTTCGTTAAATTGAATCAATACCATGAAAAAAACCTAATTGATACATCTGTGACAAATAGAGAACAAAAACTCCAAACGTGTGCACCCGACAACTTCCACATGTCATCTAATCCGGCAACAAGACGATAAAATTTAACGAAACTAATAGAGACTAAATTTATTACAGACCACCCGTCTGAGTAGCGCTGCTGGAGCGCGCACTCTTCCTCTCGCAAAAGGTTGAGTGTTCGAATCCGGGCGCCGCAGGGTGACTTAACCGGTGGCACGTGTGTGGTGACTAGCACATGTCGCCTCCAGAGTTTACTCTCCGCCTGTTGGCCATGCGGGGATTTCCTGGGTTATAAAAAAAAAAAATTATTACAGATGTACCAATTTAAGGTAAATTGCCAAAGTGTATCAGTTTAAGGTTATTGGTGGTCAAAAAATAAATTGGGGTTAATTTGTCACAGATGTACCAATTTAAATTTTTTTATAATATTAATCTTAAAATGTATTATGAATTAGAAACAATAGAGATATCGATGTTCTTGTTGGATTATGTCATGGATTATATCCAAGTTTAGTGACCGCCATTGTCATTGAAATCTACGCTAGGCTTCATGGAAGACACAACGAAAAATATTTTTCATCATTCACAAAAATGTTTAAACAAAAAATTATTATTGATAATAAAAAAAATTTCCATTAACTTATTGTTCCAATTGATACAAATAGATCTTTTAAAAAATGTATTTTTAAATCATTTATTTGTTGCAAATAAAAAAACTGAGCCATAGTAAAAAGTATATTTTATTGCCTTTCTTTTGCTTTGATCAAATCTCTTTGCTATGTGCGCATGTGTGGACGATTCTGCCATTGTGTGTAAATTGGGAAAAAAATTTCCGATATGCTAAATTCTCAAAACCGTTTGACAACTGTCAAATCTCGTTAGTAACAAAATGATGACCGGCAACTGCTTGATCACTCGAATGTAATGAGATCCTATTACTCACCAGCTATCAATGAAGCAAGAAAGGCAATGCAATGGCTTTCAATCTCAAAGAGCAAGTTTACACAAATGTGATGCTTGCACGGAAGCATTTGACGGTTGAACAACGCCAAAAAATGCTTCATCATCACAGCCCCCCCTAATCTGCTAACACCGAACTATGAGCAAGTGCTACGATTGCTTCCGGATCCAATGATGCAAAAAGAGTCGCCGATGAACAGGTGCGACCCAAACAAGCTTTCGGGAAGATGATGCAAAGGCAATCAGTCCTTGACATCAGTAACACCTTCTGCAGATATTTGGAACCGAGCTTCTGCTTCCGGCAAACAAGGTGAGCTGATCACTTTGCAAATGCGCTCCTCTCCTCTTCCTTTCCGAAGAGCAAGCCTGATGCAATGCCAGGTTAACCGATTACTTATGAGAAGAGAGGACAAAAGAATGGATTACTAATTTCAAATTCTGAAAGATGTGTAAGCAAAGGAGGATATAGCGAACAAAGACCTTGTTGTCGAGGCATGCGCCATGATGTTGCCGCCAATAGGCTTGATTTGAGGCCCAGCGAAGAGGGCAGAGCCATCCACTTGCGCAACTACTTGGTTTGTGATCACGACAGCCACGCCAAACTGCAATCACTCGATCTATCAGAGGTCTATGAAGACTGCACATGGACCGCATGCATCAAAGAATGAAAGGTTTTCATGATGGACAATCCTCGTTGCCTAAATGCATGTCATTGGAGAAACGAAGACACAGGAGTCATTTTCGCACGGGTCTCATAATACACAGAAATAGCGCATGACCTCATCAGCCATTTTCTGAAGGCTTCTGAGGAACTTAGCGAGATGCATCTGCCTGGCGGACAGTTCTCCTCTCCCAGAGAAATCGGTTCTATACAGAGCCGTAGCACTGTCCACAATCATAAGGGCAAATCTGGAGAATAGATCATTTATATGATTAGATTAGGTCCGACACTTTTACATTCAATGTTAAATAAAATCAGCACATCAGACTAGGAACAAAAAGATAAAACTTCAAACTTCGAAAGATCTATGCCCCAGCAAGGTCATTAAACAGAATCCCTAGACTGGGGCTATCCAGCCTCCGGTATCATATGGTAGTGAAATGTACTCTTTAAAATATCACATCAGCTGGCTGCTTCTCTGACCTAGATTTCTGTATTACACCAAAAAAGGAACTCCCTTGTATTTAATCAGAAACAAGAAGTCAACAAGCGTTAAGCAGTTCCAGCAATCAATATTTTTCACTGTTGGTTTCCCTACCATTTTAAGTGACCACATTGTTCATCTAAAAGCCCAAGGAAGCATCAGATCCAAAGAGAGCCAACTGACATTATTATTTTTCTCTTTACTAAAAAGTTTATAATTCGTTGTTCTAATGACATTAGTAGCTCTGGTATAGTTATTGAATTATACAAGTCTGAAAGAGAGACAAGTTAGCACTTAAGAATCTTCAGAACAGAAATGGGAAGGTTCTTAACAAAAAAAAAAAATTGTCAGAATGCTGGCAACGACATTAGATTCTACCTTGTTTCCACCATCATCGAAGCTGCTTCAAGCAAAAGCCTTGACTGATGATCAGTATTATAAGCTCTAGCATAGGCAACGTTCTCCAAAACATCAGCTCCATTAAGCCCATACCTGTGGTTCGAAAACTTAGATGCAGGAACAAAAATAGGGGAAATGATTGTCACTAAATATTTAAAAGAAGCCAGGAGGATAATCTTATGCCCAGATGGTCTTCGTACCTGTCTGCTATCTGTAATAGCCTCTGTGGCCTGAATGCACCTTCAGCATCAATATACATCGCCTTTCCCTCACCGCCTCCTTGATCTAATGGAAGCTGAGACACAAGGGCTTTTAGAAGTGTCTTATTGACAAAGCCGCATAACATATGATGGGTTGCAGGTGAGAATAGTTATTGAAAGTAATCCAATTAGCAAAATCTACAATAGTTGTTGGAATTGCATCAACCAAAGCTAGAATCTAGAGTACATTTGGCGCTTAAATAGATATAGAAAAATCTGGCTGTAAAAAGAGAGAAAAATCCATGTACCAACATACGCAGTATTATCTTCAAATGGAGCTTCTTCTAGCATGAAGAATGCATGCAATGGGTGAAAAAGCAGAAGAAAATAACATACTTGGCAAGTGACGCACAGCGTGTGACAGAGCTGAGTTTTTCCAGATCGAAACTCGCCATATATCTCAGTTATGGATCCTGTCTCAATGCCTCCTGCCAAAGCATCAAGACGCATCCTCCCTTGGTTAGCATCCCTCAATTTAGCTCAAATGGAATCAGCTCATGGCATTATTTAAATTATTGCTTTAAGCATCTGCACTAGTGAATAGAAAGTAATAGGATCACCTTCCAAGATCTTGTCCAGCTCTCTTGATCCAGATGTGATCTGGATGATCTCAAGCCTTTGTGCATGTAGCTGGCTTGCGCTTGTGAAACCCAGAGGCACCAATTTAGAAGCTGCCCAAGACCAAAGAAACCAGACTACCATGTCACATCAGATTCATCAGCAAGTAACTGTAAATCTGTGTATACAATTGAGAAGGCAACAAGCAAAAAAGAAAGCAACAACATGCCTGCTTCAATGATTTTGTCAACTTTGGCTTCACTGATTCCTTTAATTTGCAGCAGTTCCTTTCTGGGAGAGTAAACAACAGATTCAACCGTACAGAGTCCAGCATCTTTCAACTTCTTTACGTCGATGGAAGCGATGCCTGACGCCTAGAACAGAAGCACAAGGTGTTGAAAAATGAGAGCTAGACTTCATTGCACTTCTTGGGATACAATTCAAGAGAAAATTGTTGAGGTGGACTGTCATTTGTCAAACCTTCACGAAATAGGCATATTCCCCACATGCAAATTTCTTTCATACCACAGAATCAAGAGCCCAGCTACATAACAAAGCAGACCCAACCAAGAAAAAAATCAATGAATGCCGACAATACTACCTCACAGTTCAGCTATTTTCTGACTGATTAACTTGCAATTAAACAAGCATATGCTCCCCGTACAAGTTCAGCAGATTACACGATGAACCAGCAGAGGAAATACACTCAAGAACAGTTAGCAATGTTACTATGGCCTAGTCATCAACCGGTTAAACTACAAGCCAAAACCAAGATCCAAGTTCCACCATTCACTTCAAAGAAACATCATGCGAGCTTGAGCGTGAAAAAGCACACCAACCCATGTTGCAAAAGACTTGTATTTCCTTCATCAGCGACTTCTCAAAAATAATAATAATAATGAACTATCGTGGCGAAACAGAACTCGAGTTCCCAAAACAGAACCCTTCACTTGCACATTCGAAGGAGATGACATTTGGAGGCGACGACTGCGATCTCTTCCGGAACAACAATTGGCCTTTAGAATTTTCTGAAATTTCGAAATACCCAATTTGAGATTTTAGTACCTGAAGCTGCTCAACAGGGAATGGGCCGTGCTGGATTTCTTCGATTTGCTCGCCGTGCGCTTCCGCCGCCTTGGGGTTCCTCTGCTGCTCCATACCGACCTCGACCCGCCGTATACTCGACTCAAATGAGATCAAACCGAGGCTCGAGTGGAGACAAAGAAGAGCAGAGAGAGAGAGAGAGACAGAGAGAGAGAGAATGCGATCGATAACGGAGGGTGAGCAAATCTGTTCTTGTGTTTTTCGGGTTTGATATCAAATGAATTACTGGCGCGAAAGTGCGCGGAGGCGTACTGGGGACGATTTGAGGTCACGGTTTTTTATGGGCCTCTTTTGGGCCGACATACCCCGTGTAGGGCCCATTCTGCATGCAATCGGCTCTCACAGGAAGATGACAGTGGGCCGAGAAACCCATATGTTATGGTTTTGAATAAAGAGCTCACATTAGCGGTGTATATCGGTCCAGTCCAACTTAAGAACCAGACCGGCAGGTTCAGGATGGTTCTTACGAGAATCGGTGGTCAATTTTTTTTCAATAGCAAAAACCATAAAGTGAAAAAAAAATATATACACCGTTAATTTCGGGTGGACATTCAAACAAACAAAAAAAAAATCAGGTGGACAGGATCAATTCTTTGTTCCACGGATTGGGAACCAACCCTCCACTTCAGCTCCCGATTCCATAGTGGGAACCAACTCGTACTAAAATCGATCACTCATTATTCAAAAATCCCTCGCTCTACTTCAACTTTTGTTTAGGTGATGGATGTGGCACGGTATGGTAGACTATTATGCAAAATATATGAAAGCATGTTAGTAAGTAATATATTGTGATTACCAGTTAATTATTTCAATTCAATATTATATCACTCAAGGGCAATTAAAAACTTGAATATGTTACATTATAATTTCAACCCATCAAAGATATTCAAAATCACTGTAGATGAAAACCGTTCATTAGACACGCATAATGTCCGGTGGATTTTTTATTCGAGAAGTTAAGATTACTTATTCTTATTCAACCTTGTTATTGGTAGTGCTAATTAATCAATATCAAGGAGACAAAGTAAAAAAAATGAGTAATAAGCTTTGTCACATGATGATTAACCGCTTCTTTCGAGTAATGCCATAGATAATAAGAAATTTTATTTAAAACTGGGCACTAAATGATGTGGCAATCCCTCTCCCTCTCCCTTAAAGTCTCCTCCCTTCCAAGCCGCATCCGCCGCCCCCTCCTTTTTCCTTTTTTTTTTTTTTCCCGAAGCCTACAGTCACGAGGAAGAGAGCTCTCCCTCCCTCCCCCACCCCCTCTCTCTATTACTACATGTCTTCATCTTCAAGACTTGTTCATTGATTTCTTGGACAATGCGGTCGGCATCCCTCACGAAAGTGGAGAGGTTTGTCCTATGAGTTATGAAGATCAAATCATGAAAGCCTCGAAAGAATCTGTTCGCTCACTCGTTTGCTCTGGCTCCGAATGTTTGTTGCATATACTCGAGTGCTTTATAAGTATCCAAGGCTCCTCCGATGTTGATTTCAATAATCGACTTATCCGAAAGTGATTTTGCAATCAACTAATATCTCTTTTGCACTTTTCTCTTTCGATATAGTGTTAAATCTAGATTTGGATGTTTTTCTATATCGATCTAGACATAGATATGGGATTTACAAAGCAAGAATGTACTCTTTCAATCTGTTGGCGTTCATTAGGGGTGTCGACTGACAACGGGCCAAGTCGTGCCGAGTCTCGGCTCGGCTTGGCCTAACTCGAATTACATATGCCCTAATTTTTTGGCCGGGCTAGGTCTGGTCAAATTTTTTTTTCTTTTTAGAATTAAAACCACTTGAGAAGCCCATCGAATAAAAGAATATAAAAATAAAAATAAATTAAATTAAAAAATATGAGTGCTAAAAAAGAGTCGGAATCAGGCCAACCCGACTTGACTCGATGAACAGTACCAAGCCCGATCCAAAATGCCTGAATATTAGGTGAATTTAAGGGTCGGGCCGGGTCGGCTCGGGCTTTTTTGACATTTCTAATGTTCCTATTCTTTTTTTATGGTGATGATACTGGATACACAAACCTAGGCATACATTGTCTTTTGGCAAAGTCTACTGGAGTGAAAAATCTCAATGTGTGCTCGTCACTAATGATGATGCAAGATTTGATAATCGGATGCCAATTGTGCTTTAATACTATGACAAATCCGTTTTTCATCGTAGGATTTGCGTTTTTGTGTCAAATTCATGTACCTCTCTTTCATGTGAATTGAAAAAAAAAATGATGCGGAAATTTCTAGCACGTGTTTAAAGATGTTAATCATTAAATTCACGAGTCTCACTTATCTCAACACCCACCGAGTCTCATCATATCATTTTAGAAAGTAGGCTCCGTTGTTATGCGGAAAACAAACTCCGAGGAAATTGTTTTTTCTTTTAATTTTTTGGCGTTTGGTTCACGAAAAACAAGCTAGTCAAGGAGAATAATTTCTACACGTGAAAGAAAAACTCCTTCAAAAGTGTTTGCCTTTTTTTGATAGAGGAAAATATTTTCTTCATATATCCTTCATTCTTTCTTTCGTATTTCCTTTTTTTTTTAATTATTTGTATTTCTTTTTCAATTTTTATTTATTTTAAAAAATTTTAAAAAGTATTTTTAATTTTTTCTCTTTTTAATTTTTTAAATTTTTTTCTATTCCCTTCTTCTTTGGCCAATCATTTGCGTAGAGCGAGGCTAGGGGAGCCATCACTCGCCTTGATTGAGGCTCGAGCTCGCTTGCAACATGTCGCTAGTCATCGCCGTGGCCAATGATCAGCAAAAAGCATGAATGGGAAAAAAAAGAAAAAAACATAAAAATAATTTAAAAAATTGATTTTTTAAAAAAGAGAAGATAAAATGAAAATGAAAAAAAAGGTATTAAAATGAGTGTATGGAGGAAAATCAAATCGGATTTTTCATACCAAATAACGAAAAATATTTTTCAATTTGTTTTCAAGCTTCAGCCAAACGCCAAAAAATATCGTCATTTTTTAGAAAAACGACTTCCCAAAAAATATGTTTTAGAAACGCAGTAAAAGTTATTAGTCCATAGAGCATTCTCAAATTTTATTTTTTTTTGTAAGGAAAGTAAGTTGGCTTCATAATTTTCTCTCAGTGAATTTTACAAAATTTTCAAGTTTCCAATGAGAATCTACTTTTGCGGTTATTAATGTTCTCCATGTTTAATCTTCACTCGTGAAAAGGAATTCCTATAATATTTAATAAGTAGATGTCACATGCATCGAATTGGTAATATCGAATAGCAATAAAGTTTTTCGACCAAAAAAATAATAGCAATAAGGTTTTTGCCGTCACCCCAAAATGTCAAATAATAACCGTTTCATAAAAAACAATGATTGACGTATTTCTAGAATGCTTTAGTTGACCTTTTAATATAAAATTGATCTTTAATGAGTGTTTTTGGTATGGTAACAAGGTAAGACAATAAAATTTGAACTTATGCCATGGCTCCTACTAAACTCCACCTACTCCAATTATTTCAAAACTAAGGTTACGTTCATTTCGTGAAAAATAACTTTCATAAAAATATTTTTTGAATTTTTTGACGTTAGGTTCATGAAAAACAAATGAGTCAAGAATAGCATTCTCTATAAAATGAAAAAAAATACTTGTAAAAGTGGGAAAAATATTTTTCTCTTTTTGAAAAGAGGAAATAATTTTCCTTTCTTTTTTCTCTGTGGACTCATTTACATTCATTTTTTTAATTATTTTTCTTTATTGCTTTTCCTTTTTACTTTTTCCTCTGGCATGGGCCTTGGCAATGGCCGACAGCCCAGCGACTAACCATGACGCGGGCCGGCGAGCTCAAGGCTCGCCAAATCAAGGCAAGCTCGGGCTAGGTTGAGGCCGGTGACCGGCCATAGAAGAAGCGAAAAGGAAAAAAAAAGAATTCGAAATTTCTTAAAATTAAATAAAAATTATTAAAAGAAGTGTTCTGAAGAAAATCAAATCTGATTTTCTATAGCAAACGAAGGAAGATATTTTCCAGGTCTTTTTTGGATTTCAGCTGAGTGCATGAAAATATTATCATTCCCTTGAAAATGTAGTTCTTGAAATACATTTTTAAAAAACGTTGTATCTTCCGCGAAATGAACGAAGCCCAAGAAAAAAAAAAATTTGTGAAACGTCCTCAAAGCCTCGTTGCCACCCGCAATGATTCCCAAGCTAATCTATCTGTGCAGCGTAAAATAAGTGACATGTAGCTTTCAGTACGAGTTTGTCCTTCACCGAAGGTTGGTTCGTTTGCGAAAGACCATGGCATCTCTTAGGAAAATGAAGGAATACGAAAGGTTTAAAAGATGAACGAAAGAACAATCACCTGAATTCTAATTTTTTTTTTTTAAAGAACTGCACATTGTAAAAACCGTCCGGAGAACCTGACTTGGCTCCTAAGGTCGAAATTGAGACTCAAGGTTGGATTTGGGACCTTGGCCTTCGGGCTTGAGATTCGAACTCCTAGGATCCTAGGGGTCGAACCCAACCATTTAGTGCACAATGGCTTCAAAGTCGGGCCTGTGGGTCCTAGGTCAAGCACGAGAGGTCCCCGAATCAACCCTTCAGGGACTAAACTCGGCTCCAGGTCTTGGAATGGCAACTCTAGAGGCTAGCCACCTAGTTCTGATCTCGAGGTCCCGAACTTGCTTCGGGCCAGCTTGATTGGGTTCATGTTCGGTTACTAGAGGTGACAAAATAGGTGTAGAGATAGAACTCGTAATTAATGACGGTGGGTATAAATGGGTTGTAAAAAAATAAGCTAAGTGGATCATTAGTGGGTTACTTCAAAATTTAACGTGTCATAAATGGAATTTAAATAGGTGATAATGTATAAGAAATAATTTTCTTTAAATCGAATTTTAATGTTGAAGTGTTTTAACAATATGGGTAAGGTCGGGTATGAGATAGGTATGGTTTGGATTGGGAATGCGACACTAAATTTATATAACATGAAAATATGTCAAAACGGATTAAATGTACCAATATGAATCGGACTTTTTCAACTTGATCCAAATCGGTCCGACCCACTCATTTGATTGCTCTATGGTTACTCGGGAATCTTGAATTTCCTTTCATCTGAGATATTAAGGTGTGAACATAGCTAGTAAAGGCAATGGGGAAAGGACCATGCTTCGACTTAGAATTATCACTACTTGAGAAGAGCCAAGGAGTTCCAAGTTTCCGATGTCCAGTTCATTACTCGACTTCAATCGACATTTTCCTCTTGGCTCAATGCCGTAGGAATAAAGTTGAGCGCAATGCTCTTCCCGAAGTCTTCGTCTTCCTCGGCCTGAATCGACAAACTTCATTTGAACGATTCAAACTTCTAAATAAATGAGTGCTACAGATTTGACCTTTACACTTGTCGGCTAGGACATGTCCCCATCGAGTCACCCTCGGATTCGCCCCGATGAGCCCTCAAACCATCGAAAGCCGGATACAATCGCTCTACAAAAGCGGGATACAAGAACTAGTACTAACAATCTTTTCGCAAGCACGATTAGGACAAGGTTATTAGGGCCTGCATGAGAACTATTATGGTTTTTTAATTTTGTTCTCTGAAATAAAAAAAAACCCTTATTTGATAATATAAATAATTCTGTTTTTAATTCTGTTCTCAGAATCAGTTTTAGAGCAAAATTCAGAACAAAAAAATTTGATTCTGGAAAAAAATCACTTTTGAAAATCACAAAACAAAATGAAGTTTCACATCTCTCACTTTTTTCATTCAGTTCTGTCGTCACTTTTCCCTCAACCTAATAAAAAAATAAAAATAAAAATTTTTAGAAAAGTTCCAATTTTTAAAAAATACAAAAAATTAGAAAATAAAAATAGGACAAGCTTGTAATATGCTAGTTTGACCTCATTTTCATAAATTTGGATCTAAATTTCCTAGATTTTACTCTTTCGCAAAAAACTATCGCAGAAGATGAGTGCATCCAATATGTAATGCATCACAAAAAATGACAATTTGCACGTGGAGCTGGAGCCAAATACCTACTTGGATTTAGGAGATAAGCTGCAAAATGATGGTGAAGAACTCGTACTTCATATCAAGGAGCATAATTTTTTTTTTGTCCGTGAATAATTTGGTTATTCGGCTGCAATGTTTATATGTATTTTGGACAACGCATGTAATAAAAAAAAAACGAGTTCTTAATATGGGAATGTTCCATGTTTCAATCGAACTTCAAATGTCATGTATTAAAATTTGTGTTTCATTTATGACATGCTAAAAAAATATTACATTTTAAATTATTTTAGTGTGCATTGAAAATTAGTTATTTGACTTAAATAAAAAAAATTAGGAAGAGAAACAGTTTTTCGAAACAGAAATTTTGTGTAATTATCAAACACATTTTTATTCCATAAATAGAAATTTTGAGCAGTTATCAAACGTGTTCTGATTCTCTAAAATTCATCTAGAAATAGAATAAAAAAAAATCATATTGATTATGGAACAAAATGGTTACATGCACAGCCTTAACTTCCAATATTCCCCTCTCCCTCTCCCTCTCCCTCTCCCTCTCCATAGCCCAATCAAAATGACTCATAAAAGTCGAGATTCCTGCGGTCTAAATCACTAATTATCACCGCCATTGTCAGTGTAGGATTCCAAAATCGAATCGAATTGATAGGTCCAGAAAAAAACAAAAATAAAAAGCGAGGGGCTGTGAAGTTGATCGAACGCTGCCCTCCACGAATCGCGCTCGCAGGAGGTTTTCGACGGGTGAGTTGCTTTAAAAGTGGGATGTGAGTCGAGACAAGTTCTGGCGCTAGGGTTCGCGTCTCTTTTCTGCCCACTTGCATTCGTTTGACAGGGCGTAGGGACGGGCTGTTCCTATTGACGTTCCCTGATAATCACTGTGATTCGTGGAATCCCTCGAGTTCGCAAATGAAGAAATGACGCAAAATGTATTTTCTAAATTTTTGGTCTGATGTTTGATGCGGTCTTTGAACTCTCGTAAGATATTCGATGTAACTGCTCGACTTTTAATTTGTTTGGTGTGGTCCCCGAACTTTGATCCGATGATGTGATATCTAAACTTTTATAACAGTTTCATGTATTCTAAGGATGTCATTGACAATTTACTAAAGTTCATGAATCATACTGAACATACTAAAAAGTCTAGAGATGACATTGTACATTAGACCAGAGTTTGGTCCGCATTGCATAAATTAAAAGTTCACTAATGATTTCGCACGTTGGACTAAAGTCCACGGGCCATTTGCGCTATTATCCCTTCACATATCGGATAAATTTTTGTTAAAATCTATTTGGGCTTCTAAGTATGGTTATCTACTTATATAATATGCCATGCTATGTGAATTTTAATTGAAAATGGAAATATATCGCTTCTTTATCATCGCATAGATATATAAAATTAGGTCAAGTCTATGACTACCGTACAATTGCATGAGCCGAGCAGCAAGTGGCACCTTAAAGCATCTTTCGCAGTCCATTATTATCAGCACTTCCAGGACCATGTTGACCTCGACTTTTGTCGAAAAAGTTGGGATGGTCCAATTTTTGCATAATTCAAATGTGGTTGTATGGCAATTTAGTTCATTTATTTGCTAAGCGAGCTGAGGAGCGTTGATTAATTATCGAACCGTGCAAATGAGAGAAATTATTGAAGAAGTCATAAACATATTATACTGAGACCAATTCAGTTATAAGCTTTTTGATTTTGTCAATTTGGACTTATAACTTTTAACGGTTTGCCGAAGTTGCCCTTTCGGCCAATTTGGACAGGAGATCACCCACATAGAAGCTGGCCCTCCAACGCTGCATGGTCAACTAACGTGGACGTTTGCAATTTTTCTGATTTTTTTTTTTTATCTTTCTTTTCTTTCATTATTTGTTTCAACTCTCGGCTAGTGACCTTGGCATGTAGCCAGCAAGGTTACGAGCCCAGAGCAGGAAAAAAATATTAAAAGTTCAGGAAATTACAGAAATTTGCAAAACTTGTTCAAAATTAAAAGATCCGGTACCAAATTAGTCTCCATATAATAAATTTAGGATTTTTTAAATTAATTTCTCCGTGTAAAGGTGGCCGCCAAAAATGTAAAGATGTGATTCTTTATGATTAGATTATGAGCGACATTTGCCCCATTTGGTTCACTCTTGAGGGTCGATTAGCCTCCACGGTTGAACGTACAACTTAGTTCGAGTCACATTTGCGGGATTTTGATATGATGGTTAGATATGGCGGACCGCTTACTCTTTCGGAAATCAAAAAATTGTTGGAGATTCATCAGTTAAAGGCCGTGACAAATGGAAGTGGTCCCCTACCATAAATGTAAGGGTAACATGATGGGATTCGGGCAGTTCATTTTAAAATGGATGACCCGGATTGACCCACATCATCTTTAAAAAGGGAGTAAAATTTTTTCGTGGAAAATTTCAAAATTTTAAAAAAAGTAAAGTGGATTTATCAGGGCCGTCCATTTTTGATTTGGATGGCCCAGATCGATTATGTCATTCAACACTATTAGAGGATTTGGATATGTGACAAATTGTAATCGGATATTTAGATAAGAGAATTGCGCTCAAACGTTAAAAACACATCTTTTGGTAAACTGAACTTTGTAATAAGTGGTAGTATCTCTAACATCATTAAAAATAAAAATTCTCCTCGTAAGTGCCAAATTATGCTTTGAGAAAGATGTCTTTTTTAAGGACTTGATAATGAATGATGCTTGCTTATCTTAAAGTGAAGTATGATGCACAAATATAATAAGTCGTAAGGATCTAGCGAATGTTTTGGGGAAAGAAATTATTTGAAAAATATTTTTTAAGAAATGATCTCTTGCTTCTGAAAGGAATTAACAAAAGATTTATTCATTGTGAACGAAAATATTAGGACACAAATTGTTATCGATAATAAAATATTATTTATTGATCAATGATCTCAAATGAAATAAGCAATATTTTTAAGAAATAATTATCTAAATTATGCACATATCGCAAAACAGACGAGGTCCTAATGTGAGCCAACTTTTCAATCACTTTTTATGTCTTTTTCCAAACGAGAAAATGGAGATACCAAATAATTGCTATGACCTCATTTGGAAAGGATCGCCTGCCCTTTCCTAAGAAGGACATGTTCTACCTTTGGAATCCGGGCCGTTGGTATTATGAATGGACGGTCTGGATCATTGCTAAAAAAAAACTCAAAAAGTTACCCCCTAAAAATAAAAGATTAGGGTCATCTGTCAAAAAATGAACAGCCCGGATTCTAAAGACAGATACCTGCTCTTCTGAGGGAAGGGCAGGCGATTCGGATCCCATCTTCCTCTCCTTTTTCAAGCTCTAAACACAATTCATCACAAATGTAATCAATGCAACCACGTTATATCCTCATGTTAAGATTTTCATTTGGCTCGTGCCGCATGTGATTGTGGATAGAGCAGATGACCACAGGAGAGCGCGCGACGGATCTATTGTTGCTGAGACCCGGACGCGATTGATTGCAACATTGCCTTTTCGGGCCATGCTTATGGTTTTCAATTGTTACAGTTAATGTTCCAATCTCCTTCAATGGTCCTTCCTGATATTTCTGACACTTTAGTAATGGCTGAATTATTGATCTTGGGCGTTTCTTGTTTGTCTTCTAGACTATGGTTTAAGCATCGTATTATTCTCCTATGTCGTGTAGCGGTGCTGACTTTGATTTCCTTTTACCCAAAAATAATAATAATAATAATAATAAATTGAATTTTGGTCCATTTGCTCTCATTACTATGATTACCTTTTGTTTTTGGCAATATCTCATTACCGAGTGCTTGAAGATTAGACGGTTTGATCCACCGACACCTTTATGAGGTGGCATTATTTTGTCCCAGCATAGCTTTTTCCACTGAAATTAAAAAGTAGGAAGCTGAAAGAGATTTGACTTGTGGTTTTGTATTATATGCTCTCTTAAAGTACTTTGGTACTCGGTAAAGATCAGGCAGGACAAGCAAAATTCCAAAAAAGGGATCCACAAAGGAATTTGCTGCGGGCCATCCATATCCATATAATAAAAATTCATATATGGTGTTCCCTTTGCAAAGTGTTTATCTTTTGAGTTTGCCACGTAAGACTGTAAATTGTTCGAATTGACGTCTCCTCATGCCGCAAAAGAAATATTTGATGCCACCTAAGCAAAAATTGTGCAAATAACCTAATGAAAACGGTCGCCTGAAATTACTCTCAATTACGCAAAATACGTAGTGATGACGTGTGGATGTACGGTTGAGATTGCACCGTTTATGACAGTACTGTTAGTGAATTATTTCCCTAATGTAATCATATTCTACCTTTATATAGAAAAAAAGTCAATGTTTTTTTAATGAGTTTGTGAATATTTTGCCACTTGAATGTAATAAAAAGGTACACGAGACAACTATCTATAATTAAAGGAATACTAAATCAGATTACGGGGGGGTTTCTTAAAACGTTAAGTCCCCAATTGACCAAAATAAAAACTAAAGCATTCAGTTCACCCGCGACCCAAACGATAAGTCATGTTTGTGCGGTTATCCCGATGTTTTTCATTTATTCCATTTTGAGATCGCTTAATACGAAAAATTTATTTGTGTGTCACGTATAAAAAATGCAATCAGCGGTACTTGTGAAACGTCGTTATTCCATTATCATGATCCAAAATAGTATCAATTCGTTCCGAAATCGACTCGACAAGCGACTCGCAGCCGTAATACATCTGTCATTTTCTCGAGGATATAGCTCACTTGCCATATTATTAATTGCCGGGCACAATTGTAATAATCCCCGCCTGCATGACTTGTTTGTTGAAGGGGACAGACCACCAGTTGAGACCGCAAAGTTCTTTCCATAGAGTTTAAGATTGTTGTGTGTATGGAAGTCCATATGCTCAAGCTATTATTTCAATCTTAGGGTTGGAAATGGGACAAAAGGTGGATGTCGGACATGGACGAAGTACAAATGGACAAAAGCTTCATGCTCGTAAGGAATAATTCGAGTAATTTTTTCAATATCACACACACAAAAGATTGCATTGATAAAAGAACAACCACAATGCTACATTGAATTCTTTTAGGCACTCTCAAACAATTTTATTGCATCATGCGAAGTCTATATTACACCTTAAACTGCGCCCTTTTCTGTTCTCAATCTACAAAGCTCGACGGATGCCGTCGCTGGACTGTGTTGGGAAGAACCTCTTAACACTGATTACTCTTGTCACACATCTTTCCAATATCGGGTTTCCCCCGAAACATAATTTTCGTAACATAATCACATGAAGTTTTTTGTTCGCTAGAGGCCAGAGGTGAAGGCCGCACCGGTTAACACTGATTGCTCGTGTCACCCGTCTTTACAACATCGGGTTGATTTCCGAAAACGTAAATTTTGTAACATAATCACATGAGGTTTTTCTGCACTAGAGGCCAGAGGTGAAGGCCACGCCGGTTGAAGGCAGCCATGAATCCCCAGAAATCAAGCTCTGAACGGTGAATTTCATGGCTTCTGGAGCCCCAATCACATGGAAACCAGGCCATTTGACCCTTCCTGAGATCCCAGCACCTGGTCCCTGGTTTGCATACTCGGCAAAATAGAGTGTCCTGAGCACTGAGCTTCCGTAGCCTGGCCACTCAATCCAGCCCCTAGGAGCAACTCCACCGTCGATGGTGGATTGCATGACCACTGCCCTAGAATAGTACTTCCATGGCCTCCCCAGGTAGGATGTGACCGAGCTGGAGCCCGTGGTGATGCGGCAGCCCTGGACCGAGAACCCGGTGTTCTGGCCCGGGTCCGAGCGCCCATTGGCAAGGATCACTGTGAAGGCCTTGTTCCCCGGCTTCCGCACCACCAGCTCGCAGTTCTGGAAGACGGCGGCCGCGTTCCCGAAGATGAAATCCACAGTGCCGTAGATGTCGCACTCGCGGTAGAACTGGCGGAGCACGAGCGCGTACAGCGTGTCCTGGTAGCCCGCGATGCTGCACCTGTAGAATACCGAGCGATCGGAGGCCACGGTTAGGGCGACGGCCTGTTCACCCTGGGGTCCCGCCGTGTTGTGGAACCCGATGTCTTGGGCTATGAATCCATCGCCGGTGATTGCTGTAAAAATCCATGGAGTGGAAGATTGTTATCTTTGATGTGAGAAATCAATTGAGTCGATCTGAAATTTTCGACAATAATGCAACAGATTCAAGAAGTAAAATAATCAGGTTGTAACTCTCAACTTTTAGATGTTGTTTGTTTGGAGTGACTTTTACCGTAGATATTTACTATTTTTTAAAACGTTATAATTCTCACAATTTATCTTTTTTTTTTTTACATCAAGCCATCTAAAAACGTTTTAAATATAATTATTGGCACTTAAAAATTCAATAAAAAAATTTCCTGGTTTTTTTAATTCAATTTCTTAATTTTCGAATTTATTGAATGAAAGTAAAGTAAAGGAAGAATTATTTCGACATTTATTGTTTGCTTTTTAATTTTAGCCTTTCGAATTTTAGTGCTATCTAAAAGTTGCCGTGTTAACATCTAAACAATGCTTAAATTATCTTTCTGCAGAAAAAGATTGATGTCAACATCTAAAGCAATGCTTAAATTATCTTAGCTAAAATGGCTTTTTCTTATGTTGCCGTGTTAAACTTGTTTCCGAATTTCCCATTTAAGTAATTTTCTCTTGAAATTTATGGGGTGTTTAACTGTTAATTATTTTTTAAAATTTATATGTGTTAAACGTTATTTTTAACTCCGTTTGTTTCGTGAAAAATGAATAATTTAAAAAATTAATTTTTGAAAAACGGTCCCTTATATGCTTGAGATAATTTATCAATAGTTCTCTGGACGTGATACATATATTTCTACACGTGCTCATGCATGTATCTGGAGAGAGTGAGAGAGAGAACTGAATGTAGAAGAGCCGGACAAAGAAGCACCCCCAGCGACACTATCATCACCGGTGATGATCGTAGAATACTTCCCGTCCCCGATCAATGTGATTCCGTCCTTGTTGGCGTGGATTTTTTCCTTGTAAAAACCCGCCTTCACGTAGATCACAAACCGGCCACCCGAAGCGGCCTGGATCGCCTCCGAGACCGTCCTGTAATTGCCTGTGCCATCCTTCGCGACCACAGCGTTCGCCTTCACTGTCGCGGCGCTCTCGAGCAACTTCCTATCTCTCTTCGACATCCAGCTCGGAAAACCCCGCCTTTCGCCAGGGCTTCTGTTCCCGTCGGTCTTCGCCGGCTTCTGCCCATGAGTGATCCGATTGACGAGGGCCAGAGCGTTGCTGGTGAGCTGAGCGAGATAGTCCATCTTCCGGGACAAACGAGTTGCGGCGTCGCTCGAGAGATCGCGACCGCGACCGCGAGGACTGAGGCCCCGGGCAGAGTCTTTGCACGATTCCTGAAGAGTCATCGCGGCACTGAGCCATGTCTGGACGTCCCCCTTGTTCTTCCCTGGCTCCTTGAGGGCTTCAAGAGACTGCTCGAGCCTCTTGAGAGAGAGGGCCTTGGTGTCTTCACAGTGATCTGGGTGAACAGGGGAAGAGGATTCACGTGAGAACATAAGAAAGTTTTAAGGAAACTGCTAGGTTGAAAATCTAACATCCCTGTTAGTTTTTAAGGAAACTGCTAGGTTGAAAATCTAACATCCCTGTTAGTTATTTCTGGATTTACGGTTGGGACTGTAGTCTCTCGTCTCCCTAAGTGTTTGTGCCAAGGAAACATTTCCCAAGTTTTAAAGTGTCACTCATATTGATAGATAAAGACCTGTGACAGCTTTTGCAAGTTGAGCTCCTTGGGTCTGGAAGAGGGAGGCGATTTGGGCAAAGTAGGAAGAAGGAAGCTTGGTCTCGAGGATGGTCTTGTTGACAAGTGCGGAGAGGATGTCCACGGAACCCGACCCGGCCAAGGTCCGGACGCACAGGGTAGGGTATCTGGTGAATCCACATTGCTCCTGCACATGCCTCGACTGTTCCTGTCCTTGGACGGCCGCGCCTGCCCGCGACATGAAGGTCCCTCCATGCACCACCATGCACGCCACCACCCACAGCACCGTACACCCTCCTCTCATAGTCCCCATGAGAGAAAGAGAGAGAGAGAGAGAGATTTCGAGAGGAGAATGAAGTTAGATTAAGTTTTTGAGGAACTCTTATAAGCACTTGAGAAGACGAGGGGTGGTATTTATAGCGTGGGAATCAAGATTCTTACTCCGTTTCCAATAAAAAAAAAGCGAGCACCATGGATATTTAAAAAGAACATATCATTAAATAAAAATTTACATTATTCCAAACTATCGAGCCTAGACAATCGCATGTTCAAGAAGAAGATTATCTATTCAAATCTGTCTTATTTTATGGATCAAGACTATTTACGTATCAATGAACTGTAGAAGGATTTTGTGTGTGTGTGTGTACACCCACTGTCACGAGGAGAAAGAGCATTTGGAGCGTTAGTTCAGGGGTCTATTCTCATATAAGCCATGACAAAGGAGGGCGGCTCCGATGCGCCTGTTCACCCCAATTCCACACGTGGGCCCCGCACGAGTTGGGGACACCCAATCTGGTACCGTTTGTACGCACGGAGGAACAAGAAGAGTTCCTTTCTCTTGTGGTCCTCCTTTTTTGGGTCAATACTTGATCTTACATTTGGATATAAATTATAGGTCTCGCATGACAGGATTTTAAACTTGGTTTTCTTGTACTATTTGATCCTACAAGATGGTGATCAGATTGTTCATGCAAGTATTCTTTCACGTTAAAGGTTTGATAAAGGGGCGAAGGGCAATGTTGATAAATATGTTATAAAAATCTAACCATAAAACTTAAGCTATAGGTAAATGGAGATCACATGAATATAAAAAGCACGTAGGACCCATTGCAAAATAATGTGGGATAACAACTTCAACACTTTTAATTTTTGAGTTATAAATGTGAGCACTATCGTCATTTTATAGTCAATTATTACGTGTGAGGGCGGAATAATTTCTAATAGCAAATTACTTGACACAATGGATGGATGGATGGAGGGAGGACCTCCAACTCAAGCATGAAACCAATCTTGACTCAACAATCGATATTCGTTATCGAGACAAGCCAAGGGAACAACCTTTACTTTAGGTTAGGTTGGTATTGGCATTCATGCAATTCCCCCGTCTATCGATCGATCATGAGAGTATGCATTTAGTCAGCACATAGCAAACGAAAAAAGCATTCGCCCTAGATTGGATTTTCTTCCTCCAAAAAAAAATTTGCTTATCAATTGACCCCTATCCCTGTTCATTCGGTCAAAGTCTCCACCGCCTTTTCAAGCCCCTCTACTGAGAGGCGCACCATGTCGATGGGAATCGGTAAAGACTTTCTTGTACACGTCCTCGAGGGTAGCTTTCATGGCAGTCATCACTACTGTCTCCGGAGTAGAGCTGGAAAATGGGTAGGTCGGGTCGAATATGGTCCGACCTATATTGACTATCTGACCCATATTGATCCATATTTAATGACTCAAACCCGACTCGACCCGTTTTGACCCATATTATCAAAGCATAATAATATTTTAAGAAAATAATATTACTAAAATATTTTCCAACCCCGGCACCGGTCCCTGCACTGGCCCTGTTCCTAGCCCTTGCCCCGACCCCATCCTTGATCCCTATCATCGGCCCCGGTCCAGGTCTCGGCCCCAGCTTCGATCCCGACCCCAGCTTCGATCCCAGCCCTAGTCCCAAGTCCCGATCTCAGTCGCCGGCACCCGCCTCGGGTCCCGACTCTAGCTCCAATCCGGGCCCCAGCCTTGGCCCCGACCCCAATCACGGCTCCGACCCCGACCCCAGCCCCGGTCATGGCCTTGGTCCCTGGACCCAGTCTCGGTCTCGGGATCCGACCTCGAGGTCGGCGCTGGGACCCCGACCCCGGCCCCAATCTCGAACTCGGGACCCGATCGTCGGCACCAGCCCCTGGTCCCAACCCCGGTACTCCACCCGGGTCCCGGGTCACGGTCTCAGCCCAGGTCACGGTCCCAGCCCCGGCCATAGTCACGGCCATGGCCCCGACCTCGACCCCGACCCTGACCCCATCCTGGGCCACGATTGCAGCCATGGCCCCGGCCCCGGTCTCGGGACCCAGCCCAGGTTCGCTCGGCCACAGTCACGGCTACGACCTCGGCCCCGGTCTCGAGACCAGGCCCTGGCACTCAACCAGAGTCCCGGCTGTGCCCCTCGGACCCGATCACGGCGTCGGCCCCGGTCAAGGCCCTAGGCCCCGATCCCGGCCCTGGTCGCTGGTCTCAATCCCTATCCCGATCTTGGCCTCGATCGTCGACCCCGGCTTCGGTCTCCGGGACCATTTGTAACTTGTGGAAGTATGTTGTCCTTATGGGTCAAAAGTGGGTCCAATATGGGTTGAAGATTGATTTAAGTGTGACCCATTTTTAGTGAATCATTTAAAAGTTAATGATCCATATTCGACCTATTTTATACAAATATGGGTCAAATATGGGTTTGTGACCCATATTGCCACCTATAATTCACAGTGATGCACACGACGCGCAACCTCCCGGTTAGGAGACGTGGTTGGAGGAAATTTCCACTCATTAGAAATGAAGTAACATTCACAGGACGAGGGAATGGCCATTCACCTTCTGCTCTCACTTATGTTCTCATCATCAAATTACTTGGCCTTCCAAACCCTATATCTCACATGAATTTTACGAGAGAATCCATGTATTGCACCATGCGGTTGTCCAACAGCTTAAATAACGCTACGAGTGAAAAAAACTTTCAGATACGCAGCACAGCAATGAAATAAAAAATAACTCCTGAAAATCGATCTTTTCCCATCGCAAAACAATCGAGGTATAAATTCTTGTCAATATTTCTTTTGAAAATGACTCCACAAGGAAGAGAATCGTCCCGAGAAATCGAGACCACCGTGTTTGGCGGGCTTTCCGCGATATTCATTTGATCCGATCGATAGGCTTGCATGAAAAGCTCGGGCCATCTTCAACAAGGCGTGCTTGTTTAGGTCATGTCTAGCGGAAGGTTGTAGGGACTAGAAGGGGTTTGCCAAAGCTTGGTGGTTTCAATGCGAAATAATTTTCGAATACGTAAATATGATAATGGTATTCAAAATAAAGGTTTGCACAAAAAAAACAAGTTTTGCTAAGCACGTTTAATACATAACCTTGTCTAACACTCTTACTCCCCATGCTCTAGTTAATGCAACTTTTGTCTTCAAGCCAAAGTCCCACGTCCAACTTTTCCTCCTTTCAAGCTTGTGCCAGCTTGCATGGTGTGAAAGAAAGTTGCGCCACAATCCAACAAACCGCCTTTAAATGTGAACAAAAACTGTCGCAACTTGTTTTTTCGTTTTTTTTTTCAAATATTAATATCAAAATCAATTTTATAATTCCACTAGCCTCCCTTAAAATTGATTTTGAAAAACCATAATACCAAGCATCGTCTTTAATTTATCGAACAAATCCGCCTTTCATGATTTTGTCCGGATATCTGCAATCTGGTCTTCGGACCTACAAAAATCAAATTCAATCTCACCATCTTTGACCAATTCACGAATATAGTGATACTTGATGTCAACATGCTTGCTCCTACTGTGGAAAACGGGATTCTTGACTAATGCAATTATCGATTTATTATCGCACATCAATATGGTAAGATCCTTCCACTCATGCATCAATTCGTTAAGCATCATCCGAAGCCATATCACTGGGCATATTGCCGAAGTTATTGCTATATATTAAAGTTGTCAGTGTAAGAATATAAAACTCCATGATCACGAGTTCCACTAACGTATCGCAGAATTCTTTTTGCTGCTTGCAAATGGAATTTGTACGGTGTCTCCATGGACCAACTAATAATTCTCACGCCATACATAATATCCGACCTCGTAGAGGTCAAACATCTTAAACTGCTAACAATACTTTTAAAATAAGTGGGATTTACTAGCTCACCGGTTCCTTCTTTCTTCAACTCCATCCGTTCTGCTAAGTCCGAATTGATTTGAGCGATTCCGTACTAAATCGCTTCAAAATGTCACTATCATATTTTTATTGCGAAACAAATATAACATCATTTGTTTGCTTCACTTCAAGGTCTAGAAAATACGACATCAATCCCAAATCTGTCATCTCGAATTGACTTCTCATGGCTTCCCTAGATTTCGCAAACATTTTTTCACAGTTCCTGTAAATATCATCATCTACATAAAGGCATATAATGATGAGATCACCATTAGTATTTGACTTGATATACAATGTATACTCATATGGGCATTTTTGAAAATCTTGTTTCAATAGGTATGTATCGATCCTCGAATACAAAGCTCGAAGTGTATGTTTTAGCCCGTGTAATGCTTTCTTTAGCTTGTAAACTTGATTTTCATGCCCTTTCTTCACATAGTTTTATGGTTGCTCCACATAGATTTCCTCATCGAGGAAATCATTGAGAAATGCAGATTTCACATCTATTTGATGGATCTTCAAATGGTTTTGAGCTGCTAGTGCTAATATCATTCGAATGGTATCCATTCAAGTCATTGGTGCAAATACTTCAAAATAATCAATACCTGGCTTTTGCTTATAGCCTTTTACAACCAGCTTGGCTTTGTAACGATCCACCTGACCATCAGGCTTGTACTTTGTCTTGTACACCCACTTGACACCAATGGGCTTCTTATCAGGTGGTAAAGAAGTCAGCACCCACGTGTTATTCTTTTCGATGGAGTGGATTTCTTCATCCATTGCTTGGATCTACTTCCCATTTGTAGCTGCATCATCATAGGAAATGGGTCACATTCAGCAAATAAACAAAAAGTTGCCATTGTTTCATCAATGACATCAATGACATCGTCACTCTCATTATCATTATCTCCTGTGACCACATAATCCCTAAATTTTACTAGAATCTATCGCAATCGTTACGAACGTAGAACCAACGGTTCTGAAATCGTTGTTGGTGAAGAAGATGAGCTGCCAGGTGAAACGATGGAACTTCAGTTGGAAAGTCTTCAAACTTTCTTGCAGCTAGTTTATCTTCAATGGTGATGTTTTTAGAATTACCTTTCTGGTTCTAGTCACAGGCTTTATGTTAAAAAAAAAAACAGAACATTTATGCTGGTAATTACATTCTCTGTGACTGGATTATATAGCCTATAACCCTTTGTTACTTCACTGTAACCAATGAAGATGCACTTTTAGCTTTTATCGTCCAACTTTTTCCTTTGTTCGTGTGGTACATAGGGATATACAACACAACAAAATACTCGTAGGAACGAAACATCTGACTTGTTGCCGGTTCAAGCCTCTTCTGGAGATCTTCCGAGAACACTTCTCCTTGGACATCTATTTAGGACAAATACAGCACAAGAAATAGCTTAGGCCCAAAATTTCTTTGCTAAACCTTTAACCTTGAACATACTTATTGTCATTTCAAAAATTATTGTATTCTTTCTTTCTGATATACCTTTTTGTTGAGGAGTATAGCTAGCAGTCAACTGACACTTTATTTCATTAACTTTACAATATTTGTCAAATTAATTGAAAGTAAAATCTCCATCTCTATCTGATCTCAAAGTATTTAGACTAAATTCGCTATGTTTATCAGCATAGACTTTAAATTCTTTAAATTTGCCTAAAGCTTCAGCTTTTTCTTTCAAGAAATATATCTATATATTTCTGGTAAAATCGTCGACAAAAATTAATGCATACATTTTTTGTTCGATTGATTCTACCTCAACTGGGCCACAAATATCTATACGTACTAGCTTCAGACACTGCTTGGCTCTACTGACTTTTCTAATTGGGAAGGATTCTCGATGTTGTTTTTCAACGAGACATTCTTCACATGGATTATCTGGACTATCGATAAGAGGCATTCCAATCACAATCTTTTTCTGGATCAATAGCTTTAGTGCACGAAAATTTAGATGGCCAAAGTGAAGATGCCGTAACCACTTGCTATCTTTGGCCACGGCTTGAAGATTCAATAAAGACTTCGTCTGGAGAGATAGAGGGAACATTCGGTTCTTTATCATATGCACCGCCATGATCAACTTATCGTTTACACCTCTAATTGCGGAAACTCCATGTTCAATGTTAACTTTGTGGCCTTTTTCTAAAAGTTGCACAACACTAAGTAAATTTCAGAAAAGTCCTGGCACGAAAGAAACATCTACAACTGTAACATTAGTACCATATCTGGATTTGATATCAATGTTACCTTTGCCCATCACAAGAATTTTTGATTTATTTCCGAAGTTGACTTCACCACCAACTGTTTCATCCAGCTGCGAAAATAGCTCTTTTCAACCGCACACGTGATTGCTGCACTCGGTATCGATATACCAGATATTGGTGTCACCGGTACTCAAGTCATTCATTTTGCATGCTAACACAACGTTTACATCAGTATTGATGACATGTACATGTTCTGGCTGCTCATGCCTTATGTTTGTTCGACATTCGGATTTGTAATGTTTGAATTTGTTGCACTTAAAACACTTGAGGCATGAGAGCCAAAACATGTACATGTCATCAATGCTGATGTAAACGTCATGTTCTGGTTGCTCATGCCTCATCGCCCTTGTATGGTTTTTGCAGAATATCACACGCCACTTTCGCCATCTCTACGCACGATATTTTTTTTTTTCAAATAGCATCTCTTCCACAACTTGAAAAATCGCATATAATATTTTCTGATCTTTCTTTCGGGACTCAATCAACGAATCCTTATCTTCCTTTTTCAAAGCGTTAAACTCCTTGGTATCGGCTACTTCGGTGTAGCCGGTCTGTTTCACAAATACTGCGATTTTAACATAACCTTCGTCTAAACTTACCAGTTGTTAAACGTCCAACTTCTCCTCCTTTCAAGCTTCTGCCAGCTTGCATAGTGTGAAAGAGAGTTGCGCCACAATTCAACAAACCGCCTTTAAATGTGAACAAAAACTGCCGCAACTTGTTTTTTTTTTTTTAAATAACAAAATATTAACATCAAAATCAATTTTATAATACCAACAAAGTCGTGGTCCTGTTCTTGTTTTTGGATGGACCCGATTTCACGTTCCATGTCAAATCTCATGCAAATTAGCCTTCGCGGACTCCAAATTTCCTCGGACGCAATTTTATTCATGTACCAGTATTTTCTTCCTACTCAAATTTTGGACGATGGATCGACCCGTTTGGCAGATCCTTTAAGAGACTATACGTAGTGAAAGTCACGTTGAACACAAAAACTCACGCATTTATCTAGGTAAAACAATAGTGCGTGTGTGTATATATATATATATAAAAGCTCTATGTTAACCCTAGTTGTCCAACCATTTATCAAACCGTGCCCACCAGGACTAGGGTTGAGCATGGTTCTATATTGGAATTGGGAACCGGATTGTTAGGAATGGTCAGGTTCCAAATTTAAAGGCATGCAGGACAGATTTCAGGTTCTAAAAATTGGAGAACTGATTTCAACGGGCAGGTTCCACGTATCATGGGATCGGAAACAAATCTTTGTGTTTTTCTTATTTTATATTTTTGCGCTATTTTGCGGTATTCCATGACATCTAATGGCGAGTATATAATCTGAAGCCAATAATTTGATCTTTCATTTTTAGTTATATTCATGATCGAGGTTTTTAATTTGTTAATGTTTCATATGATTGGTCTGTCTAAATATGAGTTGTGATTAATGACTTATGAATGGAATGATTCACTGTAATCGTTCAATTAAGAATATAAGTGGAACCTGGAATCGATTGAAAACCATGGCAAGGTAGATTCCATGATATGTAGCGTAGGTTCCAGTTTCTAAAAATTGGAGAATTGACTCCAACGGATAGGTTCCAACTTTCAGATGGAACTTGGACCGAATCCTGAAATCGCTCACCCCTAATGACGACCTTAACCCTAAAATTACTTTATGAAAGCATCCTCCGCTCTCCAAATTAAAATCAGAATGGACCCCCGAATGAAATTTGTTCTCTCTCGCTATCCGTGGGGATTGGAAGTCCACCAGCGTGAAAACGATTACGTTCGGAAGCTACTTTCAGCGCGAGGAGACGGACTGCACAGGGAGGAGGGAAAGCAAAGATGGCTATGGTTCGATCCTCGTCTGTTCTTTAGGAGTTGGAAATCTACGAGGTTCATGAAGAAGGGAAGAGAAGGAAAAGGCCAAGAGAAAAGGCGAACTTTGGTGGACTGGAAATGGGTGGATCGCGATGCGTGCCCTCACTCCTTGTGTCCCCAACCTGAATTTCCATTGTCTTGTTTATGGAGAACTATCTATTCGTCACGTTCATGCGGGAATCTCTCTAGTCCACATGTTTTTGGATGATATGATGCTCTCCTACAAATTGCTATCGTGTAATAACAATCATCTTCCCCTATTATTTCGAGATTATAGATTTCGAAATCCCAGATAAAATAATTAAATATTAAACCACGCTTTCATATAAATAGCTTAAGCTAATATAATAATTAGCTGTAATCCCAAAAAAATCTCACATGGTATAAGAGTTGGAGATTTTGAGTTCAAGTTTTTTCAGATACCATTTGTCTCCCAGATCAAATATTTATGTGCGCGCGTGTACACACACATATATAGATTATCTTGATTGAATCTCTCGCGTACCTTGGTCGAATTGCCTCTCACCTGGAAGCTCACCTTCTGTGGCTTCTTCTATTCTGAAGCTCTCAGTGCTGGAGGATTTCTTGAAGCACACCTTTGGCTCTTAGTCTCTCTGGCTGCGTGTAAGCTCACTTTTGCTATGATGGCTTGAGGCCTTCTCTGATCCGAGGGTATATTCTTCTGAGTTCTGACATCAAATGCTTCATCAAATGCCTTTATAAAAACTTATTGCATGATTCGTGATATTACTCTTAAATGATTCATAAATAAATCTAACATTCCAAGAAGATAGATTTCTAAAAACAGGAATACTTTTTAAAAACAACACTACAATAATGACCAGTCTAGAGAGCCAAACAGTCATAGTCATCGGCATCGGCATCGTCATCGGCATCGAGGTAACCAACAGACAATAGAAAACTATTCGCATGATCGGCAACTCCCTCGAAGTGGATTCGGT
Source organism: Rhodomyrtus tomentosa (assembly GCA_028455895.1). NCBI lineage: Eukaryota > Viridiplantae > Streptophyta > Magnoliopsida > Myrtales > Myrtaceae > Rhodomyrtus > Rhodomyrtus tomentosa. Next base: position 40,682,590 of record JAPCWY010000004.1, read on the forward strand.
TTAATTTTTAATACCTTCATCTAACGATTTAAACTTTTTTAACAATTAATATACTTCAAGTTGCGCGCGATACCCGTGCGCTGGACAAAGCTGCGCGCCACTACGACAATCAAGGCTTGCTTGCCTGCTTTTTTTTTTTGCTTGCATTTTTTTTTATTTGTCACTAATATGCGATGAATTTTTATGGTTTTTTTCTATTTAATTTTTTTAAAAATTACAAAATTAGGTTAAAAGAAAATTACCGATTTGGGTTTCGCACGCCACTTCAAGTTCGATGTAGAATTCGTCCAACGACACGTTCGTCGTAGAATTCATCGTTAATAAAATTCATCACTAAAAAAAATAATTTTTTGTATTTGTTGCCAATTTGCGACAAATTTCTACGTTTCATATTTTGCACAAATTTCATCGCGCGACACGTTTATATTTTGCGACAAACTCATGCGACACGTTTGTCGCATGATATAAAGTATACATTTTCAACGACACGTTCGTCGCAAAATATATACTTAGTGTGCTTCATAGTGACGCCTAACATGTCATTGGAAATATACGCTTTAAATCGTGCGACAAACGTGCCGCATATTTCGTTGCAAAATATGTACTTTGAGTGTTGCGCAAGACTCGTGGCAAAGTTCCTCACAATGCGCTTGCGCCTTTTGTGGGATTTAAAATATATATTTCGCGACGAAATTTGCGGTATGTTTGTTGCAAATATATAGCTTAGAAATTCATCGCATATTGGTGACAAATACAAAAAAATAATTTTTTGTCTAAAAATATAAAATAATTGAAAAAAGGAAAAAAAAAAAGATTTTAACTACGAAAATTAGTGAAGAAAAAGGAAGTTCTCGCTAATTTGCAACGAAACATCATATTTTTAGCAAATTTCATCGGAAAATATATAACGTACATTTCCAACAACACGTTTGTCGTAAAATTCATCGCTAATAAAATTCGTCGCATATTGGTGACAAATACAAAAGAAAAATTCCAAGAAAAAAAAAGCAGGTAAAGCAATCATTTATGCAGCGTGCCACTACTTGCGCGCTGCACAAAGCAGCGTGCGAGATGAAATCGGTAAATTTTTTTTTTAATCTAAATTTGTAAGTAATTTTTTTTAATTAAATCGAAAAAAAAAACCCACTCTTCCCCCTCTTCTAAATCTGTCGGTGGCCATTCTCTTAGTGGGAAAAGAAAGTGGCGATCGGTTATTGAGATCGACGCATCAAACGTTTGAGAGAAAGGACCGCACGCCGAAGCTGGCGAGCAACCACGAAATGTCACGGCACTTGCTATTTCGTTCTTGGCTTTCCCGGGGGGACACAAGCACATGGAAAAGGCAGTTTCACTAAGCGCACTCACAGTTGGATCAATCCCGATCCAAGGTATAATTGCCGTTCAGGCTAAAGCTTTTCGAAAGTTTTTGTCTGCCGGACATTGGATGTAGTGACATGCCTGATTTGTCAACGTTTAAGATAATATATTTCGACACATTCTACATGTACGGACATGATACAAGGATACTGCATGTTCCTCGTTTGCCATACTATGCTATCCAGTCGCGGTTTCGTTATACTTTTCGAGTTTTCATCCTTATACGTACTTAAGCCACGGAAAAAGCGTCGCTGAAAGGGTTTTGAGAGAGGTCGCCGTGCGATTGTCACTCAATATGTTTGTCATGAGATCAATGCAATGTCACTATACATGGCCAAGGAAATTATAAGGAAAAAATAAAAAGTCTATGAATAAATTGACAAAATTATCAAAATATTTATAAAGATATGTCATTATAAAAAAAATAAAAAATGACCAAGAGACAGAGGCTGGCGAGATTGATCCTCACCATGGTTGGGCGAGGTCGCGGGGCTCGACCCCATTAACCTCAGCCTCTAGTCGATAGTGAGTTGAAGGAAAGAAGAAAATAAAAATAAAAATAAAAATATATTATTAAAAATTGATCACAGCTGAAATAAAAAAAAAACGAAAGGTTTAAAAATTGAATTGTTAAAAAAGAGAGAGTAAAATTAAGTTGATATAATTATAATAAATTTATTATTCATATTTTTTTTTACGAAACAAACCGACAGTACGTACTAATTACCGTCAAATCACCTTACAGTTCATATTAGCACGAATCACTCCATTATCTTGGAGTCCTCCAATGGAAAGAGTTTCACTTTTCTATCAGGGACTTCCCTTTTTGCCCTTTATTGTTCCCCCCTTTCTTCAAACACCCGCTCTGATGATTCGGACGGCACTAAAATTAAACTTATCGGCTGCGCCACGTGGTGCTTTCTGCTTCCCGGAAATCGATCAAGATAACACTTTGGATTTGCTTTTATTGCTTGTTTTATTGCGCTTCTTTTGGGCTAAAATGGCCCGTGAACTTGGACTTGGGCAGTCCGTTTGGTGAACTTCAAATATTTTTGCGCCTTGTCTTTTTGACCTCCTATGTAAAAGCATCTTAGAAAAAGTTAGGAGCTTCAAAACATTGGTTTGGAATATATATATATATATATATATATATATATATATATATATATTGTGAAGAAAAGCACATCACGATTGCAAAAGAAAAAGAAAAAAAGAAAAACAATGTTGAAAAGCAAAGGATTGCGCTCAATTAACATTCTTTCACATTAGATTTTGTTTGTTTCACGGAAATCAACTTCAACAAAACTTTTTGTTGAATTTTTTTGACTTTTAATATTTTCCATCAATAGAAAAAAAAACACATCCAAAATTGAGAAGAGGAAATCCTTTCTCCCTACCTCTCTTCCATGCACTCATTCACATTTCTTTTCTTTTTACTTGTTAAGGAAATCGATCTTCTATATATATATATATATATTATCATTTATGTTATTGTTTTCTTTTCTTTCTTCCTTTGCCTATCACCGCAATGACGATGGTTAGCAACTGGCGATGAGTAAGGGACAAGCCTAGCTGGCCTCGGTGAGGCTCAACCTCACCAGATCCAACGAGGTGGAGCTTGCCTGAGGCTTGCGAGCTCGTCCCTCGACTGTCACCGATGACCGACAAAGGAAGAAAGAGAAGAAAAACAAATTAAAAGTTCGATATGTTTGGTAATTTCCTCCGGAAACAAATAAGATTTTCCTATTCACTTTCAGGTGGTATCTAGATACTGAAAAAAATATTGTCATTTTCCTAAAATATGACTTTCCAGAAAATATTTTTCAGAACCGTCTTATTCTTCGCAAAACAAATAGAGCATTCTCTTCTTCTAATTGTCTGTTACATGCATATTATACGGTGATAATCACCATTTTATATGGGAAAATTATAAATAAAAGTTCAAACCCTATCGCATTTGTGCTAGTTGAGTCCAAAACTTATCGCCCTCGTCGGAAGCAAGAGAGGGTCACGGTTCTTGTCACCCAAATCTTGGCGAGGCCGTAGTAACCACAAGTGAGGCTTCCTCGCTTGTGGCCCACGAAGGTGTTGTAGCCCTTGCCAAATTGCAACAAGGTCGCCGACCACCAAAAAAAAAAAAAGAAGGAAAAGAAAGGAAAATAAAAATATTAAAAATGCTAAAAATATATTAAAAAATTATCCAAGTTAGCACTCATATAGGATGGCTAGTGTTTACATCAATTAGCAAGGAAAATTATCAAAAAAGTCCTAAGCCTATTGTAATTGTGTCAATTTAGTCCTAATTTTTTTTTGTCGATTCAGTTCTAAATCTTTTGTAATTGTGTCAATTCAGTTTATCCAGTTAATTTTGATCTGCCAGCGCCAATCACTAGCGACATAATAATTTTATTATTTTTAATTTTTTGTTTCTTTCTCTCTCTCTCTCTCTCTCTCTCTCTCTCTCTTCTCATATTCTTATTTTTAACTCTAACCATGGTCAGAGGCGATTGCTAGCGATGTGGGCCTCGCTAGCCTCAGGCGAAGGTTGCCCTCACGGCCACCAGCAACGGGCGAGGCTGACTCATGGAAGCGATAAATAAGAAATCAATTTCTCAAAATACTCTGAATTCGATTAATGAAAGTCTGAATATTACAAATAGAGGACGTCTATATATATAGACAGGACTCAAAAGGAATGCGGATAACTAAAGATAACATTAATTGAATCTAATCTAATCTAAGCGAATCTAAATCAAAGACAACAGATAATTGAAACATTCGAAATTGCCTAAAATAGAAAACTGACTGAAAAGTGATCTAAATGACTTCAAAATGCTAAAATCCATCATATCACACAGCAAAGCATTGATTTTGAATCAGACGGCCGTTTCACTTCAATCGATCAATTTTGAGTGCGATTCGAGATCGTTTGACCCAAGATCCGAAATTATCGGTAAAGTATCGCGGACTTCTGGCGATCCAATTTGTCAATAAAATCACATGTCAGCTGTTCTACATTAGAGGCTTGCCTTGTCATGGTTGTGTGAGGCCGAGTCTCACTAACCCAGATCTAGCGAGGCTCGACTCACCGTCGATAAGACCTTGTCGCCTAGCGACGACAAGTGCAAGCATTGCCAGATGTAGGCTGGCGAGGCTTGGGACTTGCTCTTGTTGCCGGTACTAGATGCCTGAAGATGAAGTTGCCACAAGGCGAGATGGAAGGATAATGACGACGAAGGCGAAGGGACATTTGGATCAGCTTTTCGGTCACGAGACAAAATAGTTCAAGCCGGTCGTTTGTCATCATCGTGATTTTCATTCTTCACCATCGCCAGACAGAGGGAGGGGAAGACAAAAGGAGACCATCGCTGGATAGAGGAAGGAGAAGATAGAAGAAAAAGAAAAGAAACAAAAAAAAAGGAGAGAAGAAAATGAAAAATATAATATAAAATATTATTAACAAAATTATATCGCAGGAGGGCCTCTATCAACCGGCGTCCACATTAGTGTCGGTGAGCCAAAATTGATCGGATGAATTGAATTATCACAATTGCAAAACGTTTAGGACTGAATCAGCCAAAAAAATGAGGATTGAATCAGCATAATTGCAATAGATTTAGTATTTTTTTGGTAATTTCCCCTCAATTAGCAAAATATAAAAAATATTTAGAATTGAACTGACAAAGACAATGAATTTTGAATCTATTTTTCATGTAATATTTCGGTTCTATGCTACCAACCTTATGATCCACGTCTAGCTAATTGAAATACGCAACATGGGCTTCAACCATCCAGGGACGGCCAAGAAGCTGCAGGCCATGATCTGGGTTTTTCTCCAGGAGAAGTTTTGTCCCGAAATATTTTGTCATTCTCACATATTGAACTCACATATGTCCAACATCATCCCTACTCGTTTCCCTAGCAGTAATCTTTCCGAACATAGAGCTTCCATCAGCAAACCTGAATAAGGTTTGTCGTCTCTTTTGTCCCACCATGCATAGCCGAGGAAAAAGAAGAGATGGCATCGTACACAGTGAACAGTATGACTTTGTTGTAGTCATGCAGCCTCCCCTCGATAAAGCATTGGAATATGATTATCATAACAAATTTGTACACTTCTGTTGTACACTTTTATTCAGATATACTGAAGGAAAAGTACACTTTCAATGCTTTTTTATCTATAGGTTGGCATGCTAATGCCATCTGCACATGTACAATGCCATCTTTATGTTAGGACTGGACACACAAACAAAACAAAATAGATAATAAATGTGAGAAAGAGAAATCGAAGATGGGATGGGAGATGTTGGCCTACAACATTAGAGAATTCTATTATAATCACATCGCACATCTTTTTATTACAAGTCTCACTTACAAGAGAAAGATATTATACTTAAACGACATAAGTAAACCCCAGAGGTCGAGAAAGTCCTAGGCTACTCAGTAGTCTTTCATGGGTCCAAATCCAAATTATTAATAAATTATGGATCCAAATTATAAAAGTCTTCGGGTGGATCTTGTGCCTTCCTGTCATTTTTTCGAAAAAGACGAGACATCTAAGTCATACAAGTAAAGAGATCTATTCATTGATAAGAAAAAGAAGAAAAGTGAACGGTGATTGAATTGATGATAAAATCAAATCCTGGGTCGCGAACAATGATTCGATTGATGATAAAGAAAGAGAATTCTTGATTCAATTTTTCACCTTAATGACAGAAAAAATGATTTATCAAATTCTATTGAGTTTGACTCATGGTGATCATTTATCAAAGAATGACTCTGGTTATCAAATGATTGAACAACCAGGAGTAATTTACTTACGATACTTAGTTGACATTCATAAAAAGTATCTAATGAATTATGAGTTCAATACATTCTATTTAGCAGAAATACGGATATTCCTTGCTCATTATCAGATAATCACTTATTCACAAATCTCGTGTGGGGCTAATAACTTTCATTTCACATCTCATGGAAAACCCTTTTCGCTCTGCTTAGCCTTATCCCTCTTTAGGGGTATTTTAATAATAGGTTCTATAGAAACTGGACAATCCTATTTGGTCAAAAACCTAGCGACAAACTACTATGTTCCTTTCATTACAGTATTTATGAACAAGTTCTTGGATAACAAACCTAAAAGTTTTCTTATTGATGATATCGATATTGAGGACAGTGACGATATTGAGGATGGTGACGATATTGATCGTGACCTTGATACGGAGCTGGAGTTTCTAATTAGGATGAATGCGCTAACTATGGATATGATGCCGGAAATAGATCGATTTTATATTACCCTTCAATTCAAATTAGCTTTTGGGGGGTGGTTGGCGTGGGGTGGGGTGGTTTTGTGTTATGAACCACGTCCCCGACCCTTAAAGCTATCTTCAAATGCGAGCGCGAGGCAGTTTTTGGGTCTTCTCTTCAACCACACGCATGGCAAAACAGGACAAAAGAAGAAGTAGATGGATTCCACGTCAAGCAAAACATGTTCCTGATTATGTTTTAGTGAGATCTAAAACGGGAGTCTCACTGTTTTCTAGATACATGGGGTTGGCTCGCCGCAGGGCAGCAAGCTTTAAAAGAAAAGCCCTAAATGCAATGTGGACGACATCCCTCGTGTGCACTAATTATTGCAATTTTCACTTGTATATGGAGGAGGCAAACTGAAAACCGTAGCTGTAGAGAGAGAGAGAGAGAGAGAGAGATGGCTTCTCATATTCCTTCCTTAGAGAAAGTATCCACGTTCATCGTGATCATAATCACCATCGTTCGCTTTGCGCTCTGGGCTTCCTCTGCCGCCGCCTCAGTCGACGGGGTTCCAAATGGTGGAGACCTGGTGTCGGCAGCCTGCAGTCGCACTTTGTACTTCGATGTTTGCGTAGCATCGCTCCGATCCGACCCTCGCACTGGCACGATGGTCGATCTCGCGGGGCTCGCCGCCATTGCACTGGACCAGAGCATTTGCCACGGCGAGCAAACTGTGACGGTCATCGCGGACATGCTGAGGGCCAACGGTTCTTCCGGCGATGATCAGTCCCTATTGAGATGCTTGAGCGACTGCGAGGAGGAATACACTGATGCCATCGAGAATCTAAAGGAGTCAGCGCAGGCCATGAAGGAGGGGAAGTTCGACATGGTGAACTCACTCGTGTCGGCCGCGATGACGGACTCCGACACTTGTGAGGACGGGTTGAAGGAGATGGCCGTCTACTACTCACCGTTGAGCGAGAGAAATGTGCGGTTTTTCAAGCTGTGTAGTAACTTTCTGGCGATTTCAAGGCTTTTGCTTTGATCCATCATGTTATCTCATCTTTAATTTGCTCGATACCTATAAGTTTATAAGGTGTAAGAAGTATATTTGGACATTCATGAGAAGATTAACCTGCAAATTTCTTCCAATTTTTCTCCAACAAAAAAGGCATGATCAGTTGTTCTAACAAATTGCGTAGTTGAGTTCCTAGCGTGATCGATCAACGACAGAAGATTGTATAAAGGACCAGGATTTTCACATTGTAAGAGTCTACCAACGAAGCATGCCAGGTTTTTTTCCTCCCTCCGCACAAAATCGATTTCAGTGATCACTTTCCCTGTACAATCCACATTCATTAGTCCGATACTCCGATAGATTTAGTTATTCAGGCCCAAGCGGACGGGAACATCGGCTCCCTTGATCCAGTCCGCATCCAGGAAGGTGCCGACGGTGAACTTGGCTGCATCCTGCTTCTGGATCTTCTTGTAACCGGGCCACTTCACTCGGGCATCCAGCTTTGCGCCCGGCCCCTTGTTGTTGAACTCCGCGTAGTACAAGGTCTTGAGAGCGAACTCACCCTCCCACGGCATCCAGCCTGCCGGGTCGATGAAGTCCTCGATCGTTGACTCCATGATGATGGTCCTCGAGAACTCCTTCCAGGGCCGGCCCAGGTAGGTCCGGATCTTGGACTTGACGGGGATGAGCTTCGGGTCGGCTGTGATGCGGCAGTTCTGGAGGACAATCCCCGTGGTCTCGCGCCTGTCGTAACGCCCCTGTGCTGTGACGATGTTCTGCTGGTTGTCTAGGGGCTTGCGCACGATGATCAGGCAATTCTGGAAGATGGCTGTAGCGTCCCCGAAGATGAAGTCAACCGTGCCAGCAATCACACAGCTGCGGTAGAACTGACGGTGGGTCTGCACGTACAGGGTGTCCTGGTATCCCTCGAACCTACAGTTGAGAAAGATGGCGCGGTCTGACTGAACTCGGATGGCCACCGCCTGGTGCTTCTCCGGGCCTGCCGTGTTCCTGAACCCCATGGCCTGGGCCATAAAGCCCTCTCCTAGAGCAGCTGTCACAACATTGAACATGTAAGAGTCAAATTTTTATCCGCATGAGCGAACTCCCACTTAGAGTATAACGAAATCATAGAGTTCCCTAAATTTTCCTTAATTCTTATCTGAAGACTAATAAATGAAATACATTGTCGCCTACGACATTGTCGAGGCTGTAGAGATTGGTAAATTTGTGACTAGCGGCAAAGTTATAGATGCATACTGAAACTCGCTGTCTGGAAAGTCCTGACTCCATCGACAAAGTTCTTGTTCCCAGTGACGATGGTCTTCTGCGACCCATCCCCGTACATGGTCACGTTAACCATCTTCTTCGTCACGGTGATGTACTCATCATAAACTCCTTCTTTGATGTAGATGACGTACCTGCATTTGTGTATCAAACCGAATAAGTCAATCTCCAGAAAGCATTACCCGGGCGGGAGAGCCTTACGAATGTTGAAGAGAATAAGGTTCAACAGCAGGATGTTTATTAGAAAAGCCAGCTTGATTCGATCAGAACGGGAAGTAGCTCATCAAGAATTATTCGTTACCTTCCGGTGTACTTCTCTGGCATCGCCGCCAATGCCTCGGAGATAGTCTTGAATTTCCCACTGCCATCCTTTGCCACGACAACAGTCGGGGTCAATTTCGGGCCGCGCTTTACCTTCAACATCCTCCTCTCCTCTTGATTCATCCAGCTAGGAAGGCCGTCCTGATCCACAGCTGGCAGGGTCGATGCCTCCTTCTCGAGTAGGCGTCGGGCAGCTCCTGGAACTTGGAACGTGGAAAGAAAAGAAGACACCTCCGAGATGATGGCAAGGGAGTTGCTGGTGAGTTCCTCAGCGATCTTCATCGTCTTCTGCATTTCGGTCTTCAGTTTCCCGTCGGGGAACCCGTCGACGCATGCGTGCTGGTAGGACATCACGGCACTCAACCAGCTGTTCAAATCAGGGGTCTTGGAGGAGAACTTTCCAATACTGTCGCCGAGGTTGTTCACGGAGAAGCCTAGCTCTTCCACGGCATCCTCCAGCAGCAGCTTGCAATCCTCAAACGCGGCCTTCTCTTTCGGGGTCGAGAATTCGAACTTCTTCGTCTTGTTGAAGGCCCCCTCGACCTCGTCAAAGGCAGCCCCGATTGCCACCTTGAGGAGGTCCTTGGGTTGGGTTAAGTTCGCGTCGGACTTCACCGCCTTGTCGAAGGTGTTGGTGCAAGTCTCCTGGTAATCCGTCGAGGAGCATATCATCTTTATCATCTTTTGGGAGTGGGAAATCTGACTTGTCGGCTTGGCCGGGGCAGCATCGTTTGCGGTGCTGGCGGTGCCCGATCTCTGCATGACAGCAATGACGCAGCCGGCCACGACTCCGGCGAGGGCGAGAGACGAGACCACGGCAATCGCGATCCGTTTTCTCAGCTTCTGCTTCCTCTCAGCTCGCCGCCGCTCCGACAAGAGATCGAAATCTTGGAATGCCATCTTCCTCCTTTCTTCACTTCCTTATTATTATTATTATTTTTTTTTTGGTGCAATATTTTCTGGAGATAGGCGGAAGGTTTCGATTCTCCCTGCCTTAGAGGAAAGCTAAGGCAGAGAGAGCGAGGGAATGTGTGCGCAGGTTTAATGGCGTTGTGAGAGTTTCAGATTAAGTTGCTGCCTCATCCTTAATTTAGACTAATCGAGTCATGTCTGGTTTGAGATATGGCCACACGATGTGGTCTCTGGACGGGAGGGCTTTTAGGCGCCTTTCAGTAAGATTCAAAAGTTCGTTAAATGGGTCTGACTGGGAATGGCTGGACAGAGAGTTCGTTGCCGTCAACTGTTTTTCCCGCGTGTTCTCTCCACCCTCCTCTAATTTGGTCAAACGTAGGACAACACGCAGGCCCGTGCTGACTACCGGAAACCACGCGATCGATCGCCCACAAGCCTGGATAAAGAAATCATCGGTCAACGAAAACTATTTACGGTCAGAGAAATTACGCGTGCTTAAAGTTAGCATGATCGATTCTCTAAACCGAAAAGGGAAAAAAATTTCCCTCGAAAATGCTTTTTTCGGAAAGCATTTTTTTTAATCATGAAATTGCCCCTGAAATCAACCTGACCTCTATTTGTTTCGCAAGAAACGAATTATTTGAAAAATATTTTCCTAAACATGATCATTTGTATAGCTTATAGAAACTAATAAATAATAAGTATCTTCATTGTCAACAAAAACATTTGGATATAAATTATTATCGATAATGAAAATATTTTTTATTGATTAATTATTTCAAACAATACAATCAATCACTTTTATTTATTTTTTTACCATTCATTTCTGCGAAATAAATGAAGATGACAATGATGATGATGATGGGCCCAATATTTTTCTTTCCCAAAATATTTTTAATTATTTGTTTATTAATATTATATCAATGAGCAAAAGCATAAATTAATAATTCAATCTTATCTCTACCGTATTCCGAGTTTTATACTTTGAATCTTTTCTCTGTTATGAAAATCTTGCAGAAAAATAAAGAAGTTAAAAACTTGAAGTGTTAAAAACTTGAAGTGTTCTTCTCATTCCACATATACCTCGTCATATAATGTCAATAATTTTTTTCAATTAAATTATAATTCAAATTGTTCTAAAAAAAGATTTTACAAAAACTTTTAAATGTTAATTTTTTTTGGGAGAAGTGTTAAAAAAATCCTAAACCTATTGCATTAGTGCCAATTCAGTCATAAATCTTTTTTTAGTGTCAATTTAGTCCTAACGCCCTAAACCTCTTAAATATTTTATTGGTGCCACTTTAATTCTAGACTTTTTGCATGTGTGCTAATTTAGTCATATATCTTTTATATTTATGCCAATTGAGTTGATCCAGTCAATTTTGATTGAAAATCACTAATGTGGACATTGATTCTCTTGTGTGGTATGGCTAGCGCTGACTTGGATATTTTTCATATTATTCTAATATTTTAAATAATTTTTAAAAACATTTTTTGGCTTTAAAAAAATATTTTAAAAAATATTTATAGTATAAAAAATATTAAAAATAAACACGTTAGTGCCAAGGATGCCACATAAGGCAATTGATGTTCACGCTAGCGATTTTCAATCAAAATTGATCGAATTGAATCAATTGACATAAATATAAAGGATTTAGGACTAAATTGACACTAATGCAAAATGTTAGGACTGAATTGGCATCGGTAAAAGGTTTAGGACTGAATTGGTACTAATACTAAAGGTTTAGGACTGAATTGACACAAAAAAAGTTTAGGACTGAATTAACACTAATACAAATATTTTTAGGACTTTTTTTACATTTTTCCCAATTTTTTGGCATAAGCGCGATGCGTGTGCAATTTTGCTATTAATAAAAACGCAAATTAAGTATTCTTGAACATCTCAAACACATTTTGTCAATACCTAAGTACAATCTTATTAAAATTTGCAGAAAAATTGTTTGGAAGTTGCATTTTTTTTTTTTCATTTTAAAACTTGTAGAGATACTTTTATAAAACGACCATAACATATGAATTCAACTAGGTTCTAATAAACGTTGCACAAAATGGTACTATATGATTATGCACGTGACAAACACTATATTGCATACTTTTTATTTTAACTATTCATATTGAAATGTATTTCTCTTCCCTATTTTCTTTTGATCAATATTTATTTTAAAGATATTGGTCATGAAGGAAAAGTATTATGGAGCAATAACATAACAAAAAATCATAACAAATAGTTAGACATAAAGAAAAACATTGTACAATAGAAACCGTGCTAAATGAACATTTATAATTAGGGGTGACCAAATGTTGTTTTAAATTAAGGAGTTTTCAAATACGCTAAAACATTAGAATTATTAACTTTGTTTTGTTCTATAAGAAAATATAAATACGAATATATCCAAACGGTTGGCTTGGTCTCTTCATTTAGACCGAATTTTAGCAATATGAATACATTACAACGTACTAGTATATAAATGCAGAATTAAATGGATGTGCATGACCCCAAACAACTAGACACGGATGGCAGCCCAACCAACTCTTCAGCCAAGTCAGAACCCTGCTTGGGGTTGAACCATGCTTCCAAAACTTGAGAAAATTACCAAAAAAAATCTTAAATCTATTGGCATCGGTACTAATTCAGCCATAAACCTTTCAATTGGACCAATTTAGTCTTAAAAATTATGCTATGGTATCAATTCAGTCAATCCTCCAAATGTAGATTGGATATCTCTGACGTGGACATCTACCATACTACGCGGTACGGTTAGCATTAATGTAGATATTTTTTAAATAATTTTGGGATCCTTTCTCTTTTTTTCCTACCCCTTTTATTTTTGCTGATGGTCGGTGAGGGGTCGATTGTCCATGGGAGTCACTAAGCATAATCTGACGAGCTCAGTGATCGAAGAAGAAATGAAAAGAAAAAAAAAGAAAAAAAGAAATACAAAAGAGAAAAAAGATAATAGAAAATAATTAATAAAGAATTAATAAAGGACGCGTACCGTGGAAATTGATTTTTCATACCAAATGGCGGAAAATATTTTTCAATTCGTTTTCAAGTTTTAGCCAAACATCGTGTTATTTTTATGTCTTGATTTTGAATTTCTACGAAGATTGAAAATCTTGAAATATGCAATATTTGATGAGATTGGCTTCGTGGACTTCTCTAATCGTGCAAAGAAGAGCGGGCACCCTGTTTCCTATACATGTCAATTGTACGCGTGGGATCAGCTAAGGAATTGTTTTATTTAAGACTTATCTGACATCACACAATACAAATCAAGGATTGGAATTAAATAACATTGTAGGGCCCATTGGAGAAAAGGACAAAAAGAAGAAAGTTTTTTTTTCTTTCTTTGCTCTTCACGCTGCAGAAGGTTAACATATAGAAAAAGGAATTCTTTTTCTGGGGAGGACCTAGCCGCACAGAAACACAAGTAGCCACACGAGAGAAAAATAAAGAGGTGGTCGTGCAGAAGACTCCGAGCAGAGAAAACGACGCGAACGAAAGAAACTTGGTCTCACTCGCAAAGGAGTCTTGAACACGGTGATTTGTGTGCAGTGAGTTTTATTTAATATTCAATTGAGAGTTGTTTATTTATAAACACTGAGTTTGAGTATAATCTAGGTGCGGGAAACACAAGCGTATTGAGTGATTGTAAATTCGATTATCTGATTATAGAGAATTGTTCTTGCTGGCTCTCCCCGTGGATGTAGGTACCGACATTCGGATTGAACCACGTTATATCTGGTGTTCTTTATTGTTCATGATTATTATTTCTAGGCTTTTACGTTGACATATTTGCAAGATCCTGGTAGTTTCCGCGTTAGAATTACACCAATTGGTATCAGAGCTTGGGTTAGATTTCTGGATTGTGATTTGAGGATTTTGCTTGTCTGATTATTATCTGGAAATTCTGTTGTTGCAATTATGTCTGGGATGAAAACTGAAATTGAGAAATTTAATGGGAGGAACAATTTTGGGTTATGGAGCCTCAAGATGGAAGCGTTATTGACAACTCAAGGTTTGGCAGAAGCATTGGAGAGCAAGGCTAAGTTGCCCGAATCGATGAAAGATGTTGATAAAGATGTATTGATTAGGAAGGCTAGTAGTGTAATCCTGTTTAAATTATTGGATAAAGTGTTGATAGAGGTAGGCGAAGAAAAGGATACCGTAGCATTGTGGGCAAAGCTCAGTCGCTCTATATAAAGAATGGTTTGAACAATCGCTTGTACATGTTGAAGAAGATGTTCCAGTTCAAATATACTGAAGGCACGTATATCAGAACCCACCTAGACGAATTTAATAAACTCATGATGGATTTGAAGAACGTCGGTAAGGCTCTTGAAGAGGAAGAGCAGGACATGATGTTGTTGGCTTCTTTACCAGAGTCATGGGAGCATTTTACTGATTCTCTATTGCAGGAGCGTACTACGATTACCTTAGAAGAGATAAAGTCCGCCTTGCTTTCTAAAGAGTGGCAGCGAAAGTTGCGAGATGACAGTCTGGCGCAGGATGTAGTGCATGGACTAGTGATTCGGGGTAGAGAGCAACAGCAGGGGTCCAGCAGCAGCAGAGGTAAAAGCAGGTCTAAATCGTGCCATAGAAAATCCAAGGGATGTGTGAAGTGCTTTGAATGTCACGAGGAGGGGCACATAAGGAGAGATTGTCCTAAGTTGAGAAACAGAGGTGATAAGCAGAAGGCCACAGTCAGTGTGGCGAACATTGCTGAGGAGAGCACTAGTGATGTAAAGGTTGTTTTGTGTGTGACTACAGGTTCGTCAGGAGACGAATGGGTGCTAGATTCGGGGTGTTCTTATCATATGGCGCCTCATAGGAACTGGTTTACTACTTACCAGACTGCAGATGGTGGTAGAGTTCTATTACGGAACAATGCAGCTTGCAAGGTTGTTGGGATAGGGACAGTTCGAATTCAAATGCATAATGGTGTGGTTCGCACATTGACAGACGTGAGGCATGTACCGGAGCTCAAGAAGAATCTTATTTCTCTAGGGACACTCGATGATATCAGGTGTAAGTTTACCGCTGAAGGTGGAATACTGAAGATTTCTCGAGGTGCCATGACAATGATGAAAGGGAAGAAAGTGAGTTCTCTCTATCATCTAGTGGGAGAGACCGTGACAGGAGCTGCTGCAGTTTCATCAGGTGAGTCGGATTCTAATTTTACTCATTTATGGCATATGCGTTTAGGGCACATGAGTGAGGCAGGTGTGACAATGCTGAGTGATAGGGGGTTGTTAAAGGGTCAGAAGACAAGTAAGTTAGACTTATGTGAGCACTGTATCTTTGGAAAGCAACGCAAGATTAAGTTTACTACAGGTATTCATTCAACCAAACAACCGGTTGAGTATATTCATTCAGATGTCTAAAGCCCGTCTCCGATTCCTTCAAAAGGAGGCGCCCGTTATATGCTGACATTTATCGACGATTATTCAAGGAAAGTATGGGTATGCTTTCTAAAGCACAAATCTGATGTGTTTGATCGGTTTAAGAAATTTAAGACATTGATTGAGAAGCAATCAGATAAACAGATCAAGTGCCTAAGAACCGATAACGGCATGGAGCTCTGTGGTAAAGATTTTACCGAGTTCTACGAAAGAAAATGTATTGTTAGATACCGCATAGTACCTGGGACACCACAACAGAATGGCGTGGCAGAACGGAAGAACATAACTTTACTTGAGCGGGCTCGGAGCATGTTATCGTATGCTGGAATAGGCAAGGAATTTTGGGCCGAAGCAGTGAACATGGCGTGTTACCTGATTAATCGATCTCCATCATCTGCTATTGAGTGGAAGACTCCAGAGGAAGTATAGTCGGGAAAAACTGTTGATTACTCCCTATTACGAGTATTCGGATGTCCTGTATATGCTTATACTAGTGATGATAAGCTTGAGATGAGGTCAAAGAAGTGCATATTTCTGGGTTATGCACATGGGGTGAAAGGCTACCGACTTTTGTGCATCGGTTTTATAATTAGCAGAGATGCAATTTTCGATGAGACTGCAATGCTTTGACAAAGGAGTCCTGAGATACTACCAGCAGAGCAGATAGATCATGGTGTCAGTAGTGAGGTGGAGCTTCATGTGGAGACACCGGAGACCTCAGAGGTAATAGATGTTGAAACTGCAGATGAGGCCGCAGTTCCTGAAGATAGTGATAGTCAACAACTAGTACAGTCATCTTACCCAAAAAAAAAAACCGACTAGTACAGTCACAGCATACTCTAGTTGAGGGTAGACAACGAAGGCAAATAAAACCACTGGTACGTTATGGTTATACAGATATTGCTTATGCTTTGACTGTAGGTGACGAGGTGGAGACAGATGAGCCTTCGTCTTATTCTGAGGCGATGGCTAGTTCTGAGTCGTCGCAGTGGCTAGGGGCTATGAGTGAAGAGATGGAATCACTCTATCGAAATCAGACATGGGAGCTAGTTAAAGTACCCAAGAGTTAGAAGATTGTTGAAAGCAAATGGGTTTACAAACGGAAAGAGGGCATTCCCGGTATGGAGGCAGCGAGGTATAAGGCGAGACTTGTGGCGAAAGGGTTTACACAGAGGGAGGGCATTGACTATAATGAAGTGTTTTCTTCTATGATAAGGTATAATTCTATTCGTATTTTACTTGCCTTAGTTGCTGCACAGGATTTCGAGTTGGAGCAGCTTGATGTAAAGACGACATTTCTTCGTAGTGAGTTGGAAGAGCAGATTTACACAAGGCAGCTAGAGAGATTTGTTATTCCGGATAAGAAAGATCATGTTTGCTTATTAAAGAAATCTTTGTATGAGCTGAAACAGTCTCATAGGCAATGATATAAGTGCTTTGAAGCTTTCATGACTTGTCAGGACTATTCTAAGAGTTAGATGGATAGCTGTGTTTATTTTAGGAGACTAGATGATGGGTCTTTGATATATCTGTTGTTGTATGTTGATGATATGTTGATAATAGTTAAGAATATGTCTGATATTGATGCGCTGAAAAGGCGGTTAAGTGCTGAGTTTGAGATGAAAGTTTAGGTGCTGCAAAGAAAATATTGGAAATGGAGATTTTGCGTGACAAAAATACAAGATTATTACGTTTGTCTCAAAAGAAATATATTAAGAAGATTGCAGCACGTTTTAATATGCAGTCAGCGAAGTCTGTGAGTACACCATTAGCGAAGTACTTTAAACTTTCAGTTAAATTATCACCGTAGACTGAAGAGGAGAAGGAACATATGTCCCGTGTTCCATATTCTAGTGCAGTGGGTAGTATTATGTATGCTATGGTATGCACTAGGCCTGATATTTTACAAGCTATCAGTGTAGTTAGTCATTATATGAAGCGTCCTGGTAAAGCGCATTGAGAAGCTGTGAAATGGATCCTCAGATATTTGAAGGGTACAGCAGACGTTAGCATAGTGTACCGAAGGGACAGTAATGGATGTGAAATCATTGGTTTTGTGAATTCTGATCATGCAGGTGACTTGGATGAGTGCAGGTCATTAGCATGGTACTTGTTTACGCTTGCAGGTAGTGTGGTTAGTTGGAAGGCATCCCTACAGGACCACGTGGCATTGTCGTCGACTGAGGCGGAGTACATGGCACTGACTTTTGTAGCAAAAGAGGCGTTATGATTACGGAGTTTGTTCTTGGACTTTGGGTTGGATTAGAAAAGTGTTGATATATACTGTGACAACTAAGGTGCGATATTTCTAGCGTATAATCCAGTTTATCACGAGCAGACGAAACATATCAATATTAGGTACCACTTCATCCGAGATATCTTAGCAAAAGGTAAGATTGTTGTGAGAAAGATAGGTACAACAAAGAACCCATCGGGCATGATGACTAAGCCTGTTCCTTTAGCGAAGCTCAAGTTTTGCTTGAGCACTATTGGCGTCTGTGGAGAGTGATCGCCTTTCGAGGCGATGGGAGAGCAGCATGGATAATGAGTACTAATGACTTGGCTTCAAACATCGAGTCAAGGTGGAGAATTGTTATTTTTATGTCTTGATTTTGAATTTCTACGAAGATTGAAAATCTTGAAATGTGCAATATTTGATGAGATTGGCTTCGTGGACTTCTCTAGTCGTGCAAAGAAGAGCGGGCACCCTGTTTCCTATACATGTCAATTGTACGCGTGGGACCAGCTAAGGAATTGTTTTCTTCAAGACTTATCTGACATCACATAATGCAAATCAAGGATTGGAATTAAATAACAATTGTGGGGCCCATTGGAGAAAAGGACAAACAGAAGAAAGTTTTTTTTCTTTCTTTGCTCTTCACGATGCAGAAGGTTAACGTATAGAAAAAGTAATTCTTTTTCTGGAGAGGACCTAGCCGCACAAAAACACAAGTAGTCGCACGAGAGAAAAATAAAGAGGTGGTCGTGCAGAAGACTCCGAGTAGAGAAAACGACGCGAACGAAAGAAGCTTGGTCTCGCTCTCGAAGGAGTCTTGAACACGGTGATTTGTGTGCAGTAAGTTTTATTTTATATTCAATTGAGAGTTGTTTGTTTATAAACACTGGGTTTGGATATAATCTAGGTGCGGGAAACACGAACGTATTGAGCGATTATAAATCTGATTATTTGATTATAGTGAATTTTTCTTACTGGCTCTCCCCGTGGATGTAGGTACCGACATTCGGACCGAACCACGTTATATCTGGTGTTATTTATTGTTCATGGTTATTATTTCTAGGCTTTTGCGTTGACGTATTTGTAAGATCTTGGTAGTTTCCGCGTTAGAATTACATCACATCAGAAAATAAGGTCATTTTCTTGGAAATCGAATTCTTGAAAAATATTTTTCAAAAATGCCACATTTTTTGTGAAATAAACGGAGCCCAAGAATCCATATTGAACAAGCTAAACGATGGCTCTTGCAATATTATGCTTGATTTATTTGCCACGAGCATCTTCTATTTTGAGAGTTGTATGATTTTTCTCTTCTTTTGAATAGGCCATATTCATCCCTAACCTGAGTGCTAGAGTTAATATCATCTCCTACTTCTCTAATTTGAGCGCTTTCATCATCTTCTTCATCGGTGTAACACTCGACGTACATTTTAGCTTCCTCGCCATAAACATAATAGCAAGTGGTATCCCTGATGCCATTATCATCATTGAAGTATCTCAAATCGTCCTTCAAGCTCTTTCTAGGAACATATAACAATGTCGTTTATGTACTTTGCATCTTGGGATTTGCTCTCCCGCTTCTTAATATGCAAATAGTCCTCTTGGAAATCATGAACTCAACGATAACGACACGAATCCATTGGTACTACTCATTCCGCAGTCGAGATTTGTGAACGGGACATTAGGTCAAGAGATCTATTGGGCTTAGACTCGTGGATATCCAATACCATTTTTTACAGTCCCTCTTCTTAGCGAAATTATTTACTTCCTTTATCTGGTGATTGAAAAAAGATATTACAAATGAGATTGTGATTTTTAATTTATTAGTAATAAAGAAAAATAATAATGGCTTCTGTAGATTACGAAGAACAGTGGCGTGGAGAAGGGGGGGAAAACCATAATTAAATGAACTAATTAAAAAATATATTAAAAATTGGACTTATGATTTTTATTTTTATTTTTTCGATTCTGATATATACTAGATTAGAAAAGTATTGGCTTCTCTGTATTATGAAGAACAGTGGCGTGAAGAAGGTGAATTAGAACCGTAATAAAGAAGAATCGATTAAAAAAGGTCGTTACAAATAATTGGGATTGTAAATTTTCATTAATTGTTATATTTACAAAATATAATAAATAAAAATTATAAAGTGCGCTATGTATTATGAAGAACAGTGACGTGAAGAAGGTGAATAAGAACCACAGTACAAATGAATCGATTAAAATAAAAGATATTAAAAATGGGCTGGCGATTTTTCATTTATTATTATAATTTCGAAATTTGGTAAGTAAAAAATAATAACGGCTACCGATAAAAAGAACCATAATAGAAGGAATATTAAAAAAAAAACATATTAAAAATGGACAGTGCAAGATGAAAGAGTAAGAACTCATATTGAACAAGCTAAATGACGAATACTGGTTTGTGATTTAGGCTGAATGAAGGAGGAGCATCTCTTCCGATAAAGAAAGCCGTAGAGTTTGAAGTGCTAGTGCAACACGCACCGTTTTCGGCCTTTAAATTGGCTTTCTGCTGGCAAATTTTGTTAAGACATTTGGATATGACGCCATGGGATCTGTGGTGGATTTTATTTCCGTAATTGTCTTAGTTGGCTCTTGCAATATTATGCTCGATTAACTTGCCATGTGCATTTCGATTTCGAGAGTTTTATGAATTTTCTCTCCTTTTGAATATGGTTTGAGAACGCCGATTTTTAATATATAAATCTTAGTTTCCATAGTTCCAATTTAAATCAAAATTTTTACAAGCGATAATAAAAGAAATCGATTAAAAAAATGTTAAAAATGAGCTTGCGATTTTTCATTTGTTATTATAATTTTGATATTTAATCAATAGAAAATAATAATGGCTTCCGTGTATTATGAAGAACAGATTGGCGTGGAGAAGGTGAACAAGAACCATAAACAAAAAAAAAAAAGAATCGATTGATATTGGAAAAAAGCAATGTGGGACGAAAAAAAAAAAGTTTAGGCAAATTTGGGACTACACCTAAAGTTGGGTTTTTTTTTAAGAAAAAAAAAATCGGAATAGATTTGGGACTGGACCTAAAGTTGATATATATTTTTTAGATAAAAAAAAGTTCACGGCAGATTTGGGACTACACCTAGTTGGTTTTTTTTTATAAGTACAAAAAATGTTAGTGATATATTTGAGATTGAAGCTAAAATTGAGAGATTTTTTTAAGGGAATCTGGCCTTTAAACCTTTCAAAAACCTTACAAGCCTTATATCTTCATTTATAACTATTCTCTCGCAAGAGTCGCAACCCTGCCCCACTCTCTCTTTTCCCTGCCCCCGCTTAAACCCATGAAAAGCCCTACAACGTATTTCTCGTATCTCCGTTTCTCTCTGCTCGCTCTCTGTTATCCACTATAAATAAAACAAGAATTTAGCCACGGAAAATTACCAATGAAAGCAATCGCTAATTTGCAAGGCAAATAGCGATGAAAAGGCGTTTGTCCGCTAATTTGCGACGAAAATAGCAACGAAAGAGACTTCGTCGCAAATTTGCGATGAAAACAGCAAAAAAAAAAAAACTCTAGTCGCACATTCATCGCAAAATTGATCGCAAAATATTGCGATGACAAAATTTCGTCACAGAAGTCATCGCTAATATGTAACCCCCCGTGACCGACCTTTCATGTTCGGCCCAGTCATCGGGCATCGCGAAACGGGCTCAACTTCCCTTGAATTGGCACCTTTTACCCCACTTGTCCTCTGGCAAGACACGTCTCTCTGCCCCATTTTTCGCGTTGTCAGCCCCTTCTTACCACTTCGTACTCTTCGCTGAAGCTACCAGGGGACCAACAGCTGAATCTCCTCCTCTTCATTCAGGCTAGCGATGGCCACGACCAAGGCCGGCAAGCCGTGTCCCAGCTCAGCCCCATCTCAGCCGCTGATGCCTTGCCATAGCTCGTCGCCGCTCGACACATGCACAGACGCCTAGCCAACCCGCAACGCACATGAAGTAGAGGGGGCTATTATAAGCTTGAATCGTCGCTATTTTCATCTATGATTTTCGAACCGTGATTCTCAGGCAAGTCGATCTCTAACCCACTTACTAGGTTGGGTGATTGGTGTGAAGTTTCGGGGTAGAGCGACATGGAAGCAATGAGTGAGGTTGCTTCGGGGGTAGGTTGGTGATTGAATGGAATTCGGCGAAAGAGTTTCGTCGCAAAATTAGCAACGACAACATCGATCGTTGCCAATTAGCGATGGACAAAGTTCACCGCCAAAAAGTTCGTCGCTAAATTTGTCGCAAAATTAACTTTCATCCACGTAATTCTTAAACTGATGGTTTGTCGCTAATTCACGTAAACCTCCTTGTGGTTGCTAAATTCGTCGCTAATTAGCAACAAAAAATAAATTGTCTCTATCGACAATAGTTCTCGTGTCGCTAATTGGCGACGAAATGTATTCGTCGTAAAATTGGTCGTGCTAAATTCATCGCTAATTAGCAACAAAATAGTTTCGTTGCAAAATTAGCGATGACAATAGCGGTTATCGTTAATGAGCGACAGATAGAGGTCATCGCCAAAATGTTCGTCGCTAAATTCATCACAATATTAATTTTCATCCGCGGAATTTTTAATCTTATGGTTTGTCACTAATTTCGTCACTAATTCGTGCAAACCTCCTTGTCTGCGCCAAATTCGTTGCTAATTAGTGACAAAAAAAATTTTGTCGCTAATTAACGAAAAATCCTGCTCGTCGCAAAATTGGCGACGACAATGTTCGTCGCAAAAGTGTCCGTCACTAATTTCGTCGCAAAATTAATTTTCATCTGTTGAATTGTTAAGTTAACTGTTCGTCGCTAATTTTGTCTCTAATTAGTGACAAATCATCTTCGTCGTAAAATTAGTAATGCATTAAATTTACCATCGCTAAATTTGTCGCTAATTAGCAACAAAATAGTTTCGTCGCAAAATTAGCAACAACAATTGCCATCGTGGCTAATTGGCGACAAAAATTGTTCGTCGCAAAATTATCCGTCGCTAATTAGCGACAAATGTTATTCACCGCTAAATTTCATCGCTAAAGTCCATCAACAGTTTTTGGTCGCTGATTTCGAACATTCGTCACTAATGTCATCGCTAAAGTCCTATGAAACTTTTTCGTCCCTAATTTCGTGGCTGAGTAAAATTTCGCCCTTTAAAATCCCTTTACCTTCTCTCTCCACACTATTTTCTTTAGGCCTCTCTTCTCTCTTTTGTCTTTTGTCGTCTCTCTTCTCTATTCTTATTTGTGTCTTATGATAATCATATAACAAATTGTTTTTTATTTCACCATTTTCGTCTATCAATTCCCACAAGCTCCATGAATCTTAAGTAATTTTTATTTTTTTTAGGTACGTGTCCATTTGAAGGTCTCGCAATCTAAGTGAACGTTGCAATTCTCGTCAAATTGACCACTGGGTAAGTCATCTTAACATGGTAATTTTTTTCGTTTTTTTCAATCCAAAGTAATTACTTCGTCACGTTCAGAATTTGAATTTTTAGAATTTAATGGTTCCAATTAAAAATATCAAATAGTAGATAATATTCATCGCTAATTAGGACAAAAATGTTACATCGCAAAATTAGCGACAACAACTTCTGTCGTCGCTGATTGGCAACGGACATAGTTCGTCGCAAACATATTCGTAGCAAAATTAATTTTCATATATGCTAATAGTTCGTCGTTATTTTCGTTGTTAATTAGCGACAAAAAGTCATTTGTTGCAAAATTAGCGGCGACATTTACCGTCAACACTAATTGGCGACGAAAATTTATCGTTGCAAAATAATTCATTGCAATTTTTGTTGCCAATTAGCGACAAAAGAAGTTGATCACAAAATTAGCGACCAAAGACATGGTCATCTTTGGTCATTTTTTAACCCCCCCAAAAAAAAAGGACGTGGGTCGTCACTAATTAGAGACAGACGATGTTCATTGCAAAAATGTTCATCGCCAAATTAATTTTCAACTAAACTAATATTTCGTTGCTAATTAGCGATAAAAAACTTTTGTCACAAAATTTGGCAACAAAAATTACCATCATTGCTAATTGGTGACGAAAAATGTTTGTTGCTGAAAAATCTTTAAAAATCCATAAAAGTTCGTAAAATTGCAAAATCAACTTTGAAAACCTTTGTTAATTCTAAGGAATCAATTTTGAACAAAAACTAATTTGCGGGTATTTTTCGCATCTTTTACTGTTTTTCATATATTAGAAAAATACCCAATAATTACAAAAAAAAAAGCATTTTTGGCCACAAAAAATGGAAAATATATACAATATTTTTATTTTAATTATATTTTCATTCCGGCCATTTAAAATTAGAAAAATTCAATCTGGGATCACATGCTTTTGAGCCTAAGTTGAGCAAAAAAATTCATTTGAGTCACTTCTAGTCTTTTTCTCGCTTCGTCCAAGTCTTGACATTTGATTGTCATGCCTTTAATTTCATTTTGGTCCAATAAAGTTTAATTTTTTTGAGCAGATTGCAAATTGGACCTAATTGCATTTTCAGTTTAGTCTTCGATTTTCAAATTACAATCGATTGGTCACTAGAGGCTTTAGTTTATCAAATTCTCATTTTGGGTTAAACTTTTAAAATTGGGATTTTCGCAAATGTCGAGACCGATCAGACGAAAGCATGCTATGCTAAGGCCCTTAAATACAGATCCGGATCCCCTGCTCGGGTCAAATCCGAATAGGGGTGTCAAGGTCACATAGTGACAGTCCGTAATTGAACGAACGGTCACAATTTTTCTAAATTGCGGTTGCACTGTTCATTTTTTTCTTTCTTTTCAACGTTAAATCGTGGCCGTCCGTAATTGAACGGACGACCACGATTGACCTGGGCATCTCTATCAAGATGTCCATCTTGACAAGGGATCCGCTCACCTTAAATGCAGTGTAGATTTAGGAACCACTTTTACTTCTGCAGGAACCGATCTAAATCGGGCCGAACCGGCCCGATCTTTGTCTGTGGCCCGATCCAATTGATCCGGACTGGCCGGATCGGTCCAATTGGGCCGAAAGTCGAGGGAATTGAAAGAGCGCCTGTATTCTTCACTTACCCCTCACGTACATTATAGCAGCATGCCAGGAGGAAAATGCCAAATTTCCTTGGAAAAGTGCAGCAGCCCTTTCCCAGTAGCGTCCCTTATGGCCCTTTTCGTTTCCTTTTTTTTTTCCCTTACAGTCGTCCTTTGGTGGGCACAAAGGACAGACCAAGCTTTGGCTGTCTGTATCGTAGGGAAGGCGAGACCAAAAGGGGAGCTGGTCGCTGCCCTCTCCACTGGTCTGGGGTGGGAGGGAGGGTTCGGATCTGGAGTTTTGAGAGAGGTTCAGGCGAGGGAGATGGAGGAGGAGAGTTGGTGGCGGATGAGCTTCCTGAGAATGAAAAAAATGAAAGAAAAATAAAAGAGGAAGGCTGGTTCGGGGTTTACAGCGCGAGAGAGAGGAAAAATTGAGGGTAAAAGGGACGCAAGAGAGGGGAGGTCCCTTCATTTGAGCAGGAGGCAGAGAGAGTTTGGTGGGAGGTTTTGAGTGCGAGGGAGCCGAGCAGTGGGATTTTCTGTTTCAAAAAAAAAAAAAAAGGGAGAGAAGAGAGAAATCTAGAGAGCCAAAGAGAGATCCGAAGGAGGACTGGCAATGGTCGAGAAATCGCCGTCGCCGCTGGGCTACCGTTAGAGCTGGACGTCGCTCGCCCACCGTGGCCTCCGAAAATGAAAACAAGCAGAACCAAACTTTCTCTCTGGCCTTCCTGAACAAGTCGTCGCCACATCACCAACCCAGGCAAGCTTCTTCAGTCTTTCTTTATCCTCTGCACTGGTTCGGCTCGGGTTCGACTGAGTCGAGCATAATAGATAGGTAAACATTGCGGATCTGAACTTAATATAATCTGGATGTAGCTTTGATGGCATAGGTATCGTCCTCAAGTTTTTTGTGCGTTCCTGTTATCCCCATGCCACAGGGGCTCTAAAGCTGAGTTAAAATCTCTTGCTCTCTACTTGCGTTTATTGTCGGGTCTTTTGCTTTGGTTTACGCCCACAACTTTCTTTGGCGTTCGGGTTGGTAGTCGTCGGCCTCGACGCGGGGTCCGAGCTTCGTCGATTAGTGAATATAACCGACGGTGATGCCGGTTCGTGGCGTGGGTCTGGCGATGTCGTGTCGTGGCGTTGGGTCGACTGTCGGAGCCGGTGGTTGACGGCATCGTCGAAGGAGTAGCCTCGGTGAAGCTCTGGGGTGGAGGCGTCGTGAAGAAGGGAAAGGGATCGGCATCTGATCAATCTCGGCCGTCCAGGACGGCTCAGGTTAAAATAAAAAAAAACCTCTCCCTATTATAAGGTCAGAAACGGACGGCCAGATTGATCAGGTACCCTGTCCTGATTTGACAAGGGCAGGAAAAGAAGATGACGTGGGAATAAGATGATCTCAAAAAAAAAGAAAAAAGAAAAGGGGAATGCAAAATTAAAATAAAATAACAAAGAGGTGGATGATGAGAACGGGCGGATTGCGTCCACTTTGGGGGATTTTAGGTCTGATCTTGTCTTGGGTTTGAGACGTGGATTCATGTCAAATTTGAGTGGATCGGCGCCTTGGGCCTCCTCCGCTAATGTCTTTTGGGGCGGCTGGACTTGGTGTGTTCTGAAGATTAAGAGAAGAAGAAAGGAAGTGAAATGGGCTGGACAATGGGCTTTAGAAATAAAATTGGGCCGCTCATTAAATTTTGAGATAATAACATAAATAGTTTCTGAACTTTGGCAAAATGTACAATATGGTCACTAAACTTTTAATTTGTTCAATTTGATCCTTGAACTTTACTCAAATGTTTAATATGATTCATAAATTTTTTGTTTGTTTAATGTGGTCCTTAGACTTTTGCTACATATTCAATATAGTCCATGAACTATAGGGAAATGTTTAATGTGATCCTTTTATTAATTTAAGATAATGGATAATTATGAATATTTTCGTATGATCTAGGGACTAAATTGAACACGTACTAAAATGTTCAAGGAGTAAACTGAACAAGTAAAAAATTTAGGGATCAAATCGCACATTGGGCTAAAGTTCAGGGTTTATATTGAACAAATTAAAATTTATAGACCACATTATACATTTTGCCAAAGTTCAATGACTATTTGTGTCATTTTCCCTTAAATTTTTGATTTGGGGCCAGTAGAAGAGAGCTTAGAAAGGACGTTGTGACTTTTTCTTTTTAGACTCTCACTTGGGCTTCGTGTCCCTTCCTAGCCCGCACTTTTTTAGAAGGGTTGGGCCAAGAAGCCCAATCCAGATCACTATTTTCGAAATTAAAAAATATAAAAAATAAAAAATAAACAAAAAAGGGAAAAAACTAAGAAAATTTTTAAAAATTCAGAAGATCTCAAAAATTAGGAATGTGCCATTTTACTAACCAATCCTATTTTTGGTGTTTTTGCCTTTCGGTTATCTCCAAAATGACAATTTTACCCCTCATGGGTGAATTGCTTTGAAAATTCAGAAAAATTCTAAAAACGTCAAAAAATAGGAAATAAGCTATTTTAACTAGCCAATCCTTTTTCTAATGCTCCTAGGTTCTTATTCCTTTCCCAAAATGACAATTTTTCCCTCTATGGACAAATTGTCACTTATTTTTCTAAATGACGATTTTGCCCCTAATGGGAAGATCGC
The DNA here is from genome assembly GCA_028455895.1 of Rhodomyrtus tomentosa. Lineage (NCBI taxonomy): Eukaryota > Viridiplantae > Streptophyta > Magnoliopsida > Myrtales > Myrtaceae > Rhodomyrtus > Rhodomyrtus tomentosa. The sequence continues at coordinate 40,710,097 of JAPCWY010000004.1, forward strand.
CTTTAAATCGTTCCCGAACTCCTTCCATACTTCAAATACCTTTTCTTTGAGCCATTAGGGCTCTATTAGGAATGCAATATATTGATTTCATGTGTTTTATCCACGCGTTATTGGATCCTTGATTTGTGCAATTTCTTTACTAATTGTGCCCGATAGGTAAATTCTCTCATCTCCATAACCTCCTAGATTTTAGGATCATCATCTCTAATCTTCTGCATGAAATTTCTCGTTAGAAAAATCATTCAACTTGGGTACTGAAAGTGCGTCAATAAATGACATTGGCGTAACTAAGTCTCCGTTCCTGAATATCTGGTTTCGTATGACTTCGACGACTCATCCCACCGCCCGACTAGGTTTCCAATGTACATTCTCCAAAGATTGATAGCGACTCCGAATGCATGTACACATGTCACCTGACCACACACGTTAACGTTGAAATGATCCCTAAATCTCGCTGTCACGCGAGGTGAGGACTTGGTGGAGTTCAAGCCAATCTATGGATCGACGGATCCGTAGAAATGAGGCAATCATCCCAAAACCTATCCCTTCGACCACGCAACGTTGCGAGGGGGGTTGCACTAGTCACAAAATTATTCGCCGCTAATTTCATCGTAAAATTAGTGACAAATTATATTCATTGCTAAATTTCGTCGCTAATATCGCTGATATCTAATGTTGCAATTTTTAAGTAATTTTTATTTTTTTTAGGTACGTATACATTTGAAGGCTTGCAATCAAAGTGAATGTTGCTACTCTCATCAAATTGACCACTTTCTATTACAAAGATTTTAGTCAAATACTGGAGTAAGCCTTCTTGACATAGTAATTTTTTTCCATTTTTTCCAATTTCAAAGTAATTATTTCATCACAAACAAAATTTTAATTAATTAAAAATATTAAACAATAGATATGATATTTTAAATATTTTGTGAGATTTTTTAATTTCTAAATAGACACAGTGCAAAGAGACAGGGCTTGAATGTATAATAAGAACCTATCTGGACATTGAGGATTGACCGATAAGTTTTTTACTGGGTTGGAACAGTTTTTAGACTTTGCTAGTATTAAATTTGAGTTCATGGATGGAAATAAGTTAAAGTGTCTGTGTAAAATGTATAGTAATGATAAATTTCATGTGTGATAAAGTTAGAGAAAATTTTTGTAGATTTGAGTTTATTCCGAACTACTATAATTAGACTTTCTATGGTAAGCCATTTATATCTGATGAAGAATATCAAAGAAGTAACCAATTTTCAGTTAGACAATAATGTAGCTATTATAATCAGTTGAACTCATACCAGGGTATGAAAAAAAACCATACTAGAGCATGGTGATTGATGCATCTAATCAGAATTTTGTTTCAAAATCGAATCATGCATGTACAAAAGTTTTGATCCTATAGTTGAACAACTGGGTACTAGTTATGCATTACAATTGGAAAAGCTATGAGTAACAGGTTTTGATGAGAATGTGTATGGTGAAATTTTTCCATCTAATCAGTTCTAGGAAGTGTTGAAAGCAGCAAATAAACCTTTATGGACAGGTTGTGATAACTACACTAAGTTATCAGTGACAACAAGACTGTTAAATATTATGGCAGAGCATAATGTGTATGGGAATTGCTTCAACTCTTTTGTTGAAGTAATGCGGGAAACAATGTCTCGTGATAACATCATGCCAAGTGATTTTTACGATATGAAGAAGCTAGTGGATTACTTAGGTCTTTTAGTTGTAAGGATTGATATATGTAGTAGGGGTTATATGTTATTTGAGGATGATGAAAATGTAGAATTTTGCAAATTCTGTAGACAACCTTGGTACGAAGATTAGCAGGTAGGGTCGTAATTAAAAGTGTAGACCATGCAAGCAAATATTTTATTTGCCATTAATTTCCAAATTGCAAAGCATTTATGCGCGTATCAAGCCACTGCTGAACACATGACTTGGCATGCAAATCATGAAATATAAGAGGGTCTAATGTATAATCTTTCAGATGTAGAGTCATGAAAACATTTTGATAGAACATACCCTAAGTTTGTGATGGAGCCTTGAAACTTCAGGTTAGGTCTCTATGCTGATGGATTTGCCCCATTTGGAAAATCAGGAAAAAATTATTTATGTTGGCCAGTTATCTTAACTCCATACAATCTTCCACTTGGTATGTGCATGAAGACTTCTTATATGTTTTTGACTTTGATCATGCTTGACTCGCAAAATCTGAAAAAGTTAATAGATGTTTATATGCAAATATTGATTACAGAGTTACGACAGCTATGGGATAAAGTTGTTCTTACGTATGATGTTTCTACTGATCAAACATTTGTAATGAAAGCTACTCTTCTTTGGGCAATAAATGACTTTCTAGATGGAGTACAACTGAGATCTTAGAATGTCCGATATGTTTGGAGATATTAAAGTAATTCAGATTAAAACATAGTAAAAAAGCTAGTTATTTTGACTGTTACATATAATTTTTGTCGATAAATCATATATTCAGAAGGAATAAAAAGGAGTTCATTAAGAATAGGATTGAAAGAACAGGATTGAAAGAACGCCTCCACCATTGAGGTTGACCGGTGATCAAATTTGAGAGCGAATGCATGATTTTTCGAATGTTGTTGAAAATCCTCATGACACAATTATTGCATACGGAAGCATATATAAGTGGACTAAACACAATGTATTTTGAGATCTACCATATTAGAAGAATTATTTTATTCATCATAATCTTGACGTCATGTACATATAAAATAATGTTTTCGACAATGTCATAAATACTGTGATAAATGTCACTGGAAAAACAAAAGACAACTTGAATGCAAGAAAAGATACGAGAGATATATGTGATCGTCCAACACCAGATATAGACATAAGCAGCAGGGGACCAAAATCAAAATTAATTTATATATTTCGGTTGTTTGTCAATGGTTGAAATCTGTGCGATTTCTTGATTGATACACTTTGAACCTTGAAAAATGTGTTGATTTGAATGAATGCAAGCTGACAGATTTGAAGAGCCATGATTGTCACGTATTTATGGAAAAATTGAGGCGAGTAATATTCTATCCCCGCACACACGGCACTTATGACCTTAACAGGGGGACTGCCTTTTTCCTCACTTAAGCTCATTCTTGAAGCTCAACCCCTTAAGGTGGCAGAGATTTCTGATTCATAGGTTTCACAGAGTGGCAAGTGAAGAGCATACTGGACCAAACCAATCGTACTACTGAATCAAGAAGATGATTTTGGTATCCAAAAAATCATGCTTTGAGGAAAGAAGAAAAAAATAAAATTTAGAAATTCATGGTTTATAGGAAACATACTGATATTTTACATAAGGTAGGTTCTGCCGTTTACAACATATTTGAGTGCATTTTATATGCATACAGACTTAACAATATGAATAGACGTCGGATACGCAGATTCACGGAAAGAACTGAAAAAAGTATTCGGATGAACATTACTACTATAGTACCGTTGCATTGTCAAACTATGCTACAATATTGCTATAGTATTACTGCTACAGTGATGAACATTACTTACTACATCAATTTGCTATAGTACTTTTTTCAAAAAGTCTTCTGAAAACCTGCAGAAATTTTTGATTTACAAATATATTAAATACTAAGATTTTTAACACATCAAATGATGACTTTTAAGACCTTTATTACACACGTGAAGTTAGTTTGAGTAGTTCAAAGCCGACGACGATTTGGATCTAGGTGATAATTGACATCGTCAGAGTTAGAACTGTCTGGGCCATCTTTATCTATTTTGTACTTATTTCAGTACCATTGTTCTTCGAGTTGAGACAGTCTGATGTTTGAATCTTTAGATATTGAGGGACTATCTTCTTGTTTTGTCGTATGCCTTTCTCCAGACAATATATCTTCTATGGTGACTGGATCTTGTCGAAGGTCTTGATTAGATCTGGATGGCATCTGTGGATGAGGTCATAATTGGAGATGAGGTCACATGGAGATGGATGGCTAATCTTGGGTGCTAGATGCGATATCCTTGTAGGATAAAGATCCTGCCACAATGGTCCTCCCCAAGGGTCTTGAGTGTCAGTGTCCATAGAACAATCTGGTTGGTTTTTTTGAAATGCTTCCAATACATTAATGGTATGATGATGAAATTTAGGCGTATCCCACGAAAGATTCGTGTGTTGATATGGCCAAATTTCAGGGGGAACTTCCTGATTTTATGCACACAAAACGTGCTGGAGTTTTCTGTACTCATGCTGCATTAATGTGATGGATTTGGGAGTTGTAATGTGAATTCAGAATATTTGCCTCGGAAGATTTGGCTTGAAAGTAGAAGTACCGTAAGGCAATAGTTTATCCCGCAAGTCACATGTGTGGCTAAAGTAAAGCCATGGTCTGTGGAAAATGCCCGTGGTATGCCTTTCTGGTTCATCTCTTTCACAAAGTCTTTGGAAGATGAAGTGATTTTTTCATGCTGCTAAAGGTTGGAATCAAGTGAGCATTTCCGTCATAGTTTTCTAGTTTGAGAAATCTTCCATGAGTGCTTTGGATAAGACTTTAATAATCTTGTTTGTGGGGAATTCAATGGCAACAATATAAATGTTGAGACAATACCGAAAGAACCATTTCATGATTAGGATATTACCGCAAAACATGAATGAATAGATAATCTAGATTAAGACCATACGGTCCTAACATCAATCCGTCATAATTGCTGAAAATGCTGTAATGATATTCATACATGTGGTACCTCAAATTTTCAAAGAAATTATTATCTTTAATTTCTCTTGGAACTTCTGGAGGATGACTGTGAGAATTCCATGGTGTATCTCGCATATGTATAGTGCGAAATGTTCCTACTTTTATTGGATTTCTACGAACATACATGTTGATGGATTCAACTGACTGCTTGTATCTCGCAAGAAGACAGTCTCCTACTATTTGAAGACCTAGATATCAGACTGTCCCAACTCGAAGAACAATGATACTGGAATAAGTATAAAAGAGACAAAAATGATCCAAACAGTTTTGACTTTGATGTTGCCAATTATCACCCTGATCTAGATTGTCGTCGGCTTTGAGCTACTCAAACACTCAGACTGACTTCATGTGTGTAATAAAAGTCTTAAAAGTTGTTGTTTGTTGTGTTAAAAGTCTTCGTATTGAATGTGTTCGTAATACTGAACTTTATGCAAGTTTCCAGAAGACTTTTTGGAAAAAGTATTGTAACAAGTACTTAGCGAATTACTGTAGCAAATACTGTTCATTACTGTAGTAGTGACACTGTAGTAGTATTATAACACTATTTGGCATTGTAGCAGTAGTGTTCATCCGGAGAATTTTTTTAGTTTTTTTCGTGGATCTGCATATTCGACGTTTATTTGTCTTGTTAAGTCTGTATGTATATAAAATGCCTTTAAATATATTATAATCGGCAGAACCTGCCTTATGTAAAATATCAACGTGTTTCCTATAAATTATGAGTTTCTAAGTTTCTTTTCTTTTTCTTTTATCAAAGCATGGTTCTTTGGATACCAGAATCCTTTTCTTGATTCAATAATACAATTGGTTTGGTCCAGTATGCTCTTTACTTGCCACTCTATGGAACCTGTGATTCATAAATCTCTGGCACCTTGCGGGTTGAGTTTCAAGAATGAGCTTGAGTGAGCAAAAAGACAGTCATCTGTTAAGGCCATGAAGCTGTGTGTGTGAGAATAGCATCCCTGCTCGTCTCGGCCTTTCCATAAATGTGACATTCATGGCTCTTCAAATCTGTCAGTTTGCATTCATTCAAATCAACACATTTCCTAAGGTTCGAAGTGTATCAATCAGGTAATCGTACATATTTCAACCATTGAAAAACAACCGGTCTCTGCTCCTTGTCTAATGTTTAAATTGCTTTTGGTTTTGGTCCCCTGCTGATTGCGTCCACATCTGGTATTGACCGATCACAAATATCTCTCATATCTTTTTTTTGCATTCAAGTTGTCTTTTTATTTTTTCAGTGACATCCATCACAGTATTTATGACATTGTCGAAAACATTCTTTTCTATGTGTATGACGTCAAGATTATAATGAATAAAATGGTTATTCTACTATGGTAGATTCCAAAATACATGCGTTTAGTTCACTTATGTGTGCTTCCGTATGCAATAGTTGTGTCATGAGAATTTTCAACAACAGTCGAAAAATCATACACTCGCTCTCAAATTTGATCACCAGTCAATCTCAATGGTGGAGGTGTTCTTAAAATCCTATTCTCCTTTTGAATATATGATTTATTGGCAAAAATTATCTGTATCTTTCAAAATATCTAGCTTTTTTACTATGTTTTAATCTGAATTAATTTAATACCTCCAGACATATCGGACATTCTAAGATCCCTATTGTACTCCATCCAAAAAGTCATTTGTCGTCCAAAGAAGAGTAACCTTCAATACAAATGTTTGATCAGTAGAAACGTCATACGTAAGAACATCTTTATCCCATAACTGTCGTAACTCTGTAATCAATAGTTGCATATAAACATTTTAAGTTTTTCGAATTTTGCGAGCTAGGCATGATTAATGTCAAAAACATATAAGGGGTCTTCATGCATATACTAAGTGGAAGATTGTATGGAGTTAAGATAATTGGCCAACATAAATAACTTTTTTCTGATTTTTCAAATGGGGCAAATCCATCAGCATAGAGACTTAACCTGATGTTTCGAGGCTCCATCACAAACTTAGGGTATGTTCTATCAAAATGTTTTCTTGCCTCTACATATGAAAGATGATACATCAGACCATCTTCTGTTTCATGATTTTCATACCAAGTCATGTGTTCAATAGTGGCTTGACACGCGCATAAAGGTTTTGTAATTTGTGGATTAAGGGCATATAAAATATTTGCTTGCATGGTCTACGCTTTTGATTATGATCCTGTCACATGCTAATCTTATATCTAGGTGGGCTACGGAATTTGAAAATTATGCATTTTCATCATCCCCAAATAACATACAACGTCTACTCCATACATCAATTCCTACAATTGGAAGACAAAAGTCATTCACTAGATTCTTCATATCGTAAAAATTACTTGGCATGATGTTATTACGAGACATTATTTTCCGCATTACTTCAACAAAAGAGCTGAAGTAATTCTCAGACACATTATGCTCTGTCTGGATATTTAAAGTCCTGCTGCCACTGATAACTTAGTAGTGTGGTTATCACAAACTATCCAAAGGTTCATATATTGCTTTCAATACTTTCCAGAACTGATTAGATGGAAAATATTAACTATATGCGATCTTATCAAAATTTGTTAGTCCTACCTTTTTGAATTGTGATGCATAGCTAGTACCCAACTTGGTCAACTATAAGATCAAAATTAGTATTTGCATGGTTCGATCCTGAAACAAAATTATGATATGATGCATCAATCACCATGCTTTAATATGGGTTCAATTGGTTATAATAGCTACATTCTTCCCTAACTGAAAATTGGTCACTTTTTCGATGTTCTTCATCACATATAAATGGTTCATTATGGCAAGTCCAATTATATCAGTTTGGAGTAAACCCACATCTATAAATATGTTATATAACCTTATCGTACACATCAAATTTACCATTATTGCAAATTTACCATTATTGCACTTTTTACACGGACACCTCTACTTAATTCCATCTATGAACTCAAATTTATTACTACCAAAGTCCAAAAATTGTTCCAACCCAGTACAAAACTCATCGGTCAATCATCAACATCTAGGTAAGTTCTTATCATGCCTCCAAGCTCTGTCTCTTTGCATTGTGTTTGTATAGAAATTAAAAAATCTCATAAAATATTAAAAATATCATATCTACTGTTTAATATTCTCAATTAAAATCATAGACTTTTAAAAATTAAAATTCTGTGTGACGAAACAATTACTTTGAAATTTAAAAAAAAAATACCATGTCAAGAAGACTTACTCAAGTATTTTACTAGTATTTGACTAAAATTTTTGTAGTAGAAATTGGTCAATTTGATTAGAATTGCAACGTTTACTTGGATTGCGATACCTTTAAATGGACACATACCAAAAAAAAGAAGAAGAAAAATTACTTAAGAATTGCAAGGTTCTAAATCAACGATATTAACAACGAAATTTAGCAATAAATATAGTTTGTCGCTAATTTTGCGACGACTAATTTGATGACGGTAATTGTCATCGCTAATTTTGTGATGAATTTTTTTTTTTTGTCGCTAATTAGCGATGACAAGGAGGTTTGCTCTAATTAGCGACAAACCATTAGTTTAACAATGCAGTGAATGAAAATTAATTTAGCGACGAATTTGGCGATGAATTTTTGTCCATTGCAAATACGAAAGGCACATTTGTGACGAATGTTTTTGCTGGCTAATTAGCGACGAAATCTATTTGTCCAAACTTTTGCGACAAAGTTTGCCACGAACACGTAACAAAAATTAGCTGAAGCCAATATTAGCGACTGACTTCTGTGACAAAATTTTGTCCTCGCAAATGTGCCCTTTGTATTTTGCGATGAATTTTGCGACAAATGTGACTAAAATTATTTTCGTTGTTGTTTTCGTCGCAAATTAGCGACGAAGTCTCTTCCACCGGTATTTGCGTCGCAAATTAGGGACGATTCCATCGCTCATTTTCTCTGGCTAAAATCTTTATTTTTTTTAGTTAATATTGACGAGGTTAAATGGACCTGTCCTAGCGTTCAAGAGAATTCCTTAAACACGGTAGTAGCTTCGATGTCTTAAGGAACATTTGGGGAATCCATATGCATCTTTCAAAATTTGCAAATTCATTCCTCTTCATAAAAGAGATCAACTCAGGTCTCTTTTCAGAATCAATCCCCGAACACCACCGCTAGATGCTCCTCGACCGCAGGCTCCTTTGCATTTGTGACTTGTACATCCGCCGCAATCTCTACCCTGTCTCCACTCGGAGCAGAAGGACAATTCGGATTTTTTTAAAGAGACGAGTGGACAAAAATCAGTTTGTGGTACCAACTTGGACATGAATCGATAATGATGGGGAAGTTGTCAAAGAAGTCCTAAAACCTATTACATTTTTGACTTTAGTTTTGAACCTTTTAATTTTGTTGATTTAGTCCTAATTTTTTTGCACTCGTGCCATTTTAGTCCTAAACTTTTTTTTTTGTGCCGACTCAGTTTTAAACCTTTCGCATTTGTGCTAATTTAGTCTGTCCGGCCAACTTTGGCTGGCCGACCCTGACGTGGATGTTGGTTGATGCTGGCGTGGACTCTGATGCTTGCGTGGATCATTTTTAGTAATATTTTAACTTTTTTACATTTTTTTTGGTAAGGAAACTTTTTTACATTTTTGTACTTTTCAATTTTTATTTTTTATTTTTATCTTTTCTATTTCTTTCCTTTTCCTTTTGCTTTCTTCTTCCTCTGTTTGCATTTGTAGTAAAAACGTGAGGAAGAAGAACCACCGTCGCCTAACCTCACGATCAACCCGACCCCTTTGATGGCTTCACTGAAGAGATCATACACCTCATCCTCGACCATCTTGGCGACGACAAACTACTTAACTAAAAAGATTTTTTCTAGTCTTCGATATCGCCACCTGGGTGATGGCTGCGACCTCGCCCAGGCCAGATCTGGGCGATTGCCATGGCCACTGCATCTGTCGACTTCGTCGCATTCAACATATCTCGACCAGGCCAGAGCAATTTGTGGCCAGGCTTGACATCCCCAAGAGATCCACGGATCTGAAGGTGGAGTTCCAGGACCCAGAGAACAAGGACAGAGCGAGAGACCGAGCCACGAAATAAAGGGGTAATAGTGGGGGATCGAAGGGACCTACGATGATGGTGCGGCATGGTCGTCTTCGTCTTCCTCGCGTTGTTGAGTTTCTTCGTTAGATGCAGAACACGAAATAGAGGAAGAAGAAAGCAAAAATAACAATAAAACGAAAGAAACATAAAAGAAAAAAATTTAAACAATTAAAGTATTATTAAAAATTATCCATCTAAGTGTAGCGTCTCCATCAGCACAAACCAGCATCGATGTCAGCGACGACCGGCCAAAGTTGGCCGGACGAACTACATTGACACAAATGCGAAATGTTTAGGACTCAGTCAGCACAAAAAAAAAGGTTAAGGATTGAATTGACACGAATGCAAAAGGTTTGAGGTCGAATTGGCAAAATTAAAAGGTTTAGGACTGAATTGGCAAAAATGCAATAGATTTATGACTTTTTTGGTAATTTTCCCAATAATGAAATGCAAGATATGGAGATGGTTATGTCTATTTTATCAATATTGTTTGAATAATCAGCATGTGGATTTCATAATTGAGTTTCATATTTTTGTTAGGAATAGAGAACCAGGTGCAAGATCTGGTAATTTCCCAGCATCACGGGTATTTTCATTTTCAGAATCTAATCAGTATGTCCATTATACATAAATTTTCACTTATGCTGAGCTTGATTGGTTCAAGGGTGAACAACTTCTTGTATCAATGAAAAGTCAAGTAAAACAACTCATCGACAATGCCGACAGAAGATAAAAGACTTAGAAGCCATATTGAACATGCTGAACGATAAATACTGGTAGGTGATTTCGGCTAATAGAAGAAGCAGCAGATTTTGACGTGCACATGCAACAAGTTAAAGTGCTATGAATATGGATCTGTGGTGGATTTGATTTCGGTATTTGTCTAAGTTGGCTCTTGCAATATTATGCTCGATTAACTTGCCTTGTGCATCTTCAATTTCGAGAGTTCTATGATTTTTCTCTCATTTTGAATATTGTTTGAGAATGCCATTTTTAAGATGCATACTTTTTCAGTTCCGGTATAAATCAAATTTTTTTATGAACCATAATAAAAGAAAGCGATTAAAAAAAGATATTATAAATGGGCTTCTGACTTTTCACTTATTATTATAATATCAAATTTTAATAAAGAAAATTAACAATGGCTTCTGTGTATTATGAAGAACAGCGGCGTGAAGTTGGGGAAAAAGAACCATTATAAAAAATGATTAAAAAAATATCAAAAATGGGTTTGGGATTTTTTCATTTAGTATTATAATTTTGATATTTAATAAATGAAAATAATAACGGCTTCTGTGTTTTATGAAGAACAATGGCGTGAAGAAGAGGAAAAAGAACCATAATAAAAAGGAATCAATTAAAATAAGTGATTAAAAATGGGCTTGCGATATTTATTTATTTATTATTATTTCGATATTTAATAAATAAAAAAATAGCAATAGCTTCTGTGTATTATGAAGAATAGTGGCAAAGGAAGGTAGAAAAGAACCATAAAACTTCGTGATTTTCAAAATGGACTTGTTATTTTTCCATTTATTATGATAATTTCGAAATGTAATAAATAAAAAGTAGTAATGGCTTCTGTGTATTATGAAGAACAGTGGCATGAAGTAGGGAAGAAACCATAATAAAAGAAGTGGGTAAAAAAAAAAGTTATTAAAAAATGCGCTTTAGATTTTTAATTGAAAAGGGCTTGATTAATAAAGCTCATATTTGCATGAGGACTAAGGGCGCAACTATAATGAGGAAGTTTTATTAGTTAATTGGGCTCTTTGCTAGGTAAATAAGCAACAATGTTAGGCAGAGGTGGAACGAGGTTGAGGTCAAAGACGTAGAATGGACATGTCCTTTGTGGCTGGAGAATTCGTCAGACATGGCAGTAAGCTTGAATGTCATTAAAGGACATTTGTGGAATCTTAGATGCATCTTCAAAAATTTGCAAATTCTTTCCTCTCTATAAAAGTGATCAACCAAGGTCTCTCTTTATTCGTAATCAATCCTCCAACTCCACCGCAGGCTCATTTGCATTTATGGCATGTGATTCCGCCGCAACGATGGGTACTACAGCTGCAACCGGCTCACAGCTATCCCGCCTCCCCTCCTCCACCGAGGAGCTGAAGCGGAAGAACTCAACTTAGGCCTACGGGTATGGTCCATTTTCGTAATCTAATCAATATGTCCATTATACACCATTTTTCGCTTATGCTGAGCTTGACTGTTTCAAAGACGAACAACATTTTTGCATCAATGAAGACTAAGAGTCAAGTGAAAATAGGCCATCGACTGTTCCCGACAGAAGACAATAGACTCAGAATCCATATTGAACAAGCTAATTGATGTGAATACTTGGAAGTGTTTTCGGCAAATGAAGGAGGAGCATCTCTTTCGATAGAAGAAGCACAGAGTTGGAAGTGCATGTTCTTTCTATCATTTTTTTCTCTCCTTTTGAATATGGTTTGAGAACGTTATTTTTAAAATATCTACACCGAATTTCCGTTAGGTCCAATTCAAATCAAATTTCTGTTCATTATTTTACAAACTAGCCGCGCCATACGACGCTGAGTTAGAGAGTTGAAAAAGCAATGTTAAAACTCTTCCAGAATTAGTCTAGATAAGCATTTCTCCCCGGATGAGCTAGGGAATTAAGTAATATCAACAGATATGATCAAATGAGTTAGAAAATAGGTTGACCTCCCTCTAATTGCTTCTAAAGGACTCAGCTAGGGTGTTAAAAAAGCCCGAGCCGGCATGACCCGACCCGAAAGTTCGCTCTAATTTTCGGGCCTTTTAGGCGGGCTCGGTACTGTTTGGCATTCGGGTCGGGTTGGGCTGGCCTGGTTCTGACTATTTTTTTCCACCCACGTTTTCTTTTTATTTTAATTCATTTTTATTTTTATTTTTATTTTCTTTCATATGATGACATGTCAAGTAATTTTGATTTTAAAAAAAGAAATAAGAAGCTGACCCGACCCGACCCTAAGAAGGTTCGGGCTGGGTCGGGCCAAGTACTGTTCAGTTTGGGCCCGCTCGGGTCGAGCTGAGACTCGGCCCGTTGACACCCCTAAACTCGGCATCAAATCGTTTTGTTCGAGTGTGATTCTGGATGATTTTGGGAGGTTTGGTATCATGGAGAGATGGTCCCTGTTCACGAGCTTTTAAGGTTTTTTGGTCGACTATTAGTTATAACGAAGCAAAGAATTGAGAGAGGAACTGTAATTTTCTATATCAAAATGTGTTGCACAAATAAGCTACGTATAAAATAGGCTAAATACTATGAAAAACCCCAAAGTAGCATACTTATGATAAATTTACCCTAATTTTTTAACACGAAAAATCTCAAATTGGTGCAGTTGTGACGAATTTATCCCGAATTATTTTTTTGAAAACCTTAAATTAGTACACTTGCGACAAATTTACTCTAAACAAAATTTTTACCACAAAAAATTACTGATATACCTGTGATAAATTTATCCTCGATTAAATGGATGGTAAAAATCGATTGTCACGTGTCATACAATTTAGCATTTTAACAGTTAGATTTAATGAAAACTAATATATGATAAATTTGTCACAGTTGTATCAGTTTGTGATAAATTTGTCATGGATATACCAGTTTAGGATTTTTCATGGGTGAAAAAATAGTTTGGGATAAAAATTATAATAAATGTACCAGTTTAGTATTTTTCGTGATATTAACTCTATAAAATAAGATCATAAGCAATGAAAAAGGAAAGAAATTACACTAATTCTCTTTTCCTAAAATATACACGATAATTTCCTTCACTCCAGAATTTGATTCTCGAATAAAGGCATAATCCATGCGTGTCTCCAACATAAGTGCCTAATTCAATTTGCTGCAGTCCAATTTTGTGATAACTCCAGGAGATGGGAGGTTGCAGCGGTTTGTTGATGAGGTCTAATGGCCATTGTTTGCCAGCTTTCCGCAATTTCCGATCAAATTCTTGATAACTTTGGTACTTAATGCGGTGGGGGTGTTTGGAGCGGGCCTTGCTGAGAGAAATATCGCAGAGAGGGGCGAAGAGTGACATTAGGAAGCGGGAAGCCATGGGAGAGCGGCGGAGGAGCTCCAGCTGCTAAAAAAGCAGAGCTGCTCTCAGTGAGCTTTTGCAAGTTGCGAAGCGAGTAAAAGAGAGGGAGGCTTTCTAACGTTGAAATGGTAATTGTCCTGTGTTGTATTGGGAATCGAAAGTTGCATGGGTTCACCTTGGAAACTTAGGTTGAGTATGACAACACTTATCTGCTACATAATCGGTACAGTTTAATGTTGCATAATAGACATAACCGACAAAGTTTAATGTTGCGTAACGGACGTTTTCTCGATCTATAAATAGACGGGTTTCCGTAATTTAGAATCATTACTTACAACTCGAAGTTCATTTCTCTAGTTCTCTCTTAGTTGTCCTCTAAGTGTGCCGATCTCGAGAAGTGTTCGATAGAATCCTATTCGTATAGTACTGATGCAAACAGGTTCGAGGTGTTGTATCTTGAGAGGCATAGTTCGTGAAGTTGCTTAACACCGTTGGCGGGAACTAATCGCCTTACGGAAATTCGGTTAGCCGTACCTCACCTCTTTTCCTATTTTTCGAGTTTATTATCTAGCAATTTTATTTGTTTTATAATCTTTGAATGTAAAGATTGTAATTTGGCTTTTCTTTTTATTGTTATTGAAAAATTATTGCCATCTTCATTTTATTATTTTTTCTGATTACAACAAAAAGTGTTACGTATTTTTCCCGATACATTAACGTACGCGCTTCAGGTTTCCAACATTCTTAAAGCGATTAGCGCATATACTTACTATTAGTTTGGTTTTATCAGAAAATCGTTATGGCTGACAACAATCAAGTACCCAGTAATGTTCCAAATGTTTCTGGAGATGTTCCTTTGGTTGATTTGACTGTGGCTGGTGGAGAGGTTCACACCTCGAGGTTTAATGTTGTGATAGCGAATGCTGCGAGCCTTTGAACTTGGACCACCTATGATGGCTCGGGTATACATCAACAGGCATTGCCTTTCTTGATGATACCATTTCATACACTGAATGAGAAACCGAAATTTTTTTACTGGTGTAGGCTTTAAGCAATGGCGGAAGAAAATGTTATTCTATCTGACTACGCTGAATCTGGTCAAGTACTTATCGGAGGTGTGCCCGATAATTAATCCAGATGTGCAAAATGTCACGACGCTAGAGGTGTTGCAGGCTTGGAAGCACGGGGACTTCCAATGTTGAAATTATATCCTTAATTGTTTCGTAGATTCCCTTTATAATATTTATTGTATCATTGGAATTGCTAAATAGTTATGGGAATTCTTAGAGAACAAGTACAAGACTGAGGGCGTGCGCACCAAGAAATTAGTGGTTGCCAAATTCCTGGATTTTGAAATGATGGATTCTAAATCTGTCTTGAGTCAAGTGCATGGATTGCAATTAATTCGAAATGACATCTTTGTTGAGAGAATGCTACTCAGCGAGTCATTCCAAGTGGCAGCTCTTATTGAGAAGCTACCTCCTTGCTGGTCAGACTTCAAAAATTATTTGAAGCACAAACGGAAAGAGATGAGCATTGAAGATCTCATTCTACGCCTTAGAATTGAGGAGGACAACAAGAGGAATGCAAACTCTTCTATGGAATAAAAGGTGAACATAGTCGAGTCTTCCTATTCCAAGCAGGATAGGAAAAGAAAGAAGCCTTCACAATGAAAAGGCAAGCAGAAAGAACAATCTTAGAAATTTCAAGGGACGTATTTTATTTGCGATAAATATGGCCATCGTGTTGAGGATTGTAAAAAGAGCCCGAACAAAGGCAAGAGCAATGCTGTAGCCAAGCAGCTGATTTGATAAAGCAGGAAGATAATGAAAGACTGACTGTTGTGGTGGTGTTCGAGATATCTCTGATGTCAAACAATACTAATTGGTGGTTAGACACAAGTGCCACAAATCATATTTCTGTGGACAGACACTTGTTCTCGTCATCCTTGAATATGGCTAACTCTACATCAGCAAAAATTACCGAGAGAGAAAAGGTGATACTGAAGTTCACCTCCGGCAATGAGATTGCGTTGGTAAATGTGTTGCATGTACCGGAGATCCGAAGAATCTTATTTCTAGCCCCATACTTGTCAAGAAGGGCTTCAAAATTGTACTTGAATCCGACAAGTTTGTACTTTCTAAATGGGAGAATGTATGTGGGGAAAGTGTGACATTCTGATTTCCCAATCAACTTTAGATTCTGTAATAAGAAGTTTATATATATCAAGCGATGTATTTCAGTTGTATTCCGCTCAAATCTGATCAATTTGAGTAGACTGACCAAAGAAGAAAGGCTAAAGCGAGACGAGGTACGTGGACCTAAGCGACTCAGATAGGAAACGACGCTTTGACCATAAGGATTGTCGAGAGGATATTTAGAAACACCAAAAGGCTGATCTAAGAATGATCAAGGATTACCATGCGAGCATCGTACGATTGGAGCGCAGGTGATGTCTCTTAACCAACGTACGATTTGCAAAATTATCCTAAATTGGACTGTGACGATTAGGACCTTAGGGACTAGTGATAAACCCTCGCAATTACATGACAACCAAAACCGCCATGAATTGACGAGCCCTAAATGTGATGAGGATCACAGAGTCGATACGCGTATAGTCTACAAAAGCCGCCCGTTAGCTCGGGATAGACTGAAATCACGTCTGATAGAAGAAACGATCAGAAACGAGTCCTGAAAAGTTTAAAAAGGGAAAATCAAGAATTCCAATGTCAATAGAATTGGCCGTCGCCCTATCGAAGAAGTCAGAATCGAGAAAAACGACGTTCCGAACGTCGGAGGTAAAAATACCATAATGCCCCTCAAATTTAGGACTTTGCCTTTATAATTGAAGGAAGGGCAAAATGGACATTTCTTCCCCCCAAGCTATTGAAAATTGAAGAGCAATTGATGGCCATTGGATGCCCTTGAGAAGAACAATGGACAAGTGTCAAGCATCCAAGGGTAGTAGATCATTTTACCAATTAATGTCCACCTACCAATCACCTCAATTAATTAAATTTTTGGGATAATAACCAGCTCTCTCTCTCTCTCTCTTCAAACCCCCCATTCGGCCAAAAATCACAGAGCACCACCATTTCCCTTTCTTCTTCTTCTTCTCCAGTTTCTGCTTCGCTTGACCAGACCGGAGCTCGCCGTTCGTTCAGTATGACCACCACCTCCGGCCGTCCCTTGCTGCCAGCCAACCACCCAGACGTGGCCCCACGTCTTGCCGACATCCTTTAATTTGAATCAGATTATTTGGAGCTCTGAGGAATTCGGGACAAGCATTCTCCCACAGGTCGACGGATTCTGCTCCAGTTTGAGGTAGATTCGGTTATGAACCCTTTAGACAGCCGAAGACTTAGTATCTTTGGCTCAAATTTGGTGGAGATCAAGTAGACATATAGATGATTTTGTGATAAAAATTGAGGATTTATTTGATAAGTTTTTGACCATGAACCACCCTTGTACATTATGCCCAGAATTTACCGGTATTTTGTGTTTGAGTGATCAGGTGACTTTCGACGAATTTTCGGCAACCACGCGACTTGAAACTCACGGTGAGACTTCCAAACTCTTAGGTAGATATTATAAGAGGTAGAATGGTATATATTTAATGGATTTGAGATAGATTAAGGCTGGTTGGACCCGACATAAACAGAATCGAATGAAACCGGTTCAAAGCCGGGTCAAACCGGTTCTGTGGAGAGCTGATTAGGCTGGAATTATGTTGTAATTTGATGTGTATGATGTGTTAAGATGATGAGGAGTATGTTATGAGTGATGTGGATGGATGAATTGAGAACTTAGACTTGGGAGTTTGACAAATCGATTGGTTAAACTAGGTTGCGCGACAAGTCGGCTTTGGGACTTGGATTGACCGAACCATAGGAGACTCGAGGAGGGTAAATTTATGTTGTTAAGCGGAGGTAAGGAATTTTCTAAACCAAGGTTAGGGGGATTGAACTCGATTAGGTAAGTCAAGTGGGGAAATTGATCGATTAATGGACATATTTCTAAAGTAATGAGCCTTAGTATGTCTTAGGATTAATTAAAGAGTTTATGTGTGCCATGACTTGTATTGGAATCGCGTGTCATATTTGGATAATAATTGAATTGCTTTGCATGCCATGGGATTATGAATGCTGCTTGAAATGTAATTGATATTGAGTGTGTAAATGATAGAAGATCATGGCATGAATCCTGATTGTAGCATGACATGACGAGATCCTGAGGCGTGTGAGATGCGGGGCTCAAGAGGGAAAGGGACACACAAACCGGGCTGCTGAAGCCCAACGAGGTACCACCAGGCGTCATACCCGACTAGTGCCAGACCGTAGCGGAGCAGGAGCTGCCCGAGGGTTCTGTAGTAGGGTTTAGGAATGTACCAGAGCGAACACCGACCCTATAGGATACCGAGGAGTAGGAGCAGGAGAAGGTTATAGTATTGGAGGCGTCCGAGGGTGACTTCGCTGAGCCGTCACAGGAGGTGACTGTGGAGGATTCAGTTGAGGTCCTGTCGGAGACTTTCTCCAAGTACGAGCCGTCAGAGGAGAGCAAGAATACTGGAGATTCCAGCAGTTCTTTCTAGGCGACTCCGGATGATGACTTGACTTTTTGACTAGCGACCTGACCCCCTTCCCTGATGGATTTTGTGGATACCTTTTTAGCATGCTTACCCGTCGCCCCTGATGTTTAGCGAATTTAGTAATTATTGGTCTGTAGGTGATGATGTACAGCTTTCTTGATGCTATCCATGTCCTACTTAGTCTGTATGTGTATATACATATTGTACGGGAGACATTGGGAATCACTTCCGTGTGCTTAATGTAAATTATTTTATCTCTCGACTTTTCTTTATATATGAGGTGGATCCTTGGGACCACCGAGAGATTGTTGTTATTTTACTTGCAAGGATGATTGCGTGCTCGCGATGGGGCGTGGGGCGTGACAGAAAGGGTACTTGAGCAATGACCTGTTCCAAGCCAATGTGGCTGTCATTGATATAAACTCGAAATTCTTGTACCCAAAGGCTGCTAAAAAAGAGAAGTCTTCAGTTTATATTATTGTGTCTCCTTCTCTATGGCATGGTAGATTATGACATGTAAACTATGGTACAATAAAAAAGATAGCAAACTTAAGGCTAATTCCAAAATTTGAGTTGGATGCCCGTTACAAGTATGAGTCTTGTGTTGAGGCTAAATTTGCTAAGAAATCTTTTAAATCCGTTGAAAGAACGAATGAACCTCTACAAGTAATCCATAGCGATCTATGTGATTTAAAGTTATAGAAAATATAGGTGGACAGAAGTACTTCATCACTTTTGTGGATGATTGTACTCGATTTTGCTATGTTTATCTCTTAACTAGTAAAGATGAGGCTATGAGCATGTTTATCAAGAATGAAAATGAGGTTGAAAACCAACTTGATAGATGAATTAAAGTGCTTAGGTCTGACAAAGGAGGAGAGTACATTCTTCCAATTTAAAGGAGTTGTGTGCTAGTTTGGTGATAATTCTTCAAACAATTGCACCTTATACTTCACAGTAAAATGGAATTGCTGAACGGAGGAATAAAACTCTAAAGATGATGGCTAACGCTATGCTCTTAAGTTCTTATTTATCTTAAAACTTGTGGGGGGAGACAGTTTTAACTACGAACTATATTCTTAGTAAAATACCCCACAAGAAGACGGGTAAGATTGCATATGAGTTATGAAATGGAAGGCTACCATCCTACAATTATTTGAAAGTGCGGGGTTGCCTAGCCAAGACAATTCCTTCTCCTAAACAAACTCAATTGGAACCTAAAACGGTGGATTGCATATTTATCGGTTGTGGTCAAAATAGTAGTGCATACAGATTTTTGGTTCACAAATATGAAAATACGGAAATCCATGTCAATACTATCCTAGAATTTAGGGATGCTGAATTATTTGAGGATATATATCATGCAAAAAGAAATTAGGATGAACCTTCTAATAAGAGATTAAGAAATTCAGAAGCTGAAACTGATGAAGTTGGGGCTGAGAACGCCGAACTTCAAAGGAGCAAAAGGTCGCGAACTGAAAAATCTTTTGGACCTGACTTTTTGACATATATGTTAGAAAGTGAGCCTCAAATATTGAAAGAGGCAATGTCATCTCTAGATGCTCCTTTCTAGAAAGAAGCTATTGACAATGAAATTGATTATATCCTAAGTAATCATACTTAGGAATTGGTTGATTTTCCACTTGGAAATAAATCAATTGGATATAAATGGATATTCAAGAAAAAACGTAAAGCTGATGGTTCTATTGATAAGCACAAAGCACGGCTTGTTGCCAAAGGGTTTAGACAACAAGATGGTTTGGACTACTTTGATACTTATTTACTAGTAACAAGAATAACATCGGTTAGTATGTTGATTACTATAACTTCGCTATACAATTTGCAGGTACATCACATGGATGTGAAAACTGCATTCTTGAATGGTGATCTCAATGAGGAGATTTATATGAAACAACCTGAAGGATTCAAGATCAAAGGACAAGAATACAAAGTTTGTAGACTTGTCAAATCATTATATGGACTTAGACAAGCTCCTAAACAACGACATGAGAAGTTTGACCATGTGATGATCCAAAATGGGTATATAATCAATAAATGTGACAAATGCGTGTACACTAAATATACGCCCATTGGATGTGTACTTATTTGTCTATATGTTGATAACTTGCTTATTCTTGTAGATAACGCCAATGATATCAAAATTACCAAGAATGTTCTCAAAAAGAAATTTGAGATGAAAGACTTAGGTGTTGCAGATGTTATACTTGGCATCAAAATTCTAAATAATTCAAATGACCTACGTTTAACACAATCTCATTACATTGAAAAGGTAATTGAGAGATTTAAAGCATTTGGCATTCAAGATGCAAATAATACTTTTCTACCACACCTAACTTTAAGAAAGAATACTGGAAATAATATCAGACAGTTGGAATATTCTCAAGTGATCGGCCGTCTCATGTATATCATGAATTGTACTAGACCGGATATTGCATACTTAGTACGAAAACTGAGCAAATATACGAGCAATCAAGGTCACGAGCATTGGAAAGCTTTGTTGAGAGTATTAGGGTATCTAAAAAATACCAAAGATTATATTATACAATATGGTCAATATCCAGCTATGTTCGAAATCTTTAGTGATGCCAATTAGATTTCTGATTCTGATGAATCGAAATCGACTAGCAGATATACGTTTACGCTAGGAGGTGCCGTAGTTTCATGGAAATCCTCAAAACAAACTCTAATTGTGCACTCTACGATGGAATTAGAGTTTATTGTTTTGGATAAAGATGCTGAAGAATCAGAGTGACTTCGACAGCTTTTAGAGGATGTTCCGTTGTGGCCAAAACCTATGCCTGCAATATACATTCACTGTGACAATCAAGCAGCTATTGCAAGAGCACGTAATGTGATATATAACGGTAGGTCTGGACACATTATGATATCGTAAGGCAGTTTCTCTCGAGTGGAATTTCTTTAGACTTTGTGAAGTTAAAAGAAATATTGCGGATCCACTGACAAAAGGATTGTCGAGAGAGCAAGTAAACTGCGTATCGAGAGGAATGGGGTTAAAAGCCTTAACCCAATAAAGAACTTTTGAGGTAGAAACCTAACCTATGCTATTGGAGATCCCATGGACTAGGTTCAATAGGACAACGCAAATTTCGAAAACTCTAGAGTAAACACTGTCTCCCATTCCTATGATGCAATAGTGCTTCCTAAAGCATTTTAAGTACACGCTATGCGTTTAATGGTTTCTACAACTTGGATTTTTACTTCCTAGCAAGGTATAATAGGATATATTTAATAGGAATGCACCTATATGCGTGGAGTTGGCCGATTCTATGAAAATCTTTAAAGGCTAGATTTTCTAAAGCACGCATGAATCTTGAGAGGTTTAGGGCCAAAAGAATGAACGCAACCAAGAACCAATCTTGATTTGGAGATACTTTGTGGGAGGTCTTTTGTCTAGGCTTACACTAACAACTGGCAATTCAAGATCAAATTCACCAATTGATTAAGTATGTCCGATAGGCTTTCACTAAAGAAGGTTCAAAGTGAAAGCTACCTATCTTGATGTAGTACATTTCCAAAGGCATACTTGTAATTCCTCGAGTCTTCGTTCTATTGAGTTATTATGTAGGGGATTGTTGTAACTAGTAATTTAATGGCTCAATTATTGTCCGTGTAATTGATGTGCATTTATGTCGATGTAATGAACGTAACCGACACAGTTTAATGTTGCGTAACGGACGTAACTAATGATGATTAATGCTACGTAACAGATGTAACCAATGCAGTTTAATATTTCGTAACGGACGTAATCGGCGAGGTTTAATGTTGCGCAACAGACGTTTTCTCGATCTATAAATAGACGGGTTTCCGTAGTTCATAATCATTACTTACAACTCATAACTTGAAGTTCATTCCTCTAGCCTCTCTTAGTTGTCCTCCAAGTGTGCCGGTTTCGAGAAGTGTTCGACATAGTCCTGTATGTATAATGCTTATACAAACAGGTTCGAGGCTTTGTATCTTGGGAGGCATAGTTTATGAAGTTCCTTAGCACCGTTGGCAGGAACTAATCGCCTTAAAGAGATTCGGTTAGCCGTACCTCATATCTTTTCCTATTTTTCAAGTTTACTATCTAACAATTTTATTTGATTTGTAATCTTTGAATGTAAAGATTGTAATTTGGCTTTTATTTTATTTTATTTTATTGTTATTGAAATATTATTGCCATCTTTGTTTTATGATTTTTCTGATTTACAACAAACAATGTTACGTATTTCCCCCGATACGTTAACGTGTGTGATTCAGATTTCCACAAAATTTTTGAAGTTGCGTGGTCGGGCGGCAGGCAATGGCAACGGTGGCCGACAGCGGCGATGAGAAGGCGATAGCCAGCCACCGACAAACGATAGTCGTTGGGCCCGGTGGATGCTGATATAGTCAAAGAAGTGATTTCTCTGCCGAGAAGTTAAATTTTTTTACTTCTCGAAGTTAGCCAAAAATCTAACCAGAAGTAGAAAATCCAACCAAAAGTCATTTTTTTTTATCAAATGCATTTCTACTTCGACAATATTTTTACCAAACGGATTTCTCTGCCAAATTGACTTCTGGCAGAGAAATCAAAAGGCAAAGTATTATCATGCAAGGGCTTAGTGACGTGGATTGTTGGAAAAAAAAAAGGATAAATGAACACAAACAACTACCCATTTTGGGTGAAATGGTCTGGGGTGGTCTGATTCTCTAGCGGTCTAGTGGAACCGGAATTTGACATAAAAAAAGCTTAGTGAATTTAAAATAAAAAAAAATAAAAAAGAAGTGAGTTTAAAAAGTGAATAGTATTAAATGATAGAGAAATAATTTTTGTTCTCATTTGTTCAAACATAATAGAGAGCCCCAAATTATGTTTTGTGTCTAACAGATTGTTTAAAAAAAAAAAAAAATCAGTCCGGTTGGTTGGGTGATCCAACGGTCCGATTCCCCTCCTAGAAAGTGGAACAAACCACCCGAACATCGGTTCATTTTTAGGAACTAAGAAATTTGCAAATGGGAAGATAATAAAATCTTTTCACCGAAAATCATTTCAATTTCGCGAAACGAAAAAAGGGCCTAAACCGACCGATAGAGTTGTTTCAGCACCGCTAGAGCTGGTCAAAAGGAGTGAATTGCATCCAATTCTCCGCAGTCAAATAGATCAAGACGAGCGAGGAAGGCGACGGCCCCGTGCCCCACAACCCCAAGTATGCTTCTGTAACCAGCAGTCCAACGTTCCCGGTTCCTCACAAGCTCAATAGCAATTCCATTTCCACTTGCCCTCCACCGTCCCCCCCGACGTCGTTTTCTGCAACTTGGGAATTTTCCATCAGGCGCATCTCCAAAACGACAAAAGCCGGGACGCGTTTTCCGCAGAAAATCAAGAAGAAGGTGGCGAGTTCGTGAATCCACCTGCTTTGGGCTCGGCGGTGCTCCTCCCCCACCAGTCCCCTCAAAACGACAACTGAAAATGGGTTTTACTTGGCTCTTTGGCTCCTTTTGGTGTTGACTCATCGAATCAGTCTTCACCCGGTGTCGAAGGGAATCGCTGATTGAGACCGAGATACGTCTCCGTTGGTGCATTTTGAGTCATGGATTTGATGCCCCTGCGGTACAGATATCCTGTTTCAATGCCGTAACTAGAGGTGTCGTCGTCCTTTTCCGCCTTGATAGCTCGAGCCCGACGTAGTTGTTGGCGTGAATATCGATTGTCGAAATGTATGAAGAGGGGGTCGAGCCATGTTAATTTGATCACGTTTGTCCTCCTGTCGAGCTGATACTTATCTTGGTGATGTCAATTAAGTAATTTCATCAGCCTCTAAACATTATCAGTAGATTGCAGGGCAAGAATACAGCAAAGACCATACTCATTTCGCAAGATTCTGTTGGCGAATCCACCGAAGACAGTCGCCGGATAGTCGCTGTTGCTCTACAGCGTGGACGGAGTGCCTCTCATTTCCGGTCTACATCGATGTTTTTCGTCGGTAGGGATGGGACAGCACCAATGCGGATGCCCTTGTCACAAAGATTGTCCCACGAAAGATATCTTATTCCTCTTAATGGCAATCAAATATTGACTCCCATATAACATGGCCTCACTCATACATTTATACACGCTCAGGAGAAAGTTCCTGTCTGTCCTGTGATTCATGGCTCTTACTGCGCAGAAAATTTTGGATGGTGATTTGAGTAAGGTAAAGATACAATGCAATTTAGAAGGTACCCAGATGACCAAAATTGAATCTTTTTCATATGCTATCATCATAAGGGAATGAAGTGTACTCCAACCACTCATCGCCGGTGATGAACTCAGACACTGTGAAGTTGGAGGCGTCATAGTAGTCCATGATGTGGTACCCAGGCCAAGTGACTCTGCCTTCAGTGCCTGAGCCAGGTCCATTGTTGTCGTACTCCCCATAGTACAGGGTGTCCAGCCCTTGGTCGCCCGACCACTCCGTCCACCCGCTCGGGTCGATGAACCCGTCGATATAAGACTCGAGGACCACAGTCCTCGAGTAGATCCTCCACGGCCTCCCGAGGTAGCTCTTCACTTCCGCCGACAGGTCGTCGGAGGGCAGGATCGTGCAGTTCTGGATCGAGATCCCCGTGTTCTCGTCCGGGGTGTCTCGGGACTGGGCTGTCACGACCGTGGACTGGCCGGGCAGTGGTTGTCTGGAGATGATGTTGCAGCCCTGGAAGACGACAGCCGCGTTGCCGAAGATGTAGTCGATGGTCCCCGAGATGTTGCATTCCCTGTAGAATTGCCTGAAGGAGTGGACATACAGAGTGTCCTGGTAGGCATTTATGGAGCACCGGTAGAGCGCAGCGAAATCGGCGCTCATTCGGAGAGCGACCGCTTGGTGCTTTGCTGGCCCGGCCGAGTTCTCAAGGGTTATGTCCCTGGCAAGGAAGCCTTCGGCCGAAACCGCTGCGAAAAACACGTCAAACCAAAAGAAAAAGGGCAAACGTATCAGGAAAAGCAAAGAATGAACAAGAACAGAGCAACCCAGAAATGGGTATCAGGAATCTAGGCCCGGACTTCAATATTCATTCAATGTATGGTCAACACAATCAACCATTAAAAAATGTTATTTTCCATCTAATGGAGCAGCACATTGAGTGTAAGTTAAGTTAGCTAGGTGAATTTAATGAGACGTTTACCAAAAGTTGCAGATCTGAATGTGGTCCAACCATCAGCCACACTTCTGTTCCCCGAAATGATGGTGAGGCCGGCTCCATCCCCCAGCAACACGATGTTGGTCTTATAGCTCGGGACTTCCACATTCTCTTGATAAAACCCTTCCCTCACGTAAATCATTGTCCTTTCATAGCTGTTGTTAGGAGCGAAATCGATGGCATCGGATATGGTGGTGAAGTTCCCCGACCCGTCGGCAGCGACCGTGATGACCTCGCTCGGGTTGTAGTCATCGCCAGAGCTCTGCAAGATCCGGCGGTCCTTACGGGACAGCCAAGTCGGGAAGCGCATCAACCGGCGGCCTTTTCTTCCCTTCGGGTTGGCCGGTTTCGCGAGCATGGACAGGGAATTGCTCACGTGCTCGTAAGTGCTGATGAGTGAACTCATGAGCAGTGGCTTCAGTGACCCTGATGCGGAGCTCAGGCCTTCCAGGCAAGTGTCCTTGTTCGTGAGGGCCGCGGAGAGGTAGGCCCTCACGTCGGACAGCTTCTGGGCGTCGGCGTCCCGGACCCACGAGACCGATCTCTTTAAGGAGGACAACGTGATCTGGTGCAGCTCCATGCAGTCCTGAATCGTGCCTCTCTGTCTCTCCACAATGTTCCCGTGGCCTGCGGTTTGGAGGATGTTCGATAGTTTCCCCGCTTCCGAGATGGCGGCTTCGAGGGTCTGAAGGAGGAAGGTGAGGATGTTGGGGCTGATGGAGATGGAGATGGAGAGCTTTAGCGAGTCGAAGCAAGAGTCTGGATAGGGTGTGCGTGAGCAGAAAGATTTGACGGAAGAGAGACGGTGGGTGGTGAGAGAGGTTGAAGAGGAGGAGGAGGTGGCGGCGCTGGTGGTGGTATTGAGAGCAAGTGTTGCTGAGAGAAATATCGCAGAGAGTGCGAAGAGTGACATTAGGAAGCGGGAAGCCATGGGAGAGCAGAGGAGGAGCTCCAGCTGCTGAAAAGCAGAGCTCTTCTCAGTACCTTTTTTTTCGGTCGGACTTCTCAGTAGCTTTTGCAAGTGGCGAAGTGGGGGGAAGAAAGGAGAGGGTTTTTAACGTTGAAATGGCGTTTTGTCCTGTCCTGCGCTGTATTGGGAATCGAAAGTTGCATGGTTTTTTTTTTTTTTTTTTTTTTTGGGTCGGAAAGTTGCATGGGTTCACCTTGGAGGATTCTTAGTGACGTGGATTGTTGAAAAGAGGATGAGTGACGACAAAATGCTACAAATCCTGTAATGAGAAAGAGAGAGGGGCAAACGCAATTACTAGTTTTGAACAACACAAGGACCATTAGTACAAACTTATAATTGTAAACGATACACATAAAAAAAAATTCATATTAATATATTATATCAAGGATGATTGGTTTCAGGATTAAGCCGGCCCAATCCTATAAATTGGAACCCACCCCCATAAGGTCGGTTCCCAAACTTTGGAACCTGAAATCGATCGTGTAAAATCCGAAACTGACCATGGTCTAATCGAATTGATCCGGTCCAATCCAAGGAATCGGTCGATTGTTCTTTTTTTTTTGGTTTAATTTTTTGTATGCATTAAAATGACAAACTTACTCTTTGAAAGGACATATCCATCTACATACAATTTTTAGAACGGCAACACTTGGCAACAAATCGCAAGAAGTAAAATAACGTTGAAAAACAAACAAAAATCTGAAGTGAAATTATCCAACTCATACTTTCCAACTGTTGGTCCTAGTGTAATCACTTAGAGAGGGGTAAATAGGTGATTTCAAAGAACTCGTTAAAACAATGCAGAATTAAAACAAACAAGTTCAAAACCAAGTCGGAATTTGAGCATGGACAACAATATATTCAGATTCACGTGTGTGCAATAAACTTTGAGATGTAGTAAGTAAAAGTTAAGGGATAGAGAGATTTGCATGCGATGTTTATAGTGGCCTAGTTTTATTCAAGACTGCATCCACTTCTTCACGCCAATAGCCAATCCTCTGGATTCTACTAGTAAATAGCTCAGAGGTTACAAAATGGTGACCGTTCTTGAATCGATAGACTTTCTGTCTAATACTCTCTCACTTAGATATAAATGTCTAAGTATTACAATGTTTAGATCAAAAATATATGAAGTAAATTGAAGCTTTCTTGAACTTAGGAATTATAGATTCTTGATTCTTGTCTTCTCTTCAGCCCTATGGTCTATTTTTATACTCCACCATCAAAATAGACGTTGCAAGGTCTTTAGAGGATCACTCTCTAAACTTCCCATTTAAAGGATTTCATAGCCATTGAGACTACCAAAATTAGAATCTCTCGTTAGATCATACTGCCCATACAATCATGATCAAGGTTTCCAAAGATAGAGTTTTTCATATGGTAAGCAATCATCTTCTTCCTTAATCTACGCTCTTGATTGATCTTCATGATTGATAATCTTGAAAAAAAAATTCAGCTTAATTTTCTTGTCGTTGTGATAATTTAATATCTCATATAAATTGTCTCGAAAATATCTCATGATACTCTGATTGTTACATATACTCCCTTATAGCTTGAGCTTCATATAAATTGTCTCGAAAATATCTCATGATACTCTGATTGTTACATATACTCCCTTATAAGCTTGATCTTTACGACATCGTCTAAGCTTCTTCAAAAAATGTAAGAGGCTCGTCTACCAGATTGAGGCATGTGTTAACAAGTGAATGTACATAATGACAATTTGCAAAAAAAAAGTGTTGCAATGCATTAACTCGAATATTAAAGATTATGAATTGTTTAGTGGGATTTTTCTCAACAGTGACGACAGAAATCTCTACTTGCCGAAAGCAACAATCCATAAAAGAAAAACACGTAAATTAAAAATAAAAATAAAAAGTGTAGAAAACATTACATAAAACAAACATAAGACCCTATAATGCCTCCAAATTTCGGTTTTGCCCAATTGTGTCTTTTCTCTCACAAAAAACCTCAAACTTTGTGTGGTCCCAATTCTACCATAATTATTTTTATTTCATACAAAAGAAAATCCCCAACTTGATTCCAGTATCAATTATATCCTAAACTTTTTTTTGTTGGGTAAGGTATATCCTAAACTTTTTTTTGTCTCATATAAATCCTAAATTTTATGTCCAATACCAGTTCTACCCTAAACTTTATTTTTTGTCTCATAAAAATATCTCAGTTTTAGGTCCAGTTTTAATTTTACTCTAATTTTTTTGTCTGATAAAAGACCATCAATTTTTATTTGAGTCCGAAATCTGCCTCCATGAATCCTTTGTCAAGATGGCCCTCGGTGATTTTGTACTCTGAAGGAAACTTATTCCTTGATAAACGAATCACATGCGGAAAAAACTAATGATTAATGCCCAATCTATCACTTAATTGTATCACAGATCAAAATACAATCACATGAGGAACCGTACTCACTATCCATAGATTAGATGTCGTCTTTGCAATCTCGAGAGTCACTTCGCCTTCGATGCGATTCAACGTGGAGGGGAAAGACGTCCGTCCTTTTTTGTGTGAACGACAAAATGTCGTCTGTCTCATCGTCGAAAGAGGGAAAGCGTCTATTCCTTTTAACGTATGTGAATAGACGTGATTTTCACGTTAGATAACTGCTTGCAGATAACTGCTTGCAGTTATCTCTGAGGGCAGTTGTGATTGCTCGCATGGGCGCACACCGTAAGCCCTATATTCCATCATCTCCTACTCGCCCATGTAGGGCAAACAACTCACACATGTCCACAGAGGATTAACAACTCTCACTTGTCCACAAAGGACCAAGCGTAACTCTCTTTATATATGCAAAGTTCATCTTGACAAATAATTCGTGCGACCAGTATACATTGAGAGCTCGTTGTCACACATCCGTTGAGAGTATATGACATCTCAAATGGACATAATCAAAAGTATATTTCCGTATGCTTCTACCCTAGATCGATCAGTCACATACATGTCTTTCTCTGGATCTCGTTTAAATATGATTTGTTATATTCACAATTATAATTACACTAATTAATCATAACTGGCCGGTTTGTGAATATAAATCAATTATGTGACTTAAGAACTCGAAGTCGATCTTCCTCTTTTATTAGACCTCTCAATCTCAGTTCAGCTCGCTTTTCTAGAAGTTCCCCTTTAGATCGAATCAATTTTATGACCATAGGCAACACCCTAAGATAGCAAACACTAAATAGAAATATTGAGAATAACGAAGAGTCGATGGTACTCAAAATGAAGAATTCTTATCCTCGAGAGTCTTACATGGCTTAGTAAAGTTAAGATAAAAAACTTTTGCCAACTCTCATTGATCGACAATGCATACGTAATATGAAGTACGTATTACGATATTTTCTCATTCCCCATGGAGCATATGTCTTTCTATTTTAATACCGTACAGATGATCACTTAGACATACCCAATGTCTAACCAGAGTTCACGTAACAACTCCAACCAAGAGTTTCCGTCAGAATTCTCATTTGGCAATAAAGACAGATAAAGTGAAATATGTGGGAGGGTTAGAAGTATATCCTTTTTGTTTCACTTCCGGACATTATAAATAATAAGTCATCATCTTAATATTCTATTAAGGCGGCATAAATATTTTAAGCTGTAGCTCCCAATTATCACATAGATAATAAGCTTAAAATTATCTCGTCTCTACTTATCGCGTAGTAAATAGAGGTGATTACCCGTATGAGTAGGCTAATCTCTTATTTGTCTGACATACCTTTCCAATCTAATGCACTAAACATTAATATGCATAAATGTTTCACAAAATCATAGACATTAATAGTGATAATAAATATCATTAACTCATTAACTGTGAGCTTTGGGAAATATAAATTTCAGTACTTTTAGAGATTTAAATATATATAACTAATCTCTTTGTCAACAAATGACCAAGTCAAGACATCTATAGTAACTCATTTCATCATTGTATCTGCTTTCAATCTATCCATAGATATGTACTGTATGTTCACATCTTTTCGCACAAACATGTCTTCCATGATATCATATTCCGAGTCGATATATTTTGGTCTTGCAATGGATCTTTAGTGTAAACTTTTCCTACTTAACTATCACAATTAACTAATAATTGGACCTATAGCATCCTTAACAACACATCTTTGATCCAAACATCTCTCAAGTCAAAGACCCTTTTATACTATCGTTGATAACACCACGAGAACATATCTCATCGTGGATAAGGTCATACACATTAGTTTCTTACTTTTCCATGATATGACGTCATTACTTAGTAAGAACGCAAATCTAAAGGTAAAATTCTTGTCATCTATATCTCCCCCTCAATCAATATCAATATACCTTCAAGGTGCAGATCTCTACCTTGAATATCAGTAAATTGATCAGCAGTACTTTCAAATACCTCAGAATTCTATTGACGGCAATTTAGTACGCTTGACCTCTATTGAATTGATACCTACTTACCATTCCAATTGAATAACAAATATCATGTCTTATTCATATCACAACATACATTGAGCTCCCAACTGCACTAGCATATAGATCACTTTTCATTACTATATTTCCTTATGGAATCTCAGGACGCATATTTCAGCTCAAACATTTACTACTTGCAATAAAAATATATCATCAACATATAATGATAAAATCACAAATTGATTTTTAGATCTTTTGATATATACACAATGTCATTTTTCAATTGTCACAAAATCATATGCCACTAAGGCATAACGAAATATATATATGTGTGTGTGTGTGTGTGTGTGTGTGTGTATCAATCTCTCACAGACTGCTCAAGGCCATATTTTTGGCCTTCATTCACAACTCCTGCGGATTGTACCACATAGGTTTCTTCTATTAATTCTCCAATGAAAATCGTAGTCTTTACACCGTTGATGTAATTTAAGATCCATACTCATCACTATTACCATAATAAGGTGAATTGATTATTACGTTTCACCATAAGGCGAGCCTCACATTTTTTAAACAAGCCATCAACTTTACACTTTCTTTTGAGAGCACACTGCTCCCAATGGCTTTGCGTCCATTCGAAAGATCAATTAGTTTCATTAACTCCATCTCTTTCTCTTGAGAGCACACTTGCTCCCAATGGCTTTGCGTCCATTCGAAAGATCAATCAATTTTAAAACTTCGTTTGATCTCATTAACTCCATCTCTTTCTCCATTATTTGTATCCATTTTTCCTTATTAGGGCAAATTGGAGTTTTATTTTATACTCCTTGACTTATTCTCTTCTTGTAGAGCAACCATACACATAATACATCATTCACCATTCGCTCCTACTCGGATCAGACAATGACGACATCTTTTATACAACAAGCTGTTACAATTAAGACTAATACGAAATAAATCCCCACTTCTCACATTGCTTCCACTTGGATAAAATGCCCGAAAAAATCATTGTCACTATCTAAAAGTCAAATAGAGAATATATATAAGTTTCTTGCCCTTTTTCGAAATTTCATCCACTAAGAATGTGACCTCTCGTGATTCAAATTCAGTTACACTTTTCATTTTCTTGCTTACCTTTAGTACTTACCCTTTCGAGTGCTCTTAGTATTTCACAAAAATACTCTTTTTACCTCTAAGGTCCAATTTCTCATACTTGCGGGAGAACATGTGTTTATAGGAAGCATTTCGAGGTTTGAAAAAAACTCAAATCTCATTTTTGATCTGTCCACAACTCATATGAGAAAGAGGTAACTGATTTATAAGACACACAACTAAGTATCTAGACAGCCATCAACAAAAATATCACCACGAAAGATGATATGCATAATAGCATGTGCTATCACTGACTTAACCATTTCTATTATGATATGTTTCTTCTCTCTGCTACTACATTCTGCAGAGGAATTGCTGGAATAGTCAACTATCCTTCTATTCCTTTGTCATCACATAAATATCTGAACTGATCAAATAGATTTTCTCAACCTCGATCGGATTTTTTTTTTAAATTAAAAGTTCAAAATAAAAAAAATTGTTAAAGCAACTTATGCCTTAAATTTATGAAAAATCATAAAAACAACAAATCCAAATCGAGTGTAATCATACAAATGTGATGAAATAAATAGAATCATGCATTGCAATCACATGTGTCTAAATGGATTAGCAACAAAGGAAACTCAACTATTTTTACTTTTTCAAATGGTTTCCTCATTTTATTTTTATTTATTTATTAGGCTACGCTCATAAATAGGCGACATATTCAATAATGTCCAACAAGCTCTATTTGGCTTATGTAAATATCCTATTGGCCGATATGACTCAATATAGCATGCCACATATTCTTATCATCACAAAGATGAAAATGATGAATAATATTGCATTATTGTACTCAACAATATGCATAATGAAACTATCTAGAATTATAATAACTTGTTCCCAATAACAAGTCATCACCATCTGCATGAAAGTTCAAATTGAAATCAAATTTAACCAAACTAACACGGAAACTAAATTTCGTCGTGTTTTGGAGCATATAAACGTTAGTAAGAACAATGTACGACCATCGCACATATTCAATTGACAGGTGCCAATTACTTATGATTTTCACTAAGAAAATATTTCTCACATTTATTAAATTTTCTCAATGTGAAACTTATTAAAATTTCACAACTACACGGTCTGTGGCCCTTAGATTTACAATCCACAAAGGATAAAATTCAGTTACCAAAACTGAAGTACAGACATACATATACTTTTAAGTATACAAAGGGATTCTAATTTCTTTAACTCATCACAATTGTGAGCAAAATGAACCTTTTTTGCCACAGTTAAAACACTTCACTTCGATTTCTATCATGAAATATCTATTTCTTTGTTCTTTCCACTTCTTAAATCCACCTTGACACTTATATCTAGAGCGTAAAACTCATTAGAACTAGAATCAGCATTAACAAATATCGATTTTCGATTTTGCCACCAAAAGGCAATCCATTTCTAGTTTAAGGTGTAGTATAATTTTTTTTTATTTATAATATGGATCTAGTAGATTTTCATATGCACATAGCTATGAAATAAAGAACTGACTACTGCTTGCACTTGCTATTTCTTAGCCAACATAGGGCCTGCATCTCACAGTTTACTTATTTGTTTGACACATGTCACGTACATCATTTAATATTCTACTCATAAGGTATCATATACATATCAAACTTTATAGTGATCTGTCTCAAATTTGGTGACTAATGTCTGACCAAACTAAGTATGTTAATGGCTCCCACTTGACTTTAGCATTTCTAAAAAAAAAATGATTGAACTCATGCATAAAAAAAATATTTTTTTTATGTCTCAGCAACATAATGCGAGCAATAGAGTTCATTTATTTCTAGCAGCAAGTATCTCTTTGTACTTTCTTGACAATGTAGTAATTCCATCTTCAGATTCTTCCACAATTAGGTCAAGGTCTCACAGTGCATCTTGCTCTTTTAACACATATTGGAACTTTTTCCAATTTTCACAATTTTGCCATCTAATTTCTCACTTTATTCAGGCTTACCTACGATATCCTAGTAAGCTAAAGTCATTGTATCTGAGCACAAAGTTCGATAGACATGTATTCATGAACTATTGATGCCTATACATTTATGTATCTACTTTACACTAACTAATTATATTGACGAATAATTTCACCTAAGTCTTAAAGTTGAAAGCTCACTATGTTCCCAATCATCATCTGAGAATCCTCGTTTGAAATTATTATTAACATATTTATTTGTGTAAAATTGAGTTCATGAAGTTACTAAAACTTTTAGAACTCCCCACTTATTCATATACCATCAAGGCATTACATAATAATAATAAAAAAATTCTTATACCATTCACAGCTAATTATTTCATATAACATGAAAGATAATATTTACATCTATAGACATACATCAATAAGATGCAAAATTCTATACAACAATATCATGTGATATAATGTATGCCAAGAACGGGAAAAGATTCAATGAAATCTTTAGGAACTTCTTGACCCTAGAAGGCGTCCCTATAGTGGCTCTTGGAAAATTCTCTGGTCTCAGCCAAGGAAACAAATCTCTTCGCCAAGGCGCATTCTGTCTATGCCAGGACCCATTCATGGTAAGGGTCGATGTCTTCCTTGCCCCGACCTCTAAGAACTCTATCGGGAATCTTATTCCAAGTTCTTTATAAGAATAGCTGCAGGCATCTTTTCATAAACGGTTCAAGAGCTCAGGCCAATCAGGAAGAGTGGTTTTTAAGGTAACAACCCTAAAAAAGTCTGGCATGACAAAACCATTTCAAATGATTTCTAATACCATTTTGTTCACCATTATGATGTGAGTCATCATGTCAACTTTGTCATTCCATCGATAAAGCGCCATCACATTCCTCAGCTTTAGGAGTCTATCATGTTCCTCGTCTATCCACAAGAATATTAAGGTTCACACAGTACTTTGTTCCATAGTTCCTGCAACGAATGCAGAACAATAAAAGGGATTACACATAATCCATAGTGCATAAAATGGTAAAATAAATATACCACATTGTAGGAAATTCCAATACGAAAACATCGGCACCAAAATCACCTCAATCGGACTCCCCACGCACCCACATGCGCACCAAAAGCCTCGGCGCGTGGGCTTTACGCGCCGAACGTACAAGGCACGTACCGGTCAAAGGTCAACCGTTGACCCGAGTTGGGTCATGGGTCAAACCAGGTCAATTTCTGATCGAATTCGGGTCGGGTCGAATGCCATGTCATCATGTCTCGTCATCTGACACATATCCGCCACGTTAGTGGCCACGTAAGCACCACATCAATAGACGATTTTCGGCAATTCAGTAAGCGCGACGCACGTGGGGACCTGAGGCCCATGCGCAGAGTGCTCCGGCGGTACGTGTCGGCGCGTGCAGCGCCGTTCGTCATCCGTTGGTGGAAATCCGCTTCTCAAAATACTCGTATGCTCATGCCCGCCCTAATGGTATGATCAAATCGAGTTTTGGTTGAGCCAAAATTCATGAATCAAGCATTTTCACATCGGTCACCGAGGGGGCTCACCCAGTCGCGGCGCGGGTGGCGCGTCCGACATCGTCCGGCCTCCTTCGGCAATGTACGACCACTCCTCGGACTCGTATTGACGAGTACATTCCAACGATG
This sequence comes from Rhodomyrtus tomentosa, assembly GCA_028455895.1. Lineage (NCBI taxonomy): Eukaryota > Viridiplantae > Streptophyta > Magnoliopsida > Myrtales > Myrtaceae > Rhodomyrtus > Rhodomyrtus tomentosa. The sequence goes on from JAPCWY010000004.1 coordinate 40,745,816, forward strand.
CAATCATTTTTCACTTTCACCAAAGAGAAAATTTTGAAATAAGCCTAAAAGTATTCTAATGAACCAAAATTTAAACGAAGATGAACGGGTTCCAAATTTCGATTCTTACAGTGTGTTACGATTAAGAAAACAAGCATTAACTGGCTCTGATACCAATGAAGGAAACTTATTCCTCGATAAACGAATCACATGTGGAAAAAAAATACTGATTAATGCCCAATCTATCACTATCACCGATCAGAATACGATCACACGAGGAACTGTACTCACTATCCACAGATTAGATGCCGCCTTCTCAATCTCGAGAGTCACTTCGCCTTCGATGCGATTCGACATGGAGGGGAAAGACGTCCTTTTTTGTGTGAACGACAGAATGTCGTTTGTCTCATCGTCGAAAGAGGGAAAACGTCTGTTCCTTTTAATGTATGTGAGCAGACGTGATTCTTCACGTTAGATAATCGCTTGCAGATAATCGCTTGCAGTTATCTCTAAAGGCGGGTGTGATTGCCCGCATGGGCGCACACCATAAGCCCTATATTCCATCATACTCAATCTTCGATTCTTTTTGTGCTTGGGAATGTTTCATCTCTCACTGTCAAAGAGCTCGAACTCTAGATGCTTGTGTAGCTTGTGCTTGGGAGTTTTTCATTTCTCTATTATCAATGGAAAGTTTCAAATGGAAGGTTAATAGGAGCGCATTTGCGATTCAAGTGTAATTTTTCATGGGACTTTTAAAATTTTGGGATAATATTGGAACCAGATGATAAAATTAACACAATAACTAGAGTTGGGAGCTTTTCATATGAGAAAAAAATTAGGGTGAAATTGGTACATAATCTAAAGTTGAGGGTTCGCTATGTGACCAAAAAAAGGGTATATTGTAGAATTGCGATTGAACCTAAAGTTGAAGTTTTTTATGAGACAATAGGAAGAATTGAGACAAGAGCTAAAATTGGAGATTTTCTAGGGTACTAGACCTCATAAAAAATGAATTATAGGACTTTACTCCCCATTTATCCATAAAAGATTGCTCTAAATTTTAACCGCCTAAAAACAAAACAAACAATAAATATAGTTAAAATATGTTCGGTAAGGATAGGTGAAGTATCCGAAAAGAGTCGGTCCTCTAGTTCGGTTTAGCACCTTGACCCTTGAATAGACCCGCAAGTGTTAATCTAATCTGGTTCTACGATCTGCACTAGATCAATGTTTACCCTTATATTCAAATAAAATTCTAGACATTAATCATATTTGTTGGAAAATATGGGTGCATAGGAAGGATCGTAGGCCGCCCATGTAGGCTACCACAACCTTTCACCCATTATAGATAACTGTTAAAGGGCTTACAACGTGATAAAAAAACACGTTCATCAGAAACGTCGTTAACAGACGTTCTTTCAAGGAAGAACAAAGAAGACGAATGATGAATTCTTCATTCTCCTCTCTGAAATGTCAAACAGATGATGCATTCTCTCGACTGCATGGTGGACACTTAATCTGTGAAAATACGAGGTATGTTCGTTTTGTGATGTACCTTTCCGATCAGTGACTCAAGATTAATTCCAAGCTTGTTAATCTTAAGTAATTCCATTGCATTTGTATTGGGATCGGCTCCTTTCATTGGTGTCAGAGCCACGATTCTTGTTTCCTGATCATTCGTGTTTTAATTGACCAGTTTTTAGCAAGAAAAAAAAAATCAATTTTTGTCCGTACTGTTCATTGGGAATTCGTTCTTCTTTGTGCAACAAAAATGCATTTTGAACACATCATCGGAATGGACTCGAAAAGACTGTTATTTGGAGTGGTCGCCCGTCACGAGGCGACATCAGACGACGCTGCACGCGTGGCACGCGCTGCTGCGGGATAGGGTTCCCGAGGCAGCGACGAAACGTTGCGATTTCGTGCAATTTCGCTCAACCAAAAATGACATTTGAGATACCATCGGGATCGTAACATCATTACGAGCATTTTTTTTTTGGTCGACCACTGTTGGAGGCCACCGGAGGAAGCTACACACACCGCACATGCCGGTGGGGCACAATGCGCGTGGGCCTCACGCTCCAGCATGCTCCTCGCGTGCTTGGAAACATTTTTGAACATTTGATGACGTCGTCATCTGGTTACCCTAAACCGTGTTTGACCCGATGCTATCCAACCCAGTCCAAGACCGACCCGCCCGTTGATCCAGTCTAGTGTTGACCGTTTACTAGTCTTCTTGACCATTCACCATCGGACCAACTTTCTAAAAATTATAATTTGGTTCCCAAACTTTTGAAAAAGTTTCAATTTAGTCCCTGGACTTTCAGAAATTTCAATTTGGTCCTCAAACTTTTTAAAAATTATAATTTGATCCTCAAACTTTTTAAAAATTACAATTTGATCCCTGATCTTTGTCGAAATTACGATGTAGTCCTTGGACTTTCGTAAATTGCGTTTTGATCCTCAAGTCAATTCGGACCGTTGACCATGTCTTGACTACACGGACTAAAATTTTGACCAGCTCGTATGGGGCCGCTTTAGCTCCATTAGTGACGTTTGAGATACCGTTGCATTCGTCTCGGAATTATCTTCATTTTGATATATTATTTGGTAATTTTTTAATGTAAAATTTATGAAAATAGGTTAGAAAGCCTTGGCTTATATGTGGATAGTCATATTGTGTAGAGCATGTTTAGGTTGATGGCATTGATGGAGAAAGAATATTATTTCAAATGCCTTGCTTTTACTTCTTTTATGTTTACAAGGTACAAAGATCATAGAATAAATTATGATCTTTATTTGAGTGGGGAGTTTTAGAAATTTTCAGTAATTTCAGTTAACTCGATTTTACATAAATGATTATGTTAATGGTAATTTTAAGCGAAGATTCGCGGATGATGATTAGGAATATAGTGAACTTTTGACTTTGAGATCTTATGTGAAATTATTCATTAATATAATTATTTAGTGTAAAATAAATGCATAAATGTTAGGCATCAATAGTATGTGAATACATGTCTATAGAACTTTATGTTCAGATACAATGGCTTTAGCTTCTTGGAATATCATAGCTAAGGCTGATTAGAATATAAATTAGATGGCGAGAATTATGAAAACTGGAATGTGAGAATCTAATATGTGCTAGAACAGCAAAAAGGACTAGAAGCTCTTAAACTAATTATAAAAATACCTGAAGATGTAAATACTGCATAATATATAAGGAAAAAGAGGCATTTGCTGCATTGAACAAGATGTATTCTATTACTCGCATTATGTTGCTGAGTAGCATAAAAATAATTTTATGCATGAGTTTAGGCATTTATGAAAATGCCATAGTCAAATGGGAGGCAGTAAAAACTAAGTTTGGTTAGACATCGGTACCAACTTAAGACAGATCATTATAAGATTTGACATATATATGTTACCTTATGGGCAGAATATGAAACAACTTTTTGAGGTGTATGTCAAACATGAGAAGTAAACTGTAAGATGCAGACCACATTTTGACTTATTAGCAGCAAGTGCAAGCATTATTTAGTTCTTTACCTCATAATTGTGTGCATATGCAAAATTTTCTTGATTCACAATAAAAGTAAATATTTTTTGAGAATTTTTGAGAATGTTATGCGCAGTCTTGAGCTAAAGGGAATCGCCTTCTGGCGACTTAACCAAAAATTGATATTCGTTATGCTGGCTTCAGCTCAAATAAAGGTTTGTGCTCCATGCATAAGCGTCAAGATGGATTTGAAAAGTGAAACGACAAAGAAATAGATTTTTCATGAACGAAATTGAAGTTTAACTTATATGTGAAAGGAAAACGTCCTTTCAAGAAAAACTTATCATACATGAAATATATTCTTTTTGTGGCAATGAGGGTCACTTTACTCATGATTGAAGTGAGACAAAGAAGGTGGAAATCCTTTATGTACTTAAGAGTGTTATTTATCTTTACAGATCAGTTTTCGTAACTGAATATCATCATTTATGGATTGTAGACTTAGAGGCCATAAACCATGTAGCAAATTATAGAAATGCCTTAGTAGAATTTCAACGATTTTCACATGAAGCAAAGTAAATAAATGTTGGAGACAATTCCTAAGTGGAATTGTTTTTAAAAAAAAATTGACACCTGCCAATTGAATACGTGCTATGGTCGCACCTTGTTCCACTAATGTTTATGCGCTCCAAAACTCAACAAAATTTAGCTTCCGTGTTAGTTTGGGTTAAACTTGATTCAATTTGAACTTTCATAATGATGGTGGTAACTTGTCGTTAGGAACAAGTTATTAGAATTCTAGATGTTTCAATGTGCAGATTGTTGAGTACAATTATATGAATGATAGTTATTCCATGTTTTCAATCTTTTGTGATGATGTGGCATGCTATGTTGGGTAAAATAAGCTAAAGAAGGCTTATTGGATAGTATCGAAAATGTCGATTTGCCTATTTGTGAGCATTGCTTGGTGGGAATAACAATGATGAAACCATTTGAAAAATGAATAAGAGCTAAGTTTCCTTTGCGTTGATCCATTTAGACATATGCGATTCAATAAATGTAAGAGCAATGTATGTGGTTGTTTATTTCGTCACATTTATATATCATTACCCCGATTCGGATATGATGTTTCATAATTTCTCATAACTCTGAAGCATAAGTTGCTTCGAGAAATTATTGAAGTTTTTTTAGAAAATTACTTTATATATATATAAATATAAAAAAAAATGATTCGATTGAGGTCAAAAAAAATTATCTGATATGTTCAGATATTTATATGATGGAAAAAGAATGGAAAGACAATCATCTATTCCAGTGATTTCTTAACAAAATTGGAATTGCAGAGAAAATAGGTCCCAATAGATATGATTAAGTCTATGATGGCACATTCTATTGTGCGTATCACCTTTTAGGAGGAGTTTTTGTTGATAACTCTCTACACAGTTAACTGTGTGCCTTGTAAATCAGTTACTCCTACCCCATATGAGTTGTGGATAGGTCAAATATGAGATTGAGTTTGCTCAAATCTTTTTGTGCTTCCTATACATACGAGTCCTCCTACAGGTATGGAAATATTGGACTCCAGAGACAAAATGAGTATCTTTATGAGATACTGAAAGCGCTCGAAAGGGTAGGTGTTATAGGTGAGCTAGAAAATAAATTCAAATCACAATATGTCACATTTTTAGTGTGGTTTTTTTCACAAAAAAAAAAAGGCGAACTAGGTAAAAATTGTTCTCTATTTGAAATATTGGATAGTGATAACAATTATTGGAACATCTCATCTAAGTGGGAGCAATGTGAGAAGTGAGTAATTTATTTTGAATTCGTCTCAATTGCAACCACTTGATGTGAAAAAAATATTGCCGTTGTCTAATCCGAATGGGAGCGTAATGGAGAATGATGACTAAGTGTGCAACTTCCAATTTGGCGAATAAGTTGCAAAAATCTTTCTCCGTCGACTTGTCGATGTTTAGACATTGAAGATAAGGCTTTTATTGTTGCTCCACAAGAAGAGGATGAGCCAAGGAATGTAAATGAGGCTCCAACTTGCCCTAGTAAAAAAAATGAATATGGCTAATGGAAAAAGAGATGGAGTCAAAAAGATCAAACCAAGTATGAGAACTAATTGATCTTTCGAATGAACACAAAGCCATGGGGAGCAAGTGTGTTTTCAAAATAAAGCGTAAAACTGATGGCTTGATTAAGAGATATAAGGCTCGTCTTGTGGTGAAATAGTATGATCAGTTTACCTTATTCTGAAAGTGATTAGTATGGATCTTGGGTTACATCAAATGGATGTATAGACTACGATTCTCAATGGAGAGTTAAAAGAAAAATTTTGCATGAAACAACCCATCAGGTTTCTTATAGAAGGCCAAACACAAAAGGTATATTGACTTGTGAGATCGATATATGGCCTTACGCAGTCGTCAAAATAATGATATTTTTTTTTTCGTAATGCCACTGTGACATATGTTTTTCTAATGATTGATGAGGATCATTGAAAATATATCAAAATATCCAAAAATCATTTTGTGATCTTATCATTATATGTTGATGGTATGCTAATTGTTAAGAGCGATATGGAGTTTGTCTATACAGTCAAGAATTGGTTATGTTCCAATTTGGAGATAAAAAATATGATGAATCTGCTTATATTCTTGAAACTGATATTTCAAGATACTGTTCAAAGAGATTGTAAGATTGTAATCTCTTTCACAAGAGACTTATATAGATAAAGTCTTTGTCTAATTTCGTATGCAAGACTGTAAATTCATAGATACTCCTATCAAAGAGTTGAACGCCTAAGCCGAAGAATATGTCTTGGGACTCCACAAGCAAAATAAAAAAATGGAAAGTGTTCCATATGATGTGCTATCAGAAGCTTAATGTATATTATGTTTGTAAAAGACCTGATATTTATTATGTAGTTGGAATGGTGTGTAGATACCAATCCATTGCAAGTCAAGTACTTTGAATTACCGTCAAGAAAATCCTGAGATATTTGAAAAGTGCTGCTGAATTTTTGGTTGAGTTATCAAGGTAGAGATATGCACCTTGAAGGCTATGTTGATCTTGACTGAGGAAAATGTTTAAATTTGTGTTCTTCCTTAGAAATGACGCCTTGTCTTAGAGTAGTAAGAAGCAAATGTGTACTTTATCCACAATGGAAATCGATCTCGTGGTGTTAAGCAAACGTGATAGCCTTATCCACGATAGAAGATGATCTCTTGGTGTTATTAACAGCAGTACAAGAAAATATTTGGCTTAAGAGATGTTTGGATCAGTGAGGTGTTGCTAAGGATGTTGTGGATACAATTATTAGTTGATTGCGATAGCCAAGCAACAAGAGCTTACACTAAAAATCCATTGCCAAACCAAGCAAATAGACATGCAATATGTTTTTGTGAAAGACATGGTTGTAAGAAAATATGTAAACATACAATACGCATACATGCACGGAATGACAGCAGCTCTTCTGTGAAGTGAGTACCTAGAGATGTTTCTCCTCAATCATGTGTTAGCAAAAGGATTTGTTTCATATATTGAAATCTCTAGAAGTGCGTAAAAAGTGGAAGTACTAGACATTTATATTCCCCAATGTTCATAGTTAATGGTATTTGTTATCATTATCGTAGCCTATGAGTTTGTAAGACATTTATGCATATTAATGTTTGGTGCATTACGTTGAGAAGGTATGTCGGACATATGAAATTAGCATGCTTACACAAGTAATCATCTCTATTTACTGCTGATAAATAGAGATGAGACAATTTTAAGCTTATTATCTAGGTGATAATTGAGAGCTCGAGCTTAAAATATGAATGTCGCCCTAACAGAATGTTAAGATGAGGTCATAATATTTATTATGTCCGAAAGTGAAATACCGAAAGTGATATAGCCCACATAGTTCACTTAATCTATCTTTAATGCCAAATGTGAGTTCTCAAGGATTCTTTTAAAGAGAATAGATTCGTAAACTCAAGCTACATAGTGAGTATATCTAAGTTATCATCTGTACGGTATTAAAAGTGAAAAGACATACGCTCCATGGGAAAGGAGAATATGTTGTAATACGTACTTTATATTACGTATGCATGAATCGATCAAAAAGAGTTGACAAGAGTTTTGATCTCAGCTCTGTAGTCGTGTAAGACTCTTGAGGACAAAAATTCCTCAAATTAAGTCCCCTCACAACTCTTACTTATTCTCAAGATTTCTTTTTTGTGTTCGCTATCTTAGGGTGTTACCAATGATCATGAGATTGATTCGACCGAATGAGACATTTCTAGAAAAGCGAGCTAGACTGAGATTGAGAGGTTTAAGGGAAGAGAAAGATCAATTTGTTTTAAATGTCACATTCAATCTTTGTGTTCCCAGGTCGACCAATTGTGATTATTTGAGTTAATCATGATTATGAATACAATGTATTGTATTTGAGCGCTCAAAGAGAGATATGATGTAAATGTGACTAATTGATTTAGGATACTGCATACTGAATCTATTCTGAGTTAACATCTCATTATGAACTGCTTTATACTTCCAACGGATGTATGGCAACGAGCTCCCGCAATATGCGGGTCGCACGGATTATTTGTCGATATGAACTTTACAGAAAATAGAGAGTTATGTTTAACCCTTCGTGGGTAAGTAGGAGTTGTTGACTCTTCGTGGGCAAGTGAAAATTGTAGATAGTGCTTCATAGGCGAGTGGGAAATGTTGGAAAATAAGGGTGCATGAGAAGGACCACAGCCCGCCCATGTAGGCTATCATAGCTTTTCACCCATTATAGATAAGTACCAAAGGGCAGTTACAACGTGATAAATTACACGTTCGTAAAAAATGTTGTTAACATACGTTCTTCCAACGAAGAACAGAGAAAATGAATGATGAATTCTTTGTTCTCCTCTCTAGAATGTCAAACAAACGACGCATTCTCTCGACTGCATGGTTGACACTTAATCTATGAAAATACGATGTATGTTCGTTCTATGATGTACCTTTCCGATTAGTGGCTCAAAATTGATTCTAGGCTCGTTAATCTCGAGTAATTTCGCTGCATTCGTATTGGGATCAGTTCCTTTCAATATTGAGTAACGTAACTAAAAAGTAATTGACATGATGCTTTGACCTATTACAGGTCGTTTGTGATTTGTCATGTCTCGAATGCACGTAACTTATATATAGTTAATTTAGTTTGCATACTAATATAAAATGTTGCGTTAATATTAGTTTCCTGTCTAACTTATAAAAAGAATAAATTAAAAAATTATTTTTATGATCCACGAAAATACTTAGACATAATTTGTTTTTGAGAATGAAAATATTTGTTATTGACTAATTATTTCAAACAATAGAAACGATCCTTTTTATGAAATTACTTTTTAAATGATTCGTTTTCACAAAACAAATGGATGGAGTCTCGGCGAAGTTTGGATGTATGAACACAAATATCGTTTGGTCGCTCAATACCCTTCAATATTTTTTGAGTCTCAAATGTGGTGGACTAAGCTTGTTTACTTTTATTTAAAGAAACTTAGTAACAATTAAATCAACTTATTTCTTCATTTTTTGTGGTAAACTGGAGAACTGGTTGGATGGGCTAGCAAAAAAATTTATGGTTGAACTAAAGTTGAAGGATCATATTGTGTATTGTGATAGAGTTCAGCCTGTTCAGTGATCTTTTGTATCATTATCCTTGTATTTGTCTACATTCCTCCTAGTATTCTTTACGGCGTAAAGAATTGTGTTTGTTGTATTTTCAGAGTATAGCTGATATAGCTTATCGCATCGAGTTTCATACTATAAAGAGTAAAATAGCTTTAAAGATAGTGATTGCATTTCTTGGGCAATTGATCTTATTTCCCATATTTCCCAACAGATTTAATTTTCATCTTCTCCCAATTTTCCCACAATTTTTGTCGCTAGAGCAAAGAGTATTATGCTCTTTTTTTTTTTTTGCGACGTTCGAAGAGTTCAAAAATAGTACTAGGCAAACATGAAATGTAGATTATCAGAAGCATGCATGTTGCTGCCCCGCTATTGTCCCTGACAATAAAGTGCGGAATTCATTATAGTCAAAAATCTAACATAACAAGTGATTAATTAATTGAAATTTCCGACAAGCCAAGAAGGACAAAAAAAAAGGAAGAAAATATTTGTATCCTTCTTTTGACTGCAAACACCGAAAGCAATTTTTATCGAGAATTAGTCACGGGCACGGGTCACTTCGGTCTTAATGAGCTTTTTTTTATACACTAAGAACAATGCATCTGGTCATACTTGTAATCTTGTGCACGGTCCCGCATAATGGCCTAATATTAAAACACACAAACAAACAAACTCCAACTTTAGCATTTGTGACAATTATAACAAAAAAATTTTATCTCATATAAAATATCAAACTTTTAATTTTGTCTCAATTTTACCATTTTGGTATTAAAAAAACCCTCAACTTTGACATATGTCCCAATTTTTATCCTAATTCTACCATTGTTAGACTTCAGTCCATAATCATCGAACTTGCCAATGAATTTTCGAAATTTAGAAACAGTAGGTTTCGAGAACAGCTGGAGCTTTCTCGCCGAATTTACCAATTAATCTTCAAAATTTAGAAACTTTAGGTTTCAAGAACAACTATATTTTAGATCATTAGTCCAAATATCTCCATGTCCAATAGCTTTTTAGGCTGTTGAGTGCCGAAAAGAATACGAAACGTGTCGTCTTGAGTAATTCTGTATTTCCCAGCAATATGACCTCGTTTGGTTCAGCATTGCAGATGAGCATTTGGGCTCTGAAATCCCTCAGCCAAATGCTTAGCCAAATGCAAATGTTGTTTGGTCAACTTTTACTCACTTTGGACAGATGCACTTGCATCTCAAATGTTTTCTAAATTCCCTTAGCCCAAAATACCTCTTTTGTGGAATGCAACTAATTTTTTTTTTTATTTTAACTTTGTCACCTTCGCTACAACAGCCCACCGCCACCCCGTACACCCTACCGGTGCCGCTCGTCGCCCGCCGCTGGTTGTCGCCACCCCCGCCGCTACCAGTCACGGCCCGCCGCCAATCGCCGCCATCGATTGTCAGTCGGCAGCAACTGTCGAATCGCCGCCACAGCTGTTTTTTTAATAAAAAATTAAAAATACTTTACATAATTTATTTTTCACCGAACAGTATTTACGTCAATGTGTTTTTAAAATACACTTTACAAAAACACTTCAACTTTAGGTGTGGTTCCAATTCATAGGATAAAAAAAAAGTTCATGGTAGATTTGGGACATGCCGTGAAGTTGAAGATTTTTTAGGGTAGAATTAGTGCAAGAGCTCAAGTTGGATGTTTTTTATGAGTAAAAAGAAAAAACAACAGGGATAAGAGCTAAAATTTTAGTTTTTTAGCGTATTAGGCACATACACATATGAAGTGTCGGCCATGTCACCGAGGATGTACAACGTTGATTAGATCAAAATTGTTATAGATCTTTGACTAAATCGGTAAATCATTTGACTAAAAAATTTGACAAATCATCAAAAGGTTTCAACTTTTAGGACCGAATTGGGCATCGTACAATAGATTTAAGACTTTTTTTTTACATTTTCCAAATTGAAGTTCTAGTTCGCTTGTTTTTCAGAATATAACGTGTAATTGTAGCACCATATAAAAGAATGCAATACACAAATTAAATTTATCTGAGACCAACTATTCAAAATTAAAACTCCAAAGGTTTCGCGACATAACTTCTAATCTTTTTTGGAAAATTAAAATTCCAAAATTAAACTAATAAATTCTTTCCTTTTGTGGAAATTTTAACGATGATGTTTCGATTTTTTATATAGCTTTGATTGGGAAAACTAGCAATCTTAGGATCACTACAGCAAGTTGCTCAGATTTATCGACATAAATTCATTAATAACGATGAGAAGTCAAATAATATAATTTTGGTTGTTATCGGCAAGTATCACAACTAGCTAGGGTGAGACCGCCTGGGCCGGATCGGGATCGATGGTCCTTCCAGATTCCTAAAATTGAAACCGGTGACAGGCGATTCGGTTCTCGATTCTAGACCCTAGACAGAACTGTTTTTTTTTATGTTTTTTTAAAATTAAATCTAATGTTTACTTGTTTAGGTTTAGGGTTTGTTTCGAACATCTATTTTCTTGCTTTTTTTCTTCAAAGACCTCTTTTCTTGCCTTTCGCGTTCCTACTTTAAGAATCCACTTTTCGGTTCTTGTGATGGTCGTAGGTGATAAATTTGGGACTTAAACTTGAACGAACAAAAACTAAACCTTTGTGATTTTTTTCGGGAACACCTTTCCTCGGTCCAATTCAGTTCCCGATTCCGCGCGTGACCGGTCCGGTCTGCGGTTCCAAAAAATGAGATCCATGACCATTGATCCAGTTCCTGATTTTTTATGGAAACCGGATCGGATCGGGAACTGCTCAACCCTAAACCTAGCCGATAAGAACAGGGTTATGGTCAATAATGAACAGAGTTACCGATAACTTGAAGGGAATTGATGACTCACCGATAAAGTTTCCAGCAATACAAGGCAAAATTACCAATAACTTAAAAGGGAATCGGTAACTCGTTAGTAAAGTCACTGACAACACAATACGAAGTTTTTGACGAGAGTCTTCAAGTCTTTCATAAAGTCATTGGTATCAGTGGTGAATGACCGACGCAAAGGTAACCGTTGGTCGATTATATCTTATCCGTTCGTGAATTAGCTTCTGGCAGTCACTAAAACGAAGTTATTTGTTCTTTATAATTTTGTAATCTCTATGTGTAACCATCGTTTATAAGGGCTATAAATACTCCAAGTATACTCTTTGTAAGCCTTTCAATCAATAATAAAACTCAACATTCCTTAAGTTTCTGTCTTTGCTTTCCGCAGTTTATCTCTTCCGCAGCTTTACATTCTCATTCCTTTCAATTCCCGCACTTTTAATTGTAATTTCAAATACTTTGTCATCGATTGAATTTTGATGTTGTGTCTCTCTATCATCCCACTTTATTGTCGATTAAATTCCCATAAAATGTTTTTGTCATTAAATTATGACAGAGCATTTCGGCTCCTTGTGATCCACTAATACTTATGTCTAAACTAGTCACGAAATCCGTCATTTCTTAATAAAATCGAAGAATCAATTTCGATAAAAGATATTTCAATTATCGAGACACTATTTAGCCAAAACAATCAATCATAAGAATATTTCAATCTAAGAGGGTTCTGAAATGCGTTGAAAATATAAGGTGAGCAAGTGCTAAGACTGGCCGAAGGCTCGAAGCCCGCTTAGCATTTCACGTCACGCTGTCATCTTTGTACGACCGAAGGAAAAATGCGGTGGCACTATGCAAGCAAGAAACGACAAAAAAAAATAATAATAAACGAGTCAAACGTGGAGTGTCCGACAGTCCGAGTAACAAGCCGACTACCTCACAGGCACTTCAATGCCATTCATGTTGGGATAAATTACGGTGCTGCCACTGTGAGCAGCCGGGTCCCCTCTTTCGGGCCGAACGGTTCGGATTCCCCCATCACTTTGCTCTTTCATTATTTCGTCTCCGTTGCAAATCTTCATGAATAGTTGCATACATAAGGCCATGTTATCTTCATGGACCTTCGCAATTTACGTTCTTCGATCTCTTATTCAGCGTCGTATTCGAATGATTCGATACAATTTCTCAATTCGATGCTCCTATCCATTTTCAGAGACCGAGGGAGTAGGGAAACCCCGTGGAACCCAACCAACTGGACCCGGCAATGAAGTCGTCGGCGGTGAAGGCTTGAGCCTCCGAAGCCGAGATCACCCGGTAGCCCTTCCAAGTGACCCGGTTCACGGTGCTCGCCCCGGCCCCAGTATTGGCGTATTCTGCGTAATACAGAGTGTCGAGGGCGAAGTCACCGTCCCACTCGTACCAGCCGGCAGGGTCGATGACGTCGCTTATCTCAGTTTGCATTACCACAGTCCTCGAGTACTCCTTCCATGACCTCCCCAGATACGTTTCGACGCTCCCTTGCACCGCCAAGAGGTCTGACGTTGCTCCTATTCTGCACTTTTGGATCACTATGCCTGTCGAACAAAAACAGATTGATTTACGAAACGTGTCAAGCCTACTGCCGCGGTGAAGCTTGGGAAGACGTACCCGTGTTCTGGTTGGGGTCGTCGCGGCCCTAGGCGGTGACCATGTTGCGCCGGCCCGCGTTGGGGCGGCGCGCGTGGATATCGCAGTCCTGGAGCACCGCCGCCGCGTTCCCAAAGATGAAGTCGACGGAGCCGGCCACGAAGGGAGTGCACGTAGAGGGTGTCCCGGTAGGCCAGAATGTCGCACCGGTAAAAGGCGGAGAAGTCCGCCCCGACGCGAGCGCCACCGCCTGGTGCTTCGACGGGCCCGCGGTGTTCTGGAAGGTTATGTCCCTGGCCAAGAACCCGTCCCCAACTACGGCCGCAAAGCGCAATGCACGGCGCCCGGGATTAGACAGTAAATACGGTTGGTTGTCTTAAATGCGCACTGATGCGTCACGTCCTCGTCAGTAAGGCTCCACGGAAGAGCACGAAAAATTTTCAAATAAAAATTAAAAATGCTGACATTTTTTTTAAATGCTAACATTTTCACAAATAATAATTTAAAGTGAATATTATTTAAAATTACAATCTCAAGTACTCTTATTGTTTAAAAAAAAAATAGCTTGACAAAGGGCATGTTATTTTCTTTTCATTTCTTTTTCCTTTGTTGCGATCACCAAGAGCCTAGCCACCCTCTCCCAGCCGTTGGAGAAAATGGTGGCTGGCCATTGCGTAAGACCAGCCACCAAAGAAAATGAAAGAAAAATAAAGGCAAAAATGAAAAATTAAAAAATAAACAACAAAAATGCTTTTACTATAAAAGTATTTTAGATTTTTATTTGAAATAAGGTTCATTTTAAGTCATTGTTTGGGTGTGTGTACATGTATTATCTTTATTTATTTAGTTTTACATATTTATTTCTTTTTTCTCGATCGATATTGCTTTTATTTTATGTATCTTTGAGGTCGATCCCAACTAATTTGAGATACAGATATTGTTGATATTGATTTGAGAACGAGGGTATTCGAATCCATATTTCAAATTTCCCAAAGGCTTCTCAATTAACCAGACAAAGCAAAAAAAAAAAAAATCAAGGCAATGACGCTTTTTTCTTATTTAAACAAATAAGAAAAAAGCGTTACGGTACGAATAGTTTTTGAATTTTAATCTAATATGGCTTTTAATTTGTTCGATACATAACCTTTCAATTTTAACCCAATATTTGATTTGTTCAATATGAACTTTTGGTAAATATTCAAATCATTCCCTAAATTATATGAAATTATCGATGATTATGTTGGCTTCTATAGTTATCAAAACGTAGCAGAACGAAACCCTAGAACAGGATCCATGTGTATATCACAATCAGAAAAGATTCCAAACGTACCTTTTGCGATTGGCGACAAATAAACAGTCTGTTGTGTATGGATTAGCACCCCAAATGTTGCGCCTCTGTCGGTATCCACACAAACAAACTGATATTTCCAACAATCCAAGTACTAACTTTCAAATTTTAAAGTTATTCTTGCGGATTGCATTTTATCTTGGAAACTTTCTCGACGACCTATCAACAGGGAATAGTTCTCTGCCACTTTTGCGATTGGGATAATACTTTTACATAGTCTGAGACATCTCGAGTTTTTACTTATAACCCACATTTCGTGGTTTGGGTCCCACAACTTAACGACCTGGATCCACGACATCCTCGAAACTATCCACT
This sequence comes from Rhodomyrtus tomentosa, assembly GCA_028455895.1. NCBI lineage: Eukaryota > Viridiplantae > Streptophyta > Magnoliopsida > Myrtales > Myrtaceae > Rhodomyrtus > Rhodomyrtus tomentosa. The sequence goes on from JAPCWY010000004.1 coordinate 40,761,083, forward strand.
CGACATTGTATTTAATCGTTATCTCATGACGCGCACAATCGTGTAGATATTCGTAATATGATAATAAATTAAGTTTTACTTATTAAGTAGATCAAGGCGCAGAGAAAATATTAAATCAGTTCGCTATTGTGAGCGACCTTGAAGGTTCATTAGACATAAGCAGTATGCTAAAAAATCTTTTGACCTACAAATCATAAGCGGTCTCTAGCAAAATATTATGATTAGCTAAGTATAATAAAAGTGGATTTTCCGACACAACCCGATCCACAACTAATGTTAGCGTATCAACCTTAATTGGTGCTTAGGACAGACCATTAATAAATTATTCTTTCATAATTTAAGTTCAGGTATAACATGCTCGGAGACTAATTTGACCGTGTATCAAGAATTCAATAATCATATTAAACCCACAATATCATCCAGCAAAATGACATGAGGGAAAGAGAGAGAAGTGTTGTCGACTCTGCATCGCTATCATTTTTGCACATTCGTGTGCAGTTGCAATGGATCGAGAGGCAGAAAATCATCGTTCCAAAGGGTTTCACTCTATCCTAGATAACTTATTCATAAATATGATTGATTAATCCTATGTAATTTCAATCATTTTGCAGAAGATAGAGGGCCACCAACCTTAGGCAATTTTAGAGCATGAATAACAATATTTCTAACATAAAAATCTATTTGATTACGCAACATCATTACTCTACTTTTTTAAAAAAAAAAATTGTTTTGCTCTAAAAATAATTTTAGATCAAAACAAAAATCATTTTGCAGAAGATAGAGAGGCACACTTACCAACGGTTGCGGTGTTGAACGTGGTGCTACCGTCCACGACATTCCTGCTTCCGGTGATGATGGCCTTATGTATTCGCGAATGTAGATTATCAGAAGCATGCATGTTGCTGCCCCACTATTGTCCCTGACAATAAAGTGTGGAATTCATTAAAGTCAAAAATCTAACATAACAAGTGATTAATTAATTGAAATTTCCGACAAGCCAAGAAGGAAAAAAAAAAAAGGAAGAAAATATTTGTATCCTTCTTTTGACTGCAAACACCGAAAGCAATTTTTATCGAGAATTAGTCACGGGCACGGGTCACTTCGGTCTTAATGAACTTTTTTTTATACACTAAGAACAATGCATCTGGTCATACTTGTAATCTTGTGCGCGGTCCCGCATAATGGCCTAATATTAAAACAAACAAACAAACAAACTTCAATTTTAGCATTTGTGACAATTATAACAAATAAAAAATTATCTCATAAAAAATATTAAACTTTTACTTTTATCTCAATTTTACCATTTTGGTATTAAAAAAACCCTCAACTTTGACATATGTCCCAATTTGTATCCTAATTCTACCATTGTTAGACTTCAGTCCATAATCATCGAACTTGCCAATGAATTTTCGAAATTTAGAAACAATAAGTTTCGGGAACAGCTGGAACTTTCTCGCCGAATTTACTAATGAATCTTCAAAATTTAGAAACATTAGGTTTCAAGAACAACTAGATTTTAGATCATTAATCCAAATATCTCCATGTCCAATAGCTTTTTAGGCTGTTGAGTGCCGAAAAGAATACGAAACGTGTTATCTTGAGTAACTCTGTATTTCCCAGCAATATGACCCCGTTTGGTTCAGCATTGCAGATGAGCATTTGGGCTCTGAAATCCCTTAACCAAATACTTGGCCAAATGCAAATGTTGTTTGGTTCAACTTTTACTCACTTTGGACAGATGCAATTGTGTCTCAAATGTTTTCTAAAGTCCCTTAGCCGAAAATACCTCTTTTGTGGAATGTAACTAATTTTTTTATTTAAACTTTGTCACCTTCGCTGCAGCAGCCCACCGCCACCCCGCACACCCTACCGGTGCCGCTCGTCGCCCGCTGCTGGTTGTCACCACCCCCGTCGCTACCAGTCATGGCCCACCGCCAATCGCCGCCACCGATTGCCAATCGGCGGCGACCGTCGAATCGCCGCCACAACTGCTTTTTTTTAATAAAAAATTAAAAATACTTTACATAGTTCATTTTTCCCTGAACAGTATTTACGTCAATGTGTTTTTAAAATATACTTTACAAAAATACTACTTGCATTTTGCAAAAGTCCTTTAGTCCAAAGGTATTTGCATTTTTTCAAAATCCCTTAGCCAAATGATAAACCAAACAATCCCTATATAGGGGAAGCAAACAACTATTTTTTCATGTCTATTTTATTAAGATGTAATTCATTAACAATGTAGAAATGTAATGTAGGTTTAACTAATGATGATTTTGGACGGAAGGCTAACGGTGATAAAACGGGGACAAAAGTAACAGTTAGAGGTTTTTTATGAGACAAAAAAAAGTTTTAGATATAATTGGGACATATGTTAAAATTGAGGGTTTTTTATACTAGACTGGTAAAATTGAAACAAAAGTAAAAGTTTTCTGTAGAATTGAGACAAATGTAAAAGTTTGAGGTTTTTTATGAGACAAAAAAAAAATTCGGATGCACTTACCAAGAAAAATTCGGATATAATTGTAATAAATGCTAAAATTGAAGAGTTTTATGGGTTTTTTTTTTGGGGGGGGGGGGAGTTTTATGGGTACTTGACCCCCGCATAATTGACAATATTAGGAGAAATTCACAATGAGATCTGGTAAACCAAGAATTGAATGAAGCAGTTACAGGTGAACGTGCAAACCAAATTGGCACAGATGATTGGAACATCGTGAGATTTCTCATTCGCGAATGGGAAGTCACCCAACTTCGTAAGGACTGCTGCGTGCTAGAGCCACCTGCACTGGCCAAAAAACCTGAACTCAAATCGGGTCATAAGGATTGTAAAATGCATTTCACAGGCCCTCAGATAGCCGAATCTCCATGTTCGTTATCCCGGGATTGCAAACCTTAGCACTCACTTTGATAGCAGCAATTAAGGATGAAAATAGTACTAGGTTTTCTACGAATTCACCTTTCGTGCCTCGAAAAGTTAATATCAATGACTAAACTTTGGGTTATCTCGCCATGTCAATCACATAAGATTTTCACAGACATTTTACCAATTAATTCCCACTTTTAGCACTTAATTCGCAATTTCAATTGCTCTATAAATTTATTTAAGACACGCACGACTCTCTAACCTACGGATCTTTTCCTTTATGGATAAGCGGAGGGTAAGACATATGCAATTCATTTATAACGTGTATTGTCTTTTTCTGAGACGTATAAAGGAAAGTAAGAGGGACGATCCAAACTCGAGATTTTATAAAATTTCATGAAACATGCATGAACCAAGAAAGATATTTTGAAATCACTTGATTTCTCAGAACGTGAAAACTTAACATAAGATGCTTTGTAGTTCAGGACAATTACGGACAAAAAAAATTTTCAGGACAGTTATTTCAAAAAATCCTAAATCTATAGTACAACGGCAAATTCAGACGTAAACCTTTTAATTTTACAAATTTAGTCTTAAACCTTTTAAGAAATTATCAATTCAAAAACATATCAATTGTGGCAATTTAATACTAAACTTTTTGAAATGTTGTCAATTCAGTTTCAAAACATTTTAAGATTCTACCAATTTAGTCCTCCCGGTCAATTTTTGCCTGTAATCGCTAAAGTGGTGGTCTAGCCGATGCCAACTGTCCTATGTGGCAACGCTAGCACTGATGTTTGCAATTTATTACACTTTTTATTTTTAATATATTTTGAAAATTTTCATTTTTGTCTTCTTTCTTTATTTTTTGTTTTATTCTTCCTATGGCCGGTCGTCAAGCTCGAGGATGGTCGATGAGGTCGACCTTATTAGCCTCAGGCGATGCTCGCCCTTGTTAGTGGCTAGCAAGGATGGACCTCACCCACAACCGACTAGGTGGACGAGGTCAACCTTGCCTAAGATTAGTGAGGTCATAGGTGAGTTCAACTTTGCTAGCTGAACAAGGGCAATCTTTCCCTTACGATGGTGAGGTTTAGCATTACTAGTGACTAGTCACCGACCATCGATGAAGAAAGAAAAAAAAGAAAAAAAATCCAAAAATTATAGAGAGAGAGACAACACGCAGGTGCGTGTACTTATTCCTAATACCCTAAAAAACCTCTAATTTTAACTCTTGTCCTAGTTATAGTTATACCTATTGTTTCATTAAAAAAAAAAACACTTCAACTTTAGGTGTGGTTCCAATTCATAGGATAGAAAAAAGTTTATGGTAGATTTGGGACATGCCGTGAAATTGAAGATTTTTTAGGGTAGAATTAGTGCAAGAGCTCAAGTTGGATGTTTTTTATGAGTAAAAAAAAAAAACAACATGGATAAGAGCTAAAATTTTAGTTTTTTAGGGTATTAGGCACATATACATATGAAGTGTCAGCCATGTCACCGAGGATATACAACATTGATTATACCAAAATTGTTACAGATCTTTGACTAAATTGGTAAATCATTTGACTAAAAAATTTGACAAATCATCAAAAGGTTTCGACTTTTAGGATTGAATTGGCCATCGTACAATAAGTTTAAGACTTTTTTTTTTTACATTTTTCCCATTGAAGTTCTAATTCGCTTATTTATCAGAATATAACGTGTAATTGTAGCACGATATAAAAGAATGCAATATACAAATTAAATTTATCTGAGACCAACTATTCAAAATTAAAACTCCAAAAGTTTCGCGACGTAACTTCTAATCTTTTTTGGAAAATTAAAATTCCAAAATTAAACTAATATATTCTTTCCTTTTGTGGAAATTTTAAAGATGATGTTTCCATTTTTTATATAGCTTTGATTGGGAAAACTAGCAATCTTAGGATCACTACAGCAAGTTCCTCAGATTTATCGGCTTAAATTCATTAATAACGATGTGAAGTCAAATAATATAATTTTGGTTGTTATCGGCAAGTATCAGACCTAGCTAGGGTGAGACCGCCTAGACCGGATCGGGATCGATGGTCCAGTTCCCGATTCCTAAAATTGAAATCGGTGACCGGGCGGTCCGGTTCTCGATTCAAGACCCTAGACAAGACTGTTTTTTTTTTTAAGTTTTTTTAAAAGTAAACCTAATGTTTACTTGTTTAGGCTTAGGGTTTGTTTCGAACATCTCTTTTCTTGCTTTTTTTCTTCAAAGACCTCTTTTCTTGCCTTTCGCGTTCCCACTTCGAGAATCTACTTTTCGGTTCTTGTGATGGTCGTAGGTGATAAATTTGGGACTTAAACTTAATCAAACAAAAACTAAACCTTTGTGATCAGTCCAATCCAGTTCCCGATTTCGTGCATGAACTGTCCGGTCTGCGGTTCTGAAAAATGAGATCCCTGACCATCGGTCTAGTTCCCTATTTTTTATGGAAATCGGACCGGATTGGGAACCGCTCAACCCTAAACCTAGTCGATAAGAACAAGGTTATGGTCAACAATGAACAGAGTTACCGATAACTTGAAGGGAATTGATGACTCACCGGTAAATTTACCAGCAATACAAGGCGAAGTTACCAATAACTTAAAAGGAAATCGGTAACTCGTTAGCAAAGTCGCTGGCAACACAATACGAAGTTTTTGACGAGAGTATTGAAGTATTTTGTAAAGTCATTGGTATCGGTGATGAATGACCAACGCAAAGGTAACCGTTGGTCGATTATATCTTATCCGTTCGTGAAGTAGCTTCCGGCAATCACTAAAATAAAGTTTTTTGTTCTTTATAATTTGGTAATCGCTATGTGTAACCATCGTTTATAAGGGCTGTAAATACTCCAAGTATACTCTTTGTAACCCTTTCAATCAATGATAAACTCAACGTTCATTACGTTACTGTCTTTGCTTTCCGTAGTTTATCTCTTCCACGACTTTACATTCTCGTTCCTTTCAATTCCCGCACTTTTAATCGTAATTTTAAATACTTTGTCATCGATTAAATTTTGGCGTTATATCTCCCTATCACCCCATTTTATTGTCGATTAAATTCCCATAAAGTGTTTTTGTCATTAAATTCTGACAAAGCGTTTTGGGTCCTTGTAATCCACTAAGAGTCATGTCTAAATTAGTCACGAAATCCGTCGTTTCTTAATAAAATCGAAGAATCAATTTCGATAAAAGATATTTCAATTATCAAGACACTATTTAGCGAAAACAATCAATCATAAGAATCTTTCAATCTAAGTGGGCTTTGAAATGCGTTGAAAAAATAAGGTGCAATTTTAACGAGTGCTAAGAATGGCCGAAGGCTCGAAGCCCGATTAGCATTTCACGTCACGCTGTCATCTTTGTACGACCGAAGGAAAAATGCGGTGGCACCATGCAAGCAAGAAACGACAAAAAATAATAATAATAAACGAGTCAAACGTGGAGTGTCCGATAGTCCGAGTAACAAGCCGACTACCTCACAGGCACTTCAATGCCATTCATGTTGGGATAAATTACGCTGCTCTCACTGTGAACAGCCGGGTCCCATCTTTCGGGCCGAACGGTTCGGATTCCCCCATCACTTTGCTCTTTCATTATTTCGTCTCCGTTGAAAATCTTCATGAATAATTGAATACATAAGGCCATGTTATCTTCATGGACCTTCGCAATTTACGTGCTTCGATCTCTTATTCAGCGTCGTATTCGAATGATTCGATACAATTTCTCAATTCGATGCTCCTATCCATTTTCAGAGACCGAGGGAGTAGGGAAACCCCGTGGAACCCAACCAACTGGACCCGGCGATGAAGTCGTCGGCGGTGAAGGCTTGAGCCTCCGAAGCCGAGATCACCCGGTAGCCCTTCCAAGTGACCCGGTTCGCGGTGCTCGCCCCGGCCCCAGTGTTGGCGTATTCTGCGTAATACAGAGTGTCGAGGGCGAAGTCACCGTCCCACTCGTACCAGCCGGCAGGGTCGATGACGTCGCTTATCTCAGTTTGCATTACCACAGTCCTCGAGTACTCCTTCCATGGCCTCCCCAGATACGTTTCGACGCTCCCTTGCACCGCCAAGAGGTCTGACGTTGCTCCTATTCTGCACTTTTGGATCACTATGCCTGTCGAACAAAAACAGATTGATTTACGAAACGTGTCAGGCCTATTGCCGCGGTGAAGCTTGGGAAGACGTACCCGTGTTCTGGTTGGGGTCGTCGCGGCCCTGGGCGGTGACCATGTTGCGCTGGCCCGCGTTGGGGCGGCGCGCGTGGATATCGCAGTCCTGGAGCACCGCCGCCGCGTTCCCAAAGATGAAGTCGACGGTGCCGGCGACAAAGCACCCGACGTAGAACTGGCGGAGGGAGTGCACGTAGAGGGTGTCCTGGTAGGCCAGAATGTCGCACCGGTAAAAGGCGGAGAAGTCCGCCCCGACGCGGAGCGCCACCGCCTGGTGCTTCGACGGGCCCGCGGTGTTCTGGAAGGTTATGTCCCTGGCCAAGAACCCGTCCCCAACTACGGCTGCAAAGCGCAATGCACGGCGCACGGGATTAGACAGTAAATACGGTGGGTTGTCTTAAATGCGCACTGATGCGTCACGTCCTCGTCGGTAAGGCTCCACAGAAGAGCACGGAAAACTTTCAAATAAAAATTTGAAATGCTGACATTTTTTTTAAATGCTGACATTTTCACAAATAATAATTTAAAATGAATATTATTTGAAATTACAATCCCGAGTACTCTTATTGTTTAAAAAAAATAGCTCGACAAAGGCACATTCTTTTATTTTATTTTTCGTTTGTTGCGATCAGCAAGAGCCTAGCCACCCTGTCCCAGCCGGTGGAGAAAATGGTGGCTGGCCATTGCGTAGGACCGGCCACCAATGAAAAGGAAAGAAAAACAAAGGTAAAATTTAAAAATTAACAAATAAATAACGAAAATATTTTTAGATTTTTATTTAAAATAAAGTTCATTTTAAGTCAATGTTTGAGTGTGTATATATATTTTCTTTATTTATTTATTTATATATATTTTTTCTCGATCGATTAGTTTTTATTTTATGTATCTTTGAGGTTTATCGATTGCCAATTCCAACTAATTTGAGATAAAGGCGTTGTTGATATTGATTTGAGAACGAGGGTATTCGAATCCATATTTCAAATTTTCCCAAAGACTTCTCAATTAACTAGACAAATCAAAAAAAAAAATCAAAGCAATTACGCTTTTTTCTTATTTAAACAAATCTACCGCACTAATAGATCTCATGCAAAAATTTCAGACCCAATAATTCAATTTTTTTTTCTCAATAGTTTTTACCCTAAATATTTCAAATGTTTTTTCTCGTTTTTTTATTTTCTTTCTTTCTAATTGGGGAAATTTGGAAAATGCACGTGCAGATATTTTTGGAGGTTCCGTAGTGGGATAAATTGAGACACGAGGCCGACACTCTTTTTCTTTTTCTTTTTATTTTCTCTTTTTTGGATTTTCCTGAATCAAGGGTTAACTTCAGGGCAGGCTGGCTGCTGGCATCTCACTAAATGCACACGTGGCACTGTGAAGTTGCCCCAACAAAAACGACAATTATTGAAAGAGACGAGGGATTGGATTAGTTTTGAAAGAGAACGAGATGAGTAGAGAGACACACTTACCAACGGTTGCGGAGTTGAACGTGGTGCTACCGTCCACGACATTCCTGCTCCCGGTGATGATGGTGGTGGTCCTCCCGTCTCCGACGAACATTAGGTTGACTTTCTTCTTCGGGACCTCCACGTTTTCCCTGTAAACCCCTGCCTTTATCTTTATAATGTACCTCCTCGTGCTCCGCTCCGGCGCCGCAGCCACCGCGGCCGCCACCGTCTTGTAGTCCCCGCTCCCGTCCGCCGCCACGGTCACGTCCGGCGTCACAGTGGTAATTTGGAGCAGCCGCCTGTCCCCCGCCGACAGCCACTCCGGCCACCGTATCGGGTCCTCCTCCTCCTCCTTGAGGAGCCTGTTGGAGGAGACCTGCTCGTTCGCCCCGTCGGCGTTGGTCATGTTCTTGACCATGGCCAGCGCGTTGCTGCACAAGTGGAACACGTGCATTTGGCCACCCAACAGAGCTTCTCTAACCTGTGAACAAAGAACGAGGCATTATGGCATTGATAGACTCCCACCTTGAATAATGCACGGGACTTTTTATCACCTTCTTGTCGGCGGAGTCGTGCGAGAAGCCGTCGAGGCACGTCTCCTGGTTCGTCATGGCGGCGCTGAGCAGCGTCTTCATGTCCTCGGCGAGCTCTGAAGCCGACTTGTTGCCCCCGCGCGGGTACACCAGCAGCTCCGTCAGGGTCTCGCGGACCTCGTCGAGGGTGTCGTCCACCATCTCCAGGCAGTCGTGGAGCGCCGTCCTCTCCCTCGCCGTCAGCCCCATCCGCCCCGCCGCCACCTTCTTGATGGCGAAGTAGTTGTGCTGGACGTAGGCGATGGTCAGGTTCAGAGCCAGCGCGATGACGTCCTTGGGGGTCTTCACGGCGCTGGCAATCGAGGATGGCGAGGAGGTGAGCTGAGAGAGGCAGAGATCGGGGTACAGAGTGGAGCTGCATGAGGACTTGATGAGGGACCAAGCTTCCCGGTGGCGGTGGCCAATGGCGGAGCTTTTTGGCGCGGCTCGGGAGGCCACGCCAAAGACGGCGGTGAGGGCAAGAGCGACGACGAAGAAGGATGAGAGGACGGCGAAGAAGAGCTTTCTCTTCTTGTTCTTGGCGGGGGCGTTTTCGGAGGAGCCCGGCATTGTTGGGGCCGATTGATGAAGAAAGTAGAGAGAGAAAGAGCAGGGAGAGAAAAGAGAGAGTTCAGGCCGCCGATGGGATTCGGTGAGGCCAAAGCTTGTAGCTTTATGGGAGGAGACGGACTTGGGAGCGGCAGAAGTGTCAAAACAGGGGACCCCATCACGTGTGGGATTTATAACGAAATGGCAAACGGGTCGGATTCAAATCGCATAGGAAAAATTAAAGGGATAATAACATGAATTATATTTGAATTTTGTATTAATGTGCATTACAATCCATATGAACTTTAAATTTATTCAATATGATTAGTGAACTTCATCATAATATTTAATATGATCCCCGAACTTTTAATTTGTTAAATATGATTCCTAAACTTTTGCTACATATTCAATATAGTCTTTGAACTATATGAAAATGTTCAATGTAATTCTTTCATTAATTTAAGATTCGTGACAATAATGAACATTTTCATATGGTGCATGGACTAAATTGAATATGTACTAAAAGTTCATAAACTATATTAAATAAATTAAAAGTTTATGAATCAAATTGTACATTGAATTAAAATTTAAATACCATATTGAATAAATTAAAAGTTTAGAGATTACATTGCACATTAAACCAAAATTCAAAAATTATTTATGTTATTCTCCCAAAATTAAACCTATTAGCTGGTCATTGAAACATCGATCTATGCTCCAACAAAGTTTGTTTGCTAAGCAAGTCCCACGTTGATTTAAGGGTCATACGTACCTCGTTAACAACATGGCTGCTCACGAGTTTAGTCTGTACAGTATCGTATGCAATTTGCGTGCATGTCATGCTTGCTAAAAACAATACCAGGACGTTTAGCCGACGGCTAAAAAGGACAAGACGTGGAAGGCCCTCTTTCGCCGGGGCTGGGTGAGTTATTGCTGCCAGATTGGATGGGTCGTCTCCGTTACAGTACAAATAGTTTTTCAATTTTAATCTAATATGGCTTTTAATTTGTTCGATACGTAACCTTTCAATTTTAACCCAATATTTGATTTGTTCAATATTAACTTTTGATAAATATTCAAATCAGTACCCAAATTATATGAATATCGATGATTATGTTGGCTTCTATAGTTATCAAAACGTAGCAGAACGAAACCATAGAACATGATCCATATGTATATCAAAATCAGAAAAGATTCCAAACGTACCTTTTGCGATCGACGACAAATAAACAGTCTGTTGTGTTTGGATTAGCGTCCCAAATGTTGAGCCTCTAGCGGTATCCACACAAACAAACTGATATTTCCAACAATCCAAGTACTAACTTTCAGATTTTAAAGTTATTCTTGCAGATTGCATTTTCTCTTGGAAACTCTCTCGAAGACCTATCAACAGGGAGCAGTTCTCTGCCGCTTTTGCGATTGGGATAATACTTTTACACAGTCTGAGACGTCTCGAGTTTTTACTCATAACCCACATTTCGCGGTTTGGGCCCCACAACTTAACGACCCGGACCCACGACATCCTTGAAACTGTCCACTCGACAGTGCATTTAATCGTTATCTCATGACGCACACAATCGTGTAGATATTCGTAATATGATAATAAATTAAGTTCTACTTATTAAGTAGATCAAGACGCAGAGAAAATATTAAATCAGTTCGCTATTGTGATCGACCTTAAAGGTTCACTAGACATTAGCAGTATGCTAAAAAATCTTTTGGCCTACAAATCATAAGCGGTCTCTAGCAAAATATTATGATTAGCTAAGTATAATGAAAGTCGATTTTTCGATACAACCTGATCCACAACTAATGTTAGCGTATCAACCTTAATTGGTGCTTAGGGCAGACCACTAATAGATTATTCTTTCATAATTTAAGTTCAGGTATAACATGTTCAGAGCCTAATTTGACCGTGTATCAAGAATTCAATAATCATATTAAACCCACAATATCATCCAGCAAAATGACATGAGGTAAAGAGAGAGAAGTGTTGTCGACTCTGCATCGCTATCATTTTTGCACATTCGTGTGCAGTTGCAATGGATTGAGAGGCAGAAAATCATCGTTCCAAAGGGTCTCACTCTATCCTAGATAACTTATTCATAAATATGATTGATTAATCCTATGTAATTTCAATCATTTTGCGGAAGATAGAGGGCCACCAACCTTAGGCAATTTTAGATCACGAATAACAACATTTCTAAGATAAAAATCCATTTAATTACGTAAATTCATTTCTCTACTTTTTTTTATAGAATTTTTGTTTTGCTCTAAAAATAATTTTAGAGTCACTTGTGAAAAAGTAAATAAATAAATACTTCTCTTCGAATTTTTTTTTAAAAAAATTAACTTTTACTAAGAATCAAAAGTTAATTTATAAAGTAGAAATTTTTCCATACACGCCCTTGGTGACAGAAGAATATCTCGAGCATCTCCTAATGTCGACGAGAATTCAAGTACGGTCGACACCACATTAATTCCTTGCATAAACATCGGCAGACAGGATTGCCAGGAAAGGAGGGGCCCACCATCGAATTGAGTTTTTCCCAATTTGGCCCCCACAAATTAATTTGAAAATTTTCCTCAGCAGATCTCGAGTTTTGAACAACAAAAAATTCGCATATGCTTTCCCTTAACGTTGCATTTAGACCTACCCAAAAAATATATATATAACAAAGTTTGATGAATTCCTAGTCATAGCCGTCCTCGCGAGGAACCGAAGACTAGCGTAGTTCTTCTACCGTCCGTCGGTAGTAACCTACGAACGACTAATTGGTCCCTTCACGACAGGGACGGCTCGACTAAAAGAATGAGCTTAGTAGCGAGAGGTGACCTCTGTTGGCATCAAGCATCATGAAGCTCCGGGCACAGGAACTTGTTCTTGATCAAGTCTCGGTACCCGCCGGCACTTACTCATCACCCCATCGCAAAAACTAAGCTGCAACCAAAGAAACCAATCGTTGCTCGACTTCTTCCCAATTGTGGACTCTTGTGACCAGGGGATGCTTATCGATTGACTCTGTCTTGCACCATGGATAGGAATTCTCGTAATCGAAAAGGAGAACCTTGATTCCGACATTGGCGCACTCGATAGCATATCTGGGATTATCATCTACCAGGACCTTAGCTCCCAAGGACCTGCAAAAGTGTTTTCATAAGTTGAAACTAAGCCAGCTGTACCTCGGCGTTCTTTTTCAGCCGAATATCTAAGGCAATATACGACATCATGCTACACAGAGGACACAAATAAAGAAAAACTAGAGTACTCCTAAGGCTGCCTAACTTTTGGATAAGCCCTTTTCTACCCAAAAGTTCATTTATCCTAGGGAAAAAAAAAAAATCATGTGTGGCACAATGATGAGTGCACAAGTGTCCGTTTCACCCCCAAGCGACGCAGCTTCAGTTCTTTCCTCATGATATACAAATATCCAACTACCCGATTTACTAAAGTCACAAGACTGGCTTATAAAGCTCAAAATGTAAGGGCAGTCCAAATACATACCTGCATATTTCTGACTTAGGCCTAGATTCTCCATTTAGGGCAAAGTGGTTTCCAAAGTGAATCTCCTCAAACAACCCAGGATAATGCTTCTCGATCCACTCTATCGTGTGGTCCTTGATTGCATTCTGCCTTGACCTTTACAAGTACAAATAGAAAATTCAAGATCACCTAATCCTTGAATCATCTCAAAGGTGAAAAAAAGGAGTTTGAGCTTTGCATACGTGACCACTGAGAGTTTACAGATTCTTGCTAATTTGCGAAGTGCCCTCTGAGCACCTGGCAATGGGTGAATCCCCTTCTTGAAATATGGTGTTTTAAAAAACTCATGAACACGTAGATCAGCTGTCACAACAAGAGCAGCTATTACACTTACATCATCAAGGAAAAAACTTAATACAGTTAAGAAAATCACATTGACTACAATACGACTGAGGGGAACTCTAAACCTCCATCAAAATTCTCTGGAAACTAGACTAAGTTTGAAAATTTTGATACCATAGACAAAGCGCATAATTCTTCTTTAGGGAACCTCTCATCCATCTGATTTTAGTTTATTCACAAGTTCTTTAGCTGAACATGTGTGAATGATCAATCAGCCAACTTTGTGAAAAGACAGAAAGAATCGAGATAGGAAGCCAATTACAGACAAGCTTTTAACCAGCCTTTTACAATTGTGTACAAGGTCTCACACCAGAAAAAGCCTTCCTGGTATGCAAGGTAACTGAAAAAAATGGATAGAATCAGCAGGAGTGTAGTACCTTCGTCGGGAGAACATCTCCAAATCTGCCACAAAAAGATGAGGGTACATTAGAGAAGATTGCATGCTGGCAAATGTGTGTATGCATGCTGGCAAATGTGTGTATGCGTTAACTACATACTACAAATAACCCACCACCTACGCAGTGCAGACTATTATCGGAGACGGATTACAGCACCAGAAGAAGATCATTCTCACAAATAGTGGCAACAAGACGGCGTCTTAAAATAATGAAAATAAGATGTCAAAATTCAAGAATCCATCAATATTATAGCAAAAACTACATAAAAAAACAGCAAATGGTCGAAGAATCTATCCGTCCTGGGGATCCAAGTGCAGCTATATGCACAAACAATGTCAAGATCCCAAAAGAATGATACCAAGAGAATGAATAACACATTTTATCAGGTAAGTTCCAACAGAGGAGCAATAGAAAGGCAACCAGGAATGTACTCAGACGAATACTTGCAATGCAACAACAACCATGCATCAGATCAAGCAATTGCTTCTGCATTCCGGCACAAAATTGAAAACCAATCCCATCAGCACTCTCTGGCCTGCTAGTTCACTGCTGAAGGGAAATAAGCTTATCCAATAAAACGGTCGAATAATACTAAGAGCTTGCATGGTAACCAATCTCATTCTCTGGTTCTAATTTTGGGAACAAAAGAGAATGACAACCTTGTTTGGCAACGTAAATAATTCTGATTTTGATAATCTTCCCAAAATCAATTTTAGAGAATTAGAATCAGTTTTAGAGCAAAATCCATAACAAAAAAAAAAGTTGGTTCGGGAAAAAAGAATCTCTTTTAAGAATTACAAAACAGAATGAAGTCTCACATCTCTCGCTTTTCTCTTTCAGTTCTCTCGTCACTTTTCCCTCAACCTAATAAAATTAAAAAGTAAAAATTAATAAAATTAGAAATTTTATAAAAAATCACAAAAAATTTAGAAAATCCCTAAAAATAGAATAAGCTTAGATTAGGCTAGTTTGACTTCATTTTCATAAATTTGGGCCTAAATTTCCTAAATTTCATAGTTTAAACACTTTTGCAAAAAATATCACAAAAGATGAGGACATCCAACATGAGAATGATAACACATATACTCGTACCCGTGCGTCACAAAATGTGACTATATGTGGAGCTAGAGTCAAATACCCACTTGGATTTAGGACACAAGTTACAAAATGATAAGTGAAAGACTTGTACTTCGTATCAAGGAGGATATTTTGATTTTTTTTTTCAATGGATAATTTGGTTATTTAGCCGACCCAAACTAGTTTGGAATAAAAGTGTTGTTGTTGTTGATGTTGATAATTCGATTATTCGACTGCTATGTTTGTATGTATTTTGGACAAAGCAACATTTAAAGAAAAAAATGAGTTCTTAATATGTAAATTATTTCATGCTTCAATCAAACTTCAAACATCATATATTAAAATTTGCCTTTCATTTATCACATGCTAAAAAAAATAATGTATTTTAAATTATTTTATTGTGCATTAGAAATTAATCTTTAATTTTGGATGAAATTTTACAAAATAACTACATAGTTATTTGACTTAAATGAAAAAAAATTAGGAAGAGAAACAGTTTTTCGAAATAGGAATTTTGTGGAGTTATCAAACGCGTTTCTATTCAAGGAACGGAAATTTTGGGCAGTTATCGAACGCATTCTAATTCTTTAAAACTCTTTCAAGAATAGAATCAGGAAAAATCATTCTAATCAGAATTAGTTTTCCGGAACAGAATGATTATCATGCACAACCTAACTATTGCTCCTTTCAATAATAGGTCCCCATAGACAAAGAGGAAATAGGTCTAAAAGAGCACCTTAACTCTAGTAACAAGATAACAATAGATATCAACCGATCAATTCTGACCTTATTCAAGTTGTATTCTCTTGATTTATTTACCCAACTTATGATCCAATGGTATGATCCAATGGAAGTGCCTCTATGGAAGTCAAACATTCAAATCAGGGGAAAATTATTTCAGTGAATGAACAAAGAGTGCAAATTCAAAGACCATCTGCACAAGTCTCTTGACACTGCCGACTACTTGAAAGTGATACTCAAGAACTTGGAAACGTGATTCTCCGAGACCAAATGATTTGAGGATTAAAATAGCTCAATGGTCAACATTACCTTAAAGAATTCGTACACGTGATACTCCGAGACCGAGTGATTTGAAGAGTACCGATCCGCAATGAATCTGTTGAGAGCCGAGACAAAGTTACCCAATACTGCCAAACAGCACGGGTTAAATTCTAAATAATCGATCAGAAGGGACACCAAAAGGAAAAAGAGAGAACCCATCCATCCAAAAGCAGAACAGAAGTGAATTTAAAGATGATGACTATGGGGGTGAATGTTCTGGTGCGGATAACACAGGAGATGATTTATAGCAGTTATGGCAAACGTTTGCTTAAAGTATGACATCTACTAAGATCATAGAACATGACCGATATAGATGCAGCTACCTATGAAAAGAATGTCTTCTTTCTGACTTCAGTAGAAAATATTGACAAGAAGTCTCGAATATATATATATACACACACACACACACACACACACACATATGGAGTACGATTAAAACGAATTTGATCGATTCAATATGCACACCCTAACAGCAATCTCCAAAGAAATTTTGGAAGAAAAGTGTTTCCCTCCACAAGTATTCTTTTTTTCTTTCGGTAAGATAGATAACAACTCATTGTACATCAAAAACAGATAACCCAGAACATAACAATTAAAGCACCATGGAATCGAACGCAATATGCTAGATGGGCCCAAACCTTCATCGACATCAACGGCAACCACTATCTTCTCTGGCGAGTTCTGGTGAGGGAAGCCAGAATGGTTGCTCCATCGTCTACCATTTACAGATCCAGCATTCTTCTTATCTTCAACATCCACATCCCCACGATGGAGCGTGTATTGTTGACTTCGGGCAATTGCGAGAGGATTATGCAGAATGCTCTTAGGATCGGCATCCCCCTTCTTTTTATGAGACTCGAATTCAAAGCACCCCTTAAGCGTAAATCCAATTCCACCACCCTTTATCCTGAAGCCATTACAGCTGTCGATCTTGGGCACAACTTTCCCCACAAAAAACGTGTTTTGAATTGGCAAAGAAGGTGAAGGGTGTGCTGAACCATGGAGCCCCTTCGAAAATAAAAGATCGTTGATGACTAAAGAAGACATGAAACCTCCCTCGCTGTTTAGGTAACAATGCCCAACACAATTTTGCTGAATCAAGAGTCGCAGCAAGCCGCTCAGCCCTTTTAGCATAACCATGGATTGTTACATTCCACCATGAAAATCCAACACCCACCTCCTAAAACACAGGAAATTGGAAACCCAAACTCCAAAAGCCTCAACAAGTCGCGGACTATGACGATCTAGCACCACCCACCAAGAAAAGGAAAAGGGACCAGACAAAAATGCGGCAATGAATCAAGAGAACGCACTACGAATCAATATGATTCCCAGCACTTCCCCTTCAGAGAATCTCCGCAAAAAGGGAAACCCTAAAATGGAGGGAAATTTTTTCCCCTCAGTGGAGAGACAGGCCAAGTGGGTGGCTGAGTGGCTCCGCGAGACGACTTTCAATCATGGGTTCGTGACAAAAGCTTCAAAAGACGACATCAAAACACGTTCGTTCGTAACTCAATCAAACAAAAGATGGCCCTGGATACTTTTTACAGGCGCCAAAACAAATTGTCGTAGAACCAGAGGAGGGAAAAACCCAGAAAGCGGACAAAATTTTGGAATGCGCCAAAGCGTGTTAGCTTGAAATCTAACGAAAAACAGAAGAGAGCGAGAGGCGGAGAGCGGAACGTAAAAAGACGGGGGTCCTCGGGGTTAGGGTGGAGTAATTTTTTGCGGGGAGAAAAAGGATATGTTCTTTAAATAGGAGGAGGGCTCTACGAAGATTGGCACGAGAGAGATTCGAAAGAAGCTAAAAAGAATATGTCAAAGAAAAAAGGTCAGGTACGAGGTGGTGGAGGTGCCGTATGCATTCTCTTTGCTCTTTCTTATCGGAAGATCACTTTGCCTAGGGCCGGGAACAATGAACCGACCGAATCGAAAATCACCCGAACCTTACCCAGTCAGTCGATTAGGTCCGTTTCTCGAGAGTTCGGCTACAATTTTTGGTTCCATAAGAGTAGAACCGATTACGGTCAGTCCAATTTTCAGATTAAAGGGGAAATGGGCTGAATAATATTTTTTAAAAAAGAATTTCTAAATTTAATGACCAGCCACAGAAAAAAAAAATAACTACGAATCACAAAAAAAAAAATTATTGTTAACGAAAGATAATCTAATAAATATGTCATTAACGAGAAAAAATTAGAGACAAATTACAAAAAAAAAGGGTGCGACCCGTCCAATGATTAGATCACTCGAGAACCAGACCGGACTGATCTGTTTAGTTAGATTTAATATGATCTCAGGGCCATTTGGTCTAATTCCAAAGTGAAACTAAACTGGATCAGGAACTGGTCACTCCTAATTTTGCTTGTCCATAGAGTTAGTTCAAATATCATAAATTTCATTTTCTTCCATCTTAAAAAAAATTATTTTGCACTCGATATTTCGCATTTTAGTAATTGATCGATTGAATAAATAAGGCGATGTTTCGAGTAGAGTTAAAACACTATTGAGGAGATAGAGGGTCCTAAGTACATACATTCCCCACGTGTCAATTTCCCATAAAAATAATATATTTATTGCAACATCGCAACTACGACCTGTCGATTTATGTTTCGTTGTGGCTCAAGAAGATAGCCATGGACAATATTCGACTCGTGTTCTCCGTTTTTGCAAGGAAAACCTAATTCTTGATCAGATAAGGTTTAGAATGAAATCACAATTTTTTTATGATACCGAGAAAGATCAGCTTCCCATAGTCCTTGGAAGGGATGGAGTGGCATATTCAGGAGAATAAAAGCATGTATGTTCTTTGATTAAAGGTCAAACAACTATGATTTAAAGGGAATTTATGGGATAAACCTCAGAAAATACTATGTCCTTAGCGGATTTTTTCTTTTTATGTTACTATGCTCTCGTACTAGGGATCATAGGAGCACCACCAGATTCCATCATTGCCATCGTCTGTTGCCTCTAAATCAAAAGCTTTCCGTTTGCACCATGGTTGGGATTTGGGAATTGTGAGTCAATTATCTTACGTACAATCGTCATTCGTGAGTTATAACATAAGATTGTAAAATGTTGTCTTCTCCGTAGTTATAAATAACATAGTTTACATTTAATCGAGTAGTTGGATCATAATCTCTTACCATATAAATAGCTACGTTCGCGGCATCACCATCTATAGAAAAATCTGTAAAGTGTATCATTGGGCCAAAAGTGCAATAGGTTTCGGATTTTTTTTTATAACTGAGTGTATCTTATCAATTCTGATTTGAAATCATTGACGTGGACGGCACACATCCTACTTTCCCAACTGGCGCTTGCATAAACATTTTTTTTCCTTTCAATTGAGGCCGAAAAGGGTCGTTGACCAACCCTCGTTGATCTGGGCAAGGGGCCATGTGTCGCCCTCCTTGGCTGGGGAGGGCAATGACGCCCTTGCCCAGTGCTTGCATGTTGCATGGGTAGGTCGGCATCCCACATCAGTAATTTCTGATTAAAAGTGATCGGACGGACTCAATTGATAAACATAAAATAAGTTAGGTTTAAATTGGCACAATCGAAAAGTTTATAACTAAATTAACGTAATTGCAATAGTTGCGGGACTTTTTTGATAAGTCTCCCCTCCTGTCAAACTGCACCATGATGTCTCAAATATATTTCTAAATCGATTTGTCTATTATATCATTTCAAAGCAAGCCGTTATCCTTTTCGAGGCTGGTCGATTTGATTGATTCAATTTCTAGAAGCACAATTCAAAATATGTTCGACGTTTTGTCTAGACGAAGCTTTGTATAAAGGAAATTTCACACGGATTGTATATATTAAAGGTGCTCCTGTAGACTCTCGTTTTTGAAGTTGGATGGACTTTATGTGCGCGTTGAAAATGTGTTCTTGTCATGCAAGGAAAGGGGCCGCATGATTCTTGGATAATAAAGCATTTTGATTGATGGCGATTGGAATTTATACGTGTAAAGTTTGAAAAAAACGTGTCGCGCATTTTGCCCGACACTATCACTCTGTCCCAACTGCGGGCACTTCTTTGGTGTCCGGTGGTGTATTACATAGCATTATGACGTGCAGCTCGTAATTAAGTGTAAAAGACAATTCAGTGAAATTGTTTTACCACGCGACAATCCGTATTAATTAAGGCTAGGTTTATTTTATTTAAAATATTATAGAAAGTCATTTTTGAAATAGCAATATATTTTTTTTTGTATTTGACTAAAATCTAAAAGAGGAGTGAATAATATTTTAGGAAATTTTGATCTGATTTTCTTAAATACACATTCAATATTCAGGCACAGTGATCTGTGCACAAACAATCAAGGAACCTGAGTACCAACGCTAGGATCTGGAGTAGAGCCTCGATGCACCTCGACTTGAGTAGTGGGGACCTGGGCAAAGCCACTTGGGTCCCAAGCAGGAGCGCATGAACCGATCCCGCGTTAAAAGAAGCCAAAACCAATAACCACGATGCTTGTGCATGACTTCTTGATACCCAGGCCTAGATCCACAAAGGACGGGCCTGAGACCCCAGACGCCCGTGCTCGAATCCTCATCACCCAAGCATGGGTTCACAAAGGTCAAGCACGATACCTCGGTGACTTGAGTCCCTATCGCTTGGGCACAGATCCCCGACACTCAAGCCCTAGGAGGCTGGCCCGAGGACGCCAATGCCCGTGCTCGAGTCCCCGGCGACTAGGCTGAGGTCCTCAACCATTGGCCTCGAATCCCAAGCTCAAGACTCAGGTCTCCCGGACTCGAGCTTGGCGTCAATGGATATTGGCTTGGCCGCTGTCGCGACCCTTTCCAGCGGAGTGGAAAGGGTTAATAGGCCATCCCCTCGGGTCGGACGCGAGCTTCTCCCAAGTCTCAACGGCGGTATACGTGATCGACCTTCAATGCGGTCTAGTGACATGTGATACATGTATATGCCAAGGAGTCGCCACCAATCATTCTGTGGAGGGTATGATTGGAAACACTATTGAATAGTTGGGAGCATGCTATTCAATTCTGCGAAAATCAGATAAATGAGATCGGGGACTTTGTTACGCCAACTGTCAGAGTTGACGCCCTTTCGGCACCTAAGTTAAATAATTTGTTTAACCTAAGATTTCACGCAGATGAGTGAGGTGCGAACCATACATCGAAGAGTTCATGCAGATAGGAATGACTATCTTGGCAAACACAGTCAATAAAATGAATGCACAAATCAATGATCCAAAACGTACGGATAAATCACATGAAAGTAACATGACATCTTTAGTGAGGCCCTATTAGCCTAGAGAAATATCAATCAAGGCTCAGGAGTGTTTTTGATATGATTTGCCCTTGAAGGGCAAAATCGTAATTTTGAAAATTTTTGGAACAATTTGGCCAAGAAGGGTAAATTTGTCATTTCAAATGAAATATGGACCCAAAAGATAGTGAAAATAGGATTGTTCACCAAACCAATTCATTTCCTATTTTTCTGAAATTTTCATAATTTTTCTAAAATTTTTGGAGTGATTTACCCTATGAGAGGTAAAACCATCATTTTAGAAAGTGATTAGAAGTGAAAATCTCAAACAGAAGGATTGGTCGATCACTAGACTCAAATCCTAATTTTGAGTAATTTCCATGGCTTGATTGGAATTGGAAAGATGATTCAAGCCATGGATTTTAGAAAAAGGGACGAAACTTGAAAACCCAAGCATAAGAATAGGTCGCCTAACCAACCCCAATTCTTATCTTGATATTATCGACCTATCTCATGTACCAGCAGAGGCAATTTACCCATAAAAGGTAATATCGTTAATTTTTCAGATGAACAAACACAAAATCTCAAAAATAGGATTGACCAGTTGTCTATGGTCAATCCTCAATTTTTCAAATTTCTAGAATGTTTAGGAATTTTTCGTGATTTTCCTACATTTTTTGGAATTTTCTAGGATTTTCTAACATTTTTTATGATTTTCTAGAATTTTTTTATTTTTAATTTAAAAATGATCTTTTGATTTTTTATTAATAAAGATGATTCGGACCGGGTTGACCCAACCCACTCGGGTCGGATACCCAGCCCAGACCCAGACCAGCGTAACCACGACCCAAAACGCCGTTCCACGTTTTTTTATTTTCTGATTATTCAGATTTAATCCGACGGTGCTTATTGAACCACATGGCTATTCCACGACCATTGGATCAGCTGAATGAAACCTATGACTTAGATTAAAAATCGACTATCCCTCAGCCATTAAATCTAATTACTTGATTCTATGGTTACGATTAAACGACTCAGCTAATCCTTAATCGTTCGATCTGTTGATTAATTTTTTTATTTCTGAAAATCGATTTTTATTAAACGGAAGATTTAAGACTGATGTAATGGTCACCAAATCTACACGTGGCATAACCTAGGCTGTTAGATGGACAAACAGATTCAAACCGAACTCTAAAGGCTCAGCTAACATGGCCGCCACGTGGCACGCCACGTCAGCGTCATGTTAGCACCCTTGACTGGTTGACCGCAACGTCATCGTCTTCTTCCTCGAACACTATTCATCTGCAGCGAACGGCCGAGAAACTCTAGCGACGATCTGACGGTGAAATCTCGATGAAATCAAACAGGACCGACGCCAATCCTCTTGTCTCAACGTCGCACGTGACATATCTCATCATAAAACGCGATTATTCACAAGAGCCAAACTAATCAAGCTTTAACCAGTTCGGCTATGGCTACTCTAATCAAGCAACAGAGAGCATATTGGACTAATTCCTTCACATAATCGCTTCTAAATGAGTTCAGAAGACTTACTTACATGTTAGATTGACCAAAGGTCTAGGATAACCTAGACAGGCTTTGACTGAATTGGCAATGGCGACGAGGTTCGAATGCGAGGTTTGACTCGATTTTAATGCAATCAAAATGTAGAACCATGCTTAATGATGTCTCAAATGTAATTCGCACATATCAATTGTAACGATTAAAGTCGAAACGCAGATCTTCCATTAACGAACAGAAGCTAAGTCTTGAAGTTCGACCTACCTATTCTCGCGGTTTCAGGCGGCGCGGCCAGTGTCAATCGCTTCCTGGAGCTTCAGGCAAGCTTCCAACGTTTCTATTTGGCTTTGGTTTGGCCGGAGACGACCTAACCAGCGCTTTACAGTCGAGCTCGAGTTCTCGACGACGGTAGTTGGGGAACGAGCTCTCTCTCTCTCAATTCCCTTCTCTCTCGAATCTGTTCTCCCCCCAAACAGAATGAACCAATCTCCTTCCAAGAATCCACCCCTATAGGTTATATACAGCTTTCGAATTTTTGCCGCGAACGGGGAATGTCTAACTAACTCCAAATGGCATGTGACCGTGCGTGCCATTTGGTTCAAACGGTGCCGGAGACGATAGGTGTTTCCGTCAAATTGAAATCGTTCTCAGGCGCATGTAAATGGATGTCCAATTTGGCCATCTCGTCAAAGTTGACTTTTGCAGGTCCGTAAGGTTGACTGGCCGATTATTCACTCCTCTGCGACGTCGAACAGTGATGCCGGTGTCAATCGACGGGTATGGGTGAGGACAACAATACGCCTATCAATGCTCCTTCAATTGTCGTCAATTGGTCAACCAATTTCAATGTCAAAATTCAACTTGGTTTTGTTCAATTGCACAAAGATCCTAAGGTTGAAGATGACACTGTAGAAGACCGGTCAGAATCGGTTCTGACTTGATTTTCAAAATTAATCACAATATTATGGGGAATTTTTGCAATGAAACCTCAAAATCGAAATTTGGATATGAATATTATCCAAAAATGTGATTTTGCCCAAAAGTTCATGTCAATTTCTATAAAAGCCCCAAATTTTTCTTTAATTTTAATTCTAAAAATTATGAAATTGGTGGCTCAAATGAACAAATTAGATCAAACCACCTATGCCAATCGATTCACAATGGTGAAATATATTTGGCAGTGGCTTCAATTGGGAAATGTAATCCTTGAATTGAAAGTAATTTCAATTATGCCTAAATTCAAAGACTAAATTGCAATAAAGTGTGTAATTTTTCCAAATTCATATAATTGAGCAATTTATGCAAATAATTCGGTTAAATTGCAATAAAGGACAATTAGATTGATTGTCAAGACCCTAAAAATTTCGAAATTACAAATTAAAAGACTCAATTGACATTTTTTAACCAAATTCAATCATACGTGTAACAAAGGAACACATAAAATTGAACTTGAATTTGGACTTTTTATGAGATCAAAAGTACAAGGGAATTAAAATAAAAATATTGGCTATTTTTTCATATTTTTGTGATCTCAAATGCTATTTTCATTGAATTTTCAAGTATTTTCCTATATTATAA
This sequence comes from Rhodomyrtus tomentosa, assembly GCA_028455895.1. NCBI lineage: Eukaryota > Viridiplantae > Streptophyta > Magnoliopsida > Myrtales > Myrtaceae > Rhodomyrtus > Rhodomyrtus tomentosa. Next base: position 40,785,465 of record JAPCWY010000004.1, read on the forward strand.
AAATACTGAAAAATGTGAAAAATATGAAAAATTATTTTTTTTGTCAAAAATAGTTCCTTGGGCTTGGCCAAGGCCACCAAAGTTTATTTTATAATTTTTTCACTTTTTATGGATTTTTTTTATGATTTTTCAAAATAAACTGAAAAAAATGCTAATCCAAAAATCGGGTGTCAACAGCTACCCCTCTTTGAGGGGAATCTCGTGAGAGGTTTCACTCAAAGACAAGTGACACCTGAGTCTAGATTGACTCAACTGGGGAAAAGACAAACAAATCTTGACATTCAATCTTTCTTGTCCTACTGGTGAACACTCTACTCATTCTGTCGTTGCCGACGTAAGAGAGAGAACGAGAGATAAAGTAGAGATACTCACATGTTATTCACCTGCCTGATGCTCGTGTGGTATGCATGGTGTATGGAGAATTCAAATGGATACCTAGGGATTCATCTCTTGAGTGTCCTAGGGCAGTTAAGCTTTAGCCCGTATGACCAGAATGTGATTCCTATTTGATAAGAACCTAAGGATGACACACCCGTTCTTTAGGGATTGTAAGAAGTTTTGATCCGTATGGTGGATCAGACCATGAACATGACTCATTTCTATTAGGAACCTATGGATGACGCATCCATTCTTTAGGGATTGTCAGATACTATGCTTCCCATCTACTAGGGACCTAAAGGTGATGCACCTGTTCTTTAGAATTTGTCGAAACTAGGCTTCCCATCCACTAGGAACTTAAAAGTGACACGCCCGTTCTTTAGGGTTTGTCGGAGACTAGGCTTTCTATCCACCAGGAACCTAAAGGCGACGGACCCATTCTTTAGGGTTTGTCGGATACTAGGCTTCCCATCCATCAGGATCTTAAAGGTGACGTACTCGTTCTTTAGGGTTTGTCGGAGATCAGGCTTATCCTACACCTTGAGGAATCAACGAGGTCTATACAAATAAGGTATATCTATCTCTTAGGTTTTACCAAAGGAGTTATTTTGAGGTTTAGGAGTTACCTAGAATCTTACAGAAAGTTGGTTCTAAAGATTGTCTTCTCGACGTGTAAGGCGCCTTTCTGAAATTTGGGGACTCTAAGTATCCTGCAGAAAGTTCAAACCTGCAAAAACTGTCGTTAACAATATTTTTCTAGGATTTAGGGGTTACCTGAAATCTTTCAGAAAGATAATCTCAAAGATTATCTTTTCGACAAATGAGGTGTCATTCTGGAATTTGGGGGTTTCAAGGATCCTGTAGAAAGCTCAAATCTGTAAAAACTTTTGTTAACAAGATTTTTTTGGGATTTAGAGGTTACCTGAAATCTTTCAGAAAGATAATCTCAAAGATTGTCCTTTCGACAAATGAGGTGTCATTCTAGGATTTGGGGATTCCAAGGATCCTACAGAAAGCTCAAACCTGACATCTCACATAAAAGACGACTCTGATGCTCTTCCTTGTTGAGCAATGTGTTCTTCTTTGACCCGGGGCTGCCATGAGTTTCATAGAAGTTTCAACTTGAGAGTTCATTTCTCATCAAAGATATCAGTTATTTCGAGGCAATGACAATTAGAATGCAGGAAAGTTTTACTTTAACATATGTAATTATGCAAAAATGACTTATGATGCTGGCGGTTATCAGCATGCAGAGGTGATCAGGAATCCTTGTAAGGAAAATCCTGGATCAAATAATTTGAAATTTTCAATAAAGCTCACTCTTAAGTATTCTATTGGAATGTCTTCGTCAAAGAGGTTTCTCATCGATTCTTCAACTTTAGTCTTTTACGAAGAGAGCACTCGAATTTTCTAATAATATGCACCCGGGTTTTCGGGACTATTCGCAGCACATACACTCCGATTAATCAGGAGGTCTTTACGGGACTATAATATTGGACTTGGACACGGTTTTCGAGGGGGACTCACTCTCTAAGTCAGGCCTTTTATATAAAAGTTTTCTTTGTCTGCTCCGGGTTTAAAGTCAAGGACCCTGCAAAATGATAAAGAAATAATCTTGTCCGTACCTCTTCGAGTTAAGGTACACATTGACCTAGACGTCTTCGTCAGAAAAAAACTGCGAAGGGTTGTAATGTCTGTAGGATTGGAGACCGAAAAAAGCTTGTTTTTTGCCCGGATTCACGAATGGTTTAACATTGGTGATTATTACTGATCAATCTTCAGTTTTGTCTCTGGTCTACAACTTTTCGAAGAACATCTCTAGTCTTTAGGAATGGGTCTAACCTTTGAAAGTCCTTGTTTATTTTTTAGCAGTTGGCTATGATTCCATTCGAGGGGTAGATTATTGCTGGACAGTTTCTGAGGATCCTTCTTTACTTCAGAAGTTATTGGGGTTGGAAGCATCTAGTAATTCCTTGGTATCCCAAAATCAGTCTTACGACTTTAAGCATTTTAATGAGCGTTAGCCCTATTCTTGTCGGGCTTTTTGTTTCTTTCTTCTCTCTTTTTTTCATGGAGATTCGGCTTTTTCTCCTTTTTTTTATCCTGCATTTTCTTTTCTTTTTCTAGGAACTAGGATTTTTTATGATCATATAAGGTATGTAACTTGAGTCTCAACATGTCTGATCATTTTGTTTTGATAGTCTCATGTAACTCCTACTTCTTGAACTTCTCTATCTGTGAGTATCTTTACCACCTTTGTCTTGGTGCTGTGCAATGGTCATCAATGAGGGTACATGAAATGAATATGTAGGCTCAAATTGGCTATGCAATGGGTATAAGTGTATAGGATAGAGAAATGAATGTCTATCCGTCATCCTATAGCGCCTGGATTAATGCATATCAACACACAAAGATTGATGTTAGTCCGAACAAAAAGATTTCTAACCATTTACCTTTCTTCATACTGCTGGACCGCTCCTATGTGACTCCAATGTGAGGCGGCTCTTGACAGGGTTAACAAATGAAGACCGCCGCTCAAGGAGATTATTAATGATCACCTATTGTGTTTATGGGGAAGAATGAATGCCTCTGTCATCTTAATCTATGTAATCGATGTGAATAGCCCTTACATCCCCGGGTTTAAGCTTTTTTATCCTTACACTCCTCTCATCTCTCTGGTGTGTATAAGACGTGTTTGGATTAGGTTTGCCTCTTATCTAAAGAAACATTCCTGCTGAATAGCCTACACAACCTTGTTTTTAGAAAAATCATTATGTTTTTTTCTGGACATTTCACCTCACAGAGAATTAATGACACAACATGTGTGCTTCAGCTATGTCTAGATAAACTTTAACCCTAACATGTGCGTAACAAGTGTTAAAAGTTTATTTTTTGAAAGCATGGTTCATTCCAAGGTTTAATTGCATGCATGTTCATCTTCGACTTCTTTTTTCTTACAAGAAAGTGAAAATTTTTACGGTATTCCTCTATTGCAGCTTTTTGTCTTCCTCGAACATCCCTATAAGAAGAGAATAAAAATTTCAGTTAGTGGAAGATATTTTAACGCTTAATGAAACATATACATATCACCTGGCTTTACGTGTCAGAGGCTATTCTGTTCTTGGCTCCATCTGAACGAATTTGATTTTGAGTCCATTTCTTAGAATCCTGCAAAATATAACACATATCATGTATGCATGGATGCATGATATGCCTATGTAATGACTGCTAAGGCGACTCGAATCGTTTTGAAGAAAATCATCTGATCATCATCTGATTTCATTTCAAGGATAATACTTCTTCACAGTATTTGAATTTACATGATATCCCAATTCTTCTCCTTCAGAATTTACAAGAATTAATGCTCCTCCCACAAGGACTTTCTCGACAATGTAAGGGCCTTCATAATTCGGGGTAAACTTGCCTCCTTGATGAGCAGCAATTGGCAAAGTCTTTTTTATCACCAGATCATCCACCTTGAAACTTCTGGATTTAACTTTCCAGTTAAATGACTCGGCCATCCTCTTTTGGTAGCTCTAGCCGTGGCAAACCAATCTAAGACGCTTCTCATATATCAGATTTAGCTGTTTATATCTGTGTTTGATCCACTCTGTCTCAAAGAGTTTAACTTCTGACAATATTATCAAAGATGGAACTTTAATCTCTACAGGCAGGACAGCTTCCATCCCGTATACCAAAGCGTAAAGAGTTGCTCCAGTAGAAGTCCTAATCGAAGTTCGATATGCCATTAAGGCAAAAGGTAGTCTCTCATGCCAATCCATATAATTCTCGGCAGTCTTAGCCAAGACCTTGTTGATGTTCTTGTTTGCCGCCTCTACTGCTCCATTCATTTGTAGGCGGTAAGGGGAAGAATTAAGATGTCGAACACCAAAATGATCCAGTAGATCATCTATAATCTTGTTGTTTAAGTTAGACCCATTGTCTATGATGATCGTACGAAGGGTACCATATCAAGAAATTATATCTTTCTTAATAAACCTTGCCACACTCCTTGCTGTGACATTTGTGTAAGAACTGGTCTCGATCCACTTTGTGAAGTAATCAATTGCAACTAGAATGAAGCGATGGCCATTTGAAGCTGCTGGATTGATAGGCCCTATCGTGTATATTCCCCACATAGAGAAAGGCCAAACTTCAGACATCTAATGCAGTTCCTTCGAGGGTGCATTAATCTTATCGTTATATACTTGACATTGGTGGCATGATCTAACGTGTTGATTACAGTCTGATTCAATGGTCATCCAATAGTAAGCTGCATAATCTTCCTAGCGAGGAGATGGCCATTCATGTGTGGTCCGCATATACCGTCATGGATTTTACTCATGAGAGTGTTTGCTTCTTTAGCGTCCACGCACCTTAACAAAGTGGAATCAAACGATCTTTTGTACAAAATTTATCCACCAAGGAAGAATTTATTAGCCATCTTGGCTATATATCTTAAATCTCATGCTTGACATTCATCAGGAAATTCTCTTTTCATGAGATAATTCTTGATATCATAGTACCAAGGCTCTCCATCGAATTCTTCTTTGACCAGCATAAAATAAACAAATTTTCTGATCACGCCGATCCTTAGTAGCTCTATTTTCAATCCATCAGTTATTTGCAGCATAGAAGCTAGCGTGGCCAATGCGTCTGCGAACTGGTTCTGCGCTCTTGGCATATATTCAAACGACACTTTTTCGAATTCAAGTATCAACTCTTATAGGTACTCATGATAAGGGATGAGTTTTGTGTCATTCGTCTTCCACTCCCCTTATGTCTGAAAAATGATAAGCATAAAATCTTCGTAAACCTGCAAATTAGGTATCTCTATGGAGATGGCCAACTGTAGGTCCAGGATGCATGCCTCGTATTCTGAAATATTGTTGGTGTAAGGAAAAGTTAGTTTTGCTGCAACAGGATAATATTGACCATCAGGGGATATCAGCAATGCCCCTGTGCCAGCTCCCGATAGATTAACAACACCATCGAAATACATGACCCATTTGTCTTCTATCAGGTTCAGAACTTGATCTTCTATCTTTCTCTGCCAGAAGATGTGAGATTTTTGGCGCTCTCTGCCAACATATCAGCTATGGCTCTTCCCTTCACGGACTTCTACGGAGAGTTTTTAATATCAAACTTAGATAATATCACTTGTCATTTTGTCAATCTCCCTATCAAGGCGGGTTTCTCTAGGAGATATTTAATAGGGTCATTTTCTGTCACCAAATGAATGTGATGGTGTAGGGTATACTGTCTCAATTAACGTAGTACTCACACTGCTGCTACACAAGCTCTCTCAACAGGCACATAATTTGCTTCAAATGAGGTGAATTTCTTACTCAAGTAGTAGATAACCCTTTTTTTACTATCCACATAGCTTGTTTAAGCAAGTAAGGCTCCCAAAGACTCTTGACGTATAGTCAAATACAAGGTCAAAAGGTGACCTGGAATGGGTGGCATGAGTACTGGTGGAGTGGCTAGATAAGTTTTGATCTTCTGGAATGTCTGACTGCATTCCGTATCTCAAGTCACCTTCATGCCTTTCTTGAGTCATTTGAGAATTGGTTTAGCCACGTCCGATAATTGATTGATGAATCTGGTAATGTAGTTTAGTCTCCCTAGAAGACTTCTTACTTCTTTCACCGTTGAAGGGGTTGCTAGGTCACAAATGGCTTGAATTTCCGAAGGGTCAATTTCGATGCCCCTGCTACTGACCATGAATCCAAGAAGTTTTTTAGATTTCGCCCCAAACACACATTTGTTAGGGTTCAACCTCAATTTGTATTTTCGCAATTGCTCAAACAACTTCCTTAGCACTTGAATGTGACCTTGTCCTTTCTTGGACCTGGCGATCATGTCATCAATATATACTTTGATCTCCTTATGGATCATGTCATAAAATAGGGTGACCATCACCTTCTGATAAGTTGCCCCAGCATTCTTTAGTCCAAAAGGCATTACCTTATAACAAAAATTTCCCCAATGACTGGTAAATGCAGTCTTCGGCATGTCCTCATGTTTCATGAGAATCTGGTATATCCTGAGAATCCATCCATGAATGAGAATAGTTCGTACCCTATTGTGCTATCCACCAGCACATCGATATGGGAAAGTGGGAAATCATCATTCGGGCTTGCTCTATTCAAGTCTCAATAATCCACATAGATTCGTACTTTTCCATCTTTCTTCATAACGGGGACTATGTTTGCAATCCATTCTGAGTAAGGGATGGCTTCAATAAAGCCCACTCTAAGAAGTTTCATCACTTCTTCTTTAATTCTATTTTTTAACTCAGCTTTCAACCGTCGGCTGCCTTGTCTTACAAGTTTAATAATGGATTTGTGGGTAACGCATGCTCCACAATTCTTGGATCTAAACCCGACATATTAGCGTACGACCATGCAAAGATGTCCTGATACTTTTTAAGTAATTCAGTAAATCTGAGCCTTTCAGCTTGAGATAGATGTCCATCAATCTTGATTTCTTTGACATTTGCATCACTACCCAAATTAATGACTATTGATTCTTCTGAAGTGGGAGGCGTTGAATTTTCGAAGGCACTCCAATATCTACGAATAGCTGCGTAATCCTCATCTGTGTCTTCCTTAATATCGCAAGAGTAATCACCTTACTGATCCGATTCGCATAATAACCGAGCATGCATGTTTGAGATGATATGCCTAAAATGCCTTGAGAATGGTTAGCCTCTATTTCATATGAAAACGCAATGCATGAGTATGAAAAATCTTTTTAAAAGAGATTTCAAAATAAGTGCAGACATAAATGGAACTAGTCCTCATATCCTCAGACATCCTTGTCCCTTGAAAATCTTTTAGAAATTAGGAATCATATGGCAAATCAGGCTTCAAGCTTCCCATATGGAAGACTAATATCATCAATGGGCTGATTTGTAGTCCCATATGTCCTCAATAAAACTTGTGCATTTTATTGAATGTAAAAATGGACTGCATTACAAGCTATGCTGTTTGGACCAACGGTAGGAGATCCAAAGACGTTTTCCTATTTGTACTTCAAACAACAAGGATGACAAGTGCAAAGAAATGCAGGCATTTAAGTGCGTATTGAAAGTAAGAGAGAGGTTTCATTACTCAAAAATATCAGCTTCCTCATCAAGTCACTTTATAATGATGTTTACGGAGTTATTATCTAGAAAAGAGTTTGCTAGATCGGTTTCTGCTGACGAAGTTGGCCCTTCTTCTAACAGCCACTTAGAGTCCTTGTTGAAGTACTCATTCAATGGGCTATTGAACATCTTAGATTTACCTTTCCAGGCTGGAGAACCAATGAAGGAATTATTTTGGTTTCGTTGGCGTCCATGGCGTCCAGGCTCTTGCCTCGGCCTCGGCCTACTGTCTTAGAGGTGAAATCACCAATACGAGTGTTATGATATCTTAATCCTATCTTATACTTATTGGATTTTAATTATAGAGGAGCGTTAATTCCTTGGCCATGCTTGCCAAGACCTTTTCCTTGGTTATGCTTGCCAAGACCTTTTCCTTGATTAAACCCATATGCTAGCAACATCTTAACTGGTAAAAGATAGCTTTAGAGACAAAAGGAACCTTCAGTTTTGCCCCCACAGGAGTATGGATTACTGTCACCAGCTCCAAGGAATGATAGCTAGCTTCTTACTTAACTTCAGGTTCAATGTAAGGGATAGCGCTATTCCAACATGCAAGGAGGTCAGCTTCTCCATGGATAGTAACTACATTTCCATCAATCTCGAATCGCACTTTCTGATGTAGACTTGAAGGTACGACCCCAGCGATGTGGATTCCTAGTCTCCCTAACAGGAATCCAAATGCGCTCGGCAGATCCATCACATGGAAGTTCATGGAGAATTTGGTTGGATCAATGAGCACATCCAACTCGATCTCGCCTACCACTGTCTTCCTCATCCTATCAAAGACTCTAAAAACTGCTTTGGAAGTTCAAATCGTTTCTTTTTTAATGCCCAAATTCATTAACGTAGCCAATGGACAGATGTTAGAAGCTGATCTGTTGTCAATTAGCACATGTGTCACTCACTTTCCATTACAGTGTGCAGTGATGTATAAAGCCTTGTTATGTCCTCTTCCCTCCATGAGGAAATTTTCGTCTAAGAAGCTCAATTAATCTTTAAGAAGGATTGCCCCCACAAAATCTCCTAATTGTACGTCGTTGATGGTTTCGGGGACATGTACTTCATTTAACACCTTTACCAGCGCATCCTTATGTTTTTCTGAGTGAATGAACAAATCCAATAGAGATATCTAGGCTGGCATTTTCCTTAACTGTTCCATCACCTGAAATTCGCTTGTCGTGACGATAGATAGAAGTTTTTCTGCATCCTCTTTTGATACCTCTTTCTTCTCAAATTCGCCTTCACTTGGGGCGTAAAATTGTCCGGACCTCATCACGGCATATACTCCTCCCGTTTCATAATCCCAATGAACTGCCTTAAAAAAGTAGATTTCTACTGGCGGGATTTATATGGTTACCGTCGTCAGGTGGGGTATCCCTGGTTCAAATTCACCATTGGATTCATCTCTTGATAGGTGAATTACCACAGGTTACGCTAAACAATCTTCTTTTTGACTTAGGCTATCGAGCTCATTCAGTTTAATGACCACAGTCGTAGTAGTTTCAATCATTGCCACAGTGTCACTCAAGTCTTCAGGGGAGTTTTCGTATTACGACTGGTGGTACCTATCAGCATCACTTGACTCGTCTAACATTGCAATCTTCAAGTGTCTTCTTATTTTTTCGAATAGTTCAATCAAGTTTTGCCACTGGGCTATTAATTTGTCCATTCTAACGTACTTCTCGATGTCAAGCTCATCATCTGTCATCTGGGGATGACCGCTCGTTGTTAATCGACATGACGCATCCTCCATTTCTCTAAAGAGATCATTCAGTTGCTCCTCTATGCGTAGGAAATATTCTGATATTACTTCATTGAGTGATGATTCAGGTTCTTCCGCAAAAGGCTCTATTACTGCCTCCTGGACTTCGAGTTGAACGGGATCATTCATACCCCCCACCCATCGGGTATGATATCTTCTATCTTCTGGAAGAAACTAAGAGGAGCAGAGTACTTCACTTTGAAGTTATACCTACCAAAATCCTTGCCCAGATTGTCTACAATTTTACCTTTCTCTAGTACTTCTGATATGAATCTACGATCGGCCAGGCTTCGCTGGATAGCTTTTAGTTCGTCTTCGTCAAGCTCTTTTTCTGGTTCGGTAATTGGCTCTACGTCGCCTACCAGTCTTTCATGTAGGACATTCCACATATTTCCTCGCTCGATTTCAACCACAAATTGATTCCATTCTAAGTTCATCGTAGCCTTAATCCCTTCAAATTCTTCATCAACAACGCTTGACATTATCCCCAAGCTCATCATTTTATCAATGCATAGCTTCTTTCTTTCAGCCGATACTTCTCCCTCTTTTGGGTATGATGATGCGATTGCCAGAATGTTAGTTAGTCTAGGTACGTTCACCTTCAGCTCCAGATGGTTCCCTTCCTCGTCATCAAATATTGTACCAACTGACAGGTGGTCAAGGAGTGGATTTTCTTGTACATTTGGAGCTACATCATCGAATTTCAAAATTTAATTGTCAATGAGAGCTTGAACCTTTAACTTGAGGATGTATCAATTATCTACATTATGTCCTCTTTCACCCATATGATAAGTGCAAGTTTGGCTTTCATCAAAACCAAAGTATTTTGTTGGATTTGCTCTGGGAGGTTCCTTTGCCACCAAGTGTTGTTCTAATAACATCAGGAGTAACTTAGACAACGATCTGGGAAGTTGAAAGAATTGCTTCGGAGGCTAGCTCTTCTTGGACTCTTGTCCTTTAGACATTGACCATGACGATCCCCCTCTTGCCTGATTGGAATTAGCGAACACCTTGGATTTATTGGAATCTCTGGCACAAAAGCTATATCAACTCCAGTTTCTCTTTCTTTCCTCGAGGGATATTGCTTTCTTGTTAAAGTTTCATGTGGCCTTTTTTCTCTTAAAGCCCACTCCAATCTCTCGGCCACCTTTATCAAGTGTGTAAAGGTTTGACATCCTGAAGTGTTTAGTCTGTCAAAGTACTCATAGGGAAGTGCCTTCAAGAACAAGTCAATTAAGTCATCTTTCGGGATTGGCAATTTTACTTGAGTTTTCAAGGCACGCCATCTCTAGGCACATGTTCTGATCGTTTCGCTTCTTCCTTTCACTCCTCACAATAGATCTTCTCTTGTCGGGCCATAACTATGTTAAACTTATATTGCCTAAGGAAATCTTCAACAAGATCCTCCCATCTATCGTAATCATCCAGGTCTAACTCAATAAACCAAGTCAAAGCAGCGCCAGCCAAACTCTCTTGGAACGTATTCATTAGAAAGGAATATAGTCAGAATAGTGCGCCATCTTACGCAGATAGTATTTGAGGTGAGCACGTGGACAACTTATCCCATTGTACTTTCTTACAAAGTCTGGCTCTTTATAATCCGAAGGAGTTTCCACATTAGCGAATGGAAATATTTTGTCAAAACGGGCTAACTCATAGCCTTGACTGCTCAGGCATTCCTCAATCTTGGCTATTCTCTTAGCCTCAACTTCAGTCTTCACGGTCTATTTTCATTTCTCTTCTTTCTCAAGGTTACTGACAATAGGAGATATCTTTGATTGTGATTGGACATTTGGTGCACGAATATCCTCTACGACATGCTAAGCACCTTCGATTGCCCCTTTGTCAGTCGTATAGGTATTGAGGATTGATCTGAGTCATTCAAGTTAGGTACTGCCGTTTGTCTGGCTTGGGAGGCTTCCAGCATAGCCTTAATTTCAGCCATCATGGTGCTCATGATAGTCATTTGAGTCTTTAACATGCCCACTCGTGAAGTCAGTTCTTATTGCTCCATCCTCGTCTTAAGTCGAGTACGAAAACAATGTCTTGGTAATGTCGTGATTAGAGAATACCTATTTATTTAAAAATAACAAGTAATCATCTCTTTATGACAAATAAGAAAAGTACAGGATTCCTTCAATTGCATGTTTTCTATTGATGGATGAGAAAAAGGACTACTTTGCGAGCCTTAGTCTCGCATGAGCAGTTCTTCCAATCATTTGCATGAGCAGTTCTTCCAATCATTTGTCGAGAGAATTCATGAAATTAAAGGAAGCGCAATCTTCGGCGATAGTTTTGATGCATCGATAAAACATGCTTATGCTCATACATATGTGCTAAAAGTAACATTTAATACAAATGAGTACCAAAATATCAAGAAAACATCATAATATTCACACGTTTTACACTTGACAAAATAGTCTATCCAAGTCTAGAGCGTTTAGGGTCTAAGGCACCCCCATCATCCTAGTAAAGATCAAATCTCTCATTTTGGGAACCCTCGTCACCTGAATATGAAGGTGATCCCATGTCTTCAGGTATATATAGCTTCACTCTAAGCACATACGGCACAATGTATTCGGGTAGATAAGGTTTGACAAAGCTGCGTCTGGTTGCCTCAAAGCGTCAAATATTTTCTATAGAAGCTCTGTGAGTATTCACCTCAGGAGCCATATCATTTGACCATTATAATTCTTTTATCCGGGAGTCTTTCAAAGATTGTATGATGGACTCCACCGTAGTTTCGAATTGCTTCTTCTTCTCCCCTGTGAGGAATTATCTTGGCAAGTCAAACGAGCAAACATCTGATCGTGGCGATGAAGAAATCTCTAGCAATGCCCCATATAGTATGACCCTCCTTGGATAATATGCGGTGCCGCCTGTGAATCCTAACAAGGGGACTGGATCTTCGCCATTATGTGCGAGCTTGACTTTACCCATTGTTGGTAATCTAAGCCGCCATCGGAGTTGTTCTGGCTTTAGAGTTTTAAGAAATTCCTTCCATTTTTTAAAGTTGAATTTAGGAATACGTGTATGGGTTTTGACAAAAGTTCTAAAAGGATGGGCATCAGAGCTAATCTCAGTGAAACCCATACGGATACGAAATTATTTTACATGGGATGTGAACCAAAGGTATATGAGACCACTAGATGTTCTAAAAATCCCTTTCTCACTTTTTCCAAAGCGGTTGAGGGAGAAGAAGGTTTCAGCGAGGATAAGGTTCAAGTAATCTCATCCATAACAGACTTATTTGACCATTACAACCATGATAGGGTCAAAAGTTACTAATGAGATTGAAAATATGACAAAACTAAATAATTCCAAGACAAAAGCTCTACCAGACTTAGTTCCTTTGCTAGTAGGAAGGTTGGGAAACTTACCTAGAAGAAAGGATAAGGAAACTCGCCTAGAATTACTTTTGGCGCCCGCTTTGATTTCGTTGAGGTGTGTATCTAGGAATTCAGCTAGCTGACTCAAAAGTTCGAACCCTATAAGAGATTGGATTAACAAGTGCATGAACTCAACTCCAATTATGGCGCTATATTCCTCAAGGGTAGGGGTAACCTCCAATTCTTCTATGCAAAACGTCGCGGTGATTCGATCCCAATAGAGTGTCATGGCTTGGATAAATGTAGGTAAACATTCAATCTTCAATAGATCCTACAGATATCCTAGCCGCAATCTTGTGTATTTCTAGCTTGCTTCATCCATACTATCCCACCAGGTTATGAGCTCAGCTTGAGGGACCTTGAACACTTGGATGTCATTCTTTCTCATCAAGTCTTAAATATGCAAATGATTTTGAAAGATCAATCGCCAAAGATTACTTTAAACATGTGATCATGCTAATGTGATTAAATATGCATGAATTGGTTTAATTGCATATTCCAATTAATGAAATGGAAATTAGAGTCTTTCCCAAGTACGAAAGACCTGACTCAAGGTCTAGTTTAAATTTCAAAGAAGTGAAGTATGCAATTAATCAAAATCATCTTAGTGGCTAAAGAAAATAACAATGTCAGATTCTATTGGTCAAAATATCAACTGTGAACATAACAGATGAAATTCCTCATTACAAAAAGGATATGTTATGATAGAGAGATCGAAAGGGGTCTCGAGAGGGGGAAAATGCTAATCAGGTTTATTTTAAGACAAGAAAGCCATAAAAGACCAATGGAATGTGGGATCTAAATTATCTCTCTCCAAGATCTAATCTTCTTTGGGGTGATAGTCCATTAGGATTTCCTTTTTAATTGTATCTTTATCTTGCTCCTCTTTAGAATACAGCTCGGCAATCAAAACTTCTCCCTTAGTTGAGCGCTCCTCAAAATGTGAATGATAGTCTTCAGTAGGTTGGTTGAGATGCTTTAACTCTTCCAGCCATTCTCTAGTCTATGGTATAATGACTTCAGGGGTCTTCTTGAGTTTTGTCTTTTTTAGTATGATACGCTTTGGCTTTGTCTTGGTTGCAATGCGTCTTTTCTTTCCCCAAAGAGAGATTACCGATTGGTTCTCCTTGGATTAACGTTCCTCTTTTCGGCGGGCGTATGCTTCTCTAGATAAGCTGTTGCGATACTGTCTTTTCACCTCTAGATGGTGTTCGAACATCTCGTTCGCCTGCCGCTTAAACCTAAAGTTATCAACATGGTAACTAGTTTAGTAATCTTCAGCATATCTCAGTTTACGCCCAGTCAGCTCTCGACCATGTACAAACCTAGTAAAATGTAACATTGTGTTCGGCCTAGGACGAGTGACTTTTCTTAGATATTCAAAGTTTACCAACTCCGTCGAACTTCTAGGAAATAGCGACATCATATTTCCTATCATTGTTATTTCAATCAGTCACTATAATGATTTCAGAATGTATACAATGCATGTAGACGTGAATGATATGCAATATATAAACATACTATAAAATAGGGAGTAAGGAAATACATCGAAATTAAATGCTTTACCAACCAAAATCTTAGGAAACATGAAGTATTCCCTAGTAACAAGAGGTGGTTTTAGGTGTACTAACCTTCCACAAATATCCGCATGAAACAAGTGGGAATATATTCTAGAAATAAAATCACGTGAGAAACCTATGACTCAAGCTCCGACGATACAAATGTGGCAAATTCCTCCCCAAAAGTACCCACCTAAAAGGGTTAGATATCATCAATTTGGATCGTGAGCGGGGACAAACACAAAATTTTCAAGTGCCATTAAACACGAGATCCTTTTGTATCCTTTCCCTATCTAAATTAATCTAGAGGTGATTGCAGTCGGGGTTGACCGTCAGTGTATGAGATGTGTCGTGATCATCACAATGCAAGGTCATACACAGTAGTTTGTATCAAACATCGCTTCAATATAGACGTAAAAATAAAAATACAATCCCAACTCCAACCTGTAGGAAAGATGTCAGCAAGCACTCCACCCCTTATTTCTCCAATCTGCAAAAATATTTAACACAATGGTTATGACACATACCTCACCTTTGAAAGCATCTGTAGAAAATAGGGTTTAATAAATCAATCAACTTTTTAATCGACTCAAATACTCTAAAATTCCTAACCAGAGATTCTGATTTGGAATAAGTCCCAAGCGGAGTCAACAGTCTATCGCGACCCTTTTCAGTGGAGTGGAGAGGGTTAATGGGTCGTCCTTTCGAGTCGAACGCGGGCCTCTCCCAACGGCGATATAAGTGGTCGGCATTCGGTGCTGTCTGGTGACATGTGATACGTGTACATGTCAAGGAGTCGCCATCAATCGTTCTATGGAGGATACAATTGGAAATTCTATCGAATAGTTGGGAGCACACTGTTCAATTCTGCAAACATCAGAGAAATGAGATCGAGGGCTTTGCTACGTCAACTGTCAGAGTTGACGCCCTTTCGGCACCTAAGCTGAATGATTTTTCTAACCTAATATTTCATACAGATGAGTGAGGTGCGAACCCTACATTTAAGAGTTCATGTAGACAGGAATGACTATCTTGGCAAACACAGTCAATAAAATGAATGTGCAAATCAAGGATCCAAAACATACGGATAAATCACATAAAAGTAACATGGCATCCCTAGTGAGACCCTATTAGTCTAGAGAAATATCAATCAAGACTCAAGAGTGTTTTTGACATGATTTGCCCTTGAGAGGCAAAATCGTAATTTTGAATATTTTTTGGATAATTTGCTCAAGAAAGGTAAATTTTTCATTTCAAATGAAATATGGATCCAAAATATGGTGAAAATAGGATTGGTCATCAAACTAATCCATTTCCTATTTTTCGAAAATTTTCGGAATTTTTCTGAAATTTTTGAAGTGATTTACCCTATGAGGGGTAAAATCGTCATTTCAGAAAGTGATGAGAAGTGAAAATCTAAAACATAAGGATTGGTCAACCACCAGACCCAAATCTTAATTTTGAGCAATTTTCATGGCTTGATTGGAATTGGAAATACGATTTACCCTTAAAAGGACATAATCGTCGTTTGAGAAAAAAAGACGAGATTCGAAAATCCAATCATAAGAATTGATTGCCTAACTGACCCCAGTTCTTATGTTGACGTTATCAACCCATCTCATGTACCAAGCAAAGGTGATTTACCCATAAAGGGTAATATTGTCAATTTTCATATGAACAAACAAGAAACTCCAAAAATAGGATTGACCAGTTGTTTGTGGTGAAAACTCAATTTTTGGAATTTCTAGAATGCCTAGGA
Source organism: Rhodomyrtus tomentosa (assembly GCA_028455895.1). Lineage (NCBI taxonomy): Eukaryota > Viridiplantae > Streptophyta > Magnoliopsida > Myrtales > Myrtaceae > Rhodomyrtus > Rhodomyrtus tomentosa. The sequence goes on from JAPCWY010000004.1 coordinate 40,801,465, forward strand.
ATTTTTCACGGTTTTCCCACTTTTTTTTAAAAATTTTCTAGGATTTTCTAACATTTTTTAGGATTTTCTAAAAAAATTTCAATTTTTTTATTATTTAAAAATGATTTTCTAAAATTTTTATTAATAAAAATGATTCAGACCGGGTTGACTCGACTCACTCGGGTCGGATACCCAGCCCAGACCCGGACCCACGCAACCACAACAAAAAACGGCGATGTTCCACTTTTTTTTTTCTGATTATTCGGATTAAATCCGACGGTTCTTATTAAACCACATGGCTATTCCACGACCATTAGATCGGCTGACTGAAACCTACGGCTCATATCAAACGCCGACTATCCCTCATCCATCAAATTTGATTACTTGATTTTACGATTACGACTGAACGACTCGGCTAATACTCAACCGTCCGATCTGTTGATTTATTGTTTTTATTTTTGAAAATCGATTTTTATTATATTGAAGATTTAAAACTAATCTAACGGTCACCAAATCCACACATGGCATAACATAGGCCGTTTGATCGACTAACAGATTCAAACCGAACTCTAACGGCTCAGTTGACGTGGCACGCCACGTCAACGCCATGTCAGCACCCTTAACCGGTTGACCGCCACGTCATCGTCTTCTTCCTCGAACACTCTTCATCTGCAGGCGACGATTTGACAGTGAAATCTCGATGAAATCGAACAGGACCGACACCAATCAACTTGTCTCAATGTCGCACGTGACATATCTCAACATCAAACGTGATTATTCACAAGAACCAAACTAATCAAGCTTTAACCAGTTTGGCTATGGCTACTCTAATCAAGTAACAGAGAGCATGTTGGACTAATTCCTTCACAAGATCGCTTCTAAATGAGTTCAAAAGACTTACTTACAAGTCAGATTGACCCGGTAAGGTCTAGGATAACCTAGACAAGCTTCGACTGAATCGACAATGGTGACGAAGTTCGAATGCAAGGTTTGACTCGATTTCAATGCAATCAAAATGCAGAACCGTGCTTAGTGATGACTCAAATGTAATTTGCACACATCAATTGTAAGGATTAAAGTTGAATCACAGATTTGCCATTAACGAACAAAAGCTAAGTCTTGAAGTTCGATCTACCTGTTCTCGCGGTTTCAGGCGGCGCTGCCGGTTTTGATCGCTTCCTGGAGCTTCAGGCAAGCTTCCAACGTTTCTCTTTGGCTTTGGTTTGACCGAAGACGGCCTAATCAACACCTTATAATCGAGCTCGAGTTCTCGAAGATGGTAGTCGGGGAACGAGCTCTCTCTCTCTCTCTCTCTCTCAATTCCATTCTCTCTCAATTCTGTTCTCCTCCCAAACAGAATGAACAAATCTCCTTTCAAGAATCCACCCCCAGAGGTTATATACAGCTTTTGAATTTTTGCCGTGAATGGGGAATGTCTAACTGACTCTAAATGGCATGTGACCATACGTGTCATTTGGTCTAAACGGTGCCAGAGATGATGGGTGATTCAGTTAAATTGAAATCGTCCTCCGACGCACGTAAATGGATGTCCAATTTGGCCATCCCGTCAAAGTTGATTTTTGTAGTTCCGTAAGGTTGACTGGCCGATTATTCACTCATCCGGCGACGTCGAATAATGATGCCGATATCAATCGACAAGCAAGGGTGAGGGTAACAATACGCCTACCAATGCTCCGTCAATTGTCATCGATTGGTCAATCAATTTCAGTGTCAAAATTCAACTTGGTTTTGTTCAATTGCACGAAGATCCTGATGTTGAAGATGACACTGTAGTAGACCGATTCAACCGGTCTAACCGATCAAAATCGATTTTGACTTGATTTTTGAAATTAATCACAATTTGATGGGAAATTTTTGCAATTAAACCCCAAAATCGAGTTTAGGATATGAATATTATCCAAAAATGTGATTTTGCCCAAAAGTTCATGTCAATTTCTATAAAAATCCCAAATTTTTCTTGAATTTCAATTCGAAAAATTATGAAATTGGGGGCTCAAATGATCAAATTGAACCAAACCACCTATGCCAATCGATTCAGAATGTTGAAATATATTTGGCAATGGCTTCAATTGACAAATGTAGCCCTTAAGTTGAAATTAATTTCAATTATGCCCAAATTCAAGGTCTAAATTGCAATAAAGTGTGCAATTTTGCCCAATTCATACAATTGAGCAATTTGTGCAAATAATTAGGCTAAATTGCAATAAGGACAATTATATTGAATGTCAAGACCCTAAAAATACTGAAATTTCAAATTAAAAGACTCAATTAATATTTTTTAACCAAATTCAATCATACGCGTAACAAAGGAACACATAAAATTAAACTTGAATTTGGACTTATTATGAGATCAAAACTACAAGGGAATTAAAATAAAAATATTGATTATTTTTCTATATTTTTGTGACCTAAAATGCTATTTTTATTGAATTTTCAAGTATTTTCCTATTTTCTAAAAATACTGAAAAATGTGAAAAATATGAAAAATTATTTTTTAGTCAAAATAATTCCTTGGGCTTGGCTAAGGCCACCAAAGTTGATTTTGCAATTTTTTTTTTTACTTTTATGGAATTTTTTTATATTTTTTAAAATAAACTGAAAAAAGGCTAATCCAAAAATCGGGTGTCAACAGACGCTGAGGTCCCGAGCACTAGCATCGAAGTTCCAAGCTACACCTCTATGGACAAGGCATGGGCGCTAGGATCTCGAGCTTCGGCCTTGATGGAGTTGGGCTCGGCATAGGAGGTCCAGGCATTAGCACTATAGCGTTAAGCTTAAGTACCTAGGCATGGGCATTGGGGTCTTGGGCCCTGCTTTGATGGAACTAGGCACGAGCACTTGAACTCTAGGCCTTGGGCTTGGGTGTGGGGGATCTAAGCACGAGCACTAGGTCATGGCCCAAACCTCAATGGACCCAGGCCCAACATTTGCGGACTTAGGCCTGGGGTTTTAGGTCTGAGACAAACTCGTCCTTTGTGTATCTTAGGCTCGATGGACTCGATGGCATGGATCCAAGCATGGGCACATGGATTCTTGATTGGATCTGGGTTTGGGCATCGAGGACTCGAGCAAGGGCACCGAGGTCTAGGCAGGAGCATGGGCGTTGGGGTCTTAGGCCTCGGCTTCATTGGACCCAAGCTTAGGCGTGGGGGATCTAGGCACATGCAACAGGATCCCGGGCCGACCAATTGCATTCCAAATCGAGCTCGATAGACTCGGACGCAATCGCGAATATGGGCAATGTGGTCTCAAGCATCTGCCTTGATGCATCCGGGCATAAACATCAAGGACCTAGAACTGCCTTTATGGACTAGGCGTGGGGATCTAGGCATGAGTACCGAGATCCTACTCTTGGCCTTTGTAGACCTAGCCCTAGTGCCAAGGCATCGGATACGGGCACCGAGGCCTTGGAACCCGCCTCGATGGACCCAGGCTAGAGCATTGGCATCAGCGACCAAGGTCTCAGGCTCGGCCTCGATGGACATAGGCACAGGCATTGGGGACCCCTACAAGCATTAAGGTTGGTGTGTTCAAGTGCAAAATTCATAGTTCAAGCGCCCATATTTAGTTATATTTTAAAAAATGATATACGATTTTTTAAAGAGAAAATCATTTAACTGTATTTAAGTGTAGATTTTCCGTTGACTTTTTTTTATTATAGAAAAGCCAAATGCGAAAATGAAATAAACATATTCTTTAAAATTATTGTTTGCAAAAAAAACGGAGAGTCATAAAAGCTGGACAACTCGGTGCGCTAGTTTACCGAAATTTCGATAATCAATCCGGAATAATTGCGAATGATGAGCAGGACCTCGCCTCACTGAAGCTAGGGCCAAAGTTTAGGGAAAGGGATCGCCTAACCTTTCCTCAGAAGGTTAGATCATACGCTTCAAATCTGTATTGTCCGTGTAATGAATGTACGGCCCAGATTATTACTAACAAAATGTGTATATATATATATATATATATATATATATATATAATTCAAAAAATTACCCCCTAAAAATAGGAAATCTTGACCGTCTGTATTATGAACGATGGCCCGAATTCCAAAGATAGGCGTTTAACCTTCTGAGGAAAGGTTAGATAATCCAGAACCATGAATATTGGTCTCTTTTGGACCTTAAGTTTGTTTTTTTTTTTCAATAGTGTGCTGAAATTTGAATTCGAATCGCCTAACATTTCCTCAAAAGGTTAGGCGTCTACCCTTGAAATCTGGGTCATCTTTCATAATACATAACCTTCTGAGAAAAGGTTAAGCGATCCATTTTCAATATTCATGGCCTAATCAACCAAATCATTTCCGACTAGAAAAACAAAATCAATCAAATCTTTTTGCAAAAGTTAATTTGATATATGGATGTTTTTCTTCACTATCTCAGTGTTGGACAAGGAGATAGACTAATTCCTCATCATGTCTTCCCACCCCACGGAGCAAGTAACATGAAGCACATAACGCAGGCAGTGTAACTTGTTTAATAGAATAGGATTGTATAGAGTCAGACAAAAGAAAAAAAAAATGGAGATTACTGATTATCTTCTTCGTACATATTCACCTGTATCTATTTATAAAACAAATTATTATATTACATTACAATAAGAGCTTTTGGCTTCCTGCAAGGAACAAGACTCGTGGAATTTGTTCCGAAATTTGCATATTTAGGAAGTCACGGTACGATTTGCATGTTGTGGAAAAGACACCCGAGATACTTCTTGCTCGCTACATCTCGACCGTTAGATCCGATAAGATGCACTTTGGAACCGCCCCGGTCCGAGTGCTCATCCCAGTTCAAGGTTGGCTAATTCTAGTGAGTAGGGCGATGCACGTTTTTTGGATTAAAAACAGCAATTGATTGTTTGTCATCAAGATCCAATTTCTAATTAACACCATAGAGTGTAGATGCCCGGTTGATAAGAGTTTTTCCAGACACTAATTGGATGTACTTATTCACCACAAGTTTACATCTTTTCGTATCCATGCATCCCAATCCAAGCTGACTTAACTCTCATGTCTGGAGCTATTAATGCCCTTCGTGTTGGAAAAAATTACAGGGCCACCACTGCGAGTAAGAGGTGGCAAAATGGGTCAAAAATCCACGCTCTAACCCATATTTAAGAACGTGGGTGATAAATGAATTGTTTACCGAACTTAAGTGGGCTATAAATGGGTCACTTAACAACTTGATGTGACTTAATGGATTTTAAATAGGTAAATAAATTACCTATTTTGAGTGAGTCATAAAAATATCTTCTATTTTTTTTATTTTTTATTTCCATTTCCATTTCCATTTGTATTTTTTTTTATTTTTCTTTCTTTTACTTTTTTTTTGGACTAGTCCGGCAAAGGCTGGTTGACCCTTGCTGGACTTTGAAAAAAAGAAATAAAAAATGCAAAGAAAAAGGAACCAATAAAAAAACAAAAGAATAAAATAAGAAATTATGATTTATTTGATTTGATTTGATTTTTGATTTTATTTTTTTTATGTTCTTATAAAAATTCTCCACAATGTTTTTGTAGTATAATTTTTTAATAATTCATGATTTTTTGCTAATTAGATTAAACATAGAATTTTTTTATTAATATGGGTTAGGCCGAATATGGGTTGTTAAATTTGTACTACATGAAAACGGGCTAAATGAGTTAATATCAATCGAACTATATTTGATCCAACCCGACCACCCCACTCGTTTGACAACGTTTACTCTAAACTAGACATGTCGATTATTATGTAGATTAGTTATATTCAGTAAATAAGTTTAGAAAAACAAAACAAAAAAAAATTATGGATGTTAACCATGTTTACAATTTACCCAAACTAAAAGCACCTTTGTAACTCTCTCTTCAACCTCTATGAGAAAATAATAGAATCTTTAGATTGTTACAAGTCCGCAGAAATCTTGGTGAGCCCGCTACATGGGCTCGACTTCTTCTTTTTTGGAAGTATCACGACGGCTTCCTTTTTCCAATTACCTTTTTATTTTGTTAATTTTGTAAGTTTCGTCTGTTAATTATTGAAGTATATATTTCCTTCGTTGCATTAGGCATTGCTATTTTGATGTGATATTATCATCTTAGTTCTTGTCATTACAATCGATGGTCGGCACAAATCATCTTTTTCAACATCTCGCACTCCAATAATTAAAATTTCAATTTTTTTTCACGTTATTGATCATTGTAATATTTAAATTAACTATCGAATATTAACTTTCTCTAATCTTTTCACTGTGAATCACCGCAAAAATTCTATGAAATATTTATTGAAAGCCAATTCTTTATAGTCGAAAAAGCAATTTTATCCAAATAACATGTACACACATAGAACTTAAAGTGGGTGAACTAGGTGTGTACAGATTTTCATAGGTTGGATTACGTATGTAAGTTTATTAGCAAATGGGTCTAGTCGGGTCGTGTATGATAAAGTATGTGTACAAGCCACTAAAGCCGTATTGCATATAAAAAAGTCAAACGGGTTAAATTCACCAATTTGGGTCAGGCCAATTTCCACCCAACCTAAATCCAAACTGACCCACTAATTTGACGGTCCTGATATGAGCACTCGATTCCCTGTTCCCTCGTGAATGATTCGGACTCCCTCTCACCGGTCCACGCCCAAACCTCGCCTGAGACATTACTATCGAAATTTCAGATGGAAAGAGAAGATCAGACCGGTAAAATGGGCCGACGGCTACTGCAGCTCATGGGCACCATCAAGATCCACCATCGGTATAGACGACTCTGTTTTTAGTTTACATACGAACACGTTTTGTTTTCTTTGTTGGTCAACGATTATCGTTTCATATGAAGGCGTGGGGCTTTTTGGCTTGGCTCAGCAGGAAACGAGGAAAAGAAAGTTGGACCAGACCAATCAGAGAGATCCTGCTCCTACTTGGCGCCAAAATGTTCCACAGAGCAGAGACCCACCCAAAACGATGCACCTTCTCGAACTCCATTATCTTTCTGGATTTCTTCTTTTTGATCTTTTCTTATTTTATAAAAGGACGTTCTTGGAGTTAGTAAAATTAGACGGAGAAAGTACTTTTTGCATCAAACTACGAGGCGAGTAATTCATTGGCAATTACAGAGAGTAAAGTATTTAGAACTAAAAGCCAACAGACTTGGATTCCTTATGAACTTGTCATTGATAATTCATGGGGTTCTTATTTTGTTGGAGGATTACTTCTTGTTTTTTTGGCCAAACTACGACCCTGCCCTCGAGAATCAATGAAATGGAGAAGGTTGTCCTTGTCCTGAAACGTTTTGACGCCGAATAGTTCCTCGGGGAACCCCTTCCCCCCTGGATTTGAGCCATGCCTGTTTGCAGCAAAAAATCGATATACTGCCCCAGAACAGGGGATGCACATTGGGAAAGTAACTTGATGAAATCGTCGATAACATCAAATTGAGCTTTGTTTTGTTTGTTCTTTTTTTTTTTTTTGGGGTTGGGGGGGGGTGGGGGGGGGGGGGGGGGGGGGGGGGTGTTGTGGGGTTGGTTTTGCTTCTGGTCAACCCAAATTGCCGACCTTTTGACTGTTCATAAAGTGTAGGGGGACGAAGGAAAAAGGACAAAAGCGATAGACTCTGTTCTGCGAGAAGGAAATCAAAGCGTCAGTCAGAGTATAGCCTCTTTCGGAATATTCCCCAACAGCATCACTTTGTAAATGTACTAGCACCTAGAAGCCTTTTTCTTTTCCTTGACTTTAGCTGACCAAACATTTTTTTTTGGCTCTCGGCCAAATTACGTAGGCAGTGGAAAGCATCTAGATCGTCACACCATCCACGGCAAAATTCTAACGGATTCGTTGATAGTAACAATCACGCGACATGTTCTCTTACAATGAAGTTGCAGCATTTTAGGCCTTTCAATTGATTTCTTTTCGTATAATTTGTTAAGACCAGAACGGTGTTCGACGATGTCTTCCTATTAAATGAGAAGGGCGGGACAAGATCGAGCGTTGGCGTCGACGACATTTTCTCGAGAGAGAGAGAGAGAGAGAAAGAGAGAGAGAGGCGGGTAGGAGCGTCGCTGTCGGTGTCGGAGTGGTAAAGGCGACGGAACAGTCCAAGCACGGAGAAACTCCCGCCAGAAAATGACTGACTCAGCAGTCACTATAGTCCGCACTTAACGAACCGCACATCAAAACACACTGACAAATTAAGTAGTCTGTCTGTCTCTTCTCTTTCCCTTTTCCCTCTTTCTTCTTTCTGCACCCTTTCACTTTTCCTTTCTCACTCTTCATGCCAAGGTGCTTCTGAACAAAAGCATTTTGCTTTATCAACCCCACAATCGTCGGAACTTAACTGGGCTTTGATCTGTTGTGTGAATTACACTTTTCTGTTCTCCATCCAAAGTTCGAGTCTTTCTTGGTTTTTCTAATTTTCCATTTATCTGGGATCGGTTGATCGTCCAATGCTTTGCTGAGAAATCACTGAAACAAAAACTTGGTAGCCACCCAAGATTTCGAGATATGATTTGCCTGAGACCAGAAGTCTTCGACGACGGCGGCGGCGGCGACTCCTGCTTCTCTCCTCGCAATAGCAGTAGTACGAACAGCAATGGCTTATTGCTCCCTGTCGACTTGTAGGCGACATAATCTTTGATCTCCTTACTATTCTCTATTTGCTTCATCACCTGTAATCTGAGTTTTTTTTTTTCCTTTTTGAGTTGTCCTTTTTTTGATAATGGGAAGTTTTGTGCAGGGGAGGTTCGATACAGAGGTATTTACGGAGAAGTGGCAGGTCAAATTGTCGAATGAGGAGCAAGTCGTTTTCTTCTGGCGATGGATGCTCGACTAATTCTGATTTCGAGGTATAAAAAATTTTTCTTTTCTCTGCTCATTTCATGCCATTACTGGTGAAGCCCTTGCATTTGGAATGAATGGTGGATTAGGCTCTTTGGAGTTTTGTTTGAGCAGCTTCCACTAAGTATCTGATCGCAACGCCGTATTCAGGACAAATGTAGCGGGCGAGAGAAAAGTGGGAAGCTGTACACTTACCGATCCCAGCTCGAGCAAGATGTGAGTTTCGCCAATATCTTGTTTTGTGTGCTATTGCGGTTGTGGTTCTGCTCATTGTCTAGGTTTTCGTGTTTGTGGTAGGCGTTGCATAGATAACTAGTAGACGAGTGATGCCGATCGAGTTTTGGATTTGATACATGCTCTGAGCTAGTCTCTTTCTGGTGTGGCAAAGTGCTAAGCTAAGTCCAGCATGCAGTCAAATGATCAGAATATGTTTGTTGGGTGGCTTGATTGTTCCTCAATTCTCGCCCGATAACTGGAACATCTAAGCCCAAATGCTTGTGGCTATTTGACCATAAAAGCCATATCAATTCTTGTGAAATGCCCTATTGAATATGGCTTGAATGGTGACAGATTCAAAGATTGCAAAAGGAGTTGGAGGAAGAGATTCAGTTACACTTGACCCTGACAAATGCTGTTGAACATTGTGATTCTTCATTATCTGACTCAACCAGCCAGCTTCCAGATAAGGTTATTCTCTGTTTCCATTTTCTCTTCTTCGATGTACTCATTCACATCTCAAGGTCCATCGTATGATTGAAGGCCAAGGATCTGTTAGGCAGTATAACATTGTTGGAGACAATGGTGGAAAAGCTTGAAAGGGAGTTAATTGCCCTCCAACAACAGCTACATCAAGAAAGGAATGAGCGCCACCTTGCGGAATACAATCTAAGACATTCTTCTTTTAGGGATTCATCAGCATCAGAGACTTATCCTAATCTGATGGTCTACTCTCTCTCTTTCTCTCTCTCTCTCTCTCCCCCTCCCTCTCTCTCCCCAAGGTCTTCTTGAATCTATAACTTAAATTTATCTCTGAAGTCTAGAGTGCTTAACTGCTCCAGTGAATATGTATTAATCACATGTTCTAGGATTGACTGTACCTGAGAATGTGTAATTCTATTCATATATCTGAGTTTTCTTTTGCTTTCAATAGTAGAATGTTGAAAAAGAAAATGAGAGAGCTGAGTGATGTACTGCAGCCTATAAATCCTAACGGTGGAGAGAAGGAAGATGTGGAGATTGGATACCTCCGTGGATGGTTAGATGTGACCCAGAGGCCAAATAAGGATATTCTGCAGGAGAACCTATGGAATCACCCTAACCAGCTGTCTGAAGAAATGGTTTTGTGCATGAGAGATATTTTTATCTCTCTATCGGTTTCACCTAAAGACTCTTCATCTCGAAACATGGCTTCACCGGCTTCACCAATGTGCCCCCTCTCCTATAATTCTGCTGCATCTTCCTCAGACTCACCCTTGTGGACTTCACCAGCAAGGAGGTCCTCCGGCTGTGATTTGGAAGGTAGTTATGGTGTCTTTTCCAAAGTTGAGACATTTGATCCTTACAGATTTCCGGGTAAGCTGGAGTGGCCAGGAACTGTTGGAGCCTACAACATGGCTGTACAAGTCTGTTCTCTGTCTGTTGGGAAGAAAGAACTTATTTATGCCGCCGGAGCCCTTAAAAGATTCAGGTCGACACTTGAAACTTCCTTCTGGAGCAATTGATGTATTGTTACGTACAATGGTTTCTTTTGATTTTTGCAATGAATCTTGTCTCTTCTTTGTGTGGTCAGAGAGTAGATTAATGCATAGAAACTTTTCCTTGCCGCTCTCAGATATTTCAACGCAAGCTCGTTCTTTCCGCAGCAAAAATCGGGAAACACTCCCTAATATTTCTTGTTTAAATTGACTGAAGAACTACAATGAAGTCGTGATCTGATACTCCTATTCGCCTGATCAATTTGTTCCTACTTCAGAGTAAACTTACGAAGTCCTTTGGCAAAGTTTCAAAGTGTCGTTGACTTCTAAATTATGTTCTCTTAGGTTCCTTGTGGAGCAGTTGGCCAAACTGGACCCATCTAGCATGATGCACGACGAGAAGCTCGCTTTTTGGATCAACTTGTATAATGCGTTGATTATGCACGTAAATATCTTCATTTCTGACCAATGTTTTGGGTCCGGTTTTTCTCCCCTTTGCATGTAGTCATCTGTACAAAACCCTTTGGAAACCTGCTCATTCACACCTGCACGCTGAGCATCAACCCTCCCATTTATCCTGGATTGATTTGTTATACAATCGGCATTCTATTTACTAGCCTCTGTATATTTTTCCATTCTGGACTTTGTTCATTAGATGCCCTGATCTCCTTACTTATCATATCTTATCCACGCTTTGCCAGGCATATTTAGCATATGGAATTCCAAGAAGTGATGTGAAATTCTTTTCCTTGATGCAGAAGGTAAGCATTTTATCCTTCCGAACATTCTACATCTATCTCTTCTCATTCTCAGTTTTTGCTTGCTAGGGAAGGCACTGTGCGGGAATTTTAAAAACAGGAAGGTCGTAGATTGAGCGAGTTAAAAAAAAAAAAAACTTGATTTCCTCTAACAGATGTAAATGAATTCCATGGTTTTACTGTATTTATACGGTGCCAGCGAAACGTCACTTCCATTGGTTCAAAGGTAAATAACGGTCTTGTATTTGGTCAAGAGGCAGGATAAGCAGCTAAAATTGGCTAGACGAAACAATCGAAATAAATTGCTGCTCTTTAAATTTTGATGTTTGTTTTCATCTTCTTGATTCACTTAAACAGAACTTGTCGATGGTGAAAGGTTTCTGAATGTTTGAGCAGACAGCTAGCTGTGAGACTCTTATGTTATGGCAACATGATTGCAGGCCATGTACACAGTTGGAGGGCAGTCATTCAGTGCAGCTGATATTGAATACATCATGCTCAAGATGAAGCCTCCTCCTCATCGCCCACACATCGTATGAATCAGTTCCTTGGACTGTTTATCTTTTCATGGTCATTTCATCGCAAAACTAGCTCCCTCGTGTTTGTCAGGCCATATCTCAATATCGAGAAATTTAAGCCATCAAACCATGAAACGCTTCTCCTTTCACGAATGGCAGTGTTTTCCTTTGTGATTCTCCTCTACTTATTATTATTTTTTTTTTGGTAAGGAGTTCTCTTCTACTTATATGTATCACTGATTTGTTTAATTTTTGTTTTCCTGAATCTGTGAAGTAGGGCATCTGCAATTATGTTTCTGCCAATAGAGAAGAGAAGCGATCTAATGTATTCTTTAGTTGCTTACATGCTATGTTGGTTTGGTATTTTGATGCCAGGCTTTGTGCCTAGCTCTCCATGAATTCAAGGAACTCGAAGTGAAGGAAATGTATTCGATCAATCAACCAGAGCCTCTCCTTCCATTCGCGCTAAGTTGTGGGATGCATTCTTCACCAGCGGTAAAAGAAACTTTCCTTCCATTCCCTTTAGTTATTAGGGCATCAGGAAAGACACGGATGCTTAACTAAAGACCGAGAGAATGTGGCAAATGAGAAGAATTGCTAGGTGATGGCTACCTTGCTCTTATTCGATGTTCTCTGTGATTACCATAAGATTAGCATTAGCGATTGGAAACTAGACACGGCTTCATGGATATAAGTTACCCTCGAGATCGATTATTTTGTTGATTCTCGTCCATTTTATTATGTTCTTAAAGTTCATTCATTAGTTCTTGGGTTTAACAGAGGATTCAAATCTTTCTGTTGGTCCGTTGTACTTCCAGAGTTCCAGCTTAGAGCAACATCGCTTTAGAAAGATGAGGATTCTCTCCATTATATTGTTCGGCCATGACCCCTACTATTTTCGGGTTTGGGGTTGTGACGAGCAGTTTCTTCTATAGGGTTAGGACCCAAAGTGAGAGATACTTCTTTCTTCGTATGACTTTGAGCATTTCCTGACTGACAGGTCAGAATCTTCAAGCCTGGAAATGTGGCCGACTTGCTCAGGCGATCATTGAAGGACTACGTACGAGCATCGGTCGGAATCAGCAACAAAGGAAAGGTTATAATCCCGAAGCTGTTGCATTCTTTCATGAAAGAAATCGGGGAGGATGCATCAATGCCGGAGTGGATCTGTCAATTCCTCCCCGGAGAGCAGGCCAACATGGTGAGAGATTGTTCGTCCAAGAACAAGTGGAGGATCCTCGGAAATCGAAACTTCACCGTCTTTCCTTTCTCGCCAAGGTTTCGCTATCTATTTCTCTAGGAAGGGAAAAGCTCCTTCTGATCACTGTGAGCCTCCCCATCTTCGTTTTGGGGGACAAGAGAGTTGGCATCCAGGCCTTGGTTAGGGTTATGGAACTAGGAGGAAGTGTGTTTCGAGGCGAGAAGCTGCAAGGACGTATTATTTTCTCTTGTTTGGTCCTACATCCTCATATAGACTTACAACCATGATGTATATTTGAAGCTGCCATTTTCTCAACCTAGAGAGAGAGAGAGCGCAAGCGAGCGGGGTTGCTTTTCCTCGAAAGTGCTATATTCGAGGCACTAAGCCGCGGGTTTCGACTAGCAGACTATGTAGCACCGATACGATACGGACACGGGAACACGATACGACACGACACACCGATACGTCAGTTCTCAAAAAATAGAGAATTTCAACACGGCGGAACACGGCATATATTAAATGTGTGCACATATATATATATATATATATATATTAAATGTTTATAACTAAATTAGCAATAGTGCAATAGGTTTAAGATTCTTTTATAATTTTTTCATTTTTATTTATACTAATTATTGTTGCCACTTTTTTAATTGGGCTCCAGTTAATTCTTGGCCCAATCATAAAGACCATTTCAGGCCCATGAAGTCCCATATTTCACACCAAAATTAGGCCCACTAAGTTTGGAGAGCCCCCTTCCTCTCGCTCTCGCTCTCGCGGCGTAGGGTTCTTTGATTCTCACTCCTCCCCCAGACATTCGGCCATTTGAGTTCAAGTCCAGCCACACTCTCCTCCTCCTCTCCTCTCCGCTTCAACCGCAAAGAATACAATTTTCACAAGCCATGACTGCCACCACCCCAGCCCCTCTCATTCTCTGCATCGCCTTACTTTTTCTTCTCCTCATCCCCGTCTTCTCCAGCGCCCTCATCTCCTTGTGCTCCAACCCCATACTCCAGGCCGGTTCGCCATGAGGACAGGACGCACGTTACAAGAACGGACTTGCTAGGCAATTTCGGGGCGAGAGACCCTTCCCCGGCAGAGGTAGAGAGCTCTTTTGGAGATAAGGTGCTGGTAACCTCAACACCGAGCACAAGATCTTGATCCTCGTTGCCTCCGCTCTCTCTTGCCAAGCAGGATTGCTCCCCTGTTTCCCCTCTCCAGTCCCCCATGTCCCTCGACGACGCTCAGAAGCTCCTCAAGAAGGTTGAATTTCCCCTTCTTGATGAATCTTAGTGATTTTTGTGTCAATTACTTCTCCTGAGCTGCTTCTGCTACATGCCCATTTCATATTCGACCTCGCTCACAGTTTTCCCATTTCAACCTACTCGGACACGGCTGTTTTTGTTTTTTAATCAGCCGGACACGCGGCCGTGTCCGACACGCAAAAATCCTCGTGAGCAGCATGTCCGTGCTACATAGCTAGCAGATGAGTGCAGACCCTACATTGAGAAAAGGAACAGAAAGAGAAGCTGCACTTGTTAAAGAACTTATTTGGGCAAGCGCAGCTTGCTGCAGAATACAGCAACAATTTATCCACCACCCGATAAGGCCAGCATTCTTCCATTATTTTTGTATCTAGTGAAGTAGTTTGTCGCGGTATACGTCTACGTTCTAAAACACAAATGAAATTGGAAGGCTCCAAGTAAAAGCTACACATCACTAGCATTGCTTTACAAGAGAACAACAGCAGCAGCCTCGATCGGTCCTTATTGGAACTGCATCAGTGAAGATCGGACTGACAATACGAATTGGTAGATAAACTACGTGATAGGCTTCTGAAAAGAGAGAGCCCACTTCATTTGTATAACAAAATTCATTTGATGGTTCTCTAATTCACTTCTTGGTACACATCCTAGGCTTCTACAAATATACCCCCACAAGTTAAAACCACCTCAAGATGGGAAAAGAACTGAACTCTCCGTCCGCTACTCAAAATCTTCCTAGCAATACATGATCGGTGATCTATATCTCTTTCGAGGGTAAACCAAGACGGGAAAAATCACCATTTTCACCCATCTCTAGCAAACAGTATAAATGGTGGGAGATCGTGAAAGTTGGCAGAACAAGAGTTGATCTGGAAGCTATGTACCGCAGAAAATCATCACTTGGAAAAACTCACAATAACACGGGTTATGATGGTAGGAGAACCATTAATTGAGTCTTGAACAAATCACCAAGAGCTCCACGAACATCCATCTGCAATAGTGAAAGATGTTAATTCACCAGATATGTTCATCGCAGGTAAACTATGAACATCATCAGCACCCACTCGACACTTTGAGATCATTTCCAAGTTACTGAATCAACGAATAAAAATTGTTAACCCTTCCCGATCAACACCACCCTTCAGTTAGAGCACAATTAAGCACTTCTCTTACAGCAGCAGACATCCCGCTGGGCACTTAAAACCCCCAAACTTTGAGTGAGTAAAAAATTTGCAATCCATCTTTTTTACCCAGGACGGAAAATTATTGGGGTTTGCATTAGGTTGAGCGCAAGAAGTTCTACACTTTAGTCTCGCTAAATCAAGTGAATATTTTCAGTATAATGACAACATTACTCTTATTTTCAGTCACAAATAACATACTAGTTCCAAAAGTGATGAATAATTGTAAAGGTAAATCTTGATTTTATTTTCCTCGGAGGACAAATTCATTAGTAGTAAATTGTAATAACCAACATCTAAAACCTTCTGTCATCGCAGCAAGATATAATAATGTTGAGAAGTATTAAAGCTTCCATAGCCATCGGTCACTAAATATAACAAGTAGCAGCTAAGTATTAAAGCTTCCATTGAAGAGTCTGGATTACACAGATTATTGCAAGGAGGATATTAAAGAAATAGTGGCTCACGACATTTAACCTGATCAAGCCACTTAGACCCAAAAAAAAATACCTGATCGCAGCATACAAGTTTTGTGAGTAAAGGATAGAATTCTCTCAGGTGTCTCCTGAAAATTTTACTGTTCATAGAGGACATGCCTTTGAGCACCTGAAAAGAAAAGCATTGTCACTTCTGCAATATCCAGAAATTTTTTGTGACAATGAGATGATGTGGACATATACTTAAATGAATTCGTTATTCGCAGTTAAAGCAAGGTGAAGAGTTGAAACAGTAAACATCCCCAGAAAAAGTAAGCGAATTTTTGAAAGGCTACTTCCAAATTAGTGAAATTATCAATCAGGATTTTTGTCATACAAACTTCAGAATTTAGGAAACATTACAGCCAAACATAGAAAAAACTGCACCGAATCTGAAATTCTAATATCTCATAATAAAGAATGGCTGGGTGAATTTTAGCGAATCTGTCCTTAAATGGCAGATAGATGGTATGTATATGCCTGAATAAATAATCACATAATAGCATAGAACGTGAAGAATACACCGTTGATAAAGAAAACTAACATGAACCATAAGTGCGGAAAAAGGTGGAAACCATCATCACTATTAAAGGCAAACAAAAAATCAAAGTTCCCATTGAATGATAACACATTTTCTGGAGGAAGATGACAAATGAAAAATCTCTGATCTGTAAAGGCACAATGTATCCATTCAATGCACAGGAGCAACAGGAGATTATAGCAACCCGAGACATCTTTCTGAACACAACTTATGCAAACTGCAACTTAGACAAAACCAAATAAGGAAAATAACTGACCATTAAAACCCTAATTTCATTCCTTAAGGACTAAAAGATACAGCAGATGTACCTTTACTATGACAGGCGAACGCAACTCCAGAATTCGGTGGATATCCATATTAGCGCTTTCAACCACATTGGACTGGAGAGCAGACGCCTCCTTAAGCACCTGTTCACAGAATGAGACCAGCTTATCTTCAGCAATCCCTACAAGTTTTTCCTCATCACTGTTGAATGAAGTATGATCTGCTTCAGAAGACCCATTGGCATCAGAATGCTCCTCGTTCTTGACACAATGTCCTGTTGCCTTTTGTAATATGTCCAGATAAATGCACGTTCCAGCTAATTCCTGGCGAAGAAGACTAATTGGTGGCCTGCAAAAAATAAACCACTTACTACGAAGCCCAATCACCCCATTCTATCAAGTGGCCATAGAGCAATATAAGTAAATAAGTGGAGTCAAATGGTACTCAGTCCTGACAAACCTTTCGGCAGGAATGTATCGCATTCGCATCCGAAGATTGCTGTATGAATTATAAGAAGAAGCAAATTCCAACACCGAGAACAATATGTCCATTACCGCAATCTTTTGTGGTGTTTTCAACTTGCTCCAGTATTTCCTCTGCAAATTAAGAGGAAGTCATTTTGGTGAGTAATCCAAGGATCTGTAACAGAAGGAAGGAGCCCTCAAAATGGTAAATAATGTCAATGACTGTATCATTGTACCATGATCTCTGGCTGGAGGTGGCGTAACAGTTTGAAAAGACGTGCACAGTAGAACAAAGATACCAAAAAGCACCAAATAATACCTGAATACTGTCAATGGCACCAAGAAGTAGTAACTGTGTGATGCATTTCCCTCTAACTGTTTGTAACAACGGAGTTTCCTCCTCATCTTTTGCATCAGGTTCCGAGACATTTGAAACCTACATAAAAAGTAGATCAGTCGAGAAAAGGCAACCCAAAAGCCATTCATCAAATGCATCAATTCTTTGAAATATTACGAGTACGGCCTTCATTGACCTCCAGTGACTAGAATTTCCCTAAAATGCTTTAAAAAAGATTAAAAAAAAAAAAAAGGACCTTCCTTGAATCCCCATGAAAACAAATTACTCTAGAATAACATAGAAATATCCTTTCTCTTCTCTCCATCAACTCATGTTGCAGTAACCATACAGTAATATGATACATCGGTCATTCCCCATCATCAGTTAAACGAGTATATCGTTCATTGACCTATTACATTTACATCTTTTGCTTGAAAGAGTCAACAGAAAGAGCAAAATTTTCTAATCTGATACAATGATTGACATAGTAACTCAAGAAAATTAATCTAAGAAATTTAATAAGCAAAGCAAATGACTGGTTTGCAGTCAATGGGTTTCTTCAAAAGAAAGTCTCCAGATTGACAGTGGGAGTACACATAAACTCCTCACTCCATATTCATACGATAAGTGCGTATGATGCTAATCACTAAGGAAATACACACTATGGACCAATTGGGAAAAAACATATGGTTCATATCCGACGAGTAAACATATAATAAAGTGCCAATTCAAAAAGAAATGAAATGTGTGAAAATTTCAATTTCCTAACTTCTGCTCATTGATTATTAAACAAGCCACTCAAACCTGTAGATATAGGAATGTCAAGCCATCACGGTAAATGGCAATGAGATTAATTCTGGGGGAAGATAAGTACACTACAATTGCAACCATATAAAGTTTGGATGGATGATTAATAACAACCATATTATATTTTGACAGAGCATGGGTGCAGACTTCTTCATGTCAGGGTAGAAACTGACTAGTGGAAGCTGAAAAGAGCAATTATCCTACAGAAATCAAAAAGATAAGTTATTTTATAAAGATTATAAATGTAATGTTACCTTAGCTGGAGAAGATGGCACTGAAGCATCCAAAGCATGACCTTTTGATTTGGAAGTAAAACTTCTAAGGAGGAGATTGTCCATCATATTCCCCATTATTCTTTGACCAATAGTTTGACTACGTTGAATACCTCCTTCTACTGATTTCTGAGATCTTCCTGATGGTGATGGAACACCTACAATGGACAGAGTTAGTGCGTTAAAATTTCAGTCTTCTAAAATTGTTGCTTGCGTATGGGATTCCCTAATCAAAATGATTTGAAAAGTATTCATTTACTTTCTTTTTTCACAAAATTCTAATTAAAGTGCGGTTCAGCATATTAAGGGCTTGTATGGAAGACATTCTAATCCAAAAAAGTGATCATAATTAAAATGACTTTTTCTGATTTTATCCCCTGGGCGATTTTTAGGGAATCAAAAAGCGTTTGGTAACGGCATAAAATTTCTGTTCTTGGAATAGAAACACGTTTGATAACTGCACATAATTTCTGCTCTCAGGAACAATAGCTCTTCCTAATTTTTTTCTTATTTAAGTCAAATAATTACGTAATTACTTTGTGAAATTTCATCCTACATTTCAAATTAAGCAAAGATTAATTCATATTGATTCTCTTATATAACATATTGCATATTGAAATGTAAAGATAAATATCAAGAACCATCACGAGTCATTTTCGCCATTTATTGTGGGGTTTCATTCAACTCTTTTAAGCGAGCGGATTGGTAAATCATGACATTGATAAATCGCATCATAAAACCCTAACGAAGCCCTAAGGGCTTACAGAAATGCGGTTTTGGTTTAATTTCAAAGGTGCTTATGATTTTCCTAAAAAAGAACAAAATCTATGAAATCTAGAAAATCTAGGCCCAAATATAAAAATGAGGTCAATCTAGCCTAATCTAAGCTCCTTCTATTTTTAGGGATTTTCTGAAAATTTTCTGATATTTTAGAATTTTTCCAATTTTTAAAATTTTTAATTTTATTTTTATTATCTTATATATATTTCGTTCTGTTTTAGGCCAAGGGAAAAGTGACGAGAGAAATAAAAGGAAAAAGTGAGAGATGTGGGACTTCATTCTATTTTGTGATTCTTTTTTCTAGCACCAACTTTTTTTTTTTGTTCTTGTTTTTGCTCCAAAACTGTTTCCGGGAACAAAATCAAAATCAAAATCATCTACGTTACCAAACATGATTCTTTTTTGTTTTCTTCTGAGGAACAAAATCAGAGAACCAGAATGGTTGCCATACAGACTGTAAAAAAATCGACCAAGAAACTACATAACTTACCTTCACCTTCATAACCATCCAAGTTAGAAGGAGATGCCAGTTCTTGATGGTGATTCAGATACACGCTTGTGCTCTTTGGAGTTCCATCATTGACATCCAATTGATGATCATACACTTCGCCATTGTCTAGAGTCTGTGGTGAGGCAATATCCCCCATATTAACCTCTGATTCCTTGGTCAATGCTGTGGGGTTTTTCAGGTTCTCAAATCCCAATGCATTGAGAAGCTCAAGAGGTTGCGTTGCATATGTAGCATCTCTATCGGTCGAAATCAATATGAACAGAAGAAAATTCAGCCGTGCATGTATTAGATCAAAAAAACAGGAGAAAATTGTGCCAAAGAATTACGAAAGTCTAAAAGCATCTAAACTTCAAAAAGTCAGAAGAGTGAAAGACAGATTGAGTCATGCATGAACACACCTTATGCTTTTCAATAAAGTCTCCCAATCACTCTCACTAAACTGATGTCCGCCAACTTCGATGAGGTGCACTAGTGCACCTAGAGAAATTGAAACAACGGACTGATCAGTCCTTTTGGCACAATCCAAGAGCAGACCTAATAGTGGGGGAAGCATAAAACAGACCTCCTGCATAAGAAAGAAACTTTGAGACAAGAATAGCTATATAGGGAATAATCATCCATAGGAATAAATGTTTGAGGACTAAGCTTTGCCAATCCGAAAGTGAGCCAACTTATTAGTGGTCTAATCTACAGTGTTTGAAAATCAGTCTGAGTCTATTGATTTCCGTTGAAAGGAATGGGCACGAATGAAGAGGAAGGACGTATGCAGAACTTCCAAAATTATACATTTAGAGAGAAGATGTGCATATCTCCCTTGTCGTCCTATATGGCAGATCTTTGGATAACAAATATTCTCTAGGGCGAATGCAAAAATGTGCTCCAAAAGTCAAACCATAGCTAACACGCACAAACACCACCCTGATATGTTCAGATTATTGAGTTACCCAAGTAATTTTAGTCTTATCAAGTGCTGCTATGCAGGATTATGTGAATCCTGTATAAAAGAACAAAGATTTTTTTACCCACATATTTCCATGCTTTTCCTTCACCAATATGTATCACCAATTAATAGTTACCAACAGCACCAGATTCCCAAGTTCACAATACCTTGTAAAAAGTGTTGAATAGATTGCACAGCAACTGAAGAGAATGGACGCTGGTTTCTCGAAGCCATTTGTCCCCAAAAGAAGCTGAGCCTTCCTTTCCCACATGTCTCACATGATCAAAAATGGGGAACAAGACCCGGTGGAAGATACTCTCCCAAAATGATGTTGAAAACTTGCTACCTCTCTCATTCAACAGATCAAACAAAACTTCAAGCGCACAGCTTCTGACCTCTGGTCTAGGATCAGTTGTCAGATCAGATAAGCCTGCCAGCATTGGGAACCAGTAGTGCTCAGTCACATCAAAGTGTGCATCTGCCTCTACATCAATAGGCTTCAACGCACCACCAGGTATAAGGCCCTAAAATCAGAATAACGGAATAGTTTAGTAAAGGCAAGCAAAAGCCACTTCTTTGAGGTGGAGACAAATAAGAATGCCTCCTTTGAACGAAACATAACATCTCTAATAAATTTTTCAACACAAGCAAAAGTTATCCTTACGATGTAGGAGAAATTCTAATTGCAGCAGCATACAGAAATTAAACAATCAAAGACCAGTTGACAACATCCTAGGCACAAGGGCAATGGTTCTGTTCCCGAGGAACATGTCAAACTAGCGACAGCCTCTAAATTTTGATGCACAGCCTAAACTTTACCAGACAACTTAAATGATGTGCAAAGCAAGCCCTTCCTTCTCCTCAATCATGCTACACGGCTGCACATCCGATATAGGGCACTAAAACCATAAGGGTTAACGTCACCACTTGTCCCTATACTTCTATCCGAAAATCAAAATTGTCCTTCCACTTGTTTTTTCAAAAGCATCCCCTGTACTTTGTAGAAGTGCTAGCATCAGTTCTTCCATCATACTTTCTCTCCTCCCAATCAATTTTTGCTGACATGAATGTGTCACGGGCCGGGAGATTGTGATCGACCCGGCGGCGACTCGGGCTATTTTGGATGGCTGAAACGCCCAAGCTAAGCCTTCTGCCTTCGTTTATCCTAAGGATCTTCGTAGGGAGAGAAAGCTCTAGAGAGAGAGACTCTGGGAGGAACTCTTTTGATGTTTTATTTGTGGATGATCAAATGAGAAGAGGACTCCCTTTATATAGGAGGGAGCCTCGGATTACAACCGTTGATCTCTTTTAGATCGGATGGCTAGGATCACATCTCCCATCTTCCGAACCACCAACATTCAGTAGGAACATTCTAGAGAAAGTGGACAATTACCAACTCGTTCATCCCTAGGAATATTCTAGAAGCTAGTAGAATTTAGCAGAAAATCCTAGAGAAACCCTAGGGGTTCCAAGACACAACAAGTCTTGGGGTTATCTCTCGGCCATCAACACGACCGGTTGGGGCACAAAAACCTCGGCCCGTCACATTCTCCCCTACTGATTCGAGCGCCGTCGTCGGTGCTCTTGGCTCAGGGTCTTTCTTTGCACCGGAATTATTCTTTTGGCCGCCCGCATCCTTCTCTTGGATCGTCGGCTTCTTCATGTTTCTATTTTTGCGTCCACAAGAGCACTTCTTCTTCGGCTTTGGGACTTGGAGTTTGCATGGCGTGAACACCGCATCTCGAGTCATCAGCAACTCGATCTTCATCTTGACCACATCAATGCTCTCCAGCTCTGGAAACAGCACATCGATGGGCAAAGTGTTTTGAGTTTGTAGGGGCAGCTCCCACTTTTCCTTCAGGAGCTCCAAAGGTCTTGCTTTGTTTTGCTCGAACAGCTCGAACAGCATCTCGACTCTAGTTTTCTCCTCCACAAGCTTGATTGTGTTGATGCTTTTGGCATTTCCCACCCCATTGATCATAGTCACGACCGATGGGCAATTTGAATAAGTAATGATCAGTCAAGCATAGAGAAACTGTTCGTAAATTGGCTACATCGTCTTAGATTCCCACGGAGTCAAAGTACTGCTGCATCCTCCGGATGAAGTTTTCTGTTTCTATGGTGGATCGTTCGCCTTTTAACTCTTTTGGCTCGGGCACCTTTATCTTCAGCGCCGCATGGATGGCCAGTGTACCACCTGCGGATACACTACTGGCTATGCTAGTTTTGCACAAGACCAGTTCAGTCTTGAGCTCTTGAATCTCCACCTTCAGCGCCTCGATCTCGACTTGGTGGATGTTGTCTTTTTCTTAGACATCCAACTTCAAAGCTTCAAAGCTTCAACTGCCGCTTCGAGCGTCTTTCATTTGTAGCGGAGATATCGCTCCATTTAGGACGATCGTGAAGTCTTCATGGATCCTGTTGTCCATTTTATCGATCTGCTCCTTGGAGTCTTCAAGACCAACGCGCAGCTCTTACACCGTTCTTCTCATCGAGTCGAACTTTTTGGTGAGCGTCACCAAGGCATCTGACGATGTTTCTCTTCTTCTTGAAGATTTTCCCTTGGCTTTCTCTTGCGGAGCTTTGTCGTGGGGAAGATCCCTTCTTTAGCAACATTAGTTTGATCCAATGGGTTAGACATTACCTCGACAGTTTGATGCTCGTCAACCTTGCAAACAACTCGTCTCTACGATGTTTGGTCAGAAACCACTTGTCACGGGCCGGGAGATTGCGATCGACCCGCGCGATGTTTGCTCTGATACCATTTGTCACGGGCCGGGAGATTGCGATCCACCCGCGCCCCGCACGATGTTTGCTCTAATACCACTTGTCCCGAGACGGGAGATTGCGATCGACCCGCGCAGTGACTCGGGCTATTTTGGATGGTTGAAGCGCCCGAGCTAAGCCTTCTTCCTTCGTTTCTCCTAAGGATCTTCGTAGAGAGAGAAAGCTCCAGAGAGAGACTCTGGGAGAAATTCTTTTGATGTTTTATTTGTGGATGATCAAATGAGAAGAGGACCCCCTTTATATAGGAGGGAGCCTCGGATTACAACTGTTGATCTCTTTTAGATCGAATGGCTAGGATCACATCTCTCACCTTCCCAACCACCGACATTCAGTAGGAACACTCTAGAGAAAATGGACAATTACCGACTCGCCCGTCCCTAGGAATATTCTAGAAGCTAGTAGAATTTAGTAGAAAACCCCAGAAAAACCCTAGGGGTTCCAAGACACAACAAGTCTTGGGGCATCTCTCGGCCATCAGCACGACTGATTGGGGCACAGAAACCTCGGCCCGTCACAAATGCCAGTACTAACATGTCGTGTCATGCTTTGCTGGAATTTAGTACGGCACCAAAAAAGCGCCACATAAAGCAACATAGGAATTTAATAAAAACAAAATTGAGTGTGTGTGTGAGACAGAGAGAGAGAGAGAGAGAGAGAATGGATCCAGAGTCGTCCATCATGGCCTCAAGCTCTAAGCTCTCTCGCGATGTCCATGGTTGCTTGAGCTCTCGGCCGCCATGGCCAAAACTCGAGCACACTGCCATGGCCTCTTGAGTTTGAGAACTGTGTGCTTTCGCCCACAACTACTTGAGCTCGAGCTCTAGGCTCATGACAGACCATGGCTGCTTGAGCTCTAGGCTCGTGACCATGGCCACTCAAGTTCAAGCTTTAGGCTTGTGACAGCCATGGCCGCTCGAGCTCAAGATTTGGGGTCAGGACCACCATGGCCGCTGACCACTCAAACAAGAAAAAGACCTAACTCCATCGGGAAACCATGTTTCCAATTGAATTGGACGACAAAGAGAGCATTTGAGCTACATTCAAAGCAGCTAATGATTCAATAGAAGAGGTCTCTAGTCGGTCCCATGAACTACTACTAGAAATTGGCTCTTACAATACAAATTCAACCGAAAACTCAAACTCTCAAGTCTTTCTATATCTTGAAGATTATATATACATCATCAACATCAATATCAACAACATATTTATCCCAAACTAGTTGGGATCGGCAATCGATGAACCCCACAGATTCATAAAAATAAAAGCAAAATCAATCGAGAGAAAAGAGATAAATGTGTAAAAATAAATAAACAAAGATATATACATACACACACACATGCACACTACCCCTCCACAACACTTGAAGATGAAATATAAAAATAGTAAATTGCTTCAACATATGAAACACAACTCATTCTTGCCAAAGCAGTCAATTAGTAGCCAATCCTCGATGCTCTTCCACACAATCTGGGCTTGTGCCTATGGCAGCAGGAGCTTGAAAACTCGAGCGGCTATCGCTGTGTGATGTGATGTTCATGAGTGGGTACGAATCATGGTTTATGCATTGGTGTGGTTGTGGGTGTCTTGTGAGTTTTTGATTAGGTAGGCATTGAAGAAGAAAAAGGAAGTCTTTTTTTTTTTTTTTTTGGGGGGGGGGGGGGGTTTAAAGGGTGAGAGAGAGTCAACATTTGAAAAAAGAAAAAATATCCACATCAGCAATATATTTAATGGCATTAATGCCATGTCAGCAAATTCCATCATTGGACCGACCTAGAGATGATAAGGGTGCGCATGACAACACTTTTGGCGGGGAAGTCAATTTCTGGCAAAACATTGATTTTACAATTTCTCCTCAAAAGCAGAAGCTGATTTTTCTACTTCTAGACCAGATTGACTCTGATTAGAGAAATTCATTTGGTAACGATTAAAAAAGACAATGGTCGAAACATTATTAAAAAAAAATTTGATGGCCGCGGTGGCGCCGGCCGCCAGCGGTGGTCGGCCGCCACAAGAATGACTTCTGGAGCCGGAGAAGTAAAAAAAAATTACTTCTCGAAGTTGGCAAAAAATCTTGCCAGAAGTAGAAAATCTGACTCGAAGTAGAAAATCCTACCATAATTCAATTTTCTTACCAAACGTATTTCTGCTTCAGATAGGATTTTACCAAACGAATTTCCCTGTAGCAGTCGATCTGGTAGGGAAATGAAAAAGCAGAAGTGTTTTCATGCGCATCCTAAGTGGGTAAATAGACGCTTTATAAAAAATAAAAAATAAATAAGGTAGTGGGACCATTACGATTTTCAGGCAAGAGTACAATGGCTATTGGTGTAATTTTACCATATTATCATAATTTCTGGACAACAGAACATTTTCCAGCACTTTACAGCAATGACGACTTCTCTTAATAAAGTCGAAACACAGCCAATTTTCTAAGAAGTTAAAAGATGACACTCTACCAATGCAAAAGCATAGTGTGATAATAGCACATTCACTTTAAGAGAGTTTCCACAAAGAAACCATGTCTTTTTTTTGTAGCCTTTTCTCACATCTTTCTACACATTTTAACACTCCTGTTTTTTTTCTTTTTTATAACTAAGGTGTTCGGGCCAGCTTGCGCGCACCTCGACTATTTCTCGGGGGAGACTAACACAGCAACCCACCCCCATGACCCCCCACTTAAATCACAGGTGCCTATCTGGGGAATCGAACCTGAGAGCAGTGCGTCTAACCACACTCCTATTCATTTTCATTATAATTCAAAAAGGTTATTGTAGTTTCGAAATATATTTTATTCATGAATCGCAACTAAAGATAGATGGGAGATCCTCTTCCCAATATAGTAATCATGATGGTCATCTTAGAATATAGATAAAGGCTTCAATCTGCAGTTACCTTAAAAGAACTTTCGTTATTCAAGAAGTTACGGAGACACACAAGCTTTTTAGGCTGCCTAAAAAATATGATCTGAACCCGAACATATGGTGATAAAAGTTTTACAGAATATACAGAAAGATCAACAGACCACCATATGGGCAATGATAAAAAAACATGAGACTGGTGAAAAACTAAAATACTTTCTTTTTGCATTAACCATCACAGGTCAATATACTGTCATTGCATATATACAGTGGAGATATTCAGGGGTATTTACCTGAGACAAAACAGTATTATATCATACTGCAACATGACACGAAGGCTCTCGTTGAGATGCTATCTTATTGAACTATGAGAGTTAGCATTCCTTTATCTTCATAACATTTATAAAGCTCATAGCATTTGAGGTATATAGTTAAAGCAGAATATAAGCAATATGCTCAACCACTAAACACCAAGAATCTACCTCAGCTAGACGATCCTCACATATACGTAGAAGAGCAATAGCCTTCAAACTTATTCGATGAGAACTTTTGTTATTAGCAAACCGTATAAGGCAGTTAACGCAGTCCATAAAACAATCCCCAACAACTTGATCAAAGTGCTCCAAGATAACTGCAAAATGTTCTGTGTATTAGCCATTGAACGGGCTCCAAGAGCATTATACATTTGATGAGGAAAACCTAAACCAATAAATCTGACCTTGTTCAACATTTTCAAATGCACTGTCAACAATAGATTCCAACTCATCATCAGCAGCTGCCGTAAAAATCATAAATACACTACGCCAGCCAGACTTAATGCTTCCAACTTTAGATTTGATCATCTGAAATGACACAAATAGACAATGCATGATTGCAAGAACTTAGGTATAATATACTTCAGTTAAGACTACCAGAAAGGACAACCACTCATTCATACTTGCACAATGCAGTCAACGATCAAACCCCTTAGAGATTCACTTTGACTATTTCTCATCAGCACAACAAATGGCTTGAGGATGTCATTTTGGAAAGTGAAATTGGCCAACTCAGCACGCTCCAGATACTTCATACCAAGCTGCCTAAGAGAATCAATGGCGTACATTGCAATTTTTTGATCATAATGGCTCCCAGCAGAAATAAAATGATTCGCCAAGACAGACCATATCCGTGCCCATACCTGAATCATAACATGCATTGATAATGTCAACTGAAGGTGTGTAGAGGACAATAAATTCTCATAAAAAGCAATTGCAGATATTAAACATCAAAAACAAACAGCACAGGGATAATCTACTAGTTGAGAAGAGTACATCACTCGACCATTTACAGCCCTCTTACTGAAGAACTTAGCGTAAATTAATAGCTAAGGGGTGACAATTACCATTCGGATGCGTGCCATATTGTAATAACTGATCTCCACAAGCTTTTGCAAGCTGAAAACACGAGCTGGTGTCTGTTTCAGTTCTTCACCTGATACGCCACAAAGGGCTTTAAAGAATTCTACAACAGTATCACTAGGTAACTTGACACTATTTACGAATACTTGCTCAGCAGGTTTCCCAGTCAGCTCTCTAAGAGATTGCAGAACTGCATCCCTAGAAATCTGATTGGATCCATGCATCACAGTTGCAGCAATTGATGGGGTTGATGTTATGTATTCAAGCCGAGAGACACATTCGAGAACTGCATTCCAAGTGTCTTGAAGAGAATCAGGCTCTGAATCGCATAGAGCAAGCAATGTCCGCAATGCTTCTACATTCTTACTGCGCATATCCTTCGGCGCATGCAAGAAGGTACTCCTACAAAAAGCATATGAAGCCATTATCTAGCAAACTAATCATCTGCAAAACCAGATCATAATATAGACAAAACATGCTAGAATAATTGACCACCATATAAACGATTTTAAAGAGTCTGCAACAGAGAGACCTCCAGCATTAACCTAACACCTTCCAAGATTTATTTCTTGCCAACCCATGCCCTCATTCCCCCCAACTTCAACCCACCCACCACCAAAAAAATTGACAATAGTAATTTCACCCTTTGTCAACACTGTCAGATTACTTTTTAACAAGCTAAGGTTCAGGTACCATTTTGGTTGCAGGGCCCTTTCCATGAAAGAAGAATATTACAGAGATCATTACTAATTCTAGTGCCGAGTAAATTGCAACATAAAGCTGTAAACATCATAAACAAGAAAGGTTTTTCAAAAATTAAAGTAAAGAAAACTACTAAAAGGGATTGTACGCCCGACGTCAAATGATGACGTAAGGAAGAGGGAGGGAGGGGGGAAAGTGGGGCTGTTTGGGTAAAGAATCAGCTTCCAGAGCTTAGACAAAGGAACCTACCTAACCAGGGAAGTTAGGAACGCGTATCGCATTGTATCCATTCCAAGAACATAAGTGAGGTGTATCCCAGCTTTGAATCCCTCCATACAAAGAACAACTCTGGGTTTGTTATCCCCTTCCTCCATTGTAACAGAGAAAGTTGCAAGCAAAGGCCATCCAACGGCTTCAACCATTGGCTTTGCAATTTCAATCTTCTGTGACGAGTAAAATACTCCTCTTTTTACTCCTTGATTGCGAAATATAGCCTGTGTTTGTTTGACGATAGCAGCACTGTCATTCTTAGGATCAACTGATGACTTTCCTTTAGGGAGAGCAAGATTCAAAATACTGACAAGGCCGCTTCTTTCCTCATTTTCCGGCTGTAATGTGTTACTCTTCCCCATACCAGCTGTCTCATCTTTCAATTTGATCTCCTCTTTAACTATAGAATCATAAATCTCTTCGAGAAGCTCCTTCGGGGCATTGTCATCTGTATCATTCATGACATTCATGCGTACAAAATCCGATTTCGACATCTTAGCCGATATATTCGGGTTATGCGCATCAGTATTCAACATTATAACAGCATAAGCAAGAACATATGCAGTATCTGCATTTTTAAAGAGGCCCGGGTTATCGGCACAATATCTGCCAAAGCAACATATAAGAGTTTCAGAAGATAGCAAATATAAACAGCACAGGATGTGCTCCTTACCAAAAAAAAAAAAAACAGCACAGGATGCTCCTTACCCCAAAAAAAAAAAAAAACAGCACAGGATGCTTATTACTTTGTTAAGCCAATGATCCCCGTCATAAGGTCAAGATGAGAAAGTAACAACTGATGACACAGACAACACAGTATTCCTCCACTGCCTCTCAAATATGAAAAAGTTAAAAAAAATGACATCTAGTCCTTCATAGCCAGAACAACAAACCATCACGACATTGACAGACTTCAAAAACTCAGTTCACTGTATAATGCTTAATGTGGGGCAATCTTTTGCTCTGTCAGGTATAACAAAAGATTAAGGGAGGAAAGAGGAGGAACTTGACCATAATCTGTAGCCAAATTGAATTTCCCAATGGCACCAATTATCACATAGACAGTGTGGATTATATCAACAGGGGCAGATGGAACCATCCGTATGGACATAATCGTGCATTAACGGAAAACAAAGCTGGATCAAGAATGTCGGATCAACTCGTATGTTGAAAATACAGGAAGGTTCCCAGATATTGAGACCGTGACCATTTACCTCTCAGTTGCATAAGTTTTCTACTTTTAATCACGCAAAATATCATCATATCTATACTTACTATAACTTAACTACCGAAGGCAGGGAAAATGAAGGCGGGTACAAACCTTTCAGCAAATTTTTCCATAATCCGATCTATTTTTTGAGCCTCTCCTGGAAGTCTGAATCCTTTAAGGAATTCACGAATTGCACTATCAAACTTCATTCCTGAAAACTTCATTGAATCCACATAGGCATGCATGACAGCAAGCGGAAATTCTTCGTGTTGACCCAAATAATCACCAATCATAGCCTGCAGAGAAACAACCTTGAGACAAATTAATATCAAACTTGAATTAGGTGAAATGTAGTCCAGAGATCAGACCTTGTCTAAATTGTTCGCAGTCCTCAGGAACTGGGCAACAGAAGCGGGTGAATTCTCCACTAACTTATGTGATGTCAAAAACTCTACACCCTTCACAGGTTTCCTGTTGAACTGCAAACAAAGCTAAGATTGAGCCCTTCAATAGAGCTCCATATTGAAACATCAAGAAAGAGTATTCTCCACACAGTGCAGCTCTAACATATCACCGAGTGATATTTTTGCCAAAAAAAAAAAAAAAACTAGTGAAGTCTAATCATGCGACAAGAAAAATGAAAGACCACAATCAAATATTTCAGAACAAGTTGCTTTCTTAGATGAGGTATCCAGTGCAAGCAACACTTTGCCATTCTAGCAAAAAAAGGATTCTGTTAAATAGATAACAAAAAAGATATGTTATTTATGACAGATTAATTTGAAAAGGCTATCTCGATTCATGCTCTAAGGTATCAAAAGACAGAACAACTCCTATGGTTTTGTGTTAATCCACAACTTACGATGGCAATCACTAACAAACGTCCTTAAGATGCAAATTCTAATTGAATAAACAGTAAGAATAAGAAATACATCACAGACCACAGTAAAAGGCAAACTATTCACCATTCATCTTCAATCAGCAATACATCGCAGATTGACCTCCATTGAACATTTGAAGTTGATGATAAAAGCCTAACTGATTTCAGTAAATCCTGATTCCAGATTCAAGAATCTAATTGTCTTGGCCACTTTCTATGTAAAATAATGACAAGGATAAAACTGGCTGATGGGAATGACATGGTTTATTCAATTTCTGGTCCATTTCTCTTGTCATATATAGAGGACAATCATTCTTTCGATGAATAAAGAGATTTGCCTTGAACAAGAATGTTAGTTCCCGCACTACTTGTTCTTTATCATACTCAGGTTCCTGACCTATCAAAATGAGCATGCTCAATAAAAATCACTAGTGTGAGTGACTTGCCTCAGAGATGGCAGCTTCCAATGATGACTTATGAGCCTTTGCCTTTTCGAAGTTTTGGGGCACATCGTCCTTTTTTTTCATCTCCAATGACTCTCTATCTGAAACATCATCAAGATTGTTCTGCTCTTTTGACTCCCTGCGTGCTTTCTCCCAATCCACAAGTGATTTGAGCACATTCACAAGGCACTGCAGAATTGACGTACAACGGTTAGATGAGTCAAATACTATCAACTTATAGCATACAAAATATAAAATTAAGGAAGATCCAAGTACTGACAGCTAACTTTCGAGATCTCAGCAAACAGATTAGCCTACCTGAAGTGAAGAACCTTTGACGGAAGCTGCCTGTGAAAGAGCAGCAGAATTGGGATCGGCATTTTGTGTCCCTTGAGCTAATTTAGACAGAGTGGTAACCTAAAGCAACGAACAGATGCTGAGAAAGATGTGCCAACATACAACAGAGTCAACGTGCAGAATATGAGTGCGGTAATGCAGTGAATGGGGATATATGAAGCAAGATTACCATGCGTTCAAACAAATTTGGTGCCTCAAGATCACAATCGTAGTTCACATACAAGTCGACAAGCATTTGAGGATCCCTGCATATTTTCTCAAGCATCCTGCAGAAATATGCGTCATCACATAGCAACTTTTGTATATTAACCAATTTGTAGGTGGTCAAAAGTTGAAGGATCTAACAAATAGATAAATAACTGTACCGAAGAACACTTGTTTTTTGGGTAACGGGAGATTTAGAGCCGTCCAATGACCGTAGAACTATCAACGGAAAGAAGACACCAATCTCTCCCTGAAAAGTCAGGTATGAACAAAGATCATGGGGCAGGTACAACAAAAGTAAGAAAGAAAGTATCTCTGGTGTCCTCAGACCAAGGCATACTTTAAGACTTTCTCGAAACCGCAGCATGAGTACTGAGAAGATGCCAGTTGCGTACTGCAAAGGATTTAAGTCAAACCAAGTATTTTCCAGCATATATAAAGCAAGCGTGTATGTATGCATCGAAGTAAACCTGAAAAATGACAGGGGATTGAGAAACCGATGCCCGCAGTAAAGCATATGAAAGATAAGCTTTCACAGAGTCGATGAAGTGGAAGTTCTTAGTAAATGAGTGGCTAACACCTTCCAGCAACCCCTGCAGCAATATTAGGTCCAGCTTAATTCATTTGCAGTTTCAAACTATCAGATTCAACAAAGATCTCCACGGGA
Organism: Rhodomyrtus tomentosa; assembly: GCA_028455895.1. Lineage (NCBI taxonomy): Eukaryota > Viridiplantae > Streptophyta > Magnoliopsida > Myrtales > Myrtaceae > Rhodomyrtus > Rhodomyrtus tomentosa. The sequence goes on from JAPCWY010000004.1 coordinate 40,834,048, forward strand.
AAAAACCACTTTTATACATCACATTGCTTGCGGATTCTAGTCTATCCTCAAAATCTAGAATAGAAGCTACAGTATTAATCCGAGAACACTCCTCATAGAGGAAACTACAAGCATGCCAAACCACGGTTGAAATTAAATATGTCAAGTGACATTGATAATGTAACTGATTAGTGAGTACTCCAGGTAAAAAAAAAAACAAAGAAAACATGCTGCATCAAAGCAGAGATTCAAAAAGACCTGAAGTAGCTCAAGAGACAATATACGTGTCTTCACCGTAACCTCATCACTATCTTCCTTCATACCCATCTGCATGAATTGCAGGCAGACTATTCAGAAAAATGCTTATGAAAGCATATAGATATGCAGAAAAAAGAGTACAACACCAACCTTGCAAAGTGTTCGGAACACCAATAAAGCATCACGCTGTCCTATGCTCACGCTCTCCAGGTCAATCCCTCTGTGAAAGCAAAATGTTCAACGCATCCAGGAAATTTATTTTGTATGACAACCTCACAATCATACCTAGCACGTAGATATGCATACCTTGTTATCTTTTTACCATCTTCAAGGTGGACAGCCTTGTCAAGAACGGCCTCTAAACCCTATGAAGTAAAGAAAGTGCCGTGGTATTAAAAATTGTCAGAATCAGATTCATTAACATGCATGGATATATGTGATTCTTGCCTGCACATATATATCAACATGGCAATACAAAAGATTGAAATGTTATGGCTTGATACAGGAAATTCTGGCAAGGAAGTGTCTGTTCCAAAAGAACAAGATGCTATGGCATCAAAAAGAAAGAGAGACGAAAGCTTCCATCCACACTATCAGACCTCAGCAATATATGCTGGATCAGAGAGCACATTCCTACAATGGAACCGAATCACTTATAATGCCGTTGACCTTTCCTTTTTCTGCTCCAATAGAGGCATTGTGCTTGCATATGCCTTACAAAACAATAAATAACCCTTCCATATGCCTGCAACATTATAATGTCATTGCATCTAAAAAACAAACACAGTAATGCGATATGGAGATATCTTGGACATTAAGTGGCATATGATTTCATAAACTAAGATCAAAGGTGCAAAGAACATCGCACTTTAGCAATCTCTCCCACTACCAAAACATGTCATTTGGAAATTGTAAACAATCTATGCAGCTCAAACCCACATGATAAATCATAAAGCGCAAGGTGCATGTTTGCCCAAAAGCCAGTTAGCACAAATGAGGATCAGTGAATTTTAACCACTGATATTAATCAAAGAAGTTTTAAGGGTGATACAAAAAGAATTTCACCTTAATATCAGCACCACCAGCAAGGCTTTGGAGTTCCTCTACAGATGCAAGAGAGGTCTCTTTGGCATGAGTTAGCGCATCACCCAATGTCATTTCTTTCTCATTTTCATTACTGGAAGGAGTCTCGTCAGATTTTGAGATCATATTCTCTTCTGAAGGAGCTTCTGGTTTTCGGGCATTAGCAGAAACTGAGGGAGCAGAGACCTAATAATTTCAACAGGTGTTAATTTCGTTGGACAAAATGCAAAGAGAACTGTTTTTTCCCTTACATGCAACACACACATATCTATATCCAAACGCATCAAGGCATACAGGTCTAATAGATTTCCAGAACAAAAGATTCATCCCTACCAGATCAGACTCCATCCTCCGGAATACAATGCTAATCATCTGTGTCAACATTGCCTTTGATGTTGCTTGGTTTATAGGATTTTTGCTGCAAATAGAATGTTCTGTCACAATTACTTTCTTGAGTTTCTATCACATTAGATGGTAATTAATAGGATGTACCTATTAAGAGCAATATTATAGCACACTCTGATAACTCCCAGCAAAGATTCCCCATGCACTGCATGACAAGCAACATAGGGTATGTAAGAGGGCATAGGATGAACACAGATGTATAATGCAGATTGAGGTACCGCCACATCACCACATATTCACGTATGCAGGGAAAAAGATACTGAATCACAACGGTACGAGAGTCACAACATACTATTGGCAATATATTTGCAGAAAACAAGTTGACATAATTGCCCAAGATGCAGTATGGTTGATCACTGCTTGCAATTTGATCTGATCTAGTCATGAGATCTATTATCACCAATATCAAATTACGAACTGAACTCTATTCATTATAGTCCACTACCCTGAAATTTTTCAGATTTCTTTCTTTAAGTCTCAATGATAAAGGAGATTAAAGGACAAAATCTTGAAATACATCGGTGCCTCTCTTGAAATGGCAGCTATCATTTCATTTTATGCTAAAACTAAGACAGAAAGATTGTGGTTAGAATATGTATACATCTATATCTATGCTTCACTCAATTCTGGCTAAACTGTAGTCTTCACTGTTCAACTAAGTTTAGCTTAATTTTTCTTAAGATTTAACCGATTAGGATACTTCTCGTAAGGAGGTCTTACAAGAGGCAAACAATCTTGATCATGAGAGTCACTGGTAGAATGAAAGTCGGCAAGCACTATTAACTTGTGTGCCTACTTCATGGACTAATTGGCACTTGATTACCGAAAGATGTTTCGCAAAAGAATATAGGTCATATTTTGGCATTAAATAACCACACTCAACAAAGCAGGAGTCAATCAAACTAACATCATATTTCCATATTCACGGAGACATATGCCACCATTTTTCAATATGAAATGCAACAAGAACAGCATCACATAAATAACAGGAGAGCACCTTCTTTAAATGAACTTATATTACTCTAATCCCAAGGAAATAAAAAGGAAAACATCTGCCTAACTCATTCAATAAGAGCACCACTTTGTACCCTTTCAACCACTATATCCATATCAAGATATTGTAATCTCAGCTACCAATGAGTTCAGTTATAGCAAACTGGGAATTACTTAATTGAACAAAAAATCCAAAGTAAGCACAGAAAACGATTAGAACAGAAGAGGATAAGGTTTTCCTTGGTCAGAACATACCTCGGAACTTTGCCGATGAGACTGCAGTGAGAAGTACCTTTAACACTAGCAGAATGGTGCTGCACATTGTTTCACAAAGTGGACACGATGAGCAACATATATAAACAATAGTCCCCATTACTATATTATGAACAAGAGATCACCAAGATACAAGAATATATACCTATCAGGTGATGAATTATCAACACAACCACAAACCATGTTCAGAATGTCTGTGAACAAAGGAACGTTCTTCCCACCATCTAAACCAGGATCCCCCTCCAAATGATCATACGCAATAAGTTTCTGGAAAACATTCACTTGGAAAAATTAGTTAACGAGTCATTTTAAGTGTAACATGGACAATTACGAGAACATAATAAAATCCAGACATGGGGATCAAAGGAAAGATAACCATACATTGAAGTGAGAATACCGATAGCTGAAAGACAAAATAATCAGACTAAACAGGTTATTGCCCAATTGTTATGCACTATAAGTATCTTGTCGAGCAAAGATAGCTGGTCGTTCCCGATTGATGAAGCCAAGCCATGTGAAAACTAATATGTCGCAACAGGCCTAAAAGCATAAATACTTGATAATAATAACAAACACCCATAGAGTTAACTAGTAGACTGACTATAGCCACCCTTGAAATTCAACCATGGTTCCTAGTCGCAAAAATAATCTTGGGGAAGTTGGCACTATACAGGTGCTTGTAGTTACATACATGGAGACAATCCAGAGCAGGTTCCATAATTTTCATGTTCTTTGTCTCGAAAGCAAGTCTGAGTGGATTCAGGACAAGCTCCACCTCAGCTCCCCCTAGCGTGTGCCCTGCACTTGCCAATGCAGCTGTAATAGCTCCAGCTGCGACTGCCGGCTTCACAACATGCTCTGCTTCCTCACCACTGGGTGCTACTGCGTGTGACTGATCGGGCTCCATTACTTGTTTTGCACCTCCACCTTCAGTTTCAGCAACACTGAGAGTAGAAATTCGGTGGTTAAAGACAAGTCAAAATTATCCACATCTAGTCCTTTCCATACATCAAATCACACGATGCAAATCCAGGATCCTGTTAATTTTCAAAACTTCTTCGATAGAGGAAGAGATTACAGCAACAAGAGATTAAATGGTCCCAAATCGAGATTGGTCAAATTCCTCCCTTCACCTCTCCTCTTATTTCCAATCATAAAAGGCAAGGATCAGAATACATATTGCAATTGGCACAAGCAATAGGATATAATGTGGATGAATGGATTGGATTGGGAATTCAGTTGCCTTCTATGGTTGTGGCTAATAATCCGTGTGAAAATGGAAAGGAAGCAGTGAAAAATTTCAACTATGCCCTTTAAATAAATTATTGAGAAAGAGAACGCACAGACACATTTTAAAAAATGTGCAAAATTGCAAAGGTTTATCGGCATTCCCATCCTGGAAAGGTACCAATCCTTACACCTGAACGCACAGTCCTTCCAGCCAAACAAAATCATGTCCTCAATCATGAGTATTGTCAAAGGAAAAAGAATTAGAATCCGCACAAATTAAGTCTTTCCCCAGCATCTCAATCCAGTATCATCTCCATGAGATAAGAGGAGCAGCTTACATACTGCCCATATTCTCCTAGATCTTCCTAGTCAATGCGACATACGACTTACACTATCATTCTATCCTAAACTTTTTATCCCTTTCAACATGCCCCATCCATTATCAGACCATCAATTATTTCAACCACATTCAAATTCCTTCTAATTTAAATACTTAACCACAAATTACACTGTGGCATATGCCACATATGCCGCATAAATTACCATGGTCTATTCCTGTCCAAAGGTTATGCAGTTACAGTTACACATCATTTCAGAATCACATTTTACCGCATTATCAAGTAGAGAGATGGAACATTCTCTAATTTAACATAAGCACAACACATTCTTGGAGAGATTTGCCAATAAAATATATAAATACTAATGCAAGCGACTAAAATAAATTTCTTCGCTGGTGAGAATGGAAAAGGAGAATGATATACATAGTCCGCTACACTTGTGAATTCAGTTCATACAAAATTTTATCATATGTCCTAAATCCTAACAAAACACCAGCCTCATGAAAAGACTTTGTTATTTCAAATTATGCATGTCCTAGAAATAGCAAAGAGGAGTGAGCAAAAAATAATAATAATAAAATAAAATCCGACACCGAATCACCTAGAGATTACACTTTCATCCCAATGGTGCATGAAAAGGAAAATCATTGACTTGGAGGTGAATCTCATTAACGCGGCACATGACCTCAAATACGAAGGAATGAGTACGATAAAGAAAATCCTAGAAGCTTAAAGAAACCTATAGTGACGAATTGTAAGATGAAAATAAAGCTAGCAAGTTTTGAATTAGTCTACTCCCATACCTCCCCTCGGCAGCCAATTGTTGTGCTTCCTTTGCCTCATTGTTGGCAGAAGGTTGAGTGACCTCTTTTGTATTGTCTGAAACAACATAAACCATGATGAGGCTTCAAAATGCTTAGCGACAAAATGCAATAAAATTGAAACAAGATGACATGGAAACTGAAAGACTCGATGAGAAGCAATCAATTATTACGTCGAGTAGAAAGGCCAGAACTTGGCAACTGGACCAGCATTCTAAAACAGGAGGAAATTTTTTTTTGAGAAGCTCACAATTCAAATCACGTTCTGCCTCAAGGACTCATTACTGAGAACATATTTTAAAGAGGAAATTGTAAAAGGATACTACAATCAAACCAAAATAGTAGTCATCTATAGACAGGTAGCAACCAATAGCAACTCTCGCTAAGCCTCCACTTCAGCACTGAAGCTGTTCATCTTTCACGGCTTTTCTACGAAACGGATAATATTTTCATTTAGCATTTTGTAGTCACTTCTCGTAGCACGACTGAACTAATTGACCAGCGCACTTGCATAGGCAAGGAAAAAGCCCGAAACTAATTACAGTACCGGGCACTGGGACAAGACAAAACCAAATATTCAAACATGGCGAAACGAACGAGCAAATCAGCATCTCCGCGTCAACAATCGCCAGCTTCACGATTAGCGCGCAAGAGAAAACGACCGAAGCGGTGTCCAATTGCACGTACCTATGTACGACTGAATAGCGTTTCGGAGGTCGGGATGCTTCTTGGAGCTGGCACACTCCTTGAGCATCGACTCGAACGCTCGGGTGACGAACCCGCCCGCCGCTCCACCCGCCATTTCTCGATTCCAGCTCGCTCCTCACTGCACTCGCTGCGCTGGCTACGAACGCGGGCGGAAGAGTTAGCAGCGAGAAGATCAACGGCGAACCTCGAATCGGAGGCATCGAGCCCGAGATCTCCGGCACGAGATCACGGCATTCTCATGCACAGAGACACAACGCACGATCGCAAGCGATGTAGAAGCGTACCTTTGGCCTCGTGGGATCCGGAGATCTAGCGGGAAGGGGAGATGCAGATCTGCACGGAGCTAGAGAAGAAGAGGAACCTGCATCTCTCTTTTTTTTTCCCTTAGCTCCGGTGAACACAGCTGGTAAAATATTCTACGACGGAAGTCGAAGAGAAGGGAAAGAGCAGGATTTTTGACTTTTTGTCATTTCTTTCTGGCGATTATTTTGATTTGGACTTTTCATTTTCGGGTCCCCTGGTTTGAGCCTCGATGGGCTTCATTTAAGCCCATCAATTTGGGCCCGTCTTTCGGGCTACGTCCTTTTCTTTTTTACTCTTTTTTTTTTTTTTTTGCCTTGATGATCTTCTTGGTCGATTTAATTTAGTTTATCTTGTTGAACTTTACGAAATTAGAACTTTAATATAAAAAAGAAGAAGTTTTCTTGGCTTTGACTTCCACGTGCTTTTGGAATAGGGAAGTGGATGCTCATTTAATTAATCAAGTTTATTCGAGTGCGATTTCAATAGGATAAAACAAAATATATGTACGGTAAAAATTCGAAACTGTGTAGGGAACCAACGCTCCTTAACGTATGAAAGAATGCTACACTTGAATAAAGTACGACAATTCATTGTATGAATTTTTTAAAAAATATCGCGACATGTATTGAGGACGACATGTGCCGCAAAGTGCGAATATTTTCTAATGATCTTCATGAAAGGGAATTTCTTCCCTGGAACAAGGTCGCTCAACTCGATACATCCTAGTTGTCGATTTTTATGGATCACGCAAAATCAATCGTTAGATTGTGTTTCACCCATTAGATTTGGGTCCACACAAGAATTTCCACTTATATAAAGTCTTGCATGTTAGCCTCGATCAATTAATGGATGAGGGCAGGCTACCTGAAAACCTGAAAGGGACCAGCTTTTTAAAGAGGCGTCAACTTAGATGGAACTCACCACAAGAGGGGAGCCATTTGCAGAAGGTCTCATCGCGCCCCTTTGAGGATTCACGTATAACTTGTCCGTACTTTGTTTTTTTCTAAACAACAGCACAATTTTTATGCTTCAAATAAAAGATTCAACATTTTCGCGCGCAAAGTTAGGCGGGATTGTGTTAACGCTGCCTTCTTTTTTCTTTTTCTTTTTGCATAATACACAGCTCAATACAATAGAGAAATCGCTCTCGAAAGATTCAAATGATATTTAAAATCTTTATGTGAAAATGACAAAAAAAAAAAAATTAGCTCCACTTAATCCTAAATAGACAAGCCCAAAAACAGGGATCCATCAAGATCCTCTTCTTCGTTGAGTTAGAGAAGAAAGAAATACAAACTTCAAATACAAAAAAAAAAAAAAAAAAAAAGCGAAGAGGGGAAATGAACGACATATCACATCCCCTAAACCTCGCGAGGTTCGTAGTTTGTGCTGCTCTTGTGCTTCGTCGACCCGCATGTCCGAACTGCTCTCAGCGCTCTGTCGGTACACAGATCACATCACCAGACGGAGGAACAGAGTCTCTTCACGCTCCACCTGGGCTCTGTCCTGTCCCACCTCAAGCTCTGCGAAGGAGGAGGACCCCACAGCGGGGCCCTGCAGAGCGGGCACGTCCGGTGATTGCTACGATCGCCGGGACGATCTCGGTCGCGATCGGGATCACATCCTACCCACCTGTCGAGGCACTCCCTGTGGTAGACGTGGCGGCAGTTCCTGAGCACCCTCACCTCTTCGCCCTCCACCAACGGGCTGAAGCAGACCGCGCAAGTGTCGCAGCTCGCCTGCAGCCTCTTAGCCACGGCGTCTCCGTAAGTGGCCAGTTGAAGACTGTCTCCAGCGATCTCGGAAGACGCGCGAGGTGAAGAAGAAGAAGAACGAGAGCGGAGGCTCTCTCTGGAGGCAAGCGAAAAGAGGGTGATGGCGGCGGCTCTGTTTCTTAGCTTCAGAGCCCAAGACCAGACCCGTCTCAATAGAGCCAGCAAGATTGCTCCTCTACACAGCAGATACTGAGTGGCGATCAGCTTAGAATCCTTCACCAGGAAACCCATTGCCGAGAGAGATCGAGCGAGAGGAACAGATGATTGGAATTGAGCCATTTTGGCCCTTCTTTTATAGTAGTGGAACTGAAAGGTGATGGGGCATCAGCATGGCATATTCTCCTTTTGCTTTTACCACCAAATTTTCCAAGCATACCTATGTTCCGGTTCCTGAATGAAGTGTTGCTGACTCACAGACCAAGTCTCGCTCTTCAAGGTGCTTTGATGATTCACGCAAGCTACAGAGGAGCGTGGCCTAACCACCCATTTTGATATTGCTCTTGGCATTTTACACTGCCACTCCATTGAAATGGTGGCATCACATAGTTTAGGTCTCCCTTTAATTAGAAGAGAGTACTTAGTAATTAGTATTCGAGCTAAACCCGACGATAAGTGCGGATAGACCGCCATCCGTAAAGGTATGTTCTCGTCAATGGCGTCTTCTTCGTTCGAATGTACTGCCTCATCACACACGAGCGAGAACATATGGGAAAAACAATGGATACGAAATCGAGCGCGATTCGGGGAGACTTTCCTGATCATTGACTCTTGCTGATTTTCTGAATAATGAGAGAAGAGGAAAGACCGGTAATGGAAAGAATGTAACCAGGACAATCCAGCAGCCAAAAGAATATGCGAACACACGATGGTGAGAGATGGTCGGATAAACCATCAAATTCCACTAATGTCGCGTACTAAAAAACCCAAAAGTCAAGGCATTCCAGTAAGATGCTACAAACTCAGGATCATTCTATCAAATGTGTCTTATTTATATTTATCTGGAAGTTAGTAATAGTGGAAGTGGCGCATCACGGATGGAATATTCATTGTTCCAGACAACCTCTCTGCCAAGAACATCAAACCAATTTCATTAGCACCGAAGAAACAAACAAAGCACCGAGCGCGGTTGTGTACTAATTACTTGGTTCCTTCTAATCAACAAAATGGTAAAAAACAGCGAAGGATATTCTCTGCACGACTCAAGAATATTCAGCCATAGAAAGATGAGAAAAATTGAAAATCCAGGGCAAAGCTATCTTTGCCCCCACCAACATAATTGAACAGATTATTTGCCTGGGAAAAGAGCTCCCGTTAACCCAACAAAAATAGCCAATCAAACATGTAGATGGTGTCAATCAGACGTTTCCTTATAGCGATAAAAGATAACAAGCACACTTCAAGCATTAAGCAAGTATTTCCTTCGGAATAAATCTGGGGTGGGTCAGACTGGTATTAGCAACCCTCTTCCATTTTCTGCCGCATCTTGTACTGCAAAGTGACCGGTGCACAATCCAAAGGCGTTTCTCCTAATCACGACATCACCATCGTCAACATTAACATCACATTTATCCTTTGTCCAAAACTAATTGCGGTCGTGGTCGATGAACCCAAAAATAAATAAAATAGAAGGAAGACCAATTGAGGAAAAAGAAATAATTATATACAAATAAATATATAAAAATATAAATATAAAGGGGAAAATGACTAAAAAAGCCAGTCAGCAATATATATAAATGATGCCCCTCCACAATGCTAATAGCTTTTCTCCACTCCGTCTTACGACAAATCGTACGCCAATCTATTTTCTACGTCATTAAATCTTGTTTTACTACTTTCCCCCGAGTAAGTTTCGGCCGACCTTTCCTTTCTTCATGTCATGTTCTCAGTAACACACTTATGTTTTTACCAGATCATATGGGGATCTTCGAAGAATATGCCAAAACCATATCAATCTACGTTCTCTCATTTTTTATGCCACTTCAACTTTTCGTCGAATATCTTAATTTCTTATTTTATCTATCCTCGTATGACCACACATCCACCTTAACATCTTCATCTCCGCTACTCCCATTTTATGCTCGTGTTGCCTCTGCGCTGGTCAACATTCAGCTCCGTAAAGCATTGCAGGCTTCACTGCAGTTCCATAATTTTATTTTTTTAACCTAAAAGGGATTTTGTGATCACATAAAAATACTAATGCATTGCGTCATTTCATCCAACCTGCTATTATTTTATGGCTTACATCCTCATCAATCTCTTTCCCCTTTTGCAATATTGATCCTAGATATCTAAAAGCATTTTTTTTTACCTCATGTCCAAGCATATTCATGGATTCTTGATCTCCTCCACTTGCCAACAAAAATTTGGCCCAAAAAAAAAAAAGAATTGGCCAACAAAATTTTGGCTCGAAATTAGGGAAACTCCAAGTTGTTCATTCCACAATTAATATTTTTGCTGTAATTGTCCCAGGACACTTAAATGCATACATTCGTAGAGTTCTAAATGTTGGACATCAAGCACCTCAAGTCGGGTTGGCAATTCTAGACCAAGGTTTTCAATTCTTTGTTTTTTTCCTTTTTTAACTTATATCTAGTTTCTTAGCAGCTGCATGGCACACAGGCATAGGCAACTGAAGCATATATATTTTTTCCCAAAAATAGTAACTTTAAAGTTCTACAGCTGTGCTAATTCATAAGAGAAGCAACAACTTTGTACAATACAGGGGGATGACTGGTTACCCTGTGCATTCCTGTGATCCAAGCTTGCTCCACGCTCCATAAGGATAAAAGCAATGTCCGTTCGGTTAAAAACTGCTGCCTGCACAAACAGATTAAGAACATACAATGTTCTCAAATAATTAAAACGAGAGAGAGAGAGAGAGAGAGAGAGAGAGAGAGAGAGAGAGAGAGAGAGAGAGTACCAAATGCAGCAAAGACATTCCCTGTTTGTCATGGTAATTAGGGTCCACTCCCTGCCAACATGACAACATTCAGCTCGTTCCGCTTATCTATTAGCTATATTAGTCAAAAGCTCAATAAACGTGTAACTGCTGTGTATTTCGTGTCACATACAAATCATATGAACAAAAGCATGCGACAACCACAAAAGAGGGAACAAATTTCATTTCTTCGAGAATAGCCATCGCCAACATGACATTTATTTACAATTTTAATACAACAGACATTCGCCTTTAAGACGCACGCACACAGAAAAGCAGCATTATATCTTAAGCGCAAAAAATTGACTTATCGACAACAACGAGAATTAAGCATTTGTGCAAATGAAAATGCACTTGTTTATAAATGCCATTACAATTCAAAAGCTCAACTTGACCATATTCAGTTCATTGTAGGTCACTCCACATATATAGTTTTAACACGTCATTGTCTTCCACTTTGGATCACCGATGAATGGGACTGATTTAATTGCTAATTCAGAGAGTCAAAAGGGACCACCAAAAAAGTGGTTGAAGTTGAAGAGTCAAAATGGGTATATTTAAGTTCCATTTAAGTAAGGATCTTTTTAACGAGTGCCCCACCAAACTTTGTTAAACCTACTCAAATGACAAAAGTTCCCATTTTCTAGTCATTATTTCACACACCATGAGAAGATATAGTAAGACGAGAGAGTGATTAATTGAAAACTTTCCTTATATGGTTGCTTAATAAATGCCTCCGGGGCACTTGTTTACAAAGTTCTCACAGTAGAGGACTAGAATGTATTCACTTCACAACCAAAGTGAATGGACATGAATGTGAAACAACAAAACTTCATTACTTTCCTTATGACTAGAAACAGATGCTCAATACCTCACTGAGAAGTTTCTTAACTGCAGCAGCATCATCATTCTTTATTGCTTCCCTTAGACCCTAGGAACAGAAATATACTGTAAAGATTTCACAATACATAATCCACATTGTTAATGCAGCAGGCAGCAGCAAATACCTCGCCATTTGCATCATAATCCATCTTAGGTCTCTCTGGAGCACCATTGGAAACTTGACCAGCACTCAAAACTGACCTGCAAATTTTGTGTGAAAAGCCATCATCATTAAAAATGACAGCATATGGTGTGGCTCTGATGGACAGTAATAAAGGAAACCAACACCTGCACCTATTTCCAGACATGTTCAATTGTTATGGAAGAAATACAAAATCACTTTAAAGAGAGTAAATTGCTTGCATATGCACCAGAAACCACTTTGCAAAGATACAAGTCCGTTGTACCAAAGAGAGCAAAGGAAAATGATTTTAACATCTGTGATATGAAAAAAAAAATAAAAAGGTAGAGCCTCAGCATATCCAACACAAAAAAAAAAAAAAAAGTAGCTTAGGCTGCGTATGGATCGTAGCCAGGGAAAGTGTTTCTGTTCCAAAAGTGTTCCGGGAACACTTTAGGAACAAAAACGCGTATGGTGCAAAAATGTTCCAAAAGTGTTCCGCGGAACACTTTTGTACCATGGAACACTTTTGAAGAAACAAAAAAAAATTCCTTCTAGTTTTGGAACACGTTTTAGAACACTTTTGGAACCACTATCTATCGCCGCCGACGCGGCCACCACACTCGGTTGCCGCCGCCGGCGTCGCTAGTCGCCTACCGTAACCGCCGACCTCCGCCAATTGCCGATCGCCACCGCCGGAAAAAAGTGTTTTTTTTTTAACTTACCAAACGCATTTTTGCAACAAAATCATAGCCGGGAACAGAAACACAAAAAAATGTTTCTGTTCAAAAAATGCTCCTAGGAACAGACACGTTACCATGCGCAGCCTTATTAACCCATGGTAATTCACTACCATCTATCATTATTATATGCCTATCCACATATACAAGGTCAAGACCATAGCTAATCATTAGTTGTCACTAATTAAAAGAAGTCATGCGCTTTTTTGGATGCTAGTAGCAAACGACAGGTATGTGTCCTTGCTCAAGGAAAGTATCACTCCTACAGGGCAACTGGGCCGGCCACACACACATGCTAACAAAGAGGATGCACATGTGATGTGACATTAACTATGTAACTCTAACTTAAATTATCTATGCAAGCCCAACATGACATTCATGATAAAAGCAGATAATCATCTCTATTCACCTTACTTCATCTATATAAAGATTCAGGGAGCAAAGGTTGTTAACATCATGTTATCTAGACTGCCACATAATTTGATTAAATATTTGGGTTGCTACAAAATATGTGCAGGATGAAAATACAATGGTAAACAGTAAATTACGATGATAAGTATACTTTGACGTAGAACTAATATGTTACTTACGAATTATTGCTGGTTGAGGTGTCACCCTTATTCTTCGGAGCAGGGTCCCTTTTGGGTCTTTGGCTTGACTGAGTAGTGGAAGTGGTTTTTCTCTGCAATAGAGAAGCCACAGCAAGTATAAAGTGCACGCACTTCCAGTAACTTTAAAGTTGTTCATACTTCATACCTGCAAGTGAAGTTCATCGACAAATGGTGCAGGAGCTTCACAAATGCATAAAGGCATCCCACATTTGCAGTCTGGAACACCTTGGCCAGGTTGGTGTTCTGCAATTGGTTTTCCCTCGGGGACATCGTCACTGATGTCTAATTTAGAAACTGAATCTGTAACATAATCAACTCCCTCTACTGAAGCTTGACTATCAACCTTTGCATGTCTGTTCCAAACATATTGGAAAGCAAATTATATATCTAGTACAAATATTGGAAAACCTACATGATGCGAGATACTTTCAGCGGCTGGTTCAAGCCACAAGCAATCTTTCTGTGATATAACGAAAGAAGTGGAAAGCATCAAATATACATGTAAACAAGGAATTACAGGACAGTGAGCCTTGAGGCCTTCATTAGGCATATTCCCATTGCATCTTGCAGAAGAAATTTAAGACCCAAATGCAATAATCTACATTCACATCTCCTTTACTTCAACTGGTTTGATCCCTTATATAAAGTAAACTGAGAGATTCTTTGTTTGACTATCATTCTAATACCCTGTGCCGGTCTCATCTCATCAAATGACAGATAGTACAGAACCACAGATCCAAGTGAACAAATTTCCACGAAACAGCTTATTACCAGAACAATAGCTGTCATCAGTCCTAGCTCCTTGAACTTACTCTTGATATTGGAACAGACAGGGTGGAATGGGAAGTGATATGTAAATCAAGCAGATTCCTTCCATCTTACACGTTTTTTGGGTTAGTGTTCAGAAAAAAGAAAGTACAACACTTGTTCAATAGTATACCAAAAGTTCCTCTTCTAATAAGTATCAAGCTTACAAGTTCTTTATAGAAGCAAATATCTTTGACATGTAAAGATCAATCAACCAAAGCAAGACAAATACTATACAAGTGAAAGTAACCTAACCTTACCTACCAATAACATCAGCAACGTTATGTTGTCCGAATAGAGAAACTCAATAGTGAAGAATTGAGATGAATGCTAAGGGAACAGAAGCTCAATTCTCATATTGGAGGATGATGTCATTATTTGAACTGTCTGCAGGATGAGAAGACAGCCGCTGCCACTCAACATTCCATAATTCAGCGGCAACGGATATCTTCCGCCTATTCACATAAGCGACTTGAGGTTGTGTGTGTGCGTGCGCGCAAGAAAGAGAGAGAGAGAGAGAGATCAGGACAGAGGAAAAAGGCACAGCATTAGTTAGTAACCATGCCAGTCAGATGTTTGCCCGTATAGGCAGAATGTCTAATGATGATCAAGCAAGCATACTTGCAAGAACGAGAGCCACCCTAAGTAACAGAGACACAGGAACTTAATGGAACCAAAAACAAGTTGAGTTTGAAGTTACCCATTTTTTAAAATACTTCTACAGATATTAAGAACACTGCAGACTCTGAAAAAAGAAACATAGTCTCGCTTACTGAGAAGGGTTGTTATAACAATCGGCACAAACTCTGACAAGTGATTGGATACCAAATTGCGGCAAAGCCTGAATTTCACACGGAGAATTAATTAAGATTCACGAGCCAAAAAAGGAGCTGTGCAAAGAATATTAGATGTTGAGACCAAGATGAGAGGCCTTACCATTTGATTTGACGAATGTTCATAACACAAGGTCCTTCCGCAGCATCTGCAATGATGCTGCTAGTAAATGGCAAACTGAATTAGTAGTTATTTTCTGAGGTCCTAGGCTAGATTAAAAGCCCCATTTCACATAATAACAGCACTTACAATCCATGCTCCCAAAATACCAAAAAGAAAAAGAAAGACACATCATCATCAAACAATACGAGAACAGATTGAGAGCTACGATGTTAGAGGAGCATCTGCTTGTGTAAAGTTCATAAGCTTTCATAGAGCTCACACTGCCCTGTTGATTTGGAATTTATGAAGCAGCAGAAAACAAATTCCAGTTAATAAGCATTCTAAGACAGTGCCATGCGATAACAAGGTATAACATCAAGTGACGGTAAAGGAAAGATGCATGACTTGAGACATCAACTCCCTAAAACAATGAAGCAATAGAGAATTACTTTAATCTAACTTTCATGTCCAGCTATCGATTTCTTCCCCATACATGCTATGCATAGCTCTGTCCACCCTTGCCTCAAGCAAGTTCCTTGTACTAGTGCTATAAATTTGTAACTAATGGACGCTAAACATCCTCCACAATAGCTCTTGTACTCGCCTCTAAAGCAAGGCAGTGATTTCCGTTTGGCCTCCAGGCAGCACTCTTGAGTTTCAAGCATCGACCAGGGAACATAATTTTGGCATTACGGATTTTAATTATAACAGGCAAGTGAATTCACATGCACAACAGCCAGCGAGAAGAAAAGAGACCCTCAAAGATGCAAGTCGCCATTTACATAACAAACCCACCAAAGCGACGACTCGTTGATCCATGAATGTCAACTCTAGTCTTAAAACCCAAAAGGGTTGGTCCATTAGCGAGTCTAAAGAAGCCATCCATGATCATCCTCGCTCAATCCAAAAAAAAAAAAGAATGATCCTTCTTCTATTAACTTCCAGTTAACAGTCACTGCAGAATTTGATCCCCACAACTCATGAGATCCATCAAACACAAACGATCAATAATCAAGCTGGGTGGGTAACCATTTTTTCGCATCGATGATCGCGATGTAGCTCGACTTTCCAATCTCAAACAAAGCTCAAACGATAGCCAACTCACTCCTCAGATTCAAGAAGATAACCATCGCTATCCGCATCGCAATCATCGAACAGGAGCAAAGATTTCAAAAAAGGAAGGAGCTTACGCGTCGCCTGAAAGTGTTGAAGCTGCATTTGCAAACGTCGCAGCGAGCTGCTTCTTGGAAGGGAGGGGGCTCCATTTTCGATGCGTTTCGATTAACTTGACGATGGGATTTTCGCGGCTTTGTTAAACGTTTGGAAATGGGTTGAAGAAGCAGATTACTGTGAGCTTCCGATGGATGTCTTCCATGTCCGCTCTCGGTTTTTGAGAATATTGACGTGCTCTGCTTTTGCCGGGTGCGGGTAAAACCAACCCGCTTTTGCACCCCTGATAGACGATCCGATCCGATCCGAATCCACCGCGACCGATCATTTTAGGGGCATGTTTGTCGAAACTTAAAAAATAAAACATCTTTTTTTTATATATATATCCTGGACGAAAATTTAAAATACCACCCGAATTTATGAATTATAAAGAATTATGCATGAATTTTAACTTTTAAGTGTCAATTGCAAAAAAAAGTTAAAACTCAAAGTACGAGAGCCCTAGGATTAAATAAATAAAGAACGAAAATTAAATCCTTCACAAAATGCAATTGAGTTGTAAAAGCTTTAATTTGTTGAGTCAAGTCCTAAAAAATTTATCAAAAAAGCACGACCGGATTTCAAAGGCACCAATTTCAATATCAAAATAGAGGTCCATGCTTGAGATGGACGCAGAAAATTTAGTATGCTTGTCTTTCTATCTATTAATCTTAAACAAAATTCGATGACGGGTTATTTCGACACTAGTGTACTTGACAAAAAAAATTCAAAATTGAAGCCTTCTGTTTTTTGGATTTCGTTTGTTCGCGAAGTATGGCGAAAATGTTGGTTTATATCACCTATAAAAATAATGAACGGCACAAAATTTCATCGTCCATGATAATATATTAATATGTAGATATAAATTGTTGTCGATATTATGAATAATTTTCGTTGATTAATTATTTCAAGCGATGAAATCGATCATTTTTATTAAAAAAAAATGTCTACTGACTTTTTACATTTAAGAACCTTCTCTCTCATCTCCACATAGAGCCGGGCTTGAATTCTCTCAATGACATCCTCTCTAGCAAAATTCACGTATCCGGGTATTCTCTCTCTCTCTCTCGTGGGATCAATTGCTCAATTTCAGTATTTCCTTTGCTCATGAAGGACGACGTAAGGGCGCACGTTGCGGTTCAGGAGAAGCAACTGATAGTCGCCCGGAAAAGTATCAAAAAACTCATAAATTTATTGCATCGGTATTAATTAAATCATAAAAATTTCGATTGGATTAATTTAGTTTTAAATATTTTTACATCAATAATAATTCAGTTCATCTGACCAATTTGAATCGTAAATCACTAATTCTAGAACTTTCAATTTGATCAATTTGGTATTTAATTTTTTTATTTATATTAATTAAATACATCCAGCTATTTTAGACTGAAAATCACTAATCTTACAAAGTTTTAATTGATCGATTTAATCTTTAACTTTTTTGCATTTGTATTAATTCAGCTTATCCAATCAATTTAATCTGAAAATCGCTGACATGAATGCTAACTATCCTAGTGGCGTTACTGGAGCAGTCGACATTTTTAATATTTTTTTTTACTTTGTTCCTTTCTTTTCATTTTGTCAGTGGTAGACTAGCCACAAGCCAACGGCCGGCGAGGGCAAACCTCTCCCTCATCTAGTCAAGGCCTGGCGAGGTCGCCCTGGCCTAAGCGAGGGTTGGCGTGGTCACCTTGGCCTAAGCAAGGGTTGGCTTCGCTAGACACCGGCAAAAGAAATGAGAAAGAAAAAAAGTAAATGAAAAAACTTTAAAAATATCTAATTATGTCAACATCGGCATCGGCGGTGCCACGTAAGACAAATGGCATTTACGTCGGCGATTTTTGGTTAAATTAGTCGGATGGACTGAAAGATTAAACTAGTCCAATTAAAAAATTTACAGCTGAATTAGTACTAGTACAATAGGTTTATGATTTTTTTTATAATTTTCCCGACACGAGTGTGTGTTTGCTTAGTTCTTCATCGAGGATGTTATTCGAATTTTGACCGAGTTTCTTTTTTGGCTAGGATCGCTTCTATTCTTGATTGTGGAGTGTGGCTGGAGGAGGAGGAAGTGAGAGCAAAAATACAAGAATTTGGGCACCCACGATTTGAAAGACTATCGACTAAGATGCAACGCCTATGTACATTTTGAGAGAATCTAATCGGAACTAGGTAGACGTGGCCGTTGGAACAATAGGCCCAGAACCGCCCCATTAATCGGGTTCACAGTTTAGAACTGAAACCAGCCCTAGGGCCAGTTTCGATTCCCAAAGATTTCGGGCCAGTTCCGAACCGTAAAATTTTAATATATATATATATATAGGGAGAAAGAGCCGTTGGGCACTTTTCCCCGTGGGGCCCCTCGAACCGTTGCATGATTTATGGCCGTTGCAATGCAATGACATATCCTCAAATTTTTTTTTAACAAGTTACATTATACCTCTCCCTTCACCTCTTCTATAAATATCCCTCCCTTCATCATTTTTCTTACAGTTAATCCCATCTCAATTCTCCCAAATTCTCTAAATCCAGTCTCAATTCTCTAAATTGATTTTTTTTAATCAATTCTCTAAAAAAATGACAAGTAAAATCAGAAATACTGAAAAGAGCCCGGTGAAAGAATCTGATTTTACTTACCTTGAATATAATTCTCGTGACTATGCATATTGGGTAGACGGCGACGATAATACCAACTTTATTTATAATCCCAACATCGAGCACATCTCAATGCAAGAAAGTCTTTATCTTTCTCCTTGTGTTGAATAAATATCGACAACAAATGAGCCGGAACGAAAGGCCTGAGAGGGTACATTCAACTTGTGGCAACACTTCGATAAGGTACGTGAAAGCGAAGATAAATTTAAGATAAATTGTAAATAGTATCCGAAATTATACAATTTTTTTTACATGAGACAACTACGGAACATTTCATCGGCATCTGACGAAAAAACATCTAACGCAAGCGGGGACCGACTTTCTCCACAACAAATTTTCGCATACACTAATTTTAACACTCGTTCTTTATTCCGTTACACTGATGCATTTTATAAATAAACATTAACTGGATATGTTGCCGTTGAACATGCTCAGTTTACTATTGGTGAAAATTTTAATTTGAAAATTTTGGTAAACACCGCATTGGTTCCGAAGCATCATCTGTTCCGAAAACTACTTTTAGACATAAAATTTTGAAGGTTTATAAAGACAAAAAAAAATTGACAAATTTTTTTACGGATTTCAATGGAGTGTGCATATAGGTAGCAATATTTGGATTGATCCTTGGCAACTTCCTTCTTATACGAGTCTCACATGCCATTGGATAGGTGACGATTGGATTATTCAAAAAAGACTTATTGCATTTCGAGTTTTTGATGAAAGGCATATGTCCATTAATATTTATAAAATGATTAGGCAAGTTTTAAAGCAATATAATTTGATTAATAAATTTTTTTCAATTGGTTTTGATAATGCCGCGGAAAATACCACTTCCATTCTTTAATTAGAAAATATTCGTAAACCCACTTTTGGCGGATAATTTTTCACATTAGATTTACGTGTACAAGATGGTTTGCGAACTCTTGAGAATTCTCTTGCCCCAATAAAGAAAGCAATTAAATTTTTATATAGCCATGTCCAACTTATGAAAGCAAGAGGCAAATCTTGTAAAGAAAACGGGAGAACGGCAAAAATATTTTAAAAATATATTCTGACTCGTTGAAATTCTACATACGAGTTGCTTCGTTAATCTTTTGAGTATAAATATTTATTATGTATGTTTATTTCAAATAATGTTTCCGATGTTACTTTACTCCTGCAATATTGGGACGCTTGCAATTATTTTAAAAAAATTAAAAGTTTTTAATGATGCTATTAATACTTTATCTGGTATTTATTATCCTACTATGTATTTATTTTCAATATGGCGTGTTAATATTGTTGGTGTTTTTGGTGATTATGAAAAAGATACTCAATTGATTTCGACTATTTTAGTAATGAGATAAAAATGGTTGCACTATTAGTTCAACATTTCTCTTGTTTATTTGGTTGGTATTGTTTTCTATGAAATAATAGACATCTCAAGTGTGCAAGAAGAGGTTAAAGACGCTATAATAGCATTATGTAATGAATTTTGAAGTAGCTATGGTTTAAGTGATAGTAGATTTTCCAACCTAATTCATCATAAAGCGATGCGGGTGGTTCACTTAGTAGGCGGTACAAAATACTCATAAATAGGTAAAAAAAAAATAAAAGACGACAATATATACTATTTCTGAATTAGAAACTATTTAACCATTACTTTTGAGTTTAGTGATTCATAATACAGTACATATTTCAAAATTCTAGAGTGGTGAAAGAACAATTTAACTTAATCCCCAGTTCTTGCCCTCATCCTAAGATAGATATTAGCAACCATTTTTTCAACAGTTGCAGTTGAACAAATATTTAGTATTGTAAAATTAATTTGGGATGATTGCCCTTCACTATTAAGTCCGAAAGCTGTGGAGGCTCAAGTTTGTGTCGATGATTGGACAAAGTCTAGATTTCGACACCAATAGCTGGATTAAGAACACAAATTCTTCAGTGAGAATTATGGAGATACCACCGCCACTGGTACCACAACGGATAGCGATAATTGATGATGAGGTAAGTTGAGATTATCAAAGGTAGCAAAACTACATGAGTTTTGATTTTTCTATTCGCGTAATGATAATTCATTAAATTCAAGCTCATTTATTATATTTTTTCCCTCAAATTTTGTTACAAGATATAATTTGATTATAATTTATAATTAATAAATTATTATTATCATTTATTATTATTTTAAAAATTAAATTAAAAAATCGGACTGTCGTTTACTAAATCGGAACCGGGATTCCGGCTTGTGCACACGCCTAGAACTAGGCTCCGTTTCATCTCGTAGGGAAACATTTTCGTGAAGTTAATCCTAAAATAAAAGGGAAAGAAGACCACAGGGACGACTCCCTCAATTACCTCCATAGAAACGACAAATTCGGACAACCAATAGCGAATGGCCATCTGCATTTGGCTGCAATATACGGCATTTTCGTACGAGAATACCGCGACCAGTCGAGCTGCTTCACCAGAATCGTCTCTGCAGTTGCCCAACCAATCATACACCGACACCTCCCCGAGGCACCCAGTTTCAGGAAAAAAAGAAGTGTCCATGACTGAACTTTTGGTAGAGGAAGACAGGAAACAGACACCTGCTGTTGGCAAAATTAGGATTCAATTCTCTCTCTCTGGGCCAAAGACAGAGGAAAGATCCAGGTGGAGGAAAGGGCTAGCCGAGCTTCTTCTTGCGAGCTTGCTCAAGAAAATGGAAGGGAAATCTGGAGATGTGACGAAGCCTGTGGAGGAGGAGGTGGTTCAAGACAAGGAGAGCTCCGGGGAGGCCAAGAGTGAGAGCTCGAGCGAGAAGAATGAGCTTCTGGGCAGCGCCAAGAACGACGTCGCGAAGCAAGCCGACGCTGGATCTCGCGATCTGAGCATGGTCCAGCCTTGGACGAAAGATGCCACCGGCAACAGGTGGTCAAGTTTGTTCCTTTTTGTCTCTCTCGTGATTTTGCTTTTACCAGGAATGAAAACCTAAACTGGTAATCTTTACCCAAAAAATCCTAAACTGGTAATTAATTTTAAGGTTCTTAAGTGATTTATCCTGAGCTGAAGTTTTTTGGGTAATGCAAAGTTTTTGTTTTGTTTAAAAAAAAAACTCTGCCTGCAGTTTTTTCTGTCAAATTATTATTTGGTGATGGTGCCATGGTGGCCTCAGGAGAGTCCCTTGATGGAGAGTTGAAAAGCTAGTTTTTTTCCCATTTTTGGGAGACGGGTTAACTGGTCCATTTGGCTAATATGAAGAAATTGAAGGGATTGGATTTGCTTGAACCAACCAAACAAAGATGTTGCCTTTTGACCTTGGGTTATTCATGATTAGACCTGTCGGTGGCCGTGTATGTATGCTTTTCTGTTCACAATTTGGTCAAAAGATTTCGATTTCTGCTTTGTTTGTAAATTTGACTAAGAAAAAGGTGCAGTCCAGTCATCCATGAACATATATGGCTGAAAGAATAGGAGTTTCTTAGTTATGGCTTGTCAATTTTGTATCGTCCCTCTGTCGCGATGATTTATTTTGCAACCGGTTCACCGTTGAACTCATTTTGGCACCACACTGTCAGCATTGGTTCATGGTTTTTGTGTCCGGTTACTTTTTATACCTAGCAATCTGAAAAGTAAATACAAACTTACCTTACCCCAAAAAAAATCTGTATCGTCCCCCCTATGCGAGTGAAATTCACTCAAGATAGGAATGGTTTGCCGATGCTCATCGAAGATGATTGTCGGCTTCGATCATTGGCTTGTCTGGTCTCTTTTTGTGGGCTGTGGGTTGGCAGTTTCCCTGTTGGTTAGTCAGAATCTGGGGAGAAACCTTCTTGGAGGAAGAAGACACTACATAACATCACAATTATTGTAAGAGTTAAAGATTCTCTTTTGTTCTTAACTCAAGTAATGAAAGTTTTTTGGAGTCTAGTTTGAGCATTCAAGCAGTCATTTGGTGGATGCTTCGTTCATTTACTTTTGCTCCAACCCTTTGGTTTGGACTAACCCTAGAAACCGATTTTCACTAATGTCTGAACGATATTCTGATTAATAGTTACTTGTTTTGTTTTGGGTGAACAATCCTAATATAAATTTCATCCGTCACTTTTGTTGACTATATTGCCTTTGATATTTGCAGGCCTGCGGCAATGTCAACCCAGCTTACCATCTTTTATGGTGGAAATGTTAGCGTGTTTGATGCAATTCCGCCAGAAAAGGTTGACTCTCCTCAAGCTTAAACTACTTATATTGATTTTCATTTTGATAGAGATCATGTAATGCATGTTTAGGTCCGTGAAATCATGCTAATTGCTGCGGCGGCGGCTAAACCTGAGGATATGAAGAGCAGCGGGAGCTACCGCCCCTCTTCACCAGCTCTTACAAGGTCCCCTTCACTGCAAAGTACTGCCACTGCTTTGGCTTCACCCAAGCCTCAGCTCTACCCAATGCAGCAAAACCCGCTTTGCAAGTTGCAAGCTGGTAATAATCTCTGCTCACAAGACTCTGACTAATTGATAGCTTCAACTTTTTTTGGGCCATAATGACAAAGCTGTAGCTTGACTAGTTCCTTGCTTGCACATCTTGGGTCAGATTTACCAATTGCTAGGAGGCACTCCCTGCAGCGATTCTTTGAGAAACGGCGCGATAGGTATGACGGAAAGCAAAAGCTCCCTCTCTATTTGAAACATCATAAAACGTTTCTTCTTCTCAAAATTGGATCTTTAATTTCACATAATAGTGCATAGTAACCTGTCTTAACTTGATAGCTTCTATAGGCAAGCTATAAGGGATAGATTGATCAAGCTTTAAACAGACCATACTTTATTAAACCTTTATCAGCAGGACTTCATGCCATCGCATATGCGACTGATCAGTGCAACTAAATGTTGGGTAAAACAAGCTGAGTAAGTTGTTCTTCTTGTGCCGTTTCCTTTTCCATTTGGGGTCAGGTTGGTGAGCAAGACACCGTATCCAAATCCATCAGGATCAAAACTGGCTGAAGAAAAACAAACCGGTCTCGGAATGATGGCTTCCTCTGATGTCAGTCATGGTGAAAAGCCCCTCATGCCTCAGGAAGAGAATCAGCTGAAGGCCACAGCGCAGCTTGCCTGACCTTTATCTATAACAAGTGTAACATGTCTCGTGTCATTACGCATCTAATGTTCGTTCCCGTGTCTGTTGTGTGTGCCGGTGTGTTGCCCCGGATGTATCTGTGTCTGCGCTAATGCAAAGCATGTTGGACTATGATGCATGACGTCTTAGGACACGAACATGTGACTAGTTTCTGATCACCTTCGTATGAACGAAGGATGTCTACGTAATTGTTTGTCCTCTTTTTTCTGCGCAATGGGATGTCCTTGTTATAATCTAAAGCTCAATCACACCCAATAGGACCTCCAAAATGGAGTTTAATATCATCACTTGTAGATGATGTGCGATGGTGCTTTCGGTAGGTGGTGATTATTTCATGTGGGCTTTGGCAGTTTAATCTTTTGTCTGCTTAAACATGGCGTTAGGTGGTTGCTTTCTTTCCTTTCATTTCTCTAGTTGGGACCGGTTCGATAGGTGACTTGCTTCTGTGTTGGTTGGGATGGGGGGTGAAGTTGGCAAAAAACGTTGGCTGGCGCATGTGCTCTTATTAATTCATTGAAGCAGTTGTCACTTCCCCGTCATATTGGCTTTTGGGTCTTTAATATAGTTGCATTTGTCCAAGCTATATGTTAGAAAGTTTCTTTGCTTCGTTGATTCATCGTGATTTAAGGATGCAAATCTCTCTTTCTCGACCCTTCCTTGGCAAAACGCGCGCCGCACGCTCCCGCACCTGAATCTACACAGCACAAGCTCGTGTGGACAAACCTGGCGAAAAAGAAAGAAGTGTTTGGCGAGTAACAAGAAATAGTTCGGTTCGCCATGCCAGCGAAGACCTGCCTCTCCCTTCACCATTGAGCACATGATATGTATGGAACAGGCCAGGAATGATGAGCCGATTTCTATACTGTCATCGGATCAATGCGTGCATTAAAAACAGTTGTCGACCAGCAATGAACCTAACTAAGTTCCTTGTACGAGAGCTATCTATCGTCTAGCTGCACAAACTCCTCGCTCTCTCCTAGCATGGCATTTGTATGATTCAGCCAAGGGAAGAAGCACAACTCTTCGAATATCAAATTCCTGACTGACGACAAAATAAAGCCACGAATGCCCAGAAAAGGGCGTGGAGCGGCAAAGGCATGAACAGAGGGATTAGAGACTCGCAATTTTCACAAGAAGAAACATAGGCTGATGTGCCACAGCACTGTTCTCGTTCAAACAAAAACAAGGACAACAGACCATACAAGCCAGACTAACCATGATAAGTTCGATTGAAAAAAAAAAAAAAACAAATAAAAGCAAAGAAACGAGAGAAAAGGACTGAAGTATGTAGCTGTGATAATGGTCTGGACTGTAACATATTGCAGACTCACTAGCTATGCTGCATTGTTTTTCAAACTTGGTAAACAAACGAAGAGGGGACAGACAACCGTTTCAACAGACACATGATGGTCTTAGTGAACACTCCGCAAAATTCCATGCATGTAGCCTGCAGTCATGACCAGAGAGACCACGGACACTACACCTGCTGGGAATATCTTCCCCGATTTCTTAAAGCGCAAGCCCATTACTCCCAGAAGGGCAGCTGATATACCTGAAAATCAAGATCGTACATACAAGTCTCAATCATAATGACACATGTAAGACAATAACGTTTAGTCATAAAAGAAGGGAGAAGGAAAGACGCGATGAATGAGAAATGCAAATATAGCTGTTAATATCCTAGTTCATGCCCTGCACTCAGAAGTTTCCTCTCTTATAAACTTAATCTGACCATCCTCGGACTTCGTACTATTCTACGCTTTTCCGGAATAATTCAAGTAACTCAATGCACAATATCGCCAGATCTGGTAATGCTTGCTCCAGAAAACTACTTAGATCTTCTAGAAACCACAAATGTGCTCAAGTTTATGTTGATACAAAGTTCTGAACGCTTAATTCTTTTTAAGGCAACACTGGCTAGTCGCAAATTACCAGAGGAAAGTCATATGCTGCAGCTGCTAGACAATTGAGAAGTTTGGAAATTCTCAAGACACTTGTCTCCTCCACTAATATTAAAGCCAAATACCACATTGCCAATTTATAACAATACGAATGTCCCTTGCAAAAACCATAGGTATTATTATCTGGGAAAAAAGAAAAGGGGGGGGGGGGGGGGGAACAAGAGGGCCAAATTCACACATGACATAACGAATATAGGCTCCTCATCCATCGATAGTTCAGATTATGCAACCCAAAATCAATAAGGAACAATCTTTTTCTCCATTTTTTGCAAAAGCCAATGAAGCAAAATGATTCTGAAGCAAGTAAGATCACTCACCCAGCCCTATAGAAGATGCAAAAACCGGATTAGAAGGAAGCTGAGTGTAGACATAGTACAATACTGCCGCTGACAGACCTCCAGCAGCAAGAGACTTCTGACTTCCACTCTTCATATACCCCATGACTCCACCCACTGTAAAAGATGAACCATGGTTAGATCAAGGCAGCAACTGCAAGATAAACAGGAGGAACTCAAGATCCAGAAATGCAAACTCGGCAAAATGAAGGAAGAGGTGTTGCTGCAGGAGATCTTGCGAGAGTACAGGAAACTTGAAAGCATACTGGCAACAACTGCTTTATTCAAAATGTTGAAGATATTCAAGAGTTGTTTGACTGCCTTATAAAGCAGCTAATACGAGATTAAATGTTCTTCGTATTTCTGAATTTGTATTTAGCAAATGAATTACAGGTCATTACACTGTTCTGAGCAAATCTAAGTTATAAATGGACTTTAAAGATCCCAGAAACAAGTGTAAACACATCAGAAATCATCATCTCCAAATTTTCTTAAGATGGCTACAGAGAGTGTATTGACAGCAACGCAGAAAAAACACCCGTCTCAATAGTTGTCAATTTAATCTACCAAGTCGTTATAGAACTCACTCGGTAACAATGGATGTAGATACTTAAGACATTTCATCCTAATAGTTTCTGCTAAACCTTGCCCACTCTTCAAACTATGGAGCTAATTGATATTAGAGATCAAGCTTAATTAGTCATCGTCAAAGTGAAATAACTAAGGACATCATTCCTACTAATCACATTCCTGACACACTAACATATATTCCGCGGATTAACAACCTTCCTATAAGATTAAGTTCAGTCAGCCATGGAAATGCAACTAATGATTCCACGCACTCCAACACATGACATTCGCAATGAAGATGCCTATCCCTTTAATCGAACTAAGTGGACATTGAAGGAGCATTAAAACCAATGAAAAGAGGATGTCAACACAGTCCACGCGCAAGACTCCATAAACTCAAATCCAACTACATAAATTAACCTTAAATCAAGTGCTTAACCAGCACAAAGAGAAAAAAAAATAATCTAACAATCAGCAAACAGAGTAATTACCGAATGAAATTTCACTGTACAAATGACATCAAGCAAAAGCTAAACGCGAGACAGGACTTCACCTCCAACGAGCGCAGCATAGCCCAGAGTCAACTTCTGCGACATCGACATCCCCGGCTTCTTCTCGCTATTGCCCTCCGACGATCCCCCTTCACCCTTGCCCTTACCCTCACCACCACCGTCTCCCCCTCCTCCTCCTCCTCCTCCGCCGCCTCCGCTGCCACCCAAATCGCCGAACCCACCACCGCTAGTCGCGTCTGGCTCTACGCTTATACCCTTACCCTCCGAGTCAACGGTGAATATGCCCTCTGAAGTTCTAGAATCAGCCGACAAAACCCCGGGAGCTTTAAGACCCTTGGAGCGATTCGGCCTCGCGCTCAAGTTACAGCAAATGGGTGTCCTGGGGAGACAGAATCGGAGGCGAGATGGGCGAGCTTGAGAGCGTTGTCGCAGGGAAGAGAAGGTGGGCTGTTCAGGGAGAAAGAGAAGAGAAGACTGTGAGTTACGGAGCGTCAGCAAATTCTCCGCCATTTTGTTGTGGGTACAGCGGCTGCATTGCCCACGTTCTAGTTCGTGGAAGGACCGTGCAAAGACTCGATCTTTCTGGTTCTGGAACAGGAATTGGAGCGGCAAGAGGTCGAAAGGGCTTCAGCATTCTTTCGGTTCGGCCCAGTTTGTCGACACGATCTGAATCAGAGATTGGGCCCAATTCCCGCGAGGAGGTTCTAACTTTTCTAGTGCATCGAGAAGATGACGAATTGACGGTGAAGATGCCCTCCTCGCAAGGTAAAGAGATCTAAGGATTTGAACTTTAAATACTCAGCCGTGAAAATTGAGGAAACACAAAGGGAAAAAAAAAAGGTGAATTTAAAAAATATATTTAAAAAACATAAGTAGCGTTTGGTGAATCGAAATTAAAAAATGCATTAGGAAGGAACTTTAATTTAGTCGTCGTTTGAAAAAAATCACAATTCGTAGAACTTTTGCTAAGTTTTTTTCTTTTAAGTCTCGAAACCGCAAAGGGCCCAGCGCACGGGCTGCGGGGCTAAGCCCTTTGCCGATGACATCATGCGAGGTGAGGACATTTTCAAGATAATAATAATAAATAAAATTGTCAAAGAAATTAGCAAAATTTGATGAGGGCAAAGTTCAAATAAACAAATCTATCGATATTCCGGAAATGCTCGAAGAAATAAAGAAAATGTCTCCTCGACGTATATATAATAAAAAGTAGAATATAGGGGGCCTAACATATCGTCCATTTGGTATTAGAGAGATGTGTTTTTTTATTTTGATTTTGATTTTGATTTTGATTTGGTGGTTGCCTACCTACATCCTAGTGCGCTGTTAAAGCTAAGGTATCATCTTTTTTCCCTCCCTAAAAATTAAAACATCGATTTGTAAAAAAATCAAGGTTTAACTCTTAGGTGGCTTGAACACTTTTTGCGCCGTATGATCCCTCATAATGAGAACATATGTATGACTACTACCCAAGCGGGAGATCGCTAACCAGTACAGGACGGAATATGGTTATTTATTATTATTATTATTATTATTATTATTATTATTATTTTATGGCGAGATTGTGATATAATATAAAGTTAGAATTGTCGATTAAAGCTGTTCAAATAACGAACGTATGGTAATGTGAGCGGGCACGTGTTTTGATCACGGGACGTCCTCATTTTAATACTACGGTCCTGTATTTTTTTTTTTCTTTTTTCGTTTTGCTTTCCTTAATTCGCGATATGGTAATGCTAGCTAGTTAGGACGCTAGAGCGATGTTGCCTGTCCCAAGTGTCGCCCTACCTTAATGGGGGTTTACTTAATTAAGCCACGGGACACAACTAAAAGCTAAAACGTAAAACCATATTTTAATGATCGTTGACTTTCATAAGTGACCTGTGGGAAGAAATAGGGTTTGGCAAGACACATTTACGGCTGCAAGAGTAAACTTTTTTTTTTTTTTTACACAAGCGCACGGGTCGATCACATGCATGCTTTGCTAGTAATGTTTAGAATGCTCTTGGGACCCCTTTTTTTATTTTTATTTTTACTTTTGATCATCCAAGAAAATGATCAGCTAAAAATATATACGTAGACAATAAAAAAAAATCTATAGTTAAATGCAAGAAAACTACTTTCTCGTTTAAAATTCAGATTTTTATCCTTCAAAATATGATTAAATATAAGTGCTTGGATTTGAGATATTATCGCTAGCGCTAGGGCACGAGAAAGTTTATTGTAAGCTACGTCCACGTCTGGCTTTGGGCTGGGCTAGGGACCCCAGCCCTGGTCCCTGAGAGCCATGCCAACATATCTATCTATTTACTTTTGGTTACGTTTTTGTTTTTGAAAACATATTTGAAACATAAATATTTTTTTTTGTGTTTCTATTTCCGGTTACGATTTTTGAGAACATAAATGCGTTTGATAAAAAAAAAATACTTTTCTCACCAAAAGAAAGGAATGACGACGATGGCGGAGGGCACCGGAGGGCGGACGACAGGCGACAGACGGTGGCGGCGGCATCCGCGACCCGCGGCGGTAGCCGGCAACTGGATACCGGTCGGCTGATGCGGCGACAGAGAAAAGCGGTGGTGGCTTGCACGAAATTATTTCAAAAGTGTTCTAAAATTCAAAAGCAATTTTTTTTTGTTTCTTTTTTTTTGTCCAAAAGTGTTTCTTTTTTTTTAAAGCGGGAGAACTTTTAGAACATTTTTTTACCATACGCGTTTCTGTTCCAAAAGTGTTCCGGGAACAACTTTGGAACAAAAATACTTTCCAAGGTGTGTTATCAAACGCAGCTCAAGTCATTGGCTGGCTCCGTAGAGGCTAGGATCAAAATCAGCAATCGTGATCGGGGTTCCGACATTTGGGCTTAGGGACCCCAACAATCGAACCCAAGTTTCCCTAAGTCGAGACCTAGAACTCGACGCTCGAGTTCGAATTCTTGGCCCTCAAATCCAGCTTCCTGGCAATCAGGTTTGGGTCCCTCGAGGTTAGGTCTAAGACTTCAGCGCTCGTGCCCATGCTTTCGGCAATGGTTGCCCATGTTAGAATTCGACGCATGATCAAGTCGAAGTAAAACGTAAAGCTAGAAAAAGAAAGTGAGCCACGATATCTTATTCTGATACATTCTTAAACTATAGTTACGTATTCAACTATAATTAGCACATCTCACCTCTCGTTACATATTCAATTACGAGCGAAAAAAATTATATGTAATAGTAGTTATTCATGAGCCCAAGTCCGAACTACTAATGAAAAGTTACGGCTTCAATCATAAAAGCCCTCTAGTGTCGTTTTCTTATCTTTAGAGAGTATGAATCACATTCCAATAGTCCAAGCCCTGAAGGCAACGGATGAGCTGTGGTCCCCTTGTAGCTGGGTCGAAGACCCTAGCGCCTAGCCTCGAGCAACCTCAGGAATATAGGCATCGGAGCTTGGGTCCCCATAACCAAAAGAAGAAGAAGATTATTTACAATCTATTAAGAGCCTGTTTAGAATAACTTTCGGAATATCCTTGTTATTTTCTTGCCAAAAAAAAAAAGAAACCCGAGCTAAGATGTAAAGCCATCGATCCCACATGATTATAAACAAAATTCCATAACTCAAAATTAAATAATAGAAACCTAAACCCCTTTCAAGAATTGCTTTGTGTAGAATTATATACAAACCCTAATAACAAATCTCAAAGTTTACGATATTGGCGAGGATCAATTGGATAGATTTAGGGGTGAGCGTTTCTTGATCCGGTCCGGTTCCCTTCAAGAATTGGAAACTGGACCAAGGGTTCTAGTTCTCATTTTTCAGAACCGTGGATCGGACCGATCACCCCGAGAACCTGGAACGGAACTAGACCATCGATCCGGTTCTGGTTCAGCTCCAAAGAACCAAAAACGCAATCAAATTCCATTTAGCAATATGATGGAAACATCCTCCCGGTACAATCAATGGTCAGAAAATAGTTAATAAATTTTTTGAGAATATGAGAAAAACATATTCCGCTTGATATGTCTATTTTTTCCGTCATCCACTGACTCTACCGCAGTTCTAGAAGGTAGTGCTCCATCTCATTTTGAAGTAATCAAATATAGAATAAGTATGTGAAACAATTAAAGTTTGGTTAGACTCGTTTGTCTATCTAATCTCTAATTAATTTTTTTTACCCTGAAAAGTCATTGCATTCCCTTATTGTAGATTATGTGCCAGAACTTTATACGGTGTCCACTTTAATAGTTCTTTTTTGTGCTTGAAAATTCGTTTGATCTGGTCCGGTCCGGTTCTATGACCCTAAAATCGGGAACCGGACTGCTCGATCACCGGTTTCAATTTTAGGAATCGAAAATTGGACCGGACACCTCTAGAATCGGGAACCGGTCCGGTCAGGTTTGGACGGTCCGATTTGCTCTCTCCTAGATAGACTCAATCTCAATACATTAATATTGCCATTTGGTGCTTAAAGGACCTTTTGCGACCGTCATAAACTCGAAAATTTCCGATCCCGTATCAAGCAGCGAGTTCTATCGAGATATATATAATTCATGGTTAGATCAAAGGCGGCCTTTCTTTTCGAATATTCGACTCTCACAAGAGAGCCGGTTAGAAGACTATCCATATGCCGGATATTCCTCCTCATTAGAGCCAAATCTATCTACATCGGCCGGTCGGGAGGACAAGCGAAAATTAGAGGGTACTAATGGCCGAGACAGTCTCGAGAGGTTCACAACAAAGCCAGGGGGGGGAGGATAGGGCCCGAAAC
Organism: Rhodomyrtus tomentosa; assembly: GCA_028455895.1. Lineage (NCBI taxonomy): Eukaryota > Viridiplantae > Streptophyta > Magnoliopsida > Myrtales > Myrtaceae > Rhodomyrtus > Rhodomyrtus tomentosa. The sequence goes on from JAPCWY010000004.1 coordinate 40,866,329, forward strand.
CCGTGGGCCAGAACAGAGGAAGAACGACAGAAAAACAGAGGACAAGTCGACTCCAAAACGGACAGCATCCTCCGCCGGGGAGCTAAAAGTCAAAGGGCTAAAACCAGCACAAGCCCAAAAGAAAGGAAAGGGGAATTAAAAACTTAAGCATCTGAAGCCGCACGAGAAAAGAGATCGCAATCAGCGGCTTTATCTCTCACCCTGTTCATCTCTGTTTGGCCAGGTTTTATTTATTTATTTTATTTAATCCATCATTTCTGTGTTTTGGATTTTTGTTAAGGACGGGACTCGGAAGTCGGAACTTTGTTAATTTCATCCGATGATTGATTTTAGTTTTATTCTTTTTTTAACCTTTTCATCTTCTCCCTGTCTGAAGCCGAGAAGGAGCCAAATGCCCTGGATTCTGGGCATGTTGACTTGCAGGCAGAGTTGACAAGATTCCTCAACGAGGCTGAAAGTTAAGCATAAGTTTGGTTCGCCTTTGCTTTGCTTTTCTTTTCTCGCTTTGGCTTTCCAAAGGTCAGAACCAAGAACCCTACTACTCATTAAACAACATATGTTTACCTTCTTCTTTAGCAGAAATTCCCCCTTTGACATGCCAAAGATATTGAAATCAAGCCCCTACCCCTTTCTCTTTTTCCCCTCCCAACCCCCTTTTTTGCTTCTCTTCACTGTTTCACACACACCTTACGCTTGCTTTTCTCTTTGCCGATAAAGTGGGGGCACATTGACATTGTTGTGCGCAGGCTTTGCTTGAGACTCTGGGTTTTCTGGGTCGGGAGCTAGACCCGAATCCGAGGCCATCCGTAGCTAGAGTCAGCACCAGCTGCAGCAAAGGGGGAAGAGAAAAGTCAAAACAGCTCACCGGTCCAATCTTGGTGAGATAAGAAGAAAAAAAATTATGCCGAAAAGAAGAGCATACCCGTGACAAGAACCATCTTTCTTTTTTCTCTTTTGGTTCTTTAGACAAGAATCGATAAACCACTCGTGTGTTGTTGTTTGTGGGTGGACTGTCTTTGATGTTTTTTGTGGGTGGACTCTCTTTCTCTCACACACGCGCGCACACAGAGCTCACTGTTTCACTACACTAACGCTAGTGTCAACACCCAACGAGAGGACGGAGGGAGGGAGGGAGAGAGAGAGCGCGTAAAAAGGGAACCTTCCCTGCACTCTTCCTCCACAAGCTCCATCTCCACTTTTCTTTTGTTGGGTTGTTGTCTCTCTCTCCCTTCAAAGTCCAACCCCCATTCTTCTTTAAAACCCCCAAAAGGCCCCCACCCCCAACACTTCTCTATCACATTGCACTGCTCAGTGCTCACTACTCTCTCTGATCAGGACTTCCATTGTAGCGGCAAGAACTGCTGCCAGCAAACAAGCAGGTACTTTTTCCAATCTGTTCTTGAACTTGGCTCTTCCTTTTTGCTGCTTTGGGTGTGGGTGCTGAAGTTTTTCTGGCTAAATTTGCTTCATTTTGGGTTTTCTGCTCGTGGCTGATGGTCATGGTACTTTTTCCTATCTGCTCTTGAGCTTGGCTCTTCCTTTTTGCTGCTTTGGGCGTGGGTACTGAAGTTTTTCTGGCTAAATTTGCTTCCTTTGGGGTTTTCTGCTTGTGGGTGATGGTCATGGTTATCTTTCCTCGTCCTGCTCCAAGTCTGTGTTTCGAGTTGAAGCTTCTCTGACCGATTCTTCTGCTGTGGGAGCTGAAATTTCTTCTTTACTCCTAGTCCACAGCACACTGAACTTTGGTCTTCAGGGGTCACTCTTTGCTTGGATTAACATGGTCGCTTCGGCAAATCGAAAGTCAATTTTTCCCATGAAAAATTTCTCCAATCATGAACCTTGTAAAGCATTGTGCTATCTTCAACTAGTGAAAGCCTATTCATGAACAAGTAGATACTAGTAGATAGATGCTTTTTTGTTGCCATGCATATTTGTTTTCACCTCTAAAAGCGGAAACTCGAATCTTAGCTAATGAGCATATAACCTGTAGCTTATAGCTTCACTGATCGTTTTCTTGGTAATTGCAGGCTTCTTTCCACAAGTTGCTGCTCGACATGGACAGCCATGATCAGTGTGCTTCAAGATTGAGTCGAAAGAGGAAGTTCGAGTACCAAGAAGATGATGGAATCCTGGACTTGGATGATCTCAATCAGGACCTCCTCGAAAAGGTGCTCTCGTGGCTACCAACCTCTGCGTTCTTCCGCCTCACTTCGGTCTGCAAGAGGTGGAAGTCGGTCGCTGATTCCACGAGCTTCAAGCTCGCCTGCTTCGAGATTCCTTCCCGTCAGCCGTGGTTCTTCATGGTTGGCTCGTGCCTTGACAGGTCGGTCGTCTTCGACTTGGCCGAATCCAAGTGGAAGCAACTCAATCACCCATCCTTCCTCCGAAAGGACCTCGGCTTTATGCCCGTGGCCTCATCTGGTGGCTTGATCTGCTTCCGAAATGCCTCCGGGGACTTCATCGTGTCCAATCCCGTGACAGGGTCCTTCCGTGAGCTCCCGCATACTGAGAACCAAAAGATTCATGCCATTGTCATGCAAGCAAGTCCTGGGCCTTATCACTCTTTCGAGCTTGTATTGGTGTGTGGTGAATTCCCAAGGCTCTCTTTCAAGACTTTCAAGTCGGCACTCAATAGATGGGACGACGACAATCCGCTCAGCAAAAATCACGAAGATTCCGGGGAGACCGAAGAGGATTCTGTCTACTTCCTTAGTAAGGCGGGCAATCTGGTGGCTACCAATATGCTCAGAAGCCCATCAAAGCAATATTCATCAGTCATGACCATCAAGAATGGTCATGAGATTGCCTATTTCCTAAGCTCCTCGGGGAAGGTCGTGGCATGCAACTTGACAAGCAAGTGCTTTTCTGAGTACCCGAGGCTACTGCCTATTTGGTCCGAGTACTCCGTCGACATAGTGGAGTGCAGAGGCCAGATGATAGCTGTGGTCCTATCAGAATTCTTCGAGAGCGCAAGCCTCAGGATGTGGCGATACGATGAAGGTAACAGGTCTTGGCAGCAAGTCACGGCAATGCCGCCAGCCATGGCCCATGAATTTTACGGCAAGAAGGTGGACATAAACTGCCTCGGCGCTGGTGACCGGATATTGATATGCTTGAATTCAAGCGAGCTGTTTAGGTACATCCTTTATGATTCAGTTGGCAATGAATGGACTGAATTGCCAACCTGTGATGTAAATGGTGAAGCAATGGAGTTCTTGTCTGCTTTCTCCTTTGAGCCCAGGATTGAGGCTTCCGTGTAAAAGAAGAAGAAAAAGGAAGATTTAGTCGACCGCGGAGTGTTTGTACTCGAGGGATTAGGAGTGCTACTGATTTTTGTATTCTTTCTCATTTGTTTTGCTTAGTTTGCAAAGGTTGCTAGGCTGAGATTATGACTTCCATAATTTGTATTCCAAATTCATGCATCAAAATTTGTTTTTTCTGCTCAAGGCTGAATTTCTTCCAGAATGAATAGGCTGAAGCATATCCCTGGCATCACTCTTTCTTCAATCAATGAAGATCCAGCACTTTGCAACATGTAAAGCTGCAATGAATTATTGTATAGCAAGCTTTTTTTGCCTATGATAAAGATGATAATTACGTTTGAAAGTAAGTAGTTTACAGTTTAGGCCCTCAATAATACTGTAGTTTGGTCAGATTGATGACCATTTGATGATTAAGCATTGAATATGGACTATTGATGTCAACAAACTGCGAATGAGTGCTTAAACAAGTAGATAATTTTCAAGCTGAATTAGTCTGTCTTGTCATTCTACTTGTCTGGCACTATTTTTCAACTTAGTTTTGCAGCTGAATCATCTTTATGAGAAAGCGTTCCTTCTTTCATCAGAGGAACGGTCTCTCTGATTAAACACGGCCACATCGCTCATCTCTCGGCATCGCGAGAGAGTTCTGGTGCAGCTAGGCTCTCTTGCCCTCCAAGAAGTGGTTCGCTTGGCATTTGGCCTCAAAAGTCTACTCCGGGAGCTCGAGGTCGAGCATACCTCGAGCACGATTAAGGCAGTGCACTTTACTCTTTTCCTCTGATCAAACATGGCCACTTCGCTCATCTCTTGGCATTTCGACAGAGTGCTGGTGCATCTTTGGCTCTCTTGCGCTCCTCCAAAGTCAACTCCGGAAGCTCGACCATACCTTGAGCACGAATAAGGCAGTGCTCTTGGATGCTGACAGCAAACAGGCAGACAACCACTGGCTAAGTCTCTGTTTAGGCCGACTTAAAGATGTGCTATGCGATGGTGAGGGCATGCTTGATGAAATTCACTGTGAAGTTCTCATGAAGCAAGTCAACAATCAGCATGGCAACCTGGGTGTAAAGGTGGGATGGCGTCTTTTCCAGCATACAACCTCAAACGCTTTTCTTATGAAGAATTACGTGATTTTATTCAAGAAAAGGGTGATCAAAGAAAGAACCAAGAAACTACGTCCTGATCTCACAGAGATCGGGAATGGGATCGTTGCAAAATGTCAAAAGCAGTTTCCCCTCGCCGTGAAAACATTGGGAAGCGTACTGTATGCTGAAGATGGCGGCGGAGATCGGGTACTTATTAGAGCCATATTGAGGGATCATGGTTAGCAGAGGATGACATTCTACCTCCACTTACGTTGAATCATGTTCATTTGCCCTCCCAGTTGAAGCAGTGTTTCGCCCGATCAATTTATGGAAAAATTTCCCAACACGCTAACTTGTTCTTAAGTCATCTATGGATCTGCTCTGAGCTCGTTCATCCATCAGGCAGAAGCCAATCAAGGGAGGTCTTTGTCTATACACATATAAAGGAGCTCTCGTCAATATCCTTCTTTCAGGAATTCAAGGGTGTCAATCCCTAGTTTTACTTCAACATGCTCGATGCAGTGCGCACGATCTCGCGATATCAGTTCGCAGGAAGTGGTTGTTAGATTCAAAACTTTGCTACCAAGAAGCTAATGTTCGCTAGGTAAGCTCTCTCTCTCTCTCGCATCCCGGCGATTGAAATCGATGGCTAACTAATGATCATCGCTAGGTCAGCTCTCATTCATGTTTCTACTGGACATATGCAGCTTGCACATTGTGAAATGCAGCAAAGCAATCCAAAGATTATCGAATCGTGCTGCGGTTGCATCACAGGTCGGGCTGATGTACTGTCTGAGGAATTCATTTGTAAGCCAAGAATCGATTCTATTTCCCCCATGAAGCAGATACCAGTTAATGCAAATTCAAGACAAATACACTAGTCATCATTGATTAGTGTTTTTTTTTTTTTTCTGAATACATGACTCTGAGAACTGCTGCTCTTGTTCTTCTTCTCTGAAATATTTGGTCACATTGACATTACTACAAGCTGGAACTTTTCTCGTTGGCAAAATGACACAAATAATTCCTAAAATTTTACAGAATGTGCAATTTAGTCCTCGAACTTTTAATTTATTCAATTTAGTCCCTCAATTTTGATAGAATGTGCAATTTGATATCTAAATTTTTGACTTGTTCAGTTCAGCCCCCGAACTTTTAGTAAATGTTCAATTTAGTTCCCGAACTATATGAAAATGTTCAACGTTATCCATGATCTTAAATTAACAAAATGACTATATTGAACATTTTACTATAATTGAGGGATTAGATTGAACATGCACTAAAAGTTTAGGGACTAAATTGAACAAGTCAAAAGTTTAGGGACCAAATTACATATTCTGCTAAAATTCAAGGATGAAATTGAACAAATTAAAAATTCAGGGACCGAATTGCACATTCTGCCAAAGTTCATGAACTATTTATGTAAATATCCCTTTTTCTTTTGAGCCTTGAAGCTCGGCAGAAATAAGGAGGTGTGTGGGTAGAAAATAGAAGGGATGATGGCACAAGTGTACCGACTCCCGAGCTTTGGCCCGAGCGTAATGCGGTCTTTGAAATTTGGCCCAAAGTATAATGTTGACGTCCCTAAATTATCGGTTTATTCAATGTGGTTCCTGACTATTGGTGAATGTCTAGTGCAGTCCCTAGACTCTATTGGAAAATGCTTAAAATTCAAGATCCACGTTGAATAAATTAAGAATTTAAGAACGGCATTTCACAATGGAACAAAATTCATGCGCCATTTACGTCACTTTTCGAAAAATAGAAATGGAGGGTGCCAACTGCCAATGCAGTGCTGGGCTTTAAAGTTAGGGCATCGGTTGGTCAGAAAGTATTTGATTGTCCAATGTGGCCGAGCCAAGCCCACCATCACTTTACCTCGGAGTCTTGAGCCACGCAACGAAACTCATATACATCACCGCAAGAAAATTCACCACTTTTTAACGTGAAGGTTGTTTTTTTTTTTTCTCCCTTTCCTTTTAAATCCGAAACAACGTGAAGATTGTTTAAAAAGTCCTAAACTACCGCATTTTTATCAATTCAGTCCTAAATCTTTTTGTTGCACCAGTCAGTTCATAAAAATTATCACGTTTTGTCAATCAAGTTCATTGAATCAATTTTGACTAGTTCCTACTGTCGCGACCTAAAAAAATTAGGCTAATGGATTATTAAGTCAATTAAATTAACTAACCTAATTCAGACCCCCCCAAATCTTACCAAATCGCAACTTTGGTTTATTTATAAAAAAAAAATATTCAATTGGAGCTGCCACTAATTATTTATGGTAGGTCGATTAGAAACCTATAAAAAATAGCGAGAGAACTATTTTATCTCTACGAACCGGAGAAAATAAGTTTGGGGACTTGGTTACGTTAACTTTTTAATTAACGTCCTTTCGATACTAAATTTTCATGAAAAATCCTTAATTCGATGATTTGAATTTTCTTGGGTTTTCTTTTATTAAATGCAATGCTAATGCAATCTATTTATATGACATGTGAAATGAAGAGGAAAAAATTATGACATGGCATAATGACGTGGCAAGTATACATGACGTGGTATAATGAAGCGACAAAAATGCATGACGTGGCATAATGACATGGAAAACATGATAATACAAGCTAAATTATATGATATGCAATGCAAATGATTTTTTTTTTATTTTCGGATTTATGAAAAAATGAAATGCAAAAGCTATCCTAATTTAAAAGAAACATAATCTAACTTATGAAAAGCATGGGATTTTTTGGGGATTTTTTAGGAATTTATTTGAGCATGAAAACAATGAAAATTTGAACAAAAATAAACAATATTGCTTATAAAACACCTTTAAATCCGAAAATTCGATTTTATTCACAACATCCCCGAGATTAGGGTTAGCAATTGAATATTTTATAGAATAAACGTCGTCCCTATATACATAGGGCAAACCTTGAAATTTTATTTAGGAATTAGCGATCCGCTTCTCAAGATTGAGGATTTGATATATAATTCACACATACGGGCACAATCGTACTTCGAGATCGAAGTCATATGTTATCTTTAATGTACGTTTTTTCGAAGGGGCAAGGCACAATTAGGAGCATGTGTTATGGGCAATATTGTTTATTAAAGTATAAATTTTATAAACAATCAAAACAATTAAACATGACAAAAATAAAAATGAAAAGACAACGATGAGTCAAATTGATCTGGATTTTCGAAAATTTAGAGGGATGGCCGAAGATATGAGATTAGGGATACATCTTTCATCATCCAAAGTTTGTTCCAATTTTGATTGGGAAAATTATCTTTAAGGTTCGGAAAAATTTAGGGTGCGTATGGAAACGTTTCTGTTCATGGGCAATATTTTTGAACATAAATATTTTTTTTTATTTTTATTCCCGGCTACGTTTTGCGAGAACAGAAATGCTTTTAATAAGTAAAAAAAATAATAATTTTCTCCGCAGATGGCGGCAACCGGAGACTGGCGGGTACAATGGTCGGTGGATGGTAACCATGTCGGCGGCGGTGGGTGATGATTCCAAAAGTGTTCTAAAATCAAAAAGCAAGTTTTTGTTGTTTCTTCAAAAATGTTCCTGACGTAAAAGTGTTCCGCGAAACACTTTTGGAACATTTTTTCTATTCTAAAATTGTTCCGGAAATACCTTCGGAACAAAAACACTCTCTCTGGAGAGTTGCCGTACGCACCCTTAACTTCCAGGTAATTCTCAAAGATAGATAAGTGTTCAACCCACGTCAAATCCTATCTCTAATCGAAACGTATTCAGATGAAACTGCAAGAGACAAGATAAATGTCAAACAATTATCCCAACTAACCTGTTTCAAACAATATTCCAGCACACCGAGCGGCCTTGAGATTGTTCCGGCGAAACGAGGCTGAATAGTGGTGCAAAGAGTGCTGGACAACGAGATTGTTCGGACAGAGGCGGTTTGGCTTCAAGCTTCGTCTTGACCACAAATTACTCCGACCCATTAATTAAACATTGGTGCACCGAACAGGTTGGGATGTATCCAAGTGTTGTCCTTCACGGCAGAACCTGCAAGAAGAATTGTCAATGCAAGAGAAAAGACTCAACTTAGCAATCTCAGCCGAGCACGAAGATGGAGCTTGGTGGTTATTCTGATTATGCAAAACCGTCCAGTTAATGATTGGATGCTACTAGTTGGCTCATTGGATTCAAGGAGAGCAAAGGTGGCAGGATCTAATCAAGATCCTCAGATTAGTAACTTTGCCGTTATCGAAATACCGCAAACCGTTTGGAAAGTCTCCTCCGATTGGATTGCGAGTGCAGTTCTTGATCCAAGTTCGGAGGGACTTCTTTGCTTAACAAAGGCTTTGGTGAGGCATCACGGCAGGATTGTTTCGTCGACGCTCGGTACTAAAACGGAGACCGACGTAGTCTGAGAATGGGACCTCATAGTCAACGAAATAGAGAATCCACTTCCCCTTTCAAAATCAGCTTCTCCTTTGTCATATTCTTCTCTCCTCTACGACCTTTGGTGAACCTGCAAGACAGCCACAAAAATTCTCTCTCGTGTACCTTGCACTCTCTCAATTCTGCCTGATCGATCTTTCAACTAGCGAGCTTCATTAGGCATGGACGAGGAAACTCGTAGATGGATCTGCGGATAGTCGAAGTGAACGGTCAAAGTGGGTTTTCTTGACTCGATTAGGATTTTGCTTATGTATTCCAAGTATCCGCAAGCAAATTTTGGGGATCAACCTGCAAAACAGAAAATTGGTGTGGACTGACGGATTGATCAACCAAGAGAAGAGAGCTTCAGAAGGCGACAAATCGGCAAAGATTCCGACGAGGCCAGCCCGCGGAGAGAGACACTGCTTGGCTTGAAAACATGCAAAACAACTTTTGTCGTCACGATAACTTGCGATAGGCGCGTGGCGCGTGGCCCGTGGTCGACAATGAAGAGAAAAACCAATGGAACCTCCCCCAACGTCCACTATGTATTCCTCTTTTGACCAGCGACTAGTCTTGCGCAAGGAGACAAAGTCTCCACATTTCCCATGCGCAGAAACATCTCCTTCTCTTCAGAAATCTCTCTCTGTTTCTGCCGTGTTCTACCTCTTGTGGCATGCTTCTTATGTGCCGTGTCTTCAATGAATCTGGTCCTCTCGAATAAAATTGGAATCCCCTTTTAACCCTAATCCATAACAAGGTGTATTTAGAGAATATTAGGGCAAGCTATAGGGTTTAATCCGCACTGTCGAATTAAAAGACTTCGAACAAGATAATAGCCATGGGATTTTTCAAGAGTCCGAATCTTCTTAAACTCCTCATGAATTTCAGTCTACAAGAGTGATGAGACGGGCCGACGAAGTTTAGGCTCTTGCGGGCTTAATTGGGCAATTCCGGGCTCAATTGGGGCTTGTTCTGATTAATGAAAATTTTATTAAAAGCCTTTATATACTAAATAGACTTGACTGAATTAAATTGAGTTTGAAATGAGTCCATATAGCTTAATAATTTTCGGCACAACTTCATCCCATTTTGCTGGAAATCTCCACCTTAGGTATGGTCCAGTTGCTTGTCAAATGAGGCTCAAATGCTTGACCTCTAGCCTAAATGCATGACTGACCAAAATAAATAAATAAGCATCCAATGGATGAGGATTTAATTTTTGCGAGAATTGTAACTAACTCTCATTTTGTGAAATAAAATGCATGATTTTATGAAATCAAAATTTAAGTGTCAACACCTACGTGACACAGCTGATGCTAACATAATTTTTTCCTTATTTCTCTCCTTTACTCTATTTTTCTTTTGTTACCATGGCTGGCGAGGGTCGCTGCCCTCGCCTATATTTGGGCAAGGCCATCTTGCTCGCATGCGAAGTAGATTTGGCAAAGTTACCTCACTCGTGATCGGCGACCCTCTTGGTCACATTGAAAAAAAGACACAAAAAAAGAAAAGGCAATATTTTTAAAAAAAAACTATTAAAAATTATCCACGTCGTCCCCTAATATGGCAATCACGAGGGCTTTAGGGCTTTATGCCTCAATAAGAGTGCAATCTCTTATGATATTCGATTGCGACCTCTTAGAGGTAGCCATTCGGAAGTAATTTGCTTGTGAATCTCTCGGTTGTGGCGTGGGATTAATCTACGGTCGAACCAAATCAGATAAAACGATTTAGTCCGGCACATCCAATCCAAAGGTTCTATCATAACGTCCGACAGCAACATATAAATAACGCGACGTAGATTCGATCCGGCTAATATTTTTGGGTTGGAAGTTGTTAGCTGCCGATACACGAGGATTCAATACCAAAACCAAAACCAAAACCAAAATGAGAGGTTAAAGGGGCCAAGAACTTCAAAGACAACTCAACGAAACCCTAATGACCAAGGAACAAAATTATGTCGCATTTCATTTTTCAAACAGATGAACATAAACAAAATGCCGAATGAGAAATTCCAACGAAAAACTCAAAAAAAAAAAAAAAGTGGCAACAGGTGTATGCGTACACGTGTATACGTATGGGCTACAACTTGATGGATGGAAGGTGATGCATGCCATGAGGGGGAATACGTCATGGACGATGCATGCATTAACGCGAAACCGCGGGCTCTTTCCCCGACGACGTGTCCCCTGTTCAACGTGGAGACAAGCAGCCTCCTCTCCACGCCTCTCCTCTCCTCTCCTCCCTCCACGACATCCCCATCTATTATTAGCCAATTCCCCGAAAACCCTTTTTTGGATCCTCGTCACCTCTTCCCTTCGCGGCCCGCGACATTTTTCATATGATGATCGGTTCGAGCTTCTCGCGACTACATGGCTCGATACACGTCGAGAAAAATCCGAAGTAGCACGACGAACAAAGAAAATTATTGAAAAGGCTTTAAAATCTATTATGCTTTTGCCAATTCAACCTTAAATATTTTCACGTTTTGTCAATTGAATTCATCCGATCAATTCTGGCCGAAAATCGCCGATATAGACGTCAGCCGTTTTTACGTGGCATCGTAGATGATGATATATATATATATATATATATATATATATATCAATTTCTTTGATTAATTTGTCTTTTTCTTTATTTGTTTTTTAATTACAATTTATGGCCGATGAGGGCTACGTCACCAAGCCATAGGAGAGTGGTTCATTGGCCTTGTCCGTGGCCTGTGAGGGCATTAAGACTCTCGCCTAGATTTGGGTGAGGGCTGCAACGCCCTTGCCCAGACCTGGCCTCTATTATGGCCAACGACCTCCACAATTATTAAAAAAAAAAGAAGTATAAAAAAATTTAAAAAGTATCAAAATATTTTTAAAACTTATTCATGATAGCAGCGAAAGTACCATATAGGACGGCCAACGTCCACGTCATTGATTTTCAGTCAAAATTGGCTGGATGGACTCGATTGACAAAACATGAAATCGTTTTGGACTCAACTAATAATTGAATTGGCCAAGGTACAATAAATTTAGAACTTTTTGAATGATTTTCCCCGCATGCCCTTACACGACAATCTTCTCTCTAAGTTCATTTTCCACACATACACACACCAAAAGTGTACATATAAAAGCCCATCTTGATCTAGGTGCATGTACACATAGTCACTCTTAGTGGACCTAAAAAGTTTGTATGGTTGGGTGATGGCAATGGCAAGTCCCCTCCCTCTTATTATATTTGCACAAAAGGGATTGGTCATTGCTGGTTTTCATTGGTTGCAACTTGTCAATCAAAGCCACAACCCCCCAAAAAAAATTGGATGCAACAAAAGCATTTGTTGGAATTATGTTGGGGGCCGATTGAAAATCGTATGGTCCAACCTTAATACCTAAAAATCGAAAAATAAAATAAAATAAAGTATTGTAAAAACAAGGGTGGTCCCACCGCCTTCCCCCCCACCCACTTATAGCGGAAAGTGAGTATTCACTCTGTGGGGATTACCTTCATCCTCAATTAATGGTCAAAATTGAATTTTTCCTATTTATTGCCACCAGAAAGATTTCGAGAGGGAGAGGGAGAGGGAGAGGGAGAGAGAGATTATTATGAAATTGAGGGATGGAAATCGGATCAACATTTGTTTTTTTTTGGTCAGAAAAATCGGATCAACATTGACCGCCCACTAAAGAGCAGAAAGTACAAATTAAGGGTCCAATTGCACAAAAAAAAGATTTGACCCGCTCGAGGTTTCAAACTATTGCGAATGGCGACCCTCTAGTCTCCCATCTATATCCATGGCGACATTTGATGGCTTAGCGGATAACTTCTTTGTGTTCTATATGTATCCATTTATCCTCGTCTTAACCTCAGATGTTACATATATAGGAGCAAAGTGTACGAGATTAGAATGACCGGATGCGTCGTGTTTTCGCAAATTTGGAATTTTTTTTTCTTTTTTGCCGATATTGATTATTAGGTGATGTGAGAGATGATGATGCATTTTGATGTCCGAAACAGGATAAAATGCCACATCCCTAAAGATCGTCAGAGACGAAACGACCGATTTGAGCCGGTCTAGGTTTAGAAATTCCACCGATGAGACGAGGCTTAGCATTGATCGTAATTTACATATATATGATCATACTACTGTAGTATATAGTGTGCAAAGATCTTGTTTGGACTCAACGTGCAATGGATCGAACTATCCAAGTTATCGGATTTGATGGATCTCTCCTAGCTAATCACTCATTTTTACAAATGAAATCATTCGAGTCATACATAGGTTCAAGGAAAAATTACCAGAAAAATCTTAAATCTATTTTTTTGTTAAAATTAAATTTATTACACTTGTGCCAATTCAATTCTAAACTTTTTTTGGTGTTAATTCAGTCCTAAATGTTCTGTATATATGCCAATGTAGTCATAAATCTTTTGCATTTGTATAATTTAGTTCATCAGCCAAAAATTAAGAGGCAATCGCATATGAGGATGCCAATCGTCCTACATGGCACTACTGGGCGTTGACATGAATTTTTTATTTTACACTTTTTTTTTGTGTTTTATTTGAGGCTGACAAGGGTTGCCGGCAAAGAGAAAAATAAAAAAAATACAAAGGGAAAATATAAATATAAATAAAAAAATTATGGAAAATTATCCATGTCGGCATCGGTGTCGCCATGTTAGCCAGCTGTCACTTATGTCTGGGATTTTTTTATTATTATCAAAATTGACGAAATAGACTGAATTGACACAAATTAAAAAGATTTAACTCGATTGGCAAAAAGAAATATTGATGGCTAAATTGACACAATTATAATAAATTTATATATAAAAAAAAATAGGTAATTTTCCTTAGATTCAAAGCGTGGAAAGATTTCGTCTTGCGACGGAAGAACAACCAAAAGTGGATCCGAATTCCAAATTACATGGGCATTACGTCAAGTGCTACGGAGATCCCGAATTTATCTAGAAAAAAAAAATAATTAAAAAAGAGAAATAAAGAAGCGATGAGGAAGACATTGTCCGATTTAGGCCGTTGGCCAATTGGTCGCCATCGAGATGGTCCTTTACCTACGATTTTTGGGTTGCTTCTAAGCTTTTGCCGGCGAATTTATGGGGCCAATATAGTTGACTCACCTCGCTCTCTTTGTCTCTTCTCATTGATTAAACATAAATACATTCACATTGAGGTTGAGGTGACGAGGAGAAGAATTTATGGTTGGTGGCCCATTGCCTGGAGGTTAAAAAAAAAAAAAGAAAAAAAAAAAGAAGGACTTTCGCTCGATCTGCAACCGTTAATGCGGTACGAGATTCTTCATGTGACATTGATCACATGCGAGGTTTGGTTCTTTTACTGCCCCTCTTGATTTCGATTGACGTTCCAGACGGAGCTTCAATTTGCTCGTGTAGGTGTGGATTACAAATCTTCTCTAACCATCTACTAGCGTTGGAACAGGCGCGAGCTTTTGATCTCGCGTCGACTATGTATGGAGATGAATGTACCATTCTATGGAAGCAATCTGGTGATTAGTGAATTTAATGGATTTGTAATGGGTAGTTATTAGATGTCCCCGATTGAGATAGTTATTCGACAAAAATAAATCAACGGGTAACTTTATTTATTCATTTTCATGAAATGATAGCTCAGAAAAAAAAAAAATAGAAAAGACCTAGACAAATGACACTTTTGACTTAAATGTAGAATATATGGATTAGCAAATGGGAAATGCCAAAATGGTTAAATTGGTCCAATCGGAAGCAAAAAGAATAGTCTTGGTTGAAATAATAAACAAAATATATTTGATAGATTAGAGAATATTTTTAATAAGATATTTTTCAAATCGTATATTTGTCGTGAAATAAACATAGCGTTTGATTTTATACCTCTGGCGATAATATTCGCATAATTTTCTAATGAGTTGAAGATAATAAAGAACAATATTTTTTTTCCATGAACAACTTTGATAGCAACGTCAAAAGATTATGTTTTTGGCCAAAAAAATAAAATCAAAATATTATGTTCGGCCAAAAAGAAAAAGTCGTTTAATTTTGTCTTTTTGCCTTCATTCCCACGTGGAGAGCTCCTTCTGATTGGAGCCTTTAAGGTATTCCCACGTGTCACTACTGTCAGCAGACTCAGCACCTCCTAGTCGCGAAATATGGCCGTTCGATTATGACTAGTCACATCAGGTCCGTCATTTTGCACAGCGTTTTGGGCCTCTTATGCAAAATACATTTTAAGAAAAATGATATAAATAATATCTGAACTTTAAATAATGTAATCTCTAAAATTTGAAATTGTTACATGTGATTCATGGGCTTTACCGCAATTCCATAATTTTTAATTTATTCAATATGATCCATAAATTTTTGATATATAATTAATTTAGTCTCTATATTATATAAAAATATTTAATATCATCCATGAATGTTAATTAATAAAGTACAGCATCGGGCATTTTCATATAATTCAAAGACCACATTGAGAATGTACCAAAAAGTTTATGGATCACATTGAACAAATAAAAAATTAAAGGATC
Source organism: Rhodomyrtus tomentosa (assembly GCA_028455895.1). Lineage (NCBI taxonomy): Eukaryota > Viridiplantae > Streptophyta > Magnoliopsida > Myrtales > Myrtaceae > Rhodomyrtus > Rhodomyrtus tomentosa. The sequence goes on from JAPCWY010000004.1 coordinate 40,881,625, forward strand.
ACGTTATATATTAAGCTAAAGTTCAAGATCGCATTATACATCGGGCTAAAATTTAATTACTGTTTTTATGGTTTTCAATGTATCTAGCGGAATTTACCCAAAGTAAAAAACAATTGATAATAACAAATTCTAATTTTTGTAACTTTACTATAGTAATATTATTATTTGTCTGTACATTTTATTTCCTTGGATAATAAAAAGAAAATTAGCCGGATCAAATACATACCACCGTCCCTATCGTTTCTAGAAGTAGAACAAATTCTCGTGGCGACTCAATTGGAAGACATTAAATTGGAACCGTGACAACAATTTTAAAGCAACAGTTTCATTCTGGGTTTTCAAATTGACTGAAGTATTTTTTTTTTCATCTTAAGATGTATTTGTTTCACTGAAAATTTCATAATAAAAGAAAATATATTTCATAAAATTTATTTTCTAGTAAAATGGATAGATTTTAGAGAAAATATCACAAAAACTTCAAATTAATACACTCAAGATATATTTTTTTCTCTTAGTTTTCATTTTACCGTCAAATTACCGGGTTTGATGACACGTATAACTATTTGAGATGCTTATCCTATATTTGTCATAGATGTACCGACTCAGTATCCTTGACATTAAAATTCAATTTAACAAAAACTAACTGATAATAAATTTATCACATGTAATATCGATTTAGGATTTTGGTGGTAAAAAATATTTTTGAGAAAATTTGTTATAAATGTATCATTTTGAATTTTTTTTTTTTTGTAAAAAAATTAGCTTGAAGTTGTTTCAGGAGAAACATCCCGCACAAAAGATCTTTCGTCGAAAGTTTGGATAATCGGCTTTGATGTTTAATCGGGTTCTTATGGCGATTCTGAACATGAAGTAATTATTCATATAAAAGATAAACTGAACAATAAAGATAATTGGAACGAGATAATAAAATCTCGTAACTTTAATTACAGAGGAAATTGATAGGTGTTACTGGTTACGGATGATATACAAAAATTCATCTCCAACTACTTATAGCCACATAGAAAAGATAACTGTCCGGAATACTTACTTTCGTATATTCTATCCCTAAATTCTCCAATAGAATATACAAAAATAACCATTCATCTTATAGCAATTGATCTTCCGTCTGATCTGCTCTGCTTATACATCAATCTTGCGGTGTCGCCGATATTTCTTTCGCTCATGTGTCGATCCTACATTTCCGAACGCTCCGGGTCTTCAAGCCCATGGTGTTGGGTGTCTGCCAGTAGTATTAATTTGGGATTTTATGTGACATTAACCTCATTTTTATTTGAGGGTCCAGGAAGAGCTGAGTGCTTTTCTTCATTATCCAAGCAAAACGAGTTCGAACTTCTAAATCACTTCGACTACAATAATGCTATTCGCGGGGAGCAGAGGGCAAGGGAGAATGCGAAGGTCCAGCTGACCTGTTCAGTCTCTCTCTGTCTCAACCCGATTCGTTCAGCAGCAATCGAGTACTCAAATGTTTCTTACTCCCCGAGATCGGACTGAGTTCCGCCATTATTTTTCCTCTTACAGAGTTTCCCTGCTGCAAAATGGATAAAAGGGTAAACGAAAAATCGCTTCTTTCTCTGACTGGAGAGCGAGAGAGAGAGCGAGAGATTTGACTGTTTGTTGGGGGGTGGGCAAGAGTGATTCGTCAAAGTCATCTTTGTTAATCAGGAGGAGTCACCTGCGCGTGAGCCCGATTGGTGGAAGCTTCTCTCTCTACTTTCTCTTTCTGCCTTCTCTCTCTCTGAAGAAAGAAGCCATCCATCTTTATCCACAAGCAGAAAACCCAACAGCTGAGTCCTCCCCTTCCTTCTCTTTACTGCAGTTTTTTCTTTTACTCCTTTAAAAATATTAACTTTAGTATTATTTCCGCACATAAACTATTTATTTTTCCCTTCGGCGTTCCTCATCCTGCAATTCACGCTACTTGCTTCTGTTCAGATGTCGTTGTGTTTCCATTGCACTCCTCGGTTTCTTCCCCCCTGCATAATAATTTCATTTTTTGGGACCTCATGATTGGTTTCTTGTGTTTTTTTACATATCATGATCTTTTGGAATTTCATGATTTTTTATTGTTCCTTCTGAAGCTCCTCCTATTTGACCGTCGCCCCCTGGGGGGGGGGGGGGGGAAGGAGCAGGCTTAGATTTACTTCTTGATTGAGTGATTGCCGTTTCTGGATATTGGAAATCTTTTTGGTGCCTAATATCACTTAGTTATGTTAAACAAACAAAAGGGTAAGTGGAAAAAAGTAGCCCCATGGAAAAAAATTTCTTGCTGGTGATAATGGGAAAGGCTAGACTGCAGCAGTGGAAGCCAGGACGTTGAAATTGGATCAGAAGGGTGTGTCTCAGCAAGAATCAAGCTGTCATTGCAAGGACCACATTGGCTAATTTGCATCAGCTGGGTATAGGGAAATAAGTTGGGGACTCACTCACTATTATTAACAGACGGTGAGATGCTGGAGAGAGAGAGAGAGAGCCAAAAGCTGTGTGTCTTGCGGGGAAAGATGGCACGTGTCTAAGCTGAGACATTGACAGAAGTAAATACTCGCCCTCTACGGAGGATTTATGGCTAGAGGCAGAACATTACGAGGCGCAAATTTTACCTCCCTAGGATGATGCTATTTGTTTGATTGAGATTTTGATCTGCTAAATAAAACTGTTTTGAAGGGTCTTTACAGTTTGAATCTCGCGATCTTGAAAGGAGGACAAATTTTGAAGGGTGCATCTTCTACGATACTTCTTGTTGGAGGAAGAGCGAGATTGAGTGTGACGCTCAATGTATCTTTTAGTATATAACTCGGTTCATGTTCGAACCTTTATCTTATTGGTAAATGTGAATGTCATCGAAGATTTCTGCTGACAAACAAGGATTTCAAAGCTGCACTACTTTAATCTTGAAGAATGTCATTATCGCCTGGAAGCATGATGATTTGGCAAGCCGGTAACTGCATTTGGGGATTACTTGCTTATCTACTGTAGGAAAAATGATTTCAACTATTTGTGCCTACAATTTTCTACACTCACTTCAGAGATGCCAGTTCTGTCACTTGTAGTATGGTTGTGACTCGATCTGAGCTGGATTGCCATTGGTCGTCTTGACATTATTTACTGTTAACAAAAATTGGTTTACTGGTCTGGGAGTGGGAGGCAGATGAGGAGCTTGAGGTTGATCATGTTAAGTATTGAGCCAAATTAATCCATTAGGCAACTCTTAATTTACAAGATTTATTTTAACACAGAACACTTAAATTGCCTGTTCAAGAAGGAGTAGACTTGTTATACAATTCCACCTCCAGACTACAATTGGTTCAATTTCTTAAGTGCAGGGTTTGCCAATAGTTCTAATTTTCTGGTGATGAAGGGAAGTGCAAGTGTTCTTGGCTTCCTATTGGACATTGAGGGCAGCTGCTTAAAGCTTCATGGAGCAGGGGTTTTAGAGTTGGCAAAACAGTAAGAAAATTGGCTCTTTTCAGTAACACTTTTGGCAAATTTCATTTGCCTGACAATGATTTGATTGATACTCTGATTCATTGCCTTGGGTTTGTTGATATAATTGTGTAAAACCTTAGTATACCCTCTTGGGGCAGACTGCTTTTTAACCTAATAAGCTGTCTGTCTGTCTGTCTCTCTCTTTCTCCATGGAAAAATTAGACTTGCTTGAATCGGATGGAATGGACCAGTTGACAGATCAAAGTTGAGTTTTAGTTTTGTTCTGGAAACTAATATTTCTTGTTTTACTGATCTAATGACATAATTGCTCCCTTTCAACAATACAAATTTACTCTTGCAATAAATTTGGTGAACCATTTTTTTTCTTTGATTTATTGATTTTTAATGTTACTTTGCCTTTCCCATTTATAGGGTGCATGTTTCATGTCCATCAATCTATTGCAGCAGTAATTTTCCTCTCTTTGGCCTTTAATTTTCATTACTGTTGCTGTCTGGAAGCTCTGCTAAAAGACAGAAGTCTTGCCTCTGCGTCCTCCAATTGGAGTCAAGAGAATTGGAGCGTCCTTTAAAAAACAAAAATATGTAGAGAAAGATGCAAAAGAAAAAGGAAAAAAAAAGTAATCAAAGGGAAGAGAGAGAGAGTGGTATGGAGCGTTTCTGTCTTTTAACATACTGTCTTTTGAAAAGGTCCAAATTCTTTGTTTCTTGAACAGACTTAAATCATCTTAGAGGGTTTCTTTCAACAGAGAAAAAGGAAACAAAAAAGAAGAATTTTTTTTTCCACGTACTCATTTGTATGAAGAGAAGATAATAGAGAAGGTTACAACAGTAATGGAGATTCTTCTGTCAGTCTCTCTAGGCATTTGCTGGCGTCCTTTTGGAGACTGGTCACTTGTTATTTTCAAGCCAAAATCTCAGCATGCCCACCCTTGTTTCATGCCCCAGAATACCCCTTTTAGATCGAGGAAAAAATCACTGTGGGAATAGAAAATTACAAACCAAGATTCACCCATGGTATTAAAAAGAACCCGACTTCCCCATCAACCCAAGAATCCAACTTTAAGGTATACCAACAACCTAGAGAAAAAGGGTCGTCACCTTTGCATAAAGAGGACTAACTTTTTAGGATGACCAGTACTTGTGTGCTTGGTTTGATGCGTCAGTCAAATGATCTTGGACCAACATCCATTACGTTGTCTGTTTCCATGCGTTAATCTTCTTTCACACACTTAAATTGAACGCATCTCTCTCCTTTTCGCTGTCAAATATGGCAGAAAAATATGCATTCTTGAGGAAGCTTCTGCATATCTTGGTGAATGGAGTTCAGTATTAGGACGAATCTGTCGACAAATATGTGCAGCTCATTTGCTGCTTTCGAATTTGTTGGGCAGTGCAATGAGATGTTTGGCGACACTTCACAAGTCCAGGCATCTCAGTAGCCAAGGTGATCTTGGAACCTTGGATTTGAGGGCTTTAACACCTCAGCTTCATGTTGGCAAAAGTAGCTCTATCATCAGATACTATCTTTTCAATAGCTTAGGATTTATAGTCTTGCACTTATGCTTGCGAACACCTCTAATTGACACAATTATGGCACAACACAACACTGCATATTTCAGCACTAAAAGCTACAGGACTGCCAAATGAGCTACCAGTCATTTTCTCTTCTCTTCTTTTTTGGAAAGCATTGAGTTGGTTAGGTGGTGTTTACCTTTATGTGTATTCTCTATTGGGAGTAAACCTTTGCTGAGGTAAAGAAGCTAGTATTTCACAAGATGTTGGTGAGTTGGTGAAAGAGGAGGAGGGCACTTAAGGAACAAGAAGAACCATTCCTAACTGCCCATTTATGATAGCTGCTAATAAAATAGTAACAAACGTGTTTGCCAAAAACTCTAGACTGGCCCAAGCTATTTATATCACACATCCGTGAGACCCTCCTTAGGACATCTCAGGATCAGCTGCTGCCTTCTCTCTCTCTCTCTCTCTCTCTCTCTCTCTCTCTGTCTGCGCATAGTGTCTTTCAGAGAGTAAGGAAAAAGAAACCCATGATTCTTCTTAGCCACCGTTTCTCTATATTACCTTTATGCCTACACTGAGGAATCACAACACACCCAAGAAGGCATATTATGGGTAGATCTTCAAAACAAGAGACCAGAGAGGCAATGGAAATAGACAATAAGCCCTGCAAGCTCAAGGGAGAGGCTCATCTTTCGGGTGCTTACATCCGTAGCTTGGTGAAACAATTGACCTCATCAAGAACCAAAGATCCCATGAGCTCACAACAGGATCCAGAGTCCGTTGATAGCGATGGTTTCTCTGCCCAAAGTTTAGCAAAATTTCGAGAGGCTTTCAGTGAAACCCAACAACAATCTCAGCAACCTCCACCGCCCCACAAAAAGCAGGTCAGGAGGAGACTCCATACCAGTAGGCCTTACCAAGAAAGGCTTCTGAATATGGCTGAGGCGAGGAGAGAGATTGTCACTGCCCTGAAATTTCACAGAGCAGCTATGAAACAAGCCCAAGAGAAAAAGCTACAACAAGAAAAAGATCAACTTCAGCAGCAGCAATCACCGCCGGTGTTGTCAGTTCATCCACAACCTCAACCATGTCCTGAAGAAGGAAAAATAGTGCCCAGAATGTACGAAAAGATTGGCAATTCATCAAGCCATGCCTTTTCCTCAAATTTTGTTGGAAATCTTGCAGACCGCTCTTTCTCATATCCTCTACCACCTCCTCCAAACCCTTTTTCCTCCTGGCCAATTTCTCCAATTTCTCCTTTACCTGCTGCTGAGAGCCTGAACTTCACCCTCCCAAACCAGCCCTTAGGGCTCAATCTGAATTTCCATGATTTTGACAACCTCATAGAGACCAATATTTACCACAATGGGAATAACCCACTATCCATCTACTCAGCCTCATCTCCATCATCATCTTCCTCTCCTTCCTTGTCCGTTGCTGCAGAGGAGGCTCCTCCTCCGGTGGGGGCTTCTTCTTCTGAGGGACCTCTCATTGTGGCTGTGGCTGAGGCCACTGAGTCAGGGTCACCTGGTGGTGGTGGAGGGTTGCATCAGGTGGTGGCAGATGAGGAGATAGCAGAGATCAGATCAATTGGGGAGCAGCACCAGATGGAGTGGAATGATGCCATGAACCTGGTCACATCAGCCTGGTGGTTCAAGTGCTTGAAGGATATGGATATTGGACCTGAAGTGAGGGCTGAGGATGATGGGTACCAACCCTTTGATGAGGTCATGGACTTCCCTTCCTGGTTGAGTTCAAATGAGAATTGCTTGCAGCAACATCTCAATGATTGCTTCTCAGAGGACTATTACCAAGATCCTGCCTTGCCTTGGTAAGAGTGCACAATTTTTTCAAAATCTTTAGAGGAAGTCAAAAATTGGGTACATACACATATACCTTTCTGTTGCAGTCCTTGTGTCTGATTGCTGGAATCGGCCTCGTTTGTTCACCATCAGTGTTGTGCTTTCAGCGCACAAACTGAGAGTTTTCTCAGGAAACCATAATCAAATTGATGCAATTCAGCTGAGAAAGTAGACTCCTGCTTCTTATAACATTAAGCATTTTATATGGAATGGTTGCTGGTTAGTCAACAATGAAGTAGATTGTATTCGTGGAAGGCCCAGTTACAAAGTTCTCTTAAACTTCGAAGAACAAGTATTCTCTGTAGGAGTTCACTGTCCTTGCCTTGAAAATCCAAACTGGCCCATATAAACAGTGGTGGGTGTGATATGTGACTCAATTAGCTTAGTGGAGTGACCAAAAAAGAAAGAAGAAAGAAATGACACCAAATGATCATATTCTGATTGTTTAAGTTCATTTCCATCTGATTCTTGCTTTGGTTCTGTGCTAACTCATTTCTGTCCTATCTTTTTCTGTGTTGATGGAACAGCATGGACATAGGAGAAATTGAAGGAATTGAAGATGGGGAGTGGTTATCGTGACAAAGATTGATATATATATATATATATTTTTTTTTGGGGTAATCAAATCTTTGCTTCTTGCAGATGCAGATTTTTCTGAGGATCAATCAAGTTTTTTCTACTTTGTAGTCTGTTTGTTAGAACTCTTTTCCCCTCCTCTTCCCCTTCATTCCCGTCCCCCCCCCCCTACCCAACATTAATAAGGCTTGCAGAAGAAAGCTTGAAGCAGGCAAGCCACCATGAGGGAAAAAATAGCTTCTAGGGAAGGAAGTGAATGTGCTTTCCTCTGTTTAGGTACCAATTATTGGGAAATTTTGTAGTTTTAATATGTATACATATATGTTACATAATAATAAATATGAATTTTTTTTCAATCGACCAGATAAGTGATTCCACGTCATCATTCCGTACATCATGAGGTGCTCTTGTTCCACAGCTGGATTGCATATTGAAACCTTCCCTTCCCCTTTGGCATTGAACTTTTGCTAGACAATATTTCACCCACCTCATAATGCAGAAGTAGGAGAAAAAAGAGAAGGCAAAAAAAAAAAAAACATAAGGAAATGAGTAAAATAGGAGTAAGATAAGGACCAGGGCTTTTGAAGATGTTGGATGCCACTTAACTCCTGTAATTTTCGCAGCATGATGAACTGTACTTTGACAAGTTGACATATATTGTCCATTGTGTTTTTTTTTTTAACATCTGGAATTTTATTTTTATCTGACATTAAGAATCTCAAGTCTTATAATAAAATGTGAACATGGAAATTTGTGATCATCTAAAGTCATGTGCAATTTTTATTTTTTTTTGAAAAAATTTTCACCAATTAAAATGATAAGACTTCGGCAGCCAATTTAAGTACTCATTAAGTCATAATTTCCAAGTTGCATATGTCCACATTAGCGATGTGTCCGGCAATGGAGATTTGGCTCAACTGCAGACAACAAATCAGACAAGAAGCCTCAAGAAAAAACGCAAAGGAAAAGGGGCTATTGTCCCCTTATTTTAGTCCATTGAATAAGGAGAGGTTGCTGGGTTACAAGTGGTTGTTGCTTTCTTGTATACATCAATAGGCTTATTGCAGAATTGTGGCCAAATGGAAGCCATGCAGGAAACCCCTCATTAATTGCAATAAGCCCTGTAATTCCAAGTTGAACTTGAACCCATTCCTTCGAGTCGTCCTTTTCCACAGTAAAAAAGAGAGGAGGAAATTACTGAAATTTCATAATTTTATTTTACGGTGCCCAATTTAATCATAAAACTTTTAATTTTGTCAATTTAGTGCTATGTTTTTGATGATATGCCGTTGTAGTTCTTTTGACCAATTTTGACTGAACGTTGATGCTAAACATCCTATGTGGAACGGGGGATGTTGATGTAGATAAATTTTACAATTTTATTTTAAAAAAAAATTCCTTTTTTCTCTGTTTTCCCCTTCTTTTCCTGTCCGTTTTGTTCTTTTACATTTTCCCTTTGTCGGATTTGCAGCTAGTGGGGCCCAATGACAACCGGTGATGCCCTCGTTGGCCACAGGCGATGTAACCAGCCCCTCGCTTGTTGGCTGGCGACCTTCACCGGTCGTAGCTGGGACTCGACGACCCCACCGACTAGAAATTTGAAGAAAAAAAATGACAAAGAATCAATAAGGGGCAAAAAACTATTCAGATGATTAGAAAAAAAATTGAATTTTTTTTTTTGGTCGGATTGAAAAGGTAGTTTACCTCACCAATTTTCAATCATCATTGGCCGAAGGATTACGTTAGCAAATCGCCAAAATATTTATGACTAAATTAGTTTAAAACTGAATTGATTTATTTTTGGTAATTATCCTGAAAAAGATGTGACAGACAAGTTAAATTCCATCGGAGGAGCAAGTACAACATGTAACCGAGTCTATTGCCTTTTCAGATATACCAGGCAACTTTTTCATTCCAAATCTTCTTCACAACATTCATTTATGGTTTTACTCGAAAGATCACTCAAATTCTGCGAAATTTCAAGCAAGTGGTTCAAACCGGAGAATGAAAACTCAAGACATTTTCACAACAAAACGTTTCCATAGGTATAATTTATCAACTGATATCAAGCAAGAACATCACAGATAGTAGAATTGTGCACGAGGCCTCCAATGATCAAAACATAAACTCATATGGCAAACCCATCCCATTTCATCTGCCCTTTATTCATCTGTCCTAATCTCCACTAGTACGGCAAACAACTCCATTGCTTCTCGGCCTAGTCATTCTTCTTCACCACCTTCTGGTCTGCATAGTCTTGGCTGCTGTAGGGGCCGAAGGCTTCGGAGAGCCAGTTGCTCTTCCTCCAGGGGTTCCAGCCCATCTCGCGGCAGAGGTCGTCGCTGTGGTCGATGCTGAAGGTGGAGATGCAGTGCCTCTTATAGAACCTGGTGGCTCTCTTCATCACCTCCATCTCCTGGCTTACCTGCCTGATCATGGCCTCAACTGTGGGCAGCTTGAACTTGTCATTGACCAGCTGAGCCAGCCACTTGCACCTCAGCTCCGCCGTGTGAAGATTCGACACGCTCTCAATGTATCCCACAAAGGCCATGTTTGGAATCATGGGGTGGATTGTGCCTCTGTTTGCAGCAGAAAAAAGAAAAAGAAAAAGAAAAAGAAGATCAGAATCAAAACTTGCCCAAGATGGTAGCAAATAGTAACTAAACCAGATCAGGGTATCGTCCGACCTCGAACGTTTTCTGATAAAGGCGATGATCCGAATGTTAAAACTAGTGCGGGAATGAATTACCTGTAGAGAGGCATGATCCCAAAAGAGTCCACAACCAAGCTCCTGAAAGGCTCGGGCAACAAAGACTGGAGCTTTTGCTTGCCATCGTAGCCAGTGGCCAGGATCACCACATCCGCCTCCAGCTGAGACCTGTCCGCAAACTCGATCCCCCCACTCCAGAACCACCATCTAGATGAAGCCCTCCTGAACTGAATCTTGCCCTTGTCGGCCTCTGAGAAGAAGCTCTCGGGCAGTATGGCCATCTGGCAAGATGCGTAGTCCTCCTCAAATGGGTGGTCTGGTTTCAGCCCATACTTCAACAGTGGCAACTTCCACACCAAGTATGACTCGATGAACTTTGAGATTGCCCTCCTCTGTCAAAACCGAAAGAGAGAGAGGACACGTTTAGTCGTGGCCATGCTATTCTTTGAACTGTGACTCGTGATGGTGACATTGCTTGATGCTAATCAGAGAGCAGGAACTGGGCTTACCATGGGCGAAAGAAGAGGGCACAAGAGGGTCCAGAGCAAGCTCCGGTTGGGCTTCTCATGGAGGAACTGGGAGGATCTTGTTGAGTAGAACAGGAAGAATGGGAGTCCCCATATCCAGTATGAAGGGACTGTCCAGTGCAGGGTCCTTATCACCATCGTGCATGGCTGTCCCTCAGGCCCTATTTTTTTTTTTACGTAGAATTGAAGGTAAGCCTAAGGATAATCACCAGTAATAATAATACTGATCAATAATTAGGTCCGAAAGGTTTTCACGATATTAAGGTATATCTTCGATCCGGTCCGAGGAAAAGTTTCTCTTGGCCTTTGTACAATCATCTTGAATTTTGAAAGAGGTGACGAATTCGAAAGAACTCTTCGGACCTTAGCTTGATATATGATAAATAATCATGTCCACAAGAACCCAATAATCGAAAACTAAAAATTTTCTGAATTGGAGTAAATGATTAGTAAGTTGGGATGCAATTCGTGGGTTATACCTTGGTTGGCCTCCGCACATTCCACAGCTAGATCAATGGCGGATTTTTTGTAGCCAACGACGGCCACCTTCTTCCCTCTGAGCAGGTTCTTTGCCCCGTCTTGGTCGAGCCTCGCGTAGTCCATGGCGTGCAAGACCTCGCCTCGGAAAGCTTCCGGGCCTTTGTCCTGTCGAAAAACCGGCATCCTCGGCACGTCGCCGTACTTTCCGATGCACATCACGATGAACTCGAAGGCATACCACTACAACAAGAAGACGGGACCTATGATCGCGCAAAATGTATGACCAAAGTAGAACTCTTTCGAGAAAGAATGTTTGATTGAGAACCTGAATGGTTTTCGAAGGGCCGGTCTCTACGGCAACTTCCCAAACGGGTTGGCCTTTCAACAGCGAACCATACTCGGTAGAGCTCAGCATGCCCGGATCACGGGAGGGCGAAGCCGACGTCGCATGCTCGCCGACGTAACGGATCTCCACAACCCTAGAGTTATACTTGACGTACTTCAGCACGTCAAAGTGCGCGGCGTAACCGCGGAGGTAGTCCAGTATCTCGACGTGGGTGGGGAAGCTGGCGTTGTCCCTCTCGGGCCACGGGTAGTCCGAGAACTCGAAGTCGCACCTCGGGGTCTGGAGCCTCGTGGAGGCGAAGGAGCAGTGCTCCCAAACGCCGCCGATTGAGCCGGTGGCTTCGAAGACTGTCGGTTCGTAGCTCGAGAGCTCTTTGGCAGCCGCGATGCCACTGATCCCGGCACCGATGATGCCGATTCTCGACCTCCGAACAAGGGTTTGCTCGTGATCACTAGACATATCGAACGAAGGCTTTCTAGCAAGAGATTAGAATGATTCGGAAGGTGCGGAATGTAGATAGAAAAGCTAATGACGGGTGTTGTGTTTTTTTTTCTTGTGTGTGCTTTGAAACCATGGAAGGAGGGCCTATTTATAGAGTTTAGTAGGATGATCATTTGACATTTTCTTGGTTAGTTACCATGGATGTCATTACAATAATAAAAAAAAAACACTGTTCTGAACTTAGTACTTAACTTAAAAGAGTAGTCTTCTTCTGCCCATTTTCCTCGAAATGACATCTTTCTAGCTCTATGAAAAAAATGACCGGTCGAGAAATAATCATGCATGCATGATGCCCGACATGCTTCTCACTTCCCCCCTTGCACGACAAATAAACAATACTGATTTTGCGTAGCCAGGTCTTTTCCTCCCTTGGTGAATTCGATTATATTCGCAACACGCTATATAGTTTTCCCCCAGATATTTAATTGGGTTAGTTAGGACTAGACCAGTTTGAACTCTTCTGTTCCCATACATTGACAGTATCTATAGTTTGACCGCGAATATAATCTTCATGGCATGAGGCGTGTTTCTCGGTTATAGGTCAACTCATATCAAATTTTCAGATCTAAGTATCCATTCATTTTTTTTTAAACATTATTAAGGGAGTTAAGGTTTGGTACGACGATGATGTCGCGGCTCCTACATCTGACGCGGGTGGAGCGTTTGTCTCTCCAACCAATGTTATTCGCGTCGGTCCATTTTTTGACTGACCCACTCATTGTACAGAGGGAAAAGTTGCCAAAAAAATCTTGAACTTATTGTGACCGTGACAATTAAGTCATAAAGCCCTTTCTTTTGCCCAATTCAATCATAAATCTTTTTTTTCCTTCTCTCCTTCTTCCTCGAGCCCTCCCCGTCACTGAGCAAGGCCGACCTTGCCCTTGCCTTTGGCCGATCGCTGATCAGTGACCAGCTGGAGGAAGAAGGAAGGAAAAAAGAACAAGAAGAAAATTAAATAAATACATAAATTGAATAATATTTTATTTTCTACGTCCATCGATAGACAAAAGTTGACTAAACGAACTGAACTGATACAAATACAAAATATTTAGGATTCAATTAATTTTAAAAAAAGTTACAGCTGAATTGATACAATTTCAATAAGCTTATGAATTTTTTGTTAATTTGTTTTCCTTATGTAAAGTATGATGCTCTAGCTGCAAGAAGATTGAAATTATATGCAGTAGACTTTGTCATAGGAAGTGTGTTCTACATGACGCATTTGTGAAGTGTAAGTATGCAACGATCGTAATTTACCTGAGACGAGAAAAAAGAGGTTGAGTTTATCATGAAATGATGTCGTTTAAGGATGCCAACCTCATATCTTTTCGCTACACGTCATATAACTCCACGATTCCTCTGATTGTGTAGCTTAAGAGGGCTTGAAATTTCAAGACTCAGCTCACACAAATTGAGACTGCGACACTCGACTCGAGCTCGATTGAACTTAAGCCTCGAGCTTTTGCTTGATGAGACGCTACAGAAGCCGAAACTGAACTTCGTATGCCTTTCCACTTTGCCGCTTTGTTTGCTACCCCAAACTTCTAATGCCACTTCGCCAACTTCCCCTATTGCCGACAGATGAGACGCTAAACGGGGCAGCATCAGACCTTTTTCTGGTCGTGGCACAGATAAGACACTAAGCGGGGCAACATCGGACCTTTTCTTGTCGTGGCAAAAACTAATTTGTTAGGGCAGCGTCTGGGAAGGAAGTAGGAAATTTTATGGAAGGAAGGAGGGATAGAAATCGATATATTCACGTGGCCAGCTTGGGGGTGTGGAGGGTGTGGAGTGTGCATGTGCATGTACTTAGCTGGGAATCAAGAACTGACTTTTAAGTCTTTTCTGTGACGACGATGTATCATAAGCTGACCAAGGCTTTTTAAGCGATTGTTCTTCGTCGCCGCCATATTCCAGTATGGGTGCGTACCGAGAAATTATTTTCCAACTTTTTGGTGTTTGGACGACGAAGAAAAGATAAATATATATATATATTTATATATATATATACACGCGCGCGCGCGCGAGAAACTTTTTCTAATGGACCGAAAACGATAAGATTGAATCGGAGGAGAACGACTTCCCCTTCTAGCAAGAAGGAAAACATTTTCTTGGAAAAAGATTTCCATGGATAGTGTTCTCATTTATCATGAAGTTTTATGTAAACAAATGGGCCTCCTTCTTGCCAGAATTGAAATTCGTTTTTCTCCCATCTAAGCTTGTTGTTCCGCAAATTGATTAGTTTTCCCTCATTCAAATACCGAAAAATCATAAATTAATTTTCGGAAAACATTTTTTTTAAACAAACTGACCCTTATTGTCTACTGATTTTCTATTAAATTAGACCGAGTAAGGATTCATATAATACCATGATGCACAACGTCTCTTATACAATTATTCCGCCTTTTTTTTTTTTCTTTCAGTGTCACGAGTTCGTTCACCGTACTAGTCTCATAGGACAAGGCTCAAGAGTAATCTAGCGTAGCAAATATGTAGCTTAATTTCCAATATGTCACAGACTCTTGGATACTCTTTACGGAATACACATGACCTATCTGAAGGTATGAAATACGTATTGCGCATTATCTCTGGCAATTGACGTTTTTAAGAACAAACGCGACCGCACACTCGAATCCAAACCGGTATCGGAACTAAAAGTACCTAGTTCAATTCCTTACGGCACCCTCCTCTCGCCTCATAGGTTCCATTTCATTATAAAAAATTTGCGATTCGACAATCCTTTCACCAACCACAAATAGGGGTTCATAATTTTTTTATTGGGTCGCCTTCGTACGAGGATTATCAAGATACAGAAAACATTTCAAATTATTTTTCTAACAACTTAAACTTTTAAATGGGTGGACACCCAACTTCATGGGTGTCCACCAGATTATGGCACTTACTTTTGGAAGTGGACTAAGAGGAAACCATGCCTGCGGGTTCTCAGTGGAAAGAGACACCTTCACTCATACCCTGAACAAAGATAAAAAGGTCAACGAAAGTCGTGTAGCTGCTGGTCTTCCACTACAGCATGCTGATCTTGGCCGCCCATATGTCATGGTAGTGCTAAAATCACAAACACTGCTAGTCTGCTATGCATGATAGATAAAGGGGAAAGTGACGTAAACGGTTTCTGAACTTTGGTTCAAAATACAACGTCGTTCATGAAATTTTAGCTTGTTCAACGTGATCTTTAAGGTGATGCATGGTAACACTTCTTTTTTTTCATTTCCCTGCCAGAAGTCATTTTGGTAGGGAAATGCGTTTGATAAAACTCAACTTGAAGTAGAAAGCCGTTTGGTAAAAAAATTAACTTATGATAGGATTTTCTACTTATGACAAAATTTTCTACTTCTGGTAAGATTTTTGATCGATTTTTTACTTCTCCGTTCGAGAAGTCATTCTCGCGGGCCGACCGCCGCCATCGCCGGTCGCAGCCGGTCGCCGGTCGCCGCCGCAAGCCGCCGGATGCCGAACGCCGCCTAACGCCGATCTCCGGTCGCTGCCATTGAACATTTTTTTAATAATGTTTCGAACATTTTCTTTTTTGATCCTTATCAAACGCATTTCTCTATTAGAAATCAACTTTTGAAGTAGAAGTTGAAAATTCAACTTCGACTTCAAAGCAAAAGTTAAAAAATTAATTTTCTTGCCAGAAGCACTTCTCGCCCGAGAAGTGTTGTTATGCACACCCTAAACTTTCTATGCACGTTCAATTTAGCTCCTGGACTTTAAGGAAATATTCAATTTTATCAATGAATTAGAATCAATGAAAGGATAACACTAGGTATTTTAATATAGTTTAGGGACTAGATTAAATATTCACTGAAAGTTGAGGGACCATATTGAACAAGTTACAACTTCATGGACGACATTACACGTTGACCTAGAGTTTATGGACTGATTGTGTCATTATTCTTAGATAGAAAGAACCTTTTCTTTTTGCCGATCTCTCTTTTTTAATTAGTTCCCCTCCGCTGAGATTATTACTACTGTTACCGTATAGCTAAGACACGAGAAGACTCAGATTATAATAGTAAAATTATCAGGTCAGCCGGAGATAATTGGAGAGCTAAAGTATCATCATATTGAGCGATTGCATTATTCATATATATCAAAAGTTCGAGTTTTACATCGTACATCGGTCACGCGAAAGATTAATTGTCAACAAGCTATTTCGATGTCTTCATACAAAATATCTTTCCTAAAGCAATCGATTTTGGATCGCTTGTCTATGAGATTTTCCGTGATCTTAACTAATTATAAACATGTGCCTTCTTTCAACTACTCAAACTCTGTTTGCTTCGTGGAGATGAATTATTTAGAAAGAAATTTCTGAAAAATGATCGCTTGTATAATTTGAAATGATTAACCAATTAAAAATGCTTTTATCATCAACAACAATTTATGTCTACGTATTTTCATAGGCAGTGAAATTTTTTTGACTTCCATTGATTTTTGCAAGTGATATAAGCAATTGTTTTTAGGAATATTAAGCTTTTCAAATAATTTATAAGAGGTGGAAGAGGTTTGAAGTCAAAGCCCAATCTTTTCATACTATCTTAGAATTGTACGCAGGAAATCCTTTGACATTACGTTAAGTTGATGTAAGACCGAATACCTGAAGTGTGAAGTGTGAGTTCAACACGGTAGGAAGAGTAGATCAAGAAGCCGTCAATATGCTAGAACATGATGTATTTAAGTGTTAAACATGCCTCGAATTTTATGCATTCGGTTTGGTTCATCACCCGACATGACATATTTTTTGTACAGCCCAAAAGTGGAGGGTGCGAACAGATCTCTATGGGCCCTATTTGTATGTTGCGGCTAGGGTTTATTTTGTTGTACGGATGATTTTTGTCATATGAGAGTTTTGTGAGCCGTGTGCTTTTGTTGAGTCGCAAAAAATCGACTTCTGTAATCTGTACTCTATTTGATTATAGCTGAATCTTGTTTTGTCTCGCCCATGGACGTAGATCACCTTGATCGAACCACGTAAATTCTTGTGTTCTGTGTTTATTTTTTCACAATTTATCTCAAGAAAATGGTATCAAAACTCATGTTACCGATAAGTCTGGACCCAACAATCACTCGGTAGAGATACGGGTTGTCGCTCCCTCCGACTCATGGCCCGATGTGTGAGGGGGAGATTGTTGGGGTTGTCCCACATCGGTTGTGAAATGGACTAGTGTTCGGTTTATAAGTGTGAGAAAAAGCCTCAACCTTTGAGCTAGCTTTTGGGTTGAAAGAGGCTCAAGACCACCCAATACTGGTATCAGAGCCAAGTTTGTTTCTAGTATTCTTTGAGATGGCATCTTTGAAGTTTCAGATCTCATCTTTTGACGGACAGAGCAATTTCGGATTATGGAGAATAAAGATGAAGGCTTTATTGAAGTGAGAAGGTATTGCTAGGGCACTGGATGGAAATTATTCAGATGACATGACCACGGCTGAGATTGAAGAGATTGATGAGAAGGCGTATAGCGCAATCCAGTTGTCTCTATATGACAATATTTTGTGAGAAGTCGCCGATGAGAAAATAGCGGCTGGTCTCTAGAAGAAACTAGAAAGTCTCTACATGAAGAAATCTTTAATATCGAGACTTTATTTGAAGCAGCGTTTTTATACTCTAAAGATGCGTGAAGGTATTCCTATTTGGGAACACTTGAATGAGTTTAATAAAATTGTTATGGATATGAAAAATCTAGATATTAAACTCGAGGATGAAGATCAAGCTTTGCTCGTGTTATGTTCACTGCCTGCATCATACGAGAATTTTGTGAACTCGATGCTTTATGAACGTGAATCTATAACTTTGGAGGATGTAAAAACATCCTTAAATTCTGCAGAACTGAGAGCAAAATTGAATGGGAATACCAGTGGAGACAAAGTAGATGGTTTGCTTGTGAGAAGCAGGGCCAAGAGCAGGGATAAAGTTTTTCGAGAGAAATCTGTTAGTCATTCAAAATATAGGCCACTTAGAGATAAGATGAATGTCGAGTGCTACTATTGTCACAAGAGATGACATTACAAATCAGATTGTCCTTTGCTTAAGAGAAAGGATAAGCAACATGATCAACGACAAGATACGGCGAATGTTGCTAACAAAAATGAGTCTAATGCGTCAGGCAATGTTCTTACGGCATGCTCTGTTGTTAGTTTCTCCAACGATGTTTGGATAATGGACTCGAGAGCATTATATCACATGTGCCCAAATAGGGAATGGTTCACCACATATGAGCCAATGAATGGTGGATAAGTTTTGATGGGAAATGATGCTGTATGCCAAGTTGTGGGAATTAGTACTGTTTGAATTAAGTGCCATGACAAAGCAGTGAGAACTTTGACTGAAGTAAGGCACATATCAGACTTAAAGAGAAACCTTATCTCATTGAGCAGTTTGGATTCCATTAGGTGTGTGTACTCAGGTGGAGGTGGAGTTGGAGTTCTCAAAGCCTCTAAAGGCAATCTGGTTGTAATAAAAGGAAACAAGGTGAATAACTTGTATCATTTGCAAGGTAGCACAGTTATGGGTCCTTCAATTGGCACATCCAATTCCGTTTTTGATAATGATAGAACGAAATTGTGGCATATGCGTTTGGGCTACATGAGTGAGCGTGAGATGACAGTTTTGAGTAAAAGTGGTTTACTTTGTGGTGAGCAGACGACCTCACTAGATTTATGTGAGCACCGTGTACTTGGCAAGCAGTGTAGAGTCAGATTCAGTATGGACACGCATTCGACGAAGGGCACGCTTGACTACATCCATTTCAATTTATGGAGACCAGCATAGGTTCCATCTAAGGGTGGTGCTCTTTACTTTGTGACGTTCATTGATGATTATTCTAAGAAGGTTTGGGTATATTTTTTGAAAAGAAAAGGTGACGTGTTTGAAACCTTCAAGAAGCGTAAAGCCCTTGTTGAGAATCAGATAGGGAAAAAGATCAAACGTCTTAGGACCGATAATGGTCTTGAGTTTTGTAGTGGCGATTTCAATGAATTCTGTGTAGATGCATGCATCGTTTGACACCGTACAGTTAGGCACACTCCACAGCAAAATGAAGTGGCAGAACGGATGAATAGAACTCTATTAGAAGTAGCAAAAATAAGGATGTTAAGGTAGATATGTGGTCATACAATGATAGATAAGATAAGGAATGGAGATATTCGACGAAAAGTTAGAGTAAAATCGATGGCAGAAAAGATGAGAGAATATAGAATGAGATGGTTTGGGCATATTGTTCGAAGGCCCCTAGATGCTCTGGTAAGAACAGAATTTTGCTATTGAGAGCATAACACGAAGAAATGAAGAGGTTGGCCGAAGCTTACTTGGGGTAAAGTAATAAAATAATATTTAATGGAGTGATAAATAAACTGGCGTGCGGTTTGTCTTAGGACGGAATGGGGAAAAATTATTAGTATTGTGGAAGGGCATAATTCCTATGTTCTTGACAGTCATTTTTAGTCTTTTTCCTATATATATATTTGTTTAACATAAGATCATATATTTGTTTATTTATTTTTATATATTTATCTCGTTCCTCTTGATCGGTCCTGCTTTTATTTTATTTTATTTTATTTGGAGTTTATCGACTGTCGATCCCAACTATTTGAGATAAAGATATTATTGGTGTTGATGATGTTAGTATGGTAACTTTCTACGAACATGGAAAAACAGATTTATGCTCGAAATTCCAAAGTGAAGTAGTTCTTGACTAGACTTTGCTTTTTCCACCCACCTA
Organism: Rhodomyrtus tomentosa; assembly: GCA_028455895.1. Taxonomy (NCBI): domain Eukaryota; kingdom Viridiplantae; phylum Streptophyta; class Magnoliopsida; order Myrtales; family Myrtaceae; genus Rhodomyrtus; species Rhodomyrtus tomentosa. The sequence goes on from JAPCWY010000004.1 coordinate 40,901,352, forward strand.
GTTTGTAAGTGAGAAATTAGTGTAGAAATAATTAATTGCAAATTGTTAGTTTTATGAAGTTTATCCGGGCTTTATGTATGAAGCCACTTTCAACGTAAGATCGTAAACTCTTGGCTTGAAATCCTATGATGCTAGACCTTCATCACTTGTGGCTAGACTTTGTTAATGGGGGTAATTGTCTAATGAGGCTGCTGCCCCATTGGGGCAAAATGTTTGGCCAGTCGATCCTGGCTCGATAATTAGGCCTAACCAAACATGGACGAGTTTGGCGATGTTGTTTTTCTAAGGAATTCCGACCCTGTACCCTAGTCTGACCAGATCCGGCATCGTCGTATATTTTTAAGGAAGATGTTCTACATGACGGGCAAAAATGCGCAAGCGCCAAGTCGGGGTCGGTGCATCTCGATCAAATTACCTTAGAATTTCTCCGAATCTCGAACAAGCTGATGCATCCATACAAATCAAAGGAGCAACTGATCTTATGTTTACACTAGGTGAGGTCAATGTAAGATTTCCCATTTGTCACATGTCTGAGAGACTAAAGACAAAGCCAGGTTTGATCTGAAATGTAGTCAAACCTCAAGAAATTGCAACTTGCAAAGCCAAGAGAAGAAGTCTCTCTAGCTACTGACTTGCGACATTATTAATGGACAAATGCTGGTTATTAATTAGCATTGAAGTCAACCTAATTGCTCTCTTCTTTATTATACTTGGGGATTATGAGCAAGTCAAAATTGTTATGCAGTGGGACGTCAGAATCCAAGAAAGCAATACGAGCTGACTTCTTTTGTTCATTGTACTCAGAGAGTCAACTAAGAAACTCCCCGCTCATTGCTCTATCTAACCTGCCTGGAGGAACCATCAATGGTGGAGACAAGAATTGTATAATCTCCCTGAATTTTACTAGGAAAATGATTTCTAACAACTGTTCTCCATACGAGGAAAGACTAAACTCGAACCGACCGGAACTTACCAAGTCAATTTAATTTTTTTTATTTCTCTAATGTCAAGATGACCATAAGATGACATCTTTTAGTATTTGACTTCGACGAGATGTTTATGCAGCTTCATCGTGTGATGATTGACCAAACCATTAACCGGACATGACTAGGTTTAAAACATCTTTGAAGAAGTTAGGAGTAACCGAGTACGTCAAGCTTTGTGGTTTCTTTTCTAGTTGAAGGTTTTTCGAGGAGATGCTTAGGTATGATTGGAGGAAGATTGCAATCTCTCGAGATTAGGTAATTAAAAGAAGGAATAAGTGTACTGAAAGTCCTGAAACTTGTTACAAAAGTACAACAGCGTTGTAAGACTTACAAAAAAGTGCAATCAAATCCTAAAACTCGTTAAATTGGTGTAATTACGTCATTCCATTAATTCCATCCAATTTGGCTAACGAAAAAAATGCTAACGTAACTTTTTCTATAATTTTCTCTCTCCTATGTGTAATTGATGTGGCCAAATTGAATGAAAAGAGAAAAATAATACATAAAAAAGTCATGTCAGTCTTTTTCATAAGCCAAGTTAGATAGAGTTAATGGGTGGGCTTGATCCCATCAGTTTGACAAATTTTAGGACTTGAGTGCGTTTTTTGGTAAATTTTAAAACTCAATTGTAAATTTTAATAATTTTCAATGCATTTATCCTTTAAAAGAACTATGGTTGCACATATGTCTGACCTCCAGTTGCAACATAAGTTTTCTTCTTCCGCATATAAATTATGTATGATCTCGTCTTATAATACTTCATGTAAAAATGAAGGAGTTTTTTAATTCTTACCAACTTAATCTTGTTGCCCCCGGCAACAAACATCGGACTTGACCTATTGCATTTTCTGACTTGTTAGAATGACTTCCTCAACAAATGTGGTGATTGCATTTGACAATTTCCCATCGAACGTAAGTTACGTGGTCAAACACGCACATAAATAAATAAATGTCCGACGGAAAGATATAGCCATTCTCATGAAAAATGGGGTGATGCTGACGAAATCTGGATACGATTATGTCGTCATTATTTATTTCTCCACGAAGAAGAACATAGCTTCTGCAATTTTTTGGCACTTTGTAACGAGTCTTGTACATTAGAAGCACATTTATTCATTTGTGTGAGGCGCACAGTTTGACGTAATTATATGTGATCAAAGAGCACGGAGATCACTTTGGTAATTAAGTTTTTCTCGCCCCCTCGTCCGAAACGCGGATGCCGAAAACGGCGCGTTCGACGCTGCCAATGAGCAGTGCAACGTCCGCGAGATTGCTGTTCAGCATCTGAATCACGACTCCGTCCACACCCTTCAGCGCGTCGCGGCAAGCGCCGGAGATGCCCATGATCTGGCCCTGGACCCTACCCAACTTGCGTGTGTCGTAAGCGACGTATGGGTCCTTGAGATGCCTCAGCCTCTTGAGTATGCTTTCGAGATTGCTCAAGTCACCGATCAGGCCGTCCACGCAGCTGAGCAGCTTCGATGGGTCTGAACACGGGCTCTGCCGGCGGACGCTCTGCAGCTTCGGGATCATCTCGACGAATTTCTTTGTGTTCTTGACCCCGCCGATGCTCAAGGTGATGACGTCCCGAGCCAACAGCCTCTGGGTCAGGCTTTGATCGGAGGCAACACGCCTAGCACCGACGGCAGGGACCACACTGTGCTGGAGTCGCGCATCGGCTTTGTATCGACGACCTGCAAGAAGCATGAGCAAAGAGATAGTGAAGATCATTAGGGTTTTGTGAGATGACATAGTAATGTCCAAAAGCTTTCCGGTCAATAGCAAAGGTTGGTAATTAACTCTGGTCGAAATCACACAGAAGCCTGGAGTGAACTTATATGGGACTTTGGTCTGGTTAGGTACGAGGAACTAGGTAGAGGTTGGCGACATGCATTTGGTGTGCATGGATCTGTTGAAGACTCGGGCACGAGAAACTGGCGATCTCGCGGTGCGGCGTTGCCCGGTTTCCGGATATTACGACAATGAAAACTTTGTGAGCATTTTCAAGTCATCAAATATGACGTTTCAATTAAAATCTGAAGCATACCCCGTCGAAACAAGTTCTCTAATTTTTGGAACTTAAAACCTACCATGTATATTTTAAAAATTGAAACCTACCCTGTCATAAATTCAGGTTCCAGGATTTATCTAAATTTCACTAGTATCTTGAATCGAACAAGTACAGTGACACAATTTATTACTACAGTATGCAATTCGAATTTATTAACAAAGCAAAAGTCTTAGTCATTAATATTATTAGCAATGGATATTTAGACTAGTGGTTCCTATCATACACGAATGAAAGTTGAAACTTGGAACAAGATTTTGTGTTTTTCTTCTTCTATGTCTAATATGGAAGCTACCGTTATTTTTGGAACATGGAACTTACTCTGCATATCCTAGAATTGAAATTAGTCCGTTCCTTGATTTTTGGTTCTACTCTGAAACCACACTTACTCCTATTAATATCCGAAAGTTGTTAGTTTATAATATTGTTAGTTATTTCTGACCGCACGATCTCTCAATCAATAAATATTTTATGCAAAACACGCAATGATGGCGTGTGAATCTGCAGTTAAGATTGTACTGTCACTACTGTCAATTCTTTTTTTATTTCAATTAGATTTTTTTTTTGTTAATACCACGAAAAATCTCAAACTAGTACACATATGACAAATTTATCTAGAATTATTTTTTTACCATGAAAAACCTCAAACCAGTACACTTGTGACAAATTTACCCAAACTATTTTTTTGACCATAAAAAACTCTAAACTGGTACACCTGCGATAAATTTACCATAAATTGATTTTTTTGACCTCGAAAAACCTCAAACTTATATGTCTATGACAAATTTACCCTTTGTTAAATTCGGTTAATACCATGAAAATTTCAAATTAATACATATGTGATAAATAGAGGGTAAAAACCTTAAATTGATACATTCATGAACTTCTACGTGCCATCTAACTTAATAATTTGATGGTTAAATTTAACAAAAACTAACGGAGGGTAAATTTATTATAGATGTACCAATTTGGGGTAAATTTGTCACAAATGCACCAGTTGGGGGGTTTTTTGTGGTAAAAAAAATTATTTAGGATAAATTTATCATAAACGTATTAGTTTGAGATTTTTCGTGATATTAATATTTTTTTTTTGTCTCCCAACTTCTATGCCACTCGTTTCGATTTTGAAGGGCTTAAGCCCAAACCCAACTTCTTCCAAGCCAGCCTAGACGGGCGGGTCAGTCGAGCCGTTTTGACGTTTCCTGACCCGCAAAGCTCCGATCCGAAACCGATAGAATCTGCGGCTCCGACCAATGGCCAGTGACAAGCGTGCCCGATGAGATGACGGAGAAGACGAACCCAGAGTCTTTGCCATGTCCGATTGGACCGCGCGATTCCATAACCAATAAACGACAACAAGTGGGGCGCGCTTGTTCTCTCTCTCTCGCTCTCTGCGATTGCATCTGACATCTTTGTGCATCTCTCGACTCTCGAACAGTCACACTCTCATTCCCATAAAGTCATTCGATCTTCTCACCGTCCTCGGCTTCTGGATCCAATCCATCTCCCACCAGCGCTTCCGCTTCGAAAGGTTAGAGCCATCGAATTCGCCATTGTAACACTCTAAGAAACGAAGCATTAGATTCGTCAAGTTCCGACTTTTACTTCTCGTTCGAATGTTTCCTGCATTGTCTCCACACCACTGAGCTCCACCGATGCCGACTCTCTCCGTAGAGAAATGGGAAGTTATGTTTTTTTAGCTTCTATTTCTTCTAGTAGTTTTAGTTAGCATGCGTTGAGCAATTCCCAAGGGAAGCCTCCGATGGCAAAATCTGAGCAGTTAGCGCGCGTGTGTGCGCAGTAAAGGGCATCGCAGGAGAATGGCTGGGAAGGAGCGATGGTGCGTGGTGACCGGTGGGAGAGGCTTTGCGGCGCGGCATTTGGTGGAGATGATCATCAAGCACGACATGTTTTCGGTCCGTGTCGCTGATTTGTGGTCGAAGATCGAGCTCGAGCTGTCCGAAGAGAACGGGACCCTTGGGGAGGCTTTGAGGTCTGGCCGTGCTCAATACGTGTCTGTCGATCTCCGAGAGAAGGCCCAAGTTCTTGAAGGTCGCAATTTTTCTGTATTCATATCAATATGTTTAACACGGTTGCTTCTGTTTACTTGCTCATTCTTATATGGAATCGCTGGTGGGCTTGCTCATAGTGTGGCATAATCTATAGTGTTTGACTGGTTTTGAGTTTGAGAGATTTGATCAAGAAAATAGTTTTGTTCCTTTTCGGTTATATAAGCTATCTCATTTTATTCCCCAGCATTTGAAGGAGCTGAGGTGGTCTTCCACATGGCTGCTCCTAATTCATCCATCAATAATCATCAGCTCCATCATTCAGTCAACGTGCATGGTAATTTTGCCCATCTTGTACGGTTTGTTTTGTCTCCTGGATTTTAATTTTGTAATCAGGTTCTTGTCTTTACTTTCTTTTGAACTCGCAGGAACGAAGAATGTGATTGACGCATGCGTCGAGCTGAAAGTAAAGAGACTTATTTATACTAGCTCCCCCAGCGTTGTGTTTGATGGAGTCCATGAAATACTCAATGGGGATGAATCGCTACCTTATCCACCAAAGGTATTAACGTGGTTAGAAGTTCATAGTATTCAAAACTACCCTACCACAAGTAAATGCTTGACTATACTTTTTACTGGATGAAAGAAAGTAAATTTGACTTCTAACATGAGTTTCTAGAAGAAAAGTAGCATGTAATATGTATGTCCATACCAACTTATGCATGTGTCTTTATGTTTGACCTTTAGCTAGCGTTTTCCTTTTATATCATCTTTTGACTTTGAATACATACTTTTTGAACTTTTAGCACAATGATTCATATTCAGCAACTAAAGCTGAAGGAGAAGCCCTGGTGATTAAGTCGAATGGTAGGGATGGGCTCCTGACATGCTGCATTCGTCCTAGCAGCATTTTTGGTCCTGGTGATAAGTTGTTGGTTCCATCTTTAGTGGATGCTGCTAGAGCAGGAAAATTAAAGGTATTTTGTTTATCTTTATGTTGCATTCCAAATGATTTTGAGTCATGCTAATTTCTGTTTAGTGTTTCATGCGTGATGTCGTGGCGATAAAACTACTTATGTCATCCTCTAGTTTATCTCATTGTACCTCCAGTCAATCACTAGCACGTCATACATTACTTTCTTGAAAAAGTTGTACTGGCAGTTCTCCCAGTTTATTCGCAATTTCTCCCCCAGTTTACCAGAAACTTCGAATCGCTAGTCCTCATACTGTTGCCCTTTTGGTGGTTTCATCTCTATTCTCTAGTCTCCATGCTTAATCTTTTTCATTTGCAACTGTTGCAAAAGTCTTATGGTGTTTCTGTCAGCTGAATACAGAAAGGTTATGTGTAGAAACAGATGTATTGCTTTAGAAATATCTTATGACTAGCTGATTATGAACTGAGTTATTTCCTTACATACTTATTTACTTGTTTTCAAATGACCAGTTCATTATAGGTGATGGCAACAATTTATACGACTTCACTTTCGTTGAAAATGTAGCTCATGCCCATGTATGTGCTGAAAGAGCACTAGCATCAGGAGGTGATGTATCAGAAAAGGCTTCAGGACAGGTGCATTAAATCTTCTCTGTGCATTAAATCTTCTCTATCTGTTGCATATTCATGGCCAAAAGGTTTTTTCTTAATTGGCTGAGCCTGAATCAACTCAATCTGTTTCTCATCAAAATCCATCTTCCCTTAGTCTCGTGTTAAAGACAAGGAAAAAAAAAAACACCAGGATTTGAACTATGTATGATGTTGCTGCTCTTTCCTGTCTGTGTTATGGACCTGCATTGGAATGGTAGCATCTCAAGTGCACCAAGGTTTTTATGTCCAGATTGCTGCTCGCATTAATACACTGTTCTCGATTATTAGTTGGTAACAGGTGCTGTACTACTTTAAACGAAGGATTGCAGAGGAAGGGTGAAATCTGAAGTTAAAGATTAGTTTGGACAAAGAAAAATTTGTTTTAAGCATGAGCCAGTTAGTTGCCTTATTGACAGGCTGTATATATGCATACTGAGTGTCCTTTCAATGAAGCAGATGCTTGCGCTTCTCTTAAAGCCATGGATGCTATTCTTGGCTATGACAATATTGAGATAGAGTTTAATTGCTGCTTTGATTATCGTTGATAGAGGAAATTGATAAATCTGTTTCCCAAGGATATACCTGCATTACCTTCTTTTTGAAGTCATCAGTTGACCCAGCAGTCGTACTGGATAATATACAGGCTGTCTCTAGCTAGGAGATGATTCTGACTTGGGCATTCTCTCGATAACAGAATTTGGTTTCTGCAGGCGTATTTTATAACTAATATGGAGCCAATCAAGTTTTGGGAGTTTGTCTCATTAATTCTTGAAGGTCTTGGCTATCCAAGGTACTTTTTTTAATTTCTCTCATTCTTCCCTTAGATTTTTTCTTGCTGAAGTTTACAAAAACTTCTTCTTGTTTCTTGGTAAAAGAAGTCCATCCTTGATACCGTGATCTTGGATAAAACAATTCTTGCTCCTCTAACATAAGCCCAGATTTTGAGTTGTCATGCAGATTGATTCAATTTTCTTGACAACACCAGTAATAATATCTCTGCTGCCGTGATACATGAAACATCAAATCTAGAATCCAGAGCATATCCTGAATTTACAAGCTAGTCATTATTTCCACAACAGGGAGAAAGCTACCATCCCAAACAGAGTCGATTATTTTGTTGTGAAATACTTGTGCATATTTATTGTTTTTATTTTTGCTTCTCATAGATTGATCTGTTGCAATTAAGGGATAATTGTTATCAACAACGGTAACTGATTTCATGTCTTTAACCTTGTACGAATCAGGAACTAGGTTCTACTCTTGTAACTTCTAAAGGATATATGTTCACTGGAATGCTTTCAAGGAAACTTAGGAGCATTTATTGATCTGGTTATTCATAATATTTCTACTGCTTTTTTGTCTCTCATTTTAGTCCAGGTTGTCTTTGGGGCGATTTTGGTTAGGCAGTTAGTATCACAGATCATCATCTAAGTTGGAAAAAACAACGAACAACCAGAGTTCTTGTGTCTCTGTTATCAGTTGGTTTTTAAATTTCACTTCAAATCTAATGTACACATTGTACGCTATACTAGTTTTTCGGAGCTTGTAATGATTTGCAGGCCACAAATAAAGATTCCTGCTGCTGCTATAATGCCAATTGCACATATGGTGGAGTTAGCTTATAGACTTTTGGGCCAGTATGGGATGCCGATTCCACAGTTTACACCTTCACGCATTAGACTCCTCTCCTGCAGCAGATCATTTAACTGTTTGAAAGCTAGGGATCGACTTGGCTACACACCCATTGTACCTCTTCAGGTTTTCATTCTTCCATCAGATAGGCTAAGAATCAATTGCATTTACTTTAACTAAGGCACTGTTTTAGTGGCATATGTTAATTTTGTCGCTTCTTAAACTGCCCTCTTTTTGTTGCATGATGAAGATGTGAAGTGCCGCTACCTAATTTAAATAAGTCAGATCTTGTCCATCTATGTACTGAGCTTCTATGCATGACGAAGTTTTGGAGTGCTTATCTCTGGTACATACCTTGCAGGAGGGTATAAACCGAACAATAGAGTCATACGCACACCTCAGGGCTGCCAATCAGCCTAGAAGAGAAGGGCCATCTAAAGCGTTGAAATTTCTCGGAAATGGAAGGGGTGTGTAGCTGTATCTGTCCTGGTTTCGCCTTTCCTTAGATTAGTTGCTTTTTGGATGTCATTGACAGGGATATATTATTAAACACGAGTGTATATAGTGCTTATGGAGAATATTTATGCAGTGGTCAATTGCACAATACTTATCTTTTACTAGTTTTTGTTGCTTAGATTCTTTCTCTTTACCGTAAAGTAGTAAAGGGACATGATCATCTTGATATGACTGATTGATAAGGAACACCTAGAATTCATGAATCAATGAGAGAGCTAACGGCAGCGTTAATTTGTTTTTATCTAAAGCATACCTTTCCCTCAACATATATGGGACTTAAAAAAAAAAAAACAGGGCTTTTTAGTTGGTCTTAACATGCTAAAGACATTGCAGTGTGCAGCTAATAGCAGGAGTAAAAATTTATTAATGACATGGGATTCTGTATGAGGAAAGATTCAGAGTATCTGAAGCAGCATTTTAGTTAATTTGTTTGGATAACTCTGTTCAATATTTATCCTAGCCCTTTTCCCTTAGTTTCTGGTGACTGAAGTCCATAAAACTGCATTCCAATTAAGGGTATAAACTGCATGCATTGAGACAAAAGATTTAAGAGCAGGAGGTTTAACTTTATCGTTATCTATACATATGTGAGATGCATGGCTATAGAATCTAACTTTTTGGTTTAGCTAAAAGCAAAGTCTGATAGGAACTACCATGGTACTTGTCACTCTTTTATCTTTTATTTGCCTTCTGTGCATTTTTGCCTTTCCATGGTGCGTAAATGTTTTTCATAAAAGGATGCAATTTTTTGGACAAAATTGCTGTGGGCATGAGGATCCTGTGTCATAAATTGGTATAATGGTTGTCATTACTGTCGGATTATGCCATTGTTTGCTACAAGGCTTATTGCCCCTGGAACATTTTTGTGTAAAACAGCTGTAATATCTTGTTTCGACAAGTTGATATCTTTTAGTCTTCACTGTTTGCAGTTGCTGACACATTGCTTTGGAAGGACAAGAAAATGACATTAACCACACTACTAGTTTTGGCTGCAATCTACTACAACTTTATTGCTTCGGGTTCAACTATCATCACTTCTCTTTCAAAGTTCCTTATCGTGGCATCCATATTCTTGTTTGTTCATGGTATCTTACCAGCGAAGATGTAAGCCAACTCTGCTTTGCTTCTCATTTCTACCCTATCAACATATTGTTCTACCTTATGTACATCCATTTTGGTTCTGCCCATTTTTATTTGAAAAGCAGTGATATCAATGTTACCAGATCACAATGTACAGTTGATTGTGTTTCTTCAAATTGACTTGATTTACTGAAGTGATTTAGCAGTAACTGAAATGCTGTGAGCTAAGAGTTGTTGGAGTGAATTGAGGTCAATAGTTCATCTGCACAGGAAAACAGGAAGAAACTCATTCTATGTTGGAATTTGATTAATTCTTGGCCTAGTTTAATATGACAATGAGGAGATTCCTACCTTCATACTTGAGGGAAGCCAAATCTGACTGTTAGTGGAATTTTACGCTTGTGCAGGATGGGATTAAAGATCGAGAAAATCTCCCCATCAAATTTTTACATATCAGAAGAGAAATCTCGAAGTTTTGCTTTGTCAGTGGCATCATCATGGAATAATGCTGTAAAAATTTTGGCAACCCTCTCTATGGGTAATGATTGGATACTTTTTCTTAAGGTACTTCAACTCTTGATTGATTTTATTTAATTGCTTACTTCCACTTCCTTCTCATGGTTTTTATTCTCTTGCATTTAAAGATGCTGATGAAGTGAATGGACATGTGGCACGCGTGCAGTAGCACAATCAAGTTCTTAAAACTAATAGTTAAGTGTAAATATCTTTTCCAAAGAATATCACTCTTGCGACAAGCAAAACTGGCTGGAATTGGTGATGACCTGTTGTTACTTTCCGGGATGAAGTCCTAAATTCAAACTTACCATCTCCCAATGAAAGACACATTCTTATAATGTTAGTATATCACCTGAAGTTCTCTTGCAATTGGAAAATAATGTTGCTCATTCCTCATAGTCACTTGATTATTATGGCTGTAAATTTGATCACCGATTGGGGTCATCATGTCGTACTCTGCAAAAAGAAGGAAGATAAGGATTATCTCATCCATAGGAGAGCTGGTGCACATCCACCCACCCATCCAATAGTCAGTTTTTGCTAATGAACTCTGCCTTTTAATTGAAACAGGTCATCAGCGTGCTACTAATTGTTGGCATCATTGGAGCCATCCCTGTGCAGAGTTTATTTGCTATAGGTTAGATCTCTCTCTCTTGCCAGCACACAAATCTCTGTGTGTGTGTGTGTGTGTGTGTGTCCATGCATGAACATGCTATACTTGTATTTTACACAAAGTGCGTATACAAAGAGGTAATTCGGTACTTCTTCTGCCACTTATTTGCTCATGCATAATAAATATATGAAGCTAATGTGAAGAAGTTTGATTGCGCTGGACATGAGAAAGATTTGAGGTATAATGTTTCTGAAGTTGACATTGCATTTATGCATAATTAAGTTGAGGGAAAATTGGTTAAGTTGATTTGGAAATGTAACTTTTTGTTATTTGCCATGCTATTTAGACATGTCATTATTTTTTGAATATCAAATGGCTATGACGCTATGTTAAAGAGTGGAAGAATTGTGAAGGAAATGAAGTTTGAGAGAAGACCTTGAAAATTGTGAATGCTTGGTTGTTTTTATTATTGATTCTGATTTGTCTTTTGCGATTGTTTTTTTTTTTTTTTGGTAAGGAGTCTTTTGTGTTTGTTGGATGGGCCATTTCACAAAAAAAGACAACAATTTTCTTTGTACTTGATGTGCGAGATATAGTTGTTTATGCTAGCCAATTTGGATGCGATGCTCTTCCTGTTTCTAATTTTACTGCCAATGGCATGCTTGAAATTCCAGAACGACAATCTGCTGTTTCGTTTACTCTCGCTAGTCAAATTGATGCTAATACTGACGCGTAAAATGAAATGGGGCATCTTTGAAATGTCCCAGTGTTGCCACTACAATGTTGTAGTAGATTGTCATTGTTGTCAAGTCAACATGAAAAAAGAGAAATTTCCTGACATGGACTTTCTTTAGTGCCATTACTCGGAATATGTCGTGATTTTTTTTTTTGGCTCAGTTTTTTGTTTTCTTTTTCAGCTCATGGTCTTTGGTGAGAGTCGAATTACTAGGCAATTCACTTTGATGGACTCAAGAAAGTCCCTTGACTTTTCTCTTTATACGGGAAAAGAGAAAATGGAGTGATTCTCTCCTGTCCATCAAAATGGAAATGCTATATGGCCATGCATATTCTATGAGGCAAAACTCTCCAACTACATGTCAGGACATTATAATAATTTTCTGTCTCGATGTTTCTCATTTCAGTGTTTTGCATGGAAGCAACTGTGTGCTAACTCCTTGTATCTTGCTGTGTTGGCTCTGGGACTCACTTCAAATCGAAAGTAATGCCTGTCTAAAATCTCGCTGCAGGGGTTCCTGTTGCCTTCGTAGCTTTCTTGGTGTATGAGAAGAAGGAACAAGAAATCGATGCAATAGTCCTGGAAGCTCTCTCCTTTGGATGCAAATTTAAGTCTCACGTTGCTGCAAAATTCCTAAATGCTAAGAAGAATGATTGATAGAAACTAAATGCAACTGTTGGCATTTGGTATTGCTCTTCTTCTGGCGCGCCTCTGTCCTTCTGTAACAGAATGGTTAACGCTCCGTCTCCCAGTAAAGGCCCAGGTGCGATAGACTATTTGGCTGTTCTTTGCGAACCACTACTCATGAATGGGAGAGATGGGAAAGGTTATTGGGTTTATTTTTGTTTTCCTGTTCTCTTGCAGTTTATGTTAGCAAAACAACACGTTTTTGGTTCTCTAGGGATTTGTGCTTGATTATTGATGAGCTTCCTCATGTTTACTCTGATGAGCTTACGACAGTAATAAGCATCTCAGAGCGAACTTTCCAATCACAGTTCACATTCAACTGCTTATCATGATATTTCCATAATCATGTTCGCAGCTCGTCGAGAGAATGTAACTTGCTTCAGTGGTATACTCCTTATTTCATATAGTATTGAGGTGTAGTGTAGTCAATGTGTGCTATTTTGCGCGGTCTAGGAATTTGATGTTATTGACGATCCTGTGGCCTCCAAGGAACCTTTTGACTCTCAAATATTCACTACTCATGGATGCTTGGGATGACAGTGTTATGACAGAAATTGGCAAAATCTCATCTTCTGCTAACTCTCTTCCTGGTCACCTTTAACTATCCATGAAAGGAACAGATTGCGGCATATTATTCCAACTTCTGATTGAAGATCGTGTTATCATATGAGTCGCTGTCTTCGATCCATCAGTTGGTCAAATCAAAAGGGGCTGCCTTCACTTCATGTGCGTGCTCTCTTTCCATCGTCGGAGGCCGACAGATCCACCTGACTCTTCCGCCTCCTTTGGGCCTCTGCGTGTGGCCTCTGTTTTTCCTCCTGTGGAAAACTTTTTCACCCTCTTCCGTATTCCTGCCAAAGCAAAAGGCATTCCTTGTCCCCACGCGACTCCAAAGTGCGGCTTTTCATAAGCTTAATAAACTACTCACAATGTCTTGGGCAGATCCCCAACACTAGCGATTGCCGTGTAGCATTATAATAGCAGCAGTTTGCTGGACCAACCGAGCATGCAACCTCAGCACTCTTCTCCTCCAGCACATGACTCTGTGCGCAAGCGATGTTCATCTTCGATCGCTGTAACTATCCTGTGCAAAGAGAGAGTGAGTGCAGAATGACATGCCAAGATGTGGACATCAAGTCAACGATAATGGTTCTTATGGGGTGTGGTGTTGGGGCTGATCAACTATTCAGGTCAACGTCTGAGTAGCTACCAGGATGTTGCATGGAAAGGGGAATCGTGGGACAGATGAATGACACCAACCAAAAAAGCAAAAGTAAAAGACGATTTAGATGCTCTGAATTGCGCCATTAAAGAAAAGAGGTCGAGCCGAGACGACTTGTGGGCCAAAGTCGCTGTGAAGATCGGAGCATGATTTTACACGTCGGGACGGTACGTTCCGCGTTGGTCTCATCGTTCGATTTCAAGGGATTTCGGCTATGTCGAGCTATGCCAATTGATTATCGATGTGAAGTGAGTACAAAGAATCAATTTAAGGAGGATGGTAGTTCCCTTTCGTTCATCTACCACGATCGTTTTCTAACCAAGTATCTCAATCCATCCGAATCACGTTTACGAGTTTCTTCACTGTTTATTGATCAATTTGCCTTCTGCCGCATTAATTTTCTCTTTTTGTTTTTGGGTATTGAGTTTGGTTTTATTTGTATATATAGATACGAGGGAGGTGCGGGCAGTATAAATTAGAGTTGCCATGTTCGGCTTAAACTTCGACCCGTGATTGCGCATTTATTGACTTACTTGTAAAGAAAGAGATTCCTATCTTTTTTTGTTTGATGTGGGTAGATTTATATGCGTTTCTATTTATGTTAAAGAGATGATCGGTATTTCATTTTCCTTATAGGTAAGTTTGGTATTTTCATGGCTAGATTAAGACACAGATCATGTGACTCAAATGTCGAATAAGCCGGTCTCGACAACATGAAAAACCAAACATGAGCCGTACTGCTACGAGTTCGATTTTGGGACATTCAGCCAATCCGAGGATAGTAGATTGAATCAAAGTTTGTCGATTGGCAATTCCCACAAGAACAAAGTGAGAAAAGATCATGTCAAGTAGCTTCCAATCTGTTCTTTCAAGGAGGAAATGATGATTGTGGTTGAAGTTGGTGTTCCCAATAAAATTAAAACTCTCCCTCGACCCTGTCCTAATTGACCGGGCAAAGGGAATGAGCTGGCCGTATTTACCAATTTGCCCCTTGAAGCGTCCTTGGTGGACCGCCCCGCGTGGCCCATGTTTCCCTCTTCACTCACTTTCAGCTTTTGCTTGCAGGGTGGTGCTCCATTGCCCCCAGTTCTCACCTCCCCAATTCTCATTTTGCAAAGCTTCCTTGCAAATTTGATTACACAGCTGGCCCTCGAAGTTGCATCGAGTCAAATTACAAATCCCAATGCTTTGTCGCCATTGGGATAGAAGATAGACGAGGGCTTGGCGGTCTGCTAAATTTGAAGGCGACAACCCGAGTGCATAGACAATGCTAGTTTTACGATTTCTCCGGCACGAAGCTGAACCAAATTGCTCCAACCATAAAAGGCATTCACCAAATGAAAAAAGAAGAAACTTTATGATCTCTGAAAAACCAGACCTTACAACCAAAAAGTTCATTTGCAATGCCACGTATTTCTCTCTCGTTGATTTCAAACGCAGCAATTCATTTGACTAGATGCCTTTCGGTTTTTGTTTGGTTTTTCGGGTTACAAATTATAAAGAATGGTTTGCTTGAAAAGCATTTTGCTCAATGGAATCTAAGCTCAGGTTGGAGAAGATGCACCCAAGAAAAATCGGTTTTGGAACAAGAAGCCCAATGACCAAATCAGATTGCCAAACTTGTATAATTCTCTCGGTCCTGAAGTGAGAATTAGATGACAGGGTTTTTTTTTTTTTTTTTTGGGAGGGGGGGTTGTGGTGGTTGTGTGTGTTTCAAACTAGGTCAAGTATCGTCTAAACTTTACTCAAAAGGTTATATATCTAATTTGGGATCCAGGCCGTACTTCATAACACAGACGTCCCAGATCTCCTAGTTTTAAAGGGTAATATTTTAAATTATTTATATAAATTTTTGTCAATAATAATCTGAGCCGCAATTTCATAACACGGATAACTTGTATTTAAAAAATAGTACCTAAAATTCTGTAGAAATTTTAGGCGATTCATTTCCGATCAGGGAACTAAAAGAAAAAAACAAGGAATGTGGACATGTTCAGTGGCAACACCGTAATTCCGCGGGAAAACATGCCCGTTTGTTCAACGAGCTTTGGAACGCGAAGTGAGGAGTCCAGAATAAAAGGCGATGTGTAAAGCAAGAACCATCCCCCGCCCGTGCCTGACTCTGGCGGTTGAATTTTTGTGCGGGCGATGTGATTCCCGTTTTTCCTTTTGAAGCTTTAAAAGCATGAGAAATTAAAGCGAAGCCGGCAAAAGCTCTCGAATGCACAAGGACTGACGGGCGATGACCGAGCGCTAGATTCAAAAAAATCTCCGTCTTTTTATGCATATACCCTTTTGTGCATATGCCAAGGGGAGAGAGCGAGAGATTGTTCAAAATTCTTGATTTGTCTGAATCTTCGTCCTCCTTTCTCGTTGGCATCAAGTAACGCATATTCACGCTCTCCCTTTCTTTCTCAGAGCTTGCTTCTTCATGCGTTGAAGTTGACCAATTCGTAAAACTTCTCTCGTCGCTCATTTCCGTGTCATCGTAAAACGACCCTTGTTGGTTTTTGTCAGTGACCCGGGATCGATTCTTGTTCAGAAATGATTTCCGGGAGTCTTTTTCGATGACCCTTTTGAGATTAGGCAACCATTTCGGCGTCCGCGCTATGAAAATGAGTGCTTTCTTGCCCATTTGCTCATGGAGTAAGCGTTGAGAGATGCAGGTATTTCAGAGGAGCGAGTTTTTGAGATGAGGGGAATGTGAGCGTCGGTGGTGATTATGGGAAGTGGAAGAGTGGAGGTGATCAGTAGCAAAGGGTGTTCGAAATTAGTGGTTGGGCTCTCGGCTTCATTGCCGTCTTTTAGACCTTTGCAATCGTTGGAGCCAGCCATGTCTCCTGCTCCATCTTCGGTCGGGTCTCAGCCGGGCACACGATTGAGTGGTCCATTTTCAGGGCTTGTAATATGTGTCACTGGTCTCTCTAGAGGTAAGAGCTTGTGAATTCTCTTTTACTATGTCCAACCTGCATTTGAGATGCTAGCCTCATATCATTCCGCTTTCTAGCCTTCTTTTTTGTGGCTTTTGATATTAAATGTGATTGTTTGAGGTTTAGACGTTTTTCCTCAAATTTGTGGCTCTTTCAAATGTGCTTTATTGTGTATTGCAGAAGCAAGGAAACAAGTCATGGATGCAACAGAGAGATTAGATGGAAAATATAGCCCTGATTTACATCCTCAGTGTACCCATTTAATCGTCCAGATATCCTTTTATTTAACTCGTTTCAGCTTTTAATTATAAGATGTTTTTGTTTTTCGGTTAGATGACTAGATCAGTATTTATGAGGATACTTCGTATTGATATCTGGCTGTGGTGAACTTTCCAGTACCCTCCGTTTTTTGTGGAGTTCATGACAGTTATATCTCTTCATTGTTTGCGTGAACCTTAATGGTGGCTACAGTTTTGGTGGGCGGAAGTTTGAGCATGCGTTGAAGCATGGACCCAAAAATGGTCTCTTCATTGTGACGCTGGGATGGTTTGTGGAGAGCGTCAAGAGGAATGGTGCGGAGGCTGACCACTTTGTTGTACATTCCAGTCACATATGTCTGATAGGATGTCTATTTGCGATGAGGATTTGACTTAATAGACTACATGCGATCAATATTCTCTGCTTTTGATCCTCAGTTTATGTTCATTTGTATCTCACGAGAGTTAGGCTTATAAATTGGTCATTATGTAAAGTTGGAAACCTGTCATGGAGAAAGATACCTAGGTGAGCTATGTTCAAGTTAGTACTTGGCTCTTTTCCATTGATCATCTTCTCTCTGGTTGTGATTCCAGAATGCAAAACAGTAAAATGTAGACATGCACAAAAATAAGTGTCCAGGCGGTTTGATGTGGTGATGTTATGTCAAATAAGTTAGGACCAGTGGTATCTACCCCCCCGCAAGAAGAGAACAGAGAGTTTGTTTGTCGGGCTTGCATTCAACCAGGTTTTGCAAACATACTCCTGATAAACTACCTGCCCTGTGGTTAATCTCTTGATGTGGTCCACCTGACTTAAGATGTCCAATTACTTTAGGAATCACATTTCTTGATGTGCTTCTTTTTGTTTAGTTTGAGTTACCAACTGAATCCGTTTCACTGCAGCTATGATAAGATTCATTCTGATATCCTATTAGGAGATAGGTGTTTGAGTAACTTAATGTTTAAATTAATTTCTCCGAAATATACCTGCGAATGTTGTCTGAATAGACTGATGGAGTGAAAGTGCTTAAAATTAATATTTCATCTGTTCTTTTTCATCGTGCAGTGAGGTTGAGCGAGACATTATACAGTGTTAAGAGTGTTGGAGATAGCAGTGGTCGAATAGAAGAGTTGCATCGGGCTCGTGGGATTACTGGTGCTGAGAATTCTTGTCTTCCTGCCAGTATTCATGAAGCCAAGAAACTTGAAAGGACTGAAGAGTCACGCCTTTTGTCTTCTGGAAGAGAATCTCAAAGAAGTGTTGATTTGATGACTTTACCTGGCCAGTCTGTCTACTTAGATTCAGACATTTCGGCTGAACTACAGAACAAGGTTAGCACTACTATCTTTTGGGAGTACAATACTTTTGCTTTATTTCTTTGTAAGACTTTCAGAATTACGACTTATTCTTGAAAGTTTGTCCTTTGTCTTTGTATTAGAATTTCATGGAATGGAGAAATCTTCTCTTGACTGGATAAGTTGCGCACTGCTTGTGTAGTATGAACATGTCTACTTTCTGGACAGGTGATTGACGCAGCTACTAGAGAAGGCGCCTCAGTTGTAGATAAGTGGTACATTGGTAGCAATGCTCATGTTGTCTGCGAAGGGACTTCCGTCAGAAGATATCTTGGCCACTGTAACAATCTTGTCACTGTGAGTGTTCTTTCATTGCATTTGAATGATTGTTTTAATTAAACATGTTTGTGGGTAAAGAAATAAGTTTGATGCTTGGACTTTTTGGATATTCCAGTTAATTGACCTTTTGTGCTTGCAAATCTTGTGTTTTATGCTCTAATATCCTTTTTCATAAATGATGTGGCTCAGCCACTGTGGCTTTTGAAGACAGCAAAAGAGCAACATATCCAGAGGCTCGTTCACCTATCTGCTGATTTGGCCAGGCAGCTGGGAACGATGCTTGATAATTATCATAATGGTCCTCTAAAGGAGGTAATCTCATTTGAATTGTTGAGAATTAAATTTTGTGCTTCTGATTGACACCGAGAAGTCTTGTGTTTGCAAAAGGTTACTGATGTTTTATATTTTCTGAGTTTTTCAGACAGAGGACATCAACTTTTCCCACTGAGTGCTACTAATATTTTGCTTTATTTGTGCCTTAGTTGCAATTGCTGCCTGTCTTGTGAAATTCTAAAATTGGCCTAACAAGAATTGAAAGAGCACTCGAAGCATCAAGAAACTAGACTGGCATTGTGATGTGAAAAGTTGTAGTGTGTTAAAACGAAAATTTCTAACGGAAAAATTTGGGTTTTCATTGAGTGCATATTCCTTTCCTTTCGAAAAACGGAAGACTCTTAAAAGACGATTGTTATAAAGTCCTTAAAGAGTGTCATGCCTTTACGTATGCTAACTGTATTTTCGGTACTGTTTTCAGAAGCTTTTTATTGATCTTTCGCATCCTAAGATTTGGGGATGTTGGTTTTGCCAGGAAACAAAGAAGAATGACATCGTCTTCGAAGGGCTGAGCTATAAAGCCAGTCATGACGAAAGACAAAAAATTGTAAATTTTGCTAAGAGTGCAGTGAGAAATCGCCGTGGTCGCAAAATGCAGGTAGATGGTCGCCTCTGTTCAATTCCTATCTTTGTAATGTCTTTAGCCACTTTTGAGTTTCAGGGTTTCGAGACCTTGTTGAGTTGGAATAGACGTAGATAAATTTTTGTCTTAATTTATGGTGTGTTTGTTTCACTTAGAACTTTATGATAATGGAAAATATTTTACTTGAAAATTTTAGGTTTTTTGTTTGGTGGTTTAGGGAAAGTGATTTCTTTCTTGCCAGAGCAGAAGTCATTTTCTCCCAATCTAAGTTTGTTGTCAGTCCATGGAAAAAGTTTTTTTTTTTTTTTGTACATAGATTAGTTGGTTTTTTTTTTTTTTCCGCCGACCCCAACTAGTTTGGAATAAAGGTGTTATTGATGTTGATGTTGATGTTGTACATAGATTAGTTTTCTGTCATCCAAACACCGGAAAGTCGGAAAATAATTTCCCAGAAACAGTTTTCCTTAAAACAAATGGACCTTTAATTGGGTTGGAATTCAGCAGAAAAGCTCAGGGTGCAATGATTTGCTTTCTTGGACTGGAGGACATACTATGTAGGCGAATGTAGGAAACTAAATTAATGGAATTTGAATTTTACATCGCTTTGAAGATCTCTTTACAGACTAAGTAATACCGACACGCGACACAACATAGATTAGGCACACAGGTATTTCAACCCATTGTAGTGGAACAACTACACGTAATTTCTCAAAAAATAAAGAATTCCAATACGTTGAGACACATTGTATATTTAACATATATTTTTATACGTACGTGATAAATTATCACTTTTGTGATTATTTCAATTAGTAATAAATAAATAATAAAAAAAGCCTAGAATGAATTTACACTGAGAACATCAATCCACCATTGGTTAATATCATTCATTGTTTTGAATTAACAAATTAAACTACATTAGATTCCAATAATCCATAAAACTTGGAGAGCGAAAAAACAAGCAATTAGGGGCCTAGCTGAGAGACGAGCCGAGAGGGCGATTATGGTTTGGGCAATCTTGACCCCTAAAAAGTTGGAAATTTTTAAAATTGACTCCATGTGTGTCGGAATGGCATGTCGGGATGCCGGACTCGCGTGTCACTAGCGTTTCGGGAGCATTGACCACGTGTCAGGCGCGTGTCAATGTTCAACACGCGTCCGACACCGACACGGAGGTCCCCGGAAAGTGTACGTGCTTCCTTGTTTACAGATATCTGTCAATTCTTTTCATTTGCATAATTACCCACAATCGTTATTTTCTTGGTTGTCTTCACAACAAGCAGTATGTTTATTTTTTAAAATTCAACAGACGTGCCAGACCCCAATACGGCCGATAACCCCAAGCAGTCTTCTGGATTCCATTTGCTGGTCTATATCTGAGCCAACTTCGACTGCTTCCATTTATACGGATTCATTTAGTTCTGATGATGGCCGTGAGAATCATCCACGCACGTTCTTTGATGCAAAAGGCGATGGCAAGGATTCAGAAGCTTCTTTTGCAAACTTAACGAGGCCACTCACTGAAAGGTTTATCTGTGTGTGTGTGCGCGCGCGCACATTGGGGCATATTGGTGTTATGTCTTTCATTCATCTGGTTCAGCTCTGAATGCCCAAAACTATTGGTGAGTTGGTCCTATCAATCAAACATCTATATTTGTGCATTGCAGTGAGAAGAAAGAGTTGATTTTCAAAGACCACTTTCTCACTATACTGTTCCCGATTGACCGCTTTGCTGAAATGGGGCCATCTTCAAGGACATTCTTCAGTGACAAAGGTTTTACGTGCTTTAAGGTGTTGGATCATATTTATGCTTTTTATCAGGTATACTTTTATATAGTTTTTCCCAAGTTTAGTTGCTTGAATGTTTAGTCATAGGAGTCTATGATTATTCTGTGGTAGAGTCAAGTATTCGCCTAGATTGCAATAAAATGTATGCTCAGTTCATGTCAGCTTACCATCAGGCCACTGTCATTGGGTTAGGTTTTTATGTAAGATATGCATGAAGAGTGCATAATCAGTCATCGCATCATAAATAATGTATCAAGGACAAAAGCCCATTTTCCTGTTAGCATTGTGCGTGGATTATATTCAGCTTCATCTTTCACGGGCCCATGTGCGTTGTGTTGATCATGCAAAGTAACAATAAGACAGCTGGTTCATCTGGCATGAGTTTGAAGTTTCTGATGCCATTTTGCAGGAGAACATGTCAGCCCAAGAAATAGAGGTTGCCATTCACACAGATTCAAGGCATGCTGACCGGCTTAGATCCGTGTACTGTAGTAAAGAAACTGATTGTGGATTTGTGGCGTTCAAAAGGATCGACTTCTTGGGTAGCCGCAGGAGCTTTGAAATGCTAAAGCGGGTCAACGGGGACAACAACAGCAACGTATATGAACTGTTGATTAGAGCATAGGAAGGACTGCATCGGATCCTGAACCGTGTCCTGTATATTGGAAAGTCAGCACTTAGCTGATTTGATTTGAGAGGGAGATATCGTGCTGAGCTGATCGAACAACCCCGAAACTTGCTTAGCGCAAATTCTATTTTGAAGAGGAATGAATAAGACAACACTTTTATTTGCTCGTGATTTGGTGTGCAGGGTAATTGGCATAAAGTTGTATACTCAAGGTTCATTTCCTAGATAGGAATACCTGATGTTGGTTGTCTATTACTGATCTTCTTGTGGCTTTCATTGTCCTCATTTACCTTTTCTCTTAT
The DNA here is from genome assembly GCA_028455895.1 of Rhodomyrtus tomentosa. Taxonomy (NCBI): domain Eukaryota; kingdom Viridiplantae; phylum Streptophyta; class Magnoliopsida; order Myrtales; family Myrtaceae; genus Rhodomyrtus; species Rhodomyrtus tomentosa. The sequence goes on from JAPCWY010000004.1 coordinate 40,923,455, forward strand.
CGGGTGGTTGAATTATACTTGGAAATAGCTGGTTCCTCAATGGTAAATCCTTTAATAGTACATGTTATTCCCTGATAGGCAGGAAGAAGACGAGCGAAAGAATGTCATAGGGGACGGAAAATTTGAAAAGAATCGACAGGTGATGGCCATTTGTGATCTGTGACTTCCATTTCTCTAGTAGGACAAGAACTTGTAACATACCAAGCGTGAGGACGACCAATTCGCAATTGCGATTCGGTATATCTTGTGAGCGGCAACCGAAAAATGAGTTGCAATGTCGACCGCGCTCCCAAGTCCATACTTATATGGCTCAGATATCCCAACGATCCCAGGGCAGGACACGGCCGGACTGAGACATAATTATTTGTGCTGGAGCCACGGCCACAACAGAGAGCAGCAAGACTTTTAAGACTCCCTTTTGAGGAAAGATATGATAGGACAAATTTTGGGAAGCTCCAGCTATCTTGTAAATCAAATTCTATCAGTTACATCTGAGAATAAAGGGAAAAAAAAAAAGGGAATACAAAGAAAGAAATACAATAAAGGTACAAAGTTAACCCCCAAAAGAAAAAAAAGAAAAAAAGTTGCTAAGACCGGCTGATCCTAGTCTTCCTGCCCGCTACCAAAATGCAACTTCCTTGCAACTTGCCTACATACAGCTCCTTTTTTTTTCCACCTTTTTTTCCTCCCTCTTCCGGCTCTTTTTGTTGTTGTTGTTGTTGCTGTCTTTACTGAAGTTGGTCGTGTTTCCTTCTCTCTTTTTTTTTTTTTACTTTTTGTTTTTCCTCCATTTTTTTCCAACTTGACTACACTCTCTTCCATCTCCTCATTTACAGATACAAGAATGACTACAATGACTATCGACTTTGATGGCTTTCGCCATGTCAGAAAACCTCCTTACACCTCGCACTCTAGGTGCTCAGTATATCACCACGCGAAGCAGACCCGCTTGTGGCTCGCTATAGTCGAGGCCCTCTTCTTCAAGCAGATAACGCTGCACAGCCACCGGGAGTCGGGCGGGAGTGCGGGATCCGCGAGTGTGGTGACCCGTCCCGACGCAGATATAAACCTGCAATCGCTGATCTGCTGCCCGAGCTGCAGTTCTCAACACGCTTAACTCGTTCTTCAGCACATGAATGGCTTCACTCACATGAAGACCGTGTAGATCTATCATCCGCTCCTTCCCTCTCCCATCACCCTGCAGCTCCATGGGAACGGGATTCCTAAAGAGAAAAGTTGTTACGCTTTCACAATAGAAAAAAAGTCAATAATTTTGCATCAATTCCCCCCCCCCCCCCCCCCCCTTTTTTCTGTGTTCTGAGTCGAACCTAAATGCCTGGTAATCAAACTATATTTTTGCCTTTTGATGATGCATATTGCCCTTATTGGAGTTGAATGGTTATTAGAAACCCTGCCTCAGACACCCAATGTAAGAGGAGAGAGAAACCATAAGCCACCGTGAAGCTTACAACATGAGATGATGTGGATTTTTTTCCCAAGCAAATTGACCAACTTCAGAGTTGCATTGCTACAGAGAAGCTGTTGAATTGCACAGATTCCAAACCTACCAAATAATAATTCCTATTTGGATAGGGAGGATCATCTTGTGACCATTAACACTGACAGGATTATCAACCGCCAGAAAAGCATATTACTTCGCACACCAGGCAAGAAAAATAAATGTTACATACCTCTGACGGTAAATAGACTCCTGAGCTTTTCCATGAGCTGCCTTCATATGCATGCCGTGTAATTGCCCTTTCACACTAAGCTCTTTCGCAAGTGCTTTATTACCAACGAGGTATGCATGTCGAGCCTGTTTTAGTTGATGTACATTGTGCAAGAGAAGCATAAGGACCAGTAGGGACCCCTTGGAGACAAAAAGTAGAAATGCAAACCTTAAAGAATAAAACTAGCAACTCACGGCAAATCAAATATATATGGGATCAGCTCAGCAGTTAGCAGAAACGGCTGACAATGTTCGCTCGCAACCTAGCCAATGACTACAGTGAATACACGCATCAAATACGCTATGGTAGACACGCATCAGATACGTGAAAGGAACATTCTGGCAAGGTGTGAGTCTGTAATTTGCTCCTAAAAAATCATCTCCTAGTAATCGTATCAACTTGAAAATAACAATGCTAAGATACTACAACACGACTTTCTGCGCTGCTCGATGAAGCTCTATCTTACCTCAGATTTATAATCTCTTTTTTAGAATATAAAAGAGAACCTCAGATTGATAATCTCAACTAATGAATTAAGGAATCACATCTGTACTAGCAGTAAATTATGATCAGAAGAACTTTGTTGTAAGGAGTAAACAACATAATTGAAAGCAAACCTGTTCGAGGTACACATTGCGTAATCGCGCATGGTCACGAGCTTCTTCTCGTAGTTCAGAATACATATTAGCTGCCATCTCAAAATTGTTAAGCCAAATAGATATATGCAGAAGGCATTTATCCCACTAGTAAATAATGCAAATGACATTTGTTAAACTTAAGAATATTACCCACTGCCTCTCCAGTTTCAAGCCACACAGGAGATGACCGGGCAGAAGCACGACTCTGCAACCTGTCACCATAGATGCCTCTTCCATGCCCACTATTATAAGCACCAGCCAACCCTTGGGAATTTCTACTGGAACCAATGTTGGAATTGGCTGAACCATTCTTATCATATTTCCAAATATTGGAATCTTGAGATGGCATTTTCTTGACTGCTGAAGCAAAATCTATAGCACCTCTAGATGGAAAGGACGAACTGGACTTGAACAGAAGAAGGTTGTCCTTGTCAGTAGATCGATAAGGCATGCTACTCTGATGGACTTCATCTCCAGCATATTTTTGTTGAACACTCTGACTTTCTGACAAGGAAAGTGCAGGGAAGTCCATTGCACTAAGATTTGGAGCCGATAAGGTCTTTGAGTTCAAGTTTGGAGCAAAAGCACCATCAATTTGAAGCTACATTTCATGAAAAAAAAAGTATAACATGGTTTCATTCAGCTTAAAGAACTAAACCAGGAGCACTTAAAGCACAAATGAAATGAAGGTCATATATTCAATCACACAGGGTTCCTACATACTTGCTCACAATGTGAGTACACATTGTTCCTCAATATCCAAAATGCTTATGGAGAAAAGTAAACAAAGCAACAGAACAAGCATAAAAAGATTAAAGAATGTCTGAAACCGTTCCATACAAATTGATAGCGCCCAGTACAAGAGGACGAGACTCCGAACTGAGGATATGGATAAGGCTTAAAGCCAAGACTACCTCAAGAAATAATCACTAGCCAGCTCTCCCTCGCCAAGAGAAGGCATAAAAGAGAGTCTCCCTTGTTTGGCATCGGAGTATTCAAATCATCCATTATATCCATGGAACAATTTAATCTAGACATAATCAACTGCCCGTCATCTACACAAAATGAGCCAGATGGAAGAAAAAACAGAAAAACACATATCACAAATGTCTGAAACACATGCCAGAGCGCATGTGAGAGAGAGAGAGTACATTTTGATCTTACAAAGTGCATCTTAACCAATCTGTAATTGCTAAGCTCCTTTAAGAAACAATCTTTCATACTAGCAATCAACCATTTACGAATTTGTGTCATCTTCACATCCATCCTTTTGTTTATGTAAATTAACCCCAAAGAAAAAACTGTAGAAGAGAGATCCCCCCCCCCTCACATGCAGACTTATAATACAGTGCACGCGATACCCTCATAGATAAGGTTGTCTAAAAGTTCGATATACCTCAAGCTGAGTGAGCATTTCAATGGTCATGCTCAGATCACATCCATTGGCATAGTACACTTCGGTAAGACTATCAGCAGCAAAACCAGGAAAGTGCAAAGCCAAAAAATCTAAAGGACTTGTATCCATATCATCAACAATGCCATGCTCTGCAAAAACTTCATTTACGAAAGTATTCCTGGAAGTCCCATTATAAGGAGTCATTTCCCTGCTACTCCCAAAAAGCTGGTCATCATTAACAACTTGTTTGTCCCATGGCTTAGTTGGCATAGACAGAAAACCAGCTGAATGAGTATTATCTACCAAGGAAGAACCAGTAAATCTGAGCTTTTCAGTGAAATTATTGCCATTGAGCTGATGAGGAGCTAATTCCTGAAGGTCATTCAACACATATCCACTGCCTGCAGAAGTGGAGTATCTTGCTGCTTCACTACCATCATGCAAGGACAAGCCCGCTAAAGACAGCCCTCCAAGACCCTGAGACTCATCATCCCCCGTGAACTTGAAGTCAGGAGTAATATCATCAGGGAGCTGGCGACGCCAAAACTGGTGGGCTTCATCATCAGAATTATTTGAAACAGATGATTCTGATCTATTTATACCTCGCTTACCCGAAGACCCAGAAGACAAAAACCTTGCCGTTGCATCAGTGTTACCGGTGTTTACGGTGGATGGTGATCTAAGAGAGAAAGGAACAAACTCCGCCGCATTAGGATTCAATGCGGTGGCTTTACTCGAGGAACCTAACTTCGTCTCACTTGTTTGTATCCCTTTCTTGGATAAGCTCATTCTTTATAGAAGTTGAAACAAAATATCTACATTCAGAAACTAACACACTGTCATAAATCGAAGAAAATCCTGCAATCTTCAACCAAAACCTGCACAAAAAAAGGTTTAAACTGTGAGTGTCTTGATTTATGAAGGAGCCCGCCAAAAATTAATCTGCGAGTTGCCCAGACACTCAGGTCTCATGCAATACCAATAACTGACAATTAAGACCTAAACATAATCTTTGCATGCAACTGTAGCTTCAACTTAAAAGATTCTAAACAATTTTGAAAGAGGAATGATCAACACTTGAATCCAGCTTTTTAAAAATTACAGTTGACCTGCCCTGAAAACGCCTTGACCAAACGACACTCAACAAGAGGAAGCATATACTCAACAAATGAACAAAGTTGATCGACCGAGTGTCTATTAGATATGTGCGCCGGTTGCACAAAGAAAAAGCAATCAATAAACGATCAGATAACCATTATATCCTAGATATAGAAACTACCTCGGCCTAACTTCCTAAAGGGAGAAAAAAAAAAAAAAACCTTGAACTTAAAACCCTAAAATTCAACCAGCATAAGAATTCCTCGGGGAGAACAAAACCCAACAGGCGAAATTGCCAAAATCGGAAACCCCATCGGAAACCCCACCAATAAAAACCCTAACTTTAACTCACCAAATCCCAAAATCCTCAACACCCCCCTCCCCCCCCCCCCCGAAACTCCACTAGAATCCATGCAGAACCAACATAAAGGCAACAGCAACCACATTACCCACAAAATCGACAACCGCCAGGCCTCAACCAATTCGAAACCATCAAGCCCCATAAGAGAGAACAGAAAAATCCACACAAGCAAACAATTCCAACAAACGACAGCAACAAAAGAAATCGGAAAGGCCGGAAGATATCTGGTGGGCGGGAATCAATCATATACCTTTGCGGAAGAAGCTGAATTGAAGCATCGGCTGAAGGTCAAAGGGTGGGGAGGGGGATCAGATGAAGATATTCAAGAGACAGGGAGAGAGAGAAAGAGGGGGGGAAGGATGAGAAGAAGTGATGATTAAAATTCTGGGCTTTCGAGCTTAAAGAGTATTATCTCAGCTATGAGGCCACTCTTTTTCTCTCTCTCTCCCCTCTGTGTGTGTGTGTGTTTCTCTCTCTATCTTTCTCTGGCTGCTTTGTTTTTGTTTTGGTGCGGGTGTTTTTGCAATATCCTTTTTTTATTTTTTCATGTTCGATAAATTAAAATAATAATTTATTTTTATAATAAAAACAATGGAAAATAGCCCACCCTAGCTATTATATCACCACCACCACCGCCACCACAAATACAATAATAAAGAGCACGCCCCCACCCTTGCTCCACTCGATTTGACCGTCCCCCCTCTAATTACTATTTTGTTAGTTAACTGCTGATTAAGTTCATTGAATAACACAAGAGAGAATTAATGACCATTTAAAATTTGTAGTTGTGACTGATAAGAGGGAAAATAAAAGGCATATAATTGGAACTCGAGATAAAAGGAACGAGGTAAACGATGCGTGAATTTTAGCCCAGCAATGCAACGCCGTTTTTTTTTTTTTGGCTTTTAATTTATTGAATATGGTTCATAAATTATAATCCAGTCTATTGTTATAAATATATATATATATTCAATGATGTACTTCTATTGATTCTAATTAGCGAAATATGCTGGTGGTGCCGCTTTTAATTCTATATGTTTGAATGGTGGAAAAAAAAAAGAATCTAGCACGTAGATTATCCACATGAGATTTCAATCTTAGCTCGTGCCGTAAAATAACGATTGGCGTATCCTAATTAGTAATTTTCTTTTTCCTTGTCTACAGCAGGTGGATAAAAAGGGCAGAAATGTTGGCTCGTCGCTCTTTAAAGTCCGACTCAGGACACGGTAATCCGTGTAATCAAAATAACGTATGATTTGCCGTTTGAACAAACGGGATGGAAACATTTTGATCACGGGCGAGCGCGTCGAACAAGTTGAAAAAGTCCATAAACGACGTTGTACAAGAACAGGTCAACATTCAAAAACCCATTCGGTGTCGTTTTTCCAAGACTTCAATTAAAAGTCTGGTTCCACAGTGTCTTTCGACCGGCACTGCCATTTCCTGTCGGTTGGACTTGTCACTCACGCATGTTCGCGTGAGCGCAAAGCTGAGTGGCTGTGGTTTATGGGTGGGGGGGAAGAGTTGACTTAGGATGAGAAGAAGTAATTCCCTCGTCACTAATTAAGCTAGCTAAAGATGGAAGAATTCCACGTCATAATAATTCCCTTGTTTCAAATAGTAAATTTTAAATTATCGAAACCCGATCAACAAATCTTAGCAAGTGTTTAAGGGATAATCTCTGGCGTTTTCCTATTGTGTCATTTTTAAGTTTGGTATGTGTGCCTTGTAAATTAATTGTGTCCAATAGTACTAGTTTAACGTTATACTTTTGCCACGATGCGTACTAGAGAATCAAAATACTCTCGTACACAAGACGAATTCTTTTAATTTCATTGACTATATGTTTTTCCACGTGAAAGAAAACAAACAATATATCGGCTTCGCTCAATTACAATCATACCCAAAATTACGCACTTATGTAACAAGTGCACTACAAAACCAATTAGAACTGCAATTCGGCCTAAAAAATGTAATAACAATACATTAATCATGCAATGATTGATTGGATTAGAGTTCATTGAAGAACCATCCAATTCATTCACACCTTAACTATGTTTTATTTCCCATTTTCCAAGCAACAAGTTTACTCAATAATCTCAAATAAGACGAAACTACACGTATAACTAACAATTTTTATTGTGTTTTTGAAGATATAAAATAAAAATAAAAATAAAGGCTACGTCATCGCACGCGCTGGGTCAACGCGTACTCGTCCATCAGGATTGCCGTGGTCTTGGGCAACATACACAGCGGGTAATTGTCGTGACAGCTGGCAAAATAACGTCATTAAAATAAAAAAGTGGAATTAACTATGACTCGCGAATTGCCCCTCAGCTTCAAGGCATCGACCAACGACTGAAAAAAAGACAAAAGAAGATACCATTCCCACTCCATTTTACAAGCCTGGACACGTGGAATCACATGATTCGCAGGAAGTATATATATATCAGGCGTGATTTTTCTACCTGCCACGTGGTCACATTTAGTCAACGATAGTCCTAATCCCGTTTCGATATGTTCCAAAAAAAAAGTACTCAGAATCTCTATTTTTTAGGAGAAAGATAGGAAATAAACCTAATTATTTTGAGATGGAATCCGGACTAGGGATGGGATAAACTATAATTGGATAATTCTTTTGTTAAAAAGAGTAACGATCTTTTTCCATAGAGTGATGGAGCGATAATTACCGCGCATGTCCACATCACCAGATTACCATTTCCTCCGACTACCGTGCAATCATCATCGCCTCCGACCACCGTCGGTTATTATCGCCGTCCGGCAGATCAAATTGTGCGTCACATGGCCATCACGATCGAAGAAATCGAATCCCATCCTTGATGCGTCATCCATAACAAAGGCCTATCCTTCCACCTCCTCTTCACCGCTCCCTACCCCTCACTATCTTAGGTCATCGGCTTCGACGTCAAGTGGCACGCGAGCTTTTTGTTTGTTGCGTCCACCGCCCTATCGCCTCGCTTCCTCACATCGCTGCTTCTCTACCGTATGTCATGGCTGCTGCCTCCCCCATTTGCTCGGCAACGCCCTCGACGACCTGAGGCTCGTCTTCGTCACTATTCAATTAGCCTCTAATACGGTGAAAGTTAGCGAGAGTTGAAAAGTAACGGATTTGAGCTGCTGGTTACGGAGGAGAAGTAGTGAGCTCTAATATGCATAGATTGCATTGGGCAAGTAATATTTTGAAAGATTTTTTATCCTATCTTATTGCGCAAAAAATGTCGTGAGATTTTCTACCATTTGAAGAATATTTAGAGGGTTTCTAATCCCATCTCATCAAATTGCATCTCAATTCAATCATCGAAATTCAAACAAAAGTTGCATTAAGACAACAACGTCTGCCCCCATGCAACAGCACACGCGCGCATCATTAAATCTCCGGCTGAAATGCTTATCGTAAATCTCTCGATTTTTTTTTTTTTGAGTTCGGTCGATCTTCTTTAGATCCCTGTGATTCGGCGATCAGCTTGCGTATTTACTCATTTTAATTTCCGTATTTAACTATAAAAAAAAGCAATAAGTAAAGCAAGTAATTAATAAAGGAAATTTTGTTTTGGTCGGAATTAATAAAGGAATTTAAAAAGTTTATTATCCTGTAACTTTGACGTTACACGAATGGGATTCCACGCTTCAAATCTGACTGCGTGGGGAGCGAAAAGATGGTGACGTGGCAGCAATTACAGCGCTCCCGAGGCGCCAATGATTGGAGGGGTGGGCCCGCATTTCCTCTCTCTTCTCGACTCGGGTCGGACACCATTCGAATCCTCGTACATAAATAACCCCCCAAACTCTCTCTCTAAATCCACTCTCCCCCTCCTCGCCCTCTCCCTCCCCCTTCCTCCATCTCGTTACTCCGGAAGTCCGAACAGCTATTGACATGGACTCCAACTTTCTCTCTCTTCACGAGTAGAGAGAGAGAGAGAGAGAGAGTAAACGGGTGTCTGTGTCTTCCTCTGAGATGTGTGTTTCGCGCCTGGACTGCCTCACGTGATCGGCTATACGGTTGAAGAGGGCGACGTAGGGGAGATGCAGAGATTGATAAGACAAGACACGACTGCGGATTCTCCTACGCGACGATCGAGTTTCGAGAATTTCGATCTTCTTCAATTGCCATCTGCAAAAAACCTTCTTTTTGCCTGAGCTTTTCCCGAACTAAGATTTCTGTTGGTTAACAAGAGTTCGATTTCGATTTCCGACCCTGATCCTGATTCTGATCCCGACGCTCTGTTTCTTGTTATTAGTCCACCAGGGAGGTTTCTTCGAGGTGTGATTCTCCAATGGCTAGTGCTACCGCCACAGCTAGGTCCGACGCGAAGGCGATGATTTCCGCCGCCATGGACTCCCAATCGCAGTCTCTTCGGAGCGGCCACAACACGATCCCCCCCGATCTGAAGTTCGCCGAGTGCGACTGCTGCGGCCTCGCGGAGGAGTGCACGCTCGAGTACATCAGTCGCGTGCGGGAGCGGTTCGGCGGGCGGTGGATATGTGGCCTCTGCACGGAGGCCGTGAAGGACGAGGCGGTCCGGTCGGAGGGGGGCATCGACGGCGAGGAGGCGCTGGGCCGGCACATGAAGTTCTGCGAGCAGTTCCGGTCGTCGAGCCCGCCGGCAAACCCAACGGAGGACTTGATATCGGCCGTAAAGCAGCTCCTGAGGCGGACCCTGGACTCCCCCAGGAAGCCGGGTTCAGTGTGCCGGCCAATGATGGTGCGATCCAAGAGCTGCTTTTCGGCATTGTCGGAATGACGGTTTCCCCTCAGGATTCCTGGGGATCAGAGAGGTAGAGAAACTAGAACCGATGAAGAATAACACGATTTCAGGGTAGGAGTTAAAATCTTTTCAGCTTAGGTTAACGTAGGATTTGTTTGAGCTCTTAATCCAGTTTAATCCTTTCCCAAATCATCTCAATTCATCCATCTTTCATGGCCAATATCCGTCTAATCCCGACCTTGATCATCACTGACACGTTACACAGAGAAAGGTTGAAGGAATCTTCTCTTTCCATTCAAACATATCTATGCCTAATGATCATTCTGCAGACTATTTTGGATTACAGATATGCAGAAAGATGCGTGCATGTACTCTTGAACTCTGTCCTTGTCTGTGGCACAGCTGTGAAAACAGAGCTGCTTTTAGCAAATTCTCGACTTGTTTTGCCCATGGTTTTCTCTGATCAAGCACCCTTTTTGGATTCGGTAATACATCCAAAAAGATTGAACAGCGCTCGAATCTGCCATCATCATTGGCTGCTTTAGAAAGGGATCGAAAAGGTCTCCACTTTTTTTCTGATTTTTTTCTCCTAAGGGTAGCCCACCCCCCACGGGATGCTGCTGCGCAGTGTTTGGACAGTGGAATGTTGGTAGAAACTGTGAAATGGTTGGAGTTCCCCTGTTTGTTCTCGGAAAAACAAGTTCCTCTGTTCTTGAATATCTCTACTTTGTGAGGAAACTTGCCAAAAAAGAAAAAGAAAAAAAAGAAACCAGAGAGAGTCAGAGTACAGTCCAAAATCTTTTTTTTCTAAACATTTGATCGTATCCCCGGCTGCAGTGCTCGGATTCGAGAAAAGCTCGGAACGAAATCCAAATCCACGTGAGACCCACGTGGGATTCATCCATTCCGCTCTCGCTCCGTGGAAGCCAGAGCAGCTCGGGAAAGGGGTGGATCTTCTTTCCTGATGCATGCGTTGCTGCATTTTTGCACTCTCCATGACAGGAGCTGGTGGCGAGGAGGGCCGAGAAAATGATCTGCCCTAATGGTGGCGGGTCCAGGCTCTGGTGCAGGTTTGAGCCCCCACTGGAATGAGGTCTTCGACTAAGCATTGGCGTGGTTTAAGGAAAGAGGGAATCATATCTAGGACTGTTGTCTTGAGTGAACCGGAAGCAATGGATCCACATCATGTCAAGTTCATTCCGTGGAACCAACAAACAACCGAGGTTAGCAACTTGGCATCATACATGTTCCCCCCCCCCCCCCCACAAAGAAAAAATTAAATAAAGAATTTACCAGCCGACCCTATTGGATCTCGCTTGATGCTGTACGCGATCCATTCTTACGGTTCACCGCATCACCCCGACATGTTAAACTCATTTTTGCCAGAAAAAAATTCTCTAGTTTCCTCTCACGGTGCGCCATTCGTTCCGGTAGCCGGAGACGTCGTATTCAGACGGGGCGTGTGATTACTTCCGCGGACAGACATATGCTAACTGCAAAATATAGTAGTATTTGCTAACTGCAAAAATGATTCAATTGAGGTCTAACCTGGTTAATCGAAGTCAAAAGATTTAATGATGCTTTCGCACCATTTTTGCCTGCATCACATGCCTTGGACCCTACTAGGGACAAACCTGTGAATGTTCCACGTGATGGGGAGAACAGGATGTTCCCTCCACCAGGTTGGACGTACGAGGAGGATGTAATACATCGTAAGAAAATTTTTCCAAGTTGTCCCCATCTTTACGCGGCCAATAAAAATAAAAAATAAAAAATAAAAAATAGAGACAATTAAAAAAAAAAACAATACCCTTTTACCCAAAAAAAAAAAATTTGTAATAAGAGCAGTTTACCAAACCCTAACCTTCCCCAGGGGGGTCTCTCTCTCTCTCGTTTACCTTCCGAGTACTATGATTACTCGCCTCCTTTACTTTATTATTTCATTTGGTTTAAAGACTTATTAGTTAAGAAATTATGCTCTTGTCATATTAAATTTCGTGAGGCTCGGCCCTAAAATCAATAATGCCAAGAGAAGGTTGCCATTACTAATTATGCTCCGAGTCTCTTCTTATCTGTTCGCATCATTTCGGTAACTATGCTCCGTTCATTATCCCGTCGATGTGTCAATATGCGAATTGATATTTTTTTTTTCCACTTTCCGCTCAATCGGGCGCGAGACGGGCACGAGATTGGGTCTCGACTCCGCATGTCGAAAAGCCTTGGTAAAGTATCGCGAAATGAAATCGAGATACAACGCCATATCCGATTGTCCGGTTTAGTTTTCGGTTAAAATAGGCTACCGGGATCGATTAATTAGTACTTTCGTGCAAACAAACCCTAACCCCAAGAAAATGTATACTGAGCTGATCAATACATTGGATCTGATTAGCTGTCGATCATTGATACTTCTTCCAAGTTCTAAGCCGAATAAGATAATTCGTGACATACACTTCTACAATTCTTTTAATGGTTCGAATGCTGTAATTTATCTCAAAATTGATTAGGAAAGAGTAACCACAAAAAAATAATAATAATAATCACGATTCCATTGTATGAGTATCAATTTCTTCATAAACCTTTCAATTGGATCAATTTACTACATCTGACCAATTTAAACCGAAAATCGCTAACATAGACATACTTTTGAATTTCTTTCTTTCTTTCTTTCTTTTTTCATTTCCTTTTTCATTTTGTCGGCTGGCCCGGCCATAATTGAGGGTTGGCCTCGTCAAACCGCTCGAGGGCGACTACTGGGGAGGTCTCCCTCACTAGATATGGCGAGGCTGACCCTCATCCAGGCCTCGTCTGGGCCAACAACAAAATAAAATAAAATAAAAAATATAACATAAATTTGTCCATGCCATCGTCATCCATACCAGGGAGAACTATCATTGTCTACATCAGCGATTTTTGACCTAAATTATGGCTCACGAAATTGATCAGATCAGATAGCCCTTCGGGCAACCAACCAAATCCATCACATCCGATTCCGATAATAAAACATTTTATGACTAAATTGACCCAACCGAAAAGTTTAGTACTGAATTGATACCTATTCAATATGTTTAAGACCTTTTTTTTCTTTTTTACTTTTCTCAATTTACTTACCAAGAGTTTTTCATTGTGGAGAAATTACGAAGCTTCGTGATTAAGAAAGGACGCATTGATTATGGCCTTCACGAGCGACAAGGCGTTGCGTCTTTCGTTAGCAATGGCGGGTCTTCGTTGGTTGGAGATTTGGTTTTGTCCACCAAACGGTACCGCAAGAGGGGCGGAGGTCAGGGCCAATGGGCCATGCCTGGCCCATGATACCCCCCCGAATGCATCATGCGTGTGTGGTCAGAACAAAGAGAGAAACATTTCATGCTCATTTTGACAAGGATGTTTCACTAAATTAGATCGGTTGCGCGAGCATCAATTGCAACCATTCTTGGTTAACGGACCACCTAATGTTTCCCCTAACACCCCCCCCCCCCCTCAAATAATTCAAGAGGTGTCGCGTTCCGGCCGGTCCGGATGCGTCGCCAGCCGACTAGCGTGGCTTCGGGATGTGAGAGTTCGTGGTTCGACCCCTTGTCCGGCGCCGGCTCTTATCGGTATAAGTCCGAAAGGAAAGCAATGAATGTCTCGTCCTCAAATCTGATCACAATACGATAAATAGGAAAAGGAAAAGGGATTACGCGATGCGCGTGGTTTAGATTCTTTGACATGAGGACACTCGATCGGTATAGTAATCTCGAGGGTCACATCTATTATTAAGAGGGTGGATCTTGCGTGATTCCTACGGGTGAAATTATTTGCATGGATTCGTAAAGATTAATCTTATGGAAAGGGAGCTTGCGATTTTAAGAAAACTACTTTCTTGGGATAATTTCATAAATCATCCCACAACTTTGACAACTCTATCGAGACCGGCCCCTATCTCGCTCTGTCTCTCCCCTTCGCCTTGTTTCTCTGTGCATCTTCTTCTCCACGGTCAGTCGCCGGCAACTCCCTCCATGGATCTCTCGTCACCGTCAAGATCGGCCATGTCTAGGTTTGAGCTCGATTGCAGATCTGGTTGAGCTCACCAGATCTACCCTTGACCCATCATCCACGTCGGAGAGGGAAAGAGAGATAATGGAGGGAGAGATGAGATGGGTGTTGGAACAAAAAAAAAAGAAAAAAAAAATATGGGTGACCTTTCAGAATTTAAAAGCGAGACACAAAACAAATATTGGAGTAAGAAATATTCGATTGAACAATGATGGATACAACACGAAGCTTATGCTGCTTCAATGGCTTCTAATAATACAAAGAGTACTCACGCCCATACTTATAACAAAACACGCTATGCTATCAAAACATTCTTTATGCGCACTATCTTCAATCTTCAATTTTCTTTGATCGACAGAACAAAACAAAAGAAAGAAAGTAATCCACTCACAAAACACTCTGACGACCCTATCTTCTCTCCATTACAAAAGAAGCACAACAACAAAGTGAGTACTTAGAACAGGTAATATGGGTCACAAACCCATATTTGATCCATATTTGTATAAAATGGATCAAATATGTGTCATTAATTTTTAAAGTATTCAATAAAAATGAGTCAATAATGGGTCACACTTAAACCCATATTGACCCATTTTCGACCTATATTGTCCTCATTCGATCTGTAAGGACAACATCTTTTCACCAGTTACAAGTGGCTCCGGTGATTGAGGCAGAGATCGGGATCGGGACCGGAGCGGGTGATCGAGGCGGGGAACGGGACCAGTGCCGGGGCTAGGGACAGGGGTCGGTAACCAACGACTGGGGTCAGGACCGGGGATCGGCGACCCAGGTCAGGACCTGGGCCGAGTCCGGGTTTGAGGGCCAGGGACCAAAGCCGAGACTTGGGCTGGGCATCGAGGCGGGGGCCAGTGATGGGACCGGGATCGGGGCCTGGACCAGGACCGGGGTAGAGGCCGGGTCCCAAGACCAGGACAGGGGTAGGGGCCGGGGACATGACTAGGGACAAGACCGGGGCCGGGACGGGTCCCGGGATCGAGCCGGGGCTTGTGACCGAGACCGGGGACGCGACTGGGGACGGGGCCGGGGTCGGGTCCCGAGGTTAGGACCCGAGGCCGGAGCCATGCTGGGAACTGGGCCGGGGCTAGGGCCGGCAATCGGGGATGGGGCCAAGGTCGGGACTCGAGCCAGGGTCGGGACCGAGGTCCGGGGCCGAGGGACCGAGCAATGCCACGGTCCGGGGCCGGGCTGGGATCAGAGCCGAGGTTGAGATTAGGATCGGGAATGAGGCCGGTGCCGGTGCTGGGGCCAGGGGCCAGTGCCGGGGTAGGGACCAGCAAGTATTTTAGTAATATTATTTTCTTAAAATATTATTGTATTTTCATAATTTTGGTCAAAACGAGTCGGGTCGGGTCCGGTATGGGTCAATTGCGGATCGGGTCGGGTTTGGATCATTAAATATGGGTCAGATGGGTTAATATGGTCGGATCATATTCGACTCAACCGGACTCACTCATTTGCCACCTCTAGGAGTACTACGAAAAAAAAAAAACAAGCACTATGATAGTGCTACAATCCACAGAACACCTAAAATAATTTTATACTTTTTTAATAGCAAGCACTATGAAACGAAGTGAGATGCTGAAACATCTATCAAACCATCCATTTGTATTTGTTCCCTCCTTCATCAATCATATCCACTTAGATTTGTGGATAACTCAATTTGTCCACCCATCCATTTATGCTTGTCGTCCACTTTTATCAATTTCTCTCTTTGGCTTTTGGAGATAGCAGTTCGATTGCAACCAATTCATCGTCTCCGAGAATGGGAACCACTTCATTACCATCATCGCAAAACATTTGTAAATCGGAGTGTTTCGCAAATCGGAGTACACGAACTAATCTCGTTGCATTCGTTACTTGTTTTCTTATACTAGCACTGTCTTTTGATTTGATATTAATGTTACCTTGCCCATCACAGGAATTTTTGATTTATTCCTGATGTTGACTTCACCATGACTCGTCTCATTCAACTGTGAGAATAACTCATTTATGCCAGTCATATAATTGCTGCACCCAGTATCTAGATACCATGTGTTGTTATCATGATACTCGAGTTATCCTTCGCACATGCTAGTACCATGTACTCTTCAGCATCGATGGCATGTGCATGTTCTGCCGATTCGTACATCTCCTTTGCATGACACTTGGATTTGTAATGTCCGAATATATTGCATTTAAAACACTTGACTTTTGATTTATCCCATGTTTTAAATTTTCCGGTGAAATTTGAATTTTCATCTCTACCTCGGGCTCCTCCACGACCTCGACTATCTTGATAGCCTCCTTGGCTTGGTTGAGTGACCCGACTTTGCAAAACTTGCTCGGGAACTGAACCAACAGACTTCTGATTCATTCTTTGCTCGTGTGAGCACAATGAACCCATCAACCGCTCCAACGTAAGAGTTGACACATCTTATCCTTCCTCGATTGCAGTGATGACGTAGATAAATTTTTCGGTCAAAGGCCTCAAGATTTTTTCTACGACACGAACATCTTGAAGTTCTTTACCATTAACCTCAATTGGTTAACGATGGCTTGTACACAATCGAAAGAAGCTGATATTGATTCCGAGTCTTTCATGCGAAGATACTCAAAATTACCTCGAAGGGTCTGAAGCCGCACCTGCCGGACATGATCATCGCCTTTGTAGGATTTTTGCAAGATATCCCAAGTTGTCTTCGCAGTTTCCGCACATGATCATCGCCTTTGTAGGATTTTTGCAAGATATCCCAAGTTGTCTTCGCAGTTTCCGCACACGATATTTTTTTCAAATATCGATTCTTCCACGGCTTGAAAGATCGCATATAATGCTTTACGATCTTTTTTTTGTGACTCCACTAAAGATCCTTTCTCCTCCTTTCTCAAAGCCTCGAATGCTTTGGCATCGGCCACTTCTTTGTAGCCATTTTTAACCAGATTTCACAAATCTTGCGATTTGAACAAAGTCTTCATTTGGACGGATCAGTTATTGAAATTCTTTTCGTTCAGCTTTGAAAGCTGCATTTGAACGGAACTGGTAGATGCCATTTCTAGCTCTGATACCAATTGTTAAAACCAAAAAACATAAGAATATGGGTGACCTTTCAGAATTTAGAAGCGAGGCACAAAACAAAGATTGGAGGAAGAAATATTTGATTGAACAATCATGGATACGAAGCTTATGCTGCTTCAATGGCTTCTAATAATACAAAGACTATTTATCCCAATACTTATAGCAAAACATATCAAAGCATTCTCTATGCACACTGTCTTCGATCTTTAATCTACTTTGATAGACAGAACAAAACAAAAGGAAGAAAGTAATCCACTCACAAAACACTCCGACAACCCTATCTTCTCTCCATTACAAAAGAAGCACAACAATAAAGAGAGCACTACGATAAAAAAAAAAAAAACACTATGATAGTGCTGCAATCCATATAATACCTAAAATAATTTTATACTTATTTAATAACGAGAACTATGAAACAAAGTGAGATGCTGAAACATCTGCCAAACCATCCATTTATATTTTTCCCCCACTTCATCAATCATATCCAGTTAGATTTGTGGATAACTCAATCTGCCCATCCATCCATTTATGCTTGTCGTCCACTTTCATCAATTTTAATATTTCTAACAACGAGCTTGGCCGAGGCGGCTATCGGCAAAGAGTCGACAGCTCAGCTTGGGCCAGCAGGTGGCCATAGCACGGTAGTCGTGGACATCTCCGAGGAGGAGCACTAGGCCTAAGTCGGGTTAAGTCTTTGGTTACACGACTTTTGGAGGATGGGTTCAGAATGGAAGACCCCTTATATTTTGTGTTCACATTCGTTTTTATGTGAGATGCGATATGATGGAAAGTATACTCAAATCTTTAATTATTCGCGAAATAAACGGAGCTTGAAATTAGTGGGTTGACAATTTAGGGGCCAGACATAAGGGATGGTAACTTAAAGTGTTACTGTCACCTTCACCTGCTCGCAAGTTCTACTCCCTTTTCCGAACTTTTCTCTCTCTCTCTCTCTCTTTTAAATGTAATTTCCATTGTTCTTATATAAATTACTCTCACCTTCACCTATATATACGACTTAGCTTTAAATTTCATTTGCAAAGATGTCATCTTTGACTCATAAAGTTGAAAAGGTATCTTTCATTAAGACCACTTAGCTTTAGATTTCACTTTGCTTGGTGCCCTAAATTTCCTAATTTGCTCGTAATTGATGCACGTTGATTGGTGTACATCAAACTAAGCTTCGTTTGTTTCACAACGAATGAATGATTAAGAAAATAAATTTTCAAAAGTTATCGGTTGTTTTGTTGACATAGTTGAATAGATGAAAAATATTTTCATTGTTCACGAAAAATGCTTAAACACAGATTGTGTTGCGCAGAATAAGTGATCGAATAATAAATAGATAGAAAAAGAAAATAAATCAAACACTAAATGCACGTGATTCAGCCGTAGAGACTTAAGTCCACGGGGAGAAAAGTAACGAATCCCACTATAAATCGAGTGATACACAAAGATTACAAACCACACCGAAGTAACTCAAACACTCTCGGTGTTTTTCAAGTCTCAATTACATCAAATAAACTCACATAAAGTTTACTCTCAATTCCTCACGAAATAAATCTTTCAATCTCACGAAGGAATTACACAAAAATTCTTACCATAATAATTTAATCGACTTTGACACTTAAATTCTTGATGTAATTCTTTTAACAACAATGCTCTCGACGATCGCGTTCGTTGCTTTAAATGCGTAAAGCAAGACCCAAGATAAAACAATTCCTTGAATTATTTTGTCACCGCCAGAGAACCGAATATTTATCCCATTCAAGTCCACGTTGGACTTTCCAGCATTAGTCCAAAGATTGCATGAATTCGAAGATTTTGCATATCTTTATTTGCCTAACACAAATTGTGATTTCCACAACAAAATCCGAGTTAAGAACTAATATCCTTTAGTTTCCTTCATTAACTTCAAACGACGAAGTATATCCATATATACTAATGAATATCCAATAGGACTTCCGTCGTTTGATACCAATACGGAGACAACTTCCTTATGTGACTTGAATTATGCTGAACATGAATTGTGATTTCCATGGTAAACGTCCACATATATCAAAAAATTTCACGGTCTTCGTTCGCGAGGCTCAAAATCGAAACATAATTTCAACGGATTGCTGTTGATGACGTAATTTTCTTCTTCTTTTTTTAATGCGAGCATCATTTTTAGAAAGAAAAAAAGAATCCCAAATCCTTCATTTTCTCCATTTGTTTTGAAGGAAACGAACGATTCGAAAAATCTATATATTTTTCTAAGAATGGTCGCTTATTTTCGTCTAAAAAATAAATGAAGGAAAGATATCTTCATTGCATAATACCATTGAAGTCAATTTGGTGGGGGGAGACATCGATTTAGGTGGGAAAAGAACAATTTCCAATCGAAAGTAATGAACTTTGGGCTGGGCAGTCCCGTGCGTTTCAACAATAATTAGACAACTTAAAAATTGAAGGAAATTTCGGTTCAAAGTATACAAATGAAGTATGTTTTAATGATATTTATTGTACAATGTCATTTTTTTTTATAACATAAAACAATAACCGCGTCCACGAATTCTCAAGACTTCTCTACTCTTCTTATTACAAAAAATTCTCTTCTTTTTTTTCAATCTCTCGCCTAGGTTTTTAGAGTGCTGACTGATAGCAATTCTGTTCTTGAAAATAATCTCTGGGCATATTTTATTTCTATACCGTGGACGTCTTTCTGAGCAGAGAGACATAATGACACAAAAATTTCTACTTTTGAAACGGAAATTCATTTGATAATATCTCTGCGGTAAACGTGGGTCGGCGATCGGAGACCGGTGGTCGGAAACTAGTGGCGGGGATCAACAATCGACGAATGGTGCAGGCGGCCGGGGACCTACGATGGGAAGTAGGATTTTTTTTTTTGGTCGAAATGGTAAGTAGGATTGGAAAAACAGAAAATTTATACTTATTATTTATGTTCCAAATTTATTTCAAGGATAGAAAATACTTATCTCTCTCTCTCGTTCGTACGATTTTGGGTGTGGTGTACTTCCATTTCTACTCTAGGGCAAAATGTGTACTTCGAATTCCGACTTCTAATGATTCTCTCTGTAAAATTGCCCCCACAATTCCCATGTTATTACCACAGTGCCATTCGCCCGACATCATTTGGAGGCCAAAGCCTCGTTCATTGTCACACCAAACAAGAGTTTAACATAACCTTTAAGCAAAAGTCAAGTCATTTTTGGCAATCTTTTTTATTTTTATTTTGGAGAGTTTTAGGAAACTGCAATGCATTTTTTTAAAAAATATTTTTAGCATCTTCGTAATGCTTTTTTTTATCTTATTCCAAGCTTTGTCATAACTTAACTTTCCAAATTTCGAAAATGCCCTCGTCATCCGTCATCGGCCAGGCTAAATCTAATCGCCGTCCGAGCCATATCCGGCGCCCGGCGACCACAGGCGAGGCTGTACGGCGCCAAATCTGGCTTGGCCGGCCGCTCCTAGGATGTGACGCAAAGGCTTAGCTAAATCCGCTCAGATTGAAAATTGAGATAAATTAACTTTCATCAATGACACGTAGGATTGAGCGAAAAGACATGCCCTTCTTTGTGGGGGCTCTAATGTGAATTTCCCGATGGTTCGAACTACGTTCCGTATTCGACATGATCCTCTGAATTTTTTTATTATTATGTTTCTCCTTTATTTTTTTGTAATATTTTCCACTCCCCCCCAACAGCTGGTCCAAGTCCAACCCACCAAGAAGACGGAAAAGACCCTCCCGCCCTCGTTCGCACCACCATATCTTTTTAAACAATTGAAAAAGCCGGGCCCACCCTCGTAGTTTGGTTAATTTCCCTCCCAGCCCCTGGAGGCTCTCCTCCTTGCGAGAGGGGCGGAACCTCGACATCAGGGGCCAAATTGTAAATGTGAGTCATCATAGTTCGAAAAGAAAACCCTTTTTTTTTTTTTTACCCTCCTGTGGCCAGTCGGGGAGAAAAGAGGGGGGCAAAAAAAAAAGTACTACACCAACGGAGATACGACACCATTTCCTTCTGCTGCTCTTTCTTCTTCATCTCTCACCACCATCGTCGTCCTCCAAAGCGGAGGCAAATTCCTCTTTTAAGGCAAACTCTCTAAATCTCTCTCTTTCTCTCTCTCTAAAAGCTTCTCCTTCTTCTTATTCTGGGTCGAAAAGACCTCTGCGAGAAAAGCTTGCAAGAGAGGGAGAAAAAGATGATGCACATGACGTTTTACTGGAGCAAGGAGGTGACCCTCCTGGTGGAGTCGTGGCAGACCACCACGTGGACCGGCTACGCCTTCACCATCGTCGCCTGCTTCCTCGCCTCCGCCTTCTACCAGTTCATGGAGGACCGCCGCGTCCGCCTCAAGCTCGCCTCCTCCTCCGCCGAGGCCGCCGCCAAGCCCCCCTCCTCCTCCTCCGCCGCCGCCGCCGAGGAGGCCCTGCTCGAGACGCCTTTCCTCCGCTCGAAGGTGTCGGCGTCTGGCGGCGGGCAGAGGTGGACGGCGGCGCGGGTGGGAGGGGCGGTGCTGTTCGGGGTGAACGCGGCTATCGGGTACCTGCTGATGCTGGCGGTTATGTCTTTCAACGGAGGGGTGTTTCTGAGCGTGGTGTGCGGGCTGGGGGTTGGGTATCTGGTGTTCCGGAGCGAGAGCGACGACGCCGTGACGACGGTGAGGGCCGTCGCTGATAATCCCTGCGCTTGTGCCTAGGCTTGAGCATTTCTTGTTTGATAAGGTCAAGGTAACATCACCATGTAAATCATGAAGACGATGAATTGGAACAGCTTCTTCTCTCTCTCTCTCTCTCTCTCCCTCTCTCTTTAATTTTCCCCTGTATATCCGATTTTAATTCCTTAATTTTTTTTGTTTCCTGGGGGGATTGGTGGTGATTGGCTTCGGATCTTCCGATGAGGGCCTTCGTGGCAAATTGCAAGTGTTACGGGGGCTCTTGCCTGAAAAATGAAACGATGCTCAACCGAAAGTTCCGAATTTTCAGTCGTTTCTTCTTTCTCGTTTTGGTTGTGTCCGTCCATCATCTTCGTGACTTTATACAGGATGCTCGCGTTCGCTTTGGGACATTTCTTTTCTTCTTTCTCTTTTTTGTAGTTTTGTTATTTACAGAATTATCTCTTCTTTCTTTTTCTTTTCTTGTGTTCTTTTTTTTTTTCCAGTCTTTTTACCGTATTTAATTTGCCTTGGAAACGACGGAAGCCTTGGAGCTGGAGAAGTTTTTTACCCAGTTGAGGTTTGATGATTCCGATGCTCCAAGACTTCAATTTTCCGTTGGGGGTGAAGAAAGACTGGAAAGGGAAATTCGAGACGAGGCATTGATGGAGTGTCAGTTCTGGGATTTGCTCCGATCCGATATTTTAATTAAATGCGACGGCCCAGATCGGTGGCTTTCTATTTAAAAGCTCAAGTGGGAAGCAACGTCACTTGTGTCTGTCAAATGGAATTTGAGCTTTTTAGCTATAAACAATAATATACAAAAGGGAAAAGCTGGAGTCCCGAGGCTCGTCATGTAACTCCGCACGACAAAGCCACAATCATCTATATTCACGATACAAGAAGAGAATCTTCTTACCCAGCACTTCACGGGAGATGAATATCAGAAAACAAGAAACGGAGGCACGAGATTAGTTCGCGTACTCCGATTTGCGAAACACTTCGATTGGGGACGATGAATTGGTTGCAGTCGAACTGCTATCTCCAAAAGCCAAAAGAGAGAAATAAGGGGAAAAAAGAACATGGGAGTATTGCAGAAACTACGGTCATTAGACAGGGATTTGGAACAAGTTGCTCTAGTCAGGGATCGGTCTGTCGTGGAAAGAATATGATTGGAACAGATGGTGAGAGACGACAGATTGCTGTACAAATCGACCCACAAAAACGGGGAACCAAAACCCTAGTCCCTAGCGGAAGGAATCACGATCGCAAAAAGGGCTTGTACCTTCCTAATGTACAACATTTCAACCGACCGGTTGCCAATAGCCGACGCCACCCCCTCATCACAAAAAAAATTACTAGGAGTTTGATTGAAAAAGAAAAGAAAAGGTCCGTCCAGAGAACATCTGCCGAACCTTTGGATCAGTCTGATGAGCGTGTCAAAGGTGGTAGCTCCGCGGTTTACTCAATCACTTGTAGTATAAAATGGAGTAGTCTTGAAATCGTCATTGCGGATCTTGAATTTTCAGTGACACCAGTTCACTCTCTTGCTGTTGGTTTCTGATCCTTGAACTGTTAGGCAACCATGGCCTAATCGTCTCTGGCCAGATTACTCTGAAAATGGAAATACAACCATCCATACTTACAAAACAGTGCAAACACAAGTATTGAAAATAAAGACTTGTTAGCATCGAGAATAGAAACAACAAATGCCGTAGCTATAGTATCCGCGAAAGAGTACCGTCAAAAATAGGAGGTTTCCCAGTTTAAACCATAGATTTCCAAAGTACCTTTTCCATGCAAACATGAAGTTCAAATTACCCTGGCCCACCAATTTCATTACATGATAAATCACCTCATTTATGAATTGTTGATGGACTCCCCTTTTGTGTTCCTACCACTGATATTACACTAACGGTTGAGTTTAACCAAACAATCAATTGCTTTGTGGTTATTCTTTTGTAACTTTCACAGGCATGATCATATCGACCATATTTCATATTACTCAAGATCAATATCTAAATTCCATTCACAACTTCGCAATCCAGTCCTATGATCCACAAATGTCAACCGCCTTATTCCAAATTCTCAATCACATATCCAGAACTAATCATTATTCCAAGTATCAGCTCCAATGCTGGTTTAGAAAAGCATTGTGAAGTCCATCAAGAAATATTGTTAAGATTAGAAAGCAGGAGATATTTCTCACAAAATAAGTGACAAGGACTTGTTGACTGCCAAAAGAAGAGTGACAAGGACTTACAGATCCAATCTCTCGCGAATCGCCCGTCGCACCGAAGAATTCAGGCCATATGCTATTGAGTTGAACAGGCCCTAAATGAAAAGAGAAAAAGAACTGATTCATTTTGCTGTTCATCAAAAGATAAGTCCATTTTAGAAGCCGGCCATTCTGTTAATGTTATCAACAATACTCTGCTTTGATATGCAAAACCAGATTTTTACACTTGGAAGTAACTACATCTTGATCATCTGAGTACTCCATCTCAGAAACATCTTGCTATGATCATGCCTAAGAATGCTCATAGGAAGAGTAGATTATTCAGGACCGTTTAGTATTGAATTTATATCTTAATTTAGCTCTCTAATATTGCAGAAGTCTTTGTCCAGGCATGCATCCCCAGATTTCATACAAGGTCAAAAAATTCATTAAATAGATAAAGGAACTTCGTATGAGCAGCCTTGTCCCAAAACCTTAAATGAACCCCCACAGATGGCAGATAGACAAGAAATTTCGAGAAAAGTACTTCCCTGTATTTCGTAGTAAATATCGATTCAAACAGCAAGTGGAGTAAAGCTCAAGGTCAATGAGGATTACCATCAGAGCAGCAGTGCCAACATCAAGAAGAGACAGCCAAAAGATCTTATGGCCAGGTTCAGTGAAGTCATGTATCCGATTGATTGTACCAAAGGTCCAGGATCCTATCAGAATGAGCGGATAGTATCCCCACCTGTTCAAAGCCTGTGAAGTACAAGACACATGATGCAGAAGACATATTGGGCACATCAATTTTCATTTAATCAAATGATTGTGGCACAACACATAAACCAATCATCGCAATCATGAATTCAAGGTAGGGAAAACGTCAAGCAAAGAATTCATTTGCAATGACCATTTCTTTACAGTTCTTTTTATTCTCGTCAACAACGTCCAAATTGGCGAAGAACAGGTAAAGCAACTGAGCTCTCTAGAATCTAAATACAGGTAGAAGCCACTCATGTTCCTAGCCAGAGAATCAGTAACGAACGATCCGCATGGTTTGGTAAAACTTTTAAAGACATATGACTAGGCGAGATCTCATATATCTGATGTACAATGAATGGTCTAAGCATAATTGTCTGCCAGCACATTCTTCCTTTAGATTGTTTAAACCCTGCCAAGCATGTACGTTTAACTTGCCACGTACAGCATACCTTCATATCAGGTCTTGCATCTGAGTGGTATGCTCGATCTGACATGCCAACTGCCATCTGCATATTTCAAAAGGAGCATTAACTTGTTCTGAACTAAATGGTGCTACCTTTTTAAATAACATATGTACATACACGTGTGGCATTGTTCAACATGCGTATCACTTGAAAGTACGAAAAACCATTGTAAAGGATTGCTCCCCAGAGTGGTGCGTAAAACGTTATGAAGTGGACTGCCTGCAGCCAAAAGAGGAAGAGTGTCAAATGTATAGAACACTAACATTATGAAGAATACATACACTCAGGCATCTTCATTCTAACTGATGCCTAAAAAATCTCATGCTAAATAGTGCTAGTCTCAATTCATACATATTACCGCTAACTAGCAACTGAAACTCAGTAAGTGTATCTTAAAATCTGTCTCCGCATACATAAGAGTATGCCTTATCTATCAGGTGGCAATGATTTCAACTTTTCAAGGACAACTGCAACAATACAGGAGAAGATAGAGCTTTGAATGCATTTGCTTGATTTCCCAGCTTTTAGTGCCCATTTGCTATAACTGTAGATATATAAAGACCTAGGACTGCTGTTTCTAAAACCAGTAAAACACTCAATTCAATTTAGCATTCTTCGCTTTATCTTCATGAGGGACAGGGGGCCCCTCCAGTAAACAATCGTTTGAGCAACTGAGTGGTTGTATTTACGACACAAGGGAAAAATAATAAATAAAAAAGCAATACTTATTAATGTCTATGAAAGCTTGCCTTTCCTGTGCGCCCCGTTTGTGACCAACACCATGCACCTAAATCCCTATGATCATTGCCAATAGAGCGTATGACAGTCATAACCAGGGATGTGCCTGACACAAGAAAACAAGCAGACATATGAGCTCCAATGCAGGCTCATCGCAGCAGCCAAGACTGAGAGAAGTCCAAGTATGTCGTCAGCCTACTAGAACCACATCAATCTATTCCTTTCTTCCAATTTCTTACTTGAAGCTTCACTAATGTGCTGCAGTAGAGTTACAGAACAGTTAGATGAACTACATCATCCACTCATATTCCGCTCCATCAATTGATTTCTTTGTTCAACCTTCATCTAGAGTCTCACTGGTACTTATTTGAGCCATGCCACACTCATTATTGAAAAATATGGCAGGTTAACTGGAAGATGAGCTTCACTGCAGCAACGCCATTGTACAAATTATATGATATCTCGATATCAATGAAATAATCTATCAAAGAAATCAGCTTTGTGAAGCCCACTTTTCTAGCCAGGGAAAGTCAGCCTCAACATTATGATACTTCTAACTGTAAGTCAGAGAATTTGACTTACAACGCAAAGCACAGCTACTTAACATGGCAACTCAACTCAGTTACTCGATTCTTAAAACTGCCCTTCCTCCAAGCATCTTGCCCCCCAAAATGAACCACTCCAAGTTTGAGAAAACCTTTCCCTATCCCCAATTCTTTCATTAGTGGCTACTGCAGGGCCATATGCAGTCGGTGGTCAGATCGCATCACTTCTACATGGCATAGGTCATCAAAGAGGATATAAAAGCACCAACAAAAGCACCTAAGCTAAGATTTTCTACAAAAAAAAAATTCTCATATCCTCTCCATTCCAATTAAAATTTCCAAAAAATTGTCTCCAGGAAGTTAAGGAATAATTCAGATAATAAATGATCCTGACAAATACTGTAAATGCATCTAGGGGCAACACGACAATTACTATGACTGTAGAATAGAAGAATTAGCTGGCAGCCAATCAGTCTTCCATGCTGAAGACAGAAAAGAGATCTTTTTGACAAAAAAATTTGTACCTTTTCTAACAAAACCATAGCACCAACACATGTGCTAAGAAACATTGTCACAGTCCAAAATGTCTCAGCAAGCCACTTAAAATCTCTAAGTCTGAACATTGGAGCTAACAAATCCATACCCCATACATACAAGTGAAACATAGCCTCCAAATCTTCAACATCCGTTTTGTGTCTAACAACCGTTCGGTGAAGAGTAAATGCAATCACTGTTGTCCAAAGAAAGGATGCCACACAAAAGAAGTGGGTGGTATAGCCCTGAGCATAACAGAAGAATCCTTTGGATGGATCACTGCAATAAAACCACAACATCTAAGGTGATGCACTAGATAAAACAAATGAAAATATAAATAGGTAAACATGTGTAGCTCACCCAATTATGTTGAAGAAACTGCAAAGCATATCCTGGGCACAAACATCATGCTATATGTTAGAACAAGTGCGCACTTGTTGCCTTCAAATCATGATGAAATGAAAAAAGATTTCCCTGTAAATTTTCCCTACTCTCTTAGTGAAAACACACATGAGTTTATCATATCTTCCACAGACAAACATATAGGGTGAGGGCATAGCAGGTGACATCGGATCAAAGCAGAAGTGCATTTTGGTGGAGTAATCAAACTTCAGTTGGCTTGGCCGCCTCACTAAATAGACTCAGCAAAGGAGATATTACTTGCATTCAGTCAAGGAAAAGCAAATTGTAATTGTCGAACCCAACCTGGGGTGGCCTCTCCAATACCTCTCAGCCTTCAAGTTCAATGTCTCAAAGATAATCACCAAAGAAGAATCAATAGCTGACGGACACCAAATTTCTTGCATCTAACTGCATCCTATTCGAGAAATAGCATTTATTGCCTTTCTAGTTACATACCAAACTACAAACTCAAATCACCAAGCCACGTGAAATTGATCTCGGCTTTTTGTAATTTGCAGTGTCAAATATTGAAGGAGATGGGAGTACCTCAGGAACACGAACCTTAAAATGATGTCAAAGCTCACAGTCACGAACAAGAGAAAATTTACAAGTTAGAATGCTACAAGCTCACGAGCCTCCGCCACACCTAAAATCCAATCATTACGCTCATCTTCCAAAAAGCCACAAATGACACACAGCCGTTCCTCTCTTATCGAACCCATACTCAATCGCTACTACCACGACAAACTTGAAAACAAATCCGCGCGCTCCGAAACAAAAAGCAAATGCTCATTAGCTAACCCGCGAGATCTAACCGGAGTATCACCACTTCACTCCCCCTCCCTCAGCGACAAGACAACCAGAAATCAGATTCGAACCTCGATTCAGTTACGCGCGAACCCTCCCAATCGAACAAACCGGAGGAATTTCGACATGAAAATGGAAAAGCCTCGAGTTCTCCAAAAAATAAAAGCGTGGACGGCGGAAAAGGAGGACAGAAGATGGCGAATGAAGCAAAGGCCTTACAGAGAGCGCGAGATAGAAGACGAGCTTGAAGGAGAACTTGCGGAGCTCTTTGAAGAGGACGTAGCAGAGCACAATGAAGCCCGATCCCAGAAGCGAAAAGCTCGACGCAACCGCATTCACCGACGTCAGGATTTCGCGATCGTGTAGGCTCAGATTCCCGCTCGCCACCTGCCCTGCGCTCACCATCTCTCCCTCCCTCCCTCCCCCTCCGATCAGTGATCTCGTGGGTTTTCTATTTCCCGGTACTTGGGCTTCCGGGAAAACGAGAGAGAAAGTGTCGAACCGGAGGTGGGGGCGCTCGAGTTTTGAGTTTTCCGAGAAAATTGAAGAATTTTTTGGTAAAAGGTAAACTAGTTCGCCCCCGCCCCCCCCCCCCCCCCCCCCCCCCCCACAACACAAATATTATCTAAACTTTAACTTAACATATAATATAATAATTTAACTTTTAATTTATTCAATTTAGCCCATAAAATTTAGCAGAATGTGCAATTTAATCTCTAAACTTTTGACTTATTCAATTCAGTTCCTGAACTTTTAGTAAATATTCAATTTGGTTCTTGGATTATATGAAAATGTTCAACATTATCCCTGATCTTAAATTAACAAAATGACTATATTGGACATTTTTCTATAATTCAGGGATCAAATTGAACATGCACTAAAATTTTATGGACTAAATTGAACAAGTCAAATTTTTAGGAACCAAATTGCATATTCTGCCAAAGTTCAATGACTAAATTGAACAAATTAAAAGTTCAAATATCAGATTGTACATTCTGCCAAAGTTCAGGAGCCATTAATATAAATATCCCTAAAGGAAATATCTGGACAATGGTTAAATTTAGTTTAGATTTTTCATAAAATTTGTTCTTGTGCGATAATAAAATTTTTATTTTTGTGAAGATGATCCGATTAGACCATCACATTTCTCTCTCTAAAACCCGGGAAATTAATTCAAAACCAGATTTATATGTGGTTTGCTAGTCGATTTTTGTAAATTTAAAATATTTTCAAAGAAAAACTTCAAACAAGAGCCGAAAATGCCATCATTTTTATCAAATAAGGGCATGGAGTTTAGCTTATCTCAATTAAGGGCTTAAAGTGCCATCATTGTCTTAAATAAGAACTTGGAGTAAACATCGTTTCAAATAAAAGCCTAAATTAGCCGTATCAGTTTAAAAGAGAGGCTTGACTCGCCGAGTCATGATTGGTTAAAAGCAATTTTTATCTTTTATATTTATATTTTTCTTTGGTTTTTTTTTCTATTTTTAAACTAAAAGTGTTAAAAAGAAGAAGAGGAGGAGGAGAAATGCATATCCCCTCTCGTCGGGTGTTTTCTTCTTATTTTTTTCACTTTTTTTAATATTTAATTTAATTTAACTTAAGGTTCGTATTTTGACAAACAATGCCTTGGCTGATCGAAATATTCAATCTGCCTGCTGGTTAGAACAAACCCTTATTTGAAACAGTCATGGTCACAAAAGCTCTTATTTGAGATGACAAGCGCAATTTAAGCTATTATTTCAAATAAGAACCACTTCAGGCTCTTATTTGAGAAAATGAGTATATTTCAAGCCCTTATTTGAATTTATTTTTTTTTAGCTGAGTTGTATGAATGAAAAATTCAAAGAACATTACAAATTCAATAACGGAAAAAGTCCACATATTTCACCTTCGTTTACGATTGAAATGTTTTGTCCTTTGATTAGTCTTATCCGTGGTTTCCTGTTTGCCTCAAGAACTAAGTTTTCTGTTGCAGCCGACACTAAAATAAATGAAAATTGGAAAGAAAAAAAAAGGACTAAATTGCCCTTTCAGGAGCTGGCCCCATCAAGAAGAAAAGGCGAGTGAAAGACATCAGCTTGGACAGCAACATGAATGAAGCAACCTGATGGTTGTTGTGTCCTGTGCGTTTATTATACATGTCGGAAGCTATCAGATAACCACCTTGTACTCTTTTAAGTAATTGACTACAAGATTTCACGCAATTCGATCACTTTTCGGTTGTTTTACTTTGCTTGAAGAAAGTTCCAGGACCCTAACCAGCTGACTCATCCTGGGCCTCTTCCTTGAGTCGTGGCTCAGGCACTTGTAGGCCGACACAGCCACCACCACCCCAGCCCCCCTTGGTGCAGTACTGCCCCTCGGGTCCATGACGGCGTGCTCGTGCTCGTGCTCGTGCTCCCTCAGATCCTTCCGCATCAGCCTCGCCCACCCCGTGAGGTCCTGCACTCGCTGGGGACGCGTCTTGTCCATCGCCATCTTGCCCATGAGGAGCTCCAGCAGGACCACCCCGAATCCGTACACGTCGCTCGTCCTTGTCAAGTGACGTGCAAGTGGGTTCGATTAGCAGTTCCCCCCCAGGCATTCGAGCGGGAAGCTCGACATTATGCAGCCGCCGGATACCTAAGTTGTTAGGGTATAGCCATGTTATATTGTAGGAGAAGAGTTGGGTCGGGTACTCCGGGGCTGCATAGCCGAGTGTGCCCATGATTCGTGTCGAGACGTGGGTGTCGTCTCCTTCTGGACCATCCTTTGCCAGGCCGAAGTCCGACAATTTCACTGTGTAGTCCTTTGAACAGATAGAAGCTCAAGTTTGCTTAGTGTTTTGCAGTTATATCAACGGAACTCCAATTATCCTGCACAGGAATCTACTTGTATCTTTCTTCTTATGAAAAATGCAGTTCTAAGTTCATTGAGGGGACTAAGAGAGATGCTTACCAAGTCTACCAATATGTCTGAAGCTTTGAAATCCCGGTATATGACCGGTCTATCTGCTTCGTGAAGGAAAGCCAGGCCTTTGGCTGCTCCTGGACCAATTTTCATCCTGACTGACCACAGCAGGGCTGGGAAACAATCTTCGTACCGAAGAAGAAGAAAAAATGTAAATTACTCACGGGTTCGTCGGAATCAAATCACTGCATAAGCACGCCCAGTTTTATGTGCTACATTATCGAATGTGGTCATTTTGCAGGTTAAACAAAAGCCGAGACAGGACATTTTGTTAAGGCGACATACTACAGAAGAGGAGATTTTCCAAGCTCCCGTGCTCCATGTATTCGTAGACTAGGAGCCGGTGCTTGTCCTCGCAACAGCACCCGATCAATTTGACTAGATGCGGATGCCGGAGTTGTCCAAGGAAAATTATTTCCGCCAGTGACAGCACAAGCTTGGCCAAATGAGAAGGGAGTTCATGATCACCTAGAACATTCATTTGTGCAAGGCAAAGTGAGAGTTAATTGCAGCGACAAACCAGCCACTCCTTGTGGCCTTGCCACCACCGGGTCATGTTCGGCAGCTTCACGGCCACAGCTCGAGGCTCCAGTCCCGGTCTGAGCATGTCAGCGACGAACCCTTTGTGCACTCGGCCGAACCTGCCCTTGCCAAGAAAGCTGCCCCATGAGAAGTCACTGGTCGCTGCTTTCAGCTCTGCCAGCGGGAACACGCGAAGATTGGAGCTGACGAGACAAATCGAGAGATTATGGACGGAGACCTGCAAGCGATGTCCTATCGATGTGGCCCTGCTCTGTGGCTGGTTCATCCCTTTCGGGCATAGAACTCCTGGTCCTGTAGCAGCCGAAGACCATAGATTTCCAGGTTATGTTCTTCGGTGTCATCATCGCGCGCACAACCAATCCTGCAAAAGCAGATTCAAAATTGATTCTCCGGTTACGCGAATCGAAAGCATTGATAGGTTAATGCTTGGGATGAGCATGTAGCTACGTAGAAGGACCGTATAATCATATACAATTCAAACAGCTCTTCCTTGGGCCCCGGGAGCAGATGAAAATGAAGTGGGTCAATGGAAAACCACAGGAGACTACCAATAGGACGATGCTCCTTACTTGCACATACACACAAATTGCCTTTTTTGTTTAAGGTTTGAACGGTAGTTTGACGTCTTCACGTCATTACAGCAAATCGTACCAGTATCGCTGGGACGGGTTTTGCTTCGATTGTAAAAAGGGGAACCGGTCGTGTACCAGACTCGAAATTCAAGTTGTCGAACTTCGTTTCGAAGACTTCGAAATGCTTCTTCCCTCGCCATCATGCGCATCATCCATGAAAGTTTTCAGGACAGAGAAGTGATCTTGTGAATGAAAACTAACAATTTTTTTTTTCCATTTCCCTTCCAGAAGTCATTCTGACATGGAAATGCGTTTGGTAAAATCCAACTTAAAGTATAAAGCCGTTTGGTAAAAAAATTGACATATGGTAGTATTTTCTACCTCTAACAATATTTTCTACCTCCGTCAGGATTTTTGGCCGATTTTGAGAAGTAAAAATTTTTTACTTCTCCATTCGAGAAGTCATTCTCGCAGGGCCGGCAGCCACCAGTCGCTATCGCCGGCCGCCGCAGCTGCCGCCGTCGCTGGCCGCTGGTGGCCGATCTGCTACCGCCGATCACCACCATCGAATATTTTTTTAATAATGTTTCGAACATTTTCTTTTTTTATCCTTGTCAAACGAATTTCTCTATTAGAAATCGACTTTTAAAATAAAAGCTGAAAATTCAAATTCTACCACAAATTAAAAGCTAAAAAATCTATTTCCCTGTTAGAATCAATTCTCGCCCAAAAGTTTGTTTTCATGCACGGGTACAGCCACCGTGCTCAGGAGAAGTCCTCTCAAGTCCATATTCTCCCGCACTCTAGGAAAACACCAAGCTAGATTTAGATCAATGGACCAGCCAGGGGTAGGACCGGGCCTACCTACCGACGCTAATCCCGCCCTTAAAAACTCTTTTTTTTTTTTAACGTGAAAATATTTGAGCCGAGCGAGCTCGACCCACTAAGACAATTGCTTGTTCCAACTTGCCCATTATTCCTTACTGGCCAAATCGGGCGTAGGGTCGTCGGCCCTTTTGGTCAGGTCTACCCCGTGCCCTACGTCGTAACTTGAAATCCCAAAAGTACAATCAAGATTTGATGAACTACCAAATTCATGCTATGCGTGCAACAAAGGAAACGGGATAGATGTTGCGTTTGATTCGAATTTTCCAATGCCCTCTACGGCTCGAAAGTTTCTTGGACAAATGCAAATGGCAATTTGATAGATTTTTTGAAAGTTTTGGAGAAATGCTATTGCGTCCGAGATATGTACGAAGGTGCTTTAAACATTTATGGAATGGAAATAAAAATTTTTCTAACTTTGCCCTCACTCAACTTTTGTAATTCTAAAAATATCCCCACTTCACGTGACCTCACCCGTGAGGATTCGAGCTACCGGCATGCCAATCTGGCACAAGCCAACAATGCCTGAGGTCGCGCTACCTCAGGCGAGACCGACCAACAGCTAGATTTAGCCGACAATGTTGCAATAGTTTAGTTCCTCCGGCAAATAGTTCGAGAGTTTTTTAAGATGCGATGCCCAAATTTTTGCCACTCCCTCGATGCATGTAAGACCATAAAATGGGGAAAATTACCAAAAAAAGTCGCAAACTTGCAATTATGTCAATTTTGTCATAATTTTTTTTTGCTGATTTAGCCATAAATCTTTTGCAATCATGACAATTTAGTCCATTTGGATGGCCAGGTGACGAGACAAATTTTTAATATTTTTATTTTCAATTATTTTATACTTTTTTGATAATTTTCTTTTCTTTTCTTCCTTTTCTTTCCTTTTAATTAAGATCGGCGACCTTCATTGTCCCCTAAGCGAGGGCCAACGAGCCCTTGCCCAACCGAGACCCTCATATGCCCTTGCCCAGTGACTGGAGGGAGCTTGTAGGTCCTCATCCAATGGCCAATTGGAAGCCACCAGCCTCTGCCAAATAAAAAAGACAGAAAAAATTATTAAGTTATTATTACAATTTTGCCAAGAATGACTAGTCAAATTGACCAAATTGACACAATTGCCAAGGTTTAATGCTCAATTGGCAAAAAAAAAAAAAATTGAATTGATACAATTGTAAAAAATTTAGGATTTTTTTGGTAATTTTACGTCAAAATATGTTGGATTGAATTTATGTCACAATTCGTGTCTATTTAGCTTTTAGCCTTTTTCGACCCAAAAAAGAATTATGTCACGGATTTTCGAAAAAAAAAATCATGTCGCAACCTGACAAAAAAAAAAGCCAAATCGAACTCATGTCGCAGGACCATTGCCAAAATATTATAAGGATGAATAGTGACCACATTACGCACATTGTACATGGGAAGGTACGAATGCATATGTCGTCTAGGTACATTGACATTTTCCGGCTATTAGTAATGTCAAATAATAAGCTTCTAATCTAATGCAATTAACCGAACTTTTGTAATGTCATCCGATAACGTCAAGTATGCGGATGGGGGTTCTTACATGTTCATCATTAATTCATACACATATTAATCATGCGATGTGTGTCATAATATTAGACCCATACAAATTAAAGGTGATCATTGATCGGTTATAGAGTGATCTATTTCCCGCTTTAGAATCGGAGACCACGCACAAAAGAACGGTTCCACAAATTGAGAATAGGGAACCACCCATTGATTTTTAGATCGACCCACGAATTGAACCACCGGATGAGTCCATGGAACTGGCCACGCCTTCCAAAACTTCGTAATCCCAACTAAAAATATGGCTTTAACTTGAAATACGCATGGTTTAAAAACCTGAAAATATGTCTTCTCAAAACGTGCAATATATAAATACCTCTGAACCTGCAAGAGTAGCGAATTAAAGCTACAAGTCAATTTTCAAAAATTTAGAAATTGACACATTCATCACGACTTGAAGGTGAAAGCGAATGATATAGAGCCGAAGACCGAAGGTGAGATTGCCAAATTATTGTTTTTGAAGATTTTAACATAAAATTAATATATTATATATGTATGTATGTATCGGTCAAGTCCAAGTGATTCGAGGGACGGTTTGCCGATTCCACATATAGAATCGAAAATCGAACCAATACCCACCTCTTCCAATAAATTGAATCTGAGAACTTGGCTGTACATTCCTAATATAGTCAATTCATATATGTCAATTATGTTATGTGTAAAACTAGTGTAGATAATTTGTATTATATTTAAATAAGTTAATATTGTGAGGCACGAAGTTTCCAAAATCATCAATTTTCACTTGTAGATTTTGAAAAATTGAGGCATATGTAATTCGGACTGGGCCGAGGTTGGTACTATTTCCTTTCGAGACCCGATCCGTTAACACCATGGCGGGCAGATTAGAAATCATTTCCATTGTCAATTTGATACGTTGACGTTTAATATTCTACATATGGAAAATACCGAGCAAGCAACTACGTAGATGTGTCAAATCAGATACGTAATACATTTTGGACAGTCCGAAGAAATCAAATGATCTGTCAACTGATTTGCCACGTGGGATCGCGTCGACGGGTTTGAAATCAGAGAAAGTTGGAAGAGAGAGAGAGAGAGAGTATAACAGAGACCGCCAGAGGCGCTGTCTCGTCTCGTCGTCTTCCGCCGTCAACGATTTGGCAAGCGGCAAAAAGGCGTGACTCAGACATCAAAAACCGAAAATTGAAGAAAACCCATCAAATTTTAGTTAAGAAAAGTCGATTTCTTTTGCCAGGTTCCAGCCTTTCTCCATCGAAAAAGATTGGAATCGCTTTTTTCTTTTTACTTGCCCCTGTTCCATATTCAAAGCATATTCCTCTCTCTCTCTCTCTCTCCTGCGAGTTTGCTTCAAGCACGGACCTATACCTGTCGATCTCATGCAACCAAAACCCTACTATGATTCTCTCGTCTACCCACGTGGGTCGTCTGGCGGTTCAGGTCTTGATTCGCTCTGCTTTCCCATTTTCCCGGTGAATCGGTGTCATGTGGATGCTACTCGAGAGATTCGGGAAAGAGCACAAATCGCTTTTGTTTTCTTGTGTGCAAACGAAGGTGGTTCTTAATCTTGGGCTTTCTTGATTCTTGGAAGGGGAAGAGAAAGACTGCTTGTTGCTCTGTTTCTTTACGTCGTGCTTTGCTTGCGTCGAGCTTCATTTGGGGTGCAATTGTGATTTGTGTCACGGGGCTGCGTTCTGATCTGCTGTCGAGATTCAGCACGCCTTGTTGTGAATGCCACTCAGGGAGATTCGTGAAAGAGCACAAATCGCTCTTCTTTTTTATTCTGTGCAAATAAAGGTGTTTTCTTGGTGTTCTTGATTCTTGGAAGAGGAAAGAAAAGACTGCTTTTTGCTCTGTTCTTTTACGTCGTGTTTCGCTCGCGTCGAGTTTCATCTGGGTTTCAATTGTGATTACTGGGGTGGAGCCACGTTCTGATCTGCTGTTGAGATTCAGTACGCCTTGTTGTGAATGCCATCTAGAATTGCTAAAAGAACTTACTTTTACAGGTTTTCTTGGAATAGTTTCTTTTACTGAACTACAATTGTTATGTGATATTGCGATCTACTTCTTTGCTTAATGTTCTTTAGTGCCGGATCATAGCATGGCCCTAGAACTCTGCAAGCGTGACAAGTTAGCTGTGCCTATTGGACAATTTGCTTCTGTATCTGCCACAATAGAAATTTGTGCAAGAAAATACTTATATTTCTTTGATCCGATTATCTGTTCATGCAGGTGAACAGATGAAAGTTTGAGGCATCCAAGTTCAGAGTTTAGTAAAATAGATCAGAGTATGAGGAATAATCGGCTATCTTTCAAAGATTTAAACGGAGAATGGCCATATATTTTGCCGACTGAGCCCTTTCTATTGCATAGTTTAGGAAGTCATGTATGTTCTCAAATTAGTTCTCTTGTTGATAACTCGCTGCATCAGACAAGAAGTCTGCATGTCCCCGGAAGTGTCGCTCTTCAAGAAACTTTTCATAGCATCTCCAGGGTCACCAATGCTATTGTTTATTGGTTTGCAAGTGGAAGTGCTTCAAATTTGGGTCAGAGGATTGTGGGGAATTCACCTGCTTCAGAAAGTGGAAGTGGTAGATTTGCTAGGCTAGTTAGACAAATTTCTTCTAGTGCATCAAATAAAGAATTTGTTAGCCCTGAGCTCTTTAACAGAATTGCTAGTTTTATCCTGAGACACCTTTCCAAAGAGACAGACAAGCTCCGATCGTTTCCTGTGCTCTCGATTGCTGCAGTACTTGTGCCACCATTTGGCAACTTGTAAGTCATTTATGCACTTTACCTGCAGGCAGAGTTGCATTTGCAATACTCTCTCTTTCTAAAAGATGGCTGCCAATTCCATTGGCCTTTTACAGATCTTCCAAGGTACTTGATGACCTTCCGGGGAGTGCTGATGTGGGAAGTGATATTTGCCCAGATCAAAGACCCTGCGGGGTCGAGAATCGAGGATGTTCCGGGTTCTCTGTTCCGGACTTATACTGGAAAGAACATGCAGTTGAACCTAGAACCGGCATTGAGTTCCCTATGATTCTGGATAGTATACTGGCTGTAGAGATAAATTGCAATTTGACTTCAAAGGTCAGTACTAAGTTTTTTCGCTGGCAGCTGGCATTCTCTATTCATGTCAAATCATAGGCTGCGGGTCCTGACTAAGCATTCTGATGAGTATCCTAACTCATCGCACTTTTTATTTATATGAAAGAAGTTAAATTGCTCTATCTTCCTGATTCTGGCCAAAAGAAACTCGGTTTTGGATGATGTTACTTGGAGGTTCCTTGGTTATGAAAAGCTGTTTTTCCCTGATTCCTAGAGAGCACTGGATGCAATTATTCATTGATTGTCAGTTGTTAGATATGGAAAATAGTTCTTTGAGTGTATTTGAGATTGGAAAGGGTACAAACAATGGGATTGAAGATGGTCTTTGACGATAGCAGTTGATAAAGTTACAAGTTCAGGCTACTATTAGGCGAAAAATGAAATAATGGATTAAAGAATAGTCATAAGGTAGTTTATTTGCTTACTTGTTAGAGTGAGGCTGTGATGGGATAGATAGAACTGATAGCAATTCAATGAATGTGGGTATTGGCAGTGAAGCAGATAGAATAGGTAATTGGTCCATTAGGAGCTCGTCCTATAGATGTAATCAAAAAGATTCCGGACCAAGCAGAGGGATAATTTTTTCAGAAATGGATGGCTTTATCTAGGAGCTGCTTGGGGGCTTGATCTTCCTTGGCTTCGTTGGCAATTGTGTATATAACGCTCGCAAGCTATTGCTATTTTATAAAACACAAAGTAGCATCGCAGAAAATGGAGGAGATTGGAAAAATGGAGGAAGGAGGGGCTGTGGGCTTTAGGTTATCATGTAATGCAATGCCCAGATTGGGTTCGAAATGCTTTCGCAGGAGAAATGGTTTTTTTGTAGAGTGAGAAGCCTTTTTCCCCCCTCAGATCCTTATCCCTGCTCTGATGATTACTTTTCTGATGTCTCTGCCGAAGTTTCGGTCATAATGCTTATTAATGCTGAATATTTGTATCCAACACATGTGGGGTTTACTTTCTACTTTATTTTATTTATTTTTGAGTTCATCGACTGCCGACCTCAACTAATTTGGGATAAATGTGCTGTTGATGCCACCTAGATTCATGTTCTTAGCCTACGAGCTTGAGGCATTTTGTTTTTAGGCCGTTTGAGCTGTTTCTAGAGCCTAAAATACCTTCTTCTCCTCAATTCTTGTCAGATGAAAGTCCTCTTGGAGTTCATTGTCTTATTATTACAATACATCCTTGATGTCAAGCTTATTTTATACTGACCCAGTTTCTGCAGTTCTTTTCCTTCTGAAGTGTGATTCCATATGTTTATTTATACAGTTTATGGTCTGCTTGCATTTCAGATTCTTGTAGGAACTGGATCCAGATCTATGAAAATAATCAAGATTAAGTCTTTGAAGGTGTATGCATTTGGTTTTTGTGAGTATTTGCAGTTTTCACTTCATCCTTACTTGTGCGTTTATATATGTAAATGTTGTTTTTGGTTGATATGCTACTGTGTACTTTACTTCCCCCAGACATACATCCTTACTCCGTCTGCAAGAAGCTGGGTGCAAAATATGCGTCTATGCCAATCAGTGAGGTCAATAAATGTCAGACTTTTTATGAGGATCTTCTCAGGTAGAATATGGCCATGTAATTAGATGTCTAGTTTGCAATGCCAGCTGCGTGAACTGTGAGGGCATATGTGTGAATAGGACTACATAGATAGAATCATATATGTGAATTCTTTGATTGGTTTCTAATTTTTTTTCCCCTCATGAGCTGATGCAGGGAAGACATTAATATGACAGTGAGGCTTGTGGTTAATTGCAATGGAATGAAAATCAACACTGTGAGAGAGTAAGTTACATTATTTTCAACATATATGTCAATGACCATGTGAACTGTTCTTGTCAATGTATACATTCACTTGTGCCTTAGTCACACTTTTCGAGTATATCTTCCTTATGGTCCGACTTTTCTTTCCCTAATTAATTACCAAGGATCTGCATGTTACATGTAACTTAGAAGCATCATCCTTTCCTCCTGCAAATAACATGGTGGACTCAGGACGGTTGATAATAATCTTGATTACATAGTTTGGATTGTTTTGTGTCGTTAGAACCTTAGAGTAATATTACGATTTTTTAATATTAAACTGTCATGTTGACATGGTTACCATCACACGTAATTTATTTAGGCACTGGCTGTCATGACAGCAAATCCACATTGATTAATCTATTCTTATTATAAATTTCTGCAGTGCCTTTGAGAAGTCTCTTCGAGCCCGGTTATTAAAGGTACCAGTGAAAGAATGATTCCCCCTCCATGCCCTTCACATGATACAATCGCTAACACTTTTATTTTGTCTTATTTTGTTTAGACAAATCCAAACACGGACTATCATTGTCTAAGTAAATTTGGATCAATCTTCCCTCGTGATATTCCATTGCCTATGGTAAATCTCTCTCTCGCGCGCGCACATGGGAGCACACATTCATGCGTGTGCACTCACAAATTGTACATCTTTATACATACACTGTATAATATCGATATGTCAAAGAGGTATCATCGAGTTGCGGGATTTTGCAGGGAACGACTATTGACTTTCACCGAACTGCTGATGGAAATCTAGTAACTGAAAGTAAGTAACCATTCATTGAGGACTAACAATGTAAAAAGTTCGATGCCGGTACCTACATTTTTTGCTCTGAATAGGGGTTGTACTTCATAGCAATGTTGAAGTGCTAAACTTGAGGTCGATAAACTCTGTTCCCCGTGGCAATAGCCGCAATATTTGTCAAGCAAAACTTTTTTATATTTCTCTCTCTCACTCTCTCTCAATTGTGCCATTGTATTATTATTTGCCCTTTAGTTTGTCCTTATGATTGTGGTTGTTTCATTGAACAAGTTCCTTCCATTGCTTAGGTTTAGTTCTGCAAGTCAAAGGTTTAATCGGTGTTGTATTTGCAGTTGGAGGGAACAAGATTGGAACTGTGAAGAGCAGGGAGTTGTGCAGTAAGTTGAACTCTCTTTGATCCAGTTATTTCAAGTGACTTACTTGTCATGCTCTATAAATGAGGATGCAAAGTAGCGCCCGTTGTTGATTAGTATAAATAAGTCTATGAACCATGTGTACACTTGCAGGGGCTTTCTTCGACATGTACATTGGAGATCTCCCAGTGTCTGAATTAGCAAAAGAAGAGATTGGTAAAAATGTTGCTGGTATCATAATGAGATGCTGAGCTGGTTCAGAAATTCAGCCATTTTGTTTTCCCCGCCAAATTGGGGCCAGTGTGCGACGACTGGGGACCTCTATTACGCATACGGGTTCTACGCCGCCCTTTATTTTCCTTTCTGTATCGGTGATAGGAATCGGTGAAGCAATGTCTTGTGACTTGGGAAAGACGATTCTACCTCGTTCGTCCCATGTAATATGGATTTTTGCGGCGAATGGGGGAGAAGGGGCGGGTGTAAACTGTCGGATGGAGGGTGGTGTAAATTGAATATAAAGTTCAAATTTTTTGGCTCTTGCCTTTCCACTCTGCTGAAAATGATGCTTGGATCGTAGTGCCTGAGCAAAGACAGCCGCGTGTCATGCAAGTCTCTTCCGGTTACCTTCCTTCTCTGAGAGACGAAATGCATTGCATTACTGACTTAAGAAATCCAAGCTTCCTGCTACCGTAACTGCTGATTCTTGACTGTCGATTTCCAATTGAAATCGATGCGGTTCTCTTTGTTTGGCAGAGGGCAGAACGGAAAACAAATCTTTCGATTAACAAGACCATATAGAAAAGCTTTTCCTTTTGAGTACTATGGAGATATCGCAATCGAATATGCTAGGCGAGAATCGATTAACAAAGCATGTCGATCAACAAATGGGTATGATTATTAGTGTCGGTACGTCCGATGGGGTGATATTTTGTCGCGAACCGTGATCGAGAGTGGCAACACACATCCGATGTGTCCTGAAGAAGATCAAATGGAAAAACATGGGGGGTGGGGGAGGAATGTCTACTGAGGATCCTTTTTTTTTTTTTTTCATTTTGAGATTATGTCCATCACGGAGCAATTTGAATCTTGATGCCCAGACAAGAATACACAAACGTTTGAAGGGTTTCTTTGTTTCCTCTCTGTTTCCTCCAAATCTATTGAAGATTGGAGCAGGTTGGGAACCCTCTGAATAAGCACCAACCATAGGAAACACAAAAGAAAATTTAGAGGGGCGCCGAATTACGGTTAGTCACAATGAGTCAGCAGCTCTCGCGACCCCACATTCAAGCACTCCATTTTCTCCAATGCAAAAATAACCGACTCCTTTCCTCTGTTTCTCCTCCACCAGAAACCAAACCTCCAAACCTTAAACGACACAGACGGATGGTTGTTCCGAAAACCGCCCTCCTCCCCTCTCTCTCTCTCTCTCTCTCTCTCTCTCTCTCTCTCTTCCTCCGCATTACTTAGCAACAACGACGAGAAGAGGAAGAAGAAATCCCTCCCCAAGGACGTCCTCGTGATACCCTCCTCTTCTCCGTTCATAGTATTCTCTGCATAGGTTTCTCTTGTTCATGGGGGTACCTGTAAGAACATTGGCTGCCGTTTCGGCGGCATGGCTCGTCCTCTTCCAAGTCGCTCTCGTCGCGGTCGACGCGACTTTTGATTACAAAGATGCTCTCTCCAAGTCCCTCATATTCCTGGAAGCTCAGAGATCTGGAAAGCTCCCCCCGAATCAAAGGCCCTCCTGGAGAGGAGATTCTGCGCTCAACGACGGAAAAGAAGCAAATGTGGGTTTGTAATCTTTTGCCTTTTTCGGCGATCGTCAGGCATTTCCATATTCGTTTGAACATCCTTTGAGCATTGATTGGTTCCTGTAACCAGTGTTTCTGTTGCCTCTCCTAGCCTTTTAATTGAGAACGGACGTGCAAATATGAAGTTCGTCTGATTTTGGCCCCTCAAATTTTGTTCTTTGCATAGGTGGACCTTGTTGGAGGGTATTACGATGCCGGCGACAACATAAAGTTCGGACTGCCCATGGCATTTACGGTCACCACCCTGTCCT
This sequence comes from Rhodomyrtus tomentosa, assembly GCA_028455895.1. Lineage (NCBI taxonomy): Eukaryota > Viridiplantae > Streptophyta > Magnoliopsida > Myrtales > Myrtaceae > Rhodomyrtus > Rhodomyrtus tomentosa. The sequence goes on from JAPCWY010000004.1 coordinate 40,966,267, forward strand.
GGGCTGCTCTATTTTATCAGAAAGAGCTTCAAGCAGCCGGGGAATTGGAGAATGTTCGCTCCGCCATCAAATGGGGCACCGATTATTTCCTCAAGGCCAGTTCTAGGAAAAATCGTTTATATGTGCAGGTTCGTTCGCATTAACTTTGAGTATGCATCATAACCTTTTAGTTTCCCTCCTCCCATGGAAAAGCCTGCCACTGGAAAACTTTAACATCATAAAAGAATGCGGCATGTTTAAACGTCTGCAACATGTCCAACTTGTTTCTTTCGAATCTTCGAAATATAATGCGTAGTCTGTCGGACTAGAGAAAGATGTCTGCTTGTTTTAAATGTTAAAGTTGCCATCTTTATCAAATTTACAAGCCGTAGTTGATCGCGCATTTCTCGCTGAATAAGCAATGATGGTTGTGTTTGGCGAATGAAGGTTGGAGACCCAGTACAGGATCACCAGTGTTGGGTAAGACCAGAAAATATGCAGACTCCTAGGACAGTCCTGAAGATCGACGAGAGCGATCCAGGAACAGAAATTGCTGCCGAAACTGCAGCTGCAATGGCCGCTTCTTCCATGGTCTTTAGATGTGTGGACCGTGCCTACGCTCGCCGCCTCCTCAATAAAGCAAAACTGGTACATCAAATGCATATGTGCTGTTCTAATCTTCTCAGATTGGGCTTGGTGCAAACCTCTTGCAGGAAGTGAATGTCCAATTAATCACCTGTTGTTGATCCGATCATATTTTTTGGCTTTGTATCTGCAGCTATTCAAATTCGCCAAGTCTCACAAAGGAACTTTCGATGGAGAGTGCCCCTTCTACTGCTCGTTTTCCGGCTACAATGTAAGCTCGTCCGCTCGCGTTCACTCTGTCCCAATAGCTTGTTAGTTAATCTCAGTCAATCGCCCACCTCAAATTAGCCAAATGCACTCAACCTCAAATGGCGCGTGACCTTGATCAGAGTCCTGAATTACTTCTATACCTCCCTCTCGCCATTTGATTAGCGACCGGCTCTTTCCATGGCATGAGTGTGATCGATAAATTTCCTCTCTCTCTCTTTCTCTCTCTCGGCTTCAAAACGACATCAAACATGAGTGAATTGACGATTAACAGAGCTGGAAAAATTTTGCAGGATGAGCTTCTGTGGGCAGCATCCTGGCTATACATGGCCACGAAGAGAAGTGTGTACCTCGACTACATCAAATATGAGTCGATCTCTTCTAGTGTCACTGAATTTAGCTGGGACCTCAAGTATGCCGGGGCACAGATTCTTCTCTCAGAGGTATCATCAGATCATCCCATGAATCGATCGGAAAGCTTCCTTTTCTTCTTGTGGAACTGAGAAAGTTTCAGCCCATCTTCTTTTATTGAGCGTTGGCCACTGTAAATGCAGCTATACTTCCAAGGAGACCGGGCCTTAGAGAACTTCAAAACACAAGCTGACAGCTTTATCTGCTCAATCCTTCCTGATAGCCCCTACCACCAGGTTTACCTCACCCCAGGTGCAACTCTCTTTCTCTCGCTCGCACGCGATAAGTTCAGCACGACTTCTTTTAGGGAGTCTTCATTAGGACTTCGCCTCAAAGTGCAGCATGGCGGCGCGGTAACGAGTTTTTCCGCTTCAATTTCAGGGGGCATGCTGTACTTGAGGAGTGGGGCGAACACTCAATATGTGACCGGAACATCGTTCTTGTTCGATATCTATGCCGATACGTTGGCCAAACACAACCAGAAAGTCGTCTGCGGAGACAAGCAGTTCGACTCCACGCACCTCCAAGCTTTCGCCAAGCGACAGGTACTCACCGATTCAGTCATGCCTACTCCCTTTCCTTACAATCACTGTTCCATCTACCTAAGTGTCGAGCTAGAGATTGACCTAATGCAAACCGCACCTACCCAAAGATCAGTCAATACCCTGAACAACCCTGGAACCTAAAAGGAACCATCTCGACGAAACTGCCATGAAAATGGCGAGTTTGCTTACTTCCTCATTGTGTTGTCCCGCAGATGGATTACCTACTTGGGAATAACCCGCTAGGAAGATCGTACATGGTCGGCTTCGGCAACAACCCGCCGACCCAACCCCATCACCGAGGCTCCTCCGTGCCCACGTTATCCACCAACGAGGTGGTGAACTGCCCCATGACCTTCGTGAAATGGTTTTCCCCGGACGTCTCCAACCCCAACGAGCTCACCGGCGCAATCATGGGCGGGCCTGACCGCAACGACCTCTTCGAGGACAAACGCTGGATGTCCTCCATGACCGAGCCTTGCACCTACGTCAATTCCCTCGCCATCGGCTCTCTTGCGAAGCTCGCCATGCGCCATGCATAATCAAAGACACTTACCATAGACACGTTGGTCGATTTGCTCATGCACCAAAGTATTCATTGATACGGTCCCCCCACATGCAAAAAGGTCGATGGCGGCGAATTATCGAATGTAGATTTTACTCTTATGTAACTTCGAATAGCTAATTGATTTCGCCTTTGAATTGGGCCGGTTTCAGTGGTGATTATATTTTCCCTTTGTTGTATTTACCAATCGTCCCGCGTTAAATCTTTAAACCTCGGCATTTCGCTCCCGCCAGTGGGGCACCGCCGCCGTTCATCTCATTGTCCATCGCCCCGCCCCGATCAAGCTCGAACTTGTTTGTAATCCTCACCCTTGCAAGCATTGGCCGAGTAGTTCGTCCGCCCGATCCAACGTATACGAGATCTAAGCAAGCTCCCAAGTAGGCTCTCAACGTTGGGTCCAACTTTTGATTCAAATAGTTTGCTCGTGCCCGTTGGCTCGTAGCAGGTCGAGCGAGATCGAACCCGAGTTAGAATTGATCTGCCGAGCGGCTCCCTGAGTCCAACGAGTTGCTAGTCACCCGCCGGACAATGCCCCGTTTTTCTGATCGGACATGGCAGAGAATTAGGAACATTGCGAGGGTGAGGAATAGTAACGGGTCATCCTAACCTTTATTCAGAAGTTTAGGCACATAATCTTGCCATCCGGACCGTTCATTTTTGGACGGACGGCCCAAATCTCCGATTTTTAGGAGGTAAATTTTTAAGTTTTTTATATATTTTTTTGTTAGTTATAATCTCAAACATTCATTCATAACACAAACGGCCCAGATTGAAAGATTAGGGCCTACCCTTCTAAGGACCCCCCAATTTATCTTAATCGTCGCAAAGGCAAGGGTGATGTTGGCGTCGTGGACTTTTTAAAGATAAAATCAAAATTGAAAAATGATTTCAGTGAGTTCAAATGTCGTTTTTATTATTTATCAGTGCTTGGAACTCACTGCGTAATAACCTAATAAAACATCTACTTTGAAAGCAAGATATTGAGCCATTTGTCAATTTTTGATTTGAAAACTTATCATTCAATTTCCACCAAGTGTTTTAACTTTCCTTTTAACTTTAGCAAATTAACCCTCTTGATGACTCATTCATGCACTTCACTTGGCCGAAGAAAACCTCTCCCCCTCTCTCTCTCCAATCAAATGATCTCGTTTTAGCAACTCTCATCGTGCCACTTGAAACTTTTGGATAGGAGCGCCTATCCCTCTCTTTGCCATTAAGATGCATTTGATCGTCTGAATTTCTAACCAAAATAAGATTAGATATCATATGAAATCTAGAAATTTTGCAATATCATATCCATTGTTTAGGATAAAATTACCAAAAAATTATTAAACCTATTGTAATAGTGAGTCAGTTCTAATTTTTTTTTTTTACCGATTCATTCTTAAACTTTTGCAATTATACCAATTCAATCCATCTAGCCAAATTTGATCGGACGGGGATGACGTGTACGCCAGTGGTTCGGCGACATATTATTTTAATATTTTATTGAATTGCTTATTATTTATTATTTATTATTTTATTTTCCCTTTCTTTGTTTTCTTCCTCTGGTCTTCATCTTCTTCCTTTGGCAAGAGGCGTCGGCCTGAGGCGAAGCTCGCCGTCGCCGGGTCTTGTCGTGGCTGTGCGAGGCCGACCCTCGCCATCTCAGATCTAGGGAGGTTCGACCTCGCCGTCGCTAGGCGAGGTCTTGGGCTGTCTCGCCCGACGATGGCGAGGTCGAATCTCACCAGATCTAGGCTGACAAGGGTCGACCTCGCACGACCATAGCCAGGAGAGCCTTGCCCAACCATGGCGAGGCCTGGCGACAGCAACGCTAGCCCTTGCCAATGGTCGGCGGGGGCGAGCTTCGCCTAAGGCCGGCGCCTTTGGCCAGAAGAAGATGAAGAGCCAAAGAGAAGATGTAGACTAGAGGAAGAAGACGAAGACCAGGGGAAGAAGATAAAGAAAGAAAGAGAAAATAAAATAAAAATAATTAACAATTCAATAAAAATATTAAAATAATATGTCGCTGGACGGCCCGCGTCTACGTCAGCCTTGGCCGACCAAATTTGGCCGGATGGATTAAATTGGCACAATTACAAAAAGATTTAGGACTGAATCGACAAAAAAAAAGTTTAGGACCGAATCGGCACTATTATAATAGGTTTAGGACTTTTCGTAAATTTTCCCATTGTTTGGAGATCACAATAATAAAGTTGGATATGTTTATATCATATCATGTTCATTGTTTGGTATTTACACATATTGATGTAAATGAACCTAAAGATGCACAAATAGAAACTGGAAGAATCTCTCATAATTTACTATCAACTCGAGCAAGAAAAAGAAAATATGGTTGTTGACATTTGCAACTGAGAAAAATGTTGTTTTTCTTGCTACTTCCGTTAAATTTCAACAAAAATCACAAAAATTACCGAGGAAAATGATTTATGACTCTCTTTCTACTTTCATAGACTTTTGACATGACATAAATATATGAAAGAGAAGAAATTTCTACTATCTCCCCGTTTTCATAGAGTTTTGACGTGAACTAAAAAATATATAAAGGAGTAATGAAACTTTAAAGATACATAACAGAAAGAGATAGGTTTCTTTTTATAGAAATTTCATTGACTCACACTATTTGAGAATCAAAAAGATTATTTTAAAGTCCGAATTTGTTCACTTAAAATCTGGATTCTTCTAATTCATTTTTTTAACTTATTTTATTATTTTTATACCTTTTTTCATTATTTTTACTATGTTCTATCATTTCTTAACATAAATTTTATTAAATAATAAACTATACTACCATACCTAAAATATGTAATGATAAATACATGAAGTCTATGTACACAAAATATATATTATAAAGTAGAAAAAATTTGAAATTTTGTAAATACATATAGGAAAAAATAAAATTTATCTTTAAATTTATATTATAATTCAAATTTAACTATTATTTAACTATTATCTTAATTTTACAATTAAGGAATTTGTTATTCGAAAAAAAAATTATGATATCCTATCCACCTTTATCTCATTTACTCCATAGGATAATTTTATTTAGGTTATATGTCACGTCCCGATCCTCGAACCCGCGACATCCCTTGCCAAATCGCCACCGGGTCATAAAAGATAACGTCCCAGGCAACTGCTATCGACCTAAGAATTTACTGCGCATGCGAAACGTGCAATCTTCCAAATAATAAAATCAACATGGGATAGGTAAGAAGAAAAGCCAGACAACCCAACGCTAAAATAAAACTGTTGAGAATAGATGATCTATAACCTTACAGAGCCAACAACTGATAAATACAACCTCATGCTTCGGGGCAGCCCTCTGGGACTCACAAAAAGATACAGGAGTCAAGTAAGATTAACTCTCATCTATCCTAAAACAGTACCCCCACAGAAGGCGTCATCAGCTCCCTGACCACAAAAGAAACCCAACCATCTACTAGGTAAAAACGGCAACCGGATCATCATAACCAATTGGGGGAGCCGGGTCGTTAAGGTCGTCATAGGAACTCTAGCTGGAATGTACAGTGAGGGCTACTGATTACTTAGGCTCGAGCTCGGGTTGCAAACCGGGTGCGGGATCCACCACCTCCCTATCGGGCATATCTATATCCATCGGATCCCAGGCGAGGACATTAGGAACCCCCTGAAGAGGTGGCCCCTCAAATCCTCTGAGCGGACCAAAGAGATCCACCCCATCTCGAAGATGCCAGGCCTTAAAGAGGTGTGCCACCAGATGTGGCATCCTCTCATTGGCCCATATCGTCGTGATGTGGCGTTCCCACATTTGATCTATACCTGGCACCGGATGGAGACTGACATCATGTGATGAGTGAGTAAGGATATCGACTCGCACCGGTCTCTCCATTAGTTTGGATATGAAAAGTTGTCCCACGACAGGGTGAGAATTTAATCTCAGTGAATTAAGCCTATTCTCGGTTATGACACTGATTCGCCCAGGATAACCTAAGCATAACAGTCAATTATACAGTATAAACATATAAATCAATAAAATAAATTCACTCAATAAGCAACCAATCACTGCATCACCGCTCAGGCGCACATAAGACATTATCAAAAATCCATTATTAATCAATGACCCATGCGACTGGCGTGATAAAAACATTAATAGTACAATCCCTCACTTATTTGGCAGGACCAGGCTACGTTCACTTTTACCCTCTCAGCAACGTCTCTAAAGCGGTGTATCCAGTGCACCCGGCACGACACTGCAAGTAGGCATTCCTTAAAAAGGAGCTTCAGTCTGTCACAAGCTGCGACCAGCATTCAATAATCCCTTAAAACAGTACGACTGGCACGGGGCATGGATTATCGTGCTTCTGACAAGTCACGAGTTTCCATATAATAGGTACGACATGAGTACCAATGATATAATGCGAACTTGCCAAGTAACGTCATTGATCCTTTAATGACCATACAAATCGCATTCGACAATCAACTCATTATTTATTTATTTATTTATTTGTAAGGAAAATCAACCAACTCATTGTTTTTTTTTCTTTTTGGGTAAGGTCAACCAACTCATTATTTATCTATGATTAATGCCAAAATTCGTACAGAAATACAACAGACTCGGCATCAAGGCCCACAAGATTCTCAGTCGAGCATTCAGTCAAGCAACCAAACCAATCAGGCAATTAACGCACTCCCGAGCAATTAATTCAATCCGGCAATTTTGAGCTCAATTCATACTATATTTCTTATATCCCAGTCAATTTATAATATAAAAAAATCAATCGTCCGCTCGTCTTTAACCTGTCACCCGCTCGCGAACAAACACAATCAATCAATCAATTGATAATTTACCACAAATAGCCACAGACAATTTAATCGATTAGCCATTTATCATAATCATCGTTTCTATCTAAACCGATCCCGATCGCTAAATAAATAAATAATTAATTAATTAAAAACTAATCTTATGCGTAATAAGCGCCCTGATTAAGGTTTAGGGACAACTCACAAAGTGAGTTAGCTCGAGCAGCGGCGACAACGGCGGCGGCGGCGGAGGCGAAATTACGGTTTATCGCACGGCCATCCGAGCTCAAACTTTGGCGACACCCCGGAGAAGTTCGACGAGGTCCCCGGGACAGATGGCTGGCGACGGAGCTCCGGCGAGCGTCTGCCTGAAACAGTAATGGTCAGTAACAAAACCGGCGAACTGGACTATTTTGGGCCATTTCACGGCGACTCGGGCCGAGACAAGACCAGCCGAGGCTCGGGAACTCACCTAAGGGTCGGTGGGGCTCGGCTGGGACCGGTGGACTGCGGCGGGAGGCGATCGATAGCGGCGAACAGCCGCGAACAGAATCAAGCTTTCTTGGCGTCGAAACAGGGGAGATGATCGGCGGCGGATTCCTGGCGCCATGCACGACGGCCGGAGGCGGTGAGCTCCGAGGTGGTAAAGGGAACTCCAGGGAGGTGATCGGCGGTGGCGGTGAGGTACGGCGGCGGCCGGTTCGACCGGATCGAGGATCGAACAGAGCCGAATCCAAAACAGGGCACCGAGACTTCGAGGCTGATTTTCGGTGACTCCGGCGGCGGACGGCCGGTGGGGCTAGGTCGGGGCGATCGAGGGGAGGGCGGTGGTCAGCTGTGGGGCGGTGGTCGACGCCAGTGGCGGCCGTGGTGGTCGGAGGAAGCCACGGAGTTCTCGAGTCAAACGACCCGAAAACAGGGCAGGGCTCCCCGAGGCATTTTCTCGGCCATTCAACGGTGACGGCGGTCCAGCTCGAGTCAGGACGACGGCGGGGAGTGGCTGAGAGCGATGGCCATCGGTGGTGAGGCGGTGGTCGCGCAAAACAAGGGTGGATGGAGGAGGAATGTGTCGGCTCAGGGGGGTGTCCACGATGAATCCAACGAAGGAAGAAAAAAAGAAGAAGAAGAAGAAGCAGAGGATGACGTGGGAGATGTACGGGGAAGTGAAATTTTGTGGGGCCCACAAGACTTTGGTGGCCAAAATTAAATTTTTTTTATCTTATGCTCACAAATAATTAAGGGGTAGTATGGTAATTTGGCGCGCCGGAACTGAAACGAAATTTTGGTATATTGAACGAAGGGTAATTTCCGTAAATTCACTGGCCAAGTTCGGTCGGGGTTAGGCTCGATCGTGAAAATGACAATTCCAATTCAGGGCGGATAAAAATTCGAAACCTAATTTAGGATAGCCTAAACTTTAGAATTCGTCCAAATTTTCGTCTTTTCAGTCCTTACAGTTCAAAATATGTGTCAACTATGATTATATTTTTATATCATTTTCATCAACTTCAGGCGCTTACAAAAGCTGAATTTTCATGACGTCACATTATATCCCAATTATATCTCACTTTATCTTATCTTAAGCGGATCCAAACACGGAATATGATAATTCATTATGACTGCCAAACGCAACCCCTAGTGTTTTTAACCCAAGGTCAACATTACCTTAACCCCTGTCATATGTTCTCATCTCTCACAAGCAAACTAAATGTGACCATGTGTAATGTTTTTTTTTTTAATCACATCTCCTAAGATTTCCACCATGTGTAGTTTTTACTGACAGTCATCACCATTTTAACAGTGGTTAATTAATCTGAGCCCTTTGTAACTCTTTTGCCGCTTATTAGACACATTCCCTTTTACTTGGTCGAGTGGTTGGATCTTTGAAAGCCTTCGAAACTTCAAAGTGGGAGTTCCTACTTCACCAAATTCTAATTTCTAACTTTATTCTTTGATCTTGCGACTAAAAGTCAGGGTCTCACACTCATGTTATTAAAGCTTCCATCTCAATCTTTCAGGTGTTGACAAGGTGAGTCATTGGGCTACACCATTGGAAAAAATTCGCTTTTTAGTGTCAAAAATCACATACGGAGATAACTTTGGTATCAAAATAAAATTTTCAATCGGATCATTTTAGTGTCAAGTCGAAGACAAAATAATCACTTTGGTGCCTTTAGCAATAATTTTCCGCAAAAATAATTTCGTGGCTTTTTCTATTAAAGTTTTAACATAAAATGACATTAAGAAAAAAGAAGTCCATGTGAAGCCACTTGGACAACTACACTTTAAAATAAATTTAAATAAATCAAATTTAAATAAAAAATTAACGAAAATCTAAATTTTTTTAAAACGCAAAATTTATTCAAAATAAATTTAAAATAAACTTTTAACAAAATTTGTGGAGGCAATGGACTAGGCCCTTGTCTAACCCTTAGGAGGGGCTCGGCAACCCCCTAGCCCAGCCCCACCCTCGTCGAGCTTTGCTGGTGACCGTAGGCGGTGGCGTGGGCTTACACAGCCATCACCACTTGGTTCTGCATATCTTTTTTTTTTCTTTTAGTTGTTTTAAGTTAATTTTTCAATATATTTTAAATAAGTTTGTATTTTAAATTTTTTCGAATTTTTAGCTTTTTTATTTTTGTAAAATAATTATATTTTTATTTTTATTTTCAATTTTTACCCTTTTTTTATTGCTAACTGGACCTCGACAGAGCCACGTCAGCTTCACTTATTATTATTATTTTTTCAATTTTTACCTTTTCCAATTTGTTGCGCCGGCGGCGGAATTATAGTGGATGGTTTGGTTAACGGTGGTGGTGGTATATTTGTTTTTGAAACAACCACGAGAATGTGTTGAAATGGCGCACGCAGCGTGATTAGTAGCTCGAAGATAGGGTCGCGCGTAAAAGCTACGACCGTCTGCTGTTTACGACGAAACTGATCTGACTCGCCCGATAATTAGCGAGTCCAGTGCGGCGGTTATTTTTCGAAACGAGCGGAAAGAGTCTCGAACAGCGACCGAAGCCGTGGACTTGGTGAAGAGACGGGAGCGACGCGGCAGCTCCTCGGATAATAACGATGGCAGCGATACCTAGTCGAGATTTATGAGGATGGAGATAAATGTGATTTTCTGTACGTAACCAAATGCACAGTACAAGCTCCATACTCTGTCAAAAGTAACATCATATACAACGATATATATATATATATATATATATCAAAGATAGTATTTGGATTTTTTAATATATTATTTAATGTGTTTGTATTTTTTTAGAATATATATATATATATATATATTATTTTATTTTTTGAAACGTGGACTAACCCCACTTCATCGCGTGTGGTGTGGCGCCGGCAGAATTTAATGAAACAATGAGCGCGTGTTCTGAGGACTGGTGGGCCCGCGTGTTCTTTCCTGTTGCCGTGTGTCCGTGGGCCCCATCCCTCGCCCCCCGTTTTGTGGATAAGGCTTTGCCCGTGTTCGAAGCCGAGACCACCTGCGCCACGTCATCGGGCTGATCCTCCCGACCGACCACATCCCCAAAAATTCAACGCGCCGCGTGTCTCTATCTCAACGCGGGCAGCGTCTTCCCGGGCAGGCTCGGGCAGCTTCCCCGGGGGGAGGGGGAATATGCCTTTTATCTCCCTCTTTGCTTTGGCCGTCGCCACGATCCGGTGCGTCGCGGCTCTCGTGGTCTCAACCCCCCACTCAAAATTGAAAAATGCTTTCAATTTAACTTGTGAGGAAAAATATATATATATATATATATACGTCCTAAATATATTTGCTAATCCCCACGAACATCTTCTGTAATATAAATATTCCCATCGCCACCAACGGCCAGCGTCAAATAAAGTATGATAAAAGCAGTTAATAGGACAAATTAATGATTAAAAAAAAAGCAACATTCAAATGAAATATAAAGCGACATAAGAACGAATTAGTACAACTCAATTTGCGTAATTCAAACTCGTGTACTGCAATTTTTTTTAAAATTTTCATTTGTTTCTCATCATGGATTTCATTTTTTTTTTTTTGGTAACTTCCATGTTTGGTAAAACAGTGTAGAAAGAAAATTTTGGTTATTTAGAATTAACCATCGGAGGGATAATTCAAAAGTAAATATTCAATAATCACACCTGAAATGGGATAACCGCTATTCAGAGCTGGATAAACTTTGTCTGAATATTTATAGAAACTTCGAAATGATTTTTTTTTGGTCGGAGACATGTTTAATGATTACCAGGGAAAAAAAAAGGGGGTGGGGGGAGACAGCTCGAAATTAATGTCATTATTATTATTAACGAAAATGGTGTTGTAATATTCCGACAACGGATAAGGATAAGAACAAGTCCTCCTAATCTTTATCTCCTTTGTCCCCACCTCCTTTACAGGAAAAAAAAAAATCGAAACTTTTAAACCGGGGAAATGAGCCGAAATTTATAACCTAACCCCCTTCGCTCTACTGCAATCTCTCGTCTCCGAAAGATCGCTGCTTCATTTCTCTCATCATCACTCGCACAGCGAGACGCCATCCGATTCGCATCGATCCCCCGATCGTCGCCATTTTCCGTCCCGTCCCGTCCCGTCTCGAAGGATCGGAAGGCGCCTCTGGTGTCCCTCGTCCCGCCCCGGTTCTCTTGTGAATCGAGAGCCGCGTTGTGCCGGAATTGCGGCGAGCTATGTCGGTCGCGTTGCATAGTAACAGGATGGTCGGAGTCGAGCCTCCAGGGTTCTCGATCGGCGCCGCCCGGTCCTCGATCTTCGATCTGCCGGAGCTCGATTCCTCCGGCGGCGAGGGTGGGACGCCGACGCCGACGATGACGCCGGCGCGGAGCTCGTCGGAGTCGTCTTCCATCGGGAAGAACAGCGACGACACCGGGAACCGGTCGTCAGGAGGGGAGGACGGCGACGAGAACGAAGTGCAGAGCTCTTACAAGGGGCCTCTGGAGATGATGGACGCGTTGGAGGAGGTTTTGCCCATGAGGTAAACCAATCAAGCCCGTCGACTTAATTGATCTCTTTGGGGTTCTTTCTCACTGAGCTTTATTGGAGGTTGCGGTTAGGTTTAGATCGCTTCGTGCTGCGAGTCTCATGCTTACAGGAGAAACTCGTGGTGGATTGTTCCTCTGTATCCACTTTAATTTGGTTTTGGGTTATAAACGGTTCTTGTCAATTCATTGACTAGATGCTCGTTGATGTGATATGCTAGGATACTGTATCTTTAGATTGCCACGGTCATCTGATTGAAGCAAATTTTGCTCGAATGTTGCATGAACTAGGGTTAGAGATATTCTGGAAGAGAAAACTAAGTGGGGACGTTGTGCTTGGTTGCCTTGAATCCGGAGGTAGCATTGCAATTTTATTATCAGGTGTCTAGCGGGAAACTCGCTTAGGTATTGGATGACAAACAGCTTTGATGAACTATAATTCCATTTTTCAGACAATAGTTGTGATTACAGGTTTCATCATCGGTATAATGTCTTTCAAATTCCCCGGATCTTGGGATTATCAAGATTTGGTTGTTCTTTTCCTCGCAAATTGGGGTAATGCTTAACTTGTCTTGGGCTAGAACCGAGATAAGTGGCTGCTTCTGCATGCTGGATGTCAAAATGGTTGCTCTACCTGAAAAATTGCGACTTGAGTTGATTTTCTAAGACACGGAAGGGGAAGTTTGAATTGAAATGGTCATTCATTATCTGCAAGGATATACCCTTTCTTTTGTGCCATTGATTCTGGTTGCTTTTGAATATTTGCAGGAGGGGCATATCGAAGTTCTATGATGGCAAGTCAAAATCTTTCACGAGCTTAGCAGATGCTTCTTCTTCATCTGTTAAAGAGATTGTGAAACCTGAAAATGCCTACAGCAGAAAGCGCAGAAATATCCTTGCGTCCAGTCACGTGTGGGACAGAAGCCGCAATTTCCCCCCTAGAAGCAACATAGCGGGGATATCTAAGAGACCGCTCAGCTCTAGCAAGAGTACATTGGCCTTGGCGGTCGTTATGTGCAACTCAGAGAGTTTTTGCTCCACAAGTGAAGACTCTAGTACGAGCTCGGTTTCACGATCCCCTCCTCGGCTTCCACCTCTTCATCCACGAGGAAAGGGTCCTCATAATCAGATGGCTTCTCCTCGACGGAATTTCTCACCTTGGCGGTCATACTCTTTTGCTGATCTGCAGCAGTGTTCTAACCGACCGAGCTCTGTCCTTAATGACTCGATTACTGAAAAAGCTGACCCCGAGGAATTAGCTGGAGATCTTTAGATTGTGCTCGGCTCAGTTCGATTTAGTTCCCACGCAGTTCATTCACTTTCGCGGGGTTGTATGGTTTTTAGTGAAGTTTTGGATACATCAACTTGTACTAATTTAATTTTCCTATTGAGGGGTTCAGGACATTGCAAACGACGAGGTGGGCAGGGTTACTCAACATCTGAGGTTCAAAGCCATTGATTGCCCTTGTATTTAGCGGGACTATGGACTGGAAGCTTGTATATATGTTCATTTGCATCCATAGAAAGTGAATCCTATCTGCAATGGCCACGTGTTTTCTGTCGAATCTTACCCTCTAGGACTTTTTACTGTCAAAATATGAAAGATTCTGAGTTTTAATTTGCGGGTCAAACGATGTTAGCGGAAATGAACCGTCGTCCAAAAACAGGGAAAATGACGAGTTAGGTGTTAAGCAAGATTTCTCTTAACATAAAGCTCAAACGGTAGATCAGACTTCCTTCCATGCTGATTAAGACACGGTACATTCCACTGCGTACAAGAATCAACAACTTTGACCTAAATTGGTTAGAGTCGGTGGTGGATGAGTTTCAAAAAATTATAAAAATAAAAGCAGAATCAATAAAGAAAAAAAGATAAATGTGTAAAAATAAATAAGTATATATATATATATATATCTATTTATACATTACCTCTTCACAATACTAATAGTATTTCTCTACTTCGTCGTAAGACAAACTGTACGTCAATTTATTTTTCACTCCATTAAATCTTGTTTTACTGCTTTCTCCTAAGTAAATTTCGTCGACCTCTTGTTTTCTTCGTGTTATGCTCTCGATAGCAAATTTCTATTTGTACCGGTACATCTAAGAGATTTCGAAGGATATGCCCAAATCATCTCAATTTATGCTCTCTCATCTTTTCCCCCACTGGTTCTACTCTAACTTTTCGTCGAATCTCTTCATTCCTTGTCTTATCCATCATTGTATGACCACACATCCATCTTAACATCCTCATTTCCGCTATCTCATTTTATGTTCATATTTCCTTTGTGTTGGCCAACATTCAGCTCCGTATAACATGGCAGGTCTGACTGATGTTCTATAAAAATTTTCCTTTAACCTAAGAGTAATTTTGCGATCACACAAAAATCCCGATGCATTGCGTCATTTTATCCAACCTGCTCTAATTCTATGGCTTACATCCTCATCAATCTCTCCCTCCTTTTGTAATATTGATCTCAGATATCTAAATGTATATTTCTTGGGTACCTCCTATCCAAACATATTTACGGCTTCTTTATCCCCTCTTCCTATCGTATCAAACTCACACTTCAAGTATTCCGTTTTACTTCGACTTAGCGTAAATTATTTAAACTCTAACGTGCTTCTTCATACTTCTAACTTAGCATTAACCCTAGCCTTGGTATCATCAATAAGCACGATATCGTTTGCAAATAGCATACACCACGGAACCTCATCTTTAATATCTTTTGTTAGTTTATCCATAACCAGGGCAAAAGGATAAGGGCTCAAAACAGAACCTTTGTGTAAGCCTACTGTGATTGAAAAATAATTTGATGTGTCATTATAAGCCTTCACACATGTAGTAGCACCGTCATATATGTCCTTGATTGCCTCGATATATTTTGAAGGTATTTTTTTCTTCTCAAGAATTCACCGCAAAACCTTTCTTGGAATCTATCATACGCATTCTCGAGATCAATAAACACCATATGAAAGTCCTTCTTTCTTTCTCGATATCTCTCCATCAATTATCTTATTAAGAAAATAGACTCCATGGTAGATATTCCTGGCATAAATCCAAATTGATTGATAAAAACCTTGGTCTATATTCTCAAATGATGTTCAATAACTCTCTCCTACAACTTCATTGTATGGCTCATAAGTTTGATGTCTCTATAGTTATAACAATTTTGAATATCTCTCTTGTTCTTGTATATAGGCACAAGTATACTCTTCCTCCATTCATCAGGTATATTATTAGTATGGAGTATCTTATTAAAAAGACTAGTCAACCATCTTATTGCTACATCCCCTAAGCATCTCCACACTTCAATAGGAATACCATCGGGTCTCAAGGCTTTACTAGTCTTTATCTTTTTTAATATCTCCCTAACTTTCCGTGTTTTAACTCTACGCACAAACCTTATATTTGAATCATCAGAAGTATCTTCCAAATCCACCTCAGTTTTATCGCTCTCCCCGTTACAAATTTTATTAAAATAAATCATCCACCTGCCTTTGACGTCCTCATCTCTTATCAAGAGTGTTTGATTTTCATCCTTGATACATCTAACTTGTGTCAAGTCTTCATTTTTCTTGTCTCTTGACTTTGCAAGTCTGTAGATGCCTTTTTATCTTTCTTTACTCTCAAGTTTGTTATACATATCAGTGAAAACCTTGACTTTGGCCTCTCGTACAACTTTCTTATCACTTTTTCTCGCCAATCTAAACTTTTGCAAATTCTCTTCATTAAGACATTTATGTACGCATCTGAAACACTCTTTATTCTGCTTAATTGTCTCATGCATCTCTTCATTTCACCATCAAGTTTTCTTTGTTTGATGTTCTTCCCTCTACTTTACTCTAACACCCATTTTGTCATTTTCTGAATACAGTTAAACATCTCCTTCCACATCATATTTGCTTTGCCTCCAGTCACCATGGTACTTCCTGTAGCATTCTTTCCTTGAGTTTCGTTTGTTTCTCCTCATGTAACTTCCACCATCTTACTCTGGGGTGCTACGCACTTCTCTTCATTTTCTGTACTTTGTTATACCGAATTTCGAAGACCATCAACTTATGTTGTGTAACTACACATTCACCAGGATATATCTTACAATCTACTTACGAAGCTCCATCCTCTCTTCTGGCAAGAAATAAATCAATCTGGCTACAATTTTGACTGCTGCGAAAAGTAATCAGATGTGATTCTCTTTTCCTAAAAAAAATGTTTGTCAACATCAAATCATAAGCTAATGTCACATTCAAGATGTCTTCGCCAGCCTCATTTCTAATCTCATATCCAAAACCTCCATGAACTCTGTCAGAACCTCCACTGCTCTGACCGACATGTCCATTTAGATCTCCTCCTATGAATACCTTCTCATCATGTGGTATCAGCCTTAAAATTTCTTCCAGATCTTTCCAAAATCTGCTATTATCGGACACTTGCATTCCAACTTGAGTGGAATACACACTAACGATATTCACAATCAAATCCATCGCTACTAGCTTAACTAAAATAATCATATCTGCTATTATTTTAACATCAACAACCCTATCCTTGAAATTTTTATCGATCAGAATCCCAACTCCATTTATACTCTTTGTTATGCCTGAATATCATTGCTTGAATCCGGTGCCATCCACTTCCTTAACCTTCTCTTCTTACAGATAAGCAATATTCACTTTTCTTCTAACAAAATTATCTATCAATTCCCTCAATTTACCCGTTAAGGTTCCTACATTTCAACTCCCCAATCTAATCCCTACCCCGTGGGCTTTTCTTGCCTCCCACACTCGCCCACGAAAGTGCTAGAAACTTTTTTTATTTATCACCACATTCGTGCATCGATGTGATGCATCACTCTATAAATGATTGCCCAAGACTAGCTTCCTTACCCCTTGCATCCACATATCTTGATGCAAAGACCTTAACCCATTTTTCGCTACACTAGGCGCCGATGGAACACGTCGCTAAAAATGGTACACTCTAACGAAATATTAATAGAGTTCATCTCATAAAAGTAGATCTTTTTATAATCGGCTCACTACGCCTAACGTAACCCCACTCTTTTATCTGACTTGGGACAGGCTCACTACGTACAAGAATCATAAGGCAAATAACCTTTGATGTATTTCCCACTAGATCTATTCATTAGTACTTTCCTACCATCAGAACGAGTACTCAGTGACACATATTGCCCTCCACGGACCTGATCACATCAAAGGCTCTTCAGTGAGTTTGTTCGGCCCTTTCACTTCACTTAACACTTGAAACTGATACCAACTAGGAAAAAGTATAAAAACTTGATAAGAGTACGTGAAGTACCACATATTTATACACATTTTCACTGTTGCCTCCATCCACCTAAAAGCCTATCAATCCTTAAGCCGACCTTTCAGGATCCAAGTCACTGTTATGGGAGATAACCTCACCAAACTTCAGGAAGAGTTGCGCATCCGAGGTGCTCATGGCCGAGCAATTTACCAAGTGCGGAGTCTTCAAGTTTGCATACCCGTCCATGTAACTAGCGATCTTTGTGCCCGGGAGCGGAGCGGACCCTACTGCAGATATTTGCTTCGGCGGGGTTGTGGACGGCACAAGGCTCCCAAGAACTCTAGCCACTTCGTGCATGGAAGGCCGCTCTGATGGTTGCTTCTTAGTGCACAAGAGAGCAAGTTGGAAAACCTTCTTCACAGCTCCGAGATCTTTACATGTAGCAGTGACATCAGGATCAACTGTTTCCATTACAGCATCGCTTGCAGTCTTGGATAAGATCTAACGAGAATCCAAAGTAACTCATATAAGAAAAATCGTCAGATGTATTTATTCTGCATAATGCAAGTAGTCATTATGGTGAATAATGAAAAACTGCAGAGATCGACCGAACATATGCAGAATCCTAGAATCCCAATCAGGGTATGACAAACTTGCCTTTCAAGAACTCAGACAGCGTGCAAAGAACGTGTTTCATACCATGACCGATCTAAAATCATTCAGAAGGGCAACTAAACTGCTGATATTACCGAGATTGACTGGGCACTACTGACAACAGAGTTGTTCGGTTAAATCATGAACTAAAAGGAAAATGAGACGGTATTCAAGGATTTTGGATGAAAGACAAACCAGTTGATGGAGATTAGATTCGTTGTCCACTGCTTTCCTGCCAGTCAGCAACTCGAGTAAAACAATTCCATAACTGTAGACATCTGACTTCTCAGTGAGGCGAGAAGTGCGGGCATATTCTGGGTCTATGTATCCAATGGTCCCCATTATGTACGTAGAAGTATGGGACTTCGTTGTGCACAGGCTCTTTGCAATACCGAAATCAGTGAGATGTGCCTCAAATTCCTTATCAAGTAGAATGTTTGACGATTTCACATCCCTGTGGATGATGCGCGGACTACAGTCACGGTGAAGATACGCAAGCCCCTCAGCGGCACCAAGTGCTATTGTGAGACGAGTATCCCAGTCAAGCTTATTTTTCTTTGCAGGGCCTACAGAAATCATTAGTTCGTGAAGAATCCTGATAAACTCAGAAGCTAAGACTGGCATAACTCATGATTTCGATATTGATGAACTGAAGAAAATTTAGCAGAAGAGTGAAATGACTGCACTCAAAGCCACTTTAGATTTATTACTCTTTCATGCTTACTCAATAAGTTCTACATGTGCATCTACCTCAGAAACTCCCGAACAAGACAACCATGTCATTAGAGAGAAACTTCACTCACCATGGAGAAGATCCCAGAGGCTGCCATTTTCCATGTAATCGTAAAATAGAAGGTTGCCAGAAGGCGACAGAGAGTATGCTTGGAGGCAGACTAGATTCCGATGCTTGATACTTCCGACGGTCTCAAGCTCTGTCTCGAACTCCTTCAAGCACTGCGGATACTGAGAGTAGAGTCTCTTGATGGCGACCGGCTTGCAATTTTTCAGAACGCATTTGTATACTGTGCTTGAAGCCCCATAACCAATTATATATTTCTCACTTAAATTCTCAGTCATCCTCATGATATCCTCGTAGACGTGCAGGGCCATGTTCATGTGTAGGATTACCAGCTTTGGTGATGAGTAGTAAACAGCTATCAAGCAATAACATAGGAGTCAAATGCAAGATTAGCTCAACGATCTCTCACTACAGGCAAAAACTGTTGCACGGAATTTTTGAAAGAGCTCATTGTCTGAAGCAAGAATCTCCTTTTGGTGATAACATATGCTTGTTTATCATAATGAGGGCATAAGTCACGAGGCAAGGCAAACATATCAAGGTAATTCTGCTGATGGTAAGCATGAGATTAGACAGTTGTTTAAAGAAAATATCTCTATACTATGACGCACTAAGCAAATATGTTACTAAAGGTGCATGATTGATACCTGGTTTATCAAGGGATCCATCAATGAAAGGTTTAGAATTCTGAGGTCGGCATGCTGCTACCAGAATCATAAGAAGGATAACAAGTGCACCAAGAGCAATTCCCAATATGGCAGCTTTAGAAATTGTAACTGCAAATTTGAATAGCAAGAACACGCAAATCAGTTAAAATAGATTTAGGCGAACAGAACATGTAAAGAAACCAAATTTCCCTCTTTGAAATCTGAAGCATGTGGTGTTGTCCTTTATGATCAAAAGCACGTATTTTGCAAAGCAGCTACCACAAAACATGCTTTAGATTCATGTTTACCTCGCTCAGTGAGGTGAGAATTGCCGCAAGGAGAATTTAGCCAATAGCCACAGAGTCGAGGATTCCCAAGAAAACTGCATCAACGATTATTGAGAATTTGAAAATAAAAAAGAAAGAAAAGTTCTGATATGCAAGTGGAGATGATCAGAACTACTCAATTCATGAAGCTTAGTATCTAGTTTGCTTGCCTGTCTGGTGAAAACCGGGAGAAATTGTCGTTTGTGGGTATTTCCCCGACCAAGTTGTTGTACGATACATTTCTACAAAATTTAAGAAAATATTGTACCATTATAATCTATGGAGCATTGGGGACGGGATTGGGACAACAACGAACTTACAGAATAGTCAGACTAAGGCAGTTCATCAGTGAAATCACATCTCCAGATAAATTATTATGGTCCAGCCTCCTGTAAAGTTAAGCATAACATTATCCACATTTGATGCATGAAATAGATACAATACCAAAACCTAATAAAGTTAACCAAGGAGTAACATCACAAGCCATAAAAGTTGTGATAACTACACTCGACACCAACATGACAACACAGCAAAAGGTGACATGAATCACTCAGAATTACAATAGCAATTGCAAGGTGAGCTAGTAAATGTTTTGAGTGACTTAACAGTGCCCAACATAACCAACATGTAGCCATCAGGCATTCGGCCTAACAGTATGGGGTTTTGAGGCATTACTGCATAGGTATAGGTCACAGGATGGGTCTATCACTGTAGACCAGGGAAAAAACACAAACATTTAAAAAGAACTTAGAACAACGGTAAGCAACTAACGTTCATGTTCCTCAACTATTTGGGTCAGGGATTAGACAGCTAAGACAAATGAATAAGCTCAAAAAAATTCAATTTGTCAAGAACAACAATCTCAAGCAGCAAATACATCCAAGTTTAGGAATATTATGAAAACCATCGAAGGCCTATCAAAGGGAGTATGCTTACAATGAGAACATGTTTTGAAGTTGACTAAGTTCTTCGGGGACCAACCCTGATAGATGATTATTTGAAAGATCTCTGCAACGTAGAGATTTAAATTAGATACTAAGGAATTCCTCAGTCTTCAAAAGTAAATTTCAGTAAGTAGCATGAGATGATAGGTTTTATACATATCCATGATGCTTCTCAAATTGCCAAACTCAGCAGGAATAAATCCTGTCAAGTGATTTCTGCTCAGATTCCTGCGAAGAGAACAAACAGGAAATCGGCACAAGATCAGGACCTCCCATCTCCATGGGACCATTGTTTTCTAGTTTACTACACTCACAGCTTTAGCAGATGTTCTAAGTCGCCAAGAGAAGAAGGGATATAACCACTGAGCTTATTATTGGAAAGATCCCTGTGCAAGAGTAGAAGTAAGCAACAATCCAAACGTGTTGACCATGGGCATTAAAGAAATTAAAGCACTCTAACTTACAGGATATCCAAATTCCCAATGCGGGAAAGCTCAATTGGAATGGAACCCTTAATATAGTTTGCCGAAACATTCCTACACAGAGGAACAGTCAAGATGGTGGAAAAGGATTAAGTGAAGGGATAATGTCTGTCACCAAGGAATTCCACGGACTATTCTAGCAATGAAAGAGGCACCGTGACAGACAATGATTGAAAGGAATTCTAGTAATGCTACTTACAGTTTTGTCATTATCTCTAGTCTCCGCAGAGAAGGGGGAATGGTCCCATTCAATTTGTTCCCATGCACATTGCTGCACAACGACATCAAGAGTCAAGATGTCAATTTTCCATAAAAAGGAAATAAAAATTACGATAAGCTGCTCACAGGCTGTTGAGATTTGTACAGGAGCTGATATTATCGGGAATCGGTCCTTCGAGATTATTGTTGGCAACATTCCTGAGAAAATGAAAGAATCAGTTTCTAGTGAAGTAAAAGGTTGGAGAAACAATCTGTGCGTATAATTTAAATAAGAATTTTAAGCTCCGGAAATGAGGAATCACAGAGGATGAACATACAGGTCATATAACTCGGTAAGCTTCCCAAGCTCAGGTGGGATACTCCCTGTGAGATGATTGTCATTTAATTCCCTGTTACAGAAGAACTTTGCACATTATTAATCATTTCTGAGAGAGGTAATCTGCCGAAAGGAACATTCAACATTGAGCCAGGGCAAGAAGAGGATATAAATGACCTGAAGCATGCAGACAGTATTCTTATTGATGTCTATTGAAGCTTATGGAGATGCCAGATTATAATGAGAACTGACTTAGAAAATTAGATAGAAGAGGAGAATGTGACAGTACTAAAGATCCTCATCAGAAAAGAAGTTGCAGGAAAGGGATTCTCCACGCAGATGAAATCACATGCGTAGCTACGAGACAAGAGAAACTAAGCATACAAATAATGAAGCTTCGACATATTTCCAAGCTCCAGGGGGATTTGTCCGGTCAGTTTGTTGCCATGCAAGTACCTACAACATGTGTCATGCCCAGGTCAAGTTTAATCCAGCACAAGAAAGATGCCAACGTGAACCCTAAAATTAAATACAAGTGTAAACAAACGACAGCAAGTATGGAGGATAACATACAGTTTCTCCGTGTAGGTCAAATTTCCCAAGATAGGAGGGATGGGTCCAGTTAACATGTTACAGCTCAGATCTCTAGACGATTAAGAGAAACAAGATGTTAAACAAGAGTTGAAAAACAAGTATGCTGACATTAAAATAGAAGAATATGAGATTTTTCAACTCACAAGACTGCCAGGGCCTGCATGAGACCAATCACAGACGGAATTTGCCCTGAAAGCTGATTACCTTGCAATGACCTAGTACGCCGACAGATTACAAAAGCAATTAGGGAAAGCTCTGATAGATCAAGT
Organism: Rhodomyrtus tomentosa; assembly: GCA_028455895.1. Taxonomy (NCBI): domain Eukaryota; kingdom Viridiplantae; phylum Streptophyta; class Magnoliopsida; order Myrtales; family Myrtaceae; genus Rhodomyrtus; species Rhodomyrtus tomentosa. The sequence continues at coordinate 40,988,903 of JAPCWY010000004.1, forward strand.
GCAAAATATTTGAAACACTCTACAGAAGTTGCAAGCACATACAAGGTGGCCACTTGCAGGAACCCAATGTTGAATGGAATTTCCCCTGTTAACTGATTATAGGACAAGTCCCTACCAATAAGAGATGAAGATTGTGATTGTAAAATAACAGAATGCAATACTAATTAGGCAGCTCTTATTTTGATGAATACATACAAGACCTGGAAGGCTGTGCAGTTGCCTATACTGGGAGGAATACTTCCAGTCAAACTATTGTTTCTAACATCACTGCACGTCAGAAGGACTAAAATGTCAAAAGATTTAATTTAACGGAAATTTTCAACGGGCTTGTGGTCAAAAGGAGAAGGGAAAGGCAGATTACTAAAGAAGACTTACAAGTACCATAAACCAGTTAACTGACATATGTCGGGGGAGAGTGCGCCCACCAAATTGTTCCCTCGCAATCCACTGAAATAGTTGGATGAAATCGAAAAAATTAATGAGCCGTTAACTACTTGATGCATACATTAACGGAAAACAAGTTAACAGGATCAGCGTACTCACAGATACTGTAAAACTTCATTCCAATACAGTAGTCTGGGTATCTCCCCACTCAAGTTATTTTGTGCTAAATCCCTGGACAAAATCCACAGTTACTCATTTCGTGCATGAAGCTTACTTGATCACCAAGAGTAAGTGCAGTACGTGAATCTGAACATACAGAATCTTCAAATTTGGAATCTGAGAAAGGGTTGAAGGAATCGGTCCAATAAGCTGATTGTTCTTCAATACCCTAAAGATTTTAGAAAGAACTTAGTGTAAATAATTCAAGTTCATTCTCTTCAAAGCTGCATTGAAAAATGCTGGCCAAAAAGGCTTACAGGAACTCCAGCTGCTTCAGCTTTGATACTGAGAATGGGATGTCCCCATATAACGAATTAAATGACAAATCCCTGAGAGTTAGATCAGCATGGGTCATGGCAAACAAAAAAGGCATGCACAAAATTGTTAAGGGGTATTGTGATTCCAAGGTATTCAGATTCACTCAAAAAGCTGGACTTATTCAAGATAAACTGAACTTACAGGCTCCTCAGAGAAGAACAATCACCAATCTCATCTGGAATCTGCCCCGTAAGCCGGTTTCTACTCAAATCCCTACTCGATAGCAGAACAAAGGCCAAAGCAAGGCAATCAGACACCCGTAACCAACTGTCCAGAAGATACAAATAACAGTGGCAATCCAAGTATTTACTATATAATCAGCCTCAATCTAGTCATCCAGAAAAATGCATATTACTAGCTTAGTGCCGTACTTCCCAATGGGAGCTTGTTCAATCCCCTAATTTCACTTCGGGTTACATGACAAGCTGCTTCACACCACTAAACCTAATTTTTCTCATTCTGAAGCACTAGGGTGACAAGAATAGTCGCAAAAATAGAGAATGCGCAGAGAGGACAATACAGTGAGAGAAGGCCTTTAAGATCTCCAATGGAGGGAGAGATTTCGCCATCCAGATTTAGACCTGTCAAATTGCTACATCATGAAAACACCAATCATAAACTTATGAACAAAACAATGTTGCAAACAAGAAAACTCCAACAAAATTAAATAAATCCACGAAGACCGCTTACAGCGCTACCACATCGAAGGTGACATTGTCGCAAGAAACCCCTCTCCACACACAATAGTCAGAAGATGGTGAATCTGTCCAATCGTAAAGAACATTTTCCACGTCCCTAAACGACTTCCTGACCTCCAACAGTTTGGCTCCTTCGAATCATGCAAAAACGAGCACGAATGAAAATTCAGCATTTCGCAAATTTTGCAGACATGACAAAGGCATGTAAACACAAACATTTATGTCAATGGGAAAACAGTGTCCGCATCCAACCATCACCCGACAAGCTCGTTTCTCTTGCCATTCCCAGAGAACCGGGAAATTCAAGAATGAACTTCAGTATACATATATATATATATATATATATATATAACAAGAAAGGTGAAACATTAAACATTAACAAATGGACAAAAAATGATCTTTTGAAGGTATGGCACTTAAGTCTAGAGAATAAATATCCAAACCAGTCAGTCTCTAAGATTATAAAATTCTCCTAAGAACGTTCCACCCACTAAAAACAAATCAGGTTAATCCATATTACGAATAAAAAAATGCGAAACTTTCTCCTGCCAGTTTTAAATTCTGAGGAACCAAAGAGTACAATAGGGAACACAAAAAGAAAAGGCTCACCGTCATCACAGTTTACCAAACCAAAGCTGAGGCAAACCAGAGAGACCGCGAACACGAGCACGAGCCTACATGCCATGACCGTTTTCCCCAGCGAAGCTCAACTTTTCAAACTCCAAAATTCGCGGCAAAGAACACCATTCTAGGCCAAAGGAGCGAACTTTGAACTCGGGATACGAGCAAATGCTTCGGGTGAAAAGCTTGATTTGGTCGGATCCTACGTGAAGCTCACCAACGTGTTGAGAGCAGAGCGAAGAGGAAGGAGGGACTGAAGAAAGAGCAGCGTTTGTTTGTTGGGGGTCTTTGATGGCCACTTCGAAAAACAACAAGAAACTTTGTGGGTTTTCTTTTCGTCTGGGATATTATGACCGCTTCAAGTCTGAGATTAGCTTCCTTTTACTCGTTCCATCACATCGTTCTGGCACACAGCTCTCTCTCTCTCTCTCTCTCTCTCTCTCTGCAGAGAAAGATGGGGTACACTGCATTTCTTCATTTCATTTTTATCTTTCTTTCTTTGATGAGCATATAATGCTCGCTGCTCGCAAGCGAAGAGCCCCCCCGCCCCCCCAGAATAGAACTGTAATAAGGAGAGAGATAGAGATGGGAGGAGAGAGAGAGTCGAATTATTTCGAGGGAAAAGGTTAAAATACCATCTGCCACAGCTCTGCAACAACACCTGCAACACTTCTCTCTCTCTCCCTCGCTGCGCTATGACTCTTGGTGGTGAAATTTCTCTCTCTACGTTTTCTGCCCCGCATTATTTCTCCCTCTTTCTTGAATGTCGGGATTTTGCTTATATACATGCCGTAATGAATAGAGGGTCGCTTTCGCTTTTCGGTTTTTTGCTTGTGGAGCGTTTGTTGCACAGATGGGTTAAATTGTAAATGGCGATCCATTTCAGGGTTGAAAAGGACGACTCCTTTCGCCCCTCCTCGCTCTCGCTCGCTCGCTCTCTCATGGGGGAATTAACCGCGTCCTCGCACCGAGGCCCCTCGTCTCATCATCATTCCCAATTTTAACATTCGATGCCCCCGAATCTTTGCTTCTGCTTGGTGTCCGCATGCTGCGAGAGGCTCCTCATAGATTGGTTCCATCTTCAACTTGTTTAGCATTAGGAATGCGCGGGGTGGCCCTCGAAATATTTTACCCTTAGAGCGAAGAGTGAAAAAGATCATAACTAGGCGATTATCTGTTATACTAACGAGCGCCGTTCCACCAAAAAAACAAAATTATTGTTGAGCGCTGATAATACAATAGTATTCGGGTAAGTTTATTTCGGGAAAAATTAGTGTTTTCTTTATAATGGTCGTCTGTGTCATTTGCAATAATCGGTCAGCAAAAAATAGTTTCATCGCTCACAACAAATTGTGTCTAAATATTTGCATGTGTTTTTCTGACAGCTCATTTTTTGCCAAACAAACGGAATTTTGGTCACAAAAATATTCGCTATTATGGTAATGTTTTTATTCCTACGAACATTTTTGGAACAGAAACATTTTTTTTCTATTTATGTTCCCGACAACGATTTTTTAGAACAGAAACACGTTTGGTAACTATAAAAAAAAATTATTTCCAGAACCAAAAAAAAGAAAAGAAACGTGATTGATAACTGGAAAAAAAATTATTCTTAACTTTTAAATTTAACTAAAGGGACTATATATATTAAAATTAAGATGTCTTTATTTTTTTAACTTACTAAATCAAATTAAATTTATTAAATCAAATTAGACCAATATGTGTATAAGTAATTTATGCACGATTTATCAAATTACAATATGGATGATATCCAATTATTAAAAAAAAAACTCAAAGAGAAGACGAATTGGAATTAGACAACAAGCACACCAAATATATTTTCTATAGATAGAAAAAATTACAATTATTAGTCACACGTAAATATTTTCAAGTAAGTAAAAATATGATTACCCTTAAAAAAATATTAATTGCACTTTGAGGGAAACTAAGGACTAAAATGAAAAATATTTGTGTCTTTTGGTCCTTTTAGTCCAAATGTGCCATTTTTTTGAACACGAGGATTAAAATTAAATACAAGGTATCAAAGTCTTGTGTCATGAATCTAAAAGTAAAAAAAAAAAATTTGGCTAAAATGATTTAAAATAAAAAAATTTAGTCAATTTAGGATTATACTCAATGAAGAGGCATGTGATCCCAAACTAAATTTTTAAAATTTTAATAAGCCAAAATGAAAAGAGAATTGAAATAAAAATATGGACTATTTTTGCTGCATTTTTCCTGGCCATTAATACTATTTTTGCTTATTTTCAATTATTTTTATTATTAAAATAAATTCAGAAAATGTCAAAAATGATGAAAAATATTTTTTTTTTTTCAAATCGGTTCCTATAGCTAGGCCAAAGCTTTCAAGATGAATTTTGTAATTTTATGAATTATTTTGATTTTTTAATTGATTTTTTAAAATAAAATGATTAAAATTTACTTGTCAGCGTCGTGTAAGAACAAAAGATAATAGAGTGTGTTCAAAAATAAAATTATTCACAATTGTTTGTAAAAAAATGTTCTAAACGTGTTTTAAAAAAATGTTTAAAAAATAATTTTTTTGTTTCCGTTTCTCAAAAGTGTTTATATAACACTTTGAGAACATTTTTTTATCATACGTGTTTCTGTTCTAGATGTGTTTCGGGAGCACTTTGGAAGCAAAAATGCTTTTTCCTGAAATGTTACCATAAATACCCTACGCATGTATATTCTTGCAACTATAATATTTTCCATTTATTCGTTTGAATTCGTGGAGATTTTACCGCTTGTGAATTAGTGTCTAATCACGTTGGCATAAAGAGATGGCCTCCAAGGCCATGATTTGGCTGTATCAACTCCTCTATTATTATTTTTTTTAGGGGGGGTGGAAAGGGAAGGGAGGGAGGGAGAGAGATTTGCAATTCTATGACATTTTGTAATTCTTCTTAGGAATTATACAACAAGAAGAACAAGTTTGTTTAACACCTCTCGTAGCAAACAATCGAATTCCGCTAATAATTCAGATGTTTGGCTAGTATATTATAGTATGGAGAAATTTGTAGACATTTTCGCTACATGCATACTTGTAGATAGCTTTTCAACTCCATTCAGTCATACGTCACTCATCTAATGGTAAATGCACGCATAGATTTTTACTTTGACAACGGATGGAATAGTTATTGGAATATTTTTAGGGAACATTTTCACAAAGTTAAAGGACTAAACTAAACATGCGTCAAAAGTCCAGAGACACAATGAATAAGATTGTGTATGGTAATATTTATGTTCACGGAACGACTTTCAGAACAAATTTTTTTTTTCTATTTCTGGTCCCGACAATGATTTTTCAAAACAGAAACGTGTTTAGTAACTGAAAAAAAAAATTATGTTATTGGAACAAAAAAAAAGAAATGCATTTAGTAACTTATAAATTTTCTGTTCAAAAAAAAAAAACGCTTTTGATAACTGTAAAAAAATTATTCCTAATTTTTCATTTAATTAAGCGGACTATATGTATTAAAATTAAGATGTCTTTATATTTTTAATTTATTAAATCAAATTAGATCTCATTTGTTCAATTTACTAAATCAAATTAGATCAATATATGTATAAGTAATTTATGCACAATTTATAAAATTACAGTACGGGTGAGATCAATTATAAAAAAAACTAAAAGAAAAGATGAATTGAAATTGGACAATGAGAACATCAAATATGTTTTCTATATATAGGAAAAGTTATAATTACGAGTCACACATAAATGTTCAAAAGTAGTTAAAAAAATATGATTACCTTTAAAAGAGAATCCTAAAAAAATATTAATTGTACTTTGAGTGAAACCGGAGGTTAAAACGAAAAATATTAATGCATTAGGTCAATTTAGTCCAATTATGCAATTTTCTCAAACACGAGGACTAAAATGAGATACAGAGTATCAAAATTTTATGTCACGAATAAAAAAAATAAAAAAATAGCTAAAATGATTTAAAATGAAATTTTTAGTCAATTTAGGGTTATATTCAATGAAGATACATATGGTCACAAACTGATTTTTTAAAACTTCAAATGAAAAGAAAATTAAAATAAAAATATGGACTATTTTCTGCATTTTTATGACCATGAATACTATTTTTCCTGATTTTGGGCTATTTTTATAATTAAAATAAATCTAAAAAAAATTCAAAATTGATTCTTAAATCTAGGCCAAAGCTTTTAGGTTGATTTTGTAATTTTTTTGAATTGTTTTGATATTTTAATTAATTTTTTACAACAAAATGAAAAAAAAAGCAGGTGTATATAATGCAAGAACAAAAGAGAATAGAAATATTCCTAATCGTTTAAAAAAATGTTTTAAATGTGTTTATAAAAATTGTTCTAGAAATACAAAAATAATATTTTTTTGTTATATTGTTTATACTTAAAAAATATTTATGTTTTTTAAAAGTGTTCTTGGAATAATTTTTTACCATGAATTTTTCTATTTTCAAAGTGTTCTCGAAATATTTTAAAAAATATAAATAATTTTTTTAAGAGTATTAACATGCATACCTTAAATTTAAAATTCAGAAATCACGCGTTTACCATATCAATAATTAACGCCATCGCTCAGAGGAGAATGGAATTTGCAGGCAGCTCCTCGGTCGTTTCGATAATTAAATCCCGGTGCCCAGTCGGAGGAGCAAAAGACTTGGCGACGAGAAATCAACGCCGAGGGGGATCTGCAAAAGCGGTGGCGTAGGGGGAAGGGGGTAGGGCCCACGGAGCCCCGCATCTGCTAACTCTGATTGGATTGTTCTGATCAAAGCGCAGTAAGAAATCTCTCTCTCTCTGTCTCTCTCTCTCTTTTTTAACCTCGGGAACTGGAAGCCCACTTGTCCCGTCCCTCTCTATCTTCTCTGACGCGCCTGACGACGCGCCTGGGCCCCAAATACGGCCCTGCCGAAAAAGCCTGTCCCCGTTAACTCGACGGGGACGAGGGCCACGACGCCGTTTAAAACTTTCGGAATCACCACCGTCAATACGTCTCTTTCGCTGCTCCTCTCTCTCCATCTCCGTCGGACTCTGATTGTTAAATTCATATATATATATATATATATATATATATATATATATATATATATATATATATATATATATATTTATTTATTTATTTATTTTTGCGGGAGAGAGGGGGGAGAGGAGGGGGGGGGGGGGGAGTTGGGTTGTCGAGAAATTCATTTTTCTTACATAATAACGTTTGCGCTAATTTCACGAGAAAGACAAAACCTTAAATCGGTACATGTATATGTTTGTAACCTCCAGTAATTTTTTTTTTACCAAATCCGTGCATCTAAGCAACAATCACCCCAAATTGATATCTATTACCATATTTAGTGAGCTTTTCTAGCAAAAAAAAAAATCATATTTAATGAGATTTCCTAAGGTAACTATGGTGCATTGGCACGTGATGCGCAAATAAATTTTTATGACATAAAAATTAGTTTGGGTGAATGCGATACATATATATCAGTTTCTTGATTATAAAAATTAATTCAAGATAAACTAGTCGTGATTACTGTGGATTCGAGATTTTTTTTGTTACGTTAACCTTGTGCTTCTTTGTTTTTTTTTTTGGTGGGTTTTTGTTTGTTGCTCTGTTTTGGGTCTTGGAGGCGGTTTTAGGTGGCGGATGTAACTGTTAAATGAGCTGCCAAATCTATCCTTTGTTTGGTTTAATGAAACGTGCTGTATTGTTTAACTTCGAGGATGTCCCAGTTTTAACCAACATCTCTCTCTCTCTCCTCCACCCGGGGTGCCCACCTAGGGGCCCAACGCCACGTGGCTCCCCCTCTGGGGAATAACTCTTCCGACTTCCTGCTCATCGTGCCATCGGACCATGCGTATCGCGTAGGTTGGAGCGGCTTCTGATCCAATCCGATTCTCCTCCGATCCGATTCCGAGTTCTTAAAATCGTTTATGATGGCGTCGTGGTCTGATCCACCGGGGCACAGTACGAAATGTGCCCTTGATGGACTTCAAATTACGATGATTTCGGTACGGACCTTGTGTTGACTTCAGGCGCAAAGTCAAATCTGATATTATTGTTAGGAATGCAAGACTACACGCGAAGCTTGTTGAGAAAAAGCTCGCCAAAAGCAATCCGAAGGTGACCAGAACATAGCAATCGCAATGCACCTGAGCTCATTGTTAACCTGTCCTACACCCATGAGATAAAATTTCGGGTACCGACCTATTTTGGCTAACTCGTCCTCGGACTTTCAAGGACCGGCCATGTCCGCGTTACCTTTATTTCTTGATCGATTCCCAAGTGATCTAGTTCTCACCAAGAAACGAGAAATCGGCCCACTTAGTCCTAGAACTGAACCTACCGATTCAGTCCGATTCTCTAAGTGGGACAATGACATTGGTTGGATTTTTTTTTTTCAAACATGTAATCTATAATCCACTGCGAGATCTTTTTATAAGAATGACGTTAAGCCCCTCGTGGGGGAATTCATATGGTTTAACATAAAATATAATGAACAGAATTGAAAGAAGATAGGAAATCTTTGAGCTTCATCCTTTGCGAGGACAGCAATCGCGATGGGAGGGTTTGTGAGAGATTATAGCTTTTTTTTTATTGATTTATAAGGATTGACAAGGAAAATTGGTCCGAGTGAGCGGTTCCACGCATGAAATCGGGAAGCAGGCTGGTGCCCTCGGGCACCACCCCAGAATGGACCAGTTCAGTTTGATCCAGACAGTTTCTTTTGTTCGCTCCCCGATCTCTCGCGTTCCTTCAATTTGAATACAATCCCTAAAAAGGTCGTTGAAATGTACACAGCAATCGGCAAGCGCGATGCTAGAGTCCGACCTAAAAGCTTCCAAACTGATAGACGGAGAGGGAACCTCGCGTATATAAAAAAGCATATAAACCTACCGCCGAATGGCACGACGGGCAAAGCAATCGCGACGAGAAGATAAAAAGGGGTCCTTACGCGAATGGATCTCGCGTCGAATGAACGTACCGAGCCGTCGATGAGCCGGACACGAAAGGGGATGATAATCACGGCATAGAGATGACGAGCCGTGGGTTGAGAATCACATGTATTGACACGACCAGATTCGAGCCCACACATGATTTCGAACTTTTTACCAAACGTGGTAACAAAGCGAACGCAATGATCAAAAAAAAAAAAAACCCACAAATAAATAAATAAACCTCGTGGGGGTAGGGACAAGAGATCACATGCGAAGCGTTGGCGCATGAAATGGGAAGTGGCCTTGTCTCAACCAAAACCCCCAATTGCTCCCAAAAATCACGTGCCGATTCAATGCAAATATTTAAGGATCGGTGGGGCCCTCCCTTTCGTACCCCACCCCGGACAATTTTTTTTTTTTGTTTTTTTTTCTTTTTCCCCGAAAAAAATAAAATAAAAAATCCCCCACTTCTTTGTTTCGCGTAATTAATTTAATTATTTAGTTGACGTTGGAAAAGTCAGCGTTTATTGCTGACTCATCAAAATCAAAACCAACGGGAATAGCTAATGAATGCAAAGGTGGGATCGTTGGCAATGGCATTGGCGGCAGCAGCGGCATGAAGGAAAACGTCAAACCCATATATTAAAACTGTAATTAAATCTCAAAACTTGCAAAAATTTTGCAATCAAATCCCGAATATATCAAATCTGTTTGATCGAGTTCTTCGTTAAATCTGTCTGATTTGGCTAACAAAAAAATTGATGTGTGTGATTTTTTTTCTATCTTTTTTTTTTATCTTGTTTGGCGATGATGTGATTAAAACGACATCATTTTGGTCTAAGTCTCAATTTTATTTTAATTAAGTTTAAAAAGCAAGCTATATTAAAAAAATAAAAAAACACTTGAAGAAACCAATTATTGAGCTCAACGTAAATATAAAAAGAAAAAAAGAAAAAAAAAAGGAAGTAGAAGAAACCAATTATTGATAAATTGACATGGATCGAACCTTGTGTCCTTGATGGGAAGGTTCAGCATGATGCTCCAAATGAAAGAACACTTGAAGTTTTCTACTGAAAATAGCTAGTTTTCTGTTAGATCATAAACACAGACAGGTCATTATATCCAACAATGTGAAAGAACAGCTGAGAGTGCATTAAATCGAAACAACGGAAATAAACCAACTTTTCAATCTTCGAATTTATAACCAAAAGTCTACAAAGTACAAAAGGATTCATAAATCATCTCCAGGTTGGAACTTCAATTTATCCATAAAAGAAAAGTCTTGCTCCAAGACTTCAAGTTGTAATCCCCTTCGATAGAGATGTTTCATTAAAAGAATATACATTTACATTATATATATATAAAAAAAAGAACGCGTCCGATTGAATCGATTGGATTGTCTCCACTCGAAGTTGAAATCCGAATTGATAATCGCCGATTCTAGTAAATTAGAATCCAAAATCCAAAATCAATAAGTTGAGTACAGTGAGATCATGTTTTTTTTTTGCCCCCATGGCGTCATTGGTGCCAAATTAATGCCTACACCGGCTGTTACGGCTCGGTTGAGTAGATTTCAGGGCCGGCGGGAGGGAGGGAGAGATCGCGAGGGTAGAGCGGGCAGACCGAGTAGGATGCGCACGTGGCGCCATCTCGTTGGCCGATTCAGCAGATTGGGGAGAGGGTGGGGCCCACGCGCGAGGACCCGAAGAAGGGAAGGAAGGACGGGTACCTTTCGTGGGATCCCCATGTGCGACTCTGGCGATGGTTCTGAAATCGGGCTCACAGGCTGCTGCGTGAAGGAAGGCGTCCCGCCCCCCCATGTCCCCCCCACCCATCGCTAGAGGGTCTCTCTCACGTGCGATTCGTGCTGGATCCAGCGATTTTCCCACGGAAACCGAAAAAAAATTATAAAATAAAATAAAAATTCAACGAATTCCAAGTCATTTGGGCCCCTGAAAAAGTCCAATGTTTTACCAGGCCCATCAGGCCTTCTGCTTGTCACCAAAAGAGATCGTATGTCTATTATGCGACAGCCAACTCGGTATTATAACTTTTGAATTGTGCCAGTTTATATTTTTCGTCTAATTTTGAACGAAAAATTGCTGATGCGGACAATGTCCCGTCGTTGACAAATTTTGCAGTTATTTTTTTTCATATATAAAAATTTGCGAAGCTTCATTCGTGAGGCACAGTTGCTAGCTGGATAGTGAACAAAACTTTTTTTTTTTTCAATCCAATTCTTCTCACGTTTCATCCGACGTGGTTTCCGGTTTTTTCCATTTACTGAACAAGAGTTTTCGTCAAACTTTGCTACGTAAGAACAGCTAACCTACGAACCTGTCATAGGCCGAAACTGACGCATCCATCAAACTTTTCAGGATCAGATTTTGTGGTTGAACTCGAAACCACAACCAAAAGATCGAAAAGCCCTAAAGCTTTCGATACCAGATCGTTATGACTAATGCGGAAATAATAACGAGGAGAAGCAAAATCCATCGTAGAATCAAGGATTACAAAAGTGGCTCTAAAAAAAAAAAAAAAAAGACCCCATCTCTTTTTGCCCCTGCTTCTTATCGTAATAGCTTGAGAAAGAGCAATATTTATATTATTGCCTCAAACCTTAACGTTGTCCCAAGCCCATAATGAATATTGGTATTTAACTTGTCTGCTTTAACTTGGTGCTTCATCAAACTTCTCCACAATAAATATAACGCGGAACGGTCAACTGAGGTGGCGATTCTTGTCGTGAGATAGAAACGAAAGAGCTCATCCGGAAATTTTCAATATTTTGAAAATGCATGGCATGGTTTTTAATTGGTATTTGCGTGTCACGTTGGAAAAACACTAATTCTTACTTATCAGACAAGGTAAACAAATAACTAATTTGCCATCTGATGAGTGGGGTAAAAAAAACCAAAGTAAGATTTTGCATTTTCTTTTCTCCAAATTTCCAATTTTCTTTCCAATTTTACTCTAATTAGTGTCCATAATTGGTTGATTTATGAAAAAAAGACAAAAAAAACGAAGTTCGTCAATTGATTCTACGGGGATATTGATAGGAAGACCGATGGAATATCCCACAAGTCTCATGAATCAATTAAGTAACCTTTGTGCAAGTGACCTAACCCAAAAATGTTTGTTTTGCCATTCGAGGAGTTGTATTTAGAATATCTCGACGGTTTGATTTTTTTCTTTTCTTTTGAAAATAGTGCATAATAAATATAGGTTTGTATCTCCTTTATGTGGTTTCCTAGCACACAGGGGCTTAATTATAGCTTTCCTCCAAAGTCAAAGGCTATTGATGAGTAATTCGATTCCAAGGTAGCATCTCAACATACATAAAGCAGGGGCACAATATCTATCTCGTGTCTAGTGACGCATGTTTCCACCATGCAAGAATTTTGCTAAGGGAAAAAGTATAAAAAAAAATCTTAAATTTATTGCATTCGTGCCAATTTAATTTTAAAAATTTTGCATTTATGTCAAGTTAATCCTAAATCTTTTTTTTGGTGCAAATTCAGTCATAAATCTTTTGCATTAATGTGATTTAGTCCTAATTATTTTGCATTTATGCCAATTGAGTCAATTTGATAAATTTTAGCTGAAAATTGCTGGCGAACATTAATTATATGACGTGGCACGGCTGGCACTAAAGTAATTTATATATCTATATATATATTTTACATATTTTTTTTAAAATATTATAAAAAATAAAAAAAGCTTAAAATTTTATTTAAAATTATAGAATAATATTAAAAAAAATCTAAGTCAGTGTTTGTTGTGCCATGTAGAACAATCGATATCTATATTAATGATTTTTGTTTAAAAATGATCGGATTAATTCAATTGATATAAATATAAAAGATTTATAATTGAATTGGTATCAATGCAAAATGTTTAGAATTTTTTTTTTTTGACATTTATCCCCTCCGCTAAGCATTAGCATTTCCCCGTGCTTAGCGGCAATGAGTTTTTTGTAATGTAATAAATGAACTTTATTTCGAGAAAGAAGAAATCAAGATTTAGGCCAGTTGCTCTGATCAGATCAGCGGAGAAAGACCGGCGAAAGACAACAATGCATTTGCTTCGAAGAAACCTTCGAAGTTCCGAAGAAGTCGGACATCGAGAAGACGGAATGGAAGACTTGAAAGATCGACTCCTCACCACGGCGGAGCCTAAGAGAGAGCCTACAACTGGTGGTGGAGAAGGAAGAGACCGAACGCCATGAACAAAGACTCGAACAAAGAAAATCACGACGAAGCCCTCAACCGCCTGAGATTGCAGAAGGGCGAAAACAAGTCCGTCCAATCTCATCTTCCCCGGCCAAATTTCCAGAAGGAAAAGAACTTTTAAAGATAGCAAATGCAACTCCATCAACAGAGGAGGGTTACAGTGGCACGGGAGAGGGAGCACAATCATAGCATAGAGTATAATTAAAACTACAAACTAGGTCATTCACATCATTTCGTACGGGAGAAATTCCTTCCTCATTTAAGTGATGAAGTAATATAAGACATACTAAGTCCGGTTCGAATGGCAAGACACAATCACTGGCTTGTCGACGCTTGAAGAAGATCGTCACGGATCCCGGTTACCCACGTCACGAAATGCACCAGGACCGTAGGGAATGAATATGACAGAAGATTTCGATTTCGCACCTATTTCCTTCATGGTATCAAGGTATTGAGTCGCGAGAATCATGTCCATGATATCCTTTACGGTTGCCCCGGGGACATTATCTGAGAAGCCAAGCACACTGTCTTTAAAACCATCCACAATGACCTGAAGCTGAGCCGCAGTACCCAACCCAGAAAGGAACTTGGACTCAGCCTCGCCTACAGCCTTCAATTTTGCTGCGACCCACAGTCCAAAACAAAAACACCAAGTTTCAGCAAACTCTTAAGTATGATGCAGACCAATATATACTTTGAAGTAGCTTTTTAAGCACCAAATAAAGTCTAATTTCTCCTAATGCAGATGAAGTAATGTTGCATTAGTTGAGCATTTTTCGAATTTCCTTTTTTTTTTTTGGGTCCTCCATAAACATGAAATTTATGCTTATAAGTTGTCTAAATGGTAGCACCAGCATTGTCCAAGAAAGGAGACCACGTATCAAATTTATCACAGCTTTTTAGCTGGCATGACTAGTGCAATTGGAGTAAGTGCACACCCACTACATTCAAAATAGTATGTACTGTTTATTGGCCATGGACCGTATCTACAATCATGTACGCTAATTTTAAATTTCAAACCTTTTAACATATGGCCTCTTAGAGCTGCAAATGACACGATGTGATGTATCACTAACCATTTAAAAATTGTACCATGTTGAACAACTATCTAGAATCGAGTGGCAATTGAAAATTTCAAGGTTACCAGCATAGATTTCAACCATAGCTCGCTTAGCACCCTCCTCCGGTGTGACTTCGATGATCAGAGTTTTCACAATCTCGTGTCCATGAGCCGACATAACCTGCAAAATTCAGAGAACCTCCGGTTCAGATTCTCTCTCATGGTAATATCAACAAGTCTGAAGTGGACTACCTGTGCGAGTTCATCTTCAACTGCTTTGGCAATGTTCTTCCTCTCAAAAACCTCATCCAAGTTTAGCTTTGCAACAGTAGCTCTGATCACTAGAACGATTCAAACGACGAAATCAGGGATGCAAGCTGTTGTTGCTTACTCGAAGTGTTCATTGACGGACTACAATATGCTACTTGCACATGAAAATTGTACAAATTTGTTCCAGTACTATGTTTGTAATGATGTGATAAAATTCATTTGGCACGTACCATCAGTCACACAGATTCGGATCTGACTTCTCGGGTTGCTGAGCTTGTAAAAGGCATCAACTACTTTATCTGCAAGGGCTCGGAATTGCACAGATGCAACAACATTAACAAGCACATTGTCCTGTGAGAAAAATATCACGTGAGTTCATTACCTATTCAAGCATTTACATGTCAATTTGCAGCAAGTGACAAGCTAACATGTCATAGAATTGAAATGGGAAAGGGAAATTGACAAATTCATCAACATTCAACTCTAAATTCACAAATTACTTGAAATACATCAATGCACCCGCGCTAATACGTCTCGGCAAACCCACAAAAGCTTAGTTTAATTGCGCAAATGTGGTTCTCCTGATGTTTTTGCTAATTTAAACATTTCTATTTCCCAATTTGGGCACATTTGTATTTTGCAAAATACTCTAGAATGAAATCTAAGTGTTGATGGAATTTGCACAATGAAAAAAGATGAACTTTGCAATGCAAATCCATGGGATTGAACAAACCTTGGTCCTGAATTCGCATTTGACATCTAATTGCTGCAATCAGAGTGACAGATTGCCGGCGAGCCGATATCCAAGAATCCGAGGAGCAAAATGGCACCCGGGCTCCAATACTTCATCTAACTTGCCAAATATCTCCTTGAAAGAGACCGTGGACTGGTCAACCTAAGTGCAGCAGAACATGTTACCCATCGCATATATATGGAAAAAGTAGACGACAAGTGAGATGTCAAGAAAAAGAAGAACAATATTGTAAGAATCAAATGGTCACATGCTTAATGAGTAATATGACTTTCTTAGGAAGATTCATGTTTTCCTTTCATTCATGGCTAAATCATAGATTTAGCTAAATTTAAACATGGGAGTTGATTATGTCGGTAAGTCACGAATCATAAAGAGTAGTTTGAGAAAGCTTCCTCTAGCCGTGGTTAGAGGATAACATGTGCATTTAGGAATAAAGGTGACCCGAGGATAATTCATCAAACTGTGTTGAATTTTGCAAATTAAGCTCTTCTCTTTAAGGCAGGCATAGAAAGTCGTCATTGTAATCAAGACAGCAGAGGACTTTGTGGACCGGAGTAGTGCAAACATAAGTTTGTTGGAAGGTTGCATTAAGTGGAGCTCATCGCATTCCGGAATTACAGCTTTGAGTGGAGCTGATTACAGTCTTCTGAATGGCAATTACCACACATTTGTTTAGTAAATCAAATTAGCAATTGAAGAAATTATTTATTAGAAGGCGAAACCAATGAAGATAAAAAAAAACAAAAATCGATAAATTTTTTTGACAGATAAAGTCCCAAACTAGCAAGATAAACACTCTGCCATAATGGTTGACTACGTAGGACGATCGTGAGAAAAGTATGTTCGTGGTCTGTTTGTCCCCCTTTTCTTAGACATGACCACTTGGAGAAACAATCGCAAACCGGGAAGGAGAAGACAAAAGAATCATACAATCATCCATCACAAAAGCCATAATCCGATTCTTCCTTCCCTCGATTTCAAGATAACCAAAACATTCAATCCATCACGAAAGGACCATCTTTAAGGGAAAAAGGAATGTCAACAAAGGGAAGTGAAGATGAACCTCGTTTGTCGGCGAAACCAGCTCAAAGTACTTGAAACTCATAGTCGAGACTGAGGAGCAAGAGCAGCAAAAAGCAGTGAGATCTATGAACTCCACTCCACCGCCGGATTAACTAGTGAGATTGAGAGAGACGTCGCGACCCACCTCGATGATGTCCAAGAAGTATCGAGTGGTGAGATAATGGATTGCTAACCCTCGCTTATCTCGGGGAATTCCGGACCCATACCGAATCACAACGGAATAATTGAATTCAATCTTTTTATGATCGGTGACGTTTATGTGTACATGCATCTGAGTCGCCACCAGTCTCTGGGCAAGGTAGACCGGAAATCTTATCTAGAGACCGAGAGAAAACGTTCGATCATATGCGATCCTAGATTAAGGTTTCGGGGGCTTGGTTACGTCGATATTTCCACCGACGCCTTTTCAACACCGAAATTGAGTATTTTTCTATACATGTCCATGCAAGTTTTCAATTCATTTCAAACCTATGAGGTAAGCCGACGCTAATCGTTCACGCAAATTATTTTTGTCTTTTTCCTATGTTTTCAACAAAATCTGGAGTAAGTCGAAGATACCTAAAACCTAGACAAATCACAAATAATGAAATCAAATGGGCAATCAAAGAATGACATGGATAAATCAAATCATAAAACCCTCATAAATCCTTAAAGGCTTGGAGATATATGGTTCGAATTTAAGTTCAAATATGCTCCGGATTTTTCCCAAAATGGACAAAACCTATGAAATCTAGGCAATTTAGTCCTTATTAAGCTCAATTTAAATTTTCTTATTTTTTTTTTGGAATTTTCTATAATTTTTTTTTTCAATTTTTCGATTATTATTATTATCTCGAGACCAAACCATAAGTATAAATTGAGCCTGAGATTCAACAGACCAGACTCAACCCAGCCACTTCAAACCTCCAGCCCCTTTCGCTCAGGCCGTGCGCCCTATAACTCTCGGCCACCTCACCGGAGTTCCCATCTCTGGCCTTCGGCCACCGCTTATCGGTTGACACCCCCCGCCATCCTCGTCAGATCCGACGCGACCCGGACACCGCGAACACAACGCTGGCTTCGCTCGGCCGCCACACCCGCTGGACACTGACAACATCACAGCTGCTGTACACTAACGTCGATCCACTACCACCTACCGCCAGTCGACTCGCAATCTCGAACGGGACACGAGAACAGGGAGAGTCGACAACAAAAATCAATACGAGTTGAAGGCCAGCTCGTTAGAAAGCATTTTATGAGGCGGCGTACATTGAGCAGGTCAACGGGGACATGACTCCCTCCGGGATTCCGTCTCGCACCGGGGCTGGCAAGAAACGACAAACACGCTAGAAAAACAAAGTACAAAGCCAAACAAACACAGTACTACCGTACGCGAGCCGACGACAGCGAAACTCAGCCCCGTCATTTCAAGCAAAACAGGGGCGACTGGAGGTTCGGGCTTACCTGGTCAGAGGCGGGATGTGCTGGTCCAGCGGTCGTCCGGCGATAGTGGTGGCCGAGTAGGTGGCCGGCCCGGCGGGCCGAGACTCTCCCAGCTCTGTCCTCGTTCTCTCTCGGTTCTCTGCCTTCTTGGCCTCGAACTCTCTGTTCAAACGAGCTCTCTGAATTTGTCTCGCTCGCTCCCGGGAAACGTCTCTCGGTCACAAAGCAAACGGCGACCGGCTCGGAATGATGGAAGCCTCTTGGCTTTTACTCAAGGCACTTGACATTTAGGAAATGATCTAACCGTTCGATTTTCATGTTAGATTAAAAAATATTTTAGAATTAAGCTAAATTTTGATTATGTCCAAATACGAAATTAATTCGATCAAAGTAAAATTAAAGTCTTTAAATCAAATGTCATAACTGATTCAAAGTAAGAAAACTGACCGGAAGAGATTCGATTTGTTTTTTTGTTTGGTCAATTGCTGCAGGAAAAAGTATGATCCTAATTGAATTTTTACAAAAACTATAGTGGCCAATATGAAATTTAAATAAAAATACTCCTAATTTTTCTGATCAATTTTGGAAATTTCATCAATTTTTTAAACAATAATAATTTCGAAATCATAAAAAAATGAAAAAAAAATTTGGTCGAGGCGTGGATAAGGTTCTAAATTGGATTTCGGAATTGTATGATTTTTTTTTTCAATTATTAATTTTTTAATTATTTTTTTAAAAAAATTAAAAATTCAGGTATCAACTATCAACCAGAGTGACAAGATGGAATTTGCACGTTGGAACGACATGCTCTCATTTTCCTACCCGATTCGCTGGTCCCACCGCCCACGTACATTTATTTCACAACGGGAGTCAACGGGGACCATTCCGGACATATTTGATAAGGAAAAAAACGTGGGTTCAACAGAGGTTTGCTGCTTTTGCTTCAGCGACTCTCTGTACTTTCCCTTAATTGGGGAGTGAGCAGTTAATAGACTGCTAAATGAAGCTTTGTAAAATAGATGTACAGGTAGAGACAATGGAAATTGCTCATCTTGTCCAAATGGCAAAGGCCATATAGGGGAAAGTTAGGAGCATTCAAAAAAATATTTCGATGCCCTGTTTTTGGAAAGACGCGGGAGTGAACGAATCACGTTGACGCGACTCATGCGAAAATCTCTAATTCTCTAGCTCTAATTTGATGATTTGCGATGGCTTTGCGGTTTCTCACACTTGTTTTAGACGAACCCAATTCAATCCCTTCGGTGCAAGCAAGCCTTGTTGCTCATAATGTTCCTCAGACATGGCTATTCATGTTTTCACATAATCTAGGAACGTCTCAGCGTAGAATAATCATTTTGTCAACACATAGACTCGATTCCATTCGTATTTTGTCACGGTTGAAATGGAAATCTTAACATCTCTCTTTTTTTTTCCTTATTTTTTTCTCTCATCATTTGTTGGTTATATTTTTATTCATTTCCTTATTGATTACCCGTGAGAAATGGTATGGAATCAAGCCTATTCTGAAGAGCATCCATACTTCTTGACGTGTCAATCATCTATCTTACGTCCTTCTGGTTTGCTGCTATGAATGGCGAATGGACAACAACGAAAATGGAGGAGTTATTCAATGACCGGAGCCGTTTAGTAAAAGCGTATGACAATGAAGCTCAAGGGAGATCGATGGAGGTCATGGCCGCACAGGCAGATATCGTCTGAATAAGAGACGATCGGTCTTGCATTTACTAGCGAGCTTTGTGGATGTTCTTGCCAAATCAGTCGGAATGACTAAATCAGCATAATTGAAAAGTATATGGTCGAATTGGCCACCGCACAATAGGTGCCATGAACTTTCTGGACAATTTTTCACCTTTTTGATTGAAGAGAGAGAGAGAGAGAGAGCGCCATATGGCCAATCAAACTTACTATGGAAGACCCGTTTATCCAAGGAAGCGGAGTACCAAGGAAGATGCTATGATCTTACTACGTCTAAAGAGTCCCCCGGATGAAAGTAAGTAGGTTCCTTTTTATACACGCTTCACCTGTCGAGAGCTTTTCTCACTGGTCCACTGCACAGACCCTGTCCTCACACTGGATTGTGGCGAATGTTGTTACCTCTATGATCAGTTTTATAGGATACAAAAACCTCCACATGAAAGGATTGGGAGGAGGAAAAAACTAAGATACAAAAACTTGGGGGTAGCCGAAGATACAGCGAAGGGTTTCTCTCCTTGTTTTAGTCATCCTAGTTTTTGCTGTGAAGTGCATATATCCATGAGGCCATATCTCACTGGGAAATGGTTACTCCTCTCTGTTCCCTCTCGATCTGTGGAGTCGTAGAAGTAACGAGTTGGTCACCACAAAAATTGAGCTCAAAGCCATCAGTCCACCTGTTGAATGAACAATTAGAGTAGCAGAGGGTGAATGGAAAACAGTTTCACGGCCTCGTGCAATGGAACCCACAAGGGTGAGAGGTCACTCTGTGCGAGCGTGTTTTCTTTCGAATAAAAGCTCCATAGATGTTACATTAAGGTACCTGAAAGAGAGGGTGTCATGGCAATATCAAACTGGGGAAGTAGGACTCCTGCAGCAATGGGAACAGCGACGACATTGTATGCTACCGCCCATGATAAATTTTGATACACTTTACCCATCGTTGCTTGTGCAAGATCAAGTGCCTCGACAACCTGGCCCGAACGAAATAAGGCAGATTAACGAAGTAGGAGAAAACATTAGATGCAGCTCGATGAATCAATCAATCAATCGACACTATGAACAATACTTGACCAGGTACCACATACCTGTGAAAGTTTACTATGGAGTAGTATTATGGATGCTGCATCAGAAGCAGCAGTTTCTTGTGCCTCAATTGGCAAAGCAATCCCAACATCGGCACAAGCCAAAGAGGGTGCATCATTTATGCCATCTCCAACCTACACAGAACAAGCATGTCAGGTGCTGTTGACTTCATAGAAATCAAGTTCCCTGCTAAAACAAGCAATGCACGTGACAGAACATTGAGTTGGCTTCATCAGTATGTTATCCCAGAACATGGCTCTTTTTCATCACCAAAGTGGAGCGTACATGTGTATTTAAAATGACAGATCGCACGAAACTGCCCGGAGAAGGTTGTGCTCGACCTCTAAACCACTCTTTTCCCATCATCTATCCATATTGAAACTGATCTCGTATGCTCTCCTTGATCGGGTTGGTGAACTTAAATGCTTTGGGTGGAGTTATCACAGGTATGTTTAAGGCCATACAAATGCCAAACACCCAGGTGGCCAATAACTCAAGTTCAGTGCTTCCTTGCAGACTTTTTCAAAGATGCGACAATTAGATTAAATGAGTGGCAATACCTTAAGACTAACTTCACCAGATCATCCAAATTGAATGGAAAAACGTACCATTGCGACATGGTGTCCTGCAGCTTGAAGAGCCGATATGACATCGGATTTCTGTTGGGGAGTCAAGGAAGCATTGATACTTTCACGTCCTATTCCAACTGTCTGTGCTATATTTGCAACTGCCTCTTCCCTATCCCCTGACAAGAGAATGGTCTTGATTCCCTTCTTTTGGAGCCTACAGAGAACAGTGAAAGCAAGAAGAAATCAGATTATAGACTTTTAACACAAAAATAGATGGTGGAAAGTAGAGTTATTTATACTGATACTTATTTGGGTGTTTTCTTAGCTGTTTCATGCCACCATTTGTACAAGATGAGTTCATGTTTGCTACAATAAGATAGAACCAATAGGTGAACATCCTGTTATACTATAATCATTTGATTAAGTTTTGGTGGTTTTTTGAAAATTTCCTAACTTAAAGAACTTACATTGACTGAGGGAAAAAAAAAGAGGAAAAAGGGGAAAAACCTCAGATGTGGACATATTGAATGAAAATTTGTTTGGATCTATTGCCCGTGGCACAGCATTACAACTAGAGGAACGAGACCAGCCAACTTCACTTTAAATCTTAATTTCCAAATGGCAAATGTGGGACTTTTCTTTTTGCGTATGTTGTCGCTACCGTGAGTATATCTCAGACAGACAGAAACTAACCCGGTTACTGTAGACTTGGCATCCTGACGCAGACTGTCTGATATGGCAATTGCACCGACTATGCCTTCACATTCTCGTCCAACATAAACCACTGTCTGCGAATCTTTTGACAACGACACCCGTTTAGATAATTGATGCATCACAGCCTTTTCGAGGTTCAAAAGGTCAGATAGGTCCGATTTTCTATGGAATCGTTCATGAACCCAGTCTAATGAACCAACTGCCACCAAATGCCCCTCTACTTCTGCTAACGTCCCATAGCCAGGTTCTGAGAGTTGTCCTCTAGTAACTGGCAAGGACAGATTCATTGCTTCTGCTTTGTTCACAATAGCTTTTGCAACTGGATGCAATGCTGTCCTCTCTACTGCGTAAGCCATCTGAAGAAGTTCTGACTCACTATAAGACATCGAGGCCACCCCAGAAACAGCTGGTTTTCCCTCAGTAAGTGTTCCTGTCTGAAGGTTAATAATAACAAAATAAGTCTCCGCAATTTCGTCACATGTATTTGAACTTAAAAGCAGAATGCTATGTTAAATGAGACAAGATACTGCAGATCAGGGGTACCTTGTCGAAAGCAACATAATCAATACCGGCTAAGCGTTCCAATACATCTCCTCCTCTAACTAGTAGCCCCTTTCTGGCTCCTGCTCATTTTTCAGCATGACAAAGGAAGTTAGATCTACCAAAAGTTAATGTCCATCCACTGTTGGGAAATCCACTGTAAACCTTGCTTTTCCTTTTTGGTGAAAATAAACCCGCATATCTAGAAAGATCTAATAGAGAAGACAAGATGAACACAAGTCGAATAGTCTTATCCCCCCATAATATGCAGAAGTTTAAACTTTTGAAACGAATTGTGTAAATTGTACCGCAATATGAAGACTTGTGATAAGCTCTTAAAAAGACTTATGATGAGATCTTAAAAAAGCACACTTTTGAAGGAGATGCTTGCAAAAACTCTAACTGTGCAGTGATAAAGACCAGAAGAGAGTGGCATTATGTGCAGCACCTTCAAATATATCATCAACTATACCAGATTCTACCCAAACATCCAAAGGGCGACCTTCTAGAAATAAAAGTAAAGCAAAAAAAGAAAGCATCAAAATTAGCAGTGCCGTTTACTTTTTTGTGGGCGTATGACTCTTTCATTTATGTGATCAATCACAAAAGTAAAATGATTACCAAGAGATGTGCCAACCAAGATTGCAGTTGGTGTTGCAAGCCCCAATGCGCAAGGGCAGGAGACCACCTGGAAAAACATGCAAAAGAAAAGAATTTTACAAGCAGGATTATCAGCTGAGATTCAGAACACAGGAATATTGATGGAAGAAACTTAAGTGTAAAGGTTTGCATTCTTCACTGGAGTTTATTAATCCAACTAAGGGATAGATTAAGCATTGGGAGTTCTGTGAGCTGCATCACATGGAGCCAATTTTCACTAAGTACACAGCACTAGTTATTCTTATCGCGTTTAGCTGGCCAAGTTCTGGTATTGAGGAATGAAGCAGATCATTACAGCCCAGGAAGAAAAACTTATGAAAATCTTACGCATGCTAAATCTATTATCTTGCCTCCGAACATGGATTGTGATAGTATTACATTTGTTCAAATAAATACAATTTGAACTCCACCGAAAATAGAATGTGACATATGGTTTTATAGACTATTACCCACCAGGACATCCACAGAAAGTTTCAAACTTAAGAGCAAGGGATCTCCATCTGGACCAGCAATATCATTAAGCAAGACATCAGGAAAAATGTGTGCCCCGATATAGTACCTAAAAAAGAAGGTAAATACAATATATAGGTAATTGATTAGCTCCTCTTTACAACGGATAGACAATACTAGTCACAGTGAATTTCACTCAGAAAACTTTAAGATGGAATTTGACACACTATATCGTGACCCATATTCAGGGGGGATATTATAGGTCAGAATCCCCAATAACAGTTCTCACAATGTATGTAGCATGTCTGGTGATGGAAAACTTTTAATAAGCGAACCTACCAGAAAGCAAATGTTGCTGCTGATAGGGTCATTATACTGTACACAAATGGTCCAGCTATTGCATCTGCAACTCTTTGTATGGGTGCTTCCCGAGCTTGAGCATCCTCAACCTAAAAGCTTGAAAGCAACACCTTTAGTGCATTATTTTCTCTGTCTGTATACCTGGCATCATGAGCTTAAAATATTCCAAAAACATTGCACATGATATAGCTTAAATTTATTCATCTGTCAGAGAGAAATCGATAAAATTATCAGATTGTCCTTGCAAAAAAAAAAATCAATAAAATTATCAGATCGTCCTTGCTTTTTCACCAATTCCTTCCAACTTCATTTTAGAAATTTTTGTTAACTCTTAACTTCGTTCTAGAAATTTTTGTTACATATTGCCAAAAGCCGCCGACCCTAACTAGTTTGGGATAAAGGTGTTGTTGATGTTGGTGTTCATATTGTCAAAAGCCAATCATTGAATTCTGACGTCTGTTTTTAGCTCCATGATTAAAGATTTGGGTGAATTGTGACCCTGAGGTAATATATTGTAGAAATAACGTTGAACCCTAAAAGAAAACTATTGACAGTCAAAAAGGGGAAAAAAGGAACAGAATGAGAAGTGTGGCAGAGCACCAAAGTGAACTATAAACACAGGTTCATCTGTCGCCTTCAATGGATGCGAAACAGATCGCATCAGCAACTTCAGGCATTATTATGTAGCTTGATTGACAGGTGATATCTGATGAACTCATTTTCCTAACTACTCCCATCACTTGATTCATATGGCATACATTACATCCCCTCAGTTTCTTTAATCCAGACCTTTTCCTGCTCCTTTCAATCTATCTACCTTGACTTCCTTCATTTGCCCATTCTGCTTCTCCCTTGCATTGCCAGTCATCATTCATCTTCGTTTTTAACTCCATCTGTTCCTCTCACTTTTTAATTGAACTCTACTTTTTCGTCAACTACTTTTAAAGATCCTGGACGACTATACAAGGAAAAAATTCACATTTTTTATGATGCCAATTATATTTCTTTCACTAAAACCGTGCCGATAATATGCTAATGCCCAGGGTCGAAAGGTAAAGATGGATGTCACCCTTGTCACAGCCACACATGCATTCTAAGGATAAAGAGTGTCAAAATCCAGATTTCAGGTAAAGTTTAATGTCAGAATATCCTCGAATCGACAAAGAGAGTCTTTTACTAACCATACGAAATATCTTGGATATCGTTGAATTGGAGCCAGTTGTGGTGGCTTCGATTCTCAAAGGACCATCCTGAAAATAAGTACAGAAGAAAGGTCCATCATTAAGAACATTAAAGGTCAACCATAAACGGCAAGTCCTCTGAAGAAGCTCAATATGAAGGAATTGCCTGAAATGTCACTGCATAATTCCCTTGCTAGTCAAGCACCGAAGGCAAGGGTACTTATAAGTGCAAATCAAGTTTCTTGTTGTTAAGAGTTAAAATGAGGAATAACCTATGAATGCAAAACTTTACCCAGTTTATTGTTCCTGCTGAGACCCTGAGATCTTTTTCCTTGAAAACAGGAAGTGATTCTCCAGTAAGCATGGATTCATCAACAACACTTCTTCCAGCAAGAACTTTCCCCTGCAAAGAGCAAAGCAATCTAAAGTGCCGCTACAACCACAGTCCCTTATGACGATTGAACATCTGTGAAAGATAGTTCACAGATGTTGATGTACTAGATGACTACAGCAAAGGTATTTCAACAGAAGCAGGATGAATAAGTTGAATCAAAATATTTGCCAGTATAAAGGTACTCTCATACTAAGGTAAAGACTACTGCAGCATCTTTTGCCCATGTGGCGTATTAGTGTAAATCTTAACGTCATGAGGTTATTAGACACTCACATCCACAGGAATGGTCTCCCCAGGCAATACCAACACGGAATCACCAGCTCGAACATCATCTGTTGGAACCTCGATGCATAATGCGTCAGGACAAAGTACACTATCAGCAGAGAGATCACTTTCTGAGGAAGTAATGACCAGTCGAGACTGAGTGGATATCAATGACTGCAAATTACCAGCATCAATCAGTCTTAGAGTAGCAGGATCTAAGGGCATTCAGGATGGACGAAATATTTCCCAAAAGGCTTCAAAGTGCTTAAACCATGTATATACCATGTATAAAACTTAATCGAATTGATTATATGTCTTTAAACAACTAGTCTGTGAAATAATACCCAGGACATAAAAAGATCACAGTGATGTATAGTCAAGGTTAAAAGAAAACTTTGGAAAACAGTTGACATTAATCAGGATGGGATAATCAGTACAGCCCAAGTGCTTATCTAACTTCTGGAAGCAATTAAATATTTGTGCCCTTAGATAGGGGCTAGGTGTAAACCTAGGATAGATGAGACATGCCTAATCAGAAGGTGCTTCTGAAATGCCTCTTGTGCACATACGTGAAACTGGATAAAGTGCATCAGGAAACTCCATATTATGAGCCTGCAACTGCCCAGCCAGATTCCTTGTTTCACAAAGGCATAAAAAATAGTGGAAAGAACAACAAGGAGAAAGCAAGTGGAACATTTGGCCTGAGCATACCGCATTAGTCCATTATGTTTTATATATGGAAATTTCTTGGCATATGATTAAG
Organism: Rhodomyrtus tomentosa; assembly: GCA_028455895.1. NCBI lineage: Eukaryota > Viridiplantae > Streptophyta > Magnoliopsida > Myrtales > Myrtaceae > Rhodomyrtus > Rhodomyrtus tomentosa. The sequence continues at coordinate 41,015,600 of JAPCWY010000004.1, forward strand.
GTGAAATCAACTAATACAACAAGAAGCCCAAAGTTCAATTTGGCAGTTCTATAATATTCGATCGACAGATCAAAATAAAATAAAACGTAATGTTAAAGTATGTTTCTGGGCTTAATCAAATTTGTGATGTTCACTTTGAAGATTCCTTGCGTGTACCAACCCAGACTAAAGTGTAGTTTAACATCATCAGATCTCAAAGTGCATCGTGTTTAAAATTAAAAAAGACAGAGAGGAGATTTTGACTTACTAGAAGTTCATTCATATCGCTAGATGCACTGACTCTTGCCTTCTCTTCTAGGGAACGTCCCAGGAGCACAAAGCCAAGAAGCATGACCTGCATGCTAAAAATAAATAGCCTTGTGTGAGACATTTAGCTATTATCTTTTGTGTAGAGAGATGTGTCATTTATGTGAGCATGAAACAGTATATCTTAGTGAAGCTAAAATAGGCTAGCTGCAAAGGTCCTCATCAAGATTTTAAGATTATTTTTATTCGGAACTATGGCTTTCCGAAATGACATAACCAAACCATTCAAACTAAAAAGTAAAAGTTGAGTGGCCATAACATGCATCCAATGTGAGTAGCTTCTCACAAGCTGTGTGACGTGACGTATAAACATGGAAAGGAAGCAGCGGAAACTCATAAAAGATAGCAAATCACCGGCTCATCGAAGAAAGAGGCATCCCAGTCGAGCCCAGGGTTCAGAAGGGAGACCTATGGGACAAATAACTCGACAATTTAATTTTCAAGAAAGCCACAAAACCAGAAAAACGGGGGAAACTCCAAGACCTATCGGCCAAGAGCCTCACCGCACTGATTAAAAAGGCCGCAAGTGATCCAAATCCAACGAGTGAGTTCATATTCGGAGATCCCTTCTTGAAAGCCTTCAGACCGTCGAAGAGCAAGTCTGCACAGGATCTTTTTATTAAATCTAGAGCTGCATGATCCACTCTGCATACCATCTACTTTTGGACAACGACTCAATCACCTAGTAGCCTTTACAAAGGCATCCGATATTACACGATATTTGAGCGGGAATTTAACGATATGGGAGTAAAAGAGAAGGGAATTGTCAACTAACCTCTTCCTGGTCCAAGAAGAGCCCCCAAAGCCAAGCCCCCCTTAACATACGAATTATGAAGAAACTCCCAAAATGATCCTAAGTCGGCGATCAGAAACAAAAAAACTCAATTCAAATGCAGATTTCACTTAACATAACCAGCGAGCTTGGATCGATTCATTACCAACATGCGAAAAGCTTGATATACTCACCATGAGCAATATGAATCCCAAGAGAATGCAGTATGTGCGAGGTATGCGATCCGCAACAGAGCGCCACCAATGTCCAAGCAAACGTCACGCGATTCCTGCTCTTAGTGAGTAACTCCTCCTTCTTCTTCGCCATGTCATCCCACTTTTTCACGTTCTCCGCCACTCCGATCTCCGTCGACCTCCTCTTCGCCGGGAAACCGCACTCGGTCAACCTGGCGGCGAGGCTCTCCGCGACTCCAGCCGCCGAGTCGCCGCCGCCGTCCAGCGCCCTCGGACTCAGCTTGACCGCCGCGGCCTGGGTCAACATGTTGACCACGACGGATTCCACCCGCGTGTCGGCGGAGAGGACCGATTTGACGCGGGAGACGCAGCCACCGCACATCATGCCGGAGACGTCGAGGAGGACCGACGTGTCGCCCCGCTCGGGCTTCTTCTCCGGAGGAGCCGAAGCCGGACGGCTCGCTTCGAGAGTGTTGGAGAGGGTGAGGTGGGGAGCTCGGGAGCCGAATTGCAGCGGAAGCAGGTGGCGGCGCCGCCGCGTAGGGAGGAGGTGCCGGCGTTGGTTGCGGAGGAGAAGGCTCCGGTCGTCTCCATTGGTGAAGCGGAGCGTTTGATGAGACGAGAGAAAGTGCGAGAGTTTCAGTAGGTCCGAAGTCATCGGAGAGAGAGCGAGAGATGGATGAAGATGCCGGACAAGAAGAAGAAGTTGGAGATGGCGGTTGATTATCAGGAGGCGACACGTGGGAAAGCTTTTATCCTAAAGGCTGCCGGGAGCTGGAACTGTAGCTGCAGTTGAAAAGTGGGGTCAACGAATTTGTGGTCAAAACGGAGGCGGAGATTCTACTGGCCACGGAGATGCCAGGCTGGCACGACGATCTTACAGTCCCGGACACGAATTTCGCAAGTGTCACCCAAGCCCGGCCCAACCTACCCCGAGATCGGGTCGGGTCGGACGGTGAACATTGAAACCTTGGGCCAAGCCCAATGCATCATCAACGAACACTTGCGTGCCACGTGGGCAGTCAATCCGAGCAACCAACCATACGACAGCTTTCTCTTCCTACTATCCGGTTTATCTTCTTCCTCGCTGCTCCTCGCTGCATCCCTCTCTCTCTCGCTATCTCTCGTCAGCCTGAGCCAGTGTGCTTCGCCACAGAGCAAATGGCTTCACCGTCGGAATCCTCCGGCGAAGAGACCCAACAAAATCACGCGCCCAAACGCGCCTTCTTCTCGGCGTCGAACATCCAAACCCCGCTCACGCTTCCCTTGTCGTTCAGACCCGCGGTCAAGCCCCACCACCACCACGACCATCTCCTCAACCTCGACGCCATCCGCAAGTCGCTCGCCTCCATGGCCGACGAGTGCCTCAGGTTCCTCCACGCCTTCGCTTCGCGGAGCCCGCTCGTCAGGAAAGTCCTCTCCTTGCACTCCGACTTCGGCGGTATCTGCCGACAGGTAATCAGGCTTGGTCGCTCTATGGTTTTTGCTCTTCATTGAACTTTCGCGCTTGATTGTTGAAACATTATGAATTTCAGTAATTCACCACTTGGGTATTCAATACGAGTTTGCCCGGCGGTAATGCCCATTAAGATATTCCATTATTGGTAGCTCGAGCTCGGTCTTGTTGGTCCTGATTTCTTGAACTGGTTTTGATTGGTAATGTCTCTTATTTTTATGGTGCGCGTGACTGTGATTTTGAACTTTACTTCAGATTCACTGCAGGAACTCTAGGAATGTGATCTCTCTGTCGGGTCACAACTTCGCCGCGGTTTTGCCGGGTGGTGACTCGGTGGCGGGGCTTGTGGTGGCCAATGGCATATCCAATTTCCTGAATATCTACAACACCCTGTTGGTTGTCAGGCTCGTCTTGACTTGGTTCCCGAATGCTCCTCCAGCCATTGTCAGCCCTCTCAGGTTCGTCTTCTAGCATCACAGCATCAAATTTTGCCATAGAACATCATAATCATCCTGGCTACATTAGGTTTAACTAGGAAGATAGACTTTGCATAATCGATTTAGGTCATTGATTTGCAATCTTTGATGCTTTGTCTCAGCACCTTGTGCGATCCGTACTTGAACATATTCCGTGGAATCATACCACCACTTGGAGGGACTTTGGACTTGTCTCCAATCCTGGCATTTATCGTCCTAAATGCCTTCACCAGTACCGCCGCAGCTCTTCCTGCAGAGCTTCCTCCAACACTAGCATCTGAAGAAAATGCTGCATCTTGCATCAGGTCCGCAACAGCTTCCCAGAAGAAATGGATGAGACGGGTGCATGGGCACAAGCACAAGAGCACGGAGAATCCTTTTTAGGCAATTTTTTTCAGTCGGTCACAGTTTTTGCTTTTTGATATTCTTTTTGTATCCATAGACACGGAAAGCTAAGCATGCTATAATCATGTTATTCTCTGTATAACAATGCTCACTTTGCTTTGGTTTTTCACTATTCAAGCATATCGCAACTGCATAGACAGCTCTTTTCCCCCCAATTTTCCTTATCAATTGAAGCGCATAATTTGCTTGTGACCGTATTTGACATGGCACGGCCTCTAATTAAATGTAGAGGTCTTATTGAATGCACCGGCTTCATATTTAGTTCGTTTGTGCTTTCGATTCGCAAGCTATGGTAGAAATAAATAGGTCCAAGGGCCTTGTTAGATTATCCTTTTGCAAGTATAGCGTATGGTTTCTGACTTTTTGATCTCAGAGTTCTACAGAGAATTTCCAGTAAGAATCGGATTCTGCAGAATCCGTCCTGTTTCCACTATGAACTATTCTCAAAACCTTAAGCAGCATGGAAATTTAAGCTTCCTGATGAAGTTGTCAACTGCAAATTTTCTGAAATAAGATAGAGTTCTTCTAGGGCAAAGATGAACTGTCAAAGGTAACGAGGATTCTTCTCCTGAAGGCTCAGACAGATGGTGCGGGATTGCAAAGTTCCTCAATTATTGTCCTGAGACAGTAGTAGCTTGAATAAGGGAAGATTCCCACCATTTTCTCTCTGTGAGCTGAAGAATCTGCAAGATTGACAGATCGCAGGGAGTTAACTTCTCTGGGAAAGGGCAATGCATACAGTCAGCAGCTCGAACTGGATAGTTACATGAATTCTTAAATTCCAACGGCCACCAATGATCGAAGCACGATGATTTTGGACGCAACAACAGTACTAGAACAATCCTCGCAATGTAACTTTTCCAAACAGGGCATCTATGTAAAAGAAAGATTCCAGTCAGCTTATAACCTCATTGGTTTGGGCAGACCACCTTTGTTCCCTTATCCAGCAAGCACCTTCTCTAGTGTACCCCCTATATGTTGTATCAAGGAAGAAAGAAACCAACTTAGTTCCTCAGAAAGCTCTCTGCTTGTCTTTTCCATGGAGGAAGGATCGACCGTTTCTTCCCGGAAGAGCAGGTTCTCGTCGTATGAGAGGCTGGTGGCCATAGGACTGGCAATTGTGGCCGTGGCCTCCCCGCTATTCATCAATTGGAGACCCGCGAACGAGGACGAGGACGAAGCAGAATTTATCAACTTTGCTGCTTGGATGCCGCTGCTGCTCTTCATGCTGATCTTCGCGATTGCCTTTTCGCCTCTCCTGGACACGAGCTTTGCAAGGTTCGATCCTTACTGGATTCATAGAGTGGGAGGTTCTTCGGGTGGTATCATCTTCATTCTCGTTGTTCTCGCTCTTATATTGAAGTGGAAAGCTTGAGAGAGAGGAAGAACGAAAGTACGTTTCACTCTCTGTGCAATCTATGTCGAGATGGAGGGGCGTTTTGTGAAATCAATTAAGAAAGAGCATCCCAAAGTTTCATCCTTTTTTCTGCTTGCTTACCTTAAAAGTCTTCTCCATGCCATACTTCAGAAAAAAACATCGTTGAGAACAAACTTGCTCTTTGTCGTCCAAATATTTCCTGCTTTGCGAACAAAAACAGAACAACTATTAGCTAATATTTATAACAAAAGAAACAGAACAGTATGAGCAGGCCCTAATTTCGGAAGAAAGGATATGCAGCTGTTCTTCCAAATTTAAGTAAATGGAGGAAGATTGCCAATTTCTGGTTTACACTTCTTGTCCAGAATTTTGTTGAGTAGGCCGGTCAATCGGCTGAAGCGTTAAAAAGTAAAAGCAACGGTGAAGAAAGCACTCCGAATTCTGTATTCCATGTGAGTAGATCACGCTAGTGACTAACTCATCAACGTAAATTAAGTACAAAATAAAGAGATTACTTTGCGGACTGTATATTGTGGGGGCAAAATGACCAAGATACAGAGAACAAGTTACAGTGGCAAAGGAATTGAGTAGAAAAATACAGAGAGCCAACAAATTAAATGCTGAACAGCCTTGAGACTTGATCATAAGCCAAATGCAAACCACAGGGCAACCAAACCCGAGGCAACGAATGGCCACAGGTGATGCACTTGAGAAGGATATGCGCTATTGCAGTTGTCGTTGGCGCCGCTAAAGCATCCGGGTCTACTAATCTTGGCCACACCCCCGTCTAGAACAAAGCTACCGTTGGATGTGCCATTGCTGAACAAGACGCACCAGAAGTACGGAGATCCACCAGCACTGCCACTGACTGCAGCGCCCACTTCAGTATGGTTTTTGTCGGTGAGAATTTCTATGCTCTTTTCGTTCTGCATCAAGATTTCTGAGAACGCTGCAGAAGGAGACACATACTTGGTCTCACACCCAAGCAAACGACCGGTGATAGGGGAAAGCGTCGAGGTCTGGACACCACAGTTGGGGGCAAAAATCTCGGCAAAGTCAGCTTCAGGGGGTTTCTTAGCATTGGCTCCTCCTACGGCACCGCAATCACCTTGGTATGCCTTTATATACTGCAGAGCAATGCACGCTAGCCCGGGGTTGTCATGCAGGGAAGATCTTTTGCTTGCAGTTCTATTGCCGTTGACTACATCCACCAACTGGTCCGCAGGGTTGTTGGTTACTTTTACTGCAAGCAGGATCATAAAATTGCTTCTTAGGCGTAATCATACATGCAGAATCTACTTGAATGTGGGAGAGGGAGGAAGAGAGCACCCTGCTGATGCCTTTACTTCGTTTATTTATGTAAAGTTGATAAATAAGATAACTATGATATAAAATTCAGATGACATGCTGAGTGACAAGTATATCAAAATGCACCGATTTCACTATTGGCCGCCTTTAAGATGCAGGAGGGATGATGAAATATCAAAACTACATACGTTACAATTGGTAATCCCAACAAAAAGCAGGCAATGAGCTTGACTATGATGTAGAAGTGCATAATATCATGCAAGTAGACATGCATTAGCCCATTTACTACAAAATTTGGTTCCATCACCAAAGTAAAAATTCCACATATGGAATATCTAATTGCATTTAACTGTACTGTGAGTATTGGTGTGTGACTGTGAAAGTTTAGGTATTCACTTCAAACGAATAGAAAAAGTACTCTGTAACAATATGCCATTTCTTACAGTAACTTTCTGGCTAGAGTCTTGACACAAAACAAGAACTAATCCTCGCACATCATCCATGTGACAGACTCCAATCGCCATCACCACTGAATTTCTAATATGATGTATACAAATAAACTCTCCTCCGTCCACCTTGGTCTATAGGAGAAAAAGAAAAAAAATTGGACTTCATGTACCCTCGCACAGTAAGAGGAAAAAACTAACTTTGAGCAGTTATGCAGCCACCGATTAAACATTTCTGCTCTGCCAAACCCTCCTCAATCCAGACCTAACCACTACCTTAATGAGAATTTATCCACTGTCAGAAACTTTCTTTCTTACTAGTTATTACAAGGTTTCACTTATCACAAGAGTGTTTTTTATGAGACTAACGCAGGGGATGCATTTCTCTAAGCTAAGGAGAGCGGAAACAACAGCACCTAGTGGTGATCAAATTTCCAGCCCTTTCTCCCACCTCTTTCTAGTTTCCTCAGTAACTCCCGGAGAAGAACAAAGATTTCCTACCTTGAAATGCACTATTCCCTTTTTCCTCCCTTCGCTCTTTAGCTTGACTTCAGAAAAACAGAGAAATACTAGAAAAGGCAGCTTGACACCATATGGGAGGCCTGTCCACCGCGCCCAAATAGTGTTGCTCATGCCATATTCCTCTTCACTGTTCCTCACATCTAGACCATCTTTTAAGTCCCAAAATGGAGGCCAATCTAAATCTCCTGTTACTAAAATTAGGATATCCAGCCGGCTTTCAATCGCAAGATCCCTTATTTTGGGTAGGCTTTTATTTTCTAGAAGATCCAACTAACCTCCGTTTTGAATCTGTCTGCAGCTCAATCCCAAAGAACCGGTACAGACATTTTCGAATCACGGAACGATCTCAAACCGAAGCCTCAGATCTTGGACGAGAGGACCCAACGCCAGCAACGTGAACAAACAACGAGACCGACTAAACAAAAGAATGCGGTCGAACCAGTGTACATAATCCACACTACGCCCGACAACACAGCTTCGAGCGAAAGGTTTTCAAAGCAACTGATCACAGAGCTATATTCAGAATGAATGCAGAGACTCTAAAGAAGATCAAACGCAATGAATCGCCGAGCTGTCCGACGCCGGAGCAGAGGCCGCACACCACCCAACATTCCAAGCCACGGACAAAAGATCCGCGGGAATGCAGGTGGGGCGGAGAGATGCGAAGAGCGACAGCGCAGGGAAGACTTACGTTGGACGTCGGCAGAAACCGAGATGGTGAAGAGGAGAGGGAGCGACAGAAGCCATGGGAACCTGGACATTGTCGGTGTGTGTGCGTGTGAGAGAGAGAGAGAGTTGAAATGAAACAGCAGTCGAGATTTGGGTTTTCTCCTCAGGGATGAGTTCGAGCGAGACGTCAACTTCGATCTGCTGCGCTGGTCTCGTGCATTAACAACTCATCACTCGACTGACTGTGACCAGCCACCTTAAACGGGCCTTCGGGTTCCAGCCCGAGTCCTGGGGGTAGGACGGGGTCGCACTTACCAAAATGCCCTTATTCTGAAAGATATTTACATCAAATTACGGCGCTCTACTTTTTTGGCCCACCAAAAAAAAAAAAACGAGAAAATCGAATTTGTCCACCATTACTTGTTTTTCATGATTTTACCTTTTACGATAGTTCAACTAAACGGGCACGATGGGTAAATATGTTTGTCAATATATATTATTGTTTATACTATTAATAATATACTACAATGAATTTAGAAGAAGATCGCATTGCATGAACATGACAAGTTTAAATAACTTGATAAGACAAGAATCGTTAAATGACAAATCTATCAAAATTAATAAAAAAGAAAAATTTTAGATTTTTATAAGATCCTCCCCACGCCAGTTTTTTTTAGTTGACCTTTGGTGAAAGGTCTTTTATTCTCGATCTATAAACTTTTATTAAGGAATATATTTACACGATATCACGCTTTTTTCTACTCTCTTTATAGTTTCGGCACTCCTATTTGTATATGTTTTTACCATCTTATCCTTTGTGTGCCTGTAACTTTTGTACAAATTTTTATACTTTCTCCTTCTTCCTCCTCCTCCTTTCCACACTTCTCGTCTCTGATCTCTCCCTCGCGGTGCATTTCCTCTATACACCTTCCGGTCCTTTTTCTTGCAGAAACCCCCCAACATCTTCGTCATTATCTTTTTCACTAAATTGAGTAGTAATCCTCTTGCTCGGTTGAGGCGACGGACATTTTTCTGAGGTCTGACACTTTGATGCTTTGTGCGAGGTTGGAATGACAAGAAAAAAGGGCAAGGATTCTGGCATGATAATCCCAAATCATCCTTAATTAATTTGTGATCAGGTGATTTATATGAGAACATGATTGGGGTTTGGTGTCTTATGTTCTTTTTTTTTCTGAGGTCTGACGCTTCTGCTGGTATTAGCAGCAAGTTAGAGCAGTTTCTGTGGAAATTGACGGATCATGTTTTATCATAGTGATCAATGCTTATTATGAAAGTTAGTTGCTCGTTCATATGGACAGTGCTAATAAAATCATAATTCATTAGGAACAACGAATCATGATAGCAGACCAACGGACAAAGGCCTCCGTCGCTCGCACCTCCCCACTCCGACCGGTATCAATGGCGCGGCCAATCAAATGCCAGCCCCCCCACGCGCATGTTAGCGCAGCCTCTTCACTGCCTCGCTCTCTTCGCCGACGCGCGACGGCGCCGAGATCGACACCACGGGTCTCCTGCTCCAGGGGCGCGCGGGGGATGGCGGGAAAGCAGGCGATCGCTCTCCTTCTCGCTCCTGCTCGCTCACCCGATCGTCGTCCCCGACCGTACGCGCTCTTCATCTTCATTCTCTATGCGATTTCGCTTCGAAGTTCGTCGGTCGTACCTGCTGAACTCAGACTCAGATGGTTCGTAACTTAGCGAAGTCAGGCTCAAGCGAGATCTGGCATTTCGCGGATTTGGTGCCTAACTCGGCGGAGGAACTCGGGACTCGTTGCCTTCTGGCGTCCCGGCGTATCGTTTCGGAATAGCTTAAGCTTTTTCAGGTGATCCGAGGCCGATTTCGGTTTTTCATGGTACTGTAGCCGAATTCAAAAGCATTTGGGGCCATCGAATAGTCATTGTCGTGGATTAAAACTCATGGATCGAACTGTCATTGTTATGATAGCCTTTTGTCTTTTGAAGTGCTTTCAGATTCTTTCGTGTGTGTCATTGCGGATGGTGACTTTCACTAGTTCTTTTTAGCCGTTTGGTGGTGACCCAATGGAGATTTCTGAAACAAAAAGGAAAAGGTGATGACAATCCTATTAAACAGTAGTGGGGGTTTGAGACCTTTCTTCTGGGCTAAGCTTCAACAATTGGTTTTCGTTTACAAGTTGTCGTTTCTCCTGGTTGTTATGAGTATAATGTGATGTAAGTTGTGGTGGGCGGGAATCAAGAGCAAATCCTTGTTTTTGATGCGATCGTTGGTGTTTATGGTGATTAATGCCGTGCATTTGAAAGTTGCTTTGTTGACGGATAGTTCCAATTTCGTTTTCCCTTTTGTTGGATGCAGATGCTATTGCAGGCAGCATTCGGGATAAAGTACGTGAAGAAGTCAGTTGGTGATCTCTAAAGGGTTGTTCTTTGTCACCTTGTTTATTGGGTGCTGGAGTTTGATATTGATCCTTCTTAACATACAATGATTAGGAAAGGGCTTGACCCACTAGAGAGAGCTTTCCTGCCAGCTGTAATATCAAGTCAGCTGTAGATTAAGGAATTAGGTGACGGTCAGCTGTAGATTAAGGAATTAGGTGATCTCCTTCTCCTTTGCACAAGTTATCCCCTTTTATCGGTGTGTGGCAGCATCCCTATTTACGTACATCACTAATTGTTTGCTTTTTCATGTTATTCAGCTGCCTTAACTTTTATTTTCTTAGGTAATAGAGCTAGCCTTTTTAGTCAAATTAGCTAGATTGGTTCTCACACCATTTTTTTTTTTTTTGGGGTCGAAAAAAAGGATTTGCGTTACTGGTGAGTAGAGTTTCGTCCATAAAGACTCACACCAGGGGCATCTACACATAATAAATCCCAGAGGGGTTGCGGCGGGGTAGAAACCCAATGGGCCATATATGAGCAGTTAGTCGAGGATCTTCTGAGGTCTTGAAAATTTGACCATGTATATTTTTAATTCGAGTTGAGCTAACGTAATGTCCCTGCTGTTTTTGCTATAATGTTGAAGTCAAGGCTGTTTATCAGTGAGTTCATACTTTTTTTTTTATTTTAGGATATGGTGAGCCTTGCTTTGCTGGAGGTTATTTCGGAACGCATTTCTTGCTTGTCCGCATCATATCCAGTAGCCCATTCAGGAGATGGTGATTATTGTGAATTTTCTAACAGGTTATTGACAGATTTCTTGCCGTAATGATTGTCTTGACGTAGATTAAAGAAGATAGAAATCTAAAAATTCTGGGGATATGAAATTCTTCTGTGGGTTGCAAACGATGCACGCCAAAGGCAGCGTGATGCAACCACCTTCTGTTTCTAGTGAAATGATATACCTAGAAAAAATAGCATCTTCATATCCTCAAAGCAACTTCGACTAGCAGCTTCTTCATTCATCCATTACTCCTTAAACTTTTCTTGCTTGCAATGTGTTAAGGCAAAGCTTCATTTGGTAAGAGATTTCTGTAAGTTGAAGCCTGTGAAGACACTTTTTCTGCCTGAGATTTCATTTCTAAAGAGGATGCTCCCATATTCCCCTGAAAATGAAATACTTGATTTCAGATAATCGTTTGGCGCCTTAGTGGAGACTTAAGACTGCACTGCATGGGTTAAATCCAAGTTGGGAGGAAATGCATCATGCATCATTTGAACATCTCTTACATAAACAGAGCACTTGAACATCTCTCACCTTATCAACTCGTCCCTATGTATCTACAAATGTTTTATGATCACCTACCAACAGGAACTAGTGTCATTTTAAGAGAGCTGCAAATTTCTTTCTTGTAGAGCCTAGAACGAACTTGATTCCTTGCTTCGGCATGCATCAAGAAATAAACCAGATGTCTCGGTAAAATCCATGAAAGCCAAGACAGGTATTGCAGTTGGTGCATCGGATAATTATCACTTCATCTCTTTTCCGTTCAAAAGTGCGCGCGCGCGTGCGCACAAATGCATACGCTTTTGCTCATTTCTGTTTACACTCTCTCTCTTTTGTCTCTGGAAACATGTTATCTCGTTGCTATCGACGGTTTGTTTTGAGTGTTCTGATTAATATGCATTTAAATGGTTGATTCTTAACTTTCAGTCCTTCCATTTACACTGTCTCCTCCAAAGTGTTCGCCAAGATTCTTTGGACCAAGGCAAGGCTGCCGCAATACATATAGTATCCCAGGAGACATGGTCATTCAAATATCTGCCGAATTATGCAGATTGGGATATCAGGAGTTCCTCAGTTCGATGGTATTTCGGTGTACCATTCTAGATGAAATTCATATCATGGCAGATGAGAGGTTCTTAGTCCGAGCTTTCTGTGCTGGAACATCTGCTTTACGTTTTCTCATGTGAAATTGCTTCATGCTGGTTAAAACAGGGCAACATCTCGCCGGTAACTCGGCCGTAGCCTCATTCCTCGAAGAAGGGTGGTAGGATGTGTCCGTGCTGTAGCATTGTCCCCTCGATCGGCCATCGACCGAGTCAGGTCCTCCGCGCATCGAAGCACGTTGCGTCAAATCTTGACGCCTTCAGGGTAGCTCGAACCGCCATAGCTAGATGACAAGTTCAAAAGAATGTGCGGCGTTGTTTCTTCTTCACCGTCACCCGATGCGACAATGGATTTCTATTTCTTCAGTGTTCTACACAAGATTTTTGGTTAGAGCAGTTCTGGTGGTGATCTTCTCGGGCATGAAGTCAAGGATAGGGTACGGAAGCCTTCTCAAGAGAAGACGATTAGGCAGGAATCATTCTTCTTTTTCAAAATGCGTAGGCCGATTGTCTTCCCAAGTTACAAGAAAGATCCACTTGCCAACATCACACATGCCCTAATGATAGAGAAATATACCACGAAACATGCATTCGATCTTATTCTAAGATATACTAGGCAATGACGTTTGGTAATTGCGTCCATAGCTAAATAGATACATATGCTCCATTCTGCGAAAAATAAATGGTTGGAAATATATACACAAAATTACTCGCATGGCTTCAAATAATTAGCTAAGTGAAAATGTTGTCATTATCGACATTGATTTATGTCCGAGCGTTTTCGTGGGCAACGAGAATATCTTACGTACGTCGGTCCATTTTCATAAATGAGTCGCACGACCATTTGTTGAAAAATGCTTTTAAAATCACTCGTTTTTAGGCGAAACAAAGTAACAAACGCAGCCTAGCCGGAGTGTTGTTGATATGCTAATCGATACGAGGTTAGCACGTGCTGCCTTCCCAATAACGGCAATCTGGGCGACACAGCTTCACTTATCTGACTCGTATGAAGTTGATTCCTCTTTGATTTGTTCCTTTGATGAATTGTTCTTATCACGTCTAATCCGTGTTGCTTTCTGGTGTACAATTGAACATTCATTCCTTCGAAAGCAGGCCATCGATTGATGGACAGAGAACAGGGGTTTGCCAACCAGCGTCAGAAATCCCGAGTGGGTTCATCTGAGCTCGGGCAGGAAAGCGACAAAAATTACGGAGCCTGACCTGGTTTTGTGCGCCCTTATGCTTATAGACAAAAAGGGCGCAGGATGAAAAAAGACATCCCAATGGCGCAGAATCCCACCACCGTCGTCGTCATCAGCAACCCGCCAAGTCTCCTCCGCGGAGAGACGAATCACGCCATCGATGATGATGATGATGATGATGAAGTTCCCTCCGAAGTTCAGAACCCCTTTTGTCTTCTTCTCTTGCCATTTCCTCGGCATCGGCAGAGCTCACATGCTGCTTTCATTCGGGGCTTCGCAGGATTTGATGACGAGTTTGACTCTTTGCTTCGACCTGTAATTTGCTTCTTCTCTCGCCGTCCTCTGCTGGCATTGCCATGGTCCCCCTTTTGCTTCTTGATCTCATCATCACACGGCCTTTCTCGAAACTTTCTAACGTGGGGATAAGTCCCTCACCTAAGTCGGATCAGCATCAACATCCCTAGCACGTACACGAATGGGCATGGTTTTATGATAGAATTTGAAACTTGGAATCGGATCTATTTTGACGAGCAAATTCTTGTAACGAGTTCTTGCATGGAACTTGAGTGGAATCTACAAGTGATTTTTAGGTCTAGGTCTGTTGGTAAGTTGCGTTCTGGTAAAATGCCATTGGACGGTTTTTGCATCTTTCACCTCAAAAGTTAGCTTAAAAAATAAAATTTTCTCTCGCATTTATAAATTGACCACGAGCTTATTACACAATCGATTTGGGATAACTCCAACATGCTAGGAACCAACTTTGTATCGGAACCTGGATAGCACCGATACCGACATGCAACATGCGACAAGATACGATACTCCGGCACGTCATTTCTAAAAAACATAGATAATTTCGGCATGTTATATATTAAATTAGGGGTGGACAAAAAAGACTGTCCGGATCGGGACCGATGGTTGGCTCCTGATTTTAGAGAGATTCGGTCTGGTTCTCGATTCCTCAAAGTGAAACTGGTGACCGGGCGGTTCGGTTCCCCGTTCTAGGCATAGGACCGGACCGGTCTTCTGTTTAGTTTTTTTTTTTTTAAGTAAACCTAATGTTTACTTGTTTAGGTATAGAGTTTGTTTTGCAGATCTCTTTTCTTACCTCTTTTTTTTCGAAGACCTCTTTTCTTGTCTTTTGCGTTCCTACTTCATGAGCCCATTTTTTGATTTTTGTGATGTACGTAGGTGATAATTTTAAGATTTAAACTTGACCAGACCAAAACTAAATTTTTGTGAATTTGTTTTGCGAACACAGGTTCCTTGAAATTGCTCGGGAATTGGATTGGAATGATAAGCCGGTTCGATTCTCAGCTTCGAGAGTGGCTGGTCCGGCCCGCGATTTCGAAAAATGAGAATCGGGACCACTGGTCCGGTTTTCGATTTTTTATGGGAACTGGATCGGGATCCGCTCACCCCTATATTAAATGCATATATTTATATATACATGATAAATATATAAAAATTTCAATGGTAAGTCTCTTATTTTTATTCTTCTTCTGCTAGAGATTCATGATTAAGGTTTTTTGGGCTGGCTGGGTATATGACTTAAGTATTTATATTTTTAATAGATTTACATTTTGATTCCTAATTTGTTGAAATTGTTTAAAAATTGATTCGTGTATATCGAAATGGTGTGTCGGGATGCTGACCATGTGACGGACGCTTGACATATGTTGATCACGTGTCGGTCATGCGTCGAAGAATGTCGGATGCGTATTAGATGTCCGACACGTGTTCGACACGACACAGAGGTCTTCGGAGAGTGTCGGGTATTTTTAGACCGGAACGACACGAGTTCACCTCACATGGACTCACCTGGCCTTGTATTACCCAATTGGATTTTGCTTCCGACTGGAAGTTCGCGTACGGACATCGCTGTCGCTTTAGAATCTGATCGGCAAATGCATTGGTTACTTACAGCGTTACAGCACCGCTTAACCGTATGATACAATTGGGATTTCGAATCTATCTTCTCATTCTACGTTAGGCTAAAACATGGTACAGAAAAAAATGCAAACTTTTTTTTTTTTTTTTTGGTCTTTTTCTAACGCTGTGCGTATTGGGTCGAGGTCAAATGAAACCATCACTCGAAATTCCATTTCAGTCCACCAATCATGTATCTTAGAGGAAATGTAGTAACATCTGTGGTTTTTTTTTTTTTTTGGAGGGTCGACATCGTATCATTTGATTCATCAAACTTCAAAGGAATAATGGAGATTATGAGTTTCCGAGCATAAGAGATCCCAAAGTGGCAGAGGCATCGACAAAATCCAGTTTTGGGGAAGGGATTCTTTCGCTCAGCTTTGGCTAGCCAATCTGCAACGACTTGGTTGGATTCGAACGGGGGGTTTTGCTTTCTAAGCCATAAAAAGAGTGTCTCGTCACATTTTTTTTTTGTTCATTACAGTCTCTCTCTCTGTCTTTCCCATTGGGGTGCCAGTGCCACAGCCCCATGAGAAACCCTACACAATGCAGCAAAACTCAGGCAGCTGAAAGTGGAAAAGAAGAAGAAGAAAAGAACAGGGGAATGTGAGCTCCAGCAAAAAGGACAAAGTCCTGCACAAGATTCTCTCTCCCTTTGTTTTCTTTCCTTTTCTCAATCATAATTTACAGAGCAAAGGGAAAGGAAAAATGAGAAAATGACTTGCTGGCTGGGAGGCCTCACACACCCATGCAGTCCCAAACTTATCTATAAATGGTTAGTTGGAGTCTCTGAAGAAAGGTAGCTAGATAGATAGATAGATAGATGCAGGGGACCCCCATTTCTCCCCACTCTGCAACAGGCACGT
The DNA here is from genome assembly GCA_028455895.1 of Rhodomyrtus tomentosa. Lineage (NCBI taxonomy): Eukaryota > Viridiplantae > Streptophyta > Magnoliopsida > Myrtales > Myrtaceae > Rhodomyrtus > Rhodomyrtus tomentosa. The sequence goes on from JAPCWY010000004.1 coordinate 41,031,786, forward strand.
CAAACACACACATCACTTCTTCTTCTTCCAACACTTACAACCTAAATCTCTCTCTCTCTCTCTCTCTCTCTCTGTCTCTTAACTCCCTCAGACACAAACACAAGGCCTCACATTGAGTGATTGTGCTGGGGTTGCCTGCCGCTAAGCATGCCCACGGCACCGACGACAAGCCGGTACTCGAAGAGAGATGCGAACAGAGGAGCTTGGACTTCAGAAGAAGACCAAAAGCTAGCTCGAGTTATAGAAACGCATGGCCCAAGAAGGTGGAAGCTAGTTGCAGCGAAAGCTGGTACATAGATTTGTTGGCAATGTTTTATTCAATGTCCCATTACATTCACCACCACTCTAGATCTTTTCTTCCTGAGGTAATTAGGACCCATGCGAGTTTGAAACGAGTTTCTCTGTTTGTCGGTGTAGGCCTCGATAGATGTGGTAAGAGCTGCAGGTTGAGATGGCTGAATTACCTGAGACCCAATATCAAGAGAGGCAATATCTCTGACCAAGAAGAAGACTTGATCCTCAGGCTTCACAAACTCCTAGGAAACAGGTGAACTTTCCTACCAGAATCATTATTTTCTTGCGACAATTGGTCGCCCATCTGGCTGGAATCTTTAACGAGTGGTTGCGTTGAATTTGTGTTTCTTTCTTTCGCATAACTGTTTCAGGTGGTCCTTAATCGCCGGAAGGCTGCCGGGCCGGACGGATAACGAGATCAAGAACTATTGGAACTCTCGTTTGAGCAAAAAAATAAAGCAGAAGGAGAACCAAAGCAAATTCCTCGAGCCGCATCAATCCAAGGACCCAAGGAATAATGCGACGACGGCGCATAGTGTGGCGGACAACGATGGAGGGACCTCGAAGAGAGATGAAGAGATGAAAACCGACTTCTCTAGGGATGAATTCCTTGATAGCTTCAATGAGGGTCCTCTCAACTTGGAGTGGATGAGCAGATTCTTGGAAATGGATGAGAGTTGGTTTTGATTTCGCTTTAGACCTTAGGCTTTCTTCTTCACCTTCCGATTTGTGAGATGAGCACATCATTGGGAAGTCCAACATCTAGATTCTACCACCCCATAATGGAATAGTACTTTTCACTTTTCAGGCAGGGAATTGATAGTTTTTGGAGGAATTTCTGGGGAAATTGCCAGGAATGGTTTCTCTTTTGCTGATACACATTGCCAAATCTTGCACATGTATTCCAACTTCGTGTTCAACACGTCAGAAGTTGGATCATTTCTTGTCTCTTGGTAGAACTCCTTGATCTAGAATATTACATCATATTGTATTGGCATATGTCGATCCTCTGAAGACCCAAAAAGTATCAATATGCGCCAATCGGCATAAGCGTTCTACGTTGGACGCACGACTGTTCTCCCAGAAGTTAGCTCAACTGTAAACTGCACCGACGTTAGTTTGTCGCAAAGTGTCGATCTTTTAACCAAGGTCGACAGCCATGTGCTATTTTCTTAATTGTCCAGTGTTTTCCATGATTGAGATGAACTTGTGATTTTGCCCATGGACTAGTTAATGTCGGGTTTGGACAGTAACTACCAAGTGAAAACCTCGTATGAGTCAGATGGGATGTTCCAGTTTTCCATGAGCCAGCAAGTCTTGCAAGACAGAAGGAAAATACAAAGACTCCAACAATGGTTTTAGTCCTAATCATCAAAAGCAGACGATTAATTGTTGTCATCACCTGAAAACCAATTCTCAGCCGAGCCTCGTGCAGAGTCTGGCCAAAATTCGTACGGCCGTCCGGCTCCATCTCCATCCATTAACAGACAGGAAAATCTCCCTCAAAAGATGCTTGTCCAGCTGCAGAAAGCAATCATCAAACTTGGGAAAAGGCCACTCAGTCACATTATTGGAGACACAGATTCAGAAAGGTTCCATCCGTGAACAGAGAGAAAAAGCTCCAATCAAAAGATGTTGTCAAGATACAGAAAGCAATCACCAAGGTTGGGAAAGGCCTTTCGGTCTCATTATTTGAGACACGGATTCTGAAATGAAACAGTGAAAGGAGTGAAAAAGAAGAATCTTGATCTGAGGTTATAGAAATTTGTAGATCACAATAACGGAACGGTCCGGGGATTTGAACAAGCTTATGCCAATATGGATGAATCTTTGTTTCTTTTAACTCAGGGGCACGAATAATCTCGATTTATTGGCCTTTTCGTTTTTCCTAGTTGAATGAAAGTCCTTCGTTTGGACAAAAAAAAAAAAAAAAAAGGGACTCCGGAGCACGAGCGGCGACGCCCATCTAGGCATCTACAGGGATGGGTTTTCCTTTTCTTCTTCAGAACACAAATGACCTTATATATGTTCATCTGCAACCTCAGTCTTTGATTTTGCTCATGACTACGTGCTTTAGCTCAAACAAAATCTCTGCTGAACAGAAAAAAATCTGACCTTTTGGTTTCTCCATAGGCATTAGAGATTTCGTCGCTGTTTTCAAATGGACCTAACGAGACCAATGCAGAGAGTTAAAGAAGAATCTACATACAAGACAAAAATTACAGGACGGATCGATTCCAGACCATGTTCTTGGCATTCCAATGTCTTTCATTTTCGCATTTGAGCTAATATCCGACAAACTGATAAAGCATATATTCTCTTTTTTTCATAAATCTAGTATGTGAGCGTGCATGATGAGAAGGATTGCCAGAAAAGTCATCTGTATAAAGAAGAGAGATGCTACACATTGTGCCTTAGCTTAATACATTTACCCAGGTAAAGGACATGTCTTTTTGTTACAATATAGCCATGTCTGAAAATTTTGGCAAATTTGTGCACCAGAGACATGCTGAATCAGTCGTCAAGATTCTTTATTTCTGCACTAGATATGCAATTCACGACACGGCACAAACAATGGAGATTCGAGCTTTGAAAGTCTCAAATCTTGGACATGAAAGAACTAATCTCTACATATCTTGCTTATCGATGTACTTTTACAATGACTTAAAACGATGAGCCCGGGGCAGTATTTTTGGTGCTCCATGCTGTGGTTGGAGAGTAAGGACGGGAATGCGCGGTGTCGACGTGAGGCAGGAGAGAGCTGAAACTCTTAGCTCTGCAACATCATTGATTGGGCCATCTTCGCGTTGATAAAAAGAAGTTCTGGCCTAGGCATATTCTAGGTCCCCACCCGAAGCAGGTAGATAGCCAACTGATGCTTTGAAGCATTCAAAATGCTATCGGGTTTGAATTCACCCGGCTTGTCGCCCCAGAGCTTGGGGTCGGAATGAAGCAGCAGAGTCGGAAGTAGGATGTCCACCAGGGGCAGGATCGACATTCCTCCGAAAGTAGTATTTCACAGGTGTGTCGGTAAAGGGCGGTCACCGGTGGATAGTCTCATGACTTTGTGTAATTTCATCAGTACCTGCGGAAGAATCACTTTAAAGCCAGTGCTACTGACTTGCATACACTACATAGCAGCTACCAAGAAAATTTCCGCCAGTGAATGTTTACTGCATCCTTTTGGGCAATCCTCACTAGAAACTTAATAAATAATGACTCCTAACTGAGAAGACAACTACTCGGGTTGCATCGATAAGACGAACTATCATCCAAGCGCATATTATGTTTAAAGCATATGTTCTCTTTTAGGAGACCAATCTTAGCACTTCTAGAGATAATGAGTAAGACGATTGTTGGGGTTGAAGACAACAAGTCAATTCATTCACATTCTCTTGTGACGACTCTTTCTTCCTGGCTTCATCAAGAACATTCGGCCATCTTGAGATCCGATCTGATGCCTTTTATGGTAAGACTTTCTGGCAAAGATGGTGTCTTATCTGGTTAATGAAGGAAGCCACTCGACAGTGAACCGGTGAACGACAACAAGGAACATTACAATCATCGAAGTCAAAACACTGAGGTGATAGAAACTGGCAATAAAACGTCCGCAGCTTGAGCACGAGGCGATTTGTGGCCTCACAAAGATCGGCCAGACCAGTCAAAATGAGCCCCTCTTCGGCTCTCACCAGCGAATGCCCAACCCCGGAAGCCTCGCTCCCAAAACCCCCGAGCTGCACGCAGCATCCGAACGAGGAGGCAAATCGTCGAACAGGTGGTGGCCATGACTCAGAGAGCTCGACTCGGGAGGCAAAAGAAGATGCACCCCGTGTAGGAGGGCCCCGAAGAGGAAGAGGAAGAGAAAAGCGAGGGTTCGATCGAGATACATGAGCGGGTTCTTCGAGGGGCTGGCGAGGCAATTGGTCAAACACCTGGAGGGCTTACAGAGGGAGTTCCTGGAGGCGGTCGAGAAGATGGACCGGGAGAGAGAAGAGCGAGAAGAGGCGCGAAGAGGCAGAGAAGCGCGAGAGCGAGGCGGCGTCCAGAGCGCGCGAGCGAGCCCTGGCTTCGGCCAGAGAGGCGGTGATCTTCTCGTACATAGAGCAAATCACAGGCCAAAGGGTCGCCGGACTCGACATGGCAGAGACACGAGCGGGCGGCCCATCTGGTCCCAACTTAGACCACTAGTGATGCTTAACGATCCGAAGTCCGGCCCAAAAGTTTCGCATTTCTTCTTTCGTTGAATGAACTCGACAAGACTAAACATCTGAAATAAAACTACACTACACATCTGGTCCCAAATTATGTAATCGTTTTCATTCTCTATATTCATTCTTGTTTGATGCATACGTTAGACTGCGATTAATCACACATTAGGTCAGCAAACGACGTTCGTCACTCGGCTTTTTGGTGCTGGATTCGGACGATAGCTTTGGCCATTAGGCTAGGACCCCGATAAGAAGCTTGCGCTATATATATATATATATAGGGGTACGACAAAAGGGCTAAAGCCGAATTCAATAATTTAAGAAACGAGTATCAAGTGCTTCTTCATTACATGATTAGCAAGTCGGTCAGAAGGGCTATTTCCTTATCGAAAGTTATGTTGCACTTTAAACTCAAAGTGCGAAGTTGAGTCGCAACCACGATGCTCCAAAGTTGTGTGCTATTCGTGCAAGCCGAATGAAAGTTCGTGCCGGAATCGGGCTAAACTCTAATAAGAAAAGATAAAGGAGAATTAGACCACGAAATTCATGGCGGAAAAGAATCTCCACAATTTAGGAAGGTCCAAGGATAACTGGACAAATACATCTGGGGCCGAATTTGAGAGATTCTGCTAGCTAAGGTCATTGTCTGGAGGCCATCTTTCCAAAGTCAAAATGGCCCTGGTAAATACACAAGCTCATTCATCTTGATAGTATAGGCCCGCTGCAACATCAATATTTTTGATTGCATGCATGATGCACCATCCACCGACACTATTCAAGCCGTCTAATTTACTGAATGATCTCAATTTATCAATATTACATCACTTTTGTGTTAGTTATTCATAATCGAGAAATAATACAGATTGTTTTTTAGCTTTCATCCAACGTGCAGTTTCGTTCTGAAACTTTGAGTTTGTTTAATGTGATTTATGGATTGTTGGTACATATTCAATCTTGTCCTTGGACCATATGCAAATGTTCAATGTCGTCCGTTCGTTATATTCAAGTCAATATAATCCGCTGATGTGGCTTCTAATGCCTTGAATTTGAAGGGTGGGAAAAAAAAAAAGGTTACGTATACGCATGTGTTATCCACGTAAGATATTCATATAAAATCACGATAGTATAATTCACGTCTCCAACTAACGATGGATATGTTAAAACACCCTAACTTTTATTTGCCTTTCAAAGTTGATGAATAAAGGATGGACACGTTGAGTTATCATTTTTAAGAATACTACCCAACATATGATAATCGACATTTTCAAATAAAGTCTAATTTGTCGTTTGAGCAAACATAATATTGGACATTTATTAAAAGTTTAGAGATCAGATTAAAATACTCAAAAGTCAAGGGACCATATTGGATGTTGAGCCAGAATTTAGGAACCATTTGTGTTATAATTCACGGGTTTCTAGATATTCAAACCAGTTTGTACGTGGGTTCCATTGGGACATTGAATTTGATTCAATTACATCTAGGACAAAAATAGGGGAGATGTCATACAAGAAGCTAAAGAAATAAACTTCAAGGCCGAAAAGTTTTCTTCATGATGAACGAGCTGCCCTTATTGACTCCCAATCGAAATCCCATTTTTCTTAGTCCGGATCAAAAGGTCAACAAGGGAAAAAATATCATGCGGGCTTGAAAAAATCATCAATGAAGTCATCTTCTTCTCCATAAGTATGTTAGTTGCACTATAATCATTATGGCTTGAGAAGAAGGTATGTTTATATCGTATTAATCTTTCTTGTATTTCAAAATTAAAGAAAGACACGAAGATTCTGAATGATTTAAAAAATATTTTCCTGTGGCTTACAAATATGAACGAACATATTTTCATCCTACATGAAAATGTTTCAATGTAAATTATTGTCGAAATATTTTTCGTAATAATTCATTTTTTGAGAAACAAGTAGAATCGTTAATCTTGTTATTTTTTTTTTCTTGTCTTTCGAGTTGTATCATATTCGGGGTTTTCCGGAGTTTGAATGTGTCGATCTCTTCGCCTCCTTGCTATTGCTGTACATTGCAAAGATGATGATATGCATCGCTCTATTCAGATTTAAATCGTCACTTATTGCCACAATATAAACACCAACGCTTTGGACACGAAAAGAAACACAAAAATAGACGACTAGCTAGTCAAACACTTCTCCAAAACGCTAGCTGATCGAAGACCAGAGGCGTTAATGACTCGAGGACCAGTCAAACTTGAGCATTAGATCTTTAATGGGTTCAACCCCAGAGTTAAATCACTGTTAACACAAAATGGTAAACACATTCAATTAAAAAGCAAGTAGATTCGAACTTGCAAATCAGTCATGCTTCGGATCAGAAGCCACCCTCAATGGTCCAACTGTTCATCATCTCTCCTGAGAAAAGGAGTTGCTGATCCAAAGTATCATCAAACTGGCACAGCTTCCAGAACTCGGACTCAGGAACATCAGACGGCAAGAGCTCGCTCAGACTGAAGTCCATCGGCATATTCCCGAAGTCCTCTTCCTCCGACAAGATTGATGGCGATCCCTCGCTGGATTTCGTCACCGTATATGCGTGGTCCCCCACCAGATCTTGAACCGAGGAGAAATCTGTCGCCAATGCTTGTGGCTGCGGCTCTGGATAGGCGATTATCTTGTTGCACTTTGCCGGCTGGGGCCGAACAACGTTCGGGTGGATGTTAGCTGCCAATGATGGTGTTGGGTTCTTGCTGGGTTGTCTAGTCTTGGGCTTTTTGGTCTCGTCCTTCTTTGGTTGCTTAGGTTCTTCTCCTTTCACCCTCTTTCCTAGGGTGGTGTTCCAGTAGTTCTTGATTTCATTGTCTGTTCGCCCTGGAAGTCTTCCGGCTATCAAAGACCATCTACAGCATTAACCAGCAACGATCAGCACCATTATAAGTAAATCGAACGTCTAGCTTTGAGCAGCATTGAAAGTACTCTTAGTAAAGACTCTTGTTCATGCGCTAAAAACCTCACTCCTGTTCAACTTCTATGCTGTTATTTTACTGTCAAATGCTTGGAGTAAAAGACGAAAACCTAAAGAATCCCAGTGTACTTTCACTATCGGATCCGAGTTTCGTCTTGTCTTTTCTGCTTGGTAAAAGAAAAAAGATGCATATAACATTCATTGCTCTTGGAAAGTTTACTTTTTATTTTTTTGAAAAATAAGTAAAAGACTTGAAGAGGATCCAAAAATTTTGAAAGTATCGAAAATATTCGAGGTGAGCGCAAATTGAATAGAACAATTTGATTATAAAAAAAAAAATCTTTTGAAAGGGATCAAGTCCCACGAAATTGAGGCAATGATCATAAAAAATGGAGAAAAAGTTGAGATTTATTAAATATGTCTTGAATTTTATAATCAATTTGTTCGGGTCAATTTGCGAGCACCTCGAAATATCAAGTACTAACTTTTTTTTTTTTTAACAATGCCTCAACTTCGTGGGGACTCGATCCCTTTCAAAAAATAAAAATAAAATTCAAATTGATCAAGTACGACTTTTTTTCTATAAAAAAAAAAATATTGTGGTATCAAGTCCCCACGAACTTTTTATCCTCTCGCAATTATTTTTTCATTGGATTTTCTCCAATAACAGTCTCTTTTTCTGGACTCACTCAAATGTTTGCTTGCTTTTTCTTTAGCGAGAAAGAGTATTGGTGGAAGGACCTGTTGCCAAGAAGCTTGTGAAGCCTGATGATGAGGTCTTCTTCCTCAGGAGCGATGTTGCCTCTCTTGATGTCAGGCCTCAGGTAATTCAACCATCTCAGCCTGCAACTCTTCCCACATCTATTCAGCCCTAGAAGACACAAGAAACAACGGATCATCATTCAGAACAATCCCACAGAAGACTTCCATTCTGCTCTCGCTCAACAAACCCAGAAGAAAGAAAAACAAGGAAAAAGAGAGAAGATTTCGCTCACCGGATTCCCTAGGGATGTTCCTCCACTTGCCTTCGCCGCGAGCTTTGATGTGATCTGTGAGGATCTGGTCCTCGAGAGCTGTCCAAGCCCCTCTGTTCAGTCCCTCCTTGGTGCAACAAGGGCTTCTTCCCATTTTCCCTTTTTCCCTCTCTTTCTTCCTTTTCTTGATAATGGTGGACTTTGGAAAGCTCTTTTGCTTTTTCTTTTCTTGGGCGTCTCCACTAAAAGCTCATTCGGGAAGGTTTTAGGTTTCTTTTTGTCTCCCTGGGTATGTGAAGGAAGAAGCTCCTGTTGGAGGGGTTATACTCGTTTGTCACAAGCCCTGCATGTACCCATATATATTTATATATAGAGAGGGAGAGAGAAGTAGCTGCAGATTTCTCTCGGTAAATTCATTAGTGTCTCATCCGATTCATTACATGTGAAACTCTTGGCTTGTAGCTAGTGTGAACGAGAACGTGGTAAGTGACTCTCTCGAGTTTCCCAAGAATCCGCGCGGATCATAAATCCATTTCTTAATCAAATATGAAAATATTTGTTAATATAGGTTGAATGGGTATGTGTTGAATATGGATCGAATCGGGCACGAGTCACTAGATTTGTATTATAATAAAAATAGATCGAAACGGGTTAAATGAGTCTATTTAGATTGATCATTTTCGACCCGATCCACCCTTTGACAGATCTACTTAGCAGTCACCTGATTGAGATTTACCGTGTCCTGCTTGCTTCGATTTGGCATTTGGTCTTTGTCAAATAAATCATTTTCTTTTGCTAAAACCTTTTGGGTGGGTTGTCCTTATTGACTTCTCAGACCATAACGCACATAAGTCCAGCAAGAGAGCCTTTGTCAACGCCCGTCCAATAATTAACAAGATAATACATGCTTAAGGAATCCTACTTGCTCCTATTGACTAGGCAAAACTTGGTCTCCTCTTCTTTTCGTTAGAACAAAAACTTGGATTTCCTACGGCCTCCAATTTGCATCCTCGACTCTAACATTTATTTCAATAAGCCAACGCCTATTTTCATTGTACTTAAGACTTGTCGATTTTCTTCTTCCGCCTTTTCACGGCGATATAATTAGGTCCGCTAGCGATGTAAAACGGAATTTTATTCAGATTGTCAATATTTAACGTATGACTCTCATTAATTTGGATTCTCTAGAGGATTCAAAATAACCAATCATATAAAAAAGCCAAAAAAATCATTTCGCCCATAATAGTGTCTGTTAATTTCCCTTGTTTTTTAAAATGCAACCGTATATCGTACCAAAATTTTAATTCATTGAAAAAAATAGTAACAATTATCCACATTAGTGTCGATTGTCTAGTGCCACGTGGTAAGGCTAACGTTTATGCAAATTGTCAAAAAAATTTAGAATTATATTGGCCAAATTAATAGATTTATGATTGAACTGATATCTATGCAATAAATTTAAGATTTTTTTTTTAATTGTGTTCCATAAATTGTGAGGATAGTTTCATAGGATAGGATGGATGGGTGTATTGTTGACCCGTACCCACCCGATGTCTCGGGCAGGCGTGGTCAAATTGCTACCGAGTGTTATCTTTTTGTTTCTTTTGCGGGACACTGTCAAACTATTATTAACCCTAACCCGCTTCTTGTTCTCTTCTACAGTTCTCCCCGCTCAAACCAAGAACGCAAGGGACAAAGAAAAAGAAAAATCAAGAACTCAGTTGCGATACAGGAAGAGGGTCAGGAAGCTTCTTCCCTCCAGCTGATTACCTGGGCAAGTGGCGAATAAGAAATCGCCCAGATATCAGACCGATGCTGTGTATTTTAGTACCTTTGATGTCCGAAGATCAAGGCATTTCCTTGGGGCAGACATGGGTTTCTGGTCAAGACAACATGAAACCCCGGATCACGAATCGATGGATTTCAAGAGTTCCCCAGAAACCCTAGAGCTGCGTTCGGGCGCACCGATCTCGGTTGCGGGCACGTTTCTCTCTTATCCATACGAATCGGTTGTTATTCTATGCTCGATCGCGTCCATCAAGAGCGTCCTAGTTTACGTTCACCTTGGGAAAATGCAATGAAAAAAATCACCAGACGCTGCATTGAATCGTGGGGTTTTCTTTCTTTCTTTTGTTTATTTTTTGGGCAGTGGAGTACCAATACCGACTATGTTTTTAGTTTAAGGCAGGTCCTTCTCCATTATCATATAAAACAATGTCGGGTCAAGATTTTTGGATATTAGCAAGAGGATTGAGGTGAAATGGGGAGGATGATTCAAAATTTGTCCTCTGAATAATAATGGTGGTAATTAATTTGGCAGCTAGCAAATTTAACCAAATGTCAGTAAAAGTTGTCAGGTGTAGATCCAACCTTCAATCCTCCAATAATGCAGCACTGATTTTACTCCTCTTGCAGTAAGATGTTCACCTGTCCAAGACTCCTCCATTCATAGACAGACATTACACACGCTCACACACACATTCATATTCAATGTTAATAACTCGCTCTTTCTATCTTCTGGCAATTTAACTCACACACTAAAAGACGTGACAGTGAATAAATACACACAGGAACAGGTGATGGGCGAATTGGACGGTGCCCTGCAAAAAAAATTTAACTTATCTAGTCTTTATTTCGCAAAAATATGAATGATCTATTTTTTTCCTTAAAAATGGTCGCTTGAAGTAATTAATTAATAAAAAATATTTTCATCATTGACAATAATCTATGCGTAAACATTTATGTGCGCATAGAAATGTTTTTGCTTGTTGATTTTCTTAACCGATTATTTTTGAAAAAAATGAATTTTATCCATTTCTTTAAAGATTGAAAAAAAATCGACTGCTTATCCGTGAAATCAACTCTTCAGATCTTATTGGTGAAACGAAATGCTTGAAATTCAACGAAGCTCAGTTGGTTAAAGCACCGCCCTATCAAGGAGCAATAACCAATTTTCATGCTAATTACGTGATAGCTGACAATTACATAATTTGAAGTCATGGAAAATGGAAAAAAAGATGAAGCAATGAACTCGTACATTCCAAGAAGATTAAGATGTAAAAATCATCTTACTCTGTCTGGAAAACGTTTTAAATAATATACTGGCTTATTAACAAAGTAAATAAAAAAGATGACGGTAGAAATTCATGAGGAGAATGATAGAATATTTTTAATTATTAAAGAACAGGGTCATCAAATAAATTAAAATTTTAGAACAATCGATAGCGTCTCACGATATGTTGCACGGCACTAGAGCAAGAGGTCTCGAGTTCCCTTGTTATATATTTTCACACTTATTTTTAAACTAAAGTCTAGCCTACAAACGAGGAATGAGTAAGTGAATATTTAAAAATAAATCAATTTCGATTTTTTAGAATAATGATATTGGTTTCACAAAATCTCACAGAGAAAACGAGAACAACCGCAGAGGAATTGGGAATGGACACGGCGCAAGCGCCATTCATTGTCCACCGAGTCTCTCCGGCCGACAACGCTAGGTTCGCTTAATCTGTAAAAACATAAAAAGAAAGAAGAAGAAGAATAATGCAGCTATCAAAAGTTACTCGTGCAGTTGGGAGGGCGCATTGATGGTTTGGGGTAGATAAAATGTTGGAAGAACCACTTGGACTGTCACATTGATTTTTATTGTCTTCTTCAGATCTTGTAATAGTTATGAGGTGATGAGGGCATGAAACGTGGAGTTGCAGGGGGGGAAACATCACAAATGGTTACTAAATTCACTGACTCCCAAGGATATGGAGGAGACAAAAAAGAAAGACTAAAAAATAGAAAGAGCCAACCAGATTCGTTTCTCTGTCTAGTGATGTGAATGACATTTAATTTTTTTTTTTCGATAATTAAAAGATTTTTTTTTCTTTTATAGTTATAGGTAGTTGATGTTGATGCTCTTAGAGAGCTTAATCTGACTGGTGCAAAATCCATTTATTTTCATCAAGGTCTTGGATGTCCTTATGTCTCACGTGAATAACATTTAAAAAGACGAGTTTGAGAATTGGTTTGAGACGCTGGCTAGGGAACTCAATTGGTGATATATGAATACCGTGGGACTTCAGAAGTCGATGAGCAATCACACCCGAATCTTACAAGTTACAAAATGATTGGTCTTCAAAAGTGACATAAATCAAGAATGACATGAATTTCCTCGAAAATTATCATTTTTTTTTGTCTCGTTGCGCAAAAGAAGGGATTGATTCTCGAATCATGGCGTTGTTCACGTTGATGTTTCTTAGGAGAAGATTGCGGGAAAAAAATCGAGTGGAAAATAAAAAGAGCAAGAAGAAGAGGGGAGGAAAAAAAAAAAATTTGAAAGCACGTGGCTTGAGAGTTGATATATGAATCGTCAACTCTCATTGGGTTTAGTGGCCGTCGTGCCGTGCGAGGATCTTACTTTCTAGCACGACCCTAGTGCTCGAATCCAACAATAACTATTGAAAATTCTTTGGTTAGGTTCGTGAATTCGCGTGCAAACCGGACCTTTCAATTTTCGAGAAACCCTAGACTTTTTATTTTAGGCTGGAGATAGATTAAAAAAAAAAATTCCTAGATTTGGCTGGTAATAATTGGGTCTTTTTGAATGGACAATGTTATTTTTCACTAGACGAGCGATAATCTAATCGAACAAACAGATCGAGATTGCCTTAATTACCTAGGTTTTTTTGTTGCTAAGGTACGAGATTTTGACTGCAATTAGGTTTATCCACACCTTCGGATGAGAGCCTCGGGAAAGTTTTGAGTTGAAGCATGGATTTAGGAGCTGGGTTTCTCTAAAAAATTTACAAATCTCTATAAAAAATTAGAAATTATAACATAAATGGTTCATGAATTTTGACCTAATATAAAATGTGATCCTTAATATCTTAATTTGATTAATATGATTCTCGAACTTTAGCCCGATGTCTAATGTATTCTTTCAATTTTTAATTTGATTAATATAGTCTATGAATTATAGGAAGATGTTCAATATAGTCATTTTATTAATTCAAGTTCTGATATGACATTAGAGATTTTCTTATTGTCCATGGACTTAGCTGAATATATTTCAAAAGTTTCGGGACCACATTGGATAAATTAAAATTCAATAATTACATTGTATATTGGGTTAAAGTTCATGAACTATATTGATGAAATTAATTTTCAGAAATTAAGTTGCACATGAGATTAAAGTTTATGGATAGGCCCGCAGCTACGTAGTTTGCTGGAGTCGATGCATTGAATTCGATCTTGAATTATTGTTCCCCTTTGTCGTTTACCAACCTTCGACCTTGACCTAATTCAAGGCCTCGCACATGTGTAGGACTCTAGAAAGACTGGCTGGCGGACCATTTCAGAGAACGTAAGGCAATATAGTCTCTAGCTTATAGCCAGAGAGCCACGACCATTCCGCGGAACGAGTGGCCCTTCCACCTTTTTTGCTTCGCCTTTGCCTTTTCGTTTTGGTTGAAACTTCAGCATTCCTAGTTACTCCCATGATTGATTGATAGAGTCCTTTCTAGCTTCTACTGCTATTCACCTTATCAAACTCAACCCCAAAACTTAAATTATTGTCAAATTTACTGGAAAAATTGGCAAAATAGCCATAAATCTTTCATTTTTTTTTTACCAATTTAGTCCTATACTTTTTAAGTTTTTCGATTCAATCATAAACTTTTTTATTTTTTGCCGATTCAATCCTATTGATCGGAAATTACTAACGTGGTACTGCCGATGCTAACATGGATAAATTTTAATATATTTTTTTAAATTTCAATTTTTTTTTCATTTTTGCTTTAGAGGCTGGCGGCCTATAGTCATTGACATTTTGAACGATATAAATAAGAAACGCTTTTACTAGAGATAATTGTCCAAAAAGTCTTAAACCTCTTATAGTAATCAACTCAATCTTAAACCTTTTAACTATATTAATTTAGTCCTAATTCTTTTGATGATTTATCAGTTTAGTCATAAATATTTTTGTGTGTGTCAATTTAGTCCTAAACCTTTTGATAGATTTACATAAATTAGTCATAAATCTATTGGCAGAAGTGCCAATATTTGTATATGGAGATCACTTTAGTGCCAATATTTTTTTTTGGATTACTTTAGTGCTATTTTTTTAAAAAAAACGATTATCTGAGTGCCATGTCCGACGTGGCTTGGCAGAAATCACGCATGTCGCACACCTGGCTTGCCAGAAATTCTAATCAGTACACGTGGATGCCACGTGGACGTTTTAACATTAAAATGGTTAACTTATTTTAGAAAAATTAAAATTAAACTAAAAAATAGGCCAAAATTTTTTAAAAAAAGGTGGCGGTGAGGGCTGTGAGCCATTGCCATTGATGCCCTACACCTCATGGGAGTCGGGGCGGGGAGGGTGTTCTAGGGGTCACTGGGATCGGGTTACTCCTGTCGCGGGCTCACAGACCCACGAGGGTGGCAAGGTTGCTTGGATTTGGAGTCACTTGGGTCGCGGTGTCGCCTGGGTCACAAGGTCACGGGATTGCCTGGGTCGCTTGGGTTGTGGGGTCGCTTGGATCTGGGCAATGATAGACCACGAGGAAAAGTGGAGGTAGCGGTGGCGTGTGGTGGAACCGAGAAGGGGAGAGAGAGTTGGAGTCGGGGCTTAAGGTCACGGGTCCTCCCGGTTGTGTGGAATGACGACGGTTGTGAGGAGCGATGTGAGGTTGACGGCGGCTAGGGGAGCGACAATGACTAGCAGTGCGACAAGGGGGTGGAGGTGCGATGGGGAACCGAGAGGGTGAGATGGAGGCTCAGTGGGATGGCGGTGAGGTGGAGCGAGCTGGTGGCTACCAACGGCGCGACTGGTGCGGGGTTAGCATACGACGGAGCTAACAAAATGGCGGTGACGGTGGTGGCAAGTGGGTAGAGCAGCGACAGCAAGGCGTTGGGGGTGCTGGGATTTCACTGAAGGGGAAGGGGAAGAGGGTCGGGGGAGAGCAAAAGAGATGTTGTTAAATCTATTATCCAAAAAATGAGAACCTGTTATAACCGGATAGGTTTCAGGTTCCAAAAAATGAGAACCAGTTATAACATGGTAGGTTTTAGGTACTACGTTTGGAACCTACCCATCCTGGAACCGATCACTCCTATCTACCAGTGACTCATACTATGTACCTAAAGTTAGCTCTGCGTATTTTCTGGCCCAAATACTACGTACATCTAGTCATATCGGTGCGCACACACTGTTCAATCACATTCAAATTACCATATGCAATAATAAGTTGAAAGACTTCGGGTATCCCGTATGATTATTCGGACTTTTGCTCATAAGTTCATCTTTATTTAAGCTATAATCAGAGAACGAAAAAGAATAAGGTCGTCTGTGTTAAGGTATACTGCTGGTGCTGGAGCACATTGGAGTGAATACGTAAATTTTGTAGCTAGGGTAGACCCTTTCTTAAAGGAAGGTATAGGCGTAAATATAATGAAAAGGACAGGACTGATGAGGACATTATCAATAATCCATGAGAGCAGGACTGTCTTCCTAATTTAAAGCATAGAAAAATGCAACAAAGTCTGGAGAGTACTAATTACAACATCCACTCAGTTTAACGTCTCGTTTCACCACAGAGACGGGTTCAGATCGCAAGCAGGACCACCCAGATTACAAAGTAAGGCAACCCAAATTACATAACAGGGTCTCCCTATAAACTTCATGGGGTATAACCGGGCACACAGCCCCTTCATTTAAGTTTTCCTCAATGACGCTCCATGAATGCATGTTTATGTTATGCAACATACGACGTACCAGGGCACGTTACCAAGTAATACACGTTAAAAGCATACACATATTCAATAGAAATTCCACTTTCGCTAAGCTTGCATCTTTCGCCATTGACTAGACTATCTCACGAAATGCAAGCTTGGTATTATCTAACCTGCCGTGCCCTGCGCCTCGTCGTGATTCGCTCGACCGGCGTTGCATGTTGCTCCCTTCGCCTATCGCGACGTTGTCCCGTCGGTCGGTGGGGGTAAAATCGCTCTTATTTTCGAGAAATCGGAATAGAAGTGTTATATATATATATATATATATATATATATATATATATATATATATATATATATGTGGGCCATCATCTTGTTGCGTCTTGATGGCTTTGTACAAATTGATATCGATTTTTCAATGAAGTCCGATTGGAGTTGAGTGTACTTCAAGTATTACATGGGCGCCTAACGGAAATAAGCTTTATCCTCTTAGAAAAGAACTGAAATTTAGCAAAAGGTCTATATAAAATACTGGAATTTTTACTCATCTCTCTAGTTAAGCCGATCAAATTATATGAACGTTTTCTGTCTTAATTCCATTTTCACTGCAATGTCTTACAAACCACTTAAAGGTATTGATTTATCAAATCAAGGGAGAAGAATCTGAATATGTCAATCGAAATTCTTGAATATACTAAAATTAAGTAAGGGATTAGCAATTCTTGTAATATAAGGATCTTTTCATTAGTTGTTTTCACTGTTGTGTTGTTTCCTTAGGATTTAATGGGAATCATCTCAACAAGTTGTACACTGAGATTAACAAATCAAAAATCGTTATTCTATTTACTACTTAACTCATTTACCAAGTATCTCCGCACAAAAATACGTACACCTATTGCGAAATTCCAAAAGTGAAAAACCCAGGAGAGCAAGAAATGTTTGACCACGTGTGATGGGAGTTCGCAACAGAAGTCCGACATTTTCGCCTGAGGAGGTCACCAAGCGGGAGCGACGTGTTAAATCAGCTATGATACCAACCATCAGCTCTGATACCATTTATTGAGAGTGCGAAGCAAAAGTCCGATGCTTTCGCCCGGAGAGATCACTAAGAGGGAGCCGATGCTCGAGCCCGTTAACACATCCAGTCAAACTCGCATTTACTCAAAAGTTTAAGCTGGTAAGTTATGAGTCAACATGAGTATATTAACTACTCTACACTACTTCGATTCTCCGATGCGAGATTTCTTTAACACAATTCACTCACACATGCATCTTAACAGTGTGTAGTCCACAGAGACTTATAGGTTGTCTCTGAACGTGGAGGGGCATGAGATGTGCAAAACAATCGAGATCTGGCCGCACCGCGTCGAATCGGCCGATTTTAGATAATTTTTGGTTCCAAAAATTGAGAATCGGTGAGTATCAATCTAATTTCGTGTTCCAGGTGTGAAATCGTTCACCCTAACTACTCAGAGTAGACTGATACATATGTATATACACACATATAGATAAACATTTTAAACTTTAAATTTCTATGTTTTAAAAACCATATTATCCGGTCCTAACAGAACTTCAAGACAGAAATCTCCATGAATTGCTTCAATGCTACGTCATTCTTCTTTTTAGTAAGTCATAATCATCACTTGAGCCTAAGTTAATTACAAAAGGCCAACAAAAAGACAAAAGAGACGTGCACTATGCAAGTACATACTTTACAAATGCATGCGGAATATGGCAAATCTTATATATGTGTACACAATCAAGAACATCACCATCCACATGATCTAAGTGATTACTCCCCGGTAGACAACAGTCCAAGATTACTTCAACGATTAATTTTACGTACACATTGTGTCGATGCAGACTCTGAGAGACCCTCGCTTTCAGAAACTCAAATTATTCTCGCAAAAACGAAGCGTTTTGATCTATAGGATCCAGTCTTCGGCATCGTGCAGGATCGAACCGAGAGATCCCAAACCCGAGCTCATCTCAGCGAGGTCGGCGATCCAAATATCCTTCTCCAATCCTTCGCTCAACCAGTTATGTGCCTGTCCAGGGGAAGCACCTCCAGCATTGTTGTCCTTGCTCATTCCCTCGTTCTCAACTGTGTTCATCACTGGAGAAATTTTTTCAAACTCACTGAACCTAAAATCAGCGCCATCAAGAATCTCCGGGAGGTCCAGCTCCCAGACGTTGCATTCCACCATGAACGGCTCCAAGTTCGGCTCTTCCCTGGACATGGAAGCCGGTTCCGGCGATGAGACGTTGCCGGATTCGCATGCAAACAGTTGCCCGCTCTTTGCTGTCTCGCCATTTGCCGGCGGCAGTGCCGGGGCTACGATTTCTGCATTGTGGAGAGCGGAGTCTCCGACTAGCACCAGGTTCTGAGTCTTGTTCTGCATCGCTCCGGAGGCGGTGATCGGTTTGGTGTTCTCACTTTTGGATGGGTTTGGCTTCTTCCCTCCTCGTTCCTTTTCGGCTAATTTGGAGTTCCAGTAGTTTTTGATTTCATTGTCTGTTCGCCCTGGAATTCTTCCCGCAATGAGAGACCATCTACACAGATGATTAACTTTATGTGTCATTAACTATTCATTTTTTACTAAGCAAAAAGGTTCCTTAATCAATCCTACTCATGAAGATGATGTGATGTCATGCACGTGCATGCATGAACATATATGCAAACAAAAAGCACTTGGTCAATTAAGCGCCAAGGCATCAGCCAAAAAGATACGACAAATTTAACCTGGCAATTATTATATTTTGCATTTGCCGAAAGCATTTATTTTTTATTATACAACAAGACGATACTTCACCAAATCTCTTATCGATTACACAAATTTAAACAAGACATCTGATTGCAGATTCCACCTCAAGCAACAAGAAGAATTTCTAGTTTCTCTTCCCCATGAATTGCTCAGGGAACAAAAGCAGGGCAAATATGAAGAAAGGCTGTATAAACAACCTGTTGCCCAAGAGTTTGTGAAGCCTGATGATGAGATCTTTTTCATCGCTGGTGATGTTGCCTCTCTTTATGTCCGGCCTCAGATAGTTCAACCACCTCAGCCTGCAACTTTTCCCACATCTCTTCAGACCTGCACGGAAGCAGATGATGAGGACCCAACCGAAGATCAGTCGACCGCGCATCACTGTCATTCAACAAAACCCTAAGCACTGCCTCCCCGCTTAACTGAAGATCAGGGACT
Organism: Rhodomyrtus tomentosa; assembly: GCA_028455895.1. Lineage (NCBI taxonomy): Eukaryota > Viridiplantae > Streptophyta > Magnoliopsida > Myrtales > Myrtaceae > Rhodomyrtus > Rhodomyrtus tomentosa. The sequence continues at coordinate 41,051,116 of JAPCWY010000004.1, forward strand.
CGTTTTGAGGCTTACCTGCTTTTCTGGAAATGTTCCTCCACTTCCCCTCTCCGTGAAGTTTGATGTAGTCTGTGAGCATCTTGTCTTCGCGAGCAGTCCAAGCCCCTCTGTTCAACCCTTCCTCTTTTGAACAGCATGGACTCCTTCCCATTGCTGCAACTCTCTCTCCCTCTCTCTCTGTTCTCTGTTCTTGCTAGAGTTTGTGATCTCTCGTCTCTTCGTTTTACTTTTCTACAGAAGGTAACCCAGTTTTTTCCCTAATTCATGGAGAGATCCAACTGGGTTCTTTATAGATGCCTCTCTCTCTCTCTCTCTCTCTCTCGCGCGCGCGCGCTCTCAAGTCAAACTCAACAGTATTTGTACGTATAAAAGGAAAAAAAAAATACTGGATCAGATCCCCATTTAGATCCGACAACCCCATGAGGATCGGCCTGTTTCGCGTTGTGTAATATCATAACATTATGTGAAGCTGTTTTCTTTCTCTTTTGACGAATGAATTTTCACTCTCGTGATATGTCCCACGTGCCCCTCCCAATAACCACGTGATACCTACGGTCCATTTTGGACCGGACACGTGTCCCCCCCGCTTCGAAGATACGTGGACTTATTAGGTTCTCAATGCTTGAGCATTTAGCAAGACACGATTTTGCTGGGGTACGTTGATTGTAAGTGGGAATTATGAAATAATCACGACATTCATCTAACTTCTGCATTGACTTTCAGAGAAAATTCCAAATAAAAACCCAAAAATATTTTCATTTTCTAAAATAAGGGCATAATTGTTTCAAATAAAGATCCGAAGTGTTCTTGTTTTCTCATATAAGGATCTGAAGTGGCCATGACTACTTCAATAAGGGCCTAACCTTGCCGGCTGGCCGACCGAATAAATATTACGGCCAGTCAAGGATATTTTCGTTAAAAGACAATTCTAACTTAATTTTTAGTTACTTACCCAAAAAAGCTTAATTTTTAGTTAAATTAAATTAAATTAAAACCAAACCAAAAATTTTTAAAAAATAAATAAATATTGGCGTCCACCGGTCGGCATTTTTTTTTTTTTTTTAACTTTGAGCTTTTTTTTTTTAAAGAAGGAAGAATCAAAGATAGGAAATCAAAAACAAAAAACATAAAGGATGAAAAGCCCTTCAGCCAATGAGTTCGGGCTCCTTTTTTAGACTGATATGGTTATTTTAGGCCCTTATTTAAAACAAGAAAAAATTTCAAATAAGGGTCAAAAGTGTTTTCTCAAAAAAAGAACTTGAAGCGAATGTTGTTTTAACTAAGGGCCTAAAATACTCTCATTTTCTAAAAAAAAAAAAGAGAGCTTGAAGTGAATATTGTTTCAAATAAGAGTCTGAAGTGGTCATAGAATTTCAAAAAAGAGCTTGCCTTAGACAACATTTTCGTCGATTCCCTTATTTATTTTCCCCTTTTTTCCTTTATTTTTTTAAATTTAAAAAATAGTTGAAGGGTCGGCGAGGGTCGTTGGCCCTCTCCTGCGATCGAACAGGGTCCTCGCGACCATCGGCTTGACTAAAGCAAGCGTTGGCGACACTCCCTCACGATCGGGCGGGGGTCGTCGACCCCACCCAAATCGGGGAGAGGGTGGGGAATCTTGGCGATGGCTTGCAGGCCCTTGCCTTTAGTCGGCAGGGTCGCCAGCTCTCGTTGAGGCGTCGGCGACCTCGCCAACCTTAGCTGACGTCCAACAGGTGATGGGGCAGCGGCTAGAGGCGAGAGGGAACTGTGTGTGGATGTGTTTTTTTTCTTTTAATTTAAAAAAGGAAGAAAAGAAATAAATCAAAAAAGGTGAAGTGACGAAAATGCCCTTAAAATCAATTTTTTTTTTTAAGATTTCATGGTCAATTCAAGTTATTATTTGAAACAAGATTTAGTTTAAGTACTTATTAGAAAAAAAAAATGTGGACACTTTAGGTGTTTATTTGAAATAAGTTCCATTTCATTCCCTTATTTGAGAAAATGAAATTACTTCAAGTCGTCATTTGAAAATTTTCCTTAAAATAATGTTAACTTTAAGTCCTTATTTGATAAAATGAGCGTATTTTAGATCTTTATTTAAAATAGGATAAAAAAATTGAGGGCACTTGAAATTTTCATTTAAAAATTTTCCCGACTTTTGATGGATTCCGCATACTATTCGCTCGCAAGGTCTCTCGAAACTTGAAAGTTAGCTGGGCCAGGGAAATTGGACCCAAAAAGCAACCACCCGGATTGAAAGCAGACCCACATATTCAATCATTGTCTTTTTTGCTAGAATACAAAAGTACCAAGTCATTGCGGGGGATTGAAGGATCTTGATCTTGTTTCTTTCTTCTTCTTCTTTTTCTTGGTCAATAATAGTGGTACAATAGCGGGGCTCCTTCTCTCCTCTTTCTATTCCTTTGTCATCCGATTTAAATCTATCTTTTTGTCCTTGTTAGGGTTTATAGTAATGCCATAAATCACGATGGCATAATATAATCGTGTGTAGTTAGTGGAAAACTTTGACTAACCTATGCATGAACTACTACTACTACCAATTTCATCTGTTACTTACACATATTTAGGCCTATTATATCTAGTAAGTCACGTTCATAAGTATATGAACTCGTGCTTCCGTTATCTAATATATGTAATCGTGTGTTTGCAAGATTCTTTCTTTCTTTCTTTTTTCGAAAAAGAAAGAAAGAAATTATGATCGACCCGAGTTTGTCAATTCGAAGGAATAGTTAGAAGAGGAGGAGCACATGTTGAAAGATGAACCTCTACCAAAATCACTACTTGCGCAACCATTTTCTAATGAAATAAACGTCGAAATCTGCGGGAGAGACTATCCCATTGATACTAATGATCTCATTGTGAAAATGGAATAACTTAGTAGAGAGAAAGGGGGGGAGAAGAAGAGAGAGGGTTTGTTCTATAATATTGACATAAGGAAAATACCAATGAGTGTATGTCGACTAATGACCCGATCGACTCAATTTACGTGAGGCTAAATCCACCCCCCAAAAAAAGTTAAATACTCCAGTCAATAATATTTGGGAATCATAACTTCACTGTATAAGTGCCATCAACCTACAAGCTATATCTCATTTGAGAAGCGACCACCACATATAGCACTCTACGCTAGAAGTGTTTTAGAAAATTTAAGAGATGGCTTTCGTGGTCTAAGTCTTTTTTTTTTTTTTCCAATGACAGTTCTTAATTAATGAGCAATATTATGTCACAAATGTGCATTCCGAAACTCCTGATAAGTCACAATGATATGGTCTGTAATTATGATCAATAATACAGGTTTTTTTTTTTACCTGGGTCATAATCAGATTGATTTCAGCTTGTCAAAATCAGACTTTCGATCATTTTCGTCACCTAATTCCCTTTTTGCTCTTCTGATAACTACTACTTAGATCATCTATATTGGTCATGATTCACGTGCACCAAATTCTTGGAAAAGGGTTTTATATTTATTCACTATTCTTGTAACTTGCTAGATTATTGCACACTTAAAAATCTCCAACGTTGCAAAAAAAAAAAACCTTCAAAAAGAAGGTCCTAACTCCTCAAGCGGAATTGCTATCCTCTACGTAATACCAATCGTTCTATCAATCAGCTCCCCTTTTTCCCAATAACGCAATTTCTCTTTTTTATGTCTTTTCTTTTAAAAGGCATACTTATAGCCTTGGCGAAATAAATATATGACACATGGATTTTTGACCAGCACACGCATTCTAGCCTAGGGTCTTGGGCGAGGGACTTGAATGGAAGTGTGGTGCACCATACGGATCTCATAACTATGCATGTAAGAACAATATCCTTTTGGGACCGCTGGGAATTAAAGTCTTGTTCTGATACATAGTAATTGAACATTCAATCTAGTTTTCACACGTGACAAGATTGTACCTTAGAAGGTCTCATTATTATTATCATCATCGTCATGATTGTTATTACTACTCCTCCTTTTTTGTGGCCTCTAACAGCACGACCCTTGTTCCATGAGTTGCTTTTTATATCTCCTTCCTTAGGGTTTGGATCTAGAGGGGGGGATATCTTTCTAATTAACCACTTCAGTCACCTTCATAGAACAAATTCCTTCTAATTTTTGTTAGTTTTCATGCCTCTCGATTTTCCCATATTGATGCAGAAAACTTCCATTCAGATTACACGTTGATTCGATCTCCTTATAATTGGTAATATCAACGTTCAATTTTCTAAGGTTATCTGATCAGGAACTACAACTGTCGGCATGATTACACATTTCTAGTCAGCTTTTAATTAACCTCTCACGAAAAATCTCAAACGGGTGCGTCTGTGACAAATTTACCCCAAACTATTTTTTGACCTAAAAAAATCATAAACTAGTACACTTAAACTGATATACCTATTATAAATTTACTATTTATTAGTTTTTATTTAATCTAACTGTCAAATTCCTGAGTTAGACGATACGTAGCAGTTGAAGGATATACAATTTTGGGGTTTTTAAACTCTGTTTGTCACAAGTGTTTCAATTTAAAATTCTTCATGGTATTGACCCAATTTAACAAAGGTTAAATTTGTCACAGATATACCAGTTTGAGATTTTTCGTTGTAACAAAAATAATTTAAGATAAATTTATCAAGTTTGTACCAGTTTATGATTTTTTAACGATCAAAAAATAATTCAAGATAACTTTATCATAAGTGTACCAATTTAAAGTTTTTCGTAGGAAAAAAATAGCTTGATGGACATTTGTTGTAAATGTATCAATTTGAGATTTTTTTTTTTAATATTATTAGCTTGGAGATTTTTGAATTTGTACATCACATAGAGCCTGTCTAAAAAGACGTGCTTGATGGAAATATGATCTGCCCATCGTAAAAATTATGTCATCACTAAATAATAATATCTTATCATAAATGCATCGAAACTTTCATCCTGTAATAAAGGAAAAGAAAAGCATTTTTAATAATATTTCTATATCTTTTTTCTCGCCATGTGCAAAGCAAACGATCCCCTCCATGTCGTGTCCTGCTTCCAAGAGGGGAAACCCATCGACAATATTAATTCACAAACACTCCGTATCGAGATCCATGAAGGACGGGCTTCCCATCTGTTTTTCAACATACAAAAAATATGTTAGAAATCACGAATTAATTTTTTTTATGGATGCTATCGTGAGGAATATACTCAGAAAAATTCTGTAGGAGACAGCTGGTGAAAAACAAAAAAGATGCATGGAAAATGTGGGCAGATCTAAGTCAACCACGAATGGTTTGCCCATGTGCCTCTAACATTAAAGAATACAAAAGAAAGAAATGATTCTAAACTAAATTTGTGCAAGTTGACATTAATGAGAGCCAGTGAAGAAAGATAACTATTGACAATGACACAAACATAAACAAGTCCACTTCCCTCATTCTCGGGGCATGACAACATGGATTTCGAACTTTTGAATTTGCTTCAAAAATTGAACGTTGGACCCTTTTTTTTTTTTTTACATTTGAAAGACCCAAAATTTCTACAAGCATCTTACATTTAGCACTTAGAAGCACCTTGAATTATCCATACTTCTTCACAAATTGAACATTTTACTTTCGCATGACAAGAAATTTTAAGGGATAATTGTCTAAAAAGTACTGAATTTATTGTACGGCGACCAATTCAACCATAAACCTTTTAATAGTGCCAATTCAGTCCTAAACCTTTTGATGATTTGCCAATCGAACTTTCAATCTTTTAATTATTTTAATTGTGTCAATTTAGTCCTAAACCTTATTGAAGATTTGCCAATTCAATAGTATATTTTTTCGATTTGTCAGTTTAGTCATTCGCGACGATTTTGACTAAAAATTGCTAATGTAGATGCTAGTCATCTTAAAATTGTAATAATGCCTATAAAATAACATTCTAGATAATGCCGGGTACTTAAACTTGTAATAATGCCTATAAAATAACATTCTAGAATGTGAAAAACTATGGTTATAAAAAAAAAAAAGGACGTTGGTGATGATAAGTGTACATTGAAATAGGTTTGAGTAATCTTTTGTAGATGCGTCTTGAATTCGATGTCAACTATTTAAGTAATAGTAAATTTGTTATGACAATATATCGTATGTTGTTAAATTAACTCGATTGAAATGATCAGATTATGCTTCATGTGCTTGATGTTGATCTTTTTGATAACTTAAGTAGTTTAATCCGTATCATGATTATATCAAGAGCATATATTAGGTCTCCATCTTTTGTTTTGCCTCCTCCGCAACAGGATAGCAATACATTAGTGCATGTTTCACATACCGATCTGACTATATTTTTATACCTTTTTTTTAGCTTAAAGGAATTAGCAGTTGCTACGCCTGAAGAATCCTTTTTAATTCGTTATCAATAGAGCATGCGTTTTGGTACCAATGAAATTCGTTAATGGTCCGAATGAGGGGTTCGAGAATATTTGAACGCGAGAGCTCCATCGCCGTTAATGATAAATTGAGTTCTTGCCATATGCCCATTTCTATTGTTGCTAGTCTCTAGTCAGTGTCCAGAAACTAGTGACAAACACATCCTCTTCAATTCATCGAGGTCCATGACAGAAACCGAAGAATATTGGAAAATTCTGTTCTATCTTATTCACACTTGTGTTGACGTAATTATAGTACAAGGAAGAAAGATGAAATAGAAAGAAATTATACAAGATTACATTTTCCTATTACGAAACCAATCTGTTCGTAATCATAATCAAATCCCTTCGTATCTTCAATCGTACCTTTCGTATCTTCAATCATTATCTTCAACACTCCCCCTCACTCCGGCGGCTTGTATATGTCGAAGACGCATAGCTTGTTCAAAAGATATGTATGTTGTCTCTGACATAGGGGTTTGGTGAAAATATTGCAGGTTGTTTTGCAGTCCCAATTCCTCTTGTTGTAAGTATCCCTTCTTGGATTTTATCTCGAGTGAAATGATAATCAACCTCTATGTGCTTCGTTCTTTCACGAAAAATTGGGTTTGCTGCTAGCTTGAGTGCAGCATCATTGTCACAAAATAACTCGCTTGGTGCATCAACTTGTACTCCAAAGTTCAAGAGTAAACCCCGTATCCAAACTATTTCGCAAACAGTTTTCGTCACTGCTCGAAATTCTGATTCAACTGATGATAACGAGACAGTTGATTGTTTCTTTGTTTTCCATGAAATCAGTGATCTTCCCAATTTGATGCAAAATTCAGTGATAGACCTTCTATTCATTAAACAAGTGGCATAATCTATATCACAATAGGCTCTCATTTTTATATCACAATCTCGAGATAAAAATATACCAAGTCCTGGACATCCCTTCAAGTATTTCACGACCTTTAGTGCTGCAATCATATGAGATTATGCATGAATTGACTGAGTATCTAAATTGCATAATATATATTAGGTCTTGTCATGGTAAGATATATTAGTTTCCCAACAAGCCGTTGATATCCTGACGGATCTTTTAGTAATGGGTCTTCGTGAGATGATGAACCCGCATCATATTCTTGCATCGTTAATTTGACATTCTGCTCAATCGGTATAACAGCTGGCTTGCACCCTAACAATCTTGCTTCTAAAATAATTTCTAAAACAATTTTTCGTTGATTGAGACAAATTCCCTTGTTGGATCGAGCTATCTCAATGACAAGAATATATTTGGGAGGTCCCAAATCCTTAATGCGGAAGGTAGAGTGCAGATATTCTTTCAAATTTTCAATAGCAAGCTCATCATTTCCCATGATAATTACGTCATCAACATATATCAATAAGTAAATTGATGATGTACCTCTGGTCCACATAAATAGAGCAATCCAGTCCAATGGCCACCGGTTCACTGGTTTCTAGTTCAAGGCCAATGGACAGCTGTGCCAAATCAGATACCATAAAAGATTTCGTGGGACCACTTGCCAACTGCTCTAAAAGTTTAAGCTGTTAGTAGAATGCGTTGCTTAATATTTATAGATCCAACACTCCCCCTCACACTTAGTGTGATCTTTTACCTAGCACTAAGCATGAACAAATATATTGGGAAGGCAAATAAAAGCCTGAAAAGATTTGAATTCAGGATCTCCTGCTTTGATACTAGAAATGAATTATTCTCCTCAGATAATAATACTAGAGGTTCAATTGCTTGGTCTGTTGAATTAGCATTGACTGGCATGAGCGACTCATGTGCAATGAAGATGCATTGAGGAGCCACATATATATCTTCTTTCGACAAAAAAGGTCTATAATCAGGGGACGATAAGGATTGTTGTGACGAAGCTATCATTTCTTGGAAGGGGAACACAACTTCGTGGAAATAGACATCCCGACTTGTAAAGAAGCGTCCTGAGGATATCTCCATAACTCGATATACTTTATGTAGAGAAAGGTATCCCATAAAAACACATTGAAGGGCATGAGGATCCATTTTACCCCGAGTACATAACATAGACAGCCAAATACTCTTCAATGATCGATCTCGGGCTATTTTCCAAAAAGCATCTCAAAAGGAGTTCGTCCTTCAAGAATTCGAGTTGGCACGCAGTTGATTAAATAAGCTGCCGTGACTATACAATCTCTCCAAAAGGTTTCAATAATTGAAGCTTGATATTTTAGTGCTCGAGCTACTTCTAAGAGATGTCGATATTTGTGCTCTACAACCCCATTTTGTTGGGGGTGTAAGTGCGAGAGCTTTCATAGAGTATCCCACGAGAGGATAGAAAAGAATTGCATTCGCTAGTGAAAAACTCGCGTCCATTATCTGTACGAATTCTTTGGACAAGTTTGTCGAACTGATTTTTAACTAAGGAAATGAATTTCGACAAATGAGAAAAGGTTTGACTCTGTGATTGCATAAGAAAAACCCAAGTGGCTCGGGTATAATCATCAACATTAGTGAGGAAAAAACGAGATCCATCACGATGTGGAGTATGGTAGGGACCCTAAATGTCTATATGAATCAATGAAAAAGGACTAGTAGCTCGAGTTGTACTAATCGGAAATGATTAGGGCGGGTTGGACATCTTGGATGAGGAAAACTAGCATTATGACCCAGACGTTGATGAGAAACAAGATCTTTATTACTAGTGATAGAATTACAAGAGACATTCTTATAAGAGAATTTCGAAAAATCGGCCTAGAAATATAATCTACTCGAGCCCATCATTTTTCCGGTCGAAAGGTCCTGAAAGAATCAATTTTCGGAATTGAATGTTGCACAACAAGAATTATCCTTACAGACTTTTAAACAGAGATGAGATTGAATTCAAAATCAGGAATATAAAGGACATTTTTTAGAATGATGTCTGGGATAAGATGAACAGTACCAATTTTATTAATATGAGTGGTGTTTTCATTTGGAAGACGCACTGACACAGAAGAGTAAGGTCTTGTGTGAACATAAGAAAAGAATTTCTCATTGCAAACTATGTGATCACTAGCACCCGAATTAATTATCCATGCATTAACTGTAATTGAATTGACTTTTGAGAAAAGAGTACCTGAAAAACTATGTGATCACGGGCTGAGATTGTGTATGGCGCAAGCCCGGATTGATTGATTGTGTATGGCGCATTTCAGATCTTTGACTTGCTTCTTCTCGGGATGTGCCATGTTGAGTCCACGTCTGATTCGGTGCAGCTGTCCATTGGCCCTGAACCGGAAACCTGTGAACTGATGGCCACTGGACTGGATTGGGAATTTGAACTGGACCAAAAGTATATCCAACAGGGTATTGGGTGAAAGATCGCTCATCTTGGGGCGGATCGTTTTGATCTGATGTTTGATTTCGAGGTGAGTTTGACGTTTCTTTCGACGAATGATCGTGAATTTCAGTGGAGCTGGTGTTTTGATCTGTTGTCATGGTATCGTAGGAGTGGATTCCTACCGGTTTGCTGACTTGTTTTGCAAATTGTAGGTTGCAACAACAGATCAGAAAAAAAACGGAGGCAATACCAGAAGATAATTTGCGGAAGCTAGGCCAGGATAGAGGGCTCTGATACCGTGACAGAAACCGAAGAATATTGGAAAATTCTGTTCTATCCTATTCACACTTGTGTTGACGTAATCATATTACAAGGAAGAAAGATGAAATAGAAAGAAATTATACAAGATTACATTTTCCTATTACGAAACCAATCTGTCCGTAATCATAATCAAATCTCTTTGTATCTTCAGTCGTATCTTTCACATCTTCAATCATATCTTCAACAATCCATACATTCGTACTTCCACTTGTGGGACGTTATTTAGAAGACATCTTAATATGATTCCTAGTGGCGTGTGATTTAGTCGTGATTAAGTCGTGATTAAGTTTTATAATGTAAAAAATAAGGAAGGCATAGCTACGACTCTTCTGTTAATAATAGATAAATCCAAGAAGTGCAAAGTACACATCCACGCACCATATAAAATGTAAATGGATCGTCACTCTTTTCGAGTAACATAAAAAAAAAAAGGATCCTAAATAAGTATCATATTTTCCATTTTTTAGATCATTTTGGCGCTGACAACATGTTTCAATGTGCCACTCATTTTTCGTGCTGAAGCTAATGCACATTGCACATGGGCCAATTAAAATCTATCCTCTCGATCCCCAGAGGAAAATCGACAAAAGGGTTTTGTTAACCTTTGAGCACAAGTACTCAAAACTTCTTGCATTAGCCGAATTAACTATTCGGCTCAGTCTATAAATTCTACTGATCTGTCTTAATTAACGACGTCGCTCTGTACGACAATAACAATAGGTAGGGTAAGTCCTTAATTTTTAGTAAGGATCAGCTAGTTCTTAATTGCTTAGTTAGGGTTTAGTTCCATTGTTAACCTAATTATGGGCGATGGCCAGATGGAGGCTAGAGTTGGTTGGCCAACTTTTTTTAGTCACTATTTGGATTGTGCACCTGAGAAAGAAATATTCGAGATTATTTCAATTTCGTACGTCTTGCTTGGACGATTCGACTTGAGATATCTTCCTTTAGGATAAGAATTCTTCACTAAACTTTTGATTTATCTACTTTTTCTTTAAGAAAGATTGCATCAAGATTGTCATGTATGAATAATGGCAGAAATATGAGGACTTCCGAATGCACGCATCGCGTCAATTCTCCATAATATAGACCAAAGGTCCATTTGTTTTACTAAAAATTCTTTATTGTTGAAAAGTATTTTCCCAATCAATTGTTTTCTTGCGTTTGGTTTTGCTGATGATGCAGTTCGAGAAAATATTTTACGGTGCTTATTCACCCGACCATAATAGATAGCCAAAAAATTTACAAAGTGAAGACGAACGGTTTTACAGATTCTTAATAGAAACTGCAAGTTGAAATCAGTCATTATCACAAGAAAGATGCCATTCATATATTGGAATAAAACTCGACAGATCGAGAGGTACGTAGAAGGCTTTCACGCCTAACAAATCCTAAATAACAACAGAACAAGACAAAAAACCAGAAGTAACAATGCACAATCTATAGCTAAAGGCACACTTCTCATCCCGCAAGCATAGACATGTTATCGTAGCTAAAAGCAATTCAATCCTAAACATTTTATTTTCAATTAATTCCTAAACTATTTACATTTATATCAATCTAATCCATCTGGCCCGTGCTGAAGCAATAATTTTAATTTTTAATTTGTTTCAATTTCTTTTTTTAATTTTTTATTGTCTTTCTTTCTCTAGGCCGGTTGGAGAAAGAAAATTATTTGAACAAAATATTATTTAAAAAGTTTATAATTGAATGGAAACACAATTATAATATGTTTAGGACCTTTATGATAATTTTTCCGATAAGAAATCTGAAAGCATTTTTCTAATATAGCTTTGCCGGAAACAAAAGCACCCAAGATATTATATTATCCTTTTATTCTTTTCTACTATGTCATTTGACAAATCTCTAGTATTAGATGATCTTATATTATAGTCTTGATTATTGCGAGTAGGATGATTGATTTCAAGATGTTCCGGTTCCCACTTGAATTGAGAACCAAACCACAGGGAGCCACCCCGTTTGTGAAACTAGAAACCAGGCCTAATCACATTGGAATCAGATCTAACTAAACCGGCAGGTCCTAGTTCGGCTCCCAGGTGTGGTGTTTTTTTTTCCCTCACGTTTTTATTTTTTTCTCAAAAGTTCCTAAATATATTGAAAATTATTTTAGTGTAGGATGAAATTACTAATTATAAGGAAGTTACTAGTAAAAGAGTATATTAACCCAACAAATAATCTACACTTTTTACCCTTGCTGAATAAAAAGTACATATAATTTGGGCCGGTTCCGCTGGTTTAATCCGATTCCTCTCTAGGAATCTGGAACCAGACCACACACCCCTAATTTGTGAGCCCATGGCCACTATCTGGTGCTACAGTAGATGCTAATCATGGGCCATGGCGTGGGTGGATCACATAATTGGTTTAAGTAACATAGAGGCCTAATTGCAACATGTTCAATACATATCAAAACTAAGTCGATAATTGAGTAAACAGGATTTTAAGGAATTTACTTTTCACTTGCGCCGTCAGTTGATTCAATTCCAAAGACAAACATCAAACCAGTCAAAATTGAATTTCGATCTTTTGACATACAAAACCAAACTATTACTATAAATTGAATGTGAGGATGATAAGCTATTGACCAACGTAATTACAAGTAAGGCCGGCAATTTTAGTGTTCACGATACGAACATGACACAAGGAAAAACACGAATGATTGAAAGAAATTTCGAACACGACATAACATAATATCACACAACAAGACATTCCTTACTTTATATATGTTGACACTAATTAATAAGAATTAACATGTTCCATAGCATATAATGAAAGCAATGAGTCTATAATTACCATAAAGCTACTAGTTTCGTGGCATCATGTCAAGTGATTGATAGAATAGTGTTTATGTCATTTTCCTTGTGGTCAAATTTGAAAACGACTCGAGGAATCGCTGTGTTAAAGAAATATGCTCGATACATAATGCAAAATCAATATCTTGATGGCCTATCTTTCTTTTAATGTAAGACTCAACTTGTATACGAGAGTGACGAGGAATCTATTAACTCAGGACAAATTGTACCCGTTTCTAAGAGGAAAACATGTTGGAGCTTTTAAATGAAAGGTAGTTGTCACGGAAAATTATCAAAAAAAATCCTAAATTGATTGCAAATTGTATCAATTCAACCATATACATTTTTTTGCCAAATGAGTCTTAAACCTTTTGTATTTGTATCAATTCAATTAATCCAATCAACTTAGGCCGGTTAATGCTAACGTAACACTATCGATTCCGATGTGACAATTTTCAATAATAATATTTCAAATTTTTATTTATTATTTATTTTTTCTTTCTCCTTTTTCTTCTAGTTGATTGCCTCTGGCCGGTTGACGAAGGAAGAAGGAGAAGAACAAAATTAAAAAAATTAAAATACAATTAAAATTGTCATGTCAGCGTCGCCCAACATCTACATTAGCATAGTCAGCCAAAGTTAGACAAAATTAGCACAAATACGAAAAGTCTAGAATTCAATTGGCAAAAAAAAAGATTTAAAACTAAATTAGAATAATTTCAATATATTCAAAAAGAAATTATAATCGTCGTTGTCATGATACAAGTTGGTACAGCTATTGACATTTTCACTTTTGCCATAGAGTACATTGCACCATTCATTAAATAATTCCAAACCTATCATAGTAGATAGTGAGTCTCCCAACCTACTCAATAGCCTTTTAAATGCTGCTAATCCAATTTAGTTTTTCCAGTTAATCTAGTGAAGGATGATTATGCTAAGCACTATCTGAAAATGACATGGAAGTATAGTTGGAAGAGAGGTGATCAAGTCAAGACATAATGAAATGCAACATGTTTAGTATATGCTGGTTCTTGATTAATATATTACTTGTAAGATTTGATAAGCCTACAACCGATTGCTCTAAAAACTTAAGAGCTCTGGTCTTTTGTCTAGTACTAAGCGTGAACAAATTCATTGGCGAGGCAAATAGGGGCTTGGAAAGATTTGAACTCAGGACCTCTGCTTTGATACAATGTAAAATTTGATAAGACCACAACCGACTGCTCTAAAAACTTAAAAGCTCTAGTCTTTTGCCTAGTAATAAGCGTGGACAAATTCATTGGAGTCTTTTGCCTAGTACTAAGTATGGACAAATTCATTCGGGAGGCAAATGGGGACCTAGAAAGATTTGAATTCAGGACCTCTGCTCTGATACCATGTAAGAATTGATAAGACCACAACCGACTGCTCTAAAAGCTTAAGCTATTGGAAGAAGGCGTAGTTTAATATTTATGTATTTCAACACTACTTTTGTGAAATGGGTCACTGATGTACGCAAAGAGACACATTGAGAAGTGATCGTGGCACACTAAGGAGCCCATGACACTAAAAAAAGAAGAAGAAGCTGAAATCACAAAAGGTGAGTTGGTGAAAAGCAGAACAATTGGATAGGTTATAGGGTTTTTAATTTTCCACTGGCCTTTTTTCCAAATAAAATTTGAGATAAAGCATGGATTTAGGAGCTGGTTTTTTTTCTTGACAATTGAATTCCCTGTTAGAAAAAGGGGCCAATACCAAAAAAAATCTCTAATTTTAGTATTTGTGACAATTATATCCAAATCTTTTTTTGTCTCATAAAAAATCTTTAACTTTTACTTTTGCCTCAATTCTATCACAACCCAATTTTACCAACCTAGTTCCTAAAAAACCCACAATTTTAGCATATGTCACATATTATATTCAAAATATTTTTTTAACTCATAAAAAACCTTCCACTTTTACTTTTGTCTCAATTTTACCTCATTAACCTTCGGTCTATAATCACCATTTACGTAGCATTTTCACGTCATTAATGAATTATACCTTAGTAAAGCTGATATGAAAAAAAATTTAAATTTTTTTTCTGTTATTTGTTTCCCCTACATATTGTCAGGAGATATGTAGTCATTCAAGATGACATGTTTTGTATTCTCTTCGGCATTCAATAACCCAAAAAAATGCTAGACATAAAGATATTCTGACCAACTATTTAAAATTTTATGCTTCCAAATTTTGAAAATTCATTGATAATTTGGAGAGAAAATTTGAGCCACGTAGGGTTAACTAATGATGATTATGAATAGAAGATTGACGTTGGTAGAATTGGAATAAAATTAAAAGTTTGTGATTTTTTAGGAGATAATAAAATATTTTGAATATAATTGGGACAGATACTAAAGTTGAGGAATTTTTTTTTTCGGATATTAGACTGGTATAATTAAGACAAAAGTAAAAGTTGATGGTTTTTTATGAGACAAAATTTTTTTTGGATATAATTGACACAAACGTTAATTTTTTTTTTTTGGGTATTAGGCCTTAAAAAATCATCTAAATTTGATGGATTTACGCCGTTCCTAACTGCATGTAATTGCTGGAATCTGCATCGAATTTGATCTTGAATTGTTGTTCAGATTTGACCTTTACCGCCCATCAATCTTGACCTAATTCAAGGTCTTGCATCTTTTCATTGCTTTTCAACTTTCCTGCCAACCTTTGACCAAAAAAAAAAACTTTCCTGCTAAACCACAAACCACTCCCCCACCAAACACGCCGGCGCACCTGTAGATTCCTTCCTACTACTATTCACGTTATCAAGCGATGTCGGAGTCTTAACAAATATAGGACTACAGAGCATGTAATTGGTAATTCATAATTTTGAGGAAAACAAAGTATAGTTTTTGCTATCATCCCAGTACCTACCGGCGACTTAGACTGCGTACCTAAAGTTAGCTCTTTGTTTTTTGCCCTAAATACTACGTACATCTAGTAGACTCGTTATATCGGTGCAAATACTGTTAATTCACATTCCAATTTAGGGTTAAAATTACAAAAATCCCCAAAATAGTATATTTATGATACATTTATCACAAATTAAATTTTTAGCCAGCAACCCTTAACTAATTTTTTACCATCAAAGATCACAAATTAAATTTTTGGCCACCAATCCTTGACTAATTTTTTTTACCATTAAAGACTCCAAATTGGTACACACGTGAAAAAGTTACCCGCCATTAATTTTCGTTAAATTAGATTAATATCATAAAAATGCTCAAACTGGTACACTTGTAACAAATGAAAGGTAAAATTCCAAATTGGTACACCAGTTGCCAAATGCAATTTAATTCAACAATTTAACGATAATTTTGATGTAAGCTAAGGGAGAGTAAATATTCACAATTGTACCAGTTTGAGGTCTTTGGTAGTCTCAGATTTATCATAAATATACCAGTTTGGACTTTTTAGCTGTATTAATCCTAGAAATTATTTTAAAGACTAAGGCATGCAGTATAATAATTTGGTCTTTCCTCATAAGTACATCTATATATACGTTATGACCCAAAATAATAATAATAATAATAATATTGCCTCAGTTGTGTATATAATTCTGGAGCACATTGGAGCGCTTATCTATTTGTGAAAAAAAATGAAGCATACCAGCTATAAATTTACTAACTAGGGGAGACCCTTTCTTAAAGTAAGATGTAAATATAAATTATAAAGAAAAGGAGACTGATTAGGACATTATGAATAATCTTCAATAGAAGGATTATGTTTCTAATTATAAGCGTAGAAACTGTAAGAAGGTTTAATAAAGAGTATTAATTAGACGGTGCCCGTAATTAATATTGGCAGTCGACTGAAGTTTGTTATGTACGTGTCATGATCAGATGACCAAGTAGTATTTAATATTTCGATTAGTCTTAGGATGGACTTTAGACCGAGCGCTTAGCTTAATTTAATGTACGGCTCTCCCTCCCTCTCTCCCTCCCCCCCTTTGCCTTGGCCACTGCCGTGCCCTGCGTCACATCTCATCGTGGTTCGTTTGACTGCCATTGCATGTTGCTTCCCTCGCCTGTCGCCCCATCGGCCTGTTTCAATGGCCGGTGGGGGACCTATTGTGATGCGAGGGTCAGCGGGGGTCGCTTGGCTCAGACAAATTTTTGTAGCGACGACGCCTAAACGCGTAGTGTGCACTGTGCAGAACACAAGAGGAAAGAGAAAGGGCAGCATTGGAAACTAAGAAAGGAGAGAATGGGGAAAAAAAAACAAAGAAGAAAGAATTAACACTTTGCGGAACACGACTGATCTAAAATGATCCATTGTAAGCCTGAAATAATTAGCCCATGAAAGATGTTTTCATGGTGGACAACAAATAATATCCATTTTCTCCATTCCTGGCCAAGATTGTCTCTTGAAGTGGAGGGACATTAATGTGGCCCATCCCAGAATGATGTCAGTTTCCAGACAAAGAAGTAAATGAGCACAACCGGAATGAAGAACTATAGGACAGAAATCCGCACGAAGTACTTCGATTCTACGTCCTTCTTCTTTTAAGTGAGTCATAATAATCACTAAATCCCCACTTAATTTTTTTTTTTTAAACACATGCATGTTACAAGTACATAGTTTACAAATCATGCTGAATATGGAAAAATGTTACGTTTGGAGAGAACCAAGAACATTACCCATCCACATGATCTAAGTGATCATTCCACACCAGACAATAGCTCAAGATTACTTCAACAACCCCTTTCGCAGAAACGTAAAATTATTCTCACAAAAAGCAGCGTTCAATCTATAGGATCGAATCTTCTGCACCGTGTAGGATAGCAGCGAAAGGCCCCAAACCCGTGCTCGTCTCGGCGAGGTCGGAGACCCAATTATCCATGGCCAATCCTTCTCTCCACCAGTCATGTGCCTGTCCAGGAGAAGCACCTCCAACGTTGTTGCCCTGGCTCGTTCCCTCGTTCTCAACCGTGCTCATCACTTGAGACGTATTCTCAAACTCGTTGAGCCTGAAATCTGTACCATAAAGAATATCCACGAGGTCCAACTCGCCGACGGTGCAGTCCACCATGAGCTGCTCCAAGTTGGGCTCTTCCCTAGACGTGGAAGCTGGCGACGAGACTTCGCTCGATTGGTGTTCCGAAGATTGCCCGCTCTTCGCCGTCTCGCCGGTCGCTGGTGGCGGTTCCGCATGGTGGAGCATGGAGTCTCCGACCAGCACCAGGTTCCGAGTCACGTCCCGCATTACAGAGGAGGTGGCCATCGTGTTGGTCTTCTCAGTCGTGGAGAGGCTTGGCTTCATCCCTCCTTGTTCCCTCTTGGCTAAGTTGGAGTTCCAGTAGTTTTTGATTTCATTGTCTGTTCGCCCTGGAAGTCTTCCCGCAATGAGTGACCATCTACACAGATGATTAACTTTCTGTGTCATTAATTATCCATATTTTATTAAGCAGAAAAGGTCCTTAATCAGTCCTACTCACGAAGATGACGTGATGTTGTGCACGTGCATGCATGAACATATATGCAAACGATAAGCACTTGATCAATTAAGCGACAAGGCATCAGCCAAAAAGATACGACAACTTCAACCAGAAATGCATTTGCCGAAAGCATTTAATGAGTAAGAAAGAAAGGCGATGTGCTTTATTTATATGATACAACAAGAGAAAACTTCACCAAATCGCTTATCGATGACACCCAATTTAAACAAGAGATCTTCTGATTGCAAATTCCACCTCAAGCAACAAGAAGAATTTCTAGTTTCTCTTCCCCACGGCTTGCTCAGGGAACTAAAGCAGGGCAAATATGAAGAAAGACTGTATAAACAACCTGTTGCCCAAGAGTTTGTGAAGCCTGATGATGAGGTCTTCTTCATCGCTGGTGATGTTGCCTCTCTTGATGTCAGGCTTCAGGTAATTCAGCCACCTCAGCCTGCAACTTTTCCCACATCTCTTCAGACCTGCACGGAAGAAGATGATAATGATGACCCAACCAAAGATCAATCGACCACGCACCATCCCCATCCAACAAAACCCTAGCCACTGCCTCTCCGCTTTCTCAGGAACTCTACCGAGAAAAAACACAAAATCCAAAATAACAAAACAGAGCACGCTTAACCGAAGATCAGGACTCGTATTGAGGCTCACCTGCTTTTTTGGGAATGCTCCTCCACTTCCCCTCTCCGTGAAGCTTGATGTAGTCCGTGAGGATCATGTCTTCATTAGCAGTCCAAGCCCCTTTGTTCAACCCTTCCTCTTTTGAGCAGCATGGACGCCTTCCCATCGCTGCAATTCTCTCTCTCTCTCTCCCTCCTTCTGTCTGTGTTTTTCTGAGAGCTGATCGCTCGTGTCTTCGTTTTGTGGCAACTTTTCTACAGAGAGTGAACCACTTCTGCCCTCTTACATGTGGAAAGATCCAACTGGGTTCTTTATAGAAGCCTCTCTCTCTCTCTCTAAGTCTCCACTCAATAATACTTTGGTAAATTTAAGAAAAAGCAATGCAAAAACTCAGATAAAGAGCCCCCGTTCAGATCTGACAATTCGACGTCTTTCGAAAAGGATAAAATTAAGAAATAAACAAGTCGCACTGGTGCTTGACGTGGACCTGCAGGCCGATGAGTTCGGAACCCAGCTCTGCCTGCCGGGCGCTCCCCCTCTTGGAAAAAACCGAACTAATTTTTGCTTTCACCATCATGACATGTCCCTCCCCGAAGCACCACGTGACGGCTACGGCCCATTTTTGGGCCGGACACGCGTCCCCCCGTCGTCTGACATTACGTAGGACTGATTATGGCTCTCAGTGCTTCGCTAGCTGTATGCTCAAGCGCTCGGCAACGCCATGATTATGTTAGTCTGATGATGTTTTTTCTTTTCCTTAAAGTGGGATGATAAAATAACCACGACATGCATCTAACTTTCGCAGCGATTTTCTAGGGTTCCCGCAAACTAACTTTCCCGGATAAGGTGGTCGTCTAGAAACTTGAAAGTTAGTTGGGGATGAGGAAAAAGACAAACTACCCGCGAGTGAAAGGAGACATATATTTTATCATTGTCCTTTTTGCTAGTATGATAAGGTACCAAGTACACAAGCCATTATGTCCGATTGAATAATATGTCTCGTTTCTTTTTCTTGTTTCTTTTTTAGCTCTTGGTCAACATTGGTATCATGGAGGGTTTCATTCCTCTACTCTATCTCTTCATTCCTTTGCGATCCGATTTGAATCTTTCCTTCTTCTTTTCTTGTCCTTGTTAGGGTTTGGTGTTTCCTCCCTACAAGGTTTCGAAAGAAGGGTTAGTGAAGTTTATAATGAGGCCATGAACCATGGTGGTGTAATGTAATCATGGGGATAAGTGGAAAACTTAGGACTGTTATATCAAGCGAGTCACGTTATCAAGATATGAACTTATAGTTGCAAGATCTGCTTTTTTATTAACTTTTTGGTCTTTTGCAAAGAGAAAATTACGGTTGACCCAAGTATGGCCGAGTTGATCAAGAAATGGATCATTTATTGTCAGGTCCTTAATTTAAATCTCTCAACTCGCGCTCCATGACTTAAGTGGGGGTTGCGGTTAGTAGTTGTCGTGCTAGTCCCCCCGAGGAATAGTCGAAGTGCGCGCAATCTGGCCCGGACACCTCGATCATAAAAACACTTAACCCAAGTGGTCAATTCTAAGAAATAGTAAGAAAAGGAGGAGTGCCCGGTGAAAGTTGAACCTCTACCAAAACAACTAAGCAACTCATTCCTAAAGAAGAAGAAATCGAAATTTCAGGAAGAGATTGTCCGGTGAATATTAAGATGTCATTGTGAAAATAGAATAGCTAAATAGAAAGAAATAAGAGGGGGTGGGTGGCGAGATAGTTATTTGTCTTATAACTTTGACATAAGGCAGAGAAATCAATGAGCCAACTACGAGTTATTACTCGATCAACTCAATTTAAGCAAAGCTAAATTCCCCAAAAGAAGTACTCACTCTGGTCAGTAGTCATTTCAAGGGTCTGAGCTTACTTAACTAGTGCCATCGACCCACAAGCTATATCTCATTCGAGCAGTGACTATCATGGTTCATCATTTTGCGCGAATTGCACTTAATTAACAATAAATTATGTCTCACAAAAGTGCATTAATCGCGATTCGATTCTAATGAGACACAATTGTAGAGCGCTGTAATTCTGATCTACAAGAGGAGCAAGAGGGGAGGATTGTACTATCTCGCTCAAAGTCAGACTGATTTCACCTCGTCATAGACAGACCCGTGATCGTTTTCCCAATTTAATCCTTTTTTGTTTTTTTTGCTGCTCCAATGAAATAATGATGCCGATTGACATGCGTCAAATTCCTTTGGTAGTCAAAAGATGAAAATCAGTTTAGGGTCTTTTCTTAAATGTCAAGTCATAGGCACTTTCCCGCTATTCATATTTGTGACATTTAGGTGTCATGACATTTACCGAAACATTCCATTTGTAGTATATTTGTTGTGCTTTCGAATTCGTGTGAAAGAATACTTCTATACGTGGAGTACTGTCGTGATATGCTATATCATCACACATTTAATCGAATCCAATATTTCAAAAATGAAAGAAAAACTTCAAAGAAGGTCCTACTCGTCAGGCAAAAAATGTTATCCTCCATATAGTACGCATCAATCGGCGGCAAATACACGCATATATTTATATAGGCTTGCTTTAATAATATATTTATATCCTTGGTATTATAAATATATATGGCACGTGCGTTTTTGACCAGCACATACATTGCATGCTGGTCGAGGTGCTTGGGCGAGAGGTTTGAATGGAAGTGCGGTGCACCATAACAATGCAGGTAAGACGCAAAGAGAGCCATCTCCTTTTGGGACCGCTGGGATGCAAAGATAGTCGACCATCCAATCTAGTTTTCATACTTGGCAACATTGCATCTTAGAACTTATTATTATTATTATTATTATAGCTACCTTAGTAGACCAAATTCCTTCTAATTATTGTAGGATTATTAGTGTTCTCGCTTCTCGACTTTCCCATGTTAATTAATAACATTTACGTTCGGATTACACTTTAGTTCAATTTTCTTATATTTAGGACATGTTATAAATTGACTAGAATTCAGGTGATAACCTCCACTTTTCTAATGTTTATTTCATCAGGAAAGTAGGTTTTCTGGTTACACAGCAAAAAGACCTATTTTTTCGTTTCTCCGACTCTATCCTATTCCTTGCTTTCCTCCTCCTGTGTAATAATTTCCGACCATTTTCTCTAGGCGCTCATATTCTACATCGTACTTACATTGACTCAAATACGTCTAATCATCTGAAAATTATGACTTGATTCGGTTCATAAAATCTGAAAAAAAAAAAAAACATCCCTTGATCATAACACGCAATAATTCTACATCATCTACAACAATATCCCTCGTTGTATATCTTTTCTTCTCGTTTGCAAAAAGATCTCCTCCATGTCCTGGTTCCTAGATGGAAACCCATCAACCGTTATGAATCGACTCTACGTCGAGATCCGTGTTGCTTGTGTCTATAGTTTATACTCAATCAGGAAGAAATTTGCTATGGCAGAAGCGCTTTTTCTCCTATCTTTTAACAACGGATTTCTATAATGAATATAATTGTGAGAAATATACTTAGAAACAATTGATGAAAGGAGATATATTCTGATCAAGGAGACAGCTGGTAAAAAAAAAAGGGAAGCATGGAAAATTGGGGGAAGATCAAAGAACACAAAAGAAGGAAATAGTTCTAGATCTGTGCATGATGAGAGGCAGTGAAGAAAGGAAAACGTGGATTTTGTTGTTATTTGGCTTGAATTTTGGTTTGAAAGTTAAATGTTCGAGCTTTTTTTTTTTTGACATTTTGAACGCCGCAAGTTTTTAAAAGCAAGTTAAATTTTAGCATTTGGAGCCACCATGAATTTTCTATACTTCTTCACAAATTAATAATTTTACTTTATTTGGACAGGGCTTATCGAATAACTTATATACCAGATTAAGCTCACCCCAAACCGCCTTTTTTCCTTTGATGGGCCGGAAATCCTAAGAGAGCATTTGTTTTGTGAAAAATGAATGATTTGAAATATATTTTTCAGAAATGAATCTTTTGTATCGCTTACAAAAATGAACGAACGAGAAAAATTCTCATCGTCCGCAAGAATATTTAGGCATAACTTGTTGTCTATGATGAAGACATTTTTCATTGGCTAATTAAATTAAACAATACAATCGATTATTTTTAGGAGATTTTTTTTTTCAAATTGTTCATTCCTCGCAAAACAAACGGAAACTAGATATTAGACGGTTTTTGAAATAATGCTGGTTAACCTACCTTGTATATCATTCCTACAGAACATAATCTTCATTGGGAAAAACAATTGTGTATAAAAAAAAAAGATGTTGGATAGTGATGAGCATACACCGAAAGATGTTTGAGTAAACTTTCGTGGATGCGCGATAATTTCAATGTCATTGCGTAAATAGAAACGATCAATTTTCTAACAATAACAACAACATACTATCTTTCATTAAATTGACTAGATAGAAATGACCAGATTATGCTCAATGTGCTTGATAATTGATCAATCTTTTCGATTATTTAATTAGACTAATCTCTATCCTAACTACATCAAGAGCAATGTATCTAGTCTATATCTTTTTACACCCTCCGCGACGCGGGATCTAAGAATATTTGAACACGGGCCGTCCGGCGTGGTCGCCGACTAAATTAAAAGCGATGAAATCAACTAGTCATCTTCTAATTGTAGGCCCGAGAAGAGAAAAAGACATTGTCATATTCTACTTTAACAAATCAAAGGGCAGAAGTGACTTATAAAATTGCCAAAATTAGGATACTTGGCTGCTCGTCGTGAAAGGGTCACCAACCATCACCGCCAATAATAAATGTGTCCATTCCCATCGGCCCATTTTTCTTGCCAGTGCTCTGTTACAAACACGTTGTCTTCAATACATCCGGGTCCCTCCGCTCATATTTCCAAAAAAGAAAAAGAAAAAATTACCCCATCAATTCTAAATATACTGTACAACTACAAATTTAATCATAAGCTTTTTAACTGTATCGGTTTAGTGTAAATCTTTACGTGACATTTCAACGTAGTCTTTCTTCTTCTGTAAATACTGAATCATGATAAAGTTTTACACAGTATAAAAATCGGGAAGGTGTTACGACTCTGTTGTTAATATTAAAACTAATTTAAAGCACAAGCATTTTTCAAGATAAAAGAGGCTTCTTAAATATTCATGAAGAAATTAAAAGAGTAAAAATAGTTTATTAAATGCATGATGGAGCAGCACTCTTTTCCAGTAACTTCTGTAAAAAAAAAAAGGATAATAAACCCTAAAAACATGTCATATACTTTCGTGAATTTTTAAGGCATTTAGTCACTTACCAGTTATGGCTATATCCTAAACTCAATCGGAACAATCATACAGAAAATATAAAAAATGACACACGAGTTTATTCAGGTTTACCCCAGAAAAAGATGACAGTGGAACCCTCACCCGTTGTCCGGGCAGCGAGACTTCCGTCATTCCAAGCACAAGGGTCACATGTCGTTCTCTGCACAGGGGTTACATGTCGTTGGTTCGTATTTCAATTTTTTTCAAGCTCACGTGGGCGTACTTGATATGAGAAACAAGAGTCCCTAAAGTATTCGCCAACTCCAACATCATTTACCACATGTAACCTACTAGTCTACTACTGTTCTTTGTGCTAAAACTCATGCACATGCGCCCGATTAATTTCTCCTCTCAATCCCCGAAAGGAAAATCGACAAAAGGGTTTTGCTAGCCTTTGAGCACATGAGTTCTACACCACTTGGTTTAGAAATATATTAATCATTACCAATGCATGTTCAAATTCCAAAAGTATAATCCCTAGGGAAAAAAATCCAAAAGCATAGCATCTTTCACCAAGAATTATTTATTCACTATAAACATTGAGAGATAAGGTGTTGTTCTCTTGATTAGCAACGTAAGTGTACGTATCGAACAAGTAATAAAGTGATGAATAAAAGTATCGTTCTCACGGAGATTATAGACAAATCAATCAAATTACTTACTAAATGTGAACAATTCTCAAATTTATCTAACCAATGAAAGATCCGATAAAGTACTAAAAAATTTCAAAGAAAAATAAATTAGTCAATGCAACAAACCAAAACAGAAATTAGAAATTTCGAATATAAAGAAGCAACAAACAACGGATATCTATCAAAAATGAAAAATGTTAGAGCATCCAATTTCACTTAACCAATCAAGATTAATTAACCAATCTCATCATGCGATTAAATTGAATTCATAGTGTGATGGTAGAAATTCCTAATGTAAATCGCCATCATTGGTCCGGTATAGCAACTCTAATTAGATTTAGCAACCTACACTTGATCCATGTGAATTTAAGTAAATCCAAACACATTGAGATCTATGAACGTTCCCGGATTCAATAAACCACCCTCGATTTACCTACTACCGAAACCACACAAAAAGCATAAGATATCTTTATCTATGATGAATTCATGGCTATATATCATAAAACACTTACATGTAATCTACTTTTGATCTCAAACATACAACAAATATCATTCAAGTGGTGGTCAAGCACTTAAAAGCATTAAGAGCAAGATATATAACTCGTACATATGAATTCTATAATTGCATAAATGAGTACGAAAAATTAATCCATCATAGTTAAGTTACATCGTAGCTCTAACAAGAAGTAGTCTAGAACATAATGAAAAGTAAACTAAAAATAATAATTAAACTAAACATGATGAAGAACTAGAACAAATGCACCAAGAATAATCGATGATTCACTTTGAATTCGTCTTCTTCTTCTTCATCTTCTTCACTTGGCATCTGGCATTGAAAGGAAGATTAGTAGAAAAATTGAGCGTCGTCTTTAGGAACGTCTCTTCCAAAAAAAAAAAAACTTCTTCTTCTTTCTCTCCAATATATCACGTTTCTCATTTTCTTTGCCTTCAAATGGATATCTTTTTGATTTCGAGAAAAAGAAATCTGAACCGCATTCTTAATTTAGCTTTGGATTTTGAATATTTCCCCAAGATAGGTTTAATTCTCCTTGATTTCAAATTCGCATATTTGAAGATTGTGTTACTTACAAAAGCAATTAAAATTAATAAGTAGATATCAAATTCAATTAAAACAAAACAAATATTAAGTCTAAAATAGTAAATAAACTCTATATAAAATAGAGTTATCAGTTATACATGTGCACCTCATGACTTACATGGGCTCTCATGACAACACTTGGGGTATAAAATTTATAATCCAAAATTACTTCCGGAGCATAAATTCGTTTGACAATGCAACTTTTGGTGAAGAAATCCATTTGGTTACGCAACTTCATTTTTCTATTTCTAGAGTATTTTTTTATTTTTGCTCCAGAAGTAAATTTGGAGCCACTTGAAGAAAAAAAAAATTTCTTCAAAAGTAGGAAAATCAACTTCTGCTCAAAAGATAAAATAGAAAAGTCATGACTTTTTAGAGCAGAAGTGTTGTCATGCACGCCCTAGCTCTAATATAAAAAATTAAAGATAATGATACTCATGACTACAACATGTCCCAATTAATTATTTGTCTTAATTTATAAACTATGGAGATTTCCCTTAGCCGACGTCTCTATGGTGTTGATATATTCCCCTAGATTAGTGACAATAACAAAAAGGTTCTAAGCCAGGCAGGCAGGCAATACGCACCTAACTTAAGACTTTATTTTATTAAGGACCAGCTAATTCTTATTTGTTTAGTTAGGTTTCCATAATTTTTGGTGATGACCACATGAAGGCTGTAGTTGACCCAGTTCTTTTTTTTTTTTTTTTAAATCAATGTTTGGATTGTGCATTTGATCAAATGAGATTCGAGATCATTTCGATTTCGTGGGTCTTCTCGGATGACTCCACCTGGATCATGGCGGGAGCTGTGGGTAGTTGAATATGGGATTCATAGTTCAAGTTGATTTAGGTGTTGAGATAGAATCATAGTAGGATTTGAATAATTGATTGACCTTTGATTTCGTACGGCATGGAGGGGAGATTATAAGCATCTATATCGTCGGATCCATGGAATAAAAAGACATATGGTAGAATCATAATCATAGAATTATTTATTGCAAAAACAATGACACCGGACCTAAACCAGATCAATTAACTATGTGGAAATTGCATTCTTGTTTGTTTCAATGATCCTAGACATAGAAGACAGAGTTTGGGAATTACTAAAAAAAAATGATACTTTATGGGTTCATTCAATTTCTGGAAAAGAAGATTGATTTGATTATCGAGGATTCACGCTCTTTTCTACCTTTCCACTTAAGGACCAATATCGGTCCGCAGACGCCTAATTCCAATAAGTTCAAGAATAACTGAAATTAGGTCGATAATCTGAACAAAGAAGGATTATCGAAGAAATCCCGAGATTATTTTTTGCTTCCGCGATCCGTTGATTCAGTTCCAAATTTTGACAAACATGACACCCAAAATGAAATTGATTTTTGAACATCTCACAGACGGAACCAAACTAATTAAGACAGATAGTTTTTGTGTTATTAATATCTGTGAAAATAGCGCTTTGCCTAATCTAATCATTCATTAACTCGTTTATTCCTTAGGCTGTCTCACACTTAAAAGCATCAAACCAAATGGAACTTTATTTAGTGGTTGGCTTTTGGACTGTGTATGGTAGCCCAAAGATGAAGAACTTGTTTCTGGTCCAGCTCTTCTATGCCATTTCTTGGGCCCAACAACATAAGTTCTCTATATGAGCGTAACCGAAGGAGAACTTTGGCAACAAATGAAGTTGTGGGATAATCACAATCTAACTATTGAAATAATGTAAAATGGGTATTTATTTGCGCGTGGCGAATTATACGTGTATAAGCAAGCTCTATTTACTTTTACGTGCTTATATACACAAATTCGGGCGCGCAGACATTTAATGCAAGGCAAAATGTGTCATGAGGGCATCGGTTTGAGGTTTTTTCATGAGACGAAAATTACTGTGGAGTACCTATGTAATGGGGTGCCAATATGATATTTTTAACGTTATTAACAGCCTTTTTTTTTTTTTACCATGACGCTCGCCGACACTTACTAAAGTGTATTAGCACTGGAAAAAGATCCGTATTTTTGGACTCAAAATACAAATATTATGCTGCAAACACTTGGAAAAACTATTTCATATGTCAAAAGTACGTGGGTATCGGATTCTATGACAACAGAAGGTCATGTGACTCTTCACTTACAGGAAGAGTGTCCAAAAATAATAATAATCTAAGCCTACTACATTGGTGTCAATTCAGTCACAAACCTTTTATCGGTGCCAATTCAATTCTAAACATTTTGCATTAATGTCAATTCAATCCTAAACCCTTTTATTGATGTTAATTTAGACCTAAATCTTTGCATAGGTGCAAATTCAGTCATAAACCTTTTGCATTTCTATTAACTGAGTAAATCCGATCAATTTTGGTTGAAAATTCGCTAATGTGAACATTGGTTGTCCTATGTGGCACGGCTGGCACTAATGTGGATATTTTTAATATTATTTTTATTGATTGAGAAAATAAAATGAAGAAAAAACCAAAAATATTTACCAAAAATAGATTTAAAATAATTAAAAATATCAAAAAAAAAATATTCACGTCAGCGCCAGCTATACCACATATGACAACCAAACATCCACGTCAGTAAATTTCCAACAAAATTGGCTAGATTTACTTAATTAATAGAAATGCAAAAGGAATAGGACTAAATTAGTACCAATAAAAGGTTTATGACTGAATTAATATCGATGCAAAAAATTTAGGACTGAATTGACATTAATTAAAATTTTATGACTGAATCAGTACAAGAGGTTTATGACCTTTTTTGATACTTTTCTCTTTCACTTACTGAGAGATGGTTTCCCATTTTTGACTCTTGAAATTTTTGCAATGTGATTCGGTTTCCTTCTCCATTAACCTCAGACATTCTGAATCCATTCTCTTGGTTCGATTCCTCCATGAATGAAAGCTTGTGTAAATAAAAAGTCAAAATATGAGGCATTCATGCAAATTTTAGTGTCTGATCTGAACAAGAACACCCCTACTTATTATGCTTTTGCCAATTCAATCTCAAATATTTTATATTTTGATAATTGAGTTAATTTTGACTGGAAATCGCTAACGTTGATGCTCACCGTCCTTCATGGTAATGTCGGCATTGACATGGATAATTTTTTTATAGTATTTTAATTTTTTTGCATTTCTATTATTTTTTCTATTTTCTTTCCTTTGTTTTTTTTTTTAATGTGACCGACGGGTGTCGAAGAAAACAAAAATTAGAAAATTTTGGAAAAATATTAAAAAAAGTATCCACGTCGGTGTCGGCAATGTCACGTAGGATGATCACGTTCATGCGGCGATTTTCAGTCATAATTGGTTGATGGACTCAATTGAAAAAAAGTGAAAATATTTATGACTTAATTGACAAGGTATATTAGGTCAAGGGTTGTTTGGACAATATTCCCGAGGTAAGGTTAAATATGTGATTTGATCATTTTCAATCACGTGCCTATCCGCTCTATTGTTGTTTCTATCGCTCTGAAGTTTCAGCTTCCCCAAAAGTTACTTCCTTTTCTTTTCTTTTTCGACATAGATTGTAGTGTGTAAGAAAGTAGTGATTGTTAATGAGAATGAAGAAAAGAAAGACAAGTCGAGATAATATGCTGCCGATGAAAGTCATTGCTAAGTAAGGCTGACAATGTCGGCTTGCGTGGCTCAAATATGACACAAACTAAAAAGCGAATTGTAGAGAAGAATTTGAATATGGCACGACAAGCTTAATGTAATATGTTGACGCGAACTGATACGAATTAGCGCGTTCCCATCGTGATTCAATCGTTTGACATTTAGAAATAAAATCGATATATTTCAGAACTACACAAATTGACACGAGTTACAAAATGACAACGAGACGCCAAAACGAATAGTCAGTCACAAGATTTACTAACTGGTTTCAAGCTTGTAATTACAGGTGCAGGCTGAATTGGTCATCAACGTATGAGACCAGTGGTAGCTAAATCAAGGAAAATTAGTGATTTGGTTTAAAATTATCCGTGAGACCTTGCTTGAGTCTCCACATAGATTATCCTCTCTCTTTTTCGACCGATGCACAGGTCAAAATCAATTCTTGATAGGCTTATTGCATGACTGTTAAAGACTCATAAACATATGTAGTATGCTTAGTATTCCAAAGAGATAAATTCGTGGGAATTTACAAAACATTAATTAGACATCGAAACACAGTCACAAAAAAAAAAATAATAACTAGACATTGAAACACGAGTAGTCAAGATGCGTGTAAAACTAATCAACAAGGATCTAGAGAAAGAAAGAGAGGTGGTGATTTCTTCACAAAAATATAATAAGATGAAGACTGTGACGACCCAATTTATCATTTGATAGCTCGGGAAACTTTTGACAGCACAAAGAAAGTCGGTAGTATATCGATTCAAAGGTACGAAATAAATCTTATTTTTGTCCTTGGCCGAAGGTGACCTCGATGTCCTATATATCTTTATAATTGTAAGACCTGATTTTATAAGAGTGACAAGTATCGAACTTGCTCCTCGCATATTATATATCTGTTTCTGGAAGCAGAAGGTGCTGGGGGCAAAACTGAGGCAGGTCAAGAACATGTGAACTGGCCAAACATGGGCTTAGATTATTTCAATCTCGGTCGTCCGAGGTTTCAATATGACGGAGGGTCACCTCATGATGCGCTGTTAGCGTGATTGATTGAACAACGTCTGTTGACGTTTTTGTTTTTAATTTCTTTTCTGTATATATATTGTGCATAGAGGACATCGCAACATTGTTTAAATAGTTTCAGCTCCATCATAGTAGATGATGAGAGTCTCTCAACCTACTCAACAGCTTCATAATGCTAATAATATAATCAAGATTTTTTTTTTTTTGGTAAAGATAATATAATCAAGATTTTACTTCTTCTTTTTTTTTTTTTGGGTCGGAAGATTTTACTAGTTAATATAGTGTGGAAAATGGTTATACTAAGCGCCAGATGAAAATGACAACGGATTCTGGTTGGAGGACGGATGATCGGGTCAAGACATAATCAATTGCAGGGCGGGGGTCATCAGTGGAGGAGGAGACTTATCAAAGCGTGACCGTACGGTCACCTAACGAACACGTAAATTAGAAAAAAGAGTAAGAAATCACGGAAGCTTAATTGGTGAGAGCACATAAATTGGACAGATTTTAGAGTTTGTAAAATTTCGATAGCCCTTTTTCCAATCAGGTTGGGTTATAAAGATCTACTTACCACTAGAGAGAGCTCTACTTTACAAGTTAGAAAGTCCATCCAAAAAAAAATAAAGGAAGAAGAAAAGGAAGATTAGTTAATAGATTGAGGATGATCGCATGTATATAGAAATCTTATAAATCTCATGGTCAAATAATGTGAGGTTTTTCAAATTTCTTTAAAAATTTGAACGGTTCTTATCATTATTACTTCCAGAGTGATACTCTTTATGTAAGTATATGATGTAGAACAGATAACGCTTAATTATCTTAAAAATCATAATTGGTAAAAATAAAGAAAATTTCACTGATTCGGAGTAAATGATTTCGAATCGCATCAAATTCGACCGGTTGAAGCGAAACGGCCGTCTGATTCAAAGTCACTGTTTTGTGTACAATGTATTTTAGCGTTTCAGAGTCGTTTAGATTACTTTTCAAGCAAATTTTTAATTTAGACAATTTGAAATATTTCGATTATTTGTAATATTTGATTCGAATTCTCTTAAGTCAGTTTAGATATGATTTTGATAATGTTATCTTTTGCAATTCTATTCCCTAAAAGAATCATATCTCTATATATAGGATATCCGCCTTTGTAATATTCATGTTATGATTCAACCAAATTCGAGTATTTATTTGTAATTATTTTATCCAAGTTGGTTTAACTTTGCGTGAGTATAATATTTCTAATGGTCTAATCGTCGCTTTTTGTCTATTTGTTTCTTGTCCTTTCAGTTGCTTTAATCATATGTCGCGTGATAATGTCCCTTTTCTTCCCTCCTTTATCTTGGGTAAAACCAGTCAAAGAATTTTGTGATCGCACTACTCTTCCCAGTCGATGGTTGGAGCTTGGAATTAGAAATCGTGGTTTGTTTTTTCTTTTCTTTTTTCTTGTAGGAAATTCGAATTTCTGTGGATTGCACTTGACCAAAAACATGCGTTGATTGCGATTGTTAATCCGGTTCGAGGGCATTGCACATAGAATTTGACAAATGAGTTCCTGCGAAAAGGTCGATGACAAAGCGATGGAGGAATCAATAAGCTGTTCGAACGGCGAGGCGACATGAACTCTTTAGAACAACCCGAACCCGTTACAAACTCGGAGACTTGATTTGGTTAATGAGACCTCAAGCCTGTCCTCATAAGATAGGACCGAGTGAGCTTTGCCGAGGTCCCTCCATTAACCTCCTCTCGGGCACGGCTGGCGGAGCCGGTCACCCACTCATTAAAACTCGAAACGGAATTAGTTTTGGTCCTTTGTATGCTTACGGACGCTAATGCAAAGAAAGTTAGATTATGCAAATAAACGCAAGGGGCACTTTTTGAAGGGTTATATATCTTAGGAATGTGAGTGAGCAATATGGGGGTTGGGATACCTACCAACTGATTTTTCTCAACTCCGCCCCAATCTCTATGGAGTTCTCTAGACATTGATCTAAAAGGGGAATTGTAATTCGAATCTAGGAATCTGATTATACTATTCTATAGAATGGGCTAATTCAAACTCAACTCACACTGACCTTGTCATTCCTATCAAGCTTCTCATTAATTTGGCCCAATTGAAATTTCCATAATAATTATATTTTCCTTCATTATTGGTTGGAGGATATAAATATTTGGATTGATGGGTTATAATCAAGATGTTATTTGGGTTTATTATTAGTTAAATTTGCATGAAGTGATGCTCATACATACATACATATGTACATGTCATACATACATATATATATATATATATATATAAACATTGTTCCGCTTTCGCTCTCCCAATTTTTAAGGGTGAAATTTTTGTTTGTATCGCCGGCTAGGGTTTCAAGTTGCCCTTCATTTTATTGTATTTTTCCTCCCTTTTTTGGTGACTTTTGATTTTCATTTCGTGATTTCAGCTCTCCCGTGGAGGAAATATTGATATTCTCTTCAATTTACTCCTATTTCCTCCCCATTTTTTTGGGCAATTTCCATGGCACCAACGAGCTGAGCAACACAAGCTACCCCAATCATGCACGCACCAAACAATTTTGTGTTCATCGATGGATATCCGACCGTTATTATTGCCATGGCTTATATTGCTAACAAAAAAAAAGTACGATATTCACAACTTAGGTGAATAAATTTATTTACAATGGTAAAATTCCCGATAGTCTATAAAACTTAGTGGGACTAGCAATAATGATAACGAGTTCAGCTAGTGCGCTTCGTGGGTTTTGTGCGATTAAAAGAGAGACGGACAAGCCAAAATTTGTCCCCGACTCTCAAAATCGACAAGTTGACAAATCAAAGGTGAAGATTCCAGGTAGACGGACTCTTTTGCCGGATCCAACTGGGTCTCTTAATTGCATCGGGATTCACAACTCGTGAATCTTGAGGAAATACTTTTATTTTACCGGCAATAATTGAAGGATAAAAGTCAAATTTCACTATTGAATTTCACTGTGGAGGATTCAATTGGGATGTGAAACAGGGTTGGAATCGTATAAAAGGTAGAAAATAAGATTATACCTAAGTTTCTTCCACTAATAAAAGTATTCTTTATTGGACGGCATGTGCTATTTGACCTTTCTCGGGCTTTTGTCTTACCTTTGGGGATCCGGCTCCCCTGCTTTAAAGGCAATGGTACCTTAAATTATTTGGACAGTTCATTTTTAAATGAACTGCCCAAATTGCTTAAGTAAGAGGAATTTTTTTAAGATTTTTTTTAAAAAAATTGATCTGGGCCATCTATTTTTTAAACGGACGGCTAAGATCTTGTCAGATTTAAGGCACCCCTACCTGCTACTTTTGGTTCATATGAAATGGGAAGTATCCAACTTGGTGTTCTTGGAGCCTGTTTCGAAGTAATTACCTCTTTTCTTTTCGACTTTAAATCATAAGGTTGGAATTTGTGAAAGGAGCAAAACATGGACAACCTCTTAAATGGGAATTAAAAAAGTATAAATTTATTATAATTGTATCAATTCAGTTCTATTTTTTTTTTCATTTTACTCCTTTTTTTTTTCATTTGTGCTCAGTTGATCCAGCTAATTTTGACAGGACTGACTGACTTTGATGTCGGCAATCCTACGTGGCGTTGCCAACGGTGACGTGGAAAATTTTCAAAAAATTTTAAATTTTTATGATTATTATTGTCATTATTACTATTACTATTCTCTTTTTTACTTTTTATTTTATTTTTTATTGTGGTCGGCGAGGCCATGAGGGTCTAACCCTCACTAGAGATGGTAAGGTCGAAGGCCACAAGGTTCAAACTCGCGACCTCTGGCGTGGACTCGAGAGTCGCTGGCAAAATGAAATGAAAAAAAAGGAAAAAATATGTAAAATGCTCACGTCATTGTCGGTCATGACATGTATGAGAATCGACGTCCATGTCAGTGGATTTCCGATCAAAACTGAGGCCCAAACACAAAAAGTTTAGAACTGATTGACCCAATTAAAAGAATTAGGACTAATTTGCATCAATGCAATAAGTTTGAGATTTTTTTTTTTGGAGTACTTTTCATAATATTCTAGGGTTAGCCTATCCCCGACGGCACTCGTTTTAAAGCACAGTCTCAAAGATTCCCCTGCAAATGAGAACTTGCTTCATTTGGGCTTCCTGATGCAGAATTCCTTTTCTTTTCTTTTTTTTTTGGCTCCTCCCTCATTCGAAAGCTACATAAATTTAAATCCATGTTCAATCGTTTATGTATGCTAACGTTTGGTCGGTCCGCTTGCTTCCCAGCGAGACTTTAACTAATTAGTGAAAGTATGCCCCCCCGGAAACCGTTCAAAAGAAGAGTCGGCCGGCGATTTCGGCTGATTGGATGGTGGCGAAAAAGCAGAAACAAGTCGGGTTAAAAGCGACAGTTGTTCAACCAAGTGTTTTCTCTGTGGTTGAACTGTCGCTTGTTCGACACCACTCGGACCATATAAGTGTCAGAGACAATTTGGTTGTCGATGGAAAATTGAGCAGTAGTTTATCGCTTTTTGCGCTTAGTTGTTGTCCTGAAGGCATTATTTGCCCTTACTATTGTTAGTGTTGGGTTTAGAGCGAATATACCTTCAGCCTTCAGGATATACACCAAAGGCCTCGGGGAAACCGAGTTTGGCAATTATTCACTTTCCTGCTTGAAATTTCACCTTAAAAATATACTATGAAACTCGTGTGAAAAAGGACAATAAGTGTGGATTGGATGCCAATACGAAGAAGAGAGAGAGAGAGAGAGACTGGTTACGAAACCACCCCCAGTTTTCCTTATGTCAATTCGTGTCCAATTTCAATCTTTTTCATCATAATTATCTATAGATAACGAACTGTTTCGACAGCACACGAACCAAAATGCTTGAAAGTGAGAAGAGAGGTTTGGAGCGGGTGAAGGTGAAATTAGCCTCGGAAAGCTACTGTCCCTTACGCGTGCGGAGCCCGTGTCCCAGAGGAGCATCATCATGCTAGGGGGTCCATGTCATTGCTCGAATCTTCAACTGCACAGGATCCAAATTCTCGCCAGTCAAAGCATTCCCACATGGTGCGGGGCAAACTGAAAATCGAGCTCCTTCAATCACAACATAAATTAAATCAAATCACAGGCGCCATTCGGGCATAAAAAGCAAACTAAGCCAGCCCCTTGGCACATTAAAGAGGCCATTGAGACGTTGTCATCATGCCTTTACCAGTAAAAACTCCATTCTAAGAGCGTCCCACTCCACGAGTTCGATTAGACCGTTGACATTAGGGACAATAAGATCGATCTGCTTTGAAAGCAGAGCGTCTGAATAGGTAGGTCTTATACAACGCTTGATTTAAGGGTTTGTCGCGTCACTTGCATAGTGGTTTAACAAAGTAATTTTTGCGTTATTGATGATATTGTTGAAGTTCTGATGGGTCACCTGGTGCCTGTATGAAGTTTTTTTATTTTGGTGAGGATGGATCATGTCGTGCAAAGTCTTAAATCATGACAAGCTTTCAATAGGGTGGAGATGCTCCCCGTTCACTCTATAAAAAAGCAAAGGTCCTTGTTATCTTTTGGACACATGAAATGAAGTTTTTTTTTTTATATAATTAAGGTGTTTGGGACAGCTTGCGTGCAATGTATAAATAAAAAGGTGAGTGGCCAAGAGAGAAAGATGCAAATCATTCTCAAATTTCTATAATTAACTTATATATATATATATATATTTAATTTTATGATCTTGTTCATTCATATAAAAAGGACAGGAAAAGTCGATTGATATTGACAAACCTCGTATCGAAAAACACACCAGAAGTTCCAGAAATTTTTTTATTGCGCACTCGGTTTACTGCCATACCTTTTAAATTGCACATCAAAATACCTTTTAACTTCCAAATATCTTCCCTTTGAGTCACATCGACCACTGCCTCGTCTGAGAATCTGGAGTGTCATTAACTAAAAAAATCCAGCTAGGAGTGGGAGAGATCGAAATCTAGTGCCATTAGACAGAGCGTCGCACGAAATATGAGCAAAAAGCGATATGCAGGAAAATTAAACCCCGATGGATGTCATAACTCATAATGGGGATAGAAAGGCTATGCCATGCATGATGTCCCATGAAAGTGACTTCTTTGTTTTTTTTTCATTTGAGTTGGCGTAATCGTGGCTTGGGTGGTCTATAAAAAGGTCATTCGACCTTTGCCTTTTAAATACCACGGAGGCACACGCATCACAGAGAGAGAAGAGAGAGAGAGAGAGAGAGCTGGCAGCAATGGGGAGGAGTCCATGCTGCTCCAAGGAAGGGCTGAACAGAGGAGCATGGACTGCCATGGAAGACAGGATCCTCACCTCCTACATCAAAGCACATGGCGAAGGCAAATGGAGGAACCTCCCCAAACGAGCTGGTACTTCTCATTTCCCGTCACTATCGTCGTCTACACTGTGCGATCTCAGCTTTCTTGACCTAATTATCATGAACCCTTTCCAGAAAAACTGGTTTTGTGTGCTGCTTCTCTATTCAGTAAATATTCAACACCCACAAAAGAAAAATTTGAAAAAAATGGCGCAGGTTTGAAAAGATGTGGCAAGAGTTGCAGACTGAGATGGCTGAACTATCTCAAACCAGACATCAAGAGAGGTAACATCTCTCTTGATGAAGAGGAACTCATCATCAGGCTCCACAAGCTTCTTGGTAACAGGTCTCTCTCTCTCTCTCTCTCTCTTTCTCTCTCTCTCTCTCTCTCTCTCTCTCTCTCTCGCTCTCTTAAAGAATTTGGTCTTTTAAAGCACAGTTTCCGGAGTTTCATGTTCACAAATATTGCTTCTCGATCGAACTCAGATGGTCTCTCATAGCCGGAAGGCTACCGGGGCGAACAGACAATGAAATCAAGAACTACTGGAACACCACCCTCGGCAAGAAACTCGCTAAAGCTGATCGCTCACCTTCCTCTCCTCCATCCTCTAAAGAAGGCATCATCAATCACCCCTCGTCCAAATCAAGATCCAAGAGACCGATCGCCAAGTCGAGCTGCTCGTTCCCCACGAAAGCGACTCGGCCCCGAGTCACCAGATACAAGCCCTTGGAGTGCGCCATGGTCGTAGCCTCACCAGGCTCGTCACTTCCAAGCAAAAACCAATCCCTCTTCTCAGTAACCCCAGAATATTCACCGTATCTTCAAGCCAATTGTTGCCCATGTGGGAGCACCGGTCAACGGGGTCAAGATTCTGAATACCCAAGACCTCAGCATGTTCACTGCGGCACTCATGATGGCCACCTTCAAGAGAACTGCGTTGGAGATTTTGGGCTTCTCAACTTCGGCTTCGGTAATGAGTTTAACCCGGCCGACGTTATGTCCGCCGACCAGTCTTTGACCGTGGAACGAGAAACGCTGGAGAACTGGACAGCTAGCGTTTGTGTTGGAGAAAAAGACAACTTGGATCTTGAATCCTTGGCATTCCTGCTGAATTCCGAGGATTGGCCATGAAGAGTGAGGGGGGGAAGAAAAAAAAGAAAAAAACAACGTATGATGTGAGAGATGTCCAAATTATTGTCACTAGAGCAACATGAGACTTCGAGAATTTTGTATGGAAGTTTGTACA
Source organism: Rhodomyrtus tomentosa (assembly GCA_028455895.1). Classification (NCBI taxonomy): domain Eukaryota; kingdom Viridiplantae; phylum Streptophyta; class Magnoliopsida; order Myrtales; family Myrtaceae; genus Rhodomyrtus; species Rhodomyrtus tomentosa. The sequence continues at coordinate 41,089,271 of JAPCWY010000004.1, forward strand.
AAAATAATAACCTAAAGTCAGCTTGTTTGCCACTTGCAAAAATCTTATTGTCTTGTGCTCTGTGGGCATCACATGTCACTACGATGGGCTCACTGGTCACTGGCTACCTACACCATTGTTTGCTTTTGCTCTCTAGGGCCTCACCAGCCACATGCAATGTTGTCGCATGTCCCTCCGGAATAAGATTTCGAAAGCGTCCTTTCCCTTAATTTTCATCTCCTCCTCCTTTTCCCCTGGCTAGGCCAAATTAACCTGACATATTTTGGAGTTATTTATATCTACTTGACGAATTTAGATGGTACATGACGAGTTTTTTTTTTTTTCCATTTTCTGAGAAGGTGCTTATCATAAAGTCGATTCCAGTGTGCATCTGTGCATGTTAATCACATCTAGCTTTTGATTTCAAGTGGGACATTAATAGTCTCGAGAAATCGAGTTAGCCAGTGATCTACAAGTAAACAAAGCCGCACATTTCTAATCAAAATCATCAGAGTCGTCGGAAGTACACCTACTTCTATTAGATTATTCAAAACAAACATGTAGAAAAAAGAAAATTCCCAAGACATAAGATACGTGTAACTTTCACAATTAATCGGAGTCGTTAGCCTCGTTACCTCCCAACATGTCAGCATACAAACGTATCGGACTCGGGAGACCAAAACAACAATTGAAAAGTTCAAAAGTTTCACGTGGCGGTGCAAAAGTTGTAGGCTCCACCATGAGTTCTTGTCAGTGGGACCAGAAGGCCCTGTAGCTTGCCAACTGTGCGGTTCATGGACGGTTCATATGTATAAGAGAAATAATTTAGAATGGATACCCTGCGGATGAATTGGAATTCTTCTATTGAAAATTAGTTTAGTCAAAGATGAACCAGCTAGATTTTCCTTTACAACCTTGACCAAAATTAAAATTGCGCATCTTATAATACATCTCCGCAAATTGTGTATGATAAGTTTATAAAAAGAATGCATATAATAATGATCTAAGTCTCATTTGTTAATGCATATAATAATGATCTAAGTCTCATTTGTTTATTATTATTATCTTATCGCTAATTAAAAAGGAGGGGGGGTGCATACCATCATGATATATCAATTTTCTAAACAACATAATCTCTCGTAGGTCCCTTCTTCTTCTTCTTCTTCTTTTCCTTTTTCAATCTACTAGGGTTCATTATATCATGAATTGATCGAGTCAATTAGTACATTTTATGTTTCCAACTTTGAATCATTGGCGAGGATGAGCAGATTTGCATTCTTAGCTTTAGATGTGGTAGTTGGGGGCCAGAGAAATCTTCCCATGTAAATGGACCGTTAGACGGGGCACTTAGCCTACCCAAATATTGATAAAAACCAAACTCAAACTTTAATGATCATGGTCCACAATCTCTTGGATTATTCTCAATAAGCTCTCTTATGAACGCTTATTATTGTCAAACATCTTAAATACGAAGAGACGGATTTGGAAATATTAGCCACCTCGTGCGAAACTGATCATAGAAATTCCAATTTTTTTTTTCAAACAAAAACCCATTTCAACGCGGAACGGGGAAAGAAAAAAGTATAAACTCGCATATTTCGAGATTGACTCGGTGATAAGAACATTCCTGTACTTTGGACTCACAATTCCATGATTGTGGGTCGATTCCTGCTTTAGATGGTATTAGATATTTCTCAACCCAAAAATCTAACTGAAAGTTTGAGGTTTCTCACATTTATATACTGATCACCAGTTCTTTCCATAACTGATGTGAGATAACTCCAACAATCTTCTCATCACACAATCGGGCCAAACGGACCACCAAACCCCTCCTACAACCGATGTGAGACAACTCCAATAATCTTTCCCTCGCATATCGAGCCATGGGTCGGAGACAACGATAATCTTTATCTCTCTCGTGTGATTATTAGATCTAGACTGTTGGTAACCTGAGTTCTTATATTAGTGTTAGAGGGTCTTGGACATCTCTCATCCTAAAAGTTAACTCAAATGTTGATACTTTGCCTTACACTTGTAATCCGACCATCATTCCTCTCCGCAATCGATATATGACAACTTCAACATCGATATATGACAACTTCAACGCTTGCCTCGAGAAACTCATATTTAAGCGGAAATCATGGCATTGTGACCTCTATCGGTTAATTAATGATTGAGTCAATTGGTACATTTTTCATGTTTCCCAACTTTGAATCGTGGGTGAGGACGAGCAGACGTGCATTCTGAGCTTTTGATGTTGTGGTAGGTGGCAAGAGAAACCCTTCCATGCAAAGGGACCATTAGATGGGCACTTAGCCTACCTAGATATTGATTCAAACCAAACTCAAACTTCAATAATCATGGTCCACAATCTCTAAGATTATTCTCAATAAGCTCTCAAGAATGTTTATTATTGCTAGAATATCAAATGTCACACTATATTTTTATTAAGTAATGTAAAATTTTGAAATAGTCGATAGTGATCCCATGAAATATCACATGATATCATAGATTTAACGCCTCTATTTACCTCCACGCCTTCATAAGATCATTTAAAAACTTTTAGAACATGATCCCACTAAACAAAGATACGGATTTGGAAGTATTAGCCACCTTTTTCGAAACTGATCTTAGAAGTTCAATAATTCACACACACACAAAAACCATTTCAACCCGCAACGGGAAAAAAAGAATTTGAACTCGCATATTTTGAGATTGACTCAGTGATCAGAGCAATCATGTAATTTCGACTCACGACTCCATGGTTGTGGGTCAATTCCTGCCTCGAAAAATATTCAACTGGGGCGCCACGTCATTGGACCTTCATCGACTAATTATGGTTGTACTCTTAAGTTACAAAAAGAAAAAAAACATTTCGACCAAAAAAAATGTTAGAAAAGATTTAATAATATAAACTCGAGTGCTTAGTCTAGCTAATGAGGAAATTCATTTGGTCTTGGTCTTCCTTTTGATGGAGCCAGAGAGAAGAATTTTATCAAATGCGAAACCTGTTTATATGCTGTCGACTTATGAAAGTTTCGTCATTGGATTAGCCCAACTTAGTCATGAATATCTTAGTCGCAGTTGCAATGGTGATTTGATCTGTTGGGTAATATGATTAAATTATTCTAAAAATCACTTTCCTGAATTTCACGTACGGATACGAGGAGCGACACGTGTGTAGAGGACTTAAATGACGAGATGAAGTCACGTAAGGAAAGACCAATTACGTGCGGCAAGAGAAGAATTAGATGAATTTCATGCAACAGAAATTACGTCAATTTGAAACAAATATAATGTTACATCTTGATTATCTACATTTTTGCAGTGAAGATGATAAACAAATCTTTCTTTAATAAGAACTTAATTGATATACGAGTTTTTTTTTTTTTTTTTTGTGGTCGAATCGATATGCGAGTTCATCGCTAATATATTGATACCGCAAGTTCACAGTGAATATAATAATTCACAGAGGATTTATCGTCCTCACAAATGCAAGTCCTATCGTTTCTTTTTGGGACAAAATTTTCTTCTCCACCAAGCTACTGAATAGTTTTAAAATATCCAATCAACAAAGAGACAAATACCAATGACACGGTCAATAAACGAGCGGCTATAATTGCTTCCATGTTGCCGATATTCAAAATACATCTTCTATTATGCTTCGACTTTTATTTCGGTCGTTGTACCTTGAGAATATTTAACAACGAATCCAAATGATAATAATCGAACTTTCATGATCACCTTAAGGTTTAGAAGAGGTCCTGTTCCCGTATTTAATTTGTCATAACCCTGGTCATAAGTCATAATGATGTCCCGTGCGTATATAGTCATTGTGCATAAGTTCGCTTTAATTAAAATATCCATCTTTCTTTGTAATTTAATTCTCTAATCAATGTATTGGTAAATCACTTTACTTGTTATTTCCGTATACGAAATGACATCAAGTATTTCTTGAATGATTACATTTTTATTTACAAAAGACAAAGTTAGAACTTGAAGTTTTGGTTCACCATCTAAATTAAACAACTATGAGAGCACATACATGATTGTCCCGAAATTTCTCAATTAAAAAAAATTAAGGAAAATTTAATGATGTCGAGGTAATCTTTTAGCCGAGCAGTGTTCTACATAGAAAATACAGTTCCTCCACGGGAGCGTGGTGGCCACTTATAGAAACAATTGTAAAAAAAAAAAAAAGCCTTAAGTTTATTGTACAACGGTTGAATTAGATATGAACTTTTTAATTTGGCCAATTTTTAGTCCTATACCTTTTAACAATTTTCAAATATAGTCATTCCGATCAATTTTGAGCAAAAATAATTAACTAACAATGCAGTCAGTGGTGATGGTTTACGTGCCATAGACGGATTTTTTTTTTTGTCATAAAGATTGTATTGTTCCACAATATTAAGGGTCCAGACAAGAGAGGCCCAGGAGGGCGCATCAAAGCAAAAAAGGTTCCAGGAGGATTGGGGCAGGGAATAAAGCCAAAAATTCGAAACCCTATTGGAGCGGTACGATCTTACAATCCAGTAGGTCATCTAATTTGCACTTCTTGATTTTTGCTACTTTAAATTTTTTATTTTTCTTCCTCTCTCTTTTTTCCCTTTATTCCTTGGTCTCAGAACTAGCCAATGACCGACCACAAGCAAGAACTGTGCTCGACTAGATCTAGGTGACGGCTTCACAGCCTTTACCACTGGTCTGCCGCGCGGACAATCATTAAGATCAACCACATGGATAAATAAAAGGAAAAATTCACTATATGTAAGAATTATTTCAAAGATAATCAACATCAGTGTTGGCCATCTTACAACACTGGTCGTGCCATGTAGGGCAACCAGTGTTCATGTCAGTGAATTCAAGTTAAAATCGGCATTATTGAAAAATTGCCAAAGTATTAAAACTTTCCGAACTACATGAAGGTTAGTTGTTAGAGATAGTGTAGAAATGTAGTTTATGTTTCAACTGGCAAGCGGTTCAGTACGAATGAAAAAATTCCGAAGAAAAGGATCGAAGCCTTTCTAAGCGCTCTTAGCTAATGCAGGCATAAATTGAAGAAACACACATGAATATAGGGAGAATTTCTTCATTAACCTTTCAATTTATAGGACTTTGTATATATACATAGCATAAAATCTAAACTCTAGCACTCTTTTTTATCAGGAGATAAAATAAACATGGGACAAAATAAGAAAAAAATATTACAAATTCCTAAAATTGCTCTAATTTACAGCTTATGTTAACACTTCCCCTCGAGTGTATGAAAAGATGTCTTTGATACCCAACTTGACAAGTGAGCTGTAAAAGGCTTTACTCGACACTATCTTAGTAAGTATATCTGTCAGTTGATCTTCAAACCTAACAAAGGGAAACTGAATCACTTTGGTATCCATATTTTGCTTTACAAAATGTCTGTCAACTTCTATATATTTGGTTCGATTATATTGTACCGGATTGTGAAAAATGTCAATTGTTGCCTTATTGTCATAGAACAACCTCATCTCAAATTCCGGTAGAAAGCCAAGTTTCCTCATCAACTTCTTGAGTCATAGTAGCTCACATAACCCTTTAGCCACCCCTCTGAATTCTGCCTCAGCACTGGACAAGGCTACTACCTTCTGCTTTTTGCTCCTCCATGTAACTAAGTTTCCCCTCACAAATGTGAAATATCCAGACGTAGACCTCCTATCCGATATACTGCCAGCCCAGTCGGCATCTGTAAATCCCTCCACTTCAAGATGACCATTCTTTGCAAAGAACAAACCTTTTCCAGGAGTTGACTTCAAGTAATGCAGAATTTGATTTACGACATTCATATGATCCTCACTTGGAGCATGCATAAATTGACTCACAATACTTACAGCATATGCAATATCAGGACGAGTGTGTGATAAATAAATGAGTCTACCTACTAACCTTTGATAACTGTCTTTATTGGTCGGAACCTAATCCGAATACTCTCCAAGTTTATGATTCTAAACTATAGGGGTATCTGTGGGCTAGCATTCTAACATACTAATTTCGGCTAATAAGTCCAACACATACTTTCTTTGTGACAAGAAAATACCTCCCTTTGATTTGGCCACTCAATGCCTAAAAAAATACTTCAACCCTCCGAAGTTCTTCATCTCCAACTTTTCTACTAGCTTTTCTTAGAGTCTCGAAATCTCTTTAAGGTCATCTCCTGTGATAACCATATCATCCACATATATAATTAAGATTGTTACCTTATCTTCAAATCGCTTCAGGAATAAAGTGTGATCTGAATTACTTTAAGAATACCCATATTTTCTCATTACTGGACTGAAGCGACCAAACCAAGCACGGGGTGATTGCTTTAACCCATATAATGATTGTTCCAATTTGCACACCATATTTGGTTGAGTGACACAACTATACTTAGGTGGAACTTCCATATAGATTTCTTCCTCTAAATCCCCATGAAGAAATGCGTTCTTCACATCAAACTGATGCAACGACCAGTCCAAGTTTGCTGCAAGAGACAACAATACTCTCACAATATTAAGCTTCGCAACAGGAGAAAACGTTTCTTGGTAGCTTATACCACAAACTTGTGTATATCCCTTCGCTACCAACCGCATCTTGTATCTCTCAACAGAACCATTTGCTTTGTATTTAATAGAAAATACTCATTTACACCCTCCTACTTTCTTTTCCTTTGGTAACTCCACAAGACTTCAAGTCTTATTTTTCTGCAGCGTTTTCATCTTTTTTTTCATTGCCTGAACCCACTTGGGATCCCTCATAGCTTCTTGCACCCTAGTAGGAACTCGAGTTGTAGAGACATTTGATATAAATGCCTTCAAAGATTCAGATAATCTTTCTGTTGAGGCGTAATTTGCAATAGGATACCCTGATCTTCGTTCTTCCACGTTTAGTGAATATCGATTAGGGGGCTTGCCATGATTGTGTCTGTCAGATAATTTATATCAAACAACCACATTAGAATCATCAAAGGAATTAGTTGTAGAAGAAGAACTTACCTCAGGAGTATTCTCAGGAGAATGGTCGGGTACTAAAGAGGGGACGTCAAGAAAAAGAGAAGGCTATTCTTGAGACTTTTTAGAAGCATTCTGTATCGATATCAGTTGCCGGTCATCTTCTATTGAGGCCAAACATGCATCCTTTGCAACTCATATTGAGGCATTATGTTCATTCCTTGCAACATCTGTTAGGGCATGCAACAAGTTAGACCCTGCCCTAGCCATAATGCGGCCATTCTCTCACCAATGTTCCCTTTCTCTATGTATCTTCCCCTAAAAGGATAATTGGCGTTGGGAAAGAAAAATTCAAACTCAAGAAATGTGACATCTTTGGTGATATTGGTCTTCTTAGTGGCCGGGTTATAGCAACGATAGCCCTTCTGATGGGTTCCATAGCCAAGGATAGCACAAGGATCCAGCTCGGTCCTTTGGTTCTTGTGAAGATGAACATAAGCTACACACCCGAACACTTTAGGAGAAAGTGTCAATACAAAAGGAAGAGAAACATGTTTTGAAAGGACTTGCAACGGGGTCTTGAAGTTTAGCACCCGAGAGGGCATCTGATTCAAGTGGACTGCAGTAACAACAGCGACATCCCAAAATCAAGTGGGAACATGTCCACCTCCCAATAAAGTCTGTGTTGTCTCTAGAATATGGTAGTTTTTCCTTTCCACAACCCCATTCTGCTGCGAAATCTGAGCACACGATGTTTCATGAATAAGACCATGTTCATGAAAATATCCAATGAGATATTAATTTACATATTCACCCTCATTGTATGTACGAAGAATGCGAATTTGTGCTCCAAATTGTGTTTCGACCATGCGATGAAATCTTTAAAATACGGTAAAGACTTCATTCTTGTGCTTCATCAAATACAGCCACGTCATGCATGTGCAATCATCCACAAACGTTACAAACCACCGAATTCCCGAAAGAGTGGTAATTGGTAAAGCACCTCATATATCAAAATGAATTAACGTAAAAGGTGTTGCGCTTTTATTAAAACTCACTGGAAAAAGAACACGATGACTCTTTGCTAATATGCATGTCTCACATTGGAATACAGAATTTGATAGACCCTTAAACAACTCAAGAAATAAGTACTTCAAATACCGAAAGAAGGATATCCTAATAGACGGTGTCATAACCATATTTCTTTCTCCCTACTTGTAGTTTGACCCTCGGTATGATGAACTCTGCCAGTAGTGAAATCATCTACATAGTATAGACCCTCTCTTTTAGTACCACGTCCAATAATCTCCCTTGTGAGGATATACTGAAATAAATAAAAATTGGGATACATGAGAACGCAACAATTCAACTCCCCAGTAACTTGTCCAACCGAAAATAATTGATTAGATAATGAGGGCACAAGCAAAGTATGAGTTAAAGAGAGGGAAGGCGTGAGAGCAACACTTCCAGCCCCTGTCACTGGATAGCTATGATCATTAGCATTATAGATACTTCGTCATTGTGAAGTAGTATGGCGATTGAAGTCATTAGGATTGGGTGTCATATAATCGGTAGCGCTTGAGTCAATAATCCACTCACTGCCCTCACCTTGATCAATATTGATAAAAGTACACCCGTAATTACCTTCAGGAGCTGAGACACATGTACTATGGAGTCTACCTGTGGAACCAGTGAGAGAGCCGAGTCCCCAGTGGCTAACGATGCTTGTCTTTTACCCCCACTTACTGTAGACTCGGTTTTTTTTCTTGGCCTGCAAATCTTTCCACCAATTGGGGTACCCATATAACTTAAAACAAGTGTTCTTGGTATGTTTCAATGTGTACATCCCCCAATTAATTGTGACATTTGCTTGGAGCCTATATTGGACATGCCACCTAGAGATGTCAACTGTAAAGTTTTTGGTTCCGGAATACCATCAAAAACCCGTGGCCCTATCTTCCCCCTACGAGATATCATTGCAGCAGCAGAAGAAGAGGCATCTACATCGGTCAGCATCACAGCTTGACGGACATCCTCTCACCATACTCATGCATAAGCTTATTCCACAGTAGGAAACGTTTGCATCTGTAGCACATCAGCCCTAATATTGTCAAGGCGATCATCAAGACCAACAAGAAAGGTGTAAACACGATCTTCTTGAACAGTTATGTTGTAACGCTCAATATCAGCAGCACACAACATGGGATTAGGGCGATGAAAGTCAATTTCTCGCTAGAGTTCTTGAAGATCATTGTAGAACTTTTCGATAGGTCCTCCTGCTTCTTTCAGCCGAGCAACTTGACTCTACAAATCATACACCTGCAAAGCATCGATGCCGTCAAAAAATGTGGTAGCCACCTAATCCCATACCTTTTTTGCGATTAGAAATCGGATAAAATTGCCAATCAACGTCGGATCCATGGAATTGATCAACCATCCTTTCACTGTCGAGTCTTTAATTTTTCACTTCTGAAACTGAGGGTCTATAGGGTAAAGGCTCCGGAAGGTCTCCGTTAATATATCTCAATTTGGCTTTGCCAGCGATATACATCTCCACCACTTGGGATCATAAACCATAATTAGTTCCATCTAGTTTGATTGTAATTTGTGAAGCAGATGAATCACCACGCGGTGTCGAGTTTTGAGTCTGATTTTGGGTGAGGATCTGAGTCAATCTCAATGTCAGATTCTCAAGAAGTGCTTCAGTTTGATTTTGGAGAGCTCCTACTCCGGTAGAAGTTAGATCTGCCATTGACCAAAGCAGCGACAATTCTAGCTGTGGCGTTTCGGGCAGCAACTACACAAGCTGCGGCGAGTCTGGTCTGGGTCGAAACTGCGTCGATCAAATTCAACACAATGAATCGGTGTAGCGACGAAATCTGCCGCGTGAGACGACGGCGCAATAGAGAAAACGTCGTAATCGTGGATCAACATACAATACTCCCGAGGATCAAAACTCTAGGCTCTGATACCATGAAGAAACACATGTGAATGTAGGGAGAATTTCTTCATTAACCTTTCAATTTACAAGACTTTATATATATACATAGCATAAAACCTAAACCCTAGGACTCTTCCTTATCAAGAAATAAAATAAACATGGGACAAAATAAGAAGTAAATAGTAAAAATTTCTAAAATTTCTATAATTTACAGCTCGTGTTAACATAAACATAACACAAACTACTGCCAATACTCATTTCCTAACTGGGTTGGTGCTCACATTGCAATTGAAACTAATGGTGAATTGCTAGTCATAATATCAAAGGTGGGTGTAGTTGAGATTTCTCCGTTATACTATTACACTATCAGCTTCTCAAATCTGACAAAAATACTATTATACTTAAAGATATTTCTCATTTATATCATGGCAAATTGTTGCATCAGTTCGACATTAGCTAAAAATGTACCCTAATGAACCCCTCACAAGATATATATTAAAAACATACCTAGAGACAGGAACGAATGTATGTAACTTGATCTAAAGTCATTTATGTACATTGAAGAACATATCTCGAAGAGAGAATTTCCCAAATTTTCACGACATTCTTTTTAGGTTCTTACTATGTGACTCCATATTAATACAACTTTATTTAAATTACATATTACATAAATTTATCTGGAAATCAAATGTATGTTTTGGATGCAAGGATGATTGTCCAAAAAGTCTTAAACCTATTGTAAGGCGGCCAATTTAATCCTAAATCTTTTAATTGTGTCAATGTAGCCTTAAATCTTTTGACGATTTGCTAGTCCAGTAAGATCAATGCCAACTTTCCAATTATGCCAATTTATTCCTATAATTTAGCAACGTTGTCCTTTCTGTCAATATAGGCCGAGGGCTCAATTGATAAAAGTCTAAAGGCAAAACTTCATAAGGTTTATTACTAAGTTGACACAATTGAAATGTTTCAAGACTAAATTGGCATATCGTTTAAATATTTAGGACTGAAAATTGACAAATTTGAAAGGTTCGTGACTGAATTGGCCACCGCATAATAAATTAAAAAAAATTTGGACAGTTTTTTCACTGGACGCACAACTTTGGCTTTCTTTGGCAACAAGCTCTTTGGGGAATTTTTAGTCCACCTAATTTTCGGTTCAGTAAGCTGAACGTCGTGTCCAAGTTCCGACCTTCCCATTTTAATGTCTTGAAAGGAGAGAAGCAATGTCACGAAACATTCTCATCTTTACGTATTACGTTTCGAATAATTAAGCAGATCTTGGTTGACAAATCTGGCATAAACAACGTCAACATCTCGACAAACCTAACAACGGCTACAAAGGCCTTGTCAAGATGGAGGATTTCATCATCCTCTTCAGAGAAATGACCGGGCGATATGGCCAAAATTCTCGATGGAAATCGTAGACTTTTGTCTTATAATTCACCTTTCACCCGCATAAGATTAGAAAGTTTTGAGTCATGATTACCTGTACGGGTTCTGCGATCAAGGGTGCGTGCATCATTACCGATATTTTTTTAACGTGATTCGAGATGCTCTTCGGTACATAGAAACATTTAGATTTTGTCAGTTTTTGAGTAAGTGAGGTTCGATTCGGATCGTTTGAGAGTACTCGTGTCGAACGAATTGCCGCCCCTTTTCCTCCCTGGTGACTCGCTTTCTTGCTCTTGTTGATGGGTCTAGTTTTGTAGAGCAAACGAAAGATCTATTCGCGCGTCATTATCCTCAATCCTTATCATATTTCATAACGGAGTCAAAACAAAAAGTCGTCCTGTAAAAGATGAATGAAAGCATGCCGACTCCTCGCCAGCTTTGAATTATGACGAGGAAATCTATGTCGTCCAGCAATTGAAAGCTCTGTTCCCTTCTTATATTCACAGAGAAGCGGAGATGTATGATCTATCGACCATCCATTCCTACTCCGTCCTATGGAGGATTCAACTTGTTAGTGAAAAGTGAATTGCTGTAGTCAGTGGCCAGGGTGGGCTACCGTCTCTGGTGCCCTTTTTTTACCCCTTGTAAATAGAATGATTGCAGTTACTATCATGAAAGGCGTCCTTGGAGTCGAAAGGACCCCATCCAACTCACTGCCAAATTTACCACGAATCATGTCGCTGTTCTTGCCACTGTAGCCACGAAGAATCACAGTGACTTCTCACCATGTCTTGGTAAAAAGAGCAGAAAAACATTTTGTGTTCTTTTTTTTCGATGGTGAGGTAAGGTGATTATCAAGAAAGGAAGATGAAAACCAGCTGGTGGGTACCCCTTTCTCTACTAATTCATGATCTGAATGGCCAGACGGTGAAAGAAAGACTTGGGGAGGAATGTCATTGAAAAAAAAACCTTTACAAGTTAAGCGCAAGGAACGCTGAAAACAAATTTGAAGTTGGTCCTGTTCCTCCAATTCCCAGCCAATGAGCCTGCGGTTGGGTATTAAGTCCAACACATTGACATCGATCACAAGAGTTACGAAATCACACGTAAAGTAAAGCGACCTCAAAAATAAAAAGGACAGCACATATTAAATTAGGAAATGTTTTTCTGTCAGGAACTATATAATCTAAACTATCAACTCATGCACCATCGCTGCGAGTTTTGCATAAAGCACTTAATGATTCTGCCGAATCACTCATGTTATGATCAGTCAAGCTAAGCTAAAAGAGAAAGGCGGCAGTCCTTCCAATCAAACAACCTTTACTACAACGATGATGTCCATAGATCAAATTATTTCGGAGAGGGAAGGACAAGTCAAGAATTGTATTGATAGAAACAAGCCGCCAGGGCTGTGAATGTGGAAGATGTGCGCCTCTTTTTGGTTTAAAATGCTTTTTTTTGGGTGACTCATCTCGTTTGAAGTTCTATTATTATTCCTTTCAACAGTCCCTTATTACTCTGCATGGTGATGTCTCTTATGGTCATGTTCATGTTGGAACGAAAGTTGGGATGGTTAAGAAAAATGCATGAATGCCCTTGCGCAGGAGGTTGGTTTGGGGGCTTTCGGGCTCCTCTCGATCTTATTCGTAGTTGGCCCATCTTTTTCCTCCCGAAAAGACTGGGTCGATAAATTGGCTTATAAGGAAACGGGCAGGGAGAAGAATGTTGGAACAGAAGAGCTACAGACAAGAAGAACTATCGCTTTTTTAGGCCGGTTTGGATGAGCGTGGGCAAGTTCGGGATTCGCTATCGCTTTCAGCTTGCTCGGACTTCAATCGGCTATCCTCTTTTCTTACCGCCTCTATCGCCATGCACCACCTGTGTCCGTGTTCCCGAAGGCACACCTCTTTTTCAAGAGGATTGACTGATTTCGTGACCTCGCAAATCGACTCCCTACAAAGAATTTGTACATGTGGTAAAAAAATAACTGGTTTTCCCATTAAATTACTTCAGATGCAACCTAAATCCATGGTTCCCATGAGCTGATGGTGAATAGAATAGGCGTCGGCTGCTTCTTGGTCATTTCAATGGGGGTCACGTTGCTTCCCCCCACTATGCAAAGTGCCCATTAATAATTGAAGCCAAAAGATAAGATTTTTTAAATCAGTCTGAAAGCTCAACACCACTTGCCAGAAGAATTGACGGTAGCGAAAAGAGCGGAGCTTTAACCCAAAAAAAAAAAAATCCGAGTTGGGAGAAGAAATAGTAGAATCAGACCATAGCATGCGACGAGAACGTGGGCTGTGTTTTCGAGTGGTTGAAACAGTCACTATTTGGAGGCCAATGTTACTTACTGTCCAAGAGAAGATTAAGTAGTGACTATATTAGCCGCCCACTATAGTTTTTTTTTTCCTTGAGATTATGCAGGGATCGTTGCATGTAATGCAACTTGATCAATTCCATCTTTTTAAACACGCGTTATTAAATGACATCCTGGGCCAATTTCAAAAATCATATTGAAATTTATCGTATTAGGATGTGGTTCATACTCTCAAATTCTCATATTGCTGAGGGCGTGGTTCGTACTCTAATTTCAAAAAGGGCATCGTCCCCCTTGACGCCATAAGATTTTTATCATTTGAACTCGTGTTTTATTTATAAGTTATATATTATCTCTTTAACTTGTAAATGAGAATTGTACCAAAGAGGTCTGGGGTGCTAATTGTAATGAAATCATACGTCGTATGCAATCTTAATTTAAGGGTTTAATTCCTCTTTTTCTCAATTAAGTTTTATTTCGTTATGATTGTATACCTGATCCTAACACATTGCGAGAACTGAGTTGGCAAGGCTAATCGCGGGCTCGCGAATCGAAAGATTTCATGAAATGAATTGCTTTCTTATAACCCGACTCCGAGAGCTTGTCCCAAGTATGAATTAAGCGGTAGAATTACGGCTCTACAGACGCCACGTGCCATCATGCCCAAGGGGCTATGGAATTCAATGACGACGAACGACTTTCGTTAGTGCATGCGACGACATTTTCTCCAGAATAATTCGCAATCCGATAGACATTGACGTACGGGGAGCCACCTAACTTTCAATCGAGGGTGGCATTTGAATGTTTCCGTGGCAGAGGAAGGACAGATACGATGAAGACATCACCTGTTAACGTCTCGTAAAATAAAATAACCCTTGGAAAGAAATCACGAAAAGAAAGCATATATCATCATATGATGATACGTTTGACAAACAAGAGGGAGATTCTCCAATGATCTCACCATGAAAGGAATTGAGTTAGGGGGGAATGCACCGTGCAGAACGCTCCCCGGCTGCTTGAAGATGATTTGATCGGAGGGAAAGAAAATCAAAGAGACATCCCAAGTTGCAGCTTGTTTTCTTAGGACCGAAGGCGAAGCTTATCATTTGAGAACTTTCAATATAAGATTAGGTGTGTGCATTAAGGGAAAATTATCCAAAAAGCCCTAGAATTATTGTACTACGATTAATTCAATCCTAAAACTTTTAATTGTGTATGTTTAGTCTTAAAACCTTTTTGGTGATTTGCCAATTTAGTCCTACATCTTTTAATTGTGCGCATCTAGTCCTAAGCCCTTTTGACGATCTGCCAACTTAGTCCGAAACCTTTTGAAGATCTATCGGTGTAGCCCTTTCAGTTCTTTGTTAAATAATTTAGAGATTAAATTAGCAAAACTTCAAAAAAAATCAAGAGTAAGCTTACATAATTGATAGGTTTAGGGCTAAGTTGGTGAATCATCAAAAAGTTTAAGATTAAATTGGCATAATTGAAAAAATTATTATTGAATTAGTTGCCGTACAGTAAGTTTAGAATTTTTTTTGGGACAATAATAACACCATCAAATAGCAACAAGAGTTTCTAGAAGTATGTGCTTGTTCATGACAATAGAGCTCATTCCACATTTCACGTGCATCATCATCAATCATCATACACTTCACGTCGCCCAGACAAATACAAACCCATATAACATCGTCACGTCATTCGCCTATTGCTCGATGTACATACCATTGTCACCTCTCCCGTGTTGTCAATAGGGCAGCTTCAAAAGTCGTCCTCGCTTTAGGGGCGCTGATTGGACCGTCGCGCCTTCACGTCACATAAATATTTCCAAGTCTAATATCACATGAAAAAAAATCATATTTTCACACATTAATAAATTCATAATGCGATCACGAAACGTGCGCGTGAAGCAATCGACAAATGATTTGGCTCCTCCGTTGATGTCAAAAACATTGATGTTGTCATCATGATTCGAGGATGCCTCGGTTAAGTTGCCTCAAGTTTCTGAAGCAGCATAGCTCTTTTTTTTTTCTTTTTTTCTTTTTTTGGGTGGTGGTTTTCCAAAGAGGCAGTATAGTTTATTTTTCATGTTTTGTGACCAATTTCTACTTTATAGCATGTGGACACGGTTACTCTATGCTCTCTATACTTATGCAATCTATCTCTACTTATTAGTTTAAATTATTGAGTTGAACTTTCTAATATAATTTCAAATGTAGTGTTATTACTTTCGCGATGCATGGGTCCACCCCCATTTGTCAAATTTCACAAGTCGCTCCTAAATCAGCTTGTACGTGAGAGAAGGTGTAGAAGATTCCGAGTTGATGGACTTCGGGTGATTCACTTTCCACCTTTTGGTTATTACAAACTTTGCTGCGTAACAAAGTATTCCAAAATATTCATATATTGAATTGCAAAATCATATATGATTTTTCGCACGATTTTGCAAAGTCTCAGGTCCATCTCACTTTTATATTTTGGAGGGACGGTCACTTTTTCAATCACCTCCGTGAACAACATTTTGATAAAAGTCGTAATGCCTTCAACGTCCTTAGCTTTTGTCCAACGTTCATGAGCACGATAAGAGTCATCCACATGTTTTTCGCACCAAGTCGGCATGTTTTTTGATTTAACCAATCTCCCACCATGTCTACGTTTTTCCTATATGAGCGCAATCTATATTTTTATCGTCTGATTAACCTGTTGTCCATCGACAACCTCGGCTCGAAGCATTGATTTTAATCATTGATTTGAAGATCGATAAAACATGAAAAACCTTGCAAAAGATTTGGAGCGCTCTTGTTATTTAAGTAGTGAAATGAATTTACTACTCATCTAATATTTTCCCTGAATATCGAAATGCTCACAATGCAGCTCTCCCAATCATGCTTCCAGAATCATTTCCTAAGCATAATGACATATTCGAATGCACCCCACGTAGTTCAACTTAATAACCAACTCGGTGGAGCTTGTTCCCCGAAACCCGGACAACGTTTCAAGACTCCTTTTGGTTTTTTGGTCTTCCTTGCCCGGACCGAAAACCGAAGCCCATAAACCAACGTCCCAATCGCCATGCCTTCCCGTGACTACTGGGCCTACTATTCAAATCCTTAATATTTTAGATTGGATATAGTCTTTTATGTTCTTTCTTTTATTTTCCTTTTTTTTTAGGGGGAATAGTTGCGGAAGCCCATTTTACTTTTGCTCTCTACATATCAAATACCCTCCTCAAACCCATAACCTCCACGCCCATTCCGTATTATTGCTCTCCTCCTACACAGCAGCACAGTACGGCAACACCCGAGAGCAACACTCGTAGCATCTAGCTGTCGCTGCACCTCAACCCAACCATGATACTGTCTCCCTCGCCTGCCGCTCATGCCCCTAGGCCCGCGTCTTTATCTGTGGCAAGATTGTCCGAGGCTTGCGACATCGAGGCTAAAAGGGCTCCATTTGAGCCCAAAGAGCTCCATTTGAGCCCGCCGCTTGCGATTGTGCGAGGTCGGCCTCGAGTTAAGAGAACCACAACAAGCGGCCTCGTGGAACACGCCGAGGCCAACCATGGCCACCAAATCAATCTTGATCTAGCCTTAAGCTGGCGCAGCAACCATTACCGCACTCATATTTAGGGTCCCCCAGGGCTACCAAAGGAGCAACTTTTGCGCATCCGTCGGAGAGGGGAGACGTGGTACCCGGACTGAGCAAACCTCCCTGGAGCAGGGCGAGTGTGTCGTTGGACTATTTTAGGGTAGAGTTGGCCTACGGAATAAGATATTAATTTGATGAATTATATTTTAAGTATGGGAAGTAAATTTGAAGTCGATTTTTTATATTTTTTTTCCCTTGATTTTTCCCCTCTTATTGGTGACGCGACTCCCGAATCTTCGAATCTCCCACCTAATCACTTTTTATAGCTGCCCATGTCCACTGTGCTGACCGAGGGACCAACTGCCCAAGAGCCTCCACACATCATGTCCGTAAAAATCTCAAGATGCCTTCGGTCAAGGGAAAACTCTTCACGCATCCCGTTTCATTTTCTACAAAAAAAAAAAAAAAGAAGACCAGAATATTTTCTGGATTATTATTTGTTGTCAATATCTTCAACCTGAAAATAAGAAGAAAATTGAAATTTGTCAATATTTTCATGCTAAAACTCATAACTAGGCCATAAAACACGAGGACGAAAATTATTCTCGTTGAAAAGGATTAAACCCAAAGCACTGCCAAGAACAAAACTGAGTTTGATGAGAAGAGTTTTCAGAGCCAAAAGGATGATATGCCCAATGTGTTACCTGCAACGAACAAAGATGGATCACAACGACAAACATTATGTAGGCAATAATATCACATTCTACGCAAGAGCATCACATAAGAGTAAGCCAATGTGAAGTTAATGCGTCAAGGAAAACGCAAAGGTCACGGCATCATATACTTCACAAAGAAAATGATAAGCACCTTGGTTTGCCACCATCTGGAAAATATATTTTTTTCTTTTTCTGGGTAGACATGTCAAGTAATAGGTATCCGCCAGTTTCCCGGAAAATCAAGTGATCTGCATGCATGTATGTATGCATGTTTGTGCAAATGTGCATACATATGTACACATGGGCATAGAAATACACATGGAAACATATGTGCATGTATTTCTATGGGTGCAAATGATCACTGAATCTGAGGTTTTGAGGGAGAAACCCACCTGGCAAAAAGAGAATTTCGAATACTTTGTGGCTTCACTACAAGGCAAAAGTAAAAGGAATCCAGACTCCAAATCCTAATCTCAATGGCTTAGAAAAGTTTGGTTGAATTGTTCCTTGAGAAAAAAATCCCCCGTCTCTCTCACCCTCCTTTTTTTAACAGACACATGAAAACAGTTACAAACACAATTGATCATCATTGTAACTTTCTCAAGCACAAAGACTTGCACTTACCAAAGGTCATTCAGCATTCTGAAGGCAGGTAGCGGGAATGGAAAGAATAACACCGTTTAGCATTTTGTTGGCGTTGCTTGTTTTCCTTTTCTTTCTCTCTCATAAAGAACAGAAGACCTCAACTGGCTTCAGTTCGATAAGCAAAAAGAAGTTGCACACGGCTTAAGGCCATGACAAGTCTAAGTGAATAAACCATCTCCTCTTGTTTAATTGTTCTTTCCTAGCTGCCAAACCGAAGCTAAAAAGGTCAAAACATTAGTAAGCAGATATCATGAAATACAACCAATTGAAAATTATCCATAAGCTGACTCATCAATAAGACAGGTGTCGACAAATAGAAAATTCTAATGATATAGACAAAACCTACATGTATCCAAGGGAGCTGTCCGTTAAATCCACTAATCCTAGTTTCTATAAAACAATTGTAAAGCTCTTTACCCAAAAAAAAAATTGTAAACCAAAACTACAGTTAACCCAAAGTCTTAACACGAAAAGGAATCCAGATAGATCACCTAGCATGATTATGTATACATGTATGGTTTACCTCACTAATTGGGTATATTATTTCTTCTACTGAACTTTATTGTGCTTGTAATGTCGCGGTCTGCCTCCACTATACTCATCACGCCCACTGACCATCTTCCATCTGTTGTGGATAAGGTCATCATTCATTGACCTCCCATCATGTCTAGACTCACTTGGCCTATGACTGGACTTCTTGTCTCTCATCCTATTTTCCTTGTCACTGGGAGACTTAAGTGCACAATCAAGTTCCGAAGAACAAGGTTTTCTGTCATGCCTCTTGACATTAGATTCCTCTCTTTTTCTCTTGACATCTCTTCTTTTTTCAGCCCGAGAGTGACTCCAACTTGAATCGCTCGAAAACTGTGCCATGTTCTCTTTACGCATTCTAGACTCTTTATTTCGGTGATAGTGCCTCTCTTTGGCTCGCCTACTATAGCAACTTGGTATATCTTCTGCTTCTGGAGAAGATACTCCTCCACGATGGTATAATCTTCCATCTCTAGCTGAAGTTGATGAGT
The DNA here is from genome assembly GCA_028455895.1 of Rhodomyrtus tomentosa. Taxonomy (NCBI): domain Eukaryota; kingdom Viridiplantae; phylum Streptophyta; class Magnoliopsida; order Myrtales; family Myrtaceae; genus Rhodomyrtus; species Rhodomyrtus tomentosa. Next base: position 41,108,842 of record JAPCWY010000004.1, read on the forward strand.
GAGAAGTCTTCTCATGTCTTTCATCAGTCCAGAGGATGTCTGAGTCTACATTATGTCCATGCCGACGGTTTCTCTGTGGCTTCTGGGAAAAGCTGTCATCAGAATAGCTTAAACCATCTTCCTTCTCACGTCTTTCCACATCAACCAGATGACACCTCTTAATAAAACCATCATCAACTCCAAAATCAGTAGATGTATCCCTGAAGAATCGATAAATTAGTCTTGTCCATGGTCAAGATAAAGAAAGGATTATTGCAATTAAGAAATTGATCTTGCAGAAGTAGAGGAATTATATTAATACACTGTTTACATGAGGTACACTATAGTTGGAACAGAATTTCCAAAACACTAATTTTCCACTTCAAGCTAAAGGGTTAAAAGCACTGGCATTCATTTGACAAATACTGAAGGGGCTCCTTGATGATTTTAGCAATCCTAATGCATTAACAAATCATACCACTCCTAAAGAAAAAAAAAACTGATGAGCACAATTCAATTTAATCGTAAGGAAAAATTAGCTAAATAAAAAACTTGCTCCATGTGATGACTACAATGCAGATGGAACAAGATGTGCAAAAGCATAGAACATGATGTGCAGTTTTCTTGCTTGTTCAAGCACAATGCCAGTATGTTCCATTCTCTGAATGTGAATAATCAGCTATACGACTTATGAAGTACTCAACTTTCTAGGTAATGGCAAAGCCACACATCACAGACTGCTAATAGGGAACAAAAATTACCTCGTCTTATACTTCTTGGCCAGTTCCCATTGCTTTTCATGATTGTGAAGATCATTTAGCTCTTGGAAGCTATGGTTAGGGCCTGTACCAACTCCCACCACAGGTGCCATGCTTCCCAATCTCGTAAAGCCACTGCAACATGATGCATCAAAATATGACCAGATCGTGCACAGCCACATTTAAATCTAAAAGAAGTTCCTTAAGGAACTTTTAAACCTAAAGAAGTGGAAATTAGAAAAGACTTACCCATAGGCGGCCAATCCACCATATATCGTAGGCATATACATTGGAACAGCTGTATTGAGGGGCATCATCCCAAAATTAACACCTTGATCCACAAAAGGCGTAGCATGGAGCAGAGGAGTAGCATTCCCAAATGGAGAGATAATACTATCTGGAAAGAAAGCATTTCCTGGAACCCAAAGTTCAATCATCAGACACAAGCTTCTCGGATATGGCTGCACATGGTTATAGACAGGGACACCAGATATTACCTCTCTGAGGCATAGGATGTGGTGTGCAAGCATGTGGACAATTTCTTATCAAATGATGCAAAGAGCCACACATGTAACAGGCTCGGCACCCCTGCATCCGCAAAAAGGTGGCATGGGATCAGATAGGGAAAGTAATTGATGTAAAAAGAACAACACTAACAAAATATCTGAATCGAGTTAGAATACAATAACAAAGTACAGTTGGAAAAAAAAAAAAAAAAAAAAGCTAAGCCAGCAGTTTCGAGTGACAACAAATGACTTCTCAAATCACAAAAATGTGAAAAAACAAGCTAAGCCAGCAGTTTCGAGTGACAACAAATGACTTCTCAAATCACAAAAATGTTAATGGATTTTTAGCATCCAACTGTAGATAGAAAAGCAGGTCTATCAAGTCCAATATCAGTACTAAAATAACAGATCAAACATCAAAAGAGGAAATTGATTCAACCAACTAAATCCTGGTTAAAAGGCAGAAAACTACCAGTACGCTCTTAAAAGAGAGCATCTAAAGGTCATTTAAGAAACTTTAGTCACTCAAATCTAGCACATGAACTCGAATTGCAGATTTATGTCAATGAGCACCAGCAATCTAGACACCACATGATTATTCGACCTTATTTGGTGAAATTTATCATCTACTCCACAAAAAGACCCATGATGAGCACTGCCAAGGTGCATTACCTTTCTGTCTCTTCCAGTCTCCAATAAATTCACATCCCCCCCTGAAATTTCACAATAGTTAAGACTGAAGAACAGACCAATGTCACTATATCTTCAAATATTCAAGTATATATCAAACCTGTGGAGTTGATTAATCCATTCCCCATCTTTATGAAAGAATCAGCTGGAATGACAGAAAGAGGACAGACAAGGAAAAACAATAGAGTCAAAAGGCAAAAGAAGCGATCAGTACAAGGTAGTAGTTTGCTAACAAAAATACCAGGCCTCAGGATTATATGGAGTCTAGTATGTCTAGAAAACATATACTGGCACAAAGAATCTACTCCACTTGAAAAATTGCTTCTCGGCAAGAGAAATTTTTCGCAATAAGGCAAACCAGTAACACCTCTCGGCTGAGTTTGAGCAGCAGCAAGCAGCAGTATAATGGTTAGAATAGGTATAGAACCCCCAATTTGACTTATTAGAAAGCAAAATAGGGCTGTAAAGCTAGTTAGGCCACCAGAGTTGCAGACTCAACAAGAGAGGATAACTGAGAGAAGAGCAATGGAAAATGAGTGGATGACGGGACTACCCCAAAGGGGGTTGTCCAAAAGTCTAGACATATAAGATGTACCTTGCTCTAGCATGGACTGGCTTTTCACTTTAGAATCAGGAAACACCACCAAATTTCCTTGTTTGAGATCTACAGGACAACTAGAGTCCACTTCTTCTTCATACATCTGTCTTGCCCTCTCTGTTGCATCTATGTTAGAATGGCAACCAGCTGTCACTGCCTTGTTCCTGAACTTCCAATCTTGGGCAGATTCTGATATGATACGGCCAGGTCTTTTCCCAGTTATTTTGGAAGGTTGACAAAACTCGGATCCCCTCTTAGCAATGGTCAAATCACCAGATGCTTCTTTTCCTTGAATGCCAGATTCCCCATCTGATGTTCATCAAAAAGCATGAAGCATGAACAAAGAAAACAACAAGATCCCCTCTTAATAATAACCAAAGAAAGTATCCTTACCGGATGCATGATGATGGACATCCTCCACACCACCAACAAAAACCTGGGACCTAAGAAAAATCTCAACAGCATGCCTGAGAGATACATTAGGTAGCAAATCTTCAGCTCTGCATTTCGCAGAACAATTTGGACAGCATGACTTCTCATTTAGCAAGGGATGAATACCTATGCACCAAATAAACAATGCGATGTTGTCAGAGTAACAGTACAAAAAAACTAAAAGGTCCTGCCAAATCATTGGTCGTGAAAAAACAAGACAAAAAGCACAGGTGTGCTTTTTTTTTAAATCATTTCTCCACAGGATGCCAGTAAAAGAAACATTCGAGGACGATAACTGAGATCTACTTGATCCACAAATGATAAATCAAAGAACAGAACGTGCTGGCTTTACTGCAGGTCCATAAGGATGCACTTCACATCTTTACAGTGGTATGCAGTTTGATAAGAAATTCCATGGGACGGCAGCTGAGTATAAATATCATGACATTTAGGCATATGCAAAGTATAGAAAGTTTAAACTCAATTTCTTAGGACAGCTAGGAGATCAATACATTTTACATAATTTGGCTAGCCGGAGAATCTAATCTTCTTATATAAAATCCAACTCTTCAGTTAAGACTCTCCTATCCTGATAGCTAATCTGAGTAGATGTTTGCCAATCTTCTGAGAATTTTAAATAACAGGCTACTACTAAATAAACTTCATAGAAAACACATCAATAAAAACTTACATCGCTCACAATAACTATTCTGGCAACAAGGTATCATCACTGCTTCATCATAAGGTGCATTGCAGAGAGAGCATTTGAGCTCTGACGGCAGGTCAGCAATTTGAGTAGCCATAAAAGAGGCATTGATGGCCCTGTAAATTCCGAGAAAGCATAAGAGTCGTCTCTTCGAACAAATAACGACACAAACTAAAACAAAGTAACTTATGATTTACTTTTGCAATTTTGAAGGTTCTTCCGTTTTAGTTTTTCCTTCAACCACCAACTCGTCCCTTCCAATCCCCATTGCCAAGGGACCTGGAAGAAAGTTCACATAAGGTAGAATATATGACAGGAGAATTGAGAGACGTACACAATATATGGAATGCGAGTTACCTCTTGAAAAAGCCTCATTGAGATCACTATCATCCAATCTCCGACTTAATTCTGTTGTTAGCTTATGACATCTGAGAATACAATAAAAGTGTGAATAAAAAAGTAAAGAAAATTAGCACCAAAGCCCAGTAAGGGGAGAATACTGAATCTGATTAAGAAGGTTCAGATCAAAACCACCTTGCAGAACCAATTTTGGGGCTTTCACTGCTAATACTGCACTTTTTCTCGACATTGAAGCTGGAGTCATCGACCATTCTCTCGAGAACAGGACACACTTCATCCCCGAAGTCATCAAAGTCAATGATGTTCTCTTTCTATGCGAGATAAAAGCAATTTGCAATTCAACAAATGATCTTATGTAAGCTTTTTATAAAGAAGAAAAAAGGGAGAATGAAAAGGCAATTAAACGCAAAAAGTTTTGTACTAATGAGTAAGAAAAGATTAATTGCTATGTCAGATAATAAACTGAAGATACCCATCATAATTAACAGGTTCAGGGAAAGTTAAAAAGGTGATTTACATGATTTGCAAATTGGGTTAGAGTGTGCGGATTGGTCAATCGAAATGTCTGAGAACAATCTCGCTTATTCCTGGTGAACACCCTCCCACCGTTTGCTCAAAAATTAACGAAAAGTTAAATGTTATCAAAGCCGATAGTTATGACATACCACTCTAAGAGAAGGTTTCTTCAAAGTCCTGTCCTTATCATCTGGTGTAGAGATAACGCCAGGACTAATGTCATTGATCCCCAAATTCTTGATAACATCACTGGTACGGCTACAAATACATAAATTTGACATTAGAAGGAATTATGTGGGAAAAGTAAATGATCAAGTGAAAAAAAGATACGCATACAAAGAATAAACAGAAACACGCGGCGTAATACTGCTAATCAAACAAATAAAAGGCAGAAGAGAGTCCTCTAATAGCTATTCCACTAGAATGGAATACCAATTATGCTAAAACGAAGGGCAGGACAATGGATTCGAGGAGGGCGAAACACCGGTTGATCACCTTTTTTTGTTTCCCTATTTCATCAAATGTCATTAATTGCCCTCAGTCCTACCATATAAATTTGATATGGAAAATAATGAGGTGATAGCGAGAGTGCCAACAATTCAGTAAAAATATAGACGTGAATCACTAAGCTGACAGAGACCGGCCAACTAGGGAACTGTGGAGAGTAATTTTGCAACTCCTGATCTTACATGGTAAGAGGCGACACAGATCCAGCAGGTACTCTCTTAATAATGATACTCGAACCACTTGGAATTTGAATATTGTCGTCTCTGTACTCTGCAAATATAGAGTAGATCATCATGAAATCAATTTCGTTAAACCGTTATGTAAAACAAAAAACAACTTCAAGTACACCAGACTTGGGAACCACGACATTTCGAGTAGGGAATGTAAAATGATGCTAGTCTTAACCAAGTGCACTCTGGCATCTATAATCTACCACAACCAATTCCAAAAGTACTAATCGCTGTTATTGGTTGAGATTAAGTGATCGCTCTCTCACTGTAGCCTACGGCAATTCCATGCACTGCATACAAGATACAAGCGCATCCTATTTTCATCACAGACTAATACCAATCGATCAATGCCTAGGCCACGGTTTCGACGACACACCCCTGCCTAATTCACAAAACCACTACTCTCTCGCCCATTCATACGTAATTCCTCCACAAATCCAACTGGCCCCGCCACCGATTCTCAGTTCAACTTTGGACGCCGTTCCATTTGAAAGCGCTTTGCGCTAAGCCGAGCTACGCGACCCTACGGAAAAGAACAAACCGACGTAAAAGGTTCGTACCTTCCCCGGTAACGGCGTCGGAGATGCGAAGATCGGAACCGGAGCAAATGTTGAGGTTCTTCAGGCGGCGAATCCTGGTCTTGAGATCACCGACTGAAATACAAGTCCGGTCGTCTTCGATGGGTACCGAGTCGAAGTTCACCGAGCTCCTGAACTTGAACCTGATCGCCATCGCCGAAGCACCTGCAAGCGAAGAACCTCAAGAGCTGCTTGAGATCATGGAGATTTCGCGCGATCGAAGGAGGGACGATGCGAAGGTTTCAGAGAGGTTTTAGCACGTAAAGAGAGCGAGCGAGCGATAGAGAGAGAGGGGCACCAGGAAGAAGCCGAAGCGTGAATCCGTACTGAATATCGGTTTCAAGGGTATTTATACTTCGCTTATTATTATTATTATTTTATTTTATTTTATTTTTATGTGTTTTAGGCCGCTTTTTGGATGGATTCGGACTCGGGCCCATGCACGTAACCCGGCGGAATTTAGTTTTTTTTCATCCGGAGGAGGCCGAGAGTCCGAGACCGCGCGTGTGCCATTGTTTTTCATGTTTTTTTTTTTTGTTTAATAAAATTTTGACAAAAAAATTTGTGTAATAAAATCGTTTTCAGTAGATGTCGACGTCCCAAAAATGCAAACGTGTGAGCATGAAAACTTTTCGCAAGTTAAATTGAAAAAAAAATTGTGCAGTATATTAAAGATGTCGTTAAGTAAAAAATTAATGGTAAGGTCGCCGAATTATCAGTAGTCATTATAATCGGTGGATCCAAAAATCACGTTTGGCCATCATCTTTTGGTTTTGCGTATAAGCCACATGCAATCTTTTAAATTGTTTGATCTTCTAGACAAGAAATTAAGAAAGTTTGATCTGCAATGATGTATTTGAACAACATAATAAAAGAGCATGAAAATCAAGAAGATTTTTACGATGGAAAAGATAGGCACTAAGGTTAAGATATTAGCTTTATTGTTCGTATAGATGCGTGGATATCATATATAGATGGACGGAAATGAGAAAGCATGCAGAGACCTACCAAATGTCCGAATTAGAATTTTAAAAAATAAAAAGGAAACTGGAGGATTTAAATTTTACACTTGAAGTTTGTACAATACTTTAGTAACAGTATTGGTATTTTTTTCGGTGGGCCTTTATTCTATTATTGTTTTTTTTTTTGCCAAAACCACGCCATGGAAATTTATTATTACGTTATGGTGACCATGGACTTAGATTTAGAGTTGAAATTTCGTTCAAAGTTTTCAAAAATCGATTCAACGTGTCAGAATATTCATTCATTTGCCAAAATTGGCATGATAATGGAAGCATTGCCGCAAATATCATTTATCGTCTTTTTTTTTCTCCAAGTAAATATCGACATTCACTAAAATCCTAATTAATGAAAAGTGTGCTCAATAATATCACATGTGATTTTCCAAAACTAACAAAATATATTTTGTCCTCAAAATTCTTTTTTGGGTAGAGTCCTCATTTAAATTTTTTGTTTGAAAATGTTTTTTATTTCACTTCAAAAAAAGATAAATAATTGCAAGATAAAAATACAAATCAAATAAAGTCAGTAAATCCGAGGATGATTCTCATTTAAGTTGATGATACTTATCCCCGAACAGGCAGGCTCCGCTCGAGGATATAGTCGTAAATTCCAATTATTCCCATTGGGCTGGGCTTGATGGGTTAAGGCCCAACTCGACATATCAGTCCTGAATCCATCGATTGATCGAGGAGCAAGATTAGGGTTCGGCGGAGGAAGAAGACCGGTGGTAGTGTAGTAAGTGTAGCTGCTAATCGCCGAGGAAGAGCTCGAGGGTGTTCGATCCCTGGGGCATGGCGACTCAAATCAGCAAGAAAAGAAAGGTTCTTCCCGCTGTTCGCTCTCACGTTCCTTGGTCGTGTGAAATGAAGTATTGAGCTTATTTTTATTCATTATCCTCACGGCTGTGCGCCATGATTTTTTGGGAAGTTCGGCTGAAGTCCTTCATTAATGTGTGGATTGCGAAACGTGCAAGTGTTGTTTTTTGAGCCCACGTTCATTGATGATCGTGGGGAGTTATTGGTCCTGGTTTCTGGTGCTGTCACAAGTTAGCTTTTTGAAGACTTCCAGAATTGGGAACTTAAGTTTCAGTTTCAATTTGTTTGGTTTTGCCCAGTAAATTGACAGATGGATGTGTAAATTGTTGTTCTTGGGTAAATTTGAACAAGGGTCTGGGTGCCTTTTAATTGGAGGCTATTGTCTCCATTTCCGTCGTATTTCTGATGCACCGTCCATTATATTGTGTTCCCCCAGTTTGTGGCGGATGGTGTCTTCTTCGCAGAACTTAATGAGGTTCTCACAAGAGAGCTTGCTGAAGATGGGTACTCTGGGGTCGAAGTAAGGGTCACTCCCATGCGGACTGAGATCATCATTAGAGCCACTCGCACTCAAAACGTGCTCGGTAAAAGTTCTACTTGAATGGTTGTATCCCCAGTGCGTTCGCTTTTTCCTTGGAAAAAGAAGTTAATGGAATAGACACGAGGAGATTCACAACTAGTATTTTTAACCTTACATAAACTTTCAGAGTTAGAAGGTTGCCAACTATTCAATTTAAGAATTTCGAAATGCTTGTTCAAAAGAAAACAGTGGGACTTTTCCTATGTCTGAATTCAACTATCTTCAGCTGCTTCTCTTCCTAGGCGGAGTTCAACTGAATAGTCTAAGACCTGCTTCTCACCTTCTTCATGAGCATGACCTTGTCTTGCCTCTTTTCCGTTTGTACCTCTGCATTACTTTTTATGCCTCCTTCCATTTACTGACAGGCCTATTACTTTTAGAATAAACGAAAATGGATAATGTTGTGTATCTTTTTATGTTAATACTGACAGGGTACCAAACAAATTCAACGTCATGCCCTTTGTTTGGATTGATGTTACTGAATAGTTGCGTAATTCTTGTTCTAACAGGAGAGAAGGGGAGAAGGATTCGGGAACTGACTTCTGTTGTCCAGAAACGTTTCAAGTTCCCTGAAAATGGTGTGGAGTTATATGCCGAGAAAGTTAACAACAGGGGACTCTGTGCCATTGCTCAGGCAGAGTCTCTGCGGTATAAGCTCCTGGGAGGCCTGGCTGTTCGGAGGTAAATGATGCAGCTCTAAACGGCACCCCACTCATATGATTGCCAAAAATAATCATCACCTTCTTTTTCTTTGTGCTGACTACACTTCTATTTGCCCTTAGCTTTTTGAAGCAGCTATTTTGCTTAATTTTAGTCATTGTTCATTGGGATGTTTGGTCTTCCTATTTTAGCACATTTCGTTCACTGCTGGTGAATATCGACTTGATCGTCTTGATAACGAATTTTGAGAGACCTTCCCCGTTTCTTTTTCCTGGACCATCTTTAGGGTGAGTTGGTTGCTTTCTAAGTACCTTTCTCATGTCTGAGGATAAGTCAAGTCTTATGGTTCCCTTTTATTTTGTGGGAATTTTGATTTCATCACTTGCAAAGTTATTTATGAGAAAAGCATTTGAATGTTGGCCTCACTGCTGGCACTACTTTTTTGTGCATCAGTAATACAATATTGTCAGCAGATATGTGAGTCTAGTCACTCGTGTCTCTATCTTCTTGTCTTTTCTTAGAACTGTAGTGTTTCATATGGATCATGTTTCTTCGTTAAGATAGCCCTTGTACGGCTGAAGGGGACAAATCTGAATGGCTGAAAGTAGAGGGTTCTTTTCTTCAGGCATCTTGTGGAATCATTTAGTTTCAATGTTACCTGATAGTTTATTTGCTCATTTAATCCATGTGCAACTTATTTTGTACCTGTCAAAAATTCTCCGCTGGACATACTTTTGTATCCGTTAGTCACCCAACGGGTATTATTCTATGCATAGATCATTCGTTCTCCAGTTCTCAGGGGCTTATTCTCCCTGCTTTTGAACAACATGGACTTGCCTCTCTCTCAGTGTGATGATGTTATTTTCTTATTGAGTGCTTGTAGAGTAACTCTTACACGTCTAAAGGATTTAGAGCTTGGAAACCATCTTGACGTTTTCTTCACGATGTTGCAAAGGGGCAAACCTCACTTGTGAACAGTCGGCGACACCCATAACGCTTGGCTATTTTTTTACTTTGTCTCCCTTGGAGAATCATTTGGGACAAGCAGATTCGTTGATGCTTGACCATTTAGTGAGAAATAAATTTGTTAATTATTATGTAGGGCTTGCTATGGTGTTCTGCGATTTGTGATGGAGAGTGGTGCCAAGGGATGCGAGGTATGTTTTATGATGGAAATGATCGTATTATCTACATTTTTTTGCCTTGCCCGCCAATTTTTCCTGGTACTAGAGCTTCAGGAACTTCAGAGATTTGGGTGCTGGTGCAGGTAATTGTGAGTGGGAAGCTACGCGCTCAACGTGCTAAATCGATGAAGTTCAAGGATGGGTACATGATTTCCTCTGGTCAACCTGTCAACGAGTATATTGACTCTGCTGTCAGGCATGTTCTGCTGAGACAGGTGAGATCCCCTCCTCCAAATCCGCATCACACCCCTTCCTCACTTTCTTGTTCCCTTAAGAATCATGTGCAAGTTGGTAATTGCTCCATCTTGCGAAGGCTATCGCCTTATTCCTTTACCGCTTGAATCGATCAGGGCGTGCTTGGCATCAAGGTCAAGATCATGCTTGACTGGGACCCCAAGGGCAAGCAAGGACCAATGACCCCATTGCCTGACCTGGTGACTATTCACCCCCCGAAGGAGGAGGAGGAATACATTCCACCAGTTCTGACCACCAACATCGAGATTCCAGCAGTTCCGATCATGTCATAAGCTCGGCATGATGTTTTGATCTTACAGCACTGTATGCCTCAATGCAACTTTCTTATAGCTCACGACACTGCTTAGTTCTACTAGATTATGCTACGAATTGTGGTGGAGACTTTTTTTTAACATGATTTGGCTGGAAGATTTCTTCAGATGTTATCCAAAATAATGAATAAGTCACCTAGTAAGTAGTACTTGCCCTGGTTGATGACAAAATTTCAAAACCATCGTTTGCTTACAAGATTGTTGGATTCCTAGTAGAGAAAATGATTGTTCAAAACCTTGGAACTTACAAAATGACACCGGGATAAAAAAAAATCATGATGTTCAATGTTATTCTTCCCCCCTCATTCGAGCTCAGACGAGATACTTGACATGTTTGAAACGATCCCATTGCAGTTGATTGCATATTGCATAGAACTGTAGAAGAGAGCTTGGAACTTCACAGATTTACATAGATTTAGCACACATGCCATGCGCCGGCTTCAGTTGAATTACTGGATCATGGATAATGCAGCCTAAAATCATAACTAGGGGTGTCAATGGTACAGTTCGGTTCGGAAAAACCGAACCGAACCGAACCAAGCCTTTAGGATGAGCAGTTAAACCGAACCAATTGCAAACCGAACTGAATGCGAACGGAACCGAAAATTCAGTTCGGTTTGGTTTAGTTTGGTTCGGTTTTTCGGTTTCCTTTCTATTTTTTTTTCCTCCTTTTTGTTTCAGATCTGTGGACTAAATTGCATCTGCTAAATGCATTTTCAAAAGCATGATCTCGATAGCAAAACCACCGCATTCCCAATCAGGGAACGCACCAAAAATTTCGCCAGAGAACCAAACTCACCGGAGATCGAAGATCTGATCCGAGATTGAACTTCCGATTGCGGTAATACAAGAACGATGTTGTCTGGTTTCGGTCGAGGACATCGATGCAACTAGAGCCATTGCGACGCGAGGTGCAAAACGGCATATTGGATTCGCCGGTGTCGTCCATGCTGGGAAACTCGAGGTGATCGGTGGACCAATGGGTGATGGGATCGTTGAGGCTGCTGCACATTGGAGGACGAATCTGAAGCAGGCGAGGTCAACAGGAGGGTAGCGAGTTAAGGCAGTGGCGCGAGGTTGAGGCCGCTGCGCATTGGAGGATGAAGGTGAAGCGGGTGAGAGTCAACGGGAGGGCGGTGAGGAGGCAGTGGTGCTAGGCGAAGGCTTCTAGTGAGACGATTGAGAGGAGTGGTGACTCGCCATTGGAGGAGGTTAGCAAGCAAAAGAGACAGATGGACGACTGGTGCATCAACCGTATCAAAGTTTCTAGTGTTATAGGGAGACAGTGAAATTGCAGAAGGAAGAGGAAAGGAATGTCACTGGGAACCCTTTTGTTTTTGTCGTTGGCTAACATTAAGAAGAATGAAGATATTTCAGTTTGAGGTTCGGTTAACTGAACCAAAACGAAATATAAAGTGGTTAATTTTCATTATTCAAACCGAAAACCGAACCGAAATGTGTTTTTGATTCAGTTCGGTTCAGTTATCGGTTCGGTTTTGACACCCCTAATCATAACCTCCAATTCCTAACGTACACCATGCAGGTGCACAGAAACAGGGTCTCTAGCTCAAACCTGAACTTTTCCGAACACATGCACACGGGATCGCACGTCCGAGCGTGCATTCAATGGGCAAACATATATCGATATATCTGATACTTTGAGGTAAATAAAAGGCGGATTACATTCACCGACCCCGTTCATAGCTGCCAACCTTTCAGACCGAGTCACCAAGCCAGATTATCAAAAACCTATCGCAAAAAGTCCAAAGGACGAAACAAACTTTAGGTATGCTTTGCAATCCCCAGTCTCACGACGTCTTTTGATTGTCTCTGCCTCACGTGCCTAAGGAAATGTGACCATCTTCCGCAGGTTCCAACTACGTAAAGCCCCATCTATCAAGAGCCTAGTCATTTCATTTACCAGCAGGCGGACGAAGATTTTGCCAGATAGTCCGAGATATTCAACAGCCAAATGCAATCGTCGCTGGCCCTTCACGCCTGTTTCTTATTCTCAATCTGGCACAGATGGACCTCTTGAGGAAGGAGACTATATCTAATATTCAAGTCGTCGAAAATTCTTTTTAACTCGATGACTAGTTCAGTCCTCCGCCTGCTCTTCTCTGCATAGTCTTGGAAGTTCATCATGTGATTGACGTAGAGCCCCACCTTAATGTTGTTCACATTCTCGATCTCAGTCACAGACACGTTGTGGTTCGGATGCCAATGTAGCGAATTTTTCTCCAAGTACCTGACAAGAATAATCAGAAGAAATGGCTTTAGGAAATCTTTCATGCGGTTCTGCAGCAAAAAAGTCTCTGTCGGCCGTTACATCAGTGATAAGGAAATTGTAGCAACTTCACCAACTTACTTTTTAATTTTCTCTTTCATTGCTCCGATTCTTTCCAGTGGAGTCATATAATCAATCGAGAACTCCACTTTGTCACCCATATCAGGGCTTCTGTGATAATTGCTTATTGGTTTCGTAGCCAAAACTGAATTTGGATAGTAGATTTTTTCATTATCGAGCTTCAAGAAGACAGTGTTCAAGATATTCATCTCCTCCACCATTAACTGTAATGAGAATATGAATTGCTATTAGCTTGGACTCATCTCGACATAAAAGTGGAATGGGTTCTCTTGGGAATTACCTGAACACCATCAACAACACAACGATCGCCGACGTCAAATGGATGCATAATGAATACAAAGATGATAGCCTCAAATATTGTCTTGCATGTGTTGCCGAAAATGAAAGCTGCCACAACAAGCTGTGATGAAAGCAGGACTAGTACTTTGGTCGTAGCAATTTCCACCAAAAGAAGCCATATGATGATGGTAATAACGATCACTATTCCCGTCACAAGCTTGTTCAATTGCCTTACTGCTGTTTTTGTGTCGGTTAAAGCATGTATCAGCGCTTTGCGGCCTTGATAAACCTTCACCTGCAAAAAGATTGTATCTCACAGTGATATTCACATCTTAAAAAGACAGATCACTGGAATGAAGAGGAAGAAGGCGGAGCCACAAGGCATGTTAAACCGTGCTTTACAGGGAAAGGTCAGCAAGACAAAGTTACAATGAATCGGCATAAACGCACTGACCACCCAGTTTGTCAAAGATTTTATGTCAATTTGTCCAGTTTCTGATCCTTCAAGCAGTGTGAAGAACAGATCCACCTCTTCCTTGATCATGAATCTTTGAAGATCGTCCTCGTCGAAGTACCTGCACAAAATACAATAAGGTTACCACAAGACCAAACAATCAGTTAATATGCTGAACTGGTTTCATTTTCTCACTTGCAACCCCACTGAGCGACATTTCTGAAAATGTGATATGCAGCAGCCATCGCTTCCATCTCGTTCGTTATCTCCTTATCCGCTTGCTCAACTTCTCCATCATCGGCACTTTCATCCAGCGTATTCGATATGGTAGATAGGCCCGAATTTGTCACTGCATCAACCAACATCTTCATCGTCCAAGCCGAAACCTTCTCTTGCTTCATCTTATGAATCTTCACCATGTCAATAACCTTCTTCTCCTTTCCCATTTTACCTTTCCTCATAGTTCTGAAACTTAACTGGCCAGCGCTAGGCTCTTTCCCCACCCTCTCAGCCTCCTCTATAAGAGGTGGCCCCGATAATGTTTGCAAAACGTAGTGATGGAAGATTGATTCTTGAATTCGATCAAAGAATGCAGCTACGTGGAAAGTCGATGCTAATATCTTCAGAAGTAAAGTCTTTAAGAACCATAGGAATGAACCGATAAGAATCGAGACAAGAGTCCAGGTTATGTAATCCAAAACCTTAGTGGCAATCTTCGACCTCTTAACACCTCTATTGAATAACAGTACCCACGTGAGAAGAACGAAGGCCAACCAAGTGAAAACTTGCACGCTCTTCTTCAAACCATGAACAAAATAGAGTACCTTTTTCCGAAGTAAAAAGTTCCTCTCTATCAAGAAAACAATGAAATGCATCACCCAATTGGTAACCAACATGCCAGAGAACAGCACCACTATGAGTACACACCACTTCCACATCTCTAAGCCCCATAGCTTAGATGCTTTCAATTGATCAACCGTTAGACTAGCCACCACGCATCCCAGAATGAGAAAAAACACGGTCCATTCAACCAAAGCCTTGGTCTTTATCCTCTTATTCCTTGCTTTGCTCAATTCAAGAGTGACTTTTTTGTAGATCTCTTCATCATCCTCCTCTCCACCTCCTCCTCCAGCCGGTCCCGGAGATGCCATGAACGGTGTCTTCGGAGTGATGGGAACATTCTTGGCCGAACATGTGGATCTGTTATTAGGTGATGCCCGATTAAATGAGCCTCTGAAAGGAGAGTTCCCACCGACCTGTTCTTGCGACGATGCATTGTGCTCTTCTTCAAACATACTGGGATCAATAGGGTATTGTTGCTCCCCAAACCTCGACTTTGGTTTCGAGTACACAGATCGGTTGAGAGTACTTTTCCTAACAAGAGCTCCACTAGCATTGGGAGCTTTAGGCGGCTTATTCCGGCTAGGGCTGAAGCTCGAGATTTCGGGAGACAGGCAGCTCACCGGTGCTGTTTTTGTGACTCCGGTGCTCGATTCGGTCAATGCCTGGAGGGGCGAATCCACCCATGTCTGTTTGGGACCGGCAGTTTCCAATTCCTTGGGAGACGAACCTTTTAGGCTCTTGCCCTCAATCACAGCTTCGGCATCCCCTTCAGTCGAGATGGTCACAATTACTTCATTTCCATTGACATTCCTTTTCTCCGACATGGCGATTTCACCACCTTTTAGATGTTCCCCTTTAGAATCCATTCATGGCTCAGGAAACGTCCCAAGAGTTCAAAACTTTACTGCTTACAAGGCTTCAATCCAAGCCGAAACTCAGGCCAACACAAGAGTAAACAAAAAAGAGAGAGCTACTTCCACTGAAACATGTTCACACAGACAGCAATAGGCCAACACAATATGCACGACAGACTGAGCTCGTGGACTGACTCTAGTACTCGAATCAAACAAAAAGTCTAGCCCTTTCCAGCAGATTACACTTCTAATCATCAATCACCAATTCAGGACACGTAAAGTAAGAGGTACAGATCATGCTGCGGAGGATTCGATCAAGAAATGAAACGGTCAAGTGATCTGGCGGATGCTCAAAATGGGTAAAGTTTTAAACTTGAAATGAAAATAAAAAGGGATCAAGAAAACCGTCTACCATAACAAAGAGTAGCGCGGGCTTGTCAGTCGTCCCGTTGAGCTCACTTCGCCAAGAACAGAGCAAGAAGCTAAAACCGAAAAGACAGTGACGAGCGTCAATGGCTGCTGAGAAGCTGATCCCCGTCCCAAGGGAACAAAACCCTTGTCTTTTGTTTAATGAAAATTTTCGTTCAGGCGGTGCTGGAACTCGTGGAGCGCATTTAAAATGATAATCCATGCACGGCTTTTGAAGAACAGACAGCGCTGATGATTAAAAAAAAAAAAAAAAGGCAAAGGAATTCCAAAATGGTCTGTTATGGAAAGAGGCCGTGAGGCGTCATAGCTTGACCTCCTTATTCATTCATTCTCAAAATTTCTTTTTGTGGTGCAGCAAATAAATTTACAGAAATTAGTCTCGCTAAATTTATTTAGATGCGTCCACGACTTGATTACATCCACTATAGCAGTTTCAATCGATAAGCGGAATTGTCTGCTTAATACTCTTAAAAAAAATTGAATTTTATCTAAATTCTAACTTTTATCTCATAAAAAACTTTCAACTTTAAATGTAGTCCTAATTATGCCTAAACTATTTTTATCCCATATAATGCCCCCACCCTAAACTTTTTTTATCTCATAAAAAAAAGTTTAGTTCTATGTCCGGTATCAATTTTGCCCTAAACTTTTTTTTTACTCGTAAAAAAAAACCTCAGTTTTAGGTTCAGTTCTAATTTTACTCTAATGTTTTCGTCTCATAAAATATCAGTAAATTTTATTTGAGTCTTAAATCTACTTTCATTAACCTGCCATCAAAAAATCGCCCTTAGTGATCGTATGCTCGGTCTTCAATCTCTCGTACTTGGGAACGTTCCATCCTACTAATTTGCCCTTCTACCCCATTAACGCTCCGTCTCGATTGTCAATGGGAAATTTTGAGTGGATTGAATTAAGTAAAAGTTCATGGTTTCTTATTAGTACGGTGCTGCAAAATTGGGATAAGACCTAAAGTTGCAAGTTTTTCATATGACCAAAAAAAAAAGTTTAGGATTAAATTGAGACATCACCTAAAGTTGAGGGTTTTTTATGGGATATGAAATTTTTAAAAAGAATTAAGATTGGACTTAAAGTTAGATTTTTTTTTTATGAGACGAAAGGTTAAATTAAGACAAAAACTAAAATCGGAGGCCTTTCAAGATATTAAGCTTGATTTTGACATATCAATATGTAACGAACTAATTATCCCTAAAAACTGAAATTAGAAACAAAACATAAGCACAAAGGACCCAAAAAAAGGGGCACGTTTCAGTGGAACTAGGATGGTGAGATGGGGCAGTCTGCTAATTCTTCTCCTATTTGTCTCAGTGTCTGCTTCCGAATAATTTAATCTCTAAAGTATTGGTTCCGTGGGGGCCACGCCGGCAATCAATATATGAGAACATGAGAAACTTTTCGACGAATTTGCAGTTGAGAATATTCATGGGACTCTTCGTTAATAAAGGTCTACTTAAAAAAATAGTATACAGATAAGGAAAAAAAAAAGAAAAAAAAAAGGAGAAAATCTAGGAAACCTTGAGTTGTGCAGGTGCCTTTGAACGTGGTGCATGCAAGTTCGAGAGTTCTCGTTCATCCTTCCTTTCCTTCTTTCCTTTGACCCACGGAAAACATCTTTCTAAGTCTGACCAACTGACATCCCGTGTACCATCCTTGTATACAACTCTCGTGAATACCTGATCGGCCGGAACCATCATTCGATCTCGATTTCTGAATTCGAGCAAATTATTGCCGCCGTCCCAATCTGATGCCGATTGCAAATTATGTTTTGGGTCACGATCACGCCTCTCAACTTGCCCTATCCACAATCTCATGAAGGAGCGTGCGATTATTAGAAAAAACAACTACTTTTGTAGAAGCTTTGTCTTCATGCGATGCGTTGATCGTCCTCAACAGGGCATCGTACCATTGGAGCAAATACTAGGCGTACATATGGCCCGATCTGCGAGGACGTGTAATTAATGAAATGACCGAACGGTAGCGTCACGAACAACTGTCATTATATTTCTTTTTTCGAAAA
This sequence comes from Rhodomyrtus tomentosa, assembly GCA_028455895.1. Lineage (NCBI taxonomy): Eukaryota > Viridiplantae > Streptophyta > Magnoliopsida > Myrtales > Myrtaceae > Rhodomyrtus > Rhodomyrtus tomentosa. Next base: position 41,126,792 of record JAPCWY010000004.1, read on the forward strand.
AAAAGAAAATTACTCGATCGAGTATTAACACCTAAATTTCGATTAATCTTTTTCAGTTTATTTTTTAAAAATTTATAAAAATTTTATAAAAAATTACGAAATCAACTTTGACGACATTAATCAAACCAATAAACCATTTTTGAAAAATAATTTTTTGTATTTTTTTTTTCATTTTTTGGTATTTTTAGAAAATAGAAAATAAATAAAAAAATAACATTTGATGTCATAAAAATATGAAAAAATAGTCAATATTTTTATTTTAATTTCTTTGTCTTTCTGACCTCATAAAAAGTCCAAATTCGAGTCCAATTTTATGTGTTCCTTTGTTACACGTATGATTAAATTTGATAAAAAAATGTCAATTGAGAATTTTAATTTTAATTTTTGGCATTTTTTGGGTATTGACATTCAATCTAGTTGTCTTTCATTGCAATTTAGCTCAATTATTTGCACAAATTGCTCAATTGCATGAATTGAGCAAAATTGCATACTTAATTGCAATTTAATTCTTGAATTTGGTCAATGATTTAAAAGATTGAAATGTGCACACTATGCTTGTCCGAATATTGAATCTATGTTCCTCAAATCACTAAATTTTGATAAACTGCTTGAAATCGCTATCTGTTTGTCATATAGAATTTATACACTTTGATTGAATCTAATTAATCTTTTGAGGAACATCGACGCGATAGATGTGTAGCTATTTCCTAACGTGATGTCATGTGGTCACTGCATCAACCTTTCCCTAAAATATTTTTTCCAATTACCGGTCAAAATCACAAGGCGTCAGTTGTAAAAGAAAAGCAAAAATAGTGCATTTGGTAATTAAAAAGTCAAAATTCAATAACTTGAACATGAAATCAGCTAAAACTTGGTGATCGTCAATAGTGCATTTGGTAATTACACACACCCACCCCGGATCCGGATCCCCTGCCCAATGGGACTAACAGTTAAAATGCCATGCTTGAAATGACGCGCCAACACAATGGGATTGATATCTTGCCCCGACAGAATTCACTTTTAACAACACTGTTAATCGTTCTACTAGTAAGTCTCTATTTGAAGTTATTTATGGTCGAGTGCCTCGACATATACTTGATCCAATCTCTTTGCCCAAGATTCCAAGTTTTAGTGTGGCGACAGAAAATTTGGTGACAAAAATTCTAGAGGTTCAAGCCGATGTTGCACGCCATCTTGCCGAGTCTAATGCAAAGTATAAGGAGCATACCGACAAGCGACGTCATTCCAAGACTTTTGAAGTTGGCCATGAAGTCATGGTCTTTTTACGCAAGGAGCGATTTCTCGTTGGTACATATAACAAGCTGAAGAACAAGAAGATTGGTCCTTGCAAAATCATCAATAAGATCAACGACAATGCTTACATTATTGATCTTCCTAACGATCTTAATATTTCTCCAACGTTCAATGTGGCGGACTTATTCGAGTATCATTCTCAGACATTCCGCTTTATGCTGATGATAACTAGAGGGCGAGTTCTTTTGAAGAAGGGGAGAATGATGTAGTACAATTGGCATGTAATTATCTTGAAAAATTGGATTGCCAAAAGCCGACGCGACTTTACCGGTAATTCCGATCTTGGGTCAAACGATCTCGGATCGAGCTCAAAATTGGTCGGTTGAAGCGAAACGGCTGTCTGATTCGAAGTCGCCGCTTTGTTATGAGATACAATGAATTTTAGCATTTCGGAGTCATTTAGATCACTTTTTGGTAGTTTTTCTATTTTGACAGTTTTGAATTTTCGCATAATTCTCGAGATTTGGATTTGATTCCTTTTATATTATATTAGATTTAAGTTGATTAATGTTATCTTTAGTATTCGCATTCCTTTTGGGAGTACTCTCTATATATATGGACGTCCTATCTTTGTAATAGTCAAATTATCATTAATTGAATGCAGAACTTCTGTGGAATTGTCTTCTTGTTATCGCTTACCCTGCATCACTCCGACAGGTAAAGATGTTGGTGCAGGCCTTTCGGCGACTCTCCATGAAGAAGGCGTGCGGGACGGGGGAAGATGATGAACAAGAGGGGAGTGGAGGGGCAAAAAAGAAAAGATAAAAAGAAAAACATTAAAAAGGTTAAAGACAAAAGTGCCCTTCGATTTGGCCGTCTTTTGAAACAATTTGAATATTTCAGGCTATTATTTGAAACAAAGTCCACTTGAAACCCTTATTTGAGAAAACAAAGACACTTCGGGTCCTTTTTTAAATTTTCCCAAAAAAAAATTATTGTGTGACGATTAATTCAGTTTTAAAATTTTTTTATTTGCTTGCGCTAATTTAATCTTAAATATTTTGATGATTTATAAATGTAATTATTCTGATCAATTTGGCTAGAGATTGCTGAAATGGATACTGGTCGTGCTATATGTCACGTTCAACGATTATAGGATAAATTTTCTTTATTTTTTTTGGATTTAATTAATCTTGTTATTTTGTTTATCTATTATCCTTTTCTTTTTCTTCTTTTCTCCTTTTTTTTTACTATTAAGGGCTGTCCCTCCAAAAAAAAAAAATGAGAAAAATCAAAGAAGTTGTTCACGATGTCGTCGGTCATGCTACGTAAAACGATCGGCGTCCACGACATTAATTTCTGGTTAAAATTAGTGGGATGGTCTACATTGATAAATCATCAAAAAATTTTAGGATTAAATTAAAGATTCAAAATCGAATTTACCTTCTCACAATTGAGTCATGACTTTTCGGACCATTTTTTTCTCCGCAAGATGGCGGGCGACGTCTTGATCGCGCATCTCTTCTTCCTTCTTTTTCATGGTATGGTGGGATCGTTCTCAACCTGAAAGGCGAAACGCATCGACGTGGATCGTTCAAAGAGGGTTCTCATTATTGATACATGGGGGGCCCACACCTGGCGTCAATCCATAGCCGAGCAGCAAAACGACGACAGATTTGGTGCTGTGCATTTGGATGAAGACCTGCAAGCGAGAGAGGGCGAGAGGTGGCGCCTTCAATCACTTCGGCCCCTCCCTAGCCCTGTTTATTTTTGCATGGTGAAGGATGACTTCACTTCATTTGAGCAAGAGCCTTCTCAAATAACATTTCATTACGATAAAGGTCTCATTTGCAAGAGTCACGGATTCAAATCAAGACAAATCCCAAATAACTTCAAAATGGAATAAGTTTCAGATAACGAGAGAAATCGTTAAAATGATGTTATAGGTCAGCACGCTCAAAGAACATGCATGTGACTTGCTCACGCCAAAATCGACGGTCGATCATTGAATTTATGCTATAGCTTTGCCTTCTGGCGGTGCGCACTGGATTTAGCATCCCCAACACTATCATCAGGCAGAATAAAAAGATCGGACAAGTATAGACCCGGCACCTGTTAGAGCGAAATCTTCACAAAACTTTTTCAAAACTGAATTTGTTCACCAACGAAACCCAAGGAAAGCGAACCCCTGAAAGCATACGCGCAAAAATCCCAAATCTAAACTAAATCGAGATAGAAACCCTCCTTCATGCAAGAGAGAGGATCTTCTAGATCTATACCAAATAGGAAGAGAAAAGCTCCCGAACAGCAGGAAAAACAAGGAAAAAGGGATAATAGCTGTGTACCTATTTGATTTTTCACCAATGGCATGCAGACTCCTCTGGTGCAAAAAACCTGATTGCACGAGTTAAATCAGGACGGAAGCAGTCCATGATTTGCAGCTTGTTTCATGAACTTTCAGGGGAGTCTAATTGCTCTTCTGATCCTGACGCGCTAAAAAGATAGAAAGGGGATAAGTGCATCGAAAAGTAGCCAGTGCGTTTTGCTTTCGTAGTGTGATTTAAGCCTTTCAAGTTGTGCCATCGCCTTTTTTCAGACATTTTGAAAAAGAAGTCAATTGAGTCCTTATAGCAAATACTAGCACGACGTTCGAAGTGAAGTCCAAAAGGTACCCCCAAACCCAATCCCTCACCCAAGCGTAACGATCTGAGTGCTGTCACGGAGAGATTAGGGGAAAAAATCACGAAACATTTGAAGTCAACTGAGTCCTTATCGCAAATACTAGCCCGACGTTCGATATAAGTCCAAAGATGCCCTAGGGGGAAAAATCACGAAACATTTGAAAGGAAGAGCTTGATTGCAAGGACTCAATTATCAAAGATTGAAAAAAAAAAAAACTTCCCACTATCTTATATTTCTTGAATAATATTTATGGTTATCTTTCTAAAGATAACGACATAAATGATTCATGAACTTTTGCTCAATGTACAATGCAATTCTTAAACTTTTAATTTATTTAATGTGGCTCCTCAACGTTAGTCGAATGTGCAATGTCGTTTATCAACTTTGAATTTATTCAATTTATAGCCTCTGAACTTTTTATTTAATGTGACCCCAACTAAGTTGGGATAAAACTGTTGTTGATGTTGATGTGTAGCCTCTGAACTTTTTATACATGTTCAATTTAGTCCCTAAACTATTTGAAAATATTCAAAACTGTCATTCCGCTAATTCAAGTTCAATAAAAATGTAGAATAATTTCATATAGTTTGGCAACTATATTGAACATAACTTAAAAGTTTACGGACCACATTGAAGAAATTAAAAGTACAAAGATGACATTGCATATTGAAATAAAGTTCAGATATCACTTCACATATTTGATCAAAATTCAGGGATCATCCCATCTTTCTATAATCAATTATATGCACTAGTATGCTAAGTAGCACCAATATCGACACATGACATGCGGCACGACGTGAAATATCGATATGTCATTTCTAAAAAAGTAAAGAGCTCCGACACGTTGTGATACCTTGTGTAATGTGCATTTTGTATATACATGATAAATGATCAATTAAATATAAAAATATCAATGGTGAGTTTCTTCTTTGTTTTATTATGTCAGGTATTCACAATTAGATATTTTTTGGGGGGACTAGCTAGGTATATTAATTTCGGGGTGATTGGGTGTATGATTTTTTTTTTTTGGTCGAATTGGGTGTATGATTTAAACATATATATTTTTGATAAATTTATATTTTAACCCATAACTTATTGAAAATATTTAACTTGAACATGGCGTGTGGGGATGTTGGACTCACATGTCGTATGTCCGAAGTGCTGACTAAGTGTCGGATGTCTGATACCTATTGAGCATGTGTTGATCGCATGCTGCACGATACAGAGGCTTTCTAGAGAGTGTTCATGCTTCCTAGCTTAGCATGTCATTGACGATTTTCAACGGGCATGAATGCTCACTCAATTCTTTATTTTCGCACCCCATAAAATCGAATCAACTAGAGTGCGCAAGAAAATCATCCAGAAATAGTTTTTGGAACAGAACCTATTTATAGAATAAGTTTGGAATAGAAATTCCTTTGATAAAGCATTTGCAAGAAACTATTTCTGGAACAAAAAGTTGTTCCAGAAATAAATTTGAAGCAAAAATGAGAAACAAAAAAAAAGTTACTTCTCCGAGAAATGGAAATAAAATAGAAATATCCGTCGACGACCACCAGCTCCCACTGCTGCCCGTCACCGCCGCCGATCGCCAGTAGTCACTGCCGCCGTCCCGGTCAAACGAATTTCTATTCTAGAATAAAAAATTTTATGCCGTTATCAAACACATGTTTTTGCTCAAAAACTCGTTCAGAAACATAAATAGAAAAAACTATTTCTATTTCAAAACTTCATTCTGGAAATAAATGTTGTCATGCGCAACCTTAATTTTCACTACAAAATATTTTGTGGCTACCCTTTTCTTTGCTAAGCATGCTAGCAGTGTCTAAATTGCAACGGCAACAATGCCGGGAAACGCCTTAAAATCGACCGGAAACATCCGGTCCCTATCACACCCAACTCAAAAAACGCTGCGCATTACGTAATTTTTCAATATGCACCCTAGGATGGAATTGCAGTTCGCGTTAATCACACTCTAAAATCGAAACACTTTCGTTGAGCGTCTGCTTAATTACTCTCAAATTGCGAGTAATCGTGGAGAAGGGCGGTCTAATTGAAGGGTCTTGGTCCCAAGAGAGGCATATGAGCTGGGCAAGCTCTTCGAGTTGGCCATTTTCGTCCTCCGGAAGCGCAGGCCTGAGCCTGCCTTCCGCAACTCCCACCGCAATCTGTTTTGCATATAACACGGCGTCAAAAAGTCCACGATGGACAATAGCTACTACGTTGGAAATTGGGTGCAAATTTTTCACTACATCGAAAGGTGAAACGGAGTACCTGGGCGGGGCCGAGATCGGTCTCGATGTAAGGGTGTTCGCCAGTGACGAGCTCGTTGAGCACGACCCCGAAGCTGTACACGTCGCATTTCTCGCCGTAAGGCTCGCACAGTATCACTTCCGGCGCCATGTACACGTAAGTCCCTGGAGCCGTGAGGAAAAAGCGACGGATGTTGCTTCGCTAATCCGGCACATCGGCATCAAAATGAAAGGATTTACGAGAAAAGATGGCTCCTGGAATTTACCTGTCTCGCCGGATAATGCCAGCTCCTCGTCTCCCAGGAACCGGGCATGCCCAAAGTCAGCGACCCTGACATGCATCGCGTCGTCCAGGAAGATGTTGCTGGGCTTCAAGTCTCTGTGGATCACCCTGGGCTTCTGCTCGTGCAGATACTGCATCGCCTGGGCTATCTCCAAGGCCAGGCTCAGCCGCTCCCCCAGCGGAGGCAGCGGCCTAGCCCTCTCCCCTGCCCTCCGGCTCCCGGGCCCGTGCAGCCACTCCTTGAGCGTTGAGCCCAGGAACTCGGTCACTATCCATGCACACTCGGGCGGGTCGATGCACGCGCCCATCAGCTGCAGCACGAACCGGTGCCGCTGCCGCGACAGGGTCTCGAGCTCCTGCGCGAAGAATGCAGTGCCGCTCGGGTTTGTGTGGAAGAAGTCGGGGAAAATGCACTTGACCGCCACGTCGAGGCCCCGCCACCTGGCCCTGTATATCTCCGCGGTGGTCCCCCGGGCTGTTTTCTCTTGCAGCTCGATCTGGGCCGAGGTTATAAAACAGCGGGTCAATATAAAATCCGAATTCGGCCATCAAGTCGATTCGACTCGATTAGCAAGTTCACTATTTTCGTCTGCCTCAACTACTTGTAACCAAAACTACGTCCATTAAATTTAGGAAAAAGTAACAACATATTAATTCAGTTATAAATCTTTTAACTGGATCAGTTTAGTTCTAAACCTTTTTTTATTAGTATTAATTCAGTCTATTCGGCCACTTTAGGCCGGAATCGCCGATGTGGACATATTTATAAAATTTTTAATTTTTAATTTATTTTTTGACTTTTTTATTTTTTTCCCTTTTATTTTTTTTCATTTCTTTTTGCTAGTGGCTGGCCAGCCGGCCGCGCTAGGCGAGGGTTCACCTTGAGTGGGGAAGGCCGACCCTTGCCCAAGCTCGGCTCGGCGAGAGCACCCCAGCCACCGGCAAAAAAAAAAAAGGACAAGACAAAAAAAGAAACGAAAAAAGAAAAATTCAAAGAAACATTAAAAGTTGTCCACATGTACATAGGACGGCCAGCTTGTGCGTCGCGATTTCGGCCTAAATTGATCGAATAAACTGAACTTGTATCAATGCAAAGATGTTTAGAATTAAATTGGTCCGATTAAAATATTTTTGACCAATTTGATACTAATACAACAAACAGGTTCGGGACTATTTTTGGTACTTTTTCCTAAACTTATGATTGATCATAATTCATGGAAGAACTCACCTCGTGTGGCTCAATGAGCCAACCATTGATCCTGGCCTGATCAGCCACGATCGAAACATCAGAGTGAGGTTCCACCAAAGTTGTAGTGGGGAACTGAGGACTGCCATTGCCATTGTAGAGTTGAGGAGACAGAAGGACATCTTCTCCTTGGTTAGAATTGTTATTGCTAATGTTACTGTTATCGCTGGAATTGTTATTGTTGTTGTTGTTACTGCTGCTGTGCTCCTCGCCGTCGTCGCCGCGCTTTTTGCGGACAATTAGCTGAAGAAAGCCGTTGTCTTTGGCTGTCTGAAGGCAGTACCGGAGGTAATCCTGGGTTCTCTCCATTTTCTTCTTGTACGCCGTCCGAAGCTCCCTCTCCTGCTGGACTTCCTTCTCTAATTCCTCCACCTTTGATTCAAAAATCGAACGGGAGCAAGTCATTTCACCAGAAATATCATTACAAACGAAAATAAAAGTCCATGGTTATGTTATTTTGCTTCGTCCATAAACGTGTTTTTTCATGTTTGAGCTCGCTCGAATTTTTTTTCATCTAGTTGACGGTGGTCTCACAAAAATCACTGTTGAATTTACCTGCCGCTCCAATCTAGAAATAGAAGTTTGCTGTTGCTGGCGATGGCCAGCGGAGCCTGGAGACCCCATGGCGATGGGGTCGTCAAACCTGCAGCAAAACCCGCCCCATCGCCGACGAGAAGCTGGGCTGCCTCGCCTCGACGGAGAACTCAGCACGCACGGCGGCCGTGGCGCGAACGGCTCGGCAGACATCCGGCGATGGTCGCCTGCACCGTTCATCTCACGTGTAATCCCACTCTCCATTGCCTGCTTCTAGCGGTTGCTAGGGTAGGACAAAGAAGCGAGGAACGCTAACCTATGCTTCGTGGGGCTTGTAAACCGTATTTGCTTAGCAATCTTTCGTTTTAACATATTTTTCAATTCCATTTAGCTTTGGGAACTACGACCCGAGGCGGACTTAATTATGTGTCGACGACACTTTGCACTTGTCTTTTTCCACCTTCGACTCCCTCATTTTCCACGCACTCTTTATCTCATCTTCTTCATTTGTTACGTCATCTCGTATGCCAAGTTTCTCACGAAGTGATTTATTGCCACAAGATTTTCTTTGGTCGAAATTATTGCCACAGGATTATGGAATAGAAAAAAGGGTATTCTTGCTTGCTTACTGTTTCGTTGAGTCCAGTGAAGATGAGAGATGAGAGATGACAGGATTCTAGACACCAAGTTGCAAGGTAGGCATCATAAAGATCCATGCTTTCGGCGACAAGACGCAGTGACTCCTGCCTTGGCAATTATAATTTCCTTTTCTGTCTACAGCCTTATGAATTATTCATATTAGGAAAAATTCATCAAGGGATTCGAAATTTCTCCAATTTCATCGCCATAAATATTGGCCGTTGATTGGACACGGACATACATGTATAAATTAATAGGGAAAAGTATAAAAAAAAAGTCTTAAATTTATTGCATCAGTACCAAATTAGATATCAACTTTTTAATTGGGTCAAGTTAGTTGTAAGCTTTTTTTGCATTTGTATCAATTGAATACATCCCGCAAATTTTGGCTTAAAATTGTTGAAGTGGACGTCGTCCGTCTTACTTGGGACGTTCGGGCGCTGACTTTTTTAATAATCTTTTTTTATCCTTTTTTTTCTTTTTATGTGATTTACTTTTTCTGTTGATGTGGGCCTGACAGGGCCGCCAACCAACACTCATCAAACATAGGCAAGGGCAAGGTCGCCCTCATTAGCCAGTAGTGAGGGTCGAGATGCCCACGTTGGCCGCGGCTCTCACCCCCATTCTGGGCGTTGCAACCTCGCTTGGCTCAGATTTGACAGGGGGCGTCGCAGGAGCCATCACCCCAATGGTCGGGAAGGGCGTTGCAACCCCCGCCTAGGGGTGACAAGGGTTGGCAGGTGGCCCTTGTCAGCCAAACAGCAAAAAATAAAAATAAAAAACATAGTACAGAAGAGAAAAAGAAAAAAAGAAAGAAAAAAGAACCAAAATAAATATAAAAAATTTAATACATTAAAAATGTCCATGTTAGTGTTGGTCGTGCCGCATAGTACGGTCAATGTCCATGTCAGGAATTTTCCAATTAGAATTTGACCGGGCAAACTCAATTGACGCCAATACAGATTTAGGACTAAACATGTACCAATACAGCAAACTTAGGACTTTCCGATCATTTTAGCTAACTTAATGCACGATCAGTCAGATACGTGGACCAATATCATCCGAACCGTTAATCATGTTGACCCTGTTGTGGGGCCCACGTGATGGAAGTTTCAGGTTTTATCTCCGCAACTCATGGATGGCACACATCTTCTTTCCCTCTTCGTCCCTCTCTCGAAATTAGACAACCAGGCCAAGGCAAAGAAAAGACGCGAATCTTCCTTATTTCTAAACCATGAAATGGTGCGTCTTTGATCGCCTTGCTTACCGTTTGTTTCGGGGGGGAAAAAAAAGAATTAGTCATAACATTACGGACAATGCACATACATAAATGCAAGAGTACCTTAATCGAATAGGATTACGTGTCGAATCTAATGATAAAACAATAAATAAATTACATGCTACCTCTGCTCTTATCGTAAAGTAATAAGTTTACACTATCAACATGAATCAAAACACCAACACAATTTGTGGTGGGGTTTCATCTTCGCATCTTTTATGTTATCTAGTTTTTCTTATGGCCCCCCAACCCCCAACTTATTTTTTTTTTCGAATTTTTTTTTGGTTGCATTATGTTGCATGTTCGTCGGCCAAGCAGAACACCAGCTTCACAATGCTCACCACATAGATTTCTCCTTTTCACCATGCAAAGCAAAAAGCTGGCGACATATTCTCGTGAAAATGTATATCTTGGGATCGCCGAATTCGAATATGTACCTTGATCTGTCTTATACTCGCAAAAGGGCAAAGGCAATAACTAAAAAAGAAAAGAAGAAGAAGAAGACGAAACATAAAAATAGTGGAAGGCTTGAAGTGGACCATTGCTGTTTGGGAATTATAGGAGGAGGGTGGACCTCCTCCTATTATGGGTTGGACATATGCAAAAATATTATGTTGCCGGATTAGTTGCTAAAATTGATCGAATGGACTGAATTGACACAATTGCAAAAAAGTTTAGTATTGAACCTGTAGAAGAAGAAGAAGAAGAAGAAGAATTTACGACTAAATTGGTACAATCATAATATATTTACGACTTTTTTTGATAATTTTTTCCACGTTATTTGCGTGCTTCTACTATGTACTTCCAATTTAAATTGACCGGACCAAAGCCTGTGCATTCTTGCGTTGGAAAAATAATTAGTTGTGCGAGAATAAGTTAGAGGTATTCGTGTGACAATATTCACTGAGCTGTCATCTTATTCGCCTTAGGACGGAGATGAGATTTGGATGGAATGCCATTGTTTTATTCATGTATGTTCGGGCAGAAAACATAACGTGGAGGAAGTTAATCACTTAGAAAATAGAAAAGAATTTACAATAACCTTGAGAGGTGATTGAACTTGTTGTGCAGTATCATAAGGTTAAGGAAAAATTTCAATTAAGGACCTAAATTACCATCGTTTGTTGAATAAGGGTTCGAATCGAACATTATTTCAAATAAGAGCTTGAATTTGATTAATTGTCTCAAAGAATTGTTTGAACAATGACGTTTTTTTGCTTTAATTTTTGACATTTTTCCCTTAGCTTCCTCGACCACCAGCGAGAAGCTAGGGTAAAAAAGAAGGAAAAAAAATAACTTTGATCAATCTTTTCTTTGAAATAATGAGTACATTTCAACTATTATTTGAGAAAATAAAGGCATTTCAGACTTTTACTTGGAATTTTTCCTAAGGTTAGTAGAATTTGTCTTTAAAAGAAGATTAGCGATCCTGCTTTCCCTAGCAAAAGTTGGTTTTTTTCAATGTTTCTACATACCAAATTCCCTTGATAACGAGCCCCGACACATCATTCGTATATAATACCCACCTAAATGAACATTTTTTAAAATAATTCAATCTTAAATATTTCAATTATATCAATTTAGTCTTAACTTTTTTCACATTGATATCAATTCAGTCCATTTGGCCAAATGTAAACTGAAAATTACTGACGTGGACGATAACCGTCCTACATTACACGGTTGATGCTGATGTAGACATTTTAAATAATTTTATGATTTGTTATTTCTTTTTCCTCTATGTCCTATACCGGCATAGGCCATGACCAGCAAGGGCTAGTCTCACTTGAGTGAGGGTCGCCCTGGCGGCCATAAGAGAGCATTGGTGAGGCTGTCCTTACCAAATTTGGCAAGCGTCAGTTAGGTGAGGGTTGCCCTGGTTGCCACAAGCGAGCATTGGTGAGGCTGCCCTTGCTAGATTCGGCAAGCGTCATTGAGGCTTCCCTCATCAAATTTGGCAAGCCAACCCTCGCCCAGGCCAGTGCAGCCTCGCCGAGTGCCACCTAGGGCCCTGTTGGCACTTGCCCTCGCTATCCATGGCCAAGACCATGGATCAAGAAAAGAAAAGAAAAAATAAAAAAATATTGACATATTACAAAAATGTCCACGTTAATGCCAATCGTACCATATAAGACGATCGGAACTGAATACATAACCATATCAGAACATACCATAACAACATCAACAGTTTTCAGTCTAAATTAGTCATATAAACTTAATTGGCACAAATGTGAAAATATTTAGGACTAAATTGGTCCATCGAAAAAGTTAAGGACACAATTAATATCAAATACAAAAGTTTACGAGTTTTCTTTGTGCTTTTCCACTACACTAAAAGCACGAGGTATCTCAAGGCCTAAAAACTAAAACTACAAATAGGAAAATCAGCAGGACCCATGTGTTAACAAAAGTGTCATATATAATCGTTGATAACAAGATACTCAAAAAATAAAATTACATCATTCCCTACAACATCACAACTTATTCCAATGTAGCATTTCATGAACATCGTATATTTGTTTTTTGGAGCATATTTAACACTTTTATCAAGTGCTCCAAGAATACTTTCCATCCAAACTCGACGTCACTTTAATCTGACCGATTCCTTTACAATTTTCCGTAGTTGTTTCATGCAAATTAAGATTTCACAACCGGCAACCTAGGAAAGAGTTTTCCTTTGCCGGGCCCTTTTGCAACTAGTGTTTCTAATCATGCCACATTTTGACTAAGTGAGTTTGTCATTTCTAGTGGGCCATCTTGAATGTACTTCAGGCTTCTGCTTCTATGCTCATTGTGCATTGATTAATCTTATGATGATTATGTCTGCTTTAATAATTAGCCTATAGTCGCTAAGCCTAAGCTAAATCGGTTCTGCCCGCCCTCCCCCCCCCCCCTCCTTTATAATCATCGTTTAATTAATTAAATAAGTATTCTCTTTCGGGCGCCATAGGTGGGGAAACATAGTCGGATATTGTCGTGTCCTTGTCCGTGCTTTGTTAATATCGTCATGAGTATTTTTCTCATGAAAGGACCTTTAAGTTCATATAAAATGAACTTCTGAAATCATCTCAATTTTACCCATAATGTATTACCAAAAAAAAAAAAAAAAGATTCTACCAACCAATTGGATTTGAACCTATGTACAACTAGCTAGGAAGCACATACACTTTTCGAGAGGCTCCATATTGGTGTCGGATGCATGTCGATGTCCGACACATGACCGACATGTGGTCAGCTCTATCGGACACGCAACGACACGAGAGTCGGGAATCTCGATACCTATTCTAACGGGCGCATGGTCAATTTTGAAAATTTTTAATGCTTTAGGGGTAAACTTAGAAACCTATGGAAACCTAAAATCTTCCCCCTAATCACCCTAATTCCACGAATTCTAATGGTGGAACGTGGATTGATTGTTTTTTTCTCTCTTTCCAAATCTTGGCGATTGAATTTATCAATTAGAAACAATGAATGATACTAACAAATGGTGGATTAATATTTTTAGTGTAAATTCATTCCATGCCTTTTTTTATTATTTATTTAATTATGGATATGAATCGAATTAACTTGGTTGAAATTATCACAAAATTGATAATGCACTATTTATATACATGTAATATATAACGCGTTCTAACGTGTCATAATTATTTATTTTTGAAAAATAATAGTGTTGCCGTGCCGTGCCGTGTCGTGTCGCGTTGCGTGCCGGTGATACTTAAATATGCAAGTCTTATCACATCCAACGAGCGCATAGATTTCTTGATAAGCGTTTTTGTCATTGTAAGAACTTAAAAATTCACAAAAATATCGATTTTTTTTTCAAATCACGCCAACTTTTCCGGTAATTTCCTAACAAATGAAATGAAATCGATTCTACCATGCAATCGTAAGTCCTATCACATCAAACAAGCGCATGAATAGTTTCTTTTTTAATTTTTGTTCTTCCCCCTTCCCCATTTTTTTTTTAAAAAAATAATTTTTTTTTTTTTTGAGGGACGATGAAACCTAAAAAACAGCTTCTTTTTCTTGGGCACCGAGAAAAATGGGACGCGATGCGAACTCGAAATGGCGAAGCAACGGGTCTTAGAAAGAAAGAAAAGCAAAAGCCCCTCGCTTTCTCCATTCCCAATCAAACTCTCTCTCTCTCCATTTTTTTTTTGCTTGTGATCGCAATCTGGAATCTCCCCAATTCTTTCGATTTTCCTCTTTCCTTTTCCATCCTTTTTTTTTTTTTGAAATTCTTTCTCCCTCTGCTTTTTTCTTGCCCTCGTTCAATCGAAACTGTCACCATCTCTGTCCTTTAAAAAAAAAAAGAGAAGAAAATCCCCAGATCTTGATCTGATCAAAGGATTTAATTTTAACGCATCCCCAGATGCTCTTTCCCTGAAAAACAATCCGCGACAGAACACACCTTGTCTTCTTTTTATCTCTCTCTCTCTCTCTCTCTCTCTCTCTCTTTTTTTTGCCAAGATCTTATAGTTCTCCCAAGACCAATATCAAGAATGTTTAAGTGAGATTCTTAAATCTTTCGTCTTTCTTGCCGCTCGATATCTAGGAACTCGCGTTCATCTTTTGTTTAGAGAACTGAGACATGGTTGGGGGGCACAAGCGTGTACTCGAGAAGCAGCCGAGGAAGGAAGGAAACGCCGGTACTTGTGTCTGATTTGGATTTTAGTCGGATCCCTGTTTCGGGACCAGAAAAATCTTGGCCATTAGCGCAGCTGCGTAATCATCGTCTTGCCAAACAACCATTATCGCGTCTTGTCTCCGACACTTCCATTTGTCCCCCCCAAAGATTTTTTTGGGCACCCACGTTAATGTTTCTCACCAAAAGTTCAGTAATTTTCTTTAGGCAGATGAATGCGAAAATTCTCTCGTGGTGAAGTTACTTGTCAACAGGGTTTTTCGTACAATCTCCTTTCGTCTAGCTTAGTAATGTGGTGTTCTGTGAACGATGGAATCGCAATGCCAGCAGAGAAATGGTAAGAGCAATAGTTGAATTAAAGAGAAAGAACAAGCTAAGGAGAAAACAAAATCCTCCAACTCTCTATTCTGGGATATTAAACTGAAGCGAATTACGCTCTGTATGCCTTAAAACTGACCCGACACTTATCGAAATAAGTCGTCTCGTACACAGGAAGCTCTGCGTTGTACTTATCGTTAATGGCTGCAAGATGATCGAGCTCGAACAGATCTGAGCTCGAGCAGCTCGACACACCATCATCATCTTCTTCTACTTCTTTTCCACAATGATCCTTCAACTCAAAACTCTGTTTCTGATTCTCGACATAATCTCTCAGCAACTCTCTCGCGTTCTCTTCGAATCGCCTGCTCTTCTCCATCAACAGATCTTTCAGATTTGAATGGTCTATTTTTATGGGCTGGGATTTCCCAATTCTCCAACCTGTTGGCACCGAGAGAGAAACAGAGCTACTCTGTTCTTCTCCTCCTCCACCTTCTTGATGTAGGCATTTGTGGCCGCAGGGTCTGCAATCCTCATCCACGATGACGCTAACCGGGTAGAAACTGACCGTCCTTTTGGCTCTGCTGCGTAACCGCTCTCGCGCGGAGGGCGTGCGCTTGCTCAGGCACGGCCTAGAGACCGAAGGAACAGTGGAAGAAGCAGATGTGGAAGAGGAAGCTTCGCCGGACTTTAACTTCCTCTCGAGGTTTGCCTCGGTGCCATCGGACCTCTGCGCGCTCCTGGGCGTCGCGCTGAAGATGGAGCTGATGAAGCTCACCAGCCTCCCGCCGGGCGAGACCGGCTGCTGCTTCGCCTTCTTCAGACTGGCGTAGATCCGCGACGCGGCGGACCTGAGGACGCCGCCCTGGTCTTCTTGGCTCTCTCTCTGCTCGCCAAAACGAGCTCGCCGTCCCTCGTCCCTCTTGGCGGCGACTCTCGTCCTCACGGGATTGAGCCTGAACGGCGCGAAGCAAGAAGACGGTGCGGTCGTTTTCGCGCCCCTGACGGACTCGGTGTCCGAGAACGAGAACCCGCCCGAGCTCGAATCTGAAGAGACGGAAGTTGAGCTAAAGTACAGCGCATCGCTGTCGAGGTCGGGCTCGTACTTTGGCTTCCTGGGCAGCTCCTGCAAAAGATGGCCCCTTCTCGCGTCAGCCCTGGGATTGGCCTCGCCGCTTCCGCGCTTCTCGACGGAGAAGGTGGGTTGCGGGGTGATTTGAGCACTGCGGGTGCTCTGCTTCTTGGACGGCGTCTCTCTGCGGAGCCTCTGCTCCTCCGGTTCGCCGCGCTTCGGCTCGCATCCGTCGATGGATCGGTAGATCTCGTCGAGGAGTGTGGACGAGAACGACGGGCTGTGGCTATTCATCTTCATCTCCCGGAGATGCCTATCTTCTTTCAGTGCCCTCTCGAATCTGTAAATCCTCTAGAGAGAGAGAGAGAGAGAGAGACAAGAAATGGAGGGTGATGAAGAGAAGCGACCGGCGGAAGAGGGGATTTATAAAGCGTGCATGATGCATGGCCCAATCCTTTTTTTTTGGCAAGTGCAATGGGACAGTTTCGGCATGTGCTGACGTGGCGCATCATTACCTTTTATGTTAGCACCAATTCCGCACCATTAGAAACAATATACGCTGTTTGCTCATTAATAAGAATCATGTCTTCGGCTCTGTATCTTTCGCGGGAAATATATTATTTCAAATATAATTTTCTAAAAATAATTACTTGTGTTGTTTACACAAATGAATAGAACAAAAATTTGATTGCACGAAAATATTTAGGTATAAATTGTTGCCGATAATAAAAGAGTTTTATTTGGCTAATTATTTTGGCACAATACCCAATAAAAAAAACCTTCAACTTTAGCCTTTAGCCTTTATCCCAATTATATACACAACTTTTTTTGTCTCATAAAAAATTTTCAACTTTAAATTTTGTCACAATTCTACTGACCTGATATCCAAAGAAACCCTAAACTTTTATTTGTCCCAATTCTTCCATCGTTGTCACTCCATTCATAATTACCTTTAATTAATTCTATATAATATTTTCACATTTTTAATGAATTACACACCAATAAAGACAACATGAAAAAAATCCATCAATTTCTCGTGTTGTTTGCTTCTCCTACAGATTGTTAGGAGATTCGGAGCCACTTAAGATGGGCTTTAGATTCTCGCTGACAGTCAATAGTCTAAAGAACGACTGGATATGGAGATTTAATCATTTGGACGAATGACCTCAAATCTAGTCATTCCTAAAATCTGATGTTCTCAACTTTTGAAGATTTATTGGTAAATTCGATGAGAAAATATGAACTATGTAGAATTAATAAAGAGAAAAAAAAGTTGGAGATTCTTTATAAGACAAAAAAATTGGACATAACTGAGACAGATGTCAAAGTTGAGGATTTTTTGGTTACCAGGCTGGTAAAATTGGGATAAAAATAAAAGTCGATTGGTCTTTTACGAGATAAAAAAGATTTGGATATAATCTGGACAGTCTAAAGTTTATTATTTTTTATGAGACAAAAAAAGTTTGAATATACCCACTTATGGGTAACTCAGTTGGTTAGGGCGCACTTGAGATTGTGTGGTTAGGCGTATTGGTCCCAAGTTCGATTCCCTATATGATCACCTGTGATTTAAGTAGGGGAACATGGCGGTGGTTTGCTGTGCTCGTCTTCCCCTAGGAATAGTCGAGGCACGCGCAAGCTGGCTTGGACACCTTGGTTATAAAAAAAATAGTTTGGATATAATTGGAACAATGGCTATAGTTGGAGCTTTTTTTTTTGGATATCAGGCCAATTATTTTAGACTTATAATAGATCTTTTTCAATAAAGAATTTTTTCAGATCGTTTCT
Organism: Rhodomyrtus tomentosa; assembly: GCA_028455895.1. Lineage (NCBI taxonomy): Eukaryota > Viridiplantae > Streptophyta > Magnoliopsida > Myrtales > Myrtaceae > Rhodomyrtus > Rhodomyrtus tomentosa. Next base: position 41,144,781 of record JAPCWY010000004.1, read on the forward strand.
TTTTTGTGAAACAAATGAAGGCTCAGTAGTTTTATGCACTACAACATCATAGTTTCATCTATAGCTTCTCTTTACCAGTCGTTCGATTAAAGGACCTAGGTAATCTTTTAGTTAATTTTACGGATGGGTAATGCCCAAATTTGTATTTCACTAATCACGGGTCTAATTGAAAAGGATTTCCATTTCATATGAACAGAGAAAAGTATAAGACCTTTTTCGTTATTGCGGATCGATCTGCGGTCATCTAGATATTCATTGTGAATCTCATCTCACCTAACATGCCTAAGTAACTCGGTCTATGTAAGTAAAAGTAAAACATCATCCAACTACACAAAATGATCGGTCATTTTTTTTCTGTAGGTCCGATGGAATAAATCGGGTTCTCTCGACCCGGGCACCCACTTCTATCGACTCAGGGTTTCCATTTCAATTGCGTGCTTGTCACGATGGCAAATAAGCAAATTTGTATACATTTTCGGGTGGCAATTTGCACAAAGTTTATGTCCCTCCTCATTTAATTTTTTTTCCTAAGATTAAAATAAAATGTGTGCGCATTCTTTTGGAAAGAAACCAAGAATAAAAAATAAACAAAAGGGAAAAGGTGGGAGCTCTGAACGCGGCGAAGCACTTGGACAGGGCCAGTTATGAACTGATTTTAGTTGGAATAATTAAATTTCCTAATGTTGGTTGGAACCACGCTTTTATTTTATGGGAGGTCCATACATCTCATACCGAAAATAAAGGTGCGAAGTGGCAAAATTGATGGCGCACCTAGAATCAGAATCAAACTTAAATCATTTTTAAAGATATGTAAATGTTAAATCACACACCGAGTGTTAGCCGTAAGAACTTTCAGAATAGTCGTGCGGTAATCCTATAAAAATTTTACATGACATCGGGCAGGAGATGCTGAATTCGAATTTTTCAAGGCCCTTTATTCGCCCTTCATAACTTATACTCAAGCTTCGATGTTAACTCCTGCGTTCATCTTACTTTTCGGACGGCTGGCGGCGATCTCACGACATTCCACAATCATTATTCATAGAATTTATTCTTCTTGAACGTCGTATACAACTGTTGATGAATCCATGGGCAGACAAGAGACAACCTAGCATACTGATTCTTGAATATCTATTGTGGTAGAATATTACTGTGATATATATGAACGCATGAGCAGGTTATACATAATGGGAAAAAGGAGCCACAGTGGCCATATCGTTACACCTTTCATGCGGGCCTTCTAACTTGTGTCATGACCAATGAGCTAAGAGATAAAACATATTTAAATATTCCTGCTATAAAATAAAAGACTAGAAATAAAAGTCAACCCAAACAGATCCGCTTCTTTGAGAAATTTTTGGTGGTCACTATTTTCGCGGTTTTTTTTTTTGGTGATAGACATTATTTTTGAATAAATGAGTGCATCTACATCATAAACTTTTTATTAGGAGCCAGGTCCATCCAACTACATCACTCTTTCGCAAGTGTCTATTAAAGCGATTCATGTCACTGGGTCTCCCAATCTCCTGATAGTGGTTGAGCAAATGTGCAAAACAAAAAAAAAAAAGGATACTCGAATTGAAAAAAGACAACTCTATTTATTTTACGAAAAATAAATAAATTTTAAAAATATTTTCCTGAAAATGATCACGGATTTCAGTCGAAACAAATTTTGTTTTCAGGAAGTAAATCTCGGGACAAATTAGCGAAAATGTTTCATGCAAAAATCTTTGAATAAACTCTCTCTCTCTCTCTCTCGTGTTCTTTGGTAGCCTCTCTCAATGAATTTGGAGTTGGAGCGAGTGATGAATCACATGCAGGCATTGCTTTTGAGCTCCACATTGAAACTCATTAAATTATTCTATTTCCGTGGAACTGCGACTCTCATTATGCGTACGTGTATAGTATACTACATCTATTTTTTACGGCATTTAATGTTTAAAGATAGACGCAATGAATGATCCTACTCTCACACAATTTAAGTCACTAAAAGCCGAATAAATCACGTCTGTTCTGTGCTGGAATAACTACCAAAAAAAAATATATATATTCTTAAATCTATTGCACTTGTGCTAATCAAGTTATAAACCTTTCATTTTGACCGGCCCTAAACCATTCGATAATTTGTCAATGTATCTCTTTTTGCCAATTTTGATAGAAAATCGTTGACATGTATGCTGATCATCTAGCACGGCCAATAATTTTTAGATAATTTTTAGATTTTTTTTCTCTTATTTTCCTCCGTCGATTTGTGGCCTTGGAGGTCACCAGCGGAGGTTGTTGGCCACAGGCAAGTGCCGGAATGCCCTTGCCAGATCTGGGTGAGGACTGCGATGCCTTCGCATGGCCCGGATCCGGTGAGGGTGTCATGGCCCTCGCTAGCCATAGTGATGGGCTTGCGGCTCCTCGCCTGGTGCCGCAAGGGCCGTCAGTCTTAGTTAAAGAATAAGATGAAAGACATGAAAAGAAAAATGAAAAAAAAATGCAGAAATCGTATCAAGAAATTGAAAAAGTTGTCTTCGTCAATTCAACCATGCTGGATAGGACAGTTGACGTCTACGTTAGTGATTTACAGCCACACTTTACAGCTAAATTGATCAAATTTAAAAATTTATGGCTGAATTAATACAAATATAATAAGTTGAGGACTTCTTTAGTAATTGTGCTGATCTGTGCAAGAAATTGAAAACAAAAAGTCAAGCAAAATCGCTTTCTCACTGAATATTTGGATAACTTATAATAAAGGGAACAAACTATTGCTATAAATACAATATCCAATGAAATTGTTAAATTAATGTGTCGAATTTGAGCCTGTTACGAAATCCGATTGAATTGAAATTATGAGATTACCGATTGCTACGGTAATAAAAGGAAGTCAAATATTATTTCGGCACAAGTCAATGGGCGGAATCTGCAGACAAATATATCAAATGAAGATTCTATTTTCCCTTTTCCTTATTTGATTATCTTAATCTCTTTGGTCGGAGCCGACAGGGACTGGGTTTCTGGAAGCTGGAACAGTTGGTTTCATCCGTACGTAGAGCAAACGAGAATATTGTCAGATTCGCTGTGAATTTTCCTAACTGCATGTGAAAAACGCTCTTGAGCGTATTGGCCATTGTAACTATGGTTCTCTATTTACATTGCTGGCTCTCTGCTGGTCCCGAACCACATAAATGTCTTTTATCATTTTTTATTTTTATTTTTATTATATTATATTTTTTGTTTATTTATTTGGTAATTTTATGTTAACTTATTTGCAAGTTCCGTTAACGTTACTTCGTAATTTTCACTCTAGAAATCGTTAGAAAGAGGAAGAAATTTTCAAGATTTATGGCTCTGAAGGTTGTTGCACACATTCATAGGATAGTATGCAAACTGTGTGCTAAAACATACGAAATATTAGAACATACGCAGGCTCTTCTATTTAGAAGCGAAATGAATTAGGATTCCGAAACACAGATCTCTCGATTTCCAACAGTTCTGACTCTTGATTGCTCCATGAAGCATGGACCCAATATTTGTGAAAAAAAGAAATTAATGATTGAAATCCTTTATAGAAAAGAAAATGTCCTCTTCACATATAAAAAATCCTAAATTTATTGTAATTGTGCCAATTTAATCCTAAGTTTTTTTTTTTCAATTCATTCATAAAATTTTTACATTTGTGCTAATTCAATCCTAAAGACCATTGGCAAAATTTCAATTTATATATATATATATATATATATATATTTTATTTTTTCCAATATTTTTAATTTCTTTATTTTTTTTCCTCCTCGAATGTGAATCGTACAAGTTGCTAATCCAAATTTTCAAATTTTTGGATTCCTTAGAATTTGCAGGGGCAGAGAACCCGTCGCTGTCTCGACTGTACCACTAGACACTCTTATCTTGAATGGGCTTACTATTCCGATGTTTTCAGCAGCTCTACGCTACTATTAAACAAAGATATGTGTACTAGAAGTCTTAAAATTTATCATGAAAGTGCAATCGAATCGTAAAACTTACAAAAAGTGCAATCGAGTCCTAAAGCTTGTCAACTTGGTGCGATCAAGTCTTTCCGTTAACATCATCAGTTTAATTAATAAAAAATACTGACGTCACTTTTTTTTTCATTTTTCATTCATTATTAAATCGATTTTTTTTGTCAAATATTTAAATTATAAAAATAAAAAATAAAAAGGAAAAATTAAAATTTTACTGACAAAAGAAAAACTAAAAATAAATAATGAAAAATGGCAGGTTGACGTTGGAGGGCCGTCGCTGCGCATCGTCGGAGGTCCTGCGGCCTTGGGTAAGGGTGCCTAGATCTGGACGACAGGCCGGCAACCATCGCCAGACAACATCGCATCACCTGGGTTTTTGGACCATCATCCGATCCTCTTGCCAAAAACTCACTCTCTTCCTGTCTCACCGGAGAACATGGCACCCCCTAGGTATTCCGATCGGTATTGCCCTGCATTACCCCAGGTTCCATTTGATTCTCATGTCTGATTCTCTGCACCGTTTGTCTTGTTCAAGGGTGACGGTGGGCATGATTCACGCGTCCGCAATTCTCCGCTGCAATTCTTCGCATTTGATCGGTCTCTTATCGAAGAACCCAGAATTGCGTATGCCTAAGTTCTCTGAGAATGAAGGATGACGAAGGCATAGAGAGGTGGGGGAAGAGAACTGGAACATGCTCGCCGCATGCCAGAGTCGGGCATGGCGGTGATCCTGAACAGCCGCGTGAAAGGGAGTGAGTTCCTCGAGATCATGAGGTGATATGTTTGATAAAACTGACTGAAGATACCATCGAACTCTGGAAAAAGAAACGACATCATATCTAGCTCAGGAACACCCAGTTCTTCAAATTCGACCTCCGCCCAATTGAAGGTAACTTCGACTCCTTCGGAGATGGGCGGCGGCGGCAACAGCCCTCTATCGGTGATCTGCCATTTTGCTTTCTTTATTTTCAGTTTTGTTTCTTTCAATGAAAACTTAGTTTTTTTTTTTTGGCTTTTCTTCATCTAATTTAAATATTTAATAAAAAATGATTTAAATAAAATTTGATTAAAATAATAATAATAAAAAATGATATGTCAGCATTTTCCGTTTATCTAACCAACGATGTTAAGAGAAGGACTTCATTGCACAAACTTAAATTTTTAGGACTTAATTGCAATTTTTTTTTATAAATTTTAGGAGTCAATTGCATTTTCTTGACAAGTTTTAGTACTTTTAATACACATATTCATGTCAGCATCATCCAACCAACATTGTTTAGAAAGATTAAATTATCACAAATGTAAAAGACTTAGCAATGAATTGACGAAAAAAAAGATTTATGATTAAATTTGCACAAATGCAAAAGACTTAGCACTGAATTGATAAACATAAAATAAAAATTTTGATTTTTTTTAAATAATTTCCCCTCACTTCATATGGTACAATGATAAGGTTTCCAGGAAATACGATCGCTGATGAATTCAATCACAATAACATTAAATTCTGAAAAATCTATTGCATCGTTATTGGTTTCACTGATTGTGCATAGTACTATATGCTGAATTCGATCAAGACACCCACGCGATATCTTTTATCAGAATCAGACAATGGAATTTTCATGATTTTACTTAAAATTATTATTATTTTTCCCTCACCTACCGCCATTAATATTTATGCTTATATTTTGTGATATGAAACGTCCTGCCATGTTTCTGCCTGCCCACATACGTTTGTCCTTATCGGAGAATCACATGATGTTTTTCATCATATTCCTTTCGTGTCAGGACAACTGCTAGCTCACGAATCATCATCTTCATCATGCATGCATCAGCCCCCCCAGCTCTCTCAAATGCTCTCAAGAAGCCGTGACCCAGAAGGAAGCTCATGAAGAGAATACTAGATTGGTGTAAGCATTCGAAATGACCAGTTTTTATAATTCGAATCGGGTAACTACTCATATGATCATTTGTTTTCGTCATCACCTCCGACCACAGTTGATTGTCATTGCCGTCCAGCTGATTGTAATCCGATGGCTGAGGGGGGTGAAGGAGAAGTTATCGGATCTCATTCCTATTTCGGCTCTCATACATGCCGCTACTATGGTAGCATCGGGCATTTTTCTCGTATCTCGTCTTCTTCCTCTTTTTATAACCATATCTTCCATAACGAATTTCATATCCTTAATTGGTATAACAACAATATTATTAGGGGCCACGACAAAAAAAAAACGTGTTCCCCCTTGTCACTTGCCGCCCCAGTGCTATCTATCGGTGGATCTCCGTCCACCTCCTCTTTGTCTATCTCTACCCTAAGTCGTCGGCCTCAATGTCAAGTGGCAACTGAGCTTTGCGCTTGGCATTATCCACCCTTCCATCGACTATATACCTCATCTACTAGATCGCCGCAGCCGCTACCCTCACCAGTCGTTCGTCATTGTTCGAATCGCCTTTGACATGGTGAAGCAGAGCAAGGACTAGCTAGGGTTTCGAAGTAGAGATGGTGGTTGATCTAGCGAAAGGAGAATCAGTAGGATCTTTTCCTTTTAGGTCAATTAGGGAGCTCGAGCGGTGAGATCTGAATATCGCGCAGGAGATTGTGCTGGGCAAGCGAGATTTTCAAAATGTTTTCAAAGATTTTTTTTATCCTAACTTAGATTGCACAAAACACGTGATGAGAATTTCTAAAATTCGAAAGATATTTGAAGGATTCGTAACCATACCTTATCTCGGGTTTGAACATACTTGAATATCGCGCACGACGACTCTAATAAGGGATGTAACCAGAAGAGATTGAGAAGCTAGATTCATTATAAATCGGGGCGAAATCACGGCCGTCGATGACTAGCCTCTCGCGTCCATCGGATCCACGCAACAGTCTTTCGGGGAGGACCACCCTACAAACCAGCACGTGACCCATTTATTGTTGTAGCCCCACGACGGAAACCTCTGGCACGTGCGGTTAAGGAGGAGGAGGGTGGGGGTTGTCCCAAACGCAATGCCAACATGCATGTACAACCATACGACGAGGGACGACCCGACCTGATCCGACCAGTGCTGGATCCATTCGATGACAAGATTGTGTGCGATGTTGTCCATCATTCACTTCACTTCAACAAAACAAAGAAGACATTAAGGGTGCGCTTGACAACAATTCTATTTCTCCTTCTTCTTGTTTTTTTAAAAAAGTTTCTGCTCCGAGATACTTGTTTGGAATGAAAATCCATTTGATAACACAATTTCATTTTTTTTTATTTTTAGGACAAATTTGGGTCATAAATAGGTTTGTAACATAAATAAGAATTCTGCTCATTGTTTACTCCCTCTCGCTCCCATGCAGTCTCCGGTCTCTTTCTCGTGTCCCTACCACCATTCCCCATCCATTAGTAGCTGGTTGCCCGCCGCGGCCTCAAGTCACTAGCAACCGATTGCCCTCTGCTGGTCACTTCTCTTATGTCCCTTCCACTAGTAGCCATTTGCCATCTGCTGATCGTAGTCCGTTGCCTGTTTCCTCTGTCGCTTCCCTATCGCCGGTCTCCATATGCTATCCATCGGCTGTCGACCGCCATGTGCAATCCACCAGCCGTTGGCCGTTGGTTTCCAATCCCAAGCTGCTGTTCGCCAGTCGTCGGTTGTCATCCGCTCAATCTAAAAAATGTTATACTGTTTTCAAACAAACTTTTGTTTCGAAAATATGAATTTTACGTCGTTATTAACCGAGTGTCTTTGATCAAAAACTCATCCATGGAATAAAATCGAGAATCTATTTCTGACGGAAATAAAGCAGCGAAAAGAGTGGTCATCGTTTGCGCCATAAGGGCTCTCAAGGGATCAAGCACCATCGACCAGCCATAGCAAGCACAACAAGAACTTGAATGTAACGGTCAAGATTTATTCATTTGTTATCCAGCGGCTTGTAATTTTGTTCAGGAAACGATTCCTCCAGAAATTACATAACCCCGCGAGGAAAATTTACTGTCGTCGTTGCAAGAGAACATGTTGTATACCTAAGACGACTGAGGGTGGCAATTTGCCTCAAAAGTTAAGAACGAAAAGAAGAAGAAGATGGAATGGGAATATTTTGAAAGAGACATGGAGGGAGTGGCATTGGGATCCCAAAGCAAAAGGGCAGGCAAGGTAATGTCTTGAAGGGAGAAAAGCATGGAGCTCTCTTCCCAAGAAAAGCAGCAGCAGCAGCAGCAGCAGCAATTGAGTGGATAGAAGAAGAAACAGAGGATGATAAAAGCACCCATCAACATCCTAAGGCTCCATAGCATACGACTATTGCCCCTTTTTCCAAGGACGAAGCAAGCAAGCAGCTCCCGACAAAGGGCGTCAGACTCATGTTTCTGTGAGGCCACGTGCACTTCATGGGACTAGGATTTTAGACCCAGAATTAGCTGCTTTCTTGGAGTTGGGGTCACCATCATCACGTGCCCTGCATGCACCTCTCTTTTTTTTTTGGCCCCTTTGCTTCCCTCAATGCTCTTTTTTTCAATTGGATCCTAACATAACATCGTCCTTAGTCCTTTTGGAGACACCCGATGGAACGAACACTAGGACATTGTATTTAGCCATGAAATGTCCATAAGATGGCACAGGGGCATAGCTAATTCCATCCATCGAATTGTAGTGTATCAAAAACGAAAATCTCGGTTCGATACAAATGCGCTAGAAGTTGCAGAGTACTTCTGCTAGCAAAATGACCGAATTCAGACATCTCCCAAGCGACTAATTTTTGGTACAGTGTTTCAATTACAATTACTAGTCCGACACGGAACGGCCATTTTTCGATCATTTGTATTGGAGAAACTTGTTACGAGTTCAATCTCTGGACATCGACCAACTGGTAAAGATCCCCTCGCCGTTGCTTGTCCAACGGGAGATTAGCCCTGTGCATTTCAATCAGCGATATCATTTGACAGTTCCTTTTTTCTTCTAAATGGAATATGCCATGAACTAGCATAGGAAAATAAGGCCAGAAAGAAGATCACCTTCTCAACTCCATCTCAGAATAATCGATATCCGCAGTGATAATGGCCTCCTCATGCTCTGTTGTCGCTAAAACTTCTCCAAACTATCACAAGAAAAATTTCCCAGTCAACTTCTTGTGGCTTCTTTTCATGGTTCATGGCTAAATCCCCTTTCTTAAACCCTACCAAGAAGTATATACTTACCGGTCCAATCAAAGTGGAGTGCCCCCAAGCCACATAACCAGCTCCAGCATCCCGAGCAGGTGAACAAGTTGCAACATACAACTGTCATTCATTGACACAACTGGTTAACTGAAAAACATTCCTCAGACATCCCTAAATTCAATAGAGGAACATATTGAAGTCCAGAAAGAGGAGTTCCGAGAAACATGCCACTCATTGAAAATTCGTGTATTGGTCTAACAAGAAGCAGATCACAAGCTGCCAGAGACATGAAAAAGACGGCATCACTTTGAGGAGATCGCCTGAATAAAGGACTAAATATTTATAGTTGAGACAACAGTTCGATTGGGTCAAAATTCAGAAAGAGACCAGGAAATCAAATATTCTATTTGAGGAGATCCCAAATTATGATAAGACTGCATATCAAATATTACCCATCATATTGACATTGATTCTCTGAATATCCTGTTGACTATGTAGACATAGAAACGGAATAACTTGTGATACCATGGCAAGAGAATTCTTTCCAGATGAAAAATGAGTAAAACTTATTCTTGGAAAAAGGAAGGGACAGAGATGACACGGATGAAAGCAAGACACAACAAAAATGATGCATACCACTTAAATGAGAATTTTACAAATCACACCTATCAACTCTGCCAATGGAATCCACGACAAGTATGGAGATTTTATGCTTTTCAAATAAAACAAACAAATCTTTCAGAAAACAACAAAAAGAAATCAGGTCAAACGGCCTCCCCCACTCTGGCAATAGATAACGTGACCAAGGTCCAGGGGAATGCGACGACCTTGATTTGAAATATAAAAATAGCATATAACTATTGCATTGCTTCTCATTAGCAAGGGCAGATCATTCCAATCCAGGAATCACTCCCAGTAAGCTGATAATTGATCTGACGCACCAACAGGGGGCAAGTTGTCACTCATGAGCAATAGAGCTTTTATTGGAAGAACTAGTAATGATGAAAGAAACCTAAGATCAAGTCCCATTACTATACCTGATTGTCCACAGCCCTGCACACGATGAAAAAAAGAAGGAAATCAGTAAAACGATCACTACAGTCATAGTAAAGCTACATATGGCATGGACCCCATTGTCAACTGTGAAACCGTGCAATAAGATAATCTTAAATATTACAACAGCGAAAGCATTTAAAAATGTGTTGCAAGTCTTGTCACTGTGCCACCTTTTCTATAATTGAAACTAAATAACATCTAAAGATGATGGCCAATGAATAGATCATAGCAGACAAAAGGATGCAAAATTAAAAATTGGCATAATCTCAAAACAGATGTAAAACCAAATGTTGTCGTGCGATATTTCTTTAATCACCCACACCAATTTTCCTGTTATTCAGGATAACAAAAGACAAAAAACACGAAAAAGAAACAAAAATTCATAAAAATGGCACAATAACAACTTCAAATAGCAAAACACAGTGAAAAAGAGGTGCGAGAGTAAAATGTATAACTACCTAGCTCTCTGAAGTAGCTCCCAATGCAATGGTCCAGTGGTCATATTAAAGGCCCCAGGATAGCAAAGCAAATGAGCACCTGATGCAAACAAGCAACTGTGAAATTTCAAGTGTATGGCAACTCCAAATCAATTCTGAACCGCATCTACATGATACTAGAGTGAAGGATAACTCTAGAATGTGTACAAACTAGAATACCCACACAATGGGGATATTATAAAACAACCTAGATCCATTTATGCAGAACAGAACTCCAGGAGTTCAGCATCATTTAACTTAATTATCAATTGATCAATGCAATTATATTTAGTACAATGATATTGGCGATAACGCCAAAGAGCAACACTTGGCAACACTTATAGTAAGCTCAATAATCTTGGAATACAACTTGAAACAATTTAATAGTGGAGGCAAAAAAATAGCTAATTAGTACTCTATATTGCAAAGAGATATCTTCCACACCAAAAAAAAAAAAAGAAAAAAAAGAATAGAGGACATATCGCAGTGTCACAAAACCATTGATATAGCTAAGCCCTATTTGTGTGTAAGGCTTAGTTTGCTGCTGTTCAACTAAAAGGAAATGGAAGGGTAGGGATGAGAATAAGTCAAAAAGGAAAACAATCCAAAGGTCCACCACTTAAGATGTTAGCTGCCAGCAAACTTCTTGCTTTCAAACTGCAAAGACCAGGCCAGCCCCAGCCCCAGGCCCAGTGTGCAGTTAACATGGTAGGACATGCAAGATAGACGAAGAGGAAGCAAAACCTACCTCTTGCAGCATAAATCATTGCTAATTCCTGAAACCGAATATCATAACAGATGCCTATACCAATTCGGCCAACATCTGCATATAACACAAAAAAGGGAAAAAAGAAAGAAAAAGAAAACAACTCAAACAACAGATAGAGCTAAAACATAGATCTATGTGAACATTCAGGCCTACATAAGAAAGACAAACAATAAAAAGTTCATTTCCATATTCAGGCAGCAAATTTGGCGAAGAATAATCCAATTATAACACATTCTCAGCAACATTAGCGATCTGCAGAATCAAGTTCCGAAATTCAGCATTTACATTAAATATCAGTGTAGATGAAGGCACAGTAATATTATGCTAGCATTAATCAAGATAAATCTCATGTAAGCTCTAGTATGATTGAATCAGTCAACCTAGTATTTTGGGGAGATTAGAACCCTTTACTAAGCACAAGAGAGTAAAATGCGGCACTTTGAGGATACTCAAAATGCGAACATAGATTTATATAGAGAATAATTTATGAAATGACATTTCATCTAAAGACTTATTCCGCCTATGTAGTTTACATAGCTTGTCCCAAGCCAGGATAAAAGAAGAGGGTTGTGTCCGGCGTAGCGGGCCGATTGTAAAAAAGAGCTCTTGGGCCATCATTCCCAGAGAGATGATTGCTGCCCGGATGTTGTGAAAAGTGAGCTAGGTTCCTCACACTTTCGTGCACGAGTGTGGGGGGAAAGAAAGGCCCAAGGGGTGAGGATTCGATTAAAGAATTGAAACGTAGGAATCTTAACGAGTAAGTTGAGGGAGTTGACAGATACTTTTACTAGAAAGAGAGTGAATATTGCTTACCTGCAAGAGACTAAATGGGTGGGAGAGAAGACTAAGAAAGTGGAAGACACCGGATTCAAGCTGTGGTACATAAGCACAAAAAAGAGTATAAATCGAGTTAAGATTCTGATCGACAAAAGCTTCAAAGATAGAGTTGTTAATGTTAAAAGAATAGGAGATAAGATTATTTTAATTACGCTAGTAGTGGATGATTTGATTTTGAATATCCTTAATGTGTGTGCCCCCAAGTCGGACTACAAGCATCCAATAAGAGCAGATTTTAGGAAGATCTGGAAGATATTTTAAGGGGATACCACATAAGGAGAAGGTATTCATAGGAAGAGATTTAAATAGACATATTGGTCAAAGTAATAGAGGTTTTCACAGAATTTATGGAGGTTTTGTATATGAAATTAGAAATGAGGCTAGCGAAGACATCTTGAGTGTGGCATTAACTTATGATTTTATGTTGACAAATACATTCTTTAGGAAAAGAGACTTACATCTAATCGCTTTTTGCAGCGGTCAACATTATAGCCAGATTTATTTCTTCCTTGCCAGAAGAGAGGATAAGAGCCTCGTATGTAGATTTTAAAGTACCTTGGAGAATGTTTAGCTACGTAACATAAGTTGGTGATCTAAGAGGTTCGGTATAATAAAGTACCAAAAATCCAGAGAAGTGCTCAGCACCTCAGAGTAAAATGGTGGAAGTTTAGAATTCAAGAAAAGAATGTTACAGGAAGAACCATAGTGACTAAAGAACGAAGTAAATATGATGTGAAAAGCGATGTCTAACTGCATTCAGAAAGTGGAAAGAGGAGTGTTAGAGGAAAGTAGAGGAAATAAGCATCACACAAAAGAAACCTGATGGTAGAATGAAAAGGTGCAGGAGGCAATTAAACAGAAAGAGTGTTTCAGATGTTTACATAAATGTCCTAACGAAGAGAATTTGCAAAATTTAGATTGGCGGAAAAAAGTGCCAAGAAAGCCGTGCAAGAGACCCGAGGCAAGGTTTTCACCAATCTGTAAAAAAAAAACTTGGGAACAAAAGAAAAAAAAAGTACATATAGACTTGCAAAGTCAATGGACAAGAAAAGAAAGGCTTGACGCATGTTAGATGTATCAAGGATGAAAATCAAACATTTTTGGTAAAATATGAAGAAGTTAAGGGAAGGTGAATGAACGATTTTAACAAACTTTTTAATGGAGAGAGCGATAGAAGCGAGGTGGATTTAGAAGATGCTTCTATTTGCGTAAAGTTAAAGCGCAGGAAGTAAATGAGACGTTAAAGAAGATGAAGACTAGTAAAGCCTTGGAACCCGATGCTGTCCCTATCGAAGTGTGGAAATGCTTAAGAAATGTAGCAATAAGTTAGTTGACTAGCATTTTTAACAAAATCCTCCAAACAAATAAGATACCTGATGAATGAAGGGAGAGCATACTCGTGCCAATCTACAAGAACAAGGGATATATTTAGAATTGTTCCAACTATAAAGGCATTAAGCTTATGAGCCATACAATGAAGTTGTGAGAGAGAGTTATCGAGTATCGTTTGAGAATAGAGATCAAGGTTTCTGTCAATTAATTTGGATTTATACCAGGAAGGTCTACCATGGAGGCTATTTTCTTGATATGACAATTGATGGAGAGATATCGAAATAGGAAGAAGGACCTCCATATGGTATTTATTAATCTCGAGAAGGCGTATGATAGAATTTCAAGAAAGGTTCTATGGTGGGCTCTTGACACGAAAAAAGTACCTTCAAAGTGCGTAGAGACAATAAAGGATATGTAACACGGTGTTACTACATGTGTGAAGGCTTATAATGGTAGATCAAGTTATCTTCCAATTACAGTAGGCTTACACCAAGGTTCTACTTTAAGTCCTTATCTTTTTACCTTGGTAATGGATGAGCTAACAAAAAATATCCGAGATGAGGTGCCGTGGTGTATGACATTTGCAGACGACATTATGCTTATTAATGATACCAGGCTAGGGTTAGCGTTAAATTAGAATTATGAAGAAGCACATTGGAGTCTAAAGGATTTACGTTTAGTCAAAATAAGACTGAACACTTGAAGTGTGAGTTCGACACGGTAAGAAAAAGAGATCAAGAAGCCATCAATATGCTCAGACATGAGGTACCCAAGAAAGAAACTTTTAGATATATGTGATAAAATTGCAAAAAAAAAAAAGGAGATATTGATATGTATGTAAGCATAGAATTAGAACCAGTTGGATGAAATAGCGTAATGTATCAAGATTTTTTATGTGATTACAAAATTCCTCTTAAGTTAAAAGGGAAATTTTACAAAACAATAGTCAGACTTGCCATACTATACAAAGCTGAATGTCGGCTAGCACAGAAGCAACACAAGCATAAAATGAGAGTAGCGGAAATGAGAATGTTAACATGGATATGCGGTCATACGAGGATAGATAAGATAAGTATTGAAGATATTCAACGGAAAGTTTAAGTAAAACCGGTGGCAAAAAAGGCGAGAGAACATAAATTGAGATGGTTTGGGCATATTCTTTGAGATCCCTAGATGCTTCGGTAAGAATAAAAATTTGCTATCGAGAGTATAATACGAAAAAAGGAAGAAGTCAGTGGAAACTTACTTGGGAAAAATTAGTAAAACAAGATTTTAATGAAGTGAGAAATAGATTGGCGTACGATTTGCCTTAGGACGAAATGGAGAAAGGCTATTAGTATTGTGGAGAGGCAGAATTCCGTGTTCCTTACTGTCCTTTTTAGTCCTTTGCCATATAAAATAAATAAATATATTTATCTGTGTTTATTAATTTTTACATATTTATCTCTTTTCCCTCGATCAGTCTTGCTTTTATTTTATGTATTTTTAGGATTCATCAACCGCTGACCCCAACTAGTTTGGGATAAAGATGTTGATGTTGATTTCAGGCCTGTTTAGTTCAACATTGCAAATGAACATTTGAGCTCTAAAGTCCCTTGACCAAATGTAAATGATGTTTGGTTCAATTATTTGCTCATTTTAGCCGGATGCACTTGCACCTCAAATGCTCTTTAAAGTCCCTTAGCCCAAAATACCTTTTTGCGAGATGCAGCTAATTTTTTTTTTGAGAAAATTTCAAAAAAAAGGCCCCAAATGCTCTCATTTTCACAAAAAAGGGCTTGAAGTGAACTTTGTGTCAAGTTAGGGCCCGAAGTGCATTCTTAGTTTCAAAGAAGCGCTTGACCAGGGATTGTTTGGTCTTTTTACATTTTATAATTTATTTCCTTTTCCCTTTTTTCTTTACTTTTTCCTTCTTTTTCTCTTTGCCTCACCGGCGGCTGTGGGTTGGAACTAAACACCAGTGACCGTGAGGGCTTGCCTCGCCCAGCCCAGGTGAGGGGTGGCCTCGCGGCCGCTGGCAAGGGGAGTCCTCTCCAGATTGGCCGAATTCGGCCATCGTTGAGTTCCACGAAAATCCGGTCCGCCGGCCATGGTCGCCAACGTCGAGCGAGGGTCGCCTGCCCAGCCCAGGTGAGGGCAATCCTTACCCGACGCCCGTGGTGGCAACCATCGCCGAATGCTATCTAAGGCCGATGGTTGTGTGTTCGGAGTTGTTCGCGTGCAGATGGGCGACATTTGTTCTGTCTTGAGGTCCATTTTTTCGAAGTAGTTGCCTTTCTTCTCCTATCAAAACCGTTGGACAGCCCTTGCCCGGTGAAACTCAGATTCGATCCTCAACTTGGGCGCATAATTTTTCTTTTTTACTGGAATTGGATCGGCACCCGACTCATCTGCACTCCCTCAGCTTCCCTCCATAGCCCAAAATTCTATCTGTCTGTTTGTCTGTCTCTTTGCAACGTCCCTTTCATCGCCCGGGAAGAATTGTAGCCAGGCCTTGACTGGGCCGACATCAGGTGAGGGCGAGGGTTGCCCTCGCCACCGTAGCATCGACGTGTAAATAGAGTCCGCCCCAAAAGGGAGATTGCTTCGGGCGAGGCATCGGGTCATGTTATTGGAGAGAAAACAGATAAGGGCTTGATGCTATAGAGGGAGAGATGGAGGAGGCGACCCAAGAGGTGGTTCTTGTTCTTAACGATGGCGGCGTGGCTAGAGTGGGCGATGATCCGAGCATGGGCTTGCTTGATCTAGGCGAGTGGAAAGGGCATGGCAAGAGAGAGAGAGCAGTGGTGGGCGAGATTCGATGAAAGTGGAGAAAGAGAAGGAAAAAAAAAAGATGAAAAGGAAAGAAGAAAAAGGAAAAAAGTAAAGTAAAACGAGAAAAAAATTAGAAATACGAAAACATCTCTACAAAGGCCCTTCTTTAAAACAAAGAGGGCATTTTAGGTCCTTATTTGAAACAAAGTCCATTTCAGGCCCTCATTTGAGATTGATGATAGCTACCAAACAGCTGCCACCCCGTTATTTTTTTTTTTTAAGTAAAAATACTTTACAAAGTTCATTTTTCACCAAACAGTATTTACGTCAATGTTGCTTTCCAACGTGTTTTTAAAATACACTTTACCAACCACTACTTACATTTTGCAAAAGGCCTTTAGACCAAAGGTATTTGCATTTTTTCAAAGTCCCCTAATCAAATGCTGAACCAAACAGGCCCTTCATCTGAAAACTTCAAGTTTAAAAGCTATTCTCATATATTGATTTACGTGATTAGACTTTGAGGAACTTCATAAGTCTAGTAATCATCATCAACAACACCTTTATCCCAAATTAGTTGGGGTTGATGGTCGATAAACCCCATAAACCCCAAAGAATCATAAAAATAAAAGCAGAATCAAGGGAGGGAAAAGAGATAAATGTGTAAAAATAAATAAGTAAATATATCTATCTATCTATCTATCTATTTATCTATACACTACCCCTCTACAACACTAATAGACTTCCTCTACAACACTAATAGACTTCCTCCACTCCGTCCCAAGACAAACCGTACGCCAATCTATTTCCCACCCCATTAAATCTTGTTTTACTGCTTTCCCCCAAGTAAGTTTCGGCCGACCTATTGCTTTCTTCGTATTATGCTCTTGATAGCAAATTTATGTTCGTACCGGTGCATCTAAGGGCCTTCGGAGTATATGCCCAAACCATCTCAATCTATGCTCTCATCTTTTTACCCACCGATTCTACTCCAACTTTTCGTCGAATCTCTTCATTTCTTATCTTATTCATCCTTGTATGACCACACATCCACCTTAACATTCTCATTTCTGCTACTCCCATTTTATGCTCATGTTTCCTTTGTGCTGGCCAACATTCAGCTCTGTATAACATGGCAGGTCTGACTGTTCTATAAAATTTTCCTTTTAACCTAAGAGGAATTTTGCGATCACACAAAAATCCCGATGCACTACGCCGTTTCATCCAACCGGCTCTGATTCATGGTTTACATCCTCATCAATCTCTCCCTTCTTTTGCAATATTGATCCCAGATATCTAAATGTATCTTTCTTGGGTACCTCCTGTCCAAGCATATTTACAGCTTCTTGATCCCCTTTTTCTGCCGTGTCAAACTCACACTTCAAGTATTCCGTCTTACTTCGACTTCGCGTAAATCCTTTACACTCTAGCGTGTTTCTCCATAATTCTAACTTAGTATTAACCCCAGCCCTGATCTCATCAATAAGCACGATATTGTCTGCAAATAGCATACACCACGGCACCTCATCTTGAATATCTTTTGTTAGTTCATCCATAATCAGGGCAAAAAGGTAAGGGCTCAAAGCAAAACCTTGGTATAAGCCTACTGTGATTGGAAAATAACTTGATGTGCCATTACAAGCCTTCACACATGTAGTAGCACCGTCATACATGTCCTTGATTGCCTCGACATACTTTGCAGATACCTTTTTCTTCTCAAGAATCCACTACAAAACCTTTCTTGGAACCCTATCATATGCCTTCTCGAGATCAATTAGTAATATGAGTGAATATACATTTACCACAATGAGTTCAAACATGGTATCTAGAATTTCATCACAGAACTCATAGGCAAAGAAATGTCTAATCATATTAAATTTCAAAACATGCTTTACTTGTGTCCACTATTGTTGGAGTTTCTCCTGCTGTGAGAGTCTTTGACTCCATAAACGTGATCTTCCCAGGTATATCAATATCAAAAAGATGTATCTGCATCCATAAGCACGTTAGCAATTTTGATTCAGGAGCTAGTGGCAAGCTGTGGTAAAGCGAAAATGAAAAGTAAAAGAGCAAAGGAAGTAGCAGCAACGAGATGGTTTTCCAAAACATGTACAAGATTCGGCGGAATCTGATCATAGGATGTCAAAGCATCACACTCCGGTCAACTCCACAAATGACAAAAAAACAACATCGTAATTCGATAATTTGTATAGCACTGCAATAATTCTACCTAGATGGCATCGATTTGGCATGATCTATTTTTGCTAACAAGGGTCCACAGTCCAGATCCTATGCACTGTACATTTTCACATTTCTATACAGTACAGCCTTACAATTACTTTAGGACCAATTAAGCTGGGGACTACCTTTTGGATTAATCATATCCAACTTCCTCCTAGACCAGAAGACTCAGGCAACTAAATTTTCCATACATAGTCACTTAAGGAAAGAAAAGTTACCTTGCGATGCTTGGCTTTCAACACTCCATCGGAACCAAAAACACAACAAGTGTTATACAATCTATCACCACATCTTTCTGGGATTGAACCACCGACTATGGTAACCTTCAGGGCCTTAGCAGCTTCAGACAACATAGCAGTTGAAGGAGATAAACCTCCATCAATGTCCTCAGCATAAACAGGGAAACTATCATTTGAATAGGGACTGTTCCATATTTCCTGGTACAGAGTGCACAAAATCAAGAGGCAAGCCGCGTGATTTTTTCCTCCTTTTTTCATAACGTCGTGGACTGCAAATTATAGCTGATTTTACTACAGGTAAAGCTTGCAGTATAAAAACACAGCAATTACATAAGCATCACGAGAACTTAGCCACAGAAAGTCACACAAAACTGATGAAACAAACGCGTGCATGCTCAAGTTGCTCTTATCCATTCTTCCATCTAGCGTACGCCTTCACAAAGGGCATTTGATAGGGTATATAAAGTCCTTGTAAGACATACAATTTTTGCCATCTTTGCTATCCAGAGGCATATCCAAACTTCCCGCAGCTACACAGAAGATGCTCAATGCCACTTTCACCTAAGCATCAAATAAGTCTACGTAATGCAGAGAGACTCACGGGCAAGAGAACAAGCCGAGCGCCCTTATCCACGGCCTCGTAAATCGCCTTGCGTGCATGGCCAATGTTCCTCTCCTTGTCCGCCGTCACCGAAAGTTGGCACAGCCCAATCTTAAACTGAAACCACCACCAAAAAGGCATTAAATCTCGAGGTCATACATCAATCATCAAAGTCGGGGGTTCAAGCTCATGCCTTGGTGAGAGGAGGAGAGGGTACAGGGAGCGCAGGCGGAGCCCTAGCTTGCTCGGGCTCGAAGGAAGAGGCCATTGCGGTGGTGGAGAAACCGGAGGTCCCGGTTCGGAGCCTGAGATGGCGATTCGCCGCGCGATTCTGGCTGGCGATGCTGGTGCCGATGAGAAAGCTAGGGCGGGAGAGGGGCTTTGGAAGGAAAGTGGAGCGAGACAGCGAGGATTTGGAGCTGAGGAGTGATGAGAGTGACGCTGACGATTTCATTTCTCTGCTCTTCCTTTTGTCTCCCTTTGTACCTTCGCTTTCCGGTCCATTGATTATGGGAGGAGAAGACGACGTGGGTACGGTGTCGTTCGGGAGATAAAACGGGTCGTCGTATCTTCCCTCCACTTAGACCATCGCCACGGGTCGGTTTGGCCCGGGTCAAAACCGAAAACCGGCCCGTTGACCGGGCCTGCAGTTCCAAACCGGAACCGGCCAGTGACATGCCGGTTCCGGGCCGGTTCAGAACCGCAAAAAAAAGGGATTAAATTTTTTTTAAAAAAGGAAATTTAATAATTTGATTGTAATATTATCACAAATTCCATACAATTCAAATTTAAAATTCAAAACCTCCGATTCTATTTTCGATTTTGAAATGGAATTGGGCTCGACACTGGACCGAAATCGCCGGTTCAAAATTAGAACCGCCACTTAAGGGTTTAGTTCTGGTTTCCCTTATGTATATTATCAGAATTGGCGGTTCCAGCGGCATTGCCCTATGGCCATCGAGGGCATCCTTGCTCAACTCTCATTGATGGTTTGTTATTCGCCTGAGATCGACCACCAGTGGAAAAAATCAAAATACGGAAAATGTCAAAAATGCCTTATTTAGGTCATCTTTTGAAATAATGAAGGCACATAAAGGATTTGTTTAAAACAAGCTTCACTTTAGGGCCTCGTTTAAGAAAATGAAGGCACTTTAAATCCTCATTTGAAATTTTTTCTTATTTTTAGATCTACCTTTTTTTTTTAATTCAGTTGTAAATTTTGCATTAAACAAATTAAATTGGTTATTAAAAATCACAATTTAATTATAAATTATTTTCTTCTTATTGTTGTTGTTCAAATTAACATACTTTATTCATTAAGTTCGAAACTTAATTAATGAGATAAGTCGCTTTAAATTATAAACGATATCTAGTAAAAAGATATTTTTTTGCTGGTTTGATTTTACCATTTTACTTTAATGGAATAAGATATATCTCTTTCATGGTCACTACGATCAATTCTATAATAACATCTAAATGAATTGAATTTCTTTATGACAAGAAATTTTATTTATGTGATGAGACACACCACACACGGAGTTAAACAATATGTTTGTACTTCTTACGTATTTATGACACATATCTCGCGTGTTAACTTTTTTTTTTCCTTCCTAATGTCCTACTATGATAAATAGTTGAAATGACGCATACATTATTCTCAAGGTAAGATATGCTTTCTTTTTTACCTTTAAAATCATAAGTTCTCTTGTTGAAAATGAATTTTCAAGATTATTTTAACTTTCATCCACTTTGCAAGCTTAAGACAAGATGAACTTCAATATCATGACCGAACAATCACTAAGATGATTCAATTTCAATAGCAAGAGTTACCCATCAAAATTTACTTTCACGTGAGGAAGTTCTATCCTGGGCGGACAAATTCGACGATGACACAAATTGATATGAATGTAATAAATATTGATTTTTATAGTATGATATGAAGCACACGATTCAACATGGCTATGAAAACGCAATTAGGACACGTGAACAAGAATTGGAAACTGAATATTTTCTATTAATTTGGACAAAGATGAATTGTCAAAATTATATTTTTACTTGCACTTTATAATAATTAATTAATAATGTGAAATACAAAAAAAAAAAAAAAGCAAATCCTCGTAATCATCCAAAAACTCGCTGCCGTGGGACTCAAACCACCCGATCGAAACTCAAGACTTTCGGACCAAAATGAAAAAATAACTGCCTTTGTCTCAACGGTCGTTAACCGCCGCTTTCCCGCCTTTTTCCATTCCCCTCGCACCTCTTGGAGATAAACTCCCAATCGCTCTATCTCATTATAAACACAGAACAGAACGTCTCTGTTCGTAGCGATCCTCTCAAGCACCCGCAAAACGGTGCTTGAGGAAAGACTCCATGCATGGCGGATCCAAAGGCAGCAGCGCCGGGCAACGATTCCGACAATGACCTGTACGGTGATGACTATATCGATTATCTCCTCCTGGACCCCAACCCCGGCCTCGAGGATGATCTGCCGCCGCTGGATCTGCAACACGCCGTGAAGTCCGACCAGAACACACCTCTGCTCCACGATGGGATTGGGGTCCTGGACCCATTTGACGATCCTGACGTTTGGCACATGTTTAGTGGACAGCATGGTAACGGGAACATTGGGGCCGGTTCGTCCCATGCCACTCCCTCAGGGACGAGCAATGGCGGCACAGTGGATTGCTACTATCCACAACCAGAGGATTTGAACTATCTCGTGCCAAGGCCGCTCGCGGATTGGAGAGTGCCGCTGCTTCCGTACAATTGCAGTTGTTGTCATGTGCTTAGAGAGATCATTCATACTCATGGTGCGTTCAATAATTCTTCCGATACAGTAGAAACTTTTCTTGATGAATAGTCTGTGTGAGGAGTTCGGGTATGGTCGAACACTGTCGACAAGTTCTGTGATTGACCACGCTCCGATGGTGATTGCTATTTGTTTATACTTTGTGTAACGACGCGCTCACTGTGTGTTGTTTGAATGTAGTGTTATTTGCTGATTACCGTTGGATCAGTACTTTCTAACACAGTTCTTTGCAAATTTCTAGCGGAAACCAATCATACAACAAAACTCGAACTGCATGGAAGAGTCGGTATAGTCAGCCACGCAATTCTGGACGCTCAGCACAATCCTGGCGTGACACCATCCGACGGGAACCATCGGTATCAAATGTTCGAGTGAGAACTTCAATCCATATTTTTCCTTAAACAATTAGATGACATTTTTTTTTTGGAAATTGGAGCTCCGAATGTGTATCGCGCAGCAATATTGTCCTGTCTTTCTTGCTTCTATTTCAGTTTTTGCAAGAAAAGCATACAGAACGTGAAGGATTTTCTGCAGCAATACTGTGAGGGAAGGAGACTGGCTGGCTACATCATGTACCAGGACCCGCTTGCCATGTTCTACGAAGCTGTGTGCGTAGGAATAAACTTCAATGACAACGTAAACGCCGATTATTTCTTTCAGCAACCTCCGACTCCGAGCCCGACCATTTCAGGTGATGCATATCTATTCAAACTTCTTCGAGTTAACAACATTAAAAGCCTTACATATAGAATTAGATTCAAGTTGCCGTCAATCTTTAGAATGGCCCGAAGTTGTAGAATCCATTTTGTTTCTTATTTTTCGTTACTTGAAGCAGAGAATCCTGGGCAAACGGAGAAGCCAAAACCTAAGAATCAACAGGCGAAGTCTCCTAAAACTGGGCTTGCAGCACAGGTAATTACTTTCTGGAATCATACAATCATAGTTTATGCTACATTAAACAATCATAATTTTCCTATGAACATCTCTTATGATTGTTGTATCGAAGTGGGACCGATATCCGGAGTTGTGTTTTTTGTCAAATTATCGTGGGAAACATTTTTTTTTGCGTGGATTCTGTTGAAATATACATTACTCTGTCAATCCTTTACCCTCCGGACCTGGCCTTTAGAATAACAATTTTATTCATTGGATGTCACTTGCCTTGAAATCATATTTTTCTCGTTATTCTAAAACGGTTGTATTTATTTGCCGAGATTAGTGCAGAGGGAAAGAGCGGGAAAGATGACGCTGGCAGAGGTCGGAGGTTACTTTCATCTTCCGATCGAAAAGGCATCGAAAAGATTGCGTTTGTGTCCAACTGTTGTCAAGAAAATTTGCCGGAAAGGTGGATTGGGTCGGTGGCCTTATAGAAAGGTTGCTCCCTTTCCTTTCTCTCGCTTCTCGCCCTGAAATTTGCCCTTCCAAGATTTTCCATTTCATCCAAGTCTCGGTGCACTGCAGGTCCAGAGTATGGAGAAAAAGATCTTGGACTTGAGGGAGCGGCTAAAGGGAGAAGATGAACCCAAAAGGAGTTGCAAGCAAGCAGAAATCCAGGAATGGCAACGGAAATTGGACAAGATCCGCTATGGCGTTGCTAGAACGGAGTAGTACTATGTTTAGTGAGCCGAATTTATTTATACAATGCAGACTTTGAGACCTTGATGAGACTTTTATTCTCCTCTTTCAGCACATTTTTCTTTGTGTATGGCGGCGCCGTGAGTGAAGCGAGGGCGAGACGGATACTCCTCCTTGCTTTTCACTCAATCTGTGATTGGAATTTCTTGTTAAGCGTGCAAAGAGTATAGAACAATTTTTGTGTGAAATTCTGTACAGCTATTTGGCTGTTGGTGCAGCACAAGTTGGTCAGTTTATTATTTTAGTTTGCAACATAATTTAGCCGGCCGGTCGCTTGTCATTACACTAATTAATCTAGTACATAACTCTGTTACAATATGGCATAGGAAGGGCCTCCAAGCTGTTGAGAGTACATGCTCTGGACGTGAAGTCCTAAACACAGACCTCGGAGTGTTCGTACATTGGTCGCATACTGCTCTAGGACAGACAGCGAAACCTCTCCTAGGATATAACCCGCTTGAATACTATTTCCATGGAGAAGTACTGGCGCTCTTTCAGAAGGAGAGACAACATGGGCAGCGCTCAGATGCTGGTGTTGTGCGTGAAACGGGTGAAGCAGGAGGTGCCGGAGGACTGGAACGAGAGCATGCCGCTGCCCGGGGACATCATTGAAGGGTTTGCGCAGGATGACATGGATGAGTTCGTGCCGACCAAGGCCCGGTCGGAATTCGTCTTGCAGCTCGGCAAGATCAGCCAGCAGGCTGAGATTTTCTGGGTGAAGGTGAGGAGGGGAGACCGCTTGATTAAGCTCCGGGCGCGCATCGCTCCTCTGAAGGGCTCGATGCTCCAGAGGAAGCTCACAATAAAAGCCGCCACGGATGATAGACATGTGGTGGTTCTAGGGGATTTAAGCCTGGAACAATGTACTGAATTGCAAGGTAACATTTGCCTTTCTTCCTAAATCTACCTTGGCAATTGTCCTGGTAGTAATTACGGCTGCTAGATATATATACAACCTCGTAGAACATTCATTTGAACAAGCACGAGTGTGTATTATGCAAAGCGATAAGATGAGGACTTTCCATCTGACGATGCAGAAATGAGCAGGCGGGTGGTGAACGTCGACACGGGAGGATTCAAGAAGAAAGGAGTGAGATACGACTGGAAGACGAAAGTCGGAACATACTTGCCTGACCAACAGTCTCCGGTAGTTAGCTCCGTTCTGTTTATGCCCCTGCCCGGTGAACACACCATTGAGGCCACTACAACCCGGTCCATGGCCTGGTTCTCCGCCGCAGTTTCCTCCGGAATTCCTCTCATCTTTGTCAACATCCAAACCGAACAAATTGTCACGTCGGTCAGTTCTCTCTTCCATTACAATTCTTCGCGAAGCTCTTGAGATCTGTTCATGATTTAGCAACTTCATGTCAATATAGCTTCTAATTCCTGGCATGGCGAGTAATTAATTCCTTTCTTTCTTTCACTAAGGGCAAGAATATCCCCACAGGAAAAGAAATCGGTTTGGGGAAGCAACATAACCGGACAGTGACTGTCCAAATGGTTCATGGGATAAGATTGTGGTTTTTACCGGGAATCACTGAGGTTTCAGTAGAACTAGTCGCCGAACCTTCCGAAACACGTTTCGGAATGGACATCAAACGAACCGAGGAGGTAATCAATAAAAAAAAATCATAGAACAACATTTTATTGGCTGATATTCTTGCAGGAATTGATCTGACTTGTTCCCCTCTGGCAGGGCTTCATCTGCATCTTCTCCGTGACCAAAGGATCTGCAGCCGACCGCGCCGGGCTTGGACTCATCCACGAGGAGGCCAATGCAGCGGGCCACCTGCTTGCTGTCTCGAGATTAGAAGGCAAAAGCCTACTGCCTTCAAATGTGTGCTCCGAAGGTCTAATACACTGCTGCGAGCACGGCGACATCAGGGAAGTCCTCACCGCAGCCATCAACACGATGGATAGGATCAAAATTCACATCATGGGGTGGCCCAACCAAACGCGCCCTAATACATCCCCGCCGATGGGCGCGGCGTTTCTCCGTCCTCCTAATGTACATTGTTCGACTCCTCCTTTGTTAAAGAAAAGAAAGCCAACATAAACGGGTTACTCGGCCAACAAATTCTTTGCACATGTCATGCGAGGAAGAATCCAAACATTCTCAGGAATTCTTTGCCATGTTTTCTGAATGCAGTTGATTCGAGTACGTAACATGCCTAGTTTTGCCGCTGGACTCGGTTTTTATTGCTCTTTGTTTCTGGGAAGCAACTTAACAGGTCAAATTGATTCGGACAATTGCTGGCTTTCCCTTCTCCAACTTATGGTTATTTCTGTTTTGGTGATCATGCATTCAAACGAAATTTGATATTTGCATAGACGCACGACACTCATAAAGGCACATTAGTTTTCGAACGAAAACGGGCAATCAAATGTAAAGCAAGAGTGCTGCTTGCTTATTGTGCTTAAATTATTTGCTAGATCGGAATCATTTGCGGCTATTTTGGTACGAAGAAAGCATCTTCCTCTGGCATTAGGCGATGTGCAGGTACAGATAAAGACTCTAACTGAAGCGTTTGAAGTTGACATTCTTTGTTTAGGGTATTCGGGGATACACCTGCGGACCATTGGTGACACTGTTTGCATTTGGTCTATGTAGGCCAACGCCACGCGCTCATACATGTCCATACTTGAAAGAACAAGAAAGGAATGATGTTTATGTATCTCTGATTGCTTGGTGAACGTACCCTGGAAAATTGTGGTCGTCGATCTTATCAAATCATGTCTAACATTGCGCGAAGGCCTCGGGGACTATGGCACTATGTCCATCAGCTAATAGACTAATAAAAGTACTTAATTCTTCAAAAAAAAAAAAAAATCTTCGGTTCTGATACAAAAGATTCATATGCTCAACTATGGCACTATGTCCATCAACTTTATTTCTCAATTTTCTGTACATTTTCTTTTTTATTTGTTACAATGACCTAGAGATCTATATACAGAACAAGGAAAGACTCCTAAAAGGCGAAACCTTTAATTTAGCTAATTACAACTCATACACGTATTTTTACAGCTCATTCCCACAAGAACATCCTCTGTTTATGTATAGACTGCATCCTCACACGAACTCGAAAAACCGTTCCCTTTACACGACATCCCTAGGACCACATATTTGCAGATAAGAATATGGGTGATGCAGAATGCAGACGATTGATTCTTTGTAGTGTTATGTTGCTGTAATGAGTAATTCAGAAAAAGGGTGATGCCAGAAGCTTTTCTAAAAGAGAAACTTTCAGAAAGAGAGTTGCTTTTTCCAGGAAAATATGTCTGGTGCGAGAGAAGCAACGATCAAGAAGGTAATGGCAGCTTCCTTCAGGGCAAACAAATTAAAAATCGATTAGACAAAACAGAAGTTTGTAGAAGAATTGCGAGTTTCTTCATCTAAATCCGTGAGCCATTTGTATCACTTAGTCCTTTCGTGACTGATCAAATCAATCGGAAAAACTTACCAGACTTCCAATCTTTGAAATTTTGAATGAAGAAAGAGAAGATCAACTCTCTTTGGAGGAATCCATGTTCCCTCAAAGTGATATTAATGCTTGTGCGAACGAATTGATTCGACAATAATGAGCACGAGTAGTACATGTTCGTGCGAACGAAGTGATTCGACAACAATTTGCAAGAAGACATAGTTGCGTGAACGAAGTGATTCCGCAACAATTTTCGCGAGTCCACGTGATTGCATATGAAGTGATTCGACACCAATTTGCACGAATACATGTCTGCGCGCATGCGAATAAAGTGATATCGACCACACGAAGAGAGTGCGGCTGCTTTACATGATCAAAGGATGTCATGTCTCAAGCAGGACATATCACGTGCGAACTTGACCTGTATAGGACCAAACGGAGACGAGACTCACTCGCCAGAAAATGGTCGATCGGTGATCGATCCCCCACATACCCACGGTAAAGCTCCAGAAGGACATTTGCGAGACTTGAATTACATACTCGCAGCTGAGAGATATCTACCAATCCTTTTTCAGTCTTCATCAGGTTGCGACAATATTTATGTCCGAGTCGCCAAACGCAGGAGTGAGTACGCCGAAACTCTCTTTCTAGAGATCCAAACACAGAGTCCGAGCTCTACGAATGTCAACAAATTGAAAGTCAAACTAAAAAGATTACTTGCCAACAATTTTTTTTTTTTTCACATATGTCATTCGAGGAAGAATCGAAACATTCTCAAGAATTCTTTTGCCATGTTTGGATGGGAAAATTACCAAAAAAGTCCTAAACCTATTGCAATTGTATCGATTCAGTCATAACCTTTTGCAATTGTTCCGTTTCAGTCCATCCAGCGAATTTTGGCTGGCCGGAGCTGATGTGGACGCCTATCGGCCGTCGACCAAATTTTTTAATGAATTTTTAATAATTTTTTTATATTTTATATTTTTAATTTTTTTCTGCCCCTTCCTCCCCCTCCCCTCACTAGAACCACCTCTGGCCGGTCGCCACAGTCCGGCGACTGACCGGAGGCGTAGCAGGAGAGACCTTGCCCGACCGTGGTGGGGATCGACCTCGCTGTCGTCGGGTGAGGCAGCAACGGCGAGGTTGAACCTCACCATGGCCGGGCGAGGCTCGACCTCACTGACCTAGATCTGGGTCGGTGAGGTTGGCCTCTGCCATGGCCGGGCAAGGCCTCTCTGCCTGCGCCTTTGGCTGGTCGCCGAACTGTGACGACCGACCATAGGTGGTTCTGGTGAGGGGAGGGGCAGAAAAAGAAAGAAAAATAAAAAAAACATAAAAAATTATTAAAAGAGAGTTTAGGATTGAATCGGCGCAATTGTAATAGGTTTAAGGCTTTTTTGATAGTTTTCTTCGTTTGGGTGTAGTGGAGCCAGTGATCCGAAGTATGTAACATGCTTAATTTTGTCACATGACTTGGTTTTCTTGCTCTTTCGTCCTGGGAAGCAACTTGACAGGCCAAATTGATTCGGACAAAATCTTGGCTGTCCCTTCTCCAACTTGTGATCATTTCTTGTTGTCGATCATACCTTCAAGTGCAAATTGATCTTTGGGGACCATTAGGGGATGGCACTGCTTGCAGTTGGTCTATGTAGGTCAAGGCCAGGTTCATGCATGTCTATATTGGAAAGAAAAGGAAAGGAATGATGTTGATGTATCTCTGATTGCTTGTCGAAAGCGTCGTAGCAAATTATGGTCATTGATTTAGCCAATCATGTCTAACATTGTGGGAAGGCCTCGGGGACTATGACACTGTGTCTATCTATTGACTGTCTAATATCAGTACATAAAAATTTCATCTTTCTTCACTATATTGGACGATAAAGCCGGCTCTAATTTTTTTTTTTGGAGCATTTTTTATTCTTTATTTCCTTTTCTTAATTTCCTCCCACTTGAGATCTTTCTTCTTCCTATTTAGTCTAGATCCGAAAGTTTCTTTCCCATTTTTGGGGAGATTTCTATCCTGATCTAATTTAGATTTGGGATTTTTTGTGTGTATGTTTACGGTGTTTCGCTTTCTTCGTGTTTTGTGGATGAGCAGATCCAATTTCGAAGGAGATAAGAGGAGCTTCGTAAGGGTTTTGTTTTCATAAATGTCAGATCTATGCTCGTTTGACACTTTTTACTCTTGTTCGATGATGGTGTTGAGAATGCCAAATCTAGGCGCGCACAGTTGAAAGGCAAAGCCATATCAACAAATGGAGATATCGATGGTACTCATTACTAAAGACGGGTTTGCCAATTTTGGGATGGGCTCTTTGAGCATGTCACAACCTATAACTTTATTTTCATGATTTATCTTGTTATCTGGAGTTTATTTTGTTTTAAAATTGTATGGGATTTGTCTTGTTTTGCAGTTGAACTAGAACGTCTCTTTCTTGTATTTCATACGAACAACCTAGGACCACATATTTGCAGATAAGGAACAACCTCTGTTTATATATAGATTGCATCCTCACACGAACTCGAAGAACCGTTCCATTACATGGAATCCCTAGGACCACATATTTGCAGATAAGAATAAGAGTGATGCAGAATGTCATATTGCTGTAATAACTCAGAATATGATGTTTCACGGCCGCGCACATCAAGCCATAAGCTTTTTTAAAGGAGAAACTTTCAGAAAGGGAATTGTTTTTCTCAGAAAAAGGTCTGGTCGTGGTTTAAGGGAAGAACAAAGTCGCCATGAAGCATTCTGAGAGAAGCTACGATCAAGAAGAAGAATGGTAGCTTCCTTCAGGGCGAACAAGTCAAAATTCGATTTGACGAAGCACAAATTTGAAGAAGAATTGCGGGTTTCTTCATCTAAGTGTGCCTTTCGTTACTGATCATATCAAGGCTACCGTGAAGGTCGAATTGGTAGATACCTCTCAACTGCAAGTATGCGGCTCAAGTTTTGCAATTGTCCTAGGATGATTCTTGGTGTTTTACCGAATCGCCGGTCGGCCATTTTCTGGCGAGTGAGTCTCGTCAAGCGTAACGTCAACTTCGTGACAATATATTTTCGTCTTCTCGTCAAGGCTATCGTGAAGGTTGAATTGGTTATGACAATATATATACACATGTACCCCCAAATGGAGGAGTGAGGACTCCGGAGCTCTCTTTTTAGAGATCCAAACATGGAGTCCGAGCTTTACGAAGCCACCGTGAAAGGAAATGTGCCTTCGTTGCTTGAGTTGCTCGGAAAAGATAAGTTGCTTCTCGATCGAATCATGACTGGGAATCACGCCGAGACTCCTCTGCACATCGCAGCCATGCTCGGACACTTGGAATTCGTGGAAGAGCTCCTAGCTCGGAAGGCCGAGCTGGCAAGAGAGCAAGATTCTCAGGGATCTACGCCTCTTCATCTCGCGGCGGCAAAAGGTTACCTTAGTATAGTGACAAGCTTGTTAAGAGTCGGCCCCGAAATATGTTTCGTTCGTGACCAATACGAGCGAAACCCTCTTCATGTAGCAGCCATGAAAGGCCATGTTGACGTACTGGAACTCTTGGTTCGAACGAGACCAGATGCAGCTCGTAGTGTCATCCAAAATGGCCAAACGATCCTGCATTTATGCGTGAAGCATAACAGACTGGAAACTTTGAAGCTTTTGATAGATGTCTTGGGCGATGATCAGTTCATCAACTCGGTGGACGAATATGGCGACACGATTTTGCATTTGGCTGCTGCAAGTAAACAAACTAAGGTATGTTCATACAACCAAGCCTCCCTTTAGTGATTTCATCCGCCAAAAAATGCTGTTCTAGGATTGGAAAATGACAATAAGTAATTCATAAACTTCGGCCAATAAGCAATGTCATTTTTTAGTTTTTCTATTTAATAGACATGACCCTTAAACTATTCATAAATGTTCGATCAAATCCCTAGCTTTCAACTTTCTGGAACAAAGTTAAATAAGTCCTTTGGTACTATTCACAAGCTATTACAATTACTAGAATATCTTTTCATTTCAAATAGTTTCGCAAGTAAAAAATATTTTATCCTTTTACTGTCCTTTTACCATTTTGATTCTTACAAATAGCACTATAGTTCCCTTCAATTGTATTTTAATTTGTGATCTCTATAATAGTAGAAACATTAGAGTTATATCAAGAGATTTCTCATATTTACATTAATCTAAATCTTATTCCTATTTTTTTAGATAAAAAGTTCAAGTTTTTGTGTTTCATGTTTTCTCAATTAAATCTAGTTAAATTTGTAATTAGAAAGTTATCATAGCAGGAATATTAACCCGATAGAACCATAAATGATGTTCTATTTTTGCTACTATAGAGATTATAAGTTAAAATAGGTTCAAGTAAAACTATCATGATATTTACAAAGGCCAAAAAGGTAAAAAGAGAGAGAGCAATAAACAGATAGTCATATATATGTATTTATTTATTTATGAAATGGATTGAAATGTTTCTTTATTTTCTAAAATCAAAGCAATAGTGTAATTAAGAAAAAAATTAACTTTTTCTAATGGAATACTGGGAGACTAAATCGAACAAATAAAAAAATTTAGAGACTAAATTTAACATTTAGGAATACTTTAGGGATCATATCGAATGTTTTAAAAGTTCAAGGATGATATCCTATGTTAAGCCAAAGTTAGGAAACTATTTGGGTTATTCTCCTTTTTGGGATATTTGAGTGTCCGCGAAATTTTTAGAAGGTAAAAAGGCATCTATTTATAAATCATCACGGGTTATGATAATTGGAAAAGAAGAAAGCGGTTGAGATAAACTACGACCGTCCACTTTCGGCTATTTTCATGTTAATTTTATATCGATTAGAAGGAACATAAAGCTAGAGATAGCAGAAGAGATCCAACAAGGGATGGCTTTCACTTGTGAAGGCGTCAAATAATAGTCACAAACGCTAAAAGGCTTGAAAACGCACCGGTGCCAAAGTTGATCCTGAACTGTATATAGCACGGGCTTGTCTAGCTCAAACCTGACCCCCGTTGCTACATTCTGTTGCTACTCCTCTGCAGACTATATTCTACCTGATTAATAAAGGAGTAAACCCGAACATTACGAACTTAAGAGGTTTCACAGCACTCCACTTATTAGCGCAAGACGAAAGCGTGGAAAGTGCCTCAGAGATTAAGGTTTCTGTTCCTCAAACTTGGAAGAATCACGACACATCTGGACGATCGGGCTGCGCCGATCCCACGGTCACCGCCTTCCATCCACCTTCAGGGGTGGAGGAGAATGACGAAAGGGACAGGAGAAAGTGGCACTACAGAATGCATCAGACGCTATTGGTGGTAGCCGCATTGCTAGCTACCTTGGCGTACCAAGCCAGTCTCACCCCACCTGGCGGACTTTGGCAGGCCAGTGGCAATGATACAGAAGCAACACCACCAGAACATCATGCGGGCGAGTCCATAATGGCATATGAGTTCAAGGCCGAGTACAAGCAATTCGTAACATGGAACACGATCAGCTTCGTCGCAGCACTTAGCATCATTTTGCTTCTCATAAGCGGTCTTTCTTCAAAGTGGCCACGGATCACCACGTGGATTGCGATGCTGATCATGTGGGTTGCGGTAGGCTTCGGGGCGTTGACTTATTTCAGCTCCCTATTTTTGACCACACCGTGGTCACTGTGGTCTCTGTATCTACCACTTGAATTTACGGTGTTCGCATGGGTTGGATTGGTCGGTCTTGTTATCTTGTGCCACCTCGTTCGCTTAATCGTGAAGTTGGTACAAAAAGTCCGGGAATCCGCCCGCAAATCCTCGACAAAGCGGAAGCCAGAGGATCATATGGCTTAGTGGCTCTGTATCGCTGCAACTGCTAATGTGTTTGTCCCACAAGGAAGTGCCCTGAGCCCTAAGGCCATGCAAGACGAGATGCCGTGCAGTATGTGCTGTTCAGGGTGCAGATTAGACAGAGTTAGCTACTATATAATTAAGTAATGCATGCATGTGTGTATGTGCTAGTTAAAGCCACAAGTGTTTTTATGCGTGTTGAACCTATTTAAGGATGCAACATGAACCGGCGTTTTGCTTGATTTGATTTGTGGGGGTCACCCCTAAGGAAAAAGGGAAATGTCAAATAAGGTCCAAAGAGAGTTCCTTTTGTCAAGAGAGATCTAAAGTGAACTTTATTTCAAATAATAACTTGAAGTGGCCACCTTAATCTTAAATAAGGACTTGAGCTCGCTGGCCCGTCATCACACGATTTTACCGAAAACATGAGATGAGTTACTTCCATGAAGAGAGAATTTTCTTCTTCTTTTTTTCCTGTTTTTCCCTGCACATCTTCTTCGTTCAACCTTAAAGTTTAGAGATCATTCAGTCCCAAATGCACAATAGAACAGTCATTAACGGTGGGTTTAGTTCATCATTTCCAAAACCCCTTGAGAAAAATGCAGGGCATTTGGTAACCATTCTCAAAAGGTTTTGGAATGAAAGTTAGCTTTGAAAATGCCGAATTATGATTTTTTCTTTCAAATTTAACTTACTTATTTTTGATTATATTATTTTTAAATAAAAAAGTTCAAACCCTAAGGTTGCGGCCGCCGGCCAACCAGATCTACGGTTGTCGGCCGTTGCCTCGGATCGAGCGACCCCCGACGGCTGTTGCTTGGGCCACATGAGCCTAGGCGAGGGTTGTTGTGGGTCGCCTGAGGTCGCGAGACCTCGGGCCTCGTCGCTTGGGTCGCGCAACCCAAGCGACGGCCATCAGGCGTCACGCAACCCCAGGGTGGAACTCACGGGGTCGCGCGCAAGCCCCACCTGGGCTCGCATGGCCCAGACGACAGCCGTCGGTGGTCGTGCGACCCTTGGCGTCCCTCGCCGGGGTTCGCTTGACCCTCAGCGGCTTTGGACCACGGCCAATTTACAAATTTATTTAATGTATATGATAGAAAGCTAATTTGCAAGTTTATTTTTCCAAACAATGGGTGGCTCAAAGCTGATTTTGAAAGGGTTTTTTTACCAAATGCCATTTGCATTTTCCTAAAACCCCTCAATCCCAGCCCGAGTGACCCTTATGGATTGTCCAGAGTTGGTGCAGTCATTTGCGCAGTGCATGGACTGCTTGGGGCCTTGCTGCGGGTGGAGACGCTGGCTGGTGGCCGTTGCAGAGATGGTCGACCCACCACGGCTCTTGCTAGACGCGGTCGAGGAGTAAAAATCCCGGTAAGTTGGGGTGGCCAATACGCGCTGGGCGTGAGCGCTGTAGGTGCAGGCCTTGTTTCCGAAGGCAAAGAGGATGCTTAGTTGAAGAAGAGTATGAATAGAGAAGAAAAATAAAAGAAACATTTTCTCCGGCAGAAAGTGCCCCTACCCAGTGCATTTGTAAAAATCACGTGCTACTCTGCCGATGAAATGAAACTAAATTATCACTTTGGATCATTATTTGAAACGAATGATCACGTGTTTTTTCATAAAACACTCATTGATTAGAAGATTGTATACTTAAAAATAACTAGTAGTACTGTCACACTATCGGGCTAGCAGATTACTTTGACAAAATAAATCAAGTTGAGTCCCTTGAATATGAAATTTTTCCTAAAGAAATATCCATGGCAGTACGCTGAATGTAGAATATGAATTATTGGATTTGAACTAAAAAATCTCAGCCACGGAATCGATTTTGTGAACCGATCCTGTTAAATTGGCAATTTGTTGACATTAAGGAAGTCTTTCTCTATTACAATTGGGAGTTTTGCGATTAATTAAGGAAGATTACGACAATCAAGGTTTATTACTTTTTGATAGGCTTTGTCGATTAAGAACTTGAAAGGAACGCTGGATCTGTTAAGGTAATTTACCGTCTCCAAAGGTAGCTTAATATCACTCGAGCTGAGTGATAGGAATTTCTTGTTACGAACTATATTGCTAAATTACGACAGGAAAATGGAAAGTATTTATTATAGGTGCAATCGAGATCAGGGCGATTTCGGTCGTATGACAATTGTTGGAGGTATAACACTAAACGGTTCTAATAATAAAAGAAAATTCAATCGTAAAACTTTTAATTGTGCTAATTGGGTCCTAAAATTTGCACGTTTTGGTTTTGAATAAAAATTGTTGATATGGACGCTAGCCATCGTACGTAGCATAGTCAACGCTAATGTGGATATTTTAAATAATATTTTAATAATTTCTTGAGATCTTTTTATTTGTTATTTACTTTTGTTTTTTGGATTTTGGAGTGAGAGCGGTGACCTCTACCAATATTGCACGAGGGCGTTGTGTCTCTCGTCAAATCTGGAAAAGGGTCATGACATCCTTACTTGTGGCCGGCAAAGATCGCCAACCCTCACTTCAAAAAAAAAAATGAAAAGTAAAGAAAATAAAAGAAAAATAAAATTCAAAACAATAAATATAAATATAAATATAAATAAATTATTGTCAAAAAATTATTCACGTTAGCACTCCGGCATTCACATAAGTGATTTTCGATCAAAATTTTCCGAATGGACTCAATTGACACAACTAGAATATTTAAGATTGAATTGACAAAAATACAGTATATTGAGAATTTTTTGGTAATTTTCCATTATTAAGGCCAGGAACTATGAGTTATGATCTGTTGACTCCGCATTCAACGAGCTGCAATGCAAAGATTATTTCAGTCACGCGTTCATGAATTTCATGTGCAATCAAATTAATATACATGTTTGTGAAAATGAAGTGCCTTGACAACATTTTACATCAATAGAATATGGGGAAACTATGAAAAAAGTTCTAGATTTATTACATTAGTTCTAATTTAGTCATAAATATTTCAATTAGACTAATTTTGTCCTAAAACTTTTGTATTTGTATCATTTCAGACCATTCGGTCAATTTTGACTTGAAATCGCTAACATGGACGCCGACCGTCTTATATGACATAACTAGCGTTGACGTAGAACAATGGCAATGTTGTTAAGATTCAGTCCTGAA
The DNA here is from genome assembly GCA_028455895.1 of Rhodomyrtus tomentosa. Classification (NCBI taxonomy): domain Eukaryota; kingdom Viridiplantae; phylum Streptophyta; class Magnoliopsida; order Myrtales; family Myrtaceae; genus Rhodomyrtus; species Rhodomyrtus tomentosa. The sequence goes on from JAPCWY010000004.1 coordinate 41,181,027, forward strand.
ATATGTTTCGTCTGTCACGAATACAAAAGAAATCTTCTTCTTGTCGTGGTCATGATAGGGCATGTCGATGTGTTGGAACACTTGGTTTGAGCGAGACATGATGCAGGTCAAAGCGTGCGAACATGACCAGACGATCTTACATTTATGCATGAAGCACAACAGGTTGAAAGCTTTTAAACTTTTGATAGATTTCTTGGTGGGGACATTGTATGCATTTGGTCTATGCAAGTCAAGTTCACGATTTCACATGTGTCCATATTCGTAAGAAAAGGAAAGAACTGGTGTTGATATATCCATGATTGTTCATCGAAATTTCCTTGGAGAATTCTGGTCTTTGATCTCAGCCAATCATGTCTAAGATCGTCGCAGTGATTCTTGACCAACGTTACCCAGACCAAATGGCGACGAGACTCGCCAGAAAATGGGGGGGTCCAAACCAGCATTAAAAAATAGTAATAACCAAAATAGGTGTGAAATAATTTTATTTACCAAACCAGGTGCAGGTCGGCAGTTTGGATGCCGAGTGAGTCACACGCGACAAACCATTCAAGTGTCGAGCAAGCAACTGTGCGCGCGCTTTTTTATTTTTTTAACCTTTTTTTGTTGCAAACCTTTTTTTTAACCTTTTTACGGTGCGAAACAAAGCCCCCAATTTCTTTTTCTTGTTTTCTTTTAATCATTTTTTATTATTTAATTTTTTTTCACTCACTCGTTCGCTTGGTTGTTTGCTCCCTCGCTCGTTCGCTCGCTCGCTTGTTACTTCGATCGTTCGCTCATGCATCACGATGACGCGCTCGATTCCACGGCCCCATCGTTCGCTCATTCGTTCGCCACGATGACGCGCCTCAACTCTGCGGCTCCATCGCCTCACTCGTTCGTTCACTTGATCTTGTACCATGATGACACTTTTCGAGTCCAACATTGTCGGTTTTTAACCACGACAACACGTATTGACTATGCGGCCCCGTCGCCTCGCTCATTCGTTCGCTCGCTTTTGCACCACGATGATGCGCTTTGACTCCAATGTTGTCAATTTTTAACCACGATGACGCACCACGATGACTTTAGGATAATTAAAGTGTGACATTCTGAATTCCAACTCTCTCGAGGCTATGGAATGGAAGTTATCAATCGGTGTGTTTCAATTGTAACTCGCTCGGAGTTGGCCACTCCTGAGTTAATTGACCAAAAGAGAAAGACTGACGCAGAGTCGAGTACGTGGACCGGGGGAATTTGAATGAGAAATGACATTTTGACTATAAGGATTGTCGAGGGAATATTTTGGGCCAGCATAGATCAATTTAGGAACGATTGTGGAATGCCTTGCTAGTGTTATACATTGGGACGCAGGTGATTCCGCTTAACCAATGTGTCATTTGCGAGAATTTTCTAAATCGAATTTTGACAATCAAGATCACAAGAGCTAGCGATAAACCCTCGCAATTACATGACAACCAAAATTATCACAGCTTAAGAAACCCTAAGGTTGATACACGTAGCGCCTGCAAGAGTCGCTCGTCAGTTTGAGATACACTGGAATTTACAGTCGACGAGGGCTCGACATGAAATTGGACCTCAATATTTGGGTATTGGACATTTAGGAATTTCAACATTCGAGTTGAAATGGACGTCGCCTCATCAAGAACAATTTAAAAGTTGAGAAGTGAAATTTTGGACGAAAAGTGCAAAATTACCATTTTGTCCATCGACCATTTGACTTTGCCTTAAGATTTTTAGAAGTACGAAATGGTCATTTTAGACCTTCTATATGGCTACCGAAATTTATATGGATAGAGTCAAAGGAAGTCAAAGCCAATGAATTGCATTATTGAGGTGTGCCAAGTGTCAACCATAGAAGGGCTTAGGCATTTAATGCTCCCCAAATTAATCTTGCCAAAATTAAACCCTCAATTATTTGTGGGAAGCTTCATAATAACCCCTCTTCAGCCATGCACTCCCTCCCTCTCTCTTTTCCTCTTCATTTTTCTTCTTCTTCTTCTTTCTTTTCTCTCTCGGCCGAGAAGCTCTCTCGGGGCTAGACCAAAATCGCTCTACTTTTATGGCTATAACTTTTTCGTCCGATATTGGATTGAGGTAAAACTACCGCCATCTAAAAGATTATTGTCTTATGGTTCTAGAAATATATTATAAGCTCAATTTGGCCCAGTGTTTTGTCTCATAGGTCCGTTTGAGTGGGCAAAGGTCAGGATGGAGACAGAATCTGACCAGTTTTGAGAAAAGACCTGTTTCGTGGGTTTCAAGACTTCAAATGGCTCCAAAATTTCGATAAGGTCTTCTACACTCATAGTATTAAAGTTGGATGAGCTGTGGTTATAATTTTATTTAGGTTTTGATGAGTTTTCATGGCTGATTTGGGGGTGATTTCCTTGAGGTAGAATCTAACTGCCTGCGCATAGAAGAGAATCGGACCGATCGGAAGACCTAAAGAGGTGTTCTTGCTTCGAAACTCACGGTGAGGTTCCTAGACATGTAGAATAAGGTTTTGGCAAGTTAATTTCGTGAGAAATTGGAACCTAGGATTAAGTTATGGATTGATTTGTGCGGGTTAGGCCAAAGCCGATTCTGTCCTGTTGATACTCCGATAGAACCGAACCTATTAGGGGTTAAATAAGGGGTGCTTTGGCTTTGAAATGATTACGAAGACATCATAAGATATTATATGAGATGTTATTGAGGAATATACGAATTGGATTGGAGGTTAGAGGTGATTTAAGGGCTGAATTGGGCACAAAACTCAAGTTATACTCTGCCCTGTAAAAGGACTAATTAAATCGAGCATTTTGTGAGTTCGAGGAGGTGTCGCCGTGTTTTTAATTGGGCGTTAGGACACCCTTGAATGCTAATTTATTTGGCTATTGAGATATTGGTGTAAGGGAATTAGGATTCGATTGATTTTGATCCGGAACTTGGTAAAATTGCCTAGGACGACGCATGATCCTTGTTGACGGTGGGCTTGTCAACTTAGGATTGTCGTTTGAGTTGAAATTGCTAGCTCGATTGAACATAAGTGTTCCTTAAACCCTTACTTGAACATTAGGACACTACTGAATAAATTGATTGAATAAATTGATTGTTTAGTAAAGCCTATGGCTTGAATTGTTTGAAGCGATTGAATGATGTTTATATTGTGGTATTGATTGGCTATGAGCCCCAGCAATACCGATTGACTATGAGCCCCAGTGGCATTGATTGGCTGTGAGCCCCAGTAATATCGATTGGTTATGAGCATGGAGATATCAATTGGCCAGAATGCTTAGAGAAGTACATTGTGGCCTGAGAGCCCAGGCGATGAATGATTGTGGTGTCATTGTGATGACTTTTAAAGTTATGTGTGCTTATTTCTATGTTATGTGCTTGAAGCTTGAATCCATGAGATTGAGTATGTCTGACTGCGACCTTGGTTTATATCTATCTTACTGAGATGCTTGACTTACAAATGCCTTATCCTAATGCATTGTTAATTTACTGCATCTGGTATCATTTTGTGTGGTCTGGAGGGACTGGTGTTCAGGTATAGGTTTAAGTTTCACTTGTTGAGATTTATATCTCACCCCTTCGTGGGACCAATATTTTTTAGGTCTCAGTTAATGGAAACCCGAGTTTGCCATGGACTGAGTTTGAAGACAACTTTGAAGGAGAATAGGTGGGGCCTTTTGTGGCCTTAGGGATTGTACTTTGTTTTGTGGATTTAGAATTGAACCTTTGGCATTTGACAGTTGTAACTTCTGAGGTGTATTAAATGGATTCGATAAGCGTACTCATGTTCCGTCCTAAGTCATTTCATTTGTACTGATGAATGGAGATGATCGTCTCTTCCATGTGTTCATGGATTATATGAGTTGTGAGTCGAAAGATCATGGGAGACTATTGTAATGTAAACGGCCTGGTGGGATGTTTACGTGCTCGCAGGGTTCGGGACGTGACATAAAGTCAGGATGTTCGCAAGTACTATCCCCAAATCTTGGCAATGGATCACGATTGAGCAAGAATTGATGTTAAGAAATTGAAACTTTAAGCCATTTGAACTTTATTCTTGATTGAAATATTATTTGGACTTACATACATGGAGTGAAATATTGTGTAAATTAAGACGTCTTTCTATTACAACCAACAAAAAGTACATATTTGTTACATAAAGAAGATTTAATCACAAAATTAAAATAAATTAAATGAATGTGAATGGCCGAAGTTGAGGCACGTCATTGTGGTGATGAGTGAGCGAACAAACGAGCGAGGCGACGGGGCCGCAAAGTCGAGGCGCGTCATTGTAGTGCAAGAGCGAGCGAATGAATAAGTGAGATGACAGCGCCGCGGAGTCGAGGCGTCTCATCGTGGTGCATGAACGAGCGAGCGAAAACAAATTGAATAATAAAAAGTGATTAAAAGAAAACAAGAAAAAGAAATTGGAGGCTTTGTTCGGCATTGTAAAAAGGTTAAAAAAAAAGGTTTGGAAAAAAAAAGTTAAAAAAACAAAAAAGTATATATATACACGTACATATGTTCTTGTTGGGCACTTAATAGTGCCCTGCAAGTTGCTCGGCACCATAAGTAGGACACGCCTGCGAACTGAACCACATACTTGCAGATAAGAAATATCTACCAATCAATATTCGATCTTCGTCAGGCGTACCGTGAAGGTTGACTTGGTTATGAGTCTTGCGACAATGTATATTCAAGTCGCCAAATGGAGGAGTGAGTACCCTGAAACTCCCATTTTAGAGAGCCAAACATGGAGTCCGAGCTCTACGAAGCCGCCTTGAAAGGAAAACGTTCCTTCTTTGCTTGAGTTGATAGGAAAAGATAAGCTGCTTCTTGACCGAATCATGACTGGGAATGACACAGAAACTCCCCTGCACATCGCCTCCATGCTTGGACACTTTGAATTCGTGGAAGAGGTCCTAGCTCAGAAGGCCGAGCTGGCAAGAGAGCGGGATTCTCGGAGTTCAACGCCTCTTCATCTCGCGGCAGCAAAAGGGTATATTAACATAGTGGCAAGCTTGTTAAGAGTCGCCCCGGAAATATGTTTCTTCCGTGACAAATATGAAAGAAACCCTCTTCATGTTGCGGCCATGAAAGGGCAATTCGATGTGTTGGAACTATTAGTTCGAGCGAGACCTGATGCGGCCCGTAGTGTCATCGAGCATGGCCAGACAATCCTGCATTTATGCGCAAAGCACAACAAAATGGAGGCTTTGAAGCTTTTGATAGATTTCTTGGGCGATGATCAGTTTATCAACTCTATGGACGAAGATGGCAACACAATTTTGCATTTGGCTGCTGCAGACAGACAAACTAAGGTATGTCCATACAACCAACCCTCTGAACTAGTCACATACGGTGAGCTTATCAACCAAAAAGGCGGTTCTAGCAAATGTGAATGTTAGAGAAATATTCAAAAGCTAAATATATCCATTTAAAAATCATTGCAAGTTATGATATTTGGAAATGAAGTCATTGCTCCAGATAATTAATTACAACTTTACGCTCCGCACTTTCTTCATACTAATTTTGTCTAGATGAGAAGGAACATAAAGCCAAAGATGGCAAAAGAGATTTCACAAGGGATGAGTTCCCTTTCGAAGGCATCAAATATTAGCCACAAACACTACAGGACTGAAAAATACTGGTAGCAAAGCTAATCCTGAAAAGCGGTTTAGTCTTGTTCAGACTTGACCCCAATTGGTACATTCCGGTGTTCATCCTGTGCAGACTATACTCTTCCTGACTAATAAAGGAGTTAACCCGAACATCACGAACTCCAAAGCGTGGAAAGAGGCTCAGAGATCGCGGATTCTGCTCCTCAAATTTTAAGAGAATCACGACCCATCCAGACGAACAGCTGATGCGAGTAACATTGTCACCGCCTTCCGTCCACCTGTAGATGAAGAAAACAAAAAGGAAAGAAAGAGAAAATGGCAAAGCAGTATGCATAGGACGCTAATGGTGGTGGCGATATTGCTAGCTACCATGGCATTTCAAGCCAGTATGACCCCACCCGGCGGCATTTGGGACAACGATTTTGAGGGCGATCCAAATCATACAGCACATGATGCGGGTGACTCCGTGATGGCTCATAGGTACCCGACGGAGTACAAAGTTTTCATAGCATGTAACACAATAAGCTTCATCGCGTCGCTTAGCATCATTATGCTTCTCACAAGTGGTCTTCCTTTAAAGCGGGTTCGGACCTTTACGGGGATTGCAATGCTGACTATGTGGGTTGCGATTACCTTCACAGCGGCGACTTATGCCATCTCCATATTAGTATTCACACCCAACCGCAGAAGGAATACTGTATTCTCCATGTTAGTATTCACACCCAACGGCAGAAGGAATACTGCATACGAAACAGTTGGGTTTGCAGTGCTGGTATGGGTTGCATTGATGGCTCTTCTTTTCCTGTGCCACCTTTTACGCTTAATCCTGAAATTATTACGGAAAGTCCTGAGATTCGTCCTCAAACCCTTCAGAAAGCGGAAGCCGCAGGATCCCATACCTTTTTTATGAAAGGATCCCATACCTTAGCGCCTGCATTTTGCTTCAAGTATGTGTGTCCCAGAAGAAGTGCACTGAACCCTAAGGTCATGCAAGATTAGATGCTGAACATAGTATTTGCTGTACAATGGGCCGACCAGACAAATCATCTGGATGAAATAAAAATCGGATTCGTGTAACAGTAGTACTGATAAATGTCTTAAGCTTGTTGAATCTATGTAAAAGATGGAGTCTACATGTCTAATGGATGGATGTTTTACTTGATTTGATTTGTTACCAATAAGGGAAAGTCCATGGCAGTAGGATGTGATGAATTGCTTCGTACAGAATGTTGTGCGGAGCCAAACGATCGATCAAATAAATAGATATAACAAGTAAAGTAAATCGAACACACGTGGTTCGGTTGTAGAAACATACGTCCACGGGAGATCAGCAATAAATTCCAATATAGATTGGAGATTACAGATCACTCGAGTTACATAAACACACTATTGGTGTTTTCCAGCCCTAATTATATTCAAGAACGCACATAGTGTTTAGCCCCCAATTCTTAACAAAATAATCTCTCAATCTCACAAAGGAATTATACAAATCTAAACTCAAGATTTAATCGATTTCGACACTTGAACTCTTGATGTAATTCGGCGAGCAAAATCAGCGACGATAAACCCTCTCAAGCACTCGTCGACGAAACGGTGCATAACTCAGTTCGCATCGACAACGGCACTTCGATCAACTCCTCGTCAAAAACCACGTTCCTTCGTTTTATATATATACACACACACGAGTCCCACGGAAGCAAAGATATGTTGTTGCGAAAGTGGAAGCATGCAAACGCCGACTTCGACATACGCAAATCTCCAAGAACGAATAAAGTGGTCAAAGGATATGCACTTTCCTCCTTTGTCCTTTTCTTTGGCTTGAAGAATTTGACTTCAACGCCCATTAAGGAAAGTTCATTTTCATTGTCTCTTTCAAACATCCGGAATGTAGCCCATGATCGGCCAACCTCTCTTCTGATTATTTTATTGCCTTTTCCATGGTAACCATCCAACATATCTTTGGACTTTATCGTGCAAATGCATCATCGACTGCAACGAGGAACATCTTCCATATTCAAATTTATCTTGAGTCTAATTTCGTCTAATAAGCTTAAACTCAATACATATTATAACAGTCTCCACCTTGGTTCGATGTTTGAGCCAACTCACAAACGCTTCGATAAAATTTCCGAACTTAATCTGCTACTCTCCCAACGGCCCCAATGGGCTCAATTGCTACAGAAATCATCGAAGTCCAAGCCGTGCTTGAACTTCGCCATAACTGATGACCTCATCAGAACACTAACTGAACATGCACATTTAACTACTCCATAAGGATTTTTTGACACAAGCTCCTTAACCAAAAAAAAAAAAGCAAAATCATCATTGCATCCATTTCTTTCAAGAAACTGAAAACGTACTTTGTCAATATCAGCAGTTACAATAATTGTTGGCTCTATAGGCTCCACATCGCTATAAGCATCATCTGTATCGATTACAATGCTAGTACCCGCTACCTCAGGAGTTTCTGGTTGCAACTCCACCTCAAGCTGAACACCTTCCAGATCCGTATGAACACTGCTATAATCACTTATAGCCAGAAATACTGGAGACTCGTCAAGGGTAACTTCTCTGCTGCAAACAGGTGAATTTATATCCAGGCACCATAACTGATAGCCCCGCTCACGTCGTGCATAGCCATGGAATATGCAACTTACCCTCATATTGAGCTTACCATCACTAACTCGATAATAACATGGACAATTAACTAATCTAAAAAAAGAATCATCGGCAATATTACTTGACCACACTTCTTTGGGAGTTCGATATCCAATTGCAGTCGATGGGGATCTATTCACCAGGTGGTTCGTCATACTAAGCGCATCCGCTGGAATTCTCCAAGCCATACCAGCACTAGAGATCTTTTTACAGGCTATCTCTAGTAATGTCATGCTCATTAATTCTATAAACTATTGTGATTTACTAGCACTAGTACGATGCTTCACTATGCCCTCTTCCATGCAGAATTTATTTATCAGCTTCGAGCAGGACTCCATGCTACTGTCAGTTCGCACATGCTTGATCAACTTACCAGTCTTCGTTTCGATCAAAACTCTCGACCGCGTATTCCTGACAACAGCATCAAAATTGTGTTTTCGCACAAACACCCAGACTTTCTTCGAGTAGCCATTAGACTCTCGAACAGATGTCGACGTCTTAGGAGCGAAACTTATCAATGTCTCACCTTTAAGTTCATACAGGCCGCCATGCTTGATTCCTTTCATTATCACCAGGGCACCTCGAATAATTTTCAGAACTGCACCTCGTGAAGAATACTTGCATCCAGCTGAATCTAGAGCACCCAAGGAAATTAAGCCCTTTTTCAATTTTGGAACATGTCGTACTCCGGTTAATGTCCTCACAATGCTATCATGCATTCAAATTTTACTATCACCAACACCTATAACATCGCATTCAGCTTTGTTTCCCAACTGTACTTTACTACTATCCATGCATTGATAAGAAGTAAACCAGTTTCTATTTGGTGTAGCACGAAAAGAACAACCAGAATCCATAATCCATCCGTCAAACGACGAATTCTCAGTGACAGATAAGACACAATCAACACCATCAAAATTTTCAGCTATAGCTGCAACATCATCTGCAGATTCAACTTTAATTCCCTTACCCGTTTCATTTTTCAGCTTAAAGCAATTCTTTCTAAGATGCCCCATTTTTGCCACAGTTCCAACAGACAGCATCGTCAGTCCTAGATTAACTGCGTCCATTCATGTTAATATTACTTTTGCTAACACGAGTACTAACTCTTCCTCTTTCACCTACTAAAGCAACAGATACAGATTCACCAGATTCTCTTCTACGTATATCCTCACTCAGAATTAAATCTCGAATCCCATTAAACGTCAAACTTGTTGACCTAGAAGAATTACTAACAGCAGTAACAGTAGTATTCCAACTATCAGGCAGTGAATATAATCGAATCAAAGCACGTACCTCATCTTCAAAGTCAATCTCAACTGAACTCAATTGACTAACGATCACATTGAATTCATTGATATGATTTGTAATTGACGCACCTTCGCTCATCTTCAAATAAAATAGACGTCGCATCAAATAGACCTTGTTGATCGCAGAGGGCTTTTCGTACATATCCGACAAGGCTTTCATCAAACCCGCAGTGGTCTTCTCCTTGACAATATTAAACGCGACGTTACGAGCCAACGTCAGCCGGATAACACCCATCCCTCGTCTGTCCAGCAATTCCCAATTGGCTTGCTTCATCATTTCTAGTTTCTTCCCAGACAAGGGCTCGTGTAGTTTCATCTTCTATAAATAATCTTCTATCTGCATCTTCTAGAAACCAAAGTTCTTCCCCTCAAGTCTGTTGATTTTCCCTTCAACTTCTTTTGTCGCCATCGATTCACTTCAACTCAAGCAAGCCTAGCTCTGAAACCATTTGTTGCGTGGAACCAAGTGATCGATCAAAGCTCCAGTGTTAGGTTTGCTCCCCCTCAATCCAAGTATCCTTCCGCATCAACATATCTCAACTTGAATCTTCATCAACGCCCATCGACTTGAATCTTCATCAACGCCCATCGGGTCCGTTGCTACACCACAACGTCCATCGGCTGGCAAAATCGCGTCCATCGGGCCCGTTACTACACCACAAAGTCCATCGGCTCAGAAATCGCATTGGCTCTATCTTAACCTGAATCTCCAGCAAAGTCCATCCGGTCTGCGTTGCAACACCACAACGCCCACCGGCCCGGAAATCACGTTGGCACCATATTCTTTCTTGGGATATTAAACGCGACGTTACGAGCCAACGTCAGCCGAATAATACCCATTGCTCGTCTATCCAGCAATTCCCAATCGACGTCAGCCGAATAATATCCATCGCTCGTTTATCCAACAATTCTTAATCGGCTTGCTTCATCGTTTCTGGTTTCTTCCCACCAGTTTCATTTTATATAAAAAATCTTCTATCTGCATCTTTCTGAAACCAAAGTACTTCCCCTTAAATCTGTCGGTTTTCCCTTTAACTTCTTCTGTCGCCATCGATTCGCTTCAACTCAAGCAAGCCTAGCTCTGATACCAATTTGTTGAGAGCGCGCAACGAAAGTCCGATATTTTTCACTTGGGAGATCGTCAAGAGGAAGCCCAAGTCTGAGCCCGTCAATATATCTATTTGAACCCACTTTTACTCAAAAGTTTAAGCTAATGAGTTATGGGCCAACTTGGATATATTAACTGCTCAATACTACATCAATTCTCCGATATATGACTTTTCTAACACAACTCACACGTGCATCCTAACACAGAACATGACGTTGGATGTAGAGTCAAAACATATTAGCCATGGAATGATCTTTTGTGTATCCCAGCTTGTTAAATTGGTAATTCACTGACGTTAAGAAAGTTTATTCCAGTGGAATGGTAAGTTTTATCATTAATTGAGGGAAATTTTGACAGACAAGGATAATTGACTATGGATAGGCTCCGTTGATTACGAACCTGAAAGAAACGTTGTGATCGTTTAAGTAGAGTTACTAAATAGGGAAAGAGAAAGGTAAAATAATTTTAGGTTTGGTTACTATTTTTCAATGAGAAGACGCGACCACTAAGACCTTCGAGCTTACGATAAATTGAGGTAGTTCACTGCCTCCAAAGGTGGATTGCTAACACTAGGGCTAAGTAATAGGAATTTCTTGTTACGAATCATATAGCCAAGTCACTAGGGTCGTGAACTACAAGTTATGACCTGTTGAGGGTAATTAAACTATGGTTGGACAATTACTTAGTAATATCATCATCGGGCTATGAAGTATAATGGGAAGTTACTCTTAACAATTGAAATAAATTAACCATAGTGAACTGCCAATTATAACTAATTGAAGAAAATCATATTAACAAAAAATAATTACTAGGGACAACATCCCCTGATTACAAACTGTAAAGAAATGCAATTATTATTACAGATAAGTGCTTTGAAAGTCCTAAAATTTGTCACTCAGTGCAATTGAGTCCTAAAGCTTTCAAAAATTGCAATCCAGTCCTCCAACTTGTTAAAATGGCTCAATCAAGTCCTTCGTTTAACTCCCTCTAACTCAGCTAATGAAAAATGCTAAGGCATCTTATTTTTATTACTTTTTAAAAACATATGTCGATGATGTGGCGTCCACCAAGCGGCACGTCAGAAAAATTACAAAAAAAAAATAGAAAAAATTGCAACTCAATAATATTAAAAAAATGATAAAAAGTAAAAAAAATGTAAAAACAAACACATAGTCAAGGCTACGGTTGGCCATAGCTGTTGGGAAGGGCTAGTGACGGTTGCCTGGTCGTCGCTAGCCTTAAGCGAGAGTCGCGCCTACCTCAATATCTGGGCTAGCAAACCCTTGCCTGAGTTCGCCGACCCTTCCAGGTGGCTACGGCGGAGGACATCACGAGGATTTGGCCAAGTCATCGATGATTTTTTTTTTTCCACTTTAACCTTTTTTAAATTTAACTAAGCACGTCTTCATTTTAATTTTTCAATTTTTTTTTCTAATGTGGCATTTGGTGGGCGCCACATTGTTGCCACGTGTCTTCAAAAAGTAATAAAAAAAAAACTTTAGCATTTTCCATCAACCTAGTTGAACATAATTTTTTTTTTGGTCAAAAAGTTGAACAGAGTTAACATAAGATTTAATTTAATCAATTGACAAGTTTTAGGACTTAATTGCATTTTTTTAAAAAGCTTTTAGGACTTAATTTCAATTTCTTGATTAGTTTTAGGACTTTCAGTACACTTATCTCTCATTTTTAATAAAACTTCACGAACAATAAGCGCAATCAGATTATTAGAGTTAACCAAATTTACCATACCTATAGGTTAATTACCAAGTATTATATCACCTATGATGATTTGAGGTAATTACTAAGTGTAAGCATTCTCATGTGACAAAATGAGTAATTCTAAATAGTAATTCACCCCATTAGTGTGCACTCAGAAATTATGGATTATGTTCCCCAAACTTTAGAGAATCACGAGCCATCCAGACGATCAGTCTTTGCGGCTAACGCATCCTAATATGTACCAAGCAATGGAAGCGGCAGCTCTCCCTCCTCCTAATGTTCATTACACCTAATGCAGCCTAAGATATAGGCTATTCGAACGCAAGGATCGGGAGAGTAACCTTGATGGAAAATGGGTGAAATGGTAGTGATAATGGACGTTTAAGGATGGACAAAATACAGGAATGGAACAACCGAAGGATAGAAACTTCGATGGATGATCTTTCAAGCCTCCAAGAAAGTGGACAGGACAACGATTCTTCTAGATCGTTGACTGCAACTCTTCATGTGACATTCTGATTTTTCCTGTCATTCCAAGACTCATTAATGAGAAAGTATCTAACGATGTATTTCAGTCGTATCTCGCTCGGATCTGATCAATTTTAAGTTCACTGACCAAAAGGGAAAGGTTAACGCGAGACAAGGTATGTTGACCTAGGGAATTCGAATAGGAAATGACACTTTGACCATAAGGATTGTCGAGGGGACATTTAGAGCTATAAAAGGCCGATCTAAGAACGATTAAGGAATGTATTGCTAGCGTTATACGATTGGAGCGCGGGTGATGCCGCTAAGCCAATGTATAATTTGTAAATTTTCCTAAATCGAACAGTGATGATCGAGACCGTCGGAACTAGTGATAGACCCTCACAATTACGTGATAACCAAAGTCGCCATGAATTGACGAACCCTAAATCACAGGGTCGATACGCGTAACGTCTGTAAAAGCCGTTCGTTAGTTTGAGATAGGCTGAAACCACGTCTGATAGAGAAATGATTTAGAAACGAGTCTCGAAATTAGAAAATGAAGAATCAAGAATTCCAACATTATAATTGGATTGACCGTCGCCTTATCGAAGAAAATTGGAATTAGAAAAACGACGTTCCGGACATCGGGGGTAAAATTACCATTTTGCCCCTCAAGCCTTAACCTTGCATTTATAATTAGACAAGGGCATTTTGGTCATTGAAGCCCCTTTATAGCTGTCGAAAATTTAAGAAATTGAGAGCCATTGGATGAAGCATTGATTGACACATGAACAAGTGTCAAAGGATTAAGCTTTGATGGAGATGTGAACACTTATAACCTACCATTTAAGCAAGTTGACCAAGCCATTGAAGTATAAACCTTTCTCTCTCTCTCTCTCTCTCCTTGTCCGAATACCCCCTCATTCTACTGATCACCTTCTTCTTCTTCTTCTTCTTCTTCTCTTGCTGCCGAGAGATGCACCGCCGACCAGCCGCAGGCCGCCCGTTCGCTCGCTCTGACTGCCACGTTCGGACACCGCCTGGATCCGAGCCAACCACCAGCCCCTTCTTTATCCTCTTGCCGACATTCTTCAAGTGGAAGTAAGCCATTTGACCACCTGAGGACCTCCGGCCGGCCAATCTCCCGGAAGTCGACGGAAACCATCGCAGCTGGAGGTAAGCCACGGTTTAGGCTTCATAGAACCCCGAAACCTTTGAATTTTTCGACCAAATTTTTTGGACACCTAGGGAACTTATAGAATGAGCTGTGATAAAAAATTTGGAGGAATTTGATGGAGTTTTGACCCCAAATGGGTCTTGTGTTTGAAGGACCAGAACTTATCGGTTGAAGACCCGGAGGAACCGACGCCATTCAAGGACTTTCCGGCGTCGCCTTGGCTTCGAATTTTCGGCGAGGCTTCCCAACCCTTAGAAATACATGTTAGCAAGTAGATTAGTGAATAAATTGAGGATTTAAGTTAGTTTAAGGGCTGAATAGTTGGGATATGCACAGAACCGAAAATGCCCTGTTCGGTTCTGTGCATACCGATTCTATTGGAGGCTACTAGTGTTCGAATTGAGTCTCAAATTCATCATTAAGACATACTAGGATGTTGATGAGCATGCCAATAAGGTTTATGTTCCATGGATTGGCGAATTGAGCAAGAAAAATTGACGATTTGATGAATGTCCTTAAGTTGCGCGGTTGAGTTATTCTTGGGCTATTTGGACCGAACCCTTGGAGTGCTTGGGTAGAGATTTTGTTGAATTAAGCTTGAGGTAAGGAGTTTCTAAACCTTAGGTAGGAGAATTGGACTTAATTGGGTGAATTGAACGTGAATTGGATTGATTTCCTAGAAGTTTATGAAGAGATTGCCTTTACGCGTCCCTGAGAGATGTATATGGCTTGTATGCTAGACAATGCTTGTGTCATGGAATGATTATCGCATTTGAATGTCGAATTTAATTATCCCGCGTGCCATTCATGTGTTGCTCGTTGCATGAGTCTGAAATTGAGCACGTGTTATGAATTAAAATGAATATATGGCATGTCTGAGAAATGAGTGACACCTTGAGGCGTATGAGACGCGGGGTTGTGTGGATAAATGCCCTGAGGCGCTGAGGCGCATGGTTTGAATTGAATGGTACCCTAAGGCGTATGAGACGCGGGGTTGAGATGATCATAGTCTTGATGCGTTAAAACGCGGGACGGAGTTTGAGATGTCTCGACACATGCCTGGAGTGAAATTGAAAACCTGATGCGTTTACGCTGGTTTGTCAATGAGATGGTTTGAGGCATATTTGCACGGACCGAGGCTGAGGCGTTCTAAACGCGGGCGTGTTAATGAGGAGGCATGGAAGGGTGGAAGGTATGATCTGGCTTGGCTATGTGTGTTTAATTTTGATGATGTGTATGGTGCCAGAATTGCATGCTTGACACTCATTTTATTCGCATGTTATTTAATGACTCCTTAGTGCCTCATGTGACTATTGTGCATTATATCCTTGATTGCAATTGCCTGAGTGTACGGTCAGCCTAACCTAGGGTTAGGACCTACCTTACTGAGATGTAAATCTCGCCCCGTTATGGGACCTCATTTTCAGATCCTAGACCGTGATCATGTGGCCAATCAGGTTTGGTGACCCGAAAGAGATGTCAGTATATTTTGATGAGTTCTCGAACGGACTGGGAACTGTGTACATTAGGAAATGTACTGTGGTTTGGGTCGATGAGGGTGGCAGCAGCTGGAAGCCTCATAGATATGAGGCCTGGTTTAGGAAGGTAGGGATGTTTCTACGGGGCCACTAAAGCTCGCTGAGGTACCCCACGGGGTAATCCCCAACTGGTGTCATCCCACTCGGGTTTCAGTGGAGGCCAAGGGGTCAGTAGCCAGCTCGAGGAACGTACCTGAGAGAACCCCGACCTTAGAGGACACTGACGGGGTCATCGTGATTGAGGCCATCGAAGACGACCAGGTGGAGCCGTCAGCTGACCAGACACTCGAGGACATCTTGGAGGTTTGCTCTGAGATACTCTCGGAGTACGAGCCATCTGAGGATACCGAGGATACTAACAACTCCCGCAGCTCGACTTAGGAGTTCCTGTTTCTGGTCCGATGTTTTGATGGTGACCCCGATGCCGCTTCTTTTGGAGATGATGATGGCCCTCTTTTGCACTTACCCCGTCACCCTTGCTGACCAGTAAGTCTAGTTTTCCATGCTCTTATATGAATATTTGGGAACTTATGTATTTTATCGGTAATCTCGTTGCCTAGGTCCCCTTTTTATCATTGTATGGAGGAGTTGTTTATCATCGCTTCCGCTTGCTATCGATATGGTTCACCTCTCGGCCCATGTGCATCTTGGGATCTCGAGAGAGAGTTTGTGCTTGCAGGGAGTCGTGCGCTCGTGACCGAAACGCGGGGCGTGACACTTCAAGGACAGAGTGAAAACTCTTTTAGGTTTTCAGGGGTTGAACTTTTCAAGGTTCAGGATAATTGTACAAGGCAAATTTTCATTCATCAAAATCGTCTGTCAAATATATAAAGTAAATGGCCTTTTATAGCCAAAGAAAAACATATGAAGAGACTAAGAACATTAAAGAATCTACAAACCGGAAAATATTAAAGTTCTTAGAAACTAGAAACGAGATAATATCTTCATCACCATTGTTGATACCTAAGTTTTGATGAGTATTTTCTAGCCTATTTTTGGATAATTCATAAAAAGTCCATAAAAGTTGCAAAATTACGAAATCAGCTTTGGTAGCGTTGGCCAACCCTAAGGAACCATTTTGACCAAAAAAATATTTTTTTTATATTTTTCAATATTTTCAAAATGATCGTCTCATCTAGGGCTTTCACTATAAAACTTCGAAAATTAAAAAGGAAACCGATCAAGAAACTAGTAAATCATGCTCTGATGCCAATGTTAAAAACTAATTCTGATCTAACTAAAAGCTAATAAGCAAAAATATGCCCAATAGATCACTAGATTCACTTATTGACGAAAGTATATCACTAGGACATATCTTGATTGTCATACGTTAAGTGCCCTTTACGATCTCGGAGTTCCTCTACCAAACGTCAATCAATAGTGAGCCGGGGAGAGCGTTCTTCGTTCTTTTTCTTTTCTTGAAAAGCGACAAAATGAATCGTCAGAAGAACGACGGCAGGAGAACGTCGGTTTTATTGACATTTATGAACCAACGGGACCCTTCACATTTAAATTTGACGGTTATTTGCCAAAAGGTGGTGTGGTTGTCAGCATGGGTGCACACCGTAAACCCCGTGGACCCATATATAAATATATTCTAATAGAACTCAATTAACTAATGATCATTGAATTTATTGATATGATCAGCAACCGACGCACCCTTATACATCTTTAAGTTAAAGACGTCACATCAAGTAGACCTTATTGATCACAGGGGGTTTCTCGTATATATTCGATAGGCTTTTTAGTTCAATTAAATTCGATATTACGAACCAACATTAGTTGAATAGAAACCAAAACTTGTCTATTTAGCAATGCCCATTAATTTTGCTTCATCGACTCTGGTTATCCCTAGATAAGGTAAAAAGTAGATTCTTCTGGCATGGATAATCGTCAGTGTGCATCTTCTAGAAGTCAAAATTCGTCCTATCAAATTTCCTTTTTTCCATCGCCATCAATTCTTTTCAACTCAACCAAGCATAGCTTTGATACTAACTGTTTTGGAAGCAATGATCGAACAATAAAATGGACATGATAAAAAATAAATCAGAAGCCAAATTAACATGATTAGGTTGAATGACCTACGTCCAAAGGGAGAGCACCACCAAACTCTATTATAGATCAAGCAATTTAACAGAGATTATAACTATACTCGAGTCACTCAAATGTTCACATGTTTCCCAGCTCCCAATTATACTCAATAACACACGATATTTAGCTCCACAATTCCTCACGAAATAACCTCTTAATCTCACAAAGGAATTCACAAATCTTTTCACAAGATTTAATCGACTTCAAACAATGAGGATGTAATTCACAAGCGAGAGCTCCTTTTTATTTTCTTCATAAAGAACCTTCACTTCTTATATACGATAGAGAATTGGATCTAAAAGAGAAACCTTCTCCAACTAGGGAATCATAAACTAAGAAACCTAGTCAAAATAGGAAACCCACTTAAATTGAGAAACCTTACTTTTCAGGCTCAAGCTCGAGTCCTGTTTCCAACAGAAACATCCTAGGCGAAAATTATACTACTGTTCATTTGTAACTATCTTCCTAACACGCCCATATGGTAGAAAAATTTCTCTGGAAGTGCCAAGCTTATGGCTCATTCCGGTTGAGCGAGCGCTAGTGCAAAAATTATTCCTCACACGTCGATGAAATACACGTCCTTTCAAAGTAACACATGCGAATGTGCGCATGAGGTGACTTCATACCAAAAAGCATGAATGGAGTGGGGATGCTTTCCGCGATCCAAGGATGACATTGCTCAATGGGGACATGTTACATGTGCAAACTTGACCTACATAGGACCAAATGGAGATGAGACTTGGCAGAACATGGCCGACAGGCGAATCCCCGCAAACCCACGATAATGAAGCTTCAAGAATCATCGCCACCTTATCTGACATTGAAGGACATTTGCAGTAACCGAGCCAAATACTTGCATATGAGAAACATCTACCAATCATTTTTTTATCTTCGTCAAGCCTACTGTGAAGGTTCTCGGTTGTGACAATCTATATTCAAGTCTCCAAATGGAGAGTATTCGAAACTCTGCTTTTAGAGATCCAAGTGGGGAGTCCGAGCTTTACGAAACTGCCGAGAAAGGAAATGTTTATTCTTTGCTTGAGTTGGGCACAAAAGATAAGATGCTTCACTCGTGGGTTGTCCTGGGATATTGATCCGACTATTTTTTTTGCTGACTTGAGGGTGGTCCTGGCTGCTTTTTTCTATTTTGCACTTTGGCCAGATATTTTTGGCCTTGTTTTTTTTTTTTTCCTTTTCTTGAGGAACCCTAGTTCCTTCTTTGAACCCACGACACCATTGCCCTCCTAGTGACATCCACTTGTGTCACCACGAATGCATGGCCTCTTTTTGGTATCGGGTTTCGCTCTTGTATAGTTGGATTTTTGAGAAAATTAATACATATCTTACCTTTACAAAAAAAAAAAAAAGATAAGATGTTTCTCGACAAAATTATGACCGGGAAATGCATCAATCTTGTGAGTTTTAATAAAAATATAGGCTGCTTGATCTCATGTCATGAAATTTAGCCCTAAAGTTTTTGTATTTCTCTTAATTTAGTTCATCCGGTAAATTTTAATAGAAAACTATTGACAAAGACTCTGACCATCTTACGTGGCATAGACGCATAACCGGCATTGACGTGGACAAATGTTACAATTCTTAAATATTATTTATTAATTTATTCACTTAATTTATTCAAAAGTAATTCGAGGGATCATGCATCTTTTACACAATATTATTTCTACATAGAATTGGAGACTAAAACGGAAAAAGTATCTAATGAATTATGAGTTCAACACATTATAACGAACCGAAGCCACTTTCGGAACCATACTTCCTACAGCTAACACGTATCTAGTCCAACGAGAACACGCAGCGCAAACAACCGTACTAGATAATTTTTTTATTATATTCTTGTTGCTTTCCGACAATGAGGATGCTGCCTTACCCTCCTCCTATCACGTAGGATGACCAAAATTTATGTTAACTATTTCCTCCAAAATTAATTTAACATATTAATGGGTACATATGCAAATGGTTTAGGACTAAATTAGTGTAATTTAAATATTTAGAAACAAATTGATATTTATATAATGGGTAAATCAATTGGTTAGGGCGCACTTGCGATTGTGTGGTTAGGCGCACTGGTTATATATTTGATTCCCCAAATGAACATCTGTGATTTAAGTGGGCCGTCATGGCGGTGTGTTACTGTGCTAGTCTCTCTCGAGGAATAGTCGAGGTACGCACAAGCTGGCCCGGATATTTTGGTCATCAAAATATATAAATAATATGTTTAAACTTTTTTGGTACTTTTCCATGGATTATAGCGGCATTACATGATCAGAGGATGTCAAAAGTTCGATAGAGACTATAATCACACCCGTTGAAGTTTTTTTTTTTATTTTTGGGGTCGAAATCGCAACTGTTGAAGTTGCCAAGTGGCTTACGTAACATATGCTATGTCTTATCTGTTTCTAGAGAAATACTTTTGGGATGTCCTTAATACAGTGAGAATAAAAGCTTGTTTTGGACCAAAATAAATAAATAAATAAATATTTTGGAATCAACTCTTTCAAAAATTTATGGCTCATAATATATATGTCTCTCATAATAGCCTTAATATTATTATGCTAGCAAAACTCCAGTTTATATTGCGGAAACTTTTATTCTTTTAGCAACGATGAAACTCCAAGAATCATCACTGTTGGGGTTGTCCCACACGATTGTGGAATGGGCTGATGGTCGATTTATAAGTGCGAGGAAAAGTCTCAACCTTTGAGTTAGCTTTTGGGTTGAGAGAGACCCAAGATCATCCATCACTGGTATAGAGCCCAGGTTATCAACAAGTTTGGATCCAAAAGTTACACGGAATAGATAGGGGTTGTCGCTTCCTTCGATCGATGGCTCGATGTGTGAGAGAAATATTGTTGGGGTTGTCCTATATCAATTGTGGAAGGGACTAGTGATCAGTTTATAAGTGTGGGGAAAAACCTAAACTTTTGAGCTAATTTTTGGGTTAAAAGAGGTTCAAGACTACCCAACACAAGTGTTGGGAGGGAGCGACAACCCGTATCTCTCCCGTGTGACTATTGGATCCAGACTTGTTGATAACTTGGTCTCTGGCATTAAATGTTATTTTCATGTAAAAGATGAGAAAAATGTAATTTATCTTAAGAAAAAGGTGTCATTTTTTTGGTATTTTTTAGGAATTTAGTTAAAAAGGAAAAACACAAAAATTGAACAAAAATAACCAATTTTGCCCATAATTCACCTTAAATTCCAAAAATGCCAATTTTATTCCTAACTTGCCCTCGTATTAGAACCGGAAAAATGAATTGAACATAAAATTACCGTCACCCCTATATACATAGAGAGTTATCAATCTACTCCTCAAAATAGAGGGTTTGATGCATAATACTCATGTATATTCGAGCACGATCATACTTCAAAATTGAAGTCAAATTGTGTGCATTGATATAATTCCGAAGGGACAAGGCTCGAGGGAGCATGAATTATGGGCATGATTATTTATTTAAGAGCAAATTTTGACAAACAAATAATTACATGAATAAAATAAATATGCATGTGGACATGATAAAAAAAAACTATAAGTTACCAGACTAGATTTAAAAAGGACAACCAAACATTGAACTAAAGTCAACAAGCCATCACAAATTCAGTCAAGCATGATTCGGCCAAGAAAGAGAGAGATGTGCAAACAAATTTAGTTCTTATTTCACCATGTGCCAAAAATTCACTTCTTACAAAAGAGTGGCTATTATCCAATTTGATCTTGAAAAAAAGTGAATATTCGGCAAATAATTTGAGAAAAGATATATTCCAATTAACTTCATCAATTCTCAAAGACATGCACAAAATTCAATTAATCAATCAAACCGAACTTTCTCAAGAAATCATAATTTATGTGCAAGAGAGTTCAATTTTTTAAGGAAAATTATGATAAAAAGGTTATAACTTTAAAGCTTTTGATTGGAAACCATATCTATTCGAAGAAAGCACATGAACATGTATAATTTTCAATTAATCGTCACGAATATTGCAATGAAAAGTTGAAAGAAATTACCTTTCTTTAAGCAAAAATTCCAGCACCTGCAATTCACTCTAAAAAGAGGCCTCCTTTGATCCGAGCTCGCTATGGATTGAGCTCAAATTCAATCAAGGTTTTAACACAAGGTGAGTAACCACGCTAGATCGTTGGAAAAAAAAAAAAGGATGAAAAAGCTAGTCGTTTTACCACCGAACAGGGGCTGATCCGAGGCTTGTGGTGGCGCAACAGCAGGGTAGCACCGGTTATGGTCCCTTGGGAGGCACCGGGACTGCTTCGGTAGTGCGCCGATGGATTTTGTCCTATTAAAGCTTGCAAGTTGCAACCTCCCTTGCCGATTCCGCTTCAATTTTGCGTCACCGGGTATAGTTTGTATTCCATTTTGTCCAGTTAATGCGTATGTGATGACAAAAATGGAATACAAACTATATGAATTAATAATTTTTTTTTTGCAGGAACTAAAAATAATTCCTATTTTTTATACGAAAGAATGACTAACAAAGTTAGTCAAAACTTAGGTGTCACACACCGAGCTCTATAAAATCGTCGCGAAAGAAAATGTGCCTTCTTTGCTTGAGTTGCTCGGAAAAGCTATGCCGCTTCTCAACAGAATCGTGATCGAGAATTGCGCCAAGTCTCCCGTCCACGTCACAGCCATGCTCCGTGTTGGAATTCGTGGGAGAGGTCTTAGCTCGGAAGGCCAAGCTAGTAAGAGAGCAGGATTCTCAGAGATCCGCGCCTCGTGAGCGGATCCCCTGCCAAACCAAACAGCTGTCTTGACAGGAGCGATCCTGTCAAATCGGGACCATCCGTTCAATTGCGGACTGTCCTAATCTGATGATGAAAAAAAAAATCATAATTTTGTTTGATCTAAGCCGTCCGTGATTGAATGGACGGTCTCGATTTGACAGCAGCATCCTTGCCAGGATAGTGACTTGACAGGGATCCGGATGTGCAACAAAATTGTATCTTAACATAGTGGCAACCGTATTAAGAGTTTAGCCTTGAAACATGTTTCAAGGCTACAACTCTTTAATTAACTACAACTTTGCAATTCATTTTATTTTCACACTACTTCTATGTATATTTTTTTTTTGGGTCAACTTCTATCCAGTTTAGAAGGAACATTATAAAAAATAAAAATAAAAATAAAAAGAGCAGAATAGATTCAACAAGGGATGAGTCTCCCCCTTTTGAAGTCATCAAATAATAGCCACAAACACTATAAGACAAAAAAACACTAGTACCAAAATTAATCTTGAAAAGTATACAAGATGTGCTTGTCTAGGTCACACCTGACCCCAATTTGTACATTCTGCTATTACTCCTCTGCAGACAATGGACTTCCGGATTAATGAAGGAGTAAACCTGAACACTACGAATTCCAGAAGTTTCACAACACTGGGGCTATTTGCACAATGAGAGAGCGCGGAAAGAGTCAAACATTAAGGCTTCTGTTCCTCAAACTTTAGAGAATTACGACCCATCCAGACGAGTAGTCTATGCGAATATGGGTGCCACCTCCAATCCACTGGAAGGAGAAGAGAACAGAGATAGAGTGGCAAGACAGTATGCATAATATGCTAATAGTGGTGGTGACATTGATAAGCTACCATAGCATTCCAAGCCGGTATGACCCTGACGGACAAATTTGATAAGCACTTAAAAAAGTACCAGTATTTCATCAGATGTGAGTGTTGTATTCCCTTAAGTTGCACATACATTGCGATCATGAGTATGCAATCTTGACCATAATTTATGTGCAATGTGTTGGCGTGAGCTGTCAATTAGCTAATTGTTGCATTTTAAGAATAGATTAGCAATCCAGTGCAACATGACCGAACTAAACATGTGGAGATTGATCGTAATTTCATCAAAGAGAAGCTGGAAGAAGGGGTCATTCAAATCCCGTTCATCAGATCAAGTGATCAACTGGCAGACATGCTATCTAAAGCTGTATTTGGGAGGTACTTCAAAAGCTCACTTTTTAAGTTGGGTATCAAAGACATTTTTCCACCCACTTGAGGGGAGTGTTGGCGTGAAATGTCAATTAGCTAATTGTTGTATTTTAGGAATAGATTAGCACCATATTAGGCGGAATCGTTTTGTTATTTGTGAATATCCCCTTACTATATTTGTAGGAGGAAGTTTAGGCTAAACTTGTATACTTATATCTGATAAGTCATTGCAATGAAAATAAGAACGTATTCTTTTTCTTAGAGATTTCTTTTCTTCACAATGTAAGTGCAATATATGCAATGTACGTGCCATGTACGTGCATTCCATAAGTCTCCCCTAGGGTTCTAGATGCTCTTCAAAACTATAATCCGTAGAGCATTTGGGGATTGTGAGTCTCCAAGATTGCTTCCCAAGCATCGCTTTGTAGAGGGTGATGAGATCTCCAAAGCCAAAATCCCCCACAACCTTTCTTGGTTTTTAGAATTTCCCATCTTTTCGCAATGAAATCCCATCTTCTTGTAGCTGAAGTTACACAGGCTAATAATTGATAAAGACCCATTTACAGATTGATGAATTCCCATCCTCTTGTATACAGATCGAGCCGTTTGAAAATGGCTTTTGAAGTTTTAAGTTATGAACCTATTGCTCATATCAAGCATCTTCCTAACACAATCCATAAATTTGAATGATCTTCGTTGAAGTACAGGGTAATGCGCAGGCTCGAATAAGACCATTCGGTGGAGACAATGTATATATTTGGTTTATGCAAATCAAGTTCACGCGTTCATATATGTCCATATTCGTAAGAAAAGGAAAGAACTGGTGTTGATATATCTCTGACTATTCGTCGAAATTTCCTCAGAGAATTCTGGTCTTTGATCACAGCCAATCACGCCTAAGATCTTCGCAGTGATTCTTGACGACCAAATGGAGACGAGACTCACCAGAAAATGGGCGTCATTGTTTGACATACTAGGACAAGCCCTGCGAGCTGAGCCACATATTTGCAGATAAGAAATATCTACCGATCAATATTCGATCTTCGTCAAGCCTACCATGAAGGTTGACTTGGTTGTGAGTCTTGCGACAATGTATATTCAAGTCTCCAAATGGAGTGAGTATTCCGAAACCCACATTTAGAGAGCCAAACATGGAGTCCAAGCTCTACGAAGCCGCTGTGAAAGGAAACGTTCCTTCTTTGCTTGAGTTGCTTGGAAAAGATAAGCTGCTTCTCGACCGAATAATGACTGGGAATCACACAGAAACTCCTCTGCACATCGCAGCCATGCTCGGACACTTGGAATTCGTGAAAGAGGTTCTAGCTCGGAAGGCCGAGCTGGCTAGAGAGCAAGATTCTCGGAGTTCAACGCCTCTTCATCTCGCGGCAGCAAAAGGGTATGTTCACATAGTGGCAAGCTTGTTAAGAGTCGGCCCTGAAATATGTTTCGTCCGTGACAAATACGAAAGAAACCCTCTCCATGTTGCGGCCATGAAAGGGCAAGTGGATGTGTTGGAACTATTAATTCGAACGAGACCTGATGCAGCCCGTAGTGTCATCGAACATGGCCAAACAATCTTACATTTATGCGTGAAGCACAACAGACTGGAGGCTTTGAAGCTGTTGATAGATTTCTTGGGCGATGATCAGTTTATCAACTCTAGGGACGAAGAGGGCAACACAATTTTGCATTTAGCTGCTGCAGACGGACAAACTAAGGTATGTTCATACAACCAACCCTCTGTACTAGTCACATTCAGCGAGCTTATCAACCAAAAAGGCGGTTCTAGGAAATGTGAATGTTACTTGTTAGAAAAATATTTGAAAGCTAAAGATATCCATCTAGAAATCATTATTGGCTATGACATTTGGAAAAGAAGTCATTGCTCCATATAATTAATTAGAACTTTACATTCGCACTATTTTCATAGTAGTGTTATCTAGATTAGAAGGAACATAAAGCCATAAATGGAAAAGGAGATTTTACAAGGGATGAGTTCCCTTTCGTAAGGTATCAAATAATAGCCACAAACTCCACAGGACAAAAAAAATACTGGCAGCAAAGTTAATCCTGAAAAGGAGGCTTAAGTACACTCCAAGTGCCATAAATTGTGTACGGTACTTTAGTGCCAAAACTTTCAAATCGATCACTTTAGTACTAAGTTTTTGTAATTCCAATCACTTAAGTGCCAACTTCTTTTAAAAATGATCACTTTAGTGGCAACTTCAATTTAAGCTGATGTGATTCGCTGAAAATTCGACATGTGTATTTTTATTATTATTTGTTAGCTGACTTGGGGGAAAGCAGTAAAACAAGATTTAATAGAGTGGAAAATAGATTGACGTACGGCTTGTCTGAGAACGGAGTGGAGGAAGGCTATTAGTGTTGTGGAGAGGTAGCGTATAGATATTAATTAATTAATTTATTTTTACACATTTATCTCTTTTCCCTCGCTTGATTTTTTTTAATGATTTTTTGGGGTTCATCGACCGCCGACCCCAACTAATTTGGGATAAATGTGTTATTGATGTTGATGTATTTGATAGCTGACGTGGCTCATCCAACTTGGCACGAAAGTGATCGTTTTTAAAAAAAGTATGCACTAAAGTTATTGAAGTTACAAAAACTTAGCATTAAAATGATTGATTTGAAAGTTTTGGTATTGAAATGATCGAAGTTACAAAATATTAGCACTAAAGTGTTCGATTTGAAAGTTTTGACACTAAAGTGAGCGTCGTACACAATTTATGGCACTTGAGATGTACTTAACCCGAAAATGAGCTTGTCTTGTTCAAACTTGACCCCAATTTGTACATTCTGGTGTTAATCCTGTGCAGACAATACTCTTCCTGACTAATAAAGGAGTTAACCCGAACATCACGAACTCCAAAGGTTTCACAGCACTTGCCCTATTAACACAAGGTAAAAGCGTGGAAAGAGCCTCAGAGATTGCAGATTCTGCTCCAATTTTAGAGAATCGCCACCCATCTAGGCAAGCAGTTGATGCGAGTAACAGGGTCACCGCCTTCCGTCCACCTGTAGGAGAAGAAAACAAAAAGGAAAGAAAAAGAAAGTGGCAAAACAGTACGCATAAGACGCTAATGGTGGTGGCAATATTGCTAGCTACCGTAGCATTCCAAGCAGGTACGACCCCACCCGGCGGCGTTTGGGACAATGATTTCGAGGGCGATGCAAATCATAGAGCACATGATGCGGGTGACTCCGTGATGGCTTACAGGTACCCAGGTAAGTACAAGATTTTCATAGCATGTAATACAATAAGCTTCATCTCATCGCTTAGCATCATTATGCTTATGATAAGTGGTCTTCCGCGGCGTCGCATCTTCACGGGACTCGCAATGCTGACTATGTGGGTTGCGATTACCTTCACGGCGGCGACCTATGGCATCTCCATATTAGTATTCACGCCCTCCAGCGGAATGAATGCTGCGCATGAAACAGTCGGGTTGGCAGTGCTGGCATGGGCTGTACTGATGGCTCTTCTTTTCCTGTGCCACCTTCTACGCTTAATCTTTAAATTGTTGTGCAATGTCCTGAGATTCGTCCTCAAACCCTTCAGAAAGCGGAAGCCGCGGTATCCAATACCTTAGCGCCTGCATTTCTCTGCAAGTGTGTTTGAGCTTATGAAAACAATGTCTTAAGCGTTTATGTTTTACTTGATTTGATTAGTGGAGTTTACCGCTGAGGGAAATGCCGTGGCAGTAGGAATTTCCGAACTGGTGCGTACAGAGCATGACATTGGATGTAAAGTGAAAAAATCTCTGCCATGGAATCAATTTCGTGTAACCGACCATGATAAAGCGGTAATTTATTGACATTAAGAAAGTTTGTTTCGGTAGAATGGTAAGTTTTATCATTACTAGAGGGAAATTATGACAAACAAGGATTATTACTTAAGGTTATGGATAGTATCCCAATGGGTCCTATCTTTTTAGCATATTATAATTATATCCATTGATAATTATTAAAGTAAAACATCGGCTCCATTTTGCGTCTTACTTTATTGTTTTTTTTTTCTTTCTCTCTCTCCCTCTCTCTCTTCGCTATGTCGATCATCTTCATCTTCTTCTTCCTCCCTGCCGTCTCCCCCTATGTCCTCCCCCGCTCCTACGAATGCTCCATTGGCCGCGCCATTCGCTCACTTCTCCGCCTCGCCGCTCATCATGGCCTCGATCTGCCTTCATCGAGACCTTCCTGACCATAGTCTATTCTGCCATGAAGGGCAACGAAGAGGCGATCTATGTGAAAAGGGGGGAAAAAGCAGTAAACTTGATTTGAAAACCATATTCTCAAACCAGAAGGGCGGATTGGTTGAACCAGGAAGTGGGTTTGCATCGAGTTTGGTATTCTGCAACTCTCTCCTGTCAAAATCAATTGCATTAGTTTTTAAACAATTCACCTCCTCAACCCAGCTCGACTGAATTATACACTACTAAAAGTTTTAGCATGCCGGACAGGAAGTCCACCCCCTGAAAAATGTTCACCCACGCTCAAGATCTTAACTGAATGTGCTTTCGTTGAGTTAGATTAGATATCAAATGATGGATTTCGAATTCACTTGTAAACTATACTTCTGTATGAAACATTAATTTGGTAGGGAAACATGGCGGTACTCTCTCTCTCTCTCTCTTCCAACTCGGATGTTTAGGCACATGGTGGGTCAAGCAACACCTCACCGATCTTCTGCCCCTTCACGGCGGCATAGACGATGGTCTAGAAGGCCTCGATGAGAACGGGTTGTGGCCGCAGCGGGCGGTGAGGCAAAGAGAAAGAAGAACAAGAAAATAAGATGCAAAATGGGGCCCGTGTTTTGCTTTAATAATCATCCGTCAATATATAGTGTGCTAAAAAGTGGGACCCAAGAGGGAGACTATAGTCAAAACACTATTTTGGAGAGTGTAGAAGCCACAGAGGGAATAAAAAAGCACGGCCCAAATTATTTTATCAATAGATAATTATTGGCGACAATATCCCCAACTTACGAAGTGCAAAGGATGTCATTATTTTTAAGGATAAGTACAGTGGAAATCCCAAAATTGTTATGAAATTGCAACTAAGTTTTAAAACTTTCAAAGAGTACAATTAAATCCTAAAAACTTGTCAAATTTTGAAAATTAATCATAGTAAGGTTGTGGTGTGCTTTGCATTTCCTATGAGGACGTAGAGATTAATGCTGGAACAGGCAATCTTGTAGGTGAGCTCGCAAGGGAGAGAGTCATTGACAGGTCGGTATTTGCCGGAAACCGCCATGTTTCAACCGGAGCCAAGGGGAGAGAGTCGTCAAGGCTTAAAGAGTACGTGAAAGCGTGACAATTGAAGAGAGGGAGAGAGAAACACGGTACCTTGTAATGGATACAAAGGTAAAGGAAAGAGAGTGAGAAAGTGAAGTATCTACGATGTAGTTGTTAAAAGCCTCGCTTGGAATTGGCTCGAGTTAGTTTTTTTTTTTTTTTTTTGTAAAGTAAGTATGTATTGAACTTATCAAAGCACTAGGTTTAGGATGGCATCATTATGTACCAAAGAGGGTTCAATGGTGAATTGACTGCAAAATACAACACCACGACAAGGCGCAACCAACCTAGAGGCCAAAGAATGGCTATAAGAGGCACCTAAAAAATCGCAAAACAAATGGCCCCAAATTAGAACAAGATCGGCCCTAAAAGAGAAGAGAACCAAGCAGGGCA
This sequence comes from Rhodomyrtus tomentosa, assembly GCA_028455895.1. Taxonomy (NCBI): domain Eukaryota; kingdom Viridiplantae; phylum Streptophyta; class Magnoliopsida; order Myrtales; family Myrtaceae; genus Rhodomyrtus; species Rhodomyrtus tomentosa. The sequence continues at coordinate 41,210,389 of JAPCWY010000004.1, forward strand.
CCAGCCATAAAACACGATTAAAAACCAAAAGCCCAAACCGTCCAAAAGAAAGGAAAAAAACACGGCCAAACAAATGGCCAATATCAGAAAAGAACCAAACAGCAGGGGATGTAATTGAGCATGGCCAAAACAGCAACCAAACCTACTAAATCTAACCAGTGAAAGTAGCGACCAAACGGCTCCAGGCAGAGCAGCAGACCAGCCGAGCAGTCAGCCAACAACAAATAAGAAATAACCAGCATACGATCCAGACGTGGCGGCTGAGAATTGAGAAAAACGAGCAAGGATAGGAGGCCAAGACACCAACAAAGTAGCAGCATCACACCGACTTGCACAGGATCCAAAAGAGACAGCACTCACCACGCCGAACAATCGGCCAAAAACTAAGTAAAACCGACCAACAAACAAGCCAAACAGGGCGGCTGAAAACTGAGCAGCACGAGCAAGATGGAGGGGCCAAAAATCGGCCAAAACAGTAGTAAAACTAGGCCAAACAGGCGGTCTAAAAATAAAGTAGAAATCAGCCATAAAGTAGATAAAACAATAGAAGACAACCAACTAAAACAGTGGTAAGCAAGGACAAAGCGGCATCCAGACAATCTTAAAAAAAAGCGGAAGAAAATCCCCAATTCATTTGCAAACGTCTATTGCAAGGATTGTCTTGAATACGCCCAAGAGAGAGGACTTTGTCTTTCACTACCTTAATATGGTGCTTGATGATAGCCGGCACTAAAAGAGATTTTTCCCTGAAAAGAATGTTGTTCCTCCATGTCCAAATAATGTGACATAAAGCCCCCAGAGAGAACCTAGAAATGCAATGAGCAAACGATTGACCTCCAAAACGCCTCATGGCCCACTAGATGTGCTGTTGCCAAGAGAGGTTTCGTCAAGACAAGTTACATTTGGATGTCCAAATTAAAGCGAGGCTACCAGTAATCGAGCAACTAAAAAATAAATGATCAACTAAGTTTGGTCTAGAATGACAGAAAGTACACACCCCATCAGTTATCTTATGGTATGGGAGTAGCAAAACCTGCATAGGTATACAGTTGAGAGTAACTAACCACATGAGGAAGGCATGTCGAGGAGCAATGGCACGATCCCAGACGAAAGAGTGCCAATAGGTGGTCTGCCCCTTATTTTTTATGATCTCCCAAGCAAAAGCAATCGAGAAGGTGTCGAATGAATTAGCTTGCCAAAGGACCTTATCGACCTTGTCTTCCATAAAAGCAGGAGTCGGATCCGATCAAGACATAATAGTGTCCAGCTTATGGGAGGGATGTCAGGCCGAATCATAGAAGGAACAAACGGACGCATCACGAGGAATGCCAAAACGGTATATCTCCTTAGACGTGAAGAACAAATGAAGGGGGCCTTTATCATGCCAACAATTAAACAAAAAAAAAAAGGTGGAACACCCATTACCGATTTTCCATCTAAACCGCAAGCAAAAATCCATTCTAATGTCTCAAATCTTCTTCCAATCTCAAAAGCAAAAGGTGGGCTCGAGTCAGTTTGTTTGAGCGCTAATTAGGCTAGAACAAAATCGTACATATCAAGTACTTAACGTCCTATTATGAATTAATAACGTCACAAACTTTGAGTGCTTGACTATGCCCTACCTTTTTAAAAAAGATCATGTATACTTAACAAGCAAATGCACTGAATAGTTTTAATATCACCGTCACATCTCGTGGAGAACAATCAAACATTTGCGCCTTGGAAATGTCTAATTTAGTCGACAACCATTGACTTTGACTTTTCAAAAATGCTCGCAGATTTATTGCAGCCAACTACATTTTTTCGCTAATGAATTCCAAAGGATCATAAGTGGGTGTTTTTATTTTTATTTTTTTGGGCTGGCTGATTATAATTAGAAAGTGTCAAACTTTCACTACGTATCGATCTAAGCCGAGGAAATCTAATAAGTCTGATTTGGCCGGGAAAAGAAAAATCGACAAGCCCTGCCTCTCTAATCGCTAATTATTTGTCTGTGTCTTTCATTATGGACTAAGTCTTGGTCATTGTTATATCTTTCAACAAAGGAAACACGGATGGAACCTTCGGAAATGTGACATGGCTATGGATAGTGATAGAGAAATTGGCTATTCGATTACATTAGCTAACGTAAAAACACAATAAAACTATGTCATCGTAGCAAATTTAAAAAGCATAATTAGGTTAGAAGTCAACTCTAATGTATGGAGGTCCTTACGTAATACCTTTTTTAGATTACTATGAGTATTGGTTGTAATCTCGCTGAGTCAATTCAATATTTCCTAACATTTCATGTTTCTTTCGGAATGCAGGCAGCACTCGAAAGATATCGAAATATTATTTCAATGGCAGCAGAAAGGGCGAATATGAAAAAGCAAGTTATATTTTTGGATCTCGAAAATAATAATAATAATAATCATCGTCCTAGAATGGAAACTCAGTTTAAAAAAATAATATCACCGTTGTTTCTTTATTTTGTTGGAAAGTAAAAAACCGTCCGTCCGTCCTTTCTTTCTTTTTTTCTTTTTTAAGTCGACCTTCAGCTTTTTTAGAAAATGTCCATGTATAGTCATTTCTTTATGCTATTTCTCTTACTGGTCAATTTGTGCTGACATGTATTGCAGAATTAATGACATAGACTCAAGTGAATTTATGTGCAATGCCGGAATACACGTGTCAGCATTATGATTCGTCGGAAATTTTATGAGCCAAAAAGGAACCACATCAAACAATATAACAGAAAGCAAAATTGAGAAAGAGGTGAAGGTCCATCATGGCCGCCATAGCCACGGTCTCAAGCTCTAACCTTGCGGCGACTACGGTCGCTGCGGGCCGGAAACCACTAGAGTGTGAGTCGCGAGTCTCGAGATGCCTCTCTATATAAGATTACTGTTGTAGCAGCTCAATTGGTGGTCGTAAGTGGTTACAAGTCATAATTTTTGTATTGTTATAGATGTTTTGTGGGTTATTTGACTTATTTATTTTTATTATACTTACATATATATATATATATATATATATATATATATATATATATATATATATATATATATATAATCTTAGAGGGGATTAAAGGAAATCCCAATAAATGAGATTGCAATCCAAATTTCACAAAGAAACCGGGTGAACGATTTATCGGGTTCTGATAATGAGCCCGGGCATTCTTATTTGGTAACCATTTTCTAATTAACCACCAATCATTCTTCGATCTTTGTCAAGTCTACCGTGAAGTTTTGTTTTTTCTTTTTTCTCGTGTTGAACCGTGAAGGTCGACTTGGTGACAATATACATTCAAGTCCCCCAATGAAGCAGTGATTATTCCGAAACTTCCATTTTAGAGAGCCAAGGATGGAGTCCGAGCTCTACGAAGCCGCCAGGACGGGAAACGTGCTGTCTCTGCGTGATTTGCTCGGACAAGATTGATATACTTGAAAATTGAATAATGGAATACATTAATGCAATTAGGCATAAAGACAATATAAATATACATACAAAGAAGGGTAATAAAGTAAATACACAAAAGTCCTACTTGTAGTATATACAATATATCTAAATAATATATCTAACACCCCCCTCAACTCAAGGTGGATCAACCAACGAGGGTTTGGAAAGAAGAGCAGTAAAGCGCTGTGATGTAAGAGATTTGGTAAATAAGTTAGCAAGCTGGGCTGCAGAAGTCACAAAGGGAAGAGAAAAGATATGTGCTTGGAGTTGATGACGCATAATCTAACAATCAATATCAGTGTGCTTGGTACGCTCATGAAACACCGAATTTGTAGCAATATGAATAGCACTCTTGTTGTCACAATAAAGAGGAATGGGAGCAGAGGAGGCAACACCAAGATCAGCAAGAAGACGACAAAGCCAAATAATCTCAATAATAGTGTCAGCCATAGCACGATACTCATATTCAGTAGGAGAACGAGACACGACAAGCTGCTTCTTAGCACGCCAAAAAATCAAAGAATCACCTAGAAAGATACAAAATCTTGTAATGGACTTGCGATCAGAAACATCCGAAGCCCAATCAGCATCAAAGTAAGCACAAAGAGCAAGTGAGGAAGTCGATGGAAGAAAAACTAAGCGTTTCAGTGTACCACGAAGATATCGCAGAATCCGGAGTACAGCAGCATAATGAACAGTTCGAGGAGCCGCGATAAATTAACTGACAAGATGGACAACATATGCGATATCAGGACAAGTGGTTGTAAGATAGACAAGACTACCAATAAGAGCTCGGTAGCGAGTGACACCAGACAGAGGCTCACCATCATCTGGACAAAGTTGCAAATGAAGTTCAACAGGAGTAACTGCAGTACGAGTATCAGATAACTCAACACAAGCTAAAATATTAGCAATGTACTTCTGCTGGGAGAGAATAATGTCTCGTCGACTTCGAGCAACCTCAATATCGAGAAAATAACGTAAGAAACTCAGATCTTTCATAACAAATTGGCGATGAAGATATTGCTTAGTATAAGCAATATGAGCAGGATCATCCCTAGTAATAATCATATCATTTACATACAGTAGCAGAATAGTACAACCAGTTGGAGAGGTATGAGTAAACATAATATGATCATTCTCACTCTGAACAAATCCAGCTGATCAAACGACATTTGCAAAACCTTCAAACCAAGCTCAAGGAGCTTGTTTGAGACCATAAAGAGCCAACGAAGATGACATAACTGACCAGACGAATGAGACAGACCTGGAGGTGCCTGCATATAGACTTCCTCCTGAAGAACCCCATGAAGAAAAGCATTCTTCACATCAAGCTGAAAAAGAGATTAATTACGAATAGAGGCTACTGCGAGAAGAGTGCAAATAGAAGCCATTTTGGCAACAGGAGCAAAGGTCTCCTCATAATCTATCCCATACTCCTGATCAAAACCACGTGCAACAACACTCGCTTTATAATGCACAATGCTACCGCCAGAATGAGTCTTGATTTTATAGATCCAATGGCAAGATATCAAGGATTTTCCTGGTGGAAGAGGCACAAGATCACACGTATCAAGGCGTTCTAAAGCAGATAATTCATCATACATAGCATTACGCCATTCAGCATGTTGGACTGCCATACGATAATTTGATGGTTCCTGCAAAGTGTGGACAATAGCCATAAAGGAACCAAACTCGTTAGAATAACTTGTGGCCGCCATTTACCTAGTCGGAGGATGACGATCTTGAGGAGGATTCCGTCGAGGGGATGGTGAACGAGAATCGTCAAGAGGCGTCGAAGGAGCAGGCGAAGTAGATGAAGAAGGAGGCATAATAGGAGAAGGTGGTGACACTGGATCTAACGGAGAAAATATAAGAGGAGGAATAGGAGATGAATCAAGAGGAAAATCCAAAAATACTGATTGAGAAGTCTGTGAAGAAATAGAGACAGCGGAAAAGAACGGTAAGCCCTCAAAGAACTAAACATTACGAGAGATACGAATACGTCGTGAAGAAGAATCATAGCACCTATAGTCTTTTTTTTTTTGGTAAGGCCCTATAGTCTTTTTGTTCTGTGTTATAACCTAAAAAAATAAACCGAATTGACTTTACAGAGAGTTTGGTACGCTCATAGGGTGGTAGAAGCATAAAACCGTCGCGACCCTCGAAAAATCTCTCCCAACGAGAGATTCTGGGGGTTAATGGGCTTTCCCGTCTGGTCGGACACGGACCTCTCCCAAGGCCCGTTACCCAAGTCGCAACGGTAGAATACGTGGTCAACCTTCGGTGTGGTCTGGTGACATGTGATGCGTGTACATGCCAAGTAGACGCCATCTATTGTTTTGCGAAGGGCACAATCGTATGCCCTATTGAACAGTTGGGAATATTCTATTTGATTATGCGATAACCAGAAAAATGGGATCGGGGACTTTGTTACGCCAACCATCAAAGTTGACGCCCTTTCGGCACCTAAGTTGAATGATTTATCTAATCTTAAGATTTTATGCAGATGAGTGGGGTACGAACCTAAATCTAGGAGTTCATGCATATAGGAATGACTATCTTAGCAAACACAATCAATAAAGTGAGTGCGCAAATCAAGGATCCAAAACATACGGATAAATAATATGAATATAACGCGGCATCCTTAGTATGGCCATATTAGCCTAGAGAAATATCAATCAATGCTCAAAAGTATTTTTGACGTGATTTGCCCTTGAGAGACTAAATCATAATTTTGAAGAGTTTTGGGACAATTTACTCAAGAAGGGCAAATTTATCATTTTAGATGAAATATGGAATCAAAATATGATGGAAATATGATTAGTCATCAAACTAATCTATTTCCTATTTTTCGAAAATTTTCAAAATTTTTCTGGAATTTTGGAGGCGATTTACCATTTGAGGGGTAAAATTGTCATTACAGAAGGTGATGAGAAGTGAAAATCCCAAACATAAGGATTGGTCGATCATCAGACCCAAATCCTACTTTTGAACAATTTTCACGGCTCGATCGGAATAAGAAATACGATTTACCTTTTGAGAGATAAAATCGTCATTTTCAGGAAAATGACAAGATTCGGAAACCCAAGTATAAGAATTGATTGCCTAATCGACCCTAATTCTTATCTTGACGTTATCAATCTATCTCATATACAAGGCAAAGGCGATTTACCTCTAAAGAGTAATATCGTCAATTTCTAGAAGAACGGATGAGAAATCCCAAAAATAAGATTAACCAGTTGTTTGTGGTCATTTCTCAACTTTTAGAAATTTCTGGAATGACTTGGAATTTTTCACAAAATTTCCTACAATTTTCTGGGATTTTCTAGAATCTTCTAGCATTTTTTAGAATTTTCTAAGATTTTTCTGATTTTTTTAAATAATTTTTTGATTATTTTATTAAAAAATTTATCTGGATCGGGTCGGGTGACCCGGCCCACGACCCATGGATGGTCGACCCGGTCCGTGCGGGTCCAAATCTAAAAGGACGTCGTATCAGTCCTCTCACACTCAAATTTCGTTCCTACCCAAACTCAAACGTAAGACCTCGATTGCTCCACATGTCAGCTTATGAACGGCCTGATCTAACACTAGAAATCGACGGCTCAGATTAAAGTGTCTGATTGAATTACAGTCGTTCGATCAATTTTTTATTTCTCATCAAAAGCGAGATCTCGACACGCGGCTAATGCTCCACCGTTGGATCAAGTTTGTTTTTATTCGGTTATGACGAATGGATGACGTGGCTGCCACATCATCGCCACATGGGCGTTGATCGGTCACGCCTTCGCCGGGGAAGACGAACGACGGCGCCTTGTCGGAGGGCTCTATCCCCACCTACAGATTACCAAATCGCACGAAACCACCGCCATTCAACTCTTACAGATCTTCTCTACAACATACTAGGAGTTAGACATAGCAGATCAACATTTTCCATACCTGCAACTCCAACAGAAGCTAAGCTCCGGCAACTACTCGCCCAAGCCATTTTTAACGTTACTTAGCAACAAAAATCAACCAGGAAGCACACAGAGGGTTGAGAAGACTTACTTGGCCGTCGGGAAGGCTCGACAAAGCCTGGACCGAGTTATACGGTTCTTAGTGACTCAATCAAGGTTGGAGGTCGGCATGGAGTTTTATGCAACGAAAATGCAACAAATAAATTGGAGAATGATCAGTAAAGCATGAGGAACAGATCGAAACCGATATCACGTGAAATGATCCACAGAATATCAAGTTGCCATGGGAGGTCAAGATAGAGTTCGAGAGAGGTCCGCACCTTTTTTTGCTATAAAATGGCGAACAAGTTAGTTCGTTGCATTCGCAAGATCGAGACGAAGTCGCAGATGGCGACGGCGTGGCTTGGCGGGACTTGGAATGTACTGGCCGAACCTTTGAAGTTCTCGGCCCCAAGCTCCTTCAATGGCGGTCAATGGCCCTCTCTCTCTCTCTCTCTTTCTCTCTCTCTCTCTCTCTCTCTCTCTCTCTCTCTCATCCCTGGTTGTTGTGGAACCTTCGAACTGACTCCCTCCTCCTGGAACCGAATCCCCCCCCTCTTTTTTTTCTACTCAAACGACCTTGTGATCGAACCTGTTAAACTCCCATCACGTGCCGGAGACACCTGTTAAACTCCCGTCACATGCCGGAGACACGTGCGTTTTGGCACGCTGGCGTCGAGTTGGATCCGACGAATGCCTTGGGACTACTTTGAGCACCTGGGTGTGTCAATTTGAGGTTCAATTGAGATACTCCTCCTTCACCAGTTCCCTGCGTGCGCCAGGAAGAAGAACAGAGCTATTCTGCTCTGGCTTGGTCAACTGGGTTGACTAGGTCGGGTCAACCCGGCCCAGTCGACCCGATTCCGTAAATTTCTTCAAATTGGGTGTCTAAATATCCAAAAATCATGCAATTGACCTTAAAATTAGATTATATGGCATGGAATTCACCTAAGAAAAGTAAAATGGGGCTGAATTAATTTTAATTTGCACAAAAACCCCAAATCGTTAGTTTAACCCGAAAATAAAATCTACTCAATTAATGCCCTAAATGACCAAATCGAGTCCAATTAACCCCACCAATGGATTCAGAGAGGTTAAAAACCTATGGCTCAACGTTCACTCATGCATGATAGTTCCTAGATTAAAAATAATTTCATTTTTTCCCAAATCCGAGGACTAAATTGCAATAAAATTATGCAATTTTGTCCAATTCAAGCAATTGGGCAATTTTGGTGAACAATTGGGTTAAATTGTAATGAAGGACAATCAGATTGAATGTCAAGACCCTAAAAATACCAAAATGGCAATTTAAAAGACTCAATTGTCATTTTTTTTTACCAAATTCAATCATACATGTAACAAAGGAACACATAAAATTGAAGTTGAATTTAGACTTTTTATGAAGTCAAAAATACAAGGGAATTAAAATAAAAATATTGATTATTTTTTCATATTTTTGTGACCTCGAATGCTATTTTTGCTAATTTTTCATCTATTTTCCTATTTTTCAAAAATACTAAAAAATACGAAAAATAAGGAATATTATTTTTTGTTCAAAAATGGTTCTTTAGGCTTGGCCAAGGTTACCAAAGTTGATTTTATAATTTTTTGACTTTTTATGACTTTTTTTATTATTTTTCAAAATAAGATTAAAAAAGACTAGTAAAAAATCAGGCGTCAACAATAACATATACAGCCAAAAATATAAAGTTGATGATAAATGGGTGGTTTTGAGAAAAGACGTTGGTGAGGTGTGGTTTTGGGGAGAACGAGAGAAGGAAGTCAATTTATGAGATAGACAATAGTAGATAGTGCTTCAGCCTAAAATTCAGTAGGTACCGAATTGGACAATAGTAGAGCACGAGTAGTATCCAAAATATGACTATGTTTTCGCTCAGTAATACAATTTTGAGCAGGAAAACCTGGACAGGACAATCGAGGTAAGGCTCCCTGAGAAGTTAAGAAAGAACAAAAAGCAGTAGAAAGAAACTCCCCACCAGAATCAGAACAAAAAACTTTGATAGTTTTAGAGAATTGAGTAGATATCATGACTGTAAAGTTTTTTAGATAGGGAGAAATTCATCACGAGAATGCATGAAATAAACTCATGTATAACGAGAATAATCATCAGTAAACGATACATAATACTTGAATCCACTTTTAGAAATTTGAGGAGCAGGATCCCAAATATCTGAATGTACTAAATCAAAACAAGAAGTGAAAACATAACAACTAACAAGAAAAGGAGATGCAGATTGTTTAGCTAAAGGACAACTAGTACAAGGACGCATAACAGTAGATGAAACATGCCCAAGTGCACCTTGCTGACGTAGAAAAGACAAACGAGAAGCAAATATATGACCTAGACGCTGGGACCAACAGTCAAGATCGAAGATGGCAAGAACAGGTTGAGGTGAAGAAAGCTGAAGATGCTGCATCATATACAATCCTCCATGTCTACTACCCATGCCAATCGTCCGGCCACTCATACGACCATGTACGACACAAGAATCAACAGTAAATGTCACTATATTACCCATATCAGCAAGTTGCCCAACACATAAAAGATTTAGGGCTAAGTTCGGTATATGCAATACATTGGGCAAATTAAAACTGCCAGGAATATTAAGATGGCCTTGCATAGCAGTAGTAAGAGAGGATCCATCGGCTGTAAAGAACCCTTCTGGATTTTTTAGTTCAGTTTGCTGAGTGAAATGATGAGTAGAGGTAGTCATGTGATGAGCAGCCCCAGAGTCAAGAATCCAGGAAGAACCATCACCTGAAAATTGTGCAGCAGCTGTTGTAGCAACAGTGGAGGATGCGCCAAAAGAACCAAGATGAAGCTGAACCAAACGAGAAAGCTGAACCTTAATATTAGCAAGACGACCATCTGAAGACAAGAATGAGGTGACACGATCCATGGATGGAGAGGTGACAAGTGCAACTAAGCGTAAGAGAAGATCACGCATTTTCTAAAAACATCGACCCTCAATATGTCTATTTTGCTTACAGAATTTACAATAAAAATGTGAACCTCGCTGAGAAGAAGCACGCTGGAAACTACCCACAAAACCACGCTGAGAATAGCCAGACTAAAAACCACGTTGAGAAGTGCCAGATTGGAGACCACGTTGAGAAGAACCGGGTTGTGAAGTGGCCAGTACTGTAGAGGAATCTAGAGATGGAGGAGCACTAAGAATTCCTCGTCGAGTTTCTTCAGCCTAAAGTTCATTGACTTCATCAGAAAGAGATGGTGCAGGATAACGATATAGAATCTGATTTCGAACTCCCTCAAATTTTAGTGACAGTTGCATCAAGAATTCATACAAACGATTTTTATTCTGATCTTCAAGTCTAGATGCAGCGCAAGCAACACAACCAGCACACGTGGGACATGATGGACGAGCCAACACATCAAGTTGGGACCAAAGAGTCGTCATATAATTATAAAATTCACGAATTGTTCATGTACCTTGAATGGCATGACGAAGTTTCTGCATAAGCTGATAAACACGAACAGAACCTATTTGTATAAACATCTCAGTAATTTGATCTCATAACTGTTTCGCACCAACAATCTGAGTAAATTGAGGAGTGAAGATCAGGACTTACAGAACCAAATAATATTGCTCATGCTTTTCGATCAGCAACATGTCAATCCCTAATTTCATATTAGCGTCGTGAAATCTGATCGACCTTAGGTTTCGGATCCGCAGTATCGAACAAGGGTGCAGGGCAAGAACGAGTACCATCCACATGTTCATACAAATCACGACAAATAAGAGCACCCATCTCTGGGTTTCCAAATAACATAATTAGAGCCATCCAACTTAACATCAATATGATCAACCCGATCATTATCAGCCATAATTCTGATATTAATAAATCAAGGCGAAAATAGGGAGAAGAGCAAACTTCTTAACCGATCGGCTGAAAGAGCTATGCACGCGCCAATGAACTTCACCAGAACTCGTCTTGCAAGTTGAATTCCAGCACTAATTTGCCCAAGAAAAGGCACACAAACAGCAAGCTTTTTATGCAAAAAGATGAGGAAAGCGGCCACTTGTGATCCCGAGAAAACCTGCACTGATTATATGGTGAAAAAATCCCAAAGACAAGACTGTTTTTGGGCTCGAAACAGCAGCGAGAAACCACTGTACAGCAAATTCTAATGCGAGCCCCATCTCCTTAAACATCAACCAACTAAAAACTAAATGCTCTCAGCCACTAACTAGAGAACCCACTCTTCAATATTCTCTTTGTCGTTTAAAGGACACGAATTGAAGTCAAAGAATCACAAGATCAAACAGAGCACCGAAAAGCCGAGAAGTGAAGTCAGATCCCCGTACCGAAAGGCAAAGAACAATTAGAAGATAGGGTTCGATTGAATCAAATCCGCGTACCAATTTTGGTTTCGAGGAACAACGGGCGATGAACAACTTTCGGCGGCCAACGAACGACGGGCGATGAATAACTTTTGGCGGCCGAGGAATAACGGACGACGGCTGAGTAGATGCGGATTGAGGGGCACGAATGTCGCCTATGGAAACCCTGGCTCTAATATCATGACAGACTTGAGAATTGAATAATGGAATACATTAATGCAATTAGATACAAAGTCAATATAAATATACATAGAAGGACAAGAAAATAAATACACAAAATACTTACTCATAGTATATAAAATATATCTAAATAATATATCTAACAAAGATAACCGGCTACTCGACCGAATCATGGTCGAGAATCATACAGACACTCCGCTACACATCGCAGCCTTGCTCGGACACTTGGATTTCGTGGAAGAGGTCCTAGCTCGGAAGGCTGAGCTGGCAAGTAAGAAGGATTCCCAGAGGTCGACGCCTCTTCATCTCGCGACAGCAAAAGGGTACTATAACATAGTGGCAAGCTTGTTAAGAGTCAGCCCTGAAGCTGAAATATGTTTCGTTCACGACAGATATGAAAGAAACCCTCTTCATATCGCGGCCATAGAAGGGCATGTGTATGTGTTGGAACTCTTGGTTCAAGCAAGACCTGATGCAGCCCTTAGCGTTGCTGAACATGGCAAGACGATCCTGCATTTGTGCATGAAGCATAACAGACTTGAAACTTTAAAGCTTTTGATGAATATCTGGCACGATGTTCAATTCATCAACTCAAGGGATGATTATGGTGACACTATTTTGCATTTGGCTGCTGCAAATAGACAACTTAAGGTATGTTCATACAACCAGGTCTCTGTACTAGTTAAATTTGGACTTACAACAAAAGTGGCGATTCTAGGATATTAAATTACCAAAAAAAGCTCTAAACTTATTGCACTCATGCCAGTTTTATCCTGAACCTTTCAATTAATCTAATTGAGTCCTAAACCTTTTAAAAATGTGTCAATTTAATCATTCCAATCAATTTTGACCAAAAATTGCTGATGTAGATATCAGTTAGCCGTCCTATATGGCATGACCAATAATGACATAAATACTTTTTGCCATTTTAAAAATAAAAAAGATCTCGAAACTTTTTAGCAATTATGTTTTTCCTTTTTATTCTTTCCTAGCTAGTGGCCGGACCTCAATGACCACAGGCAATCGACCACATGCGAGGGCTGACTCGCTAGCATGGAGTGAGGTTCAACCTCACTAGATACCGCCAAGGTCGAGCCCACCGTGCTTGCCACCTCCCACCACATGTCCTCGATGTCCGTTCCCGTCCTCAGCTTCTGCTTAGGTGAGTAGCACACGCGAGCCCAGATCGATGCATAGGGAGGTGAGCCCAAACTCGCCACGGCTTAGCTCGACCAAGTACCTCTACTTGTTTTACTTGGGTACACCGAAGAGGACGGTGACAGGAACCTTCTTCCTGACATTAAAGTTGCGCTTGCCGTGGTCGTAGCTGATGTGGTGTGAGGGTTTGGCAAGGGGGAGTTCTAGCTCGTTGGGATCTAGCGGGATAGAGCCTTGCAAATCCCGCTAGATCCCAGTGAGAGGCAACCCTCACCGCCATCGTTAGGCCAAGAAACCGACTAATGCAGAAAGAAAAAGAAAAATAAAATCTAAAATTAGAAATAACTAAAAAAATTAATTTTCTCGTCAACACCATTGTGCCACATAGGACGGCCAAGATTCACGTTTGTAGTTTTCATCCAAAAGTTACCAAAAGGATTAAATCAATTGATTGTGAAAAGGTTTATCACTCAATTGACACAATTAAAAAGGTTAGATTGAATTAGTAGAAGTACTATTAGTTTATGACTTTTTTGGTAATTTTACCGTTCTTGGATAAGTAAAGTGATAGAATGGTCTCTAAACTTTAGCTCGATATAAAATGTTATTTTTGGTCTATTAATTTGTTTGATGTGGTCCTTGAACAATTCATAAATGTTTGATCTACTCAAAGTTCAATTTGTTTGATCTAGTCTCTCAGCTTGCCGTAACAAATTAAAATAAGTCACTCGATATTATTTGCAACTTTTCACAATTGCACTATTGCTCAAATTTTAGAATATTTTTTTATTTCAATCAATTTTCTAAATCAATAAAATATTTTTATTATCTTTTTACCTTATCAAATAATATATAGTTTTATTTAAGTGTCTTTAACTTATAATATCGATAATAGAAAAAAAAAAGTTATAGGTACTTCAGATACCTAATTCTTTCAACTTTTGAATGAGCTTTTTCGCAAGAATATTTGACAGCAATATTGATATATCTATAGATTTCTTGAAGTTATATTAATCTAAACCTTGTTCCTGATTTTTTAGATGGAGTAAAAATTCAAATTTTTATGTTTCTTTTTTTTCAATAAATTAAGTTAAATATGCAAATTAGAAAATTAAAATAGCATGAATATAAACACGATACAACTTTAAATGAGTCTATATTTTTGCTACTATAGTGATTATTAGTTAAAATATGCTTAAATAAAAATATCGTAATATTTATATATTTCAAAAAGTTGAAAATATAATAAAAAGATAATCATATATTTTGTTGATTTAGGAAATGGATTGAAATAAGCAAATTTCCATAAATCCAAGTAACAGCGTAATTATGAAAAAATAAATTGCTCTTTTTTACAGAAAATAGAGACCTAGATTGAACAAATTAAAAGCTTAGAGATTAAATTGAATATTTTGAAATAGTTCAAGAATCACATTAAACAAATTAAAAGTTCGATAATAACATTACACATTCGGTCAAAGTTAAAAGATTATTTTTTTTTCGCTTCTAGGATATCTGAGTGTCTTGGAGGTTTTCGGAAGCTTAAAAGTATCCATTTGTAAATCACTGAAGGTCATGATATGTGAAAAAAAAAAAAAAATCGTCCAGACAATTAACTACAACTTTACGCTTCACGCTATTTTCATGCTAATTCTATCAGAAGAAATTCAACAAGGTATGGGTTTCCCTTGTGAATGCATCAGATAATAGTCACGAACACTACATGACTTAAAAAACACTCGTGCCAAAGTTAATCCTGAAATAAGTATAACATGATCTTGTGTAGTTCAAGCCTGACCCTAATTGGTGCATTCTGTTGTTACTTGTTACTCCTCTATAGGCTATGGACTTCCTGATTAATAAAGGAGTAAGCCCGTACATTACGAACTCCAGAGGTTTCACAGCATTTAGCCTATTAGCACAAGGCGTGAGCGCAGGAAGAGCCTCAGAGATTATGGCTCCGGTTCCTCAAACTTTCGAAAATCACAACCCATCCGGACAAGCTGGATGGGAAGTGAACAAGAACGAAAGGAAGAGAGAGTGGCAAAAAAGTATGCATAAGACACTAATGGTGGTAGCGACATTGCTAGCTACCATGGCATTTCAAGGCAGTATCACTCCGCCTGGCGGCCTTTGGCAAGACGATTTCCCAGGCAATGAAAATGGTACAGGACATACTGCGGGCGAGTCCATAATGGCACATAAGTACCCGGAGGAGTACCATTATTTTGTAGCATGTAACACGATGAGCTTCATGGCATCGCTCAGCATCATCACGCTTCTCATAAGTGGTCTTCCTCTAAAGAGGCATGAGATCACATGGATCGCGATGCTGATTATGTGGTTTGCAATAACCATCGCGGCTGAGACTTATGCCACCTCAATATTTGTCTTCACACCAGAGAGCGAACTGAATTCTATCGATGGAATAGTTGAATATGCAATGCTGGCATGGGTTCGATTGATGGCTATTCTTTTCCTGCACCACCTTGTTCGCGTAATCGTGAAGTTGGTACGCAAAGTCTTCAGAAATTCGTCCGCAAAGCCTCGACAAACTGGCAGCCGGAGGTTCATATGGCTTAGTGGCTGGACATCGCGGCAACTGCAAAACGTGTTTGTCCCGGAAGAAGTGGCCAGAGCCCTAAGGCCATGCGAGAGGAGATGCTATGTAGTACACAGTATGTGTTGTTCAGTGTGCCGATTACACCAGACAACTTAGCTACGAGGCACTTGAGTATGCATGTTTGTGCGTATCTGTATGTGCTGGTGAAAACGGTGGATGTTTTAAGAATGTTGAATCTATGTAAAAAGATGGAGTCTAGATGTGCCATGGATGGATGTTTTACAAGATTTGATTTGTGGGCGCTATAATAAATTTGACTCATTGGATTTGAAGTCCAGAGAAACTCAGCCATGGGATCCATTTTAATAAGCGTAACCCGAACATGCTAAAGCTGTAGATTATTGACAATTAAGAAAGTTCGCTCCGGTGGTATTGTAAGTTTTACGATTAACTGGGTAAAATCACGACAACCAAAAGGATTGTCACTTACGGATAGAATAAATTGATTACGAATTTCAAGGATAATTTTTGTAGATTTACCAAGATTGGGGAAACAGAAAGTAAACTTCAGGTTTGCTTAGATTCTCAATAAAAGCTACAATTATTAAGACCTTTGAGTTTACCATTAGGAGGCGGCAGCACTCCGTCCTCCCATTGGGCATTGCTCGTCACCTCCGCTGATAAACGACTGAATGTCAATACAAAAAGATTGCGCGGCAACAAATATATTTTTTTTTTTTAACATCAATCGTGTCACGAAGAATTGAAACATTTTCAAGCATTCTTTGCCACGTTTTCTGAATGCAGTGAAGCAATTGATCGTAACATGCTTAATTGTGTCACATGACTTGGTTTTGTTGCTCTTTCTGTCCGGGAAACAACTTAATAGGGCAAATTGATTCAGACTATTTTGCCTTTCCCTTCTCCAATTTATGATCATTTCTTTTTTGCTGATCATACCACTAACTAAATGAATCTCTGCATAGACCCACCAGATGCATGAAACCACATTATTGTTTGCGACTATTTTTGTGGAAAGACTACTTATGACTCCGAACCTCATGCGTAAGCTATTAGTAATGCATTTTTGGACCGATGGGACCGGCGAAAATTCAATCGGACGGCGACAACATCGGATTGAGCTTAAATTCTATCGGTTGAAGCGAAACGGCGTTCTAATTAGTACTCATCACCTCTTGGCAATGAACTGCGATGTATTTCGGCAATCTAGGATTGTTTAGATGGATTTTTTAATTTTTTTTGTATTTTTGTGATTAAATTTTATTATTAGTGGTAATATTGTAATTTTGAGTTTTGTATCCGGAATCCTAATAGGGTTAGGTCTAACACCTCATACAAAAAGTATTTTATGATGTTTGAACAGACAAAATATATTTTTTTGATATTGAATTCGTGATTTTCCTCTCAAAGCAAGATTTGCTTGTTTTTTTCGCCGAACGCTGCGTCAGAACCAAAAAAAAAAAAAAAAGCGCACCTCATGACCCTATTGTTCATTCTAAACATCGTCCTAACAATCGTTAATTTGCAGAAGATTGGTTATGATATCACTGATAATTTTGGGAGTTGAATACGCAGGTGCATGTTTTTGTGGGGTATATTTGGCAGATGAGGACAAGGGGAGAGAGAGAGAGTTTTAGGAAAAATTACCAAAAAAATTTAATTATGTCAATTTAATACTAAATTTTTTGGCAATTTGCCACATCCAGCAACTTTTGGCAGGAAATCGTTGACATGGTGTCAACTGTCCTATGTGGCATAGCCCGCATTAATGTGGATAATTATTTAATAATCTTTTGTATTTTTATGTTTTATATTCTTTTCTTTTATGTTCTTTTTCTTAATTAGTTCATTTGGTTTCCTTTCATAATGAGCAGCAGCTGATGTGACGAAACTATTGTCTATGTTTTGGACCGAGTTGGCCACAAAGAAAAACACATTTTGGGAATGGCACCTTAAACCATTTCGACCGCTGCCTAAGGCTACGCGTGGTAACCATTCTATTCTTGAAAACTTATTCTGATTAAAATGACTTTTTTTTTATCATGTTTCTAGATGAGTTTTAGGGATTCATAACACGTTTGATAACTGCCCAAAATTTTCTTTGAAAAATTGTTTCTCTTCCTAATTTTTTATTTAAGTCAAATAACTATGTAGTTACATTGTAAAATTTCATCCGAAATTGAAGATTCATTTTCAATGCACACTAAAATAATTTAAAATATATTATTTTTTAAGCATGTCATAATGAAACACAAATTTGAATACATGACATTTGAAGTTCAATTGAAACATGAGACAGTTTCCATAGTAAGAACCCATTTTTTCTTTAGATGTTGCGTTGTCCAAAATATATACAAATATAACAGCCGAATAACCAAATTATCCACTAACAAAAATAAAAACAAAATTATCCTCCTTGATACGAAGTATAAGTCCTTCACTATCATTTTGCAGCTTATGTCCTAAATTCAAGTGGGTGTGCGGCTTCAGCTTCACATACAGATGTCACATTTTGTGACGCAGGGCTACAATTATATATGTTATCATTCGCATGTTGGCTGCCCCATCTTCTACTATTTTTTTTTTTTTTTTGCAGAAGAGTGAAATCTGGAAAGTTAGACCCAAATTTTTTAATATAAGGTCAAGCTAACCTAATCTAGACTTTTTTCTATTTTTAGCGATTTTCTAAATTGTTTGTGGTTTTTTTTAAAAAAAATTCCAATTTTTTTTTAATTTATTTTATTTTTATTAGGTTGAGAGAAAAGTGACGAGAGAACTAAAAGGGAAAAGTGAAAAATGTGGAATTTCATTCTGTTTTGTAATTCTCAAAAGTGATTCTTTTTTCCAGAACCAACTTTTTTTTGTTCTGAATTTTGCTCTAAAACTGATTCTGATTCTCTAAAACTGATTCTGGGAACATAATCAAAATCAAAATTATTTACGTTACTAAATAAGGTTCTCATCTTTTTTTGTTCCGAGAAACAGAATCAGAGAATCAGAATGGTTCTCATGCAGGTCCTAAGTTATGACTCATTCCAATCGGGCAAAATGGAAGTAAAAAAGAAAAAAGAAAAATATATATATAAATTCGTCACTAAAGGGGCTCCTGAGAAATTAGTGACAAATTCTCAAATAAATTTCCAATTTTGCGACGAATAAATAAATTCGTCTCTAAATTAGTGAAGAATGTGTTATTTTTGTGTTATTTCGTAGCTAATTATATTCGATTTTGAATATTTTATTTGTTTGAAATTTTTTTATACGTATATTCTATTTTTCAATTTTTTATTTATTAATTTCTTAACAATAATTATAATAATAACAATTAAATTGTTGCCATTTAGAGACGAAATTTCCGACAACCTATTACATTAATAATAAAAAATAATAATAATAATCAACAACAACAATAATAATAACAATAATATTGATAATAGCATTAGTAATGATAATAACGAATGGTTCTCTGGACTCATTAGAATTTTTTTGTTGCTGTTTTCGTCGGAAATAGCAACAAATTATTTTTTTGTCGCTATTTTCGTCACAAATTAGCGACGAATTTTTTTCACCGCTAATTTTCCGTGGCTAAATCCGTGTTTTTTTGTAGTGATATGCGTGATTTAATATATAATTCTTCTATCAGCCGCGATAGTCAAAAGGATGATTATTTATGGATATGATCCATTGATTAGGAACTTGACAGAAATGTTACGATCGTCTAAGTAAACATTCTAAGAAGAGGATAAGTGAAAGTAACAATGATTTCAGATTGCTTAGTATTTCGCAAGAGAAAGTACCATCATTAAAACCTTCGAGCTTCCGAATACTCGGGCTAATTTACTTTCTCCGAAGGTAGATTACAATCACTCGAGCTGAGTGATAAGAATTTGTTACTACGAACTATATCGCTAAATTACTAACACTAAAAAGGAAAGTACTAGCTATAGGCGTAATTGAAAACTCAACTGTTTGATTATTTCTTAAACTAATTTGTAGAATCAGATTATGAGGAGTTTAGCGATTTATCATGGCTTTAGGTCAATTAACACGTCATATATCACTAACAACGGTTTGACGTAATTCACTTTGCTAGAAGGCAATTACTGAGTATAAGCATTCTCATGTCACAATATGAGTAACTTACATTCAAAGTAGTAACAATCTCTATACACCTCTAAAATAGTAATTTCACGTCTAATTAGTAAATCGAGTGAATGCTAATCCTCCATGATCTCACTTAAAATTATTTTTAGTAAATTGCCAACAAAGTCTAATTGTGTAGCATACTATATCGCATAGTAAATGCAAAATGATGCTCATCAGTTAAATTATAAGTTGACTTTCAACTTCAACTTTTTTCAAGAATTATTACGACGCAACTCGTATCCATTCGAAGAATGACCGCCATTTAGGTAAATTAATACCACGATCAACACAACCATATTGTAGAAATGATCGCAAACATACGTACTCGACGGCAGTTTTCTTTGTTCTTTTGCTTTTCTAGCCATTATTCTGAGTAGATTGCTAATTTAAAATTTCAAAAAATAGGTTTCTTCCGAACCCTATTCATTAAGATAAGTAGAAATTGAATTCGAGGTACTCTATAATTGATCATTTCTTCCTTTGAAAATAAACTAGGCCGCTACCTTATAAAACTCCCTATCGTTTTAAATGGAAAGAGATTGTTTAGAAAATCTGAACTTATTGTACTTTTACCAATTCATTCATAAACATTTTAGTTGTGTCAATTGGGTCTTATATGTTTTCATGTTTTGTCAATTGTGTTAATCAGCCCAATTTTAATCAAAAATCACCAACATAGATGTTGGTTGTTCTACGTGATACAATCGACAAGCAAATTTTTTTTTTTTTACATTTTTAACTATTTTCTCTTTTCTTTTCTTTTTTCTTTTCTTCACTTGTCCTTCGTTTCTTTTTCTTTTTTTTTTCCTGTAGCTAACAAGAGTCGCGAGGACCGCAAAACCCTTGCCGGCTGCTGGCGAGGTCCACGACGCCATCACTAGCCATAAGCGAGGGTCAGAGCTCTTGCCCAGACCATCACATTGGTGACCTTGCCAAACGACAATAAAGAAAAAGATGAAAAATAAAAATAAAGGAAATTTTGAAAAAATAGTAAAATATTAATAAATATTCTCTACATCAGAGCCAACCATGCCATGTACGATAACCAATGTCCAATCAGCGATTTCCGATCAAAATTGATCAAATGGACTTAATTAGCACAACGTAAAAATGTTTAGGATTTGATTAGTACAATTAAATTTTTTAGGACTGAATTGATAAAAATGCAATAAGTTTATGACTTATTGGATAATTTTTCCCATTTCAGACCTGAATTTCAATTAATTTGATCCAAGGAAACCTTACGTATTGAAGGATTTACAAAAATGATGGCAAATTCTGAATTATATTCGACGTTCGAGTATGCTCTATGATGGGAAAATGAGATTGATTAATATATATTAATTAAAGGGACTACGGGTCATTAAAAAGGTTAATGTCGCTATTTGGTGATCTTTTTAGAAAATTGCAGAAGATTACCGAAGCTTCTCCAAACCACCCATCAGGAAAGGTCCACTTTCATCTTCTCCAGAACTCTCTCAAGATCTCTCTCATGGCGATCCACCTCAAAACTCCGCTATAAAACCCAAGCAAACTACGACACCAGCCTCATCATCTCGACAATCAAAAACACTCCCGAGAATCACCACATGGATCTGCGAAATCTCGGCTTCGACTCGCGCCTCTTCGGGATCCTCGAAGACATGCTCGACTTCCCTGAGGAGCCGGAGAAATCGAGGAGCAACCCCTCGCGCGCCTACGTCCGTGACGCGAAGGCCATGGCCGCCACCCCCGCGGACGTGGTGGAGTACCCGAGCTCCTACGTCTTCGTCGTGGACATGCCCGGGATAAAACCCAGCGAGATCAAGGTCCAGGTGGAGAACGACAACGTGCTCGTCGTGAGCGGGGAGAGGAAGAAAGAGAAGGAAGAAGGGGCCAAGTACCTGAGCATGGAGAGGAGGACCGGGAAGTTCATGAGGAAGTTCTCGCTGCCGGAGAACGCCAACATGGAGACGGTAGCGGCTGCGTGCCACGACGGGGTGCTCAGGGTCACCGTCGAGAAGGTGCGGCCGCCGGAGCCGAGGACGAAGACCATTGAAGTCAAGGCTGGTTGATGACGGCCGGTTTTAATTCTGTCTACGAAAGTTTTGGGGGGACCTTGTAGTTTATCAAGTTATTTTTTATGACTTTTGAGGGGGATTCTGATGTGTGTAATGAGACATGTCTACGGGTGATGAGTCTAATGAGGGTTCTCAGTATGTATGAAAGAGTATGAAAGACTGTTGATTTCAATGCACGTGAAGAAATGTGTATATAAAGGGTGAGCTAAGGTATATTTTCAGCGCTATTTGGTGCAAGGTTTTTGGTTACATGTGGTACAATACCCTGCACGTATCAGAGGGATTACATATACATATAGTTTCTTATTTTAGTCGGATATGTGGCTGAATAGCATGAATTGAGATAAACTTAATTGAGGGAATAGGTTTCATTCTCTATAAAAAAAAAAAAAAAGCTCAAGGCCCTCCTTTAAATTCTAATGTTCACATAATCTCACGTAGCGAATTGTCTAAAGCGATAGTGATTACATATAATCTGCACGTATCAGAGGGATTACATATACATACAGTTTCTTATTTTAGTCGGATATGTGGCTGAATAGCATGAATTAAGATAAATTTAATTGAGAAAATAGGTTTCATTCTCTATAAAAAAAAAGCTCAAGTCCCTCCTTTAAATTCCAATTTTCACATAATCTCACATAGCGAATTATCTGAAGCGATAGTGAGAGGTCGTCTCATTGAAACCAATGATAAAGAGGGTTTATAGAGGAAAAGCTTTTGAGTATCGAATTCTCGTAATTCTACACCAAGAACGATGAATCCGAAATAAGGTGCGTTAATTCTTTAACTTTATGAATTAGTGATTCGTGTATCTGCATGTGTGTATCTTGGGTCACTGCATACAGATAAAATACGTAGTTTATATATGGTATCAGAGCTTGCACATATCAGGTCGCGAATCGCGTTCTCAATGTTTTTTTAAATTTTTATTTTTATCAAAATCGAAAGAAAATTATATATTTGGAAAGTATTCGACGAGACGAGCAAAACCATATGAAGATCATCGTTGACAACCTCCAAACGGGCCACTACGCCCCGCCACTCGCCAATGCCAATCAGGCGCGTGGCGGCCGCACGCCCCACGCGTTACACGCGCTGATCCGGGCCATGCACGTGCACGGCACGTGGGGCCTGACGTCAACATGACATCATCTTAGCTCGGGCAAACCCGACTCGATCCATTGACCAGATCCGGATAGTTAACCGTTGACTCGGACAGTTCGGTTGGACCAGTTGTTGACCGGTTCGACCAAACCGCCTCGACCCGGTTCGCTAAACCGATTCAGGAGTAGCGGTCGGAACGGTTAGACCGTTTGGACCGATTTGAAGACCAGCTGAGATACTGAACACATTGCGTTGCACGTGTCAGCATGTGGTCCTCACGCGCCGAAGCTTCTAGTGGCTCGTGAAGGCACGTGTGTGATCCGATGGGGAAGTTTCAAGTACCGGCGTGCTCGTATGCTCATGCTCTACAAGGTGATATATTTATTTTGCGTGTTTGGCATTTTTATGGACGGAAAATTAACATGGAACTCCAAATACACATATATTTTGGGGTATTTTTTGGATATTTCTAGGTATTTCTCTATGGTTTTATGAAATATAGGTGCAAAGATCACATGTAAATACCACATATGGATATGTGGAGCATGATTTATCAATTACATGTTTATGGTTTGACATGAACTATTGAGGTATCAATGAAAATTAGCGAGGCGTGTAATTTTGAGATGATTGCCCCTAATTTCTGAAATTGCATGCATACGATAAATGTGAAATATAAAGTTGTATCCCAATTTCAGGTAAATTCAGTTGGGTTGTAACTGCCAAAGCGGCACGTTTGGTTGAGTTTAATAAAGAACATGTTTTATTATATTGGGATATCTCTTGTATTAAACGTACTTATACTCCCAAATGAAGTGATTGTGTATTGATTTATGGAGGATTGCATGTACAACATATGGTTGGGAATTGATTAGTCTAAGTGCTGTCATACGCCCAAAGATGATGATTAACAAAGATTGAAATAAATTCTCATGGTCGCTGTAATGTAGGGAGTATACAACTACATATCATGTTTTCTGCCCAAATGTGATTATATGATGATGTATGCATCTCTCAGGGTGAAATTTCACACTATGTAATTAAAAATATTGGGTATTTTTCGGTTACCTTTTCTGTAAACGACAACTTCATAGTTATTGAGATTCTTACTAGTAGTAATTTTAAGAAGTGGAGAGATGATTTTCTGTTTGGTATGGAACTGGCGGATGTTCATATTGCTCTTAATGAAGATAGGCCGACAGCTCTAACTGATGGGAGTACAAATGCCTAAAAGGCACTTTTTACTGCTTGGAAAAAGAGCAATAGAATTTGCTTACTGTCAATGAAGCGATCTATACATGAACATCTTAGAAGTGATTTTGCTGCTGACATCACTGCTAGACAAATGATGGAAGCCTTGGTGGCTAGAAATCGCGACTCTCCTAATGCTGAGGTTGGGACACGTATGTCAAAATTATTCAGTTTGAAGTATGATGGTTTTGCTGGTGTGAAGGACTATATCATAAGGATGGTAGATCTGCAATCAAAGCTCAATGGGCTTAATGTTTCAATTCTTGATGCTTGTATCATACATCTTGCGCTTAATTCTCTTCCACTTGAGTGTGGTATTATCCAAACACAAAATAACACCGCTGATCAGGCATGGACAATCAACGACTTGATTGCAAGGGTGGTGTTAGAACAGACCAAGCTGAAGAAAAGTAACGCGCATATGGCTATGTATGTTGCTTCTAGCTCTAGTGCCAAGAAGGGCAAGGGCAATAAGAATCGTAAAGGAACTCATTCATCTGCTGGTCAGCATGACAACTTGGGTCTAAAGAAATCGACCTTTAAAAGGAACGGTAATGCTGATAAGGATGGTCTTTGTTTTTTCTGTAAGAATGGAGGACACGTAAATAAAGACTGCGCTAAATATAAGAATTGGTTATCTAAGCGTGAGCCTAAAGGTAATGGTTCTTTGGCGTTGGTTTGTGAATATAATCTATCAGAAGCCCCATCTTACTCATGGTGGCTAGATAGCGGTGCAACTAACCATGTTACATTTATCATACAAGAATTCATAAATCGAAGGAAACCAAATAAGGATGAACCAAAGCTCACCGTAGGAAATAATAATAAAGTTGCTGTCGTCTTCGTGGAAGATGTCATTTTAATTCTAGATTCTGATTTTAATTTGATATTAAGGAATACATTTTATATACCTTCTTTTAGACGGAATTTAATTTCCGTATCAAGTTTGGACATGTGTGGTTACTCTTTTGAGATTTCAAGCTTTGCAATTTCTATTTATTTTAATTCAAATAAAATTGGGTATTGTACTATGTCCAATGAATTGTATAGATTATGTTTGTCTCCCAACGAAATATACATCGCTTATACAGCTGAAAAGGTTGTTTCCAAAAGGCTTCTACCTAAGGAACAGTTCTACGCAATATGGCACAAAAGTGTTGGTCACATCTCTAAAGAAAGAGTGAAAAGACTGATAAAGGCTACCATTCTACCCACTTTTATAGGTGACCTAGACACATGCATAGACTGCTGTAAAAGTAAGATGACCAGAATAAAAAAGAAAACTGCAGTCCGTGATTCTCATTTGTTAGAGATCATCCATACAGATATAAGTGGACCTTATACAGCAACGTTGTGTAGAAATTTTTATTTTATCACATTTATAGATGATTATTCCCGATATAGCTATTTGTACTTGATTAAGGAAAAGTCTGAATCTCTTGATAAGTTTAAGATTTTTCGGACTGAAGTCGAGAAACAGTTGGGGAATGTCATAAAAATTGTCAGATCTGACCGTGGTGGTGAGTATTATGGTCAACATAGTGATGCTGGACAGCTTAAAGGGCCATTCGCCAAGTACTTAGAGGATTCTGAGATTGTGGCTCAGTTTACTATATCTGGTAGTCCTGAACAGAACAGTGTAGTTAAAAGGCGTAATCGCACTCTTATGGATATGGTAAGGAGTATGATTAGCAGATCTAATTTACTTGGCTTTTTATGAAGTGAAGCCTTGAAAACGGCACTTTATGTGTTGAATCGTGTTCCTACTAAATCCGCCCCACTTACTACTTTTGAATTGTGGACTGGAATGAAACCTAGCTTGAATCATTTGAAGGTTTGGGGATTCCTGTAGAAGTAAAATTGTATAATCCAACTTTGAGCAAGTTGGACTCCAAAACTGCTCGTTATTATTTTGTGTCTTATCCAGATCATTCAAAGGGATATCGATTTCATAATCCCAATGGAGGAACGAGAATTGTGGATTCACAGACAGCGAAATTTCTAGAGCTTGATGTAATAGAAAAAGGTGATTGCTCACAAACTGTTGAGGATAACAGCACGGTGAGTACTCCTATGTCGTTTTCTATACCTATACAGACAATTGTGGAAGTTTCGGTACCACAGATTAAACCTGTTGAGGTAGGAACCTGTTATTGAAGCAGTTCCTAATGAAGTTCCTCAAGCCTCTCGAGAACAGAATGAGGTAGAAGATGCTCCTCTAAGGAGATCTGTTAGGCAGAAACGATCACCTATACCACCGGAATATATAGTCTATCTAGGAGAACAGGATTATGATATGGTTGTGTTGTTGATCCAGTGAATTATACAGAAGCCATTTCTTGTCATCAATCTGATTTATGGTTAGATGCAATAAAAGATGAGATGTTTTCTACGAAACATAATGATGTTTGGGAACTCATTGAATTACCTGAAGGCTATAAACATGTTGGTTGTAAATGGATTTTTAAGACCAAGAAAGACTCCGTAGGAAAGATTGAAAAATTTAAAGCTAGACTAGTAGCTAAGGGATTTACTAAGAGAGAAGGAATAGATTATGAGTCAACTTTTTCTCTAGTTTCTTTTAAAGACTCTTTTAGAGTAATTATGGCTTTGGTAACTCATTTTGATATGGAGTTTTATCAAATGAATGTTAAAACTGCTTTTCTGAATGGATATCTAGATGAACAAGTTTACATGGCGCAACGAGAAGGTTTTATGACAGGTGATACAAGTAATCTGGTTTGTAGATTGAAGAAGTCTATCTATGGTTTGAAGCAGGCTTCTAGACAGTGGTACTTGAAGTTTCATAGTGTTGTTACTTCTTTTGATTTTGTTGAGAACAAACTAGATCAATGTATATACTGCAAGGTCAGTAGGAGAAAATTTATTTTTCTTGTTCTTTATGTTGATGACATTTTGCTTGCTAGTAGCGATATTACATTGATGCATGAGACAAGAAGGATGTTGTCACAAAATTTTGATATGAAGGATCTTGGTGAAGGGTTTTTTGTCCTTGGTATTGAGATCCATAGGGATCGTTCTCGCCGCATATTGTACTTATCTCAAAGGGCTTACATTGATTGTATATGAAAAGATTCAATATGCAAGAGTGCAAGTCAGGGATTGCTCCGGTCTGCAAAGGTGATAAATTGAGTCTTTCACAATGCCCTCATTCAATTATTGAGAAAGCACAAATGAAGAATGTACCTTATGCTAGTGCACTTGGTAGTATCATATATGCTCAAGTTTGTACTAGGCAGACATTGCTTTTGCAACGGGACTTTTAGGCAGGTATCAATCAAATCCATGATACGATCACTAGATTGCTGCCAAGAAGGTTTTGAGGTACTTAAAAAGAACTAAAGGTAATATGCTGATTTATAGATATGTTCAGAACTTGCAGAGAGTGGGGTATTCAGATTCATATTATGCTAGTTGTCAGGATGACAAGAAGTCGACAACAGGGTATATCTTTATGCTAGCATGTGGTGCAGTATCATGGAAAAGTGATAAACAGAAAACGGTATCATCCTCTACTATGCAAGCGGAGTTCATAGCATGCCTTACAGCGGCTACTCAGGTTATTTGGCTCCAGAATCTCATTAGGGAGTTGACCGTATTTGATTTTATTTATAGACCCATACAGTTGTATTGTAACAATAGCTTTGCAGTGTTGTTCATTAACAACAACAGAGGTCTCAAGGGGTCTAAGCATATGGAGGTCAAGTTTTTGACCATAAAAGAATCTATGCAAAATGGTGACGTTGCGTAGAGCATATAACTACGGATGCTATGATTGTTGATCCACTGACGAAAGGTCTACGCCCTTGTGTATTTGAACAACATGTTATTAACATGGGCTTAGAAGCATCATGTGATGCCATTGTTTAGTGGGAGTTTTCTAATTTTTGCTCTAAAAAAGTTTATAGTGTTATGGTACTTTTAGTAATGATTCTAATATGTATTAAACTTTTACATTCTTTGAATCATTTTTTAATGTGATATTATTATTGAATGCATATTTGTTAAAAGTATCAAGGAATAGTGTAAACCTTGAGTGATGGCTGGGGTATTTATTTTAACCAAAAGACTTATGTATTATTACACGTAAAGTACAGTTAACTATAAAGGTGAGGCATATGTTGGTTCATTGAAACCGTAAAGATGTTCTCTCGTGACACATCATATTTCGTGACACATAAAGTGAGAGACTGGTGACTGACAAAGAGGATAACATATAAGGTGTCTCTATTATTTGAGATGTTATCTGTTTTTCATACTACCATATCAACTACATATCAGTAAAGTTAAGAGTATTCGTGATCATGGATGGCTCTGTGTCTTCTGATGCAGTTACTGGTATAGTTCGGTGCTTAAGACTTTATGGGATCGGATTTACTTTTGGGAATTATCTCTAGACCAATATAAAGATGCACATATACAGTACAGTTACAATTAATTTAGCCCAAGTGGGAGAATGTTAAAATATATATTTTTTTGATATATTCAATTGTGTGCTTTATTAATTGTTACTGTAATTATTAATTGGTCTAATAAAGGTAAAATATATAAAGTTTCCTATTCTAGTCGGATATGGGGCTGGATAGTATGGGCTGAGATAAACCTAATATTTGATGATGGGATAGATTGCATTCTCTGTAAATAGAACTCAAGTCTCTCCTCTAAACTCTAATGTACACATAACCTCACATATAAAATCGTCCGAAGCGATAGTGAGTGGCCGTCTTATTGAAGCCAGTGATAAAGGGAGTTCATAGAGGAGAAGCTTTTGAGTATCGGATTCTCGTAATTTCGCATCAAGAACGATGAATCCGAAATAATGTGCGTTAATTCTTTAACTCTATGGATTAGTAATTCATATATCTGTACGTGTGTATCTTGGGTCGCTGCATACGAATGAAATACGCAGCTTACAGATTGGACTTGTGAAAATGGATATAATTTATCTCATTTATATATAAGACAAACTTAGTGACCCTATCCATATCGGATCGGACCTGTTCAACACATAATGTTAGAATATTTTCATATTTAATTCAATCTAATCACGTGAGAGGGCAGAGTAAACGAGAGTAATAGAGAAAAAAGAAAAAGTCATAGAGAAGAGTTGAATTTAATAAGTTGTGAATTAATTTAACACTCATATTATTTTAAATTTTATCATTCTAAATTCATTTATAACTCATTTATTGAACATAATTAATTCATATAATAATTTTAAAAAAAAATAAGCCTATGCTAGATGAGATATGAGATGGGATTTACTTTGAATAAGCGCCGCCTTATCCCACCTTTTAACTTGGCATATTCTTCTTTGACCAAAAAAAAAAAAACTTGGCATATTCTTAGTGTGGACCAAAGATATATGCGTGCTCTATGCGCCTCAATCTTTTGTTCGAGCAAGTCCAATTTGAGGTCCGTGAGGCTCTTATATTAACATATACTATATCCTAACAACTCGATTGCATTTAACACCATAGAATGTCGACAATAGACTGGAGCATAGCAACTCAATTGGCTTGAAAAAATAAAATAAAATCTTTGTTAGAGAGTATAGCAGATACCATAGGATCGGCAAATATTAAAGGACTCATGGGCTCTCCTTTTGAATTCAAGAATAATCATATTTTTCGAGAATGCAATGAATTTGTTGATATGCTTGCCAGTATGGCATAGCAAAGCGATTAGACGTTATATTCTACTTGCGGCCTCTTAAAGAACTACTCCATATTTTGGCTAGTGACAAAGTTGGGATTGTAGATTTTAAACTGTAATTTCTTTAGTTTCTACCTTGTGTTTACCGAAAAAAAGAGAAAGGATGTTTGCAACACGATTATGGAGACGTCGAAGCTCAAATGGCAATCGAGACGGAGTGAAGCTCGCATGCACCATTTTGATCATTCCATCATGCGAGTTTCGTACGAAGTTCACGGGGATCAAAGTCAAAATAGGCAGAAATGCTCCGAATTCGGGCCAAAATACTTTATACATCGAGCCGGGCCCGTTCCGCTAAAGCCACGTGGACGTCGGGGCCACGTTGTGGGCCATCGGTGGCCCACTTATTGCTTTTGGAGCGATGCTATATTTATCCCCACATCCCACCTCTTCCAAATTCCACCACGAGGCAACAAATTTTGAGTTCTTTAATGGCAAAATGGCACAAATAGTCCCTAAACTTTGATAAAATATGCAATTTAGTTCCTGAATTTTTGTCAATTTAGTCTCTGAACTTTGGTAGAATGTGCAATTTGATCCATAAACTTTTGACTTGTTCAATTCAGTACTTGAACTTTTAATAAATGTTCAATTTAGTCCCTAAACTATATGAAAATGTTCAACGTTATCCCTTATATTAAATTAACAAAAGGACTATATTAAACATTTTCATATAGTTCAGGGACTAGAATGAACATGCACTAAAAGTTTAGGAACCAAATTGAACAAGTCAAAAGTTTAGAGACCAAATTGCACATTCTGTCAAAATTCAGAGACCAAATTGAACAAATTAAAAGTACAAGGACTAGATTGAATATTCTGCCAAAAGTTCAGGGACCATTTATGTAATTATCTCTTCTTTAATTATTAGTGGTAATGATTATAAACCTACGCTTTTGTTAAAGAATATTTACGGATATTAAATAAGAATCTCTATTAACAAATATCATCAAATATATTAATAGATTTAAGGATGTAATCAGTAATTTTGCTATTATTTAAGATGGCTAATTTTCTCATTAGATTATTTCCTTTCACATACGAATTGATTTAAATATAAATATCCTTGATTCCTAATATATTAACAAGAAATTCCGCCTCCCCTTTCTCTTAAAAATTATAAAATATTTATAATAGATAAAATTTTCGATTCGAAGTGACATTCATTATCGTCCATAGCTTCGAATGTTATTTTTACACCTGCCGTTTTATCTCAATTAACAATAAACTTTCCAATTCTCACAAAAAATAAATAGTAATAGTCCTCATTATTGTCTAACCAATGGTGCGCGCGCGCGGGCGCTCTCTCTCTCTCTCTCTCTCCAAACATCAGTTACATGAACAAAAACAAATTGGATGACATGTTTTCATCTTTGGGTTTTCTAAATTAAGGAGGGAGAAAAAAATTGGAAAAACAAAATAAGAATTGGTGCCACGCAAGCTCGGTGACGTGTCAGTGGCCCGTGTGCTCCATCACCACCTGTCATCGTGACCGAAATCTCCTCGGCATGATAATTCCACGGAGCCTCATCGAAACATCCACAAGCTTCGCCACTTCTCCGTCGTCCCCTCCCAATATAAATCCCACGGACGCCCACCACTTCACTTCGCCATCTGCACCAAGAAACGCGAAGAGACGCTTCACCGACGCGTTCCATCAGCTTACAGCCGAGAAAGCATGGACCTGAGGGACATGGGCTTCGGCAACACCGTCCTGGACACCCTCCACGACCTCCTTGACCTCTCCGACGAGGGCGACGCCAGGTCCTTCCACGCGCCGTCCCGGGCCTTCCTGCGCGACAAGAAGGCGATGGCTGCGACGCCGGCGGACGTGAAGGAGTACCCGAGCTCGTACGTGTTCGTGCTGGACATGCCGGGGCTGAAGCCGGATCAAATAAAGGTCCAGGTGGAGGACGGGAACATGTTGGTGGTGAGCGGGGAGAGGAGGAGGGACAAGGAGAAGGACCAGAAGGACGCGCCGGGAGGGGGGTTGCTGCGGTACATAAAGATGGAGAGGAGGCTGGGGAGGTACCTGAAGAAGTTCGTGCTGCCGGAGAACGCGGACACGCAGAAGATAACGGCCAAGTACCAGGACGGGGTGCTGACGGTGACGGTGGAGAAGAGGCCGCCGCCGGAGCCCAAGAAGCCCAAGAACGTCGAGGTCCAGACCGCCTAAACCGGCCCAACAAACAAGAGAAGGGTTTCTTATTTGTAAAAGTGTTTTGTTGTGTGGGAGTAGTGAGGATAGAAAGTCTTGTTGGGTTGAGACTTCTGGAACGAGGTTATCGCATCGAGTGTTGGGTCCGGCGACGAAGGATGTGACAATTGGTCAAACGGAGGTTTGTGTAGATTGACTATGAAGAAAAGACCAGTAGTATCATAATTTGCAGACGAGAGAAAATAAAATAAGTTTAATCACATCACTTAGTCCCAAGCTTCTTTCTCAAGCCTGTAAACACAATTTCTCATGCCAATAATCCTTTTGGTCGAAATAATCGATTAATTTTAAATAAATAAAAAATTAAAATCGGTGTGGGTTTTGAGTAAACGGAGGTTTCTGTTCGAGTTAGCCTACTTCCGGCGGGCGGACTAACTTTATTTTGAGGTTTAGGTGGGGCGGTACGCCCAGAAGTACCTGGAGAACAACATGCTGCGTAGAACATGTGGTCCTGGAGAAGATTACGGCGGCAACGCTCGTCGGGAAAGTAGACTGAAGAGGAGACTGCTGCCGCTGCTGCCGGGAGAGGCCGCGCCCAGGACCATCCAGATCCCGAACCACCCCCACCCCACCCACACAAAGCGTTCGAATGTCTATGAAGGGCCAATATGAAGAAAGAGTGGAACTCTCTTCGGGGGCGTTCTGTAGTAAATCATTCAAGGCCGATGCTATGGATATGCACACTCGGCTCTTTTCTCTCTCTGAACTTTCTTATCTTAATTTATTTTCCGTCATTCGTAATATTCTACACTTCAGGAAAGCGAACAAACACAAGTTGTCTGAATTAGAGGGGCTTTTTTTCAAAAATGGATCTAAAAAAAATTACTAGGGAAAATGCTAAAAAAGGGCCCTAACTATTCTCAATTAAAGATCCAAAACGAAGTTGTGTCAAAGAAGGATTAGTAGTGCTTTGTTTGTTTTAGAAAAGGATCCGGCCAAAGGGTATATATATCTTTTAACTTTTTTTTTACAATTTGTTCTTTTTTATGCCTTTCTTTTCTTGTTATCTTCTCCTTCCTCTTCTGAATAGAGAGAGAAACAAGAGAGAGAGAATTGCAGGCAGAGAAGAGAAGTAAGCTCGTGGAGAAAGACAGAGAGAGAGAGACCATGGCGGACAATCTGTTGGTCTACACAAACAGGGTCCACAAGTTCGTTGGCGACCTCGAGTCCCAGATGAACGCCCTTTTCGCCTGCACTCGCCTCTTCGCCACCCCCTCCGACCGCTCCATTCCCTCCGGCGCGCCCTCGACGACAAGTCCAACTCCTTCAAATCCAACCTCTAATCACTCGTCTCCTCGTCCCATCAAGCCCTGGATTTCCTCTTCCGCCGAGTGGCCTCGCTCCCAAACTGCGAATCTTCCGCTGCCGCACTCGTCGAAGTGCGCAAGGCCGCCGCCCTGGCCGACCTCGAGAACCCCAGCTCGACCGGGTTGTCCGCCCCCGTTCTTGTCCACCTCCGCGATCATGCGCCTGCTCTCATCTATCGTGCAACGATCGTCCCCGAGCGCCTTGAACACCCACAGGAGCTCTTCCGTCGTTATCCTCCCGTCATGGTCCGCGTCGAAGAACTCGAACGTCTCCCTCAGCTCCACGTCGTCGCAGGCCGACACGCACACCAAGCCCACCCGACTCAACAGCTCCTCGATGCTCACGGTGGCGTCCTCGCCCTCGTCGTGGCACCCCATCTCGCCCACCATCACCGCCACCTCGTCGCGTCTGCCGAGCCGGCTGAGGAGGGCCTCGAGCTCCTTCCGCGAGATGATCCCGTCTCCGTCCTGGTCGACGAGCCCGAATGCGCGGGAGACTCGAGGTTGCTAGCCCAGTCGCCGCCGCTGAGGACGCTGGTCGAGGTCAAGGACTCGCAATTGTGGACGGAGGAAGATGAACCGTCGAAGAGGGAGGAAGAGGTGATGCCGGAGCCGAAGGACGGCAGGTCGGAGCGGGACGTGACGGATCGGCCCTTCCGAGACCCGAAGAGGTGCTTAGGACTAAGCTTGAGGGCCATGGAAGTGATCTCGATGAGAATCGTCGCGCGCGCGAGAGAGAGAGGCAGTGGGTGAGGAAGAAGGAGAGGAGAGGAGAGGGAAAGAAAAGCAGAAAAAATAACAAATTGCAAAAAAAAAGTAAAAATACATGTACCTTTTGGCCGGACCCTTTTTTGAAACAAACAAATCACTACGTGCCCTCATTTGACATAACTTGCACTTTGAATCCTTAATTGAGAAAATAAGTACAGTTTGGACAATTTTTTGGCATTTTCTCAATTTAACATAAAGGTTCGATTTTTTTTATTTACTTAATTGGGGCCCGCATGAGTGGAGCTCTTTTTTTAAAAAAAATCTATATAAAAAATGAGGCCCACTCATGCAGGCCCCAATTTAATAAAGGGATAATTACATAAATGGTTCCTGAACTTTTAATTTATTTAATTTAATTCCTAAACTTTGGCAGAATATGCAATTTGGTCCATAAACTTTGACTTGTTTAGTTTAGTCCTAAACTTTTAATGCATGTTCAATTTAGTCCCTGAATTATAAGAAAATGTTCAATATAGTTGTCACGCCTCGACTCTCGAGCCTACAATATCCATTACCAAATTGCCACGAGATCATAAAGATAGCATCCCAGGCACACTATCAATCTATTACTTAGTTACGCATGCGGAAACGTATTAACTCCCTAACAACAATTCAAACATGGGATAGACAAGTAGACAATCACGACAGTCAATCAATAAAAGACAATTACAAATCATTCAACATAAGCAGATAAGTCTTAACCCTACCACGCTACTAACGTACAAGCACAACCCCATACTTCAGGGCGACTAGACAAAGTCTCAAAGGTATACTCAGTCGGGTAGGATTGACTTCTCATCTTACTTCAATTGACTAATTCAAAAGCCAATATTTGACGTCCACGAGATTTCGTCACTTGGGACCTGAAAATGTTATCCCACGATGGAGTGAGAATAAATCTTAGTGAACCAAGCCTAAGCTCAGTTAGGAAACTGATTCGTCCGGGCATCCTAGCAGAAGTCTCACGATAACACATCACCAAATATAGCACCCAAGTATAGTCACGACATAATAACCATCCACAAGAACACTTGCCAACTGCAGAAACACACAATGCAATGCTTGACTCAACTCATAGCCAATCAATCAATAATTCAAACAAGCATCTCATCCACAAGTACGCACAGTACATCACACAAGTCCATTTATTAACGATGATCGTACCAACGGCACATGAGAGTATCTACGTGAAAGAGAGCATAATTCGACTCTCACAAATAACGCGATCCAGCACCTTAGTACAATCGAGCGTTCTACCGGCAAGACCGGGCTACGTCCCTTTTTTCTTGGCAACAACTATTACAAGAGGTGTCTCCGGTGTGCCTGGCACGGCACCAGCAAGTAGACATCCCTAAATGGGGCGTCAGTCCATCATAAGCTGTGACCAGCATCCAACCAACTCTGCCTCCATGTTGGTTAGCACCGGATCAAAATTGTCGTGTAGCACCGGATCAGAATTGTCATGCTTCTGACAAATCTTCTAGTTCCATCAGATTGGCACGGTACGAACTTGTCAGGAAAAGCATCATCGTTCCCTCATATGACCACACAATACACATACATCAATCAACCCATTTCATTATATTAAGTTAAGGCCAAATGCTCATCCCGCATGTAAAAGTCTCAACCGAAGGCCACTTTCATGCTAAAACATGTATTTTGACTTCACACACGGTCATATGCATATGCAGCCTAATATTAAACACTACAATCACAGAAGGGCTATCAACCCCCAATTAGAAAACCAATCACTCAATGGACAACAAAGACAGTTAAACATGCATTTCAGTTAAATGACCAAATTAATAAGGTCACCAACTCAGTCACGAGCAGTCAAAGTCAAATACACAATAAAAAGTTCGATTCGTACAATAATACTTTATTAACCAAATCAATTTAAATCGTCGATCGCTCACTCGTCTCTAACCTACTACTCGTTCACGATCAATCACAATCAATCAATTAATCAATGAAAGATCCTCTAGCAACAAATAGCCACAGAAAATTTAATCAATCCGGCTAATTTAATCGATCGCGGCCATTTAACCTAATTTCCAATTTCTATCTAAATTGGCCCCAATCGTGTACTTAAATACCCTAATCGGCTCATTGACTATTCCTAGGCACAATGAGCGTCCTAACCAAGGATTAGGGTCAACTCAAAAATTGAGTAGCTCGGCGGTCTCAACGACGACGGTGCGGACGACGATGACGAACGGCAGCGGCGGCGACTGCGGTGGTTCTCGACAAACCTGGGATTTATTGCGCGGCGACTAAACCCCAAAACCTCAGGAAAAGCACGGGGAGGCCCGGCAAGGTCGCCGAGACAGGTGGCCGGCGACAGGAGCTCCTGTGAGCGGCGCAGTTGTGAACAGTGGAGGTCAGTGAGCAAAACAGGGAAATCGGACTGTTTTCCGGCGATTCTCGGCCTCAACGGCCATGACGAAGCCGGCCAAGGCTCGGGGACTCACCTATGGGTCGAGGGAAGTCGATCGGGACCGATGGCAGCGGCTGAGGGCAGCCGGAGGCGATGGAGCAGAGCCGAACAACTCTCGGCCAAAATAGGGGATAGAGCAGGGGAGCGGTCAGAGGCCATTTCTGGATCCCATGCACGGCGGCCGGCCTCCACGAGCTCAGGGACGACAGAGAGAGGCCTTGGGAGTTCGTTGGTGGTGGCGGTGAGAAGTGGTGTCGCCGGAAAAGGTCGGATTGAAGAAAATCCCAACCGATCTCCAAAACAGGGCAGCCGTGGTTTCGGGGCTAATTGCGGCGGTTCCGGCGGCTGACGATCGGCGAGGCTAGCTCGGGGTGGTCAGGGGAAGGACGGTAGTCGTCTGTGGGGTGGTGGTTGGCGTCGGTGGCAGCCGAAATGGCCGGAGGTCCTCGAGGGTGCAAGGGCCGAAACAGGGCAGTGAGGGGGAAGGGGATTTCCAACGATTTGCTAGCCGATGACGGCGCCGGAGAGGTCGGTGGCGACGGCGAGAGGTGGCTGGATGTCTCGTGGTGGTCGGACAGTGGTGGCGACTCACAAAAATCAACAACGAAGGAGGAGAAGGTTCGATTGTCCAAGAAGAATAAGTGGGGCTGTTCTTCACGCGGTCGAGAGGGAGGGAGGGAGAGAGAGAGAGAGAGAGAGAGAGGGTCCACCATGAAGACTCTTTGGCCATTTTGTCTCAGGCCAAATAATTAAGGGTAGTTTGGTAATTTGACAAATCTAGACTGAATTGAATTTTCGGTACACTAAACGAAGGGCATTTTGGTAATTTCACGGGTTAAGCTAGGTCGGAATTAGGCTCGAGCGCGAGAATTGAAATCCTAACTCGCGACGGCTAAGAAATTCGAAACCTAATCTAAATCAACTGAAACTTCAAAATTCGTACAATTATTGTCTCTTCAGTCCTTGCGATCCAAAATTTTCCATCAAGTGAAATTCGATGTCAATCTATTATATTGATTTTAGGTACTTTGCCAGAGGTAAATTTCAGGACGTCTCAATAGTACTTTTGTTAATTTAAGATTGGGAATAACGTTGAATATTTTCATATAGTCCATGGATTAAACTGAACATTTACTAAAAGTTCAAGGATTGAATTGAACAAGTCAAAAATTTAGTGATCAAATTGCACATTATGTCAAAGTTCAGAAACTGAATTAAACAAATTAAAAATTCAAGAATCAGATTGCACATTCTGCCAAATTTTAGTTTAGAGACTATTTGTATCATTTTGACTTCAATAAATAAAAAAGAATTTGACCTTTTTTGGTAATTTTATTTTTGGATCTATTTTTTATAAAAGCCCGAAATAGAACAGGTCGGTCTAGCTTGAAGATCTACAGTGTTGTAGTTTGGAATTGATGCATATGAACTCCCGATTGCACGCTAACCTCAATTAAGCAACAGAGCAGCCAGACGAATCACCAAAATTCACCTCAGGGAATTTATCTTTGACCGTTCAAATTTATCTGTTGAAGATTTCTCTTTGACGGATCGATTTGCTCAATTAGTTTTAGACAATCACTATAGAACTCGGTGGTGGAACCAATCAAATGACTCGCAATGAGTTCAGCTGATCAGCGTGATTGGATGATCTAAGTGGATACTAAGAACGGAAAATATCATCTTTACCCGAAAAAAAAAAGAATAGCAAATATCATAATATGATTCTCAAGTAGTTCTAGTCTGCAATCCTGGTGCGTAAAAAAGCAACCTGGATAATTTGGTGCCTGCTACAAATCTCTTCTTTGTCGAACCGGAGACTTTCCTATTGGTTATCTGAGTAGAGAATGCAGATGGAAATCTTCTGTGCCTGTCTACACGTTCCTTGACAAACAGCGCAATGAAAAAGCCCTCTTTGTCCTCTACGGGATCGGTCCGCAGTAACTTTTCAGCTGCATGACAAGGAACATTGATTTAGCAGGACAACAGGCAAAACGGGCTTTTAAGGAGCATTATATACAAAGAGAGAGTCCTCCTGAAGGTTAAAACCCAACAACACAGCACTTACCGCCATCGAAAACTGGGAGACCTCGGCGACTCCACTGGGGGAAGGGAGCTTCCAGCCGAAAGCCTAGAGATGCAGCAAAAGGGAGGATAGACTGCACTACATCTTCATTTTCAATCTGGTGCACGGAGCACGTGCTATAAACGACTCTCTCCACAGCTGGAACTGTACAGAGAAAAATACATAAGATCGTTCCAATGCATTACTAATGGCCTGAAAACCAATCAATTATCTTACAAGATAATGCGTGTGACAGGGCCTTTTTCTGAAAAGCTGCAAGTTTATTGAGCCTCGCTATTTCTGCACCATCGGCTGCATGACCTGTATAACCGAGATTGCAAGAGGGTTTGGACATTATGATGCAAGAGATGCAGAGAAATAAATATGATACAAGACATTGATGGTAGTCCATCACTCCTGAAAATAGAAAGCCTTAGCTTATTTGCAGGATCATTCTTCTGCATAGAAGTCATAGGACCAGGATCTAAATGAACTCTCAATATTAGTTAAGGCATAAATAATAGATAATCACCAGTGGTGTAAGAAGGAAGCAGATGATCCAATCTCTCAGCAGATGTCCCAGATCCTGAGCAGGATGGATCTAAAAGAATTGCACGAACCTACAAACATGAACTTGCTCATGACTGTGTACAAAAACACAGGGAAGATGACAAGCCACCCCACATCCCGAAGAAAATTGCTAGAATAATTTTCTGGTGGTGAAGTGCCATAAATGACTGTTGCAAAGCACCACCACAAGAACACGGAATGCATATCATGATTCTTTACCTTGTTGTATGGGTGAACACTTGGAGTCAAATTAAGAAAATCTCCATGGACTACACGGATGTCTAGCAGCTATCAAGGCTCACATTTAGCAGGCATTAATTATATGAAAGAGAACCCAAGAATGCGAAAGTGAATCACCACTGTTTTTAAGCAGGTTAAACCAATGTTTCTAAATGTTAAGACAATGCACCCAGTTGTGAATATGACGTGAACAAATGCATACAATCTAGGCATCAGTAGCTGCCGAAATACTGGTAAACGGGGCAAAAGGATACTGGAAGAGCCAGATAGCCTGATAGTATCTTCTAGACGGTTAACTCTCTGCTTATTGAGTTCGCAAGCTATAATCTTTCCCTTATCCCTCATGAGAGCAGCTAAATGGACAGTTTTGTTTCCAGGTGCAGAACAAGCATCAAGAACCTTAGAAAAGAATAATCAAGATATGTGAACCACATCCGGAAAAATGCCAAGGCATCTTTACTGAGACCAAAGTAGATCTCAGGGAGAGAACAACCGAAAAAGTAACAAAAACAACTCACCGCCCAACCTGGCTCAGGATGAAGGGCTGCTGCAACCATACAGCTTGCTTTGCCCTGCAAAATTAGATATTCAAAATAAAAAATAAAAAATAACTGTCTCAACCCAACTAAACATTAGATGAATACATGGAACATTCATCAAATTAAACACTAAGGCCCGTTTGGTTCAGCATTGCAAATGGGCTTTGGGACTCTAAAGTCCCTGGCCAAATGCAATTGGGACTCTAAAGTCCCTGGCCAAATGCAAAAGGCCTTTAGTTCGTTTTTTGCTCGACAATGCAATTGCATCTTCAAAGGCCTCTAGAGGACCATAGCCCAAAGTAGGTCTCGAGGTACTTTGCAATGCTGTATATCCGAAACGCAAATAGACTTTTTTTACTTTCAATTTTACCTCGCTATACTTTCATAAGTATGTAAATGTGTTTAAAAAACCTAATTCCAGCTAACGCCTTAGCCATCAGCAGGCGGCTGCCGAACCACAGGTGAGCCATCTTCTAGCCTCACTTGAGGTCGCGCAACCCCAGGCCGCCGTGCCGACAATCGACTGTCACACGACCTTAGGCGAGGCTGACGACGACAAACTTGGCCTCACCCTCGCCGAAGGACCGCCGATCGGCCATC
This sequence comes from Rhodomyrtus tomentosa, assembly GCA_028455895.1. Taxonomy (NCBI): domain Eukaryota; kingdom Viridiplantae; phylum Streptophyta; class Magnoliopsida; order Myrtales; family Myrtaceae; genus Rhodomyrtus; species Rhodomyrtus tomentosa. The sequence continues at coordinate 41,251,185 of JAPCWY010000004.1, forward strand.
CTTACCCGGTTTTGAGATTTTTTTAAATAGAAGTAAAAAGGCTTTGCAAAGTGTGATTTTTCCAAACACTATTTTAGCCGATGTCGAATCCCGATGTGTTTTTAAAATGCACTTTACCGAATACTACTTGCATTTCAGAAAACCTCTTTAGCCCAAACGGTCTTTGCATTTTCCCCATGACATTCCCCCAAAGCAGAACCAAACCGGCCATAAGTAGACCACACAAGAACCGCATCATGACAGCAGCTTAACTGCAATTGTTCCCGTCACCTTACTTGCATAAAGACACTTCCGTTCAAGACAAGAGGATGATCATGCAAGTCAGTGCCAGCCGGCAGAATCAGCAGGTCAGGAAGCAGGCCATCCTTTTGAACCTACGCAACAGAAGAATTAATCAAGTTAACTTTCCGTACATAGCCAATGAAAACTAAAAACTCAAAGGAGCAGCATGCAAACTACATTCATAGAACACACCATGACGTCATTGAGATCTTGTCCATCACTTCATTGGGAAGTACTAATGCATAAAAAGGCATCAGAGAGTGGACATACTGTTGTTTCAAGGTTATGAAGTATTCAAAATCATTCCGCAAACAGGTTGTTAACTAACAGAATGGTCAATGAAAAGCGACACGTTACTTAAAATGGAGCAATGAAGAAGACTGATGCTCATTTATCACTGCTCTTCTATGTTGCAGATTCCGCAGCTACAATCTTCTTTTCGTCCGCTTTATAGTTATTCAGACAAAAATGATGTACACAGGCATGCAAGGGATCCAAGAAAAATTCATACTAGCAAAATACCTTTGTTAGTTTGCCCAATTCAAGCATTGCAGATTCAGTGTCCAGTTTCACAGTATTTACTCGAACGTATCGTGGTTTAGGAGCATCTGCATAAGAAATCAGAAGCTGCATTAGATGAACATCACAATCTAGTTGAAGTTATTCGTATGTCTCATGCAACGACTGAAATAAAATTTGTGACTAGTTCAGCTTTGTAAAAGGATGGGATATATAGGCAGGAAGGCATCACATTTCCCCATGTCAGAAACATCACCGCCATATGACCATCCGACTAAAAGCAAAACTTGATATCTGCGTTCAAGTACAAGTTCCTTTTAATAATTCTCTAGCTGATAGTCCCTAATACTCATTACTCGAAAAAATATGTGGAAACAATAGGTCCTCAAATCACTGTTTTCAATGATGAAGTCCATTCCACAGTAATATGACGTTTCTCTGTGGTACATTGAACTGGTATTGAGTCTTCAAAATGGACCTAAAGAAAACAATTGCCTGTATGAATTGGGATTTACAAGGGAAAATAAAAAAATGATCCCTAAAAACGCAATGTGTAACGTAATCCCTAAACTTTTAGTTGAGCCAATACGGTCCTTGAACTTTAGCCCAATGTACAATGTAATCCCTGAACTTTCAATATGTTCAATGTGGTCCCTAAAATATTACAATATATTCAACTTAGTCCCTGACAATAAGACCATGTTTAATGTCATCCCTGAACTTGCATTAATAGAAGGACTACGTTGAACATCTTCATATACTTTAGAGACTAAGTTGAACATGTTTCAAAAGTTCAGAGACCATATTGGTTAAATTAAAACTTCAAGAATCACATTGCACATTGACTAAAGTTCAGGGACCATATTGGTCAAATTAAAAGTTCAGGGACCACATTGCGCATTAGATCAAAGTTCAAGGACCATTTGTGTCATTATCCCGATTTACAATGACAGTGCAAAATAGTTTAAATAGATAAATTCTGAGAATTTTGCAAACACAATGATTATTTCTGCCCCAAAATGAAAGAATGGAATCAATAAAGCTAAAAGAGGAACAAATATGGACCTCCTGTTTGATAAAGGGCCGTCAGTTCATCCATGCCATTGGCTTTCTTTCTCGATAACAATTGTTCTAAAGCTGACTGCAACTTAATTTTATGGTGGATGAGAAACTTCTCTGCATCACCAATTGACTGCTTTGCCTGCAGCACAGAGTGCTCTTGCAAATCAGCTTCAGTCAATAGTAAATCGTTACCAAATGGACCAAAATCAATGACCAGATATTTATACCAATCTCCCAAAGCAACAAAGCACCTCCCCACAATCACAAGCTGCATGCAAGAAGAGCCCGTAGAAACGGTTTGATTCACTAGCCCTAATCGATACACCTTGAGTATTTGATGAAAAAACATCTAAATAGTCTCATCTAAATACGGAAAGAGACATATTTTTCAGAACGATGTGCTTCTTGCTTTTAACGGTCACAACTCCTTACATTACTGCTACATGTTCACACTGGAAAAGTCCTATCATTTCATTCACTATATGGACCCCCCCCCCCCCCCCAAAAAAAAAAACATGAACTATTGTCCAGGATACCATAAGCATAAGCTAGCCCAATGCAGTGAAAGCACGATGCAATCTTGAGTCTAAGGAAAGCTAATAGCCTACCTGACCAAAGAGAACGTCATACGTCACTATGAAAAGCAAGTCCTCTTTTCTCTGCAAGAGCAAAAGTAGAGAACATAGTGCGAGCCAAATTATAAGCGATAGATGGATAAGCTGGAAATTTGGTAGGTCCTATCAAAACCAACTTCCCACATCTAAAGAACAATTGCAAGAGATATTCATCTGATAAATTCTAAAGTGTCTAGAGAAAATTCTTCTGACAAGTAATGCTAAATATTAAGACTCATTTACTAATCAAGTTCACTTAGTGATGTGGATAAGATAAGTAGTTATTTAAGTTATTGGACCCATTTAAGCACCCCACAGAAATCTTCCATATCATTTAGTAAGTCCATTCAGTATATTAGTCTAAGTATCGCTAGCATTATTCTTCTAATAGTATAGTCTAGTGAAAAGTGGAACTGCAACGTATTGAATCACATTTGAATATTTCAAAACAAAATAATTAAGTATGTTGGCAAAAATAACTAATGGATTTCAAAACAATAACAACTAAGTACACTAGCAAAAACAACTAATGGACTGATGCAAAAATGACTTTAAATTTTCTCATGATCATATTATTAGAAGAAATTCAAGTCGGTACATGAGTTGGCACACAGGTGAATAGATAATTTTACCTTCCACTTGCTATTGACTATGTCAGCATCCTCCAAGACCTTCTTTATAATAGGAAGATCTGAGACAACATCAGATAAAAGATCATTCGATTGCAAAAGCAAGGATACCAGTTGTCTGACAGAGGACTCTAATCTAATTTGGTTAGTGGCATGCATCACATAAAAATCAAGTTACAAAGCATATTGAAAAAACCCAATAGATATATACTCAATTAGTATTAATTTTTCAGCTCAAAAGAAATAAATATACGAAAGTTTCACCACACGAAGGAAATGGAATGACCCACACAAATAGCTACTTCAGCAAAAGAGCTCAGCAGTGAAGGGTCTTTGGGTCAAATGAAAGTGCTTATCTGGGTTTTGAAATTCTAATCTCAAACAACATCTGCACTGGATCAATCTAGAATAACGGCGGATTCATTTTCATCCTCTAACAATGCCAGACACAAAACATGCCAGTAATAACCGCCACTTGACTCCAAACAAAAAATGAAATGGCAATAGGCTGATCCAAGGACAAGGGTTCTCATCTACTTCAGCTATCATCGTCACTCTCCCACTCCATCATTCAACACCTTACAAATAGAGACATCCCCTATGGCTTCCATTTTACATGAGACTTTGAAGCTTCACATCCACAACTTAAGTTTCATCCGAGAGGCCCAAGGGCAGGAGCAAGTTGAAATGCTATAACAGATCAAAACATGTCTTGCTAGGAAGAAACGATGTCATGAAAAAACAGATTTACTCCATCGCTTTGGAGACTTTGGAAGTACTCGGTTACAGGCACAGGTAAAAATGTAGTTTGCTTCTCAACAGTTCTTCCCGATCAAAATACAAGTAAAGGCGAGCCTTCCTTGTTCTTAATCGCATTTTGGAACTGAAACCTCAAATCTATTTGGGACCCCGAATTGGAACAGTTCTCTCTAATTATTCATTCAACGTTATCATGTCGTAGCTGCATTGTGACTGCACAAAATTCATCATTCATTGAAAAGTCTCGGTTTTGGTCTTTTCTCTAAATCAAGCATTGCCAAACCATGTAACTTGATCACTTTCGCCAATTTCTGACGCGGATAACACTACATGATACACATCAACTATTAAAGAGAGGCGGCTGCCACTTGCCAGTCACTCATGGAAATAACACCGAATCATAAATTTCAGCACCAATAGAAAACGTAAAACCATCATACAACATAATCTCAATCACTCGAAACAAACCCTACCACTGGAACAAAACTAAGCCAACTCTAGCAGGCACGACTTTCGAAACGCAGCCTCCATGCGAGGGAAGCAAACGGAATCAAAAGCTCACAAATGCACCACCGCATAACTTTAAATATCTTACGCTTGAGCGTTTGGCACACCAAAGCGAAAGTGGCTCTCTTGTTCCTGACGGAGGGGCTGTAGACGAGCGACTTGACGGAGCCAACGGCCCGGCGCCGAGCGTCGCCCTGCAGGACGCACCGCAACACCTTCGCCGCCTCCCTGCGAGCGAAGTAGGCCGAGCGCTCGGCGTTGCTCAGCCTCCGGATATCAGCTTTACTGGCGGCCGCTGACTGCGCAGCCGAGCGCATCGCTAGCTGTCGAAGCACCTCGGCGAGAGGAGTTCCGAGTCGAAGTCTCAACTGAAACGCAGAAGAAGAAGAGGAAGCGGAGCGTCGTTTTGGGGTCCATTCCGCTCCGGAACGACATCCTGTGGCTTAGTTGGGCTAGTTCGTGGGCCGATCCGGGTCGCGATGAAAGGTTGGGCCCACTTCTCCGGGAAAAAGCCACTACGATCCCCTATATTATGTTCACCGTGGCACATACTCAAACATTTTTTGGTGTCACAAAAAAACTCAAACTTATATCCACGTAGCACATTTATCCCGAACTTGTACCTGTGAGTCTGTGACACATTTATCTTAAAATTTTTCTTGTAACATCAAAAATGATAAACTTATATATCCGTGTGACACATTTACTTCAAAATGTGTCACATGCCTATAAATTTGGAGTTTTTGATGTCACAAAAAATAATTTAGGGTAAATGTACCATACGGGTATAAGTTTGCCTCAAATAAAAGGTTTGGAGCATGTCATACAGGCACAAAGTTGGAATTTTGTTGAATTACAAAAAAAAATTGGAATAAACGTATCGCAGTGGGTGTAATTTAGAGTTTTTGATATTTTTTTCCCTTTTTTTTATTGTTTTATTTGTTTTTTTTTTCCTAATAATGCTGCTCGAATTGGTGAAACATAATTAGATCAACCCCGCTCGAAATTGTGCTCGGGTTCCGCCTTTCCAAATCTCGTCTAGGTCACCGCCATGTCAACGTTTTCAACCCAAAGTGTAACCGCCGACCGGTACCTACATAGTCGAGCAGAGAGAGAGAGAGATATTTACGATTAAATAACGGTTTGTCAATATAGGATATGCCCCTACAATATTATTTTCGTTTCTAATACATTTTTCCATTTCGACTATACTTTAACCCATACATACTCAATTTGGCATAACACCATCATGTCGATCTTCCCGGGAGATGTAGTGCTGGGATATGAAATGCGTACGTTATCACTTTCTACGGTAAATTTAGGGCGGCGCACATGATAATCATTATATATATTGGCCCTTCATTCTTCTATTCCGAGAACAAATATGTGACAGTTTGATAATACAATTTCATTTTTCCATTTTCGGAACAAGTTTTTTGTCCATAAATAAGTTTAGAACATAAACGAGAAGTATAAATTATTTACTATTCTATTTCTAGTAGGGGTGTCAACGGTCTGGGTCTCGGCGCGGCCCGAAACTGAGCAATATTAAGCTGGAGCCGGACCAAACTATTTTTTCTTTCTTCTTTTTATTTTTATTTTTTGGAATCAAAATAAATTAACACACCCATAAAATAAAAAAAATAAAAATATATATATTAAATTGAAATGAAAAATGGGTGTTAAAAAAAGACAAGCCACAAGCCGACTTGGGTACTAGACCCGGCCCGAAAAGTCCAGAAATTTCAAGCAAATTTTCGGGTCGGCCCGCCTAGACCGAGTATATTTGACACCCCTAATTTCTAGAACACAAACATAAATAAGAACTCATCTCGTCGTCGATCCCGGCGGCTAGGCATGGTGCGCTAGTCGCCGATCCCTGATCGCCATCCGCAGGTTGTCGCATCCTTAGCCACCATCGCTGACGTAGATATTTTGTTCATCTATCAATCGAATTTCCATTTCATAAATAGAAAATTGGTTCCGCAACCAAAGTTTGCTATAAAGGGTTTCGAAGCTTCTAAATGGCCCTATCCTATCTATCGAAGTTGCCAAGAATGCAACTAAAAAGGGGATTATCATGGTCCAATTTCCAAAGGGCACAATTGAGAACACATGCCGTGGACTATGGAGTCCGGTCCACTAAACCTTTTCAAGCCGCCTCAGTTGTGCAAAGTGTAACGTTACCGATCGATAGAGAGACCCGTCCGCTTCGATTGATGCCTCGAAGTTAGGCGAGACAGACGAATGACTGCTCGCCATTCGAGCAAACTCACTTCCTCCTCGCCTCGCCTAGACGACTAAAATCGCAAGCATTGGGCTTGGGAATTCTTGGGTCTCATATGCGCGGACGCGATCACCACGATCAAATCAGGTGGACTCCATTGGAGACCCTGCGGTTCCCACACCGGGAGCCGATTCCACCGAGCCGCGAAATCGGGGTCCGAAGCAAAGAATTACGGCCCTCGTCCAGCAAGAACGTGTGCGGACCGCGGGTTCCGCGAACAAGCCCTAGCGATCATCATCAATCGGTCGTTGTTGGATAGGGGAGTCCCCTCTCGATTACGATAGACGCCTAAATGTCCACCGTTAGCATCATGACCAAGCTAATTGTGACGGTACGATGATCTTAAGTAATGCTAGTATTAGTACTAGTGCCCCATGTCCGCAATTAGTAACCGGTTGAAATCGACAACCGCCTGATGAAATAGTCAAATCCCCCAAACAACCCCAAAAAACATAAAAAAAAAAGATGGGAATTTCCGGTTTTGCCCCTTGTTTATCTCTTTCGTTTTCAAAAGGAGAGCTAATGCACGACGATCCAGCGGACTAGCTGGAAAAATAGAAGCTTCCTCACAACTTCTTGCTGCTGACTTAAGAAAAATGAAGTCCCGGAGACGCATGCTTTTTGCTTTTGCTTTTGCGCTTTTTTTTTTTTTTGTCTCTTGGAGCTTTTTTCCCCCACTCGACCAGGTTGGTACCGATTCAAGAGTTAAATCGAATCGACCGCGGCTCAAAAGACATCGGATGTTAGGTTCGGCGCGCAATCACGGCGCAATAAAGCGCAAAACAAGAAAGAGAAATCGGGGCATCAGATTTTATCTCGATTCATCTTTAAGTTAGGACCGCGTCCAGCAGAGGATTCTACTGTAATTAACACCCCGCACCTCTCGTTAATCACTCGATTACATGCCATAAATATGTAATAGCAGCTATTCATCGGTAAGAAATTACCTTCTTCTTTTTTATAATCACATATTGGGGAAGAAAGGCATCTGCTGTATAGCTAGTGGCCACGAGCTGTTGAATAAAGGCGAGAGCATCTTGGTACAAATGATGATGAAAGAAAATGACGACTCAAGCAATATGGTCATTGAACTCCCGTTTCTCGTGCATTGAATCTACAGACATGGTTTTTCTTTTTTTTTCTTTTTTTTTAAAGTTGACTTGACCGCACTTTGACCTCTTTATGACCGGCCAATGAGGTAATCCATGTAATTATCTGGAACAAGGAACCCTGATCCAATATGGGAAAACTTGGTTCCACAGCTCATCAGGTATGAACAAGAAGATAAAAAGAGCTTGCTGACCATAACCATTATGCATGGCTAAAGGCAAAGTCCTACCTTTCATGAAAAAAAGATGTTTCTCAGAGCACTCATCGTTTGTTGCTGCAAGTAACTCGGTGTCCGTCGGTCAAAAGCGATCATGAAAGGAGCGTGCGAGACGGGTCAGGACTCTTTTTTCCATTTAGCCGCCACTTCTGCTTATCGAGATACAATCGATTCGATTCGATTCGATTCCATGACAGTGCGAATCACGCGCCATGCTATTCCTGACGCCTCCAGATGGTATTCGAGATCAGAGAGGTTCGTGCGCCAGTTTCTCCCCCTGAGAACAAGTACTAGAATAGAATGCCCTTGCAGTTGCCAAAATGAATGGAAAAATAAAAAAAAAAAGGAGGGACGCGGGGGGGGGGGGGGGGGGGGGGGGAGGATGGTCATTTCAGATGGTTGAATGAATGAATGAAGATGAATGCAAGCGTCGTAGTCAGAGTTGACTCCTAATTCTTTCCCGTTGAGAAGGGGTTGGTCTTTAGCACGAGACCCTCGAATTAAATTCACAGTAAAACTTATGCGCTAAGTCTAATATTATCAAGTCATCCTTGGTAAGCCCCACAAATTTCGTCCTCTCGACTTTGTCTTCTTTATCTGTCATGGTGGGACCACCAGTATCACATTTTGTGCCTTGTTTCAACTGAGAATTAACGCTGAAGTTTCCTACACCATCGAAGGAAACTCGTGGGAAGCAGCCTACTAGATAAGAACTGGAGAGCTGGGTATATATAGAAGTGTTGCCCTGATAACACTTCCAGCTCCCCAGGCGCTCGAGATTGCAAGGAGCGTGCTCTTCTTCTCGTCGCCATCGCTAGGGATGTCCGATAGTCCTAACTTCCGGTTGCCGGACTCGCCGGACATGGACTTCAACGACCAATCCGACTTCGAGCTCTCGGAGTTCCTAAAGATCGACGAGTGGTTAGGCGACAACCCGGCGTCCATGGTCCACAGGGCGCCGGGGAATAGTTATTTTTACCAGTCCAATGAAGCCGACGACTCCATTGGATCTAGCAGCAACCCCGGAGGCCCAAGCGGACGTAAATATCCATCCCGACCTCGCGTCTCCTTCTCTCTTTTGTTTATTGATTCGATGCTACTCTTCAGGGTTCCAACGCATGTAAAGACAATCACTGAGTTTCTCTGCGCCGCATTACATTCATTGCTTTAGCTAACTCACGCCTGAGAGAGTTTTTTGTGCGTGTTACCAGCAGACGCCGAAGGCAGAAAGGAGAAGAAGGAAGTGAAGGAAAAATTCGCCTTCAAGACGAAATCGGAGGTCGAGATACTAGATGATGGATTCAAGTGGAGGAAGTACGGGAAGAAGATGGTGAAGAACAGTCCGAATCCGAGGTAGTTCTTCTAGCTTTGAGTTGGGTTGCGCGGTATTTGCCCATTGTTTTACTATTGAAAATGACAAGACGAGTTTAATAAATGGAGTCACTTCCATGCTTTAGTGTTTGTATGTATGACTGTTTCCCTCGCTCAAATTCGATCAGTCAAAACATTTTCCTGCTGCTAAATGGAGACTCGATCGTCTCCAAACCACGGATATATGGGTTCGTTTCGCTTTTCACCGGAAATAATTCCGTTCTTGAACAAATCTGCAGGAACTACTATAGGTGCTCGGTGGAAGGCTGTCCAGTAAAGAAGAGAGTCGAACGGGACAGGGACGACCCGGGGTATGTAATAACGACCTACGAGGGCATCCACAATCACCAAAGGCCTTTCTAGTCGCAAACATTGCGGAGGCCATGTTCACATTTGTGAAGTTTTGCCGAAGTATGTGCTGATGCAAAATCAAAGAGCCGTTTTCCATAGGAGAGGCTCAAGAGTCACTGATAGTCTTGTACTTTATGCAACTCTAGTCGTTGCAGTGTAACAAAGAATTCTTGCAGCAGCAATTGTAAGGTACCTTTCCAATATTTATATATCAAGACACCGAGTCGAGTGATCGATTCAAGTTCAAGGGAAAAAAGAAGCTAAATGACAGTTGTGCCACGCCAGGACAAAAAGATCTGTCAATGTACACCATGCGTGGTCATGTTAACTAGCTAAACCAGCCTTTCGGGTTTTCTGAGACCAGCTCACTCTGGAGATATATACAAAATGACATGATCCACTTCTTCAAAGCGGATGGACGCGTCAGTGCATGCATTAAGTGGAAACCTCGATTAGATTAGAATTGCTCAAACACAAGATGCTGACCGTGATCTTTCATTTAGAAAGATGACATCCGGATTTCGTATGTGCGCAGTTAGTAGTCCAGACTTCTGAGAATTGCACTTCTGAGAATTGCTTTCAATGCCATAAGGAAAAGGAGAGATGCTCCACAAGATATCTGCACGTGGCCCCTTCGCCTTCCATCCTAGCGATGATTTCACCACAGCTTTTGATTTCGCGAGTGGCTGTTTAGTAGCCTTACCCAAACCACTTGCAAATAACCACCGGGTGCCCAATTGTCGCTGTCTTGTAGTTCCCCATGAATGCTTATTGCCTGGTTCAGCATCTACGCCTGCCAGAAGGAGCTCAATGATTCTAAATGAAGAAACGGCTATTCCATCTCTTGTGGGCATACCGTCATCTTCTTCCTCGTTTCTCCTCTCTGAAACAACTTGGTGAGCATATCTTCTCTCTACATGAACCAGAGCAAGCATCGGCCCACCAACAGCTTCAAAGTTTCTAAGAGGGTCTCTCAGCTGCACCCTGAAGGCTACGATAAGGTTGTTCCGTAAAAGGCCGCTCCTCATACCAGATGCTTCGCCGGGATTTATATCTTCAATCAGCTTCTCTCTGGAGCCGTCCTCACACTTTGCATGATGGGCCACTAGGATCTTCCTAATGCCTTCACCAGTTTCATCCTGGTTTTCATTACTAACTTCAGCATCAAGCCTCAACCAGTCATCCAAAGTTAAAGAGAAATCCATCAATCCACAAGCGTCACTGTCACTATTATGAACATCGTAAAGGTGAAATGCATCATCTTCCAAGCTCATAAGCTCATGAAAATTTGCATACTTCCCTTGAGAAGCATGTGTTTCAAAGTCTGGAATAATACTGGAAGGTGCCTCCTCATCTGTCATCCCACATTGAGTTCTCAAACCTTCAATTGTTAGGGCTTCAATTTTATCCATGGCCAAGAGCACAACATCTTCTAGAGACGCCAAGTCTGAGACTGAGTTATTACAGCTCACGCTGCACTCTTGTTCCTTGAAATTTTGGCTCGATGCTGTTTCGTGCTGCAAAAGAACCTGCCTGCTACAGCAACCAGTTTACACTTAGAATAAGAGATGAATTTTTAAATCTATTATTAACTGAAAATAGTAAACCATATGATAATCAGACCATGGACTTTTGTATCGATTATTAACTAAATATAGTAAACTACACGATAATCGGACCATGGACTTATAGAGCCAATGACCCAATAGTAATGCATATTGAGCTGGTATCTGTCATTAGCAACAAAATAATAACAATAATAATAATAACTGAAAATAAGTTCATGACATATCATACCAAATGGTTTTGGGAGCAGCTTCACAGGCTACTTGTTGCAAAGTCCTGCCAGTAATGTCCTTTAAAGGCATGGCTTTATCGATCTGCTTAAAAAGCTTTTGGATTTCAATCGATGCAAGGTACTGGAGTACCTTCATATTACAAGAACCCATTCTTGCAGATAGCACAACTGGTCTAGAAACTTGCAGTACTAAGTTCATGCCATTTTTAGCGTTCCTGAAGAGCGGGGGAATCATAGTCCTCAAGAAACCTCCTCCTCCAGTCTGAATGGATGGACCAAATCCTTCTCCAAGCAAAGGTGACTCAACTGGCTCCTGCGGAGGTAGTTCAATTGGACTGCCAAAGCCACCGGAGGGACATCGCGGAGAATTCTGAAAGGCTTTCTCATCCAACCCCCACTCACGCATTAGAACTTTGGTCTCTAGATCTTCAAGCATTTTGACCTTTCTTCTGTGCTTCAATGACTGACTTGACTGCTCACATTTTTTTTTGGGTAAGGGACTTGACTGCTCATATTCCTCTTCAGCATCTTGAAGAACTGAAGTGAGAATACAATCTTCAGAGTTATCTTCAGAAGAAGATCCAACTGAATTCCCACAACCAAATCTCACCTGCTCCTCTGTTGCATTCAACCCTAGTATAAAATTGCCAGAAAGGAAAGCTTCTCTTTCAAATTCTCTTAGAAGTTGTTCTCTGGGAGACTCCGGTTCACCATTGAAATTTGAGCCTGAGAGACTTTGCTCACCTTCCAGAATGTGCAAGAAATCACTAGTCACAAATTCACTAATATCATCAAAACTTAGTGATTTGGTTCCTTTTTTGTTCGCTTTATAACCTTGTTTAAGCTCCATATAGTTTTCCTTATGCTTACTCTGACCTGAAGCAGGCAAAGAGCCCAAGTCAGATGAGTCCAGAATCAACGCGTTAAGAAAAGTTGACTCCATTTCCAGAGCTGACTGCTTTGCATTTACACTTTGCTCTCCGATATTATTATCACTAACTACAAGCCCATCCGTTGTACTGCCAGTTAAGTGGTCCACTAAATCACACTTCATCTCGTCCCAACGGAGCGAGTCATTGCCTGTGAGGGTGTCATCCTTATTTGCTGTTTCAGTTGCAGAATATTGAGTATGCAAGCTAACTTGAACCGAATTCAACTGTTTAATTTGAGGTACTTCAGTTCCCTGGTCTATGACAACAAAGTCCATGTCATCTCCTTCATCATCTACAGGTTCACTAACAGGCTCAGGACAAAGATCAGATTTTGCTCTCCATGACTTCAAATTCTCAGATGATAAATCCAACCCTGATTTATCATTTAAAATATCTTGATCAAGTTTCTCATAGAGATAATGGATCGATTTGGAGAATTCTATTGCAGGTTCAACAAAGGCTTCATCTCCGATCTTAACATCGAGAGGCTGTGCAAATTGGAGAGAAGGATGGTTTAAATTGCTTGGAACGCTCCCACTCCGCCGAAGGTTTTCAGTTGAACAATTCTGAGGAAATCCTCTATCATGTCGCTTTGTGTTTGGCCTGCTATATGCCAAGTTTATGAGCTCAGAAACAGTCGCATTACCATTAGACTCAAGATTAGCTCCACTTACCAGTGAAAAACCAAAGCTGACATTCAAAGTTGCACTTTTAGCCTTGCCAGCAAGTTTGAAACTTGTCGTCCACTTCCCCGAACTTTTGTCCCCATCCAACTCTTCCAAAGTCACAGGCAGCAGCCTGGTGAGATCAACCCAGTGCTCACCAACATCAACTCCCAGAGCACCAACTACTGAAATATGAACTGAGAACAGCTTAGGTTCATACTTGCACGTGTTAAGAGGCCCACTTTTATGGCAATACACAGTACATCTATGCATCAAAGTATCATCAAAATCAGCAGTTCCTTTTAGAACCCTTGATGGTCGGGACCTTAACACCTCATCCTTCCTTTTAAATTCTACGCACAAACCAACACCATCAAAATTTGCAGGTAAACCCTCGATGGAGTGCATGTGAAGGAAGAAAAGGCATCCGAACTTTCTGCCCCGAAGATGGGACAGAGCTTTTAAGGGTTTCTTCCAATTCCACCCGGATGATGATTCGTTGAACTTGTTCAGTCCCTTTTCATCTTGATATCCGGATATTGGAACCAATCTATGTTCGACGCGCCCAACTTTTCCAGAATGTCGAGTCAATGGGGAGATTAAAGACTTTTGAGTGGCTTCATGCAAATACAAAGCTTTGCTTATTGCCTCAATATCATGCAAGAGCCGACTATTGCTGGCACACACAGAGCTCGCACCATCTCCAGACTCTTGCCCGGACACCAACATCTCTACACCGTGCGATAAAACAATCTGGAATTTTTTAGAGAAAGAAGCACATCATGTATCGACTCTCTAAGGACACTTTTGTCCATAAAAAATGATAAAGCTTCAGTAACTCGCTCAGATCATGACAAGTGAGGAGGCGAAGAACAGGAGCGAATCAAAATCAACAAAGTTTCAATACGAATGGAAAATGTATAGAAACTAGTGCAGCGATCTTCACTTAATCGCGGAGAAATCAAACAACAGGGCAGTTTACTTCAAACCAACAAGACATCTACTCGTGTCTGGACACCATCATCTCTGTACCTCGCGACAACACAATCCAGAAAATCTAGAAAAACAAAAACGCATCCACTCTCCAAGGACATTCCGTGCAATTAAGAAACACCTCGATGGCGATCACTGAGAGCAAAGAACAGTACAAGAAGTGAATCACATGCACAACAATTTCCGCAACACATTTTAATCGAGAGTACGAAACATCCGAGCAAGGAAAAAGAAAAGCAGAGGGCAGACGAAGTCAAACCCCGGAGATTCACACCGAAATGCGCTTCAATCTAGCGGCGATGGTCGACTTACGCGACCGGAGAAATCATTCAGGGAACCAAAGCGACGGCGTACCTGGATCGAGGATATTCTTCGCTTGCGGAGAGCGGAGACGTCCGAGGCAAGTGATGCGACTCCGCGGTCTGCTGACCCTGTGAGCTCCGGCTCGGGACTCGGCGTCGGGGAAGGAAGAGGAGGAGGAAGAAGAAGAAGGAGAGGAACGGAAGACGGACGGAACGAGAACGGAGAATAATCAGTTAATTTAGCGCGTATTTTCTCGAGGGAAGTGTCGATTTTCTCTCCCTTTCTCCCGCTGCACTTTCCGAGAAAACCATTTGCACGAGCGGGGTGTGAAGGGAATGAATGCTGCTTCCGTCTTTTGTCTTTTGTGCGTGCTGGCGTGGGAAAACTAGGTGGGCCGACTCTCGAATGGGCAAATTTCTAACTGTATCTTTCGCGACAAATGAATATTTAAAAAGTATATATTTTTAGAAAATATCATTTATATTGTTTTTGAAATAAATAATAAATGAATAACATTTTAATCGATACAATAATTTGTATTTAACTATTCTCACACTTGATCAAAATATTTTTCTTCATTCATTTTTATAAGCGATGCTAATAATCATTTTTAAAAAAATATTTTTTAAATCATCTAGTTTTTTGAAAAACAACCGAAGCCTAAGTTCGAGCATTCCCTTATAGGATCAATGCCGTGTATATAGATATAGCGGTTCGTTTCGCTAGATGTGTCCTATTAAATTGATAAATTGGTGACATTTAAGCTCTATTTGTTTCGCAAAAAGATGAACAATTAGAAAATACAGCAATAATTTAATTTTAAATATTTTGTAGATGGTGGATCTATTTTTCGGGCATTCATTTATGTAAGCGATGTGTGCAATCATTTCAAAAAATATATATTTTTTAAAATCATTCATTTTTCATGAAAAATAAAGTAACCCTTAATGTCAGTTACCAAACTGTGATGTTCAATTTTGCAATCAATAAAGGAAATCCACTACAATCAAGGATAACTAAATTGAAGATAGGTTATATTCCTCATAATTGGCAAGAGTGTTTAGATCTTTGAGGTAAACGTCCTGACAATGGGAGCAATGTTACCTCCATATGAACAATGAGAGGGAATGGGGGCATTCTCCAATTTGGACAATCAGGACAATTGGGTCAAAGTTGCCTAAAAAAATGGAGCCTAATTTCATTTCATTTGGAATTTTCAACCGATTTTAAGATCTCCAAATCGGTTCATTCCAACACTTAGGCTCCATTTGTTTCATGAAAAATGACTTTCGATAAAATGTTTTCTAGATTTGTCGGCATTTGGCTCATGAAAAATAAGCTAATCAAGGAAAACATTTCTACCCATGAAAAAAATACCTTCAAAAAAGTGGGAAAAATATTTCTTTCTCTTTCCTCCCTCCACTCCTCCATATTTGTTTTATTCTTAACTATTCTTTAAAAATATTTAAAAAAAATCTATTTTTTATAATTTTTTAAATATCTGACCAAATCAAATAATTTTTTTAATATTTTCATTTTTTCTTTTCTTTCTTATTCCGCCACTGGCCAGTCACGACGACGGCCGATGACCAACCATAAACGAGACTTCAACTTGCCCATGGCCGATGAGCGAGGTCAAGCCTCCCTAGACTTGGGCAAGGCAAGGCCTAGCCTCACCGGCCTAGAGCTTAGACTTGCAAGATCTGGCTAGGTGAGGCCAACCTCGAGGTCACCTGGCCAAATCCAACTTGGCAAAGGTCAACCTCCCTAGAGGTCGGCAAGGAAAGCCTAACGTCGCCACCCTTGAGCTCAGCCTTGCCTCGTTGGATATGACCAAGCGAGGTTTGGCGTTCGTCGCCAACCATGGGCAAGCCGGAGTTTACATGTGGCTGACAATTGGCGAAGGAAGAAACAAAAGGAAAAAATAGAAAAAATAGAAAATATTTTAAGATTTAAAAATATTAAGAATAAAAAATGTAATGATATAAAAATATTTAAAATTTTGAAATTTTTCTTACTAGACTGCGAAAACTATTTTTCAAGTTTTATCCAAGCACAGAAAAATATCATCATTTTTTTTAAAAAATGGTTTCTTGAAAAATATTTTCCAGAAACACCATATTTTTTTCGAAACAAAGGGAGCCATAATATCTACTGTAATTACCAAATTCTTCCGTATATTTTATTTGTATCTCTATATATGGAGTAAGCATTCCTTTTAGTTTGAGATACTTACTTGTGCTCTTGTATTTCTCTAACACCAATTATCAAAGTCAAAATTCTAAAATCTCCTTTGGAAGTGAGGCGAGAAAAGTACCAAAAAAATCATAAACTTATTGTATTTGTGTTAATTTAGTCATAAACTTTTCAATTGCACCAATTGAGTCTTAAACCTTTTAACGACTTGTCAATATAGTCCACTTGACCATTTTTAATCAGAAACAACTAGCATGGATGCCAACCCTCCTACGTGGCATAAATGGCGCTAGCGTAAGCAATCTTTTATATTTCTTAATTTTCACAATTTTGGCCATAAATCGCTTCGTTTGGGCAAAGGCGTGGCTGCCCTTGCCTAGAGTAGGCGAGGGCCGCCGGCCTTTGCCTGTGGCTAGCGATGATCAATTGGCGACCTCGCCAACCCAAAGTTGTAACAAAAAAAAAATCAAACAAAGAAAATAAAAAAAAATTACAAAATTCGAAATAAATATAAAAAATTATAAAAAAAAAAATTCCCAACCCCAGTGCGATCAATTTTGGGAGACAATGATGCATGAAGGGAACTTTGAGAAATGAGGGTAGCTAGTTCTAAATTTATTGAACCGGTACTAATTCAATCATAATTTTTTTTAATTGTATCAATTGAGTTATGAACAATTTTTCTTAAAAAAATGAAAAAAAAAATCCCCACGGAAGAAGATAGCATACATTCCAACCGTTCGCTACCAGCTGTTTGAGCAACGTGTTGAGCACGAGTTCCGAACCATTTTTTTCTTTTTCTTTTTCTTTTTTTTAAAGAAAGAGTCCTCATTGAAGAAGATCTCATACTTTCCAACCGTTCGCTGTCGGTTGTTTGAGCAACGCATCGATCATGATGAGGTCGCAAGGAGACAGTTTCTCTCTTTGTCAATTGAAAACAATGGCCGGTCAACGAAAAATGTACTCGTCAAGTGCACGTACGCTTAGCACCCTTGCCTCGGGGTATTTTGGTCCAAAAACCACCATAACTTTAAAAACCTTTCAATTGAAATTAAAAAAAAAAAATCGACCAATTGTTTTTAAAAGAAAAAACAAAAACACCTCAATTGAACTTAATATTCAAAAAAAAAAAAAACGGTAGTTCTCCTAGTAGAGGAATCGCCTAGTATTTTCGCGACTACATCTACTCAAATTAATTTTTATGTCATAATTAATATACCCATGTCATATTTATCCACGCCAGTGCGCCCATATCACATTTACTCAAAAAGAAAAATCTCAAATTTGCCTATGTTCAAAGTAAATAGTGTATGTGTATATAAATCTGAGCAAATAAGCCACTGGTCATCCGGTTTGAGATTTTTTTTTCCGACAAAAAAAAATTAATTTGAAGGTAGATATAGCATTGAGTGTATCGATTCGAGATTTTTTGTGATACAAAATAGTTTGGGGGTGAATACAGCATCAATCACTTGATAATTAGTGTACCGGTTTGAATAGAAGTGGGGCGGGTTTAGGAGCTCGGAAGATATTGGGACACAAACTTAATTTAATATAAATGTGACATGGTATTCATTTAGGTTTTTATTATTATTTATTTTACTGATGTTAACCTTTGATTATATTATTATTATTATTGTTGTTGTTATGTATTTTTTTATGGTAATAAACCTTTGATTTCATTGGGTAAGGATTGAGGTGTTCGAGTGAACGAGAGGAGAAAGAAAGGCCACGTCACGCCGAGACGAGGGGATACTGCTCTGTACCAAACGAGACTTGAGAGCCATGCAACTCGGTCGGCTCGGAGAATCCGACCCAGCGACCCGTCATTTTTCATCGTCGTTGCCATCAACCACATCTCACTTCGGGCCTCCGCGAGAGCGCGCGCGAGACAGAGAGAGAGAGAGAGGGGGAGGCAGCAGTGGAGAAGATGATGCAGGCGACTTACAAGGCGACGGCGAAGGTGATGCTCGCCTCTCTGGAGCTCAACCTGCTGCCTGACGCCGTCATCCGGAGGCTCACGCGCTTGCTCTTGGCCGGCCGCCTCCGCTCCTGTTACCGCACTTCCTCGGACCTCCAGCTTTTCGACCTCCTCCACTTCGCGCATTGTACTCTCTCTCTCTCTCTCTCCCCACTCATGTGGACTTGATTCATAATTCTTGTACTGAATGGTTGAGTTCGACAAGATGATTGAACTCGAGGGATGGATGAAACGGTTGGATGATCGGGTTTATGATTTTAACACAGCTTTGGCTTGTGCTCTGTTTGCGCCTTCTTCGAAATTCTGCATTCACTTGTTCACTGATGATCAAGTTTTAATTTTTTTTAAAAAAAATTTCCTTTCTGTTTGGGCTCTCGCTGTTGTTTCAACTACAGGTTTTCTAAAACTAAATTTAAAATTCGTGTCATAATGAGCGCAAGAAGAATGAAGGGTAATTTTTCGTTTTTTGCTTTCTTGGATAATCTCAACCGGCTCATTATCTCTTCTGTAAAAGAGATGCTCTTTGAGCTTTTCATTTGTTGGGACTGCTATATGGTGCTTCATGTGTCGATAGATGGTCCTTGGGTTGGGTTGATCTCGTCGTAGTTCCTACAGGGTGGAGATGACGGGGCGATCCTTCGATGAAAAGATTCATTCCTCTTCATAAGATTGATATTCAAATGTTTGCTCGTAGAAGGTGTTTATCTACCTAACTTTATTGTAGAAATTTTCGGGATCAACGCAATCCCATTTAGATTAAGAAAAGGGTCTAAATCGTTTATGAATGTACCGCATCATAAATATTGTTAAAAGTTTTCTGTAGGGCAAGCTTGATGAATTGCTCCGTTTATACCCTGGGACCAAACTCTGCGATTCTTTGCAGCTCTGAAAGAAATGCCTATTGCTATCGCGACGGAGAAGCCCAAAGAGCAGCATTATGAGCTTCCCACTTCATTCTTCAAGCTAGTGCTCGGCAAGCATCTCAAATACAGGTAATTCTGTCCAAGGATACGTCTCAATTGAAAATGAGGTAGGAATGCAATGGCAAACTAGATCTCTTGAAGACACTTCTTAATTTGTCTTCTTTGAAATCAGAAGATAGAATCTTTGCTGAGTCACTTACACATATAGAGCACACGGGTCTTGTCACGCCCCGACCCTCGAACCCACGACATCTCTTGCCAAATCGCCACTTGGTCACAAGGATAGCGTCTCAAGCATGCTATCGACCTATTACTTAATTACGCATGCAAAAACGTTTTAACTCTCTGACAATACAATCAACAAGGGATAGATAAATAAGAAGCCACAACAGTCATTCATAAAATACAATTATATTCATTAATCATAAGCATGAGAGTTTTAACCCTACTGAGCTACAACTGGCCTATACGACCCCGCACTTTGGGGCAGCTCACTAGGACCTCAAAAAAATACACTAGGGTAAGGTTGAAGGCTCGTCTGCTCCAAAGACTACTCCCACATCCATGCTTCGTCTGCGCGAAGCTCCAAAAGAGGGCTGTCACACCTAAGCCCTAGAAACCATATCAGAAGGGGGCTCTATCTCCATATCAGACTCGAGATCCTCCACTTCCTCGTCGGGAGTATCTAGATCCTCGGATCCCAGGCGGGGGTCTAGGCGGCCGGGTTATATGGCCCCTCAAACCCACGAAGCGGGCCGTGGAGTGCATCGCCGTCATGAAGATACCAACCCTGGAAGTGGTGCGCCACAAGTTGTGGCGCTCCTTCATCGACCCAGAGCATCGTGACGTGATGTTCCCAGGCTCGCCCCGTGCCAACGATTGGATGAGATGTGATACTAATCGACTGGTCAACGGGTACCTTGAACCTAGTGGACCTTACCATCAATTGGGACCTGAAAATGTTATCTCACGACAGGATAAGAATAGATCTCAATGAATCAAGTCCAAGCTCGATTAAGGCACTGATTTGCCTAGAACATCCTAATCACAAGGATCACAAAACCACGTATTCGCATATAACAATCAAGTGCAGTCACAATATAATAATCATCCACATGCACACTTACCGGCTTTCAACCGCATATAATGCAATGCTCAACTCGACTGAGCAATCATATCAGTTAATCACTCAAACAAAGCATCGCATCCACAAGTATGCACCAGACACCACAAGAGTCCATTTATTAACGATGATCCACGCAATTGGTGCGAATTGATGGAAGGATCCACGCGATTGGCGTGATTGACTCTCACAATTAATGCGATTCCACACTCATTCGACAGAACCAGGCTACGCTTCTTTACCCTCACGGCTGCGGCTACTACAAGCGATGTATCCAATACCCCCAGTACAGTACGGTGAGTAGGCATTCATATACGGAGCATCGGTCCATCACAAGCTGCGACCGACATCCGACAATCCTTGAAATCCGTACTAGCTGGCACGAAGCATAAATTGTCGCGCTTCCGGCAAATCGTGTGGTTCCATACGATTGGTATGGTATGTACGATTGGTACAGTACGAACTTGCCAAAAAAAACTATCATCGTTTCCTCATATGACCATATAGCACACCCGACAATCAATTAATTTTATTCTCTTTGATTTAGACCGAATGCTCACACAGACGCTCTCAAAAACTCGGTCCAGTGCCATTTTCATGCTAAAATATGTATTTTTATTTTTACACTTGGTCATATGCATATGCAGACTACCCAATAGCCATCACAATCACAAACAAGCCGATTAACCCCCAAACAACGATCAACATCCAATGGATATTCAAGTCAATCGGTCAAGACATCCGAAGAGGCGGTCAAGACATCCGAAGAGGCGATCAATTACGAGCACTCAAATTCGATTAAACAACATAAAGCTTGATTCATTCAATAGTCCTTTATTAGTCAAACCAATTCGATTTAAAAATCCTCGCTCGCTCGCGCGTCTCTAATCTGTCGCTCTCTCGCGATCAAACCACAGTTTACGAACCGTCAATCAACCACTCAATTTCATCTAACAACAATTAGCCATAGACAGTCTAATTATTCAACTCTCTTAATCGATTATGGCCATTTAACCTAAATCGAATTTCTAACTAATCCGGCCATAATCAAATCTACGTAAATACTCTATCAACTAACCAACTAATTTTAGGCATAATTAGGGTCCTAACCAAAAATTAGGGTCAACTTACTATCTAGTAAGCTCAGGCAATCACGGCGGCGACGTCATGGGCGGTGACGACGAACGACGACGGCGACGGAAGTTCTTGGTTTCCCTTTGAACGTTCGGGTTCTTCGACCTATCGAGCGGCAAGTCGGCTCGACAATGTTGACACCTGATTTTTTGACCAATATTTTTCAGTCTTATTTTTGAAAATTCACAAAAAAAATTCATTAAAAGTCAAAAAATTATAAAATCAACTTTGGTAGCCTTGGCCAAGCCTAAGGAACCATTTTTGAACAAAAATAATTTTATTTATTTTTTCGTATTTTTTAATATTTTCGAAAAATAGGAAAACATATCAAAATTCAAGAAAAATATCATTTGAGGTCACAAAAATATGAAAAAATAATCAATATTTTAATTTTAATCCCTTTGTATTTTTTACCTCATAAAACTCCAAATTCAAGTTCAAGTTTATGTGTTTCTTTGATACACATATGATTGAATTTGGTAAAAAATATCAATTGAGCCTTTTAATTTGCAATTTTGGCATTTTTAGGGTCTTGACATTCAATCTAATTGTCCTTCATTGCAATTTAGTTTAATTATTTGCACAAATTGCTCAATTGTATGAATTTGGCAAAATTACATACTTTGTTACAATTTAGTCCTTGAATTTGGGCATAATTGAAATTACATTTAATTCAGTGATCACCTTTGCCAATTGAAGCCACTACCCAAAGCATTTCATCATTCTAAGTCGATTGGCATGGGTGGTTTGGTCCAATTTAGCCGTTTGAGCCCTCAATTGCACAATTTTTCGATTGGCAATTAAGTAAAAATTTGGGGCTTTCATAGAAATTGATGTGAACTTTTGGGCTCAGTCGAAAGGGGTGTCTTTTTCGATTTTAAGAAAAGGAAAATCTTATCTATCGAATCAGCATTATCATCATATCGTATTATCATACTGTTGTCACGTTTAAGTCTTGACTATTAAAATGAAATAATAATAGATTATTATTTTGAGTATGCTGCTATGGTGAAATCAGTAGACACGCTGCTCTTACAAAAATCACTTTTTTAGACAATATTCATGCCCTAAATTCGATTCTGAGGTTCAATTTATAAAAATTTCACTCGAATTAGGATTAATTTTGGGAAAAACAAGTCAGATCCGATTTTGACTAGTCAGATCGCCCGGTCAGACTGATTGAACCGATCTGCTACAGTGTCGTCTTCTTCCTCAAGCTTCTGCGCTGATGAACAGTCCTTGAGTTGATTTTGGTCCTCAAATAGAAGATCAATTCGATAATAATTGGACGAGCAATGGTGGGCATATTGTCGCCCATACCCTTCCCTGTCGATTGACACCGATGGCACCACTCGACATCGCCGAAGTAAGTAGTAATGGGCCGGTCAAGCTTCGAAGCTGCAAAAAGTCAACAAAGGCAAATTCAGATCAAATTCGCGCAGAATAAGGCTTGCCGGAGAACCAAACGAAATTGGACGGAATGCCCATCATCTCCGACGCTATTTGGACTCTAAAGCACATGATCTCACGTGCAATTGAAGTCGGTATACACTTCATCATTCAGCGCCAAATTTTAAAAGTGGTATATAGACTTTGGGAGGGCTTTCTATTAAAAGGATCGATTCATTATGTTGCTAAGGGTAAACCATATATATATATATATATATATATATATATATATAGAGAGAGAGAGAGAGAGAGGGAGGGAGCTCGCCTTCTATTGCCATTGTCGAAGGCTCGAGCTCGAACCTGTGGAGCACTGGTTGGGCCCTTCTGGGCTAAATCGAAGATTCTAAGAGTCGTCAGAAGCTTGCTTGAAGCTCCAGGAGTCGATAACCATTAGCCGGGTCGCCTATAGTCTCGAAAAAGGTGAGTTCAATCTTCGTACTTCCATATTGTGCATCAATGGCGGATCTCGTTTCCAACCTTAATCTTTGCATTTAGTATGTGCGTTTTGTTCCCTAAGCATCACTGACCATCATCGCATCTTCATTTTGCATCGACTTTGTTTGAATATCTCGAATTGAGTCTCCAAAGTCGACCTCCATTGTCGATCACTATTCGAACTCACCTAGCCAAATCTAGGTCGTGCGAGCTCAATCGAAGCTCTAGGTAAATGTTCTAAACCTCTTATGATGCTTCTGTGTTGATGAATTGACTTGGGATGCCATGAATCATATGATTAGAATAGTTGTATATATACTGGTTCGAGCTTGCTTGTACTCAATTTTGTGGATGAATTCTTGCTATTTTACGATATGTTCTATGCGACGATGAGACGAGTTGATCGGGGCTGGTTTTGTGTAATTCCGTTGAGATTTCACCGTTAAATCGTCGCCGGAAGTTTTCAGCCATTCATTTAGATTTGGTCGAGAGGTTGAAGACGAAATTAACGTGTCTGGTCAAATAGTCAGCGATCCTAGGTGGCAGAGCGTGGTTGGTCCACGTGGAAGTCGAGTCAGCCTGACCGTTAGTCTGCTTAGGTTAAGTCAGTTTAGATTGGACGGTCGAGATTAATCGATTCCTATTATTAATGGCCGTCTGATTAGAAATTAGGAATATCAAAAAATGGTTTTATAATCATAAAATCAAAATAAATCGAAACGATGTCGTTTAGATAAGTGAGTAGGTGATGTCGTTTAGGTTAGTATGGATAGATCGTCCAGATCGAGTCTTAACTTTTAATTGTGACCGTAGGCTTAAGTAATTAGATTTGACGGCTGAGAGACAGTCGGATTTTGATCTAAGCCGTAGGCCTCGGTCAGTCAATCTAATGACCGTGGATTAGTCACATGGTTCAATAGGAACCGTCGGATTAAATCTAATTAAACCGAAAATTAAAAAAAACGAGAAACGGTGTCATTTCGATGTGTGGGTCTCGCGGGTTCAAGTCTGGGCCGGGTATCTGACCCGGTCCAAATCATTTTTAATAATAAAAATCTCAGAATTTTTTTTAAAATAAAAATAGAAAATTCCTAGAAAATTTCAAAAAAATGTTAGAAAATCCTAGAAAATAAAAAAAATGTGGAAAAATTGTGGAAGATTCCTAGACATTCCAGAAATTCCCAAAAATAGAGGATTAACCACAGACGACTGGTCAATCTTATTTTTGGGATTTCTTATCTGTTCATTTGAGAATTGATGATATTACCCTATAAGGGTAAGTCGCCTTCGCCTCGTATATGATATAGGTCGATAATGCCAAGATAAGAATTAGGGTCGGTTAGGCGACCAATTCTTATGCTTGGGTTTTCGAATCTCGTACTTTTTCTCAAGGAAAAATCATGTCAAAAATATTCTTGAGACTTGATTGATATTTCTCTAGGTTAATAGAGACTTATTAGGGATGTCACATTGATTTCATGTGATTTATTCGCACGTATTGTATTCTTGATTTGTGCACTCATTGTATTGACTGTGTTCGTTAGGATAGTCAATCCTATCTGTATGAACTCCTACTTTTAGGGTTCGCACCTCACTCATCTGCATAAAATCCTAGGGTTAGATAAATCATTCAACTTAGGTGCCGAAAGGGCGTCAACTTTGACAGTTGGGGTAACAAAGTCCCCGATCCCGTTTCTCTGATTTCTACAGAATTGAATAGAATGCTCCCAACTATTCGATAAGGTTTCCAATCGTGCCCTCCACGAAATGATTAGTAGCGACTCCTTGGCATGTACACGTATCACATGTCACCAGACCGCACAGAAAGTCGATTACGTATACCACTGTTTTGACTTGGGTAACGGGCCTTGGGAGACGCCCGCGTCCGACCAGAGTGAACAGCCCATTAGCCCGCTTCGCGCTCTAAAGCAGACGAGAGGGTCGCGACAGGCAACAGCTGGGACACGACGTAGAGATCCCACAAGGTTGCCGGGACTAGTGGCTGGTGACTGGAGCTCCGGCGAGCAGCAGCCGGCAACTGAAACAAAACGGGTCAACGGCTAAAACAGGGGAATCAGACTATTTTGAGGAGGTTCTCGACCTCAAGGGCTAAGACAAGGCCGGAAAAGGTTAGGGGGCTCACCAGGCAGCTGAGGACGTTCGTAGGGACCGACGAAGGGTAGTCGACGGTGGCTCAACGGCTGCCAACAACAGCTCGGTCAAAACATGGCAGCTTCGGGCGGAAGTAGGGGAGGCTGGTCGTGGGGTTTCGAGGCTGTACTGACGACGAGCGACTTCCAGAAGCTTTAAGGGTTGAGAGAGGAGTCTGAAGTGGCCGTCGGGGGTGGTGGTAAACGGACGACAGCTTACCTGGTTAGGTCTAAATCAAACCCAAACCAGACCCCGAAACAAAGCACCAAGGCTCTCGAGTCTGTTCGCGGCAGCTCCGGCGCTCGTCGGGCGATGAGGCGGCTTCCGAGTAGTGGTGAGGCAGGTGGTGGACGTCAGTGAGGTGGCTGGGGGTGTTGGCGGCATCGCTCAAGGCCAGAGGAGGCGAGAGAAGCTCTTGGGTCTGGGGGACCAAAACAGAGCAAGGGCTTCCGCAACTTCCTCACGGCCGTTCGACCGCTGGCGGCAACGGCTTCGAAGAGTGGCTGGAGGTGGTGGTGGTCGGAGGTGGCTTGGCAAACCGGCGAGGGAAGAGGAGGGAGGCTCGGCTTGGCATTCTTACGGAGGGGGGAGGGAATGAGCCGAGAGAGAACGTGACAGAGAGAGTGATCGAGAGAGAGAAGAGAGAGAGAGTAATGAGAAGTGATTTGTTGGTGGAGGATTGGACTTAGGGGACCCATTAGTCAACTAAAGTTTGAATATTTGCCCTATATGCATTATTGAAGGGCGAAAGGGTAATTTGGCATTTTATGACTGAACGAAATTTTGGTACACTAGATGAAGGGTATTTTTGGTATTTTCACCGGCTAGGCTTGGTTAAGATTAGGCTCGGGCGTGAGAATTTGAATCCTAAATCGCGGCAACTAAGATTTTCGAAACTTAATCTAAATTGACCGAAGCTTCAGAATTCGTCCAATTATCGTCTCTTCATTCCTTACGATACAAAATATTTTAGAGACTGAAATTCAGTTTAATTCTTTTTTATTGAATTTAGGCACTTAACAAGAGTCGAATTTTCGGGACGTCACAGGTCCTGACTCAGAGTGATATCCTGTGACGGAGGAACCGAGCATACGATAAAGTTTGCCTACAAAAGTTATGTGTATCTTGCAGCCAGTCAGCTGCAAGCGTGAAACTAAGTTTTTATCGTTAATTTTAGTCGATGAACGGTCCACTTCGAAGAAAGTGTCCCATGTGTTCTCAGTCGCTGATCTGCTTCATGTATGAATTAGTACAGCTGCTGCTATTTCTCCGACAAGTCGATGACCTTGGAGGATGCTGAAAAGGCAATGCTGGGACTCTACTGTGAGAAATCCCAGCTGAAAGATGGCCACACTGTTCTGGATGTGGGATGCGGATGGGGCTCACTGATCCTGTATGTAGCACAAAATTACAGTAATTGCAAGATTACAGGAATTTGCAACTCGACGACACAAAAAGCATACATCGAAGAGCAGTGTAGGTATGGGTGTTGTCTAAGACTGCGTACATGAACAATATTTCAATCTGGCTCTGTTAAGTTGTTACTCCAATTTTCATAGGAACCTTCAGCTGCAGAATGTGGAGATCATTGTTGCTGATATCGGCACATATGAAATGGAAGCTTCATACGATCGAATATTCTCTATTGAGATGTTTGAGGTTTGTCCTTCCTCACTGGCTTTAGTTGCAAGATGCATCTGGTGTTACCAGTAACTTTGAGGAAAATTTCAAATATTTTTTTTTTTTGATGCAGCATATGAAGAACTATAAGGATCTTCTCCAGAAAATTTCAAAGTGGATGAGAGAGGATGGCCTGCTTTTTGTTCATCATTTCTGCCATAAGGCATTTGCATACCATTTTGAGGTACAATTGTAATGCGGTTTAGATGTCTCTGTTGTTTTGATGAGACAAGAGATCATCATCCTCGTTTTTGAATGGAAAATTGGGATCCTTCACCTCGTAGGAAGATGAACTTCCACCATTTTATTCTCACGCAGGACGTAAATGAAGATGACTGGATTACTAGATACTTCTTCACCGGTGGTACAATGCCCTCAGCTAATCTGCTTCTTTATTTTCAGGTATTTTTTGCACGTCCCTGTATTAGAAGTTGAGCCAGATCTTCCTATTCTTTAGTCCAATATTTTCAGGTGATATTTCCATTTTGCAAAAAGGAGTTTCTGAGCTGCATTTTCTCACTTTTTTTTTTTTTAATTTTAACATTGGCCTTTAAAGAACCTGATGCTGTTTGGAAACTGCAACTGTTCATGACAAAAGATTCTTCGTGTTTGTGTTTACTCTCTGCGAGAACAAAATCAACATGAAATCTATTGACCTTATCAGTTCACCATCACCCTAAGGATAATCTCTCGGAAAATGATGAATCACACAGAAACTTATAAAAGGGTCGAGCAAAACTTAGAACGACTTGGGAGGAAACGACGAGAAAAGATAGAGAGCACTTAGACCTTTCAGGAGACTTGAAACAGAATATAAAAGAATGGCGTTACAAAATCTATGAAGTTCAGGGGCTTAGTTTGCAGTTGTTGATGAGAAAAAAAATTAACTCATCCATTCTCAAGTGGGACATTAACATTTTCTTAGGGGCAATGGTACCTGAAGTTTTGTAGTTAATGGCGATCGTCTCTGCTGAGTTCAGTCTCTAAACACAAGGCCATCAACCTACTGTAGACATGGGAGTGTCAGATGCAAAAGACAGGTTTTCGGGTTATGCTTATTTCTGATGGATTATGTGCAGGATGACGTTTCTGTTGTCAACCATTGGTTGGTCAATGGGAAGCATTATGCACAGACGAGGTAAATGAAATGCATTTATGTTATCATGTTTGATGCATAGATGATGCGGTATAAGAAGTTTCTGGATTTCCATCAGGTTCCATTGTCCACTCCAAGCAAAAAAAAAAAAAAAAAAAAAAATTCTTTTTCTTTCTCGCTACTGCGGCATCGTGTGCCTGGAACGTTGATTAGAAAACATTACTTTGTACAGCGAAGAATGGCTCAAGAGAATGGATCAGAATTTAGCTTCAATCAAGCCCATCATGGAGGGTACTTACGGCAAGGAGCTAGCTGTCAAGTGGACAGTGTACTGGAGGACGTTCTTCATCGCCGTTGCAGAGCTATTCGGGTACAACAATGGAGAAGAGTGGATGGTGGCACTTTTCCTGTTTAAAAAGAAGTTTGGAAGGACGCAATGTTTTAAGGATATGTCCAGGGTTAGCGGAGGCGCATAATTCTGCTGCAGCACAAGCACCGTTTAAACAGCAGCAGGTCTTGCAATTCTGCTTGATGATTACTTTAGAGGACAAACATGGTGAATCTGTCTGTCTTTCTGTTACTGCACATATATGGATTCTCAGTTCCATGTTCTCAGCGAATCTCGAGTACCAAGGCACTGCGACAATCAGAGCCGCAGCCATCTACACTATACAGCGATAGTCAAACGAAGTAGCGTTTACTGTTTACACATAAAATTAATCGCTTATATCGCTTATAAAAATAAATGAACGAAATTTTTTTCATCGTTCAATGAAAATATTTACATACAAAATTATTATCGATGATCGAAATTTTTTTTCGTTGGCTAATTATATGAATTGGAATGGTTCGATTCCCTAAATGAGCATCTGTAATTTAAGTGGAAGGCCATGGCGTTAGATTGCTGTGCTAGTTTCTCCGAGAAATAGTCGAGGTTCGCGCAAACTAGTCCGGATATATATATATATAATTATCTTCCAGTTCAATCTGTCCATTTGCCATATTGTTGCTTAGTACCAAGGCACTACATCAGTGAATGGAGCAGCCCTTTAGAAGTCCATCTTCGTTTCAAACTTTCGATGCACATCCTCGGAACAGTAGTTGGCGATCATGAGGGTGCGAAGGAGCACAAATCAATCCATTCCAGTTCAACAAGTTGGTAACAGTCCAACAATCGGAGAGCGAAAGGCGGCCTGAAGGAGGATTTGAAGCTGGCGGATGGCCGACTCGAAGCTCGCGCTCTATGGAGGAAAGAGGAGGTGACAGCGGGACGTCGAACAGAAGCTCGCGAGGATCGGGCGAGAACGATTTGCTTGGGGAGCAGTAGGGCAGGAAGAAGGAGACGATAATATTTGATGGAAGAATCTAACACAGCCATTCAATTGGGATTCTCTTCGTTTTTAACTCAATGGCAAGTGTTGGACAAAATTGTCCATGTCCTTATGTTTAGCGGGACAACTTTGGCTGACCGACTAGTTCAAAACCTTAGTTAGATCCGACATTACACCCTTATTTGGACTGTTCTCTTTAAATGTACAAATTAAAAGTTACCGAATCGCCTCGAATTTTAAGATAATTGGCCAAAGAATTAGGCTCACGTTACTTCCGCCCAACATATGGTTGTAGACACACCACAAAGTCTAACTAGTCCAAAATAGCCTTTGCCGAGACCCCATTAATGGTAACAGGCTAACGGCAACGAAAGAGGAAACCAAAAATATGTTTTCTTTAGTTCAAGTTTTTCTTTTGTAGGAAAATTCTTTGATTAAAGTTGTGAACTCTTCATCACTATATATGATATAACAAATATCATTTATCAATAAAATTCAAGCCCACTACATAAAAATCTTCATTGTGAATAATACATGCGTAATCTTTTGCCTTTTTTTAATAAATACCAACTTCACATTTTCTACTCAAGATGTTTGATTAATTTATTCTATCGAGGTAATTTTTGCCAATTCGATTGTTACGGTTGTCTAAAGAGTAAATAATAGCAACGATTCTTAAGTTTTGGCTCCATATTTAATATGATAACTAAACTTTAAATTTATTCAACTTAATTCCTGAATTTTAGTTCAATGTGATCCTTAGATTTTTGGCACATGTTTCGAAAATTTGGCCGATCGGCGACATTAGCCCTTAATTGAAATAGTTATAGTTACTTTATGCTTTTATTTAAGATAGAAAAGATACTTTAAGTTTTTATTTAAAATAATGATTAATTCAGATTTTATTTGAAAAAAATGAGGGGACGTAGTTGAAATTTTTTCTTGAATAAATTAAAAATTTAAGGATGGGAATAAGGTGAGGAAAGTAATGAGAAGAGAAAACAGGAGAATTTATGGTTTTAGCAGGGGAAGCCGACGAGTAGTGCCCCGCAGGTGAGAGCTCTGCATTTCGGTGCTTCCATGGCTGATCCCTACTACGCTTATACTGCTCCCACCGCTGACCGAGGTACTTCATCTCTTCCTTCGGACTTAATCGCTCGTCAAAGGCTGGCGATTTCATCGTTTCTTCGTCTTGTTCATTCAAATCCAAACGAAAGCTCGGGACTTTCTTACCCCAGAAAGAGGGGGGGAAAAGGTTCCGACTGTCTCCTCCGGGAATCGATAGAGGCATCACTTCGAGATGGGTCGGAGCTTTCGTTGTTTTCTGGTTACGACACTGCTCGAATTGACATGTGATCGCTGCCATTTGAAGTTGTATTTCTATCCGATTCGTGTGGTGTACAATGTTAATCTGACCTCGGCCATAGTGTGTTTTAGTGAGAATTTTTAAGCAGTCGATTGCATATCTTGCTTGCTTGGTGTTACAAGGGTAGGAAAAAAACCTTTTTTTGTTTTTTTGCCCTTTTAGTTTGGTTAATTATGCTTTGTGGGGCTCTCTTTGGTCTTTTATGCTTCTGTTAGGGAAACATGCACCTGGCATTCTGTGGTTCTGATGGCAGTACCCCACCGCACTTCTTGTTCTCTGGATAATGAATTTGAGCTGATTGGTTTCAAAATCTAATCGATTTATCCGGTTTAGGAAGCAGGATTTTATACTGCAATGCTCTGTTCAATTTGGTTGAGGTCGAATTGTTTCCAGCACAAAAATTGTCTCTGCCATTGTCTTTCCATTCGAAAAAAGCAGCATGATTATTCAGACTATATCTTCCTCTGCATATTAAGCCACTGCTTACCCACTCTGGTTCACCTTTACTAGAGAAGAACAGGAAGGAAAGATTTGTAAAAGTCTTTAGAAGAAGATGAGTAGTGTGATCACCAGATCAAGATTGTTTGCGCAAAAAGAAGAAAAGAGACTAATAGTAATATCCCGCAAAATGCACCATGTAGGATCAATCAGTACTGTGCTTCAGATGTCTTGGAGACATTCTTATAGCCTTATAGGAAGACTTGTGTTGAAGATTGCCTGTATGCAGTAACAACCCTGCAATAACAACCAATCACTGTGGCCGAGTAAGGAAAACATTTAATAAGCCACAGTAAATCACAGCAATGCCGCTTTTATCTGAATCATAACTGTATTAATTGGAATATCCAGGTATTTTTGTCCTACTAAATTGAACCTCATGCTTTTCTTTTCTTGTTGTACTGTCCACTATTAAGCATTTATCCTAACTGTTGCATCATTGCTTTTTTTCTGATTATGTTATGCCAGCTACTGTTGCCAGGGCAAGTTTTCCTGGCTATTTGTCATCTGAGACGCCTTCATTAGCATCTCATCATGCATTCGGCTATGGAGATCTACGCGCTTTTCCTTCAGATGCTTTGCAGAAAGATGTAATGACTTCGCTATAGTCTCATAGCTCTTACAATAAGGTTGTTGGAGAAATGAACTAATAGGCTGTAAATTCAGGTAAATCCAGTAAGACCCGGAACATATGGTGTAGATGATATTCTAGGAAATGGAAAACGTCCTGAACCTGGAACTGGACGATTGGCAGCTGGCACAAGACTTAAGGACTATTCATCTCCTTTAGAAGATCCAGTGCTTCATCAAAGAAAAGACTTTTCAGCTGGCATTAGTCCTATAATTTCGGCAACCGAAAGATCAAGTTCCTTGAAGAACGTTGATAGCTTGGCAGCACCTGCAAGAGACTCGAATATCTTGTTTGTCCACGGTCTTCCAACTGACTGTACCAGAAGAGAAGTAGGCCGTATCCTTTTGCTCATTGCATGATTTATCAAAATAGGTTACCCGTGTTCCATTGCCTCAACAGAAGTTTGGAGTTTACAGATGGGGCATTGGGAATCATATTGGTGCTGCAATAGTTCATTTACTTGTCGTATCAAGGATATGACTTTGTTGCTCATTCAATTTTGACATGGATTTTGCTTATTTATGGAGGGAGCCTATGTTCCCTATCTGTTTTTATCAGAAACAAGATCTTGTCCTGCTTGCCAATGGTTGCAAGATCTCCCTGTTCGGTCAATTGTAACTTCCTGACTTAAAGTGGTAGATCTGTTTCGACCATTTTATGGCTTCAAGGAAATCAGAGTTATCCATAAGGAGGCCAGACGTGTAAGTCTAACTTTGCCTTTTAATTATTATCTACTCTTATATCATGCTTCAGATATTCAAATGGTGGACAACGTTGACAGCTTTAAATGGAGCCTGCATGTTAATGTTCTTTCTTTCTTCTTCTTCTTTTCCATGTGTGGTTACCTCTAATTTTGGCATAAATCCTTGGACTATTCTTTCTTTTTCCCTCAGACTCCTTCCTTCTGCCTCCTCCTCTACGGTTCCCCATCCCCAAAATTTCTGTTAACTTTTTATTCCACCGACTGTATCATGGATATTTATGATTGATTGGAAACTAGATTAACCCAACTCACGTGGACCTTCTCCTGGATGTATGTATACCTTCACGGATTCACTATATGTACAAGTGATAATGCCATTCATATTGATCAATCCTATCCTGATTTTCTGCCAAATTGACATCCTGATCTCAACTATTATGTGGTTATTTAGTTTTATAGCCGTAAAAAGTTCTCGTGCCGATTGGTATTTGTTGCAGAGTGGAGATAGGGCTTTGGTGCTGTGCTTTGTTGAGTTTGTGAATTCCCAATGTGCTTTGACAGCTATGGAAGCTCTTCAAGGTAAAACTTGTCTAGCAATTACTCACAGAGTATTTACAAGTAATTTATGAGTACATTATTGATGTCTTGGGAGAAAGAAGAAAACTGCATTTTGATCCCTAAAGTATGTCCCTTAAATGACTGACTTTCTCGATAGTCAACTAATTTATCATCCTATGTTTATTACCGCATGTTGTATCTAGAGTTTTTGGTAATATAACCTAACGGCTAGGTTTCGTTGTCTGGATTTTTCTGTGGGATTGGATATATCTGGATATGATAAAGTTCGGATAGGATAGTATTGAGATTTGTACTATATTATACAATATTCAGTAAATGTTCAGATACAACTGGATATAACACAAATTCTTCTCTCTCCCTCCATCTTTTTGCTAATGTTATTAACTCGACATTGCCGTTGCCTTCCGCTGCCACCTGTCGACCCGCCGTTGAAATCGCCTCATCTTGTCGTGCTATCGCCAGTCATCATCTTGTCCCAATCGTCACCCACTCGTCAACCAATGGCTCCCAATCGGCTGCCATTTCTGTCTCATCTCTAGTCCTTGAAATTCTAGATCTCCAGCGCATGGAAGAGATGGGCTGCAAAGGTCTTCCCTTTGTCCTTTGTCCTTGCCTCTGTAGCGGACGGACAAGTCGTACTTCCATTGATGAGTAGAAGCAGAATACGGAATTTGTGGCTTGATTTCTTCGATAATGCGTGATTGAGTGAGAGACTACGAAAATGGGGGCAACTTTCCCTAGCAGGTGAATTGTATATGGAACGGGGAGGACACACAAGTTGTAAATGAAAAGGGACGATGAATGCAAGCTTCGCCCTCGCACCGGACTTGGATGAATGTGGAGATATTGATCGGGAAGCTCCAGTTGGGGTACGCAATTGTTTGGCTGGCGATTGGCAGTGGTCTGAGGTGACAACAACGATGCCGTGGTTGGAGGTGACGACGATTGGCTATTGTGGTGGTGGTCCTCACGAGGTAGCCAGCATAAACCATGGCCATTTGAACTCGTACCCACGATTATGTCACGCCCGACATAGGATTTGTTAATTGGGGTTATATCACTCTTTTATCTAAGCCTTATTCTGTCTTGAACAGCCAAATGCCGGATAGGATAAAACCCTGACTTTTATCCTGGCCACGAAACGTAGTTGTATACAATTTTTTAGTCAGCTAACCTATCTTGTTTTATCTAGAGTCCTCTGATAATATAACCTAACAAGAGCTTGTTGGGATTTTTGGCAGGTTACCAGTTCGATGACAAGAAACCAGACTCCCCAGTCTTGAGGATTCAGTTTGCACACTTTCCTCTCCATCTACCCTCTGATAAATGATGTAGAACGGCTAGAAAACCAGGTCTGATCTGAGCAAATGAATGTGATAGTGATCTATCTGTAGTGTGTTGCTGGATGACGTGTAGACTAGTGTGCATATCTCTGATTTTGCTAGCTTCACATCGCTGCGCTGGTGGAGCTAAGGATAGACGCAGAAATGAGCTTTTCTTTGAATATGACGAGACCTATAGTTCATCAAACTGTGTGTGAACATTGCATAGGAGAATCTTCTGTCTGATGTTCTTGTAAAGGAAACAGAAACTTCACTGTGGTCCTAA
This sequence comes from Rhodomyrtus tomentosa, assembly GCA_028455895.1. Classification (NCBI taxonomy): domain Eukaryota; kingdom Viridiplantae; phylum Streptophyta; class Magnoliopsida; order Myrtales; family Myrtaceae; genus Rhodomyrtus; species Rhodomyrtus tomentosa. Next base: position 41,286,468 of record JAPCWY010000004.1, read on the forward strand.
TGAATATTCAGGATGACTGCAAGATCTTGTCAAGCTTAAGCGTGCTCTCTTTCGATCCCCCCTAAGTAGGTTCCTCTCAAACATGAAGACGCGATAAGCTCTCTCGAGGAAAGGTGCGTTGTTCGGATTTGTGGGGTGAGGCTAGTATAGACTCGTTCACATCAGGTTGTTCCATTAGTCTTCTTTGTATGGACTTGCCAATTCTTCCAGAGGAATTGTGGCGTGAGATTTTCCGGTCACAATAAGAGACTGGTGCATACACCCCCCCCCCCCCCCCCCCCAAAAAAAAAATGGAAAAAGGAAATATGGCATGAGTCTGACCAATTCTGAAGATGAGTCAAATAATATTGAATGGAGTGGATTCCACAGCACTAACATATTCGCTCCAATTCATTCTTTGCATCATTTGATGTTGTCATTCAAGTCAGGCACGCTAGAGAAAGTGACAGGAAGAGAACAAGTCGAAAGGGTTCTCCAAGTCCAAGCTATGGACTCCGAGACAACATTTGACTACATTTCTCTTGTGAAACATGAATGGAAAGCACAACTTGCAACATTACCTAAGCCTTTTAAGATGCTATTCTGATCGATATTACAAATTGTGGGGGAAAACATGTAACTTTTTTGGCAAATAACAGAAATCCTCGTCTTACTTGAATGTGGTAATAAAATCTATACTCCCACTCGTTCAACACAGCTAGTAATTCTTTTCTCGGTTGTAATTACTTTGCCGAAAGAGATTCATTTGGAGAACACAAGATTTGAAGGCATCATCTCCCTCGTCGCTCATCTGGGAATACAGAACGAGAAACGAAGAGACATCGAGCAAATGAACCTATTAAGACAATACAGACCGAGAAACGAAGAGACATCGAGCAAAGGAACCTATTTAGACAATTCTCGCCGGCTCTAACGGAACTGGCTCACGCGAAACTGAAGCCAGAGTTCCTCGATCGACATTTTTCACCCTTGTAAGCTAATGCCCGACTAAAACTTGGTATGCCGGATTATGATCACGATGACGACGGTCAAAAAACATAACATTCCTTATAAACTCGCCGCAGATGATATAGCATAGAGATCATCAGTGAACTCTCTGCATTATGAGGAAATGTCCGCTAAAAACTAGAGATTCAACATCATCACTGCCTGTTGCTTCTGTCAATTCCCTAAGTAATCAGCTCTTAGCAAGAACTCGAAACTTCTACTCGGAAAAGATTGATCTTGAAATGGTTATAGGGTCTGCAAAAGAAAGCCATGAAATACAAAGCCATTGCACTAGAAACTCAAATGACTTGTCAGTGCTTACATAGAGAAGAGTCGCAACAAGTAGCTGGTTTTCCCATTCCATCAATTCACAGTTCTTGCAAACAGAGATTATAAAACGCAATATTTCATGAGAGAAAGGCCAGTGCAACTAAAGATCCCAATGATGTCAAATTTCATTCAACTCTTTTTCGGTAATTCAAGTGCGTAATCTCAATTTGCAACATTTTCCTTCTATTCAACCTGTATAACACACAGCTTATGAAGACTTGTATCATCCGTTTGTGGAAGGAGCAAGAGCATATCTTTTACACAGCTCCTTCAACAAATCATGAAGAATGATTATGGTGTAAGACCACAACAAAGTATGGAAGAAAGTGGATTCCAAAGAATTACCATCCCAAAAGTGAAAAACGTAAAATTAAGAATGAAAACCAGCTGCGATTGTTCGCTCTATAGAAAAGAAGTCCCAGCAAGGCCATGGTGCAAGAGGTTATGGGCAATGGCATCCCTAGCCTTCATGGAGTTCATTGATCTCAAAGCTACCTCAGGGACCATTTCATCATCTATGAGTTCAAATCCTAGAGCCGGGTCCATTTCCTCGCCTCTTATTTCACAGATATTGTGCAGAACACAGCATGCTCCGAGAACCACCGGCAAATCCTGAAGCTTCACTTCCGTTCGTTTTTGCAAGCAACTCCACCTCGCTTTCAACCTTGCAAATGCATCTTTCGCCACCCGCTGGACCTCGCCGATTTTCTCATTAAATGCGTGTTGAGTCCACGTCAAATTTTGCTGTGTGTAAGGCACCAAAACCCAATCCATTAAGGGGTAACTTGAATTACCGACTATCCAAACACCCTTCAGTAATCCCCCATTAGCCCTCTGATGAAGTGCAGACTTCTCCAACACCTGATCATCAGGCATCGAACCAGGCCAACCAATACAAACATCGGTAAACACTCCTTTGGGGTCGACCACGCCTTGCAAAGTAATCGAATACGAGGTCTTCTGATTCCGCTCCGTGTGCCGCTTATTAAAATAAGCAGCCACGCTAATTTTAGGAGCGATAATGGGAATATGGGTTGTGTACATGGACCCAACGACATTGGGTATCCCTGAAATCAATTCGTAATCATCCTTAATGTTCCTAAGCTTATCCTCATCAGGCCATTGCAAGTACTTAGGCATCAACACAGTCCTAATAGCTGAACAGACCTCAAGAACCAACTTATGACAAGTCGAAATGCCTAAACCAAACCTTTTCGAGACGAGCCGAAGCGGCTCACCAGTCGCCAACCTCCACAAGCAGACAGCCACCCGTTGCCGGACCGGGATCGCGCTCCGCAATGTGGTGTCCTCCTTCGCGATAACCGAATTCAGCTCCTCGCATACCATGTCGAAGGTCGATTTCCCCATCCTAAAGGCTTTCCTGAACTCGTCTTCAGGGAAGTCGGGCCTATTACACTCATCCCACCACGCATTAGACCTGTCCCTGACCCACAGCCTCCTCTGATGACCACCTCCACTCTCGCCGCTCCCTTTCTTGACCCCCTTCTCACCCTTCTTCACCGAATCAGCCTCACAGGCGAGGGCGCCAGCAACAGCCCCAGCCAACGACCTCCCCTTCTTCCTTCTCACCCTGTCCAGCTCCTCAACCTCCGTGTAGTAATCATCGAGATTGGAGTAGTAACCCAACATGGCCTTGGTCTTCTTCTTGTGATTGGTCTCGAACAGCTGCTTCTCTTCCCTCGACGCCTTGTCGCGTTCTTGATTGTCCTGCTTCTCCTGCTCCTCCAACAGCAGCAGGGAAGTGAGGATACCCTTTAGCTCTTTCTTCTTGTCGCCGCCTTCTCCCACGGCGGCATCGCCTTCCCTATCACCATTCTCCTTCCTTCTGCGCCTCTTGGCCGTGGTCGTGGAGGTCGGGGTGCTGGTCTCGTTCATCGGGTCGGACCCAAGCGAGCTCTGCAACAAGCTGAAGATGTAGGAGTAGTCTTGCGGGCTCCCGAGGGAAGCGAGTTTCATAAAGAGAGAGAGAGAGAGAGGAGTTGGAGGGTGGAGCTGAAGGCGAGAACAGAGCACAAAGATCGAAACTTTGAAGTGAGGATCTGTTCCTTATCGGGCCGAGAAGCAGAGTCGAATTTAGAAATTATAAATGTTGTTGGGTTCCCTTTTGTCAAAGGAGGTGTGAACGGAGGAGATGGATGGAGGATGTTGTGAGTTAACAACAGCTACGACTAATGGCTCTAAAAACCTACGATCCTCTTACATGAGGTTTCGTTCTGGTGCGGCCGGGCACACGATTGCTACGATGGGAGAAGACGGTGACGTGGGACGGTGCTTTGGGTGACGTGGCGTGGCCCCATTGGCCAGAGGAAGTGGGGGGGGACTTGTCGGGGCGAGTGGCAGGGGATAATTTGGATTGGGGATATTAGAGCACAGGTGTGAACGCGGTTCTTCTGCAGGGGTGGCGGTGGTTGGCGCGGGACGGTGACTCGCTCTCTTGCGATTTCAACACGCGGTTTTTTCGGATCCCGCAAAAGAAATTTAAAAAAAAAAAACTCCAATGACTTTTTTTTTTGGGGGGGATCATGATCCATCTCCCACAGATTTTTAATCAATTCCACGACTCAAGCAAGTGGAAATGGATCGATGCCGTACACGTAGAGGTGACAAAATGAATCTAGAAATCGATTCATATTTAATTAAGATAAGTCATGAATGAGTTTTTTAAATTTTAAAAGCATATCATAAATGAATTACTTAAAAACTTAATGAGTCGCAAACGAATTTTAAATAGATCATAAATGAATAAATGAGATAACTAAGAAAACACAATATATTTATCCTTAAAAACACGTAAAAAGTAATCTTTACTAAACATGATTTTAACATGATTTTGATATTGAAGTGTTTTTAAAAATATATATCGGGTTAGGTATAGGTCACTAAATTTATATAAAATTTAAATTGATCAAAATGAGTTAAAAGAATTAATGTGGATCGAAGCATATTCGATCCGACCCACTCATTTGATGCTTGCAAGCGAGAGATCCAAATTTGAAACCATTTGCGCGAGGCACGGCGTCGTGCCATATGCTGTATGTAGCGGGTCCAATTCTTGTGCACAAGCCCATTTTATTTCCTTTGTTTTTCTAAATTTTGGTATTTGTCATTGATTAATGATTTTTTTTTTTAGATAGATTTCACGTTGGATATAAACTCGGCGTGAATTATTGAATCGTGTGGCGAAGTGATTCCTCTTTAGATATTCATATTCCGAGGAAGGGCTTTCCAACATGGGGATGGTTTATAATTACACTAGACAACTTGTGCTCTAAGCTCGGACGTTTGACCTCCTCGTGGAGACTACAATTTCAATTTACAGACAGCTACCACAAAAAAATGTTGGTGTGAACCTAAATACTAATGTTTGGCATATGTTTTTCCTTTTTGCAAAGACTTTTGGTGCGAATGCACGTATCCATATAATTTAAAGGGGCGCACATGTCGCTTTACGATTAAAGTCTCGATCGATGCATATGGATCATATGATATGCGCGTTCATGCGATGATTTAATCAATTGAAAAGTTTAAATATATCCCGTATCTACAAACTGATCGAGTTAGAAGGGGAATTAGGTTTCGAAACCCTAGCAAAGCTCGATCGTCGACGAGAGATTATTTCCAACTATAATCCAAAGTCTTGACCGATGCGTGTGGACAATACGAACTGCATGCATATGTGGGGATTAATCGTTTGGAAAAAGTTTTTCCAATGCTTCGTATTTGAAAATGGATTGGGATATAAGTCGAAATTAGATCACGAAACCCTAGCAAAACTCGACCCTCAGTTAGACATGGTTTCTAATAATGATTTATGAGTAAAGTCTTGATCGATGCATACGGACGAGATGATCTGCGCGCGTATGCGGGAATTTATCTAGTCGAAAATTCAAAATACTCCATGTTTAAAAACTAATTGAGCTGGAAGTAAAATTAAATCGAGCTTGATAGAGATGGTTTTTAACTGTAATTCAAGAGTGAATTCATGGTCGATATGAGTGGGACGAGATGATTTGCGCGCCGCAAATGCTTGTCCGATTTTTACGGGCAATTTTTTAAATTATATATATATATATATATTTATTAGTTATAATCAGGGACATACATTTATAACATGTAAGGTTCGAATTATAAGGTTATGATTTAAATTTCTAAGAAAATGTTAGAATATCTATTTAATGTTTTGAAACCCTAACGAATTTCGATCCTTGGTTAGAGATGGTTTTCCTTAACTTGGCGGCCTTGTGGGGGAGGGCTCGATTGCAGACTCGAAAGGCCGACAAGAGATGACGAACTCTTTTGACATTGAACGTTTCAATTTTTTATTTTTATTTTTTTAAAGGAACAGATGGGAGTCGTCTTCTTTTGATTTCGTACATCGGACAGCTCCTCTCCAAAAAAGTTTTGACGCATGATCCCTCCCTTCGTTGAGTAGGAGCGCCGACAGAGTGAGAATCTCTTTGACTTTCTCATCGTGTTCACACCTCCCCTGTTCCCCAAACATTATCTAACACTTAAAAAATCACACACACACACACATATATATTCACACGAACCATCTCTAAATTTTGATTCAATATCCAACACATTCTCTCAAATTTTAATTTATTTAATACGACCTCTGAATTATCAATGTAGATTCACTCCGGTCCTTATACTACGTAAAGAACGACGCAAATAGAAGGATCACACCGAACACTTATCGATAATTAAGGGATGAATTGAACAAATTAAAACTATGATGCATATTGGGACCCTTGCCAATCCTCGACCCCTCAAAAAGAAGAAGAAGATTGAAGCAAAATAAAATTAGAAAGATTTCCCTCTAAAATTTTGTCGGGCGGGCTTAATTGGCAAACTTGAAAAACGTTCAGTACTAAATTGGGTCCAATCGAAAGGATTGTGACTGAATTGTGGCATACGAAAAAGATTTAGGAGTTTTTTTTTTTGGTAGCTTTCTCCAATACAAAATAGACAATATCTCGATTAGTTAAAACGAATGTAAAATGAATGGATTGCGTCTAAAAGGAGCAGCTGCTTTATTTTATTTTGAGCTTCTTATGAGGAGAACTGAGTTAGCCAATCTGGAATTGTGTAAACGAATATCATTCATGAATTCACATCGAGTCCGACATAGCAACTGAATGTTGAATCTCGAGGCGACGTGGTGAAGTTGTTACCTTTCATGAATTCCTTAATGACACAAATACTTGTCCTTTAGTGTGATTAATTAAGCTATTTGGACTAGGATTAGCATAAACGATTGAAGACTAATGCTTCTTGCAATTCCTGCAAACAATAATAATAATAAAAATAATCAAAAAGCAAAAAGCTGCTCGCAATTTGGTCCTCTCTTTCACACCGATGTATTTTGAGGCAATCGTTTTACTTTTTCTTAACTTTTCCTTTTCTCCCGTAGAGTTTAGAGTTGAGACTTTTTATTTAGTACCCGAAAACTTTCAAGAAAATTTCAAATAAGAGCCCGAAATATTTTTATTCTTTCAAATAATGATTAAAAGTGGACCTTATTTTAACAAAAATTTTGAAGTACTCTCGTTGCTTAAAAAAAAGTCATGATCAATGATATTTTCGTCATTTACCCCTTTTTTTTACTCCCTTCCTTTTCGCCGGTGTTCAGTGTGATCTCATCTGGCAAGGTCTACTCTCGCTGGCCATAAGCGAGGCTGGCACTCATCAGCCCTCGTTAACCACATCAAAGGAAAAAAAAATGACGAGAATGCCCATGGTAAGGCTTGTCAAGCATTTTTTTTTCCTGAAATAATAAGCTCTCTTCAGGTCCTTACTCTCAAAGTATTTTGAAATTCAATAATTTTGAAATTTTCAGACAAAAAAATAAAATAAAAACACGGATTTGCAAGGCAGGACATACCGACCTTATACGGCGGAAATGCAAAATGCAATATATTTTTCCAAGAATATAACCGTATACGTTTCCAGGACGAATTACATCCGGTCAACGTCATCACATTGCACAGCAAGAGAGCTGGATCGTCCAAACGAGTAATCTAATAAATAAAACATCATTTAATCACGATCATGATTAGTCTTCAACGCGTTATAGATGGATGCCTAAACAAGATCTGTACTTTAATTTCTGCGGATAATTTATTCTTCCTTCAATCGGGCCACCACGTTACTTCATAAGGAAGCCAAGATTTAAACCCCCCCAAAAAATAAAAATAAAAAATCTAAAATTTCGATTCTTTGCGGGTCGGACCGGTTGATGCCATAAAGATTGCAGTCTGAATTGGGCAAAATTTTCAACGTTTTACGCTACTTTTTTGACAATTTGCACAGCTAAGCTTGACAAACAGGAAGAGAGAGAGAGAGAGAGAGAGAGAGAGAGAGTACGAGAAAGAATCTCGGGGTTTGCTTGTTGGGACGATGTATTGAGCAAAAGCATCTTTGGGAAATTTCAGCTGCTTGTTACGGCCCGGGCTCTGATCTGGTCCTGGCGAATGGGGGACTTTTGAGTCAAAAAAAGCTTAAATCATTCCTTGCCCCTCTCGTTGTTCGTTTTTTGTTAATGTTTTACACATGTTGTCCCCGTTGCTCTCTAGGGGTCCCACTCGTGTTGTAATTTACCTAATGAAATCCGACACAGCACACGGGAAGGCCTGAGTGGACAACAGCGTCGCGCCTTATGCTGGCAAAAGGCATCAAAATAAAAATAAAAATAAAAATAAAAATCTTTCGAAATCGCACGAAATGAGACACGTATTATGCAATTTGGACACGGTTGTGTGGCCAGTGGAGGTTGTTTATTCCCCCCCCCCCCCCCCCCCCACAGAAAGCCCGTAAACTTTTTGCCGTGATATACGGAATTTCGGTGTAGCGTGGGAAGAGTTGATGCGAATTTGTCATGAGTTGAACAAAGCTGTGATGATGATATTCAGTTAGAGGACCGTAGGTCGCGGTTAAACCCCTTTTCCGGAATCTATAAGCCTCACCTTCCAGAGACATTGGGTCAAATACTCCAATTCGGACCCAAGCTCACTTCTTTGTTCACATTCAAAAAAAGAAGAGAAAAAAGATGTGCCAAATTTTCCAACGATCAAGACCTCCCAAAATAATAATAATAATAATAATAATAACAATAATAACCAGAATATAATAATTCTCCGTTTATTCAAGAACAAGGAGAGTAAAAAATTCCAATTCTCATGAGCTAATACGAGAGCGATCCAAACTCCAATGGATCCGACCCAGCCAACAAAGACACCATGTGATGCTCCTTCAAGAAAGCGCCAAATTCCAATTCATTGGTGGCTTCGAAAAGTCTTGAACGGTTCTGTAGTCAGCCCCAAACGTCAAACGTCTAGAAAGAAGACGAGACATCATGGTGGGGGTGGGTCTGAATCCAACGCTTTCCTCATGCCCTTTGTTAGTGGACAGAGATGGACCACCTTGTTTTCCTGGTCTTCTGGCGGTGCCGTTCTTCCCCAAATGCTTCAGTTCAAATAAGACCCGACAAATGATAATCTTGAGAGAGAATAATAATAAATAAAAATAAATAAGAACTAAAACTCTCGGCAAGAATAGTACCACTTTAAGAACAGTTCTACTAGATCATCCGCCTGTCTCGAAGGAGAAATTATGTACGTGTTGAGTTGTGTCCTAATGATACAGATTGGGATGTCAATAGATCAATCTCTTCAATGAAGAGACCTACCACCTCTAACATGCACTTCAAGAATCGCTGGCTTAGTTTGTCCAAGGGGTACAAATGGGGATCAAGTGAGAGATTTGCCCGCCCATTCCCGTTCTCTTCGTTTTTCTTTGGCCTGCATCCTGTTGAATTTCTCTTTTCCCTTCTCCAAGAGGGGGTCCACCACGACATAATCACTCGGGTCTTCATTACGGGACATTTGGTCCTGCATATGAATTAGCAAAACTACTTTAACGTATCGGGCATTCGAACGTTCAACATCACGAAGCATTGAAGTTTTAAACCACCATTTGCAATAATATCTCTCAGTTGCACATATTCCATCTATGCACAATATAAGACTGTTCAATTTCACGCACAATTTAAAGGGCCAACTCGTCATTACTAACCAAACCAGTTTTGCATTGAACTTCTTTCGAGAATGACAGGGTAGTTTCAACTAAAACTTCCATTGAATACACTATTATGTAACGGATATCCATTGGAACAATTCTTCCTTTTCCTTTTTTTTTTTGGGTCGAAACAATTCTTTCTTAAAACTCCAAAAGCTGTTCAAAATTTTGACAGAACTCAAAATACAGCCATAAACATTTTAAAAAAAAAAATAATGAAGCTCACCTTGCCGGGCTCAGGAGCAAATTTCAATTTAACTGATTTCCAGTCAGATAAATCATCACCACCATCTCCAACCTTGGCACCTGGCACCAAAGGTCTTCCAAGTACTGACGCCTTGAACGTTTCAAGCTTAGCTAGTACCTTAACAGTGAATAAAGAAATTATATCAACAATTACATACACAGCAAGCACAGGAATATGAAGTAACGAAACACAGTAAATAAATCCAAAGCAAACTAATATTTGTTAAAGTTCATACGCTGTCAAAACAGGAATACAAGCATTGGATGAACTCAGCAGGTGAAAGTAAGTTAGAAGCCCACAAATAGGAACTCTAGCTAAAAATGCATCACGAGCCATGAAATTGTGACTTCTGGCATGATCATCGGCCATAGATCTTTTGCTCGTTGATCAAATTCTCTGCTACTAACAGCATATTTCTCGAATGATAACATTGTGAAAATTACAGCTAATTAAATACCTCATCTTCACGTCCTTGAAGCCGGCGCTTCTTCTGTTTTTGCAAATGTCTACCTCGTTCAGCATCATTCAAAAGCTGTAAATCTCCATCAGCATTAGCCATTCGCTCAGCTCTGGCTTCAGATCCTATTCCTTTTTTCTTCAAGGAGAGCTTTTCCAACCTTGGTTGATCATCATCGTCATCTTTGTCCCTGGTTATATAGTAATACATACATCATCAGGTGTTGAATTATGGCTTGATGCAACAATTTCTGACAAATCATGTATCAGAATATAATTTGCTAGACTTCAATTACAAGGCAGGCCAGCAATTCGGATTTATATTTCCAAAAGTTCCTCTATGAATGGCTAAAACTGAGTTCCCGGACGAGAAAGTTGCCTTAAGGGCCAGATTTTGCTGGCTCAATTTTGATCCACGATTTTACATCAAGAGGATACAGTTACAATTATCCGGGAAAAAAGAAAAGAAAAAATGGAAGCTTCCATGCATCAATACTAAGAAGGCTTAAACATGAAAGACTTTAACCCCACTACTTGTTAGGGTAGTAGATGCGTCCTTCGATCAATAAACAGTGAAGATGTAAAATGGAAAATAGCATTAAGGCATCACTCTAAATTTTGGGTGCATCAAGGCCCAAAACCAGCCTCTAAATAGGATAGAACACAAAAATCAGGTATAGCAGCAATTTGTAATGACTGGGAACAGGTGAGAGAATCAGTTACTACTAAAATTCGTTACATCTCCGTTCCCACGGCACCAAGTGTCATTAGCCCCAAAGCATCTGAAGCACAGTGACATCTTTGGTCCAAAGTCAAAACACCAAGCCCCAACTGTCTTCTCTAATGCACTGAAAGTTTGGGTAAATCTCCTGATTATGAGCGAATTAATTTTTCTAATCATGCGCATCTTCTCCTCAAGGAGGAATCCAGATAGTTAATCACAGGATCTACACCGCTTTGTTTCAGAAAACCCTAGTCACCTAAGGTACTCAGCCGCATATATCTAAATTAGCACTTTGCAATCACATTTTACTATAAGCAGAGTCAGTGAATACTTGATCATATAACAGCTTCTTTCTTAAGATAGAGTAAAGTTTGTATGAAGAGGTAAGTACGACAAAACCCCTGCCCACTGGCAGAGCAAGTTGGTTAAGTAGGATAGACAATTTGAATAATAGTGGACAAACATCTAAGATTTCCTTAATTTAGGAATTATGTCCTCTATCTTTACCTTGAAATAGATGTTTCCCGCTCCTTCCTGGCAGAACTCCCTGCATTTCGAGAAATATAGCACAATTAAGTTGGATATGAAGATGAACCGAGTAAACAACCATGCAAAGGAGCACCTACGCAAATTTTCAATTATCTTGTCCTGTCAATGTCACCCGGTAATTTTTAGTAATAATAACCAGTTGTTTTTCTTTTTCTCAGCTGACAATTAAGCTTCTCTCAAGAGTCAAATATATCAAATATAGTGTAAAGCTCCAAGCAAAATGTGACAAGTAAGAAAATAGTAAAGCGATGTCAAAGGACCAGTATAACAATTATCAGATAGGTACGATCTTTCTCTCAATGGTAACGGTGCATTCCGAGGTGTGAAGCGGGAGAGAAGGGATTTTAGAACACTAAAAGCAGGGCTCCAGCATGCAATTGTTTCAGGACATTTCAAGAGTATCCATAAAACAAACTCATTTGTGAAATCTCATGAATGAAATCATTAGCTTTTATCCCCTTATGCTTCTCCTTCCTTGATACAAACCACTGAGTTTAATCTTTCTCATATTAGTTGTTATCATAAGAAAGGAAAATTGACTCTCACTTTTTCCATAATCATTCCTAGAAAAAATATGTGGCTGAAGTGAGACTCATCCTCCCCCAAAATGTCTACATTTTGCTTCACACCAGCACCATTGCCTATATTTTGCGCTTCACATTCACACCAAAAACACTACTATGATGGTTTGGTAATAGCCATTGATTGATTCTCTACTCATGATTTTCAGTTCAAAGACTGATTCGATAAACATAGAAAGAGCAATCTATCTGAGTCACTATGTTTTCTTTTGTCGACGTTTACAGGAGCAACAGAAAAAAGCAAAGTCTTCATGTCGGTGCAACAGTAACTTAATAAATGGCACTGCACTATCGGATGTTAAATCAGTACCATCAGGCAGCTTTGGCTTTGGAGGGAGATAACCCAGCTCCTTTCTTTTCTGAAGTATTTGCCTACGCATTCTTGCATCAAAGCTCGCATCATCATCGTCATCTTCTTCATCATCGTCAATTTCCCTGAATGAATTTGAAAATTCAGCTCCAGACTCTTTCTGCAGCTCTTGTTTCTTTGAGCTTAAAGCTTCTCTAACGGATAATTGGACATCCCTTGAGGTTTTACCATCAGACGAATCCTGAAATTCACAATTGGCATCACCAAGTGTAAATGATCTATGAAAAAACAAGTATAACAGATAGAAAATGTTGCACTTGCATAGAATGCAACACTGCAAATGCAACTCCCCCTTCAGAATGAAGGACCATGGTTGTCTAAAGAAAAAGAAAAGCTATTCTCTATTTCAGCAGCTATTATACCATAAAACCGATTGCTTAATTACCGATTGTTTACTTGGTATATGTTCTTTCAGCAAACGGGGATCATCAAGCACATCGTGACTGCTCTTGATCTTCTGCTTAATAACAACCAATTCCTTCTCCTCCTCTTCAGCTTCCTCTCCAAAGGAAAGCAAGTTCAGCTTTCTACAAAGAATCAGTAAGACAATTATATTCTTGAAAATCTGTGGGGGAAGTTATGGATATCCCTGCTTCAGTCATATCATATAAGTGAAGAATGTCTTACTTTACAGCCTTTTTCTTTGGCTCTTTATTTTGAACATCAGGTACAGTTGGAACCAAAGACCTTACTGGTGCTCTAGGAACAATATCTTCAAAAGGGTTCCATAGTACCTGGCGTAATGAATTGTTATACCGACAAAAAGAAAAGGAAAAAAAAAATTCACTAAGGTCACTGAGAAGCGGGCAGAACTAACTAAAGCAACAAGCAGTGAGCAAACCATCATAGAAATCTGGATTCAAAATAGACCTCTGAGAAGCAGCATCATGCTATGCCCCTAGTTACAATTCTTCAGAGACTCTTAGAAGCATGACGATAACCTACCTCCACAGAGATTATTTTGGGAGGTGGATCCAACGGGCGATCACTCTTGTCAGTTTCGAGCTCAGCTAGTCTACTAAGATTGTATATTGAATCGCCAGTTACCTGAAAATCAGAAATTTATCAGACGACTCGCAAGCTGCATATCGCTCATGACTCATCTCATGTTTACCTTTCCAAAAATGGTATTCTTTCGGTCAAGCCAGTCACAACGATCCAATGTGATAAAAAACTGACTCCCATTGGAGTGTGGTGATCCCGCATTGGCACAAGCCACTAAACCTCTGTGCTTGAACCTCAAACGCGAATGAAACTCATCAGCAAATGCGTCCCCATAAATACTTTCGCCACCTGAAACCACCACACTTGCTGTTGTCAGTGGAAAATCCATGACAAGAAATTTCTCATCCCACAAATACAGCATGAGTCCTAACCTACAAGATCCAGCTCACTCATTACCACAAACCCCAAACAAGCAGGGTGTATAGGTCCAAAATCCACTACATTCATAATAAAGCCAATTGCTTAGGGGAAATAAAAGACTGGACGTCAAAGCAATCCGATTTGACACTGCTAATCCCTAAAACAGATGCTTTTCCAGCAATTTCCACTACAGGAACCAACAAATGAACTTCACATCTAAAAAAAGCTCTCGATCTAATTAAACAATCAACAATGAGGTGTTGCCTGAGGTGTTCCTCAATCTTCAGATTTCATACAATCTCTAGCGTCACATGAACTAATGCAACAACACATCAGCCATCACCAGCAACAATAACTGCCAACAGAACCCTCTACGCTAACAGACTCAACCAACTAGTTTTGCCCAAAATCCCTGCAATTTTATTTCGACAGAGAGACGGAGAGAGAGAGAGAGGACGGACCTGTGCCGGAGCCAGTAGGATCGCCGCCTTGAACGAGGAAGTCCTTGATGATGCGGTGAAAGATGGTGTTGTCGTAGTAGCCTTCGAGACAGAGCTGAACGAAGTTCCTCACGGCCTTGGGCGCTTCTTTCGGCCAGAGCTCGATGTCGAGTGGGCCGTGCGTCGTGCTCAGCACCACCTTCCCCTTCGTTGGCGGCTCCACCACGTACACGGTCGACATCTTCTATCCAATTCTACGGGAGCTCCGCGTAGTGTTCTCAACGAAGGCGAATCTCTGATTCGGAGGATCCTCCGCGACCGGGATTTCCAGGGTTTTCTGGAGCTCGGTTGTGGAAGAAGAACACACAAACGACGCCGCCGGCCGCCAGTCCCCGAATGTTCTCCTTCAATTTTTTTTTTCAATTAAGCCCCTACATCATATAATCTTTTGACATAGCACATTTTTTTTTTGGTCGGAACATATAATCTTTTTGACATAACTCATTTCGCCAAGCATATGATCGCAAATAGATGGCCATGTCAGCACCGATCAGACTAATTGATGAGATGAAATTAAGATCGTCACATTATTTGATTTGAACTGGTGTTCAAAATTAATAATATTGGGTGAGTTAGAGCGAATTCATGGATTTATTTATTTGACGAAAAATAAATAATTTAAAAAGATGCTTTTAAAAAAATTCATTTATCTCGCTTAACATGTTTGTATTATCGTCAATAACTTATCTCTAAATATTTTAGTAAAATAATTTTTTTTTGTTCATTTAATTTTGCAAAGCTGTGCAAGTAATCAATTTTATGACTCTTTTTGTGTTTAGTAAAATGAATGATTTGAAAAATATTTTATTAAAAATATTAACTTGTATTCCTCAAAATAATAAATAAATAAATAATATTTATTTGTCGATATTAATTTATATTTTAATATTTGCATAAACAATAAAAATATTTTTTGTTTATTTATTTTTGTGGATTGATATAAACGATCGTTTTTAAGAAGATATTTTCTAAAATATTTACTTTTTTGCGGGACACACGGAGGTGACGCCATAAGCTCGAACATTGTAAAAATTAATTGTGTAAACCAAAAAATTAGCAATTAGCCATTGTCTTATCCATCCAAATGGTCAGGACAAGAGGGGATGTGTCAATTTACCCGAATCCCATTATCTTCCTAACCACAATGATTAAAGAGGAAATGACGACCAGGTCAAATTGCCTAAAATAGGTTTAAAGCTTCGCGCGCAAATTTGGGCAAATTAGGTAAAAGTTCGTTAATATCGTCCGCGACCGCCAAGGAAAGAAACGCAAAAGACCCTCAAACCTCAGGAACAATGAGCTTTCACCTCATTTATCAGCCTCTTTACCCAAGCCAACAACCGACTGGGGGCTACGGTGGCAAAACCGGTAGCGTTGCCGGCTCTAGCAGAGGAGTCAGGAACCGCGACAGCAGCTGTCGAAACCCCAGCCCCCTCCCGCGCTTGACGGTCCGCGAGATGGCCTTGTTGCAGCAGTCGTCCGACCACAACGCTGCCGGCGCGGGCACTGCTTCTGTGGCCGTGGCCATCGACAAGGACAAGAACAGCTCACATGCCGTGCGGTGGGCCATCGACCATCTAGGGGCCAACGGCTTGGTTATGAACCTGATCCATGTCAAGAACAAGAATTCACAACACAGTAGGTACCCTCGATCTCTCTCTTCGGTTTCTCGAGTTCACTCAGTTCGATTCGCAAGGCGAAAATGAGGATTATGGATAAATTGGATTCCTCGTTTGGTTTTTTGTTCGCAGTCGGTTCTGGCAGTGATGTTGTGCGAGACCAGGCGGATGGAGATTCGCGGGATCTTTTCGTTTCTTACCGTGGATACTGCGCTCGCAAAGGGGTATGCCAGTTCCCTGTTTTCACGAACATATCAAACATTTCACATGTCTGGTTCGGATTTCGGTTTTTTAGACTGTTGAAGCTGATGTTCCATGAATCATAAGGCCTTAATTTCTAAGTCCAACCTTTTAGATGCGACGGCATTTGGTTTTGAACATTTTTATCGCTCTTACATAAATTCAATCGACGAGAAAAGGCATAACGGGTCAACGGAAGATCATTATGGGGAAATAGTCGGCGGCCGATAAACACGAACAAATCAGATACAATCTCTAAGGTAAAAACTTGATTTAGGTACAAATAAAGGAGGTGGTCGTCGAGGAGAATGATGTTGCCAAAGGTCTTCTGGAATATATCGCAAACAACTGCATCACCAGCATTGTCATGGGCGCAGCGAGTCGGAACACGCTCGCCAGGTCGCTCTCTCTCTCTTTCTCTCTCTCGCTCTCTCTATCTTCCCCTATCAAACAGTGATGGAAGAAATCAAGTTAGTTCTCTTTTCCTTGCCATTAGAAAGTTGAAGTACACCGATGTGGCGACCTCCGTTTCGAAGGTCGCACCCGACTTTTGTAGTGTCTACGTGATTTCAAAAGGGAAGGTAGTGTCGGTCCGGCAAGCGCGGCGGCCTGTGGTGAACACTGCGACTCCCCCTAGACAGCCAAATTCTCGCTGCGTCTCTCCTATTTGTTCACCAGAACAGACCAAGCTGCAGGACTCACTCAGGTGGTGGATACTGAATTCAGCTCCTACTCTTTAGAAAATGTACCTACTCATGCGTTATTAAGATATGGAAATCGCACTCGAGGAGTCACCCCATGTCGACGGAACACGAGATTATGCGGATTCATGAGATTGTTTCATGTGACTAATTAAGAGTAATTATGCATTTCAAATTGAGCAATGCTCGACAGTATCGAAGATAGGAGACTCGCTAGGAGTGTCATAAATGGCATCAAAAGTGCTGAGTTCCGTTTGTCCTAATGTTGTTCGATAAATCAGAGGCAACGGCAGGGGAAGAAGAAGAAGTACGGGATCGGACATAATGGATAGGAACCGGGTTGCTGCGGCAAACCTGTCGGTAGACAATCTTGAACTCCGTGGGCTCAGTTCTCCGCCACAGCGAAATTCTCTGTCCGATGAAAGTGATGTTTCAGGGTCTCTATCATTTGGATCGATGGATTTGGGCGGCCAGAGGTTTGATTTCAGCATGGTGGAGTCGGATTCGCCATCGTCTTCCTCAATCAATCAATCTTCTGTAAGCACAACCCTCTAGAGGATTGTGAGGTTACCACATCGGTTTCTGTGTTGCAATCATCTTTTCGAAATGTTCAATCGAATTTTCACTATCTGAGCATAATCGGTGGCTATTTGCAGCGAGAACTAGAGGCCGAAATGAAAAGACTCAAGCTTGAGCTTAAGCAAACCATGGACATGTACAGCACTGCTTGCAAAGAGGCCCTCTCCGCCAAAAAGCAGGTAACATTATGTCTTCAACATTTTGGAGGTGCGCCTTTTTGAAGCTATTGAAAAGGCATGGAATGTAACGGATAGGATCATGGGGAGTCGTACTCTTTTTTTTTTTTTTTTGTAGGCCGAAGAGCTTCATATGATGAAGATTGAAGAAGCTCGTAGGTTCGAGGAAGCCAGGGTTGCAGAAGAGGCGGCTCTCGCTGTTGCCGAGATGGAAAAGGCTAAGTGCAAAGCTGCCATTGAAGCAGCAGAGAAGGCGCAGAAGCTGGCTGAAATGGAGGGACAGAGAAGGCGACATGCCGAGATGAAAGCCAAGCTAGAGTCGAAAGAAAAGGTTCGAGCACTGAGTGCCTTGCACCAGAATGATACCCGATACAGGAAATACACCATAGAAGAAATCGAGGAAGCAACTGACAAGTTCGCAAAGACAAATAAGATCGGCGAAGGCGGATATGGGCCGGTATACAAGGGAAAGCTCGACCACACGCCTGTAGCAATCAAGGTACTGCGACCGGATGCTGTTCAAGGGAAAAAGCAATTCCATCAAGAGGTAAAAAGCATAGTTTTCACAGGATTTGTTCATCAGTAGGCCTGAGGAATGAGAATTAGTGGCGCTGATTCATCTCAATGCATACTGAGATCTTCTCTGGAGGCATCATAATGCTAATTACTTATGCCAAAAATGTAGGTCGAGGTTCTGAGCTGCATGAGACATCCAAACATGGTCCTCCTCCTAGGAGCTTGCCCCGAGTATGGATGCTTGGTGTATGAATATATGGATTTTGGCAGTCTAGAAGACCGCCTATTTCGAAAAGGCAAAACCCCTCCAATTTCGTGGCAGAAGCGGTTCGGTATAGCAGCCGAGATCGCAACGGCTCTTTTGTTTCTCCACCAATCCAAGCCTGAGCCACTCGTTCATAGGGACCTCAAACCGGCCAACATCCTCTTAGACCGTAACTACAAGAGCAAGATTAGTGATGTCGGGCTAGCGAGGTTGGTCCCACCTACCATAGCAGATAGCGTCACGCAATACCACATGACTTCGGCCGCGGGAACGCTTTGCTACATAGATCCGGAGTATCAACAGACGGGCAAATTAACCACCAGATCAGACGTGTACTCCTTCGGGATAATGTTGCTTCAAATAATCACAGCTCGACCCGCGATGGGGCTGTCCCACCATGTCAAAACTGCCATTCAGAAGGGAACGTTCAAAGAGATGCTTGATCCAGCAGTGCCGGATTGGCCAGTGGAAGAGGCTTTAGCATTTGCTAAATTGTCTCTAATGTGCGCGGAGCTGCGAAAGAAGGATAGACCTGATCTTGGAACAGTTGTATTGCCGGAGCTTAACCGGCTAAGAGATTTTGGAAGCAACTTAGGGAGCAGCAGTGGTAATCTTCACAGCCATGGACCGAATTCGACCGTCGTAAGCAGCGGACCTAGTTCTCCCGCTGTAAGCCATGGACCAAGTTCTCCGGCTTTAAGTCCGCGTCAGGTATGACTAGACACTGCACTTGGTTGAGTTTTAGCTTTCAACAAGTTAAATGGAGGCATCCTACATCACATCCGATTCTCATTGCTTGGATGAACAGAAGCATGAACTGAGAACTAATCAGGAACAACTGACATGAATTTGCATTTAAGGCAGAATGATGGAAATGCTGGTTGAACGGATGCATGTACGCTCAAGGATGACATCGACCGACCTTGGAAGAACTCATGATTTGAGGACTTGTCGCACAGAAAGCTAGATGGTATCGCAAAGATCCTGGCCCTGCTACTGCCCCATCAGATTTAAACTGTGAAGGTCGTTCTCCTCGGGGGCTTGTTGAAAGTAGAAATTCAGTGTGGAAAGTGTATAGTTAACCTTTCTCCAGCAGACAATTACTGCCACTTTGAATCGAAAATTTGTGCTGCCTGCACTGACTGAAGGCAACTTTTCTGTTTGCTCTTGGAATGAATTTGACTTTCTAGTTCTTCCTTGTGACAGCAAATCGAAACGGCATTTCCTCCGAATCTCTTGGCCTCGCCATGTCTTATCTTGTTTTTTTTTTTTTTTTTGGGGGGGTGTCATAATCATTCTAATGATCAGGTTGCTCAGACTAAGTAACATAGTAGGAGATTTTCGACGAAAAAAACATTAAAAATTTATGTAATGTGATGATGCTAACATCTGATTAAACTGAAGACAAACGAGATTTCCCCCTGGAATCCGGAATGGAAGTGGAAAAGTTGGAGGCCAACCTTCCAAAGAGAAGCGCGAAGAACAAAGAAGGATAAAAGCAAAAGGTGTGATCTGTGTGGCTAGGACTTGATGCACGAAAAGAGGTGAACGGGTTGTGATATGTGAGCGTCAAAAGCCCAAAAGCAGCAGCATCTGTCAGGCAACTTTTACCTAGGATTCCACTCCATGGGAATAAAAGGAGAAATAAAAGAATAGACACTTTTTATCTCTAGGGTCTCTAAATTCTGTCCTTTCATGTAATAAAGCTCCCCCCCTTTTTTTTTTTTGGGTCCTAGCAATGATTCGTTTCTTGATGGTCCAACAATGGCGATTCTTTCTCTGATTATGCATTAGACATCTTTTTTGGCCTTGTAATCTCGAGTGTTTCATATCAAAATGATGAGGCAACTCTATCATAGAGGGCTCAATAACTGGCCGACAAGAAACTCCAAAGAGAGCGTGCACATTATCCTGATCAATTGACATGAATTATGCGTGATTACGGTCCCACAAGATCTAACGACGATAATTCGATCAAAATCCACTTTAGACCAACATGTGTATCCTAAAAATAAGCCAGACTATGCACGTGGTACTGACTCACTGAGTGGAAATTTGTCCCCATGTCACCACTCTGTCCTACCTTGTGAGCTGCGTCCCCCATTCACAGGTCTGTAGAATCACATCCATAGATTTCAAAGAGGGCTACCGCAAGTCCTCTCGGGTGCAATGGTCAAGGCACTTTTTGACAATACTGTCTCGCACTCCTAGCTAGTGTGCAGGTTTTTCAAGACATTTGGAGGGAAAGTTCTTGGGAGTAATGCCCCCACATTGGCCCAATTAAAATAGGAAAAGAAGGCAACAGCACCCCCACAAAAAGGAAGCATCTGAATTCAACTTTCTGAATCTTCTCTTGCGGGTTAGTCTACAATCAGTAATGCACCAGAGAGTCCATTTGCCTCCTCTTCGACACCAGAGAGAGAGAGAGAGAGAGAGAGAGAGAGAGAGAGAGAGAGAGAAGACTCCAGCTTTACAGAGAAACACCCACCCAATAGATAGGAGAGCAAAAGGGGCGTCTTGCAGATTCTTCTCTAGCTTATGCCAGCTGAAACATCATCTCCAGAAGATGAGTTGGACTTGTCTCTGGTTGAACTCATTCGGGTCTCCAATGGCGCTCAAAGTTGGAGTCTTTACTGCACTGCTCTTGCTCACAGGTGGAGTCACTTCACGGGGCCAAATGCCCTCAACCACGCCCACTACTGGCATGGTTTGCATCAGTGACTGTGCCACATGCCCTGTTATTTGCTCTTCCCCTCCTCCGCTCTCCATGCCATCCTATCAGCCTCCCCTGCCGCCGCTCCCGACGCTGCCCCCGCAGCCGCCGCCGCCACATCATGCCCACCACCATCATCCTCCGCCCGAGACTTACCATTACTCCTCGCCGCCGCCATCGCTGGAGCCTCTGCCACCGGCCCCTCCCGCCCCGGCTCTGCCTACACAGCTGCCGCCGCCCGAGGCGCCGTCGCTCTACCCTTCATGGGACGCTCCGCCACCTCCTTTTAAGTACTCCAACAATGCACCTTCTGGTCTTGGGACTCCAGGAATGGGAGCGGGAGGGCATGATTACTCCTACCCTTACTACTATTTCTATGCCTCGGAGGCTGCTTCTTTAGCTGGTCATTGTCACTTGTTTATGTTGCTGTTGTTGTTTCCATATTATATGATCCTAGGATATGGTTGAGAGGGCATAGACAGAGCGCAAGAATTTGTTCTCTAAGTTTCGTGCTTGTAAGTTTCTGGATGCTAGTTGTTCATAGAAGTTTCTCCGGAGTTCATGTTCCAAACTGCAAATTGGCCCTGTTGGAGACTCCTGCTCACATTTCTCGTCACCGTGCTCGACTCGGTATCTTTCCGAGTTCTACTTGAGTCCAAATAGATCGAATAGATAATTGAGTTGAGCTCGAGTATGCTGACACTAACTCGAGTAGCTGGATTTAGCCATGCCATCGAGACTATACTCGTATATCTCATGCGCGTCGGCTAAAAAGCATGGACTAGTGGACACCCCTCGAGTTCGATAATCTGAGATATCTTTAGTCGGACAGGTCCTTCCAGCATTCGTGCCTCATTTAAGCGTCTTCTTCCACGAATGTTCGACTTGCTACCAAGACAAACACACACCCAAGGAATCAGTGGTCCGGCAACTATATAGCAGATGATCTACATGTCCTACTGTATGCATCCTCGAACATTCGTTTGGATCGGTACCAACAAGTTAAAACGACGCGCGACAATAAACATCAGGTGATCATGATCTCACTGAACCCTAAACTTTTACCTGAGTTGCCTGATATATGAATGCATTCACTTCCTTTGTATTTTCCTGTCGATAGTAGTAAACAGGGGAAAGAAGACAGAAAACGATTAGGGGCCCGTTGGTGAGTTTATGTGGGCCTTGTTGGGCCTGCTAGAAACTATTATAATTGCTATTGCTTCGGGAGAACATATGAAATGAACAGCCTGGAAGATCAGATTGCATTACCTAAAACTCTTGGGAAAATGATATAAATAGTCTCTGAATTTTTTTGTCCGAAATGTAATGTGATCCTTGAACTTTCAATTTGTTTATGTAATCCATGAACTTTGTCCTAAAGTGCAATGTGGTCCTTTGACTTTTACTTTGTTCAATGTAATTCCTAATCTTTTGGTACATATTACATTCAGTCCAAAATGTTCGATGTTGTCCTTGGCTTTAATTTAATGGGAGGACCATATTGAATATTTTCATATAGTTCATGGACTAAATTGCACAAATGCCAAAAGCCTAATGATCACATTGAACAAATTAAAAGTTCGGGGATCATATAGAACTATTATGCTTAAGTTTAGGGACCACGTCGAACAAATTAAAAAGATACCACAATGCACATTGGGTTGAAATTCAGGGATCATTTGTGTTATCATCCCAAAACTCTTCTTCGTTTTGTCCCCCAAAGACTGTTCTGGCCAGCTAGCTAAAGTTGATGATGGACATAATCATGGACGATGACATTACACCCAATACACAAATGTCTGGCCATTTCCGTTTCCATCACATTGACACACATCAAAATCAAATTCTCTGTGGTTTCATGCGAAAAAGAAGAAGTAAAAAAAACCATTAATTTTGTTTACGATGCTCGGTTATGTTCCAAAGTTTCGGGAGGAAAAAAAGCGCGAAGAATATATGAAGTGTGAAAAGTTAGAAAGCAACCGTAATTCCGACATGAGCTCGTGAAAATTTCCTTACGCAAGGATAAAGTTGCGCAGATCTACACCTCCAAATGTTTTAGCAAAAAACCCGTGCAAATGTGTAACAGATTGTGTCCGTAATCTACAGTTGACAATAGTAAGCGAGAAAAGGGTGTATTGGGGCGTATGTTAAGCAACTAATTAACTAAGAGAATGTTACAAAGTTTTCTCGTACCATACGCATGATCAATGCTCAGACCCGACAAACTTCATGTTAAGTACGAAGTAACAAAACCTTTCTGACGCAATCTTCTACATGACCCTAAGTTAGTCAATCTTTTAGGCCAATTGTTATTAGTGATTGGTTTCACGTGTTTTTTCTTCATTCGATTGTCTTACCCCTTTGAACTAACTATACCTGCCAGTAAAATTTACAAATTTATTACCTCGAAGAATGAGGAGCTAACCCTTTCTATCTGAAGATGAAACATCACACGATTCAAATAAAATATCTCCCTTTGATTGGTGTTTGGCTGGAAATAATATTGAAGTTACAATCAATCAAGGATGAGAATCACTAGGATTAGATCAGAATCGAGGAAGAACAAACCCAATCAATCTTAACGATAGTGGAATAAAAGCTCACAATCAATCTCTTTAATTAGAGCAACATATTTGCATCTTCTGTCGCAACGTTTACGGATTTGCTCATTCAATGTTTGCATTTGAACCAAAATTAGTAGGCAAAAATTGTACCGTTAGAATCGGGATCAATAAACATATGTACTTCTCTACAACAAAGCTGTAGATATCAACACATTTACTGAACTTTTCTCTTCAGAATGTAAGTAATTGGTTTCTGTAGTTCACTTTCCATCAGGCACGTGATCATGTAACATTAAGAGAAAATCTTCATGGGTTGTCCTTGAGGCTTTCATGAATCTACTATTAAGGAGTAAAGTCACAATACTTCATTGTGCCGAGGTACAAATTTCCTGTCCATGTAGTAGCGCTTAAACAAGTGCTTGAAGATCTAGCCGTAACGTGAATCCACTGATGAAAAAACAGATCAATGAAGATACATTGCTAACTTAAGCAATAGCATCATACGAGAGTAATGCAGTTAACATGAGTTCTGAGCTATGTTCAAGCAATGAATATCCATGCCCTATTTGGCATGCAATTCTAATTCCATATATCCAGGAAGAGTGATGGTTCTGCACCACCAACATGCGTGATATAATCAGCAAGGAAGCAATTTCAAAATGCAAGTACATGAATCTACACTTCTTATGTCATCACAAGATTCTGGATATGATCTTATCGCTCGCTACTTTGCCGCTTTTACTCTAGCTCAGCGTAGTTCGTTTGAGACTGAGAGTTCTAACTTATGAGAGTACTTCAGTCACATTTGGTCCATCTGGGTTGTGGAAGTATATACCTGCAAAATCCGCAGGATCTTTCTTAACTATGGACATGTCAATCCAGCAAATTAAATCCTATACACGAATCCCTTTTCTTCTGTTCATTGTGAAAGTATATAACTAACTGTAAAGATGAACAGATACAGAAAAGGAGCAAGGGAAGACTGGAATAGATATAGACTATACTGATTCTTGGAGGCAGAAAGATCTCGAGTATGTGGATGTTAAGGAAGATGAGATAAGGAACGAAATTGCAATTGTGTGCAAAGCTGTATAGCAAAACAAGCTAACCAGTGGGAAAGGGCTTGTTGGTTATCATCAGAACAAGGAAAGGTACTCATAATAGTGAATGGTAGGGCTAAGGTTAATCAATCAATCAACTTTTCAACACACTAATTCCATTAGGATAAGAAGAGGGAACCTTTTTTAGGCTCCGAACCAAGACACATACCAGATGGGTCATTCACAGAATCACAAAGACAAGCGATCAACCTATGATAAGTGATTAAGCGTAAGCAATGGCATATTAGCCCAGCTAATTAATTCTATGTTCTTGCGCATTGATTTGTAAATTTTGTAGAGCTATAGGGTAACCAGTCATTTGTAAAGTGAGAACTATTCAATCTAAATTAAGCATAAGCAATGGCATATTAGCTCAGCTAATTAATTCTGTGTTCTTCCCCATTGATTTGTAAATTTTGTAGAGCTATGGGGTACCAGTCATTTGTAAAGTGAAATCTATTCAATCTAAATAAAGCGAAACACCCACTCATCGTTATTTTAGCCAAGAATCTATTCTCAGGAAACAAAGTGATGTTTCTATTGGCTAATGTAATATTGACTCCAATGGTATCAATTGATAAAATAATTAGCCAAATCTCATCAGTGAAACCCACAACATGAAAACCACTTAATATGAAATGACCACAGAAATCTTTAGATTTCATAAGACTGATGAAGAAATCCCACAACATCAGAGAGAGAGAGAGAGAGAGAGATTCATTACATCCCAAAAGCCAAAATGAAAATGAAAAGAGAAATTGGAAAGAACTAATGCTAGGTACTTTAAAATTGACAATACAACGAAAACATGTTAAAGGAAATGACTTGAGAGACTAATGATAAACATTTAAACAGGTAAATAATCTGTCATATCACTTGGGATATCAATTTTTGTAAATTGGTGTTAAGATAACTAGCATTATTGAACCAGAAAAATAAAGGTGTATACAAGTAGCTAACAAGACGAAAGTATAAAATACAATATAAAACTGTTTGCAAAAATACCTCACGATTAATGGAAATTGCCCTCCTGCAAAGAGCCCATCTCAAAATGCATCACCCTGCAAAAACCCCAAAAAGGAAACAGGAAAAGGCAAAACTTCAACACATAAAACAAAGTGAAGAAGAAGGTGAAATTGGACACCCCACCCCCCAAAAAAAAGAAGAAGGTGAAATGAAATATGATTGAAAAGAGAAGCACAAGAAACTGATGGATCTGATTCTCCTGGGGAGTCTACAACGTTGGAGATGGTTTTTCTGAAACAGGAAGGCTAGATCTGCTAAAGCTCAAAAACACAGAACCAAAAAAACAAAAAACAAAAAACAAAAAAGGCCTCGCTACACGCTAATAAATTATTTGGGGAGCACAGAATTCTTGGACACAGTAATTTTTGGATGGAGAAAGTACAGACATTTTGTCATTTTAAGTACCCGAAAAAAAGTACAAGAGCAGGATCTATCCGTCAGTTACGCAAGGGAAAAAAAAAATGAGGAGGGGCAAAATCTTGTTATTAAATTCAAATCAACCCTAGCTTCTTCCACTTCGCTGGAGCAAATCGTCAGCTGTGTATAAAAGGACAACCTCGGAAGATCTGGCAACACCAAGAAAAGAGAACACTCGTTCACCGAGGTTGTACTTTGAAACCTTAGACCACTATAGCAAACAAGAAAAGATGCAAGTTTTTCTGGGCAGATTGAACACATAACAGGCAGAGAAAATGCATCACAAATTCAGACATGCATAAACAAAAGAAGATCATAGAAAAACACAGAGAGAAAGAGAAGGGGGTGACAGACAGAGGGTGAGCACACAGAGCTTCGAGCATGAATTGGGACATGCAAGAAAGAGTACCATGTGTGCTCACTCTCTTCTGTCACCTCCCTTATTTACCCCAGATCGATCTGGCCCGTTCGCTTCGAAGCGAAACCCTAACTCTGGCGTGTATCGTCTTCCTCAGATTCCTCGTTCTCCCACCGTGTTACTGTTCCATTAGAGAGGAACAAGGGGCGTTGTGATGATTCGATGCTGTGGATGAAGAAGCTTGGCGTGGTGGTGTTTATATAGATGGAGAGAGAAGAGAGAGGCTGGCTCGCGCACCGCATAAATGGGGCTTCTTCTTTCATTGGTTGCCCTAATATTTTATTGCTAATCACTCCACATAGAGAGGGAGAGAGAGAGACCACGTAGGTGAAAAAGGATGTTTTCAAAACATCTCGTCCATCCAATATAAATATCTAACATAGAAAGCGGAATATGTAAGTGTTTATAGCAATAATTTCAATCCGTTAATCTCGCTTCTCTCATTTACTCAAAATTAATCGGAATGACTCTTTTAGGTCTATGTGATTATGAAATATCCATAGATCATTACAACTTGGGCTTAGTTCCTCCCGTCTCCCAACGGAGCGGGCCGCAAATCTCAAAAATTATTTTATGTCGAGTCGAGGCCGACTCTCGAGCCCCCAATTCCTATCAAATAATTTTTTTGCTTTTCCATGTAGGAGGGAAATACTATAAAGACTTGTATAAGGTTACCTTTCAGCTTTCCACTAAGTCTTTTAAGGGATGCCTAAGCCTGTGGTATGCTTCTCTTGTTCACCGGAAAAGAATTGAGTTCGGTCACCATATTTGCCCCGAAGGAAAATTTAAATTCAGACACTCAATAAAAGCCCGGCACATCATTTCTGTAAAAGTTAGCATTAGGTTTTGCTAAAAAAGCGTCCTCGACACTTGTTAAGCAAACCAATTAAGAAAATCTCGCGGTTTCCCAATGCATTATTGTTGGGCGGAGGCATATTTGCACACCCTTTTTGGCAAAACACACCATGTTTTTGAAAACTTGACCAAAACAACTTCTGTCGGGAATATTCGGTTAATAATTTGGTGTGCCTATCTGTTTGGTATCTCCTCATCGGTCGCGTAGTCTCTCTCTCTCTCTCTCTCTCCCTTTTCCCCCTCGTTCCCGTGATTTAGCATTCACCATTCCACACACGAAGATCAACGATCCTAACGTTGGACGGTGTCTCTCCGGTGCATTCGCTGCCGGCGCTACTGTCGATATCCTCTCCTTAAACATGATGCTCTCGTGATCTGATCACGCGGGACCAAATTGAAGGGCTACTGCCCCGTCAAGCGTCTGAGGAGCTGATGAAGCTTTAGGGAGCACAAACGGGAAAGATGACACCCCATCAGCAAGTGGAATGAAGGGATGGCACTGTCGATCCAACTCAGCCTGGGCAACACCCCATCCATATATAAACACATGTTTGACTGGATCTTTCGGTCAAGGGTCATTTTGCCATCAAGCGTCTCTATTGCAGAGCCTGTCGTCAAGCGTTCGATCTGGGAAATGAATTGAAGGCTCGTCTTTTTTTTTTTTTTGTACTTTTCAACTGCCGGCTGCCAACCGCATCCAGTGATTTGACCTGCATCGGCCCTCCGACGATCCCCACGCCAGTCTTCCTGGCTTCATCACGTTCGCTTTCTCTCGATCTCATCCATTGCTTTCACTTGTCCATGTGCGTGTCGGAGATATGGATGGGTTGGCTTTGCCCGATCATCCGACTCCATCGAAGAAACCTCAGGGATGGTGGATTTAGTGGTTTTTAGTAAGAAAACAGGGACAACAGCTGTAAAATTTGGATCTTTGCTAAACGAAAGTTGGGTTACTTAATTTTCTTACATTAATTTTTCTTTCACATAGTTTTTGGTGTACCGAGAAATTGAAAATATGGGTACTTTAGCATTTAAAAGCTAACCTGTGGACAGTCACTATAACAAATGGCCGTACAACACTACGATTGCAACTTCAAATATCCCGTGGCTCAAGAGTACTCATGCCCCGAGACAACTAAAAAGCGTTGCCTTATAGATAGAATAATTAAATGTTAAATCATTATTTCATCTAACAACTTAAGTTTTTAGAACAGTTGATAGCCGCGATCCCACTAAATCTCTCATGATATGAGAATAAGAGGTTTAACGCCTAATACTAGGCAAATATACAAGACTAAGCGTGAGTAGGAGTGGTAGATAGAATAATTAAATATCAAATCATTATTTCATTTAACAGCTTAAGTTTTTAGAACAGTTGACAGTGGTCCGCCAAATCTCACATTGCCTAAGAGGCACCTCAAAATAATTTCGATTTCCTTCACTCTGTGTGTGTTGCATTGAATAGGAAAGGTTTAGTCATTTAATTATCGTTTACACGATGGTCTGAAAATAAAATTTCACATAAGGGAGTGCCACCAACGAATATGTAGGTCTATATATCGCCGTTCTCTAATGAATTTGGCTTGCAGAGATTCGACCCAAAGAATGAAGTTTTGGGTCAGTTGCTATGGCATAACCATGCAGGTGAATGCCGATAATGAATATTAGGTCTACATCTATAGCATCCCATGCTGCCACACACAAACGGGAAGGCTTTTCAAAACCCACATTCTCTTCTTTAATCAGAGTATATAGTTGGCGCATGTGGAAGCTTAGCTAAGTAAGATGGCCATACAAAACACAAGCACGTGGAAAACAAAACATTCAATGAGCAGGCACGCCTAACTAGAGGGTATTGACTTTCATGATTTCACTAACCAGATAACACACATGCCAAACAACAGTAGCCTTTTATTCATATCTCTCAATCAGTTCTTTATAAAAGTTCAAAGACAATGGAAGCATTACAAGTTTCGATAACCTGTCCGGATCTAATATCGTCCTTTAAAACTTCATCTTCATCACCAACATCCACAAGTCACTCATTGTCGTCAACCTCACTGGTTAGCTATGCCAATCTGAGAAATAGTTATCTCATGAGGGATGAGCTCAACAGCTCCACGAATAAACGTATAACCCAATATAAGGCAAGCATTGAAATAAGAATGCCACTTCAATAATTGATAAATCCAATACACGCATCACAAGCGATTTGAATAATATTTCTTTTTGAAAATTCGTGAATTCATATGCAATGCAACGTCGGCTCCTTCACAGATAAGCCCATGCAGGTGTGCCGTCCTCGAGATAAACCTCACCCGGCATCTCGCTCCAGAGACATCTCAAGCTCACGAAGAGACGGAGTCATTCTCGACCATCAAAAAGTATCGAAAGACATCCCGAATTTTATCCGGTTCCCGTAGGGTAACGCCGACTCCTTATGAATAAGCCTTTTCCGCTGGTATCCCGTTCTCGGGGTAGCATCTCACTCTAGAGGCATCTCAATGCTTAAAGAGCATGGAGGCATTTTCGATCCGAGATTGAAAGACATCCCGAATTCCGTCCGGCTCCCATGGGGCATCGCCAGATAAACCTCATGGCGGTATAACATAGGATAAATCTCACGATGAGTGTTTCACTTGTTTCATCATGAAATGTCATGCCATGCATATTGTCAACGAAAAGAGAAAAGTTGTATTACCGATAATAATGGATTACACCAATATGTAGAGCTCTCTAATAATGAAAAATACTAAAACACCCTTACTAACAAATAACCCGAATAATTAATGTTTCAACATTCCTCCTCAAGTTGATGCGAAAACATCAAAAAGCCCCAACTTGTTACACAAAGTAATCACTCTACTACCCCGTAATGACTTAGTAAAACGATCAGCAAGTTGATCCTCAGTCCGTGTGTATTCAAGTGTTATTTCCTTATTCTGAATCTTTTCTCGCACAAAATGACAGTCTACTTCAATATGCTTCATGCGCTCATGAAAGATTGGATTTGAAGCAATATACATAGCGGACTGATTATCACAACACAAAACTGAGGGAGTTGAAGATGGCATACTGAGTTCGGACAACAACATCCTCAACCAAACCAACTCGCTAGTCACATGAGCCATGGCCCGGTATTCCACCTCTGCACTCAATCGAGACACAATCTATTGCTTCTTGCTTTTTCAACTCACAAGATTTACCTCCCAAGAACACACAATAGCCATAAGTCGATCTCCTATCAGTAGGACATCAGCCCAATCAACATAAGAATAACTTATGACATTAAGATGTTCATGATTCTTGAACAAAAGCCCTTTACCTGGTACTCCTTTCAAGTACTTAACAACTTGTAGAACTGCCTCCCAACGTGTAGTGCAAGGAGCACTCATAAACTGACTAACAACACTAACAGCAGAAGAAATATCTGGTCGGGTGATCGTTAGATAGTTGAGCTTACCCACTAGCCTCCGATACTTACTCGAATTCTGAAGTAAGTCACCATGTTCTGCATCAAGTTTCACATTAGGATTCATTGGAGTATCAACAGGCTTTGCTCCAAGAAAACCAACCTCATTTAGAATATCCAAAACATACTTCCGTTGTGATAATGAAATACCATCATGTAAGTAGGCCACCCCAATGCCCAAGAAATATAGCAAAGAACCCATATCTTTTGTACTGAATTCTATCTGTAAAAACTGCTTCAACTTTTGTATACCCACAAAATCACTACCAATGATGATTATATTATCCACATATACAACTAAGAGTACACATCCCCTAGGAGAAGTAGAGCTAAACACAGAATGGTCCATAGTACAACGTCACAAGCCAAACCGAATAACTGCATAACTGAAACGGCCAAGCCAGGCACAAGGAGACTGTTTCAAACCATATAATGCCTTGCGCATGCGACAAACACCAGTAGGCTCCCCTAAGCAACAAATCCCGGAGGTTGCTCCATATATACCTCCTCTGTCAATTCGCCATGAAGAAAGGCATTCTTGACATCAAGTTGATTTAGAGTCCAACCATATTGGGCAGCAAGAGAGATGAACAGACGAACAGAAGATATCTTTGCAACAAGAGAGAATGTATCATCATAATCAACTCCATAGGTCTAGGTGTAACCTAGAGCAATCAGTCGCTCCTTCAAACGCTCAACAGATCCATCTGGCTAAAACTTCACTGTAAAAACCCAATGACACCCCACGCTTCTTTCCCATCAGGTAACAGCATAAGCTGCCAGGTCCCATTATCTTGTAGTGCCTTCATTTCATCCCCCATAGCCCGTTGCCAACCTGGATGGGCAAACGCCTCTATAATGGTACTTGGCATAGATATAGCAGATAAAGAAGCAACAAATGAAGAATATGTAGGAGAAATACAATCGTAGGATAAAAATTGAGAAAGAGGATGACGAGAATGTGGACGATAAGACAAACCAGTATATGGAGCATATTGGGAATTGGGTTGACCGACGCAAGAGCCCGTACCTTTGCGCAATGTAATGGGAATATCAGTAGTAAAATCAGGATCAGTAGTAAAATCAGGCTCAGAAGTATTCGGCAGATCAGAGATCGGAACATGATTTGGTGGAGAAGCATGCATATCTAATGTAGGCGGCGGTTGTACTATCTCACTTTAAACAGAACGATGACGTTGATAGGCTTGGTCAAAAAATTGAAAATCAGGCGATAGCCTAAATTCTCCCGCCAAAGGGATAGGGGGCAGTGGAGCCATGTCTAATGATAAAATATCTTCATAAGGAGTCATCTGTTGGTCAACAGAGGAGTAATATGGTTAGTCTTCGAAAAAGGTAACATCTGCCGAAACAAAAAATTGTTGACTATTTGGACTATAACACTTGTACCCTTTTTGAGTTCTAGAGTACCCAAGAAACACACACTTTTTAGCTCGTGAATCGAGCTTATCATGACTAGGACCTAGGCGATGCACAAAACAAACACATCTAAACACTCGAAGTGGTAAAAGAAAAAGTGGGCTCGTAGGATGGAGAGTAGAAAAAGATATGCCCCCACGAAGCACAGAAGATGGAAGGCAGTTAATGAGATAGCATGCTGTAAGAATAGCTTGCCCCCCAAAATATTTTGGGGGAGGTTCATATGAAAAAGTAGACAGCGAGCAACATCTAAAAGATGTCAATTTTTTCGTTCCGCCACCTCCATTCTGCTAGGGAGTATAAGGATAAGATGTCTGATGCAAAATCCCATGAGATGTAAGAAATGATTGAAAACTATTGGAAATATATTCTTTCGCATTATCAAAATGCAAAGATTTAATAGAAATATGATATTGATTAAGAATCTCAAAGTGAAACATACGGAAACAGGAAAATACTTCAGTTCAATCTTTTATTAGATATAATCAAGTTATGCGAGAATAATCATCCATAAATGTAACAAAGTATTTATAATCAGATATATCTTTAACACGGAATGGTCCCCAAACATCAGAGTGGACTAACTCAAAATGACTTGACATACGACTCTGGACACGAGAAGGAAAAGATACCCGATGATATTTGCCAAATTGACAAGCATCGCATTGGATAGGAGTCATAGATGCTGTAACGGGAGAGAAATGACGAAGTATGTCAATCGGTGGATGACCCATACGACAATACACTTGAAAGAAGTCAGAGGCGGTTCTTTTCTCAACAGCAGCAGTGATAGGGTCTTTGTCCAAGTAGTACAGCCCATTAGACTCATGCCCCCTACCAATCACCTGTCTCGTTCGTAGCTCCTGAAAGGCACAACATGTAGAGGTAAATGTCACAAAACAATTCAAATATCTAGTAAGGGAATTAACAGAAAGCATGTTACATGGAAAAGTGGGTAAATGATAAATAGATGAGAGAGAAAAAGAGGGACTCAAGGTTACATCTCCTTGACCAGTGATACGAGACTTCGAACCATCAGCAAGTGTAACAGAATAGGGCAATATAGAAGTAATTCTAGACAATAAGTTAGAATTACCGGTCATATGATTAGAAGCACCAGAGTCTACAACCCAGGAAGTGAGTGTAGCAGCAAGTAAACAAGACGAATTACCTAAAGAAGTCTGTGCCAAAGGAACAGTAGGAGTAGAGGATTCCATCACATGATTGGAAAGTACTAAAGACTCATACTGAGACAACATAATAATGCTAGGCATTTTATGTGACTGATTAGGAACCTTCTGTACTGGAGACTCGACATCAACATACGCTACTTGTGGACGAAGCTCGGGATACAGAGTATGGCAATAAGCCTCAATATGGCCAACTCGCTGACATTGGTGGCAATAACGGGAACTTCCATTATCCCTACTTCTATCACGGCTATGACAAAGAGAAAAATCATATCTTTCACGACCATAGTGACCACACCCACTGCTTCCGCAGCTACCAGATGACTGAGAAACCATTTCGTAATCCGAGTAATTCTTGGAATCACCAAGCTAAATGTCTTGAGTTATTGAGTTGTGTGTCCATGTTTGTATAAACTACCTGAAAGGAAAAACCTGGAGGCTCAACGCCTTTCAATTGGAATGTCGTCCATGTCGCAACACAAGGAACCTCAGAACCCCATGATATGCTTCTGGGGATAGAAGGCGACTCTGACAACCAAAAAAAAAAAAAAATCCACCTTCTAGTAGCTCTACCTTCTCTTTGTCGTAGAAAATAGTGTAGTGCTCATATGTATTGTCTTGGGATACTTTTCTTGAGATTCCAAACTGATCATAACCAGGCAAGCACTGCTGGAGATAATCAAGCTGCGACTTTAAACCTTGCTAATTAGCTTCATATCAACTCCAAAAAAAAAATTCAAAAACAACATTCCATGAACAGATCAATATCTCTTATTAAGGTCATTCAAGTAGGGGACTTCAATGAATTCAGTTTTTTAACAGCAAGCCCGAACTCTAATAGTCACTGAATAGTAGCAAGGTTATGCCAAAACAACAAAGAATTGACCAAGTTGAAAGAAAAACAAGATCTAGGAAGTTGTCGCCAATTTCCTTTCAATGAAGAAAAGTCACGAGAACCTTTTCAGAAGTTGGCGAAGTAAAGGAAAAAAAAAAACTATTGCATCGAGTCAATCCAATCCACCACCCATAGCAGTAAAAATGCCACATCTGAACAAAAGCCCATGGGAATTCACTGGATCCCACATGGAGACAAAGTCAGAACTAGCTAATCCAGTAGAGAAAGCATACGAACCTCCCCCATCACCCAATTTTGTTGTTCAATTGCAACATGAGACCAAAAGAAACTCTTTTTCTGATACACCAATGATTGAACTCCACGACTTGCCCTCCCCATGAGCCAGTCAAAATAAATTGGCACTATCAATGATGGATGACACTTCAACGATGCTGAACGACATCCTTCCAAGGCTCACTAAGGATAGACAACACCAGATTTGGACTCGCCAGCCTAGTTGACGTTGGGCAACGCCAGAACTAGGCTCGTCGGCCTAAGCGATGCGAGATCAAGAGATTCTGGTGAGAAGTGGGTCGGTGGTCGAAGGTGAGTACACGACGGTTTGTGGTGGTGTTTGGCGGCGAACGACAACTATTTTAGGGTTTTGAGTGTTGATTAGGATCTGATATCATGTCAACGAAAAGAGAAAAGTTGTATTACTGATAATAATGGATTACACCAATATGTAGAGCTCTCTAATAATGAAAAAGACTAAAACACCCTTACTAACAAATAACCCGAATAATTAATGTTTCAACACACATATATATTGCATCTTACTCTCATTGTTTCTCGAAAGATTCAATGCAAATGAATGAACCATACAATTCTCAGGATCAATTCTTTTTCAGAAAACTCAATGATGCAAGAATCAAGCATATCAATCGACAACTCAGAATACAATCAAGATTCCAAACTATCGATGAATAGTTCTAAAGTCAATCCACAAAAATTATAAAAATTAGAATCCACTCACCTAGGTTCAGAAATTCCAATTTTCAAAGACGATGAACCGATGACGGATGATTGGCAATAGAGGTGGACAATCGGCACGCCAAACGGCGATGATACATCCGCTAGCTTGGGTGGCCACGGCTTAAGGTAGTTAGCTTGGGTAGTCTCGAGCTACAACGATGGCAACGGTGACAGTCCGACAACGGGTAGTTGGACGACGATAATTGTGCAGTGTATCGACAAAAGTTTCTGACAAGAGCTGATAGAATGAACTGACGTCGGTTTCTATATAATGGATCGATTAGCTTAGGCCAGTCAGCTTGTCAGTAGCTTGTAGTAGAGTCAGTTTCTAACGTGTCGTGCTTACAGTCAACAACTTGCAGCTGCTTTCAGTGTAGTTAGCTTGTGATGTGTCATGCTTGACTGCTTTGTCGTACTTACATTGGATGTATTCTAAATTTCGTGCCAAATGATCCTAAAATGTCAAGTACTAATATGCTCCTATTTTGAGCAAGTGAAAGGTTGCATCATCACAATATCATCGTTCTTTAACGAATTTGGCTCGTGGAGATTCGATCCAAAGAAAGGAGTTTTGGGTTAGTTGGTATGGCATAACCAATTCAACCATATTCCACCAATGCTAAATTGCAAACCTTGAAGACGCTACCAGAAAAATCTCTTGCTCTTCCTCGACAATGTTTCAATGATGATTTGATCTACTGATTTAATAAGCATCCATACAGATCTACATCAGTCCCTCCCTCCATTTTATGGGAGAAGGCTTTGTGCTTAAGGGCCTGCATGATAACATTTTCAAAAGTCAATTTCTTTGCTAGAAGTCAATTTAACAGAGAAATCCGTTTGGTAAAAAAATAGACTTATGGTAATATTTTTTTACTTATGATAGGATTTTTTTGCCAATTTTTGAGAAATATTTTTTTTGAAATTTCTCGGCTCCAAAATCATTTTTGAACCACACTCGCTTTCGCCAATCACTGTCGTCACCGACCAACACTCGCCCACTGCCGTCGTGACCATCGATCACCACCCCCCCCCCCCCCCGCCGCCGCCGCCGCCGCCGACCGTCGTCGCCCGTCAATTGTCGTCGTCGCCGCCTACCAATCACTGACGACCACTGCCGCCGAAAATTTTGTTAATAATATTTCAAAAGTAGAAATTTTCAACTATTACCAAGCGATTTTCTCTATCAAAAGTCAATCTGGAGCATAAGTAGGAAAATCACTTTTTGCTTTGAGTAAAAGTAAAGAAATCAACTTTTGGTCAGAAGTTGATTTATGGTAGAGAAGTATTGCCATGCACGCCCTAAATCTCCAAATCCTCTTTCCTCTCTCATCAAAATTCGGTGTCGATTCTCCAATGGAAAGAAACCATAAACTCGAGATAAAAGATATGTGGACCTCCCTAGTCGGGGAAAGAAACCATGAACTTGAGCATATTCCTCATAAGTTGTGCCAATCAAAATTTGGATATGTTTTTGCTGTGTGTCTCCATGTCTTGGAATACAGCCATCACGACACAAGCAAAAGGTAGGCAATGTGTCCTTCTTGCAAAGAGACATGCTCTTTCCTTAATTAATTTATCGTATCAAACGCAAAATCAGACCATAAACTGGTTCACGAAACCCTAATGGCAG
The DNA here is from genome assembly GCA_028455895.1 of Rhodomyrtus tomentosa. Taxonomy (NCBI): domain Eukaryota; kingdom Viridiplantae; phylum Streptophyta; class Magnoliopsida; order Myrtales; family Myrtaceae; genus Rhodomyrtus; species Rhodomyrtus tomentosa. The sequence continues at coordinate 41,323,468 of JAPCWY010000004.1, forward strand.
GCCCCACCTTCTTAAAGAAAAGAGATTTTTGGGGGAAGGTGCTCTTCAGGAATTGGATTGATTCGGCCAATGAGAGACCAACAGGCCCTCATCAACACATGCTCACGCAAAGATCTAATACGGCGCTAAAGCAACTTAAAGTATATATGCTTTTCTTTTCTTTTTCTTTGCTTTTTTACTGACTTTATATTAGTTTAACACAAATAATGACATGCTGAGAATCATCGACATTTGTCCCGACCAATCCTCGCGAGTGCGTGGTTTGCGGGGACGTCATTGCTTTCAGACATTCGCGAGGAGATTTCGATTCTTGCGTAAAGCAACCTCATTAAACATTTCATATTCTCTATACTAATTTCCATGTACAAAAAAGAAAGAAAAAAACTATCTTTTTTCCTCGGGCAACCTCGGTACGATGTTAAGGACATAAGAGACCGTGGATTCGATTTCTAGTGCACGGCCTCCCGCTCGTTTGCATCGGTTGCCTTTCTTCAGCTCGTGCCGCTTCAAGAGAAGGAAAGCCAAATGGTTCACTGACTACCATCTTGATCTCGTGATCTCGAATGATTCCCCACATGAATTATGTAATGATTTGCCACATGATCTGAAACCCTATCATTTAAGCTAGATTCAGATCCAATTAGAAGGATTATGGATGGACATGATAAAAGCCAAACCGAAGTCATCCAATGGAGATCTAGGGAGGTTGGATCATTAGCCAACAAAAAAAAGGTGGGTCAAAAATGATTGGACGGTGAGGGCTAGGGCTACATGTACAGTTGCAGAAAATGATGCGACTGCCCATCATTCCATCAGCAATTCACTGTTAAGTCTTCATATGTCCAAAGGGATTCCTGTTCTTTGGGTGTACTTTAAGAATGATGGTAAGTGGTGGGTACGGCACAAAATTATAAAAATCTTTCCCCTTTTGGGAAGTGGGTAATTGTTTAATTATGATCAAGACTTTCCCTTTTTGGAGTGGGGGATGAATGGAATGCTTTGGCAATTGGCATACAATGTTCCGTTCCATGAGCACAAAAACCTTTTTTCCCATTTCAACCCTCAACCCAATACTAAAGGAGCAATTAGAGAGCATCGAGCACCAACTATGATGAGCATCTTTAACCCCTCATCCAAAAAGAAGGAAGGAATTTTCATTTGATATGCATCCTGACAGATGCATCATTCTTGATGTGCATCTTTGTAAATTTAATATTTGAAATTGAAATCATGCGACAGTAACTACCATCGCAAACCTCAAGCGCCCTTTTTGGAATCTTGGCCTCATATCAGTTGTGCCTCCCCCAACCAAGGGAAGTTCAAGAATTAGGTCATTGGAAGGTCATGACCTGCATCGTATGGTGCCACACGACCTTTGTGTTGCGCAGATACACAGACATGCAATAAACATGTCTAGACAGAGGGTGTGTGTTTTGATTGCGTGTGCTTTGGATGGTGAGGCAGCAACTCAGATATCACTTCGACGATGGCTCAAGCATTGCGACGGTGGTAATGGGTTAGGCATCGTAAAGGCGGCAACTATGGCAAAGTATACGAGACATATATATTCTCATAGGTGACACATTATCTAGATGAACAATTTTTTTCCCCAAAGAAGTCACATATCCGACTTCAAATATCTCGCTATACATGTTCAGAACAATCATTGTGTATATCAAATCAAAGCAATGACTAGAAATTCAAGAGTTGAAAACTTTTGCTTTCCCCTTCCTCTTCCCTCCTTTTCTCTTTCCTGAGAAAACTGTGTAGACGCATGTTGTGATCCTAGCTTGATAGGATTGAATGCCACTTTCGGCAAAAGCAAGTGACATAGATGATGATGATGATGATGCTCGGTGTGTCTTCATGCTTCTGGCAGTCCAAGTGTCGGTCCAGGGGGATTCACATAGCTTGTTGGCTTCCACCCAACCGTCAGTTCCATCTGTGTGCTTCCAAATTGGCCGGATAATATAAGCTAGATGGTCCCTCCAATAATTTGGCAGGGTGTTGGGAAACTTAATTCTCATGGACCAGTGCCTCTTAATTAGATCTGTCTTTTCAATTGTTCTTTTTCGGCAATCGAAATTTGTGTATGGTGTTCAATTTATAACCAAAATTTTTCGTCGACTCATTTAAGTGTCAAATCGAAAAAAAAAAATTGTATTAAGTGCCAAATTGAAGAAATTATGATCAAATTAATTACATGGCATTTATAATGAAATTTCTAATACGACGTAGCATATTTTAAAAAATTTTGAGCCCAAGCAGACTTCTAAATTTAACAATAAGCTAATTTTTTTAAAATACAAACTTAACACAAGTTTTATTTAAATTATTCTCCACCTTTTTGGATTTAGCTTATTGTACATTTTCTTAAATATTTTCTTTGAATTATTTTTAATGTAATTAAGTTTGTATTTTTATTTTTTAACATTTTTTTATATTTTAGTTTTTTCTATTGTTGGCTGGACCTCCAACGAACCACGTTGGCTTTAGATATTAACAAAAAAAAAATGCCACGTCAGGCCAATAGATCAAAATTAGTACTTAAGTGTTTGTTTTTTTAAAAAAAAAAATTGACACTTGAGTGACCCAAAAAAAAATCATGCTAAAATAAGGGTTGTACATACGTTTTGGCACTTCTCGTGTATTTTCCCATTCTTTCACTCTATGTTTTTGCAATTCTTTCGGCTTCTCTTATGATGTTGAATGTCCCAGTCTATGAGAACATTCATAGAGCCCTCTATCTTCACTAGAGCCGCATAACCAACAGGACAAGAGGCTTTTGAATCAGAGCACGAGACAAATTTGCATCTGGTTAGTTTTTTTTTTTTTTTTTTGGTCTGGTTTTGTTGTCTGTGTTGTTATAGACGGGTCAGATCCACCATTAACCGTCGGTTTGTTTCTTGATAAGCTGCATGTTCGATCCAACTGTAATGTCTGTGAAGCGCATATCCCCCATATCCGAACTCTTTCCCTTCCTCGTTGAGCAGAAGGTGGACAGGATCATAGGGGAAAACCAACTGCTAACGATACTGTCCAGACACATGGTCATATAAATCCCCCTCTTGTTCATGAGAACCGAGATCATGGAGAGGACCATCCTAAATATGGCATCGGTGGTTGTTCCCATGATCGTGCATTGAGGCTTTGATTTTCGCGGGAAAAAAAAAAAACAACTTGAAAACTTACGCGCATGAACTCAAGTATGAGTACTTCACTGCTTAATGATTCTTGACTCTCTAATCCACTTAGGTTACATAGAACAGACTGGTGATTGTTCTCTCGAATTCCATATTTTCCGGTAAATCGCCTGCATTAGGAAAACTCATGGAATGTCGTGGGTGCACCTTCGCCTATGAACAATCGTTCAACCTTATTAGATGTACTTTGAAAAAACAAACAAAGTTTACTATCTGAAGCAAGCAATCTCATTAGAATGCGTAATTCTCAAGAGAACTCGGCATTGAGTGCAGTAGCCCAAAAAGGACGAATGTAAGTAGTTCTTTCATTTTTCATTTGGAAAAAAACGATTCTTTCCTAAAGATTGGGCTTTCGTAAAGATTCCTAAAACTACTAAATGGGCACAGCTCCACAATCTAATGAGCTTTTTTTGATTTGGGGGGGTTGTTTTTGGGACCATCCTTCTTTCCTTGAGCTGTGCCCTCGTTCAATTTGTTTATGCTCCATAATTGAGGATGGTCCCTCCTCACCTCCTTCGCATCCCTCTCTGAGAAAACGGATGTCTTTGGTCATCTGTATTTTATGGGGAAAAGTGAGGGGGAAATTCATCTGCATAAGCTCATGGCCACTTGTAAGCAATTTATGACAGGAGAGAGAGAGAGAGAGAGAGAGAGAGAGAGAGAGAATGGAATAGTTTTAATGAGGCCAAGAGGGCCACAATGGCCCCATTAGTGACGCATTGAATGAGATGATGGAGGCCTGATATGCCAATTCAAAGCAAAACCCAATTGAATTTGTATCAGAATCCCCTTCTGCTCTCTTTTGACCTTTTGCAATATATGCAGATCACGCGTGCTCCTGGAGATGCACAGAGAGAGAGAGAGAGAGAGATCTTTTCATTATGTCCAAGTTGCGTGATCCATAATTGACCGAGATTAGTGGGCATGCAGATATATATTCTCGTGGCTTTCTCCTTATTTTGTTTTCTTTTTCGTTGCTAAAGTATGATCCCCCCATCATTCAGGTTTGATACAAGTCTCGAGCAACCCTATCGAATTGCTGCAACATGGTCAAACAAACCATTGATAAATTTAATAGGAAGAAATAGAATCGGAATTTGAGACCAGAATTCTTCAATTTTCATAAGGAATTATTGTTTACAAATCTTTTCTAATGGTTATCATCAAAAGTTCTCCAAGATACAACAAAGTCTCAGAATAAAAATATCGAATAGCAATTAAAATATTTCTCAAAGGAAAACAATTGGAAATAATGGTTATATTTCTCTTTTTGAGTAGTAGTTTTTAAGTGAGTATTGAACATAATCATTGAATATATGATAGGGCAAAACCTTTGCAGGCAAACATGTTATTCATAAAAGAATACAAAAAAAAAATGTAAATCTAGACACAACTCTTCATGTTCGAACTGTGATATGTGAAAAATTACAACCTAATCGTGCACCGCACGCCGGTATAGTAAACTCCAGCGAACTTATCACGTTGTCTTCATTTGAAAGACTAGAAAAGAATTTCACTAATATATTGCCTGACACTCTCCCATTTTTCCTATGTGAGATAAGAAAGGAGGCACCATTTTGTTTGTTTTACAAATAATCCATTGACAGAAATGTCATGTCCAGTTATGGCAGAACGAAGGACCTGTGTTCATCCATTGCAGGCTATATGAATACAAGAAATTAAATCGAGTAAGTGTCTGTATAAATATTTGATGTGATGGCTCTATGGTTTTGTGTAATAGGTGTAAGCTCTACGGTTTTTGGAGCCGAAAAGAAAAAGTTAGAAACAAGACTACATATTTTTTGCAAAAAGTGAATGATTTAGAAAATTTGTATCACTTGAAATAATTTATTAATAAAAAACATTCATGTCTAAATATTTATGACGATGAAAATATTTTGGTTTTGCTCACTTTTGTAAAAAATCAAATCATTCATTTTTTCACAAAACAAAAGAACTTTTCATTTTCAAAACTTGTCAATTCTACCATGTCTGCATCAATTCTAACCCGCTACAAGCCTACTATACACACAAATTTGTGTAAAAATGTATTTGAAAAGGTTCATTTTTCTTACATTCTCTTATCCCACATATTAGAAACCTGTCTATGGTTCACTTTGTTGTTCGATTCGCTTTTTCAAGTTTGGTAACAAATGTAGATTCTTCATATGGGTTTTGGGAAATATTTTGAACAAAATCGTCTTTTAGTGTAAATTCACTTTACACTCGCCAAATATCTAACACGCCCTATATATGTCGACTGATTCGTCTTTATAATTTGATTCGATTGGTTGCGCCACATACTTTAAGCATTCATATTGTATCGCCCGAAAAAAAGTCATTTCAATTGTTACATTACAAAAAAGAAAAAAATTTGTTACATTACAAAGTGGATTTATGTTTATGATATACATACACAAAAAAATATATTCTCCATAATAAAGTCATATTCAATAATATTCACAATTAATAGAGGCTTAGTCTATGCTTGATTCTGTCAAATAATTGTGTTGCACATAATAAAGTCAATTTCTCTAGAGCACTACTTGTGGAGTCGAAGTTATTCAACCTTATAAGTATGAGTTACCCGAGTCGAGTATATTACAAAGTTTCGTCGATCACAAATATCTTAGATATCTAAGTTAAATTCAATGAAAAAACTTTTGAAATGAATCGGGATATTTCAAAAAATACTCCAGACAATTTTGTTATTGCCACAATGCTATGCATCAAAGAAGGAAAATGAACCAGGAAAGAAACTAAATTAACTTTTATACTTAATTCAACGAAAACAAAAATTTGTCGAAAGAATGTTGTATTCATTAATCAAAAGGATACATGAGGAGTATATAGACTTCATAGCAAAGCAAATCGAAGCAGAGCAAAGCCCAGAATACTACAAAATAAATCCCAAAAATAAGAAGGATCATCAAAGCAGCATTAGGATTGCGAAAGGTCAATTCTAGCGGTATATAAGAATATTGATGTGGAAGTTGGGCGAACAGTCGCAAATTCCTAGAGTTTTAGAAAGCTTTTTGGAGGCATATATAGAAGAACACACACGAACACAAACACACTCTTCTCTCTTTCAATTTCTTGCATATTCATTTCCTTGTAATCGCAAGTCTGATCATTTCATTTCTCTAAATAGTATTTCCTCATCTCAATTTTTTTGTAATTCACATTTTGTTGCGTCCAAGTTCGTGTAGTTTCGTCTCTCCAAACTAGAAACCCGATCCGGCACTTTGTGCTCGAGTGTGGAACCATCGGGCGATCTCGATCGCTCTTCAATCGTCACAAATTGGATCACATCGACACACGAATTTTCGTCAACTCTCTCTTTTGGCACGCCCGCATCTCGATTCACACACAAACACACCTTCCCATATTTCACTCAAGGCAAATAGATCTGGCTTCTTTCTCTATCCCTACACTAACGGTGGCATTTTAATAAGGATTAGGGCGGAGCAATGAAAGAAGAAGCCCCATTTGTGCCATGCGTGATGCACTCTCTCTCTCTATCTCCTCTTTTTCCATCTATATAAACAGTTGGACACCAGCACAATTTCTTCATCTACGGCATCAAACCATCTAAGCCCCTTGTTCCTATTCCAATGGAACAGTAACACAGAGAGAGAGAGAGAGAGAGAGAGAGAGAGAGAGAGAGAGAGAGAGTATAACAGTATTAGGGTTTTCTAGGCCGCCTGTTCTGGCGATTCAGCTCGATGAAATGGTGAATAAGGGAGGTGACAGAAGAGAGTGAGCACACATGGTACTCTTTCTTGCATGTCTCAATTCATGCTCGAAGCTCTGTGTGCTCACCCTCTGTCTGTCACCCCCTTCTCTCTCTCTCTCTCTCCCCTCTGATTTTTCCATGTGATTTTTAGTTTCATTCGAGCTTGTCCTCTGTTATGCTGTTTTTAACATGTCCGGTTCCTTCTCTCTCTCTCTCGTTGCCCTTTTTGAATCTTGTGGAGTAGCAGGCACCGTGTTTTCATGAGCATCTTCTTCTTTTCCCAGGTTCTTTTTCGTGTGATGTTCCATCTTAGATACGAGTGTTGGAATAAGCGAACTGTGCTCTGAGTCTTGGAACCCAACGTTATCAGTCTAGCCTGTCTAGGGTTCCGTCTTCATTTACTATTTACTAATCTCTTGTCTAGAACACTGCCAGATCTTGGTCGTTGTACTTCTCTTTTTTCCTCTGTACGAGCGTTTTAACGGCCACGCTGTAAATTTATCCCAGTACCCGAGACTGCTGGTCCACGGATCATCAGTTGCCTAGGTTTATGCTGTTCCCTAATCGAGCAAAACCGGAAAGGGGGGAAAAAAAAACAGTGAACACGAGGATTTTCTTGCCTGATATTATCACTATGATCTTAGGAAAGTCTCAGGCTTTCTAAATCTTGTTTAGTTGTGTTGATCATAGTTGTTCATTGATTCATTTCAAATGCCTAGATAGAAAGAAGATTACCTTTAGTTTTCTGAAGTATAGATTGTGCAGTGTGCTGGGTCAATTGATGTTGAATCCTGGCTGATTTCGAAGTTTCGGAGATGATTTTCGGTGCTTTATAGAATTGAAAAGTTATCAAGTCAAGTCTGTTCATTCAAAGAAATGAGCTAACACATGCTTGTGATTCTGGCAATTAATCATTCTTACTTTCTCTCCCCCTCGCCCCCTTTTCTCTCTCTCTAATGTATGCATCTCTGATCTGTACATGAAAATTTCAAGAACTTTCAAGCTGTTCTTCGTCATACCTATGGCCGGCGGATTGATTTTCTATTGTACGAAGGATAAGTTGATCGAGTAAAGGATCTTTCTTCTTGAGTTATTCTACCTTACAGGTATGTTTTCCATTGGAAACCTACGGTGATTTAGTGCTTAATTTAACTGATCTGTTTGGATCTCAATTGATTTTGTTCCAGAGTTCCTCCAAAAAACAAGAAGTTTGAAATCCCAGATTGACAAACAATACAGTCTCCGTATATTAGAAGAACTGGATCGAGTTTGAGACACTGAAGAGGGATGATGCATGGTTGAAATCGGACTTGCTTCATTATTTGTGTTGTATTTATATGCTCTTGTGATCAGATTTTGCTGATCGTATAAGGAGAGAGGAATCATGTTTAGGTGAAGAGAGGCGATGTAATTCCTTTGTTCACCTTCTGATGTTTGAGTTTGATACATGGTTGTGATATTGGTAGATTTGTGCATATATATGAACTTTGACTAGTTTAGGGTTTCAATCCTGTATGATCTGATGCACTAGTATGTATATTATATACACAAAGAGATGGAATTTACAGATGCACCAATTTTATGTCAATCTCTTGGTTATCTCTCTTAATCGTAAGAACTAGGGATGAGCAAAAAAAAATCGGGATCCACCTGAACCGGATCGGATCGGACCGGACCCAACTGGCTAATTTTGGATGATTCCCACTAGTACCGTTCTAGTTGTCAGCTCCAGATAGGAACCGTTCACCCGGATCGAACCGATTTATAAAATATAGGTATATATTTTTTCTTTTAATTCAAGCTATCTCTCTCAAATTCTCAATCAAGTGCAACATAGCGTTGCCATTTGCTTTCTTACTCCTGCTAATTTGTGGCAAACTTATTTTCATGTGTGATATTTGATGTAAGACTATGGATGAAGCTTTGACACTTTGTGGTATACTCATTACTCATTAAAGGACGTTCTATGATCATTTTTCTATGAATTTGCCGAAGAAATCATCAAGTGCACCACCAACGCTCATGTCTGTCTTTGTATCCCATGGACAAATTGGGAATGGCTTTATTGGTTCAATCGCGTACAATTTTTTTAAAATTGGTATTGATACTCGGTAGGACCTGTTTTATGGACCCTTCCAGGAACCAAACCGGCGGTTCTTTTCTAGCCGGGTCTATGGAGCGAGCAGATGGTTTGTGGTTCCCATTTTGCGGAACCGATCCCTAGTGGGGGTTGGTCCTCGCTTCTATAGTAAGAACTGTCCATCATAGAACCGATCACCCCAAGTAAGAACTATGCAACCAATCGACATCGAAATGTCTCTTCATTCGTTCATAGAGCAGGCATCTCGGAATAATTCTAAACTTAAGGCTTTCTTAGATATGATGTTGAAAATGTATCCGACTAATGCTTGTCCCGACTTGAAACAGTCATCCTGTCCCGGCTACTTGAATGATAATAGAGGATCACACGAGTTCGTAACCCTTGGCGTGACCTTAAGAATTGACGAGAAGCGAGAGATCGAAACTTGGAAGAGCTCTCGCCTCTCCAAAGAGAAGGTCCTGGTGCCTAATCGTTACTTCAATGTATAGTGTCAGAATCAAACTTAAAGGTACCCAATAAAGGCATACATAACGAATTATAGAAAAAACTTATCAGATCATTTCCAAATAGAGCTCTTTGAAAAATGTTTGGAAGACTTATTGCCCCCTCACGGAAAAAGGGATAATGACATAGATGTTCCATGAACCTTGGCTCTATATGCAGTATGGTCCATCCACTTTACATTGATTCAATTTGTTGAGCCAAGTATATAATAACGTTTTTGAACTTTTAGTTTGTTCAATATAATCTCTAAACTTTTTGTACATGTTCAATTTAATCCACGAGATATAAAAAAATTGTCAATGTTGTCCTTTTTATTAATCCAAGTTCAGGGACGGCAATGAATATTTTCAAACAGTCTATGGACTAAATTGAATGTGTACCGAAAGTCTAGGAGATCACATCGAACAAATTAAAAGTTCAGGGGTAGCGTTACACATTGATTTAAAGTTCAGAGACCGCATTATACTAGAGGCCAAATTTCAATGACAACTTGCGTCATCTGCCCAAACGAAAAGCGCATTTTCAGCTCAAGACATTGGCCCGTGTTTCGCGTGATTCGCAATGACAGCAGGTAAATTTGCTTTTGTTTGAGGCGGCAATCCGTTCCGACGGGTTGGCCCTTTTCCGGGTTGCTAGCCTTTTAAAACTTGGCATAGGATCAGATGTGCTTCCAATATCAGTTCGAGATTGGCGCATCAGAGGAAGCATAGGAAGAATAGCAGCATATGGATGGATTCGACTGCATTCTGCAAGTAAATCAATGCGCCTGTGAACACAAGAATGCGTAATAGAATAGAGCAGATTTATCAAATTGGGCTGGGCACGAGACAAGATTGGGCTCAGTTTTATTCCTCCAGGCCCACTAAAAAAGTGGGCCTAAAATGTAAGAACGAACAATTCGAATGTCTGTTGGGACTATCTTGCATAGCTAGGGTTCATGGGCGCACTTGATCGGGAAAGAGAGGGGAAGGTACTTCGCACAAGCAAAGAGATGACGCTATTTCCCTGCCAAAAAGACTGCAGCCGTTCACTTTTCCTTTGCCAAACTGTCGTCCTTAAAAGGGAATGGTTGATGGGCGTTTCTATGTAAGAGATAAGGCTACTGAATGGGCCGATCCGTGTGTGCTGAACTGACTGATGGTAATTTGCCGGGGGTTGGAAGTTAACGGGCCATGTCTGGACACCAAGCCAGACTCGAAACGGGTGGGGGGTGAAACCAGTTGGAGTTAGCGAATACTTTGAAAATCCTCGTTTCATAACTATGCGTGAAATGTGGGGGATTTGGCGGCGGCGATCCCGAAACGAGGGTCCCGTTGCCTGGTTAGCGGACGGGAGTCCCGCTTGTCGTGGGATCAAAGGGATTATGATAGGCTTAAATTTTGGACTCATTTTAGGTCATATATTATGTTTGTACGAGAGATCATAGTAATGAGTTTTGTGCGACTGTAATTTTAAATCATAATGAAATCTCTTTGCAGGTATATATTGTGGTCGTATAAAAGATTATAATAATGAGTTTTTTTTTTTGTAAGGAAATCATAATAATGAGTTTTGTGCTGCTATAATTCTAAATCATAGTAAAATCTCTTTACAAGGCATAGCCTTTCTGGGGTGAACCTGGAAAAACCTTATGTGTCATCTATTTTTCTATGTGATCGTCTGATTCGGTTTGCAATATATCCATTCAAAATCGAATATTGTCTTCTTTAACAAGCTTTACTCTCTCATATATTGAGATGCATATGTGAGTTGCGTTTAAAAAAAAATCCACATTGAAAAACTGATATGGTATTGAACAGTTAATAAATTCTAGTTTGCTCATTATTCATTACTTAAGTTTTTGAGTGAATGTGGATCCAATTGAATATATTAACGTACTCGATTAGAGCCAATGGTTGATTGCTTGCCCACTCACAAACGTAGTCCGAAAACACATTAAAGAATTGATGTGGTGTGTTGAAGATCGACGAGAAGTTTCTAGGTTTCGTCTAAAATTTGAAACTTGGAGCAAGCTTCTTAATGTTTTATATTCCTTGCGCGTGTTCTAAATATGAGTTGTAGTCGGTGCATCGTAACGGCAAATGATGATCATTAGATGTGATGATTCACCACAAACGTTTTTTTAAGACGTCTGTCAACTGCTCAGTCAATTACTCCACCGACTTGGGAACCACTCGCCATTAAATATAACACGTGATTATATCTTATTTACGAACAAGCGGAGCGAAAGTTAGAACCGAACACCACCCCGGCTCGCTACAAGGAATTTTGTTTACATTGTTTTCGTGCATAGAAACGAAATGCAATATCACGACCCCCAAAAAAAAAGGGGCGTCTACATTTTGCCCGTCGCACGGGCACTCTTCGAGTTTAATCATTCATCTAGAGTTATGGTGGATCAAATGATTCAATGGACAACAACGTGCGATGGGGCCTGTCCTGACTCCCTAATCGCGTTGTTTTCTTGGCGTCCACTCTTAACTGATGTGACCCGATCGGGTCGACCGCTTTCGTTTTTTTTTTTTTTTTTTTTGCTCGGTTGCTTCGTGGGGCCCACGCGGCGCTAGTCGAAGCTCACTCTGCCATAATCACACGCGCGGCAACTACCCCGCGTGCGGTGAGAAGTGGAGTTAGCGATTCGAGATTCGCCAAATACCCCGAAACGAAAAATAGTAAAAAGTCTAACCGAGAAAATATGTCATGTATAAAGACGCTCCGTCAAGTATTCAAATGAATACAACGCTCCTCGCACGTGCTTCATTACTCACGTGGCGAGAAATATTGATGGGGACGTGATCGTTTACGCTTCGGCAAAAATTAAAATGCCCGCCAAAATTTAAGGATATTATTTAGATTTTAATAGTAATATGAATTAAATAGTAAAAATCTATGGATTTCTTTAGATGGTCTTGTGGCTTCAACTTCAAGTGCATGCGCCAAAGAATCGTAATTCAAAAATCGTGCCCTTTTTTCCTATTTTGGAAGGGAAAATTTCAAATAGGTTTGAAATTGCTCTTATGTTTTCAAAGAAATGCTCAAGTTAATCTTGTTTCAAATAAAGTCATGAATTGCCCTCATTGTTTCAAAGAAATCACCTGACCAATAGCATTTTTTTCATTTTTATTTTTGCATTTTTTTTTTGGGCCCTCGAAGCTTGGAGGCGAAGGCGAGCCTCACTTATGCCAGATCTAGGCAAGGCCGAGTGGAAAAAAATAAAATAAAAAAGAGTAAATAACGAAAATACTCTTGGTCAAATCCTTTTGTGATACTATAATGGCTTTTCAGGCCCTTATTTAAAATAAACTCTACTTCAAGCTCTCTTTTTTTTAGAAAATAAAGATACTTCAAGCTTTTATTTGAATTTTTTTTTTCTTTTGGAAAGAGTTTTTGGCCTGTTTAAGAAAAAATATTGTCCGAAAAATGTCTATCTTTTTTTTGGTTAATGCTACAAAAAACTCCAAATCAGTACACATTTGACAAATTTACCCCAAATTATTTTTTGGACCACGAAAAATCTCAAACTGATATATATGTGATAAATTTACCCCAAATTATTTTTTTAATCATAAAAAATCTCAAACCGGTATATCTGTAATAAATTTACCTAAAATAATTATTTTTACTATGAAAAATTCTAAACCAATACACATGTGATAAATTTATCCTTAGTTAAATTAGATTAATTCCACGAAAAATCTCAAATTGATACACATATGATAAATATAGGGTTAAAACCCCAAATTGATACATCCGTGAATTATACGAGTCATCTGATTGAGCAATTTGACTGTTAAATTTTGCGAAGACTAACGGAGTTTAAATTTGTTACAAATATAAAAATTTGACGTAAATTTGTTATAAGTGTATTAATTTATAATTTGTTATGATCAAAAAAATAATTTGAGATAAATCAATCATAAGTGCATCAATTCCAAGTTTTTTGTGGTATCAATTTTTTTTTTCCCGAAAAAAAAAAGCCTGTGGTCTTGGACATCACGTTTCTGCCGAAAATGTAGCAAATTTCCATGCGCGAAACCTGTCAGTATTCTCATTCTAACCGCCTTTCCTTTGACTATTAACACAAAAAAATAAAAGGAAAATGTTAATTAAATTAAACCCACAATCCCCAACAACAAAAAATAAATAAAAATAAAAAACCCACTAAAATAAAGTAAATAGCCGCAACCCCCCGTATGATTGCCCGGCGAGCGCCGTCCTAACTTGCTTTATTTTTTGCCGGCTCAATATAAAAATATTGTGACTCATTATAACTGTGCGATTAGTGGATAAAATAGAAGAAACTAAAGTCCGAACATTATTAAGTACCTATCGGTAAAAACGGACCAAATTAACAAGTGCCACACTTGCTTAAATTTATTCGAAAAATTAAAATAGGGCACTTCTCAGGACACTTTATAAAATGAAAGGATCCACATAAAATCACTCAATTTATGTAAGAAAATCACAATTCCAAAGGAACATGTTTATGCGACAGTTTTATTTTATCTGCTGTGAGATGAACCACAAAAAAGCGAATAGCAAATGATGAAAAAAACTTATCGCGAGGTCTTCCACTCTTTCAAGAATTGTGATCGACAACATGTTGTTATTCTCATAGTCTCTAAAAATCCGTTATACTAACGACCAAACAAACAAACAAACAAAAATTGTGGCTAGACAATTAAGAAAACAGTTTGGGGGTATTCTGAAAAATTGAAAATACTAAGGTAAAAATCATTTGTGCATTCCCAATACAAACTTTGCTCCATTATTACGAGCTATGTATTTATTTTGTAGTTGAGAAATATTATTCGAAACGTAATCGTTCTTGTGATTTAAATAATTAATTATCTAAAAGGGATTTCATTATCGATAATAATTTACGTATAAATAATTTCATTGGTCAGGAAAATATATTTTTCGTTCGTTTATTTTTATAAGCAACATGACCTATCAGCTTTATTTTTTCACCGAAAAAAAGAGCGCAAGAAATGTATTCATTTTTAATACAATAAAGATTTTTATTAACATAAGAAGAATACAGTGCATTGCAGGCTCCTCCCTTTCCCCCATCATTGTTATTCTCTTCTCCTCCCCCTCCTCCTCTCATCTGCCAGTATCAGAAACCTCCGAGAAAAAAAGAAAAGTTTGTTTGTTTGTTTGTTTGTTTGTTTTTTTTTCTCATAAGAACACAATCAGAACCCAACTCATACTCGTCCCATCTCCACAACCATGGAGGACTACGACAGACCAGGAACCTACGGCTATGGAGGCAACAGCCAAAACCACAACGCCAGCAACAGCAGCAGCAGCAGCAACAATAACAACATGCAGTTGCAGGCCTACTATGGCGGGCCCCATGAGCTCAGGTGCTACAGTGCCTACTACGCGCAGGCCCGGACGAACGGCAACTTCCATGGCGACAATAAAGGGAGGGACTTTAAGCTGAAGAAAGGGAAGAGCACATCTGGGTCAGCCTCGAACTCCTGGAGGATCGCCGATCCCGAGTTGCAGAGGAAGAGGAGGGTCGCGAGCTACAAGATGTACGGTGTCGAAGGGAAGGTCAAGGGTTCCTTCAGGAAGAGCTTCCGGTGGCTCAAAGACAGGTACTCTCAGGTAGTCCATGGTTGGCGGTGAATGGTGGTGCTCTTGTGAGGTCATGGCGTTGGTAATTTGTTTTGTTCTTGAATTGGACATTGCTATGGTCAATCTTTAGGGAATTTGGACTGATATGGTGGAGGGAAGCTGTAAATTTTGGTGATTCGCGGCTTTGATGATTCCTGGCAATTTTTTTTTAATATTCTTTCTGTGCTACACTAGATGTTACAGCTCTCGCAAGTGTTGAAATTCAGATTTATGTTTTGTGGAGAGGGGCCAGTGCTCTCTTAATTCCATGGCAAGTGCTTCAATTTGTGATGATGGGCCTGAACATTCTGTCATTTTTAAGGTTGTTTCATAGCTTGCCTTTTATGGTGTTAAAGGAATGATAATCTGAGGCGTTATTTAGCTAGTATTGCTCTTTCTCCCACAACGGGGATCTAAATCAGGCCGCGATGTCTTAATGTAGCACCTAAAAGTCTATTATGCATCTAAGTTCAGAATGACACTTCTTGAGTCAGATCAGCATAACGCGAGGAATGTATTAACTAGGGCTACAGCTCTCAATTTCATTCATTAGGTTCTGAAATTTGCGGCCATGACGAGACTTAGGCGCTATTCTCAGATCCTCTCAGCTAAGTTTGGGATGCAGCTAGGATGAGTTATGTTCTTGAACTTGTGAATTTCTTAGTTAAGCGTCGGCGAGATACCATTGCACTTTAGTCTTCATGAGGTTTTCATGAGGTCCTAAGGGCTTCCTATGACCCAGGTGCAGATAGCACCTAGACTTTGATCGTGAGTCTGTAATCAGCAGTCTCGTATTGCTCATCTTAGTGCCTTCGTTGGTGGGTGATTCCGGTTGTCTGCGATTGTCAATCCTTCTTAAACTTCTGTGTTTTGCTGGTGAAAGCCAGGAAAGAGGGGGCTCATCTGGTGAATTTATGTCTACTGCTTCAATTACTTAGGTATGCTCTGAACTTTCTGCGATGGAACTCCACACAGAATTTCAATGATGTATCACATAACTCAATCCATTTCTTCTGTGATGGATCATTTTTAAGTGTTTGCCTTGACACCTTGCCATTGCTTATTCATTTGCCTATTGAGTTTCCTTTCTCATCCTGTGCCTCTCTTCGTTTATCTTTCATGCTTTTTGGTAGCTATCGTCTTTTCAAAAGCTCAACAAATTTAGCTACCTAATCTTGAGTCTGTGGACACCTAGTATGGTACTAGTACCACACCTTAAATAACCTCGGAACTTTGAGTTCTATCGTCATAAGCTCCAACACCTTATCAGTGGGCTGCTGCTGATGCTCCTCCTGCTGTTGCTGCTGCTTCTTCCCCGGCTTTCAGTTGCGCACTATTCATTAGGCAAGATCATTTTCTTGCTTAAGTAAGTCGTAAGCGACTTATCCGATAATGATTGGCTTATGCAGTCGGACAGATCAACTGTGATTTTATTTTTCCTCCTCCAACTTTTTCACCAACGCTGATTTTCTTATGCTGAAACATGGTGCTCGAATCTACTGTATCATCGACACAATCGTAGCATAAACGAGTTCATTTTCTTGCAAACTGTCGTTGTATTTGTATCCTTGTGATGATCAAGCCATGCTATCAGGTCCCGTCTCTTGAGTACCTTGATGATGCATCTATGTACTCTCTGGGATTCATTTGAATGTCGACAAAATGTGACCTATCTGCTCAGCTCTTCATCTCTCCTTCCATTCAAATTCCAGGCTTTTGGCATTTTGGGAGGATCTGCAAGAATAATGTGACCCATGTGACACTATTATCGATGGTTTAATAATTCATTATATGCTAAATCCACTGATTATGAAAAAGTGGAATTAACGTGCTTTGATCGAAGGCACCTATTGAAGATGCACCTTTAGGATAACATTTCAAGTTTAAAAGTAGTCTGGTTGATGCACGGTTGTTTTTTTTGTTAGAAATAACGTGAAAGAACATACGGTTAAGGGAGAGGAATCAAATTTTTCATTGTCCGCGTTTTCTACATCAGTGACCACTTGAAGAATCGCTATTAATAAACGTGCATCTTCATCCTTATTGATTGTGAAAATCATGAAGATCGAAAATCCATCGACGGTTGAATTTTCGCATGAAGTTTACGTTTAATCTCTTACGGTTGGTATGACAGCGATGCTTCAGGATCTCATGATTTTCTGATTAAATATAAAGTTTATATGTGTGTAAGGAAGGCTTGATGAATTTAATGTTTATGGATGAATTTTTGTGGGGTTTTCAACGAATTACAAATTGGGCAATTTTCGGATCTTAAAAGAAAGCGCCCATCCCGGCCAGATTACAGCCACCCGCCACCCGAAATTCGTATGGTAGGGTCGCACCATCGTGAGCAACAACAGCCCTTAGTGAATTCGGCATTATGGCGAGCGCCGTAGGCGAATTAAGTGGAGAAAGATTCGTTGGTTAGGGTTTAAGTTTGGTTGGTTAGGGTTTATGTCCGATTGGTTTTGCTTAATTAAAGTCCAATTTCTTGGTTTTTTTTTTTTTGCCGATTCAAGGCCCTGTGTGGTCGCGCCGATGAATTCTTTGGAAGCCATGTTTCAATTTTGTCTGAAATTGGCTGTCGGTGAAGACCAACGACAAAAGTCGGGGCGGAATCCGGCGGGGGAAAAGGCGAGCAGGCGTGAGACAGGTAGAGAAAATCGCATTCTAGAAGAAGAGGTTTAAACGCGTGGGTCAACGTGCAAGTCCACTTCCAATGCACATGCCTGTTGAATAAAAAAAATAAGAAAGAAAATTACAGTTTTGTCTTTTTTTGTAGAATTACAGTTTTACCCACTGTTTTGTCCTTTTCCACAAATTATAGTTTCACCCCTGTTTTGTCTTTTTGCGACTAAATTATCCCTCCCTGGTCAAATTATGATTCCGTCCTTGACCGAATTAATTTGCTATTTTTCCCTCGAATGCTGAATTTACCATTTTGCCCTTGTCCGAATTAAAGTAGCCGAACCTTAAGTTTCTTGGGTTTTTGAAATTGATATTATTTTATTCAATTATCCGCAATTATTTGATGTTATGTTTGAACTTGATATGTGAAATATCGTTACTGATTTCGTGGATATATTGAAGTTAATTTATTATAAAAATTTTGGGGTTAATCTAAAGATTAATTAATTTCTTATAATTCATGAAAATAATGGTTGGTAATTCATATGTCCTATTAGATTTATTTGTATATCCAAAAATAGCAAATAAATTTTAATGAGATATATCCATAGTTGCCAAATAAAAGTTGTTAGCATCATTATGATTTAATATATGTTAATGAATAATAGGATCTCCCAAAGTAAGGAAAATTATCAAGAAATTTCTAAACATATTGTAATTATGTCAATTCAATTTTATTTTATTTTTTGCTGATTCAATCCTAAATTTTTTATAATTGTGGCAATTCAGTACATCAAGCGAATTTTGGCTGGCCGGCGCGGATGAAAACATTAGCCTTTGATCCAATGTTTTAATATTTTTTTATATTTTTCTTTTTTTTTCTTTTCTTATTTTATTTTTTTCCCTTCCCTTCCCTTGCCGCTGTTCTTCGGCTTCAAGCCTTCAATTGAACCGGTTCATCCAAGAAGAAGAACCCAAACCACTTGCAGGCCGCGAGTACGTCCTCAGAAGATCAAAGCTCCTCGAAGCTCCTTCTCCATGGTCGTCTCCTTCGACCCAAGATCTCTTGAGTCATTTTTGTTTCACTCTTCATTTCGCTCTCCAAAGCCGATCAACATGCCCAAATTGAGCGACAAATTAGACTCCCAGAGCTCGTCGAAGGAACCAGTCGTGCAGCTTGATCGACTTCCATAGGTACAAAGTCTACAAGACCGAGTCCAAACAGCGAGTCGACATTGAAAGCGGCGGCGGACGCGTCGAACCAGATGGATGACAAGAGAAGACAAAGACGACGCGTGAAAGAGAGGGAGAACAAGACTCCGAGCTTCACGAAGATGGAGCCGACGAAGCAAATCAGAGTCAAAGTCAAAATCCAGGTCAAAATCATTCGACCAGGAGCTGAGCAGGGACGAGATCTCACCACCACCGTCGGGTTCAAGCCCCTAGACGCTGGAAACTTTGATGAAGGCCGACGGACGGCTGATAATAGGCTCGAGTGGAGGCAAATGGGATGGAATGGATTGGGCTGCTGGGAAGTCTGATTCATTGCTCGATTTGGGCGTGTTGATCGGCTTCGGGGAGCAAAAAGGCATCGACTCTAGAGGTATCACGGTCGAAGAGAATGACGACGGAGAAGGAGCTTCGAGCAGCTCCAATCCTGTACTCATGGCCTGTAGCTGGTTCGAGTTCTTCTTCGACTTCTGCAGTTGGAGCCAAAGAACAAGAAAGTTAAAACCGATGAACAGGGAAGGGGAAGGGAAGGAAAACAAAAAAAAAAAAAAATAATAAGAAAAGGCCAAGAAAAAAAGGAAAAAAATCATAAAAATTCACAAAAATTGTTAAAAATACCGAGTCGCCGGTCGGCCGGCGTCCATATATGTGCCGACCGGCCAAAATTTTTCTGATGGACTAAATTGGCACAATTGCAAAAGATTTAAGACTGAATCAGCAAAAAAAATTACGACTAAATTAACACAATTGTAATATGTTTAGGATTTTTTTTTTGGTAATTTTCTCCCCAAAGGAGAACTATGTTATACATGTAATGTTTAATTTGAATCTGATTGTGATATTTTCAAAGTGTTAATATATGAATATTTTCTTGCACAATCGTAGTATCTGTACTTTTCATTCACACGCTTTGTCTGTTCCATTATTCAATTAAATGAATTTCTTTAATTGGAATGAGCAAGTACAGTTTCACTTAGGTATCCTGGATCTTGATTTGGCACTTCAAATTGAGAAACTAGCTGCTATTATTGATGAAAGTAGCGATGGTGAAATGTATTTCCATAAAGCTTAGGAAAGATCGAATAGACTAAGCTTAATGTTCATTCGAATAACAATAGCAAACAATTTAAAGACCACTTTTCCCGAAACTAATTGTGCAAAGGAATTAATGAAATTTATGGAAAAACGCTCTCAAACAGCTGATAAGTCGCTCACTGATACATTAATGAGTACTTTGACCACCCTGAAATATAATGGTTCACGTACCATGCATGAGCATGTACTTGAGATGACAAATCTAGTAGGAAAGTTTAAGAATTTGGGAATGAACGTGGATGAGTACTTTTTAGTTCATTTTATACTGAATTCCTTACCTCATGAACAATATTGGCCATTTCAAATTACTTACAACACTATAAAAGATAAGTAGAATGCAAAAAAATTGGCCAATATTTTTGTTCAAGAGGAAACAATGACAAAGAATCAAAAGGCTCATTCTGTTCGTCTCTTAAGTCATCAAGAGCCTTAAAAGAATTTCAAGTGAAAAGGTGAGAAAGGTAGAAAGAGTAGGAAGAAATAATTACACATCATGAATGAATTTTCTAAGGTTTTTCAAATCCACAAAAAGGAACACAATCTAATCAAGTGTCACTTTTGTAATAAAATTGGACACTTGAAGAAGGATTGCCTGAAGCGTAAAACTTGATTTGAAAAGAAAGGTAAGTCTTATGCTTTAGTATGTTTTGAATCAACCTTTACTAAAGTTCCTCATAATACTTGATGGATTGATTCGAGTGCTACCACTCATGTTTTCAATACAATGCAGGGATTCCTTATAATCCAAGTCTTAAAGCCAAATGAGAATTATGTGTACAAGGGGAATAGAAACAAAGCTCCAGTTGAAGGCATTGGCACTTGTTGCTTTGTCTTAGATACTTTACATTATTTGGATTTGTTTCAAACCATTTATGTATCTACCTTCTCCCGCAATTTTATTTTTTGTCAAAACTTGATGTAGCGATTTTATTTTTTTTAAAAGTTTGGTTGTGGATCTTTCACTTTGTTAAAGAATGATAATGTTGTTGGAACTAGAATCTTATGTGATGGTCTTTACAAGTTTAAACTTGATAATGCATTCATTGAGACCATAATGACCTTGCAACGTAATGTCAGCACTAAACACAGTTTAGTGGACGAGAATGCTTCTTATTTGTGGGATAAACGTTTAGATCATATATCCAAAGAAAGGATGCAAATATTAGTGAAGAAAGAAATTCTTCTAAATTTGGATTGATCTTGGAGTGTCTATTGATTGTATTAAGGGTGGATAAACAAAAGACATCAAGAAGGGTGCTGCAAGAAGCACATAGCTTCTTGAAATTATATAGAATGAACTATGTGGTCCTTTTGATGTTCCGTCTTTTGATGGAGAAAGTGGTTTTATCACCGTTGATGATTTTCACGTTATAGTTATGTTTATCTATTGTATGATAAATTTCAATCAGGGAATGCACTGGACAATTAGAGACAAAGGTGAAAGTAATAAGGTCGGATAGAGGTGGTGAATATTGTGGAAAATATGATGAATCGAGATAATGTCCGGGTCCATTTACTAAATTCCTTGAAAGACATGGTATTTATGCTCAATACACAATGCTAGGTACACTACAATAAAATTGTGTAGTAGGATGGCATAATCGTATTCTAATGAAAATGGTTAAGAGTATGATGAGTTATTTATCTTTACACTTATCTATGTGGATGTATGCATTAAAAACTTCTATGCACTAATTCAACAGGGTTTCTAGTAAGGCAGTTCCAAAGACTCCCTTAAACAGTGGATGGGTAGGAAACGTAGTTTATGACACCTACATATTTGGGGTTGTCCAGCTGAGTACGTATTTACAATCTACATGAAAAGAAATTGAATTTTAGAATAACTAGTGGTTATTTCATTGGTTAAGTAGAAAAATCCAAAGGGTATACATTTTGCTGTCTTAATCGTAGTACAATAATTGTTGAATCTGAAAATGCCAAATTCATTGAGAATAGCAACATTAGTGAGAGTGAAAGAATGCGTGATGCTACCCATCTAGCTCAGTTGGTTAGAGCGCACTTAAGATTGTGTGGTTAGGCGCACTGGTCTCAAGTTCGATTCCCCATACGAGCACTTGTGATTTAAGTGAGGGGCCATGACTATGGGTTATTGTGCTAGTTTCTCTCTAGGAATAGTTGAGGTGCGCGCAAGCTGACCCGGATACTTTGATATTATATATATATATATAAAAGAATGTGTGATGCTTGCATTTAAGAAGTTAGGGTGGAGGTTCCTTTACCCAAAACTTGTGAAGTTGTTCTTGATATTATTGTTCAACCAAATAATAATCAAGAATAATAAATAAATGATTAATCACTCCATAATGAACATGTCAACAATGAACCCATAAGTTGAGTCACCAGAAACAATATTAAGAAGGTCTCAAAGAAACATGAAGTTAGCTATTGATGATGACTGTGGTTTATCTACAAGAGTCAAAAATTGACTCGGGAATTGGTAATGATCCAGGTTTATTTTCACATGCCATGGAAAGTAGTAATTCTACAAAGTGGTATGATTCCATGAAAGAAGAGTTAAAATCTATGGATCATAACCAAGTCTAAGATATTGTTGAATTCCTTAAGGGATGGAAAAAGGTCAGATGTAAATGGGTCTTCAAGACCAAGCGCAACTCAAAAGGTGATATTGAACGGTATAAGGTCAGACTTGCTGCTAAAGATTTTACTAAAAAAGAATACATTAATTATAAGGAGACTTTTTCACCAGTCTCTAAGAAAGACTCACTTAGGGCGCGCACGACAGCATTTCTATTCCAGAATGAATTTTTGAAACAGAAATAGTTTTTTAGTTTTTCTGTTTCTAGATGAGTTTTTGAGCAAAAAAAGTTCATTTGATAACGGCATAAAATTTCTAATTCTAGAATAGAAATTTATTTGATCGAGGTGATGGCGACCGGTGGAGGCCGACGGGCGATCGGCGGGCGATAGGCGACCGCCGGCCGGGGGCGAGGTGCGACCGGCAAGGTTGGTCGTCAATAAAGATTTCTATTTATATTTCTCTGAGAAGTAACTTTTTTTTGTTTCTCATTTCTACTTCAAATCTATTTCTGGAATAACTTTTTATTCCAAAAATAGTTTCTTAGAATTGCGTTATCAAACGAGTTTATGTTCCAAACTTATTCTAAAAATAGGTTTTTGTTCTAGAAACTATTTCTAGATAGTTTTCATGCCCACCCTTTGAATTTTGCTTGCTCATTTCGATGTAAAGTTACACTAAATAGATGTGAAAACTGCATCTCTTAATGGAAATGTAGAGGAATAGGTTTCTATGGACCAACCTGAAAGCTTTTCAGTTAAAGGAAAGAAACATATGGTGTGTAAATTAAAAAAGTCAATATATGAATTTAAACAAGTTTCCCAATAATAGTATCTCAAGTTCAATGATAGCATAATCTCTTTTGGTTTTAAAGAAAACACCGTTGATATATATATATATATATATATATATATATATATATATATATATATATATTTCTAATTTTGCATGCTGATGATATTTTTCTTGCTGCTAATGATCTTGGCTTGTTACATGAAACCAAGAAATTTCTTTATAAGAATTTTGAAATGAAAGATATGGGTGAGGAAATGTATGTGATAGGAATAGAAATATTTCGCAATAGATCACAATGATTGTTAGGTTGTCTCAGAAAGACTGTATTAATAAAATTCTAGAGAGATTCAATATGAACAAATGTTCAGCAGGAATAATTCCAATTCAAAAAGAAAACAATTTTACCTTTATGCAATGTTCGAAAATTAATTGAAACGAGAGCAAATGAAAAGTATTCTTTATACATATGTTGTTGAGAGCTTAATGTACGCTCAGACTTGCACCAGACCAAACATCAGTTTTGCCGTCAGAATGCTGGGCAGGTATCAAAGTAATCCAGGATTGGATCACTGGAAAACTGCAAAGAAAGTTCTTAGATAATTTCAAGGAACGAAGAAGGATTACATGCTCACTTATAAAAGATCCAATCATCTTGAGGTGATTGGATATTCAGATTCAGACTTAGCTTGGATGCGCCGATACAAGGAAATCAAAGTTTGGTTATCTATTCCTTTCGGCTGGAGGTGAAATTTCATGGAAAAGTGCAAAGCAGTCAGTCATTATGCATCCACTATAGAAGCTAAGTTTGTGGCATGCTTTGAGGCCATTGTTCATGAGTTATGGCTGCGAAACTTTATTTTAGGGCTTGTGATTATTGATAATATTGCCAAGCCGCTGAAAATTTACTATAGGACGACAAGTATTCTAAGGAAAAGTCAAATACTTGTTCGTCAAAGAAGAAGTTCAAAAATAAAGAGTGTCAATTGAACATATTAGGACGAAATCTTATGATTATGAATCCATCGACAAAAGTTCCGCCACTCAAAACATTTAATGATCATGTTGAAAGGATGGGTATTATTGGACATCATTAATAATATTGTATTATAACTATTATGCATTTAGCACTTTGAGCTCATTTATGTGTGTTTTTGATATATCATGTTTTCTACTTAGTATACATAATTGAAGCAGATGAATGTCTTACAGGATAATCTCTAACAGAGGTATTATAGTTGGACCATTGATATATTTCTTGTTTATGAATCATGATAAGTAGAGAGCCATAGTCGTAATACATAGTAGGGACTGTGTTAATTAATGACACGCAACGCTATGACTTGCATTAGTCTTCTTTACTTTATTGTGGTTATTATGTGATATCCAATTTAAAGAAAGGTTTTAGCATAAAATTACTGTGCACATTATGGTCTTTATTGAATCATGAAAGAAATATCATATGGGTCAAGGGGGAGAATTTAAGAATAATGTGGCTCACGTTATATTATTATTGATGGTCTAATAATTAATTAAATGCTAAATCCATTGATTATGAAAAGTTGGAATTAATGTGCTTTGATGGAAGGCACCGGTTGAAAAATCATCTTTTGGATAACGTTTCTAGTTTAAAAGAAGTTGGTCCTCTATCCACCCTACTAACAAATAGAGGTAACGACGTTAATAACATAAAAATGTACAGTTGTCTCTCTCCATTAGAAACAACGTGAAATAACATAGGGTTAAAGAAGAGAAATCGGATTTTTCATTGTTTCCATTTTCTACATCAAGAATCGTTATGGATAAAGGTACGTTTTCATCCTTATTGATTGTGAAAATCATGAAGATTGCAAATCCGTCGACGATTGAATTTCCGCACGAAGTTTACTTTTAATGGCTTACAGGATCATGTTATAACCAAGGTGGTAATTTTGCCATCATCTGGGTACGAATACCGAAACCTGATTTTGTTGCCTCACCTCACTCTATGGTGCTGAAACCCCAAAAAGAAGAGAGAATCAACGAAACTAAGTAAGCCATGCTGTTGAAGGCCTTGCGAGCCTGACGATGACGGCAAAGTCCGATGTTGTCGCACATAATCGACTGATACAATCACTCTGTCATGAGTTAACATGAGGAAAATACATGATGAAAAATTTTACACTGCTTAAGATAAAAATATAAGTTCGCCGAGTCTTAATCTGATGTGAAACGTAGTCGACTGAACGCGATCATTTTGGAAACGGAAAAACACATATTAACACGAGACTCGCGTGGCTCCAATCCGGTCTTCGCCAAATGGGTTCGCACTCGAGACGTAATTTCAACATTACCATCACACCATCCTAAATTTTCTGAGAAAAGCTTACCTACATCCATAACATGAATATGTTTCCGGACTTAGCCAAGCACAATGATGATGACAATGAGATGACAAGGACCATGTGCCCTGTAAAATGAGAGAGCTTGAAAATTTAATTGGCCCCCCCAACAATCGCTCCTGAGCGAAAAAGTAACCTCTTCGGTCAATTCATGGTCTGTCTACTTCAACAGCTCCAATGGCTTTTGGCTACAGGGACCAACAGAAACGAAGATGGACAAAAACCATCGCTTCCACCCTTTTGCTCATATGAAACTGAACAGCAAGGTCCACCACGACGATGACATCCACCATCGATGGTGGGAAAGACCAGAGAGCGCGGAAGAAAACAAAACCAGATATCGGGAATCTCTCTTGGGAACAAGAACATCTGCGTGAAATGACAGGTACTGAATTTCATTTCACTAATAATGGTGTGAGTTCATCGGTTTCTGGTTTTCTGGTCCCTATGGAAAACCAAAAACTCGAGACAAACTGGTTTATACTTAAAGGAATCGACATGTCTTTCTGGAGTCAACGCGTTGGAATCTTGTATGCTCTCGTTCTCTTCATGGCCTTTCGAATTAATCACCAAGAGGAGTTGTGGGGAAAAAAAAAAAAAAAACAGTGGTGCTCTGAATCAAAAGAAGATGATCAGGGCATGTGGGTTGCAGTCGGCACCACCAAATAAGGCCTAGCTAAACCTGAGAAAGTAGCAAAAATGGAGTCGTCTTCAAACGTGACAGATCAGTTGGGGTTCCTGGAGTTTTAGATAGGATTCTCCGTGAATCTAAATGCCCCAATGCATAAACGCATTCTACCGACATATCTCCGAAAGGCCGCTGTTTTCGCTAAGAGTAGTAATTCGAGTCTTTGGAAAGGGAATGACATTGATGCAGATGAAGAAGCGACTGGGATGAGTAGAATATAGCAACCTGGGAACCACATGCCTATCTTTGAAACTGAATGCTCATTATGAGTAAAAAGATGACGAACAGAAAAACTAGGGCATAGCACTGAATCGGTATCAACTCATTCACCGAAAGCAACTGCATAAAGTTCAGTGGCAAACTCTTTGACTTTCTATTTGTCCAAACGGCAGAATTTTCTGCGGGGGCTTGTTTCACCATTAGCCCCGAAATATACACCATGTTAAGCATTCAAGAGGGACTAAGGAAATAACTATAGTTTCGGAATCGAGCTATGAGACTATCATTGCCATGGAGAGAAATCTTGCATCAAGAAACTAGATCTGTCAACTGTACAGAAAGACTAATGCTATATTCAATCCTCCATCCCAACGATCGTGTACCAATAAAAATGCACGCAGGGTTCAATGATAGGTGAAGGAATAATTCCAAACTTACTTCACTACCAAAGGTGGGGAACAAAGAAATTTGTAATATTTTAGTTCAACCAAGTTTCACTTGACGTTCCTCACTCAAACACCCAAGAATATGCCATAACATCCACTATCATGAAGCATTCCTTTGCAGAAACATATCATAGCAAGCTCGAAGATTCGATACGAAAGAAATCATCGTCTCCTTAGAACTTGAAAATCAATTTCTTGTAATAGCTATCGACCAATTGATATGATGGCATAACAATCCTACATTTGACCATACCAACTAGTGCTGGGAAACAGCTAGCTGGGGATGCAGTCCCTAGCAGGAACAAACAACGCCTGGGCCCTTGTGAGTAAGCTCTTTCAAACGACTCAAAAGAATAATGATTGACACCATGAACCAAAGCATGAAAATGCCTCCCTTGTGTGCAAACCTCCTGATTAATTTATTGCCGTGGATAATCACCCAGCTTGTGCATCTGCCAACTCTCATGCGGAGCAACATGCTCATGGGAAGGGGTGTATTGCTGCAAAAGGAGATAAAGTATTGGATAAAAACAAACTCTAAAGCAAGCTACAACAAAGCAGCAAAGCAAAGCGGGACGCTGTAACAAGTCAACAAATAGAGTACTATTGATGCTAGAAGCATCAGAAGTTCGGATTATGTATCAGATTAAAAGGAAGACACAAGAAAGGACAAACATAGGGAGGTATTTTATTTTTTCGGCCTTTCATATTCATTACGGTGACACAAGGCAAAGTGATATCTCCATCATGTAACATTTGCATGTCTAATCTCATCTATTAATGCTAAAGGATCTAAATAAATTTGAATTACGTAGGAGCTAGCTTCGACAATACAGCTACCAAACCATGAGAAGTCGCATCTACTACTT
The DNA here is from genome assembly GCA_028455895.1 of Rhodomyrtus tomentosa. Taxonomy (NCBI): domain Eukaryota; kingdom Viridiplantae; phylum Streptophyta; class Magnoliopsida; order Myrtales; family Myrtaceae; genus Rhodomyrtus; species Rhodomyrtus tomentosa. The sequence goes on from JAPCWY010000004.1 coordinate 41,351,542, forward strand.
TTAGATAAAGCAGACACATTGAGTCTCAAGAATGCATTACAGTTGCTTTCCATGATGTCTCTTTCCGAAAAATTATTCTGCCCACTAACGCAAATAGGCTGACAAGATTAAGAAGCACAAATAGCGACAATATCGTACCTCCATCTTTATCATAAGCTCTTTGGCAGTGGGAGCAGAGAGCACTATATCCCGAGCACTGGGCTTGATAAAACCTTCTTTGACACCATTGTCAAATAAAGCAAGCAGACTATCATAGTACCCCTCAACATTCAGGAGACCCACCTATATCGTCATCCACAGAATCATAACTCGTGCACGAATACATAAACAGTACATTTTAAACAAGAAGATTTGGAAATTACTGGTTTCCTATGAATGCCAAGCTGGGACCAGGTTATCATTTCCATAGTTTCTTCCATTGTTCCATATCCTCCTGCACAACAATAGCGCGAACATAGAGTCTCAACACTAATGAAGATAAATAACCAAAGCACGACAGCTATGAAGGTCAATACTAAAAGAATACCAGGAAGAGCAATGAACGCATCTGCTTCACGAGCCATCACAGCTTTGCGCTCATGCATGTCAAGGACGGTCTGTACTTCCCCAACAGTCTGGCCAGATATCTGACAAGATGAGAAACAGAGAGTTTATCACATATAAAGGGCTTAGATTATCAACCAGAAGACAATGTCATAGCAACACACAAGATGTTTATAATCTCAGATCAATGATACAGATGCAGAGAAAGAAGCAGAAATAAGACAACATAGCAAGGGTGTGAACAGACCATATTCAGGGAATTAACTAGGACCATGTCAAAAGTAAGACCGAGAGATAATCTGTACTAAAATGCCACAACCATCACTGAGAGTGACTTGTTGCAGGACATGTAACAACTAAACTTTGTTCTTATGACGACAAGAAGGTGCGAATTTTAGGCATCAGATTGACCTAACATTTCTTATCCAACTTTTGCTAGAACGGCTGAAAAAAGAGGAAGGGCAAGAATCCGCAAAGATGAAGCCACCTTAACCTTAGCCTCACAAAGAGGCTCAAAAGATGCAAAAAACCAGAGAAGTTCCTAACCTCAAGGGGCATGAGGGCTTTAGGAATCACTCTGCATGCAAAAGAAGTAGAGATTATTTCAAAACAGAGAATTAAGTTTAACCAATAATATTCCAGTAAATGGAAGGAAAAACAAAAAGGCACACCATACAGAGCGTCTCGTAGTTACCCCAAAACATGGCACCCTCCATCAAACACTTTCTGGGAAATCAAACCCATCAACCCAACACTCCCTCCACCATAAACCAAATCCATCTTCCTCTTCACCTGCAGAGTTTATACCGAAAAAGGTGAACAAAACTGACGCAGAAGGGGAAAAACAATCAACCATATTAAACACCAAAAAGCCGTTGACCGTCTGTCGGCATCAAAATGTTCATGAACCTGCTCCAAGTATCAAACACCTTCGCTACAGTCAACAATACGAAGAGACGTACAGTCAAAACACAAACTCCTAGGCATTGTAAAGCCCTGATGAGGCCACGAATAAAACCCTCTTGATCATATGCAATGAAATTAATGATCTCTCAAGAGTGTCACTACACAACCCCTTCTTGTAGCATCAAAACCAGGAAAAAAGTTTCCATTTTTTACTCTTCTTTCTCAGACTCAAGTGTGAAAAGAAGACCGTTCAACATGCAAAGATCCTAGCAAGAAAACATAAAAAAGAGCCCGAGTTAAAAAAACCGGACCAACCAGTTCATCGCCCAGTTCAAGAGCTGCATCCCCAAACACTTGTCTGTGCCCAGAGTTGCTTCCGCAGAACACGCAGACCCTCTGGAACTTGGTCCGGATAACCTCACCGTCCTCCATTTAAAGCCGTTCAAGCTCTTCGCGAAACTCAATCAAGATAGAACCATTAAAAAAAAACGACAAAAACAGATGGAAGAAGCCAAGCAAGAATGCGTTCTGTAGATTATAAACACACTGAATAGCGATGAATAAAGAAACGGAAAAGACGGGTCAAAATTTCGCTGGTTCCTCGAAAGAAAAAAAAGAAGAAGAAGGGCAATCTTGGGTTGATTCGATGTTGGTAAACTGAGCATTCAAAGCCTGAGAAATCGCAAGACTCGTCCGTTCAGTGTTTATAGGCCATGAATATAATATTTCGGATGAAAGAGGACACGACTAGCCCACATGCCTCATTGCCTTTGTAATCAAATGTTTCCCTGTCGGTTTAAAAAAGATTCGGAATCGAATTAAATAAGAACAAGTCTTCGGTCAAATGACTCGGTACTTTGTGTTCATTTCCTTATTTTCACGGAGATAGGAACAGGAAATTTTATCTACCTAAGAACAAGTACATATGACCCAAAAAAGAAACATAAGTCTAGCTAAAAGTAGGAAAAAGAGACAGAGAGAGACTAATAGCTTGCTTGCTAATACTGTTGTTTTTCTAATTTCTGTTCTTTTGTTCCCAAGAACATAACAAGAACGAAAAATCTATTTGATAACGTCGACTAATTTTTTGTTCTCGGGAACAGATTGGTGTTAGGGAACAGGTTTAGAATGGAAACAAAAAGAAAAGAAAAATCTACTTCTCTATTCTCGAGTATAAATTGTTTTCAAACATGCCCTAAATAACAAAAATTCGAACCCATGAAAAAAAGTGCATGAAAAAGATATTTTTCATGCACTTTTTTTAATTATAAAAAATGGTTATATCAAGGAAATTCTCATCGAAATTATTCATTCGTATGTGATTCTAATCCACTGCCTAATACCAAATCATCCTACTAATGCTAAGTTGTGATACACATAATATTCGACCATAAAAAGTACATTTGAAGACATTCTTTAATCATATTAGACATCCAATTTTATTTTATTTTGTTCTCATTTTTAACCTATGATTTAATTTTTAAATGGACCTATATGTAGAACCTAAGTAGCACCGACACCGATACCGACACGACATGCTGACACGCCATTTCTTAAAAATAGAAAGATCCGACAGTGGAGACACGTTATATTAAATATTTTTTTAAAAAATATATAAAAAATAAATAAAGCCGAAATAGGTATTATATGCACTAATTCGAATCGTAGGTGGCGAGCTTTCACTTATGTCAACAATTTGACAAACTCAAGAATTGTAAAAGACAGAAAGATATCATATTCTGAAAACATCAACGACAAGTTAAAGGCATGGCACCATCAAAGGATACCAAATGCGATTAGAAGGTTCCATCTTTCATAAAAGATATGAAAGTTAGCATTGCCGAGTAGTGAAGGCTAAATTTTTAGAAGACGAGTCAGTCCACAACTCAGAGAGAAGGAAAGGGAAAAACGACGATGGGATTGCAGTTCTACGATATTTAGGGTTCCAAAGTTCAAACTGCCGATATTAAGTTTTTCCTCTTTTTTAAGGAGCTTCACATGTCTGACACACCGGACACGGGTGCTGGTCGCATTGACCAAGTATTGAAATGCCGACACACGGTCAACGCTATCGACATGGGCGTCGGGAGGTGTCGGATGGGTGTCGGTGTTCGACACGTGTCCGACTCTGACACTCTCACCTAGGAGGAGTGTCGGTGCTATATAGTGTAGAACTAATTAAAAGAATGAAAATATTGAGAACTGCAATGTGGTATTACACTAAGCAAGAGAAGATTATAGAATTAAGGAATTCCCTTCTAATTATCTATATGAATTATTGACTTTTTAATGTATCGATTTCGACTATAATGTTTTTCATAATGGACATATTGAAATTTCAAAAGTAGTGTCTTCTTGTGATGAGATCGATGCCAACTTGTGTAGAGGGTGAAGTAAAACCATTCTGTTTTAGAAATAGATTTTTGGTTAGAAATAAAACTCTTTCTGAATAAGTTTTTAGCAGCTGGCGGTGGGGCGATGGTGGCCAGCGATGATCGATAGTGGCAGCAGCGGCCAGCAATGGGTGGTGGTGGTGGCTGGCGGTGGCGGAGGAGGTTGTCGGCGACGGTTGGATGTGATCGGCAATGGTCGCCGACGGGCAGTGGTCACTGGCGGTGGGTGGCAGCGACGACTGGAGGTGAGACGGGGAGCAAATTTTTATTTCTATTTCTCTGAGAAGTGAAAATTTTTCGTTTTTCATTTCTCATTCAAATCTTTTTCTGAAACAGAAATTTGTTTCAGAAATAGGAAAAAAAAATTACATCACTAAATAAGTTTTTGTTCCAAACCTATTCCATAAATAGGTTTGAAATAAAGGTTTAAAACAGAAACAAAGAAATTGAATGGATTTCATGCAAGCCTTTAGAGATTATCTTCTTCATTCTTTGAAAAATTGTAAGGCTCAATTGTCTCTTCTTCTCCGAATGGATTAATGCTCTGTACATATGGCAACCATCTCTTTTCTTCTCTTTTTCTTTTCTTGGACTATATCATTTGTCTTTCTAGGGTTCCGACCAGAGTTGGATTAAAAACACGTTTGATCATCACCTAATCACTTTCTTATTTGTTTGATAGTGGAAGCGGACAATTTGTTAATCCAAGAAGGAGGCGTGCACGTAAGAACTTCTCTAGTTCTAGCTTCCTCTTTCGAGGGACACCTTTTTGAATACATCTAGCAAAAACAAAAACAGAGGAATGTAAATCAAATTTGGAGAAACTCTAATACCCAATACACAATATCGTCAAACACGAAAAATTTGAAATGCCAATATCAATTGAACCGGGTTGAGAAATTCAATTAGTAGAGTAGCTCTCCAGAAAAAAAAAAAAGAAGGAATTAATTGTCATGGAAAAACGAGGTGGGACAAATGTGCTTTTTAGACGTGCCACCAACCCACAAAAAACCAACATCATAGACAAAGGAATTAAGGTATTATTGAAACATCACGTGATTGCACTCTCAATCGCTGCTTCGCGATTTCGGCCAAGAAAAGAATCGATCCTTCGCGACAATCTGGGTACCTATAAAGGTGGCCAAATATAGCCTCGAGGGCATCTAAAATCCCTCTTCTTCTTTTTTTCTTTTTTTCTTTTTTCGGGTGGATAGGAATGAACAAGCACACCCCAAGCTCATTGGAAGGGCCTTTAACAAGATTCTTTGTCCCTGCCCAAAAGGACAGGGTGACCTTAAAAGAAACAAGGGGACACTGAAAAGGCACGGATTAAGTAGACAAGGATTGAGTTTAGGCCAATCAATATTGCCGCCCATGTGCATTTTTACCTGCAGACGACGTGTCCTTGATGGTGTCTGCTGATGTGGCACCCCGTCGGCAGTCACCCCTCATGTGTTTGGATGGACAATGAGCCTAGGACCATGATGAACTTGTGGGGCCCCACAATAAGAGGAGAGAGAGAGAGAGAGAGAGTCGTTTGGACAATTTTAGGCCTACAGGGTTAACTAACCTAACTGCCTTGGAGACGTGAACTTACTAAATTTGAGATCAAATGGCTGTCAAAGGTGTCAATTCTAAGAAAACTGCCTCCTCCGCCCCCCCGGCCCTTCATCCCATTGATTGCATGCCCGGTTTGCTCCCGAGCTATGTTCCAAAGAGAATTCGAAGTCCTTCGCCCCGTCGCCGGAAGATTTCGATTCGCGTTGGACTCGATTCTAGCCTCAATTATTGTCGATGTCGATGGCTTCGCGGATGACCAGCAATAGTCGCGAGCTTTGCCTTTTCGTGTTTAGGTAATGGGAAGAAGAAGCCCCACGTGCAGCGAATACCCGTTTGCAGATCCCCATCTTTCCGCAATTATTTCTAGTTGCTTAGAGTTGGATCGCATCGACGATGGGCATGATCTCTTCTTTGTGCGGCATCCGTTTCGGGAGGAGACCGCAGTCATCTTCGATGGAAGAGGAAGAGAAAGATAGCGTGGCATTCAAACCAAAAGTCACGGAAACTACGGCGGCGGCGGCGGCGGCGGAGATCGGTTCCACACCTCAAGCCAATAGTGGAGTGGAGTTAGATGACGCAAAGGTAGAGGTACCTCCATGCGGAGAGCTGCCGCTTCCGCCGGGGAGGAAACATATGAACGAGAGCCATTCCTGCAACCGTCTCCCGAGGGCGGCGTCCACGAAGCCCAACCTGAAGATGAACTTGAGCGTGAAGATCCCGAGAAGCTTATCGGTGTCGAAGCTGAGGCAGGACGGCAAGAAAGAGAAATTGAAACGGGAAGACTCCATCTGGACGAAGACGATAATACTCGGAGAGAAGTGCAGAGTTCCCGACGAGGACGAGGACGCGGTAATCTACGACAACAAAGGGAATAGGATCTCGACCTACCGCACGACTAGGTCCCCGAACCCAAGATCCTTGACCATTTCCAGGACCAACTCAGTGATCGATCAAGATGCAATCCCTTCATAGCCAAAAGGATGAGGGAGAGGGAGAACGTCTGAGTTTCAAATGAAATTTTCCGAATTGAGTTTTTCTTTTTTTTTTCTCTTCCTTAATTTCAAATCGAACATTCTACCCCACATCTTTTCTTGATGAATTTCAGTCAGTCTTAACGTGGTATCGTAACACCATCATAAAATACATAAGATCGCTACAGTATCACGCAGCAAATTCAATCTGAATTTGCCTGCTCAAGCAGCCAGCCTTTAAAAAAAAAAAAAAAATTGAAGTTCACAATATATTTCAAATTTGCGAATATTATGATTCTGCGCGTCGAAATTCATCCACGTGTCTAGATGACAACGACAACGTGCTCCTCCACAGACCCGTACGGCCCAGCCATCCAGTTGCATGCGGTTTTTGGCTGGTGGCTTTGTCTTTGAGAAGCCTCAGTCAGTATCACCCTCGCGACTCTTTGTACAACAGTTATGATATAGTATGTGAAATTGGTGTGATCATGGTCATCCATTTTAAAAAATTCAAAATGTCACACCCGAATCAATTTCGAGTTTCTGGTGGTTCAAAATTTAGGGAAGAATATATCAATTTGGAGATTTTCGTTGTTGCCGAAAGTGTAAACCAATCGGCCCGACCATCAGAACAGCTAGAGCGACATGGGCAGCGCAATTTGGGTTATGAAAAATGACACAAATAATAGTCCATGAACTTTGATTCAATGTGTAATGCGATTCCCAAACTTTTAATTTATTCAATATCATCCATTAACTTTAGCAAAAGTCCTTTCATTAATTTAAGATCAGAGATAAAGTAATGAACATTTTTTCGTCTGATCCGTGTATTAAATTGAATATATAGCAAAAGTCTAGGAATTACTTTGAACAAACTAAAAATTCAAAGATCATATTGAACATTAGATCAAAGTTTAAGAATCATACTGAATAAATTTAAATTTAAAGATCGTAATACACATTAATTCAAAATTCAGAATCATCAAAATGGATCGTATTGTGTCGTCTCTTGTTCACTCGATCTTCAAAAAGCGCCTGACCTCTTGGAGATCCCTGTGAATCGGCGAGTTCCACAAAAGGGTCCACCGGCTACAACCAGTAGCCCCTTTTTAATAATTTTCTTTTTTTACTTTGGCCGGTTGCAGTCCTCTTTCTTTTATTTTGTATTTTTCTTAACCTTGTTGCATTGTTTCTTTATTTCATAGAAATTGACACAATAATTTATTAATTTTCACCCCATATATAACACCGTCTCTGAATTTTTAATGTATTTAATATAATCCATAAAAAAAATTTACAAACATTCAATTTATTTCATAAACTAAATTTTTGAGTGGTGGACAAAAAAAAAGTTATCCACGTGAGATATTTAACTCAAATTACAACATAATCATTCTTTTGATTCATTTAATTTGTTCAATTTCAAAAATGATTATACATATTATTTGGTCACATGGATGACTATATCTTGATTTGAGCTAAATATTATGTGGATAGCCGAAGTATATATTTTTTTGGTCATTTTTAATTCATCGTTCGAACTACTGGATTGAAAGTCAAAACAAAAAATTTGGTAATAGACAATATTGTATATTGGGCCAAAGTTCGGGGACAATTTATGTAAATATCCCTAGTTTACTTGCCACTATATTGCCTATTTTGGATCGGAGCCCGCATGATTTTGTTCTTCTGGGCTTCCCTAAGAAAAGGCCCATTGCAAGTTAAGGACAAGTGTTATACACATATAGCAATTCATCTCACCACACTTAGGTGATGTGGGCTTGGTGCATTCTTGTTCCCTTCACTATCCTAGAAGCATACCTGGAGCCGCTACTTGTTCGGGCCCTCTAGCCTTGAACGGATCGGGTCGTTACATAGGGTCGATCAAGTTGGAAATATATTAGATAATATACAAAATAACAATTGTAGGAAATGTGTTGCAAAAGACGAGAAAAATAAAAATAATTGTCTGAGACGTGCAACCATTGTCCTTAAAGATAATTCCATCCCTGGAGTATGAAACTCGCTGCGTAAATCTTTTAGCAGCTATTCTCCTAAGATACAACAAACTTTCTTTTATATTCCGCACTGAATATTAGAATGAATAGGAACAACGTCGTGTGTATAACCCAGTGCTTCAAAAAAATTTAAAAAATGAAAAATAAACTAATGCTAGGTTATTGGAGCGTAATGCATTGGAATGGTGCTGATTAGGCTATGAACCATACCTACAAAAGAATTAAATATAATACATGAAATCATTGGTGAAGTTTGAAACTTCTATGAACCAACAATTTTTTTTTTTGAATCATGATTTTCAGCAATCACATTACACTCTCACAAAGTTTGTTGCTCAACACAGTTTTGCGCTAATAAGCCATGTGCGTGCTTAGTTTATTCATAAATGCTCTAGAGATTTTCACCGAAAATTCTCATTGGAACGGCTCCACTGTACACTTATATAGGCAATTTCATCAAGTGTATTCTGCAGTTTAATACACCACCAATAACGGTTATAAAATTCATTAAGAGCTTGGCTCAATCTCTTCTTCCTTGCAGTCTTGCATTATTTTCACCTTAAGAGAGACGTGAATTTTAATAGTGCATAGCTAGATCAATAGATAACTTGTTACTACTCATATGAACCTAAGTCATGGAACTGCCAATTACATAGGTCGGTTTACCATCACTATTGATTTTCCTCAATTGCCTTATCTCATTCCCCTCGATGAATAGTCAGAGAATTGGCCAAATCCACTTTTGACTTCATAAAATCAATGGACATAATTCCATATTTAAGCAATTGCTTTACCACATCGTCTTAACAGGATGTATCTCTTTTAATCATTGTAAGTCTCGTTTTTGCAAAGGCTAGTGTCTCTTGGCAGTCACCATACCCGTGACACGTGATGTGTCGATATCATTCACTTTTCCAAGAACTTGAATGGTTCTCAAATCAGCAAGATAAATATATTTTTCCGTCAACCAAGATAAAAATATTTTTATCCTTATCCTACCCAAATGTAGGAGGATAAAGCATTATGCTTTTACATATATGCTTGGTAGCATCTGAGTCTACCACCCATTCAAATTGCCACAATATTGGCATGAGAAATGACCGCAACAATTTTCATCATTAGAATCATCTGCTTCAATCAAGTCAACTTTTGATTTAACAGGATTGTCATTTCCTTCACGATATTTTTTTTGGCTAAGGTGAACACATACCGTATAGTGGATTTTGTCTCGTCTAAATATGAAATCCAAGCACATCACTATACAATGGGAAATCCACCATGTAAAATGCCATAATTTATATTCACATGGTTGCAAAAGTTATACACATTCACACATATAATACAACATACTTAATTGAAATACACCAATTTACATGATAACACATTTCAAAAGTTATACACGTAGTTAGCATCAATTGCACCATCACACCAACAATTTCACTTGTTTCACATCTTCGATTTGTTCACTCTCAACATTTTGAAATCTCCTATGCAACCATCAGAGACACGCGAACAATGAACATGCATAAAATGAATAATAATTCACAATTCAACATATTAACGCGAATGCATGTTAAAGTTCGTTTCTAAAACAAATAAAATATTGCATTTTTACATCCCACATAGGATAAAAGGTAAAAAGTAATGCACTTTATTAGTTAGAAGGCTAGTATTATCTTTTGAATAAATAAATGGGCAAGTGGGCTACATTCCACTATATCTGCGTGCGGGTGTGTAACATTCCGAATTCCGACTCTCTCGAGACTATTGAATGGAAGGATATCGATCGATGTGTTTCAGTTGTAACTCGCTTGAAGTTGGCCACTCCCGAGTTAATTGACCAAAAGAGAAAGACTGATGCGGAGTCGGGTACTTGGACATAGGGAATTTGAATGAGAAATGACACTTTGACCATAAGGATTGTCGAGGGAATATTCCGGGCCAGCAGAGATCAATTTAGGAATGATCATGGAATGTCTTGCTAACGTTATAAGTTGGGACGCGGGTGATTCCGCTTAACCAATATGTAATTTGCGAGAATTTCCTAAATCGGATTCCGATGATCAAGATCGAAGGAACAAACGATAAACCCTCGCAATTACATGACAATCAAAGTCCCCACGGCTTGAGAAAATCCCAAGGTCGATACGCGTAGCGCTTGCAAGAGTCACCCGTCAGTTTGAGATAAACTAGAATTGCAGTCGACGAGAGTTCGACATGAAATTGAACCTCGAGATTTAGGTATTGGACATTGAGGAATTCCAATATTTGAATTGAAATGGACGTCGCCACATCTAAAGTGGCTTATACTAGAAAAATGAAATTTCGGACGAAAAGTGCCAAATGACCATTTTGCCCCTCGACCTTTGGCCTTGCCTTAAGAAATTTAGATGGTCATTTAACCTCTCTATATGGCTACCAAAAATTGATAAGGATGAGGTCAAAGGGAGTCAAAGTCTTTTAGAAACCATGACATGTGTCATTCATTGGAGACCTTGGGCATTTATTACCCACCTAAACTCATCTTGTCACATTTAATCCCAATTATGTGTGTGAAACACTCCCTTATGGACCATCTTCAGTCGTGACCCTCTCTCTCTCCTCTTCCTCTTCATTTTTCGCTTCATTTTCTCTTTCCTCTCTCTTGGCCGAGAAGCTCACCCACGGATAGAGAAAAACGGGTTCACTGTTCCGGCCATAAATTTGTCGTCCGACTTCGGATTGAGGTAAAACCGCCGCCATCTTAAAGCTTATTGTCTTTCCGTTCTAGGAAGGTATTATGAGCTTAATTTGGCCCAACCATTTGTCCTGTAGGTCTGTTTTAGTGGGCAAATGTTAGGATGGAGAGTGATTCCGACCAATTTTGGGGAAAGATCTGTTTCGGGGGCTTCTGGACTTCAAATGGCTTCAAATTTTTGGTGAGATCTTCATAACATCTAGTACTAAGGTTGGATGGTGGTTGCAATTTTGATGGTGTTAATGTTGGATGGTGGTCGCAATTTTGATGGTGTTAAGATAGGTTTTTATGGCTGATTATGGTTGATCAAAATTGGACAAATTCTGATGGTATGGAAGCTGGGCTGTTTCGAGGTCTTTGGGGTGCCATTCCATTTCAAATATCTTGGTAAGCTCTCTAAACTCATAAATGAAGGTTTTAGCAAGTTTGGTTATGAAGAATTGAGACTTGAGATTAAAGTATGGCTTGATTATGCTAGTTGAACCGAAAATCGGTTATGTTTTGTGATGAACCCTATTCTGGCCGGTTCTGCTAGGAGCTTATTAAAGGGTACTTTGACTTCAAATTGACTCATAAGACCCTATAAGATGTGATGTGGAGTGTTAATCGGGAGTATGTGAAGTGAATTGAGATTTAGAAGTGATTTAAAGGCAAATTGATGTATGAAACTCTAAGTTGTACCTTGTCTTGTGTGTGATCATATGAACCGAATCAACTGAGGATCCGTGGGAGTGTTGTTATGTGATTAATTGATCGAAAAGGCGTCTTGAATTGCCAATTGTGTGGCTAATGAGAAATTGGGTTAAAGGAAGTGAAAATTCAATGACTTTTGATTCAAGATTGGTTAATCTTTTTAGGTTAACGAAGAATTCGTAGGGATTCTATACTTGTGATCTTGAGGAGAGTCACAATGTGTGACACTGTGCTAGTTGATCAGATAAGTGTCTCTTAAATCTTTATCTGAACGCTAGGACACTGCTGGGTGAGTTATTGAATGAAATGATTGACTGGCGAACTTTTTATGAATTGAATTGCACGTGTTATGATGGCATTGTGATCTCAATGAGAAATGTGTTCAGAATACCAATTGATCTTATGACCCCGGTGGTATCGGAGGGTGGTGAAATTGAATGAAAATGAGAATGTCGATTGGTCTGATGACCCCGGTGGCATTAAGTGACTGTAAGCTTGGAGAGTATCGATTGGTCTGATGACCCCAGTGGTACGTGGACATCGTTTGGTCTGATGACCCCGGAGAAGTCAGGTGGCATGAGTGCCAGAGGAGTATGTGGGTGAATGAGAAAGTGATAGCTGTGGTGCATGTGATTGCATATTGGGACCCTTGAATTGCACATGATTGTTTGTACTGATTATCCATGCATAATAATTGATATTTGCCATTGTGTGATGCATTGTGTCATTGCATTGATGAATGCCTACATCTGGTGAGATTGAGTTAGTCTGTAGGGATTGGTGTTCAGTTCTAGTTTTAGGTTTCACTTATTGAGATTTATATCTCACCCCAGTGGGGGCTTAACTTTTTCAGGTCCCAAGCGAAGGAAGTCGAAAATGCCAAGGATCGGCATTCGAGGAAGTAGGTGATCAAACGTATTTAAGACGTTGAGTGACATTAGAGATTGTCCATTGTTTGGTGGATGTAGGAATTAAACCTTTAGTTTTGACCATTGTATCCGAGTATTGAGGATTTAGGAATTGAATTATGGGTACTTGATTATGATAACTTTTGAGGAGAATTTTATTAATAAGATAAGTATATCCCTTTGTCCTAAGTCACTTGATTGTGAATTTGTATGGAGCAGTTTAATGGCTTCCGTGACCTTATTTCTCTTTTGAGCTATGATATGATTGGCCGAGGGATCTTGGGAGATTATTGAAGATCAACGGTTTGGTGGGATGTTCGCATGCTCGCCAAGTTCGGGGTGTGATAGGGTGCGCATGTGATTTTTGACGTGATTATTAGACACACTTTGCGCGCTTGCTCGGTCGCGGTACAAAATTGACTCTATTAAAAAATTATTTTTATTTTATTTCGTAATATTTTTTTATAAATGAATTTCATGACCCATTAGAATATTACGACTGTTCGCTGATATAAGCTATTACATCTTTTGGAAGGTTTATGTATGTTCGGACATATTTCAAACATGAAGAGATATGTTTGAACTATCCGTTATTATACACCAAGAGTTGCAATTTTTCGTACAGAAATTGTCTTCGAAAAATTATGAAAATGTGTGTTTGAATAAACTGTTTGAACACAAAGAGTTGCATGAAAATCAACTACTTTTCCGATATGAAAAGGTGTGTTCATTTCTCATTATATATTCTAATGTTCTGTTCATTTTAGATCACTTCCTTACTTTCAATTTTCATTCAAAAACACGAGCGATACAGTTTTTCTTTCTGATTATTTTTCAGAGAGTTTTTGGAGAATTATTAGAATTGTTATCTAATAATCTTGCTTGAGACTCTGTTGTGTTATGAAGGATATTTGCCGGTAACTATTCTTAACGTTGTAGGGCAAATAATTCCTTAAAGAAATTAATATCACGCCTCAAAGTCTGATTCCTTTGTTCACTGACAATATTCTTCAACCATGCCGACGTAGAGAATACGCTAAAATATATTCACGCAAAATACGCGTGGCCTCTCACTTTGATTTGTGCTGCTATTTAATTCATTTGCAATAATCACATAAACTTGTACATGAAAGACACTATGATTTAAATTCTGGCATAGACATATTATACCACAAAACTTGCACAATTCAAGAACGTACATTCTCAATAAACAATCTACAAGCGTACCAACATAATTTTTTGCAAACCAAGACACTTCACAGCTATTATAAAAATGATTTATTTCAAGCTTACCTTGAGAAAGAGGACGTGTACATATACCTGGTTCTGATCGATGACATTGACGAACGTAACGAGATTACCATATCTCCGCGTGTCTCTTGAAAGAAATTTTCGCTTGGTAATGTCCCATGACAATTGTCCATGAATAGGTGATACTTGCCCTCCACCATGTTTGATTCTTTGTTCAATTCCAATAGTGGTTATTGCAATTCCAAATTGAGAATTCATAAGGCGACTATCCTTAAGATTGTTGAAAAAGTATTAGATAATATATAAATAACAATTATAAGAAATGTGTTGGAAAAGACGAGAAAAGTAAAAATTAATTGTCCGAGACGTGCAAACACTGTCCTTAAGGATAATTCCGCCCCTCGGAGTACAAACTCGATGCATAAGGCTTCTAACGGCTATCCTCTGAGGATACAACAGACCTTCTTTTATATTTTGCATTGAATATTAAAAGGAACAAAAAAAACGTTATGTGTATAACTCAGCGAAAAAGATAAACTAAAAAAAATGAAAAATCTCTCTTGTAATTTTTCAAGACCCACTTCTATAATTGTGATTTGTGAATTTATATTGAAACAAAACGATCCTTAGGAAATGGCTATTAAGAAATAGCCATTAACCAAACCGTTACAAGACCATTTGTAGGTAGTTAGAAAAGTAACCATTAAAAAAATCGTTATATATCCGTTGTAAATCTGACCATTAGAAATATCGATGATTAATCATTTTCGTCATAATTTTATCAAAATTATTATAAAATAATATTTCAGAATTATTGAAATATCCAACAGGTCAAACAATATGACATTTTACCACGAGGCACATCTAGAGGGAGTCTCGGCCTACAACTACCGTTAAACTACTGTTAAAAAGTAAAAGGTGTGACGACACAATGAGTTGCTGTAATTTTTTATTTTTTATTTTTTTGGGTCGAAACAATGAAGTGCGATATGACTTGCTATGTACTTGTTAATTACAGAACTAATGCGAGATTTTATTATGAGTAAATGACAAAACGAACTCAATTTCGTTTAGGCGAGGCTCGCCAATGGTCACAAAACAACACGGTTACGCCTGACTCAAAACCGGTTTCAGCCGGTGACCCTTTTATCCCTCTTTATTTTGGGATTGGTGAAGTGAAAAATCAACGGTCTGGATCACCCGATGATCCATTCCCCGCCCAAAATAAGAACAAATAAAGAAATAAATGGAAGGACAAAAAGCAAAAGCCGCCGGAGAAGAAGAAATCCCCGCGAAGCCTCCCTCCTTTCGCCCCACGACACGGACGCGGAACGAGGTTAGGGTTCTTGACTTCCCTGCCTGATATTTGCCTGTTCCACGACGACGACGACGACGACGACGACGACGACGAGGAGCCGTAACTTGATTGAAATCGATCGCGTTCTCTACGGGCGATCGCCTTGCGGTTCGGGTTTTATACGATCCTTCCGTCGAATCGCTCGTTCTTGGCTTGTATCGGCCTCGATTCGCGTTCGTACTTCGATCGTTTGGGATTGTTTGGACTTTGGGGGAGGCTTCGCCATTCGATCTCTGCCTGCGGGGTTGAATCTGTTCCCGAATTTCGAGCGACATTGTTGTATCCGGCTCTGGAGTTTTATGCTGTATTCGGAGGAGAGACCGTTTGCGGATGAGGTGCTGGTGATTTCTGGATTCATCTATGGGGGTTTCTTTGTAATTGAGAGGGTTTTGTGGTTTATTTGATTCGCGAGGACCTTCACTGTGCTGTGGATGTATCTCGTGATTCTCAGAGGGGGGGATTGGCTTGCGAACATACCTAATACATATCGGGGTGTTCTCAGGCCATTGTCTCTGCTGCCTTTTGAGCAGAAAGCTGTTTCCTTCTGCATCCAGAGAGATAGATGGGATAAGGCCTTTTTCGAGCTGGAGGGCGGATAACTGGGAAGCTGTCAATATCACTGACGTATAGAAGGTGTAGGATTTTTGGGTTTTCAGCGGCGGTAATTCGTGATGTGCTCATCTCAAGGTTCCACTTTGTCGACTGATGTGGCTGGTTTTGTCGAGGGATCCTCGGCTCAGGGGATGGTTAAGTACATCGATTGTCTTCCTGTTTATGTGAAGGAGCTGATTGCTGGGGGTGCTGCTGGTGGCTTTGCTAAGACTGCTGTTGCTCCCCTTGAACGGACTAAAATACTTTTGCAGGTAAATACTTGGAGAAGGTTTCTTTTTTAAGTTGATAAACTTCTAAGCTGTTTGTCTAGTGTAATTATTTTTTAGTGAGAAAATTAGTATTAGTTTGGTTGGGCCTTTTGGTATGCAAGGCACATCGATTATTTGCTGTTAAGGTATGGAAAATTGGAAATTGAAATGTGCAGGTCTCTGCAGCTCTGAGCTTGTACCCTACGGAGCACACGACACGCGACACGACACGACATGTGATTTCCAAAAAAATAGGGAATTCCGATATGTTGGAGCACGTTGTATATTAAACGCATTTTTTTTTCTAAATTATCATTTTTATCATTCCACAAATAAATAAATAATAAAAAAGCCATAGAATGAATTTACACTAAAAATAATTATCCACCATTTGTTAATATCAACGTTTCGAATTGAAAAATTCAACTACATTTCATTCCAATAATCCATGAAACTTGAAGGGGAAATAAAAGCAATCCACAATGCACTTTCCAAGTTTTGGCCCCCAAATAGACAACACTCGATCATTGGAGAGAACTCTGGCAGTTCAATAATATGCAATCTATGAACACAGTCAACCCATAAAGCAGTTGATCCAAGATTCAACTAAAAAAAGTTGTCTTATAGTCATCAAACACAGAAAAAAATGTAACTTCTGCGACAGGGGAAAGAAACAATGCACAAGAAGTTCCCAAGTATGCAATCCCAGTTTTGGCTATCACTCGTCAAGTTTCCCAAGAACCAGAAATAAAGGAGTAAAAAGGAAAAAAAGAAAGAACTTCACCGGGCCAAGTAGAAAAGAATCTTGAGAGCTACAGAAGCATAGACGTGGCCGGTTCCGGTTCCGTGGAACCAGCGGTTCCGGGCCGGTTCCTAGTTCCAAGTTCCGATTATGAACTTTTAATTTTATTTTTAAAATAATAAAATAAATAAATTACTAATTTTAAATTATAATCATTAATCAAATTGTACATTGTAATAAAAATTGAAAAACAAAAACATTATTTTTTGTGTAATAAAAAAACATTATAAATTATAAATAATTTTTTTTTTTTTTTTTTAAAGTGGCGGTCCGAAATCTGCCCGTGAAGGCCGGTTCTGGTTCCGGTTCCGGTTCGAAACCGCGGGTCCAGTCAACGGGCCTGTTCCGGGCCCACGGTTCCAAATGACCATGTTTATAGAAGCATCCTAAATGATACAACCAACATCAAATGCTAGAAAGAGAGCAGAGCAAGTACCAAACGAGGGAGGACGAGGCGAGGAGGTGAGGCCGCGAGCCGAGCAGAGAGCAAGAGAGGATGCGAGAGACACAGAGAGTGAGAGACGACGAGAGCAGAGAGACAGAGAGATGGAGAGGAGAGGATGATGAAATTAGGTTAGTGATTGGGGCTTTCAGATTTTGGTTTCACTTACGTTTTTGCCCCTAAAAGATTAACAATTTCCCACATTCCTTTTGTTGACCGCATGTCGGAAGCTCGGACACACGAAAAACGCTCTCAGGAGAGTATTGGTGCTAACATAGGATAAACCAAATAAAATTCCTAGAATATTAATTCTTTTGTGCCATATTCTTTTATAATAGTATCTGTTTCATTTTTTCAAAGTCTTATTGGTATTCTTGGTTTCACAGAAAAAAGAAAGCTTTGCACTTTTTTTAGTGTTCATGATTCTTGCTATCGTCTAGCTGTTGACTAATGGTTGAATTGCCTCTGGGACCTTAGCATATTTTTTTTGCATTTGTGACGGGATGGATTGAGGTGCATCTGGCATGCTTCTTCTGAGAAACCCATCTGTCAAAGTTCACCCTGCTGGGGTGTCCACATGTGTGTGGTGATTGTCTTAGACTTAAGAAGCTGCAGTCTAATCGACCAAGAATTTCCAATGGTTTTGCTCCATGAGCACACCATATAACATTCGTTGACTTCCACCAGGTGTATATTCTCTGTTTTTATTATGAGAAGTAGTTGGGTGACTTAATGATTGGGTTGTTTATATGCTTCAGCTTTGCAATTCAGGGAAGAGTTGGTCTTGTATGTTCTTTTTTTTGTTGTCTTATTGAGTGCACATTTTCTGGCTTATGTTGCAGACAAGAACGGGGTTCCAATCTCTAGGGGTATGGGGAAGCTTGCACAAGTTGCTGGAGACTGAAGGTTATAGGGGATTTTATAAGTGAGTTTGTACTTGAAATATGTGAACTTGCGTCCTTGTTCTTCTAAGAAAGGCAGTAAATTGATGCATGTCTTTGTGTTGTCTCCCAGAGGAAATGGTGCCAGTGTCCTCCGTATTGTTCCTTATGCAGCCTTGCATTTTATGACATACGAGCAATACCGTTGCTTGATCTTGAATAACTACCAAGTTTTAGGTTCTGGGCCCGTTATAGATCTTCTGGCTGGTTCAGCATCTGGAGGAACAGCAGTGTTATGCACATACCCATTGGATCTTGCTCGAACTAAACTTGCTTATCAGGTTAATAATTTCCATAAACCATTATCCTTTTTTTGTATTGTCCTTCAGGAGTTATTTTGATATGTATTTACTCGCATCCCATGTGGATGTGATTGTTGGTTACATGCGTTTCTTTCTATCATCTATTCAAGGATAATCTTTTGTAGTGGCTTTATATGTATCAATTGCCTGTGATAGGATAGTAAAACCTTATTTGCCTGACAAAATGCTCAATTTGCATTTTGAACTTGCATGATGCGTGATACTGTTGTTTTCATCTAACTATTTTTGGTGGTTTAGCAATCCTTTTATCTTTTCCTTTCTGATTTGTCCAGAGCAATGATCCTTTTTTGATAAAATGACATCTGGTGGTTAAGTTTATCTTTTTGGTTGATATGTGTTTGAAAAAGCAGGTTAAAAACACAGGAACAACTTTGGGAAATGGTGTATCAAGTGTCGCTCTCCAGCCTGCTTATGATGGTATTAAAGATGTGTTGCGAAGTGTCTATAAGGAAGGGGGGATGCGCGGATTGTACCGGGGTGTAGGTGAGTGTGGGTGATCAACATCATTTGTACAGTCAATCTAATCATATTTTTCATATCTTTATCCCATAAGCCATGTTGTTCTGAGAAATTGTTGTTTTCTTTTTAACTGCATACTATTATACCATGGATTGACTCAGAGCAGGTTGGATGAAATGGTGTAGTGCATCAGAATTTTTGTGTGATCGTAAAATTCCTTTTAGGTTAAAAGGAAAATTTTATAGAACAGCAGTAAGACCTGCCATGCTATACGAAGTTGAATGTTGGCCAGCACAAAGGCAATATGTGCATAAAATGGGAGTAGCGGAAATGAGGATGTTAAAGTGGATGTGTGGTCATATAAGGATGGATAAGATAAGGAACGAAGAGATTCAACAAAAAATTGGAGTAGAACCGGTGGCAGAAAAAATGAGAACATAGATTGAGATGGTTTGGGCATATTCTTCGAAGGCTCCTAGATGCTCCACTAAGAACATAAGTTTGCTATTGAGATCATAACACGAAAAAAGGAAGAGGTCGGTCGAAACTTGCTTGGGTAAAGTAGTAAAACAAGATTTAATGGAGTGGGAAATACATTGGCGCACTATTTATCTTATGACGGAGTGGAGGTAGACTATTAATATTGTGGAGAGGCAAAATTCCCATATTCATGACTGTCTTTTTTAGTCTTTTTCTATATATATATATATATATTTACATATTTATCTATTTTTTCTCGATCGGTCCTGCTTTTATTTTATGAATCTTTGGGTTCATTGGCTGCCGATCTCAACTAGTTTGGGATAAATATGTTGTTGATATTGGCTACTATATCGTGGATTATAGTCCTCTTGAAATAGCATCTTCTTCCTCTAAGCAACTATTTTGCTCTCTTTAATCAGGTCCAACTCTAATTGGAATACTCCCATACGCTGGTTTAAAGTTCTACATATATGAGGAGCTTAAAACACATGTTCCTGAAGAGCATCAGAAGTCTATTGTGGTGCGATTATCTTGTGGAGCTCTGGCTGGATTATTTGGACAGACTTTCACATATCCCCTAGATGTTGTCAGAAGACAGATGCAGGTATAATTCTTACTTTTAGTTGATTAGCTGGCTGATTTTTTTTTATCTCCTTTAGTAGAAGCCTAGATGGATGTCCTTTGTCTGACTTACCTGATACATAAATATATACTAGTATGAGCCCCATTAATGAGTCTAAATAATTCACGTACACCATGAGTTCATGCACCATTGACTCCCAGAAATTTTTTTGGGAGAATACTGTCATGACTACGAGTGCTAGAACTGGAGATGTATGCGCGCGCGCGTGCGTGCACCTGATATTTAGATCCATATATCCCATACCTGATGTGCCATGCAATACTAGCTGTGTCATAAGTTGCTCATGGTTAATATGAAGGGGAAAAATTCGAAACCTCATGTGTGAATATTCATCTTATTTTTTTGTCATGTCGCTCTAGAGCTTCAAGATGAGGCATTATCTGCATTTGACACTAAGTAATGCATCTAGACTTTTACCATAATGCAATTGACTATGCATCATATCACAGGTAATTATAGGTTAATGAAGGCTTTTGGCTGTTAGATTCCTTATAATAAGTACACCAAATTATTTTTAAGGCCCTCTGTCTCCAGTGGAGTGGGGAGGACTTAGATTATTATGAGGCATTTGATTGTTTAAAGTTCATCATCTTTACTAAATTTTCTTTGACTTGTGGTTTCGATGAACGAGGCAATACTGCAAAGCATCTACATTATGTGGTTGCTCCCCCAATTCCTTTATGGGCTTGATTCTGGATTTCGTAAATGTTCTTGCTTGCTCTAAGATTGCATTTTGGCTATTAGTTTCTCTGCTCAGTAGGAACAACTCTAGAATTCTGATATCCGTTGGCTGAAATTACTTGGATCTGAAATATTGAGTTCTTTTGTTGAAAATTGTGCAGGTTGAATCTCTGCAGCCTTCGGTTAGTGGACATAGGTACAAGAACGCATGGGACGGCCTCTCTTTCATAGTCCGTAGTCAAGGTTGGAAACAGTTGTTTGCAGGCCTCAGTATAAATTACATCAAGGTATTTGGTTTCTTGCGGATTTCAAACTAAAAGCAAATGAGATTGATTGCTTGAAGGTATAATGTTGCCGTACTCATCTGTCTCACTTGAATCCGCTCTTTTCATTCCCTGATTGTTCTGCAGATTGTTCCTTCGGTGGCAATTGGCTTCACAGCATATGATACGATGAAGAACTGGCTGCGCATTCCCCCTCGACAAAAGTCACAGAATGGGTCTACATCATGAATTTATGATGAAAATCATGAAGTGGCCCTCTGTTCTGAACAATTGTCCAATGTGGCTTTGATTGTCCTTATAAGATGGCTGACAGGAAATCATTCATGTAGAACTATATTGCATTATTATGCGACACTTCAAGAAGTGGAAAATATTTTGTACAATACCATATGAAATGAAGTTTATACATTATTCTGTGAATTCTGATTAATTTGGTTGCATCACATTTATATGAAGTATTTAGGAGTATTACTTAGTGTTTGTAAACAAAAACACTTCCATTCAGTTGGAGGGTCGATTACCGTTAGAGCTTTAGTGGGCCTGGAACCCTGTTTATTCACGGTGACAAGTACATTAGTAGCTCAGAGTTTCATGGTGGTTGTGAACGTTGCAGACGAATGTTCCCTGTTTCTGTTATACAGAATTTAGCTTCTTAATTTGTTGAAATGGTGAATCAAAGTGTTTTTGCTTACAAAAAGTTAAAGGAGTAATCCGAAATACTAGCTACTAGCAGTGAGCAAATGAACCGGATTGAAGTTCTGGGCGGTTTTCATGGGAAACGGTCCGATTTCTATTAGAACCGGTAAATATAGGCGCTGCTTTTGGTTTGACCACCTAGAGCGGACCATATTATCGTGATTAATCCAAAAATGATAACTTGCTGAAATTTTCCATTCTTCTTATTGAAAAGTAAACCAGTCTTTCTTTTGTGTCTCCCTTTGATGGTTAGGTGCGAATTCATATGAAGAACGTGTTCTTGTTTGATTAAGCTTTTAAATCAGTTCGATCAATTCGTTCAGGTTAGGAGTGGTGAATGTGATGTATTGCTATCTATATCAGAACAGATCCACACACACAAGTATGCGAGGACTTTACTAATATGCCCGTGGTGATTTACACACAATGCACATACCCATGCGAGCGGAGCAAATATGGTAACGAGAACATTATAAAAGAACTTTATTTGAGGTGATATTTCAAGTCATTTATGTAGAAATTTTTTTTTTTATCACATTCAGTTCCTGGACTCATCTAGCAACTAGAGTGGACCGGTCGGTTTGGTTTTCAAGTGGGTCAGGACCAAGTGCGCTGGTTCATGGTTTCACGAACTTAAAATTGACCCTTTGGATCCAATTTCCAAGTAATCGATCACCCTTACTAGTTGCAAACTGATTTTTCAATTTCTCTCAAGGACCCTTAGCTTCACGCCATGCTTGTAACTGAGGACAATGCCGTACTCGAGTTCCAACGTTTTCTCCATATTTGGGGAGTGTCGGAATATGTATGTCCCGTATAAGTGGATCAAAGAGAGTTTGATTTCCTGTAAGGAGAACTTATATGCAGGCACGAGGACCGATTTCGAATGGTAGGAGAGCGTAAGGATGCCTATGTCTTTGCTCCTCGCAATTTGGACCAAACCTCTCTGGTCTGAATTTTTCCGGCTCGAGGAAGTTGTTCGTGTGCATCGCTAGAACTCCGATCGCCAACCAGATCCATGTGCCCTATACATGGCATCAGGAGCTCTTTCACACACTACATTTCACATATCTGCCGTACGAGACAGTGATGGTGTGAACTCGATGCACCTTTGCGAGAAGATAGCCACCTATCTCTACTTCTCTCGGTGTTTCCCTTGCAACCAAAGGCGAAGCAAAGTAAAGCCTCACCGCCTCTTTGATTACCTGCAACCAGACGAACAACTGTTGGAGGTGAGACGGAACATTCGACTGTTTGGATCATCGGGTCGGAATACGAGGCCGTATTATAATGACGAATAGCGAGATTCAGGATCTTACCTGATCGAGATAGGGGAATGTTTCGTGGAGATCCTGAGCAGTTAGCAACCGATCACGTGGACCGAACCCGTCGATCTCTTCGAGCAGCTTCTTCTCGACTTCTGGGTGTTTGGCAACGAGGTAGAGCACGGAAGCACTGTCAAAGACTTCATCGTCGACCTGGCAAGTAAGTGCCCGTCCGTGAGTGCGCTTACATAGTCCGGTGTAAATACATTCTTGGCAGCCTTGTCAGACTCCCTAGCGTTAAGTATGAGTGACAATATATCCTTTGAGATCCTCTCCTTCTCCTTCATTCTCTCCGACACAATTCTATCAAGTCGCCCTGACAATTCGTTCGACTTTTTGGATCCTTTGTACCAGGAATTCTCTCAAGTGTTTGCCTGAAAGGCTCCTGGAGTACAGGGACAAGCAGGCCTACTGTGATCGAGAACGAGCCCGATAAGTCCATCTTGACCTGCGCCGTCGAAAAGATGTGCTTGTTGATGAAATTGCTGACTTCATTGTCTCTGTCGCCGTTGCCTTTTTGACCGGCACGAGTCCCACGACCTTGCTCGGACTGGCCTCTAGAAAGGCCGAAGTCCACGCCAAAGGCCGCCTGGCCGATCACATCGATAACCACCTTGAGAGAGAGCTTGGAGAAATTGGCGTCCTCCACTTCGAAAGAGCGAAGATTCTCCGTAGCCAACTCAATGTACTTCTGCATCATGGGGGGACTAAGCGCGCAAGGTGCGAGGGCTGGTAAACAGACAGGAACGTGCTCCTCATCGCCGACCACCTCTCGTCCCTGCGACAGGACTTGTATTAGCAATTACAAGACTCAGGTCATGCAGGCACACCCTCCCCTGTACGGGCGAACAGGGGATGTTTTCGCGAAATTAACACAAGGAAAAGGAAGCGTAAATTGCTCGTAGAAAATGCTGTGGATGAGACATTTACTTGAGACCCTTTTGGTGGAGTGGGGATGCAGCGATCGGAGAAGGGATGCTTCTGTTGGGAAAGTCCTTGAACTTACTTTAACCCAATCTCTTCGAAAAGCTCTGCATCTGCTACGATTATCAGGGGTTGCCTTCCCATGTGAAATCTGCACGGATCATTTCTCAACTTTTTGATCAGTAATCTATATAAGACCTGTTGTTTGGCATTGAATTCCACAAGAGAACAAGGAAAATTGAATTGATTCCTCAAAAGATCAAAAGGGAAGTATTCCTAGTCATATGCAATCTGTCCTAGCTTGTTCTTTTCCACATCTGTGCGCTACTTTTGGCTACGGGTCTAGTCATTCGAGAGACTTAAATAAACTGAACCAACGCCATCCATCGTAACTCGACAGCATAAAGAGAATATCATATCAAGACGCTTCTTGCTCCTTGTCATTCCATTCCCTAATGGTGAAGAGTTCTAGGACATTGATTTCTCGAGCTTTTGCCGGGGTCTCAAAAACCCGCACCCGACCGGCTGGTTCGATCGAATGCCCCTCTTCCAACGCATTCTTTTTTCGTGAATTTCGACGTATCCGACCGGTTTCTCAGAGGTTCAACTGAATAGGACCGATCTTCAGCAACAAATGGATTTGATGATGATGATGATGGGAAGAAGACAGTGACCTGAGGATATGGCGATAACGCTTGGCGAGGGCCCACGAGAGTGAAGGCGGGCGGGCCTGGGACCTTCCTCACTCCCCAGTAAGGGGCGTACAGGTAGCTCACCAGGCCCATCGGAATGGCCAACCATGTGAACCCAAGCGTCGACAGAGTAGGAGGTGTCGTGCCCGAGGTGGCTTCTATCTCCACCACGCTCTGCAAAATTCAGCTCCAGCATGTTCCCACAGAAAGAGAGAAAGAGCTGGTACTGAAAGGCAGAGCTTCTTTTTTTTTTTTTTTTTTGGGTCATATTCTGAAAGGCTGAGTTTTTTGGTGGACTTTTATAGGCCAAATCCCCTAAAAAATAATAATTTTAGATCAAATCCCAAATTTGCGTAAAAAGCCCTCAACTTTTAGTTCAATCTCAAATACGCATTGTTAAAATATGTCTCGAGTTTAAGCTAGCGAACGGCATTTGATCGGAGATAAAAGTTATTATTTGTGGAAGCCAATATATATGGCATGGGAGCCCAATTGAAATTTTTGGGAAATACTTGAAGTTGGCGTAGGAACATACTGGTCTTGTGTCGTTGCTAACTTGGATGTTCATTGGAGTTTGACTTTTGGTTAGAGGATAAGATTAAGGATTTGGGTCAAAGAAAGAAAGAAAAAGATAAGGAAAGAAAAGATTCACTTTCTTTTCTCATGCTGGATTTTTGGTTGACCGACTCTTTCTAATATTCCGATCCGAATAGAAGTTGGCATGCTTGTCCTTTTGTGCGACACATATATATTGTTGGTCTTCGCTATTGGGTAAGGCTGCTGTTCCTAAAAACATAATTAGAACAAAATTATTATTTTATATTTCTGCTCCCAACTATGATTTTTAAGAACAAAAACACATTTAGTAAGTTTAAAAAAAAATTCGCCAAAAAAGAAGGATCAGCGACGACTGGCGAACGATGGTTATTGGTTGTAGGTGGGTGGCAGCCGTGGTGGATTGCACAAACTCGCTCTCAAGTTATTTATAAAAATTGTTCCAAACCCAAAAATAATTTTTTTTTGTTTATTTTTTTTACTTCGAAACTGTTTCGCAGAACACTTTTGAAATATTTTTTTTACCATACGCGTTTCTATTCCGAAGATGTTTTGGGATCACTTTTAGAACATAAATATTTTCTAGGAAATGTAGATTGCATATGATAACACTCAAGGAAAAATATTTATGTTCCAATTATTTCCGGAACACTTTTGGAACAGAAATACGTATGATTCAAAAATGTTCCAAAAGTGTTCCACGGGACACTTTTGTGCTGGGAAACACTTTTAAAGAAACAAAAAAAAACTCACTTCTGAATTTTGTAACACTTTTGAAAATACCACCCACCGCTGCCAATGCGACCACAACCTGCCGGCCACCATGGCCGCCAGTCGCTGGTGTTGGAGGTGTTCTTTTTGTAATTACCAAACGAGTTGATGTTCCCAGAAATTATAACCGAGAACAGAAATACAAAAAAATATTTATGTTAAAAAATTGTTCCAAGGAACAGAAACGCTACCATACGCAGCCTAAAAGTATTGAAGCGTCATTTGTCAATGAGTGTTTGACATTGGATCTTCGTTTGATTCATGATTTTACATCAAGTAATCAAATGTCAAAGCCGATTAAATATTGTGGTTAGATTTGTGTAACTCTTTTGTGAAATTGAGAGGTTATTTTGATAGAAATTTGGGGCTAAATACTGTGTGCAATATTGGATGTAATTGAGGTTTGGGAAACACTTAGAGTGTTTGACCGATTTGAGTGTGGTTTGCAATCTCCGTATATCGCTTGATCTATAGTGGAATTCGTTAATACTTTTCCCATGGACGTAAGCCTCTACGACCGAATCATGTATGTTTGGAGTCCAATTTATTTTCTTTTTCTATCTATTTATTATTCGATCGCTTGTTCCGTGCAACGCGTCTCACATTTTTTTTCTATCTAAGAAAAAATCCTAAACTTAAAGTTCCAGTCCCAAATCTATCCAGAGTTTTTTTTTATTTAGAAAAAACCACCAAATTTTCTCTAATCTCAAATTTAATCTATTACCTTTTTTTCCAAAAAAAAAATCGTTAGTCATCCCCAATTTTCATTTCCTAGGATAGCTCCATTTTGGAGAATTTTTTTATTAGGTTGGATTTAGTATCCACGTGAAAATGCCACGTTGGTTGGTACATATCGCTTCATTATTTTGTTAATGTGAGTTTTTTTATTGACATGAAAATGCCACGTCAAGTTGGGACCAGATGACGAGATAGAATTGTATAAATACATTTGAAAATTTATATTTCTTTAAGACAAAATTAAATTCAGGGCAAATTTATAATTGTACCTAAAGTTTGGGATTTTTTTCAAGATAAAAGAAAAGTTCGAGGCATATTTGTGATCCGACCTAAAGTTGTGTTTTTTTTTGTTAGATAATAAAAAAAAGTTCAGGATAAATATGGGACTTGATCTAAAATTGAGGGACTTTTCAGGGAATTATGCATGATTTATATCGATATTGAATAATTCAAGAGGTGTTTATGTTTCGGGTAATATTTATTAGGTTTCGAAGCACAATCGCAATGAAAATAAAATCGAGATGGAAATATTTCTCACGATTCACTCTTAAACCAGCGCTAAATTCATTGGAGAATTTCATCATAAACAGTACCTCACATATCTTTATTATATCGTGATTATAAGAGAAAAAAATAACATATAATAGTAGTTATTTATAAGTTCAGCTCTAAATTATTAATAAAATACGAGTTTAAACTATAAAAATCATCTTGCCTACAGAATGAGCTGTCCACACTTGATACCTTCGTGGGCACATTGAATAGCATGACCCCTTACTTTCTTGTCGGTGGGAGCAATAACCACACCCCAACGAGATTCACGTTGAAAAGACTCTTGATATGATCAGTGAAATGCTTTTTGGCAGTAGAACCTATGAACAAGTCTAGAATAATGGAAGGTTTGCATTTGACTTGGAAGTCACATCACCATTGTTGTTAGAATGTCATGGACAAGGCATATGAGAATAAACTGGATTTCATCAAATTACAACGATAGCTGATTCGAGCAAAAACACTTTTTTTTGTGAGAGTATTGCCGTATAAATTTTAAATTTATTATAATTATGCCAATTGAGTTATAATTTTTTTTTTTACAATTGAGTTTTAATTTTTTTATATTTATATCAATTTAGTATATCCAATCAGACCGACGATGAAATGAATATATTTTAATAATATTATATATTTTTTGTATTCTTTTTTTTTTCTCTTTCTCCTTATTTCTCAATCCGATGAGGGTGAGGGTGAGGTTGGCCCTCGCCTCTAGAGATCGATGACTAGCTGGAAGAGGAAGGAAAAGAAAAAATAACATAATAAAAAATTAGGAAAATATTATTTAAAGTTGCCATGTCAGCGGCGATCGGCCAAAGTAGAACGAATGAACTGAATTGATACAAATGCAAAATATTTAGGACTCAATTGATAAATAAAAGAATTTCAATAGATTTACTATGTCTTGTGGTGATTTTTCCCTTGTTCTACCTGCGAGGAGATTCTTATCACATACTTAAAAGAATATTATGTCGAGATATTTTATCTCCCCGTCTTACAAGCGTGTGATTGGAATCTGTGCCGACACCTGACGACCATCTAGTGATTGGAATCAAATGGATGATAAGGACAAGGCGAAGAGAAACAGACATGATTAGTGGATGTGATCATTGGTTGCACACTACAATCTATTCAAGGATACTCTTTTTGTCGCGGTTGTATATGTATCACATGTCTGTGACCTAACATTGCCAAAACCTTCTTTGCGAGTTGAGCGCAGAATGCATGATACTATTGGATCATCGAACTTTTGTTCTCGTGTTTTAATGCCAAAACCTTTTCTTTTTTATTCATCTTGAGCAATGGCTCTTGTTTGATAAAATGATAGCTGTTGTTTTTAAGTGTACCTTCTTGGTTGATATGTGTTAATGGAAAAGCAGGTCAAGAACACATGCTCCTGAAGAGCATCAGAAGTCGTTCTCTTGTGGAGCTCTGGCTGGATTGTTTGGACAGGCTTCCACACATCCGCTAGATGTTGTCAGAACACAGATGCAGGTTGGCTGGCTGATGTTGTTTCTCCTTTAGTAGAATCCTCAATGGATGTGTTTTTATCTTTACTTAACCTAATACATAAGCATCATCTACTAATACAAGCTGCATGTATGAATCAACATAATTCTTGTCCACGAGTTCGCGCACCGATGACACCGAGAAATTTTCAGGGGAGAAGACTACCGTTAGGATTGCGAGGGCCAGAGCTGGAATGACGTACAAGCACGCACGCACTCACGCACGCTCAAGGTTTACATCCCATACTCCTTGTACTTGATGTGCCATTCAACATATTTATGGGCTTGATTCTGGATCTTTCTAATGTTCTTGCTTGCACGAAGATTGCACTCTGGCTGCTAGTTTCTCTGCTCGGTGGGAACAGCTCTAGGATTCTGATATGCGGTGACCAAAATTACTTGGACCTGAAATATTTGAGTTCCTTGCTGAACATTGTGCAGGTTGAATCTCTGCAGCACTCTGTCGGTGGACATATATACAAGAACAAACAAGATTGATTGCTTGAAGGTATAATGTTGCCTTTACTCGTCTTTATCACTCGAGCGCTCCTCCTTCCCTGATTGTTCTGCAGATTGTTCCTTTGGTAGCAATTAGCTTTACTGCATATGATACGACGAAGAATTGGCTGCGCATTCTCCCCTCAACAGAAGTCGAGGGAAGTGTCTACAGCATCAATTTCTGAGGAAAATCATGAAGTCGTCATCTCTTCTGAACAATTTGTCCAATGTGGCTTTGTTGGTCCTTTTAAGATGGCTGACAGGAATCATTCATGTAGAACTCTATTGCATTATTATGTAGAACTCAATCGACGAGCCATTTATCTGACTTGAGCATAATCTACTTCAAGGAGTACCCGCAAATACTTCTAGCTACAAACTGATTTTCAATTTCTCTCGAGGACCCTAAGCTTCACGCCGTGCTTGAAATTGAGGACTATGCCGAACTCGAGTTCCAACGGTTCCTCCATATTCGGGGAGTGTCGGAATGTGTATTTCCTGTATAAGTGGATCAAAGAGAGCTTGATTTCTTGTAAGGAGAACTTCTGTCCGATGCAGGCGCGAGGACCGATTCCAAACGGAATGAGGGCGTAAGGATGCCTCCGTTTCTGCTCCTCGCAATTTGGATCGAACCTCTCTGGTCTGAATTTCTCTGGCTCAGGGAAGTTCTTCGGGTCTTTCGCTAGAACTCCGAGTGCCAACCAGACCCATGTGCCCTATGCATTGCAACAGGAGCTCTTTCACACACTACATTCCACATTTAGCTCACACAAGCACATAGGATGATGGGAACTAAACGTACCTTTGGGAGAAGATAACCACCTATCTCTACTTCTCTTGATGTTTCTCTTGCTACTAAAGGCGAAACCAAGTAAAACCTCATCGCCTCTTTGATTACCTGCAACCAAACAAACAAAAGTTGGAGGTGAGAAGCTGAGTCACTGGCGCAAAACATTCAACGTTTGAATCATCCGCTTGGAATATGATGCCATATAGCAACAACAAATGGCGAGATTCAAGATCTTACCTGATCAAGATAGGGGAATTTTTCGTGGAGATCCTTAGCAGTTGGCAACTGATCACGCGGACCAAACCCATCAATCTCTTCAAGCAACTTCTTCTCGACTTCTGGGTGTCCGCCAACGAGATACATCACGGAAGACAGTGTGAAAGACGTGGTCACTGACCCGGCAAGTAAGTGCTCGTACGTGACTGCGCTTACATAGTCTGGGGTAAATACATTCTTGGCAGCCTTCTCCGTCTCCCTTGCATTAAGTATGAGTGACAGGAAATCCTTTGAGCTCCTCTCCTTCTCCTTCATTCTCTTCGACACGATTCCATTAAGCCGACCAGCTAATTCTTTGTTAGTCTGATCGACTTTTCGATCCATCGTGCCGGGAATTCTCTTAAGTATCTGCCTAAAAGGCTCCTGGAGTATAGGGACAAGCAAGCCTAGTATGATCGAGAATGAACCCGATAAGTCCATCTTGAGCTGAGTCGTTGAGTAGATGTGTTTGTTGATGAAATCGCTGACTTCATTATCTCCGTCACCAATGCCTTCTTCAGTGGCATTATTTCCTTGACCTTGCTCAGACTGCCCTCTTGAAAGGCCGAAGTCCACACCAAAGGCTGCCTGGCCGATTACATCCGTAGCCAACTTAAGAGAGAGGTTGGAGAAAGTGATGTCTTCGTCTTCGAAAGAGCAGAGATTCTCCGTTGCCGACTCAATGTACTTCTGCATCATGGGGACTAAGCTCGCGAGGTACGACGGCTGGTAAACAGACAGGATCGTGTTCCTCATCGTCGACCACCTTGTGTCCCTGCGATAGAACTTCTATTAGTAATTATGTCACTGAACTAATGCAGGTATAACCATTCCTGCATCGGTGAATAGGGGTGTTTTCGCAAAATTAACATAGGAAAAAGAACATAAATTGCTTGCGAAAATGTTGTGGATGAGACATTACTTGGAGAAGAAGAGACCCTTTTGGTGGAGTGGGGATGCAGCAATTGGAGAAGGGATGCTTCGGTTGGAAACGTCCT
The DNA here is from genome assembly GCA_028455895.1 of Rhodomyrtus tomentosa. Classification (NCBI taxonomy): domain Eukaryota; kingdom Viridiplantae; phylum Streptophyta; class Magnoliopsida; order Myrtales; family Myrtaceae; genus Rhodomyrtus; species Rhodomyrtus tomentosa. The sequence continues at coordinate 41,383,099 of JAPCWY010000004.1, forward strand.
TGAACTTCTTTATGCCAACCTCTTTGCAAAGCTCTGCATCTGCTACAATTATCAGTGGTTGCCTTCCCATATGAAACCTGCTCAGATCATTGCTTAACCTTTGATCAGTAATCTATAAGACCTGCTGTTGGCATGGAAATTCAAAATAGAAAAAGCAAAACGAATTGATTCCTAAAAACATCAAAAGGGAACTATTCCCTAGAGTAAAGTGACAGTCATATGCAAAATGCAGAGGACCAGTCGCCATCATCTATCCAGGCTTGTTCTTTTCCACATCTGTGCACTGCTTTTGGCTATGGTATAGTCATTCAAGAGACTTAGAACTGATCCAACGCTATCCACTATAATTCAACAGCATAAAGAGCACATCATAGCAAGATCCTTCTTGCTCCTTGTCATTCTATTCTCCCGTGGTGACCGGTCCGATAAGCACTTTTTTTAGGTCCATTGTTAATGCGAAAGATAATCCATATGCCACTGTCGGATCGACATGCAGAAGTATCACATAACTAATTGCAGGTGCACAAGTATTTTGAATTCTGCATCACAAAGCTAGCGCTATGCGAACCCATCAGATTTCCGTTTCGAGACGTACCAACTCACATGTACTGAATTCGGACAGTATCTCCTCTTATTGGACCTATAGAGGGAGCTAGAATTACACATAAACATCTATAAGATGACAACTTAGAGAGCCTACAGCGATCCAGGAACTCACATGACTTCACCAGCCAAGCTCAGAAGAAGGCCCTAAACATCTTCACATAGACTTAGACAAGAAACCGATTCAGTGACGCATCACGCCAAAGCCTCCAACTTTGCCCCTCAAAGAACTTTCACAAACATATATGGACATCGATTCCTCGAGTTTTTGCGGGGGTACCGCAGTAAAGCAGACATCAACGTCCAATCTTTAGCAAGAATAACAAGAAGCAAGAAATGATTTTGACGAAGATGATGATCAGAGGACAGTGACCTGAAAATAGGGCCGTAACGCTTGGCGAGGATGGAGAAGACGTCGGGGCCGTACTTGGCCATCAAGGGGAGGTGGCCCAGGAGAGGGAAGGCGGGCGGGCCGGGCACCTTCCTCACCCGCCAGTAGGGGGCGTACAAGTAGCTCACCAGTCCCACCAGAATGGCCAACCCGGTGAACCCAACCGTCGACAGAGCAGGAGGGCTCGTCACGAAGCTGGTTCCCATCTCCATCGCTCTCTGCAAACTGAGCTCCAACATGTTTTCAGAGAGAAAGAGAGAGAGAGATGGTCGTATACAGAGAGGGAGAGCTTGCTGTTGGTGGCCTTTTATAGACGGAGATTCGGACGGTGTGAGTTGTGGAGGTGTCAACACCGGAGCATCTTATTGGGAGCTTGGCATATGACGGTACATGCGTGATTATGATATTGGAGAAAGTGGGGCTCCCTCCTCCTTGGTCTTCTTTTTCTTGGTCCTTCTGAGTTGGTGAAGAGTCGAAGTGTCTTTCCTTTCGTCATCGGTCCACTGATTTGAGCTTTACAAATTGGAAATTTGCCTAAAGTCGAAAGTAAGACTGCGTCAGCATCGACGTCCAAACCGGAAGTTAGTACTGAATTACACGCGCATGTACCACGGGGAGCTGAGAGGGGATCGTGAATGTCAAGGCCTTGTACTTCTCGGGCTTAGCTACTCAACTCCATCCAACTCGTGAATCGACGAGTTGCTTGAGTTCCCAACCAAAAGAGTGCATGTCCGATCGTCGCACAGCCCTTCTGCCCGAAGAGATTCCCTTTCGTGTCTTACTTGCATTGGAATAATCTTGCTCCGGCGAGCAATCCAAAGGCGAAGATTCCGCCATTGCATCTTTTTGTCTCCTTCCACCAACCGATGCTCGACAGTATCATAATGCAGTTTGGAATGATGTTTAAACAATAATTGTGGGAACCCTTCTCCCCCCTTTCGATAATTCTCTCTCAAACTTTGGCTTCATCAATTTGGCTCATCTTGACGGGATCTTGGACAAGCATCTTACAACACAAGGGAATTGACCCTCCTAGTATTCTTCTTATCTTCCACTACCACACAAAAGTAGATAAGCTAACAGTTATATTAGTTAACTGTAATCTTTACATACCGCTTTACTTGTGCACTCTGTACAAAATAGACCAACTACCTGTGCCAAATGCCACACCAAAAACTTAGGTTGGCTAAAGTAACTTAGACATGAAGTACTTAGGAGACCATGTTCTGTCCTAAATCCGTTTCGGCAGCCTCTCACCAATCTTCCATGAATTTCTCCTCTTGCCGTAACGAGCCTTCACGGAGTCAAGGCTTCAACCCGAGATAACCCGATTGATTTACAAGGTCTTGCAGCCCTTCGCCTGCGTTCCTGCCCCCAGGCGCGAGATCCTCGGCCTCCATGTCGATCTCAGGCTGGTCACCGACCAATATTTCTTCCTCTGGATTCCCAGTCATCAGATCTTCACTCAGCAATTCTTCCAGGATCGTCTGATTGACCGCATCTGTGGGGCCACCTCTCGTAGCAGGATGTTTAGTCGTGCTCGGACCCTTCACATCAGTGCTCGATTCGTCGTCCAAGGCAGCCGAAAACATTGTCTGCATCTCCAACTCCAAGTGGACCATTTCCTCTTGCTCGTGGCTCGCGCTATCTCCTCCTCCACCACGGCCTATAGAAGCCGCTGTGACCTCATCTTGCAGATTCTCCAGGCTTGGGGTAGCAGTCAACCGGCGCTTGTGTCCGATTTCGACTCCTCTCAATTCCCTTCCACGAGCATTCCTCTGCATAACTTGCCTAATGAAGAACGGGCTATTGCACGCTTTAGCGAGGAAAGCCAACATCTGTTGTTGCTTCCTCTCGGTACACTGCATCCGCTGCTCCATCGCAAAGATCTGGTCCCTCGAATGCTGCTGCTGCTGCCTCAACCTCGCAACCTCGGCCACCAGCAAGCCCCTGTCTCTCCTCAACCTCTCGAGCTCGCTGTTGAGCCCGTAACGACCCAGTTCGACGCATGCCCCTCCTCCTTGCTGGTGCGTGTTCTGCAAGACGTGCCGCCTCCTCTTGATGGTCTTCAGCAGGTGTGTCTGCCCTCCTAAGAACCCTTCGTGGGCAAACTCCCACCGATCTGGATGGACCTTCCTGAAACCCTGCATCCATTTGCAGCAAACCAAGGACAACAGTGAGCAATACCTGAAAATGTAACTGTAAACTACGACGTGAAGAGCAGGTATGGATTCAAATTCAGCAAACGTACGTAAAATTCGGGTCAAATCTCAACACCTTCTTTTCCAGATGTCGATCTAGTACAGAACCAAATATCAGTCAGCAAGATTAGTAGCATCCAGCACATCCAGTTATCCACCGACACATTACGAGAGATTAGCAGTAAGAAACACAAGCGATATGGATGTCTCGCGACAACAATGACAGAGGGGCCGCGAGCATACGCAATAATCAATCGATTTGGCCAACTTATTCAATGAATAACGCTAAGGATGCCAAGAATTCTCAAGTTTGGATTTACTATAAGTGATGCGGCAATCCCAGCATGAATATCTTGAAAGAAAAGTCGATCACGTTTAAGCATTTCGCCGTATCATCACCTTATAACCACTCGCAGTAACTCATTCATCGAATACACTCTGGTATCGCGAATCAAGAGCAGGACATTGCGAAATTCAAAGACACAAACTTGATTTTCATATATAACCACTCAGCTTGAGGACGAAGATCATTTCGCCTCAAAACAATCACTAGCTTCATCGAGAATCAGACCAAGAAAAGAACCCACGAGCGATAAAGCAACACGACAACAAATTGAGGACGGAGATTTTCCGTACGTAGGTGTTGAGCTGTCGGATGAAGCTGGAGAAGTTGCCGTGCTTGAAGTACTTGGGGAGCAGGGCGGTGGAGAACAGGTGGGCGTCCCAGACGATGAAGCTGTTCCTCGCCTCGCTCCACGACACGATCGGGTCCGTCGCCGGGTCCTCCACGATCTCGAACGTCTTCGTCAGGAACGGCGGCGGCCCCGCCTCGCCCAGCCCCTCCATGGGCTGCGGCGGCCGCCGCCGTCGCACGTTCGACGACGCCTCCTCCTCTCTCAAAATGGCCCCTCCCTGCATATCGATCGCTCCTCCCTCTCTCCCTCTCTCTCTCTCTGCCGACAATCCCTCGTATAAGCCTCTTTCTCGCATTGTTCTTGCAGGAGGAGGGACACTGTTCGAGGAAGTCGAGGTTGTAAGTAGCGGTCAGGACAGTAGGAAGGGTGGCTTGAAATAGCGGTGGAGCGAGGGAGAAAGTTCTAGACACCGAGACGTGGCCCGTGGCCGTCGTCGGTGGGGGAGTATGGTCCCACCAAGATGATCCTCACTTCAATTAGACACGTGTGTACTACTCCAAAGACCTTTTTTAAAAAAAAGTTCAATTTTCTTGAGGTGGATTATCGATCCACGTAGATGACATTAAAAATTAATTTTTATGCCACAAAAACTCTTGAAAATTACACTTATCTCACATTTTCTCCAAATTAAATTTTATGTCATAAAAAATTTCAAAATGATATGATACGTACCATATTTATCCCAAAAAACACATATTTACCACAATTTTGAGTTAATTATTGCAAGAATATGCCAGATTAGGGTTAATGACGCGTGAGTGTACTGATTTGTGAGTTTTTATGACACAAAAATTAGTTTGGAAAAAAAATGCGGCACGTGCGTACTTTTGAGGTTTTTGGTTGTACAACCCAAAAAAAAAAGGATCTCGTTGTTAACATACATATATATTCGTACGACACTCATTTGAATGTCATAATTTTTTTTTAAAATCAATTAAGTGCCACATCAATTAAGTACAATTATCAAATGTAAAAATGTTTGAGGAAAATCCATTTCAATGATGCGTGAATTTGTGGCTAGCATGAACGTCAACGTGAAACGATGATGAATTTCATTGCAAAGACATCGAATGTAGAGTATGAACTATATTATACGTGTTTGGGATATGTTGGCGCAAGAAGCTTGAAGGTTCTGAGTCAGAGGCATATGTATAAAAAATCAAATGTATTCAAGTGTTGTGACTTAAGCAAATGATGAGAAGTGTGGTTCAATATGATTATCAGATATAGAAATGTTGATTGTCTAAGGAAAATTCATTTCGGTGATTTGAATTTGCATAAGTTATTATACGTTGAATGCACATCATTGTTTTATTTCCCCCGTTTGTACCAAAAATACAAAGAGATTAGTGTGATATTACTTGTAAATTGTGATTATTGAAAAACACATGCAATTTGTTATGTATCAATGATTTGCACGTGATGATGTTATGTACCGAATGACGATTGTTTATGAGAGGGTCCGTAAAGATTATAATGGACATTTGTTTTCCATTGTTGAAACGACAAGGCGCAATAGGTCACTATGATGTTAGTAGCAAACATGGTTATTGAAATAGACATGTCACTTAATGATGCTATGATGATTTGCATGTCAATGGTGGCATGTAATGAAGACTTTTGTCACGACTTATTCGCTAGGGATCAAACTTCCTCACATAAGTATGTATAAAATACTACATGAAAAGACAATATGTTCCACCGTTTAGAGACAAGTCTCTGCGAGGTTAAGATGACATGTAGTGCTATTGATTCATACATGAAATGATATGGCATGTGTAACCAATAAAGTAATATTGTGAAACACTTGTATTATGTGGATATAAAGTGGTGCGTTCACTTTTCGCTAATGTAGACGACAATAGTTGAAGGGTTTTCTAGATTCACAAAACGCAGCAGAACGAAACCCTAAATAAGATCCATGCGTGTATCGAAATCAAAATAGGTTCAAGACGTACCTTTTAGATCGGCTTCGAATTGACGGTCAGTTGTGTTTGGATCAGCGCCCCAAGTGTTGCGCTTCTACCAGTATCCACACACACACAAACTGAATTCTTCAACTATCTAAGTGCTAGCTTTCAGATCTTAGAGTGTCCCTCCCAATCGTCTGAATAGAGAACCATTCTCGATTTTTCTCCCACGGAATAAAAATAAATGACGACCGATTTGGGGCGTCTCTAGGATTGTTACTCGTAACCCTACACTTCAAGATTTGGTCCCCACGACATAACGGTCTGGGCCCACGATGTCCTCTAAACCTTCCACTTAATCGTGCGTTTAATCGTTATCTCATAACATGCACGATTACGTAGATATTCGTAATAGGAGAATAAATAAAGCTTTACTTTTTAAATAGATCAAGGGGCAGAGAAAATAAGAAATCAGTTCGCTATTGTGTGCAACCCTGTAGATTCACTAGACATTAGCAGTGTGTCCAAAGCTCTTTTAGCCCACAAGTCATAAGCGGTCTCTAGCAATACATTATGACTACCTAAGTATAGTGAAAATCGATTTTTCAACACAACTTAATTCACAATTAATGTTAGAGTATCAATCTTAATTGGTTCTTTGGGCAGACCACTAACAATCTCCCACTTGTACTATAACCAATTATACAAACTAAATCCCTTTGTCATTTGATATCCGAGTTAAGCATAAGGCATGACAAGTGTCATCCTTATATAGCTCAAACTCATTTTTTCGATACCACATTTAGATTGTTAAACCAAGTAGTTGACTCTTCAACTCACTTGAACATGGCCATGCATTACACAGTCTCAACTCTACGGGAGACCATGATATCGTACTCTCATTATATGAGAGAGAGACAAATCTCATCTTGTCCACCCACGTCCCTTGGCATGATTCATGACATGCCCAGCCAATACCTTTATAATCACCAGTTACGATTGACGTTTGGTAATGTTAAAACATGTCAATCCACGTCTAAGAAATCGTGGTAGATTCAGGTCAAAGGACTATACTCTATAGCTCTGATGAGAAACACTAATGACATCATATAATAATCCTATAGTATTCTCAGAGCAAGTCTGTCCAATACAATGTTCTCCAACATATATTTCACGTGATCAACATTATATATCTATATTCATGACCCGTGAAACTTGGTCATCGGTTAACTCACGTACTAGTCTCAAACACCATTGGCGTATCAATGCACAACGATAATTGACCAGAGACATTTAGAATATCAATATTCATTCTGTTAATAGAGTTTCACGATCAAATCACGTATTTGATCTTATATTAAGGACATTTAATATTCATGGGATGAAAATTTCGCATTCAATCATATATTCAAATTAAATCGAAATCAAATACAACATATGTTTTATTAATGAATAATGAGAATGTATATTACATATTCTTCTACTCACATCAAGACCAACCACTAATATGTTTAAGGCCTAAAGCGTTACAATGACGCTCATGCTTAGGTCGTGGAAGAGCTTTCGTCAACAGATCAGCTACATTTAACTCTGTTACAACTTTACACATTTTGACATTGCCTCTTTTAATGAATTCTCGAATGATGTGATACTTCTTGAGTATGTGTTTGGTCTTCTGGTGTGACCTAGGCTATTTAGCCAAAGTTATGGCCCCATTGTTGTCACAATAGATGTCCACTAGATCCGAATCAATATGATTGATTTCCAGTTCTTCTATGAATTTTCGAATCCATACAGCTTCCTTTAATGCTTCTAAAGCAACAATATACTCAACTTCTGTCGTAGAATCTACAATAATGTCCTGCTTGGAACTCTTCCAACACACCGCTCCACCATTCACGCAAAAGAAAAACATTGACTGCGATGCAAGGTCGTCTTTGTCAGTTTGGAAACTAGCATCAGTGTAACCACTTATAATGATTTGTTCCTCACCTTCATAGACTAAGAATGAATCCTTAGTTCTTCTCAAATACTTAAGGATATTTTTTACAATTATCCAATGAGCTTCTCCTAGATATGATTGGTATCTGCTTATCATGCTCAATGCATAAGAAACATTAGGATGAGTGCACAACATGGCATACATGATGGAACCTACGGCTAATGCATAAGAAATCCTACTCATGCGGTCTTGTTCATCATGTGTTGAAGGACACTGAGTCTTGCTAAGACTTATGCCATGTGACATTGAGAGAAAACTTTTATTGGAATCTTGCATATTAAACTTATTGATGAATTTGTTAATGTATGTACTCTAACTCGGTCTAATAAGTCTCTTTGATCTATCTATATAAATTCCGATCCCCAAGATATAGTTTACCTCTCCCATGTCCTTCATGGAGAAACATTTTTCTAGCCCTCTGAACGGACTAAAGCATGTGAATATCGTTTTCAATGAGTAGTATATCATCCACATACAACACTAGAAACACAATTGCGCTCCCACTAGACTTCTTATATACACAAGCTTCTTCTTTGTTTCTGATGAAACTAAACTCTTTGATAGTTTCATCGAAACGAATATTCCAGCTCTGTGATGTCTACTTCAATCCATAGATAGAACGTTGAAGCTTGCATATCTTCTGAGCATTGTCTAGTGATGTAAAGTCTTCAGATTGTATCATATACACATCATCTTCTAGGTTTCCATCAAGGAAAGTTGTCTTTACATCCATTTGTCATATCTCATAGTCATAATATGCGGCAAACGCTAGGATAATCCGAATGGACTTGAGCATAGCCACTGGTGAAAATGTTTCGTCATAGTCAATACCATGAGTTTGTTTGAAACCTTTAGTTACCAGCTGTGCTTTGTGAATGTAAACATTTCCAACCATATCAGTTTTCTTCTTGAAAACCCACTTGCACCCTATAGGTTTGACACATTTGGGTGGATCAATCAAAGTCCAAACTTTGTTTCGATACATTGAGTCTATTTCGAATTTCATGGCCTGGAGCCGTTTATCGGAGTCTGAGCCCATCATAACTTCCATATAGGTCGTAGGTTCGTCATTTTCTATTAACAATAGATGATAATGTTATGTGACATGAAAGCCACATCTCATAGGCTCATGATGTGTTCTTTCAGACCTACGAACTATAGGTGCCATTGAAGTAGACTCTACGACTCTTCGTAGATCTAATTGAGGTTCTTCATGAACTGAAACACTATCTTGTGGCACAATAACTTCTTTGAGGTTTACCTTACTTCCATTGGTTCCTTTATTAAGAAACTCTTTCTTTAAAACAACACCATTTCGAGCAACAAACACTTTATTCTCTGATCGGTTGTAAAAATAATATCTTTTCGTTTCCTTAGAATATTCCATAAAGAAGCATTTATCAGATTTGGGCCCAAACTTATCAGAAAGTACACGTTTTACATAAGTTTCGCAGCCCCAAATTTTTAGAAAAGATATACTAGAAACTTTTCCTGTTCACATCTCATATTGTGTCTTTTCTACAGCTTTTGATGAACTTCTATTTAGTGTGAACGTTGCCGTCTCAAGTGCATAACCCCAAAAAGATAATGGAATATCTGAATGACTCATCATTGATCGAACCATGTCTAACAGAGTTCGATTTCTCCTCTTAGAGACATCATTCCACTGTGGTGTTCCAGGGGGAGTGGGCTGTGAAACAATTCAACACTTCTTAAGATGGTCATTGAACTCTTGGTTTAGATATTCTCCTCCTCGATCAGATCGAAGAGTCTTGATATTCTTGTCAAGTTGATTTTGTACTTCATTCTGAAATTCCTTAAACTTTTCAAAGGACTCGGATTTATGTTTCATCAAATAAAGATATCTATATCAACTGAAATCATCAGTAAATGTAATGAAATACTGATAACCTCCTCTAGCTGTAGAACTTAGTGGTCCACACACATCAGTATGTATAATGTCCAACAATTCTTTTGCCCTCTTACTTTGATTAGTAAAATGAGCTTTTGTCATTTTATCAACTGAACAAGATTCACATGTATCATATTATTCAAAATCAAATGAATTTAATAGTCCATCGTTATGTAGCTTTTGAATTCTTTTCTCGTTTATATGGCCTAATCGACAATGTCATGGGTAGGTTGGATTCAAATTATTAGATCTATACCTTTTTGTATTTGTATTATAGTTTGGCACATCAAATTTAGAACATACATCACATCCACAATAAGGGCGCCACCATAAAACAATCCATTAAGATAAAATGAACAATTGTTGTTCCTTATATCAAAACAGAAACCTTTATTGTCCAAACAAGAAACATAAATAATATTTCTACGTATAGCAGGTGCATAGTAGCAATTGTTCAACTCTAAAACTATGCCAGAAGGTAAAGTTACATCATATGTTTCTACAGCTAATACAACAACTCTTTCTCCATTTCTAACGCGTAGTTCCACTTCACTTTTTGCTAGTGTTCTACTTCATTTCAGTCCCTGTACATTCATACAAATGTGAGTACCACAACCGGTATCTAATACCCATGAAGTAAAACTAGTAGTAATATTTACTTCTATAACATAAATACCTGAAGTGGAAGTCTCACTTCCCTTCTTCTTCAGATCCTCCAAATATTTCTTGCAATTCCTCTTCTAGTGTCCCTTGTTATCACAATGGAAGCAAACAACATCAGGAGTCGGACCCATCTTGATCTTGGATTTGGGTTTAGGCTTAGTACCCTTGTACATACCCTTGACCATGCATGGCTTCTTAAAACCTTTCCCCTTTTGAACCAAGAGAACATTAGGGGCAGGATCCTTCTTGATATTCTCTACAGCAGTTTTGAGCATCACATGCAATTCAGTCAAAGTCTTATTCGGATTATGCATGTTATAGTCCATAACAAACGTGTCATAATCATGAGGCAGTGACTGAAAAATAATGTCAATAATCCACTCTTAACTAATGGGAGAGCCCAATCGCTCCAGGTTTTCAATATGACCTATCATCTTTATGACACGTGGGCTAATTGAGCTCTCACTTGCTAGCTTGCACTCAATTAAGGCCTTTACCGTCTGGTACCTTTCAGTGCGTGCCTGCTCCTGAAATAAATTTTTCAGGTTCATGATCATATCATAAGCATACACGTTCTCAAACTATTTCTGAATATTTGAGTTCATGGTAGCTAGCATTAGACAAGATGCATCCAATGCATCATCTTTATGCTTCTGGTAAGCATTTCTTTCAGTATGGGGAGCATTGGAAGCAGGTGCTTTCTGAGAGAGTGGTTTCTCCAAGACATAATCCATTTTCTCCTACTTGAGAACAATTCTCAAGTTTTTATACCAGTGCAAAAAATTTGAACCATTCAATTTGTCATTCTCAAGGACAAATCGCAATGAAAAGCTTGATGCAGAGGTATTTGACATTATCTATAACAAATATGCAAAGTGAATTATCTATTAATATGATTTATAATCAAATCTCACTATACTTTTATAAAATGTTTCCCTATAAGTATAGTGGACCAAGATCCATATTTCACCAAGACTCGAGTAAACTTTGACTTACCGCTCCAAACTCAGTTATTTAGGTAGACAACTATTTATCAATTGTATCGAATACAACTCTTAGTTGTTGGGGTTGACATCTCGTGTCTTATCCCCTAACCCTATGCCTCAAGGCCCAAAACCGTTTTGATAGCCTTGTTAAGTAAATCAATCTTGACATATGGATAAACATTGTCCATCCTATCTTACTCAAATAGTTAAAGACACCCTGCTTTAGCAGACCCATCTTTTGATGATTCAAGCATTGATAAGTGTATGATTAGAAAGACATTGTATTAATACTTAATTTTATCAGGGACTTTCACAGTGTTTATAACCAGTGATGAACGTATGCATGTTATGAACGCATGCATGTTATGAACATAATCATTTATCACAACAAAGATATAACAATTATACTGAGAACGAACAATCCATGCAAAGGTCAAGGGGGCTGCCCCTTTGTGGGGTTCGGAGCACCCCCGAAATCTAGACAAAATTCTTAATTCTGTTTTACTAGGAACATATTCGTCCCTTTATACCAACCCTGCTAGGGGGAATGATTTCAACTAAATCGTTCTTAAGGTCGTTCATGTTTTTTTCATTTTCAGAACCCGAAACAGAATTCGTAATTCTATTTCCATAACAGAACGCCTCTAGATCAATCATATTAATGCACATCACCGCAAGAATTCAAGTTCGTTTCAATATGAATTTTTTTTCAATAAACAACGTAGTTTTGATGATTTTTTTTTTTTTGGAAAATAATGTTTCGGATTGGGCTTCCGAGCCAAGAAGAGCCCATTTGCGTAGTTTTGAATTTTTTGAATTTTTTATTTTTATTTTTTTATTGGAAAATAATGTTTCGGATTGGGCTTCTGAGCCGAGAAGAGCCCATTTGCACATTTTTATGGCAGGCCGAGTCTTCATTGTAAAGCCCAACTGGACCTGGCCCAAATTTCTTTCCCATTTCTCCTTCAAGAAAGAAAAGGGGCCCAACCCAAACCAAAATGCAAGAAGAGCTCCATCGTCCTCATCCACGCTTCCTTTTTTATTTTTCCTTTTTTTATACTTTTGAAGTTTTCTTTAACTTCACTTCTTTATTATCTTATTTCCCCCGGGTTCAAGTCCATCCCAGAAGAACTACTCCACGTACAGATTGCTAAACCCACCCTTCACCATTCTTTTTTCTATTTTTTTTTTATTCCTTGGACTTCTCTCTTTTCTACGACAACTTCCCCATGGACATTACATCGAGCTCCGACCGTTGTCAGTAGCCTTCGACCATTTGATGGTTTCCGACAGGTTGAAATTCCGTGAAACAGCTATGACGGACAACCAACTATTTGACGACGACGATTTGATGATGATGAGGCACTGACATTATTATAGGGCCATGACGCTGGGCCGGGACAGAGAATACATCAGGGCCGTACTCGGAAATCAAGGGGAGGCGGCCCCATAAGAGGCAAGGCAGGTGGGCCCGGTACCTTGCTCTCTCCGGCTCAACTTCTTTCTTATGGACGTGGCTTGAAGTCCTCATGGCCGGTCCGTAGGGTAAAGCGGGCCGAGCCCACCACGATTCTCGTTCAATTAGACACGTGTCCCACGACACCGGAAGAAAGGAAAGAAAAAGGTGCATGAAAAGGGCGCATCGCATGCTAGCAATGGTCCCAACCATTTCAAGTCGTCATAAAATTTAATTTAAAAGAGAGAGAGAGAAGGAAGTCGCTCGAATCTCGCATGCTTCACCGGCCCATGTCGTGATCCTCGTATTTAGTAGCACCCTCAAGTGAATTTACTCGACCGGCCTATGTCGCATGCATACGCGGGTCGGACATGTATTCGCTCAAAACGACGCACTGCAACGTGGTGAGCCCGCGGCATTTCGCCTGCCTACGCTCTCGCTCTTCGGTTTGGATTTCCATTTCTCTCCAAAATCAAACGGTCCATCACATTCGGTGAAGATTGATCATATGCATTAAGGATATGCACGGCAACGAATTTGTTTCGCTAATTCTTTTCCCCGAAAAAAAAAAAGGATGGGAAACCTATTTGGTAACGTAAATTATTCTATTTCTGATTATGTTTCCAGAAACATCATCAACATCAACATCAACAATAACTTTATCCCAAACTAGTTGGGGTCGACGGTCGATAAACCCCAAAGAATCATAAAAATAAAAGCAGAATCAATGGAGGGAAATGAGATAAATGTGTAAAAATAAATAAGTATATTTATCTTGCTTTTTTGTTGTTATGCTCTCGATATTAAACCACTATTCGTATCGGTGCATCTAAGGGTCTTTGAAGGATATGCCCAAACCATCTCAATATATGTTCTCTCATCTTTTCCGCCACCAGTTCTACTCTAACTTTTCGTCGAATATTTTCATTTCTTATCTTATCCATCCTTATATGACCACTCATCCACCTTAACATCCTCATTTCCGCTACTCCCATTTTATGCTCATGTTTACTTTGTGCTGGCCAACATTCAGCTCCATATAACATGGCAAATTTGACTGTTATTCTATAAAATTTTCCTTTTAACCTAAGAGGAATTTTGCGATCGCACAAAAATCCCAATACACCGCACCAAACCATCTCAATTTATGCTCTCTCATCTTTTCCGCCACCGATTCTACTCTAACTTTTCATCGAATCTCTTCATTCTTTATCTTATCCATCATTGTATGACCACGCATTCATCTTAACATCATCATTTCCGCTACTCTCATTTTATGCTCATGTTTCCTTTGTGCTGGTCAACATTCAGCTCCATATAGCATGACAAGTCTGACTACTGTTCTATAAAATTTTCCTTTTAACCTAAGAGGAATTTTGTGATCACACAAAAATCCCGATGCACTACGCTATTTCATCCAACCTACTTTGATTTTATGGCTTACATCATCATCAATCTCTCCCTCCTTTTGCAATATTGATCCTAGATATCTAAATGCATCTTTTTTGGGTATCTCATGTCCGAACATATTTACGGCTTCTTGATCCCCTCTTTCTACCGTGTCAAACTCACACTTCAAGTATTCCGTCTTACTTCGACTTAGCATAAATCCTTTAGACTCCAACGTGTTTTTCCATACTTCTAACTTAGTATTAACCCCAGCCCTGATCTCATCAATAAGGACGATATCATCTGCAAATAACATACATCACGGCACCTCATCTTGAATATCTTTTGTTAGCTCATCCATAACCAAGGCAAAAAGGTAAGGGCTCAAAGCAGAACCTTGGTGTAGGCCTATTGTGATTGGAAAATAACTTGATGTGCAATGAAGCCTTCACACATGTAGCAGCATCGTTATACATGTCCTTAATTGCCTCGACATACTTTGAAGGTACTTTTTTCTTCTCAAGAATCCACCACAAAATCTTTCTTAGAACCCTATCATATGCCTTCTCGAGATCAATAAACACCATATGGAGGTCTTTCTTTCTTTCTCGATATCTTTCTATCAATTGTCGTATTAAAAAAATAGTCTCAATGGTAGATCTTCCTAGCATAAATCCAAATTGATTGACAGAAACTTTAGTCTTTATTCTCAAACGATGCTCAATAACTATCTCCCATAGTTTCATTGTATGGCTCATAAGCTTAATGCCTCTATAATTAGAACAATTCTGGATATCCCCATTGTTCTTGTATATAGGCACAAGTATACTTTTTCTATATTCATCAGGCATCTTATTAGTATGGAGTATCTTGTTAAAAAATTTAGTCAACCAACTTATTGCTACATTCCCTAAGCATCTCCACACTTCAATAAAAATACCATCGGATCCCAAAACTTTACTAATTTTCATCTTTTTTAATGCCTCCCTTACTTCCCTTTCCCAACCATTGTTTCTAGGAACAGTTACAAAAAATTTAAGTACGAAAAAAAGAATCATTTTTCAGAAACACAAAACAGTAGGAAATCTCACATCTTTCGCTTTTCGCTTTAATTCTCTCGTCACTTTACTTGGATCTAAAACAGAATTTTTTTGCGGTTATCGAATGCGTTTTAACAAAAGACGGGCCTTTCTTTGTACCAAAATTCACTTGTTGGCCTCGCCCACTCATCTAGAGCGCAACCTACTTTTTATTTCGATAAGGGTTTTTAGATGAAAAAAAGTTATATAGTTTTGTGATTTGGTATCCGTGGATAAAAGTTATTAACGTTTTTTTAATCAACATGAAAAAAATGATTACTTAAGTGTCAAAAGCGATGTATTTCAGTCAATTGATTATGTGATATTTATAATTAATTTTTAATTTTATGTGACAATTTTTTATATAAAAAAAATCAGCTCACTCAAACTTAAAAATAAGCTGAACTTTTTTAAAATAATTTAATTAAACAGAAAAATAAGCTAAAAGCTGGAAGGCCCAAAAAAATCCTGATCACTCACGACGTTTTTAAGGAACAAAAAAAATTTAAAAAAAAATAGCCAAAAAAAGAAGTCCATGACTCGAAAACCCTACTTTTTTCTTGGGGGGTATCTCAGATGCGCCGTACCAGAAGATTGACCGGACAAAAACCATTACGTGCAAACTTCACCTTGTCTCCACTACAAGGCAAATCTCGAAGTGGTCCACAGTCCCACACCCTAAAAATTAGAAACGAATATAATCAAAGTATATTAAATTGACAAGGCGAGTTTTATTAATTTCTGTAAATTGGGACATGTCATGCGGGTACGATTAGCCAAGTACACGTGGGGTCTCCGGTCCATTTAATGCATCGGACCAAAAAAAAAAAAAAAAGAAGGTGGAAGACACGTTACGCCGTGCTCGGAGTCCGTGCGAATCCCCAAAAAAGTCTTCCCCAATCTCTTTAATCCCGAGTTAAACTCCTCGTTTAACATAAAAACATTTTGTTAAATCGAACGATGACTCCCAGGGGAAGGAAGCATTCGAGGTTTAGGTTGGTTTTATTAACTAATTGTTTGCTAAATCCGAGGTTTGTATTCCCCCTCCCAAAAAAGCCCCTTGCAATTTCTAAAATTTTCAAATTTTTCTTGTCAATAGTCAATCAACCTTACTGATAAAGAGATTGAGAAATAGGAAAACTAATATTAGAGGTGCGGAGGTTGACTCCCGCGCTCTGGAAAAAAGGGAAGCAAAATACGCGATGACCCAAGCGAGCTTCATTGGCGAACCGAACGAATTACATATCCTGATGACTACAAATTAAGTGCCTCCAGCATAAGGCCGTGTGAGAATCATTGTTGGCAACCTCCGAGACCGCTATAGATTATCAGCCCATCATAGACGCACATCATATGATCATGGGCATAATTAATTAAAGCCATTAATCAATTAATTCCAACAATTGGGCGGCTCAGCTCCCGAAAAAAAAAAATCGCAGCATGACCTTCCAAATTTGTGCTTCAGGGGGGCCGACCGGGCGACGCGGTGCCGACTCCCCGGTACTTTGCGATGCCCGGGCAGACACATCGCCCTGAGCAAAGGACCGAACGGCGAAGGCAATGTCATCTCTTCTCCATCTTATTCTTCTTTGATGTTTTTCACATATATATTTTTTGGGGTTGGAGAGGAGTAAATACGGAGAGAGAGAGAGAGAGAGAGAGGCAATTGGCTGGCGTGACTGGCACTGTCAAGCCTCGGAGCGCCGCTGCTGGTTTTGCCGCGTTCTGCTCGATCGACATTCAATGGTTTCGGCTGCGTGTACCGTCCCTTTTGGGGATCCCGTCGACCGATCCGGAACCGGAGGCAAATTTCGGGAAAAGGCCAAGGGTCCGAGGACATGACGTCGCCTGGTGACGCTGGGGCCTAGGAGGAGGTTGAGTGCGTGCACGGGCTCGGTTGGGATTGGTGTCGGGGAAACCACGAGAGAGGGTACGTGCATCGACGGCAGGATTAGAATGATCCTTGGACAACCCCAACCCCAACCCCAACATGCGGGGTCGGATTAAACAAACACGAAACCCGCTCGTTCGCCGTGATGTGTTGTCGTGTTCCTATCGGGTTGCGACGAAAATTATGATGAAAATGGCTTGAGAATCTCATTTTCGACAGATCATGGAGCCGTTTCGTAACCCAATTTTCTAACATAAGTTTAAAACGAACCAAGATGTAATTAGCACGCGATTGCAACCGGAGCAGGGGGGGGGGGGGCGAGATCAAATCCAATGTTAGAAGCCACTCCCAACGAGATATCGAACTTACGAGTACTCAAACTATAACGCTCACTTTTGATAGTTTTTACGATTTATCTTGAAACTGCGACGGGATGCACATTCCGAGCACAAATCTTACTCGGACTTGTCTATTTTCGAAAGATCAAGGAGATTAAATGGCATCACGCCTAAGGGAACATCTGGCACCGAATGCCGCCGGCCGTTCCGTCGATCGGTTGGGGAAACCCGTTGTGTGTACTGTGTAATAATGACAAGGTTGTAACGTGAAGCCAATCGCCAAATTCTTGGCTTGCCTGTGATTCCGAATTGGACGTGCAATAATTCACGTGGACCCCGTGGAAACGAAGATTGGGGCTGCCTTCGATTCGGTGGTGAAGATGATGCGATCAATCAATCCCCTTTGTACGAGGCTCGTGATCTCCGCCGGCCGTGCAGCGGCACCATGCCCGGACGTCATACATTTTCCGACATTTGGGGGTACGACATTGAATGACCCCCTCCCCCATCGCGCCACGACCGGGGTCCACGACCCCGTCCCGTCCCCGATATCACCAAAATGCCTTTGTCGCCATAAATGGTAGTATGGTACCACCAACATGTCAATTCAACCCGTGATGAAAGCTCGGAAGGGGGAAAATCCGGGACCCCGTCGATGAGGAGAGGGCGGACAGAATGTTACGCAACACTAAATTTTTTTGGGATTGTTGCGCCGAAAATGTCCTCGTACGAAATTCTTTCAACGAAGTTGGTTCTACATGGATTCTACGAAGATTCGAGACAAATGTTTCAAATAATAATAACAAACAAATATGCTTCGTTTGAATTTAATCGACGACAAGGCACATAACGATTTATCAAAATTTAATCGATGATAAAACGAGATGATAGCAAAGTGCTTAATTGAAAACTGCAATTGAGATACATGCCCGAGTTTAATCGACGACGAAGTATTCGAACTATAACTAAAAGTATGATAAAGAAAATTTGCAAAAGATTAAAGACAAAGATAAATTTGTGAGAATGCCGAGTTCTTTGACTGATTGGATGGGCTTTTACAGAAAGAATACTTGAGGTATTTATAACGCCTACGAACGGCCATTACACGTGGCAATTACTAAACTTGATAGAAGAAATAACTTCATTCAGGTGATTACTAGAAATTGATTCATGAACATATATGACACAACTAGCTGGCAGTTGCCTTCATGTCGATTGCTCACCGGTAGATATCAACGACTCTATCGAGAAATTTGGTCGAGATACTTCAAAACTCCCGTCGGTAAACTTACGTTGTGTTGTTGATGATGACTTCATTCACGAGTTGCGGATTTCCTTCAAGTTGTTGATTATCTTGTTCATTGTTGACCAAACTTTGCTCTTATCTGCTTAGTCGATACTTGTCGCTAACAAGCAAAAGAATTGGTCGTCTCCTGGGGTCAAACACGAATGAGATTTGGTAAAGAGCTTATCGTACATTGTCATATGCTTGTACACCCAATCGATACTAACGGTACGCATGATAACATTTCTAGAATTGAATTTCTATTATAGAAGTACTTATGGAGCAGAAATTCATTTGGTAATGTAACTTCTGAAGTAAAAATCCGTTTGGTAAAAAATTTTATTTTTGAAATAAATTTTCGCTTATACAATTGAATTTCCACTTATGAAGTTATTTTTCCCTCAATTTGAGAAGTTAAAAAAGTAGCTTTTCCAACTCAATAAGTAATTCTCGGCTCACCCACTTTTCATTACACCATAACCTTTTTTCGATCATACTCACCGCCATCGACCGTCGCTACTACTGACCATCACTGGCCGCCGCCCATCGCCGACATCTATCGGTCGCTGCCCACGACCACGGCCAACTGTTGACCATCGCCTACCCTAGCCCACAACAGACCTTCGTGGGCCGCCATCCATTGCCACCACCCGCTGACTGCCTCCGACAACCAAACATCCCTGATTGCCGCCAATCGCCAACCATTGCTGCCTACGACCGCTCCCTACTGCCAACCATTGAACGCCACGCTAGTTGCCTAGTCACCGTCTCCGCTCTCCAGAGTAAAAAATAAATTTTTATTTTTAAAAAGTAAATAATATTTTAATAATAAAAATATTTTTTAAAGAAATTTTAAAAGTTAAAAAATGAATGAGAAATTTTTCGACCACAGATAGTAATTTTTCATAGAATATTTTTTGTTAATAATATTTTAAAAATATAATTTTTTAACTGTTTCTAAACGAATTTCTCTTATAAAAAAAATTTAAAATATAAATAAAAAAATCAACTTATATTTTTAAGAAGCAGTAAAAAAAAATTAATTTCTATCAAAATTAATATTTAAAGCAGAAACATTATCACACGCGCCCCAAACTTGGCGATGTTGGTTCGTTGTCACCCATGTGATCGCTCGCTCAAGAGGTCGCTCATTACGTCCATGTTGGCATTTGATATATCCTTTATAGAATTTTTATCCTTAAAAATTGATTCCTTAATCACTGCACTGAAGTGATGTGGGGACAAGCCTTCTGGGCCCCGTTACAAGAAAGGCTTTGTCACGCAGAACGTGGTGGGCCCCGTCGATTACGTCATCCCACAGATCTTCCATGCTGAAAAGGAAGATATGGCGGCCCGCCACGTGTCCCCGCGAGGACGTCACGGTGACGAGGGAAAGTAGAATTTTTCCCTTCCCCTGCCCGTGGATTTTCGCTAGTGGGGCGGAGTGGGGCCCGAGTCCAACCCCCTGGGGGTGGGTCTGTGCTCCACGTCAGCGTCGCTTGAACTCTCTCTCTTTCTCTTTCTGGCCGCTGGTTACGTCACGGATTTAATCCGACGGCCCAGAACGGGCCTAAAGGTGACGTAAGTGCCATTAAGTAAATCGGCGCTTCGGCGTGTCAGTCTTTACTGCCCGACCCGAACCCATGTGACTGTTCCTTCTTCCGCCACTTCTTCCGCCACTTCGCCCGGCAGTTATCCTGCATTTCGCTCATTGGTTGGAACTTGAATTTGTCCTTTTGCGGATATTAAAAACTTTGCCTTGTTCAAAGTAAATTTGAGTTTGTCCTTTTGCGGATATTAATTTCTAGTGCTTCCGAACAGAAATTAATTTTTTTCACTAATTTTTTTTTTACATCTTCAAGTGGGTTCAAAATTAATACTTTATAAATAATAAAACGAAGGAACTAAATAAACGGATTTCTTTTTTAAAAATACTTTTCAATAAAATTTTTTTACAAGCATCTCTCTCAAAATCAAAATAATCAAAGCCAACTCCATGCACAAGATTGGGCCACGTCACTTTCCCCTAGAGTAGAAACAAACTAGTTCGGGACCTTAAGGGCGTGCATGATAACAATTCTCATGCGATAAGTGCTTCTAGTAGGGAATTGAATTTTTCATCTTTTGCTTTAAAATAGAAATTAAATTTTTAGTTTCTACTTTAAAATTTGATTTTTGATAAAGAAATGCGTTTGATAATAAAAAAAAATATTTGAAACATTATTAAAAAAATATTCGATGGTGGAGATCGGTAGTGGCGGATCGACGGCAGCGACGGGCGGCCGACGATTGGCGGCGGCGGCGGGTGGCAGCCGGCGGCGGTCGGGCCTGCGAAAATGACTTCTCGAATTTTGCTTCTCAAAATCGGTCAAAAATATTGTTAGAAGTAGAAAATTTTATCATAAGAATAAAATACTATCATAAGTAATTTTTTTATCAAATGAACTTTTAATTCATGTCCAATTTTACCAAACACATTTTATTGCCAAATGAATTTAGGCAAGAATGGAAAAAAAAAAAGCAGTGTTACTATGCATCACTAATCTTCTGTACCATCATTTCGTGACGTCAGCACACGCAACCCCTCCCCCTCTCTGTCTCACATGATTATAAAATTCGCCCCAAGTTCCTCTGCCTTCCCCTGTCCTCACCCTCACATAATTGTAAACGTTCCCCCCAAGCTCCTCTCGTCCGCCGGCTTCGAACGTTGACACTTCTCTCTCTCTCTCTCTCTCTCTCTCTCTCGCCCGCGATGCAAGGCGTCCAGCGCCGCCGCTGCTCGGACGACGCCGTGGGGCTCGACCTGTCCACCGCCGTGGCCACCACGTCCTCCTCCGCCTCCACGGCCTCCCTGTCGATCGACGAGGCGGAGCCAGCGGAGGCCCGGATCCAGCGTCTGATATCGGAGCACCCCGTGATCATCTTCAGCCGGTCGTCCTGCTGCATGTGCCACGTCATGAAGAAGCTCCTCGGCACCATCGGCGTCCACCCAACCGTCATCGAGCTCGACGACGACGAGATCCGCTCCCTCGGCGACGGCGCCTCCACCCCCTCCGCCTTCATCGGCGGCTCCCCCGTCGGCGGCCTCGACTCCCTCTTCGCCCTCCACCTCTCCGGTCGCCTCATCCCCATGCTCGTCGCCGTCGGCGCCCTCTACAACCACCCCATCCCCTCCTGAACCGACTGTTTCTCACACAGCAAGCAGCTAATCTTAGCTCCCTCATCATCATCGTCCTCGTCATCACCTCTCTCTTTGATTTCCATCTCTTCTTGTACTGTAACTGCACACACAAAAAAAAAAATTACCCTCTATAATCTTGCTCAATCTCGGGGTTCCTGTCTGATGGTCAAATTCGGAGCGGCTAACGATTTCAAAATTCCTGCGTCGCCCTCGGAGTTTCGTGTACTCGCCGCAGCTGACCGACGCGTATGTCGGGGAGGCGACGTTCAGTGGTCTGAGCCCGGTGCAACAGGCGAGAGAGGAGGGTCCCGCCGACAAATAACGGAGCGATCGCGACCGTCCGTGCGTGGAGGCGCATTTGGAGCCGACAGATGAGGAGGACTCTTGCTCTCTTATTAGTTTTCAACTTTTCATATGGTCTGATATTTGGGAATGTGTCGAATTCAATTCAATGCTAAAAAAAAATCGCATTATCGCTCCTGACCTTTTCATCGAATTTCGCCAATTTTTGTTTGTCCTCTCTATATCTCCTCAACGTCTCGAACCAAAAACAATCGTGAAAAAAAAAATTCTAAGTTACCTCCTGCTCAGTAAATAGAAGATTTCTCCACAGATCGGAATCGCCGCCGCGATTCCGGCCCCGATCAGGAATCGTCACGTCGGCGTTGTCGTAATTCCGACCATCTAGGATGCTTCTTTTAGGAGTTTGCAAATTGAAGAAGAATACGTGCGCGAGAGGATGCGAATGGCTTGGGTGACGACCCTCTCTACGAGTGGGGGGGGCCCCAACGAGTTGCGTCTGCGTCTCATTGGCGACGAGCAATTATTGTGTCATGAAGCGATTTTCATGACGTGGGTCTGCGGGATCGTGTCCCTTCTTTTTGGAGGTTTTTATTGCGTACCTGCTGACGTCACAAAGATCTCTTCTTTTTACTTTTAATTCCTTTTTGTTTGCTTTTTTTTTCTTTTTCTTTTTTTTGTGGTGGCGATGAAGCAGAGTAGGGGAGTCACCCTTTCGATACAATCCGACAAAAGCTTTCCCCCAGGTTATTGGGGGGAAAAATACCAAAATAATTTTAAGATTATTGTAATTGTCTCAATTTGATCTTAATTTTTTTTATTCAATTCAGTTTTAAATTTTTTTAGTCAATATATATATATTGGTTAAATGACGTAATTCCGACTATTTTAATTGCTAATCTGGGGGAAGGAAAGTGATGGCCCTCGCTTTCAAGTTGGGCAAGTCTTTAGTAGGGGATGGAAAGATGGTGACTTTAGATCTTAGAATAAGGAAGGGGGGGGGGGGCGTGGTGACATCGCTCGCCATTTATTTTTAAAAAGAAAAAGAAAAAGGAGGAGGCAAAAAAGTTGATGTAGACTTTCAGGCACGATTTAGCCAAATTTTTATTTTATGCTTTTTAAAGTTAGGCAAAGGCAAGTGACGACAAAAAAAAAAAAAAAGAAGAAGAGTTGATTGGTTCTATGAATTCTCGGGTTCATTTTTGGATTCGGGTCGTCCCATCAATTCTAGAATAAAGCCCGGGGGGCGTGTTTTCGAAGGGTAAAAAGCCCCAATCCCCAATTCTTTATTTTGAATTATCTTTTACAATAATCTAAACTCAAGAACGGATTTCTTTATTTACGAAGGCGGAAGTACAAACACGGGACTAGGGGTGAGAAAAAAAGATCGTCTGGACCGGACTCGGATTGATGATCCGATTCTCGATTTTAGAGAGATTCGGTCCAATTTTCGATTCCTAAAAGTGAAACCGGTGACCGGTTCTAGGACTCAGGATCGGATCAGACTGGTCTTTTTTTTTTTTTTGAATTTTTTTAGAAGCAAACCTAATGTTTACTTGTTTAGGCTTAGGGTTTTATTTGCTTCACCTCGGGCATAGATCTCTTTTATTGCCTCTCTAGTCTCCACTTCTCTCGCCACTCGCAAGTCCTAGTAGCTCCTATCACTATGCCTCACCCTAGGAGCCCAACTGCTCAGCCTTCGTCTCTCACGCATGCGTGTGCCTCTATTCGACGCCTCCAGCGTTGCTCAACTCGCTCAATCTCGTCTCACGGGTGAACTTCTTGCGCGCGTCGCGTCCCTCTTGCTCAACACCTCTCGCCCAAGATCTCAACTTGAGTCTAGACTCTCGCCTCTCTCGCTCTGTTTTAGCCGATCGCAGCCGCAGTCACGTCTGTCAAGGTAAATGTTCGAGGCTTTCTTTTCTTGGCCCTTACTAGTTTTGTATTGATTTACTAGATCCATACTTCGTTGTTTTTGGAAAGGCAAAATGATACAAATAACTCATAAACTTTAGCAAAATGTGCAATCTGATCCATAAATTTTTAATTTATTCAATTTAGTCCATGAACTTTGACAAAATGTGCAATTTGATCCCTAAATTTTTGACTTGTTCAATTAAATCCCTGAACTTTTAGTAAATGTTCAATCTAGTCCCTGGACTATATGAAAATATTAAACGTGATCCCTGATCTGGATTAAGTTGAACATTTACTTAAGATTCAGTGATTGAATTGAACAAATCAAAAGTTTATGGACCAAATTGCATATTCTGTCAAAATTTAGGGACAAATTGAACAAATTAAAAGTTGAGGGATCAGATTGCACATTCTGCCAAAGTTTAAGGACCATTTATGTAATTATCCCTTTCTGAAATTTAGTGCTCTGGGTCCAAAAACAGAGCTTTGTATGTCTCGATGGCCTATCTTATTACATATGCAACGTAGTGTTCTTGGCAAAAATAGAGCTTTACAAGAACTTCTTGCAGCTCCTCGGTGATTGAAGGATTGTCCAGTGCATCTTGAGCTTGGACTCTGGCCAGTGAGCACAAACTTACATTGAAATGTTATTGAATTGTCCAGTGCATCGTTCGGTAATGCGTCCAGTGCATTTTGAGCTTGGATTGTGGGCAGCGAGCCCAAACTTTTGCTTTTTGAGCTTCCGATGTTACTGTCCAATGCATTGTTTTTTTTTTAGGCTGTCCAATGCATTGTTCATAATGCGTCCATCCCCGTTAGATATCGTGAAATGCTATTGAGTTCCTGTTAAGATTTTAATGTTACAGGTGCATAATTTTTTCACAAACACATGTTTCCGAGAATCGGACTGGATCGGGAACCGCTCACCCCTACGCAAGACTGCTTAAAAAATCATAAAACTTGGGGTAAGCAATGTATGATCCTGAAACCTAGAACCAACATACACATAGTTGGTTTTCAGATTTTGAAACTTGAAATCGATCATGTAGACACTGAAATAGACCATAGATCAATCATGCTCATTCCATTTTGCTCCGGGGCCGATTTAGGAACTGTTTGAAAAAAATGTCAAAATAGTCTTAAACTAATTGAATTAGTTTCAATTCATCCTTAAACCTTTTTTTTTGTGTCAATTTAATTTTAAATCTTTTGCATTGATGCCAATTAACTCCTAAACTTTTTATTGGTGCCAATTCAATCCTAAATCGTTTTTATTTTTGCCAATTGAGTTAATCTGATCAATTTTGGTAAAAATCGCTGACGTGGACGTTAATTGTCTTACATGGCACATCGAGAGCTAACTTGGACATTTTTTTCATATTATTTTAATCTATTAAATAATTTTTTAAGCATTTTTTGGGTTTTATAAATAAAACTATTCATATATATAAAAAATATTAAGAATATATCCACGTTAGCGCCAACCATGCCATGTAAGATAATTGATGACCATGCCAGTGATTTTCAATCAAAATTGATCGAATTAACTCAATTTGCATAAATACAAATGATTTAGAACTAAATTGGCACTAATGCAAAAGATTTATGACTGAATTGGCACTGATAAAAATTTTAAGATTTAATTAATATCAATACAAAATGTTTAGGATTGAATTGGCATCAACAAAATATTTAGGACGTAATTGAAACCAACGTAATAGGTTTATGAGTTTTTTGATACTTTTCCCGGAACCGTTTAGTTGCATTCTCTCACTATTTTTTTTTTTTTGTATTCTTTGAAAAGATAAATTTACTCTTTCAAAGTACAAATTTATCAATACATAATATTTAGAATCACGAAAATTAGCAACAAAAGGCGAGGAGTACAACACCGGTAAACGCCAAACAGAAATCTAAAATGGCTAGAAATTACCCAACTTATCTCCAAGTCAATTAAAGCGAAAGCTAAAGCAACAGTAGAAATCTCCCTTTGCCAAAAGCAACAACACATGAAATACGGACACGTAAAATAAAATAATTAATTAAAAGTACAAAACACAGCAAAAATAAGACATTCTTCATTCATCCTTAAAAGATTGCACCAAATTATAACTCCTGAAAAAAGAACAAACAAAAACTTGGTTTAACTAGGTTTGATCCAGGATATAACACCATAACCTTGGAATTGGACCGCATAGTGCCAGTCCGGTCCGATTTTAGGGTCTACCGTGCTCAACCCTATGTAAACCATTCTATGAATCCCATCAACAAGTTCAATTCATTAGGGGTGAATAGTTCTAAAGTCGGTTCAGATTTCACCTGGAACTTAAAAATTGCCCGTCGTAGCCGATTCCCTAATTTTTAAAACCTGAAAGCTAGTCTACGTACACTGAAACCTATCATGTCACAAGTTTCAAGGTCTTAATTGAACGATTGCAGTGAATCATAATGATCAAATTTGCAACTCATATGTTGACATATTTATGTTAACAAAGTAAAAACCTTAGTCATGAATATTATCGAAAATGAAATCTCAAATTAGTTGTTCTAGATTACTGACTCATAATTGACGCCATGCAATACTATAAGATCGTGCAAAGACATAGAACAAAAAAAAAATAAAGATTTATTCTTGATTCTAGGTTCTGCACCCTAAGACCTAAAACATGCCCCGCTAGAATTGGTTCCCCAATTTTTTGAAACTTGAACCTATACTGCATATCTTAGAATTGGCACCAACATAAACCGATTCTTTGTTTCCTCATTTTATACTGGAACCATACTCACCCTTATGATCAATGCCTTTGGCTTGCACAGGTGGCCTATCTAGAACGGTTTGCACGTAACTGGTGTAATTTGAATATGTAACAACTAGTTCCTCATATGGAAATCCTAAAGTGCTCCAATCAATTAACTAGCTCTAATAGATTTAAAATGACTGATTTGTAGGCTGATAATTAGTGTTTTTGTTTTGTGACTGAGTTCTATTGAATTTAAGTTTAAATCAAGTCCGAACGCAACACTAATATTAATCCCGACACTATTTTGAAACTTTGACATGACACAATTTATTAAATGGTTTCGGTGCTACGGCATGTTTAATATAAGTGCAAACTTGGAAAATCAACTTAAAATGTGTGTAAATTCGTTGCGTGATTCGTCATGACGCAATTTATTAACCCGATTCCCAACTCTAGCACTATTTTTTTTTTGTCTCATAAAAACAGCACAAATTTTCAGTCAGTATTCCAATTTGGCCCTTGTCAAATTCCCCTCCAACACTGCCGTTAGAGAGTCGTTGTGTGATTCGTCGTGTCATTTCAATTGTACTTGGCGGCGACTCATGGTTATGGAGCCACCGCCATAAATTTGAATAATTTTGAACAAAGCGAGAGGAGGAGACACAGGAAGCTCAACATGCCCATCAAAAGACGCAAGGACATTTCAGTCGATTTTCTCACTTGTCGAGTATCCTATATGTCGAGAGAAGCCAATTGGGCTGTGGATTGGATAGCTAAAAATCAAAGCAAAAAATAAAAATAAAAATTTATTACCTATGGATTGGGTTCCCACCCCCTTTTATGCTGGAATTTATTTTGAGTTAGTTTTTTTAAAGAAAAGTTTATTATGACTCCAAAAAAAAAAAAAAAAAAAAGAGGAGGAGACGCGAGCAATATAGTTTGGATTTTGGCGACAAAAATAGAAGTGGATCGAAGAAATGACATACGAACGAGCAATTCGAGCACGTCCAATAATTGAGGAAAAAGGGGTGGGTTCTTGAACTCATAGTTTGCGGCGTCACGTCAAGGAAATATGTAGGGGAAACTCTACAATTGTGTGCTATCGTTCCACGTCAACATAGCCTCGAGTTCACGTGGAATGACACGTTGCACCTTTT
The DNA here is from genome assembly GCA_028455895.1 of Rhodomyrtus tomentosa. Classification (NCBI taxonomy): domain Eukaryota; kingdom Viridiplantae; phylum Streptophyta; class Magnoliopsida; order Myrtales; family Myrtaceae; genus Rhodomyrtus; species Rhodomyrtus tomentosa. The sequence goes on from JAPCWY010000004.1 coordinate 41,411,196, forward strand.
CCGGCATCATCGGACGGAACAAAATAATGATATTAAAAAAGAAGAAGAACTCGACAGGGTGTTAGAGCTGGGTGCAGACTAAAAGCCGGAATTGTTTTCTTTAAGAGGCGAAAAAAAAAAAAAACAGTTTGGATCGGATGGGAAACTCAAATGAAAGTTGACAAATTTTTTTTTTTTTAACGAGAGTAAAAAGAGAAGGTTTGAATATGAATTTGGGATTCAAATTTTAAATTCGGTACTTTTTAAGGCAAGTTTTAACGTGGATGATAAATGATCAAACGATTAAGAAGAATGAGTCCTCTTCTTCTTCTTCTTTTTTTATTTTTTTATTGGTCCTCCGCTTCTTCTTATTTTTTTTGGTCAACCTTTCTAAGTTTTTTTTATTTCGATCGAACAAAGGGTGCACATGAAAATCATCTAGAAATAGTTTCCGAAACAAAAGCTTATTTTTGAAATAGGTTTGGAATAGAAAATCGTTTGGTAATGCAATTCTAAGAAACTATTTATGGAACAAAAAGTTATTTCAGAAATAGATTTGAAATAGAAATAAGAAACAAAAAAAGTTATTTTTTTGAGAAATAGAAATATAAATAGAAATTTTCGTCGACGACCAATCCTGCCAGTCGTACCCCTCCCTCAGCCGCTGCTGCCGCCAGTCACCGGCCTCCGCTAACCCGGTTAAATAAATTTCTATTCTAAAATTAATAATTTTATGCCGTTAACAAGCGATTCTTTTTTTTTTTTTGCTAAAAACTCATTTAAAAAAATAAAAAAAATTATATTTCAGAAATTCATTTTGGAACATAAATGTTATGGTGCGTGACCAAAAGTCTTCTTTCAAATTGAATAGTGCCAAAACTGCGTTTTTCATCAGGGAAGTGCCTTGCAGGGAGTGAATCGAGTGATGCGATAAACCGGTTGAAATACGAACTTCAGGACGCCTCGCGGTTACGCTTCTCTTTGTTACGGGAGGGTCTGGGCGTGTCATCAAGGCGGTGGCTCCGATCTGACCGCGAAAAGTCGGGACCCGGGCGAAGAATCTTGAGCGCCCGAGAAAGCAAGAATCTCCCTCCAATTCTCTCACGGCATCGGATCGATAATCATACAAAGGTCACACGCATTCTGCAACCTTGTACATGCTGGCTTGTTCCAAGGTGTGGTCGGCTTGGAGAGAGCAGGACGGAATCGGGGTCACTGAGCTCCCCCGCCCCTCCCACCAACACACAGGGAGCTCCTCCTTAATGGCAGGGTTTTCAGGTTCCACTCTGTTATACAGCTTTGAAAGAATCCTCCTCCTCCAATACTTTTGGACAAGCGCTCTGTTTTATTCTCTTTATTCTAAAGTACACCTTTTCTTTTCCTGGGGGGAGGTGGAGATGGAGTCATGTTGGCTGCTTTGGCCTCGTTGTGTTCTTTTTCCTTTTACTACTTTTTAATGTCTTCACACATAGAATCCACCCCTTCGTTTAAAATCCTTTCGACGCTGATCGCGTTAGCACCTCCCCTGGATCGTGCGCTGTGCCAAAACCCAAGGAAACGAGTTTGTAATGTACAGCCAAAGGCATATTCCAAAAGTCAGCCTCACATCAGTTGGGGAAGAAGGAAGAGGAGAGCTAGCGAGTCATTCGTCAAGCTCGAGGCATCATTCTCTTGTTATATTTTTATGTTCAGGGTCTTTTTACCAGAACATATTTATTAATGCAAAGTCTGATGATGGTGGTTCCTTGTGGCTCGCGAGCTCGAGAGACTGATTAATTTGAGCTTGGTCCTAGTCTGCATCGATGTTTGTTTCTGTGGTTCCACAATCTTTTTCCGGGAAGTTTCCACGGAAATTTCGAGTAGCCGTGACTGGATTTGTTTAGGAAAGATCTTCTGGGTTTGGCTTCCCCTACACTATCGGTTAGGGTGGGTATTACCAGGCATATGATTTGAGAATGATACTTCAGTTCAGTGATTCAAGACCGAAATGGCGTTAACGTCTCTAGCTGCAATTGTGGCCGGCCAGTCATCACCAAATCGATGGCTACGCAAAGTCCATTCAACAAATAACCGGCGCGTGAAAATCACAAAGTTCATTCGCCATGCTTGACCCAAAGAAAAAACAAACAAACGTAACAAATAATGCTACGTTTGGTAACACTCCAGAGAAATTATTTCTGTTCCAAAATTATTCTCAGAAGAACACTTTTTGAACAAAAATGCATATGGTAAAAAAATGTTCCAAAATTGTTCCGGAAAACATTTTTGAAAAAAGAAACACTTTTGACCCTAAAAAAAAAAACAAAAAAACTTGATTCTGGGTTTTGGAATAATTTCGTAACTAAACGCGTTTCTGTTCCCAAAAATCGTAGCCGGAAACAGAAACGCCAAAAAAATATTTCTGTTTCAAATATGTTACCAAAAACATAAACCCTAAGTGTCTCCTTCCATTACCTTCTTTCCCTTGAGTTAAAGCAGCATTAAGCATGTGCATGAAAGATCTAGTAGCCGAAGTCATTTCAATCAAGAAGCACTCTCTGAAGCTTACCAACCTGGAAGATCGAAAATCGACGCTTGACAGGCAAGTGTCCCAATGCAAATGAAATAGATTGGAGAGATGGCAATGAGACGGTTATGAATAGTGTGGAAATCCATCCGAATATCATGCAGTGTCTTCCTCACGGTGACAACCGACAACATTTCGACTAAATTGTCGACATAGAGCAAGTCATCAAGCATCAAAATTCAGAATATTTCAAACACATTCACGGTACTCAAACTAGAAACATGATTTCTATCAAAATGGAAACCCTGACCTCTTTATTTGGTAACAAACTACCGAGACTTAATTTGCCATAGCATCAAAAACTTAGTGGCAACTGTAGTGTAGGTTTGGAGATATCAAATAATATTTGAGCCTCACAAGTGGTATAAACTGATCCATTTTCTTTTCCCTGAATGGATGCCCCTTGAATGCTTCTACCGTTTCCCAAAAAGAAAAGGAAAGAATCAATGCTGTCAAAAGTAGTTTCCACTATAATTTGCTCCTATTCAAAAACTTCTTGACCTCGTCATACAAAACCAAAATTGCAGCTCCCCCTATGCTTCTGAACACATTCGAAGCCGCGCCACGGTAAAAAGAAGCTACACCCTCCATTCTATAAATCTTTCTCCAGCAATCCAACGTGCTATTGTACATAGGCTTCTCCGATCCAGATTGCATCATCATCCGCCTCCGAACTGTGTCAAGAGGATAAGACACCAAACCGGCTGAGGTTGTCACTGCCTGAGCCACCAACCAGCGTTTCCACAGTGCCAATTCAGTCTCGGGTTCCTCGGACAATAGTTCCTTCATTGTATCGAATCCCCCAAAATATAAGCCCCGGTGAACCACCATTCCCTGAAGAGATGCAGGAAGTCCTCTATAAATCCCTCGGACGCCGTCCTTCTTGCTTATGGTGACCAAGAAATGACAAATCCCTTGAAACTGGCGCACCTCCGTTCTCCCAAGATCAGCAGCCAGACGAGTGTGAGCAATATCAAGTGGGTATATCAAGATCAAAGTCGTACAACCAGCAGCAGCCCCAGCAATGAAGTTGGCTGGTGCACCTGAAATGAAGTGACCATTCAGAGAATCATCCCTCCGTAACATGTTTCTGTACAAATCCTGCAAAATAAACAAGCACCGTAAGTTGGCCACCACATGAGCAGTCCAAGAGACTGCATCGATCATCCATGGTCTCTGCGTCACTTGAATAACTTCCATTATGAGCTAAATGGAGGCAAAGAAACATAAGTTCAAGAAACCAGTGCAAATGAACTTTTTGAAATAAACTAGGACAGGCGAACCACATTATACAATGCACTCAATCGATGACATGGTCTTGGACTTTTCCATTCTTTTCTATTCGGTTACTCTTTCAAAGAATTTGACAATACTGCAGTAACATCCTTCTCCACAGCACAGTTTACACCAGCTAAAATTTGAACAAAGCAGATCAAAGGAAGACCAGAAAATTTGGTCCTGCTGATCATGTTTCTGAGATTTCACCTCTTCATATTACTTACATAGCTACACCCTATGAAACTACCAACGCCTGTCTAGCAATCCTGGATGAAGGGCGTATTATTAGAGACAATCAAGGGTTCCACCTAAAAACCACTAGCTTCAGTGAAGTTGTCATACAGCTCCAACTAAGTAAAAATGAAAAGATGGTGTACACTGTCATATACAAAGCATGACAATCTAAAACATTTTGCACGTTTAGAGTTCTTTCAAGTAAACTGAATATTGTAGAGGATAACAAAGGTATTTGGAAGGAAACAAAAGTTTCTTTCTGTTGGAAAACTTATCCTGTTTCATCACATTTATGTCAGCTTTCCGTTTAAAAGTTCTTATAGCAGGAAGTTAATTTATTTGCCAAACATCATGTCTCACTACACAATCTCAAAGTATTTGTCAGAAACCAAATGTCACTTCACTATATGTGAACTGCTGGAATGCCCAGTAGCTCTTCTTGCTATATTAACCACTAGTCAGGATTTCTTCTCACCAAGAGTTTGTTAAAATCATATTTGGACTGGGCCTCAACTATATCAACTGTACTTGAACTGTTAGATAATCATAGTCGATGATAACATCACTATTCCCACCGCTATTCCAGAACCGTACATGAGATTTTCACTTCATACGGCTCCTCGAGGGCCATCAATAAATCTAAGGACCAAATTGATATTATTTATTGTAGTATAATACTCTATATCGATTCGAAATTAAATATATTCAGTTAAATATATATTATATATAGATAGAGTTAAAACCGATTGGAAGGTCCTGAATTAGACCAATGAAATTCCGTCTGCTATAATAATAACTAAAAAAGCACTTCTGAATTGATCTCTTCCTTTAATAATTTTAATTTTTCTTTATTGAGTAATAACTTAATAATTCAGCTTGCCATTCATGTAAAGTATCTGAACCAAAGCAATGCTTGAAAATAACCACCATAATATTTCTCACAATCACACAACACATCATCTAACTACATACATACAATAGGTTTTTTTTTTTTATATAATCAAAGTGGACGGGTCAGCTTGCACGCACCTCGACTATACTTCGAGGATACTAGCACAGCAAAGCACCGCCATAACCCCTACTTAAATCATAAGTGCTCATATGGTACATACATACAATAGTTGCTAAAGAACTATCCCATTAATGCCACATACGTTGCTATCTCGTCAAGAAATGATTCTTGCACGAATGAATTCATTGCTTCTCCGCATCAAACAAGTTTCCCTGGCAAGTCCATTGCCTAATTACACCAACTACATCGGTGGAGCATTTCATCAACCACGTCACGTGCATACTTGAGTACACACTCAAGTATCACCGTGAAATATTTCACGAACACACAAACGCAAACAAACGATCCCAACTATAAATCCTCCAATAAAATCACATTCGCGCCGAACCAATCCCAGAGGGGAAAAAAAGAGAGGCGGCTTTAACATTAACGTCTCCAACAAGAACAACGAGTCCATCCTCAAAATTAGTCAAAGACACTAAAATCCACAATGCCAAGCGTACCTTGAGAGAGAAATTGAGCGCCGCCGAGGGGTAATAACGAAGCACGCTACTCCCATTGCCTCTCCAGAGAGAGAGGACGCCTTCCTCTTTGACCGTGCGGAAGATGCAGTCACACATTCCCCGGAACTTCCTATGTCCGCCTTTCACGATCGCCGGATTGCTCTCCTGGGTCTGCAGCAGCAGCTTCGCCCTCTCGATCGGGGCCACGATCGTGTGCACCACGCCCCCCATCAGAGCGCCCGCCACCAGATCGCGCTGGAATTCGGTCAACAGATTCCTCAGCGATCCTTTCACCGTCCTCGACCCCGCCCCGTCTAGCTTGACGTCACCTTCCCTCATTTCCAACAATCTTCCCTCGGGCCGGTCCTATCTCCGCAACGACCCCGTCATCCTCTCCCCGCCTCGCACGGGAAAGAATCCGATACTCCGCCCGGAGACGTTCCTCCTGCCAAGAAAAGAAGATGCTCCTTCCCTGTCCCCTGACCTTCCTCCTTTTGCAGAAATGAGGGAGAAATCTGATTGCTTTTCCAGGAGGGAAGCGTTGAAAGGTGACGGCTTTCTCTCTGCAAACTGGCGCTTTCACAGAGGACGAAATGGAGAGACTACGGATTCGGGTGGGGAGCTTTTTATAGGGCCGAGGCTTTGTGCGGGAGTTTATGCGAGGACTCCGAAGGGTGATTGGGATAAGTACGACCCGCCAGGCCAGGCATTGTCTGTTCACGTCTCGCCACGTGTACCCCATGGCCCCAGCTGAGCCGAGCCGAGCCGAGGTCAATTTTTGACCCGTCCGACCCGACGACTTCGGCTATACACAATTCGGATCGGGTCGAGCCTATTTTCATTCTACTCGATTTAGGAGTGAATTGATCTCTTTCCTCTTCCTTTACTTCTTCACAAATGACCATAAGCCTTCATAGGTTGATCTCATATATATATATTTTATGCCATGCTTAGCAGAGCAGTACCGGTAGTCCCTTGCCCCCGATGTTGCCGGTGACCTCGTCACCCACCAGCCACCTCCGAGCTTGACAACAAGAACTGAGTTGTCCAAATCCATCTGTGCCTATCTCCTTCTCTCTCTTCAAAATTTAGAGGAGAAATTAACACAAAAAAAGTCCTAAGTCTGTTGTAATTATATCAATTCAGTCATAAATTTTTTTTCTAATTGAGTCATAAATATTTTGCATTTATGTCAATTCAATCCATTTGGTCAGTTAGTGCTGACGTTAACAAATATTAATAATATTTTTCATTTTCATTTTCATTTTTTATCTTTTTTTTTCCCTTCTCGTTGACGAGGCTGCCTAGCCCAAATTTGGGTGAAGCCATAGTCGCCTTCGCATGCATCTAGCAAGGCCCTATCAACATTAGCCTCCCCCCAATCGAGGCAACCTCAGTTCGCGCTGGTCTAGGTTCCCAAGACACGTCCTCGGGCGAGACCGCCTCATTGGCCACGGGTGAAGGCGGCCTTGGGTCCTAGCTGCAGCCATTATGACCTCGCGTGACTTGGGTGCGACTTCTATGGCCTCACATTGCTTGGGCGAGAGTTGCGAAGCCCTCATCAGCCACATTGCGAAGAAAAAAATATTAAAAATATGATTAAAATTGTCAACGTTAGCGGTGGCTGACCAAATTGATTGAATTAATACAAATGCTAAAAAAAATGTTTAGAACTAAATTGACTCGATTCTAATAGATCAATAGTTTTTTTTTTATAGTTTTCTCAATTGTCGAACTGAGTCGTCGACATAATTTGGGCTCGAATATGAGGCTGAGTCGAGGCCTAGATTTTAGATTTAGGGCTCGGTCGAGCTCCACCGGAGGCGAGGGTTAAGCCTCTTGAAGAAGTGCACGAAGTAACCCTACAAGACCACGAGAGCTTTTTGATTGCTCAACATGGGCTCTCTCTTCCGTCTTGAGGACGTGGGATGGCACGCTATGGTTTTTTTTCCCCCTCCGTCATTTACAAAAAGTCAAAGGATCATTCCAAGTTATATGGGTAGTTTTCAAAGAACATAACTAAATTGAGGTTAAGTCAAGGCTTATGAAAAGACAGGAAAAAGGAATAGCGCCAACGTCTCACGTTCCATGTTGTTGAGCAATCAATAAAGCACCCGAGGTCGCCTCGCCGGCGCAGCCTTATATTATTACTTCGGAAAAAAAAAGTTAAAAAATTACTAAATTTATTGCATCAGTGCCAATTCAGTCTTAAACTTTTTGTGACAATTCAGTTCCCAACCTTTTGCATTAGTGCCACTTCAGTTCTAAACCTTTTATTAGTACCAATTTAGTCATAAACCTTTTATAGTAGTGCTAATTTATTCCTAATTTTTTTGTATTTATGCTAATTGAGCCAATTCGATCAATTTTAGCCGAAAATCGACGACATGAACGTTAATTGTCCTACATGACAGGCTGGCGTTAACGTGCATATTTTTAATATCTTTATATAATTTAAATAAATTTTTAAAAACCAAAAAATACTTAAAAATATTTTAAAAAAAGTTCGAATCAGCGCTGACAGTGCCACGTAGGACAATCAACGTCCACGTCATCAATTTTTGGCCCAAATTAACTGGATTAACTCATTTGGTATAAATAAAAAAGATCTGGGACTGAATCTGCATCAATGCAAAATATTTATAACCGAATTAACACCAACAAAAGCTTTGAGACTTAATTGGCGTTGATGCAAAAGGTCTAGGATTGAACTGGCACAAAATAAAAAGAATATTTAAAATTAAATTAGCATTAACGCAATAGATCTATAACTTTTTTGGCACGTCTTCCAGTTACTTCGTGTACCTTTTTATTATTATTATTATTATTGTTATTAAGAGGATTAAACCTCGCGGAACCGATTCCGTCGCTACGAAGATTGGTCGCTGGAAACTCAGAAACTCGAACCTGTGCAGCAAAATATTATATCTTCGGAAGATGCGCAATTTCTGTGGATGAAAGAGGAGCTCTAAATTTTCAATGGAACATGTTCTCTGCCCTGCCGCCTTCCTTCAAATGCAAACCAATCGTACGTTTATTCTTGCAAAACCGTGTCTGACCAGTGGGAAGGAACTCGACAGGTCATTAGCTACCCGAGGCAGGTTTTTCGAATTCTATCGGAGAATAATATTGAATGTCGACCCACTTGTTAGAAAAGTTCACACTTCTAATTTCCACTCGCGGAATAATCTTTGCAAAGCAATCTCGATATGGTTCGGGGCGGGGCGGGGCGGGGCGGGGCTTCAACAAAATGCCCCGATAGATCAGCCCATACGTCGAGGATAACTAGCTTGCAGCAAAATAAGGGTGCGCATGATAACATTTCTGAAAGTGAATTTCTCCATCATAAGTGTTTTTGGAGCAGAAATCCGTTTAGTAATATAACTTTTCAAACATAAATTCATTTGGTAAAAAATTTTAATTTTGAAAGAAATTTTCACTTTTGAAGTTATTTTTTCCCCCAGTTTGAGAAGTAAAAAAATAAAATAGCTTCTCCAACTCAAGAAACACTTCTCTTAAAAAAAAAAAACTCAAGAAATACTTCTCCCCCCTTCCTCTTTTCATTACGCCTTCACCCTCTTTTTGATCATACTCACCTTTGCCAATCTCCGCCGTTGTCGACCATCGTTGACCTTTGCCCATCGCTGACCTCCACCGGCTGCCACCGATCGCCATAAGTAATCACCGTGTCATTGTCATTTTTGCCTTGGCGCCATGTCAATTGTTAGTAAGCTTTATCCAAACTAAAGAAGAAAATCTCCTACCGTTCAAGCAACTCGCAGTGGTGTCGATGCTTCAATCAAATCGCTATGCTTTTAACTAGTGCACATGACCCCAAGTCATATCAGACCTCGAATTGTGTGGGCTCCGTCTAGGGTCACGTGATCCAACCGTTTTTGGGTCCAAGCATTCCTCCATTTTGATTCCAACTATACTGCCCTTAAATATTTCGCCCATGAGCAAGATAATTGAGATTATGATCGCGATTTTTCCTCTTCGGGACGATGATAAAAAATGGGATAATCGTAACATTATTTTTCTGCTGACTCATCATTTACGAAATGACATGTAATCCGCCACGTCAACCGACACCTCATTTAGTGCATTGGGAGTTAGCATAGCTTCAATATCTCTAGCATTTCGCCGACATATGCTGTAACCGGGTTCAAGAGTTTCAGCCTCGCTCCGTCGCTCGTAACTTTGGACCTCGTTCCTTCTATAAAAATGGATCAACCCGAGATTGAACCGGTCTAAAGTGTTGGATCAAACTTGTGGAGGTAAAGGGAGCGAATTTAATTAATTTGAAATCCTATCGACTCTTATCGACGACTGGTAATACGTATGTATCCGCCGCATAAAATAGTTTCTTGTAGCCACGGTCTTAGGCTTAGCGGCCCAAAAGGCTTGAGAGATGTCCATGTCGTTTCATTCGGGTGTGCGGTTCATGCTTTTGGGCCTGGCCTGAACCGGAATTTAAAGCCCGAACTTTATAACATGGTTTGGTTTGGCAATCTGTCATCAATCCAGCGGGTTTGGCCCCACACCGCCAAGAAATTTCACAAGCTTATCCTCCAAGCCCGCTTAAAAGTGCCGATTAGCCCAGTAAGGGTGAAAACGTAATAGCAATTATCAGATTAATTAGGGAAAACTACTGAAAAAGTCATAAACCGATTATATTGGTACTAATTTTATCCTAAATCGTTTAATTGTATCAATTTAGACTTAAACTAGGTCTGAGACTTAAAAAAATAAAATAAAAAATTCTTCATTAATTGGCATCGCGACTGCCGAGGTCGTTGACCTAGTTGATTGGGATGTAGACCCGCTTGTGAAACCGGACATTTCGTAGCGCATGTGAAAATTGTCTAGGGGAATCGTCTGTATTGGTCGCTCCTGCCCAAGGTTTCTTGCTCATTGAGGAAATGAAGACAGCTTGTTTGGTGATCGATAAGGCGATCCAGAAATTTCAATTGCGGCTGCTTAGGTGGTCCTATGCTGCATGGAAGAGATTGAGAGTGAGCGGTTTCGAGATGGGTAATATCGGGACAGGTTCTCAGTTTTTGGAACTTGAAACTTACTCTGCGAACTCTAAAATTGGATCGGATTGACCAATTCCTTTTTTTTTTCATTCTATTTTTATTTCTCGAGAGTCTTGCTCGAGACTTCGAATCTTCAGCTACGCGATGCAAATGCCTCTTAAAAAACCATGTATTTGCTGGGATTGGAGAAATGGTGCTCGAGCATCTTCGATCTTCTTGTACTGCCGAGCGGCCGATCTACCAGAGGTTCGTGAGCTCGAATGGTCGATTCACGTCGAGAAGATGTAAAGAAATGGGCAATGCGCGCGCGCGAGAGAGATCAAAGGTAAAGGCAACAACAATAAGAATACCAGATGTAAGTTTAAATTAAAAGGAGAGAAATGGGGTTTCTCAGTCTGATTCCACGTCCAAAATCGGAACCAAAGTGGTAACGGCTGGTTCCAAAAATTTGGAATGGGCAACAAGCCAAGTAAGGGTCCGATGCGCTTAGAGTTGGCGAATTCAAAATGGACAAATGGGCTGAAATTTAGTCGGCTGTATGGAAATGGGCCACTGATCAATACTCACAGTCACCGTTATGCCGTGACCCAACGGAACGGCCGAACAAGGCGGCAGGGGTTGGTTGTCGGGTCATTTTTTTTTGTGTTTCGGAGTGGTTTAAATGGGTTTTTAGGTATTTTCGTAATTTCAGTGGCGTTTTCGTAATTTCGTGTTTTTTTTTGTTTTAATTAGAGTTAACATCGTATAAAAGGGGTGTTTAGGGCTCTTAGAGGATGCAAACTTTTTTTTACATTGATTTTGATAATCACAAGTGAGAAAACGATTTGTGCCTTTTTTTCAATTATCTTTATCTGTTTAGCCAAATTCTCTTGCGTTTCGATGTTAGGGTCGATAGGTCCAATTGCAAGGTCCACGCTGGATCAGTACTCAGCCCTCTCTAGTGATCTAGACGCACATTTTTCCGGCTCATTGGAACCGTTAATCACACGGATCTCTCGCGAGACCCATATAATCCAACGGTTTGCGACGAGCTGGGCGTACATATAACTATCCAGTCCCACACGTCAAATTGACCACATCCTGTGAGGGGCCGAATAATAAAATGATTGAAGAGACAAAAGAAAAACATGAGCTGGAGCCCCATAATGGACGATGGAGACACCCTAATAAACATGGAAAAAAGTTGTAAAAAAAAGGCTGAAAATGACAAATGAAAGCCAGCCGAACCAGCCCTTCGGCTGTCTTGCACAGAACAACATAAGATAAATAGGTTGTGGAGACAACCCTAAAAAACTAACCACAACACTCAAGACAAAAAAAATAAAAAAAATAAAAAAAAAATCAATCAGAGACAGCGTAGATTCGGATTTCAGAACTCGTGATGTTACTTACACTTGACTCTAAAATTTGGTCACTTGGCAACTATTTGAAGTGCATGCAAGAAGTTACTTTTCTGTTAGTCTCGTACGGAAGCCTAAGAGTTTGAAATTTTACATAAATATTCTGAAAATATTCTGAAAAACACGAACCGGAGAAATGAATAAACTCGAGACTTCCGACTCTAATACCACGCTATAAAGTTATTCGTGCGCGGCCGTTCAATTTGCAAAATTGGATGTGTCCCGATTCGGTTCCGAGTTCAATGTCCCGTAGACTTTCGTGGAAATAGAGTGTCGAGAGATAAAGAAAACACGGATGGAATTTGGCAAAAATGATGCCAACAGTGGCAAAATTTTTTTTGCATCGTCTTCGTGCATGATGAGTGGCTTGACCCTTCGCAATATTTTCAAAACGCAAGGCCCTCACACACAGCTCAGCCTCGTGAGGGAAAACAATAAGTGAAAAATTCACTAACGCGTACGAATAGTGACTTGCGTTGAATTAGATGCGACTGAAATCATGTTAATTAATGTGAACAAAAGGAGGGAGATGATAATATTCCTATCTATCATCATAACGATTAGCTTATGCAAATGATTAAAAACCAAAATAGCCTGCCTTAATCTCGCCGCCCCCATCCTCATCCGTGTTGCGATTTTTTTAAAAAAGAATCGAAACTCTGATGATTGTGGATGTTGAAATCTAGAAAAATCAAAAGCCCATTGTCATGGAGATCTATGATTGGAAGAGTGGATTCCTGTTGTATCCTGAAAACGCGTGCGTTCTTGAAGTAATCTAGAAGCCATTCAATTTCCATGTTTTGGCCGGAAGGCTTCGGGCGAGGTCCGACGAGGGCCGGGAGCGATCGCTGAGGCGAGAGGGGCCCGCATAAGGACCAACTCGACTCTCGAGAGGCTTCTAGGATGGCGAAGTGGGAATGAATTGTGCACCGAACATGGAGAGAGCGTCCCTGGATTGCATTATACGAAATTGAAATTGACTCACGAGAGGCGTCTTTTGCCATAATCACTGGAGCTCCGATGTAAGCGTGTTCATATAAGAGTATTACCAGAATGAGTGGTCTCCGGTAGAAATGCCCATGTGAAAGGACAAAACCGTGAGGCTCAGATTAGGACGGGCCAATTAGATATTATAGGGCGCCATTTGGTTCATTTTTTAGACTCAAAACACATCCACACCACACAATTCTTTTGATTACATGTCTCTTTCTCGCAAATAGAATAGGAAAATTAGGGTCGATGATAGGCGGCAGAGCGGCCCCTCATGTCATTATCAGTTTGAGGAATTCCAATCGACAAACTGAATTATTCAGTATTTCCTCGTTATTTTAGTTACCCTGATTGCTGCTTTTACTACATGATATTTGTTGTATGAACTCATATAAAGGAGTGCTGTTCTGTCCATGAGCAAGCACGTTCGCGGGAAATATGATCACTTTTAACCAATCATGCTACTATGAGTGGACATTGTACATAGGTGAAAACCTAAAAAGAGATTAAGCTTTTTCGAAACTCTTATCACCACCATCAGGTTAAAAGTTCATAATCAACTTCTCATCATCATCACCTCTCTCTCTCTCTCTCTCTCTCTCTCTCTCTCTCTCTCTCTAAAAGAGTGTAAAATGTCTGGCTCATCTTTCCACTCGGTCTTGCTTTATGTCTACTTTACATGGCCTTAGGGAGAGGAAAAGGTGGCGTGGAAACACCCAATGCTTGTAAAAGCAAGAAAATATATGGTAAAGTGACCGACAATTATTAAAGAGTGAAGTCTCTCTCTCCCATGAGACTGAGGGTGAATGAGAACAGAGGAAAAGACAGAAAGTGCAACCTCAGAAAACAAACAATACTAGCCTAGCTGTTTGGCTTGGGCTCACAGTATGGTGGATTCTGATGTTAGAGAGAAAACCAAAAGCTCTCTCTCTCTCTCTCTCTCTCTCTCTCTGCGAAGCTCTCCAGAGATTTGAGCAAATGATTCCACACAATTTTCTCTCTCATTAGTATTACCTTGTCTGGCTTTTCTGTTGAATCTTTTCTGGGTGCGTGCGTGTTGTCAGCAGCAAAGCTGCAGGTGCATGAGAGGGAGGCGGTGGTTGTTCAAAGTTCAAACACATATTGAAGACTGGTGGCTGAGAGGTTTGGTGCACCATTCTACTCACAAAAAAAAAAAATTACTTCTTTTCATCTTCAGATTTCTTCAGGAACTTGGAGTAGGGAAGAGAGCAGAAGGAATATTGGAGGGGAAAAAAGGGTTGGTAGCACTACTAATTGGAGCCATGTGTGCATTTAATGAAAGCTTGTAGGTAGCTCATGGGAAAGAAATCGCCTTTCCTTTCTGGGTTATCTTGCTTTTCATCTTTTTTGGCCTTTCCAAATTAGGGTTACTGTTGGGGGGGCTCAGATGTCTGCAGACACACACACATATGAATCCTTGTGTATAGTTCATCAGTCATCTTTTGAAGCAGTTCTTTGTTGTGTAATGCGAAATTAGAAGTAGCAATGGAAATGAAAGGCCAGTTGGTGGTGAATGACAACAGCATGTCTAGTTTGACCTCCACTGCGTCCGGCGAGATCTGTGCTTCTTCAGGTTCCGGAAGTGAAATTTATGGCAGCAGCAGCAACAACTTGTATTCTCATCACTCCTTTGCTTCCACAAATCATCAACCACCTCCTCCTCCAAGGAAGAAGAGAAGCCTCCCAGGCAATCCAGGTCTGTTGATTCATTAATTGCTCTTTCTAATTTTTGGCGGGGTATCCAAGATGCTCGGTTAATGCGCACTAATGCACGTAAATCTCTCGGTTCTTGTGTCGGGAGGAAAGCTCCAATTGTAAAATGGCGAGCTTGCCTGTAATATTATTTTGAGTGGAAGATACTGTGGTTCGAACGCGATTTTTCGGGATCGCGAATTTCTAAAAGCTGCGGCTTATTGATATTACGTTTTTTTAAATCAGACCCAGATGCGGAAGTGATAGCCTTGTCGCCGAGGACGCTTATGGCGACCAACCGATTCGTTTGCGAGATCTGCAACAAAGGGTTTCAGAGGGACCAGAACCTCCAGCTCCACAGGAGAGGGCACAACCTGCCATGGAAACTGAAGCAAAGATCGAAGCAAGAACCGATAAGGAAGAAGGCGTACGTATGCCCTGAGCCGACGTGCGCACACAACGACCCGTCGAGAGCGCTCGGTGATCTCACCGGGATCAAAAAGCACTTCTACAGGAAGCACGGCGAGAAGAAGTGGAAGTGCGACAAGTGTTCGAAGTGCTACGCGGTTCAGTCAGATTGGAAGGCTCACTCCAAGGTCTGCGGCACGAGAGAGTACAGATGCGACTGCGGAACCCTCTTCTCTAGGTAAAGAAAATGCACACACACACTTTGGATGATCTTGAATTGCTCATAATCAGCCACCATGCATTTGTTTTTTACCCGACCGAATACGGCTTCGGATTGCCATTGTTTATTGCTGCTGCTCTGCACACCATGAATGATCAGTAGATGTGTATGCTCTCTGAACTCTCAGTCTCAACGAGCTTAGTGTCCATTTTATGATCTCATGCATCAAAGACAGCAATTAGTGGCTACAAGAGCTCCCATGTTAGTGGTTGCTGCGTGGGGGAACTGGTTTAGATCAGGAATCTTCAAATGGTCATGACAATAATGTCTTTTGTCCTAAGGATGAAAAAAGAAAAACACAAAAGTCTAGTATGAGTGGAAAGAGAGAGAGAGAGAGAGAGAGACATCAAAAGGAGAGCACTGCCTAATGCCTACACTAAAAAATTATATCAAAGCAATTCATATTCGCGACAGAATTGTGGGCTTGATCTCTTTTTGTTTGCTTCTGCTTGGTCTATACCCTCTGATCGGATCCGTACTTGCGCGAATCGGGTACACGCGAGCCCAATGAGTGACAGTCAGTATGATCATGTGGATCGCTCCCACGATTCAACCTGCTTAGATTCACTTAAGCTTCGAGAATTTTTTCCCTTGATCACGGTAGCAATGACAATGTTCAAATTTTTACTTTTTTTGGCAGGAGGGACAGCTTTGTCACTCATAGAGCCTTTTGCGATGCCTTAGCAGAAGAGTGCGGAAAAGCCACTCCTCCGAACCCGCCCAGCTTCTTGATCTCCTCTTCACAACATCCGACCGCCACTTCACTCGCTGCTTCCCAAGTCAAACTCGAAAACATCAACTCTCTCTCCATCAAAAGAGAGCAAGAGCAGCAGCAGCATCAACAGGTTCAGATTTTCAGCCACAGACAAGAAATCACTGGCCCCTCGTGGACACCATCACCTTATAGCTCACATGGGACCTTGTCGTCACCGTCTTCTTTGTTGGACCCGTCGGCGCAGGTTCTACGAAACCCTAGCTCTGATAATAATCTGAGTGCTTCTTCTTCATCCTCTTCCTCGCCTCACATGTCAGCGACCGCGCTGCTGCAAAAGGCAGCACAGATGGGGGTGACCATGAGCAGCAACCCCAGCTCATCACTTGGAATCATCAACTGTAGCACCCCACAAGCACACAGTCGCATGCATGGTAATACTAACCTGGTGAGCTTGGGCTCACGTGACCATGATCATCATCATCATCACCATCCTCCAGGTCATCAGATGGGAACGAGTCGGTTTGTTGATCAGAGCTTGTCGTCTTTCGGGAATAAAGCTGTCGTCACTCCTACAGGCGTTTCAGGAGGAGCTGATGAACCAGGTCCTCCTCTTCCTCATCTTCAACAAGACATGAACGTGATGATGATGACGATGATGAACCCGCTGTCGTCTTTGGACGGGGTTGATGATGATCTGAACGGGATGATCTTGGATAACAATTACGACAATTATATTTCAGAGACAGCACCATCGGGTCACGGGGGTGATGATTTTAAGAATGCGGCAGCGACCTTGGAATCAGCAAAAAGGTTTCGACTTGAGGGCAATAATGATAACATGGCGACCAGAGATTTCTTGGGTCTCCGATCGTTCTCGCCGAAGGATTTTCTCGATCACAAAGTTGCTCGGTTTGACTCAATGGGTTGGCGTGGAGGAACAGAAGATGATGGGCTTCTTCAGAGTAAAAGCAAGAACCAAGCACTTTGACACGGCTAAAGCTTCTGTTTTTTTTTTTCCCTCGCAACGTTCGGTCAACTTCAGCCACAGCATCTTTCGGCCTGTTCAGAGAGAGAAAGAGAGAGGGGGAGACACCTTCATGCGAACTTTCTACTCCCGCCAAGGATTGTCTTAGAAACCTTAAAATGTTAGAAACAAATAAGAGTTGAAAATGTTTAAATTCAGAATCTATTGCTTTGATATTATACGAGATTTTATGGGATCATTGCCAGCCATTTTAAAAAATTTAAGCGTGATTTAACATTCAAAAAAAATTTAACAAGGTACGCGCGTCTTCATGATTTAACGAGGAAATTTAAAGAAAGAATGACTTCCAACTATGATCGGGAGGTTGATTTGAATTGTGCATATGTATCAATGCAAATATGAGCTAGGAGATCCTTATTTACACAGGTCTTTATAATTACAACCATAGATCTTTCTTTTGATTCGATAGTAAAGATATTTCTTATCTATCATCAACCTCGATTAAAGACATGAATGCTGTTGAATACCATGATACATTACCAACAATTTCTCTTAGGAATATTGTAGAGTACCCACGAAACCCTAAACCCTTAAAAAAAAAGTTCAATAATTGCTTGGTCCACTCGGCCAGTTGCTCGGTCTAGCGTGCCTTGTAAACCTACGGTCCGTGTCATTCCGTATTTTGTCCGTCCCCCTCGAAGGTTGTCCTCATGATGGGCCCAAACTCAAGGCCTCAAAGGCCCTCAAGACGAGCCCTTAAAGGCCGTGCCACGGCCTGTTGGCCCGCCAATGCCACAGAAAGCGGGCCGGACCCGATAATCCCGGGCCTATCTTTGGCATCCAATACAAGCCCGGTTGGAGCGAAAACCCAAAATATCCAATCCGCTGGGAGGGCAAATTGGACGTTTCAACGCGCTAGGGCCTACAGGTTGAGGGCAAACGTGGGGTGCGCACCGTCATACCCTGCGCACATTAGAATCGGTCCCCGGAGTCGCGCGATCTTTTTCTCTCTTCCTCCGAAGCCGAAACACAAGATATTGATAACAAACCTCCGTCCCCATTTTTCGCCATTCGCCATTCGCCATTCGCCATTCGCCAATCCGTTCGTCGCCCTTCCACTTCCTCCTCAAGCTCCAGGCCCCCGCCCTCTCCTTCTCTCAACCCTCATAGGAACGCGTCATCGCCGAGAGCCCACAGTAATCAGCTCATAAACAGCTATTGGAGGGACGGAGTGAGAGGATTGAAATTGGGGGACCTGCCGTTTCTCGCTCGGGTCGATGGCTTGGAGGCGCCTGCTCACGGAGGTCAGCTGAATCTCGTTCCCTACTCGCTTCGTCGGAGCAGTGTTGATCCAATTCTTTTTCTTAATGGTCTGCGTATACGGTTTTTTTTTCCCTTTCCCTTTTGGTGCTGTGGGGCGTTAGGTTAGGGTTACTTGACTTGGGTCGGTGTAGACGAAAGCTTGCCTGAGAAGCATGTGCTCTGGTCTTGCCGCGCGATTGGGCGTGGGTCTTGGTGGACTGATCGAGCCTGTTCGCTTTATGGGAAATTGCGTATAGATGACCGTGTGATCGTTTGTAGGATCATATCCGGTGACTTGTGGTGGAATAAGAAGTTGGATTTTATGTTCTTGGCGAGTGGGTTTAGCGTGATAGTCGAACGCGCTGCTTAGTATATTGTCCTCACTAGTATGAGGATTGTCTAGAGGTAATGAATTGAGTGAGAGGTGATGGTGCATGGCTTAGACTGATGATAATATAGCGTGCCGTTCGCTTGTGTAGTAGGGAGGTGGCGATAAGTAGGACACACAACAAAGCACATGACTTTCACTCTATATTTGTTCCTCATCAAAACCTTATTTTTATCCTGGAATTTTACCTGTTTCATGAGCGGGAAAACGGAAGCTCATCTAGAATGAGAGAAGGCCTGCTTGGTAACTGTGGGCATTCAAATTTATTTTTTTAACTCTGAATAACATGTGATGATTGTGACTTGAACTTATTTCTGAACATGGTCTAATTCGTGACCTGATCCATGAATTTTTAGGACGATAAATGTGATTCCAGTTAGGTTTTCTCTGGTGCTTACACCCTAGTGGGGGTTGGGGGGAGGAGACTATTGTTTGGGGATGGGAGTAGTGTTGCGTGCCGTGGGGTTTTGAGAGTGCATTTTTTTATCTCTTTTTGTGCGTCATACATCTCCCTCGCCTTTATCGTTGGTTAGTGGCTGAATCGCGTAAAATTGAGCAATTTTTTTTGTTCATCTTTCTGTTTGTCGAGCCATTTTCTCCTTTAAGTGGTACATCCCTAAACCACCTTACTGGAACTTTCTTTTCCTGGGAGGTTACTGTTATTTTAGAAAAAGGATCGTTCTGATCGGGCAAAAATATGGAGCATGTAGGCATTTATTTGTTTGTCTGTGGCTAATTCTCTCAGAAGAGTGTAAGTTCTTTATTTTGCATTTTCTGTTCAAGTATCTTGATCGTTTATTTCCATTATTAATTTAGTTGTAATCAAACGTATATCTTTTAACACTAGTGAAAGTGACTGTGGAGTGCCTCTGGTTAATTGTGAAAGATACAAAGGAGCAAGGGACAGTGTGAACTTGTATGTTGTGAGTACGAGCTCGGGGACTTCTTTCAATCGACTTATACATGAGATGTGTTTTCACTAAACCAGCAGGTTTTAGAGTGCCTAGTTTTTTGTTACCACATGTGATGACTGCTGGTGACATTAAGCTTTACAGTAGCAAGTGGGTTGTGGCCATTATGGTCAACTACTTTATATCTTTTGGCTTGTAACAGGTTTTAAGGCACGAATCAGGGTTTGGGAAGCTTAAAAATTCACTCGTCAGACCAAACTATTTTGTCACAGCATCAAGAGTTGGTAGAGGTATGCCTGTTGGATATTTATGAGTTCCATGCAGTATTTTGATCCGTCAACCACATGCATGTTGATTTAGTGATTGTTGGATTTTGTAATTCCAAGTTTCTCATAAATTGCTTATAAGAGTTTGAAAAGAAAAAAAGCAAATCAATGTTGAGTGTATGCTTGCGCGGTATTACTATCTACTAAGTGAAATGTTGACGCGGTAAGCACATTCTAAATTGATCACTAATGATGCTGTGTCAGCATTGATTGGTAAAGTTTAAATACAAGGGGTTATGTCTTTGGTATTCTCAAATAGTGGAAGCTACTTCAAAAGCACCCACAGGCCAATCATTCTTCCCACCCACGAATTATTTTGTCAGGTTTCTGAAACTGTGATGATTGGCATGTAATATTCCTCTTGGTGCAGGAAATTTGCCTGTGGGAGCACAAGGGAGGTTTCAGTCAAGCTATGTTGGTCAATTAGCTCGTAGAGTACGTGACGTAGATGAAGCAAGCGAGGTTGCCCATCTTAAAGAACTTTACCACAGGAACGATCCCGAAGGAGTTATTAGACTTTTCGAAAGTCAACCATCTTTGCACTCCAACCCCTCAGCACTAGCTGAATATGTTAAAGCATTAGTTAAAGTTGACAGGCTAAACGAGAGTGAGTTATTGAAAACTCTGCAGAGAGGTAAATGTTGGATTATCGTTATCTTGCTAGATTCCTCATTATTCAATTTTGATGTATTACTTTTCATGCGTACTTCATACTGCAATTTAATTGACTTAGTAAAATATCTGATGTCCACTTTTTGTTGTCTGTACCTTCTTTCTCGGTCTTCTACTTTTGTAATCTCTCTATGTGAAGATAAGTTTTCAAGCTATATTTGTGTATGAAACGCAGGTATTGGTACTTCTGCTAGGGAGGAAGAAGGTATTGGTGCATTCTCAGCTTTCAAGAATGTGGGAAAATCTACAAAAGATGGTATTCTTGGGACGGCAAATGCTCCTATACACATGGTGGCTACCGAAGGAGGGCATTTTAAAGAGCAGCTGTGGCGTACTGTACGCACCATCGCGTTGGCCTTTCTTTTGATTTCTGGTGTTGGAGCTCTTATTGAGGATAGGGGTTTAAGTAAAGGTATGTGAAGGTCATGATATGATCTGCATTATCTACTCATGAAGGGGGTAGAAAACATTGTATCACTTCTCTAGTTATCAAGGTAAATTGAAAGGTTCTTTTTGTTCTTTTAATTTTTTTCTTACCAGGACTCAGTCTTCATGAAGAGGTGCGACCAAGCATGGAATCCACCACAAAGTTTAGTGATGTAAAGGGCGTTGATGAGGCAAAGGCTGAGTTAGAAGAAATTGTTCATTATCTTCGAGATCCAAAGGTTCTCTCTTGCCTCCCCTTTCTTTCCTCCTCTGCTCTCTTGCGCCACCCACCTAAGGGATTATGCTCTTACTTCAAGTGGAAATGGATATGTTTCAGCCATTATTTTTCAGTGAAAGAGAATCAGGAAATTTTAGAATATTCAAATTGGCTTCTTTCATTCATCAATGCATTCATCTATCTAATTTTGGCAGAGCGATACACAGATTTAAGTCAGGAAATGTCTATAGAGTTGTTGCTCTATTTAAAAGACAGTTACTGCTCTCCTAACCTGGGTGGCTGATTTACTAACTTGATCAGTGTTGATACATGTCCAGTTGAATTCTTCTCTTCGCATCTGATTGATTTGTGGAGAAGAGGATATGGGTTTGTGCTTTATGATACTTAGTCATTTTGACTGGTTGAGAAACATCCATGATATTTGCTATCTAGATAATGCAGGATCTAATATTCACACTATATATGCCATTTCGGTAATGGTTGAATGGCTCATGTTGGCTTTTATTATCTTTATGAGTTGCCGGGCATAACTTTCTCTTTTTATGATTCCTTGCCCGTTTAGTTAGGGGTGTGTAAACTGGACCGGACCGGCCCTGACCGGCCTGGTTGGTCCGGTCCTTGAGGTTGGCGGTTCGGTCCCTGGTCCCAATAAATTGAACCGATCACTGGGCAGTCCAGTCCCCGGTTCCATGATTTAGGACTGGCCCGGCCAGGCCCAGACCGGACCGCCAATATTTTTTAAAAAATTAATTTACACCTAGAGTTAACCTATTTTTAATATTCTGAAAATCCCATGAATCTCATCTCATGCCTCTTGAGTTTAGTGGTGTCATTATACATATTATTTAGCAATTTGGATTTTGGTATTACTTTGGGACAAAACCAAGCCTTAATTAATGATAAGATTTATTCCTTATGATGGGCAAAGCACGTATGTGCATGATGACAGAAACTCTAGTCACCATGCAAATTTGATAAATCTGTTTTTTTTTCACAACCAAAAATAAAAAAGAAAAATGAAATCCGAGTTCGGTCTCATCGCCCACCTGAGTTCAGCGGGCCACATGCAGGCTTCGATTACGAGCATGAAAGATTACGTGAAGCTTCAAGGCCAGATCGAACACATGTTGGGTGCCCCTAGCATTGACGTAGTTGTCTTGCCGTCGTAGGTTGATTATAGATTGTAAATTAACATTTTATTATAATTTCTAAGAGCTATATTTTTATAAATAGTTAGAGTTAGCGGTCCTACTAGGACAGGATCAAGACCGGCCCTGACCGCCGATCCTGGTCCGGTTCGTGGTCCCGAAAATATGGGGACCGGGACTATTAGTCTGGTCCCCGGTTCCATGCCATGATCGGACCGGACCGGTTCAGACCATGCACACCCCTACATTTAGTGCTCCGTCTACTTCTAAGGTTTGTGGTTTGTTTGGCTCTTTTTCTCCAATTTCAATTGGCTCATCTATGTATTATGATGTAGTCCTTCACATCATGTTTAAATTATAATTATTTTTATTTGCTAAAATATGTTTTGCTGCTTTTCTCTTACAGCGTTTCACACGTCTCGGTGGTAAGCTTCCAAAAGGTGTTTTACTTGTTGGACCACCTGGCACTGGTAAGACTATGCTGGCAAGAGCTATCGCCGGAGAAGCTGGAGTACCCTTTTTTTCATGCAGTGGCAGTGAGTTTGAAGAGATGTTTGTTGGTGTTGGAGCTCGGAGGGTGAGAGATCTTTTTTCCGCTGCAAAGAAACGGTCTCCTTGTATTATATTCATAGACGAGATAGATGCAATTGGAGGAAGCCGTAACCCGAAGGATCAGCAATACATGAAGATGACTTTGAATCAACTACTTGTTGAGTTGGATGGTTTCAAACAAAATGAAGGGATTATTGTGATTGCTGCAACAAACTTTCCGGAGTCATTGGACAAGGCACTGGTGAGACCTGGAAGGTTTGACCGAAATATCGTTGTCCCCAATCCCGATGTCGAAGGGCGGAGACAGATTTTGGAGTCCCATATGTCAAAGGTACTATACTTTAGGAACATATTTTGTTTCTACTACATAATAGGAAAATTTGTCTCTATTGATCTATAGGCTATATCTGTTTTCGCAGTCATTAGCTATAAGCTCTTTTAATCTTTCACATCTGGATGCTGAGATCAGATAAGCTCTTTATTTCTTTTTCATGGACTCTATATGCTCTTATCCACTTATCCATTTGGTTTTAGCCTATTCTTTATCTTACCATGAGACCTTATCCTGATAGTGCTGCTCTCGGCGCAATAGCCAATATATACAAGCTTCTTTGGTTCAAACCAAGTTCTTTCAGCATCATGATTCTGCTTTATCACAATAAATGAACATGCATTTGGTGCCTGTCAAGTTACTTCTATGTTGTGCTCTTGGCTATTGGGTGGTGGTTTGGTGTTGCTAACTCTATATGCGTAGAAAAGGCTAGAATCCGGCTATTGTTTCTCCTTCATTGTTGGACAAATATTTGCTATATATGACTAAGCCTAACTAAGTGACTGCTGTTAACAGGTCCTGAAGGCAGAGGATGTTGATCTAAAGATTATTGCGAGAGGAACACCTGGATTTTCGGGTGCTGATCTGGCAAATTTAGTCAACATGGCTGCTCTGAAAGCTGCGATGGATGATTCCAAAGCTGTCAGCATGGCAGATCTTGAGCATGCAAAAGACAAGATCATGATGGGAAGTGAAAGAAAATCCGCTGTCATCTCCGAGGAGTCAAGAAAACTTACAGCTTTTCATGAGGGTGGACATGCCCTTGTGGCTATTTACACAGATGGAGCTTTTCCAGTTCACAAGGCCACAATTGTTCCCCGAGGCATGTCTCTGGGCTTGGTTTCCCATCTGCCTGATAAGGATGAGACAAGTGTCTCCCGTAAGCAGATGCTTGCCAGACTTGATGTTTGTATGGGCGGGCGAGTTGCAGAGGAGCTGATTTTTGGAGAGAATGAAGTGACTTCTGGTCCATCTTCCGACCTTGAGCAAGCTACTAACCTCGCCAGAACAATGATTACAAAATATGGCATGGGCAATGAAGCTGGGCTTGTAGCTTATAACTACTATGGCAAGAGCCTGAGCACCGAGACTCGTCTTGTTATTGAGAAAGAAGTGCAGCGGCTTCTTGACAGGGCTTACAACAACGCCAAGATGATCCTTACAACCCATAGCAAGGAACTCCATGCACTTGCTAATGCTTTGCTCGAGTGTGAAACACTTTCAGGAAGCGAGATAAAGGTTCTACTTGCACAAGTCAATTCTGAGCAGCAGCATTTGCAACAGCAACAGCAGGTAGTTGCACAACAGAGCAGCTCCCAGTCCAACCCAGTGCCTCCTTCAACGCCAAATCCCGCTGCATCTGCTGCTGCTGCTGCAGCAGCAGCAGCAGCTGCGGCCGCCACTGCCGCTGCAAAGGCTAAGGGCATTGCTCCTGTGGGATCATAGCAGGAAGGAGGTTGGTAAGCTGTCATCTATGACTACACACACACACACACACACGTAACTCCTTTTTTATGAGGCCTATTGATCGTTAAAGATGAAAAACTATTTTGTTAAATACCTAATATTGTATTACGTAAGTCCAGTCTAAAATCTTGCAGTTTGGTTGCTGCCAGTCAGGTCCACTGTCACTTTAACTCATAATTCGGCAAATATCGTCGCAGGTGATGCCAACAATGCAAATTTTGTTCACTTGTAGCTTTATGATGGATGCACTGTATGGAGGTGGAAAGGCCATTGATTCTACTGCCCCTAGAGTTATTGAAAGTGCTTATGTTTGATTTAGTTCTTGTTATCTTGCAATAACTTCATGGTATAATCGTAGGCACTGTCGCTCCTATTAAGTCTACTAATGAGGGATGCTTTCTGGTCTCAACTATTGGCCAATGTTCTAATGCGGAGTCTGTATATGGCATTTGACTGTACATATATTTAATTAATTGGGAACTGGCATGCTTTAAACGATATTGAGTACCAAGGTTGAGGATTATTCAGAGTCTGTTTCTGATAAGACTGATGCATGGAAAAAAAAAAAACAATTATGAGTGAATTGAGTAAGTTATGCAGGAGACGACTCTCTGGTTTAAGATGGTATCCTGAGCGTCTTACCTTTCTATAAAAGTAGTTACATCACGTTCTTTTCACCGGAGTTTTTTTTTCCCTTCCCCTTTTGGGATGGAGAGAGAAAAAAGAACAGATCTTTTTCTTCTATGTTTCGATCAGCTGCTGATTGTGAGTTCTCATTGTAAGCAGAGAAGCTTATTTCGGTACTGCAGAAAGATTATCAAGCGGTATGTACGACAGAATGAATTTAGGATCCTCGTATGGTCATTTGAATAAATTTTGGATCCTTGTATGGTCGTTTGTCAAGGGCTTATGCTGAAGGACTTCTACCGTATTTGTGCGCTGCTCATCGTTCGTTATTGTAGTTGCCAACCGCAAAGCGGGAAAGATTTCTTTCGTAGTCTCTGTTTTAAGATGTTGATGAACTACAATTATGTAGTTACGGCATATTATGTGATGCTTGATAATAATAGAGACTAGAAGGGTAATGAAATCATGCTTTCTTCGGAGATTCATAGCATTTCGGGTATGTTACTGGAACTGCAGTTGATCTCTCAAGGTATTTTAAAGACCAATCGAATTCCTCTGCTTTTTGTGTGCGCATGCTTGGCAGTACCATTTGCGAATTTGGCTGCCAGATAGGATGTTTCCACTAGTCGGCATGACCTCCTCCTATTGCCTTTGTGTGGGAAAAAATACATTTTTGGTGCCAAAAATTATGTAAATAGATCAATTTGGTGTCAAAAGTTTCATTTAAATTACTTAAGTGATATGGGCATGGGCCTATAGGCTTTGCCTGTGGTCAGCCAGGGGTTGCCGGCTCCTATTTGGGGGTTAGCGACGCCACTGGCATGCCCCACCATCACCTACCATTGTCTGATGAAGTTTTATCTCACATTTATAAATCATCCACCAGCCTCTTTCATAATCAATATGGGATAACCTCAATATTCTTTCTTTTGCACATCGAGTCATGGATCGAAGGGAGCGACAACGCGTATCTCTTCTGTGTGATTGTCGGGTCTAAACTTGTTGGATAAGAGGGAGCGACAACGCGTATCTCTTCTGTGTGATTGTCGGGTCTAAACTGGTAACTTGGGCTATGATACTAATATTGGGTGGTCTTGGGACTCTCAATCCAAAAGCTAACTCAAAGGATGGGTTTTCCCTCACATTTATAAATCGACCACTAGCTCCTTCCATAATTGATGTGGGACAACTTTAACAACCTCTCCCTCACATATCGGGCCATGGGTCGGAGTGAGTGACAACCCATATCTCCCGTGTGATTGTCGGATCCAGACTCGTTAGTAACCTGGGCTCTGATACTAGTGTTGGGTGGTCTTGGGTTTCTTTCAACACAAAAGCTAGCTCAAAGGATGAGGCGTCGGCTGTGGCAAAGACAAAGGCTTCTGAAAGCCCTCGTCGCTTGGTAAACTAGTGTCCTTAAAACAAAAAAAAGGTTATTTGCTAAATTTTTAAGCTTATCTAAATAAAATTTGCATTTTAAAAAAGTTTATTTGTAACTATTTTTTAAATTTGATATTGATTTTTTAAATTTATTTTAAAGTGTAGAAGTCCTTGTGATAGATTAATATTATTTTTTAATGTCACTTTTCATTAAAAAATAATTATTAATAACACATGGCAATTTTGAGCGGAACTTTTTGCCTGAGGTACTAAAGTGATTATTTTGTCTTCGACTTGTCACTAAATTGATTCGATTTAAACGTTTGGTGTTAAAGTGATTCTATACATGACTTTTGGCACTAGGCCCTCTGTATGTATATAATTACAATCTAGTTAGACAATGGATTGGGATTGTCTTTTTACTCTTTTAGATTGCGTTTGATAGCAAGTTATGATAAAATTTAGCATATTTCGTGTTCAGTTCCTACTTCGGATACAAGGGAAATATGGTCCAAATAAAAATATCCATGGAGAAGGAGATAAGATAAAAGTGGATGGAATTTTTTATATCCATAGCAAAAAAAAAAAATGTTTCTCTCAAATTTTTTTAAAATAAAATGAAGAAATATTTAAATATTCTGCAATACAAAATGGAGTATTCAAAATACCAATAAAAATAACGAAAATTTTTATTTAAGGCTCAAAGTCTATTTATTTTCTTAAATAGGGGTCTCAAGTGAGCATTGTTTCAATTAAGAATGTCAAGTATTTTATTTTCTCAAACAAAGGTTTAAAGTGAATTTTGTTTTAAATAAAAAATCGAAGTGACGATAAAATATTAAAAAAAAGCCTGATTTTAAGGGTATTTTCATCTTTTTGCTAAATTTTTTGTTTCCCTAAAAACTAATTATTTTTTTTATCCTTTTTTCTATTTCCTCTTTACCGTTCATCTTCTTCACTCAGTCCAACCCAAAGAAGCAGAGCAAAACCAGAAACTCCTCTAACCAACAATCCAAGACCTAGAAGCCGAAACAGCCGGCCTGACTTCGAGTCGGAGCAGGACGACAATATGATCTTTGAGCTCCGAGATCTGCCCACCAGATTCCAGCAAACCCCCATCCGACATCTGCCCACCAGTTCGGCCTAGATCGGTGCACCCATAGACGGCGACTGGCCATCCCTCCTGCAACCGGCCTTTAGTGGCCTGATATTCCCTCCTCTCCAAGCTGATCTCGTTGCTCTTCACCTTCAAAGACGATTTCTTTTTTCTTTGGTGACATAATCAATAATATTAAATTCTAAATTTTATAAAGAATCATGTGGATAATTCTTTTTTTATACCTCGCCGTCGCTCGCACCGCCTCCGCGCAATCGGCAAAGTCGGACTTGGGAGTTAGGAAGCCACTGAATCCACTGGTGTTGATGGTTCCAGGAGCTAGCTGTTTGTTGTCGTCAAAATTTTTCTTTCCAGATTCGGGAGAGGGTGAGACCTCTCCCGATTTTGGCGAGGGCTAGAGGCGCTCGCCTATGGTCGGCGGGGTCGCTAGACCTCCTCGAGGCTTCAACGACCCCGCCAGCCTCCGCCTTCGCCGCTGCCGCCAATCCCCCACCATCGGAGGGCCGGTGGCCACAAGCCTGAGGGGCAACCGTCTCGCCCCTCCCGTTTGTGTGCAGCTACTATATATATATATATGTATAGATTTTTTAAAAGTAGAAAATGAATAAAATAGAGAAAAACATAAATCAAAAAATCAAAATATAAAATAACGAAAATGCCCTTTAAGCTTGACTCTTTTTAAATTCTTATGATAACTTTAGACCCTTATTTAAAACATACGATGTTACTTCAAGCTCTTAATCAAAACAATATCAACTTGAGGCCTTTATTTGAGAAAATAAAAGAATTTTGGTCCCCTAAATGAAATTTTTCCCAAAAATAATGGGCAATTTTTATTTTTTATTCATTCGTACTCCATTTTATATTTGAATTTCTTTCTCTTATATAATATATGTTTGGTAAATATATTTCTTAGATATTTTAGGTACATTAGAATAGTCTATTATCTAAAAATATAATCGAAGAGTGGTGGAAAGGAATTTAAAAAAAGGAGGAAAAATAATTAAAAGATTAGTAAATAAAAATGAAGTAGAAAAATCTCAATTTTAAATCAGCAAATTCAATCTTGAAACACATCTTTCTAAATCAATCCGTCTCCTTCCCCGTACAATTAGTTCATGTTGAAACATGACGACTCATCCTTAGTTTTTTGTTCATGTCAAAGCTTCACGAAAATCGAATTTTTTTTTTTTGCTACGCAACTCTTTTGTTCATGTCAAAAGTCTATGAAAGTAGCAAGAGAGTTAAAAAAAAAAAGAAGCAACCTCATTTTCGTTGCTTTATAGTTTATGTTGAAGATTTCCTAAAATGACAAGAGAGTCAAAGAATTATATTTTTCTGAACATGAAAGTGAATAATCATGTATTGTTTTTTTTTACTAGATTTGGCGTTCGTTAACTAATCTACTTTATCAATGTTAGTATAACCGTTTACATTTCTTATCGTTGTTGAACTTGTTTAACATTTAGATCGTACAATAATAATTAATTGATTGATAAAGGTTTTCTCTATTTGTAAATTTGTGATTTCTTTAGAAGTTATCATCATCTCAGTTTTGCATTTTCGAATTATTTATATCGATATGTTGTTTATACTAAATAATTTTTATGTACGATATAAAAATATTTGATTTTATCGTTGCTATTCACCAAACAGTATATATGATATAAAAAAAAATTAGATTTTATATCCTATCTAGTAATATCTTGGCTAGAAGTGAAGATTGCCAAATGCAGCCTTAGAATATTCTTGTCTTGGCTATTAGTATTTCTCTTTTTCTCACATGAGATTTGGATGACAAATTGATTGTTTTTCCCTCTTATTTTTCATATATTAATGTGGGTACTTGTCCATAACTGTCTCAAGGATGCCCGTGAAATATGCTTGATATGGAACAATTCGTTGCCTAAAATTGTCGATCGACACAAAGAAAAAAAAATAAGTGTGTGTGCCTTGGACCCTTGAGATACATCAAGTCCTACTACCTCCCTCTCGATTGATATCGATTCCTCAACCTCGGTGGCAATTGAGCCCTCGAGGTCGACTAATGAACTTTATATTGAACTCAGGCTGAGCTCGAATTATTACAGATAACAATGTTTCGAGGCCAATATTGTTTCATTGGTACTAAGGTAATCGTAAAGTCAATTAGACATGTATGACTCGATAGAAATGACAGTAACTACTTCAATTAATTTAATGTCCATTTTCCAATTTCCACCACGCCTCCATTTTCGCTGGAACCGGATTCGACTAGTGCACACTCCACGGACAAAGCTCGAGACCTCCAGGCTGAAAGCTCCTGCTCCATCCATGTCGCGGGCTTGGCCGAGTCAGCTCCGAGACGAACGAGTCGGCAATCCTGGTAACGGCAGCTCCTATTTTCACAGTAACTCAACCCGGCGAGCGATTCTGATGAAGCCCTTCTCTCTTTCATATCTCTCGAGTTCGGGGTTCATGATGAGCTTGTCAATTTTTAAGTCCTTGCCTTTCGTTTTATATGGGGTTGGTTTGGGGGTGGGGAGAAGGATTCGAAAAGTTACTGACTTGAATCGTTTCGGGTCGTCTCTCTCTTTCTCTGTAGTTATACATGAACGGAGAATCATTATCCCGAACAAGCACGGTGAAAATCTTGTTGGTATATTACACGAGACAGGCTCGAGGGAGCTCGTCATGTTGTGTCATGGATTCCAGTCTTCGAAGGTTGGTAATGTCGACTTTTGCTGCAATCCCAGTCTGACCAAGATGATCCCCAGTTCTGAAAATTATGTTTTTAGCTTCCTTTTATGATATAGACACAATGTGATTGACAATATTTCATTATTTGATTGGAATTTCCACATGTGGTGATGCTTTGTAGATGCACATGATCTCCTGAATTAAAATTGACTATAAAATTTTTGAAGTCCTTGGATAGGAAGCAATGGTTTACTTGAGCGAATTCTGAAGATAATTCCATTATTCTTTGTTCCACAATGCTCTTCCTCCACTTTGTAGAGATCCACACCTCCATTCTGCAAAGCAAAAGTTTCCGAGAATGCCTTGGTTTCACAATAATAGTTCTTTCTTAAAATTGTCATTACACTCTCCAGTTGCATGCGGGTTGAAAAGAACTTACTCTCTTAAATGATATGCAACATTGATCCCATTGCAATGCTGATTACATCCCAGGAGCGCATTCCTATGATAAACCTTGCCAATACTTTGGAGAGGCAAGGAATCAGCGCTTTCCGTTTCGACTTTGCAGGAAATGGGTGAGTAATTTCTTGACGAACAAAGAAATAGGTGAGCTAGGTAGCTTTTTATTTATTTTTTCTCTGGAGGATGTCGTGGTGTCAAAAGAGGCAGTTATCCTACTGCTATACGCTTTGAACAGTAGAAAAGGTTTCAGAGATCTCATTAGAGATTCTTGGACAAGAAACCCAGATGTGCTTTGTAATCATATGCTTTGCAACGGTCCACATGACATCTGGGCATCAAATTAGAAAGTCCATTAAAGATGATGTGGCTCATTTCCGCAAGTTCGTGTCATAATGCTTATTTGAGGATTCTAATTCCAATGTCAAATTGTTGTCACCTGAAGTTATTATTCACCAAACATACAGTTGTTTTGATCTTTGACCGGCTGAGTATCTGCTAACTTGGTAATCAGTTTATAGAAGCCATTCCTTTGATCAGGGTTCAGCTGAATGTGATTGACAATATTTATTTATTTATTTATTTTAGCCATACAATGAAGCTGTGGAAGAGAGTTATTGAGCATCGTTTGAGAATAGAGACCAAGGTTTCTGTCAATCAATTTGGATTTATGCCAGGAATATCTACCATGGAGTCTATTTTCTTAATACGACAATTGATGGAGAGATATCAAGAAATAAAGAAGGACCTTCATATGATGTTTATAGATCTCGAAAAGGCGTATGATAGGGTTCCAAGAAAGGTTTTGTGGTGCATTCTTGAGAAGAAAAAAATACCTTCAAAGTATGTTGAGGCAATCAAGGACATGTATGACGGTGCTACTACATGTGTGAAGGCTTGTAATGGCACATCAAGTTATTTTCCAATCACAGCAGGCTTACACCAAGGTTTTACTTTGAGCCCTTACCTTTTTGCCCTAGTTATGGATGAGGTAACAAAAGATATTCAAGATGAGGTGTCGTGGTGTATGCTATTTGCAGATGATATCGTGCTTATTGACGAGACCATGGCTGGGGTTAACGCTAAGTTAGAAGTATGGAGAAGCACGTTAGAGTCTAAAGGATTTACCCTAAGTCGAAGTAAGACGGAATACTTGAAGTGTGAGTTTAACATGGAAGAAAGAGAGGATCAAGAAGCCGTAAATATGTTCGGATAGGAGGTACCCAAGAAAGATACATTTAGATATCTGAGATCAATATTGCAAAAGGAGGGAGAGATTGATGAGGATGTAAGCCATAGAATCAGAGCGGGTTGGATGAAATGACGCAGTGCATCGGGATTTTTGTGTGATCGCAAAATTCCTCTTAGGTTAAAAGGAAAATTTTATAGAACAACAGTCAAACCTGCCATGTTATACGGAGCTGAATGTTGGCCAGCGCAAAGGAAACATGAGCATAAAATGGGAGTAGTGGAAATGAGGATGTTAAGGTGGATGTGTGGTCATACAAGGATGGATAAAATAAGGAATGAAGAGATTCGACGAAAAGTTGGAGTAGAATCGGTGGCGGAAAAGATGAGAGAGCATAGATTGAGATGGTTTGGGCATATACTCCGAAGGCCCTTAGAAGCACCAGTACGAACAGAATTTTGCTATCGAGAGCATAACACGAAGAAATCAAGAGGTCGGCTGAAACTTACGTAGGGGAAAGCAGTAAAACAAGATTTAATAGAGTGGTAAATATATTGGCGTACGGTTTGTCTTAGGACGGAGTGGAGGAAGTCTATTAGTGTTGTGGAGGGGTAGTGTATAGATAGATATATATATATATATATATATATATTTACTTATTTATTTTTACACATTTATCTCTTTTCCCTCCCTTGATCCTGCTTTTATTTTTTTTATTTTTTGGGGTTCATCGACCGCTGACCCCAACTAGTTTGGGATAAAGGTGTTGTTGATGTTGATGTTGATGTTGTTACCTGCTGTAGTTGGCTTCTCTAAATCAGTGCTCTTACCAGGTTTCTTAGATTAATCTTGTGCTTCTGATAAAGTGCTTTTAAGTACATCTCTCTCTCTCTCTCTCTCTCTCTCTCTTAGGGAAAGCGAAGGTTCATTCCAGTATGGTGACTATTGGAGAGAAGCTGATGACTTACGGGCTGTAATTGAACATTTCTTGGGGCAGAAACGTTTAGTAAAGGCAATTATTGGACACAGCAAAGGTTGACTTCATCTGTATTTTGCAATGATGCTGCATATTTTAAAACACATTTGTCCAATAATTCTGAAGTAACCTCAGTAAGGCATCATGTTTCTGATGGGTTTGCAGGAGGAAATGCAGTGCTCTTGTATGCATCAAAGTATCATGACGTAAGTACTGTAGTCAATATATCTGGACGTTTCAATCTGGAGAGAGGCATTGAAGGTCGATTAGGTAAAGATTTTTTACAAAGGATCAAGAAGAATGGATTTATTGATGTGAAGAATAAAAGAGGTAAATTATCTTATCTACTCTGCCTACTTGTATGGCTATTATAGTCATTGAGTTTTCTAATTGCAGTGTGGAAATCTTTTGTCGTGCTCGTAACCTATTAGTCAATGCTTTTGGAAAAGGTTTTCACCACCTGAAGCTTATTAGTGCACATGCATATTGACCGTCTAGTTGATGGACCTGTAGAAGATTTAGGATCCAGAGTTAAGATAGGAGTGCATTCTTGTCCTTTTGCAGGAGAGTTCGAGTACCGAGTAACAGAAGAAAGTTTGATGAAGCGCCTTACAACTGATACTCGTACATCATCCCAAATGATTTCAAGAGACTGCAGGTTAGAATTCTGGTAGTATGGTAGGGTGCATCTTGTCTGATCTGCTAAAACCGGTGTCAATTCTCCTTTTCTCTTGCAATCTGTAGATCGGCGTTGCGGTAGAATCGATCTCCAACTTAGGAAATTTGTCTCTGACTTGTAGAATTGGACACCCTTAAAACTGTATAATCTTGGTTGTATGGCTATGATAAAATTCAGCTTTTACATCCCACGTTAATGAGCTGAGGAAGTCCATGCAATTTTTCTTTTCGTAAAATGGGTAGGTGGATTCATCTTCATCTAGCTTAGTTTATCTGTTCCAGCTAAATAGTTTAAGGCATATCATGGCCATTAATTGCTTGAGCTGAGTTAGCTATCTTATGATTTTTCCTAGCTATCACTAGATTGTTACTTTTCCGATGACACTCGGGTGTTTATGCCTGTAACTGTAGGGTGTTGACTGTTCATGGTTCCCTTGACAAAATTGTACCCGCTGAAGATTCTCTGGAGTTTGCCAAGGTCATATCGAATCACAAGCTGTGCATCATAGAAGGAGCTGATCATGAATACACCTCGCATCAAGATGAGTTAACTTCTGTTGTCTTGGATTTTGTGAAGACTGATAGTTGTCCAAATGAAGGCAAAGTCAACCCGTTTCTGCTATCAAAACCTGCAAATTCTCCTCGTTCAAGGATGTAAAAATATCATCGACTCTGATGCCCTTTTTTACTTCCAATACAAGGACTGGCAGAGCCATGCAGAGAAGCAGCCCTCTTACTTGTCCTCCTCTTTCCTAGCTATTCAAGCACATTGACATCATAGTAGGAAAAAATGTGCCGATCATGCAATTTGGTATCGTGTTTCTAGTTAAATGGAAGTAAATGTCGCGGCTTGCATGATTACAGCCTTGCAAATACTTGTAGATTTTCAAGCCAACTGTACTAGAACTGCCAATCTTAGCACTGGCAACAGGCAGGTCATTCCCTGAGGTCATTGCAAATCTATTATGGTATATCTGATGATTCTTGACAGTAAAACTAGTCACGGTCTCGTATTATTGACTGAAGATCTTTTGTCGAGTTTGTGGGGGAATCAAGAGGAAATGCGATTGAGATCACATTGAACGGCGAGTTGGCAACAGAAATGTGGCCATCAGACAGCTGAAAACTTCTGCGGATGAACTCTTTGGTTTGATGTAAGAACATCCTTCAAGAATCTACAAAGTGCAGCCCACCCAACCATATGTCACCTACCTGGGAAAAATTTGAGACTTGCACTGGAAGTTAAACTGGCAAAAGTTCTCCAGCAGCGTCTTCTTCACTGATCATTTGAGCAAACATATAGTTGATGTTTTCCTCTTAAGCAAACTAACTCCAGCTACGTGATTCTACATAAAGTTAGACTGCTTTCTAACATGGTTGTAGACTTTTTCGTTAGGTTGTAGAATCAGTAGCCTTCCCACCGGTTTATCCAGAAGCAGAAAAAGGTCAAATCTTTGGATCCAACGTATCAGTTGGAATACAAGATCATTTAAAGAAAATGTCGACAGCCATGCCTTCCGCCCACCCTCCAAGGAAAGAACAGACAGGGTTAAACCTGTGGAAACACCCCTGGTTTGGACCAAATGCCAGATGAACGATTACTATTTTTGCTTAGCTATAAAAAACAATCAGAGAAGCAAAAACCTCGATAATCCAGACAAGATTACATCAACTTTTTTTGCTTTGTCAGATGTAACATTACAAAATCCAGCAACATATTGATGAACTCTCCAACCAGAAGTGTGCTAAGTGCAAGAGAAATGACTGCTCTTCTAGAGGTCCACTCATTGTACTACACTAGCATACAATCATTTCCAATTCATTATTCTAGGTAAGCAACTATAACTTGGGCAGCAAGAACAGCACCACACTAGATAAGAGCAATCATCGACTACATTAAGAAAGAGAAAGATACAACCTGCTTAAAAGAAAAGGAAACATTAGGAAAGGAAAGAAGAAATCTACAATTGTTGTTCCATGTATGTCTCTGAATCACCCCTATCAAAAACTAGGCCGCAACAGTTTTTGGTTTGGCTCCCATCTTTTTCCAAGATATGCTGGGCATAATCTGTTTAATGTCAACCCGGTCCTGGTACTTTATCACAAAGTTAAGCAGTGAATCCAAGAGGGAGTCTGAAAGAAGGTGCGGATTGAGTCCCAAGTCAATCAGCTTAGTGTGCTTGGCATTGTAATAATGTTCTTCTGCTTCTACTCTGGGATTTGGGACACTGACAGATTGCACATCAAGCCCAACCTTGGCTCCAGCTTTCGTAACAAGGGCAGCAAGTTGATTGACAGAAAATTGTTCAGTGAATTGATTAAAGACGCGGAACTCGCCCGGATTTGCTGGGTTTGCAATAGCGAGCTCAATGCATTGGACTGTATCTCTTATATCGAGGTATCCCCTGGTCTGCAAAGTATAAGGACAATATCAAAGAAACACAAAAGAATTAAAGTATAATGGAGAAAAAGGTATTACTGAAGATGAAATTACATGGATCACTCCACAATACATACAAGGTCCGAAAGTCACTTTACAAATGACTATGGATGTTGAGAGAAGTAAGCTCCAAACTTTTAGCTTCTTTCAGACAAGTTATGGCAATGGTCTCTTTCATTGAAAGGAATGTCAACACTTTAGGATAACACAACAACAACAACACCTTTATCCCAAACTAGTTGAGGTCGGCGGTCGATGAACCCCAAAGAATCATAAAAATAAAAGCAAAATCAATCGAGGAAAAAGAGATAAATTTGTAAAAATAAATAAATACACACACACACACACTACCACTCCACAATACCAATAGACTTCCCCCACTTCGTCCTAAGACAAGCCGTAAGCCAATCTATTTCCCACTCCATTAAATCTTGTTTTACTGCTTTCCCCCAACACTTCGGGATAAAGAATAGAAAATTATAGTTGTCAAATTATAAGTAATGAAAAATGATTAGTACTAAATATTTGACATTTGTCCATTATATTTAACAAAATTTCCATTGTTATACTATTTATGCAAGTAGATACAATTTAAACTCATTAGAAAATGCCATTCAATTACATTCCCATAACATTTTTTTCTCACAACCAAACAAGAATCTTCATTCCTTTCCACATTTTAACCAACAAAAATATAGGGATCATCAATCTATTCCATTCCAATATCGTTCCATTCTATGCTGTCTTGTAGACGCAGAACAATTAAAGATACCAATTACAGTTCAAGAGAGCCATATGAAGAAGTTACTTTCAATTGAGGCTTGATGAATAAGTCCACAGGCAACTGTAAAAGCTTTACCATTTAGAATTTACATATGGGGGCTATCATTGCTTTCATGGAATGAAAGCAAACGGTCAGAAGATGATATGTGAAATAGGCATGTGGAGGTAAAACCACGCTACTCGTAAGCAGAAAAGTGTTACCTGGCCCCCTTTGCCATATACAGTAAGTGGATGACCGACTGCAGCTTGAACACAGAACCGATTCAATGCAGTTCCGAATACCCCATCATAATCAAATCTGTTATTGAGCTCTTCATGCAACTCAGTCTCGTCTGTCTTCACCCCATAAACCACTCCTTGATTTAAATCTGTTGCTCTAATCCCCCAAGCCTTGCAAGTGAAGGCTATGTTGTGTGAATCATGGACCTTACTTAGATGGTAAAAGGAGCTAGCTTGTTTTGGGTAGGGCAAAGTATCCGTTCGCCCATTATGAGTAATAGTTATGTAACCCTCCTCAATATCAATGTTCGGAGTTCCATATTCTCCCATGGTGCCCAACTTCACCAGATGACACTCCTCTCCAAACTCCTTAATAGCAAAGAGCACGTTAAGAGTTCCAATGACATTGTTTTGCTGCGTAAAAACAGCTCTTGACCGATCTATCATGGAGTAAGGAGCAGATCTCTGCTCTCCAAAATGGACAGCAGCATCAGGCTCAAATGACTTGAAGGACTCTGACAAGAACTCAAAGTCACATATATCGCCAATGTAAAGCTCAATTGTTTTCCCAGTGATCGATTTCCAGCGCCGAAGACGGTTGTGGATTGAGGCAATAGGAGTCAAGGAATCAAGACCAAGTTGGTGGTCAAACAGACGACGAACAAGGCTATCCACAATGGCAACTTGATATCCTTTGTTGGATAAATGAAGTGCTGTGGCCCAGCCACAGTAACCATCTCCACCAATAATCATCACTCGCTGCATCTTGGATGAACCATTTGAGTGCCGATAAGAGCTAGAACCAGCTTGAGTAGGTGCCTGTTGGTTCAGAGGCACTGCTGTCGCTTGAACAATAAACTTTCTTTGACGCTTCTCTTGTCGAGAAGTAAGACCACTGTATGAAATTCTTGAACTTTGTAAAGCCCAAGAAGAAGGAAGTGCAGTTGGACCCTGATTTGATCTTTGAGGGAATGCTTTATTAGCGGCGGAGATCTTCAAAGAGCATGACATTGAAACTAGATGAGCCATATTAGTCTCAGTTTCTTCCCACTACTAAGCACATGTACCTGAAACTTTACAACACAAAAAGAAAGAAAATAAGCCACGGTACTTGCAGTTCACCAAAACCTGCAAAACATTGCCACAATCAAAGAAACCGAAAAGACCAAACGAAAAAAGCACATAAACCATGATGCGGGCTTACACTAATCCCGTACTCACACACGATAATCGGTTTGACAACACCAGGTGAACAGAAGAAGTCGCCATTCCAGCCAATAAATGAAACGACCCAGAAACCCAATATGCGAATTAAAACCAACGTTAAACTTAAGCCCATCTAAGGGGATAGAATAGCCAACACGAAAGCTCTTGAACATCAAGAAACTACTGGGATTAATCAAAAGAAAAGAAAAGAATCATACTTGAACGGCTACGACTAAAGCTTGAGCAGGAAAGATCGATCACCTTGAGGAAGAGATATGAACTTAAAGGTAAAGCAACCGCCTTTCGAAATGACGATGGATCTTATGCTATAAAGGGTATTTGCCAAGTGTTAAGGTTCTCACTGAGCTCGAGAGGAAGAGGAGGTGGAAGAAGAATCCCACGAAGAAGAGGGGTATATTCGGTTTATCCGATCTCGGACAAGTTTTCCTTCTTCTCATTTCCCTTTATTTTTGTCTTTTTCCAGGGTCGGGCCTCCGACCCCGAACAGTCCAACCGGGTGGAGCCCGATGCTTTCAGATGGGATTGGAAAAACCCGAGGGAGCTTCTCTCTCCCTCCTTTTGTCAGCACGTCAATGAAAGTTGAGGGACCTTAAATTGCTAGCACAACCATCTGCTAATTCGTTGGAAAGGTAAACGTAGTTCATTGAAATTCATTATAAGCTTCCAACACTTCATTGTAACTATGCAAGGGATCATGTCTATTTTGATCTGCATTACATATGGCATGTCAATCCGTGACCCTTCTTCCAAAGTCAAAGTATAGCACGCGCTAGCGAAAAGGTTCAACGAGTATCGAGGAGGGTTACGGGTGTCGGGGCTAAGGACTTTTTTAACAACCGTATCGGTTAAGAAGGTTTCAATAAGTCGATTATGAAGATTACCAGCACTTAAGTACTGGCCATACTGAGAAATACGACGATGTTTACAAGGTTTTTGGTCGGTAAGAGCAACCCGAAATTCCCCAAAAACAGACGGACATGGCATCAACCACGACCCTGGGTTTCATTGCGAAATTGCCTAGAATCATGCTATAATATCCAATAACGACACCGTAGTTGCTCACATGGATTGGCTGGTCCATAGTCCAATCTATGCTCGTAACTATGCAGAGCACGGAGACATTAATTTTATGATGTGCCATCATGTTACATAGTCCCTAAGTCTACGGTACTAGGACAAGATAACAGGATGATGATCTGCAATTTTTTTACAGTAGGCACAAATCCGATCTCAGACTTTACCAACCTCAACTCCCGGAGCACGGGAACAAAAATGTCCCTTGAATGACTCAGCTGATTAGCTACCAACAAAGGTCATATGGCGCGGTAAAGGTAAGATAAGAAGCTCATGCTTTTCATATATATAACCCGATATAAAACCGCAGAACTATAACTATGACGAGTTCAAAAGCCGCTGGAGAATTGACACAGATAAATATTCAACATCTCCAGCACAGAGTTCTTCCTTAAAATAGCTGTGGCCGCTCAACATAAGGTGCTCCGATCACAAGCACAGCGGTCCTCTGGCTTGTGTTCATATCACGAAACCAACCGGGCTGCTCAGAGAACAACTTCAACTCAAACCACTGGGACCTTTTTTCCATCTTCAATGAAGTATATAGCAGCCTCAGGCACCTGTATTTCACAGAAAAAAAAAAGGGACAATATTTGCTGTGAGCTAATATGCATAGTCAGAGCTCAATGGATGGTCCGAAGGTGGCAAAAGGAAACCTACGTCGCCATGTGACAATCATACAATAGAGACATAGCAGCCAGTTCATTTTCATCATCGAGAAATCAACAGAACCAGTGGTAAAAGTTGCAAATCGTGAAGCTAAGAGCAGTCAAGGCAGATTTAGTTAGCTCAAAAAACCAGAAGTATCACCAGCAATGTAATATACTTATCTCACGGCTCTCAATTTAACACAACCAGGAGCAGCTGAAGCAAGATTAAACTCTCTAAACACCAGTCTTAGTTTGATGATCATTCCTAACCTTCATCTTTAAGATGATCGTGCTTTCATTGATTCCAGAATAGAGGGACAAAAGGCAATAAAGTAACTGTATTTCTCTGAAATAGCTTGAAGATGTGGCATATTACAACAAAGACAATGGTCAAAGGGAATTACATCAGGCCAGGTTTCTGTGAGGAACTCCACAATATCAAGGGATATGTCTCCTTGAACATCAATTTGCTCCTTGTCAGTAGGTCCCTAGAGTGACCACCCATTAATAAGTCCTTCAGAGAATCAAGATGAATTAATAGAAGCATCAAAGTCCCAATTCATGCAATTTCACTTACCTTAACAACTGATGCTCCGGTTGCAAACTTCTTTCCTAGCTTTTTTGAAGCATCACTGAGTTTAATGCCTGAGATGAGACACATAGTAGATTGACTGACAAACTTAACCTTAAAAATGAATTATCAGTCACCAACTATAAATGTGAAAGGAGAAGCATATTACTCACCAAATAGTTCAAGTCCTTTGACGATAGTGATACATTTGCGCTTGTTACGTACGACCTTTTCGATCACAACTTCTTGCTTATCCTACATAATGGCATTGTTGTTACTAATGTACTACTTTTATAAGTTCCATAATAGAGATAAGGGAACGTTATAACAGATAAATACCAGCGACCAACTGAGGCTAGAGATAAATATTTTAGATTAAAGGGCATGCTAAGCGAGATTTGTTGTTCTATATTTGTACGAACCTCATATACACCATAAAATCAATGGCCAAAAATACACACATGCATGCACCCTCATACATAAATTCAATGCGCGTAGGCACACCATAAAATCAGGTCTCCTCCGTAAGAAAAAGAGATGAGGATAGTAACTCAAGACATGAGAGCAATGGGTACAAATCACAACTGATAGCAAACTCATGCCATCCCTAGTTTGCGAGAAGCATCAACAGTTGCTGCCATGAGATGCAAAGATGTCAACCAAACTGGTAATTCTAATCAGAAAAAAGAATAAACCATCCTCTAAAAGGATTACAAGAATTAAAAACAGATACATGTTGCATCTCTAAGAACATCTCCGAAGGACTCACTGTGTAACAACCATGCAAATTTACTCAGGATAATCACTAAAAGAAACCCTTTCACTATAACTGAGGCTCAATGCACTAAAATCCATATTTATTGTCTTACCTTCTTCTTAACTTTTCCGCCAGGGAGACGCTTCACTTCTTCTGGCTTATTTGAAGAAGAATCCCCTGAAGTCAGACCAATATAACATGAAAGTTTAGCAAATTACTCTATCTGACCAGATATCACATGCATGTTCAAATAACCACTGTACTGTCATTGTTCAATGAGTTCACTCCTCCAAAATAGTCATTGCAATCTACTGAAGAAAAGCAATCTACGGACGACAATAAACCAGGATTTCACAAAAGTCTGCTCATACTTTTAAGATTTGCAGACGTATTAGTCATATTTTCGAGCGAAATGAAACGTTTTTCCATCCACATTTGAATAGACTTTGCAAATCAATTCAAAAATCAGCTACGCTAGCCACAAGCATTATATTTTTCTACTAGGCCCCTTCAAAGCCAATCCGTCAAGCAAAGCTTGGAGATAATAATCCTCAGACCCTTTTTCCCCCTCGGAAGAATTATCCGAAAAGAAGAGAAAAAGCTCACCAGGAGGGGCGGTGGAAGCGGCGCCATCTCTGCCGCCGCCAGAGGAGATTCCGACTGACTGGAGCTGCTCAGACACCTTATCAGCCTCCTTCCCATTAGCATCTGAACATCGATCACCATCACACAAAAGCCAAAAACCCACATCACTATTGAAACATTCCACGTTCCCCAACTCATCTCAAAGAAGAAACGCTCGAAAGACGCAAACAATCCCGTAAACCCACAACCCCAAAACCCAAGATCATAAACACAACTCAATCTCTAAAAAGAAAGAAAGAAAAGGGGCAATCGTAACTGGGAGCAAGCAAATAAAAATTCCACCTTTGACAATATCTGGGTAAAGCTCGGGGGCGTTCTTGAGGAGCCAGGGCTTGCATTTCTCGAAATCGGGGCCGAATTCGCAGTACTCGGCGGGCAGAGAGCAGACGGCGCAGTACAGGACTTTGACGGGCTGGGGCTTCTCCGCCATTACTGAGGTCGCGGATCACGAGAGAGCTAAACTGCTCGTAGGTTGCGATGAGAGCTGATAAACCGATCGACCAAGAACGAACGAGGAGAGAAGTGGCTTTCCTTTTCGCGTATGAAGTTCGAACCTTCGGCGACAATTATGTTGCTGCTGGCTTGCGCTTGATGCAGCAAATCTACTTCTCTGCTGTCCGAGAAACGGAATTGGGTTCCTCTATTGGTGACGATTATATGCTTCCACCTCCATTAAACCGATCAAGGGAATATCTAAATATAATTTTCACGCTATTTTTTGTCACTTGTTTTATTTTTATTTTTTTGGAAAATTTCAAATAATGACTTA
Organism: Rhodomyrtus tomentosa; assembly: GCA_028455895.1. Taxonomy (NCBI): domain Eukaryota; kingdom Viridiplantae; phylum Streptophyta; class Magnoliopsida; order Myrtales; family Myrtaceae; genus Rhodomyrtus; species Rhodomyrtus tomentosa. Next base: position 41,454,299 of record JAPCWY010000004.1, read on the forward strand.
AAATACATTAATTTTCTCACTTGATTGAACTTTATTTTAAACAAAGTCTTTGAATTGCCGAATCATTTCAAACAATAGCCTGAAATGACCAAATGGTCTCAAATAAAGACTTTTGGCTTCATCTCGAATAAAGACTCTTGGCTGGCCGACTGACAAACAAGTGACTATTTTTGTAGAAAAGTTCTAAATATATTTTTCTAGATTTTTTTTTGGATGTTTTTACTTTTCTTTACTTTTCCTTTTTGTTTCTTATTTTTATATTTTTTGTCCCCTCTTCCCTCCCTTGGCCACCGTCGGGCCTCATCGACCGCCAGTGAAGGTCATCGGCCTCTCCTTTGCTTGGTCTAGGTGGGTGATGACGACCCTCACCTAAGGCTGACAGAGGGAATAGGAAAAAAAAATGAAGGACAAATATGTTCTTCTGACGACGAGGTTAGACCCCTCGTTGACGTTGATATGATCACTTCGAGCCCTTATTCAAAATCTACTTCGGAACTATATTTGAGACGATTTAGCACTTTCATTTGAAATAAGATCCAATTCAATTACTTATATGAGAAAATGAGTGCATTTCGACCTTTATTTGTAATTTTCCCTTTTTCTTAACAATATAAAATTTTCTTATCATGTGACCTCTGAAATTTAACGATATGTAATCATTTGACATATGAATTCACGAATAATTTTTTACATTAATATTTTGACAACATTTCATGTTTACGAATGGGAAGTTGTCATGCAACGTGCCACGTAAGAGTCAACGAGACACTCGAGGTCACGTTGACATTTTCATTAAACACGTCAGCAGAAAGACTAGAATAAATAGATAGTTCAACGATGTAATCGTACATAGGAGTAAAGAATCAAGGGAGCCATTGACTAGACCAAAACTCGGGACCTCGCAGGTATCGGTCACTTTGCGAACTCAGACTTATTTGCTAGGCTGATAGTTGCCCTTCCTTTGTCAAAAATGCAACCTCAAGCTAAGGACTCTCTCTTGGCCTATTTCGGGTGATAGTAAGACATAGCCTCATCCTCTGGGCTTTCTCGGCCCAGTACGCCTAATTTTGAAGTGGAGTTACAGTAATTCAATCTAGAAAGGAAGTACAATCGATCGCACTTGGCGCAGAACCACCATCGAAAAAGTTCAGCCAACTACATAATCTCATATTGTTAACTAATCTATGTCAAGTAAATGTGAAAAAAAAAAAAGATCATCAAGGAAGCAAAAGAAATTAAGCATGGACGAAAATACACATGGTATGCTTTACACTTGACTATTAAAACGTAGGTTTCCTTGGCTTTTGCCTCATCTATTCACTTCCTCCTAATCCCCGAGAAAACGCTAGAGCACCTTCCGGAACAATTGATCGTGACCAAACTCTAAATCCAATTAGTACCAAATAAAATCAAAACCCGAGTCGACTCGCTAAAAGAGTATTTAAATTTATCCCAGTTGAATATGTATAAGAACCCAAAAAATAAATAAATATCGATACCGGTTTTGTATTGGTTAAATAGGTAAATTCATCGGTCCAAAAATAGATCGCATAATCTATCCCGCGTAGAGCTTTCATAGCCGTCTCATAACTCTGACATTTAAGATCGGTAAGTTATGACCAACTAAATTGGAATTTAACTTTGGTTTCATGATTATGAGTGCAATGCATACATAACTATGGGCCAGATGGGCGCTCCTTCATCGGACCGGGCCATCCAAAACGTCAGGAACCCGACCCACCCGGTCTGGAGTAAAATACAACTCAGGCCTAATATGGGCCATTCGATCTTTCCCAGGTCCAATGTCACTTGTTCCATATCCAAAGATTGGGGCAATTTTCATTGGCAACATTCATGTCATTGAGCATTGGTGTTCATATGGTTGTGCTCCTATTTCACACTTCGTTCGTGTTCGTGTCCGTGTCCTTGTCGCGTGTTGTGTGATCCGGCGCACAAAAGGAACATGTCGAGGGATCTTATATTTGACGTGCCTTTGCTAGCGAGTAGGGGAAAACAAATTTATTTCGCTTGTCATTAGTATTTCACGCTATATATATATATATTATTGTCGACTTTATTTTATCAAATCGGCTGACATGTCCCTAATATAACATAATATACAATTTTCTCCACTACTGCCATCAATAGAGGAGTGGATAGCGACCTTGAAAGATGCTATATTGACTGGCTAATTGCACATATCACAGCGGCTCGGCATTTCTACGCATTCACAAGGGTCATCAAAATCACATGAAAAGATCATGAAAAGCTTTGTTCAAATTGATCTTCAGTTTCTAATTTAATCTCTCGACGACACCCCGCCCCGACCAACCCAACATCATTTTCGGACGTCGGGGTCGTGCCGGGAGGGAGACCACGTGTGCGCCGCAAACTCGCCGACAATAACTTTGTAAAATATTTGTAAGAGCTAAAAAACATAGCTATAAACGGAGATGTTCACGTATGAACTCAAGCACAAAATAGGACGATAATCGACTAATAGAGAAAGTAGGATATATATATATATATATATATATATGTTTTGGGAATATCCATGTGGTGGGTTCAGCATATTCTAAGCTTGCAATAAATTATAATATAATGTTTTGTATCAACAAAATATAATATGATGTTTTAATTCCCTTTTAAAGAATGGATCTTGTTTTGCATCTAACATTCCCAAGATGCCCGTTTGACGAACTACCATTCAAGTTCAATTTAAACAGGAAATCGACATGAGAACTGCCCACCTAACACCAAAAAAAAAAAAAAGTTATATAATGACATTCAATCAAGTTAGACACATCTGCTGCGAGTGGTCCATGGTGCTTGCTCGAAGATCTTTTCTTTCCGGTCCCCAATCGATCTAGTAAAATAGTCTTTAGGTACTTATTTTGGACGAGGCACGAAAGCCTCGGTTGGATCCCTCTCGGACCCGACTAATCATGCATCGCGTCGGCAGCGTAGAACAAAAGAATAAGACCGAATTAGACGGTTCTTGGCGTTTCCTACCAGGACCAATCCGTTACCCGGCTCCTAAACTTTGAAATAAGTGAATATTGATTCGGTTTTCAATTTCAGGTGTGCATATAGTAATTTTCCGAAAGGTCGGATGTCCATGTAATTAGAGGAGAACAAGTTGCTGGCCGGCCGAAAACTAAAGTGATCCGGCGTAGGATCGGACATATAGTGAAATGATGAATGTGGGGTGAGCAGGTTCAGGGAAAAGGCCGAGTAAGAGCTGAATTAGATTCGGCATAGTGAAACCATACAGTCGTTAACTAGACAATTATTACAAAAACTGAGATGACATGTTTAACTATTTTTACACTTTCAATCATTAAAAATCGTATTTCCTGTGAACTTTTGTTATTGTCAGAACTATGTGAAATTAGTTTAGGACAAATGAGTCACTGAGTTTATCAATTTGGTATTTTTCGAAATGAGTTTGGAGGCAAAAGTGACAATTTTTGAACTTTGAGATATTATGTAACACGAAAATTAGATTGGAGGTAAGTATGGCATTGGCACACCAATCTAGGACTCGTTATGATATGGAAATTCGTTTACGGTAGATGTGACGCGGAAGTGCCGGTTTGAAATTTTTTATGGTATTTACCTTGGCTTTAATGAATTTTACTAACGATTGCCTCGTGTTTTATTACATGTGTGTAATAAGAGTTTAGGATTAACTAATCAGCAAGTCCCTTGCTTAATCAAGAAGATTTGGGACTTCATGTGTATTTGATGCACTCAAAAGATTAGATTTTGAGGGGAACCCGTCATTCCCGTTTCCCTGTCCGTTGAATGGAGCAGAATCTTTGAAAAGTAGTAGACAAATACATTGCTCCGACGATGGCCCTAGTCGGTCCGATTCCTCGGTAGAATCCGGCGGCTTCGAGGCTCGAACAGGTAACCGAACCAAACCTCGCAATTCTCAAGCTTTTTGAACTCATGGACCTGCCCAGTTCCCCTGAAAACCGACCTCGAACTTATTATTGACACGAGTCCTCAGGAAAATCACAAGTAAGAGCCCGAAATGTCATTATTTTATTAAAAAAAGGCCTAAAGTGAAGCTTGATTTAAATAAGGACACAAAGTGTCTTAATTATTTTTTTAAAAAAGGCATAATCAATGTTATTTTAGTCATTTACTTTTTTATTTTTTATTTTTCTCCTTTTTTCACCCTTATGGTAGCCCTTGCCCAAGCCGGCCCTTGCGAGACCTAGGCAAGGTCAGTGAGGCCCTCGTCGGTGGCTGGCCGTCCCTTAATACCGGCTATCAATGAGAAGGAAGGGCAAAGAAAAAGGAAAAGAAATGAGAAATAGAAAATGAAAAAAAAAATAAACGGCCAAAATATTATTGATCCTACTCTTATTTAAAAAAAAAGGCATTTTAGGACTTTTTTTTAAATAAAATCTATTTCCAACATTTATTTTTTAAAAAAGTGATGATATTGCAGGCTTTCATTTGAAATTTTCTTCCAATCCCTATATCGAAGGATTCATCTACTTTAAAAAAAAAATCATAAGTTTTTTGAAAAAACTTAATTCCCGAAAATCCTGATTTCGAGGGCCTACTAGATTTCGAAAAATGGCCAGTTCCTTTCTCGTTTTCAATTTGAACGAATCACGTGCTGCACTCGTGGCTAGGCTGGAAGATGCCATGTCCATTGTCCTTGTCCTTCGACGCCATGGTAAGACCTCACGTGCTTTCCCTCCCCTCCGTAAGAACATTATCCAAGACTATAGATCCCAAAATAGCCACAAAGATCACCTCTTTTTTTTTTTTTCTTTTCTTTTTGGATCGAAATAAAGATTCTATCATCAATAATCGAAATAGTTGCATAGAATGCTTTGAAACTCCCAAAAGACGGTTTAAAAAAATATAAAAGGTAAATTTTGCAGTTAGAATCACACTATCATTCTCCAATAGTAAATTTAATATCATAAACTTGCGGCGGCTAATCACCAATGTCCATGATAAGCACGCACTGAGAGCTCCCGTACCAAATGCAACGGCTTGCGGTGCACGTTCAGATTCGACGACTCCATCACCAACGCCAAGCAAAAACACCATAAATAATACGTTAAAAGAACACAAATCAGATACTTGCAAGAGACTAAATATAGATCTAGACCTAACTTTAAATTATGATAGAATAACAGCTTGTAATCAGCTGCAGGAAATTATTTATACTCATTAACTCTCAAAACATAGTGATAGAGAAAGGGAAAAATAACCTAGTAGGAAAAAATCGATGAGATGCATTCATCATGCGCATCATCAACATGGTCCACGCCGTTATTGTCGTTGTTACTATCGTTTAGTATTAAAGAGAATGACTCAAATGGTCCACGAACTTTGGCCTAATTTGCAACGCAATCTCCGAGCTTTTAATTTGTCCGGCGTGGTCCTCGACCTTTCTATATATATCTTCAAATCAGCCCTTGTACTATATAAAAATGTTTAACATTATCCCTAAACTTAAGTTAATAAAGAAAACAATATTGTGTGTGTTTAGATAGTCCGTGGGGGGCCAGTTTCTTTAACCAAAAGATCAAGGACCATGCTGAATAAATTAAAATTTTAGGAAACACATTGAGACACTAGATTAACGTTCATGGATTTTTAAGGATCATGTTGCGCATTAGATTATAATTTTTAGACCATATGTGTTATTTTTTTCCTCGTCGTTGCTGTTAATGTTGCTGTCGACTCTCTTCCGTGGTGGGAGAAAAGCGGGCGTTACATCTTGGATCAACTTTTATGCGGTTGGAAGTATGCACGATCTTTCAAAAAAAAAACCATACATCCAAAAAATTGGGGGTTAACATGTTTCTTAACCTAAAGAATTCAGCTAGTAATCTTCGTGGTGCGTATTTATATGTTACGAAATTGTTGTTCGTGACTTGACGATCGATCAAACGGTGATTATGGATATAGAGACTAGGTTAGTGATGGACAATACGATTTGAGAATTATACGCCGAAAACATCGCATTCGCGGACGGATGCAAACCGAATGCGTGGTTGTGCTTAGTACTTTCGATTAACATTTTTCGCTGTTTGATACTCGATTCTCCTTTTTTCTATCGAAAACGCTTGGGCTTTTTCGAACACTTGTGCGGCTCGTCGTTTTATGATTTCTAAGACATAGCATTTAGCTTACACATTCATAAGCTTCTAAGAGCGGTGCATTTGTTACACATCATTTCATTAAATAAAAATATCATTTTCGAAAAAAAAAATAGTGAGTTTTCATCTGTTCGGTGATTTTATGGAAAAATATATCTCATTCTTGCTGGTAATGGATATTCCTTTTCATCTCAATCTTAACTTATTGTGTGCCCTGTTACACCGACGCGACGCTTTCAAATTTTATGCCGTGTCGGATAAGTGTTCGACACGGCCGGACACTTTGGTTTTTTTTTTTTGTTCGGCCATACACTTAAAATAGTAAAAAAAGGGCTAATTTTTTTTTATCTAATTTCTAACTACTTCTTTTCGACACCATTTGTTGATCTCGCAAGAATATGTGGAGCTCATTTTGTATTTGCTGGTTGATAGTCCGACACGGCCGGACACTTTGGTTTTTTTTTTTTGTTCGGCCATACACTTAAAATAGTTAAAAAAGGCCTAATTTTTTTATCTAATTTCTAACTACTTCTTTTCGACACCGTTTGTTGATCTCGCAAGAATATGTGGAGCTCATTTTGTATTTGCTGGTTGATAGAAAAATGTTTGTGATGTTTTTTTTTCTATGCATATATAAAAATATACATAAAATTTACAAAGTATCACAATACGTCAGAATTCTTTATTTTTTAAAAATTCACGAATTAACGTGTCGTGTCGTCACGATGCGTCACGTACCGTGTTTCGTGTATGTGTAACGTAGATATTGTGGAGTTGTAAATTAGATTTTCATTGTCCAGGGACGAAAATAGCCTTTTAGAAAACAGTTTTCAAATGGATCCATTAAAAAAAAAAATGGTTCTGTTTCTGCGCTGACGCGCAAGTCACAAGGAGTCGCAGTTGCAAGCGTAACCAAGCAGGACCCAGAGGGCGCAAGATATTTTCGCAAAGCTTAAGTGCTTTATTAGCTCCTAAGCGCATGGGTTAATTACTCTTAATCACCTGATTAAAAACCTTAAATGCAGTAACATCTTCATCCCCACCAAAACCAAAACCCCCACGCCCGCAAATCAAAAACTCCCCCTTTCCTCCTCAACGCATTCTCGTGAACTCTCTCTCCCTCTCTCCCTCTTAATCGCAGAAAGGAGGAGATAGAGACTAGAGAGAGAAAGTGAGAGAGAGAGAGATAGGCCCGCCTGCTCCAATGGCGGACTACGCTCGTCGTTCCATCTCGCTCGAAGAGCTTGCCAGCCACAACAAGCCGGGGGACGTCTGGATCTCCATCCAGGGCAAGATCTACGACGTCTCCGAGTGGATCAAGGACCACCCCGGCGGCGACCTCCCGCTGCGCAGCCTCGCCGGTCAGGACGCCACCGACGCGTTCGTCGCTTACCACCCGGGGTTCGCGTGGCAGTACCTCGACAAGTTCTTCAACGGGTGCTATCTGCAGGGCTACACCGTGTCCGAGGCCTCCAAGGACTACCGGAGGCTCGTGTCCGAGTTCGCAAAAATGGGGTTGTTCGATAAGAAGGGTCACATTACGCTCGTCTCCATGTGTTTCATCGCGGTGCTGTTTGTTATTAGTGTTTTGGGTGTGCTGTGGTCTGAGAGCAAATGGGTTCATTTGCTCTGTGGTGGGATGATGGGGTTTTTGTGGATTCAGAGCGGGTGGATGGGGCACGATTCGGGTCACTACCAGATCATGTCGAGGCCCGGGTTCAACCGGTTCGCACAGGTCCTCACCGGGAACTGCCTCGCCGGGATTAGCATCGCCTGGTGGAAGCGGAACCACAATGCCCACCACATTGCCTGCAACAGCCTCGATTTCGATCCGGATCTCCAGCACATGCCCTTCTTCGTGGTGTCCTCGAAGTTCTTTGGCTCCCTCACCTCGTACTACTACGACAGGAAGATGAACTTCGATGCCGTGTCTAGGTTCCTGGTCAGTAACCAGCACTGGACTTTTTACCCCGTTATGTGCTTCGCCCGGATCAATTTGTTCGCCCAATCCTTCGCATTACTGCTGTCTAACAAGAAGGTGCCCAACAGGGGTCAGGAGATGTTGGGGCTCCTCGCGTTCTGGATTTGGTATCCGCTCCTCGTTTCGTGCCTTCCGAACTGGGGGGAGAGGATAATGTTCGTCATTGCAAGCTTTTCCGTCACTGGAATCCAGCACGTTCAGTTCTGTTTGAATCATTTCGCGTCGAGCGTCTACGTCGGTCCGCCCAGTGGGAACGACTGGTTTGAGAAGCAGACGGCCGGGACGCTCGACATCCAGTGTTCGCCTTGGATGGATTGGTTTCACGGAGGATTGCAGTTTCAGATCGAGCACCATCTGTTTCCTCGTTTGCCTCGATGCCATCTCAGGAAGATTTCCCCTTTCGTGAAGGAACTCTGCACGAAGCACAATTTGTCTTACCATAGCGCCTCTTTCTGGAAGGCGAATGCTATGACTATCGGGACACTTAGGGCGGCTGCATTGCAGGCTAGAGATCTTGCTAATCCAATCCCGAAGAACTTGGTGTGGGAAGCTGTTAATACCCATGGATGAACTTAATTGACTAGTTTAAATTTTGCTGTAAGTGCCACCATTTATGCCTGCTGAGCAGCTGATGATTTTGATAGGATCATTATGGAGGTTTGATCATTCATGGTTGCAAAATAATCCATATCTCTAGATGATTGGAGGGTTTAGCTAGTTGTATTCGATCTGCAAGTTAGTGTGGTCGACTCATCTTGTTTCTGATAGATGTTTAAACATCTATGAAGATGAGCCATATCTCTAGATGATTGGAGGGTTTTAGCTAGTTGTTTTCGATCTGCAAGTTTGTGTGGTCGACTCATCTTGTTTTTGAACGGTGTTCAAACATAGATGAAGATGATCTTCAGGCTGGCAAAATTTTTTTCTCCTCATTCTGTTTCCAGCATCTGTTGCTGATGAGAAATTTGTGAAGTGGTGAGCTTCATTGGTTTTGTATCTGATTGGTTCATAGAGCTGATTCACATTCATGTGGCTTTTATCTGGATCTCTGCTGCTTTGGAGATTGATGATGCATTGAAGCATTGGAAACAATGTGTTTTCTGACATTTTTTATGATGAGAATTTCATTCACCTGTTTTCATTTGCGTAGCACCAATACCTTTCCATCTGTGTACTGCGATCGTCTAACTTTTATCCTTCCATTGCTTACTGCTTACCTCTTAAATTTCTGATGAATATACAATGCTTCTATGTGTATTGAGCCCGTTTACTGAAACTCGAGATCAGAAACAGGTTGAATAGCGATTTGATGATCACTGTGAATTCCAGAATTTGGAAGAAAGCTGAATCTGGAATAAAGCTGCATACTATTCTGCTTCCTCTCTATCTCTCTAAAGCAGTATCTCTTGATGACCACCTCTGTTTTATGCCATCATGCCATTTTAAAGGGACAGATCACGGTGTTTGTATAGGAATGAGAACCTGACAGCACATATGGATTCCACATGCATAGATCACGGTGTTTGTATAGGAATGAGAACCTGATTGTGGTTGTGTGTTATGACATGACCCTACCTGGATACACAAATGAACTGTTGGACCACCATCTTCTAGTTGACAATGCTAGTTTTTGTGAAAACCAGTGTTTTTTTTTTGTCTACTTACAGCTGCAATCAAGTTGTTTCGGGCTGGATATTCCTGGAAAATGCTGTTGTAGTGAGGACAGAGTCTAAGGGGGCTGTCCCTGCAAGTTGCGATATCGGTGGTTCGCAGTCGTAGTGAAGTTCGACTTTTGGTGAAGCCACTGATTAGGGGAAGTTGAATGCTGGAGTTGCTCTGGACCCACCCGTCACATCTAATGTGGATCTCAGTCTCAAGTGTATCATTCTATTACGGAGCGTATCAAGATGCAAGGATAGTTGGGCTGTGTGTCTCTTTTTGTAGATATGAACTGGTTTGCATGACAAGATCTTTTGTGAATGCAACTTTCACATTTACAGTATCCGCCCTCTTGTTCAGAACCAAGCAATGCATGAGAATGCGCGTCATTGAAGATGCATATCTCGCGCTGGGCTAAAACCTCAAGCCTTCTTACTTTATGAGTAGTACTTTTGACTGTCCGGCGGGCTAACGATCAGGTTCCTTTTTTCTGCATCCATGTTCAATTAAGGCTGGTATTGGACCACTTTTCTGTCCTGGGAAGAAGATTTCATGACTTATTCCGTGGACCACAGAAAATTCGATAACAATTGGTGATCTGTTATATCCAGATCACCTATCTGTCAGAAACTTGCATTCCTCGAGTGAAAGAGAAAGATTAATTCTGGCATTACAGTTCTTTGTGGTCAAGAACATCCACACCAGAAATGGCAATGAAGATGCAGGATTCCATGGTTATATTCTGTTATCTCATAACGGGACAGAAAAGCGAAGGGTGGGAGACAAGGAAACCTCGGTATCACAGGTAATCAATCTCTCAGAAATGGCATCAACATAATCGGAACATGATAATGAACGGTTCAATTTGGAGGAAAGAATATCATGAAACATGCATGTGTACTACTAATTAGCTACGCTCCTTCAGTACCTACCCTGTAACTCCGGAAGAGAGGAGCTCTGTTTTCCCTTGCACTTATCGTTTACTGGAGAGCGGAGATGATCGCAGATCCTGGTTCCCCTGCCTTTCTGTCGAGATTAAACAAGTTTTGTTTTGCCGGTACTCATCACTTCATAAATCAGCTGCTAATGCATTTGAAGTGTTTTCAGACTGAGAAGGCGAAGATTCGGAAGACAGATTGTTCACTGAACAATTCGTCGGGCCTTCTCTTCTGTCCTTGGTCCTGATATCTTCAATCATCTTGTGAATGACGCTCATTTTGGGACGATCCCTTGGCAACGTAGCCAAACAGAGCAAAGCCATTTGCAGAAGAGCCGTCATGTCTTCTTCCTTTTCCTTGTAACCCAACAATTCGAAATCGAACACTTCCCTTTTCCACTCTTCTTGGGGCACATGCTGAACCCATTTCACCAAACTCGTCTCCCCCTCTCCGGTCGCCATCTTCCCTGTCAGAATTTCAAGGAGGATAACCCCGAAACTGTAAACGTCGCACTTTTGAGTATATTTCCTCTGAGTGCTCCCGTGATTGTTGTTCAGCATCAGCTCTGGAGCTGTATGGGTGTCGTCTGACGAAAATGGCGAAGGCAAGAGTGGGTGGAGACCGATGTCAGAAACACAGGCTCTTCCTGCGTCATCGACTATGATGTTCGATGACGTGAGGTGTCCATGGACGAGCTTCGCATTGCCATACTCGTGAAGGTAAGCTAGGCCACTCGCGGCACCCGCAGCTAGCCTTATCCTGGTGGTCCAATCCAATGGAGTCCTCCCTGGTCCTCTGTTCTCTGTAACAATTGCAGTTCATCAGTTCTATGATAAAGGCACTTCTTTGCAAGTTTCATCATCAATTAGTGTTAAAGAATATCTAACTGGTCAACCTAGAACTCAATACAATTTGCACTTGAAAGAAGTTTAAAGAGCCACCCTCTCAACTAAGATAACACTTGCCACTTCCATTGTCAAGAAACAGAACAAGGTAGAACAACAGCATGTGAAATGGTAATAACCATAATTTGCACAAGAAACGATTTGTCTGGAGATACATAATCTCTGCAAATTGCAAAGAACTCCAATCAATCGACACATCAAAGTGATACTTTATTTTCCACTGCAAATTGCACGATCTGCAACAGAGAAGGAATCCATTTGCAAGCACAAAAACAGAGTCCATGACATGGTGAATTCATGAGGTGATAGGCAGTACAAACCATGAAGCAGAGAGTGCAGGCTTCCTCTGGACAAGTAGTCATAGACCAAGAGCATTTCATCCTGTGAGTGATAGAAAGCCCTCAGGCTCACCACATTGGGATGCCTCAGACCCCCGATCTCTCTCAGCCTCATATCAGCCTCCTTCCTCCTCCTCCTCAGCGCTTCCCTCACCCTCTTCACCACCACCGTGCTGCCGTCCGCCATCGCCACCTTGTACGTGGTCCCCACGATCCCCTTCCCCAACAGCTCCGCCGACGATCGCAGCAGATCGTCCACCCTTTCGAACCCCCTGCGCACGCCAAAGACCACCAGTTCCCCTCCATTTCCGTCACCGCAGTTGATTCCGTGTGTCTGCTTCTGAGCTCCGCTTTTCGCCTTGCTGGGGCTTTCGATGCGGCGGCATTTCTTCCTGTAACAGCACCACGTGACGGTCGCGAGCGCTGCCATGATCGCGACTGCGTCGACCGCCACAATCGACAGCACGGCACAATCGTTTAGATGCTTCGGTTTCGGAGCCATCGGCTCAGTCTGCACAGGGTCGATCGCTGCTGCGTGGTTGGAGCAAACGGATGACAACGGCTTTCCACAGAGGTTTCTGTTTCCGGAGAAGGCCGTCGGGGGGAAGCGCGACAGGGATGTCGGAATTTGTCCCGAGAGCTCGTTGTCCGAGAAGTTGGCATCCCGAAGCGAAGGGAACGACTCAACAGCCATGCTGAGAGTTCCGGTGAACGAGTTTGCCTCGAGTCGGAGAGTGAGCAAGCGCGGCAATCGAGCCAGCTCGGCCAGGGGAATCACGCCGGTGAAGTTGTTGTGGGAGAGGTCGAGCCGTCGGAGGCGCCGGAGGGCCGATATCCCGGAGGGAAATTCGCTGGCTAACCCGTTGTGCGAGAGGTAGAGCTGCTTGAGGTTCGGCCACGAGGAGAGGTCGACGGAGAGAGACGCGAACTGGTTGTGCTTCAGGCTCAGGACTCTCAACTCGGCCAGCTGGCTCAGAGGCTGGATGTAGCCGCTCAAGTTGAGGTTCTCGAGGACGAGCTTCGCGACGCGGTGAGTCCTCGCGTTGCATGTGACGCCAAACCACGAGCCAAGACAGGGATTCGACGAGTTAACCCAGCCGACGAGCGAGCCGGAGCTGCCCGTCGATAATTTGAAGGCCAGCAGCGCAGCGACGTCTTGCGAATTACAGAGGGAGACCGAGAAAAAGAGAGACGAAATGAGAGCGAAGAGGAAGCACTTAGCGGACATGTTCTCCTTTTCTCCTTTCCTGACGCTACTTTCTCGAGAAAGCTGGGGGAAGAGAGTGACGGAAAACGCGAGTTCGTTCTTATTTCGCATAGCCGTTGGGAGGGACGACGGAGAGGGGCGGAAGTGTTTGGAAGCGGGGGCTAATCAATGCTCGACGAGAATAACGTGTCCCTGGAGCGCGTCCCACGCGCCGTACGGCCAGGCCATAGCTAGAGTTTGGACAAGTTACAAGAAAGGGTCGGGTTCATGTGAGCTCAGAACAGCACGGCCTTTGATTTTACAGGGCCTCCGGGTGATCCTACGGTTGCTGGCATACCGAGCTCACATCGGCATTGTCTACACAGTAGTAAGTTCCACGTTTGGGAAGCATCGGCCCAATCCAAAGAATTGAGACTCGACACGAGATGAGCCGAAGTGAACAATATCCAAAGTGAGTCAGGTGGTCCCGAGTCGCATCGTAAGTCATAAGGTTGCCTTTGTTTCACACCAAATCTCATGATAAAAGAAGACAGTTTTCATTCATTTGGTGAGTCACGGAAAGCGTTTTCCTTCTTATCAGAACAAGCCTTTGTTTTTCCCTCGTGAACCGAAGTAGATAAATTTAGATCGAGGGAAAACGAATTTCTATCCTGGTAAATGAAAAAAGCTTCCCGTGAATCGATTAGTTTTCTATCGTCCACACATCGAGTAATTGGAAAACAATTTTTCGAAAAGTATTTTTTTTTCCTTTTCAAACAAATGGAAAAAATGCTTCCTCCAGGGGAAGTGAGGGGGGGTGTCTCATCCACTTCTAGCGAGAATGGGACTTTGTCACTTTGGGGCTGTTCAATGTTCATGATGGTGTTGTCCACGGGATGATTGAGTGGTGGCGTGAACAATCAGCCAAAAGCCTTACAGTTTGCAAACGAAAGAGACCCAAAAGAGAGGCTTTTGTCAAATGTCTGTTGCTCGGATAAATGGCAAAAGGTACATGCGAAGAACGGAAAAAAAAATGGAAATTCCCTCTCTTTATTTTTTTTTTTTTGTTTTTCCATTCATTTTCTTAAGGGTAAACGACACAAATGATTATTTGATTTCGGTCTTAACGTGCAATCTTGTCATTGGACTATTGATTTGTTCAATGTGGTCCCTGAACTTTGGTACGATTGCAATTTTATTTGGTGTGGTTCTTGAATTGCGGCTCGATGTGTAACGTGGCCTGCGAACTTTAGATCGAGTACATGCATCGGACAATTACCGGCAGTGTAGGGACCGCATCGAACAAATCCATAGTCTGGAGGCGGCATTACACATTGGGCCAAAGTTCGGGGACCACATTGCGCAAACCAAAAGTTTAGAGATGACATTGCACGTCAAGCCGAAATTCGGGTACCGTTTATGCGATTATCCTGTTTCTTAAATGAATGCGTGGGAAATTCGGCCCCATTCATGGGAATTGAGAAGATTGGGATTGGGTTGAGCAAGAAGGGCTTGAGTGCACTTCTAGCAAAAGGGAAGGATATAGAAAAAAAAAATTCTTCAAAACATAGTCATTTGATATTAACTCACTTTCTCTACTAATCCCTCTATGTGTCCTCTCCTACTTTAACTAGCTGTCCATTTAAAAAAGGCACTCAACAAAATACCTTTCATCATTACCCCAACGTTCTAAACTCCACATTTGGAGCTGCTAAAAAGTTCCTAAGCCCAAGAGGCAGCAGCCTATGAACCAAAATCAAATCATTAGGGGGTTTCAAGAGAATCAATTGGCAAGTTTATGCTCAAAGAAAGATTCAATTCTTGGGAGAGTGTCAAAGTCATTACACTTCACTTGGAAGCAAAGCCTATTGGGAAAATTCTAATAAAGCAAAAGTTGGAGCACAGGAATTCCCGTGATATTGGACCTTGGATCTTCCCTCTTTTATAGGAGAGGAGATCCAAGGGTCTTGGGGAGCCGGATCCCCTGCCTAAGGGATTCGGCTCTAAGAACTTATGACTTTCTCCTTCGGCCTAAGGCCATAAATCTCACCATAATTTGTCTTATCCCACCTTGTGTATGTGTGCATGTGATAGGATTGTGACGATGATTTAAGTGTAGGTTAATTCTTATTTTGTCGAAATGACATTATGACATGCAATTAACATCACGGCCACTTCTACGATAAGAGCTCAGGGACGGAGGCTCTGCCCTCGCGATAATGACTTTCGCTGATGGACGTCGATGGACCCGGGACTAGGATGCTGCCATGGTGGTTTCAAATCCATCGCTATGGTTATGGATGGGTACTGGGTGTGGAGCCAGTTATTCCAATGCAAAAGGATTGTTCTGGAAGGGACTCCATAGGAGTCCTATCGCGAAGGTGTCGGGCCCGTTTCGAAACATTTGATTCGAAGAATAAAGAGGGGGCGCCATTCGGCACCACTCTCAACCCATTGGCTTAGGCTTAGAGTAGGCGATTCCCACTACCAAAGCCTTACTCGAGCGCCGGAGCTCGGTGGCCCAGAACCCATTCGCCAAAGAAAGATGCAAGAGCACAATCACGGCAAGTGAATTCGGACGGCCGGGACCACTAGTCGAACTCGACCACAAACGATGGTGAGTAAACATTTCGGTAAATGTATCAATTCTCAATTTGCTCTATATCTCATGCCCACGAAACATCCTTGAACCTTTAGATAGAATATAAACAATAGTTCACAGACATTGCGTAATGTAACCCTAATTACCTGTAGGTTGAGATAAGATGATACGATCTCTTCAACATCTCTGAAGAACGAATCAAATCCGAGCATGATCTTTGGACCTGGTTTTTGGTTTTCTTGGTGGGTTACTTCCTCAGCTCTCTAGTCCCTTTCATGGTGTGCATGCATTCTGATCTCATCAACATCTTTGGTTTCTCTGATCGGTTTAGATCCTTCCCAAATAGCACCTCTCCAAAAAGCCAGTTGTCATTCCTAGAACCAAGCCCATGCGCATTGAACCTATCGACATTGTCGAATCCGGCCTGGAGGGATGTTTTGGGATGGGTTTCAAAAAGAGATAGCCGCACAAGCGATCGGATCGTGCAAGTCACACGTTCGCGTCTTAGCATTTTATGCCAAACCCACGTCCCGAAAGACCTAACTTCTGTTGGGTTTGGCTAAACATGGCATGGAGCAAATGGGAACGTACTAAAAAGACTAGGTTAGCAATGACCTATTGAGAGTAGGAACGTTTCCATTCATGCAACTCAATTGGGTCGGCAACTTGGAAATCGAAGGCATTCAATGCTCTCACTAGTCACCATGACAAGTGGGACGGCACTTCTCTCTCTCTCCCTCTCTCTATTTATATCCTTTACTTCTTCTGGTCGACTTAGATAGATCACATTTCGAGAAATGAACCGGAGAGTGCCTTCGCCCTCGCAAGCACTCGTCTCAATCACCAAATTAATGTTCGAGGCGAGGAAATTGATTTATGAAATGACTTAGATACCCCCCACCTTCCACGGGCTCATGGCGAGGCTAGGTTATCCAACCACGGGAAGAAATTACCAAAAAATTCATAAACATATTGTAACTGTGCCAATTTAATTCTAAATCTGTTTTCCTTTATTGCCTATTTAGTCTTAAACCTTTTACAATTGTGTTAATTCAGTTCACTTTGCAGGTCGACATGGACGTGCCGTCGTCGGCGCCACATCGTCGCTGATATGAACAATTTTTATTAATATATATATTTTTTGTTTTTCTATTTTACTTTTTCCTATGTTGTTGCTATTGTGGCAATGAGCTTCGACGAGGGACCCCCAAGCTCACCGAGCACTCGGTAAGGGCTGCGCATCCCCCTTGCCTAGATTTGGGTGAGGGCAGCCTCACTAGGGCCATGGCTGCCACGGGCGAAGGCGGCCTCACCTATGGCTAGCGAGGCCATGGATGCCTTCACCCGCAGCTAGCGAAGGCGGCCGTGGCCTCCCCTCACCTGGGCGAGGCCACACAGCCCTTGCCTAGTGTTGCCAGATGTCGCCAGCCATCGTAGCAGCAGAGATAAAAAAAAAAGAAACATAAAAAATAAGCAAAAATTAAAAAAGTACTAAAATATCATTAAAAATTATCCACTTAGCATCGATTGGTAAAATGTATTGAATTGACATAATTGTAAAAGGTGTAGGACTCAACTGGCAAAAAAATAAAATTAAGACTGAATCAGCACAATTGCAATAAGTTTAGAATTTTTTTTTAATAATTCTTCTCAACCACGAGTTAGGGAAGGGGAATGTGATCCACATCTTCGTTGTCGACCTGTGCCCATCCCTAGTGCCAAAGTTCACGAGCATTTTGAGCAATTATTCTCTTGAATATTCGGTGACAAGTAAACAAATTTTGCAAATGAATTTTAGTATCCTAGCCTTGCGTAAACCTAGAAACCCTGAACTTATTCAATTCTGGAAATCTATCATGGGCACAGTAGAAGGTGGTTGAAAATAAAGAGAGCGCCAACAAGTTGGTTGGTTTTCCATGACCGAAATTTATGGTAGCGCTGCGAATAAATACTCCAAAAAAAGTAGAGTCATAAATTGAACGTGTGTAAAAAAATTTCAAATAAAAAATTCGTGAATCACATAACACGTTGAGCTAAAATTCATGAATTCGGGGACGATATCGCACCTCTGGTAAAAGATCAGAAATTATGTACGTCATTTTTCAGTTAAAAAAAAGGGGCCATAATGCCTCTCTCAACCGGATCCACCTAGAAGCGAGGAGGGCAAACTCAGAAAAGGCTACCAAATGAACATGCGCCCTTGAATTCAGTGCCCGCATCATTAATCTTAGCCTTTGTAATATATCTCTCAATGGTCATCAAAATCGATTGCGGTATAAAGTCTGGGCCAATTATACGTCCTTAAGTTTTATAATCATAGAATCAACAATGTTCAACGTAAGTCGTTGAGGATCAATGTGATCTAATGGCCGAGATTATATATCATTGATCGACTGAGACTGTGCGGACACCAGAGAGCGCATTTCGGTTGCGATTCGGAATTGACGGTCGTGGATCGAAGTACGAATACCGTGCTATTTACCTTTCGAGCAGCGCTCGTCATTCATCTCAAAGTCAGCTAGGCCGGCGTCACGACCGGCTTAGAGTGGACTTGTACCTTGGCCAGCGAGCGCGAGATATAGCCCCAACATACGAGGCAACAAGTTGGCAACCTTCGCTGGCTTACGCATACCCTCCAACCTTGTTCAGACGGGATAATAACCGAGCACGGAGTCCGGTCACCATTCGTTTAGCTTCCTTTGGAGCTTTCACGCAGGTTATCATGGCCGGTCGTGACCACCGCCGGTCACGACATGGTCCTAGACCGAGGCACCGACTTTGCCGTAGTTCCCTTTTCCCCCTTATCGAATTCAGGCTAAAAATTGCCGAACGCATCCGGTAAGAAGCATTTGGTCATCACCGCCCCCAAAAATTTCCAATCCCAGGACATCTGATCTGAACTTAGATTACCAAATGTGGAGTCCTTACATTCAATCCCTCCTTGATCTAATGGCTCATCACAATGAAGGAAACACGTTTGCTTATCAATGCGAATGATCAGAAAGATGAAGAACACAACCAGTGAATGCACAATTTTGCCACTTCATATTACAACAAAAAATCTGTCTTTGACTCTTCCATGACCCATTCTCAATCTAATGTTTCATTAGTTGAAAATGGAAACCAAGAAATTGAAAAATAAAATAAAATAAAATAAAAATATTGATTGCTAACTTGCTATTCGATCCATTTCTTTCAACCCACAAGCAGTAACTCCATGAATCCTGTGGAAGGATTTCACAGAACCCAGAAACCAAAACAAAAGCAAAGAAAAGATTTGTCGGAGAGAGAGAGAGAGAGAGAGATATTACTATGCCAAAGAGATACAAATGCGTTGTTACCAGCTTCCATGGATGAATCAGAAAGTGAGCTTCCAGATCTTGATCCTGAGATCGACCTTGCACTTGGAACCGCTCACTGTGGCCACCGACGGCGACTTGCCTTGCGGGGCGACCACCCCTTTGAACCCTTCGCAGCTCACCCTGATGCCCACCTTCTTGCTCTTCAGCTTGCCCGCGCTCACCTTCACCTTCGTGTCCATCTGGATCTTAACAGGGATCCCATTTTGCCTCTTCAGATCTGCTCTCAGCGAGGTCACGGAGTCGGCGTCGAGATCTTGGGACCTCAGTGATACGGTTGCCCGCAACGTGGTCACGTTCCTTTCGTTGCTCGTGAAGGCCGGGAGCGACCCGTTTCCGAGGAACACCGAGTTGGACGAGGACGACGAAAGCGCGACGGCGAAGGAGTCGTAGGCGAAGGTGAAGTGGCTGTTTGGGTTGTTGGAGGTGAGGGTGAGGTTGAACAGGGTGATGAGGCGGGTGGAGGAGCCGTCGGCGGCGCTGGTGAGGTTGAGGGTGGCGGTCCGGAGGGAGGAGACGGAGAACTGGGGGCGGTGCGGGCGGTAGAGCACGTAAAGGGCCGCGCCGGCGATGGCGGCCAGGAGGCAGAGCCCGAGCACCGCGAGGACCGTCCAGAAGCAGCAGCAGCAGAGGCTGCACCGCCGTCGGTCGTAGTGACGGCGGCGGTTGTGCCCGGCGGGCTGCGGGCGGTAGGGGCGGTAGAGCTGGGGCTTCCCGGCCGCGGCCGTATTGGCGGCGGCTGCGGGGGCCGCGCCACCGTTGACGGCGGGCTTGCCAGCTGGGTAGACTCTGTCCGCCATCTTCTCGACCGTCTAAGGACGAATTTTGAGCTCTGGGGAGGAGATGTGGGAAAGAAAGAGAGAGAGGTGGTGATGATCGTTTGGAGAGCAGTGAGAGAATGTAGATCAAAGGAGAGAAGAAGAAGAAGATGATGACGAAGAAGAAGGGAATGCCTAAGAGAGAGAAGGACTGAGCACCAAACTCAGAGATGGATACACCTGAGCAGAAGCGGAGCTTGCCACTTCTCCACACTCTCTCTCTCTCTCTATCTACTGTGTGGATGGTTTGCTTGGGAAATCTGCTATAAAAATTCTATCTTGGAAGGAGAGATTTCCTTCCTCAGCCCCCCAAAGATGGTGGTTCTTTGTTGCTGTTGATGCTTTGACATGGGACGTTGAGATGATGGTGAGGTGTCATCACCCAAAGCACCAAAAAAATAAAAAACAAAAAACAAAGTGGGTCCACTTCACTCACTCCTTTAGTTGTCCTCTCCTATTTTGATTTTATTTTATCTTTTTGCCTAATTTCTTTCTTCTTTCTCTTGGGAGAAAATTCTTACAGACCAGTCAAGAAACATGGATTTGGATCATTGGTGGGTTTTCTTGCCTCTGTTCATTCTTTCTCAATCCATTCTATTTTGACTTTCACCAAATTTGACCCACTAGATCTGATCATTAGGTTAAAATTTACCCTAATTGACCAAAAAAAAAAAAAGTCCTTTCTTTTTTTATCGCCCGCCCTCTTATGCTATTACTTAAAGGGTGTTGCTTCGATTCGCACCTCGTCGCATTGACTTCAAGCTGAAGTGAAAAAGACTCAGGTTCCATTGATTAACGTTGCTTCCTAGGCGGAGAAAAGCTTAATTTAACCTAATTGAAAGGGAACACATGCCCAGAACGACAATAACGAGAGGCATCGATGGGTGGGAGATAACCTTAGAAAAGTAGCATGATGGATCCTATAATTAGACCACCGACAGAAGGATAATGATCTGGAGCTCGCATCCGAAGGGAGACAAGCCACTTTCCAAGTACAAAAAATCTATTTACATCTTGTTCTTCCATACATGGTCCCTGCGTTGATTAGCTCACATCATGAAATGCTGATCATGATCTGGGACAACGATTCAACTAAGGAACAGATGCTTAACAATGGAACTTGACCTCACATTGTCTGATTAATGGGTTCAAGGTGCCTCTTTTGCATTACGTCGTCACAGAAGCACATTGAGAGAATTCTTACAGTTTGTTGCCAAGTGAAGCCATTTGTGCCGAAAGTCTTTACTGGCATTTAGACTGTCTATAGCAATTTCGAATACGGTGATTATACAAGCGAAACCCGTTTGCAAAATGATTAGCCCATTAGACACTCGCCGACTTACATCATGCAGCAAAATGTTCTAGCGATTGTTATGAGTATCGCCGGTCAATTGATTTGTTTAAATATTGCTGAATGACAAGTTGTTAACAGTTCTTTATCCAGTTCAGCATTGTGCTTGGACAATCACATCGACCCCCATCTTGAGCAGATACATAAAGTGGATTGGAATTGCAGTGAAGTGACTGATTGTGCTGATGCCAACTTTCAGTAGCTCAAAATATGCACAGATCTTGAGTTAAATGGCAGAGAGGAAAATCCAAAAACCTAGCAAGGAATTTCCCAAAGAGACGAGCAAGAACACATATTTGTGGTTTTCTAATGTTTATTTTATAATATGATGAAATGGGCTTTGGATTAAAAAAGAAGAAGAAGAGGGAGACATGATACCTGGACATGAAATCTCTGTCCAAGAGCACATGCGCAAGCATGTGAGCTGCGGTTAAATGCATCCAAGACCTCTCTAGGTTTTTGTACAAAGAAACAAAGATGAGTGGCATGTGAAGGAATGAGCATGTTGTCAAGTCAGAACATAACCGAAACATAAATATGGTGAAAGACAGGGCTCAATAGGCGTTAACACTAGAGCCCCGAGACAGATGCATAATGCACGTTGCGCGCGGAGAAAATAAGTAATTCGACCGATTCACATTCATCTAAGGAGGCATCGAATCTCGACTACCCAAGGAGACATTGCTTTCGACAGTTCGAACTTTACCGAAAAAGCAAACTATGCTCATTCACTCTTTCGCAGGAAGGGGAAATGATTGTTGAGAGAAATTCCAAAAAAATTGGGTAGCATAGCTACATCAAACAGCAGATAAACCATCATTTTTCTTCACATAGCTTTCAAAATGCACCCGCTACGAGCGACCGGTTGTCAATGACCAACAGGAGTCCAATTTCCCTTGACAATTTACTAAGAGAAAAGTTGAAACTGGTCGGATCGCACTGTACAAAGTATATCTACAAACATCTACACAGAAAAATTCCGATACCATTGTTTCTCCAGTCCATACAAGCCAGAATATGTACGATGGCAATCAGATACGTTTTGAATTTAGGAACAGAGAGAAAACCACTGATAGGTGTGATGAATGGAAGCGTTCTTCTTTCTTGCGGCCTTAAAGTCCTTTGCCTTATGATCGAAGAAAGAGTCACTGTAAAAGGACTTCTCAACCAAGCAGGATGAACTGCAGAATGCCCAGTATATGAGTTACCGACCAGCAGATAGCACCTCAACAGAAATTCCACACATGCTCCTTAATCACACTTACACTCAAAATTTGGCTGCATCGCCCGAGCTCGCTTTTCAGAGCCTCTCTTTTAAACTGCCCAATCTGTTGACAGACAAATCAGCATGTAAGCACAATCATGATTGCTTAGGTACTACCTCCAAGACAATACAACTTGAATAAGCATGAAGTTCTTTTTCTGGTTCGCTATGTATTTTTGTCCCATCCACATGAATTCAGAGGGAACAGGAAGAGATGGATTGTGCAGCAAAATCATATTGTAACAGAAAAGCTCTCCATTAACAGTTGAGAAAAGAAAATCATGGCGAGAATGAAGGAAAAGCAACTGAAAGCAAGTTGTCGTCCGAAGAATGAATATGGGGAATTCATTTCAAACTGTGGAGTCCAATTACCAAGGTAAAAGCATGTAACGCTATACGTGGAGAGAAACTTTGATCAAAATTCCTCTCAGAATATGAGTACCTTTGGAACCTCAAGGTTCTATTCATGAGCATCATCATAAGCATAACGGGCAACATTGCTAAACATAAGTGCTCCAGGGAATGCCCACTGATGATGTAACTATTAGCATGGTATATCCTCCAGTCAGAAAAAGCTTCAAATTTGGAGAGAAGGTAGATGCCTGCACCAGAAAACTCAGGATTCTGAAGTGGACCACTTTTAGCATGGCTAGTGTACTTTGAACAGTTCACTGTACATATCCGTTGTGTGCATAAGAATATACTTTTGCACGTTCCATCCCCTATTGATGAACTAATAGATATAGGCAAAAGCAAACTGAAAAAACAGCCAAGGAGAGATCAAACTGAGAGCTTAAAAATACATATCGACCAGTGCAAAGACAAGGACACAGTATGAACTCTTAGTTCTGTGCTCCAGCCTCCAGCATAAATCAAGAAATACCAAGCATAAGGAAGGTAGATACAACTAATGAGAATAAAATGAGGAAATTACAATCGCTTATCCTTTTGAGAAATAAGGTGAATTTCACGTTTCTGACGACTTCAGTTGTAACAGCCAACTTTGTAATCTCAACTTTTTGAAATAAATGACCAGAGTGTGGAAAAGGGTGTTGCAAAGCCAAACCTAGCTTTGACAGTACATTAGTTTCACTTGGGACAGCTATATTCTATTGATTTGTGATATGCAATTGATAAAGCAACAATTAGAAACCACGAGGCACAGACCACACATAATTAACTCTTCCGGAATCAAATTATGAGGTCAAATGATTCCAGTTTTCTTGCAATCATGCTTAATAAAGAAACTTGAGGGTCTAAAATAATTCTTGCCGTTGCAATGATACCCAAATCCTGATCTGAAACGTATGAGTTTCAAATGTTCCTTATCTTCTTGAAAATGATGTTCAACCAAGTACTGTGAAACACTCTTTAAACATGGTCTCATGAGTCTTAACTGTAAGACTAACCAAAGCAAAACAAAGTTTGGTACATATGATGGTTCCCAGCAGCCCACATTGCCCTGCCGAATATCCTTAAAATTAAGAGATAAGCAGATCAGTGAAACAGGCAGAGAACCCAAAGCCTCTTTAAGTCATAGCACAACAAACTATGTATTAACACATTCCATGCTGCGGTCAACTTTCATTTGGTAACTTAGAGAGGATAGTAAAGTAGAAGGCTATAAAATCCGTGCTCAAATCAATTGGCTTTATCATAAAGCTTTCCTTTCACCCAGACTTGAACTGCTGTCCAAGCAAGAACATAGGACTTCAAATCTTGATTTCTTTATGCGCAAAAGTAAAAATTCTTGCTCCCCTAGCTCTTTCATAAATTCATATCGATGACGTCCTGACAAAATTTTTGGCAATCCTTGAGCATACTGCATTAACCACTGAGAAAGTTTTCCTGTTGTTCTTACAGATGACTCATAAAGTTTCTAGAAAGTGGGTATAAATAATCAAAGAAAAAATAGTCACCGCCAAAGTGTAGCATTTATATGCAGCATTAGCTAGCTTAGGGGTAAATCTCCCCCGTGTACACTTTCTTTGGCACCCATTACTCTCTTTTTATGCAGAAGAAACACAGATTCAACAGAAACAAATCGTATGGCCCGTGAAAAGCTACTTAGAGATTGAAACAGAGACACAAACAGGAAATGTGCCATACCTGCAGCCCAAAGCCAATATCTCGAGTGGGTGTATTTTGGTGGGAACAAAAGCGTCATAAATGGAATCACGGCACATGGAATCAACTGAAACATCATGCGCAACCGGAGATCATTAAATGTTCTGCAAGCAGCTCGACTTAGGCATAATCAGATGACCAATCACTCAAACAAAAGGTTCAGTCATCTAAAAGGCGGAGCTGAAATTAGGAAACCATTGTCTAACCTTTCATAAGCTAAGCTGAGAAAGGAAAAGAGAAGGAGCAGAAACAAAAGGCATAATCCAGTCTTTTTCCCCACTCTCTCCACCAAAAAACTGGAAAAAAGCGAGGAATATGCTATCATCATCTGCAGTTGCCAATGACCATCAAACTATGTCAATAAGGTTAGAAGTGAACAGCTAGAATGGTGAGGCAAAATGCCCATATGCCTAAGCAGAGTAAAGGAATCTATTGCATAGACATGTGTGCAATTCTCTATCATAGGCTTCAATATCAAGTCTAGTCATAGATTTCTGTTGCTGAATTTCTAAACTTTAGGTACAAGCTTGAGCTTCACTATACATTAATTTCACCGTCGTGCGTTAGCGTCGATTACTGTCCTTTTCCCATTGACATCAACCAGTCTATGGCATGAGGGATGGTATCCAAATAGAGCTAAACAAACCACCACACAGAAGTGGGAGACATCCAATAATTCTAAATGATCCGATAACATACAGCCAAAAGTAGATGCTTCAAATTGTCTAAATTGAACTTGTAACCTTGTGCTAAAGAAAAGCTTTTCCCTTCCCACTTTGAACTTTCCCTAGGAGCAGATGCAGCTATATTAAGAGACAAACAGCAAAACCCCACAGTGTCAAAGTGAAACGTTGTGCTAACCGGCAATGTATCCCACACCACCCTACTGTCATCAGGCTTCAGGTGATAATAAGCCGAACCAAAAGCCACACCTGCTATTCCCGCATAGAACAATGTCCAACCCAAAATCTCTCCTTGCAAACTGCAATCAACCAAATTTCCCAAATGGCATCAAGCATCAGCATAAAGGACGAAAACTATCGTAACAAACATGGGGAATAAGTCTTAGCCGTAGGTAGACTTGATCTTGAACTACCACTAATGGGATAGACTTAACTGATTCCGAATACTTGAAATCTGATTGCCTGAGTCCATTATTTACTAACAAAGAACATTGGTATTTAGAAGGTTGAGAAAGGTGACCAGTACAATCAATACCTTACGTCAAAAAAACTCCCTTGGATACACAGAACAAAACCTAGCACACCCACGATCAAGAACGGGAAATTGGTGATAACATTGAGCGTGTTGGGCACACCTGCGGAACACCCACACCGCAAAACGGCACAATCAATCAGACACGGGGCAACACACGATCATGCACAATGCGCATTCAGAAAACACATGCAAATACAAAGACAACAGAAGCAAAAGGAGCGGAAGGAAATCCCTCGACCGCACCGAGGAAATTGCGCATGTCCGCATAGGCGTGATGCTTAGGAGAGTAATGGATCTTCGGAGTCGCTAACATGAGGAGCAACCAGCAGAGGAACGCTCCTGCCCAGACGCTGCCCCGTTTTGATCTTGCAATCTGTTGCTTCGCCCCCCACATCTCATCTCTCAGTTTCGCTGCTGGAAATCTTCTCTGTGGGAAGAGAAATGGCGACTGAGACTGAGAGAAGGGGAAATACATATATATAACAATTCGGTTCTTGGCTGCTCAGGTTCGAATGTCGCAAGCGCAACCGCAAAAGTTAGAATCTTTTGTCTTTTTTGAATTCAATTTCGATTCGACGATGTTGACGTTCTCATTTTCCTTGACGGGGAGGACGTCTTCTACAGCTACGTGTCGCGCGCCGTTCCTTTTGTCACAGGCTCCGGTAGCCGTTCGATCTGGTCTGAGTGGTCATCATCCACGGTGGATCCGGCTTGCGACAATGTCATGCCCGACCGACCAAAGCCGTCAGAGCGAGACCTCGGTGACTCGACCGGTGAGGGGGTCGCACTGCACATATCTCTAGGAACATGGCGAGGTATCGTCTTCGCTCCACCGAGCTGAGGTACGAGGATGGCTCGGAGAGGGTCGCTCCTACGTCTGCGGCTGGCGTGGCCGGTGGGACCGTCATGAGGATTTGAAACGATATACTTGTTTTCTATAATCTTGATTCACGCCGTTCGCCTCGTGTCACGGACCACAAATTCACTCTCGCGAAATCGAAATCGCTAGTAATTGTCGCCAGTCGAGCGGCGGTGAATTCCATTTTTGGAGTCGGAGTAGCTGAGAAGGATTCGTCAAAGGGAGAACCCTAGCGCATAGATATTAGGGGTGAGAAAAATATCATGATACATACAAATAGATCGGACCATGCCCAACTAGCTCATTTTGAATAGTAACTAGCAGATGCGATTCGGTTTCGATTTTAATTTTTTAAATCGACAAGGTACCGATTTGATTTTCGATTTCGGGTGGAACCATCCAACCGGGCCAATCCTTTTATATAATACAAATGCATACCCTTTCAAAATAAATGTTACAAATATTACAATATTTGTTATCTTGCATATTAAAATTTTTCCACTTAACAATGGTACTAAATTGTTGTTCCCATCGTTATTTTGTATTATTGAAATTTTTCCTCCTTCCATCGCTAGACATTGGTTCCCTTTAATTGATCTTTGTGCTTGGTATGACCGTAATCGAGATCCAACCGGAAACCAAACAGTTGGCTCGATTTTTCGATGGATCCATGAAGCGAGCGAGTGGTTCGCGGTTAACATTTTGCGGAACAGGTCCCTAGCGGGTGGTTCCCGGTTCCCCTGAACCGATCACCCTTAGTAGATATACATCCTCCGTGGAGAGGAAGAAAATGGACCGATTAACTTATGCTGTTAATTGTGATTAAGAAAAAAACCCCTTACGTTGTTAATGCCTTCATTTAGACAAAAGATAAGATTCGCGATCAGTCCAGTGGAGGCGCTGTCCTTACCAATTGATCAAACGATCCTGAACGGCGAGGACGTGCATAGTTGTTTTAGAAGCCAGAGAGTCAACACTCTCCACATGACAATGTACATGATTCCAAATTAATTAAATTAGATTGAACTAGAGCTACACATGCCTCACACCTTGACAGCTCAAAATACACGAAATAAAATAAGCGGCTTTCGATAATACATGGAGTTGAAAATAAGTGGAATAGATGTCATTCGGACGCCATCCAAAGTAGAAAATCATGCAATCCACCTTAAACTTATTATACATACGTCAATTAAGTCCTGAATTTTTCTTAATTTTTTTTCTTATTTTTTTATAATGAGGCCTGAACTTTTTTGTTTTGTCAATTTTCGTCAAAATTCGCTAATATGACGAGTCATCATGGACCATCCTATGTGATACACTCTCGGCAAACATTGGCCGGATTAATTAGATTGGACAAAAAATTGTTTTGTAATTGAAATGACATACTTGAAACAAAAAAATGTCCCCTCTTTTTTTGGGCATTGATTGAGGAGGTGGGTCGGTTGGGTCCGATTCCGTAGCGTCGGATCCGGTTATGCCCCCATAGAAAAGAAAGGGGACTTGTGATTCATCGATTCACGTACGCAAACTCAATCGGCGGATGAGGCCGTCGGCAACTTTTCCGTGCACTACGTCATGGGAGGGTTAGATTCTAAATGAAAAATTAATTGCGACTATTATTGAGTGTTCCGTGTCAAACACTAGATGATTTTCAAAATGGAACTCAGCTGATTGTTTGTCCGTTAAATAAATAAATGGTTATTTTTGTTTGAAAAAAACGAATTTAAACGCCTCTGGTTCTTTATTTTTCACTTTCAATTTTATTTTCCTTCTAAAAAAATATATAACTTTTATTCTCCTACTGTTTCGTTTTGACAATTATCGGAGAAATACTAGAATCGTTCCGGAATTGTTATATGCTTTTTTTTTTCATTTGAGACTTTGTTGAAAGATTTTTGCCCGTAACAAGTAACAACTTTGTGGGGGCAAATTTTTTTTTTTTCTTGAAGTCAGTGTTTTCACGCCTTAAAGTCTAATTTTATTTTCCCAATTACATTTCTAACAATTTGAAACTCATTTCGATTATGAACTTCAAAGGCTTGGAAGTCGCTTGAACCCGTCTAGATCTTCTTCTTCTTTTTTGCGAACAATTCACCGTAATAGATGTATGGATAAAAAATATAGGCTGCATCGTTTCATGAAAAACAACTTCAAGGAAAATGTTTTTCTGGATTTTTTGGCGTCAATTAACGGAAAATAAAAAAAACAAGGAAAACATTTTCTTCTCATGAAAATAACATATTCAAAAATGAAAAAAAAAATTATTGTCATCTTTAAAGAGAAAATCATTTTCTCTGATCTTACTATGGTCAACCTTTTCACCTTTCTTTTCTTTTTAATTATTGTTATTTTTTTTCAAATTCTTTTTTATTTTTATTTTTTTCATCTCCCTCCTCCTTCGCCAGCGGCCGGCGAGCTCAACTTACCAGCCTATGGCGGCGACACGAGGCCAAGCGTCGCCATATCTGGCCTGACGAGGCAAACGGGGCCATACTTGCGTATTTAAAAAAAATAAAATTATTTGACATGTCGGTTTATGTTCTGGATGTGTCATGTGGCATGATACGCGTCAGTATAAATCGTGACGTGGCACCGTATACAACCTATTGTCTACGCGAAATTCAATCCCATTTGCAGCTTCATTCTTAAAATTAACCGACTCGGTTGGGATATGCGGGTCGGGTCCAAACCCCAACGTGGTGCACGTGGTCGAAAAGAGATTAACTTTATTTAAAATTCCTAGTTTGCTCATCATATATATTTTTTTAACTTACGATAAAAATCCATACTGAACGCGATAAAGGTTGACGGGGACCGAAGGTTGGTTTTACGAGAATGCCCCCGCCCCCTTCCTTTGGTGCTACCACACGCTGACCAACAATTTGTGAGCATCTTAGTAGGTTTACACAGCTGCAACGAGTCAATGTTCATATTAAATTGCTGTTAAGTCTAAAACACCCACAAAATCAGAGAAACCATGTGACTCGATATGCACGCCACATGAGTAATTCCCGCACTTTGATCAAATATGTAACATGATTTGACCTTCTAATGTATAAAAAAAAAACATAAATGATTTGTTCAATGTAATCTTCGAACTCTTGAAACATGTTCAATTTAGTTCATAATTATAAGAAAATTTTCAAACTCACCTCTAAACTTGAATTAATGGGAGTACTACGTCGAACATCTTCTTGTAATTTAAGATTAAGTATAATATATTTCAAAAGTTCAAGGGTCATATTGATTAAGTTAATAATTCAGGGATTAAAGTTAAAGACCATATTGATCAAAATTAAAAATTTAAGAATCATATTGTCAATTGGATCAAAGTTCGGAGATCATTTAGGCATTTACGTGATTATCCCCTTTAATTTATTTAATGTAATTCACAAACTTTTAATTCAATTGTAATATCATCCTAAAATTTTAATTTGTTTAACTTAGTACCTAAACTTTGATTCAATGAGATTCCTAAGCTTTTAAACATGATGCATAGGCTAAACACTGCATTAAACATTTATCAATAATTCCAACACGGCATCAAGTAAATTAAGAATCTAACAATGACGGTGCACATCAAAATTCAGGGACCATGTTACGAAAATTTGAAGTGAAAGATGAAAATTCAGCTTTGTATCCCACCATTGCCTTTCGAGAAGGTAGGATTTTACACGGCGTTACATTTTTTTATTTTTTACGGTGGATTCTGTTCTTGTAGGGTTCTTTGAGTCACAAACCATGAACAGAGCAGAGAGAGCCAATTCAACACTGGATAACCCCACTTCTGCCTTTTCTTACCTGTCCTCCAATCTCAAGCATATACATGCGATACGATGCCAAAAGAGGAATCAACCTCGACCCACCATACGAGGATGAAGAAGCTGATCTATTAAGCGCTGTTTACTTTATCCTAGAAAGGAAAGTTCAACACAATCACCATAATCAAACTTCGATCTACATACACCCAATGGAAAGGAACATAGAATCACCAAGATCGTGAAAATTAAAAGTACACGGCTTTTGCTCTACTTGCCATTCCCTCTGTCGACCATCTCCCTGTACCTCGTGAAGGATTCTAGCCTCTGCAACTGCAGCTGCTGCTTGAACTTGTTGATGAAATCATCGGCCTTCGCGTCCACCTCCTCGTCCACCTCGTGACTCGCCTTGCCCTTCCCTTCCCTCGTCGTCGCTGGCCGACGCGCCTCCACAGTGTCGTCCTCCTCGAAATGCGCGAAAACGGACTTCACGCTCGCGGATTTCCTCATTTTCGTCTGGAGCTTGGGCGTGACCTTGCCTGATGCTGGCTTGGTGTCGGACTGGGTCCTTTGGACATGATTCTCCTTCAGCTGACTGTACACGTCATCAAGACTCTGCTCATCCTCTTCCTCTTCCTCGTCCTCTTCAACATCTTCTAGTTCTTGCTCTTGCTCTTCTTGCTCTTCTGGTTCTTCATCTCCAGCTGGGTCAACTTGTTCTTCCTCCTCGGCTTGGGCTCTCTGCTGTTCTGGCTCATGGGGTTGCTCAGAGCTGTGATGGGTCGGTGAAAAGCTGGCTTCTTGGGATACATACTTATAGAGATTGAAGGACTTGAGCCTGTCCAGCATCGAAGGAGATCTGGCCAAGAAAGGCGCCTCCTTTTCGCTTCCCCCCTGCTGTTCTTGCCCAAGCTCGGGGCTTTGCTGCAAGAACCCGTACTGGGTCTCCGTCTCGGGGGTTTTGCCAAAATGGATGTTCGGTTCTTGGGATCTGTAGCTGTAAAAGCTAATGGACTTGAGCCTCTGCAGCATTGACGGAGATCCGGAGAACTGTAGGGGTTTTGGGCTCTCTTCGTGCTGCTGCTGCTGCTGATGTTGGTGGTGGTGTGGCTCCTGTTCTTCTTCCTTGGGCTTGTGGGTGCTAAGGCTGGAAGTGATGAAAATTGTGCCGATCATGAGGTTGAGGAGCACGAAGAAGACGCTGGGTGTGAACCAGCTGTTGATGGTCGCCCAGATCGACGGCGAACGAGTCACTGATTCTTCAAGCATGGCTTCAGAATGAGAGAGAGAAAGAGAGAGATGTCGAAGTGGAGGTGAAGAAGGTGAAGGGTGTTCTTGGTCAGGGCTGTTTCCACTCTTTATTCGTTTTTGGGATTTCGAATTTTTTTTGCTGTATCTTTTGGGAGCTCCCTTTGATGTGCGACAGTGTCCCCTCCCGAAGGACACGTGGCGGGGAGTGATAGGTCTGTGAGGAGCGGACAAAAGAGAAACGGCGGGATGTGGATGGAAAAGTGAGGTGGTGATAGGCTGATAGCACTTGGGGGTAAAGGGCGACGGAGACGAAGACCACACTTGTGTAGAGCATTCAGATGGTCTCGAGCGTGACGGCGTCGTTGCCAGACAGCAGGGAAAAGGAATTCGTGTGGGGAAGTGGGTACGAGGAGAAGGCCCACTGGGCCTTGTACTGGGCCTGATAAAAGTACTTGTTGACCCAAAAAGGTCAAGTTGTTGTTCATGGGCTCATTTGATTCAAGTCTGCCGCATTCGTTCGCACAGCTTCCATGAACTCCTCATAAACTCGATCAGCTACGCTGGAAGAGGTGAGGACGGCAGCGGTCCAGCTAGGTAAATCCCAAGCGCGAGGTCCAGATGGTTTGAGTGGCCTCTTCTATCAATATCATTGGGAGGCTATACAACATGAACTTCTTCAAATGGTTCAAGCCTTCCTCGACACATGTATCTTACTAGGATCCTTGAATCACACTCATATCACGCTCGTGCCCAAAGTGCCTCATTCAGAGAAGCTTGATCAATACCGCCGTATCAGCCTATGCAATTATTCCTACAAAATTTGTTCCAAGGTTCTCGCCAACTGGTTGAAGCCACTATTGCCAACTATAGTGACAAAGAAACAAAGCGTGTTCATTCCAGGATGGCAAATTCAAGACAACATACTGATAGTCTAGGAAGTCCTCCATCGTCTCTGTACTCGCCATCGGCAATGAAGATTTCAAGCTTTACTTAAACTTGATATGCGCAAAGCTTATGATCGGGTTGAATGGAATTTTCTGGAGGATTGTATCCTCATAATGGGTTTTGCCATGTAATGGGTCTCTTGGATCATGTATTGCGTTCGAACCATTCTTTCAGTGTCAAGCTCAATGGGACTCCACTACCTTCTTTCTACTCATCTAGAGGACCGCGTCGGGGTAACCCACTTTCGCCGTACCTTTTTATCCTCGTTTCTGATGTACTTCTTCGATGCTAACTGCAGCTGTACAGATGACAGTTTCTCTGGTATTAAACTCAATAGCCACTGCCCAAAAGTTGCCGTATCTTTTCTTCGTGAATGATTCCATCTTTTTTTATGGATGGAAAACTTTCGAATTGTCAGCCTTTGGCGCAGATCCGTTACCAGTATTGTTATGCATCGAGACAAGCTATCAACCTGAATAAATCATGTATCCTTTTTAGTAGCTATTATCCATCTACACTGAAATAGATGTTGGCCAAGGAATTGCCAGTACCAAAGATTTCCTAGACAAGAAAGTACCTTGGCTTGCCTTTTGACTGGGGGCAAACCAAGAAACAACATTTTTCTTGGATATTAGCCTGGGTCCATAGTAAGCTAGGGGGATGGAAGGAAAAACTTTTCTCCATGATTGGAAAAGAAATCTTAATTAAGATTGTTATCCAAGTCATTCTGCGATATGCTATGTCAGTGTTTAAGGTGCTTCTCTCTATATGTTGGGCTATTGAGCGTCGTGTATTATCATTCTGGTAGAGAAACAATGAGGCTCAAACGGAGCTACAATTGGTGGAGTTAGGACCTACTGAAACACAGTAAGCAAGGTGGCAGTTTAGGCTTCCAAGATATTACTTCTTTTAACATGGCCATGCTGGGGAAGACAACATGGAGGTTGCATTCCAACCCCTTTAGCCTTTGGGCGACACTTTTTAAAGGTTTTTACTTCCCGCATTCCAATTTTTGGAAAGCGACTAAAGACGGTCGACCCTCGTGGAGTTGGCAAAGCATCTTAGCTGGAAGTGTTCATATAGTGCCCTATGTCCAATGGCAAGTGGGTGATGAAACACAAATTCGCATCATATCAGCTGGTTACCCTCTAGTACTATTGGTGGAGCACCACAAGTGGGTGAACCTCATTGGGTTGCTGATCTTGTCAAGTCATCCACCCAATGGAATGAATCATTGGCCAGTATATTTTTAACATCACAAATTGTTCGGGAGATTATAACAGTTTCATTTAATCCACTACACCCTAATGACCATTAGTATGGTCGTTATCTATTTAAGGAACTTATTATGTGAAAACAGCTTACAAAAAGATTTGTGCTACAGTCCTTGTACAACCGATAACTAACCCATCTTTATCCAGTTCCCCTATCACTATGGCAGCATATATGGAGACTTGCAGTGCCTTTCAAAATCAAACATTTTTTATGGCGCATTTATCAATACGCGCTACCTACTGCAGTCAATTTATGCAAGCGCAAAATCTTACCTGACCCACGATGCTCTCTTTGCCTACACCAACCGGAACCCTTGATCACTTATTCTTGTTGTGTTCCTGGATTAGGCATGTGTGGAAAAATCCAGAGATTAAAATACATATCGATGCAATGAAGGTTACAATGATGGAGGATTGGCTCTTACAATGCTGGAAAGCTGGCCTCCATTCTTAGGGCTTCTGGGACAATGGTGGCACAGACTTTGTGGCAACTTTGAAAGGCCCGTAACAGCTTCATATTCCGATGACAATGTCTTGGTCCTAGGCGCATCATCAATACCACGCATGCAAATGTTACAAATTTCGCCCGTTAAAATCCTAGCAACAAAACCCTCAAATTAGGATGCATTACAGCATGTCTTCGGTGGACAACTCCCCCCAGCAGGCACTCTGAAGATAAATGTTGATTGATCCCTTTTCCTATGAGACTCCAACGATTCTATCGCTGGCATTATTCACAAAGATTAGGGCTGTTGTTTTGGGGGATTTGTCCAGTTCGCCAATGCCTCTGAACCCGAGCAGATTGAAGCAATGGCATGCAGAGATGCGATTCGCTTTTGTCTTGAACGACAATTGGCGGTGCCCATTCTCATGGAGTCAGATTGTTCTAATGTCATCATAGATCTTGCCCTTCTCTGGCGGATTTCCTCTTATTGAACCCGAGCTCTCTCAGTCAACATCGTGGAAGACGTCCCCCATTCTGCAGGAATGCTCCTTCTTTATAGATCGAATACCCGGATTTCTAGAATTTCAACACTGCCCACGTGAGGCCAACTAGGGTACTCGTTAGTTGTGCTGGGCCTAGCAATGTGGCGCACTTTCTATTAATTGATCTGTAAATCAACCTACTGTACTAAAGGCCCTCTTGTGCTCTGAAGCACAACTCCATTGTACCTTTGGTTCCTTCACGCTATAAACCATGCAAATTTTTAAAAAATGGTGAAGAGCTGAGTGAGAGTGACGGCGAAATTGGTCCTTAAATGCTCACTCGATGTTGGATTCGGTTAATCAAACCATTTGGTCATTCTAGTTGAAGAGCTGAGGAGGTACGGTCACCTCAACAACATTAAAATGTTCAAAAAAAGAAGAGACTAAAATGGGGAGGGAGTGATGATAGGCACATTGACTCATCAGTTTAAATAAACTAAGTCAGCACACAATAACCCACGACATTAAATAACGTCTGATTTGTTATTTGAGCAAGATGAAGGACTGCATTGAACATTACCATAGTTCATGATGGATCACATTGAACAGATTGAAAGTTTAATTATGACATTACACATAGGGCTAAAGTTCGGTAGTCGTTTTTGTCATATTCGCTTTTCGTTTTGTAGTTTTCGATATTCCGGACAATGGCAGTCACGAGGGTTAAGGATGCTCCACCGGCACTCTATATATATATTCCCAGATGAATTGGACTGGCATGTTAGCTCATTTTGCTAGTCCATGGGTGATAACATCAGCAGGCATCTAAACGAGCCGGGAGAGGAGCTAATCTTTCAGTGCCGATAGCTTTGATGGGCATGAGGGGCCGGTCCTCCTGCTCGAACTCAACCCCGTTGCAAGTTCCTCATCTAAAGCGGCCGCCTTAATAAGGAGCACTTGCGCTTCAGCTTGAAAGGGGGAAACAGCGTTTGCTTGTGCTTTCATCGACTAAACCTTCTTGTACATCACTGATGATCATCTCGAACCACGGTACTTGCCGCACCTGCTCCCAATTCGAAGGCAGACACAAGCATCAAATCTAAACTCCATGAGGGCCGCGCGGATCGGGGCTCAAAACTCAGGGCTATCATGCCCTTCATTTAACTGCCTAGTGTCCAGCGGAGTCTCGCAGCGATTTCGCAAGTGTTAATGGGATTTGTTAACCTGAATGCTCCAGGCATTTAACGCTTATTAAAAAGCGAAAGAAGTGTAAATTGAGATGAACTAAACCATCTCACGTCATCATATCTAATCATCTTTCACAATGAATTCAATTCCAAAAATAATGGATTAGAACCATACGTAAGACCTAGGACTTGCAGTTGCGGGAGGTTTATTCATAAATGAAGGGGTGACAGACTGAAGGTTTTGCCTCTTTCAGCGGAATATCTTTGTTATGTCTAGCAGCACTTCGGATGTTGTGGCCGGGTCTCAACTTTGCCAAGCAACACTGTTTTCGTAAGCTCATCATTGAGATGGACTTGAAAGTGTTCAGTGGATTTATTAAATCAAAAGACTATGGTCAACAACATTGGTTTTGTCCAAAGGCCGTTGAGTTCTTATATAATTTTTGGGAAGAAAATCGTCCTTATTAGGTTGCAAACCTTTGTTTGGAATAAAGCCTTGAAGTGCTATTTTTTTTTTATATCAAATAAAGGGTCTGAAATTGACAATGTTTCGAATAAGTGCATGAAGTGGCCATGTCGGTTTTAAAAAAAGAAGAAGCCTAACTTCACTCGCCAATCAAGAACACTTTCGTTTTTTGTTTTTTCTTTTATTTTTTTTCCATTTCTTAAATTCAAAAAATAAAACAAAAAGATAAAACTTAAAAAAGAACACACAAAAAAGGCCTTCCGCTTGTGGCAGTCGCCTCATCAACGGTCGTGCGGCGGCAATAGTGGGCAGGGCTGGTGACCCTTGCCAGAATTGGGAGAGTACCATTGACCCTTGCCCCCTCCCCTCTAATCATCAAACCTCTCCCAGTTATGGAGAGGGTTGTTAGCCCTTGCCAAGGGGCCGACATCCCCATCGACCACCGCCGTTGCTCCATCCCTTGAGGATGTTAGGATGGCAAGTCATTACGTCCGTATTATTATTATTTTTTAAAAATTATAATTATAATTTAATTTAACTAAAATTTAGGTTAAAATTATATTGAGAAGAAAGTGGTCTTGGTCGCCCAGAATATTTGGGCGGTCGACGAGCCCATACCTTTATTTAAGATAGTGATGATCAATTTGGGTGATTATATAAAATAAAATGCATTTCATACCTTCACTTGAAAAAAAAAAAAAAATTCAGTTTAGAGGGGCAATTGCCTATCCACT
Organism: Rhodomyrtus tomentosa; assembly: GCA_028455895.1. Taxonomy (NCBI): domain Eukaryota; kingdom Viridiplantae; phylum Streptophyta; class Magnoliopsida; order Myrtales; family Myrtaceae; genus Rhodomyrtus; species Rhodomyrtus tomentosa. The sequence continues at coordinate 41,491,586 of JAPCWY010000004.1, forward strand.
ATGGGACATGGCACTTGGATCCGTACTTACCTTTTGCTGGCGTGGCGCAATCACTTCATTTAACTTTTGTCATTGATTGAAAACCAAAATAGGAAAAGTGGAAACGACCAGAAGCTTCGTAAATGCCAATGTATAAACAGACCGTGGACCGAATGACATTAACATATACAAAAAGTGTCGACACCATCTCTCTCTCTCCTCCCCAAAGCCGCACTCTCTCTCTCCTCCCCCTCCCTCCGTCGCCCTCCACTTCGTCTACAATGTCGACACGCTCCCCCGCCCCCCTTCACGCCATCCCTCGCGTATATGATGCCCCTCCCCATTCCCCCTCGCCCCCATCTTCCTCCGTCTCATTTCCCGACGCAAGGGACTGGGCCTTTCTTCGCATGCACATCTCGGCGCGTGGTCGATCGCGAGGCGAGAGAATCTTCGCCACGGGAGCTGAAAGGGAGAAATCGAGATTTGGCGGGCGTTCCATGGTAATCAATCCAAGTTCGGGTGAAGCAGCAGCAGCAGCTGGGCACGTCTTCTGATCCATGTTTTTCTTCGAGGTATGCGGTAGAAACTTGGTTCTGTTTTCTGGGTGTGTGTGCCTGTGATTTGTAGTACGTGTACTCTGGGTATCATTTGATTCAAATTCGCTTCGGTCCTTGTCAGGATTTCTGGGAGATGTTGTTCCTCGATCGTCTGATGTCGAAGTCTAGGGTTTATACAGGTGAGTTTTCGGAATGCTGAGCTGTTTAGTTCGGAAATTCGCGAGCTTTTACTATTATGTCCTGTCTTGTTCTTTTGTTGTGCGTGTACATGTTGATTGGGCTGAGTGCTCGCGTTAGACTGGATTTGGTTGCCCAAAGACAGTTCTTTTATGAATACCAGTGACTGGATTTTGTTCATCTGGCTCTAGAAACTGGAATATGATTTTAAATCAGTATTGCTTCTAGGATGCAATCTAAGCGACTGCAATTATTTGCTTCGGTTCAAAACAGATTTCCTTTACCACTCTCTAGCTGCTTCCAAGTTCAACGCCAGCTGCCAGTCAGAAGGATTAGAGTCTTGCCGTGATGATTCAGCTGCTTTCTCGCTCAAATTTGTAGCCATGGCATCGATTTTAGTGGCTGGCATTGTTGGAATTGCAATTCCTCTGGTCGGGAAGCACAGGAAGTTTCTCCGCACCGATGGTAGCCTTTTTGTGGCAGCCAAGGCCTTTGCCGCTGGTGTGATTCTTGCCACGGGATTTGTCCACATGCTGTCGGGTGGATCATCAGCACTCTCAGATCCGTGCTTGCCTGAATACCCCTGGTCAAAATTTCCATTTGCTGGGTTCTTTGCCATGATGGCCTCGTTGGCGACCCTTCTTGTCGATTTTGTGGGGACCCAGTATTATGAGAGAAAGCAGGTACTTTTCTTGTGTTTCATTTGTAAGCTTGTCTTGTTGAGATCAATTGCAGACAAGTATCGGTGATCGTTAAACAGATATAAATTTCTGACTCGTGAATATGTCAGTATCTTATGTTTAGACGGGGGAAGAAAGAAGCATTATTTCTTCATTCTCATTACTAAGTAAAAGCCATAGGTTGACTCATATAGTAACGATTTGAGTAAGTCACAAACCATTGTCTTGTTTTGGTGGGTTTTAGTGTCCTTAATTGCTTAGAATTGCATTTATGGCTCAACGGTAGTATCTTACATCTTTCTCTGAACAACGTAAAAACAGGGTTTGACTCAAACAAGTGAGGAACAGCGTCGAGTTGGATCTATGGATCCAAGTCTCGAGTCAGGTATACTTCCAGTTGAGGAAAAGGATTGGAATAGGAAGGTATTTGGAGAAGAAGAAGGTGGTGGAATGCACATTGTGGGGATTCATGCGCATGCAGCTCACCACAGACATAACCATCCTCAGGGACAGGACGCATGTGATGGGAACCTGAGGGAACACTCACATTCTCATGGTCACAGTCGTGGGCACGAGCATGGGCACTCGCATGGACTGGGGAATGGAGAAGAGGATGGTCATGCCCGGCATGTCGTCGTTTCTCAGGTAAATCTTTTTATGTTCCATGTGTCGTTTGGATGAAGGGTGGTTGTTTTAGTGCTCATTTTTGCTGGTCTTCAGGTGTCTCGGAGCTTTCCTTGCTAGATCATAATGTGGGATATTTGGAAATTTCATGTTTTTCTCCTGTCTCAAGTCATATTGAACTATAGAAGTAGCCCCCGACGAAATACGATTGAAGATAAACAAATTGGAAACCACATTTTGTGTTTGATGTGATTCATAATGATAGTGGGTAATTTGTCTGCCATTAATTTTCTTGAGAAGCTGGAATAAATTTATTAGGGCCGTTTAATTCAGCAGCTTTTGGCCATCCTGTTTAGGTCAAACTCGGTGGTTTTGTTATCATGTGATGGTAATTTTGGTAATGGCGAATGAGACAGGATGATGGTGGTTTTGGATGAAGGGTTGAACTTGCAGTCCTTTAATTTTAGGCTAAAAAGGAGGAGCATATTCAGTCATATGGCATGTTCCACATAATGCAATGAACTGTGGGGTAGGTGACTTGGGTGGTTCTTTTTCCTCCTGTTAGCTAGGCACAGTTGAATTTCAAGAAGCCTCTGTACTAGTGACCAAACAGGCTTGAATTGTGACTTGTGAGTTTGACTGATTGGAGATCACAGACTTGAATCAATTATAGATTGATTAAGATCTTGCCACAATTGAACTGTACTTCACCAACGTCATTACTTTGCAATTGTTGAAAACTTAGCGTTTAGATTAAGCATCAAAGTTAATAGATAATCAAACAGAAGTAAACTTGACTTCCAAACATCGCAATTGGACAGGATGTAGTTGGACATTGTTTTGCGCTTTTATGACATTTGCTTAGTTCAAAAAGAAGAACTAAGCAAACGATTAATTTTTTGTGGGGGCCGAGTGTTGGAATGATAATACCGAAGTGTAAATTAGTCATCACGAACACAGTTTGCGTAGTTCTTCCTTTTGAATTTCCTGCTTCTCTTCTGCAGATTTTGGAGCTTGGAATAGTGTCGCACTCAGTAATTATCGGATTATCCCTTGGCGTTTCACAGAGCCCGTGTACCATAAGACCGCTAATAGCAGCCCTTTCTTTTCATCAGTTCTTTGAAGGGTTTGCACTTGGAGGTTGCATTTCCCAAGCCCAATTTAAAAATCTCTCGGCCACTATAATGGCGTGCTTCTTTGCCATAACAACTCCGGCGGGGATCGGCGTGGGAACTGCAATCGCTTCCTTCTACAATCCTTACAGCGCCGGAGCCCTGATCACTGAAGGTATATTGGACTGCATGTCGGCCGGCATCTTGGTGTACATGGCCTTGGTGGACCTGATTGCTGCCGACTTTTTGAGTAAAAGGATGAGCTGCAACTTTAGACTCCAAGTAGTGTCTTATGTAATGCTATTTCTAGGGGCGGGATTGATGTCGTTGCTTGCCATCTGGGCTTGATTTCATGAAAGACAGCTTCTGATTCCCTTTTTTCACTTGCTCACCGAGTTCAGCAATTTTACTCTCTATGAACCCATGCGTAGTCTGGGTATGCGTATGGGGCGCTTGAGAATGATAGAGAACGACATCTTCGTGTCGGGTGAATCCTTCCTGCGGGCAGGAATTCTCGTTATGATGCAGAAAACGGGACTTTTAACTGTCGTTTGCTTCGTTTGACAGAGGACTCTAATCTAAGTTATCAGTTGCATGCATCACATAAAAATCAAGTTACAAAAGCTTTACTGGAAAAACCCAGTCGATGCATACAACGCCATACGTATTAATTTTGCAGCTCAAAAGCACACCATTAGAACACAATTCAGTTCCTGTTTTTGTTTTCACTTCAGAACCAGGTCAAATGACAGAAGGTCCTCCATTTCTTGCTTTGCCTTCTTCACCATGCATTTGCAGACCTTGACTCGGCACGAATGGGACAACGCTGCCCTGGAAGGCGGTGGTGCTGTCCTGTTTTGTGCGGGGGTCCATATCGAGGTCTACCTATGCAGGGAACTTTTAAAGACCTATGGATTGGCTCTCGTTCCATCGTGTGAATCCCAAATTTCCAAGTTAAAACTCGAGATGAATGCTGAGGGTGAAACTATGTTGTTCCTCTTTTTTTTTTGGGTCACGGCCAGATTTTATTCGACATGTCACGATACGAAGTGGAGAATCAGCTTTGCATAGCTTGTGGATCGAGGCTTGGCACCGAGTCTGTCGAGCGCTTTAAGGGAATAAAAATAGATGATGATTATCGAGCAAACCTGTAAGATCCTCTGACTGGCTTCACTTCTAGTGATTTAACTCCGGTGCTATATGTGTGGCACACTGACTGATAGATGAAGTCGAGATTTGATATTTAATTACTCTTGCTATATGTGTGGCACACTGACTGATAGATGAAGTTGAGATTTGATATTTAATTACTCTAACGGACTGTGTGATAGTTAAGCGTCGGTAGTTCCCTCTTGCTAGGCTCATGGCAGGCAACCACCACATTGTACAGGTTTCTTGATAACCATCTCGTGGCGGCGTCATTCACAGGCCGGTTTCTCCATTGGCTTCAAGGCATGTTGAAGAGCAGCAGGTGTAACCTTTCTTTGCGTGCGCTTCATTTCCTTAATGCAGTTAACTGTCGGACGCAGGAAAGCGGACGCTACCTTATAAATAACCATTTTTCCTTTAGAGTCTTCTACGATACGAATCGTTACAACGGTCATAGCTGTGTAGTAGGATTCATGGTTCAACCGCTCAGGTGTCCTCTTCTGTCCTCTGTGACTTTTGTGTTTTTCTCCCTTTTGATGTATTTCTTTTGCCAACGCATTTGATGAATTTGATTTGTTAGAATACAGTTGTTTCCTATTCCTCCTCTCTAGCATCGTAGCAGGAATCTTGTTTGAGACTCTTTTGCAACGAAATCAATAGCTATGCTGCTAAGTCCAAGCCTGACGAAGTCCAGCGAGAAATTAATGGGGAAATGGTATTAGGAGATGTTTTTACGCCACCTTCATGTTTGACTGCACTCTGCACCCATACGGCAACGGGGGTCCAATCTATTGGGATGATAGTAATCACCGTGATCGTGGCAGTAGCCAGAAGAAACTCTTTAACTTCTAGATCTGCATATTAAGTTGCCTATTAATCAGCAAGAGACTTGTGTCCATCATGACACTTACCAGGCCCGTAACGGGGTTACTTGCAGGCTACGCATCAGCCAGCGTACACTCGGCGGTGTACTTCTTTGTGCAATTAGAAATGGCTGAATCTTCGCTGACCCTCCTCTACTTTGGGTATGTGCTGATTGCTTTATATGCAATTTTCGTCCTGCCTGGTGCCATTGGCTTCTTTTGAAGCTTCTGGTTTGTGAAGGAATCTTTTTTTATACTTGCTCAGCATGGCATATCGTGGAAGATTAATTCAGCATAGTCTGATGAAGTTGAGACATTTGGTTGTTCAAGTACTGAGTACGGATTAGAATTCATGTCAACACAATTTTCGCGACTGGATATATGATTTAAAAGTTTTTGTGCAGTTGCTTTTGCTTACCCTTTTCAGATACAAGCTTAGAGCTTTGAGTGTCTTCTATCTGTTGAAATGGTGGACACTGTGATTCAAGTGCATATGGCAAAATCAAGCCAATTAATATGTCTAGTGCTTTTCACTACATGTACTTTGTGTAATAAGGTCATTGAATATCCGGGTTTGATTAGCTAGTTATTCTTATATGCGCAATCATTAATCGATTGATGTCTCGAACAAGTGTCTGATGGATCTGCAATTCTCCTAGTGCAAATTCATATCTAGTGATTTTAGTTTCCCATGCTCCTCGGGTTGGGTGTCTGGGTCCCATTGGTTTTTGCTGGAAGCCATCCTGCTTCAAAAGATTCTTCTCAGGCAGATTCTGCAATAATGGATGAGTTAGCCTTCGAATTCCAAAGCGGTCCACAGCGGATATGGTACAAGAGACCCGTGTTCTCGGCTCTTTTCGCAGGGGATACTTCTTTTCGCAGTCCTTGCAGACCGACTTCACCTCGGCTGGGTGCTGCTTGGAAGGATGAACTTTACATTGCCTCAGATTCCTGCTTGTAGTACTCATTTACTTCCTCCTCGCCAATGCGGAAGTATCAGTCATCCAATGCTATTCCCCATCGCGAAACAAAGATTGACGGTGTTTGCGTTCTTTATTAACCATGAGTTGTTTTGCAGTATATATTTCTCTATAATCTATTGTTAGCTTCTTCGTGCAGTTGAAGATCACTAGAGCGGTTCCAACGCTCCTCTATGTTGGGTATATGCTCATTTCTTTGTACGTGGTTTTCGTCGTGCCGGGCCAGTTGGCTGTTTCTCTTGCTTTCAGCTCATGAGGAGCGTCTTCTTTTTACAGGCCAAATGAGACGAGTTGGGGATAATGCCAGTCAGCATCGTCCAAATGATTGTCTGTTTGGATCCGATTTCATCTCCTCTTTGTTAAATATGGCACAAGTTAAGCAGAAGTCAGCACCTTGCCGTGCTAGGCGTGAGAACATGCTAGGATCTTACACCAGGAAAATGGCAATGTAGATGTTCTGAACCGAATCTAGCGTCATGTATTCTGTGATCGACCATGCGAACAGTTCTAAGTAATTGCCCGACAGCAAGTCATTCCATAAATTTACTGTAATGCACTGTTAGACTTCATAATTTACATTTCCTCTCGTATATCTGTAGTCGTTTTCTGCATGTTTTGCTTACTGATAAAGTCATTATATGTGCATCATTGATTCTAGTTGAGTTTATATGCGGAGTTGATAAAATACTCAATTGGAGGCTGACTAGACTTTCTCAAACTCGGGTTCGGTGGACTCGTGGCGATTTCAATTTTGCATTACAGAATGTCCAGCCAGATCATTGCTGTTTATAGATTGATTTCGGTGATTTTTGTGAGCAATCATTATTAGGGGATCCAAACTGATAAAAGACCAAGGACATCGGCCTTGGTTCCTCCACCTGATCATTTCAAGTGGGGTTCTTCGAGACCTTCCATGCATACCGAGCTTCTGTCAGGAATTCTCTGTGTCTGCCTGTTTTGGCTCTGGAAAATGGGGATTTATGCTCGGTTCACCGCCTTCTGCTTCGCTGCGATGTTCTTCACACCTTGGAAACAATCTAGTCCTTCCATTGTCGGTACTCAGTAGTTACATTTCATAAGGTAGATTGAATACCGATGACTCCGTCTCATTATCATTGTAACAAAGTTATAAATCTGATACTCTTGCTCTCCTCTTCTTCCACTGCAGCAGGGAAACGTCGAGCCAGATCCTAAAGAACAAGCTTGGATCTTTTCCCCACGAAATAGATAGTCTCGACCCGGCGAAGCATCGCGCAGACGAACCATATCAAGTTTCCTTTGGTGCTTTCTGTGGTCATTAATCAACGGGGTCGAAGTCACGAAAGCCCCGAGACCATGACGGAAACTAAACATAATCTCCTCAAACTACGCCGCTGACGAGAGAAAGAAAGATTGGTTCATGTTGATTGATCTTATGATATGTTTGCCAGTTCCTAGGATGCACAGTTTCATGGACTTTATGCTCCAAGGTAATTTCTCAGAACGTGCCGGTGCCAATTAGAACCTAGTCTTTGTTTTATGATTTGGCGTCTGGTGAGATGTGATGTACCAGCCACACCATGGTGTGCTTTCCTTTTCATTTGCTTAACCTTGTTTTTTCTTGAACGGGTGAACACCACGAAAAACTTTAAATTAATATACCTATGACAAATTTATTTAAAATTAATTTTTTGACCACGAAAAATTTCAAACCGGTACGCCTGTAATAAATTTAAACTCTGTTAATTTTTGTTAAATTTAACCGTCAAATTGCTGAGTTAGATAACATACAATAATTCATGGGTGAACCAGTTTAAAGTTTTTACTCTCTTTTTGTCATAAATGCATCAATTTGAAATTTTTTGTGATATTAACCGAATTTAATGACGGGTAAATTTTTCACATGTATACAAATTTGAGGTTTTTCGTGATAAAAAAAATTAATTTTTGGTAAATTTGTCACAGGTGTATTAATTTGATATTTTTTTATAATAAAAAAAATATATTGCTGTAAATTTATCAAAAATGTACAGGTTTGAAGTTTTTCGTGATTAAAAAAATAATTTGAAATAAATTTATCAAAAATATACAAATTTTGAATTTTTCATTATTTTAATCCCTTTCAAAAATACTTTCACTAGTAGGTAGGATTTCTGGAATATTTCCAGATGAAGCACACTTTCCCAGGAAATTTCACAGTTGTTTATCTGGTTAGGCAACTTCTGCCTATGAAGTTCTTGCTTCTTAAAATTCCCCATATATATATATATCAGCATCTTATTTGTAGGTAGACTCTGGCCCTTGATTCTCTTTACCTGTCAGCATCAGTAGCAAGTAGAAAGCCTTCTTGTGCATGAGTGAGTGAAGCCTGGTAGGTTCTAGTCATGATTAGGAATTAGCGAGTTTATTAATTCCGAATCTCGGGTTCGATTTTTCGTTCGACTGAACTACCCCAGACCAGGTATCCAGGTTGATACTCCTTAAGATTTCGTTTCGTCGATCCCCCGACATCGGCGTGCGTGCTTCGGATGAGCCGGAAAAAATGGACATGTTTTTAGGTGATCCAAAAGTGTGGGAAATGATTGTAATTACAGCCAAGAGCTTGGATGAACAGACACCGTGATCAACTTTGAGGACTGATATGAGCCCTCACGAATCTTTTGGTGTCTGTGTCAGGATTAGTCCCATGAATCAGAGTTGGTGACGACGTGAACACAGCGGTGAATCTGGGGACCACGTTGGACTTTCTCAGCAGATACCAAACACTGGAGGACCCAAAACCAGGTGGTGACAGAGACCAAGTCCAACACGTGAGCTTAAATCCGGATCACAACTTATATTTCTCTCTCCTTTTTTGGGATTTTCATTGGAAGAAAAAAAACATTATTTATCTGACAAAATATTGGGGGTCTTTGGTTTTACAAAAGTTTTTTTTTTTAAATCTCATTTAAAAATGAAACTGAAAGTAGTTTTTTGAGTCTGTATTAACAATTAGGCCAAATGAGAAGCTAAATCCCCATAAATTCAGGGATTTCTGAAAGCAGTTTCTCTTAATTTATTTGAATGCTTCTAAATGCTGCCAAATAATAATTTCGGCTATTTCGCGAAAAATGAATGATTTGAGAAATAGTTTTTTAAGAATTATATCTTGTATTGCTTAAAATAATTAGTTGATGAAAGATATTTTTAATATAGATAATAATCGACTTCTTAACATATTTGCCAAAGGTGGAAATATTATTTGTTTATTTATTTTTATCGGTGATAAAATCCATATATTTTTTAAAATGAATCTGCCTATTAAATCAGGAAAAAAAACTAATTTGGGAGAATCATTACTTTTTCATGAATAATTACTGAACTTTTGAGGATCAATGTGAGGAACATCTTCATTCCCAAAAGAGATGAGCTCATTGTGAAAGAGAATCTGCCGACAAAGATTCACAGATTTTCCAACAAGGAAAACAGGAAAGATCAGACCTTTTTGGGGCTCCAAAGGTTGGGAAGAATTATTATTATTATTATTATTATTATTATTATTATTTGTGTTTTTAGGGAAGAAGAACTTGCTGACCATTTTGATCCATTAAAACTCAATCTTGTTCCCTTCAATTCCTTCGATTCATTCGCTCAAGGTTTTGTAGCTATGTTCATGTTATTCAGACAAATAAAAAAAAACATTGAAAGAAACAAAAAATAATGTCCTTGAGTGCAGTCACCAACCACCAACCATTTCCACCAGATCTCGAAGTCACAAACTCTTGAATTGTTTTTTAATTCAAAGATACCGTTTCGCAGATACCCAGAAATACATGAATCCTTGTCTTTTTTGGGTTGTGAATATAAAAGACATTACGCCTCAACAACCCACCACCCCCACTCACTCCCATGGAATGACAAAAAAGGCTGCAACTTGAAACCATTGTTGTTGTTTTTCTGCAACAACATCATTAGCTTCTGCTAAATCTCCCTCTGTCCTACCAAATCTTCTTTCTTTCTTTCTTTCTTTCTGTCTGTCAGGGCACTATGGAACGTGCGAGGCGTTTGGCGAACCGGGCAATCTTGAGACGAATCGTCTCGGAGTCGAAGCAACATCGTCACCTTGAATCTGTGTTGGGTTCTTCATCCCCTGCGATCTCTACCCCTTCAAGGTATGTCTCTGCGTTGTCTGAACGTAGCTCAATGCACAAGAGCTCGAGATCAGAGATGTTGCTGGGCAGAAATGTGTCATATAATGTTGGTCATGGTATTGGGTCGCAAATAAGAACGATATCTATCGAGGCATTGAAACCGAGTGATACTTTCGCTCGCCGACACAACTCAGCGACTCCGGAAGAGCAGACGAGAATGGCCGAGTCTTGCGGGTTCGGTAATCTCGATGCTCTGATCGACGCCACCGTGCCTAAATCGATCCGTATAGATTCCATGAGGTTCTCTAAGTTCGATGAAGGGTTGACGGAAAGCCAAATGATTGGGCATATGAAAAATTTGGCGTCAAAAAACAAGGTCTTTAAGTCATTTATTGGTATGGGATACTATAACACCTCTGTTCCACCGGTTATTTTGAGGAACATCATGGAAAACCCAGCTTGGTACACTCAGTACACACCCTACCAAGCCGAGATATCACAGGGCCGCTTGGAGTCTCTGCTCAATTTCCAGACCATGATCACTGATCTCACCGGCCTGCCCATGTCGAATGCTTCCTTGCTTGACGAGGGAACCGCTGCTGCTGAGGCGATGGCAATGTGTAACAATATTCTGAAGGGAAAGAAGAAGACTTTTGTGATTGCGAAAAATTGCCACCCACAAACCATTGACATATGCAAGACTAGAGCAGACGGTTTCAATCTTAAGGTTGTTACAGCTGATCTTAAGGATATTGATTACAAGTTGGGCGATGTTTGTGGGGTCCTTGTACAGTACCCCGGAACTGAGGGTGAGGTGTTGGACTATGGGGAGTTTGTCAAGAATGCCCATTCTCATGGGGTTAAGGTTGTTATGGCGACCGATTTGTTGGCATTGACGATGTTGAAGCCTCCAGGTGAATTTGGGGCGGATATTGTTGTGGGTTCCGCACAGAGGTTTGGTGTGCCAATGGGATATGGTGGTCCTCATGCTGCTTTCCTTGCAACCTCTCAAGAGTACAAGAGGTTGATGCCCGGACGGATTATCGGCGTGAGTGTTGATTCTTCAGGGAAACCTGCTCTGCGTATGGCAATGCAAACAAGAGAGCAGCATATCCGCAGAGACAAGGCTACAAGCAACATCTGCACCGCACAGGTATATAAGCTCAGTCATAGGTTCAACGCGTTATCCTTTTGTCTTTTTATTTTGTATGTTTTATGGAATTAGTAGAGGTAGTTATGCTCATTTCATGGAGCTCAAGACTATTGGATTGGAACTGATTTAGTTCTAGTTTTGTTAGAGGCAGTTCTTTTATTCAGAGCTCATGATACGTGAGTGCCTGTGATTACTTTTTTTGACTTACTGTTGTCTGTGTAGGCATTACTTGCAAACATGGCTGCCATGTTTGCGGTTTATCATGGCCCTGAAGGTCTCAAAACAATTTCTCAACGAGTTCATGGTCTAGCTGGAGCCTTCGCTCTGGGATTGAAGAAACTTGGGACTTTGGAAGTCCAGGGGCTTCCTTTCTTCGACACTGTGAAGGTTAAGTGTCCCGATGCACATGCAATTGCTGATGCTGCTTACAAGAAAGAGATGAACTTGAGGGTGGTGGATAAAAACACCGTAAGCATCATTTACATTTTTTCTGCTTGTCACTCTGTTGAAGTATGTAAATTTTCTGGCGTGAAATGATTTGAGATTAGTTGCTGCTGGCAGATCACTGTCTCATTCGATGAGACTACCACTTTGGAGGACGTCGACAAGCTTTTCTCAGTGTTTGCACATGGCAAGCCAGTGAGTGCAAGCGGTCTTTCTCAGGCTTTGAGTTAATTAACTGCTCCAGTAATTCCATTTTTTGACTAGTTCCTAGAGGAATTATATGCAGGTCTCGTTCACGGCTGCATCACTTGCGCCAGAGGTTCAGTCCTTGATTCCAACTGGGCTTATAAGGGACACTCCATATCTGATGCATCCAATCTTTAACATGTAATTGCCTTTGAGATGATTGGTTTCTATCTGTCTGCTAATGTGCCTGACTCTGACTTTTATATTCATTCTAATAGGTATCACACCGAGCATGAGCTGCTCAGATACATTCATAGGCTGCAGTCCAAGGATTTGTCTCTGTGCCATAGTATGATTCCATTGGGATCTTGCACGATGAAATTGAATGCTACCACGGAGATGATGCCAGTGACATGGCCCAACTTTACAGACATACATCCTTTCGCCCCAGCTGAGCAGGCTCAGGGTTATCAGGTAATTTGCTGCGAATTGTCACATTAAAGTTACAAACATAGTAGATGTGGTTAAGTGCAGATTCATTTGAATACATGCTAATGCAAGAATGGGATTGGTTCAATCTTTCAGGAAATGTTCAATGATTTGGGCGAACTGTTGTGTACGATTACCGGGTTCGATTCGTTCTCTTTGCAACCCAATGCTGGTGCTGCTGGAGAATATGCAGGTCTCATGGTCATCCGTGCATATCACATGGTATGGTGACAGAAAAGCCATGTATCCACTGATTACTTCCTCTCTTAGTCAATAATTGGTGTGAAAGCAACATTAAATGCTTAAGTTGTGAACTTTTCTAGAAACAGAAAAGAAAATGCGGACATGCCTTTGGTAATGGCTACTATTCACATTTTTCCTGCAAGTACTTTAATATAGAAAAAATTGTAGGAGTTTCTGATGTGGCAGAAGAAGAATTTAGTTTATCTTCAGGGTATGACCAGATGTTGTTCATTTTCAAGGTACTCAGATTTTCAGACTGTTGTGATCTGTTTGTTACTCTTCCGATTATTGCCACGCGTGGCAGTTCAAGTCCAAATAATTGCGTTCTCCTTCACATTATTTTCTCAACTAAACCCATTATAGTGCTGAATTTTAATTAGTCTGCTCATTGTGGTGACCGATTTGGTGCCTTAGGCAAGAGGGGACCATCATCGCAATGTGTGCATCATTCCTGTCTCTGCTCATGGGACAAATCCTGCCAGTGCTGCCATGTGTGGTATGAAAATTGTTGCTGTTGGAACTGACGCCAAGGGTAATATCAACATCGAGGAGCTGAGAAAAGCAACAGAAGCAAATAGAGATAACTTGTCTGCCCTTATGGTGAGCCTGATTTCTCATTAATGGAAAATAATTTTTCATAGATTTCAAACCGGTGATATAATCAGGACCTCGTTATTTATCTTGTTTAAATGCGAACTTCAGGTCACATATCCTTCAACCCATGGAGTGTATGAGGAAGGCATAGATGAGATATGCAAGATAATTCATGACAACGGAGGTCAAGTGTACATGGATGGAGCAAACATGAATGCACAGGTCTATTTTTGCCTCTTTGCTGCAGTCGACCAATAGGCATGGTTCATTGCTACCATTCTTATCTGTCCAACCATTAGCGTGTTACTTGATAACACTTGAAATGCTCAAAAATTGTCAGAGATGCACTTTGACATATGATCCAGACTATAATTGCTGCTGTGCAGTCACGTGCTGAAAACAGGAGTACTTGATTATTCTCCATTATACTTCAGTAGCTCTTCGTCCTGAGAAATATTCAAGTTCAATACCTGGCTTGCAAGGTATCTTTCAGCATATTAAATATAACTCGATGTATTTTGGTTCTTGTAGGTGGGTTTGACAAGCCCAGGATTTATTGGAGCCGACGTTTGTCATCTCAATCTCCACAAAACATTTTGCATTCCACATGGAGGCGGTGGTCCAGGCATGGGTCCTATTGGTGTGAAGAAGCACTTGGCACCTTTTCTGCCTTCACATCCAGTAGTATGTACTTTTTTTTTTCTCTTTCGCTGCATTATGGTCCTCTATGATGGTAGTCGGCCCCAATAGACGTTGTGTCATTGGCGTATGCCACGGAAATTCTGCTGCATAAATGCCTGTGTAATTGAGTTTTTAATCTTTTGTTCTTTCTGTCTTAAAGGTTCCTACAGGTGGTATACCAGCCCCAGGTAATTCCCAGCCATTGGGTACAATTTCTGCTGCTCCGTGGGGCTCGGCGCTTATCTTGCCAATATCATACTCTTACATAGCCATGATGGGATCTAATGGGCTCACTGAAGCATCAAAGATAGCAATTTTGAATGCAAACTACATGGCAAAACGTTTGGAGGTTTATCCCTTTTTTTCCCTTTATTTATCTTTTTGTTGCCAAACTTCCGAAAGGATATTTATTGTTCTTTAGTGAATTTGTCTTCTCACTGGTAGAGAACGTAACAAAGTTGCGGAAACAAGGATCTTGAATTCTTGTGGGAAACAACTTTGGCCTAATTTGTGATCTCATCGTTGTCTACACTCTTGTTTGCAGAACTACTACCCCATCTTGTTCAGTGGAGTCAATGGGACAGTTGCCCATGAATTCATCGTCGACCTAAGGGGCTTTAAGGTAGAGTATGTTCAGTTAATGTCTTATTTGTTTGCCTTTTTGTTGGTTTTTAATCTAGTGGGCAAGCTATTCTATTGCAGAATACTGCCGGAATCGAGCCTGAAGATGTTGCAAAACGTCTAATGGACTATGGATTCCATGGACCAACCATGTCATGGCCAGTTCCTGGCACACTGATGATTGAACCCACTGAAAGTGAAAGCAAGGTAATGACATGCAAGAACACGATTTTTTTCGGTTTTCTTCTGTCCTAGGTCTTTGAAACGACTTAGTAGTAACTACTATAATTTGTGGCAGGCTGAGTTGGACAGGTTCTGCGACGCTCTCATCTCCATTAGAGAAGAAATCGCTCAAATCGAAAAGGGAAAAGCTGATATCCACAACAATGTCTTGAAGGTATGAGAAGAACGATATCTTTACAGGGAGCCTCTATATTACTTGTTAATTAAGCTGTGATGAGTGAAATTAAGTACTACGAAAGTGCAACAGAGTAATTTTTTTTTTTCCACATCAGTTGATAAGTCGTCATTTCAGAACGATCTAATGATGTAGACAAATTTCTCTAGGACACTCATCCATTCTCCTGTCGATTTTGTTTTTCACACACAATCAAGGTCGGATATATAAATGCTTCGACTGCACTTTTTTCCTTCATGTTTTCTGAGGAACTTCTAATTTCGGATATTGTTTAGTCTGCTCCTCACCCACCATCATTGCTGATGGGAGAATCGTGGACGAAGCCTTATTCTCGGGAATATGCTGCTTTTCCAGCTTCCTGGCTCCGTACCGCAAAGTTCTGGCCATCCACGGGTATGTGTACCTTGCATTATTTGGCCATGTGTGACATTATATGCAAATGGTTGTTTCGACAGCTGCTGCTTTCATCATGAGATTTTGTTTATACTCCGAAAGGTTGACTTAAAATATTGCACATCCAATGTGTTGACGTATGACTCCTTAAATTGAAAGCATTGTTTTTCAAAGGTTAAAATATGGTTCATTGTTAGGTACCCAGAACGTCATCTTCATGTTACCACAAAGTAAAACTAAAACCACAACTTATGCAGAGGATATCAGTAGATGCTACAAGTAGCTGCTGCTGCATTCATGGCGAATAGCTATTCTTGTTATTCGTCTCCTTTGCAACTCCAGAAGTTTTCCATTCTATCCGTTCTCCAAGTTTGATTCAAGGGATATTTTGCTATCTAAAATTTCATCTGAAGCGGAAATTTGAATTTCCGTTTGATGATTATGAGCATTTGTGTGCTGTCTATTTCAACTACTTGTATTTTCAAAGATGGGTATAGGACTCGCAGAGTGAGTCTGAGTATATTTAAGTCTGGGGTGGCAGCTGTTTTGAATGTTAATTCATGTCTGTTACAAGTGTTTCCCTGCCAAAAGAAGAAAACAATAGAAACTGATTATTCTTTTCGTGTGCTGCTCGACATTCTACCAGGACGCATCGATAATGTCTATGGTGACCGCAACCTTATCTGCACCCTCCAGCCAACATCACAAGTTGTCGAGGAGCAAGTGGCGGCTACCGCCTAGAATCTCTCGCTCTCTCTCTCTGCCAAAAAGAAAAGAAGCAATCCATCAATGTATATAAGTTGCCGATTTGGCACACTCCACATCTGGTGATGTTTAGTTCCATTTGATGCCATGATCTTTAAACGATGAATAACAAGGGTTGCAATTAGCAACCCAAGCATTGTTCTTATCTGTTCAACCTGTCTTTGGCTTCGATCCGATATCGGGCATTTCAACAATAGGGAGAAGCAGCAAATTGTAAGCACCAGTCTGACTGCACATCGCCATTTTCAAGTATCGCTCGTCACCTAAGCAGAACACTAAGAAAGGTAAAAAAGGACCACTCTCGATTGTGTTGACCAAAGTTACATAAGTCTTGAATGAAATAGGACCTAACATATTATTCATGAATGAATGAATTATACGTAGCTAAAGAAGTAAGAGTACAATACCATGAAAAAGAGGTTTAAAAAGATACAAAACATCTTATTCTGTACATGTGTTATCTATACACACAGAGAGGTACAAATTCAACTGTTATCTCAAGAATGCAGATAATAGCAAAATGAAAGTTGAACTTGATTTTATGAGGGTATTACAGGGGAATTGCTCCGACCCTTTTTATTGGTCCCAGTAGTTTCTAAGCTGGGACACGTGCAAGAGAAGCTCATCTCTCCCTAAACCAGTGACACTGCTAGTCATGATCCACGCAGGATGCTCGCGGTAGTTTTCCCGAATCACTTCTTGGAAACTCCGTATGTTCTCATCAGGCCTCTTCCCTCCCTTCATCTTGTCACACTTTGTGAAAACGAAGGTTAGAGGTATCTGAACAAGTGGAGAAGAGTAACATCATCAGTCCGTTCAGCCACTGTTGAATGTTCATTCTACAACTAAGAAACTAAGAAAGCGGCATACATTGTTGCGTCCTAGCCAATTTGCACAATCAAGGTCAATCTTTTGAGGAGGAACACTTGCATCGATAAGAAGTAAGACGGCAACTAGCGTATCTCTGTTCAAAAAGTAGCCCTTTGTGAATGCTGACCAATCCATTCGAACAGATCCTGGGGCCTTAGCAAACCTACGAATTATCAAGAAATCCACAAAGCAAATGCCTTACTCTATTGTTCAACAACCTAACACATCAGAATATCTCAGCCAAAGGCAAGGTCGACATGGTTAATAGACATATAATATAGCATGTCCGTAGTCCGTAGTCGCCTTGCCTTGACGCCATCATGTTTAAACATGGAATAAAACCACGGTCAATGTCAAGAGTAATAATGAGAAGAATTAACTAAATGCAAGGGTACCACAATAAAAACACTCGGTCGGAATCTAAAAATCTACTGCCAAAGAACTGTGATTTCAGATCACAGCCTATAACTGGAAGCGAATATACCAAAGGCAGGTCCCAAACTGCTGTAAGACACCAAATGCTAAATCTGTTGCAAGGTCAATAGCTCGGTGCTTGCAGGTAAATCATAACATGATACTAATCTAGAAAGACAAGCTGGATATTCTAGAAAGCAAAAGAGAAGCCTACAACGTTTAAGCATTTTCCATTAGTTAGAGAAACTAGAAACAAAATCACAAAAGATAGAAACGAACTATTGCAATTGCTAAAAGTAAAGTACGTGCCATAAAATCTGATCTTACACAGGATTAATACAAGAAGCGCAATATATTTTGCAGTCATATATATATATTCACATATCTGCAGAAGTCTATAACCACTTATATGCTTCTAAAAAGATATATATCAAGCATCAGACGAAACTGTCAAGTTACAAAAGCAGAAATGAAAAGCCACGCATATACAAGTTCACTTCTTCTGCATTAGGATTCATAGCAAAAGATGGAAACTAGTCCTTTGCCGCTTGTCAAAGGGTTCATTGCGCGAAGAACAGAAAGACCACAAATTGAAGAGGAATTCCCAGCATGCACATCTTAGCTAAAAGAGTTACTGCATTGGCATATACAAAGCGACAGGTCACAAATGCTCAAACCATTGAAGCCCAATTAATCAAACTTTAGAAGCTCGTCAAAAAGTTGCCATCTAATAATGGTTTCTCACTATCCCACTAACAACTTCAAATCGATCTTCCTCACTCAATTAGTTGCAGCATTCCAAGAAACAGAACTTACATATTAGCTCACATTCTGTGATGCTTGCTTCTTTTTCTTTTTTTCTTTTTTCTTTTTTGTTTGCATTTATGAGCTGCCGGACAACATAAGAAGTATAAGCAAGTCAAACGACAGGTGCTTAAGGCTCACCCGTAACCCGGCAAATCCACAATATACCAACTCTTGTTCACCAAGAAGTGATTTATAAGCTGAGTCTTGCCTGCAACATAAATTGACACATCAATCAAATAGCTCATACCTCGCCACCAAAGTAAAACCATACGAAACAACATCATTGAACACATTGATAAGAAGAGGAAAAAAAAACCTGGCTTCTTGGACGTAAGTGCAACTTCCTTCTTCCGAACCAGAGCATTGATAAGCGAAGACTTGCCCACATTAGACCGACCCAGAATCGCAAACTCGGGCCTCCCGTCTTTGGGACAGTCCTTGGCCCTCCCGCTGCTCTTCACGAACTCCACTTCCTTAATCTGGGCGTGACCCGCGTAGGGTCCGACGACGATGTTCGAACCGGGAAGCACCATGTCTTCGGAGACCTCTGCCGGATCGACCCCGGGCGGGACGAAGAACACTTTCTGGACGACCCGGGCCGAGTCCGAGGCCGTCGGGCTCGCGACTCCGGAAGCGGAGGCATGGAAGCTCGGGCCGTGGCGGGTGGGAGGCGAGAGAGGACGGGTCTTGACAGAGAGCGAGAAGAACGGAGCATTCGGAGATGGCCGAAGCGAGGGTTGAAGGAGAGAGGTCGAGTGCAGAGTGAGGAGGCGATTTCGCAGTACAATCGCCATCGTCGGAGATTCAGAGAGATGCTTTGCTGCGCTGAGCCCTGGAGCGAGTCCGTACTCACTAGAGCAGTAGTGAGCGCATTTTTGTGCGGGCTTCGGCATAACGACACCGTTTTCCCCCTATCTGGATTTGCTTGCGAAACGGCAAAAGTCCAATTCATTCTTAAAAATCCGTAAATTTTAGAAAGACTTTTTAAGTTTTGATAGAACATTTATTAAACTATCCTCAAATCAACATGTCAACAAAATTCATAATAAAGATAGGCATGCGACCCTATTGATAAGAGATTAGGCGGTGAGGACACTATTATCATAGTGCATATAATTCAACTCCCACACTCTGTTGAAAGGCAAAGCAAAAGCCAGATGGATGAAAATTTAAAATGAGGTAGACAAAAATTAAAAATAAGAAAAATACAAATTTCATAAGTTTTAAAATGTGTTTGAAAATTTTGACATTACATAATTAATCAAACTTAACGAATGCTTAGATTTGATAAAATGTGAAAGTACTCAAAGATAATTGGACAAATATCAAACAAGCAAACTAGGTGATATGTAGAGAGAAAGACAGAAAAAGAAAGAAAATTAGGCTTCGTTTGTGTGGTCGAAAAATTTAGCATTTTTAAAAATATCTTTATGAAATCAATTTTTAGGAAAATAATTATAATTTGTTTTTATAATCAAGGTGTTCAGGCCAGCTTACGCGCAACTTAACTATTCATTGGGGGAGACTAGTATAGCAACCCACCGTCATGGCTCACACTTAAATCACAGATGCTCAACTGGGAAATCAAGCCTGAAACCAGTGTGCCTAACCACACAATCTCAAATAATTAGAAAAATAATTATAGTTTTCAATTTTTGTCTGAAACCTAAAAATGAGTTGAAATTATTTTCCGTCATTTGGAAAAAAAATTGATTTCTTTTTACTATACATACATGTATAATAAGTGAATAAGAGGTACACATCCACCAAAGACCTGAGCATATACACTAGGGCCTTGAGCTTGGCCTCAAGGACCTGGTCCAGCTTTAAAGGAACGGGGCCGGGTCATTGAGGAATCAGGCTTGGGAATTAGTGAATTGGGCGCGGGAGTCGTGTATCCCAAGCTAATCGCCAAGGACTCGAGCCCTGCGTCAAGGTCACGAGTATAGTTACCTGACTTTGTCTTTGTCAACAAACAATTGAAAATGCCTTGACTTTTTCAGGACGGGTCCGAGTCAAATAGCAATGATTCGAATCACTTCTTTTTATTTTTACATTATTTTGAAAACTCAAGGACTCAATCGTATGCATATGTAAAATACATGATTTCCAAGTCACAGGACCGGGGTCCCGAGCCTGGCCTTGAGAGACGCGGCCGAAGCCTCTGTGGACTTGGCCCCTAGCGCTAGTGACTTGGGCACGAGAGTTGGGTAACAAGGCATGGCTGTTGGGAATCTGGACATCGACATCGAGTTCTTAGGCCACATCTCAGGGAACTTGGGCCTAAACTGCTAGAGAACTAGGCCTAGCCTTAGTGGGCACGGATGTGGGTGCCAGTGAATTGCACGTGGGAGTCGAGTATCTGGGAATGGCCTTGGACTCAAGCACAAGCATCGGGCTCCTGAGCTTGGCCTCTATGGACTTAGATCTAGCGTCGATGGACCCGATCTTGAGCACCGAACTGAAGCAAGTTCTTGAGCCTGGCCTCGAGAGACTCTAGCTCAAGCAAGTGACTTGAGCGCAAGAATTGGGTTGTCGAGCATGGCCGTTGGGGACTACGAAAGGGCATTGGGGTCCCAAGCCCAACCTCGATAAACTCGGAGCGTCGGTGACTTGAACGCAAGAGTGAAGTAGCTGCACAAGGTTGCCGGGGACCTGGGCACGGGTATCAGGGACTTGAGCCCGACATCTTTGGATTTGGGTTTAGCCTTGATGGACCCAAATCCTACTGCAAGCGTGGGGGCCGGATTAGACTCATGGACACAACCTCTGTGTACTTGGGCACTGGAATCTTGGCTTGACGTCAAGTGACCAGGGTTCGGACTTTGTGAATTGGAGAGGAACCATCTTGGCCTCCATGGATCAGGGATTAGGAGTTGGTTGCACGAGCATGCCCACTCGAGACTCGTGCAGCTGCACTGGGGTCTTGGACATGATCACTAAGGACTAGAGCATGGGCATTAGTGTCTCAGCCCCGGGCTCTGTGATCTCAAGCTCGGCACTTGTACTGCCAATCTCTCTAGTCCAAGGGGAAAAGTGTTGGGAAAGTCCTAAAGCCAATTTAGTCTTAAATACTTTTTTGGTGCCAATTCAATCTTAAAGCTTTTTACATTAGTGCTAATTTAGTCATAAGCATTGTGCATTTATGCCAATTGAGCCAATTCGATCAATTTTGATCGAAAATTATCGGCGTTAACATCAATTGTCATACGTGGCATGGCTTGAGTAACGTGGATATTATATATATATATATATATATATATATATATAAACAATATTTTTTGAAAAAAACCAAAAAATGCTTTAAAATTATTTAAAATTACATAATAATATTTTAAAAAATCCAAGTCAGCATTTATCGTGCCACGTAGGACAATCGATGTTCAAGTTAGCCATTTTGGATCAGAATTAGTCGGATCATCTCAATTATCATAAATATAAAATATTTAGGACTAAATTGACATCAATGCAAAAATTTTAAGATTGAATTAGCACCAATAAAAGGTTTATGACTTGATTGTCACCAATGAACAAGGTTTATAACTGAATTGGCACAAAAAAAGGGTTTAGGACTAAATCGGCACTAGTGCAATAGGTTTAGGAATTTTTTGACACTCCTCCCCTCGTCCAAGTGTCGATGACTAGTCGTAATACGGTAAACATTTTCTTATTTTTTTAAAAAAGAAGGTCATTTTTCTAAATTTAAGCAAAAATTTGCCGTTGACTGTGGAAAATATTTATGTTATCTTAGTTTGCTAAGAGATCCAAACGTCAAAAAATGGGACAAATGTTTATTCCGGCAGAAAAATTTCAGTCAAACAAGATGTTCTTAAAATCTTTTTCTTGTGTAGCATAAATTGATTTGAATTCTTATTTCGTGCGGATCTTCGTGCATTAATGAAATTATTGAAGCATATAAGATGAGAATATGTGTTGACCTCGTATAAAACAGAATTAGTTTGCAGTAATCCACTTGAAAATATTCTCTCTGAACATGGAGTTGAAGTATTGATACCAAAATTGTGTGGTTATTTCGATTCTAAATATAGATGTAAATTTATATTCGGATGTAGATAGAAAAGGCGTTAGCAAGTTTCCTCACTTTTTGTTAATTGTGTGTCACTGGATATGCTATTTAAGCATTTTAATAAGAATTCGTCGAAATATTGATTAGGGATTGTAATTAGCATCGTATCGTGTAAATTGTGTAACATTGTCGAGGTACAATGTGATTACAAACTGACCCAAGTACAAAAAATATTTTATAACGTGTTTGATATACATGAATACGACACACCTAATAAAATGGGCTACATGACACATTTGGCACAGCTATGAAACGTGTCGCGGTGTCAGATATTGATGCTACTTCGTACATTAATTTGTGTGATAATATATGCTATTCCACATACAATATGAACACGTAAAACATGCCTGTATACGACAACCTGTATTAATACGTTGACCAGAATTTTAGACAAAAATGAGTAATTTCACTTCACGTTATGTTTGAAGTTACTTTTTCATGTTTAATGACTTTTGTATTCGACATACGTTTCATTTAATTTATACTGTGGAGTTTATTTTGTGTTTTCTAGGATAGGTCCTAGCTATCCAGTCGTTAATTCTACCCTTCTTTTTAACGCGGTAGTTATTTTTTATAATCTTTTGGGCTTTGTTTGCGAAGCAAGGAGAGAAGAGGAAGGTGGACGGCGAGCCGGGTAAATGAGGAACAATTTAAATTCATTGCGTACGAGAATTAAACGCATACAACCGAAAACTATTTAAACAAGCGACGCATTGACTCCCTAACTTATACCTATCGACAAATTAAGCGAGTCCATCCACACATGACACGATTATTGTTGGGTCATAAACAACTCGACCCCCGTTCATCGTCGAATCTAAACCCGTCTAATTGAACGAAATGTCGTGTTAACGAGCCGCGTCAAGAGCTGTTAGGTTGAACAATCACAAATTGGTAAAATACTTTACTAAATCATCTTTGCAAGGTGTCCCAAAAGTCGTCCATGATGAAACTTACAAGGAATATTATTATTTTTGAACTATAGCCTATAAATTAATGTCGAATCTCCGGTGGTTGCTTTTATGAATTCTATGTTTCAGTCCTGTCCAAAGAACCAAAAAGGTTTATTCCGTCCGTGTTTGATCTTCTCAAACCAACCAGCAGCTTCTCCTCACATTCTCCGACAATCTTGTCTATTTCTTGTGGCATTTGAGACGAAGATTATGGATGTGGCGACCTTCCTAATTCCTAAACTTTTATTAATCGCGACCCCATACATTACATAAACGAGGAATGACTCTCCCTTGTCACAAAATCACGAGAATATTCATGCGACAAGGATCGATCGACTTAAGAATCCGACGTTGTTGAGGTCTCGGTTGTACTCTCGACCTTATTTCTTCGAGTTAGGAGCATCGTGCCGTGCCGACAGATCAACGGTACGACTCATCTGCTCGTGTCGCGAGTCGTTCGGCCGTTTCTTGTGGCTCCATCGACTCAGGCGAAGGATCTCGAGATGGGGAGCGAGAGTGATTAGGGGTTAAGTTTGACCATGGCGACGATGCTGTTTGGATGAATAAACATCGTGCTTAAAAATAGCTCCCTTCTAAAAAATAGGTGGATACACGAGACTAAACTTTTAATTATGACAGCACTTCCAAATTCTTAGATAATAGCAAGTTTTTCTTCACTTTCGTTAAGAGTGTTGCGGACATATATACACACACACACAATAACGATTAGGTTGTCAATGTGTGTAGCGTCGTGTTAATTATGTGGAGTCGAAACGGGGTGTAACATGGACGCGACTGTTTAAATGACATGTTTTACTAAAAACACGAATACGACACACCTATATTAAAGCGAGGTTATTATGCGAAACAACTACCGCGAGTCCCAAGAGTGTGTCACCCAATCAGATGCCGACACGACGCTTTACATTAACCTGTCTATAAATATACGTCACACAAATGCGTCAAACATATTTAGTTAATACGTCTGATAGAATTTTAGACGACACGAGTAATTCCACTTTTACATTCCATTTGAAGCGTGTGACTGAATTTAAGAGAACAAGATAGATGGAAGTCCCAATTTTTCTTTCCTCGTAGGCTGAAGTGTTCTCCATTAATATGTACATCGAAATATACACAAATTCCACCATTTCTCTCTTCCGCTACATCATTCTTTTACTTTTGTAATGATTCTTTGAACTATAGTCTATACAAACAATGTTGAACACACAGCGACTGTTGATGACGCAAACTCGATTATACCAAACCTAAACCCATTTTAGTTGTGTGTAATGTGATGTTAATGGGTGCCGTCGAGAATCGCCAGCTCGAACATTTAACATCGATTACGAACTTCGCAAGAAAAATCAATGTACTAAAATTTAAACGTTCCTTTTCTCATTTGACTGGTTAGCGAGTATCGCAAAGTACCGTTTAAGGAAATCCCGTTGTTACCGCAATTCATCTATGCTCGAATTTATACATACATGAACAACCGCGTCGAGATAGATCAGTTGTTGTTAGAGATATTCAGCACGAGGTTATTTTACTACGTAAGAGATAACTAATAATTATGATCTTTACATTGATTCGTCGCATCGGCCGAGATTGCATATACATTGCACGTATATCTCCCTTCGATTATACATGTCCATCTCATATCCAAAGATAGTTTTTTATAGGTTGGTGTATTCTTCATCAATATATACATCGAAATATACATAAATTTCATGATTCTCTCTCTTCCGCTTCATCATTCTTTACTGTTACAATGATTCTTTGAACTATAGTCGATACAAACAATATTGAATATGTTTGTTGCTTGCTCATCTGAGTTATTTATTTCATATTGCTGTCTTGTAGGTTCAAAGGACCAAGAAGGTTTATTCCAACTAACAATAGAAAAAGGCTAAATGCTATAGAACTAACAATAGAAAAACGATAACGAATCTGCCTTCGATCATCTCAAAATACACAAGGAATAGCTCCCTCGTTGCAAAATCATACAAACTTTCACACCACATAGGATGATTGAATTGACAACCCCGACTTGTTGAAGCCTCAGTAATTATCTCGACTCGCGTACTAAAGTTAAAAAGAGCGAAAGATTAATGGGATAAGCGAATCAGAAGTATCAAAACTTATCATGAAAGTGCAATTCGGCAATAAAACTTGCAAAAAAAAAAAAAAATACAATCAGATATTTCGCTAACTCCGTCCAAATAGGTTAACGGAACATGTACTCATTTTAATCATTTCTATCTACTGCATGTCAAATAATTTGAAGCCCACATTCCAGGTGCACAAAACAGGGTTGTTCTGGATCATTTACGGATCCAGAACGACGTCGTTCATCTCTTGCCCCAAACCTACGTTCTCTCTTCGTTCTATTCCTTCTTCGTTTCCTCGGTCCCCAAAGTTTCGAACCCCAAATCATATATAGGCAAGTTTTGGGAGACCCAAATCAAGCCCATATTCCACGTGCGAGTCGTCCCGCGGGAGCGAGTCCATGCGAACCCTAAATTCTCATTTCCTTGTGTCGCGGTGGCAAATCGAAGGTCGGTATCTCTCCCCTTCGAAGGTATCCCACTGTTTCGTGAAAAATTATTCGCTTTGGAATGCTAAGAATAAAAACATGCATATCCGCCGCTTCTCGATTTTTTTTTTTCCTTCGGAAACAAATTTTTCAGGTAAGGACATTGGAGAATTCCTTCGTCAAACATTGCTAAATTTCGTAAAGTTGTCCAGAATATGAAAAGATTACAGCCAGGAGGAGATGGCATAGATGAATTCCTTCCGACCGATCGAAACAATGTCTTACAATGGGCTTGTTCCTTAATTTCCTCAAAGATCTTGATTTCCCAACTGATCATGTCCTTCAAGTCGCACGTTGCTTTCTACCACATCGTTTCTCTCCAATTTGGGCAGTCCTTTTGTCCCGTGCACAGGTGAGAAGATTGTCAAGGCATGCGTCTGAGTCTCTGTTGTCCCGAATGATTTGTTTTTATTGGCGACAATTAGCATTCTTACTTTATTGATAATACTTTATGTCTACACTTTTCGTTTTTTTTTTTATGGATGACGAAATTATTCCTCAACAATTCGTTTTTATAAGCAATACAAACAATTTTTTTTAGAGAAATATTTTCCAAAATAATTCATATTCGACGAAACAAACGCGTTGTACATGACATCGTGTGCCTTTCTTTCTTCTTCTTTTTGTTTGTAATAGTGCATTTTGGGACATTGCAACTATCACGCAACAAGAGACAAATAACACCCTAAGGCCAGCTATGCTAACGAAGGATCCATTCTCTTGAACGTGACATGTCCGCTCAAAAACTCCCAAAATTGGAGTCTCATTGCATTAATAAAATTGAACTCGTCACACCATACGACGCCGCTTTTGCCTATTGTTGCGACAGCATGCTTTCATTGCTAGATGGAAAGCAACTTTAACATTATTTGATCGAGAAGCTTAATTTGTTCGTACTAAGCTCTCCGCTGAAAGCAAGATCTTTTACGCAACTCTGGCTATCGAATTACGCTCGCCCTCGCCCTTGTAAACGTCCTATTTAGTAGGTTGGTATCTCTAATCTCTAGGGATCTAGACTTTGCTAATAAGAAAATTGAAGGGTTGGCATGTGATTATATCCTCCAGAAAGCGAGGGTAAAATCCTCTCATGGGATTTGGGAGGAAGAAAGAGGATAAAGCCCATTGACTTACTTGGCATGAGATTGAGGGTTGCTTCCCTCACCAAAATAGCTCTCTACCAAGAGAGGAATAGGTTATCAATTCGACCAATTCCCATTCCCAAGACTTATCTCATGATTTTGAAGTAATTTTGGCGCATCAAATTAGGTTTATCTTCATCAATTCGACCAAAGACGGGACGAGACATGACAAAATCGAGGGATTTACATCTTGGTGATTTGAACTCCAAGCGATTGTGTTGGATGGGATCTAAGTACGAGATTTGACGCTTCTCAAAGTATGCTTTTTAATCTAGATAAACCTTTGAAATAATCTTCTAATTGGATTTAAAAAAAAAAGGGAAAAAGAAGAATCCCTTGGGGGAATATCCATCTTCCTCTCCTAATCAATCCAGTTCTTAAGACAACATGGGATGACATCGAGGGCTAATATACAATTTATAGACCCTAATAAAGAAAAATCATGTGTGCAACATGCTTACCTCAAAGCCCAAAGCAGCACAAAGTTGCAAGAAAGGCAAGCAAAACGACTAATCATCATCCACTTAGATCAAGTTTGCCACGTGGCCTCTGGGTGGGAAAAAGAAAAGTCATCATCATCGCCATCGTCAGCAAATTCTTTTTTTTTTAATTAAAAAATAATTCGTTTAATTATTTCTATTTCTATTTATTTTCGACTTTCTAGTTCATAGGACCATTCACTGAACTGGAGGGAATGGTTGAGCGGTTAATTTAACTCTCTCTCTCTCTCTCTCTCCCTCCCTCTTTCTTTCTTCAAGTGGTGGTAGCTTGACGAAGAAGAGTGCGCAGGTTAAGCGAATCTCCTCCCTCCCTAGCGTGCGCAGGTTAAGCCAGTTCATCACCTAGAGAGACAAACTCAAAACCCGACGACTTCCGCTTGGCGTATGCAACCTTTGCGCGAGAGGCGATTTGAGTCTTGAGGGATTGCGGAGGACTTCTGTGGCGTTTAGTTCATGGATCGATGAGACCTTGATGATCGATGTCGAAGATGAAGCATTTGCTGAGGAAGCTCCACATCGGCGGTGGAGGCCTGCCCGAGCACCACAGGCTGGGCGAGACCCGGCCCGAGCTGAGCCCTAATTTGGCCGCGAGCCCCGGGCCTGTCGCCGATCCGGCACCGTCGCCGTCGTCGGATTCGCGAGCAATGGGAGGGACCGCGGTCGAATCGGCGGGCGATGATGCGGGCGACTTCAATTTCCTGGAGGAGGAGTTCCAGGTGCAGTTGGCTCTGGCGATCAGCGCGTCGTCGGCTGATCACGTGGAGGTGCGGGAGGACCCCGAGGAGTCGGCTCAGATCGATGCCGCCAAGCGGATTAGTCTCGGCTGCCCTGCGGCCAACCCGGCAGAGCCCAACGCCCTAGTGGAGTTTCTCTCGCTACGATATTGGGTAATTCTTCTGATCCCTAGCTTTTTTTTTTTTGGGGGGGGGGGGGGTGGGGGTGTGTGTTTAGTAACTTCCCTGGATTTTGAATCAGTTTGAATTGAGATTGGATCGGTTTTGCGATGTTGTCACGATTGTGTTGTGCACTTTGTGATAGGCTAGTTACTGATCCATCAAAACGGTCATTTGGAATTCTGCTTCTGAGTTTCAAATGCTTGTCGGCATCCTCTGGGTCACTAAGTGTGATTGGCAGGCAACGCCACTTGCGACGGTTGGCTTCCATGGGATCGCCTTTTAGAACCAACTGGTCAAACAATTTTGTCTCCATTGACTCCCAATCAGCATTTAAAAGAAAGTAGGCCCTCCATGTATGGTATGGAAAGTTTGCAGTTAGATGGAGCAAAAGGATCCTCATATGCTTTGTATTGTAATTTCTCTACGTCCTTTCTCTATAAATCTTGTGTCGTGGAGCTTCATCTATGAGCTTCCTTGTTAAAATCTTGGCTAACCGTTGCTTTTGTCATTCAGCCTAAAAATGCATCACAAATTCTATAAGAGCATTTCTGTCCTTTTCTGTCTTTCATTACCCTCGTGTTTCAGTTTAGGAATGTGATCTTACATATTAATAATGGTATGTTTGATCTTACAGTTAGTTTTTGACTGGTTGTTATTTGCATTTACTGAATCAAATTTTCCCTCTCAGGGTGTTATTATGGTATTGCAATCTAATTGAGTGCTGGTTACCTTTGTCTCACGTGCTTAATTCGTTTACCGCATTGTAAGACCACTCCATGAAATGGCAAATCCTGATTTGCGAACTTTAATAACTGTTGTTGCTGTACCTCATTCGTCTGCATCATTTAGTAAATTTGGCAAGCCTTCTAGAAGATAATTGTAATACGTAAGTGTTAGCTGGAAAAAGTGAAATCTGTATGCGACTCTCGTCACATTGTTGTGAAACTTAGAACAATTTGTTTTTTGGTAATCAATTTGAACTCTTTATTTTTCACTGAATGCAGACTTATAATGTGGTCAATTACGATGAAAAGGTGATGGATGGATTTTATGACGTGTATGGCGTCAAAACAGACGTTGTTGCACGAGGGAAGATGCCATTGTTTGTGGATCTTCAAGCTCTATCTGTTTATGATGATGTTGATTACGAGGTGATATTGGTGAACCGCATGGTTGATTTTGAGCTGCAACAGCTCGAGGAAATGGCAGTTTCTCTATCTATGGAGTGTCAAGCTTCTCAATGTGGTCCTTTTATGAGTGGCCTGATTCAGAAAGTTGCTGATATGGTTGCTAATAGAATGGGCGGTCCAGTTGGTGATGCCGATGAAATGGTGAAGACGTGGAGCACAAGAAGTTATGAGCTCCGCGGTTCACTCAAAACTGTTATTTTGCCACTTGGACTACTCAATGTTGGACTTTCACGGCACCGGGCCTTGCTTTTTAAGGTGTTACATTTTTTCAAGCAATTCATGACGTAAACTGATTGATAGACAGAATAATCTGGCTATACTCCTCTCTTTTTGTTATTTTCACTATTCTTAGTGGACCCTCTCTAGATTGAGAAGTTTACAAGTTAACCTACATGTCTGTATAAAGTCCACTGTCAAATTTACCTCATACATTATATATTTTGGATGCTAGGTTCTAGCAGATAGGCTTGATATTCCCTGTAAGCTGGTAAAAGGAAGCTACTACACTGGCACTGATGAAGGAGCCGTGAACCTGATCAAGATTGATACTGGAATTGGAAGGTGACGATCTTCTTTTGTAGCATCTCTGATTTTCTTAAACCAAACTTGTTGCTAAAGCAGAAATTGCTTAAGAAAGTTTAATTCGTTCTTTTGTAGTAACCTTGAAACTGTTTTTTGGCCTCCTTAATTTTCATTCTTGGCCGACCCCAACTAGTTTGGAATAAAGGTGTTGTTGATGTTGATGTTGATGATGTTAATTTTCATTCTTGCTGCTTCAGTGGTGACTCTTGTTGAAATTTCTTGGTAAGTTCTGTGTGCCTGCATGCTTCAGGGTGCAGGTTTGCATTGTTTTGGGGGTAGAGTTGTCCACTTCTGTTGCTAGTTAATTTTCAGGACACTCGAAGCACGGTGATGGTGCTTATTAACCATAATTGGCTACTTCCTATCATACCATATTTATGTATACAAAAGCAACAACAAGAATAACAACAAATTATGCCTTATCCGCTAAGTACAGTTCGCGGTATGAATCCTATGTCAGAATTGTGCTAATTCTCTATAATCTCTTAGTTGGTGTATAAAACAAGAAATGTAGCAGAATGGTGTATCATGAGCAGTGACTGTTTCTTGGGTCATAGTGATGTGTCGTAGTGATGTCTGTGGTTTGAAATCTTTTAGTGGCTGGGACAAGTTTTCTTGTAATGCACATTGTCATCTGCTCTTTCTCATCTCAATTTCTGAGTTGATTTCTTCTACCAGTCTATAGAAGTAACTGACACTAGTTTGATTAACGTGTTGAATAGGTGTGGTGAATACATAATCGACTTGATGGGTGCTCCGGGCACTCTCATTCCTACTGAGGTACCTGCAAGTTGCCTACAGGGTTCCGATGTCGAGAGATCGCCTAATTTGCTTGACGCAAGAATTCAAACACTGGCAGTGGGCCTGAACTTTGAGGTACCTTGCCACATTGGCCACTTGAGTACAGAAGATACATCTCGTCCTGGCAATAGCACAGAAGAGGATGAAAGGATCCTTTCTGAAAGAAATCAAACTGAAATATTTGAAAATGATTTTGGGAAACTTCTTCCCTCACTACGTAAATCACGGGAACGTCCACCAAGTATCAGTGGAGAAGCAAGACAATCTCAGAAGGTCAAAGTAAAAGATGTATCGAAGTACGTCATCAGTGCATCAAAAAATCCAGAATTCGCTCAGAAGCTCCATGCTGTTTTGGTGGAGAGTGGAGCCTCCCCTCCACCTGATTTATTTTCGGATGGTGATGGTCGTGAAGTTGGCAAACAGAAAGCGCATGAAAGATGCTACTTGGCTGAAGGACATGAAGGAGGTGTTTTGTCTCAGCATCATCAGGATAAGTTCCTTTCCCGTCATGATCATCATTTACCTTCAGCTGTTGTTGGACCAGTGGAAAGCCCTAGCTGTGCTGGTGAATCAGAAATGAATGCCGTGGAATGTGAAAAGCTTGTAAAGTTGGATAAGGATGCTGCAACTTCTGGCTACTCTTTGTGTTCTGAATCTTCCGATGCTGCAAGGGAAGGGTTTGTGCTTGTTAATAGTGGAATCAGTAATATGATCCAGACTAGTTCTACGATCTCAGGTATGGCTCTCCTTTCTTTGCACTTGGGAATCGCCTTGCATAAGGAATTGATTTAGGAGACCTTCTTTCTATTTCAGGTGATTCTTCTCCAAGCCAAGTTGGCCGGTGCACGACCAGTGGTAATAACTATGACAATGCAGGTGCTCAATCCTCTTTAAAATGGGAAGAAAGAGCCAGAACCAGCGGCGCACATGTGATATACTGCAATGGTCACAGTGAGACAATTAACCCGGCGCTTGGTGGGGATGCAGAATGTGACATTAGATGGGAGGATCTTCAGATAGGTGAACGAATTGGTATTGGTAAGAAGTTCTACACTTTCTTTGTCGGTCCTGTTGGGAGGACGGAAAATTCATAGAGATTTTTTTCGAATGCTGGCTACATGTGTATGGCTTTACTGTATGTCGAAGATCATTGTGTTACAATGAGATGTCTATCTTGCATCTTGACCAATTACATTCCGAGCTCAGCATTTATTGGCTATTAAGAGTCCTTATTTGGTATTTTCACCACATTGTTCTCTGCGATCTAGTTTCCTTTGGTGTGGAATTGAACTTTCTTGTGCACTTTTGGTTTTTCATTCACTGGCCATATTTTCTCTCCTTGCTTGAGCAATGAGTGCTTCTATTCATAATGCTGTTTTCTTAATCCTTAGTTGTTCTCTTTCCATGTGTTAGTCTCTGGAATTGATTGAACATGTGATGCATTTTGTCATCTGTATAAAAACCTTCAAAAGTGGGTTCATTTGGCATTTTTCATGTCTACGTTAATGTGATTTGGCTAGAGTATGTAATGGCATATTGTTCAAACTGAAATTAAGGAGAAAATTACGAAGGTTCATTAAAACTGATTGGATGAAAGGCACGTATCTATTTCTTCTTTCAGAAGAAGGCATCTTTCTTTCTGTATTTGATTGTGTGGGTATGCTGTCCTCCATTTTGCATCGATATGATGAAACTGACATCTTTGAGTATAGTACAATTTGTAGTTTTACACACTTCAAATTGTCAAAGATCACATTAAAGTTTACGAGGAGGTTTCTATCTTTTCGGAAGCTTAATTATACCTTAGTATGCACATAGATGAGTAAATTACGAGCTGTAGTGGAAGATTTGGTATTCAGGCCGCCTTCAAAACCTTATCCCTTTTGTCTCTATACTTTGGTAAGTTAGGGCAGTTCGCTTGAGCTGCTCAACTGCCTCTTAGCTCGGTGCCTATGATATGTCATCTCCGCTTGTGCTCAGCCCTTTGGGAATCCCTTGGCTTTGGCTTCAGTCTTTATTTACCTTTTTTACAATCCCAGGAGAGAGCTATTGATTTGCAAAAACTACTTGCCCTTAGGCTTTAAAGCTCTCTGAGAGCGCTTACCCTGCGCCTTTGGTGACATATCCTTAAAGTGAAGGGTGAGGTCCAAACGAGGAAAGTGTTACCCAGTCTCCTAGAGATAAGAGAATATTGGGAGATGAAATGCTTCAGGAACTAGCAAGAAATGCATTGGCTAGTATCCTTTGATCATTGTCTCGGCATTCTTTGTTGGTTTTGAATTTTGGTTGCCGGGAATTTTCTTGTGAAATTATAGGATATAGCTAGCACAAGGGCTTCTTGTTTAGTTTTGCTGAATGATTATATTTGGGGAGCATATTCTTGCCATACTGAGAATTGTTGAATTTGAACGTGAAATTTTAGAACAGTAATGTGCTTGTTCTCAATAACTACACTTTTAATACTAGTAATGGGTTCTGCTCATGTTTTATCTTGCAGGATCATATGGGGAGGTTTATCGAGCAGAGTGGAATGGGACTGTAAGTACTAGTTCTTCTCACTGTCATGATTGTTCATCATTAGTCGATACCAGCCTTTTGTTTAGTCAGATTTATGGTGATTTATGTCACTTAAAGACTAAAATCTTTTCAGTTGTGTCAAGCAAAAATTGTCATGAAATGCTTCTCAATCCCTTAAGAAATTCTTGGCCTGTTACTAATGAACTTCTTTTTCTTTATGTATGACATTTATAGTCACAATTGCTTGGTTTTATGGTCTGCATGTAATTTTGGTTGTGTGTCCTGTAATGATGTTCTTGGCATTGTATCCGATGACAGGAAGTTGCTGTAAAGAAGTTTCTGGATCAAGATTTTTCGGGGGAAGCATTGGCTCAATTTAAATGTGAAGTAAGTTCAATTCCTTGAATTTCATTACCGTATCAGTCCCGTCATGGGATGAAACTGATCAAACTTTATGTTTTCTTTCAAGGTTGAAATCATGTTAAGGTTGCGGCATCCCAACGTCGTCCTTTTCATGGGAGCAGTTACACGGCCTCCTCATTTTTCTATATTGACAGAATTTCTCCCTAGGTTCTCTCCGTTCTTGACTCTGTGAAATTAGTGATAGCTTCATACTATAATTTTAGTCTTCCTTCCAAATGTTTATATGTTCAATGACTGATTCCTTCACATGATATTTTGATGTTGCGTGCTTACATTACAATTCTTTTGCTTAGGGGAAGTTTATACCGGTTACTGCACCGTCCCACTCCTCAACTTGATGAAAGGAGGCGAATGCGAATGGCTCTTGATGTGGTATGGGATTGTCCTACTAACCTCCCTCCTTGCCTCTCCCTCTCCTCCCTCACCTCATGATCTCCCAGTGCGGGGTAGTGTGATCTCGTTCCAGTTACATGTGCATGTTCCAATTGCCTGCTTGTCTTAGGCCAGCATATCTGCCGCAAGTCTCTGCAAACACACATTGTTATGTCAAATATCTGTCACATCCATGACCTCCTTCTCACCTTTCTTCCTGGGCCTTGTTTTCTCCTTGGTGGCAGGCGAAAGGGATGAATTACTTGCACACAAGCCACCCAACTATTGTGCATCGAGATCTAAAATCTCCGAATCTCCTCGTCGATAAGAACTGGGCTGTTAAGGTAACATTAACAAGGATTGGACACTTCTTCCCACTTCAGCACTCTTATCTTAAATTTAAAGCAACATATAAGATATGTCATTTTGCCTTTCCAGGTTTGTGATTTTGGCTTGTCACGGATGAAGCACCATACTTTTTTGTCCTCAAAGTCCACCGCTGGGACGGTAATGTCAATGGTGACATTTATTTAGGCCTAGTGCTGTATTGTCCAACACCCCCTAGCGATGAAATGAAATCATGAGAACCATTTGTGCTATCCCAATGACGAAGTCTTCTTTTGTTACAGCCGGAGTGGATGGCACCAGAAGTTCTAAGGAATGAACCGGCCAACGAGAAGTAAGTGCAGATGGTGTTGCCATGTTCCATTTCTATAATCTTTTTATTTCACTGCTGGATTTGTCAGGTGAACATGTTGCTTTTTTTTTTTTGGCAGATGTGATGTGTATAGCTTTGGAGTGATACTGTGGGAGTTGGCAACCTTGTCTATACCATGGAAGGGGTTGAATTCGATGCAAGTTGTTGGAGCTGTTGGTTTCCAGAACAGGCGTCTTGAAATCCCAGAGGAAATTGACCCCCCTGTTGCACAGATAATACAAGAATGTTGGCAAACGTAAGTCGTAAGCCTAAAATTTCTCCAATATATCTAATCAATATGAAGATGTGGATTATCTGATTGAGAATGGTTCTTGAAATTTCCCACGCAAGATCTTATATGAGTATTTTTTCTTTTTTTTTGGTCGGAGGATCTTATATGAGTATACATATCTGTTTATTTTAGTTGTGTTATTCTTACTTTTACCAATGTTTTGAACGACAAAGTCGTTTATCTTGTAACCGGAAGTTGTCGTGCTGGAGCTCCCAATCAATCTTTGCTGCTTTCGCTCAACAATTGACTAGGAAGTTGCCTCTTGCAGGGAGCCACATTTGCGGCCTTCTTTCACTCAGCTTATGTACCGTCTTAGACGTCTCCAACGGTTGGTTGCTGACAGAAAGAATTCTACCAGTTAACATTACTGGGGGATTGTTGCTCCTGTAATACTCATAGTCAGACAGATACGTTCGATCCTCGGCTCGAAGAGCCGGAGGTAGAAGTTTTCGTTCGGCAAAAGGACCTACTGTAGAGAGAGCGTACTTTTTATTCGTGAGGTGCTGGCCCAGTCAAAGTGGGGGCACGTGCACTCTCCATTCAGCAGCACAAGGTGGACATCCTCTTAAATGAAGCAGGCTGCAAAAGTGCAGTGGAGGATTCCCACTTGGAATGTGCTTTTGTTCTATTACTATTACATGCAACTGTCAATTCTCATGTAAGAAAGCGTACGAAGCAAGATCAATGCAAAAGGAAAAAAAAAGGTACAAAACAAACAAAAGAAAATGAAAAAAAATAAAAGGTCATTAAAGTCATGTAACCTGTAGAGATCTTACTTGTGAAGTGTAAACTTTCGATCTCTGCAGGGTATTGTGAAAATTGAATGGGAAAGAAAAAAGGGACGTTTGTTTTAGATGATGCTTTCTCGTCTTTGCTTTTAGCGCAGATGTAAGACCCTGAGCCCAAAGTAGGAAGTCTGGTCTGATTGGGATGTGAAAAGATTGATAGATGAACGATTATTGGAAGTCCTTTAGACAGTACAAGATTTTTTTTTAAAAAAAATAAGTACAGTTTCTTCAGCGTGAACTTTTGCCGGAATATCGTAGCATAAGATAATCGTTCATAAACTCTATTGATAGGAAGAATCGTATTGGTTAGACTCTTAAGGAATTCTACTCCAAGAAACATAAAATAGGAAACGTGGACAAGAAGACCCGCGCCATGCTCATCCGGATTGGAGAGAGCTCGTTGTCAGGCCGGGAAGACTAGAATTTGCCAATTTCAGTCGTACCTGTGAAGGATAATACCTCAAGGTTTCTGCCTTCTTGGTGCTCCCAAGTCAGTAGGCTCCGGCTTTCGCTTCTTCCCCAAGGAATGCTCAACCTTCCTATCACC
This sequence comes from Rhodomyrtus tomentosa, assembly GCA_028455895.1. Taxonomy (NCBI): domain Eukaryota; kingdom Viridiplantae; phylum Streptophyta; class Magnoliopsida; order Myrtales; family Myrtaceae; genus Rhodomyrtus; species Rhodomyrtus tomentosa. Next base: position 41,528,274 of record JAPCWY010000004.1, read on the forward strand.
GGGCAGGGCGTGAAGCCTCACCGTGTTTTCGAAACTGACAAATGCCACTTCAAGGACCGCTCCTCGGAACCAGGCTTAACAATTGACCGCATAGCAAAGTATCATGTGTTGGCTTTGAGCTTCCCTCGCCCTCCCACCAAACGAAGACGGATTGCCCACGTCATTCATCTAATTCAACTTCAACTCTTGCTGGTACTGCTTAACGCGCTTTTCGCGTTTTCTCTTGCCAGGACCTCTACCATGAAAGCTACTGAAAAACGACTGGAAAGCTTCCTTCATGGTTACCGTTCGACCAAACTCATACGTACATCCAATGGGGATCTCTCTCTCTCTCTCTCTCTCTCTCTCTCTCTCTCTCTCTCCCCTCCATCATCCAAGATGCCTATTAGCTTGCTCTTCTTCTCATCCGCTTTTAGACCACCCAAACCCGTGGCTTCTTTGAGCTTCCCCCGTTGCTCAAGCAGCTTCAGAGCAGCCGACAACCTTTACCCAACACGGCATCACGAATCATCTCGTCGGTCACAATCTTCTCCTTTTCCTCATTCCCAAGTCCTTCATCATCGTAACCAAGTTCTTCCAACTTTCAATCTGGCCTCCAGCCTCATCTTTTCCTTCACCATCAGATGTTGCTACCGGTGCTTCATTCCTGAAGAGTCTTCCGGATCAGGCTCCCAAGGTTCTTCATCACTTCCTGAGGCCTCAAACAAACTGTTCTGTTTCTGTGAGCACCCATCCTGTTTTCCTGTGCGTCTCCAGCTCCAAGACTCTGGCTTTCTATGCTTTGCACGCTAGGACCAGGAGCACTAGTGGCACGGAGAGCAATCGCTTGGGGACCAAAACCAATGTCCCGGCTCTCCAACACCTTCACCATGTCAGGAATGACTTCGTTTTCGGCATGCTCCATCTCGACAGTAAAGAGTCTGCTCCACCGGCTTCATCAGTGGCCAATCAGTAGGAGGGAGGCGTTCCTATAGTACGATGAGTCTCAAGGTAGTGAACCCTATTCCATTTTGGCATATGAAGGGTCTCGGCGGAGGAGCAAATAAGTTTAGGTTTGCATCGTGCTCCAGTGTGAAGACTCGCTAAAATTTCCACGACTTTCACTGAATAGAAAGAATGACCACTGCACGCATATGTTGCTGGAATCCTGCTTCAAGGTTGATCAGGAAACCTTTTGACTAAGAAACATATAGAACTCAATATTCTACTTATGATACGAAAAAGGAAATTCACATCAAATTCCTGATTGTTCTCAAGTCTAAATGCATAGAATTCTAGTCCAAGTAAAGCTCTTCTTGAATTGATTAACAGTAATCGACCAAACAAAAAATCACAATTGATGCAACAGAGCTTCCACATTTAGCGAAGCTACGTGCCATGGCCAGCAAATTGCCTAGACCACTCCACCTTCAACGTTAGCTTTTTCTCTTTTAGAAGAAAAATTAGGAATGAAAGAACGTAGTATTTGATAGCTTTTTCTCTTTTTGTGAGGCTTTTGCCCTGTGTATATACCAAAACAAGAAAACATTGAGAAACAGAGTCAAGCTATGGAATTGGAAACTATGTACAAGGCTTTCAAAGGAAGGGTTGACCAAGAGCGCAATGATCTTTGTGGAAGGTCCAAACTATGACATTCAACCTGCTATTGCCTAGTCAACGAGGAAAATTATGTACACAACTTAACCAAAGGCAGATTGTTGGCGAAGAAATATGCCGTTATGAAATTGATGACTGCGCCTCAACTAGGAGCGCAAGCTATGAAATTCTCTCGACAAATGGGTCGAGTGACTGGAATCCAGGCTTTTCTCTTTGATTTTCCTGTTCTCTTCACTTTGAGATCCTTCTATTATACCACGACTCAGTGCGCAACTGACTTCAAGCATATATCCACGAATGTCACACTCTAAGCGGAGCGGGAAAAAAAAGCATCTGCCTCCTCATAAGTTTCCCTCTCTGCCTTGGTCGCTCAGATCACTGAGTAAATGGCTGCACTTCCGTCCGCAGAATCAAATGACTAAGTGGAATCTGCTCTAACCTCAAAAACTGTCTCCAACTCACAGAACTCGGCCAATCTATATCTGCTGCAATGAGGCTGTTCATGCGAGGCAAACATTTGATGGCGCCATCCAGTATATTGGGACCTCAGAGCACCTTTATACAAATCTAAAAGCAAATTCTGAAGTGCCATGAGAATCCACTAGAGCTTTCAGTCCTCGACTACAGTATTGAAAACAAAACTTGGAAACACGGTGGTGACATTCCTGGAAGATAAAATTTAGCGTAAGCAGTTAGGTCCATACTCAAACTCCCATGGTCAATTAATAAGTGAAAAGGCTCTTGAAAAAGAAAGGAATGGCAATGAAGAGTGTGGAAACAGTGACATGCAAAACAAGGAGAGAGAGAGAGAGAATGAAGACATACTTCAAGTATGGAAGGGTCATGTTCTTCAGAAGAGCTGGATATCGTAGCACAAAAGCCTTCCATTCATCTTTGCTGATCCTACCATCCATGTCGGCATCTGCATCAGCAAATGTCTGCAAGAGGAATATGCCTTCTGTGAGGATGAGGTTGTTGGCAAAGGTGAGGAGAAAATGAGAAGGAATACAATGCATTGCTTTTAGTGTGGTCTATATTACTTTGTCAATAATAGCCTCAAGGAGGTCCTCAGACAGACTCGTCTCTGATTCCATCAATATTGCGATAACCATTTGCTTAACCTGAAAACAATGGAGGCAAATGAGCTTGTTGCCTATATGTCCGATACATCTGCAATCAGGATGCGTAACATACTCACCTCTTCTCGCTCAATATAACCCGTTTGTCTGAGATCATACAACCTGAATGCAACTGCAAAGCATAGATATATTACCATCAACACGAAATTACTCTGCTGCAACAAAATTAGTAAAACATGTATTGAATCCTTACAATCTATTTTGTCTTCCGTTGGAGCACAAGGATGAAAGACACTGAGTGCATGGACAAACTCTTCAAATTCAATGACTCCATTTTTCTTTTCATCAAAAACATCAAAGACCTAGGAAAGAAATAAAACACAAAAAATACATCATCAAAGAGATAGAAGGCAGCCAAGAAAGGATTAGCACTGCCACCCACATCCCAACATCCTTTGAATCTAACATGAAACATCATTGGTGGCAATAGTTTTTGCTCTATTTAGTGGTTACTTTGGGGGGGGAAAAACAAACGTGGCATCTTCGCCCCTTGATGCACATAGTAACACTACTTTTGGTCCAGGAAAGCTTTACACTGACACTATGCGAATAGCTGAAAATATCAATGCTCATGAAAACATAAATCAAATCTTCAGAGAGTTAAGAACCGATGTTCTACCATCCATGAATGAACCCCATTTACATGTACAGAATACTAAAGACCAATCAGTTTGGAGCAGTTATCGTAACAAATGAGAGAAAAGATGGATAAGAGTAATCAAGATTACTCACCCGGTCAAGGAAAAGGTTCTCCCCTGAAGCAGTCTGGAACAGAGCTAACTGAAGCTCCTCCTGTGCCCAACAGGTGTTTCACAAGTAACAGTTGGTAAGAGTATAGCATGCTTACACGAAGAAGAAATCGTGCAAATCATACTATAAGCATGGATTGGTCAATCTAGCTAAAGGAAATCCAGAACTTCCCTCCAAAGGACTCAATAAATAGAATTTAGGAAATACAGCCGATCAAATAAATAACTGGATGAAACATGTATGGCAAGTACCAAACAGTGTGCGGCAATTTACCTTGTGTATAAGACCATCATCAATGATTGAACTGCTCAATTTCTTGAACAGCTCATGCAACGCTTCCACCTCGTTCACCGTAACTGCGAAGTAACAAACATAACTATCATATCTCTGTTTTCACATACACGACACAGTTCAAGAAATGCGCACACTTGTTAGAGTAACTGCAAACAATTGCCGCCAGATTTTCACTTATTAGACGCACAAAAGCGCGAGAACTCGCATGCACAGAGAAAAGGAAAGAACCGAAACACGCAAAGGATCATTTCAAAATAAGTGAGCATTGTCGCAAATCCACACTTCACCCCAGGTGATAAACGCTGACCGTTTCTATGGATGAGGAAATTCTTCCCGAACACCTTGTGACGGACATAATTAAAGGAGGAGAAAAACAAAAGGAATCGCCAGACAGATACGAAACAGAGAGACAGACAGACATGTTGTCTCATCCGCGAGGCGAGCCAGATCTCTGAAATCACGGCTAAATCTCTTGGGACTCGGCCGGCACTCGAAGCATTCGAGCAATGTGAATATGAAAATCTCGCAAATCGCCACAAACGGTATGAAACCCGCGCAGATCCGCTCGCCTATTGTCAGGGAGCTCCATCTCTGCAACAACCACAAAAGAAAATGATGAGCGAGCGCGATTCAACGTCCCCCGATCTCACGAGCACAGCAACACACAGCGACAGAATATACAAAATCAGTCCGGCAATCAAGCCAGAGATTAGAAAACTCAGCGCCGGAGCGTGTAAAATTATCTGCGTGCCGAGGGATTGAAGCATGCGAAAACACGTCGGAACACGTCTCTATGAACACGGGTTATTCCCTGAACAAGCTCCGCAGGCGAAAATTGCGATTGAATCTCGAGCTTCGGCTTCCCGCGCTCATACTTCAAGCAATGAGATAAGAGTGAGAGATAGAGAGAGAAAGGGAGATTACCGAGGAAGCATTGGTTTTCATTGGCGCGTGGTAAAGCTCACGGAAGCCGGAGAATACGTTCTCTCTCTGCAACCTATCTCGTCTCGCACGCGCACAGCGAGAGAGGCCTCTGATCCATCCTCTTCCTCGGCCGTAGGTGAAGCCGAGCCACGTGCCGTGACGCCTTCTCTCGCCGTTCGCATTCGCCGAACGGTGATGGTTGGCGAGTCAGAGACGGAGGCTCGCGGAATCCCCGCGTTCCTCGCGTTTATTCATGCGAGGAAGACCTGCCCATTCAAACCGTGTAGTTAGAACCGACCCGTTAACTGCGCCCATAGTTTTGGATTCATTTTTTTCGAAACCAGCCCGGAACTGGGGTTCGGGTCGGTTCGGAACCGAAATATTAAAAAAAAAAAAAAAAGGTGAAGGGAGGAAGAGTGGTTTGGCTATTCACTTCCCCAAGCGGGCGATTCAGGTTACACCTTTTTGTGGAACCGAGCCATCTTTACGGGTCTCCTCGAGTATGCCCCTATTCGGAACGATTTGCGTTTTGTTTTCTTGGAATTTGTATTTATTCGCATCGAGGGTTGCCACGTCGGCTTCGTGTCTTTTAGGGAGGTTTCTATTTCGATCTCTTTTTTTTTTGGTTGAAATTTCGATCTAATTTAGATTTTAGTTTTCCGCAAGTATGTTTTTAAGTTTTGCTCTTCTCGGATCTCGTTGATGAATAAGTGCAGTTTCGAAATTCGAAAGAGATCAGAGAAATTTCGTGTGGATTTCACTCTTACAAATGTAAAATCTATGCTCATTCAGCCTTTTTGCTCTGCTCTGTTATGGTGCCGGAGATGCCAAATTTAGGCACGCTCCGTTGAAAGTCAAAACTATAGCAACGAATAAAGTTCATGTGTTCATTAATGAAGATAGATTCGGTAATCGGCCATCGATTATGGTGTGAATAAAACATAAATGTGCTCTTTGAGCAAGAGAATAACTCACAAATGTGCTCTTGGGGCTATATCGGTTTGCTTTTATTGAAGAGTGTTTTTTAGGCATTTTAGTGTTCTTTTAGTATGCTTGCTCTCTAATGGTATTATCATCATGAGAAAAATAATAACCTATAATGAATAACCTGTTGGGACCAACGTATAATCACAACGAAGGAAAATTGTGACGCGAAATTTTATCTTGGTTCACACTAAAATTAGGGCTACATCTAATAGAGATTTCACTATAATTAGCAAATCGTCCATCTCGTTACCTTACTCAATTACAAGCGAAAAAAAGTATATTTAAGAGTAGCTATTCATGAGCCCAAGCCTAAACTACTAATGAAAAATTAGGGGCTTAATTTATGAGCAATACTCACATGCTTTTCTGTAGCAGAGGAGTAAAACCACACCCCGACATAACTCAGGTATGATGCTTGAAATAGCATAGTTTATTAACCTATTAAGAAAGACAAAAAAAAGATTGCCGAATTTCTCCGACGGCGAAATACCTTTCACCAAAAGTAGTCCTTTCGCTTTTAAATAGGTGAAAAAAGGTTCTATGACAATTTCGAGCATGAATAGTTCATACGAGTATGGTAATTTGTGATTCAATTCCAAACGACACGTTACAAACATAAATTGAATTGGAGTTTAACTCGACAAATGGTTCAAGGAGTATAGCTATCACAAACAAACCAATGCAAACACATTTTGACCAAGTTTTGACTCGGTTGGTGTTAACCGGAAATTAACTCGATGATGAAACACCGAAGATAAAGATACACATCAGAGTTTGATTTGATGACGAGAATCTAAAAGTTACACATAAGAAATTTAAAGTTCACTATAAGAAATGTGATGATATTTGAAGGAAAACATTTAGTTTTTTAAAAGAGGTCTCCGAAGAGTACGATATGGCTTTTAAAGTCTGCAATCAACGATGATTGACAGGGATTACGGAAGGAAGTTACAAACATAGTTTCTCAAGAAAAGTTATATGTAGATGTTGCAAACGATTACCCAACAGTTACAAAACGGTTATCGACAGTTTCTTCGACTCCACTAGGTAGGTTATCAAATGTTTCTTCAATTCTAGTACCTTAACGATTTTCTCAATTTTACTATCTTGATGGTTGCTTTATTGAGGATTGCTTTCAAAATTGTCGATGCTTTCAAGTTGTCATGTCATCGCATTATCGATAATTTTATTCACAAATAACCAAATACTATACTCACTGACTACGTTTATCACGTCACGATAATAACAAAAAGTTGGTCATTTTTTTGTGTAAACAATATAATTAACTTTTTTCAGTAATTTTCCAATGCATCCACGCCTTCGTGCATTGCCTAGAGGAACTCGAGGTTTAGATGATGCAAATCTTGGTTATCCAGCTCTAGCATCCTAGTACCGTGGTGGCTCGAAGGTGACGTGCTCGCTTATAATGAGCGGTACTTCTATCTCAGGTATAGAACTCCTGTAATAACGCCCGAGGTGGCCCATAGGAGTGATCGATTTTAAGGCAAGTCGATCCCCATCTTGAATCGAGAATCGGACCGGATTGAATGTATTCTCAATCCATTTAACTAGGAGCTGACTCACCTTAGAACTAGACCAGAAGGTCTAGGAAAATGGTGGGATTACATCTTTTAATGTGTTATTTTCTTTATCTGGAGATCCTAAATATATTAAAAGTTGTTATGGTGTAAGATGAAATTACTAATCACAGTGAAATTACTGCTTCGCCTGGTTGAATTGAATAAAAAAAAAAAAACCTCTTTGCCACTTTCGTCAGTTCGGTTTAATTCCACCTTGGTAATTGGAAACTAAATCAATTCCTGCAAAGAATCAACTTGACCCAATTAGTCCGGTCCCATCCAATTTAGTTTTCAAATGGGACCTAAGGCACACTCCTAGTGGGGTCGATGCGAACCAAAAGATGGAGAGAGAGAGAGAGAGTACTTTATTAATCTCACTTTTCGTACGACCTTGAATCGTCATGACTATAAAGCTCGTCACATGCTGCATGAAACATGATTTCACTCCGAATCAGTCAATTGAGAAATCCCTAACTTATTCTCTGAGATCACGTTGCATCTATGTCTTAAGAGTGGGCGATAATTGAAAGAAGCTTCGGATTAAACCTCTTTGGTGACTAAGGGAGACCACAACAAACATTCTCCTCTTTGGCTCTATTTCTGGCAAGAAATAGATTTTTCTATTTCTATTCCTTAGACGAGTATCTCAGCCAATAAAAGTACTTGATAAATACACAAAATTTCTATTTTCGGAACATAAATTCGTTCGGTAACATCATAAATTTTATATTATTTTACTATTTAAAAATAAAAAATTATTATTTATATTTTACTTTGATGATGGCGGTGCCGACCGGCAATAGTGATCGTCGATGGGTGTCGGCTGTCAAGCGACGAAGGTGGAGGCAGCGACCAGCGGTGGGTGGAGGTCGAGGCCGGCGGTGGGCGGCAGAGGTCGCCGATAGGTGGAGGCGGCAGCCGGGGAGTTGCGACCGACGGTGGGCGACCGGTGAGCGACAGAAGTCGCTGGTGGGCGGAGGCGGCGGCCGTCAGTTAGGCAGCGGCCGACTGTGAGGCGATGGGCGATGGGCGATGGAGGTGACCGGTGTAAGCCCTAACACCCTAACTTATTTCTATTTTATGTTTCAAAAACAAAAAAGTAACTTTTTTTCTACTATATTTATTTTTAGCCAAAAATCTAGCTTGACAATAGAAAAATTAAATTGCGTTATCAAACTCATTTCTATTCCAAACCCGTTCACGGAACAAAAAAAGAAAGAAAAAAGAAAAATAGTGAAACACTAATGTTAGCGTGCATTGCCAAAAGAAATTTCTAGTTTTGAGGTTGTTTTTCCCCAATTTGATAAGTTAAAAAAACCTAATTTACAACTCAAGAAGTATTTTTTGAACCAAAAAAAAAAACTCACAAAGTTTTTCTCATATAACATTCTTTTCACTACGCACTCATCTCTTTTTTATCACACCGACCTTCATCGCCGCCCATTGCTAAGCGCTGATACCCACCGTCGTCTCTGAAACCACCAACCATCGCCATCTCAACCATCGGCATCCACTGCCCACTGTTGCTTACGACCATCGCTCGCCACCACCCACTTCCGACCGTGATTGTTGACAATCGCCGTCGATGACGACCACCACCTTGAGCCAGCCATCGGAGTAAATAATAATAAAAATTATTTTTAAAAAATTAAAAATTTCAAAACTAGAGTATAAATTTTTCGACCGCGATAATAATTTTTTATATGAGATTTTATGTTAGTAATGTTTCAAAAATAGAAAATTTTCACCATTGCCAAACAAATTTCTATGATCATATATCAACTTCTAAAATTGAGGAAAAGTAAAAATAAATCAATTTCTAATCATGAGTCGATTTTTTAAATAAAATAAAAGTGTCATTATGCGCGCCAGAATATTCTTAATGTTAATTATCCTTTATTAATCTCACTTTTCGTACGAACTACAGTTGCCTGCTGCACGAAACATGATTTCACGCCGAACCATTCAATCGAAAAATCTCGAACTTATTCTCCGAGATCGGGTCGATGTCTTGAGAGGAAAGAACGGTGAACCAGTGGACGGTACTTGAAAGAAGCTCCGGACAGAAGCTCTTTGATAACTAATATTTTTTTAATGTATACCGTCGAATGCGACCGTCCCGCCCGGGTCGGCTTCCCAACAGAGGCGAGACAGTCGCCGGCCGCCGATTGGACGATTTCCGAATTCTCTCTCCTATGATTGGGACGGGGCGGTGCAGCGGCATTTTAAAATTGTCAATGACTTGCGCGCTTGTGGCCTCCGTGGGACTGTGGATTAAGACAGGTCGGTAGTACAATCATTAATGTTAATGGCTAAGGTTGGCCGCCTTGGCCTTATCGTGGCCCCGAAATTCGTGGATCCTAGCCAACATTGCACGTGGGGCCCACTTGATTTTTCTTCTTTTGGTCGAACACTCGATTTTTTGGAATAAAAGAATTCGGGCCAATCTCGGGACCCGAAGAAGCCGCCCAAGAAGTAAGATGGCCCGCCCCGCCCGGCCCCCCGTGGGGATCTCGACGGGACTCGCCGCCTGCCGACGATCGATGCACTCCGCACCTACGCGTGCCACGTCAGAGGCCTGGGCTTTGTCGGCGTTTCTCCGTTTCTTGATGACTTTTTTTTTCCCCTCTTGTCTAGGCAGGGGGAAAAAAAATCAAAACAGATTATATATTTTTCGGGCTGAGGGATAATCATTCTTAAGCATGATGATCACAGAAATAATCCATGAACTTTCGCTTCACATGCAAATGCCGCCCTTGCATTTTTTATTTATTCAACGTCATCGCGATAAAAAAAAATTGTAAGGAAAGAGGAATTCTCAGGTTGTTTTTTTAGCACCAAAGCCAATTAAGTACTGATATATTTTCGAAAACATTATCCAAAAAAATAATCTACGACAGTATAGGTCGCGCTATATCAGCGATTTTCTATCGAAATTGATCGGATTGACTGAATACACAAATACACTCTAGGACTCAATTAACCAAATTTTTTTAATGAATCCGCATAATTACAGTATGTTAAAAAAATTAAAATATTTTTAATTTTTGTTTTGGGGACTTCAAATTTTTTGGTCGGTGAGGGTATGCTTTAAAATTTCATGTGGCCTGAGTTGAGAGAGTCTGCGAAGGTTGAACGTTACGCACAAGACCAATAAGAATCAAAATTACATTATTAAATAGGGTTAATATCATGAAAACCTCTAAACTGATACACATGTGATAAATTTACTCTAAATTATTTTTTTGACCACTGAAAATTCTAAACTAGTACACCAGTGATAAATTTATCCCAAATTATTTTTTTACAATAAAAAACTTCAAATTGTTATACTTGTGACAAATTTACCCAAAACTGATACGGTTATGACAAATTTATACTCCGTTAATTTTCGTTAAATTTAACTGTCAAATTGCTAAATTCATGACACATGACAGTAGATGGGTATATCAATTTGAGAGTTTTACTCTATGTTTGTCAAAGATTTATCAATTCGAGAGTTTTACTCTCTGTTTGTCAAAGATTTATTAATTTGAGATTTTTTGTGATATTAAATCAATTTAACGGAGGATAAATTTATCACATGTGTACCGATTTAGGGTATTTCGTGTAAAAAGAATTAGTTTATGGGTAAATTTCTCACATATATACTAGTTTAGGGTTTTGGGTGGTCAAAAAATTAATTTAGGCTAGATTTATCACATGTGCATCAATTTAAGATTTTTCATGGTATTAATCTTATTAAACATGTTATTTTTTACTAGAAATTAGTCGGATACTTTTCATTGAAAATTGATCTTTGATTTTTTTTTTTTTTTGTGAAATGGGTTTAGTGGCAATTTGAACAGGAATTGAATTGCGTAACGAGTATAAGAACAACTAGATCTAAAAGGGCATGGAATTGCAGGTGTCGAAAACAGAAATAATTGGTCAGCAAAAAAACGTTTTTATTATCGACAACAATTGGAGACGATGAGAATGTCCTTCGTTTGTTTGTCTTTTTGTGAGCGGTGGAATCGATTATTTTCTATGAATATATTTTTTCGAATTATTCTTAAAACGTGTTATAAACGACTGTGGATATATACATTACCCAAAAACAAAAAAAATGGATATAATTTTTGTGGTGTTGAATGAACACGTGTTACATATCGACTTGCGGACGATGAAACGTCGTTGTCTTTCGGCCATAAAAATTGGTTGCGTGAAGGTCGACGTGGGCACGATGAAAATGATATGAAGCGACGAGGAATCGGTGGGTCATTGTTTTCGATGTTTTATCACCAAAAGCAAACCTCGAACGCGCTTTAGCTTCCTGGGTCAAACGATCCAGCTCGAGGTCGTGTGAGGATTAATTTCTGCACGTGGCGTTAATGATGCGTCGATCAACGGCTGTGGGTCATTTCTAGCCAGCGGAGGGTAATTTTTATTTTTATTTTTTTAAAATTCCATCTAACCTGAACATTGCGACTTCCTATCGGCCAATAGGTAACTTGCACCAAAACTATAATGCAAAATGAACATCAGGACGACATGAGGGTGCGAAGATCCTTTCTACACCAAGTTTGAACGATGAATTTGGAAGTGCCGTGTGCAAAAGAGATTTTGCTGGTTCTAAAGCTAAATTAAACAATCCGGGTATTTTTATTGGATTATCGGTTGGTGCCATAAGCTTTTCTACACACTAACGGAAAAATCATTGCGGGGCCCAATTGGTAAGGATTAAAAAATTCATTCATTTTTCGAGGTATTTCGTATGGTAATCATAAATATAAGTTGTAAACATTTTAATTGTGTCAATCTAATCTTAAATCTTTTAATTATTTGTCGATTGATCCTTCCGATCAATTTTGATCACAAATTGATGACGGAATCACTAATCGTGCAGGCATGGATAATTTTGATATATTGTCTCCCGTGCCAATTCATCGATGAATTGATTGGAAAATCCGCTCGAGATGTATGAACCGCAATCACCGAAAAATTTGGTGGCATTAGGACATTGAAGTTGAAGTTTAGTGATATGGTCGCAAGAACTCGCCGAGCTTCGAATCCCACCGATGGAACAATCGAATAGGATCGTGTTCATCCCTTGCATCCACAAGCGGATCTTATTTATCGATTAGGATGATGTCATCCCAAACCATACAGCTATGAATTCCTATCCGATTACGTGCCATTTGCTTTCGGATGTATTATACATGTCTGACGCAACCCTTTCTTTGTACGATCGGGCAAAGCAAAAGACACGATTACATATATGAATTTCTATCCGATCATATGTCATCACGATGTTCTTCCATTCCTTCCTTCCTTCCTTGTCCTTTTGTTGTTTGTCCTCTTATGAAGACTCAGTAAAACCCAGGCGAGTCGAACCCTAAAATGATCCGATCCAAATAGACTCGTTTAATCCACTTTTATCCTATTTATTATAATACAGATATAGCGATACGTGCCCAACCCAGCCGGTATTCCTAAAATACTTTCGTATTTAATTCAATTTAATAAAATACATATTCAAATCGAGGTGAGAGTACGGAATGCGTGAGTGCAGGATTGAGTGGGGACAAGAAAAAAACATGAAGAGAAAGCCATGGATGTGGGTCAAGAAATTAATTTATGACCCATTTTAACAAGTCTAGTAGTGACATGAAATGATGCACAGACCCATTTTCGCTCCTCAAGTTCTCAACAATTGTTTTTATTTATGGAAAGAGGTACGGGCGTTGATGCTATTTCGGCTCGTTCTTGCTGGAGAGAGAGCCGACGATCGAGCTACTTAGCACGTGGATGTTTCGTGCTTTTGGGTCTTGAGAAAGATGCGTATTGCACCATGTCGAAATACGTAGGTAAAACCCTCAAACTGTCACTCAGCTTCTATTACAAATTTTTTTATTCACGAAGTTAACAACTAAATGAAAAGTTGGTATATCTTGGAAGAGTTTTACCCCTTTTGGGTTTTTAAAAAAATAAAAAATAAATTCCCTAATTTTTCAAATTTGGACCAGAGGGTTTTCAAAAGGCCTAGAAGGAGCAATTCGGGCCCAAGGCCCATATTCTAAAATAGAACCAATGGTCCAAATTCGGGAGACATTTGGTCCCAAATATATTTGTTCCATGAAGCCCATCTTCACGTGAAATTATATTCGAGTCTTCCCCCTGTAATTCGCGGTTTATCTCGGGTGCAAATAGGCCATGTCAAGCGTTTGCTTGTGAAGAGGAACTAGAGATAGGTCGGTTTTCGATTCGGGTTTGGTTCCCCTAGAGAATTGGGGAGCGGGAACCGGGGATCGGACCAGACCAACTGGCCCTGTCCGATCCGGTTCCCGGGCGATACAATAAAATCGGTTCCCCACTTGCTGTCATTGAGGTGGCCGATTCAAAGGAAGAAGATTCCGGCGTTGTTGGAGAGGGAATTCCATCTCCACTTGCTAAAATTGAGGCGGTCGATTCGAAAGGGATAGGAGTCAAAGTTAGTGAGCTGAGGATGGCCTTTCGGAACCAACGTCATCCACGGTTCTTACAGAGACGATTTTAAGTCCTATCAAGTATGAGGACGGAGGCAGGGAGAAAGGGGAGATAGAAAGATATGGAAAAAAAAAAAAAAAAGCTTCCCGAGGCACGCCGGAAAATCTGTTCGCGGCGCGAAGCATGTGTTTTTCCAGGAAAAAGACCGACAAGATCCCAAGGCGACTCTTCGTCATCAGCATGAACCGCGTTCTCGTTGGAATCAAGTTATTCCGGCGACGAGTCTCTCTTGCCTCCACTCTACATTTCTAAGGTTGAAGCAATTCCTACAAACTCTCCCCATGCATAGTGGTTCTAGTAATTTCCCTAAAAGCCCGAACAAGGAGAAGAGCTTCCGTAGCTTTACGACTGACCAGATAAATGAAATAGCAATCCTTGTCGTGGGTTCTGTTCCTATGCCCCAGCACGACAGTCGCAATTTAACAGCTCGAGGAGATTTGCACGGAATTACTTGACTGACCTAATCAGGACACTGGTCTTAGCATAGATTTAGACTATTTGGTTATATGTATACCAAAAAAATTAGTCGGTCCGGTTCCCCCGTTCAAACCGGGAAACGGACCATCGGGACGCCATTTTCAATTTTAGAATTCGGGAACTCGACCGAAACTTTTTCGGAATTGCACCAAACTGACCGATCCGGTCAATCTAGAATGCTCAACCCTAAGAGAAACAATGGAAAATTAGATTTAGCAAAGAATAATATAAAGTATATGAAAGATTCTAAGACTGTTGTGAAAGTGCAAATGAGTCCCAAAACTTTCAAAATGTTCAATTAAGTCCTAAAACTTGTTACAAAAGTGCAATCGAATTCTAAAAGTTTTAAAAAATTCAATCAAATCCTAAAACTTGTTACAAAAGTGCAATTTGAGTCCTAAAATTTTCAAAAAAAAAAATATAATCAATGGGTAGACTTGATTTGACCAATATGACAAGTTTTAAAACTTCATTACACTTTTTGAAAGTTCTAGAATTCAAATGCACTTTCATGATAAGTTTTAAGAATTAATTACACTTTTAGAAACCTTTACAACTCAATTACACTTTTATGATAATTTTTAGGACTTTAAATGCATTTTTCTCTAAAATTTAAAGATTTTGAGCAATTTTTTTTGTACAATTTGAATTATTGTAAACAAAACGATGAATCATATAATGAATTCTGGATTTTTTTTTTCCGAACTCTACATTGGAAGTGAGGGATTCATTGAAAAACTGGCCAATTGTCTTGGTTACTATAAAATACAATTTACAATTTAGTTCATCTGTCCTTCTATGCAGTCATGAAATATTTTGAATGTATGCATGGGGTTTTCTATAGTAAGTTAAAATAAAACTTCAGCCTACAATTTATTAGTTTGGAGTAATTCCTTTTCATTTTATTGACATTTTCAAGTAGTGTTCTATGTATGTAATTATCGATTGACAATATGGATATAGTTGATGAGCCGATTAAACGTTACATAATATTAGGTCGAATTTGTTAAGATTTAGATTCTGTTTGTTTTGCGAAAAATGAATAATTTGCAAAAAGTGATCGCTCAATGTGGATTGCAAAAATGAATGCTTAAAAAATATTTTCATCGCCTATATAAATATTTAGACACAAAAATTTATTATATAATAAAAATAACTTTTATTGATTAATTTTTTCAAGTGATACGTGCCTTCATTTTTTAGAATATATTTTTTAAATTACGTAATTTTTGCAACAAAAAAATAATAATAAGCGTGCATGGCAACAATTCTAATTTAGAAATGAACTTCTAATCAAATGAACTTTTGCTTCAAAATTACCTTATCAACGAATTTCGATTTCAAAAATATTTTTAGAGCAGAATATAAATAATAGAATAAAGAAATTGCAAACCGATGGAAGCATCAAAGTGCCACGTGTAAGATTGTTCGCCTCGCTTTCTTCGCGGTCCTTCTGCTTCCCAACCGGGGGAGCTTTTTCTCGTTGCAGGGTGGATTCGGCCACGACAGAATCCATTTGATCGGTCGTCTTGCTTTCTCTTTGATTCCTTCACCAGTCAGGCGCTCTCGTTACTCTCTCCCTCTCTCTCGCTCTCTCTCTCAAGCACGCACTATGTCAGCACTGCCTCCTGCGAATTCTGCGGCTTCATCATCATCCTTGTCGTCCGCCAGCGACGCCGATGGGGTCCGAATGCATCGTATTCTCTCGAGCAAGCTCTACTTCGACGTCCCTCTCTCCAAGGTAATGCTTAATCCGCGTATCGCGCGTACTTGCCGTGTTCGTACTGAAGACTGAGTCCTCGAATCGCTCAGGTGCCGCTGATTTACTCTTCTTCCTACGACATCGCCTTCCTTGGGATTGAGAAACTGTAAGTGCCGTTACTTCCTGGACGAGACTCGTGGATGATGAGGGAAACTTAACTTTGTTCGTAGCGACAGTTTAATCTGTTCCATCGATACTATTGGTATGGATAGTGGAATAGATTGACGATCCAATATGAGCTCTCTGTGAGCATGTTTCCGCTGTCCGTTATTTTCACATTCGTCATAGCGAGGTCTTGTCGCAATGGTAATTCTCGGTGAGCTGAAGCTGGAAGTTTCACTTAGACTAAGCGCATAAAAAGTAAGAAAGCTTATCAGTTGGGTTTGAGGCGTTCTATTGTACCATGGAAAACCAAGTTTTAGTACCAATGGGAAGAAAGTTGGCTACACAATCTCGCATAGGGATACTTTGTTTCTCCCCATGCCCGTAAATTCCTTGGTAACTTTATACTTGACAGAGAATTGGGCACTTTGATTTGTGTTCCTACTTCGCCTTTTGCTATGAACATCGAGAACTACAAGCTTCATCGGGTGCTCAAGTATCCGAGGGAGGACTTTGTTCATGATTTTTGAGTTCCTTACTTTCTCATGATATAGAACTATTGCATGCTTGGCACAGGGTCATGCACCATTAGAGAATTTAAGAAAGTCTTTCCTGCACGTCGCTTCTATGGACTTTATACAAAGAAAATCCTACAAAGAAAGCAGTGATTACATTTTGAGCTGTCGGCTTCATCATCAACTTGTCGATTTTCATTCCCACAGTTTGCTGTTCTCATCAAAGACTCTCTTTTCCCCTCAAGAAGCGTGCAAATCTCTCCAAAAGGTTCTCTTTAAACAATTAGCGGTAAGATTAGACTTTTTTACACATGCCGTGCCAAGAAAAAAGATATGAATCTGGCATACATGTTACATGAATATCGGAATGTCGATGAAATGGGAGGATTTGATCTAACTTAGGATCCTTGTTGGGTTTGATCTTGTCCCGTTATCGTGTGCCTCTCTAAACAAGTCTCAGAATGATCTCTCCATGATTACCAGCTGCAAAGGTAATATGTGTAATCCTTGTAGGCATCCATTTGACTCTTCCAAATGGGGACGGATATGCCAATTCCTTATTTCGGAAGGTGCTTTAGTAAAAAGCCACATCGTCGAGCCTTTGGAAGCTTCAAAAGAGGATCTCCTTGTGGTATGCTTTGTATTTCATACTTAATCTACCTAATCGGTCTCCTCTCCGTATGCTTTTATGTTCATTGATGCATTGTGTTCTCGTTTACTTTTGCTATTGTTGCTACATTGTCATCGATGGAAATTATTTGCTCGAATAAATGCAGTTATTAGCGCATCTTAAGATCAGTCCAGTTTAAGCCTGATGAATGATGACTATAGAATTTAGTTTGAAGCCAATATGTTTGCTAGTTTGTTAAAAGGCCATATGGCATTATGGAGGCATGAGTAGAGAACAAGTTCAAAAGAGGTCCTCTTCATTCTGTTTTTTTATCTGAACTCAAAAAAAAAAAAAAATATTGCTTATGAAACTTGCTTCATTGGGTATCCAATTCTAAACATCACTCTAGGTTACAATCTTGAGGTGTTACAGAGATGAACTTCCTTATAAAGCCTGATGGGAAGATGCACTGGCAATATTACTAGTTGTCCCCACAAGATGAAAAATAAGAAAAAAGAGTTCTAGTTCATTGTGGTCTGATTTGGTACCCAGATATGATGTAACTTCATTGAACTTTGAACTGAGTGTCAGAGGTTGACTTATTACTTGTTAGTATCAGATCAATGGACTGATGAAATCTCAATATACCGATACAGGTTCATTCTGAGTCATACTTGAATAGTTTGAAGAGCAGTGCTAGAGTTGCCATGATAGTTGAGGTAAGTTGAATGTCTTCCATATGTGCACTTGTTCATTTTGAGTTTTGAAGTGTCATCTACTTTTGCTCATGATGGCTTCTCCACATTCCAACATGATCTGGAGATCTTTATATTGAGGGGATTCATGTATATTCACAGTAATAACAGGAACACATGAGTGAAAGCAGATGAGCTTTGTGGGACATTCTTGCGCTTCCACTACTTGTTGATACTGTGTTAATTTGGAGCCTGGCAGGTACCTCCTGTTGCATTATTGCCCAATTGCCTTGTTGAACAGAAAGTTCTTCGACCATTCCGCAAGCAGGTTTGTTTGTGACGAATCTTAATTTTTTGGGTCTATCTCCTATTTTCTTCATTGTCTGCATTTCTTTCCAGGTGGGGGGAACTATTTTGGCTGCAAAGCTTGCGAAGGAGCAAGGATGGGCCATCAATGTGGGAGGAGGGTTCCACCATTGTTCTGCGGATCAAGGAGGCGGATTTTGCGCTTACGCTGACATATCTCTTTGCATACACTTTGCGTTTGCTCGCTTAAATATATCAAGGTACATGTGGGTGCTTTTGCGATGGATGACAGGCTGTCTTCCAATAGCGAGTGTCTTGATTCTTGGTTACGTGTCCCCCAAGTTTCAGAGTGGCCTTTGATCTCAGTTTGGGATTGTGTGCAGGGTGATGATAATTGATCTTGACGCGCATCAAGGAAATGGACATGAAACAGATTTTGCTCATGATAGTATGCTTATCCCTTTGGTCACAGTTCTTGTTTTATTCGACCTTTTCAGAGCACCTTCATTGTTTTTCTACAAACAGGACGAGTTTATGTACTGGACATGTTTAATCCTCAGATATATCCATTCGTAAGTCCCAAAGCTACCAGCTTAAAATCAGTTGCTTAGGTCTTGGCATGATAATATATCCTGTTCATTGATTTTCCGCTCCACATGACCAGGATTATGAGGCCAGGAGATACATTAATCAAAAAGTTGAAGTAATGGTAAGGGGTAGTGCAAGTTTCAACTTCAATGTCTTAGTTCCTGCTACTTAATTATTTTCGCGGTTGTGATAGTTTTTCTTCCCCGTGGAATAAATTTGAACAGTCTGGGACCTCTTCAACTGCATACTTAAAGAAATTAGATGAAGCACTTGAGGTATTGCCTTATGCTTTCTTCCCAGTTTTTCAACTTTTGCAACATTTTCTCGCGGGTCATGCTACCCATTCACTTGCAATTAACTCAGTAATATTGAACTTTTCTACGTGAAGTACAAATCTCTTGTAAATTTCTATTTTCTGTAAAATGTCTATCTCAGTGCCTTATCTTTTGAGCTTGAATGAAACATCGTCGAGCTTGTATTTTCATTATACTGTTTTTTTTTTTCTCGTCTAGTTAATTAACATCATCTCTCTGATTTTGATTTGACTGCATAATGCAAGTGTCATTCTGCACAAGTTGATTAGAATGTACTGCAGCTTTAGGTAAAAATTCTGTAAATTGCCTAAAGCAAAATTATCAGTAGCTTTTTGCTTACTTTATAACTTCTTAGTATCAAAGACCAAAATCTTGATTGTTTCATGTTTACTATCTTTTTTAAAGCGCTTATCATCTGAGGAGATATTTCAGGATGCCATCCTTGCAGTTGGTGAAACTGAAAGACTACATGGTGATAACTTCGTTCAGTAATTATTCTGATGTATATGACATCATTTTAGGTTGCTGCGCGTGCATTTGATCCTGAATTAGTGGTTTACAATGCTGGAACTGATATTCTTGAAGGTGATCCATTGGGCAGGTTGAAGGTATTTATCTTGCATTTATCTCTTTTCCCTCGATTAATTTTGCATTTATTTTTATGAATCTTTGGGGTTTATCGACCGTCGACCCCAACTAGTTTGGGATAAAGGTGTTGTTGATGTTGATGTTGATATTGTTGGTCTTGGTGTTAGATCTGATTTTACTTTCTTACCCTATCCATTCATGCTTGTTGGGCTGTGCAGATCACTCCAGACGGAATAACCAGCAGAGATGAGAAAGTTTTTCGGTTTGCTCGTGAGAGAAGCGTTCCCATTGTGATGGTTACATCAGGTGTGCTCCACCTCCATACTCTGTTCTTTTATGTGTGGCCCTCTCAAAACCAATAGCTTTGGTAGACGTAAGCTGTATTTGCATGTAGTTTGACTTAAGAGTAATTCTCACACTGTGAGACGTGCATAGGGGTGAGATTTTTTTGTGTGTGATAGAGAGAGAGAGAGAGAGAGTGTTTTGGCCATGTTGAACGAAGGCCAGTGAG
The DNA here is from genome assembly GCA_028455895.1 of Rhodomyrtus tomentosa. Taxonomy (NCBI): domain Eukaryota; kingdom Viridiplantae; phylum Streptophyta; class Magnoliopsida; order Myrtales; family Myrtaceae; genus Rhodomyrtus; species Rhodomyrtus tomentosa. The sequence continues at coordinate 41,548,540 of JAPCWY010000004.1, forward strand.
ATGTGAACAAGTGAATGATACATAATTTAGAAGGGGCAAGGGAAGGCCTAAAGGAATGTGGAAGGAGACAATAAACAAAGATATGGAACATTTAGAGGTCACAAAGTATCTAATAAAGGACTGAGCAGTGTTACACGTAGCCGACCACTATTCGTGGGATAAGTTTTGGGTATTATTGTCTGTCTTGATCAACAAAGAACCTTCCAGTAGCGAGATGTGACAGTGTTATCCTACAAGCTGTGTTTTGCTTTTGCCTTGTACGATGTTACTTTTCCGAGAGCCACCATGTGATAGCTGGTGGGGAATTTTCAAAAAGATGCTTGGCATAGCGGGGTGTGCATTCAAAAGTATTTCTAGCACATATGTAATTAGCCTAGCCTAGGCCATTTTTGTCTTGGACAGGGGATGATCTTGAAGACTCAAGGAATGGTTCAACTCGTGGAATTCCTTCTGAGGCTTTGACTAGTGCAAATTGATTTATGTTTTTCTGTTTCAGGTGGCTATATGAAGTCCAGCGCTAGGGTCATTGCGGATTCCATAATTAATCTTTCAAAGAAATGCTTAATAAATATGGAGACTCCCTCAGCAAGAGCATGATCTTGAGATGCAAGTTCGGTTGCTGACTATTGAAATTACTTGTGAAGAAAGTCCAAGCTAAGTTTAGTCAGTCCCCGACACGAGAAGGCCGTACGAAGACAAGGTCCTGTTTCTTTCACTACCGGTGTTTATTCTGAGCCTTTGCTACTTTCACGTCTGCTGCATGAAAAGCGAGCCTTATGGATGATGATGACTTTGTAACTATGTTTGCACAACGTAGATTTACCAGCTAGGTATCTCTGCAAACGATATTTGGTATTCATCTCACCTGGGGATCTTATAAATTGAGTTAAGACGTTGCTGTTAATGTGCCATTAAGAACATGGAGGTATTCATGGATAGTTGATTGGAGGGAGATACGCCATGCTTTCATGATTCTATGACTTGCGGGCACGCAGAACAGTTTGTTTACTTGGAAGAGTTCGAGTAAAGATATTTGGAATTGCCTGCGCCATGCAGGACGGTTAACGTACATCTCAGGTATTTTCAGTCAAAATTGGCCGAAAAGCCTTAATTGGCAAATTCTAAAAAAGTTTACGATTGAATTGATACAATTGCAATCAGTTTATAATTTTTTTTTAGTACTTTTCCCCATTTTAAAAAGTAAAACCCAAGAACTTTAAATTCATTGATTCTAACAGACTCTGTGAATGCAAGGGCCATTGAAACTTCGTACGCGGACATTGTGGGATGTATTTTTCACGTAATGGAACGATGAAGCGGAATTTGAATGATTAGCCAACAGACTAACAGTAGCAGACATGGGCAGCCAGAAAGGGTCACGAGCATCGTTCTTCAGGCTTATGTTTTGCGTCAACTCCTATAGTAAGGGCTCCATAGAAACGAAGATCGGGATCAAAATCAGACGAAAGAGGAAGTTTTAAGCATTATTATCTTTTCCAGAACAAAAATTCAAACTTGTTGACGATATGTCTCGATTTTGAGTCCAAAAATTCAAATTTTCCAAGCACTTCGACTCTCTGAATAGATTTCCTGTTTTGAATCTAAGAAATGAGTTCTCTTCGCGAAGAGCGCACCTTGAACCTGAAGCGATCCATGGTAAGATTCGTGAATTCTCCTTTGAGTGATTCGGATGTGATTATAATCTCGGCTAAATTTATTATTATTTTTTTCTCTTTATTTTATTGTTCTTGTTTCCGCAACAAAGTTTTGCGTAGAAGTAGTTTCCACAGAAGGCTCTTCGCTTTTTTTTTTTACGTGAGGATGGCACGAGGGAAAGAGAAAAGCGCAACATTCACGTAAATCCCATCTGGGGAAAAAGCTTTCATGGACACCGCACACTGTCCACTATCCGACTCACGCCCTCCATGTCCAGTGCTTTGCTCGCCTCATCTCTCACTACATATAGTGAAAAGAAGGATCGTTCTTGCCGATCCCAGACGTTTCACGATCGATATCTGATCGTATTATATGCGGTAAAATATTCGCCCGAGGAGCCCTCTCTTAACCGATATTCGTCCTCGCCTCGAAGGCCGGCGAGAATGGCGGGAATCGTGGTGGTTTTCGACTTCGACAAGACGATCCTCGACTGCGACAGCGACGACTGGGTGGTCGACAAGTTTGGCCTGAACGAGGCCTTCGACCGTCTCCGACCCACCTTGCCTTGGAACTCTCTGATGGTTGGTTTGCCTTTCCAGACTGCGGTGGGAATGTAGAAACTTGGTTAATGGGCCACATGAAGTAGCAATTAGATGAAACGTCGATATGCTGTGACATAAAATTCTCTAGAAATTTTGCAGCGCGCGACTAATGGCCACGGAGGCGGCGCCGCCCCCTAGGCTGGTCGTTCACTGGCTTTTGAGTTTAGTAATTTCTTGTTCCGTTGGTGCCTGCGACTTCCCTTTTTTTAGCGATTTTCTTGTCCTCGATCGCAGGATCGGATGATGATGGAGCTCCATTCAAGAGGGAAGACAGTGGAGGAGATTGCTGACTGCTTGAAAGAAGCTCCGTTGCATCCGAAGATCGTCTCCGGGATCAAATCGGCCCACGCGTCCGGGTATCTCCTTTCTCTCTGTTCGATACTTCGGTAACATAGTCATTAGTATTACATGGAGATTTCCGACATGAAAATTGGATTGGAAGATGAGCAGATGGATGTGGGAACTGGTGATAGTCAGCAAAACTGTTGTGTCTGAACATGTTCTCTGCGACTCCGTCGCTTCATAGCCTTCGACGTTGGTGGCGTCAACCTGTGTGTAAAGACAGAAGCGGGTCGGGTCGCCTTCAGCGACCTGGTTGTCCATTAACCAACACAGTCCTCCGTTCTTGGAGCAGAATCAATTTGCTTAGCTTTACATCCTATCCCATGGTATCATTTCGAATACAACTGTTGGGCAGAGCCTGAAATGCTAACGATGAATCCAGGTGCGATCTGAGGATACTGAGCGACTCGAACGCGTTCTTCATCGAGACGATCCTGCAACATCACGGCATCATAGACTGTTTCGCCCAGATCAACACGAACCCAGGCTCTGTCGACGCAACAGGCAGGCTCAACATCTCACCTTACCAGGATTCCTACCATCTGTCTCGTGGCTGCATGATCTGCCCTCCAAACATGTGCAAGGCAAGCTAAAATTTCTCTTGGGCTTCCATTGACTTTCTTGGTGATGATGGTGTTAAAAAGGCTTTTGCAGAGAACAAGAGCTTCCACTTTGTCTGCTTGTCTGCTTTTCAATGGACCAAGATTGTCTCAAACTCTTGTTCTTGGCCAATAACAAACATGTCTGATGGATCTCTCCTCACTCTCCTAACAGGGTGTAGTGATGGACAAGATCAGATCGTCGGCCTCCGCCCAGGGAAAGAAGCGTTTCATCTACGCCGGAGATGGGAACGCCGACCTTTGCGCGGGCATGAAGCTCGAGGAAGAAGATGTTCTGCTTCCGAGGAAGGGCTTCCCCGTGTGGGATCTCATCTGCCGCAACCCGACCCTCATAAAGGCGAGGATCAGGGAATGGACTGACGCGGCCGAACTCGAGACCATCCTACTGAATTCGGTCAACGCATTGGACTGCCCGGAAAATGGAAACGCAAAGGCCGTCGTTCGCTCAATCCCTATGGCCTGCAAGTTCCAGACGAGTCTCCTCGACACGGCCCCTGAATCGGCCGCCGGTCATCGGGAGCCCGAGCCTTGTTCTTCCGTCGTTTGATGGGAATTAAAAAGACCAGGTGGGAGTAACCTAGCACAAGTGCTAGATAATTGTTACATAAGGCGAACATGATGATTGGAAGTCCTAATGCATGCTTTTAGTTTGTTCATTGCGTGCTTGTTGGGCCAGAAACGTTGACAATGCTTGACGTCTAGCAAGTTCTTATACTGCCCTGACTTGGTCACTTGCATGTATCTAAAGCCCACAATGCAACTTTCTTTCTTTCTTTCTTTTTGTCGAAATTTGCTTTTATAATTTTCGTGTTATAAAAACGAATTTCGCAAAAAAAAAAAAACATAAAAAACGAATAATTTTCGGATATAACTTTAAACTGATTGCTCATGAATACAAACTCTTCATTGATCATGAAGAGCCCCAGATTCGTCATGGCCAGCGAGTTGCTAATCTGTGTTATTTTCTTTTACGGCATGAAATTTAAGATCGCAAAACAAAGAGATATTATTATGGGAATTTTCGTACAATCCGAATTAAATCGCAAAGCTATAATTTCACGTCTGTAAGTGCCGTCGAAATCAATGATTGTGCTGTTGATCTGCGATTAATCCGGACGTAGACGACCAAAGGGACTCTTCGATTTGCACCTATTCGTTAGTGACCATCGCGTCCATAGCCCAAAAGCCCATCTATAATTACATAATTAGCAAGACTTAGCTTTGAATACTCATTAAATCTGCCAAAGTTTCTCCCTTCATGAAGAACCAAAAGAAAACCAGATTCGTCCCAATATCGTGGGGGGCTTCTAAACAAATCTTCCCCCTAGAAAAAAACAGAGCTAATTTGCCAAATTTGACGGTGGCTTCTACTATTGCTGTTTCTTTATTTTTCTCGGAGTAGAATATATATTAAAAAAAAAAGCGACAATAGCATGAAAAGTATTAAATTGGTATTGATACGATATCAACACCGAAGAAATTTACAGGTCACGAGAAGGGAAAGAAAAAAACCCAAGCTGATAAGCTGTGACATATTTACGTTCGGATTAATTTTCATGTCATCATAAATCCCAAATAGCCTCCTCATTCCCCTCGCGTGAGCGAAAAATATATTCATCGTGAACTTAGACATAATGTATCGAAGTTATGCCACGATCTGTTTATCCTTTTTTTCAAAGTCCTAGCAGATTAAGAGATATTGAAATCAATCCATAGCGAACAGTGTATAGACTCTATACTCCAGATTTGTCACAGCTATACCCGTTCGGATATTTTCGCGACGCGAAAGTTAATTTCGAGTGCACGTGTCGTGCACGTATCGGTTTGGAATTTTTTTTTTCCCCTTTTGGTGACAATAAAATCCGTTTAAGATAGATGTGACTCGTCTGTATCATTTCACGATTTCTCCTGCTATTGATGGGCGGCAGAAAATAAAGAAAAAAAAAATCCAGGGAGAGAACTTCAAATCTTCAACTCAATTGATGCCAACACAATGCATGCACTACTCTGGTTTTGATGCAAAAACCCAGGTTTACTTTTTAACTGCCCTTCCACAGCATCCTTGATTTCTACGCCTGAGGATTACTTTAATCTTGGGGATTTTGATTAAATAATGTTTCCTGTCATTATCAACAAATTAACATCACATCCCCCTCTATCTCTCTCTCTACTTTTCATCTAAAAAGAAAAAGAAAGCTTAATAAAGGTAAAAAATAAAATAAAAAAGACAATCAAGGGGGTCTTTTGGCCATCATCTCAATTGTTCCCATTTTAATCTCACTTGATTGGACAATCTTTTACTTTATTTTTCCTTATTTTTCTCCATTTTTTTATTTGCCTCTTTACTAGGCTCTTTGCACTTTTTTGCAACATTTTTTCTTCTTAAATCCTTACTTTCTTTGTAACATTTATTTGTGCCAATTTCATTTAAATAATATGGGTGAGGAAATTTAGAGGAAAAAAGTGGAACTTTGACAAATATACATGTCGAATTATCGAATAAGAGTTTTTCTCTTTATGTCATAAAAAAAAATATTTCAACTCCCTCCACCCTCACATAAGGATATAAAGAAAAATGAATTTCTTTTTTGTGTACCCAATAATAATTACAACTATGATTATCTTCTCGAAATAAATCAAATTTTTTTAAAAAAATTTCTCGATTTGTGCAATGTCGAAAACTCCACGGGAGACAGATGACTAACTCTTTTTGAGGTAATATGATATATTAAAGATTTTCAGTGTTTTATTTTTGGTCAATTATTTTCGGTGTTCGATAATCAGCTACAACCCCTTCCTCTCGGGCTATTAGCTAATATTGCGATACTCGATTTAAAGAAGAAGAAAAAAAAAAGAATTTTTACAGGTATGTCCAACAATAATTATACTTGTCCCACGAAATAAATGGAATTTCTTTTGTTTTTTTTTATCCCTTGATTTATGTGACACCAAAAAATTCCGTAGAGATGGATGAATAAAAATAGAACTCTTTGGGATAAAGTTTCCATTTTTCGCATGTATTTCTATGGTGTGCCGATGTTTTTATTGTCCTAATCTACGCTTGGAGGGACGGAGAGGCAGCAGTAAGATGCAATAAAATTACACACGGAAAAGGAAAATGCGAAAAGATAGAGAGAGAAAGATACTCAGAGAGAGAGAGAGAGAGAGAAGAGAGCGAAAAATTTCCTGTGCTCGTTGATTTCGTCTCCCCTCCCTAACACGGAGATCTGATTTGATGCCCATTTTCCTCCTACAGCGAGAGTGAAGCGCCGAGAGTGAAATCGGCATCGCATCGCATCGACCGCCCCCGCAGCTTCGCCGGCAACGATCGACAATGGGACGAGGAATCCCGGTGACTCGTGTCGTCGTCGTCCTCCTCACTCGAGTCCAGTGATGAAATCCCCGCGAGATTTGATGGCGGAGGCTCGGATAGTTCTTGGATCGATTGTCTGTGCATTCCCCCGTCCCGCTGGTGTTTGAGACTTTGATTTGTCTGCTTCCTTCTGTTTTTCTTGCTCCGATTAGATTGTGGGATTGAGTGGGTTCTGCTCGGTAAAATAAATGAACGGAGGTGGCGAGGAGGAGGTCGCTTCGTCGGCGGAGTCGCCGCAAGCTCTCGACTGGAAATTCGCGCAGGTCTTTGGCGAACGCACGGCTGGTGAAGAGGTTCAGGAAGGTGAAAAATTTATCGCTTTTTGATTAGGCATTGATGGGGATTTTAATTCACAATCGGTTCTGGGTAATTATCGGTGCCAATTGGCGTGTTGGGTATGTCGCCATTGTTTGCGATTATATGAGTGTAGCTAGAAATATAGAGCCGTGTCAGCTTCTGGCTAGGTTGTTTCAGTCTCATTGCTGAGAGTGTACACAGTACGGTAGTTGTTAATTGTGGAAAGATAAATGCAGGGGGACTTCGTTAGATGTTGGTTTTATGCTCGATTAGTTAGTATGGATATCTATCTAGGTTGCGCGGGTCGAGTACTTTGACCTCGTGTATTGAGGACAACTAATAGCTCGAGGTTCTTCATTTTATGAAGTGGGGACGTATTTCATGTTAGAACTTATAGGCAGCTTAGAAATGAGGGCTTCAATCAAATAAGACCCGAGTTGTGGACTGCTGCAGTTTCTGTTCCTAATGCACAAATAATGTGTTGATGGGCAAGTTGTTAGAAGCTAGAAATTCTTCTATGTGGCCTCACTGAAATAATTGATGATTGAAGCCACACTGGTTTTTGCCAGGAGAAATTCTGCAAAGTTTATCATTCTAGATGATTAGGACTTACTACCTGGAAAATCCCCACACTAAGAGTTTTGGGATGGTGTACTGCAAATGAGACTTAGGTTAATTTCGGAGTTATTGCTTCCATCCTAGGTTAAGACATGCATGACCAGCAATGTCATTGACAATGGTGTATGCAGAAATATTAGGTCTTCACGCAGCTTAATCTGCCTATTAGCATTGAAAGGACTTGCCACTATAGGATGAAAAAGGCGCCCTCGTCGCACTTGGATATGGAAACTAAAAAAAAGGGAAAATGGACATATATTTCACTAGGAGCTGGATCATCACTACATGTCAGATTGTCGATTTGATTTAAAATCCTGTCTTGCGCCCAAGCAATTGGCTGGGTAGAGTGGAGATGGAGTGGACTGTGAGCTTTTTTTTCCCAAGCTGATGCAGCTTGTTAGCCAGTTCTTTCTGTGGGTCACCATTGAGGGAGATTGGTTACCAGCCATGTCAATGAATGAAGTTACAAGGTAGTAACTTTTTTGAATGTTTTGTTGTAAGCCAGTTGGATTGAGTGATCTTCGATGGATGTGATGAAACTATGAAAAGCCACATGATTTTCTTCTCAGAGCAGAACGCTCATTAATCATTTACTTGACATGGAGCTAACTCTTTGGAGAATATGGAAGTACTTAGACACTGCTCATCAAGAGCCTTACTTGATTTCTACTTATATGAGACACGTTACACTACTGAATAAGTTGCTATTGGCTTCTATTTTTCTTGCAATGGAAGGACTTGTGCTCGAGGCACTTCTAAATCCAAAGGAATTCTAAGTTCCTTTTTTCCTTTTATCGTGCAGTTGACATAATTTCTGCTATCGAGTTCGATAGAACTGGGGACTACCTTGCTACTGGAGATCGTGGGGGTCGAGTTGTCTTATTTGAAAGAACTGACCATAGGGATGTGAGTGACTGTTTACCCTTTGCATTTGCTTAATTATAACTGGTGTGCAAGTTATTTCCTGATATATTTGCTTATAGAATCTCTGGTATCATAACAAAAGCATATAACATGCAGCATGGAGGGCATAGAAGAGATCTTGAAAGGACTGATTATCCACTGAATAAGCATCCCGAGTTCCGCTATAAAACAGAGTTTCAAAGCCATGAACCCGAGGTATCTGTCCACGGTTGTTATGCAAATTGACACTTTCTTTTCCTTCTCTCTCGATCGTTTTGCTGTGTGGCATTCTTGATTGTGGACTTAAATGAACCTGACGTGATTACATGTGCTACTGCAGTTTGATTACCTCAAAAGCTTGGAAATTGAGGAGAAAATTAACAAGATCAGATGGTGCCAGACGGCTAATGGCGCCTTGTTTCTACTCTCTACAAATGATAAGACAATTAAATATTGGAAGGTATTTTGATTGTTTTGCCTGTATAGATGTTTGTTATGCATATTTGTTCATGGCATTATTAGGATATGACAGATTCTTCGGAAAAATTATGAGAATAAGACACAGGTATAATTGTGTTGGGCTTCTACATGTGCAGCTGTATGTTGTTTTCTCTGCTATTCCTCATAATGTTGCATCTATTTCTTTCTTGTATGCGCATGTTTAACATCTGCCCTGCGACATTGTCAGAGGACAACTTTCTGAACCTTTAGTTTTATTTATGAAATATTCCTCTGATAAAATCGTCTTTCCGAGCCTAAAATAAGCAGATAATAGATGGACATGGCATCGAGAGATAACTGATCTGATTTCGTCAAGTATAATGATTCCCTCTTCTATGCATTGGGGATGATTTCTTATACTATGGTTTCCTTCCCCCCTTATTTTATCCCATTTATCATCAGGGAAAGGCAAGGAATTTGAGTGGCCAATCTAAAGAATATGAATGTGTTTCTATGAAGAAAAGCTGAACTAGATTCAACGTGAATCAGCAAAGCCTATTCCGTCTGTTTATTCCTAGTTGTCTGAGTTTGTGGAAAATAAGCCCTCAATACTTGCCAAATTCAGAACTTACTTCTTCCACTAACCACAATCTTCTTTGAAAACTTGACCGTGCCACAAAGTTCAGGACTTGGGGTATTAATATTGTTGTTATCTTCTCAAAATTTCAGGTCCAAGAGAAAAAGGTGAAAAAAGTGTGCAGCATGAATTTAGATCCTTCAAAAGCAGTGGGGAATGGCCCAGTTGTTTCTCCAAGCATGTCGATATCCCCCAAACCTCATATGGCTAATGGAGGATGTAGCGAAAAGTCCTTTGGTTGTTCAAGCAAAGACTTCTCAATCCCATCTGATGGAGTTCCATCCTTACATTTGCCCGTGGTAGTTGTACTTGTTTAATTTACTTGTATTCTGGTTGTAACCTTTCTTTTTTGGAGTCTGAAACAAAACTTTGAGACGGTGAAGTGCTAACATATATTTTACTTGTTGGATAGTTTTATCAATCACTGTAGTTTGGTGGGTTCATCTTAGATCTGCATTAGTAACACCTGATGCTTGTGCGATGTACAGGTAACCAGTCACGAGACAAGCCTTATGGCTAGATGTCGAAGAATCTATGCTCATGCCCATGACTACCATATCAACTCCATATCAAACAACAGGTGCATTAACTGCGTGCGATTGCATTGATATTCTTTTTTTACCCCTTAATCCAGATGTCTCTTTGATATGCTTGCATATTGTTTGCTCTTTTTCCTGCTTCAGATTAAATATTGTATAATAGGGGTTTTCTTGACTGATCAAAGTTTTCACTAACACTGCCCGTGTATTGATCACATCTCCTGAAAAGGAATTTGATTTTGGATAATAATTAGGTTTCAGGGTGGCTTCTGATGGAGAGAAGTTTATGTTAATAATGTGAAGCCCCAGCCATCCACGCTAGAAATGCAGTTTCTGTGTGGCTTCATGATTTTTTTTTTTTGGTTTTACAGTGACGGCGAAACTTTCATATCAGCTGATGATCTGAGAATCAATCTCTGGAATTTGGAAATTAGCAACCAAAGTTTTAACATTGTCGATGTGAAGCCAGCAAACATGGAGGATCTAACTGGTAAAACTCCGCAGTCTGGATCTGAGTATGGTGTTTCTCATTTACTGCAATATACGCCACACTGATGTTCACATGGTCACATGTTGATTAAAACATCAAATAAGAAGGCTGAATGTTCACCTTCTCATATTACCTCTTTTAACTACTCTTGCAGAGGTGATAACTTCAGCAGAATTTCATCCAACCCACTGTAACATGTTGGCATATAGTAGCTCAAGGGGCTCAATCCGTCTTATTGATATGCGACAGTCAGCTTTGTGTGATAGACATAGCAAATTGTAAGCAAACTGCTATATTTTTACATAGACCATTTCTTGGGAAATGTATTGTCAAAAGTCTTCTTAAAGAAGGTTCTAAATCAGTTATAGCGCTTTATCTCTCTATTTATGTGTTGGGTGTGAAATTGAATCAGGACTGTTGGACTCAACAGACTGTAATTCGAATTAAACTTAATTCGAGCTATCTTCTTTGCCTTAAACAGATTCGAGGTACAAGAAGCATCTGGGTCAAAGTCCTTCTTCACTGAAATAATTGCCTCAGTATCAGATATTAAATTTGCTAAAGATGGAAGACTTGTACTCAGCCGTGATTACATGACTCTCAAGGTTTATACTCTTGCAATGGCCTTTTTGGCGTCCTGTGGCAAGTGAAAAAGTTGTGATGTCATTTGGAGTTTCAGAGTGCTGTAAATTTTGAGAAATAAAGGATAAACACTACACGATTCTAGAGCTTCTGTATATTGCGAAATTTTGTTCGTTTCCCAATGAATATGATTTTGAAATAGACTAATGTGAATTGAAGGGTGTAGGGCTTGAGGGTATAGGTGTTTGGATTCCATCGTGCTATTCTCATCTTCTCAGGAGCAATGAAAATATTAATTATTTTAGAAGCTTGCTATCCTAAGTTCATCTGATTATTCTTCTTATAACATTCCCTGTCACTATGGGTTTTCCCTGTTCCTTGTCATTTTCTCTCGCCGTATTCTGAAAAGAACTGAACTTTTTGATTTTGGACAATCGCTCTTGTAGTTTCTTCTTTTTGAAATGTAATTTCTTCCAAGTGTTTCTTTGTCGTTCTTCTCAATGTCACTTTTTTCCTTTACTTCCTCAGCTCTGGGACATAAATATGGATTCTGGACCAGTTGCAACTTTCCAGGTGCACGAACATTTGAGGCCAAAGGTGATAACTTTCCAAAAAACATCCTCTTTTGCTCTTATATAAGAGGTGGATGGGGCTGATTCTCTTTCTTTGCCCAATGGTCAGCTATGTGATTTGTACGAGAATGATTCCATCTTTGACAAATTCGAGTGCTGTTTAAGTGGAGATGGGCTTCGAGTGGCTACTGGTTCTTACAGGTTCACTTTGCATATTCTACTTATGATGATGATGATTTTGAAGCTGAAGTTTGTTGCCCATAGTATATTATTGCTGCTTGACTTTATGTTTACCCTTCTTTTCAGCAATGTCTTTCGTGTATTTGGTTGTTCTCAAGGCAGCACTGAAGCAACAATGCTGGAAGCTACCAAAAACCCCATGAAGTAAGTCTCAGAGAGAGGTAGTGAATGATGAGAACTAGTTAAAGTTAGGAAAGATCAACGAGGAATCTTAAAGTTGTATTAATTGCCTTCACACAAGTTAACTGGAATCTCTCTTTATCCTTATGGAGTTACATGCCACATATATTCTTAGAACCTGCTCTATAAGAATTGCCAGTTTTAATCTCTAATTTCGTATGCCTCCAGGAAACAAACCCCAGCGCCATCGAAGCCCTCTAGATCTCTTGGCCTAACTCGTGTTGTCAGAAGAGGTACCTTCTTGCTAGTGCTAACAGTCTATTGTTTTATTTGTCCGTTTTGTTCTGAGCTTTGGAGCTTGTGCTGCTGTGTTTGAAATCAGAACCAAGTCACGATGATATGGGTCAATCCCTTCTTCTTGTGCCAAAGATCTTGCCATTTCCTGATTGTGAAAGTTTTATAGCCTTTTGCAAAACAAGCTTGTTGCGTGTTGCCTGGTCACATATGAAGGCCGTTTTCAAAAGTGCTTGGCTGGCTACGGTTGCTTTGTTGGCATTACATAGTATGCTTATGTTTCTTTTACAAAATGAGTTTCTGCTAATATCTTGTATTTGATTTCAAAAGGACCAGAAAACTCTGGAGTTGATGCCAACGGAAACCCTTATGATTTCACAATGAAACTGCTGCATCTGGCCTGGCATCCAACTGAAAATTCGCTAGCAATTGCAGCTTCAAACAGCCTCTACATGTTCTATGCATAGTGGCGGTACAAGATGATATGAAACTTTAGCATGAAGAATACAACACATCTTTTGCCGATCATTTTGTAAGTTCCTCCGGACACCGACAACTAACAGCAATCAAACGATACGGTCCGACGGTTACTTCTCAAAAGGAACGGACTTTCTGTTTTGCTTTCCCATTATAATTCTTTTGTAAGGTAAAAAAAGAGACAAATTGGTGGCATTCATCGGACCAGAGACAGTTTGTCCCGACACCAAGAACAGAGAAGCGAAACATGGAAGCAAGCGGTGTGTTACCCTCTCACCTTCTGAGGAAGCTGTTTTCTGGTGCATCGGTTCTAATCGATACGCAGGGCGAAAACTCTGTATAATTTGTAGTTAGAAGAAGTCGAGAGATTTGGCAAAATCCTATGTAATGTTAAATTATAGTTGTCCCTCCCACTCTAACAATTCCTTGTTTATTTAAAAGGAGCTTGCCTTTTGTGATCTTTCTTCTTGAATAAATGGGACGTGGGCTTTTTCGAAGTAGGAAAAACCCCGCGCAGGTCCTTTTGTCCAGCACCCCCATAGGGGAACAGTGTCTGTATTTGCGTCCTTTAAAGCTGAGTTTAGCGTTGCTTATTGGATTGCTGAATCCATTTCATGTTGGTGTTACGGATGACTAATTTTGGAAAGGTTCATGACATAGCCCCATGCCTTGCCGGTGGACCTGCGGTGAATCGTATTGCTGTCTTTCTTCTCGGTAATTTCCACGTTTCTCTAAATAATTAAATTAGAGGTAACAAGGTTGACATAACCAAAAATCTCGAGCCGGCAATTTTGTGCTACATTTCCTCAAATTAATTTATTTTTTGTCACAAAAAATTCTCAAGTTGGTGCCACTATGACATATCTACCTCAAATTAATTTTTTTATCACAGAAAATTTAAAATGTTTGTCAAAAAAATCTTAAATGAATTGCAATTTTACCAATTCGGTCCTAAATCTTTCAAATTTGTCAATTAATCAATTTTTTTGTCACTTTTTGCCAATTCAATCCTACTTTCCTAAAATTACTAATGTAGATATTGATTGTCCTATGTGACATGACGGTCGGCACTAACCTAAATAATTTTTAATAATGTATTAACATATTTTTTGTTTATTGATTGTTTATTATTATCCATTTTTTTCTTTTGGTTTTCTACTTCAACAGGCGCCTCGCTCCACCTCACCCAGACCATTGCACCCATGGTCCCTAGCCTCGACCATGGCCATGTTGGCCTGGCCTAGATCTGCGCTAGGCGGGCAAGCACAATCGATGAGGGCCCAACAACTCTCGCCAGCCAACAGAAGAATAAGACAAAAGAAGAAGGAAAAAATATAATAAAATTAAGGAAAAATACGATAGATGTATTAAAATATTATTAAAAATTATCCATGTCAATATCAGTCGTGCTACACATAGCGTTTTCAGGCCAATAGGATTGAATTGGCAACAAGTGAAAAGATTTAGAAATTGATTGACATACTTAAGGATTAAATTGACAAAAATATAATAAGTTTAGAACTATTTTGAAAATTTTTCCCAAAAAAATTCCTATTGGCATATGGCAAACCTCCCCTCTATTAGCTTCCATCCATGAACCTCAATCTACGCTTTGACTGATTTAGAATTCTTTGTAAGATGACAATTAGTCTGGTATACCAAATAAAGGAATCTCTAGAGTTTTGCTAGGCACTGTGAAGTTTAGCTCTATCTTTCCAAGTTAATGCGAGGCTAACCTTCGGGTTTTCTTTCTATAAAAAATCTCCTGCTTAATGTTTGCTCGCTACAACCTTTTAAGTCTCGCCTAGCCTCTCCTAACGACAACGGGACATACTATCACCTGTTGGTAGATCAGGATTTGAATCTATCACTAGTCGGTTTAGACTGATCGATTACGAAGCTATTACAATGTGACTTGCTAATCAATTCTAGTATCGCGAGTTGAATCTACATACATACTTTAACCACGGAGTGAAAGATGAAGTTCGAATGTAGTGAATACTAATTTTTTTCGTGATATTAACTCAAAATCACACGAAATTAGAGGGGGAAGAAAAACAAAGAGTAAAAAAAAAGAGCTTTTGCATCAAACCGCTCCGAATTGTTGGAAAAGTAGGAAAAAAGATGAACCAGAAGAAGCCACCTCACCTCAGCGAGTCGGTCTAAGCAAAGCAGTCTTAATCTCATTTTTAACTCCCTCTCTCTCCCTCTCTCCCCCACTCTCTGCGAGCGGCCATGGCTCTACTCGCGAAGACCACCGCCTCGCGCCTCTCGCCGCAACTCCGCCTCCTCTCCCTCCACACCACCGCCCCTTCCCTCTCCGCAGCCGCCGGGGGGGCCGCGTCCACTCCGACCCCCTACTCCCGCGCGCCGCCTCCATCCATCTCCTCGCCCGCCGGCCTCTCCAAGGCGGCGGAGTACGTGATCTCCAAGGTCGACGATCTCATGAACTGGGCCCGCCGTGGCTCCATCTGGCCCATGACCTTCGGCCTCGCCTGCTGCGCCGTCGAGATGATGCACACCGGCGCCGCCCGGTACGATCTCGATCGCTTCGGCATCATCTTTAGGCCCAGCCCTCGCCAGTCCGATTGCATGATCGTCGCCGGCACGCTTACCAACAAGATGGCTCCTGCTCTTCGCAAGTAGGTTTCCGTCTGCGTTCGAATATCTTTCTTTTTTCCGATTTTTTATTTGGTTGGTTTCGGTATGGTTTGACGATGGATGATGGCGATAATTTCGTTCGGAAGTGCGATTTGTAGTAGTTTTTGGTGGACTTTGTGATTTTCGCTTATTTTATGAGAAATGCGTGGAGAGAAATCTGATTGGAGGAGTTGGGAGAAGCGCAATGTTTTCACCTTTGGGTCTGTTCGTCATTTCGTTTGTGAGGGATCTGGGTTTCTATTGGATAGTTGTAGTTCTTGTGCTTCGTTGAGGTTTTGAATATTTGGTGTGGTGGCGGATGTTTAACTTAGCTCGTTGGATTGTGTCAATGCCCCCCACCAGCTGCTTCGTGTTTTTTCTCCTTGGTACTTACATGATTTTTTGTAGTCATGATGTGCCGGAAAAACAGGTAATGACAGAGGCAATGAAATTTGTCGCCTAATCTGGAGGAATTCAGGGGTTTATTACTGTTGGAAGTTGATGTTCTTCAGAATAGTGATTGTGTGAGAATGGTAGAAAATTGAGTTCTGGTGGTTCTTAGATGACCTTGAAATGGGCTTGTAAATGCACCTCAAAGTAGGGGTTCTTGATACTTGTTACATGGCCAGGCATAAAAGAATTTCAAGTCAGATGAAAACAAGGGGAGAGAGAGAGAGAGAGCGAGAGAACAGGAGCACTAACCCTGAATTATGTCTGGAGAAGATAAAGAGCAGCAAGCCACCAATAGAAAATCATTCAAGATGGAAAAGGCTGGAAGTTGCCAAGAGAATGGTAGAAACATTGGATGCGTCATTGAAGAGCATTTTATTGGGGGACAAAGCTTCATTGCCACGACTAGGATATTGTTAGAATAAAATAGTAATTACGCAAGTAGAATATCAATGAAAACCTAAGCATTACCTCATATGCCAAGTATGGAAAATTCCTACGGCGAATGTCCTCAAGTTGCAGCATCTGAAGCTAATCATTCGGTGGTAATAGCTCTTGCCAAGTTGAACCAAACCCCATTTCTGCTACCACTTCTACCAAGGTCAAAGGGCGTTGTCCAAAAAACAAACCAATCACCAATAAAGGAAACCTGTCTTCGAATAGGTTTGGCTGTTTGAACTCTGATGTGGAAGATAATGGCAAGCAATTAAAGCATGAGAATGAGAAGTAAGAGAAGCTAGTGCCTAGACAACAGGAGGCCACTAGAGCAAATTAAAACAGAATAGTGTAGGATTTAAAGAACATTGCTGACTTAGAATTCACTTGGGGCGAGTCTTGGAGATTATTCGCAAAGTTGACTCGTTTCGTTGCCTTGCAATTTTGGGGTACCAAGCCAAATAGCCATGGTTGTAGGCGCTAGGTAAGCGCATGATTTGAAAACCGTGGCTTTAATGAACACTAAAATATCTGCAAAATGAGGAGACCCTATTTGGAAATATAATGACTAGTCTTAGTTTTTTCATTTTTATCATCTTCCTGGTTTCTGAAGCAACCTTGGTTAATTATCTACTGTATTCGGAGTGTGTGTAATCTGGACATTGATCTTGCGTATTTTGAGTTATATGCATACCACCAAAGATTTGGTGAACCTTTGCGATTTTCAATTGGATGGCACCAAAGCCAAATATGTGAGGAGCAATCTCTGTGGTCTTCTGCTATCTTCAGCTCAGTTTCAAAAGTGTGATTAGTTTATTATCGGGCAGAAGTCTCCCTATGTCACTTCCTGGAGGGATAAGAAATTTATGCAACTAGGATTCAATAGCTTCTGTATATACTGCTTGATTATCGATATGGTTTTGGTGACTTCTTGTTCACCCTGGTTGCTGAACTTATTAATGCTGCAACTAATGTTCTGCGCATTGCTTCTTTGTTCCATTCTGAGCATACCGTTGTCAATGGACTCCTGACGCAGAGTATGGTTCTGTGGTGGATCAAGAAATGGGTGTCTTATCCATTTTCAACTGTTCTGCTGATCTGAACTCGTTTCAGATTACACACTCTTACGCGTTGTTCTTTGCTTTTAGTGAGAATCGATGGTCAAAGAATGATTGTGAAATTACACACCTTGAAAAATTGTTGCAGGGTTTATGACCAAATGCCTGAACCGAGGTGGGTCATCTCCATGGGAAGCTGTGCTAATGGTGGTGGTTACTACCACTATTCATACTCCGTCGTTAGGGGTTGTGACAGGATCGTTCCTGTCGACATCTATGTTCCTGGTTGCCCTCCAACTGCTGAGGCCTTGCTTTATGGTCTACTCCAGCTGCAGAAGAAGATCAACAGGCGCAAGGATTTCCACGTCTGGTGGACCAAATGAGGCTCTTGTAGTTGTTTATGTTCCTGGAAGCTTTGGTTGTGTCCTTATTGGATGATGATAAATAAGACTTGTGGTGGCTTTTACATACCATTTGGTGGCTTTTCCTACCTTGGTAAATGGTATGTAAAAGCAAAAGACTTTGGAATCACCATGACTATGATTTTGGGGTGTTCTTTATGGCAAATTACTGATGCATTACGAATGGGATCTCTACACTGAAAGCTTTGATGTGCACAAGCTTTCGTGTGATGTACGTGTTTAAAGCAATTGGAATGTTGATATCTGGAACTAAATAAAACGTTTTTCTATTTGGTTCATCAATGCTTGCCTGAACATCGTGATTGTGTTTCTTCTTGAAATCATCTGGAATTTTGGACTCTATACTAACAAGTCAAGAATGCAGACAGTTGCCTTGTCTTTCTTTCTTTTCTCTTTTTGGGTCGAACAGGTGCCTTGTCTGCCTTAATAAAATTTTATTGCTAATTGAATCGGAAGTCATTGCTTGTGAAAATTTTGCGGTCATGGGATTGTAGGCATGGAGAAGTATCAACTTCTGATCCACTTATTATTGAAGATTATCCTCTAAGTCATTGGTCAAATCCCTCCCTTTCCCATCATATGGTTCTACTTCTGGTCATATATTTTCCTTCCCAGCTTTTGGTTTTTACCTTAAGCGCGGGCTGTAGTTGATTAAAAGGTACTTCTCTTGTATCATGTTTACTGTGAAAGGAAGTTTCCGAGATTGCAAGCCTCCGTGATCAATAATCCTCGGTAGACACAATAATATGCAACGCTCGATGCTACAATGGCTTGGCGAATGGGCAGGGTTTTGAGGTTGGATGCGAAGTGCTCATTGCTCACTATCCGAAAAGTCCAAAACTGTATATATGAGGTCTCAAATGGCATAGCTACACGCGTAAGGACCGCGAGGTCATCACAACATATCTGAACAGGAACAAAGTGACCTGATTGTGACCAGATCAAAGCGATACCCCCTAAAAAAAATAATCTAATTTGACACTCCCGCACAAGCACGTATCGACATTTCAAGGTGGAAAAAAGGAGCAATTCTCGAAGTGCGTATGGGATTCTGGACTCTGTTCTTAGTATTTCGTGTCAATCTTCTTGTTGTTCATCAGCAAGCGCGATATTGTATCTTCCTCAGAGATGATTCTTGAATGCCGTTATCATTTTTGGGGATAAAAGCAAGAGAAATGCCCCGATCGAACCAAAAAACATCTTGATTGCATAGCTAACCGGATCCAGGTCAAGAGCATTAGAGGAAGTCCTGGGGCTCGACATGGCTGTGGCTGAAGGTAGGGCTTCAATCACTGCATCAGCTAGATCCGTGATGAACGAAGAGGTACAACCCAGAGCCGGAACACGGCCCCAATTCTCAATGCCAGATTCCAGTGCCAACTCTCTGTACTCCATATCTATCTCTTCAAGAGTTTCAATATGCTCACTCACGAAGCTGGAATTAGAAACCGGGGCGGAATCAGTTCCAGTTAAACTAAAGGAAACTTTTGATATAAACGACTTCCACTGTGAATGAGACCAGGAAATAAAAAATCAATCAAGTACAGAGAAGAGTTTGAAGTAACACCAAAAAAATGTACATATCACGGCAAGCAATGTCCATATTTGCATTCAAGATGCCCATACCGAATGTAATATCTAGGCGTTCGATGACCTGATGTACTTAAAAAATCCATAAAATACTATATACAAAGGACTAGGGGGCTGGCAAGTTAAAACCTAAAACTGGTCATGTCAAGTTAATTCCCTTTTACCACTCAATAATGACCAAAGATGCAACAGACTCAACTTCATTTAAAGTCAAAGATAGCTCACCTCACTGGAACCGCTAGGAGACTCTTCACCCCTTTCTGGCCAAGCTCGACGAGTACTTCATCAGTGTAGGGCTTCAGCCATTCCACAGGTCCAACTCGGCTCTGTGAAGGAAGGGAAATGAAAAATCAGAGAGAGAGAGAGTGAGCATTGATATAGCTCAGCTATTGACTAATTAGCAATGAGGCTAAAGGAAGTTGCATGCAACAGTCTCCAAACACAATAAACAACCAAAGGGGTCTCTAAGAAGGCCAGCAACTAATATTTCACAACGAACCTGGTAAGCAAGTTTGTGCTGATTGCTAACTCCTCTAGATTTCAGTTCCTGCATAATCAAGTAAATGCACTCTTCCATTTGGTCCTTGTATGGATCTCCAGCATTTACAATGTAACTGACAGGTACTCCATGAGCACTGAAGAATATCACCACCTAAAATTGGATAAAATTACATAGTTAAATCAACTATTTCCAGTGGATGAGGCCAGCTTGCTTAGATGTTCTGATTTTTCAGGCCATGCATCTGATGTAAGTTTTGACAAATACCAACTCACATCCTCAGGGTTGAAGAAACTCTCCAGTTCCTTCTGAATCAGGTCTGCCATAGACTTTATGTAACCCTCCCTTTGATACCAAGATTCTATTACAGAAACGGGCACTGTTGACAGATAAGCATCCTCCCTACAAAATGATCAGTGGAATCTAAGTTAGGAAGCACAAGACACTCAACATGTGCAAAGCCAAGACAGTACAAAGACAAAAAACATACTTAAATGCATTTTGAATGACACGAATACTTGACCCAGTCGTAGAAATAGAATATTGCGGATAGAGCGGAAGCACAACAAGCCTTGTAATCCCGTCCCTCTTGATCTGTTCAAACGTAGACACGACTTCAGTCATATAGTGTTGGTTATCTTGAGAAGACAAGTAGCCATGAAATCACTTGAGCGGATAAAATTCGAATAAAAGGTCAACTGACAGATCACAGATGTATTTTGGAAGGCCATGGTTGTCTAACCATTCAACAGTATTTGATAATAATATGAATACAGGCAGAAGTCGTGCAGTGAAAATGTTAGATATCCTCGTAAGAATTTGTGACAACCTGCTGAACTGCCTCCTCAGTGAAGGGATACCAGTAGCGCATGCCAACATAGACATTTGCCGACATTTTCTTCGCTTCCAAAGCCCTTTTGAGTGCATGTGCCTGCAAAAAATGCAACATCATATTTATACCAACGTATGTAAACTTAAGATACCATTTTAATACAGAATATATAGAAAGAAGAAAGTAGAGAAAAGCTTCAAAAGACTGAAAAGGAAGCACACTATTCCACCTGTTCATCGGTTATTTTACGTAAAGGTGAGCCACCTCCTATGGCAGCATATCCTTCTCTACTTTTGGGTGCCCTGATTACAGATATTAGCTGCGCAAGGGGTCTTTGTAAGAAGCGGAACAGCCTGGGAAGACGTATGATATCCTGAGAATGGAGAAGATAAAGATTCAGCCAAATAAACACAACTGAAAAATATGAGATTATGCATAGAAGGATAGATGGCATACAGGATCTGCAAATAAATTGAACAGAAACGGTTGCACATCATGAAGAGTCTCTGGACCACCGAGATTCAGAAGGAGCACTCCAACTTTTTCCTCCGCAGCATGTGAGTTGGACTCCATAGCAGTCCCATTGTGCGTGCACGCTCCAGCGGAGCAAAATGTCGGTCTAACCTGGTTTCTCCTTTCACAAGGGACAAAGAAATTTGATGTTGAAAGTGCTCCACTCCTCTTGTCATTCAAATCCGTAGAAACCTTTATGACTTGGGATGATTCGTACTCCCTATTTCCATTGGCAAAATGGAAGCATGCAGACCTTTGAAACCTGACGCAGTACAAAATGTGCAAAATGTCAAGCCCAACTCAAAACCCCAACGTCTACAAAAGAAATTGTTGACAAGCCGAACGCACATTGCAGACATCGCTCGTGTCTAATACTGTGCAACAAGCTAGTTTATTTCAGCTAAGTGATAATTGACCGTCTGGACAAGTCGAGATGCCTTTTGCCCTCTGAGCGCAAATGGGATTCTCCATGAACAAGCATCAATTTTATCCACCACCGGATCAACCTGATCAGCCTGATTACTGTCCAATTTAAGCATAACATGCAAATTCTTTTACCCCTCATTGTGCATTTGTTGAATCAACCTCTCTAAGTCCTCCGTTACAAACTTGATCAAACAATCAACCCTCCAACCAAAGACAAGGACGCGGTGATATTCCACCTTACGAACGATTCACACGAAGCCTCCCAACATGATCCAAAACGGACAACTAATCAAACAAGCACGTACGCACACAACAATCAGCCAGATACCCACAACATCTGCCATCACAAATTCCGCAACGGCTGAACGGAGCTCGCACTAGGAGTCCAGGAAAAATTCGATCTATTGTGCTTTTCTTTTGGCGGATCGATGTTCCCCAACATTTTGCAAAAGCATAAAACGGGAGCAAAATGAAAAAAACTGACCTTGATGAGTTGGGACTGCCATTACGTAGATTACAACTGGTGATCCTGACCGAATTAAGAGCAATGGAGCTCGCTGCAGCGTCCATGGCGTCAACTTTTCCAATGATATTTCCTCGAGAAAAATTGGAGAGAAGATTGAGCTCCAAAGCACCAACTTTATAGGGTTTCGCTGAAACCAAATGAGTTGGGGAGTCAAAGTCAATAAGTACCCACCCTCCTGCTCTCTATACGTGTTCAACTCTCTCGCTTTCTCCCTCTAGACTTTTTCCTAGAAGTTGGTTCCGATCGTTTTCTTTGTCAATATTTTCTCGGGAAACTGACGGAAAATCGAGTGCTGAAATAAGGCTTTGACTCCGATTATTAAATTGGACGCAGCGACGTGGGCGCATCAGGACCTTCCGATAAGTTTGAAGGAATAACAGACGGACCTGGCCCACTTGCTATTTTCGGTCCGAAGGAGAACCATGGGAAGGAAAATAAAAATAAAGGGCGAAAGGGAAAGGAAAGTCTCACGGCCGACAGTTTCTCGGCCGCAAGAAAGCCCGCATAGCGTCTAATGATCGGAGAATGCTAGGAACAACGTTCCTTCTAAACATTGTTCCTAATAATATTATGACAAATTGCATCCTTACGGTGAATTGCACTGCGCCTAATTTGGCTTTGACATCTAGTCCTCTAAGCGATACATACGGAATACTTTGGTACAATAATTAATTTTCGGTCTGTCGTTACCTTATTAGGAGAGCGGTATCAACCCATGATTATTTGATGCAAGAGATGCCAGTCTTCTTTTAGCGATCATCTAACCTAACATTCATTTCACTCCAAAATACCCTGATGTACTCCCATAACCAGTTGTATCGTCATTTCCGCAAGAGTCACTCTTTACCTTGATACCACAAAGCTCCATCTCTTCACCTCGTAAGGGTACGAGAGAATTTGGTTTGTAATATTCTTCCCTGCCTAATTCCGCAATGTACTCAGCAGGCTGCTTTGACGCTCGCCTGCATTTCACAACAATCAAAGCCCCTGCCTGAAGACTTACATAAATGGCAGACGCTCGCCTAATAGATCAAGCCACTCCACAAATATTGGTAGGTTCCCCTGATTAAAGTTGTTTTTGAATCTCTAATCACTTGTGTATTTTTTGACAAGTGTGACATCTCGAGTCATCTTCGTTCCCTTGGCAGAACTTTCTTCCGCCCACTAAGTTTCTCATGTACAAATAAAGGTTGCTCTCCTCGTTAAATAGGCGATAACATGTCTCCTCTTGATATTCACCCATGATCAAAAGACGTTTTCCCTATTTGGTGAGTAACTTAGTTCATTTTTGTTCTCCTATTGTTATCCTAGAAGTTTGACGAGAGCCGCGAAGTTTGACGAGAGCCGCACCTTATCCAAACTCTCTTGATCTTGGTGATCACTCCACGCTTTCAAAAGATTGGATAGATTATAAGCTTTTCCAAAATCACCCATCTACTAGAAGGATCCTACTTTGATACCATTTGCTGCAGGTCGATAGTTACTGATCGCAAGCCAGTGTTTAGTGAGCCGATAGTATGGCGAATCGCATCCTCACACCAAATCGTACCATGCCTAATTTAGCTTGAGTATCCAATCTCTCGAGTAGAACATATAAAACAGTTCGATGTAACAAATGTTTTCAGCTTGTCATGGCAACATTAGCTCTCACGGGAGGGCAACCACGCATTTAGAAATTTTATAAGGCTATGTTTGATCGTCGAGATTTCTATACAGGATATGACTGGACAGGATCAACATTAACATCACCTTTATTCCAAACTAGTTGGGTCGGCGGTCGATGAATCTCAAAGAATCATAAAAATAAAAACAGAATCAAAGGAGGGAAAATATATAAATGTGTAAAAATAAATAAGTAAATATATAGATATATATCTATTCAGACACTACCCCTCCACAACACTAATAGCCTTCCTCCCCTCCGTCTTAAGATAAACTGTACGCCAATCTATTCCTCACTTCATTAAATTTTGTTTTACTACTTTCCTCCAAGTAAGTTTCGATCGATCTTTTACTTTTTTTATGTTATGCTCTCGATAGCAAGTTTTTGTTCATACCGGTGCATCTAAGGGTTTTCGAAGGAAATGCCCAAACCATCTCAATCTATGCTCTCTCATTTTTTTCACCATCGGTTCTACTCTAACTTTTCATTTAATCTTTTCATTCCTTATCTTATCCATCCTTGTATGACCACACATTCACCTTAATATCCTCATTTTCGCTACTCTCATTTTATGCTCATGTTTCCTTTATGCTGGCCAACATTCAGTTCCGTATAACATGGCAGGTCTGACTGCTGTTCTATAAAGTTTTTCTTTTAATTTAAGAAGAATTTTGTGATCACATAAAAATCCCGATGCACTGCGCCATTTCATCCAACATACTCCGATTCTATGGCTTATATCCTCATCAATCTCTCCATTCTTTTGCAATATTGATCTCAGATATCTAAATGTATCTTTCTTCGGTACCTTCTGTCCGAGCACATTTACGACTTCTTGATCCCATCTTCCTGCCGGGTCAAACTCACACTTCAAGTATTCTGTCTTACTTTGAGTTATCGAGTTATCGAGTTATCGTAAATCATTTAGACTATAACGTGCTTCTATATACTTCTAACTTAGCGTTAAACTCAGTCCTAGTCTCATCAATAAGCACAATATCGTCTGCAAAATGCATATACCACGGCACCTCATTTTGAATATATTTTGTTAGCTCATCCATAATCAGGGCAAAAAGGTAAGGGCTCAAAGCAGAACCTTGGTGTAAGCCTACTGTGATTGGAAAATAACTTGATGTGCCATTACAAGTCTTCACACACGTAGTAGCACCGTCATACATGTCCTTGATTATTTCGACATACTTTAAAGGTACTTTTTTTTCTTCAAGAATCCACCACAAAAACCTTTTTTGAAACCCTATTATATGCCTTCTCGATATCAATAAGCACCATATGGAGGTCTTCTTTCTCGATATATTCCGTTAATTGTCGTATTAAGAAAATAGCCTCTATGGTAGATATTCCTAGCATAAATCCAAATTGATTGATAGAAACTGGTCTCTATTGCTCAATAACTCTATTCCACAGCTTCATTATATGACTAGATTGGATAACATATAAAATTCAAAGATTTTGCTATATCTTATCTATTGTTTAGTGACTGACAATAATAAATTTGGATATTTGCACATCCTATTTTGTCTATTATAGTGTGAATGAATTTAAAAGTTGCACAAACTAAAATGATAAAAATCCCTCGTGGCACACTTGCCTACTTCATTTTTTTTTTTTGCTAATTTTTTTCATTTTCTTTTTTTATTATTCTTTTTATTCTTTCCCTTCCACTATTCTACAATAACATTTTACTAAACAGTGAACTACATTAATATTCCTAAATTACTAAGATACCTAAAATATGTAATTAATTTAACATATATAAATAATTTATATTATATGATAGGAATAAATTCGAATATATAAATAAAAATGAAATTATTTTTTTTTTTCGTTATTTTGAATTTTTTATAGTAGAAATCAAATATTATTTATATTCTAATACTATTTAATTTGATTAGTTTGAGAAAATAGTTATTAAAAAAATAACTTATGAATTAAGATTATTAGAAATCGTATCCAACTTTATTCCATTTTCCCCATGTGATTATTTTATCCAGGTTATAACACTCCTATATCCCACTATATCATGTCCTAGGCAATACCACATACAAGATATGATAAATTTTGTATTATCTTGAATTTTATCCTGACCAACGAAACAGCCTAATATGATTTTCATTCCACTCCGCTGAGTCCTAGCACAAAACCCCTAACGCGAACTCCCACAAATCAGTTATAGCCTCCCTTCTGCATCAAGTCAATTTTCATTCCAATGTCGCAAAACTCCATCGAGCTCACAAGGATAAGGGAGAATTCGGTTCGTGACGAAAGTATAAACTTTAAAGTGATGCGAATGATTTCTAGCCGTCAGATCTGTTGGGTCTTATGAAAGGTTTACATATTCAGACCATTCAGATTAACCGTGTGTAAAAATCTGCCCACATGTTTCTTCCGATGTTCGGCACTCGTAGCCGGGGAACAAACAAGGGAAGTAAATAACGTTGTTTCGTCAAACGAGGAAAATGCAAATGCAGTCATTGGATTTCAATTTGGATTTCAATTTCAATTTCAGTTTCGTATTAGCCAAAATCGAACGGAGACGTACGAGGAAACGCGTCGAGACTCGAGAGTACGCAAATACACACTCTCTGGCCCAGAAAGAGAGAGAGAGAGAGAGAGAGCGCGCTCGTTGCTCTTGGGCCTACGCAGGACGAGCCCGTCTTGATTGGCACATCTATCGACCTATAAAAACGCTTGATTTCACTGTGGCGAAGCAACTTAGGGTTCCTTTCTGAGCACCTTTACCTCATCGTCGGCGCTGGGGTTGAACGCCGCTTCGAGCTCGAGTTTCGTGAGTTCGAGATCGAGCTCGAGTTTTGTGAGTCGCGAGCCGTGCGCGATCGGTTCTCGTTTTTAGCTCTTTGTTGTTTCTTGTGGGCGCTCTTTTTTGGGTTTTTTCTGCCCGTTCGAGTCGAATGTGGTGGTGGGTTGAGTTCTTTTGAGTCGGAGATGCGGGGTTTGGCTCCAAGAATCGAGTCAACAGTCGGCGCCGATCAATGGCGACCGGTCTGCCGCGTGGAGCCGACATGAATCTCGCCGGTTGAAGATCCCTGAAACTCGAAAACTCTCGTCGTTTCATGACGCAATTAGCCGGCCACATTTCAGTGAATATACCTACTTGATTTCTTGATTTGGAACTAGGAAAAGGTTGGGGGCACTCTCAGACACGGGTGTGTGGTGAAATCTCGGTGACGAGATGAAACGACGACACACCTTTTGCGTGGTGCCGACAGAGAGCCTACTTCAACACGATGGGAGGGAAGCCTGAGATGAGAAGCTCCTCAGCTCAGCCATGGCTTCCTCCGAATTCGAAGTAGCTATATTATCCACATATCTCTTCTTTTTTAGGGTGTCAACGGGCCGGATCCGGCCAGTCTTGGCTCGAGCCGAGCCCGCCCGGTACTGTTAGCCTCTAAACTGAGTAGTACCGGGCTCGGTCCGGCTGGGATTCTGAATTTTCTTTTTAAATTAAAATTAATTAATAAATTCATCAAATTTTAAAATATAAAAAACTAAAATTTAATTAAATTTAAAAATAATGTTTAAAAAAAATCGAGCAGCCGGCCAGTCTGGTCCGATTATCAAATTTAACCCAAAAAATTCGAAAATCAAGCCAATTTTTGGGGTGGCTCGGGTTTTTTGGTCTGATCTTTCTCATTTTCGTTTGGAAATGGAGATTTGTTCATGATTTCTTTACTTATTTTATTTGTCCTCTGAATCAGCGTCGGACGGTAGAGGAATTCCGGACGCAATTACTATACAACTATTATATTATTTGCCAACAGCTGACCCTTGGACTTGTGTAATGTCAATTCTAATTTGTCCAACTTGAAAATGTTCAATATAACTTCTAGACTATGCGAAAACGCCTAAAGGCTAAGCTCAAGAGCTACATTGTGACTAAAGTATCAAAATTAGATTGAATAGATTAAAAAGTTTAGAAACAACATTGAATCAAACTCCAGGTGCATTTGTGTCATTTCTCTGTATATTGGTATTGTCTAGTCTCTCCCGGGTCATCCGATGATTCACCCCTTCAGTATAATAAGGATCGATGAATTATATCCTCTTGATTATAGGATTTCAATTATTGATGAGAATAAATAAGAAATCGGATGAATGACTAAACTAAAGCTTAAAAAAAAAAAAAAAGCAGGGCGTTCGTCAAGGTGAAGCCGACAACTCTTTCCCTCCCCGAGCCGGTTGATACCGTCGAGTCAGCATCGTGATCCATACCGATGGATGGAATAGCAACTGATTTATTGTGCTAGAATCTAAGAAATGCGGAGGCGCCATTTGGATAGGGCCTTCTTACCGCAAGATTAAGGACCATTAGAGGCTGCAGATAATGCTCTGTTTTTCGCCCTTTCATGCCTGGCCAAAAGCTTTATCTCTTTGCTCAAGGAATCGGTCGGACTTCCCTCGGGTCTCCTTGGTCCATATTCCGTAAGGCAAAAAGTCAACGAATTTGAGGCAATCCTTGTGGTGAAGGGACCTTCTCTTTCCATCGTTTCTGGCCATCGTCGTTTTCCTATTCTCTTCCTCCAATAATTTACAGGGCCTGCACATTGATTTGTTAAAGCACCAAGACTACATGATCCGCAGAAATTGGGTACCGACCCGAGATTAAAGAACACCCTTCTTTCTACCGGTGCAAAAGTCAACTTGATCGATTACTTTAAGGGCCCGATACATTGGGTCATTAGAACATCAATAGAAAGAAATTGTCAAAAAAACATTTGATGATGCATCGAGTGCAGCAGGACCCATCTCTGCTGGCGCATAAGCTCATTGACATTGTTGGTGAGAATTTGCGTTATTTTAGGAGATTATCCCTGTTAAGATGCACGTGTGAATCATATTAAATGAGTCCATATTGACGAATTAATATGGCGTTGAGCAGTTAATATAATCAAATTGACCCAAAACTCATTGGCTTAAGATTTTGATTAAAGGTAAATTCAACTGTATATATTAATGAGTTCGTATTTGGGCTCCCTCTTGACAATCTCCATAACGAAGTTATCGAACTTCTGCTGCGAACTCCCCACAAACCTTGTCCCCACCACCTTTCTTGGCGGCCTCTCTCACCCCACCAAATGTTGGAGTCCCACCACCTTCCCCGCAGCCTCTCTGACCCCACTAAATATTGGAGTTTGCGAATGCTTCGAGGATCATTGTTTCTCCCACTGAGTATGCGTTCCCGAAACAACAATGAATTTGGGCTTTATTTTAAGTTGAGCTGTATGTTGTGAGATTAAATAGGTTTTAAATAAGTTTAGTTTTTAGGTTTGTTTATGGCATATATATTTTGATCGTTTTTTACTAATCATTGTAACGAGTTGCGATAGTAAACCTAAATATCATAGCGAAATTTGCAGGACATAACACTATTTTGGGGTGAATCTGAGTCTATGCTTGCATATTCTTTTTTATTTCTGTTTGATCATTATGATTCGATGTGCGATAAATCTCATCAGTCCCTAATGTTTCAAAGATTGTAACTAGAGACATTCGAGATTATCAGATGCAATGCCAGCTAATGATTTATTGCAAAATCCAAAGGTATTGGAGATCCTCTTTTTCGTCCAGACAATCACATCCTTGGTTAGATAACCCTATGAATCTCTCTAACCAAAGATTATATTTTGATTATGGGTCCTTGATCTAGACAAATTCCCAGCAGAATCGATGTCATTCCTTTATGTCCCTATGGAGAGGGACCAACCGACAAAACTAACTTTTACGTTGCACGTACCAACCAAGCAGTGAGTGCGCACACGCATTGACAGGCGGATAAAACACCATGCTCACAAAAGCCAAGCACAAACACAACCGATTCTCAGTAAGACATCATGGTTCCTAGTTGCTACATCAAGTTAGCCTTTTGAAACTCATGCACCTTGCAATCATAAAACCTTCTCCTGTAATTAACTTTCATGGAGAGGGTTCTTGTAGGGGAAAGAAAAGGGAACTAATCTTATAGTGAACTGTCCACGGAAGGGTCGTATGCGTTTCAGATACACTATTGTTCACAAGCCGTCATGTGCGATTCTGTGACGTAACTAGTTTGAGACATGGCGCGTGAATTTATCCGCGACAGTTTCTAAGCAACGAATACGTCTAGATACCGATGGAAACCGTATTGTTTGACTTTGCTTGCCAAGATCCTGGTATGCTCCACCTCATGTGCCCCTTCAAATGGATCTTGGGGTACTCACAAAATAAGAACCTCTAAAGAAAACAGTGAATTATTGAACCGAGGGCATGCTTTCAGGATCTCCGGGAGCCACATTCTTATAAGATAAATATTTGTGCCGACAAGCGTTGGGTATTTAAAAATCCACGATTAAGTTTGTTGCTGGACTATAAAAAGCAAGTTGGAGCGTAAGGAAAGAAACAAGAATTCATTTTTGAGATGGGAATCTGCATATCCTCTGTATCTTCTGAGATTCATGATACTGAAGATGTCCAAGGAAATGCAGTGTTCATTGACGAGACCAATGATAAAACTAAGAAAAATGGATCTGTTCATTCAAGAACTGGAAGCAAAGGGTTGAACCAAGATGCTGCTGTACTCTATCAGGTTTGTCGAGAGATTTGAACATTGTTGAATCAACTTGAGGTTGCTTTTGTTAGGCGGGTCTGATGAAATGTGCATTTAGCCAGTCTGCTTGTTATGATTTCACACTCTTGTTTAGTTCAATTCATCAGAATTGCAACAGAAAATGATGAGTTTGATCCAAGTTTCAGGTCCAACTTACACAGTTAACTTTTTACATTACGGTGATTAATTTTCTTTGACATTGATCTACTCTGCTCTCTCTCCTTAGGGATATGGAAAAGATGATGGAACCTTTTGCGGGGTCTTTGACGGTCATGGGAAGAACGGTCACCTGGTGAGCAAGTTAGTGCGGAACCATTTGCCACTGCTCGTGCTAAACCAGAGAAACTCTCTGGCAAACGTCAAAGTCACGGCGGTGCACGATGACTGTGACCAAGGATCGATGCCGAGCAAGAACTTCCAGGCATGGAGAGATTCATGTATCAGTGCCTTCAAGGTGATGGACGAGGAGATCAAGCTTCAGGAGGGGTTGGACTGCGCCACCAGTGGAAGCACAGCAGTTGTTGTCATAAGACAGGTATTTTCCTCTTCAACTTATCAGGAACCGCAAAAAATTTCATCGATCAGTCCATTCTAAGATCGCTCTTAGGAACAGGCCATTGGTACTAGGCTAATAGTCGGAAAATTGGTCACAGGGTGAGGATCTTGTCATAGCCAACCTCGGAGACTCGAGAGCAGTGGTAGGGACTCTCACTGAAGACGGACTTCGTACTCTTCAATTGACTACCGACTTGAAGCCTAATGTTCCCAGTAAGCCTAGCACAATCATCCTATTCCTATTTGGATCTAACCATCTTTTGATTGTTTGTATGCTCTTAGGCCTAAAGTTGAGGACCTCTTATCCACTTGTATCTCAGCTCTTCCATTTTTAAGCCCCATATTGTTCATACATCTTGATAATTTCGGCACTGATGTTCGGTCTGGCGTGTATTTGCAGGCGAAGCCAACCGAATAAGGAAGTGCAACGGCCGCGTTTTAGCTCTGAAGGAAGAACCGCACATCCAGCGGGTGTGGCTACCCCATGAGGACATGCCTGGCCTTGCCATGTCCCGTGCTTTCGGCGACTACTTGCTCAAAAATCACGGCATAATCGCCATTCCTGACATCTCCTATCACCACATAACTCCAAAAGACCAATTCATCGTCCTTGCAACAGACGGGGTAAGAAAATTCGGTCCCAATAAACCTATGCATGGAGTTCAGTGAAATCCAAAAGCAAAAGTCAAGAGGCGCTATCAGATATGGTGATCAGCACATGCGTTACCTAAGCAGGATAGCCACAGTCATGAAACTTTTGTCGGTCCACGTTTCAATAATTTCCGAATGCTCTCATGCAGGTGTGGGATGTGCTCAATAACGAGGAAGTTGCAGCGGTGGTCGGGTCAGTGAAAGATGAGGAAGATGCGGCGAAAGCATTGGTCGAAGCAGCTGCTGCTTCATGGAAGAAGAAATTCCCTTCTTCAAAAGTTGACGATTGCAGTGTTGCCTGCCTCTTCTTGCATAAAAGGCAAAGGACAGATTAGCTCTGGTGCACTGCCAATTGGGTGTTCCAAGTTTGCTCTGGTGCACATATTATGCCATTGATGCACCCACTGCTTCAATGATTTCAACCCCGCACACGTTGCTGGTACAAAGGCATAGAGAAGTACAAGCCAAATAGAAATAATGGACCCCCCCCGCCCCCCCCCCCCCCCCCCCCAAAAAAAAAAAAAAACAAAACAAAACAAAACAAAAATAGAAACAATGGACATTGTTGAGAATTGGTATCGAAATCAAACTTCCGAGTTTTTTTTTTTTTTTTTTTGGGTCCAAGAAAGCTCGGAGTTAGCTTGTTGAACAATCTGGAAACCCATGCCGAGGGGATGGGTTTGTCAATTGGAGTGCATTGAGGGGGATTGTTTCGCCTGTACAACTCGTGTTTCTCACAAACGTTATTGACTTGTGGATCACCATCATTTGTGCTAGCTTTACACCATGCTGCAATGAAAGTAAGTTTCAGTGCGCTTTTGCTTCTAATCTTATACATGCTCCAGGATGAATGAATTGTTCTCAACCTTCTTTAAATACCAACTAGGACTACCGGGAACGTAAAGACTGGTTTTCTAGACGAATATCCAGCTATCTAGCAAGCAAAATCGCACCTCGTGGTCAATCTACTTTTAGAACCATACCTCCTCTTGATCTAGAGGCGCAGATCGACAGAAACAAAGAAAACAGGAGTACTTGAATAGAAGGGATCCTCCGGTGCATACATCTTCACCGCACTAAAACATAAGAGAAATCACTGGCCTTTCCATAATGCCAGCCATTGAAATCGCGAAGCTGCTAAACGTCAGATATACAAACTGTGCAAAAATAAAAAACGAAAGGAGACTCATTGCAGAGTAATTAAACTTCAAAGGTTTGCTGATAAGGCAAATCTGGAACAAGAAACAATACTTGATTGATGTCCTTTCTTTCCTTTCTCTGCAAATGTAAGGATCAGCATGACCATTTTATGACCGAAAAGGGTCGCCACAGACTTGTGCCAAAAAACCGCCCAATGAAGCTGGCATAATGAAGCTGGCATGCCGTGCTCCCACTCAGAGAATAAGAACAACTCTTGAACTGCTCCGACACTATGTGCTATATTTTCACCTCAAGAATGTTTGCAAAACTTGTTAGAATGTTTACTATGCATGAATTGAGACAACCACGGGAAAATAATGTCATTTTTCACAAAGACTATCCACTTCCATCTTCTGGGTCGTCTAGAATGTCTTCATACGAAACGGGCACTCTCATTCGTTCCTTCACGGATTGTCGTTTCTCTTCACCAGCCGATTGCTGATCGAAATTTTGTAACTCAGGCATCGTTGAGAAACCATCTGGAATGGTTGCAGAACTCCTGTCAGGAGATGCTTTTATAGGTCCATCAGAATTTGCCACTTTCTGTCGTCCTGGTTGAATGTTGTGCGGCTTGAATTGCTTCTGCATATTATAAAGAAAACAGACCATCTTACTCACGATTGGGAAAGAAAAGACTCCCCGAATTGACCTAGCCTATAAATCATCATTGCAGAATAAGGAAAGCATGCAACCCAATAGATGGTAATCAGGCATCGTAGATGAAAACAATGCGGATCCAAAGCTCTGGAAGACCTCTGGTCCATAATATCATTAATGCTGCTAAAGATGGTTCTTGTCGGCTTACTATAAGTGATTCTCCTTAGATAGTTTCTGTGCTAGGGGCCAACCAATCACATATGTGTTTGATGTTTGAACCGATAAAAGAAAAAGGAAAATAGAAAAATAAAAAGAAGAAATCTGCTATAGGAAAACCTACGACCAATTTAGTCTTTGAGCAATATTTTTTCCATCAGATGCTCCAACAGAATTATTAGGAAAAGAACAAAAGGTTCATGAAGAATGAATCATTGTGTAAAGGATCAATCTCCATTGTGCAATGAAGCAGTATTAAAGTTATTCAAGCCTTTCAGATAATACAACACCAGCAACCCCTCAGATAACTAGCCAGGCCACTGAACTCTCAACAAGAAACCGAGGATCACCTAAGATAACATCACAGTAGCCATTTTAATGGGGGCAATTGAAGACCTAAATTCCTGTCTTGACATGCTTAACAATGTGAACACTGCAAGTGTGGTTGCATCCACTCGAAAGAGGATAAAAATATTTTAAGTTGTTTGCGCATAATCACCAAATGACTTAAAAATACACACCTCAAATTCTTTTGCTCTTTTCATTATCTCTCTGTAAGCATTTGGTTCTCGTGCTTTAATGATACTCCATAGTACACCCCCACCAGTTCGCCGCCGTTTACTGTCAGCAGTCATCTGACCCCCACAAGCCTGAATAGCATCTACCTGAAATAAAGGAATGTGAGTGCTAAGGCAGGACAAGGTACTTCAAAAATCACAAGGTGTTTAATTTGGAAGTTCTCAGAGAAATCAATGAGAAACTTCTGGCAAAAGAGTTGGCAATTCTCTAAACAAGCTGCCAAAAAATTTATGCACAGCTAACTAAAGAGCATGTCCATCCAACCGTATTAAAAGTATAAAATCCAAAACCAATATGCAAAAAAGCCTAAAAAATCAATCCACCTTCCAGCGACAAGATACCATTTTCTTATCCTACTTCGAGGGATTCTCTCCATCCTGCAAACTCAGAAACTTCGACCTCTCAAAATCCTGTCTCCTGGGAGCAGATACAAATCATTTTATTCTGGCTATATGTATACACCAAGAACAGCTTTTTCCTATTAAATCGCATCCCGGATTTTTATTAACGAAACTCTATCACTCCTTCAAAATGCATAGTCCAATATACTTTCCCTCACAACCTTACACCTGTCCTGTCCAATTGTTCACTCATAAGCAACCAAAATTATCTACCGTGCCTAAAAATCCCAATGCTAGTTTAATGGATACAGCAGAAAGGCTATTAACCTCTTTGACGAGATCGCTCAGTGCAGACACTCCCAGACAACCGACGGCAGTATACACCATGTATGATTTCTTCTCCTTCAGTCTCCTACAGGTATCTAGCACGAACCTGGAAAGAGTAGAAAGCAGAAATGAGGGCATTGCCATGAGTGGTAGCTGCAAGAACAAATCTCAAGCACAGATTTCTCGTGATCATCTGCATTTATCAAATGGGGGAGAAAAAAAAAACCAAACAGAACATCACATTTTCCCTCCACGGTTTATCATCTATGTAATGGTAAGACCAAAGCACAGCTCGGTAAACAACATGGTAACAGCTAGGACCCCCATACTCAAATGGGACACACAAAAAGGCGCCCGCACACCACAGGCACGCGCAAAACATCAGAAGCCCTTCACTACATTACGAATCAAATAGTGAAGCCAAATGTCATCTCGCCTCCAGACAAGAAGACGAGTCCAAGCGACAAACGAACTCTTTCTAATCGAACGAGAAGCGGCAAGCTCCAAGGCAGAATCGGAATGTCACCTGTTGATGTCGGTGAAATTAGAGCCAGCCCCAGAAGCAACCCTTTTGCTCTTCCTGTTCTTCTTCTTGTTTGCCCTGCGCCTGCGATTTTTACTCTGCTCTTCTTGCTTCGAGACCTCGCCATCTCCACCCACGACAGGTCGTGCCGGATCGTTCTCCGCGTTCTCGCGATCGACGAGTTCACCCTCCTCTACGTCGACCATCTCGACGTCCTCGTTGTCAAGGTTATCATCTTCGTAGATGGCGTCCAGTACGCTCTCTCCCTCCATGAGCAGAAAGCGGAAGTCGACAAGCTCTGTCTCTCTCTCTCCCTCTATCGAGCGAGCTTCGTCGATACTCGCACTTACATCGGAGACGGTTCTAGTTTTATGTCCGCCATCTTTGCTGAGGGATTTCTGTAAGCTCCCTGTAGGTTTTTAGAAAATCGGCTTGTTTATGAAGCTTCTCCTTTTAAAACCCCAAAAGAAAATAAAAATAAGGATAAACCTTTATCAATCTCTCTTTTTTTCTTTGGCTTTTATCAAATCCTTTATATTTGCTGTTTGAGTATCGCTTTGCATCCTCACATTTATTATAACATTTGTGAAACTTATTTACGAAATGCCATTCATGTTTTGCAAAATGACACCAATATTCCCTAAATTTTGGCAGAATGCGCAATATGATCCCTGAACTTTTAATTTGTTCAATTTAGCCTCTGATTTTTTGCAGAATGTGCAATTTGATCCCTAAATTTTTTAATTGTTCAATTTATTCCATGAACTTTTAGTAAATGTTCAATTTAGTCCATGAACTATATAAAAATATTCAATGTTATCTCCGATCTTAAATTAACAAAAGTACTAGATTGAACATTTTCCTATAATTCATGGACTAAATTGAACATGCACTAAAAGTTTATGGATTAAATTGAACAAGTCAAAAATTTAGGGACCAAATTGCACATTTTTGTTAAAGTTCAAGGACTAAATTAAACAAATTAAAAGTTCATGGATCAAATTGCACATATTGTCAAAGTTCATGGACCATTTATGTAAATATTCCTTCCTTTTTTCCAAAATACCAATGCCCCAAGCATGAATTTCTCAAAACTATTCAAACACTAAAGCACCCTAAAAATAATAATAATAATAATAAAAGAGCATAACTGTCATCGATGACATGACAATACCTTCTCGCCCGTTGTCGTTCACCGCAAGCCTTGTAGTTATTACCTACCGTCGTCTCGCTACAAGAGGCCTTCTCTCTTTCTCCGGCTAGGCCAAGTCGCGCCATGGGCGGAGGTCCAAGTGATTAGGGCCTCCAGATCCTTCTTCTTCTGCATGTTCATTTCTTGGATTTTCTTAATTTTATTTTTAAACATCAGCGATAGAGGTGGATGAGGAGATCAAACTTGAAGATGAGATCTATTCATGCGTGTCTTTCTCATTTATTCATAAGCAAGTAATGAACATCCTTCCCGAATACTTTTGTACATAATGTATGCGATGGGAGTGAGATTAGCTAGCACTTTTAGTGATGATACAAAGACCTACCCAATACTTATTCGAAAATTAGATGCAATAACCACATCACAAAGGTTATAATTACAATCATCCTTTCATTCGTTATATGTTTTGAATATTGTAGTATACTATGCATGCTTGCTCGAGATGGAAACTATGTCAACTAATCATAACATAATTTTCAGATTTTATTGTAAAAACGTGGAATTTTTCATAAATTTTTAAGAATGACGAAATGCAAATATCCATTCACGTCTTACAATTTTGTATCTCATATTAGTAATCGAGGAGAAGTCGTTAGCTTGGGTTTTCTAATTCTGACCTGGAAAGAAAGAAAATTTTGCCGAAACTGAGGGGGCCACAATCCTATGCTCTCCACACCACTGTTTAATCCGTAGACTCGACTCGAGAAACATCGTCGCTGAATTCAACGGTCACGATTCGTCTCCATCGCGACCAGCAACTCAGCCTCTGTGATTTCCGCCGTCAGAAAGGTCGCTTTGGAATCCCGGCGACGGTTGGTCAATCCATTGGACTTTCACTCTCCGAGTCTCGGAGCCTGCTTCGCTGTCGAGACGACGCGTATAAGTACCAGCAGAGTGGTTGAACTTCCCGGCTCCAAACTACACAGTGAAACTGAGAGCTCGTCGCATTCGTCGCTAGTATCTTCTCGCGAGGATCGGCTTTCTTTTTCCGTCGGTCGTCTTCGTGGCTCCGTCTTCGTCAATCTTGCAGCTCCCAGTCGGATATTCTGCAATTATCGTGCTGATCGTCGGAAATGGCCGCCAACGGAGACGCGGCGGAGGATTACGCGCCGAAGAAGAAGAAAGCCTCTTCCGAGGATGACAAGAGGTGGCTGTTTGTACTGTGTTTTGATAGATTTTGTGGAGAGAGGGACTCGGTTACCGTTGACTGTGCTTGAGCTGAACTCTGTTTCGATTCTAGGAGGAAGAAGATGGTGCCTGGAGGCCTGATGAAAGCTGTGGTGAGACCTGGAGGGGGTGAATCTACGCCCTCTGATGGTGATCAGGTTAGTTCGTATGCGAGCTGGAGTTTGATTGCATGTGTTCCTGTTGCATTTCCCTTCCGGTCTGGCATTTGATTGCCTTAGCTGGTGTTGTGCGCATAGGTGAAACTGGATGAATTTGACTTTGACAATTGAGGTATGCGCAGTTGCTTTAAAATGGGAATTACCAAAGTACAAGTGCGGCTGATCCTGATGTTAGATTAGTGTATACCAAGGAGTGTGGTCAGCCGAGGTTGGATGAAGCCTACATTCGATTTACATGAGAAAATAAGGATTTGGACTTGTTTTGGATTAATGTATACCAAGTAGCACACTTACATTCAAATAATCGTAGTGAATAGTATGTCCTCTTGTCGCGAGAACAAATTGTAAGGAGCACTTGCTATTTCTCTCATTTGAATATTTTACTGCTTTCCAAATTCGACTACGAAACAAAGATGACTATGTAAAAGGCGCTGCTTCTTGAAAGTCAATTAGAACACATTAATACGGAACCTGCAGCCACTAACCTATACCGTTATCATTAGTTGGTCAAAGGCCCGACTAATTTCTACTTAAGAAAGTATTAGTAGACGATCTACTTAAAAAAGAAGAAAAAAGTTCATAAAGGTTGCAATTGACTCTCTCTTCAAAGAAAATTTAGCAAAAATTTATGCATGCCTCGTAGTTTGGAGAACGTAACCTCGTGTTGTTTCCAGAGAAAATATCTCTGACGAAGTTATTAGAAACCACACAAGTTCAAGTGGAGCAGACAGTAGTCAATAGGAATCATAGCTTTTGCAGCGGTGAAGATTACTGAAGGAATATGGTTGAGTTAAGAACTAAGGCATGTTGACACTATGATACTTGCAACAGATGATGCCATGTGGTGTTTGAGGCTTTTACCATGGTTGCTTTCAGAACACATGCCAAAGTTTGTTGTGCTTTGGAATACTTTTCTCATTATGTTATTGTTGGGAGTCATTGCACGATGTCAAATGTTTTTCAGGTCATCTATCATTGCACCATTAGAACATTGGAGGGAGTGGGTGTTCAATCTAGCAAATCAGAATTTGGAGGTTTGTTGATTGTATACTTCACTTGGACAATAGTATCTTCTTCCTCTTCTTTTTTTTTTTTTGAGTTTTCTTCCTATAGAATTAGGCAATATCTTGTACTTACAAAAGATAGGCCCTATGCATGTAGGTTGATTTGTTTCAATTGGCTGCTTGGATTTCGGTTAGTGTCTCTGCAGCTTCTAAAAACGTCTGACCATGCCTACTTCTGTTGAGATCTTCAATGATAGCTCACATGATTGAAAGTAACGAGGGTTATCTCCTTGGCTTAGAATTTATATCAGCAACTCCTAGGTTGACTATTGACTCACAGCTGCCTTTTGTAAGTTTCATATGATGGGCATTTAATGAAAACTTATTTGCTTTCAGGGAAGGGTATCCCGGTAAGAAATGTTCTGGGAAAAAGCAAGATGATTTTGGGATTGCTGGAAGGAATCCCTACAATGTTGAAGGGTGAAGTGGCAATGGTACAATGCTTCCTTTTTCTATAAAGTTCTGTTGTCATCTTACATCAAGTTGAAAGTTGCTGAATGTTTTCAACCTCCATCCCTTCCCCAAACATAAGGAGGGCTAAAGATGCGAAATACGGGAAATTGAAAACGAGATTATTGGTGTTGTCATCTCTAGAGGCTATAGATGAATCACCTGCCAAAGTTTCAGATACTTCTCTATTAGAAAGAAGCAATTCATACAATTCCTGGCTTGGAATTTTCCTATGTTGATAATTAGGTTGGAGATGGTTTGAAAGGAAAGTGTCTGTGCAGGTGGTGCTTTGAGATATTGCCATTACTGTTCAATTGAAATAATTACAACAGTCGGTTTTCTTATTGATAAAAAAAGCAATCTATTTATTTCTGAAGTAAGAAAGAGTACTTATAGGCTTAGAGTCAAGCCTAGATAATACACATATACCCCCAACTTGCTAATACTCTAAAGTAATTGTTGAGCTGTATATATCCAGATTTTAAGGCTGTAAATGTGTTGGGAAATTAGCTTATTGTTAGGAGTAGATTATAGTCAAATCCCATAAATCATAGGGTTGTAATTACCATAAATCGTGAGAGTGTTTCCTTTTTTTGTTTTTTGTTTGCTAGGATTTCACTGCACATTAACCTATAAATGTAACATTGTAAAGCAGTAGAAAACATGAATGAGAATACAAATTTCTCTCCATCAAATTTTCTCATGGTATCAGAGCACTAGGCTAGATTTCTGGATTTCAGATTGCAGCCTTCATTGCTGCATTTTGAAGCCTTCATTGCTATCTATTATACTCCAGGAAAATTTTCCTTTGTACGTAGCCTTCGTAGCTGCAGTACTGCTCGTATCTTGCTAACCTTCTCTTGGTATAATCTTCTTCATCCCTTTCCACCTTCTCTCTCCAAAAATCACCACATCCAAAACCACACCCAAAGTCACAGATTCTCGTTCTCCTACCACAAACCAATCGGAGGAGGTCGCCTCGTCAAACATGATCGGCGACCTTCAGAATATCAGGCCAGCCTATAGACTGAATGAGAAAAATTATCTCAAGTGGTCACAATTCGTCAAGACGTACCTGAAGGCCAAAGGAAAACTCAGCCATCTACTGGGGACAGGACCCAAGCAAGGAGATCCCAATTTCGATGCATGGGATGAGGCCGATTCCATGATCATGTCATGGCGATGGAATTCCATGGAACCAGCCATAAGCGATACTTGCATGTTTCCACCAACCGCAAAGGGGATCTGGGATTCCATCCAACGGACGTACTCAAAGGCCCGTGATGCAGCCCAGGTGTACGAAATTAAGGTGAAAACTAGTGGGACAAAACAAGGAGGTAAGAATGTTACTGAGTATGCTAACTCTTTGCAGAACTCATGGCATGAACTTGATCATTATCGGGTATTCCACATGCGGTGTCCAGAAGATGCAGCCATTTTGAAGAATTTTATTGAAAAGGATCGAGTCTACGATTTCTTAGTTGAGCTTAATTCTGAATTTAACCAAGTTAGAATTCAAATACTTGGCAAGGAGGATGTACCATCATTGGAGGAGACAATTTCCTTTGATCCGGGCAGAAGAAAGTCGTCGATCCGTCATGAACCACAAGCAATAGAAGTCAGCCTTGACAATCGGAAAGGTTGATGAAAAGGATGATCTCCCAAGAAGAGACAACCGGGACAACTTGTGGTGTTCTTACTGTAGGAAGCCGAGACATACAAAGGAGCAATGCTAGAAATTGAATGGGAAACCAACTACTTCAAGCCGAGAGTGGGTGAACCGGGCAACGCAACCAAGGCCCCGGGTCCACTTGATTGAGCAAGCTGGTTATGAAGCATAAAAAGGGAAAGCAACGTTCAATAGTGAAGAAATTGAGAAAATAAGAGGTTCGTTAGGGTCTCTTAATAAACCCTCTGGTGCATGCTCACTGGCACTCTCAAGTAATTCCTGGGTTATTGATTCAGGGGCGACCGATGATATGACTCATATCTCATCACATTTCAGGACCTATATACCTTGTCCTAGCAATAGGAAGATTATTGTGGCAAATGGGTCTCTTGCTACTGTTGCAGGGATTGGAGATGTTCTTGTCACACCTAATCTTGTCCTTAAAGATGTCCTACATGTCCCTAAACTGTCTTCCAATCTCATTTCTATACAAAAACTCACAAAAGATCTTGATTGTCAAACTGTTTTTTTATTCATCTTACTGTGTTTTTCAGGATCGGAACTCGGAGAGGAGGATTGTACTTGCTAAGGAACAAAGTGGATTGTACTACCTTGAGACACCTCTCACCGCAAGAAGAATCACGAATAACTTATCTTCATCGTTTCTCAGTATTTCAAATAAAGAAGCAATTTGGCTTCGCCATTTTCGTTTTGGTCATCCATCCTTTCAAGTCTTGAGTATGATGTTTCCAGCCTTGTTCAATGGTTTGGATATTAATGATTTCCATTGGGATGTTTGTGAGTTAGCCAAGCATACCGTGCATCATTTCCAATTAGCAATCATCGTAGCTCTAATCCTTTTGACTTGGTACACATTGACATTTGGGGCCCTTCCACAATTCCAAACATCTCTGGAGCTCGTTGGTTTGTCACTCTAATTGATGATTGCTCTAGGGCCACTTGGACTTTCTTACTCAAACATAAATCTGATGTGTTTAGCATTATTCCTTCCTTTCATTCCATGATTCAAACACAATTTGGGGTCAAAATCAAGGTCTTTAGATCAGATAATGCTAGAGATTACTTCAATCAAATATTGTCCTCTTATTTTCAAAAAGAAGGCATTATCCACGAGTCATCTTGTGTGAATACACCCTAGCAAAATGGGAATGCTGAAAGGAAAAATGGTCATCTCCTTAACACAACTTGTGCCTTGTTTCACGGAAATGCTCCTAAAACATATTGGGGGGAAGCTGTTCTTACAGCTACATATATGATCAATAGGCTACCATCACGTACATTAGACCACAAGACCCCTATGGAAATTCTTTCTCAGTTTTATCCTCACTTCCGTACATCTAATGGCCTTACGCCTCGAGTCTTTGTTTGTATTTCCTTTGTCCACATTCATCATCATCAACGGAAAACTAGATCCTCGTGCAATCAAATGCATCTTTCTTGGTTACTCACAAACACAAAAGGGCTACAAATGTTACCACCCACCTTCCAAAAAAGTCTATCTCTCTGCAGATGTCACTTTTATTGAAAATAAACCTATTTTTCAAAACCTTATCTTCAGGGGGAGATTTCACTCATGGAAGATAAGGAAGATAAGGATCTTGGTGTTATTGATAACATGGATCTACCGTCCAATGTTCTCATCAATCCAAACCCGCGCATCGTAACTCATGAACCTACCTTGAATCCTATCTCTAGTCCACCTTCTGTTGTTGTTGTTCCCACCAGTCCTACTCTTCCTACTCCCACTAGTCCAACTCGTTTTCATGATTCTATGAGATTTTCTCAGGTGTACTCAAGGAGGACAGCCGTTCCGACAAAAAAGCAAGTCCAAAATGCCACTTCGGGTACTGCCAATGAGAGCACGGTAAGTCCTGAACCTTCTGTGAATGAGCAGCTCAGTGATATATCATAGACTGATCTTGATTGGCCTATTGCTATTCGAAAAGGGACGAGAGAGTGTACCAAGAAACCAGTTTATCCACTTTCAAATTATGTGTCCCTTGATAGATTGTCGTCATCATTCCGAAACTTTATTGTGAGTTTAAATTCTATTGTCATCCCTAACACCTTGTCTGAAGCAATGTCAAAAGAGGAATGGAGAAATGCCATGAAAGAAGAGATGAAGGCACTGGAAAAAAAATAGAACGTGGGAAATTGTTGACAGGCCAAAAGGGAAAAATCTAGTAGGCTGCAAGTGGGTATTCACTGTGAAGTACAAGGCAGATGGCTCTTTGGAGAGGTACAAAGCGAGATTAGTTGCGAAGGGTTACACTCAAACATATGGAGTGGATTACCAAGAGACTTTTGCACCGGTGGCTAAAATGAACACTGTAAGAATTTTACTATCTTTAGCTGCTCATTTTGATTGGGAACTTCAAAAGTATGATGTGAAGAATGCATTTTTACATGGAGATTTGGAAGAGGAAATCTGCATGAACATGTCACCTGGTTTTGAAGGAAAAGAAACAACCGAAAAGGTTTGTAGACTAAAAAAGGCATTATACGGACTCAAGCAATCACCGAGAGCTTGGTTTGGACGATTTGCTAAAGAGACTTTTGCACCGGTGGCTAAAATGAACACTGTAAGAATTTTACTATCTTTAGCTGCTCATTTTGATTGGTAACTTCAACAGTATGACGTGAAGAATGCATTTTTACATGGAGATTTGGAAGAGGAAATCTACATGAACATGCCACCTGGTTTTGAAGGAAAAGAAACAACCGAAAAGGTTTGTAGACTAAAAAAGGCATTATACGGACTCAAGCAATCACCTAGAGCTTGGTTTGGACGATTTGCTAGAGTTATGAAGGCATCTGGGTATAAACAAAGTCAGGGAGATCATACACTGTTCATAAAAC
Organism: Rhodomyrtus tomentosa; assembly: GCA_028455895.1. Classification (NCBI taxonomy): domain Eukaryota; kingdom Viridiplantae; phylum Streptophyta; class Magnoliopsida; order Myrtales; family Myrtaceae; genus Rhodomyrtus; species Rhodomyrtus tomentosa. Next base: position 41,592,630 of record JAPCWY010000004.1, read on the forward strand.
ACTCAGATGCAAGGGGAGTTACAGCATTGTTGGTTTATGTTGATGACATAAGAGTCACGGGCAATGATGAAAGGGAGAAACAACAGCTAAAACAGTACTTGATCAGAGAGTTTGAAATAAACGAGTTAGGAAAGCTACGGTATTTTCGAGGAATTGAGGTTTCATACTCAAAGCAAGGGACCTTTATTTCACAACTGAAGTATGTGACGGACCATTTGGAAGAAATTGGGAAGCTTGGTTGCCCACTAGTCACTCCGATTGAGCCGAACCAAAGACTAGCAGAAGCAAAAGAAGAGGCGGCAGTAGATCGAGAAATGTATCAACGATTGGTGGGAAAGCTAATTTACCTTGCTCATACTCGACCCGATATCTCCTATGCAGTAAGCTTGATTAGTCAATTCATGCATAATCCAAAGGAATCACATCTACAAGCTGTTTTTCGAGTCCTACACTACTTCAAAGGGAACGCAGGAAAGGGAATATTATTCAAGAAGAGTCCATATCTCAAGCTTGAAGCTTATACAGATGCAGATTATGCTGGGTCAGTGGTAGACAGGAGGTCTACAACTGGTTATTGTACCTTCATTGGAGGTAACTTGGAGAAGTAAAAAACAAAATGTGGTGGCAAGATCTAGTGCAGAATCTGAGTTTCGGGAAGCAGCCCAAGGAATATGTGAGCTATTGTGGCTCAAGAACATTCTTGATGACTTGAAGGTTGAGTGGCAGTCCCCTATGAAGCTGTATTGCGATAATAAATTTGCAATTAATATTGCTCATAACCTTGTGTAGCATGACAGGACAAAGCATATCGAGATTGATAGACACTTCATCAAAGAGAAACTTGAAGAATGACTGATTTGCATATCGCATGTTCCCTCAGGACAGCAAGTGGCAGATGTCTTATCCAAAGGGCTCAATGGTGGAAGTTTTCACGAGCTAATTACCAAGCTGGGAATGGAAGATATCTATTCACCAGCTTGAGGGGGAGTGTTGAGCTGTATATATCCAGATTTTATGGCTGCAAATGTGTTGGGAAATTAGCTGATTGTTAGGAGTAGATTCTAGTCAAATCCCATAAATCGTGAGGTTGTAATTACCATAAATCGTGAGAATGTTTCCTTTTTTTGTTTTTTGTTTGCTAGGATTTCACTGCACATTAGCCTATAAATGTAACATTGTAAAGCAGCAGAAAACATGAATGAGAATACAAATTTCTCTCCATCAAATTTTCTCAGTAATAATTCGACACTCCCCCTCAATTTGGAGCGTATATATCAAAAAGTCCTAACTTATTACAAATATATGAAACTTGTCCACGTCGAAGAGACTTTGTGAAAATGTCTGCTAGTTGCTCTTTAGAACGCGTGTGCACCAGCTGTATGTCTCCACAATTCACATTTTCCCGAATAAAATGACAATCCACCTCTATATGCTTCATTCGCTCGTGAAACACTGGATTGCTAGCAATATGAATAGCAGACCAATTATCAGAACAGAGAATAGATGATCCAGTCATAGGTAGTCCAATCTCAGCTAACAACATATGAACCCATTGAAGTTCACCTGTAACATTTGCCATAACACGATACTCGGCCTCTGCACTAGATCGAGAAATCACAGACTGCTTCTTACTTTTCCATAACACAAGATTACCACCAAGGAAGACGCAGTACCCGCAGTAGATCGACGATCCATACGAAAACCAGCCCAATCTGCATCAGAATATCCTATCACTTCCAAAGACTCAGGAGTAGAATAACCGGCTATATGAAGATGACCCTCATTATGGAACACAAGCCCTTGACCCAGAGCTCTCTTCAAATACCGAACAATTTGTAAAGTGGCCTGCTAATGAGTAGTACGAGGAGAGCTCATAAATTGACTCACCACACTGACAGCAGATGAAATATCCGGACGAGTAATGGTAAGATAATTTAACTTGCCTACTAACCGACGATATTTCTCTAGATCATGAAGAAGTTTTCCATGTTTATTATCAAGGTTTACTCCAGGGTCCATAGGTGTGTCACCCGGCTTAGCATCATGCAAACCAATCTCCTTAAGAATGTCAAGAGCATACTTTCTTTGGGAGAGAGCAATACTACCATTTGCATAGGCAACCTCAATGCCAAGAAAATATCGAAGGTGGCCTAAGTCTTTAGTGTTAAACTCCTTCTATAGAAACTGCTTGAGTCGTTGTATACCTTTAACATCGCTTCTCGTGACAATAATATCATAAACATAGATAACAAGAATGACACAACCATTTGAAGATGACATACTAAATATTGAGTGATCCATACTACACCGATGCATACCAAAAGTAATAACTGCATTATCGAAACGACCAAACCAAGCACGAGGAGATTGCTTAAGTCCATAAAGTGCTTTTCGCAATCGACATACTTTCTCCCCCTAAGCAATAAACCCAGGTTGTTGCTCCATATAGACTTCCTCATGAAGATCACCATGGAGGAATGCATTCTTAACATCAAGCTGTAAAGAGTCCACTGAGATCGAGCAGCCAAGGAAATAATGATACGAACAGAAGGACTTTTGGCCACCGAAGAGAAAGTCTCATCATAGTCAATACTGTAGGTTTGTGTACAGCCCTTTGCCACAATACGTGCTTTTAAGCGCTCAACTGAACCATTTGGATGGTGTTTGACAACAAAGACCCAACGACAACCAACTAATTGTTTAGTAGCCGGTGATGGAACCAACTCCCAAGTTTGATTATGATGTAAGGCAGCCATCTCCTCCAAAGCACGAGTCCAACCTGGGTGGGCTAAAGCCTCCTGCACACTATTCGTCACAGATACAGATGCAAGGGATGACACAAAGAGATACATTTGTGGGCTTAAATTATGATAAGAAAAAAAATGAGAAAGGGGATACCGAAACCGAGTACGGTGAGCAACAGGGGAATTGATAGGAGACGGTGGAAGAGGATCGGAAGCCTGGACTGGTGGCGGTGGTGGTGGAACGTTCACTGGTGGAGAGGTACGGTCCCAAACAGGTCAAGGACCACATGTGTAAACCTGAAGAGGAATCGGTGCTGGAGAGCCTGGATCTGGCGAAGCATCATTAGAAGGAACAGGCAGTGGCTCCGACTGAGACATAGGTGTGGATGGCGACAGAAGGTCCATGGTAAATGGTGCCTGAGAACGAACATCACCAAAAAATGCTTAATCCTTAAAGAAAGTCACATCAGCAGAAATATACTCCCGACGACGAGTATGATTATAACAGACATACCCCTTTTGAGTACGGGAGTAACCCACAAATATACATTTTTCAGAACGAGGTGATAACTTATCCAACCTAGGTGACAAAGAATGAACAAAGCAGACACATCCAAAGATACGAGGACGAATATACCATAATGGATGATCAGGATGAAGAAGAGTATAAGGAATAGCTCCGTTCAATATAGAGGAGGGAAGACGATTAATGAGATGGCCTGCTGTAAGAAGAGCATAGCTTCAAAAGGACTTAGGCATATGAGTATGAAGAAGTAGGCAACGGGCAACATCCAAAAAATGACGGTTTTACATTCAGCAACTCCATTTTATTGCGGAGTATGAGCACAAGAGCTCTGATGTAAAATACCATAAGACTCAAGAAATGGAACGAAGGTAGAAGAAGAAAAATACTCACGAGTATTGTCTGTACGCAAACGCTTCACAGAATAATTATACTGTGCAAGAACTTCATTATAGAACTGGCGAAAAGAATGAAAAACTTCAGTACAATCTTTTATTAAATATAACCAAGTTGTACGAGTACAATCATGTATGAAAGTGACAAAATAACGAAGACCAAATGAAGACTCTCGACTAGGACCCCACACATCAGAGTGAACTAACTCGAATGGTTGTGAAGCACGACTCGAAACTCGAGGGACAAAGGACACGCGATGGTGTTTACCCAACTGGCAGGTTTCACAATTAAATTGAAGACTCGAACTAGACATAAAAGAAAAATCGTCGGAGAACATCTGCTGATGGGTGACAAAGACGACAATGTAACCTATATGAATCATCCACTGCTTTATTTTGAACTGTGGCAGCAGCAGCAATAACCTCAGGATCCAGGATATACAATCCACCAACCTCACGCCCACCACCTATTTGGCGTCCAGTCTTCCGATCCTGAAGAATACACGAAGATGAAGAAAAGATAATATCGCAGTCAAGATCACGAATAATAGAACTGACGGATAATAGACTGTGAGGAAGGTGTTGAATATGATAAACAAATGGTAAGTATACAGAGAAACTCAAAGATATACAACCTATACCAGCTACTTTGGATTGAGAACCATATGCTAAGGTAACTGACGTAGAAGGAACAGATGAGGTGGATCTGAGAAAACGAGAGTCACCAGTCATATGATGAGTGACACCTGAATCAATAATCCAACAATGAGGAGTAGCTGTACTGGACAATAGATAAGTAGGATCATTATACTGTGCTAAAGTGGCAGTAGGACCAGAGACAACACGACTCGTATTCTGTCATGCTTGGACCAGCTCATCATACTCTGCATGAGTCAAGTTTACTGTAGCTTGTTCAGAAGAGGATCCGGGAGAAGGAGTCCAAGGCTCAGTATCAATGGAGGCATGTAGACCCTGCTGCTCAGGATGGAGGTTATAACAATAATCAATAGTATGCCCAGAAAGTTGACAATGCGTATAGAAGTGGCTACCTCGACCACCACCTCGAGCTCCTCTAGAAACATTATTACTACCACCACAAGCGCCACCTCGGCTTTGAAAACCACGACCACGACCACGGTAGGAATTGTCATAATTCCATTGTCCTCGACCGTTAATACGACCACGAGTTCCTTGACCTTCACGAGCCACCATAGCACTACTGTCTGATATTGTTGAAGTTTTCGGAATGAAAGTGTAACGAGCAACCCGAGAATACAGTTCTTCAATGGAAGGGAGGGTGCTCTGAGAGGTAATCTATTGACGAAGAGCACTATGATCTGGACCAAGGCTATGAAGAAACAGCACGGTTAGCATGTATGCTTCTCGTTGTTGCTTCTGAGTAACTGTGGCAGCAGATGGAAAATAAGACTTGAGGCGCTGATACAAAGATGCAAAACTGGCATCACCAATTTTAGCTTCAAACAAAGCCTCCCACATATCACACACTCTACTCATATTATTCTGTCCAGAATATAGTAAAGCGCACTTCGTCCACACTTGACGAGCTGTTGCACAATCCATGAAAAAATGACGAACAGATTCAGCCATGCTTCCCCATAACAATGTACGCAAAGTCGCATCAACAAACTTCCATTCTTCTAGACTAGAAGCATCTTCAGGTGGTTCTTTGTCAAGCCATCTAGACTGAAGATTAGCATAAATAAAGGTCGAAAGAGCCATGGACCAAGAAGGGTAATTCGTACCATCCAACTTGACTAAGGTATTATGCAAACCTGTCATACTGTTATAGGTACTAAAAGAGCCTAAACTGGTAGGAGCACTAGAGGGAACTAACCTTGAACTAATAGACGGAGATCTTGAGGAATCAGTGGACATCTTCACAAACCACAATGAAAAAAATAGGAAGGCAAATTCAACTCACAAACCACTTTCGACCTTTCAATAACCACACATGTCACTCCAAACTATTCATCCACACCCAAAATCAGCAGCGGCATTAATTCAATCGCTCCAAATTTGAAACACCACCTCCGTTTAGCCCCACATCAACAACAAATCAGTAATACACCACCTACTAATGGCCAATCAGAACAAAAACCAACTATTCAGCTCCACAATCCAATAATCATAATCAGCAACACCTATTTGCAGCAACAATTAATACCACAAATCGCTGCACAACCTCACGAAACATCCAAATATCACTTCTCAGTAGCCAAATATAACTTTCGCACCACATTCAGCCTCAAAAACTCCCATAATGACACTGATTTCTTCATTTTAACGCATCAAAACACACGAGAGATCTGAGGCAGCTTTATTCTCGGGTTCGCCGGATTTGGGTGACCCTAGATTAAGGTCGCCGCAGGTAGGCGACCCTGGAGGGAGGTCACCAAGGCCTGGACGATGCTGGATGGAAGTCGCCAGAGGTGGGCGACGCTGGATGGAGGTCGTCAGAGCCTGGACGACCTTCGGTTGAGGTCGTCGGAGCCTAGGAGACGCTGGGTTGAGGTCGCCGGGCATGGGGCATGTCGGATCTGGGGTTGCGAAGCCTGAGCGACCTTGGGTTGAAGTCGCTGGAGCTAGGCGACACTAGGTTGGGGTCGACGGGCCTGGGTCACGCCGGATCTGGGTTCGTTGGCACTGGGGGATGCCGGACGGAGGTCGCCGGCGAGATCTACAGTAGGTGGTCGGCAGTGGTGGCTAGGGTTTGCTGATGGGAATCGTTGATTTTAGGGTTTAGGTTTCAATTTTGGCTCTGATACCATGTTATTGATAAAAGAGCAATCTATTTATTTCTGAAGTAAGATAGAGTAATTATAGGCTTAGAGTCAAGCCTAGATAATTACACATATACCCCCAACTTGCTAATACTCTAAAGTAATAAATCCAACAAGTTTGATGCTATAATTTTTTTTTTGAGCAGTTCAAAATTAAGCCACAGCTGCACTATGGTGAGGATGATTGTCCCATACAAGTTTCTAGCAGCTTCCCAAAGGATGACGAGCTTCATTTTGAGGTTGAAATGATAGACTTCTTCAAGGCCAAGGCAAGTAAATTTGCTTTATGTTTGCTAGGATCTCAGATGTCGGTTACTTATTTTACATATGGGCATGGTGACAAGAAGTAAAATACTACTATGAAACAAATCTAATTGTTATGGCTTGCAGTTTTCTGTGAAACTTCTATTTCGCTTTATTTTAAAGTGTTCTAAAATTATAGGTAACTTCGTTATTGGGAGAGAAGAGATGAAGGAAAAAAAGAGAAACAAAGAAAGTTTCACATTGGTTGTTGATTTCTCAGATTGTATAGACATTAGAGAAATATAACAAGAGAACCTTTATCTTGGATGCGTTTTCCGCAGTGCAAATAATCTGCCTTTCAGAGGAATTATTATTATTATTTTTTTTTTGTGATTGTATTCTTTCTGCTTGCCTCATGTTGATTCTGGACCTTCATCACCCTTTCTTTGCTATTGGTAACTGTGTGCTCTTGGACGGATAACTAAATATGTACGTTAGTGGAGAGGGCATTTGCTCTTGTGCGCTTACGTGTTTGGGTCTGGGGTGGCTGCTTTAGTGTACATGTGTTTATATGTTCATCTTAGCGAAGTATGGCCTCTCTTAAGCTATTTCAATGGCACTACTTAATTATTGATTGTTATAATTGTCTTGTTCTATTTTCAGGTCATAACTGATGACTTGGGGGTTGTGAAGAAGGTACGAAGAACCATTAGAATGTCCATTTTGTTGTTCAAATAAGCGAAGTTTAGACGAAAAAACTATTCGGATGCTTTAATCTTGTGGAGTTGAATATGAAGACGAGCGTTTAGTTTACTGGCATACCAGGGAGGAATTTAATTTACTAAGTAGTTTATTTCTCTCTTTCATATGTATATAAAACTGAGGTTAAGCAACAATGCTGATATTCTGTATTGTGGATATCAAAAACTGTTTATTGCAAGAGAGAGAGAGAGAGAGAGAGAGAGAGAGAACTGTTTTCTGCACCGGAAAAACAAAACTTCGGTGGCTGCAGCTATACATTTGTATTTTTCTGTCTCTCCTTGTTGCAGAAACACGTCAATTTGTTTCTCAGGAGGGACATCCTACGGAGTGACCTCGTTTTATCTTCCATATGTGTACAAGGTTAAACAGCAGATCAGCATATCAGTTATTTCAGAACCTTCTCCTATTTTCACTATCATGGAAAAATGGGACTCAAAACTCAAACAACGTGGTTTTGTTACTAATGCCATGCCATCTATTCAAGATGTGTACTTGGCTTAGTCGCTCATTAAAAGTTCATGGACAAAACATTGCATCTTCATCCGCAAAGCAATGGCACACTTAAAAATGTTAGTGGACGTGTCTATAGAAACATGATCGATGACTGCATGGCAGTATAAGCATCTCATTGAATATGGCTGGCTAGGATCAATACTGCTGCTATCAATTTCTTTACATAGAAGTTGTTAGATTTATTACGTTAGAATATTAGCAAGTTGGGGGTATTTGTGTAAATGTATTAGGCTTAATCCTATGCCTATAAGTATTCTTTGTTATTTTGAAATAATACAATTTTTGCTCTTTTATCGTCAACATGGTATCAGAGCCACAACTAATACCTAAACCCTAAAATCAACGTATCCTTCAGCAAACCCAAGCCGCCAGTCGCCAGCCATCGTAGATCTCGCTGGCCAGGCCAGGCGACCTCATTCCGGCGTCGACCTAGGGCCGACGACCTCAACCCAGCGTTGCTGAGGGCCGAGAACTTCAGATCAGGGCCGACAAGATCTACCCAGCGTCGCTGAGGGCCAAGAACTCTAGATCCGACGTCGACCAGGTCCCGGCGACCTCGTCCAGAGTCGCCCAGGTCTCGGCGACCTCGTCTAGCGCCGATTAGCTCTCAGCGACCTTCCGACGACCTCGTGGTGAGTCGCCCAGGTCTCGGCGACCTCGTCTAGCGCCGAGAACTCCAGATCCGACGTCGACCAAGTCACGGCGACCTCGTCCAGAGTCGCCCAGGACTCGGCGACCTCGTCTAGTGCCGATTAGCTCTCGGCTACCTTCCGACGACCAGATCCGACGTCGACCAGGTCCCGGCGACCTCCAAGCGACCTCGTCCAGAGTCGCCCAAGTCTCGGCGACCTCGCCCAGCGCCGATTAGCCTTCGGCGACCCTCCGGCGACCTCATCCTAAGGTCCTCAAGTCTCGGCGACCTCGCCTAGTGCCAGCCAGCTCCCGTTGATGTCACCCAGGAGAGTTTTTGAGGCCTATTGTTACGTAGATTGAATGAATTTGCTGAGTTGGTTGAATTTAGTGATATTTTGGAAGTGAATTTTTTTTAGTGGGCAGTGAGTTGAAGTTGGTTGAAGTTGGTGTGGCTGCTGGGATTGTTGAATATGGTACTGGACTTGACTGTATTTGGAGTTATGTGGTGTCAGAGGTGTGAATGTTGTGTCTGCATTTGAAGTGATATTTGTGGATACTCGAAGAAGTGATATATAAGTGGTGTGTTTTACTTGATTGCATGCAAGTCAAGTTCCTAGTGATTAGTGATTAAAGGTCTGTGGAGATGTCTACTGATTCATCAAATTCTCCATCTATTGTTCCGGGATTAGTTCCTGCTAGAACTTCTTCAAGCTTTGGATCTTTTGGTCCATATTATAGTATGACAAATTTACACAATACCTTGGTCAAGTTGGACGGTACCAATTACCCTTCTTGGTCGATGGCCCTTTCAACTTTTATTTATTCTAATTGTCAATCTAGATGGCTTGAAGACGAAGCACCTGCAGATTCAGCTAGTCTAGAAGAATGGAGGTATGTAGACGCAACTTTACGTACACTTTTATGGGGAAGTATGGCTGAATCTATTCGTCATCTTTTCATGGATTGCACTACAGCCCGTGCGGTATGGACAAAATGTGCTTTATTGTATTATGGACAGAATAACATGAGTCGAGTTTGTGATATGTGGGAGGCTTTATTTGAAGCCAAAATTGGTGATGTTAGTTTGGCAGAACATTATGCTTGCTTTACATCTTTGTATCAGCGCCTCAGGTCTTATTTTCCACCTGCTACCACAGTCACTCAGATGCAGCAATGAGAAGCGGATATGATAACCGTGCTTTTTCTCCGTAACCTTGGTCCAGATCATAGTGCTCTTCGTCAACAGATTACCTCTCAGAGCACTCTTCCTTCTATTGAAGAAGTGTATTCTCGATCTGCTCGTTACATTTCTAGTTCCAAGACTTTAGTCATTTTAGATAATAGTGCTATGGTGGTTCGTGGAGGTCAAGGGACTCATGGTCGTATTAGCAGTCGTGGACAATGGAATTCTGAAGGTTCTTACCGTGGTCGTGGTCGTGGTCGTGGTCGTGGTTTTCAAGGCCGAGGTGTTGTACGTGATGGTGGTAGAGATACTTCTAGAGGAGGACGTGGTGGTGGTCGAGCGAATCGTTTTTGTACTCATTGCCAGCTTTCTGGGCATACTGTTGATTATTGTTATGAACTCCATCCCGAGTTGCGAGGTCTACATGCTTCTATTGATACTGAGCATACTGTTGATTATTGTTATGAACTCCATCCCGAGTTGCGAGGTCTACATGCTTCTATTGATACTGAGCCGTGGGCTCCTCCTACTGGATTCTTTTCTGGACAGGGTACAGTACAGTTGTCTCGTGCAGAATATGATGAGCTAGTCAGAGCACAACAGAGTGAGAGTGGTGGTGTCTTTGCGCCTATAGCTACTTTAGCACAGCATGAAGACCCTACATGTCTATTGTCCACTACAGGTCCAACTCGTTCTTGGGTTATTGATTCGGGTGCCACTCATCACATGACTGGTGATTCTCGTCTTCTCACGTCCACCTCGTCTGTTCCCTCTATGTCGGTCACCTTAGCAGATGGTTCTCAGTCCAAAGTAACTGGCACAGGTTGTGTATCATTGAGTTCCTCTGTCTCTTTACCTTTTGTTTATCATATCCCACACTTTCCTTACAATCTATTATCAGTCAGCTCTATTACTCGTGATCTTGATTGCGATATTATCCTTTCTTCGTCTTCATGTATTCTTCAGGATCGGAAGACTGGACGCCGAATAGGTGGTGGACGTGAAACTGGTGGTTTGTACATTCTGGACCCTGAGATTATTGATGCTGCTACAACAGTTCAGAATAAAGCTGTGGATAATCCTTATCGATTATATTGCCGTCTTGGTCATCCATCAGCAGACGTACTCCGACAGTTTCCTTTTGTGTCTAGTTCAGGTCTTCAGTTTAATTGTGAAACGTGTCAGTTAAGTAAACACCATCGGCAGTCTTTCTCTTCTCGTGTTTCGAGTTGTGCGTTACATCCATTCGAGTTAATTCACTCCGATGTGTGGGGTCCTAGTAGAGAGTCTTCTCTTGGTTTTCGCTATTTTGTCACTTTTATTGATGATTGTACTCATACAACTTGGTTATATTTAATAAAAGATCGTACTGAAGTTTTTCATTCTTTTTGTCAGTTTTATCATGAAGTTCGTACTCAATATGATTGTTCTATTAAGTGTTTGCATAGTGACAATGCTTGTGAATACTTTTCTTCATCTACTTTTATTCCATTTCTCAAATCTCATGGTATTTTACATCAAAGTTCTTGCGCTCACACTCCACAACAAAATGGAGTTGCTGAACGTAAGAACCGTTATTTGTTGGATGTTGCTCGTTGCCTACTTCTTCACAATCATATGCCTAAATCCTTCTGGAGCTATGCTCTACTTACAGCATGTTATCTTATTAATCGTCTTCCGTCCTCCGTGTTGCAAGGAGCTATTCCTTACGCTCTTCTTCATCCTGATCGTCCCTTATGGTCTGTTCACCCTCGTATTTTTGGATGTGTCTATTTTGTTCATTCTTTGTCTCCTGGATTAGACAAGTTATCACCTCGTGCCGAAAAATGTATATTTGTGGGTTAATCCCGCACTCAAAAGGGATATGTCTATTATAATTCTACTCGTCGTCGGGAGTATGTTTCTGCTGATGTGACTTTCTTTGAGGATCAAGCATTCTTTGGAGATGCTTATCCTCAGACACCATTAACCATGGATCTTTTGCCACCCGCCGCACCTACATCTCAGCCGGAGCCACCGTCTGTTACTTTTGATACAGCTCCACCGAATACAGGCTCACCAGTATCAACTCCTCTTCAGGTTTATACACGTGGCCCTCGTTCTATTTGGGGTCATACATCTTCACCAGTGAGCGTTCCACCACCATCTCTGGTCCAGGCTTTCGATCCTCTTCCACCATCTTCTGACAGTTCTCCTATTGCCCACCGTACTCGATCTCGGTATCCTCTTTCTAATTTTTTGTCTTATCATAGCTTAAGCCCTCAGATGTCTGTTTTTGTGTCATCTCTTGCTTCTGTGTCTGTGCCTAGTAGTGTCCAGGAGGCATTGGCCCATCCAGGTTGGGCTCGTGCTATGGAGGAGGAGATGGCTGCACTACATCATAATAAGACTTGGGAGCTCATTTCATTACCAGCGAATAAACAATTGGTAGGTTGTCGCTGGGTATTTGTTGTCAAACACCATCCAGATGGTTCTGTTGAGTGCTTAAAGGCGCGTCTTGTGGCGAAAGGCTATACACAAACTTATGGTGTTGACTATGATGAAATTTTTTCTCCAGTAGCCAAAATTCCTTCTGTTCGTAGCGTTATTTCTTTGGCTGCTCGGTCTCAGTGGAATCTTTATCAGCTTAATGTTAAAAATGCTTTCCTTCATGGTAATCTTCACGAGGAAGTATATATGGAGCAACCTCCTGGGTTTGTTGCTCAGGGGGAGAAGGTGTGCCGATTGCGAAAAGCTCTTTATGGACTTAAGCAATCTCCTCGTGCTTGGTTTGGCCGATTTAGTGATGCGGTTGTCACTTTTGGCATGCACCGGTGTAGTGTGGATCACTCGGTATTTAGTATGTCAACTTTCAAAGGATGTGTTATTCTTGTCGTTTATGTTGATGATATCATTGTCACAGGAAGTGATGTTGAAGGCATACAAATACTCAAGCAGTTTCTTCAAAAGGAGTTTAACACTAAAGACTTAGGTCGTCTTCGACATTTTCTTGGCATCGAAGTGGCCTATGCTAATGGCAACATTGCTCTCTCCCAGCGAAAGTATACTCTTGACATTTTTAAGGAGGTTGGCTTACATGATTCTAAACCTGGTGACACTCCTATGGATCCTAGAGTGAGGCTTGACGATGAACAGGGAGAACTTCTTCATGATCCAGAGAAGTATCATCGGTTAGTAGGCAAATTAAATTATCTGACCATTACCCGTCTTGATATTTCATTTGCCGTCAGTGTGGTGAGTCAATTTATGAGCTCTTCTCGTACTACTCATTGGCAAGCTGCTCTACAAATTGTTTGGTATTTGAAGGGAGCTCCAGGTCAAGGACTTGTGTTCCATAATCAGGGTCATCTTCGTATAGCTGGTTATTCCAATCCTGAATCTTTGGAGGTAATAGGATATTCTGATGCAGATTGGGCTGGTTGCCCTATGGATCGTCGATCTACTTCGGGATATTGTGTATTTCTTGGTGGTTATCTTGTATCGTGGAAAAGTAAGAAACAGTCTGTTATTTCCCGATCTAGTGCAGAGACCGAGTATCGTGCTATGGCTAATGTTACAGGTGAACTTCAATGGGTTCATATGTTGTTAGCTGAGATTGGGCTACCTATGACCGGATCGTCTATTTTGTGCTGTGATAATCAGTTTGCTATTCATTTTGCTAACAATCCAGTGTTTCATAAGCGAACAAAGCATATAGAGGTGGATTGTCATTTTGTTCGAGAAAAGGTGAACCGCGAAGACATACGATTGGTGCATACACGTTCTGAAGATCAACTAGCAGACATTTTCACAAAACCTCTTCGACGTGGATGAATTTCATATATTTGTCATAAGTTAGGACTTTTTGATATATATGCTCCAACTTGAGGGGGAGTGTTAGATTTATTACTTTAGAATATTAGCGAGTTGGGGGTATTTGTGTAAATGTATTAGGCTTAATCCTATGCCTATAAGTATTCTTTGTTATCTTGAAATAATACAATTTTTGCTCTTTTATCGTCAACAGAAGTGTATCAGGGATACTGAGTACAAAATGATGATCTTTCGTTATCTTCACAGGTAATTGATGAAGGGCAAGGTTGGGAATCACCAAGAGAACCATATGAAGTAAAAGCTCGGTAATAGTTATTCATGAAGGACTTTTTGGTATGCTAGATTTCAGAATGATTGGGTGGTGTTTTGACGGCGCATTTGAATCCAGGATATCTGCGAAAACTGGTGATGGAGAACTGGTCCTTTCACATGAGCAAAAAGAACCATTCTTCTTCACTTTCGGAAAATCTGAGGTTGGTTTTATGCAATTAATGAACCTCTATACTTTGGCATGTTTTGGATGCTTGCTGTTGTAATCTGTTCCTTACAGATTTGTTATAAAAGATCTCTACCTTAGCCATCATATACATTTTGAACAAGACTGGTTACCTCATGCAATAGAACAAAGAAATCACTAATCGTGCACTAATTTCCGCTCCTTTTAGGCTTCAAAGTATGTTCTTCTCAGCTTCATCTCCGCATGCTTTGTATAGTCACTATTCTGTTTACTTCATATGCAGGTACCAAAAGGTCTTGAGATGGGCATAGGAACAATGGCCAGGGGAGAGAAGGCAGTAATTTATGTCACCTCTCAGTACCTGTCCGACTCTCCACTCTTGCATCTAGAAGAAGGTACTGAAGAAGTTCATTTTGAAGTAGAACTTGTCCACTTCATCCAGGTATATTTTCCTTCTGTGTGAGTCATAGTTAATTCATGCTTGCATGCTGCTAAATGTATGAGCACTTGGACTGATGATAAAAAGATTCTTTGGTGGTGATTCTCTTCTAGTGTAACTAGTAGTGTGCATTGCACTGCGCATATGTTGCCCTTAATGTGAATGGAGGGTTTCTAAATTAGTCAGCACTTCTGGTACTTGAAATATATCTTTCCACACAATCTGCATGCGTGCATTAAGTCTTCTGTAATCATGTCAGTTAGGCTATCCATATTGCTCCTTTGGTGTCCTTAAGATTACTTCTCCTTTTTCCCTTTAAAATCAGCATGGTTCACTCTTAGATTCAATCCTTGTTGTCAGGCCTTAGTACTTTCTTAGCTCCGGCACCTTTCTGCTGATATATTTTGCATCATCAATGTGTCATTTGCAGCATAACTTGGAAACTTCGAAATCATGTCTGATCAAACGGACAGTTTAGTAGAGTAGCTTGACCAAAAGTGTCATGATTTATTGTGGTCAATTTATTTATGCAGTGGGATTTCACAATTAGTTATGAATCTAGATGGGTAAGGATATACTTAGATGTAATTCTCTATCTCTATTGACAGGTAAGGGACATGCTTGGAGATGGACGTCTAATAAAACGCCGGATTCGTGATGGAAGAGGTCTGTTTTAACAATTTCCTCCTGAAAGTTATACATCTAAGGTTATAGACGAATAGAATTACTACACTAAAAATTGTGATGGACATGTCAAGAGAGAGAATTAAAGTAAGGAAGCTATTCAGGTTTCATAAAGTTCTTTTGTACAAATACTAGTTCTATTTACTTGTCTTTTTTGAGTTTTACTTTGTCTACTCTATTTTTATGCCCTTCTATTTACATTCGTATGGCTTTACTAATTGTAACCTATATTTGTTACCCCAAACATTCCTATCTAATTCAGCGTATGCATTTAGGTGAATTTCCTATGGATTGCCCCCTCCATGACAGCCGACTGCAAGTCCATTACAAAGGGATGCTGCTTAATGAAGAGAAAACAGTTTTTTATGACACTAGAGTCGACAATGATGATCAGCCTTTGGAGTTCAGCTCTGGAGAAGGCCTTGTGAGTTATTTGTTGTATCCAAAACATTGACTATTGGTTAAACTATCACAGGGCTTAAGTTTGGAATAACATCTCACTTTGCCATCATAATGTAGGCAGCAGGCTTTTTTTATTCTAAAGATTGCAGTGATGTTAATCTTGATAGGTGCCTGAAGGATTTGAAATGTGTGTCCGCTTGATGCTGCCAGGAGAAGTTGCTCTGGTCACATGTCCCCCTGATTATGCCTATGACAAATTTCCGAGGTTCACTTTCTAACTTAAGTAAACCAATCTCAACTTGCTTTATTTCAGATATCTGACTGGCGCTATTAATAGGGAATTTCTTGACTCTATCCATCTCAGTATTCTCCTCTCTCTCTCTCTCTCTCTTTGACTGGTACTGTTAACTGCTCTTTGTTTTTCCATCTGATTAGGCCAGCTACTGTTCCGGAAGGTGCTCATGTCATATGGGAAATTGAGCTTCTCGGTTTTGAAATGCCACAGGTAATTTGCATATTGTCTTTGGAATCATATGAGTTAATTCTAGATCTGTTGCTGTGAGATTTGGCAATCTATCTTCCCTATAAAAAGATATAAAAAAGATATCAGTAGTTTGGTTAAATTACTTTTTCTGGGTGTAAAATGTTGGACTGTACAGCTGTACGTGTCATCACTAGATTTGTTAGAAACTATCAAGATCGACTAAGAACTTGAAAAAGGTGCTCGCTGCTAGTTGTTCTAGGAACCTTCTTGTTGCAGAGAAGATTGAAACTAAAAAGATGCGAGCAAATTGAATGTCTACCTGTAATGCAAGAATCTCATGATTGTAGGAATTTGCAGATGTTCTTCTAATTCCTTACTATTGGAATATATAAATATTAAACCACACCTTCATCTAATGGCTTAAGCTTTTAGAGCAGTTGGTAGTGGTCCCACAAAATCTCACATGGTATAAAATCAGAAGTTCCTCAGTTCAAATCTTTCCAAGCCCCTGTTTGCTTCTCCAATGAATATGTCCACGCTTAGTACTAGGCAAAAAACCGAACTAAGCGTGAAGGGGAGTGTTGGATATATAAATATTAAACCACGCCTTCGTCTAATAGCTTAATTTTTTAGAGCAGTTGATAGTGATCTCACAAAATCTCACACTTACACTTTATTGTGAGATGTTAATGTGATCTTGATTTAGCGTACCTTGGAAACAATGCAAATGCTTACTGTCGACAAACTTGGAAGCATCTAGGTTGTTATTGTGGACATGACTTTTGGTATGTGCATGGGCAATAGGGGTTGACGTCCCTCCCTCATAAAAAAAGGGCTTATGTCCGAGTTTTTTTAGCATTAATGGAGTTCTGTTTCTGTTATTTCCATCTCATAATAATGTTGTGGAAAAAGTTGCTAAATGGGAATACCTTACCAGCCCAAAATCAATAGACATATAAACGTGGAGTCCTGTGGACCAGTGGAGGCCCCTCTTCTTGCTCTGAACAGTTTTACTTATACTGTTCTATTGACTTTATTTCAGGACTGGACAGGTTTGAACTTCAGAAGTATAATGGATGAAGCAGAGAAGATCAGAAGCACGGTATGGCATTTTCTTATTGGCATGTGCTGCCTAGGAAATCTCTTTTGCATAAGTTTCATGGTGAAGAACTTTTTCTTTATATCCCATTGTGTCGTCAAGACTTTGTACATTCTCTTGGGTAAACATTTAAGTTTTCAAGCTTGTACTGGGCAGGAAGAATACATCACTACCAACATGATTAATCATAAGCTGATCTGCTATTACTTTCTGCAGTGAAAGATATGATGATGCAAATGCACTTATATGTTGATGTAAATCTGCAAAGATATATGGATTCACTGTGTACATGGAAAGTCCTGTATGTATATGCACATATAAGTTAGCATGCTTTCATAGGTGCACGCATTCATGCCAGGACGATGCCCATCCCAAATGGATGGGTAAGGTCCCTGACAGTTTGGAAGTTGGAATCAGTTGCTGTCCATGTATTTATGCATCTTCTTACAGAATATTTTAGTTTTTTCTAAAATCTGTTGTATACTTTAGAGTGTGTAAAGTGCCAAGAAAGCTGTACGAGAGGCTAGAGGCAAAGTTTTCACCGATATGTATGACAAACTCGGGAGCAAAGAAGGAGAAAAAGGCATCTATAGACTTGCAAAATCAAGAGATAAGAAAAGTAAAGACTTGACACAGGTTAGATGTATCAAGGATGAAAATCAAACACTCTTGATAAGAGATGAAGACGTCAAAGGCAGGTGGATGAGTTATTTTAACAAACTTTTTAATGGGGAGAGCAATAGAAGTGAGGTGGATTTGGCAGATGCTTCTGATGATTCAAATAGAAGGTTTGTGCGTAGAGTTAAAGCACGAGAAGTTAGGGAGGCATTAAAAAAGATGAAAACTAGTAAAGCCTTGGGACCCGATGGTATTCCTATTAAAGTATGGAGATGCTTAGGGGATGTAGCAATAAGTTGGTTGACTAGTCTTTTTAACAAGATACTCCATACTAATAAGATGTCTGATGAATGGAGGAAGAGTATACTTGTGCCTATATACAAGAACAAGGGGGATATCCAGAATTGTTCTAATTATAGAGGCATCAAGCTTATGAGCTATGCAATGAAACTGTGGGAGAGAGTTATTGAGCATCGTTTAAGAATAGAGACCGAGGTTTCTGTCAATCAATTTGGATTTATGCCAGGACGATCTACCATGGAGGCTATTTTCTTAATGCGGCAATTGATGGAAATATATCGAGAAAGAAAGAATGACCTCCATATGGTGTTTATTGATCTCGAGAAGGCGTATGATAGAATTCCAAGAAAGGTTTTGTGGTGGATTCTTGAGAAGAAAAAAGTACCTTCAAAGTATGTCGAGGCAATCAAAGACATGTATAACGATGCTACTACATATGTGAAGGCTTATAATGGCCCATCAAGTTATTTTCCAATTACAGTAGGCTTACACCAAGGTTCTGCTTTGAGCCCTTACCTTTTTGCCTTGGTTATGGATGAGCTAACAAAAAATATTCAAGATGAGGTGCCGTGGTGTATGCTATTTGCAGACGATATCATGCTTATTGATGAGATCAGGGCTGGGGTTAACGCTAAGTTAGAAGTATGGAGAAGCACATTGGAGTCTAAAGGATTTACGCTAAGTCGAAGTAAGACGGAATACTTGAAGTGTGAGTTTGACACGGCAGGAATAGGGGATCAAGAAGCCGTAAATATGCTCGGACAGGAGGTACCCAAAAAAGATACATTTAGATATCTAGGATCAATATTGCAAAAGGAGGAAGAGATTGATGAGAATGTAAGCCATAGAATCATAGCAGGTTGGATGACATGGCGCAATGCATCGAGATTTTTGTGTGATCGTAAAATTCCTCTTAGGTTAAAAGGAAAATTTTATAGAACATCAGTCAGACCTGCCATGTTATATGGAGTTGAATGTTGGCCAGCACAAAAGAAACACGAGCATAAAATGGGAGTAGCGGAAATGAGGATGTTAAGGTGGATGTGTGGTCATACAAGGATGGATAAGATAAGGAATGAAGAGATTCGACGAAAAATTGGAGTAGAACCGGTGGCGGAAAAGATGAGAGAGCATAGATTGAGATGGTTTGGGCATATTCTCCGAAGACCCTTAGATGCACCGGTACGAACAGAAGTTTGCTATCGAGAGCATAACACGAAAAAAGCAAGAGGTCGGCCGAAACTTACTTGGGGGAAAGCAGTAAAACAACATTTAATGAAGTGGAAAATAGATTTGTGTACGGTTTGTCTTAGAACGGAGTGGAGGGAATCTATTGGTATTGTGGAGGGGTAGTGTATAGATAGATAGATATATATATACTTATTTATTTTTACACATTTATCTCTTTTCCCTCCCTTGATTCTGCTTTTATTTTTATGATTTTTGGGGTTCATCGACCGCCGACCCCAACTAGTTTGGGATAAAGGCGTTGTTGATGTTGATGTTGATGCTGTATACTTTAGAGTGCATACGTTTTTTTTTTTTTTTTGGTCGAATAGAGTGCATATGTTACTAACCCACTATATCTACTATTTGATATATACAAATAAAAATATCCGAAATAACGATTAGAGGAGTTTTTGAATCCTTGTGCTTAATTGTCCAGAATGCAATGTAGTCTAAAACTTCTTATAGAAAAATTGCACCCCAAGTCCTAGACCTTATGTATAGAATGCAATGTAGTCTAAAACTTAGTGCAATTAAGGAGGCCATGTAGGCAATTTTCAAGTGATATGTTGACATTGTAGGTATTTATCGAGAGAAATTGATTGGACTTTTTGAAAACAAAAATTGGACTTAATTGATCCAATTGAAAGGTTTAGGGCTTGATTGCATTCCGTACACGAAGTTTACGACTTCTGGTGCACTTTCCTCAACTTTTTTTTTTTTTTTTGGTCGGATTTGGTTTTTTCATATGTCATTGTAAATTACCCCACATGCGTTGGAGTCAGCTCTTTTGTCCAAGAGAGCATGTGAACGAGTACATACTGCCCTTTAACATGTAGACCGGGGCTGCTTTCCTTCATGCTATTCCTTATCGCATGTTTTCTCTTCAATGAGAACTTAAGGGAGTATGTGGACAAGTACGTACTGTCCTTTAACATAGATAGGGTGGCTGCTTTCCTTCATGCAATTCCTTAGTGTATGTTTTTCTTCAATGAGGACTTATTTTTGAACTTCTTAATTCTGAATGTTCCTTCTACTCTATTGGTTAAACTTTTTCAGGGGAACAGGCTTTTTAAAGAAGGAAAATTTGAGCTTGCTAAGGCCAAGTATGAGAAGGTGCCTGGCCATTACTCTCAACTTTAACAGGAAAGCGAAACTTGCAAGTCCTTGGGATATTTCCTGTTGACTCCTTCATTTGGAAGAAAATGAATGCCATAAAACGTATGTAGGAAAGCGCATGCTGATAAACGTATTACTGTAGCAATATCAGAAATTCTGCCAGACTGACAACCCCATGACTCAGTGGCTTGTTTTGTGTAATTAGAAATCACGTTGCCCTGAAACATGGGAATTATTTCCTTTCAAATTTCTCTGTCCTATGTGAAATGCGTATGACATGTAGTATTTGGAAGCCTTTTAATCATCAGATTGTGGCGCGAGTGTAATAAATTGGGATCCCGTCAGTATTAAGAAATTTAAGGAGATTAGAATGCTGGAAATTTGTAACATAGGTAGGAGTGAGATAGATTTTTCAAATGGAATACCAATCACTATTCACTGTATTTGAGCCATACTATGTTGCAGGTGCTTCGTGAATTTAATCATGTCAACCCCCAAGATGATGAGGAGGGGAAAGAGTTTCTGAACACAAGGGTGAGTATTAGAGATAGTTTCCTGTCCAACAATGGTTGTGTTGTAAAGGAACTTTCCTAATTTGCATTCCATCGACATTCTCTCCCTCTCTCTGGTGATAGATCTCTCTATTACACATTTTTTACCACCCATACTTGAATGAGATGTTATAATCAAGGTAAGCAAACTCCTTACTAATCTTTGCTTCTTACTTGCATGCAGAATCTCCTTCATCTAAATGTTGCTGCTTGTTATCTGAAAATGGGTGAGTCCAGGAAGTCTATCGAGGCATGCAACAAGGTGACTGTTAATTCATGCATCTTGTACACTAAAAATATTTCTTTCATAGAAATGAAGAGATGTTTTTCTATTTTCTATTTGAGCATATCCTAGCATAATTGGGATCGTCAAAACTTTATTTCCTAGAATTAAATACTTGTGCCTAGCTGTTTTGCATGCTAACTGTGTCTGAATTTTACCTGGTAAATTCTGTTTTCTGCTTCCAGTCTTGTCTAGTAGCAGTATTGACAAAAAGAACTTTTTAACAGTGTTGTTTATTGTAGGATGTTTTCATTCTTTTCACAAGTTAAGTGTAGCTGCTGTATATTCTGCTGCTCCATATTCGTCGATGAAGATTTGTAGAAAATAAATATGCTAATAAAGGTTACAGATCAGTTAAGAGAAAGAAACTTACATCGCCATAGTTGCCCATGGTCCCTATGTCGCCATTTTTCATTTAAGACTATGAAATAGGCATAACTGAGCCCCCTTTTAAAAATATTTGGCCGATTAGACCTTTAAGATCATAATGCATAAGCAAATATATGAACAAAACTGTTGGATAAATAAACCATTAAAAAGGCAGCTTACTCGATTTTGGCTCCAGTTGGCTTGTTTATGCACTCTTTGGAGTCCTCACCTTGTCTGGCCTTGATTAGATAGTTCGAAAATCATTGAGGTCAAGTGCATAGGGACTGAAACTAAATCAGGATCCTGGAAGCTGTGAATGGATTGATGTCAGATACAGAGCAGCTCATAGTATGATTTTTGGCTTTTTTTTCTGAGATTGCATCTCAAAATCTCTGGATATGTGCCCGGCCCTTTAAGGAAGTACGTTTACATGCCTGAGTTAGTTCCCTGGGTGTTGATGCTGAGGAAATGTTGTCTTCCAAACTTGGCAAACGTTACCATGGAATTGTAGGTGAAGGATTATAGAGGGGGTAAAGCTTGTTGAAGATGCAGAACTGGATATGCCGCTGCTGCTTGCTGGGTTGGATTATAGTTCCTTGCTCAAGTTTCAAAATGTCGATGTCGAATCTAGCCTAATTGGTTGTTATCTTCATTGCATTATGTTGTCTCTTAATTCTGAAAGTCCATTGAGGTTATTTAGCTGTCTCTTGGCCTGGGATGAGAAGTCGATACTGCAATAAATCTCTGCTTCCTGTGCTTATGTGGCCGAGCCAAATCTACGCATTGAAGTTGTGGGAAGTTGTGGGTAACGTGGTTTATGAGGGCATGTTTTGCGTTTCATATTGTGAATGAGTAGCCTGCTTAATCAGATTGATTAGTCAGAAAACTTTTGGCGATTGCTTAGCGAAAGTCTCACTCCTCAGTCTGCACTTCCTATGGTTGATTTGTTTGATATCAAAAGCTTAGTATTTGCTCCCCGCAGGTCTTGGATGCAAACCCTGTACATGTCAAGGCTTTGTACCGCCGGGGAATGGCCTATATGTCAGCTGGAGATTTCGAGGAAGCTAGAGCTGATTTTAAAGTGGTAAGCAATTGCTTCAATCTGCAGGTTTGGGTGTGTGTGTGTTTGTGTGTATGACGGACAAATTCTTTTGGATGTGGCCAGATGACAACGATCGACAAGTCATCTGAACCCGATGCAACTGCAGCTCTTCTGAAGCTGAAACAAAAGGAGCAGGTCAGTCTGAGTAGCTCTTGGTTCTTGTATCTTTTGCGAAGGAAAATGCTTTTCGGGGGTGATGAATGAACCCTGCACCATAACAAGCAGGAACTGGAAAGGAAGGCCAGGAAACAATTCAAAGGGCTCTTTGATAAGAAGCCAGGAGAGATTGCCGATGCCAGAACTGAAGGAACAGAAGAACACGAGGGTGTTGTCGAAACTCGGATGAGTGATGGCGAAATCGAGCCGGCCGCAGACAACGCACGGGAGATGCACAAATCTGAAGATGCATCTCCCAGAACGGGATGGTTTTCCCACTTTTGGCCCACTGGTAGAAGGTTATTTACTGCTCTCGGCTTAGAAAGATGCTCCATACTGTAAGTTCCATCAGAACCCCTATAGTGTGTCCCTCCCCTCCCCCCACTGAATGCGGGTACGAGTTTCAGTTTTAAATCAGCCTCGAGGGAATATCTTGCGTCAAGACTTAGTAACTGGAACTGGAATGAACGTTGCTTATAATCATGCTACTGCATATTCCTTGAATTGTTGCTCTAAGCCGTGAGAGTTGAAAATGAGCAGACTGTTTTATTATTATTATTTTCCTCCATTTATTTGTTTGTCTGGAAAATGCAAGTTTCAGCTTCCTCACATCCTTATAATTCGTTAGCCAATGGGAGGAAAAGTCCATGCTTTTTCCACTCCTCTTTGGTTTAGACTCTGCTTGTGTTTTGACCGTACTATTACTTGAGTGGCCACCACTTCTATTGCGATTCTACAGAAGTGGTCCATATTTTTGTCTGGTCAGCTTCTTTTAATTTTTTTTTATATGGTTCCCCCTTTCCCTCTTCTTCTTTCTTTCCAAGCCTTTGAAGTCTCAGTTCTCACCTATTGCAAACCGTCTCTATGCCATTCGGATCTTTCCACGCCATTGCTTGCCGGACCACTTTTGTAGTGTTGTAATAGAAGTGGGTCTCATAGGGGATAATATGGTCAAATCAAAGTAAGTGAAAAGAACAGACACGACCTGATGATACCTTTTCACATAAGTATTTTATTTTTCAAGTTGTCATATTTATATCACTAAACGTTTCACAATAATTCATGCACCGGAAAAGGTTAAAACTGTGGTTACCAAAATAGCCTACAGTCCAAAAAGTACTAAATCGGTTACTTTTTTCCCAATTTAATCTTAGCTTTTTACTTTTACCAATCGAATCTTAAATACTTTCACAACTTGCTAATTGAATTTATCCAGTCAATTTTCATCGGAAATCACCGACGTGGACGCTAGTTATCCTACATGGTCCGGCCATAGACAAACTTCAATAGTATTTTGATATATTTTTTTTCCAATATTAAAATATAATTAAAGATTATCACGTTAATGTCAGTCGTACCAAGTAGAACGATCAATATCCACGTCAATGATTTCTAATCAAAATAGATTGGATGGACTCAATTAGCAAAATTGGCATAACGTGAAAAATTAGGATACGATTGACTTAAAAAAAAAGGCAATTTTCCATGTTTAGCCATGCGAAATCATTGAATTTTTTAAAAAATCTATCCTTCTAAATTCGATTTGTGATGGGAGTTGATTACGTAAAACCATTGCTTTTGGTTGATCGTGCTGACTTTGGGTTAATTATTGAAAATGTTTAATGGCGACCGCATTGATTGGGTGAAAGTAGAAAACTAAAACTACAAAAGGTGAATCCAAACCGGCGGTAGAAGCGTTATCATACGAATGACTGGCTGATAAATGCCCTGAAGTTAAACCCCGAAGCTAAAAGATAACATGAAACCTGTAGCCGAAAACAGCAAATTACTAGCAAAATTACAATAAAAACACGAAACCAAACTCGAATCACAGTTGGAAGTCGAAACTCGATTTAAAGTCTTAGTGCAAGTCGAATCTCAATTCATCGAAATTTCATATATTGTAAGCTCCCTTTCTACTTTGACCCAATGGGAAGTAATCTCATGCTCCATTAGCCAAGACGTCTCTAGGAGTAGGGATGAATGATAACCATTTTGTTCTAATTCTAAATTTCTGATCAAAAATAATTTTTACTATTTATGTTTCTGAATGGATTTTTGAGAAAAAAATAACATAAAATTTCATATCCTTTCACATCAGTTGAAAATTTTTACTTAGAGAAAATGTAACTTCACATCAGTTGAAAATTTTTACTTATAGCAAATGCGACGGCCAAGCGACGGCGGCCACCAACGAGGGATGGCCAATGGGGAGGAGCGGCAAGTGGTAATCGGCGACGGCAGGTATTTGAAAAAAAAGTGAAATTTCTATTTGTGTTTCCCAAAAAAATAGAAATTTATCATTTTTCATTTCTCCTTAGGATATATTTTTAAAATAACTTTTTGTTTCAAAAATAAGGAGAATCAAATTGCATTACCAAATAAGTTTCTTTTCCAAATCTATTTCAGAAATAAATTTTAAACAGATATTTATTTTTAAAATGTCATCATGCGCCCAAGGCCTCTTTCATCATTGTTTTATCTCACAGTTGGAAAGAACGCCCGAATCTGATGTACAAGATACAATGATAAGCCGACGAAAACTAAAATTGACAGTGTAGTGTAGGAGACGGCGGTACCGAAATTTTTCATCATAAAGTGGTGTTTTACGAAAGAAAAGTCATGAATCTTTGCAGGCGTGAATTGACATGCAGGTCATGACATCCGACACATGAATCGAGCGGGTCAAAGTACGCAAGCCACTATATGCAGAATGACAGTCATTGGAATGTCCGCTAAGTCAACATGATTCACACTAATGTTATATCATGTCCCGTTGATGACAAGCATGTTCTTTTGCTCCTCTCCGAGGAAATAGTCAGCCTTCGATGCCGAGATTGGAAGGTGAGGGAATACTTCGCTATTTCGTCACGACGAAAGTGGCACGGAGATTGGATATCATGACTGGACATTCTCCTTTCTCGTCGTACTCAGCAAACTCACCTCCTGATAAGTCGATACTCTCAAATAACGTCCCCCCCAACTGCACAAAAGAAAATTTAAGAAGCGAAAAATACGAATTGACTATTGATGCAAGCATTTCTTTTCCTCGTCTAAACATGTTTTGAATGCAACTTGTAGAACTGATCAAATGAGCAAATGCTCTTTACTCATTACTGAGTCTGAAACGACAGATCACAAGAGATGGCGAGAGAAATGATGATTCAATGTATATGATTGTTGATGTGCATAGGAGTATGCACACAGAGTAAAGCAATTCAAAACATATCTGGACTCAAGGTAAAAGAACCGGCAGAGTTGAGAAACAGAACAAACCAAGTGAACACCCTTGATACTATTCGTACTATTGTACTCACGTTAGGGAAAAAAACTGACAGACATTCAATTTGTCGACTCACGTCAGGGATAAAAACTGATTGGGCATATAAAGCATGAAGCTTAGTGCAAATTAGGGGATAGATACAATACTAATAATGCAACCCTATGATGACACTTCTTCGTCAGACCTCATAAGTCACATCAAAGGATCAGGTCTCCAGATAAAAGTATAGAGCAGAGAAAAACACTCCAAAACAATTAAGAGAACTTCAATTAGATATCTGTGACAAAATTGTCGTCCCAACAAATAATTTGTACCCAAGAGCAAGAGAAATAGACAGCTGCACTTTTGCATTGCTCCCTTATCACACAAAGACCACATTATAGGAACATAAGAACATAAACATGCACATATAGGATGAATAAATCATTCATAACCTCTGACAACAGTGACAGTACGCTTCATAAGCAACACAATGCACAGAGAAAAAATCATATCCAATTAATCATTTATTTGGTCAAGAGAACTTACAGATTCAGCCTTCCAAAGACCAAGAAAAGAATATTCAACGGGTTCATAGCCTCTGCAGTCAAATAACATCAACGGTGCGAATTTCCCTGATTCACTGTCTTCCAATGTCAGTGGCCGACCTTGGCCAGGGATCATTGTCACTGTTCCCTCCCTCTCACAGAACTTGCACTGTGAAGGAAAGGAATACATTCAGAGGATTCTCAGCAAAATCACATGAATCAGCCGAAAGAACTGAATGATTCACTTTGAATTCAAGGACAATCAAATAGTCAAAATGCCTATATTGATAGCAGGAACTAATAGATAGATGCAGTACTACACTTGAGGCTTTGAGCAAGCAAAAACTACATTTTCACCACAAATCCCTAAGAACCCTAACCGATATGAAAAGATGATGGCCTGGTAGTTACCTTTTGAACGAGATGAGTGGTTCCCTTGCTATTAGGAATCGGAAAGCTTTCCCCCAGTGTCAGACATGTTTCCTTCTGAGTTACCTCACCACACCTCCCACATTTCAGCTGAAAACAGGATTATTAGCAAACAAAGTAGACACAATCCAAGTGCTAGAAGTGAAAACGCTGCGAAGGAGCAAATCCAGTTTACAATGCAGACATTGTGCCCGTCTGATTGAGCTAACCCCATCTTCCTTTGTCCATGCTCGCGCGACGTAACATGATATCCTCCATATTAATTAAGGATGAGACATAGAGTAATAGTTCATCAGATAACTCAAAATTTCACAATAATAGTTTCAATCGTTGGCGAATTCAGGTACAAAATTCGGTTCGCTACGGGTTCTAATACGAGTCAACAAGCATGATCGCCAAACCTGACTTATCCATCCGCAGGAACTACTTGTTAAGAGAATCATCGCGATAGGTACGTACCAAGCTCGAGCCAAAGCAAAACCAGGCGAAAAACGAAATGGGCACAGAAAGGCAAGCAAGGAAGCAAGCAAACTTGACGACAATAATCCGGAAAACGACAAACTGAAACCAGAGCCATCATCAGCTCGGAGCAACCATAGCATCATCGGAAAAAGGACGATAATCAGCAAGACTCGACCGAAATGAGAATCGGGAGCTCTACGATGCACCAGCGGTGAAATTCACTCCAGAACGACGAAATCGAACCGCGAGACGAAGACGAAGACTGACCTTGAAGAAGTAGGAGAAATTGGGATCGTCGCAACCGTTCTGAGGCTGGAGATTGGTGAGGTTCTCGAGTTCAGCGGTGATCTTCAGCATGTAGTTCACCATTTTTCCCCTTCGTTCCTCTCGAACTTCAAGAGCTGAACAAGCTCTCCCTCCCTCTCTCTCTCTCTCTCTCTCTCTCTCTCCCTGCTTGGAAACGAGGCGGTGGTGCCTTCTTGCGCCACGGGGAGTCGGTCGTCTCCCTCCTCGCTCCTCGGTCTCTCGCTAAAATGCTCCGGGAGAAACCTTGGGGGCTTTCTGGTGAATTCCAATTGTTCTGGGGCTTTCTCCGAAATTCTAATTGTCCTTTTGCGCTGTAAAAGTTCGCTTATAAAATCACTGGCAATGGCCAAAGAAAAGAAATAAACAAAAAAAAAAAAAACGTACTTACATCACTAAAGTATTCAATTAAGACTTTTAATTTTTTTTTATAAAGTGTCGAGATTTAATTTTTCTCTTTTTAAACTCTTTTTTTTTTATAGATCGGGTGATTTACACACTTTTACTTTTTTCTACTCATAAGTACCTTATCGCTGCTACAAATAATTAATGAAATATAAATTTTCACGTGATTTTTATAATCATTTAAAATATAAACGACATTAAATTTTGATGAAACAGCAAGAGGTATATTTCGCTTTTGAAAAGCTTAAACACACAAGCCGCATACATAAATTATGTTTTATGACAAGATTTTTTTTTTTTGGATTGTTATATTACAAGTCACCATGCATATTATGTGTTGCGTAATATGCGTTGTGTGCAGTTTGCGAAGTCATGACTTTTCAATTCACGCGCCCTCACTCCTAGATCCGTCGAATGGTACTTTTTCTTTACAAAGAGAACGTATATGTGCGTAACGAGACTTATTTTGTTAAATAAAATAAATGGCTATAAGAAATTTATTTTATACATGCATGTTTATACGTATGCCTTCCTGATTTTTAAAAATTCTAATGAACATCTACACGGGTGAAAAAATAACAATGTAGATATAAAAATAGATGCAGACACGGAAACATTTACCCAAGAAAAAATAACAATAAAGTAAGGAAAAAAAGGAGAAAAAGAGGGAGAATGGAAATAGAGGTGGGTAAGCAAATCGGACCGATCGAACTGGTACCGCCCAGATTGAACCAGATCGATGGTCCGATTTTGAGTTCTAGAGGGGTCCGGTCCGGTCCAATTCCCAATTCTCAATTCTGAGGACATAGGACCAAATCGGTCATTTTTTTAAAAAAAAAATTAAAAAGTAAACATAATGTTTCTTGTTTCTCGCTTCCATACTTCATTGTTTCTAGAATTTAGTGCTCTATTGGGGCCAAAAAAAGAAGCTTTCCATGTCTCAATGTCCTATCCTTATTACACATCCAATGTATTGTTCTTGCAGCTCGTCGGTGATTATTTGAATAAATATGAAGTGATTTTCCTTTTTTCTTGGTGATTTTTGAATTTCAATATTACAAATGCAGAAATTTTTCGTGAGCACAGAAATTTTAGAACCGTTCGGGAACCAAACCGGACCAATGCTCTGGTCCGGTGCTCAATTCCTAGGGTAGCTGATTCTCGGTTTCGAAAACCGATCATCCGTAGAGGTGGGAGAGTGAGAAAGAGAGAGAAAATGAAGGTGGGAGAAATGTTAAAATGACAACGTTGGCCTCTTTATTAAGTGAGTAATAAAAATTTACCGCCGTAAGTTTGCTGTGATGGGTGAGAATCTCCCCTCTGATTGCAGTAAGGACCAGCACATAAGGTTTGTTGATAAGCCAATGAGACGTGTCCATCTGTCGTTTGAATGAGCAATTAGTCATCTATGCGGAAACTCCATGTCACTCAATTATTGATTGAATTTTTTGCCCCAATGGAAAGCAGACACGTGTATGACAAGCTTCGGATGACAAAACTAGTTGAAAAGTTTTCCTCGAATTACGGGAAAAAAGTCGTATGTCAAAAAGGAAATTATTTTGTCTAATTTCTTGCTATGTGTTCAATGACAAGAATAGATGCCTCCATATATATTTGCTAGGGAAAATTTTAAATAGGGAACTAAAGCATCCTTATGTTCTCAAATAATAGACTTAAGTGATCAAATCATTTCAAATAAGAATTTTTGGTTGGTTGATGAGTATGTGACTATTTCGATCCTCCAAAAAGATGTATTTTAGTATTAAAAAAATATAAATATAATTTTTTTTCCTCCCTTTCTTTGCCATTGATAGCCTTAGGCGAGGACCAACCCTCGCCCTTGAACAGGCTAGACAAGCAAGTGCGACATAGTTGTCGAGGGAGAACCTCGCTCGATGCTAGCGAGGGCAATCCTCGCCCTTACTTGACCTATCGAGGGTCACCCTCCTAGCCAAGGTGGCTCTCCTCCGAGTTTGGTGACCTCCATTGACCTAACAATGGCCGGTGAAGTAAAGAAAAAGAAAAGGCCCTTCAACTAGTGAGATCAAAACTTCTTTTTTTAGATTGATACGACCATTGCACACCCTTGTTTGAAATAAAGTACACTTCATGTCATTATTTAAGATGATTTGACCACTTCAAACCCTTATTAAAGAAAACGATGACATTTGAGGCTTTTGTTTGAAATTTATCATATTTCCTACCCCTTATCAATTTTTTTTTTCAAAAAATTTCCCCTATAATTCTTATCTTATTTTTCTCATGAAAATCTTATCTATCACCTCCTGATTAGATGCTCTTTTTCTTCAACGTTCCCAAGATATAACATTTTACAAATATGAATTCTTAATCCCTTTCCTACATCCTTCATAATCGTTGTTACTTTTAAGGGATTACATAATAAATAAAGATCGTACACCTAAACAAGTCTTTAAACTATTTCGTCTAAAGCTTTGTCCGGACCTTGAGATCCCCAAGATATGAACTAAATAGAGAGTATTCCTTGCTACCATTGAAGAAAAATATATGATTGTCAACTAGGGATACGAGGCGTGCGAGCACCTGCATTTTAAAACAAAAAACGCATCGGTAGAGCCTACCGTCCTTGTATATCAAACGGACAGGTCATGGAACCCCTTATTTTAATTTGTTCCTCTTTCATACCCCTTATCAATTTTTTTAAAATTTTCCCCAAAAGCCTTACATTTATGTTTTCATGAATTTTTTTTTCTATCATCTCTTGATTAAATGTTTTTTTCTTCAACATTCTCAAGATACTCTATCATATGTAACATTTCACAAATATGACTTCTTAATCTCTTTCCCACTTTCTTCGTAATCATTATTATTTTTAAAGGTTGCATAGTAAATAAAGATTATATACTTTCATTTTGTTAATCATTGCAGGTGCATTTTTTTGGAAAAATAAATCATTACATGATATTTTTTTTAAATATCGCTTGTATCACTTATAAAAATGAATAAAATAAAAATATCTCAATCATATGTAAATAAATTTAAACATAAATTTCTGTCAATAATCAATTTTTTTTACTAATTAATAATTTCAAGCGATTAAAACAGCCAAATCCTAGCTTAAAATTATCCCGAGAACATGTAATGTGCGATCACGGGGTTGGCGGCTACCGTACGCAAATCTAGTACATGCCGCACCGGAACCCAGCCATTTTTTTTTCCCCCTAGATTCCTTTTTTTTTTTTCTTTTTTTCCCCTTGGCTGTTGCCCATAAAACAGAGAGAGATTCACAAACTGCAACGAGCTTCGAAAACGGTTGCGCTGTTACCAACTTAATTTTAACTTCGAAGCAAGATTTGATCAGCTTGCTAGAGAGAGAAATAATGGCGTCTTCCACACCTCCTCTGGCCCAGACGCAGGTTCCTCTGCGTCCGGACCCCGGTAAGCCCTTCTCCGATCATTTTCTGAATTCGCTGCTTTCGCGAAGTGTCTGGCTGGATATTCGTCTCGATTTCGGGCGTTGAGCTCTCGAGTTGATCCCTTCGTTATGGAGTTGCGAGGTTGGATGTTTCTTCATTTCTTGCCTGGTTGATTCTTGTGAGGTGTCGGAAGGAAAATGTGATGTGATGTGGTAGTTGTCAGATCGCAAGAAAATTGCTCGCGACAGAGCTCTTGAGTGTAAAACCTAATCTGTTGAGCGCTGAAACCGCTGCTTAAATCCAGTTGGCTAATTCGCGCTACCTTTGACTTGATGATTTTGTGTTATACTAGTGGAATTGTGTTTATGGAGGGGCAATGGGAAAAGTGATTCAAGAAGCTGGCTGTGGCAATGGTACAGGAATTTACCTTGAGGCTGCTTGATGTAAAAAAATAAATAAATAATCTAAATATATAGATCGTATATGTATAGATGAGGTATTTGTAATAGAAAGTATTCATCTTGTTTTGGCTATCTTATAAGCAAGACAGTGGGATTTGCTTCGTTTTTTCACTTGTCTGTGTAAAAGCAACTCGTTCCATATTTCTTTGGCTTCTTAGAGTCTGCATTTTCATTCAGGTATAAAGGTGGAGAAGTTATCAATGCATAGTAATTGGTGGAAGGACACCATACGTTGACACCCATCTCACGTGCAAGCCGAATAAGAATTCAAAAGCTTAAAATAATTGGTGGAGGGAGACTAAGTGTATTTGAAGAGCATATAAACCCCGTAGACTTACGTGGGATACATTAACAAATAGAATGATCTGCTTCCTTTTGCCTTTCGATATACGTTTTACAGGACCATTGCCTATCTAGCATGTCTTTCTTTGTTCTTCACGCATCTACAGCTTTTAAGGTGATGTTGAATGCTTTTTTCATTTTTTATGTTGTTGAATTTAGTTGCTTCAGGTGCTGATTTTTTCTTTACTACTTTGTAATACAAAGTGTTTATTTCTCACCTGGTATCAGAATAAGTCTCCTTGTTGTAGTTACATCAATTGCATTACCTAATTGGAATACCTTGATATGTGTCATTTGTACACTAAAATATATTTCATCGAATTTATTCACATTCTGTAGGTGAAAAACCTGTAGAAGACGGAGTTCAACTTCCATTGGTTCCCATTCACATTGTTACTTGTGCAACTCAACTTCCAGTTGAATTTCTGGAACCCTCTTCTGATAGGCAATTAGTGATTGGTTTTGATTGTGAGGGTGTTGACCTATGTTGCTATGGCAAGCTTTGTATCATGCAGGTATGTACTCCTTTTCAACAATGTTGACGTTTCATTAAGACATCCAGCATCATCCATCATATATAGGTAATGATTACCGTCAACCACATGATTTGCCTTTTCGCCTTTTTGATAAGATGTAAATATGACATCACTAATGCTTTTGCTTTGCTATAGACGCCCTATCACCTTTATTAGAACAATAGATAAGCATAATTTACAGGACAGATGGTTTGCAAAGATAAGAGTCACATAATTAAACTAAAATGAAACAATTGGGCTCAGGTTATGTTAATGTTCAGCTGGTAGGTTATATAATTTCCATATATGGCAGAGCGAGGGAATGATATGTGTGTGTACATACACAGATCATCTGATTTTATCCTAAGTACATGTATGAAGTAAAGTGGTAGGTCTTGTCTGCTGCAGGAAATATGCTGTTTAGAAGCAATTGGATCCTATTCTCCATGCGGTGTGGCTTCCTTAGTCTCTTTCTGTTCATTGAATGTTGAATGTCCTTTAGGTTTTCGTGTTTGTAATCGAGTAGAATTTCCAATAGTTCCACCCAAGAACTCATTTTATTGGAAATTAGCGTTTTTCTCTGATGATCCAAGCATTGTGTAATCTGCAGCTAGCTTTTCCAGATGCTATATATTTGGTTGATGCCATCGAGGGAGGTGAGATGCTCATGAAGGCATGCAAGCCTGCACTTGAGTCTACATACGTCACCAAAGTTATTCATGACTGCAAACGAGACAGTGAGGTCTCTAACTGGTTTTATTTGCTTTTGCGTCTCAGCCACTCTCACATACATTATGACACAGTTCTTGTGCTTGGACATTTTATTTTGTAGGCTTTGTATTTTCAATTCGGCATCAAATTGAATAATGTTGTGGATACTCAGGTGAGCATTTTGTATGAAGTTTTAGTCTTACGTTAGGCTCTGTCTTTCGTTTATGCTACTTGATGCAACAATTGATTGAGGAGTGCTTACTTAAGTTTATAAAATTATAGGGAATAACAAATTGTTGCGATTTAAACAGATTGCTTACACCCTTATAGAGGAGCAAGAAGGAAGGAAGCGATTGCCTGATGATTACATATCTTTTGTCAGCCTTCTTGCAGATCCACGTTATGGTGGTATAGTCCATCCTCCGTTATCTCTCTGGCTCTTACTTGTGGTTGGTGGGCAAATATATATATATATATATATATTGCATGTTCTAGGATCAACAAAAGTACTCTGGAACAGAACTCTATGGTTTACTCTTGTCTGCCTTCGACTCATGTGGTTAACGTTTATGTGAGTGAAGAATGTGGAGAAGTACTATGGTGTTCTTCTTTGCTTTTGTTTGTTTAAGGAGTGATCAAGATACTCATCTAGGCTTCTCACACGTCAATGTCTATGGGAACTACGATACGAAATGACATCCAAATTGCACGTCATGTGGGTTGTTTTAATTTCTTCTTCTCTGGTTTTGATACAGGCATATCCTATCTCGAGAAGGAAGAAGTTCGTATCCTCCTTAGGCAGGTGAGTTATCAGTATTTGATTAGTTGCAGTCATTGTGTGGAAGCCAATTGTTTTTTGCCTTCGCACTCACTCCACTAGGATTGGATATCTGGATCAGTTCTGCTTCTTGTGAGCTGTGATGCATCAATAATATGCTATAATAAATTATCTTTGTTATTGGAAATTGCTTTGAGCTTTGGCTGCTACCAATGCATTGCTTTCAGATCTGACCATGCTTAGAGATTCTAGTTCTGATATTAAGGCTATTCAATTCCAGTGAGTTCAACAAAGAGATTGTTTTACTTTATCTACAAATGTAGTGGCAATCACAATTTTCCCTCTGCAAAAGGGAATTATTAGTTAACTAACTCAGCAGCAGTGTCTATCCTTTCCAAATTCTGCCAAAGAAAATTTTGAATGCTAACTATCATCTCACTAGTGATCTGATCCACTGGCATACCCACATACCATCTGCTGAGTTACATTATGGAGTTCTTAAGCAGAAGCCAATCAAGAGATGATACTTTTTTAGTATGGTTCGTTAGCTCAGAGTATACGGCCAGTTTCAACAACAAAAATGACTCCAGTTTCAACAAATACATAAATTTACATGTTGATGATTATTCTCATTTATATAATAGCTCCAGTTGCTCTAACTATGCTTGTGAATTGTGACTACTTATGCGCTCTTTTTACACAGGCGCACGATGTGCTCAGTGCAAAATATTCTTTTGCCTTACGCTGGTGCGTGTTTCATTTACAGGACCCCGAGTTCTGGACATACAGGCCACTGTCTGAAATGATGATACGTGCAGCTGCAGATGATGTTCGATTTCTTGTTTACATCTATCGCAAGATGATGGAGAAACTGAATGCTCAATCCTTGTGGTATCTGGTCGTTCGTAGTGCTCTGTATTGTCGATGTTTTTGCATCAATGACAACAATTTTGCTGATTGGCCATCTTTGCCTCCAATTCCAGGTTTAAATATTACAGATAAAATTGTTTTGGATGAGCTTTTGTTTATTCTGTTTTTTTTTTTTTTTGGAGACTGCTAGATGCATCGTTTGAGAAACTAGGGCTTGCATTTGTTGATTTTTATCACCCCATCCATCTAACTTATTCGATGGGTTTCTGCTCGTATTTAGTATGCTCAGAGTTAGTATCAAGATGGGGAATTGTCTAAAAGATAGAAGGTTCGTGCAACTTTTTTCCCCGTTGAATGACTTCCTGAAGTGCTTTTTCAGAGCTCAATGAAGTTAACTTGGACAGTGTACTGGTTGCTTAACGTGACTGTCATAAATCAAAACCACTGCCATTAATGTCTTCTTCAAGTGATTTTGCTTCCTACATTGCATGGTTGCATCAAATTTAAGTTTTTTTTTTTTTTTAAGGTGAAAATGTGCAATAAGAAAATGTTACTTTAGTTTAGTGCCATGTCTTTAGCGAGTGCCACCTTTTAATTAGGATTGTTGAAATTCCTTCTGTGGATATGCATCGTGTGATTTTCACTTTGCAATGCTAATATTTTATTGTTCAACATGAAAATAATCATCAGATTTTGTTGTTAATGACTCGGGATGCATCACTTGCAGGTGGCATACTACTATTTCATGATTTAATATGAGAATGTCAAAAGAGTTTTGTACTTTGGATCGTCATACAAGACCCTTGATTCAAGGAATAATTTCAGATTACTTCACGTGTAGATGACATGTCCGCAGAGGGCAATGCTCCAGAGGGGGAAATCCTCTCTGTTCTTGATGTGCCACCAGGAAAGATGGGACGTGTTATTGGAAGGAGAGGAGCTTCTATTATGTCTGTTAAGGAATCTTGCAAGTAGATCTCTCTCTCTCTCTCTCTCTCTCTCTCTCTCTCTCTCTCTCTCTCTCTCTCTCTCTCTCTCTCTCTCTCTCTCTCTCTCTCTGCAAGTGTGCTGTCGTGACTATCTGTTTTGTTGGAAGTACATATCGGGTTTTCCTTAACGTTGTCTTACTTTCACAGTGCTGAAATCTTGATTGGAGGTGCCAAAGGTCCACCTGACAAGGTTAGTTGCCAATCTGCTACGTATATTCATTGTAATGTAGTTCGATTTTCCGACCAAAAAAAAATGTAGTTCAATTCCTTTAGCGGGAAATTGCATTGAAGCTTTCTGGTATGATCTGTGACATCTTCCTCCTCTAATAACAAGCGTTTTGCTATATATGACAATTTATGCGAGTTTCTCAGGTGGTTTCATTTCGGTGTAGGTATTCATCATAGGACCGGTAAAACAGGTAAGGAAGGCAGAAGCCATTCTGCGGGGGCGAATGATGGATCCGTAATGAGAGAAGGCAGTTGCATTGCTTCTCTAATCCATCCTCTTCACTATTCCTGACACAATCGCGGCTTCGGTGGATATTGGAATTGGCTGTTGAAACAATTGTGCTTGTTCTCACTAACTGTACAGTGAAATGCTTCAGTAGCTTTGCTCTAACACCTTCTCAATTGTATGGCATACACAGATTGAATCCAAACCGCGTTTCATTTGGCAGTTGCTCCATAATGCGCTAGCTTCTGAATGGAATTAATTCTACAGAGTAATAGATCCGATTGGCATTTTATCGCTTTTGAGGTAGTAAAACGACGCCATCCATGATCCATCACAACTTATAGATTTCGTGACTCAATGCTTTAAAATACGGACTTTTTCAGCCGCTTGACTGATTAAGAGCTGCTTTTGATCCCGCCACCTATATGTCTAGATGCCACCCCTTGTTTCTTTTAGCTCAGTTGTCTTCTTGCATCTCCTGCAACGATTACAAAAACCTGATGGCCTCTACAATCTTGCATTGTATTACAACCGTGTCGATCAATGCCACTATGTGACAGAGAACCGATATATTTATAGCTGCCGTAGCAGCACTTGCCATTTTCCTAACTCATTAGGAAGGGGAAATTCTAACTCAGATATGAAATGTCCAGGCTTATATTCTTGTCGTTACCTGTTTCTACTAACCTGGTATCACATTCCTGTTTCTACTGTAAACCTCTAATTCGGCATCACACTCCTTTAATGGGTGAAAACTGAGCAGAGCACCATTGACTAGTCAGTCCATATAACTAATAATAGCCCACAGAACTCAACCACCATCCAGTTCACACAAGCTACCTTTCCACGGCATTCATCAACTCTCAATACTTACAATATCATAACAGAAATGCTGTTCGGTGTCTGCACTGAAGAAACCTTGAACAATTTCTCTTGAGACAACATACTTTTGGTGAATACTCAAGACAAAAAATGAGAAATCAAACTAGAAAAAGAGAAAAGAATGGATAAATTATTTCTTGAAGCTACCATACTGAGATTGGCTTGCAAAGCTTGAGAAGAAGTCGTCTCCACCGGTCGCTTGTGACGACGCGAAACCTGACATACCAAGACCAGACCCTGTACCCATGGCTCTTCCCATGTAAAATGAAGCGGGGGGACCCTTTTCCCTTTCATCGGAACCATCACTTATCCCACCAATTATACCCACATCTGCAAGTGAAATCTTCTTGGCTGCAAGTTTGTATGAGCAAACAAAACATAGCCACATTAATAGGCTTGCAGACACTTCCCAACCACAGTGTGAGTTTGTATCATAGTATATTAGGCATAAGTTGTAGCCTGCC
The DNA here is from genome assembly GCA_028455895.1 of Rhodomyrtus tomentosa. Classification (NCBI taxonomy): domain Eukaryota; kingdom Viridiplantae; phylum Streptophyta; class Magnoliopsida; order Myrtales; family Myrtaceae; genus Rhodomyrtus; species Rhodomyrtus tomentosa. The sequence goes on from JAPCWY010000004.1 coordinate 41,630,800, forward strand.
ATGGGTGCACGTGTACCAAGTACAAGAGAGAGGAAACAGCCATTCTACAATCGAAAAAACTACGTGCATCATCATTTTGGCCGAGCCAAGAAGTTACAGCAGGAGACATTTATGAAGGGAAAAACGTGAGGCTGACACGAATAATCACAGCATGATAGTCAGCCTGATGACTGATTTTTGTTAGAAACAATTAAAAGGTGTTCTTGCTCCCCCAACAAGGACACAATGACTTGAAAGAATTCACAAAACTTCAGCATTTGCACAATTTGTATTCCATGAAACATAGATTGCTTCTGTAAACAACCCCCGACAATTCGAAAGGATTGCTAATTAGACCAGGTGCATCTACACCACATAGTTACTTTTGTAGTTTAGGTTGAACATGTAAGAGTTGTAAGATATGAGGCTAGAGAACAACAGCAATGCGACAAAAAGAGCTCAGATATGCTTACGAGCAGATATATTAAGATCAATCAGTCCACGGCTGAGGGAATCTGCCCAAATTCCAGATTTGACATTGAATGCATCCTTCTTTGGTTGAGGATTCGAGATAGCTGAAGCATTCTTACTTGAGTCGCTCATGTTGGAATCATCAGCAGCATTTTGGGAAGGTCCTGCTAATGTTGAATCAGAACTGAAAGTGAATGAGCCAAAAAGATCAGAGCTGTCAAAATTGTTCAGTGGAACAGCAGCAAATGGATCCACTATAGGGTCAGTTGGAACAGATATTATAGGCTTGGTTTCAGGTTGAGTAACCGGAGCTGGTGCACCAAAAAGGTCAACTGGTGCAGATACTGCAGAAGAGATGGCAGGTGCAGAAGCAAATAGATCCACCTCAGTCTGCAATAAAAAAAAATCATATTAAATTCAGCACACGCAGTTGCCCATAAGGATTCAAAGTGCCACAGATGATTTATTCTGCTCTGCACAACCCAAGGCTTAGTTCAGGAATGAGCTTTCTATTAAATATGGACTTCAGTACACTTCAGATGCACCAGACTAAGAAGTAAATGAAATTAGCACGCTCTTGGACAGGTTACCCATATCGAAATATTGAATAAAATGCTACCTGAGATTTCAGTTAATATTGACTATTACGGAATCAAATTACATTAATACATTATCTCACGACATGATGCCAACACTCAGATAGGCATAAAGAAAGAAGGGGGGGGGGGAGAGAGAGCAGGATAGCAGGGGGATCAAATTCTTCCTTGGGGCAAAGGGATAGGAAAAGTGAGTTACAGAGCCAGTATTAAGTAACATGCGATAATCAAAACTCAAGAATATTTCACCTTCTTCTCAGAACTGACTGCTGATTCTACTGGAGGTGCCGAAACAAAACTTGCATCAGCAAAAAGGTCAACCTCAGATGAATTTTCATTCAAGGAAGGAGCATCAGTAGGAACAGATATTGGAGCATCCAACAGATCTCCAATCAAGTTCTGCCCAAAAAGATCCACTTGGTTTGCGTTTCCCGCACTGGACCCTGAAAAAATTATAACATGGTTGAAGCACAACAATAACGGCTTTTAACTATATTCAGTCTCCAACAAAAATAGTCTGAAGCTAGCCGACAAGAGGATGCTCTCGCAACACATGCGAGTTATCATATTAATTTCCGATGATTATGAATCATGGATCAAGCAACTGGCTGCCAACGTCAGATTGTCGAACTCAGAGTCCCACATTAATACCCCCAAATTTAGTGAAAAAAGTTTGATTGACATAATATATTCTTATATTGAACTCAACTAAGGAAGAATGCAGCTAAGAAGCAAAAACAGTTTCTAGGGTGAATAAGCAAATTATGCCTGCTTGGGAGAATCGACAGAGAAGCGAAAACATAAGGAAATTAAATTAGGAAGAAATAGAACATACTAGATGTGGCGGTTCCTCGAGGATCAAAATCATCATCATCCTCATGATCATTAATTGGTGGGGCCTTTGAACTTTGCATTGGAGCAGAGTCTCTTGGTGATTTTGATGCAACAGATGACTTACCATCTTTGCTGCAAGAGCATGTATTCAGAGATAACCAAATGCCAAAACATGACAACATGGAAAAGAAGGCAGGAAAAGCAGTGCTAAATGACCTGAGCAGCGAAAGACTTGGAACGAAATTGATGCAATGACCATCACACTAAAACCATGTCTAACCTGCTAGAGCGTGCAGACCCCATCTTCGCCACACTTCCTTTCTTCTCAGTTTTCCCCCCTTGATCTGCCTTTCTATAAGAATCCTTTTCCTCTCTATTATCATCTTTATAACTGTCACTAAACCGGTCACCTTCTCGGGTACTACTTGCACCTTTGTAACGATCACCAGTGTCAAAGCTACTGCTACCAAATGAAGCACCACCAAATTTGCGTGATATTCCCGTAGACGAGAGTCCAAAGTACCTATTAGGGGCATATACATAGTTTATCCACTGAATGTGGTCCATAAATGAATCTCTAAAGGGTATGAGGAAAAAAATTCATTTCAGTGGTTCAAGGAAATCTCACTTGTCCCGGTTTGCTTCAGCTTTATTTCTTACTTCCTGTATTTTATCTTTATTGTTGAGAAGAGCAACAATGTTATCAGCCTTCTTCCTCACATTAATGCCCAGATCCTTCCCACTTGGCTCTACATATTCAAAACTAGAGAGAGACTGCACCAAGTAAAGAAGATTATTTAAACAAATATAAATGAAAATCTTCCCTTCTCCGACATATGGCACAAGAAGTGTTCTTGATAATATTCATGTTTATACCGAGATTTGGAAGGTATGTTCAATAATGTCGTCAACCGCACGTTCTGAACCATGTGCCACCAAATACTCTATAACAGCCAGTGCCTGAAATCAGACAGAAGAAGAGACTGTTACTATACATATAAACTCCATTTGAAATGAAAGAACATCAGTCAAAAGATTGAAGAGGAAAAGAAGATGGAGTTAGTGGGAAAAAGTGAAGGCAGCCAACAAAGAAAATAACCCTGACTTGAATTATTTGACCCATAAGGTATGTAAAAACTTTCATGAAAGTGATGATTCTACCTTGTATACATAACGCCAATCCTTTCCAGTCTCGCCCACTCTTGTCCAAAGGACATTCATGACCATTTGACATTCCGTGCTGAGATAGTTGAGAAAAAGTAATTCTTTAAGTTAAACTATTGCAGTCAATAATTATTAGAAAAGCAAATAATTCCCTTACACCAACCATCAAGTATTAAATTATGCTAGCTATGCTAGAATAGCTTTAAAAAGTGTAAGGCATGAAGAATTACAATTTCTTAGTAGCTTGTGCAATCTCTGCCAATGCAGAACCATGAGGACCCCACGGTTCATTGTCTGTAGCGTCCAGTACCTTTTTCACCAAAGCCCGTGGAATCATGAGTCAAACTATGTATGCATTCACGAACTTGATGTTGCAATGGGCCACTAAAGGCTTATTGATGCACAATCAATTCCATCCAGATAAAAGGTTTACAATGTTGATAGTGGCTTTTAATCCACATTCTACTAGCAAGTGAACAGGATGTTTGGTGATTTCACAGCAAAAAATCTCTAAAGTAATGGAATACTGGGTAAGAAGCCATGCTCTTAGCAGAGGACAGAACTAAGCTGAACGCACGATGGACAAATTAGTAAGATCTTGGCACCTTTCTAATATGCTCTTCGTCTTAAGCATCTTGTGGATGCTATGGTTAAAATTTGAATGAAATACAATTTGTGGGCCAGGAGCGGCCTCTACAAAGGATGAAGCTCATTGTCAAGAAACCTGCCGAAAACTTGAATCTTGGCCAAAACCCAGGACGTTTTGCTGCTTGTTCTGCTGTTCCAGCTATCAGCCAGACCATGTAGCATAGCATACTAGGAATTGACGGGATGCTTCTACAGACCTCTCGATGAATTTTTAGCTTATGAAATAAGGTATTAAGACAAGCAAATGAAACAAGGGAGAAAGAAGCTCAACCAACAGCTGCATAAGATGTGATAATGCCATTAGCAAAGAAAACAACCGTGCAATACTTAGATGTCAATTTGAACAGAGCCATAAACGCCATACAGCATCACTAATTTCACAAGCATGCCGCTGAAGGACAAAACTAGCCTCAGCAAATTAGGAACTGTAATGATGCTTAAATAAAAAACTGAAGCACCCAACTTCCAACTCTCGATGGTAAGTAAGCTACGAATTCCAACTGCTGCACTTAATTCAATTTTCCAGAGCACCCACGCATTCCTTTCTCCATGTTGAGGATTAAATCTACACACTGAGCACCATCGACACCAACATATGCATCCCCAAGCACAAGAAATCTTACACATTTGGCATCCAAGCTTAAACGCCTAGGTCAAAGAAAAGCTAGAAAAATCTTCCGCTCGCAAAACAATATGCTCCACGATACGCCACGTACCTTCTGTTCGATCTCAGGGACCTTCAAGACCTTCAGATTCACCTCTCGCTTTCTGCTCAAAGGAAAACAGAATCAACCGACAGAATGACGATGGCATTGCGCCTAATCCAGCTTCGCCAACGACAGAATTCACTTCGACGGCAGCGGTTTAACCGCAAAAAAAAAAAAGGGGAATCGAAGCTCACATTTCTCGAACCGTCTGATCGAAAACCTTCATAAAATCCATGGCGGATCTGCATCAACCGGAGGAAGAACACGGAGGTGAGGAAACTATCGTAGCAGAGAACAGATCTTCGAAGCGATGAGCCTCGAATCAATGCGGAGGATTACGGATAACGTCAGATCCAAAAAAGAGAGAGAACGAACCCAAAAAAAAAAACAAAAAAAGGAGAAAAAGAGAGGCAGCTTTGAGTTTCAGAGGAGAAAAACTACGATTTTCAGATTCAGATCTCCGGTTCGTTGCTGACGAAGGAGACGAGACAACCGAGTTTTTCGTTTGTGGTAGGCTGATGACATTCACATGCCAAGCGAAGCAGCTGGTGATGATGGTGATGATTAAAAGTCCTCCCTTTTTTTTTTTATTTTTCTTTTTTCTATAATTTTAGGGCAGGCATATCAACAGCTCTACTCGAAAAATAAATTTCTCATCATAAGATGATTTTTTTATTACTTTTAATGAGAATTAATGTGTTTTACTTATTCAAATGATTTCAAAACTATATTTACGGCAAAATAAATATTTTAAAAATAAAATTACATAATCAATTATCTTCTGCTGCAGAAGTTATCTTACAAAATAAATTTCTGTTCCAGAAATACCTTCAAAAGTATTTTTAAAATCACGAAATTCTACTCCAAAAACGTTGTCATACGCGCCTTTAGAATTAATGTTATTATAAATTTTGAATTGATTTTTGACAACACGATTGCTCTAAATTAATTTTCGTTTGGTGAAGTCATAAAAATTTCAAACAATGCAAGCAAAATATTTTTGTAAAGTTGATGCAATCAAATTTCTTTCTTAATTTTGTTAAATTTCATTAACGAAAAATATTGCCATGAATTTTTTAAACTATACTAAGATAGGTGGCGCCACCGAGGGCCACTCGGATCATTTTGAAAATTTGAAGGGAAAATAGAAAAAAAAAAGGATTAAAAGATAAAAATAATACAAATTTAAAGAGAGAAAAAAAAAACTAAAATTTGAGCTAAATAACACTAAAGCGGATAGAGAAGATGAGGTGTTAAAGGAAAACAACTTCGACGCCGAGGGCGAAGCCTTGGTCGACAAGTTGGCGACCAGCAATAATAAAAGAAAAATTATATCCGCAATCTATGTAAACTAAATTGAACAAAGTTAATTGAAATACTTAATTGCAAAAATTCAAAAAAATTATTATTCAATTGCGTTCAATTTCAAGCAATTGAAATTTCGTTGGAGCGTACCCTTGAAGTGTGAGTTTGACACTGCAGAAAGAGGGGATCAAGAAGTTGTAATTATGCTCGGACATGAGGTACCCAAAAAGATACATTCAGATATCTGGGATCAATATTGCAAAAGGATGAAGAGATTGATGAGGATGTAACCCATAGATCAGAGCAGGTTGAATGAAATGGCGTAGTGCATCGGGATTTTTGTGTGATTGCAAAATTCCTCTTAAGTTAAAATGAAAATTTTATAGAACAGTAGCCAGACTGCCATGTTATATGGAGCTGAATGTTGGCCAACACAAAGTAAACATGAGCATAAAATGGGAGTAGCGGAAATGAGGATGTTAAGGTGGATGTGTGGTCATACAAGGATGGATAAGATAATGAATGAAGAGATTCAACGAAAAGTTAGAGTAGAACCGGTGGCTGAAAAGATGAGAGAGCATAGATTGAGATGTTTTGGACATATTCTTTGAAGACTCTTAGATGCACCGATACGAACAGAAATTTACTATCGATAGCATAACACGAAAAAAGTAAGAGGTCAGTCGAAACTTACTTGGGAAAAGCAGTAAAACAAGATTTAATAGAGTGTGAAATACATTGGCGTACGGTTTGTCTTAGGACGGAGTGGAGACAGTCTATTAGTATTGTGGAGGGGTAGTGTACAGATATATATATATATATATTTATTTATTTATTTTTACACATTTATCTATTTTCACTCCCTTGATTCTGTTTTTATTTTTATTTTTATAATTCTTTGGGTTCATCGACCGCCGACCCCAACTAGTTTGGGATAAAGGTGTTGTTGATGTTATTCAATTTCAAGCAATAAATTTTTTGGAAATAAATTTTTTGGAAGTCAAGTGCACTTATTCCCTTTCTTTGTTCTTTTATTTAGTTAAGTAAATATCAGTTCAAATGGTTGCCTATTTTTAATATAATCCCTTCCCTATACATATGTTTTTTTCCTAAAAAAATTATAATTTACCCCTCGTTAATTTGATATGTCTGAGCTCGTCTATGCGATAATAACTTTTGTTCCTTTTTTTTTTTAAATTCTTTACAAGCAATAAGACAACATATATCTATTCGATCAAGTTAATTATAAAATTATTGCATCACAAGAAATATCAATTCTCGAGTGTTATGCAAAGTACAAAATTGGGATTTTGTATTTTTATATGTGAAAAATGTTCAATATATTATTTTTATCAATCGTTAAAAAAAATCACCTCTACCAAATAAAATTATCGGGCGTTCAAGGTGGGATAGTTTCCGACCAAAAAAAAAAAGGGTGGGATAGTTATTTTTATTTTCAATTTGATCTTATTTTTGGTCCTCACATAAATTGAACTTGCAATTACTCTACGCCACCCCCTCTTCATCCTCCTTTCCTCTTTTTTTTTAATAATAAATTACGAGTTTATATGTCATTTATAATGAATGTCGGGTAATTATGTTGAGATAATAGTATAAATTGTGTTCTAAAAGTCTCGTATCGGGGAATTTGTACGGTGTGAAGCGTGAAATATATTCAGTTGGCACATGACTCGTTTACTTAAGTTTTTTTGTGTAGGTATCTTTAATTGGTTTATATTAATGGATTGGAATTTAGGTCCAGTCTTGGAAATCTATGTTATTACTGTGGTTTTCGAAGTACGAGGAACAATTATCAAGAAATTCATAAATTTATTGTAAGTATAATAATTTTATGATTTTTTTTTTGGTAATATTCCCATGGCATGGCGAAGTCCAGTATATGTCAAAATGATTAGACACCACTGTTGATGTTCTTCTCCAACGCGAACCGTAGAACGCGATTAAATATTTTTTTAGGAGAAATGAAATAAATGAAGTCAGCAAGTGGTTTTATAGAACGAGAGTGTTTGGAAGTGGTATATTTTAGGGATGAGCATGGTTTTAAGGCAAAATTTAAAACCTGTAAAACTAAATCGGTGGGATTTGATTGGTTTCGAGTTTCAAGGTATAGAATATAGGTTTCAGGTTCAAAAAATCAAGGAACCTGTTTTGACGGATAATTTTAAAGTTCTAGGTAAGTAAAACCCGGAATCGAAACCTCGAACTTGAAGTAAGCTTTTATATTTTTTCTCAATATATGTCTTCACGTCATTCCGAGTTATTTCGTAAAGACGATGATAAGCATGTAATCCAGAACTACTTTATCACTGAGTCTTTTATTTTGTTATTATTTAATACTTTTCGTGTATCTAAATATGAGTTGTAATTAGCAGATTTTTTAATAGTGGATGGTGGTCATTAGATGCAATTAGTCACATTATTGTTTAAATAATAATATATGTGAAATCTGAAATTGACCCTGAAACCTGAGATAAGGTAGGTTGTAGGTTTCAAGGTATGCAGGGTAGGTCATAGGTTCAAAAAAATGAGGAACATGTTTAGACGGGTAAGTTTTAAGTTTTAAGTGAAACTTATACGGAACTTGAAATTGTCCACCTCTAATGTACTTTTTCAATAACAGTAAAAAAAAAAAATGGGGTTACACGGGCCTTATTGGATTCGACCTATCACAAAAAAAAGATCCGAGGGACTTGGGCCCATGGGCTGGACTCATCATTGGCCCAAAACAGGGTACGACCTGTTGCCCAGCCCTTAACATATATACCCATTGATTCTATCTATTTAGATAAATATATATGAAAAATTTCAAATCGGTGCGTATGTGATAAATTTATTCAAAATTATTTTTTGACAAAAAAAATCTCAAATTTATACACTTATGACAAATTTATCATAAACTATTTTTTCTGATCATAAAAATTCTCAAATTGATATATTTGTGATATTCATCTCAAACTAATTATTTGACAAAAAAAATTCAATACAATACACATGTGATAAATTTACCTTTCATTAAATTCTATCGTAAATTTGTTGAGTCCGATGACACTTGACAGTTGTCGGATGTGCATGTTTAGAATTTTTACTTTATATTTTTTAAAGATGCGTCGATTTGAGATTTTTTGTGATATTAATCCATCGTCAAGTTAGCGAGTTAAATTGCATGCGACAATAATCAAACGTACACGTTTGCAATTTGTATTATATATTTGTCAAAGATGCATCAATTTGATATTTTTCGCGATATTATAGAATTTAATGAAAATTAATGAGAATAAATTTGTCATGTAAATTAATTTAAATTAAATTTGTTAAATATCTATTAGTTTAGGGTTTATTATGATAAGAAATAATTTAAAATAAATTTATTATAAATATATCAATTTCGAACATTAATCTGTAAAATAATGCTGTGCCGGTATCTTCCTCCGTATGCTGGCTCACCACCGGGCCAAAAATATCTGACCTCTATTTTTTCCTCTCTCCCGTCCGACTTCCCATGTATATATATAACCACTCGAACCCTCCATCTTTGCGGCCACATCTCTCTCTCTCTCTCTCTCTCAATCAGACGGAAGTAGCGAAGGGTTTCGTCTTCATCACTGATCGAGACGCAAAAATGGCGGAGGAAGAGGTTGTCGCGCTCGAGCCGGCGGCTTCACCGCCTCCAGATCACAAGCGGAAGCTCCACGATTTGGAAGCCGAAGCTCTGGAACCCGTCGGAGAAGCCGATTCCGACTATAATGTCCACATCTCGGCTTCTGATTCTCTAGATGTGAAGCGTCCTCGTCTCGATGAGGAGCCTGAGGTTTCAGGTACTTTAGTCCTTCAGTGTTTTTATCCATGCCTGCTGATAGTGGTAATGTTTTGTAGCTGATAAGCTTGGATAGCTGTTTTTATGCGTAGATTAGGTTGAGCTGCAAAATATTAATATCTTCGGATGTTGCTTATAAAGTTGCAGAAGTAGGAGGAATGATTGTGCTACTGAGTAACTTTGGCGTTTGTTCATTTGTTTGGCTTCGGGTTCATTTGCTGCCTCTGATTCACGAATGTGGTTGACCATTTCGTCCTGCTGTGCAAATATAGTTGTCATGTTAAGTGACTCCCTCATAAACTCGTCGTTTGTCTTCTTTTTTGGGCAACAGCTCACTGGAATGGATACCAAGATGACAAGCGAGATGAGCCTGTTGAGGAAGAAAATAAGGGAACCACTGAAAATAATGGCGAGGTTGAAGAATCTCAGGAACAGCCCAATGAAAGTGGAGAAGCTGCCGTTGATGAAAAGGCATATTCTGAAAACCACGAGGCCAAAGATGTCAATACAGAGTCTCAGGACAATTCACAAGAAACTTTGAAGGAGGAAGCTGTGCCTTCTGCAGATGTTATCCAACAAGATGTGTCCGCACAGCAGCTACAAGTGTCCGATGATGGTCACACTTTGACCCGCAAAATTGGAGTCCCAAATAATAAGGTGAATTTGTGTTGCTATTTGTGTAAATTGTCGGTTGAACTACATGGGATTCCTGTTTTGCTCTTTTATACTGTGTAATTGGCTTGGCGATATTTAATCATATTTGTCTTTGTAATTGGAAACTATAGCATCAGTTGGTACTTGCCTTCCCTGTTTCTTATTTTGGATGAAGAGCACAAGTTGAACTTTTCACAGTGAGCAAGGGGGTGGCATATCTTAGCGAGTCCACTTGATCTCTAGGACATATGACATGTTTTTATTACAAGTAGGACAAGCAAAATTGTGAACTTCCAATGTGGTCTAATAATTATCAGCTATAAAACAGAATAGCCGTGTGAGAACTTCCCATGCATATATCATTTGCTTCTCTGCTTCATGGAGTCGTGTTGATCTTTCCAGTCGAGATAGGTCATGGTGGGTTGAGTGTATGGGCATCAGTTATTATACCCTTATTTATATAGTTTTGCTCCTCTTTGTCGTACGGCGTTCAGTACACTCATCTTTGTCTAGAGTTGCAAAGAGGGATCTTTAAGAGGTAACTAACACATTGGTGCCTGATGTTAAGTAGTCTTCAAGAGGTAACATCTATTGACTAAGTAATATGGTTTGAAGGATGAGATATACATTTTCAGTCCTTTTCCAGTATTAGCTGGATGAAATTTCTGTTTAAGCTATGAATAATGAATCTGCTGTAGTCATTGTACTTCACTATCAATTTACCAAACCTTCTCTCCTTTGGAATTCTTCCAAGTTTTTTATTTGGAGCAAAAGATGAGATCACACATGTTTGGCATCATGCATGCAGGTTGGTGTTCTTATTGGAAAGGCTGGAGAGACCATACGGTACTTGCAGTACAATTCAGGGGCGAAAATCCAGATTGTTAGAGATGCGGAGGCTGATTTGTCTTCTACAACTAGGCCTGTGGAGCTAACGGGATCCCTGGATAGTATCAACAAGGCTGAGAAGCTTATTAAGGATGTGATAGCAGAGGTTTGTGTTGACGCTGTCGATGCATTTTTCTTCTTTTCTTCTTCTTTTTTCCTCTACTTTCGCATTTGCGGTAATGAAACTGGAGCAGCTATAATGTGCCCTGCTTGAGTTACATTCTTAAAAAGTGGGAGATGCACATAAAATGCTGGGTACTTGGATCCACAGAGGAGACAAAAATTGTGAAACAAGGAAACTTCTGTTGTCTGGCAGGGTGAAAAAGTATACTTGACTTGCTTCCTCTGATTAATTGTTGCCCTTTCTGCACAAGTTGTTTGCCTTTTCTGATTCTGTATGTTACTTATAATTGAATATATCTTCCCTTGAATGTCGAAACTAATTTGCTTCTGTTATCCGGAATATTTGGTTGTAGGCTGATGCTGGTGGCTCCCCTTCTCTTGTAGCCAGAGGCATAGCTACCGCATATGCCACAGGGCCTGCAGAACAGATTGAAATAAAAGTCCCAAATGAGAAGGTGCCGCCATGAAACTGCTGATGATTTATTGGGCATAACATGTTCAGACAAGCAAACACACATCTTTTCAGGAATTATATGAACTGATTATTATAGACATTAACTTATGTGTTTGTCTTCTCTGGTATTTCTTTCTTCAGGTTGGTTTAGTTATAGGCAGAGGTGGAGATACCATCAAAGGTCTGCAGACCAGATCAGGAGCCCGTATCCAGGTAGTCAATGTCATATATCGTGCCTTTTGGTGTCTGGATATGCATTATGGACATCAATAGGTACTTTAATAAGTGTCATACATCGAGATCTCCAAATAAATTAATTTCTTTCTTTCTTGTAGCTGATACCTCAACATCTTCCTGAGGGTGATGAATCCAAGGACAGGATTGTCAGGGTGAGTGGCGATAGGAGGCAGATTGATGTTGCCACGGAGATGATAAAAGAAGTCATGAAACAGGTCTGCTAGTTTACCTTGCTTCTTTGTGATAACAAATGGCATTGTTTTAATGCGGTTGCAATTTTTTCCATCCCCCAAATTTGTGATTATTTCTGCTTGCGGAATTGTTCCTTTAATACCTTACAATTCTTCTTCTTGCAAAGAGAGCATATATGATAATCGATAAATTGACCATAGGCTTCTATGTGGAGAAAAATCATATTACTCCTTTATTGTTATTGTTTCATGTTAACGCATTTGGTTTATTCATTGGAATCATATCCTCATAGGTACTTTTAGAAACCTTTTGGGTGTTTTCACTGTGGATATTGCGTTTAGCTTACTATGTGCGGTTAGCTCTGAGATTTTATAATGAATATTGGTCTGACATGAAAATTTCCTCCTCATTTTTGCTAAGGTAGATTGTTCTAGAAGGGGCATTAAGGAGGCTTATCTTCCAATTTTGCCTATCTTCTTGGGAATTGAGAGAACATTGCAGCCATAAATAAGCTTCAGATGTTTAGATTTGTGCGAAAATTAACAGTGAGGATGACATCTTTTTCTGTTGATATCAAAAGTGTCTGTGGATCAGAATGTAGGTCAATATTGTTAGTTGATGTATATGTATGTTCACAGGGCAGACACCATGCTTTTGGTAGAATTAATATGAAGAGTTGGTCTTAGATATATGTGTTAACATTATTCCCCTTTTGACATACTCTAATTGCATGTTCGATAATCTCTCTGGAATTTGAGATGTCATTGAGAGTAAGTACGGATTGAGAATGCAATTATCAGAATTGTCATGAATAATCATCCATGCCAAGGTCAAGTCAATTCTTTTAGGAAGATCATACATTCCATCGAAGATGTCGGTTGCCACTTGCCATCATTTTTCTATCTTGAAAGTGCCGATTTCGAATTGGTTGGCTTATAAAATGCAGATTTGGCAATTGCCTCTCCCGTGGTGTTCGCATTGCTTTCTTGGTGTAGCAATAGACAACCACACTATTCTCTCATCCACATGAAGAGAGGTATCAGGCATTAAATCTACGGATGGCGAATGTTTATGGTTGGTAAGATTGCTTTAAGACTCGAGTAAAGATCATGTCGTAAGCCTACGTTGTATTAACCTTAGCGCCCGCTAGTGACTCCCATGTTCTGTATATGAGGCATAAGCCATCTTCGCCATTTAAACTCGTATCATTTGGATTATTGTGGGGTCCATTCCATGCTTTATAACCTGTTTTTAGTAGCTACTGCAACAGTGGTAGGATATTTTATTGCAATTTAGAGACCTCTATTGCTATGTTAGAAGGGTTTGCTTCATACCTTGTTTAGAAACCTTGGTTAATGGTTGCCTGAGGTCTATGACTTACAGTGGCTCTGAAGTGGCAAGCACTGTTGTCTGGATGTCTAGAAGTATCGTCATCTGAGTCATGTACATAAATGCTTAGTACCAGGCGTTCTGCTTGATGAGAGTTTGAGTGATTAGTGTTTGGTAACTCATTTCTTTTGACCTTTCTGTAACTGATTGGTTGAAAAAGCCACTGTGGTTTGTAATTTGAACATCCTGATACGCAGTTTTTATTGTTTACAGTGTCATTTTTTCTTGATGGTGGGTATTCATTCTGCATCCTGCATTTGTGAGTAAGGCTTTAGGAAGTTATCATTTTCACTTGGTGGCATGAGAGCTTCTGAAGAATTTGCTAAAGAAATTGCCTGTATTGCTGAATCTGTGCTTAGCTATTAGCGTGCCATGTTAGAAGACTTAATTTTTATTACGAACTGCCTTGAAAATGTCTCTAGAATGAGGATAATACTTGCATATGTGAAGTCTTCTGTGTTTGTACGTTTCCCTTTGACATTTATGCCTTACAAATTTAGAACAACATCTGTTCCATCGCTGATTTGATGAGATACGCCTTTATTTTCAAAAGTGGAATTATGTCCCTCTTGCTTTTGCCTTATCTTGACATGGTTTTTGCAACTTGCCTGGTCTAGTCTGGGTGTCATATTCCGGTTTCACCAGGCTGAGATATTTTCTCCATTTTCATCCTTATTGATGTTTTTTTCTTTCCAGTAAATGTGAATATGAAGCTATCTATGCTGAGTCGATGCTGACTGTTATGTGGTCTGTATCATCATCGGAGCTTTGTTTTGTCAACCACTTCTTGGAGTAGCTCTTAATATTTTACTTCATGTCGAATGGCTTATGTTTTTCCAGTTTACTGATATTGCTCGTGTTATCTTGCATCCTATTTTATGCTTTGATTTATCTATATTCTTTTCCTGGTATCTTCATGTGTGGCTATTCAGTATCTTATTTTCTTATGAACTGCATTCATTATGTACTTTTTGTTGGCCAGACTCCTAGACCGTCATCTCTATCTGGTGGGTTTAGTCAGAATGCTTATCGGTCACGTGGACCAAGTGCTTCCACGTGGGGTTCACGTGCTCCTCATCCTGGCCTCATGATGTCATATGATTATCAGCAGAGAGGACCACATACATCTCAGAATGCACAATACCCCCCTCCCTCTTACGGTGGTTATCCCCCACCAAGAAGTGGTTTTAGTTCTGGTTGGGAGCAGAGGCCTTCCAGCATGCAACGGCCACCTCACAGTGGGAGCTATGATTTTTATGGTGGACATGGAGGAAATCAAGCAGGTATTCCTCATTCGGGACCTATTGCTGGTCAATCCAGTGGCCATGGTGTAGGCCCACCACAGTCGCAAGCAGGTTACAACTATGGACAACCACAAGGTCCAAATTATGGGCACCCAGGTCCTTACCCTCAAGTGGGAAACCCTCAGCAGAGTTACGTGCATGGATACAATGAAGCTGGGTATAATAACCCTCCAGTGCAGCATTCATATGGAGGACAAAGCTCTCAGCCTGTTTACTCTCAAGCCGCTGCTGTGCAACCTGGATATGCACAACAATATGGTCCAGGAGGGCAGCCTCAATCTTATGGCACTCCAGGAGCTAATCAACCTGGCAATACGCCTTATCCAGGGTCCAATCAGTCCATGCAACCGTACAGTTCAAGCATGCAATCACAACAGACATATGCATATCCAGCAAGTGGGCCCATGCAGCAGACGTACCAGGGGTACGGGTCTGCACCAGCCAGTGATGGATTTAATCAGCCATTACCTGCATCTGGTACTGTGTATCCACAGCAAGGACAGGCTACTCTTGGCTATGGTCAACCTGCTGCAGCTGGAGGTTATGGATCGTATCCTGAACAGGCAGCAACAGTCAATGCAGGTTATGGTTATCAAGTGCCCCAAGATGCTGCTTTAGGTGGGGCTCCAGGAGGTGTGTATGCTGCACCTGTTGGCACTCAGACTCAGCCAGGCTATGCTCAACAACCGACCACCCAACCAGGCTATGACCAATCAGTTGCACAGTCTGGCAGTTATGGTAGTGTACCTGCAAATGCCCAAGCTGGTTATGGGAAGTCTCTATCACCTCAGCCTGGCTATCCTCAGTATGATTCGGCTCAGGTTTATGGATCACGCTGATACTTCTATTTGACTGTATGTGATCTCTAGTTTTAGTATTAGCTTAGCTGTCTAGGTAATTCTGGCTTTCTGAATAGACTGCTTTAAGATTTTGTCTAGACTCTTACGCAATTTTCTCTTGGTTACTCCACCTAGTAAATGTTGTGCTGCAACTTCTTTTGCTTCTGGGATCTGCCTTGTCCATTAACTGATATTGGTTTGTAAGATTATGGAGACTACATTCTTAGTTTAATCTATTTAGTTGGCTGAATGAACAATTGTTCTCGGAATTGATCTCTCTCGTTCTATTTCAAGGAGTTGATGGTAGAGATCTGTGTATGAAAGACTGATTACGTGGACATAGCAAAATGAAATTGCAGATTTATACTGCTGGCATGACTCTAGTCCACTAAAGATTTTTATAGCCAAGTCTATGGTTGCATTATCTTGTGACTACTGTTATACAAACAAGAAGATTGCGGGACATAGATCCTTCGGTTTATGTTGCTTGAGGTGTTCTAGTTGTGACAGATAGCCAAATTATTATGTGCCTGTTGTTTCATACAGTTTTAGTGGGTAAGTTGCATTCCTAGCCACGACCTTGTAACTCTTGCAACTTTGTCACTAAATCTTGGTCTGTTTCGTCAGCTCAAAGAATCAATGTCTTTTTTTCAATCAAGTCGTTCCTCACCCTTCTGTCAAATGGCTCCTTGTCATGGGTCATGCTGGCACAGATGCGATCTGCATGTGGCATACAGAAGTCTAAAAGAAATAAAAAATCTGAGGCTAACTTCCCATTGTAGCAACTAAAATGAGCTTAAATTAGATCATAAGCAACTAGGTCGAGTCGAGAAATGATGGTTGATTGAAGACCAGTTCCAGGTCACAAGCTACCATGGATGGTGTGAAATATTGACGGTACTCATGGCCTCTCTTCATCTGCTTTCCTTATCTAACATCTCATTTTTCAACATGATCTATATGCTACTTTCTGTGGTTTACCTCTCACGGATCCATTTCTTCTTAATTATGGTCTTCTAGGGGTATCTATTGAGGAGTTACTTTACAATAATTGCTTTACATTTCGAAGTAACTTCACTATATTTCCTGCTACCATCTTACCTATCTCATTCATATCCAGACAGATGCTTATTCCTTGGGTGATTACATCATACCTCAGGGTGATGCATCTGCCATCCCTTTTAGATTTTCAGCTATGTTCAAATGGAAACATTAGGACAGGAGAAATCGACAGTGATAACATCACTCTAGTGCAAATTTTAAGATCACAATCCAGATCCCCTGAGCAAATTGAAGCTACAATGTGTGACATGGACATTTTTGGAGTTTTGTTATTTGTAAGGTTTAGAGTTGATGATCAGCATGTTTCAAGATTTCTCAAGTCGTGTGGAATTGATCGGTGTCTGAGATAACAACAATACAGTCCATAGAACCAACAATACAGTCCCTTCTATGGTTCTAGTTGCAAAAGACAATGTAGCGTTCAAAGAATTTGAATGGTCTAGATCCGATTTGTCAAAGCTCTCTAGAAGCATGGGTTTCCACTGAAGTTTTTGCATGCTATTGTCACATGATGCTAATGTGCCTTCATTTGTGTGGAAACTGCAATAAACTTTGTTCTGTCATGTGGTTAGAACAAGATGCTTGGTCTAATTCGTGAGATCTTGCTGAATTATATGAGAATTGTCTGGTCATTTTATTTGTAGGTTCTCCCCTTCCTCTTGTTAAATTCTGGTGCAAGCTATTCGTTTTGATTGTTGAAGCTATGCCAAACTTGTTTCTGACTAGTCCATATGGCAAATGATGGGGCGCTTTGTTTTGTCAAATGTTTCGTAAATAAGAGCTAGCTTCTGCAACGGCAAAGACTATATGGCCCCATTCTGTTTGACAGCAACTGTTTCATGCATGAAGCAGCTGCTCGAGAATCGAAGTATCGATGCTAGTCATATTGGTCTAAGATTCTTCACTGGAGAGGTAAGATACGGAAGCACCAAATTTTACTATCACCTTCTATGCATTGACGATTGGATAAATATCTCCGTTGCCAAAGGTTTTAGTTACCTATTAGCCAAGCTTTTCCTTTTCTTTTTGTGCATCGGCACATTATTAGCAAGACATTGTTGCAATTACGCAACTGCAGTAAGTCAAAATACTGGGGTTTCTTTCCATCTTCTTGAAGGGTGCACTCCTCCACGTAAGTTAAAGCATTCGGGATTTTTATTCTTGGAGTTCTTTCAGGGGCATGCTCCTTTAGCATCTAATGCAGTAATCGTCCCCTGCCGTCTAATGCTAAGTATTGTGGAGAGAGCATTGGTGCTATTTCATCTGCAATATACGGTTAGGCAATAAATTCATTGATGTTTGCAGCATATGGCCAGTTGCCGCTCAACCTCGTGGCGTGAATGGCCATGATCAGCTCGAGCTCGAGCCCAGGCTCGCTTGTAGCTATGATCACCTAATCTGAGTGGGATGGCGTCACCTACGTGTCCTTCGAAAATGTACTTGAAAATTCCGGTAGGCCGAAGAAAAGAAAAGACGACGGAAGGATTAAAGGTGGATTATTTGAAAATGTAGGATGCTTTTGAACGAAAGATGGTTTTTAATTTCGGACAAAAGTAGAAGTTTGTTGTTGACCTGAGAAACTTGCCAGCGGGAAATTGCTCAGACAGGGGGATTACTACAAGCCAGTTGTTTTGAAAGGTTCAAAGAGAAATTGGCTACTGACACTAAACAAATCATAAAGGGCAAAATAGTAAAAGAAAAGGAAGGGACAGTGCCTTCTTTGAAGATTCTTGGGGGAAACAACCCGGGGACCACCTCGGTTTGAAAGAGAGGGAATACGATCCATTATGCTCCTTATGTCGATTTATTTATTTCTCCGACTCTTAAAACAATCTTTTTTTTTAATAATTAGTGCAGAATCATTATAATTTACGAATACTTGCTTCCAAAGTCTTATCTAATGGACGACTACCCATGCAGTGACTTTGCACCGGCTCAATTATACGAGGACCGTCGCTCTCACTTCAAGGAATATTATTGTTTTTTCGTGGGTCGCTGGACGGGATTAATGTCGGCGTGCATTGTTCTTCGGAAGTCTTTTTTTTTTCTGGTTCGGACCCATAATTTTATTATTCAGTTGGTCAAGAGAGGTTGAGCGATTCTAAATATAAAATCTGTGGTGTTTGGATCGTGCTCATCTGTAAATTACAGAGAATGTTCCGACTGTGTCCCTAGAGTTAGTTTTTTAATCGTATGCCGTTTAGCTCGGGATTCATTATAAGGGTGAGCACCAAACGACTTGCCGGATCATAAGGAAAATGAGGTTATTATGCATATTTTTTTTTCAAGGTAAATTTAAGATTAGAGTATACACCGCCGGTTTGAAATAAATTCTACACAAGCGGCCTCATTCATCCCTTAACATTCGGGATTATAGTCATATAAATCTCACCCTACAAAAAGTTTTCTTATGATTAATTGACTTGGTGGCTTTACAACTTTTGTCTTAAAAAGACCCACTAAACAGGGGAATATTCACACGCGTGTAATGCCACCAAGAACAGTACAATTGACCGATTCAATTATCATGTTTATGTTTATTATTATTATTTTTGACTTTTTGGGGGTGCGTTCGAACAGTGATAGGAACGAAATAGTGGGTCGTTCCTGGACGTTTCTGTTCATTTAAGAACCTCGAGCGCTACTACCCTTTGCCTTTTGACTTTGTAAGCGTCCCCTTTTTTGAAAGCTAGCGAACGACAACGGTCAAGGGGGCCTTGGGGCCTTGCGAGAGGAGATGCACTGCTCGACCGACCCCCAAATGGCATGTGAACATGAAATGCTAGTCCCTGTGGACGCCTCCTAGTTAAGTGCAATTTTTTTTTTTCTGTTGTTTTTTTTCTTTTTGGGGGCAGGTAAGTGGAAGATTGAAGAAGCAACAGATTTGCCCAAGAAGAGTATTAAAAATACTAGAAAAGGGCCAATACCACTTTAAATTGGTACACCTGTGACGAATTTACCATCCATTCATTTTTATTAAATCGGCTTAATATAACGAACAATCCCAAACTAGTATATCTAAAATAAGCGGAGGAAAAAAAATCCTAAATTGGTACGCTTATTAACTGCTACGTGTCATTCAACTTGGCAATTTAAATTTAAAACTAACGGAATATAAATTTATCATAAATGTATTAGCCTGAGGATTTTGATAATAAAAAATTGAGCAGATTTGTCATATTGTATCAATTTGGAATTTTTCATGGTATTCATCTTTATAAGTGTCCTTTTACACCCCCAAACTGGTACGCCCTTCTTCACGTGAAAGTTTTGTCTGCTGAAAGTCGGTTGAGGATAGAAGAGTGGCCGGAACCCATCACACAAATGAAGAAAAAGTCAAGAAGATGATGAGTTGCAGATGCTTAGTACATAGTACGAGGCGGTTCACATGCTGGGAAATTAGAAGCAACATCGTGATTGAGGTTCACGAGATCACGATCTTCGACTATGTTTCGCTCGTTCGTTCCTTTTCGCATCTTTCCAGATGTTGTATCCACCTTAAACTATCCGTCTCGGTAGAGTCTGCGAATAATGCGCATATAATTACCATTGGCTAAGCTCATTTGACCGCACCATGCTCATTATGTATCAGAAAATAGTCGAACCCACGACTCGGCACGACTGGTTTTGTCGAGCGTATATGCCGGTGCGTTTCATATACGCATAAGAGAAATCTCCATGAGAGAGAATCTTTTGTGGTTAGAGTTTGAAAGAGGACATTGAATTGGTCATGGGAGCCTCTCTTTCATGCAACTTCTGCGAACGTCGACAGGCCAGAGAACGGGCAGACATGCTGATGCCATCCTCTCACATTTTCCTCGTCAGACATCCTTATTTTCACAACAGAAAGTGATACAGGAGACCAAATCTTCCCCTGCCCCACTCCCTCTGATTCCCAAGTGAAACCTCTCAACAGACGCTCACAAAACACACATGCGAAGGTTGTGTCGCGTGCGGTGATGCGCATGTCCATGACTCAATTTTATTTAAGTCGACACGCGAGCAGGTGGAACATTTGCATGCAATTCTTACAGGAGATTTGCCGAGTCGATGCATCTAGGCTCGAATTTCATTACTGAGAGAGATTCATGTACAAACCTATGCTAAGGCGGCTTGACATTCGGGAGATGATCTCTGATCATCTCTTGTAGTACAATTGAACCTATAATAAGCCCTCTACACCAACACACAGGAGCGACCCCGAGCCCGTCCCGGCCTATAATCAATTTATACGCGACGTGGTTCGAAGCATATGTTCATATAGCAATTAGAGGTGTAAACTGATTAGCCCTAGGAGCATACAGAAAGAAAATCCCTAGAAATCTTCGTGTATTTCAGTGTCCATCGAATCCTCCAATGTTTCTCTTCAGCCACTTCAATATTGAGCTACGCTGCAGTACTGCAAATTGGCCTCGTTTCAGCATATATAGTTTAAATCAGGACTCGGAACGTAGCTGCCGCAGTTGAGAGAGTTCTCCTGAGCTCTCTCCTGA
Organism: Rhodomyrtus tomentosa; assembly: GCA_028455895.1. Taxonomy (NCBI): domain Eukaryota; kingdom Viridiplantae; phylum Streptophyta; class Magnoliopsida; order Myrtales; family Myrtaceae; genus Rhodomyrtus; species Rhodomyrtus tomentosa. Next base: position 41,651,974 of record JAPCWY010000004.1, read on the forward strand.
AACCAGATGGCATTGTTGACAATGTCACAGGGGAATCCGAACCCGAAATCCATAATTGCAGTGGCCTCATCGAGTGTTCCTCTGTTGCACGTGAGCAGCGAAGCCTTGTCTTCCATTGCCAAAGATGAGGACGAACTCGAGATGCTGGATGAATTAGAAATGCTTGAAGTTGATACCTTTGAACCCACGTCGATTTCATTAGATCTTACGAGATTGAAGCCTGTGTAAGGATAAGAATCCGGATTGTGGACACTAGCAGTAGCCGCTCCATCGTATATAACTTGGCATTCGGCAACTGTGAAAGCATGGATATCCGTAACAGAAAATCCATGATGGTACACGTCGAGATTTGGCAATCCAGAAGGATGGTTGCTTGCGAACCCAAGGAGAGCGGGGTTGTTGGAAGTGGACATTGTGTCGTTGCTGCTGTTATTAGCACCATTAACTTTTCCGGCGAGTCGTTTCTTCTTCAACTTAGTGTTCCAGTAGTTCTTGACATCGTTGTCCGTTCTTCCGGGCAATTGAGATGCTATGACAGACCACCTATCAAAAACAAAAGATGCATGTTAATATGTTACATATGAATATTGAATAGTTTCAAGTGAAAACAAAAACAGTGACGAAATTGGAGTGCAACTCGTCATTATGTGCACACTCCCTTTGTTTGAACACCAGGAATATGATGTCTTCTCATGGATTTATTACTTAACAAAAAGGTGAATCCCATTTCTCCCCCAAAAATAGATGTTCTGCACTCAATAGCTCTGGTTTGATCCTTCAGAGCATGCTTGCATGAATTGACTGTAACTAAGAGAGCGAAACGACTACGGATTCACTTGAACTTTCAAATAGAGGATGATATGTTTCAGGGTGCAAGGAACCACCAATGATAATCTAAGAATAACAGGGAGAAGTTAAGCTGAGAAATTGCCTGCTTCCTATTTCATTGTAGAGATTGCATATGATATTATCTTCATCTTCAGTAAAACCACCGTGTTTGATATCTGGTCTCAGGTAATTGAGCCACCGTAAGCGGCAACTTTTCCCGCACCGTCTAAGGCCTGCAATACGTCGAGCACACTATTATAAGCAGGTGAGCCGAGAAGTTAATGTATAACGCTCTGAAACTTTATCTGGGAAGAAACTAGCCCGGATGGTAACTATGTAGCGAAAAAAAAAATAATACTGAAAACAAGTCTTGGAAGTGAAGGAAAGGAAGCTTGTGCGAGAAGCAGCAGCTAAAAGAGAAACAATAGCTTCAACAGGAAGAAAAGTTTGAACTTTTAATGGAACAGTTTGGTTCAGAACTCCTAGGAGCTTCAATTTTCTCTTTTGGATGCTAAATTGTGTGTGCATTCATGCTTATTTATGCACATGAAAGAGAGCAGCAGAATCCTAAACAGTTACAGATGCACGTTTCTTGCGATCTAAAGGCTCTCTCGATGCAAGTCCGGTGCACATTAGGCCGAGTCCAAGGGGTAACCAAAATGAGTGTCAAAAGGTAAGATAGACCTGCTTTCCCGGGCAAAGCAATCCAATTTCCACCAGTGCCATGAGCTTCCAGATAGCTCTTGAGAGTTGCATCTTCTTCGGGCGACCACGGTCCTCTCTTCACGTTAGCTTTGTCACAGCATGGTGCTCTTCCCATGGTTTCTGAGAGAGAGAGAGAGAGAGAGAGAGAGAGAGAGAGAGAGAGAGAGAGGGAGAGAGAGAGAGAGTTGGTAAGGGACTATTCAACTATTCAAGAACCTGTGGGCTCCTAGTGTGGGTTTTTATAAAGTTGGTGAAGATTGACTCTGCAATTTTCCCCGACTCCTTCCCTATGTTCAACTTTAATGCTTTTGTTTTTCCACATTTTTTAAATGCACTGCTACTTTGTTCTTTTTGCTCAATCTCAAGCCGCTCAGGCAAGGGAAAAAAAAAAAAACAACGACAACTAATAACATGTTTTTGGACCTTCCATGCTGGATGGAATGGCTGATTATTCAATTAGCTTGATGACACTTGTATTGTAAGGCGAATAAACAGTTGATCTACAATATTGAGTGTTAACGACTTACAAATTCATTGATTTACACGAGACTACTTCAAACCTCAAAGCGGCAGGTTCTTCTAAATCTTTGTTTCATGCTTTTTTCGCTTTTTTCTTTAGTTCTTTCTCAAATTTTGGCTCTCTCTCTCTCTCTCTCTCTCTCTCTCTCTCTTTTCAGGTTAGCTGTTTCTGCATGTAAGCTACATGATCCGTGTGATCAAGAGAGTATCAATACTTACTTTGACAATGCTGTTGCTTACTTCAGTGAGATGACTATAGTTTGCTTTTTATGGAGATAATAATGGAGGCACACTTTTTTAGCTCATGCCCAAAGGAATCAGGTGGTCCACAAAGACAACTCCATCTGTTAGAGCTCCCTCCTGACCTTCCTTGTTCTTTCCTTTCTCCCTTTCAAATTTTGCCTCTTTTAGCAGAAGTCTAAGCCTCTTCCTTTGAAAGCCTAATTGCTCTGCTTCTCTTCTCTGCTAACAATGTATCTAGCTAGTGTTTTTCTTTTCTCACCTTTATTACATGTGAATCCTTGGTTGGCGCGATGCTTTATTGAATCATAGGACATTAGCCTATAAATTTATGGTAATCTATGCATTAGGCAGGTTACTACGAGACGTCTTTGGATCTTTCTATCATTAATCTTGCGTACTTCAGACAGCCGTTTACTTATGCTAACTCCTATCACTAACAATTTGTTCCATCACTAAGAGAAAACCAGTATTCTAGATTTACTTGGATGATAAGCATGGCATTTCCATATTCCATTGAACCTTCACTTTTTCTTACTCCTATTAAGTTGTTGCAGTCTGTTAAATCTTTTTTAAAATGAAATCTGGGTGTATTTTATTCGCCGTCATAGTTCTAGACGAAGAGCAATCCAGAGACTTACATAATCAGAAATGGTGGAATGATAAGACTTGAGTTTGAAGTAACTCAGTTGAGACACACACATTTTCAGCTTAACCAAAATCCATGACATTGTCAATATATATGAATGATTCAACCTAGATCTTGAGACATCTGTAGATATCCCGATATTTTTCCGAAGAAGAAGATGTCCAGCTCCACCCAATCTGCACGTAGTCTCTGGATTCAGAACTTGCAGATCTCATGTTGTAAGCTTAAGCAATGAAACGGTCAAGTGGTTGAAGCATTCCACTCCAACGTATGGCCTCGTGGATGTGATGTTATCAACAAGACGGGATTTTGTACGTCATAGTACTCATAATTTAAACATGCAAAGCTTTCAAATTTGTGGCAACTATCGATTTTAACTACACAAATATCAGAAACTTAACTCTCACAAACTTAAACAATTCATATTGTCCGATTAGTTCGGTAACACGCTTTTCATGGCAAAAGAAGTTGTCTTACACGTTTTTTTGGAGGGATTCCGACTTGCTGAGTCAAACTACGGCAAGAATGCTGCTTCTGATTTGTAAGCTTAGAGGAAGATGATGGGATTTCATTTCTCTGGGGAAGAAATAACAAAGACTACATCAACCACAATCTAAAGTAAGTAAAAACTTATCGGCTTATCATTTAATGGATTTCAGAACCTGGATTGAGAATAGATGGTATTGAGGTGAGAATTCATAAACGGAGTCAATCATACCAACAAAGCTGCATCGTTTATCATGGGGTCAAGATTTATTTCTTGTAGTATTCTTAGAGCTCATGATCGATATACTGTTCCATAACAAGAGCTCTAGGAGTACTACAAAGTCTAAGCTCATTAAAATACTTTGTCACATCTAAGTCCACTCATAATAAGTTAAGCTATAGAGATTTCCCACCGACTTCTAATTAAGTGCATTTTAACTGTCAACCTGGGCCTAATACGTGCATTTACGTTGGAGTATGCATCAATAGACTTATGGACCAAGTCCGCAAGGAGCTGCTCGGGGTTGGCTAACTTCGAGCTCATCGGTGAAAAACTATAATGACCACAGTTGATTTGGTATAATACAAAACGAAAATGGTTTTATCTTTCACGTTCTAAGCCTCTTTTCCTTCATCAAGGTAAGTGTTGGTTGCATTATGTACTTCAAACCTAAGTTAATTGAAGGAGAAAGGTAGGTGGATTGAGTATTTTGCAAGTCAGAGAAACCCAAGTGGAATTATTCATATACATTGGACCCAGTCTCATCCTGGCATAAGAAAATTAAGAACAGCTTGAGTGAAAAAAAAAAGGAACTCCCTTATTTGATTCAACTGGATACTTCAGTCTAAACTCTCTGTCATGATCCCAAATCTTTTGAAAACCTACGAGGTTCATTGGTCAGGAGTTTCCTACAGTAATGTTCATCTCGATCAGTTCTGTAATCTTAGTTATTTTGAACAATCATGTGAGGCAAGGCAGTATTTGGCTACTTGCAGGAGGTAAGTCATTGGTGTGGAGTTCACTGTCCAGGCCTGTCTTGGAACCCTTCCAACAGTACTTCACCAAAACCCATGTTCACTGAAGCTCAAGAAAGGTCCAAGTCTCACTCTTTATTCCAAACGTCTGTACAGATTCATACGGCGATGAAAACCTGCTTTGCGCTATTACGCGATAAGCAGCGTAAACGCAACTGGGAAGGGAATTTGCATCGCCCAAAGCTCTTAATAAGCCTTCTAAGGCCTGCGCTGCACCGCATCAGCTAGAAACTCTTCCATCCTGGAGAACAAGAAGCTGAGAAGTTTTGACCCTGTAAACTCCTGACCGACACCAACCTGGAAGAGAGACTTCTATCATGGCATGAGGACAGATATGCAAAGAGGGGGATGGTGTTTTGTTCTTTCTGGGTAACCTGTAATTGGGATTTTTACAGAGAACGCATCTGTCTTGTCGTGCCACAAAACTGGGGTTGTATCCGAAGCAATTATGAGATCCTTGTCTGATCATTCACATGGACGTATCGTGATCATACCTTATGATCTTCCTTGAAACGGCTTTCTCTATTTGAGCGCAGTGATGAAACAACACATGGACTTTGTCAACCCAATCGTCATCATTTTCTCTCATTGATTTTTTTTTTTTTGTCGTTCTCCTTTGGGTGGAATTAGAAATCATTTTTGTTTCTCTTTCCTTAATTTCCACTTATTTTCCACGTCACTATTTGCCATACACTTCCGCGTGAGAGACCTGTTCCAGCTAGTGGACTAAAGTTATCTTGCGTACTTCATTTGGACCATATACTCAATTCATTTTTTTCATACGTTACGGCATGATTTGGTATTCCGATTAAGTCCGTTTTCGAGTTATTTTGGCTAATTTAATCTCCTGAATTACGAGAAATAAAGAATAAACAGAACGGAGACCAGTTTCGGCTCTAGAATCTCATTCGATTCTATTCGTTTTCGATCTGGAAATTCGAACCCAACACGGGATTTGCATCGGTTTTGACGTCCGACCCGAGCTAGAGCGCAACGAGCGGGCCTAATATTACCTGGAGAGTCCTCAGCTTTATTTAAATTGCAAAATGGGGTCTAAACAGCCCAGAAATTTGGAAAGAGGCCCGTTTTGTTTTCGTATTGGTTCTCTCTCTCAGCTCTCTCGAGTCTCACCCTCTCGTCTCAGAGATTCACGGCACGCTCAAGACTCGAGGTACGGTTCGGTTCGGTTGGATTTTTTCGCTTCTCTTAATTCTATCTCGATGGAGCTTAAGTTTTCTCTTGCTCCGCGCTGCATTACGCATCGGTTTGTTTCGCCGGATTGATATTCAGTTGCAATTCGTGCGCCGGTGATTGGGAATTAAATTGTTGAATTTCGAGATGTGATTGAGTAGAGCTTTGGATGCGCGGGTGTTTGGCTCATCGTGGACTGTGAACTCGAACAGGGAATGTTGGATGTATTCTTGTGCATGTTAAGGGTTCGTGCTTGCGTGCGTACCCCACAGGTTTAGATATAGATTGAATGATGATTTCATCTCAGGTCTCAGTTGAAGCTCAAGTGCTGTGCGCGCTGTGCACTATGGGTTGGGTTTCTGTATGGTGTTTTGCACTGTGTCCCTTCGGCCTCATTGAGAATGTGTGTCATATGTTGTTGGGGGTGATTGGGGATTTATTAATGATGTTTTCTAGGTAAATGTTGCGAGTTTGGTAGGAACATTTCATGTGACGATGCACATGAGGTGTAGTAGGTTTTCGGCTTCCGAGATTTGGGCTGCTAGAAGATGATCTTGTGAATAGGCCTCGTGTTCCGGTTGGGTATAACTTTTAGGAGATTGTGAATGAGACCGTAAGTTACAGGAAATTCTGAAGATCCGTTTCGCTTTGGAGCCCTTCCCTTCTAAAGCATTTAATTTTGATGTTTATCTGACCGGATGCCTTGTTCACAATTCACCTGCTGGCTGTTGATTGTGCTTCCCACGAAATGATTTTCAGGATGAGATGACATGACTGTTCTAAAGAGGCATGTGCTGAGGCTGTTCATATCCTTGAAGTACGTCACGGCAAATGTCGTGGACCGGAATGATGGTCGGATCGTGGCCACAGCATCGACGGTTGAGCACTCCATCAAGAACTCGCTGGAGTGTGGCAGGTCTTGCAATGCTAAGGCCGCAGGTGTCATCGGAGAGGTGTTGGCTATGCGACTCAAGGTGGAAGGTCTCGAGCAGGGACTCGGGAGAGGCATTCATGTTGACATAAACAAGGAGATAGAGAAGAAAGGATTCAAGAACAGAACGAAGATCTGGGCTATTGTCAATGCTCTAAAAAACAATGGTGTCAAACTCATCCTCGATGGGAATGAGGACAATCCTCATCAACGGAGTTATTAGACGGTTCCTTACTTTTCTCTTTCTCTGTATGTATAGTCTTGCCATCTTGCTGAAAGCAGTGAAAAAGAAAGACGATTTGTACTGAGATTACAATGACCTGTACAAGATGTACACCTTTGGTCTGGAATGAGCTTGTGCTGGAATGCTGCTCCTTCGGCTCTCGAGTATGCTGTGCTGAGTTTGTTTTCTATTCATTTGGTTTTTGAAGCACCATTATCCAGCTTCTCTGGTGCGCTTATGTTCGCCCACAAGTGAATGTCCTGTTTTGGTGTACTCTCGAGATGAAGGCTGAGCAAAGGATCGTTCTCTGAGTTCTGAACTTGCCTGGTTTTTGTGTTGTATGTGATATCCACCAACCTCTATGTCTATGATAATTGATTATTGTGGATAATGACTTCAGCATATCAGCAGCCATGAGCAGCAGCCTAACTCTAGTTAACTATGAGTGTTTTACTGTTGAGTTGCACTCCATCACCTTCACAAGTCTCTACATCAAGGGTCGGGTCAGTAGTAGAAATTTCCCAACTCTAGCTAGCATTGCTCAGGGTGAGTTTGCCAATTCAATTTGGTCTTGATGTAATCATGCGTTGGTTACGTAAATGGAATGGTGCAACCAATCAATCGCATTGTCCTTTGCTTCTTCAAGTTTCATTCTTATAAGATGCACTCGATGCATCATCAGCAAAATACATTCTGACTTAAAGGCTATTACCAATATAGCTTGGGAAATTTTTCTTTTTGTCTAGATATAGAATAATTGATGATCTGAAACGATCAAAATATACGTCGCTAAGTGGACTCAAATAAAAATTTATAGTTTTGCATCAAATTTATACTTTCTCACAAATTGGTAAGCTATATAAACAAATACTTAGAAAATTAGTGACATAATAGGGATTTAAAACAACTCAGCATAAGTTGTCTATGAGTTCCATCTCACTTGGAGAAAATGCTAAAAAAAAGCTCCAAAAGTGCATTCATTTTCTCGATTAAGGGCCCAAACTGAGACTTGTTTCAAAGAAGTGCCTCACCTGGGGTAATTTCGTATTTTTACATTCAGTTATTGTTTTCCTTTTTTACTTTCTTTCTATTCTCTTTCTCTTACCCGGCCGCGAGGGCTTGCCTTACTCTGCCCAGGCGGAAAGGATGATGATCCAAGGTTTTCCGGTTTCTTCTGATCCCCTAAGCCCTACCCAACACCTCTCTGTGAGTCACATCCCTTGTCTGATTCACTCTGTGGTAGCAATTTTAATTTTACCCATTTTGTTTTGGAGAGCCTGCCCTTGATTTTTGGTTGGCTCCAAGGTCCAGGCTTTGATTCATGGATCTGGAGATCGTGAAGAGGTGCTTGAGTTTCTCTCACCGGAGGAGGGGGCTTTTGATTTCGCTAGCTCTCTGTGGGTTTCTAGTTATGATGCATATAGACCATCAGATGCCCTCGGTGGCTAGAAAGAGAGAGGGTGATGAAGCTCTTTGGGGGCCGTAATCTCCATGGCCGAGATGGTCTCAAGTTGGCAGAGACCGTCGGTGTCGTCTCGAGGGACCCGAAGGAGTTTCTGTAGTCTGATTTTGACCAAATGCCCAATAGTTTGAGACAAATCGAACGAGTTCTGCGAGGCTTCGGTGGAGCAGGTTGGCCATTAACGTCCTTCAAAACAGCCATTGCGGGCGCCGTCTTGCAGCGGTGCAACCGGGATTTCCGGCGCACGGAATTATAATCGATCAGGCGAGGCTCGTGCGGATAAAAGAGCGGTGGCGTAGGCTGGTCTTGAATAGAGGATGGTCTGGGTGAACTCACGGATAGAGTTAACGCATCGACGATCTGCGAAATGTCCTCCGGAGACGGAGACGGCCCGAAAATGAGGCGGTCCTTGAGCTCCGACGGCGTGAGGGGCACAAGGATGGAGATCTCGTCATCCTCGGGAAGCGACGAGAGGGACGGCCGCCTCCTGCTGGCGCTCGGATACGGGAGCAGAGGCTCCTTCTCCATACCACTATACTAATATTACGAACAGCCAAGATCACATCCACGCTACTATGCCGATCGAATTAGGCCAAACCCATCAAACCAAAAGGATCGAGCTTGTCACGCGGAGTGCCAAAACGGGGGAAGGAGACTGCATGAAACAGACTGAGTAAAGCAATCCCTCGCTGTCGCTCAGCCCACGGCCACCGGTGACGAGGAAGAGAACAGGAGGAGGCAAGAAAGGAACAAAAAAAGAAGACATTCCCCTGCGGTCAGGCCCTTCCTTTAAAGCAAAAAAAAAAATATTTGGGAACTTCTTTGAAATAAGTGTCAGTTTGGGCCCTTAATTGAGAAAAGAAATGCACTGGGGCCCTTTTTGGTATTTTCCCCTTGCTCTTTATTCACATAGCCTGATAACGTCGTCTCCACTGTCGATTAGCGCGAGCAGAGGAAGGAAGAAAGGAAAAACCACGGCAATGGCGAGTCGAACTTTGCTTCTACTGAAAGGAGCAATACCCAGGAACCATCGCCGTCTCCTCTTCACCCGCAACTTCGTCGCCTTCTCGAACTCAATCCCTCTTCTTCATACTAAGCTCGCCCCAGTAATCATCCGAAACTGCTCGACCTCGAAATCTCCTTCCTCCTCCCCGCTCGAGCCTCCGAACCTGCCTCGCTTAGCTGAAACTGCCCGCATTTATCTCACCCCCCAAGAGGTACGTGTTGCAGTAAGACTTACGCTCTTTTTTGTGTTCGTGCATCTGTTGGGTTCTATGCTTCGTTTCTGTTCCAATGCTCCGGCTTTTCGTTTCTAGATCGAGGAGTTCACTCCGAAGATTCGACAAGCGGTGGATTGGTACGCCTCTCTCTGTCTCTGTCTAGGAATTCTCGTCATTCTTCGTGGAGATGTCTCGATTCTGGTAGGGAAATTGATAATTAGCAGCATCACTTGAGGTGGCTCTTTTTGAAAATCTTAAATGCTGCCTTGCCGAGCTTTACAACCTGTAAAAAATGTCAATTTGGTTTGGTTCATCCTCTAACACTCAGAATAGCAGATAAGGTTATCCACTCCTATGTTATGGGCTTTTCAGGAGTTAGCTATGCAAGTTTTAGATTCTACCCGTGTATTGGAAACATCTATGTTGGGGATGTTGATAATTGTGATGAGCAACTCTTTCTTGCCAAAGATACTGACGTTATCTGGTCCGTATATAGTGGAAGGCTGTGATCTTTTATACTGTGTTTCTGATGGTGTGCTCATGTCAGGTTTGGACAGCTTCAAGATGTGGAACTTCAAAGCGTCGAGCCCGCATTAAGAGCAGGTTCTTGAAGCGTTACTATGCGATAGTTAATTTGTCTTCAAAGCATACGCTGCATGCATCCTGCATCAATTGCAGGAAAATTGAGAGATTGTGCATCGACTATGTATAATTTTATTGGTTGATGGACCTTGTAGATACGGACGGTGAACAATTGCGTGAGGATGTTCCTGAAAGGTTTGATAACAGGTCATGTTTTTCCCTTTCAAATCATATTTTCCAGATTTCTGTGCTAGCGGTTGATTTTGCATTGCTTTTGCCTTTCGGGTTAAGCTTGACTTTCTTCTGCAACAGGGAGGCCTTAATATCTTCTGTTCCAAGCTACGAGGAGCCGTTTATTAAGGTCCCCAGAGTTTTGAACAAGGAGTCAGAGTAGCCTCATCCATCTACAGGTTAGTTATTTTTTAGCAATCTTTTGCTGATGACTTTGCTCTAGCTTGTGAGTTGTGACTTTGAGTTTGATTGCGTTTTGCTGGATGTAGGGGTGGCATTGGCGTCCAAGAAATTGCTCCTGTCTATGAGGCTACTACCTATGATGCATGCTTTAGTATCACCCAGTCGACGGCAGTATTCTGCTCCATCTTTTAGACATATTAGCGCCACTGGAGTAAGCTAAGATTTTTCAACACGGAGGCAAGATGTGAGTCCTCAAAAGGGTAGATGCTTGTTTGGAATCTCATAATTGTTCAGCTTTATTTGTTAGTACTTAAGGAAGTAGAACATGAAACTGGCAGTCTTAATCATTGTCTTGGAGAGAGCTTATTGGACTTTTCCAAGTCAATCACTGATTAGATGATATGTTTGATCTGTCATTGCTATAGTGAACAGTGATATATAGCAACTGTGGCGTAAGCGCGGTGCTTACAAGGTGGTATGATATCTCACTTCGAATTTCAAATGATCAAGAAGGCACTACTATGGCACATTGCTGACTGCTTCGGCATTCTTTTTCTCGCCCTAGAGTCTATTATCTGGTACTCTGTTGAGGCTCCTATGTGTTATCTGGGTTATCCTGGAACTTGGTCTTCACCTTCTCCAATTTCCAAGAAATATGTAAATCTCGCAGCTTGATAAAAATACCGTCGACAGCTACTGTGTGCAAAATTCAAATGCAAAGCAAATTGGTGTGGACATTGGTCTCTCTGTAACAAACAATGATCTTGATCTGTTTGCTGATTGTCATATTGGTCGTGCGTTTAAAAAAGCAGATGCTGAAGGTGGTAAAATCTCCTCCATAAAAGCATAGCAGAACCTTCTTTTTCTGCTGCTTTTAGTAGAATCCTCCTCAAAGATTGCTCCTGTATTCCACCAACAGAGAGCGAAGATCCTCCATAGCTTGTTTTCAGCGTCTTCAGGTTTTCTTAGCGTAAAAGAACTGAAAGAAATCTTATGATTTTGATCTTGCTTACATACGCGCCCTCGTTGTATGGGACGAAATCCCGCTTACTCGTTCATTTGGTCGAGCTACTTCTTCTGGTTGGTCAAGAGCTTTTCAGAAAATTCAATACCATCTTGAGGCATCGTTTTTTCCCCGTTAACTTTGTCTAAATAACCCTAATAGCCATCAAGTCTTCGAAATCGGATATGCCTTTCAAATTGTATGAGATGTACGAAGGCTCATTTACTAAATTGAAATACACGCTACCTTGTTGCATCACTTAAATCTCAGTTTACACGATTATCTTTTATCTCGGTTGAAACAATTCAATCATTTCCAATGATAGCTTATGCATCAACAAACCTGTAAATTACACAAATCAAGTGGAGGGTAGAAATTAAGAGTACGAAAATCTGCACGCAATCTAAGAATGGATAATTATTCCAAAAGGAAAAGAAGAGAAGATCAATTGGTATACGAAAATGAATACAAAGCTATGTATTACCCCGCTTGATATATACAAGCTACAGAGAGAAAAAAATAACTGCAAGCAGCACAAGGGGGTAATTTCCATTGACAAAATGCCTCTCTCTCTCTCTCTCTCTCTCTCTCTCTCTCTCTCTCTCATCTATACATTTATTCTCCTCTCTTTCCTGCTCCGTGTCAATATCTCACCTATGTGATCTCTCAAAAGGGTACAAAAGAAGGGCTAGATTCAAGAGAACAAAAAAAAATCGTGTCAGCGAGCAATTGACTGTTAACAGATGCTATCACGATTGCCAAAACAGCTCAAAATTACTGCTATACAGCGACCGATCTTGAATTTCCAGATTCGCCACATGCCAATTGATTAGTTGTGACTGGAAGATTTTACAAAGGACCAGTCCAGCTGGGAAAATCCACCATTCACTGTCATCCCTGCAACCAAAGCTAGCAATAAGTGGAATACATGGGCACGTGTGCGTGTGAACTGTGAACAATGGGTTTAGACTACTTGTTACAAGGGAAAGTGATCCTCACAAGCTAATATTCCATGGCTGAAAGTATGGAAGCTTTTTACCAGCTGATTGAGCGTTGTAGTAGTGAACATAACCACAGAGAAATGCCACCCCCTAGTTCATGCCATAGTTGTCAAGAAAAGAACATCAAGAAATGATCATCAATTCCCATTATTTCTTTAGCGCTCATAGGCACAAGCTCCTGTGTTTTTGTGTGGGCGTTTTGACATTGAAGTAGAAGTAGCAACTTACAACATTAACTAAGGATGTAACATTCCACAGCGCATAGACACGAGCTAAGCCTGCAGAATGCCTGGGTCCATGACTGAATAAAGCATTGATTCCCGCAGGGAAAGGAAGAAGAATCCCGAGCGGCAAGATGAACAAAGCCAGGAAGACATCGGCCAATGAAATTGAGTACAACTGAAGCAGAGTCAGCAATACCAAACTGAAGTCCCCTAAAAGTAACATCGAGATGACTAGACCAACAAGATCCTGCAAGAAATCCCAAAACCTTATAAAAAAATGATACGAGGCATTTACTGACTGCAAAGGATAAAGCTAGCTCAGGAGCACAGCAACGGCAGCAGAGCCTCTTTATGGAGAATTACATTGGTGGATGAGTTGGTGATGTTGACTAAGACGAAAGAATCTGTGTACGAACAAAAGCGTGCCTGCATGAACAGAGAGAAGAACATACCTGGTGGCCAACAGGTTTCATATTATGAATCATGAACGAGAGAAAATAGAATAGATTTCTTTTCTCTTCCAGCATCTGCAAATTGTTCAAATCTAAGATTCCACCTAAAGTCCTCTTTCGCCTCATATGGGTTTCACTGCTTCGAAGCCGACTAAGAAGGCCCTCCGCCAAGTCAGCCGATGGCATTTCTTTCTGAATTCTCTTCACACTATAAAGGTAAGTGAAAGCAAAAGGCAAAAGTGTAAATAGTGAATCCCACATTCAAGCAGATTCTACTGCACTATACACAAACAGCTTGAAAAGTTTTGTTATTTGTTTGTGGTTTTACCAAGTATTTAGAAGGAAACTAGCAAATTAAATGACTGGTAAGAGTTCGTCATTTGTTCATGACCATAGCTGAAAAGCACCCATCACAGTGTTCTTTGTTATGTGAACGTGTAGCAGGTGTGCCATGGTTCTGTTTCCTTACCCCCTTCATATCCCCTTTTCCATCTCTAACAACTATTAACGTTCACATATACAACAGAAATGAATCAACTATCCAAGAGAAAACCTACTTTACTGAAATACTACCTTAATGTCCTTGATGTCACCATCTTATGTGGGTAACTAAGGCCAGTAAAGATTAATCAAAAGTAAATTGATTCTACTTTTCCATAACATTCATAACTAAATAGACGGTAAATAGTAGACATTTTACTGGAAATAGGCATTAGAAATTGATACCTAGGTCGCTGCTCTGTTCGTGTAGGCTCATGTCTGCTTGGGGAGGAAACAGACTGATTTTCATCTTCAACAGTGTTCACCAAAAGCCCATACTGGCAGTAACCACATGCAGTTGCCTGGAACCAGGCAAGATCAACGCGCACCCCGTGGATCCTCAGAGCAGGATTAGCATGAGTTTCAAGCCATCGCAGGACAGATCTAAATGTAACCCTCAGTCGTCCACGACGAACTAGGCGCAATTGTGCATTCAAACCGGCCACAAGTCGATACCAAGTCGTCGGTGGAACGGACTGCAAGTCAAAAGTGTCCCAAGTAAACAGAAAACACATAAATCACGTCAACCAACTGGCCATCAGAACTTTTGGCAATACCATCTTGTAACAAGTTGGGTATCAGATGATAACCTGGCTGAGGAGACTGGTGAGAATGCTGTCGCTTTGAAGAGAAAAAGGAGCCATATAACTGCCGTCTCCTCCAAAAATTATGGACATTGGAAATCTTTGATATAGGCGTGGGGGGAGATCACTTCTCTTTTCATCTCCGCCAAGGAAGAAATCCAGATAAGCCAGCATAAGATCAGATGTTGCAGCCACCTATTGACACATAAATCAGCTCAATACTTCCCTTTTTTCCATTCAACAGCTAAGAACCTTTGGATGAAAACAAGGAAAGCCCCAAGCCGAAAAAGGCTTTGCCATCTAAGATATTAGTTAATTGGCATGAACAACATATCACAATAACAAATGTGGAACTGCTATAACACGATTCTCTGAGTAATTGAACAAGAAGATCGAAGTATAATTTAATAATTACTCAGAGTCTAGCCAAGAAATCACATTTGAGACACTTGTCAGTAACATGTTCTTTTGGACATTGGTTAAAGCTTGAAACCAAAATTTTGCCTTGAATGTGATTAATGAGAGCAAAGGTCAAAGAGAACAAAGGGCCCACGAGTAAAATCAATTTTCATAGATATTATACCATAGAAATGATGCTTAACAAGATTGAAATGGGACTACAGTGTCAGAAGAATCCGTTAAGCAATCAGGAGAGCCCTTAAATATTTGTCATGAAGTTTTCTGAGTTAATGTTTTTATAAGAAAGTTAAATTTGTCGAAGCAGTTAAATTTGTCGAAGCACTTGGTGAAGGTTTAAAGTTTGACACTTTCCGAAGAGTGGGAAGATGTAAATGTTTTGATTGATACTGTTGGTAACTTGTCTTGTCAATGAGCTCTTCTTTTTGCTTTGAGCTATTTTGATAAAGAGGGGTTGGCAACCCCTTAATGCCTTTCAGCGAATTCTCCTTATTAATAGAAGAAACAACTAAAAATTAATCAAAAGAACTGTTAAGCATCTCAATTATACAAGAACCAGTCACAATTATATAAACATAAAGAAGAGAAACAGGGGACAAGACGAACACCACAATTACAAAGAAATTACAAATCCATATTGCCATAGACGATTACAATATAGCAGACGAACGAGACTCAGATCCTTCAAATAAATTGCTTTTTACATGAATTCAATTTCAAAATGAAATTAACTGTCACATCTTTTCCGTTAAGATAACGACATTCTGCCACCCACATTTAACCTTAAGGTACATTCATCTTTAACAGACTCAATTCTCTCTCTCTCTCTCTCTCTCTCTCTCTCTCTCTCTCACATTCATTCAGTTAGTATATCCTCAATTATTCCTCTCCTAATTTCTCTTAGATTCTCTACTTTCTTGCTTTTCCTCCACTCATTGCGTAGCTACCATTATGATTTTCAAAGAAATAGTTAAACAGGAAAGTGAACCCTTCTGATTTCCTCCCAATCATTACCGTCTACACTATTTCTTTGCAAGTGTGATGGCCCTACGGAACTCTGTTCATACCTTTATGCCTTCATAAAGAGCCCTTGAACGGCAAGAACGTAAGCAGGCATGATCATATTCTGATCTAACAAATTCACGTAGACGCTGCAACTGTATTCTTCGACGCCATTGCTGCCATGACCATGCAAGGGGATAGCCAAGGACAGAGAGAATACTATACATTGCTCCCTCCCACCATTGGTAAGCAGCTATAGCATTAATCTCATCCACAAACGCATTGAATGCACCTTCGTATCTGCCAGAGGAGAACTATTTTAGAAGAATCATATACTCAACAAGGCTCCCGTGGACTAGCTTAGCTCGCACCTGAAATGAAGTACTTAAATACCAGAACACCTGAATCTATTAGCATGATCTTAGATAATTTTGTCACTAGCCCCTCAAAACTAAAGATACTAAATGGTCGACAAAACATCGGAAAAGAACTTCAAACCATATTAGGAAAAAAAAAACTAACAGTGCAAAAGCCAAAGTAAAAAGAAAAAGAATACGGCAGCTTACACAATTTCCTTTATTTGCTCTGGAGGAGTATGTGGAAGATACCATGGTTCACTGAAAGTATTAGGACCCATGAAATACATCCTGTGCACATGACTTTGAGACTCCTCTGCTCTGTTAGTCTCCAAAACCTTAACAAATGAAAAATATCTTAACATTTACCAACTTTAAAGAAGTACATGGAGCCATTAACAATTGAAGAAATCCAATACACCTTTATGACCAAAAAAATCAATGCACCTCGTTCAAAGACTCCAAAAAAGGAAAGGAATGATCTATTTGAGAGCCACGCTGCGTGGGGGAGGGGCCTGGCAACTCATCAACCCCAACAAACTTCATTCTTGCTACGCTGAGAACCAGTGCTAATAGGATTAAGAGACCCACAAGAAGAAGACCAAACAACCAAGGCCCGCCAAATGTATAAATTAACTCTTCAAGGGCTGTATAACAATGTGGCATGTGATATCTCTCTGAAATGCACTTGTATGGGCAAGGAGTTTCAGCAATACCACCTGTTAAGATCAACATGTGATTAAGGATGAATCATTCAGTAGAAGCTAGGCAAACAGTTTCGAAAGAACATGAATGCAGTCCACATCAAAACACGGAATATAAACATGAACAAATAGAGATGAAAGATCATAAATAAGCAACTGTAGGCACAAGAAAATTAAGTTAATCTGATACCCTTAGGCAAATAGTTTCGAAAGAACATGAATGCAGTCCACATCAACACATGGAATATAAACATGAACAAAACAGAGATGAAAGATCATAAATAAGCAACTGTAGGCGCAAGAAAATTAAGTCAATCTGATACTCTTTTTATTATTACCTCGAACTGCAATATACTCTGCACGACGAGGAAGCTCATTAGCAGGACAATGGTGACAAAGGGATCTATCGGATCCACTTACATTTTTATATGTTCCAGCTGGACATTCCTGAAGACAAATCACCAAGACAGTGAGAGATTTGGAGTATATAATATGGAGAGGTCTGTTCAATGGTTCCTCATGGCCCCAATTTGACAGATACATCAACATCAAATCAGCAGAAGTTCCACTTACTTCAATCTTTTACAGATAATTATTTGGATGGAAAAAAAAAAAAAAAACCCTTCCACGACAGGGCCCGTTCAAAAAAGGATCATATGAACTATTTACATGACTATATTCACATGAAGGCAAAGCACATCATGATGATAATCCAAATATCCACCATACAGGAACAAGAAGTCCCAATAACTCAAATTATCTCTCTGGTTAATATTTTGCACTGGATACATTGCTTCGAGTACCATTTTCCTCTATAATGTACTACTGGAACAAGATTAACACAACTAAATAACCCAATTCTAAGGCAACAGCATCTCTAATTCTCAATGCTTACCACACAAAATATCCCGTAAAGCCCTTGTGGACAAGCTTTTCCAGTCAGAGTACCGTTTCCACCAACATGGCCATGGTCTCCACCTTGCCCACCCCTAGCGGAATTGCAAGGGAGAAAAAAATGAGATTTCTAGCATTTGAACTTCATAATTATTTCGACCAAAAAAAATAGTCATAATTATGAGAACTGAAACACCTTGTGTGTGGACGCTCGCTCGCGCGTGCGCGCACACACCCAGAGAAAGAGAGAGTCCAGTCTCTTTAAATAATGCTAAATATGGAACTGCAAGAAAGGATTTGTAACATTCATTGTCCATTACAGAAGAAAGGACATCATCCATCTAGTCCTCTTCCAGTCATCAATGACTTTGGTTTTTTGCCGAAGCTGAGGGTTTCTTAGAGTCAGATTTGATTTCCTTGTACTGTGTCACCAAGAACTTTAATGCAGTCATTTCCTATAAATAAAATTGTCTATTATCTCCTGATAATCACAGCTAAACAAAGAACTGAAGGCAGCATCTGAAAAATCTAGAAGCCAAGCCAAGCCAAGCTTCACTCAAATCCTAGGCTTGCATTTTAAGTTCTGGACACATGTTGGAGTAAATACACATTTAGCACATGATCAAACGCAGGAAATGCACCATGAAAGTAAAGAACGCCACATGGATTATTAACTTTTCTCCTTACCAAAGGGGAAAAAGAGAGAACAAGGCGAATGAGAAAGCTAAAGAAAGGGGCATATACAGACCCAGTATCTATGATTCCTTCAACGCTGGCAATGGGCTGGTACACATCACCGGTGGGAACATCCGACCAATGAAAGTGAATCCTTCCCCCACCACCACCACCACCACCGTTAGGACTTCCTTTACCCCCGATACTAGAAAGAATTGCAGATTCTCCAAGAGCCAGACCTCGCAAAAACATTAGTATGGTACCCCCAGAACCACCACCAGCTCCTCCATCGGGAATGTACATTATATTATATTCTTCCCTCTGAATAGTACGATCAAAACTCTCTCCATCAGCTTTCACTGAGCCCTCAATGGACAAGGTTGATAAAGGATGCTCTGCAGAACCCATTACTGATTCAAAAGTAAAAATTGCATCAAGGCAAGGAATTTGCATCGTAAACACATTAGAACCATTTTGAAAAAAAAATACAAATTAGAACCACTTGAAGCAAATTTAAATGGAGCAAACTTGTCAATATTCATGGTCCAACTTATAGCTAATGATTCCATATTAAGTAAAGAAACACACATGAGTTGAGTGATAATCAACCCTATGCTACCAGGGCCTTGGAGTCTCATTCATCCAAGCCGAGTTGATGGTAGATAAAAAATATTTTCATATATAAGTGCAGAACAGGTTAATGTTATACAACAAAATGCCACAACATACTAAACCATTCATCCAGCGCATAATCAAAATTTGAATTATAAAATATAGTTCCTGCCAATTTCCACATATTAACTTACCTATAACACCCCCACCAGACGTTGAAACTCTAAAACTATCGTTTCCGCTTCCACTGCCAAGTTCACATGGCATTTCTGCATCTCCATATGAACTTCCACCCTGAACACAGACACCATTATAGCAGCCTGCCCCTCCCTTACCACCATGTCCCCCACCACTGCCAATCCCATTACTCAGAAGGCTTCCTCTACCTACTCCACCTGTGCAGCCTGTACAAAAGCCAACATTTTTCCAGATAGTTCAAACATCCCACATATATATGTGGGTGAATATACTCACAATTTGTCTGTACAAGCACCAGTTAAGAAAGGATCAAGGTGTGCATCTTCAATGTTTCATATGCTTCAACATTTACTCTTTTAAGCTTTTCCTATGCCGCATAGATGGTGAATAATAAACAAATCAGGCGCATGATTACCACAGTGGTTACCTAGCGACCACTATGGACAGGTGAAGCATTCTAGAGTGGACATTGATATATCAAATGAATAAAAAAAATTGAACCTATCAATAAATTAAATTTAAAAAGGTAAAGCAAAGAAAAGGTATCCTTTTTCCAAAGCCTATGATTCATCTCATGATACAGAATTCTACATGACACAATGAAAAATAACTTCTAAACTTATGAGTGTCGCCTCATGATACTTTAATCCTAAAGGTACCGAAGGAGTAAATATTCAGACCAAACAACAGATGTCTTGCCCCCCGAATTAACATATCCGCTATTAAGCAGCCTCAATACCACAAGTTTAATTTGATCAATGACAAGTTATGAAGTTGCTTGATTTAAATTTTGATAATTCAGCTTTCTTCCTTCCTTCATATCTACTAAGTATATCAGTCATGAAAAGTTCTTCCATCATTTCTAATAACTCCTTATACTTGCATTAAAAGCCAAATAAGGCTAACCAGGATAACCATGAAATTGCCCAAGAAATCAAGTTTTTCCTAGCTTCATAATGGGTACATTGGGTATATGAATTATGTTACACTATGCTGTTGTTTTGACACAATGCAAAGTAAATGAGCAGTTTGATTATAATAGTTGTCTTTGCGAATACACATCCATGTAATCAAGATGTGAAAATACATAGAGAGCATACACGTAATCAAGTTGTGAAAATACATAGAGAGCATAATTTGAGAACCCCTATCATCACAAACTTAAGCTTTGTGTTGAAGACATGGGAGGTGAAATGAAGCGAAAATTTCAGACTATCTTCCTAACCTTCCTCACATAAATTTTAAAAAATTTATCCCATCTTCCACACCCACCCTTACTTTCCTTCCCACCTCTCCTTCCCAAACGAAGCATTAATGGTACCAAGTGCTTACCTAAACCAGAAGCGCTAACTGTTCCAGAGGAATGGACAGAAATAGTTCTCGCTCTGTGGAAATGAATAATGGATCCTTCTATAAGGCCTTCGACAATTATATCCTCAACTCGACAGATCTAGAAGTGCTCAAATAAATTAGTTCCATAACATAAACACAGAAAGAAGCTACACTTAATAAAGTCATAAATCCCAACAATTGAACACCTGGAGCGTGAAAGAAAGGGAAGAGTTCACATTGCAATCTTCAGGTGGCTCAAGCAGTTCCGCAGGACACTTATCTGATTCGCAGTAAAGTCTTGGAGTTCTGCAGGGACATAGCAGAGCAAGTATAACGTGTTAAAAAAGATAAATCTGAGAAGAAGTGCTGCTAACAAGGTATAATTAATCCCAATTACATGGCATCTGCAGTGGCATTCTTTGAGGGTCCGCGTAAAAGAGATCCTGGACCAACCTTCACATAATAGCATAAGTTGGTATTGATACACAGAGAGAACAATGGAAGAGAAAAGCATGAATGCACATGCAATTTTGCAAACTCCCGATTTGCCACTGTAAGGTAGATATCCATCGCTTCGTTTAAAAAAAAAAAAATGCAAATTTACAGGTATGATTACCGAGGTAGCACTATTCAAATGGAACAACAACCTCTGGCAAACTAAAAATCTTTGAGGGTAAGCTTCACGCTCAACTAAAGTCATATATACGCATTACATCTCATTCCGGCAAAATTAGTTCTAGTGGAGGCTCAAAGGAAGCTTTATCCAAACTCACTACCATGATCGTATTTCTTACTTCATTTTCAGAGCAAGGTAGCACTGAAAATGGAACAACAACCTCTAGTAGCACTATTCAAATTTATAGTTATGATTACCCAGGTTGCACTATTCAAATGGAACAACAACCTCTGGCAAACTAATAATCTTGAGAGCAAGCTTGATGTTCAACTAAAGTCATGTACATGCATTACATCTCATGACAGCAAAATTAGTTCTGTGTAGGCTCAAAGGAAGCTCTATCCATTCCTAGCAACATTTTCAGTACAAGTAGAAGTTATCCCTAGCAGCATTTCTAATACAAAACAGCTTACATGGATACTATAAAAGAGAGATAAAACTAGCCGTTGTGCTTCGATCCAGTCTCCTGGCCCTGATAGATTCAATAACCCTTGTCCATGAATTCCCAGGTTAGCATTTGAATGTATGACAGAAGATTCCTGCTAGGAAGAAGAGAAAACTTTCATACTGGGAAGCATCATATGAAGCGCAGAATAAGAAGCAGAGAGGATTGAAGAAGATACCCTGAGAACAACCAAATTACTGGCCTCAAGCGAGGATGTTGCGACAGTTGCATCTCCATCACCATATATGAGCATTTTGGAATTCCACATCAAAAACATTTTCACAGACATCCGTAGGGCCCCATACACCTAAAGTCAACGAAACAAAGATTGTAGAATAGACAACCGAAACAAACAAGCCAGAAAACATGGAAAAAAAAGGGGAAGAGCCCATCATGTAGTCCTATAGTCGGTGGTTGCAATACATGACGGGATAAAACATAGACGTTTCTCGAACGTTAATTGAAAAAAGAAGCCAGGCATGCACAATTACCACTCACCCTAATCACAGAATCACTCATCAACAATTCTTCAGCCAATACTTCAAATTCGGATGAAGCATAATGTTCTAAACCAAAACTGAGGATTCCTCGGTTAAGCAGACTTATCTGGCCTTGCACCTGTATCATGCAGCAACAGAGTAACCGCATAAAGTTCTTTATCGAAGCATTGTATCTCCAGCACAGAAAAAGGAAAGTACAGTATATAGAAAAACTATCAATGAATTGATTACAGATACTGTCAAAATTATGGCCATTGACTTCAAAGAAGTCGATGAACTGAAGAAAGTAGACCAATGACTAGCTATAGAGCAGTTAATGAAATAAACAATTGTTGCTCTAGAGATATGAAAGGAGCTCGGAAAAAGTCCATAAAAGTCTGAAATGCCTAAGGTAAGATGACAAAATAAAGTTGGATAGTTGTATACAGAATAAATATGCTCCTTCCAAGAATTTCCAGAAAAACTATCAACACAATCAACAATAGGCATGAAATGTGACACATCATATACATGCCCAGTTAAATATTAGGTTTTCTTATTTTCACGTCAATTACGTATCTGTGTACTTATGTAGCTCTCTACACTACAGTCCACAGGGCATAGATTGACCATCGCAATCCTTGTAAGTTTTGTTACCGTGTGGTATCTTCAACTATGCCACAGGTGAGTACTAAAGAGGCTCTGTCTCCCAACCCAAACCCCACAAAAAAAAATATCAAAGAAAAGTTGTTTAGTCTATAAGCCATTTATTTCAAAATTTGATCTAAGTTGAGGTTCCCATAGACTCATAATTTTCTCCTTTCCCCCAATTAAAGCTCTTTTCCGTGAGCTTTCACCTCCACACGAGTCCTCTGCTGCTTGATGAAATAAAAAGTACAGTCACAGGGTCTCAGACGTAACATGATCTCTCTTTCCTGTGCATAGGAGAATCTCATTCTAAGTACACTTTGTCTTACATAAGAGAATCTCATTCTATCTAACTGTACTTTATCTGTAACACGATAAATAGCATTTAGAAAGTGTCCCTCGATCAACTGGCACCTTAGAGAAAAAGGAAACCAAACAATACATGCCCAAAACATTGCAGATAAATGTTTCGATGCATTGGACAATGGAATTAGCATGTCTGCATATCGTACAGTGTACCCTACTGACCATTGCAGATTCATCGTACAGTGCACACTACGAACCATTGCAGATTCAACAACTAACTACTGCTTAATAAGATAAAGACAAAGGGATTTCCGCACCTCACTAAAGGAAGAGAGAGAGAGAGAGAGAGAGAGAGAGAGGGGGGGGGGAGAGAGGCAGCGAGAATGATGAGGAACCTGAACACGACTCCAACGCAAGGGAACAGAAGCCCTGGCATGATTTCGGACATAAATATTTGTCCACAGAGGCTGATTGGGGAACTCCATGAGAAGCGTCTCTGTATCTGTCGTCATATTGTGATTGTCAATGACAAGGCTCCGTGGAACAGCATCATAGAATGTCCCGGCAGCACCAGCATTTTGTGGGCAGCTAAAACTACTTCCTCCTGAAAATGAATAAGACAATGTTCAGTAGAGAGCTATTAGGGAAAAATCACATAAGGTTAAATTTCCAAATATTGCCTAAAAACATGTTCATATGCAACACAAACATAAACAACACCACAACTATTAAAGTTCTAAGAAATGTGAGGGTTTAAAATTTGCTATTGAATACTCGTAGATTTTCTTGTTGTGGGGAACTGTCCTGGATCTACCGCCAGATGAGCTAAAAATGATAGATCTTCACAGAAAATCTTACCATGCACGTATATTGTAGGCTCATCATGCCTACTAAAGACATTCAATGAAACTCTACCGCCACCCCCTCCAGCATACCCATTTCCACCGCATGCACTAATTTTGCCATTGCCAGTCCTGCTCTTTGCAATAAAGACGTTTAGTTAAAGGGCAATCAGGTATGATGGACAGAAGAATATAAAAACAGAAGATAGGCTTTTATTAATAAAAGACAATGCAACGGCAACACCTGCTCAAAGGGATTCTGGCCTGACAAAGACTGAACACGTGTCTCACGAAAATAAAAAGCACGACAATATTTGAAAGTGCACATTTTCAGTTTTTAATCAGCTTGAGGATTCAAATTCTCAAGGACTTGGCCAAAGTTCTCTCCCATGCATAACGGATCACAGAAGGGAAATGGAGAACTCATTTCATCGATACAATTACACCTAATAAAATAGCACACGAACAATCTACATTCTTGACACAAGAAATGCAAGTGCTACAGCTAAGATACCTGCGTCCACTTACTAAAATATCTGAATGTCAGGCCAAAACTTCTTGTACAATTTTGACACAACTGAATGCAGAAGGTGGCTCAAACAACGTTTATACGGTATCTCACAAGTCAAAGTGTCCGCCCAAGCTTCAATTGCTTAACAGTTCCATAACAAAAATCAACAGTAAAGTAAACAATTTTTCAAACAAACTGAAGAAATAGGTGCCTGCTACTTTAAGAGCATTTCAGCGATTCAAAATTGCCCAGCCATATAAAGGGGGACTCCCACTCCAAGTCTGAACCACTAATCTTGCAGAAGAAATGTAGAGGAGATTCTCTAGCTATTCCTCCATCAATTAAAATTTGAATATTTCAACAGATAACTCAGAAGAAAGGACTGTTCTAAACCTTATTTAGCTCAATTAGTAACATTGGTAACCAGCAGCCAGAATTACCCAAGTTTTCCTCCCTTTGTAGGTTATAAAGTTCATAATGCTTCTCCAAGCTTAGTTGCCAAAGGATATATTCCAGCAGTTCCAATCGCTATTTTCCTCAGAGCACAAAAACTGCCAACTACATTCAAAGTAGCAGAAACCCAAAGAAAAACTCATAGCTCACAAAACATGTAGAGGACTCAGAGTTCACGTCAAAGGCATAAAGTTCCACATAAACGAGACAAGAATGGTGAAGAAGACGAGGGTAAGATACCATCGTGCAAGTTTCCATTCCCTTTCCTTCATAAATCAGGACAAGCCTAATTAACCAAAAAAACCCATTGATTTGCCACGGAAACCACCCCCCCCCCCCCCCCCCCCCCAAAACCCAAACCCCACCAAAAAAAAGGAGGAGAAGGAAGAACCGCCAATTTGCCCAGAAAACTTCCCAACTGTTCAGAGAAGCAAATTTTCTCATTCCTTTCATCTCAAAAATGCCAAAAATGTGCATTTGTGAACAAGTTCCTTCATTCCATAATGAATACTTAAGAGAAAAAAATTAGAAAAAATTAAACATGGAATCTTCTAAGAAAAGTCCAAAATTCTTGCCACAACGCATCCCATATTTACGCACACTCAATCAGAGAGAGAGAGGGAGAGAGAGTGTGTGTTTAATTACATTTTCTGAGCTTTGATATAAATACTGCCCCCAGAACCGCCGCCGCCACTGCTCCCACCATCACCTCCGTCGGCTAAAATACTCCCATTCACCTCCAAGTACCCTAACACCGTAATCTTGATCCTCCCACCACCACCACCTCCCAAGTCCGCTTCCTTACTCGTAGTCCCCCCTCTGCTACCGTAGCTACACGGCTCATCGAGCCCCTGCCATGAGTACGTATCCCCACCCCACACGTCCGCCGCGGTCCTCCCTTCTTTCTTATCTTCCTCTGTCAAGCACCCCGCCCCTCTGCCCCCGTGGCCCCCGCCTGCCCCATCTACCCCCTGAGGTGTCCCGCTCGTCTGCGCCGGTGGCGCACCCGCCATAGCTGTCGTGTTGACAGCAGTTCCATTCGCGAAGCTCGCGTTATTCGCCACCAACTCGAATGAACCCGTCACGATAGACGCATTCTCCCCCAAGGAAAAGCTGCCCGTAATATTCACAGCAATTTCACAACCAGCTTCCGGGCAGTGAAACTTCACCGACGACAGGACGACGAAATTTCCCTTCCCGGCAATGTACACGTTCTCCGTGAGATTCAAATCCCCGACTATCTGACACGTGGAGTCCAAGGAGCCGACGCCGCCGAGATCGTCAGTGCATGAAACTGAAGGCGGATGCGGTGGCGGAGGGGGTGGCGCCGGCGGCGAGTAGTCCTGGTGGAAGAGAAAATCGTCGAGGTCGGCGACGGAGGAACCGGTCTCCACGAAAGCGACCGAAGAGGAGAACCAGCTGAGAATCACGGCCAGGACAATGGCGGAACCGCCGGAACGCAGGACGCGAGCGCGAAATCGAGCCATTCGCTGGTGTAGGAAGACATTTAGAGAAGAGGATTAGGATTCGATTTTGAGCTCGGCATGCGGAGCTCCGGTTTCACTTCAATGGAGGACATGGTCGAGCTGAGAAGTCGTGTCTGATTGGCTTCGTCAAGCTCGTTCGCTGTCTCGGAGATGATTAACTGGCGTGAAGAACCCTAGAAATTGCTCTGCGAAAGAGAATTTCTGAGAGACCTTCAGAGAAAGAGAGAGGTTTGCCGAGAAAGAAGGTGGGGAGAGGAGGTCGAGCTTTTTTACGTGAACAGACTGAGAATGCTGACCTGAAGCAGCGTCCAGAGTAACTTCTCTGAAACCGAGTCTCTATTGGTTGGGTTTTCGGACAACGAATGGGATTGGACGAAGAACGAAGACCAGGTGGAAGTGAACCGCGCTGGATTGTGAGCGGCTTCCACGCTCCTTTAATGGAGCGTTTAGTGCACTCGCCTCGTTTAATGAAGAGGTCGAACCCGGACGACTTAAAAGCTGAACCCGAAATGGCAACTACAGCTAACGACGTCGCGATCAGACCCCGCTTCATTTGAGATTACTTCCCTAGTTACCCGGACAGCTAGCTTAACCGGAAATTGTAATGGCCGCGCCGCGTCCCAGACTCCGCTTTTTTCTTTAAAAGTTATTGTTGAAAATAATTATTTATACCCCTTGAAATAATTAATTACTGAAAGATATTTTCACTATTGGATAATGATTTATATCTAATTATTTTCGAGGAAAAAGAAAATATTTTCCGTTCATTCATTTTTTTAAGAGATGCAAGTAATTATTTTTAGAAAACTTCTTTTCAAATTGCTCATTACTCATTGGAAGCCTTATTAATAAGCAAAAACGAGTAGCTTCACCGTAAAAGGTTGCGTTTCATTAACGTGTATTTTGTTGTAGAGTGATAATAAAAAATCGACCATTGAAATAGTTTTGTAATTACACTTGTCAAAGAAAAAGAAAAAGTTGTAACTTTGTGATAAGTTTCCAAAACACTAATTAAGCCACCATTAATATGTTTCCAAAATGATGGCTGTTTTTTTTCCCTTGATTTATGAATTTTTTTTTTGTACTTCCGCTCATTTTCTTTGTTATGTGTGTAGTGATTTAGACAAATATATCCATAATTCATATTAATAAATTTGTTGATATTCGTTTTTAATGTATTTAAAATCACTAAATGCAATGACTCCGCATACCATAATATCTCGAAGTACGGTAAATTTTATGACTTTCTTTAATTTTCTTGATTGGAGTAAATATTAATGGTCGAATGCAATGTCGAATCCTTTATTATTAACAAATGGCGGCAATCATTATTTTTTTTTAAATGAATGGAAAATGTGTATGTTGTTTTGATCATACATTCAATGTGAGTTTACCCACCGCAATTAATATAAACAAAAGAGGTTTCGGATATGACAAAAGGTGAAAAAAGGAAAAAAAAAAGTTTAGTACAACTCTAACAAAATGCGGACATTCTCGCATCGATAATTTATTAAGATTTTCTTCGTCTAAAAAGTTATGTATGTAGATAAACTTCTATTTTACGGAATTAACGAAATTTATAATCTGGGCTTATTAAACAGTTGAAAAATCATCTTCATTTAATTAAACTTATCAATTACAAGTAACCTATTTCTTGAACTTAGATTTCGTACTCCTCCAATTTCTCCTTGATCGTTTTTCCACGGGTCACCGAGAACACCACATGTGAGGCAACGAAGGAGTGCAGAGCACGCGCCCTCCGAGGCAGTTCGGTGGGAGAGGCGCGCAACGTGGGGAGTCGCCGAGATAGATAGAGAGAGATAGAGAGAGTATGTCTCCCGTTACCCGACGGTCGCGACGGTCTGCGTCACCGACGGAAGATACTGGGCCGTTTGACTTGTATTGATTCCACGAAAAGGCCCGTGAGTTGACACGATCATTGACATAATCCCCTCCGGCGTAATAAAACAGGGGAAGACACGTGTGTCGAGCTGACTCAGCCCAGGCCAGCGTGCTAAGTTTTAGTCCCAAAAGGCGGTCTCGTCTTGGGGTTGGCTTCCGTCTTCGAGCTCTCTTTTTTCAATTTTGGTTTTGGTCCATTTATGTTGTCTATGGTAACGAAATCCGAAACAATCTGTTCCCCTCTTTCAAAGCATATGGAATTGGCGGGAGAAAATACGGCCCTTCAATTTTGGGTCATCTAAGTTCGAATTGCTTCATTGTGACCCGACCCGAGTGGTGACACGAGCCGGACTACTTCGAGCCATCGACAAATCTTGACGTGAGGCATCGAAGCGAACCGTACAGCCCAACCCGCGACCGGACCAATTCCGGAGTTGCACATGGCCCCTTTTAACCATTCAGTGCGCTTTTTTGAGAAGAGAAAAACGGATTTTCCTTTTCTTTTTTTTTTTCTTTTGCGTGTGGTCTCCGAGAAATGAAGCTGAAAATGGAAAATTATTGCTCGGTCCGAGATTCATTTGTCAAATCTCACTCTCTGGAGTCCGCACGCAGTTTGACTCTTCTGTATATGGAAAGAATAATGGAAATGACTGCTCGGATTATCAAGGAACGATGGAGATAGGCTTGTAAAGGGCTGGTTAAAATTAGGGGTGAGCCAAAAAGAATTCGATCGGATTGGGGAGCCATCCGGATCGAACCGGTCAGACCCAACAGGCCAGTTGTGTCCGATTCCTGAAAGCGCCGGTCCCGTTTCGGTTCCATAAAATCGAAATCGGTAATTATCGGTTTGGTTCTCGGTTCCGGAATAGAACCGCCCACCCTGCAGGTCAAGGGCTTCAAAGCGCATTGGACAAAAACACTTTCAAACAGAAGGGGTTTTAGTGTAATAAACCCAAAGCACGGGGGGCTGAGTTGCACATGACGCATTCTTAAACACAATGTTGACCCGGTGCGTCAGCTGGAAAAGAGCAGGACTAAAGAATCACATCCGTTAACATTAAAAAACCAAATCACAAGTCATCGACCATAACTTACAAAACAAGAGATGAGTTTAAATAATCCGGAACGACATGACTTTTGGACACACTTCTGTTCGGACATATTCATTTTTCTATGCTATCTTTCGAGAGACGTCAGCTGTACCAGCTCCATGCTGCCCCAAAGGATGTCTGCAACAGCCATAATTGTTTAATAAGCGCTTGATGCATCAGCTTCAGTCAGACACCATATTCATATCCACATTCTCAGGATCAACCACACCTTGGAGAATAAAGACCCCATTTCAAATTGACAAGAGTCTTGGAGGAATGGACAGGACAAACCAAGAAAAAATCCCCATCCTTCTTCACTAAGGAATCGAGTGCAGGAAGTTCGAGCACGCTATGATTCGAACGGGAATCCATAGTTTCTGTGCGGAGAAGCTGATGATGTGTTTCTGTGACTCACTTTTCTGAAATCATGTGTAGATACAACACCTACGGTTTCTGGTCCAAAAGAATTTGCTATCTAGACAGATCTGTCGGATTTCTCAAGCTACTCATCGAATCCTAACTGCTTTCCGACTTTAAATCCTGCCATTAGGGCACGTTTTACAGCTCGAACTTAAGCATGCCGCAAGCTCTCTTATGGAAATAGTAGTATTATATATTTAGATATTGCCTCAGGCTACTACATACTTCTTTGTCTCTTAGTTTCTCCATGGCCTTTCTCTCTATTCTCCTTATCCACTCCTTGCTTACATTGAATAATCTCCCGATTTCTTCTAGTGACTTGACCTGATTATCTTTAAGCCCGTATCTCAGTATGAGAACTTGCCTCTCTCTAAAATCCAAGCCACTCAGGAGTGCTTGAAGTTGGCTCCTCATGTTTTGCCGTATGACCGTCTCCCCGGGGCTTCTCAGAGATGGATCAGGTGTAAATTCCTGCATCACAGGTTCCACATTAGTAAATGATCCAAACCGCGATAAACATTTGAAATATCAAATTAAATGTTAAATTAAAGGGAAACAGCCTCAGGAATCAGGGTGGGCAACATTCAAGTAATAAGCACCCATATCAAAGAGGAATTATCTCAGTCTAAAATCAATGATTACTTGCGTGGGTACTAATGGGTCTGTCTACAAGTCCATGCCCAAAAACACAGGATAGTATCCCATGAGAATACTACTCGTCCATGCATTTGACTGCCAAAAAAGGGAAAATATAAAAGTCTCAAACATCAAGGTCCTACATGTGATGATGATGAGGAATGCACGAATGAAAACAGAAGAGACAAACTTCTTCCCCTACCATATATTTTGCACTAATGTAATCTCCCATTTTTTGATCTATTGAACCCACGACTCTCAGGCATTGGCTAGCTGATCTGACTTTAGCTACAGAGAAGCCAGTGAGCTTTGCAATCTCCTTGTCATCGGGATATTTCCTGTGGTGGTTATTAAGGGATTTCCGAGCCTTCTGTATCTGATTCACTGCAGTGGCTAATGTGGTCTGCAGATTACAAAAGGCAGAAGAAAAAAGTTAGAAAGGAAAAAGAAACAGGAAGCCATAAAAAATCCAGGTTCTTGCTCTTGCAAACTTGCACTAATAATATAAGGAGTAAAGGTACACACAGGAATTCGGATCCCTCTAGCATGCCATGCCACCATTCTGGACATAGATTTCCTGATCCAGTACTGAACATAGGTGGAAAATCTGTAGCCTCTTGTGTGGTCAAACCTTTCTGCACCACGAAGCACACCCATATTTCCTGCCTGTAAAAAAGCAACATTGAACACCATTTAATTACCAGGAACTTAAACATCAGTGAGAATAAAGAGAAGCCTGTCACCCCTTTCGAATCAACTATTACTAGTATAAACAAAAAGACTTCATAAAGGAAAATTGCAAATTGCAATAATTTCCCAATGGTATTAACTAGTCTTTTCATATTCAAGGTGAAGGAAGGAGAAATGCATGTACATAATTGTTTTATTCCAAAAGCAGATTTTTTTAATTCTTTCTATTCATATTTGCAGATCACACCATCGGTCATTATAACAGTCAAGGCCAGGTTCTGAACCTGTTGTGGGGCTGTTATTGGTTGCAAGGCTTGATCTTAACTACAAAAATGATATAGACGCATTACATTTCACTTGGGAGTAAAGAACATGGCAACACAACTTCAGGCCACACAGAAAAATCACGCCAATATGTGGTTCAGGTGAATCACCCTGGCAAAACCGGCAAGTGCCTGCAATTTATCCGCAAACAAGCAGCAATCTGCACAGAATTGCTGCCAGCAGGTAGCAAACAGACTTTTTGCCAAAGTCCCAATGAACATTTAACATCCTTTTAGCACAAGTCAGCTTATTACTAGCATCCGCAAGCTCAGTTTGCAAAAAATTATAGTACTGTTTCTGATCGATGTCAAGTAGAGAGGACTACCAAACATGGAGACGACTATAAATTTATCACATTATGAACTGGACAAAGGAGAGCTTATTGTCCATTATTAACCATCTCTAATTACTATATTCCAAAGAAAGAAAGTGACGGAAAATTTTCCATCACCTAAGTGTAGGTCCTGCTCTAATGATTTTGGCAAGGTAGTTCCACAGTAAGCCGGAGGTTCCAGGTTTCATTACTGGAAAAATCCACTTTCTAATACAAGGCTAGGCTGTGGCTTGGAGGCTCATGTTAGAATGGCACTTTAAAGAAAGATATGGTGAAAATGAGGAACCAAAAGAGCAAGACCTGAATTAGATCTTCGTGTGCAATACCAAGACCCCTGTAATTCCTTGTAAGAAATATAACTAAGGAGCGAGTGCTCCTCAAAAGCTCATCCCTGCAAAACCAACCAAAATGCAAGTTCTGACGCAGCACATTTTCATCAACTCCAGCAGCTTCCGCCCAGCAACGCAAGCTGGGCACCTGCCCAGTTTCCTCTTCCAAGATTGTTCTTATTCTCTCCAATTCTGCAACCACCTGTATTAAAGTCAGAAGCTAATAAGCAGGGTCCTTTGCGATTTACACAGTGATAATATTTACTAGATCATAATGACCTTAACTCCTCTTGACATTTCGGCCTCATTCCTAGCAATTATCGACCTTCTTTTCTTAGAGTTTGATGCTCGTCTATGAGGTGAAACTGAAGGTTGTTGGAGCCATTTCTGATTCGCAGTCGAAAGCAATGAAATAGGAGAATTTTGGTTGGGTTTTGCAGATTTTCTTTCACTTCTTGATTTCCTTGTTTCTCTTTTCCCTGACCGAATAATTCTTTTGACATGATTGTCCCTTTTACTGCTCATCTTCTTTTCCACCACTGTATCAGATACTTCACAAGCATCTGGGGCATCGAAAGCTTCTGACAGACAGGCATGAAATAACTTCAGAGCTCCAAGTCTTCCTAACTGTAGCAAAATATCTTTCTCCAAGATTAACGCATCTGAATTTGCAAGAGTGTCCTCTAATGCATTAAGATTTTCCATTAACAGACTAAAATGCGCTGCCTTGACTGATTTTAAGCTAGTATTGCCTTTAGAGTTGCTTGCTCTGTGTGATATGTGAATCCCACCAGTATCACTGTTTATACTACCGAATGGCCTCTTGCCAATGATTACCTGCAAATAAGACCTTCAATTAGATTCCATACACCTCACATCAGTCCTGTAATAAAGATGATTTTGAGTTCTCTGCAACATAAACATCCCTCTCTCACTCTCTCTCTCTCTCTCTCCCTCTGAACTGTTATTTGTAGAGATAACTTAGTTATCCTACACAGATGATTGATGGCAACAATTGACACCAGCAACTACACCAGAGGGAAATATCGCCTCAATGATGCCACAGCAACTTCTCAGCCACAACTGATGGTTGTTCATTTAGGCGGTGAACAGTGGTGATCATGATGACAATGACTGTGAAAATTGATGATGAAGTAATGGCATGAGTTCTTCCAAACAGAGAAGATTGAGGGACCTTCGTATCCGTCATTTTGGATAGATCATCATCCAAAGTAGGAGTGGATGCAGACGAACATTTACACGCTCTCAAATGATATTTATGGCAGGGCTCAACCTCCTCGGCTATACTGGACAGAGAAGACAATCTTCCCGAGCTAAAAGAAGCTTCCTTGCCTCTGACTGAATAACCAAAGACTTCCCATTAGTGCTAAAGAAACGAATATAGCAGGAAACAGTGAGATGGTGTATGCCATTCGGGTGTCAATACACTAATGTTAAAATGCATTAAAAACGTGAAGTTCCAAATGAAGTAAATTAAACAAGATCGACAGTCACAGTTAGCTAAGCTTCTAAACAGGTATGGCAAGCATCACAAATGGGTACCGCAACTTACTCCTCCATACTAAATCCTATTAGAAGACGACGAAGAACCCAATTCAGTCTATCGGAACCTTTTAGCAATGCGACGCTCAAAAACTTCGTTTGATTCCGCTACAGCTTTCATCCAATGGACGATCGAAGTTCTCAGACAAGCTGACCCAATGAGCACATTGGCGAGATCAACAGGAGAGACGAAAGCGAAACGAGGCTAGAGAGCTCACCAGAGGCAGAGAGTCGAGTGGGCAAGTTGGAGAGGAGATGGGACTGGACAGGGACGACGCACTTGAGGTTGAGCCTGAAACCCATGCCCATGGAGGTGGTTGGACGCAGAGAAGCAGAGGAATGGCGTCCATTAAAATGCTTTTTATAAGCAAAGATGAAGTTTTTGAGAAGGAGGAGAAGAAGAGAGAGAGGGGCCTTGTATGTAGCGTAACAAGTATGTTGTCACTTCTCCACCACCGGTTCTTCATCTTCTTTCATCTTCTTATGTTTTTCCTTCACTCTATATCTTCTGTTTATTGAATGAAAAAAATATGAAGGAAAAAAAAATCATGAAAATCTCTTAACTAGACCTTTTTTTTAAGAAACAATTCTTAATAAAGGCTTAGACTTTGGTTTAGAAAGATGGAGGAGAGGGAGAAAATGAGAAACAAATGTGTGAAATTTTAGTAAAATATGTCATTTTTGTGAAATTATAGAAGAAAATTTTGCTTTCACAAGTGGGGATTGAGATGTTCAGTTTAACTCTTGGGGATGATCCTGAAAATGAGGAGGAAAAAAGAACATAATAAATACATCAAGGATTTGTGAGTGCCTTCCCTAGCGAATAATGAGTGATTTTGACAATATTTTTATATAAATTATGAAAAAAATGAATTTTATTTTGACTATTCATGAATATATGTAGTCACAGATTGTCATCGATAATAAAAATACTTTTAATTGACTAATTATTTAAACGATATAATTAGCCATTTTAATAGAATTTTTTTAGACGGTTGATTTCATTTTAATGTTTTATAAAGTATTTTTTTGGTTGATTTTTTAAATGATTGATTTCGTTTTGATGCTCTATAAAGTTCTACTGATTAACACACGGATTAGATCATGTATTAGATTTGCACCCAAAAAAATAAAAACAAAAACCAATAGCAATGCGTCTAGGTGCATTTGTTTCATGCAAAATGAATGATTTGAGAAATATTTTCTGAAAAAATAATTGCTTTGTATCACTTGTAAAACTAATAAATGATAAATTTTTTATCATCCCCGAATTTGTTTGCACGTAAATTGTTATCGATAATGAAAATATTTTTTATTGACTAATTATTGTAAGCGATGCAAATAATCATTTTTATGAAAATAATTTTTCAAATTATTCATTTTTCACAAAATAAATATAAATACGCTCGTGTGAATGCATGAAATAGTCCTTAGTAAAGCACATCTACGGTAGACATCGTACTTAGTACTTGATTAGATCAACCATCCAAGATTAGTGTTTCATGAACAAATTGCTAGCGATCGATCAGCAACTTCTTCTAATCAGCGTGCTACATAACGCCAAAATTGTCATCGAAAAGGAATATCTAGGTAAACATTTTGGACCTTTTCGTCAGCTTTCTACCGCTCTCGTAGCAATTCGTAAAAAGAATTGAGATATTAGTTTTTCATCGACCATAGTCTCGTCCAACGACAAATAGCTAGTATAATTTGACAATGCTTAGAATTCTCTTGCTCCAATTTCCCAGATTCGGCCAGAATGAGCTTACCGGAAATGCCTTGTCCCATCAGAAGGGAGGATGAAATTTCCCAGGAAACCATCGGAGCAGATTCTTCCTAATATTTCTTTTTCTATTTCCACTGAAAATGTTGATAAGACACGCAACTTTTTACCCCTTTGCTTTCTCTAAATCAGAATATACAAAGAAAGACCAGGAGAGATTGAAGATTGCCCAGAAAGATATTAAAAGAGAGAGAGGAGAATGCATCAATACATGCAAACTTTTTCAACACAAAATGGTACA
Source organism: Rhodomyrtus tomentosa (assembly GCA_028455895.1). Lineage (NCBI taxonomy): Eukaryota > Viridiplantae > Streptophyta > Magnoliopsida > Myrtales > Myrtaceae > Rhodomyrtus > Rhodomyrtus tomentosa. The sequence goes on from JAPCWY010000004.1 coordinate 41,687,613, forward strand.
GCAGTGTGATGGCTAAAGTCAGCCATCATTGGGACCTTCTCCTTCACGTGCTTTTGAAGTGCCCTTGTCCGCAACCGAACTATTCCGACATTGCTGCAGTTGGGGAGCGACAAATAAACTCTTTTTACTGTCGTTAGGACAAACCTGTAGGTTTACACTATTTCCGTCTCGATCTTCTTCATGGGATAGAACGGCACTCCTATCTTCAGCAGCTGTACTCGCGCTTGCTGAAGCAGGAGCCCCCACTTCGCCACCAGCTGGAAAAGGGTTTGAGTTCACTCCATCTTTAGCTCCACCTAAAGACATCAAATTATTTTTGCAAGAGTTAGCGAAGGAGACAAGTGAAACCTGACAGACAAATTTAAGAGGAGAATGGTTTTCCATTGATGCTGTCAATTAAGAGGAGAACTAGCTACCTCAACTGGTTGGACAAAGAACCAGAGTTTGTCCAGGCCAATTCCAAATAGTGTAGATTTAAATGATCAAAGCAAGGGGCAGTCTATATGTATCGTTTTTTGATTGTCATAATCTAGATGTATCCTTCAATTTGGTCGAACAAAGTTTCTTATTTCCTTTTAAAATAAAATGAAGCATGACCCCAAGAAAGTATAAATTGGAGAAATGTTCATAAAAAGAAAATAAACCACTGAAGAAATAACAAAAGTGTTCATGACTTTAATATTCCCCATAAGTATTATTCGCTGCATCTTTTTCAATAAAAAGGATTTTTTTTCCAAGTGTTCCAAGGCATTTATTGCATACCTTGATAAAGAAATTTTGTCATTTCCAATGCAGTGTCTTCTCAAAGTTCTTGCAACAAGACAACAAGAGGCATGCTCTAATAGCTTGAGTCCTCGTATTTTCTGATATTTTCTTGTATACTAGAAGATTCCTCTTGAAATGTTATGCGAAATAATAAAAAATAAAACAAGGTCCTTGGTACAAATGCAAGGCTTTGTTGAATTGCGACCCAACCTTTCGAACCACTTTTCCTGACAAAGCAGGCATTAAAAGCCAGCTTCCAACACATAGAAGCATCTTATTTGGATCAAATTTTTGTTTGGAGGGAACCTGAATTGATTCCATTGCAGCTTCCAAGGATAAAAAAGGAATAAGCATACAAAAATGTGGTCAAACAAATTACCTGGGCATGCCGTGCTGGCGTTAGGTGCAGTTGCAGTTGATGCTGTTGAGGAGGGCCCAACTGTTTTTTTCATCTTCGGCTACATAATGTAACAACAAAATCTTAAGTCATTCCTTAGCTTCAATTAGTCCACAAAAACAGACTCGCGCACACACAACCATCCTCTAAAGAGGAAAAGGCATGGACTAGGGTACAAGAAGCTGTAAACGACAAACGTTCATGGTATGCAAAGGTTACCAAACCTTCTGCACACGTTGAATATAATGCCAAACAGAAGTTTTATCGGAGACAACTGCAATTTCTCTCCTTCCAAATCATCCTACTTGAGTAAAGTGATATGAGAAGATTATTTGCTCCCTTACCTTAACATTTTCTTCACAGTACTTTACAACAGCTGAAACACTAGCATAACGGCCTTGCAACAGTGTGTAGGCCCACAAAAGAAGCTTTCTGGGAATGCTAACATCGAGAATTTCAACCCCTTCCGTTGCCGTTTGAGATTGTATTCCCCGTATCAACTGATATGGCACTAGATAAAGATTCACAACTGACGGGAGTGTTATGGAGGAGCTTTCCCGGTAGAAGTTGTATAAGCATCTAAGAAGATCTCTTACAGTGTCCAGATTTTCATCTGAAGCTTTCTTCACTATAGTATTCTTAACCTTAGACAATACCGGGCCCCATCTTATCTCCAGATGTTTCAACTGGCTTGCGTCCTCAAACGAAGGATTCCACAATTCACTTGTCTGTAGATCTAAACAAAGGAACTGACTGTTTTCTAACCCATTATCTGTCTGATGAAGATCCTGGACATCAGATGAAATTCCAGGTTCTAGAGGTGTGATCAATGCCAAACCAATGATAAGAGATCGACACCAAGCAATGGAAGCATGCCTGCAGACTTTTGCACAGTTACTGTTGGATAATTTGGGATTTTTAAAACGCTTCCGAACCTTCTCATTGATAGTTTCAATAGTTTCAAGCTTGCCATTTCTCTCAAGTGAATTTATGTATTGGTGGAGATACCTACACCAGATGTTATGACAAGCGCATTAAGCACAAATAGCAAACAAAAGATTCAGGGCACAGTATTTATTGGTGCGACGGAAAAAGTTGAGAGAGGTGAAATTGGAGCATGCACCAGGAGGCCTGGAATTATCATTGTAATGAATTGATCATTAACATATTCATATCAGTATGTGCGAAATTGATGATTCGCGTGTTTCAGCATATAGAATGGACTTATCTGACAATATTCTGAACTAGCAGCTAACTGACCTTGTAATTGACTAGGAATTCATAAATAACCAATTTAATAACAAACCTTTGCCTATTAAAGCAGCTAAATTCTAAATTACAGACCTTAATACTAAATACACGATATTTCTTCCTCTATAAAAGCATAACTTACCCATATAGACCGCCTTCCGACACTTCTGAGCCTTTCAATTCAGGCAAACTGCAAACATCAGGCCACAGATTCCCCTGTTCCATGAACAAACCAAACAGCTTTTCCAGAAGATGCTCAGAAGTGTTTGTCCCAGAGCTGAGAATGTCAGCCTGGAGCCTTGATGCTATTATGGCCTTAATATACCTACCAAGCGCAACTGGAACTAGATCCTCTATGCATAAGCAGAACTGCGAGAAATATCAAAGCAGTCCAATGTAAGACTAATATACTGAATAATCAATGTAGCAATTTAGTGGTTCCAAATATTTGGTATTATTTAGCAAAAACTGGCTTAACCAGATGAAACCAACCAGAGATAGATATTCTGCTAGAATTCAAATTATCTCCACCGGTATTGTCAATCACGATATTTCTTAGCTAAATTCGAGACATTTGTGGCATCCTGTAAAACATTCATGTTCACCATTCAAGCACCCAAAGATGCTCATACAATACATTCTGAAGAAGAGAGTTCAAAGAATAAGGATGAAACTTGACTATTACCCTTTTATCAGCTCTAATAGATATAAAAGCCTTGTCAAGCGTACAGATATCTTTAGCCTCCTCCAATAGCTTCAGATAAAACAGCAAATATTTCCGGATGCAGGTAATGAACTTTCTCGAGCTTTCTGGTAAATTAACCTCAAGGAATTTTTTGTTTGCAGCAATGCCAGGTGTTCTGCGTCTGGTAGACACAAACAACAGGCATAAGAAAACAAATCACAAAGAGAAACTTGAAATCGATTAGGAAAAATGATGGCAAATATAGAACATCGGGAGGTACTTTCCTTTAGCATTCAGAATACTTAACGAAACTAGCTATAACATGCATTTGAATTAATTATAACTTCATCATAAACCATTCTAAAATAATATAAGGGTCTTAGCTAACCAATGTGTGACTATAATGAAAATCTCCTAATGTCACCAACCACCGAACCCCCCCAATCTCTATCCAAGACTTATCTATTCATAAGCTGCCAGCATATTCTCCGTGCTCCTGATAAGGAAATTATAGCGTCTTCCTCCACCCAAAGGTCCACCCAGAAATTATTGTGAGACAAATTTTACAGCATTTCCCTTGTTTTACTGATCTCAAAATCAAAGGAAAAGGAAAAACCAGCAATTTTCTCATGTTAAATCCACTAGCCATTGTAATACGTATAGCGAGAAGAAGATATATCACAGAAATACCTTCCTTTTTTAACCATCCCATCAATCTCCCACATGTTAAATGTGAATGCAGAGCGAGATGACTTAAAACAAAAGGATAGCTCATCTTTTGCCCTTTCCAGATCACCACTTTTGCCTCTTCTGTATAACCCTTGAGCAAGCATATATCTGGCCTTATGAAAATGTTTAAGATCCCCCTCAATACAGGTTTCAAGGGCGGAGAGACAGTCATTATACAGCATGTTCCAAGCATCTTCCATTTGGCGCAATTCCTCAGGCTTCCTCTCTGGATTCATTTGACAACTGATCCCTATAATATTTACCAGAGGATTGTAAACTTCAGGACCAACTTTCCCAAGGATATCCATTACTTCATTCCTTGTTGACTGATTGAAGGAATATGATGAAATAACCTGAGATAAAAACAAATGGTTGGTGTAAAAAATGGTACAATCTTCTAAGTAAACGTAGCTGAAGAGAAAACTTGTCAAAATATAGAATCTAGGTGATCAAATTGACAAAGAACAAACCTTTAAATACTCTAAATTCTGGTGTCCATGATTACAAAGCAACTTTAATCGTGATGCGTGCATCCTGTATACAGGATCAACTGCTGAGGTATTCAAAGCAATAGCCTTATCATAATATGACAATGACCTTTCAGGTGCATATCCAAGCTTTTCACATAGTTTCCCCAGGTAGAATGCATGTGACCAATCCTGTCTGCAGCAGGCAGCCATAGCATCATTATAGCGATGATGATCGAATTTAAGGCTGTAAAACAACGTAAGATCTTCAAGAGAGAGGAAGAGAGAATCAAGAAAGGCTACATCTTTACTCAATCGGCTTAACATTACACTTCATTGGAGAAGGGTATTTATAATCAATATAATTTGCATATGAAAGGAAATAGCTAATCTAGCAAAATCATAGGAAATCACATATCCAATCATATCCCTAATATCAAGAATTATCTCCAAGAATATTCTCTGACAGGGAAATCTTCAATATGCATAATTATTCTTCAACAAAGGCTAAACTGGAATGCTCATAAAAAATCTTAGGGAGGCAAGTAGTATTACTTATTTGCAAATGCTTTCCTAAAATGTTCCATTGAATTCTCGCAAAATTTTGTCCATGCTGCATCCTTTGTGGGTAGCACAGATCGCTGATCGAAGAGAGGGACCACGTTCTGAAGGCTATCATAGTATACTAGTGCCAATAATTCGTGAATCTCACACTGAAATCCAAGGGAGAAAAAATGGGGATCAACACTACATCAAAGAAATACTGCAAAAACAGAAGCAAAATAGTCATATCACATCAAGAAGTTCAAACTCGATAAGAAGTCAATGCTAGGAATATGCCACCATAAGGCACGCTACTGTTAGAAAATGAAAGTTTTGAATTACTCATAGTAAGATATTAGAGCCTCTGATTTGATTCAAATGCCAACTAAATTGAAAGCCCAATCTACACTACATCAAGTGTCAATCTCATTGCAGCCATTCTCTATGGCCCCTTATTACAAGTTTACAACCAGCCATAGGAGAATCAATCAGTAGTAGCACTCATGGATGTGCAATTTCCACTATCAGTGGTATCACCAAATGTAGCGGATGCAAGTAATTCAACAAGGTCTTCAAGATTGCATTGCAAACAGCCTTTAATTTATCGCAGTCAAGACATTCTTCATTTACATGAGTTTTATAAAATGCGCCACAGATTAAGGGAAAAAAACGACAGGAGAAGATATTAGGACAGAATCCACAAAACACTGCAGTCAGACACTCTTCACGTGTGTGAGCTATTTATAAAATTTGCTCCTGATTCAAAAAGACCCACAGGAGCAGATGTTAGGACAGAAACCACAAACAAAAGTAAGCTAGAGAAAAGTTAGAGAAACGATATATATCACGATTGTACAATAAAATAAAACTCTGCCACCACTAACATATACTCTACAGGAAGAAGGTAAAATAGGAACCTGCTGATCTGGTGTTTTGGCTAGAGCCAAACTCATTAGAAGGCACCGCCTACTTCTTCTTCGACTTGTTTCTACTCTTTGTGGTAAAGCAGCATTTTTCCTCCATCCCAAAACATTTATATGCTTACTGCCATCATTTAGCAACAAATCTACCTCCTGTTTGAATGAAGAAAAGAGATTTCCTTCAGAAATATCGCCATGACCAGGAAGATACAACTTCAATAGAAGGGTTTCAACAGTAATCTGCATAAGTTGTAACTAGTTAAGCATTCCGCAGTAAGAAAATTTTACCTCATCATATATATTTGCAAGTCGTTGCCAACTCTCGAAGCGTAAAGGGTTGTATAACAAATCAAACTTAAAAAGGTTCGCATTTTGCTGTACAAATTCTTCACCTTCCTTTGTGAGAACGAAGCCAGGCCACTTATCAGATGCACTCATTTCTTCGGATTGAGCCAGGAAAAAGTATAAGTTCCGATAAACATCAAGATATGGTTCAGAGCTGCAATGAGATAATCATTCATTAACTCAATTAATTCAAGAGATCGTAACTCCGATCAAGCAAGAAGATAAAACGCATCACCTTCCTGCTACTGATTTCTTGTACTGCTTGACACTTCCCGTGGTTGAAAATATCATCTTTGTCATGGTTTGAAGGAACCCATCGGATCCAGCTTCTTCTGAGAGTTTATCTTCACATAAATCAGGATCGTCCAGAAATCTATCTATCGGATTTCCATCCAATACATTTCCTGGAGGTTGTGGGAAGTGTTTGCGTATAGCTCTTAAGACTCTTCGAAGCTTGACTAATCCAGTTTTCTGCCACAGAAATATGCACAGTCAAACAGAAGATTCAAAGACTCTGACTGATGAGCAAAATTTTTGCATTGTAGGACTCGGACACAAGTAAACTTACAGATGACACCCTAGCAGAAGGTAGAATATACTGGAAAACATCAGCACACTGCTCTTTGGTCTGATATTCTCCACGACTAGTATTTTTGTGCGTGGCTAACTCATCTTCATAGCTTGAGTCAGATCTAAGATTTAGACCATATAAACAGAAGAAACATTGATCCAAAGCCTGATCAATTTTCAACTCAAGTTCTTCTCTTTCCTCCTCATTCAGTTCATCCTGACATTCCCTTGATTGATGCTCCCCTACTTCAGTATTCTGATCATAACCATTGCCGTATACCTTTTGGTGTTCAATCTCCTGACTTTTATCATCTAGGGACGAAATGCTGTAGGAATATATCCCCTTAGAAAGATCCTTTTCCAAAAAACTAGTTTCACCGACTTCATCACATGCAATTTCCATATCTATTCCATTTGTCCGTTGGCAACTATCTTCAGACAGCTGCATATTTTGTTGAGTATCTTCCCCAATTGAAGAGTGAAAACACGATTTAAGCTTCATATCCAAGGCCAAAAGATGCTTTATTGCGAATTTAAGAAATGTCCCTTCCTCGCCTGCGCCACCTTCTCCCGCACAGCATATCCCATATTCAGCCAGCAAATCATGAATTGCCACAATCAATTCAACCTATAGTGATAAAATCAGAAGCATGCAGCAAAACAGTCATCACATGAAAGAATGGACGATCGCCAGGATTCTACCTTGTTGGAAAGCACACAAAAGGGGAATGACTAAGACTAACATATTAACCAAAGAAATTATATGCTAATAATGATAACTCACTTGAGTTTTAACATCTGCACTACCATCCAGGTGTTGCAATTTGCAGAACGTAATGGCTGCATCAAGAAAGGCGCCTCTTTGCTTTTGTTCAGTCTGATCAACAGTCATAGACCCACAAAAGGTCCTACAGGAAAGTGTCCTTGCAACATTGCACATAGCTGCCAGCAGCAAATACTGAATATCTCGAATACTGCTCTTTAGAATGGCAACACCGTTCTGCAATAGCGTAAGATAGAATCATATGTGGCATGTAGAAACTGTACACACAAGTGGCTATAACAAACCAAGTGTCGGTATTGATTTATTCTAATCTGTATATCAGATAATAATGGCCAATTATTTATTTTTTTAACAAATTTTTGGTGGAAAAGATAACAGCACACCATGCAAATGCGCCACCAAAAGATGGATAACTCAACACATTCGTGGTGCAAATCTTGCGCATGGCCAATAACACAAGCATGATGTTCAGGAAGCAGTACTCTGTAAAACTAAGTGCAAGGTTCTCTTCCCTGGATCTTCACTTTCTTAACTCAAGACCCCATAGGCTAATAGTACAGTTCTCATATCACATGTATCCAAGATGACATAACCAAACTTCAAGATCCAGAAACAATAGAGCTAAGACATTTAAGAAAGAAATCCACAGATTTGCCTAAAATATACCATTTTGTAAGCCGCAAATACTACTCCTTTGTTATTAAGGGAATTATATACAAATCATACTTCTTCGTTTACTTAAGCATGCCCTCTATTGCGCAATCTTTCCAAAAAAGCCACACTATTTACAGTACAGCTAACCTTTTCATTGAAAGGAGGGGGGAAAACCACAATTCTAACTGTACAAACTGCTCTTCCCTATTAAGTCGAGTAAAAAAAGTGAACTTACACATTCTCCATTTTGATCAATGAATTCCTTGACTTTTGATACACATTGGGAAATTGCCTTTATTTCTTCAATAACCAAGCAATTCCAGCGCTTGGTAAAACTTTCTTTTGACTCTGTTTCAGATGACGATATTTGAAGAGACCCTGATTTTCTCTGGAAGAGTTTACTTGACAAATGTAAGTCATCTACACCAGCTGTTACCACTAGTATCTGCAGCTTCCGCTGATGAGATTTCAAAATGACCTCTAGATCCATTGGTTTTGAGCTCTCACCAGCCTTAATCAATGTGTCTAGGGCCCGTAGCTCAATACAGGTCATCCCCTGCCCATTTTCGCCAGTAGTGACTGAAAAGGGTCCCAGGTCAATGTGCACATCTACCGTACAGAAAACAAGTGGACCCAGCAGGTTAATGCAGTCAAGATACAGTTCTTTTTCAGTCATATCTTTCATCACTTTCTCTAGCAAAAGATCAACCTTTAGCATGTTAATCTCATAAACAAGCCTATCAACTGTTAGCTCTTTGATAGTCGTGCAGTGCGGCAAACAGACAGATGAGTGACCACTATTACTATCTTTCCTTAAAAAAAGGGACAAGGACATGGAAAATTCTTCAAGAGCTTTAGCCTTGTTGCCTTCCAAGAGAGAGACCCGTCCACTTAACCAGAAGAATCTAATCCAAAAAGGACTGTTATTCTCAACCGGTGGACAAAATGGTACTGCATCCTGATACAGAGACACATCAGAAGATAAAAGGTCGGAACCTTGAAAGCTTTCGGCTAAAGATAAACTCTTATTTCGTAATTCACTACATGGATTTGAAGGATATTCCAAAGCCAGCTGTTCGATTATCTTACAGAGTTGATAAGATGCATCAGAGACAAAATCAGAAAGCCCAGACTCCCCAGAAGAAGCTAAACCAATGTCATAGTAAAGTTCAGCAAGAAAAAGATTACATTCCAGGGTCCTGTCCTGGCCCCAGTGTCTTGTCAATTTCTCCAACTCTAAGAATTTAATACACGGATCCAGGTATGTCAGACGTCTAGTTGAAGCCGCTTCCAATAGCAAGTGAGATACATGGTAAGCCCCATAATTTTTTGAAGTTTCTTTCACAAATCTTGTAACATCATAGAACTCCGACTCCACTGTGGTGGCAGTCTCATGAGATACTATAGAACAGCTATCACAGCCACTAGAACCTTTATCATTTGATCCCACAATAAAAGGTTCTAAAAATTTAATGACTTCGGCAAGATTCTTACTAGTAGCGAAGTCTGATCCTTCCTTTCCTGGTTTGCGACTCCTAAGAGTCACGAGACGAGTACTCCTCCTTTCTTGAGGTTGTTCCTCAAAATTACTCACTGCCTTCTCCTTGAAAGTAATTGCTCTTTCCACATCAGAATCACCCTGAGACATACCTTCAGCAACTGAATTAGCATTAACCACTTCATTGTGCAAAGGCAGGACTACATTTTCCAAGATGGAAGGCAATTTAATATCTAAGCATACATCCCCAGATCTATGCTCCTTGTCATCCCTCTCAGAATCACAACCACTCAAAGGAAGTAAAATGTCAAGAAGACCACTGACGATAGAGCTCCAAGAAGCTTCTGCTAAAAGCAACTCCACTTTCTGATTCAACCTCTTGACAGGAGCACCCATGTCAGGATTGTCATCAGCTGCTTTTCGTTTATCAGGGAATTTGAGACGGACGTGTTTAGGCTCCAGCTTATCAATACCTCGAGGAGCAAATGGGACCGTTTCTGTTTCTTCAATGGCACTTTTGACATGCAAAGCACGAGAATGGGATGGCCAATGCTTCAAAATCATGTCTCCCACAGAGACGCATGCAGCCTCATCACCAATTGCTATAAGAACTTCCAGTAGCTTCTCCATGCAATTCCCTGCGTAGGATTTTCATATTTTTGCCAACCATTAGGATTAAAAACACGAGTGACCAAAAAGTGACTAAATAAATCCAAACATAAAAGGACCTGAAAGTGAGGTAGCAAACAAAAAATCACTGCGAGAAAATACAAACTTACAATTGTTGGGACTGCACAAAAGCCCTTGCTCAAATGCCCAACGTGAAATGCTTAGCAAGCCCATTGAACATGACAACGTGCCAAGCTGGTTCCAGACAACAGAATCTTTGGCATCAATTTCTACAGCTTGTATATAACACTGCAAAGCTCTTTCATAATAGGCAGAACCTTGTTGAAGGAAGACTGTAGCAAGGTTCTTCAAAGCCAAAAATCTGCGAACTACAAAATTTATGCTCAAGAAAATACTCTAATTAAAATGTAAAAACTTTTTAAATCGGCCAAGAAATGTTTCGCTAACACAAGCATCGCCTGGAAATTGTTTTCAAAGTATAAAGGAGCACAAAACAGTTGGACGTGTAGCTTGCCAGCACTTTAGGACACAAAAATTTCTTGCTATAAGAAATCAGCGAGTTTCAAACTTAGATGTAATTTGTGAAATGCAACAGCCTTTATGCTGCATCAACTTCATATGTTGAAGAAAGAAGGTTTATTTTGGCATGTCTTTATTCCGCATCAACTTAAATCAGAAGAACACAACTTTCATCCTGCAGCTTCTAGAAAGACCAGAAACTACGAAGGATGCACTAAAATCCCAAAAAGATATTTTGGTACGTCTCCAAGACTTCATTGAAACAGGCTTAACCCTATAACTCGAAGTTGAAATGAAGTAGAGCCTGTATTTATAAAACCTGAGCTGCAAAAGATGACCGTCACTAGCACCAGCATTTACCTGAAAAAAGCAAAAGAAGAAATCAGCAACAACAAGAGTTGCATCAACTCCATATCTTCAAGAAAGAAGTATTACTTTAGCGCTTGATATGAGGGGATCCTTGAGGACAGCTTCCAGCAGTTCACATGCCTTCTCATATTCCTTAGCATGTAATTTGAGAAGTCCTTCGTGATAAGTTTGCGAAAGATGAAATTCCTGGAAAAAGGAGAGACAGCGGCAACTTAGATCGAGAACAGACCTGCTTTGCATTTAAGAAGTGCAATCTTTTATGTAATAACTTCTTCGGTTATCAATCACGCCTCAATGCTGTTCATAGTTGCCTCTGGTGTCAACATACATACATTCTTTCTCGTTAAACATTCATGCCGAACAAAAATATAGATGCTCTAGCCTTGCTTGACAGTGCAAACCCCTTCTGGAGTTTCTGCCTTGTTGAGGACCGCCGCACTCCACGAGTTAACACAACATTCGAAAGAACGAACATTCTTCAATGCGATGCGCGCTATCGCAAAACCCGAAGCGCTTAACTCACAATTTACTCCCGAATCGGGCAAAAATAGAGCAAACCCATCAGCTCAAGATTCGGACTCAGATAACACCAAGGTTACAAATTACATGGCATCGTCAATCAAGACTTCACCAGCGGAGGGTGGGAAAAACCTAAATTCGGCACTTCTTGAGAGGGACATACCTGGGCTTCCTTGGAGGGCGCCAAAGGCTCCCATTGCCCCTTAGAATCCGTATCGTTGATAGCAGCGATCGAGAACTGAGAAAAACAAAAAGGAACAACGAAGAAATCACATCGCAGACTCGCGAAGGTGGAAGCACTTCAAGAAAACGGGTACAAAACAGTTGCCGCCCGTTATCCGTAGATCGTCGTACCATCTCGAGCTCCTTCGACAATTCCTCTAAGCTTCTCCGCACGAGGGGGCGTTGGGACCGTGTCTTCTTGCTGCGACCGAACAAAGTTAGTGGGTGTGAGTTCTGGGTTCTGCTAAGACTTTTGGTTGAGTAAACCGGACGAGGAGCAGAAGGTCGGCAGCGGAGAGACGTTTCTTTCTGGCGCCGGAATAGAATGGCGCGGAACCGCGGAGAACAGCGTCGTTTTGGGGCGGCTAAGGAAGTGGCGGCACCAAAAGAAAAGTTCGAGCCGAAGTAAGCAAACGACGTCGGGTAATCTGCTACTGATGTAGCAAATCATGGCCCAACGACCCACTAAACGGATTTGTTAGCACGAGCCAATTTGGTTCAGCATTTGAAATTAGTATTAGGCTTTAAAATCCCTTATCCTAATGTAAATAGTGTTTTGCTAATTTTTTGACACACTTTGAAGAAATGTAATTGCATTTTAAATGTTCTCCAAAGTCTTTCAGCCCAAAGTACTTTTAGAGGTACTTTGGGAAGTTGCATTTGCAAAATGAAACTATCTTTTTTTTTAACTTTGTATCGCTACAGCCTACCACCCACTGGCGCCATTGATCGCCACTGCCATCGACAACCATTAACTGCTACTGACATTTGTTATCGCCACCTGCTGTAGCCACCGTTGACGACCGCCACCATCGATTGTCGCTACCAACCACTGCATCCGCCACCGATCGTCCCCCGCCGCTCGCCACCTTCCCTGACCACTACCGTTGCCTCCTTCGCAACGGACTGTCGCCCCGTCACCGAACGCCGCCCATAGACCCGTCTTCGCCACTCATCAACCGCCACATTTTTTTTCAAAAAATGAAAATAATTTACAAAGTGTATTTTTCACCAACATTTACTTCAAAAAATTTTCAATGTGTTTTTTAATTTCACTTTACCAAATACTATTTGCATTTTGGAAAAGGCCTTCAATCAAAATATATTTGCATTTTCTCAAAGTTCATTCACCAAATACTGAACCAAACATGCCTTGAGTACCTGTCGATATCGAGTTTCAATTATTAATAATAAATAGCATTCTCTTTTTTTAACTCTGTGTTTGTTCAGCTAGTTGATTATTATAAGTTATATTTTGGTCGCATGATTATTATAAGTTGGATAGGATGGATTTTTTTAGTTTTTTTCTTTTACAGTACCTCGATGTTACGACTTATAGGAGCATGAAAAATATTCAAAAATCAATTTTCCCTTTAGATTGAATTCCGACTATTTTCTGATTTTGGAAAAGTGTGGATTTTCAAGAATGGAAAGAAATCACTAAATTTAAAAATTGATTTTATACATAGTACAAATTAAGAGCGATGCCGTAAATATGGTGATTTACATACTGAATGAGTACTAAATGATATGCCAACTGGTTTATCGTTAATTAAGCACTTCACAAAAATCCGCGACATTATTTGGTAAACTCGTTTAGTACTAGCAAGTGTGCACATGTAGCGTGCATGGTTAATTAAATAAAAAAAAATTAAAATACTAAACATACGAATTATCAAACAATTGAAAGAAATTATTCAAAAGGATACACAATTTATAAAAGGGGATGTACAAAAAAAATGTGGAAAGATATAAATATTACAAGATTTCAAATATTGACTCTCGTCATTTCTGCATATCAAAATGCTGTCTCGGACGGAAAACTTCAATCCCAATATTTAAATTGATTATGGGTAGCACCGGCTTGGCAAATCGAATAAAAAAAGACAAAAAGTTAAAATTAAAAAAAAACAAATAGGAAAAAAAATAAGTTGAGAGAAAAACAAAGAAAAAAGTCAAAAGAAGATTTTCGGAAAAAAAAAAAAAAAAACAGGAGGAGGTATTCGGTAGAATGACACAGGCTTACGTGGCATACATCTATGTACCGAAATCAAATCAGAACTTAACACGTCTTATAAAAAATCAGCGCCCCTTTTTTTCCCTCTCTCCTTCCTCCAGCTTGCGATCGTTCGTGGGAAAATCGAGGGTCTCCATGGTAACACTCGGAGAAGTTTCTTAATGTTCCAGAAATTAATCTGAAGCAGAAATTTATTAGGTAAAAAAATTTTAGAAATAAAAATTCATTTGATAAAAAAATTTATTTATGGAAGAATTTTTAATTTCTGAAATGAAAAATCACTTCTAAAGCTATTTTTACTTATTGGCCTTAAAATCATTTCTTGAATCACACCCACTTCTACCGACCATCGCTAACTACCCCGCACAGCCACTCGCCGCCTGACGAACCCCATCACAGCAGCCCACCAAGTGACAATCGCTGCGCACCGCCAACCCCCAACCACTGTCGTGGTCGTCACCGCCGATCGCCGCCGCCCTCAACCGCCGAAGATTTTGTTAATAATATTTCAAAAGCATAAATTTTCAACCGTTACCAAATAAATTTAACAGCTCAGGTGAAAACAGTTGGTTTACTTAAATCTTTTTGAGGAGAAATAAATAAATCAACTTCTGATATATAAGTTTTAACATGCGCACCCCAAGGCGTCCACAGCTGAGTCATCCCTTCATCATCGTCACTAACAACTATCCCCTTCATCATCGTCATCATTCAAGGCTACACTCGTTCGTCATCGTATATAAAACTGCCTCCATCCGCCAGCTTGCCACAACCTTTACCATTGAGCATGTTGTCTCATTGTGGGTGCTGCACCCAATAGTGGTTCGCTTGGACATGGCGTTGGTGACTTCATCAGTAGGGGTGAGCGATTTTAGGTTTCGTACAGGTTTCACTTAGAGCTTGGAATCTACCAATCTATACAGGTCTCTTATTTTTCTGAAATTTAAAACATATCTTGCATGTCTTGAAACCTAGAACCTATTCAGTCCCAAGTTTTAGGTTTTATTCAGGTTCAACATATATTCTTAGTTGAAAGCTTACAGTGACTAATTACGTTTAATAACCACTATCTACTACTAAGATTTACTAACCATAATTTATATTTAGACACACGAAAAATATGAAATAATAACAAAATAAAAGTCTCCATGAAAAAGCGGTTGAAGTTCCAAATTATACAATAATCATCGGACCTTGTGAAATACCTCAAGATTACATGAAGACATATACTAAGAACAAAATATAAAAACTCGCTCTAGGTTTCGGTTCCATCTATTTAGAGCCTGAAACCTACCAGTCAAAACATGTTCCCTAATTTTATATAACCTACCCTTTATACCCTAAAATCTGGAACCGATTGTACTTCCTTATCCTTCTTTCATAGGACTAACTTAGAAATATGCTCCAAATTAGCGAGACTCTGTCTTGCTTTGGAGCGATTGTCGTGGCCGTCGACGAAGAAGGAAAGGAAAATAATGCGATTTCAGTTAAAAAAATAAAACATATGAAATTAAAAATTATTAAAATGAGTGTATCGAGAAAAATCAAATTGAATTTTTCATACCATATGACAAAAATATATTTTCTAGTTAATTTGCAGGTTTCAGCCTAATGTCGAAAAATATCGTCATTTAAAAAAAATTCTTGAAAAATATTCCAGATATATAATATTTTTTGTGAAACAAATAGATTTTTTATTTAATTTAAATAAAATTCCAAATAAAAAATCGAAATGTTGTTTCTTTGAGTTTTTAGTGAATTTTATCATAAACAGGGAATCAAAATTGTCAACCTAGTCTTATTTAAGTTCCTAGGCTCAGTGGCTGGCCAAATCTTCGCCGAGCACGTGGTCATGGTTATCCTCGTGCTCATGTGATTATTCCGGTTGCTAAAGTCGGGTCAGTTTTGTTTGAAATTATTGTTTTTACTCGATTTGAAGAAACCTTAATTAAAAGGTAAATTGAAGGCAAAACAAAACTCATGTTTCTCTCTCCAGGATGTTCATAAACAAATTCATTTCATCTATTAAAAAGTAAATTGAAGGCAACACAAAAGTCAAGTTTTTGTCCATGGGCACGTTGGCCCGCTGTGGCTGCCGCACCCAATAGTGGTTGGCTTGAACAGAGTGTTGGTGATTTCGGCAGTGACCATGGATGGAGGGATTTAGGTCAACAAAAAAAATCAGTCCGGATCGGATCAGGACCGATGGTCCAATTCCTAATATAAGAGGGATTCGGTCAGATTTTCGATTCCTAAAATTGAAATCGGTGACTAGGCGATCCGGTTCTCGGTTCTAGGCCTAGGACCGTCTTTTTTATTTTTTAGAAGTAAACCTAATGTTTACTTGTTTAGGCTTAGATTTGCTTCGCATATTTCTTTTATTACCTCTTTTCTTCGGAGATCTTTTTTCTTGTCTTTCGTGTTTCTATTTTGTGAATCCACTTTTTGATTCTTGTGATAGACATGAGTGATAAGTTTGGAATTTAAACTTGATCGGACCACAACTAAACAACTGTAATTTTTTTTTTCGCGAACATCGAACATCGACTCCTTAGAACCGCTTGGAAACTGGACCAGACCAATCTAGAGAGTGGCCGGTTTGATCCATGGTTCCAAAAAATGAGAACTGGAAGTAGCGTTCCAATTCCCGACTTTTGATAGAACTAAATTGGATCTGACTGGGAACTGCTCACCCCTAAAAGGGAGTGGGTCAAAGATGGTTTTTGTTTTGTTTTTTTGTCATCACGTCATGAACACGTGTTAATTTATTTTATTGAATTTTAATATAGAATGCATGCCAAGTCAACCCATGACAAGATCGAAAAAAAAATTATGACGTGAGGGCATGAATGTCATTCTCTTCCAGGACTCTATTTCTGGCAAGAAATAGATTTTTTGATTTCTATTTCCTTGACGAGTTTATCAAACAAAAATCGTGTTTGACAACGATATAATTTTTCTATTTCCGAAACAGAAATTCGTTTGATAATATCATAAAATTTATATTTCCGGACGAGTTTTTTCGCTAGCGGCGGCAGAAGGGCGGTGGCAGACGACGATCGGCAACCGGCGAGGGTCGACGACCAGCAACCGATGGCTGCAACGTTTTTTTATTTTTCAAATCTGTCTCAGAAACAAAAAATTTACTTTTTTCTATTTCTCAAATCTCATCCAAATCTATTTCTTAACAAAAAATCTTGTCCGAAAATAAAAAAAAATTACATTGCATTACCAAACACATTTCTTTTTCAAACTTATTTCCTGAAACAAGAAAAAGAAAAACTGAGAATTAAAATGGCATTTTATGCATTCCTATGCAATCACGAGTACTTTTTCAAAAAATAGAAGGAGAAGGGGTAGGAGACTAGGGGTCGGCACACCCGAGTCACCGTGGCCCCTAATCTAATCCTTTAGTTATCCTCCTACTTTTTTTTTTCCTAATTTTCTTTTTCTTTTTCCTCTTTCTTCATTTGACCCTTACCACCGTCAAATGGCCCTCACGTGGCCAGGATCTCTAGACACCGACCTCGCTAGCCCAGGCAAAGGGGCGAGGGTTATCCTCGCAGGCATGTGGCAGGGTAGCCCCGCTAGATCCGGCAGGGGCAACAACCCAAACAGAGGGCAAAGGACACTCTCGTCCAAAGGAGGCGATAGCTGGGAGGACAGAGGAAAAAAAAAGAAAGTAGGTGCAACATTAAAAAAAAAAGGAAAGGAAAAGAAAAAAGAAAAGAAGAAGAAACATAAAAAAGGAAAAAAAATTTAAAAATGCAAAGAACGAAAATGTCATTCGGTCAAGCCTTCTTTTGAAAAAATGATGGTATTTCAACTTTTATTTAAAATAACGTCTATTCTAAACCATTATTTTATAAAATAAAGGTATTTATTTATAAATTTTTCTTTTATATATACATAAAATGAATTCAGAATGTCATCCGAATGATCTAGTCATAACCAATAGAAAACATTGGCGACTTAATAACCAAATGCAATTTTACTTAGATCTCTCCGTGCATTGACCTAGGACTGAATTTTAAAAAATGCACCTCGCAATTTTAATGATCTTTCGTGTTCAACCTCTTTCATTTTTTGTTTGCACTATAACTTATAAGTAGTCCCCTTCGTGGAGGGAAGGCAAGGCACTAGGGGGTGAGCATAATGTTGGGTAATACCTGAAGGCTGAAACCTAAAATCAGAATGGTAAGAAATTGATCCAATTTCAGTTTTAAAGTATGCAGAATAGATTTCGTATTTTAAAATTAAAAAAACCTGTTTCGACGGTAGATTTCAATTTTCAAGTAGGTAAAATTTAAAATATGTAGCAGATTTCTGTGATTTTTTTATTAAGTTATTTTAGCGCACATCCGTATGGATGTGTAATCTAAATCCATTAATTTAAGTATTTATTTTTTTGCGATATTTACGACTGAAACTTTTGCTTTGTCAATATTTCTTTGTTGATTTTGCTTTGTTAATATTTCATATATATTCGTGTCTCATTAAATATGAGTTAAATTGTCATCAATGAATTGTGGTATCAAATAATTGTAGTATGATGATACCGATTATTCAATTAAGAATGCAAGTTGAACATGTGACCTAAATCATTATGCAGATGCAGGGTAGTTGTTTTTATTTTTTTATCGGGTAGGTTATAGATATCAACAAATGAGAAAATTATTCCAACGTATAATTTCCTAAGTGAATATCCAAAATCTGAAACCACTGATCGCTTCATCGCTACAAGAAACTACATGGCTTCATCGCTGCAAGAAACTAACACATAATATTCACACGCATATAATATATATACATATATATCCACAAAATTTGATCACCCATTTATTGAAATTTTCAAAGGTTGCATTTGTTCTGGATAATTTTACGACATAAAAAGATATATTAAAAAATATATTCTATTATATATATTTTTAAAGACATTATTTATATAGCCTGCAATGATCATTTATTGAAATAATTTTCGTCATAATTTTTCGTCAATTATTTTTTCAAATGATATAAAAGGTCAATTTTTATTTTTTTGAAAAACTAAACTAAACGTTCAGAGGAACGCATCCTCAGATTCACCCAAAAAAAAAAGAAAAAAAAAAGAGAGATTCACAACGGAACATAAATGCCACCAACCCATTAACCACATCGTTCCATTCCATCAAGCAAAATCAGAAAAACACAACGCAGAAAACGACACCCCACAAAAACGACACGTCGCTCGTCTTCGTCAGTGAGCGGTACTGCAACTCACGCTCTACGCTGTGCCAGTCACCTCCTGAGCCTTGTGCTGCAGGTACTGCCCGAACTCCTTCGCCTTCTCCTTCACGTCCCTCCCCGTCTCCCCGATCTTCGTCCTGGTGTGCTCCACCTTCTCCTCCCCAGCCGGGCCTTTCCCCGCGAAGTACCTGTACATCCACGTCAGCGCCGTCAGCGCCGCCGCCCCGAAGCCGCCGGACGCCAGGAACCCCGCCATTATCAGGGCCACCGTGATCCCTGCCGGCACGAGGATGGGGCTGAACAGCACCAAGATCGGCGTCGCCACGATCAGAGCGAGAACCGTTCCAGTCAGTGTCAGGCCGGAGAGGACGAGCAGGGTGCCGCCGATTGTCGTCGCCGTCGCGACCTTCACCGCCTGCCGCACGGGCGGGGACGCCTGGTGCGAGATGTGGGCGACGTCCGTCCTGTGCCGCTGGTCCGACATGATGGTTCCGTCGAAAGCTTTTCTCGCTCGCGAAGCTCGTTGATGGAGGGAGATTTCGCTCGAGACTCGACGGGTGAGCGGTGGCGATGCCGATCAATGGAGATCGGGACGAGAGGCTTGTCGCTAAATAACGAAGCCCGGAGTCCAACACGTGACGCGATCGTGGCGTCGGGACGGAGGCGTTTGTCCTCGTGGACACGGTCGGATCGCGTGGTGCGAGTAGATTAGCTTTGCATGGATGATAGTCCACGAGAGAACGACACCTCGCCGCAGGCCCGACGACGGGTGTTGGAGGAACGATTAATAATTAAAAAAAGGAAGCATTTTCGCCCTCGAATATTTCTAAAAAATTCTTGCAAAAACATGAAAGAAAGCTAAATGGTGAAATGAACTTAAAACTTTTGACCCAAAAGAAATTGAACTAAAACAAATTCGCCCTCAGAAAAAAAAAAAAAAACACAGTCACGTTGAGAATCCTAAAATTTCTACAAAAACATTTTATTTCTCAAAATATCTACGCTATACCCTCTAATATTTTGAAACTTTTTAGGTAATTGAGAATGAAATAACTCTGATTGTCAATTGAATATATATATATATATATATATATATATATATATATATATATATGAAGAAAAAGCTAAACGGTGAAATGAACTAAAAATAAGGGCCGGTGTCCCTTAAATTAGCCAATAAAAAATATTTTCACTACACTTAATAATTTATGCTTAAATATTTTCGTGAACGATAAGAATTGTCAATTCATCATTATAATCGAAATGAACCATTATTTTTAAAAATATATATAATAAATCATTCATTTTTGTATAAACAAACCGAGCCCAATACGGATTTGTGCATTTGCCCTTCTCCCTCGTCTTGTCCTCAAACGATGCTTTCAAATTGATTTACAAACAACATTGATGCCATGTCCTATAATTGAGTCCTATAAGGATGTGATACGTGTTAATGATTCTCCTTTCAATAAAAGAAGGATGAGGAAGGCTTCCAATAAAATAGAGTAAGGAACTCTTCGGAAAAAGAAGAAGATTTGTATAGGTTATGATTGCTAGAAACGCATTCTTCATTTCCTATTCTTTTTCATTATATGATAGGACAAAAATTGCAACGAATTTCAAAAGACTGGGTGCAGATTACAAAAGACTACTTGGAACATTCGGAGGTAATTCGGCGGTATATGAAAAGTACCGAGGGTAAAAAACTCGGGGACAGATAAGGGTTTTCCCAAACCGTCAATTGATCTGGGATGGTTAGGGAGCATTGGAAGACACATTCCCATTGGGTCTCTAAAGGCCTTGTGCAAATGCTAAACTATTTGCAAGTTTGATTATCCGGATAAAAGTCAAGATATGATATATTGTAGGATAAAGGGAAAATGATATAGATAAAAAAAAAAAAGTCTATGGATCCAAATATGATTTCTCTTATCCAACTATTTTTCATAAAACCCTTCGCTGTCACTTTCATTCTCCTTCCTTCACATGCGACCCTCCTCCCTAACTAAAGCAACGATAGTTGATAGTCGAAGCGTCTTCTCTGCATCTCTCTTGTTCTCATCAAAAGGTTAAGAGAGTTAAAAGAGTGATAATTTTTTCGATTCGCGAAGGTAAATAATCTCTCTCTCTCTCTCTCTCTCTGGAGATTGAATAAGCATTGTTACAGGCTTTAACAAACGGCTCAAGCCCGGATTTCCAAATTTCGTTTGGATGGATTTTAAATGTTAAATCGTAGCATGATCTGTTCAACGATCTGCGTTAGAAACAGGCTTTAAGAATCAGCGCAGGGACTAATGATATACGGTCGAGCACTACTAGAAAATTTGTAAATCGAGCTTATGTGCTAGGTTAGAGTTTTGACTTTTGATTGTCTTATTAAGAGATCAACTCTGCCAATTAATAGTGTATTTTTCCCGATAGCCATGGGTCGTATCCAGAACCAGAGCACTGAAAAAAGAAGCAGCAAACTTTATTTCGGGGGAGAGCGGACTCATTGTTAATTGCGATGGTATTGAGAGTTCATTTCCTATGTGTTGAAAGAGAGAGAGAGAGAGAGAAGAGTCATTAATAATGATGAATTTATTTCATTTCCTTTGCGTTGGTGTATTTCTAGCAATAATCATGATTCATTATGCGAGATTCTGTGAAAATCTCTTGATTTGAAAAGGATACTGTTTTGGATGATTTTACTGTTTTTTCCCCTCACGATGTTAGAGAAGAAAGTTTTAGCATTCAATTATTAGAGTAGATGTATTTGTGCATGATGTATACGATTGTGGAGTACACTGTTGTTGAAAGGCTCTTCTACAAGCATATTTTGAAGGACCGCATATTTGTTAGAAACCAAGCTCGTTCGGATCACTTTGACTGCCTCATTAATAATAGTGACTTGAATTATGCGGAACAACATAGAATGCATAGTGTTCTTCTTGTCTCACTTAAACTAGTTCAAGAAGAATGTAAGGACAAGAGGTGGAAATGGGTTAAGGTATGTTTGTTATGCTATTACATGAATTAATTTGATAATTTAAAGATAAGGTTATTCCATTATTTTCATGTTTCCAGGGTTGCTTAGGGGCATTAGATGTCACCTATATTAGAGTACATGTTTCGGAAGTTGATAAACCAAGGTACCGAAATAGAAAGAGAGGGGTATCGTGTTAGGAGTTTTACCCAAATGGGAAGGCTTGATAGCAGATTTTAGAGTGCCGCGAGATGTTTTGGTTAAACCAAATGGTATGAAGATTCCCGTTAGCAAGATAAGCCTTTTATTAATATGTTGCATTCATCATCATGTGGGTTTTGACGATTCTAAGAAAATTAATAATGTTGTCATATGTTACTAGGTAATTATTATCTTGCAGATGCTGGATACACTTATGAGGCAAAATTTGGAGATCCAAATGTTTAATGAGTGGAATGCAAGTTGAGGTCACGAAGGAGTTGCATGATTTAACATTATTTAGGAAAATCATTTGTTTCCCATTGTTACAGGACTTGAGTTGTAAGATTTTTTTTTTCCATTGCTATTAGAGTTGAGTAAATGATGCTGATTTGTCATTGAGGCATATATTCCTTATGAAATGTTTGAATTATATCTAAGCTACATGTTAATACCACCTCCAAATAGCCTCCATGATATACCATTTATCTTGCTTTCCAACGAACTGATTACCTACTTGCTATTTACGATTTAGTTTGACTTATAGTAGTTTAGCACTATGTTATCTGTGGGTTTTTCAAGAGCCTACTTAACAAATTCCAAATACTTATAAATAGCTTAATATTATATATAGTTTCTATCAAACAATATATATGACAAGATGTGAGAGTATTCGACTTTAAATAATCAATTCACTAAATAGTGGATGAGAACATGACAAAATCTTTAGATTTCTTATCCTATCACATCTTATCATGAACAAACATCTAGACAATCATGGTTGCGAGCTAGGATATGATGTGTATTATCGTATCATGTGTTTGATATATGTTCATGGTAGGATAAAGGAGATATATCTTGAATAAAAATATCCTAAAGAAGGGGTGAGATAGACATGGATAAGATTTCTCAATAGAGCATAAACGAGGAGAACTAGGTTTGTTTTCTACAACCATCGCTTCTCTTCATGTCCTCTCCGCCGGCAGTTATTGTTAAGTGTGGCTGCCTCTCCAGTAGCGCCAGGCTAGGATTTTCGGCTGCAACGCCGGGTATCTCCGTGATCTCAATCTTTAATCAATAGTTTGGTATAATATGAAATTATGCCCTCGTTATTTGATCGCTTGAACCTTTTCAATATTTGAAAGGGGTTTCAACATATCACGAAGAACTCGACGTTGATCGTTAACTTTCAAAGTAGTTCTCTTGGACACCTTGCATGAGTGCATATTCAACTTGTGAAAAGAGACTAATTCCATTGTTCAACATTTATTTACTTACTTGACAAGACAACGAGCAAGACCAACAGGTCAAAGGATTCGACTTCAATGACCATTGGTTCTACTGGGTCTACTATGTTAGGATTCGTCGTACATTCACAATGAAGTAAAGCATGACAAGAAAGAGAAAATCGAAACATGAGATTTTATCCTGATTCACCTTTAAACTATGCTACGTCTAGCAGATAATTTTATTGTAATTAGCATCTCGCACCTTTCGTTACTCGTTACATCACTCAATTACAAAAAAAAAAAACTATAACAATAGCTATTTATTGATCCAAACTCTAACTACTAATGAAAAATATATGAGTTTAAATAATAAAAAACCTCTAGTGTCTAGGGGATGTTGCCCCTTGAAACCCCACCATTGCGACTCTCCCGGACCCTCGCATGCTCAGTGTAGAGCAGGACTCACATGCTTTTCCATTATTGGGGAGTATGAATCACAACCCAACATGTTCGGTTAATGTGTTGTTTCAGCAAAACATTCGATCTTAGCCGTGCCTTGCCTCTATTTATTCGATTTTATATTTGCAGTTTACCAAATAATAGATAGGACATGACAACATTTTTTTTTTATATCATATTTAGTCATATTCTGACTAGAATGTTCCATAAAAACTCATGCATATAATTTATCACGAAAACACAGGATTAGAAATATAGTTTAATAATTTTTGAAAAGAATTTATTTCAAGAAATACGGCTTCCTATGATTTTTTCCTCCGAAATTCCTCACCAGTCCTATAAATCAACAAAACTCGATACACAATTCTAATATACTGGGCGTGTACTTATTTGAGGTAGGTAAAGCCTACGCATTATTAATCTTTATTGGATTTTTTGAGGCACAAGAAAATTATTTCAGGCCCAATTTGATTTGCGAAAAATAAATAAATAAATAAATATTTTCATAAAAATGATCATTTACATCGCTTAAAATAATCATTCCGATGGAAAATATTTTCATTATCAGCAATAATAAGATTTTTTTTTTGTTATTCCGTTTTTGTAAGCGATCATTTAAAAAAAATATTTTCAAATTCTTTATTTTCGGCGAAACTATCATCACTTATTGATTTTAAACCCCCCAAAAAAAACATCACTTATTGATTTTCTTTAATCATTTTTTTCAAATGAATGATTGTATTTAGGGTCTAATTGTACGA
This sequence comes from Rhodomyrtus tomentosa, assembly GCA_028455895.1. NCBI lineage: Eukaryota > Viridiplantae > Streptophyta > Magnoliopsida > Myrtales > Myrtaceae > Rhodomyrtus > Rhodomyrtus tomentosa. The sequence goes on from JAPCWY010000004.1 coordinate 41,712,335, forward strand.
AAGAAATATATGGAGGGCCCGCTTGAGCTTTCTGCAGAAGGTTAGGGCTAATTCTGGTTAATTCCAGAAGGTGCCCAAAGGGCAAAAAAAAAAAAAAAAAAGCAACCGATTACAGCGTGTCCACCCATGCCTAATAAGCAGAATATGATTGGTCTGTGAACGTCAACACATCATTTCGGCGACAAGTCATATTAAATTTCCAGACGAGATTTGGTAAATTGATATTGAAACTTTTTTCGCATTTTTCAAGTTCTTCTCCTCCTCCTTCAAGAAAGCAGTGGAAGAGGAAGCTGAAGCGTGAAGGTCGTCGGAATCGGATTCTCAGTTCGCCCAAATGTCGTCTCCGGCAGAGTAATTTTCCTCTCCATGTCCTCTTCCTTTGCTTCGCACGATACATCGTGCTCGCGGTCTAATATTGCTTTCGTCCGCATCTGCATCTAGATGCTGTCAACTCGAGTACCATGTAGTTTCATTGGCGGTCTTGCTGTTTCTTTGGAATTCGTTGTAAAAGAAATGATTTGGGAGCTTTGAATGGGGGGGGGGGGGGAGGAACGGTGGATCACTGGGTCTTGCTTGAGAGTTAACTGGGAATGCTCGAATCGTGGCTTTGGAAGGTCCTGCAGTTTATTCCGGGATTTAGGCTTATTGAAGGCCGACGAGAGAATTTGATTGCATATAGGATTTGATAGGAAAAACATTCACGCTAGTGCTTGGATGGATTTTCTGTGAATCAGAGTAAGGCGAATCTGCTTGTTGTAAGTGGTAGAATTAGGCTAGGTTCTGTTCAATGGCGATAAGGAATAGACGACGAATAACGTTACCGAAATGGATACAAGTATTGTCGTTTGTTAATGGCATTGTCTTGTGGAACACAACTTTTCTCATGGGATCACCCTTGAGAAATATCTGGGAAGCTGCTGGAAATTTGAAAAGTTGTTGTAATGGATGCTATATTTAGGACATTTTGACAGCACTGTCATTTTAGTGCCCAAGTTCATGAGGTTAGGAGCATGTCTGCATATTCGATCATTGGGCTCCCTGTTCTGAGACAGCAAGTGCACTAAAATTTGTCTCTCATTATGAGGGCCTAAGAATAGAGCTGGTCAGTTCGATTCCACTTTACCCATGCCGAGTTGTTAAAGTTCACTGTTGTTGTTGTCGTTGGATTTTAAAAATATTGACAACTTTGTACCAATTTTGAGTAGATTATTTTTTTATCGGATTTTGACCAGTTGACCGGTGTTGCAGAAGAACGTCTTATATTTCTCTCCACATCTGTTTCAGATTCTACAATTCTCTTCCGCCAATAAGCAAAGCTTTTGGAACCATATGCGTAGCAACAACAGCAGCGTATCATTTGGGAGTGTTCAATCCTTACTATGCTGCATTACTGTACGGACCAGTATTCAAACAATTCCAGGTGTGGGATATGTCTAAATGAGTTCCATTCTTCTTCACATATTTTATCAATACATCTATTTTGTTGCGTGATTTTCTTAGATATTTCTGCCAGTAAGCTTTCATGTTTATACCATATTCGCTACGATTGTAACCATATCACGCACTTGCCAGTTTTGTATTCCGAAGAATCTCAGCACCTTCGTTATCATTTTTTTTTTCGAGAAACAGTCTAGTTCTTTGAAGCTATGTAATATGTTCTGACCTTTTAGCAGGAAGATTCTGGCTATTGCCTACCCATAAACAACCAGGTTGTTTTTAAGGGAATGAGAGTATTTAAAGTTTCTTAAATCAAGTGAGAGACATGCCATTTCTAAAATCAAGTGAGATAGACACCATCACTCGATAAACAAGGAAGGAATAACCATGCAGACACTTATTTTATGGTCTGATGATACTGTTTGCAATTAGTTGGTTTCTCAGAGTCCCTAATGAAGTTTGTCTGTATCTTCATCTCAATTATTTACTTATCATTGCATTTCTTTTGCGTCTTTCTTTTCTGTCTTTGCTGTAATGTTGATTTTGACATACCGTTTCCACTTGTTTGTTTCTCAGGTTGAAGTTGAATGTCTGACATACACTTTTTTCATTTTGTAGGTCTGGAGGCTTGTCACTAATTTCTTTTTCCTAGGGAAGTTCTCTGTCAATTTTGGGATTCGTCTATTGATGATGTAAGTACCTCAAAGATTGTTACAAAGATGTACCTCGTAAATTGTTGTGGTTAATCCAATACTCATGATGTATGTGCCTGCTCGATTACTGAGTTTTGGAATTATTATCTAGCATTATAGACTGATAAGTCACACCATACCAGTAGACATAGATATCTATTGTTGTGGTAATTTGGGCTAGTTGGAGAACTTGAAACCTATTTTGTGTTGTTTAATTATGTAGACAGCTATCTTTCATTGTTATAGTGCCAGATATGGAGTTCAACTTGAGAAGGGCCCATTTGAAAGGCGAACAGCAGATTTCCTATGGATGATGATTTTTGGAGCATTCTCCTTATTGGTCTGCATTTTCTTTAAACAGTTGTTGCGATTCTTGGTTTGGACCAGTTAAATGGGTGATTCATCGGTCTTTTTGCAATTAATTTGTCCTTTTAGGTTTTAGCAGCCATTCCTATGCTGTGGACTCCCTTCCTGGGGGTTTCCTTGGTTTTCATGCTTTTGTATGTATGGAGTAGAGAGTTTCCAAATGCGCAAGTCAACATTTACGGGCTAGTAGCTCTGAAGGTATGTTTTCAGCTTCCATAAAAATGGCGGTTTTTCACTACCGGTATCATGTCAATCATCATCGTCCCTCGGTACAGAATAAGAGGACTTGCTTTACTTTGTTCTGCAGGCCTTTTACCTACCATGGGCAATGCTTGCGTTGGATGTTATATTCGGTTCACCTATATTACCAGACCTTCTTGGCATCCTTGCTGGACATCTCTATTACTTCCTGACTGTGCTGCATCCTCTTGCTGGTGGCAAGGACATGCTAAGAACACCAGGATGGGTGTATCCTTTTGTTTGCATCATATCTAATTAGGCAAGAAGGTAGCCGAAATAAGGGCTAGAGGTATTTTGGGACTTCTTCCTTTAATACAAGTATCTGGTTTTCCAGTGAGCGTTATTAGTCAGCCATCTGATATCAATATAGGAAGATTGCAAGGAAGTATCGTACCCCATTGGTCTGGCAAACATCCTTTAGCTGCAAAGAAAAAAGGGCCATGCGGAACCCAGTCCTTTCTTAATGTCTTGAGGTTGGACAGGGTGGGTGATTATGATTAGCAATTGCAGTACTGATACATCGCATGCATTTATTGTGTATTCCATTCGGAGTTCGAAGGATATCATGGTTCCTTGATCTCCGTCATATTTTCTTGAGCAAAGTTTCTCTGAAAAGACGTCGTCACTGGTACAATGTCAAAATGTGTTTATTTTGCTCTTTTAGATAATTTAGCATAATGATTAGATTTTATGTCTGCTTCCATGGTTTGATAGCGTAATGCATGCAGAAGGTAAAGGTAAAGTGGGAATTTTAAATGGCCCAATACCTGTTTAATTGGAAATGTGTTGTATTTCGTCACCATTAGAACTTGAAACTGCATCATAACAATTGTTACACATATATACAATTATGTTCTAGTTCTGTCTGAAAAACTAGAGATTGGACTTTTGCACATGACTCTAAATCCTTGCGATGGTTAGCTCCTTGACATGGAACAGACTCAAGCTTGTTGCAAGATTGCGATTGGGACAGCCGGCGCAAGTTCGCTCGCAGCCAGAGAGGTCAACCGGGACGGCTTTTAGAGGAAGAAGCTATCGGTTGAACGGATGAACTTTTTTTTTTTTCCATGGTAGCTTGGAAAGTGATTGTGAACTTCTGCTATCTTCTTCTTAGTAAAATAGCATCAGCAGGAGAACCAGAAAATCTTTTTGTAAGGAGCTAGGCTTAAGTCAGTAATCCATAGAGCTGATTCTTTCGCAGCATGCATTGTAACATCAGTGGTCTTATAGAACTTTAACATCGGTGGTTTTGGAGTATGTGCGCTCTCTCTCTCACTCTCTCGCTCTCTCATTAGTAGTTTCGACGAAGGACATTGACAATTTTTCCATAAAAATTTAACAATTAATAAAATCAGTTCCTTGGATTTTTGAAGGGACACATAATTAACTGAGCTGAAATCTCTATTGCAATAAGATCAATGGTTTATATCTCGTTAACGTTTTCGTGTTATAAATTGCTTTGTCGAATCGGTCGTGCTCGCCCCATTTTCGTGTTTTAATAATAATAATAACAATAATAATAATTTTTTTTAAAGAAATAAAAAGGAAGGAAATGGTCGAGCAATTATTCGGGGGGAATGATAAAGTTGGAGGTAAATTAATTAATAAATAAGCGCCTTTTTGGAAAGGTTGGAGTGGGTCCCGCCCAAAAAGAAGGACAGAGCACCTTAGAATGAATGATCCACGCTGGATATGTTGAATGAGTGAGAGAAAGAGAGCTTGCCTAATCAATAATCACCGACGCACACCCACGCACGCGCTCCATCGCTAAGCTTAATTGTAACGCAACCCTCTCTTCTCCGCTATATCTCTCCCCCCATTCCCTTCCCGTTCCTTCTGCGGCTCTCCCACCCCAGCTCAATCAAGCCCACCTCGCCTCTCTCTCTCTCTCTCTCTCTCTAGCGATCGCGGAACTAACGGACGAAGATGTCGTGGCAGCAGTACGTGGACGAGCACTTGATGTGCGAGATCGAAGGCAACCACCTCACCTCCGCCGCCATCGCCGGCCACGACGGCACCGTCTGGGCCCAGAGCTCCAACTTCCCCCAGGTTCATCCCCTCTCTCTCTCTCTTTCTATCGCGACGCGCCTCCTCGTTTCGGGATCCGTTGATTGGCTATTGATTCTGTGTTTTCTTGTGGTGGTGGAGTGTCTCCGATTGGTTCGTGGATTTTCGTTTTAATCTGTGATCTCGGCGGTTGTTGCTTTTGTTTGACGATTATTGTTATTATTATTTTTTTTTTGTTGAGGAATCGAGTGTTACATGGGCGGAGGAGCAAGATCCATGCTAGTATGATTATGATTCGATCGGTTTAGTGCATCGGATTTGACTGTGGCTGGTCAGTAGGGGGTGATGGAATTTAGACATGTCTGTAGATGGACTTGATCGGATCAGCGACCGTGTTTGTGCCATACAGCTTTCTGGAGTTATGTCAACACTTGACATCCATATGGAAGTTTGGGGAGGCGTTGATGAATAGTGTTATGTTGCGCGTTGATGTCGTTTGGGTTCGTGTTATAAAAGAATGGTTCGCGGATAGTGGTGGATTGTACTTTGAGGTTAATTAGTCATGACTGACTATTGATACTTGAGCTAATAAGATCCAGTAAAGGAGAAAGTTGGAGGTATAGTTTAGTTGCTTTAAAGGATTAAGCAGAAGATTGGTGGTGTGTTTTCTCCAGAGTCGCACAATTTTATCTGATTAGCGAGTGCCATATTGGCAGGATTTATGAAAAGCATTATTTTCTCAACTGCGTTTCATCAGGTTATACCTTCTTTTGCATAGGGCGATCTAGTCAAAACAAGAGCATTGTACATTGGACTGAACTGACACGATTACTATGCACCTTTACATTCTGTGATCTTCCTTATCTTAATCAGTATGATTTTAACTTTTATGGCCGTGTGCTTTGATGAGCAGTTTAAGCCCGAAGAGATAGCTGCAATGATGCGTGATTTCGATGAGCCTGGGACGCTTGCACCAACTGGATTGTACCTTGGTGGCACAAAGTACATGGTGATCCAAGGCGAACCTGGTGCCGTTATCCGTGGCAAGAAGGTAAGTTTGGACAATCAAGGCATCACATCAGATGTCTATCCTTTTCATGTTATATCATTGAAGAGATGTTTTCTTGCTTTGTATCGGATTTCAACTTATTGCTTTGCTTCCAAGTGGCGACAGGGGGATATCACTTGAATGGATTTTGTGATGCTCATAATCAGTTGACAGTTTGTCACAGTATTTGTCTAGCTGAATTCTACAATTGTATCAAAGCTCAAATCTTGCATATAATGAATTTCAACCACAAACTTCTGTTAATGATGAAGGGAGTATGATCGCCCTAAATTTCCTTTTAAACAAGCCCTCAAGTGGTTTCTGGTTTTACTAGAACCATTACCAATTTTTGCCTCTTACTTTGGAACGTGTAAATGTGCTTGACGTGCTATTCTTTTCGTGGTTGCTTATGTGTAATAAATTTCGCATCTCTGACTGCTCGGTCTTCTGATCTTAGCAAGTGCACTGTTCTCTGCCATCTCTTTTGCTGATGGGATCTCCTGGTGCTGCTATATTTGGACATTATACTTCTTCCTCCCTCACTCCTTCACATCACTAAGTTGATATTATGCGATTTCAGGGCCCTGGAGGTGTTACAGTCAAGAAGACGACTATGGCTTTAATCATTGGCATATATGATGAGCCTATGACTGCTGGTCAATGCAACATGATTGTCGAGAGGCTCGGAGACTATCTAGTCGAACAGGGCTTTTAGGCGTGTCATCGATGCATTGTGCGATTTTTCTTCTTTTGGTTCTTCCCTGTTTTGATTGGAAAAAAGTCGTGGTTTGTTCCCCTTTCTTTCTGGAATATACTGGGCTTGAGTGTGTCTACATGGAGTTGGAGTTGGAGTTGGTTGCAGTTGACGCAGTTTCTTGTTTGGGCACCTGGAAACCTCTGAGTACAAGAAGGTGGCTTGTTATCCGAGTGGTGATGCTGATATTTATGGTTCTCTTTGTTGTACGAAAGCCTTTTGTCTTTAAGAGACGTGCCGTATTGTCCGACTACACAATATACGAGCATTCTGTCCGTCTCTTGAAGATGAAAACCGAGCGATTTGACAAATTTTGACCCGAATCGAATTGATGCGACTGTTGGTAAACACGAAAGCGACGGCTGAGTTTTCAGCAATATTCAATAAAAAATTAGATTGTCCTGCGATATGTCTTGCGAATTTGATTTTCACTCTCGTTCGGACAGGTGAATTCCGACGTGGTCCAACCCGAAACATTAAGGCGAGGGAATTTGACTGATTACCGGGCCACATGGCGTGCCCTCCACCTGTCCTAATAAAAAAAGGTTTGGAGACATGCTCCATCCTTTTGAAGTCTTCGGTTCAAAGGCGTCGATAAAACATCCACGGTACCCTGGATAAATCCGTCACGCATGGTATCAGCAGTTGCGCGGAAGGAAGGTCAGAATTGATGGTGCCCCTAATGTCAGGCCGGTTGCTTTTTCTCAAGGAATCAGTGGGTCGAACATGTGGCCATATGAACTTTCAATTCAAGAGTCACTCGGCCAGTTATCCGGTGGAGAGTTTCCTAACAATTGGGCCAGCTAACAATTTAAATGACTTGCACGAGAGAGAGAGAGGAATTCTACAAAATGATAATCCTTCTACTTTTACTCGAAAATCAAAATCGTCACTCTACTACTTTTTTCAAAATCGTGGGTCTACTTTTTAGAAATTATCACCGTTAATTCTCCCATTATACTTCTTCACTTGCTAGTCAATTTTTGCTAACACAGGCGGCATATTAGGGGTGAGCAAATCGAACCGATCGGATCGAGATAGGTGGTCCGATTCTCGACTCTAGAAGGCGGCGATTTGATTTGCGATTCTTAAAATTGGAACCAGTAGCTGAGCGATCCTATTCTCAATTCAAGGGGCATCAGATTGGATTGAACCGGTTGAGTTTTTTTATTTTATTTTAAAGTAGCCCTAAAGTTTAGTAGGGAACTACAACATAGCCACTAGGGAAATATACTAGAGTACAGTTCATCAGCCATCTGCAAAAATCTCCGCGCAATATATATCCTAACCTTTTGCAAATATACCTCAATCCTCGAAGAACAACAAGAAATTTTGAAAAGCGAATCAACAATTTAGTATCATCTCAAAGCACCGGCGTTTCTGACCCCACACCCCCCCCCCCCCCCCCCCCTCAAAAAAAAAAAAAAAAAAGAAGAAGAAGAAGCAGCGTTCCGAAGCTCAATTATATGGCTTCTGCTAGGTCAAATGGGAAGTCGGTCCTCTAAGAAAATTGCTACAATAGAGGGTGCGGAATAAATGTTGGAAAAATAATGAAATGGAGTAATAATGTAATCGGACCTTGAGGCGTGTAATCACTCTTTTTTAGGATCAATTTGCCCCACAAATTTGCTATAGGTTTCTGGCAAATTTCCTTCAGTATGCAACAGAGTCACTACGAGAATACTAGATAGGAATCTCAGTAAAGCTCTCAAAAATCTCTATGAAATAATAAAAATATAGCTGTCTCTCTTTTGAAGAAAAACGCATAATGAAAGATGAACCTAAAAACTGAACATATATACATACACACATATATATATATATAAAAACTAATAAACACATCTCTAGATGCCTAAATTGTCCATGTACAAACGCACATATTCATGTCCGAAATATCGCACCAATTCATGTCGAAAAATTGCAATCCTGACATGACCGTTCGTGATGATAACGTCCATTCGGACACAACTACTGTTCGTAAGTGACAGTCATTTAGACACTACTATTCGTAAGTGGCAACCGCCATTCTAACGCAACTGTTCATGTCCGAATAGTTACAATTAAAAAATATATAATAATCGCATCAAAATTGCGCACCCGTGATCCACTTGTCGATTTCTTTATTTTGAAAGATTAAAGTAGAATTCTAACTAATAAATTGAATTGTACCATTCTTTCTATCTTATGTGGGATTAAAAATGGAAACATTTTTTTTTTACAAACAAACTTCACCAAGACATGAGAGTAAGTCCCAGCAATACTGACAGTGGCAGGAGCGATGGTGATGTAGATGAGTCTAGTTAAGGAGCTTCCACTATAATGCTTGATGAGGTCCTCGACCAGTTGAGCCGAAGGTGGAATAGAATCAATGCAGCACAGGCCCTTAGGCTCTTACCAAGAGAAGATAAGCTGCAGGAATATATAGGTGGGGGAAGCAGGAATCAGACATCAGTAGTTTTTATGCTCGAATGTTTCTTCTCTAGAATCATCTTGCATATGTTTCTCTAGGTTGCCATTATGTTTACTTCGAACTCCCTACCCAAAAGCCTAATGTCATGCACGATTCCATTTTTTGTCACGATCATATGTTGAATTTAATGCTATTTTGCTCCATTTTTTTGTCATGTTACCGATCCAAGGAACCGTCCAGTTCCCGAACTAGACTCTGGTTCCCGATTGTTGAGCAGAATCGGATTGGATTGGGAACTGATCATCCTTACCACGGATTAATAAAATATGTGTGTAGTGCATTTGCTCTCAACAATATAAAAGAAAAAGAAAAATTTGGGGGGAGGGAGAGAGGGGGATGGGCTTCCATCACGATTGTAGTAGCCACAGGCCCACAAGCTTGAGCTCTAAGCTTACAGAGATCACGGTTGTTCAAGCTTGAGCTCTCGTACTCTCGATTTGAGCTCACAGCTTCCACAACCACCTGCGCTTCAAGGTTGTCATGGCTATGGTCGTGGGATTTTTTTTTTTTTTTGAGTAGCGAAGCTCGAGATCATGGCTGCTCGATTTGGAGCTGTTACCAATGATTACTCGAACTTCGGAGCTTGAGTCATGGCTGCTCAGTTGATGGTTGCGAGTGGATAATGAATCATAGTGAATGCTCAATTATGTGGATTTTTGATTAAGTAAATTGGAAAAAGAAGGGAGAGAGATCACATTTGTTAAAAAAAAAAAGGAGAGCTTAACGTCACAAATTTAATAACAAATATTCACATTCGAAAATACTTAATGAGTTAACGTGATGCATTTATCTCGCGAAATAAATTATTTAATTTTTTCAAATTAATTACTTGTATCGTCTTTAATAATGTTAATGAGAATTTATGTTTTTAATATTCTATAATTAAAAATGTTTCGCTTATTCATTTTTACTAGCTATATTAGTGATTGTTTTTAGGTCAATATTTTAAAATTATATAATTCTCGCAAATTAAACGTAGTTCATGGTGCCACTCGAAAGAATGCCCAAGGGAATTAGAAATGAGAATGTACAGAAGGTATTTGCGGCCGAGTTGACAGTGACACCATTCCTCCCCCGAAAGAGTAGACAAAACAAAACACACTTCCATTTCTCACTCGCATCCATCTCGCACTCGCCGTCTTTAAATTACCTGGTCCATCGCGGCGAAGCTGTTGTGGGAAGAAGAAACAAAAGGAATGGGGATTCCATCAGAGATGAGGGATTTCTGGGTGAACAGCCGGAGGGTGAATTCTTTCCTGATCGCTTCTCCAGCTGAAGAACGGAGGATTCAAGCCGCTCGGAATTGCACTCAAGGTCTCTCTCTCTCTCTCTCTCTCTCTCTCTCTCTCTCTCTCTCTGTGATTCTGTTTTTTTCCATTGGTTTGATTTAATTTCGCTGGAGTACCGTTTGTTGTTGATCCTGTGTTTTTGGCTGATAAGAATCGTGGCGAAGTACAAGGTCATGGATGTATCGAAGAAGCCGATTGAACTGGCTTGTTCTGTTAATCTCGCTAGTCGTTTCAAAAGTGCTGCTTTTACTTGTGGGTCGTGGTTTCATCTCACTATCTTCTACAATGTATTTGCTGATTGGTTTGGTTTTTGATGCGATGGTGGTTTGGATTGTGTTGGATCTTTGATATGCAGAGGGTGTCCGCGCTGGAGCGAGGGCAGCTGCTATCGCGTGCGTTGCCACCGCCGTGCCTACGGTAATGGGTGCAGTTATCTCGAGATAGTTTCGGATATGTCCTGCTTGCCTATGATTTTACGCATAAAATGTGGAGGTCTCTTGAGATAGGTTCAGTTAAAGTCCTGTTCGGCTATGATCTTGCATGTAAACTGTGAAGATCTTTTGTGCTCTATAGTTGCTAGAAAATGGGGACATTGTTTTGATCGCTTAATTGCCGGTTATAAGTGCTGAGATGTTCCTTCAATGTTGAGTGTCTGAATATTTGCGTATGATACACTCTGCAGTTGCCAATTCACAGGCTTCTTTATGGTTTCTTACGAAAGCTGAAGTACTTCTCAATATTAAGCTCTACTCTTTTTTAAAAATGAAAATTTGGCATGTATTGACTTAGTGATTTAGGATTTACTTAATTCTTATGATGGATCGCATAAGCTCGGGCGAAAAGGAGAGTCATTGTCTAGGTTTTGTAGCTTGTGTTCACATAAAGATGGAGCAAAGTGGTTGCAAAGAACGGTGAGATTCGCTTCAGTATCACCAATTGCTTATCCTTCATACGCTGTTGTGGGGTCTGTTGATTTCAAATGTCTGATATATTGTTGCTTTTACAAGCCTGAAACTTGGTTTCCTAAATATCCTTGCTCTGCATAATGATACCTGCGCTATCAATTGGACTACTTTGTTGGTAGGAAACTTCATTTTGGCTATTTCTTGTCATTTTATTTTAGAAATTGTGTACTAGCTTAAACTTCATAATAATAATAATAATAAAAAGAGAGAACTGTTTTCTGAAGATAAAAGATGCTTCCGTAAGGAGAAACTCAACTATGCAATATTACATGTTGCTTCATCAATTGGTTATGTACCCGAACAATCAAATCATCAAGTATAAGCACGTGGTATTATGAACGTTTAATCCTGCGAGTGTTGATGTTCCTTCTCTATTTATGTCGAGAATGCGCTGAATGCCTAGAACTGCTTTAAGCTCCCCTTGTGTATTCCTCTGTTCGGCTCCTGTTAGGCTTAATCATTGCTACTAGTGTTGATATATGTGCGGCTTCCTTCCTCCAAATTTTCAGTTGGTCACTTGTCGAATGGTTCCTTGGGCAAAGGCGAACCTCAATTATACTGCACAGGCACTCATCATATCAGCAGGTATTCCTGAATTTACTTAACCATAGCATCTGAAATATATAAATATAGATAGTCCAGGGCCAAATACTCTGTATCATGTGAAGCTTAGTATGAATGAATGAATGTTGTGTTGTGAAAAACTGAAATCTTATTTTTGGTTCGACAGCTTCAATTGCTGCATACTTCATCACTGCTGATAAAACCATCCTAGAGTGTGCAAGGAGAAACACACATTACGACAAAACAACCTGAGAGCAAGACTACTCAAGAAGTGATGATTTGTTAGCCCCTGGTGCTTGCCTTTATCAAAAGGTGGTGCAACTTGTTCTTGGTAAGCTCATGAGTGTCTCTTGCACATGCTGGGAGTTTTTTTTTTTTTGGCCAGACTGTAATAACATATTGCGCTGCTGCACTTAAGATGGGAAGAGGCATTTTTTTGATGATTGTTGCGCAGTGAAATTCTGTGCGAAGTTGATTTTGCACTCCAAAAAGCTCGTTTTTACACATGGAAGTTATTCTCTCTCTCTCTCTCTCAAAAGCCCGGGCGCACTCATGTGCGCACATGGGCGCAAGTTCTTTCAATTGCATCTCGTAATAGTGAATCAAAATTGCAATCAGGTGGCAGACAAGAACTTCTGCTTGATTCATAATAACAGGAAATTTTATAACCAGGATTTCTTCTGCTTGTGTTATCTTACCCTGAAGCCTGTAGTAAAACACTTGTGCTAGTAAAAATCAAACAGAAATTGGTAACAGTGGGCATATGGCATCTAGTACATTAATTTGTGTGATCGTTGGAGAAATCCCTCAATTAGGTTTTAGTGAGTTGAGTTAGAACAGATTGTTTCATTTCTATTTCATCCATTTTGCAGTTAGCGGTGACTGAAAATTAAGGGGTGACGAAGAATTTAACTTGCTGCTGGGTTCCAGCGAAGTCTTGACCATCTCATCGGACTATGAGTCTCCAAATTATGCACAACTCCCTTTCTGAATTTGTTTATAAGGAGATGAGATCGATCCAATATCCCAAATGGTCTTCATTTGAGGCCTCGTCTATTCAAACCGTTCATCCACGTGAATAAAGATAGTTATGAAATCTATAATTGATGTATCAATGATTCATCCAAATGGAGTAGACGAATCTTGTTCCGTTATAATGAGAAGCCATAACATTGTCTCTTTCGAACTTCAAAGTCCATTGAAGAATTCAACAGGTAACAAGGGCCGTAAAGAATGGCAAAAGGAATACGGTGAATAAACCTAACAAATTAAGAGTCCCCAGAAAGTCATGAACCGGTTTGAAAAATGACCGAGAAGTATGAAGCTTATTTAGTTGACCATGTTCATTCCATCGCGTGCACTGTTGAACACTTCTCTGTTCCTCAAGAGTAAAAAATAATAAGTATGATCCAATGGGGGAAAATTGGGGCAGCAACTAGCGCCATGAAAAGTAGACCTGACAATTTCTGACTTCATCCTTAGTAACTTCTGTTCGAGCCTCAGAAAGCATAGCGATAGATTGCATCAGCCACGCCATCTTCATCATTGCTAGCACCAATTACATTCGCCACGGCCTTCGTCTTCTCTGATCCATTACTTAGAGCAATGCCAAGAGATGCCAACTCCAGCATCTCTATGTCATTTTCCCCATCACCAATAGCCATTACCTTTAAGAGAGAGAGAGAGAGGGAGGGAGGGAGCATTGTCAATAAGTTGATAAGATTCCTACAGGAGGACCAATGGACAATCTCATTGCCCAGGAAAGATGAATTTTTTTTTTTGTTGGTGACCCGATAAGACAAAAACAAGTTTGGCAATCAAACTATGCTTTATGTAAAGCTTCTTGATAGCCACTTTCAGGTCTTTCTCCACTCGGCATGATCCGTTTGTTTTAAGGAAGACTATTTCCGGAAAATTGTTTTTCGAATTTCGGGATTTAGAGGAGGAAAAATTAATCGATTCACGAAAAACATTTTCCATTGACTAAAAACAACTAGCTAAGATAGGAAGAAAATGATTTCTCCTTCCGGCAAGAAAAAAATCACTTTTCCTAAACTATCAAGCAAATTAAAATTAATTGTTACGTGCATTTGTTTCACTGAAAAATTCATAATGAAAATATTTTGAGTGGAGATCATAATTTTATGACAAAGGTTTTCACGAAAATCATTTTCAAAGAAAATAGTTATGTTTCTAATTGTTTGGTGATTTAGGAACAGTGATTTCCTTTTTGCGAGAAGGGAAAGTCGTTTTCCCTCGATCTAAGTTTGTTTGGAGTTTATGGAAAAACGTTTTTCATGGATCGATTAGTTTTCCGTTATCCAAACACCGAAAAGTCGGAAAACAATTTCCTCGAAACAGCTTTCATTCAAACAAACAGACCCTGAAACTAACTTCCAATTACCCAAAAGAAAAATTTGTTATTGAAATTTTGCTTGTAGAAATTAGAGACTTTTTTCCTCTTTGATTAAGACAATCAGCTTCCTCCTCGTACGTCTGGTTGTTATAATAAAGAAGCAAAAGGCAAAAGTTTCATCCTAACAAAGTTTGAGAACTCTAGGCCACAGATCAAACCTTACATTATTTACCCCACATTATCTTCAGTAATTGGCAATGGTAGCAAAAACTCCGAAGAAAGAGAGGAGAATAATCCAAACGAGATAAATTTTGTGAGTGGAGATCTACCTCTTTTGGAGCAACCCCTAAATGATCGAGCAGCATTTTGACCCCACTCCCTTTAGAGGTTCCACAGGGGACAATCTCCAGCATATCAGGCACAGCTTGGATGACATTAGCACGAGCTCCAGTAGCTTCTGCCCAATATGGACGCAAATTTGTTGCCACTCCCTCAGCGGTGTCCAAAAAAATTATTTTCTGCAAAATACCACAAATAGGCAGATAAAGGATGCGTCTCAGGCAGGCAAGCAAAAGAAGAGGTGACCTAGGACGGTATAATAGGATGGTAAAGAGGTCCACAAGTATGGTTCTAGCTGGGAATAGTGCTTGTGAACAGTAAAAATAGTACTTCGGGGCTCAAATTTCATATATGGACACAGAAATTTGAATAGAGCTTGTATAGCAGTTTCAGCTGAGAGTATTGGAGTGAAGAAGTAATAAGGAGATTTCGATGTTGAATTGATCTTAATGCATGAGTAAAATGGTCAGATCATATTTGTCAGTAGCTATTTTTCTAAACATACTACTGCACCTGTATATCTGCAGTAGCCAGGAGATCCTCAATCGATGGCATGATCTCCGCCTGCAGACATACGAGTTTATCATGTGCAGGGACAACCCATTTTCAGGCATGATTAAAAAGGATCTCAAAGATGCCACCTTTGGCTCCTTGTATATTGTATGCAATGAGTCGACAAGAGGGTGTTCAAATAGTGTCAAGCAACGATCCTCACAGAATGCAATAAGTGGAATTCCATGCTCTCGAGAGTATATAAACGCCTGCAATATAACTTTGAGTGACATATTAATAGTAGATCAACCGACAACAACAAGACGATGCAAGTGGTCAGAGCTTAAACTGATGAAACATTATAGTCAACAAAGGGAACGAAAAAATCGAGTAGAACATTAGCACCAGTCCTGCTCCAACCTAATTGTTTCTCTTATATTTTAGTTCTGTATATTAGATACCCGATGCTTTTTTACAGTCAAAGACAGAAAAAAAGAGATACCTCTCGACACACATCAGGCTCTAAATTTCTTCTATAAATTTCTCGTCCTTGTCTACCATAAACAAGCAATCCCTGCAATTGTAGAAAGACAAGGAAACAAGATATGTGAAAGTGTCAAAACATTCTTCATATAAACCTATTTCTACCTTCTGTAAAGCTAGGACTGATGGACCAAAAACACAAATAGATGTTAACCTGTACGAAGACACCAGGAGTAAACTGAGAAATGACCCCATCTTTACCAGCTAAATCTACCGTCTGCAAGATATTTATGACCGCCGGACGTGCCTGATCACCAAAATCAGACTGAGATCCAATAACCAACAAAACAGAGTAAGGGTTTCCAACTAACAAAAAAAGAAAAAGAAAAAAGAAACAATTTGAAATAGTGTCTTGATATGATAAATTGAGAAAACGTATCATATAAAGACTATTGTGTACGTGCTACTGTTTTCCAACAAATGATAAAAAGAATGTCAAACTCCATTATGTTCACACCTTTCCAGTAGCTATGACCACTTTGACACCCCTTGACAAGGCCTCCTTCAGAGCTTTTGCATTTATTAAAGAGATACGACTTTCACTGTTCAGCAGTGTGCCTAGCAATTTTTGTCAAAGATACCTTCACAAGCTATGCTCACAGAAGAAGGGACAAGTAGAGAAACATGGAAGGGCTGTCTCACCATCCATGTCACAGAAGACATAGCTGAATTTTGGTTTATAAAAGCGAAGACTGCCTTCTCTTTTCCTGTCTTTTGGCAAATCATCTGTAAGATTGCCTTTGCTTTAAACTAAAATGGGAAGCAAGACCGACTTACATACAAATACAACATCTTAAGACAAGTAACTAGGCTGTCAATAAATCAACTGGTTAAATTACCATCATCTGGATTCTCAGCACGTAGATCTGTGTCAGTCTTAGTGTCATATGCACTTTGGATTAATCCTTTTCCTTTCCAACCAAGGTTTTTTAGAAGAAGTTCCTCTTCCTTCTCCATTTCTGCTTCTGCCTCTTCGCTCAGTTCATGATCAAAACCCAAAAGATGTAACAGTCCGTGAACCTGCAAAAATGCAAGGTATATATTTAACACATCTCGCCTCTTATTGGTGCACTCTTTCCCCCAATTCACCAGGTTGAGGGGATCGGTATATGTTGCTCAAGCGCATCTTATTTTCCTAACAATTTCTATGAGTAAACACAATAGATAGTCCACCCATGCTTACTCTCTCCCAGACACTGCCCAGCTAAAAGGAGGAGGTAGAGAAATGGAAAAAATGCTTCACTTTTATCCTGTTCATTGAACTTCAAATGCATTCTTATTGTAAGGCGGTTTACATCATACCCTCCTCTCGATACAAAATCACAGCTAAACTTGAAATTACTAACCCATTGAGACCTTGAACATTGCTCAATCTAAGGCAGTCCATTGGCAGTAAAACTGAAATTATGCTATCCTGAAGCAAGGTAGCTCAAATAACTGATTTATGAACAAGAAAGGCGTCTGTCCAAGGAGGAAAAAAAAAAAGAATGGGTTAAGAGAGAATGGGAGATGGTCTCATTGGTAGATGCCAACATTCACTAGTAGCTTGGATCGAGTCTCATCATCATTCATTTGTTTTAGCCTTCCCCACCTCATCTATTATCTAAGCCAAGAATGAAAGCGCAGAAAAAAGATGGGTTAAAGTGTCCACACTAACCATTAGGATTCGTATCTCGTCAAGAAGAGTGTGGCCTCTTTCCTCTGCTTGCCTTGCAGCAGTTTCAACAGAAATTACAATGTCGCCAAGCATAAGCTGTAATTGGTGGAAATATGTCAAATATCCATCTATCGAGGCAGCTTATCCGGCAAATAAAGCAGCATTCTTACTATAGGGAGCTTAAGCCCTGTGACGTGTTGTGACATAGAGAGAACATCAGTGGCATGGTCCTCGCCTCTCCACTCCTTGTTCAACTTCCGAATAAAGTCGTCATTGCAAAGGAGTACAGACAACTCCACACTTTGAAATCCACCAACATCATCTATAGCAGTGTCTCTTGTTTGGTAATTTGCATTCTTCAAGCCGTCAAATGCTAGTTTCATTGCCATTGGAACATTTAGACGTAGTAGTTCTGCAATACTCTGAAAAATGCAAATGAAGGTGAAACTGCTTCTCTGGAAAATGATAAGAGATAGGAACGGTACAATGGGAAAGAAGATTGTCCCTGAAAACATAGAGTTACGCATGTTACATCAACGATATAAGCAGCAATAAGTAACAAAATGACGCATCACTTTGGCCAGTATCAGATACTGGACTCACCCTCTACTATCGAAAGAAATAAGTTCTACCACTTCATCCGTTTCTCCTCCCACAATTCTACTTCTTCATCTGTTGAATAGAGAAAGTAAGCTAGAACTTCTAAACGACATAATGCGCATCATAATCAACCAGTGTCTGCCTGAGTCCCAATCTTTAACTGAGGGTCGAGCTTCAGGAACTACAAATTGAGTTTAAAAAAGGCAATTGAACTCTACAAAACCAATACTTGCATAGGCAAAAGTACCAGAATTTCAGGATCATCGGGTAAGTCCTCTTCGATGCAAATGCTGACATCGAGCTCGAGCTCCCTCTCCTTGCTCTTCGAAGCCCTCCTCCTCACCTTCCTGTACCCTCTCTGCGACGCCCAAACCCTGCCACAAACACCCGACAACTGCTTCTCATTCCCTCCCCAAAAACACCAGACTTTATTCCCAAACAGCGAAGCTCCCAACGGAGACGACGACGGCGCCGCACCGAGACAGACGGTCTGGGAGTGAAGGGCGGAGGAGGAGCGGAACGAGGAGGCGAAAGGGACGGCGCGCAGCAGGGCACGCGCCATCTCGGGGTGGGGACGGCGGAGGATGCGGAGGAGGGAGGAACGACCAGCGAGCATAAGCGTGGACGGGAGCTTTGGGGAAATGGGTCGGGGTGTTTTCAATTTTGTTTGTTCAGTCACCTTGAAAGAGTGTGTAATAGCAAACTGATCGAGCGCTATTGCGCCGAAGATAATGAATTTCTTGGCCATGTTGTACTTCACATGTACAAATAAATGTTTTGATGTATTAAGTGTAAGGCCATATATATTGATAGATAAAAATTCTATTTATTTGATGAATAGATAGATAGATCGAAAGTGTCATAACTATATTTAACAATAAAATATTAGGAAAATCTCACGTACGGACATTTAAGGGTGACTGACTCTAGGCAAACCTCTTGGCTGTCTCTACACCCCTACCTCCTTTATCACTGAACAATTATTTAGGGGTCTTAGCTGGTGATCTGAGCTGTATCACAAGGCAGGCTTCGCGGCTTTCCAACTCTAGCATCTGCCAATGTGATTATTCCACTTCTATAATAGGTTAGGTAAGGTAAGCCAGTCCAGTTGCTCTGTCAGTCTGTGAGAGAGAACCGGCTTTCGAAGAACAAAATCTAGGGTATATGGAAAGCATTAGCATCTGAATCTTCATAATCAACTTGAGAATCAACCGACACAGGCACATGACGCAGAAACTGAAGTCGTTTTAGATGCAATGGGGACGAAGTCCAAACAGGATACCAGCAGAGTCTGACATCCATAGGAATATCGAACATCCTATGAATATACTGTTTACACAATAGCACACACTTCTCACTCACTCTTTTATAAATAAGACTAGAGATTAAAGTAGAAGGCTCATAGGGAATGTATGCGTCTCGTCGCAAGGCTCGTTTGGAGTTGTGAGTCATAGGGCGCGCTTTGGGTAGGCAGTTTTATCCGATCAAGGGACGGGACACAAGGGTCTTAGTACTATCCAGGTGCGAAGAACCCCAGAGGTGACTGCAATGAGCAGAGATCTCACTCACTGGCCTAAACGACGAGCAAACACTTGAACGTGAGAGCAAGGGATCACCCGACGAAATCCCTCGCGGCTCCGTTTCAAGATGAACAATATAAGGGTTTGGCGCGAAGTGAGAACTAACTAAAGCTAAAATGTAGGGTGAAGTAGGCAAGGTTGGCTTGTTATCTCAAGGGTAAGCTCATCATGCTCGAAAAGGTCTATTCGATATAATAACGCTTAATGCGATTTATCAATCTGTTGATATATTTCTCAAGCTGGAGCTTGATCTTCTATTGTTGAGTATGTGGCAGTTGGTTCGGATGCATATGCCTATGTGTCGGTTCAATCAACGAGCGGGATCGTGTTGCCGCAGTGTTCTTTAAGTCGACGTTTACTCTCCAGATCCCTAGTTATAGTAGGTGTTCAGTGGCAGGGGAACGGATCACTCATTCTCCCATTGGGGATTGGTGCACGAACGACAATTACGAACGTCACACATCCGCCGCCTACCTACCGTTTTGGTGGCACCAGCGATATTCAGCTAAGGTAAGGAACTTCGTGTCGCGGCTGCTCTGGCAAATCAGCAAATTTCTAACGAGATAGTTAGCCGTTAACTATCTGAGATTGTGATTCTCACAAAAGAGTAGAGTAGCACCATAATGTATAATTTCTAGATCCGTGAGTAAGCATTTCAAAGTAGTGTTTTTAAATTACACACGTATTATCTGGCATATTAATACATCACAGTATCACGAGGCGACATGAAACAATAAAAATACAAAGACTCGTAAAAACTCCCCCACATATCCTGAAACCTGAAACTAGGCATTCTCACGTATTTAATTCCCATTTCTATATTGACTCGTATTTTAGGTGAAGGGAATGCATTGACCTCCTGCGGCTTAAGGGAGACTGAGGTTTGAAGCTCTGTACCTTGAGTAAGCGGCAAACCGACCCAGAGATTTGGACTGGAGACTGCTTCCCCCACCCCGGGCTCCGGTCCTGCAGAGTTTGTTGAAGGGATCTTGGCTCCGTTTCCGCTTCTTCTCTGAGCGTGAGAACGAGGGCCCGAACCTAAGGGCGAATCTGGCGGCAGCGTCGCGGCACCCTCCCGACCCTCCACCGCCGTTAAAGTGAGCTGCGATGCTGCATGGGAAAATGGAAGGGCGACAACTTGTCGTGGCAGCTCACAACGAACAAGGACAGGTTTTGGGCATGTTGGATTAGGAGTCTCCCTGCAACAACGTTACGAACGGAGGCACAATGCTGCTTGGGAGGCCTGTGTAATTTCCTAGAACAAGGGTCGACTCGAAGTTACGTCCAAACTGGAGGCGATTCTTAAAAAAAAAAAAAAAAAAAAAACGTCATGGCGGATTTTAACTCGCGTAGGCATGCCTAAATTACCGCTATCAAGAAATATATTTTTTTTCTTCCTTTCTTTTCTAATTTTAGATACGTCGCATTGTGAATTTATCGTACTGCGAATTTAGTGATCCATGATTTAAAAGCAATCGACTAGTTTTGATTATGTTGAAGTACTATAAACGAAATTATATATAAATCTTAACGTAAATATTTACGTGCGTCAATAAATTTTATACATATTACATTGGACAAAATTCATGAACATACTGATTTCCTCAACACATTTTAGAAAAGAAGCAGGACATTTTATTAAGCAAAATCAACGATTCTTCGGACAATCTTTCTCGCTTTCCAACCAAGCGAGCTTTTTCACGAAAATTGTCAGCTTAAGCCGAAGGGGCAAAACGAAAAGTGACAAAATTTCATGGGGTCGAAGCGTAATATATTCCAAAAAGGAAAATTGGAATAAAGAGAGGCGGATTCATTTATACGGAAGGTAGTGGGCGATGACGGACGAGCACTCGGCACAAGGGGAGAGGGAAACGAACTCGAAACAAGAGTAGGACGAGAAATCCGTACACCCTTTTGCAGGTGATCTTCGCCGTGGCGAACGACGAGCGGTTTCACTGCCATGGGCGGTTAACGAAGAAGCGAGCCTTTCTCCTTCGCTCGCCCGGGAGGGAGCTTTGTAGAATCCAGAAATGGAGGATCGCAGGATAATCGAGAGGGAGAGGCAGCAAATCGAGCAGATTAGGGAGCTCGATTTCGAGGAGTTGCAGGTCGAGGAAGTCGAAGACGCTCACGACTCGTCGGACGACGATCGGCGCACCGCGTAAGCATCAGCGTCTCCCTCCTACTTCATGCTGTTTCAGTAGGTTTTTCCGAATCAATGCAAGAGGCCGTTTGCGTTCGCCGGCGGTGCTTTTTTGGTGTGTCGAGTTTTGTATCCGTTCATGTTCAACCGTATGCTAATCTTGCAAGGTTTTGGTGTGTGCACTTAGTTTTAATTGAGATGCTGCTGTGAAGTAGTATGTAGCTTCAGTATCTTCATGTGTCCTCTTATTGTCCAGTTACCGGTTATATTAGTTCTTGCCCCAGGATTAGCTGAATCGTATATGCGATTCGTTGCGATTTTTTTCCCTTTCATTCAAGTATAGCAGGAATCGGTAGTCGCCTTGAAGATAATAGTGGCGAATTTATTATATATATGCACGTTGGCTAGAATCTAGTGATTAGAACCTATATACAAAGTACTGCTTCGATGCACTTCACATTGATTGGGAATCAAGAGAAGTTTTAGGAAATTTTGCTGCCTTCACTTGCCGCTGATTTGAGATATTTTCTCTGCTCCACTCATTTTTATATCCTTGATTTGGTTATCCATAGTTTAATGGACTGCAGGGTTCATGATGGGGCAAGTGTACCTAGTGAATTTACCTTCAACCCCAGTTTGGCTTCGTTGCATACGTATCTCGGCGGTAGGAATTGAGAATCCAGTGGTTCTCGCCACTTGTAGTACATACGCAGTATAATGAAAAGTACTGATGGCAGTTGTGTCTTAACAGAGGTTGAAGACACCCACCACAGTCTGGCTTTCTTGGATGGTGGTGCCATCCATCAGTTACCCTTGCTCTATCTCGAAGGTAGTCCTTTACCTCAATTTATATGTGAATTATTTATGTTGTGTTGTTCATTTCGATGCGAAAGTGGATTCAGAGGCTGAAAGATGCAATTAAAATATTTTTTAGTCCATGTAATTAGATGCTCTGCTTTTTTTTAGCAGTATTCTGCACAATGTTGATTGGGAAACATGAGCTTAAATTCATCCTAATTGAGGTAGCCAATTTTCGGGTAACCTATTTAGTCACAGCAAAACAACTAATCCAAATTCAACTTCCTTCCCTGGGAAATATCTTAAGTGGAACGGTTGCTATGGCCCAGCTTGTCGAACTATCTCTATGAACCAGAGAGAGATTCTCCATTCAGGTGAAGCAATCCCTCTTAAGTCCAATCAGGTTAGTTAGTTTCTAGGGTTGGAACCTGTAGGAATTCTGATACTTTTCTCCATGATAATGAAGACCTTTGCCTGCTTTGGATGCATGAAGCTGTCAAGCGACGGGAAGAAGTAAAATTCACATCTCTTCTATCTGTCCATGTTTTCCTTTAATGGTTTTGGTCCACCATGTCAACTCACTTGTTCTGTTCCGGAAACAGATGCACATGCACATCTTCTGTTCTAATCTAATCTCTAAGACACTGCTTTTATTTGACGTCAGGAGTTGTTCTGTTCCCTGAAGCCATCCTTCCTTTAAGAGTTATTCAGCCTAGCTTCATAGCTACTATTGAGAGGGCATTAAGCCCAATTGGTCGCGATAATCCTCTTATGATCGGTGTGGTATGTTAAAATTTGACTTCTGTGAATACTGAACTTGCGTTGTGGATTTCCTTCTAATTTGAAAAGGCTTTTCAGGTTCGTATCTGCAGCGATCCTGAAAATGACAGGTTAAGGTTTGCAACGACAGGGACAACTGCTGAGGTAATTCTGCCCTCTCCTCTTGAATCCTTATTCATCATCTACTCCTTTGACTAGCTCAAGTTTTCTGGCGGGCACTGATTTTTTTCCTATTGCATGCAATTATGTTGCAAACCTTGATGCAGATTAGGCAATACAGGAGACTGGAAGATGGTTCGCTTAATGCGGTTACTCGCGGTCAGCAACGTTTTCGCCTGAAGCGATGTTGGATTGATGCAGAAGGAGTGGTTAGAACTTAGAACACTTTTCATGTCCTTGTTAAGAATAAGAAAAATTATCAAATGGAAGCATCCTTCAACTTTTCATTTCTGCTGATGTCATCTCCTGGCCTACATTTCTTTAGGCATGTGGAGAGGTGCAGATTATTCAGGAAGATTTGCCACTGAGGACCCCACGAGATGCCTTTGGGAAGTTGCCAAGACCAAGTGTCCTGAGAGACAATTATATTTCAAGAAATCGTCCAGAAAACTCTCCGGCTAAATCATTAAGCTTTACTGATGAGGATGATGACTCAGAAGCACATTCAGAAAATAGCTTTGAGAGTGCACTTTCGCTTCCTGAACGTAGATTGCATCAATCTGCAATTAATTGTTCTTATGGATATGATGTCATGGATGAATCAACGAGCAGTGATGATGAGAAGTTTGTTTGTGAATCAGAGTTCCAAGAAGGAAGATCTCATTCTCATCATCATTCTGATGAAAAGATTTCTGGAAATGCTAATGGCTCTGTGGGGCAATCTCACAAAGGGTCGTGGGGTTGGACCCAACGGAAAGCTTCTAATAGCAATTATGGTATTCCTAGAGCATTCTGGCCACACTGGGTGTATTGCATGTATGACTCATATATCCTTGCTCAAAGGGTAGCAGGTACTGGCTTATGTTCTTCTTCCTATCTGATATCTTCAAGGCCTTCTATTTTAAGCAAGACATTACTGCCATTCAAGCTGTATTTACGTCCTTTTACATATTGCTTTGATTATCAAGTCTGTAAGTTGAAATATCTGGTGAAGTACTACCTCTCTTGTTGATATGTCCAAAGTGTTACCAGACATTATTACATCTTGATGCTTGAACTTGCAAATGGAGGCTTCTTTCTTTTCCATGTGAGAAATTTGGAAGATCTAGTAAATTGACTACTATTTGGCAATACTACAGAGTCAAGTGGTGCACGCAGGAGGTGCATTTTCCCTATTCTATATTTTACATTTTATTCCAACAGAATAAGTAGTTTAACATTTTTGGTATAATTATTCCTAGGAAAAGAAGTGGAACGAAACTAGTTAAATTATAGTCCTTTATTGCATCCTCACTGGCCTTTTTTTTTTTTTGGTCGGATCCTCACTGGCCTTAATGACCTGGGTTTGTTGCATAAAGTGCTGACCTTTTGCAGTGTTTCTGTTTCTTTATGCCATTACATTTATTAAGCTGTATTTTATGTTGTGATGAGAGAGAATTTTTTGGCTTTTGCCACTTGTCCAATGGTTGCAGATATGTGGAAACAGGTAGTTGGAGCACCTGCGATGGATGGTCTTGTAAAGAAGCCGGATCTTCTTTCATTTCATGTTGCTAGCAAAATTCCTGTTTCCCAATCTACTAGGCAAGAGCTTCTGGATATTGATGGGGTAACCTATAGACTGCGGCGGGAAATTGAGTTACTGGAGTGTTTTGATCGCATCCGATGTAGAAGTTGTCAGGTAATACTATATTGTGATATCTTGGCAATTAGGGGTTTGCATGGTAACCATTCTGATTCTCTGATTCTCATCCCAGAACAGTAAAAAATGATAATGCTGTTTGGTAATGTAAATAATTCTGATTCTGTTCCTGGAATTAGTTTTAGAGTAAAATCCAGAAACAAAAAAAAAAGTAGGTTTTGGAAAAAGAATCACTTTTGAAAAAAACAAAATAGGATGAATCTCATATCTCTCACTTTTCCATTTTAGTTTTTTCGTCACTTTTCACTATACCTAATAAAAATAAAATAAAATAAAATAAAATATAGAAAAATTTTAAAAATTAAAAAAAATTAAAAAAAATCTCGTCAAAATGGAAAAAGCTTGGATTATTCTAGTTTGACCTTATTTTTATAAATTTGGATCTAAATTTTATAGATTTTACTTTCCTACAACAAATATTATAGAAGATGAGGGCATCTAACATCTTTTTATGTATTTAGACAACGCAACATTTAAAGAAAAATGAGTCCTTAATATGGGAACATGTCCATGCTTCATCAAACTTCAGACATCATATATTAAATTTTATGTTTCATTCATGACATGCTAAAAAAATAATGTATTTTAAATTATTTTATGTGTATTGAAAATTAGTCTTCAATATAGGATGAAATTTTACAAATGAACTACATAATTATTTGACTTAAATGAAAAAATAGGTAAAGAAACAGTTTTTTGAAATATAAATTTTGTGCAGTTATCAAATAGGTTCTGATTCTCTGAAACTCATCCAGAACCAGAATAAAGTCATTTTAACCAGAATCAGTTTTGAAGATCAGAATCAAAATCAGAATGGTTACTATGCAGGCCTTAGGTCGCTGAACTGGTTATTCATTTTTTGGGAGATAATTTGTTTAACTTACTCGTTACTTACAGACTGTTATTGCAAGGCGAAGTGATATGATGGTAATGTCCAGTGATGGTCCTCTTGGTGCTTATGTGAACTCACATGGTAATGTACATGAGGTACTGACCCTCCATAAAGCAAATGGCTTAGCACTCATAGGGCGGCCTGTCACAGAATACAGCTGGTTTCCTGGGTATGTCATCCCTTTGTCTTCTTTTACACATTCACCTTTGAATGAACTGTAAAATAGGAATTAGCCTCTTAGCCTGGGTCTTGTTGAAAAGCTGAGGGAAGTCCCTTCAAGATGGGGTTTGTTGGCAATGGTAAACAACTCTGATGGGACCGCCTGACTAGAGAGAAATTAACTGTGTTCAGTGCCCCGAAGTTCTTTGGATTAGGTTGTGTTGTCTAGCATCTTCGATAAAATGTTCACGGCAAAAATGCTCGAGAAGGAAATTGAATTTGAGAATTGTCTACCCTACAGATTCTCCCATGACTTTGCTTGCTTTGCCCTTAGTCCTCAACTTGTTTGTTGAAACCACCTATTTACACTCATGGAGCATGCTTTGTCCTCCCGACAATATACCAAAATGGGCTATGTAGAGACTAGGGCCTTCCCACAGAACAGTTGATTTAAAACTTGCTTCTGTTTGTATGTTGAAACAAGGATTGGTCGGGATTTATTTATTTTTTATCTGGTGATGAGATTTCTTCCAAAGATCAAGCATGTGAGAGGAATGAAGTTGGGATGAAGAGGAGTCAACAGGATGCGGTCAAACCTGTTTGTTGGAAAGTGAAAACGAAAGAGATGTTGATGGACCATTTTGAACTGTCTTTACTCAAATACCCAGAGACTCGGGGGCCAACTATTTTTTCAGTCAATAAGAGAGGAATAGTATCTGAAACCCTTTCTTGTATAAGTCAAACTGTGGTAGACAATAAACTAACCATCATTTTGCTGTGGCTAAAAAAATGTCAGGACCTACAGTTTTATAACTGCATTTTCATTAGGCAATTCTCACATAAATTGATAAATTCTTGTGCAAAATGATTGCAAGCATGGGATGCTGCCTAGGCTCAACTGAGTTATAATGGTTAACAGTAGGTTGCGTTGCCTACGTTACATTTGCCTCTGCTGTCTCATGTGTAAACTCTTTTGCAGGTATGCTTGGACAATAACTAACTGTGCCACTTGCGAGACTCATATGGGTTGGCTTTTTACGGCCACAAACAATAAGCTGAAGCCCAGGTTGTTTTGGGGAATCCGAAGTTCTCAAGTTGCAGATTCAAATCCTTGAAGGGCGTATCATATCATTCAGCGGAGAAGATGAATGTGGCTATAGTACAGGTACATGTAACACTACGGGGTCTTTTCTTTTGCTCCGTTGTCTCGGAGTCAGATTAAGAGCGTGTACTAGTGGAATGTTGTAAAGTGATTCCAATGTGCGTTATAATGGACAAGAACGTTTCTTGGTTTAGCCCTCATTTCTCGCTTGACGAGAACCTATTTGGTTAAGAGGAAAAAAAAATAAAAAAGGACATGGGTACATGAGATGGGGAGTTAATGCAGTGTGATTACAATCGTCACAATGCGAAAATCACGAAAAGTTGGGAGGACTCGCCTGCTAACAGTTGGATGAAACTTGTGACGCCACGAGGTCAATTAGGTTTAGGGGTGAGCGGCTGGGTCGAAGTTATTGGGAATTGGCCCGAACTAGACTTACTTTGGGCATTGGGCCGAACTAGGCTTACTTAGCCGGCTCAAGGCCAGTTCATAAAGGAAGAAATTCAGTTTTCGGATCTGAAAATTGGAAACTAGCTCAACTGTTTCGGTTCCTATGGAAAGTTGGGAGGACTCGCCTACTAACTGTTGGATGAAACTTGTAATGCCACGAGGTCAATTAGATTTAGGGGTGAGCGTCCAGGCCGAATTTCTTCGGGAATTGGCCCGAGCTAGACTTACTCAGTCGGTTCAAGACTAGTTCATAAAGGAACTGATTCAGTTTTCGGATCTCAAAATTAAGTACTAGCTTAATTGGTTCGGTTCGTACGAAAAAGTTGAGAGGACTCGCCTACTAACTGTTGATGAAAATTGTAATGCCACGAGGTCAATTAGATTTAGGGGTGACCATCCGGGGCGATTTTTTTTTTTTTGGGAATCGGCCCGAACCAGAGTTACCCAGCCGGTTTAAGGCCAGTTCATGAGGGAATTGATTCAGTTTTCGGATCTGAAAGTTAGGAACCAGCTTAACTGGTTCAGTTCCTGTTTCTATATGATGAATTGGCCGTTTAACTTGGGATCTTGTTTCTAAATTGAATATGTTTATCATATTACCCTCAAGCGAAAGAATTATATTAGTAACGTATACAATTTATATGTAACAAAAATAAATAAAAGGCTCGGCCGGTTGCGAGGTCAACATGGTCAGCTTCCTACTTCATAAATGGGGACCCGATCTTGACATGGTACGCCTGAGGTTTGAGGTCTGGAAATTATATATCTTGGAAGACTTGAAACTGATCACTACTAGACAGGAGCCAGATACGTAAGAACTTAGGACGCACATGATAACATTTCTCTTCCGTAACTTTATTTCTGGTCAGAAATAGATTTTTTAATTTCTATTCTCTGAACGAGTTTCTTAACTAAAAAATGTGCTTAATAACGATACAAATTTTCTGTTTTCAGAACAGAAATTCCTTTGATAATAGCACAAAATTCTCTTCTTTGGCTCTATTTCCAACGGAGGTCTGCCGGCCGGCGACCAGTGACGAGGGGGAAGGAGGAACTTGTTTCTTCGGCGGCAGTGGCCGCAGTGAGGAGGAAGGAGGAACTCGTTTCTTTTCTTTTTTCTTTTTTTTTTGGTTTTAGAAACAAAAAAGTTACTTTTTTCTACTTTTCATTTCTCATTTAAAACTATTTCTGGATAAAAACTTTAGCCCGAGAATAGAAAAATTCAATTGTATTATCAAACATGTTTATGTTCCAAATTTATTTCTCGAAAAAAAAACCAGGAAAAAAGAAATGTTATCATGCGCATCCTTAGTGAAGAACAACTTTGGTTGGGCTTACTTAGGGCAGTTACCAATTCCTCCCTCTCAGTGCATACATAAAATAGAGATCTCAAATATGGACGGGGCGAGTCTTTAAGCCCATGCATGGTAACATTTTTATTTTTTGATTTTTTTATCAAAATTTAATCTGACAGAGAAATTCGTTTGATAATCAACCTGCTGATTTAGAAAGCTATTTGATTAAATATTTTAATAATGATAAGATTTTGGCTTTTTGAAGTGGAAATAACATCTGATAGCGTTTTCTTCCAATATGGAGAAGTAAAAAAAAAAAAAATCCTTTCACTCTTTCTCGATCCGATTTCATCCTCTCTCGTACATCAGTCTTCTCTTTTGCCCACAAAAGAGGTCAACAGGGGAGCAAGGAGCGAGAGAAGCAAGCGTGCTGTGATGATGTCAGAATTTGCACCTATTTGTATCTATTTAGTGATTAGTCCCCTTCTCTCTATCGTAAGCTCCGTCACTCCATAGTCACGCCTCCGCCTCCGCCTCCGCCTCCGCCTTCACCTCTGCCATCGCCTCCCGATTTGCACAACCGACGACCTCAAATAGCCGTTGATTGCGATTCGCCCGTCCGAGCCGATAATCTGTACATATCGCCATTTGGAGACCCATCTACAGCCACGGATCCCGATTACCCCCTTCGAGGAGCCTCTGCTTCTGCTGTCGCCTTCCAAAAACCCATCAGCAGCTCCGATTTGTCTTTTGTGTCTGAGGAACTCAGATCTGCGAGGTTAGGATTTGCTTCGTCAAACTTGTTCCGTGTTGTCTGTGAACGCAGTTTCAACTTTTGTGTCCGATTTATCTTTTGCGTGTTCTCTGTTGGGCTTCAATCATCTCAGTCATTATTGGATTTACTTGTCGTCGAACGCTTCTATCCTAGCCAACCAAAAAAGAAAAGATTGATATTTGACTTGTTTGGGTCCTGTGTCGTTCCAAATTTCTCATTTTGGGATGGTTGCCCTCGGCTCTAGATAGGTCATAATTGAATTTACTCCTCGTCGAATGCAAGTTCTTTGTACCTGTAGAAGTTCAAATTAGGCGATACTTTGTTGGGGTGGTTGTAGTATTCATTCGATAGATGTTTCAGTTAGGAATATTACATAAGCTAGTCTTGAAATTGAATGCGGGCTGACAAGTTGCGGTGGTGGTCTGTTTATCGTGAGCCAGATCGCGAGCTTGTAGGGAAACTGCAGCTCTATAAAAATTACTCAACCAGTTCCAAAAACAATAGTCATCTCAAGGTGAGTTTCTTTAGTAGCATGTTGCTTCGTTGAGTATTACTTGGTTATCATTACTTTCTAGTTTTCTACATAATTAGTTGATTTCTTATCGTGTATAATCAACAAGAAACTGGAAACGAAAATCATGATATCATGTAGCATTAAGTGTAGTGTGTGGACGACATTCTTCAAAATTTGTTATTATTGCTGGTAAGCTTTGTTTGAATCTCATTGTTGCATCCTTGTTCTGTGTTCAGGAGGAGCCGAAGGAAGAGTGATGATGACATGGGATTCAGCTTGTTCGATTAGGGGCTTCTTGGTCTGTAAGAATTCTATTTGAGTGGTCTATTACTTTTGAATTTTGTTTAGCTTTGCAAAGTTCGCCAAGCAGTGTACTTTCGACAATTGTTCTCAAACTTGACGTTGGTTCCGTTTTCTCTACTTCGTATGACTGTTGGGTTTACTTAGTTATGAGAATGGGTGAATTTCATTCAAGAGAGTTTTGCTCCTTAGATTCCATAAATCCAGCTATGATTGTATATCCAAAATGGAGAATTATACTGAATCCTTGTGATGCGGTTTAGTCCCAAGCAGCGTCGATGTGTATCTTGGGTGTTAGTTTTTCCTTTGGTCCAACCTTGGATTTAATCCAACACCTAGTTTTTCAAATGTATGCTCAGATTAACATCAGACTCTAGGTGTAAGTGTCTGTTGATTTAGCAAATTCGGAACCAAAGTGCTGGTTGTTTTGAATTCTCTGGTTCTCCAAGCTTTCTCCATGAAAAATCTGAGTTTTGGCAGATCTGTTTTGTGAATGTTGGGTCTTTTTCTGCAAAAGCTTCTTCTGTGGTTGAGTTGTATTGGCATGGCAAAATCTTGGTTAGATGAAGTTGTAGGTCGTACAAATGACTTGCCTATGTTACTTTCTAGTTGTAATTCTGTTTGAAATTTTGAAGCAACAGATTTAAAGACTCAAAATAGAAACTCTTATCAAACGAATTTCTATTTCAGAAATAAAAATTTCAAGTTATTACCAAACGAATTTCTATTTCGTAAGTAAAAGTTTGTTTTAGTTATCAAACGCATTTTTCTATCAAAAATTAACTTGTGAAGCAGAAATAAAAAAAATAAACTTCTGCTAAAAAACAAAAGCAGAAAAATTAACTTTTTGCTAAAATGACTTCTGAAGTGAAGAAGTGTTGTCATGCAATACTTGACCTCGGGCCTGTCCAATTGAAATTTTATGGAAATTGAGAAAGTAATACAGCCGGGCCTCTTGGACATGAAGAGCCGTCCGCCTTTATTGGGCCATGGCCCAAGCCCTCGGCATCAAATGGATGAGTGGCCCATTTTATTAGAGGGTCCCACCAGGCCCATTTTATTAGAAGCCCCGATCGGGCCTTCTTTTTGTATTTTGGGCCTATTTGCGAAGTCTGCCCGCGAGCCCTAGTGCAATCGTGAGCACGAAGTCATCTTGGACATAAAGGTAATGCGAGTCCTAAACATCGCTTATCTGAATATGCTGTGTCGATGTGGCGTGCAAATATTACTGATGTTTCTGAGATGAAAGAACACGACAGACGACAACACCGCGAACGAAACTGGAAAAAAAAACAAAAACAAAAACAGAAACAAGAAAAGGCACAATAATGGTCATTCTCAATGGGACGTGATCGGTCAACTTCAAGTGGAATGCAGCGAATTCAGCCCAGTCGCCTCAACGATAGTTTCGGTATACAGGGCTATACATGCAGCTCTCCGCATATTTGACGAGGTCGTTCGGACGAGGAAGGCGGGAAGCCAAACCTAAGAAAGCCGATCAATGCTCAACGCGAGTGTGAACACGGGGGATAGTATGGTGGCATGAACAAAAGGGCGAAAAGACTTACCTAGATCATATGCTTTGGCAGCGACGCTCGCTGCGATATGGGCTGATATCTTTCTGATATTAGGGAACGGAGGAAAGATCAGTCCCTTCTCGAAATTTTCAGGTGTTGCTTGTGCGGCCAAAGCTTCCGCTGTTCCAACCAGGAAATTGTAATGTGAGCTAATAAGGACGAAGAACCTAAATATTAAGCTTAGGAACGGAAACGTGATGGAGAGAGGAGTACAAGTCTTGGTATAACGAGACCGGTTAGAGATGCTGTAGGCGAAGTAGAACACCAATGGAAAGATGAACAAACGAATGCTTATACGTCTGGATAACAGACGTGGACTCAAATGTCCTCACGTGCACTTACAGGCAGCCAAGAGCATGTCATCATCCACACGGATAGCGCCAGACATAATCAACCCCAATCCAAAGCCAGGGAATATGTATGCATTGTTTGCCTGAATGACATGAACAGCAGCGAGCATCAGAATAGATGTGCAAGTGAGTTCTAAAGTGAGGAAACAGCAGAAGACAACCAGTGGAAGCAGAGAGCACGGACCTGTCCAGGTACAAAAGTTTTGCCATCGTAGTTGACTGGGTCAAATGGGCTTCCACTGGCGAAGATTGCTCTTCCCTGAAAATTTGAAGGAGAATGGACGGGAAAATTTTGATTGGAAAGAGTTGGAACATCTTTCTTCACCAACAATCCTCTGATACACAAAATCACTGAATAAATTGCGAGTCAATGTACCTGAGTCCATGTGTAAGCTTCTTCAGCTGTACACTCGGACTGGGAGGTCGGGTTTGAGAGGGAAAAAATAATAGGCTTCTGTATGCAAAGAGCGACATCGATATCAGTAAAAGTCGTGTTAGTCTCTGTGTGTGTGAAGGGGAGAGAGAGAGAGAGAGAGAGAGAGAGAGAGAGAGAGAAAACTTCATTCAACGACGCCATGGCCTCGACCACTTCCTGGGTGAAGGTTTTCCCCATGCCTGATGATCCTATCAAGACTGTCGGCTTGATTGCCTGCAGAAGTCAGAAAATTCAGAATACAGGAAGAACTGATAGCACCGGTCATGGTCCAATTAGCACACTGTGGAACAATTTCCTAAAATTTACACACCTTGACAGCGTCTAGCAGAGTTTTGACAGGTTCATGCTCGTGAGCCCAAGGCTTCTTAAAGTGTTGAAGTGACTCCAAACGGGAACTAACAATCAGTCCCTGCAAACGAATGTCGCAACTTTGTTAACAGACACGACATGAGAAGTTGTGCGTCCAAAGATATTCCTGGACACGCAGTAAACACGGACCAGCAGCTACATGTACCTTGGAGTCCACAAGCCATATCTTCTTGCGTGTCTCCTCAACTGGAGCTTTTGTCTGCAATAGCAATGCTTAAATGTATGAAGGCTTATCACACATATTTTTAAAGGATTGAAAACACAAAAGGTAGCATGTTCACCTGTTTTGACATCTCCAGAGCTATAAGTTCAGCAATGCCAGTTCCAGCCTTCAATTACCGAAGAAGAATGGTGAGCCAAGATGCAGCGCAAGTGTGGGATATTGGGGATGAGCATAGAAATTTGGAAGCATAAACAATATGCGAGCTAGGACTCAAAGAAAGGAATGAATCAAATGGAGCCGACTTCTTGACTTATGCATATAAATAATTTTTTCCCAACTGCGAGTTCAAGAGCAGGAGCAGATTGTTACTGTCCAAGAGAGACTAGTTCTTGATGCACAGCTGTGCTAAAAGGAAAGCGAAAAGAGCAAATTTGCAAAGAGAAGCAAGAAAATGCCAGTTGTGGTTCTTATATGGAAAAGATAACCTAAACACGCATTTTTCAGACTGAGTTCATTTGGCGGGAAATGTAAACGCTCGGAAAATAATTCAAAGTCTAACCTCTCCTGCACCCAAAAACAAGAACTTCTGTTCTGCTAGACTTCCCCCCACCGCTCGAAGAGCAGAAATAAGTCCAGCAAGTACCACAGAGGCTGTACCCTGTGATTATAAAGCAGAAATTAAAACTTTGCTCCATCTAGCTATGTTTACTGCATCTGCATAATCCAGCACACGCACTACATGCAGAGAGAAGAATTCATTCAACAATATACCTGTATGTCATCATTGAAGGCTAGATGTGTCTGCCTGTATTTTGCCAATAGTTCAAATGCATTATGGTTTCCAAAATCTTCGAACTGAAAAGCACTGATTATTAGCGCCAATAGTGACATGATAATATAACATGAGAAACTGTGTGCCTCACTTGTACGAGGACTTTCTCTCCATAATTCTGTTTAACAGCATACATGAACTCATCAATAAGTTCAGCATACTCCTGCATTGCATGAACAAGTGAGCAACTCGTCAGAAGTAGACATACTGGAACAAAATTAACAGTGTTTATCCTTGGTCAATAATTAACAGTAGGCGGAAATAAGAACCAATTACTAAAGGGACGTGGTAAGAGGGGGAGAAAGGAAGAAAAACTTATAAACCTGCCCAGTTGCCCTTTTTTGCCTCATACCGATATAGAACTCATCCTTCAACAACTCTTCATTATTCGTGCCAACATCAATGGTTATGGGCAAGCACTGCAAGACATAAATAGCAACTCCAAGTTTTCACAGCCTGCTTAGGAAGTTTAAGGTGCTTCTCAACTAGCATTAGCAATCACGCAAATTCTTTGGAACATAAACTTTCAGAATAATAACTTTCGTTTTTCAATTTGTATAGAGGCATGGGAAATTAAATTTTAGATTTGCATTTTGGCTGTTACTGAATACGTGGATGCATTTAGACAAAGCATATAGCTACCATGTCCATCCTGCAAAATAATTGCATTTAATATGGTTCTTAGATATATATATATATATATATATATATTTTTTTTTTTTGGTTCTTAGAAACAGATAATATTGGTCGTGTCTACCAGACATCTTGAGCTATCCAAGCACTTTCCTAGGTGCAGATCTAATGATAGTGGGCTACTTCTAGGAATCCTCCAATATTCCCTCTAGTTCCGACTCATGGGAGGAGTTAACGCAATTTTTCTGACAATACATCCCTCAAATGCTCAACATCAGAGCACACATAAACATAGACCAATGACAAGAGAAGGCTTACCGCTGAAGGACGAACTCCTCCTAGTGCTGTGTATAGAGATAGCTTACCCACAGGTATTCCCATACCCTGCAAAGAATAATTTTGTTAGTGTCC
Organism: Rhodomyrtus tomentosa; assembly: GCA_028455895.1. Taxonomy (NCBI): domain Eukaryota; kingdom Viridiplantae; phylum Streptophyta; class Magnoliopsida; order Myrtales; family Myrtaceae; genus Rhodomyrtus; species Rhodomyrtus tomentosa. Next base: position 41,747,571 of record JAPCWY010000004.1, read on the forward strand.
ATCTACTCGGTAATTGTATGTATCTGAGGTGACGAATGGTTTCAATCAATGGTTTTTGCCTAGATGTGAATAAACAAATTAGAGTCGGTTACCTGGCAACCAAGATCACCGAGACCCAGTATACGCTCGCCATCAGTCACCACAATCACTTGAATGTTCCTCTCAGGCCAATTTTTCAATATCTCGAGTATCTTTCCCCTGAACAAAGGAAATCACACGAACAATTATACACTACTCTGCTATTAGTCATAAAACACCAACACAATAGGCCTTCAGGTGAATACTTGTCGTTTAAGCTGATGAAGAGACCCTGAGGGCGCCTGAATATGCTGCCATATTTCTGGCAAGCCTCACCAACTGTTGGAGTGTAGACCACAGGGAGCAACTCCTCAACATGGTCAATGAGAAGCTTGTAAAACAGCTTTTCATTCCTTTCCTGGAAAACATAACAGGTTGGATATTTTAACCCACACAGAGAATATTCTCACCAACATTTGTAGCCTGGTGACACTTGGTCGTCACCAGTCTACAGCTTATCGTCCATCTCTGGCAAAACACAGAGAAAAGGAAACGACTTTCGCACTTGACATGAATATCATTACTTTCTGAGATTCTGTTACATCCAAGTCATGCCTTATGCCACGGAAATCTTACCTGAAGGTCCATCAAGGCCATATATCTCTGCAGTGGAACTTCATATTGGCGAAGTGTGCGCATAAGTCTCTTCTCCTGATAGTGAGATTTATAGATCAGTACTGAACAAAGAGGACCAATTCAACTAAGGTTACCTGTAGCTCCTGGCTGAGAATAGCTGGGGGCAGAAGGCCACGCAGATAATGAACATCCCTCTCTTTTTCGCTGAAGGCCGTCCCTTTGTTGTGGCGCGGATCCCGCAACAAAGTATAACCACTACAACCGTAGGAAGGAATACATGAGACTCTGAATTTTGTCATCAAATGTACTGGACTATTCATAAATCAAAGTCGGAATAACAATATCTATAAACTTTAACTGCTAGTACTTCAATTAGCGAAACTGGAGCGCTTTGAATTTCTAATTGAATCTCAGCTTCTTTGATCGAGCTCATCATCGCACCATCAGAAGCTCTGATGCCAAGCATTTGAAAACAGAGGCAGCAGTACTATTTCCACAATAGATATGAAGGAAATCATCACCTCGAGGAGAACAAAGATATCTACACTGTTCTATTTCGATAACGGGAAGAGATTCAACCGAAAGACCAAACCTAATTGGCTTTCAGCAATATTCATCACCAAAAGAACAAATCCTTACAAAGTGATCTCGCTCAAAAAGGTTCATACAGAGTCGAGCATAAAGTGCAACTTCAAGAAAAAGGCGCGATCGTTTGTTTATTTAAGAGCATTTAGATAGGATATATTTACACCGGATGTAAATCTGAAAAGCATAATTTCAAGAAGCAAAATCCGAAGCCACTTAGATTAAAGACAAAACGCACGTCATTTTCTAAAGCCTACTCGTGCAAACCACGTTTATATCGAAGGATTTGCTCGTGAACTAACTCCGATCTTCGAATCATAAACGTTCGGTCCACGTGATTTAGCGAATGGAAACTCAAACAAAACACAGGCAAGCAACAATTTCAGCTCAATAGTTTGGGAGGGAGAAAGACAACGTGTGCATGCTAAATTATCACCGATAGCATCGCAAGATCTTACCCAGTCGACTAGAAGAACGTAAATCCCGAATCTACACAATTGAGGCGAATCATCGAGATCAAAGCAAAACGCCACAAGATTTTGACGCGAACGCAAGTTTATGCCAGATTCAGACTTACGGGAATCAAAGGCGGCGTAGAAAAATCACTTGTAACCGCAATGGCGAAGGTAGGCAGGCGTTCGCGACTCACCTAGCGACAGAGACGGCCCAAGGCGTGATAAGCTGATCCTCCGTGGCGCGATCCTCGCCATAAACGTCCCCGATGCCTCCACCGTCCATCGCCGCGGTGCTCTCCGGGAACGCGAACCGCCTCAGCTCTCCTCCGCAGCCGAACGCGAGCCTCTGCAACCACCGACAGACAAACGAGCCACACTCCAACGACGACGCAAACTCCAAGAAGAAGAAGAAGAAGAAGCAGAAATCGCGAGAACGGGGGAAAAGAAGAAATGCGGTTAAAGCGGGCGAAGGAATGGCTTAAGAGTGGAGAGTGGCGGGTATTATTTATAGGCGGTTGAGGGGGGCGAGTTAGGAGGCGTCGGTGTCAGGAAGAAGAGAGGGGGGACGTTGACTGGATGATGCGGGTGGGAATCGGTTGAATAATGCGGATCGATTCTCCGAAAATGGAAGGAAGAGGAGGGGGGAGGAGAGAGAGAGAGTGTGTGTGTGTGTGTGTGTGTGTGTGATTCAGTTGGCGGTGTGTGGAGTACCAGAAGAAGAAGAGGATGGCGTCGTCTCCTCAGTGAAATCATGCTTCCTAAGCTCTGCCACAGAGGAAGAGAGAGGGATTGAATTGAAACGGTATGGTTTTGCCGCGTTCGTAGCGAGAGAAAGAGAGAGAGAGGGGCTCGTTATCCCGCGTTTCTCTGGAGAGAAAATAGCTTTGAGCGTTGTTTGGCCTTTTCTCTTTGGATTTTGGCCGGCAAATTAGCTGAGTGCGGAAATTCATAAAGATATAAAAAAATAAAAGAGAGTGAAGAGAAATTTAAGACCATAAGTTAAAAAAAAAAAAAAAACACCTGATGGGGTACCCATCTCGTAATTAGAACCGTGCGATTTCGTCTCGATTCGCCCTCGACACACCGTCACCTCAATCCTTCGCCGCCGCCGGACGATGAGAACCTGCATCTCACGTTCCCGCGCAATAACTGAGGTGGGGGGGCGCATCTTCTTCCGGAATCATTCGAGCCTAAACAGAATTCGGATTCCGAGCGACGGGAAGATCCTAAATTCCCACTTAGCTTACGGTTTTCGACACGTCCATACTCGGGGTTTTGCGCCTAGTTACCGACTTGGCAAGACAGCTGACATGCTGTTAGGAAACATGTCGTGTGCAATTTATGTTTTTACAAAAAAAAAAAAAAAGAAAACATTCGAACTCTCTGAAAAGAATCATTCCCCTGATGCGAGCCGTGAAACATTTCCCATCTTATCAAATTCCTTGAAATTCAGTGTGCTGCAACTTACTTCAGCGAGCGATTCTTGCGCGGCCGATGGAACGCAGGCCATTGGTTTGCCGTATGAAATAAAGCTATAGAGGAAAAGGCCCCCCACTTTTAACCCGAAAAGGCGTCCCGAATTCAAGAAAATTAGACAAGGAGTCGATGTTAGGAATGAATGCTCATTTCTTCCCTTGCAAATTGCAATTTGACATTACCGATACTGTCCGTGTGTGTTCAAGGACTAGTCCATTTTTCTTATTGTTTTCTTATTGCCAATTTAGCCCCTCTGCGCCACATCGTACGAATTTCAATCAATTCGAATCTCGGAACGCGACCTTATCGGGGGTTGCTTGCCGAGTGCTTTTGTCGTTCGCCGCGGGACTGGTGCGAGCTTGCCAATGAATTGAGTTGACTGTCTTTTGGTAAAATTCGGGGGGCATTACGATGAAACGCTTGCTTCGCCGTCGTCGGGAGTCGTAAGGAAAGGATGACTGGGGGAACGAGAAATCGATATTGTTTGATGCATCTGTTCAGCCTTTGCACAATCAATTGGATAAAGACTATGCGCATTTCTCTCTGCCAGTCATTTCAATCTCTCCCTCTCTCTCTCTCTGACAGCAGTCTCACACCACGTGTTTTTTTTTTTTTTTTTGGTAAAGAAATGCCACGTGCTCTTTGCTAGTCACTAGCACCAATATTTGGGTCAACTTGCAACGCGGGTCCTTGACATTGTGAATTACCACATGGGTCCCTCAGAATCTCAGCCATTTGCACGTAGAGACCTAAACTTTTGAAATTCACAAAACATACCCGGACAAGTCAAAATGGTTAAAAGGGGTCACAAATCTCTCATCTTGGGCGACCATTACATTCTGAGCAAAAATATCAAGGGGAATCCAGTCGCTATTGGACTGTTGTTTGCTCTCACCGGGATCAAATTGTGACCTTCGCAGCCGAAATGAACCGAAAGAACAGTTAAAAATGAGCCCAAAATCGCTTCCAACTGATATTTTTTCTTTTTTTGGTAAGGACTTCCAACTGATATTCATCACGCAGCAAATTGAAATTCACAAATAAAACTAGAACGAGAAAGAATGTAATTTGTGACATTGGACAAGATTTTGTCAAACATGTTGTGCTCTTAATCGGGGTTGTTTATTAAGGAGACCAGAGTTAACAAGATCAAAGATGGCAGAGGATCTACCATCTTTCACACACGTTTTGGTAGGGTCAAAGCATGAGCTCTCTCTGAGGGCGTTGGTCACTGGTGAAAGCTCATGCTCTTTGAAATTAGGTTTGGACTCGTGGCGACTCCTTTTGGCATTCTACCACAGGCACCTAACCCAAAGCTTGGACTCACCATTAACATAATATGAGATTGGGCAGATCTTGACTGTCTCTTAGTAGAATGAGTCAGTGCTCTGCTCAAACTTCCAACAATTTGAATATTGCTGAAGACGGTCGTCATCAAGAACGTCACGAGACGTTCTGAATCTGCCCCCAATGTTTCCAACCAGGCGGCTTGTCTTTCTTTCTTCAATGGGTTCGTGCTCTCATTGACAAGTACGTACCTTTCACTTTGAAGGAAGAAAGAACAGAAGACCTGCGAGGCGACAACGGTTGACACCATAAGTTGCGTTTGCACGCAACCTCAAGTTGCTCTCATCATGGAGTAGCTTTCCTCCGCACAGCATGTTGAGCTCGATACTGTCATCAAGAAATATAACGGCAAGGAAGACTGATCCACTCTGAATGTAAACCCTAATCAGATGGCGTTTACTCATCAATTCATGTTTAGACGTCAAACGGTATGAAAACACTCCTTTGTGGTCTTGGAATCATCGTCACATCACCTGAATGCTAATGAAGCCTAAGAACAATACCTCTTGAAAGCTCGTGCAATTGATTGCTGTCTGATAGAAACCTCCGGCTCACTGTCTGGCTATTGGTAACTGTTTACTGGACGGTTACTCAGCAACAGTGCCTCACCGCATGCATGAGTACAAGACATCGCAACAGCTTTAAAAGTTCGAAACGAAATGGCTATATGCAACAATCCATCATGTCCACACACAATATCTGTGCAAGCAAACTCTTGCCAAAGCAAGACAGTGTCTTGATGCTGATGAGCTCCTGTTTTCAAGGATATCGCATGACTTGAAATACCGGATTAATATCCATTTGCCACCAACCATTGGTACTACTGTCTCATCACTTGCTTTTGAATGGAAGCATGCTTGCTCTTCTATGACTTCCATGGCCCATTAACGTTCAACAATGAACCAAGCTGAAACAGGATAATACAACACGGGTTAAACCATAATCATTCCAGGAAGAGAGCCCAAAAAACACAACTGTTTGCTTGTGTCAACGAGAATTGCAAGACACCGGATTCATCTTCTGAAATAATCTGAGTAGAACATCCTAGGAAGTGATCTTGTCCAGCTTAATCAATCTCCAAGCAGCACACCATTGAGATGATGACTATTTTGAAGTTCCTGGATTTTCCTTACCACGGGCCAACTAGTACTCTCAGACTCTAATTCGAGACAATAAGCCAGCGCATGCTTCTAACAAGTAGCAACACCGATCTTCAGTACTGTGTTTTTGGTTTTCTTTGCATCATCAGAAATTTTGATGATACTTGTCATCGAATCCTCCACACATAAGAAGAGACATTGGACTTCTGCCAGTCTTTACTAGTCATGCAATAGAAGGAGCAAATCGGTGCCCATTTCTGTCAATTGTATTAAAATTGGTGTCTGAAGATCCCAACTATCAATTTCACGCCTGAATCAGCTTAATTTCTAAGGATACCGAAAAATGAAATAGAACAGGGGAGAGGAAACAATCACTAAAATGGGCAAATAAACAGAGAATTAAAAAGAAGTGAATCGCCACACAATATGTCAATGAGTAACTTCACGTAGTACCCAATCACAAAGATGACCATTTCTTCGTGCCTCAATAGATCAGCAGAACGTTGAACCCCCAATCTGCAGTTAAAGCTCTGAGAAGATCAGGTCATAACCATTGTCGAGATCCACTGTGTGCTGAACAAATTAGGCCCATTGCAGGCCCTGAAATGACATCAAAGTTAACAAATTAAAATTCTACATTTCCTTGTGCTACTCCTAGCAACAACATTGCTTGGAAATTAAATCAAACAATAGCCTACAAATATTTTTGATCCCTCATTTCCATACACAACATCTATCCAGATAACGAAAAAAGCCAGTTTAATGGCAATTCGCAATAGCAATTCAAACTAATAGGGATGGAAAAATGTATATAACAATTCAGAAAACTGACAATTCCTCAAATAATTATTGAAAATATGAAAACATACGATGATTCTTGGTCTTTGCGCCTTGGGATGTATTCAAGACCTCCATGTTCTTCGCTGGTAACGTAGAGCCACCAAGTTGAAGAAAGAGTGAACATAGCAATCATATGACCCTCAAGCCATTTTGATCTGATGCAGCATCCATTATGTAGTGTACATGCAGCTAGTCATTCTTGTGTATTGCTTCCCTACTTCTAGAAAAATCAAGATGGAAGTGGAACACAAGAATGAGATTTTGAAATCGTACATTATATACTGAGTGAGGAAAGGTAGATATCTTCCCCATTTCTATCAAAAACAATGTTCCAACTTGAACAAGACAAACACATGTCAAATTGGCCTGAGATCTAGAAACCAAAACCTCTCTAATACCCGCTATATATTCACAATGAGATTGCCCCAAGCTCTATGGAAAAGTTTATCCTACAAATTAGTTTCCCATTGGCCTGATCACCAAGTCTATGAGATTGCTATGACAAAGTCCACATATGCAACTAAATATACTGCTTGCTATATATCTGCCATGCTACAAGCTCTTAGCAGCGATCTACTCGAGCTGCATAGGAAGCCAAAGGTTCAGAAATTTGCAACCACAATTACCACAAGATACCCAGATACTCTTTAGTCAAGAGATAACAGATAGCTACAGAAATGCTAAGAAGTTTTAGACTTTAGCATTTGGAAGTTTTAATAATGAGGACGTGTGAAACCAAACAGAAACTGTGATTGTCATATAGATGGATCGACATGATCTCCTTTGCACGACATGTTAAGTTGTTCCAATGCAAAATCTAAACATGAATCTACGTGCTTTTTTAGTACAAAAACCAGATCATTTGAAAATGAAAAAAAAAAAAAAGTTACTTTTTCAGCTCAGACAAAATTAGCTTACATGGGAAACAGAACTACCAAGGACCAGTTACCATGACCTACAACTCTGACTAGAAGGAAATCCTCGGAAACACACACTTCCTGTCATTTTCATAACAACAAATCTTTCCAGATCCACCAACCAAGCAACATAATAGCAGATTGTCAGAGACCAAATACACAATTATCCTAACTACCTAATGAAGATAAAGAAACAATTTAAACGCTGCTTAAGACTTTGCACAATAACCGCTTCAAAATCAAAAAGATGTCGAAAAAAAAAATTGGCAATAATACAAATGACACCCTCTATGTAGGTTTTCCCTGATGGGTAACTCAAAATCACTTAGCTCAGAAAAAGGATGAAGATCACAGGAGCTTGAGTCCTACAAAAGCAAATACATTGTGTCCAGCTCAGAAAGTTGCAGCTTCACTAAAGCATCACAACTGAACACTTGAAAAGTACACTTACAATCAAGACCCGACCTGCACTGCACCATCAACCAAGTTACATTTTCTACATATACAAATTCTAGTCAATAAGCAGAAAAATATTTGCCTCATGATAGAATGACGACGGCATTTTCTAATAGGAATTTTAACACGATCGAGACAGTGTGGAGTCTTTTCTAGTAGATGTGTTGCAATGAATAATGAAATATACTTTTGGCACTCATCAACTATTCATATGGTTTGGATTTGATTTGCCATTCCTAAGTCGGTGGTAGATGGTAAAAGCTGAATGCCGATTATCCAAGTGATTCATTGATATTCCAATGGTGAGGAAAAAATTTGGCAGCTCATGAAACAGTCCGACCAAAGCAAACAGAAGCAATGTAGAGATTCTTCGCCCATTTTTCCTGAAAAGAAAGAATCAGGGAAAAGCATATGCTCATTAAAATATCCAAGAAAACAGCACAGATTGATGCCTGACAAAAGAAGAAAGAAATCACCTTGACATGTGTGCTAGGAAAAGCAGAAGTTCGTAAGGTCTCTTGGGTTTCATCTGCTGGCTTTCTTCGTGGAATGCTCAGGATAAAAGCAGCCTGATCTAAAGTAGCAGCAGTTGATGTGATTCGGTAGCCACCATCCCACCTTCTATGAATGCCTTCACTAGGATAGAGAAAATCTAGCTCCACAACCTAACATTTCAAACAAATACTCCAACCTTACAAAATGGTTTTAGCCTTAAAAAACAATCAAATATAAAGGAGAAAATAACAACAAAACCTGATCAGAAAACCCTGCACCACGGGACATAATGACAGCCCATCTGGTTCCAGCAGTAGCCATCGATGTGACAAAAAAGTCTTCCCTCCATTTTTTATTAATCCACTTGAAGGGAAATGAATCACTTACTTTATATGACTGCTGCAGATATGGAGTTCCTGCCATTTAGGGTATGACAGAAGTCAGGGAAACAAACGTATGATCATTTCAAATTTTATCATTGTCTTTAGATCCGATAACTAACCCTTAGACATCACAACTAATGAGCTGCCATCGTTAGCTCCTGCAACTGCAGTGATATAGTAGTTCTTCTCCCACTGCTCCATGATCCACTCCTACAAGAAAAAACGGACAATGCATCGGCAATCTCTTCAGCTAAAACATAGTATTAAATAAAGTCCTAATGTTCCATACAGCAATGAGCAATGGGCAATGGGAAAGTACGCAGTGATTCAATACAATAACAACAAGCACTATATGCAACTGTCTCGAGAAATTAAGTGGGTGGAGTTGCATGCTTACACTATCACGCCATCCTAAGTGCCCACGTGTAACCACTCAAAGAGCACGGTGCAATGCCAGAAGCCATCGATAGAAAAGAGTAACAAACCAAGAAGAAGCGACTCGTCACACTACAAACTACTGAAAACAGTATAAAATGTTTCAAATTCGAGTACATAGCAAGTCAAATATCCAATGAAACTAACAGATAAATGACAAAAACAAATTCAAAAATCGATGCCTATAGTCTTGATATTAAGAGCAACCTTGTAAAGAAAGCAGGATGAGAGTTTATAAACTTGAGCAGAGAAGCCAGTTCCAGCATCCATTATTAAGGCCCAAAGGTTAGAGCAAGAAGCCACACTGCTGATGAATAACCCATCCTCATTTCCTTTCTCTATATGTTGCGATAACCGCATATCTCCCACATTGTAGTGATACCTAACCATATGCAGAGAAAGAAAAATGAAAAAACTTCCTCTGGAATACACAGAAATTCGAGGGAAACTGAGATATGCAGAAAACCTTTGCTTCATTGGTCGACGAGCATTATAGATACTTATCCATTGTGTAGCAGGCATCCCCATTCGAACCTTCTTTTTGGGCTGTTCATCTTCTTCGTCTTCTATCGTCAATCGTCCTCTTTTATGTCCAACCTGACAAACAAGCTTCAGAGCACAAAGCAAAGTAATACATGTCAGAAAAATCCAAGTTTGCTCTGCTTGTTAATCAACAAGCTGCAGTACATTGATAAAAGAACGTAAGTACCTTCTGAGCACCGTCAGTATTGATCGGCCTAATATCTGGATTAGGCCCAATGATACCATCGAAGAGAGAGATATATTTAGCATAGTTGGGTTCCTCGTCAAATTTTAAGTTCACCACATACTCAACAAATTGTCGGAAAGGCTGAGGGCAGAAGCAACAGAGTGTTTCTGGGGAAGTGGCCATCTTCTTTTTGCAGATAAGGAACCCTTTATTCTCTCCCTGAGGAAACACATAGGTTAGGTAAATGGGTAATCTAGGTAAAACCGACAATTTTTACTCTTCTTAAAATTTTGATGACTTAAACCTGATATCCTTGCCATGGTAAACGTCCACGCAAAAGAAAAATGAGTGTGTAAGCAAGTGATTCTAAGTCATCTCTCCTGCTGCCAACTCTACCAAGATGAGCATGCACACTGGCATACCGAACTGTCCCTCTGGAAGAGTTAAAAAAAAAAAAATCAACAATGCAGAACAATCAGCAAGGTATCCAGACGAAAAAAAAGGCATGAAATTCTAAATTTTCTATAAAGTGTTGCATTGAAATATCAAGCTAACCTAAAAACATCTGGACGTTGGTCATAATCAACGTGTAGGCCTGTTGAACTATCCCTCCACCTGGTGGCTGCAAGGCCAAACAGAAAATAAAATTGACATTTAACCAATGCAACAATGACTTGTGGCATAAGAGAGGGTAAAAAAAAAAAAGCTAGCACACCTAAGCCAAGATCAACCAGAAACAGCTTTTTCTCTTCAGGTGTTCCTGGGGGACCAAGCAGAAAATTCTCAGGTTTTACATCACCATGCACATATCTGCGAGAAAGTCACCAGCAACATAAAAACCCGATATGTACAACAACAGCGCAATCAAATAATGATGAGCAGCACAAATCAAGAAGACAATATGACGACCCACTTCAGCTATATTTTTTTCAGATGCACTTGCATGACAACCAACCTAAGCGGTTACTCTTTCACTTGATCTTTTTTCGGACAATATAGGTATGAAGCGTAAAACTGTCACTTTAAAACACAATCAAGAAGCATGAAAACTGGAAAAATAGGAAATTACCCTCGGAAGTGCATCTTCTCAAGTATGGAGATTGCTTCAATCGCAATACAGGCAACCATTTCGGTTGACATGCTGCATTGCGAAACATGCACAAAATCTTTAGGACACAAGAAAAGGAGAATTTGCAGCACCTTTTAGCAACTAATCCAACAAAAAACGTACGTGTGAGAGTTGCTATTCCATACGTCCCATAGACTAGGCCCAAGCATATCCATAACCTGTCAGAACATGAAGTTAGCTAGTACTTTATTACCGAATTTGCTAAACGTCAATTTAAGAGTCACAAACATACCATGACATAGTAATCACCCTGCCTCCCCTTGTAATGTACTCGTGGTACTCCATGACTTCCGCCAAGAGCACTGTTCAGTTAATAGAAAGTAAATGTGGAAACAAGAAAATCAGTCCGTAAATAGCCTTTTTAAGTTAAATTTAAATAATAAGACATCTTTCGGAACATACTTGTATACTTGCCACTCATGGGGCGGTCCATAATTACATCCTTTACTGCTTCTATGCTCAAACTTCAGCGCAACCTAGTAATTAAGTATCATAACACGGTGTAAAAGAACAGATAGTCTTTAATTTGAAAATTGAAACCCGAATCCTGATAAGTTAATGACAAAAAAAATCAATGATGCCAAACCTCAATAGCCCCTGGGCCAGTTCGCTCATTCGACGTTGTTGGACCAACTCTACGCCCAACATATACTTGACCAAAACCACCCTTTCCCAATTTTCTTTCTATTGTGTATATAGGCGAACCACCTACCCGAACCTGTATAAAGAGAACTTTTGATATCAGACAGCATTTTCACTTGTATCGATCTGCCCGAAGATACAGATATGCACAATCAGAAAGACATAGAGATGCCGCAATTAAAGTCATTAAGGCAAACAAAAGACGCATAAACCACAGACTGGTGTAAAAGATCCAAAAGGAAAGTAAATTTTCTGGTGGAGGGTCATAAAATACTCCTCAGCGGCCCAATAACAACCACAACTTCGAAAATTCAACCGTTGATTAGAGAAACGTCGAACTGTTCCTACGGTTTTCATCTTCCGTCCTTCCGATATCTCCAGCAACCCATATAAAATTTCGATCATGCATACCGTAACCCTGGTCAATGTTTCGGGGAAAAGCCTATCTCAGTCATGTTCAAAAACGGGAAAAAACGTAATTAGAAAACTCGCGTTAGCTCGTTTTGAACCACCTTCTGCTTTTGAACCAGTTCTTGACCGCCCGAATGTGTCCAGCTGACCAGCATGGAGCTTTTCGGGAAAGAGAGAAGAAAGGGGATCGATTATAGAAGGGGATCCCTAGCTTAGAATTGATTCTTCTGAATAATACGATTATGAATCTTTATAGTTTCGTGTCGCAAATGAATACAATTGATTCTAGCATATTGAGCGCAAGGGAAGTGATTTGCATCGGAGGTGAAATACTAGATAAATCACAATCCAAAAACAATCTTCACCTTTTCGGGAAGAGGAGCTGTACTTCCCTCCTCTTCAGCTCCAACACCCTTATCGCCGCTTCGGCCTCCACTACCCCTCTCGCCCATCGCCGCCGTTCACCGAACCTCAAACCGCCCCCTTCGTGCACCGGCAAATCAGCTTCCCCTCGTGGGCACCGTCAATGTCGGAGCTTCACCCACCTGTCCGTTCGGTGAGCTTATCAGGTTCTCGCAAGTCTCTGGACGAGCTACGCGATGAACAGCTTCGGGCGACCTGAGGCGGCGATGGGTCATCCGTGGAGAAGGTTCGAGAAGGTACTGCAATCGCCTGCGTCGCCCTTTGGAGTGGGGATTTGTGATAGAGTTTTTCGAGTAACGCGAATGAGAACAGAGTGACTAACGCTTCCAGAGAGAGGGGCAACGTAGGCAGATTAAAAAAAAAAAAAGGAAAAGAAGAAAACAAAAAAATTTGAACAAAATTAGGGCTTGGTGGGAGGGAATTTGGGATATCTACCAAGAAATTGAGAGAGAGAGAGAGAAGAGAAGAGAAGCCTGTGGGGGGCACTTCCTCTGTTCTTTTCTTTTTCATTTTTTTTAATTTTTATTTTATTTCTCGACAGACAGATTTATTATTCGTCGCTCTCTAACGAGCTTGAAATTAGCTATCATGATAGATTTTTCGGTTGGCCAAAAATACTTAAATCTTCTGACAAAAAAATAAATAAATAAATAAATAATTCAATCTTGATTTACAGACAAAATGTAAAAGGAATTTCGTATCATGCGAGTTTCTATTTCGTATGTTATATAAAACATGTTTAGAAGATTTTGCTGACGTGAACTGACAAAGATGCCGAAGCACAAGTGTCGAGTTGTAATTTACTCAAAATTATTATGTGACGCCAAATAGGTGCCAAATCAGACGACACAAAAATTCAAAAATTCAAGAAACAAACTTGACGGATAAGGGGTCTTCCACGTGCCGAAATCTGGAGCTCGCCAAATCTCCAGCCCACACCCATGAGAGTTCAAGTTGAGCTTTACAGCAACCATGGCCACGTGAGTTTTCACCCTCAACGATCGAGGCCTTGGCCACTCGAGCTATGAGCTCCCAGCGGCCATGTCCACATGAGTTTTGAGGTTGTTGTGACCATAGCCGTGGCAACTTAAATCATGGTCAGCTCAATTGGTGATGATGGTTAATTAATATAATTATTCTTACGTTGGTGTAGACGCTATATTTTACGGCATTTTCATGTACTTGTATATGTACGAATACGAAGAAAAAGAAGAGGAAAAAGAATGAGAAAAGGGATTCGACAAGAGAGGGAAAATTCACGTAGGAAAAAAGATTAAAAAAAAAAAAAGTCCACACAAACATTAAAATTCCGTTATTGGATCAACCAGGGAACAGCCATATGCTTTTGAAGAAAAAAGAGTAGAAGGACGATTTTGATTTTCGGACAAAAATTAGAACCACCGGTGGCATTAACTCAAAAGCTTTTCTCGTTTAACATGAGTTCGTCGTACTACAGACAACTCGAGTACGAACTTAGCATAGAGATGAATGCAAATTGAACTTCCAGGATGCTTCTAAGTGGTTAGAGTTATTTTCTTACACTTGAGATAACGATATTGAAGGGAATTTTGAAATAAACCAATGAAGTGGTGATAAAAGTTGTGATAGGTAGCCACCCACGCATGGCCGAATTAGTTAAAATATGGACTATATCTTCTCAAGTCCCAGAGGTCTTCTAAACCTTTGGTATAGGTTCAAATCTTATTGGACGAAGGAATTGATATTTTAAATAAGAAACGCTTATAATACGTCATTTAGCTTAGCTTATTTATTTTCTTTCTTATATTCTATTTTCTATTAATTTATATTTATTCTTTTTAATAGAAAATGAAAATAGAGCGAATATTCTTTGGTAGCTCAACACATGTACTCTTCAACACATGTACTCTTTGCCTGCTTATGTGTTCATAGCACAAGACTTTACTACTCAAGCTGCGTTATATACTCATCACCAATACATCGCATGATTCATCATGACAGGGGCTTTTACTCATGGGGCTATATTTTTCAATAGAGATTACAATCCGAAACAGAATGAGGATAATGTATTGGCAAGAATGTTATTGAACGAAACCCCACCATTCAAAGAAACTACGCCTAAAATGAGGAAATGCTTAATGTATTATTCTCGTTCTATTTCAGTGATAACGTTTTTTGTTTTTTTAAAAAGATTTTGGATCCGTTAATTTGAAATATTTTATATCGGATATTCATTCCAATGACAATTGTTCAGTCTATCTTCCAACTTGCGCTCTGTGATTTAAGTGGAGGTCGCAGCGGGTGGTTGTCGTACTAGTATCTCTCGAAATAGTCGAGGAGCGCATAAACTGGCCCGGACACCTCGATCATAAAAAAAAAAAAAAGAGTACAACGCATTTGTTGTTTCTTCATTTAAAGACTATAACAGTCATTAACTTGTAAGGCCTAATTCTCTAAATAACTCTCAACTTTAAATCCAATTTCAAATCTGCCTAGAACTTTTTTTGTCTCAGAAAAAATCCTCAACTTTAAATCCAAACCTAAATCTACCACGTATTTTTTTGTCTCGAAAAACTCTATACTTTAAGTATCATCTTAAATCTGTCCCGAATTTTATTTTGTCTTGAAAAAATCACAAATTTTCAATGTACTTTCAAATCTACTCAGGTGGTCTAGTCCAAACTTGACGTCGTATTTCCACCTTGATAAAAAAATTCAAGTTAGCAAAGTAATGGACGGTAAGATACAGAGACGTGACATTTTCATAGGGATATTAAATCAAACCCCATAATGAAAATTTTCAAAATGAAACCGTTCTTGGCTATGAAAATTAGGGGTGACTAACGGCAATTTTTGGACACAGAGCAAATTCAAGATTAGAGAAAAAATTGGTGATTTTTTGTTAGACAAAATAATTTAGGATAAACTTGGGACTGAACCTAAACTTGGGTTTTTTTTTAGATGAAAAAAATTCAGGATAGATTTAGGACTTGACCATAAAGTTGGGTTTTTTTTTTGGGAAATTTGACCTAACATGGCTTAGATCTTTTGATATGTTCTTGAGTTATATAACCCTATAAAACTGGTCTCCGTAGACATCCTAGTATTTGGCCACGATAGGAAAACACGACGAGGCTTTTAAAAGAGGTTCGTCGGGTCCCGAGCAAGTCGAAACGTGCGGTTGCCATTGCCATCCATCCATCGAGCCAAAATTGATCTGCAGCGCCAGCAAAATATCTTCTTCCTTGCTTTTATTTAGGTCCAGTGGTAAACACGAGTATTTTGGTCCGGTCACATGTAGAAACCTCGGAAGCAAAAGAAAATACTCAAAACCATCCGTATCACGAGACCTACCCAGATGCATTCCAGTTTGAAAGGATGCACCTTCCTGAGTATGCTGTTTTCGTCCTCGCTTTATTCTCTGTAACTTTCGCGAGAAGGGGGATCCACTGGCTTTTGCTCCTCCCTCATATCCAGTCTGGCCCACGACACAACGTGCGACAACCAACCACAGGGTCGGGTGCACGTCCATCGTGTTCTCGTGCATATAAATCCCGATTCCAAGTTGATTGTGAAAGACCATATTCAACACCAGCACACAAATCAGGCAAAAAGCATGATGCTGTCTTTCAACAATGCTGAGCCACACATATATTTCTAAAGTACTAGAGACAGATTCATTGGCAAGACATGCCATACTTGTAAAACAACCTTAAGACAGAATATAGAAACCTACAGTAATCAACCGGCTCTAAGAACCTTGAGATTTTGGCCCTTGTTTATTTGGGCAAGAGATTTACCAAACTCTAACCTTCTCGGAACCAGCACCTAATTTTCTTTCCATCCAATTAATTATGTCCTGACCAATCTCGTCCCTCTCAGGCTCAAACAGAAGGTCATGTAAGAATCCTTCATAGAGCTTTATGTCCTTAAACTTGGACGCTGCTTCATTGTACAGATCCTGGGAGGCCAGTGGATCAGTGACTCTATCAGCGGTTCCATGAAGAACAAAGAATGGGACAGTAATGGAGTTGATGTTCCGCATCAGATAAGAGGATATCCTTAAAATTTCGTGGCCTGTCCTGACCCTGATGGGTCCAGTGTAGACTAATGGATCAGAGTATTTGGCTAATAGAGCCACGGGATCTCTCGTCACCGGGATTCCCCTTTTGTTGGCACCCTTAAACTGGAACCTTGGTGCAACCAGAGAAAATAGAGGAGCCACAGCCTGCATGAATACGGGAAAACAAGATTATAACACAACACACGTAGAACGACCACAGATAGGAGCAAACAAATTGCGCGGGCTAACTTGATGACAAGTTAAACCCCAATCCAGTGTCCGGCAAGAGTGTACACGGGAGTATAATTTTGGGCCTTGAAATTATCCGTTCCAAAAGTCCAGTACATATACCATACGAGAGAGAGATAACATACCCCAACAATTGGGTGTGCAGGTTTCACACGTAAAGCTGGTGAGGTTAATATGATTCCTTCCAGCATATCTTCAACATGAGGATATGAAGCGGCCTGTTCAAGGACACATGCAGAATAATTTCATCAGGAGATGGCAGTGATACAAAGAAATTGTCATTAGATATCAACTGTCTTAATCTGCAAGTTGATTTAATTCTCAATATCTACCTTCAAAACCACAGCCCCTCCAGTAGAGTGACCAAACAGGAAGCATGGTATACCAGGGTTGTCTGATTTGATCTTTTCCAAGAAGGCCCCCTGAAAAAATTATATTATTCTGCAGCATTAGATGAATCATAATGCATGCAAATGCATAGGCCAACAAATTTAATTTACATGATGTGAGTACATCATTTGAGAGAGAAGCTGAAGAAGCAATCGGCAAATTAACCAGTTAATGATGCTGTTATGGAAGCTTACACAATCATGTTGAACCAGTACAATGTTCACATGCTAGATAAAGAAAGCATCAAGAGTAAAAACTGTTATTTCGATAGTTTCTTTTGCTCGTGATTATTGGATCAACACCTGTCCAGTTATTAAAATTCTTGCTACTTTTTCCTCTTCCAACTTTAAAATACTGAAACTTTGAGAATTTTTTCATTCGATACCAGCATAAAGGAGCATTTCAAGTAGACATCTTCACACTCATTCCAATAACTTAATCTCTAGTTTTCAAGCGTCCATCAAAACTGCACCGCGAAATTCATGACAGATGGAGACTACAGAAATGATGGTAGGAAACCAAGTCATTCCATTTCATATAATTTTCTTCAACATCAACATCAACAACACCTTTATCCCAAACTAGCTGGGGATATCAATTGTATGAGAGAGATACTTACGGTGTCAGCAACAACATGATCTAGTGAAGGAACGTAACCATGCAAACCGTCGCTGCCCCCATGACCTGTAGCATCGAAAGGATAGGTAAGTACCTTGTTGCACCCCAATTTCAACCAGCGGGCTAAAGAAAGATGAAAATGTCACTGGGCCCAAATGCATAATATCATCATCTTCTATGAATTATTTCAAGAGAGTTTCCTACCCAACTCATATCACTGACAAGAAAAGCACTTGCCCATGACTTTCAATCACTCTATTGCTAATTGATGCCATAAGCAAATTTATTTTGTCCAAACAAAAGATTGTCCTTGTAGATATAATGATAAGCACAGAATGATAGAGCTTAAAAATACAATACCAATCCAGTCCATTGCATAAACACCATAGTGGCAGGATGTTAGCTGTCTTGCAAAACGGGCATATCTTCCACTAAACAATGAATCAAGAAGCCAAATCAGGCAAAACAGCTAAACTTCCAAAAAAAAAATGAATCTGCAGTTGGGTGGGGGGTAGGGGTGTGAGGGAGGGAGGGAGAGAGAGCGCGTTTAGTTTTGGCATTGATAAATTTACCTGTGCTCATTAAGCCCATGTATAATGACCAAAATCCCCCTGGAGAGACATCACAATCAACCATAAGAAGGAATGTTGGAGGAAAACTAGTACGAAGGCAACTGAACATCATGCAAAACAGTACATGCTACAGGTATCAAGCCCGTGGCATGAAAGCCACAACTATCAGGGAGCCATGCAGCACCTGAGCACATTAATCCTTTTTATAGTGATCATCCTGGTTGCCAAAGTTAAATTTGAGAGGGTAATAGATTCACTTGAAGAAGCCTTAAACAAATCAAAGACAGTTATTAGTCTCAATATCATTGCAAGCAATTTAAAGAAGATAACATGGGAACACGAGAAGGTAGCTTTAAAGCTTGAAGTTTAAGCTAGAGTAGTTCTCCATTTCATGAATACTAGGTTAATGCATCACAGCGAGAGCTAATCATCCAGGGCCTCTTGACAAAATTCCAACCATGCAAGCTTCGACACGGGAGAGAATAGTCAAAAAGCATAAAGTCCTATGGCTAGATAGTCAATCTACTTCACTGCAAGACTTAGAAACCAACTAATCACGCAATTCTTTTTTGGCGGCTACATACCAACCACGATGTCTCAGGCATTTCCACAGTTTAAAAAGATAACTTCCAAATTCAACCAACCTAAAATTCAATTTTTTTTCCTCAACAATTAATAAGGTGACATAAGGCATTGATACTTCGATGATGAAAAAAGGGGGAAAAGAGAACTGATTTGTATTTGGAAGAAAAATTCAACTTGGGTTATTCAAGTTTGATAATTGTAGTAATTATTCGTCCTCATTCAAGTGAAGATAGCGCGCAAACCTCTCGGACCAACACTCAACAAGGAGAGAGAAAATAAAAGTAGAAAGAAAGGGACTTCGTGCATGCAGAACCAAAAACAAAATTTTTTGCTCAAAATGAAGAGAACTACGACATTTCAACCAAGCAATGGGCATTGGAAGCTATCAATGACAAAAAAATGGCTGGAAAAACACAAGAGATCCATATTATCCACAACTGACGCAACTTGAAGTAGTATCAAAAATGTGACTCAGTACTTTAAACAAGGCTCAAAATTCATGTAAACAGTGATGTATTCCTCCCTCTAAGCATCTATGATCTTCCATTTCAAGGTATAGCTGCCACGTAAGACCGATACGGAGCTTAAAATTCCTATCATCTCGCGGTTCGCGCAGCTGAAACAAATTTACCAAAATCCACGACTAAAACTTCTTAATTTAAATACGAGATATTCAGGAAAAATGAGTAAACACAATCAGACGCCTTCATCCAAAGATTCGGTCCTTCAATATTAGCGTGCTCTAAAACCACTGTCAATGGAAGACTGGCGATAACCAAATTCTCCACTTCCGCGCACCAGAGAAGAACAGTCGCCATCATTCGAGACAGGGACATCAATTCCACTTTCAAACCATGACGGAGCTCAAATTCGCCACATTTTGCCCATGAAAAGAACACTCAAACCGCTCGGATAAAACCACACATTGAAAATTACAAAAAAAAAAAAAAGCAAGATAATCAACCTCAAACGAACTGATCAAAGTTCAAAACAAGCAAAATAAACAGCTCACCTGACTTCACCGGTCGCTGGGAACCACGACCTACAAAAGAGAGCGTTCCTCCTGACACCATAAAACAAGCACGTGTGCCGATGGAACGCGCGAACGCCGTCATCGTCCTCGAAATCCATCTCGATGCCTTCGGCAAGAGATCGCCTCCTCTCAGTATCCTCCTCCTCTCGCCGTCTGAGCTTGGAGTGTGTCGGTGGAGAGAGTCGGCGGTGGTGGTTGAACCGGCGAGGGAGGAGGAAGAGGAAGAGGGAGAACAGGAGGCTGTAGACGAACGCGAGGGAGACCTTCAGCGTCCTCAGGATGGGGATTATACGGTTGCTGGCGCCAGAGGTCAGCTGATCCACCTCCATATCCGCCGCCATAGCTGCCACCGGCGTGAGCGTGGCTGATTTCCGTCACACGGCAGAGAGGAAGCTCCGCCGCGAGCTCAGGCGGTGGCCCGCACGACTTCGCACGGGCGCGGGGAGAGAGAGGGAGGAAACGACGGTTGCAAACCCCACCACACGCACGTAGGAGAGAAATCGAAGAAAGAAACGAAGCAGAGGTTAGAGAGAGAACGAGGGGAATTGAATATGAGCGTGGATTTGATGCGTATTCAATTCTTTCCGCTTTGCGACAGAAACGAAGAAAGAGAAGGTGACAAGTGAAATCATATGAGGCCGGTACTATCTTGGGAACTGTACAACCACCTCCCTTTTGAGAGCTCCGATCCAACGCGGACAGGCCTACAGGACCCAACATGCACTCTCGCGCCTCTTTCGTTTTTCTTTTTCTTTTTTTTTGGGGGGGGGGGGGGGGGGTTGTAAAATCCGTCACTCGACAACGATGAGTTCAATTCAGTTTTTTCAAAGTGGTTTTGAAAAAACGCGAAGGACTTTAGCCTAATAGATTTTCATAAGATTATTAAATAAATTCTACTTTGAGAAGTAACTTTGATAGAAATATTGTTTGATGAAAATAAAAAGCCCCATGGAATGGTCAATTTAAGTTCCTTAATTTTTATTTGTTTAAAATTGGAAAAAAATAAGGAAATTTTTCAAAAAAAAATAGCCTAAAGTTTCTTCATTTTCTCAAATAAGGACTTAAAGTTGAATTTATTTCAAATAAGAGCATAAATTGCTCAAATTGTTTCAAAGACGAGCCCACGCGATGTACATTTTTATCTTTTACTTTTTTGATTTTTTTTATTTTTCTATTTTTTTTTCCGCTTGCCTTTTCTTTTATTTTTTCTCTCCTCCCTTCCCTTCAACTTCCCCCCCTCCCCATGCCATTGTCGCCCTTGCCTGGGCAAACGTCGAGCGAGGGCGGCCTCGCTAGCCTCGACATCAACGTGCAGGCAAGGGCGACTCTCACCGAATATGGCGAGGGTAGCACTCGCCCTCATCCGACGCCAACTCGGACAAAGGTAGCCTGGGGTGAACCCAGGAGAGGGTGACCTAAGGCTGGCGATGGCTTGAGAAGGGGAGGGGAGAAAAAAGAAAAGAAAAGACCAAAAGAAAAAAAAGAAATGGCTTATAGAAAAATAAAAAAAAGTAAAGGATGAAAATTCATTTGATCAGGCCTTTCTTTGAAATAATTTGAGCATTTTAGGGCCTTATGTAAAACAGGAGCCACTTTAAGTCTTTATTTGAGAAAACGATAGCACTTTAGATTTTTTTTAGAAATTTTTCAAAAAAAAAAAATATCCTCGACTTCTATAGGTTGAGTTTGATTTCGCAATATATTTGGTGCGACTTAAAATTATTTGTCAACAGATTCATCATATGTATGTAAATATATTTGCGGGTGCTTTGTGGTGGGATTTTTCCTTTCAAACCTATAGATGTCAATTGAAGGTATAAATCAGATGTTAAATTATAACTTTTATTCTTCTCAATATATTAATAGTCAAAAAGCATGTTTGGTAACTATTCTAATTCTATGATTCCATTTTCGAAAATATATTTGGAGTATAAACAAGAATAAAAAAAAAATGTGGATTCTTTGGTCCGCAATCACTTTTGAGAAACAAGATCAACGAAGTGAGAAGACTCATGGAAGGCTCTCGATTTGTTCCCTCGACCCAAAAAATAAAAATAAAAAAAGAACGAAGCCTCGAGGAAGAATGCTCGACTAGCCAGCTCCATCGTCCCATCCGGCGCCCTCATCGTATGACACCAGAGAGTTTGATTTACCTCGTTATCTCGTCATTCAATTCCCTTGCCATTTCTTTTCCAAGGATCTCGCTACGTCTCCACTTATTTTTCCACTTTTTTAACCCCGTTCGCTTCATGTTTTGTGTATTGATAATAATGGATTTCCCTCAAAACCTGAAATTTTCCTCATTGATTCCACAATTTGTTTCGTGAAATGTCCATCTGGAATTTGCGAAAATTTGAAAACCGAAAGGAGAGAAGAGGTCAAGTGTGAAACCTCTTGCGAACCCAGCACGTATTTGGTAGTTTATCAAACATTGCAACCGTGACGAATCTCATGTGAAGGAAGAGAAAAGGTCTTCATCTTGACTTTGTTTCGGAGCTGAATGAATTTTAACTTCTCAAACCAAACCATATGGGGTTTGGCCTCGTCATCCCCACTTGTTACGCGTCTTCCCATCGCTGAATTTGTCATATATTAGAAAACTTGTTTTGGAGCACTCTAGGGGTTATTCAAACTTCGTTCATAAGCTAATTTAAGTGCAAATTACCTATTAAGCTTGTCTTCTTTATCAGGGATCTTCGATATATCTTCATGGACCACGAAATAATTAGACTAACTATGGATTATGTGTGATTTGTGTCCATTTTATTAGCAGGAAGATAAAAAGGTTATCAAAAAAGTTCCGATTCTCTAAAACTTGTCTAAAGAATATAAATAGAAAAAATAATATTGAACAAAATTGATTTTTTTTGTATCAGAATCGTAGCCAAGACTAAATTTCTATTGATAAAAGTGAAACTAAGGCTTTGTCTGTATTGACGAGAAGCAAATGATATATATATATATATATATATATATATATATATATATATATATATATAATGAATTATTGTATCACTTATAAAAATGAAAAATAAAAAATATTTTCATCGTTCATGAAAATGTCCAGATGTAAATTATTATGGATGATGAAAATATTTTTTATTAGCTAATTAATTTAAGCGACACAAGCAATTTTTTATAGAAAAATACCCTCTAAATTATTCATGTTTTTCGCAAAACAAACTTAGGGTAACGTGGCTTTAACAAGTATAAATTATTCCTCGTAGCACGTGCTGATCTTCTAATCTGCAACGGCATAACTCGAAACTCTTTCGCGAGACCGGATCTTCGCTTGATTTGTACGACGGGATCCTTTTATCGCTTGACGTTACTTATTCTATCGAGATGCTCGGGCAAATTTCAAAGTCGCCCTTGCTTTCCATTCCTTCCTCCACTATCTAATGGGCTTGCGTCTTAATACTTCCCTATACAAACTATGTAATGCCCTACTAAAAAGGAAACAGGCACATTAAAGATGTTGAGATTTTGACAAAGGACGTAAATATATGTGTTAGTACAAGAACTATAGGGAAAATTTTCAAAAAAAAAAAGCCCGAAGTGCATATATTTTCTCAAGTAAGGATATGAAATTGACATTGTTTCAAATAAGAATTTAAAGTATCGTCATTGCCTCGAATAAGAATATGAAGTTGATATTACTTCAAATAAGGTCTTAAGTAACCTTATCAGTCTCAAAAAAGGGTTTCACTCACTAGTTAACGAGGTTATTCCCGTCATTTAATAAATTTTTATTAATTTATTATTTTTTCCTCTTTTTTTTAAAGTTTTCCAAAAAAAAAAAAATAGACGTCAACCGAACATTTTGTATGAATTGAGCATATCTCCAAGTTCACAAGGATTTCAAACCTTATTTTCCGCGTTTGCCGAACATGATCCCTTGACTTGGTAACGTGCGTACGTTATTTCCTCCGTCGAATTCCGAAGGTTGCCGGTTTTCTTTGTCGGGATGCGAAATTCGGGGGTTGAAATGGGGCCCCGTGTTTCTGAAGGTCGAGATCATGGGTCGTCCTTCCTCCACTTGGCGCGACTGATCGTACGGTAGGGAAAGCGCGGACGAGATAAGAATAGAGTGTGGCGAGGACACAGCGTCCGCCGGAGAAGAATGGGAATAGCTGGGTTCGGATATTGGGCGATGTCGTGGCACTGACTAGCGGCCGCCAGAGAAGAATGAGAATAGCTTGGGTCGGATATTGGGAGATGAGAGGCGGTGATTGGGCGACTGCTTGTCGTGCGATGGGAGAACAGAGAGATTCGCGAAGCACGGGATTGGGGCCGGTCAACTGATTCTTTATTGCTTGTGGTTTCCGGGACAAGCTAGTCTATTGCCACCGGCCACTCCTTGAACGAAAGAAGAGGATAGCTGACGTAGCTTCCCAAAAAAAAAAACCAATCCATAAATTTCAGTTTATTACGTAACGTGGTTTCTAAATTTTGCTATGCAATATAATCTTTGAATTTTTAACTTTTTAATGTGCTCGTTAAATTTTTGATTCGTGTTCAATTTAATCTCTAGACTATACAAATTTTTTTTTAAACTATTATTCACGCTACACACTAAATCAAAGTTGAGACATTTATATCTTTTCTCCTTACAAAAATGATCAGAGAAAAGTTAGCTTGTCAATCGAACTAAGCTAAATCGTTGGTCAATGTACGGCAATAAAAGATTGACAAATGTTCTTAGGACATTAATAACAAAAACAATTATATGCTATGAAAATGTCACGTTATGATAATTAATATGTTATATTTTCCATTTTCTCCCTATCGACGTTGCTAATCAAGGCCTGTGATACTTGGTTAGCACGTTAAACATAGAATTGCGTTTCAATTCTCGATACTGTTAATAAATACGCACCATACTTGCAACGCCAACTCATTCGTCTATGGACCCGTTCACGTGGTATTAATTTAGTCGCTACGATGGCAAGGCAAGAGCCACAAAAGTTACAGCTAGACTCCTTTTCTTATTGGGAAGCTACAACTAAGACTCCTATCGCGAGCGGCTTGTTTTGCAAAAAAATAACGATTTATAATATATTTATGTATGTGTAATTATTTTTATCCCTTACAAAAAATGAACAATTGAAAAAAAAAATCATCCGCGAAAATATTTAAACATAAATTATCGTCCATAACCTAATTCATTGACTATTGATTTTTTTTTGGTTGAAATTGACTATCCATTTCGTGGGGCCAAAAAAGAAAAAAGAAAAAAATGACTCTTTCTACACGTTTCATGGGGAGCGTAATAGACTCAGTCCATGAAATTAGCTGTAAAACCTCATTGGAATCCTTCCAAATCCTCGAACACGTGTCTCAAATTGGTTGGCCAAGGGAAGACGAAAGATAATTATTTATCTCATTACATTACTTTGGGAAAAAAATCTCCTTGGGGCGAACCAACGGGATAAACTTGAATTAGTTGAATAACCTCGTTTAGTTGTTGCACATCATCTAACGTTTGGATGCTTTGCGTCCCACGAAGGTCACGACATTAGAATCACCGACCGGCCCAATCGGATGGTCGTTCATCGTGCGGCTGAGACCAGTCCGCGTCACCCGAAACAAGCCAGATTTCTTCGTCCCGCGCCAACTTGATACATCGCCGCCAATGAATGCCACTCGGAGTTCGCGATGCGCGCGCGCGCGCGCGCAAGGCTTTGCTTTTGCTTTTGCTTTTGGCACGTCTGACGCTGCATGTTCCATTCCGTATTCTCCCTGGGGATTCGTTCCGCATGAATAACGCGACTACATCAAAGTAATTGAGCTTTATCTACCAAAAGTATCTCAAAAATTTAATACCTTAGATGATTGATTTTCGCGGAGATTTATACTTTTTGGGATAATTGTAGCGGAAAGTCTAAAAATTCTATAGCGAAAGAGAGATCAAGTACTAAAACTTTCGAAAAGTAACATCAAATCATAAAGCTCGTCGGTTCGATGTAATCAAGTCATTCTGTTGACTCTATCTAATTTTTTTTTAATGGAGATATGATTTTTTTTATCAATACTTTCTTAGGATACATGGTGCTCATGTGACGCTCACCAAGCGTTTGTTTCCCGAGAATGACCAATTTAAAAGATACTTTTCTAAAAATTGCTACTTGTAACGATTACATAAATCCATGCGTTCGCAACACTGCTTAGGCATATATTGTTATCCATAATGAAGACATTTTTCATCAACTTAATTATTTCAAACGATACAACACGATTTCTTTTAAGAGAATATCTTTTTTTTCATGAAATAAACGCACCCTAAATGAATTATGTACAGTGTACGTGACTGGTTGGCTCTAATAAGATGACGTAGAATAGTTGGCGTGTGATTTCTTGAAAAAACGTGGTCACTAGAAATCAGGACGATTTTTATAGCTAATTCTGATTTTGGGGCTGACGAGCTCAGGTTGCGCTCAAATTCGGTTGGTTAAAGATAAATGACATCCTAATCAATAGTTAGTGCCTTTGGTTGTGAATTATGATGTATTTTCGCATTTCGGAGTCGTTTAGGCTGCGTATGGTAACGCTTCTATTCCCCCAGAGCATTTTTTGAATAAACATAATTTTTGTATTTCTGTTCTCGACTATGATTTTGGGGAACAAAAACACGTTTTGTAAGTAAAAAAAACACTTTTTTTTGCCGCCGCTGGCCAATTGGCGGCGGCAATGGCTGGCGGGTGGTAGTTCTAAAAGTGTTAAAAAATCTAAAATCAAGTTTTTTTTTTCTTCAAAAGTGTACCCTAGCACAAAAGTGTTCTGCGGAACAATTTTGGAACATTTTTGAATTTTTGTTCTAAAAGTGTTCCCGAAATACTTTTGAAACAAAAATAATTCCCTGGAGAGTTTCCATACAGGCCTTTAGATGGGTTTTCGGGTATTTTTTCAATTTTAGGAAACTTAACGACATATATAATTGCAATATTGATTTGAATTATGATTAGATTTGATTGGTTTAAAGTAATCTTTTAATAATTCTAATTCCTAAAAGAGTCCTATCTATATAAAGTACGTCTACCTTATGTAATCTCAAAGAATTATTCTATCAAATTTCAGTATGCTCCTTGGAAACGTTTTCTAGTTATTGATTCTCCGCGTGATAAGATTAACTATAGCACATAGTTCTCCGGTTGACCACACTAAGGACGACCAACTTCTATTTTTCATGCACGCTTGGCTACAAAAGGCTTCTTGTATTCATCTTCCTCGCTCAAAAAGCTTCAGTTCGAATCTGCAATATTCCATCTCTGATCAGGATATTTCTCTCTCTCTCTCTCTCTCTCTCTCTCTCTCTTGTCCGCTTGTGAAAAAGAATTAACAAAAATTCCATTTTAGAAATGTGAAAAATAAGAAAATACCATAACATATATGGGCGCTATGCTTTAAGAAGTACAACTGCCGGGGCTTTGTAACAAATACGATGCGACTTCTATGAGGTGCTTATTCTAATGCCGTAAGAGCTTTTGGAAATCCGCCGCCGCGGCTGGCCGTCCCTCGTTACCCGCAAGATTTACACGGAGGGTTTTCCTCCATTTCAAGACACTTGAATCGAAAAAAACGGACCTCGCAAAGTTCCTGCCAGTCTCAGAGAAATTAGATGCCTCGTACGGACGGAAGCGAAGCAGTGTGATTGCTTCTACGGGGTCAGTTATCGAGCTTGCCTCCCCTGTCTCGTCACTCAATCTTATGTCGCGATATTAGTTACTCAACCGGCCGGCCTCTCGCCGAGAAAATTTTAGCGGAGCAAGCTCGCGAAACTTCAGTGCGGATCGCGCATCAACGATGGGTCGCTATGGTCGCATGAGAAACGGCATAATCACTTGAAGCTTTGATTTCTCGTCGCTCGCCAATTGCGAGTTGGCCGGGGAATAGAGGTCACTTTTGCTGCCCAAAAAGGGTTCCAAAAAGCGCTCTTTGATCAAACGAATCTCGCTCCCTTCGAGGCCCCCTTTTTCACAAACAGTACGTCTGTTTCTCAGATACAAAATATATAAATATATAGTAACCGATGTGTCCTAGACTCAACTATTCTTGAAGATACTAGCATAATAATTCACCGTAGTATAGCAACTCGACTATTCTTGATTTTTGAGGAAGACTAGCATAATAACTCACCGTACTTACGGTCAGATGCTCAGTTAGGGAATCGAACATGGAATCAATTCGTATAACCACACAATACCACGTGCGCCTTAACCAACTGCACTTCCCATGGGTGAGTTAAAAAAAAATTCATTTGTATAGTTAACAAAATTGAATAAACACAAAATATTCTCATGCTTTTACATAAATTATTGCATCAGACAAAAAAAAAAGCATAAATTATTGTCAATAGATGAAAACATTTTCCATTTCAACCAATCCAAGTCCGAGTTCCGATAATATATCCAGTTGGATCAATTTTCACTCAAAATTTTAAGCTAATAAATTATGAGCCAACTATAATATATTAATCGCTCAATGCCACATCAATTTTTGGATATAAGACTTGTCTAACACGGCTCAACCGTGCATCCTAACTGTCCCAAAAGCAACTTCGCAACCTGTTTCTTCTTCGAGTCACCTGCGAATTAATAGCTTAACATTGAAAGAACTCTCGAGCTTCATCCTCTTTCGGATACACGCGAAACTCTCTCTCTCTCTCTCTCATCTCATCTCATCTCATGTCTTGTTATGCTTCTCGTGATCTGCTCCGAATCTTTACATGCATCTGTTGAGTTCATCGGCTTCCGTTCGTTTTGGGACAATACCAGGCGCATCTGGAACACCTTCGTCCCCTTCGTTTAACCTTTAAATCTCGTCGGACATCCATGGGTTCATGGAAGAACTGAGAACATCACGTGAACGTAGAACATCACCCGATTTCCCTTTTGTCCTGTGATCTTTCTGCGCTTTTTCGTACGAGCCATGCTCTGTAGGAACAAGGCGAGCCAAAAGGGATAATGTTGACAATCGAGAGCTGAAGCCACCCCCATGTTCTTTCTCTTGAAGTTGACGCAAAGTCAATCATGCTTAGAGGCGGTAAACAAAAATCTCGATTCTTGAACTTGATTAGACGTAGGTATCCATGGAAGATTAGTATATGTGCTTACATGCGTTGACTTGAGTTGAGTTCATGCACATAAGTTGAGAGGGATAAGTATACTATTAGCATCTTAACTTTTGCACGGCGTTCACTTGAATGTCATAACTTTCAAAACATTAAACGAGAGTATTGTTTATACTATATACTACGAAACCACCAGGACAAAAGCAAGAACGTTAAACTATAGTCTTGTTTATACTAGATACTACGAAACCACCACCATCTTTCTACGACGAAATCCTTCGATCGCGAGATGGAAACTGCTAAGAAAGTGAGTTTAAAAGCTTGGCCGAAACATAAGTGCGTTTATTCTTGATTATTGGGTGGTCTTGGGCTTCTATCTTCCCTTTGGTGGAATAATCCTAATAAACTCCTATGGCTCTGAACTGGAATCGAGCAATAAACCATATATGCCATGTGATTGTTAGGACCAAACTTGTTGGTAAAATTGATTTTAATAACAGTGTTTGGTGACTTTGGGCATCTCCCACCGCAAAAACAAGCTAAAAAGATGAGACATTCCCTCACATTCATAAACCGATCGCCAACTCCTTTCGCAATTGACATGGGATAACACAATCCAATGAAAGCCGACCACAAAAATTGCCCAACCTTAGAGACAAAAGCAAGCGAGCCAATGAAACCCTCCCATATACGTGTGACTTGAGAACGAGGTAATTGAACTTAGATCATCGCCCCCCACAAAAAAAAATTCACGGACAAAAGAGCCATCTGAAGGTTATCCTCATGAAAAATCCAGTCTCTTCCGATTCGCCGACGGTCCAAATACAAAGTCACTCTTCTCTTTACCCTCTAGAGTAATCTGCCTATATATTCGCATGCATAGTTCATTTCCTTCTTATTTCGTTTCTCACGTTAAGCCTACCTTGCTGTGTATGCTTTACCTTGATCACAAAGCTTGCTTCGAAGCTCAACTCCAATGGCGCCAAATAGAGAGACCCCCGTCGGATCGTACCCTGAAGGCGACCCTTCGAGGCTTTCGATGGAGACCCTTCAGAGAGCCGTCTCCGACGTCACCTTCGAGCTTAGCAAAGAAGCCATCCGCGAAGCTGGCGGCAAGGCGAGTCCGCTGCCACTGATCTACGAGCTGGAGGATGCGAGGTGCGAGTGCTGCGGGATGTCCGAGGAGTGCACGCGGGAGTACGCGAGCTGTGTCCGCGAAAAGTTTTCGGGGAAGTTGGTGTGCGGGCTGTGCGCGGAGGCCGTGCGCGTGGAGATGGAGAGGGGCGGTGGGAAGAGCCGGGAGGAGGCGCTCGCGGCGCACATCGACGCGTGCGTGCGGTTCAACCGTATCGGGCGGGCGTACCCGGCGCTCTACCAAGCGGAGGCCATGAGAGAGATCTTGAAGAAAAGCTCGAGCGGCTGCGTCTCTAGGGCTAAGTCCATTAGCCCTAGAGACAAAGGCGGACTGAAGAAAGCGGCCATCACGAGGAGCTCGAGCTGCATGCCGGCTATCACGAGAGAAACTAACTATGACGGAACGACGGTCAATTGAAGCAAGCCGAAGACTAGGGGTAGATCAGGTTCGTCGCCGATGACTCTGAAACCACCGAGAATATGTTAGGAGGCCTCGCATGGATCTACAGAATACATAAGAATAAACGCTTAGTATGTATTTGTATGGATGGAAATATAGTCATGGATTCGGTTGCAAAGGAAAGATTGTTCCTCGCCCTACACATTCATGAAACAATTCATCGACATTGGTGATTATAACCAATTTTCGCGTTTGCGCAACAGACCCGATCGTCAACATGTTCCGCACCCGCCTAGTGTGATGATTATCGTCTGCTAAGTCTTCGGTAGTTCGTGCCGATATCAAATCAGTTTCCTCATTAGATAGTGTGCAGTGCAGAGTCTACATCTCGAGTTATGCCGTCTCGGCGGGAGAATCTTGTTCCCTTGTCGGTCATTTGAGTTACTGGACCAAATGACCGAGTCTCCAAATGAGACAGGACGAAATCAACAGAGAAGCGATCAGGAACAGGACCCGGACAAGTTCTCAGGATGCCTTATTCAATCAAGGTCATAACGAGGATGCAATAACTCGGCCTGAAAGGTTCAGCCTTGCAATGCGTTGTTATTTTGGTTCAATCGGCGCCGCATGCGCATTGTTCAGCAACCCCCCCCCCCCCCTCTCTCTCTCTCTGTGTTGCCCAATGGCGAGGCAGCAGTGAAGCTGCGCCTCCCGGCATGAGGCAAGGGATGGCTGGTGGCGGTAGTCGCAGCAGAAGCCTTGACGGTCATGTCGACCTTTATGACAAGACCGCTAAGATCACTCTCAGTCGACGAAAGTACATAGGAGTTACCCCGAAATACCAAGCAACGACTAACCATCTGTTTCCTACAATGCATCAATCTCTCTTATACATAAATGACTCACGTCGACCTCATCTGATGAACGACTTTCATTAAGCGCGATCGGTGAGGGAACGCACAAATTGCAGGAGGAAATGGCATAACGTGATCCCAAAGAAGAGAAAATATAATTAAGCATAGTCATAATGATTCATAAACAGGGCACCGATCAAAGCATAAGAAAGGAGGACAAAAATTTCTCGACCAGTGTCGCTTCTAATTACCATAATATTAACCGTGTTCGCGATTTCTCTATTGCCTAAAAGGAGGACGAAAGGTAGAAAGTGATGCGATGCTTGCCAGATAGTCGACATAGCTTAGTTTCAGACGAAAGACCAATTGACAAACATGAAGCAGATGCAGTGAGCATTCTCTTCTTCATTCAACACCTTCCAAGCTACCGCTCTTTCGTACGAAACCGGCCTCCCCATACTTGACAGGCAGATACCACCTTGGAGACACATGAAACCCTGTAAAAAGAAAGCAAACCTGATAAGTGGACGAAGGAAACAAAAGTGCCGGTGCAGTGGCCCGATCTCAGGTAAAGAAGTCACTCCTACTTCCTAGCGGTTGCTGTTGCATTTCTAAAGTCACTTAAAGATAAAAGTCAAATAAACAATCCTATGCTTTTCCATGGATTTTTCACTTCATTTCATTTTTATCCTTATTCATTTGCTAAAGATGCTTATTCATGTATCAAACGAGCTACTTCAGATTCCTGGAGATTTCACCTGCTGCATTATCTGGGGGAATTCCGAGCAGAGCGTCTTTCTTCCACTGTCGTCAAAAATCTTTTCCAGGGTAATGTCTTGCAGCGCAATCAAGGTCGTTTCCAGCATATCAAGTCCTGCTTGGTTAGCAAATGTGAAAACCGGCGCAGCCTGCAAAAGAGAAGAATAGCAACTCATATGAGGCTATGGAAAAAATATATTAGAACAAAGAGAAAAGAAAACTCGCTAATGGTTCAATATCTGATTAGTCTTGAATTTTGTTTCAAAAATGACTGCAAAATAAATGCCATCGATAGGCAGACAAAGAAATATTCACTAGAAAAATGACGAAGCGTAGGAGGGAAAATATTACCCTGAGAGAGCAGCATAGGATTGCATCCGAGTGATGCCATAGATCTTTTAGCAAAGAATCACTGCCCTCATTCTTGAGTAACGCCACGCCAAGATAGGACCTGGAATCATTTTACTTTGGTCAGTTTCAAACATGCGATCAAATTTACAAAGTAGACCAACATCGTGATTTCTGAAGATAAATGAAATGGGAACATTCTCATTTGCTTTTCATTTATGAGCCATCTACCTACCGTAAGAACTGTAGAATTTGGCGAGTGAAAAGGTCCTGTTCTTACTGTAGGTAGATGGCTCACAAATAAAACCCAAACATGATATGCATACCAGAAAGACCAATATCGGATAGTAATATTAAAGAACATTAGAGCATATGTACCTGTAGCTTTGGCAAATCCAACGGGCAAGCGTGTGCGCTTCAGGAGAACCAGGTGGTGGGCGAAGACTTGCATGACAGCCGAAATTTGTGGGTGAGAGTGCTAATGCCACTCTCTGAACAGATGCTATTATACTTCTGAGGTATTGACGAGCCATGGACGCCACATTCTCTTGAAGATGCAATTCAAACGCAAATTGGAAGGCTATAGTCATCACAGATTTGGTGCTTCCACTATGACCAGAATTATCGCCAACCGCTTTGTTGCCCGTGGGCCCAACATCAAGAGCTGAGGCAAGGTCAAGTGTCCGGTTTGGGCTGGAGGCATCCTGTATATTTGTCGAATTTATGTTAAAGTGCAACCAAAAGAACAAGAAAAGAATAGAAAATAGAAGGCAAGACTATGAACTCTCACCGCTCCTGGATCAAGAGGAATGATGCGGAATCCCGAAGGAATAATGGGTGCATCATCAGAAAAGGATGCGTCAATTGGAGCGAAAATTAGTTCAGCACATGTGCCAACAGCGTTTTCATCCACTCCATTGCAAAGCTAGAACAAATTCAACCAGGAAAGAGTAGACAAATTACCATCAATAATGTGTCAAAGAGAGGAGTTGGTCCGAGGGTTCAATATGGAAAGGAAGGACTCACTTGCAAGAGGAAGATGTCACTTGGCATAATCATGTCGTCCCGATAATGGCCCATGTTTTCAAGTTTAACAACCTCCATAAACTGTTAAGACAATCAATCCAGGAATATTAGCAGTCTTATTGGAAGATAGAAGTATGACAGGCCACCAATGGCAGGATACAGAGCAAATTTTACTTGCCTCTTCATGCTCAATTGTGTGAGCGAGCGGAAGAATAACCTGACTCCCGAAGCCTCCAATTCGTGCCCCTGGCATGTTGCATGGATTGGCTTTGATTGCCGCAGCAGAGTACGCTTCAATACTGCTGTCTGCCCACTCTGATCGATGTTCTCGCAAAAACCGTAAGAGTATTGCTGGAGGCACATTCTGAGGTAGAAACGAAGAAAAGCAAAGAATCAACAAAAGTAAGGTAAAATAGTTAGGACCAAATGAAATGCCTTTTCAAATTTTAAAATTTTGGAATATGGAATTATAAGCAGTTCTTACTTGCAGCAGCATGGATGCTTTTGCACACAAGACCGCGCTAGTCATAGAAGGAAAACCACTTGCATAAGAAATGTTCACGCCAGCCATCTTGGCCGGCGACGAGTTGATGAGAAGAGTAACATCATCCACGCCATCACTTTCCAACATAGACCAGCCATCGTCCATAAACCCATTGACAGCTTCGTTAAAACCCCTGTCCAAATAAATAACTTACTTTAGACCCATGAGTACATAGACTGAATAAAGGAAAAATTTGCATATCGAAAAATTGCAATGAGAGCATGCCCACGTACTTGCTCAATCTCTGACCTAAAGCACGCAGTGCCGCAGGTCTTCTTCCCCAACCAGTGACGTTCGGCTGGGAAACTTCTTGAGAAAGCTGCCTCAGATGGCGTAAAGCCTGGGTAACATAGGAAAGTTATTAGAATGTCCGTGATACTTTTCTGCCCTCACTAGCTGCTTTGACTTTCTTATCTTTCAAAATTCAACTTAGGAATACTCTTTCAAATTGGCAAAACGAAAGTCGACAAGAAAGGCTTACCGCCATCGTCGTCCTTTGTGCGAGCAAAGTTGACGACTCGTAAAGTGGGCGCAATACTTCAGGCACGCTCCACGGCTATGAGAAATTAAGAAACCGTAAATTCATAATGAAAGATGGATGTCTTCACCGATGAAAGCGGATGACTATTACATACCTCTAAATCCATGTGATCAACGATATGAATTATCGACCCACCCCCTTCGCAGGGCCGGATCAGATATCCACTAGGCAACAATTCAGCTCTCACAAAATGCTGGACAGGAGGCATACTAGGACCATTTTGGGTGTTGTTAATTGATCTTTCACATACCTATGGCATACAAAAATGAAAAGGTATATCAATACAACCAAGAAAAAGTCTGGAAAAGAAATACCAGATTATGACATTAGAAGAACAGAAGATATTGTTTTATCAAACCATTCTTAGAGAGCATACCACAAGACTCCCATCCTCCATTACGGATGTGTAGCGCAGCAACCAGAAGTCACGAGCAGGTGCCAAAGTGGTAGGCGCATAGAGCTAATCGGAGACATCAGAAAATAACTTCAGTAAAGAATTCTACCGGCAATTCTTCAGCAGAATCACAGGCCAAAAGTCACATTTCAGACCCACCTGCATGTACAGCAACTCGACAGTCCCACCATTTCCAGACGACAGCACATTTGCAATATCCACAGCTCGGCAATCACGATACCACGAAGGCCGATCTTTGAGGATTTCAGCAACCTGTGGAGAAGGTGGTGCATTGAATTCTACAAGCCTTCAATGGAGAATTCGTATATTCCATATGCAAAGAGTGTGAAGGACTCACTCTTGAAGGTTCTAGACCCACGAGACCGCATGCACGTGCTGCCACACCAGTGCAACCATGAGAAATAGCAATGATTCCAATGGAATCCGGACCAGGCTACATAGAGGGTCAGCAAAATCTGGTTAATGAAGCAGGTCTAATAAAGCCAATCATTATGGTGTTGCTCCAGAGATTCAGGTCAAGCATCTTCATAATAAATCAAAACCTATACCGAGTGATTTTAGACCGTTATAGCATTACCTTCATCCCAGGCAATTGGACCCACTCCACAGCGGTTCCAGTGGCCTTCGAAAGAAACTCTGTTAAAGTTTCCTCTGCAATGGACAAAAGTCTGCAAAAGACATGAGCATGATGTTACAAGCGAAGCCAGATGACAATTATAAAGCACAAAAAGACTTGATAAAAGCTACGCCACCAACCCTGCAGGGCTGGCATCCCTTGGTGGATGCTGAGGAGTCAAATGGTGCTGACCACTGGTCACGACCGATTCACAACTCGTATCGGTGGTGGCGAGGGTTGTCTGCAAGACACAGAAATAAGCTAAAGAATGCTTCACTGACACAAATTGTAATGTGTTTTTTTCCACTATGGAGGGGAAAACAAAATGTAGCATGCTTATCTATCTTGGTTGCTCCTAACCGATGGGAGCAAAATACATCTTTTGAATGACTTGAATGTAGGGAAAAAGTTAGTTCATCGCAAAAGATCATTAAAACGAACAAAGTTCAGTTTCTTGTGGCTTCACCATATGTGTTTCACTAAGCAATATAAGAGAAAGGATTGATAAGAGGTGGGAAAGCACCCTCACATTTTGTGTCTGCTGGCGGAAATAACTGTTCTCATACACCAACTGGGACACTTGCTTTTGCAGCCTATCGTTCTCCTCCATTAAAAGCTTGTTCATTGCAGTCAGCTTCCTATTCACTGCTTGAAGGCGTGACGCTTCTTTTCTCTGCTTCTCTCTACACCTGCAACATCAGAGGATCATAACGTTCAGGGATCATAGCAAGCAATTAAAATTCATAAGTCGCGACCACATCGAGAGCCAAAAATCAGTAGGGACCTTAAAGTATAAATTAATTTCTCAGCCACTTATGGAGCTAGACCATCTCTCCTGTAGACAACCATCTCCGATAGCAGCGAAAGATTTCAATCCACAAGATACATATAGATAACTCTCTCACCGAACTTCAGACAGATATTTGAAACAAGATAAGCCAACATAGATTTGAAACTGAGAAATTAGTTTTTTCACCTTTCACTTCACCAAGAATAAGAATCCAAATCCCACCTGGCCCAGAGTCACTACTTGATAACTCCCATCGATTTATTGTACAAAGTCGCAGATAAAAGGATTATCCAACTAAATATATCCAAGCTCGAATCGAAGAGAGTAGTAAATTTAAGACGACGTACCTTCGGTTCTGAAACCAAACTTTGATCTGCTTCGGCTCAATATTCGAGAGAATCGGGCATTCTCTGATCAGCTGCTGTCGCCTCAGAGAACTTGGCTTTGGACAATCATGATACAGCCTTTCGAGAGCTTCAACCTGCTCCGGCGTGTAGCGCACATACTTCCCGTTGTCCATCCCCAACTTGTCCTTACAGGCCGAAGTCACCGCCATCATCACTTCATATTTACCCAAAGGCTCAAAAACAAAACCGAAGATATTCCAAATTCGCAAAGATAGAACCCGAAGAGAGAGAGATCATGCAAAAGTCTCCACCTAAAATACCAAAAACAAGATGCCCTCAAACTAAGACTGAAAGAAACATTTCCCTATTTATGATCTGTATCAGTAAAAGCACACCAACAACTCGCGAACACAGTTCTACAGGCGCATGTATGCTACGATTTCTTCATGAAAGATTCATTTTTTTCACTGCTTTAATCAAGTCCCAACTGATGAAGAACCGCAAAAGGGAGGACTCGCAGTGAAGAGCTTACCGGGTTGCCAACCTATTGAATCGGCAAAAGAAGATGGCCCTCCTCAAACCCAGAAGCTAGAAACACCCCCTTCTCATTTTAAACGCGAAAAAAAAAAACGAGTCTTTCCAGAGAGAGGCCCGTCAGGACCACACCCTTTCCTTTTTTTGTAATCTTCAACGACGTCCAAACCCCGCTGCTACTACGAAGAAGCAAAGGAAAAACGAGCGGCGACCCGAGTGAGCTCTCACCGCGGACAACTCCTCTCTGTCTAGCAAGTGGAAGCTCTCTGCTCCATGGCGGCTGGTTATGTCACGCGAGAAGTGACGCGCAGCTCACGAGGGGAGAGGAGGGGGTTCTCAGTTTTGTCTGTGTTGCGCATATGGCAACGCGAGAGTGGGGGGGAATGATATTGGGATCGGGATCTCGGGGAAGCCTGAAAGAGAGGGAGAGTGTAGAGAGAGAGAGAGAGAGAGAGAGTGAAACCCCCATATACCAGACAGAAAACGAGAGGTAAAGAAAAGGAGTGTTTGGTTTGTTTTCACATCATCTTTCTCTTCCTCCACTCCACTTTAGCTTTTGTCTTTGTTTCTTCTGTGCCTTTTGTCGCTGTTGCTAATGTTGTTGTTTACGTTGCTTCCTAAGAGCTTGTTCTTCACACCTCTGCCCTCTTCTCCTCCCCTCCCACCAACGTCATTATTACATAACCTCGGTGGTGAGCTCAACGCACATGCGCCGTCAGATTATTAGGCTCGTCTCATCCAACGGTGCATGTAATTTACACATCATTTATTTTTATTTTTTGTTAAGACAGGCTAATTTTGAATTCAGTGGTCTGAAAATCGGACCGATCAGTTCATCTTGGTGACGGTGCCGTTTTCCGGCCATTCGTTTCCCTTGTTTTGACGTGTTTAACCCGGTTCCGCTGCGTATCACTTGAGCAAGCCAATTCAGGCTCCGTTCCATTTCGCTAAAAATAAATTATTTGGAAGACGGTTCCTCAAAGAACGAATGCTCATGTCGCTTGAAATAATTAATCATAGGAAAAAAAAAGTTTCTATTATAGACAAACGTCAAAATAATTTCTCGACAAACGAGAATATTCTTCACCTATTCATTTTCGAAGGCAGTACGAGCGTTCCTTTTCATGAGAACATTCTCCCAAAAATAAAAACATTCATTTTTCTCGCGAAAACAAACGGAACCTCGATCGCCCACGCCATTTTCGAAACCACCACATAAGTCATCAACTTAAACGGCACATTCACACGACGTATTGTACGAGAGATTCATTTTATCGACTGGACATGACTGTACGTAACATTTTCCTTAAGTATATATTTTTCAGAACAGAGCAATACGATACGATACGATACGACCGAGCTGTACGGAAAAAACTCACTACAGGCTCGCGGGAAACGAAGAACAGACAGAGAGGGTTACGAACGAACAGACGTACGTAGCAACGAGGAAGGGGTTGTTCGCCAATGAGAGGGACAAAAGCATATATACATATATGATAATGGTCGATTTGCATGTGTGCTCCTAGGAACGAGGAAGGAGGGTTGTCAATGGGACAAAATAATGAGGTGGGCTATTTGCATGCGCCTCGTCTTCGCATGCCCCATCATTCACCCCCCTCCTCCCTTTTTTTTTTAAAAAAAAAAATATTTATTATGCCCTTCGCTCGCTTTATAAGCACCGAAAACCCTTAATATTCGAAACCAAAATACATCGTTTTCTTCACGATTTTTTATTTTTTATTTTTTAAAACTTTATAATTTTCCTACGATTCTCAAGATTTAAAATTTTTTCGTTCGGACAAGGGAAAAGGTCCGAGAATATCGATCCCTTTTCATGCACGCCTCGTGCCGCCCCATTGTATGTGATTTTTACTAATTTTCGCTCTGAGGAGCTGCAGATGCAATGACCTCGAACCTTACCCCCCCCCCCCCCTCCCAAAAAAAAAAAAAAAAAACCAACAGCAGCGACAACGCAACACAGTGATCTCGACCCGTGATATATATATAAGTTAGGCAGACGGACACATTACTGACCTCGTCAACAAATTTCACGGTCGCCGATTGCAGCGAAGCCGCGTAAATTAGAGAACTGGCGTCGCTCCACTTTGAAATGTTCCGTAGCACTTGGGCTATACCACGGAAATGAAGCACCTTACTTTTGAAAGTTGTTCCAAAAGGGGCCGGGGGGGAGGACTCCGAAGAAAGTCAACACACTTTTTTACCAAAGCAAGAGTCAATGACAGGTCGCGTCGAGGATGTCATGTTTCAAACCCACGACTTACGGTGTTTTTCTTCCCTCAGTCGCATCTATCTTTGAAATATTTGAAG
This sequence comes from Rhodomyrtus tomentosa, assembly GCA_028455895.1. Classification (NCBI taxonomy): domain Eukaryota; kingdom Viridiplantae; phylum Streptophyta; class Magnoliopsida; order Myrtales; family Myrtaceae; genus Rhodomyrtus; species Rhodomyrtus tomentosa. The sequence goes on from JAPCWY010000004.1 coordinate 41,787,223, forward strand.
GAGCACTACTCTCTTGACCCCCCCAAAAAAAAAACAATAATGATAATAATAATATTTGGGTGAGTTTGACAAATTTTTAGGGGGGGGGGGGGGGTTACGATAATGGCAGACAAATTGAAGTGGGGTTCGATCCTCCTAATTGTGGCGTCCTTATGAAGATTAGTACACGCCTTTTCAACTGGCTTTTTTTGTTTTGTTTTTTTCACACGCTAGCACTAATCTTTTACTCTAACTTAAAAAAAAAAAGAGAAAAAATAACGAATAAATAAATTCCATTGGGATGAAGGGGACGTTCTTGTCGCGTCACGCTCAGATGGGCGTAGTCGGTCCCGTAAACAGTTCGAGCAGAGAGCATTTCTTTTTTTCTTTTTTCGGGGGTTTTTTTTTATATTAAAAAAATTGGATTAGCGAAGTGATTATCGAAACGGGATTTGCCCTAAGTCCTAATCCTAATCTTGGAAGATGAGGCAACAAGCAACATCAATGGCTCAACTCAAAAGACAAAAGGCCCTTTTCCGCAATTTCCCTTCCCTTTTCTTTTCTTTTTCTTTTTTTGCAATCATTTTTATTTTTTTTATTTTTTGGACCCTTTCTTTTGGGGGAAAAAAAAACAGAAGAAGAAGAGAAGATAGAGAAAAAATAATAATTGCAAATGGTGTGCATCAACGGGTGTGACGAAATGGGATTGGCCGGTTAAAGTGGTAACAACATCCCGCCACTCTCGCTAGTGAACTTAGAATTAGTGCGCTCTTTAAATTATTTATTATTATTATTTATTATTAAGGTTAGTGGAGCGGTACATAGATAACATGGAATTAATTAGAGGTGAGCGGTTCCCTTCAAGAACCGATAACCGGACCAATAATTTTGATTCTCATTTTTCGAAACTGTGGATCGGACCGGTCACCTCGAGAATAGGGAACCGGACTGGACCATCGTTTCCAAGGAACCAAAAACTCAATCAAATTCCATTTAATAATACGACAAAAACATCTTCCCGATACAACCAACGGTGAGAAAATAGTTGAGAAATTTTTTGAGAATGTAACAGAAACATCTTCCACTTGAGTTTCATTCAACCAATTGAAAATTCAATGACTTTTCATGTCTATTTTTTCCGTCAACCACTGACTCTATCGCAATTCTAGAATGTAGAGCTCCATCTCATTTTGAAGCAGTCAAATATAGAACAAGTATACGAAACAGTAAAGTTATATCATGGTTAGGCACATTTATCCATCTAATCTCTAATTACTTTTTCTCACCCTGAAAAATCATTGCATTCCCCTGTTGTAAATTAGGGGTTATGACTTTATACGGTGTCCACTTTGATATGTATTTCTTATGTTTGGAAATTCGATCCATCCGGTGAGGTCCGATCCGGTCTGATTCTATGAGATTAGAACGAGGAACCAAACTACTGAAATCGAGCACCGGATCGGACATCTCTAAAATTAGGAACCGGACCACCGATCTGGTCCAATGCGGTCCATGTCCAATCCGATTTGGGTGTTTCAATTTGCTCACCTCTAGAATTAATCGACATTACCCCTTTTTTTTAGCCGGGGCGTCTCCCGTCGAGTGAGGGGAGGACACGTGTCGGTCTGATGTTCCGGTAAAGTGTTCTCGACGCCAGCGGGACATATCTTGGTGTGTCGTTGGTGGGTGGGATTTCGGGGCCCACACGTGCGGGGCCCGCGCGCGGCACGCCTGAGGAGGGGGCTCGTCGCCCTTTTAGCTTTACAGTCGTCAGGTTCTGTACCGTAAATTTTTAACTATTTTCCCACTGCATAATCTTTTTCCTCGTGGATTTTTTTTTAATTATTTTTTTCTCCTTTAATCAAGATATATTTTCTTTGCCTCGTAATCTCCTCAAAAGAAGCACGAGATTCCCCTCCGCCACACCACGCGCAGCTTTGAGATCATAGGAAGAAACATTCGTGAACCCTAGCAGTATTACTTTGAATTCATTTGATATAATCGTATGGCGAAATTACGTCTAAAATGTCGGTCCAAGCATTCCACGTGTTGATCTAGACCAACCCACCATTTTTACTTTGACAAGAAATTTATTTGGCTGTGAGTGGAAGACCCGGGCGATCCATCTAAAGACCGAGTCGCCGACCCGTGCAAATTCCCGGAACCCATCAAGTGCACCGTCCTATCCGCAAAGAACCCTAAGACATGACTTGGTGATTCGTAGGAGCTACGGCGTACGACCGATTGGCCATCCGAACAAATACGTTATCCCACGACACGGCACTCTCCTCTCAGCCATTCGAGGGGGACCGCCTTTTCCGTCTCCAAAACGTCGTCGATTTGCACCATAAGGCGCGCGAAATATGACAACCTTACGATTCAAAAGGATTCGCGAGGCGTGTCGAGTGGACAGCGTACACATCGCATTGTAACTGGTAAGCTGTATGTTGTGTTGCTCCAGAACACACGTACGACGCATGCGGGTGGAAAAAGTCACGTAATAGATTTAGAATCCTTAATAATTTTTTTTTTTTTTGCCATTTTGGTCGAAAGATGAATTGGGGGTGTCCGAAGATCTTTTTGGATATCGGGCACTTAAATAGGAAAAAGAGAAAAGAGAGTGCCCCAACACGACAATACTTTAAACGAAAGGCACGCCAACGCCAAGCACAAGTTAATGGTGGGGAGTGCAAAGAATTTTGGGGAAAAAGAAAAAAAAGAAGTGGGAGTGGGGAGTGCTCAGTGCGTGGGCTGCGCGTGGGCCGACAGCCAGAGTGGGGCCCACTGAGCGGCGTATAAATAGGGAGGTGGGGCCCGGGAATAGGGGCCCCGACCCGACCTGACGTGCCCCTGACCCGTGCCGATCTTGATACCGGCAAATGCAATGATATGATATGCCTGCTACTGTCGCCGTCACTCATATTCCCCTTTTCCCACTTCATTGAATTCCCCTTTTTTGTTTTTTCCCCTTCCAGTTTGGCATCGATGGAAAAAGAAGAGGAGTGAGAATGTTCAGCGGCGGCGGGGACATTTCGGGACGGCGGTGAGTCTGGAACCCGCGCTCCTCTCCTAGAGCATGATCCACGTGGGCGGCGCCCGTGACGTGGCGGTCGAACCAGTGCCGTTTAACAGTTGTCTGCGAATTAAGGGATTATTCTAATTTGGAAGATTGATGTCGCGTCGGCGCGCCCAGATCCAGTAAGTGAGTGCCACAATTCGAGACATCTCCCCTCGTAAGCTCGCGCGAGCTACCAGATGGGCCGGGTGTCGCAGCGCGATTGGAAAGGCTTTCTGCTCAGCGCGATGTCAATCACAGATCGCAATCGGATTCGCCTTTTGGCGAGTCCCTTTGTTTACGCTAATGGGAGCTTTTTCGGAGGTCGTGGAGGGGGGAGGAGGTGGTGGTGTGGTGGTAGGCCCGTGATTTGCACTACAAGCTAGCGTTTTCCACTGGACTTTGACGCTGCGCATAGAAGCAAAGCCCGCGGTCAACATTTGTTCAGTGCGACCCTTGTTCTACCCATCGACCGGGCATCGTCGGGGGTCCAAGATAAACAAAAATCATCATCAAGAGTCGCCGTAAGCTACATCGCTTTTGTGTTTTGTATGATTAACACTTTGATAATAGACCGAAAACGTTTAACAAGCGCTTCGGACATTACGGCACGGCAATCACGATAGAAGCCATGAAATTTGTTACGATTGTTTAGACTAGTCATCGACTTTAATCCTACCGCTAGCTTCATTAGGTTACAGTGGATGGAAAACCTGACGAAAGGAGGCAGGTGCGTCGAAGTCACGAGTTTAGGTTTTATATAAGAGGGATGGAAGATTCTAGGACACGAGTGCATTTACCGTGACAGATTTTAGGACTTTTATAGTAATTAACCGAATAAGTGCCACTCAAGTTGCATTAACTCAAATCAATTAGTGATGTCTTTTAACGTTTGTATGGCTCACCAAATCATCTGCACCTTGCAACCTCTTCTTAAAATGATCATCAACAATAACCTTTTCAATGTCGAGCGAAGAACAGTAAGGCTTGAGCCCACCTTGCGAGAGAAAACGTGCCTTACTGAGCTCACCTTGAGAGAGAAAGCGCGAGAGAGATTGCTAAGTGAGGCATTTGGATTTAGAACGATTTCGGGCCATCTGAGTTCTCGTAATGAACCGAGTGGGAGGAGCATTTCCAAAGCACGAAAATGACGATATATATCCGTCCGTATATCACACCGCATAATTGCAAGCCCCGTATTCACACAGCTCAAAACAAGATTTTTTTTTCTTCATACCAAATGCTGAAAACATAATCTAAGCACGTTAAACGGCAAGACTTTGTTAAGTTGACCAATCAGTAGAGCTGCGGCTAGTTCGGCTGTGTGTAGTCAACCGGCGATCAAAACCTGGTTCTCTCTGCAGATATCATGAGTGTATTGTGTGAGAAGGAACGGCCACCAGGTTAAACTATCGATGGTCACGTACTAGCGGCATAAGAAAGAAACAATTACATGCATGACTTTCCAAGTGTTTCCAGCAGTTGCAATTAAGAGGTGAGAGCATCTAGAGCTCCAAGAGTTGTCGTGCAGTGGCAACTGAAGTAAACCATCAGGAGCCTAAGAACATCGTAAGAACATTGTCCTAGCAAGACGCTAAAAGTTTAAAACTAAAGAGAGCTCTCAATTTGACCAGATATAGTAGTATCCCCTCACGCTCGCTGTGCTAATAAGCTAAAACATGATATTTAGACTTTACTCGGCATATTACCGAAATATACAAACGTCAAGAGCAAAAAAAAAAATGTAGAAGGACAAGAGGGAGGAAAAGACGAAACATTTGCTAGTGATTTTTTAGACGTCATCCTCGTCTCACATAACTGCCAGGTTCATCCCTATTCATGTGGCAAAAATCTGGTGAAGTAATAGCTATAGTTGGCGCCCCTTTCTTGCCGGGTTTTCTGTTCTTTTTGCGCCGCCACCTTCTTACCAGGTTCAAGACTGTCAAAAGGCCAATCGGAAATCACTAGTGCAAAACAGCACGCTTAGAATTGATAGCAGCAATTCTTCTTTCCTTACTATGTCCCCGGGCCTATGCAGTGAATGAAAGAGATGGATCGGTTAAAGCTTGGATGCCATTCAAACAATGCACAGCCCACTCAAACGTGCAACACCTGGAAATAAATAAGAAATATGAGACAGCGTTGATGCATGTAGGACCTTAGAGCTTAACAAGAATCCAAAGGGAGTCCCAATTTGACCACGTTCTAGAGGCCCACATAATGGTGGGAAACAGTACATTTACCAACCGAAAGGTGACAAAACAGAGCACCAAACATGCCCATAATTTTGCAGTGTCCAGCCTGATAGATGAATTTCATTTATAAGGAAATCACATCATACTCAGTCTGGTAACAATTCTGCATCAAGCATACAAGGTTCATAAACATAGTAACAGCACAAGTAATGTCACGGCCCAGTGTCCAACTTCTACTCAAACTTAAGTTCATGACTACTCCAAAGAGCCCAGTTTACATCTTCGACCTATAAATCACCTTTTGTTCTTCCACATAAAACACGGATAAACAAGGATTTTCACTCTATACTAAAGAGCAACAATGCTTCATCGTCTAAATTATTCATTCAATAATTTTTGTGAAGACCAACAGGTAGAATTTTCTAGGTGTATCATATTTGCATATGCTGATCAACAAAGGGTTAATGATCGATGCTTTTCACCATTGGAAATGGCTAGTTCAGCCCACATGCTGATCCAAACCACTCGCCGAAGAATGGCTACCTTTGATTACCCTTTTGCAAGCAAAAATTCACATGATGACCAACTGAAGGTACTATAATCAACTTCAAGGCAATACCAGGGCTGGCTGTGGTAAAGTGGATACAGTAGCTGCAGATACAGATGATATTGAAGTGAAAATTTGCTGATGACTGGTCTCTAGAAATCTTGATCGACACATTATACACAGCTTTGCCTTGCTATCATTTTAGCATCTCAACTACATAATTGCATCTTTGCGCTGATTAGTGTCACTACTTCTAAGAAACCGCAAATGCACATGGAAGAGAGAGAGAGAGAGAGAGAGAGAGAGAGAGAGAGAGAGAGAGAGAGAGAGAGAGAGAGAGAGAGAGAGAGAGAGAGGGCTGGCTGTGGTGAAGTGGATGTAGTAGCTGCAGATACAGATGATATTGAAGTGAAAATTGCTGATGCCTGGTCTCTAGAAATCTTGATGACACATTATACACAGCTTTGCCTTGCTATCATTTTAGCATCTCGACTACATAATTGCATCTTTGCGTTGATTAGTGTCACTACTTCTAAGAATCCACAAATGCACATGGAAGAGAGAGAGAGAGAGAGAGAGACAGGGCTGGCTGTGGTGAAGTGGATGTAGTAGCTGCAGATACAGATGATATTGAAGTGAAAATTTGCTGATGCCTGGTCTCTAGAAATCTTGATGACACATTATACACAGCTTTGCCTTGCTATCATTTTAGCATCTCGACTACACAATTGCATCTTTTCGTTGATTAGTGTCACCTACTTCTAAGGAACCACAAATGCACATGGAAGAGAGAGAGAGAGAGAGAGAGAGAGAGAGAGAGAGAGAGAGAGAGAGAGAGAGAGAACTTTGAATCAAAAGAAAGATCGTTCACTTCTAATTACCTATTTGCCATTCACATATTCAAGAAGGAGACGATCAAGCTCAAAATGCCGGGAAAGTAGTCTCTGCAGCAAAGAAAATTTAGGACAAAAAAGATCAAAATAGTCCGAGCAATGGTACAATTGTGCTGTAAAACAGATGACCGGACCTAAAAGATAAATCAACCAAGAAAAAGACATCATAATCTTCATAGAGAGCATACACAAGCAGTTTGAGCACGGCATAAATTTATATTCAAGCATCTGAGCCAATTTATTTACGCAAAGTGAAAGATGAATACAGATATTGATATTACTCATTGAGAATACGCAACAGTCAAACATATCGTTAATCAGCGAAGATATGGCCTTGCTAACGTCAAGTACCAAGTAGAATGAAATGGGGGCAAGTATGACTAAACAAATTGAATTATGCTCCATCTTCTAATGATATGGACGTAGTAGGCAGAGTGTTAAACAGGTCAGCTATAGCTTGTGCCTAATGTATGCCAAAGCTTTAATCAACAGACCAAAAGAACAAATTGAATTATGCTCCATCTTATAATAACAACAGAGGTAGTAGGCAGAGTGTTAAACAGGTCAGTTACAGCTTGCGCCTAATGTATGCCAAAGCTTTAATCAACAGACCAAAAAGAAAGAGACATATTATGCAATATTAGGCCCATGACCAACATAGGATAAAGAAGTATTGCATTTCAGCGAAGGATAAAGAAGATGACAGATTAGCACAATGGGCATTTTTCTCCTAAACTGATAAGCTACAGAAACTTTGTATCTGTCATATGCAAGTTACTATTTAACATTATCGGAAATTTCCCGAGATGTTGCTGCCCCAGAGGTTAATCTAATGGTTTCTGCAAACTTAATGACATTGGATGAAAAGTATTATTCACGGAAATTATGTTCGTCATCAGAAATAAACAGTTGCACATTATTGGAGAGGAAACAAGATGTAAGTAATCAAAATACTAGGAGACAGCTAATATAAAATATACCTTAGTAATGGGGGGATAGGAAATTTTGACTCCAAGATCAATATCTGGAAGGCGTGCTATTTCTGTCGCATTTTCAAATAATATGTATGTGGGAAGCTGGGCCATGTTCCCTACGAGAACATATTTTACTCACGTAAGCAAAAACAAAGGATCAACCAGCCTACCTTTTCAAGAAAAATCGAATATTGAACTGAAAATAAACTACCAAGAGAGATTCCATATTTTTCTGCAACAATAGGAAAAAGCCCAAGATCCACTATTGCAAAGGCCAAATTTTTGTTCGAATATCTGTCATCGAAATCCAAGTACCAACATTGTAATAATGTCAATTAAGGAAGCCGGATAATAATACGAAACGTCAAAAGCTAAAAATGAAGCTCGCAATTGAAACATGGCAGTTATAGCATTAGATAAGAAACATACGTTATTGACAGGTCAGCAAAGCATCGACTTGCTCGAATGCAGGAAGAGGAACACGAAGAGCGAAACTCTACCTGCCAGCAATATTTCCGCTCTTCCATTATTATATATGTTAAGTGCAAGTACCAAAAACATGAGCAAAGGTTCAAAAGAATATAAATGTGCCTTCAATCAACATATTACTTCTTAAAAGTCAAAGTCCATTACTCAGTGGTACTTCGCAAGATGGGCTGATTCAAGCCGATGAACATCATGAAATGCCAGACATTCAAAGTCACATCCAATGAGAATCATTCAGCAAAGATGAAGTATGCTCTTGAGAATCTAAGGAATCCAAGAAAAAGGGGAAACTCTCCAAAATGCAAATAATGACAATTTTTTGGAACAAACCAGCCAGAATTTTGATGCGCCCCCATCGTTCAGTACTGTTTCTAATTGCAGTGGAGTTAACTTGCTTGCCGTACCTACAGAACAACCAAATGGTAAAGAAGGAATCAGAAAAATCACAATAGAGGCAAGTCAAATATTATTTATGATGTGATCATACCAACAGACGGCTGCCTTTGATTGCAATACAGAGAACTGAGAGGGAACTCTTGTAAAGGAAAATCAAATATTTCTGGGTAAGGAACAAAATATCCCCATACCTAAGAATTGAGACACAGGTTGCTGGGTCAATGTAAATATCACTGCAAAAAAAAAGGGCCAGACAAAGACAACATTAAAAGAGACAACTGCTTCCAACAGTATTTCAATGCATGGTTATTTTATGCACAATAATGCATTGGAGAAATTAAAGGAATCATCAACGCTTGGGTTGCAAAAATAGGTTCCTAGATCATACGAGGATTCCAGAAATGAAATGCAGAGTTAACAGCCATGTATGGCATACCCAGGAATATCAGAATGTACCAGAGAGCCAGGTGGTAATCAATCACTAATGTTACAACGACAAGGAAAACCTGAAAAGTTACATAAATTCCAGAAATAAGTTAATTATGAGAAAAAATAATGAAGACAAATTAACGTAACAGGACTGTCACATGAAAACTGACGATAAAAACTCAGCACTAAAATCCAACTTTTTTGTTTTGGGCATCAAGTTTGAAAATGTTCACTTGTTTTGGGCACGCATGGTAACACTTCAAAAGCAGAATTTCTGCTTCAGAAGTGCTTCTGAAGCTGAAATCCGTTTGGTAAAGACACTTCAGAAGTGCTTCTGAAGCTAAAATACGTTTGGTAAAAATATTGAAATTTTCCACTTCCTGAAGAAATTTCTACTTCTGGTTGAATTTTTGATCAACTTTGAGAAGCTAAAAATTGTAGTTTCTCAGCTTCAGAAATTACTTCTTCAACTATACCGGTCTTCACCGACCAACGCCCACCTGTCGGCGCCCCTCGACCGCCGGCCCCGGTTACCACCGCCGTCGCCGATCATCGACTCCGGTTGCTGCTCACCGATGCTGCTGACGCCGGTCTCTATCGATCACCACCTCCGGAGATTTTATTAATAATGTTTTAAAAATATAAATTTCAGAAGTAGAAATTTTATCAAACACACTTCTTTGATCAGAAATCAACTTTTGATGGAGAAGTTAAAAAATCAACTTCTGCTTCTGGTGATATTTCTAAAGCAGAAGTGTTGCCATGCACACCCTAACTGTTGCAAACTTCAAGATTATTTTAAAAGTATGGCCAAAAACAGAAATATGGAAACTTACATGCTATAACAACCTTGCATAATTTGACAACACTAAAGAACTTCACATTTAGCCGCATCAGGAATCAGAAGTAACATCAGAGATACCTTTGAGAAAAACAAAGAATCGGCTATGAAGGCCTCCCATGTTTCTTCACGCACAAGCTACGCCAAAGAGAAACAGCATGAATGAAGAGCCAAACGAAGATTGCAATCTTCAGGGCACTAAACATTAGATCATAACAGCAAAAGTCCAAAAGCTCCTCGATTAGGTCTTCAAAACCAACATGACTCATTTCACCAATATCTTCAAGTCAGAAGTACCAATAACCGAAAACTAGTAGAGATGCTCATGGCGAATGCGACAATTTTCCTTTTCTTGATGAAATAAAAAACCCTACGGATGGTTTAAGCTATCGGGTCGATGAAGTAAGATGTCTAAAAAATCCAACTTATACCACATTAAGAAGTTATGCAAGGCTGGTGTGGGGACAAGACAGACGAGAACTGGATCAAATCAATGATGAAAGTATCATGCACATGGAACAGCCATAAGGGGGCTTCGGACAGAGAAGAATATATACTACATGCAGAATATATAATTGAATTGAATGAAGTATGTTCCAGCTCTAATGCCATTTTGAAGCGTCTTAAATCCAAAATCTTGCAGAACCGCGCGAACGAACTCACATGATCTAGCAACAAGCCCTTATCAATATCCCCCCGAGCTTTTCATCGAAACATTCTCCAGATAATTTCACTCACAGCCCCCAGAACACAGTTCTCGCGGTTTCCACTAGAGAGTCAACAGTCAATGCACCCGCTAGGCAAGCAATCAGTAAGGGCAAACAAGAGCAATTCAAGGCGACGCAACGCCAACAAGGGAATCCGAAGAGCACCAACTTCTCGAGGTAATCCCATACCTTGACAGCAGCCAATGCCAGAAACGACAAGACTGCCTGAATTTCCTGCACGCGATTGAAGAGCTCAAAGCATCAAATTAAACATCAATCACTACTGAACTCAAGAACCCGTTAACTGTCGCCAAAAAGCAAGAGACGGAGATCGAGAGATTACACGGCGAAGGAGGAGGTGAGTGAGGTCGGGAGAGAGGACGAGCGAGGCGGAGCAGCGAATCGGGAGATAGGAGAAGGCGGCGAGGAGGTGGAAGAGGTAGTACGGCTCCGACACCGTCGCGTTCAACCACTCCATTTCCCGTGATGCGGTGCGGGCACGCTGCGTCTCTAGGGCTTGTGATGTGGGAGGAAAGGCCAGCAACGGTCCGCGATGTATTCTCTGCCCCGGCCGCCCACGTAGAGTGCGCATGAAAACTCTCCAAATTTTCAATTTTCCTTCCCGAATTCAATCAATCAAAAATGCATTTGGCAAAATAATTAACTTCAAATAAAATTTTCTACTTCTGGTTAAGTTTTTACCTAATTATAAAAAGTTAAAAAATTTTAATTCTCAACTTCAAAATCACTTTTTCGATCACATGAGTTTTGGCCAACCACCAGCCTCTGCTGTCGGACACCGATCGACACTGCAGCTAGCCGGTCGCCTTCGTCAAAGATTTTGTTAATAATGTTCAAAAATAAAAATTTTCAACCGTTACCAAATGAATTTCTTTGATCACAAGTCAATCTGGAGCAGAAGTAGAAAAATCAATTTCTGCTTTTGAAAAAAAGTAGATAAATCAATTTCTGATCAGAAATTAGTCAGAAGTTTTACCATGCAAGGACTTAGGTGCTACATGAAATCACTTTTATTTCTCAATTTCCCTATGAGGAAATTCGTTTGGTAAGATCACTTCCAAAGTAAAAATTCGTTTGGTAAAAAATTTGACTTCCAGTATGATTCTCTACTTATAGTGGGATTTTCTACTTATGGTTGGATTTTTGGCCAACTTTAAGAAGTTAAAAAATTTTTACTTCTCAGCTCCAAAATCGCTTCTTCGATAACACAAGTCTCGACCGACCAAAGTTACCACCAGTGGCTGGTTGCCGATCGTCGATTGCCGCCAATAGCCGATCACCGGCCGCCGCTGCTAAATATTTTGTTAATAATATTTCAAAAATAAAAAATTTCAACCATTACCAAACGAAATTTTTTTGTCTGAATTCAATATAGAATAGAAGTAAAAAAATCAACTTTTACTTTCAAGGAGAAGCGGGAAAATCAATTTCTAATTAGAATTTAAGAAATTGGCCAGAAGTGTTACTATGTAGGGGTTGAATAGTTCTCTGATTTTCATTTTTCCTTCTCGTAATTTTATCAGCGCTAAGATAAATATTCACCAACTTTTTGTCAATTAATTTTGACTTGCCAACTCGCTTGAATTACTCATTAACTTATGTTTATATTTCGTAAATTTATCAACTTTTTTTAAAAGTATGTCTTTATAAATTCATCAAATCTATTTAATAATTTTTAACTTTAACTTGACTCAAGTGGTTACAGCTTTTCTCCGATTAAGTTATCAACTAGCTTTACGTTTGGTTATCGACTTTGTTTGATTTTCTTTGATTACCAAATTTTTCTTACCTTCGTCTTTAAAAAAGATTCTCATCTTTTACAAATTGTAATTTACATTTCTTACCGACGCTCTATCTTTACCGATTGTTACATCAAATTGTCAACATATTCATGCGATTTGCTAACTTTTCTACATTAATTAGCAACTAGTTTTCAATTATCAATTCTCAAGTTATTTATTAAAATGTATTTTTTTTTCGCCGTTTTAGTTGAGTCGATACCGTTATTTCCCTGGTTACCAACTTTTTCTTATAATTAAGTTTCCAACTGGGTTTATATTACTCATTCTTATTTCAGTTAACTACAATGTCTGTTTTTCTATTATTAAAATTACCAAATTTTATTATCTTTTATAAAAAAAAAACCTTATCTTAACTCATATTTTCATTTCTAAACAATATCATAAATTTGCCAACAATCAACTGAAATTACCAACTTTTATCCCGTTTAACCTAAGAAAGATTTTAACTAAATCAAAGGAGAATTGGTGATCCATAACTTGATCATACCATAGTTTTTTTTTTTTGTAAGGAGGATCATACCATAGTTAAATGTCACTTAAATTACAAATTTTGCATAAAAGTTAAGCCATAGGTAAGATAGATAAATAAAAGTTGGCAAAAAGTAAGAAAGTTGAAAATTAAAAGAAAGTTAAACTTTTGGTGAGTTGGAGAGTCACGTTGATTTAAGTCATTTATGTCTAGAAGAAGTTAGCAACGGTAAGGAGTTGATAATAAAGATAAATAAAAGTGGGTAATTCAATCTAAAATGGTGGGTACATTAAACAAACTAAAACATATTGATGAGCAACACAGATGAGTGTTTGCAATAATAAAAAATTAGAAGGTAATTTAATAAGATAAAAGCCGGAAAGTCACTTCAATTTAAGTCAGTGATTCCATGTAAAAAAAAAGGTAAATTATAGTAAGTTAATGATTAAATATACTAGAAGCCTTGAAATTTGTCATGAAATTGCAATTAAGTCCAAAAACTTTAAAAAACCCCAATAATATCTTCAAATTTGTATCATTTAAATTAGTTTCTTTCTCCTACGTGCCATTTTTTATGATTTTATTCCTCAAATCTTATTCAAAGTAGACTAAAAAATAAAAATGCTACAAATTTATTTAAAAAACGAAACTTAAAAAGAAAGAGAGAATGATAGGCCTCATTGGTGGGCCACTCACCCATCGTGGAAAGGGACGGCGAAGGTTGACAAGCCTCACCTGTGGCTAGTGAACGTTGCTCACTATGCCTACCCTAGGCAAGGGCTGGCGACCCTCACTAAGCTCGAGTGAGTGTGCCCAAGTTTGGACGATATTGGCTCTCACTTGGATCGAGCAAGGGCCACTGAACCCTCCGGCGATATGGGACGGCGGTGGCCTACCGACAAGGCACTGTTATTCTCTTTTTTATTTTGTCTTTAACAAAATCTTAGCTTTTTTTTTTTCTAGTTTATTAATCTAACTCAAATGAGGTTTGAAGGAAAAAAAAATGGTCACGCACCAAACGGAGATTAATTCAAAAGTGTTGTGTCATCATTTTCGTTAGATAAATGGATAATATTAACGAAAGGACTTGGCCATACCAATTTAATAAGTTATAAGATTTCATTTCGCCTTTTTAAAATTTGGGAACTCAATTGACGGGGGTATATGCTTCGTCATTGTCACGTTTAGTTCGGCGGTAAAAGTCAGGGCAGGTGATCTTTCACTTTGATCAAATCAAGTAGCTTTTTTTGTCGTGGGAAGATGTTCTAACGCGAGCAATGAAAGGAATTTGAGGCCACCATTTATTCAGGACTCAGCACCTAAATAGTTTTCCAAAATAAGCCAGTCCATTTCAATTATTTTAATTATAACAAAAAAAGAAAAAATTGGCAAATATTCTAGAGAAATGGATGATAGAATGTGTCGGCCAGACAAACCTGATCTCGAAGCCTGTGAGCCCAAGGCCCAAATCCCAACGCCCCAAAGTTGTTGGGCCGACATAGGTCCGGCACAAGAGGGTAGGCCCATTTGATGAATTGGATCGGACATCAAGGCCCATGTAGATGGTCTCACGATGTTGTCTGGAATACGCGAGTCGAGTTACATTGTACATGTCTTGATCGGCACCACGAATTGCCCTTTGAAGGATCGAGCCTGTCGCTGTGCCACGTGGCAGTAACGGGCTGGCTCTGCTATTGCCCTTTTTTCTCATTAATGTCGATTTTGGCTTTTGACCTACATTCGATTGTGTGTTGTAGTCTCATCCAGCGTCTAGTTGACTCAATTTTCATGCACGCAATACGTCTGCCCTTGAGCCTTTCTAAAGTAGAATCCGAATTTCTCAAAAAATGTATTGCTACTATGGATTTTCATGACAATGAGTAGAACAATAGATCACTTGAGAAAAAAATCCCAAAATAACTTATTCTCAAGCCGTTCAAAAAGCTTGAGACCTGATTTTCATCATTTTTGTGTTTCATCTGTGATCAACGTAATTTTTTTTCGATACTTTTGAGGTTGAATGGTTAGGGTTAAAAGTGAAGACTTCTATTTGATCATTCGATCGTTCGATTTAATCAAGTTAGATATCATCGAAAATAATTCACGGAGTTGTGATTCAATTGTATCGTTCAGTATAAATTTTGATGAGGTCGACTTTCGTCAAACCCTAGTGATATATCATCTCGGCCGAAAAACAATTTATTAACAAATGCTGACCAACTTTAACCTCAG
This sequence comes from Rhodomyrtus tomentosa, assembly GCA_028455895.1. NCBI lineage: Eukaryota > Viridiplantae > Streptophyta > Magnoliopsida > Myrtales > Myrtaceae > Rhodomyrtus > Rhodomyrtus tomentosa. Next base: position 41,802,249 of record JAPCWY010000004.1, read on the forward strand.
CAAAAATGAGACCAAGCCACCACATCAAGTCCCCCTCCCACGTGACTGCTCCGATGCCCGTGGTCACGTGCTCTCGCGCATTAGGATGGCTTGGTTTGGGCGTTGGGGCGGGGGGGGGGGGGGGCGTGGGGGGATTAGCTTGACGACGTAAGCATCGCCCAAAAAAGAAGGGGGCTGAAGAAGCCACGGGTCGTCGCCACGTGGCATTGACCACCGTCGGTTTGGTTTATGGTTTCCCAGCACGAGAAGAGAAGAGAAGCCCCCGCTCACATGGGGTCGCTGACACCGGCCCCCTCCAGCTACATCACGTGCACTTTGGACCCCACAGACCGTACCTCGCCTATTTTACGATTAATCGGAAAAGAAAAATAAAAGAGAAATGCCAATAATAAAAATCCTAACTGAAATTAAAAAAAAAAAAAGAGGTGGGGAGGTCTCTGTGGCAGATGAAACCTCCAGGCCAAGCAACGGCCTGGGTGCCCTCTCTTTTTCAGCCTTTCCTTTTAATTCAAGCAAAAAAGCGGGAAAAAAAAGTAGAAAAAGAAAGAAAGTAAAAAAGACAAATAAATGCATGTGATAATAATAAGAAAATAGAAAAAGGTAACAAAGTATGGAACAAGCAAGACAATAAATACGACCGACCATAATATCTTATCCCTCACCGCGACTGGACTATAATAGGAGGAATCACGCACAATCACTCTACCGGCACGCACGAGGCCAACGTAAACATTTTCAATAAAATCATGGGTCGAAATATAGATCTATCAAAAACTTATATGCTTAAGTTGTATACATAGCTTTCCCAAAATAATATACAGAGCTAGCCCAAAAAAAAAATTAATTGTGAATTCCCAGAGAAAGAAGAAGAAACTCACCACTCATATTTCTATACATGCATGATAATTTTATCATATACACAGAAACATATACACTTAACATACAACGTGTTCCAACACATCGAAATTTTTTTTTTTTTATTATAGAAATAACATGTCTGTGAGTGTCGATTTCGACATCGCTTAGGCAGGCGCAATGTTTCATGGGGATTGGTGCTTACCATGCTGAAGGAGTTTACCTCGGAATATTCACAATCGTGGGGTTAAGTCCTCTTTTTAGTGTAGTTATTATTCAATCGACGAAAATCTCCTGTTAGTTTAACACGTTGGATGACGTTCTTGCATGGGTGAAAACGAAATATTTTACACACCAAAGTCAATATCTTGGCTTATAAATTGTTTGCCATCTTGGAATCACTTTGATATTCATATGATTTCCAGGGAATCGTGACATCGAAGTTTAAAAATATGCACGATGCGAGTTGACTCTGATAACTCGTGTATTTGACTCTCTCCCTCCTGCTCTCGTGGTTCGATTTCTAGTTCAGCCTTTAAAAATTCAACAAGAGAGCGTGACTCTTTGCCTCTTTCTTTCACCGACTGAAATTGTGCATAGAGCAGTAGGGCACAAAAAATAAGACATCGAATGCTCTTAAAGGTTAGTCGAGAGGAGAATTCCCAGAAAATTCCTGAACATATTATAATCGTGCCACAATTCAGTCCTAAACTTTTTGCATTTGTGACGATTCAGTTCATCCGCCCAGATTTGACCGATTAGCGGTGATATGCACGCCATTTGCCCATGGCGAAGTGGATAAATTTTAGTAATATTTCAATCTCGAAAGAAAAGTGCGAGAATTATCATTATTTCGTGCAAGGAAAATGATCTACAAAAAAGTCATTTTCTTTTGCAATCGCATTTTGATCTACCAATCTTACAAAACCACGCGTTCTTGAAAAAAGTAATGGATTTTGTGTTATTCCATTCTATCAAGAAACCACCATTCTAATTACGTACTCCAAGTCAATCTAAATATCTATATTATATAATACATAATTACATCCTTGTAATATTTGCACTATTATCAGCTAAATTTTCAATATAAAAATCACGTTGGAAATCTGTTGTAATATATTTTTTTTCCGGTCGAAATCTTTTCTACATTCATTTTTTTTTTTTGGTGGGTGGTTTGGGGAAATCCATTGAATTTCTTAGAGTCGAATCCTGGAGCCACGTTGCCCCTGCTCTCATAATTCCGAAACAATAGAATCGCTCCCAGTCCGACGTGGCGATGTGGGCTCGAAAAGTGAACACCGAATTGGCAGGCCCATCCGCAGGGCGAGACACGTGGGCGAGATCCCGGCCATCCATATCAACGGAGTTGAGCTGTAACCGTCGTGCTTACAAGTGGGGCCCCAGTAGAATAAAGTGTCGAAACCAGCGGGTAGAATTTTAATAACACATCCCGGGGATTCGACCTTAAAAAAAACTATATTTGTCTGAAAATCAGAGAAAAACCCACAGATTAGAGCACGGTTTACGAGAGATGGGAAAACATAAATAAAAAAGGAAAGGAAGCAGAGGAATCGGGCTGGAGTGTGGACTTGGACGGTAGCGACAAACCTGCGAGATCGGTTCGGGAAGGTGGGGAGGTTGAATTTGAACGTTTAATTAATTGTAGAATTAATTAGTGAGATTTAGATATTAATTCATTAATTTAATTTTTCTACGTAATTAGGGAGGGTTCACCATTTTGACCCTGGGCTTCGTGGGGAGGTGTGCGGGGCAAACGATATTTGTTGAATTTACGGAATTGCCCAGTGGCTGCTGCGAGATTAAGCAATGTGGTACTCGATTGCCCCGGCGGGGGTTGCATTGGGATCAATGATTGTGTGGGGGTGCGTGCAGGGTTGATTATCAGCGTCATCACCACAGTCACGTGCGTCCGATTTCCCAATTTCTACTCCTCGACCTCGAACTCGAACTTGACTAGGATCGGCAACGGAGGTCATTCAATTCACTCGACACGATTTAGCCCCGTTTTTGTTATTACACAATCGTGAACAACTGCATCTTTTCATCGTCAATACAATTTGATAACACGGTCAGTCAATAAGAGATATGACAGGAGGGCTTCTGGGTTGGGCCAAATTTTTAGCATTCGTTTTTTTTGTTTTTGTTTGCTAGTATGGATTTAGCATTTCATTGATTAATCAGTTGATTTTTTTTTTTGGTGAGCATAAGAAATTTTTTCATCTCCCCCCACACTCGGTTCAAGTTTGGTTGCAATTCAATGTTATCCAGTCTCTTGAGCCACCCATCTGGAAAGAGCCAATAAATTATTGGCAGAAAAATAAATGTCCCAATAAAATAAAAATTGCAAGTTCTCTTCTTTTGGTAGGTGCACAATGTATCCCCACCACCTTAATTAGAATGCGAATGGCCCCTATCCAAAGAGCGAGCATTCACGTTGACACCATCTTTGGTAGATGGGCGCCCTTCCTCCTCCTGTCTCTTAAACATGTTGTCCGCCATACATTATCCGAAAATCCATTCGTGCGGAATCGGCAAGTTTGAAGTAAATCCTCTCGAGATTTAATGCCTTATAAGGCATACACGGTTTTATGTTGATTTTTAATCATAGAATCGTCAGCCCGCGATGCAACTGTACCTCATCGAACTAATGATCCTCGAAACTCTTTAAATGTTTAGAGAAATTTTCGACCAAAAAAAAAAAAAGTCACCCAAGGCAGAAGGGTATCGACGTAACTGAAAAATTAATTTTCAATTCCCCCCTTTTTTTTCCAATTTCTCTAGAGAAAATTGAAAAAAAATGTAAAATAAAATAAAATTACAGCTTGTTGATATTCCGCCCCTCATTTTCCTCACCTTTTTCTCTTGGGAGCCCTTTTAACTTTCGTTTTTCTCTCGTCAAAACTCCACCATTTTAGCTGTCCGCCTGTCCCCTTCAAACGCAAATAACCCCTGTTTCTCTCTCTCTCTCTCTCTCTCCACAATCCGGACGCCAAAATTTCTCTCTTTCCCTCCCTCTCTCTCTTTCTCTCCTTAGTTCTCTCTCGTTCACCTTCCTCTCCTCGCAACGCCAACAAGAACACTCGCAGACGACGAACAGCACTGTCTCTCCCCCTCTCCCCAATTCTTGTCATCCAACTTCGAGAAAGGAGAGCCATTTCCCAAATGGAGGCACCGGAGATCAAAGTGGAGGCACCGGAATTCTTCCAGCCCGGCTTTTGCTCCCCCCAATTCGCGCCCGAGAAGCGTCATTCCCTCGACGGCAAAGCGGCCGGCGGCGGCGGCGATAACCCCTTCATGGTCGACGACCTGCTGGACTTCTCCACCACCGACGACGCCATCGTCGGCGGCGGCGGCGGCGGAGGCGGCGGAGGAGGCTGCGGCGACGGGGCGTTCGATAACGTTACGGGGAGCTCCACCGACTCCAACGTCACCGCCACCGCCGTGGACAGCTGCAACTCCTCCTTCTCGGGCTATGACCGGAATTTCGCGGACGGTGGCATCGGTTGCCGCAGTTTCGCCGAGGGTCACTTCTCCAGTGACCTGTGCGTTCCGGTAATTACAGCTCACGTTAACTTTCGTTAAAAAAGCTCATCTCTCTCTCTCTCTCTCTCTCTCTCTCTCTCTCTCTCTCTCTCTTTTTAATTCGCTTTATATGATACGTTACTTGTGCGTTCTTTCGTGCTTTGAATTTTCTACTTTATATATTGAACAACTGCGGAAGCGTTAATTCAATTCACGTGAATTTTGCAAGCACCGGATTAAAAAAAAACTAGGTTAAACGTAATAATTATAATAAGATATTCTTATTCAAAGTTTACGTAAAAAAGGGTTGTTGAATGTTGAAGAATTTTTCGTTTTTCTTAGATTATGTTTATCTGCTAGGAGATTTTTTTAAAAAGGAAAAAGATAATTAGTAGAGTTTTATTGATTTGTATTCGTTCATTTGTTTGCAGTATGATGATTTAGCTGAGCTCGAATGGCTCTCAAACTTCGCGGAGGAATCGTTCTCCAGCGAGGACCTCCAGAAGCTCCAGCTGATATCCGGGATGAAAGCCCGGCCGGACGCGGCCTACGAGACGACCCGCGAGTTCCAGCCCGAGATCAATCGAGCCGGCCCGATATTCCACCCCGACATGTCGGTGCCGGCCAAGGCCCGGAGCAAGCGCTCGCGTGCCGCCCCGGGCAACTGGGCTTCTCGCCTGCTCGTGCTCTCCCCGGCCGACCGCTCGCCCGAGGACGAAGCAGCGGCCGTTGGCGGCGGAGGCCTGGGATCCCCGCGGCCAGTCGCGGGCAAGAAGACCATCCAGGGGGCGCCGAAGAAGAAGCAGCCGCAGGCGCAGCAGGGGCTGGAAGGGCCGGACGGTCCTGGCGGGGAGGCTCGGAAGTGCCTGCACTGCCAGACGGACAAGACGCCGCAGTGGCGCACCGGGCCCATGGGGCCGAAGACCCTGTGCAACGCGTGTGGGGTGCGGTACAAGTCGGGCCGGCTCGTGCCCGAGTACCGGCCCGCGGCGAGCCCGACGTTCGTGCTCACCAAGCACTCCAATTCGCACCGGAAGGTGCTGGAGCTGAGGCGCCAGAAGGAGCTCCACAGGGCTCAGCAGCTCCAGCACCATCACCAGCAGCAGTTCCTCCAGAGTCATCGCCAGAACATGGTCTTCGACGCATCCAACGGTGAAGATTACTTGATCCACCAACATGTGGGGCCCGACTTCAGTCAGCTGATGTAGCAGATAACTTAGAGCGAGTTTAGTGAAGTGAAATGAAGCAAAACCGAGTTTTTCATAATTTTTTTTTTAAGTTGCTAAGTTCATTTAGTTCCTAACTTTGATTATTCTCCAACTGCAGACATATTTTTTTTTCCCTTTTTTTACTTTCCGGCTTCATGCTCTCGAGAGTAGCTTTTTGCTAAGCTAGCAATTACTCTGCAAACCCCACCTTTTTAATTTTAATTTTTTGGATAAATTCAAGTCATTTTAAATTTGAATTTCTTGCTTTTTGTTGTCGGGGGACACACGAAGGATTGCGTGTAAAGTGGCATTAGATTGCACGAAATCAACACTTTTCTCTTTTTGTTCGGCACAACAAACGGATCACTTACTACTAAATTAGGAGCTAAGAATCCATGAGAAAAAAAAATGTGCAATTAAGTCCATATTCACGGTTAGGTTAAAGCAACTAGCAAGCAATTCAAATCGAAGCTAAGGATGTGTTTGTTCAAAAAAAAAAAAATTCACGAGAGGAAATTATTTTTGAGGAAAATATTTCATCCCTTTTAAGTTAAGGAACCCATTTTTTTTTTATAACTTTAAGGAGATGCATCTTCTTCATCGCGCGAACATTATGAGTACCACGAAGAACATGGGATGAACGTGAAAAATTTCTCGACCCCCCGAAAGTTAATTCCTATATATGCCTTCTGTACTAGGTATATTTCTTTGATATATGCATTCTATCTTCATTGCTCTTTGAGTGCTCCAAGAAGGAAAGCACTTGATCTTGTGGTATTGCCTTCCTTGTGGGCATGAGCCAATTTCAAAGATGGCTCTCATTTCAGCTTCCCTACAAGCAAGAATAATTAAGGGAGGGGAGTTATATGGACATTGTTCAATGGGGCCTCAAGCGATTCCTAGTCACAAAAATAAAAACAAAAACAAAAACAAAAGTGAAATAGAATTTCTAGGTCAAAAGTTTCATTAATGACTTAAAGGAGGCAACCATAATGAATTTTATTGGTAGACAATAGATATAGCATATGATCATTGCTAAATAGAGGTCAACCAAGAAAAAAATACTAAGAAATAAGAAAATAGAAGTCGGCTCTTTTTTTTTTTCTTTTCTAAATGTATTTATTTATTTGTTTAATTTATGGATCACCTCGCCGGACATTGCATTATCTTTGCCATAAAGTAGGGAGGAAACATGCCTTGCATTGCAAGCATGGCGCTAGGCTAGTGGAAGGAAACAATGCATGAATTGCAAAATGTGTCATGGGCAATATTTTCTTTGTTTTTGCCATAGAAAAACTTGGACGAGCAGAGATGATATGAATATACAACGGAACTATTATGTCGAACTTGTGCGGATCCATCCAACGTCCTAGGTTGTCCGGTCTTTGTCAACGATTTTCCTATGGAAGAAAAAAAGACGATACTTGAGAGAACTTTCGAAGATGTATTTGCTCCATAACTAAACGCCATATTCCATTGGCAAAAAGCTGAGAGGAAAATGACAGCACGTATCTCTAAGTTGTCGTATTTCGAGGGTTGAGCCTCAAGATCGAGTTTGGGAACTAAAAAGGCAATCCCTTAGAATTGGTCTGAGAGCCTGGAATTCAGATAGCATACATGTTCCAGGCTTGAGCTTGTTTCCGCTTCCTTCCAATCGAGAGTTGATGAAATTTCGCCACAATTTGTCAATTTGTTTATTAGGAATTGAAGTTGGAGATATTTTTAATCATTACTCTTAGTTAATAATCTTTGTGGGGAATAAAATAGATTGATCATTGATGCATGTGGCTGTGGGGGACTTCACATTTTCAAACTTCTCAACGCTTATACTCTGCACATAAAAAAGAGAAAAGCCTTTACTCTAGTCTCTGATACTGATAGCGTCCACCGCCAACGGGGAGGTGCAAGTCACGTGTCTCGCGGCATCGGGCCGTCGCTCAGAGCAGCATGGACGACGCCGTATTTAACTGAGGTCACGTCTCGCCATCCCCGAGGCACGTGATAACATAAACGAAAAACGGACCCGAAACGCGCGGACGCGACGCTGTGAAGAGCGCGACTCTCGCCCGAGTGGGGCCATGGTGTGCTGGAGTCGCCGGTGGCGACGGTCTTATAATCCCGCATGGAATTCAGTGACGTGACCTGCGATAGCCGGTGGCGGGATTTCGCCGCGGGCGCAGAGAATGTTTAGAGAGAGCGGGCCATGTCAACGATTGGCGGTGTCTTGTTGTTCTAGGCGGGAGGATTTCGATTTCGTTAGGCTTCGTTCTTCGCGAGAAGCAACTTTTGTTCACGTGATCCCCGGCCAGTTCCGCTCTTGGCGCGTGTCGTGTGCTTTTCTTGCTTCTCCCGTCAAACTTGCACCCATAAATACAATATCACAAATATCTAATGTCTAGCATTTATACCACACGGCACGCGACACGACACGATAATATATATCAATACGTTGTACATATTATATATTAGACGTACATTTTTTTATAAAAAAATGTCAGCGATTAATTTCTTTTCTTTTTTCTTTTTTTTTTGAGTGACTAGATTTACGACTTCGGTATATATATTCTTGATAAATTTATATTTTGACATGAATATATTAAAAATGCTTAAAATTGATCTCGTATTCGTGGAAATGACAAGTCGAGATGCTGAACTCACGTCTAGTTAGCGTGTTTGGAGAGCCGACTATTGCCGATCGCATGTAGGAGAGTATTGAAGTGTCAGAGATGTTCAACGTGACATGACACGAAACGGAGGATATTGGAGAGTGTTTGTGCTACATAGGATATTGGAGAGTGTCCGTGCTACATAGGGTGTCGAAGCTAGTGTCAAACCAAGGTGAGAAAGAGTGGGGTGAAGGGGGGCACCGGGAGCTATGCTTTGGGGTGAGCATGAGTAGGAGGGCAGAGGGAGAGAGAGGGGGTGGGGAATAAATGTGTCTTTTGAGTTTGAAGGAGAGAATGCAAATTGAAAGTTTGTGAAAGTGATGATGGTTTTTAGGGGTGAGTAAAAAAGACCGCCTGGATAGGATTGTGATCGATCATCTGGTTTCCAATTTTAGAGAAATCAGGTTCGGTTCCTTATTCCTAAAATTGGAACCGGTGACCGGGCGGTTCAGTTCTCGATTCTAGACCTAAGACTGGACCGATCTTTTTATAATTATTTTTTTAAAAGTAAACATAATATTTATTTGTTTAAGTTTAGGGTTTGCTTCACAGATCTTTTTTCTTACCCCTTTTCTTCGAAGACATTTTTTCTTGTTTTTCGCGTTCCTACTTCATGAACCTACTTTTCGATTCTTGTGATGGAGTAGGTGATAAATTTGAGATTTAAACTTGACCGGACTAAAGCTAAACCTTTGCAATTTTTTTTTTGCAAACATCGATTTTTGATTCTGAGGGTGGCCGGTTTGGTTCGCGGTTCCAAAAAGTGAGAATAGAGACCACTGGTCCGATTCCTATTTTTTTTTTATGGGAATTGGACCGGACTGGGAATCGTTCATCCCTAATGATTTCTAAGGTATTGCATGATAAAACTTTCAGAAGTCAATTTCTCTGCTAGAAGTCAAACTGGCAAAGAAATCCATTTGGTAAAAACACATTTGAAGTAGAAATTTGTTTGATAAAAAATTGACTTATGGTAGTATTTTTCATTTATGATAAGATTTTTTTGCCAATTTTGAGGAAAAAAGTTTAACTTATCGACTTCAGAATCACTTCTTGGACCACATCTAGGGGTGTGCATGGTCCGGGCCGATCCAGTCCTGGTATGGAACCGAGGACCGGACTAATAGTCCCGGTCCCCATATTTTTCGGACCACGGACCGGACCAGGATCGGCCGTCCGGTCCGGGCCCAATAGGACTGCTGACTCTAACTACTTATAAAAATCTAGCCCTTATAAATTATAATACAATGTTAATTTATAATTTATAATTAATCTACGGCAAGACAATCATGTAAATGGTAGGAACACCTAACGTATGTTCGATCTGGCCTTGAAGGCTTCACGTGATCTTTTATGCTCGTAATCGACGCCCGCATGTGGCCCACTGAAGTCAGGTGGGTGATGGAATCAAACTCAGATTTTACTTATTTCATTTTTATTTTTTGTTGTGAAAAAAAATAAATTTTCTCAAATCTGCATAATGACTCGAGTTTGTGTCCTCATGCACATGCGTGGTTATTCTTCGTGCGCGTGCCTATCATAAGGCACAGATCTTATCATCAATAAATACCTGATTTTATCCCAAAGTAATATCAAAATTCAAATTATTAAATAATACGTATAATAACACCATTAAACTCAAGAGGCGTGAGATGATATTCATGGGTTTCTCAAAATGTTAAAAATAAATTAAGTCAATATATAGATTAATTTTTTTTTAAAAAATTGGCGGTCCGGTCAGAGCCGGGCCGGTCCGATCCCAAATCATGGAACCGGGGACCGGACCACCCAGTCACCAATCCCATTTATTGGGACTGGGATCGGACCGCCATCTTCAAGAACGGGACCAACCCGGCTGGTTCGGGCCGGTCCAGGCCGATCCGGTCCAATTTGCACACCCCTAACCACATCTGCCTTCGTGAACAACAGTTGCTGTCGGCCATCACTTGGCCACCGTAACAATGGCAGCTGCCTGTCGCTGTCGGCCTCCACCAGCCCCAGCCCCCCGCCGCCGTAATCGCTGACCATCACCGATCACCGCAGTCGCCCTCACCAACAGCTGCCGACGACCACCGCCGCCGAAGATTTTGTTAATAATGTTTCAAAAATGATAATTTTCAATCGTTATCAAATGAATTTCTCTGATCATAAGTCAATATGGAGAAGAGTAGAAAAATCAACTTCTGCTTTTGATGAGAAGTAAAGAAATCAGCTTCCAGTCAGGAGTTGATTCTTGGTAAAGAAGTGTTAACATGTGTGCCCTAAAATGTTGGTGCAAGTTTTAAGATGGTTTTTCGCAATTTATCTACAATTTCATTTACTCTCGGCAACTTTATTGAACCTTACAATTACATAAGTCAAATTTGATTTTCATCGTTTTTGCACACTTGAAACTCCCTTTCGGGTTGTTGATGCATTTTGATTGGAATCTGACCCACTCTATCGCAAAATGCTAGCCGGCTCATCACACTCGCATATTTTATATTCGAATCACAGCGTCTCTCGCTCTCGGAGTAAATCATCTCGACGGGCCATGCCCCCGTTCTTCTACGGATGCCGCCCTACCGAACGCCCTCGAACGGGAGTAAATTGCATGTGCACCGGTAAAGATTTAAGTCTTGCCCGGAATCTGGGTGCCCATAATCTACAAGAAGAAATTTAACTAATTCAGTATTGGCTTCCACTTTGTAGATGTCGCAATGTCCTTCCTTATGTAATATTGTATCCCTCTCGTGACACTTGATAGCGTCCCTGTGATTCCAATAATATTGTATTACGCGACTCCCATTGGGCATCTTTGGATCCCAATTCCACAAGCCAAAAAATTTACATGTTCATTGATAAAAATGCAGAATCAGAAATTTTATTTTATTTTTCTTTTCTTTTTTGTCCGTATTATATAATCAAAGGGAGAGAGGGGACGGTACACGCACGATCCCAGGCAACGCTGATCCACATGCCTAGTGCGAGTTGCCCTAATTATTTGTATACTATAGAGCCAGAGGGATGACATTTCTCTGTGATGTTTCATTGTTCGTCCCAGATGCACTTGTCTTTCTCTTCGGAAATGGCGGGTAAAGAAAAAGAAAAAGAAAAAAAAAGGGAATAAAATCGCCCATGGGAATCGATGGGAGAGGGAGACAGCGGCTGCAAAGTGAGTAAGATGCTAATTAAGATCATTATCGTCGTCGTTGCTTTTAATTATGTGTTAAGGTGAATGAATAACATAATCTTGTTCCTTACGTTAGTTATGATTAAACAAGGAAATAATGGTAAAAGAAGAAGAAGCAGCAGCAAAGTTTGCGGTGGTCACATGCATGGGGTTCATCTTCATCACTTGCCACTCCTCGTGGAAGAGTCAGAGAGTGAGCCTGAGGGTCTTTTCAATGGAGACACGACCACCGTTTTTGGTTTTTTTAAGAAGATAATGTCTGGTTCCTGAAGAGGTTTGCTTCGTACATAGACGTGGTGGTGATTCTTGGGTACAGTTCCGAAAAAAGATAGGCAAATTTTGGGAGCTAGGGGAAAGAAATCGTACCATTAGGCTCCGTTCGTTTCGTCGACATATATGGGATGATTTGAAGTCATATGCTTCTAAAATTGGTCGCTCGTCGATGAAAAAGCCTTTTCATGATCAACGACGACGATTTTAAGTCCGAGCGTTTTCGTTAGCGATGGAAATGCTTGCCCGGCCGATTCATTTCTGTGAGGGATACCGATGATCGTTATCAGGAAAATATTCGTAACGATAATTTTATGTCTGGATATTTTCACCCGACGATGAAGATATTTACCGCGATTATCTTTGGAAAATGCACTTCGAACCGTTCAATTTTCACGACGCAAACACGTGTTGACATGGAATTTTATCAAGTTCATGCCACTGAAAAATGATAAGTTGCACATTCCTCGTTGAATGGTCGACAAGTGAGACGATCCGTTTACAAAACTGGTCACGGACACGCATGTCATTTATCCCATGTTAAGCGTGTAAGAGTCATATATTCTACACGGCGGAGGACTTAACGATAATTCGGATTGTACTGTTCGTAAACAAGCAGCAACCCAAAATGTTTCCAAATCAGAAATAGAGAATAAAAACAAAATGAGAACGTCCGTATTACAGGGGAAATTGCCGGAAAAATCCTAAACCTATTTGTATTAGTGCTAATTTAGCCATAAATATTTTTATTGTGTCAATTTCAGCCCCAAACCTTTTGCCCTAGTGCTAATTCAGTCATTCCGGCTGATTTTGCCCAAATAATATTGATGTGGATGCCGACCAACTTCCATGGCATGGCTAGCGGCGTGGTGCTGACGTGAACATTCTATAATAATATTACAGTAATTTTAGATTTATTTTCGTTTCTTTTTTTGGACTCTTTTTTTGGCCTCCTCTTTCTGATAACCATACCATGGTCACCGATTTGGCAATGCCAGCGCTCGCTTGTGGCTGTGAGAGCCATCCGTCGGCCACTGGGAATAGGAGGAAAAAAAATCGAAAAGGAAAAGAAGAAACAAAATCGAAAATTGTTAAAATAACATTAAAAATGTTAGCGTTGGTTGTGCGACATAGGCCGGAAGGGCTGAATTGGCACTCAGTCAAAAAGTTTGGGACTAAGTCGACACAATTAATATATTTAGGATTAAATTATGCATTAGGTTTATTACTTTTTTTAATACTTTTTTGTGTTTTGTCCAGTATTATTTGTCATAGTACAAGAAGAAGTTAGTGGGCTTCCACGCATGGCGGACATTCCCACGTTCATTTGTTTTTAAAAAATTTACGAAAAACATTTTTTATGTGCTCCCTGTACCACAACATTCTTTTTAGATACTTTTAATCGATTTGATGTAAAGCTTCGTTTTGTTTAGCAAAAAAAATATTTAAATTTATTTGTATTTTTTATTGATAAAAATTTATATCTAAATATTTTTCTTGAGCGATTAAATTACTTTTCCGTTCATTTATTTTTGTAACTAATACGAGCAATCAATTTTTTTTTAAAAAAATACTTTTTAAATTATTCATTTTCCGCGAAACAAATTAAACCTAAAGTTTTTATTATTTCCACGATTTCCCAAGCATCGCAATGAATCCCCAAAACTGAGTTGTTTTGAATTAACCTTGCGGTTTTCCCTTTTCCAACTTCTATGTGTAGATGCCTAATCCACGGCAATGAAAATACATTTCATTTAACAGTGGAATCATGTCTCGGCAATATATGACAAACGCAAACATCGGCGAGAATGCATAAGGCACGGATATTGTGATGGGACGCGATTTAGAAAACTAAAGAGTGCCTCGTCCTACTGCTTGCCTAAGAATTATATGGCCGAAGAGTTGATGCAAAATTAACACAATGAAATTTCCATAAATATAACTAGCTTGTTTATTTTTCCTTTTATTTTTTATTTTTTTTTTGGGGGGGGGAGGTTGCAAGGTGGAAATGATGCCAAGCACGATTCCATTGCAATGAGAAAAGGACTTTCATGGTCTTGGACCTTGATCACGCACGAATGCTATTGAACAAAACATGGACTCAAGATCCCAGTGGATTGTGTGTAGATAGTGGATCAACCAAGCTTGAACCGACAATTCTTAATGCAAAAAAGAAAGAAAAATTGAAAACAAACCTTTCTCAAAAAAGTTTTTTTTTTTAATTTGCTTATTGAATTGAATGTGCATAGAGAGAGAGAGAGAGAGAGAGTTGGTTGAGGGAAGGCTCACAAGTCACATGCGAGTGTATTGTCACAAGGCAGACAAAGATGCAATGGCCAAGGTTGCTTTCAATGGAAAAAGGAGACAACTTTAGGAGACTCGTCTCCAAATCAAACCCACTCCTCTAGAACTTTCTCACGTGCCCTCCACGTTGCTTGTAAGATAATTTATCATCCTCACTTGCTTAGTAATCACAACTGCTTCTTAGCAGATACCTTCTGCACCAGTCCTACATATCCCCCGCCTCTGGATTCTCACTGATCTCATGAGAAATTGCAGATGAAGTAAGATAACATTTTGCATCACAGAAGTTGAAAATTTGAGCATTTCCATCTCATCATATGACTGACTCAAATCTGCCCAAGCAAAACTGGGTCAGCAAGATGAATCCTCCTCTTTGTCAATTCTAAGCCAAAGAAACACGAAGACATAGTTTATGCACCCCTAAGGAAACCATGCCACCGCATCATTTCATCTCATTGTGTCCGAAAAGAAACAGAAAATTGCATGACCCGAGTTACATGGTGCCAATTCTAGGTCTAAGCACCGCCAGAATGTCAATTTCATGAATACAAATGAGAGTGGCGAGGCAGCGTCTCCATCAGTTGACCGCTTCCTCCTCCTGCTCCCTTATCGAGGCACGCTGAGACCTAGCTCTGCAAGTTGGAGTGAATGTGTAAGCACCAGCTTGAATAAATCCTTCGGACTTGAAGTCTTGACCTCATCAACAACCCAAGGCACGCAGAGAAGATGGTCAACCAAGTAACGAAAATAAATTATTATCGCGCATTTATGCCACAAATGTCATTGGCTACTGTAACTCAAGTATGATGAGCAACGGTGGCAAAATAAAAAGTATTTAGCTCCTTGACCGCGACAGGGGAGTACTAGTAAGAGGGTTCAATCAGTCATGACCTGTTTCAATACATGGCCCATCCACATACAAGTGGCAGCTTCGACCTGAGCTCGAGTAAGCCTCAACATGCGGCTAAATCGGAACAAAGTGCCTGAGTCAGAATCCTCTAAGATTCATCCAACTGCCTTCAGTAAAAAAAAATTGGTCGACCATAAAGACTGCTCAGATGAAGTACTCCATACAAAGCTTATATTTTCATATCAGATATTCCATATGATAGGCACAATAATGAAACTAAGAGGGAATTAAACAATACTTGTCCACTTTCCACAGATTATAGAAATCACATCGACTCATCTTGGGAGGGGGCTGGAAACAGGCAAAAGTAGAGAGAAATTCACAGACGTGAGTAGAAGGCTGAAAGGTTGAACACTTCAAACTCTTGTATTTTGGTAAAGATCAGACCAAGAATTCGAACATTTCATCTTGATCAAAATATGCAAGATCAGTTTTCCTTCCTTAAAACCTCTAGAAATCTTGTCCATTTATGCATGACACTATGTGACATGGAAAGATGGAACTTCTGGTTCATCCGTCCAACAAAGCACTATAAAGTTCAATCCTAGAGACGGCAATTTGTTTCAGGATACCCACAGTATCCCTGAAAAAGGAAAACAAAACGGAAGAAACGTTTTATAACATGCTTGAAGGTTTGCCCATTCCAACAGAAGACAGAACAGCAGCAAAGCTATGATTATTCGCTTTCATCAAAGTTAGATTTTTTTCATCTTGTCTCCACAGAGAAGTTATCCTCCATTGCATTGTGTTTGTTCTTCTTCTTACTAAACCCTAGTTTATTCCTAAGTTTTATAGTTCTAACTCAATATTACATATTGGTGTCCCTAAAAAGCACATGAAAACTGGACATATTTATCTTATAGAAGGGGCATGAGCAAGAGTCAATCTGCCGGCATAAAGGTTTCCCTAAACATGATATTGTTAAAGTGATGTGAAGCACCAACAGAAGATACTATCATCCTGTCCATCATGTTCAGGTTTGTGCAAAGTCTCACTTCAGTGACAAGTACTGAATTTTAAAGAATGAAAATAAGACGCAAAATCCAGAATCCGTCAACTGGCACAACAAAACTTCTCTATGAATGTGATTGTTCAAAAGAAAGCAAGAAATGCAGCCATATTATGGTTTTCATCACGCAGTTGTCTATACCAGAAGACACCACTTGCAAGAGTTCCCCCTTTAACTCTAAATGGTTTAGCATAGTGTTCACAAAAAATCTACCATAAACGGGCATTACAAAAAGAAAAGAACGTGTTTAATGCTCTTTTTCCTTAATAAGTCTTCTCAATTGTGTACTTTTCCAAAGTCATATACATCTGCTTATTTTCAGTACTAAGGAAATAATCATAGATACACCTCCTCATTTCTTCTGCCATATGCAAAATCAAAGACAAATCACAACTTCCAAATCGTAAACTCTGTGAATGGGAGTCACAAGTGGGGGTGTCAATTTTTCCTAACATTACTATGTAAGTGTCAATAACTCCGCCTATGTAGTTTGCATAGCCTGTCCCAAGCCAGGTAAAGGAGGAAGATTACGTCAAGCGCATCGAGTTGGTTATAAAAAAATAGCTACCTTTATGAGATGAACCCTATATCTCCAGAATTGTTATAACTATAGAGGCATCAAGATTATGAGCCATACAATGAAGCTGTGGGAGAGAGTTATTGAACATCGTTTAAGAATAAAAATCAAGATTTCTGTCAATCAATTTGGATTTATGCCAGGAAGATCTACCATGGAGGCAATTTTTTTGATACGACAATTGATGGAGAGATATCAAGAAAGAAAGAAAAATCTCCATATGGTGTTTATTGATCTCAAGAAGGCGAATGATAGGGTTCCAAGAAAGGTTCTGTGGTGGATTTTTGAAAAGAAAAAAGTAACTTCAAAGTATGTAGAGGCAATCAAGGACATGTATGACGATGCTACTGCATGTGTGAAAGCTTGTAATGGCACGTCAAGTTATTTTCCAATCACAGTAGGCTTACGCTAAGGTTTTGCTTTGAGCCCTTACCGTTTTGCCCTGGTTATGAATGAGCTAACAAAAGATATTCAAAATAAGTTTTCATGGTGTATGCTATTTGCAAACAATATTGTACTTATTGATAAGACCAGAGCTGAGGTTAACGCTAAGTTAGAAAAATGGAGAAGCACATTCGAGTCTAAAGGATTTACGCTAAGTCGAAATAAGACGAAATATTTGAAGTGTGAGTTTGACACGGCAGGAATAGGGGATTAAGAAACCGTAAATATGCTCGGACATGAGGTACCCAAGAAAGATACCTCTAGATATCTGAGATAAATATTGCAAAAGGAGGGAGAGATTGATGAGGATGTAAGCCATAAAATCAGAGCAGGTTGGATGAACTGGCGTAGTGCATCGGGATTTTTGTGTGATCGCAAAATTCCTCTTAGGTTAAAAGGAAAATTTTATAGAACAGTCAGACCTGCCATGTTATACGGAGCTGAATGTTGGCTAGCACAAAGGAAATATGAGCATAAAATGAGAGTAGGGGAAATGAGGATGTTAAGGTGGATGTGTGGTCATATAAGGATATATAAGATAAGGAATGAAGAGATTCGACAAAAAGTTGGAGTAGAACCGGTGGTGGAAAAGATGAGAGAGCATATATTGAGATGGTTTGGGCATATCTTCCGAAAGCCCTTAGATGCACCGGTACGAACATAAATTTGCTATCGAGAGCATAACATGAAGAAAGCAAGAGGTCGACCGAAACTTACTTGGGGGAAAGCAATAAAATAAGATTCAATGGAGTAGGAAATAGATTGACGTACAGTTTGTCTTAGGACGGAATAGAAGAAGGCTATTAGTGTTGTGGAAGGGTAGTGTGTGTGTGTGTATATATATATTTATATTTATGAGTTTATTTATTTTTACACATTTTTCTCTTTCCCCCCGATTGATTCTGCTTTTATTTGTATGATTCTTTGGAGTTCATCGACTGCAATTTGGGATAAAGGTGTTGTTGATATTGATGTACTATGTAAGTGTCAATAGTTTGCACCATTATTGTAAGCTTTGACCAATATAGTGAAATTTTGACTTTTGCTATCAAAAAAGGGATTGAAATCATGTCAAGTGGTGGTAGTTCTGACTTAATTGTATTGGTGTTGTAGAAATTTTTTGTTTTAATATTTTCCATTGCTCACTTTTAATTAGATAGTGCACATCCGCTCTGTCAAAAACCATCTCCCCTAGTCAGAAGTACCACAATGCTTTTTCCCTCAAACACTCAACACTTCCTTCAAAGATTTCAAACCATTCACCACATGCCGTTGACAATTTTTTTACGACTAATAAACAAGGTGCACTCATCTCAAAAGTAAAATCAACACTGGTGAAGAATTACATGCTCCAAAGTAAATTTAAGAACATAATGTAACAATAAAAAATTTCATGATAAAGCCATGTGTCTGCAAAAGGTTAGGCACTTTACAAGCACGAATATGTTTGCAAGTTGTCCATCACTGCTCCTACCCATCAAGAGTACACACACACTCTCTCTGCCATTCGTACAAAGTATCCAGCGTATAAAAGTACTTTAGGTACTCCTTTGACAATAAGTAAAAGCCCTCACCTGTTTGGCAATACTCCATGGGTGAAATGCCAATATCCGGTATCAATGCATTTTCACAAAAGGATACCGCTCATTCGCATATCTACTACCCATTTCAACACCAGCACAACCTGCCTTTCACCATTATGCAATCCACCACACCAAACACAAGAAAAGATACAGGTATCCAAGATAAAACATAACAGATGCATAATGTATGAATGCATGCCTGTGTACCTCCATGCATATACACCTGTCTATCCACGGATAAATAAAGGCATGTAGACTAAGACATGAAGAATGACAAGCTTAATCTCTTTGCAACAAATTTGTCCATCTATCTTCCTACTTCCTGAAATCCTCAAGAAGTTGCAAAATTGCATTGCATCCAATAAATCCAATTTCGGAGAAAGTAAACATCGCCCATTTAAACCATGAATTCACATTCTATCTGTGCACTCACACCGCAAGCGGACAAGCCCAAGATAAGATGTAAGCAAAAAAAAAAAAAAAAAGAGTAATATAAGTTGCTTACAGATAACAAACAGAAAACATTTGGAGATTTATCAGACTCCTGGATTTGCACTGCAGAGCATACCCTGACACATCGACCTCGAGCTCCTTGAATCCATGCCGAGGCATGAAGTGAGCCTTGCCGAAGAAACTGCCGTGTGCAATGGGAGCATTGATTGAAGAGCACCCAATTGAGAAAACGACCTGCAGATCAAAGCCTAACGGTCAAAATCCGAGCTTTTGCTACCAAGAGCAATCTCTTTAGACAAGCCAAAGGAGAGGAACAACTAAATTTGCTCCTCGAAATTGAGCTGCGTACATATGATAAGAACCTAGTGACCAGACACCAGAAACCACGGAATACGATTCCCACGGGAGCAGTTCAGAAATGAGGGAGGATCAAAATCAGATTTGGAAGACAATGAATGAAGAAGCTTGCCTTGTCGGTGTGAGAGACGAGCGAGTAGTGAGGAGAGATGGTGAGGACGTAGGCTTTAGGGTCGGCTTGCAGATGGTGGATTTGAAGAGGGAGAGCGCAGGCTTCGTCAAAGATCTACAACGAGAGGCCATTGAAATGTACGACGAAGAGAGAGAGACAGAGAGAGAGAGAGGAGGAAGAAGGTTTTGATAGGGTTTTACGTTTTAAAGGATTTTCTTTTTCCGGAATTTTTGGGACTAAAATTCTTTATGTTTTTGAAATTTATAAACCGATTCCGACTTAAAAAAATAAAAATAGTTAGGACCGATAATTCGATAATCTTTATTGATCCGCAAGGTGGTATCCGTGGCCAATTTTTGTCTACCGAACTTCGGTCAAATTTCCGATGATGGTCATCATGTAAGCATTTCTGCACATTCTATCGTATAGCGAATATTAATCAATTTAATACGTGTATTAATAAAAACTAGTCTCCTCATCAAATTTCAATTATGATTTCTAATTGAATTATTTATAGATGGTGTGTTCAAAGGATATTCTATCACCTAATTTAAGAGTCTTAATGTTTAAGTTCAGATACATCACCAAATTATGTTTGCAGCAGTTATCAAAAAAAAAAAACGACATGAATTTCAATATGCAAATGGTAGATTTATAAGAATGGTGGTGTCTTTTTATTAGTACAAAACGGCATGATTATGATAACTTGTTGTTGCGACCCTTTTTTTTTTTTAATCAATGCCGATGGGCTAATGGATTGCCGATCGAGCTCCCACTCTGAAATGTGAATTGCGGGCCTTCTCGGCGCAAACTCTTCCAGGCCCATACCAAATCGCAACGGGATTAAATTTAAGGATTTTTCAACAATAAAAGTTGATTGGGTTCAGCCTTGGTGCGATCGTGATGGCACGTGCAATATGTGCATGCATTTGGGGTTGCCACCGGTCCTTTTTGAAAGGTGGACCGGAAACCTTACCGACCAATTGAGAGAAATCGATCATTTCTACGAACTAGAGATTTTGGGTTCGGGAATTTGATTACGTTGATGTCATTATCAACGCTCTTTCGATACCTAACGTGAGTGATTTTCTTAATTAAAATTTCATGCAAGCGCAAATTTGGGTGATATAAATCTGATTTGGGGTTTCATGCAGATTGAAAAACTAGTCCTATCAAGTACAATCAATATAATGAAAGCTGAATCAAGTGAATAAATGAACCGTGTCAATGCACATCAATTCAAATCAAGGGTTACTTAGTATAGCCTTAAGACCTTAGAGAATGTGTGATTTAGGGTTGGGTGTAAAATGAGAAAATTTGGGGACGATTCACCCGAAGTGCGATATCATCATTTTTGAAAGGCTCGGGTGTTGAATTACCCAAAATAATCCATCGCTAGTTGATCGTGGTCATTTTCTATTTTCTGCTTTTTTTTTGGAGTTTTCTGAGTTTTTTGTTTTGTTTTTGGGAGATGATCTGCCAAAATGGCGACATCGTCATTTTTGAAGGGATTGGAGATCAAGATACCCGAAATAGGTCTTGTTCAGTTGATTGTGGCCATTTTTTATTTTCTGAAATTTTTGGCAAACGATTTACTAGAAGGGCAAAGTCGTCATTTTAAAAAAAATCAAGGGTTGAAATATCCAAAATAAGTCATGGTCAGTTAATAGAGACCATTTACTATTTCTTCGGATTTTTCTACAAATTTTTGAAATTTTTCAATTTTTCTGAATTTTTCTGAATTTTTAATAATTTTTCTTTTCTTCATTTCCCCATTCGGGCCCAATCTTAACAAAAAGATCGAAATTAAAGCGACAAATTGATCCAGCCCAGTCTAAAATGCAAGAACAAAGCCGACGTGCGCCTTGCCACTAATCTGATCCGGCTTCTGCCTCTTTCCTTTTTTTTTTTTGTAAATTTTTTTGGGTTGTCATATTGCCTAGGGCTTCTTCGTGAGTCCTCTTCCCCAGACGCCTTCCTCCACACACACACGGTGAGATCCAAACGCTCATCGTTCGCCGCTTCGATCATCGCTGGCCAACGCCAACACCAACGCCAACGCCAACGATCGCCGACAAACCCACTCAAGTCCGATACGTCTGCCAACTCGTCGGACTGCCTACCCCGACGCCACCATGACCACCCATCGACGTCCACTTCGTCGCACCGCCGATCGCCATAGACTTTTTAGATCCACGTTCTGTCTTGGATTAAACCACACCCAAAGTTCCTAAACCTCCACGCTCTTCCACACATTCGTCCTCTTGTTTTTCACGTTTTTTTTTTACTTATCCTATGTTTTATTCTCTGCACCACTTTTGTATGAGACTTTTTCTTTGTGGACCTTCACTGGGATCACACATAGGCCGAAACTTCTATTATTTTTTTTCATTTAATATCCCCAAAATGAACCAACTGACAATACTGGTGTAATATTAGCCCAAAAAAAAGCTCATTTTTTTCTCTAAGCCCAACCTAGGCCCAACAACTTCTTCTATTCTTCAACAACAGACTCACGACAAAAAAATAAAAGAAGAATAAGAGAGGGCAGAAGGAGAGGTCAGCATAAAAGAGAAAGTAGATAAAGAAGAAAAAGAAGAAGAAGAAAAAGAAGAAGAAGAAGAGAAGAGGGGCTCATCGTGTTGAATTTTCAAGCTTGCTCGGCATCGATTAGCAGCGATCGGTAAGTATTCGTGCCTCTTTTTCCTTCGATCAAAGTGATTTTCAGAGTTAAGGCTTAATTTCGGATTTTGGTGAAATATGAGTTGTCGATTCTGATTTCTTGGTTGTTTAACCGGATTTTTTGCATGGAAATAAAACTTTAAGGTGTTATGAAGTCGTAAGATTCGACAGATATTGATTTGAAGTTACTGTTTGCTTGGAACGAATTTTTCAAATTTGGTGCGCGTAGTGAACAGTACGAGATCAGAACTGGTTTTGTCAATTTTCGAATGGATTTTGGATAAGTCGTGTTGGTGTTCTTATTGTACGTTAAAATAATTTTCTTCGGGCTACAAGATTGTTTAAATCGAAGTTCAGTTGAGAGAGTCATGGCTCGTTTAAGTTTATTGCGCAAGTTGAGCATAGCAGAAAATATGTGTTTTTTGCTAAGAGCGAGTGTTTTGTTGATGCGTGGGTGTCGTCTTAATGATAAATAGATCTTTTCCAGTTGGTTCGTATTTTAGGATAGTTTCTTACTTAATTTTTGATTTGTTTCTTATACTTTTGATAGGGTCTTGCACGGGTCGATCCGAGTAATCTTTCTAGTTTGGTTCTAACGTTATCGGGTGAGTGATACTATTTCTTTTTTGTATTTACAAAATACTTATTTGAAAAAAAGATTATATTATATGTTGTTATGACTTGAGAAAATATCATTTTTATGCATAAAAATCAAGATCAGACATTTGATGCTGTTTTGTTTATTTGACATGGTTTCTGATCATTATGTCTTGTTGGTTTGAAGTTGATTATAAGGAGGATGTTGTTGTTGGATTTTATGGTCTTCAAGATTGTTGTGAACTCGATTGAGAGGTTTGTGGGTATGCGCATACTAGTGAGTATATCTTTATAGGCTGAGCCACCGGTATTATAGGTGGAGACCTTGCTAAGACGGGAATCTTGGTCGCCTCTTGTCAGGAGCGTATTTGTGACCATGGTTAGAATCTCGAGCATGAGATTGGTTAGTAGATAGACCATTGACGTTTTTTTGATGAGATTGGTCAATGGTAGGCCATTGACGTGTTTTTGATGAGATTAATCAATGGGTTTGACTATTGATATTTATTTTGAGTACGAGATTTAAAGTAAGTTCTTTGAATATGAATTTATTATGTTAAGGTACATACAAATCATTTTGGATTGTAAATAGTTGTAATGTTCCAAGTTTGACTTAAATGAGTTATATTTTGAGTATTACATATGCATAGTGATTGTTTGATCCGCTGAGAAGATACTCACTGAACCGTGTTAGCTTACCCCTTACTTTTTTCTTATTTTTCAGATTTAGCGAGTCGCCACTAAGACGTGAGAGTAACGCTAGTTGGAGAATTTTTGGATAGGAGATTTTTGCTATGAAGTGTAATTAGCCATGTCGAGCTTTGGAGATATCTCTTCTGGTGTATATGTAGAGATCTATTTGATGATTAGAGAAAGTTCTGTTACCGTAATCTCATGACTTATTTATCGTATATGTGAATATATATATATATATATGGTTGAAACGTGTTACGTTTGAGGCCGCATCCTTTGTGTGAAAGGATGGCCATGTCATTGCCCTATCTTGCAGGAATCTGGGGTGTGACATTTATTGGTATTGGGGCATAGGTTGTAATCTTTATGAGTAGATATGAGACATTGTGAGATAGTGTGATAGATTTTGATGTGTTAGTCTAAGAGATACTAAGGTATAACTTCCTTTCATTCTTGGATCTAGGTAACTACAAGTTCTGATCCAGAGTTGCTTGTCAACTATCGTAAGACGAGTAGGAGCAAGAGAGCTACCACCTTTGATTCCTGGGATGTTCCTCGAGGTTCTAGGGGCATACCTTCAAGAGGAGAAGATGATGCAAGAGCAGAATCTCTAGAATCAAGATGGAAGAGTTAGCAGCAAGGGGCTCAAGATAATGTAGTTGGAGCCGTTGAATCTAAGAGTGATGGAAGCTACGTTTTTGCCTAGTTTAAAAAGTCGAAACTACCTACTTATGATAGAAAAACGGATCCTCTTGCAGCGAAATGATGGATTAGAAATATAGAGGGGATCTTCAGAGTCGAAGAGGTTCCTGAGGAGAAAAAAGGTCGACTTTGTTATGCATATCTAGAAGGTGAAGTTGAATATTGGTGTGAAGGAATGAGGTTCGTCTTTGGAGACAAAGATATTATTGTTTCTTGAAAGGATTTTAAGGAGACCTTCAATGCTCAATTCTTTCCTCAGTCGTTCTAAGCGCAGATGAAGAATGATTTTTTGCACATAGCACAACGTGACTCTACTGTTATGGCGTATGCAGGTCGATTCAATCAGTTGAGTAGATTTATAGGATGTCTAGTGGTTGATGAAGGGAAAAAGATTGAGCACTTTGTGAGAGGCTACCGGCCCGAAATTCATTTTATACTTGTGTCCCTTTTATTACCAACTTACAAAGATGTGCTGTAACGAGCGATCAAGATTGAATGAGAGATTTCTATCAGTGGCATTCAATTTGCTCATTCATATAAGAGATCGATATTCACATACATTTAGGAAAGTTAAGTAAGTGGTAACACCAGGCAAAGAAGCACCAACAATCGTGGCAAGGGAAAGAGTCAAGTTACTTAAGGCCATTGTGCTACATGTGAGAAATATCATGGCGGTCTTTGTTACTGCAAGACAAGAGCATGCTTTATTTGTGGAAAACATGACACATGGCACGTGATTGTTCCACTCAAAGGAGTGCACCTACAGATAGTAGGATTTGTTTTATTTGTGGGCAGCTTGGGCATATAGCAATTGCTTGTTTTATGAGTAAGATAGGCTCTTTAGCTGGTAGGCCTAAAAAAAGTCAACAAAGACAGAAGATGACTGGAAAATTATTTGCTATGATTGAAGATGATGCAACAGCTTCTAACACCATCGTTACAAGTATTATCACACTTGCCTCACGGTGTGCCTATGCATTATTTGACTCCGGTGCTATACATTTCTTTATTTCTGTGGAATATGCAAAGAAACTTGATGTGTTGCCTAACCCTCTTGATTATGAGTTGCGTGTTGATACTCCTCCCGGCGACTTCTTGATTGCTAATTATGTACTTAAGAGGTGTAAGCTCCAAAAA
Organism: Rhodomyrtus tomentosa; assembly: GCA_028455895.1. Taxonomy (NCBI): domain Eukaryota; kingdom Viridiplantae; phylum Streptophyta; class Magnoliopsida; order Myrtales; family Myrtaceae; genus Rhodomyrtus; species Rhodomyrtus tomentosa. The sequence goes on from JAPCWY010000004.1 coordinate 41,827,523, forward strand.
GCTCCAAATAAATAATGTGGATATGCCTGAAGATTTGATGTTGTTGGATATACATGATTTCGATGTTATTCTTGGGATGGATTGACTATCGAGATATCATGCTCGTTGATTGTTATTAGAAAAAAGTTATCTTTCGACTTCGGAATCGGCCCAAGTTTTCTTTTTCGGGAAGTTATATAGGCATTTTTTCCAAGACTAATTTTAGTTATGCAAGCGAGGAAGCTTCAAAGGAAGGGTTGTTGTGGTTATTTGGCCTGCGTAAAAGACACCAGTAAAGAAGTTGTAAAGCTGAAAAATATTCCGATTGTTAGAGAATTCCCGGATGTGTTTCCTGATGACTTAACTAGTTTACCTCCTGATACAGAGATTGAATTTTGCATTGAGCTGTTGCCCGGGATAGCACCTATCTCTAAAGCACATTATCGGATGTCACCTGCTAAATTGCAAGAGTTGAAGACGCAGCTATATGAACTTTTAGATAAGGGTTTCATTAGACCCAGTGTCTCACCTTGGGAGCTCCCGTTCTTTTGTGAAGAAGAAGGATGGTAGCATGCGGCATTGCATAGACTATAGAGAACTTAATAAGGTGATTATCAAGAATAAATATCCTTTGCCTCGGATCGATGACTTATTTGATCAACTCCAAGGTGATCAAGTGTTTTCAAAGATCGACCTCCGCTCTGGTTGTTACCAGTTGAAGATAAAAGCAAATGATGCGCCAAAGACTGCTTTTAGAACAAGGTATGAGCATTATAAGTTTCTTGTAATGCCTTTTGGACTAACGAATGCATCTACTGCTTTTATGGATTTGATGAACCGAGTATTCAAGTAGTAACTCGATAGATTCATTGTGGTGTTCATTGATAACATTATGGTGTATTCAAAGAGTTTAGAGGAACACGAGCAACACTTGAAGCTAGTTTTGCAGACTTTGTGTGAGAAAGTTATATGCTAAATTTAGTAAATGTGACTTCTGGCTTGATTATATAGAGTTATTGGGCCATGTCATCTCTAAGGATGGTATTTCTGTTGACCCGAAGAAAGTTGAAGCAATCGTTCAGTAGAATCGTCCTACAAATGTTATAGAAGTAAGAAGTTTTCTTGGGTTAGAAGGTTGTTACACACAATTTATGGAGGGGTTCTAAAAAATTGCTAGTCCACTTACTCGCCTAACTTAGAAGGGCGTCAAGTTTGTCTGGTTAGATTAGTGTGAGCATAGTTTTCAAGAATTGAAGAGGCAGTTGTGACAGCTCCTATATTAACCTTACCTTTAGGAATTGATGATTTCACTATCTTTTGTGACGCGTCCAAAGAAGGTCTAGGTTGTGTTCTTATGCAGGATGGTAAAGTTGTGGCTTATGCCTCGAGACAGTTGAAAGTACAGGAGAATAATTATCCTACGCATAACTTGGAGTTAACAGCGGTTGTCTTTGCTTTGAAAATATGGCGACACTACTTATATGGTGAGAAATGTAAAGTTTTTAATGACCATAAAAGTTTGAAATACTTTTTTACTCAGAAAGAATTGAACATGAGGCATATAAGATGGTTAGAACTCTTGAAGTATTATGACTTATCTATCAACTATCATCCATGGAAGGGAAATGTAGTAGTAGATGCTTTGAGTTGTAAATCTTAAGGGAATATGACAGTATTGCTTACTTCTCAGCAACCTATTCTCGAGGATATGATGAAACTAGAATTGGAGGTGTTGGTGCATCAGTTTGGTGCTTGATTAGCTAATCTTCAAGTACAGACATCGCTGATTGATAGAATCAAGGCAAGCAGAATGATGATACTCAGTTGGGGAAGATTAGAGAAGGCATAGAAGTTGGGGGACAACCAGATTTTAGTATCCATGTGGATAGATCATTGAGATTCCGTGGCCGATTATGTGTTCTCGATGATACAGACTTGAAAAAGAAGATATTGCAGGAGGCTCACACTACTAGATACTTGATTCATTTAGGAAGCACTAAAATGTATAGAGATTTGAAAGGAAATTTCTAGTGGATCAAAATGAAAAAAGATATAGTGAAGTTTGTCGATCAATGCCTGGTTTGTCAGCAAGTGAATATTGAACATCAGAAACCAAATGGACATCTGCATCCACTTGAGATACCTAAATTAAAATGGGAACATATCATCATGGACTTCATTGTCGACTTATCGAGGACTTCTAGTGGTAAAAACGCTATATGGATGATCTTCGATCGATTAACGAAGTCGACACACTTCTTATCATATCAATTTAGTCTTTCAATGAAAGACATGTCAAATCAGAAAGTAGATGGACATCTGCATCCACTCGAGATACCTAAATTTAAATGGGAACATATCACCATGGACTTCATTGTCGACTTACCGAGGGCTCCTAGTGGTAAAAACGCTATATGGGTGATCTTCGATCGATTGACGAAGTCGGCACACTTCCTATCATATCAATTTAGTCTTTCAATGGAAGACATGTCAAATCGGTACGTGATTGAGATAGTTAAGTTACATGGAGTTCCAGTGAGCATTGTTTCTGATAGAGATCCCAGGTTTGTGTCTAACTTTTGGAAAAGCTTACAAGAGACATTAGGTACCAAACTTAACTTCAATACGGTTTTTCATCCGCAAACAGATGGGTAGTCAAAGAGAATGATCCAAACACTAGAGGATATGTTGAAATCATGCGTTATTGACTTTGGAGGTTCATGGGATGAACATCTACACCTGGAGGAGTTTTCTTATAATAACATTTATCATTTCAGTATAAAGATGACTTCTTTTGAAGTCTTATATGGTCGAAAATATAGAAGTCCTATTTGTTTGGAGGATGTTGGCGAAAAAAGACTAACTGACCCCGAGTTCATACAATAATCAGAGGAGAAAGTCAAACTGATCCGAGAGCATTTGAAAGCTGGTCAAAGCCGACATAAAAGTTATACTAATATCAAAAGGTGTAATGTAGAGTTCGATATGTGAGATCACGTTTTCCTTAAGGTTTTCCCTATGAAAGATGTTATGAGATTTGGCACTCGTAGAAAGTTCAGTCTAAGATACGTGATACCATTCTTGATATTAAAGAAGATTGATAAAGTCGCTTATAAACTTGATTTGCCACCAGCATTATCCGGAGTGCGTAATATGTTCCATGTATCTTTATTACGAAAATATGTGCCGAATCTTGATCATGTATTGGATTTCACTCATTTGATATTAAGGGAAAACTTGACTTATGAGGAACAGCCTATATGAATAGTTAATCGGAAAGAGCAAGTGTTACAACGACGAACTATCCCCTATGTTAAGATTCAATAGTAAAATCACACAAAAAGAGAGCCTACATTCGAATTCAAGGAGGAGGCGAGACGCAAGTATCCTCATTTATTCGAAAATTGAGGTAAGTTTAGTTATTCAAATTTCGATGATGAATTTTTTTTAAGGAGGGTAGACTGTAATATTAGTAAAAAAAAAGCTCATTTTTTTTCCTCTAAGTCTAGCCTTGCCCCCAACACCTTCTTCTCTTCTTCAACAGCAGACCCACGACAGAAAAATAAAAGAAGAAAAAGAGAGGGCAGAAGGAGAGGTCGGCAAAAAAGAGAAAGGAGAGAAAGAAGAAGAAGAAGAAGATAGGAGGTCATTGCGTTGTCTTCTTAAGCTTGTTCAGCGTTGATTAACGGCGATTCGTAAGTATTCGCGCCTTTCTTTTCTTTTATCAAAATAATTTTCGAAGTTAGGACTCAATTTCGAATTTTGGTGAAATATGAGTCATCGGATCAGATTTCTTGTTTGTTTAATAAATTTTTTTACATGAAAATGAAACTTTATGGTGTTATGAAGCCGTAGAATTCGACGGATCTTAATTTGAAGTTACGGTTTGACCGGAGATAGTTTTTCAAACCTGATGCACGCAGTGAACAATACGCGATCAGAACTGATTTTGCCAAATTTTTTCAATTTTCAAATGGATTTTGGATAAGCCACGTTGGCATTCTTATTGTACATTAAAAGAGCTTTTTTTGGACTACAAGATTATTTAAATCGAAACTCGGTTAAGGGAGTTATGACATGTTTAAATTTATCGTGCAAGTTGCGCATAACGAAAAACATGCGTTTTTGCTAAGAACGAGTGTTTTGTTGGTGATAAATATATCTTTTCCAGTTGCATCGTGTTTTGGATAGTTTCTTATACTTTTGATAGGGTTTTGGACGTGCCGATTCGAGTAATCTTTCTAATTTGGTTTTGACGTTGTCAAGTGAGTGATATTATTTCTTATTATTTTTACAAAATAATATTTGAAAAAAGATTGTACTATATGTTGCTATGACCTGAGAAAATATCATTTTTGTGCATAAAAATCAGGATCGGACATTTACTGTTGTTTTGTTTATTTGATATGGTTTCCGATCATTATGTGCTGTTGGTTTGAAATTGATTCTGACGATGATGTTGTTGTTGGATTTTGTGGTACTCAAGATGGCTGTGAACCTGCATTATAGGTGGAGAAATTGTCAAGGGGGGAATCTTGATTGCCTATTGTCACGGCGTTATATGTGACCATGGTTAGAATCTTAAGCATGAGATTGATTAGTGGATAGACCATTGACATTATTTTGATGAGATTGGTCAATGGATAAACCATTGACATGTTTTTGATGAGGTTAATCAATGAGTTTGACCATTGATATATTTTTTTTTGAGTGCGGGGTTTGAAATAAGTACTTCGAATATGAATATATTATGTTAAGGTACTATATAACTCGTTTTGGATTGTAAACAATTGTTATGTTCCGAATTTGACTTAAATGAGTTATATTTTGAGTATTACATGTGCATAGTGATTGTTTGATTAGCGTAGAAGAAACATATTACTTACTGAGCCATAATAGCTCACCCCTTCTTTTTTCATTGTCTTTCAGGTTCAGCAAGTCGCTACTAAGACATAAGAGTAGCGCTAGTTGAAGGATTTTTTGGTAGGAGATATTTGCTATGAAGCGTAATTAGCCGTGTTGAGCTTTGGAGATATATCTTTTGGTGTATATGTAAAGATTATTTTGATGGTTATAGAAAGCTCTGTTACAGTAATCGCAGAACCTCTTTTATCGTATATGTATATGTGTGTGTGTGTGTATATATATATATATATATAGGTTGAACTGTGTTACGTTTAAGGCTGCATACTTTGTGTGAAAGTATGGCCGTGTCATTATCCTGCAATAATCTGGGGTGTGAAACTCATTTCCAAACCTTCAGCAATTATTCAAGTGAGGTTTAAATACTTACCTGTGTTGCGTCAAGCTTTGATGAGCGTCGATTGGAGATCCACAGATCAAAGCTCAAACCAAGGGTATCGAAGGTTCGAACATGGGAGTTTCGACGATAGATGCATACAAAAATGGTAAAGCTATGCTTAGTCGAAGGTTTTAGGTTCAAACCGAGGCATGAATAGCACAAACAGATGATCAAGAATTCGAACAGAACTTAACAGATAAAAAAATGAATCTCAAGAGAACTTGTCGAACACGTAGAGTGCATATTCGAAAACTTGTAGAAATCACAAAGAATTTGGTCTTCAAGTCAAAATGAAGCGAGCGACCACTTAGACATGACTATATCTATGTTCGGCAAGGTCGTGATGTATCCAGGTTAACTTGACTTTGTCGGGAACCAAATCGACCTCCCACTCAGAGTAGCCTCAAACACAAACAAGGGATATGTGCAAAGGAGTTGATGAACTAACATGGTTTTGTCAGGGACAGCGATGGCGACGGTGCAGAAGCGGCGGTCTTAGCGGTGGCGATGGAGACTCTTTAGCCGTTGGCGAAGCCTCTCCGGTCCCTCACGCCGCCCCCTTCTCTCGGTTTGCTCCTTCTCTGTTTCTCTGTCTCCCTCTCTCGCTCTCGTGGTACCCCTCTTTTTTTCTCCCCCCAAAACCATCTCCTCCTATTCTTGCTTTCGTAGCCGCTGGCCTCCCTAAAACCAAGTGCTTCCCGCCCTTCTCCCTAGCTCTAAGAAGAGACAGGATCCTCCAGTCTTGGTCTCCTATCCCAACTGCCTTTTTTGTTGTTTTCTTTATTCCACGATCGAACATGGAGGGATAAAGTGGAAGCTGGTGCAGATTTTGGGGATGTCTTTGCAGAGTTCTAGCCATTTTTGGGTCTGTACGCATTGCCGTGCGAAGGTGCAAGACGTAGGGGCCTCTTTCTTGCTTCTGCTTCTCTGCTGCGTCTGTTGCTAAGCGTGCTTTTTCTGGTTGGGGCTGACCCGGGTCAATTGGGCCGGGTTTGACTCGCCTGATTGATCCGGTTTGACGAAAAATCTCAAATCAGATTCGAAAATGATCAAAAATTTTTAATTAAACACCAAAATTGGATTCCTCAGCATTGATTTCATGTAAAAAAGGTGTTTCCACGAGTTTTTAACTTAGAATTGATATAGGCCAAATGATCAAATCAATCCAAATTGAGACCACTAATGGATCCACGATGATGAAAACTATAGGATAAAGGTGTTTAATTTTCATGGGTGTCCCTAGAGAGAATTTAATTTCAAGATTAGTGAAACTAGAGACTAAATTGAAAAGAAATTGTGCGATTATGCCTTTTTAGTCAAAATTGATCAAATTGATGGGCAAATCGACCTAAATGCATCTCAAGGCTCTAGATAACAATGTCATAGCTTGTGAAAAGTGGGAATTGAAAATTAAAAGACTCGAAAAAGAATTTTTATGCTCGATTCGGATTTATCTTCATGAAGGAACATAGTGACCCAAGTCGAATTTTTGAGATTTTCAATGACCAACTTGAAGAGAGAATTAAAATAAAATTATTGATTATTTTTGCGCATTTTTCAGACTAATAATGATAATTTTTTTTTTCTGATTTTTGGGTATTTTTATAATTAAATAAATTCACAAAATATTACAAATTATGAAAAATATTTTCTGTTCAAAATTGACTCCTAAGGCTAGGCCAAGACTCGTGAGTTGATTTTGAAATTTTATAATTTTTTTGCTATTTTTAATTAATTTTAAAAATAAAATCGAAATAAAAGATGATTAAAAATTATGCCTACCCTTATTTCGTTTATTTAATGGGTAAATACATTAACTGTAGTATTTCATTACACATTTGGTTGTTGTGTGGAAATGATGATTTTACTTCATATCTATTGTTGCTGATAGTTACTTGTGCATTGAATTCTCTTAGCCGGATAAGAGGATCTTAATCTTAGACCTCATAATACGAGGGTTAAAGTAATCAATGTTTAGTTAAATGAGAAAATACTCACTTCTATTGAAAAATAGGTAACGACACATCCCACCATTCTACATTGTCCTAAGGTTGTAGATACTACAAGTTCATGTTTTACGGATGAGCATTGGTAAGCAATATGCTTCTCCTGTCCTAAGCATCATACTTAATCGGCATGGGAAGAGATGGGGATTGAGACTCTTAGGCGTTGAGTAGCATGTTCTAACTAGGAAAAAATAGCAGCATCGTCATATCGTGACGTCCACATCTTCAGAGTTCCGGCTCAGTGAGACGGACGGCTCTTCTGCTAGCATCACTCTCCTCTTCTGCTAGCATCACTCTCCGGACTCCAACCTGAGTCTCATCGTCTCCGCTTTTGCCCATTCATGTGGCTGAAAAAAGAGATCCGAGCGAAGCAATAATCTCCTTAAGAAAATCATGCACCCCGCCACTCGCCACCAGTTTCTCTTAAAGAAAAAGAAGAAAGCCCACATGATGCTTCTTAACATGGCAAAGGTCACACAACTTGTCCCTTCCTCTTCCTCAGTAGGATTCATCAGAGTACGAGCTAGTTTCCATTTTGCAGGAAAATGATCCACCACCCAAACGCTGGCAAATTGTGTCATCTCCCATTTGAGAACAAACACAAAGTTAAAAGCACATGACTTCATTTCAGATCACACTTTGCAGTGACTTGCCTCATCTTGGGTCTAAAGCATTTTTAGTCATAACAAGTAAAAGAGCCATCAGCCAAGCTCATCGGTTCCCATGTTAAAGCATCAAGGAGAATCTAACACATGCGAGAGCAAATTCCATTGCTTTCAATCTGAATATTACACAGGAGAGCAATGAAGAGAATCAAGACAACTGACCTTGGTACTAAAGACTAGAAACGACACAAAGAAGTTGACAAAATAAGAGAATGGTTACTGTTCCTTGCATCCTGATTGCACCTACGCATGATATGTAGCTCAGGTACCAAACAAGTGCTATGCTGAAAAGAGGTTAACTAAAGAAGAGTGGACCTTGCTATCACACCACTAAATAGGATTTATGTAAATCTTGGGAAGCAAATTCTTCAGGTGTGAACCATTTGTAGAGCAGAAGATAGCCAGTCAATGGTGTCATAAGAGGCGCAACTTCCCTGTTACTGAGTTCACTAATTCTTTCGGTCCTGCTCAAAGCAGCAAAATAAAGCAACAAATGAGAAGGCATCTAACTGGTGACCTACGGATTCTTTGAATGGCAATTTCTGTTGTGATAAATTTGCTCCTAGTCATTGATTACGATGTTGATTCACTTTCCTATGAATTAAAAACAAGAGAGAGTCAACCAATCCCTCAGAAAATCAATCTCTAATAAGGGACGCCAAGCTAAGACATCGAGCAAAAGACATCCATTATGTTGACTACGACAGCTGAATATTGACTAGAATTACCAGGTCCAATAGCAAGAACAGTCCTTGAACCAGCTGCGATCTGGAGAAAGTATTTTGTCATCACTATAGCATCTTAGCCATAACAGTTGAAATTGTTGAAGCGATAATGCTAAATGGGAAGAGAAGGGACCAAATATTTCTAGCAATTATAAACCAAAATTGGAAGTACAACTAGTAATTAGAGATGGGGTTTCACTGATACATAAGCCACACACACACACACACACACATATATATAGCATACAGGCAGGAAGAGCGAGCTCCAGCTTTGTAATCTCAAAGGCAAGGCACTATATTTCTTATGTTTAACCCTATATCATCAATCCTGCGATTCTATGGAAGGCATGTCTAACAGGAATTGTCTGTGAGCTCTGAATCTTGCAAGAGTAAACAATTGCTTGAGATGGCCATTATATACTACTCATATTGATCCTGGATATCTTGTGACCAACGGCATTTGTTCACTTATTTCTATAGAAAAATTAATAGCATCTGCTCCATATCCAAACAGAAAATATAAGACCGTTCAATTCAAACATAATATTGTCATTGCTGGCCACTATGATATTAAGCCACGAATATCTTCACCTGGGTTCGCCCAGCATCGGCAACAACAAAAGTTGGAAGACCCACGCTCTCAGCTGCTTCCCTTAGCTTATTCCTGAAAGAGCAACAAAAAGTGTAGATGTCTTGTTACAAAGATAAAGAAGTATAGAAGCTACTAGACAAATAGTGGATGGGAACTTTATGAATACTGAAAGTCACGTGCTTACATTTCTTGTTGACTTTTGCACGTACAAACAATTTTCGGTTGTCCACATTGTTCCCACTTTCTCAGTAAAAAACGGTCACTGCAATGAAAAACTAGATCATGGGACTTTCACCATGTTGGCAATAAGTATTAATTGGTGAGATGCAGTTCTCTATTGATATAGCAACATAAAATGCTGGTCAACGACTATCCGAGTATCTAAAAACTGCACAGACAAACGTATACTTTGAGTACATGTAAAACACGTACTGTTTTTTTGGGTTAGACATTAAAAATACAAATGAAATAGTCATATTGCATGCACTATAGATAACTTTCTTTGGTTGCATTGTCAAAATCCAGCGAACTGTTGATTGATTGACATTGACAGCAAGCAAAACATATGCCTAAACACCATCTTGTCTAACTCTCGAAGAAGATTGCATGGTTTATAACTTATCCGCATAAAAGCGTCACAAAGGAACATGTTTCATTTCTCATAGTCTCACATAAAAAAAAAAAAAAGCACGAAAGCAGCTGCAGAGCAAACGGGTCTTTCTTCAATTGGACATATTCCACCTGAGAGTCATCACATACCTCTGCATCAGCTCCCCGTACATCCCAGTGGCAGCATCTGGAGTTCATTAGGAGAAGGCTAGTCAACATACGGGGATGAAAAGGGAAAGATTAGCAATAAGAGAAAGAATCGAGAGTCTAGACATTAACTGGAGATGTAGGTGTCTTACGAGCACATTGAGAAGCAATCTTTCCTTGTCCCATCTTCAGGTCCTGCCTGACCACTATAACCTGCAATTGGCAAGCTCTTCATAATTACAGTCTAGACAAAACTTGCCAGGAACATACCATCAAGTATCGTCTATCACAACAAAAATTCCCAGATGAAATGAATGGGGATTGTAGACAAACAGGTACATACATATTTGGTGAATGCTCTTATCCAGTTAAAAGCAAGGTAGTAATAATGGAAAGAGTAAACACCGAGATAGGTCAAAAGAACACCATTTTAAGGTCCTGGTCGCCTCCACTTGAGACCAGACACTGCTCTTGCTGCTGTCCTGACAAAAAATTTCTCCTCCTTGTATTGCTCTTGGTGGGTTTTGATAAATCAATGAACCATCCCAAAAGGAAACCAATAATGAGTCCTGGAACAAAATTCTCTGGCCTGAAACTTACGGACAGCCATTGTTTCTCTTGCTTCTTTGACTGCCGCGAATGATATAAAACAACAACAAAAAACCAATTAAGGAGACGAAGAAAAAAGAAACGCCATGAGCACCCGATTGCTTGGTCTCTCAAAATTTTCTGAGAAAAGAGAACAAGAGAGACCCAATGAAGTCTTGACAATTCCCAACTAAGAAGACAGAAAAATGCACCGATTTCGAGCAGCTTTTGTTGAAGTAAAACGTCGTATAACATGGATGATTTACCGTAACACTCGAATTTCCTCGACTCACGCTCCCTCAGCACCCAAAGGAAAAGAACTACCCAGTACAGGCGCAAAATACGGATGATTCGAGCATTCAAAGAGAAATGAATTACCTTCTCTTGGGAATGAGACGACGAAGCAAACATCGCCACAGTCGGAAGACGATTAGTAGTGACTAGCTAGCACCGGCGAGCAGTAAGAGGAAAGAGGGAAGAAGAAAGTAAATGGGTGTTGCGGCTGTCCTGTTGCCGAGCTTAAACGCTGTCGTTTCATAGGCCATGTAAGACGCCTTCTAACCTGTGTTTTGTCACCAAAACGACGAACCGTTTCATGGCAAATCCCTAATTACAATTTGTCAACCCAAAATCGACACGTGCCAAGGACAATCCAATCTCAGATGATCGAAGAGCTACCGAGATTGCTCGAGGGGTCTGGTATGGAGTTACTTGTCGAGGGTTTGATTCGGAGTTGACGGTTTAATATTACGAAAAAAATTCTAAATTAATATATTTATGATAAATTTAACTTAAATTAATTATTTAACCATAAAAAAATCTCAAGTTGATATCCATGTAACAAATTTGTCATCTATTGTATTTGGTTGAATTTTATCGTAAAATTGACTTGGATGTCACGTGACAATTAAAAGGTGTATCGATTTGAATTTTTATCACTCGTTTTTCACGGGTGTACCGATTTGGAGTTTTTGTGTGTGTGGCAATAACATAATTTAACGGAAGCTAATAGAGGTTAAATTTGTCATATATATATATATATCAATTTATAATTTTTAGTCAGAAAATTAGTTTTGGTAAATTTATCGCAAGTGTACCAAATTGACATTTTTCATGGTCGAAAGATTAATTTTGAGATAAATTTATCATATATGTTTTAGTTTGGAGTTTTTAGTGGCATTTGCACCGGTCGGCTTTACAGTGAAAATGGTCAAATCGCATACAGGTCAATCATTCGATATTTGATGGTATCAATTTAAAAAAAAAAAGAAAGTTACCGATTTGAAGTTACACCGTAAAATTGGAGAATAAAAGGCTATCCATAAAGCATCCTGAAATCAAAGACTTGTCCCATAATCAAGGGCCAGGGCCAAGGAATATGCTCTACTCTAGCACATGCCAATGTAACTTGCCTTGTGGTCAACTATTAACGCCACAAGAAGCAGACCAATTCAAGGCAAAGGCAATGTCCCCTCGAGAGAGAGAATTGCATTACTTGCCCTTCACTACTTCCCCTACTCCTACTCTCCCGCAATCCCTTCTCTTCTCCCCTCAGCCAAACTCCCCTCAAAAAGAATCTCACCCCTCTTATATCTACAGCAACAGCCCCATCCCTTTCCCGTTCCCGACATTTTCCTTAACTTCTCCAAAACAACACTCCCCCTCTTTTAAAACGCCGCAACTGCCTCTCTGTCTTCCTAATTCCTAATGGAGTCCGTCGCCTCTAATTCGACCACGCCAGGCCCCCGCCGCCATGGCCACCACCGTCCGCCGTCCAGAGAGCTTTTCGAGCCGTCCCAGCCGACCGTGGACCGGATAGTCCGTGCCGTCAGCCACCACCTCCTCCTCCTCCACCGCTCCGAGTCCAACTTCTTCATCCTTGGCGCCACGGGCAACGTGTACACAGTGTCCCTGTCGTCCAGCCCCGCGTGCACATGCCCCGACCGCGCCACCCCGTGCAAACATATATTGTTCGTCTTCATCCGAGTGCTCGGCGTTCCCCTCGACGACTCCTGCCTGCTGCGGCGCACCCTCCGGCCGTGCCAGCTCCAGCGCCTCCTCGCCACGCCGTCCTCTCCCGGCGCGATGGCAGGGCCTGGCCTCCGGGAGAGGTTCCACCGGGACTTCTTCCGGGCGAGGGCAAGGCCCGACGGGGCGGGGCCGCCCGAGGGGGTCCGGGTAGAGGACGGGGCGGCGTGCCCCATCTGCCTGGACGAGCTGAAGGAGGGAGGGGGCGGGAGGGTGGTGGCTTGCGGGACGTGCCGGAACCCCGTGCACGAGGAGTGCCTGTTGAGGTGGAAGAGGAGCCGGGGGAGGCGGCCGGCCATCTGCGTCGTGTGTCGGGGGAGGTGGAGGAGGGCGGGGCAGGAGAACGCGTACGTGAATTTGGGGGCTTATGTCAGCGAGGAGGATCAAGGCGAGGTCCATCCGAGCAATTGTGGCGATTTGAGTCTTCAGTAGCGATCTCAATCAAAATTTGGAGGAGGAATGACCATAGGATCGATGATGCCACGTAAAAAAGAAATTTAACCTATGAACTGAACACAATCATGGGATGATCGTTGTCTGTACATATGCAAATGTATAGGTTCGAGTTAGATGTTCAAACTCGCTTTTTTTCCCCTGCTGACAGAGTAACTTAACCATTTAAATTCAGATTAGACTTCTGTTTTGTTTGACTGCTCCTTTTTCCTTTAACAAAATGCCATTGGTATCCGATACACCGTATCAACGGTGCTTCGTTGGCTTTGGACATGAAAGTAAATGACAAGAAATTCAAATGTACCAAGACTCAAGGCAATCGTGGCGAGTCGTGATACAGACGGGATGATACAGATAATGGTTATTGAAAAAGAAGTGGCTTCCCGATCTATCGACGGATACAGGAAGTCCATTATCTAGCAACACTTTGTCCCCGAGAAGTAATGTATCCGAAAATATCTGTACTTGACAGTTATATGTCGGTTTGGATGTGGATAACTTTGTCCCCATGAAATTTCTCATCGATAATTGATGTTTGGTTTTTGTAAATTCCGAGTTGTCGATTCTCTTCAAATAGTTTAGTGTTCCGGTCATCCATGACCTATGTTCACCAAGTGCCAATTATCGACTAAGTATGTCACTTGTCGATTATAACAATAAAATGAGTCATTTTTTTATGTCAAGTGTCAACAACACATTAATTCAAGACCTTATTGGGAAAAAAACCACTAAAAAAGACTTCCGAATTTCGGATCTATCGACTGTTGACTTGGCGGAAGAATGTTCGCTTTGTCAATGTCATGGATTATCCAAAATGTGTCGGGACTCATTTCTGTTGTATATGAGTGGCTTTGTAAAGCTATGATATGACTCCATTTATAGCAAAAATGGCACGTTTATGTGTCTCGAGATGCAAAATATTACAAAAAAAAATATGGATTGGTTAGACGGGTTTGAGTTGGGTCATAAATAGTCCGACCCAAATCAACTCATATAATCCATTTATATCCTATTTATTAAAATGCAAATTCTTAATCTATCGATGAATACAGGAAGTCACACAAACTTGTATTATCTCGCAACATTGTCGATGTTGATGCCAATAACTTCATCACGATGAAAGTTCTCGTCGATAAATGATGTTTATTATTCGTAACTTTATCATAGATTCAAAGTTGTCAATCCTCTCTTAAGTAGTCTAGTGTTATATTAATTGAGACCTCTGTTTATCAAACTGCTATTTCGAAGTCACTTATAGATTATAATAATAAAACCTATCATTTTGTTGGTGTCAATAGCACGTAAATTCAATACCTTTATTCCAAATAAAAAACAACTACAAAAGACTCCCAAATGTGGGACCTATCGACTTTTTTTTTTATATAAATCGGAACGAACTTTTTCATTTCATATAAAAGAGGGGTACATAATTTCAAGAGTCAAGACAAATATGCAAATCCGACAAAGCAAGTAAATAATAAAATTTAAAAAATGAATCAACTTGATACTGCTTGCAGAGAATGGCTTATTCGCCAAGGACGGACCTATCGACTATTGATTTGACGGAAGAATGTTCGCTTTATCAATGTGATAGGCTATTCAAAATGGGTCGCCATTCATTTTTGTTGCGCATAGGTGGTTTTGTTGTGCTATAATATGACTACGTCAATAACAAAAATGACACGTTTAACGTGACTTGAGATACAAATTATTACTTTAAAGGACCATAGATAACCCTACGTCGTTTTCATGTCGCAAGAAAGCCAAGATGAGAATTACAAAAATTTGTTTCTTTCTATTTCACTCCGTTTCCTAATTCTATTCCTTGATTTTTTTTTCCCGTACTAAATGCTTCGCTTATTATTATAATTATCGTTGTTGTCATTCGTGACCCAAATAAGCAAGCAGAAAAGAAATATGGCTGTGACGGACTACTTACGCTAGGAATTTGTATAAAATCACTATAATTTTTTTATAATCTATTGCAATTATGTCAATTTAATCATTAATTTTTTTTTACCAATTGAGTCCTAAACATTTTAAATTAGTATAGATAAAAAAATATAGAAAGAAATTTAAAATTAAATTTTCATAATTACAATAAATTTAAGATTTTTTAAAGCAATTCTCTCGATTTGATGGAGAAGTAAATCTAAAAGAGTTAGGGCTCGCATGATAACACTTTCGGAAGTCAATTTCTTTGCCAGAAGTCAATCTGGTAAGGAAATTCATTGGGTAAAAACACTTTCGAAGTAGAACTTTGTTTGATAAAAAAAAATTGATCTACAGTAGGATTTTTCACTTATAACAAGATTTTTTTTTTGTCAAATTTGAGAAGTAAAAAATTTTAATTTATCGACTCCAGAATCAATTCTTGGACTACACTTGCCTCTGCCAACCATCGCCACTGTCGACCACCGCCACCCATCGCCCGCCGTCGTCGCCCGCCCATTGTCACCGCTGCCTGACCGCCGCCGTCGACCGCTGCCTCCCCCACCAAACCGCCAACGATCGCCGTTGAAGATTTTATTAATAATGTTTCAAAATTAAAAATTTTAAATCATTATTAAATGAATTTCTCTGATCATAAGTCAATCCGGGAAAAAAATGGAAAAATCAACTTCTGTTTTTGAGGAAAAGTAGATAAATTAATTTCTGGTCAGAAACGAATTTCTCTGATTATAAGTAAATTTGAAGTGGAAGTAGAAAAATTAACTTATATTATTAAGAAAAAGTAGATAAATTAAAGTCTGATCGGGAGTTAATTTTCGGCAGAGAAATGTTACCATGCGCGCCTTGGCGATGATCTACGTTTCTGTTAAAGAAAAAGTGATGATGTACGTTAAGCCAGCCATAACGTGTCGCTCACATAATCGTTGATTTGCGTTGGGCGCACGTAATGTCCAATCCGAGACGTCCGATCTTTGGCTAACCATGCAGCCTCATCCAACCGGCTAATTACGTGTCGATGAGTTGCCCTTCTCAAGAAGACAGGCATCACCCCCTCTTTTGACCTTAACCGTTATCCTAATCACGTCACCGAAAGGTGATCGATCACAACACGATCGGAATTGTTTATATTTCGTCTTAGGTTTCAGTCCTTCAGGATATGCTAATTTATGAAAAGGACCGTAAGTTTGGTCATTAGCAAAACAAAAGACGAAACTTCAATGACTTCTTATTCTCGAGCATTCTGATACTAACAAGTGATAACTTAAATAACATCAATATTGATATCGATTCACGATGCTATGCGACACGACACGACACATTAGAACACTTTATATATTAAATATATACTTTTATACACACATAATACAAATTATCATGTAAATACAAAAATATCAACATTGAATTTCTCAGTATGAGTAGTAGATTAAAGTGTGACAATAACATTTTGTGCATAAAGTATGACTCAAAAAGCAAGACATTAGTAATTTCCTAGTATAAGTAGTTGTCTCCATCTCCATCCAGAGAAATAGTGGGAATTATACGTTGTCTAATTGACAACTTTTACATAATGGAAATAATGACACAAATGGTTTATGAATTTTGATTTTATATCTAATGTCGTCATCGAATTTTTAATTTATTCAATATGATCTCTGAATTTTACTCCAATGTGCAATATCGTGTTTAACTTTCAACTTATTCAATATGATCCCTTTGATAAATATTCAATTTGATCTATAAACTAGATAAAATATTCAGTGTTATCATTTCACTAACCAATAACAACATATGTTATTTTCATATAGTTCAATAATTAAATTGAATATATAACAAAAATTTAAGGATCACGTTAATAACGATATTCAATATTAAAAATTTATAGATGACATTACCCGTCCAAGCAAAGTCTGAAATGGTCAATTTAAGGCAATTAAAAAAAAAGGAAAAGAAAACATTTCTCTCGATCGCGCGAGACACGATAATTACCGTTTAACCACTGGCACGCTTCTCTGAGTTCTTTTAAATTGCTCAAAGGGAAGCACATGAATCGATCACAATCCCTGACTGAGCTAAAGAGAGGAGACTGGTTCTCGTCAGTTCCCCTCGATACGTCGCTCGCCGGGATCCATGGAAGAGTCGGAAACTGCTCCGGCATACGGTGGACCTTCTCGAAAAGTGGTCGCCGTTGCCTCCGGTGAAGCTCACACTCTTGCTCTCACCGGTAATCTCTCCATCGCTAGCTCACCTACCAAATTCCTCCCTGAATCGCGTGCCTTACCATCTTGTTTTCTTTAGTGGAACGAAGTTCCAATTTCGAGAGACACAGAGAAAGAGAGAGACAGTTGCTAGCTTCATTTGCTGTAAGAAGTGTTCGATGTTAGAAGAGACGAATTCGCCTGATAATTCCTCTCGATTTATTAGTTGAAAAAGACGACTAAAACGGGTCAAGACTGGGTCATTTAACTTTCTTGTTGAAGGTAAAAAATTTCCTAAGGCTTTCGTGGTTGTTCATAATGTGAAATGCAGGGGATGGCTTTGTGTATGCATGGGGGAGAGGACTGTTTGGGCGGCTCGGGACCGGGTCTGAAGAGGATGGGCTTTTCCCGGTTCGAGTCAAGTTTGATTTCCCCCAGGACAGGAGGGTCAAGATTGTGGGAATCGCTGCTGGTGCTTACCATAGTCTTTGTCTTGCAGGTCAGTCTTAAGCACACACGGAGGAAATTAAATTGGTTGGTTACCGTTGCTTGTAGATCAGTAAACTAATCTGTCTGTAAACCGTTTCCGAATTTCCGGTAGTATTATGCAGTGTCTAATGCGATGGTGTTGTTAACTATAAGCTGCAAAGTCAGTGTTTGAACATATTCAACTGAGACTTCCACAATTCTAAGGCTGTTAAGTATAGTGTGTATTTCCTTGCAACATTTACTCATTACAGTTGATCGAGTTCTCCAGAGTGAATAACCATGCTGTGTAGGGTTGACACTTGTGCTGTACATCTAGCATGGATGGTCATTACCCATTGGCAAATGACAGCTTGCCTGTGTTAGGTGATCTGCATTCTTTGTATCTAAGCATTCAAACAAACCCACTTGTGAATTCGTTGGTTGCAAAGTGAGATTACAATCATTATTACCCTGTCTTTGATGACATGGGCTGTGAGCATCATGCCACCTTGCTGTAATCAGGGCACCTTTTCAAATTAAAATGTCAATGCATATAATCTTTCAGTGCAATGCTCAAATGAACAGATGATAGGCCTTTGTCAGCTAGAGTTAAGAGAAAGGTCGGAACGATTTAGAGGGGATCTTAACTGAAGTAAAGCATGTCCAATATGTGATGTGATCTCGAATTCTTACTCACTGAAGTTTTCTTTGGTTCTTCACTAAATTGCAGATGATGGATCTGTTTGGTGCTGGGGCTACAACGTCTGTATCCTCTGCAATCTGTCTGCTTCCTATGATATTGCTCCTTGCGGAATATTAATTAAATGCGTAGAATCATCCTTTTCTTGCACCTGTTGCTTAGTTCATCTTCTGTTAAACCCTTGACTGATTCATGGATGGACAACTGGGTGTTAGTGGAGACAATTCTGTAGTGCCTTGCTTGATGAATGCATTTAATGAGTTGGCTTCTCCCATATCCACGACAAATGAGTCAGAAATGAGCAGAAAAGCACCATTAAAGGTATCTAATTTAGTTTGCAGTTTCTCATCCGACAAGGCTAGGTGCACTGTATGCAGCACCTTTTTAATATTTCTGAAATCACCTGCATCCACTTTGACTCTGGTAGGTTTGTTCTGTTAAAGCTGGCGGTATGATGTCCTTTGCAATAGATAATCTCGGTGCATTATGGATGTGGGGAAACTGCCCACAGCAAAGCAGCGACGACAGCGAAGTGTTCTCTCTGGTGAGCTGTCCTTCACCAATTCCAATCTGGGATTTGCATGGACATACTGTAGTTAAGGTAGCTTGTGGAAATGAGCATGTAATAGCTCTGGTTAGTACAGGAGAAACACACCAGGGGGAAGATTTGGTGTGCTACTCGTGGGGTAGCAATAATCATGGTCAGTTAGGCCTGGCAGATAAAGAAAGCAGACTTCACCCCGAAATCATAAAAACATTCAACGAGGATTGTCCATGGGCAGTTTATGAGGTAGCTTGTGGGGCCTTTCACACAGCAATACTTACTTGTAGAAAAAGACCAAGTGACACTTCAGAAAGTTTGTGCTGGACATTTGGACTTGGAGATAAAGGACAGCTTGGACATGGAACAACCCAAAGTACTTTGGTTCCAGAACCTGTGAAGCAGCTGCCGCAGCCTGCATATTTGACCTCTGTTGACTGTGGCTTGTTTCATACCAGTGTTGTTTCATCAGCTGGAGATGTGTGGTCGTGGGGTATGGAAAGGGGTCTTGGTTTATGTCCAGAAGCAAGTTTTGCAGGTGGAGATGCAGGTGATGCTGTTTCTCCCATACTAATTCCATGTAACAGGAAGTATGGGCCTAAATTTCACGACCCAGTTCAAGTAACTTGTGGGGCTGCACATACTGTCCTTGTTGCGGACGGTGGATACAAGCTTTGGTCTTGGGGAAGAGGAAGGAGCGGGGTCCTTGGCAATGGAAATACAATAGATCGTTATGCTCCGACTTTAGTTTTGTGGCCTCCACCAACAGAGGAATTCAAGCAAGAGGAGAGTTCGGGAGACAAAACCATGGATAAAAATAGCGATGGAACCACTGAAATGGATAGAAAATTGTCTCTTGCGATGGAAGAGATAAAGTCTCTCCAGCTGAGACTATCTAAAATGGAAAGGTACACGAGCATGCTTCACGGTTCGATCTTTGGGAAACCTTTCAATGAGCAAGATATTCCTGCGCAGTTACAGAATTCTGGGACTTTCGACATTGTGAAAGAGTGGGATGACATGTTAGAGTCAGCTGACCGTGGTAAGCTTGTCAGAATGGAGATGTTCTACAGGAACATGCTTGCCGGTGTGAAAGACAAGCTGATGAAGAGGAGGATCAAGGAGATCGTACAGGAGTGTCTCCAGGCTCCTGGTCCTGGGAAGTAGTTCTTGATTGGACTAAAGTGGACGGGGACACAGTTCATTTATTAATTAGGAGAGGGTCATGTATGTGTGTTGTATTATATGCTTATACAGAGTGGATCACTTTATCTGTTGGCAATAGGTGCAAGGTTTCCGGTTCCGAGAATCCCGATGTGTTCTTCGTTTCTTTACAATGTGCGAGCGGCAGGCCGAGATGTGTACTTATTTATGAGTTTCGATATGTAATGGCATTTGAAAGGTCGTCACGTTTTGTCTCCATAGTACTCATCAGATGGACTAGACAATCTCTACTTTCCGGTTCGACTCCCTTTAACTGCATTCTGAAGTCCATTGCGTGGATGAATATTCTCTTACGTCGTCTCAAAGCGCTTAGTTTCGAGTCAACGAGCTTAGTGATCGATAGCATACAAATGTCCCGGAGATCCCTGTTGACAGTTGAAGAAGGGGATCATAGTGTGAACCTTCAGGTCCCCCCTTATTCATATCTATTGCCAGGAAAGCAAAGCCATACAAAGAGCTCTTTTCCGCCCCGACTCCTAACAAGTGGAAGCTGAAGCTGCCGGCATCACCCGCCATACCTTGCTTCGGGGTCAATATCTTTTATCAGAAAATGAAGTTTTATTTTTGTTTGTTACGCCACAAATAGATTTGGCCAAATGGACCTTCTTTTGTTGCCTCACTCACCTCTACCGTGAAGGGTTTCCTAGAATCATAAAACGCAACGGAACGAAATCCTAAACAGGATTCATGTGTATATCGAAATCAAAGTAGGTTTTAAGACGTACCTTTTACGGTCGGCTTCGAATTGATGGTCAGTTGTGTCTGGATTAGCACCCCAAGTGTTGCGCCTCTACCGATATCCACATACACGAACTGAGTTCTCCAACGATCCAAATGCTAGCTTTCAAAATTTAGAGTGTCTTTGTCAATTGCTTGAACAGAGAACTGCTCTCTGTTTTTTTACTTCAGGATAAAAAAATAATGACGACCGGTTTGAGGCGTCTTTAGGGTTATTACTCGTAACCCTACACTTCACGGTTTGGGCCCCACGATATAACGGAACCGTCCACTTAATCATGCGTTTAATCATTATCTCATAACGCGTACGATTACGTAGATGTTCGTAATAAAAGAATAAATAAAGCTCTACTCTTAAGTAAATCAAGAGGAAGATAAAATAAGAAATCAGTTTGTTATTGTGTGTGACCCTGTAGGTTCACTAAACATTAACAGTGTGCCCAAAACTTTTTTGGACCACAAGTCATAAGCGGTTTCTAGCAAGATATTATGACTATCTAAGTATAGTGAAAGTCGATTTTTCAACACAATCTAATTCACAACTAATGTTAGATTATCAATTTTAATTGGTTCTTAGGGCAGACTACTAACAATCTCTCACTTGCACTATAGCCAATTATAAACTAAATCCCTTTGTCATTTGATATCTGAGTTAAGCATAAGGCAGGACAAGTGTCATCCTTATATAGCTCAAACTCATTTTCTCGATATCGCAATTAGACTGTCAAACCAAGTAGTTGACTCTTCAACTCACATGAGCATGACCATGCATTTTATAGTCTCAACTCTACGGGAGGCCATGATATCATACTCTCGTTATATGAGAGAGACAAATCCCATCTTGTCTACTCACATCCTTCAGCACGATTCATGACATGCTCAGCCATTACCTTTATAATCACCAGTTACGGTTGACGTTTATTAACGTTAAAGCATGTCAATCCACGTCTAGGAAACCGTGGTAGACTCAAGTCAAAGGACTATACTCTATAGCTGTGATGAGAAACACTGATGACATCATATAACAATCGTACGGTATTTTCATAGCGGGTCTGTCCAATATAATGTTTTTCAATATGTATTTCATGTGATCAACATTATATCTTTATATTCATGACCCGTGAAACTTGATCATCGGTTGACTTACATACTAGTTTCAAACACCATTGGCGTCCCAATGTACAATGATAATTGATTAGGGACATTTAGAATATCAATTTCCATTCTATTAATAGAGTTTCACGATCAAATCAAGTAGAGTTGAGACTATGAAATCAAATATATTCAAATTAAATCGAAATCAAATATAACATATATTTTATTAATGAATAATGAAAATGTATATTACAATGACATCAAGACCAATCACTAATGTGTCTAAGGCCTAAAGCATTACAATGACGCTTATGTTTAGGTCGTGGAAGAGCCTTTGTCAATGGATCAATTACATTTAACTCTGTTGTAACTTTACACATTTTGACATCGCCTCTTTTAATGAATTCTCGAATAAGGTGATACTTCCTAAGTATGTGTTTTGGTGTGACCTAGGTTCTTTAGCCAAAACTATAGCCCCATTGTTGTCACAATAGAGGTCTACTGGATCCGAACCAATAGGATTGATTCCCAGTACTTCTATGAACTTTCGAATCTATACGGCTTCCTTTGATACTTCTGAAGCAGCAATATACTCAGCTTTTGTCGTAGAATCTGCAATAGTGTCATACTTGGGACTCTTCCAGTACACTGCTCCACCATTCACGTAAAAGATAAACCCTAACTGCGATTGAATGTCGTCTTTGTCGGTTTGGAAACTAGCATCAGTGGAACCACTTACAGTGATATGTTCCTTATCTCCATAAACTAATAATAAATCTTTAGTTCTTCTCAAGTACTTAAGGATATTTTTAATAGTTATCTAGTGAGCTTCTCCTGGATATGACCGGTATTTGCTTATCATGC
Source organism: Rhodomyrtus tomentosa (assembly GCA_028455895.1). Taxonomy (NCBI): domain Eukaryota; kingdom Viridiplantae; phylum Streptophyta; class Magnoliopsida; order Myrtales; family Myrtaceae; genus Rhodomyrtus; species Rhodomyrtus tomentosa. The sequence continues at coordinate 41,850,395 of JAPCWY010000004.1, forward strand.
TCAATGCATAAGAAATATCAGGACGAGTGCACAACATGGCATACATGATGGATCTTATGGCTGATGCATAAGGAATCCTACTCATGCGGTTTTGCTCATCTTGTGTTGAAGGACACTGAGTCTTGCTAAGACTTATGCCATGTGACATTAGGAGAAAACCTTTCTTGGAATCTTGCATATTAAATCTATTGATGACTTTGTCATTGTATGTACTTTGACTCAGTCCAATAAGTATCTTTGATCTATCTCTATAGATCTTAATCCCCAAAATATAGTTTGCCTCTCCCATGTCCTTCATGAAGAAACATTTTCCTAGTCATGTCTTAACTGACTGAAGCATATGAATGTCGTTTCCAATGAGTAGTATGTCATCCATATACAACATTAGAAACATAATTGCGCTCCCACTAGACTTCTTGTATGCACAAGCTTCTTCTTTGTTTCTGATCAAGCCAAACTCTTTGACAGTTTGATTGAAACGAATATTCTAGCTCCGTGATGCCTACTTCAATTCATAGATAGAACGTTGAAACTTGCATATCTTCCCAGTATTGTCTAGTGATGTAAAGCCTTCATATTGTGTCATATACACATTCTCCTCTAGGTTTCCATTAAGAAAATCTATCTTTACATCCATTTACCATATCTCATAGTCATAATATGCGACAAATGATGGGATAATCCTAATGGACTTGAGCATGGCCACTGGTGAAAAGGTCTCATCATTGTCAATACCATGATTTTGTTTGAAACCTTTAGCTACCAGCCGTGTTTTATAGATGTGAATATTTCCATCCATATCGGTTTTCTTCTTGAAAACCCACTTGCACCCTATAGGTTTGACACTTTTGGGTGGATAAATCAAAATTCAAATTTTGTTTTGATACATTGAGTTTATTTTGAAATTTATCAGAGTCTGGGCCCACCATAGCTTCCATATAGGTCGTAGGTACGTCATTTTCTATTAACAATAGATGACGATGTTCTGTGACATGAAAGCCATATCTCATAAGCTCATGATGTGTTATTCAGACCTATGAACTATAGGTGCCACTGGAGTACACTGTACGACTCTTCGTAGATCTAATTGAGGTTCATCATGAATTGGAACACTCCCTTGTGGCACAATAACTTCTTCGAGGTTTACCTTACTTCTATTGGTTCCTTTATTAAGAAACTCTTTCTCTTAAAATACATCATTTCAAGCAACAAACACTTTGTTCTCTGATCGGTTATAAAAATAATATCCTTTCGTTTCCTTAGGATATCCCACAAAGAAACATTTATCAGATTTGGGCCCAAACTTATCAGAAAGTAAACGTTTTACATAAGTTTTGCAGCCCAAAACTTTTGGAAAAGACATACTATGAACTTTTCATGTTCACATCTAGTATGATGTCTTCTCTACAGCTTTTGATGGACATCTATTTAGTCTGAACGCTGCCGTCTCAAGTGCATAACCCCAAAAAGATAATGAAAGATCCAAATGACTCATCATTGATCGAACCATGTCTAACAGAGTTCGATTTCTCCTTTTAGAGATACCATTCCACTATGGTGTTACAGGGGGACTGAGTTGTGAAACGACTCCACACTCCTTAAGATAGTCATTGAACTCTTGGCTTAAATATTCTCCTCCTCGATCAGATCGAAGAGCTTTGATATTCTTGTCAAGTTGATTTTATACTTTATTCTGAAATTCCTTGAACTTTTCAAAGGACTTAGATTTATGTTTCATCAAATAAATATATCCTTATCTACTGAAATAATCAATAAATGAAATGAAGTACTGATAACCTCCTCTAGCTGTTGAACTTAGTGGTCCACACACATCAGTTTGTATAATGGCCAACAATTCTTTTGCCCTCTCATTTTGATTTGTAAAAGGAACTTTTGTCATTTTGCAAACTAAACAAGATTCACACGTATCATATGATTCAAAATCAAATGAATTTAATAGTCCATCGCTATGAAACTTGTGAATTCTTTTCTCGTGTATGTGGCCTAATCAACAATGCCATAGGTAAGTCCGATTCAAATAATTAGATTTAAACCTTTTTTATTTATATTATAGATCGACACATCAAAATTTAGAACATATATCCCATACACATTATGAGCGCCACCATAAAACAATCCATTAAGATAAAATGAACAACTGTTGTTCTTTATATCAAAATAGAAATCTTCCTTGTCCAAACAAGAAACATAAATAATATTCCTGCGAATAGCAGGTGCATAGTAGCAATTATTCAATTCTAAAATCACGTCAGAAGGTAAAGCTACATCATATGTTTTTACGGCTAATGCAACAACTTTTGCTCCATTTCTAACACGTAGTTCCACTTCATCTTTTGCTAATGTTCTACTTCGTTTCAGTTCTTGCATATTCATACAAATGTGAGTACCACAACCGGTATCTAATACCCATGAAGTAGAACCAGTAGTAACATTTACTTTTATAACATAAATACTTGAAGTGGAAGTCTCAATTTCCTTCTTTTTCAGATCCTCCAAATATTTCTTGCAATTCCTCTTCCAGTGTCTCTTGTTGCCACAATGGAAGCAGACAAGATCAGCAGTCGGACCCGTCTTGATCTTGAGTTTGGGTTTAGGCTTAGTGCCCTTGCCCTTACCCTTGACCATGCTTGACTTCTTAAAACCTTTCCCCTTTTGAACCATAAGAACATTAGGGGTAGGATCCTTCTTGATATTCTGCTAAGTAATTTTGAGTATTCAATGCAATTCAATCAAAGTCTTATTCAGATTATGTATGTTATAGTTCATAACAAACGTGTCGTAATCATGAGGCAATAACTGAAGAATAATGTCAGTAGCCAACTTTTGACTAATGTGAGAGCTCAGTCTCTCCAGGTTTTCAATATGACCTATCATCTTTATGACATGTGGGCTAACTGAGCTTCCACTTGCTAGCTTGCATTCAATTAAGATATTTACTGTCTGGTACCTTTCAGTGCGTACTTGCTCCTGAAACAAACTTTTCAGGTTCATGATCATATCATAAGCATCCACGTTCTCGAACTGTTTCTGAAGATCTGAGTTCATGGTATCTAACATTAGACAAGATGCATCCAATGCATCATCTTTATGCTTCTGGTAAGCATTTCTTTCAGCATGTGGAGTATTGGAAGCTGGTGCATTCTGAGGGAGTAGTTTCTTCATGACATAATTCATTTTCTCTTGCTTGAGAACAATTCTCAAGTTTCTATACCAGTCCAAAAAGTGTATACCATTCAATTTGTACTTTTCAAGGACAAAACGAGGTGAAAAGCTTCATGTAGAGGTATTTGATATATCTACAACAAATATGCAAAGTGAATTGTTCATTAATACATTTTATAATCAACTTTCACTATACTTTTATAAAATGTTTCCATATCAGTATAGTGGACCAAGATCCATATTTCACCAAGACTCGAGTAAACTTTGGCTTATTGCTCAAGACTTATTTATTTAGGTAGACAACTCTTTGTCAATTGTATCAAATACAAATCTTAATTGTTGGGGTTGACATCTCATGTCTCATCCCCTAACCCTATGTCTCAAGGCGCAAAACCGTTTCGATAACCTCGTTAAGTAAACCAATCTTGACATATGAATAACCACTATTCATTCTACCTTGCTCAAATAGTTAAAAACACCCTGCTTTAGCAGGCCCATCTTCTGACGATTCAAACATTGATAGATGTATGATTGGGAATGCATCATTTTATTACTTAATTTTATCAAGTACTTTCACAGTGTTTTCATACAGTGATGAATGTATGCATGTTATGAACATAATCTCTTATCACAATAAATGCATAACAATTATACTGGAAATAAACAATCCATGCAGGGGTCAAAGGGTAGAGCCCTTTGCGGAGGTCTCGCTAACCGGTCAGCGAGCGGGGTTCGAAGGGGCAGCGCCCCCGAAATCTAGACAGAATTTTTAATTCTATTTTAACTAGAATCTATTCGTCCCCTTATACCAACCCTACTAGGGCGAACGATTTCAACTAAATCGTTCCTCAGGTCGTTCATGCTTTGTTCTTTCTCGGAATTCTAAACAGAATTCGTAATTCTATTTTCTTAACATAACGCCTCTAGATCAATCACATTAATCCACATCATTACAATAATTTAAGTATGTTTCAATGTGAGATTACTCGAATTGATCATATCAATTCGTATTCACAATTCATCTAACCCTAATTAAGAATCACTCTTGGCATACATCATATGCATCGACAATTTGGGTTTTCCATTCAATTTTGATATAACACAAGCAGCTCTGATACCACTGAAGGGTTTACTAGAATCATAAAACGCAACGGAACGAAACTCTAAACGTAATCCATGTGTATATCGAAATCAAAGTAGGTTTCAAGACGTACCTTTTGTAGTTGGCTTCGAATTGACGGTTCGTTATGTCTGGATTAGCGCCTTAAGTGTTGTGCCTCTACCGGTATCCACACATATGAACTGAGTTCTCCAACGATCCAAGTGCTAACTTTCAGATCTTGGAGTGTCTCAGCTAATCGCCTGAACAGAGAACTGTTTTCTGTTTTTCTCCTTCGGGATAAAAAATAATGACGATTGGTTTGAGAAGTCTCTAGGGTTATTACTTGTAACCCTGCACTTCACGGTTTGGGCCCCACGATATAACGGCCTAGGCCTACGACGTCCTCTAAATCGTCCACTTAATCGTGCGTTTAATCATTATCTCATAACGCGCACGATTACGTAAATGTTCGTAATAAGAAAATAAATAAAGTTCTACTTTTTAAGTAGATCAAGGAGCAGGGAAAATAAGAAATCAGTTCGCTATTGTGTGCGACCTGTAGATTCACTAGACATTAGTAGTGTGCTCAAAAATCTTTTGGCCCACAAGTTATAAGTGGTCTCTTGCAAGACATTATGACTACTTAAGTATAGTGAAAGTCGATTTTCTAACATAATCTAATTCACAACTAATTAGAGTATCAATTTTAATTGATTTTTAGGGCATACCACTAACATATTGTACCTCACATTGATCATCTTCTGCAGCTCTTGGTTCAGGTCAATCCAACCTAGTCCTCTACGTAAGTACCTTATTTCCCGGGGCAATGTTTTAGTTCGAGCTGTTGTGTGTTAGCGCATTCGTTTTCTTGTCTGATATAAATGAGCCACCATCGAACAATGAGTCTACTATCGAGAGAAAGCGAAGAAATAGTCCATTTTTAATCTTATCTTGACAAGACCCTCGCCTAATTAGGGACTAAATAACTCGTAAGTCTATTATTTGGAATTGGGATTAGTCGACTAACTGACTGACTCTCAAATGCCCACCTTCCCTAATACTAGCTCATGACTTGACGTCTAATTTCTAGAATTCTGATCCATAGACACGTCGGTTGACTTGGTACTAATCGTAGAAATTTCACATTTTCATTTGGATTTTTTTTTTTGCATAACGGTAATAGCAAATTCATAGGAAAAAAAAAAGTCCAAAATAAGAGATCCATAAAAGGTACGCATCAGAATTTTTCCAGGTGTTGTTGAAGTTCAATAGCTGTCCATATGTTTTGGAAAATATGCACGTGTTTGGAGAATCATGGTGACTTTCCAAAGAAAAGCTCCGGCGAAGTAACGAAACGACAGCCCCGTAAGTAACAATTCCCAAAACGCAGCGTCGTCGATGTCAAATTCACGCGTCCCGCGCTGCTTGCTAGGAGCACCTGCTCGCTCAGCTGCTCGGAGCACCCGCCCGCTTTCCCAAAACCCTAAAACCCCTTCAGAAACCTCCGTCCTTCGGGACAATGCCGGGAACCGCGTCGGACTCCGGCGGCGGCGCGTTGGTGCCGCTCTCTTCAGAAACCAAGCAGTCTCCCGTCTATCCTCTCCGCCACTCCGTCAGACCGCCGGTTTCCCCTCGAGTCTCCGTCTGCTGGGCGCGTGGCAGCTCCCTGCGCGTCTCGATCTTCCAGCAGCAATCTCCCTCCGGCGGCGAAGGCGACGCTGGAGGGGAGGTCGTCGAGGTCAAGCTCGACGGCGGAGATGGAGAGATCAGCGACTCGCAGTGGAGGAGGATCGCGTACGGTTCGATGTCGCCGTTCGCGATGCTCCAGAGCCGGAGGAACTCGGTCTCCACCTTGTCGAGGATAAGTCCATCTCCTTACCACGTAGATTGGTAATGTCTTTCGAGGATTATGAAAGATTACTAGCTCTACGTAGATCGAATTTCGTTTCACCCAGCTCATTGTTATAGCGTATTGAAATTAAGTTCCCTTTCAGCTCTCGTCATTTCACTTCACCTGGATATGCACTGATGTTCGAGGAACTTATTCTGATGATGTAGGTGGGAGTTTGTCATGGAGTACAGCAAAGACATAAATGCACTTCTAGGTAGTCCAAGATCCACGCCTGCATCGGTTATTGAAGATCCAAAAACAGTTTTGAAGGTATTTCAAGTTGTTTTTCCGGTAAATGTGGTCTCTCTGAAGGCTAATTGTTCTTGGCATGTGATGACTAGAAAAATCCGGCTATGAATTTGGTTGAGGTATAGGTGAATTTGAGATTTCAAATTGCAGAAAAGTGAGAAGCCAACATCTTTGAAAGCTGCATGGGAGTTGATGGAATTGTTTTATGCTGATAAGCTGTCTCAAACATGGTTACCGGAGCGGCTTATTGATTGGTTAGCTGTAATGATCTTTCTTATATTTATTGTCATTTGAGTAATATTTCACTATGGAAATCTCTTGTCAATTTAGTACTCTTAACGTTAGATATGAACCTACGCGCTATGCATGTCATGACAGGATTATGATAGCCTATTCTCAGGCTCTTGTGCAACAGTCCACTCTAAACTTGTGGATTTCCAGGATGAACTTATAAATATTCAGGTAAGATTCTTTTCTCCTGCTTTTATTGGGCCATTACATTCAATTTGGTATAAAGGAGTTTGGTTTTGATTCGGAAATTGGTGCCTAGCCGTGTCAGCAAGCCAAAAGTTCACAAAAATCTCAAGAAATGTATGGCAAGACGTCCATCGTGAAGCTTTAGTTATTTATTATTTTATGGTTTTCAATCCTTTCACACATGATGAGCTTTTACTGGATAGTTTCCAATCACCATCTTTTTGCTTGAGCCTTAAAATAGAATTTGCTTATGCCATTGGAAGTGAGGGTTCTGTGCGCATGTATAGCTTGTTTCGGGATCTGAATTAATGTTAATTAGGATATCTGATTTTAGGTGTTCATGATTAGGTGGTTACGTATTTCATGCAATCATCTCATAATTCATTGCTTGGGAGTTTGTTTTCATTGGCATTCTCGGTTAGGACTTAGGATTCCCTCCTTATATTAATATTCCATCCCTGAAATCTGTGCAGGTTATTGAGGAAAATCCTAGGTACTGGGAAGTGATAGGGTCAGCTCTTGCGGTTGGCTGGTTGGAGATTGTTGTTAGTACCTTCTTTGGGACTTTCATTAGAATCTTGTCTTCTTGTTGTTATTTTCTCTTGAAGAGATAACGTCAGGATATGGTATCCAACAATCCATTTCATTTCTTTCTTTTCTCCTTGAATACAGGTTAAATTGTTACATCTCCACGGGTCTTACCAACTGGATCAGTTAAGTAGTCGTGAGGTGGGTGAATGCAATTGTTTCCCATATAATTTACCCTTCATCAGGTCGAAAACAATTCCTATTTCACATAATTTGACACGAGAATACTTTTTCATTGGTTGCATCTCTAATATCTGTTCTCCCTTGAGACAAGCCAATTATATAGCATAGAAATGAGAATTTAAATTGAATACAGATCTTGTTATCTTATAGAAATGCCTTGATTCCACTAGCATTAGTATAAAGAAAGGCAATTTTCCTGATGGAACTTGGATTTCGCAGACAAATATATGATACATGACCTATTGAAAGGAAAAGGAATGTCTCATGTCAAAGGAGAGGGTGGTACCAAGATATTCAAAGTAGAATATTTGGCAAAGGCGTGTATAATAGGTTCTAGAGTCTGTAAAACGACTATGATAGGACACTTCATTGCAAAGTGATAGTAACTGTCCTTTTAGGAGATGCCATGTATTCCATACAGCCGTAAAATTTTGCGGAGTCTTAAGGGTCATTTATGCTTGTCCTTATCCTTTTTCACAGTGTACGTTAGGTGCTCAAACTGTGTCAAATTAACAAAAACACCTAAATGGCTGTGTTTCTCATTGTTTTTAAACTGAATTTTTTTTCTCCTGATTGTACAGACGGAGAATGGACTGGTAGAGGCAGTTGCTGTTCTTATCTCAAGAATGCCACGCATGCGTCTTGAATTAGGAGATGGAAGATTAGGTGAATGCTATAAAGCTAAACCTGACTTTATTAAGGTAAGCCAACGAGAATGCATCAAATGCTCTTTCGGTAATCGTCTGGTTTGGATACCTATTTATTGCTTTAAACTTCCAGGCATGGGAGAAATGGAGGGCACAAATTACCAAGCTGGACTGCAGTACATATTGGATCCAATGTAATCATCTTCAGACAAGAGAAGGCTTGAAAAATTTACTGCAGTTAATGCTGGGGAACTCCAACAGTCTTTCATCTGCGACCTTTCATTGGCTAGAGCTATATGTTTCTCACTTCTTGTATGTCAGGCCATTCACAGTGGTAAAAGCCTGTCATTCTTCCTCTAAAAGGATACATCTTTTATTTAGGTTCAGTTGATTACGAACCATTAGCTTAGGATGTTACGGCATGTGATTTCATGAGCTCTTTTGACAAAATTTAGGGTCTTGAAAGCATGCATGGCCTTGCGCAAAAATGTATTCAGTTGAAACCAGTGCCTAGGTCCCAGAAATTGATGGAACTGCTTCTTGGAATTCTCGGGGAAAATGCTGAGGTAACAGCTATTCGTTAATCAAGTGTAAAGTTTCTTATTCTTCTTTTTTCATGGACTTCACCATCAGGCACTTTGAATTTTTAGGTCGTATTAGCGGAATGCTCTAAAGAGTTTGGCCCTTGGTAAGTTGCTTAGTTATCTAAATGCAAGTTGTAGTATGTTGTTTTTGGGCGAATGAGATGAGCCATGTAAGCATATTTTACTGATGAATAGGATGGTTGCACATGCCATAGAGTTGATGACTGCTGGGAGTGACGAAGCGGAAAGTCTTTTGTGTGAAGAGCACTATAATCTGGGGGAGCTCTCTATACAGGAGCTCCATCGACTGGTCTATGCTCAAGTTCTCTCTTCTCACGCATTTACATGGCAGGTTAGCGCACGTTACTCCACCTTCTCAATTGTAGCTTTTCAATCTGCATTTTCTTAGAAAATATCTGGGGAAGTACATATTTCATTCCTTTCAACAAATCACAGGGTGCAAGCTAATTTTAAGTGCATTTCCTGATGCCATGTGGTGGTTGAGGTCTTCTTGTGTTCAGGAAAGATTAGTCAATAGTTGATTGGGCTATTGCAATTTTCATGGTTGTCCTTTTTGGCACACCTGGTTCTAGCTAGTAACTTTTAATATGTCTGGCACCTAGACAAGAAAAGAATTCGAGCTGGTTAATGTCAGAGGCCTAGTTTATCTGCTTAGGTTCTTGGTTATGGGGTTTTGTTTTGTTTTGTTTTTTTTTTTTTATGGGTGATTTGCATGAAGAATTTCAACTTATGTCTTACGTGTGAAAGACAGTTTGGAGACTACAGTCTTTGGCCACTATATTTAACCAAAATCGTAACAACGAAAGCCGAAAGGCTAAATTCATGGGAAATTTCTAAAAAGATCATCCAATGCGTAGCCACTCAAACAGGCTAATTTGTCAGCTTCTCTTCTGCTCATTTGTTATTGTCACTTTTTTGACAAATCCTAATTCGTTTCAGTATGTCAATGAATTATTCCGTTTCTTTTAACAATCTCAATGCTCTAATCCCTTCAGATTGCTCCAGTTTATTTGACATCGTGCATGAAGCAGGGAATGGGCTTGTTAGAGATTTTATTGTGTAAGCAGCCTGTTCAGCATAATGAACTGCTACATAAGGTGAACGATTCATCTTTTGCTCTGTTTTTTTCTGTCACTGCACTAACATGAGTGTCGATTCTGTCATTACATTACTGTTCAGTGTTTTGGTGATGTACACATTGGCTAATTGTACGTAATATTGCCTGGCAGAATTTGGAGATCTGCCGTTTATACGAACTTGATAGTGTCAGCTTTCATATAATGAAGGTAACCGTCTGCTCATATGGCGTACATCAATTCATGTTGGATAGTTGGTAATATTTTTTTATCAGTTTATGCAAATAATCCGTTAAGAAGTGCAGTTGAAGCAATTTTGGTGTATGTTACCTAATTGCTCGGAGTTTCTACGCCTCATGTGCAGATTGCCGGTGTGCATCACTGGAAGCATGGCCGAAAAGGTGCTGGGATTTTTTGGCTCCAACAAGCTCGGGATGAAGTTCGTCTTCAAAAAATTGCTCAACAGTTGTTTGCTTCTGTGGGAAAGTCTATTTCAGATGAAAGTTTCAAGGTGGTATCATTTTTTAAGATTTTTCTAGCAGATTTGAGGCAGTAAAGAATCAGATGTCATCCCTTACCAAAAAAATAAAGAATCAGATGTCATATGACTGTTTTGTTATATTATTCATTAAGCCCACATAGTAATGTCTATTTTTTATCTTCTCTTTCTCTTGTGTTTCAGCAATGGGAAGGTCTCATTGAGTTGCTGAGTTCCGAGTCTAAAACTGCTGGAGGTCTTGAGTTTCTGCACAAGTAAAATGCATCTGTGTATGGTTTTCCTGCTATTTGCAACTAGTACAATTGTGTTCTACTAATGCGAAGTGCGTTCACCACAGGTACAGGGATTTCAAGAGTTCTCTTAAGCAAATTGATGATGGGAAAAGCATAGAAGCTGCTCGGCAAGCTGTGGACTCCCTTATGTTGGTATGTGAAGCCTCCTATTACATGACTTGTACGCAATCACTTTTAAAAAATTCTAGTGAAACAGAGGAAGCAGAACTTGCCATGCTGAATGTAACAATCTAGGAAATATAGAATGTGTGATCGGGGTGACTGGTGGTCAGTCAAGCCCATGAAGAAAAGGTAGTCCAGGGAAAGAGCTTGTCCTCCAACAGCTTACTGGATGTTCAAATACTAAAATTTTTGTAGTTGCATCTTCATTTGATTTTTTATATGAGCAACTGTGCTTTCTTGCTAATTCATCTCATATACTTTTAAAACCTGCAGCTTATGAAAAACCCTTCTACACCTCAACAATTTTGGCTGCCTCTTCTGTATGACTCGGTGAGCTCTTTTACTGCATGCATTTAACGTTCTGTATAAGCATAGGAGAATTATTACTTACTGGGTGCTGCCTCTAATAAGAGTAGGCTTTTGCGTGTATTTGCTTTTCTTCCGTGGGATGTGTTGATGCGTTGAATTTGGTCGACTTTGCTATCGTATGTTGCTGTTGATTTGCCCTCAAGTTTGTATTGTTTGTTGGTTTTCACTTCGCCCTAAAGTGGCATGTCTATCTGTGTTTGAGTATTTAATTTACTGATGATGCTTTTTGTGCAGTTGAAGTTGCTTAATTGGTCCGATCGACCTTTATTAAATGTCACTCAGACCAACCTTCTGTTAAATAGACTGCAAGAGCTATCTATAGCGAGGCTGCGTCCGGATTTCATTGACGCCGACTTGCCATCTCAAGCCTTGAGCTCCGTAAGGCTAGCCCTTGCCACAAACCTTGGACGTGCTATTTTAGAAGAATGATAGTGGCAGTCTGTGGGTGTTTTCATCACTCAACGTATATATATTTGGATAATCTTTGCTCGCTGCCAGGCCTGCCCTTGCCTGGTCCATCTTTTGCGCCAACACAGACGCGGAGCCTGGTCGGGGATTTAAGCCACTGAGTACATGTTTTGTGTAAGGCTGGATTGGTTTGACTGTAAATTTTGCAATCCTAGTGCTGCATTAAATGGAGTGAATAAGTCGTAACGCTTCCGAGTAAATTTGATTTTTTCATGAGAAAAGTACATTTTTCCCCTTCTCACCTGATATTTTTCTGTGCTGACTGTCTGAGGGCAGGGCAGTGTTCGCTACCCCCTGGCATGTTAGAGTTAGGAAGGTGGATTTACATCTGTGAGCACAAAATAGCTTATACTTGAACATGGAAAATCTCTCACTCGCCACTTGCGTATTGGTGATATTTATATGGAGGATAGTTAATGGACTCTATTTGCAGTTGTAACTATAGATAAGTTCATGTTAACCAATTGACTTGATGTCAGGCTGGGACAAGATACTCCGGACAAAATTTTCTGCGTCGGTTCTCCATGGAAGTGCTAGTGCTTTTGAGCCTTCTTCAATCTTCTTGTCTGTCTTGAATTTCTAAGGCCAAGATGGTTTGTACTCCTGAATTCTGATTTGTCCGGTAGAACTGTATTGTTCTCTTAACTTTGCGGTTAGCCTGCTGATTAGCCAAGATTGGTTAGCTACACTAGATTTTTATTTTTCATTAGGTTTGCTTTAACGATTTCTCTGTGAGCTGGGTCATAGTTTGTCCTGAACCTCTCGGAACAGATTGAGGCCATTCCTGCACTAGTTAGCCGCCCCGACTATGCAAGTATGGGGCGAACACACAACCAAACTAGCTTGTGGGCTTGGTTGCTTATGTTATTTTTCCATCTGATGAGAATTTCATCTGATTTGCGAGCTCTTATGGTACGAACCCCTACATAGTGTGGATGATTCCTCGGTAAAAAGTGGTCACAGAAGTTTCTCCCCAACCCGCGCTTGCATTTTTCGTTGCTCAGAGTTTTCCCTGCTCTATACATCTGAAAATCTAGTCCAGTTTTATATCTGGCGACATAGGTCAAAGCTATGTTTCTGTTCACGTTTCCAATAAGTTAGAATTGGTTGCAGCATGTTGCTGCGCACGTTTAGAGTGACTTGGTCTTTCTCTGTTGCTATTTTCTAGCTTTTCTGTTATTGGTTTTGCCTATAAAAGGCTTCTGTCAGATGGTGGTGTTAAGAGTAAATGGCAATAGAGAGTCTTTTTCTCTGCTGGTTCCGTTTATTCCATGAGTTTTGGCTTGTAACAGAGGTATCACAGCCGGTTTATCGAGAGTGTCGAGAGTTCATACACGTGAGAAAAAGTAAGCCACAAAAAGATTGAGAGTCAAAAAAAGAAAGAAAGAAAGAAAGAGAGTCCGTGAGAATACAGCAAGTAGCTCTATTCCATTGTACTCTTGTAGCAGCAGTTGAAGTCGATGGCCTTGGAAACATTTGTGCAATCGGCTATCCATGGTCACTATGATCATTGGAGCATGCTGATGGATAGTTTTCTCAAGTCCAAGGAGTATTGGGATGTTGTTATTTCAGGAGTTGCCGAACCTAAAGGAGCTGAGTTAACAACAGCACAGACACAGCTCTGGATGCATCAAAATTGAAGGATATCAAGGCCAAAAACTATCTTTTCCAAACAATTGACAAGTCCATTTTGGAGACAATTCTTTGCATGGATACCTTCAAGCAAATATGGGATTCCATGAAGATGAAGTATCAAGGCTCATCAAGAGCAAAGAGGCAGCAGCCTCAAACACTTCATTCAGAGTTTGAAATGCTATGAATGAAGGAGAGACAATCACAGATTTCTTCTCCCGGACAATGGCAATTGTAAATAAGATGCGGATTCATGATGACAAGACGGAGGATGTCATCATCGTTGAGAAGATTCTTCGGCCTTTGAGGCCAAAGTTCAACTTTGTTGTTTTTGCCATACAAGAAGCCAAAGATATTGAAGAACTCTCCATTGATGAGTCGTGAGGATCCTTGTTGGTTCATGAACAAAAACTCCTACAGCAAGAAACAGAAGAGCAAGCTTTGAAGGCCTCAATTGGAGATCATTCTTTATCAGCAGCAAGGGCGAATGGAGGAAGAGGCAGAGGAAAAGAGAATAACGATCGCAGCAGCTTCACCTTTGATCAAAAGCCTAAAAGCCATTCCTATAGTGACCTCAAGGGAGAGGAAGAAGTCGTGGAGGACGACATTCAACTGGTTTTAGGCCAAGCTTAGCAAACAAATCCAAAGTCGAGTGTTTCAGATGCCACAGGTAAGGGCGTTACAAATCTTAATGTGCGAACTAATTTGATTAGACAAAGTGTGGAAGGAACTAAATTTGCAGAAAAAGAAGAAGAAGTGTATCTTTTGATGGTATGCTGTGAGAAGAAAGAAACTCAACCAAACACGCGGTATCTCAACACTGGCTATAGCAACCACATGTGTGGAGCTATGTAGCATGGACTCGCTATTTCGAGCATTTTAGCGTGTCAGACACGTGTACCGACACGCTTGGACAGGCTTGTCCGAGCATTGACCGCATGTTCGTCTGTCGATATGGGTTCAAACTCACGCACACACGAGGAGTCGCGTGTCCGGAAAGTATGACGTAATTTTCTGATTTCCCCCATATGTCTTCGACTCTTTTCTAGTTTGCTTGTGGATTATGAGCGGTTGGTCGCCTCCTCTGAAGCTTCGACTGTGAGTCTCTCTCTTGCATCTATCTCTCGCACCCTCGCGTCGCCTCGCTGCTCTCCCTCTATCATGTCGCGTCGCCTCCCCTCAACGTTGATCTGCACCTCGTGGCCGCCAGCCTCCCGTTAGGCCCTTAGCTCACCTCGTCGCTCACCTCGCCTCGTCTGGCCTCGCGGCTCGCCTACCCTCATCTTCAATGGAGTTGTCAAGCTGTCGCGACCTAAAGTTTTAAGCTAATGGATTATTAGGTCAATTAAATTAACTAACCTAGCTCGGACTTTCCCAGTACTACCAAATCGCAATTTCAGTTTATTTATGAAAAAACGGTCAATTGGAGCAACCACTAGTCATTTACGGTAGGTTGATTAGAAACCTAAATAAAATAGTGGGAGATCTATTTTATCTATAAGAACCAAAGAAAATGAGGTTGGGGACTTGAATATGTTAATTTAGGAAAAAACTAAGCCCTTTCCATGCCTAATTTCCATGAAAAATTCTTAGTTTGATGATTTGAATTTTTTTGGGATTTTCTTTTATTAAATGTAATGCTAATGCAATCTATCTATATGACATGTGAAATGACAAGGCAAATATGTATGTCATGGCATAATGACATGGCAAGTATACATGACATAATATAATGAAGTGGCAAAAATGCATGACATGGAAAACATGACAATGCAATCTAAATTATATGATATGCAATGCAAATGACATTCCTTTTGTTTATTTTCTGATTTATGGAAAAATGAAATGAAAAAGCTATCCTAAGTTCTAAAGAAACGCAATCTGACTTAAGAAAAGCATGGGATTTTTTGGTATTTTTTGGGAATTCATCCAAGCATGAAAACAATAAACATTTGAACAAAAATAAACAATATTGCCTATAAAACAACTTTAGATCCGAAAATCCAATTTTATTCACAACATCATCTAGATTAGGGTTAGCAAGTGAATATTTTATAAAATAAACGCTGTCCCTATATACATATGACAAACCTTGAAATTCTATTTAGGAATTAGCAATACGCTCCTTAAAATTAAGGATTTGATATCTAACTCACACGTACGGGCACGATCGTACTTCGAGATTGAAGTCATATGTTGCCTTTAATGATAAGATGAGATAAAAATATAAAATCCCTCAACTACGAATAAGCCTCTAATTTAAAATATAGGATAATATTGCATTATCACTAACGCAATATCATCAAATCCATAAGGATTTACATGCTTTCAAAAATGGGCAGTATTATCTGCAAGAAATCGTTAGAGATATGCAAATATGAGGCAACAAATGTTTCGAATCAATTAAGATAAAAAAAAATATTACCTCATCCCCTGAATATTCTCTCTCCAAATTTTGAAACGAAATCAAATCAGCTTGTGGGTTGCAATCGACTCTGGATTGTGGATCGGATTGCGAATCAAGATCGACGGAGGACTCCAACGTGTGATTCACAATAGAATCACGATGTGGTGTTCATCAAGGCTCGATAATGGTCCGCAAGTTGTACATGATAGAGCCCCGACCAGCTATGAAGAAATTGACATTGCGAATAAGACAATCCTGTAGCATTCATAAAGGAAAATGAACCTGCGCAAGGAAAAAATTCTTGGACCCCCAAGCGTTAGTGGAGAATTGGAAAAGTTATACCTGTGTGAATGCCAATAGAAAGCTGCAACAGGACGAACTCGATGAAAATATGACTAAAAAAAAAAAATTAAACTAATGCAATCACCGAGAAACCTGAGAGAGATATACCAAGAACTCCTGCATCACAGAGATGTTAGAACTATCAGGGAGAATTTGTCAGATGTTTACTACGGTGACTGAGTCTCTTAGGGCGTCGAAAAGCTCATGTTTTTTTTTTTTTGGTTCGCTGAACGTCGAAGCTCGCCTGTTGATGTACGTTCCTGGCCTGGTGACGTCGTAACCCATGGATGTGCTCAATGAGGTGCTGGACGTCACTGATTCTAATGATTTGCTCGCGAAGGACTGACTGCCTTGTCGTCGGAGGTCGAGACCCTAAAAGGCGGCCAACCCCGTCGAACGGTTGTTGCCGTTGATGTGGGAGTAAGGGACTGGAACAGCTCGCAGTATGGATTCCGAGATCGAGCCTGCTAGTGAAGTGATCCTCAAGAGCGTGGCATTGGTCTTCAGGATATCGTGAGGCATGGCTTGGACTTCAGACAACATCAAGCTGATGAGCAAATCGTATTACGGAGTTTGATGACTACTCCACGAGGACAGCCTTGGTGCGGTGAGGATTCGTGGCTGGACACTGGAGTCGGGGTCAATCGGCTCGGGCAGAGGCGATGGTGCCATCACCGCAATGGTTTGACTTTATGGATTCGCCAAGGAAATCTGCAGTAACGAATAAGGACGAGAGCAAAGTGGACCAGATTTACCTGTCTTGTTCACGGTGGAATGCATCGCTCCCAGTTTTCATTCTTCTTCGTTTTTGGCGTTTTCTGTGAAGTGGAGAGACACTTTCCCTTGGTCAATGCAAAGAGCTCCTGCTTTCTCTCTCTTGAGCCCCCATGAAAGCCAGAGAAGGACCTCCTTTTGTGGCCTTTGAAGAATCTCCTTGTTCTTAAACTCTTGCCGTGTTTTTCAATCAATTGCCCTCCGAATCTGTAAAAAAAAAAAAAAAAAAAAAAACCACCCGAGAGACGACTCACTTGATATACACGTCACTTTTTGAGGTAAGAGAGAGATCTTGCCGCTCGATCTTGCTTGCTGCTCGCCGCCGATTGTGGTTTCACTGGTTTTTGGCCGTTACTGTTTTGTTCTGTCTATTAAGTGTTAATATTCATACGGGAACAGTAAGGGCTGGGATATGACTATGAGGTCGACAGTGGTAATTTCCTTATTTTTTGTCTTCACCTTGCCTCAAGAGACTTGTGCGTCTGCTTTGCTGCACACAAAAACTAGACAATTTCTTGATTTTTCGTTTATATGTCCTTATGTTATGGTTGACGATCGTGCTGGGAATCTGGGATATGAGGTCGACAGTGGTGTATATTAAGGGCTGGAGAGATACCATGAAATGGGTACAGCAATGGCTGGAGATTGGACAAACACGAAATGTGGTGTATATCTGAGTGGATTTTGTGAGAGATAAGATTGAATGCGGAAGTTTAGATGCATGCTCGTGAATTAGAATATCGCAAAGAGTAGTTGGTTTTGCCCAGTCTACTGCTACTTTTAAACTATATTACTGCCATTGTTGATTATTTGATATCTATTTGATGCGTATTTTTTGCAGAGAGATATCAAGCATGGACAGTAGCGCTTCTAGTGAATTTGTGTACTTGTTTAAGCCAAAAAATCATACTTCTTTTATGAATGAATTGATAATGTTGTTTTTTTTTCTTTTATAAAAATGATAATTTGTTACGTATATATAAAATTATATATTTAATATATAACGTGTACCAACGCGTCGGAATTCTTAATTTTTTAAGAAATCACGTGTTGATATAAACGAATCGTTCCTCAACAACGTGAAGTTTAAAGATAATTCCACTGTTTCTGTTATGGAAAAGGGAAGGTAACAATTCACATGATGGGAAATTCTGTGCAAACCATCTCTTAAGTGTTTTTTACGTTCCTCAGTTAAAAGGCCAAGTCACTCTAAACGTGTAGCAATACGCTGCAGCCAATTCCTAAAGTCTTAAGACAATTCCTAGCTTATTGAAAACGTGAATAGAAACATAGCTTTGACTGTACACCTGGCTTATTCGACATTCCCTTCCTTAAACTGATGTTGCAAAGGATCAGTTTAAAGGACCCTCCCTCAATTTGGACTATCCAACAAGCAGACATCGATGAGCTTTCTCAGCTTCTGAAACATGGGCAACTTTAGAGGCTTGGTGAATATATCAGCCGTTTGATCTTCACTTTTGCCAAAAACAAACTCAATTACTTCATCCTTTGTAAGATCCCTTAAGATGTGAAACTTCACATCTAAATGCTTGCCCCTTCCATGCAGAATCGGATTCTTGGAGAGCTTCAATTCAAACAGCAAGAAACAACTACAATCTATTGGACAACAGTTCAGCCATCAAACTCTTCAAAAATCCGATTCTAATTGGGAGGAGCAAGCATGTAGATGTGAAGTTACAAAGGATGATGTAATTGAGCTTGTTTTCTGCAGAAGTGAAGATCAAGTGATTGATATATTCACCAAGCCTCCAAAGTTGTCCACGTTTCAGAAGCTAAGAAAGCTCCTTGGGGTCTACTTGGATACTCCAAATTGAGGTTTCTATTCATGTTTCAATAAGCTAAGAATTGGTTGCAGCATGTTGCTGCACACGTTTAGGATTGACTTGGTCTTTCTCTGTAGCTATTTTCTAGCTTTTCTGTTAGTGATTTTTGCCTATAAAAGGCTTGTGTCAGATGGTGTTATTAAGAAAAAAGGGCAATACGTACATCTTGTTCCAGCGCTTGCTCGGTATTAGGGCCAAGCATGTGCACTGTGCATAGATACTCAGCACCATTAAGCATGATATTTGAGTCGAGAGATAGACAAATAGACACATTCTATTGCACTGATCGGAGATGTTGGTAGTGACTGAGGGAGTCAAAGATCAAGAAGTGAGATATTTATCATCCAAGCATTCTTCTTACGGTCAGATCCAATCTCCTGGTCCTTGTAGGAAGAAAAAAGAGTTTCACATTCTATTCTTCCAGGGATGGGAGACAGATAGTAGTTTCCCTTTAGTTTGCAACGCATTTGACAGAACTTGATTTCACAATGCAGCATGTGATAGTTATAAGAAATTTGCTCCATCGAAATGTATGGACTCGTGCAAGATTGCCTGTATTGACTCCCTGAAAGAATTGTTGCAAGATGATGTGCGTCAGGTATCTTCCAAATTGTACAAGTAGCATTCCTCGTTTTCCTGATTAGCATCAGGTCTCACTTGGTTTACAATAAAATGCAGCATCACATAAATCTCTTCTGAACCAGGGTGTGTTTTGTCTTGTGCAACGAATCTATGAACTGTTCCGGCTATTTCCACAAAACTAAGCCCCGGAAATTTCTTGACGCCTCTATGCTCCATCGCTGCCCTCATTACTTTGGCTTCATCCCAGCGCCTAACAACTGCGTAAATGTTCGATAAACCAATATATCGACCGTCGTGATCCGGATCTAATTCTATAAGCCTCCTTCCAATAATCTCCGCAATGTCTAATCTCCTGTGGTTAATGCAACCATTAAGCAGAGCGCCCAACATCGAAGCAGTTTGCTCCGTCGGGATTTGACCCATGAACCAGTAAGCCTCTTCCAGTCGCCCTGCACGTGCCAGCACATCCACCATGCAAGCATAGTGTTCTGCCTTAGGAGCCATTCCACGTTTATCTAAACACTTGAAGAAATACCAAGCCTCGTCAACTAATCCTCCATGCGCACAAGCACTCAACAAGCACAAGTATGTGATCTCATCGGGCTTGATCCTGGTTCTTTGCATTTCATCGAATAATCTGAGGGCATCTTCGGCAAACCCATGCGTGGCGAGGCCTCCAATTACAGCATTCCAGATCAGCACATCCTTCTTATTAACAGGAACCATACCAAACACCGCTAAAGCCTCCTCTATTGCCCCACATTTGGCATACATGTCTAAGAGGGACGTTTGTAGCATCAGAGTCATCGGCAGCTTATTCTCCACTAAGTATCGATGCATGATCTTTCCTTTCTCAAGTGCACCTAAGTGGGCGCAAGCGCACATTACACTAACCATAGTCACCTCATTGGCCTTTGGTCCAATGTAACACATCCTGTCGAATAGTGCCATTGCTTCCCTATGCTCCCCGCTCTTGACATATCCGTCAATTAACGAGCTCCATGACACGACGTCGCGCTCTGGCATCAAGTCAAACAATGCACGAGCCGAATCCATGTCCCCACACTTAGCATATCCATCCAACATGGAATTCCACGAAACGGAATTTCTGTTAGTCATTCCATCAAACATCTTGCGCGCAGATAATATGTCCCCACAAGATGCGTACATATGGATCAAGGAGTTGACGATGAACCTATCTGACTCAAACCCAGATTTTGCGATATGGGCATGAATCGAGACCCCATGTTCCAGCTCCTCCAAACGAGCCACAGCCTTCGCAAGAAATGGAAATGTCATATGACCTGGCAAGACTCCTCTCCTCAACATGTCAACAAAAAGCGATAAACATCTGTTTGGGTTCTTACCTTTTGCATGCCCCCTAACAACTGTGTTCCAATGATAAGTCTTTGAGCTCGACAGCTGCATCAAAACCTGGCGGGAGTAGCCTACGTCCCCAGCGCTTGAAAGTGCAGTGAAAGACAGAACTCCTGACAATAAAGGGTCCTCCTGGGACAGACCTGAAGTGATCAGTATCGAGTGGATTTGCTTCAACTCGGTCATCGATTTGCATTTCTCGAGAAGGGTCGTCAGAGTTTCGTTCAAGCCGCCATTTTTGCATAACCATGAGACATTCAACATTTAAAGAACGGGAAGCTGAACGTTCCCTGGGACAAATCCTGTCCTGCTTGCACTTGGATGAAGCTGGAGAGTGAAGAAACATGTACCTAAATTGGAACTGGCAATTAGTTTCACCTGATACCTGTGATGAGATCCCAGAAGAAAATAAAATGGACCTGTGTTTACTTCATCAAACCTTATTTACAGTGAATCTTGTGCTCGGACGACTCTGTCGAGTCTTTTATACCGTAGCTTCTGATTGCGCGAGCTTTTGTTTCTCGCTGAGTTGGCATTTTCAGTTTGAGAAATTTTTCTTGGCTACCCAAGTTTTGAAAAAGTCATTCTGGTCAAAAGAGTGGCAGAATTTAATCCCAAACTCCTGTGTTTGACCCAAAAGAAGATTAACGGAGACCAATTTTGCAGTGAAATGCAGCATTCTGTAATTAATATTTGGCATGTGGCAAATTTTGGGCCAAAAGTTGGTAATTTTATAAAAAAAGCTTATTAAGAGATATATCCATTCATCGATAATGATATGAACTTTCACGTTCACAAAAGAACTCAACAAAGATTTTGGAAGAGCTCGCGACGGACGTACCATCCAGAGCTACAAATCTAGAACTCTGTCTAGAACTCCAACGTTGTATTGCAGCGGCGGATTTATCCTTCCTCCGTACGCTAAATTGTTACTCATTGTCGTATGCACACACGGCGCCAACGCGCCGTCGGATCATTACGCGAGAAAAATCTCCCCTTTGAATTGCTACAGGAGGACCAAATCTTCATAAGCTAAAAATGAGTTCGTTTTCTGCTATCAGAGCATTGGGTACAGTTGTTAGGTTTCCGCATGGAGTTCATTTCAAACGACCCACGCCTTTCTCTCTCCAAAGAGGTGGGAGGGTGTATTTCTTTTGCTTCTTCTTTCCTCTTTGGTGGGTGTGTGATTTGGTTTCGTTTCGATTAGATAAAGGCCTAAAAGATGTCATCTTTAATTCAGGGACTGTTTCATTTGGCAGAATTCTGCCGTCTTCAGCAGTTATATCGCGGAACACTTGGTGGGATTCGTTCTGTGCGGCGAGATTCAATGGCGGAAATTCGAGAAAGATTTGGACTTTCTCTCCTGTTTGCATGGGACGGAGGTCTTGCAAAATAGCTGGCAGAAAGGTACCATCTTCTTCATGATAATGCCTTTGTTTAGCTTAGTGCTTGTTCTCTTCGTTTTCGGGAGGGTGCAGCGGCTGAATCATCTAGTGTAGGTAACCTGTTTGATGAAATTCCTTGCTAGTATTACAGAAGTTAACAGTCTATCGCTGATTTTAATTGTTGTACGTTCGTTTGGACATCTATCTGTGTTCACTACTATCGTGTTTCTCGTAGCACAAAGTTGACATGTCAAATTGCTAATGCAATTACATGGAATCAGTCTTTGTAATTTGCCTTATTGCAGGATGCCCAAAATGCCAAAAAAGCCAAACTTTTTTCAAAGATTGGAAAGGAAGTCGTATCTGCGTAAGTTATCGCTGTATTTTTCAATTTGGCTGCTTGATGTGATAAAAGACTGCCGATAGTGAACGTCTTTAACAGTTTTTACTAGAATGGACCCTTGCTACATTACTATGCTACTAGGGTTTATTTCTTTTCGAAGGATACAACAGTTTAGTATAGAATGTTTCTGTAAATGTTCAATAATTTGCAGTGGCCTATTTTTGTTCAATTTTTATAGTAAATGTTTTTCTTTGTTCTTTGAAGATTGCTATGAGGTTGCACCACTTGTTACAGGGTTAAGAAAGGCGGCCCAAATTTGACATCAAATTCAGCTTTGGCTGCTATTCTTGAGAAAGCTAAGGAACTCGATGTACCAAAAGAAATTCTAGACCGCAACATCAAAAGAGCCTCTGAAAAGGGGCAGGAGTCTTACATAGAGAAAATTTATGAGGTAGGTGAACGTTACCGCTTACAAATCATAATAAGATTTACCAATTTTGAGGATGTCTTGTACTTGCTTTATCGTAGTGATATCAACATGGCAATGCTCAGGACTTTCCTTTGCCTACTATGGAAAGTGAAGTTCTTCTTTTGATCTCAGGTGTATGGCTTTGGAGGAGTCAGTATTGTAGTGGAGGCGTCCACTGATAAAGTAAATCGGTCCATTGCAGCTGTTAGGGAGGTAGTGAAGGATTGTGGTGGGAAAATGGCAGATCCAGGATCTGTCATGTTTAAGTTCAGGCGTGCCCGTGTTGTGAATATAAAAGTTACGGATGCTGATAAAGACCAGCTCCTTACCATTGCTCTAGATGCAGGTGCAGAGGATGTCATCGAACCTTCAATTTATGAAGATGATGCAGATGAAGACAAATTGGAGCGGTAACAACATTTCATTTTACTATAGGTTGATTGTTTCTAATGCATATCTCTGTCATATTCAACTATATCCACCAGACATTTTGATGGTTTACAGCTCTCTGGCGATACTTATCACGGACTTGCAAATCTTATGTATATCCATTCTAATTATTCCAACCGCGGGGATCATTTTTTCAAAAATATACTGACTAGATATATCAGAACTATTCCTCTAGCTTCTAGAATGATTAATTTCATGTTCACGATGTGATTATCTCTAATTGTCTACTGGTAACTGTTAATGCGAATTTAATGCAAGGAAAAAAAATGCTTGTTTCTGAAAAAGAAACCATTTTGTGTAGTCCGAACTCTATTATCACTGACAATGGCCATAGAGTGTGCTATCACTGCAAATTGTCTACTACTGCTGCTAAATGTTTAATATCACCTTTGCAGAATCCAACTAGCCTCACTTATTGTCCGTGGTTAGGAAAAAAAGATGCAGTCAATGTTTTTTTGGAGGATCTGGCCACAATTGCTACATGTAGCGTAGTACGTGCAATCACCTAAATCGGCAGTAGCATAGATTTAATATACGATCAGATTCCGCAGAGATTACATGTAACTTCAAGTTTGGGAGTTTCCAATGTCTTTGGCTAAAGGATTAGGGTGCGTTTCTCTGCACATTTCCTTGTAGTTCCGATTACGATTCCCCATCACAAGGTTGTGGGTCCTCTTAGGAATTGCTGGTTGACGACGGAAAGTAGGCTTTTGGCAATAGCTTCAACCTTGCTTCGTCTTATTTCATTTACTTTGTTCCAATCTTGTATGATCAGTTGTCTTTGTCATCTATTATGCAAGATATTTTTGCAGTGAGCAAGTTCTTCAATTTGATCTTTTGGTTCTCATAAAAAATGCTAGTAGCATGGATATGGCTACCAAAACCCAGGTCCAACTAAATAATCTTTTGTTGCAGCTATTATAAGGTTGTAAGTTCACCTGAGAACTATTCTGAAATACTTTCAAAGCTACGTGAGGAAGGAATAGCTTTTGAGCCTGATAATGGGTCTGAGCTGCTTCCACTCATCACCATTGAGGTACATCCCAAATTTTTAGACTTCATGATCCTCTGCTGCTGGTTTTTTGTGACCTTCGTCCACATGGACTACACTGTTTTCTTAAGGCTCATCCATTGGTCCTGTGTCTTGTCTCTTTTTGTCTGCCTGCCCTTGGATTATAATAAGAAAAAAATGGCTTCTCCCAGTATCTTGTCTTAATTGTGCTCTTCATCTTTGTTTCCGTTTTTTCTGTGCTTATAAGAACCTGGAAGTGCTTGTACAGCTTCTATCAGAGGACAGCGTTGTAGGGTTGCGCTCATTTTGTTGTTGATATGAGCACTGTAATAATAAATTACATTCGAACATCCTTTCTTGTGATTTCCATTTTTAAGTTATGGTTAATCTCTTTTGTGACATTGGTTGTGCATGCACACATATTTTTTCTTCAGAATTTCCATCATTCCAATAGAATTCAGTAAATTTAGAATCAAAGTTTTCTATTCATATTGCGCATGATGTGTGAAAGTACTTAAGAAACGAAAAATAACATTGTCGACGTTAGGGTGGAGTACTAGAAAATTTGTAACTGCAAGTTTTGGATATCTCTACGTGTGGGCGCACATAGTGATATTTGCTCGTAATGTGCTGGTAACACATTTCTCATCCGGAGTTGCTCTGCTGTCCTTTTTGTTTGATTTATGCTTTCAAGTGAAAAATTTACTGTGATAATTTCCAGGTGGATGATGAGGCAATGGACTTGAACAAGGAACTAATGTCAAGACTACTTGATGTTGATGATGTTGACGCGGTCTATACGGACCAGAAATGATCGAGTCGCCTCATCACCATTTGAACGAGTAGATGCACACTGCCAGTGGATGATACTTGATACATGCTGCGCCAAGCACCAAACTTGTTCTGACTGTGTGTGTTCATTTATTGGTTTTACACAGTTTCTGCTCTCCCCATTTTCCTTCAGGAGACGGGGATGAGGGGTTTGGGAGTTCTATTTGATGGAGTGCGTTATGCCATACCGATGGAAGAGGAGCCTTTCGATATGCCCAACCGGTTTTCGGGTCATAAGTTCTAGATACTCGAAACGCAATGGTCATGGTAATCATCTTCTGATCAGTGGGCATTGACAGTCTCAGTGGCGATTTTCCTTTCGTTTCTTGTCTGTTTTCTAGAGAAGGTTACTGCGGGGTGGTTCCGGGTTCTCGCTGATGAGAAAAGTCATGAGACAACTCTTTGTAGGGGACCTTCATGTCAGTAAAACCCTCGCCTTAGATGGTATTTCAGCTGATGAGTCTTGAGGTACCCGTTGAATTTAACATTTGTGGTATGATAAAGGTAAATTCATTTTGTTCAAGTACGTTAGTGCCCTCGTTCTACGAATTAGCGCTTTCATTAAATCGGTGCATGCTAACGAATTTCGAGACGGACCTTGATGTCGCTAACGCGGCTGCCTTCTTCAAAGAAAGAAGACTGCTGCAAGATCTTCGCCGCTGGCAATTTCTTGAATGCTAGTGACATTTTCTTTTAGTTCATTTTTTTATCCTAACCCA
This sequence comes from Rhodomyrtus tomentosa, assembly GCA_028455895.1. NCBI lineage: Eukaryota > Viridiplantae > Streptophyta > Magnoliopsida > Myrtales > Myrtaceae > Rhodomyrtus > Rhodomyrtus tomentosa. The sequence goes on from JAPCWY010000004.1 coordinate 41,876,354, forward strand.
TCGTTACCAAAGCAAACGCTGCGTATAGAATCAGCAGAGAATCCACAGCTCCGGTTCGCGAGCAGCGGTGGTTGGCAAAACCACCTTGCAGATTTACCATTGTTAGAGCTGCTCCCAGGACAATACTCCGCCTAAGCTTCGTGCAAGCGTCCGCGGCTTTAACTTACCGTCGGAAGATGTTATCGCTTGAAAAAAACACGCGACGTAGCACCCCCACAACTCGGCGACAGCGATACTGGAGAGACCGTCGATTTCCTGATGTCGGGTTACTCGGATCTCGCGGGTTCGTAGCTAGGCCTGATGATGGACCTGCCAGCCCAGCGACGTTGGTCACAAGTTCTTGGCCCCAGCGAGTCTAGAATTTCAGCTCTTGATCATGTCAAACACGTACTACAACAGTATGAGAGCAGGGTCACGCTTGAATCTATTCAAATCACTTTAAAAAAATTTCCTGATTTCTTTCCAGTTTTCCATCCAACCACGACATGCGACTTCCCCGGTGCCTGCATGTAGCATTACCCTCTTTCCCCTGTTCCATTTTCCGACCTGATATTAACAACCACAGTTCAGAAATTTACACGCACTGAAGTCAAAAAGGTCCTTCTGACATGCCTATGTAGTACAAAACATTTGCGACACTTATCCACTTCACCCCACAACACAGCCTTTTTTTTTTCTGTCTCTCGCCCTTCTTTCTTGGGCGCGACGTGGAGTGATCATGGTTATATGTTTCAAAGCATGTGTAGGATAGTTTTTTTTTTTCTCGAAGGATAGGTTTTCGATTTCCATAAGGAAGATTTCTTTTTTTTTTTCCTTGATAAGTCTGATGAATGTGTAATATTCAATCACTAATTCGAGCTTCCGTTTTCGATTATATTTATGACAGAGATTCTAAATAAAACCTGTACCTCTTAAACATAGCCACCTGGGAAGGCCTCGAACGGCTGACCACCATAAAACGAAATCCGGCTGTTTTCTTCAATAAATGTCTGAACGACATCGACATTGATGGCTGAGGTTCGCTCGGCACATTGGAGTGAAGGCTGTGTGAAAATCTCTGGTGGAGGAGGGAGGAGCGTCTCTTTGCACTGTGCAGGGCATGAGGGAGCTAATCTCCCTTCCCTCGTGCAAAGATCACATGGTCTGTCGTTAAGCCGTCCACTCCTCAGTTTCTGCCCTAGTCCGACAGATGTTGCTGTTGAGGCAGGGTTGTTTGTTGCCTATAGCCCCACAAGTCCTTTGTCCACTTTGCCAGTCGCATCGGTCCGTACATTTCCCGATGTCGTGGCAATATTTTTGGGCCAACCCGAATTATTCATGAAGTCGGATGTGGACCGTTAGATCTCGTTCCACTTGTGCAAACCTCTGAGGTGTAGTCCGGATTCCAATCAGTACATATGCTATACTCATCCAGGAGTTTTTTTTTTTTTTAGTTATCGTGGGAATAGCAAATAGTTCCTAAATTTTGAATTAATATGTAATGTCGTCCTTAGATTTTTAATTCATTTTATGTGATATCAAAACTGCTAGTGAATATCTAATGTTATCCTTCCTTTTGCTCAAACGACAATTTGATTGTTATTTTATGACATCAATTATTATAAGTTAAGTAGGAATTCTAAAAAATGATGAGCCAACATGTCCATCAACTTAAAAAAAAAAAAGATGTTAGCAGATCCATCATTATGGACGATGTAGATTAGTAAATCTTTGATTTGAGATAAATGTCATGCTCGGATAATCCACATGTAACTTTCTATTTGTACTTCATGGATTAAGAACAATATCAACAAATTATATTATTCTTAACTAACGAAAGGGCGACATTTAACGTCTTCATGCAATATCCATGTTAGATCGGACATTTAATGATAGCTCAAGCACCATGTCAAACAAAATTAAAAGTTGAAGATCGACACTGCACATCAAATCAAAGTTCATGGATATTTTATTATTTATTTATAATTTTTTCGTTTTTCTTAGCGTGTCCTCCCATGCCAAATTGAGGTAGAAGATGACATTATAAATGTAGTAATAGCATCATACATACAACAAAATATAGGACAACTTGGAATGAATAATGAAGATGTCATAGATATTATCTTCATACTTAGGTTTAAAAAAATTGTGAATGGAAAGAGTGGAAAAAGGCATTAAGATCTTGAAGCTCTCTCTCTTCCATCTAAGGCAGAAACGATAGTCAGTATTCATTAAACGAGGGAGGAGATTTGTCGCTCTCTTTGGCTGCTTTCTCTTTTGGGCAGCAACGAACCGAAAGCTCTGCCTCTGTCCTCAAACTGCAAGTTTACAAACCTTTTTATTATCATTATAACTGAAATTTCTCAAGTGCAATAAATTATTCATCGAAATGAGACTCAATGCCATTGATTAAGTCCTTCAAAATGCGATCGGAGAGATTCAAACATGAAACATCATTAGTTTAACTATTTAAGGTTCAAGGATCTCACAAAATCAGCCAACGTCTCGTTGGCAAGTTCACAAACTTTTTATTGCTTATTTTTCTTCAAAAGTGATAATTCACAGCTCTAAATTTTTGTTTTTTTTTTTGGCGAACAACTAATCAACCTTAACAAAATAGGGATAAATCCATCATACATTCATCGGTGATGCTTGATGGGAAATCTAAGTAAATTTGCAATGGCTTTGAAATGCCAAAAAGATTTGAGGTATTTGGCATCTACGTGCGGAAACTTCTTTTTTCAGTGCATTATTGTCCTTTGCTTTGCATCGACATACAAATGGCGTCGTAGCCTTCGATCCTCACTGACCAAAAAAAAAATTATAAAAAAATCGGAAAATAAGTAAAAAACAATTGGAATGTGCCCGTTCGCTTTGTATCGCATGCAATTACCAGCATAAATATCTTATGAAAGCAAAATAATTAACCAATTAAAATAAAAAAAATTATATCTTAGGCTTCGATTATTTTGCGAAAAATAATGAAAATGTTTTTTTTAGAAAATAATCACTTATATTATTTTTCAAAAATGAACAAACGAAAAATATTGACATCGACAACTCAAATGCTTTAAACATAAATTATTTTTATTATAAAAGTAATTTTTTATTAATTAATTATTTTAAGAGATATAAATGATCCTTTTTAATTTTTTCATTTTCACGATAAATCTCGTCCGTTAACCATGAAAAAAAAAGGTGGGGTCTACCCCCCATATAGATTTCTTTTTTTTTTCCCAATAAAAAAGAACTTAAAAATACTAATAATTAATTAAAAAATAAGTTAAAATAATAAAATAATTTTCTTATGAGGCCCCACCTTTCATTTCCTCTAAAAAAATCAAGGTGGCATGTATGCGTACGGTCAGACTCTAGGGATCGACACATCGCCATCGCATCAGTGGGCGAAAAAAAGCAGCCTTTTGTGATCTGACGGCTGATGTTCCATCAATCTGTGGGTCCCGTATCGTGATCTCTCGTCCCCAAGTTAATTGATGGGACCCACGCGGTTCTTACACGTAAAATATTTTTCGGTCTTCGTGAGATTGTCAAACATCAGCACGGATTGTATTGCGACGGAACCAAATGTACAATGTCGCGAAAAAGTTGAGATAGATAAAGGCAAAATCACATAATTTTGGCAAAACATGTAATTTAATTTATAAATTTTTAATTTAATGAATTTAATCTTTAAATTTTGATAGAAAGTGCAATTTGATCCATAAATTTTTGACTTATTCAATTTAATCCCTAGACTTTTAGTAAACGTTCAATTTAATTTCTGGACTATATTAAAATGTTCAATGTTATTCCTAATCTTGAATTAACAAAAGTTTTATATTGAATATTTTTTCATAATTCAGGGACTAAATTGAATGTGCACTAAAAGTTTATGGACTAAATTGAACAATTTAAAAGTTTAGGGATCAAATTGCACATACTGATAAAGTTCATAGACTAAATTGAACAAATTAAAAGTTCATGGATCAGATTGCACATTCTGCGAAAGTTCATGGATCATTTATATAATTATTCCATAAATAAAACATCGATGAGAAAAAAATTAGAAGAAAAGAAAACAATAAAGAAACAAAAATGATATAATAAAAATATCTTTAATCAGATCCTTATTTAAAATAAGGTTAAATTTTACTCTAAATTTTTATTTAAGAAAATAAAAGCAATTCAAATTTTTATTTATAATTTTCTCTAAATACTTTTTGCAACTTCTTTCGAAGTGGATAATTTGGGGACGCAATACTTATATATCCCCTTAAAATAACATTAGGTGTACGGAGATTATAGTTAAATAATACGATTCTTGTGGGATTAACGAACTTATACAAGCTTTTTACTTACAATTCGTCAAAAATAAAAATTGGCCATTCTTAATGGGAAATGAAATTTGCGAATTTTTATTAGAAAAGCTTTGCCGTGTTTTTGGAAACATAAGAAATGGCCTAGGGCAAATGTTGCTCGATGATTGGACTAATCAATAATCATGTGTGGTTTGCTTCTCCTAATCCTACGCGTTCCCTAAGGACAAGCAGACATGTCTGTTTCTCCTTGCTTCCCCACCCTTCTTCCTCAGACGACGACGGGAAACTTAAAGATAAAATCATGGCCAGGCTTACGGGGAGCATAGTTGCACGTGCACAACGATCCCGCTCAGCCCCTTCTTCTAAAGATCAAGCTACAAGATACCGATTGAACATGGCAAAAGTGCGCGAGGCCTGTGCTCGAGCTACGAAACCGAGTGCTAGCGAGCATATTGTAGTGTTCATGCAGCCGAGAGTCATGACGACTTGGGCGCACAACGGCATCATTGTCGAGGGAACTGCTCAGACTCCTGAAACTCGCACGATCACATTATGGTGATTTGTATTAGATGGCATTAGGCATGAGGAAGGTCCTATTTTTGGCAATTAGTGACACTTTTTTTTTATGATTATTAATTATCGGAAACTAGTGACCCTCTTTTAGCCCTTCTTTTAGGAATTTCTCTAATGATCCCTTCACTGTCCTCCTGAGTGTGCATTAGGTCAAAAGTTTCTTTCAAAAGGGAAAGCATCTTCTCATGCATCCACTCACTTTACAAAAGTAGCCACGTCATGACATTGACGCAACTCCTCATCTTGCTCTCTATCAAAGAACTGTCCAATGAATTATCTGCGCGTACTTGTAGTATGCCAAAGAAAATATCGGGAATGATTTACGTTATTTAATCGGCACGATTTCGATTCCGAAAAATTAGTAAAAATATGAACGACAAAGTATAATGAAATAAAAGTGACACATTGACGCGGAATTTAATCCCGTGCACTTGGACTAAACTCAACTTTTTTTTCCCACCCAGAGGCAAGCAAACGAACTCTTGTAATCTAATACTCCAATTAAATAAAACATTGCGATTAGATGAGGTATACTAAGTTGGCATTGGAATCACCTGCATGGAATTTACATTAGTCTACCCTTCCACACCCGACTGGCAGGAACAAGTTCATATACATCCACCTTATTGTTTGACTGGTAGTACCAAAAGGTCTTTTATATACACACACACACCTCTTTTATTTGCCACGACCAGTACGGAATTATAGAGGCATTTCCCTTTTATTATGTACTTAGGGTGCATTTGTATCACGAAAATTCATTAGTTTGCAATTTTTTTGTTTAGAAACCACCGTGTTACTCATAAAAGTTGAATGAAACATATTCCTACCATCAAAGAAACAATTTAGACTTAAACTATTATTGGTGGTGAAAATATCTTTCATCAATTATTTACTTAATAGATATATAAAATACCGTTTTCAAATTGTTTTTGTGTGTGAAAGGAGCTGACCCTCAATTAAAAATAAGGTTTATTTCGTAAGCTACTGCTTGGATTCCATCGTTTCGACACATGAACAAGAAAAGACAGCAACATGGAGTTGTAAATTCGTGCGATCATTTTCATTATTAGCAAGTGGCGACTATAGTATTCTAACACTGATGTTCGGGACTTCTTAATCGCGGGCTCTTGAACAATGATTAATTTTTTAATCATGGTCGGTTCAAATCAATCGGATTATGTTCATCCAAATTGCCGATTTCTTAAGATAATTTTGTTTGATGTCGAATCCTGATGAAAACTACCTGTGATCGGATCCCTTTAGCATGTAATAATCTAAGACTTGTCTATAATTGAGGAACAGGCCGATTTAGATGACCGCCTTTTGAATTGCCGACTGGTCTCTCTCTTTGGTGCGCAAATTTGTCTTCGTCGTCACAATTTTTTAAAGATTATGCCGACATGAAAAGGTGCATCTTGAGGTCTTCGTTTAGTGTGGAAATGGATTTCTGATGTTGAATTTATTTATTTATTATTATTATTATTATTTTATTTTTTTGTAATTTGTAAGTCGATGACTTGACAGGAAATGTCAATGTCAATTATGATTTGAGTTCTTTGCCGACTCGTTTTCTGAGACGATTCGGATAAGTTTCGTGATAAACCGGTTAGGAATTTCAGATTTAACATGTGGTTCAAGTGGGGGATTAGCTAGTTTGATTATTCTTCTATCTACCAGGATTTTAAGATGGAATGACACAACCCATGTTGCAATGAAGTTAGGATTGGCCCTTTTGTCTCAATAATGCTTGGTTTAATCGTAGATCTAATCTGTATAGTTATATATAAGCTCGGGCCTCACACTAATCCATCCATTTGATGGGGTTCTAACCCTCGTCATTTGACAGCAGTCATGGACATTTATGACTTAGCCGTTTGATGAGATTTTATGAGTTACTGAGTGTTTTGCACGATAAACGGAATTTTGTTAATTGAATTATTCTCGAATCTAATAGGTACAATCTAGCTTTTTGTGGAAAATTGCATGATAAAGGAACCTAATCATTGAATAATATTCAATTTGGAAAGTTTATATCTGGCTAAAGCTACTCAAATGCATTGACCCAATATCTTTTGTACCTTAAAAAACAAACATTAATCTGATTTATGGCTGCATTTGTTTCACAAAAAATAAATAATTTAAATGATATTTTTTCCAAAATTATCACTTATGTTGCCTGAAATAATTAATTAATAAAATTATTGTTGTTGTTGTTGTTGTGCCTAGATATTTTCGGGGAAAAATTTAGTAGATTCACTAACACTGTGGTATCTTAACTTTAATAACCTAGAATAATATTGAATTAACCAATGTTGGGTCGACATTACAAGCAAAAAATCTCATACCATGTCCTCAAAAGATCATGCTCCACTGAGTCCACTCCATCATCCACAAGGATTGATGTGACACATTCTGCCACTTTTCCTTATTTAATTAATTTCATTTTGCTAGGGACTAATGGTCTTAAAAATCTAAAATCATCCTTGCATTGCTTAAACAATGTAAATAGATAGGTAATGACTTGATAACTTTAAATGGATACACAAATCATGCTTTTTGGCCATTGAACTTTAGTGGGTCTATTTGAGTTGACAACGATATATGAACATAATTATATCATATGAAACATCGAAAACTATACAGAAACCACAAGCATTTATAAGTAGTGAGTTCTACAATTTCCTTGTAATTTTTCGAAATGTGAATTAATACTTTCTAATTTCAATTTCTAGAAAAAAAAATATCATAAGTTAGAAGCAAGAAATTGAGCTTATCACTTGTCCGTGTTTCTCCCCCAATTTCCATTTTAGTTCTACACAAAAACCCTATAGATGTTACGATATGATCGATCATCAATTGAACGGCACGCCATATCCATCGCACCATTCAAGTTCAAAGCTTTCCATGACTATGATAACGTAGGACGGTTTCCAACTTTTGTTTTAGTTGTTTTCATAAACTGGCATAAATGTAAAAAAATTAAGTAAAACGTGACCAGCTAAGAAGATTAAAGTATCACGCGATGCAAAAATATTAATTCGATATTTGTTTTGTTGGCCCAAATTATTAATGCCACATGAATGTTAGAGTCAACCACATCTTACATGGATAATTCCTGTCTAAACTCCGATAACATTCATTTATCTGAGCGGGTTAAGGTATTATTCGGAATTAACATTACGATCTCAAATAAATTTCATTTCCCAAATTTTCCAAGCACATTTTTTTTCCTTTGTTACACGAGCTCTCCCAACATCAAGTTTCAATTTCTGATTATGACCGGCAATCATTTTCTCCGTACTGAGACAAAAGTGAGGGCATCCCTTTTTAACCTCAACGGAGTCAAACCTGACAGAGCTGTCTGTCAAGGACGGACACGTGGCGGGAAGTACGAGTGCCGACAGTCGTTCTCGACGCGGGTCTGCTTTCTGGTGAGTGGGGCAGTGAGACAACGGTGGTGACCGGAGCCCATTTCTCTCGCCGGTGACCGGTTTTTACCACCGCCGTAAGCTCTGCGCCACTGCGCCAATATTTTTTCAGGTGAGTCAATTCTCAGAACTCAACCAACGTAATTGTCACTGCCAGTCTTGGACAAATGCATTGAAATGTTCAAAACTTGTCGCGACAGGTGTCCTAATATTTTCCAAAATCACAATCAAATCGTAAAATTATCAGAAAAATTTCATGGAAACTTAAAAAATTTCGAAAAATATCATCAAATCCTTAAATTTATAACAATATTACAATTCAATCCTAAAATTTTCAAAAAATACAATCAATAAAAAGGCTTAATAGGACCAATTTCACAAGTTGTAAGAATTATTTGCACTTTTTAAAAATTTTGGTGGTTAATTGTTCTTTCATGACAAGTTTTACGACTTAATTATATTTTTTTTTGAAAATTTTAAAATTTGATTACATTTTCCTGACAAATTTTAAGACTTTTAATGTTCTTATGCTTGTGTAATTCAAGCAAGTTTAATTGCACTAAAGACGATTAATGAAATTTATGGTTTAGCTTGATTGATTGAAATTGAGAATTTTAAAGTATTCGAATTCTCTAATTTTAGAGGCTTTTGCTTTTAGTGCGTTTATTTGGAGGAAAACTCCATGGAAAATGGTTGATTTTTTCGTTGTTTGGGTATATGTTACCAAAAATATTTTATGGTGTTCGGATCTCATTTGAAAAACAATTTCACTTTCATAATTTTATATGAGGCAAAAAAATAATTCTTTTTGTCCTTTTCTTCTTCCTTTGCCAATCACCAGCCTCGGGATGGCTATGGCCCGATCTTGTGTGGTTAGTCGCTGGCCGTCGCCAAGGCCCGACGACCAGCAAAAGAAGAACAAAAAGAAAAGTTTTTAAAAAGAAAAAATTAAAATATTTAAAAAATACAATAATACTATAATACAAATACAAAATATGTAAAATAAAACAGAACTAAAATATAAAATATTGAGATGAACAATTTTTGAAAGGGTTTTCACCTCTTTAGATTTCGAAATTCATTTTCCTAATTTTATGCGTGAGTTTTTCGTTGATCCAATTAACCATCGATTTTAGTACCATTTGTTCGGAGTGCCCAACAATACCGAATATCTTCACTTGGGGAGATGACAAAGAAGAGCCCAAGTCCAAATCAGTATTTTAAAAGATTAAACTAATGAGTTATAAACACATGACATATATTAAGTTATTAACAGTTCAAAATCATACCGATCTTTCCATGTGAGATTTTTATAACACAACTCATATGGATACTTTTACACATTTTTCTCCGAGTCCAACGGCTTGGCCATGACTCAATATGTTTCCGATCCTAGATTGTCCGTTGATCAAAGGCTGGCGAGGGCAATCGTCGTGGTTGCTGCCTCTATGATTGAACAACCGAGACAACTCATACATTTTCCACGACATGGAGGAGACAACGAGGGCCCATGAGGGTAACGAAGGTGGGCATGGAACGGTAGCAGGGACACGTTGACGGAGACGCGATGGTGGCCGGTCGCGGGGGCAGCCGGGGAGGCGAAGGGAGCTACAAGTCAACGTACCATGGACATTTGGGGATGCTAGATTGATGCGTGTAACCCTTGTACGGATGAAGAGAGACGCACCGGAAACTCTTGAATAGCCTTGACGTGGGTCAGTGTATTGAAAGATGGTCGAATTGTTAAAGATTGTGACTTGTAGGGGAAGCTTAGCCAAAGTTGAATCGGACGAGCACTGGTCATGCGTGCGTGGCCACGCCTCAGCCCTGCACGGCTCTGCATCATTGCATCTTTGCACGTTATTCCTCTATATGTCGTCTATATGCTTGCGCTCAACGCCAAACTACCCTAGGGACAGTAGTGTGATTTCAGTTTTCCGCGGTAAGTTATTGCAAATGTTGTTAAGGTCCGGTTTGTTTTCGCAAAAAAAAAAAAAATCAATAACATACACAAAAAATGTATATTTGTATCGCTAGAAATAATTTATTAATAAAAATTAATTTCATTACAGACAATAATTCATGTCTAAACTATTTTCGTTTATAAACTTTTGTGACCAATATAAGCGATCATTTTAAAAAAATATTTTTTCAAGTTCTTCATTTTTTGCGAAAGACCATACAAGCTCATCTTGTTTCAATGGCCGAAGTAAGTTTACTATCCTTTAGTTTGGTTTTTCCTTCGTTTTCCCTTTTTAGATCTATATGGAGTGACTTTTACTTTTTACTTTGTGCATATATTGCAATTCACATGCTTCTACTTTTCTTTTTTAATTTAATTCCAGTCATATGAAACATTCATTATATTGATTTAACAGGTTCACATATGAATCTTTAAATTTCAACGGAAAAGTAAAACACTAGTAAAATATTGATTTTCGTTAACTCTAAACAAACAAGACTGGTAGAGTGCGAGGAATTACTAATGTCACAGGAAAACATTAGCTTTGGGGGAAAATATAAGTATCATATGTGGATTAAGAAGTGAAATTAATCTATATGCTACTACTCGTCAAAATAGTATCATGAAAGCAATTTTGATGAAGTATATGTGTGTATTAGAGATTTCCTAGTAGAGGATATATTATTGGAGATATTATTACACAAATAAAAATATTATCTTACTTATATTATTTTCTAGTATAGCTGTGTTCCTTGTAAGATTACTTCCTTTCATGTGCATATCACTTATACCGTTCTCTAATAAAGTGTGATGTCAAATTAAATGAGTAAAGATGTAGTTTTTATTGTCTCTCTCTCTTTAAGATCCTAGAATACCTAACAAATTTCTACAATGAACATAAAAAAAAAAAATACCTCCAACCCCATTCAGTCACTTTGATTTCAATTACGACGGCTACAATATCATAAAAAAAAAGTGAAGCAGAAGCCTACAATTTCAAGATATAAAATTATGTGTATTGCTTGATCAATCTCTACATGGTGAACGCCCACATCGGAACGAATTATGTAATGATCGATCGCATTTTACCAAAGAAAACACCTTCAGCCCTATTCAGTCACGTTAATTTCAATTACAACGGCCGCAATATCGTAAAAAAAAAAAATGAAGCAGAAGCCCTACAATTTCAAGATCCAAAACCATGTGTACTGCTTCCTCAATCTCCACTTGGTGAACGCCCAAAGATCGAGCAATCAATCACACGAGACATGGTATGGTCGAAGGCCATACCGTGTTGTATCGAATTGTCCATCTTTAATTACGACGATCCATCGCTGTTCGTGTCGTTTCTCTCCTTGTATGGCCACCTAACGAGAAGAAGATCGACATGTCCTTGAGAGGGGTGATTTTCCTGAGTGGAAATGTATGGTTTCATCATCATAAAAACAAAAAAGGAGTGGTAGTGGAGATTGGTGTATGGTGATATGGGGAGCAGCTCATCTAGATCTTTATCATTGATTTACTTTGTCTTTTGACAGCAAGAGCAATCGAATCGTTTCGAACCACCTCGAAGCGACCTCTCACAAAAAAAGTGAGAGATTTATTTTAGCAAGATGGGAAACGACATTGGTCTACAGTATATACACTAAAGAGAAAACAAGAAAGGAATTTAATTGTTCATGAAATCATAATTTTCAACAAAGCCATGATTTTGTCTTGACTTAGACCCAAAGTGGAAAATTTCGGTAAAATTGTCCAAAAAAATCCTAACGTATTATATTTTTGTCAATTCAATCACAAATATTTTACTATTGCCAATTGCACTTTAAATCACTTCAACTTTCGCCAATTGAGTACATCCAATCAAGTTTGGAAAAAAATCGCCAACGTGGTTCTGGCCTTCCTTTATGGCATGATTAGATGTTGATATGGCATTTTTTTTAACAATAAATTTATAATTTTGTATGTTTTTATTTACTTTTTATTTTTCTGATTTCCTTCTTTACTTTTTTTTTTTAATTTCTTTCCCTGGTGGAGGCGGGAAAAAAATGAAAAAAAAGAGAAAAAAAAATTAAAGAAAGAAATCATAAAAAAATAAAAATGAAAAATCATATAAATATTACAATAGCAGTAAAAATTGTTCACTTCAGCACCGATCGTGTTAAGCGAAACGATAGGCATCAACGTTAGCAATTTTTTGTTAAAATTGGACAGATGGACTCAATTAGAAAAACTTAAAAATGTTTAGGACTCAATTGATAAAAAGTGCAATACGTTTATGACTTTTTCGATAATTTTCATAGCAATTTCATGTTTGTCGTAGTAGGTTTGATATCGAAGACGGAAAAACTCTTGTTTTACGTTTGGGTATGAGTATGACCCAAGGCGAATAAAAAAAATTCGCCTTAGTTACCAAGAGGCGATGATTTTTTTATTTTTTATTTTTTTCACCCTTCCTGTTCGCAAAAGATTTTGTCATCATAGGGTGTTTTTCCTTGGAGTAAGAGTGACGTCATCAAGAATTTTATAAGAAGTAAACCCAATGTAATCCCTCTACCATCGATCTAAGAAAGTGGAAAGTTAAAATTCTCGATTATTTAGATTGTTTTTTGCACAGCTGCCTTTGCTCTGGCCATATATTATGTTTTTGTCTTTGTTTTTTTTCCTTTTTTCACCATCTCAAGCTTTGAAAGGTATCTATTTGTTGGCACTCAAAACAATTCGCCAGTCTATCGACACATGTGCCGTACACGTGAGAAATGATACATGTGCTAAACACGTGAGGAGCAATCACCTCGATAGAATACGAACCACGTGCAAAACGCGTGAGGATCCTGTAGGTGTTGATTAATGATAAAATACCATCAGTGAGGAATAATGTCGCCACTCTAGGTGGCCAGGGTAATACCATGTATCCAAAGTAGTGGAGCATATCAAGGATGAGTGAAGCAAGCTATAAATACTTTCCACGAGTGCCAGAGAAGGCAAAATCCTCCTTGAATTACTTGGCGGGAATACACTTATCAATAGGCAGTGATTGGGTAGCTCCCCGAAAATACGGCCCGGAAGTTCGTAAATTACGGGGGACGTGAACACAAGCTACATGAACGAAAAAGGTCTAGTTGACACGGCTAGTCTAGATGCTATCAACAATTACTGGGATTTTAACTCGGAGGTCCTAAAGGTCGAGAACGTGGACCCGATTGGTTTGAACTAGGAGGCTAAGTTGAAGCTAAGATATTGACAGTTATTTGAAGTTAAATCACTGCTTGAAGACCTAGTAAAAAAAGCTCGTGGTAGATGATAGACGTGGTAGTTATTGAGCACTAAAAGTCACAACCGCTAAAGGACAGTTGCCTACTCAACCATTGTAAATATCACCAAACATCTACATAAGAAGTCTTCCCGAACAAATCAATAACATTTATCTTGTCTTTTCTTATCGCACTTCACTTTACTTTTTTTAATTGTAGCTTTCAGATTTTCATCCTTAAATCAAACCTTGACATTAGTTTTTATCTTAGATCTTGCACCATCTAGTCAAAATCTAGTATAGTATCGAGACGTATTCAAGCTCTATCTTCGAGTCAAACTCCATCATAGTTTTAGTGCATTGCTTCGTTATCTTTTGAAGGTAATTGTGCTCACTAAGCCATCTCGTCGAGTTAAACTCCGATGTGATCTAAGTTTACATATTTTGTTTCATGTATAGTTGTATCCATTTCTTTTGGATTGTACTCGTTACATCTCTCCATCAAGTCAAACTATGAATGAAATCACATTTGTGTAATTTTATCGAGATATGTGCAAATCTTACGTGTTGATTTTCTGATTATTTGAACCTCTCATTGCAAGATCCCCACAAAACTCTTTTATTATATTTAAAAATTGAGGGGTAAGTATAACACAAATGCCATAACATTTGTATAGTGCTCATTTGAGTGTCATAACTTTTTTTTTCGATCACTTGAGGGTCATAACTTTCAAAAACCGATCACTTAAGTGTCATCGCTTACGTGGACGCCGGAAAACTGACGTGCCGGTCGAAAAAATTGACGTGACACCGGATGAATGATTTTTTAAATATTTTAATGTACATATGGAATTTTTTTATAATTTTTGTTTGTTTATTTTGAAAATTTGAAAATAAAAAATAAAAATATGATAATAAATACAAAACAAGGAAAAATTCCAAAAAATATTTTAAATTTTTTTAAAAATCCACATGTCATTTCAAAAAATAAAGTAAAAATAAAAATTCCACGTAGGAAAATTTTAAAATAAAAATGAATATATTATAATAAATAAAAAAGATAAAATTCCAAAAAATATTTATTTTTTAAAAAATCCATGTATCATTAAAAAATAAAAATAAAAATAATGAAAATTCCACGTAGGACAAAATAAAAATATGATAAAAATAAAAAATTCCAGAAAATATTTAAAAAATCCATGTGTCATTAAAAATAAATAAAATGATAATAAAAATTCTACATAGGACAATTTAAAATAAAAAAATGAAAATTTGATAATAAATAACAAATAATAAAATTTTCCAAAAAATATTGAAAATTTTCAAAAAATCCACGTGTCGTTAAAAATAAATAAATAAATAAAAAATTTCTTGTAGGGCTATCTAAAAATAAAAAAATGAAAATATGATAATAAATAAAAATAATAAAAATTCCAGAAAATATTTACTTTTTTTTAAATCCACGTGTAACTAATAATAATAATAATAATAATAATAATAATAATAATAATAATAATAATAATAATCCCACAAAGGATAATTTGCGGGAAGTGACACCCAAGTGAACGATTTTTGCTTGAAATGGCATTCAAGTAATCGCCGTAGAAAAGTTATGGCACTCAAATAAGTTAAAAAAAAATTATGATACTCAAGTGAGTTCCGTACAAAAGTTATGACATTTTTTTTTGGTAAGGTAATTATGACATTTGTACTATACTTACTTCAAAAATTGAAGAACGAATTTTGGTAAAAGATATCTTGTTGCGAAAAAATTCAGGCAAGATACTATTTTATATGATCCAATACATGAATAGCAACATAGTAACTAGTCACACTTCAGATGTTGCACATGATTAATCTCCATATGACGCCGTAATATTTCATATTTTTTTGGTACATTTCGTACATGCGTTAGTTTTGTCATGTTTGAAAACTCAATTTTAGATGCAGACAAGTTGCAGCTGATTTTTTTTTTTTAAAGTTCTACCCTACTTGACTAAACTATGACGAATTATAGTACAGCTTGGGTCACAGCTTATAATAACAAAAATAAAAAAAAATAAGGGGGCAGTTAGGTATCCAATAATAATAAAAAAAATGGCGGACACAATTTGACGCCCCATTAAGACATATGTTTAGTCTACTTGGTTGCATCTGCTTGGAGTTAATCAAGCAGGCATTTTGTAATCATTCTTGCATACTCTATCCAATCCATACAAATTATATGTTAATCAGGGAAATATGTACTTTATATTCTCAAATGATGTGGCAAATCGTCGACCTTCTTCATACCGACTATTTTTCTGAATGTGATTTGCTTTGATGGTGCAAGTTGAAAAATAGGTGTCAGGGAGAATTTTGCCAAATGAAGCACATGTTCATCATTTGTTTATACATATGCCAGTTTTGATTAATCAGAACGCTGGGAATCTAGAGATAATTTTACTTAAAAAATCACATCTTTATCTTTACATGCACATAATGTGCAGTCATTTAGCTAGGGTATTAATGGTGCAGTCTGGTTCGATTTTCAATAAAATAGAACCGAACTGAACCATTAAGGCATAAACTTGAACTAAATCGAATCTCGCCTTGAACTGAATGAGAACTGAACCAAAAATCCAGTTCGGTTCGATTTTTCTTTTTTTGTCCTTTTTTCTTTTTTTTTTCTTGCCAATGAACCTTGGGGGAAGGCAAGCGACCCCATGGCCTTAGCGAGGCGGAGGTGAAGATGGGCGGAGGTAAAAAAAATGGAAAAAAAGAAAATAGAAAAATAAATAAATACATTAATAATATATAAAATAATATTTAAGTATCATTATAAATTGACCACGTTAGTGCCGGCAGTATCATTAGGACAGCTGACGTCCACGCCATCGATTTTTGATAGTGAGATTGAATTGGCAAAAAGTGAAAAAAAAAGGTTTAGGATTGAATCGGCCAACTTTAAAAGTTTAAAATTAAATTGACAAAAGTGCAAAAAGGTTTAGGACTTTTTTTGACAAATTTTCCCAGCAAATCCTTATGGTTTTTCTCAATATATAACGGCTAAGAGAGTTATTGACGATAATAATCCATATAATGAAAGAGCTTGTAGCTCATCATACTTACAACAAGTACTATTATTTCGAATCGAAACATTTCAGCTTAAAAACCTGAATTAATGAAGTTTTAGTATATATATACACACGCGCGCGTACAATATTAGACTTTTAAAATGCGGAACCACCGGTAACCATCCATTTTCTTTCATACATAGTACTGAGTACATGCCACTCAATTTCACGTCCCCGCGTAGCTCGCCTAAACACTAGTTTTACTTAGTGATAGAAATGTCATTTCAATACCTTAGCACGCATTCAAATGGACTTCCAATTTTGAAGAAGAGAATAAGGATTATATCGAGTCATTTCAGTGTACTATACAGTATAAGAAAATTGCAATCCATGTTAGTTCTTTTCACCTATACCTAATTATTCTATCTTATGCTCCATATGTTGACACTGTAAAAAGATGAAAAACATATTCACACAAAGCTGTTAAGGTGATGTTCGGTTAGGCTTAAGGTCCTCCCGAAAAGTTGCGTTGCCCTTTTTTCTTACAAAGTAAATATTATCTTTGTTTCAAGAAAATTGTGAACAAATCATCAAGGACATCAAAATTTTATGTTGGAAATTCGAGGTTTCTAAAGCTAAATATCATTGTTATAAGAAAACATAAATATACAAAATAAATCCGAAAATAAAATTAATGTACTAAACCTATATTGTACAACAACCAATTTCGTTATAAAAATTTTCATTTGGCCAATTTATTCCTAAATTTTTTGATGAGTTGCCAAAGTATTTTTTTTCCGACCAATTTTGGGCGGCAATCGCTGACACAGGCGATCTTTACATTTTTTTAAATAAGTTTTTTGCTTTTCTTTTCTTTCCTTTTACTTTTTTTTCCTGCTTTCTCCATCAGTTGCCAGTCATAGGTAGCTAAGGGTCGGGATGCCCTTTGCTGAATCTAGTGAGGGTGATGGCTAGTGAGGACCACGAAGCCTCTGTTAGCAGGTCGAGTAACGTTCGCTAGCCATTGCTGGGCTCGGCGATCGACGAATGAATAAGGAAAGAAAGAATGAAAGAAAGAAAATAGTAAAAGTTGTTCACATTCGTCAATTCAGGTTAAAATTGGCCAAAATTACTTTATTGACAAATTGTCAATAGGTTTAAGACTGAATGAGCTGACGTACAATATGTTTATCACTTTTTGGTTGTTTTTCTTAAAATTATATTGCGACCATAAACACACATCTTAATGACCGATTTAAAAGAAATTTGAAAGGAGTTCCCTATTGGAAGAATTATCACATTAAAGCGTCATTTATAACCTCTTTTCTGCTTTACCTAGTAAAAGGGTGAAAAGATCGAAAGATAATTATCATATCGCTTACTATTGTCATCATGATTCCTTCATCATTTCCACGGGAAGAACCAAATGTCAAATCAAATTTTAGAGACCATATGGTATGCCAAATGGCAAAATGACTTTTAACACGAAAGAGAGTTACAGACCAATGAGGTTTGTCGTCGGGAAAGAATTTTGCTAAATAATTGTAGGCCTTAGAATATTTCCTATGCTCCTTCCCTCCATGCTCCTGATTTTGTCATACGTATATTTATACGAATATGCTGGAGACCACTCTTTATATTCTTGTTCATGGAAGTCCAAGAAGTCATCCATGTGCCATCCTTTTGGGGAAGTTTTCTTCAAAGGATTTTCCTTTTTGTTTTATAAATGGCTACTATCACAAAAAAAAAAAAAAAAAATTCAAACTGGTATATTTTTGACAAATTTACTCCAAATTAATTTTTGAATCACCAAAAACCTAAAACTAGTAGATCTATGACCAACTTATAGGAAAAATTATCGAAACAGTCCTGAACCTATTGCAATTGTGCCATTCGGTCTTAAACTTTTCAAATGTGTCAATTCAATCCTAAACCTTTCAGTTATGCCAATTCGGTTCAAAAGCTTTTGAGATTTTGTCAATTTAGTAAGTTTTGCCATTTTAGTCATAAACCTATTATTTGAGTAATTTATCGATAATTCATGAAAAGGATTAGCATTAGTTTGGCAAATCATTAAAAAGTTTAGGACCAAATTGGAATAATTGAAAAATTTATGATTAAATCGAAAGTTTATCAAAAGATTTAGGATTAAATTGACACAATTGAAAAGTTTAGGACTGAATTGACACAAGTGCAATATGTTTAGTACTTTTTGGACAATTTTTCCCAAACTTATCAATCTAATTTTTGAAGCACCGAAAATTCCAAATTGGTACACTCCTGACAAATTTTGCCCAAATCGATATGAATTTTCACGTGAACTAATGTGTTATCAGTTCAATAATTTCATGGTAAAATCTTATGGAATTTAACGGAGGGTAAATATGTCATGAGCACACTAGTTTGAGGTTTTTTGTAATATTAACCCTTCTGTTGATAGATTCATTTTAGGTCCATTATCACTATAAGAGGAAAAACTATGTTTGCGAAAAGAGAGATAAAGTCCGCAATTGCTGTAGGCCATGAAAATCACCGTAAAGTTAAGTCTACGATTCATGAATTTCTTTGTTTTTGCATTGGTATCCATATTGAGCAGATATCTGTTGTGTCCACACATTTTGAGGATGTAGAGTTTGAAAACTATGAAATGTCTTGCTCAATAAGTGTTAGTTGAATGAACTATTTTGACCAAGCGCCATAATCTAAAGCAATGAACTCGCCCTTTGCTGTCACTAAAGGAGAGGGTAAAGACGGATCTTTGAAGCCATCGAGCTTTGCTAAGAAGTGGACCTACCTAATCCACTTATGAGTTTGGAAAAGATTAGAAATAATTGGGAAAAAAGTCGTGATTATACTTACATAATCCGTCTTATCTCTTCTCAGCATTGTAGATTTTTGGAAGTGGCACATTATTTCCTTTCAAAAATCTTGTTAACCCTTAACTTCTGGTACACTGGCTGCCATCTTCTTCATTTTAGTTCTTTTAACAAAGACCCTAAGGGCGGTGGTTAACTAAATCTTTATTTAAAATGCATTTTGAATTTCTTCATGCCATTTTCTTGATTTAGTTTTCTTTAACAAAGGCAACTTCTCATTGCCTTTGCCGATTGCTTATAGTTGTCAACCAAAATGTCTTCGCAAATTTTACCTGGACGGTGATTTTCTTGGTCTCTTGCCGTCCGAGTCAACGGTCCAAGATTAAGCCATTTTCTCTTCTCATCCACCTCTCTTTGGTTCCTTTTTTATCTTCCACTCCAATCTCCATCCACTGTGAGATAACTCTCAGTTGAGAGAGGCTTCATCTTCTCGACTCGAGTTGAGATTTTCTCCCTTGATATGATGTGGATATTTAGTTTTTTTTCCCTCTCTGCTCGCTGTTGATGCTCTTCTCTGCTCGTTGAGTGTATCTTTTGCTTCCATCGGTAGGAATTCATCCACTGCTTCATATCTTTCAAACTCAGGATCCCAGTGAATTCGTACTGCACTAGAAGCGATTATATGATTTCTTCGAATTTTGGAACCTCTCATTTCCCAATCTAGATTTAGATCTGGGATATTTTCTATGTCAATTTAGATTTAGATCTGAGAGTTCCTTAGAGGTATTTATGCGCTTATTCAATATCTTCAATTTGGATCTAGATTTGAGAGTTTATTCAACCTGTTTTTTGTATCTCCGTACGGTGATGGTGTTAAGGACACTGAACATAAGCGTGCACCGTCCAGTGAGCAAGCCGTAGCTATTGGAAAAGGAGATTATGGTGCACTCATCACTTACGATGAAGAGATATTCAGTAATTGGCCACTAGTCATTCTACTTTGATGCCGAGATAGATATATTCTTGTTTGATGCGAGGGTGCTTATTATAACCGTTTTTTTTTATTTGTTGTTTGTGATTACTTTGTTTTGAATCTCTCATGGATTATCCTGAGATCTTGAGATATGAATGAAATATTTACTTTCGACAAACAAAAAAGGCATTTTTTTTTGTTATCAACAATGACCAATTTAAAAGAAATGTGAAAGAAGTTTCCTTTGTAACTATGATCGGATTAAAGTATCATCTGTTACTTCTTTTTCACTTTGCATAGTAAACGGGGGACAAGATTGCATGATAACCATCATAACCATGGTTCCTTCATCATTTGTAGGGAAATAATCAAAATGTCAAATCGAGTTTTGGCAACACTATGGTATGTCAATTCAAATGGAAAAATGATTAACACAAGAAAGTGATAGAGGGTTCAAAGACCAATGAGGAGTGATGTAGGAAAGAATCTTGCTAAATAATTGCAGGCTTCGGAAATTCAGGATATTTTATGCTCCGTCCCTACTTTTATATGCTCCTGTTTTTGTCATATATATGTTGGATTTTTATCACAATTCGAATTAGCTGGAGACCACTCTTTATATTTGTGTTAATGGAAGTCCAAGAAGTCATCCATGTACTATTCATTTGCGTTGGCAACGAACTTTTGGATAGTTGACATGGATATGAATTTGAATAGTATCTCTTGCTATATCCATCTATGATGAATGTATAAAAAGTTTTTTATACGAAGAATAATAATGATGATGATAAATAATAATGACAACAGTAACAAAAGAAATAATATCTATTAAGTCTAAAAAAGGATGTAAAAAATTGCGTTCACGAGAAGAGAGATTAAAGAGCTACTTGCCATAGCTGCGGCAATCACGTTACAACCGTGTAAAGTTAATTTTGATTTATGAATCTCTCTTTTCTGTCCATTTATATCGACAATGGGTATATTTTTCTTGTGGTGCAACATATTGGACATACAGAGAGTGTCACTCGAGTAAACAACAATGACTTACATTTAAAAGACGCCATACGCAGTACATTTTCCTTTCTCCTATATCCTCCAAACCCCAACATGCATCATTCGAATCATTCTAGGTCTTCACATTTCAATGTCTGTCCAGATATTGTTTCCACGGAGCACGAATCACGCCATCACGTGAAAATGGTTTGAGCAAGAAATATTGCATATTGATCTGCACGTGTTAGTTTTCCTTGCTTTTTTTTTTTTACCCCCTAAAGCATATGCAGTCGGCCAGAAACTTTACAAAGGAAAACAAATATCCAAAAAAAGTGACAAAAAAGAAGAAAGGAAAACGCGCTCAGCTTTGAAAAAGGTGAACAAAATCCAAAGGAAAAGTCCGACATATGCAACGTTGGACTTGGGAAAATGAGTGGCTCACAAGCCTCACAGCTGCTGAGAATAAGGAAATGGGGTCCGTTTGAAGATTTATCGTACAAATAATTGGGCCACTCTACAGTTACTCGGAAAAGCGCTAGCTAGAGAAGTCATCCTTCATCCTTCAGCTTTATCATCCCTTTTGTTTCATTTTTCTTCATTATTGTTCTGCATTTTATTCAATCTTCTCGCCTCATATGATCATATCTGGCAGAGAAAATCCACTCGTCTTCGACGAAAATGAACAAAAAGATTCATGTTTCCCCCACATCGGATTGGTGAAATCTAGCACAGGAACAAGAAAAGGAAAGAAAGGGAAAATTATGGTGGGAATAAAAAGAGAGAGACTTTGGAAGTGTATAGCTAGATCGGGTGCTTCGATACTCCAAGTTGAGAGAAAACTATCAAAATGTCTTAAACATATCGTAAATGTGCCAATTCAGTTTTGTCAATTAAGCCCTAAACATTTTACATCTGTGTTAATTCAATACATCCAACCGACGCTGATGTTTTTTTTTTTTTTATGGTAAAGTAAGTATGTATTGAATTTTTCAAAGCGCTAAGTACAGATAAGTAACCGAACACAAAAATCTCGTACCCATTACGACATTTGAAGGTGTCCTAAAGGGTGCAAAGGTGTAACGACACTGCAAAATACATCAAATTGCCAAAACGCACCAAGCAGAACAGGTCAAAGCGGCCGAAGAACAAGCAAAACAAAACGTCCAGCACATGAAGAAGACAATGCAACAACTCGAGAGGCCAAAACAAACGGCTAAAGAAAAGCTAAAAAGACTGAAGAAACAGCCAAAACACTGGCTAAATAAAATCCTAACAAAATAGAAGCTAGGGAGGCGTAGAATTCTCAAAAATAGAGGGCGAGATGCCCAATTCCTTTGCACACGCCTATTGCGGGGATGATCCTCAATACAAACAAAAGTTTGGCCTTTATCTCTCACCACCTTGACAATGTGCTTAAGAATTTCCGGTACACATAGAGGCTTGTTCCTGAAAAGGATATAGTTTCTTTCGATCCAAATAATATAACATAACGCCCCAAGAGAAAATCTGGCAATAGGATGAGGAAAGGACCGACCATTAAAGTGTCGCATAGCCCACCGAATAGTATCCTGCCACGGACGATTCCCCCAAGATAAGTTGCATTTGGTAGCCCAAAATAAAGCCAGAGATCTAGTGATAGCACATTCAAAGAACAAACGGTTGACAAAATCAGGCCTATAACGACAAACGGCACACACCCCATTGGCAATTCTGTGATACTATAGCAGCAAAATTTGCGTTGGTTGGCTGAGAGTGGTCAGTCATATAAGGAAAGCAAGTCTAGGGATTAAGGAGCTATCCCAGATGAAGGAGTGCCACAGTACAACTTGACCTTTGTTTCGAATAATATTCCAAGTCGAAGATACCAAAAAGATACCCAAAGAGTGTCCTTGCCACAAACATCGATCACCTCTAGCTGCATAAAAAAAAAGGGTTGCAACCGACCATGAATTAAAAGTTTCCAACACCACCGACATTGGTCAACCCTGAGAGGAAAACTCCTAAATTGAGGACTTCCTCGGGATACTAGACTCAAAAATGTCCCTATTAGAGAAGAGTTTATAGAGAGGCCCACTTTGGTGCCAATAATCAAACCAAAAGGATATGGAAGCTCCATTACCAATTCGCCAACGGAAGAGCTGAAATAATCCAACTTGAGGTCAAGAACTTTCTTCCAGACCAAAGAACAATAAGTAGGCTTGGGCACATCCCAAAAGTTATCATTCTTTAAGAATGTGTAGTGAATCCATTTACATCAAAGTGACTCCTTATCGGTGAATAAGACCCAAATATGCTTCAATTGGCGCTGATGTTGATGACGGCTGACATTGAATATTTCTTCGCCTTTGGCCAGTCATCGAGTCAAGGAGCAAGAAGAAGAAGAAAGGAAAATAAAAAATTAAAAATTTAAGAAAATAATAAAATATATTTGAAAATTACTACGTCTACAATGGCCGGTGTCAATGTCATCGCCTGCCCCGTTAAAGTTGATCGGATGAGCTAAATTGATACGAGTGCAAAAGGCTTGGGTGGCGAGGCTTGCCCTCTCCTGAAGTTGGCGGAGGGAAACAAAATAGGAAAAACATAAATAGAAAAAAGAAAAAGAGGAAAAAAAATAAAGCCAAAAAATATTTAAATTTTTTTAAAATACTATTAAAAATTATCCACGTAGTGCCGATGGTGTCACGTT
This sequence comes from Rhodomyrtus tomentosa, assembly GCA_028455895.1. Taxonomy (NCBI): domain Eukaryota; kingdom Viridiplantae; phylum Streptophyta; class Magnoliopsida; order Myrtales; family Myrtaceae; genus Rhodomyrtus; species Rhodomyrtus tomentosa. Next base: position 41,900,399 of record JAPCWY010000004.1, read on the forward strand.
GGACGGCCAGTGTCCTCGTCAACGATTTTCGACTAATTTGATTGAATTGGCAAAATGTGAAAAATGTTCAGGACTGAATCGGTAAATTTAAAAAATTTAGGACAGAATTATCAAAAGTATGATAGGTTCATGACTTTGTTTTTTATGACAAATTTCCCCTACTAAATTCATACATAATTATTGTCTGAAGTACAATTAAAGAAACATTTTTAAGCACGAAAAGCAGGGAAAAAAAATTGGATGTTCATATAATTTGTATGTACCCGACTCCAATTATTTATAGCCAACATAAATTATAGTCAAACCCTTTCCACTATCCTTGTTCAACCTTTGCATTGTCAATTTCTTGCCTTGATTGGAAGGGGCACAACTCTTGGCGAACCACCCATAGATCACGCATTGTCAAATTGGGTAAAGGTGGATAAATGCGTCAGTGTCATCTTTTATTGGGAGAAGTGCAGAATATCCAAATGGTGAAGTTAATTGGAATATTTCAGTCGGATAGATTGGCGGCCTCTTTTAGTTTTGGCACGATTCAACCATTGCTATCATGTATTAGCCATGATAATAACTAAGTACGATGCTTCATTCATGCACATACCCCGTCCCACGTCACCATTTTTTTTTTTGGACGATTCTTTGTCGCTTTTCTTGATTTGGCTCGATGACTCGATCGGATCAACCAATCCCCAGAAATAGAGAGACACATGGCTTTCGTCCAATTTATTGTGTCCAGCAAGTTGATGTTACGTCATACGTGGGTGCGAGAAAAAGAAGAATATGCAACTTGGGAAAAAAAAAAGCAAAATTAAAAAGCAAATAAAATAAACAGTTTTGAGTCGCCGATGAATCCCACCGTATCCATTCCTGTTCAATCAAGAGTGGATGATGACGGCAAAGAACAGATAATTAAATTACCTCGTTAATATAATTGCAAAATTCCGACAAAAAAAATACAATTGCAATTGACCAAAAAAAAAGGCATCTTATGCCCGATAAAAAAAAAAACACAATAGGGAAATTTTAAGAGATTTTACAAATGGGTACTAAAAAAAAAAAAAAAAAGAAACCGGCTCATATAAAATCGGTAGAAGAGTGCTAGCATGCATGTGGTGTAACTTCCGATGAGTAACGGTACAATATTAATCACTTATTTTAGTTGTGGCTGGCACATAGAAGTAATAAAAAATGTGAGATTTTTTTGTGGCTTGCATAGCACAGTTGCGGTGCCATTGAGTAGGGTGACCGTTATGCAAGTATTTTCTAAATCGATATATTTTTTCGATATAATTACATAATGCATCCGATATATGGTACAATGTAGAGGATGCTTGTCTTTTTCGACCACATGAGAAAATAAAATAAAATAAAAATATTTTTATATTTTGTGATTTGAGCTTCGTTGTGGTACCACCAATATGGACCATTTGATTAATTGGGCATTGAAGATCCAATGGCACCACTCTCGCCTTCGGTCTGCCCCCCTCGAATTAAATGATTGGGGCCAAAAGATTTATTAAACTTGTTTCTTGCTATAAGTCTAGTAATATCGATTGGACAATTACAGCTAGCTCAGGGACCTTGTACCTCAGTTTCTGTTGCCTCGTGAGAGATGGAAAAATAGTATGTAACCTTGGATGCCGCGTATTTATGTATTGCTTCCAAAACCTAACGCGAGAAGGAAAACGTATGTGTACATGCATATTTCGGCTTGAGAATTGATTAAATATCAGTCTTTGGGTGACTAGTTGGCCACGAAAAATAAATAAAAGTTCATTAAAAATTAATGTGGGGTTCATGCTCACAACATATTGTTATTATCACAGCCACCCAAAAATCATTTATCAGCAAAGTCATTTGACTTAAGCATAAGACCCATAAAAAGTTATAAAAGAAAGAATTACACACAGTAAAATTGAACATGTTCATACTTACGTGAATGGAAAACATTAAAGCTTTATGTGCTCCTAGAAGTGATCAAAAAGAGTTTTAATCTGCACAATATGAAAATTGAGGACATAAGACTAGGGGCGATCGATTTTGAAGTGGATAGATTCCAACCTAAAAACTTGAAACCTAATTCGTCAGTGCCAATTCCCAGTTTATAGAACCGAGAACCGAACCGATTGACCGTGAAACTAGCCTATCTACCCTTTTTTATTCTTTTTTCGTTTCATATTCTTGTTTGATTACTAGATCATATGCATTATTTTGGAAAAAAGTTACTCAATTACGACGCCATAATGGCCTATTTACGATTATTTTTAGCAGAAGTCTCAATGTAAGAGACTTGTGGGGTTTCATTTTGAGTTGGTTATTTTTTTTTTCAACCTTGAAACGGTTATACTCAGGAACCGAACCACTCTAGGCCGGTTCCCAAATTTTTCACAGAACGGAATTGGTTCCTATGTGAGCCGACTTGGAACCGGCAGGGTAAAGTCGATTCGGTTCTGTTCCCTTCCCGAGTTGGATCATTGGCTCGATTGCTCACCCCCAGGCAAAACTATACACTTGTTGCTCTGCCTTAAAAAATTCAACGTGGCTTTTAGTAGCATGGCATTATGCTCGACCCAGCGCTTTCATTCACAAGGGAAAAGTTAATCATATGAATGGAAAAGCATTATTGCCAACTTGAAATTAACATCACTCGAATCCATTTGGTCAAATTGACTCTATTTTTATATATGATTTTGAGAAATGTTTTTTTAACAGCACTATTAAGAATGATACAACCTCAATCGCATATCCATAGATCATCATCGCGTGTTTTTCATAAAATATTTATTAATTAAAAAATTATACGATTAGAAATAATTGATAGCGCTATTAAATTATCGGATCAACATATTCCTATAATTTTTGCTTATCCTTTTGTCGTAGCTGGACGGATATTTTCTGCCATTTCTGTCTTATTTCCAGCAGAAGAAATAAGAGGAGAGCATAGATATCTTCTTGAACTTTAGTTTCAACTTTCAACGCCAGCCACATTTCCGGGCGCGAATTTATCCATACGCCAAAAAACAAAAAATAAAAATTCAGACATAAGTTAAAAAAACAGCTGACAGACAGTGCACACTGATTACGACATTCGTTTAAAAAAGATTGGCTAAAATGCGTGTTATTATCTCCACTGAGCGGCAAAAACGGTCGCCATCAGTACCACCTCCTGTTTTCACAATCTGTCTTGTCTGCCACAAACCCTAAAGTTAAAACTCCGTAAGAAGATGACAGCATTTTGAAGAACAGTAACCGATGCTTGGGGGTGGGGTCGTCGTCTCTGTTGCTGAAAGTCTTTCCCTCATCGAGGTGATCGTGAGCTATCAGAATTTGGTTGCACATTTCCTTTGCGGATTATTCGTTTTCATATGCCAAATTTGTCAGGGAATGGTAACCGGGTCCGGTCATGATAAAAAACCTCACTTTGGGTCAGAAACTTTTTTTTGATTATGTTTCTCTCTGGTACAGTCGCGAGAATCATGAGATGGTGGTTGCATGCACGAATCCTCATTTGGAAAAGTTGCTGAAAGGGCCATTGTTTTATCCAACACTATGACTGAAGCATAGTTTATACAGGTATGGACAAATCCAGAGAGAGAGAGAGAGAGAGAGAGAGAGTAAATGAGCACTCAACCATCCAAAAGCAGAAGCAATTTATGAGGCCCTCTTCGAACAAACTTTAGTAGTTGAGTCCATCGAGGTGGGTACGACATTAAATAGATGCAATCGAGAGAGACTGCGATATTGATGACGAAGAAGAAGTAATTAACAAGTTAATTACACAGAGAAAGTCACATGAACTCGGCCAACAACAGTTCGAACATGAACAGAGTTAGACAAATGATTGACATATCGTGATTATTGCATTTTGTGGTTGGCCGAGTCTATCAGGAACGGAGTCCAAATAGGAGAAGGCAAAAAAGTCAAAGCACAGGATTTACATGGACAGCTTATTCACAAATTTCGTACCACTGCTGATAATTATCCCACGACAAACCTGCAGATTCATCTTGTGTATCAAACTCTCTTGCACTGGCATTGGATCGTCATCCACCCACGTAACCACACTCGTCGTCGAAGCTCGCCCCCAGCCACGGCGGATGGTAAACCCACCCGTCCACCGAGTCGACGAGCACGAACTCGCTGCTTGGCCTCGTGAGCTCGTAGCTCGTCCCGAGACTAGGCAGCTCAATGATCTCGCTCAGCTCCTCCGAGGTCTCGGATAGATCCATTGCCGAGGCTAGCGGTGACGACGGACTTCTTGGCGAGGACAACGACGCCGTTGATGCCGCGATAGTGTCGAATTTATCCATCTGGGCTGCTTTTGTGGCTGCCGCCTGCACGTCGCGCGGGCTGAGCGAGACGGGCCGAGGCAGCGAGCTGGCAAGTTCGGGGAAGTTGAGGATCGCCGAACTGCCCTTGATGCTCAGGGCGGCCACGTCGTGGGCGCGGGCTGCCATCTCCGGCGTTGGGAACGTCCCGAGCCAAATGCGGGATTTCTTCCGGGGCTCGCGGATTTCGGAGACCCATTTGCCCCAGCTCCTCATGCGCACGCCACGGTACACCGGGTGCTTGCCCGAGTCGCGGAGGCGCTTGATATTCTTATCGGATTCGGCTGGCAGGTCGGCGGAATTCCGGCAGCCGGTGGGCTTAGGGGCCGAGTTCAGGGAGGAGTCAGTCCACCCTGTGGGCGAGGAAGGGGAGGACGGTGGGGAAGAGAGCGAGTTGGAGCTGGTTTCGCGGTCCGAGTTGGACGGCTCGATCATTTTATCAGGCAAGCACTGTACTCTCTTTGCTTCCTTGGTGGGATTCTTCCTTGTTTTCGATTCCTGATCCTGTGCTTTCTTGGTTGGACACCGAGGAAGTACCACTGGGTCTTCACGGATAGAAGAAGAAACTATAGTCTTGCTTGGTTTATATTCATGGGGGCAAGCGGAACAAACCAAGAGAGACGACAATCAAGCTTGCTTGCCCACGTGGGGCAAATTCAGACAACTCCAATATCCCGGTCAGAGAGAGATATGTAACTGGCTCTCTCTGTGGCTAGAAGTAGAAGGAGATGTGATGAAATGCTGAGAATCAGAGAAAGAGAAGCTCTTGAAGAAAGATAGGGACAGACAGAGAGGAGTTAAGTAAGTGGGCATGCACTTTGAGAGCTACTATGCTCGATCAAAACAGAAGCCTTTTCATCTTCTTCTTCTTCTTTTTGTTTTTTTTGCTTGTACCGTTCCTCCTCTTCTCCCACCATTATTTCTCAGTGAGTCGCCCAACATTTATAAAGGGCTTCGATGGAGAGAGCGACGGAGAATGGACCCATAAAAGAAATGGGCTACCTGTCACCCTAGGGTTACAAATTGTGGGGAGTGTCCCCACCTCTATAAGACCCAAAGAAGCCCTTAACATTTAATTATTTGGCCTTGTTTCTTTTAGGTCATAGCAATAAGATAGCTTCCATTCTTTGCTTTTCTCTCTCTCTCTCTCTCTAGCTTCAGTGATTTCACCTGGCCACTCCTGTTCATTTAACCCCTTATCATTTTTGAGGGACCATTCGCCAACCCCTTGCAAATCAATTAATCATTCACCACCCAAAGAATTAATTGATACCATGAATAACTTCAAACTGATTCATTTATGATAAATTTATTTTCCGTTAATTTTCGTTCAATGTTACCATCAAATTGCTTGACGGACGTACATTTTAGGGGTTTTTACCCTCTGTTTATCAAATATGTACTAGCTCGGAGCTTTTCAGGGGTAAAAGCCTAACTTAACGGAAGGTAAATTTATTACAAATGTGTTAATTTGAAATTTTTGGTGGTGACAAAGTTTTTTTAAATTAAATATCATAGATGCACCAGTTTGAAATTTTGATGGTCAACAAATTAATTTAAAATAAATTTATCATAAGTACGACAATTTAAAAGATTTCTCCCGATTTTAAGCTCCAACAAAAAAAAAAAAAAGTCTTGCCGCTTTTCTCCTGGCATTGCCAAAAAGCCAAGATGAGGGAAAGAAGAAGAAGAAGATAAAATCCTCGTTTGCAAAGTTTTTTTCTTTTGTCTTCCCAAGATTGGTTGGTGGGGATATGCTGATTCTGTGTGAGGTATCAGGCTAGGGTTTACAGTGCCACCATGCGCCCATTGGAATGTATTATAAATAAGGGAATGACTATAATATTGCAAAGGGGGTGTTGGAATGGCATAATATTTCCTCATCATTGATTCTGATCTGGAGGGATTTTTAAGCTAGATGTGGAAAGCAAGAAAGAAAGAAAGAACTTGAGGACCATATTCTATAAAGGTCCCGGCTCGAATGCTAGAGGAGGAATGGTCCAACCACTACTAAAAACAAATGTTTTTATGTGATTGAGAGACAAGGCCTACCCCAATTGCTGAAAAAAGACAGTGCTAGAGGATTTATGTACTAAACTATGCTTAACAAATTGTACAGCGGGCTAATTCAATCGTAAACTTTCAATTCTGTCTATTTTGATGATTTTGACAGAAAATAGCTGATGTGGAGGTAAAATAAGTGATTTTCAACCTAAATTGGGAAGAAGGATTACATTGATTGATCGTCAAAATATTTAGGACTAAAATAACCAAATTTAAAAGATTAGGAATGATTTTTTTTTGGTCAAAGTTTTGGAATTAATTGGCCACGTGTAGTAATAAGGATTTTTTGGACAATATTGTCCCTGGTTTTGTTGCAAACGTTTTAGAGGCTGTGCATTTTTACAAAGGACTATAATGGTTAGCTACAAAATTCAGCACATACATATTTAAACTGCACATATTTTTGTTTACGGACAGCTACCAATTCCAAATTAAAAGTAAGGACAAAACTTACAAAACTAAAAGAAGAGAGAGAGAAAATAATTGATTTGCTAGTTCAGTCCTAAACCTTTTCATATTTTACCAATTGAATTTATTTGGCTAATTTTGATAAGAAATTACTGGCATGAACGTCAGCCATCCCACGTGGACAAGATTTAATAATATTTTAATAATATTTTGATTGATTTATTCATTTTTTTTACTTCCTTTTCTTCTGTTTTCCTTTACTTTTTTTTTCTTCCCTTCTTCTCGGCATAGGTCGCTGGCCCGGCGACCCTCTCTTGGGGCTGCCTTCGCCTAAGGCTGCGAGAGGGAAGAAGGGAAGAAAAAAAAGGAAAGGAAAAAAAAATAAAAAAGTTAAAAAAATAATAAGATACTATTACATTTTGTCCACCTCGGTGCTGGCCGCACCATGTAGGATGACTGGCATTCACGCTAATGGTTTTCGGTCAAAATTGGCGAGATGGACTCAGTGAGAAAAGTTTTAAAAATTTATGACAGAATTGATTAAACTGTAATTGGTTGAGTGATTTTTGGACAATTTTTCCCATAATGAACCTGTACGGTGCATGAGTGAGGCTCCAATTCCTAGGTTATCGGTTAAGCAAACCCTGAGCTAACGGAATCCACCGGATCTGAAAACTACAGAGGACCCTTCATCACATTTATCCTAAATGATGCAAGTTCCACACAACTTTCGCACCGTGCTCGGTTTCGATTCATCCGCCGCATCCTCGATGCGACGCTACATTCCTCTCTGCGTTCATCTGTCCGATCCTAAACACGCGTCGGCCACCAAACGCTCGGGGCGACAACTCACCTTGGGTCCCCGACCACGAACAAAGCACGTGCCGAGGCATTTCCTTGAACCAGCGAGGGGATTGGTTAGTCTCGCATTGATGGCTATTGCCCCCACATGCTACGGAACGGCCCTTTCTTGGCAAGTCACAGGAAGCGCCTCGGGAGAGAGCGGCTGCAAATTTTATGCCCTCTCCGAAGGGGTGGGGGGAAGTACACTTTCCCTATTTCGTGCTCGTGTGAGTTCATCCCGGTACGTAAATATACTGCGCGCATTTGTACTTTTTCGCCGCCTTGGTTGCCCACTGTTTCTGTATTTGGCATGGTGGGTGTGGCGAAATGATGAGTAAAAGACTCATGGAGTGGAAGGAGGATTGGGAATAGACTGAAAAGTTATGATCACTCTCCTTCCTTTATTTTGGCTTTGCCTTGAAGATGTGAAGTGAAAAAAAAAACGGCAATAAAGAGACTTTTGAGCGTGTCTTGACGTGCGTGGGTTCCCATATTTTGCATGGAAATAAAGGGTTTTGTACTTGGCAGTGCTAACCCTCATCTAAACGGATCCAGATCCCTTGCCCGGGTGAAATTCGGCAAGCGTATCCCCACAATCACATCAAATTGTTGTTAGCTAAATTATTTTTTTTGAGTCATTTTTGAGTTAAATCAATCACAAACGTTCGTTCAATCAACGGACGGCTGTGATGCGCCCGAGCACCCCTGTCTCTTTTGCGCCTAGGCAGGGGATCCACACCCCAGCTAAACATATGTGTTTTGAGTGAGGCTTGAGAACATTTGTATCGGATGCTCATCTGAGATTAGACACTGAGGCTGCGTTTGGAGACACTTTTGGGGGAAAATCCGTGGGAAAAGACAAAGGGCTTTATGTGTGTTTTTTTTCTTTTTAGATTGCACGTAGTATTTAGTAAAATGTAATTTAAAAAGCACACCGGAAACAACTTTTATAAAAATGTTCATTAGGAAAATACTGCGGCTCGTAAGAGACTCTAGTTGGTTTTCTACTTTAAAAAATTTGGCAAACCTTTCCAACAGAACTCGTTGTCGGCCAGAATCTGACCTTGCCCGAGCCCCTTGCTGGCGATGCGCGAGTGAAGAACTTTCCAGACTGATGAAAGGTTAGCGAGGACAAAGTTGGAAGAAGAAGAAGGAAAAATGTAATTTTTTTTTTATTTATGGAAATGCTCATAGATCAAAGCATTTTAGGATTTGCCTTGAGTTCGAGGACTTTGGAAATGCAATTGCATCTCCCCAAGAATTCTCCAAAATATTTACCAAATGATATTTGGATTTTTCGAGGGGCTTTTAGAGGCTTAGAGCCCAAGGGGCCAGTGGGAAAGTGGTTCCTAAAAACGCACCGCATTAGGGTTAGGGGTATGAGTGAGCTGAAAAACCACTTTCAATTCTTGAATCCTCTTATGTGCATGTAGATCCAAGTCATGTGTGCCAGTCTCGTGCGCGTGCTTATCTCTTGCCCGTCTACTCTGATTTGTCGCTTTCCATTGCCTTACAGCTTCGGGTTTCCTGTATAAGTACGGATTCTCTATTTTTCATTTGGAAGTATGAGTCTATGAGAATCGCCATTTCATATCTCTTGTCTGGTCTCTAATATGATTTTTCTCTTCGCCTGTCTAAATCTTAAAGAGGTGTCTTTAACAGCTGGGCTGATTAACTCTGAATAGATTCTTCGGTTATTGGCTGAATGGGGCCAAGTTAGACTAGGCCCAAGGAGCACACCACCTTTCATTTCATTTGATGGCGACGAGCCCATTCCAATCAAATGCATTTCAAAAATCAGTAGATTTTCTTAATCTAGCCAGCCGAAGAAACAAAAACACAAACCCACATTTCCTAGACACCCTTCTAGTTCTAGACATGTCACATTTCATATGTCATAGCCGGTCGGATTTCCCCTATTATGCATCGATGAAAGCTGATCTTATGAGGGCTTTTGACTCAGTGAGATGGGATTATTTGCCTCAAGTGATTCGACTTACTGGTGTTCTTGACCAGTTAATGCAAAAATGGATTACAGCTGTTTCATTCTCTTTTAGACCGAAAGTAGAATCTTTCATGGGCTGATATTTCCTTAGCTGCTTGCAATGATGAACGACGCGTTGTTAATTCTCCATATTGAGTGGCTTTAAAAGCGGGGGTGTTTACGTCTAGTTAAATATCTTGGCCTACCTTTGATATAAGGTTAGAGGCAAAGAATGTAAGCCTTCGGTGGAGGGCTATCACTTCAAGAATGAAATGATGGACGGTGAGGCTTAGGCATCTTCCGCATGCTGGTCGGCTTCACACACAAAAAAAAAAAAACACCTATTTAGCTATGAAAATTTACAACGACAAAAATTCGTCGCTAATTTGTGAAGAAAATAGCGACGAAAAAATCAATTTGTCGCTATTTGCTACGCAATTAGCGACGAAATAAATTCGTGGTTAATTAGCTACGAAAAATTTTCCGTTGCTAATTTCATAGCTAATTAGCTATGAAAAAAAATTTTCGTATCTAAATTCGTGGCTAATTAACGACGAAAACATCGACCAAACAGTTTCATCGCTAATTAGCCACGAAATTTGCAACGAGAAGTTGATTTCGTCGCAACTTCACAAAAATTTTCTTTTTTATTTAAATTGTATTAGCAAATTTTGAGACGAAATAAACTTTTCATAGCAAATTTTGCGATGAATTGTTGATTTCGCTGCGAAATATTGACAACTAATTTATTCATTTCAGAAAATTTAGCGATGAAATCCCTTTCTTGTCACCAAATATTTTTTATTATTTGCAATTTAGCAACAAAAATGGCTTCGTCGCTAAATTTTTCATTTTATTTAAATTATATTCCCCAATTTTGCGACGAATTCATGATTTCGTCGTAAAATATTGACAATTAATTTATTTTTTTCAGAAAATTTAGCGACGAAACACTATTTTCTTCGCTAAATTACCGTAATAAATAAAAATATTAATAACAAAACACGAAGTTTGTCGTTAAATTAGTGACGAAGAAAATATTAATAACAAAACACGAAGTTCATCATTCAATTAGCAATGAATGGTTTCTTCGTCGCTAATTTAGATGAAAAATCAAAATAAAAAGATTATTTAGTGACGAATTGGCCTTTCATCGCTAATTATTTTGAAAAATAATATTTAGCGACGAAAAAGCCAATTTCATCGCTAATTATCTAAAAAAATAATGTTTAGCTACGAAATACATTTTTCGTTGCTAAAATAAATTAAATAAAAAATAATTAAATGAAAAAATTATTTAGTCGAAATTCACGTTTCGTCGCTAATTATTTAAAAAAAAAATATTTAGCGATGAAACCGCAAATTTCGTCGATAACTATTTAAAAAATATTATAATTTTATGAAAATTAAAAATAAAATTAATTAATTAGTGACGAAACATGCATGTCGTCACTAAAATAAATTAAATAATTTTTTTTATTATTTAGCGATGGAATAACCAATTTCGTCACTAGTTTTTTTTTAAAAAAAAATAATATTTAGCAACGAAATGTCATCGCTAGTTTTTTTTAAAAAAATAATATTTAGCGACGAAACATTCATTTCGTTGCTAAAATAAATTAAATAAAAAATTATTTAGCGACGAAACTGGCATTTGGTCGCTAATAATTTAAAAATAATAATATGTAGCGACAAAACATCCAATTTCGTCGCTAATTATTTTAAAAAATAATATTTAGCGACGAAATATGCATATTTCTTTGCTAAAATAAATTAAATAAAAGATAATTCGATGAAAAATTATTTAACGACGAAACAGCCAACTTCGTCGCTAATTATTTTAAAAAATATTATTTAGCGACGAAATGCATGTTTCATCGGTAATTTATGAAAATTAAAAATAAAATGAATTAATTAGCAACGAAACATGCATTTCGTCGCTAATAATTTAAAAATAATAATATTTAGCGACGAAACAGCCAATTTTGTTGCTAATTATTTAAAAAAAAATAATATTTAGCGATGGAATATGCATTTCGACACTAAAATAAATTAAATAAAAAATTATTCGATGAAAAAATTATTTAGTGAAGAAATTGCCGTTTCATTGCTAATTATTTAAAAATAATATTATTTTGCAACGAAATATCCGAGTTCGTCGCTAGTTAAAAACAATAATATTTAGTGACGAAACACTTGTTTTGATTCTTTGGGATCTTTGCTTTCTTCAAGCGGTGAATGACTTAAATAAGAAATGCTTATAATACGTCGTTTAGCTTAGCTTATTTATGGGGCATGTATAATTTATCCCTTTTTTCTTACTAATTATGTGTAATTACTATTACTATTATTATTATTGCGACGTATGTTTTCTTATTATCATTATTACTATTATTATTAATAATATTATTATCAATATTATTTGTTATTATTATTGTTGCTGTTGATTATTATTATTACTATTGTTATTATTATTGTTGTTGTTGTCGTCATTTTAGCAAGGTATGGAATGTATCGTAATTCAATAAGATTCTACAAGATCTAGTTTCGTTCGAGTTTTGGATTCTAACCAATTGAAAGGGTGTTCCGATCAATTCAAAGATCATTTTGATTCGATCAGTAATGATGATTCGAAATATCACACATTGATCAATTAAAGAAAGATTCAACAACTTCAAAAAAGTTCGATTTTTTAGGATCCTTCCCTTCTTCAAACGGTGAATGATTTAAATAAGAAATACTTATAATATGTCGTTTAGCTTGGCTTATTTATGTTATTTTTTATATTCTATTTTCTATTAATTTATAATAATTCTTTTTAATAGAAAATATAAATAGAGAAAATATTCTTAAATTAAAAAACTGAATATATTATTAATTAAGTAAAGATTACATTAATAAGCCAAAATGATGAGCAATCAATTTATTTATTTCTATTATCCTTTTTCCTAAAGTGGAAAGCAAACCTTCTTTTCAATCTTATATATGCATGAATATGTGTCAAGATCTCTAAATGCTTGAATATGTGTCGAAATCTATATAAATTTTCTTGTTTATTCACTAGAGGCAAGGATGAGGTCGTTTTTTGATGAATCTTTTTTTCGTCGCTAAAATGGCGACGTATCTATTTTTCTTTGCTACTTGAGCGACGAAATTTTGACTAGGATAGAATTTCAAATTGAATTTTTGTTTAAATTCCATTTCTTTCAAAAATAAAACTAGAAAGAAAATATTTAAAATAAAGAGAATAAATAAAAAATTTAATAAATTAATAAATTGAAAATATATGAAAATAGAATATGAATAAGAAAAATCAAATAAATCAGCGACGAATCTGACTTTTGTATATAAAAATTAAATGTATGATATTGTCATTGTCATTATTATTGTTTTTGTTATTATTATTATTATTATTATCATTATTAGTGTTGTTGGTTTTGTTGTTAATGTCGCAAAATTAACGACGACATTTGTCATATTTTTATAATAGAACGTTGCTAATTTCGTCACTAGTTGTCGACTAAATCATGATTTCGTTGCCAATTTGATAGAAATTTAAATGAAAAAGGAAAAAATTTAGCGATGAATTAGCGTTTTCGTCGCTAATTTGATAGAAAAAATAAAAAAATAATTTTAGCGACGAAAGACCATTTTCGTCACAAATTATCCCCTTTAAATTTAGCGACGAAAATCGTTGTTTGTCCCTAATTAGCGACGAACAGCCACTTTCGTTGCTCAATTAAAGCTGTAAATAAAAATTTATTAAAATGAGCGATGAATCGCCTTTTCCGTCGTTAATTTGAAGATGTCACTGGTGCCAGATGTTCATACTCCCTAACAAAGTTATTATTGAGATGCACTTGTGAATGTGTGAGGCGATGGAAGTTCTCACATTAGGGATGTAATGGAACATGTAGCGATAAATACATACTAGTTAGTTCACAACTTATTGATTTAACTTTTAAGAGAATGCGAATCTAATTGGATATTATATCGGATTTGGGATTATCTTGATGATATCTCAGGTGAATCTATTGGGGTTTCTACGGATAGAGCAAAAATGCAGAGGCCATTAAAAGGAATAAAAGTAATCATGAGATGATATATGTCCTTGATTAAGGAACTTTCTTTAAGAGGGTCTCTATTTGATCCTTGGCACGAGTAAAATCATGAGATGATCTTTTCGCACTTGATTAGTTGTCTTTGCAATAGCTTCCCGTCGACGCATTACTATTCGACTGCATGACACTTTACAAGCAAAAGACTATTTTAGGCTTTCAAATAAAAGCAATCAACTAAGTGGGTTGCGCGAATAATTGCGCGATTTTTAGGTGCACTTAGCACTTAAATTTTAAGTTTAATTATTATTGCGTCCTAGCAAAACATCCGATTATTTCTCGTGAAACTTCATGAAGAAATATTAGAATTGCTATATGAAAACCTCATTTCGAGACTTAATTGTATCTTGAAGGATTTTTACTCGTAACCACTGACAACGTTGTGAGATAAATAATTTTTTAAAGAGAGTGTTATTGCGCATCAAAGTATGATTTCATTTTTCCATTCGTTCACCGTATTCTCAACACTGCAGAGATTCATGCTTTGGTACGTTGGTCGAAGAGAATGCGCAAGGGCAGTAAAAGGGGTACCTCGTAGCTCTAGTCCAAAAGTGTCCTTCCTTTAGTATATATGTCGATTAAATCAGGGATTCGATCCAAGCTTTGTCCTATGGTCTTCAGGCAAACAGACCGACCAAATCTTTCACGTCGTGGCTCCTTGGCTACCATCAAAGGAAGAGAAGAAGTAGTTCGTTTCGATGCTCACCTTCATCCATGATCTCTTTAGATTAGATTGAACCGTGGTGCCAATCTTTACTTAGCAATAATATTGGTCATGAGATTCCTTCTTTGGTAAATTTTCAAACACCAATGCATGTTCAATTTAATGGGAAAATTATTAAAAAATTCTTTAATCTATTATAATTGTGTCAATTCAGTTCTAATATTTTTTTTTATTAATTGAGTCATAAACCTTTTACAGTTATGTTAATTCAATCCATTTTGCCAGTAGACCTTGACGTGCACAGTTTTTAATGTTATTTAAATATTTTTCCCTTTTTTTTATTTCTTTTTTTTTATGCTACTAATGTTGCAGTGAGCTCTGACGACCCTCAACTTGCCACGCTGGGGCCATGGTTGCTATGGGCGAAGCTACCTTTGCCTGCGGTCGGCGAGGCCCTGGTGAAGGCGGCCATGGCCTCGCCAACGATGTCCATGGCCCTGGCAAGGCCAGTCTGAGGCCGCGCAGTCCTTGTCGGCAGCCGAGGAGTTGTGGCGGCCCTTGGTGAAGGGCTATCACTTCAAGAATGAGATGATGGACGGTGAGGATTAGGCATCTCCTGTATGCTGGCGGGCTTCAACTTATCAGAACCGTTATCGTTAGCATCACAAATTATTGGTGCCAGATGTTCAAACTCCCTAAAACTTTGACCCCAAAAAAAAGAAAAAATATCACTAAAACAGCTATTGTCGAGATGCACGTGTAAATAAGTTAGGCGAAAAAAGCCCCACATCAAGAGCATAGTGAAGTACGTAACCGTAGAATATATTAGTTGACTCATAATTCGTCGGTCTAACCTTTTAAGAGAACGTGTACCTTGAACTCTAGTTGAAAAATTGTTCCTTGGGTCGAGGAAAAAGATAAGTGAATAATACCACTTATGCTTGCTCTTCGACAGCATGCTTTGCTTAACTCGATGATAAGCTGAACATGCGATTCCTTTTGTCCATCTTAAGTACATATATGTTTGATTAGGTCAGGGATTCGATCCAAGCTTTATCTTCTATTCGTCAGGCAAACAAACCAACGCAATCTTTCCCGTTGGCAGCTCCTTGATGGTGCTACCATCAAAGGAAGAAAATAAGATTTTTTTTTTCGATAGACTAATAGTACTGTAGATCCACACATTATTACCGCGTGTTTTTCATAAAGCGCTTATTAATTAAAAAATCGTGAGGTAAAAAGTAATGATATATTTCTAACTGTCGGTATAGTATCTCTCCAAAGAACTAGATCATGCTTGGGGAAATTAACCCTGTTGTATGGTTTCATTATTGTGAGGATTTTCATTCGTGCATGGAAGGACAAAATCTTTCCATCTTGTCAATCCATTCTATGCAACACTGTTGGGAAAAATTTAAATTTAATTAAATCACGTTATTTTCTCACTATTAAGTTGAAATATATTCATGGAAATAATAAAGGTTTCGGTTGTTGGAATGAGATTTCCCACTCCTGGTTGATATTATTTGCCTTTTTAGACTAATTAATTTGTGAAAAGAAAAAAAAATGCCACATAAGGTTTGTTTTTATTATAATTGAATAGACTCGCGTAGTAATGCCTCCTGCCACAATCCCGTGTTTAACGCATTAGGATAAATTCAAACCCCACATTACACGCATCAAGGTCAAATGTGTATACATACTCGTAACTTAGTCAGTTAAAGGCCAATCTCAAAGAATTACTCAATTCATCATTCAAAGTGCATATTCCGGCCTCCAAGCCTCAAGTCTCAATCATTGGACCACGTGCCACAACTCAGTCATTTAGTCACATTTAAACTTCATGATCGAGTATAATAACTCAAGCAAGGCAATCTAGTCATCGGATTCCAAGAATCACTCATTATTGCAAAAACCACTAGCTACACAATCAAGTCGTGGTTCATGGCCAAGCAATTCCGATTGCACATTTATTCTTGAGTATTTATAAATTTCAGCCACCTTGCCCCATTTCACTCATGTATTTCATTCTTGCACCTCATAAGGCCGAATGCCATAAGACGGTCAATTTCATTCGTCACGCCATCCACAATAGCAAGCTAGAATTGAACATACACCAGGATACTCATAACAAGTTTCGGTCATTTCAATTAGTCATTTACTATCGCTTTATGTGCATTTTTGATCTCATAGCCATTCGAATTTCTCGTGACCCTTACTCAAGCACTACTAATTGAGGCAATTTTAAGTCATTTGCCTTACCAAATAATTTTCATCACAAGTTCACATAGAAATCACTCATTTTGATCAATTGGTGCTAGAATTATTCAATCTTGTACACGGCCATCCCTAGATCACGCATGCTCAGCCTTGAATTAACATGATTTAAACATATTATCAAACATTTTGACCAAGGACAAATCACCACTAGTCCAACCACCCAAGTCAGGTTCGATTTTCCAATAATACACCTCAAATCAGTCCACAAAACCATCCTAATCCAACTCTAACATGTTCCTTAGTAGCCTATAGTCCTAAGGAAGGTTTAGAGTTAACTTATCAAGTGATTCAAGCCAGCAAAACCGGTCCAAGGAGCAACAAAGTTCTCGGTTCAATTTTGGGCAGAAAAGGGTTGGTTCGGTTCTTTGGAGTTGCACAAGGAAACAACCATTAAAATCTGCCAAAAACCAACCTTAACACCATCTTTTAACCTCCCATACCCTAAGCTAAGTCTTAAGATGACTTACCAAACAAGATGGAGCTAAAAGGCCGCCCAAAAGCTCCCCAAGAGCACACGGAACATATTAGAGGAGATGAGGGACGGCGAGCGGCTTTCGGGCTCTCAGGTTCGACGGCTTCCACGGCGACGGTTGAGAAGTCTTTGGGGTGTCACTGTGGTCCACGGCCTCGAGGGCTCACGGCAATAAGGAAGAGAAGAAAAGAAGAAGAAGAAGAAGAAGAAGACGAAGAAGACGAAGACGACGAATATGGTCGTGAGGAAGGAGGAGAATGATCGGCCAAAAAATGAAAGGGAGGGGAGAGAGAGATGTTACTTGTTTTCCCCAAGCTTCCTCAAGAAGCTTTAAGCAAGTGGGGATTGATAGATTTGACACTTTAAAGAGGAAATCAAGGAAATCAAGGGATGTTGTCTCTTGCACTTTGACTAATGGAGGGGCCACCTACCTAAACCTAGTTATCTATTGTCTCATCACCATAATTCAAGAAGCCAAAGGACTATATTGCTCTCCAATTTTCGGCCAAAGAGGGGAAAGATTAAAGACCAAAAATGCCCTTACTCAATTCTAGCATGAGTAGGTCCTGGGGGCAAAATAGTAATTTCCATTGTACCGTCCAAAATTTTCCTTTTTTAATTCATATGAGATGAAGCATAAACTTAATTGATCTCGATGAGGCGACGTCCAATTTATTATCGTTGGAATTCTCGAATATCTAACATCCAAACTCGAAGTCCAATTCATGGTCAAAATCGGTTGATTATAGTCCTGTATCTCAAATTAACGGGCTGCTCTTAGGAGTTACACGTATCGACCCGTGACTATTTAAGAGTTGTTCGAGCCATGGTGGCTTTGGTTGTCATGTAATTGCGAGGGTCAATCATTAGTTCCAAAGGACGCGATCATCAAGAAGTTGGTTTAGGTTAATTTACAAATTATACGATGATCAAACGGAATCACCCGCGATCCAATTGTATAACACTGGCAAATCGTTCTAAGATCAATTTTAGATCGACCTATAATGGCTTAAAATATTTCCTCGGCAATCCTTATGGTCAATGTGCCAATCCATTGTTGAGTTTTTTGGTTCACGTACTTAAGTCCTAGTTAGCCTTTCTCCATCGGTTAATCTTCTCAAGAGTGACCAACTCTGAGTGAGATTTAACTGAAGTATACCGACGAGACATCTCATTTTTTCATACTTCAAAAATAGGTCGGATTTCAAAATGTCACAATTTCTGGCTAAAATTTGCCTACATTGGTTATTCTCTCAGAGTTTTAGGATTAAATTGATAAATATTAAAAAATATTAGGATTAACTTGGCATAATTAAAAGGATTAGGACTCAATTAATAATTATAAAAAGGTTTAGGATCAAATTGGCGCAATTGAAAAGTTTGTGATTGAATTGGTCGCTGTCGTACAATAAGTTTAGGATTTTTTGGACATTTTGCCAGAAGAAGAAGAAAAATATTTAACGTTGTTCAGTCAACTAAGGAGATAACCCTTGGAAGCATACTTCCACGATGGGAGACCTCCAAACTCTTTATATAACCTTATGGGATTTCATTATCTTTAGATAAGATGGAATATAGTTTAGCGGATACATAAATAAATGTTGAAAAAGGGTTTAAGTACACCCCAAGTGCCATAAGTTGTATATGACACTTACTTTAGTTTCAAAAATTTCAAATCGATCACTTTAGTGCTAAGTTTTTGTAACTTCAATCACTTAAGTGCTAATTTCTTTAAAAACGATCACTTTAGTGCCAATTCTAATTTAAGCTGACGCGGCTCACTGAAAATCCAACACGTGTATTTTTTAATTATTATTTGAACTGACGTGGCTCATCCGATTTGGCATTGAAGTGATCATTTTTAAAAGAAGTTGGCACTTAAATGATCGAAGTTACAAAAACTTAGCACTAAAGTGATCGATTTGAAAGTTTTGGCACTGAAATGATCGAAGTTACAAAAATTTAGTACTAAAGTGAGCGATTTGAAAGTTTTGACACCAAAGTGAGCGTCGTACACAACTTATGACACTTGAGGTGTATTAAGCCGTTGAAAAAACATATAAAGTTGTTATTTTCTTATTTATCGATTTGAGCCACTCCTACTAAATTTGGATTTTACTGACCAGCCATCCTTATCTTTCCAACACTCCCCTTCCTAGTTGGGGTGAAGAATTCATGAGAGGTCATCTTGATCATCACATTTCGAAAAGCTTTGAGGAAAGCGCCTTAGTAATATGTCAAACAGTTGATCTTCACTTATAATATATGAAGTTTCAATTGTCTCGTCTTTAACTTTCTCACAAACATGGTGATAATAAACCTTTACGTGTTTGATCTTTTCGCGAATGGCCGAATCTAAAGCACTATAAGTTGCTGCTTGATTATCACATAACACCTTCGCAGGAGTTTGCAGCTTATTAAGACACAAATCCTGCAACAATAAATGAAGCCAGACTAATTCACACGTGGTTGAAGTCATGGCTATGTACTTAGCTTCTACACTTGATCTAGCTATCATACTGAAGCAGCGTTCATCGATAAAGAACAAGCAAATCCTTGCTTAGAGAGAAAATTCGAAAATTCAATATTGATAATAATATTTTGTCATCCAAAAATATTAAAACAAGCTTATATAGGGTGTTAACCCTAATGACACCAAAACTAGTAAAATTATAAAATTACCACTAAAAATAAAATAAAATTCAAAAAATAGTGAAATAATTCAAAAGACCATCTAAACAATCTCAGATCGCTAAAATCCATCGTCAGTCAATGCCAAAGGCAATATGTATTGATCAGACGACGGTTTCGCTTCAACCGATAGAATTTGAGCCCATTTTAATATCGCTGACTCCGAATCTGAAAATTCTAGATGCATCTTCTCGACTTCTATTGAGACTTCTGTCTATCCAATCGGTCCAGAAATGCATTGCTAATATGCTCCGCATCATTCTCCTCCACTTGGGAAAAACTTATCATCGAGTTAAAATCAGAATCTGGATACAACGGCTCAGTAGACTCATGAAACAGTGACAAGTCAGTAACACTGAAAGTGTTGGATATGCCCATACTATGCAGAAGGTCTTTAACATAAACATTATCCTTGATCTTCCTATTAACTGTATAAGGTTCGTACTTCTTCTACTGCAATTTGTTGTAAGAACTAGCTAGTAACCACTCCTTACGAAGAAATACCATGACTTGATCACCTACTGCAAACCAATACTTCCATCCGTGTTTATCTGCGGCTACCTTATACTTCTGATTAGCTTCCTCCAGCTTCTGCTTGACTTCATGATACACATATACAATCTGTTTAACCATATGATCCGCTGCTACACTCTTACACGCTTGCTTAGGCAACTGTACCAAATCAAGAGTGTATTGAGGCGCCTTTGTATAAACAACAGAAAAAGGCGACATGCTAGTAGAACTATGAACTGCATTGTTATAAGAAAACTCTGCCTGGGATAAAGCAATATCCCACTACTTCGGCTTATCTCCACATATGCTTCGAGTCTTGACCACCTCTGTCTATCTATAAGTTTGCGGGTGAGTTGTGCTACTAAAATTTAAAGAAGAATCAAATAGCTTCCACAAAATCCTCCAAAAGTGCCCTAGAAATTTGCTGTCACTATCTGAAGTGATAGATTTAGATACTCCATGCAAACGAACCACTTCCTTAAAGAATAATCTGGCCACACTTACTGCATCAGAAGTATTCCTACAAGGAATGAAGCGTGCCATCTTGGAAAATCTGTCTACTACAACAAAAATAAAATTTATGCCTTTTTGGGTTCGTGGCAAACCAAGCACAAAATCCATGGACAGATCTTCCCATATACTGTCATGAATATGTAAAGGCATAAATAAACCTGTATTCTTAGATTGTCCCTCAGCAATTTGGCAAACATAACATTTCTGCACAAACCAGCTGACATCTTTACGCAATTGAGGCCAGTAAAATTGCTCCCTGACTGCAGCAATAGTTTTATCTCAATACAAATGCGCAGCCAACCATCATGAAATCGCGAATTACCTTCTCTCATAATGATGTTCGAGGATTGCAAAGTTGATTACCATGCATTAGATAAGCATCCAGAATATAGAACTCCTACACAGGTTGGCTAGCAACACACGTCTCCCAAATCTGTCTAAAATCATCATCGCTTGCATACCAGTCTTTCAGCTGCTCGAACCCCAGAATGTCTTGACTCAATGTAATCAGCAAGCCAGCCCTCCTACTCAACTCGTCTACTACGACATTATGCTGTCATGACCCTCGTGAGAAATCTTGAGATATCCCTCCCTCGAGAAATCTCGATGGGTTAATGAGCCGTCCTCTCTGGTCGGATGCCGACCTCTCTCAAGGTTCGTTACCTAAGTCGTAATGGCGGTATACGTGGTCGACCTTCAGTGCGGTCTGGTGATATGTGATACATGTACATGACAAGGAGTCACCACCAATCTTTGTAGAGGATATCATTGGGAACCCTATCGAATAGCTGGGAGCATTCTATTCAATTCTGCGGAAACCAGAGAAAAGAGATTGAGGACTATGTTACGCCAACTGACAGAGTTGACACCCTTTCGGCACCTAAGTCGAATGATTTATCTAACCTAAAATTTCATGCAAATAAGTGAGGTGCGAATCCTACATCTAAGAATTCATGTAGATAGGAATATTATCTTAGCAAACACAGTCAATAAAGTGAGTGCGCAAATTAAGGATCCAAAACATGCAGATAAATTACATGGATACAACGTGGCATCCCTAGTAAGGCCCTACTAATCTAGAGAAATGTCAATCAAGGTTCATGAGTATTTTTGAAATGATTTGCCTTTGAGGGGTAAAATCGTAATTTTGAAGAGTTTTGGGATAATTTGCCCAAGAAGAAAAAATTTATCATTTTAGATGAAATATGGAGTAAAAAGATGATGTAAATAGGATTGGTAACCAAAACCATCCATTTTCTATTTTTCAAAAATTTTCAGAATTTTTTTTTAGAATTTTAGAAGCGATTTACCCTTTGAGGGGTAAAATCGTCATTGTGGAAAGTGATGAAAAATGAAAATCGCAAACAGAAGGATTGGTTAACCACTAGACCTAAATCCTAATTTTGAGCAATTTTCACGGCTTAATCGAAATAGGAAAAACGATTTAACCTTAGAAGAGTAAAATCGTCATTTCCCAAAAAGGGACGATATTCGAAAACTCAAGCATAAGAATTGATCGCCTAACCGACCCTAATTCTTATCTTGGCATTGTCGACCTATCTCATATACAAGGTGGAGGCGATTTACCCCTAGATGGTAATATCGTCAATTTTCAAATGAATAAATAAGAAATCCCAAAAATATGATTTACCAGTTGTCTGAGGTCAATCCTTAATTTTTGAGAATTTCTGGAATGCCTATAAAATTTTCACAATTTTCCTACATTTTTTTGGGATTTTCTAGAATTTTCTAAAAAATTCATAAAATAAACATATGCATAAAATAAACATACATTTCCAACTTCAATCTGTAGGAAAAATGTTAGCAAACACTCCACCCCTTATTTCTCCAATCTGCAAAAACATTTAACACAATAATTAGGGTACGTAACTCACCTTCGAAAGCATCGACAGAAAACATGGTTAGAAAAACCAATCAACCTTTTAATCAGCTCAAGTTCTCTAAAATTCCTAACCAAAGATTCTGGTTTGGAATAGTCCCCAGCGGAGTCGCCAGTCTGTCGCGACCCTCTCGCATGATCTCGTGGGCTAATGGATCGTCCGCTCTTCTTGGACGCAAGCCTCTCCCAAGGCTCATTACCTAAGTCGCAATGGCAGTATACGTGATCGACCTTTTGTGCAGTCTGGTGACATGTGATATGTGTACATACCAAAGAGTCGCCACCAATCGTTTTGTGGAGGCTACGATAGGAAACCCTATCGAATAGTTGGGAGCATTCTATCCAATTCTGCGAAAATAAGAGAAACGGGATTGGGGACTTTATCACGCCAACTGTTAGAGTTGATGCCCTTTCGACACCTAAGTTGAATGATTTATCTAACCTTAGGATTTCATGTAGATGAGTGAGGTGCGAACCTTAAAACTAGAAGTTCATGCAGATAGAAGTGACTATCCTAACAAACACAATCGATAAAATGAATGCACAAATCAAGAATCCAATACGTATGGATAAATCACGTGAAAGTAACGTGACATCCCTAATAAGACTTTATTAGCCTAGAGAAATGTCAATCAAGGTTTAGGAGTATTTTTGACATGATTTGCCATTAAGGGGTAAAATCGTAATTTTGAAGAGTTTTGGGATAATTTTTTCAAGAAGGGCAAGTTTATCATTTCAGATGAAATATGGAGTCAAAAGATGGTGAAAATAGGATTAGTCACCAAACTAATCATTTTCCTATTTTTTAGGAAATTTTCGATTTTTTTTTTGAAATTTTTAGAGCGATTTACCCTTTGAGGGGGTAAAATCGTCATTTTAGAAAATGATGAGAAGTGAAAATTCCAAATATAAGGATTGATCGACCACCAGACGCAAATCCTAATTTTGAGCAATTTCCACGGTTCGATTGGAATAGGAAAGACGATTTACCTTTTGAGGGGTAAAATCGTCATTCTAGAGAAAGGGACGAGATTCGAAAACCCAAACATAAAAATTGATTGCCTAACCGACCTTAATTCTTATCTTAGCATTATCGACTTATCTCGTATACAAGACAGAGACGACTTACTCCCAAAGGGTAATATTGTCACTTCTCAGATGAATAGATAAGAAATCCCAAAAATAGGATTAACTAATTTTCTGTGGTCAATCCTCAATTTTTGAGAGTTTCTAGAATGTCTAGGAATTTTCCATAATTTTCCTACATTTTTGGGATTTTCTAGCATTTTTTTTTAGAATTTTCTAGAATTTTGTTAATTTTTAATTATTTTTTAAAATCATTTGGAATTTTTATTAATAAAGAATGATTCAAACCAGATAGACTTGACCCACTTGGGTTGGAACCCGGCCCAGATCCGGACCTGCGCGCACCAGATGCCTAAAACGACGTCGTCCCGTATTTTTTGTTTTTCTATTAATAGGATTTAATCCAACGGCTCCTATTGAACCACGTGGCTATTCCATGATCTTAGGATCAGATTACTAGAACCTACGATTCAGATCAAAAGCCGACTAACTCTCAGCCGTTAGATCTAATTACTTAGATCTACGGTCACGATCAGACGACTCGACTAATCCTCGATCGTCCGATCAACAGATTTATTTTTTATTTTGAAAATTCAATTCATATTAACAGAACTGATCAAACGGCTACCGAGCCAACACGTGACCTAACCTAAGCCATTGAATCTCCTGACAAATTCAAATTAGATTCTAACGATTTGGCTGACGTGGCATGCCACGTCAGCAGGTTGACCGCTCTGACCGCCACGTCATCTTTGTCTTCAACCTTGCGACTGCCACTGAACGGATGGCTATGAATCTCCGATGATGATTCCACAGTGAAACCTTAATGAAATCACAAGAAAATGGCGCCAATCAACTCGCAATAATCTCTAGTTTAATATATCTAAGAATCAGAGTATATCATCCACTAAATCACGAGCATAATACAAAATGTCGAGTACGGCCATGGAAGTTCCATTGCACGATTCACACCAAATCAAGGCAATTCAATCACAGAGCAACATTCTTAGAAGTTCGGAACACTTATCTCAAGTTCCGATCGAGCTCGCACGACCTAGATTTGTCTAAGCAAAAGTGAACAGGGCTTGGCTATGGCGGAAGGTTTGAAGACTCGATGCGATGTGTTAAGACAAAATCGATGCAAAAGAAAGATGAGATAACGGTCAGGGATGCTTGGGGAACAAAACGCACACATTAAATGCAAAGATTAAGGCCGGAGATGAGATCCGCCATTGATGCTCAATGAGAAGCTCCAAGATTGAACTCACATGTTCTCGTGGTTTCAGAAGGTGCAGCCGGTAGCAATCGCTTCCTTGAAGCTTGGGGGACCTCTTGACGACCTTTACGAGCTTTGGTTTAGCCTGAAAAGGCCTAACCGATACTTTGCAAATTCAAGCTCAAACTTTCGACAATGGCGATGGAAGGTGAGCTCTCTCTCCTTCTCTCTACTCTCTCTCTATTCTGTTTTTCTTTAGCAACGGAATGAACTCTCCCATCTTCAACAGAAAGCCCTTCAGAGGATATATACCAATTTTTGAAATTTTGCCGCCGATTGGTCAAGTGTATACCGGCTTCAATTGCACATGAAGTCACGTGCCTTTAGGTCCAAACGACGTTGGAGATGATGGGTGTGACATTCTAATTTCCAATCAACTTCAGACTCTGTAATGAGAAGTTTATATATATCAAAAGATGTATTTCAGTCGTATTTCGCTCAAATTTGATCAATTTGAGTAGACTAACCAAAGGGGAAAGGCTAAAGCGAGACGAGATACGTGGACCTAAGTGACTCGGATAGGAAATGACGCTTTGACCATAATGATTGTCGATGGGATATTTAGAACCACCAAAAGACTGATCTAAGAACGATTAAGGGTTACCATGCGAGTGTCGTCCGATTTGTAAAATTATCCTAAATCAGACTGTGACGATCGAGACCATAGGGACTAGCGATAAACTCTTACAATTACATGACAATCAAAGCCGCCATGAATTGACGAGCCCTAAATGTGATGAGAATCACGGGGTCAATACACATATAGTCTGCAAAAGCCGCCCGTCGGTTCGGGATAGGCTGGAGTTACGTCTGATAGAAGAAACGATTAGAAACGAGTCCTGAAAAAGTTTGAAATGGAAAATCAAGAATTTCAACGTCAATTGGATTGGTCGTCGCCCTATCGAAGAAGTCAGAAAAGAGAAAAACGACGTTCCGAACGTCGGAGATAAAATGACCATATTGCCCCTCAAGCTTTGAACTTAGTTATTATAATTGAAGGAAGGGCAAAATGGACAATTGAACCCCCCAAGCAGCCAAAAATTCAAGAGCAAAAAGAAGCCATTGGATCTCATGGGAAAGAGCAAGTGCGAAGTGTCAAGGATCCAAGGGCTAAGGTCATCTCACACTAAATGCTCACCTACTAATAAACTCTTTTGACCAACCTCCTCCTTCTTCTTCTCCAGTTCTGTTCTCGCCCGACTGCCCCCGACCTCGCCATTCGGCCTGTACGACCGGCTTCTTCGGCCATCCCCTGCTGCCAGTCGACCACACAGACGTAGATCCATGTCTTGTCGACGTCCTCTAACAAGAATCAGGTCATTTGGAGCACTATGGAATTCAAGGCAAGCATTCTCCCACATGCCGACAGATTCTGCTCCAGTTGGAGGTAGGTTCGGTTCTGAACCCTTTTGATAGTAGAAAAATTGAAATCTAGAGCTCAAATTTGGTGGAGATCAAGTAGACACATAGATAATTCTGTGGTAAAAATTTGAGATTTATTTGATAAGTTTTTGACCATGAACCACCCATGTATATTTCGCCCAGAAACTGCCGGAATTCTGGACCTTGGACGTCCGGCGAGTCTCGGCAACTTTTCGACAACCATTTGGCTTGAAACTCAAGGTGAGCATCCCAAACCCTTAGGTAGATGTTATAAGAGGTAGAATAAGGCTTGAATGAAGGAATTGAGGAGGATTGAAGGCTGGAAACACTCGGTTTGCACAGAACCGAAGTGAACCGGTTCGGTTCTATGCAAAACCAGTTCTATGGGCTGCAAGAACAGAATCATACGAGACTTAAATTGACTTTTATGATGTGTTAAGATGCTGGGGGTTAAGTTAGGAACGATTTGGATGGATGAATTGAGGAATTGGACTTGGAATTTTGACAAATCGATTGATTATCCTAGGTTGCGTGACAAATCGGCTTTGGACTTGGGTTGGCCGAATCCTAGGAGGCTCGAAGAGGAGTAAATTGTGTTGTTAAGCGAAAATAAGGTATTTTCTAAACCAAGGCTAGGGGGATTGGACTCGATTGGGTAAGTCGAGTGAGAAATTGATTGATTAATGGGCATTTTCCCAAAGTAATGAGTCTTAGCATGTCTTAGGATTAATTAAGGAGTTTATATGTGCCTTGACTTGTATTGAAATTGCATGTCATGTTTGGATAACAATTGATTTGCTTTGCATGCCACGAGATTGTGAATTAAACTTGAAATGCAATTGACATTACGTGTGTAAAGGATATAGATTCATGGCATGAATTATGATTGTGTCATGGCATGGCCCTGAGGCGTGTGAGACGCAGGGCGGAAGGTTGAGACCCTGATGCGATGAGGTCGCGGGGTGAAGAACGATTAGATAGCGCCCTGATGCGACGAAGTCGCGGGGTTGAGATAGCCACAGTCCTGATGCGATCTAATCGCGAGACAGAGTATGAGCTCATAAACCGTACCTGGAGATAGATCAGGACCTGAGGTGTTTACACGGGTCACCGATGACGGTCTGATGCATTTATGCGGGGCGGGCCTGATGCGATCTAATCGCGAGCTAGAGAATGAGGCAGGCAGAGGTTGATGGATGTGGTGAAGTGACAGGCCGAGCATATACATGCATTCGCTTGTGACATGAGAATATAAATGCATGCCTGTCTTATATGTGTTGTTGTTTATCGATTTATGATTGTTATACCTGCGTGTGATCATGAGTTGGGATCTGTTGAGTAACGCGACTGCCTGAGTGGACAGTCAACCTGACGTAGGCTTAGGTTTTTCTTACTGAGATGTGTATCTCACCCCTTTTGGGGAAACCTTGCTTTACAGGTTCTAGGCAGTAGCGATGTGGCCTATCAGGTTTGGGGACCCGAAGGAGATGACGACTTATTTTGATGAGTTCTCGGATAGATAGGGGAACGTCTATGTTAGGAAGTATATCGTCGTATGGGTCGACGAGGGTAAGCCTGAATGGAAGCTTCACAGGTTTGAGGCGTGGTTCAAGAAGGAAGGGGACACACAGACCATGCCGCTGAAGCCCAACGAGGTACCACCGGGCGTCATTCCCGACTGGTGCTAGACCATAGCGGAGTAGAAGCTGCCCGAGGGTTCTGTTGTAGGGTCTAGGAACGGACTGGAGCGGACACCGACCCTGGAGGATATCGATGAGCAGGAGCAGGAGGAGGTTATAGTATTGGATGCGTCCGAGGGTGACTTCGCTGAGCCGTCGCAAGAGGCAACTATGGAGGATTCAGTTGAGGTTCCGTCCGAGACATTTTCTGAGTATGAGCCTATTGAGGATGCAGAGGACACGGACGACTCCAATAGCTCTTCCTAGACGACTCCTGATGGTGATTCGATCTTTGACTGGCGACCTGACCCCATCCTTGATGGATTTTTGTGGATATCTTTTTGGCATGCTTACCTGTTGCCCTGATATTCGAGGAGTTAGTAGTCGTTGGTTGTATGTGTCGATGTATGACTTTTTGTGATGCTATCCATGTCCTACTTAGTCTGTAAATAAATATTGTACGGGGAGTTGTTGGGAACCGCTTCCGTGTGCTTTCTCGTCCATTCTTATATAGGTGGATCCTTGGGACCGTCGAGAGATCATTGTTGTTTACTTGCAGAGATGATTGCGTGCTCGCGATGAGGCGCGGGGCGTGACAATGGGCATTCTGTCCCACTCCGTTTGATTCTCCGGCAAACTCAATCTCACGCGAATTCGGGACGAATTTGAGCTGTTACTAAGAATGTCAACTATTGTAAGTCCCGCGAGGTTGACCGGCCAATTGTTCTCTACTCAGACGACGTCGAGTGGTGCCGCCGGTGTCAATTGACAGGGAAGGGTACGGGCAACAATACACCCACCATTGCTTATCCGACTATTGTCGAATTGGCCTTCAATTTGAGGATCAAAATCACCTCAAGAACTGTTCATCTATGCATAAGCTCGAGGAAGAAGATGATATTTTAGCGGACCAGTTCGATTGGTTTGACCAGGCGATCTGACCAGTCTGAACCTGTTCCGACTTGAAATTTTCAAAATTAGCCCAAATTGATGGGGAATTTTTGCAATTAAATCTCAGAATCGAACTTAGGACATGAATAATATCTAAAAATGTGATTTTGCCCCAAAGTTTATGTCAATTTCTATAAAAGCTCCAAATTTGCCTTTAATTTCAATTAGAAAAATTGTGAAATTGAAGGCTCAAATGATTAAATTGGACCAAACCACCTATGTCAATTGATTCCAAATGGTGAAATGCATTGGGTAGTGACTTCAATTTGCAGAGGCAGCCCTTGAATTGAAAATAATTTCAATTATGCCCAAATTCAATGACTAAATTGCAAAAAAAAAGTATGTAATTTTGCCCAATTTATGTAATTGAGCAATTTGTGCAAATAATTAGACTAAATTGCAATGAAGGATAATTAGATTGAATGTCAAGACCCTAAAAATGCCCAAATTTCAAATTAAAAGACTCAATTGATATTTTTTTACCAAATTCAATCATACGTGTAACAAAGAAACACATAAAATTGAACGTGAATTTGAACTTTTTATCACGTCAAAAATACAAGGGATTTAAAAGAAAAATATTTACTATTTTTTCATATTTTTGAGGCCTCAAATACTATTTTTCTTGAATTTTCAAGTATTTTCCTATTTTTCATAAATATTAAAAAATATGAAAAATAAAGAAAATTATTTTTTGTTCAAAAATGTTTCCTTAGGCTTGGCTAAGGCTACCAAAGTTGATTTTACCATTAGTTTTTAAATTTTTATGAATTTTTTATAAATTTTTCAAAAATAAACTGAGAAAGACTCATCGAGAATCAGGTGTCAACAACAAGCTTCCCATGTTCTTCTTAGGCTTCGGTTTGGCCTGCACCGGCCTAACCAGCTCCTTGCAGTCAGCTCAAGTTCTCGACGACGGGGGTCGGAGAACGAGCTCTCTCTTGCTCCTCTCTCTCTCTCTCTCTCTCTCGATTCTGTAAATCCTAAGCAACAGAATGAGCCTCCCCCTTCTCTCAAGCCCTCTAAGGCTATATACCAATTTTCAATTTTTGGCGCCGAACGGTGGGAGCTAACAGATTCCAAATGGCATGTGACCGTGCATGCCATTTAGTCTAAACGGCGACAGTGACGATGAGTAATTCCGTCAAATTCAAATGGTCTTCCGCGTGCATAAATGGATGGCCAATTTAGTCATTCTGTGAATGTTGACTCTCACGACCGGTGTAACATTGACCAATCGATTTCTTCTTCCTCCGACGGCCATTGGTCGTGATTCCGGTATTAATCGACGGAGAATGGCCTAAAGAACTAAACCTCTACCAATGTGTCTTCAATTGTGGTCGATTAATCGATCAATTTTGCCATCAAAGTTCAGCCCTGCACCGTTCACCTACATTGGAGTCTGAGGAAGAAGATGATACTGTAGCGAACCGGTTCGACCAGTCCGAATCGGTTCCGACTTGAAATTTTCAAAATTAACCCAAATTGGTGAAGAATGTTTGCAATTAAATCTCAGAATCGAACTTAGGTCATAAATATTATCTAAAAATGTGATTTTGCCCAAAATTTCATGTCAATTTCTACAAGACCCCAAATTTATCCTTAATTTCAATTCGAAAAATTATGAAATTGAAGGCTCAAATAATCAAATTAGACCTAATCACACATGCCAATCGATTCAGGATGGTGAAATGCATTGGGTAGTGGCTTCAATTTATAAAGGTAGCCCTTGAATTGAAAGTAATTTCAATTATACCCAAATTCAAGGACTAAATTGCAATTAAGTATGCAATTTTGCCCAATTCATGCAATTGAACAATTTGTGCAAATAACTAAGCTAAATTGCAATGAAGGACAATCAAATTGAATGCCAAGATCCTAAAAATGCCAAAATTGCAAATGAAAAGCCTCAATTGACATTATTTTATACCAAATTCAATCATATGTGTAACAAAAGAACACATAAAATTGAACTTGAATTTGAACTTTTATGAGGTCAAATATAAGGGAGTTAAAAGAAAAATATTGACTATTTTTCTATATTTTTGTGACCTTGAATGTTATTTTTTTGAATTTTCAAGTATTTTCCTATTTTTTAAAAATATTAAAAAATATGAAAAATATGAGATATTATTTTTTGGTCCAAAATGGTTCCTTGAGCATGGTTAAGGCCACCGAAGTTGATTTTGCAACTTTCCAACCTTTTAGGAATTTTTTTTATGAATTTTTCAAAAATAAACTGAAAAAGACTAGTAAACAATCAGGTGTCAACAGCTGCCCCTCTTTGAGAGGAATCTCGTGAGAGGTTTCACTCAAAGACGGGTGACACCCAAGTCTAAACTGACTCAACTGGGAAAAGAAAGAAAAATGAATCTCGACATTCAATCGTTCTTGTCTTACTGTTGAACGCTCTACTCATCCTGTCTGTGTTGATGTGAGAGAGAGAGATGGAGTAGAGATACTCACTTGTTACTCACCTGCCTAATGTTCGCGGGGCATACGCGGTGTGTGTCGAATTCAAGTAGATATCTAGGGACTTGTCTCTTGAGCATCCTAGGGCAGTTAAATTCTAGCCCGTTCTTTAGAGATTGTCAAAGGTTTTGATCCGTATGGTGGATCAGACCATGAATATGATCCATTTCTATCAGGAACCTATGTATGACGCACCCGTTTTTTAGGAATTGTTGGAGACTAGGCTTCCTATCCACTAGGAAACTAAAGGTGACGCACTCATTCTTGAGGGTTTGTTGGAGACTAAGTTTCCTATCCACCAGAAACCTAGAAGTGACATACCCGTTTTTTAGGATTTGTCGAAAACTGGGCTTCATATCTACCAGGAACTTAAAAGTAACGCACCCGTTCTTTAGGATTTGTTAAAAATTAGGCCTTTTATCTACTAGGAACTTAAAGGTGATGCACCTATTCTTTAAGGTATGTCAAAAACTAGGATTCCTATTCACCAGTAACCTAAAGGTGACATACCCGTTCTTTAGGGTTTGTCGGAAACTAGGCTTCCTATCCACCAGGAATCTAAAGGTGATGCACCCGTTCTTTAGGGTTTGTCAGAGATTAGGCCCCCTATATACTAGGAACCTAAAGGTTACGCACCCATTGTTTAGGGTTTGCTAAAGACTAGGCTTTCTATCCATCAAGAACCTAAATGTGAGCACTTGTTCTTTAGGGTTTGTCACAAACTAGGCTGATCCTACACCTTGAGAAATCAACGAGGGTTTATACAAATGAGGTATACCTAACTCTTAGGTTTTACCAAAAGGGCTATTCTGGGGTTTAAGGGTTACGTAGGACCTTACAGAAAGCTGGTTCTAAAGATTTTCTTCTCGACGTGTAAGACGTCATTCTGGGATTTAGAGACTCCAGGTATCCTACAGAAAGTTCAACCCTGCAAAAACTTTTGTTAACAAAATTCTTTTGGGATTTAGGGGTTGCTTGAAATCTCGTATGAAGATTATTCTAAAGATTGTCCTTTCGATAAGTGAGATGTTTTTTTTAGGATTTGGGGACTCTAAGTATCCTGTAGAAAGCTCGAACTTGTAATATCACATAAAGACAGCTCTGATGCTCTCCATTGTTGAGCAATGTATCATTCTTTGACATGGAGCTGCCATGGAGCTGCCATGAATCTTATAGAAGTTTAAACCTGGGAGTTCATTATTCATTAAAAAGATATCAGTTATCTCGAGGCAATGACTGTTATAATGCAGACAAAGCTTTACTTTGACCTATACGGTTATGCAACATGACTTGTGATGCTGGAGGTTATCCAAGACATCTTAAACATGCAAAGATGATCATAAATCCTTGTAGGGAAAATTCTGGATTAAACAATTTGAAGTTTCCAGTAAAGCTTATTTTTGCATTCTATTGTAATGTCTTTGTCAAAGAGGGCCTTTCACCGAATCTTCGACTTTGGTCTTTTATGAAGGAAGCACTCAAATTTCCTAATAACCAGTACTTGGGTTTTCGGAGCCATTCGCAACGCATACAATTCGAACGATCAGGGGGTCTTTGCAGGACCATAATATTGGGCTTGGACACAGTTTTCAAGAGGGACTCATTCTCTAAGTCAGGCCTTTTGAATGAAAGTTTTTTTTTTCATCTGCTCCAAATTTATAAGTCAAAAACCCTGCAAAATGAGAAAGAAATAATCTTTCTCGTACCTCTTCGAGTTAAGGTACACATTAACCTATGCATCTTAGTCAGAAAGGACTGCGAAGGGTTGTAATGTAGGTAGGATTGGGGATCAAGAAAGACTTGTTTTTTGGCCCGTAATCGTGAAGGGTTTAACATTGGTGATCATTGCTAATCAATCTTCAGTTTTGTCTCTGGTCGATGATTGTATGAAGAGCATCTCTAGTCTTCTTAAGAACGGGTCTAATCTTTGAAAGACCTTGTTCATCTTTTGGCAGTTGGCTATGGTTTCATTCGAGAGGTAGCCTTTTACTGCATAGTTTCTGAGAATTCTTCTTTACTTCATAAGTTGTTAGAAGCATCCAATAATCACTTGGTGTTCCCAAAATCATTCTTACGATTTTCGGCATTTCAATGAGCGTCAGCCCTGTTCTTGTCGGGCTTTTTGTTTCTCTCTTTTTTTTTTTTAATGCATAGAGATTTGGCTTTTTCTCTTCTTGATTTGGCTTTTTCTCTTCTTCTCTTTTTTTTGATCCCGCCTTTTCCTTTTCTTTTTCTAGGAACTAGGATTGTTGATGATCATGCAAGGTATGTGACTTGAGTCTCATCCCGTCTGGATGTTTTGCTTTGAAAGTTTCATGTAACTCTTATTTCTTGAACTTCTCTGTTTGCGAGTGTCTTTGCCACCTTCGCCTTGGTGTCGTGCAATAATCACCAATGGGGGTATATGAAATGAATTCGTAGGCTCAAATTGGCTATGCAACGGGTATAAGTGCATAGGATAGAGAAATGAATGTCTCTTCATAATTTTAATGGCGTCTGGATCAATGCATATCAACATACGAAGATTGATGTTAGTCTGAGAAAAAATATTTCTAACAATTTTCCTTTCCAAGCTGCCAAACTACTTCTACATGACCCCAATGTGAGGCGGCTCTTGATAAGGTTAAGAAATGAAGATCACCATTCAAAGGGTTTATCAATGATCACTTGTGGTGTTTATGGAGAAGAATGAATGCCTCTGTCATCCCAATCCGGGTAATTGATGCGAATAGCCCTTACATCCCCGGGTTCATGCTTTTCTATCCTTACAGTTTTCTCATCTTTCTGGTGTGTATAGAACATGCTTGAATTAGGTTTGCCTCTTATTTGAAGAAACATTCCTGCTAGATAGCCTAAACAACTCTATTTTGAAAAAATCATTTTATTTTTCTCCAGACATTTTACCTCACAGGGAATTAATGACACACCATGCATGCTTCGGCTATGTTTGGATAACCTCTAACCCTAATATGTGTGCAAGAAGTGCTAGAAATTTTTCTTTTGGAAGCATGGTTCATTCCTAAGTTTGACCACACGCATGTTCATCTTTAACTTCTTCTTTCTTACAAGAAAGTGAGAAATTTTACGGTATTTCTCCATTGTTGTCTTTTGTCTTCATCGGACATCCATGTATGAAGAGAACAGAAATTTCTAGTGAGTGAAAGATATTTTAACGTTTGATGGAACAGCTACATATCACATGATTCTACATGTCAGGGACCATTCTGTTATTAGTTCCATTTGAACGAGTTTGATTCTGAGTTCATTTCTTGAAATCCTGCAAAACATAACACATGCCATGTATGCATGGATGCATGATATGCCCATGTAATGATTGCTAAGGTAACTCGAATCGTTTTGGAGAAAGTCATGTGACCATCATCTGATTTCATTTCAAGAATAATACTTCTTCACATCATCTAAGTTTACAGGATATCCCAATTCTTCTCCTTCAAAATTTAAAAGAATTAATGCCCATTCCACAAAGACTTTCTTGACTACATAAGGGCCTTCAAAATTCAGGGTAAACTTGCCTCCCAGATGAGTAGCATTCAGCATAGTTTTCTTCACCACCAAGTTATCTACCTTGAAACTTCTGGATTTAACTTTCCTGCTAAATGACTTAGCCACCCTCTTTTGGTAGTTCTGGCCATGAAAAATCGCTTTAAGATGTTTCTCGTCTATCAGATTTAACTGTTCATATATGTGTTTGATCTATACTGCCTCCGAGAGTTTGACTTCTGACAATATTCTCAAAGACGGAACCTCAATCTCTACAGGTAGAACAACTTCCATTCCGTTTACCAAAGCATAAGGAGTTGCCCCAGTAGAAGTCCTGATCGAAGATCGAGATGCCATTAAGGCAAAGGGTAGCCTCTAATGTCAATCCCTATAATTCTCGGCAGTCTTAACCAAGATCTTTTTGATGTTCTTGTTTGCCGCTTCTACTGCTCCATTCATTTGTGGGTAGTAAGGGGAAGAATTAAGATGTCGAATGTCAAAGTGATCTTGTAGATCATCGACAATCTTGTTGCTTAAGTTGGACCCATTGTCTGTGATAATCGCCCGAAGGGTACCATATTGAGAAATTATATCTCTCTTGACAAATCTTGCCACACTTCTCGCAGTGACATTCGTGTAAGAACTGGTCTCTATCCACTTTGTGAAGTAATCAATTGCAATTAGAATGTAGCGATGACCATTCGAAACTGTTGGATTGATAGGCCCTATCATGTCTATTCCCCACTAGAGAAAGGCCGAACTTCAGACTTCTGATAAAGTTCGTTCGGGGGTGCACTAATATTATCTCCGTATACTTAACGTTGGTGGCATGAGTTGACATGTTGACTATAGTCTGATTCGATGGTCATCCAATAGTAACTGAGTCGCATGATCTTCCTCACGAGGAGATGGCCATTCATGTGCGAACCGCATATTCCTTCATGGATTTTTCTCATAAGAGTACTTGCTTCTTTAGCATCTACGCATCTTAACAGAGTAGAATCAAATGACCTTTTGTACAAGGTTTGTTCATTGAGAAAGAATTTACTATCCATGTTAGCTATTTATCTTCGATCTCCTACTTGACATCTATTAGGAAATTCTCTCTTCAAGAGATAATTCTTGATATCGTGGTACCACGGCTCTCCATTGAACTCTTCTTCGACCAGCATACAATAAGTTGGTTTTCTGGTTATATCAATCCTCAGTGACTCTATTTCTAATCCATCAGTTATTTGCAGCATGGAGGCCAGCGTGGCCAACACGTCTGCTAACTGGTTCTGCGCTCATGACATGTATTCAAATAACACTTCTTCGAATTTAAGTATCAATTCTTCCAGGTAATCATGATAGGGGATGAGTTTTGTGTCCTTTATTTTCTACTCTCTTTGTGTCTGAAAAATAATGAGCATAGAATCTCCATAAACCTGCAATTTCGGTACCTCAATGGAGATGGCCAACTGTAGGCCTAGAATGCATGCTTCGTATTCTGAAATATTGTTGGTGCAAGGGAAAGTTAGTTTTCCTACAACATGATAATGTTGACCATCAAGGGATATTAGCACTGCCCCTACGCCAGCTCCCAACAAATTGACAGCACCATCGAAATATATGACTCATTTATCTTCTGTCAGATTCAAAACTTGTTCTTCTACTTTTGTTTGCCAAGAAGATGTGCAATTTGGGCATTCTCTACCAACATATCAGCTATGGCCTTTCCTTTCATAGACTTTTGTGGGGAGCTTTTGATATCAAATTCAGACAACGTTACTTGCCATTTTGCCAATTTTCCTATCAAGATGGGCTTCTCTAAGAGATATTTGATAGAATCATTTTCTGTCACCAGATGAATGTAGTGGTGTAGGGTATACTGTATCAATCTGCGAAGTACCCACACTGCTGCCACATAAACCCTCTCAACAGGTACATAATTTGCTTTAGATGAAGTGAATTTCTTACTCAAGTAGTAGATGACTCTCTCTTTACCATCCACAAGGCTTGTTTGTGCAAGTAAGACTTCCAAAGATTCTTGATGTATAGTCAAATACAAGGTCGAGGGATGACCTGGGGTGGGTGGCACAACTATTGGTGGAGTGGCTAAGTAAGTTTTGATCTTTTGGAATGCATGGCTGCATTTTGCATCCCAAGTCACTTTCGCGCCCTTTTTGAGTAGTTTGAAAATCGGTTTAGCCACATCTGATAATTGATGAATATGGTGATGTAGTTTAGCCTCCCTAGAAGACTTCTCACTTCCTTTACCGTCGAGGGAGTTGCTAGATCACGAATAGCTTGAATTTTCAAAGGGTCAATTTCAATGTCCCTGTTACAGACCATGAATCCAAGAAGTTTCCCATATTTCGCCCCGAACACACATTTATTGGGGTTGAGCTTCAATTTATATTCTCGGAGTCATTCAAATAGCTTCCTTAACACTTGAATGTGATCTTGTCCTTCCTTGGACTTGGCGATCATGTCATCGATGTATACCTCGATCTCTTTATGGATCATGTCATGAAATAGGGTGACCATAGCTTTATGAAAAGTTGCCCCAGCATTCTTGAGTCCACAGGGCATTACTTTATAATAAAAATTTCTCAAAGGGGTGGTAAATGCAGTTTTCGGCTTGTCATCCTGTTTCATGAGGATTTGGTTATATCCAATGAATCCATCCATGAATGAGAATAATTCGTATCCTGCTGTACTATCTACTAGCACATCGATGTGGGGAAGTGAAAAATCATCCTTTGGGTTTGCTATATTCAAGTTCCTATAATCCACATAGATCTGGACTTTGCCATCTTTTTTCATGACAGAGACTATGTTTGTAATCCAATCTGAGTAAGGGATAGCCTCAATAAAGCCCACTCTAAGAAGTTTCATTACTTCTTCTTTAATTTTGTCTTCTAACTCAGCTTTCATCCGTCAGCTGCCTTGTCTCACTGGTCTAACACTGGGATTTATGGGTAACGTATGTTCCACAATTCTTGGATCCAAACCCGGCATATCAACATATGATCACATAAAGATATCTTGATACTCTTTAAGTAATTCTGTAAATCTAAGCCTTTCAGCTTGGGATAGATATCCACCAATCTTGACCTCTTTGATATCTGTAGCATCACCCAAATTAATGACTATCGGCTCTTTTGAAGTGGAAGGTGTCGAATTTTTTAAGGCACTCCAATCTCTACGGATAGCTGCGTAACCTTCATCTGCGTCTTCCTCAATATAGCAGAAGTAATCATTTTGGTGATCTGGTTTGTTCAATAACCTAGTATGCATGTTTGAGATGATATGCCTGAAATGTCATGAGAATGGTTAGTCTTTATTTCATATAAAAATGGGATGCATGAGTGCGAAAAATCTTTTCAAAAGAGATTTCAAAATAAGTGCAGGCTTAAATGGAACTAGTTCTCATATACTTATATATCCTTGTTCCTCGAAAATCTTTTGAAAATCAAGAATCACATGGCAAATCAAGCCTTAAACTTCCCATATGAAAGGCTAGTATCATCATTGGGCTGATTTGTGGTTCTATATGTCCTTAATAAAACTTGTGCATTTTATTGAATGCAAAAATAGACCACATTACAAGTTATGTTGTTTGGACCAACAGTCGGAGATCCAAAGGCGTTTTCCTACATTTACTTCAAACACAAAAATGAAAAGTGCAAAGAAATGCAAGAATTCAAGTGCAGCATTAAAAGCAAGGGAGATGTTTTTTTACTCAGAAGTAGCGGCTTCCTCATCAAGCACTCTATGATGACGTTCACAGAGTCATTACCCAGAAAAGGGTTTGTTAGATTTAGTTCTGTTGACGGAGTTGTCTCTTCTTCTGACAGTCACTTAAAGTCTTTGCTGAAATACTCATTCAAAGGGCTGTTGAACATCTTAGATTTATCTTTGCAAGCTAGAGAACCAAT
Organism: Rhodomyrtus tomentosa; assembly: GCA_028455895.1. Classification (NCBI taxonomy): domain Eukaryota; kingdom Viridiplantae; phylum Streptophyta; class Magnoliopsida; order Myrtales; family Myrtaceae; genus Rhodomyrtus; species Rhodomyrtus tomentosa. The sequence continues at coordinate 41,939,448 of JAPCWY010000004.1, forward strand.
GAAGGAATCCTTTTGGTTTCTTTGGCGTCCATGGCGTCCACGGCTCTTGCCTCGGCCTGCTGTCTTAGGAGTAAAGTCACGAGTGCAAGTGTTTTGATATCTCAAGCCCATCTTATGCTCGTTGGATTTTAATTGTAGAGGAGCGTTGATTCTTTGACCATGATTGCTAAGACCTTTTATTGGGTTGAATCCATATGCTAGCAGCATTTTAGCAGGTAAAAGGTTGGCTTCAAAGATAAAAGAGGTCTTCAGTTTCACCCCCACAGGAGTGTGGAACACTACTACCAGCTCCAGGAAATGATAGCTAACTTCTTACTTAACTTCAGGTTCAATGTAGGGGATAACTTTATTATTATACACAAGGAGGTTAACTTTCCCATGGACGGTGATTACTTTCCCATCAATCACGAATCATACTTTCTGATGTAGACTTGAAAGTACGACTCTAGCGACGTGAATTTAGGGTCTCCCTAACAGGAATCCAAATGTGCTTGGCAAATCCATTACTTGAAAGTTTGTGGAGAATTTGGTTGGGCCAATGAGCACATCCAGCTTGATTTCGCCTACCACTGTTTTCCTCATTCCATCAAAGACTCTAATAGCCGCCTCGAAGATTCGAATCATTTCTTCTTTGATGTCCAAGCTTCTCAATTTAGCCAATGGGCAGATGTTAAAAGCAGATCCGTTATCTATTAGCACGTGTGCTACTCTCTTTCCATTACAATGTGCAATGATGTATAAGGCCTTGTTGTGCCCTCTCCCTTCCATGAGGAAATCTTCATCTAAAAAGCTCAATTGATCCTTAAAAAGAATTGCTCCCACAAGATCTCTCAACTGTATGTCATTGATGGTTTCGGGGATATGCACTTTATTTAGTACCTTTAGCAGCGCATCTTTATGTTTTTCTAAGTTGATGAACAAATTCAATAGAGATATTTGGGCTGGAATTTTTCTTAACTGCTCTATCACTTCGAATTCGCTAGTTTTAACAATGGATAGGAGCTTTTTCGCATCTTCCTTCGAAACCTCCTTCTTTTCAGACTCGCCTTCCCTTGGGGCGTAAAATCATCCGGACCTCATCACGACATCTACTTCTCCCGTTCCATAGTTCCAATGGACTGCCTTAGAATCATAAATTTCTATCGGCGGGACTTGTATTGTTATCGTCGTCAAGTGAGATGTCTCTGATTCAGATTCATCATCAATTTCATCTTTTGGTAGGTGAATTACTACAGGTTTCACTAGACAATCCTCTTCTTGGCTTAAGCTATCAGGCTCATCTAGTTTAATCACTACAGTGGTAGCAGTTTCAATCATTGCCACAATATCGCCAAAGCTTTCTGGGAATTATTCGCATTTCGACTGGTAGTATTTGTCAGTGTCGCTTGACTTATCTGATATTGCAAACTTCACATGTCTTATTACTCTCTTGAACAGTTCAGTCAAGCTTTGCCATTGGGCTATTAATTTCTCCATCTTGATGTATTGCTTTGTGTCATGCTTGTTAGTTATCGTCTGAGAATGACCGCACGATGTCAATTGAAATGACATATCTTCCATCTTCCTTGAGAGATCATTCACTTGCTCTTCTATGAGCAGGAAATGTTTCGATATCACTCAGTTAAGTGATGATTCAGGTTCTTCTGTAAATGGTTCTATCACTGTCTCCATGATTTCTGATTAAACAGGATCAACCATATCTCCCCATCCATCAGGAATGATATTCTCCATTCTTTGGAAGAAATTGGAAGGAGTAGGGTACTTCACTTTAAAATTGTACCCACTAGGATCCTTGCCCAGATTATCTACAATTTCGCCTTTCTCTAGTGCTTCGGCTACAAATCTACGATCGGCCAGGCTTCGCTTGGTAGCTTTTAATTCGTCTTCGTCAAGCTTTTTTTTTGTTTGGTAATCAGCTCTACGTCGCCTACCAAACTTTTGTGTGGGACGTTTCACATATTTTCTTGTTTGATCTCAATCACAAACTGGTTCTATTCTAAGTTCACCGAGGCTTTAGTTCCTTCAAACTCTTTGTTAGCCACGCTCGACATTATCTCTAGGCTCATCATTTTGGCAATACATAGTCTTTTTCTTTCAGCCGACACTTCTCCCTCTTTTGGATATGACAAGGCGATTGCCAAAATGTTGGTTAGCTTGGGTATATTCACCTTCAGCTCGAGGTGGTTTTCTTTTTTATCAGCAAATATTGCACCAATTGCTTGGTGATCAAGGAGTAGATTCTCTTGAACGTTCCGAGCTACATCATCGAATTTCAAATTTGATTGTCAATGAGAGCCTGAACCTTCAGCTTAAGGATGTAGCAATTATCTACATTGTGTCCTCTTTCAGTCATGTGATAGGTGCAAGTCGGTTTTCATCAAAATCATGATATTTTGCCGGATTCGCTATGGGAGAATCTTTTGCCATCAAATGTTGCTCTAATAACATTAGGAGTAACTTAGATAATGGTCTGGGAAGTTGAGAAAATTGCTTCGGAAGCTGCCTCTTCCTAGGCTCTTGTCCTTTAGGCATTGACTACGATGATCCTCCTTTAACTTGATTTGAATTAGCGAACACCTTGGGTTTATGAGAATATGGTACAAAGGCTATGTCAACTTCAGCCTCTCTTTCTTTTCTCGAGGGATATTGCTTCCCCGCCGAAGTTTCATGTGGTCTTCTTTCTCTCAAAGCCCACTCCAATCTCTCGGCCACCTTTATCAATTGTGTAAAGGTTTGGCATCCTGAGGTGTTTAATCTATCGAAGTACTCATATGGAAGCACTTTTAAGAACAAGTCAATCAAGTCATCGTCCGGGATTGGCGGTTTCACTTGAGTTGCCAAAGCATGCCATCTATGGGAACATGTTCTGATTGTTTCGCCTCTTCATTTCACTGTTCGTAACAAATCTTCCCTTGTTGGGGCCGTAACTGTGTTAAACTTATATTGCCTGAGAAAATCTTCAGCAAGATCTTCACATTCGTCGTAATCATCCAAGTCTAACTCAATAAACCAAGCCAGAACAGCACCCGTCAAACTCTCTTGGAATGTATTCATCAACAGAGGAATATAGTTGGAATAGTCCGCCATCTTACGCAGATATTATTTAAGGTGAGCCCGTGGACAACTTGTTCCATTGTACTTTCCCACAAAGTCTGGTTCTTTGTAATCCGTAGGGGTCTCTACTTTGGTGAATGGGGATATCTTGTCAAAACGGGCTAACTCATAGTCCTGACTGCTCAAGCACTCCTCAATCTTGGCTATTCTTTTAGACTCGACTTCAGTTTTCATAGCATGCTTTCCTTTCTCTTTCTTCTCAAGATTAATGACAACATGAGGTATCTTTGGTTGTGACTGGACATTTGGCGCATGAATGTCCTCTACGACATGTTGGGCACCTTCAGCTACCCCTTTGTCAGTCGTATTGGGTATTGAGGATTGACCTTAGTCGTTCAGGTTAGGTATTGCCGTCCATTTGGCTTGGGAGGCTTCCAACATGGCCTTAATCTTAGCCATAATGGTAGTCATGGTAGTCATAGTAGTCATCTGGATCTCCAACATGCCCACTCGTGGAGTTAATTCTTGCTGTTCCATCCTCGTCTTAAATCGAGTACGAAAATGATGTCTTGGTAATTTCGTGATCAGAGAGCACCTATTTTTTTTAAAAAAATAACAAGCAAGTATCTCTTTAGGATAGATAAGGAAAGTACCAGATTTTTTTAATTGCATGTTTTCTATTGACAAATGAGAAAAAAGACTACCTTATGAGCCTTAGTCTCGCTTGAGCGGTTCTTTCAATTATTTTTTAAAGAATTCATGAAATTGAAAGAAGCACAATCTTTGACTATAGTTTTTGATGTATCGACAAAACATGCTTAAGTAACATTTAAAACAAATGAGTATCTAAATACTAAGAAAACATCATAAAGTTCACACGTTTTACACTTGACAGAATAGTCTATCCAAGTCTAGGGCGCTTAGGGTCTAAGGCACCCTCATTGTTCCAGCAAAGATTGGATCCTTCAGTCTGAGATTCATCTCCCAAATATGACGGTGATCCCATGTCTTCCGGTATATACGGCTCTACTCCAGGCATGTACAACACAATGTAGTCAAGTACATAAGGCTCGACAAAACTGCGTCTGGTCTCCTCAAAGCTTCGGATGTATTCTGTGGAAGCTCTGTGAATATTCATCTCACGTGTCATATCATCTGACCATTTTACGTCTTCAATCTGGGAGTCTTTCAAAGAGCGTATGATGAATTCCACCTTAGCTTCGAAATGCTCCTTCTTATCCCCTGTGAGGGTCTCCCTTGGCATGTCAAATTAGAAGACACCTGTTTTTGGTGATGAAGAAATCTTTTGCAATGCCCCATACTGTCGAATAACCCTCCTTAGATAATATGTGGTGGCACTTATGAATCCTAGCAAGGGGACTGAATCTTCGTCATTGCATGCGGGCCTGACTTTACTCAATATTGGTAGTCTAAGCCGCCATCGAAGTTGTTCTGACTTTAGAGTTCTAAGAAATTCCTTCCATTCTTTAAAGTTGAACTTAGGAATACGTGTATGAGTTTTGATGAAAGTTCTAAGAGGATGGGCATTAGAGCTGATCTCAGGAAAACCCATACGGATATGAAATTGCTTTATATTGGATGTGAGCCACAGGTACAGGAGACCACTAGAGGCTCTAAAAATTTATTTCTTGCTTTTTCCAAAACGGTTGAGGGAGAGAAAAGTTTCAGCGAGGATAAGGTTTGAGTAATCCCGCCTATAACACACTTGTTTGACCAATACAACCATAATAGAGTCAAAAGTTACAAACGAGATCGAAAATAAGACAAAGTTAAAGAATTCCAAGATAAAAGCTCCACCAGATTTAGTTTCTTTACTAGTAGGGAGGTTGGGAAACCTATCTAAAAAAAGGATAGGAAAACTCTCCCAGAATTACTTTTGGCGTTTGCTTTGATTTCATTGAGGTTTGTATCCAGGAATTCAGCTAGTTGACTCAAAGGCTCAAACCCTATAGGAGGTTGGACTAAAAGGTGAGTAAACTCAACTCTGATGGCAGCGCTATATTCTTCAAGGGTAGGGGTAACTTCTAATCCTTTCACACAGAACGTCGCGGTGGTTGAATCCCAATATAGTGTCATGTCTTGGATAAAGACATGTGGACATTCAATCTTCAGCAGGTCCAACAGATATCCTAGTCGCGACCTGGCGTACTTTTGGCTAACTTCACTCATGCTGTCCCATCAGGCTAGGAGCTCAGCTCTAGGGGCCTTGAACACTTGGATGTCATTCTTTCCCATCAAGTCCAAAATATGCAAATGATTTTGAAAAATTAATTGCCAAAGATTACTTTAAACATGTGATTATGCTAATGTCATGAAATATGCATGAACTAGTTTAATTGCATATTTCAGTTAATGAAATAAAAATTAGAGTCTTTCTCAAGTGTGAAAAACCTGGCTCAAGGTCTTATTTGAATTTCAAAGAAGTGAATTATGCAATTAGTCAGAATCATCTTAGTGACTAAAGGAAATAACAATGTTACATTCCATTGGTCAAAACATCAACTATGAACATAACATATGAAATTCTTTATTACAAAAAGGATATACTATGATAGAGAGATTGAGAGGGGCTTCGAGAGGGGGGGACACTAATCAAATTTATTTTAAGACAAGAAAGCCATAAAAGGCCCATAAAATGTGGAATTTAAGTTATCCCTCCCCAAGATCTAATCTTTTTTGGGGTGATGGTTCATCAGGGTTTCCTTGATTGTATCTTTATCTTGCCCCTCTTCAGGATACTGCTCGATAATCAGGACTTCTTTCCTATTTGAACGCCTTTCAAGTCGCGAAGAATAATCTTCAGTAGGTTGGTTGAGATGCTTTAACTCTTCCAGCAATTCTCTGGTCCATGGTATAATGACTTCGGGGGTCTTCTTGGGTTTTGTCTTTTTGAGTATGATGGGCCTTGGCTTTATCTTGGTTGCATGGCGTCTTTTCTTCCGCCAAAAATAGATCACCGGTTGGTTCTCTGTGGCTTCGTTCATTTTTCGGCGGGCATATGCTTCTCTAGCTAAGCCGTTATGATACTGTCTTTTCATCTCTAGATAGTGCTTGAGCATCTCATTCGCCTGTCGCTTAAACCTAAGGTTATCGACATAGTAACTAGTCTGGCAATCTTCGACATATCCCAGCTTAAGCCCAATTAGCTCTCGGCCATGCACAAATCTAGTAAAATGCAACCTTGTGTTTGGTCCAAGACGAGTGACTTTCCTTAGATATTTGAAGGTTACCAACTCCGTCGAACTTTTAGGAAACATCGACATCCTATCTCCTATAATTGTTATTTCAATCAATCACTTGAATGATTTCAAAATGTATGCAATGCATGTAGATGTGAATAATATGCGATGTATGAACATACTATGAAATAGGAAGTAAGGAAGTACATTAAAAGTAACAGTCTTACCAACCAAAACCTCAAGGAACATGAAATATTGCCTCGTGATAATGTGTGGTTTTAGGTATACCAACTTTCCACAAACATGCGCATGAGACAAGTGAGAATATACTCTAAAAAATAAAATCAGGTGAGAGACCTACGGCGCAGGCTCCTACGATCCAAATATGGTAGATTCCTCCCTAAGAGTACCCACCTAAGAGAGCTAGATATTACCAATTTAGATTGTGAGCGGGAACAAATACGAAAGTCTCAAGTGCTATTAAACACGAGATTCTTTTGTATTCTTTCCCTATCTAAGGTAACCTAGAGATAGTTGTAGTCGGCGTTTAACCACTAGTGTATGCGATATGTCGTGATCATCACAATGCAAGGTCATGTATAGTAGTTTGTATCAAACATCGCTTTAATATGTGCGTAAAAAATAAACATACAATCCCAACTCCAACATGCAGGAAAGATGTCAATAAATACTTATTTCTTCAATCTGCAAAAAAATATCTAACACAGTAGTTAGGATACGTACCTCACCTTTGAGAGCATCTGCAGAAAATAAGGTTAGATAAACCATTCAACCGTTTAATCGGCTCAAGTCCTCTAAAATTCATAACCAAAGATTTTAGTTTGGAATAAGTTCCTAGTGGAGTCGCCAGTTTGTCGCGACCCTCGAAAGAAATCTTGAGATATCCCTCCCTCAGGAAATCTCGACGGGTTGATGGGCCATCCTCTCTGGTCAGACGCGGGCCTCTCCCAAGACTCGTTACCCAAGTCGCAACGGCGGTATACGTAGTCAACCCTTAGTGCGGTCTGCCGACATGTGATACATGTACATACCAAGGAGTCGCCACCAATAATTTTATGGAGGGTACGATTGAGAACCCTATTGAATAGTTGGGAGCATTCTATTCAATTCTGCGAAAACTAGAGAAATGAGATTATGGACTTTGTTACGTCAACTGTCAGAGTTGACGCACTTTCGCCACCTAATTCGAATGATTTATCTAACCTAAGATTTCATGCAGATGAGTGAGGTACGAATCCTACATTTAAGAATTCATGCTAATAGGAATGACTATCTTAGCAAACACAGTCAATAAAGTGAGTGCACAAATCAAGGATCCAAAACATGCTGATAAATCACATGAATATAGCGTGACAACCCTAGTAAAGCCCTACTAGCCTAGACAAGTGTCAATCATGGCTCAGGAGTATTTTTGACATGATCTGCCTTTGAGGGACAAGATCGTAATTTTGAAGAGTTTTGGAAAATTTGCCCAAGAAGGGAAAATTTATCATTTGAGATGAAATATAAAGTCAAAAGATGATGGAAATAGAATTGGTGATCAAAACCATCAATTTCCTATTTTTCGAGAATTTTCATATTTTTTCTGGAATTTTATAAGCGATTTACCCTTTGAGGGGTAAAATAGTCATTATGGAAAGTGATGAGAAATGAAAATCTTAAACAGAAGGATTGATCAACCACCATACCCAAATCTTAATTTTGAGCAATTTTCACGGGTTAATCGAAAAAAAAAAACGATCTAACCTTAGAAGGGTAAAATCGTCATTTCTAAAAGAGAGACGAGATTTGAAAATCCAAGCAAAAGAATTGATCGCCTAACCTATCCTAATTCTTAACTTGGTATTATCGACCTATCTCACATACAAGACGGAGGCGATTTACCCCTAAATAGTACTATCGTCAATTTTCAGATGAATAGATAAGAAATCCCAAAAATAGGATTGACCAGTTTTCTATGGTTAATCCTCAATTTTTGAAAATTTCTGGAATGCCTAGGAATTTTTCACAATTTTCCTACAATTTTTTGAGATTTTCTAGAATTTTCTAACATTTTTAAGGATTTTCTAGAATTTTTTTGATTTTATTTTTTCAAATCATTTTTTGAATTTTTTTTATTTAAAAATGATTCGGACAGGGTCGACTGGACCCACTCAGAGTCATGTTAGCACCTTTGACTGATTGACCGCCACGTCATCGTCTTCTTCCTCGAGTACTCTTCATCTGCAACGAACGGCGAGAAACTTCAGTGACGATTTGACAGTGGAATCTCGATGAAATCGAGCAAGACTGGCGCCAATCGACTCATCTTGATGTCGCAAGTAACATATCGCAGAATCAAACGCGATTATTCAAGATAACTAGATTAATTGAGACATGACTAGTTCAACCATGGCTATGCTAATCAGGCAATAGAGAGGACACCGAGCTAATTCATTCACATGATCGCTTCTAAGTAAATTCAAAAGACTTACCTTGAGCTCCGATTGAGCTCGCATGGCCTAGATTCGGCTAGGCGACTTTGAACAGTGATTGGCAATGGAGGTCGAGTTTGGAGACTCGATTCAATATATTCAAGTAAGGTCAACGCAAAATGAAGATGCAATTATGGTCAGTGATGCTTGAGAAACAAAACGCACACACTAAATGCAATGATCAAGGCCAGAGATAAGATCCGCCATTAATGCTCAGTGAGAAGCTCGAAGTCCTGACTCACCTGTTCTCGTGATTTCAGGCGGCGAAGCCGGCGACGATTGCTTCCTGAAACTTCAAGCAAGCTTCCCAAGTTCTTCTTAGGTTTCGGTTTGGCCGAAGACAGCCTAACCAGCGCCTTGCAGTCGAGCTCAAGTTCTCGACGACGAGAATCGGAGAACAAGCTCTCTCTCGCTTTTTTCTCTCTCTCTCTCGATTCTGTTAATCCTTAGCAACATAATGAGCCTCCCCCTCTTCTCTCAAGCCCTATAAGATTATATACCAATTTTCAAATTTTGGCGCTGAACGGTGGGAGCTAACGGACTCCAAATGGCATGTGACCGTGCGTGCCATTTGGTCCAAACGATGATGGTGACGATGGGTAATTCTGTTAAACTCAAATGGCCTTCTGGCGTGCACAAATGGTTGGCAATTTAGTCGTTCGGTCAATGTTGACTTCACAGCCAGTGTAACATTGACCAATTGATTTCATCTTACTCCGGTGGCCATTGGTCGTGATTCTGGTATCAATCGACGGGGAATGACATGAAGAACTAAACCCCCACCAATGTGTCTTCAATTGTGGTCAATTAGTCGATTAATTTTGCCATAAAAGTTCAGCCCTGCACTGTTCACATGTGCGGGAGTCAGAGGAAGAAGATGATACCGTAGCGAACTGGTTCGAATGGTCTGACTGGGCGGTCTGACCGGTCCGAACCGGTTCCAACTTGAAATTTTCAAAATTAACCTAAATGGCAAGAAATTTTTGCAATTAAACCTTAGAATCGAACTTAGGACATGAATATTTTCTAAAAATGTGATTTTTCCCAAAAGTTCATGTCAATTTCTACAAAAGCCTCAAATTTGTCCTTAATTTCAATTCAGAAAATTATGAAATTGAAGGCTCAAATGATCAAATTGGACCTAATCACCCATGCTAATCGATTCAGGATGGTGAAATACATTGGGTAGTGACTTCAATTTGTAAAGGTAGCCCTTAAAATGAAAGTAATTTCATTTATGCACAAATTCAAGGACTAAATTGCAATTAAGTATGCAATTTTGTCCAATTCACGCAATTGAGCAATTTGTGCAAATAATTAAGCTAAATTGCAATGAAGGAGAATCATATTGAATGCTAAGATCCTAAAAATGCCGAAATTACAAATAAAAAGACTTAATCGACATTTTTTTTAATCAAATTCAATCATATGTGTAATAAAGGAACACATAAAATTGTATTTTAATCTGGACTTTTTATGAGGTCAAGAATACAAGAAAATTAAAATAAAAATATTGACTATTTTTTTATATTTTTTTTACTCGAATGTTATTTTTCTTGAATTTTCTAGTATTTTCCTATTTTCTAAAAAAATTAAAAACGTGAAAGAATGAAAAATTATTTTTTGATAAAAAAAAATGGATCCTTGAGTTTGGAAAAGCCACCAAAGTTGATTTTGTAATTTTTCAATCTTTTATAAATTTTGTATGAATTTTTCAAAAATAAACTGAAAAAGACTAATAAAAAATCAAGTATCAACACATGCACACCAGATTTGTGCTACAATCTGAAAGGAAATTTCTGTAAAAACTGACATCACTGTGCATGCATATCTTTACTGATAATCTTCTGACTATTCAAGTACTTCAAAGCTTCATGGTTTGAATAAAGCACGAATTCTTTCCTAATCAGATAATGCTCTCATGTCTTCAATGCTCTTACGACAGAGTAAAATTCGTTCTCATAAGTGCTCCACTTTTGTCTCGCATCACTAAGCTTTTCATTGAAAAAATAAATTGGCTTGCACCTTGAGACAAAACAGCTCTTATACCCACTCCACTGACATCACAATTTACCTCAAATAGCTTATCAAAATTAGGTAAAATAAGAACATGCACAGTACATAATTTTTCCTTCAGAATAGCAAAACTATTCTCGGCTTCTTCTCCCCATAGAAAATCTACTTTTCTTCATATATTTTGTAATCGGGGCTGCAATAGTACCAAAATTCTTAATAAATCGCCTGTAAAAAGTAGCCAACCCATGAAAACTCCTAACTTCAGAAATTGTTTTAGGAGTAGGCCACTCTTTGATGGCTTTCACCTTCACCTCATCCACCTCTATTCCCTTAGCAGTGATAATAAACCCTAAGAATAACAGTTTATTAGTTAAAAAACTACATTTCTTAAGATTAACATACAGCTTACTAGTCTGCAAAGCTGTCAACACTTCCCTCAAGCTCATCAAATGATCCTCCTCAGTTTTACTATAAATCAAGATACAATCGAAATAAACTACGACGAATTTACCAATAAAAGATTTCAGAACCTGATTCATAAGCCGCATGAAAGTGCTCTGAGCATTACAAAGCCCAAATGGCGTCACCAACCACTTGTACAGTCCCTCTTTTATTTTGAAAGCTGTCTTCCACTCATTTCTAGGACAAATACGAATCTGATGATATCCATTCTTCAAATCCAGTTTCGTAAACCACTTAACTCCATGCAACCTATCTAGCATATCATCCAATCTCAAATTGAAAACTTATAACCCACGGTTTTCTTATTAATAGCTCTGCTGTTCGTACACATCCTCTAACTCCTATCTTTCTTAGGTGTTAACAAAGCAAGAATAACACATGGGCTCAAGCTATATTGAATATGCCCCTTACACAATAACTCTTTCACCTTCTCCATTAGAACCTCACCCTCATTAGGGCTCATCCTGTAGTGTGGAAGATTAGGTAGACTAGCACCAGAAATTAAATTTATATGGTGCTGAATATCGCGCATAGGAGGTAACCCATATGGAATCTCGTCAAGCATCAGCTTACTAAATTCCTTCAATAAAGGCCTAACTACTTCAGGCTGCTCTTCTATTTGTAATTCAGTCTTTGCCTCAATCGCTCGTTTCACTACCAACACATGAATTTTCCTGGTCTCTTTAATTTCATCTTCAAATTTCCTTGTAAAGCAACGAAATTATCCGCGGCTTGCTTTTCTTTGTACTTCAAGGGTAGCAACGTATACTTCACCTTATCTTTCACCAGATTATATTGGTTGCTCATCCCCGAATGCTGAGCATCCACATCAAATTGCCACAGCCTCCCAAACAACATATGGCATACATCCATGTCTACCACATCACAGTACAGCCTATTTTGATACTTACCAATGGAGAATGAAATTTTACAACGTTCGGTCACCTAAATGCTTTCTGCTCCAAATTTAATCCATCTTAACGTATAGGGGTTAGGATATTTCTCCACAAGTATGCCTGGCTTGTTCACTGCCTCCTTTCTAATGATATTCTCCATCATTCCATTATCAATAACCACAACAAAGATCTCCCCCCAGAATAGTGCATCTGGTTCGGAATATCTGACGGCGCTATGAATTATCCTCCTTTTTTAGGGCTAACATCATTCTACGCACTACACAGTTTATCTCCTCCTCTTCTTCATCTTCAAAACCTTTTTCCTCACCATTTGGTTCATTGCAATATTTGTCTTCTTCCTCCTCTTCCCTCATTGCCACATTTGCTATCTTTCTCTCAGGGTATTCATTAGATCGGTCCCAGGCTGATTATATCCGTAACACTTCATCGCCGCTGGTTTAGTATAAGGGTTAGGGTTCGCAGTTTTCTGTGCTTGCGCTTCCTTATCCCTTGCCTCGTTCATAGGACGCCTCTCTACTACCTTATCATCCTAATTTCGCCTTGAGTTATAGCCATTGTTGAAGCCACTCTTCTCCATTGAACTACTTGAACTGCTACCTCTGTAATTATCATAGCCTTTTTTTCCCTTTTCTTGTTGCATCAATTCTTCCTTCTTTGCTATATTCTTGGCTTCATATAAATTCCTTAGAAACTACGCTCCAATTTTATCTTGAATGAAGGGCTTCAACCTATCGAGATATTTGGCAACCTGCTATCCCTCCATCTCCAATAGATTATTTCGCTCTGCCACCCTCATAAATCTCACAATATACTCATGTACGGTCCGATTGCCCTGCTAGCAATGCTGGTATTGTTGGAACATAATCTGCTCATAATCTGGTGGAAGTAACTCTTGCTTCAGCAGCCTCCTCATTTGATGTCAAGTTCGAACCCTCTCTTTTCCCTCCCGTTCTCTCCGATTATGCAATCTCTCCCACCATGCAGATGCACCCTCTTCAATCTACATGCTACTAATCGCACTAGTTTCTCACTAGGGGTTTCCATATAATCGAAGAGTCTGTCTATATCAGCAATCCAGTTTAGAAATTCTTCTATTCCTAGACCTTCATTAAAATAAGAGATATCGACTTTCAATTTTAAAGTCGTTACCTTCACAATCGTCGTAACGTCGTCGGCCATCTATATCGTCATATCCCTTACGAAATCCTCCACAATGATTTCTGCCTCCAAAACCAGGCCCATTGTTCGAAAATTAATGCTCATCTTCTTTTGCACTCTCTGAAAACAGAGGGTCATTCAACCTGAGGACAGGAACAAGCCTTTCGATAGGATCACCGCAAGCAAGATCTACACTCGGCCTTCTATCATTCCACCGATTCTGATTCACATCAACACCAAAACCTTCAAATCGATATGCCAATGCAACAAGTCGTTCTTCGATGTGTTGAAATCTTTGATTGAATCGTTGATCTAGGTGCTTCATTAAACGCTGCTCCAAACGTCACAGCGTGTTGTCTCCAAGGATTGGGGTTCAGTCTCTTGATCATCGTCATGAAGACCATCGCCAGTCGCCAAAGGCTCTAATACAACTTGACGTAGCGTTCAATAATAAATAACAAGCAAATTCTTGTTTAGAGAGAAAACTCGAAAATTCAATATTGATAATAATGTTATGTCATCCAAAAACCCTAAAACAAGCTTATATAGGGTATTAACCCTACTGACACCAAAACTATCAAAATTACAAAATTGCTACTAAAAATAAAATTAAATCCAAAAATTAGTAAAATAATTCAAAAGAACATTTAAACGATCTCGGATTGCTAAAATCCAAACGGCATTTCGCTTCAACCGACCGAATCTGAGCTCATTCTGACATCGACGACTTCGAATTTGAAAATTCTAGATGCATTTTCTCGACTCTCGTTAGGATTTCTGCCTATCCAATCGGTTCAAAAACGCATTGCTAATATGCTCCGCATCACATACTTTGCTTTTTTGCACTTCCAAGTTGCTAGGGACATCCCTTATGATTTTTTGAAAATGACAAAATAATCGAAGGCTACTAATGTGCTTATTGATTAAGTAGAACCAAGTGAAACATATACGAACCAGTCTTAATAAAATGTGTAAATGTTATGAGTTCTTTATCAATGGTGAATATGGCATTGGCTGTAGAGATGTCTACAAGATGGAAATTATATCATAACGGCTAATGATCTGGCTTGGATTTCTTTTTGGAAAGTATAAATCTTGACGATTGTCTCGCGATGCAAATATTACTGCAAGACATCCTGATTGATTGACAAAGACAATACTTATTTCCAAATGAAGAACTCTACTTATGGAATGTCACGTCCCGACTCTTGAACCTGCGACATCCCTTGTCAAATCGCAACCGGGTCATAAAAGATAGCATCTCAGGCAACTGCTATAGACCTAAGAATGTATTGCGCATGCGGAACATGCAATCTTCCATACGGTAAAATCTACATGGGATAGATAAGCATAACAGCCATACAGCCAAACATAAAACATAAGACTGATGAGAATAGATGATATATAACCTTACAGAGCCAACAGCTGGTAAATACAACCCCATGCTTCGGGGCAGTCCTCTAGGACTCACAAAAATATGCAGGAGTTAGGCAAGGTTAATCCTCATCTATTCCAAAATAGTAGCCCCACAAAAGACGTCACTAGTTCCCTGACCACAAAAGAAACCTAACCCTCTACTGGGTAAAAAGGGAATTCGAATCGTTGTAACCAATCAGGGGAGCCGGGTCGTTAGGGTCAGCATGTGAACTCTGACTAAAATGTACAGAGGGGGCTACGGACTGCTCAGGCTCAAGCTCGGGCTGCATACCAGGTGCGGGATCCACCACTTCCCCATCAGGCATATCAATATCCATCGAATCTTAGGCGGGGACATTAGGAACCCCCTGAATAAGTGGCCCATCAAATCCTCTGAGCGGACCAAAGAGATCTACCCCATCACGAAGATACCACGCCTTGAAAAGATGCGCCACCAGTCGTGGCATCCCTTCATCGACCCATATTGTCGTGATGTGACGTTCCCACATCTGGTCCGTACCTAACACTGGGTGGAGAGTGATATCATGTGATGAGTGGGTAGGTGTACCGAATTGCACCGGCCGCTCCATTACTTTAAACCTGAAAAGTTATCCCATGACGGGATGAGAACTCAATCTCAATGAATCAAGCCTAAGCTCAATTAGGACACTGATTCGCCTAAGATATCCTAAGCACAACAGTCAATCATAAGGCATAAACACATATATCAATAAAATATAGTCACCAAATAAGCAACCAATCAAGGTATCACCACTCAGGCGCATACAAGACATCACACAAATCCATTGCTTAACAATGACTCATGCGACTGGTGCGATAAAAACATCAATAGTGCGATCCCGCACTCATCTGGCAGGACCAGGCTACGTCCACTTTTACCCTCTCAGCGACGGCTATTACAAGCGATGTATCCAGTGCACCTGGCACGACACGACGATTAGGCATTCCTTAAACAAGAGTTTCGGTCCGTCACAAGCTGCGACCAGCATTCGATAATCCCTAAAAACCGTACGATTGGTACGGAACATGGTTTATCATGCTTCTGACTAGTCGCGAGTTTCCATACAATGAGTACGGCATGAGTACCAATAGTACATTGTGAACTTGCCAGGTAACGTCATTGGTCCTTTAAATGACCACACAATTCACATTCGGCAATCAACCCATTATTTTTTTTTGGTAAGACAATCAACCCATTGTTTATCTTTGATTAATGCCAAAATTCATACAGAAATGCAACAGACTCGGCCCAAGGTCAACAAGACTCTCAGTCAGGCATTTTAACGAGGCTGCCAAGCCAATAAGGCTAATAATGCACTCACGAGCAATTAACTCAATCAGGCAATTTCGAGCTCAATTAGTACTACATCTCTTGTTTCTCAGTCGATTTATAAATTCAATCACTCACTCATCTCTAACCTGTCGCTGGCTCTCAAATAAACACAATCAATCAATCAACTGATAAATTATCACAAATAGCCACAGACAATATAATCGACCAAACTAACCTAATCGAATGGCCATTTAACCTATTCATCGTTTCTATCTAAACCGGTCCCGATCGCGTACCTAATTTTTTTTTAAATAACTAATTAACTAAATAACTAATCCTAAGCACAATTAGCGCCCTAACAAAGATTTAGGGTCAACTCACCAAGTGAGTTAGCTTGAGTGGCTCGACGAACGGCAGCGGCGAACTCGGTGACGGTGGCGGCGACTGCGGCGGCGACGGCAACAACATTGAAATTAGGGTTTATCGCGTGGCGACTCGAATCCAAACTTTGGCGACACCACGGGGAGGTTCGGCGAGGTTGCCGAAACAGGTGGCCGGCGATGGAGCTCCAACGGATGGCCGCCGACAGTCTGAATAATAGCGGGACAGTGGCGAGACAGGGCAAATCGGACCTTTTTGGGTTGTTTCTCGGCGACACGGGCAGGGACAAGACCTGCTGAGGCTTGGGAACTCACCTAGGGGTTGGTGGGGGTCGATTGAGATCGGTGGACAGCGGCGAAAGGTGGCCGACGGAGGCGAAACAGCTGCGAACAGAATCGGGTCGAAGCGGGTCTTTAGAGCGCCGAAATAGGGGAGGCGGTTGGCGGCGTTTTTCAAGAACCACGCATGGCGGCCGGTGGCGGCGGGCTCCGAGAGGGTAGAGGGACATCTTAGGAAGTGATCGGCAACGGCGATGAGGCACGGTGGTGGTCGGTTCAGCTGGATCGAAGGCGAGACCAAATCTGGACTAAAATAGGGCACCGGGAGTTCGGGTTGGTTTACGCCGGTGTGGCTAGGTTGAGGTGATCGGGGGAAGGACGGTGGTCGGCTGTGGGGTGGTGGTTGGCGCCGATGGCGGCCGAAATGGCAGGAGGGGGCAGCGGAGTCCTCGGGTCAAGGGACCCGAAAACAGGACAGGGGCTCCCCGAGCAGTTTCTCGGCCGTCCGGTGGCGACGACGGTTGGGGATGGGTCCAGGTGATGGCGGGGAGTGGCTGGGGGTGGTGGCCAACGGTGGTGAGGCGATGGTCGCTCAAATTGACGAGGAAAGGAGGAGGAGTGGCTCGGTTGAGGGGGGTGTCCACAGCCAAACCGAAGAAGAAGAAGGCAGAAGAGAGAGGGGGGTGGCTGACGTGAGTTGGCATGGGGAAGAGAGATGGGTGGGTCCCACCATGACTTTTGTGGTAAATTTTTGTCTCACAAAATTAATGACTTTTGTTTTACACAAACAAATAATTGGGGGGTATAATGGTCATTTGGCGCGTCGAGACTTAAACGAAATTTTAGTATACTGAACGAAGGATATTTTCGGTAATTTCAACGGCCAAACTCGATCGAGATTAGGCTCAATCGCGAAAACGGCAATCCCAATTCGCAACGACTGAGAATTCAAAACCTAATCTAAAATAACCGGAGCTTCAGATTTCATCCAAATTTTCGTCTCTTCAGTCCTTACAGTCCAAAATATCTGTCGACTGTAATTAAATTTTCATATCCTTTATATCGAATTTTGGCGCTTATAAAAGTTGAATTTCCAAGACGTCACATGGAAACCTAGATTTGGTTGTATGAGCGACTAAATCAAATAGAGAATCTGATCTCATCTCTCAATAGCTACTTAATCTTCTTTTGACAATTTAGTTCAACGAGTTGATTGGAGATTGATACTCTGAAACTGTCCAATAGATAAATTGGAAGAGAAGAATATAAAAGGAGACCTAGGTACCAAAGAGCAAAAGATGAGATCAAGAGAATTTCAAAATTCAAAGAGAGCTTCAATTCTTACATACTTATCTTAGTGATATTCAAAATTGTAATCTTTGGGAAGTTCCGAAAAGAGTGATTGTGTGAGATAATGCAATATATCGATTTGAGAAGTTTTACTCATTGTAATTTCTTAGTAGGATGTTAGCATAAAGAGTGGACATAGACTCAATCTAAGCCGAACTACTATAAATTTTATGTACAATTTCTTCAATCTCTCAACTTTTATTTACAACATCTAATAATATTTTGCAAACTAGTGAATCTGAATAGCATTGTATTTCTTTAGACTCTGCTTCATTGACTGTTTTAATTTTACTTCAATTTGTCTAGTTTTGATCAAAATCACGTATTCGCCCCTCTAGGTGATACTACCAGCTACAACACAAGTGATCGGGTTTTTCTTACGAAGGTGTAGAATCCTATTGTTCATCTTACATTAGTGGAATTTCCAGCCAAATATACATTAGCATAACCTTCAATCTCTATGTGACGCTGATATTTCATAAGAATGCCACGTTGAGGCATGACTTTAGATATTGCAATAAACGGTCAAACAACTCCATGAGACCTTCAACAGGAATGCATGAATTGACTAATATAACTAATGACCCATATGATATCAAGTTTCGCAATAGTCAAAGAAATCAATTGGCCCACCAACCTTTGAAGAATTCCACTGCCTTTGAGGGGAGTGGTGTTGGTGGCAAACTTACTACAATAACTAATGGGTGATTCTGCGGGTTTAACTCTCAATTTTCCCGTTTGTTTTAGTAAGTCTAATACATACTTTCTCTAGAATGTTGGAAAGATAAGGACGACTAGTAAGCATAGTCCCAATTTAGCAGGAGATTTGGCTTAAATCGATAAAGAAGGATACGACAGCTACATTTGCATTTTCAATAGATATTCATGTTTATATCTAGAGGTGTACTTTATTTTAGTTAAAGATAATGAAATCCCCCAAGTTCATATGAAGAATTAGTCACTATAAAAAGAAGAAAGGAGATGATCAAGAGCTTATTTGAATTAAAAGTACAATGAAACAACAAATAGCGACTTCGATAGCACATGTGTCATGCTCGAACTTGGCTTTGATACCATGTTTTATTTACAATCACACGCACATGAAGAAGAAGAAAATGATTTAGCGTGATGCAGTCAACCAAGGAGAGACCCTTGAAAGCCTAAGTCCACGATGGAAGCCCTCATTTCTTCATATCACTTTGGGGAGGATTTCATTATCATTAAGGCTGCGTTTGTTCATTAGGATATAAGTCGGGCTATCCTCTTATATGTTTGGCAG
This sequence comes from Rhodomyrtus tomentosa, assembly GCA_028455895.1. Taxonomy (NCBI): domain Eukaryota; kingdom Viridiplantae; phylum Streptophyta; class Magnoliopsida; order Myrtales; family Myrtaceae; genus Rhodomyrtus; species Rhodomyrtus tomentosa. The sequence continues at coordinate 41,958,748 of JAPCWY010000004.1, forward strand.
CTGTCCAGGATAAGATAAAGATAGGATATAGGAGGATATAGTCAAGATAAAAAAAAAAATCCCAGGGGATGGGTGGGATAAACTAGGATATGATTTCTCAAGAGAGCACTCATGAGAAGAATTGAGTTTTCCATAACAACCGCCTCTCCCCCGCGTCGGGCCTCCTCTTCACACCATCAGCAGCCTCTCTTGTTGGGAGCCGCCTCTTCGGCGGCATGACCATCAAGTGTGGCCGCCTCTTCGATGACGCCAGGCTAGAGTCTTCAATCGCAAAGCTGGGTATCTCCATGACCTTGTTCTTCAATCTTTTGTTTAGCGTGATATGAGGTCATGACTCTCATTCTTTAACTACTTGAGCATTTCTTGCGTTCGAAAGGGGTTTCGATATGTTATGAATAACTCGATGTTGATAATCAACTTTTAAAAAGGACCTCGACATTCAAAAGCGCTCTCTTGGAAGATCTGCAGGAGCGCATCTTCAACTTGCGAAAGGATACCTCATAGTTAGATTGTTCATAACTTGTTTACTCACTCGACAAGACAATAGGTAAGGCTCGCTGGTCATTCTAAAAAAAAATTGACTCCAGATGAAGACACTCGTTTTTACGGGGTCTGCTCCGTAGATGTTGTGTCTGAATTCTGATGGCACAAACTTTTGTTCAATAATAACTTACTCATTGGAACTCATCATTGAATAATTTCTAAAGTATCCCGATATTTCAGCAAAATAGAATAAATCTCAGCGGCGCCTTGCCTTTGCTTATTTGACTTTAAATTCGTAGTTCATCAAACAATAGATAGGATGCACAAAAATCTTTTGATTTCCTATCCTATCCTACCTAGTCATGTCCTGATTAGAAATATGAGTGACCAAACGCAACCTAAGAGATAGATGAGGATAAACACGAATACGTTTTGAAAGACAAATATGTATGTTATTTCATTCTTTTTGGATTTGAGTCAAATATCCTACTAAATTTGGACTGGTGACTAGTCGTCCTTATCTTTCCAAAGAGTGACCTACATCTGATTCTCACTTTTAACTGCTACATTGTTCCAATTCTAACTCCCCCTTGAACAATATCCAATAAATGGAATTTTCCTGAAATTGCCACATATCATCTCGAGCATACATAGGAAATAGACGGGTGTCTGAGATAATATTGTGCGGTCGTATGACGCCGTAATTTAAGACAAGTATATGAGGGTAACCAATCTTTAAAGTGGGACGAATGCGTCTTCTTTGGGGCTAATTTAAAACCACTGTCGTGAATCTAAACTAACACGCTTTTATAATGCAGACTATGTTTCAAAGTTGCCACATAATTGCCCAGCTTTCTATTAGCAGCGATGGACTCTTGCGCACCCCACCCCACCCCACCACATCGAACGATCCATGAACGAAATTGCCAATGTTTGTAGTTTTCTTAGTTGTCTTGTGCCAAGCAAGTTGCTGTGTGCCCCGATGTTTCCCAGTATGAATCGCTAGCAGGCAAACTAGTAAGTTTACCTTTTTCTTCTTTATTTTTTGGCCGATTCCTTAATGTGTCTTTTCAAATTGTATTTTCTGCACTTCAATTCATTGCTAAGTATGAATATAATTTTTCAAGCGTTCTGTTTAGTCTCATAATTTGTACCTAATATGTATTTAGCAAACAATATTTAGTGCATGCTTAGTATTATGGCACTGTTCTTAAATGCGCTAATTTTTTCTTTTTGGGGTATTGCAGTCAAAGAGACATATCCCGGCTTTTGCCAGCCGTTCGGGTTGCGTAAGTTTGCAATTTTATTAATAGCCACCAGCTTACGCGTCGGAAGATTCGAAGGTGAGTAACCGCTTGATTCAGCCTATGTCGCGACACCTACATATCAATTATCACCCACCATGGCACAAGCCCCTCCCCATAAACGACAGCAACCGGAGCTTTTCTTACAGACTTACTCTAAGGACGCAGATCATTGGAGTTAGGGTTTTGCTCTGAGCTGGCTTTTTAAGTGCCTGAGTGCATGGATGGAAGCGTGCGGGGCAGGTGTGATGGTATATATCGCCTTCCTTCTTTTGTTTTTTCGATGAGTCGTATTCATCGTCTCTCCTTTCTGAGAGAGAGAAGTGTGAGGGAATATTCGTCCTTGAGAAAGTGACATCTCTGTCATATGGCTGAGGGCCGTGAGTGCCATCACTGTAGCCTCTCTTTTTGTTCCTGATAAGCACCATTATAGATATAGTCTCTCATAGCATTGCAGAAGAAGAAGAAGAAGAAGAAGGAGAAGGAGGAGAAGATGGCACTCGCTTCTCATGCTTTGCATGTCTCTGCATCTCTCCACAAGCCATCATTAGCTCAAAGTCGTAGTTTTGATCGCCTGAAGCTGTCGGTACCGTTGGATCAGAAGGTAATACTTGTAGAGAGAGAGAGAGAGAGAGAGAGAGAGAGAGAGGGTTTCGTCGTGTCTTTTGGCTGAAAAACTTGCCGTCCAAATTTAGATAGTTCATTCGGTTTGTTTTTTCGGTGTTTCACGCGGTTATATTCCAGGCAAAACGTTCTGTATTCGAAAAGATTTGCGAAAAGATTGACTCTTTCTAACTTTTGCTAGGGAAATGCCCTTAGCTTGGTAAGATCTTAAATCCGCATGCTCATTCTCCAATCTCCGCATGATTTTCATGATTTCAAGTGAACAGTTCATATGATCATGTGAGCCAAATAGATCTTTAGTACCCATCCTCCTTTAACTTACTGATATTGCACATGCAACCCCAGATTCAGATTCAGTTTCATTCATGACCATGCTAAAATATTTTGTCTCCCAGCCTTTGTGGACGATCAGGTTGCCACAGAAGCCATGGCCAGAACATGTGCTTGAAGCCCTAAAAAACACTTCCACGAAAATGCTGGAGGCTTTCGTGGATTCCGTTTTTCGGTTCGTCGATCAGCCATTGCTTCCCTCTCAGGTACCAGAAACTTGAACGACAGACATATGAATCATGGAAGGAGATAGAAAAAGAATTGAAATGGTTAGTTGTTGTGTTCTAGGGATAAACTTTTGATTAGGCATAGAGCTGGAATGGACTGGTTAAACCAGCGATCCAAACAGCTAAGTTGGAAGCAACTTCCATGTTTTATTGTCATATTCTGGAAAAAAAAAATGTATTATTACCTGCATACTTTTCTTTTGTCAAAAAAAAAAAAAACTTCAGTTCACCTCAAAGAGAACTACATCACTTCAAAATAAAAATGAAAATCACACAAAGCAAGTTGTTCGCTCGTTTTATAACAAGGACTATCTTTCACGAAAATTTGTCCTTCAATTTTTTATTACAAGGGTCCTGTGGCTCAATCCTCAAAGAAATTTTTGGGAAAGAACAAATCATGAGGAGTGGGTATCGAAATGGATGGAAATTGATGGATTGTAGATAGATTTGATATCAACAAAAGGTCTGAGTTATATTACAATAGTTCTAAGAAAGCTATAAATGACTTGGAAAGAAACTAGTGTGTGGGAACGAAAGTTAAATTGTAAAGGGATATTCACATAAATGGTCCTTGAACTTTGGCGGAACCATGAAATCATGTTTTTTTATGCCACGGACGGATCAAACTATATGATTGGTTTGCAGGAATTATTAATATCGAAAAATCACCTTGTGTTTTTAATGATAAAATTTATTTAAAATAGCTCAAAATTAGTAAATAAAGATTATTAGTTTTCGTTGGTTCTATTTAAATAGCACAAATTATGACTAAAAGTCGATTTACGGATCGTAGAGGGCACAAATATAATTGAAATTTACCCATCCATGAGTAGTTCAGTTGGTTAGGGCGCACTTGCGATTATGTAGTTAGGCGCACTGGTCACAGGTTCGATTCCCCAAATGAGCACCTATAATTTAAGTGAGGGGCCATGACGATGGGTTGCTGTGCTAGTCTTCCCTGAGGAATAGTCGAGGTGCGTGCAAGCTGGCCCGAACCCCTTGATTATCAAAAAATATATATAATTGAAATTCAATTTTAGTTACTTATCACTGTAATTTAAAAGGTATAACTATTTTTATTAATAGATTATATTCACTGATAATTAAATATTTATTCATTGTTATGAGTCTAACTCATAATTAGTTTGAGTATACACTTTTTCATGGTATAAGCTTATAATTGAATTACGACTATTGTATAATTCTTTTCACTACAAGAAAAATTCATTAAGAGAAAGGGGTAATTTATCAAATATTGCCAATTATCTAATTAGAAGAATATTTTATTTCAACAATTTAATGTCAAGGAACATATACTTTTAAAAATTTATGATTTATAGCTCATTTGCTGTTGAGTATTTTAACAGAATAATGATTCATAAATAGCAACTATTGCTCGTCTATGATTTTGATGATATGATTGTCGAAGAAGCTAGGCTTTGATTATATCTCATAACCAAAAAATATATATATATACTAGATGGGTATTTCTTACTATTTTTAACTTGTTCCCCATGGCAACTACAGTAAACCGAAGAAGAACATAGTCTTGGAAAAACTGTTTTATCCTACAGACCAGACTTAAACTAGCTATTCCGCTCCTCCTGTGTTAATCTATTCCTATGGAATAGCTATTCCACTCTTTGTTTGATCCGTTAGGTGAACCAAAGATCACGTAAGTTACAATGAAACTAATGTAAGGGATAAAACGGAACCGATTAAAGTTCGGAGATACAGTCGATAGATGGATAAGTGATTCTTTCTCTCTCTTATATTTTGGTATGGACGAATTGTAATACAATGTGGAACTGATTGGAAGGATCATAGATCATATGAACTCCAGACATGTTATCTGCTCAGTTGTAATGGCTATTCCCATTAAGATACATTCCTACGCGCCAGGCACGCACTTTGGATAATTCCAGAGATGCAAATAGCAGGTTGATTTGAAAAAAATAGTGTGCCTAAAGTAAGGGCGTTGCATGCATGCAGAAAAACTTTGCTCCAGTCGAAGAAATTGGCGAGGCAATTGTGGTCGCATGCTGCGAAGGCGGCATTCCCGTCAATTTTCCACAGGGAGTTCTCGTTAGAAATGGTAGGAAAACTGCAAGTTTTGGTTTATTTTCTTCACTTTCTGCAAGAATAGAACTCAAAGTAAGCATGGCATTCTCAGCAATGCTTGTAGAAGCAGAAGTATGACGCAGCTTGTCAAGATGGCTGACAAATGAGTCAAATGTATGGAGGTGCAGGTCCAAATCCTCTGTTTGGCGGCCTTAAATCCACGGAATCAATCTTTGGAAGATCAAGCCAAACATGGGTCGAGGGAGAAGGAATGCTTCACGCGGTTTATTTCGAAAAGGGATCCGGAGGAAATTGGCTTCTATCCTACAAAAACCGATACATCGAGTCCAGCACTTTCAAGTTAGAGAAGCCACGAAACAAACCGTCTTTTCTTCCGGCTGTCGAAGGAGATTCTTGGGCTATTATGGCTGCTTATCTCCTGAACGCTGTATGACTGTCCTTCCCTTCATCTGAACTCAACTCCTCTCCAAATATAAACATTATTTGTTTGCCTTTTCGGAAATTTTTAGCTCTACCTACAACATAAGTTGAACTATTTCATCTTAATAGCTTAGGTATGGAGCGGTGAATAAATACATGAGCAACACTAATGTTCTTGAGCACGCGGGGAAAACATATGCAGTTGCGGAGAATCACGTGCCTCAAGAAGTAGATATCTCCACGTTGGAAGCACGTGCCGATTGGAACTTCGACGGGGAGTGGGATCAACCTTTCACTAGCCACCCAAAGGTCCAATCTTTCAATATGTACAGTATCCCTCGCCATATATAGGATTGAAATAATTTGATTGATCTGGAAATCATAACTTTGTACGACAGAGAGCGCCTGAATCGGGGGAGTTGGTCACCATGGGAATAAATGCTGCGAGACCTTACTATGCAGTGGGCGTCATATCTGGTAATTCGCTCCATCTTAATTTCACGGAATTGTCGGCTTCTATGATAAGCATTACAGGAACAGACTACAAGGCTTGAGATTGGTTAATTGTTTCAGCTGATGGGAAGAAGCTCAATCACAAGGCCGATCTCGAGTTTGACCGGAGCGTTCTCAGCCATGAAATTGGTGTCACACATAAGTGAGCACTCTAATTTGGAAACTTACGGCGACAATGTACGAGATTGACCAATGTTTCACTTGGTTTTAGGTATAATGTGATCATTGATCATCCCCTTGTCTTTGACATGAAGAGACTCGTCAATGGTGGACCGTGAGTGGAATCCAAACGCTTGAATTCTTTATGTTCCTGTAACTTTAGCCATATTTTTCAATCACGTCAAGAAGCTTTAAATCAACCGCTTTCTTGGAATGCAGGTTACTGAAGTATGACAAGGAAGGATATGCGAGGATCGGGGTGATGCCTAGATATGGAGCCGCAAGCTCAGTCCGATGGTTTTATGTAGAACCAAGCTGCACATTTCATATATTCAACTGCTTTGAGGATGATGATGAGGTATGTTTTTCCTAAAGCCTATGAGGGTTAAAAAATCTCTTAGACCAGGTCTCATCTGGAACAATATTGCTGGACAAAAGCAGGTTGTGGTGAGAGGATGCAGAGCTCTTACGTCAGTGTTTCCAGGTCCCGATTGGGGTATGAACAAGTTCGATTGGTTCTCGAGAGGATTCGATTTCGGAGAACCGGTGAATGCAAATGCTAACAAACACAGAGGCTATCTGTTTACCCGTGCCCATGAGTGGAGATTGAACATGGAAACTGGGGAAGCCCAGGAATCGAATCTTACGGGAACTGAATTCTCTATTGACTTCCCTTTTATTAATGCCGATTTCACCGGCTTGCGTAACAAGTATGGTTATGCTCAAGTCATTAATTCAAAGTCAAGTTCTGAATGTGGTAATGCGATGCCAGTCTCTACTCTCTAGTGCATGTCCAGTTGCCCAAAGCAGCCCATGAGATCGGTTTCCTAATGCTTATGCATCATTTGTTTGATTCAGGAATGGCTAAATATGGAGGTCTAATGAAATTATACTTCGACGAACTTTGTCCTGGGCTATCTGACTCTGAGGTATTAGTGGAAGTTTTCTGAGTCATTCTAATTAACCATTGCACATATCGAAACGTAACTTGCTGCGGCCTTGAATTAGGGAGGAGTATATCGCGAGAACTCGATAAAGGTCCAGTACCATAATTTCGAAAAGGACAGCTTCTGCAGCGGGAGCATTTTTGTCCCTAAGAAAGATGGTGCTGGAGAGGATAGTGGTTGGATTGTCTCTTGGGTACATAATGAAGAAACAGATGTGTCCCAGGTTAAGTTTGGAAGTTTCGATACAATGATCACGTAGCTTTGCCTTCCGGGGTAACCCGTTGGACATGATTTTGAGATTGTTAAATTTTTCAGGTTCACTTGATTGACGCACAGAAGTTTGAAGGCGAGCCGGTAGCCAAAATCACTCTCCCTCAAAGGGTACCCTATGGATTTCACGGTACCTTCGTCTCGACGCCAAATTGATGATCGGGACTCCAGTTTCTCATGCACAAAGCATGGTAGTAGGCCTTACTTTTCTCATCAGATAATAATAAGTTTTATGCTTTAGTATGTGTTGTTTTTCTAACATTCCGAGTCGTGTTTTGCGCTAATATTTCCCGCTTATCATCAGCAGACACATCCGCCCCGGAAAAGGAGAGTTAAGGGACTGGCAACCTCGAGCTGCCTCGCTCTGTAATCTACTGTACCCAACGAATATTAAAAGTCAAGCATTTGTTAGAACAGTACATGATGTTTAAGCCATTAAGACTATTTAAATATGTCTCGAATTTCAACCCTGCGAATGAAGTCGGATGTGAAATCGTCTATTAATTATGGACGTCCGGATAATTCAACTTCAAGAAAGTTATCCTTATTTGTTTTGAGGAGTTACAGTCGGACAAGGTTCAAAATAAAAGAGAAAAAGGGATAATGGAAATCAATTTCCTTACTGGACGATGAATAGTAATGTGCAAAGTCCAACGTGGACTTTAAGTTGGACGACTCGGTCAACAAAGTATATGAGAGATAAAATATACGAGAATCTTTCCGTGCGGAATTGTGTTTGTTTTCTTTATACGTCGATTTGGCTTTGACACCCACACACAATAGCAAGCTATACCATGGCCGAGGGTTGGTTAATTTGAAACACCAGCAAGGGTTTACCTTCGTTGATTTTTTTAGTGGAATTACATTAAAAATTCAAGTGTCGAAGCCGATTAAATCTTGAGGTTAGATTTATGTAATTCCTTTGCTAGATTGAGAGTTTATTTAGCCGGAAATTAGGGCTAAATACTGTGTTGTTGGATGTAATTAAGGCTTGAGAAACACTAAGAGTGTTTATATAACTCGAGGGATCTATAATCTTCGTGTATCGCTTAATTTATAGTGAAATTTGTTACTGCTCTACTCATGGACGTAGATCTCTATGACCGAATCACGTATATCTGGTGTCCGATTTATTTTCTTGTTCTGTCTATTTTATCGTTCGATCGCTTGTTCCGCGCAACAATTGGTATCAGAGTTAGGCTTGCTTGAATCAAAGCGAATCATGGCGACAGAAGAAGTTAAAGTAAAAATCGACAGATTTAATGGAAATAATATTGGTTTTTGGAAAATGCAGATTGAAGATTATTTGTATTAGGCATGTACTCTTGTCTGGGGAGAAGTCAGAAACGATGAAGCGAGTAGACTGAGAATTGTTGGATAGACGAGCGATAAGTATTATTCAGCTGACATTGGCTCATAACGTTGCGTTTAATATCGTCAAGGAGAAGATCACTATGCGTTTGATGAAAGCCCTGTCAAACATGTATGAGAAGCCATTTGCGACCAATAAGGTCTATTTGATGCGAGTTTGTTTAATTTGAAGATGAGCGAAGGTGTGTTAGTTGTTAATCATATCAATGAATTCAACGTGATCGTTAGTCAATTGAGTTCAGTTGATATCGATTTTGAAGGTAAGGTATGTGCTTTGATTTTTTTATCCTCATTGCCTGGTAGTTGGAATACTACTGTTACTGCTGTTAGTAATTCTTTTGGGTCAACAAGTTTGACATTTGATGGAATTCGAGAATTAATTCTAAGCGAGTATATCTATAATAGAGAATCTGGCGAATTTGTATCTACTGCTTTAGTAGGCGAAAATAGAGAAAGAGCTAGTACTCGTGCTAGCAGAAATAGTATGAACTCGGATAGATGTAGCCAGTCTAGAACTGACAGTTTTATCTGTTGGAATTGTGGGAAGATGGGACATTTTAGAAAGAATTGCTTTAAACTGAAAAACGAGGTAAGAGAATTGGAATTGAATCTACGAATAATATTGCAGTTATAGTTGAGAGTAATTCGGATAATGCTGATGTTGTTTTGTCTGTCATTGATGATTCAATGTTTGATTAATGGATTATGGATTCTGGTTGTTCGTTTCGTGCTATATACCAAACAGGAATTGGTTTATTATTTATCAATGCATGGATAATAGTAAAGCGCAATTGGAGAACAATGCTAAGTGCGATATTATAGGTGTGGACAATGTTAGAATCATAATGTATGAAGCTATAGGGAATACATTGACTAGAGTTGGGCATATTCTAGAGTTGAAGAAAAATCTAGTTTTCTTGACTGCCTTAGATTCAATTGGGTATCGGCATTCTTCAGAATGTGGAATTTTGAAGGTTGTTCAAGGTGCCTAGGTGATAATGAAAGGAATCAAGCACAATGACATGTATGAACTTCAAGGTGAAACAGTGACAGAGTTCGTTGCAAAGACGCTAAATACATTTGTTCAAGAGTCAGAATTGTGGCATATGCATTCGGGGCACATTAACGAGAGAAGCTTGAAGGTTCTAAGTGAAAAGAAATTATTATGTGGTTGCATTGCTGACAAACTGAATGTATATAGGTTTGACAAACTGAATGTATGCAGGTCTATGATTTAGATCAACAATGGAAAGTACAGTTTAGTACGACTATCAAAGAAACCACAGAAATTACGGAATTACTTCACTTGGATGTTCGCAAGTTGTCGCAGTTTTCTTCAAGAAAGAGTGCTAGATTTATGCTAATAGTTGTTGACAACTACTTGAGGAAGACCTGAGCGTTTGTGCCAAGTTTGATGCTATTATCATAATCAAGCAGTTGAGAACTTTGATAGAAAAGAAGACTAGTAGATGCGGACTGACAAAAGCATGAAATTTTGCTCGAAGCTATGAAACGAATTCTGCGTGAAGGAAAGCATAGTGAGACGCCACACAAGTGCTAATAAATCACATGTTGCATAATTGATGAACAAAATGTTACTAGAGACGACCTATAAAATGATCTCTAGTACTGGTATGACTAGGAGATTCCTAGCGAATGCGCTTAGTATGGCAAGCCACCTGGTGAACTCACGAAAAAGTGTGGTCGTGCAACGTTACTAATCATTTTGTTCTTAGAATATTTGGTTGCACATGTTATATTCAAGTTAGTGATGGTAAACTTAATGGGAGGACAAGGAAGGTCATGTTCCTAGGCTATGCACAAGGTGAACTTGGTTCTCGGTTGTGATGCCCAGAATTAAATTCACTTGTTATCAACAGAGAAGTTACATTTGACTAGTCTTTAGTACTTCAAGCTAGGAGTGATTATAGCAATATTAATATAGATCTGGACGGTGTTCAGCTTGAGGTGGAGTTGAACCAGAAACTCCTAAGGTGGCGGGTACTAGCATGGTAATCGACACAGATGGTGCATGGAGCGAGATGGAGACTATAGAGCCAACGGATGCTGTAATTAATAGCATTGATAAGGTACGTATTCGATATCCTAATAGATATAGATGCAACGGTGATTTTGTTTTATCTGTGGTTGAGAAGGTTATGTCAGAAAGTTCTCGTGGAGCAGTTAAAAATGCATGTGGAGTTGGTATTTTGATGAGGTACATGGTTATAGCGAAGTTCAAGCGCAACTTTAGACTTGAAAGACGTATGTGGCCGTTGAGTCCATTAGGGATGTTGGGAGAGTAGCAGATGATGTCCCAATTATTAGTGAAGCGATTGTGACTTGACTCAAACTTCGAGTCAAGATGAAGATTATTAAACTATGTCTCGAATTTAATTCATACGAACAAAGTCGGATGTGAAATCATCTATTAATTGTGGATGTCCAGATAATTCAAGTTGGAGGAAGTTATCCTTATTTTGTTTTGAGGAGTTTCAGTTGGACAAGGTTCTAAATAAAACAGAAAAAGGGATAATGGAAATCAATTTCCTTATTGGTTGATGAATAGTGATCTGCAAAGTCCAACGTGGACTTTAAGTTGGACGATTCGGTCAACGAACTATACGAAGAGATAAAATATACAAAAATCTTTCCGTGCAGAAATGTCTTTGTTTTCTTTATACGTTGGCTTGGCTTCCATATATATAGCAAGCTGTCCCATGGCCAAGGGTTAGGTTAATTTGAAGTGCCGTTCATCGAGTGATTAGCAAGGGTTTATCTTTGTTTGTTTTGTTTGTGAAATTATATCAAGAATTTAAGTATCGATTGTGAAATTAAGAGATTATTTCGCCGGGAATTGGGACTAAATACTGTTTGTGTTGTTGGACATAATTGGGACTTGTGAAACACTGAGCGTATTTGTATAACTCGATTGATCTGTAATCTCCGTGTATCGCTTGATTTATAGTGGAATTCGTTATTGCCCTACCCATGGACGTATGTCTCTACGATTGAATTATGTATATCTGGTGGTTGATTTATTTTCTTGTTCTGTCTATTTTATTATTCGATCGCTTGTTCCGCATAAAAAAAAATGTGCATGCGGTTTGGTTCGGTTTTCCAAATGCGGTATGGCTCTCTAACGATCCTTGAGCAAATATCAGGCTGCTTCGCAATTTCATTTTTGGGTTCACTTTTGGGAAACGTCAGTATTGGCAAAGTTGAGAAGCAAGCTCTGAATGCGGTAATTCTCAAGCCTCCCAAGTTTTTTTTTTTTAACTTCTTTATGTCCGCCTCGTTCTGCAGATTAACCCGCGTGTTAAGTGAGAGTACAGGGTCTGTTTGATATATTCGCACTTTTCGATTCAGGAATGGCTAATACGGAGGTCTAGCCAAATTGCACTTTGATGAACCTTGGCCTATGCTATCTGGTTCTGAGATAACAAAAGTTCGAATCTAAAATTAATGACCCATTACATGTATGGAATTACTTAACGTCGCCTCTGGAGAAGTTGATAAAAGTAGCGTACTCCAGTTTCGACGGGAATTATTTCCGCAGTGGAAGTGTTTTTTAAGCCCTAAGAGAGACAGTGCCAGAGAAGACAGCGGCCGGATTGTCTTGTCTCTTGGGTACTCAAGGAAGAGACAGACGCGTCCGGAGTAAGTTTGGAGCTCACAACACTTACAATTATACTGAGCTTTCGATGAAATAAAGAAGTCCTGCTGACAACTATGCCCGCTAATGATCCCAAGATAAACCGCTGGTTGATGCAATTGATGCAGGAAAGTTCAAAGGTTAGCCGATGGCCAAAATCAGTCTGCCTCAAAGGGTACCTTATGGACGTCTAGGAACTTAAGTCGCCTTATCGCGAGATACCTCATTAGATGTACGTAATCATTGCGATTAGCCTTGCTGTTCTCACCAGATAGCGGATTTTACTTTGCTTGTACTCTGTGATGTTCATATTTCTGAGTTGTGTCATGCAATAACTAATGGACGAGAATTGTCCTTGTTAAGTAAAAAAAGTTTCAAAAACTATAGGGAAGTTCAATGTGTGCGGGCCACATTAACCTGTCCAGGATCATTCATTGGCAAGCCAATCATTTCTTCTTTTTGGCTTAAAGAAGTTTTAACCGCTTGCAATGGCCGATCGTCAGGAGATTCGAAAGAGTAAATCCAAAAAGGTGGAGGATTCTTCAGAAATGGAATCTGGTATCCTACAACAATGTCAAGTCGGCTGTATATTTCTTGCTGTCTTTTTTATGTTCTAAAAGATATCATCGCTTTGGTGTATTGTCGTTGAGAATTAAACAAAATCTTCCAGTTGGAGGTTCAGAACCCGACGACAGAATACACAATGGTTTAGGAATCTTCCTGCAATAAACTCATAGATGCAACCTGTGTAGTGTCCGGTTGGAAGTGTAGCTTAAATTAGATCGACAGAAGAAGACAGTGCGTAATTGACCAAACCAATGATTACCGTGGACCATTCCGAATGAAGGACATAATTTCTTTGCCGTATGTGCGCCCCGGTTTACGCCTTAAAAACCAGAAACAGAAAGAGATCCTCTATTTTCCATTTGCAGCAGATTCATTGGAATTTGATAACTCTTATCCATGAGGGCATTAGCGGTGCTTGTAATGACTCTTTCCTTGATAAACCATGCGAAATCGCAAGGAAAGTCCGATTCCGGTTCCAAATTTCCCCACCTGACTTTAAGTCCACTGTTCATCGTAGGAATGCTCTTCGTGGTGTTCACTGTTATTCTTCTTGTTTTTCTCTATGTAAAGTTTCTTCACCGACTTCCGTTCGAGCTCCTGAGGTATGAAAACTCCAACTCCACTGGAGTTACGTCGAGATCTTCAGGGTTCGAGAAAAGTGCAATAGACGCCCTCCCTTTCTTCAGGTTCTCCTCATTGCGAGGATCGAAGAATGGCCTAGAGTGCTCTATTTGCCTACTGAAGTTCCGAGATATCGAACTCCTCCGTCTGTTACCTAAGTGCAAGCACGCATTTCACACGACTTGCATCGACCAGTGGTTGGAAAGCAACTCCAGCTGTCCCTTGTGCCGATACCCCTATGATCTGAGAGAGCTAATGTATTCTGCTAATTCAGATAGCCTGAGATTCGGTGGATATTCTTCTAACTTGTCGGAGAATCCTGGCCTCAAAGTCTTTGTTCAGAGAGAACAGGATGATCAGGAAACAACGAGGCTCGGCCTCGGAAGCAGGACCTGTGATTTGAGCGAAAGCGACAGAGATGTTCATCCAAATTCCTTTCACAAGTTCAAACATAAGATCATCCTCTCAGACATGACCATCAGGAACAGATGGAATGATGTTAAATCTTTGGATTTGCTGTTTCTGAGCTCAGAGATGCTTTATTATTCATCAAGCGAAAGATTTTCGCCCTTGGAGTCGAGCAATAGAGGAGCTGACCCAAACAAAATAAGCCGGAGCCATAGTATTTCGATTTCGCACCCGGCTTCATCCTGCCGTTGTGAAGATACCGGAGCACGATTCACTAACAATGCTGGCGAAAAGAGGTCCATGTCCGAGATAGTCAGCTTTTCGAGATTTGCCTTCAGCATGAAGAACAGGCATCAAGAATCTCCATCTATCGAGTGCGGTGGAAGAAAGGAGCGAGCGCGGATGCTTGGCTGCGCATAGCACGTCAAACTGTTCTATCGTTTGCCAGAAAAGAAATTAAGAATGATGCAAATGTATCAGAGAAAAGCACAGATCAACTTTGCACATGATATTGGGCTATGCAACCTTGGTGACTGGCGATCTGCGCAATATTATATTGACATCTCAAGATCTAGGACATCTGCATTAAATTCTGTACATGTTTTGGTTGAAAAATGTAACAGATGTTGCTTCTTACACTGCACGAAAAATGGTGTCACCATTTGATCAGAGGCGAAAGAAGACCGCGCTAAAGGTGCCTCCAGAAGTCTTAGATATGAGTGTGAAATGGCGATTAAATCTTAAATTTTTAAAAATTTCAATCAAAACTTATAAATTGATGCAATCAAAAAATTTTAGGTCATTAATTCGGCTAACGAAAATGCCGGCGTGCTTTTGTTTTTATTTTCTTTTTCCTACGTGTCATTTTCTTCTCAAATCTTAACTTTTTTATTTCAAATGAACCCAGCTCAACCAAAATAATAAAAATACAATGACAATATTTTTCGTTAACAAAATTGACGGAGTGAATGAAATGACTTGATTATACTGATTTGTCAATTTTTAATATTTTATTACACTCTTTGTAAGTTTTAGGGCTCAAATACTTTCGAGGTAAGTACCCTGACTTCTGGTGCACTTATCTTTAAGAAGTTTGAAAGTGACTAAACTTAATTGGTATGCAAATATGGTGAATATTCCTTTACAAGTCACATTAAGGATAGTAAAGTTAGTAACGTAAAAGTGTTCGTAAGTTCACACATGAATGCCTGTAAATTATAAAAGTAAGGGGTAATCATGGAAGTATAAAGAAACTTGATACTTTCCAAAACAAGCAAGGTGAAAACTTGGTATCTTAATGGGACAATTGTAGGTAACTTCGAGGGAAACTTAATAACTTCAACGGGCCGGTAATAACAAAGAAAAATGTTGGTACATTATCCAAGTAGTTGGTATTCATGAAAGTATAGCAAGTAACTAAAATTGGTTGATATCTTCATATGATAGATGTGAATGCACCAGTCAAATCACTATTGGTAGTTTTATATAGAAGTTAGTAACATCCAAGATCTTGGTAAACCACAAATATATGGGAAAATATCACTAAAAATCTTAAAGTGTGCCCATTATGACACATTTAACCCAAATTTATTTATGTGACGCCAAAAATCCGAAACTCATAACCATACGACACATTTACTCCAGACTTTTTGTTATGACATAAAGAATCCCAAATTTATACCCGTGTGACACAAGCATATAACACATATGCCCCAAATTTTTAGGTACACGTGTAACATGGATACAAATTTAGGATTTTTTGTGACATAAAAAAAAGTTTGGGGTAAATTTATCACACTAGTACAAGTTTGGTATAAATATGTCACATGAGCACAAGTTTAAAAATTTTTATGTCTTAAAAAAATTATGAGTAAATGTATCACAGTAGGCATAGTTTACGGTGTTTGGTGATTTTTTTCCCAAAAATAAATTTTCTCAGTACTTTTCTTAACCAACATCAATATCAGCATCAACAATCAATAATACATTTATCTCAAACTAGTTGGGGTCGGCGGTCGATGAACGCAAAGAATCATAAAAAATAAAAGCATAATCAAGCGAGGGAAAAGAGAAAAATACGTAAAAATAAATAAATAAATAAATATATCTATATATCTATCTATACACTACCTCTCCACAACACTAATAGATTTCCTCCAATCCGTCCTAGATAAACCATACGCCAATCTATTTCACACTCCAATAAATCTTGTTTTACTGCTTTCCCCCAAGTGAGTTTCGGCCGACCTCTTGCTTTTTTCGTGTTATGCTTTCGATAACAAGTTTCTGTTCATATCGGTGCATCTAAGGGCCTTCGGAGCATATGCCCAAACCATCTCAATCTATGTTCTCTCATCTTTTCCGCCATCGGTTCTACTCTAACTTTTCGTCGAATCTTTTCATTCCTTATCTTATCCATCCTTGTATGACCACACATACACCTTAACATCCTTATTTCCACTACTCTCATTTTATATTCATGTTTCTTTTGTACTGGCCAACATTCAACTTCGTATAACATGGGCAAGTCTGTCTGCTGTTCTATAAAATTTTACTTTTAACCTAATAGGAATCTTGCAATCACACAAAAATCGCAATGCATTACGCTATTTCATCCAACTTGCTTTGATTCTATGGCTGATATCCTCATCAATCTCTCTCTCCTTTTGTAATATTGATTTCAGATATCTAAATGTATCTTTCTTTGGTACTTCATGTCCAAGCATATGTATGGCTTCTTGATCCCCTCTTCATGCCGTGTCAAACTCACACTTCAAGTATTCCATCTTACTTCGACTTAGTGTAAATACTTTAGACTCTAACGTGCTTCTCCATACTTCTAACTTAATGTTAACCCCATCCTTAGTCTCATCAATAAGCATGATATCGTTTGCAAATAGCATACCACGACACCTCATCTTGAATATATTTTGTTAGCTCATCCATAACCAGGGCAAAAAGGTAAGGGTTCAAAGCAGAACCTTGGTATAAGTCTACTGTAAGCCTACTTTTCTTAACCAAGTAAGACAAAAATTTAGTAATTGATTAAAATTAGTTAAATATTAATGTGACAGATGTTGGTACACTATTCAAATTGAGGTCGGTAATTTCAAATAAAATTTAATAACTTCAAAGACGTTGGTAAGCCAGCAAAATATTGCTGGGTACATTGTTATGGTGCTTCATAATGTTAAAGCATAAAGAAATATAGATACTATTCGAAATCAAGCAACACAAAAAGTTTGCGAGTGACTAAAATTGGTTAGTATCCTAATGTGACGAATGTTGGTAAACCCATCAAATTAAGATTGGCAATTTGCATTAAAGCTAGTTATTTTCTAGGCATAATTAAATTATAAAACTAAAGATCGATAGATTATTAAAGTAGATACTGTGCTAACCCAGATGGCAAGGAACTTCGCTCATCTCCTTGTGATTTTTTATCAAGTATTGTTGAGAGCACATAAACTAAAATCTTGAAACTTGACCAATGTGGGAGAGTGTGCTCAAAGATAGGTTGAGTAGGTCTAGTCGAGATGCGCGAAAGTTATCTCGGATGCAACGTGACCCCCTCTAGCAAAAAAGAAAAGAAACAATATTGATAATTTCAAGAAGAACGCGGCTAAAATTGGCTGGTATCTTAATGTAACGAACACTTGTACACAGTCAAATTAAGATTTGTAGTTACAAATAAAACTTCATAACTTTAAAGGGTCGATAAGCCATTGGAATAAGCGTTACCACATTATTGAATAAAAAGTTGGTAATTGACTAAAATTAGTCTGTTTCGTAACGTGAAAGATATATATATTGGTCGAAACGTGAAAGATGTTCGTATGCGCATAGAAGTTAGTAACTTCCGCAGTGTTGACAAGTCACAAAAAAAAAGTTTGTAGATTATTGAACTGGTTGATAACAAATACCAGTACATTTTAAAAGGAATACCATGAAAAACTCCAAGTTAATAATACGTCCGTGATAAATTTATCCAAGATTAATATTTTGGTCAAAAATCCCAAATCAATACATTTGTGATAAATTAATACTCCGTTAGTTTCTATTAAATTTTATCGTCAAATTGTTAAGTTAGACAACACGTGGCAGTTGAAGTGATTACCAATTTGAGATTTTTACTCTCTATTTATCACAAAGTGCACCGGTTTGAAATTTTTGATAGTATTAGTCTAATTTAACAGAAACTAACGTATGATAAATTTATCACGGACGTACCAATTTAAGATTTTTAGTGGTAGATTTATCGCATATATATACTCATTTGGGACTTTTTGTGAAAAAAAAGTTAATTTGGAATAAATTTATCACAGATGTATAGATTTGGGATTTTTTGTGGTATTAATCATGTGCTAAAGTATGTTGGTTAACAACTAACATGATAAGTTATAAAATACTTTTTCATTATCAGTCGTATTTGTTATTTACCAACCAGTGAATCACCACCTCAAAATTGGATACCGATGAGCACTCCTTCATTTATTGCTATTCAGCATTAAGATTATATAATTGTGAGAAAATTTTCAAATAGGGCCATAAGTGCTCTTATTTTTTCAAATAAATTTTCTTATTGTCTCAAGTAAGGACCTGAAGTGGCCATGATTGTTTCAAACAAAGGTTTGATCTCTCTGGCCGGCTAAATATTATGGTCGATCAAGGGCATTTTCATCAAAATATAATATTAACCTTATTTTTAGTTAAACTAAATTATAAAATAAAATAAAGTGAAAGTGAAAAAAATGAAAGAAAGTAAACACAGATAGGTGAGAGGGCAAGAAAAAAAAAGGTCAAATGATGAAAATACCTCTACCAACTGACCGAGTCAAGCCCTTTTTTTTAGATTGATAAGGACACATTAAGCCATTATTTGAAATAATATCTATCTCAAGCCCTTATTTAAGATAAAGAACTCACTTCGTGTTGAAATATGTCTTGCATTTGAGCCAGCGCGAAAAAGAAAAAAAAAAAAAAGAGGCCAAATATTTTATGTGGACATCCATATATATTTTCAAGTTGGAGAAAGCTATCCAGATTTGATTTGTTTTGTTATCAAATCTGCCAAAGAAAGGATAAGAAGTAAAGATCACGAAAAGTCAAACAAGGGAACAGTATCTTGAACGTTTCTTTTCTTGCGTTGCCGAATAATGCTCTCCTGACTTGGACTTTAACGTGGGCAATATCTTGGACTTGGATTCGTTGGCCGCATCTTTTCTTATTCTGATTGAGGTCATCGAAGAAATAATATATGTGATTATCAATATGATGAAATTGAATATATAAAAGGAAGAGGTGTGGGTATTTGAAAAGGTCGGGCGTGCATGAGTTACACGAATAAAAAAGCGTGGGTTGCAGTCGTTCGTCGTACGAAACTTGAAGCACCGGTTGTTCGAGTGCTTGATGCGCCCAACTTGCATAGGGGTCTTGGTGCCGTTCACGTCCTAAAGCACCATTCGTCGAGTGCTTGGCAGGGTTTGTCTTCTTGGTTTTGTTCGCAGAATTACATCAAGAATTCAAGTATCGAAATCTGTTAAATCTTGAGGTTGAATTTGAGTTTTAAATTACTTTGCGAGAAGATTTGGGTTTTAAATTACTTTGTGAGACTAATATATTATTTCGCTAGGAATTTGGGCTAAACACTGTGTGGCGAGTACTTGGCAGAGTTTGTCTTCTTGGTTTTGTTCGCGAAATTACATCAAGAATTCAAGTATCGAAACCTGTTGAGGTTAGATTTGGGTTTTAAATTACTTTGCGAAATTGAGATATTATTTCGCTAGAAAATTGAGCTAACTACTGTGTGTGTTCTTGGTTGTAATTGGGGCTTAGAAAATACTAAAAATGTGTTTGTGTAACTCGAGTGATCTATAATCTTTGCATATCGCTCGTTCTATAGTGGAATTTGCTACTGTTATTCCCATGGGCATAGGTCTCTACGACCAAACCACGTACATCTGGTGTTCGATTTACTTTACTCGTTCTGTCTATTTATCTGATCAATTGTTTGCTTCAGTGTAACACTTCGGGCTCGATTTACTTTACTCGTTCTATCTATTTATTTGATCGATCGCTTGCTTCCGCGCAACACTTCGGACTGTTATTTGAAATATGGTCAACTTTAAGCCTTTATTTAAGAAAATAAAGCCATTTGGAGTCATTTTTTGAAATTTCCCTATAATTGTTTCAGATCATTGCCGGCTCATGTCAAAAGGTGAATTAAAATTTTGACATGATGAAAAAAGTAGATAGGAAAAATTGTTCAAAATATCATAAATTTATTGCATTTTTACCAATTCAGTTATAAATCTTTTAATTTTGACAATTGAATTCTAAACATTTTCACGCTTTGACATTTGAGTCCCTCTAGTCAATTTTGGCTAAAAATTGCTGATGTGAATGTCTGTCGTCTTGCGTGGTATGACCGGCACTAACGTGGAAAATATTCAATACATTTTTTATTTTATTTATTTTTGCATTTCATTTGACCGGCGAGAGCCAGGTGACCCTTTCCTAGTGGTTGGCGATTCCCAACAACCCTCGCTAGCTACAATAAGAAAAAAAAGCGAAAATAATATTCAATTGTTACTAAAAGTTATCCACGTCGGCACTGGTTATGCCACGTATGATGGTTATGTTCATGTCAGTGATTTTTTTAATCAAAATTAACCGGATAAACTCAATTGAAAAAATATAAAAAGATTTAGGACTTAATTAGCAACATTAAAAGATTTAAAACTGAATTGACAAAAGTACAATAATTTTAGGACTTTTTGGCCAATTAGGAAAAGCAAAAGAAAGGGTTTTTTCATTCAATCTATTGTCAGAAGATTTTTTAGTGTCAAATGAACTGATATAAAATAAAGAGAAATGATTAAGCCACATTTTTTTAATCTGATCCACAAAAAAGGAAATAAAAAAAATATGTTATAAATTAATATGGGGTCTACTCTTTTAAAAATTTGTTGCTCGCAGTATATTGTTACTCTCATAGTAACCCAAAAATTGTTATACTAGCAAAATCCTATAATAATGAAGCAAGACTACTCATTAGACATGGCTACGGTCTGGTTTGGGCCTAGAACTAGCCCGTTGACCAAGCGGAACCAGCATGTTGACCGGGCCAGTCCGTTCCGAACCAAAACCAGCCTGGTCCCGCACGAGCCCATTACAGTTTTGTGAAAATTCAAAACTGGCATTTGCAAAAGTACAATATTTTTAGGACTTTTCGGCCAATTAAGAAAAGGAAAAGGAAGGGTTTTTTCATACTATTTATTGTAAGAAGATTTTTTAATGTCAAATGAACAGATATAAAATAAAGAGAAATGATTAAACCACATTCTTTAATCTACTGTGAGAATAACAATATATTCTGAATCACAAAAAAGAAAAGAAAAATAAAGTATTATAAATTATTATGGCATCTAATCTTTTAACAATTTATGGCTCACAACATATTGTTACTCTCATAGTGGCCCAAAGATTGTTGTACTAACAAAATCCTATAATAAAAAAGCAAGACTACTCATTAGACATGGCCACGGGCCGATTTGGGCTCGAAATCGGCCTGTTAACCAATCGAAATTGGCCCATTGGCCGGGCCAGCCAGTTCCAAACCGAAATCGGCTGGGCCTTGCATGGACAAGTTGTGGCTCCGTGAAAATTCGGAATTGTCTATTAGCCGTTGGCCCCAATGGCTATTAGGACCAACGGCTCGAATATGGCCGTCGGGAAAGAGTCGTTGGCTCTAACAGCCTTTTTTTTTAACTAATTAGTCTTATTATACCCTTCCCATCTATAAATACCTCTTCCTCATTTTATTTTTCTCATGAATTCTCTTAAATTCACTCAATTCTCTCAATCCCTGGTAAATTCTTTGAATCGACTTTCCAATTAATTTTCTCAAAAAAATGGCAAGTGAAACGGAGATACTGGAAAGAGACCGATGGGGAGAATCTGATTATCCTCATCCTATATATGATCCTCGTAATTATGCATGTCAGGTAGATAATGCTGATAATATTAACGTTTTTTCCAATCTCAACTTAAAGCACATCCCAAAATAAGAAAGTCTTCATTCTCTACCAGTATGGAAGGATCATCGATAATAAATGAGCCAGAACTGCAGGCCCGAGAGGGCACATCCAAATTATGGCAATATTTCGACAAGATACATGTAGACGGAGACAAGTATAAGGTAAATTGTAAAAATTGTACGAAATCATACCATTTTAAGACGGGAGACGACTATGGAACATATCGTTGGCATCTAACATAAAAACACCAAACGCAAGCAGGGATCAACACCAGCCGACCACAAATTGTCGGGTACGCCAATCGTAACACTCATCATATATTCCATTAAACTGATCAACTTAATAAAGAAACATTAGTTGAATATGTTGCCATTGAATATTTATCGTTGACTACTGGTAAAAAATTTGATTTGAATTATTTGATAAACATTGCATGTACTCCACAACCAAAACCTGTTCCAAAAAATACTTTTTAACGCGAACTTTTAAGGTTTATAAAAAAACAAAAAAGGCTTTGAAATTTTTTTTTACCGATTTCAATGAGCGTATGCATATAGGTAACGACATTTGGAGTGATCATTGGCAAATTTGTTCTTATATGGGTATTATATGTCATTGGATAGATGACAATTGGAACATTCAAAAAAAAGTACTTGCAGTTCGAGTGTTTGAAGAAACGCATATGGTTAATAATATTTATAGGATAATTATGCAAGTTTTAGAACAATATAGTTTAATTAATAAAAAATTTTCAAATGGTCTTGATAATACCGCATCAAATATCACTTTCACTCCTAAGTTAGAGAGAATTTGTAAACCCTCTTTTGACAGACAATTTTTTCACATTAGATGTGTTTGCCATATTTTTAATTTATGTGTACAAGATGATTTACGAACACTTGAGCTTTTTCTCGCCTCAATAAAGAGATCAATTAAATTTTTATGGACCCATCCCTAAGTTATGAAAGAATGGGGCAGATTTTGTAAACAAAATAAAAAAAAGTAAAAAAAAATCAAAAAATGTTAAGACTTGTTGGCATTCTACCTACGATTTGCTTCATCAATCTTTTGATTACAAAGATTTATTATGTGTGTTTATTTCGAATAATATTCTCAAAATTAGTTTGCTCCCACAAGATTGAGATGTTTGCAAAAAAAAAATTGAAAGTTTTTAATGTTGCTACTTATACTTTATCTAGTCGCATTTATTTTTAATAGAATGTGTTAATGTTGTTGGTGCTTTTTGTGATTATGAAAATGGTGTTCAATTAGATCAAATTATTATAGCAATGCGAGAAAATGATTGAATCATTATTTTAACATTACTCTTGTTTATTTGGATGCTATTATTTTCGAGCTACGTATTAAATTAGATGGTTTATATAATTATCTTAGCATTTATTATTATGCTTGTTTACATTTGAATGAAAAAGTAGATATTAAAACTATACAATGAGAGGTTAAAGACGTTATAGTAGTATTATATAGTGAATTTTGTGGCAGATATAGTTTAGGTGACAGTAGATCTTCCCAATCTAGTGCCTCATAAAACGAGGTAGGTGATAGAGTTGGTAGAGAGTACGATCTGTTCATAAGTAGAAAAAAAGACAAAAGGGAGCAATAAATAATATTTGCAAATTAGAAAATTATTTAACCATTTCTTTTGAGTCTTGTAATTTCAAGCACGACGCAGATTTTAAAATTCTGAAGTGGTGGAAGAGACTCAACCGATTACCCAGTTCTTGCTCTCATCACAAGATAGATGTTAGCAATCCCTTGAACATTTAGCGTTGGAGGATTAATTTTGAATGCCCACCATTCAAGATTAAATCCGAATGTTGTTGAAGATCAAGTTTGTGTCGATGATTGGACAATAGCTAGATTTCAACAACAAGAGCTGGATCAAGACGACGAATTCTTCAATGATGATGGTAGAGATATAACCACCACGGATACCACAACGAGTAGCGACGATTGACGATGAAGTAAGTTGGGGTTATCAAAGGTAAAAGAACTACATGAACTTTGATTTTTCTATCTCCAAGAAGATATATAGGCGCTTATTGATAATTCATTAAGTTCAAGTCCCTTCCCCCTTCCTTTTTCACCCTGAATTTGATTACAATGTACAATTAAATTATAATTTATTATTTAGTTTTAAAAATTGTAACCAAAACCGACTCAAAAATCGACGGTTCCGAACCAGAACCAAGACCGCCACTTCAAGGGCTGGTTCCGATTCCACCATTTTCACAAACTGGAATCGCCATTTCCTGAAATGGAACCAACGGTTCACGACCCATGTCCATGTCTACTACTCATCACCTAAGTAGCAACAACAACGACACGTAATATGACATTGGCATGACACGACATGTTAACAAGTCATTTTTAAAAAAAAAAATTCGACACGTTGAAACACTTTATATATTAAATATATATGTAAAATAAATTATTATTTATATATAAAAAAATTTATTGGCGGTGAGTTTCTTCTACTTCTTTAGGGATTCACGATTATTTTATTTTTTGCTGGCTGAGTATATTAATTTTGAGTGGTTGGGAATGTGACTTAAATATATGTATAAAGTTTTGATAAATTTAATTGCGATCCTTAATTTACAGATAATGCTTAAAATTGACCAGCGTACCTAAACGGTGTGTCGCGTCGTTGTACTCGCGTGTGGCGTGTATAAAGCACTGACCGTATATCGATTGAACATCGAAGAGTGCTAGAGTGGCGGACAGATTCGGAAGCCCCAACGAGCATCGGTGCTTCTTAACTTATCGCTGTCAACCACACAATAAGAACGGAGTAGGTGATCAAATGGGCCTGAAGCTGAAGCCCCTTTACATGGACCCAATCTTTATCTTCCAAATTCTCGTGATTTTGCCTTTCGTTCGTTGGTGACCAAGCAAATGCAGATTGCAGCACAATGTTGACGACGATAACGGTGCCAGTTCCATCGCCAATTTCTCTCCCAAAAAAGCATTCTTTTTGTTCACAATGCTCATTCAAGCTCTCTTTTGACGACAACCAGAGCAACGAGACTTCGTGCTCGGATTTCTCTAGGAGGCTTGCTCTTTTCCAGCTGGGCACAGGTAAATTTTCACTGAAGATGAAACAATGGTCAAAAGTTTGGATCTTTGGGCTTTGTGTTTGCTCTGGTTGATGATGACGAGTTCAACTTCGCAGCATTGTTCCTTTTTTTTTCTTTTTCTTTTTGTCTTTAACAAGCTCTGATCAGTTCTGCATAGTGGTTCCTGAATGATGATTTCCAGTTGACCGATGTTTACTTCTTTATTGGAAATATTCTGATCACTGCTGGATTGATGGTTTATATTTCTCTTTCTTTTGTGTGAATAGTTTAGTCAGTATATAAAGATTGATGCTTGAAAATATACCCGAAGCATATCGTTGTCGGAGAGCTCCTATTACGTGAATAATTCATGAGAGTGGATTATGTAATGATAGCTTTTTGTGCAATTATTCTGTAAAAATCTGTTGACTTAGCTGTGTTAACTTTGCTTCATTTTGTTGTTATTAATACGTCCCACAATCTAAAGAACTTTTGAGGACTCTCTCCAGCTATTCCTCAGTCACAAGTCTTGGGTGTAAAAGCATCTGAATTGCTTAGGCCCGCAGAAAGCACGGTCGAAACAAATATCTTCGGAAATGTAGCAGCAATGAGCAGTAATCTCACTGAGGACAGTGCATTGCAGTGGGCTAAGAAGGACAAGCGAAGAATGCTCCATGTTGTTTATCGTGTTGGTGATTTGGACAAGACCATAAAGTACGTCGATTAACTGTTCGACCTGGAATTGCTCATGTTACTCAATTCCTCGTCCAGTGATCCACGTTCCATGCAAATAGCTAATTAGCAAGATATTGCAGGTTTTACACCGAATGCTTTGGAATGAAACTATTGAGGAAACGGGACATACCGGAGGAGAGATACTCGAATGCTTTTCTCGGATATGGACCTGAAGATTCCCATTTTACTGTTGAGCTAACTTACAGTTAGTTGTGTCCTTTTTTTTTTTAACCCTTTTGTGAATTTGAGATCTTTGCTTAGATATTCCTTTTACTCTTGGCATGATTTGCTGATGTTTAACAGATTATGGCGTGGACAAGTACAACATAGGAAATGGTCTCCGCCACTTTGGCATCAGAGTGGACAGTGTAAGTTATCCTTCTTTGTCTAAAGTTTGTTTCTTTCTCTTGTCTATGAGATTGACAGTGTCCTTTTTATTCGTTTGACTGTTTGCTATGGAACCTCTAAAAATTACTTCTTTTGTCTCTTAAATTTTGTTTTGCCCAATGAAGTAGTCCTATCCACTGTACTACATTGTGGCTTATTTTCCAATATTTCCTTGCAGGTAGAAAAAGCAGTGAATCTTGTAAAGGCAAAGGGAGGTGAAGTGATAGAGGCACCTGCTCTGCTTAATGAAAGCAGTAAAGTAGTTGCCTATGTGGAAGATCCAGATGGATACAAATTCGAGCTGTCAGAAGAAGCAACTACTCCTGAACCCCTACACCACGTAATGCTTTGTGTGGGCAATCTCGATCGATCAATAAACTTTTACAAGAAGGTGAGACTAATTATGAAGTACTTCCTTGTTCCAACCAGACCATGTAAGTTCTGTGGCTTATACGTGCCTGAGAAAATTATTGCTGTTCTTTTTGAACTGTAAGGCTTTTGGAATGGACCTTCTCAGCAAACAGGACAACCCTGAATTCAAGGTGATTTAATGTCCTTCATCTTAGCCAATCTCAACTTATTTGAACTTTTGTAGAAAGCATTAAGTTAAGGCTGTCTATGAAGTCTTAAAAGTTGCGAACGTGTACTCCCATGTTGTATGGTAGCTGGGGTGTATCCTCGTGTGCGAGGGTTGTGTGACAATGAGGGTTCTGCATCTCTGTAGATCCAGAATCTGTTTTCTTACTATTCTTTATCTTTTATCCCATGGCATGTGGTGTACATGTGTAGGCTCACTCATTTTCTCTGTGAGTGATGATTAATAACGTCTCACATAGTTACCCTGGTCCGAGCACAAGTCGATGCCTTCATTTCTTTTTTCAAATTCATGGATGCTTATTTGTTCCTTCTTAAAACAGTTTATTGGGTATGGTTTGCTGAAAATCTCTTGTTAAAATGTCAATGTTTCATTCTCTGATGCTTTCAGCATTTTTCTCACTTTCTAGTATGCAGAAGTTACACTGGGTTATGGTGCTGAAAACACGAACCCAGTCCTGAGACTAGCTTACAATTATGGGGTCTCAGTATATGATAAAGGAGATGGCTATGCCCAGGTGAGGTTTCCACCCTTATGCTCCCACCAGTCTCTCTTATCCTTTGTGCAAAAAATCGCTGGGAGTCCTTGTGCTCGTTCTTGGTAATCATGCGACACACTGAGCTTTTATGTCTTTAATCAGATAGCGATTGGCACTGATGATGTTTATAAGACGGCCAAGGCAATTAAACTGTTTGATGGGACGATTGCCCGTGAGCCTGGCCCATTACCAGGTATTAATACGAAGATAACTGTTTGCTTGGACCCTGATGGTTGGAAATTGGTACGTCTCCTTTTCTTTTGATTTCCTCGCTTTAACAATACTCCTATTGTAATTTTACCTAATTGATGTTGCTGACCAAATGGAAAGAGCTAAGTTCAACAGTGAGGACCTTTATAATCTTTCATTTTGAAAATTGGTATGCGTGTGGAATTCATTTTTATTCTGGTGCCAAATGATTTTGAAAGCACACGCACTCTGTATTTTGTAATTTCATTTAAATACAAGTACAACATTTGACTCTCTCTCTCTCTCTCTCTCTCTCTCTCTCAGGTTTTCGTTGATAATGTTGACTTCCTCAAAGAATTAAAGTGACCGAAGCATCGCAGGGGTAAGACATTGTGGTAATCCAAATTCACCTTTGATTAGCTTTTTCATCTTGCTTGTCACCATCTATTTCTTCTAGAGGTAGCGTGGAGATTACTCCATGACTCTTCCGGGCGTTTTAAGTGCTAGTCTTCTCCTTCAATCAATCTCACCATGCAGAACTTTGTATGCGGAATAAACTTTTTCTGGACTACTAAATTCCAGTCAGCCCACTTTTCCCTCGGGATCATATCATGTTGGAACAGTAGTTCAGCATTTGCTGGATCCCCTCAGTCCACATTTGCTTGTCTCCCTTGCTTTGGCATTCAAACTCAACCACCCTGTCAGCCGTTACTATACCAAAGTAAGCCTTTTCAACACCGTCTTCCCTTTCCCTTCCAGGCCAGGCCGGGATGTCATGATACACTCCGGTGACTACACCTGTAATTGGAAATTTGCTTCAGATGAAACAGAGCCAAAAGGTGACAAAAGAGTTTAACATGAAAAGCATTTGCCTACATTTTTTCTTTTTTGTGAATGTTCCTGCCACATGCTTGCTCTTCAGTTTTGCTACCACCTGCCTCCAATTTGAGTAGTCGTTAGGATTGAAGATCGGAGATTGTATTATCTATGGATCCAATGGAGCAGGATAATAACTTGCTCTTTGATGAACACATGGAGCTCTCCACGTCTTTCGAAGCAAATTAAGGAGAAAAGAAAAGGAAAGAGAAAAGTTTAAGTCCATCAGTAAAAATTGTTGTCTCCTAGGTTTGTACCTGAAAGTTCGAATTTACATTGAAAGACACTTGTTTCCAGTGAAGGGCTCCTGTCATCAGCATTTATGTTAGGTACCGAATTCAGAAGTATAAGAGCATTTATGTTAGACAACGAAATCAGAAGCATAAAAGCATCAAGGGATGCTCTCCTTTTTTTATTTTCTAATAATGTCTGTATACCTTCCCTCGTGCGTTTAAGAAGTTCTCCTCCTTTTGACACAAAGTCTAATGCATTTGACATTGACATGTAGTTTTCCTTGTCAGCTTCTCCCTTGTCATCTGCCATGGCAAACGTCGCTCCTCCATAACTCTTTTGAAGCCTTGCTCGCAGGGTGGCAGCTCCTCTTAATGCTGCACAGTTTGAGTTGTAGAAGTTATACTTGATTGGACTATTGTTGGAAAAATACCAAGATTGACGGTGCCCTTCAAGATGACGAAAGAAAGTATAGTAAGCTCTATGGGTAGGTCAAATTACACAGGCATCCCCTTTGTACTTTTTTCTTTTAACTACATCCGAAAGGCGAGGAAGGGCAACATCGTGGCTCCCCCAAGGGGCTCTACCATGAAGGTTCCAACACCCTCTACAACCTACATTTGTTGTGATCCAAAACTGTAGAGAGTTTGTCACTTAGCAACAGTCGTGAACCACTGATCCGAGGTAGGCAAGCCCCGCCACCTTAGCCCCGCCGAAGTGTTAAGAGGTCCAAATCTTGTTGGTCAGAGTGAGAGGCATGCATTGCTGTCACAAGCAATCCGAAGGGGTGACCTCGTGTTTGGGAAAAAAAGGCCACACCACCAGCGGTTCTGGGTTCCAGAAATGTGCCCTTTCCACTTTTAACAAGTGTTTTTTTTTTCTTTTGGTAAAGAGTTTGCAACAAGAACCAATCAGCTTGTAATGTGCTTTGTATCCTGAAAGATATATTAATTGAATGTGCATTCAAAGAACACCAAAATTTGATCAATAAATGCTTGTGACATATAGGGCCAAATTGTAGATTTTCGAGGATTGTTAAAAAAAAATAGTGCAGGGTGGTTTGCACTATGATTTCCCATTTATGAAAGCTCAATTCTACCCAACTGAAGCTTGCTCTGCCTCTTCTTTTTCCCTTTGAAAAACACTTGGCTCTTGTGTCCTAATTATCCTGAAGAGCATATTTTAAGCGTTGCTCGTACCTGTAGCTGCTCCGGCAGTTAAGGCCATGATATCACCATTAGTCCTTGCACTAACT
The DNA here is from genome assembly GCA_028455895.1 of Rhodomyrtus tomentosa. Classification (NCBI taxonomy): domain Eukaryota; kingdom Viridiplantae; phylum Streptophyta; class Magnoliopsida; order Myrtales; family Myrtaceae; genus Rhodomyrtus; species Rhodomyrtus tomentosa. The sequence continues at coordinate 41,988,654 of JAPCWY010000004.1, forward strand.
GCGGAGCTCACTGCAGCCGTGATCTGTTGGTGATCGGCTCCCATTTCCTCCGCAAGGTCGATGCAGTGGGATGCCACCAGAGCTGCCGCAGAAGCTATAGCCGTAGTTGTCCTTGAATGCTTCTTCTGGTGACTGGTCGGTTGTTCTGTCAAGGTTGCATTTGAGGCTGCAAGCACCGCTACTGCAGCCGCAACCCCTGCCACAGACACGGCTGCGTGAACCTGTGCATTATGGGCCCGGGTTTCCTGCTTCTTCCTCTCTTTCTGGTCCTTCAGCCACCTCCCAATCGTTTTCCCCTTCATTATGTTCTTGTAGATCTGCAAACAAAGTGGCAATGTCAATATGATGAAGTGTTGTTTCTGGAGTTTGATGAAAGTAGTAATTTTGAGTGATGATATACCCCATTTCTGAGAAGTTGTTGATTGGAAAGGAACTCTGGGTTGATTGCTTGATGGATTAGGAATAATTCCTTCACAGACAAGACTCCAGAGTTAAACTTGATTGGCATATTGTCAAGTATGTGTGTCACTTACTTTTTTCCAAAGTGAATTTTCTGAGCTTATGTGGAACATTCTTGGAACAAAAATTAACAGCCATTATTGTTTGAAGTGCTTGAAAACTTCTTTTCCCTTTGTCCACTAGATGATAAAGTGAAGGGCAACTGTGTGGGGGCGAGTAAAATTAGAAAGCTGTGAGTTACCCTGACTTCACCACTGTCTCTTGGAGAGATGGACTCGGTTTCATTTGTTGGTGGTTGCTGAGCTAGCTGCAAGGTGAAAGGAAGAATTGTCAAAATCTTGTACAGCCAGAGCAGATGGCAAAGATTCTATAAAAGTAGCCACAACCATAGTCTTACTCTCCATCCTAGTGTCTATGCAAGTAGCTACAACCATAGGTTTATGGAACATCTACTTTCGGCGACGGTGTATTAAATAGGAGTCTGGAATTGCAAATCTTACGTAGTCTCTTGGAGACCTGGAAGTCGCATCGGTCGCATCAGTGCCAACAGAAGAAAAAGATGATCTCTCTGCGTTGTTATTATTGTCGTTTCCGACGGAGACATGAGTAGTGTGGAGAGCTTTCGAGAGCTCCATGGCGGAAACCTTCCATGATCTCGCCAGAAACTCCATGGACTCAATTGGAGTCTCAGGGGTGACGCACGACGCTTGCAATGGCGACAAGTTCGCTGGGCCGTTCTCGTCGATATGCTCCAGCCTCTTCTGCTTGACGCTGCATGAAGTCACTGTAAACAAGCCTCAAAGAAAACTAATGTCAAGTCTCGTATGAAACTGCCATTCATTCAAGATTGAGCTCCAACTCAAGAGACAGACAGAGCTTACTTTTGTGCACATTCAAGACTCGAGGAACCTGCAAGAACAAGCTGGTTAGGACTGATCATGTTGTGATGACTGAAGGGTACTTATAATGGGTTGTGCCTTGTGGGCAAAGAAGGGCTTTACTTTTTTTTTTTTTCTTTTTTTTTTTGTTCTTTATCGAGGAAAGAATCAGTGTAGAGATATTGGACAACTGTTTGGTACAGTTTTCGCTGGTCCAGTTTTAGCCGTAGGATTTTATTCAAAAGTGTCCTCAGATCACTTGTTAATATATGTGAAAACCTTGCATCAAATATTCACTAATTAAGCATGTCTAATCTTGAGTGCGCTCATTAACCAGACGCTCAACAAAAATCTCCTTTTTCCAGGAAGTCCTCAATTTAGGAATGCTCTTATCTAAGCATGCTTAATCCTGGAGCAACAATGCTAAACGACATCATTATGTCAAAATGCTGCTTTTGTGAGTTAATTCTAGTTTCACATACATGATTCAGAAATGTTCTCCCCCATTAGATTCATTCTTACGCCCCTTCATTGTCTTAGAAGTTTGTATAGGGGCCGCACTTTGTTCGCCCCAGCAATCACTTTCCGCTTTTGTCGGTAACAAGTTTACAAGAGTGTATGTTACCAAGAACACACATTACATTTTCTTGACATAACAACGATAGTTGTTACTACACGATTACAACCATGTCGGGCGATTACAACTGAAATAAGTTTCTACACAAGTACGTTGGATTTTAACATCCCGTAAAAGAAACATGCTTTGTAGCATCCAGTTAGAGTCTGATTATTTCACTTTGCAATGAAATTTCCGCATTTTCCATGTTCCTTAAGCTCATTGGCAAAGAGAAGCTGTAGTTAGTGGGAAGACCCCAGTTTAAAGGGAGATCAACTTTTGTGTCGTTACTAGTTGCATCTTTCTTTTTTGGCTTTTGGACTCCACTGGTTTTTGGTGCTTTCCACATAAAAAGAGTTGAAAGACTGCCTTCTTGAACGGCGGGATTCATGATAGCCATGGGGTTTCTTCCTCTTCTTCTTTGCCTTTGTCGCTATGAAGACCGAAATGACTAAAAGTGAGCGAGCGAGCGAGGGGGCCCCGTGCGCAAAACTTGATAGATCCTCTCCATCATTACACTGTCAAAACAGTACATGATTGCTGTTTGAACTCGTTGGTTCTGAATGCAGTCCGCACCTTTGAAGCCAGGTTAGTCCTCGTTTTGACTGCATAAAAATTTTCAAAGACAGGATAGGCTCTTCATTCGAAAATTCCATTGAGATTTTCACCTTTGTCTGTCGCTGGTGGTGCAAGCAGAACTTTCATAAGACGACGTCTACTTCGGAGTCAACTCATGTTGCTCTGTTCTTCTTCCCCTACATGATATAGAATTCACTCTTCCCTCTTTGCCCTATTAAAAAGGGCAAATTACATAAATTATCTCTGAGCTTTGGCTCCATATGTAATGTCATATCCAACCTTTTAATTTGTTCAATGTGATATTTGTACTTTTTATACACATTCAATTTAATCTATGGACTATATGAAAATATTCAATGTTGTCTATAAACTTGAGTTTGTGGAATGATAATATTAAATATATTTATATAGTTCGGGGACTAGACTGAAAATGTATCAAGAGTTCATGGACCATTTACGTCATTATCCTGTTAGAAACTTATCGGGAGCTGCATCTTGTCTGTAACTCTCTCGTCCCAGCTAATACTCTACCCAGAAACAGATTGGCTTGAGCCATCCGTGAACCATACATCTATTGGGAGCGTCGTGACATACTGTAACATTCAAACTCTGGGCTTTCGAGCCCCCCCCCCCCCCCCCCCCCCCCCCAAAAAAAAAAAAAAAAAAGACTCTGGGCTGAAAGGAACAAGCTTGTGACAATCAAATGCAAGTGATTCATGACGTATCTGGATAGACTTTTGCTACTTATTTCTTGCTTAATCCAACTATGACAGCAGATTCACTTTGGCTTTTTCAGCACCGAAACACCTAAAATTGTCACTTACCCAAAAAACACCTAAAACTGTCCAAATATGCGAATGTTGACACGAATATTTACTCGTAGTTAAGTTATAATCTTTTAAAATTTTGGTTAATCTGTTAAATATTGCGGGGGCAAAAGCAAAATGTCTGCTCACTCTTCAAGAACACACACACACACACAAAAGCCGTAGTTCCTACAAATCCTTAAAGGTATCTTCATGCATGAAGCCACCACCCGAATTTACACACCCTTTAGTGGTATCATAATTCAGACAAAACTGGGCAGACCCTTGTTATTGACTTTCTAGACATGGTAAATGTTCCCTTCCTTCGGATCTTTCGATCATTCACCCAAAAATATAGCGAACTATGTACTTGCACAAAGTGGAAGAATTTTCAGGGACTATGTTATACATGCAAAATTCCAAAAATAAATATCACAAGCAGACAAAAGGAACATTACTACTGCCTAATGATATTGGACCCTTGATTATAGTATTGAATTGGAATCTTATCGTGGCAATGGAGCTGACCACTTGCACTCGTGCAATACATTTTAAAGTTTCTAATCACACAAAAAAAAAAAAAGGAGGGGGAGGGGGAGGGGGGGAGAATTCCTAAAACTCGTCACGAAAGTGCAACGAATCCTAAAAGTTTTAAGACTCGATTGCACTCTGCGAAAGTTTTAGAACTCTATTGCATTTTCGTGATAAGTTTTAGGACTTAGATTACTTTTTTTTTAGGTTTTAAAAATCTATTACACTTTCATGATCAATTTTAAAACTTTCAATGCAAGAATAGGTTATTACTCCGACGTAGAGGCACCTTGAGTGGAGGGGTTAGGGTTAGCCATTTAAGTGCCGACTCCTTAATGATTGCTATTAACTCCAATCATGGCTCCCAATGAAAATTAAATTCTGCACACGGACTAATGGGAGGATCCCACCTTCCACCATCCACATCACCACGGTATAGAATCATATGATTAATACATGGATTAATAAGCAAAGTGGGTATGTACTCATTCTCCTACTCCCACCTTACAAAAGGCTATACGAACGAAGGCCGGCTATTACCGACGGTTTTCCTAATTGCCGCAGGTTCTTGATTTTGCTGGGGATGCTCACGAGTCCCCACTTCATGTAGGAAAGATTCATCTGGTGCACATTCATCAAAATATGAATCGGCACGTGGAAATATCTATGAGTGTCAATTTAGATGTCACCGATGCACCGTCAATCACCGACGTTCGATTATGATTGAACAATAAAGATTGCGCTAGTTAAATGAGCATGCGTTTTCATTTTGTTCAATGGGATTCGAGCGTTAAGAGAATTTAGTCTTAAAAACGCACCAGGTCCTAAAATGACTTTAAGAATGAGAGACGACTGAATGATCAGTACGATGTGAAATTAGCTTGGAAAATTGAGCTGTGTAAGAGATGAACATTGAGTTTTGCTTTTCTTATTTGATAGATTTGGGATGTGAACTTTAGTAGGCTTTCCGGAGATGTCTCTGGGCCTCCAGACAGAGACCCAAAATCAATCGGCCTCGAACCTTCAAATTGGGCCACCATTGGGCTATCTCTTTTGGTCTTGGCCTTAGATTTCTTGTTGAATTTTCTGCAATTGGTCACTACAACAACGGCCATCGGTAGGGGTGATCTATGTAGCACGGGCACGCCCAAAAATGCATTTTCCGAGTGTCGGACACGTGTCGGTGTTCTGCGCGGTCTGACACACGGTTCATGCATGTCTCAATTTTGGACATGCAGTCAATAATTGTGACACGCGAGTGTCGCCCTTCTCAAGAGTAAATTGGGCAAATCTTATATTTAGAAATTTAGAAATTAAATCTGGGCCGCTAGCCAATGGGCTTTTCCAACCGCCCATCGATGCATCCAAGGCAGGAAGTTACTCCACGATAGACAGAGTCGCTTCTTCGCACATCACTTTCCCTCTCTTTGTGAACTTATGTTCAATGTGAGACGCAAAAGCAACATGATCTATAAAAGAGAGGGAAAGCGTTAACAAAGAGAGGGCTTTCCTTTCGAGTCGTCCAAGTCAGTATGCATTTGCTGCTTCCTTTTTTTTTTCTTTTTTCTTTTTTGTTCTAAATCTGCTGCTTTCTTTAGGGCTCGAAAGATCATAGGGCTCATTTTAATGTAAATTCATTCTAGGGCACTTTTTTTTTATTTATTTATTTACCAAATCATGAAAATGATCATTTATCGTGTATATATAAAAATATATGTTTAATATACAACGTGTCCTAACGAGTCGGAATATTCTATTTTTTTCAAAAATCACATGTCGGTGTGTGTTGTCGTGCCGTGTATCCCGTGTCCCGTGTGTGTCGGTGCCACATAGATCTAAAGAAGAAGTCACATTGGAGAACTAGTTCGGATAAAACCAATTTAGATACGAATCAATCTTCTTTGATATTTTAATTCATAAGTTTAGGGACTTGAGAATGGAAGAGTCGAACACTTAGGTGCTAAGATAAAGGGCAACTGACATTGAGCGTGGCAATAGTTAATGCAGCGAATCCCTATTGTTGTGGATGCTATAATAGTTGTTACACGTACTCCATGTGCAATAGTTACTCCAAGAGTGCGCTTGTCTTTTTTTCCCCTACTCACTTTACAAATGTGAGATTATTAATTATAAATAGAATTTATTCTATTTGTATAACGATAACGCCAATTACAATGTTTTAGACTTAATCAAATATTAGATGATTGAAAAATAAATTAGTAATGTTTACAATATTAAACCTATCCATAATACTTAGCCTAAAATAAGTTTATTTCTATTAGATACAATTAGAGGTGATTTGTTTCAGGGTAGACAGTTCTCACCCCAAAATCGACAAACTCCTATTAAGGGCCGGTTTCAACGAACACTTTCCTGGAGCCACTCGGAAACCAAACCACCAGTCTGGTTCCCAAGCGAGTCCATGGAACCGGGCGTTACATTGAGGCAGCCGAGAGTGACCTCTAAGAGGGAAGTAAGGCCCTGACAACACCATCAATTATAGCAGATTCATCGACACCAGCAACAAATCAAGCAATAACAACAAAAGTGGCCGTCACATAAAGGAGCAAGAACAAATGAATTGTCAACATTAACCACTCTTAATTTCCCATTTCCATTAGAGCAAAGATTTTAGTTGCTAATTATTTTAATTGTTCCTTATACTGTTATATTATTATTCCAATTATATCGCAATAAATGACATTTATTTAATTTAATCCCATACTTTTATTAACTCTAAAGCATAGTCATAACTTATTAATAATAGATAAACTTTGTACATGTTATGCGCTTATCTTTTAGTAATAAAAATAATCAAATAATATCTAATAATAAAAGGGGATGTTAAACTCATGCATCATGATTGCCCATTAAAGTGATAATTAATATATTTGCTATATGAAATTATTTAGTGTAACCGGTAATATAGTACCTAAGACCAAATAGCATAATAGCTAACTCTGTCATAGCCTCGCTTCCATTTCTGCAAACAAACGAGCTGTAAATATCAAGGAACCAACTTCACGTGTGAAATGCTATTCCACAAATCATTCGGGACCCTAGGTGAACTACCACCATTCAATAATGGGTTGATAGGTACATTAATCTACTTATTGATATAACCATGCACGTTACCTAATTATCAGATTCTGAAATTTCTTTTGCTATCACCATCCGTTAAAATAGGCTCAATTTTCATTCCTCGAACAACAAAAATGTTGATTAGACCAAATCTAAACAACCCATCTGAGAAACTTGACAAAGTCACAAGCCCGATCCTGAAGCGCCGCAGAAGAACAAGCAAACACTACGCAACCTTTGATTTGATGCACCGTCCGACCTCATATGACGAAAAGGAAGACAATAAAACGTAACGGCTGATGCGTCGAGCAAACTCGAAAGTCAAAAGACCCTTTATTCTCCCTCCGGCTTTAGTCAACGAATGAGAATTCTAATTGGGGGAAGCTTCGTGTCTGCAAGATTCAACCCCAAGACAAAAGGTTTCAAACATGAAGATTCTGGCTCTGAACCCCTCGTTCCTCAAAGTGGTTTTTCGTTTCGAGGTAGACGAAGTAATTAGGAGGGTGTGGCCTCGTGGGGGTGCTGGCGGCGTGCCGTTCGCAGAATTTCCAACGCAAGTGTACGTGTTAATGAACATGTCGAATAAGTAATATAATAATGAAAAAATATATCGTCCCACAGATATTGATGATTAATAAACTAATTAAATACTAAAAATTAACTAATTTTGGTTATCGAGGTATAGTCGAGGTGCGCATAAGCTGGTTCGGACACCTCGGTCATAAAAAAATTCAACTAATTATAAAATTTATCTCACAAGTGAAAATAGGATTGAGAATAAAATAAAATTGACAATCTTAAAGGCAAAAGTTCGGAACTAGATGTCATAAATCAACCAAATAAGTACGTTAGAGCATCCGATTTCACCATAATCACTAAACATGAATTTCAGAGATCTTTATTCATATGAGAACGATTACATATGACAACGAAATTTCCTCTGCTATTTGTTATCCTTGGTATAATAAACCTACTTAGTTTATCAATGTACTATATCTCTATATGAATTTAAATAAACATAAGTGCATTAAAGTTTGTGAATATTCGCAGTTTACAATGAATATTTTGGATCACCTTATCACTAAAAGCCACACAAATAACATGATATATTTCTATACACATTGTAATTTGTGCTTATATATTACAAGAAGCAATTACATAATATCATTTCTCAGTCTCAAACATGCACTTAAGATCATTCAAATGGCAGTCAAGTCATTTAAAAGTATTAAGCACCATAATATATAACTTGCATGAAAGAAATCACTTACAAAACATAAACATCATGAAATTTATATCATAATGATTAGGCTAAATCGTAGCTATAATGAAAGAAAATTAGAACATAACAAAAGAAGAAACAAAAATATAAAGTAAATCAAACATCTTGAATCAAAAAACAAAAATTCTGTCACTACTTTATCTTTTCTTCAAACTACTTGAAAATTTCCAAAAACAATAAAAGAGTGATGCGAAAGTAAAAACCTAGACCTCAAATGGCGAAAAGGAAGACAATAAAGGTAACGGCTGATGCGTCGAGCAAACTCGAAAGTCAAAAGCCCCTTTATTCTCCCTCCGGCTTTTGTCAACGAATGAGAATTCTAATTGGGGGAAGCTTCGTGTCTGCAAGATTCAACCCCAAGACAAAGGTTTCAAACATGAAGATTCTGGTTCTGAACCCCTCGTTCCTCAAGTGGTTTTTCGTTTCGAGGTAGACGAAGTAATTAGGAGGGTGTGGCCTCGTGGGGATGTTGGCGGTGTGCCGTTCGTAAAATTTCCAACGCAAGTGTACGTGTTAATGAAATTGACGATCTTAAAGGCAAAAATTTGGAATTAGATGCCATAAATCAACCAAATAAGTACGTTAGAGTATGCGATTTCACCATGATCACTAAACATGAATTTCATATCTTTATTCATACAATAACGATTACATGTGATAGCGGAATTTCCGCTGCTATTTATTATTCTATATCTAGGTATAATAAATCTACTTAATTCATCAATCCACTATACCTCTATATGAATTTAAATAAACATAAGTGCATTAAAGTTTGTGAATATTTTCAGTTTTCAATGAATATTTTGGATCACCTTATAACCGAAAGCCACACAAATAACATAGCATATTTTTATTCACATTGTAATCCATGCTTATATATTACAGGGAACAACTACATATTATCACTTCTCGATCTCAAACATGCATTTCAGATCATTCAAATGGCAACCAAGTCATTTAAAAGTATTAAGCACAATAATATATAACTTGCACGAACAAAATCACTTGCAAAATATAAAAAACATGAAATTTATATCATAATGGTTAGGCTAAATCATAGCCCTAATGAAAGAAAATTAGAACGTAATAGAAAAAGAAACAAAAATATAAATTAAATCAAACATCTTGACTCAAAGAACAAGAATTATGTCACTACTTTGTCTTTTCTTCAAAATACTTGAAAAATTCCAAAAACTATAAAAGAACGATGTGAAAGTAAAAACCTAGACATCCCCAATCTCTCCATGTTATTCTATAAATATGATAACGTTTAAGACTTCTATAAATCCTTAAAGAAAACATGAAGATATTCTAAATGCAACTAAATCTCTCGCAAAAACAAGTGGTTATGCTTGTGGCATCTTGATTTCTTTCTTTTCTTCATTATATTTTTCATGTATTATTATCCTGCATAAATAAAGAAATATTTGAATAAATAGAAGAAAATCCAAATTTTTTTTTCATAAATAAATAGGTAAAAATAACTCTAATTTTATAGACTTATCACTTTTTGCCTGGAAGATTGAACCCTAAGACAAACTTTTCAAGGATGAAGATTATGATTGTCCTATTATTAAAAATTTTCTATCATTTACTATCCTGATCGATATGGACCATCTAATTCAAAATGAACGGTCCATATCATTCCATATCATTCCTCACTAAAAAATTATTGATTGATTTGAGCCATCTATTTTAAATTAAACGATCTAAATTTAATAAAATCTCTAAATTTATGTAATTAAATCCTTTCCTGGTTATAAAACGCCCGTTCCTCAAATTGGTTTCGAGGTGGACAAGATAATGACTAATGATGGAGGCGTGGCCTCGTAGGTGTGGTGGCGGTGTGTCCAGGGGATCCAACGACCTGGGAGACATCGGAGCAACCTGTTGAGCAGTCGCACGACCAGTCAGGCCACGCCCTAGTACGTGTCGACGTTCACGCAACTTCCTCTTGATATTATTTTCTTCTTTTAGTTTCTCGAGTCCCTTTCGGTTCAAGCGCCCGCTGATATAAATTTCCATGTCACGCGCCAACTCACTTTTCTCAGCTAACATTTCTGGGACTTCAGTGCTCTGTCTCTCTCTCTCTCTCTCTCTCGGTTTCTCTCTCTCGGTGAAGAACAAAGATGAGTCCAATGAATCGTCGTTCTAGTCATGAACCGGCCAAGAAGACGATCAGAGAACCGCTTCTGGAGAACCCAACCCCAAAGGGTGGCCTCAGAACCATCCCCTTCATAATCGGTATAGTGGTCATACGCACATCATATACATGTTCGTTCATCGGATGATCATGTCTGTGTATAGTCTTTGTTCATTCCAGTAATTGGGGGGTGTGTGTGTGTTCCTATGTTCAGCGAATGAAGCGTTTGAGAAAGTGGCGAGCTTCGGATTGCTGCCCAACATGGTGGTCTACTTGACCCGAGAGTACCGCCTGGACAACGCCGCCGCCGCCAACGTCATCTTCCTCTGGTCTGCCGCCACCAATTTCTTCCCCATCGTCGGCGCCGTCCTCGCCGACTCCTACTTCGGCCGCTACCCGATGATCGGGTTTGGTTCCATCGCGAGTCTCCTGGTAAAGGTTCATCAAGCCGAGTCATTGCGATTCATCATGTCGAGTTGCAACAATTAGTAATCCTCCTAACGGGAATCTTGTTTTCATGTTTATAATCTGACCCTCTAATCGCTATTGGAAAGAGGGTTATAATCAAGATTATTTCTTCAGGACACAGGAACTGGTTCAAGAAAGAGATGTGCAAGAAAAAAGTCAACAATGTCATTGTAACAAATACAATCAATAAGTTTCTGACGAAAACTCTACACCTAACATAATCAATAAGTGAATCATTTTTTTGTTTTTCGTATTTTGGAGAATGCCGTCGCCTTTGCTTCTGGATTTCTTTTCCATGGCGAATCATCCACGGTCCTCGTGGATGATGACGCACGTCTATTTTTTTGTGGGTGGAGAGTGACATGGGAAGCAATGAAACAGGATGCGTCCTAATCAAGGAGCCATACGATGCTTTGCCTTTTCTGGCCATTTGTTTGATTCGTCTGTTGTTGGAATTAACGTTAAGCCGGTTTAATTAACTAAATAGCCGGCCTCTTCAGCTTTTGGCCTCGACCAAAGTTTGGAGATCCCTTCGCTCGCGGTTGCAGATGAAATTTAAGTTTTAGTCCAGACAGAAAAGGCAGGAAAAAGGTGTGTTTTTTTTGGGGTGGGTGGTTGGCTTTCGTGTTCCTGATCTTATCTTGAATGAAAAAGGAAAACATTCAATGTTGAATTGCCTTATGTATAGCAGGTTCGTGAAATCATGCAGGGTTTTGACACATTCAGTGCGTTTGGATCAGAATAACAGATGTTTGGTATAACAGGGAATGATTCTTCTATGGTTAACGACGGTACTTCCGCAAGCGAGGCCGACTTCTTGCGACGAATTCGACAAGGACACTTGCGGATCAGCAACCATGGCGCAGTTGTTGCTCCTATATTCTTCCTTTGGCCTCATGTCCATCGGAGCCGGGGGCATAAGATCATCTGCCTTGGCATTTGGCGCCGACCAACTAAACACGGCAGCGAGCTCCAAGAATTCAGGCAACTTGTTACAGAAGTTCTTCAGCTGGTACTATGTCTCGGTCATGGCTGCGGTGATGGTTGCGATGACGTGTGTAGTGTATATCCAAGATGTCGCGGGGTGGAAAGTCGGTTTCGGAGTCCCCGTCGTGCTCATGTTCGTGTCCACCTTCTCTTTCTTCTTAGCGTCGCCTTTCTACTACAGGGTGAAGGTTGAATCAAGCCTGCTCACGAGGTTCTTCCAAGTTTGTGTCGCCGCCTTTAGAAACAGAAGCATCAAACTGTCGTCCTTGCGCCTGAACGAATCGTATCATATCGGAAAAGGATCGATGCTTCAAGCCCCAAGTGAAAAATTGAGGTAGTATTGGGCGTACATTGTAATGTGATATACTGGCGATCGCGTTTTCATTGAATTTTCCTCGCTCAATTCTTCAGGTTTCTGAACAAAGCTTGCCTTATCAGAGACACTGACCAACTACACCTCACAGATGAGAAGGCACTGGATCCATGGAGCCTATGCACGGTCGACCAAGTCGAAGAGCTCAAGTCGCTAATCAACATAACCCCGTTATGGTCGACTGGGATCATGATGTCCGTGGCCTCAAGCCAGAACTCCTTCATAGTACTCCTCGTCACCTCCATGGACCGACACGTCACCCCGAGTTTTGAAATCCCTGCAGGCTCCTTCACCATGTTCATGGTTCTCTCTTTGCTAGTCTTCGTCGCTCTCTACGACCGGGTATTCCTCCGTCTCGCCTCTGCAATCATCGGGAAGCCAGTCAATCCGAGCTTGAAACAGAGGATGGGATACGGGCTCGTTCTGTCCATCTTCGCCACGGCTGCACTGGCCACCGTGGAATCGGTTAGGCGAAAAGTCGCCACGGAAGAAGGACATTTGGAAGGAACAGAGGTGGCTAAGATGTCGGCAATGTGGCTACTTCTGTACTTTGTTCTGATCGGATTCGCTGAGGGCCTCAATGCGATCGGGCAAAACCAGTTCTACTACTCGGAGCTGCCCAAGACCATGTCTAGCGTCGCGGCCACTCTGTTCGGGGTCAGCATGGCGGTGGCGAACCTGGCGGCGAGCCTCATAATCAGCATAGTCCAGATGGTTACTGAGAGAGGAGGGACGGAGAGTTGGGTCGGGGACGATATCAACAAGGGGCACTATGACTACTACTTTTGGGTCATAACTTGTTTGAGCACCCTCAATTTTGTCTACTTTCTTGCTTGTAGCAAGGCCTATGGACCCTGCAAAAGAGAAGGTGGGGATGGTGCTTCAAGTAGAGTCGTGGTTGATGAAGAGATTAGTGCAACTTCCTGAAATTTGCCAAAGGAAGTGACTTTTTTTCTTTCTTCCTTTGACCATGAGTCAACAATCAACGTGTGATGTATATTAACTTCTTGTCAGCAATATATTGACACTTTTACATGATGGGAATCACACATCGGAATCACCTTGATTATCCACTGTTTTAATGCTGCATCATTCGTTTTGGGGCTCTGGTCTACCCTTCTTTACAGGACATGAGTTGATCTTGTGCGCGGCAATGGCAATTCGATGCATCTGTTTCTTTAAGAGGCCATAATTAATTGAGCAAAAGCTGGTTAGCAAATTCGTGCTCTCCTTGAACTTCACATAGAAAGGAGATGCCAAGAAGAACAAACATGAACACTTTTCAACCGAACCGGTCCTGAATGCACACAACGCAGGTGAGTACAATCAGAACTCCGAGTGTAGTGAAAATGTAGGGCCACTGAAGAAGCTCCGAAGCCAAACGGGAGGCCGACAAAATTAGGCCTCAACAACAGTAAACCCGAGAGAAAAGGGGTGAAAAAGGGTCAGTGAACTGCAGGGTTCAGTTGATTGAGGATCGCAAGAGAACTGGCCTGTGGTCAGTAATAAAAAAAGAACATCCCCAGCAGTATTTGAAATCAGTAATAAAATGTCCTCAAATTATCTAGAATCGACAATACTTAGATTGCAAAGATATAGGACAAGAGAAATATGACTAGTTTCATGTGTTTCACGTACAATAAGGCCAGAGATTGATCTGAAACCGATCACGAAGAAACAGCCCCCCAAGTAGGAATTGGCAAGAGAAGCCCCCAAGGACCGGTGCAAAATACGCAGCAGTACAGCAGAAGTACAACAATCTGGTGGCATGGGCGAGACTGAGATGGTGCTCCCTCATCAAGTACAGAGTCATGTTTGCCCTTACCCCATTGCTTTGCCGCCTTCTCTTGTGCTTCATTTTCTGTCAAGCCCATTGAAGCTAACACACACAACGAAGAATCAATAATATGGCATGAATGTCTCAGCCGAAGGCGGTGCAAGTCTCACCAGATCCGACAATATACGGTATCACATATACGACATCAGCTAAAGACAGAATCAATCTCTAAGATTTGAAGTTTCATCTAGTTCAAGCCTTGCCTCAGGCTAAACTTCCCTCATTTCATGTCTGCTGCTCGACAGACAATTCCAGAATATAAGGTAATTTAAAATGGAGTTACTTAGCGTTCAACGCGCCCGCAATATGTAAAATGAATCGAGACGTGATTAAACGAAAGGTAGGACTAGGAAAGGAAAAGAACTGCCTCAATAATTTTATGCAAATAGACACCGACACCGAGGCAAAAAATTGAAGGTAAAAAAGAGAGAGAGAGATGTTCGTCGACAGCAGGATTCGAACCTGCGCAGGCAAAGCCCAACAGATTTCGAGTCTGTCTCCTTAACCACTCGGACACATCCACGTCGTACCTCTGGGTTTCTCCAAATAATTATTCAAAACAATTGAGTAAGTTGCTAACTATCACCAACCATGCAGTGTGATTTCCATTCTACGGTCTACTCTTGATAGATCAGCAAAGACGAAAGGGTATCCAATTGTCAACCTTGTCTCCCAAATGATTTGTCCTGGTTGCTGCATCTCGACAAAATTAGGAGCGATCAGTGCCGGTTTCGATTCCATTTTACTTTCACAAACTTGATTAAATGTGTCCGTTCCTTCTTAATATCGTCAGACATGTTCCTCTGATACCCGTGTTACGAGCACTCTCGATTCATGTTCGCATAGAGGAACATGGTGGCGAAGTTCTTCAAGAACGAACCAATCGATTAGAAGTTTTGATGTTTCTATTTAATCACTGTCAATGAAATAATAGCACCAGGTAGACTGCAAAGATTTCTAGCAGCTATGAGCGGAACCGAGAAAAAAAATGCAAATTCTTACATGAAAATAAATCGAACATGGAAGAGAAACAAGGAACTGGAATCTGGAGCGACTGAACTTGAAGGTGGGTTCGAAGCGAAGCAGAGCTGAATCTAGCTCGATTAAGTTTTTGCCTTGCTAAAAAGAATCCAAGAACATCCAGAAATAAATAGGCTCGTGTAACTGTACAATTGCAAAACCGCGGGAGATGAATACAACGCCATATAGAAGTACACAGAAATCATCTGCAGATGGTCCTCATCTTGAAATGTCGATCAGGTCGCATCAAATCCCTCCGAAACACGCATCAGCTGCAGCAAAATTGGAAGTACTCATGAGACACCGCTACTATGAAGGCAGAATGGAAGATGACACGAGCACCATATCTTGGTGTTGACATGGATTTGTTTCATGTGAAACCGCCTCCTCATTAGCAAGGTGCAACTGGTCTTTTAAAACACGCAAAAAATGAAATGGTCCTTTTGCTTGGTCATGACATCCAAACGAAAACTGTGAAATTTAGGATAGGCGCCTCTCTTATACATACACCACTGGCCTAAAAGCCAAAATTCGTCTCTGCTTAATCACCAAGATAGACCAGGAGGGGCAAATGTAACTATCTTGTTCACCAGTTCAAATGAAGAGCTCAAGAGAATAACTAGCATGCACAGCAGATTTCTGTCCTGCACAATGGTGGGATGCATCTATCTAACTTTGTCTCCTATGATATGAAGTTTAGTTTTTTCTAACTAATTCCTATGATGTCTTTCATCTCCAGAGCAACAATACACAATTGAATACATCCAGACATATTTTTGACAAGATTTAATGGAGTGGAAAATAAATTGACGTACGGTTTGTCTTAGGACGGAGTGAAGGAAAGCTATTAGTATTGTGGAGAGGTAGTAAATAGATAGATAGATATATAGATATTTATTTATTTATTTTTACACATTTATCTCTTTCTTTCGCTTAATTATGCTTTTATTTTTATGATTCTTTGGGGTTCATCGATCGCCGACCCCAACTAGTTTGGGATAAAGGTATTGTTGATGTTGATGCTGATGCAGAGAATAGAGTTAGTAGAAATTGCATCACCTTGAAGTATCAATTTTGAACAACTTTCCCACCACAAATTGCTATGTCAATGAGGCGGTGGCATTGAGATAACTCTTTGAGAACCAACTCGGTGGATAAAAGTAACTGGATGAATCCACATTAAGATGCCAAACCATCACCCTTGAGCAGTTGTGGAGTAAGCCTTCCATCTGGCTCTCATCCTCCACAATTTGTTCAACTAGTGTGCTCACCTGGACATGTAGACCGTATTGTAAAACCTCAGTCACCACAGATGAGTCACAAAAATGCCTTCAGGGAATTTCAGTCTTGAAATTTGAAATATAGGGGTTGAGAAACAACACTTTCAATTTCAAGAAATTTGTGCTCGAATATTGTCCGAGTTTGTATGTCAGGAACCCAGATAGGGGCCAACGATAGTTTTGTTTCAGTGGATTGTGAGATTCAGCTGGAGATGATATCAGACATATTTATAAGAATAGCAATATGGTGGTACTTCATGACTTGATCAGAACTACAGAAGCGAAAGGACAATTACCGGGAATTTATCTTTTGGCATGTCAAACTGCCTGATGGGTTCAAGGGTGGGTCTGTGCCATCTCTTGGGATCCCAAAGTATTGTGCTATTGAAGGCAAATCCTGATAATTCAGCATAAAATCTTTTGAATCCCCTTCTTGATTCATTTGTATGCCACCCAAGTACAGTAGTGCCATTACAAATGGGACCCTCCAATACAGCTCTGCTTCTGCTATCCGTTACTTTGGCCACCAACCAAGTTCCAAAGCGCCTTCATTAAGAAAGGAAAAGGCTATCAACTAGAACAGAGCAAGGAGAAAGAGATTGTGGTGACAACCTCAGAAAAGAAAAGGTGAGTTTTACATAAAAGTAGGACGTTGCAAAGGGAGCATCTCAATAGGAAGATGGAGAGAGACGATCCACCAAATCCAATTGCTATTCTAGTCAATGGGAGGAAAGCCTTTTATTGTGGACAACTATGTGGACCTAAATGTGGATGAGGTACAGAAACAGTCCAAAGAGAGGTGCGGATCTTGATGCTCAAACAAGCATTAAAGTTCACTCTCATCGCTTACTGGGCAGTCCAATACTAGATTTAAATATAACCATAGCAATACAAATTCAGGAAAACGTCCCTAATAGAACAATGAATTACCAAAGTATTTCTGCCAGAAAAGAAAAATGCGAAATTTGTCATAGACGAGAACAATGGAAGTACCTAATTTGCCTCATTTGATAAAATAGATCAGTTGCGTAGATATTCTCCTCATCTGCGAAGAAAACTATTCCATCAAGATGGTGTGTTTCAATGTGAGATAATGCCACATTCCTTTGGTGAATTCTTACATCTGTGACCTCAGTCTGATTTTTATCGCACACGAGATGCCGATACATGATACCAGTCTTCCTCAATATGTCAGCTGTTTCTGGAGACTGCGAGGTCATCTCCACAACTATCCACAACAAAGGAGGTGGTATGAGCTTCACTGTCTGTGACAGACGATTGAGATAATGGGCTTGAAGCGGGTATCTCTGTGTCGAGGTCACAACAATCAGGAGCTTCTGAACTTCCCCGTCTGCATATTTAGTAGCCGATTCATTATTACTGCTATTTGGGGCATTCAAATACAACGGCTGCTGATGTGATTGTAGTTGCACGGTAGAGCCATTCTCATGGCTCATACTGTAAAATGGTGTCACATTTCTAGCTGCGTCGTCGTGTAACTGGTTATTCCTCAAACTTGTGCTCTGCTCAAAGGATAAGGCATGGTTCTTCAAAATGAAGTTCATAGATGCATTCATTGAGGCAAACTGGGTAACTCCAATGAACATCCCAATGATGAAACAAATGAAGAAATGAAATAATGCCCTTCTCCAAGTTTGCCCTCTCGATTTTGGTCTATCGAAAGGTCCAGAGGGTCGTTGAGAGAAAAGTCCAAGTGCAAAAGCCAGAGAATCCGATAAACCCACCAAAATTGACAGCATTCCACCTGATGGCGTTTGACTCGGGGTCAGGACACAAGAAGATGACTTCGATAAAGGAGATGAAACTGAACGTGCTTCGCCGTTTAGCGTAGTTCCAGGTCGAGGAATTGGGGACAAGGTCCTTCTAATGGATGCCATAGTGAAAGCTCGGTCAAAGGATCAACCGCTTCTCCAGGTTCCTACAATGGCTAAGTTAACAAGCAATTGCAACCAACCAAACACCATCTAGTGATCCTATTTTTAAGAACTACTTCGAACCAACAATAAAGTCCTGGCCATCTCTTTGAGCGCAAGAATCTTAAATCAACACCTATGTTCCCCTGAATCAATAGCCCAAATAACTCAGCCAGATAAACATACAATCAACCTGTAGCCTATTGCTGGCACTGAAAAAAGATCAAAGTTTGTGCCTTCCTGAGGACACCATCCTGAGCCAATTGTCTCATACAATTCGTGAACGGCCAATCGAAGCCAACAAATAATTGCCTCGGCATTCTCGAATTTCCATTCCCTCACATCTCAACCAAAAGTTCTTGAAACCCACTTCGCTTCGGAGTGCAGCTCTCACACAAGGACTATGAAGTCTCGAGCTATAAACTGACCTCTTAAACCAACTAGAATCTTCGACCAACAAAAAAAAACTAGAATCACCAAGAACAGCAAGCCCCAGAAGCAAATCTCAAGTCAAAACGAACGAACCCACAAAGCCATAAACAAGCACCACAACCTGCGGTTCAGCAACCGAAAAGATCTACATTCAGTACCTCAACTTAATCAGTGACACTCGACACTTGAACCACTTGGGTCACCTCAAGATCAGCAAGAAAATGGGTAAAATCTGAGACTGAACAGCAGTTGAGCAAGCTAAATGGCGGTCTCCGACACGTAGAGCTTCGGATCTTTCTTCTACGGTCTCGCAGAAGCATGTTCCAATGCCTCGAAACCAAGACAGAGAAGCCAATGAAAGTGACAGGCGCTTTCTTTCGAACCTACAAGGTAGAAGGCATGGTTCTTGAAAGCGGAGACGGAGCCAGAGAGTATATAGTTCAGGCTTCAGCCAATCACACGTGACTCAGACGGTATAGTTCAAGCTTATTTATCTTCCTTCCTTTTTTTTTTTTTCCTCTCGTCTATTCACGTGACCAATTGGGATTCGGGATCTGAAAAAGCAGATGTTTTTCCCTGCTGGGTTAACATGCCAAGCATTTTCTTGAAAATTAAGAATCAACTGGCATCGCCGTACCAAATTAAGGAATCTCTTGTCTCTAAGAACTAAGGTCGTCACGTTTTTCCATCTGAGCTGTGTCATATTGACAGTTAGCTAAGGAGACAAATATTTAGAGGGAAGGATTACTGGACGACACGACCAATTAAGTCTTAATGGTCGGTTGGATGAGATGTTTGAGAATGTTTCACTTGCTTAGTCAGCCACTGTCACTTTGCCTAGCCAAATGATATGACACTGACAAGTAAAGTGGATGCCTATATGCAAGTGGGGTGTGGAAAATAATCGGCTTGCTTTTAACACTCGACTGCATGGCTGAAAAAATTACTAAAAAAATTATACAAATATCATAATTGTCTCAATTGAGTCTTTAAACTTTTACATTTGTGTCAATTCATTATATTTGGTTTGTTAATATTGCATGACCAATTTTTAATAATATTATAATATTATTTTATTTTTTATTTAATAATTTGTTTTTGTTTTCTTATGTTTCTCTTTTTTTTTTCTTCCTCCAACCGATCCTTGCCTCTAGCTGGTCGCCGAGCTCAGCAGTCAGCTGGAGGAAGAAGGAAGAAAGAAAAAGGAGAAACAAAAAAAAATTCATCAAAATATCAAAATTTTATTAAAATTTGATCACGTCAGCATCGACAGTACCATGTTAACACTAGCCAACAAAATGGACTAACTTAGGACAAATGTAAAATTTTAGAATTAAATTGATTTTAAAAAAAAATTATAGCCAAATTGATACAGGTACAATAGGTTTAGGGCTTCTTTGATAATTTTTTCACTGCATGAGGGTTGGTCTTTTTTTCCGAAAGCTACTTTTGATTAGGTCCAACCTAAAAAATGTTTCAAAAAGATATTACCCAATCTAATGCATTTGACTAAAAGGACCTTTTCTTTTTTGTCGAACCTTTTTTTTCAAAGGAAATTTTCATTTCACTTCAAAAAAAATGGTACATAACTTCAAGACAAATCTCATCAGACCGTTACAATCCGGTGCAAATCTGAAAAATAAATCAACTTGATATATCCTGCAGCGACTCCCTCCTTACACAAGAACATATTTATGATGAAGTCATAGCACAATTGGTGACCCATCACCGAAACTCACATATCATCGGTGATGAGCACACGCCAAAATCTTTCCCTATATTAATTACAGTTTTTCCAAAAGATAGTGCGCGCTTAGGTTCGACCTCCACAGCACCATAATTATATATAGACAAGAATAACACAAATGGGTTGAAAATGCACAAGGAATGTATTGTAAATATCATATCTATCTCTAGATAGATGCATAGAAGAGTTTTCAAATTTAGATCTAACTCTAAATTGGAAGAGAAGAGCTGCAAGACAGTACGTTTGACCAAAATACTTTCAAATAAACTCTACATTGAACACAATGAGAGAGAATAGCTTTAGAGACTGCTGAGCACAGGAAGAATGAAGTCCACGAAATCACTAGAAAATCTTGAAAATTTTTAAAGATTGTTAAAGTTGTTGTGTCCCACATTTCCTAAGAATGAGTCTGATAGGCTCTTTATATTCATGTTGTTTCTCTCCACCTAAAAGTTTAAGCTTTGGATTGAACTTTTTTACATGATATTAGAGCCAATGTTATTCGCCTATGTGGGCCCACCCCCCATTAGTCAAATTTCACGGAAGTTGTTGTGTCTCACATGGTAATTCAATTTGCACATGAGAAGAGGTGTTGAAGTTGTTGTATCTCACATCCTCCATTAGTCAAATTTCACGGAAGTTGTTGTGTCTCACATCGTAATCCAGCTTGCACATAAGAGGGGGTGTTGAAGTTGTTGTGTCCCGCATCGCCTAACAATAAGTCTTATATGTTCTTTATATTTATATAATATATGAATTTTCTGACAAAGATAGGGACATAGAGAGGAAAAGGGAAGTGATTACTTGCTTGTTTATTAGATTAGCTTGTCAGCTCATACTCTGTTAATTGACATGACAATCGTTCGAGGCAAATCACCACCTGAGCCGACTCGTGCCATTCAACCGCCCGTGGCCAATTGGCTTGGACTTCACTCGCCGATCTAATCGAGCATGATCTTTTCATTCGTGTGCTCTTTGAATTTTCTAACAAAGATAAGGACATAGAGAGGAAAAGGGAAGAGGGAGGGGCAGATCTCCCTCCCTCAAGTACGATCCTCAAGAGAGGGGAGGGGTTGGCGGTCGGAGGTAGAACCCTCAAAGTTCCCGTACAAAACTTTTCCCAACGGTCAAAGCTGAAAATTGTCGTGCGAGTTCGATGTGCAATGAAGGCATTTCTAGAGGTATGGTACTTCCTCAACAATTGCCACTTTAGTCACATGGTAACTACGCGAGAAAGATACTTAAAAGGTAGAGAACACCATGCCCACCCAACGGTTCATGGCGAACTCTAAAAACCTGCAAGATTTCGACAACCAGCGGTACACATGTTACGTTTCATTCTGTGCACGAAGAAGACG
Source organism: Rhodomyrtus tomentosa (assembly GCA_028455895.1). NCBI lineage: Eukaryota > Viridiplantae > Streptophyta > Magnoliopsida > Myrtales > Myrtaceae > Rhodomyrtus > Rhodomyrtus tomentosa. Next base: position 42,010,465 of record JAPCWY010000004.1, read on the forward strand.
TAACCTGATGTCTGGTGCCGCTTGTCCTTCGTATGAATCGCAACCAACGAAAATTTTGAGAGCGATAAGTTTTCTATCGTAATAGATGTTTCCTTCCATAAGTTTATTACACCGTAACAGATTGCCGGGCAATGGGGGAAAAAAAGGTACACAGAGAACTACAATGATTGAGAGGAAAATGTATTGAATACAAATCATGTGCTGTCCATGAATCAGGATGTTGGTTCGTATATGCTAGGTAGAGCAACTCGAACTATTAACGAACATCATCCAATCCGCTACAAAATTTTACTACCTACCGTGAACTCCCATATAAACAACCATCTTATCAAGTACTTCCCTCTGCCGACTCAAATCTTAAATGTCTCGTGACCCAACAAGACCTCGAATCAGACGGTAGCAACCTGCTATGTGATGCTCTTGGAACAATGTTTCTTTAGTTTTCTTCGCCGGGAATTGCTTACCCTGCAGGGCCACATGTCAATGAACTGTATTAAGACATCATAAGCCACAAGGAAAGATCCGCCACAAATACATTGAAACAAGTGAATGAGAAGATCCATGATGGTAGTCGTCATTGGCTCTTGGTTACCGGTGAATAAGGTTTGCATGCATAAATGAAGGATACCTCTATACAATTGTTTACTTTGGAGATGGTACGCAGCAAGAGATTCATAAAATGTAATTGGTACAAACAATGGGCTTGTCCAATTATTATGTTAAAGGTCACCTTTAATACATGCCAAATTTAGCTAAATCCAACACTCTAAAATTTACTCACCAATACTGATTATGCAATATGAAAGAGTCTGTTGCCACCTTTTTACCGTCATCGTTCCGATTCCAATGGTAAAACGCATGAGTCCTGTTTTTGAATTCCAAAGTAGAATGACCATAACTGGCCTCACGAAATGCAGAATAGTCTGGTTGTGGATCTCTGAACCTGAAATAGCAATGTCGTCGCATAACAAATATGCAATGGAGGAAATTTCTTGGAATATGATAATCAGAATTTCTACCTACGGTGATCGAACCGCACATAAGATGTCCAACTTACCTCCCGGCAAGGCCTTCCTGATTACCTCCATCTCCAACAGTTATATATAAAGGTGCAGACCTATCTGGTACAGGGTCACGATCACCACTACTGACATTGTATTGAATATTTGAGATCCGATACTGAAAATCAACAAATCCACTTAAGTCAGTAAAACAGGTAAACACAAGATGTAGTACAAATCAGTATGACAGAAACATCAACACGCGTAAAGTAGGTCTTTGTTTTTTTTCAAGGACGATAGGTCTTTGCTTTTCTCAAGGACAACCCTTGAGAGGGTTGTGCACCCTCAACTGAGATTATATTGAGTGGCTTCCATTGAACAGCAAACCTAGTTTATCTTGCCATCAAATGGAAGTAGAATGAAACTTCATGTGTCACAGAAAACATAATTTCAACTAAAATACGTACAAGGAACTATTCCTATCTGAAGTATTTTTTATATTTGATTATTCACCAGAATTCCTATATATGTACAATATACGTATCAAGTATATAGCAGGGGACACGGGAACAAAGATTCAAATTTACCACGGAAACGAAAAGAAACGTCACAGCATAAGAATGTTGCATAGAAAAATACGTTATTATCCCACAACTCATAGAAAGCAAGCATTAATCAATTTTTAGTATAAATATAAGCACGTTAAGAAATACTTAAATGTCATTTTGCTTTTGAACAGCGACGAGACTTTTTACGTTTTACTTAACACATGTAACTTCGCAAAAGTCTGTGATTTCCTATTACTACTAAGGTTACATTGGAGGAACAGACAATCTGACCATGATCTGGAGAAAATTCAACTAAAGTAAATTTGTTTGTAATTCCATGTGCAACCTCTGATCCTGACAGACAGATTACAAGGAATCCTCAGAAATAAAAACATTATAAATCACTGTAACAGTGCAAATATCGGCTGCATCTGGAAGTAATTGCAATGTAAGCATGAATAGATGACTCGCCAGATAAGAACCATACCGATCTTTCATAAGCATGAACATGCCCAGCAAAAACAATATCAACTCTGTTACGAACAAACCACTTTTCAAACACTGCTCTCATACTTTCACCCTCCATGAAGTGTACATTATTGCTATGGTACCAAGGAACATGCATCAGAACAATAAGCCAAGGTGTCTTTTCTCTGTCTACCCTTTTAAATTCTTCCCGCAGCCACATCCACTGAAGCGTGTATTTCACTGTTCAAAATCACAACCAATCAGTCCCAACATGCAGAGAAAGATAGCAATAGAGCAGCATTAGTCGGATTAGCATTAAACATGGTTTATTAGTCATTAGAGAAACCAGTTTGAATTTTCTATTATCTTGGTGTAGCCGGTTCAAATTGGCAGATGTTTAACTTCTCTTGCAAAATGTTATTGGTGTTGAAACTCGTTTTCTCTCGTTTATGGCTTTTATTTGCCAAAGTTTCTATTATGCACATTAAAGGACCTCAAATTGCTATAGTAGAACGAAGTTAGGTATGGAACGAAAAGAAGAAGAACTACCAAAGGAAGAGTAGCTTGAAAGCACAATTATGTGGGCTGAAGCTCGTCTCATTGCATACCAAAGAGGACTGGTGCTTTTCGAGGCCAGATAAGGTGTTGGATATCGATGCAGATAGGATTTGAATGGATCAACCTCCTCCTTCACTTACATAGGACGAAAGAATAATATATAGTGGATTAGCAGCAGATGTTAGAAAATACATAATCTCCCACACAATAGAAAGCCTAGGAATTCGAGTCTTCCAAAAGCATGCTGCTTTTTGAAGTTGCAGGACCAGAGACAGTTTAACACTCAAGGAGTCACTTAGAGATTTTTGCATCAGAAAGACCTATATGATTCTTTGAGCTCCCATTAATAATTCATTTTTACACACTACAATGGTAATCTTCTTTCTAACCCAAAAAAAAATAAAATAAATAAATCTTGTTAAAAAGCAGCACATTAGTTTCACTGAACATTACACAGTTTGCCTTCTTATAGTCCTCCATGATAAAATGTTTACAAAAATAAGCTGTATGGGGCTTTCATTTACTTATAAGCCTCTACCAATGACTTTTCCTCAAAAATTTGAAAATGAAACATTTATAAAACTCATGGAAAAGAATTATAGACAATTCTACACGTCAATAAAGGTCTCAAGTGTTTCGTGTTTACAAAAATCAAAGTGTGAGTGCCACAAAAATGTACGAAAGGTTAATAGTTAAATAGTAGAAGTCATCTAGGAAGCATCGACACTCTCCGGGGACTTCCATGTCGTGTTGGACGCATGTTGAACACGCCGTCACTCTCCAACACTCTCTGACATGGAATCAACACGTGGTCAGCACTCTAGACATGCTAGAGACACGCGAATCAAGTATCTCGATATGTCATTTCAACACGAATGGGGTCAATTTTAAGAATTTTCAATAAATTAAGGGTTAAAATATAAAATCATAAAAATAATATATACTTAAGTCATATACCCAAGCACCCCAAAATAAACAAAACCTAATCATGAATCACTAAGGCATGAAGAACAAGAAGAAACTACCGTTGATATTTCACACACACACACACACACACACAATGCAATGCACGCACATTTAATATACGTGTCTCAACATGTCATCGGCGTGTCGTGTCGTGTCGTATCGCATGTTGTGTGTCGGTGTCGGTGTTACTTAGAAAGTCAACCCAAACTGAAAAGCGAGATACAAAAACGGTACATTTACAAAGCACATGTGCGAAGATACTTTACCATGTAAGGCATATATTCTATTTCATGGTTCCCAGCAGACCAGATCCATGGCTGAAATGCCGCACTTTGTTCAATAAAACGACCCCAGGTGTCCCATCTTAGCCCAACATCATTGTACTTGTATCTATCAGCATAAGAAAGATCCCCCAAAAACAAGACTGCCTGTGCCCCACTCACCATGTAATGCTGAAGAGTGGAAAGCGAATTATAAGTCTGGCCCAGATCACCTGCGACATGCATATCATTGCAAAATGATATAATCTCGTACTTCCCAATATCTTTTATGCAGGCTAGAGATAGCAAAGTACTAGAAAATGTGAACAATTGCGATCGACAGGTTTGTGCCTATAAATTGAAGGCAGGCTTAATATAGAAGAGTAGAAAAATTGCGATAAACAGGAAAATGTTTGTCTTATAAGCAAAAGTCTCTGTAGGGTTTGAATCACGTTTGCCTCCGTTATTTTAACCCCCGCCTGAACCCTCTCCCCCTCTGGGCTCACATTTCTCTCCCAGAGAACTACAAAATATAAGCTGGTCTGGGACATACTGCTTTCTCTTCACTGTGTGATGATCCACTCTGTGATTGAGAACCTAGACACTGAGCTGTTTTGTTATCAATACTAATCAAGATTCAGACCTTTTGATGAACTGAAACAACACAAACTCCAAATAAGCCCAAACAACCTTCCCTCTGTCTATTTCGGTTACTGAGATACTGAAAACAGATGGTAGCTCACCAATAATTCCGAACTTGTATGAAGCATCTGGGTCAATTGGTGGTGGTGTTTGAAACCAAAATTCTCGAGAAGAACCACCACTTCCTACTTTGTAATTGTACTTGGTATTATACTGTAGGCAGCAAATAGACAATTTAAAGAGGATTTCGATCAGAGATTGTAACAACTAGAATATATCGAAATCTTTGCTGAACCTGCCATCTATAAAACTTAAATAATGATCCCACAAATTGCCAATCCACAGATCAATCCATTAGAGGATCACCTCAAGGCCATCAAGCAGGCAATGATGGATGTAGCCAGATTTATACTTGTAAAAAGTGTAGCTTGTGCTTTTCCCTTCAGCAGAATGATCATACTTTCCTTTCGCGGTGCCATATTTTACCTCACTGGATCCTGGTTCATCAGATGTGACCCATGATATAATGACAGCCTTTCCATCATAGTCACCTTGGGTGATATGAACCTGCAAAAGAACGGAAAGGAGTGATATAAGAAAGACTGAAATGAGCTAAATGAATCCCTAAAAAATCGATTCAAGGTGAATGAAACAAGCTACTGAATTCTTCACAGAGACATTCTGATAGAAAGTAATCTAGTTGAGTGCAGAAATTAATAAAGATGACCAAAGATGAGTAGTTCATTTTTCCTGATGGTAAATAAGATTTCATTAAGAAGATATCGAGGGGATACCGCCCCTACACAAAACGGCTTCTAGAATAAGCCATCCCTCTACAATTGTGCACAAAAGACTGTTCTTAACATTGCCAACAAACTACATGTGTGAAATTAAACTTTTCTGCTATACCGATAGTGAAGATTGTACAACCATTCATCCCTAAAAGAATCCCAACAGTATTCAGCTGCTTGAAATGCTCTTTTGTTGCTCTCTATCCAAATGAGCCAAATAACAAGAAGAGCACATCTTAGTAATATGCTTCTTTCCAACACTTCAACTAAAAATCCCTCTTCAAGCCCAAAGTTTGTGCCCCATGGTGACTGAGGTCATCTAAATAGAATTGCAAAAATAGCGGTCCAAATCATTCTGGTCCAGCTAAAACTTAAAAGTAAGTGTTTCCAACTCCCTTCTGCAACCCAACTTAGGTTTAGACATAACTTCATCAAATTAAGAGTATCTCATAAGTTAGAATAATTCATCTCCTCAGCCCAATTTTACAGATCACAGTAAACAAAAAGAATTTACAGCAGGCAAGATGCCCTGAAAGATGCACACAAGGAAAGAATGAGATTTCAATGTACAAAAACGTGAACCATACTTACCAAAAAAAAAAAACAACGTGAACCATTGTCTCATTACATGACTACATCGTTTTTCTGACAACTACCAAATGCTTAAGGGAAACTACAAACAGAAACTTCTGTAAAAGTCAAACAGTGTCAAAAGATTGATAGCTTACTTGTTGTGGTGCATTATGACCATTCGGAACTGCAAAAACTTCATTGTCAAGAGGAATATCAGATGATGACCACTGTGATCGAATGAAAGTACTTGTGATTCCAGCAAAGGTATTTTCCACGCAGCTCAGGAAGACGAAGAAAGTTGAAATGAGCCGAAGGAAGGACTGCATGCTAGAAGTCCTCAGCTTATTGATGATTAGTTAGTTGAAAAGTATGATTTTTTGCATCCTAAAGAAGATCCATCAAAGAAAAAGCACATCAATAATCTTCAAAAGAAAACGCAAATGCGAGACATGACAATGCAAGCTTTACATGAATGCTGATCGAAGGATCTGACAATTAAAACAAACCACCCCCCCCCCCCCAAACCAACCCAAAAAAACAAAAAAAAAAACAACAAAACGAGCAGAAAAAAAAAAGAACAAGAAAAAGAATAAACCCAACAATATGAATAGAGAAGATAACCTCATGTTCAATGTGATAAACTCATAATTAGCATACATCCTGAGAAGTCTTCATCCTTCATCAAAAAATGGAAAAAAACACTGGAAACTGCAATACTTATTTCTTCGTTTAAATTCATATCATTCATTCATCAAGTTTCCCAGTAGATTGCGCCAATTATCGAAGTCCATCCACTCCAAAGAAACTAAAAAAGAAAAAGAGAGAGAATACTCATATAATACTTCAAAGGTTAAATTGTTCTCTTTTTCCTTTCTTCTCCCCTTTCAAAGTGAGTTTGACCAGCATAAGTCATTCAGGCCACTCCAGATGAATCGGAAAAATAGATCCACAATGACACATTTTGTGATCTCCACTTTGACCTCTATACCTTTTTTTTTTTTTTTAAAGCATGACAGAAACATGCTTACTGAGAAGGAAATCTCTTATTCAATCTATGGAGCACAAGTAGGCACATTCATAAAATTTGATTGCATGTTGAATGATTCACATAGGATAAGAACCGTTTAATTCTCACTTTGCAGCTTATTAATTGAACCCATACAAGATCATATACAGAACCAATAGAAGCCCATCACGATAAAATAATGACGACAACAATGCCATCCTTCACTAGTGTGAAGTAAAGCAATAGAGATCAATTACGACAGATAACCGTTCCCACAATATCACGAGACTATTATCAGCCGCAGCACCCTATATCTGGAACCAGGGCACAACTGTGATCGATTCAAGAAAAGAACATAGTCAAAGATGATTGTTTGTTTTAAGGTAATCGAACAAGAACCATCGGTGATAGAGTAACCGGTCCACTCTTCTTTAGTAGACTGACCATCAAATTCCCTCTTTCCCGCTCCATATCCTCGCATTGCTTCGTAAACGGTCCACTCGAGAACGTTAAATTTAGCTACGGAATTTTACTTCCAAAATGAAAACATCCCCATTTGCATATTTTCCTCCTTCAATTCCTCAATGCCTCGCATCTCAGTCCTCTCGCACCAAGCAATCGCCTCAAATCATGAGTCAACCCAGGCACACAAAGACCAAGACTCAGATATTTCCAAAGTCAAGTCAATAAACGCAAGACCCCAAGCATGATTCATCCGACACACGACGCGAAAAAGAATGCGGATTACGATCAATTCAGTCCCAGAATCAAAATCAGAATCGACTGCGGCGGATATGCCAAAGCTAGCGCTGACACAGTGAGGCAAGAGTGTGAGCTTACCTGCGACGGGAGAGCTCAGCGAGATCACGTGCGATTGAATCGGGAATCGTCGATCACGTGAAAAGAAGGCTCGGGTTCTCAGGAGAAACTTGTGGAGGTCGGGAGCTTCACCTTCATCGGTTGTTGAGTAAGACAGAGACGTCGGAGCTTGAAGATAGCGTCAGTTAGCAGGAAGTTCAGGTGGCGTGGCGTGGCGTGAGTTAGTATTGGAGCAGCGAGTTTTGGGCTGTGTCCGGTTCAGTATCGCGGGCGCCCGCGTACCTAGTGCACCCAAAGAGGAGGCGGTCGGATCCTAAGCGGAACCGACACATGGGCCTACTGCTTTCACTGGAACGTCAATGGCACGTGCAACTAGTGGTGTGCAAATTAGATTGGACTGAGATCGGACTCAACTGGACGGGTTGGTCCGGTGATTGAGGTGGATGGTCTGGTCTCCGATCTCAATAGATGGGACCGGTGATTGGGCGGTTCCGCGTGTTAGGACCGGACCGACCGGACCACCTATAATATACAATGTGTGTATATATATATATAATTAGAAAAAAGAAATGAAAATATTCGAAAACAAAACAAAACGATGATTAAAAAAACTTACCTACATTTTCATTCAACCGAAGTTATAAATTGTAAATAGACATAAAATCGAAGCATATTTTATTCTATGGATTAGATTTTTATAAGTAGTTGGTTGGTGTTAGCGGTCCTATTGGGCAGAGATCAGGACCGGACCGGACCGGATCGCTGGTTTTGGTCCAGCCCAATCCATGGTCTCCAAAATATGAGGACTGAGACTACTAATCTAGTCCTCGGTTCCATGCTAGGACCGAACCGGACCGGCCTATGCACACCCCTACCTGCAACTTCACTTCCTTTCGTGCGGTTGATGCCCGGCACGTCATTTTTAAAAAATAAAAATTTCAACAGATAATGTATAAAAAGTATAATGTTATATATAAATATCATCGATGAGTTTATTTTTTTACTTCTTCTATTAAGAATTTACGATTATATTTTCTTTTAAGTTGGCTGAGTACATCAATTTTGAAGTAAATATATATATAAAATTTAAGTATACATATTTTTAATAGATTTTTATTTTGACTCATAATTTATTGAAAAATGTTTAAAATGTGTGTCGAGATATTGGACTCTCGTGTCGCTAGCGTGTCCAAAGCGCTAACCACGTATCGAATGTCTAACAATTGACCACGTATCAATTACGTATCAGAGAGTGTCTGACGTATGTCAATGTTCGACATGCGTTTGACACCATACAAAAGTCCTCCGGAGAGTGTTTGCCCTTCTTAGGTCAAATCAAGTGCACGCGCAAGATCAAAAACACGTGAGCTATAGTCATGGCAGATATCTTCCCGGCAATGGCCGAGGATAGGCTAGTCTGATGCTTGGCACAAGGAGTGAGCAAAAAAAAATCATGATCCAACCAAATCGGATGGGATCGTTCCCAACCAGCTGATTTTGGATCGTAACCAATGTGCATGGTTCGGTTCTCGATTTCAATTTTTCAGAACTGATACGTACTGGTTCGATTTTCAATTTCACATGGGAACCATCCAACTGGCTTAATCGAACCGGTCCTTTATATAATTTATTGCACTTATGATTTGCTAGATGTGAAATACTAACTTTTTAACCTGATTGTTTTATAAATTTATCTATGATCTCTTCCTCCTAGTTTATTTCATTGATAATGATAATACAAGTTCACTCTAATGGTACTCAACTCAAAGGGGTAATTCATTTGCATTGTCATGACCATATTTCCTCCTTGTTGTGAACAAGCTACCAAATAATGTGACAACTATGCTAAACTTCTTCTTTTGCTTTGTGAGGGGAGATATTCAAAAAAAAAAAAAAAAGGAGCTTGATAAAATGATTGGACATTATTAAAATTATTGTGTTCATACTATATAAATGCTAAGGTACATAGTGAAAATTTAAAGTCAAGTACCACTTCTCACCGTACTTTTGGCTTCAAAATCCTGTGAAAAAACTGAAAATATTTATAAGAAAAGTTACAACCTCCAAACTCCAAAGAATGATCATAGTATAAAAAAAGAATTTTGATAAATCAAGGTAAATCATAAGTTATTTACAGAAAATTCGATAGACAACTATAATCGGGATCCAACCGAGAACCGGATCAGGTCGGTAGTTCGGTTCTCGGATGGATCTATGGAACGAATGGTGGTTCATGGTTCGTATTTTGCAAAACCAGTTTCTAGCGAGTGGTTCTCGGTTCTAGAGTAAAACCACTCATCCTCTGAACCGATCACCCCTACTAGGTACACCGAGCACTGTCGAACGGAATATTCAATCAACCAATAAACGACAACAACAACAACAACAACACATTTATCCCAAACTAGTTGGGATCGACGGTTAATAAACCCCAAAGATTCATAAAAATAAAAGAAAAATCAATCGAAAAAAGAGATATAAATATGTAACAATAAATAAACAAAGATAAATATAGATATATATCTATACACTACCTATCCACAATACTAATAGTCTTACTCCACTCTTTCCTAAGACAAACCGTACGCCAATCTATTTCTCATTCCATTAAATTTTGTTTTACTACTTTACCCAAATTTGTTTTGGCCAACCTCTTCCTTTTTTTTATATTATGATTTCGATAATAAATTTATGTTCGTACTGAAACAACTAGAGACTTCGGAGAATATGCCCAAACCATCTCAATATATGGTCTCTCATCTTTTTTACCACCGGTTATACTCCAACTTTTCATCGAATATCTTTATTCATTATTTTATCCATTCTTGTATGACCGCACATCTATTTTAACATCCAATCAACCAATATTTATGAAATTTGAAATAGAGTGACAAAGATAATCACCACGTTCAGGGATCATTAAACATCCATCGACACCGCTGACGCAATCAATTGGGCATAAATCTCTTCTTTGAGTTCTATGTCTAATATCATTGCAGTCTTGAGGATTTACGTGCATAGCCGACGCTCGCCTAAGAGATCAAATGTCTTCACTCCAGCGATTGACAGTTGCCTCAATCCTCACAACTTTTCGCGGATCTGTGGTCACCTATGCTTTTCTTGACAAGCTAACTATGCTCTGTCAGTTCCACTTGCTTTCAGCCAGTAGGCTTCTGATCAACGGCTAACCCGCTAGATCTTTGTTACGAAAGGCAGGCTGCGACGGTCTTATTTTGAAAAAATTTCAAATAAGGATTTAAATTAAGAAAGATCTGACTTCACTAGCTAGGTAAGGATAATTTTGTCTTTAGGGCCATAGGGATCTAGCTAGTGACCCGCGATCTGGCCCACCACAGGCAAGGGCCTGCAAGCCTAGAGGCGGTAGTCTTCGCCCTCGCCTAGATCGAGTAGTAGGCCGCTGCTTGCCGCGGTGGGGTTGGCGATGACCGCGCCAGTGGCGGTCTTTAGCTCGATTTGGGCGAGGGTTGGGGTCTGGTGACCCAGGTGGACCCTCGCCTCACCATTCCCGACGGCAATGGTTTGGGAGAGGGGGGAATGACGGCTCAGGCCCTCACTGCTTTTTTTATTACCATAAATTTACTTTTTAATTTAATTTAATTAATCACGAAGAAAAAAAAGGAAAAAAAAAAGAAAGAAAATGATGAAAATGCTCTAACTAGCTGATGATGTCAAAACCTTCTTTGATACTGATATGATCACTTCAAATTCTGCCTTTTGAGAGAAAATAAAGACACTTTGAACCCTTATTTAAAATAAAACTCACTTCAAGTGATTATTTTTTTTTAAAAAAATAACATTTTAGGCGCGTATTCAGAACAATGTTCACTTTAGGCCACGAGGGCATTTCAGGACCGTATCTGAAGCGAGGTTCACTTCAGGTTATTATTTGAAAAAATAAAGTCATTTCGGACTTTTATTTGAAATAAGGTATACTTCATCCTTTTTTTTTTTTGGAGAATTTTCGTCTTCTCTCTAGTTGGATAAGTGACAACATATCTTCTGGTTGCATTTTCCTATACAAAAAGGGAAAAAAAAAATCCATTCTTATAGGAAGTGTTTGCGAGGAAATTGGACCGTGACGAAATGACAGAAACCATGCAACGATTTGGTGGTAAGTTGATAACCATGGCTCTTTGTCGCTAGACGCGAGGTGCAACTTTTGGTTGTCATTTTTAACAGTCCAAAAAATGATTTTCTTGGACGAGTGCCTTGAAGCCCAAATTCGCTACTAAATAAATATTGCACGTTTCAAATGTACTGCTCGGACATAATTAACAACGTTCCTCAATTAGCATGCTTAATAATTGTCCTCGGCAAAACATCACAAATGTCAAAATTTATGTATAGCACTCTGTTAAATGCTAAATTTCAGCTCACTTAAGTGCTAATTTTTTTAAAAAATAATCATTTAAGTGCCGATTCCGATATGCTTGACTGAAAATCTTATGTAGCTTTTTTTTTTATTATTAAAAACTTAAGCCTACATGATTCTCCTAGAGGATCCAGTCAATAATAAAAAAATCTAAAAATTTAAACAATATTAGAAATTAAACAAAAAGCTAAAAATATTAAGAAAAAAAAAAAGGAAAAGCTTCCCTTGACTAGTCGCCGACCGCAGAACCCCAGCATCCCCAAGCCACTCCTTTTTTTTTTTCGGTTAACTTTCTTTCCAAGTTTTTTTAAAATTTTTTTAGCATATTATTAAAATAAATTTGATTATTTCAAAAAATAATTAGCTTATTTTTAAGTTTAGAAGTCCATGTGAAATAATTTTTAAAGAAAAAACTACCACATAATATAGAATATTTAATAATAAATGCCACATAAAATTTGGCCGATTTGACACGTAAGCGATTACTTTTTATCCAATTGAATGAGCCAACAAATAATAGTGACACTAAAATACTGTGTCGTACATAAATTTTGACGCTTCCGATGTTCTTTTGCCAATTTCCTTCAATGACATCCATTGACAATATATCGCAATAATACAATTGTATCAATTCAATTTTAAGCTCGATTGGCGAGAAAATTACAAAAAAAAAACGCCATAAATGTATTACAATTATATCAATTCAGTCTTAAACTTGTTCTTTTTTGCCAATTAAGTCATATACCTTTCACGTTTTTTCAATTGAGTCCATTCGGTCAATTCTGATATGAAATTGGTGATATGGACACTAGCCATTTAATATAGCACAGCCGCTGCTGACGTGGATGAATTTTATTAATTTTTTGAAGTTTCTTATAATTCTTTTATGGTTTTTCTTTTTCTTTTCTCCACTTTTTTTCCCGGTTTAGGTCCGGCGAGGGTCATGACATCCTCTCCTAGTGCACATGTCAGCGATTTCTTGCTAAAATTGGTCTAATGGATCGAATTGACAAGATTTAAAAGGTTTAAAACTAAATTGACAAACAAAAATTATAACTTGATTGCCATAATTGTAATATATTTTAGACCGTTTTGATAATTTCTCAACCATAAATTTGAGAAGATCCAAAGCCACGTCACTAAATAGAGGCCTTAACCGGGTGGCGCAACAAATGGTTATAGTCCTTAATCAATGTGATTAAGATCATGAGCTAACGTATGGGAAATCGAACCCTATCGTAGAGTTGGGACCGGACCTTAAGGTAGACTTTCCTCCGCAAGAAAACAGAAAGTTCATGTGGACCGGACCTTAACGTTTGTCAGAAGTTAAAAAGGGAAATCAACAAAGGGCCGCACGCGCAAATCCAATCACGCACGCAGGGGTCGAACATCTTCCCTTTCGGAGGGAGGGAGAGCAGCCGTCCGTCCAGCCAGAACCAGACAACATTCCAACGCAAAATACAAAAGAAATCAACAGGAATCGATGATTCCTGGAACGTGTTTCATGGGCGACACAGTGCATTTTGGCTTAGGATTGGAACATATGCTGCTAGATTCGAATATGCTGGACCAGTGAGAACTTACGTGATCCTCCTGTCCTGGCAACATCCAGTCCAGTTTGCCTTCTCCTCTACTTTACTATTTTCCAAGACGAATGCTTCGGTTGACCACGTAACCTGCGATAAAGATGGGTCTGTTTGGTAGACCAGCAATCTGTTCTTTTGGGCCACATGATGAGCAACCAATCATCCTTGCCCGGAATGTGGAGGAATACATAATCTTTGGCCCTCGAAATTGACCAATTGGGATTCAGGAATGTCATTTCTTCTACTTCGTAGTTTTATTTGGAGTTCACGTTTAAACCTTCACTCCACATAAGAAATGGGAGGAGGAAATCAAATGGTGGACTTTCATTTGGGTCAAAATCAGTGAATTTTCATCTTTTTCTTGGTCAGATTGAATTCTTTAGGGGGAAAAAGGAGAATCAAATGGTAGCAAATGAGAAAAGGGAGGAGGAAATTGGGTATTTCCATTTCTTCCCCAATTTTCATTTGCAAAACGTTGTCTTAACATAGTGTCGTGCCCAAGATTTGTATCCTCTCTTATCCATTTGGATTAATGCCTGAAACCCAATGGTCACATTGTACCTGAAAAAAATATATATGATGAACATATGAATGCTATGGGTCCATCGCGCACGCCAATCACATGGCACTCATAAAAATACTTAAACTTACGGTCCTACTGATTTACATTCGATTTTTTTCCAAGGAAGAATGGAAACATGCACCGTTAGACATATTTTGAAAGGCTCTCACTGCCATTAGTAAGATATCAGCCGTCAAATATGAATATTTCTTAAAACGAAATTCTCGATGATCTCGATTTTACTATTACGGTAGGTTAGAAGGGCCACCTCACCCCTTGGCTATTCCCAATATGACTCTCGTTGGATCTCACGCTAGGATCGCCAACCATGCCAAAAGGCTAAGTGAACCTTACCATCAAGAGAGGGAGGTCACAAACTTGTTCCATCTCGCTTCATTTGCATCGACGGCAGGCAAGGGTCGCCTCGATTGTGCCATTGATACCAGCGGGTGCGCGAGCCTTTGCATCTGTCTGTCTTGCTTTGTAGTTTGCACTGCGCCCCGCCCTGGACGTCTTACCAATTTGATTGCTGAAGTGCTCGATCGCAAAATCCAATAAATTGATGATCAAAATTAGACAACTTCTTCTTACTAGAGGACCATAATGTAATATACCATAAGATCTGAAAAACATGCGGCAGCGTCCGTGCATGGCGATTTGGCGCGCGTTGACTGGTCGTTGAGCCCCATTGTTTCCCGCATGAAGTTACGAAATTGCCCTTCCCATTAACGTTTCTTCCTCATGTTTCAAGAAGACCCCCGCCTCGTCCGAAACACACGCGTTCTCTTTCTATCTCCTATTCTATTCAATCGAAGGTCCAAATCATGTTTTTCTAGAGCCTAGCGCCGGGACGACCATGGAAGACCCCAATGATCCCGCGCCGCCGGGCGTCCTCAGCGTCCTCGAGGCCCTGAAGAAGGCCTCCCACGACCTCCAGTCCAACCCCAAGTCCAGCGCCGCCCAGCCCGACTCGCCGGATTCCGGCTCTCCCGCCATCAAAGCCCTCCTCGAGCTCGAGACCGAGTCCGACAGCCTCCTCTCCAGGGACCCCAACCTCTCCGCCCTCTCCCGCCACCTCTCCACCCTCAAGTCCCTCGTCTCCACCCTCCAGAATTCCCGCGGCCACGGCCTCAGCTCGTTCTTGTCCCGCCGGGTCTCCGCCCACTCAATCTCCCGCGTCGCCGAGTCGATCGAGTCCGAAATTCAGGCCTGGATCGACCGCGAGACCCTCGAGAAGCTGGTCGCGGATCTCCGGGAGAAGGGGTGTGGGGACGAGGACGAGCTGGTGAAGCTGCTGAGTCAACTCGAGGCCCGAGTTATGCGAGGGTTCGAAAGGGACTTGCAGGTACAGCGTACAGGGCAATCAATTCGTGTCGCATCAGTTTCAGTTACCGAGATAGTTCAATGTGTCTTTTTAGTTTCGAATTAGCCGTGTTCTTGGCGCAGTGGGTTCGAATTTTTGTCGATCAATTGGGTGATTGTCTTCGAGTCTTGTTCTCTTGTACCGACAAGAGTTAGCGCCCATGTTTCTTGCAGGACTTGTTGCTGAAATCGAAGCTCTTTGGGTTGCTGGAGACAACTCTGTGGAATCAAAATTGCTCGAAAAGGATCAGAGAGCACGTCGGTTTCGCGATCGCAGCTCTGATTCGGTTCAACAAGGACGTTTTCGTGGGCCAAGTGCTCATGGGGGCGACAATCCGCGCATTGATCACGATGTCCTCTGCGCACTCCCTGAAGGTGCTCTGTTCCCTCATCCAATCGATCAAGTCCCCGCTCGTCGACGAGATCGAATCGAACGGCCAGATACCGAAAATCATAAACTTCCTCAACCACGAGGACCTGCAGGTCAAGGTTGTGGCCATGGACTGCATTCTCGAGATTGGCTACTTCGGGCGGAAGGAGGCGATCGATGCCATGATCGAAGAAGGACTAGTTAAGAAGCTCGTGGAGTTGCAGAGATCGGAGCTGGGCGGCGACTTGATCGATTTGGGAAGGTTCGAGCAGAGCGAGGTTGAGACCGAGAGCATGATCAATGCAGGCAAGAGCAAGAGCAGGAGGTTCTTGGAGAGCCACCCGTTTGCAAGCTGCGTGGCGAGGTTCGCAGTCCAACTCGAGGTCGGAGAAGGGCTGAGGCAGAGAGAGAAGAGGACGTTCAAGCAGCAGATACTGGTGATAGTGAGGGAGGCATCGGCGAACGATGCCGAGGCCGCCACCATTGTTGCCGAGGTCCTGTGGGGCTCTTCACCTTGAGTTAAAAATCAGGACTTGGACGGAAACAGAACACAGGACAAGGTGCTTGTGGTGTTGTTCATGTAGGAGGAGAGCCATAAAGGTGATTGAATTGGGGCTCTGTGATTCCGAGTTTACTGGGGGTTATTGCTGTTGCCTTATTTTTTCTTGGCCCGGTATTCGATCTCGGGTCTTCGCCGCCGCCGCCACAACTGACGTATCTCCGGGCGCATGCCTGCAGCGGCGGCAGCGCAGCCATGTTGTAATTAATGTATGTGGGTTCAGGTGATGCATAGGGAAAAGGAAATTGTACAATGGATTCAATTTTCAGTTACAAATTCATTCTTGGAAAAACCAAGATTGTTTTTTTTTGTTTTTGTTTTTTTGTAGTTCAGAAGAAGTGAAATCTTTGTTTTTTTTAGCGTCTGATGTATGAATGAAATGCCATAAAGTTGCGAGCTTCGAGGGGATCGGGATCGGGTTCGGGAAATGATTGTTTATGTGGGCGGGTGAGACAGTGGGTTCTTCGAAAATGTTAAAAAGTGGCATAGAGCACAGGATGCTGTGGAGAATCAGCTCTTAGAATATGCTGCTGCTGCAGTTGGACGACAGGATGCAATATGAAGTCATCCTTGTTTTAGGTTTTTGTCTCGGACAACCCCCCAAAATGTAGTGGTTGGTAGGCAGTTTGGGCCCCGTATGATAACACTTTATGGAAAATATTTCTATAGTGTTTTCGGAATAATTTCGAAACAGAAACGCGTATAGCAAAAATATGTTTTTAAATCGAAACATTTTGGAAGAACAGAAACACTTTTATAGCAAAAACAAAAAAAAAAACATACTTTTGTATTTCTAGAACACTTTTTAGAAACATATTAAGAATATTTTTTTAGAAACAATTAGGAAAATTTTTATTTTTGAACACTCACTTCTATTTTGTTCTTGCATGATGTTGATATCTAAATTTTGATCATTTTATTTTTAAAATAATTTAAAATATCAAAATAATTTATAAAATTACAAAATCAATCTTGAAAGCTTTGGCCAAGCCTTAGGGACCAATTTTGAACAAAAAAATTCTTAAATTTTGACATTTTTTGGATTTATTTTAATTATAAAAATAGCCAAAAACCAGAAAAAATAGAATTCGTGGTCAGAAAAATAAGCAAAGATATTATATATTTTTATTTTAATTCACTTTTCATTTTGGTATTTTTAATTTTTTTTAAAATTCATTTTGGGACCATATGCCTATTCATTGAACATAATCCTAAATTAACTATAAAAATTTATTTTAAATCATTTTAGGCAAAATTTTTTACTTTTAGAGTTATGACATGAGACTTTGATATCATGCATCTTATTTCAGTCCTCATGTTTGAAAAAATTGCACAATTGGACTAAAAGGACCAAAATGCACAAATATTTTTTATTTTTGTCCTCGATTTCACTCAAAGTGTATTAATATTTTTCTAGGAGTCTTCGTTTAAAGGTAATCATATTTTTAACTACTTGAGAACATTTATGAGTGACTTATAATTGTAATTGTCCCTACCTATAGAAAATATATTTGATATTCTCGTTGTCCAATTCCAATTCGCCTTCTCTTTCATTTTTTTTTATAATTGATCTCGTCCATATTGTAATTTGATAGATGGTGCATAAATTACTTATACATATATTGGTCTAATATGATTTAGTAAATTGAACAATGAGATTTAATTTGATTTATAAGTTAAAAAGATAAACATATATATATAGTGCCCTTAATTAAATGAAAAATTAGGATTTTTTTTTTGCGATTACCAAACACGTTTTTTTTTGGAATAAAAACTTTATGCAATCATCAAACACGTTTCTGTTCTTTTTTTGTTCCGAAAACATAATTTTTTTGCAATTGTCAAACGCATTTTTGTTCCCAAAAATCGTTGTCAAGAACAAAAATAGAAAAAGGTATTTCTATTTCAAAAGTTATTTCGAGAACAGAAACATTACAATACGCACTTAACAGCTTATTTTCTAGAAAACTTTATACTTTAAGTTTAGTTGCAATTCTGCGCCGGACTTTTTTCTGTCATGTTAAAAATTTTCAATTTTCACTTAAGTATCAAATTTGCCCGCACATCCAAAAATCTTCACTGATTTCTTTAGGGAAGAGTTTATTTTTTTATTTGGTGACATAATCAAGAATATTGAATTCTAAATTGTATAAAGGACATCGCGTGAATTATATCGATATTACTGATGAAATCAGGACGTTGCTATTGTTCCTTACAAGGTAAGGGGTGCTCATGAAAACATAGATTCACAGTGAACTTCTGACTGATTTTGATGTAGATAATTTGAGTAAACTAGTTGTGATTTTTGGACGTGTGGGTAGATTTGGGATTAAAGTGGAAGTTGGAGATTTCTTATGTGCCTGGTAATTTTCAAGAGTTAACGTATTTTCTAAGTGTTTTAGTAATTTCATGTATGTAAACATTTCATCTTGTTTATAACTTTTTAGTAAGTTAAGAAATTTGAAATTATTCTACTGATGCTATGGAAAATTAATAAAAGAATGTCCATTTACCAACCTCTCCTCTTTCTGACAAGCATGAATTAAGGGTGATTAAATAAAAAACAACAACAAACTGCCCGAATTGGTTGGTTCTGAGCGGTTCCCGATTCCAAAAGAATTGAAACCGGTGATTTTCGGTTCAGCTTCCGGTTCCATGGGTGAAACCACCCACCGAACTGTACCGATTTTTTTTCTTTACAAATCTATAAAAACTAAAAAGTTAAAAGTCCTTCACAAGCCAAACCCCTGCTGCTTCTCCTCCTTTCATTGGTTCTATACGTCTGAAATTCTTGATTCGATTCTTAAGATAGAGCTAATACTTAGGTACCCAATCGTTTTTTGAAGCTCTGGAGCTTATATAGTCTCGAACACATCCCACTTGCTGATCTGACCAGGGTCGAATGGGGACCTATCTCCACGATCTCCCCCTTGTCACTGACTAATGACTATGATGTTGTCTGATTTTTACTATGGTGGAAAGCCTATGTGCTACTGTAATGGGAAGTTTATGTTTAGAACTAAAACTTTAAAGTAAAGAAGATTAGGAAAGAAGCTGCCCCCATTATTTTTTTAAATCGAAATAATATAATGACAAATAAAAAAAATAAAAATAATTTGCCACCACTTCCATTAGCGGTCCAATCAGGTCCGATTCCAAGACCACGCGGGCCAGCTCCCGGTTCAAAAAATTGAGAACCGGCTCCTTTGGCCGATTCCCCTAGGATGGGAATCGGACCATTCGAGAGCCGATCACCCCTAGCATGAACAACATAATCACTGAAACTCAAGCTTTACAATTACTGCAAGGCTTGCAAGGATCCTGCACTGGTAAGATACTCGCGGCAAAACAAGCCATCTCTGGCTGGTTTCAGTACCATCTCTGCGGCAAAATACTGATACCATCAAGCACGCCAATCCCTTCTATTTCACACAGAATATGATCAAAACTGTCACCATCAACCACGCCAATCCCTTCTACATCACACAGATTATGATCAAGACTGTTGCCAATCGCACAATGCTCATCAAAGTAGATTCACTGTCTGAGTGCATCGACAAAGACGCAGGGTGTTTTTCATATGAATTCTTCTCACCTGATCCAACCAATACCTGCATTGGATATGATTGGCCCAGCACCTGCCTATGAGCTTAGTGTTTATAATGAATACCCTTGTTTTTCATTTTGAATGATACTGGAGAGATTCTGAGTCACATAAAGACCTGAACAAGTGAAACACACAAAAGTCATTCCATCTGAGATTGCTATACTATTACTCTGCAAGAAATTGTACATTACATTCCTGCCAGAAAATCTCACTACCATTTGCTGTACAAATGTGGGTAACGACATCCGGACTGAAGCTACCAAGCGGAGACCGCAATAGCTCAAGTGACATGCGGTAAAGATAATGTCAAACTCCAAAAAATTGACCCACAGTGCTCCAAGAGATTACAATGGGTGGCATCCAAAGGGCTGGGGGATGAGAGCCTTTAACTGCTCCGATCACCTGCCAACATTGAACCCTCTCCTGTGTGAGGCAAAACAAAGGTTATTCAATAACTGCATTATTATATCTCGCTCTTTGCATCAAAAGAATGATACATGCCAAGCGATGCATTCTCATCCACTCTCTAATGTTCCTGCACTGATGTTTTCAGGGATCTTTCTACGGAAAAGGCCCCTAACAATTGACACCAATGCGATCAATGCAATCTCCATATGCTCCGAGCTACTTGTTTTCAGAGAAAGCTGTCCCATTTTCCGGCTATTTAGATTCCCATTGATCGAAACTTTGGTATCTCGGCTCAAACGGAACTCAGATTGCAAACCACCACTCAACACCATCTCTTTGTCAAAAGAAAGGACCATCATTGACAAACTTATGCTATCTGTCCTCACAGGGTAGTCCCTCCCTCTAACCATAGCTTCAAAGCTGCCGCCATATGCTACTTGTTCGGAACTCCCTAATCGACCAGCATTCACTACAAGTTTGACTCTCCGGCCAATGTGCATAGTGTCTTCAATCTTAGCACCGGTATAGCACTTGTCACCAAAACGTATCAAAGAGACTCCACATTCAGTAATGTTATGCTTCAGATTACTAAGCTTTGTACTGCTGCACATGGTGTATATAAGATCTTTCCCAGCTGATTGAACATCTAGACCTAAAGAACAAGGTCCACTTGCGGTGTTGTAAACTGCAGAACACTCGGAGTGGATACTGAAATCATTCTTTTCTTTGCTCATCTGCCCAGTGACTAAGGCAAATACATTGTTTTTCATTTCAATGGATGTCTCCAGATTAATTCCGTCAAAACCAACATCATGGTCCCAACCATGGGGGTCTAAAACGGGTCTGACAAGGAGCTGTTCACCAGTGACAAGGCCACGATATCTATGTAGTGGGCAGTCTGCGTCAAAACTTGGAGGTACGGCCATATCTGGTAACAAATAAGGCTCGGAAGATGTTTCCTGATTGTCAGAATTGTTGTTGTACTCTGAACTCTCCTTTTTCAAATGCTTATCCTCTCTGAGCTCTCTCTGGCGCCGCAACTCTTCTCTCAACTGTTTCTTCATATAGAGAGTCTCCCTGTAGTCCAACTCATCAAGATAATCCTTCTTCTGTGATTTGGTCAACTTCTCAAACTGGGATCTCGATAAAACTTTTATGGGAGGTAAATGATCATATTCATCTTCTTCCTCTGCATCTGAAAGTGTGTTATCATCCATCTCGTAGTCAGCACCACCGGCACTAGGTGGAGGACGATGTCGAAGAAGGGAGGAGAGAAGGTGTGGCAGAGAAGGCTGCCTCTTAGCATCTGGTGGTCCCAGAGCAATGCTGTCTCTAAATTCCAGAAATTTGTTAGCATCACTGAGAACTTTCATGCATACGCATAGTAGCAAAAAATGAGATTTCCAAACCTGCCCATTCGGAAGAACTTTTTCTCCCAAGAAATTTTTTCTGCACTGGGAATGGTTCTCTACCAACAATACAGGATTCTCGATCTTTGAATCTGAGACAGCCAGATGAATGTAGCTTTGAATCAAATTGGCACATTGACCAACATATGATTCATACATGACTGGATAACCATTTGGTCCTTCTGGGAGGGAACAGGAAGCATGTGTCATAACAAGGATTGTGTTGAACCAAATTGCATTGCCAAAAACTTCGGTAAGAAGCTTCAGAAGAGGGAAGTCGCTATAATTCATGTTTATGAGATCGAGACGTTCAAAAAACAAAACAATATCTGGTGGTGACTTTCTGATATACTTCTTCACAGAGAGCAAAATCTTCCTATTTCTTCTCATGTTAGCGGTAGAAGAAGGAAAAAGACCAGGAGTATCAACAAAAGTTATTTCCATCCCACTGACCGTTCCAGTAACCTCTCTAATGGAATCCGTGGCTGGTTGAAATGCATTAGTGACTGCCTTCGTCTGATCAAAAATTGAGTTTATTGTTGCACTTTTGCCAACTCCGGTTCTTCCCAGGACAAGTACCTTAAACGAAAAAGTTAATTCAGGCACACCAGTAGCCTCTTCCTGTGCTGCTTGTGATCTAGCCTTATCAAGCATATGCTTCAGCACTTTTGAATCTGCTTCCCCTGATTGAATCAAGGTTGCTAGTTGAATCCGATACAAGACCTTTGCCGCCAAAAGGTTTTCCTGTTGATGCCCAAGCCGTTGGAGAATCCGCAAAAACTTAACTTCGAGATCTTTGATCTTAGACATAGGATTTGACTTTCCTCTATCAGAACTAGAGTGAGACTGGGAACAATTTTCAACCAGACCTTGCTGTTGAGAGGGATAGTGCTGACTCTCTATCGTTCCATTAGAGGAAGCTGATTGATCAGTAGAAGCTTGAGATACTTCCAGAGAATCTGCAGGGGCTGAGAAGCATAGAAAGTGAGACAAGTCTTGTTTTCCCCTTTCATGAAGCAAAAAACTCAAGTCTGACCATACTATTTCTTCACAAGAAAGGGCTTGCTACCAGTCTGCTACTCAAGAAACAATTTATTTATGATGCTATGGTCAATATGCTGGATCTAATCATACTGTAACCCTCACAGGTGCTTGACATGAAAATGCACAGAAAGAAGGTAGCACATGAAAGAGAAAAGGTGCACATATTGACTTCAAGTACTTGATTATGAGTCCCCATATTACAATGGAAACTGGAAATGGAGATAGTAAAGTAGTCTACTACCAAAACAAACAAATTCCTAACCTATCAAAGACCGCGACTCAGGAATATCAACAGGAAGAGAGTTATCTACACTCAAAACAAGACATAGGCAAAAATAGAATCTGAGATGTACATTAAAAAGCTGCCAAAATACTTAACAAAATCACTATGCTTCAGACCGCTCCACCTAGTATCGAAGAAAGCTGTACTAATCTTGCTGTCCTTCCTTCCTACAAGGAGTATATCATGTCAAGTGCACATCATTAGTCCTCTTATTATATAGCATTTACTTACGGACTTGCACAAACTCTTTATATCACATAATAAGTGTTTTTCCCTCCCTTTTGGTATTTCGTCTCAATCCACATTTTACTCAGAATAGCACACTCCATGACGAAAAATTCAGAAACTTTTCAGGAAGGCCATGTTGAGTTCGATATTGAAATATACAATTCAAACTAAGAGCAGAAAAGAAGATGGACATTAAGCACTCCACTCAAGTCAATGCAAAAATCAGTTTTAGACTCTGTTCAATGCCAATGCTTGACATAATAACCCACTTCTTAGCAGATTATTCAGAGAATAAGGAACAGATGTTCCAACTAACATAATCGAACATGCTATAAAAATGAATTCAAGCATAATCTACACAGTGTTGCTATGTCCAAACATCACAAGAGAGCTGGACTATCTTTCTCCTTTCCTTTTGGCAGTCCCAACAATCATTTAAGTGCCAATTTCCATGCCCGGGTGAATAAATTGACGGTTCAATACCTTGTTCATGACGCCTCTCATTTGGTGCCTCACTGAAATAGCTATTGCTACCCGACAATGGCCTTGATGAGGACAATGAATTCGTCAACAACTGCGAAAAAACCCAATCCCTCACACTCTTCATCATCTGCAGTGAATTAAAATGAAAAGCAATAAACAGTCAACACTTTGACTGCATCAAAGGAGCTGATAATGAAAGCATATTGATGCTCAAAGTGTCAAAAGGTAAGAAAATAATCAACAGCAAAAAAACCAACCCCCACAACACACACGCCCCCTAGAGAATTAAGCAAGCCCCATATAGACGACTAATCAAAACGATAACATAAAAAGAAACGCCGCATGATTAGAGTGGCGTTACCAATTAGCAAAGATAGAATCACCGACACGATAACTACAATCAACGCACAAGCAACGAAGAGCTTTCTTGCTCTAAGCAGACTAACCAAATGGTAACTGAAAATCCTCCCAGCAACACAAAAAGGATACCAGCTTCTCCAATCAAAATCCACAAGCAACGGGCGGCGATAGCAACCGCAATGGGCGATTCTCGAACAAGCTGGTGCAATCCGACAAGAAGCTGATTCAATCCGAAGCGATTGGAGATCCGGACATGTTCGGCGGATCTTTGACCGACCCGATTAAACTCGTCAACAAGAACGAGCGGCTGAGGACTCGGGAGAAGAGAAACTCGAGGATCAAGATAAGACCCGAAACCTGACAAAGAACACAGCAAGCCACCAAGGTCCTCCGATTTTGCGCCCTAATGACGTTGTCCCGGCAACGAATTCGATTTCCGAAGGAGCGAAATGAATAGGAAAAGGGAAAACGACGAAGAAAAATCAAGTCTTGGAGGGATTCACGCCACTCTCGAAAGCGGACCTGAGGTGCATCAATTCGGGCCGGGCCCAACTCTTGAGGCCCACAATGAGCGGCATCAAACCTACGGGCCATGTGATCCGATGTTCGGGTTGGTCTCAAAGCTTCCTCAATTAAATTTCCCGAAGAGTCATGTAGATAATTTCCTCGTACCATAATTAGGAATTGTTTTTTGTTGTGATTATTTAAGTTTGACCTAAGCAATTCCTTAAACTACTTCATCTGGACTATGGGACGCAAAACTCGGGGTAATTCCCTAGGAAGAAGGGAAGAAAAATATTTTCTCTTAATTTAGGGGGTAACGGTGGGGAAGGTAAACTTCATGTCAACTTCGATTAACTACCACTGGGCAGGCAAGTACAGTAGCTTCCCATGCCTGGGGTGAGTTATCAAAGCTTCAACTCCTGTATTATCGACCTGTGCTTCCCACAATGTCTTAAATCGACTCGTCAGCAACGATCCCAGGTTCAAGACATTGTTATTATTTAAGTTTTTTTTGTTGTTGTGGTGACTATTTGAGTTTACTCCTCACACCAAAGTTTTCGTGACCCTAATGACAAGCACGGTTACTTTATCTTTATAACAAAGCTAATTAATTTATTAGAAAGACGTACATATAAGAAAATTGAAACATGGCGGCTAACCTATTAGCTAGGGTAAAGGAATGTTTGAAGCCCATAATCAACCTATTACAAATCTAGTGAAGAGAAATTTATCAAATCAATAAATCAAAAAGCTGTGCCATCGATTGAGTTGGTTTCGATATAATCTTAAAACTAATTAATCCGGAGAACGAGATATAGGTATGAGATATACACATAATCATGTAATGTATGTGTAACAATATCAATCGATTCGACAGAGAACTAGTTGAAAAAGGTCAGATGTCAAAGCTCACTATTTTCGGCTTGAACGCGAGCATCGTGATTCATGCAACAAGCGTCGAGGCCGTCGCAGGGTCTCTATCCCGGACATCCACTGTTAGGAATGTCAGAACCGAATCGAAATTGAAACCAAACCGAAATTATGTAAAGGAAGAGATGGTTAGAATATGTAGAAATGGAGGCACTGTGTCGTTTTCAATGATTATTCTTTTTATGCTCAATATTAATTATCAACCACAAAAAAAAGCTCCTAATTAATTACAATCCTTCATCTAATTATGCACAAAAACTTGATTTTTTTCCCCTAGAGAAAGAGCAACCATCACTAGATACCTGAACAGAACTCGGATTCGCATTTTCTGCTACGTTCTTTGCTCTGCGAAATTATTCATTCATGTAAGAACCAATGTGGGTTCTCTTTTCTTCTTTTTTGATAGATTCGAATCAGGGTAACAGAACGATTGGAACTTACGATGGAAACCGCGGCGTTTAAGGCCTGAACACCGACATTGAAGGCGTGGACGCCGGTCGGAGATGCCAGGAAAACAGAGGACAAATGGGGGAACAAGAGTTATAACAAGAGCTAACT
Source organism: Rhodomyrtus tomentosa (assembly GCA_028455895.1). NCBI lineage: Eukaryota > Viridiplantae > Streptophyta > Magnoliopsida > Myrtales > Myrtaceae > Rhodomyrtus > Rhodomyrtus tomentosa. The sequence goes on from JAPCWY010000004.1 coordinate 42,036,743, forward strand.
TCGATGGCTGCAGGCTAACCATCCTCATGGCCGGCCCGAGAGAGAAGAACTTCAGACCGGGGAGCTTCGGTTTTTGCTTCGAGGCACTGACTCACAGAGAGAGTAACAGTGAAGAAAGAGGGAGCTCGTTCTTTTATTTCTAAATAGAATCAACGTTGGAAGGCGCATTGCAGAAATCTGAAATAGTTTCCTTGACAACAATCTTTGCAATGCCTCAGATGGCGCTGGTTTACAAGAGCTGCTAGCGCTTTGTTTCAGTTACAGCGGTCCAGATCTTGAAGCAGCTATATAACATTGATGCAGCTTATTGTCGTTCACCTTATTTCGACATGCCAGCCAGCTCGAGACTGGATATATGTACATCCGATTCCCGATTTGTCGAGGCATTGCAGCAATTTATTCAAGGTAGATCAACCACCATTGCGATGTTCCCTCCTTCTGAAGATTGGGAACCTTCCATGCTTTGACGCGTTTCAAGCATTTGCATAACATCAGCCCATCGGCATCCGACAATCTTCCTTCCCTATCATCCTACAACTCCTGCAGCTACTGCTAAACCTTTCGATTTCAAAGTTAAAATCCATATATTGTGGAGCAGCTCAAATGACCCGCAGCAGCAAATAGAACTAGATTTGCCGCTTCAATTTAGTTATGTGTGTTTACCCGATCGTACCATTTATTCATCGAATAAAGAAGGATCATGCTTAAAGACATACAAGCAATGGATTTATCTGTATTTTATCCTGGACCTAGAGTATATCAGGTGCATCAATGTACAAAATTACTGCAATGCGAATGTGGGTGAGAACCAGTCTGACAAATTAGCTAATACAAATCCCAGGAATACCTGCAAGTAAGAAGCCACAAACAAATTAGTCGAGAAAAACAATCCCGAAGCTTTTAGAACGTTTGATTTTCTGTCACGCACGTGGACTGAGCCAAGAATGTAAATCAGCGAGAATTGCCAACCGTGTATTAGGATGTCTTCCAACATGGCCAAAGGTATCGCGAGGGAGGCACCTAGCGATGCCACCAAAGGAGTGGTCCAAACAACACCGAGCGCCCTATTCGTAATTTGAAAGTCTTATTAATCAGATTCAAAAAGGGAGAAATTATCGTACAGAACTAACCAGAAATAATCATATAGGAAACTGCCGACAAAGCAGTTGGCAAGAACAACTCTCTCCACGGACGGAGACAGAGGAAAGGCAAATTCGGGCTCTATGTCTAAAGCAATGAGAGGCCAAACTGAAAAATTCCAAGCATAAAAATTAGTTAAGACACCATTGTTGATGAACAGAAAGTATTAAGTTTTATTGCCATTGATCATGTACAAGATTTTGAAAATCACAAAATGCATCAGCACAACTTCATGCCAAAAAATTAATGCTCATGAGGAAATTGAAATTAAGGGATTGTTCTTACCAAGCCACCAAAGTGTGAGAAGCGAGAATAATCCAATACAACCGAATAACTTTTGCATGTCGACCCTTTCTCCTTCTCCAGCGTACTTCTTGAGAAGCACTGAAATTTTCCATGTGATTATGTTCTACATCTCTTTTGAAAATTTCAACTGAATGAGAAAATTTATTTTGGTGAAAAAGAGAATGTTGTACCGGCAAATAGTCCATCAGTTGCAGCCGAGAGAATCGCGAACAGATTTCCTAGAAGAGAGTAGGTTCTGTTGTTGAAGGAACAGATTGAACAAAAAAAGATGAAGACTTTGTTAGTAGCTGGTCACTGGTCAGTAATTTCAATCAATACGCCTGATAAAGTATGAATTGAGAGTAAAATGAAAGCAGAACCCAAGAAAGAACTAAATGTGCAGATGATAATAGGCAAGGACTACACATTCGTTTCGTTATTACATCAACTTGATTTGAGTCCCATAAGAACTATCTCACAAGAATGTTCGATTCCTAATAGGAAACAAGTAGAATAAAAACAAAATTATGAAGTCTAATGAATTTGGAAAAAAAAGAAGGACTCACACAGTTCTGTTTGATTGTGATTGATCGGTAGTTGAAGTCTTCCCTAGTGTAGTCATGGTGACTCCGGCTATGCTGATAAAGACGGAGATCACTTTTACTACACTTATGGAGTCCTGTCCTAGAAATGCACCAATCAGAAGGGTGAAAAGTCCTGATGTTGAGTATGATATCGTGGTGCTGGCAACGCTTGTTCGTGCAAGTGCAGCACTCATGAGATACTGCAAACAATAACAACACCCTTCAATACCATGCTGTATCTAAAGAAAGTTCTCTCGGTATTCAATACTATTACTCATTAAGACTGTCATGATTTTTCGATGATGCAGATCATAAAAAGATCATAGTAAGACCAGACATTGCAATCAAACATTGCAATCAATTGGTTCCAGTAGAGGATAATAGATGAGCACCAATTTTATACAAACATGCTGGGAAAACACATGATTTTGTTTTGGTAAATTAGTACTTCTCTTGTAAGCCACACAATGATACTTGTACCAACTTGAGAAGCTGTGAAAATCACATGCTTTGTACCAGAAAATGAATGATCAGACACTTTTAAGTAAAGTTAATGATGAAAACAAAAATGGTCTCTCACCTCAGACACAAACCAAATAGGCACAAGGGTGCAGGTCACTTTGAGAATTTGCCGGCTGTTCATCTTCTCCTCTTGTTCCATAATGTCATCATCTTTTCCTTCCAAAACAAAGGCCCTTTCCTGTTCAAGTAAACGAACTTCTTCGCCTGTTGAATACACCACAATCAATTTTTCCTGATTTTCCATTTCCATATTACTCTGCTGCCCATTATTTTTGCCAGGAGAATCTGGACCTGTGCAGATTGCATCAACTGTCTCCAGAGCACTACCGCCACTTTTGCTAGCGCGGGATTTCAGGGACTTCAGTAACCATTCCTTGAAGAATGTAAATCAGCGAAAACTGCCGACCGTGAATTAGGACGTCTTCCAACATGGCCAAGGGTATCGCGAGCGAGGCACCTAGCGATGCCACCAGAGGAGTTGTCCAAACAACACCGAGTGCCCTATAATTCATAATTTACAAGTGGTATTAATCATATTGAAGAAGGTAGAAATCGTCATTCATCAATGTTTAGCCTCTGAGCTAACCAAAAGTAATCATAGAGGAAGCTTCCGACGAAGCAGTTGGCAAGAACAACTCCCCCCACGGCCGGAGATTGAGGAAAGGCGAATTTGGGCTTTATGTGTAAAACAATGAGAGGCCAAACTGAAAAGATCCAAGCATAAAAAAAAATTAGATAAGACACCATTGTTGAAGAACAGAAAGTACTTGATTTTATGGCCACTGATTCTGTTCAAGATTTTGAAAATCATGAAATGCATCAGCACCCTTTCATGCCAAAAAACTTATGCTCATGAGGAAGTTGAAATTAGGGCATTGTTCTTACCAAGCCACCAAAGTGCGAGAAGCGAGAATAGCCCAATACAACCGAATAACTTTTGCATGTCCAACCTTTCTCCTTCTTCTCCAGCGTACTTCTTGAGAAGCACTGAAATTTTTCACATGATTATGTTAGCTGCCACATCTCTGTTGAAAATTTCAACTGAAAAACAATATATTTTGAAGAGAAAGAATGCCGTACCAGCAAATAGTCCATCAGTTGCAGCTGAGAGAATCGCCAAAAGATTTCCTAGAAGAGAGTAGGTTCTGTCGTAGAAGGAACAGATTGAACACAAAAGAAGAAGACTTTATTAGTTGCTGCTCAGCAATTTCAATACGTACGCCTAATAAAGTATGAATTGAGAAAAATGATAGCGGAACCAGAGAAAGAACTAAACATGCAGATGATAATAGGCAAGGACTACATATGTTTATTTCGTTATCACATAAACTGGATTTGAGTTCTAGAGAACTAGCTCGCAAGAATGTTCGATCTCTAGTAGGAAACGAGTATAATGAAGACAAATGAATTTGGAAAACAAAGACTACATACACAGTTGTGTCGGATTGTGATTGATCGGTAGTTGAAGTCTTCCCTAGCGTAGTCATGGCGACTCCCGCTATACTGATAAAGACCGAGATTTCTTTTACTACACTTACGGAGTCCTGTCCTAGAAATGCACCAATCAGAAGGGTGAAAAGTGCTGATGTCGAGTACGATATGGTGGTGCTGGCAACGCTTGCTCGTGCGGGTGCAGCAGCCATGAGATACTGCAAACAATAATAACACCCTTCAATACTATGCTATATCTAAAGAAAGTGCGATTATCTCTCAGTATTCAACATTATAGCTAAACAAGAATGTCATTGTTTTTAGATGATGCTGATCTCTAAAAGATCATAGTAAGACCAGATATTGCAATCAATCAATTCCAGTAGAGGATAATAGGTGAGTGCCAATTTTATGCGAAACGTGCTGAGAAAAGACATCATTTTCTATTGGTAAATAGTACTTTTCTTGTAAGCCCCACAATGATACCTGTACCAACTTGAGAAGCTGTGAAAATCACAAGCTTTGTATCAGAAAATAATTGATCAGACAGTTAGAAGTAAAGTCGCAGTAACGAATGTTAACCATAAAAACAAAAATGGTCTCTCACCTCAGACACAAACCAAATAGGCGCAAGGGTGCAGGTCACTTTGAGAATTTGCCGGCTGTTCATCTTCTCCTCTTGTTCCATAATGTCATCATCTTTTCCTTCCAAAACAAAGGCCCTTTCCTGTTCAAGTAAACGAACTTCTTCGCCTGTTGAATCCACCACAATCAACGTTTCCTGATTTTCCATTTCCATATTACTCTGCCGCCCATTATTTTTGCCAGGAGAATCTGGACCTGCACAGATTGCATCAACTGTCTCCGGAGCACTACCGCCACTTTTGCTAGCGCGGGATTTCAGGGACTTCAGTAACCATTCCTTGAAGAATGCTATGGGAAGATAGAGCGTCAGGACCGAAGTCCCGAGATAGGTCACCGCGAATGGCTGCTCATAGTTCTCAAAAACACCCTGTGACACAAGTCGATGGATCCGTTAAGCTGGTAAAAGTTATTGCGACAGAGGAACTGATGATTCCTTCGGATTCACAAATTTTTCTCAGCAGGGAAATAAAATCAAATCACTACCTGATAGGATCAGCAACCAAAGCAAGATAAGATTGAAGCAATATCTTCTTCTTTTTTACCCAAAAGAGAAAGCGAAAGCAATGCAAGAATGAATTTTGCACAAACACAGAGGGAGAAAGAGAGACAAACCTGAGTGACTTTTGCAGAAGTGACCCACGTGATCACAACAGCGATAATGAGGATCAACCCACCTTTGTATCTCCAACTCATTTTACCACTGTTGACAAGCAAAGAAGAACAGAGAAGACAAAACTTGCAAACAAAAAAAATGGAACCTTTAAGAGCAGAGAGATGAAGAGAGTGAAGTGCTGGTGTGTTGACGTGAACGGACCTTCGTCCTTGTCCCTCTGACTTTCCCGAACGTCTCCTCTCTCTCTCTTTTTCACGATTCACCCCCTTTCGTTCGTGCAAGACATCTTGATTTATAGTAGGGAACGAACAACTCTTTTTTTTAAAAAGAATGGCTGACTATACATATTTTTCTTATTTACTTTTTTTCCCCTTCTAATTTTCTTTTCTTTTTCTTTTTTTTTCTTTTCCCTTCTTTTTGCGAGTGACCGATCTTAGTCAATGGTCAGCCCTGCCCTATGGCCATTTCTCACCCAGTGACCGTCGAGGCTCGCCGGGGCGCCACAGGCTGCAACAAAAGGAAAAAAAAAAAGAAATGGTAAAAGCAAAAAAGAAAAAATAAAAATAAAAAGCACACGAAAAAAAATCTGTGATCAAGCTCTTATTTGAAAAAGAAAAAAAATTCCAGATGCCCTTATTTGAAATTTATTGCTGGTGCTTATCTTGTGATAAATGAATTGCACGTTCTCGTGCTTGCTAGTTTCTCCCCAAAGTAACCGAGACTCAGAAATAGTTCTCTGCTTTCCCTGCTGTTCCTTGGCCGAGAATCTCCAGACTTATTGACTTCCCAATTTCGCAAAAAATTAGAGCCTTAAATCTCACCTTCGTTCGACCAAAAGCAAAGAAAAAAAATAAAAAAATCTCACCCTCGTTTGCTCGAAAACCACACTTTCCTTGATGGGATTTGGCTTAACTTTCTTGCCCTGTTTCATTTACCTCAGTCCCATGATCCTCCAGAGAAGAACACCAGACGTGGGAAAAATTGTGTACGACATCGCTCAGTGACAAAAGTCTTCGTCGGATGACTTAAGTATCAAGTTAGAGAAAAAAAAATTAACATTTAAGTACCTCCCGGCGAGATATTCCAAACAAAATTAATATATAATATTTATAATTAATTTTTAATATAATTTGGCATTATTTTAAAATTAAGTCCACATGGGCTTTCGCGCGGACTTCTCAACTTTGAAAATAAAAATAAATTAAAAAATTAGATTTAAAGATGCTAAAAAATAATTTTTTAAATACATTTTTATTTAAATTTTAAAATAACAATAAAAATAAGTTAAAAATTGGGGAAATGGAAAAATCTAAAAGAAATTCAAAACTTTCAAAAAAATTAAAAGAGGCTAAATTAAAAAATATTTAAAAATAAAAAATTCTAATTTTTTTTTTAAAAAAAATCATCTCTTGGATATTCCACCCCCTTTTTTGAAAATTTTTTAAACTTTTTTTGGTCAAATTTTTAAGCCTACTTCTAAACTTAATTTAAATAAAATTTGTATTTTAAAATAGATTAGTTTTTAGAAAATTTTAAATTTTAGTTTAGTTTTTTTTTACTTTTTCTTAAAATTATGGGAAGGATCCTATTGGATCAATTTAGCAAGTTTTAGGACTTGAATGCATTTTTTTGTAAGTTTTAAGACTTAATTGCACTTTCATAATAAGTTTTAAGACCTTTAATACACATGTTTTTTCTTTTGGAATGTTTAGCTTTTTTATTTTTAATCTAATTAAGTTTGTACTTTTTTAAAATTTTTGTTATGTTTTTCCAATTTTTATCCTTTTTTAATGTTGATCGGATTTTGACGAGCCATGTCAGTTTCAAATAGTAATAAACAAAATGCCACGTGAGATTTTCAATCCAACATATCAGAGGCATTTAAGTGATCGTTTTTAAAAAAATTGATATTTAAATTATTCGAGGAAAACTTTGGGTACTAAAATAAGCATCCTACATAATTTTTGACAATCCTCAAGTTCTTCTCCCCCATAATCCTCATTTCGCTCCTTCCTAACGTGCCTGCGGTCACGACCGGATCCTCTCAACACCATCCTATAACATGTGATCCAGGTCCAATCGTGGGGCCGGGAGTTGATTAATTCTAGGTGCCTGAGCAGAGCAGTTGTCCTTCAGCAATAAACCCTTCAGTAGTAAAGCTGTGTGTTGTATCGCGGGTTTCTAAATACCTTTCTGTTCTGCATTAGTCTCTAAAAAGATAAACATGTTCTGGTTAATCTTGGTAGTATGCTTTGCATTTGCCACTTAATGGAACCTGTGCATCAGAATTCTCCTGTTGTGGAGTGTTTCTACAGTGTGAATTAAAATTTCAAGAGGACATTGGTTTGCTACAGTGATTTTTCTGGCATGTTATGCGCTGCTACTGCCAGCGGTAATCTTCTTTTGGCGATCTTTGTTCTTCTTCCGACAATTCAATGCCATAGCAGTCTTCGACCCAAAAAAATCCCATCGCAGTCATCTTTAGTTCTTTACTGTTATTTCTGCTATGATGTGATTGGGAGGAGCCACCGCAATCCGTTGATCCTTTGATTTTTGTGATGATCTTTTCTAGCTGCTACAACACAGTAATTTGGTGATTGTACAGCTGCAAGGTGGACTGCTGCGATCGACTTTTGTTGCAAAAGATGATGCAGTATTTGTTGGATCAACTATGATTCCTTGCGATTTTGAGGTGATTCAGGTATTTCCGCGATTTAGCCAGTTTATGACCGGCTCTTCCAAGGTTGGTCTATAGAAGTCAAAACTATCCCGCCACTTGGTTTTATATTTTCTAACCAAGTTTGGAATTTTAGGATTTTGATGAGGAAGATTGTAATCAAATTCCCAGGCCAGTACCCAGGAGACTCGGAAATTGATGAAGAGATGCATAATACATGGAAAACGTGGTCCATGTTGTGATGGTATAAAATGGGTATGGAAAGCTAATGAACCAAAATGTTCCCACCAAAGATTGAACGAGCTGGGTAATTGTTGAGTTGGGAAATCTGTTTTAAAGTAAAAGAGCCAAGAGTGGCGGGGATTCTTATTTTGACGAAAATCTACGTTCCACTAGGCTTGTTGGCAGTTTGATCTATGATTTATCATTTATGGACGTTGTTAATTAACCCAGGAGTTGTAAGCTGGGAAGTATGGTAACACTCGTGTTAATAATTAATATGGCTTCAATCTTGAGAGGTGTATGGGGGCGATGGACTCCACTTTGAAGGAGGGATCATTAGAAGGATGGTAGCAGTTGAGTGGCGATATGATTTGATTTTCTGATTCTGTGAAATGTTTAGAATTTTCAGACGTGGTTTCAGATAGAATTTGTTCATAAGAAGCAAGTGGTTTGTGCAAAAAATGAAGTTTGTATTACCAAATTATTATTTTTTTTGGGTGTGGCAAAAATTTTCAGGTTTCATGGTAAAACCCGTCTTCTATTGTGATTATAATTTTGGAAAGAAAGGTTTTGTGAAAATTTTTGATGGGTCAGTTTGAGGGGTCGGGGACCTGTCACTATGCAAATGCAATGATGAAGATATATCTTTTTGGTAGGAATATGAGTCCCAATGAATCCACTCTCATTTTTCAAATGCAATGCAATGAAACGCAATGTGATAAATGAACTGATGAAATTTGGTAGGGACGTACCTTAGGAAGCACATCACCTCAAACCTTGATGTTATTTGATAACGAAAGAGGAAATGCCACTGGCTACATAAGCTCCCTGTGCAAAGGAAGAGACTCCAGGTTACGTAATCTCGTTGTGCCAAAAAAGAAGAGAAGATAACTAGCCAAGTCGATGAGTAGGCTCTGCAGATGCTCGCCAGGTTGATTCTTGATAGAAAGAAAGTTGAGGAATGTTTGGACAAGTCTCAACACTTGCCAAAGCAACTAATACGTAAGAGATTCCTTGGCCTTTGATGAAATATTACGTATCAGACATGATTAGAGAAAATGTATATGCATTTATCCAAGGAATACATAGTCAAGACTATTTAAGGACGTACATTTCAAGTTTCACAAGCAACCAGCAACAATAGCAACCAGAACGGGCAATTCTCAAACCTACGGTCTATGTGATCCAATGTTCGCGCTGGCCCATGTAAATGGATCTGATTGAAAGTCCTTGAATGTGTTCTTAGGGTTGGTCTCAAAGCTTCATCAATTGATTTTCCAGAAGAGTTATGTAGATAATTTCCTCCATGTACATTAATTTCTCGAATGAGCATGAGGGAGGTTTTTCTTCATCTTTTATAGATATCCGAGGGCCAAATGCTGAAATACCGGCTACGTGACAAGATAGACTCGCACTACCCATGATTGATCTGCAATCACCCCACGAAGGCATGGGATGTACTCTATTTGAACTCTCAAACGTCAACAATTTTGTCGAAATTGCTAGGGTAAAATCGATCTGCGTGTCCCAAAGTAGCCTGTCTGAAGATCAGATCAATCATGACCATGAACAAATTCCACGATCATCTCGTTTTTTTAAGTTATCTCGTATATTTAATGATAGTACTAACGTGTAAATTCTTAATGTGCTTCCTAGTTGATGCGGTTGGGTGGGAACGGATGTTTGACTTGTGTTCTTAATTCGGCTGGGATGGATCAGCATCTTCGTGGAGATCCTCCACATAGCCTTGCAAATCCAAAACACATTCCACTAAACTAAAGCAAAAAATCCCGAATGAGGACGAGAAACACTACCAGTAAAAAGAAAAAAAAAGGCAAGAGACAGGAGAATGAAAGTTTGTAATAAGCCCTACGCCAGATATTACCTATATGACCCTTCTTTTGTTGTAATTATATAATTTTGTTCCTCCCATGACAAGCACGGTTGATTCAGTTATTGTAATAAATTTCTTATTTTTATATATATATATATATATATATATATATAGTCAAAAGAATAGTTTGATCCTGACTCAAAAGGAACGCTAGCTATATGCTTAACACATGTAAGTCGAACGTTATTTTAGGGGAGCTTGGTAGAAGGAGAAGAAGCTCCTAGCTGAAGTTAGCTTGTCTCGCCCAGGAGGTGGGAAGAGTTGAGAACAAAGTTAAAAAAGTGTTGTTTGATGAGCCCGCGTAGTATTAGGTAGTTGGTCAAATAAAGCTAGTGTAAAGGAGCGTTTGAAGCCTATAATCAACTTACAAGACTAGTGAAGAGAAATTTTATCAAATCGATAAATAAAAAAGCATATGCAATTGATTGCGTTGGTTTCTAAATAAACTTATGATCAATTTGGATGACTTCTCATGGTTATAAATTTATGAGTAAACTTATAATCAACGCAATTGATTGCGTTGGTTTTTTCGACTATACATAGTATGGTTCTCCACTTAAATCACAGGTGCTCATTTGGGGAATCGAACCTAGGACTAGTGCGCCTAATCACACAATCCCAAGTGCGCCCTAACCAACTGAGCTACTCATGAATAGGTATACCTATATAATTCATCTAGCTATATACCAATATAATTCATCTAACCGTATTTAATAACCACACTCGTAATATATCAATCATACCGGATAAAATTAATATTTTACTAATGATACCTCGTGTACCATATAATGACAAAGTAGAAATGAATATTCAATTTCCTTTGCAAACTACGTGCTAGTAATTCTCTGCGATAATAAGCATAATTGATATCTACTTATATCTCCTACATACGAAAATTTTGATACTATTTTTTCTTCCTGTTAAAAAAAATAAACGTGACAAAAAAAAATCTTAAGGTACTTTTGTCACCAAATTAAATAGTTTGTTGTCTTAAATGACAGTTAATGGTCATGAAACTAACTTTTGTCATTTAGGCATGCCTAAAGGTGATGAAAACTTCTTAGAGTAAACCAAAGGCGATAAATTGTAAAGTTTGTCACCTTAGGTCCATCAAAGTACACAAACCCTCGGTTTGTGGCCCTAGGTCATAGTCGAAGACAACAAAGAAAATGATCTCATCACTTGGTCTACCTTAGGGCGATGAAATTTTATTTTTGTCGCAGGAAGTTAGAAATTTTCCCTCCTTAATGGCACATTTTTCACTTACTAAACCTAAGATAAGGCGACAAATTCACAAAACCATGATTTGGTCGCTTTAAGTCAAACCTAAGGTAACAAAATTTAATATTTGTCACCATGGATTTGAAATTATCCCTCCTTTGATTGAATCGACGGTGACAAAAGTACGAATTTTTCCGTTCAAGTTTAAGGTGACAGAAATTTTGATTTCTTCACCTTTGATCGATGCTAAGACAACAAGCTTAACGATTTGTCGCCTTAAGTTGACCATAAGGCCACAAGTACTATATTTTGTCGCTTTTGGTAATCTAAGGCGATGGAAGTTAATCTCGTTGCGGAAAATTTTTTTTGCCTTAGGATGTTCTTCTTGCAGTGATTTTACCACAAGCAACGTAAATCGAGCGGACACGCGCATATGCGTCAAAATAGAGCGATTTTCCCTATTATATGGCGGTCAGCAAAAGATTGCTCCAATTCGATTAGACTTGCTTGCGTTTGGCTTTAGGGTGTGTATTAATAGCAAGAGCAACTACCCAAAAAAAAAAAAAATCCACATGGACCTAACAAAGTCATCTCCTTCTTCGCCGTTATACTGTTGTCCTGCTGAAGCTGAGGTACATAAGGTGGGTTGGCCAGTGCTTGATCCAATCTGAGTTATTATTAATAAATCCAATCTGCCTCCGCACACATGCTCCGACAAGACAACTTTAGCAAGACAGACATTAGGGAAATTGATTTAAGTTCAACGTTTAGCCGCGTTCTTTATGTTTAGGACTCTCATTCAAACACTTGATTATCAAGAAAGCTCCTGGAATTAGTTTTCCTGCACTTGTACTTTCGCCAAGACGCAGAGAAATATGCGTGCATCTATCTAATTCTCCAGGTCTGCGTCGCGAATTCTTTTTCTTTTTCTATGGTTTAGCATGTGGGGTTGGCATGATCACACTGATCTATAATGTCAAGCACACCGCATCAATTATATAAACATTCCTTTCTGTAAAAATAAAATAAAAATAAAAGATTAATATCACGAAAACTCCCAAATTAGTACACACATGATAACTGTATCTAAAATTCCATGACCAAAAATCTTTAAATTGATATGCCTATAAAAAAAAATTACCCACTGTTGGTTTTCATTGAATTGATTTAATATCGTGAACACTATAACAAACGAAGGGTAAAAACACCAAATTGTACCTGTCAACTTTTACGTCTCATTCAATTATGCAATTTGACTTTAAAATATAACGCAAATTAACGAAGGATGAATTTATTACAAGTGTATTAGTTTGAGATTTTTTTATGATAAAAAATTTAATTTGAGAGTAAATTTGTCACGAATATATCAATTTAGAATTTTTTTGTGATATTAACTCAAAATAAAATACCTGAACATATCCCTTCAAAGACAAAAGGGTCTTATTTTGTCTTTTGTGTTATTTTCACTTGGTTTAATAATTATTACTCATCTCTTTCGCCGGAATTTGTGACGAAAATCGGGTAGTGGATTGCTTGCCATTACACACAGTGACAGAAATACATAGATGGGCATCTCAATGGCGGCGAAAGAAACAGATTGGGGGCGAAATATGATGGTGGGTATCGCTCGGACTTTTTTAAAGATTAGGTCAATGTGAAGGGGAGAAAATAGTGGCGAAAAGGAAACCCTAAACAAAGATAAAAAAGACGATCAGACGAAAGAAAGGTTACCGGTCGATTTACTATATTTTGCCGATTGCCCTTTCGAAGATGCAGTGTGAAAGAGAAGATGCACGACTCAGTGTTGATTCCTGACGGAGGCAGTGACATAGGAGGGGCTACTGAATCAGTTCACAACTGGTTTTTGTCGACTCCGGGGTTGGGTTGTAATGTCCGAGCTGAAACAGCCGAAAAATTCTTTGAGACCCCCGTAGGAACATAGGAAAGTCCTTGTGCTTCTGCAAAAGATGTTGGATTCTTGCTGGGGGGTCACATGCTGGTCCACTCAGCACTCAGCAGGTGGAGCTTCGTCCACTTGTTGTTCTCTTGGTTCTTTCCTTCCCTCTCTTTTCCCCTCCATTGAAAAAGAGAAGAAAGAACTATCTATAGCCCATTTACTGGTGGGACTCCATGTTTACACATTCTTTTGGGGGGAACGGACCACGTGAAAACAAGTCTGGATCGTCGATAAATGACATCCAAACAGGACCCCCTTTAGCTTCGCTAGCGTGGTTTCGTGGACGGCCTAAGCTCATATTTGATCCAACAAGGGCGAGGAGGGATCGGCATGGAAGAATGGGTCGGGCAAGGTGGAGAGAGAAGAAACCTGTCGGTCGGTCAGGGATGTGGGTTAAGACTTACACGCAGACATTACTATTTAAAGTTAGAGGAGTTTTTTTTTTTTTTTTTACAGTTTCAAAATTTTACAACGAATGAGAGGGACTTTGTCAGGTGTTACATATAAGTTGAAACGTGCCTCAAATGATCATTATCTTGCGTGATTACATCAAGTATTCAATTTAAAATTTTGATTTAGGTGAATCGAGGTAGGTCGATACAACATGTGCTTTTTAGCAACAAGAGGATCCTATACACAAATTTCATTAAAGAGTATATGATACACAAACTCGCTGAGCTAGATAACTTTCTCTTCTGTGACTTTTCATTTTAGGGGGAAGCTTTTCTGTAAGGACTCCAAGAAGTCAAAGGCAAAATGAATTGAAATTTGTCCATTCCTTCACACTAAAAGAAAAAAAAGAAGAAAAGAGTCTTGGCAGTCATATTTAATTCAAACCATGGATCGATCGTCAGGAAGGATGTCATTCCTTTTGAGAGCTTGGCGGTTCTGTATCGACCATACCATGTTCACAATGCTTTAACCTTTTTTTTTTTTACTACAACCTTTTAACGTAATGAAATTGGGTAAAATCGTAATCACCAAGTAAAAGAAGAGGGATTTTTGGACAAATGTAAAAAATAAACAGAGAATTGCAGCAACTGATTAAATGATTAAGCTAAACATACTTGTTTCGCAACTTCTTGTAATTTTTATTTGAAGTGAAAATGGTGATGACGAGCCAGATAAGCAGTACTTTATTGGCACTTAAACATAACTTATATCTTTTAAGGATTGATTAACCATGCACGGGCTTTGATAGTTGCTTTGCTGATCGAAGGATCGACGAATTGGAGCTTCATCATAGCAAAATCTCAATGCTGAGATTCGTTAATAAGCACTTAATCATTAGCACAATCTCAAGAGGTATAACGTAGAGAAGATAATATTCACTAACCTCGCGTTAATTAAGCTGTAAAATTACGCCACAAGATCACGGTCATTTTATCAATCGGGCCAAATTATTTAGTCTCACGGCCAGACGTGAGGCAGGCAGGTAGAGAGTTGGGACCCGCGGTGGGGGCCCGAGTGGAGACGCTGTGGCAACTCGGAGGAAGAGAAGAAGACGTGGTTGACTCGGTCGGTGTGGAAGTAGACAACTGAAACTATCCAATTCATGCATGGGGTTCTAAAGTTTTTCTTCTATAAGTACCCCAACTCATGCAACTTCAGCAATATCTCTCTCCCCCCCACCGTCACCACCTCAACAGTCCAGCAACTTCACTCCCTCTCTTTCTCTCTCTGCTCTTAGAAGTTTCATTCTTTTCTGGCAAATTCTGTCTTCTCTGTTCTTCTTTGCTTGTAAACTTACATCTGTCAAACTTGGCAAAATGAGCTGGAGATATAAAGGTGGGTTGATTCTCATTATCGCTGTTGTGATCGTGTGGGTCACTTCTGCAGAAGTCACTCAGGTTAGTCTCTCTTGCTCTGTTTGTGCAGAATTCGTTCTGGCATTCCTTTGGTAAAGAAGAAGAAGAAGATGATGATGATATGGCTTCAATCATTCTTTGGTTATTGCGAGCTTTCTTTTTCTGGGTGCAGCTGACTTTTTGAGGATGTTTTTGTGTCACACGTAATCCTCCAATCGAAGGATGTGAATCTGTGGGTCGAGTGGGATTACAGAGAAGCACCACTAAGAATATAAAAATCAGCAAAACATGCTCAACCTTCATGAAAAGTGGGACAGATATCATAATTTGGACAAGAATCAAAATGCATCTTGATCTTGCAAATGTGTAAATCCTGGAGCTTTACCTAATGGTTTAGAAGTGGGAAAGAAGAAAGTTGATCAGATAATCTTCGGTGTCCATATCTTTCCATATGGGAGTAAATACACCTCCGCATGATGCATTATCCTTTAATGTGAAGCTAATTAACACTGCTAAGCATCCCTAAATATGAGAACATACATCTAATTTGAGCCAACTCAGCATGCGTGGATCACTATATTCGTAAAGGTTCCGTTGACGCGGGCTTTCCATTTAACCAATGAGTTATTTAATCAGAGCCTAAGTTAGTGACACACCTTGATGTTGTTTTCTGAGTTTTCACTTGGTGATCCTAGTTATTTACATTGTCTAATCGGTGAACCGTGTGTTCCTTTTTTATGTTGCTTCGATTGCTGATCCTATTAGGTAGAAACTTAATTTTCGTTCCCCTGATGAGAAACATCTATGACTCCTAAGAACATCAGTTCCTCTGTTGAGATAATCATTTCCAGCTTAACATATCAACTTTTGTAACAGGGTGTTTTTGAGGACTACAAGCAGCCATTTGCAGTGACCTATTTGGGGACTTCACTCTTGGCATTCTATCTTCCCATAGCATTCTTCAAGGACTGGTTACTGAAGTCCCTAAACTCCCGCACTAGTGAAATTGGCGATAGTGCGGAGACAGTAGATGCAATCTGCGCGGGTCCAGATTCTCCTGACAAAGATAATGGGAAGCTGAGCAATACAGAAATGGAAAATCAAGAAAAGTTGGATTCAACAGGCGGAGAACTTCATTTACTTGAAGAAGGAAAAGCCTTCGTTTTAGAAGCAAAAGATGATGACATCGCAGAACAAGAGGAGAAGATGAACAGCAAGCAAATTCTCAAAGTCGCCTGCACCCTTGCGCCTATTTGGTTTGTGTCTGAGGTGAGAGACCACTTTGTTTTTACGGTTGACATTCTTTACCGTCACTTCACTTTTAAGCGTCTGATCACTCATTTTCTGATGCAAAGCATGTGATTTTCACTGCTTCTCAAGTTGATTCCAATGTCTGGTCTTACTATGTTCTTTCTATGATCTGCGTCATCTACAAACCATGACAGTCTTAATGACTAATTACGTTGGATTCAAGAGGAAATTGCAATTTCTTTAGATAGCGTAGTATTGAAGGGTGTTATTATTGTTTGCAGTATTTCATGAATGCTGCACTCGCACGAACAAGCGTTGCCAGCACCACGATATTGTTCTCGACATCAGGACTTTTCACCCTTCTGATTGGTGCATTTCTAGGACAGGACTCCATATGTGTAGTAAAAGTAATCTCGGTCTTTGTCAGTATAGCCGGAGTCGCCATGACTACGCTAGGGAAGACTTCAAGTACCGAACAATCACAATCCAACGCAACTGTGTATGTAGTCTTCGTTTTTCCAAATTCAATTTGACTGCATAATTTTGTTTTCATTCTTCTCATTTCCTATTAGAGATCGAACATTCTCGTGAGGTAGTTCTTCTGGAACTCAAATCAAGTTGATGAAGTAACAAACTATGTATGTGTAGTCCTTGCCTATTATCATCCTAACATCTAGTTTCTTTCTCGGGTTCCGCTTTTGTGATACTCTTAGTTCATACTTTAATAGGTGTATTGATTGAAATTACTGACCAGCAACTAATAATCTTTTGTGTTCAATCTGTTCTTTCCGCAACAGAACCTACTCTCTTCTAGGAAACCTTTTCGCAATTCTCTCGGCTGCAACTGATGGACTATTTGCTGGTAAAGCATTCTCTCTTTCTCCAAAATATATTTTCTCTTTCAGTTGAGTTTCTCAACAGAGATGTAGCAGCTACGATTATCATATGAAAAATTGCAGTGCTTCTCAAGAAGTTCGCCGGAGAAGAAGGACAAAGGGTGGACATGCAAAAGTTATTCGGTTGTATCGGACTATTCTCGCTTCTCGCACTTTGGTGGCTCGGTAAGATCAATCCCCCTAATTTCAACTTCCTCATGAGCTTAATTTTTTTTCAAGATGGTGTGCTGGTTCATTTAATGATATTGAAGATCTTGTACAGAATCGGTCGGTGGTAACAAAACTGAGTACTTTCTGTTCTTCAACCATGGTGTCTTAACTAATTTTTTTGCCTGGATCTTTTCAGTCTGGCCTCTCATTGCTTTAGAAATAGAGCCCAAATTTGCCTTTCCTCAGTCTGCGGCCGTGGGCGGAGTTGTTCTCGCCAACTGCTTTGTTGGAAGCTTCCTCTCTGATTATTTCTGGTTAGTTTAGAGGCTAAACCTTGATGAGTGGCAGATTTCTACCTTCTTGAACCTAATTTAACAACACTTGTAAATTATGAATAGGGCGCTTGGTGTTGTCTGGACCACTCCTCTCGTGGCGTCGCTAGGTGCCTCCCTTACGATACCCTTCGCCATGGTGGAAGACATCCTAATACACGGTCGGCGGTTTTCGCTGATTTACATTCTTGGCTCGGTCCAGGTACATGACAGAAAATCACTGGCTCTAAATGCTTCGAGCATTTTTTTTCCTCAACTAATTCGTTTGCGGTCTTCTTACTTGCAGGTATTCCTGGGATTCGTATTAGCTAACTTGTCAGATTGGTTCTCACCGAAATTGGCATTGCAATTTTTTCGTTCATTGAAATAATGCTGTACATGTGTACATCTGAGATACTCCGGGTCCAGGATGAGTACAGATAAATCCATTGCTTATCTCTCTGCGAGCATGATCCTTTCTTTACTCGATGGATAAATGGTAACGATTTCTTGATCAGGAAAACAAGGAAGCGGCAAATCAATATACGAATTTTTAACTTCGAAATTGAAAGGATGTTAACATTTACTTTAAACAACTACAAAAGAAGTCGGATCATTTCGGGTTTAGCTAGCTGCAGAGGAGTAGTAGGAGGTTGATAGGCAATGAAGGCTGTTGGCGATTGACTGATGTTATGCGAATACTTGAAACGCGCCTAGGCGACTGAAGATTCTCAATCTTCAGGAGGAGGACAAATTGCAATCATGGTTGATCTAACTTAAATAAATTGCTGCAATGCCTCCACAAATATATTAGGTGAACAACACTCACAACCTCCGTAAGCTGCATCAATGCAAGATAGCTGCATCAAGAACAGAACCACTAAGACGCACTAACAGCTCTTCTAAATCAGCAAGCATTGGCAAAGACTGGTGTGAAGGAAGTCATTTCCAGCTTTCCGCCATGCATCCTCGAATGTAAATCATCGTTGAAGAACTCAACTGAGCAAATAAGCGCTAGTTTTTTTTTTTTTTTGCTAGGACACCGACCTTTGAGACTACAAAGTACATTTGTATTGTGAGTTCAACGTGGTATTGCAGCAAAGTGATTGTCACTCGATCATGCTTGCGGTCGGGAGGTGTCCAGGCCAGTTTTAGCACAGCGTCGACACGTACACCTTCCCTGCTTTAACTCCCCTTTTGTTCTCTTCTTCCTTCTCCACAGGAGAAGAATTTCCTCAAGACATCACAAGAACAGCTCAGAAATCCTTCACCTTGGTCAATCACCTGATCTTTCTTTCTTTCGTGTCCATCTGCTGATCTTAGATTATCCATAAACCGAGGAAAGAAGCAAATTTCCTCTTAATTCATAACGGGCAAAGTCAAAAGAGTCTTGGAAGATGATGATCCACCATTTCTGAAGTCACCTTCACACACCAACAGGAAATTCGGAGGAATTAAGAATGGGATTTCGAAAGAATCTACGAAGCGACTCGGATATTCCTCTGTAACCACGCTCTGTTTTTGTGTGTTGCGGCGGTTCAGAAGCCACCTTCACGACATGAGACCGACCACCAACCCCCTTACGATTCTTATTCATATCGATAATCTACAATGAGAAATATCTACACGAGCAACACTAGTCTAAATCAGATTTCACACTCGCTTATACGCAACTCTCCATGACAAAGAGACACGTGGCCATTCGTCATATGTTCTTACCGGCAGCTTGTTAAGCTTGTGATTCTCACCTCTTTGGTTCGGCCAGCTGAGGCATTCATTTTTAGCTAAGAGCTATTAATTTGAATCCTCAAATTTAAGAAGGTGTTTCTAACTGATTTTTGTACTTTATTTTTTGACATAATTAAGTTTTTACAACTCACATACTTTAAAAAAAAATCGAAATTTGTGAAGCTTTCGCAATATGCAAATGTAGATATATAAAATTACATGTAGTTTTTTCATAATATTTTAGATTTTGATGAGAAAGCAAAAAAAAAAAAAGGAAAAGAAGAAGTAATTTTTGTTTTTATGTAAGTCCAAAAAAAAAAAAAAAAATTCTCCTAACAGAGTCAGGCTATCATAAGAGAGATGAAGAGCAAGAGGGAAGGATGTCGCTCTCGCCAATGGCGGCAAGGGTGGTGCAACATCTGTGCTTCCTTTCTTCACGATCCGTTTGCCGTCGCGATCTCTCTTTTTGTGTCTTTTTCTTTTTGTGAATTTTCAATATCATTATTCTCGCTTTTCGAGCTTAAGATTCAATCAACTCAGCAGTGAAGAGCCCAGAGACCGGCAACAACAGGTTCCCGGTAGAGCAAGAGCCGACAACAGACTTGTGATCGGTGTTTCTATATTACACAGCCAACTTGGCTTACAAGTGTGAACAAGGCTCCAAAAGAACCTCACGAGCCGTAAAACGACAAAAGAACCAGCTCCATCTTTCTTCCTTCACTCTCTCTCTCTCTCTTCTCTGTGAATCAGTGCCCCGAAGCAAAGACGAAGCTCCGCAGTCGAAGTGCTGTTTCTAACTCTGGCCGGCCATGGCGATGGTTAGCCCACAGCCATCGAAGTTAGCTCCTGTCATAACTCTTAAGCTTATTCCCCTGTTTGTCCTCTGTTTTTCTGGCATCCCCGTCCGTGCCCTCAATGTCGGTGTTCAGGCCTCAAACGCCGCGATTTCCATCGTAAGTTCCAATCTTTTTGCTACCCTGATTTGAATCTATCAAAAAAGAAGAAAAGAGAAGAAAACCCACATTGGTTCTTACATGAGTGGATGATTTCGCAGAGCAAAGACTGCAGCAGAAAATGCGAATCCGAGTTCTGCTCAGGTATCCACTGATGCTCGCGCTTCTCTGCCCAAAAAATAAAATAAAAAGCGATTTTTTTTTTGGAAAATGTGATGGACGATTGTCGATTAATTTGCATTTTTTTTTTTTTGTGGTTGATTAATTAGTATTGAGCATTACAAGAACTTGTTATTGAAAATGACACAGTGCCTCCATTTCTGAGATATGGGAAGTACTGCGGGATTCTGTACAGTGGATGTCCCGGAGAGAAACCCTGTGACGGCCTCGACGCTTGCTGCATGAAGCACGACGCCTGCGTTCAAGCCAAAAACAGTGAGTTGTGACATCGATTTTCTCGGCTGTTCTCTGCCGAATCGATTGATATAACTAGTCGCTAGCCTGCGCGTTCGCATTGACATTTTATGAGGATGAATGTGGAAGCATTTTTCAAATGGTGAAGAATAAAATTCACACGTCTATGCATGCATGGATTCAAATACTTGAAAACAGTATATTACGAAGTGGATATAGAGAAAATGGTCTAAGGAACTACTGGGTTAAAAGGAACAAGAGACACCAAGAGTGGTGAAAACATCCGAGTAAAATTACTAAACCATCTCTTCATTCGTGAGCCAACTTTACTTGCTGTTCTGAGGTTTGGGGGAGGAAATTGTGGGGGAGCAAGTGCATTCATGCTGGCAATCATATCAAAATTTACTTTGATGAGAAAAATTGCATATCTAGATTTATCTTTCTCTTATGGACCGACCGGTCCTGGACAATAACTTCATGTGTTTTTGGCTTGTCATATGTGCCAAGTGATGACAATGATGAAGAGATTGTTGGAGGTTAGGGTTTAAGAGAGTAGAAAGGGTTTTGTTTACTTGAAATATTACACAAGTTTGGAACGCTCAATAATGTTACCTCCAGCGTTGGAAATCTAGAGTTATATGCAAGCTATGGGCTCCAACCCATATGGACCCATGATTTTACCTATTGATTTTGTATGTGAACATATTATATGAATTATATTAACAATATATCCAGCAAAGATTACATTTTTCGATTGTTTTAATCATCAATGGGTCCTATCGCCCACATAGACATATCGGAGTTGCGAGATTGAGACCTGATGTGGTGTTGTGCAGATGATTATTTGAGCCAGGAGTGCAGCCAAAACTTACTGAACTGCATGGCCAACTTCAAGAACTCGGGAGGGAAAACGTTTAAAGGAAGCAGCTGCCTAGTGGAGGACGTCGTGGACGTCCTATCTGTTGTCATGGAAGCCGCTTTGCTTGCTGGGAGATACCTCCACAAGCCCTGAATCTCTGTCCACTTATAGATCAAACTCTCAGATCCCTTCGCTCACTTTGTGGTCATCCCTTTCTTCTTTGATTTTTTTTCCCCTTCCTGCTGTTTGTCTTTGTGTGTTCTTGTTCTGTTGCAACAAACGGGAAAAAGAAAAAGAAAAACTGTAAAGTGCCTCTGTTTTTCCTTTCCTGTAGAGTTGGAAGAGTAATGGAACAAAAGAATTTCGAATAGTTTATGCCAAATCTTTGATTCTCCGCATGTACGCGCCCCCTGTTTCTGATATTATGATAGTTCAATCATATGATCATGGCTGATATTTTCGTCAAGTTCGCGAGGAAAGTGCTGTCGAGTTTACTCCTGTAATAATTTCTCCAAGTGAACATTGATCGCTTTGAAAGATTCGGGACAACCCTCCTCCCACTTTAGCCATCTTTAATTCAGAAAATGAATCCTTAAAATCTCCATCAAAATCCACACCACTCACATCAATGAAGTTTAGGTTAGGCATTCTTCTGAAGCTCTGTCGCTCCATGAACTCTTTTGAGCCCCTTTCATCCAGACGTAGTGCCTCGATTTTTTCATTTTCCTCCTTCTAAAAGATTGGGGATTGTAAATACCATTCACCTGCCTTTTTGTGAGTAAAACCTGCATGTTATCGTGGCCGACTGATTTTGTCTACACTCATAGGGAAAAAGAAATGTAACGTGATCTTTTATACTTAATCAAATATGTCAATTTTCACTCGTGTGACTTTCTTCTAGAGCAGAAGAACACTAATAACAATAATATGAGAGGATTACCATTAGAGAACATGGGATAGGCCAAAACGAAACATCATTGTTACGTTGGACGGGTAATAGCTCTGCCTAAATCTCTTAGTTGTCATTGTTATTACTGAGAGCGCAGCGGAAGACTAATACTTTTTACTTGGAGAGATTGCCAAGAGAAAGCTTTTTACCTGGAGAGATCGCCAAAAGAAAACTCAAATCCGAGTTCATTAATATATCCAGTTGGAAGTCAAGAGAGAACCCAAGTCCGGGAACCCAAATCTGAGTTTTAAATTCAAGTCCATCAATATATGTAGTTAGACCCAACTTTACTCAAAAGGTTAAACCAATATTAAATATATTAACTGCTCAACACCACATTAATTCTCCAATGTGAGACTTATCTAACACAATTCTCACACGTGCATCCTAACAGTTATCATCAATTTTTATTAACGATCAGTTAATTAATATTTGCAATATTTTTCTTGGGAAGTATTTGAGATCCTCCCACAGGTAGGTGGCTGGCAATTCTTTTTTCAATTCCTATGAAAAACATGATATGTCTAGAAACATTTACTTTTCCTTATATTTTAATGTACTGTAACTTATCCTTAGCTTTTTCTTGTATGGTCTCATCAGGTGCATTCCTCAATTTCTCCAGCATCTCTCTCCACACTATTCGATCTTTTACTCCTTGGGAAAGTGAACCTATAACCATGAGAGCTAAGGGAAGCCCTCCTGTGGTGGCAACAAGATCACTGGAAAGAGCCGCAAGTTATGCTGGAGGTTCCTTCCCATCAAGTGCAAATCTGTTAAACAGATGCAAAGAGTCTTTGGCATTCATTTCTTTGAGTTCATACTCATATTTAGACTTCAAGAGGGTATTATCTCAACACGTAATTATGATCCTACTTCCCTACATGAAACTGCAACCTCTAATCAATTTATCGAGGTGGTCTTGACGATCAACATCGTCCAGAAGAATAAGTATCTTCTTCTGCATGTGTTAGAATATATAAATATTAAACTGCACCTTTTTCTAACGGCTTAAACTATTAGAGCAGTTGATTATGGTCTTATCAAATCTTAGATGGTATCAGAGCTCCCGGATCCTGACTTAGCTTCGCATTCTTCTGATTAACCTCCGTTCTTCTACGTCTTCTTCGTTGTTGCAGTATATACTAACCTGCAAAACAAGATTAGCGGTGTAGGAATCAGTATTTGAACCATTAAACACAAACCAATTCACCTTTTTTTTGCCAATACCATGCCAAAGAATACCTCATCTTCTGAAGACAACCAGACCCCAGAAATCTTTGGAGTAGAAGAGGATTCACCTTTGCAGCATTCTGTTGAAGGTACGTTGAACCAGAGTTCTGGAATGCAGACACAACCCATGAGTGTACGGAACCAGAGCTCTGGGGATCAGACACAACCCATTTCGTGGGTTCCTTTTCAGGTGCAACCTAATCAAGGGCAGTCCATTCCGGGTCAATTCATCCAGTGCTTGTCTGTCCAAAACGGGACCCAACTCATGGACATATGCACCGGCTCATGAATCGGGTACACCGGGTCAGGGAACCTATCCGGTTTTTCAACCTGGATTGGTTCCCTACCAGATCTCCACCGCAGGAAGTCGTCCGGAACCCGGGGACCCTTTATACACCTCAAAGGCTGACGGGGCGGAACTTCGACTGATCAACCAACAGCTCTCTGGTCCCGAAAACTACTCATTATGGTCTCAGGAATTCCGACGAGCTCTGGTGACGAAGGACAAGGATGGTTTCATCGACGGAACTGTCCCCGCTCCGACTGACGACCGTCTAGCACGCCATTGGAGAAAATGCAATCAGTTAGTCCGAACATGGATTGGAAACTGCATTATTCCAGAGGTCGCGGCCGGATTCAAAGGTTATGTGGGAAAACATAAAGGAAATGTACGGGAAATTAGATCGGCAAAAATTTTTTTCTCTTACCCAGTCATTATCCGAATTGAAACAGGGAAATATGTCTATTACTGCATGTTTCAATAAACTTTCAGCCCTGTGGAATGAATTAGAGGCAATCGAAGAAAAACTCGAGGGTCCCGAGACGACGTTGCAACAATACAAGAATATCAGAGATCGAGAAAAGGCGACTCGTTTCCTATCGATTCTAAATGATTCGTACTTACCCTTTAGGTCGCAGATCTTAGCCATGGAACCCGTGCCGTCACTTGGCCGGAATTTTCAACTTGCCGTTCAAGAGGAGAGTCAGCGGCTCGCTTCTTCAGAAAGTGTGAAGGTCGGAGAAAGCATTCTCCTCGCGGCTCAATCGAGCCATCAACAGCGAGGAACGGCCGAGAGAGGAACGGTCGGAGGAACCGAAGGCAGGAGTGCAACGCTCTTTTTTTCGGAAGAAAGAGCGGAACGAGGGTTTGTCAAAGAAGCGAAGGGGTGGCCACGAATTGAAGCAGAAAATGGATGGTTCTCATCCCATCTATCTAGACCCTGGATCGGACGGTCCACAAAACGTCACATCATCCCCAATTTTTAAATCCAGTGGATATCGTTTGGCCAGCTCATCGTTAAAGGGAAATTCAAAAGGAAAAGGTAAATTGTATTGCGAATATTGCAAACGTCCGCACCATACCGTGTATACCTGTTGGAAATTGCATGGAAAGCCGAGGAGAAAGGGAAAAGGGAATATTCTGCTCACCAAGTCACTGGGCACGGTACTGACAATCAGGCAATTATCCATGATCAATATCATAAAATTATGAGGGCATTGAGACAGCTAGAAATTTATGAGAAAAAAGCAAGTTTCTCATGTACCTCTTCAGTTCTATTTCTCAAGATGCAGGGATGATTGATTCAAATGTCAGTGATCACGTTATCCGTGACAAAAGTTTCTTTTTCCATACTCACAAAAATCTAGAATTCTCCATATCTATGCGACCTCCAAATGAAAACACTACATTTGTCACAAATGTAGGGACAATGAAACTTAGTCCCTCCATAATCCTTCGGAATGTGCTTTTTGTACCTCAGTTTCAATTCAACCTTATCTCGGTATCAAGAGTTTGTGAGGACAATTCATGTCATGTCTTTTTTAATTCTAATACATATGTTTTTCAGGCCATTTCGACTGGCAAATTGATGAGCTTGGTTAGTCTTTGACAAGGATTATATTTCTGGACTAGTTTTCCTAAGAATTTTGACTTATCATGTATTTCCATGAATAAAAAATCATTGTGTAACAATACTACCAATGATAATGTTATTCTTTTTCATCAACGTTTGGGTCATAGTGCTTCCTTTTCGCATCCTCAATGTCAAATTTGTCCTCTTGCAAAACAGTCACGTACGCCATTTCCTATAAGTACATCTCGAGCCACAAAAAAAATTCTCTTTAATTCACGTCGACATACAGGATCCTTATCACACTCCACATCATGATAGATCGCGATTCTTTCTTATCATTGTAGATGACCATTCTCGTGCTACCTGGGTCTTCCTTATGCAGTCAAAGAGTCAAGCTCTTTCCCATTTAAAGAATTTTTTCACCTTAACGAAAATTCAATTCGGAAAAATCTATTCAATGCATTCGAACAGATAATGGGAAAGAGTTTTTTAGTCATGATTGTAAATTCCTATTTTCTTCTCATGGAATTTTGCATGAAAGCTTGTGCATTTACACGCCCCAACAAAACGAAATTGTTGAACGTAAACACCGCCATCTTTTGGATGTTGCACGTGTTCTTAAATTCCAAGCATCAATTCCTGAAACTTTTTGGGGAGATTGTGTGGTCACAATAACTTACCTGATCAATCGCATGCCAACTCGGGTTCTCGATGGGCGTACACCTTTTGAAGTTATTTTTCGTAAAAAGCCCGAGGTACATCACTTGCGAGTTTTTGGTTATCTGTGCTATGTTACTATCTTAGGAACCCGTGACAAAATGAGTCCTCGAGCCCGACGATGTATCTTCATGGGTTATCCAACCCTTGAGAAAGGTTACCGTGTCTTCGAGCCATCAACATGTAACTTCTTTATAAGCAGAGGCGGCATTTTCCATGAAGACATTTTTCCATTTCGGGATGAGGATCTTGAATCATTCTCATGCACGGTTTTTATCCGAAGAAGATTTATCTCCTATTGCACAACATATGCTCGTCCCTTCTCAGGATATTCGGCCTTCTTCTCCAGTAATGGAAACCACTACAGTTTCTCCATCAACCTCAAATAATTTGGTTGAAGAATCTACAATGCCAGTGGATGAGCATTCTATCACATCATTAGAATCATTGTCTCCAAGGTCTACTGAGGAGTTAACGCCTCTCAAACGTGAGCATATCCCCCCTAGACGTTCCGGTCGGATTACTCGACCACCCGCATGGACTAAAGATTTTTTGTGTGCATCTCTCGATTCATCAGCTACTATATATCCTGACTCATCTTATGTTTCGTTTGATTAACTTTCTGCGGAACATATGTGTTGCATTAGTCGTATCTCCGAAGCAACAGAGCCATCATCTTATCATGAAGCGGTTCGTGATCCACGTTGGCAGAAGGCCATGGAAGCGGAACTACATGCCTTGATAGAGAATCATACTTGGGACATCATGCCTTTACCTGCTCATTGTAAACCCGCTGGCTGCAAATGGGTATATAAAGTTAAGTACAAGGCTGATGGATCTGTTGAACGATACAAGGCTCGATTAGTAGGCAAAGGATTCACGCAATGCGAAGGCTTCGATTATCACGAGACATTCTCTCCGGTTGCGAAAGACGTCACTATTCGTTCTTTCCTTTCTATTGCTACTTTCCGCAATTGGCAATTACATCAAATGGATATCCACAATGCCTTTCTTCATGGCGATCTTGATGAAGAAATATACATGGATCTTCCACCCGGATTACGACGATAGGGGGAGTTGGAAGTATGTCGTCTTCGTAAATCTCTTTATGGTCTCAAACAAGCTTCTCGACAGTGATATGCAAAGTTCACTACAGCCCTTACAGTCATCAATTTCAAACAGTCCAAGCATGATTATGCACTTTTCATGTGGACTAAAGGTACGTCATCAATTTACTTGATAATTTATGTTGATGACGTACTTATTATGGGCAACGATGAATTGGGCATCAAGAGTCTTAAAGATTATCTGCATTCTACTTTTCGTATTAAAGATTTGGGATCTCCCAAATATTTTCTTGGAATTGAGATTGCTTGCTCAGACTTAGGGATTTCTCTCAATCAACGGAAATTTATCTTAGAAATCATAGCAGAAGCAAGCTTGTCGGGATGTAAACTGATGGTCATTCCTATCGAACAAAATGTCAAGTTAACTTCGGTTGATTATGACGCTGGATCATCTCTTGAAGTTGATGACCCACAACTCGAAGACCCATCCTGCTATCAGAGGCTCGTAGGGAAGCTTATAGATCTCACTATGACCAGACCAGATATATGTTATGCATACAGATGCTCAATCAATTCATGCACAATCCGAAGGAGTCTCACATGAATGCAGCATTGAAGATTGTAAAATATTTAAAAAAATGTCCAAGGCTTGGAATACTTCTCTCTCGCGATTGCAATTTGGAAATTACGGCTTATTGTGACACAGACTATGCCACATGTCCCATGAGTCGAAGATCTATCATTGGCTTTTGTGTTAAGTTGGGAAAATCTTTACTTTCGTGGAAAACGAAGAAGCAATCGACTGTATCATTGTCGTCAGCTGAAGCTGAATATCGAGCCATGGCCAAAACCGTCTGTGAAATAGTTTGGATACGGGGTTTGCTTTCAGATCTTGGGGCACAGATTAAAGGACTAACAAATTTATTTTGCGACAATGATGCGGCTCTCAAACTTGCCGTAAATCCCATATTTCACGAGAGAACGAAGCATATTGAAGTGGACTGTCATTACACACGAGAGAAGATCCAACAAGGGGTAATCAAGACAAATGGAATTGGAACGACAAAACAACCTGCTGATATTTTTACCAAGCCATTATGTCAAAGATAACATGCATATCTGTTAAACAAGCTCGGTGTCTTGGATATATATATCAGCCACCGGCTTGAGGGGGAGTGTTGGAGATATGCGAGGATTAATTACGGATCATGTTGATCAATCCAAGATTCTCTAGGATTATAATTGATCAAATTAAATCAATCCCAGATTGGAGTTGATTTCCTGCATCTTCGCTTATTGTTTCCTTAGTTTAATTTTCGTTGTTTTATTAATAGGAGCTTGTACAATGTAAACAAACAGTAAAGAAGAATACATACACACATTTATTTTTCATGATATTAGAGCAGGAGGTCTTGAGTTTAAATTTTTCCAGGCCCCTATTTGCCTTCTCAATGAATTTGTCCACGCTTAATACTAGGCAAAAAGACCCGGCTAAGCATGAGGAGGAGTGTTAGAATATATAAATATTAAATCGCACCTTATTCTAACAATTTAAACTTTTAGAAATTTGTGATCTTATCAAATCTTACAGCGTACAACGGGATTGGATCGCATGAAGTTTTAGTATATCCGAGATCAACTGAGATTGCACATGCCCGATACCCTTGCCATCAATTGTTTCTCGAACATCCTTGAGAAAGCTGCGACACTCAAATTTGTCAAAAAGCTTGTTATAAAATGCCGTACCCAGGATTGTCTCACCGATGCCGTTTATCCCGCAAATCCCAACCATTCCAGTGTCAGGACAAGCAGTATCCATCAATTTGACGACCTCAGCCACACGATCATCAATTCCAACCAGGCTCACGGGAAGACGTGGTTGGAAATCATCTTGCTACTTGCTCATCGCAATTTCCACAAGTTTATTTACCAATTCCGTTTCATGCCTGTCAAGTCAAACGACACAACACATGACAACTTACTAGCTTAACACAACCTGGGATCTGTCAAAAGAACGCAGACGGAGCACAGATCAGCAAACTTCTCTGATTCGAATACTCTGGAGTCAGCTGCTTTTTTGAGCACTTCCCTTCCTTGTTGCTTGACCTCCTCGTCAAAACGATGCTCACGGCATCGGAAGGCATCTCCGAAGCTCCCCTGCAGGTGCCGCTTATCCTCGGGACTCACCTTGTAGAGCACGGGCAAGACTAACTGTCCTCTGCTTTCCTTGCACTTCATTATATGGATGAGCTCGCAGAGGCATCATTGGCTAGAAGCATAAGTTGGCGAGATGATTGGGATTGAAACTCTAGAGCCGGTGATTGCACTGATGAGATTTGTGGCGACGTACTCGCCAAAGGGGAGGTTCTCACTGTCTCTGAACACGAAGTTTGGATGGAACGGCAGGCCCACATCTTCGAGTCTGTGGTAGAGGTGATCGACACCGAGTATCGGGGCCTCTAAAGCTCAAGAATACGTGGAAATTGTTTCCAATCACAGAGGTGGCCGAAGCAGACGATTCTTCCAGGAGGTCAGGTCTTGGTTGCTTTGACATAGTCAGAGTCGAAGCGTCAGTGAGTTCAGCTCGCTTGAGTTGTAGGGTCGAGCAAGGATCTTCCAGTGCAGTGCACGCTTGCTCGCGCTCTCTCAGTCTACTCGACTGTTATGGGTAGTTTTGAGCAGGAAAGCAGGAGGCAAGGCAGGAAGATGAAGTAGGTTCGTCATTTCCTACATTCCACGTTTTCTTTTTGGCCCATTGAGAATCTGGAGGGACGCATACCAGTCTTATTTCAAACAATGATATGAAATCGATGTTATTTCATGCAATTGCATGACGTGATTACATTTTCTCAAATAAAAGCTTGAAGCATACACAGTTACAAATAAAGACTCGGATTGGCCATATCAGTCTTAAATAAAAGTCTAATCTTTCGTTGATCAATGGAATTTTTTGTCATTTAATTTTTTGAATTTTTTTTATTCTTGTTTCCTTTATTTAATTTTTTCCCTTTTCAATTTATTTATTTTATTTTCGTCGGTGGCCAATCTTAGGCAATGCCCAGCCATGGGTGATGCCTAAAGAGGGCTGGCCAAGACTGTTCTTGCAAGTCAGGCAAGGGTAACTTGGCCCAAGCAAGGTTGGTCTGGGCAAGATCACCTCGCTTGCGGCTAGCGAGGGCCTGGATGAGGCAACTATCGACAACCGATGGTGACGGCTTGTGCCAAAGTAAAGAGAGAAAAATGAAAATATTTTTTTAAAATCGAAATTATCTTTGGACAAAAATGTCCTTGATCGATGGAAGTATTTAGCCGACTAGCGAGGTCAAGTCAGCTGATGAGGTCGGACCTTTATCCGAAACTAACATGGCCACTTCAAGCTCTTACATGAGACTGTCATGACCATTTCAGACGTTATTTGCAACAAGATTTACTTTAAGTCCTTATTAAAAAAAAAAAAAAAACCGACACTTCAATCTCCTTTGAATAACTTTCCTAATTATATCGTTGTCATATTATCCTACGGACTCCGCGAAGGACTTGTGGAATAGATAACAAGAAATAATAATGCAAGAAGTATACTTGATCTTCGTGAGCGTAAGATTAGCCATCGCATTACCGCAAAGCATTATTCATCAGCTTAATTTTCTCATCCGTCCCAGCCACTCTTCCTTTCCGAATCACCCAAGCTCACCATCATCATCTGAGTTGCCTCCAACTGTCCGTGTGGCCCTTCATTCCTCTGATCTAAAGTCTTTACCTCGAATTGTTTACCGGAAGTTTTTGTCTTCCACGGAAACATTTCCGAGAAATCAACGCCCACGTATCCGTGTAACCTTATAATGACCATAGATACAGATACTTTTAGGTAAGATATGTCGTCATGATAAGTTTTGCAATTTTTTTTTTTTTTAAAGATAAGAATTTTACTATCCTTCTGTCCTTACCGACAACATAACCATTTTATCATTTCGCGATCTAGTATCCAAAGACTAAACCACAAAGTGTGGCACAATTTTACTTTGGGGACTATCAAGTAATTAGTAACATAACACGAAATAATCAATTTATTGCCCGACATCCCGTGGTAGATTACGATGTCATTTGATTAGTAACTTGCCAACGTAATAATGACTTAGCAATTAGCATCCTCAAGTCTTGTATTCAGCAATTGATTATCTGGATCCCCTATCTTACTTTTTGTAAGGTAGGGCCATCCCCACCCTCCATTCCCCTTTTAATGGAGGGTGGGGATGGGGCAATACAGGTGCCTTTAAGGGACCTGATCCTTTTACGTGCTTTGGAAAGTTCACCAATGGGGGCTAGCAAATAGTTCATTGGATGCCGTTGAAATAATGATTTTACAGCTCTGTATCCAGAGAAAATATAAGGCAGTCTTTCTCATGGACCGGCCCTGGATAATAACTTCACATATATTTTGGGGAAAAGTTATCAAAAAAAAATTACTAAACTTATTGCAATTGTGCTGATTTAGTTTTAAACCTTTTTTTTTGACAATTCAATTCTAAACCTTTTGCAATTGTGCCATTTCAGTTCATTCGGTGAATTTTGATCAGCCAGCACTAATGTGGACACTGGCCGGCCAGCGATCTAATATTTATTATTATTATTTAATTTTTTAATAAATTTTAAATAATTTTTTATGTTTTTTATTTTTATTTTTTCTTTTTGCCCTCTCTAGAAACCTCTCTGGCCGATCGCTACAGCCCCGCGATCGGCCAGAGGTGTGGCTGAAGAGGCTTCACCCGGCAGTGGTGAAGGCGGACCTCACCGTCGTCGAGCGAGGCAGCGACGGAGAGGCCGAGCCTCTCTATGGCCAGGTGAGGCTCGACCTCGCCGGCCCAGATATGGCTGGCTTGCAGGTGGGTCAACACCCTGATACTGGTTTAAGACTAGCACCCGGGTCATGGGAGCAGCAAACCTCAACACTGCCTTCCTCAGCTCTTGTCTCTGGAACAGGGACGCTACATGGTGAACAGGTTGGGGCCGAGATGAGTTGAACTTTCTAGCTTGAGAACTTCCAACTGTCGTTGTGCTTCTGATTCCATGCTCATTTGATGCTCGTCATATGGCTCCATCACCGATTGGTAGTGAGATGGCTATTATGACGACGGACGTGGAATCGTCCACTACCCACTGGGCAACGTGTTGGGCTTGCGCCATCGTGTGAAATGGGGCAGTGAAGCGGGTTCGAGATCTGGTTGTCACATGATGATGCATGCGATGGAATACGAGAAGTGAGGCTGAGGAAGAATGAGATGAGCCACGAACGAGTCACCCAAGTCCGGTGAGTGGCCATTTCTCTTTTGGGCAAATGCTATTTCCCTCTCCTCCCCTCGTATTCCCGTTCCTTTCTATACTGTCTAGGTTGGCGAGGTTGAGCCTCGACCCTGCCGTCGTTGCCTCGGCTGGCGATGGCGAGCTAGGCCGGGCGAGACCTCTTCGACTGTGCCTTTGGTCAGTCGCCGGACTGTGGTGACAGGCCAGAGAGTGTTCTGGTGAGGGAAGGGGGAGGGGGAGGGAAAAAAGGAAAAAAAAATTAAAAATAAAAAAACATAAAAAAAATTCATAAAAAGTTAAAAAAATAAGAACAAAATATTTTGTTAAATCGGCAGGCCAAAATTCGTCAGATGGACTGAAATGACATAATTACAAAAGGTCTAGGACTGAATCGACAAAAATAAATTTAGTGCTGAATCAACATAATTGTTATAGGTTTATGACTTTTTTGCTAATTTTTGCTATATTTTGGCATTATCAAATGTGCCAAGTGATGACATTGATTGTCACACCCCGATTCTTCAAGAAAAAGGACATGACACGTCCTTTTTAATCAAAGGACACAACCACAAACAAAACATGATATCAACATATATATGTATATTTGATAACAACATGTCCACAAAATATCAAAGCTCATGTACTAAAACCAAAAAGATAAACATAAAATTATTCTTCCACATCAAGCTCGAACTCGCCACCTATATATATTTTTTCCCTCTCCTTTGTAATCAACGACACAGAGGTACGAGCCTATAGAACATATCATGTTCAAGTAAGGTCGTATGGGTGGCCCTTGAAGAAACAAAACCTGAGTTGGCAAGCCTTGTGCTGCACTCCAAAGTGGACAATATCTTGCAAGTGGTGCAGCAGAAGCGCGGTGGGTCCAGGCCGTTACATTGATGAAGAAAATACATTGTGCAATGGATTAATTTGATCTTTTATTCATTACTGGATCATGGCCCTCACAGACATATCGTAGTTGTGACACTGAGTCATGGCGGGGTGCTGTCCAGATGGCTATTTGAGCCAGCAGTGCATCCAAAACTTACTGAACTGCATGGTCAGCTTCAAGAACTCGAGCAGGAAAATGTTTAAAGGAAGCAGTTGCCTAGTCGAGGATGTCGTTGACGTTTTCTCTGTTGTCATGGAAGCCGCTTTGCTTGCTGGGAGATACCTCCACAAGCCCTGAATCTCTGTCCACCTTCGACTAATATATCAACTCAGATCTTTTCACCCACTTCACGATCATCCCTTTTTCCTTTGATTTTGTCAGATACTAAATCCATTCATATTAAGATCTAATTTGTGGAAAAATGCCCAATTAGATCACTTGAATCAATGATTGAGGATAATATATTACTAGGACATACCTTAACTTTCATAGGTTAGGAGCACTTTGCGATCTTGGAGTTCCTCTTTCGTCAATGCCAATCAACGATGAGTCAAGGGAGGAGCGCCGTTCTCTCTGTTTTTCTGGGAGATATAGAATGTGTCAATTGCAGAAACTGACAAGAAGACGTAAGTTTATCATCTCCAATCAACGTGACTTTTCACGTTTGAATTGGATAAAAGAGGGTGTGATTGCCCGCATGGGCGCACACCATAACCCCGTGGACCATATACTTTATTTATATAATCTAATATCCCCTACTCGCCTATGCAGGGCAAACAATCCCCACTCGCCTACAGAGGGCCAAACATAACTCTTAATATCTTTGCAAAGTTCATATTGACAAATAACCCGTACGACCAGCATACATTGAGAGCTCGTTGTCATACATCCGTTGGGAGTATATGATAGCTCTAAAATGGACATAAACAAAGATAGATTTTAGTGTGTTGTACCTTAAATCGATCAGTCGCATTTATATATCTCACTGGATCTCATTTAACTATTAGATACGTTATATTGACAATTATGATTACACTAAATAACCATAATTAATCGATCTGTAAATATAATCCATAGTGTGACTAAAAACGCCAAATCAATCTTCCTCTTTACATCCATCTATTCCACCTCATGATCTTATGTAACTGCTACGGACAGAACAAACCGTATCGATGTCAATTTCGCCACGGGAGAGAAGATCTCGTCGTAGTCAACTCCCTCGATTTGAGAATACCCCTTGGCTACAAGTCTAGCCTTGTGCTTCTCTACAATGCCATCCAATTTCAGTTTTCGCTTGAACACCCATTTACACCCAATTGCCTTTCTATCCTTAGGCAACTTACACAAGCTCCATATCTCATTATGATCAAACGACTGCATCTCATCTATCATTACGAGTTCCCATTGATTCGCATCATCCATGGATCTCGCCTCTTTTACAGAAGTAGGATCATCTCCGGTATTGCTCAAAGCATGAAACGTACTCAATGCACTAAGTGAGTATCGAAGTGGTACCTTTCTTTCCCGCTTCGATCTCCTAAGAGCCGGCATGCTATATGTAATTGAGTCTTCATCCGAATCTGCATCCTCTACTTCATTAACCAAGTCTCCTTGCTCCGATTCAGAATCAAACTATACTTGTGTACATTGTGGAACCATCTCCACAGTTTTAGCTTTAGTGTTGACACTTGATTTTTGACTAGTATTTTTCATTTTTATTTTTAAAAATTCATAAAAAAAAATCCATAAAAGTTAAAAAAAATTATAAAATCAACTTTGGCGGTCTTGGCCAAGCTTGAAGAACCATTTTTTTTTTTATCAAAGAATAATTTTTCATATTTTTCACATTTTTTAGTATTTTTAGAAAATAGAAAAATACTCAAAAATTCAAGAAAAATAGCATTTGAGGTGACACAAATATGAAAAAATAGTCAATATTTTTATTTTAATTCCCTTGTATTTTTGACCTCATAAAAAGTTCAAATCTAAGTTCAATTTTATGTGTTCCTTCATTACACAAATGATTGAATTTGGTAAAAAAATATCAATTGAATCTTTTAATTCGCAATTTTGGCATTTTTAAGAGTTTTGACATTCAATCCAATTGTCCCTCATTGCAATGTAACCCAATTATTTGCACAAATTGTTCAATTGCATGAATTGGGTAAAATTGCATACTTTATTGCAATTTAGTCCTTGAATTTGGGCATAATTGAAATTACTTTCAATTCAAGGGCTACATTTACCAATTGAAGCCACTGCACAATGTATTTCATCATTCTGAATCGATTGGCATAGGTGGTTTGGTCCAATTTGATCATTTGAGTCTTCAATTTCATAATTTCTCGAATTAAAATTAAAGACAAATTTGGAGCTTTTTATAGAAATTTACATGAACTTTTGGGCAAAATCACATTTGTAGACAATATCCATGTCCTAAGTTCGATTATGAGATTTAATTACAAAAATTCCCCACCAATTTGAGTTAATTTTGGAAATTTCGAGTCGGAATCGGTTCACACCGGTCTGACCGGTCGAACTGGTTCACTACAGTATCGTCTTCTTCAAGAGTCTATGTAGATGAATAGTAAAAAGCCAAACTTCGATGGGGGAAATTGATGGCTTAATCGACCGCAATTGAGGACACACTGGTGGGCGTTTAATTCTTCAGGCCATTTCTTGTCGATTGAGACCAGAATCGCGACCAATAACCGCCGGAGGAGGGCGAAATTGACCCGTCAACGTTGCGGCGGCCGTGAAGGTCAACTCTCACAGAATGGCCAAATTGGACGTCCATTCGTGCACACCGGGAAACCATTCCGATTTGACGAAATCACCCATTATCTTCGGCATCGTTTGGACCAAATGGCACGCACGATCACGTGCCATTTGGAGTCAGTTAGACACTCCCCGTTCGCGGCAAAAATTCGAAAGATGTATATAACCTTTGGGGATGGATTCTTGACGTAGAGGTTAGTTCATTATATTCCTAGAGGTAAACATAATAGAGAGAGAGCAGAGAGAAGGAAGAAGAGCTCAACTTCCATCGCCATTGTCGAAGGTTTGAGCTCGAATTTGCAGAGCACCGATTAGGCCTTTTTAGGCCAAACCAAAGCTTGTAAAGGTTGTTAGGAGGTCGCCCAAGCTTCAAGGAAGCGATCCCCACCGGCCGCGTCGCCTATCATTCCGAAATAGGTGAGCTCAGTCTTCAAGCTTTCTTACTGTGCATCAATGGCGGATTTGGCATCCAACCATTATTCTTTGATTTTATGTGGGCGTTTTATTCCCCAAGCATCACTGAACATCATCGCATCTCCATTTTGCATCGACTTTGCTGGGATATCTCGAATTGAGTCTCCAAACTCGACCTCTATTACCGATCACTGTTCAAAGTTGCCTAGCCGAATCTAGGTCATGCGAGCTCAATCGGAGCTCGAGATAAGTCTTCTGAATTCGTTTAGAAGCGATCATGTGAATGAATTGGTTCGGAATGCTCTCTGTTGCTTGATTGAACTTCCATGGCCGTACTCGGCATTTCACATGCTGCATGTGATTCAATGGATGGAATGCTATGATTCTCAGATATGTTAAACTAGAGATCAATACGAGTCGATTGGTACTAGTTTCGCGTTAATTAGTCTAGGTTTGGTCGTCGATCGGGGTCGGAGAAGTCTCGGCCGTCCGTTTAGTCTTAATCCGAAGGTTGAAGACGAAGTTGACATGGCGGAGTCAACGAGTCAAAGGTCTAAGTGGCAGCATGTGATTGGTCCACGTAGATGTCAAGTTAGCTCGACCGTTAGTCTGTTAGGCTGAGTCAGTTTTGATCGGACGACTTAGATTGACCGAGTCTTATTTTAGGGGCCGTTCGATTAGTAATTAGGAATATTCGAAAATGATTTTAAAATCGAAAAGTCAAAACAAATCGAAACGGTGTCATTTAGGTTAGTAGTTAAGCAGCGTCGTTTATGTTAGTGAGGGTGGACGGACCATATCAAGTCTTGGGTTTTAATCGTGGCTGTAGGTTTAAGTAATCAGATTGGACGGTCGAGGAGTAGTCGACTTTTGATCTGAGCCGTAGGTTTCAGTCAACCAATCTAGTGGCCGTGGACTAGCCACGTGGTTCAATAGGAACCGTCAGATTAAGTTCAAATAATCAGAAAATAAAAAAAAAACGATACGGCGTTGTTTCGGTGCATAGGCTGCGCGGGTCTGGGTCTGAGCCGGGTATCCGACTCAAATGGGTCGGGTCGACCCGGTTCGAATCATTTTTTAATAAAAAAAATTAAAAATGATTTAAAAATAAAAAATTAGAAAAATCCTAGAAAATTCTAAAAAAATGTTAGAAAATCCTAGAAAACAAAAAAATGTAGGAAAATTGTGAAAAATTTCTAGACATTCCAGAAATTTCCAAAAATTGAGGAATGACCACAGACAACTGATCAGTCCTATTTTTAGGACTTCTTATCTGTTTATCTAAGAATTGACGATATTACCATTTAGGGGTAGATCGCCTCTACCTTATAAGCGAGATAGGTCAATAATACCAAGATAAGAGTTAGGGTCGGTTAGGCGACCAATTCTCGTTCTTGGGTTTTCGAATCTCGTCCCTTTTTCTGAAATGACGATTTTACCCTTCTAAGGTTAAATTATCTTTCCAATTTCAATTGAGTCGTGAAAATTGTTCAAAATTAGGATTTGGGTCTAGTGGTCGACCAATCCTTTTGTTTGAGATTTTCTCTTCTCATCACTTTCTGAAATGTCGGTTTTACCCCTCAAAGGGTAAATCGTTCTAAAAATTCCAGAAAAATTATGAAAATTCTCGAAAAATAGGAAATGGATTGGTTTGATGACCAATCCTATTTTAACCATCTTTCGACTCCATATTTCATCCAAAATGACAAATTTACCCTTCTTGGGCGAATTATCCCAAAACTCTTCAAAATTACGATTTTGCCCCTCAAGGGTAAATCATGTCAAAAATATTCCTAAGCCTTGATTGATATTTCTCTAGGCTAAAAGAGCCTTACTAAGGATGCCATGTTGCTTTCATGTGATTTATCCGCACGTTTTGGATCCTTGATTTGCGCATTCATTTTATTGACTATGTGTGCTAGGATAGTCATTCCTATCTGCATGAACTCCTAGTGTTAGGGTTCGCACCTCACTCATCTGCATGAAATCTTAGGTTAGATAAATCATTCAACTTAGGTGCCGAAAGGGCGTCAACTCTGACAGTTGGCGTAACAAAGTCCTCGATCCCATTTCTCTAATTTTTGCAGAATTGAATAGAATGCTCCCAACTATTCGATAGGGTTTCCAATCGTACCCTTTATAGAATGATTGGTGGCAACTCATTGGCATGTACATGTATCACATGCCACCAGATCGCATTGAAGGTCGACCACGTACACCGTCGTTGTGACTTGGGTAACGGGCCTTGGGAGAGGCCCACGTCCGACCAGACCTCGGACGGCCCATTAGCCCTTTTGAGAGAACTTCGACATCTCTCGAAGAGGGTCGCGACAGACTGGCGACTCCATTGTGGACTTATTCTAACCCAGAATCTCTGGTTAGGAATTTTAGAGAATTTGAGCCGATTAAAAGGTTGATTGGTTTTTCTAACCCTATTTTCTATAGATGTTCTCTAAGGTGAGGTACATACCCTAACCATTGTGTTAGATATTTTTTGCAGATTGGAGAAATAAGGGGTGGAATGTTTGTTGACATCATTTCTGCAGGTTAGAGTTGGGATTGTATGTTTATTTTAATGCATATATTGAAGGTGATTGATACAAATTTATGTGCATGACCTTGCTTTGTGATGATCATGACATATTTCACACACTGGTGGTTAAACCCGACTGCAACCACCTCTAGGTTACTTAGATAGGGAAAGGATACGAAAGAATCTCGTGTTTGATGGCACTTGAGACTTTCCTGTTCGTTCCCGCTCACGATCCAAATTGGTGATATCTGGCCCTCTTTGGTGGGTACTCTTGGGGAGGAATATGCCATATTTGGATCGTGAGAGCCTGAGCTATAGGTTCCTCACCTGATTTTATTTCTAGAGTATATTCCCACTTGTCTCATGCGCATGTTTGTGGAAGGTTGGTATACCTAAAATCACCCATTATTACAAGGGAATGCTTCATGTTCCCTAAGGTTTGGTTAAAAAGGCATTTACTTTTGATGTATTTCCTTACTCCCTATTTTATAGTATGTTCATGTGTTGCATATCATTCACGTCTACATGCATTGCATACATTCTGAAATCATTATAGTGACTGATTGAAATAGCGATGATAGGGGATATGTGTCGCTATTTCCTAGAAGTTTGACAGAGTTGGTAACTTTCGAATATCTAAGGAAAGTCACTCATCCTGGGCCGAACACAATGTTACATTTTACTAGGTTTGTACATGGTCGAGAGCTGACTGGATGTAAATTGGGATATGCTGAAGATTGCTAGACTAGTTACTATGTCGATAACCTTAGGTTTAAGCTGCAGGCGGATGAGATGTTCAAACACCATCTAAAGGTGAAAAGGCAGTATCACAACAGTTTAGCTAGAGAAGCTTATGCCCGCCGAAAAGAGGAACGTCAAGTCAGGGAGAACCAACCGGTGATCTCTCTTTGGGGGAAAGAAAAGACGCCTTGCAACCAAGACAAACCCAAGGCGCATCATACTAAAAAAGGTAAAACTCAAGAAGACCCCTAAAGCCATTTTACCATGGATCAGAGAATGGCCGGAAGAGTTAAAGCATCTCAACCAACCCACTGAAGATCATCCTTCACATTCTGAGGAACGTTCAACTAGGGAAGAAGTATTGATTGCCGAGTTGTGTCCTGAAGAAGGACCAAACAAAGATGCCATCAAGAAGAAAATCTTGATCGACAGTAACCCCGAAGAAGACTAGATCTTAGGGGAGGGATAGCTTAGATCCCACATTCCATGAGCCTTTTATGGCTTTTTTGTTTTAGAATAAAATTCGATTGGTGTCTCATCCCCTCTTGAGACCCCTCTCGATCTCTCATAGCATATCTTTTTTATAATAAGGAATTTCATCTGTTACACTCACAGTTGATGTATTGACCAATGGAATGTGACGTTATTATTTCCTTTAGTCACTAAGATGATTCTGACTAATTGCATAATTCACTTATTTGAAATCCAAATTAGACTTTGAGTCAGGTTTTTTCATGCTTGAAAGGAATTCTAATTTCCATTTCATTAACTGGAATATACAATTAAATCTGTCCATCCATACTTCATGACATTTGCATAATCATGTTTAAAGTAATCTTTGGCGATTGATATTTCAAAATCAATTGCATATTTTAGATTTGATGGGAAAGAATGACATCCAAGTGTTCAAAGTCCCTCAAACTGAGCTCATAGCCTGGTGGGATAGCATGGGTGAAGCCAACCAAAAGTACGCCATATTGCGGTTAGGATATCTGTTGGACCTGCTGAAGATTGAGTGTCCACCTGCCTTTATCCAAGCCATGGCACTCTATTAGGATCCAACCACTACGACATTCTGCATGGAAGGATTGGAGGCTACCCCTACTCTTGAGGAATATAGCTCTACCATTGGAGTTGAGTTCACTCACTCGTTAGTCCAACCTCCTATTGGGTTCGAGCCCGTGAGTCAACTAGCTAAATTCCCAGATACAAACCTCAACGAAATCAAAGCAGACACCAAAAGTAATTCTGGACGAATTTCCTTATCCTTCCTTCTAGAAAGATTTCCCAACCTCCCTGCCAGCAAAGGAACTAAGTCTGGTAGAGTTTTTATCTTGGCATTCTTTAGTTTAGTCATATTTTCGATCTCGTCCGTAACTTTTGACCTATCATGGCCGCAGTAGTCAAACAAGTCTATTATGGGTATGATTATTTGAACCTTATCCTTGTTGAAACCTTTTTGTCCCTCAACCGTTTTGGGAAAAGTAAGAAAGGGA
The DNA here is from genome assembly GCA_028455895.1 of Rhodomyrtus tomentosa. Lineage (NCBI taxonomy): Eukaryota > Viridiplantae > Streptophyta > Magnoliopsida > Myrtales > Myrtaceae > Rhodomyrtus > Rhodomyrtus tomentosa. Next base: position 42,078,275 of record JAPCWY010000004.1, read on the forward strand.
TTTTTAGAGCCTCTAGTGGTCTCCTGTACTTGTGGTTCACATCCCATATAAAATAATTTCATATCCGTATAGGTTTCACTAAGATTAGCTTTGATGCCTATCCTCTTATAACTTTCGTCAAAACCCATACACGCATTCCTAAATTCAGCTTCAAATAATGGAAGAAGTTTTTTAGAGATTTAAAGCCAGAACAACTCCGATGGCAGCTTAGATTACCAACTTTAGGTAAAATCATGCTCGCACGCAATGGTGAAGCTGTAGTCCCCTTGTTAGGATTCACGGGCGCCACCGCATATTATCCAAAGAGGGTCATACGGCAATATGGGGCATTGCAAGAGGTTCCTTCATCGCCACAACCATATGTCTGCTCGTTTGACGTGTCGAAAGAGATCTTTACAGGAGAGAAGAAAAAGTAATTCGAAGCTAAGGTGGAGTCCATCATACGGGCTTTGAAAGACTCCCGAATGGAAGATGTAGAATGGCCAGATGATATGACCTCCGAGATGAATACTTACAGAGCTTCTACTAAAAACATCCAACGCTTTGAGGCGACCAGATACAGCTTCGTCGAACCTTTTCTACCTAACTACATTGTACCGTATGTACATGGAGTGGAGCCATATATACCTGAAGACATAGGATCACCATTATATTTAGAAGGTGGGGATTCCTAGATTGAGGGATTTGATCTTTACTAGGATAATGATGGTGCCTTAGACCCTAAGCGCCCTAGAGTTGGATAGACTTTTTGTCAAGTGTAAAATGTATGAACATTGTGATGTCTTCTTAACATTTGGATATTCATCTATATTAAATGTTACTTTTAATACATATGTGTGAGCATAAGCATGTTTTGTCGATGCATCAAAACTATCGCTGAAGATTGCGCTTCCTTTAATTTCATGAATTCTCTTGGCAAATGATTAAAAGAACTGTTCATGCGAGACTAAGGCTCGCAAGGTAGTCCTCTTTCTCATCCATCAATAGAAAACATACAATTGAAGGAATCCTGTACTTTCCTTATTTGTCCTAAAAGAGATGCTTACTTGTTATTTTTAAATAAATAGGTATTCTCTAATCATGGAATTACCAAGACATCATTTTCGTACTCGGCTTAAACAAGAATGGAACAGTAGGAATTGACTCCGCGAGTGGGCATGTTAGATACCTAGATAACCACCATGACTACCATGATGGCTGAAATTAAGGCTATGCTGGAAGCCTCCCAAGCCAGACAAACGACGGTACCTAACCTGAACGACTCAGGTCAATCTTCAATACCTGATACAATTGACAAATGGACCACTAAAGGTGCCCAACATGTCGTAGAGGACATTCGTGTGCCGAATATCCAGCCACAACCTAAGATTCTTCCTGTTGTTATCTACCTCGAGAAGGAAGAGAAAGGAAAGCAAGCTGGAAAAATTGAAGCCGAGGTTAAGAGAATAGCCAAGATTGAAGAGTGTTTGAGCAGTCAGGCTATGAGTTAGCTCGTTTCGATAAGATATCACCGTTTGCTAAAGTGGAGACTCCTTCGGATTACAAAGAGCTGGACTTTATGAGAAAATACAATGGGACAGGCTGTCCACGCGCTCATCTCAAATACTATCAGCGCAAGATAGCACACTATTCTGATTATGTTCCGCTTCTAATGAATACATTCCAAGAAAGTCTGGCTGGCGCTGCTTTAGCTTGGTTTATTGAGATAGACTTGGATGATTACGACGGATGTGAGGATCTTGCTGAAGATTTTCTCGGGCAGTATAAGTTTAACACGGCTACAGCCCCGACAATGGAAGATTTGTTGCGAACGGTGAGAGGAAGAAGCGAAACGATCAGAACATATGCCCAGAGATGGCGAGCCTTGGCAACTCAAGTGAAACCGCCGATCCCAAAAGATGACTTGATTGACTTGTTCTTGAAGGCACTTCCCTATGGGTACTTTGATAAACTAAACACTTTAAGATGTCAAACATTTACACACTTGATAAAGGTGGCTGAGAGATTAAAATGTGCTTTGAGGGAAAGAAGGCCACATGAAACTTCAACAAGAAAGCAATATCCCTCGAGAAAAGAAAGAGAGGCTGGAGTTGATATAGCTTTTGTGCCGGATTCCAATAAAGCCAAGGTGTTCGCTAATTCCAATCAGGCAAGAAGGGGATCGTCATGGTCAGTGTCTAAAGGACAAGAGCCCAGAAAGAGACAGCCTCCGAAGTAATTCTCCCTACTTCCCAGGTCTTTATCTAAATTGTTCCCGATGTTATTGGAGCAACACTTGGTGGCAAAGGAACCTCCCAAAGCAAATCTGGCAATATATTCTGATTTTGATAAAAGCCAGACTTGCACCTATCATATGGGTGAAAGAGGACACAATGTAGATAACTGCTACATCCTTAAGCTGAAAGTTCAAGCTCTCATTGACAATCAAATTTTGGAATTCGATGACGTAGCTTCAAATGTGCAAGAAAATCCACTCCCTGATCACTAAGCAGTTGGTGCAATATTTGTTGACGAAGAAGAAAATCACCTCGAGCTAAAGGTGAATGTACCTAGACTGACCAATATTTTGGCGATCGCCTCGTCATATCCAAAAGGGAGAAGTGTCGGCTGAAAGAAAGAAGCTATGTATTGCCAAGATGATGAGTTTGGAGATAATATCAAGCATTGCTGATGAGAAGTTTGAGGGAATTAAGGCCTCAGTCAACCTAAAATGGAACCAGTTCGTGGTTGAAACCGAGCGAGGGAATGTGTGGAACGTCCCACACGAAAGTCTGGTAGGCCGTCTAGAGCTAATTACCGAACCAGAAGAAGAGCTTGACGAAGACGAACTACAAGTCACTAAGCGAAGCCATGCTTATCGCAGATTTGTAGCTGAAACATTAGAGAAAGACGAAGTCATAGACAATCTAGGCGAGGATTCTAGTAGGTACAACTTCAAAGTAAAGTACTCAGCTCCTCCAATTTCTTCCAAAGAATAGAAGATATCATACCGAATGAGTGGGAAGGTATAGACGATCCTGTTCAACCCGAAGTCCAGGAGGCGGTAATAGAGCCTTTTACAGAAGAACTCAAATCACCACTCAACCGAGTAATATCAAAACATTTCCTACGTATAGAAGAGCAACTGAATGATCTCTCTAGAGAAATGAAGGATGTGTCATGTCAACTGACAATGAGTGGTCGTCCCTAGACAACAGGTAAAGAGCTTGATACATAGCAATATGTCAGGATGAAGAAATTAATAGCCTAGTGGCAATACCTGACTGAACTATTCGAAAGAGTAAGAAGACACTTGAAGATCGCAATGTTAGCCGAGTCAAGTGACGCTGATAGATACCGTCAGTCGGAGTACGAAAACTCCTCTGAGGACTGGAGCGACACAGTGGCAATGATTGAAACTGCTACGGCTGTGGTGATTAAACTGAATGAGCTTGACAGCCTAAGCCAACGCGAGGATTGTTTGGTGAAACCAATGGTAATTCACCTACCAAGAGATGAATTCGACGATGAACCTAAACCAGAGACATCCCACCTGACATTGGTAACCATATAAGTCCTGCCAGTAGAAATCTATGATTCTAAGGCAATTCATTGGGACTATGGAACGGGAAAAGTGGATGCCGTGATGAGATCCGGACGATTTTACGCTCCAAGGGAAGGCGAATATGAGAAGAAAGAGGTATCAAAATAGGATGCAGAAAAACTCATGTTCATCGTCAAGACCAGCGAATTTGAGGTGATAGAGCAGTTAGAAAAAATGCCAGCACAGATATCTCTGTTGGATTTGTTCATCAATTTAGAAAAACATAAGGATGCGCTGCTAAAGGTGCTGAAGGAAGTGCATGTCCCTGAAACCATCAATGGCATACAGTTAGGAGATTTTGTGGGGGCAATCCGTCTTAAGGATCAATTGAGCTTCTTAGATAAAGATTTTCTCATAGAAGGAAGATGGCATAATAAGGCCTTATATATCACTGCACACTGTAATGGAAAAAAAGTGGCACATGTGCTAATTGACAACGGATCAGCTTTTAACAACTGCACATTGGCTACGTTGAGAAATTTGGGCATTAAAGAGGAAATGATCCGAACTTCCAAAGCAGCTGTTAGAGCCTTTGATGAGATGAAGAAGACAGTGGTAGGCGAGATCGAGCTGGATGTGCTCATTGGCCCAACCAAATTCTCTATAAAATTTCAGGTGATGGATCTACTGAGTGTATTTGGATTCCTGTTAGGGAGACTTTAGATTCACATCGCTGGAACCGTACCTTCAAGTCTACATTAGAAAGTGTGATTCGTGATTGATGGGAAAGTAGTTACTATCCACGGGGAAGTTGACCTCGTTGCATATCAAAATAGCGATATCCCTTACATTGAACCTGAAGTTAAGGAAGAAGCTAGCTATCATTCCTTAGAGCTGGTGGCAGTAATTCACACTCTTGTGGGGGCAAAACTGAAGGTTCCTTTCATCTCTGAAGTTAACCTTTTACCAACTAAGATGTTACTAGCATATGGGTTCAACCTAGGAAATGGTCTTGGCAAGCATGGTCAAGGAATTAGCGCTCCTCTACAATTAAAATCCAACGAGCATAAGATAGGCTTGGGGTATCATAACACTCGTATTGGTGATTTTGCCTCCAAGACCGTAAGTCGAGGTCGAGGCAAGAGCCGTGGACACCATGAATGTCAATGAAACCAAGAAGATTCCTTCATTAGTTCTTCAACTTGGAAAGACAACTCTAAGATGTTCAGCAGCCCTCTGAACAAGTATTTCAACAAAGACTCTAAATGGCTATCAGATGAATGGATGACTCTGTCAGCGGAACCAGATCTAGCAAACCCTTTTCTGGGAAATGACTCTGTGAACGTCATCATAGAGTGGCTTGATGATGAAGCCATTACTTCTGAGTAAAGAGACTTCTCCCTTACTTTTAATATTGCATTTAAATTCCTTCATTTCTTCGCACTTTTCGTTGTTTGAAGTAAGTGTAGGAAAACGCCTTTGGATCTCCGACCGTTGGTCCAAACAACATACCTTGTAATGCGTTCCATTTTTGCATTCAATAAAACACACAAGTTTTATTAAGGATATATGAGACTACAAATCAGCCCAATGATGATACTACCCTTCCATATGGGAAGCTTGAGGCCTGATTTGCCATGTAATTCCTAATTCTCAAAAGATTTTCGAGGAACAAGGATGTCTGAGGATATGAGGACTAGTTCCGTTTATGTCTGCATTTATTTTGAAATCTCTTTTGAAAAGATTTTTCACACTCATACATTGCATTTCTGTATGAAGCAAAGACTAACCATTCTCATGACATTTCAGACATATCATCTCAAACATGCATGCTAGGTTATTATGTGAGCCAGATCACCAAGATGATTACTCTTGCGATATTAAGGAAGATGTAGATGAAGGTTACGCAACCATTTGTAGAGATTAGAGTGCCTTTGAAAATTCAACACCTCCTACTTCGGAAGAGCCAATAGTCATCAACTTGGGTAAACTGCATAAGAAGTCAAGATTGGTGGACATCTGTCTCGAGCTGAAAGGCTCAGATTTACTGAATTACTTAAAGAGTATCGGGATGTCTTTGCATGGTCGTACGCCGATATACCAGGTTTGGATCCAAGAATTGTCGAGCATACGTTATCCACAGATCCTAGTGTTAAACTGGTGAGGTAAGGCAGCCGACGGATGAAAGCTGAGTTAGAAGACGGAATTAAAGAAGAAGTGATGAAGCTTCTTAGAATGGGCTTTATTGAAGCTATCCCTTATTCAGATTGGATTGCAAACATAGTCTCCGTCATGAAGAAAGATGGCAAAGTTCGGATCTGTGTAGATTATCGGGACTTAAATAGAGCAAGTCCGAAGGATGACTTCCCACTTCCTCACATTGATGTGCTGGTGGATAGCACGGTAGGGTACGAATTATTCTCCTTCATGGACGGATTCTTTGGATATAACTAAATCCTCATGAAACAGAAGGACAAACTAAAAACTGCATTTACCACCCCTTGGGGAAATTTTTGTTATAAGGTGATGCCCTTTGGATTAAAGAATGCCGGGGCAACTTATCAGAATGCGATGGTCACCTTATTCCATGACATGATTCATGAGGAGATCGAAGTATATGTTGATAACATGATCGCCAAGTTCGAAAAAGGATAAGACCACATTCAAGTGTTAAGGAAGCTGTTTGAGCAATTGCGAAAATACAAGTTAAGGTTGAACCCTAACAAATGTGTGTTCGGGGCGAAATCTAGGAAACTTCTTGGATTCATGGTCAGTAGTAGAGGCATTGAAATTGACCCTTCGAAAATCCAAGCTATTTGTGACCTAGCAACTCCCTCAACGGTGAAAGAAGTAAGAAGTCTTCTAGGGAGATTAAACTACATCACAAAATTCATCAATCAGTTATTGGACGTGGCTAAACCAATTTTCAAATTGCTCAGGAAGGGCACAAAAATGACCCGAGATGCAGAATGCAGTCAGGCATTCCAAAAGATCAAAACTTATCTAGCCACTCCATCAATAGTTGTGCCACCCATCCCAGGTCACCCCTTGACCTTGTACTTGACTATACATCAAGAGTTTTTGAGAGCCTTACTTGCTCAAACAAGCCATGTGGATAGTAAAGAAAGAGCCTTATACTACATGAGTAAGAAATTTGCTTCATCTAAAGCAAATTATGTGCTTGTTGAGAGGGCTTGTGTAGCAGCAGTGTGGGTACTTCGCAAATTGAGGCAGTATACCCTACACCACCACATTTGTCTGGTGACAGAAAATGACTCTATCAAATATCTCATGAAGAAACCCCCTTGATAGGAAAGTTGGCAAAATGGCAAGTAATGTTGTCTGAATTTAATATCAAAAGCTCTTCGCAAAAGTCTGTGAAGGGAAGAGCCATAATTGATATGTTGGTAGAGAGCGCCTAAAATCATACATTTTCTGAGCAGACAAAAATAGAAGATCAAGTTCTGAACCTGACAGAAGACAAATGGGTCATGTATTTCGATGGTGCAGTTAATCTATCGAGAGCTGGCACAGGGGCAGTGTCGATATCCCCTTATGGTCAACATTATCCTGTTGCAGCAAAACTGACTTTCCCTTACATCAATAATATCTCAGAATACGAGGCATGCATTCTGGGCCTGCAGTTGGCCATCTCCATGGAGGTACCTAAGTTGCAAGTTTATGGAGATTCTATGCCCATTATTTTGCAGATACAAGAAGAGTAGAAGACAAAGGACACAAAACTCATCCTCTATTATGAGTACCTGGAAGAATTGACGCTTAAGTTCGAAGAAGTGTCGTTTGAATACATGTCAAGAACGCAAAACCAGCTCGCAAAAGCGTTGGCCACACTCGCCTCCATGCTGCAGATAACTGGTAGATTATAAGTAGAGCCATTGATGATTAGCATAACCAAAAAACCAGCTTATTGCATGCTGGTCGAAGAAGAATTCGATGGAGAGCCATGATACCACGATATCAAGAATTATCTCTTGAAAAAAGAATTTCCTGATGAATGTAAAGCAGGAGATCGCAGATATATAGCCAAGATGGCTAATAAATTCTTTCTCAGTGAACAAACTTTGTACAAAAGGTCGTTTGACTCCACTCTGTTAAGGTGCATAGACGCTAAAGAAGCAAATACTCTCATGAGAGAAATTCATGAAGGTATGTGCGGACCACACATGCATGGCCATCTCTTCGCGAGGAAGATCATGGGGCTTGGTTATTATTAGATGACCATTGAATCAGACTATAAGTAACACGTCAAGTCATGCCACCAATGTCAAATATATGGCGATAAGATTAATGCATCCCCAAACGAACTGCATCATATGTCTGAAGTTTGGCCTTTCACTATGTGGGGAATAGACATGATAGGGTCTATCAATCCAGCAGCCTCAAATGGTCACCATTTCATTCTAGTTGCAATTGATTACTTCACAAAATGGATAAAGGCCAGCTCTTACACAAATGCCATTGCAAGGAGTATGGCAAGATTTATCAAAAGGGATATAATCTCTCGATATGGTACCCCTCGAGCGATCATCACAGACAATGGGTCTAACTTAAATAACAAGATTGTCGATGATCTATTGGATCACTTTGGCATTCGACATCTTAATTCTTCCCCTTACCACCCACAAATAAATAGAGCAGTAGAAGCGACAAACAAGAACATCAAGAAAATCTTGGCTAAGACTGTCAAGAATTACATGGATTGGCATGAGAGGCTACCCTTTACTTTAATGGCATATCGCACTTCGATTAGGACCTCAATTGGGGCAACTCCTTATGCACCTGTATATGGGATGGAGGCTGTCTTGCCTGTAGAGATTGAGGTTCCGTCCCTGAGAATATTGTCAAAAGTTAAAATCTCTGAGGCAGAGATGATCAAACACAGATATGAATAGCTAAATCTGATAGACGAGAAGCGTATTAGAGAGATTTGTAATGCCCAGAGCTACCAGAAGAGGGTGGCTAAGTCATTTAACCGAAAGGTTAAACCCAGAAGTTTCGAGGTGGATGACTTGGTGATAAGGAATACTTTGTCGAATGTTGCTCATCCGAGAAGCAAGTTTACCCTGAATTATGAAGGCCCTTATGTTGTCAAGAAAGCCCTTGTGGGAGGAGTGTTAATTCTTGTAAATTCTAAAGGAGAAGAATTGGGATATCCTGTAAACTCAGATGCTGTGAAGAAGTAAAATAAAATTAGATGATGATCACATGACTTTCTTCAAAACGATTCGAGTCGCCTCAACAACCATTACATAGGCATATCATGCATTCATGCATACACTGCATGTGAATGTTTTGCAGGATTCCGAAGAATGGACTCAAAATTAAACCTGTTCAGACAGAACCAAGAACAAAATAGTCCCTAATGCGAAGAACCAGGTAATATGTATATGTTCCATCAAGCGTTAAAATGTCTTTCGTTCATTGGAGTTTTTGTTCTCTTCATACAGAGATGTCCAATGAAGGTGGAAAGCAGTAATGGAGAAATACCGTCAAATTTCTCACTTTCTCGTAATAAAGAAAAAGTCAAAGGTGGATGTACATTTGTTCGAACTTACGAACGAATCATGCTTCTAATGATTGTTGCACACATGTTAGGGTTAGAGATTATCCAGACATGGTTAAAGCATACATGGTGCGTCATTAATCCCCTGTGAGATGAAATGTCTGAAGAAAAACAAATTGATTTTTTCAAAACAGAGTTGTTTAGGCTATAAAACAGGAATGTTTCTTCAGATAAGAGGCAAAGTTAATCTAAACACATCCTATACACACCAGAAAGATGAGAGGAGTGTAAGGATAGAAAAGCCTGAACCCAGGGATATAAGGCTATTCGCATCGATTACATGGATTGGGATGACGGATGCATTCATTCTTCTCCATAAACACTGCAGGTGATTATTGATAAACCCTTTGGGCAATGGTCTTCATTTCTTAACCCTGTCAAGAACCACCCCACATTGGGATCATATAGAAGCAGTCCAGAAGCTCAGAAAGGTAAATGGTTAGAAATCTTTTTGCTCGGACTAACGTCAATCTTCATGTGTTGATATGCGTTAATCCAGGCACCATAGGATGACGAAGAGACGTTCATTTCTCTATCCTATACACTTATACCCATTGCATAGCCAATTTGAGCCTACATATTCATTTCATGTACCCTCATTGGTGATCATTGCACAACACCAAGACGAAGGTAGCAAAGACACTCGCAGACAGAGAAGTTCAAGAAATAGGAGCTACATGAAACTTTCAAAGTAAAATGTTCAGACAGGATGAGACTTAAGTCACATACCTTGCATAATCATAAAAATCCTAGTTCCTAGAAAAAGAAAAGGAAAAGGCAAGATCGAAAAAGAGAAAAAGGCAAATCTCTATGCATTAAAAAAAGAAGAAGAAGAAAAGACAAAAGCCCATCAAGAGCAGGGCTGATCCTCACCAAAAGGTTGAAAAGTCATAAGACTAATTTTGGGACACCAAGGAATTACTGGATACTTCCACCCCCAACAACTTTTGAAATAAAGAAGAATCCCCAGGAACTGTGCAGCGAAAGGCTACCCTCCAAATGGAATCATATCCAACTGCCAAAAGATATAGAAGGTCTTTCAAAGATTAGACCTATCCTCAAGAAAACTAAAGGTGTTCTACAAGAAATTGTCAACCAGAGACAAAACAGAAGATTGGTCTGTAATGATCACCGATGTCAAACTCTCCACGATTCCGGGTCAAAAACAAGCCTTTTTCAGTCCCAAATCCCTCTGACATTACAACCTTTTGCAGTCTTTTTCTGACTAAGACGCCTAGGTTAATGTGTACCTTAGCTTGAAAAGGTACGAGCAAGATTATTTCTTTCTCATTTTGCAGGGTTCTTGACTTGTAAACCCGAAGTAGATGAAGAAAACTTTTATTCGAAAGGCCTGACTCAGAAAGTGAGTCCCCATTGGAAACTGTGTCCAAGCCTAACATTATGGTCCCGTAAAGACATCCTAATTAATCGAAGTGTATGGGCTGCGAATAACCCTGAAAACCTTAGGAAATTCGAGTGTTTTGTTCGTAAAAGACCAAAGTCGAAGAATCAATGAGGAACCCTCTTTGACGAAGATATTCCAATAAAATGCTTAAAAGCAAGCTTTGTTGGAAACTTCAAAATGTTTGATCCAGGATTTTCCTTACAAGGATTTCTGATCATCATTGCATGCTTTAAGATGTCTTGGATAACCTCCTGCATCATAAGTCATTTTACATAATTGCATAGGTCAAAGTAAAGCTTTCCTTGCATTATAACTATCATTACCTCGAGGTAACTAATATCTCTTGGATGAGGAATGAACTTTCAGGTTAAATTTCCATGAGAATCACGGCAGCCCTAGGTTAAAGAAGAATACGTTGCTCAACAAAAAAGAGCATCAAAGTCATCCTTTATGTGAGGTTTCAGATTTGATCTTTTTGCAGAATCCTCGAGTCCCCAAATCCCAAAATAGCGCCTCGCTCGTCGAAAGGACAATTTTCGAGATTATCTTCTTGTGAGATTTCAGGTAATCCCTAAATCCCAGAAGAATCTTGTTAACAAAAGTTTTGCAGGTTTGAACTTTTTGCGGGATACTTGGAATCCCCAAATCCCAGAATGACACCTTGTATGTCGAGAAGACAATCTTTAGAACCAGCTTTTTGTAAGGCTCTAGGTAACTCCTAAACTTCAGAATAGCTTCTTTGGTAAAATCTAAGAGTTAGGTATACCTCATGTGTATAGACCCTCGTTGATTCCTCAAGGTGTAGGATCAGCCTAGTCTCTGACAAAACCCTAAAGAACAGGTACGTCACCTTTAGGTCCCAGGTGGATGGGAAGCCTAGTATCCGACAAACCCTAAAGAATGGGTGTGTCACCTTTAGATCCCTGGTAGATGAGAAGCCTATTATCCGACAAACCCTAAAGAACGGGTATGTCACCTTTAGGTCCCTACTGTATGGGAAGCTTAGTATCCGACAAACCCCAAAGAACGGGTGCGTCACCTTTAGGTTTCTGGTGGATAGAAAACCTACTCTCCGACAAATCCTACAGAATGGGTGCGTCACATTTAGGTTACTAGTGGATAGGAAACCTACTCTTCTACAAACCCTAAAGAATGGGTGCGTCATCTTTAGGTCCTTGGTGGATGGGAAGCCTAACTTCCGACAAACCCTAAAGAACGAGTGCGTCACCCATAGGTTCCTGATAGAAAGAAGTCCTATTCAAGGCCCGATCCTCCATACGGATCGAAACCTATGACAAACCCTAAAGAACGGGTGCGTCACCCCTAAGTTCCTGTCAGATAGGAATCCCATTTTGGTTTGGCCTACCATACGGGTTAGAACTTAACTGCCCTAGGATACTCAAGAGACGAGTTCCTAGGTACCTACTTGAATCTGCCGTACACTACGCATGCCACACGAGCATCAGGTAGGTGAGTAACAGGTGAGTACCTCTGCTACATCTCTTTCTCTCTCGTATCAGCTAAAATAGAATGAGATAAGCATCACCAGTAAGACAAGAAGGGTTAATGTCAGGATTCGTTTTTCTTTTCCACAGTCAAGTCAGTCTAGATTCAGGTGTCACCTCTCTTTGAGTGAAACCTCTTACGAGATTCTTCTCAAAGAGGGGCAGCTATTGACACTTGATTTTTTACTAGTATTTTTCAGTCTTATTTTAAAAATTCATAAAAAAAATCCATAAAAAGTCAAACAAATTACAAAATTAACTTTGGTGACCTTGGCCAAGCTCAAGAAACCATTTTTGACCAAAAAATAATTTTTCATATTTTTCACATATTTCAGTATTTTTAGAAAATAGGAAAATACTTGAAAATTCAATAAAAATATCATTTGAGGTCACAAAAATATGAAAAAATAGTCAATATTTTTCTTTTAATTCCCTTGTATTTTTGATCTCATAAAAATTCCAAATCCAAGTTCAATTTTATGGCCAAATCGAATGTCTATTCGTGTATGCTGGGAAGCCATTCCGATTTGACGGAATCACCCATCATCTCCGGCATCGTTTGGACCAAATGGCATGCATGGTCACGTGCCACTTGGAGTCAGCTAGACACTCCCCATTTGCGACAAAAATTTGAAAGATGTATATCACCTTTGGGGATGGATTCTTGAAGTAGAGGTTAGCTCATTCCGTTCCTAGAGGTAAACAGAATAGAGAGAGTAGAGAGAAGGAAGAAGAGCTCACCTTCCATCGCCATTGTCGAAGGTTTGAGCTCGAATTTGCAGATCACCAGTTAGGCCTTTTTAGACCAAACCAAAGCTTGTAAAGGTCGTTAGGAGGTCGCCCAAGCTTCAAGGAAGCGATCTCCACCAGCCGCGTTGCCTATCATTCCGAAATAGGTGAGCTCAGTCTTCAAGCTTTCTTATTGTGCATCAATGGTGGATTTGGCATCCGACCATTATTCTTTGATTTTATGTGAGCGTTTTATTCCCCAAGCATCACTGACCATCATCGCATCTCCATTTTGCATCAACTTTGCTTGGATATATCGAATTGAGTCTCCAAACTCAACCTCCATTATCGATTACTGTTCAAAGTTGCCTAGCCAAATCTAGATCATGCAAGCTCAATCAGAGCTCGAGGTAAGTCTTCTGAATTCGCTTAGAAGCGATCATGTGAATGAATTGGTTCGGAATGCTCTCTGTTGCTTGATTGAACTGTCATGGCCGTACTCGACATTTCGCATGCTGCATGTGATTCAATGGATGAAATGCTATGATTCTCAGATATGTTAAACTAGAGACCAATACGAGTCGATTGGTACTAGTTTCGCGTTAATTGGTCTTGGTTTGTTCATCGATCGGGGCCGGAGAAGTCTCGGCCGTCTGTTTAGTCTTAGCTCGAAGGTTGAAAACGAAGTTGACGTGGCGGAGTCAACGAGTCAAAGGTCTAGGTGGCAGCACGTGATTGGTCCATGTGAATGTCGAGTCAGCTCGACCGTTAGTCTGTTAGGCTGAGTTAGTTTTGATCAAACAGCTTAGATTAATCGAGTCTTCTTTTAGGGGCCATCCGATTAGTAATTAGGAATATTCAAAAATGGTTTTAAAATCGAAAAGTCAAAACAAATCGAAACGGTGTTGTTTAAGTTAGTAGTTAAGCGGCGTCGTTTAGGTTAGTGAGGGTGGACGGACCAGATCAAGTCTTGAGTTTTAATTGTGGCCGTAGGCTTAAGTAATCAGATCTGACGGTCGAACAGTAGTTGGCTTTTGATCTGACCCGTAGGTTTCAGTCAGCTGATCCAGTGGCCGTGGAGTAACCACGTAGTTCAATAGGACCGTCATATTAAGTCTGAATAAACAGAAAATTTTAAAAAAAAAAGCGATATGGCATCGTTTCGGTGCATAGGCTATGAGAGTCCGGGTCTGGGCCGGGTCGACCCTGTCCGAATTATTTTTTAATAATAAAAAAATAAAAAATGATTTAAAAATAAAAAAATCCGAGAATATTCTTTAAAAATATTAGAAAATCCTAGAAAACAAAAAAAAATGTAGAAAAATCGTAGAAAATTCCTAGACATTCTAGAAATTTCCAAAAATTGAGGAATGACCACAAACAACTGGTCAGTCCTATTTTTGGGACTTCTTATCTGTTCATCTGAGAATTGACGATATTACCCTTTATGAGTAAATTGCCTCTGCCTTGTAAGCGAGATAGGTCGATAATACCAAGATAAGAGTTAGGGTCTGTTAGTTGACCAATTCTTATGCTTGGGTTTTGGAATCTCGTCTTTTTTTTTTCTGAAATGACGATTCTACCCTTCTAAGATAAATTGTCTTTCCAATTCCAATCGAGCCGTGGAAATTGCTCAAAATTAGGATTTGGATCTGGTGGTCGACCAATCCTTTTGTTTGAGATTTTTATTTCTCATCACTTTTTGAAATGATGATTTTACCCCTCAAAGAGTAAATCGTTCTAAAAATTTCAGAAAAATTCTTAAAATTCTCAAAAAATAGGAAATGAATTGGTTTGATGACCAATCCTATTTTCACCATCTTTTGATTCCATATTTCAACCAAAATGACAAATTTACCCTTCTTGGGCAAATTCTCTCAAAACTCTTCAAAATTACGATTTTGCCCCTCAAGGGTAAATCATGTCAAAAACACTCCTGAGCCTTGATTGATATTTCTCTAGGCTAATAGAGCCTCACTAGGGATGCCATGTTGCTTTCATGTGATTTATCCGCACGTTTTGGATCCTTGATTTGATCGTTCATTTTATTGACTATTTGTGCTAGGATAGTCATTCCTATCTGCATGAACTCCTAGTGTTAGGGTTCGCACCTCACTCATTTGCATGAAATCTTAGGTTAGATAAATCATTCAACTTAAGTTTCGAAAGGGCGTCAACTCTAACAGTTGGCGTAACAAAGTTCCCGATCCCATTTCTCTGATTTTCGCAGAATTGAATAGAATGCTCCAAACTATTCGATAGGTTTTCTAATCGTACCATCCACAGAATGATTGGTGACAACTCCTTGGTATGTACACGTATCACATGTCACCAGACCGCACCGAAGGTCGACCACGTATATCGTGGTTGCGACTTGGGTAACGGGTCTTGGGAGAGGCCCACGTCCGACCAGACCTCGGACGGCCCATTAGCCCGTTCGAGAGCTCTTCGACATCTCTCAAAGAGGGTCACGACATTTAGGATTGTCTTGAAGTACTACCACTTTCTTAGGCTCATCACCTTTCTGTGTACTAACTTGGGACTGTGATTCACAAAAGACAACATCCCTGCTGTTTACAATGGTCTTTGATTCTAGATTCCACAGCTTATAGCCCTTGACCCCTTCCTTGTATCCAACAAATATGTTCTTTTCAGATTTATTATCAAGCTTACATCGTTTCTCTTTAGGTACATGAACATATGCGTCATACCCCGAACACTCAAACATGTGACAGATTCGGCTTCTTCCCAAACAATGCCTCATCTGGTGTATAGTCCTTCACTGATGAGGTCGGTGACCAGTTCTTCGAATAACTAGT
Organism: Rhodomyrtus tomentosa; assembly: GCA_028455895.1. Lineage (NCBI taxonomy): Eukaryota > Viridiplantae > Streptophyta > Magnoliopsida > Myrtales > Myrtaceae > Rhodomyrtus > Rhodomyrtus tomentosa. The sequence continues at coordinate 42,093,840 of JAPCWY010000004.1, forward strand.
TGTGGCTACAACTTCTGACCAAAATTCATGCCCTAAACCTGCCCAACTCGGCATGCATCTTGCAATTTCTATGAGTGACCGATATAATCTTTCAGCCTCGCTGTACTGTTGAGGCATAAATGGGGTCGTCTTCTGCCTTGCAATACCATTGTCCACACAGAACTGCTCGAACTTGTCCGAACAGAATTCACCTCCGTTATCTGTACGAAGTATCTTGATTTTCCTGCCCAATTGATTTTTAACCAAAACCTTAAATTCTTCAAATTTTTCTAATACATATGATTTACTTTTAATACAATAAATTCAACTATATCTCAAAAAATCATCTATGAACGATACATAGTGCATGGATCCTTCAATAGATGGAGTCGGAGTAGGCCCGAAAACATTGCTGTGAATCAGCTCGAGAACCTCTGTTGCTCTTGTATCGGTGTGTTGGAAGCTAACTCGGTTCTATTTTCCATGGAGACAGTGTTCATAGAACCCGAAGCCCATAGATCAATCTGGTACTCCTTCTACCATTTGACTTGAAGCTAAGGTAGATAGTCTCTTTTCACCTATATGCCTTAACCTCTGATGCCACAACATGGACGTATCATATCCATCTTCCTTGGTCTTTTTTGAGACAAACCCACTACCCACAGTCATCGTTTCCCCGAGCAGCTTATAAAATGTCATATAACGGACTCATCGTGCAATCACAATAGAACCCCAAGTCATCTTGTACCAATTCGCATCACAGCTAAAACTAACCCCTGAATCAACCATTGTACCAATTGATAACAAGTTTATGCTCATTAAGGGTATGTGCATCACATCTAGAAGAGTTTTTATCGTGCTGTTACTCATCCTCAGCTTCATCCTGCCACGCCCGACAACTTGAACTGAGTATCATCTCCGAGCATGACATCTCTACCATTATATTACTCATATTCACAAAATCAGTGTCTATGAGGCGTCATGTGATATGAAGCACCGATGTCGATCAATCAAATATTCTTGTCTAACTGTGCCATACATGTAGCAGCCAAATACATATATCCTACATCGACCTCCTTTTTGCCCGAGGATGATTTAGCTTCTTTCTTAAAAACTGGCTTGTTTTTACAATCCCGCTTCACATGGCCCCACTCTTCACATCTCCAGCATTGTACCCTACTCTTCGATCGTCCACAAGATTTGAATCTAAACCCTCTCCGATTTTGAGACTTCTCTACTGGCCTATCCCTAGCAGTCAGCGCCTCTTTACCGGAATTTTCCGACCCCTTTCTACATGTCTCCTCTGATAATAAGGTCGAACACACACTCTCATACAATAATTCATTATCCCCACCACCAATCACCACAATCAAGTTATCCCATGAATCCGGCAGTGAGCAGAGTAGTGTTATCGCCTTGTCATCATCCTGGAACTTAACACTGATTGATACGAGTTGACTAATCAAGGTGTTAAAGTTATATAGATGTGGAGAAAATGAGTCGCCCTCATGCATCCAAAGATCATATAGCTTTTTCCTTAAAAACAGCTTATTAACCAACGACTTACTTTGATATAGCGACTCTAATTTCTGCCATAAATCCCTGACTGTAAGTTCACTTATCATGTTCGTCAGAATCGAGTCTGCGAGACAAAGCCGGATCAAGCCCTTTGCTTTCCAATCTATCCGATCCCAGTCCTCAATCTCCTTTGGATATGCCTTTTTGGAAGTTGAATCATCATCCTTCCTCATTTCCTTGCCCGATTCCTTTATCACGATATCATGCTTCATAGCAACAGGCCTTTCCATTACGATTACCGACCAAAGATCTCCATCACAAAGTAGATCCTTCATCTTCATCTTTCACATATCGAACCGCGTCCCATCAAATTTTTTGATCTCAATCCGTGACCCTCCTGACATCTCAGATAAACCTAATTGATGGGATTTATTGCAACCGAATCAGATGATCACACAGAGAATCAAGAAAAAATGAATGACGTACAAGATTACCCAAGTTCACCCCAAAATAAGGCTACGTCCTATAAAGAGATTTCACTATGATTATCGATTTACAGCCACTCAATTCGTTACAATGATTAGCAAAAACAAGTAAAATGTATATGCCCCAAACAGGCCCAAAACCTAAATATGTTTGAAACTCTTTAATCCCATAACAAACGAGTTGACTTAAATTAAAGCCCCACCCGCTGACTGGGAAGCCGCATCTTGCGTGCATAGGTCACATGTCGTCGGATAACACTTTAGTTTTCCTAAACTCACGTGGACGTACCCGGTGTGAGAAATAAGGGTCCCGAAAGTATTTGCCGACTCCAACACATGTCACGATCACTCGCAGAGAATTATCATCTCATTCTCTTATAAATACAAAAGTTATCTACTAGCAATGGATGGATCCCTTGCTAATACGAGCACCTAAAGAAAACTATGATTTCATTGGTAAATTTACTGACCATAAATATCCCCCCAAAGATATGTCCATTTGATGGAATTTACATTCTCATAAGAAGAATTAGCAAAGATAGGACTCTTTAAGTCATGAGCACTTAAATGAAAATTATTGGCCATTCTGAAAGGAGTTAATAACATGTACACCCCGACTTATGGGCACTTGAAAAAGATGATTGCCCTTATGAAAGAGTTGCTAACGATAGGTAATGTTCGCTATTTGTGGTTGATTGAGGAGGATTCGGATCTTATGGAGGAAAAGCATTAACAAGCAGCACGAAAGATAAAGAATTTTCAACCTCTCCATCTATACTAAAGAAACATGTTCCCAAGATTAGCCTTTGATTACATAAGTAAAACTGTCATTAAACAAGGAATAACACAGCACCCGACCGCCTTTGTTAGTGTACGTTTGTGAAGGGTTTCCTGGATTCATAAAACGCAGCGGGACGAAACTCTAAACAAGATTCATGTGTGTATCGAAATCAAAATAGGTTCAAGACATACTTTTAGATTGGCTTCGAATTGACAGTAAGTTGTGTTTGGATTAGCGCCCCAAGTGTTACGCCTCTACCGATATCCACACACACACAAACTAAATTCTCCAACGATCCAAGTGCTAGCTTTCAGATCTTGGAGTGTCTCTCCCAATCGCCTGAACAAAGAACTGTTCTCCATTTTTCTCCTTCGGGATAAAAATATCACGATCGATTTGAGGCGTCTCTAGGGTTATTACTCGTAACCCTACACTTCACGGTTTGGGCCCACGACATAACTGCCTAGGCCTACGACTTCCTCTAAACCGTCCACTTAATCGTACGTTTAATCGTTATCTCATAACGCGCACGATTACATAGATATTAGTAATATGAGAATAAATAAAGCTCTACTTCTTAAGTAGATTAAGGCGCAGAGAAAATAAAAAAATCAATTCGCTATTGCGCGCGACCCTATAGGCTCACTAGACATTACCAGTGTGCCCAAAAACTATTTTGGCCCACAAGTCATAAGCGATCTCTAGCAAGATATTATGACTACCTAAGTATAGTGAAGTCAATTTTCCAACACAAGCTAATTCACAACTAATGTTAGAGTATCAATCTTAATTGGTTCTTAGGGCAGACCATTAACAATCTCCCGCTTGCATTATAACTAATTATACAAACCAAATCCCTTTGTCATTTGATATCTGAGTTAAGCATAAGGCAGGACAAGTGTCATCCTTATATAACTTAAACTCATTTTCCTGATACTGCAGTTAGATTGTCAAACCAAGTAGTTGACTCTTCAACTCTCTTGAGCATGGCCATGCATTTCACATTCTTAACTCTACGGGAGGCCATGATATCATACTCTCGTTATATGAGAGAGACAAATCTCGTTCTTGTCTACTCACATCCCTCAGCACGATTCATGACATGCCCAACCATTACCTTTATAATCACCAGTTACGGTTGACCTTTGGTAATGTTAAAGCATGTTAATTCACGTCTAGGAAACCGTAGTAGACTCAGGTCAAACGACTATACTCTATAACTGTGATGAGAAACACTGATGACATCATATAACAATCATACAGTATTCTCATAACGGACCTGTCCAATACAATGTTCTCCAACATGTATTTCATGTGATCAATATTATATCTCTATAATTATGACCCGTGAAACTTGGTTATCGGTTGACTCATATACTAGTCTCAAACACCATTGGCGTCCCAATGCACAATGATAATTGACTAGGGACATTTAGAATATCAATACCCATTCTATTAATAGAGTTTCACAATCAAATCACGTATTTGATCTTCTATTAAGGACATTCAATATTCATGGGATAAAGATTTCTCATTCAATCATATCAACATCAACATCAATATCAACAACACCTTTATCCCAAACTAGTTGGGGTCGGCGGTCGATGAACCCCAAAGAATCATAAAAATAAAAGCAGAATCAAGGGAGAGAAAAGAGATAAATGTGTAAAAATAAATAACTATATATATATATATATATATATATATCTATACACTACCCCTCCATAATACTAATAGCATCCCTCCACTCCGTTCTAAGATAAATCGTACGTCAATCTATTTCCCACTCCATTAAATCTTATTTTACTGCTTTCTCCCAAGTAAGTTTCGGCCGGCCTCTTACTTTTTTCGTGTTATGCTCTCGATAGCAAACTTCTGTTCGTACCGGTGCATCTAAGGGTCTTCGGAGAATATGCCCAAACCATCTCAATCTATGGTCTCTCATCTTTTCCGCCACCGGTTCTACTCCAACTTTTCGTCGAATCTCTTCATTTCTTATCTTATCCATACTTGTATGACCACACATCCACCTTAATATCCTCATTTTCGCTACTCCTATTTTATGCTCATGTTTCCTTTGTGCTGGTCAACATTCAGCTCCATAAAACATGGCAGGTCAAACTGCGGTTCTATAAAATTTTCCTTTTAACCTAAGAGGAATTTTGCGATCACATAAAAATCCCAATGCACTGCGCCATTTCATCCAACCTGCTCTGATTCTATAGCTTACATCCTCATTAATCTCTCTCTCCTTTTGCAATATTGATCCCAGATATCTAAATGTATTTTTTTTGGGTACCTCTTGTCCGAGCATATTTACGGTTTCTTGATCCCCTATTCCTGCCGTGTTAAACTCACACTTCAAGTATTCTGTCTTACTTCGACTTAGCGTAAATCCTTTAGACTCCAACGTGCTTCTCCATACTTCTAACTTAGCGTTAACCCTAGCCCTGGTCTCATCAATAAGCACGATATCGTCTGTAAATAGCATACACCACGGCACCTCATCTTGAATATTTTTTGTTAGCTCATCCATAACCAGGGCAAAAAGGTAAGGGCTCAAAGCAGAACCTTCAATCATATATTCAAATTAAATCGAAATCAAATATAACATATGTCTTATTAATGAACAATGAAAATGTACATTACATATACTCCCACTCACATCAAGACTAATCACTAATGTGTCTAAGGCCTAAAGCGTTACAATGACTTTCATGCTTAGGTCGTGGAAGAGCCTTCGTCAACGGATCAACTACATTTAACTCTGTTGCAACTTTACACATTTTGACATCGCCTCTTTCAATGAATTCTCGAATGAGGTGATACTTCCTGAGTATGTGTTTGGTCTTCTGGTGTGACCTAGGCTCTTTAGCCAAAGCTATGGCCCCATTGTTGTCACAATAGAGATCTACTAGATCCGAACCAATAGGACTAATTTCCAGTTCTTCTATGAACTTTCGAATCCATACAGCTTCCTTTGATACTTCTAAAGCAGCAATATACTCAGCTTCTATTGTAGAATCTGCAATAGTGTCATGTTTGGAACTCTTCCAGCACACCGCTCCACCATTCACGCAAAAGACAAACCCTGACTGCGATCGAAGGTCGTCTTTGTCGATTTGGAAACTAGCATCAGTGTAACCACCTACAGTGATCTGTTCCTTATCTCCATAGACTAAGAATAAATCCTTATTTCTTCTTAAGTACTTAAGGATTTTTTTTTTTACAGTTATCCAGTGAGCTTCTCATAGATATGACTGGTATCTGCTTGTCATGCTCAATGCGTAAGAAACATCAGGACGAGTGCACAACATGGTATACATGATGAATCCTATGGCTGATGCATAAGGAATCCTACTCATGCGATCTTGCTCATCTTGTGTTGAAGGACACTGAGTATTGTTGAGACTTATGCCATGTGACATTGAGAGAAAACCTTTCTTGAAATCTTACATATTAAACCTATTGATGACTTTGTCAATGTATGTACTTTGACTCAGTCCAATAAGTCTCTTTGATCTATCTCTATAGATCCTAATCCCCAAGATATAGTTTACCTCTTTCATGTCCTTCATGGAGAAATAATTTCCTAACCGTGTCTTAACTGATTGAAGAATAGGAATGTCGTTTTCAATTAGTAGTATGTTATCCATACACAACACTAGAAACACAATTGCGCTCCCCCTAGACTTCTTGTATACACAAACTTCTTCTTTGTTTCTGATGAAGCCAAACTCTTTGACAGTTTCATTGAAACGAATATTCCAGCTCCGTGATGCCTGCTTCAATCCATAGATAAAACGTTGAAGCTTGCATATCTTTCCAGCATTATATGATGATGTAAAGCCTTTAGGTTGTGTCATGTACACATCCTCCTCTAGGTTTCCATTAAGAAAAGCTGTCTTTACATTCATTTGCCATATCTCATAGTCATAATATGCGGCAAACGCTAGGATAATCCGAATGGACTTGAGCATGGCCACTGGTGAAAAGGTCTCGTCATAGTCAATACCATGAGTTTGTTCGAAACCTTTAGCTACTAGCTGTGCTTTATGGATGTGAACATTTCCATCCATATCAGTTTTCTTCTTGAAAATTCACTTGCACCCTATAGGTTTGACACCTTCAGGTGGATCAATCAAAGTCCAAACATTGTTTTGATACATTGAGTCTATTTCGGATTTCATGGCCTGAAGCCATTTATTGGAGTCTGGGCCCACCATAGCTTCCGTATAGGTCGTAGGTTCGTCATTTTCTATTAACAATAGATGATGATGTTCTGTGACATGAAAATCATATCTCATAGACTCATGATGTGTTCTTTCAAACCTACGAACTATAGGTGCCACTGGAATAAACTCTACGACTCTTCGTAGATCTAATTGAGGTTCCTCATGAACTGGGATACTCTCTTGTGGCACAATAACTTCTTCGAGGTTTACCTTACTTCCATTGGTTCCTTTATTACGAAACTTTTTCTCTAAAAAGACACCATTTTAAGTAACAAACACTTTGTTCTCTGATCGGTTGTAAAAATAATATCCTTTCGTTTCAATAGGACATCCCACAAAGAAGCATTTATCATATTTGAGCCCAAGCTTATCAGAAAGTAAATGTTTTACATAAGCTTCGCAGCCCCGAATTTTTAGAAAAGACATACTATGAACTTTTCCTGTCCACATCTCATATGGTGTCTTCTCTACAGCTTTTGACGGACTTCTATTTAGTGTGAACGCTGCCGTCTCAAGTGCATAATCCCAAAAAGATAATGGAAGATCTGAATGACTCATCATTGATCGAACCATGTCTAACAAAGTTCGATTTCTCATCTTAGAGGCACCATTCCACTGTATTATTCCAGGAGGAGTGAGCTGTGAAACTATTCCACACTCCTTAAGATGGTCATTGAACTCTTGGCTTAGATATTCTCATCGATCAGATCGAAGAGCCTTAATATTCTTTCCAAGTTGATTTTGTACTTCATTCTGAAATTCCTTAAACTTTTCAAAGGACTCAGATTTATGTTTCATCAAATAAATATATCCATATCTACCGAAATCATCAACAAATATTATGAAGTACTGATAACCTCCTTTAGCTATAGAACTTAGTGGTCCACACACATCAGTATGTATAATGGCCAATAATTCTTTTGCCATCTCACTTTGATTAGTAAAAGGAGCTTTTGTCATTTTGCCAACTAAACAAGATTCACACGTATCATATGATTCAAAATCAAATGAATTTAATAGTCCATCGCTATGAAGCTTGTGAATTCTTTTCTTGTTTATGTGGCCTAATCGACAATGTCATAGGTAGGTCAGATTCAAATCATTAGATTTAAACCTTTTTGTATTTATATTATAGATTGGCACACCAAAATTTAAAACATATATCCCTTCCACAATATGGGTGCCACCATAAACAATCTATTAAGATGAAATGAGCAACTGTTGTTCTTTATATCAAAACAAAAACCTTCCTTGTCCAAACAAGAAACAGAAATAATATTCCTGCGTATAGCAGGTACATAGTAGCAATTGTTCAACTCTAAAACCATGCCAGAAGATAAAGCTACATCATATGTTCCTACAGCTAATGCAACAACTCTTGCTCCATTTCCAACGTGTAGTTCCACTTCACCTTTTGCTAGTGTTCTACTTCGTTTCAATCCCTGCACATTCATACAAATGTGAGTATCACAATCGGTATCTAATACCCATGAAGTAGAACTAGTAGTAACATTTACTTCTATAGTATAAATACCTGAAGTGGAAGTCTCATTTTCCTTCTTCTTCAAATCCTCCAAATATTTCTTGCAATTCATCTTCTAGTGTCCCTTGTTACCATAACAGAAGCAGACAACATCAGCAGTCAGACCCGTCTTGGTCTTGGATTTGGGTTTAGGCTTAGTGCCCTTGCCCTTGCCCTTGCCCTTGACCAGGCCTGGCTTCTTAAAGCATTTTCCCTTTTGAACCATGAGAACATTAGGGGTAAGGTCCTTCTTGATATTTTGCTCAGCAGTTTTGAGCATCCCATGCAATTCAGTCAAAGTCTTATTCAGATTATGCATGTTATAGTTCATAACAAACGTGTCATAATCATGAGACAGTGACTAAAGAATAATGTCAGTAGCCAACTCTTGACTAATGGGAGAGCCTAGTCGCTTCAGGTTTATCATCTTTATGACATGTGGGCTAACTAAGCTCCCACTTGTTAGCTTACACTCAATTAAGGCATTTACCGTCTGATACCTTTCAGTGCGTGCCTGCTCCTGAAATAAATTTTTCAGGTTCATGATCATATCATAAGCATCCACGTTCTCAAACTGTTTCTAAAGGTCTGAGTTCATGGTAGCTAGCATTAGACAAGATGCATCAAATGCATCATCTTTATGCTTCTAGTAAGCATTTCTTTCAGCATTAGGAGCATTGGAAGTAGGTGGCTTATAAGGGAGTGGTTTCTCCACGACATAATCCCTTTTATCCTGCTTGAGAACAATTCTCAAGTTTCTATACCAGTCTAAAAAGTTTGAACCATTCAATTTGTCCTTCTCAAGGACAAATCGCAGTGAAAAGCTTGATGCATAGGTATTTGACATTATCTACAACAAATATGTAAAGTGAATTGTTCATTAATATAGTTTATAATCAACTCCCACTGTACTTTTATAAAATGTTTCCTTATGAGTATAGTGAACCAAGATCCATATTTCACCAAGACTCGAGTAAACTTTGATTTACCGCTCAAGACTCAATTATTTAGGTAGACAACTCTTTATCAATTATACCGAATACAACTCTTAGTTGTTGGGTTTGACATGTCATGTCTTATCCCCTAACCCTATGCCTCAAGGCCCAAAACCTTTTTGATAGCCTTGTTAAGTAAACCAATATTGACATATGGATAACCATTATCCATCCTACCTTACTCAAATAATTAAAGACACCCTGCTTTGGCAGACCCATCTTTTGACGATTCAAGCATTGATAGGTGTATGATTGGAAAGGCATCGTATTAATATTTAATTTTATCAGGGACTTTCACAGTGTTTATAAACAATGATGAATGTATGCATGTTATGAACATAATCATTTATCAGAACAAAGGTACAACTATATTGGGAATGAACAATCCATATAGGGGTCAAGGGGGTTGTGCCCCCTTGCGGGGTTTGAAGGGGTAGCGCCCCTCGCGGGTCAAGGCAGAGCCCCTTGCGGTAGTCTATTTCCCTAACAGAACGCCTCTGGATCAATCACATTAATTCAAATCATCGCAAGAATTCAAGTTCGTTTCAATGTGAAATTTTTTTCGAATTGATCATATCAACTCGTATTCCCAATTCATCTAATCCTAATTAAGAATCACTCTAGGCATACATCACATGCATCGACAATTAGGGTTTTCTATTCAATTTCAATATAACACAAGCGGCTCTGATACCACTGAAGGGTTTCTTGGATTCATAAAATGCAGCGAAATGAAACCCTAAACAAGATCCATGTGTTTATCGAAATCAAAATAGGTTCAAGATGTACCTTTTATATTGGCTTCGAATTGACGGTCAATTGTATTTGGATCAACTCCCTAAGTATTGCGCCTCTACCGATATCCACACACAAACTAAATTCTCCAACGATCCAAGTGCTAGCTTTCAGATCTTGGGGTGTCTCTCCCAATCGCCTGAACAGAGAACTGTTCTCTGTTTTTCTCCTTCGGGATAAAAATAATCACGACCGGTTTGAGGCGTCTCTAGGGTTATTACTCGTAACCCTACACTTCATGGTTTGGGCCCCACAACATAACTGTTTGGGCCCACGACATCCTCTAAATTGTCCACTTAATCTTGCGTTTAATCGTTATTTCATAACGCGTACGATTACGTAGATATTCGTAATAGGAGAATAAATAAAGCTCTACTTCTTAAGTAGATTAAGGCGCAGAGAAAATAAGAAATCAGTTCGCTATTGTGTGCAACTCTATAGGTTCACTAGACATTAGCAGTGTACCCAAAAATTCTTTTGATCCACAAGTCATAAGCGGTCTCTAGCAAGACATTATGACTACCTAAGTATAGTGAAAGTCGATTTTCCAACACAACCTAATTCACAACTAATGTTAGAGTATCAATCTTAATTGATTTTTAGTGCAGATCACTAACAGTTTGCACATTATAGTGGCCAATGCATTTTCTATACAATTGTATGTTGAGAATCAGAGATTCGCTCTGATACCAAATGTTGAAACTCAGATGTTTGCTCTGATACTAAATGTTGAAAATCAGAGGTGCATCGCTTTGCTATCAAGTCTGGATCCACAAGATGATCGAAGACTATCAAAGGTGAAAAGCTCACTCAATAACTCTCACAACAGCACGGTTATCAGGGACCATGAATCAAGTCTTCTGGAGCGTGGCTCGTGAAGACGGTGGTCAGGGACCATTGTGCGTGAGCAAGCGGTTAAGGACTGGAGCACGTCGAAGTTCTACTGGTCTACAGTTAAGGATAGTAGTTAATTGGTCGGTGACCAAGCTTTTTTGGAGTAGTGTCGGGCATTATTTTTCAGTTCGATGACAGAAATATCAAGTTCGACGAGTGGCATTGAGAAGATCAATAATTTTAATTATAATAATTGGAGTACCCGTATGCAGTTTTACTTGCTGGGTCAAGACTTGTGGGATATTAGTGAAGGCGATAACACCATGGCACCCATAAATGACAGTGAGTTGAGGAGAGGAAGCACATGCTAGCCCCACCCGTCCAAGGCAAAAGAAGATTCAAGAGATGCATTGCAGAATTCCACCCCAAACCCTCCACTTCTGACCGAAAAAGTTTTTTTTTCAAAAATATTTAGCCGACCAAGTAAGGGCTGAGTGTGATGTGGGCGTGGTGCATTTAAATAGAAGATAGGATATGTGTAACAAGGAAGTGAAGGTACTAGATTGGATTGACCCCTTGCCCTTACCAAAGCTGGTAAGGCTCTTTACGCTCTTGCTGTAACTGTCGAAGATATTTTATTGCAGCACATAAAGAGCACACAGACTCCCAAGGAGGCATGGGATAACTTAATGGCGTTATTCGCGAGGTCGAATGATGCCAAGTTGCAAAGATTGAAGAACGAGCTGTTGTCGATGTCACAGCAAAATATGATGGTGAGCCAGTATTTCTCCAAAGTTAAGTCTATTTGTGATGAAATTTAAAAGTTGGATCCGAATAATGTTATCTCAGAAATAAGAGAGAGAAGAATTATCATTCACGGGTTAACGCCAGAGTATAATGATATTGTTACAGCTACTCGTGGATGGACAACTTAACTGACGTTGACCGATCTAGAGAATATTTTGGCCAACCGAGAGACTTTAGATAATCAAATATCTAAGGTTTCGATTAAGGGAGATGAAAGTGCCCTCTTTAGTGATAACAGAGGGTTCAACGACCAGAGGAGAATCGGTGATGGCAAGAGAGATGGCAAGCTGGGAAAAAGTCATAGAGAATGGCAAAAGCAACCAGCTCGTGGAGAATGAAAAAAGCGTCCAGGAGATATGACTCTTTGACTAGGCGGAGCTTGGCGGAATCTGATAAAGATGGCAATGACAAAAGACGTAGTGGACGATGTTACATTTGTGGCAAGAAATGTCATTTTGCCAGAGATTGTCAAGTAAAAAGAGTTGAAGGAAATCTTGCAGTATTATCGAAGAAGATCGATGGCGACGAGGAATGGGATTTCCATGCGTCTGTTGCGACGTAGGTGTAAGGCAAGCTTGCTGCCTTGTCCATTGTCTAGTTGAACAATTCGATGGCTTTAGTCACTGTAAATGATAAGTCAATTAACTATGATATTGACTAGATTATTGATTCAGGGTATTCGAATCATATGACTAGAGATCGAGGCAAGCTATCGAATATGGTTGATTATGTCGGGGGACATGTTATCATTACTGTAGACAACTCGAGGTTGCCGATTACTCATGACAACAAGACGATGATAACCCCTCGAATCAATTCACAGTAGGTTGAATTGAAAAATGTGTACCACGTGTCAGGAATGAAGAAAAATTTATTGCCTATGTCCCAGCTCACATACTTGGGTAATTATGTTGCGTTCAGTCCACAAGATGTTAATGTGTACCAAAGTATAAAACCCACTAGTCGACCAATCATGGAGGGACGTCAATTAGAGTCCATTTAGTGATCTCTGCTCAAACAACATGCGTAAACAAAACTTGAAGAAATGATACACCCGATTTGTGGCATGCGCGGCTTAGGCATGTAAGTTATCATAAGTTGAAGGTTATGGTGCAGAAAAAAATGCTGAAGGGCCTCCCACAATTTGAATTTCAAGAAGATGTAGTTTGTGTCGAATGCCTATACGGAAAGGTACATCAGCTTTCTTAAGAGGAATCGAAGTTCAAAGCTTGTTTGTCTCTCGAGCTCATTTACTCGTATGTGTTTGGTCCAGTGAAGCAATCATCTGTTGGTGGATCAAAGTATACGATCACGTTTGTCGACGACTTCTCCAGGTATGTTTAGGTCGATTTTATGAAGGATAAATTAAAGGCTTTTATCAAGTTTAAAGAGTTTCAGGAGAAATTTGAAAGTGAAGTGGGCAAGAAGATTCTTTGCTTTCGTACTAATAATGGGAGAGAATATACTTCTTATGAGTTCATGAAGTGTTTGCAAGAGTGCAAGATATGTCAACAGTTTACTTGTCTGTATACGCCACAACAAAATGGAGATGTTGAAAGAAAGAATCGACATCTAGTGGAGACTTGCAGTAGTATGTTGCATGCGAAGAATGTCCCACCGAAATTTTGGGCCGAGTGTATGAAGACATTAGCACATGTGATTAACATATTACCTCAAACAAGGCTTGGTTTTATGTCACTATATGAGAAGCTATAGAATCGCAAGCCTATAAGTCATTTCAGAGTTTTCGGATGTACATGTTATGCATTTGTGCCTGGTCATCCTCACAGCAAATTCAACAAGAAGGCGATTCGATGTATTTTCGTGGGCTATGATGATCGGAGGAAAGGGTGGAAATGTTGTGATCCTACAAAAGGAAGGTGTTATACTTCCAAAAATGCAGTGCTTGACGAATTGTCATCATGGTGGTCACCTCAAGCTGTCAAATTGCCAAATTCATAGCACATCGAAGAAGAGTTTCAAGAAAAGCTGAAAGAATTCGATGAGAATCAGCCTGTCAAAGAGGAAGTCGAAGCACAGTCACTAGAAAAGTTGACGTGTTCATCTGGTGAGCATCCAAGAACGACAGAAAAACTTTGACCAAGTCAGGAAGAAGAACTCGAAAAGGAGGAGCCTCAACTTCGGAGGTCATCGAGGCCAAGGAAGCCAAACCCCAAATATGCTAATGCGGCATTGACTGAAGATATTGGTATGATCGAGCCATCGACACACAAAGAATTGTCACAGAGCATCGAATGGAGTAAGAAAAATAATTATAGAAGGGGTGGTGGTTCCAGAAGATCAATAGGTACGAGACCTGATTGAAGGAGTCATGATGCTTCTCCTCGTAGAAAGGGACACGGGAGATCACAAAGTTCACATTGACGAGATAGGGGTAGCTCTGGCTATGGGCGTAATGTTGTTTTAAGAGATGACCCCGTGGGATTCCCATATATGATAGAGGCAGAGCTGCGGTGACATCGTGGCAGAGTTACGTTGCAGGAGGGAGGAGCAGGCCAAGAGCCCGAAGCGACACTCCTCCAAGAAGCGCGAGGAGGGAGCTCAGAAGCGGGCCAAGTCCTTGGTGCATAAGGCCAAGGCGTGACGGCTGGCCGAGTAGGAGGAGAAGATCTGTTTTTAGAGAGAGTAGTTGGTGAGAGAGAGTATTGAAGAAATCACCACATATCTCTAGATTCTTCCTTAATCTTGACTATTCGTATCCTGGTGGTTGTTAATAGAATTTTTTGATTTCCAATGAACGTCTATTTGACACAAGTGTTAAGTGTCATTATTGTATTGTCCTTTTCAAGAGTATTTTTAGATTCTCAATGTTGACTGTTCATATTTTCAGGATTCTATTAATGAGTCAGTGAAAAGGTTGCGTAGTTGAAAAGTCATATAAGATGCCTATATATAGGCGGGTCTTGTAATTATTTATGTAAGGTGATAAGCAAGGTGAAAAGGGTGCAATAAGGGAATACAATAGTTCATCCATCTTTTTCCTTGAGTGTGTGGGCTTTTCACCTTTCTCACCTTTATCAACAATTACAAGACTCACCTATATATAGGCATCTTATATGACTCTTTAACTAAGCGATCTTTTGACTGACTCATTAATAGATTCCTAGAAATATGAACAGTCAATAGTGAGAATGTAAAAAGACTCTTGGAAATGACAATACAATAATGACACTTAACACTTTTGTCGGATAAACGTTCATCGAAAATCGAAAAGTGTATTGACAATCACCATAATACGAAGAGTCAATATCAAGGAAGAATCTAGAGACATGCGGTGATTTTGTAGTTGTAGGAAAACAAATGTGGTCTCTTTTCCAACTACATAATCATGCAGTATATGTAGTAATGTTTGCTCTCCTCTAGAGAAAAGTCGCTTTTTCTGTGCATAATGTGACGAAGGATTGTCGACTCATTTGGGCTTTTTTTTTTTTTTTTTTTGGTGGCGTCGAGTACTATTGAGCACTTCGATCTCAAACGCTTAGGAAATAGCGTCTGATGAGGCCAAAGAAAGTTTGATCAGATACCGACTCTATGACATTGTGCCTTCACTGCTGAGATATGACAAGTATTGTGGGCTCCTGTTCAGCGTATGTCCTGGGGGAGAGACCTTGCGATGGCCTTGATGTTTGCTACATGTAGCATGACGCCTGCGTTCAAGCCAGGAACGGTGAGTTCCGACATTGATTTCTTCAGCTGTCCATTGATAAAACTAGCAGTTCTCCAACGCGTTTGCATGGACATTTTATGAGGATGAATGAGGAAGCATTTTTTTCATTGGTGAACTCTAGCTTTACACGTCTATACATGGAAGGGAATCCCGTTCCTGAAAAAAGTATATTACAGCGAAAAGAAAGTAAAGTGTTCTAATCGATGGCAAATCATATTGCTGACCGTTTTCTTTTGACTGGGTTGTTCTCCCACATATGCATATCGGAGTTTTGACACTGAGACCTGGGGTGGTGTCGTGCAGACGACCATTTGAGCCAGACGTGCAGCCAAAACTTATGGAACTGCATGGCCAACTTCAAGAAGTTGGAAGACGAACGTTTAAAAGAAGCAATTGCCAAGTCGAGGATGTTGTTAACGTCCTCTCTGTTGACATGGAAGCTGCTTTGCTTGCCGGGAGATACCTCCACACGCCCTGAGTCTCTGTCCACGTTCAACGGATATATCAACTCAGATCCCTTCACTCACTCCATGATCATTGCTCTCTTCTTTGATTGTTTTCCTTCCTGCTGTTTGTCTTTGTCTGTTCATATTTTGTTGCAAAAAAAAAAAAAAAGGGAAAAAGACAAAAGAAGAAGTTAAGCACCTCTGTTTTCCTTTCCTGTAGAATTGGAAGAGTTATGAACGCTCACCATGGAGTTCAACTTTAATGGCAGAAACATGAACCTGAAGTGGCCATGGAGTTCAATACCCAAGATCTGCCTATCGAACTTACAACTCCATATAATGGGATCAAACATGCTACTCTGTACTTGGCCACTTCATTAACTGTGAACATTCTCATTATCAGGGCGAAAGAATTTGACCTTACTGTAACGGCCATCAAAAACGACAAATGAATCATGGAAAAACAGCGTTTTTGCATCAATTCAGCAACTGTCCTAGCTATCAAAATACGTATTCCGAACAATATTGACCAACTTTTATGCCAAATCCGGAAACTCCGCGTACACGCCCCTCTGTATCTTATGTTAGGATGTTTAATCCTTGGTGTTAGGAATCACATAATCACGGTTGATATTTTTTTCAAGTTCATAAGGACATTACTGTCAAGTGAATCCTTCAGCAAATCAGAAGTTGGAAGGACACAGACCCAGAGTCTTAAGCTGCCTGAATTGTCAAGTACAACAATTACAAATTCCAACCTTCATGAACTGCATCAATTCAAATAGCTACTTGAAAAAATGAAAAACAATCACAGAGAAAGGCATTAACAACTCCTGCAGCTCAGGGATACTTCAAGATGTCCCTTAAATTGATTAGCACTGAATCATGCCGCAAAGGTGCCAGTGAGGAATCTTCATCTTTCATAGTAGTCTTGACACCAAAGCTCTCACAAAGCAAGACCATCATCCAGCTCTCCTTCATTCCGGTGACAAATCGATTAGTCCATTTTACGCTTTCACTTCATTCATAATCTCACAGCAGAACCATCTGCACATGTGGTTCTCTTTAGATTACAAGTCCCAGATCAAAATGATATCCCTTATTTTATCCTAGTTAGCCTGATATAATACGTCTTGCTATTTCAAACATGGCGTAAAAAATCTAATGCCTGAATGAATATAAAATAAAATTCAGAAGACAATTTCTCCAGACAGGATGAGCTTGATCAATTTTCAGCACTTGGTCATTGACACGTAAATTTGATCAGGGAATCCAAAATGGCACTGGAATCTTGAGAAGAAATACAGCAGTGTATCAAACATCCGAACATTACAAACAATTGCTCTTCCAGCTAAGCATCCTCATGGGTAATAAGAAACGCAAAGAATTTGCATAAGGGAGTAAACAGAGCCAAATAAATTTCAAGGGAGGAAGTGAATTATGCAGGATGAAGAATTTTACTTGATGGCTCATGACTCGTAAGATTTTGATTGACGTAGAAGCCATTCTGATCACTGCCGGCATTATCAATACAACCATTTCTCTGAACCATCACGTCGGACTTCTGGATCATCTTCCCCGTTCCCTAAATCACGTAAGAGAAGGAGAACAACACCCTGTTGTCATTGAATATGATAAAATCTGACCTAATTATTTTATGCAAAGGGAAAGGAGAAAAAAAAAAAACAAATTTTTTTTTTAGCTTTTCCTCCCATTTTCCATCATAAAATTGGAAAAAAGTGCGATGCTAAGTATGATTATAGGCCCAAAATGAAATATACAAATTAAAGAGATACAACCAGCAAACCCCGTTCATTAAAAAGTTTCAGTGTGAAGGAAAATACTTCTCTTTCAGTTTTGTAGAAAATATGTTTATTTCGTAAAACTAAGGTTCTAAATCCATTTGCACCTTTTTTTTTTAACTAATAATCCATCTTTTTTTTATTCAGTGATCGATTATTAAACCTCCACCTGCGAATTAATGTCGCCAGTATCAAATTGTCAATTGCATTTACGATAGAAAATTTTCAGTTGATGAAAATAAATTTAATACCGAATGAAGTTTGTAGCTTTACCAATTTCATTGACATTTCCGTAAATATAGTTATAGGGCTACACCTGTCAAAGTTGAGAAAAGTTGGTCACTGAATAATTTATCGGGATGTTGGTGAAATCATTTTAATGTTTGCATTTTTCTAGCCACACTTTACGAAAGTTGAAATATATCAGTAAATTTACTGATCTATTAGAACGTTGCTAAATTCTTCTAGTTTTCCTTGTGAACTTACTATTGACTGCTCCCCATGATCCAAAGCACGATGCGCCAGAAGCATCGTTTCAACTTCCACGACCAGCTTCTCCATTCCTCGAACTTCTCAAAGACAAAGAATACAATCGAGCGGGCTATGAGAAAGAAACTTTCTAGATCAAGTTGGAAATGCTGATGAAATTGGCAAATACATCTTCCCAATGGACAGTGTGACGTGATTTATTTACCTTTGACAGGGAACGTCACGCGCATCCATTCCATTAAGTCTCCCCAGTTCGACGGATGTGGAGAATTTGCCGGGGCATTGCAGTTGAATCTCTCATTTTACAGTCCAGTCCGAATTGTGCGTCTATCGAGGCCCTGAATGTCATTGAGGTTCATACCCTTTACAGGGTAGAAACAGCGTAGGTTCTCGAAGCACGAGAAGTCTGGCAATTTTCCAATATCAATGGATGTGCAAAGGCGGATATCCAACCATACCAAGTTTGTCAATCTCTCCAGGCCTACAATTTCAACTAGAGCGCTGCATGCTGGAGTGCCTAAGTCCTCCAGACGTGTGAACTGCGAAAGATCCGGTCTTACAAGGGAGTCACAGCGACATGTTCTCAGCTTTTCCAAGTTTTTCGATCTGTCAAGGCCTCGAACTAGTTCATCATTCACTAGTGGTGAATCACTTATATCCAACTGTCTCAGAGCCTCTAGATTTTTAAGGCCGCCAAGGTTGGACAACCGCGGGCATCCAGATACTTCTAGTTTTGCTAAGGATTTTAGTGCTTCCAGGCCCTCCATTTTTGCCAGCTCACTGCACCCGTTCAGGTATAACTCTGACAAGGATCCCAAGCTTGACAAGCTTGGTAACTGTTCCAACTTACCACAGCTCACCACACGAAGCTTCAATAATCCTGAGGGAAGCTCTGGCAGGGATTCCAGCGATGGGCAATGACTAACAGTGAACTCCTCTAGATGGGTTAGGTGACAAAGTTCAGGCAATGTGCTCTGCTTACCACAAGTGTCGACACGAAGCTTCAATAATCTTGAGGGAAGCTCTGGCATGGATTCCAGCGACCGGCAACTCCTAACAGAAAGTTCTTTTAGATGGGTTAGGTGAGAAAGTTGAGGCAATGTGCGATGTCGACAGGTGACTTTCAAAACTGTTAGACTAGCAGGAAGTTCTGGCAGCAATCGAAGTCTCCCACAATAAGTTAAATCAAGGTTTTTAAGACGAGAAAGCTTATCGACTGCGTCAGGGAAGCCAGAAACGAGCGTCCCACGTAATTGAAGGATCCTCAGTAAAGGCATCCCATCTATAGGAACTTCCCCTCCCAGATTGTTGCACTCAGAGGCATATAATTCTTCAAGTTTGCCCAACTTGCCAATGGTACTAGGCAAAATTGTCAAATTCCCACAGTGTTCAATTTTCAAAATTTTCAAGTTTTTCAAATCTCCAACGGATTCAGGTAATTCCCCAATGTTCGTCCATGATAAGTCCAATTCGGTCAAAAATTCTAACCAACCAATTGAATCCGGGGCATCACCATTACGATTTTGAGGCCTCAGTGTGTTGCTTAACAACAAGCGCTGCAATTTCACAAGAGATCCGACGCTTTCTGGAAGAATATTTAAACTGTAGCAATGTCTCAAGTCAAGGGTCGACAAATTTACCAGACGGCCAATTGAGTCGGGAAGTTCATCCAATGAGTGGCAATGAGAGGCATCAAGCATCTCCAACTTCTTCAAATAACCTATACCTGGAGGAAGTCCCCTTATGGCAGTCATCCTAATATTAATTTCTTTCAGTTCTTCCAAACTACCTATTTCTTCAGGTAGCACTTCGAGCGCGCTACATGCCTGCAAGTTCAAAGAAACAAGGCCCTCCGCTTCTCCCAGTTGTGCTGGAACTCCCGTCAGTTGACCGCAACCCACGGCCCTAAGCGTCTTCAGCTTCTTCAGAGATCGTATACAACCAGGGAATTCTGTTATGCCTGTCCTGTCTAAGAGAAGTTCCTCCAAATTCTCCAATTCACCCAGGTTGGGGTCGGGTAACTGGCCGAGATTTTGGCAGTCACTCAAGTTCAAGGAAACGAGGCACCTGAGATGTCCAATGGAATCCCCGATTTCCACCAAATTCTCACATTTTTCCAGATTTAGACTCTCTAGACTCGTAAGTGCTGAGAGATCAGGGGTTCTCGTTAGCTGTGAGCACCCCGAAAGATTGAGAATTTTCAACTTCCCCATCTAAAAAGAAAGAAACATGTTCCTAGATTAGCTATCAGAAATAATAGAATGATTTATCATCCGAAAGTAACAAAGAGATAGAGCGTTTCTTATCTTTACCTTGGTTGAAGTCCATCCTCCCCAATCATGACTAATAGAACCACGTGATAAATTAAGTATCACTAATTTCTCCAAATTAACCTCGGTCGCCACGAAAGAATCAGGACACTTCTCCCACTCTAGCCATCTTAATTCAGAAAGTGAATCCTCGATTCTTTTATCAACATCCGCTTCGCTCAGACGAAGGAACTTCAGGTAAGGCATTCTTTTATAGCTCTCTTCCTCCAGGAACATGCTTGAGCCCTTTTTGTTCAGGCTCAGTGCCTCTACATATCTATTTTCAACCTACAAAAAAAAAAAAAAAAAAAAAAATGAAGGCAGCAAATATCAGCACAGGGCATTCCCCGAGCATGACATGAATAAAGTGTCATTAAACATGAAATATTGTACCACCCAACCGCCGATTATTAGCATACGTCTGAAAAATATGTGTGATCTTCTTGTAACTACACAATGATGTATTATGTCAATTTTTCGCTTGTATGCCACAAATTTTGGTGATCTCATGTGAAATTGCTACATGAATATAGTCTAGGTTTCTTAGAACTTATGAGATTAAATCGGTAACACACGTGGCATTGATTACCAAGTATTCCCTCCAGCAGACCACATACGGTGTCCCCTTGCAATTGTAAGCAATGTCGAACTTTTGGACCCCCACGAAAAAAGGGAAAAGAAAAGAGAGAGTACCTAATCGGATTTGTTAAAAGCATTTATGCATTCATAAAGCAAGACAACTTATTTCCTTTCCATTCATGAAAAATGGCATATGGCTGAATTGAAACGAGGGTGTTTGGTCGATTTTTCTCTAGAAGAAGGGCAACTCTCTGTGTATTTATTTCTTTTGCAATAGGCGGCTGCGTCTTTTCGTTTCGTTGAAAAAAAAAAAAGACTTTCAAATTAAAACGCAACTACCTAACAGAAGAATAATTCACAAAAAATCTTTTTTAAAATAGAAAAATTGATTATTAAAAAAACACACAAACACATATTTTGCAGCGCTATGCAAGGTTCGCGATCATCATTATTAGCTTCCGTTTCTGCATTCTCTCGTTTCTCATTTTCCCCTCCAGTTACTTTAAAAATTTCATCGAAAATAACCATGCATAAACATGTGCAAAATCATGTTCAGATGTTACCTTTGTCTATTGTGGCCGTAAGTTACTGTGGCTTGATTTTGGGCCATATTCATTATTGCTGAATTACGTGTTCAAAATACCTATGACTAGATCCGTGCACGGCACGGGAATAAACACCAGTATATAATACGAAAGCTAGGAAGATTAGCTTTATGTTATTGCATCCCATCGAAATAATTTTAGTTCTCCCTTTCTTGTGTATAAACATGATCGATCCATGTACGCAGGCGAAGCTCATAATTAAACCAAGGACCTTAATTGTGCCACGTACTCTATAATGAATGTATCTTGAACAGTGTCCAACATTTTATTTTCTAATTTTTAATTGGACTATAACTTGGTCTAAGTGACAATAAAAGAAAAGTCTATATTCGCAATCAAAAATTCAATTTGAATTTTTAAAGTGCATCATTACTATAAGTGACATGATAAAAGGATTTTCCAAATTAAGTATGGAGTGAGAGTCATCCAAGTTAAGCAGTGTTTTGTCAAGTTAGCAAATAACGCAATTGTAGCTCTTCATTTCTAGATTATTCAACAAAATTGATAGATTTCAAGGTGCTTCTTGACTTATGATAATAAAATTCCCTGCGTAATACAATTAAAACCAAATTTATTATTTTTGTAGCATCATGCATTTGTATTGTTGAATTATCATATTGCATTTTCATTAAAAACGTGCATAAGAAATGCTAGAAAAACAATTGTGGAAATTATTTAGATATATGAAATCACTACATGAGATCTCTTATTACTTCATATTGATTATTTCTTAAATAGTTATTAGGTGCAAATAATTTAACTGAAATCTTTATTTTCTTTTTTCCTTTTGCTATACAGTAGAACCTGCATACATCCGATGATGATCAATGATAAAGTTTTTGTTATTTGGTCAAAACATATAATCAATCAGCATCAAATTTTAGAAAACTTCTATGCATAGTGTTTCCGATATTGTCTTACTTAAACGATATTCGAATAAGCAAATCTCCAAATCTTAGTAAGAAACAGAACAAAACGGCTAGAAAATGATGTTAAGACAGCGAAAGAGCAATATAGATGGAGCTAATAACACACAATTGTAATACCCCTTTTCTGAGACTCTTAATTATGCATCAAGAGATGACATGTAGTCACAAGCGCAAACTTTTCATGAACAGAAGGACAAAATTGGATGTAGCTTTTACCAAGATAATGCTAACAAGATGTAGACACTCGTCAAAGATCCAGAGAGAAAGAAAAATAACTACAATAATATGAAGGACACCATTAGAAAACATGGGAGAGGCCAAAAGTAGGCATATGTTGTTACCTTGCTTCGTTGAACTGTTTCCGCTTCCCTATCCCATAGTCTGCTACATTTCCAAAGCTTTTTATTTGCTGGACGAGCGATAGCTCTACCTAGATCTCTCAAGTGATCGTGCATTCTCAACTCATTACTATCATCATCAATTATTAACGAACGGTTAATCAGTGCTTCCAATCCGGTTGTTGGGAAATATTCAAGATCATCCCAAAACTGTGTGGCAATTCTTTTGTCAATTCCAATAAAAAAGCAAGCTATGTCCAGAAACATTTGTTGTTCCTCATATCTTAATGAATCGTAACTTATCCTCAAAACTTTTTGTACATCCTCATGAGGCACTTTCTTCAATTTCTCCAACATCTCCATCCATGTGCTTATATCTTTATCTTTGAGAAGTGAGCCTACAATTATGAGAGCTAGGGGAAGCCCTCCTGTGGTGTCAGCAATTTTGATAGAAAGAGCCACAAGTTCTTCGGAAGGTTGTATCATGCCAAATGCATGTCTATTAAACAAAAGCAAAGAGTCTGTGGGATTCAATTTTTGGAGTTCATGCTCCTTATATTCAGACTTGAGGAGGGTCTTATCTCGGCAGGTAATAAAGATTCTACTTCCCGACCCGCAATTACAAACACCAATCAATTTATCGAGGTGGTCTTGACAATCTACATCGTCAAGAACAACAAGTACATTCTTTCCTTGAGCAGCTTGTTGGATATTTCCACTCCCTATATCAGGATGACGCACTGAACGTTCAGAACTTTTTGTTAAATCGGATACTAGAAGAGATTGGACATACTGCATATCCTTGCTTTTAATTGTTTCTCTAATGTCCTTGAGAAAGCTGTGACACTGAAATTTGTCAAAAATCTTATCATAGATGTTTGTAACTAGAGCTGTCTTACCGACACCGCCAATCCCATGAATCACAATAATTCGAGTTTCCCGAAAA
The DNA here is from genome assembly GCA_028455895.1 of Rhodomyrtus tomentosa. Classification (NCBI taxonomy): domain Eukaryota; kingdom Viridiplantae; phylum Streptophyta; class Magnoliopsida; order Myrtales; family Myrtaceae; genus Rhodomyrtus; species Rhodomyrtus tomentosa. The sequence continues at coordinate 42,117,922 of JAPCWY010000004.1, forward strand.
GCAACATCCGCCAAATTCATAACCTTAGCCAGGTGAGCATCAAATCCAACCAATTGCACGAGATTATATGCTGGAAAATCACGTTGCAGATGGCACCTTACTGTTTCCACGAGTTCTTCTACTAATTTCCCTTCATGCCTGTCAAACAACGCAATAGATGAGAACTTATTAATGGCTCCACAAAACATGGATTAAGGATGATAAATATAAAAATTCTTGCATTGCGCCGACAAGGATCTGTAAAACAAGGTAAACCACGTACCCACTATAATCTTGCTCTGAGTTCTTTACTTGAAGTTTAAGAGCTTCTTCGAGCGCTTCCTTCGCTTCTTTTTTGAACTCGTCGCTAAATCTTGTATTGTTGTGGAAGGCAGCTCCGAATGGCCCCTGCATGTTGCTCACGTCACTGGTTTTCACCTTGTAAAGCACGGGCAAGACTATTTGTCCTCTGTCCTTACGGCGCTTCATTATGCGAATGAGCTCGCGGAGGCACCATGTGCTGCCAGCATACTGTTCCGAGATAACTGGGATTGAAACCTTAGAGTGGTCGATTGCACTAAAAAGACCAGCACTAAACTGTTCACCCATGCGGAGGTCGTCACGATCTATGAACACAAAGTTTGGATGGAAAGGCAGGCCCACGTCTAGGAGTCTGCGGTAGAGGTAATTGGTGAAGCCTTTGCCACTATCAGCGCTTCTATAGCTCAAGAATACGAAGTAATTGTTTCCAATGGCAGAGGTGGGCGGAGCAGATGGCCCAGGATCGCCCATGTTGCTCTTTCAAACCAGGGTGGGAAAGCACTGATTACCTTCTCGACTATTTTGGATAGGCTTGAGCACGGAATGATTACTGGACTCGCTCTTTGCTGCATTTATAGCGGGGCTGGTGAAGAGGACGGAAGGGGAAGCAGAAGGCAAGGCATGATTACTCGACTATTTTGTATATTTTAATCTAACGCAGTACGTTGGTCGTTTCGTATGTTCCATGTGTTCACACTTGGCCCGTTGCCTTCCTGGTGGTCCACAGTCGCTCCCCATTGGCGTTGACAACCGGCCCATTGTTCCTATTGGCCCCCTCAGGTGTTGCCAATTTTGTCACGAATTAAGATTTTGCGCTCGCATGGATCCAACTTATGATTTAAGTCACGATTTGGGCGGTACGCTTGATATACGTGCCTCCGAGGCACTGCCTCCCCAATTTTGCCAGGAAGTCGTCAGTGACCGCATTAAGGGTACTTTTTTTTTTCCCAGCACATTAAGGGTACTTGCTAAACAATCAATAACTGTTCATGTGTCATTCTAGACATCTCCACAATTGTATCCGATAAATGGATTTGTATAGGGATAAGTATATAACAAGTGTCATAAGTTGTATACGTCGCTCACTTTAATATTAATAATTTCAAAATGATCATTTAAGTGCCAAAATAAGAAAGAAACGATCAGTTAAATGCTAAATTAGATAAATTCCTGCCAAATTAAGTTCATGCGTCCTCATTTTGAACCAGTAAATTCGATTCGTAAGGAAAAACCCTAAACTTTAGGTTCAGTCTCAAATTTAACCCAAACTTTTTTGTCTAAGAAGAAATCATCAATTTTTACTCTACTCTCAAATCTAGTCCATTAGTTCTCTGTCCAAAAATCACCTTTAATATTCCCTAATTTTCATTTTTTAGAACCGGTTTCATTTGTGAGAATTTTTTTATTGGAGTAGATTTAATATCCACGTGAAAATACCACATCGGCCCATACCTATCATCCCATTACTTTACTAATGTGAGTTTTTTTATCGATGTAAAAATGCCACGTCAAGTTGGAACTGGAATATTGGGTATTGAGAATACATTGAAAATTTGTCATTTTCTTTAGACAAAGCAAAATTCGATGAAGATTTAAGACAAAATCTAAAATTTGGGGATTTTTACGAGACAAAAAAAAAATGTTACGAGAAGATGTGGGACGAGACCTAAAGTTTGAGGTTTTGTTTTCAGACAAAAGCTCTTGGAGTGGATTTGTGGCTCAATTTAAAATTATGAATTTTTTAGGAAGTTACGAGATAAATATCACTCAAGAAAAATTATTCTGGGAGGGCCCGGGATAGAGTCCACGACGACTGCTCGACTTTTAAGAAGCCTGATTATAACAATCGATTCGTTCTGGTAACTCTTGTTCACCGAAGCAGAAAGTGGCCCATATAAGTAGAGAAGCAAATAGAATATGTTTTTACCAAGTTATTGGGTTCATTATCTTCCTTCGGAACTTTCGGATTTAGTTTGTTCCAAACATTACGGATCGTATTCACGAAATTTATCCTAGTAAATGAATATGTTTTTTCTGACCCCACCAACCAAAAAAAAAAAACACAAAACTCTTGTTCACCGAAGCTTGATTGGAACATGCTTAATGTTGCGATGTTCATCTTGCTCCTGCTCTCCATAGCAAATTTCAGCACCTCATTTTGCTCCACATCCTTTGTTGAAGAACGCAGAAAGTTTAGGGTTTGAAGGAGAGAGGAGAGGAGGGAGAAGGGAGGGGGGAATTAGTCCCAAATCGTTAATTAGTGGGCAAATCACAAATGGACGATTTGATTTCACTTTATCGGAGAGTCATACTATTGATGTTCATCAACCCAGTAAAAGGCTTGAAGAGGACTGAGGAGGAACAAGAAGAACCCAATAAGAGGCTTCAGGAGCAAGACGAAGAGGAAAAAATTAAACAGAAAAGAATAATAATAATAAATTATAACAAATTCAAAAAGATACATTAAAATAATATTAAATTTTGACCACGTCAGCGCCGTCAGGCCATGTCAACATTTTTAAGCCAAAATTGGAGGGAATGACTGAAATGACACAAATACAAAGGTTTAGAACTGAATTGACAAAAAAAAAGTTTAGGACTGAAGTAACACAATTACAATAAGTTTAGAACTTTTTTAGTAATTTTTCCATGTCAATTTGATGCAAATTTGGCCGGCTAAAAAAATTGATTGAGGTCAATTTGATGTCGTTGCCATCGTTGGGCGTGTCCTTTCCTTGCCAACTCTGTGATGGATCTCCATCATTGTGATTAAAGCATGATAATAACCAAATTTGAAACTTCAGATTACGTTTATTTTAAATATAGTGAATGAAACCACCTAATTTTGTCAGTTTAAACCAACCGGAAATATCCATTTCTTTCTTTTACGGGTACATTAAAATATGAACACGTACGCATGATTTGGTGTGTGAATGACATACATAAGGTAGATATAAAAGACTCATTTCAATTTTACCCTTTGCAATCAATAATGCCAATAACGCAACGACGCAGCACTTTGCCTAGTCCAGGTCAATTAGTAAGTTTATTTTACTAATTACATCAATTATATTGTCTTTTATTGTAAATTATTCTGATTAAAGAAATGGTGACTCAGGACTCAGGAGAGCCAATAGGAATAATGGGGGTGGTTGTTAAGGCCAGTAGGGAACAGACGTCAAAGGTGAGTAATGAGGACCACAACAAGGCAACGGCCGAGGAATTAAATTGACCTGATTCGAAGTATGCAATGGCTAAATTAAAGAAAATTAAAGTTGAACGACCAAATTGAACTTTCCTCAAGAGTATAAGGACCGATTTTGAAGTGGGCCCTTTTGACACTATACGCATCCATTATCCTTGACAAAGTCTTGGAGACACTTCTATTTCACTCGTCTTTTATTTATTTATTTATTTATTTTTTTAAAAAAAGAAGATTTCATTCATTTCCTCGAAGTACAAGAGAATAACGTGGCGGTTTAACCACATACAAAGAAAATCCCTAGATAAATTCAAAGCAAAATAAGCTCTAGATAACAAGATAAATCATCAAAATATTATTATGGGTTACATGCTTAAAGAGGGCATCTGCGACTTCTTCATACCATAAATCAGTAGGCGATCATCAAATCTGTCTTCATTAATTAGCATACACCAATATCTCCATCTGCTACTACAGCTTTGCTTTTCAACAGTGCGCACCTTGATTTGACGTCCCCAACGCCATCGCCAAGTATAGTAAAAAGATTAAATGAGCACATATCTTGCATCTATGAGAGAGAAATCTTCACGAAGCTCCCCAGATCTCCTTTAAAATTGGACTTGTTTGCTAACGAAATCAAATCCGAAGAAAGCAAAATATCGAAAACACGCACACAAAAAGCTCCAAATTTAGACTAGAGTGGACTAGAAATCTTCTCAAATGGGAGAGATAAATTTTCAAATCTAAACTAAATCGGAAGAGAAAAGCTCTCAAACGAAATGAAAGCAATAAAAGGAAATAGAGAACCAAAACAGCATAAGAAAAAGGGGAGAGAAAGGAAAGATCTAACTCAAACCTACCCTCCATGGAAGTTGACGAAAAGAATTGTGTGACAATAAGAGGGAAAGAGGAGAGACTAGGAGATAACTTTAGTCCTGTGCTAAATGCAGAACAAATGCAACTTTTCATGTGCCAAGTGCCAACCCCAGCCTTCTCTCCGCTGCAAATGCCACATTCACCCAACTCAACAGATTACTAGGTTATATCTAAGTAGGCATAAAAGTGACTTTCATTCTTCGTCAATCACTTATATCGAGATCATGCTTCAATTCTTAATCAAAGCAATACCTTATTTTTCCATTTATCGATTTGAAATACGATTTCACAAGATAAAAAAACGATGTTAAATTGAAGGTTTTAAGAAGAAATTTGCGAGTGAAGAGAGATATCAAAAAGGAAATGACCCTACTGAGTGCTAACGAGGGTTTCCAGGATACAAAAGTGATAGATCGAATCAGTCAACAAAACACACAAATAATGATTCGCATCCCTTGGAAGATACCGTTCTTTGATTTTGGTAATTATTTAATGGCCACCGAGCGACCCTTGGAAGTTAGTCCAAAAGAAAACATTAAACGAGGACCCCAATTTGATGTAACTTTAGCTGGATAAAATATTGATGGACGTCCGTTTGATATTGCTAGAAAGTCCTTGTCGTGCCAACTCTGCAATTTGTCTTCATGGTTGTCATTAAAGCATGATTAGTTCAAAATTCCAACTTGTGTTACTTTGTTTTTTTAAGGCCAATATGTATTGAATTTCCAAAAAGTTAGATATAGAATGGAACCAAACACAAAAATCATGAATTAATAATGACACAATAAATGTCAAGACGGGTTTAACGGTGAATCAATTACAAGATACAGTGCGTGCCTGATCAATATGCGTTAAACAAAGTGGCCAAAGCAAGCCATAAGTACACGGCGAAACAACCCGACCAAGATGGGATGTAAGAAAAAGACTATCTAACACCTGTGATAAACAAAAACAAGCATGTATACAGACAACAAAAAGCCGAGAGGTCCCCAAAAAGAGGTTGGATCAGCCCAGTCGAGTATCTTGAGAAGAAGCCTGGTTGAGGAGCGACGAGCCAAGCTTGCCTCCTAGAAGTCCAATAAGTGCAAAAAACCTGGTAGAGTCAAGAAGAGCCGAGAGGACCAGCCAATAATTGATCCAAGCCAGCCACCAAGCAATCCCAACAGAAACACAAATTGCCCAATTGCATGAATTGGGCAAAATTACATACTTAATTGTAATTTAGTCTTGAATTTAGGTATATTTGAAATTGCTTTTAATTCAAGGACTTCCATCACAAATTGAAACCACTACCCAATGTTTTTCACCATTATGAATCGGTTGGCATAGGTGGTTTGATCCAATTTGACCATTTCAGCCTTCAATTTCACAATTTTTTCAATTGTAATTAAGGATAAATTTGGGGTTTTTGTATAAATTGGCATGAACTTTTGGGCAAAACCACATTTCTAGACAATATTCATGTCCTAAATTCGATTCTGAAGTTTAATTATGAAAATTTTCCATGAATTTTGACTAATTTTGGGAAAAATTAAGTTGAACCGGTTCTGACCGATTGGACCGGCCAAATCGGTCCAAATAATGTCATCTTCCCCAAATTCGTGCCACTTTTGAATGTCTTGCAGGCCGAATTTTAATGAGGAAATTGAGGACCAATCTGGACATAATTAAAAGGATTATGGAGGGCGTTTGTTTCCTCACTTCAAGACGAATCGATTGAGACCAATGTCATCGCCACTAATCACCGGAGCCAGGCGGAATCAATCGGTTAATGTTGCAGCGGCCGTGAAAGTCAACTTTCATAAAACGACAAAATTGAGCATCCATTCGTGCATGCCGGAAGACCATTTGGGTTTGACGGAGTTGCCCATCGTCACTGTCGTCGTTTGGACCAAATGGCACGCACGATAACGTGCCATTTCAAGTCGGTAGACACACCCCGATCGACGCCAAAAATTTTCGAAGGGCAACATAGCCTTTGAAGGCTTTCTAGGAAGAAAGGGTTCAGTCATTCTATTTGGGGGGAAGAACAGAATGGAGAGAGAGAGAGAGAAGACTCGCTCTCCGACCCTTGTTGTCGAGAGCTTGAATTCGACCTGTGAATAATCGGTGATGGCGATTCAACTCAAACCGAGCCACAATTCCACTTCGAGAAGCTTGGTAGAGCCCTGCAAAGTCGATCGTGCCAGCTCGTGCCTTCTTTGATCTCAAAAAATGGTAAGTCAACCTTTGAACTTGATTTCTGACCTTCAATGGCGAAATGGTATTCCGACTTCGATCCTTATAATTGATGTGTGCATATTATCTTTAAGACATCACTAAGCATTGTGCTGCGTTTTGATTATATTGAAATTGAGTCAAACCTCGCATTTGAACCTCGTCGCCGTTGCCAACCCTTTCGAAGCTTCCCTAGCTCAAGCTAGCTTAAACCAGGTCAATTGGACCTATAGGTAAGTATTCTGAACTCATATAGATGCGATTGTGTGAAAGAATTGGCTCGATATGCTCTCTGTTGCTTAATTAGAGCAGTCATGGTAGGACTAGATAAAGTTTGATTAGCTTAGTTTCGGAGAGTGATAGTGCTCGATTCTAAGATATGCTGTGCGCAATGTTGAGACGAGTCAAATCGTGCCGATCTTGCGTGATTACGCTGAAATTTCATCGTCAGATCATCGCCAGAATCTCTAGACGTCCGTTGCATATGAAGAATGCTCAAGGAAGAAGACAAGGACGTGACAGTCAATCGATCAAAGGTGCTGACATGGCGATGACATGGCATGTCACGTGGCAGCCACGTCAGCTAAGCAGTTAGAATTTAATTTGAGTCTGTTAGTCGATCCAACGGTCTAGATTCGGCTACATGTTGGCCTGGTGACCGTTGGATCAGTTTCAAATTTTCTGATTAATGAAAAATCAATTTTTTGAAATAAAAATAATTTGGTAGATCGGACGGTTGAGGATTAGCCAAGTAGTTCGATCGCGACCATAGATCTAGATAATCAAATCTGACGGCTGAAGGATAGTCGGATTTTGATCTAAGTCGTAGGTTTTAGTCAACCAATCCAGTGACCATGGAGTAGCCACGTAGTTCAATAAAAACTGTAGGATTAAGTTTGAATAAAAGAAAAATAAAAAAGGGCGGAACGGCTTCATTTTGGAGTTGTGGTACGCATGGGTCCGGGTCTGACCCGGATTACCCGACTCAAGTGGGTCGAGTTGACCCGGTCCAAATAATATTTTATAATAAAATATCTAAAAATTGTTTTTAAAATATATATTTAAAAAGAAAAAAGAAAAATCCTAGAAAATTCTAAAAAATTGTTAGAAAAGCCTAGAAAATGCAAAAAAAAAAAGGAAAATTTATAGAAAATTCCTAAGCACTCCAAAAATTCTCAAATATTGAGGAATAACCACAAACAACCGATTACTCCTATTTTTGAGATTTCTTATCCGTTATTTTGAAAAATGACAGTTCTACCCTTTAGGGTAATTCAACCCTACTTCGTACATGAGATAAGTCGAAAACGCCAAGAGGAGAATTAAGGTCAGTTAGGTGGCCAATTCTTCTATTTGAGTTTTTGAATCTCATATTTTTTCTTGAAATGACGATTTTACCCCTCAAAGGGTAAATCGTCTTTCATATTCCAAAAATTATGGAATTCGCTCAGAATTAGGATTTGGGTCTGGTGGTTGATCGATCCTTTTGTTTTAGATTTTCATTTCTAATCATCTTCTAAAATGACGATTTTACCCCTCAAAGGGTAAATCACTTTCTAAAAATTTCAAAAAATTCTGAGAATTGTCAAAAAAAATGGGAAATTGATTGATTTGATGATCAATCCTATTTCCAACCCCTATTGACTCCAGATTTCTTCTGAAGTGGCAATTTTGCCCCTTTTAGGCAAATTGTCCCAAATTTCTTCAAAATTACGACTTTACCTCTCATGGGCAAATCATGTCTAAATCGCTCTTGAGCCATGATTGACACTTCTCTAGGCCAATAGGGCCTTATTAGGAATGTCATGCAGCATTCATGTGATTTATCTGCATATCTTGATTGCTTGATTTGCTCACTTTCTTTACTAATTGTGAGTGTTAGGGTAGCCACTCCTGTCTGCATGATTTCCTAGATTTAGGGTTCATGCCCCACTCATTTGCATGAAATCTTAAGGTTAGATAATTCATTCAACTTAGGTACCGAAAGGGTGTCAACTCTGACAGTTGACGTAACTAAGTCCCCCATCCCATTTCTCTAGTTATCGTAGAATCGAATATAAGCTTTCAATTATTCAATAAGGTTTCCAATCGTACCATCCGTAAAACGATTGGTGGTGACTCCTTAGCATGTACACGCACCACATGTCACTAGACCACACTGAAGTTCGACCACGTATACCTCCATTGCGCTTGGGTAATGGGCCTTGAGAGAGGCTCATGTCCGACCAAATGGAACGACCCATTAACCCCCTCGCAAAACTCAAGAGGGTCGCGACACTTATTTGCTAAGACTCTGATGACTTTACAACATAATGTCGGTTCGAAACGTGGTTTAATGAATGAAAGTTGAGCTTATTTGTGGCATAAACGTTTGGGTCATATATCCAAAGAAAGAATACAGAGATTAGTAAAGAATGAAATCCTTCATGATTTGGATTTTCCTGATCTTGGTATTTGTGTGGATTGTATTAAAGAAAAACACATAAAACACACAATTAAAAAATCAACCACAAGAAGCACACAGCTCCTTGAAGTAATACATACTGACATCTGTGGACCTTTTGATATTCCGTCATTTGGTAGAGAAAAGTACTTTATCACCTTTATTGATGATTTTTCACGTTATGGTTATATCTATTTATTGCAAGAAAAATCTCAATTGGTGGACACATTAGAGGTTTCTATCAATAAGGTTGAAAGACAGCTAGACATGAAGCTAAAAATTGTCAGATCTGACAGAGATGGTGAGTACTATAGACGGTATGAGAAAAGTGGATAATGTCCCGGTCCATTTGCTAAGTTCCTTGAAAGGCATAACATTTGTGCTCAATACACAATGCCAGGCACATCGCAACAAAATGGCATTGCAGGAAGGCGTAGCCATACATTATTGGATATGGTTAGGAGTATGTTAAGTAATTCTTCTATACCCTTATCACTATGGATGCATGCTTTGAAAACCGCCATGTATTTGTTAAACAAGATTCTTAGTACTGCAGTTCCAAAAACTCCTTTTGAACTGTGGACAGGAAGGAAACTAAGTTTGAGGCACTTGCATGTTTAAGGCTGCCCGACGGAAGTAAGGATTTATAATCCTCATGAAAAGAAATTGGACTCAAGAACAACCAATGGTTTCTTCATTGGTTATCCAGAAATATCCAAGAGGTATAAATTTTACTGTCCTAATCATAGTATAAGAATTGTTGAAATTGAAAATGCTATGTTCATCGAAAATGGTGAAATCAGTGGGAGTGTAGAACCACGAAAGGTGGAAATTTAAGAGATTAGGATACAAGTATCTTTAACTATACCCCATTATCAGGTTGTTGTTCCCACAGTTGTCAAACAGCTTGACAATACACAAGAACAACAAATAAATGGCCAAACATCCCATGATGAAGTTACTATTGATGAACCTACCGTAGATGAACCACACGAAGTGGCATTAAGAAGATCTCAAAGGGAAAGAAATTTACCATTTCTGATGATTATGTGATTTATTTACATGTGTCTGAATTTGACTTAGGAATTGATAAAGATCCAGTTTCGTTTTCACAAGCCATCGAAAGTGTTAATTCTCCTAAGTGGTTTGATGCCATGAAAGAAGAGTTAAAATCAATGAATCACAATAAAATTTAGGACCTTGTTGATTTGCCTGAATTTTGTAAAAGAATCGGCTGTAAGTGGGTCTTTAAGACCAAACGCGACTCAAATGACAATATCGAAATATACAAAGTTAGACATGTTGCCAAAGGTTTTACTCAGAAAGATGGTATTGATTGTAAAGAGACCTTTTCTCTTGTGTCTAAAAAGGACTCTTTGAGAATTATTATGGCTATGGTGGCTCATTACTACTTAGAGTTACATCAAATGGATGTGAAAACTGTTTTTCTAAATGAGAATTTAGATGAAGAGGTTTATATGGACCAACCAGAATGGTTTTCAGTTGAAGGAAAGGAACACATGGTATGCAAACTTAGGAAGTCAATATATGGACAAGCTTTCTAACAATGGTATCTTAAGTTTAATGACACTATCACTTCCTTTGGATTTAAGGAAAACACTGTTGATGGGTGTATATATTTGAAGATCAATGGGAGTAAGTTTATATTTCTGATTATGTATGTTGATGGCACATTGCTTGCTCCTATTGATCTTGGTTTATTACATGAGATCAAGAAATTCCTCTCTACGAACTTTGAAATGAAACATATGGGTGATGCATCTTATGTGATTGGAATTGAAATATTTTGCGAGAGATCGCAAGCATTGTTAGAATTGTCTCAGAAAGCATATATTAATCAAGTTCATGAGAGATTCAAGATGGGAAAGTGCTCTACAAGTGTTGCTCCAATTCAGAAAGGAGATAAATTGAGTCTTCTGCAATGCCCAATGAATGAATTGAAATGCAAACAAATGGATCAAATTCCTTATGCGTCTATTATTAGGAGCTTGATGTATGTTCAAACTTGTACTAGGCAAGACATTAGCTTTGTTGTCGGAATGCTGGGCAGGTATCAAAGTAATCCAGGATTAGATAATTGGAAAACTGCAAAGAAAGTATTAAGATACTTGCAAGGAACAAAAGATTATATGCTCACTTTTAGGAGGTCCGATCACCTTAAGGTGATGAGATATTCAAATTCAGATTTTGTTAGGTGTGTGGATATAAGAAAATCCACATATGGATATTTGTTCCTTTTAGCTGGAGGAGCAATTTCATTGAAAAGTGCAAAGCAGTCTATTGTTGTTGCGTCTACTATGGAAGCTGAGTTTGTGGCATGCTTCGAGGCCACTGTTCATGGATTATGGTTGCGGAACTTCATTTCAGGACTTGGAATTGTCGACAGTATTGCCAAGCCGCTGAAAATTTATTGTGGTAATGTCACTGCAGTCTTCTTCTATAAAAACGACAAGTATTCGAAGAGTGCTAAACATATGGAATTTAAAAACCTTGTCGTTAAAGAAGAAGTTTAGAAAACAAAGAGTGTCAATTGAGCACATTAGCTCCAATTTTATGGTTGCGGATCCGTTAACTAAAGGGTTACCGCCAAAGACATTTAGTGAACATGTCGAAAGAATGAGGATTATTGAAAATCATTATTGATATTATGTTAAAGTTTTTTGCTCTTTATGTACTTGATACTTTGATATCATTTACGTGTTGTTTTTGATATACTTATGCATTCTGTCTACTTATGTTGATGTATACATGAAAAAAGTATGTGAATATTGACAGAATTTGTTTCTGAAAAAGAAACATTATTTTTGGACCATTACGTTATCTCTCATTATTAATCATGTTAAGTATGAGATTGATACTGTGATACATGGAAGGAACTGTGTCGATCTAATGACATGCAACCGCTCTGATCCTTATACGTTATTACTTAATAATGAATCAAGATTTGGCCAATTTAAAAGAGGATTTAGTTTATATTTTGCGCATTATGTTTTGTTGTTAAACCCTAAAGTTAAATAATATCACATGGGTCAAGTGGTAGAGTATTAGATTTTATTGCGGCCCACGTGATTAACGGCCCATATGTGATTTCGATTTAATAATTATTAAGTGCTAAATTCCTATTTGTTAATAGAGATTGGTGTATTTTAACTTATGTACACCATGATAGATGGTGTGACTATAAAAGACTCTTTTAGATTTGGCCTTCCCTCAATCCTAGACAGTTTTCTCTCCATCAAGAACGTTGGAAAGCCAAAAGGGTCGAGAGAGAAACATATTTCTACAATCGATTTCTCATTTATAATCGATCTCATTATAAGGAATTATCATGGATTGATGTATCTCTCTCGTTGATTATGATATTGTGAAATTCATCTCGTTCTAAGATTTTGGGTATGACGTTTATACAAATATTGGGGTTTCAATTTGTGTACGATTTTATGTTAAGTTTACATAGGGACCTTCCAAGGACCGATTTTTCAACTACCAATTATTGGAAAAGGTTTACACAATTGTAATTCAATTTTTCTTCATTTTTCGTTTTTCATGAGTCTCGCGCTCTTTTTACTAAAGTACAAAACTCGATAAATGCTGGGGTGTCTTGCTAATGCTGAGTGCTAACCCAAGTTTCCAGGACATAAGTGTGATTGATCGAATTAGTAGATATTAGGGGTGTGCAACCGGACCGGGTTAATCCGAAACACAGATTAACCCATCCTAAAAACAAGGTCAGGAACTGGTTCCCGCTCAAACTGATTCGGGTACCGATTCTAAATTTTGAGAATCGGTTTAAACCGGTTTGATTTCTGGTTATAGGTGTAGGCCCACCCGGACCGATATTTAGAACTAATTTTTAGTTGCGATTAATAAAAAGAAACCCTAGGTCCTGACTCCTTAGTGTGACATTGCCCTTGTTGCTCATGCTCGTTGCTCACGGCCCGCGTCTTCTCATCTCCTCTCATGTAATTTTTATATGTTGGATTGTTCCTTTCTGTGGATTATAATTTTTATTGCTTATTTTATCGATACTCGTCTTATTTTGATAATAAAAAAAAAGGAAAACAGGTTTTCAGGTAGACCCTGAAATTGGACCGAAAAACAGGGTCAGTTTCAAAACAGATTTCAAGACAAATAGAGTCGGTTTCTGATTCCAAAAATCGAGAGCCGATTATAACGTGATCAATTTCAGGGTTTAGATCTGGAAACGGCCCACCCGGCTATGCTCATCCCTAGTCAATACATCATCCAAGGCAATAAAAACACAATTAAAAATCTATTCGAAATCCAAGGCAAGATATTGTTCATCGTTTTGGTATTTATTTACTGGCCACCAGACGACAGCTTGGAAGTTAGCTCAAAAAAAAAATATTAAACAAAGACTTTAATTGATTATGGTCATACGTAACTTTAGTACCTAACACACTTTGGGATTAATATTTTTTTTATGGACGTCAATTCAATGTCGCTAAAGAGTCCTTTTTGTGCCAACTCTAAAATTGGTCTTTATCATCCCGATTAAACTAGGATTAGTTCAAAATTCCAAGTAATTTTTTTTTCTCTTTGTCTAAACCAGCAGCGAATCATTTCCTTCTTTTCCAAGTACATCAAAATAAGGGCGCACAAGATTTCGTGTGTGAAAACGATATACATAAAGATCGGAAGACATACACAAAAGATTCATTTCAATTTGATCCCTTGAAAGACACAACTTTGTATAAGTAAAGCACGCAATTTCTTGGCCGAGGAAACCATGATGGCTGAAAACGAACTTTATGTAAACATCAATTGTACGTTCTAACAGTAATGGATATTGTCTTAAGTTTATGCCATATAGGTCTTTTGATGTAGTAATTCTCTGCAGTGCTAGTGACATTGAACTTCCATCATTAGGAATTTTTTTCTGGGATTATTACCAAAAAAGTTCTAAACCTATTGTAACTATACTGTTTTAATTTTTTATTTTTTACGATTCAATCTTAAATCTTTTGCATTTTTGACAATTTATACATCCGGTCAACTTTAATTGCCCAGATCGTAATTTTTTTAATATACTAATTGTTTATGCAATTTTTTTATTATATACTTATCCTTTTTATTTTTTTTTTCTTTTTTCCTTGTAGTCGGATGAATTGATGACAAGCCAGAGGCAAGGGCCAACGAGGTTGGCCTCGCCCAAATCAGGTGAGGCTCAAACTCACTATCACTGGGCAAGGTCGAGCCTCGCCAATGGCCGGCTAGTCGACCCCGCTGGGCCTTACCTCTGGTTGGCCATCGATTCAGTAATTGGCTAGAGGAAGAAGGAGAAGAAAAAAAAGAAAGAAAAAAGAAAAAATAAATTAAATATTAAAAATACTAATAAAATTGTCACGCCAACGCTGACCGAAACAAGTTTACTATATGGATTAAATTGGTACGAATGCAAAAAAAATTTTATGATTGAATTATTAGAAAATATTTTAGGGCTTATTTGACACAATTATAATATATTTATGATTTTTTCTAGAATTTTCTCAATTTTTTTTAAATTGTAAGTTTTTCTTACATGATCGCAACTTTGAAGGTATCTTTAAATGTTAATGACTTATTTCGGTAGGATCTGGACTACTTGAGCATCTTATAGAACGACGGTCCACATCCTCGTCTCTTTCTTCAACGGTTAATTATTTACTTTGTGCTTACGCTGGAAAAAGGATCAACGTTATGTAATTGTAACGATCGACCTTTCCAGTTTCAAAAATCTGTGAAAACCTGCTTTTTCTGTTCTTAATTTTGGACAAAGAAAACTCCCATTCATGCCTTGCACTATGTGGGCATCGTACAACTACATGTCAGCTGATGATTGTGAGTATCAGTCTATCTGCATCGTATAAACCTGTCAAACGGACCTGTCAAACAGGTTGATCGATTTAGGTTTAGATCAATTATAAATATTTTGATCCAAATATACTCATTTAACTTGCTTATAATCCATTTATAGTAATAAAAATCTAATGATTCATATCCATCTGATTCATATTGCTAAACACTTTTATATTTAACACAATTTAGGAAAAACTACCTCTTATAATTTTCTCAAAAAAGTTATGGCTAGAAAACTACAAATTTTTTAAATAATTTTTTAAAATGTATTTTTGACTTTTTGAATTTTGAATTTTTTTTTCCTTTTTCTTCTAAGTCCGACAATGACCGTCATGCCCTTGCCAGCTGCGAGCAAGGGTCTGACTCCTGCCTAGATCTGACAAGGGTCGCGGGCAAGTATTGAGGGCAGAGTAGCTATTTGGGTTAAAAAAAGAAAGAAAGAAAGAAAATAAAGTAAGAAAATAAAAATAATCTATTTATGACACACTTGAGGTTATTAGGTAATTCATTTATGACCCACTCGAGATTATTATTATTATTTGTAAATTGAAGACAATCCATGTATGAACTACATAATTGTATATAGGTTAAATATAGGTTCCAGAAAATTTTGCCACTTCTAGCTGCCAGCGTAATCTCCATCGCACAGATCACTTCTCTCTTTTATCTTTTTTCCCTTCGGGTCGACGCTTAGTTCTTTTATTTAGCTAGATCGATTTTGTTTTTTTATATCTTATTTTGTTGCTTGGTCCATAGAAGATTATCAACCGTGAAATTTCTGCACATACATCCTCCCTTTTTTGTTTTCTTATTTATTTATTTTGTCTTTTAAAACTCAAGTAGATGGATTTTCAACGAAAATGAAGTAAGGCCAATAGAGAAATAGGTAGGATGTCACAGTCGCCTAAGTATTATTGCCATTGATACGCCACAATACATGATATATCGATAAATATTTCAAAAAAAGAATTGACATGTTGAGACATGCAATATATAAAGTGTATATTTTTATTTTTACATAATAAGTAGAAATATTAGCAATGAATTTTTTAGACTTATTCTTCTTCTTTTATTTGGGATTCACTATTAAGTTCCTTTTTTTGGCTAGCTAGATATATTAACCATGGGGTGGCTAGGTATATGGCCCTGTTTGGTTCAGCATTTGACATTAGCATTGGGACTCTAAAGTCTCTTGGCAAATGCAAATGCTATTTGGTTCATTTTTTTTTTACTCATTTTGGGTAGATGCAATTGCATTTCAAATGCTCTCCAAAGGCCTTTAGGCTAAAGTACCTCTGGAGGTACTTTGAGAAGTTACATCTCAAATTCAATTAATTTTTTTTTAAAAAAATTCTCATATTCACTTGTCGCCTCTTGCTCGCGGTTGGCCGCCACCGCAAGTCGCCGCCCGCCCGCAGCCGCCGCCGATCACCGCCACCGCCGATCGCCCGCCGCCGCTAGTCGCCCGCCGCCGCAGCCGATCATCGCCGTCTCCTCCTATCACTGCCCGCCACCCACCGTCGGTCGCCACCGCCGCCACTTTTTTTTGGATAAAAAAAGTAAAAATACTTTACAATATTTATTTTTCACCAAACGGTATTTACGTCAAAGTTGCTTTCAAAAGCGTTTTTAAAAAATATTTTGCCAAACACTACTTATATTTTGGAAAAGGCCTTTAGTCCAAAGATATTTAGATTCACTCAAAGTCTCTTGGCCAAATACTGAACTAAACTGGTCCTATGACCTGAGTATACATATTGTTGATAGATTTATATTTTGACCTTTAATTTATTGAAAATGTTTAAAATTGAATTCATGAGTGTAAAAATAACATATCGAGATACTAATCTCGCGTGCATCTAGTACGTTTGGAGTGTTGACTGTATATCATCACATATCGAATGCGCGTCGAAGTGTTTGACACGACATGAAAGACTTCAGAGATTCTTCATGCTTTCTAGACTTTCGCGGATATATGTTTTACATAAAGAATTGCTTGTTCTTTTGTCAATATTGACATTGACTTCCAGAGAGCATTCGATACCTCGTAAAGTTGTAGGGCCTATCGTTAGGCGGAACGAGGGTTCCGAATGCTACTGATCATCCCTGGGTTGATTATGTCTCTATTCCCAATTTAATTGTCCCTTTGGATACTGTATACGCATTTTTTATTTTTGAGAAAACCTTCAAGGCTTCTATTTTGACTAGATACCAAATTCACCAGACTCAATATATTACTGAGTTACATCCAATTAGACATAAAGGCGACTTCGTTCTTCTTAAGTAAATTAGATCGAGATAAAACTTCAACAGTTAATCAAAACAATACTTTGTTTTCCATTTATCTGTTTGAGATATAATTATCGCAAGAGAAAAGGGCCATGTCAAATTGAAGATTTTAAGGAAATGACTGCTAACTGCTAACCTGGGTTTCGAGGATATAACTGTGATTGATTAAATCAGTCAAAGAAAATACAGATAATAACTATCGAATTCCTTGGAAGATACTATCCTTTTGTATTCTTTTTTTGGGTAAAAAATATTTAACGGCCGCTGAACGTCACTTGAAAGTTCCCAAGGGAAAGATTAAACAAGGACCTCAATTGGTCATGGTCATTCATAACTTTAGTACCTAATCTTTGGGATAAGAGTCTGACGGACGTCAATTTGATGTAACATTAGCTGGATAAAATATTAATGAACGTCATTTGGAGGTCCTTTTCGTGCCAACTCTGCAATTTGTCTTCATCTTTGTGATTAAAATATATGATAAGTTCGAAAAAAAAAAAGTGGTATGATAACTAAGTTCAAAATTTCCTGTTGTGTTAATTTGAATATAATGCGTAAAACCCACCTATTTTTATCTGTCTAAATCAACTGGAAAAATTCATTTCCCTCTTTTCCAAGGACATTAATATACGAGCACACGAGATTTCGTGCGTGAATGACATATATGTAAGAGTAATTAAATGTTAAATCACATTTTCATATAGTAGCTTAACATTTTAGAACAATTGACAGTGATCTCATAAAATCTTACAAATTATCAAAGTAGAAGGTCCGAAATTCAAATTGTTTTGAGCCCCATTTGCCAACACTACTTAAATATGTCGAACATAATTTTGTATAATTGTCAATTAAACAAAGTGCTTGGGTGTCTGGAAAATTCGACGGAACATTATTTTAATATAAATCATCAATGAATTGTCAACAAACTTCTTCGCGGCGAGGCGGGGCGAGAGACGGCAACTGGTGCGAGGACGGTGAGGTGCGACCTTGCCAATACTGAGCGAGGTCGAACCTCGCGAGATTTGTGCAACTCGCGAACTCACCGAGGCTGGGCGAGGGACTGCAAGGTGCCTCAAGGCGGGTGAGGATGGAAAGACCTCGCCATGGCAGGGTGAGGTCGTGCCTCGCCAAATCTAGGTGAGGCGTGACCTCGTCGAGGCTGAGCGAGGGACGTCGAGGCGCAGTGAGGTTGGGCGAGTGATGGCAAGGCGGACAAGGACAAAGAGGTGCAACTATGGCTGGGCGAGATCGTGCCTTGCCAAATCTAGGCGAGGCGCGACCTCCCTATGGCTGGGGGAGGGGCAGTAAGGCACGGCCTCACCATAGTCGGGCGATGTCGTTCCTCACTAGATCTAAACGAGGCTGACCTCATTGTGTTCGTCCTACCTCGTCGCGCTGGAGATAATGAGTCTTCGCCATCCTCACCCTGCCTCGTCGCGCCGAAGGTACTGTTGCAACCCAGTATAGTGTTCATGTTCATCAGATAAAAGGTTCATGTTCATCAGATAAAAGGTTTGAGGATGAAGAACGAAATCTAGTAAAAGTTTGGAGGAGGAAGACGAAGCAAAAAAAAAGTAAACAGAAAAAAGAAAAAAATAATAAATAATACTAAAATTTGTCCACGTCAACTAAAATAATGATAAAATTTGACCATGTCAGCGACAGTTGAGCCACATCAGCGATTTTTGGCCAAAAAAAAGTTTGATTGAAATGATTGAATCGGCACTAATATAACATATTTAGGACTGAATTGGCCTAAAAAAAGTTTAGGAATGGATTGACTTAATTGCAATAGATTTAGGATTTTTTGTTAATTTTTCCAATTGACATCCATTGATGGTTTATCTAGCTAAAGTAACAAGTTTCATCAAATTGACATCTATCATGTTTTTTTTTTAAATGCGAAACAGTAGGCACTCAATTTAAGTTTGACCAATTGTAGTCTTTGTTTAATGTTTTCTTCGGGGCTATCTACAAAGACGTCATTCCGTGGCCATTAAATAAATCCCAAAAAGGAACAAGGCATCTTTGTGATGCAGCCCGTGATGAAGGGAAACGTATTCTCAACCGAGAAGATTAGTCCGCACTGAAATTTGTCGACCCTCTCATCAATAAGGGAAGTCCCGCGGTCAAAGTATAAGTCTTCGAGTCTTGAAATGCGTTTCTAGATTCTAATTGTTTTAATACAATTTTCAGTTACTAGGACTTTTATTACTTTCTAGTTTAGAGGAGTCCCTATGTTAGTCTAGTCCGCATGCCTTTTGTTCTCCATTCTCAGACAGACGAATTTGATTACTAAAAATTATCTTGTCTAATTTCTTTGAACTTTGAAGAGTTCATATCTTTGAAAATATTGGGAGGTTGCAGCAAAAGATTGCCAAGAGAAAGCCTAAATCTGAACCTATTGACATATTCAATTGAACCTACATTCACTCAAAAACTTGAGTCAATGATTTATGAGACAACTTGTATATATTAACTGCTCATATCATATCAATTCTCTAAAATGGGATTTGTCTAACACAACTCGCACGTGTATCATAACAATATTCTCCTCGAGTGTGAGTTTAAGTATTAGGTTTGCTCCCCCTTAATCTAATTATTGTTCCGCACCAACTTATCTCAACTTGTCTCCATCAATGCCCATCGAGCTCGCATTCCTAAACCACATCGTCCACGGACTTGAAAACTGCCTTGAAAAGCAAATTCATTCTTCAAGATATATTTCAACTTGAATTTCCATCAACGTCCATGGGGCTCAGGTTGCTACACTGCAACGCCCTTGATCTGAAAACTGCATTAACCACCAGACTCTTTTCTTGAGATGTTCACCAAACACCAATACTTATTGGGAGTGGGCCACAATATGTATTGGTCACCAATCAAATATCGACTATGATACCATTTGTTGGGAGCCCACAGCAGAAGCTCAATGCACTCGCATAGGGAGATCGCCAAAAGGGGGCCGTGTCTGAGCCCATTAACATATCTAATTGAATCCATCTTCAGTCAAAAACTTATGCCAATGAATTATAGACCAATTTAGATATATTAACTGCTTTATACCTTATTAATTATCCAATGTATGAATTGTCTAACATAAATCACATATGTATCCTAAAAAAAAAATTTAGAAGATATTTCACTCCGTCTTGGAAGAGTTGAAACTTTTTAAAGTCTGCATCCTTAAAGAGCTATAACCATCAATTTAGAAGAATTGATGCCCTATCGTGTACCTTGAAGGCCTGTAATAGCAATCATTGAAGTTCATATCTTCTTCATTCTGTCTATTCACGTAACGATCACTACATCCCATCATCGACATTGCTACAATGCTCATCTCGAAAAACTAAAAAAACGGAAGTTAGTTGTAGATCTATGAGTCCTCGCACTATTGACGTCGGAGTTAGGTCATTCCGACCTGTATTGATAGAGTTACGTCCATTCTCCGAAGATCACGCAAGACTGAAATTTCTGCTTTTCTTCCGATCCTATTGTTTCGCTAGTCATACCAGGAGTGCATCACTTCGAAACGCCGTTATTTATGTTTGTCACATTTGTACACGGGTTAGCACTCAACACTAGGGAGATCATTTCCTTTTTGACATCTCTCTTCCTAAAGCAAACATTAGCTTAAATTCTTCAAATTGATGTAGAGAAAATACAAAATTGGTTTGATTGATTGCTGAAGAATAACCGCGATATAATTGACTGGCAACGAACAAAGTGACTATTGTGTCTAATAATAATATAGAGCTATCTCTTCTAGATCGTGGGCTTCGAACTTTGTGGCTGATATAGAGAGCAGAAAGGGGAGGCTTTTTCCCAAATTTACTGTAAAGCGGGCCCCGTCGGCAGTCCAGCAACCGAGTGGGCCTGGGCTGCGGCCGGCTCGGCAGTCCGACTGCCAAGAGGGCCCAGGAGCCCAGTATTTTATTTTATTTTATTTTTAAATTTCGTGTTTACAATTATAAATGGTTATAATATTTATTTTACTTGTGATTATGTATCTTTTGAAACTTATTTTTATAACATAATTATCAATTATTACTAAAAAAAATGACAATAAAGGGTAAAGTATTGTAGCTGTAGGAATATGTTGAACTGCAGCAATATGTTGGAAACCACGATAATAGATTGATGGAAAACCGCAGCGAAATAGCTTAAAACCGTTTCGATATGTAAAACCGCAATAAAAAAGTAAAAACGAGTAGAGAAAGAGAAAAACTTTAAAAGCGCATATCTCATCGGTCGAGCGTCCGTTTTGGACGAATTTTTTCACAGATTTTTGAAACAGGAAATTACAATTACATAACGTCGATCCTTTTTCCACCGTACGCACAAAGTAAATAATTAGCCGTTGAAGGAAGAGATGAGGATGTGGACCGTCGTTCTATAAGATACTTGCTCAAGTAGTCCAGATAGGAACATCCTAGGAAAATTACAATCCTACCGAAAGAAGTCATTAACATTTAAAGATGCCTTCAAAGTCGCGATCACGTAAGAAAAGCTTACGATTTAACAAAAGTTGAGAAAATCGTAGAAAAAATCATAAACATATTATAATTGTGTCAATTAAGTCCTAAAATTATTTATAATAATTCAGTAATAAATTTTTTATATTTGTATCAATTCAACCCATCTAGTAAACTTTTTTTGGCTAGCATTAACGTGACAATTTTATTAGTATTTTTAATATTTAATTTATTTTTTATTCTTTCTTTCTTTTTTTTCTTCTTCTTTTTCCTCTAGCCAATCACTGAATCGGCGACTAGCCAGAGGCAAGGCCCAGCAGGGTCGACTCGCCGACCATTGTCGAGGTTCGGCCTCGCCTAGTGACGGTGAGTTTGAGCCTCACTAGATTTGGGCAAGGCCAACCTTGTAGGCCCTTGACTCTAGCTTGTTATCAATCCGTCCGCTTGCAAGGAAAAAAGAGAAGGAAAAAAAAAGTATATAATAAAAAATTGCATAAGCTATTAATATATTAAAAAATTACGATCTAGCCAATTAAAGTTGGTCGGATGTACTAAATTGTCAAAAATGCAAAAGATTTAAGACTGAATTGTAAAAAAGAGAGAGATTAAATTAGTACAATTACAATATGTTTAGAAATTTTTTGGTAATAATCCTAAAAAAAAAAATTTACTAATGATGGAAGTTCAATGTCACGAGCACTGCAGAGAATTACCACATCAAAAGACCTATATGGCATAAACTTAATACGATATCCATTACTATTAGAACATGCAATTGCTGTTTATGTAAAGTGTGTTTTCAGCCATCATAGTTTCCTCGGCCAAGAAATTGTGTGCTTTACTTATACAGAGTCATGTCTTTCAAGAAATGAAATTGAAACGAATCTTTTATGTATGTCTTCCGATCTTTATGTATAGTATAAATACGAAATCTTGTGCGCTCTTTTTTTGACGTACTTGGAAAAGAAGGAAATGATTCGCTGTTGGTTTAGACAAAAAGAAAAATTACTTGGAATTTTGAACTAATCATAGTTTAGTCACGATGATAAAGACAAATTATAGAGTTGGCACGAAAAGAACTCTTTAGCGACACTGAATTGACGTCCATCATTTTTTTTTTTAAATCCCAAAAGGTGTTAGGTACTAAAGTTACATAAGACCATAATCAATCAAAGTCTTTGTTTAATACTTTCTTTTGGGCCAACTTCCAAGCTGTCGTTCGGTGGCCATTAAATAAGTACCAAAACGACGAACAATATCTTGCCTTGGATTTCGAAATCGATTTTTTGACCAATTCGGTCAATCACATTTATGTCCTGGAAACCCGGGTCAGCACTCAGTGTCAGCAAGATTCCCCAGCATTTATCCAGTTTTGGACTTTAGTAAAGTGAGCGACAGACTCATGAACAGCGAAAAATGAAGAAAAATCGAATTGCTGTCTTCTAAACCATTTCAAATAATTGATGGTTGAAAAATGGGTCCTTGCAAGGTCCCTAGGCGACGAAAATGGAATGGGTTTGGGCGAGCATGTTAGCCGTTCGATTTTTTTGAGAGGAAGCTGTGGACTGTCGGATGCATTCTATGAGCCACTTGCTCAGGTAGTCAGTCCCCTTAGGAACATTCTAGGAAAACTCCTATCATTCGCCAAGAACAAGTACCTTCAAAGTGGCAAGTACTTAAGAAAAATTATCATTCGTAGAAGTTACTAACGATGGAAAGCTCCATGTCTCGAGCACTCTAGAGAGGTGCGTCTCATATACGAACGTCACCTACTAGCGATAGATAGATTCCTCGCTAACACGAGCACAACGAGGAAATCCGTGATTTCATTGGTAAAATTTATTTACTTTGAGGAAAATCACAACCTCATTTTTTTTCCTCGGCCAAGATATCATACATGTGTTTTATTTATATGATAGTTATCCAAAGTGATGTCTATTTTAAGGAATAAAATTGAAACGAATGTCGTATGTCTGCCTTCAAACTTTTATGTATGTCATTCACACACGAAACATTGCGTGCTCGTATTTTTTAGTCCTCGGAAAAGAATCCCGTTGGCTTAGACAAAGGCCAAACTAGGTGACTTTTTGACGCGGTATATGCAAAATTAACGCAAGTTGGGATTGTGAACCAATCATATTTTAATGACAACAATAAAGACAACTTGCAGATTTGGCACGCAAAGGACTTCCTAGCAATATGAAATGGATGTCCATCCATATTTATTCCTGCTAAAGCCGCGTCAAATTGACGTTCATCAATTTTTTTATCCCAAACGTAGGCACTGAAGTTACGGATGACCAAGACCAATTGAAGTCTTTGTTTAATGTTGGGATAATTACATAAATAGCCTCTGAACTTTAACATAATATGCAATATGATCTCTGAATTTTTAATTTTTTCAATTTAGTTCCTGAACTTTGACAGAAAGTGCAATTTGATCCCTAAACTTTTGATAGTCCCTAAACTTTTAGTGCATGTTCAATCTAGTCTCCAAATTATAAGAAAATGTTCAATATAATCCTTTTGTTAATTTAAGATCAAAGATAACGTTAAACATTCTCATATAGTCCAGGGACTAAATTGAACATTTACTAAAAGTTCATGGACTAAATTGAGCAAGTTAAAAGTTTAAAGATTAAATTACACATTCTGTCAAATTTCACGGATTAAATTGAACAAATTAAAAGTTTAGGAATTAGATGGCATATTTTGTCAAAATTTAGGGACTATTCATGCCATTTTGCATTTAATGTTTTCTTTTGGACTAACTTGCAAGGGTCGGTTCGGTGGCCATTAAATAATTACCAAAATCAAAGAACGGTATCTTCCAAGGGTGCGAATCATTATTTGTGTTTTTGTTGACTCATTCAATCTATCAATTTTGTATCCTCGAAACCCTGATTAGCACTCAGCAGCTTTTTGACATCTCTCTTCTCTCGCAAATTTCATCTTAAAACCTTCAAGTTGACATGACTTTTTTATCTTGCGAAATCGTATTTCAAACCGATAAATGAAAAATAAAACACCGCTTTGATTAACAATTGAAGCATGAATTCGATATAACCGAGTAGATTCCATCTGAAATCTGAAACCTACCCGCTAGTACATGTTTCTCATTTTTCGGAACCTAGAATTTACCTTGTATACTGTGGAACCTAAAACCTACCCAGTCACAGATTTTAAATCCGGTTCTAGCGTACCCATTAAATTTTTTTATCATTAAAAATTTGAAACTATTATGTCCACGATAAATTTATTCACCATTAGTTTCCATTAAATGTTGTTGTCAAATTACTGAGTTAGATTATACTTGACGAATGTACTAATTTGAGATTTTACATCTGTTTGCTACATTTGTACTAATTTGAGTTTTTTAGTAGTACTTTAGCAAAAATTATCGAGAGATAAATTTACTACATGTATGTTAGTTTGGAATTTTTTGTGATTGAAAAATTAATTTGGGGTGAATTTATCTGAGGTGTATTGGTTTAGGAATTTTTTAGATCAAAAAATTAATTTCAGATAAATTTATCATGAATGTACCGATTCGGGATTTTTTATGGTATTGATCCTTGAAAATATTAGTTGGATCATTCACTAACGCTAGCGGTGGCAAGTCGTGCTTGTACTGTATCGATGTAAGGAAATCCTATAAAATATGTCAATTTGAACATGAGATGATGAACTAATTGTGTTGACCCCACTTGAAAGGATGCAAGAGTCGAAATTTATCGAGTTTGCATGACACGATCCATCGTCAGCACAATACCAAATTAACCCATTAATACAACTCCGACATGAAAAATTCAGAGTTTCCTTATAAAAAAATCTAAAAAAATGCAATAATTGATCGCACGAAACATTATCAAACCAAATTAAATAAAGTATTCATAGAATTCAATCAGATCTTTTTTTTTTTATAACTAAGATGTGCGGGCCAACTTGCCCGCAGCTCGATTACTCTTCGGGGAAGACTAGCACAACATTCCACCGCCATAGCTCCCCACTTAAATAATAGGTGCTCATCTGGAAAATCAAACTTGGGACTAGTGCGCCTAACCATACAATTTTAAGTGCGCTCTAACCAACTGGGCTATCCATGTGTGGGTTCAATCAGATATCTTTTACTGCGACTAACTTGAAAAGAATGATATTCGTTAATCTTTTTAGAAAAAAATACCGGTTCTGGTTTCAGATTCGGTTCCGGTTCGGTTCCATAGAGAACGGGGAACTGAAATGTGAATCGGCGATTCCGCGGAACCGAGAATTGGACCCTATATAAGTGGAACCTGGAATTGGGCCGGAATCGTTGATTCGGTTCTCTGATTTTCGGTTCTATCCTGAAATCATGCTCACTCCTACTCTCAACCAAGAAAATCAGTCCGCATTGTTTGGGAGTCGCAATCAAAATACAAGCCTCCAAGTCTTTAAATGCATTTCTGGGTTCTAGTTGTTTCAATACATTTTCCAGTTACTAGGATTTTTATTGCTTTCTAGTTTTCGATGTCTTTACTATTTAAGGGGTCCCTAGTTCTTCTGGTCCGCATGTCTTTATTCTTCATCTATTTCCAAAGTCCGAGTCACTCTGTATAATGCGGAAAGTTATCTGTTATAAGGCAGACGATATTTATTAATAAAAATTGCCTTGTGCATTTCCTTGAGCCTTCAAGAGTTCATATTCTTGAAAATCTAAATGATTTTTCACTCCGTCGAGAGTTTTTCAAAGTCTGCTTTCTTGAAGAATTGCAGCTTTCAATCTAGCAGAGTTAATGGCCTATCAATTTTCTTGGAATCCTGAAAGAACAATCATTGAATTTCCTATCCCGTTCTTCAGTCCGCACATTCCAATATGGATCATTACATCCCATCGTTGATACTGCTACAGTGCTTATCTCGAAAACCTTAAAACACAAAAGTTGTATTCTACGAGTCCTTGAACTATTTCCATTGGAATCTGGTCGTTTCGACCTATATGAACAGAGGTACGTCGATTCTCCTTAGATCGCGCAGAACTTAAATTTCTGCTTGTGTCCGTGCGAAGCCGCTCTCCCGATCCTACTGTTTTGGTAGTCATACCAAGACTGCATCACTTCCGTAGGGTTTCGAATCATCGTTTTATGTTTCGCACATATGTACCCGGGTTAGCACTCAACACTAGCAGGATCATTTCCTTTTTGTCATCTCTCTTCCTAATGCAAGGAAACCTCGCCTTAAATTCCTCATTTTAATATCTCTCCTCTCGCGAAATAGTATCTCAAATTGATATAGGGAAAATACAGTATTGGTTTGATCGATCGTTGAAGTATAACCTCGATATAAATGATTGACAAAGCATACTATCAACTGTTATAGCGATTTTTTTTTTTTTTTTTGACAGTCTTTGAAGCAGGACGCGTTCATTGTCACTATGGTAAAGCTTCATTCTGATGAGTTAAAGCCATTTCTATAAATTCTCAGCTACTCCATTTAGGAGTGTTTCGACCTTGAAGAGGTTAGCAGCTCCAGGACCGTAGTCGGTCATTTCCACGGTCTTCTTGTATTTAGTAGGTTTAGCTTCTAATTCCATTCTGCCACGGTTGCATCTGTAACGAAGTATTCCGATCTAAGATGGATGTTCGTGGATCCAGTTCAGTTTTCAAACATTCCAGGAGTGAATTAAAAGTACCAGTTTTCATTCTTGTGATGGACAGTTCCCGTTCACAAAGCCCGACGCAATGCAATCAGCTTAAAGAACGTCCCCTGTTGCACCCGTGTCCCAGATATTTGGTTCAGATCTCACCCCATTGCCAAAATTACAGTGAAGCTCCTGGTCATTTAAAGCATCGGGGGCATGATAAATTGTCATCGCCCAATGAAGAACGAACACAGAAGGATGCAAATTCGATGTGTAAAGACAATAACTGATTGGACTAACATGTGAGATGGATATAGGCACAACGAACAACAAGAAAGGTCATGATCGCCGCATGATTACTTGCGAAGTATCCACCGTAAACATCCTCTGTTTGTTTGAAGCCTCTGAGGCGTAGTAGACATTACCGAACTGAAGGAAGAAATTACGGACGGTATAACGGTAAGGATTTGCAAGATGATTAGTAAAGGTATGAAGTAAAACAAGGAACGAGTGGCTTACACGATTTCTACCGGGTTTTCTACCGTTGATGGTAATGCTTTCAGCATGATCAATGCCATCAGTCTTCCCTCGGAGAGAGCAATCTTCATGTTAGCGTATCAAGTGATGAACAAAGTTTATATGCATCCATGGAGATTTGTCATCTTCCCATTGATGTCCATGACAAAATATCGAATCGCCAAAATGCAATCAATGAACGCTTAGGCACGATCAGTTTACAGAATCCATCAGATGGTGAATTTCTTTTCTTCACCCTTCTGCATAAATGGGACAACCACATAGCGAAACCACGCCAACTTCAATAGAAGTAGGAGAAAATTATTAGTTTACGCACACAGGCGTAGATTGATACCGTGTCGAGGATGAAGAATCTCCTATTTGACTGTAGACATCTAATATACTTTTGGAGTCATCCTGATCTTTCCTATTCTCATAATGACCACAAGTCAGACAGCTCTGTAGCATTGCATTTACTTGCTCCAACAACTTCCCCCAGCTCCTGGATTTAAGATGGAGAATCATAACACGTCACAGAAGATCCCCATGCAAACTAAAAATACCAGTGAAAGCAGGTAATCTCAATGGAAAAGCGGCAGCTTACCTGCTACATTTACATTTAGAAGCAGACTAGAACCAGATCTTTATCGTGGTGCCATACTTTTGAATCTTCTTCACAATTCTTTCCTGCAGTGCAGTGTCCTAGACCTAATCGTTTTGGTGTCGCTCACATCGAATTGCATTGCATCCACTGTATCCAGTACTATCAAATGTAAATCCTAACTTTAGCCTGTGAAACTTAGTCAGCTTTTTCCTGCTCTTTCCCTTAGGAATGAAGTATCCAGTACTATCAAATGACCGGTCGCGCACTGAAGACTCTGGTGATTCGTGGCTGGCAACCATCCTGATCAAAGCACTCCAGGGATACTATATCAGGGATGTGGATTTCAACTAAGCTTGGGCAATCCTTTACAATCAATTCCCTCAGATGCTCCGAACTTGAAAGGTCCAGTCGTTTAATGTGCTTGCGCCCAGAGATATTCAGCACTTCCAGGGATCTCAAATTTTCAAGGCCTACTATCACATGGAGATTATCTGCCTTTTTAAAATCGAAGCTGCGCAAGTCTGAGGAACTCACGGACTCTACATAGTCAAAGGTGTCGAGGTTGGACAAGGCTGTGTTTGTAGATAGGTTCAACTTTCTTAGGGATGTCAAGGATTTCAGACCATCCAGTTCCTTCAGCCCGTTGCATTGCAAGAGCTCTAACTCCGACAAAGATTTCCACTCGGGAAGAATCGACAACTTTTCCAAATTGGGGCACTTCTGAACGCGGAGCTTCCGTAAGCAGGAGCGAAGCTCTGGGATGCTTCGAAGAGACGTGCAACAGTGAAGGGTGAGCTCCTTTAGATGCAATAGGTGAGAGAGAGACTCCAGCTCGTGGCTCCGACATGTGAGCTGCAGGGATGATAAGCAGGAAGGAGGTTCTGGCAGTGACTGAAGCTGAACACAACCAAGAAAATCAAGGTTTTCGAGAGAAGATAGCTCACGGAAGTTCTCCGGCAAGCCAGAAATCTTTGCTCCACCTAAACGAAGGGTCTTTAGAGAAGACAATCCACTTATTTCTCGAGGAATTTGTCCTTCCAGTTCAGGGCAGCCTGAGGCATGCAACTCCTGCAGGCTTTTCAATTCTCCAATGGCCGTCGGCAACTGTTTTATCTTGCTATGAGAAATCGTAAGAATTTCCAGTTTCGTCAATTTCTTGATGGATTCGGGTAATTCTTCAATAATTGTATGCGACAAGTCCAGCTCGACCAACTCTCCCAAATTCCCAATTGACGAAGGGATCTCTCTCAGCTTGTTGCATCTCTCCAACGACAAGCGCTGCAATTTTCCTTGGGCCTGGAAGGAGACCGCAAATCCTTGTAAGCTCACACAAGCCTTCAAGTTCAGGGTCGACAAACTTAGCAGACCGCTTATCGAATCATCAACTCGAGTCAGGAGACGACAACCCACGGCACTAAGCACCTTCAGCTTCCCCAGAGATCCTATCCAAGGAGGGATTTCTTGTACATCAGTCTCGTCTAGGATCAGTTCCTCCAATGCTTTTAGCTTGCCCAGTTGCTGGGGTAACATCTTGAGAATCCCACAGTACCTCAAGTTCAAGGAAACGAGGCGCTCGAGCTTCCCAATGGAAGGCTTGATTTCCTCCAAGTTCTCGCAACTTTCCAGGATTAGCATCTCTAAATTCTCAAATGCAGAGAGATCAGGGGTGCCCTTCAAGTCTAAGCACCGCGAAAGATTGAGAACTTTCAACCTCTCCGCCTACAGGAAAGAGTTATTTTCCAAGGTTAGATGTTGGAAATAGAATGAACCTCTCCGGCCACAACAGGAAAGAAACATGTTCCCAGATTAGCTGTTGGAGTATAGAATAATTCATCAATGAAATGTAACAAAAGAGAGAACATTCCTTATCTTTACCTTGATTGAGGTCCATCCTCCCCAATTTTCGCTAATATAACCACCTGATAAATTGAGTATCACTAATTTCTCCAAATGAACATTGGTCGCCGCGAACGAATCAGGACAATTCTTCCACTCTAGCCATCTTAATTCAGAAAGTGAATCCTCGTAATCTCCATCAAATTCGACTTTACTCAGATGAAGGAATTTCAGGTAAGGCATTTTCTTAAAGCTTTTTCGCTTCAAGAACATGCTTGAGCCATTTTCATCCAGACGTAATGCCTCAATATGCCGATTTTCCTTCTACAAAAAACCAACAAAAACAATTTTTTTGTAGGGTAAGTAAAATATCAGCACAGGGCATTTCCCGATCTTGACATGAATAAAGTGTCATTACATGCTAGCGTCGTCTACATGTTATTGGGGCCAATGAATGCATTTCCCCCACACTTACAGAGTATATGCGATCTTTTTATTACTATACTATAATGTAATATATCAATTTCACTCGTATGCCACAAATTGTTTCTTTTCCAATAGACAGCTTTTGTGCAGTCCAAGCATTGTCTTTTCGTTTCATTGAAAAAAGAATGAACTTTCAATTGAAAAAAACGCAATTAAGAGAAGAATAATAGACAAAAGTTCTTTTTTTTTTCTGTTAATTGTTTATCAATAAAAAGTTACATTATTTAGCGAAAAAACCTATCAAAGTAGGTTGACAAAAAGTTACAAAACCAAAATTATTGTCTCATGGAATACAGTGAGAGATTGTAAGTCAACAAATAGGAAAGCGAGGTAGAATAACCTTATGTTGTTTTATCAGGTGTTGAAATACTGTGAGTTTTCACCTTTCATATGAATAAACATCATCGATCCAGATATACAGGCAAAGCTTATAATTAAACCAAAACCTTCACTTACTATACGGTTAATTTTTTTTTCTTACCCCCCCCCCCCCCCCCCCCCAAAAAAAAAAAAAAAAGTTAATGTATCTTGAACTGTCCTCCTACATTATATTATGAAAATTGTTAATTTGACTATAACTTGGTCCAAGCGGCAATAGAAGAAAAGCTAAATTCGCAGTCGAAAAATCCAATTTGAATTTTTTTAGAGTGTCATTCTCATATGTGACAAGATAGATAAGAATTTTCCAAATTAATTGCACAGTGAGAGTCAGCCAAATTACCTAGTGTTTTTTCAAGTTAGAAACTAATACAATTATAATTATACACAGTTGACAGATTTCAAGGTGCTTTTTCAATTATGATGATAACATTCCTTGGGTAATAAAAATAAAAACAAACTTTTTTATTTTCTTTGTATCATGCATTTGTATCCGTTGAAAATATGCACAACATATGCTAGAAAATAAATTATAGAAATCATTTTGAAATGTGAAATCAATTACACAAGATCTTAGTACTTCATATTGAATAAAGTCTTAAGTCGATAGCCAATAGTTTTTAGGTTCAAATAATTTAACTGAAATTTTTCTTTTCTTTTCTTTTCTTTTTGCCATAAAGTGGAACCTTTATATATTCGATGATGGTCAATGATAAAGTTCTTGTTATTTGGTCAAAAAATATAAGTTAATCGGCATTAAATTATAGAAAACATTTTTATGCTTTTTGTACTATATTACGATATTATCATACTTAAATGATATTTGAATAAGGAAAATTTCAAACGTGGGCCACGCTAGGATCTTCAACTTGCAATATATAGCAAGGAGAAGTTGCAAAATTGCTAGAAAATGATGTTAGGACAGGAACAGAGCAATATAGATGGAGCTAATAATAGGCAATTTATAATACCTTTTTTCTGAGCCTCGTCAGTGATAATTATTATCAGGAGATGACTTGTGGAATTGTCACGAGTGCAAACTTCCATGAACAAAAGGCCAATAGTGGATGTAGCTTTTACCAAGATAATGCTAACGACATGTTGACACTTATAAAAGATCTAGAGCAGAAGAACAATAAAACTAATAATATGAGGAACTACCATTAGAGAACATGGGAGAGCACAAAATTAGACATGATTGTTACCTCGCTTCGTTGAACCGTTATGGCTTCCTCGTCCCATAATCTGCTACATTTCCAAAACTTTTTATGTGTTGGACGGGCAATAGCTCTACCTAAATCTCTTAAGTGATCATGCATTCTCAACTCATTACTATCATCATCAATTATCAACGAACGGTTGATCAGCGTTTCCAATCTGATTTTTGGGAAATATTTAAGATCATCCCACATGTGAGTGGCAATTCTTTTGTCAATTCCAATAAAAAAGCAAGCTATGTCCAGAAACATTTGTTGTTCCTCATATCCTAAAGAATCGTAACTTATCCTCAAAACTTTTTGTACATCCTCATGAAGCACCTTCTTCAATTTCTCCAACATCTCTATCCATATGCTTATATCTTTGTCTTTGAGAAGTGAACCTACAATCACGAGAGCTAAGGGAAGCCCTCCTGTGGTGTCAGCAATTCTAATAGAAAGAGCCGCAAGTTCTTCTGAAGGTTGTTTCGTGCCAAATGCATGTCTATTAAACAGAAACAAAGAGTCTGTGGGATTCAATTTTTGGAGTTCATGCTCTTTATATTCAGACTTGAAGAGTGACTTATCTCGACATGTAATAAAGATTCTACTTCCCGACCCGCAATTACAAACACCAAGCAATTTATCGAGGTGGTCTTGACAATCTACATCGTCAAGAACAACAAGTACCCTCTTCCCTTCAGAAGCTTGTTGGATATTTCCACTCCCTATATCAGAATGACGCACTGCACGTTCAGAACTTTTTGTTAAATCTGAGACAAGTAGAGATTGAACATGCGTCACATCCTTGCTTTTAATTTTTTCTATAATGTCCTTGATAAAGCTTTGCCATTGAAATTTGACAAAAAGCTCATTATAGATGGTCGTAACTAGAGCTGTTTTACCAACACCGCCGATCCCATGAATCACAATAATTCGAGTTTCGAGAAAAGCAATATCCGCCAAATTCATAACCTTAGCCACATGAGCATCAAATCCAACCAAATCCACGGGAATATATGCTGGAAAATCACGTTGCAGGTGGCACCTTATTGTTTCCACGAGTTCTTCTACTAATTTCCCTTCATGCCTGTCAAACAACACAACAGATGAGAACTTATTAATGGCTCCGCAAAATAAGGATTAAGGATGATAAATAGAAAAATTCTTGCTCCGACAAGGATCCGTAAAACAAGGTAAATAACGTACCCACTATAATCTTCATCTGATTTGTATACTTGCAGTTTAAGAGCTTCTTCGAGCGCTTCCTTCACTTCTTTTTTGAACTCGTCGCCAAATCTTGTATTGCTGTGGAAGGCAGCTCCAAATGGCCCCTCCATTTTCCTCACGTCACTGGTTTTCACCTTGTAAAGTACGGGCAAGACTATTTGTCCTCTGTTCTTATGGCACTTCATTATGCGAATGAGCTCGCGGAGGCACCATTTGCTGCCAGCATAATGTTCCGAAATAACTGGGATTGAAACCTTAGAGTGGTCGATTGCAGTATAAAGACCATCACTAAACGGTTCCCCCATGCGGAGGCCGTCACCATCTCTGAACACGAAGTCTGGATGGAACGGAAGGCCCACTTTTACGAGACTACGGTAGAGGTAATCGGTGAAGCCTTTGCAAGTATCAGGGTGGCTATAGCTTAAGAATACGTAGTAATTGTTTCCAATGGCAGAGGTGGGCGGAGCAGATGGCCCAGAATGACTCATGTTGCTCTTTCAGACCAAGGTCGGAAAGCACAGTGATGACCTTCTCGATTAGAAAGATGATTCGACTATTTTGGATAGGTTTGAGCACAGAATGATTACTGGACTCTCTCTTTGCTACATTTGTAGCGTGGCTGGTGAAGAGGAAGAAGGGGAAAGCGGAAAGGGACGGCATGATTACTCGACCATTCTATATATTTTAATCTCACACAGTACGTTGGTCATTTGGCATATTCCATGTGTGCACACTTGGAATCTGGGGATGCCTTCAAATTGACTCGTAAACAACTCCCTCAGCCATTACCACAAGCATAATAATTTTTAACTAATTATTACTTTTTTTGTTTTGTTTTGTTTTTTTTAGGGAGAGTCTAAAATGTTAGAGTGTGGTCCAGAATAAAATCTCGTGTCACGATTTCTCTTTATTATTTTTGCGTTTTACTTCGTAGTGATTATGCGTTAAATCCTACCATAAAATAGATTGTCAATCACTCCAAAAACTGTTGTATAATCACAATTCTCTTGTTTTTTTCCTTATATATAGACCAGCACTTCAGTTAGCCTGGGCTCCAGATGGGAGGATCGTTTATCGATTATATTGCATTAAAGTCTCTTTTGGCGACAACTTCAGTATTATATTTTAAAGCAAGGGGGAAAAAAAGGAAACAAAAAACGAAATGCACCTAGTAGTTAATCCCCCTTTCAGTTTCACAAATGAGGATCGGCAAAAGCATTCCAAGTCTTTGCTCGAATTTAATACCTTTTGCAATTTCGCATGCGTAGTTAGGTGAATGGCTATTATAAAAAGATGAAGACCACTCACGACCCTAATATAATTATTATTTTTTTGGGCAGAGTCAGTAATTCCATCATCATAATAATTTGTTCTCATGTACATTCAATCCGACAAAATTGGACAAGCAAAATCGTATAAATCATATAGAAATACCATGTTCACACTCAACCACTGCTTGAGACGATCATAACGGGTGTGAAATTGGAAACAATTCCGAACATTACAAGTCGAGTCTATCTCAGAGATTTATATCGTGTTGGATTGTACCCATCATCAATCATCAACAACCAAACAGACCTGAGTTGATTTAGTCTATCTAACGGACATTTATATCATAAACATTTAGGGAATTTTTTTTCCTTCAATTAAGGTTTTCCCAAAAGTGTCAAAATAAATGTCACACGTGGAAATTTTTATCGAGAGGGTTGGAGACATAGCCCATAATGACTAATTGACTCCAGGGAGGCCCGACTGCAACAACTAATTCGTTCTAATAACTATGTTGCTCCTATTGGGGGTGTGTGTGTGTGTGTTTTTTTTTTTTTTGGTAAAGGTAAGCATACTATTAACATTAACCAAGGCGCAATTACACAAGAGAAGAGGGAGCCCGACACTACAAAAAATGGTCCTACACTTGTGATGATACTGAGAATGTCACTACGAGTGCAAGAGTGTTATGGGTCCAAAAAAGAGGGGACTAAGTTCCCAGGAAAAACCGATGAAAAAGGCCAAAATAGCCCGGCCAAAGAGAAGGAAAAAAACAAAACAAAACTATTGGGACGACCCTCTCACTAATCAAAAACTGTCGGATCGATCTCCCAACTAGCTTGTATCCTCCTGTTGCGAGGGATATCTTCAACATGCTTGAACGTCAGCGCCTTATCTTTAACGATCTTCTGTAGGTGCTTCTTGATAGCATGCACAAAGAAGGTTTGGTTCCGAAATAGAATCTCATTTTTTTCTCTCCAAATAATATGGCAAAGGGCGCCAAAGGAGAAGCGGATGATATGTCGGTAGAAGTTTCGGCCACTAATATGCTACATGGCCCAATGCAAGTTGTCACTGCAACACTTGTTGGACCAAGTGAGATTACACTTGGCTGCCCAAAAAGACATAAGGACACCCATGTGGTGATAGCCAAAGCAAAGATGATTGACACTGTCTGGTCTCATTGACAAAAAACACGTGTAGCATCTGGAATACGATTATAAGAAAGCAATAGTATTTGGGTGGGCAATTGGTTTAGCGTGATCAAACATAGGTGAAAAAAGTGCCGGCAGGCCAGAGCCCAATTCCAAATAAAAGAGTGCCACGGCACCAATTGTACTCTCGTTCGAATAGAGCTCTAGGCAGAGGCTATAGAGAAATCACCAGAGGAATGGCCAACCCACACAAAGCGATCTGAACGCGGATGGTCTAGGGTTGGGAGCTGCTCGGGCTAAGACCAAATGGTGATAATGGCTTGTGATGGTTGGCTCGAGTAGGAGAAGAAATATGCTACCGTAGCCTCTCGAGGAATGCCTAACCTATAGATGTCCATGTCCGAGAAGAAGGTGTGAAGGGGCCCTCGGGGATGCCAGTAATCGAACCAAAAAGAAGCAATGCAACCACTACCCAGCCGCCATGTAAAAAGATGTCGAAATTCCAAACGAAGATCGAGAATCTTTTTCCAAGCCCATGAACGAAATGTTGGCCTTGTTGCAATCCAAAAGTTCTTATTCTTCAAGAACGTCGAGTGTATCCATTTGCACCATAGGGATTTCTTATCGGTAAAGAGGATCCATTTGTGTTTCAGCATATCCGGTTACAATCAATAAGCCTGCAAATGCCAAGCCCACCTTCCTCCCAAGGTAGGCATATATCATCCTAAGACACTTTTGCACCACCTGAACCCTGCCCCGGACCTTTCCAAAGAAACCGTCTGAGTATCTGTTCAATGTGGGCTAACACTGACTTTGGGAGCATGAAAATACTTGCCCAATAAACATATATAGCATGAAGAACTGACTTGATAAGCTGTAGTCGACCAGCAAAGGAAAGGAATCGCTGGGTCCAAGATTGTGCTCTAGCTGTTATCGCATTCACCAGTGAGTTGCAATGGTCCTTTCCTAACCTTGATGCGATGACCGGAACTCCAAGGTAACGGAAGGGAAGAGTGCCCTCCTGGAAACCAAGTATTCGACGAATCTGGGCACGAATCTCATAAAAAACCACCTGAGAAAAAGACTTCACTCTTGTTCATATTCGGCTTCAGCCCCGCCCAAGCTGAGAATCTGTCAAGGCCATCCTCAAGCAGGCGTATGGACGCCACGTTTGCCTCAGCAAATAGAAGTACATCATCAGCAAAAACATGAATGAGAGAGCTGGAATGCTTTACACCTCCAGAAAAACTTAAATCCCGACTGTCTTGTCTGAGAAGTCAAGTTACCGGTAAAGATGTCCATAGCAAGAGTGAAGAGATAGGGAGACATTGGGTCCCCCTGTCGAATGCCTCGACCACTAGAAAAGAAGCCATGTAGTTCCTCATTGATAGAAATCAAAAACTTAGGGATGTTGATGTGAATAATTTTTAGTAACGTTTTTATACTTTCTCAATTTTTTTTTTCTCTTTCCTTTTTTTTTCCCTCTCTTTCCTCCACTAGAGGATGGCGGCGGCAAGCCTCGCCAGCGTTGGACAAAAGTACCGATCTGGGCAAGGTCAGCCTTGACCAGCCATGGGAGGCCGACCTGAAGTTGATGAATGCTTGAATGGAAATGGGGGATCAGCAGCACTCTGGATCTCCACCCATTGAGGGAAAGGCTGAAAATTCCCATACCATTTGATTCATTAGAACTGCGGCAACCCTGGGATCTCTTTGGACTTTTATTATTATTATTATTATTCTTTTTCAATCTTCGCCATATATTTTCCCGGAAATTCTTTCCGGCAATTTATGTAAGCACACTGACAATCAAATGACTGAGAAAATAGTTATATCATTGAAGTGAGGGCCGTTTGAAAACTAAGGTGATTGCGATATTGGTTTTCCTAACGAAGCAACATCACTTAAAACGAAGAATGTGAAACCTCATCCTAATATTTTAGGAGATAATTAATTTTGCCCCCATAATATTGTAGCGTTGAGAAATTACATTTGATTTTGAAGGAAACAAAACTACATACTTTGTTGAAAAAACTTTGATTTATACTTTGAAAATTTATTACAAATATATCTCTACATCTTTTGTATTTAATATGTTTAACGTTTTTATTCTAATAGAAGCAAATTCATATACAGAGGCAGACTAATACGAGATAACTATGAAGACATGTATTTTGATCTTCAATCAATCATAGTTGTTTATTTGATCTTATCCTTAATTGCTTAGTAGATTAAATTTTCCTCACTAATGGTGAATTATCTAGTTAGGATTGTATTTCTAAGTTATATTAATTGACCAACAATCACAAAGATATTCTCATATCTTTCTCTATGATGACTCTTGATTGATTGGCAATCACTCCTTAGATAATTTTCCTTATTAGAAGCTTGATTTAATGATTATAGGATTTAATTGTATGGATGAGCAAATCCTCTCAAATATCTGATTCCTCTTATCTTAACGGCTACGCAATCTTTGTTCGATAATCAAGTAGTTTTAGAGAATGATCCTCGATATGATCCAGCAGGAAGCTTGGAGATGAGAAGTGCATGAGAAGCACAAAGTCAAATGTGTAGAGTGGGATAGTTTTGGCAGAAGCAGCACTCGCTTCTATTGGAAGTGTGTGTTCAAGCAATCACATCTTGATGTAGTTTTTCATTTTAATTACTTAGTGGAATCTACCTAGTGTGATGTTAGTGTAGAAGAGTGGACTTAGATTTACCAAAAATCGAATCACTATAATCTATTATGAAATGTGTTCTATTCTCTTATCTACTCACATCTATTTACTATGTGATAGAAGCATTGCACGGTTTTGTTTCAATATATTTGCTCCTATCAGGGTTGAAATTTTTATTTCCGTATTATTTTGTCAAGTTTGATCATAAACATTTATTCACCCCTTATCATCCGTGTTATTGTTGGCAAAACAACATGCACTTGATGCATGTCAGACCCCAAGCTACGAAAAGTCGCAATCCCTCTCCCAAAAAACCGAACTTGCACTTTTGCACGCTTATTGAACCCAATTTTTTTTTTCTCCGATCGAATTTCCGACCAAGAGAGAGAAAAAAAAAACACCGTAACCATTTCCTTTAACGTGCACTGTGCACATTGTGAGGGTTAAATAAGCTAAATGCCTTATATAGTCTAGAATCCTCTACCGAGACACCCTATATTATCCGGGGAAAGTTCTAAAAAAAATTATAAATGTTTTACATTTTTATCAATTCAATCTTAAACCTTTAATTTTACCAATTCAATGCTAAACATTTTCCATTCATGCCAACTAAGTATTAAGTCTTTTACATTTGCACCGATTCAGTCCATTCAATCAACTTTTGTTGGCTGGTGCTAATGTGGATGCCGGCTAATATTGATATGGATAATTTTTAGTAACCTTTTAACACCTTCTGTAATTATTTGTTTTTCTTTGTCTTTCCTTTCTTTTCAATGTATTTCCATTTTTCCCCTCCCTTTCCTTCATCAGCAACGCACTTGCTGGCATTGGGCAAAAGTACGGATCTGGGCGAGGTCGGCCTCGACCAACCATGGGAGGCTAACCCGAAGTTGCCGAACACTTGGATGGAAATTGGGGATCTGCAGCGCCCTTGATCTCTACCCATTTGAGGGAAAGGCCGAAAATTCCTAGATCGTTCGATTCATCAGAACTGCAGCAACTCTGGATCTCTCTGGCTTTCTCCTTTTTATTCATTTTCAATCTCCATATCTTTTCCTGGAAAGTCTTTCCCTGACTCTTCCGTTCTTTCCCGTTTTCTTTCACAGAGCACTCACCGATTTTCCTCCGATTCACACATCGTTCACTGATTTCTCTCCTTTCCTTGCTCGTCTCGGTCTTCGTCGTCGTCTCTATCTACCTTATGCTCCCTTCTTCTATCCTTCCTCCTCCTCTTCCTCCTCCTTTCCAAATTCTTGCCTTGATTGGGTAGGCAAATGGAGAGCGAAACAGGTTGAATTCAAGGCCTACTACTTTAATTCTATGTGAGATTTTATGGGATCATTGTTTTAAAAGTTTAAACTGTTAGAAAGAAATGAATTTTTCCGACTAGTTTAGAAAAAGATAAAAATAGGTAGGTTTCTCGTATTATATTCAAATTAACGCAGCATGAAATTTTGAACTTGGTTCTTATAATGCCACTTTTTTTTTTGGGTCGAACTTATCATATACTTTAATCACAAAGACGAAGACAAATTGCAGAGTTGGCACGAAAAGGACCTCCAATTGACGTTCATTAATTTTTTATCCAGCTAGTGTTGTATCAAATTGACGTCCATCAAATTCTTATCCCAAAGATTAGGTAATAAAGTTATGAATGACCATGACCAATTGAGGTCTGTTTAATCTTTTCTTTTGGGCTAAATTTCTAGTGACGTTCTGCGGCCGTTAAATACTTTTTTACAAAAAAGAAAAAAGACAAAAGAATGGTATCTTCCAAGGAATTCGATCGTTATTATCTGTATTTTTGTTTGACTAATTCTATCGATCACAGTTATATCCTGAAAACCAAGGTCATAGCAAGGTCATTTCCTTAAAATCTTCAATTTAACATGGCTCTTTTCTCTTGCGATAATCATATCTCAAACAGATAAATGGAAAATAAAGTATCGTTTTGGTTAACCATTGAAGTATTACCTCGATCTAATTAACTGAAGAGGAATGAAGTCGCCTTTATGTCTAATTAGATATAACTCGATAATTTATTGAGTCCGGTGAATTTGGCCTCTAGTCAAAACAACAGCAAAATAGAAGCCTTCAAGATTTTGTCAAAAGTAAAGCATGCATACAGAGTATCCAAGGGGGCAATTAACTTGGAATATGATGGGGACATAATCAACTCAGGGATGATCAGGAGCATTTGGAGCCCTCGTTCCGCCTAACGATAGGCCCTACAGCTTTGCGATGTATCCAATGCGGAATGCCCTCTGGAAGACAACGTCAATATTGACAAAAGAATATGCAATTCTTTAGTATAATGGATATATGCGACAGCCTAGAAAGCATGGAGACTCCGAGGGACTCCATGTAGTGTCGAACGCGTGTCGAACACTTTGATATTTCGACACGCATTTGACATGCGATAGATACACAGTCAGCACTTCAAACATGCTAGCGACACGTGAGTCCAACATCTCGACATGTCATTTTTACAGGCACGAAATCAATTGTAAGCATTTTCAATAAATTAATTATCAAAATGTAAATCCATAAAAAAATATATACCCATTCACCCCACAATTAATATATCTAGTTACCAAGGAAAAAAAACTTAATAGTGAATCCCAAATAGAAGAAGAAGAATAAGTGGAAAAAATTCATTGCTAATGTTTCCAACTATTATGTACAAATAAATATACACATTTTATATACAACATGTCTTAATGTATCAAAATTTTATATATTTTTTTAAAAATGATGTAGCGACCTATTGCATCTCATCGTGTCGTGTCGTATCGTGTATCGATGTCGGTTCTACTAGATGACAATGTCATCCTATTTATTTTTCTATTGACCTTACTTACATTTTCGTTGAAAATTCATCTACTTGAGTTTTAAAAGACAAAAAATAAATAAATAAGGGAAAAAAAAAAGAGGACGCAAATTTCGCGGATCTTCCGTGGACCAAGCAACAAAAGAAGATATATAAAAAAAAAAATCTAGCTAAATATAAAGAATTACGCGTCGACCCGAAGGGGAAAAAGATAAAAGAGAGAAGTGATGTTTTTGATGCAGATTATGCTGGCAGATAGGGATGGCAAAATTGTCTGGAACCCATATTTAACCTATTTATATAATGATGTAGTTCATAAATGAGTTGTCTTTAATTTTAAAAATAATCTTGAGTGGGTCATAAATGAATTACCTAATAATCTTAAGTACATCATAAACAGATTATTTTATTACACTTTTTCTTTTTCTTTTTTATTCATAATCTGGCAAGGGCCCGGCCCTCACCCAAATAGCCGTTGCGCGAAGGCCGCGGCACTTGCTCACGACCGGCAAGGGCTTTGCGGCCCTCATCAAATATAGGCAAGAGTTAGGCCCTTGCCCGCAGCTAACGAGGGCATTGCGGCCATCGTCAGACTTAGAAGAAAAAGGAAAAGAAAATAAAAAAAAATATTTAGGACTACTTTGCAAAAAAAAAAAATATTAAAAGAAATTCGTAGTCTTTTAGCCATAACTTTTTTGAGAAATTTATAAGAGGCAATTTTTCCTAAATTGTGTTTAATATAAAAGTGTTTTAGTAATATGAATTGAGTGGGTGTGGACCATTAAATTTGCATTATAATAAATGGGCTACATGCAAGTTAAATGGATACATTTGGATTGAAATATTTATGATCAATTTCAAATCCAACTACCCCTTTGCCAGGTTTACCGGTGACTACGATGCAGACAGACCGATACCTGCACTCATCAACTGATTTGTAGTTGTACCAAACCCACATAGTGCGAGGCACGAATGGAAGTTTTCTTTGTCCAAAAATTGAGAAAAGAAAAAGCAGTTTTTCA
Source organism: Rhodomyrtus tomentosa (assembly GCA_028455895.1). NCBI lineage: Eukaryota > Viridiplantae > Streptophyta > Magnoliopsida > Myrtales > Myrtaceae > Rhodomyrtus > Rhodomyrtus tomentosa. The sequence goes on from JAPCWY010000004.1 coordinate 42,160,423, forward strand.
CATTTTTCTGAAACAGGAAAGGTCGATTGTTACAATTACAAAACCTTTTTGCATTTTTGAGAATTGTTTATGGTTAGAACGTGCAATTGCTGTTTCCATAAAATTAGTAAATGATTCGCAATTGGTTTAGACAAAGAGAAAGTACCTTCAAGATGGAATGGGGTTTCCGTAGCAAAATATTTCGTGGCGGATTGGCTAGCTCAAACTGTGTCCTACCTTGTTGGGTTTTTTCCTTGCCCCGCCCTCTTTGGAATTTTCTTTGCACTGGCGCCCCGGCTTTGGGCCTTTTTTTTTTTTTAAGGACTTTTAAGTTTCGGGAATGAAGTTATCTTTTCAACCAAAAAAAAAAAAAAAAGGGTATCTTCATAGTCGCAAGCACTTGAGAAAAATTTTCATTCGTAAAAGTTACTAACGATGGAAGCCTCCATGTCACGAGCACTCATAGAGAAGTACGTCTGATTTACAAACGTTATCTACTAGCGATAGATGGATTCCTCGCTAATACGAGCACCATGAGGAAATACATGATTTCATTGGTAAACTTTATTTATTTGATGAAAATTACCATTTCATTGTTTCCTCGGCCAAGAAATTTGCACGTGGTTTATTTAAATGATAATTATCCAAAGTTATGTCTTTAAGGGATAAAATTGAAACGGGTATTTCATGTCTGCCTTCAACCTTTTATGTACGTCATTCACACATGAAATATTGTGTGCACTAAATTTTTTAGCCCTCGGAAAAGAAGGAAATGAACTCACCTAATGGTTTAGATGAAGGCAAAATTAGGTGACTTTTTGACGCGGGATATACAAAAATAACACAAGCTGGAATTTTGAACTAATCATACTTCAATGACAATGATGAAGACAAATTGCAGAGTTGGCACGAAAAGGACTTCCTAGCAAATATCAAACGGACGTCTATCAATATTTTATCCCGCTAAAGTTACATCAAATTGACGTTCATCAATTGTTTTTATCCCAAAGAGTAGGCACTGAAGTTACAGATGGCCAAGACCAATAGAAGAAGTCTCTGCTTAATGCTTTCTTTTGGACCAACTCCCAAGGTCGTTCGGTGGTCATTAAAGAATTACCAAAATCGAATGGTATCTTCCAAGGGATGCGAATCATGTTTTGCGTTTTTGTTGACTGAGATTCGATCTATCACTTTTGCACCCTGGATACCCTGATTGGCACTCAACGGGGTCATTTTCTTTTTGACATCTCTCTTCGCTCACAAGTTTCATCTTAAAAAAACCTTCATCCCTCGTTTATCTCGCGAAATCGTATTTTAAATCGATATATGAAAAATAAGGTATTACTTTGATTAAGAATTAAAGTATGATCTCAATATAAGTGACGAAGAATGAAAGTCACTTTTATGCTATAACCTAGTAAATTTGTAACCTGTTGAGTTGGGTGCACACGGCATTTGCAGTGGAGAGAAGGCTAGTGTAACGGGTTAGGCCCATCACGATTTCATTGCATCACTTGCAAGTCCGTTGTGGACACACAATTCTCACGGTCCGCCCCTACAATCCTTGAAAAAGGCGTCTTGCAAGTCTAAGGAGGGCTTAGCCATGTAAACCATCCAAGACCTCACTCCCTAGGCAATGTGGGACGTTATGTTACATGCTTTCCCCCTCAATGGAGATATTATCCGTTGTGGACACAGAGTCCTCACGGTTCGCCCATACAACCCTTGAAAAAGGGGTCTTGCAAGTCTAAGAAGGGCCTAGCCATATAAACCATCCAAGACCTCACTCCCTAGGCGATGTGGGACATTATGTTACATACTTCCCCCCTTAATGGAGATATTATCCGTTGTGGACACAGTCCTCACGGTTCGCCCATACAACCCTTGAAAAATGCGTCTTGCAAGTCTAAGGAAGGCCTAGCCATATAAACCATCCAAGACCTCACTCCCTAGGTGATGTGGGATGTTGTGTTACATACTTCCCCCCTCAATGGCACAGCATCTCCCGTTGTGTTCTTAGTGGCACCAACGAGCGCCCACTGTGGTCCAGCCATTGCCCACTGCGGTCCAGTCATTTGTCTAGTGTTGGCTTTGATACCAACTGTAACAACCTAGACCCACCATGCTTTTGCTGCGTCACTTGTAAGATATTATCCATTTTGGACACACAGTCTTTACGGTTTTGTTCCTTTGAGGGCCGCCCATACAATCCCCGAAAAACGTGTCTTGCAAGTTTAAGAAGGGCCTAGGCATATAAACCATCTAAGACCTCACTGCCCAGGCGATGTGGGATGGGATGTTACAGCTAGGGTTGGCACTTGGCACATGACAAGTTACCTTTGTTCTGCATCTAGTACAAGGCTCATATTTTCTCCTCTACCCCCTTTATTTTCACAAAATTTTCTTCTTCAATTTTCATGGAGGGTAGTTTGAGCGGGATTGTTCCTCCTCACCCCCTTTTAAAGCTATTTAGGATCTCTATTTCCTTTTATTGTTTTTTTTTTCGTTTGAGAGCTTTTTTCTTCCGATTTAATCTAAATCTGGAGGGTTATCTTTTCCATCTCGAGAAGATTTTTATTCCGCTCTAGTCTAAATTTGAGGCTTTTTGCATGTATATTTTTGGGGTTTCACTTTCCTCAGAATTCGTCAGTGAATAAATTCAATTTTAAAGGAGATCTGAGGAACTTCGTGAATATTTCGCTCTCATAGATGTCAGGCATGTGCTCGTTCAACATTTTTACTATGCTTAGTAGGGTTGTGCAACCAGATCAAGTTTATCTAGAACCCAAATCAGACCACCCGAAAGAAAAAGGTCGGAAATTGGCTCCTATTTAAAAAGTTGAAATCGGACTAGGCTTACTTATAACTTGAATGTGGGAATCAATTCCACTTTTCGAGAACTAGTTGAAACTGGTGCGGTTCTCAATTCTAGGTGAAGACTCACCCGGACCGGTTTTAGAATCGATTTTTAGCTATTCTTTTTAGAAAAGAAACCCTAGCCTCACTTGCTAGCCTTCCCTCCCCTCCTATGTTTCGTGTTTCCCATCTCACCGTGCACTCTTTCTCTCATTACCTCCACAATTGGCTTGCTTCTCATTGTCGCCATCATCGATGCTGCAAAGACACAACACAATTTGTCGTCGCCTTTTGTCTCATTGTTGCCAGACTAGCCACCATGGCCTCTCGCTGCCTCTGTTTTGCATCTCGTCGACAACGACGAACCTATCTAGAGCGACGTGAGTTCATCGATACTCATAATATTTTTTATGGAAAAATAAAATCAGAGAAAGAAACAAAAAGAAAATAGATTCTCGTGTAGACTCTAGAATCGGATAAAAAAATAGGGCTGATTTCAAAATGGGTTTCAGGAAAAATTGAGTCGGTTCTAGATTGTAAAAATTGAAAACCGGATCGATTTCAGGGTCTAAGTTTGGATCGTACCCATCCGGCCAATGCTCATTCCTAATGCTCAGATTGGGTCTCGGTGATGTCAAATATAGTCGCGTACTGCCGAACGGCAAATCCAGCAGATGGAGATATAGGTGATTGCTGATTAGTTTGTTTTGTTTCGAAGTTATCTCGGAACTGTCTTGGTTTGCGGTTGAGCTGCCACCTTTCTCTTTAATTGGCCATTGCATTCTTCGAAGCGGGTCAATTTAATTCCTCAGCCGATGCCTTCTTGTGGTCCTCACCGCTCAACTTCGACGTCTGCTCCCTACTGGCCTTGGCAACCACCCCCCACTATTCCTATTGGTTCTCGGGAATAACCATTTCTTTAATGAGAATAATTTACAATGGAAGACAATATAATTGATGTAATTAGAAAAAATAAACTGGCTACTTAACCTGGACGTGGCAAAGTGCTGAGTCGTTGCCTTATTGGCATTATTGATTCCGAAGGGTAAAACTAAAATGAATCTTTTATATCTGCCTTCGATTTGTTATGTACGTCATTCACATATGAAATCTTGCGCCTTCGTACTTTAATGTACTCGGAAAAGAAGGAAATGAATTTTCTCAGTTGATTTAAACAGACAAAATCCGTTGGGTTTCACGCACTATATTCAAAATAAACGCAATTTGAAGTTTTAAACTTGGCTATCATCATACTTTAATCACAATGATGGAGACCCATTGCAGAGTTGGCAAGAAAAGGACACGCCCAACGACGTCAAATTGACCTCAGTCATTTTTTTATCCAGCTAAAGTAGCATCAAATTGACGTCCATTGATGTTTTCTCGTCAAATTGACATAGATCAATATTTTTTAAATAAATTTGGGTACGTACAATTTGAGGTCTTTGTTACCTCGAGGTGGTGATTGGGTTGTTCTGAAACTTTTTCGAATTTTACAAAAAATAAAAAATGATAGGAAAAAGATCAGTAAGCACTCTCTGATTTTTCTCCTATTCACCCCAACCATTGCTTTCTCTCCTTTCCTAGCTCGTCTCGGTCTTCGTCGTCATCTCTATCTAGTTTAGGCACTCCCTTCTTCTATCCTTCCTCCTCCTCCTTTCTTTCCTCCACATTTTTTTTTTTTATCATTTTGGCTCTCCCACTTAGGGGTGTCAATGGGCCGGGTCGAGCCCGATCTCGGCCCGGCCCAAGCCGGCTCGAATGGAGCAGTAGCGCAATTGGGCCGATTTTTTTTTCTTTCCTTTTTTTAAAATTTTTTGAAATTTAAATCAATTAATAAACCCTTAAAATGAAAGAATATAAAAAGTAAATATAAAAATAAAGTAAATTTAAAATAAAAAATAAATATTAAATATAGTTAGGCGGCGGGCTGGCCTGACCCGACCCGGCCCGAGTGCTAAACCCGGCCCAAAAAGGCCCGAAATTTCAAGAAAATTTCGGGCCGAGCCGGGGTAGGCAGCCAGGCGCGGGTACATTTGACACCCCTGCACCCCTTGCATGGGTGACTTGCCCTCATTGGAACTTTTGCTAGAGCCGGTGAAATGGACCCTATGGACCTTAGCTTGTGGAGGAAGAAGAAAAGAGAAATAAAGGAAAGAGAAAAAAATAATTTGAAAAATATTAAAATATTATTAAAATTATCCACGTCAACTTGAGTCGATCGGATAAAGTTGACTACACGGATTGAATATTCACAAAAAAAATGTTTAAAATTGAATCGGCACATACAAAATTTAAAAATAAATTATCATAAATACAAAAGGTTTAAAACTGAATTTACAAAATTTAAAAATTTAGGACTGAATTGACAAAAATGCAATAAATTTAGGATTTTTTTTTTGTAATTTTTGCCTATATTAAAAAAGTATTCTTTAAGTTTATATAGTGAGCATCAATTGAGGATGGATTACTCACATGAAACCCACGTGACTGACATCAGTTGCCAATACCAAGCAATGGAGAAACAAAATAAGGTGGACTTGACCTTAGCGCGTCTTACCGAGCGCATTGCACAGTTTTCGGAATGTGTCGGACGCATGCAAGCAAGAAATACAATATTTTGATTTTGTCATTCCGAGGACAATTTTGTCTTCATCTCTACTTTGGATTAAACGATTCCAATGCACGTGCTTAAGTAATAATTAACTGATGCTTCATTGACTGCGAGCAGTTATCACAACTTTAGTTGATGCCTTCCCTGATTTGAACTGCCCCCATCGAGAGAATCATTGATCTTTCCGAAGCCAAATTATTTATACGCGTTTAATGCTATAAATAAGTTACATATCAAATATAATATAGGGCAAGGGTCTCACAATCTCATGGGTACCCTTCAGAAAAATTTAATTTTGGATTTGGCACACTAAGGACTAAAATGCAAGAATTTTTGTGCAATTAAGCCCCCAGAGCCATAATTGAACAAATCATTGCACCATTGAACCAAAATGTAAAAGAGGATATTGAAGAAACATGTCACAACTCACAAAAAGTGCAAAGGGAAAATAAAATGACTCAAAAGGTATTTTTTTATGCTCAATTCAGGTGCATCTTTGTGAAGGAACATGCAGCCCCGAATTGAATTTTTCCAAATTCAAGAGGTCAAAATGAAAAGGGATTAAAAATAAAAATATTGACTATTTTTTCATATTTATGTGATCTCAAATAGTATTTTTCTTGATTTTTTTGAAAATTTTCCTTTTTTAGAAAAATATCAGAAAATACGAAAAATTATTTTTTGTTCAAAACCGGTTCCTTATGCCAGGACAAGGTTCCAAAGTTGGTTTTCAATTTTATGAGTTTTTATGGATTTTTGATCAATTTTTCAATGAAAATCTGATTAAAATCAAATGTCAACAGCTGCTCTTCTTTAGGAGTGATCTCGTCATAGTTTACTTTCAAAGACAAGGTGATGCCTGAGATTTAATTCACTCGACTGGAGAAATCAAAGCAAAGAGTTGTGACATTAGATTTTCAAATATCTCTACGGGTGGAGCTCATGTCCAAAATAGGGTCTCATGCAGTAGATATGAGAGAAAGGTAGAGAGAGACTTACCTAGCACTTACCTACTTGATGCACGAGCGACGTTTGATGTGAATGGATTCGAGAGGATATCTAAGGGCTCGTCGTCAGAGCATACTAAGGCGATTAAGCTCTGACCTGCATGGTAGATCAAACCATAATGGAATTCATAACTAAAGGATTGAAAAGACAACCTATCCCATTTGTGGAATTCTCTGAGGATTTGATTCGTTTGGTGGATGTTGATACCTGATTTTTGGTCAATCTTTTCCCAGTTTATTTTTGAAAAAAATTCATAAAAAAATTCATAAAAAGTTGAAAATTCATAAAATCAACTTTAGTAACCTTGGCCAAACCTAAGAAACTATTTTTTATTAAAAAATAATTTTTCATATATATATATATATATTTTCATTTTAGGCACTCCCTTCTTCTATCCTTCCTCCTCCTTCTTTCTTTCCTCCACATTTTTTTTTTATCATTTTGGCTCTCCCACTTAGGGGTGTCAATGGGCCGGGTCGGGCCCGATCTCTGCCGGGCCCAAACCGGCTCGAACGGAGCAGTACCGCAATCGGGCCGATTTTTTTTTCTTTCCTTTTTTTTTTAAATTTTTTTGAAATTAAAATCAATTAATAAACCCTTAAAATGAAAGAATATAAAAAGTAAATATAAAAATAAAGTAAATTTAAAATAAAAAATAGATATTAAATATAATTAGGCGGCGGACTGGCCTGACTTGACCCAGCCCGACCCTGCCCGAGTGCTAAACCTGGCCCAAAAAGGCCCGAAACTTCAAGAAAATTTCGAGCCGAGCCGGGGCAGCTAGCCTGGCGCGAGTACATTTGACACCCCTGCACCCCTTGCATGGGTGACTTGCCCTCATTGGAACTTTTGCCAGAGCCGGTGAAATGGACCCTATGGGCCTTAGCTTGTGGAGGAAGAAGAAAAGAGAAATAAAGGAAAGAGAAAAAAATAATTTGAAAAATATTAAAATATTATTAAAATTATCCACGTCAACGTGGCCCGATCGTCTAAAGTTGACTACACGGATTGAATATTCACAAAAGAAAAAATGTTTAAAATTGAATCGGCACATACAAAATTTAAAAATGAATTATCATAAATATAAAATGTTTAAAAATAAATTTACAAAATTTAAAAATTTAGGACTAAATTGACAAAACTGTAATAAATTTAAAATTTTTCTTTTTTTGTAATTTTTGCCTATATTAAAAAAGTATTCTTTAAGTTTATATAGTGAACATCAATTGAGGATGGATTACTCACATGAAACCCACGTGACTGACATCAGTTGCCAATACCAAGCAATGGAGAAACAAAATAAGGTGGACTTGACCTTAGCGCGTCTTACCGAGCGCATTGCACAGTTTTCGGAATGTGTCGGACACATGCAAGCAAGAAATACAATATTTTGATTTTGTCATTCCGAGGACAATTTTGTCTTCATCTCTACTTTGGATTAAACGATTCCAATGCACGTGCTTAAGTAATAATTAACTGATGCTTCATTGACTGCGAGCAGTTATCACAACTTTAGTTGATGCCTTCCCTGATTTGAACTGGTTCCCCCCATCGAGAGAATCATTGATCTTTCCGAAGCCAAATTATTTATACGCATTTAATGCTATAAATAAGTTACATATCAAATATAATATAGGGCAAGGGTCTCACAATCTCATGGGTACCCTTCAGAAAAATTTAATTTTGGATTTGGCACACTAAGGACTAAAATGCAAGAATTTTTGTGCAATTAAGCCCCCAGTGCCATAATTGAACAAATCATTGCACCATTGAACCAAAATGTAAAAGAGGATATTGAAGAAACATGTCACAACTCACAAAAAGTGCAAAGGGAAAATAAAATGACTCAAAAGGTATTTTTTTTTTATGCTCAATTAAGGTGATGTTTGTGAAGGAACATGCAGCCCCGAATTGAATTTTTCCAAATTCAAGAGGTCAAAATGAAAAGGGATTAAAAATAAAAATATTGACTATTTTTTCATATTTATGTGATCTCAAATGGTATTTTTCTTGATTTTTTTGAAAATTTTCCTTTTTTAGAAAAATATTAGAAAATACAAAAAAATATGAAAAATTATTTTTTATTCAAAACCAGTTCCTTATGTCAGGACAAGGTTCCAAAGTTGATTTTCAGTTTTATGAATTTTTATGGATTTTTGATCAATTTTTCAAAGAAAATCTGATTAAAATCAAATGTTGACAGCTACTCTTCTTTAGGAGTGATTTTGTCAAAGTTTACTTTCAAAGACAAGGTGATGCCTGAGATTTAATTCACTCGACTGGAGAAACCAAAGCAAAGAGTTGTGACATTAGATTTTCAAATATCTCTACGGGTGGAGCTCATGTCCAAAATAGGGTCTCATGCAGTAGATATGAGAGAAAGGTAGAGAGAGACTTACCTAGCACTTACCTGCTTGATGCACGAGCGACGTTTGATGTGAATGGATTCGAGAGGATATCTAAGGGCTCGTCATCAGAGCATAGTAAGGCCATTAAGCTCTGACCTGCTTGGTAGATCAAACCATAATGGAATTCATAACTAAAGGATTGAAAAGACAACCTATCCCATTTGTGGAATTCTCTGAGGATTTGATCCGTCTGGTGGATGTTGATACCTGATTTTTGGTCAATCTTTTCGTAGTTTATTTTTGAAAAAAATTCATAAAAAGTTGAAAATTCACAAAATCAACTTTAGTAACCTTGGCCAAACCTAAGAAACTATTTTTTATTAAAAAATAATTTTTCATATATATATATATATATATATATTTTATTTTAGGCACTCCCTTCTTCTATCCTTCCTCCTCCTCCTTTCTTTCCTCCACATTTTTTTTTATCATTTTGGCTCTCCCACTTAGGGGTGTCAATGGGCCGGGTGGGGCCCGATCTCGGCCCGGCCCAAGCCGGCTCGAACGGAGCAATACCGCAATCGGGCCGATTTTTTTTTTCTTTCCTTTTTTTAAAATTTTTTGAAATTAAAATCAATTAATAAACCCTTAAAATGAAAGAATATAAAAAGAAAATATAAAAATAAAGTAAATTTAAAATAAAAAATAGATATTAAATATAGTTAGGCGGAGGATCGGCCTGACCCGACCCTGCCCGAGTGCTAAACCCGGCCCAAAAAAGCCCGAAACTTCAAGAAAATTTCAGGCCCAGCCGGGGCAGCCAGCCTGGCGCGGGTACATTTGACACCCCTGCAACCCTTGCATGGGTGACTTGCCCTCATTGGAACTTTTGCCAGAGCCGGTGAAATGGACCCTATGGGCCTTAGCTTGTGGAGGAAGAAGAAAAGAGAAATAAAGGAAAGAGAAAAAAATAATTTGAAAAATATTAAAATATTATTAAAATTATCCACGTCAACGTAAGTCGATCGGCTAAAGTTGACTACACCGATCGAATATTCACAAAAGAAAAATATTTAAAATTGAATCGTCACATACAAAATTTAAAAATGAATTATCATAAATACAAAAGGTTTAAAACTGAATTTACAAAATTTAAAAATTTAGGACTGAATTGACAAAACTGCAATAAATTTGATATTTTTTTTTTTGTAATTTTTGCCTATATTAAAAAAGTATTCTTTAAGTTTATATAGTGAGCATCAATTGAGGATGGATTACTCACATGAAACCCACGTGACTGACATCAGTTGCCAATACCAAGCAATGGAGAAACAAAATAAGGTGGACTTGACCTTAGCGCGTCTTACCGAGCGCATTGCACAGTTTTCGGAATGTGTCGGACGCATGCAAGCAAGAAATACAATATTTTGATTTTGTCATTCCGAGGGCAATTTTGTCTTCATCTCTACTTTGGATTAAACGATTCCAATGCACGTGCTTAAGTAATAATTAACTGATGCTTCATTGACTGCGAGCAGTTATCACAATTTTAGTTGATGCCTTCCCTGATTTGAACTGGTTCCCCCCATCGAGAGAATCATTGATCTTTCCGAAGCCAAATTATTTATACGCGTTTAATGCTATAAATAAGTTACATATCAAATATAATATAGGGCAAGGGTCTCACAATCTCATGGGTACCCTTCAGAAAAATTTAATTTTGGATTTGGCACACTAAGGACTAAAATGCAAGAATTTTTGTGCAATTAAGCCCCCAGTGCCATAATTGAACAAATCATTGCACCATTGAACCAAAATGTAAAAGAGGATATTGAAGAAACATGTCACAACTCACAAAAAGTGCAAAGGGAAAATAAAATGACTCAAAAGGTATTTTTTTATGCTCAATTCAGGTAATGTTTGTGAAGGAACATGCAGCCCCGAATTGAATTTTTCCAAATACAAGAGGTCAAAATGAAAAGGGATTAAAAATAAAAATATTGACTATTTTTTCATATTTATGTGATCTCAAATGGTATTTTTCTTGATTTTTTTTTGAAAATTTTCCTTTTTCAGAAAAATATTAGAAAATATAAAAAATCTGAAATTTTATTTTTTGTTCAAAACCGATTTCTTATGCCAGGGCAAGGTTCCAAAGTTGATTTTCAGTTTTATGAATTTTTATGCATTTTTGATCAATTTTTCAAAAAAAATCTGATTAAAATCAAATGTCAACAGCTGCTCTTCTTTAGGAGTAACCTCGTCAGAGTTTACTTTCAAAGACAAGGTGATGCCTGAGATTTAATTCACTCGACTGGAGAAATCAAAGCAAAGATTTGTGACATTAGATTTTCAAATATCTCTACGGGTGGAGCTCATGTCCAAAATAGGGTCTCATGCAGTAGATATGAGAGAAAGGTAGAGAGAGACTTACCTAGAACTTACCTACTTGATGCACAAGCGACATTTGATGCGAATGGATTCGAGAGTATATCTAAGGGCTCGTCATCAGAGCATACTAAGGCGATTAAGCTCTAACCTGTATGGTAGATCAAACCATAATGGAATTCATAACTAAAGGAATGAAAAGACAACCTATTCCATTTATGGAATTCTCTGAGGATTTGATTCGTCTGGTGGATATTGATACCTGATTTTTGGTCAATCTTTTCCCAGTTAATTTTTGAAAAAAATTCATAAAAAAATTCATAAAAAAATTCATAAAAAGTTGAAAATTCACAAAATCAACTTTAGTAACCTTGGTCAAACCTAATAAACTATTTTTTATTAAAAAATAATTTTTCACATATATATATATATATATATATATATATATATATATTTCATTTTAGGCACTCCCTTCTTCTATCCTTCCTCCTCCTTCTTTCTTTCCTCCACATTTTTTTTTATCATTTTGGCTCTCCCACTTAGGGGTGTCAATGGGCCGAGTCGGGCCCGATCTCGGCCCGGCCCAAGCCGGCTCGAACGGAGCAGTACCGCAATTGGGCCGATTTTTTTTCTTTCCTTTTTTTAAAATTTTTTGAAATTAAAATCAATTAATAAACCCTTAAAATGAAAGAATATAAAAAGAAAATATAAAAATAAAGTAAATTTTAAAAAAATAGATATTAAATATAGTTAGGCGGCGGGTTGACCTGACCCGACCCGGCCCAACCCTGCCTGAGTGCTACACCCGGCTCAAAAAGGCCCGAAACTTCAAGAAAATTTCGAGCCAAGCCGGGGCAGCCAGCCTGGCGCGGGTACATTTGACACCCCTGCACCCCTTGCATGGGTGGCTTGCCCTCATTGGAACTTTTGCCAGAGCCGGTGAAATGGACCCTATGGGCCTTAGCTTGTGGAGGAAGAAGAAAAGAGAAATAAAGGAAAGAGAAAAAAATAATTTGAAAAATATTAAAATATTATTAAAATTATCCACGTCATCGTGAGTCGATCGGCTAAAGTTGACTACACGGATTGAATATTCACAAAAGAAAAATGTTTAAAATTGAATCGGCACATACAAAATTTAAAAATGAATTATCATAAATACAAAAGGTTTAAAACTGAATTTATAAAATTTAAAAATTTAGGAATGAATTGACAAAACTGCAATAAATTTGAGATTTTTTTTTTGTAATTTTTGCCTATATTACAAAAGTATTCTTTAATTTTATATAGTGAGCATCAATTGAGGATGGATTACTCACATGAAACCCACGTGACTGACATCAGTTGCCAATACCAAGCAATGGAGAAACAAAATAAGGTGGACTTGACCTTATCGCGTCTTACCGAGCGCATTGCACAGTTTTCGGAATGTGTCGGACGCATGCAAGCAAGAAATACAATATTTTGATTTTGTCATTCCGAGGACAATTTTGTCTTCATCTCTACTTTGGATTAAACGATTCCAATGCACGTGCTTAAGTAATAATTAACTGATGCTTCATTGACTGCGAGCAGTTATCACAATTTTAGTTGATGCCTTCCCTGATTTGAACTGGTTCCCCCCATCGAGAGAATCATTGATCTTTCCGAAGCCAAATTATTTATACGCGTTTAATGCTATAAATAAGTTACATATCAAATATAATATAGGGCAAGGGTCTCACAATCTCATGGGTACCCTTCAGAAAAATTTAATTTTGGATTTGGCACACTAAGGACTAAAATGCAAGAATTTTTGTGCAATTAAGCCCCCAGTGCCATAATTGAACAAATCATTGCACCATTGAACCAAAATGTACAAGAGGATATTGAAGAAACATGTCACAACTCACAAAAAGTGCAAAGGGAAAATAAAATGACTCAAAAGGTATTTTTTTATGCTCAATTCAGATGCATGTTTGTGAAGGAACATGCAGCCCCGAATTGAATTTTTCCAAATTCAAGAGGTCAAAATGAAAAGGGATTAAAAATAAAAATATTGACTATTTTTTCATATTTATGTGATCTCAAATAGTATTTTTCTTGATTTTTTTTGAAAATTTTCCTTTTTTAGAAAATATTAGAAACTACAAAAAATATGAAAAATTATTTTTTGTTCAAAACCGATTCCTTATGCCAGGGCAAGGTTCCAAAGTTGATTTTCAGTTTTATGAATTTTTATGCATTTTTGATCAATTTTTCAAGGAAAATCTGATTAAAATCAAATGTCAACAGCTGCTCTTCTTTAGGAGTAACCTCATCAGAGTTTACTTTCAAAGACAAGGTGATGCCTGAGATTTAATTCACTCGACTGGAGAAATCAAGCAAAGAGTTGTGACATTAGATTTTCAAATATCTCTACGGGTGGAGCTCATGTCCAAAATTGGGTCTCATGCAGTAGATATGAGAGAAAGGTAGAGAGAGACTTACCTAGCACTTACCTGCTTGATGCACGAGCGACGTTTGATGTGAATGGATTCGAGAGGATATCTAAGGGCTCGTCATCAGAGCATAGTAAGGCCATTAAGCTCTGACCTGCTTGGTAGATCAAACCATAATGGAATTCATAACTAAAGGATTGAAAAGACAACCTATCCCATTTGTGGAATTCTCTGAGGATTTGATCCGTCTGGTGGATGTTGATACCTGATTTTTGGTCAATCTTTTCGTAGTTTATTTTTGAAAAAAATTCATAAAAAAATTCATAGAATCAACTTTAGTAACCTTGGCCAAACCTAAGAAACTATTTTTTATTAAAAAATAATCTTTCATATATATATATATATATATATTTTATTTTTAATATTTTTTGAAAATAGAAAAATAAATGAAAATTCATAAAATATGGCATTCGAGGCCACAAAAATACACATAAATATCCAATATTTTTCTTTTCTCTAGATTTCAGAAATTCGATTTGGGGCCCTGTATCTTTTCATTGAGCATGATCCTAAATCGAGCCAAAATTTACTATTTGAGTCATTTCTTTTGCAATCTTTGCATTTTTAGAGTCGTGAAATTCAAATTTAGTACCCCACAGTTCAATTTTATCCAATTGCCGCCTCAATTGCGCAAATTGCATGGATTGGGCAAAATTGCACACCTTTATTATAATTAGGTCCCTAGGCTTCAATTGGATCGAAATTAATCAAAATTTACGGACTGCCATGCAAAGGTAAGGCCTCCTCCCTATGTCTTTCAACATTTTGAATCGATTGGTGGAGATTGCTAGATTTGATTTAGCTGTTTAAGGTTCCAGTTGCTCAATTTCAATCTTCAAATCCAATGGACAATTTGGGGATTTTGTTCAATTCGTGATGGAATTTTAGGAAAAATAGCCTTTTTAGACAAAATTGACACCCCCCGTTTCAATTTTATGATTTAATTTGATAAATTCTAAGGATTTTTAGGTTAATTTGAAGAAATCAAATTGACCGTGTTTGTTGGATCAAGTCGGGTCCGACCCAATGACCTGGTCGAACAGTGTCATCTTCCCCAATTGGCTTCCACGCAATTTGAATTTCCAGGCTGAATTCTAATTGTCATATTGAGGACCAATTCGTGGACCAACGACGGAGCTCAGGTATGGATTTTGTTCAGCACCATCGATCGATACCGGTGGCGCCGCCTGATGTCACCAGAGAAACTCTGACAAGGCTAGTCAAGCTCTTGACCCTGCAAAAGTCAACAGAGTATGAAATTTGATTATATCATGTACATTTGAGCTCGACGGAAGGTTTCACGAACTTGGACGGAATCACAACCGATTCCATTACCGTCGACAAGCCGTTTTGCACGTGATGGGGTGTGAATTTGAGTCGATGGATACCCCCTCCACACGCACTAATTTTCGAAATTGCGATACGTAGTCTAGAAGGATTCTAGAAGGGAGAGGAGGCTCATTCAGTTCCACGGATCCAACAGAATTGAGAAAAAGTGAAAAAGGCAGAGAGAGAGAAGCTCTCGGCGACACCATTGTCAAAGCTTTGAGCTCGAGCTGTGCGAGTTCAGCCCAAGCAATCTAGGCCAAATTGTGCCGCGAATCCAGTTCAGAAAACTTTCTTGAGCTTTAAGGAGATGATCACCATCTTCCTCATAGTTCAACGTCCTCGAAAATGGTGAGTCATCTCTTCAACCTTCACTCTGTGCATTCATGGTGGAGCTTGGCCCCGATCTTTATTTTCACAATTAAAGAGGGTGTTTCACTCTTTGAGTTTCACTAACCATGATCGTGGCTTGTTTTTGCATTGATTTCATCTGAATACCTCAAGTCGAACCTCCAAACTGTCACAGTTTGGTCAAACATTGGCCAAGCTATTCTAGCCATTGCGAGCTCAATCGGAGCTCGAGGTAAGTATTATGCACTTCTTGTGATGCTCATATGTGAAGGAATTACGTCGATATGCCTTGTGTTGCTTGCTTGGAATTGCCATGTTCGTACTAGTTCAAGCTTCGATTCTGTTTATTCTATGGATAGAATGCTTTGATTGTTAGATATATTAAAGAGGAGTAGGAGACGAGTCGAATGGGACAAATTTCAGCAAATTTGGTTGAGGTTTGACGTCGACCGGCACTAGAGTATTCGCGGCCGTTCATTCGACGGTCTTGCGAGGAAGAAGACAAAGACCAGTTCGCTTGCACTGACTGGTTAACGTCTGACTTGGTGCTGACATGGCGCCACGTGGCAGTCACGTCAACTGGTCGATTAGTTCTATTAGTTTTAATAAACGAGTAATTGAAAGGTCTAGGTTAGAACGCGTGTAGGAGTGTCAGTCGTTCGATCGGTAATTAGATTTTCGAATATTTAGAAATATGTTAGAAAAATCAAATTAAAAATAAAAAAATGAAGATGGCGTCATTTTGGCGTGTCATCGAGCGGACTTGGGTTTGAGTTTGGGCTGGGTGCCCGGTCCGCGTGGGCTGGGTCGACCCGATCCATACAAATTTTTAATAATAAAAAATGAAAATAATTCAAAAATTCAAAAATTATAAAAAAAATAGAAAACTCTAGAAAATTAAAAAAGGAAAATTACAGAAAAGTTCCTAAAATTTTCAGAAATTCTCAAAAATTAGAATTTGACCACATCTAACTTATCTCGAGAGTTATTTTCCCAATCTTTTGAAAAATGACAATTTTACCCTTTAGGGGTAATTTATCTCCGAAAATTCCTGAAAATTACGAAAGTACCAAAAATTAAGAGATGGATCAGTTTAGGTGGCCAATCCTTCTTCTTGGGTTCTTTTTTCCTTTGAAAATTGACAATTATACCCTTTTAGGGCGAATCGTCTTCGAAACATTTAAAAAAATTCTAAAAAATGCCGAAAATTAGGAGACAGGTCACTTTAGGTGACTAATCATGTTTTTGACACTTTTGATTCTAGATTCCTTCCAAAATGATGATTTTTCCCTTGTTGAAAAATTATCCCCAAATTTTCTCACAATTACGATTTTGCCCCTCATGGGTGAATCATGTCCAAATCACTCCCAAACCCCTAGTTGTGCTGTGATTGACTTTTTCCTAAGTCAATGGGGCTTTATTAGGATTGTCATGCTGATTTGATTTGATTTATCCGCACATTATGATTCCTTGATTTGTGCGTTTCCTTTATTGATTGTGATTGCTAGGGGTAGTTAATCTAGTTTGCACGAACTTCTAGATTTAGAATTCGTGCCCCACTCATCTGTCTGAAATATGAGGTTATAAAATTCAGTCAACTTAGGTACTTGTCACGACCATCTTGAGAGATTCGGGATTCTCGACTGTGGCGAGGGTTAATGGGCCGTCCCATCTAGTCGGACGCGGGCCTCTCACAAGGCCTGTTACCCAAATCGCAATGGAGGTTTACGTGGTCAATCTTCAGTGTGGTCTACTGACATGTGATATGTGTACATGCCAATGAGTCGCCACCAATAGTTTCGTGGATGGTACGATTAGAAATTCTATTGAATAGTTAGGAGCTTCTATTTGATTTTGCAAGAATCAGATAAATGGGATCAGAGACTTAGTTACCCTAACTATCTGAGTTGACGCCCTTTCGGTACTTAGGTTGAATGAATTATCTAATCCTAAGATTTCATGCAAATGAGTGGAGTACGAACCCTAAATCTAGGAATTCATGCAGATAACAGTGGTTACTCTAGTACTCACAGCCAAAAAAAAGAAGGTGCACAAACCAAGGATCCAAGACATGTGGATAAATCACATAAATACAACGTAAGATCCTTAGTAAGGCCCTATTGACCTAGAGGAGTGTCAATCATGGCTTAAGAGTGATTTAGATAAGATTTTCCTTTGAGGGGCAAAATCATAATTTTGAAAAAATTTAGGACAATTTGCCCAAAATGGTAATATTGTCATTTCAGAAGAAATCTGGAGTCAAATAGGGTTGGAAATGGGATTGATCATCCAATCAATCAGTTTCCTACTTTTCGACAATTTTTAGAATTTTTCTAGAATTTTAGACGGCGATTTACTCTTTGAGGGATAAAATCATCATTTTTCAAAAAAGGAACAAGATGTGAAAATTCTGGACAGATGGATTGGCCACCCACCTAACCCATCACTCAATTCTGGCAATTTTCATGACTCACTGAAATAGGTATTTGAGGGGTAAAATCGTCATTTCAGGAAAAAGGATGAGATTCGAAAATCCAAGCAGAAGATTGGCCATCTAACTGACCCTAATCTTAATCTAGCCATTTTCGACCTATCTCATACACAAAGCAAAGTTGATTTACCCTTAAAGGGCGAAATTGTCAACTTCAATAAGAACATAGGAGAAATTCTAAAAATAGAATTGACCAGTTGCCTGTTGTTATTTCTCAATTTTTGAGAATTTCTGAAGTGTTTAGGAATTTTCTATAATTGTTCCTAATTTTTGGGGATTTTCTAGGATTTTATAACATTGTTTAGAATTTTCTAGAATTTTTTCAATTCTTTATTTTTAAAATCATTTTTGGATTTTTTATTAAAAAAATATTCGGACTGGGTTGACCTGATCCACACGGATAGGACCACCTAGCTCAGACCCAGACTTGCGCGTACTACCGTTCCAAAAAGACATCGTTCTTGATTTTTCTATTTTTCTTATTCTCAGTTTGATCCTACTGTCACCAATGGATCATGTGGCTACTCCATGACTATTGGATCTATTAATGGGAATCTATGGCTCAGATTGACAGCCAGTCTAATGAAGTCGTCCGATCTGATTACCTAAGCCTACGGCTGAGATTGAACGACTCGGTTAACCTTAAGCCATCCAATCAAACCGTTTATTATTTTTTATTTTCGAAAGATTTAATTTTATTAGTCAGAGATTTAAGACTGATCCGACGGTTACCGAGCCAACACATGGCCTAACCTAAACCGTCGGATTGCCTAACAGACCGACCTCCGACTCCAATGACTCGGCTGACTAGGCTCACATGTGGACCTATCGCAGCATGACGCCTCATCCTTTGACTCTTTGACTCGCCACGTCATCGTTTTCAACCTCTCGACGCTTACCACAAAATGGACGGCCAAGGTTTCCACACTGTTGATTGGCAGCAAAACCTTGACCAATCGACTCGAATCTTATACCAATCGACTTGTCTACATCTCGCCTACAACATATCGAAGAATCATGCAATTTCGCAGATAGAATCTAGAACAATGAAGCTTACATAGTATAAAGGCATGGCAGTTCAATTACGCGATTCAGAGCATATCATGTCAATTCCTTCACAGATAAGCTTCGAATGAAGTTCGGGATAGTTACCTTCAAGTTCGATTGACCTCGTTTGGGTTAACTTGAGCTAGAGGAACTTTGACATGCTCGGTAATAGCGAAGGGATTTTTGAGGCTGTTTTCGAAGTCTGGGACTGTGAGACAAGTGGCAATCGCTTCCTTGAACTTCAAATGAGCTTCCAATGGCCTTTTTCAGCTTCGATTTGGCTGGAGAAAGCCTAACCAGTGCTTCACTAATTCACACTCCAACCATCGACAATGGCGATGGAAGGCGAGCTCTCTCTCTCTCTCCTCTTTCCCTCTCTCTTTATTCTGTTCCTTTCTCGAACAGAATGAACCATCCTCCTATCCAGAATGTCCCCATTTTGGTTATATCTCCCCTTCCAAAAACTGACCTACACAAGGGAATGAAGGTCGGTGACCTCTGCATGTTTAGTTACGTGCAAAATGATCACCAACGATTGATGATCAACGGTGTGACGCCTTGGAAATTCGACTTTGGTAAAGTGTTTGAATTCAATAAAATGAATTGATATTGTAATTCAGTTAGTAAATTATTTTGGATCGTAAGGACGAAAGAGACGATAATTGGACGAATTCTGGAGTTTCGATCAGGTTAATTTAGGTTTCGAAATTCTTAGTCGCCGTGAATTAAGATTTCAATCCTCATGCTCGAGCCTAATCCCGACCGAGTCTAGCCTACAAAATTACCAAAAATACCCTTTGTCCAGTTTACCAAATTTTCGTTCAGTCTCGATTTGTCAAATTACCTTTTTGCCCTCAATTATTTGCACAAAATGACAAAATGCCCCAAAAGTCTTTGTGGATCCCACTAGCCAACCTCTTCCTCATGTGACCGCTCTCTCTCTCTCTCTCTTGCGGACACCCCCCAGAGCCGAACCTCCTCCTCCTTCCTTGTCCGGCCGTTTTCGCCGCCGCCACTACCGACCACCACCGCCACGACCCTCAGCCCTCCCTTGCCGTCACCCTTGACCCCTTTGCCGTCGTCGATAGGTGTCGGGAGCCGCGAAATCAAGCTGGGAGTCCAGCCCCTGTTCGAACCCCCTAAACCCGAGAACAGCCGGCCTTCCTTTAGCCATTTTCGGCGCCACCGCCGCCAACCACCGTCGGGAGCCGCGAAATCAGTGTACCAACTTTTCATGTCATGAGCTTCAAGCCGAAGCTACGCCGCCGCTGAACGACCGCCGGAGCCGCCGCGAATCGCCCCGAAACTGCCGGTGCCCTGTTTTCATGCCGGTCCGGGTTTCTTCAGATTCTGCCGAAGCGGCCGTCATCGCCACCGCCGATGAACTCCTAGGACCTCTCTCTCTCACCCTTAAGCTCGCGGATGCCGGCCGCCGCGCGTGGTGGCAGAAAATCAACCCGAATCGCTGCCCTATTCTCGGCCGCGCAAGACCCCTACTCCACCCGATCTATTTTGCTGCTGCCTCGGGTCGCCTTCATTCGCTGCCACCGGTGCCAACGGACTCCCCCCGACCACTTGGTACCCCCACCATCAACCTCGAAGTCGGCCGCCACTCGTCGACCTCTGTTTCAGCCGCCTCAGCCTTAAGCCGCCCCCTGCCCTACTCTGGTTGAGTGCCCTGTGCGGGCCAGGTCACACGGGCTGTGGACCGTTTTGGCCTGGGCTGAGCGGCCGAGGGCTTGGGCCGGGTGGCCAAGAGCCTAGGCTGAGTGACCAGGTTCGTGGCCGAGAATTGGGGCCGTTTATCTGAGAAGTTGGCCCGTGATCCATCGTCGCCGATCGTTGTCGCCGCCCACGCCGTCACAGTTGAGACCGTCCCAGCCGACTCAATTTGTGAGTTAATCCTAATCCTTAGTTTGGGCACTAATTGCGCCTAGGATTAGTCGTTTAGACGATTAGAAAATTTAGGTATGCGATTGGGGCCGGTTTAGATAGAAATTGTGATAAAGTTAAATGGCCGATCGATTAAGTTAGTCGATTGATTACTTTGGCTGTGGCAAATTGTGATTAGTTAAAATTGATTGATTGATTGATTTGATTGTGTTCGATCGCGAGCGAGCGACAAGTTAGAGACAAGCGTGCGATCGGCGTTATAACTTGAATTGATTAATAAAGGCATTGTGCGAATCGAGCGTTTTATTGTCTAATCGATTTTGACTGCTCGGGATTGATTGTTGACTTTATTGATTTGGATGTCTTGCTGAAATGTCTGATTGGATGTCCTAATTGTTCACTGAGTGTTCGGTGATCTGTTTTGATCGCCCTCCTGTGATTGCAGTGTCTAATGTTAGACTGCATATGTATATGGCCGTGTGTGAAGTCAAAAGACGTTTTTAGCATGAAAATGGCCTTCGGCCCGATCTTTTACATGCGTAAGTGAGCATCTGGCTTTAACCGAAGATAATGAAATGGGTTGATTGCTGGATGTGTTCTGTATGGTCATATGAGGGAACAATGATGATTTTCCTGGTAAGTTCGTACCGTACCAATATGGTGGAATTAGACGACTTGCCAGTGGCACATCAATTCTGATTCGGTGCTAACTAGCACGGAGGCAGAGTTGATCGGATGCCGGTCGCAGCTTGTGATGGACCGACGTCCTGTTTAGGGATGCCTACTTGCTGGTGTCGTACCAGTTACACCGGAGACACCTCTTGTAGTAGCCGTTGTCGAGAGAAAAGGGACGTAGACCGGTCCTATCGGTAGAATGTTCGATTGCATCAAGGTATTGGATCGCGTTATTTGTGGGAGTCAAATCACGTATTCTTTCGCGTAGATCCTCTCACGTGTCGTGGGCACGGTCATCGTTAATAAATAGACTTGTGTGATGTCTTGTGTGTACTTGAGGATGATATGCTTATTTTCGTGATTGACTGATTGGCTGTGAGCCGAGTCAAGCATTGCATTATTTGTGGCTGAAGCTGACGAGTATGCATGTGGATTGTTTTTATATCGTGACTGTAATTGGATGTTATATGTGGTGATTTGTTATTGTGAGAGTTCTGTTAGGATACTTGGGCGAATCAGTTTCCTAACCGAGCTTAGGCTTGATTTACTGAGATTTATTCTCCACCCGTTGTGGGATAATATTTTCAGGTCCCAAGTGACGAAGCCTCGTGGGCGCCAAGGATTGGCTTTTGGATTAGTCATCTAAAGATGAGAGGTTAGTCTTACTTGACTGAGTATACCTTCGAGACTTTGTCTAATAGCCCCGAAGCATGGGGTTGAGCTTGTACAATAGTAGCTCAGTAGGATTATGTCCTAGCTTCTGTTTTGTATATTTGTTTATTAGTATCCTTTGGTAAAACGTTGTGGTGTTTGATTCCTGCTATTCTATCCCTGTTTGTCTTTATTGTCAGGGAGTTGACACGTTTCCGCATGCGTAATTAAGTGATAGGTCGATAGTGTGCCTGAGACGCTATCTCTATGACCTCGTGGCGATTTGGCAAGGGATGTCGCATGCTCAAGAGTCGAGGCGTCACAGACGGGGACATAATGGTAAACTCAATTAAGCCCTCCGGTGATCAAATTTCACGTGAATTTGATCTTGGTTTGGTCCTGCATTTAAGAGAAGCTGGCCGTGACACATTACAGCATCGTCGGCTCGATTCCGGTGAACCCATGCTGTCGGACCGATCATAATCGATGTTAGCCTTCGCGGTTAACAAAATGCCTCCGTCAATTTTGCGAATTGGAGTTGACTGATCGTTCAATTTTGTGATCAAATTCCAACTGCCATCAGTCAAATTCGTGTGGGAGTCTAAGGTTGAAGATGGTATTGTATGGATTGGTTCGACCGGTATGATCAGTCAGAATCGGTTCAACTTGATTTTTTGCAAAATTAACCATAATTTGTGGGGAATTTTTACAATTAAGCCCCAAAATCGAACTTAGTACATGAATATTTTCTAAAATATGATTTTGCTCAAAAGTTCTTGCCAATTTCTATAAAATCCCCAAATTTATTTTTAATTGGAATTCGGGAATTTGGGAAATTGAGAGCTCAAACGGTCAAATTGGACCAAATCACCCATACCAATCGATTCAGGATGGTGAAAAATATTGGGTAATAGTTTAAATTTGTGATGGAGGTTCTTGAATTAAAAGTAATTTCAATTATGCCCAAATTCAAGGACTAAATTTCAATTAAATATGTAATTTTTCCCAATTCATGCAATTGAATAATTTGCGCAAATAATTGGACTAAATTGCAATGAAGGACAATTAGATTGAATGATAAGACTCTCAAAATGCCAAAATAACAAATTAAAAGACTCAATTGACATTTTTTTTATATCAAATTCAACTATATTTGTAACAAAGGAACATATAAAATTGAACTTGAATTTTGACTTTTTAGGAGGCCAATCAAACAAGGGTATTAAAATAAAAATATTGACTATTTGTTCATATTTTTGTGACCTCAAATGCTATTTTTCTTGATTTCTTATGCATTTTTCTATTTTTCAAAAATACCAAAAAATGAGAAAAATATGAAAAATTATTTTTGGTCAAAAATGATTCCTTGGGATTGAGCAAGGTCACCAAAGTTATTTTTATAATTTTTTTAACTTTTTATGAAGTTTTTATGAATTTTCTAAAAATGAGCTGAATAGACTGATCGAAAATCAAGTGTCGACAGCTGCCCCTCGTGAGAGGTTTCCCTCAAAGACAGGTGACACCTGAGTCTAGATCGACTCAAATGGGGAAAAGAAAAATGAATGCTGACATTCAATCTTTCTTATCCTACTGGTGAACGCTCTGCTCATTCTATTTTAGTTGATGTAAGAGAGAGAGAGTCGAGAGAGTAAAGATATTTACCTGTTAGTCACTTGCTTGATGCTCTTATGGCATGCGTGGTGTGTAGTGGACTTAAGTGAATACCTAGGGACTCGTATATTTGAGAATTCTAGGGCGATTAAGCTTTAGCCCGTATGGTAGGCCAAACCAGAATGAGATCCCTATCTGACAGGAATCTAAGGGTGACGCATTCGTTCTTTAGAGTTTGTCGACAATCTTGATCCTTGGATTCCTATCTATCATAAACCTATGGATGACGCATCTAGTCTTTGGGGTTTGTCTAAGGTTCGCCTTCTATAAGGCTCACCAAGGGGTATGATTCGTCTTACCTTCGAAGATTTGCCATGAATCTATTGAGAAGGTATACCTAATTCTTAGGTTTACCAAAGCGACTGTTCTGGGATTTAGGGATTACCTAGAATCCTACAGAAAGCTGAATCTAAAGGTCGTCTTCTTGACTTGGGAGGCGACATTATGGGATCTGGGGACTCTAAATATCCCGCAGAAAGCTCAAACCTGTAAAACTTTTGTTAACTAGATTCTTCTGGAATTTAGGGTGTACCTGAAATCTAGCAGAATTGAATTTGAGAATTGTCTTTTCGACATGGGAGGCGATATTCTGGGATCCGGAGACTTCAGGTATCCTACAGAAAGCTCCAACCTGCAAAACTTCTATTATCGAGATTCTTTTGGGATTTAGGGGTTACCTAAAATCTCACAGAAAATTGAATCCTTGAATTGTCCGTTTGACATGGGAGGTGACATTTTGGGATCTGGGGACTCCAGATATCGTGCAGAAAGCTCAAACTTGCAAAACTTTTGTTAAAATTTTTTCTGAGATCTGGGGTTACCAGGGATCCTTTAGAAAAACAAGTTTGGAAGCTCTTCATTACAGAGCAAGGCATTCTTCAAGGACTTCGGGCTGTCATGAGTCCTACAGAAGTTTGAACCTGACAGTTCTTTTCTCATTAAGAAAACGTTAGTAATCTTGAGGTGATGATAATTATCAGACTGATCAAGCCTTGTAGCTATAATCGTAGTCATGAAAAGTGGATTATAATGTTGGAGGCTATCCAAAACATTTTGCCACATGCAAAGGTGATAAAAAATTCCTTGTAAGGAAAACTTGGATCGAACAATTTGAAATTTCCAAAAGAGTTTGTTTAAAACATCTTGTTGGAGTATTTTCGTCAAAAATGGCTTCTCACCAATTCTTTCGACAACGGTCTTTTACACAGAAAGCACTCGAATTTCCTACTAACATGTACCTAGGTTTCAGGGCCATCCACAACTTATACATTTTGATTGACCGGGAGGTCTTCCTCGGGACCATAATGTGAGCTTGGACATGGTTTTCAAAGGGGGATTCATTTTTTGAGTCAAGTCTTTTGAGTGTGAGTTTTCATCACCTGCTCCGAGTTTACAAGTCAAGAATTCTGCAAAATGAGAAAGAAATAGTCTTGCGTGTATCTCTTTGAGCTAAGGTATACATTAACCCAAGTGTCTTAGTCGGAAAAGACTATCAAAGGTTGTAACATCGGTAGGATTGGGAACCGAAAAAAAAGCTCGTTTTTGGTCCGTAATCGCGAAGGGTTTAATGCTGTTGATCATTGTTGATTGGTTACCTGTTCTATCCCTTATTGCTGATTCTTCGAAGAACATCTCCAGTCTTCTGAGAATATTACATATTTTGAAAGCGTGTCCTTAGTTCTAGGAGAACTAATCCAACCTTTGAAGGACATTGCTTGTCTTCTTGTCTTTGCTAGTCGGTCATGGCCCAACTGAGGAGTAGACTTTTACCAAATGACTCCAGGCGAGTCTTTGTCGCTCCAGATCTTGTTGGGGATGAAGATATAAAAAAATCTCTTGATTTTCTCAAAATCAACTTCGTGATCTTCAAGCATCTTGATAAAGATCAGTCCTGTTCTTGCCGGATGTCTTGTTTTTTCTTAATGTGCAAGGATTTGATTTTTTCTCGCCTTTTTTTCTTCTTCTTTTGGAACCAGGATCTTTGATGATCGCGTGAGATACGCAACTTGAATCTTATTGCATCTAAACATTTCGGTTCGGAATTTTCTTGTAAATTTTATCTCTTGAACTCTTTCATCCACGGGTGTCTTTGCTGCCTTCGCCTTAGGCTATACAATGATCACCAACTGTGGTTCATGAAATGAATTTGCAGGCTCAAATTGGCTTGTACAAGGAATAAAGAGTGTATAAGATAGAGAAACAAATGTCTCTTCCTCATTCTATGGCACCTGAATCAATGTATATCAATACACGAAGATTGATGTTAGTCCGAGCAAGAAAATTTCTAATCATTTTCCTCCTGATGGTGCTGGAATTACCTCTGTATGACCCCAGAGTGGGATGGTCCTTGACAAGGTTAAAGAACGAAAACCATCGCTCAAAGAGGTTGTCAACAGTTACCTGTAGTGTTTGACGTAGAGAACAAATGCCTCCGTCATCTCAATCCATGTAGCCAATGCGAATGACTCTTACATCTGTAGGCCCAGGTTTTCCTATCTTCACACTCCTCTCATCTCTCAAGTGTGTGTAGGACGTGTGTGGGATAGGTTTACCACTTATATGAAGAAACATCCTTTTTGGATAGTTTAAACAACTTTTGTTTGGAAAAAGTTATCTTGCTTTTCTTCAAAATTTTACCCTCCCAGGGATTTAGGATGCATCGTGCATGTTTATTTCATGTTTGGATAACTTTTGATTCAAATACGCATGCTATGAGTGTAATCAACAAGGAATCTCAAATTCTAAAATCTGGTATTTTCCGAATATATCCGGATTCACGACTATTTTTGTCTCCAAATTGTGTGGGGAAATTCTTCAATACCCTTTTGCCAACTTCAATCTTCACTTATCGTTCCTTAGAGAAAAAGATTAAAAACTCCGATGAGTGCAGATTACTATAGGGAACATATACATTTCATCTGTTTTCACGCTTGGTATCATTCTGCACGCAGTTTTGTTTGGGCGAGTTTGGCTTTAGGTTAGCCTCTTCAAACCCTGCAAAATACAACACATGCTATGTATGTATGGATGCATGATATGCAATGCAATGACCACTATAGCGATTCAGATCATTTCGGAGAATGCTAGATCAACGTCTAAATTCATTTCAGGGATAATACTTCTTCACTACATCGGAATTTATAGGATATCCCAATTCTTCTCCTTCTGAGTTTACAAGAATTAAAGCTCCTCCCATGAGGACTTTCTTGACAACATAAGGTCCCTTATAATTCGGAGTGAACTTGCCTCCCAAATGAGCAGCGTTCGGTAGAATCTTCCTCACAACTAGGTCATCTACCTTAAAATCTCTAGGCCTGACCTACCGGTTAAATGACTTGGTTACTCTTTTCTGGTAACTCTGACTGCGACAAATCACTTTAAGACGTCTTTCATCGATTAGGTTTAGCTGTTCAAATCTGTGTTTAATCCATTCTGCTTTCGAAAGTTTAGCCTCTGATAATGCCCTCAAGGAAGGAATCTCAATTTCCACGGGCATGACAGCTTCCATCCCATATACTAGGGAATAAGGCGTTGCCCTAGTTGAAGTCCGGATGGAGGTTCGATATGCCATTAAGGTGAAGGGTAGCCTCTCGTGCTAATTCCTATAATTCTCAGCGGTCTTGGCCAAAATCTTAATGTTTCTATTTGCCACTTCCATGGCTCCGTTCATCTGTGGGTGGTGAGGAGATGAGTTAAGATGTCGAATACCAAAATGATCCACTAGATCATCGACAATCTTATTGTTCAAATTGAACCCATCGTTCATCATAATCACCTGAGGAACACCATATCAGGAAATTATGTCTCTCTTGATAAATCTCATTACGCTCTTCGCAGTGACATTTGCATAAGAAGTGGCTTCTATCCACTTCATAAAATACTCTATCGTAATTAGAATGAAACAATGATCGTTTGAAACTGTTGGGTTAATTGGCCATATCATGTCAATCCTCCACATAGAGAAGGGCCAATCCTCCGACATCTGGTGAAGCTCATTTGGGGGTGCATCGATGTTGTCATCATATACTTGACACTGATTGTGACATTCTAATTTTCCTGTCATTTCAAGACTCATTAATGAGAAAGTATCTAACGATGTATTTCAATCATATCTCACTCAGATTTGATCAATCTCGAGTCGATTGACCAAAAGGGAAAGGCTAACGTGAGACAAGATATGTGGACCTAAGGAATTCGAATAGCAAATGGCGCTTTGATCATAAGGATTGTTGAGGAGACATTTAGAGCCTTAAAAGGGCGATCTAAGAACGATTAAGGAATACATTGCTAGCGTTATATGATTGGAGCGCAGGTGATGCCGCTTAAACCAATATATAATTTGCAAAATTTTTCTAAATTGCACAGTGACGATCTAGACCATCGGAACTAGTGATAGACCCTCACAATTATATGATAACCAAAGTCGCCATGAATTGATGAGCCCTAATTGTGATATGAATCATAGGGTCGATACGCGAACGTCTGCAAAAGCCGTCCATTAGTTCAGGATAGGCTGAGATCACATTGAATAGAGAAATGTTTCAGAAACAAGTCTTGAAATTTGAAAATGGAGAATCAAAAATTTCAACATTACAATTGCATTGGTCGTCGCCTTATTGAAGGAATTTGGAATCAAAAAAATGGCGTTCCGGACGTCGGGGGTAAAATTACCATTTTGCCCCTCAAGCCCTAGCCTTGCCTATATAATTGGATGAGGGCATTTTGGTCATTGAATCCCCTTTATAGCTGCCGAAAATGGGAAGAAACCACAGCCATTGGATGAGCATTGATTGACCCGTTGGACAAGTGTGAATGGATTAAGATTTGATGTTGATTGAGTCACTTTTAACCTACCATTCAACTCAAGTTGACTCTTGAGAATTGAATAAACCTCTCATCCTCTCTTTCTCTTGGCCGAAACCCCCATTTCTCCTCTGCCAATTTCTTCTTCTTCTTTTTCTTCTTCTTTCCTTCTGTCGAGAGCTGCACCGGCGACCGGATTCTGCTCGCCCGTTCGCTTACTCCGACTGCCACTTTCGGCTACTTCTAGCCACCGAGCCGACCACCTGCTACTTTCTCATCCTCTTGCCGACGTTCTCCAAGTGGAAGCGAGTCATTTGGCCACCTGAGGAGCTCCGGCTGGCCTATCTCCCGAAAGTCGACGGAAACCGTCGTAGCTGGAGGTAAGCCACGGTTTAGGCCTCATAGGACCCCGAAATCTTTGAGGTTTTGACCAAATTTTGTGAACATCTAGGGGACACATAGACTGAGCTATGGTAAAAAGTTTGGGTAAATTTGATAGAGTTTTGACCCCAAATAGGTCTTGT
This sequence comes from Rhodomyrtus tomentosa, assembly GCA_028455895.1. NCBI lineage: Eukaryota > Viridiplantae > Streptophyta > Magnoliopsida > Myrtales > Myrtaceae > Rhodomyrtus > Rhodomyrtus tomentosa. Next base: position 42,189,528 of record JAPCWY010000004.1, read on the forward strand.
GTTTGGAGGACCAGAACTGACCGATAGCAGACCAGGAGGAATTGGAGCCGGTGAGGCTCCCCAACCCTTAGAACTACATGTTAGCAAGTAGATTAGTAGATAAATTAAAGATTTAAGCTAGTTTAAGGGCTGTTAAGTTAGGATATGCACAGAACCGAGTATGCCCTGTTTCGGTTCTGTGCATATCGATTTTATGAGAGGCTGTTGGTATTGAATTGAGCTCTAAATTTATCGTTGAGAAGTGTGAGGATATTAATTGATAGGTCCATGAGGTATATGTTTAGTGGGGTGATGATTTGAGCAAGAAAAATTGATGATTTGATGAATTTCCTTAGGTTGCGCGGCTGAGTTGTTCTTGAGCTATTTAGACCGAATCCTTGGAGTTCTTGGGATGAGATTTTTGTTGGTTTTCACGCAAGGTAAGGGGATTCTAAACCTTTAATAGGAGGATTGGACTCGATTGGGGGTGATTTGTGTGAGAATTGATTGGTTCTTGGAGGTTATAATGTGGTTGTCCAATGTACATCGTAGGAAGTTATAGGGGACTTGATTGTTTGACAATGCTTGTGTCATGAATTGATTGCCGCATTTGTATGTCAAATTAAATTGTCTCGCATGCCATGGATGTGTCGCTCGTCGCATGAGTTGCATTCCAACGTGTGCTATGAAATGAAATGAACTTATGGCATGTCTGAGAAGTTATGACACCCTGAGACGTATGAGACGTGGGGTTGTGTGGATGAATGCCCTGAGGCGCTGAGGCGCGGGGTTTGAATTGAATGGCAGCTTGAGACGTACGAGATGCGGGGTTGAGAAGGCCATAGTCCTGATGCGTTGAAACGTGGGACGGAGTTGAGATGTGTTGACACAAGCCTGGATGAGATTGAAAACTTGATGCATTTACACGGGTTTGTCAATGAGACGGTCTGATGCGTTTACACGGGCCGAGCCTGAAGCGTTCTAAACGCGAGCATAAAAGTGAGGAGGCATGAAAGGGTGGAAGGTATAATATGGCTTGTTTATGTGTGCTTGAACTTAATGACGTAATAAGATGCCTGGATTGCATGCTTGACATCAATGTATTATTTCGTGATAGTTGAATGCCTCTTGTGATTTTGTATAAATTGTTTGTGATCGTATCTGCCTGAGTGGACGGTCAGCCTAACCTAGGGTTAGGACCCACCTTATTGAGATGTATGTCTCACCCCGTTGAGAGGCCCCATTTCTTTTCAGATCCTAGGCCTTGAGCATGTGACTAGTCAGGTTTAGTGACCCAAAGGAGATGTCTGTATATTTTGAGGAGTTCCTTGACGGGCAAGGGACCGTTTATATTAGGAAGTGTACGGTTGTCTGGGTAGATGAGGGTGACAGTAGCTAGAAGCCTCACATGTATGAGGCCTGGTTCAGGAAGATAGGGGACGTTTCCACAGGGTCACTGAAGCCCACTGAGGTACCACATGGGGCGATCCCTAGTTGGTACCATCCCTCTCGAGATTCAGTGGAGGTCGAGGATCGATCGCTGGCTTGAGGAATGGCCCTGAGAAGATCCTGACTCTAGAGGATACCGATGAGGTTATAGTGATTGAGGCTACCGAGGACGATCTGGTAGAGCCATCTGCTGACGAGATGATGGAGGACACCATGGAGGTTTGCTCGAAGACCTTTTTGGAGTACGAGCCCACTGAGAAGGCTGAAGAGGAGACCGACGACTCCAGTAGCTCGACCTAGGAGTTTTTGCTTTTTATGGTCTGATATTTTGATGGTGACCATGATGCATATCACTTTTTGAGAGCAGTTATGATCATCCTTTTGTACCAGCCTCGTCACTCCTATTGACCAGCAAGTCTAGTTGCCATGCTCTTGTATGAATATTTGGAAACTTATGTTTCTATTAGTATTCTCGTTACCCAAGTTCCATTTTATATTTGTACGGAGGAGTTTTTATATCGTCGCTTCCGCGTGCTTTCTATATGATATATCTCTCGATCTGTATGTGAATCCTGAGATCCCGAGAGAGAATTTGTGCTTGCCGGGAGTCGCGAGCTCGTGCTTGGGGGCGCGGGGTGTGACATCCCCGTTTGCTTGGTATCAGAGCAAGGTCAGCTCGATCCAAAATTAATTGAGGATTGGAGTAATAGGTAGGATTAAGTTAGGACAAGGACGGGTAGCGAGACCTTAAGAGGGTTACTAGAATAAGGCACGAGATGCATGGTATATGACTTGGCGCATGTGATTGGCATTTGGCCTTGGCAAGATTGAGGTGATTTATGAGGACGAAATTCAATGTTTAGCGTTGGAAGTCATTTCTAGATTTTGACTTGTTAAGTGAATGAGCATGGCTAACTTTGGTGAACCGTTGGAGTGAACGGAATTGAGAAATAGCCATGAACTACTTATTGAAGTGCCTCTAGAATTGTTGTGTGAAAGGTCGTTGTGATATGACTGTTTTAGTGAGGCATAGTTTGGTAGCTCTGAACTTGATTGGATGAATGAGTTATTAACTCCTTGATGAATTTGTGGTGATCCAGGCTCGGTAGAAACACATAAGGATGGGTAATCCGTCTAGGAGATCTGGAAGGCCCAGGAGCAGAGCCCCTAGCTCTAGGCCGCCTGTGGCAGAAGACCCGAGGATGGACGAAGTACTAAGGGCGCTCGAAAGTATTAGCGACCTCATCCACAGGCAGACCTAGGATAGGGATGCCGCCATAGCCCAAGGGTTAGGAGCTGCAATAGCCACCGTTAATGCCAACAATGGCAACAATGGAGACAATGGAAATAATGGCGACCACGACCAGGGCAATGAGGAGTGAATGCCCATGAAGAAATTATTGTGGCTAGGCAGATGGGCCAACTAGTCGAGCAGTTCATCAAGTTGAAGCCGACCCAGTTTGATGAGAATGGAGATCCCGAACTAACACCGAGGTGGATCGAGAAACTAGAGAAGGCCTTTGGAGTTTGAGGTGCATAGATGAGGAAAATGTGCTGCTGGCGGTGTATCAACTGGAAGGTACCGCGAACGACTGGTGGACTGCCACCAAGAATGGAATCTTTCTAGAAGGAACAGCTGTGACCTAGAATGCCTTCACTACGGCATTCAATAACAAGTACTTCTCGGAGACAGCCAGGGAAAGGAAGCAGGTGGAATTCTTACAGCTGCGTCAGAATCAGCTGACAGTGGACCAGTATGAGGCTGAGTTTTCCAGACTGTCAAGATACGTACCCCGATCGGTAGAGGATCCCCTGGAGAAGGCACGAAGATTTTGGGATGGACTGAGACCTCAGCTTCGTAGCCAGATGACAGCCTTGAATCTGAGGACCTACAAGGAAATCTATGAACGGGGATAAATGATTGAGAGGGATCTAAAGGAGAGAAATGCTGCATCTGGATCGCTGTTTAATTCATTCATGGACAATTGCCAAATTGGTAAGAGATCAATGGCTGGCAATAGGCGCTTCGTCCCTCCCGTAAGGAAGAACATTGTGAAGTCGCCGAACCCCATGAACTGGAGCTATCGCCTCTGTGGCAGAAGGCATGGTAATGGACCATGTCCGGTAAGAACTAGAGCATGCTTCAAGTGTGATCAGATAGGCCACCAGATTAGGACTTGTCCGAACCAAGCTCTAACGAATAGACCTCAAGGACAGCGACTACAGGTTGGACCGTCGGCTGCCACTCTTCAAGTTGATCAGAATCGACCCCTAGCTCAGGGGAGAGTTTATGCAGTAGCCTGCAGGGAGGTAGAAGAAATGCCAGCGGTGGTCACAGGTACAATTTATTTGTGTGACCAAGCTGCATATGCTTTGTTTGATCCTAGCGCAACATACTCATTTGTATCTGCTTGGTTTGCTGATTTGGTTGATATGAAGTTAAAACCATTGAGCGTAAGTTTACATGTCGCCACCCCGTGGAAAGATAATGTGCTGGTTTCGTTGGGCTGTGCTGACTGTAAGATCGTAATTGGTGGTAGTAAGGAGAGTATTGATCTAGCTGTGTTACCCATGTATAATTTTGATGTGATCATAAGAATGGACTGTTGGGTAAACAAGGGGCAGTAGTGGATTGTAGTAGTAGGATAATTCGTCTCTACCCAGAAGGCCGCCCTAGTTTCGAATTTGTGGAAAGTCGAGGAGGGACCTCAATTCCTTTAGTCTCGTCTCTTGAAGTGACAAAGTTAATGACTGAAAGATGTCAGGCTTACTTGGTCGCGATTATGGACACGACTGCCAAGGAGCCTAAACTAGAAAGTATTCCGATAGTGCGTGAGTTTCCTGACATATTTCCTCAAGAGTTACCAGGGTTGCCACTAGAGTGGGAAATAGAATTCATGATTGAGTTAGCTCCCGGAATGGAGCCGATCTCGAAGACATTTTATAGAATGTCCTTATCAGAACTGAAGGAGTTAATGGTGCAAATGCAGGAATTACCGAATAAGGGATTTATTCGACCAAGTACTTCATCGTGGGGAGCGCCGATGTTGTTTGCGAGGAAAAAGGATAGGTCCTTGCGTCTATGCATCGACTATAGATAGTTGAACCAAGTGACAGTGAAGAATAAATACCTACTGCCGAGGATTGATGATTTATTTGAACAATTGCAAAGAGCTGTGGTATTCTCTAAGATTGACTTGAGGACCGGGTATCACCAGTTGAGAATCAAGAAGGAAGAAATACCTAAGACTGCTTTTAGGACAAGGTATGGTCATTACGAATTCACTATGATGCCTTTTGGATTGACCAATGCTCCAGCCTCATTTATGAATTTGATGCATCGGGTGTTTAAGGAATTCTTGGATAGATTTGTCGTAGTTTTTATCGACGATATCCTGATTACTCAAGGAGTAACGAGGATCACGAAGAGCACATGAGGATTGTTTTGCAGACTGTGAAGGAACACTCGCTTTACGCTAAGTTTAGCAAATGCGAGTTCTGGTTGAATAAAATAGCGTTTCTTGGCCATGTGGTATCTGGAGAGGGAATTGCGGTGGATTCTGCGACGATCGAAGCTGTAATGAATTGGCCTAGGCCTACTACGGTCACGAAGGTTCGAAGTTTCTTGGGATTGGCAGGATATTACAGACGTTTTGTGGAGAAATTCTCATCCATAGCCACTCCACTGATGAGATTGATAAAGAAAGAAACGAGGTTCGAATGGACGGATAAGTAAGAAAAGAGTTTCCAAGAGCTCAAGCATTGGTTGACAACCGCACCGGTGTTGACGATTCCATCAGGACTTGGAGACTATGAGATATATAGCGACGCTTCGCTAAAGAGACTGGGCTGTGTGCTAATACAGCATGGAAGAGTAGTTGCCTACGCGTCTCGACAGTTGAAACCGCACGAGATGAACTACCCGACTCATGACTTGGAATTGACAGCGATCATTTTTGCTCTGAAGATCTGGAGACATTATCTGTGTGGCGAAAAGTTTCAAATTTACACTGACCACCAGAACCTGAAGTATCTATTTTCTCAGAAGGAACTGAATATGAGGCAGCGTTGATGGATGGAGCTGCTTAAGGATTATGATTGCGACATAATGTATCACCCTGAGAAAGCAAACAGAGTCGTGGATGCTCTCAGTCGGAAATCGAGCATTGTCTGTCTGCTAGTGAAAGGATGGTCGATGATTAAGGATTTGAGAGATTCTGAGGTTAGATTAGAAGTCCGTCAACTGTCCAGTTTGATGGCCACACTGAGAGTAGAACCTGAGGTCTAGGAAAAGATAAAAGCCTTATAGTCTACGAACCCGAAAATTCAGAAAATCCTAGAAATGGATACGACAAAAAGGAAGACAGAGTTCCAAGTATTAGAGGATGGACTTCTGAAATTTCGAGGGCGTCTGTGTGTTCCAAAGAATGAAGAACTCAGGGAAAGAATTTTATCAGAGGCTCATAGGAGCAATTATAGTATCCACCCCGGAAGCACGAAGATGTATCAGAACTTGCGTCAATATTATTGGTGGAACAGGATGAAAGTAAATGTGGCGAAGCATGTGGCAAAGTGTTTGACATGCCAGCAGGTGAAGGCCCAACACCGTAAGCCTGGTGGATTACTACAACCATTAGAAATCCCTGAATGGAAATAGGAGTACGTAAAAATGGATTTTGTGATGGGACTCCCAAGGAGCCAGAGAGGCCATGATTCTATTTGGGTAGTCGTGGACAGGTTGACTAAGTCCGTACACTTTATCCCTGTACGAAAGGATTTTGCAATGGACATATAAGCCGATTTGTACATGAGACAGATGGTGAGACTACATGGAGTGCCCGTGACGATTACATCAGATAGAGATCCCAAGTTCACGGTGAATTTCTGAAAAAGTTTTCAAGATGCCATGGGAACTCGACTACAATTTAGTACGGCATACCATCCACAAACGGACGGACAATCGGAGAGGACGATTCAGACGCTCGAGGACATGTTGCGAGCGTGCGTAATAGACTTCAAAGGTGGATGGGTGGATCAACTGCATTTGGTGGAGTTTGCATATAATAACAGCTATCAGCAGAGCTTTCAAATGGCACCGTTTGAAGCGCTTTATGGAAGAGCTTGCAGATCCCCGATTTGCTGGGACGAAGTTGAAGAAAGAAGTATTACAGGCCCAGAGTTAGTAGAGCAATCGGTGGAAGCGGTGAAGATAATTCAGGATAGACTAAAGACGACACAGAGTCGTTAGAAGAGTTATACGGATAGACGATGTAAGCCTTTGAAGTTTCAAGTAGACGATCACATTTTCCTTAAGGTGTCGCCGATGAGGAGATTATCCAGATTTGGAAAGAAAGGAAAACTGAGCCCAAGGTACGTGAGTCTATTCGAAATTTTAGAGCGGATTGGTACCTTAGCCTACAGACTGGCCTTACCGCCTAATCTATCCCAAGTGCACAACATCTTTCATGTGTCTATGCTACGGAAGTACGAACCGGACCCGACACACGCGCTGGACTACGAGGTTATAGAAGTGGATGACAGGGTGTCTAACGTAGAGAAGTCAGTCAGGGTCGAAGATCGGAAGGAACAAACTCTAAGGAATAAAACAATTCAATTGGTCAAAGTTGTTTGAGAGCACCATGGAATCGAAGGCGCTACGCGGGAAAGCGAGGAAACGATGAGGCGTCAATACCCCAATTTGTTTGAGTAACTGAGTTTATTGTAAATTTCGAGGGCAAAATTTTTGTAAGGGGAAAGAGTTGTGACTTTCTGATTTTCCAGTCATTTCAAGACTCATTAATGAGAAAATATCTAACAATGTATTTCAGTCATATCTCGCTCGTATCTGATCAATCTCAAGTCAACTGACCAAAAGGGAAAGACTAATGTAAGACAATGTACGTGGACCTAAGGAATTCGAATAGGAAATGGCGCTTTGACCATAAGGATTGTCGAGGGGATATTTAGAGCCATAAAAGGGCGATCTAAGAACGATTAAGGAATACATTGCTAGCGTTATATGATTGGAGCGCGGGTGATACCGCTTAAACCAATATATAATTTGCAAAATTTTCCTAAATCGAACAGTGACGATCAAGACCATCAGAACTAGTGATAGACCCTCACAATTACATGACAACCAAAGTCGCCATGAATTGACGAGCCCTAATTGTGATATGAATCATAGGGTCGATACGCGTAACGTTTGCAAAAGTCGCCCGTCAGTTGGGGATAGGCTGGGATCGCATTGAATAGAGAAATGATTCAGAAAAAAATTTTGAAATTTGAAAATGGAGAATCAAGAATTCCAACATTACAATTGGATTGACCGTCGCCTTATTGAAGGAATTTGGAATAAAAAAACGACGTTCGGGACGTCGGGGGTAAAATTATCATTTTGCCCCTCAATCCCTAACCTTGTCTATATAATTGGATGAGGGCATTTTGGTCATTGAATCCTCTTTATAGCTGTCGAAAATGGGGAGAAACCATAGCCATTGGTTGAGCATTGATTGACCACTTGAACAAGTGTCAATGGATTGAGATTTGATGTTGATTGAGTCACTTTTAACCTACCAATCAACTCAAGTTGACTCTTGAGAATTGAATAAACCTCTTATCCTCTCTCTCTTTTGGTCGAAACCCCCATTTCTCCTCTACCAATTTCTTCTTCTTCTTCTTCTTCCTTCCTTCTGCCAAGAGTTGCACCGGCAATCGGATTCTGTTCGCCCATTCGCTCGCTTCGACCGCCACTTCCGACGACTTTCAGCCGTCGAGCCAATCACCTGCTATTTCCTCATCCTCTTGCTGACGTTCTTCAAGTGGAAGCGAGTCATTTGACCACCTGAGGAGCTCCGGTTGGCCAATCTCCCGAAAGTCGACGGAAATCGTCGCATCTAGAGGTAAGCCATGATTTAGGCCTCATAAGACCCCGAAATCTTTGATTTTTTTTTACCAAATTTTGTGGACATCTAGGGAACACATAGACTGAGCTGTGGTAAAAATTTTGGGCAAATTTGATGGAGTTTTGACCCCAAATGGGTCTTGTGTTTGAAGGGCCAAAACTGACCGGTAGTAGACCTAGAGAAACCGATGCCGTTCAAGGACTTTCCGGCGTCGCCTTGGCTCCAAATTTTAGGTGAGGCTCCCCAACCCTTAGAACTACATTTCATTAGATAGATTAGTAGATAAATTAATGATTTAAGCTAGTTTAAGGGATGTTAATTTGGGATATGCACAGAACCGAGTATGCCCTGTTTCGGTTCTGTGCATACCGATTCTGTGGGAGGCTATTGGTGTTGAAATTGAGCTCCAAATTCATCCTTGAGAAGTGGGAGGATGCTAATTGATAGGTCCATGAGGTGTATGTTTAGTGGGGTGATGATTTGAGCAAGAAAAATTGATGATTGGATGAATTTCCTTAGGTTGCGCGGTTGAGTTATTTTTGAGCTATTTGGACCAAATCCCTGGAGTGCTTGGGAAGAGATTTTTGTTGGTTTTAACACATGGTAAGGTGATTCTACACCTTTGATAGGATGATTGGACTCGATTGGGTGATTTGTGTAAGAATTGATCGGTTCTTGGAGGTTATAATGTAGTTGTCCAATGTACGTCCTAGGAAGTTATAGAGGACTTGATTGTTTGAAAATGCTTGTGTCATGAATTGATTGCTACATTTGTATGTCAAATTTAATTGTCTCGCATGCCATGGATGTGTCATTTATGGCATGAGTTGCATTCGAACGAGTGCTATGAAATGAAATGAATTTATGGCATATCTGAGAAGTTGTGACATCCTGAGGCGTATGAGATGCGGAGTTGTGTGGATGAATACCCTGAGGCGCTGAGGCGGGGGATTTGAATTGAATGGCACCTTGAGGCGTACAAGACGTGGGGTTGAGAAGGCCATAGTTTTGATGCGTTAAAACGCGAGATGGAGTTGAGATGTGTCGATACAGGCCTAGATAAGATTGAAAACCTGATGCGTATACGCGAGTTTGTCAATGAGACGGTCTGATGCGTTTAAGCGGACCGAGCCTGAAGCGTTCTAAACGTGGAATGAAAGTGAGGAGGCAGGAAAGGGTGTAAGGTGTAATATGGCTTGTTTATCTGTGCTTGAACTTAATGTCGTAATAAGATGCCTTGATTGCATGCTTGACATCCATGTGTTATTTCGTGATAGTTGAATGCCTCTTGTGATTTTGTATAAATTATTTGTGATCGTATCTGCCTGAGTGGGCAGTCAGCCTAACCTTGGGTTAGGACCTACCTTATTGAGATGTATGTCTCACCCCGTTGAGGGGCCCCATTTCTTTTCAAATCCTAGGCCTTGAGGATGTGGCCAGTCAGGTTTAGTGACCCAAAGGAGATGTTTGTATATTTTGAAGAGTTCCCTGACGGGCAAGGGACCGTTTATGTTAGGAAGTGTACGATTGTCTGGGTAGATGAGGGTGGCAGTAGCTGGAAGCCTCATACGTATAAGGCCTGGTTCATGAAGATATGGGACGTTTCCACGGGGCTACTGAAGCCCATTGAGGTTTCACGTAGGGCGATCCCTAGCTGGTGCCATCCCATAGACCCCGACTCTGGAGGACACCGATGAGGTTATAATGATCGAGGCTACCAAGGACGATCTGATGGAGCCATTTGATGATGAGACGATGGAGGACACCATGGAGGTTTGTTCGGAGACCTTCTTAGAGTACGAGCCTACTGAGGAGGCTGAGGAGGAGACCGACGACTCCAATAGCTCGACCTAGGAGTTTCTGCTTTTTCTGGTCTGATATTTTGATGGTGATCATGATGCCTATCCCTTTTTGAGAGCAGTTATGATTGTCTTTTTGTGCCAGCCTCGTCACCCCTATTAACTAGCAAGTCTAGTTGCCATGCTCTTGTATGAATATTTGAGAACTTATGTTTCTATTAGTATTCTGGTTACCCAAGTCCCATTTTATATTTATATGGAGGAGTTTTTATATCGTTGCTTCCGCGTGCTTTCTATATGATACATCTCTCGACTTGTATGTGAATCTTGGGACCCCGAGAGAGAATTTGTGCTTGTAGGGAGTCGCAAGCTCGTTCTCGGGGGCGCGGGGCACACTGATGACATGATCTAACATGTTGACTACAATCTGATTCGATGGTCATCCAATAATAATCAAGCCGCGTGATCTTTTTCAAGAGGAGATGACTGTTCATGTGTGGCCCACATATGCCTTCATGGATCTCTTCCATTCGGGTATTCGCTTCTTTTGTGTCTACACATCTGAATAGTACCGAGTCAAACGACCTCTTGTACAAAGTTTGCTCACAGAGGAAAAACTTGGTGGCTGCTTTGGCTATGTATTTCCTGTCTCTGACTTGACATCCTTTAGGGAATTCTCCTTTTAAGAGATAATTCTTAACGTCATGATACCAAGGTTCTCCATCGAATTTTTCCTCGATCATTTTGCAGTAAGCTGTTTTCTCAATTATGCCAGTCCTTAATGGCTCCATTTCTAATCCATTAGCTACCTGTAACATTGAGGCTAATGTGGCCAATGTATCCACAAATTGGTTTTGCATCCTTGGCAAATATTCAAATAATACTTCTTCAAACTGAAGGATCAACTCTTCCAAATATTCATGATAAAGAATGAGTTTCGCATCTTTTGTCCTCCATTCTCGCTGTGTCTGTAGGATAATAAGCATTGAATCTCCATACACCTGCAACTTTTGTATTCTCATAGAGATGGCCAACTGTAGGCCCAAAGCACATGACTCGTATTCTGAGATGTTATTAGTATAAGAAAATGTCAGTTTTGCCGTGACTAGGTAATGCTGACCTTCTGGGGATATTAAAACTACCCTAGTGCTTGCTCTCGATAGATTGACGGCACCGTCAAAATACATGAATCATTTGTCTTCAGTTATGGTTAGGATTTGATCTTCTGTTTTTGTCTCTTCAGGAGATGTGCTGCATTGGGAATTTTCTGCCAACATGTCAACTATTGCTCGTCCCTTTACAAACTTCTGGAGAAAACTCCTAATGTCGAATTCTGACAACAACACTTGCCATTTAGCTAATTTTCCAATCAGAGCGGGCTTCTCCAGGAGGTACTTGTTTGGGTTATTTTCTATCCAATTGAATATGGTGATGTAGCGTATACTACCTTTATCTATGAAGCACCTATACTGTTGCTACACAAGCTCTCTCGACAAGAGCATAGTTCTTTTCAGACGGCGTGAACTTCTTACTCATATAGTAGATAACCCTTTATTTGCCATCCACCGGACCTGTTTGAGCAAGTAAGACTCCCAGAGACTCTTGGCAGACAATCAAATATAAAGTCAGAGGGTGATCCGAGATAGGTGACACGAGCACCGGTGGAGTGGATAGGTAATTCTTGATCTTTTGGAAAGCATGACTGCATTCTGTATCCCAAACCACCTTAGCATTTCTTGAGTAGCTTAAAAATTTGCTTAACCATGTCGATAGTTGGCTGATGAATCTAGCGATGTAATTCAATCTCCCAAGAAGTCTCATCATTTCTTTCACTGTTGAAAGATTCGCTATGTTGTTGATAGATTGAACCTTAGAGGGATCAATTTCTATGCCTCTGCTGTTGACCACAAATCCGAGAAGCTTCCTAGATCTTGTCCCATGTATATATTTATTGGGGTTCAGTCTCAATCTGTATTTGCGCAATTGCTCAAATAATTTTCTTAATACTTGAATGTGATCATGTCCTTTCTTAGATTTGGTGATCATATCATCGACATATACTTTGATCTCCTTGTGGCTCATGTAATGAAACGGAGTTACCATTGCCTTTTGGTATGTTGCCTATAAGTTCTTTAATCCGAAAGGCATAATCTTGTAACAAAAATATCCCCACGGGATGGTAAATGCAGTTCCCTGTCTTCCTCCTTCATCATAATTTGGTTATACTTCGAGAATCTATCCATGATTGAGAATAATTCATATCTTGCTGTACTATCGACCAACACGTCGATATGGGGGAGTGGGAACTCATTTTTTGGGCTCGCTTTGTTTAAGCCTCGATAATCCATGCAAACTCGGACCCTTCCATCTTTCTTCATGATTGAAACTATATTCGCGACCTAGTCCGAATATGGGATTGTTTCAGTAAAACCCACTTTAAGGCTATCTATCAATCGATTTGGAACTATCAATTCAATCCAAAGGCTAGGAATCGTCTGATCCTATGCCGACAGCTTCATTGCATCCTCTTTGATCTTGTCTGATAACTCAGCTTTCATTCGTCTGGTTCCCTGTTTTACTAGCTTAAAACTGGGATCAGTAGGTAACGCATGTTCCACGATGCTGGGGTCTAGACCTGGCATGTCCGCATTCGACCATGCAAAGATATATTGTTACTCTTTGAGCAGTTTAGTAAATCTGAGTGCATCTACTTGAGATAAATGCCCTCTAATTTTTACTTCTTTGATGTTCTCAGCATCTTTCAAATTAATAACTACCGGTTCTTCTGCAGTAGGAAGTACCAATTCCTTGAAGGTATTTCAGTCTCTTCGGATGGTAGCATAGTTTTCATTGTCATCTTCCTCGATATCACAAGAGTAATCATCCTAGTGATCCGAGTCGCACACTAACAATCTGGTGTGCATGTTTGAGATGATATGCCTAAAATATCATGCAAATGGTTAGTTCATATTTCATATCAAGATGCCGTGCGTGAGCATGAGAAATCATTTTGAACAAAATTTCAAAGTGAACAAAGTCACAAACGGAATTAGTCCTCATATCCTTGGATTTCCTCATTCCTAAAAAAATCAATGGAAATTAGGAATCATATGGCAAATCAGGCGTCAAGCTTCACATGTGGAAGACAGGAATCATCATTGGGTTGATTTGTGGTTCCATATGTCCTTAATAAAACTGTTAATATTTTATTGAATGCAAAAATGGACCGCATTATGGAATGTACTGTTGGGACCAACGATCGAAGGTCAAAATGCATTTTCCTATCTCTACCTCAGACAATAGAAATAAAATACAGAAATCAACAATGCAGGAAATTAAATGCAATTAAAAACAAGAGAAAGGTCTCTTTACTCAGAAGCAGTGGCATCATCATCGAGCTACTCTATGATGACATTGACGGAATTGTCTTCAAGAAAGGGATTAGTCAAGTCTGGATCTGATGTGGTCACTATCTCCTCCTCCGCCAACCATTTAGAGTTTTTACAAAAATATTCGTCTAATGGATTATCGAACATTCTCGACCTTCCTTTCCAGACAGATGAACTAACAAAGGAACCTCTTTCCTTGGCTTTGGCTTGGCATCCTTGAGATAGAGCCATTAGTATGATGACCCAAGCATGTTTTATGATCATTAGACTTCAATTGTAATGGGGCGCGGATCCCTTGGCCATACTTGCCTAGACCTTCACTTGGACTAAATTCGTATGTTAGTAGCATCTTGGTTGGCAAAAGGCCAAATTCAGAGATGAAAGGGACTCTCAACTTTGTTCTCGCAGGTGTATGAATTACCGCTACGAGGCTTAGGGAATGATAACCGGCCTCTTGTTTAACTTCTGACTCTATATAGAGGATGGCGATGCTTTGGTAAGCGAGTAGATCCACTTCTTTGTGAACGATAATTAATTTCCCATCGACCACAAATCTTACCTTTTGATGTAAGCTCGAGGGTACTGCCCCAACGGTGTGGATCCAAGGTTTTCATAACAAATATCCGAACGTGCTTGGTAAATCTATCACTTGGAAGTTGATAGAAAATTTGGTTGGGTCGATGAAGACATCCAGCTCAATCTCACCCGCCACTGTCTTTCTCATTCCGTCGAAGGCTCTGATAGTTGCCTTGGAAGTTTGCATCATTTCCTCTTTAACGCCCAAGCTTCTTAATGTGGCCAGAGGACAAATGTTAAAAGCTGATTCGTTATCGATTAATACATGGGCTATTCGCTTCCCATGACAATGAGCAGTGGCGTATAAAGCCTTATCGTGCCCTCGTCCTTCCATAGGAAAGTCTTTGTCTGAAAAACTCAACTGATCCTTTAAAAGGATTGCTCTAACAAAGTCTCCCAGTTGTACTTCATTGATAGTTTTAGGGACATGTACCTCATTTAACACTTTCAGCAGCGCGTCCTTATGTTTCTCAGAGTTGATAAACAAGTCCAATAAGGATATCTAAGCATACATTTTCCTTAGTTGTTCTATCACCTTAAATTCACTAGTTTTGACGATGGATAGGAACTTTTCCGCATCTTCCTTTGATACCTCCTTTTTCTCGGATTCTCCCTCCCTTAGGGTATAAAATCATTCGGATCTCATCACAAAATCTATTTCATCTGTCCCATTACTCTAATGGACTGCCCTAGGAGTCATAATCTTCCACGGGTGGGACCTTTATGGTCACTGTCGTCAGATTGGTTACCTCTAATTTAGATTGATCGTTTGTTTCATCCTCTGATAAACGAATCACAACAGGTTTAACTGGACAATCATCTTCTTAGCTCGGGTTGTCAAGTTGATCAAGTTTGATCACCACGGTCGTTAAAGTTTCGACCATCGCCACATTATTGTCAAAGTCCTCTGAGAAATCTTCATACTCCAACTGGTGATGTCCGTCAGCAACACTTGATTCCATTGAAGTTACAAAATTCAGCTGCTTTCTCACTTTTTCGAATAGTTTGGTCAAGCTTTGCCACTAAGCTCTTAATTTCTCCATCCTACCATCCCAGTTTTGGACTTGAACATAGTGTTCTATGCAGAGTGTAGCATTTATTGTTTGAGAGTGGCTGCATGTTGCCAATCGAAGTGGCATATCTTCTGTCTCTCATGAGAGATCATTTACTTTCTCTTCAATGCGCAGGAAATGCTCCGACATCACTTGGTTGAGCGACGATTCAGATTCTCCTAAAAGAGGCTCAATCACATCTTCCATGACCTCTGGTTGAATAGGATCATCCATACCCCCCATCCATCGGGTATAATATCCTCTATTTTCTGAAAGAAGCTGGGAGGAGCAAAGTATTTCACTTTAAAGTTGTATTCTCCAAAATCCTTGCCTAAATTATCTACAAGTTCGCCTCTTTCTAGGGATTCAGTCATAAATCTACGATCAGCCAGACTTCGCTTGGTGGCTTCCAGTTCATCTTCGTCTAGTTCTTCTTCCGGTTTCATGATTAATTCTACATCACCTACCAAACTCTCATGAGGAGTGCTCCACACATTTCCTTGTTTGGTTTCGACTATAAACTGATTCCAATTCAAGTTCACAAAGGCATGAGTTCCTTTAAACGACTCGTCAATGGCGTCTACGATTATCCCTAGGCTCATCAGCTTAGCGATGCATAGCTTTTTCCTTTCGATTGACATCTCTCCTTCTTGTGAGTATGAGGATACTATAGCCAGGATGTCAGTCAACCTTTAGACGTATACGGCTTTCTTCCTCGTCGATTGTGAATCATCCCAACCACTTGATGGCCGGGAAGCGGGTTCTCTTGTAAATTCGGGGCCACATCGTCAAATTTCAGGATTTGATTATCGATGAGGGCTTGTACCTTTAGCTTTAGGATATAACAATTGTCTACATTATGCCCCCTTTCGCCCATATGATAAGCGCAAGTTTGGCTATCATCAAAATTAGGGTACCTCGTTGGATTTGCTCTAGGAGGTTCCTTTGCAACTAAATGCTATTCTAATAACATTGGGACCAATTTAGACAATGGTCTTGGGAGTTGTGAAAATTGCTTCTATGGCGGTTTCTTTTATGGTTCCTGCCTCTTTGGCGTCGACTAGGATGATCGTCCATCGACCTGATTGGAGTTAGCAAACTGCTTGGGTCCCGGCGGATTTGGCACAAAAGCTATGTCGATTCAGTTTCTCTTTCTTTTCTTGAGGAATACTACCTTCTGATTGAAGCTTCTGGCGACTTCCTTTCTCTTAAAGACTATTCCAACCTTTCCGCTACCTTTATTAAATGTGTGAAGGTTTGGCACCCAGAGGTGTTTAGCCTATCAAAGTATTCATATGGGAGCACCTTCAAGAACAGATCGACCAGCTCGACTTCTGGGATTAGAGGTCTGACTTGGGTCCCCAAAGCCCGCCACCTTTAGGCATAGGTCCTGATCGTCTCGTTACTTCCTTTCATGGTTCGTAGTAAATCCTCCCTTGTCAGAGCAGTTGCGGGGTTAAACTTGTACTGGCGAAGGAAATCTTTAGCGAGATCTTCCAATCCATCATAGTCATCCAGGTCTAACTCAATAAACTAAGCTAAAGCGGCGCCAACCAAGCTTTCTTGGAATTGTTCACGAGCAACAGAACATAGTTTGAGTAGTGTGTTATGTTGCACAAGTAATATTTGAGGTGAACACGGGGAGAACCTATCCTATTATACTTCCTTATGAAGTTTGGCTCTTTATAATTTGGGAGAGTCTCCACCTTCGCAAAGGGAGATATTTTATCTAAACGGGCCAACTCATAGCCTTGACTGCTCAAGCATTTTTCGATCTTAGCTATCCTCGTGGCCTTTGCTTCAAATTTTACCACCAGTTTTCCTCTTTCCTCCTTTTCAAGGCAAAAGTACACTTTTAGTGCCAAAAGTTATGTACAGATATCACTTTGGTGCCAAAAGTTTCAAACGGATCACTTTGATACCAAGTTTTTTGAAAAACGGTTAGTTTGGTGCTAACTCCGATTTCAATCACCGGAAAGCTGACATGTCCATATTTTATGAATAAAAGATGTCTATATGAAACGCCAGAGAGTCCAATAAGCATCCTATTAACAGAACGACGTCGTCAAAAGTTGAATCAACAGCTACAATAAAACAACATCAAAATGAGGTGATTTATTTGCCTCGCTGAAGCTTCGATGAACAATTCCCCTCGAACTCTAGCCCCCAATTTTGAATGGCAGCCTCCAATTTTGATTTCACAGAAGAAATCACGCGTTTATACCTGAAAATGGACGGCTTGACGAGTGGCTTCAGCCGCAGCACAAATCCTAAATCAGCCAATTAAAGAAAATTCCCAATTTCAGAGGTCAAAGTTAGAGAAGACGAGCAACAAGAACCATTTCAGCAGCGCCTCTTTCCATAATCCCAGTTCTTCCCAAAGCAAAGAAGATGAGTGTTGCTGTTATTGTGGGTTACCGAGTCCAGTAAGAACATCTTGGACTTGGTTGAATTAGGGGAGACAATTCAATGGATGCGTCGGGTATAAAGAAGGCTTGAAGCGTAAATATTTCAAATGGATCAATGCGAAATTCTCGGGTCGAGCAACTAAGGTGATACTGGAGCTTCTTGAAGGACGGCGTCAACCTTTATCGACATTAGTGGATGAATCGGAGGATATTGATGTTCAGTCAATGCAAGCTGAAAATAAGGTTTTAGCATCTTTAACCAATCATTTGAAGAAGGAAGTTTCAAGCATGAAAATTGAAAGAATTCGTTCTCGACTGTTGATTGTGCTACTGTTTTGTTGTTTAGCCTATTTCATGGGCAAATGTGGGACTAATGGGAAAAGGCCTCTCAGTTTACCATAAATGTTTGTGTAATTCATAGGAACTGATGTAGTTTGTGCATTGTCAACTTACTTGTTTGTGAATGAAATGAAGTTGTTGATTATTGAGTTTGCTGCAATTTCTTTCTGCAATGGCGGTGAATAGAATGAATCATATGGTTTGCTGTTATCACTTCAGTGCCAATCGAGGTTAAAAAATTTATACTTCAGTGTTAATTATT
This sequence comes from Rhodomyrtus tomentosa, assembly GCA_028455895.1. Taxonomy (NCBI): domain Eukaryota; kingdom Viridiplantae; phylum Streptophyta; class Magnoliopsida; order Myrtales; family Myrtaceae; genus Rhodomyrtus; species Rhodomyrtus tomentosa. The sequence continues at coordinate 42,207,686 of JAPCWY010000004.1, forward strand.
TTTTGAAGAGATCACTTAAGAGCCAAGTTTTTGTTAAAATGATCACTTTAGTGCTAAGTTTAAATAAAAATGGACATTTTAGTAACCATAGTGGTTAGATTATGACCATGTTAGCAGCATGAAAATAAAATGCAGCTACTATAAAATACCAACGAAATATCACTTCCATGAAATTGTAGCTGCTACAAACTGCTTTTACATCATCTTAGAACATCACGAAATATCATTTGCATCATTGAACTGATAATAACAAAATAAAAACCTCCACCCACCCCATATCCACAAAAAAAAACCTTCCCATAAGTTATCCACGTCCTCCTAACCATCATTCGTTGTTCAATCTCCCAATAAACATATCAACGACCAACAAAAAAAGATATAACAACATCAAACTTAGTCAACATCCACCAGCAGCCCAGATTTTCGCCCTTTCGAAGGCTTTTTGATTTAATTCATGATCCTTGAACTCTTTCTAACCCATTGTCGAGGTTCTTCACTTTGACTCAGGCACTTCAACTTATGTTATTGTTCCATGCAACTTCTTCGCACGAGCTCTAGTAGTTGGTAGCTGTTTTGGAATTGCAGTAGCTTTTTTCTTTTTTGGAGCACTCTTCCTTTGCACAGCACTAGACTCTTGAGTTGGGCCGCGTTGAGAGATAAGAACCTCAGTACTTTGTCCGAGCTACAACAATAATGACATGGTTAATGATATGAAATACAATTGACAATAATTGTAACCCGCGAGTTCTACAAAACTTACATTTAATATAGTCATTCCAGTATGTTCGCCTGTATAGATGCCATAACCGCATTGTCTGATCCCTTTTCCAAGAGCCCCTCTTGTCCATTGTGGACTCTCACTTTTAGGAACTTGAGTAGTTTGCCTTCTTCTCACCTGAGAAAGATTTGTAACAAGTAAAAAAGTCACGTGAAGTGCAGAAAAAATAACATAAATAATTGCACAAATTACTGGGTATTTTTTATGTATCGTTTGTTCAACTATTGACTCAGTGGCTGGACACTCATATCCCTCATTATGCCCAAGTGTTGGCCCAACTATGGGCCTCTCATCAGGAGCAAGTGGCCTAAATGTGGACCCGTCATCAGCTCCAAGTGTTGGCCCTGGCACTGGTCCATCACTAGGCCCTTCAGCTATAGCACCCCTACATTGGCTCCATCATTAGGCTGCTGTTGATGTTGCTTCTTCAATTGACAACCTTTTTTATTATGCCCTTCGACATAGCAGTAGGAGCACTTCATCTTTGCACTCGTTCTACTCATCTTCTTATTTGAAACCTCTCCCACATCTATTTTTCGTTTTCGCTTTGGCCATCCCATTAACTTCTACAGTGGTAAAGGCAAATGAGCTTCACGATCTGTCGGATCCCAAAATTTGCTCAATCTAAGAGGCTGCAACTTGAATTTGTAAGAGTCCAGATATTTGTTTTTCTTGTAATACTCATGTAGGTATTCCTCTAGATTCTGTTGCTTCAACTGGATTGCACAAATGGCATGTGCACATGGAATTCCAGTTAATTGCCAAGATCGGCATGAACATTTCCCTCTCTCTAAGTGGACGACATGTGTATCGCCATTGTTCACAATCTCAAAACGGTCATCTCCATTCTAATCTACATGACAGAATCTAGTAGCAGCTAGGTTGTCATCCAATTTTTTAGCAATCCTAGGACCACACTGCCTTGTCCACTTTGCAGCCTCATCTCTTTATGTTTGCAATCTTCTCATAACCATGATTCATATGTCTTCGAGCATGCTGATGACTGGTTTGCACCTAGCTTCAAGTATTCTGCCATTAAAGGCTTCGCTAAGGTTGTTATCCACAATATCGCACTTGAATTCTTCACCGAAGAATGCCCTGCACCAATGCTTAGGGTCAGTTCGAAATAAAGCCTCAAACCCTTCCTTTGTTAGCTCCAACAATCCCTTCTTGGCCGTTCTAAATTCAACCATGTTCTGGCTCTTTGCGATTTGCCAAAATTGTATTTGTAACTTGTTTTCTTTATAGATCTTCACCCAATTTGCATAAATGTACCTTGTGCACATCCTATGTTCAGCATATGGCATTAACTCAGTAATTGCCCGAATAAGTCCCTGCAATAATTTAAAACAAAAATCATAAAATCTATCAGCAACAACGACATCAGCAAATACAATTGAAAATACATCTATTACAGTAGGCATTGCTGCTTCATTAGCATCTTTTGCTGCAGAAAAAAATGTAGGTGTTACCTTCGGTTGGTCGCTCATGAATGCCCAACCTCCCCCATGTGTTATGTCAAGGTCAGCAATCAAATTCTTTAAGAACCAAGACCAAGTGTCCTTGTTCTCTACCTTGACAACAGCCCAAGATATGGGATACATTTGGTTATTAGCATCTCTCCCAACAGTAGTCAATAATTCCCCATCGCATGACCCCTTCAAAAAACATCCATCCAATGCAATAATTCTTCTACAACCAACCAAAAATCCTCGTTTGCATGCATCAAAACAAACATAAAATCTATCAAACTTGGTCCCAAAGTCAGGCAGTGGCCTCTCAACAATCTCACATAAATTCTACTGGGTGGGTTTTGAAGCCTACACTCGTAAGCATAATCCCAAACATGGGCATACTCTTTCTTGTACCAACACATCAATGACTTCATCACTTTCTACTTCGCACTTTTGCATTGATTCCTCGACACATTAACCCCTAGTTGCTCCTTCACTAGCAACTTTAACTGAGGACTCTTCATCTCAGGCATCGCCTTAATAGCATCGAAAAAATACTTCGACAACCATGAACTTGTTACCCTTTTGTTGTCAAATATGATGGGACGAGTGTGCTCTTCCTGTAATGACCTCATCTGGAATAATCCAGTCCTCTTATTTAGCACGCCATACATTTTCCAAGGACAATTTACCTATGAATACTTGGTTCTGAGAAACTTCTTATTATGTCTATAAAATTGCACACACCTTTGTTTAAAAATTGAGCTCTTCAAACACATTCCTTCAACTGCTTCGCATTATCAAACCTCATTCCTATGGACAAAACTGGAGTTGCAACAATAGGATCATAGTGAGGATACTTCCTTTTATGTCTTCTAACCAAGTCTACTTCATGACCTTCAGGTTCACTCCCAAAGCTAACACTATTTTCCTCATCGCCACTTCCATCATATTCAGTTTCGTTACCAGCAGCTGTACCTCCCGTGTCTATAACTTGAGGCTCATGCGACTCAACAAATGCTGCAACTTTGTTTTTGATAAAATCCCTTTGTTTTCGCCTTGAACGTGCAAGCTCTTCATCATCTTCACTAGCATCATCAGCAACCGCCAAAGCTTCATCATCTTCTGATTTGCTACCTTTTGCAAATTCCCAGCCTAACCCAGTGAATCATTCATCGTCTATGTCTTCATAAGATATTTCCGAACCTCTGCCCTTTTGCTGAACTTCTCCAGCATTACTTGTTGCTTGCTCTTGCCTCTCAAATTGTTTTTGCTCTAAAACAATTCTCCTCCCCCTTCTACTGTTTGCGTGCCCTCATCATCATCATCTTTGTCTTCATCTTCATCACTATCGACTTGCTCAACATACACCGTCGCTTTCTCACCATGTAGATAATAATAAATAACATCCTTCAGACCATTATCATCCTCCAAGAACCGCAACCCCTCAAGTAAGGCTTTCTCAGGAACACAATAATGCAACTTTTCTACTTTGTCTCTAAAATAATATACTATATCCCTCACGTATTAAATATAGGATGCCTTGCTTACATCGACAAAGATAGTCCCTTCAAGCCCACCTTCATATTCCAACTCACTGGTGCTAGTAACAAATTCCCCACCATACCGTACAACGATGGCCACAAGATTCTGCTTGTCTCCCATGCCAACACTGCAACCAAGGAACAAAAGAAAAAAGTTATTGTGTGTTGGGGCTACAACTTAACTTTTATGAGTAATAGGTTTAGACAACAGAGCAAACAGAATATTGAGGTCCCCACCAGCTAAACACAGATTACATATTATGATATTGAGGTCCCCATCAAGCAAACACAGACTATCTTGTCTGTGTAATAAGTGTTCCACTTAACCTTTTTTTTTCTCTTCCGAAAATAAAGACCAAATGCAAAACATGAAAAAAAATTTCACGTGGAGGTCCCTACTAGGTAGTACATTGACAATAATTTGTCACATATACCACAAAAATTATGTCGAGGTCCCCATCGACACCCATCTTCTCTGCTCAACACCTTGGGGGTGCAACCGAGCCCTTTTTTCACATCGAGGTCCCACCGACCCCTGCTTTTATCCCAAGGCCCTACGGAGCCCTAATTTTGCGCCACTTCCGAAAGTTCTCATTTTTCAGTTCAATTGGAGCCCTAATTTTCATTTCCAATGGAATTAGCAAGCAATGGGGGAAGCTACACACCGGCGATAGAGTGCGACGGATTGACATGGCGAGCGATGCCAAGCGATGCTGGCCGATGGCCAATGAAGTGAGCATCGCCGATGGATATGTCAAAGGAGAACCACGAATTTCTCTTTAGTGAAGTGTGAGTCCACTGTGAATTGAAGTTACATTGTTCGCAATGGAGAAGAAGGGGAATGGAAGCAACGACTCCGTTTCATGTAAGTTCTTTTTTTTTTTAAATTCCTTGTAAGAAACGACGTTGTTTCAATTGTCTATCCGTGTGAGCTAAAACGACATTGTTTCTTGATGTCTACGTGGATTGGCCGACTCCAATATTTGACAGGTCAACAAATTATTGTTATTCAAAAAGTCACGTATTTTTTGTGCCAGAAAATCTCGCCAGAGGCAAAAAAAAAGTGATCCTTTTCTCTCTGACTTGGCACCAAAGTAATCCGCTTGAAACTTTTGGCACCAAAGTGATCTTCATAAACAACTTTTGGCACTAAAAGTGTACTTTTGCCCCTTTTCAAGGTTGATGATAACAAGGGATGTCTTCGGCCGACAGTGAACATTTGGCGCTTGATTATGTTCTGGAACACGCTGGACATCCTCAATTGGCTCTTTATCAGCCACATTAGTTATCGGAGGTCGACTACATCATTCGGGCTTGGTGTCATTGTTTGTCTGGCCTAAGAGGCTTTTAGAATAGCCTCGATCTCAGCCATCATAGTAGCCATGCTAGTCATCTGAGTTTTCAATATGCCAACTCGTGGAGTTAGCTCTTGATGTTCCATTCTCATTTTGAGTTGAGTACATAAACGATGTTTAGGTAGTTTTGTGATGGAAGAACACCTGTTTAAAGAGCAGTATGAAAGTAAGTATCCTATCAAGAAGAACAGCGAAAGTACTGAATCCTTTCAAATGCATGTTTTCTGCTGATTAATGAGAAAAAGGGCTACCCATGAGCCTTAGCCTCATTTGGGTAATTCTTTTAATTATTTATCCGGAGAACACATGAAATTAAAAGAAACGTAACCTATGGTAATAATTTTTATGCATAGATGAAATATGTTTGTATATGCTCATACATAAAAAATCAATACGATTAAAATTTTGCATTCAAATGTCACGGCATCATAATGTTCAGACATCCTAGGTTTGACAGAGCCATCCTATCCAAGTCTAGGGCGTTTAGGACCTAAAGAGTCCTCAATGCTTCAGTAATGATCAAATTCCTCGGTCTGAGACTCTTTAGCTTAACTCTATGCTGGTGATCCCATGTCTTTGGGTATAGACGGCTCTATTTCGGGTACATATGGAATAATATACTTTGGCACATACTGCTCCACGAAGCTGCCCCTGGTCATTTAAAAACATCAGATGTATTCAAGAGAAGCTCTGTGTACATTCATTTTTGGAGTGATGTCATCCGGCCACTCTATATCTATGATCTGGGATTCCTTCAAAGAGTGTATGATTAATACCACCTTGGCTTCAAACTACTTCTTTTTTTCTTCTATGAGGGTTTCTTTTGGCATGTCTGTTGACACCCGATTTTCGATTAGTCTTTTTCAATTTATTTTTGAAAATTTCATGAAAAATTCATAAAAATTGAAAAATTACAAAATCAACTTTGGTAGCCTTGGCCAAGCTCAAGGAACCATTTTTTACCAAAAAATAATTTTCGTATTTTTCACATATTTTAGTATTTTTAGAAAATAGAAAAATACTCAAAAATTCAAGAAAAATAACTTTTGAGGTCACAAAAATATAAAAAAAATAGTCAATATTTTTCTTTTCCTTTGTCTTCTTAACCTCATAAAAAGTCAAAATTTAAGTTTGATTTTATGTGTTCCTTTGTTACATATATGGTTGAATTTGATAAAAAAATGTTAATTGAGTTTTTTAATTTGTAATTTTGACAATCAATTTCATTATCCCTCATTGCAATTTAGCCCAATTATTTGTACAAATTGCTCAATTGGATAAATTAGGTAAAATTACATACTTAATCGCAATTTGGTCCTTGAATTCGGACATAATTGAAATTACTTTCAATTCAATGGCTAACTTTATGAATTGAAGCCACTGCCCTATGTATTTCACCATCTTGAATCGATTGGCATGGGTGATTAGGTCCAATTTGATCATTTGAGCCTTCAATTGCATAATTTTTCGATTCGCAATTAAATGACAATTTAGGGATTTTGTAGAAATTGACATGAACTTTTGGGCAAAACCATATTTTTAGATAATACTCATGTCCTAAGTTCGATTATGACGTTTAAATTGAGAAAATTACCCATCAATTTGGGTTAATTTTAAAAATTAAAGTTGGAACCGATTCGGACCGATCAGACATCCCTGTTAGACCGGTCGAACCGATCTGCTACAGTGTCGTCTTCTCCCCCAACCTCCAGCGTGAATGAATAGTTTCTGGGTTGATTTTAATCGTCAAATTGAAGATCAATTCGTGAATAATTGGAAAGGAAATGGTAGGCGTTCTGTTCCTCTAGTGGTCCCCTGTCGATTAACAACGGTGGCACCATTCTACGTCATCAGAGTAGAGGGCAATTGGCCGATCAAGCTCGTAGGACTTATAAAAGTCAACATTTTCAAACATAGCTCAAACCTATGCCAAATTCGCGCGAGATTAAACCTGCCAGAGAACCAAACGGAGCTAGACGGAATACCCATCATCCCTGACGCCGTTTAGACCTAAAAGAATGTGGCCTCACGTGAGATTCAAGCCGGTATACACTTGACCGTTCAATGCCAAAAATTCGAGTGTGATATATAGCCTTTGGAGGCTTTCTAGAAGAGGAGGTCGTTTTCAATCTATTTGGGGAAGACAACAAAATTGAGAGAGAGAGAAATCTAGAGAGAGAACTCGCTCTTTGGACCTTGCTATCGAGAGCTTGAGCTCGATCTACAAGTGCTCGGTGACGACAATTTAGTCTGAATCGAGTTGCCATTCCACTGCGAAAAGCTTCCTCTAGCTCTACAGAGTCGATTGCACCTACCCACGTTGCCTTTCATATCGAGAAACGGTAAGTCGAACTTTAACCTTAACTTCTGTTCATTAATGGCGGATCTTCGTTTCGGCTTCAGTTCTTTCGATTGATGTGTGCATTTTGTATCTGCTACATCACTGAACACTGCTGTATGTTTTGATTGCATTGAAATTGAGTCAAACCTCGCATTCGAACCCTGTCGCCATGGTCGATCCTGTCGAAGCTTCCCTAACTCAAGCTAGCCTAAACCAATTCAATCGGACTTGTAGGTAAGTGTTTTGAACTCGTATTGATGCGATTGTGTGAAGGAATTAGCTCGACTTGCTCTTTGTGGTTTGATTGAACTTCCATGGCCGTACTCGGCATTTCGCGTGTTGCATGTGATTCAATAGATGAAATGCTATGATTCTCAGATATGTTAAACTAGAGGCTAGTATGGGTCGAATGGCACTGGTTTTTCATTAATCGGTTTAGGTTTGGTCGTTGATCGGAGTCGGAGAAGTCTTGGCCGTCCGTTTTGTGACATTCTGATTTTTTGCCAATTTCAGACTCATTTATGAGAAGTAAATCTAGAGAAGTATTCCAGTCGTATCTCGCTCGAATCTGATCAATTCAAGTAGGCTAACCAAAAGAGAAAGGCTAACGCGAGACGAGGTACGTGGACCTAGGGAATTCGAATAGGAAATGACGCTTTGACCATAAGGGCTATCGAGGGGATATTTAGAATCATAAAGATGCCGATCTAAGAACAATTGAGGAATGCCTTGCGAGTGTCATAAGATTAGAGCGCGGGTGATGCCGCTTAACCAACGTATGATTTGCAAAATTTTCCTAAATCGGATAGTGACGAACGAGACCATAGGGGCCAATGATAGACCCTCACAATTACATGACAACCAAAGTCGCCAAGAATTGACGAGCCCTAAACGTGATATGAATCATAAGGTCGATACGCGTAATGTCTGCAAAAGCCGCCTGTCGGTTCGGGATAGGTTGGAACCACGTCTGATAGAAGAAACCATTAGAAACGAGTCTTGAAAATTGAAAATGGAGAATTAAGAATTCCAACGTTGTATTCGGATTGACCGTCGCCCTATCGAAGATTATTGGAACTAGAAAAATGACGTTTCGAACATCGGAGGTGAAATTACCATTTTGCCCCTCAAGCTTAAGCCTCACCCATGCATTGAAGGAAGGGCATTTTGGTCTTTATCCCTACCCCCAAGGCTACCGAAAAAGTGGATGAATGTGGGCCATTGGAGCAAGATGAATGACATGTGAGACAAGTGTCAATGGATGGACTAAAGAGTGGTCAAATCTACTATACACCACCTATCATTCAACCATTGACCATGACCCTTAGATATAAGCTTTTTCTCTCTCTCCTCACCTCACTTGGCCGGCCATAGAACCCGCAACCCATCGAAACCTCTTCTTCTTTTTCTTTTTCTTCTTTTTCATTCTGCTCTCTGGCGAAAGCTTCTGCCGCCCCCGTTCGGCCGTTTCGACGCCATCGTCTAGCCACCGCCTGGACACCGATCGGCCACCTGAGCATAGCTCCACGTCTTGCCGACCTTCTCAAAGTGGAAGCACGACGTTTGGGCCACCGAGGAGCTCCGGCCAAGCATTTCCTCGGAAGCCGACGAAAACTGACCCAATATGAGGTAGGATCTATTTCTGACCCTTTAAGAGGACGAAATATTAGAATTTTGAGGTTAAATTTCATGGAGGTCTAGGAGACATGTATATCAATCTGTGGTAAAAATTTGAGAAATATTTGATGAAGTTTTGACCTCGAATCGATCTTGTAAACCTTGGATAGAAAACTGCCGGTTATTGATCTTGGAGGATCCGGCAACTTTCGACGGGATTCCGGCTACGACTCGACTTCGAACTCACGGTGAGACTCTTAGACCCTTAGATAGACATGTTAAGAGGTAGGATAGTGCTTAAATGGTGGATTTGGTGGAGATTTAAGACCTGTTGTGCCCGATTTGCACAGAACCGAGAAGGATCGGTTCGGTCCCGAGCAAATCGAATCTGTGGGGGGCTGATGATGGTTGGTTTAGAGCCTCAAATTGGTAATTAAGGCATGCTAAGATGATGAGGATTAGGTTATGGAGGTTTATGCTTCATGGATTGAGGAATTGAACAAAGAAAATTGACGGATTGGTTGGATTTTATTAGGTCGCGCGGAGAGTTCGATCTTGGACCATTGGGGGCCGAAACCTTGAGGGCTCAAGAATAGAAATTGTGTTATCAAATTCAAGGTAAGGGAATCCTAAACTTAGGATAGGAAGATTGGACTCGATTAGGTGAGTCGAGCGATGAATTGGTTGATTGGTGAGAGATTCCATGGTGAATGTTCTTGGTGTACCCTAAGTTGTTATAAGGGATTAAGGTGTGTAAATGCTTTGCTTGAATTATTTTCCATATATGTGTGTCACTTGATTACCTTGCATGCCATAAGTCTTTGAATTGTACTTGAATTACACATGTCGTCATGTATGGAAAACGAATTAAAAATCATGGCATGAGTGTGAGATGGCGAGGCCCTGATGTGTATGAGACGCGGGGTGAGGTGGATGGTACCCTGAGACGCTGAGGCGCGGGGTTGGAATGGTGTGGCGCCCTAATGCGATCTAATCGCGGGGTTGTGAAAAGGCCACAGTCCTGATGCGTTTACGCGAGACAGAGATATAAGGTGGTGACAGTGGCCTAGAGTATCATTGAAACCTGATGCGTTTACGCAGGTTGTCAATGACGGTCTGATGCGTTTATGGGGACCGAACCTGATGCGATCTAATCGCGGGCATGAGAATGAGGCCGAAGGAAGTGGTGGATGTGGTGATGTGGTGGAGTGAGTGTGCATATCATTTGAGTGTGTTATGATGCCTTATTTGCGTGTATGCCACCTATGTGTTGTTGTCTGTACTTGCATTTACTTGATACGCCTGTGAACTTGGATGATTGGGGTTGAGACTGCTTGAGTGGACGGTCGGCCTGACCTAGGGTTACGACTCTTTTATTGAGATGTGTATCTCACCCCTTTTGGGGACCCTTCTTTTACAGATTCTAGGCCTTGACTATGTGGCCTATTCGCTTTGAAGACCCTAAGGAGATGACCGTGTATTTTGATGAGTTCCCTAACGATCAGGGGACTATATACGTGAGACCCCATGATGGTAGCACAAACTGGAAGCCTCATAGGTATAAGGCGTGGTTTAAGAAAGCTGGGGACAAGTCTACTGGGCCGCTGAAACCCCATGAGGTGCCCCAGGGAGTGATCCCTGATTAGTGCCACCCCGGTAGAGATCAGGATCAGGCAGAGGGATCGGTAGTCGGTTCTAGGAACGGGCCAGAGAGGACCCCGGTGCTGGATTTTACTGTGGATGAGGATGAGGTCATTGTCCTATAGGCGACCGAGGAGGACCTCGCAGAGCTGTCCCATGTGGAGACCATGGAGGATACTATTGAGGTTCGCTCCGAGACGTTCTTAGAGTATGAGCCAAAGGAGGATGCCGATGATACCGATGATTCTAGCAGGTCATTCTAGGAGGCTCTAGTGGTAGCTTGATCTTTGGTTACGACCCCGACCCTGTTCCTGTCGGATTTTGATGATGACCCTTTTTGTATGTTTACCCCATCACCCCCTTGTTTATCGGATGTTAGTGCTTTTGTACTTGTGTGAACCGTTGGTTATTATGTACGACAACTTCTATGCTATCCAGGTCCCACTTAGCTTATATTTGTACGGAGGAGTTGTTTTATTACCGCTTCTGTATGCTTGATATGTTTATTATATCTCTCGGCTGAGGTTGTGGATCTTGGGACCGTGAGAGATTATGTGGTGTGCTTGCAGGGAGTCGCGTGCTCGTGCCAGGGGCGCGGGGCATGACATCCCCATTTGCTTGGTATCAGAGCAAGGTGAACTCGATCCAAAGTTGATTGAGGACTGGTGTAATAAGAAGGATTAAGTTGGGACTTGGATGGATAACGAGACCTTAGAAGACTGGTTAAGATAAGGCCTGAGGTGTATAACATGTGGCCTGATATTTATGGTTGGTATTTGATCTTGGCAAGGTTGTAATGATGCATGAGGATTGAGTTCCCTGCTTAGGATTGAAGGTCATTTCTGGACTTTAGCCTGTGTGATGAATGAAAGCGATTGGTTTTAGTGAATCACTAGAGTGAATGAAACTGAGAAATGGCCATGGGCTATTTGTTGAAATGTTTCTGGAGTTTGTGGTATGGAATACTATTGGATTGTAACTGCTTATGTTAAGGGTTAGTTGGTGGCTCTGGATTTGGATGAATGAGTGATTTACTAACTTCTTGCTGAACTTGTGGTGGACCAGGTTCAGTAGAAAGAAGCAAGGATGAGCAACCCATCTAGAAGGTCTGGAAGGTCAAGAGGCGAAGCCTCTAGCTCGAGGCCGCCCGTAGCAGAAGATCTAAGGATGGATGGTGTGCTGAGGGCACTGGAAAGAATCGGTGACTTGATTGATAGATAGACCCAGGACCGGGATGCTGCAATCGCCCAGGCAGTAAGAGCTGCCATTGCTGCCGTCAATGCCAACAACGGTAACAATGGTGGCAATGGAAGCCAGAATGAACATGGCCAGGGCAATGAAGCTTTGAATGCCCAAAAGAAAATTGTCGTGGCCAGACAGATGGGCCAGCTAGTGGAGCAGTTTATAAAGTTGAAACCGACTCAATTCGATGGAGCTGGAGATCCTGAGCTAGCACCCAGGTGGATCAAGAAGTTAGAGAAAGCTTTTGGTGTGCTGAGGTGCATCGACGAGGGGAAGGTGTTGCTAGCAGTGTACCAGCTGGAAGGTATGGCGAATGATTGGTGGGCTGCCACCAAGGATGGAGTCTTCTCTAAAGGGACAGTCTTGAATTGGGATGCCTTTAAGACGGCATTCAATGATAAGTACTTCTCTGAGACGGCCAGGGAAAGGAATCAGGTGGAATTCCTACAGTTGCGCTAGAATCAGTTAACGATAGATCAGTACGAGGCCGAGTTCTCGAGGCTGTCAAGGTATGCACCTCGATCTGTAGAAGACCCTCAAGAGAAAGCAACAAGATTTAGGGATAGTTTGAGGCCCGAGCTCCGTAGTCAGATGATCGCTCTAAATCTGAGGACTTATAAGGAGATATACGAACGGGGCCAGATGATAGAAAGGGACTTGAAGGAGAGGAACACTGTTACTGGATCGCGGTTTACTCCATTTAGAGACAATCGCCAAATGGGCAAGAAACCGATAGCGGATAATAGGCATTTCATGCCTCCTATGAGGAAAAGTATCGTGAAGCTGCCAAACCCCACAAATTAGAGTTGCCACCTTTGTGGCAGAAGGCATGGAAATGGGCCATGCCTAGTGAGGACAGGAGCTTATTTTAAGTGTGGCCAGCTGGGCCACCAAATGAGGATGTGCCTGAGTCAAGCTCTAACAAATTGACCTCAAGGGCAAAGACCGCAGGCTGGGCCATCGATTGCTACTCCCCAGATCGAACAGAACCAACTGCCGGCACAGGGAATGGTATATGTAGTAGCTCGTAGAGAGGCGGAGGAAGCGCCAGGCGTGGTCACAGGTACGGTTTACTTGTGCAACCAAGCTGCATACACATTGTTTGACCTTGGTGCCACACATTCATTCGTGTCTGTGCAGTTTGCTGAATTAGTGCAAATGAAATTGAAACCGTTGAATATGAATCTGCATGTTGCCACTTCGTTAAAGGATAATATATTGGTTTCAATGGATTGTGTTGGTTGTGAGATTGTGATTGGAGGGAGTAAAGAGAGTATTGACCTAGCTATACTACCCATGTACGATTTTGACGTAATCATAGGAATGGATTGATTGGGTAAGAAGGGGGCAGTAGTGGACTGTGGTAGTAAGATAATTCGGTTCTATCCGAGAGGCCGCCTTAACTTTGAATTGGTGGGAAGTCGAGGAGGAATCTTGATTCCCTTAGTCTCATCTCTGGAAGTAACCAAGTTGATGTCTGAAGGGCGTCAGACATATTTAGTGGCAGTGATGGACACGACTACCGAAGAGCCAAAGTTAGATAGTATCCCGGTAGTGCGTGAATTTCTTGATGTATTTCCCCAAGAGTTGCTAGGATTACCACCGGAACGGGAAATAGAATTTGTAATCGAGTTAACCTCTAGGATGGAGCCGATCTCGAAAGCACCTTACAGGATGTCCCTATCAGAACTAAAGAGTTAAAGGTGCAGATGCAGTAACTATTAGATAAGGGATTTATCTGACCAAGTGCTTCGCCATGGGGAGCGCCAGTGCTATTCGTAAGGAAGAAGGATGAATCTTTGCGTTTATGCATTGACTATCGGCAGCTGAACCAGGTAACGGTAAAGAATAAATACCCACTACCGAGGATTGACGATCTGTTTGATCAGTTGCAAGGAGCGGTAGTATTTTCAAAGATTGACTTGAGGACTGGGTATCACCAACTGAGGATCAAGAAGGAAGACATACCCAAGACTGCCTTTAGGACGAGGTATGGTCATTATGAGTTTACAGTGATGCCGTTTGGTTTGACCAATGCTCCAGCTGCATTCATGGACTTGATGCATCGAGTATTTAAGGAGTTTCTGGATAGATTCGTCATAGTTTTTATTGACGATATCTTGATTTACTCGAGGAGTGGTGTAGAACATGAAGAGCACCTAAGGATTTTACTACAGACCCTGAGGGAGCATGCACTCTATGCGAAGTTGAGTAAATGTGAGTTTTGGCTGAACATGGTAACATTTCTTGGTCTTGTGATGTCTGGAGAAGGGATTGCAGTGGATCTTGCAAAGATCGAAGCGGTAACCAATTGGCTTAGACCTACTACGGTCACTAAAGTCAGAAGTTTCTTGGGATTGGCAGGATACTACAGGTGTTTTATGGAGAAATTCTCATCCATAGCCATCCCATTGACGCGGTTGACAAAGAAGGAAACAAGGTTTGAATGGACAGACAAATGTGAGAACTCAAACATAGATTGACAACCGCGTCAGTATTGATAATTCCATCAGGACCTGGAGGTTACGAGATATACAACGATGCTTCGCTGAAAGGGTTAGATTGTGTATTGATGCAGCACGGAAGAGTAGTGGCCTACGCATTCAAACAGTTGAGGCCACATGAGATGAGCTACCCAACTCATGACCTGGAGTTAGCAGCGATTATATTTGCTCTGAAGATTTGGAGACATTACCTCTGCGGCGAGAAGTTTCAGATCTATATCGACCACCAGAGCTTAAAGCACCTATTTTTTCAGAAATAGCTGAACATGAGGCAGCGTAGGTGGATGGAGCTGCTCAAGGATTATGATTGCGATATACTATATCACCCTAGGAAAGCAAACAGAGTAGCAGATGTGCTGAGTCGGAAATCAAGCATCGCATGTCTGCTGGTGAAATGTTGATCGATGATTAAGGATTTAAGGGACTCCAAGTTCAGGCTAGAAGTCGATCAGTTGTCCAGTTTGATAGCTACGTTAAGGGTGGAACCTGAGGTCCAGAAAGGAATAAAGGCCCTACAGTTTATGGACCCAGAGATCCAGAAGATTTAGATGGATGCGACAAAGAGAAAACCCGAGTTTCAGGTGTTTGAGGACGAAACTCTAAAGTTCCGAGGACGATTATGCGTACCAAAGGATGAAGGACTCAGGGAAAAGATTTTATCAGAGGTTCACAGGAGCAATTATAGCCTCCACCTTGGAAGTACGAGAATGTATCAGAACTTACGACAGCACTATTGGTGGAACGGAATGAAGGTAGACGTAGCAATGTATGTGGCTAAGTGTTTGACGTGCCAGCAATTGAAAGCGTAGCACTGTAAGCTTGGAGGACTATTACAGCCACTGGAGATTCCAAAATGCAAGTGGGAGCATATAATTATGGATTTTGTGATGGGACTCCCAAGGAGCCAAAGAGGTCACGACTCTATATAGGTAGTCATGGACATATAGACTAAGTCCGCACATTTCATCCCGGTGCGAAAGGACTTCGCTATGGATAGGTACGCAGGCTGTACATGAGATAGATAGTGAGGCTGCATGGAGTGCCTGTGACGATTACCTCGGATAGAAATCTCAAATTCACGACAAACTTCTGGTAAAGCTTACAGGATGCAATGAGAACCCGACTTCAGTTTGGTACAGCGTACCATCCACAGACGGACGGACAGTCGGAAAGGACGATACAAACGCTTGAGGATATGCTGCGAGCATGCGTCGTTGATTTTAAAATTGGATGGGAAGACCAGCTGCATTTGGTAGAGTTTGCTCATAATAACAGCTACCAACAGAGTATCCAAATGACACCATTTGAAGCACTCTATGGAAGAGCCTGCATAACCCTAATTTGCTAGGATGAGGTTGGAGAAAGGAGTATCACAGGCCCAGAATTAATAGAGCAATCGGTGGAGGCAGTAAAAATAATTCGAGATAGACAGAGGACGACACGGAGTCGTCAGAAGAGCTATGCGGATAAGCGGTGCAAACCCTTGGAATTTCAAGTGGGCGATCACGTCTTCCTCAAGGTGTCACCGATGAGAGGGCTATCACATTTTGGAAGAAAAGGGAAGCTGAGCCCAAGGTATGTAAGCCCATTTGAGATACTTGAATGGATTGGAACCTTGGCCTACAGGCTTGCCTTGCCGCCTAATCTATCCCAGGTGCATAATGTATTCCATGTGTCGATGCTGCGAAAGTATGAACCAGACCCGACACATGTGCTGGATTATGAGACCATAGAAGTGGACGACCGAGTGTCTTAGTGGAGAGGCCGATAAGGATCGAGGACCGGAAGGAGCAAATCCTCAGGAATAAGAAGATCCCACTGGTCAGGGTAGTATGGGAGCACCATGGAACTGAAGGTGCCACGTGGGAGAATGAAGAGACGATGAGGCGACAACACCCCCATTTATTAGAGTAATGAAGTGTAATGTAAATTTCGGGGACGAAATTTTTGTAAGGGGGAAGAGTTGTGACATTATGATTTCCAGTAAATTTCAGACTTATTAATGAGAAGTAAATCTAGAGATGTATTCCAGTCATATCCCGCTCGAATCTGATCAATTCGAGTAGGCTAACCAAAAGGGAAAGGCTAATGCGAGACGAGGTATGTGGACCTAGAAAATTCGAATAGAAAATGGCACTTTGATCATAAGGGTTGTCGAGGGGATATTTAGAACCACAAAGAGGCCGATCTAAGAACGATTAAGGAATCCCTTGCGAGTGTCATACGGTTGGAGCGCGGGTGATGCCGCTTAACCAACGTATGATTTGCAAAATTTTCCTAAATCGGACAGTGACGATTGAGACCATAGGGACCAGTGATAGATTTTCACAATTACATGACAACCAAAATCACCACGAATTGATGAGCCATAAACGTGATATGAATCACAGGGTTGATACGCGTAATGTCTGCAAAAGCAACCCTTCGGTTTGGGATAGGTTGGAACCACGTCTGATAGAAGAACCATCAGAAACGAGTCTTGAAAATTGAAAATGGAGAATTAAGAATTCCAACATTATATTCGGATTGGTCATCACCCTATCAAAGATTATTGGAACGAGAAAAATGACGTTCCGAACGTCGGGGGTGAAATTACCATTTTGCTCCTCAAGCTTAAGCCTTGCCCATGCATTGAAGGAAGGGCATTTTGGTCTTTATTCCTACCCTCAAGGCTGCCAAAAAAGTGGATGAATATGGGCCATTGGATCAAGATGAATGACATGTGGGACAAGTGTCAAGAGTGGTCAAATCTACTATACACCACCTACCATTCAACCATTGACCATGAGCCTCAGATATAAGCTTTCTCTCTCTCTCCTCAACTCAATTGGCCGGCCATAGAACCCCCAACCCACCGAAACCTCTTCTTCTTCTTCTTCTTCATTTTATTCGCTGGCGACAGCTTCTGCCGCCCCCATTCGGCCCTTCTGACTCCATCCTTTGGCCACCGCCTGGACACAGGCCAACCACCTGAGCTTAGCTCCACGTCTTGCCGACCTCCTTGAAGTGGAAGCACGACGTTTGGACCACCGAGGAGCTCCGACCATGCATTTCCTCGGAAGCCGACGAAAATTGACCCAATCTGAGATGGGCTCTGTTTCTGACCCCTTAGGAGGCCTAAATGTTGGAATTTTGAGGTCAAATTTGGTGGAGGTGTAGGAGACATGTATATCAATCTGTGGTAAAAAGTTGAGAATGATTTGATGAAGTTTTGACCTCGAATCGATCTTGTAAACCTTGGACAGAAAACTGCCGATTACTGACCTCGGAGGATCCGACAACTTTCGACGGGATTCCGGCGACGACTCGACTTCAAACTCATGGTGAGACCCTTAGACCCTTAGATAGACATGTTAAGAGGTAGGATAGTGCTTAAATGATGGATTTGAAGGAGATTTAGGACCGATTGTGCTCGATTTGCACAGAACCGAGAAGGATCGGTTCGGTCCCAGGCAAATCGAATCTGTGGGGAGCCGATGATGGTTGGTTTAGAGCCTCAAATTGGTAATTAAGGCATGCTAAGATTATGAGGATTAGGTTATGGAGATTTATGGTTCATGGATTGAGGAATTGGACAAAGGAAATTGACGGATTGGTTGGATTTTATCAGATTGCGCGGAGAGTTTGATCTTGGACCATTGGGGCCCGAAACCTTGAGGGCTCAAATAGAGAAATTGTGTTATCAAATTCAAGGTAAGGGAATCCTAAACTTAGGATAGGAAGATTGGACTCGATTGGGTGAGTTGAGCTATGAATTGGTTGATTGGTGAGAGATTCCATCGTGAATGTTCTTGGTGTACCCTAAGTTATTATAGGGGATTAAGGTGTGTAAATGCTTTGCTTGAATTATTTGCCATATATGTGTGTCACTTGATTACCTTGCGTGCAATGAGTCTTTGAATTGTGCCTGAATTGCATATGTTGTCATGTATGGAAAACGAATTGAAAATCATGGCATGAGTGTGAGATGGCGAGGCCCTGATACGTATGAGACACGGGGTGAGGTGGATGATACCTTGAGGTGCTGAGGCGCGGGGTTGGAATGGTGTGGCGCCCTGATGCCATCTAATCGCGGGGTTGTGAAAAGGCCACAATCCTAATGCGTTTACGCTGGACGGAGATATAAGGTGGTGACAGTGGCCTGGAGTATCATTGAAACTTGATGTGTTTACGCGATTTGTCAATGACGGTCTGATGCGTTTACGCGGATCGAGCCTAATGCGATCTAATCGCAGGCATGAGAATGAGGCCGGGGGAAGTGGTGGATGTGGTGATGTGGCAGAGCAAGTGTGCATATCATCTGAGTGTGTTATGATGCCATATTTGCGTGTATGCCACCTACGTGTTGTTGTCTATACTTGCATTTGCTTGATTTTTCTATGAGCTTGGATGACTATGGTTGCGACTGCCTGAGTGGAAAGTCGGTCTGACCTAGGGTTAGGACTCTTTTACTGAGAAGTGTACCTCATCCCTTTTGGGGACCCTTCTTTTACAGATTCTAGGCCTTGACTATGTGGTCTATTCACTTTGGAGACCCCAAAGAGATGATCGCGTATTTTGATGAGTTCCCTGACGGTCAGGGGACTATATACGTGAGAAAGTGTATAGCGGTGTGGGTTGACGAGGGTAGCATAGACTGGAAGCCTTATAGGTATGAGGCGTGGTTTAAGAAAGTTGGGGACAAGTCTACTAGGCCGCTGAAGCCCCATGAGGTGCCCCTGGAAGTGATCCCTGATTGGTGCCGCCCTAGTAGGGACCAGAATTAGGCAGAGGGATCGGTAGTCGGTTCTAGGAATGGGCCGGAAAGGACCCCGACGTTGAATTTTACTATGGAGGAGGATGAGGCCATTGTCCTGAAGGCGACTGAGGAAGACCTCGCGGAGCCGTCCCATGAGGAGACTATGGAGGATACTATTGAGGTTCGCTCCGAGACGTTCTCAGAGTATGAGCCGACGGAGGATGCCGAGAATACCGATGATTCCAGCGGCTCATACTAGGAGGCTCTAGTGGTAGCTTGATCTTTGGTGACGACCCCGACCCTATTCCTGTCGAATTTTGATGATGATTCATTTTGTGTGTTTACCCCGTCACCCCCTTGTTTATCGGATGTTAGTGGTTCTGTACTTGTGTGAATCGTTGGTTATTATGTACAACAACTTCTATGCTATCCAGGTCCTACTTAACTTATATTTGTACGGAGGAGTTGTTTTATTACTGCTTCCGCATGCTTGATATATTTGTTATATCTCTCTGCTGAGATTGTGGATCTTGGGACCGAGATAGATTATGTGGTGTGCTTGCAGGGAGTCGCGTGCTCGTGCCCGAGGCGCGGGGCGTGACATGTTTAGTCGTAATCGAGAGGTTGAAGACGAAGCTGACATGGCGAGTCAACGAGCCAGCGGCTTAGGAGGCAGAGTGAGATTGGTCCACGTGGATGTCGAGTCAGCTCGACCGTTAGTTTGTTAGGCTGAGTCAACTTTGATTGAACGGCTTAGAGTAATCGAGTCCTATTTTTAGCCGTCGTCCGATTAGAAATTAGAAATATTCGAAAACGGTTTTAAAATCGAAAAATCAAAACAAACCGATACGGTGTCGTTTAGGTTAAGGGTCAAGCGGCGTCGTTTAGGTTAGTGAGGATGGACGGTCCTGATAGAGTCTTGGCTTTTAATCGTGGACGTAGGTTTAAGTATCAGATCTGATGGCTAAGGAGTAGTCAGCTTTTGTTCTGAGTCTTAGGTTCCTGTTAGTTGATCCTGAGGCCGTGGAATAGCCACATGGTTCATTAGGAGCCATTTGATTAAATTCGAATAAATGAAAAATAAAAAAGGACAAACGGCGCCGTTTTGAGGTTGAGGTCGAGTGGGTTCGGGTCTGGGCCGGGTATCCGATCCGGTCCGAATCATTTTTTAATAAAAAATTCATAAAATGATTTTTAAAAAATAAAAAAATAAAAAAATTCTAGAAAATCCTTAAAAAATGTTAAAATATTCTAGAAAATCCCAAAAAATGTAGAAAAATTGTGGAAAATTCCTAGACATTCTAGAAATTCTCAAAAATTAAGGATTGACCACAGACAACTGGTCAACCTATTTTTGAGATTTCTTATCCGTTTATTTGAAAATTGATGATATTACCTTTTAGGGGTAAATTACCTGTGCCTTGTATATGAGATAGGTCGATAATGCCAAGATAAGAATTTTGGTCGATTAGGCGATCAACTCTTATGTTTGGGTTTTCGAATCTCGTTCTTTTTCTAGGAATAACGATTTTGCCCCTCAAAGGGTAAATCATCTTTCTCATTCCGATCGAGCCACGAAAATTATTCAAAATTAAGATTTGGCTCTGGTGGTCGACCAATTCTTCTGTTTGGAATTTTCACTTCTTGTCACTTTTTGTAATAACGATTTCACCCTTCAAAGGGTAAATCGCTTCCAAAATTCCACAAAAAATCTGAAAATTCTCGAAAAATAAGAAATGGATTGGTTTGATGATCAATCATATTTTCATCATCTTTTAACTCTCTATTTCATCTGAAATGATGAATTCATCCTTTTAGGGCAAATTGTCCCAAAATTCTTCAAAATTATGATTTTGCCCCTCAAGGGTGAATCATGTCAAAATACTCTTGAGCCTTGATTGAAATTTCTCTTGGTTAATAGGGGCTTATTAGGGATATCACGTTGCTTTTATGTGATTTATTCGCATGTTTTGAGTCATTGTTTGGCGTATTCATTTTATTGATTGTGATTGCGAGGGTAGTTATTTCTATTTGCATGAACTCATAGTTGTAAGGTTCGCACCTCACTCATCTACATGAAATATTAGATTAGACAAATCATTCAACTTAGGTACCGAAAGGGTGTCAACTCTGACGGTTGGCGTAACAAAGTCCCCGATCTAATTTCTCTGATTTTCGTAGAATTGAATAGAATGCTCCAAACTATTCGATGGGGTTTCCAAATGTACCCTCCACAGAACGATTGGTGGCGACTTCTTGGCATGTACACTTATCACTATCACTAAATCACATCGAAGGTCGACCACGTATACCGCCGTTACGACTTGGGTAATGGGCCTTGGGAGAGGCCCGTGTCCGACTTAGGTAACGAGCCTTGGGGACTTATTCCAAACTAGAATCTCTGGTTATAAATTTTAGAGGACTTGAGCCGATTAAAAAGTTGATTAGTTTATCCAACCTTTTTTTCTACAGATGCTCTTGAAGGTGAGGTATGTATCATAACTACTGTGTTAGATGTTTTTATAGATTGGAGAAATAAGGGGTGGAGTGTTTGTTGTCATCTTTCCTGTAGGTTGGAGTTGGGATTGTATGCTTATTTTTACTCATTTACTGAAGCGGTGTTTGATATAAATTGATGTGCATGACTTTGCATTGTGATGATCACGATACATCTCACGCACTAGCGGTCAAACCCCGACTGCAAACCACCTCTAGGTTACTTTAGATAGGGAAATGATATGAAAGGATCTCATGTTTGATTGCATTTGAGACTTTCGTGTTCGTTCCCGCTCACAATCCAAATTGGTGATATCTAGCCCTCTTGGATGGGTACTCTTGAGGAGGAACCTGCCATATTTGGATCGTGGGAGCATGAGCCATAGGTTCCTCACCTAATTTTATTTTTTGAGTATATTCCCACTTGTCTCATGCGCATGTCTATACACGGTTGGTATACCTAAAATCACGAATTGTTACAAGGGAATATTTAATGTTTCCTAAATTTTGGTTGGTAAGTTTCCTAAATTTTGGTTGGTAAGGCATTTAATTTTAATGTATTTCCTTACTCCCTGTTTTATAGTATGTTCATATACTGCATATCATTCACATCTACATGCATTGCATGCATTCTGAAATCATTCTAGTGACTGATTGAAATAATGATGATCGGGGATAGGATATCACTATTACCTAGAAGTTCGACGAAGTTAGTGACCTTTGAATATTTAAAGAAAGTCACTCGTCCTGGACCGAACACAAGGTTGCATTTTACTAGATTTGTGCATGGCCGAGAGCTGATTGGGCGTAAGCTGAGATATGTCGAAGATTGCTAGACTAGTTACTATGTCAATAACCTTAGGTTTAAGCGGCAAGCGGATAAGATGCTCAAGCACTATCTAGAGATGAAAAGGCAGTATTGCAACGCTTAGCTAGAGAAGCTTATGCCCGCTGAAAAGCTGAGTGTCAAGCTAGGGAGAACCAATCGGTGATCGCTCTTTAGGGGAAGAAAAGACGCCCTTCAACTAAGACAAATCCTTGGCGCATCATATTCAAAAAGAAAAAAACCCAAGAAAACCCCTGAAATCATTATACCATGGACTAGAGAATGGTCGGAAGAGTTAAAGCATCTCAACCAACCTACTGAAGATTATTCTTCACGACTTGAAGGACGCTCAAATAGGGAAGAAGTCCTGATTACCGAGCGATATCTTGAAGAGGGGCAAGATAAAGATGCAATCAAGGAAACCCTGATGAAGGAAACCTTGAGAACCATCACCCCGAAGAAGATTAGATCTTGGGGAGGGATAACTTAGATCCCACATTTCATGGGCCTTTTATGACTTTCTTGTCTTTGAATAAATTTGATTGGTGTCTTCCCCCCTCTCGAAGCCTCTCTCAATTTCTCTATCATAGCATATCCTTTTTGTAATAGGGAATTTCATCTGCTATGCTCACAGTTAATGTTTTGACCAATGGAATGTGACATTATTATTTCCTTTAGTCACTAAGATGATTCTAACTAATTGCATAATTCACTTGTTTGAAATTCAAATTAGACCTTGAGTCTGGTCTTTCGTACTTGAAAGAGATTCTAATTTTCATTTCATTGACTGAAATATGCAATTAAACCAATTCATGCATATTTCATGACATTAGTATAATAATGTTTAAAGTAATTTTTGGCAATTGATTTTTCAAAATCATTTGTATAATTTAGACTTGATGGGAAAGAATGACATCCAAGTATTCAAGGTCTCTCGAGCTGAGCTCCTAACCTAGTGGGACAGCATGAGTGAAGTCAGCCAAAAGTACTCCAGATCGCAACTAGGGTATCTGTTGGACCTGCTGAAGATCGAATGTCCACATACATTTATCCAAGCCATAGCGCTCTATTGGGATCCTATCACCGCGACGTTCTGTATGGAAGGATTAGAGATTACCCCTACCCTTGAAGAATATAGTGCTACCATTAGAGTTGAGCTTACTCATTTGTTAGTCCAACCTCTTATAGGGTTTGAGCTTTTGAGTCAACCAGCTGAATTCCTAGATACAAACCTCAACAAAATCAAAGTAGACGCCAAAAGTAATTTCGGATGAGTTTCCCTATCATTTCTTCTAGATAGGTTTCCGAACCTTCCTACTAGCAAAGGAACCAAATCTGGTAGAGTTTTTGTCTTGGCATTCTTTAGCTTTGTCCTATTTCAGATCTCATCCGTAACTTTTGACCCTATTATAGCTGTAGTAGTCAAACAAGTCTGTTATGGGTAGGATTACTCGAACCTTATCCTCGCTGAAACCTTCTCTCCCCCAACCGTTTTGGGAAAAGCAAGAAAGGGATCTTTAGAGCCTCTAGTGGTCTCCTGTACCTGTGGTTCACGTCCCATATAAAACAATTTCATATCTATATGGGTTTCACTAACATTAGCTCTGATGCCCATCCTTTTAGAATTTTCATCAAAACTCATACACGTATTCCTAAGTTCAATGGAAGGAATTTCTTAGAACTCTAAAGCCAGAACAACTCCGATGGCGGCTTAGATTACCAACATTGGGTAAAGTCAGCTCTCATGCAATGGCAAAGATCCAGTCCTCTTGTTAGGATTCACAGGCGCCACCACATATTATCTAAGGAGAGTTATTCGACAGTTTGGAGCATTGTAAGAGATTCCTTCATCACCACAACTAGATGTCTTCTTATTTGACATGCCAAAGGAGACCCTCATAGTGGATAGGAAGAAACAATTCGAAGTTAAGGTGGAATTCATCATATGCTCTTTGAAAAACTTCCAGACTGAAGACGTAGAATGACCAGATAATATGACTCACGATATGAATACTCATAGGGCTTCTATAGAATACATCCGACACTTTGAGGTGACTAGACGCAGTTTTGTCGAGCCTTATGTACCTGAATACATTGTACTGTATGTGTCTAGAGTGGAGCCGTATATACCTGAAGACATGGGATCTCCGTCATATTCGGGAAATGAGGAATCTTAGACTGAAGGATCCGATCTTTTCTGGGACGATAAGGGTGCCTTAGATCCTAAGCGCCCTAAACTTGGATAGACTATTCTGTCAAGTGTAAAACGTGTGAACTTTATGATGTTTTCTTAACACTTGAATACTCATTTGTATTAAATGTTACTTTTGGCACATGTGTATGAGCATAAGCATTTTTTGTCGATACATCAAAAACTATCGTCAAAGATTACGCTTCTTTCAATTTCATGAATTCTTTGGAAAATGATTGAAAGAACTGCTCACGTGAGACTAAGGCTCACAAGGTAGTCATTTTTCTTATTCATCAATAGGAAACATGCAATTGAAAGAATTTGGTACTTTCTTTATCTGTCCTAAAGAGATGCTTACTTGTTATTTTTAAATAAACATGTATTCTCTAATCATGAAATTACCAAGACGTCATTTCCGTACTCGACTTAAGATGAGAATGGAACAACATGAGTTGACTCCATGAATGGGTAGGTTGGAGACCCAGATGACTACCGTGACTACCATGATGGTTGAAATTAATACCATGTTGGAAGCCTCCCAAGCCAGACAAACTGCAGTACCTAACCTGAATGACTCAGGTCAATCCTCAATTCCCAATACGACCGACAAATGGACAGCTGAAGGTGCCCAACCGATCATGGAGGACACTTGTGCGCTGAATGTCTAGCCACAACTGAAGATACCCCATGTTGTCATTAATCTCAAGAAGGAGGGAAAAGGAAAACAGGCTGTGAAAATTGAAGCCGAGGCTAAGAAGATAGCCAAAATTAAGGAATGTTTGAGCAGTCAAGGCTATGAGTTAGCTCATTTTGACAAGATATCTCCTTTCGTCAAAGTGGAGACTCCTCATGACTATAAAGAGCCAGACTTTGTGAGAAAGTACAATAGGACAGACTGTCCGCGTGCTCACCTCAAATACTATTTGCACGAGATGGCGCACTATTCCAACTATATTCCTCTGCTGATGAATACGTTCCAAGAGAGTTTGCTTGGCTCCGCTCTAACCTGGTTTATTGAGTTAGTTCTTGAAGACTATGACGGATGTGAAGATCTTGCTGAAGATTTCCTCGGGCAGTATAAGTTTAACATAGCTACAGCCTCGACGAGTGAAGACTTGTTGCGAACTGTGAAACGAATAGGAGAAACAATCAGAACACATACCTAGAGATGGTGCGCTTTGACAACTCAAGTGAAGCCACCGATCCCGGAAGATGACTTGATTGACCTTTTCTTAAAGGCACTTTCGTACGAATACTTTGACAGATTAAACACCTCCAGATGCCACATTTGATAAAGGTGGCCGAGAGATTAAAGTGGGCTTTAAGAGAAAGAAGGTTGTACGAAACTTCGACGAGAAAACACTATCCCTCGAGAAAAGAAAGAGGGGCTGGAGTTGACATAGCCTTTGTAGCGGATTCCCATAAACCCAAAGTATTCGCTAATTCTAATCAGGCTAAATATGGATCGTCGTGGTCGATGTCTAAAGGGTAAGAGCCCAGGAAGAGATAGCCTCAAAAGTAATTTTCTCAACTTCCCAGATCGTTATCCAAGTTGCTCCCGAAGTTATTAGAACAACACTTGGTGGTAAAGGAACCCCCTAGAGCAAATCGGGCGAAATATACTGGTTTTGATGACAACTAGACTTGCACCTATCATATGGGTGAAAGAGGACATAATGTAGATAATTGCTACATTCTTAAGCTGAAGGTTCAGGCTCTCATTGACAATTAAATTTTTAAATTCGATGATGTAACTCCAAACGTGCAAGAGAATCCACTCCCTAATCACCAAGCAATTGGTGCAATATTTGATGATGAAGAAGGAAACCACCTTGAGCTAAAGGTGAATATACCCAAGCTAACTAATATTTTGGCAATCGCATCGTCATATCCGAAAGAGGGATAAGTGTCCACTGAAAGAAAAAGGCTATGTATTGCCAAAATGATGAGCCTTGGGATAATGTCGAGTGTCGCTGATGAAGAGTTTGAAGCCTCGGTGAACTTAGAATGGAATCAGTTTGTGGTTGAAACCGAGCAAGGGAATGTGTGGAATGTGCCAGACAAAAGTCTCGTAGGAGACGTAGAGCTGATTACCGAACTAGAAGAAGAGCTTGATGAAGACGAATTAAAAGCTACCAAACAAAGCCTGACCCATCATAGATTTGTAGCTGGCACTAGAGAGAGGCGAGGTCATAGATAATATAGGTGAGGATTCTAGTGGGCACAATTTTAAAGTGAATTGCTTTGCTCCTCCTAGTTTCTTTTAAAGAATGGAGGATATCATTCCTGATGGATGGGGAGGTATGGATGATCCTATTCAATCAGAAATCATGGAGACGGTGATAGAACCTTTGACAGAAGAACCTGAATCATCATTCAACCGAGTGATATCGAAACATTTCCTGCGCATAGAAGAGCAAGTGAATGATCTCTGATATGTCCTTTCAATTGACAACATGTGATCATTCTTAGACGACAACTAAAAAGCTTGACACAAAGCAATACGTCAGGATGAAGAAATTAATAGCTTAGTGGCAAAGCTTGGCTAAACTGTTCGAGAGAGTAACAAAACATGTGAAGTTTGCAATATCAGATAAGTCAAGTGACCCTGACAAATACCACCAGTCGGAATGCGAAAACTTCGTAGAAGGCTTTGGCGTTACTGTGGCAATGATTGAGGCTGCTATGACTGTAGTGATCAAACTGGATGAGCTTGATAGCTTAAGCCAAGAAGAGGATTGTCTAGCGAAACCTGTGGTAATTTACCTACCGAGAGATGAAACTGATCATGAATCTGAACCAGAGACATCCCAACTGACGACGGTAACCATACAAGTCCCGCCGATAGAAATTTATGATTTTAAGGCAATTCATTGGAACAATGGAAAGGGAGAAGTAGATGTCGTTATGAGGTCCGGACATTTTTACGACCCAAGTGAAGGCGAATCTGAGAAGAATGAGATGTCGAAGGAAGATGCAAAAAAACTCCTATCCATTGTTAAAACCAACGAATTCGAAGTGATAGAACAGTTAAGGAAAATGCCTGCCTAAATATCTCTGTTGGATTAGTTCATCAACTTAGAAAAATATAAGGATGCACTGCTAAAGGTACTAAATGAAGTGCATGTCCCTGAAACCATCAATGACATACAGTTGAGAGATTTTGTGGGAGCAATTCTTCTTAAGGATCAATTGAGCTTCTCAGATGAAGATTTCCCTATGGAAGGGAGAGGGCACAATAAGGCCTTATACATTACTGCACACTGTAATGGAAAGAGAGTAGCACACGTACTAATAGATAACGGATCTGCTTTTAACATCTGCCTATTGGCTGCATTTAGAAGCTTGGGCAGCACAGAAGAAATGATTCAAACCTCCAAGGCTGTTATTAGAGCCTTTGATGGACTGAGGAAAAGAATGGTAGGCGAAATCGAGCTGGATGTGCTCATTCGCCCAACTAAATTCTCCATAAACTTCCAAGTAATGAATTTGCCAAGTGCATTTGGATTCTTGTTAGAAAGACCATGGATCCATATCGCTGCAGTCGTATCTTCAAGTCTACATCAGAAAGTGTGATTCGTGATTAACGGGAAAGTAGTTACCGTCTATGGAGAGGTTGATCTCCTTGCTTATCAAAATAGTGCTATCCCCTACATTGAACCAGAAGTTAAGCAAGAAGCTAGCTACCATTCTCTGGAGCTGGTGGTAGTGATCCACACTTCTGTAGGAGGGAAACTGAAGACCCCTTTTATCTCTGAAACTAATCTTTTACCAGCTAAAATGCTGCTAGCATATGGATTCAACCTAGAAAAAGGTCTTGGCAAGCATGGTCAAGGAATCAACGTTCCTCTATAGTTAAAGTCCAACGAGCATAAGATGGGCTTAGGATATCAGAACACTCGCACTGGTGACCGTACCTCTAAGATAGCAGGCCGAGGCAGAGGTCGAGGCAAGAGCCGTGGATGCCAGAAAAACCAGAAGGATTCCTTCATTGATTCTCCAGCCTGGAAAGGTAAGTCTAAGATGTTCAACTGACCTTTGAAAAAATACTTCAGTAAAGATTCTAAGTGGCTGTCAGAAGAAGGGACAACTCCGTCAATAAAACCAGATCTAACAAACCCTTTTCTCGGTAATGACTCTGTGAATGTCATCATAGAGTGGCTTGATGAGGAAGCCGCCACTTCTGAGTAAAGAAATCTCTCCCCTGCTTTTAAATACTGCACTTAAATTCTGGCATTTCTTTGCATTTGTCATTTTTGTTGTTTAAAGTAGAGGTAGAAAAGCGCCTTGGGATCTCCGACCGTTGGTCCAAACAGCATAGCTTGTAATGTGGTCCATTTTTATATTTAATAAAATGCACAAGTTTTATTAAGGACGTATGAGACTACAAATCAGCCTAATGATGATACTAGCCTTCCATAATGGGAAGCTTGAGGCCTGATTTGCCATATGATTATTGATTTTCAAGAGATTTTCGAGGAATAAAGATATCTGAGGATATGAGGACTAGTTCAATTTATGCCTACACTTCTCTTTTGAAAAGATTTTTCACACTCATGCATCACATTTTCATATAAAATAGGGACTAACCATTCTCATGAGATTTCAGGCATATCATCTCAAACATGCATACTAGGTCATTATGCGAACCGGATCACCAAGATGATTACTCATGCGATATTTAGGTAGACATAGATGAAGGTTACGAGCTATCCGTAGAGATTGGAGTGCCTTCGAAAATTTGACACCTCCCACTTTAGAAGAGCCAATAGTCATTGACTTGGGTAATGCTGCAGATGTTAAAGTAGTCAAGATTGGTGGACATCTATCCCGAGCTGAAAGGCTCAGGTTTACAGAATTACTTAAAGAGTACATGGATTTCTTTGCATGGTCATACGCTGATATGCCGGGTTTGGATCCCAGGATCGTAGAACATGCATTACCCACGGCTCCCAATATCAAACCGGTTAGACAAGGCAACAGACAGATGAAAGCTGAGTTAGAAGATAGAATTAAAAAAGAAGTGATGAAACATCGTAGAGTGGGCTTTATTGAAGCTATCCCTTGCTTAGATTAGATTGCAAACATAGTCTCCGTCATGAAAAAAGATGGCAAAGTCTGGATCTGTGTGGATTATCGGGATTTGAATAGAGCAAACCCAAAGGATGATTTTCGACTTCCTCACATCGATGTGCTGTGGATAGCACGGCAGGGTACAAATTATTCTCATTCATGGATGGATTCTTCGAATATAACCAAATCCTCATGAAACAAGAGGACAAGCCGAAAACTGCGTTTATCACCCCTTGGGGAAATTTCTGTTATAAAGTAATGCCCTTTGGACTAAAAAATGCTGGGGCAACTTATCAGAAGGTGATGGTCACCCTATTCCATGACATGATCCATAAGGAGATCGAGGTATACGTCGATGACATGATTGCCAAGTCCAAGGAAGGACAAGATCACATTCAAGCATTAAGGAAGCTATTTGAGCGACTCTGAAAATACAAATTGAGGCTCAACCCTAACAAATGTGTGTTCGGGGCGAAATTTGGGAAACTTCTCGGATTCACGGTCAGTAACAGGGGCATTGAAATTGACCCTTTGAAAATCCATGCTATTCGTGATCTAGCAACTCTCTTGACAATAAAGGAAGTGAGAAGTTTTTTAGGGAGGCTAAACTACATCACCAGATTCATCAATCAATTGTCAGATGTGGCTAAATCGATTTTCAAACTGCTCAAGAAGGGCGAGAAAGTGGCTTGGGATGCACAATGCAGTTAGGCATTCCAAAAGATCAAAACTTATTTAGCCACTCCATCGGTACTTGTGCCACCTGTCCTAGGCCACCCCTTGACCTTGTATCTGACTATACATCAAGAATCTTTGTGAGCCTTATTTGCTCAAACAAGTCCTGTGGATGGTAAGGAAAGAGCTATCTACTACTTGAGTAAGAAATTCACCTCATCCGAAACGAATTATGTGTCTGTTGAGAGGGCTTGTGTAGCAGCAGTGTGGGTACTTCGCAGATTGAAACAATATACCCTGCACCACCACATTCATCTGGTGACATAAAATGATCCTATCAAATATCTCTTAGAGAAGCCCGCCTTGATAAGGAAATTGGCAAAATGGCAAGTGATGTTGTTTGAATTTGATATTAAAAGCTCTCCACAAAAGTCTATAAAGGGAAGGGCCATAGCTAATATGTTGGTAGAGAACGCCCAAAATCGCACATCTTCTAGGCAAACAAAAGTGGAAGAACAAGTTTTGAATTTGATAGAAGAAAAGTACATCATGTATTTTGATGGTGCCGTCATTTATTGGGAGCTGTCACTGGGGCAATGCTAATATTCCCTGATGGTCAACATTATCCTGTTGTAGCAAAAATGACTTTTCCTTGCACCAACAATATTTCAGAATACGAAGCATGCATTCTAGGCCTACAGTTGGCCATCTCCATAGAGGTACCTAAACTACAAGTTTATGGAGATTCTATGCTCATCATTTTTCAGACACAGGGAGAGTGAAAAACAAAGGACACAAAACTCATCCCTTATCATGAGTATCTAGAAGAGTTGACACTTAAATTCGAAGAAATGTCATTTGAATACATGCCAAAAGTGTAGAATCAGTTCGTAGACGCGTTGGCCATGCTGGCCTCCATGCTGCAAATAATTGATGGATTATAAATAGAGCCAATGAGGATTAACATAACCAGAAAACCAACTTATTGTATGCTGGTCGAAGAAGAGTTCGACGGAGGACCGTGGTACCACGATATCAAGAATTATCTCTTGAAGAGAGAATTTCCTGATGAATGTCAAGCAGGAGATCAAAGATATATAGCCAAGATGGCTAGTAAATACTTCCTCAGTGGACAAACATTGTACAAAAGGTTATTTGATCTACTTTGTTAAGGTGCGTAGATACTAAAGAAGCAAATACTCTTATGAGGAAAATCCATGAAGGTATATGCGTGCCACACATGAATGGCCATCTCTTTGCTAGGAAGATCATGCGGCTTGGTTATTATTGGATAACCATCGAATCAGACTGTAGTCAACATGTCAGGTCATGCCATCAATGTAGAGTATACGGAGATAAGATTAATGCACCCCCGAACGAATTTCATCAGATGTCTGAAGTCTGGCCTTTCTCTATGTTGGGAATAGACATGATAGGGCCTATCAATCCAGTAGCATCGAATGGTCATCGCTTCATTCTAGTTGCAATTGATTACTTCACGAAGTGGATAAAAGTCAGTTCTTACACGAATATCACTACGAGAAGTGTGGTAAGGTTTATCAAGAGAGATATAATTTCTCGATATGGTACCCCTCGGACGATCATCACAAATAATGGGTCCAACTTAAACAACAAAATTATCGATGATCTACTGGATCACTTTGGCGTACGACATCTTAATTCTTCCTCTTACCTCCCACAAATGAATGGAGCAATAGAAACGACAAAGAAGAACATAAAAAAGATCTTGGCTAAGACTGCCGAGAATTACAGGGATTGGCATGAGATGCTACCCTTTTCCTTAATGGCATATCGGATTTCGATCAAGACTTCTACCGGGGCAACTCCTTATGCTCTGGTATACGAAATGGAAGCTGTCCTGCCTGTAGAGATTGAGGTTTCGTCTTTGAGAATATTGTTAGAAGTTAAACTCTCTAAGGCAGAGTGGATCTAACATAGATATGAACAGCTAAATCTGATAGACAAGAACCGTCTTAGAGCGATTTGTCACGGCCAGAGCTACCAGAAGAGGGTGGCTAAACTGAAAAGTTAAACCCATAAGTTTCGAATTGGATGACCTGGTGATAAGGAGGACTTTGCCGAATGCTGCTCATCCGGGAGGCAAGTTTACCTCGAATTATGAAGGCCCTTATGTTGTCAAGAAAATCCTTGTTGGAGGGGCATTAATTCTTGTAAATTTTGAAGGAGAAGAATTGGGATATCCCGTAAACTCAGATGCTGTGAAGAAGTATTATCCTTGAAATGAAATCAGATGATGGTCACATGACTTTCTCTAAAACGATTCAAGTCGCCTTAGCAGTCATTATATAGGCATATCATGGATGATGGCATGTGTTATGTTTTGCAGGATTCCAAGAAATAGACATAGAATCAAACTCGTTTA
This sequence comes from Rhodomyrtus tomentosa, assembly GCA_028455895.1. NCBI lineage: Eukaryota > Viridiplantae > Streptophyta > Magnoliopsida > Myrtales > Myrtaceae > Rhodomyrtus > Rhodomyrtus tomentosa. The sequence goes on from JAPCWY010000004.1 coordinate 42,240,565, forward strand.
AATGGAACCAAGAACAGAACGACTCCTGACACATAAGATCGGGCAATATGTATCTGTTCTATCAAGCGTTAAAACATCTTGCACTCATTGGAGTTTCCATTCTCTTCATACAGGAATGACCGATGAAGACAGAAGACAACAACGGAGAAACACTATAAAATTTCTCACTTTCCCGTAAGAGGGAAGAGGTCAGAGAGGAACATACATTTGGTCGAACTTAGAAACGAGCCATGCTTTGAAAAGATGAATTTCTAACACTTGTTGCACACATGTTTGGATTAGAGGTCATCCAGACATGACCGAAGCATGCATGATCCGTCATTAAACCCCCTTTGGGGCGAAATGTCTGAAGAAATACAAATTTTTTTTTTTTCAAAACAGAGTTGTTTAGGCTATCTAGCAAGAATGTTTCTTCAGATAAGAGGCAAGCCTAATCCAAACACGTCCTATGCACACCAGAGAGATGAAAGAAGTGTAAGGATAGAAAAGCCTAGACTAGGGGATGTAAGGGCTATTCGCATCGATTACATGGATTAGGATGACGGAGGCATTCATTCTTCTCCACAAACGCTACAGGCGATCATTGATAAACCCTTTGAGCGGTGGTTTTTATTTCTTAACCCTATCAAGAGCCACCCCACATTGGGGTCGTATAGAAGGAGTTCAATAGCAAGAAAGGTAATGATTAGAAATTTTTTTGCTCGGACTAACATCAGTCTTTGTGTGTTGATATGCATTGATCCAGGCGCCATAGGATGACGAAAAGACGTTCATTTCTCTATCCTATACACTTATACCCGTTGCATAGCCAATTTGAGCCTACAAACTCATTTCATGTACCTCTATTGGTGATCACTGCACTGCACCAAGGCGAAGGTGGCAAATACACTCGTGGATAGAGAAGTTCAAGAAATAATAGCTACATGAAACTTTCAAAATAAAATGATCAAATAGGGTGGGACTCAAGTCACATACCTTGCATGATCATAAAAATCCTAGTTCCTAGAAAAAGGAAAAAGACGTGATCAAAAAAGAGAAAAAGCCGAATCTCTATGCATTAAAAAGAAACAAAAAGCTCGACAAGAACATGAGTGACGCTCATTGAAATGCTGAAAAGTAGTAAGACTGATTTTGGACATCAAGGGATTACTGGATGCTTACATCCCCAACAAGTTCTGAAGTAAAGAAGAATCCTTAGGAATTGCGCAGCAATAGGTTACCCCTCAAATGGAATTATAGGTAACTACCAAAAGAAAAATAAGGTCCTTCGAAGATTGGACCTATTTTCAAAGAAGACTGAAGATGTTCTTCAAAGAGTCATCAACCAGAGACAAAACGGAAGAGTGATCAGCAATGATCACCAATGTCAAACCCTTCAGGAATCCGGACAAAAAACAAGCCTTTTTCCGTCCCCAATCCTACTGACATTACAACCTTTTGTAGTCTTTTCTGACTAAGACACCAAGGTTAATGTGTATCTTAGCTCGAAGAGGTACGAGCAAGATTATTTCTTTCTCATTTTGTAGGGTTGTTGACTTGTAGCCCGGAGCAAATGAAGAAAACTTTTATCAAAAGGCCTAACTCAGAGAGCAAGTCCTCCTTGGAAACTATGTCTAAGCCCAACATTATGGTCCCGCAAAGACCCCCTGATCGATCGAATTGTATGCGCTGCGAATGGCTCTTAAAACCCAAGTGCAGGTTATTAGGAAATTTGAGTGTTTTCTTCGTAAAAAAACCAAAGTCGAAGAATCGGTAAGAAACCTTCTTTGACGAAGACATTCCAATAGAATGCTTAAATAAGGTTGGTTGGAAACTTCAAATTGTTTGATCCAGAATTTTCCTTACAGGGATTTCTGATCACTTATGCATGTTTTAAGATTTCTTGGATAACCTCCAACATTATAAGTTATTTTGCATAACCGCATTGGTCAAAGTAAAGCTTTGCCTGCATTATAATTGGCAATGCCTCGAGATAATTGATATCTTTTTTATCAGGAATAGACTATTAGGTTTAAACTTCTATGAGACTCATGGCAGCCTCGGGTCAGAGAAGAATACATTGCTCAATAAGGAAGAGTATCAGAGTCGTTTTTTATGTGGGATCTCATATTTGAGCTTTCTGTAGGATCCTTGGAACCTCCAAATCCTATAATGACACCTCACTTGTCGAAAGGACAATTTTCGAAATTATCTTTCTGTGAGATTTTAGGTAATCCCTAAATCCCAAAAGAATCTTATTAACAAAAGTTTTGCAGGTTTGAACTTTCTACGGGATACTTGGAGTCTCTAAATCCTAGAATGACACATTACATGTTGAGAAAAATAATCTTTAGAACCAGCTTTCTGTAAGACTCTACGTAACCCCTAAACCCCAGAATAACCCCTTTGGTAAAACCTAAGAGTTAGGTATACCTCATGTGTATAGACCCTCGTTGATTCCTCAAGGTGTAGGATCAATCTGGTCTCAAACAAACCCTAAAGAATGGGTGCGTCACCTTTAGGTTCTTGGTGGATGGAAAACAAACCGTAAAGAACGGGTGCGTCACCTTTAGGTTCCTAGTGGATGGGAAGCCTAGTCTCAGACAAACCCTAAAGAATGGGTGCATCACCTTTAGATTTTTTGTGGATGAAAACCCTAGTATCCGACAAACCCTAAAGAACGGGTGCGTCATCTTTAGATTCCCGGTGAATGGGAAGCTTAGTCTCTGACAAGCCATAAAGAATGGGTGCATCACCTTTAGGTTCCTGGTAAATAGGAAGCCTAGTCTCTGACAAACCTTAAAGAATGGGTGTATCATCTTTAGGTTCCTAGTGGATAGGAAGCCTACCCTCCAATAATCCCTAAGAACGGGTGTGTCATCCATAGGTTCCTAATAGAAAGGAGTCCTATTCATGGTTTGATCCACCATACGGATCAAAACCTTTGACAATCCCTAAAGAACGAGTGCGTCATCCATAGGCTCTTGTTAGATAGGAATCTCATTCTAGTTTGGCCTACCACACGGGCTAGAACTTAACTATCCTAGGAGGGTCAATAGACGAGTTCCCTAGGTACCTACTTGAATCCCCCATGTACCGCATATGCCGCGCGAGCATCAAGCAGGTGAGTATCTCTACTCCATCACTCTCTCCTACATCAGCAAAGACAGAATGAGCAGAGCGTTCACGAGTAGGATAAGAAAGATTGAATGTCAGGATTTATTTTTCTTTTCCCAGTCGAGTCAGTCTAAACTCGGGTATCACCTGTCTTTTAGTGAACCTCTCATGAGATTCCTCTCAAAGAAGGACAGCTGTTGACATCCGATTTTCGATTAGTTTTTTAAAGTTTATCTTTGAAAAATTCAAGAAAAATTCATAAAAAAATTTAAAAATTACAAAATCAACTTGGTGGCCTTGGCCAAGCTCAAAGAACCATTTTTGACCAAAAAAATAATTTTTCATATTTTTCACATTTTTAGTACTTTTAGAAAATAGGAAAATACTCAAAAATTCAAGAAAAATAACATTTGAGGTGAAAAAAATATAGAAAAATAGTCAATAGTTTTTTTTTAATTCCCTTGTCTTCTTGAGCTCATAAAAAGTCCAAATTCAAGTTCAATTTTATGTGTTCCTTTGTTACATATATGATTGAATTTAGTAAAAAAAATATCAATTGAGTCTTTTAATTTGTAATTTTGACATTTTTAGGATCTTGACATTCAATCTGATTATTCCTCGTTGCAATTTAGCCCAATTATTTGCACAAATTACCCAATTGCATGAATTGGATAAAATTGCATACTTAATCGCAATTTAATCCTTGAATTTGGTCATAATTGAAATGACTTTCAATTCAATGGCTAACTTTACAAATTGAAGCTACTGTCCAATATATTTCACAATCCTGAATCGATTGGCATGGGTGATTAGGTCCAATTTGATTATTTGAGCATTCAATTGCATAATTTTTCGATTTGCAATTAAATGAAAATTTGGGAGTTTTGTAGAAATTAACCTGAACTTTTGAGAAAAACCACATTTTTAGATAATACTCATATCCTAAGTTCGATTCTGAGGTTTAAATTGTGAAAATTCCCCACCAATTTGGGTGAATTTTGAAAATTTCAAGTTAGAGCCGGTTTAGATCGGTCGAACCAGTCTGCTACAGTGTCGTCTTCTCCCCCAAGCTCCCGCATGAATGAAAAATTTTTGGGCTGATTTTAATCGTCAAATTGAAGATCAATTCGCGAATAATTGGAAGGGAAATGGTAGGCGTTCTGTTCCTCTCGTCATCCCCTGTTGATTAACGCCGGCGGCACCATTCGACGTCGTCGGATTATAGAGCAATTGGCTGGTCAAGCTCGCGGGACTAGCAAAAGTCAACATTTTCAAACACAGCTCAAATCCGTGCCAATTCGTGCGAGATTAAACCTGCCGGAGAACCAAATGGAGCTAGACGGCATGCCCATCATCCCCGACGCCATCTGGACCTAAAAGCATGTGGCCTTACGTGCGATTCAAGTCGGTATACACTTGACTGTTTGACGCCAAAAATTTGAGTGTGATTTATAGCCTTTATAGGCTTTCTAGAAGAGAACGTTGTTTTCATTTTCTTTGGGGAAGACAACAGAATTGAGAGAGAGAAATCTAGAGAGAGAACTCGCTCTCTGGACCTTGCCATCGAGAACTTGAGCTCGACCTGCAAGTGCTCGGTGACGCCGATTCAGGCTGAATTGAGTTGTCATTCCTCTTCGAAAAGCTTCCTCTAGCTCCATAGAGTTGATCGCACCTACCCGCGCTGCCTTTCATCTTGAGAAACGGTAAGTCGAACTTTAACCTTAACTTCTGTTCATTAATGGCGGATCTTCATTTCGGTTTCAATTCTTTCGATTGATGTGTGCATTCCGTATCTGCTGCATAATTGAACACTGTTGTATGTTTTAATTGCATTAAAATTGAGTCAAACCTCGCATTCGAACCCTGTCGCCATGGCCAACCCTGTCGAAGTTTCCCTAGCTCAAACTAACCTAAACCTGGTCAATCGGACCTGTAGGTAAGTGTTCTAAACTCGTATATATGCGATTGTGTGAAGGAATTAGATCAGATTGCTCTCTGTGGTTTGATTGAACTTCCATGGTCGTATTCGGCATTTCGCATGCTACATGTGATTCAATGGATGGAATGTTATGATTCTCAGATATGTGGAATAGCCACATGGTTCATTAGAAGCCGTTGGATTAAATTCGAATAAATGAAAAATAAAAAAGGACGGAACGGCGTCGTTTTGAGGCAGAGGTCGCGCGGGTCTAGGTCTGGGCCGAATATCCGACCCTAGTGGATCGGGCCGACCCGATCCAAATAATTTTTTAATAAAAAATCATAAAATTATTTTTAAATAATAAAAAAATCAAAAAATTCTAGAAAATCCTTAAAAAATGTTTAAAAAATCTAGAAAATCCCAAAAAAATGCAGGAAAATTTTGAGAAATTCTTAGGCATTCTAGAAATTTTAAAAAATTGAGGATTGACCACAGATAACTAGTCAATCCTATTTTTGAGCTTTCTTATCTATTTATCTAAAAATTGACAATATTACCCTTTAGGGTTAATTCGCCTCTACCTTGTATATGAGATAGGTCGATAATGCCAAGATAAGAATTAGGGTCGGTTAGGCGATCAATTCTTATGCTTGGATTTTTTAATCTCGTCATTTTTCTAAGAATGACGATTTTGCCCCTCAAAGGGTAAATCGTCTTTCTTATTTCGATCGAGCCATGAAAATTATTCAAAATTAGGATTTGGGTCTAGTGGTCGACCAATCCTTTTGTTTGGAATTTTCACTTATCGTCACTTTCTCTAATGACGATGTCACCCTTCAAAGGGTAAATCCTTTCCAAAATTCCAGAAAAATTCTGAAAATTCCTGAAAAATAAGAAATAGATTTGTTTGATGATCAATCATATTTTCACAATTGTCATATTTTCATAATTGTTTAACTCCCTATTTCATCTAAACTCATGAATTTGTCCTTTTAGGATAAATTGTCCCAAAATTCTTCAAAATTATGATTTTGCCCCTTAAGGGCGAATCATGTCAAAATACTCCTAAGCCTTGATTGACATTTCTCTAGGCTAATAGGACCTTACTAGGGATACCACGTTGCTTTCATGTGATTTATCCGCATGTTTTGGATCATTGATTGGCGCGTTCATTTTATTGATTGTGAGTGCTAGGGTGGTCATTTCTATTTGCATGAACTCCTAGTTGTAAGGTTCGCACCTCACTTATCTGCATAAAATCTTAAGTTAGATAAATCATTCAACTTATGTGCCATAAGGGCGTCAAATCTGACAGTTCGCAAAACAAAGTCATCGATCTCATTTCTCTAGTTTTCACAGAATTTGATAAAATGCTCTCAACTATTCGATAGGGTTTCTAATCGTACCCTCCAAGAACGATTGGTGGCGACTCCTTGGCTTGTACGTATCACATGTCACTGGACCACACTAAAAGTCGACCACGTATACCGCGTCCGACCAGACGAGACGGCCCATTAACCCGCCAAGACTATCAATGGTCGTGAAAATGTCAAATGAGAAGATACCTGATCGTGGTGACAAAGGGATCTCTTGTAATTTCCTAAACTGTCTGACAACCCTTTTTAGGTAATAGGTAGTAACACCTGTGAATCCTAATACGGGACTGGTTCTCCATCATTGCATGTAAGTCTGACTTTTCCCAGTGTTGGCAATCTAAGCCGCCATCGGAGTTGTTCTGGCTTTAGAGTCCTAAGGAATTCCCTCCATTCTTTAAAATTGAACTTTTGGATTCGCGTATGGGCTTAAACAAAAGTCTTAAGGGGATGGATGTTAGAGCTAATCTCGGTGAAACCCATGTGGATGTGGAATTGTTTAATATGGAAAGAAAATCACAGGTACAGGAGACCACTAGAGACTCTAAAGATTCCCTTCTTACTTTTTCTAAAACGGTTTAGGAAGAGGAAGGTTTCGTTAAGGATAAGGTTCAATAATCCCACTCATAACAGACATGTTTAACCACTATGGCCAGGATAGGATCAAAGGTAACAGATGAGATAGGAAATAACATAAAGCTAAAGAACACCAAAATACCTACCAGAATTGGTTCCTTTACTGGCAGGAAGATTGGGAAACCTATTATGAAGAAAAGATAGGGACACCCGTCCGGATTTTCTTTTGGTTTTTGCTTTTATCTCAGCCAGGCTTGTATCAAGGAATTTAGCCAATTGACTAAGAGGTTCGAGTCCTATTGGAGGTTGAACTAGGAGATGGTTGAACTCAACTCCAATGGCGGCGCTATATTCCTCCAATGTAGGAGTAACCTCCAATCCCTCCATGCAAAATGTCGTTGTGGTGGGGTCCTAATAACGTGCTATAGCTTGGATGAAGGCAGGTGGGCACTTAATCTTTAGCAGGTCCAACAGATATCCTAATCGCGATCTGGCATACGTCTGACTGGCCTTGTCCATGCTGTCCCACCAGGCTTGGAGCTCATCTCGAGGAATTTTGAACACTTGGATGTCGTCTTTCCCCATCAAGTCTATAATATGCAGGTGATTTTGAAAAATCAATGGCCATAGATTACTTTAAAATGTGAGTATGCAAATACCATGAAATATGCATGAATCAATTCAATTACATATTTCAATTAGTGAAATGGAAATTAGACTTTTCATTAGGTTGGAAGACCCAACACGATGTCTAATTTAAATTTCAAGTAAATGAAGTATGCCATTGATCGGGGTCATTGCCGCAACTGAAGATGATAATAATGTCACATTCCATTGGATCAAACATCAAGTTGACTAAAGAAAGGTAATGAAATGGATCATTATTGTACGAGAATCCATAAAGGAAGTATATATCGTCAAATAGAAACCTCAAAGAAAGGTATATATCAATCTTATTCTTCAAAAAAGAAAGCCATAAAAGACCAATAAAATGTGGAGTCTAAATCATAATATTCCTATGATCTAGTTCCTTTCAGAAAAATAATTAACTAGAGGCTCCTCTTCAGTGGGGTCCCCATCTCGTTTCTCTTCGGGATAAGGCTTCGTGATCAAGATTTCCTCTCTAGCTAAACGTCCTTCAGACCTTTTCCAGAAAGGTAATCTTTAGGAGGTTGCTGAAGTTGGCTCAGCTCCTCTAGCCATTCTTTGGTCCAATGTACGATTACTTTAGGGGATTTCTCAGTCTTCTTAGGCTTGATCTTTTTGAGGATGATGCACTTTGATCTGGTCTTGACGGCAGGGCGTCTCCTCTTTTCACAAAGAGTCAACAAGTGTATTTTCCTTAGCTTGGTACTTAGCCTTTTGGCGAGCGTACGCTTCCCTAGCTAGACAGTTGCGGTATTGCCTTTTCATCTCCATATAGTCCTTGAACATTTCATCAGATTGTCGCTTGAATCTAAGATTGCCAACGTAGTAGCGAGTCTGAGAATCTTCAGTGTACCCCAGCTTGCGTCCAATCAACTCGCGACCATGCATGAACCCTGTAAAGTGTAGCCTTGTGTTCGGCCCAGAGCGAGTTACTTTTCTCAAGTACTCAAAGGTCACCAGCTTAGACGAACACTTAGGAAATAACGACATCTTATCCCTATCATTGTTATTTTAATCAATCACTTGAATGATTCTAGAATGCATGTTATGCATATAGATGCAAATGATATGTGAACATATTATAGAACGGGCATAAAAAAATACATAATGTAGTAAATGCCTTGCCAACCTCAAAACCCAAGGAATGTCAGACGTTCTCTTGTAACAATAAGTGGTTTTAGATACACCAACCCTCCAGAGACATGCGCATGAGACAAGTGGGAGGTATACTCTATAAATCGAAAATCAGGTAAGGAATCTATGGCTCAGGCTCCCACGATCCAAATATGGCAGATTCCTCCCCAAGAGTACCCATTCAAAAGGGTAGATATTACCAATTTAGATTATGAGCGGGAGCGAATATGATAGTCTCAAGTGCCATCAAACATAAGATCCTTTCGCACCTTTTCCCTGTATAAGGAAACCTAGAGGTGGTTGCAATCGAGGTTTGACTGCCATTATGTGAGATGTGTCGTGATCATCACAATGCAAGGTCATGTAGAGTAGTTTGTATCAAACACCGCTTCGATTTGTGCATAAGGTAAACATACATTCCCAACTCTAATCTACAAGAAAGATGTCAGCAATCACTCCACCTCTTATTTTTCCAATCTACAAAAACATCTAACATGATGGTTAGGGTACGTACCTCACCTTTGAGAGCATCTATGGAAAATGAGGTTAGATAAACTAATCAACCTTTTGATCGGTTCAAGTCCTCTAAAATTTTTGACAAGAGATTCTGGTTTGAAATAAGTCTCCAGCAAAGTCGCCAGTTTGTCGCGACCCTCTCGAGAGATTCGGGATTCTCAAGTGTGGCAAAGGTTAATGGGCCGTCCCATCTGGTCGAACGCGGGCCTCTCCCAAGGTCCGTTACCTAAATCGCAATGGAGGTTTACGTGATCGACCTTCAGTGTGGTCTAGTGACATGTGATATGTATACATGTCAAGGAGTCACCACCAATTGTTTCGTAGAGGGTACGATCCTATCGAATAGTTGAGAGCCTCTATTCGATTCTGCGAGAACTAGAGAAATGAGATCGGGGAATTAGTTACGCCAACTATCTGAGTTGACGCCCTTTTGATACCTAGGCTGAATGAATTATCTAACCCTAAGATTTCATACAAATGAGCGAGGTGCGAACCTTAAATCTAGAAATTCATGCAAATAGGAGTGACTACCCTAGCACTCATAGTTAATAAAAGAAGATGCACAAACCAAAGATCCAAGACATACGGATAAATCACATGAATACAACATGGCATCCTTAGTAAGGTCTTATTGGCCTAGAGAAGTTTCAATCATGGCTCATGAGTGATATAGATAAGATTTTCCCATGAGGGGTAAAATCGTAATTTTGAAGAAATTTGGGACAATTTACCTAAAAGGGCAATATTGTCATTTCAAAAGAAATTTGGAGTCAAATAGGGTTGGAAATAGGATTGATCATCTAATCAGCATGTTTCCTATTTTTCAACAATATTCATAATTTTTCTGAAATTTTAGAAGACGATTTACCCTTTGAGGGGTAAAATCGCCATTTTTCAAAAAAGGAACAAGATGTGAAAATTTCGAACAAAAGGATTGGCCACCCACCTGACCCATCACCCAATTTCGGTAATTTTCGTGGCTCACTGAAATAGGAAAGACGATTTACCCTTTGAGGGGTAAAATCATCATATCAGGAAAAAGGATGAGATTCGAAAATTCAAGCAGAAATATTGACCACCTAATTGACCCTAATCTTAATCTAGGCATTTTCAACCCATCTCATACACAAAACAGAGTTGATTTACTCTTAAAGAGAAAAATCGTCAACTTCACGAAGAATAGAGGGGAAATCTCAAAAATAGGATTTACCAATTGTCTGTGGTCATTCCTCATTTTTTGGAAATTTTTGAAGTTTTTAGGAATTTTCTATAATTTTTTCTAATTTTTTTGGGATTTTCTAGAATATTTAGATTTTTTTATTTTTAAAATCATTTTTAGATTTTTTGTTAAAAAAGTATTCAGACCGGGACGACCCGATCTAGACGGATCGAACAACTCGGCCCAAACCCGGACCCGCACATACTACCATTCCAAAATGACGTTGTTATTGATTTTTCTATTTTTCTTATTCTCAGTCTGATCCTACAGTCACCAATGGACCACGTGGCTACTCCACGGCCACTGGATCTATTAATGGAAATCTACGGCTCAGATCGAAAGCCGGTTTAATAGGAGCCATCCGATTTGATTACCTAAGCCTATGGTTGAGATCGAATGATTCAGTTAAACCTCAGCCGTCCGATCAAGCCGTTTATTATTTTTTATTTGAGAAAAATTTAATTTTATTAGTCGGTGATTTAAAACTGATCCGACGATTATCGAGCCAACACGTGGCCTAATCAAAACCGTCGGATCACCTAACAGACCAACATCCGACTCCAACGACTCGGCTAACTAGGCTCACACGTGTACCTATCACAAAACAACACCTCATCCTTTTGACTCTTTGACTCGCCACATCATCGTCTTCAACCTCTCAACGCTTACCACGAAATGGACGGTTGAGGATTCCCTGTCGTTGATCGGCGGCAAAATGTTGACCAATCAACTTGAATCTTATACTAATCGACTCGTCTACATCTCGCCTACAACATATCGGAGAATCATGCAATTTCACAGACAGAATCAAGAACAATGAAGCTTACACAATATATAGGCATGTGCAGTTTAGTTACGCGATTCAGAGCATATCATGTCAATTCCTTCATAGATAAGCTTCAAATGAAGTTCAAGATAGTTACCTTCAGGTCCGATTGACCTGGTTTAGGCTAGCTTGAGTTAGGGGAGCTTTGACAAGCTTGGTAATGGCGAATGGATTTTCAGGGCTGTTTTCGAAGTCTATGACTACGAGACAGGTGACGATCGCTTCCTTGAACTTCAAGCGAGCTTCCAGTGGTCTTTTTCAGCTTCGGTTTGGCCGGAGAAAACCTTACCAGTGCTTCATTGATTCGAGCTCCAACCTTCGACAATGATGATGGAAGGCGAGCTCTCTCTCTCTGTCTCTGTCTCTCTCTCTCTCTGTGTCTCTCTCTCCTTCCCTCTTTATTCTGTTCCTTTCTCGATCAGAATGAACCGTCCTCCTATCCAGAATGTCCCCGTTTAGTTATATCTTCCCTTCTAAAAACTGACCCGCGCAAGGGAATGAAGGTCGGTGACTTCTGCACGTGCAGTTACGTGCAAAATGGTCATCGACGATCGGTGATCGACAGGAATGTAATGGTAAACTCAGTTAAGCCCTCTAGTGACCAAATTTCACGTGAATTTGATCTTGGTTTGGTCCTGCAGTTAAGCGAAGTTGGTCGTGACACATTACAGGTTTGTCGGCCCGATTTCGAAGAACCCATGCTGTCGGACCGATCATAATCAACGTTAGCCTTCGCGGCTAACAAATGCCCCCATCAATTTTACAAATTAGACCTGATTGATCATTCAATTTTACAATCAAAATCCAACTGCCATAAGTCGAATTCGCGCAGGAGTCCAAGGTTGAAGATGGTATTGTTTGGACCGGTTCGACCGGTCAGAACCGGTTCAACTTGAGTTTTTGCAAAATTAACCATAATTCGTGGGGAATTTTTACAATTCAGCACCAAAATTGAACTTAGCACATAAATATTGCCTAAAAATGTGATTATGCGCAAAAGTTCTTGCCAATTTCTATAAAAGCCCCCAATTGGTTTTTAATTGGAATTCGGGAATTTGTGAAATTGAAAGCGCAAACAGTCAAATTGGATCAAATCACCCTTGCCAATCGATTCAGGATGGTGAAAACCACTGGGTAGTAGTTCCAATTTGTGATGGAGGTCCTTGAATTAAAAGTAATTTCAATTATGTCCAAATTCAAGGACTAAATTGCAATTAAGTATGCAATTTTGCCCAATTCATGCAATTGTTTAATTTGCGTAAACAATTGGACTAAATTACAATGAAGGACAATCAGATTGAATGACAAGACTCTCAAAATGCTAGAATTGCAAATTAAAAGACTCAATTGATATTATTTTTATCAAATTCAACTATATGTGTAATAAAGGAACACATAAAATTGAACTTGAATTTTGACTTTTTAGGAGGCCAAACAGACAAGGCAATTAAAAGAAAAATATTGACTATTTTCCATATTTTTGTGATCTCAAACGCTATTTGTCTTGATTTTTCATGCATTTTTCTATTTTTCGAAAATATCAAAAAATACAAAAAATATGAAAAATAAATTTTTAGTCAAAAATGCTTCCTTGGTCTTGGCCAAGGTCGCCAAAGATTTTTTTTTATTTTTTTTGCAATTTTTAAACTTTTTATGAATATTTTATGAATTTTCTAAAAATGAACTAAAAAGATTGATCGAAAAGCATGTGTCAACAGTACTGAAAGGGGGTCCATTAAGATAATTGACGTAATTAAGTCTCCGATCCCACTTCTCTATTTCTTGTATAATTCAATAGAAGCTCCCAACTATTCGATAAGGTTTTTCAATTATACCTTCCAAGAAATAACTGGTGGCGACTCTGAGACATGCACACGTAGCACATGTCACTAGACCACACTGAAAGATTGACCTGGTTTTATCCTCCGTTGCAACATGGATAATGGGCCTTGGGAGAGGTTGCGCCCGAAATCCATATATAGCTAGATCGAAGAGCAACCCATGAGCCCTTTTTCTCGCTCTACCCCCGAGATGGCATCCGAGGGAGGGTCGCGATAGACTAGCGACTCCACTGGGGACTTGTGCACTTCAAAATGTTCATTGATTTTTCTAACCTATTTTATGAAAATGTGCTCGAATGGGAGGTACATACGCTAACGATTGTGTTAGATGCTTTTGCAAATGAGAGAAATAAAGAGTGTAGTGTTTGCTAATATTGTTTCCTACAGGTTGAAGTTGGGAATGAATGTTTATTTTTATACATATGTTGAAGCGATGTTTGATAGAAATTATTGTGCATTAATTTTTATTGTGATGATCGCGACACATTTCACACACTAGCGGTCAAACCCTAACTGCAGCCATCTATAGGTTACCTTAGGGAAATGATGCGAAAGGATCGTGTTCATTCCCTATCGTCACGCTCGTAGAAACTATGATTTGATTTCCAGCGAGATTATGACAATAAGGTAGATATTCCAGAATTTGATCGTGCTCAGTTGGATAGCTAGCCTATATTGTCGCTTTCGCTTCCATACTCAACCGTCTCTCTCCGTAGCCCGATCTACCCTTTACTGATTGAGATGATTTGAAGACTCCCTTTATGCAATTATGAACTCCCTGTCCCTTGCTCGTCTTTTGAAAGCCATAACATTCGCATAGAGAAATATCTCAATCACACATGCTCCTCCACTGATGACAAAATGACCTTATATTCTTTTCTAGGAATTCCTACCCACCTATAAAAACGAGAGGGGAAACAACTAAAAGAGTATTATGCATGAATATGCTTGTGCACTAGAAATATCTCATAGCAAGAAGACTTAGAGATAATAAAAGATGGGATGGAAATCGAGGCATTCCAGCCCAACATACTTTGATGAATGGGTCGAGAGAGATAGGGAGGAGAGTGGGATATAGGAATAATAGTGAACAGTTGAGTGGCTATCCAATCATTCAATCGCTCAAGGAGGGAGGTTTCAACAAGCGGGTAAACCGATGATGACTAATCAAAACTTAGGTAGGTCAATTGTCGCTCATAATAGTAGTGGTCAAATCTGCACTAAGAAATTCGATAAAGACAAAACTCTTAGTAGCTAAACCAAGAAAGAGTTGCTCGCATGAAGCACATGAGTCGATTTCAGTAGCGGGAGTTTTTCATTATTCAAACTTCTTCTTGCTATGACTGTGCACTATTCAAGACGACTTGAAGTCAAGAGCTTTATTTGAGAGAGAATAGGGAGTAAGGGGATTAGGAAGTCTCCGATTCAGTATGCGCCTCTAGGGGAGTAGCAAGATGGGCCATGCCTGATTGTCGACAAGAGTTTTCATTCTGCTGCTTTCCCGCTGCACTAAAGTATTTCGAACTATAATTGCACTAATCTACCTTCTGAATGAAAGTGCCTTTTTAGTCTAGAGACCTTTTAGTACCTACGGAAGGTGGTATGGCTCGAGTCGAATAAAAGGCTGCACTTCACCCACTTCATTCATAGACGAAAGATGACCGGAAGGAAATTAGGACGCGCCGATGATTGCCACACCCTCTTCTATGTCAACAACCTGAAAATTAAACATGAAATGAATCAGAGACACTAAGAGTTTTTGAAACTGATGTGACAACATTGCAATCGCTTAGCTCGAGAGGCATATGCATGGTGAAATGCTGAGCATTTAGCCAAGGTGAATCAATCGATGTTGGCTCCATGAAGGAAAGGGAGATGTCCTGCCATCAAGACTAAGCCCATCATTCTCAAGAAGCCCAAACATTGGTAGCTGAGAAGTCTCCTGAGGTAATAGTTCCATGGACGAGAGAATGGCCAAAGGAGTTACGCCATCTCAAAGAATTTTTTGGGAAGGGAAAGACTCCCACTGAATACTTATTCTCCGAAGACGGTCCAGACATAAAACTGCTCAAGGAAGGGAATCTCGAGGTGGTAGACCTTGAGGAGAAACTTTTCAAAGAGGAAATTCTAATCGAGGAACCTTATCCAAAGAGGAGTCTAGCGAGGAGTCGCTCGAAGAGAAACCTCTAGTTAACTACACATCTGAGGAGGAGCCATGTGAAGAGCTATCCGAAGAGAATGAAGACCTGATGGAATGGACTGTCTCATCTGAATGAAGGCCACTCTAATGTAGATCCCAACATGGACTACTAGATCAGATGGACTTCGAGTGTTGTAAACCTAGGTTTCATATTCTATTGAATCTTTTATGGCTTTCATGTTTTAGTATACATATATAGGATCTCCTTATCTAAGGACCTCCTTCTATCTCTATGTCTTTCCCCTATAGATGTCTATATACTAGAAATCTATTTCAATGTACTTCCTTTTCATTGTTCAATTTGGTGTTTTGATCAATAGAATGTGACATTGTTAGTTCTTTCAATCATTGGGATGATCTCGATTGATTGCACACTTCACTTATCTAAAATCCAAACTAGATCTCTTATTTGATCTTCACCCCAAATAAGAGAATCTAATTTCTATTTTACTAAATGAAATATGCAGTCGAATTAGATTATGCATATTTCATGGCATATACATTGTTGTATTTTAAGGTAATCTATAACAATTGATTTTTCAACATCATTTATATATTATAGACGTGATGGGGAAGAATGAAATCCGAGTATTCAAGGTCCCTCAAGATGAACTGCTAGCATAGTGGGAGAACAAGGGTGAAGCCAACCAGACATACGTCAAAGCACGACTGAGGTATTTGCTAGATCTGACCAAGATTGAGTACCCTCTAGCTTTTGTCCAAGCTATGATGCGGTTTTGGAATCCAACCACTACTACATACAATCTGGAGGGATTGGAAATCACACTAACCCTGGAGGAGTATAATGACGCCATTGGAGTTAAATTCACTCCTCGCCTAATCCAATCCCCAATAGGATTTGAAACCATTAACTCTTTAGCCGAGTTCCTAGATATCGGCCTTTCTAAGATAGTTCCTGATGCCAAGAGCAACTGCGGGCGTGTTTCTCTCTCCTTTCTCATAGATAGGTTCTCAAACCTTCCTGCAAACAAAGGAACCAAGTCGGGTAGAGCTTTCATCCTAGCTTTTTTTAGCTTTGTGCTACTTTCTATATCCACCGTCACTTTTGATCCTCTCATATCCATTGTGGCTAGGAAAGTTTGTTATAAGTGAGATTATTCCAATCTAATCCTAGCCGAAACCTTTATGTCCCTAAATCATTTCAATGTCAGAAACAAAGGAATCTTTAGGGCTTCTAGTGGATTTCTCTATATGTGGTTCACTTCCCACATTAAACTGTTTAATCTCCATATGTGTTTTACTGAGATTAGCCCTGATACCTATCCCTTTAGAACCTTTGTTCAAGCCCATACATGAATTTCCAAATTCAACTTTAAGGATTGGAAAGAATTCCTTATAACCTCAAAGCCTGAACAACTCCGATGGCTACTTAGATGGCCAACACTTCACAAGGCCAGACTTACTTGCAACGATGGAGACCCAGTTCCATTACTTGGCTTTACTAGGACTATTGTGTATTACCCTATTAGGGTTACCATATAGTTTAGGCACTATAGGAGATCCTGTCGCCGCCAAAAGTAGGAGTTTTCTCCTTTGATGTGTCGAAGGATGGCCTTAAGGGCAAGAAAAAGGAGCTATCTGAGGCAAAGGTTGAGTACATCAAGGATGCCTTGAAGAAGTAATAGATCCAAGACATAGAGTGGCCAAATGACATGACTGATGAGATGAACCTTCTTAGGGTGTCATCAGAATATATTCATCTTTTCAAGATTACTAGACACAGCTTTGTCGAGCCGTACATCCCAGAGTATATCGTCCCCTACATACCTAGAGTAGAGCCCTACATACCTGAAGACATGGGATCGCGGGCTTATGACAAAGATAGGGAGTTTTAGATTGGGGGACTTGACTTCTCCCAGGACATTAAGGGCACCTTAAGCCCCAAACATCCCAGGTATGACAGGAGAACTCCATCAAGTTTAAGATTTATAAACATCATGTCGTTTTAGCTTTTGAACACTCTTTGAGAGTTTTATTTGTAATAAACTCTGGTTTTCAAATTTATGCATGTATAGAGTTGTTCCTTTTCACTATGCATCAAAACTATTGCCATGGGTTATGCTTATTTTAATTACATGATTTCTCTTAGAGAATGAATGAAAGAACTACCCACATGAGGCTAAGACTCATATGGTGGCCCTTTCTCTCATTGATCAACAGAAAATATTCAATTAAAAAGATTCAGTCCTTTTATTATTGTTCCCTTTCACGATTCTTATGTTTTCATCATTTTTATAATAGGTGTTCCTTAATCACAAAACTACTTTGACAACGTTTTAGGACTCAACTGAAGACTAGAATGGAGCGAGAGTAACTAACTCCAAGAGTGGGTGTTCTGGAGACCAAAGTGACATCGCTGGTCACTATGATGGCAGAAATGAAGGCTTTACTAGAAACCTCTCATGCTAGACAATCAGTGGTATCAGACTTGACTAACACTATTCAGCCATCATCGTCAAGCACTTCTGACTAAGGGCAAACTAATGATGACCATCATATTCCAAAGGTCACTCAAGCATCAATTCGTAATACTCATCTTATGGGGCCACCCTAATTATTGATCTTGAAAAAGAGGAAAAGGGAAATATGCTGCTAAAACTGAAGAAGGGGCAAGAAGGTTGGCCAAGATCGAAGAGTGCTTAAGTAGCCAAGGGTATGGGTTGGCCTGATTTGATAAGATTTTCCTATTTACAAAGTTTGAGGTGCCACCAGATTATGAAGAGCTTGAATTTGTTAGAAAATATAATGGGACGGGCTGTCTTCGCGCTCACCTGAAGACGCATTATTCTCACTATGTTTCACTGCTCAAGAATACGTTTCAAGAGAGCTTGGCAAACGCCCCATTAGCATAGTTCATTATGCTAGACTTAGAAGATTATGATGGTTGGAAAGATATGGCTAAGGATTTCCTACATCAATACAAGTTTAATACCGCTACCGTCCTTGATCGAAATGACCTGCTCCGTATGGTAAAGGGGAAGAATGAGGCAGTCCATACTTATGGCCAGAGATGGCGGGCATTGGCAACGCAAGTTAAACCATCCATTCCTAAGGAAGAGTTAGTTGACCTGTTTCTGAAAGCCCTACCTTATGAATACTTCGACAAATTGAATATCTCAGGATGCCAGACATTCGTCTATCTGATAAGAGTTGCAGAAAGGCTAGAATGGGCCATGATAGTGAGAAAAAATCCGGAAGTGCCACCTAGACATCAGTACCCATTGAGAAAGGAAAGAACGAAGCCAAACAGTTTCCTAACTCTAAACTGACAAGAAGAAATTCGTCTTTGTCGGCCCAGAAGGTGCAAGTGTTGTGAAAAATCCCTAACTGATTTTGAAGGTGACAAAATAATTCAAGTACTTTTAAGTTTCGAGATAATGTTGTATAATACTTATTTTGTAGATTGTCCTTTGGTGCAGGGAAGTACAGGATTGAGTCTGGCAAAAGGTTTAGCTCAATGTTATTTTTGAGGAACTCAAATATTGTGTCGAGCTCAGACGTTAAACAGCGATAGCTCAAACATTAGAATGATGCTCAAGATTTGAGAGGAGTATTCACGGGCTATAATCATAACTTGAAGAAGACTTTAAGATGTACTTAATTGATAAATTAAAATAGACAAAATCGAGTTGGATCGTTCCTAAAGATTCTTGGTGATAGAGATCAATGAGGAACGCGGATCTTAGGAGACGAACGAAACTTGCCTATTGAATGAATTCATCTATGGAAACCCAAGATCATAATTGTATGGATGATTTGATCCGAATAGGAAATACTTTCCTTTAGCAATCCTCAATGGCTACGAGATCTTCTTTTGGTAATTGTCTTATACAAACGGGAAGTTTTAGAGAGGCATCGTCTAGATGCAAGGCCGTTACAATGGGGAATTATTCTATTAGAGTATCCGACGGTCTAGGTTGAAACGCATTGGCTTGGTGACCATCGGATCAAAAATAGAATTTTTGAATTTTTAGTAAATAGAAAATGAATCTTTAAAAATAACAAAAATGAAAATGATTAACAGCGTCGCTTTGGGTGCAACTATCAATGGGCCAGTCCCCTCCGTTTTTTAGGTCGGGCCGATCTACATAGTACAGACCAGATTGTATGTCTCAGGCCCGTATGGCCTGCGCGAGCTGAGAAAGCTCAACTTGAGCTGGGCTGGGTTCACAGAACCGGCCCAGCCCTCATTTTTCTTTTAATAAATAAAAAAATTTCAGAAAATAAAAAATTCTAAAAAATTCTAAAATTTTTTTTTAGAAAATCCAATAAATGTAGAAAAATTGTGGTACATTTTTAGACACTCCAGAAATTTCCAAAAATTGAAGATTAACCACGAACATTTGGTCAATCCTATTTTTGGGATTTCTTATCCGTTCTTTTGAAAATTGATGATTATACCCTTTAGAGGTAAGTCGTCCCTATTTTGTATCTAAGATAGGTTGGAAATGCTAATATTAGGGTTAGGGTCACTTAGATGGTCAATCCCTCTGCTTGGATTTTTGAATCTCATCTTTTCCTAAAAAGATGATTTTACCCCTCAAAAGGTAAAATTCCTTCGACAGTATAATGAGTTGTGGAAATTGCTCAAAATCAGGATTTGGGTCTGGTGGATGACCAATCCTTCCATTTGGTATTTTCACTTCTTGTCATCTTCTGAAATGACGATCTTACCCCTAAAAGGGTAAATCGTTTCCAAAATTTCAGAAAATTCCAAAAATTGTTGGAAAATAGGAAATGGGTCAGTTAGGTGGCCAATACTATTTTCAACATTCTTTGACTCCAGATTTCTTATGAAATGGAAATTTTGCCCTTCTTTGGGCAAATTGTCTCAATTTTCAAGAAATTACGATTTTGCCCTTCGTGGGCAAATCATGTCTAAATTTTTCTTGAGCCTTGATTGACACTTCTGTAGGCCAATAGAGCCTTAATAGAGACGCCATATTGTATTCATGTGATTTATCCGCATGTTTTATTTCCTTGACTTGTGCACTTTCTTTTATTAATTGTGAGTGCTAAGGTAGTCACTCCTATCTGCATGAACTCTTAGATTTATGGTTCGTATCCCATTCGTTTGCATGAAGTCTTGGGTTAGATAATTCAGTCAACTTAGGTACCGAATGGGCGTCAACTCTGATAGTTGGCGTAACTAAGTCCCCGATCCCATTTCTCTAGTTCCGCAGAATCGAATAGAAGCTCCCAACTATTCGATAGGGTTCTACTCGTACCTTCCACGAAATGATTGGTGGCGACTCCTTGCATGTACACGAATCACATGTCACTAGACTACACTGAAGGTCGACCGCATATACCTCCATTGTGGCTTGGGTAACGAGCCTTGGGAGAGGCCCGCGTTCGACTAGACCTCAACAACACATTAACCCATCACACTTCGAGATGGAGCGCAAACGATGGGTCGTGACAATTGTGCTTGATATAGAATTTGAACCTTAGCACATTTAGACATTAGTCTAGGAATTTTTCGTAAATCCTATCTCTTGAACTCTTTCATTCTTAAAGTGATGTCGCTCCCATCTTGGAATATGCAATGATCACCAACAAGTTTGTGAAACAAATGCATAGGCTTAATTGGGCTGTGCAAAGGGTAAAAGTGTATATGAAGGAGAAACGAATGCTTTTCGTTATCCTAAAGCACCTGAATTACCATATGAGTTAAAATGACTAGCAACACATGGATATTGATGTTAGTCCGACCTAGAGAATTCCTAACCAATTTTCTCCTAATGCCGCTGGATTTACCTCCATTTGGCCCAAATGCAGGGTGGTTCTTGATAGGGATAAAGAATGAGACTGCCATTCAAAGAGATTGTTAATGGTCACCTGTAATGTCCCTGATAGAGAAACGAATACCTCTGTCATCTCAATCCATGTAATCACTGTAAATAACTCTTATGTCCGTAGCTCAATGTTTCGCTATCATTTCCTCTTCACTCATCTCTCAAGTGTATATAGAATGTGTTTGGTTCGGATTTGCCTCTAGTACAAGGAAACATCATTTTGAATGGTTTAAGCAACTCTTATCGGAAAAAGTCATTTCGTTTTCTCTAAAATTTACCCTCCAAGAGCATTTTGTGATGCACCATGCATGTTTCAATCATGTTCAAATAACCTCCAAGTTTAAACATGAATGTCAATGAAGTGACTATGATAATTCTATGCTTCTCTGGTCATGAAAATTGAATGCATCTTAGATTCTAGAAGTCTTAAAATCCTGAAAATAAGGATTTTGCAAGTTCTAAACCCTAAGAGATTGGGAAAATGGATACTTACCTCCCCATCATGGCCTCAGTCATACATTTCCATGAAAGTGTATAGATTGTAACAAATTGGCCACCATGATGGCAAGTCCTCTTGATCTTTCATTCCAATCTGAATGCTAATGTATGGATTGCATAAACTAGTCATCTGACTCATGGCGATGATACTTCTATCTGGTTGGGCAACAAATCCTTCTCGAGGATT
The DNA here is from genome assembly GCA_028455895.1 of Rhodomyrtus tomentosa. Lineage (NCBI taxonomy): Eukaryota > Viridiplantae > Streptophyta > Magnoliopsida > Myrtales > Myrtaceae > Rhodomyrtus > Rhodomyrtus tomentosa. Next base: position 42,262,419 of record JAPCWY010000004.1, read on the forward strand.
GTATTAAAGGAGATCCATTCATTAGGTTGTGTTAGACATTACTTGTCTTTTCACATTGAAAGCTCCTTTGGCATGATCTGTATTTGCTCAATTGTTGCAAATCCCTCTGAATGTGTTCCATGCAATTCTTCGAAGTTCCTTATACAAGAAAAAAGGAAATTTTTATTAAACTGTACGTTAAACATGTGGTGTGGAAGTGATACTTTTTACCCTCCACTTGGTCTTATAACCAAAGTTCATTTCTCGAATGCTTAGCTTTTGAAGCTGATATTTCTTTTTGCCTTGAATCCATGTCAGTGAGTTCTTTTCTTTTGAGTCTCTTTGAACACCACTAATTTCCTGTTGAAATGAGGACAAACTCATGTTAAGCATATGATCATCGAAGATCAAATTAGAACAATACAAAGTTACCATTCACTCAAGTTCGTATCTTAGGTTTGACTCTGATGCGAATGACTCTTCTATAGTGTGCATTGACTTTGTTGGGAATGAAAAGTCATTTTTTCATTCAATTGCGAAATGATTCACTTGCCCTAGCTAGGCATGACTTGTCATGGCTAGGTAACGCTTGCCCCAGATAAATGACTTCATTTCTTTCCTATTTTCTTCAATTCCTTGTCCAATTTAAGATATATTTTATTCAAAATTTTCAACTTTACCTCTTACCTTTGAGGTGTTGTCCTTCTGATGTTTGAGAAAATTATTTGCTTCAAGGGTCTCGCCATTTGTGATCTTCCTTATGATATTCTTTCTCCATTGGACCTATGATGATATCTTATCAACACATTCTTCCACAAAACAAAATGAATTTGCATTAGTGAATATGAGAAAAAGAGGTAAATTGGATACGATACTCATCTACCCTTCTTTCGTCAATCGTCAATATTTCTCTTTTGATTGAGTCCATATGTTGTATACTGATATGGACAATATTTGTTGAATCCCTCCATCCATGCTTGAATGTATTAGTAACATCAACAATCCATTTGCTCTAGTTGGACGATGTATACCTTGGCTAAAAGCCTTAGTACTTTCTCTCTCTTTTTTTTTTTTTTTTTTTTTTTTGCAATTTCCTATCCATTTTAAGGATATCTTTGTACCTACACATGAATAAATAAATGTTAGTCCTTATTTGACTTTATTTGAATTTTTAGGAATGAGATACTCCCTTTGAGGTTTCGTCTTTCTGACACTTAACAAAGGCAGGCCCGGCTTGCGCAAGCCTGAGCCCAAAACGGCACGGCTTCACTCATCTTGGTTCAAAATTTGAATTATCGCTTAAGACTGATCCTATGGTCGTGGGGATGCCACGTGGGAACCTCCGAACACTCTGATCTAAGAGAGAATCTAAGGTCAGGGATGGGCCATGTTGCTAATCCACAACCCTATAATCCTTTAGTCAGATCTATAGTCAAGATCGGACGACGTGACTAGTCCACGGTCGTTTGATTACATGGATTTTTTATTTTCAAAAATAGATTTTCTTTTTATTCATAATTTTTGAAATTGATCCAAGATCAGAATCGTGACACGCAGCAAATCCTGGTCCGCATGATCACAAAATTAATTTTTTATTTTTTAAAAAATCAGAATATTTTCAAAAATTGTTTATTTCCAAAAAACAAATCCGGCCGCGACTCGTGGTACACTCTAGGTCTTCAGATCGATTTTTGCTTTTCGGTTTCAGCGAGCGCCGATGTGACCACCTTGTCAGCTTCACGTGGCATTAACCAAGTTAACACGCATTAATCGATCAACACCTTCACTCGGGAAGGCGAATCGCCGGCAGCTCACCAGAAGTGCAATTTCGATGTCAAAATTGGCCTATTTCCTCGTGATTTTTCTGCAATTCGACTCCTCACCTCAACTACATCAACATATCTTAGATTTACAGCCACATCTAGCCTAGAACCAAGTGAACAAAAGCCAGCCAAACTTATCTTCCAGCGAAGCCATGTCTTAGCCATTTCTAGCACAAGGACAACCATTCTAACTTAATTAGCAGCATCCAAGGAGTGCAAGAGAACTTACCTGCAGTCCAGCAAAGTTCGGCATAGTTGAAATGAATTTATTCATTTGCGCCATGGTCGAAGGTTCAAGGAGGTTGACCATGGGGGTTTTATGCAAAAATAATGCCAAAGAGACAGAGCAACATCATTAGAACTACAAACTTGAAAAAAAGATGGGTAGATCGAGCTAGGCCGTCGAAGGCCGAGCTTGGGACCCGCGAAGCACTCACCTTTATTTTGGAAGCGTCGATGGCGACGAACGAGTTTGTGATGTTCGTGATGCCGAGAAGAGACCAATGGAGGCGACGACGCCACTCATTTATCATCGAATCAATGGAAGTCCCTATTTGAAGCTCTTGATTTGCAGAGCTTCAATGGCGGAAAAAAAAGTCTTTTTCCTCCCCCTTCTCTCGTGCCCCTCTCTCAACAATGCCAACTACTCCTTATTGCGATCCTAATTGACTCCTTCTAGAAGCGTCAGCTAACCGTTTTAACTGTATCGTCATTCTGCTCGTCGAAAAACCGTGTCTCCCTTTTTTTGTCTGCTTCATGTGCCTGTGAAACTACTTGGGGAAGAAAGTAAACAATGCCGGGTCACCAAGTCGGACCACCCGACCCAACAGACCCGACTTGAAAGAATTTTGCCAAGTTGGACTTGAAAATGACCTTTTTTTTAGTGAAATTGGACCAAAAATTGGCTTCTCCATCATGAATTACTTCTGGGAAAATGGTTTTAATAGAAAATGCAACTGGAATTGGGCAAAAATCCCAAATATCGTGTAGGATCCGAAGATGAAATCTATCTAATTAGCCTCCTTAATGACCAATTTATGCAAAATTGACCTGCCAACATGTTCAGAATGTTGAAAATATAGGGCAGGGGTCTCACAATCTCATGGGTGCCCTCCGGGAAAATTTAATTTTGGATTTGGCGTGCTAGAGACTAAAATGAAAGAATTTTTGTGCAATTAAAGCCCCAAGTGCCAAAATTGAGCAAATCAATACATAATTGGACCTAAATGTAAAATGGGATGTTGAAGAAACATGTCACAACTCACAAAAAGTGCAAAGGGAAAAATAAAATGATTAAAAATATATTTTTTTTATACTCAATTTGGGCCCAAGTTTGTGAAGAAACACGCAACCCGAATTGAATTTTTTTCAAATTCAAGAGATCAAAATGAAAAGAAATTAAAAATAAAAATATTGACTATATTTCATATTTTGGCGACCTCAAATGCTATTTTTCATATTTTTTGGAAATTTTCCTATTTTTTGAAATATATAAAAAATTATTTTTTGTTCAAAATTAGTTCCTTATGTCAGACCAAGGTTCCCAAAGCTCATTTTTCAATTTTATGAATTTTTATTTATTTTTGACAAATTCTTTAAAGAAAAACTGATTAAAAATTAGGTGTTAACATTCACAAGTGCCCATATTAGTGGTTTGTTGATTATCTTTACAATTGTTGGCCATAGCTCATTCACATACAAAGTTGCACGTGTATGCAAAATGAAATTTGTCTCATCATTACATGCAAGGTATATTAATATTGTTCTATGCGATCTAACCGGACACTGCATTGAAATCCCGATCAAGGCTGTAACCGAGAATAGCATGTTTATGTATCGCATAAATGCTTGTCGTTTAAATTTGTGCATATGATTGAATTGGTGACTTGATATATATTTTATGGTCTTTGTTTGATTGAGACATAGTAAGATAGAGAGATTGAGTTATACAATAACCAAAGGTCACAAGAAAAACATTCACACCATCTAGGTGGCCATGACATATTACTAGATGTTAGTCACGGCTTGTATGAGGTTGATTGAGACTGTCACATCCTGACTTTCGAATCCACGACATCCCTACCAAATCGCCTCAGGTCACGAAAGATAGCGTCCTAGGCACACTATCGACCTATAACTCCCATCTACTCTAAAAGACTATGCCACCCACCAAGCCTTGGCATCCATAGGGCTCCGTCACTTAGTACCTAAAAATGGTTTCCACAATGGGATGAGAATGAATATTAGTGAACCAACACCTAAGCTCGGTTAGGACGTTGATTCGCTTCGAATATCCTACTAAACAATCATCTCATCATAGAATAGATAATTCAACCACATGCAAGCCTACCCTTTAGGAAGCCACACATATTGCGATACAGACGCGACAGGACAGTCAATCAACCAATTGATAGCAAAGCATCACGTCAGTTTGCATACACAGAACACACACGATCCATTTATTAACAGCCCAATCATTGGATCTAGCACTCTAATCAGTTGGTGCTCCCCTAATAAGACCAGGCATCATTTCATTGCTTCAGTAATGACAACTGATAGTCCCTTTGGTACCCCCGGGACAGCTATATCAGGTATCGTTCCCCTAGTACCCTCGGGCTAATGATAATAATCTCTCTGGTACCCCCGGGATGGATATATTAAATATTGGGTACTGTCCCCTAATACCACTGGGTTGATAATAATAATCCCCTTGGTACCATTGGGATAGAATTAGGCATATTAGGTATCATCCCCTGGTACCCATCACCGCCGAAAACCACCGTGTGACCACTCAAGCATATTCGACATCCAGCCATTTCATTTCTTTGTATTTAGTTGAATGCTCATACGCATGATCAAAGACTTGGCTAAGGGCCATTTTCATACTAAAATATGCCATTGGATTTCACACGTGGTCATGTGAATGCACGATGTTATTACCGACATTTCAAGCAACTCAAGGCAAATAGCCTATAAGCAATCACTAATATCATCCACAGTCAAATTCAAATCAAGCATCAATCGATCGAAGCTATTCGATCTCACTACAATATCCCATTTCCAAACGCTAGTTAATCGTACGCTCATCTCTAACTTATCGCTCACTCGTGATCAAACAATGGCATTCAAATACCCAATCAATCAATGCTAATCACCAATTAGCCACATACGACCTAATTTCAATATAACTTAACTAACTATGGCCATTTACCCCTAAGCCAAGTCTCTAACTAATCCGATCGTAATTAAGTTACTTAAATACCCTATTAAGCTAATTAATCTAATCTCAAACATAATTAGCATCTTAACCAAGGGATTAGGGGTTAACTCACAATTCAATCTAGCTCAGGCAACAAAGGCGACGACTCAGCAACGGCAACGAACTGGGCTTGGCTCTGCGGACTCTTGGTGACTCACGGCCAACTTCGGGTTCATGACTCCACGGGCTCCAAAGCTTGGCCAAGGGTGCTACAAGGAGGTGACAACACACTGGGACAACGACACGGGGCTCGAGGGGGCGGATGATGGCTTGGGATAGACACAAACAAGATAGGGGATGGCGTCGGGAATAAGGGAACGGCGGTGATGAGGTTGTTTGCGGGGTTCTTGGGCGGCTCACGAGTTGGGGAAGGTTAGCCAGGGTTGGGAGGTCCACAAAGTAGTTGGAGGGAGAGGCGACGGTAGCCAGACAGCGGCGCAGTAGCCGCGGGGGTGGCGGAGTCGCGCTGAACAGAATAGAGTAAGGGCAACGCCAAAGCAGGGGAGTAGTTCTCAAGCTATCTTGGGGCTCCACCGGTGCCAATCGGCCTTCAACGGGGTGGGGGACAACGAGGGATCGAGGGACGTCGCTAGGTGTGGCCTCATAGAGATGAACGACGGTTGGAAATGGTGGAGGTGTCTCGGGACCAAGAACAGGACAGACGGGTGTCGCGACCCTCGAGAGTTTTTCTCCATTCAAAATCGAGAGTTAATGGGCTGTCATGTCTGGTCGGACACGAGCCTCTCCCAAGACTTATTACCCAAGTCGCAACGGAGATATACATGATCGACCTTCAGTGTGGTTTAGTGACATGTGATATATGTACAAGCCGAGGAGTCGCCACCAATCGTAAAGGGTACGATCGGAAATCCTATCAAATAGTTGAGAGCTTTTATTCGATTCTACGAGAACTAGAGAAATGAGATCGGAGACTTAGTTACGCCAATTGTCAGAATTAATGCCCTTTCGATACCTAGGTTGAATGAATTATCTAATCCTAAGATTTCATGCAGATGAGTGAGGTATTAACCCTAAATTTAAGAATTCATGCAGATAGAATGGCTACCCTAGCACTCATAATCAATAAATAAGGTACGCAAATCACGGATCCAAGATATGCGTATAAATCACATGAAAATGGCATGACATTCCTAATAAGACCCTGTTGGCCTAGTGAAGTGTCAATCAAGGATCGAGACTGATTTAGACATCATTTACCCATGAAGGGAAAAATCATAAATTTGGAGAGGTTTGGGACAATTTGCCCAAAAATGGGTGAAATTGTCCTTTCAGAAGAAACCTGAAGTCAATAGGGATTGGAAATAGAATTGATCATCGAATCAATCCATTTTCCATTTTTCTGTAATTTTCAGAATTTTCTGAAATTTTTAGGAGGCGATTTACCCTTTGAGGGGCAAAATCGTCATTTCAAAAGATGAATCGAAGTGAAAAACTCAAACTGAAGGATTGGTCAACTACCAGACCCAAATCCTAATTTTGAGGTATTTTCACAATTTTTGGAGTGGGAAAGATGATTATCCCTTTGAGGGGTAAAATTGTCATTTCAAGACAAAGTATGAGATTCGAAAACCCAAGCAAAGAGTTGTCCATCTAACCGACCCTAATTCTCATCTTGATATTTTCGACTTATCTCATGTACGAAGCAGGGTTGAATTACCCCTAAAGGGTAGAAAAGTCATTTTCTAAAAGACGGAAAAGAAATCCCAAAAATAGGGTTGACCAGTTGACTGTGGTCATTCCTCAATTTTGAGAATTTCTGGAGTATCTAGGAATTTTCTATAATTTTTTCTATTGTTTTGTATTTTCTAGACTTTTCTAACATATTTTGGAATTTTCTAGGATTTTTTTCGATTTTTTTATTTTTTAAAATCATTTTTGAATTTTTTTAAATTATTATTTGGATCTGGTCGGCCCGACCTGCTCAGATCGGATACTCGGCCCACGTGAACAGACCCACAAAACGACGCCAATGGACCACGTGGCTAATTCGATGAAGGGGAGAGACGTGACGGCGAGCTGGAGGCCGGCAGACGAAGCAGCGACGGAGGGTGGAAGTGGTGGCTACTCGATGTCACAAGGAAGGAGGATATTGGCGTGGTCGAGGGAGAAGAGAAGGGAGGGTGTCCACGTCGACTGAAAGGGAGGGGAAGGAGGAGAGAAAAAAAAAAGAAATCAAAGAGAAAAAGAAAATGAAAAAGGTGAGATGTGATATGAGGGAGAGTGAAGTCACGTGGGGGTTGAGGGGCGGGGTCCACATGATTTGAATTCTTTTGTCCTTTAGTGAATTATTGAGGGGCAAAAGAGCCAAATCACAATTCGGGACTGAATGGATATTTAGCGTACTTGGTGAAGGATATTTTGGTCTTTTCATAGGTTAGGCTCGATCAGAGTTAGGCTTGATCGCGATGTTTAAATCCTAAATCGCAATGACTAAGGTTTTCGAAACCTATTCTATTCTGACCTATGTTTCAGAAATCATCCAATTATCATCACTTAAGTCGTTACGATCGAAAATATAATCCAGACTGAAATTCAATTTTAATCATTTTATTAAATTCAAACACTTTACAAAAGTCGAATTTTCAGGGTCTCATAGGGACAATCAATTCTATTAGGTGTACTAATGTCTTAGTGCAACTCTTACTATCAATTTACTAATGAGTCTAGGGCTGTCACACACTATGACCATTCAAGGGTGATATTAAATGGGAAAGATGATATCATAGATATGTTTGCAATCACAGATATTGAATTAGTCAGATTAAAATAAATTAAATGAGATTTAGTTTAATTTTTATTTTAAGTGAACACATATTGATGTGCCCAAATATACACACGCTAATTATAAATCTTTGTTATATGTAAAAAAACGCATGGACACGGCCAGCAAGAGTTGCTGTAAGTGTGAATATGCACTCGCACGAGTGCTGATCGGGTGCACGATTAGCAGATGCTGATCCTGGGTCGTATATAATTAGACAAAAAAAAAAGGGGGAATATATGCAATATACGTGAGTGTGTTCAAGGTGTGATAAAGAGAGACAAAAATATCTTTCTCATTTTAGTGAGTGAACCGTGACAAGAACGAGAGAATGCGGAGATTTATCTCCACCAGATAGCTAGCGCAATCAAAGTGATCATTTCTCATGAGTTCTTTTTTCCGGTCGTCATACGATGGGTGACGTTCTGAATTAGACGTCTGATGCTTATGGGCCTCGAACTAAAAACATATTAACCAAGTTGTTTTGAGCACGTTACTTGAGATAACCCGTTTAACTCTCTTCATTTAATTTGATTTTTCATTGAAACGCACGAAAAATGCCCATGGAGATGCATTTATGTGTATTAGTTTTGTCACGTCCCGAACCCTGTGAGTTCATGAACATCTCATTTGGCCATTGACTTTAAAATAACTCCCAGGATCCCTCCGCCAATCATTTATTTACTTGAAAATGAAAAAGGTCACGGAAACAATAAAATAATTCCGTACAAATTCACAATGAGATGACTTAGGACAAAAGGGTAAACTTCTCTTATTCATAAAATTCACCTCGAATCCTCTTCATAGTCAAATACTAGAGATTATGTTCCTAAAACTACAAACAGAAATACAATTCCCAACATCACAATGTGTGAATCCATATCCTACGATTTCTTCTTCGAAAATCCAATCTTGACAAACTTGATGTTTCATCTCTTGGGACCTGAAAAATTTAATCTCCAACGGGGACTAGACCGCCAGTCCCCCCAGACTACAAACAAGCGATAAGCAGAAGCTCAACTAGACAATATCACATGGCATTCAAACATCTAATGTTTCAATGCATATGACATGAGTAAGGTTCATTGACAAGCACATCACACAATATGAGACCCAAACTTCATGCATCAGCACTGAATGAATTCACAATTTCAGAGTTTACATAAAGGTATCACATTCCTCATCACCAAGGGCTCTCAAGCCGCGATGTATTTCTCTAGGGCACTCTGGCGATTTATAAAGCATCATAACCAATTAAGTCACACAAGCAATATAGCCGTTTATATCATATAGGCATTATAGCCATTTATACCTCATAATGCATAATAGGCAATTACATTGCCGATATCCTACAATCAAGATTTAGTCGCCACACAAGCATACTAGTCCTCTTGAAAACTGAGGTCACACTACATCATTCCAATTATGGAATTCATCAATTCAACCTCACACCGAGGCATATGGATCGATCACAACAATTTCAAGCGTTCAACATATACTTGGTCATAATAAACACAAATTCATCAATCAATCTCATCCAGTAGTATCTTAACATTCGAGTAAAGATTTAAGGGACACTTACCCTTAATCAAGTTAGCAATTTCCAAGCCAAATGATCCCCCTAGATCAGCAAACTCATGGCCACATAATGGTCACACGCGATCCTAAGAAAAATTTATGATTCCATCAATAAAACTCTTCCAATCACAAATCCATTGAGTAAATACTTTGCTAACACATCAATTAACATCTCAATATGCCTTAACGATAATTTTATATTAAGGCGACACCTCCAAGAACCTCCAAAAAGTTCGGTTCCAACAACCCCAGAGCATTGCAAAATCGGTTCTGCCTTAAACCGCACAAATTAGTCCATAAATCAATCCTAAGCTCCAATTTACCACGAGAATAACTTGCTAATAACTTAATCAACATGTTAAGGGAGGTCATCGAAAATTTGGAAGTAAAACGACCACAAAGGCTTCCAATCGGTCTGATTCTCTTCAATGCACAGGCGGTTATATTCTGCCTCAAGGAAACCGCCGCCAATCAGTCATGAAAATTCATCAAAACCCAAATAAAAGTGTAACCACAGCTCAACCAACTTTAATACTATGAGTGTAGAAGGTCTCACTGAAAATTTGGAGCCATTTGAAGCCTTAAAGCCCCTAAAACAGATCTTTCTCTCAAACCGGTCAGAATCTGACCTCATCCTGACCTTTGTCCACTCAAACAGACCTACGGGACACACAGTTAAGCTAAATTGAGCTTATAATATGTCCCTAGAACTATAAGACAATAATCTTTCAAATGGATTTAGTTTTACCTCAATCCGATATCAGATAATAAAGCAATGGCCGGAACAGTGGACTGGTCGGAGCAGGGTGGTGGGTTAGTTAGCGAGAGAGAGAAGAGGGAGAAGAAGAAAATGGAGAGAGTGAAGAGAGAGATAGATGGTCGGCCAAGAAGGAGGGAGAGAGAGTCTTCCACGCCAATAATTTTCTTGGTCAAAAGATAAGATTGGTAGGTGGGAGTCAACTAATGCTAATCACCAAAGGGTGACACTTGGCATGGCTAACATATGACACTTGGCTTCCATTTTGACTTTCATTGACCACTCATCTCTTGATTTTCTACAGCCTATTGAAATCCAAATGACCAAAATATCCTTCTATACTTCTTAAGGTAGGGATAAGGGTCGAGGGACAAAATGGTCATTTGGCACTTTTCTTCCGAAATTTTCCTTTTTCAAATTTTAAATTGTTCTTGATAAGGCAACGTCCATTTCAATTCAAATGTTGGAATTCCTAAATGTCCAATACCCAAATCTTGAGGTCCAATTTCATGTCGAGCCCTCGTCGACTGTAAGTTCTAGTTTATCTCAAACTGACGAGCGCTACGCGTATCGACCTTAGGGTTTCTTAAGCTGTGGCAACTTTGATTGTCATGTAATTGTAAGGGTTTATCGCTAGCTCCTGCGATCCTGATTGTCATAATCCGATTTAGGAAATTCTCGCATATTACACATTGGTTAAGCGGAATCACCCGCGTCCCAACGTATAACACTAGCAAGGCATTCCACAATCGTTCTTAGATCGATTTCTGTTAGCCCAAAATATTCCTCGACAATCCTCATGTTCAAAGTGACATTTCTTATTCAAATTCCCTATGTCCACATACACGACTCTGTGTCAGTCTTTTCCTTTTGGTCAATTAACTCGGGAGTGGCCAACTTCGAGTGAGTTACAACTGAAACACACTGCTCGATACCTTCAACTCCATAGCGTCGAGAGGGTCGGAATTCGGAATGTCACAAGTTCCACTACAACATTTTTGCCCATGCATGTTGCCTATATCCTAACACATGAATTTTTACTGATTTCAAGCTTTTTGGGTCCATCTCATTAGGTGCTATTCGCTTCTAATCCACAAGTCATGGAGTTTGAGTCAGGATTGAAGTTCTTCAAGCTCATGGTAAGATGTAACCAAGTACATTACTCAAAGTCACTACCCAGCTGGCTTTCTTTTCACTCAAAGGATTGATCTCTAAAATTAGAATAGATCATATTAACCCACGATCTCTTTGATTGAAATTGCATCTTTGATCATTCGAGCGCCTCTTTCAACTTTTCATACGGGTCGCTCACATCTTTATACATCCCTCTTTATTAAAAAATTCCATTGTTGGGTATTTTGTGGAAGTGTGTGTACAAGTGTCAGTGTTTGGGTATGAAGTATAGAAAAGTAATGGCAAGAAGACTAGCAACATAAAATGATATTTGATATAAAATTAAAAAAGACTTACAAAGGAGTCTTGTATTTGAGGGCTATTTCTCTTTTATACATATAAGTATATATATATATATATATATATATATATATATATATATATATAAAATGAAGACTAAGGCCTTATATATAGACTACATTAATTGCCATATTCCACCGCCATAAGTATTTTATTTATTTTTATTTTTTTTGCCTTTTTCTGGCCTTTCACCGCCAAAGCTGAAGCCAAGTTTAACTTCTCCACTACTTGCCAAATCTGAATTTGACACAAAAATGGGTCACGTTATTCAACACTCCTCCTTGATCCATACTCCAAACATGCTTCGTAGCGCCTCGAACTTTGCTATAGGTAGTGCTTTAGTAAATATCAGCAACTTGATCTTCAATCTTACAGTATTGCAACTCAATTTCTCCATTATTCTGCACTTCTCGTATGAAATGATATTCGAATTTTCGAGATTGCTATCACAGACTTATTACCACAAAATATTGGAGGGTTCTGCATGTATTTCTCCAATGGCTTCTAAAATTCTTCTAAGCCAAATTGTGTGACTAGTTGTCGTAGCGGCTGCGATATATTCAGCTTCTGCAGTGGATTGTGCAATTGAGTCATTTTTGTGGATGCCCATGAGAATATTCCAAAACCCAATGTGAATGCATAGCCAGTAGTGCTCCTTCTATCATCAATTGAACCTGCCCAATCGCTATCAGTGTATCCGATGAGCTTGACCGTTGCACTTGGTTGATACCAAATGCCATAATCCGTAGTTTCTCATAAGTATCGTAGAATTCTTTAGGCACCTCTAAAGTGAATCTGACTTAGACTTTGCATGAACCGTGATAGTATACTTGTCGCATACATAATGTCTAGTCGTGTAGCTGAAAGATATAATAGACTGCTAATAAAACTTCTATAAAGTGAAGCATTTGCTTTTTTTGCTTCATCTTCTTTTAACAGTCTCTGATTTATCACCAGTGGCGTCGCAACTGCTTTGCAATTATCCATCTTGAATTTCTTTAAGATGTTCTCTGCATATTTCTTCTGCAAGATAAACATTACTTCATTTTGATCAACCTCGATATCGAGAAAATAGTGCATCAAACCCAAGTCTGTCATCTCGAATGTCTTCATCATATCTTCTTTGAATTCTTGAATCATCTTCTCATTGTTCCTTGTATATATAAGATCATCTATATACAGAGAGACAATAAGAGCATCAGAATCACTTTGGGCCTTAATGTATAGTGTAGCCTTACTCATGCTCCTCCCGAATCCTCACTTGGTGAAATATTTGTCAATTCTGCTGTACCAAGCTCGTTGTGCTTGTTTTATTAACCCGTAGAGGGCTTTCATGAGTTTTAGAACCTTTTCTTCATTTCTTTTGGCAATGAAACCCTATGGTTGTTCCACATAAATTTCTTCTAGGAGATATCCATTTAGGAATGCTGACTTTATATCTAGTTGATGGATCTTCCATTTCTTTTGTGTTGCTAGAGATATGAGTGCTCGAATAGTATAATCTTGATTTCTTCTTTCATGGCTTTAATCCAAACTTCTTTGGAGGCATCTTCATAGTTATCTGGTTCTAAGGACATAAAACTGCATGTCTCATAGACTTTCCTTAGAGACTTTACCCTTAGTATATGAGATTCTAGAGTTGACACTTCTTGTGCCGGACTTGGAGAGAATGGTGGTGTGACATCCTGAGTAGATGAATTTGATGTTCCACCTTCTTCTTCTTTTGACATTGATTCCTCTTGAGCAGGTGGTAGGACAGGTAAGGTAACATATTTTTTGTCGATCTTCTCTTCCTTCCAATTCCAAGTGGCATTTTCGTCGAATTCAACGTCTCGACTTATCGTGAGCTTCTTAGTTCTTAAGTTGTAAATCTGACAGCCTTTCAATTGGTCGTTATAGCTGATGAATATTCCTTTTTCCGTCTTCTGATTGAGCTTGCTCCTTTTTTGATAAGGAATGTGAACATAGCATATACAACAAAATACTTTTAGATGTTTTGTTGAAGGCTTCCTTTCGCTCCGTGCTTCGATTGGAGTTTTATTCTGGACTGCTTTAGTTGGACACTTGTTTAACAGATATACTGAAGTGTAGACTGCTTCTGCTCAGAAATAGTTAGGAAGGCCTTTCTCCTTTAACGTCGATCTCGCCATTTCCATAACGGTTTTGTTTTTCCTTTCTGATACTCCAATTTGCTCTGGGGCATGACCGATAGTTAGTTGGCAATGAACTCCTTCATCTTCATAGAATTTATTAAACTCCCTTGAGTTGTATTCAGTGCCTCTGTCGCTCCTTAAAACTTTGATTCTATGGCCAATTTGATTTTCAACGTGATTCTTTAACTTCTTGAAAATAATAATAAAAAAAAACCTCTGATATTTCTTGAAGAAAGTACACTCACATCATTTGGGTATAGTCATCAATGAAGAGAATGAAAAACCTATTTTGGCTCAACGTCCTCATTGGATCACGTACATCCGTGTGAACTAGCTCAAGTGGTCTTTTTGCTCTCCATGCATTTCCATATGGGAACGACTGCCTTTGTCGTTTTCCAAGGAGACAGCCTTCAAAAACATCTGAAATCTCTGTAATAGCTGGAAGATCTCTCATCATGTTTTTCTGATGGAGAATCTTTAACCCATAGAAGTTGAGGTGGCCAAATCTTCGATGCCATAGTCATGATTCATCAAGTTGAACTTTCATGGCTATATCCTTGACATATTTCCATCGACTAAAAAAATTTATATTTTCCATTCTCACAGAATCAATAACATGATCCTTTTATTTATTGTAGATAGTGCATGCATCTCCTTTAAAATATAGAAAATATCCATTTTGAATCGTATGTTCCACACTAAGTAGATTTTGTGCAAGACTAGGCACCAAATATACTTCATGAATATATTTTGGGCCCTTCTTAGTTTCAACGGCTATGGTCCCTTTTCCTTTCACATCAACCAATTCACCGTTGCCTAATCTCATTTGAGTCTTCATCGAAATATCATTATTGGTGAATATAGCTTGATCTCAGGTGATCTGATTACTACACTCGCTATCAATATACCATAGACCATTTTCTCATCCTTTTCTACTTGGCCTGTATAGAATAAACAATCTGTATTTTCTTCTATCTTTTCTTTTCCCTTTTCTTCAACATAATTCGCTCTGTAATTTCGTTTAGAGGGACAAAACTTTTCTATGTGGGCATATCTTTTGCAAGAGTTGCATTGTGGTTTATCACGAAGCCAGCAATCTTTTTCTAAATGATTAGTTTTCTTGCAAAAGTTACAATGTGGATATTTTCCCCTTGTAGATGCTTCTCCTCCTTTCTTATTTTTCCCTTAGCTCCTTTCACTACCCTTATCATTATCAGATTGTATGTTCATTTTTGACTGAAAAGCACTTTCAACTGTTTCTTCATCTTGTACTTGCAACATTTTCTCATGTGCTTCTAAAGAACCAATCAGCTCACTTATAGACAGAGTTGTTAAATCCTTAGACGATTCTATGGTGGTGGCAATATAATTGTATTTCCTAGTAAGTGTCATCAATATTTTCTCAACAACCCTCTTATCGGTAATTGCATCTCCATATGCTCTCATCTGATTTACTAGTTCTTTCAACCGTCCACAATATTCTTGGACAGACTCATGCACTTTGATTTTAGAATTCTTAAATTCTCTTCTAAGAGTTTGAAGTTGTATGGTGCATACCTTTTCCAAGGCTTGATATTCTTCTCGCAATACTTCCCATGCTTGCTTTGTTGTCTTCATGCCAATGATTATCGGAAATATCATATCCAAGAGTGCTTGCTGAATCACGAATAGAGCTCGTGCATCCTTTTGGCGTAGTTTAGCCGAAACACTTGCACCATCTTTCAGGACTTCGTATCCTTTATCGACGATCTCCCATAAGTCTTGACCCATCAAGAATGTAATCATCTTGATGCTCTATTAATCATAGTTGTTCTCATCAAATATTGGGATGAGATATGATGTGACGGCGTTAGCCATTGTGAGGTTGGTTAGAGCAAACGCTCAAAACCAACGAATCGCGAACATGGCTCCGATATCACTGTTCGGTATTTTGCGGAAACGTGTATGTAAGTGTGTGTATTTGGGTATGAAAAAGCAATGGCAAGAAGACTAGCAAAATAAAATGATATTTGATATAAAATTTAAAAATACTTGCAAAGGAATCTTGAATTTGAGGGCTATTTCTCTACACGAGGCATTCTGAGTATCTATATGAAATGAAGACTAAGGCCCTATTTATAGACTCCGCAATGAATATTTTATTATTATTTTTGTCTTTTCTGGCCTTTCACCGCCAAAGCTCCACTATTTGCAAAATCTGAATTTGACACAGAAATGGGTCCCGTTCTTCAACACCCATCAAGATCCTAGACAGCACTAACTCCCCGGAGATCTCCGTATCCCTTCCGAAAATCAATCTCTAGATGGGGGAAATCCCTGGCATCCTCGGCAGCCTCTTCCAATTCCACCGTCGCATCTCGGCCTTCTTCGCTGTTCAAGAAGCCACCGTAATTTCCGTAATGACCCCCTATCCCAAGAAGACCTGTTGGGTTGGGCCTATTGATAAGGAAGAGAAGAATGACTTCCTGGATTTCTTATTTGGGCACATGGACTTTTGGAGTTCTCTTTCATTGACCATAATGACTAGCGGAGTTTAAAAATCGGTTTTAGAACATTCAGCGCTAATACACGGTCTTTCCTGGAAGTCTCCTATCAAGTTTAATTTATCTCGAACAGACCAACTGGAATAAGAAGTTTGCTAAGCAAATCGTCCCTCGTTTCTTCCTTGGAGTAGTATAAATCTGAAAAGGTCGCGGTTCAGTCCTTAAGTTGCCGTGATTGTGCGATTCAGACACTCTTCCAGAATGGAACCAGCGTAAGATTTGAGCATGTGTTAAGATTTTCTTTTCCATTACTTGGTTTCTGTAACAGAATTACCCAATCCAAGATGTGCGAAGAAAGTGCACGCATATTACATTGACTTTTTGCTGCTACATCATCTTCCTGATATTATCAGTCTGTTGGTTTCCTGAGTTGCAGATTCAGCAATGGATTGTATTTGGCAAACTTGACAATATCATCCAGTATTCTTATGGATTCATGGAATGTCATATCTGAATCTCAAGGGGCTAATCCCGTAAAACTCAACGAGAACCATCCAGACTACAAGATCATTGCCATTGTCTGCTCCCCGATCACTGCAAGTTATCCTCAAAGAGAAGGGAAGTTGGTTCCTATCCTGGAGAAATCTGACTTTCACTTCCTGCGCTCCGCTAATCTTCCATCTCTTTTGATAAATGAAGCTGCTTTGAATCAGTTTGACGTTCTTCGTGAGGATTTCTTTCAACTGCAAGAAAAGGTAGCCCTTTTATCCGATTGCTTGTTATCCATTGTAGCTAGCTGTTAGTTGCTTTGAGGTCTCGAAGTACGCATGCTAATTTTGGCCCCTTATGGTTTTTGACATGTTTCCTTCATGAACCTAATCAGATGAGAAGCAATAGCATTGTCTTGCCAGAGAAGTACGAATTTTCCAAAAAAAAAAAAATAATAATAAATAAAGGGTAAAATTGGTGTCTTCGTGATTTTGGGTGAAGCACACTTCAAACTTGTTAGTCATGTTGCAAAGCAATAGGTTAGATCAATTTTAGGTCAATATATAACTAAGGCTCTCGCTGCAACAAGATGCAACTTCACATTGAGGTCCCCATCTTGGTCATTCTCATGTGCCCCCTTGGGAATAAATTTCACTCGCTAAATGCGTGCATGTTCATCGGAGTGGCGTGACTCTTGGATACCTAAAAGCATTGAAAATTTCATTTGCTCCTAGCCTCCTACAGACTTTGAATTGACACTCTTTCTGCTTCAATGCAGATTAAACCCTCTTCCTTGCCAAAGGCGTCTGCTTCTTCCAACAAAATGCAGAGAAACAAGGACCCTATCCGCTATATTATCACAGGGCATGGTCTGGATGGATCCGTTGCATCCCTTTTTACATTGTTGCTTCTGAAGACGCTCGATCCAACCGAATTCAATCTCCTTTGCATCACTTTTGGATCGCCCCTCCTGGGGGACAGTGCTTTCCAACAAGCCGTTGCATGCCATCCGGCATGGAATTCTTGCTTCTTGCATGTGGTTCACAAGGATGACCGTGTCCCTAGATCATACCTTGTTCATCCCCCCGCTGACCAAAGTCTATACAAGCCATTTGGCACATTCCTTTTGTTCTCTCAATCAGGTGGGGCATGTTTCCAAGCACCGGATTCCATAATCGAGTTGCTCAAATATGGGCACAAAGAAGCTGCTGCTGAAAATCAAGAGTCCACACCTATCGATTATAAGAAAATGATTGAATGTCTTGAGGAAGTAGTGGATTATGATTCTAGCTCTCTCGGGTATGAAACAGACTCATATAAAGCTGGGATTACTGTGTTTTGGTAACAGAATTGCCTAAGTCCAAGATCTTCGAACGAAGTGCATGTTTTTTATATTGACTTTTTACGGTTAAAACTTCTTGATTATTTCATTCTGTTGCTTGTCTGAATTGCAGATTCGGCGATGAATTATATTTGGCAAACTTGGCTGTGACATCCAACCTTCTTAAAGATTCGTGGAATGCGGCAATTAAACTTGAAGGCAATGAACCTGTAACCATCATTAATGACCATCCAGACTACAATATCATCGCCTTTGTCAGCTCACTGGTCGCTACAAGTAATCTTCAACACGAAAGCTCTTTGGTTTCTGAATTGGAGATTTCTGACTCTCAGTTCCTATGCTCCGATCCTTATCCATATTTTTGGATAAATAAAGATGCTTTTTCTCGGTTTGCCTCTCTTCGTGACAAATTATCTCAACTACTAGAAGAGGTAGCCCTTCTATCCATTCTCTCCAGTTATCCATTATAGCTACCTATTAGTTGCTGTGAGGTCTCAAAGTGCATCTTAGAACTAGGAATCATCTCTTAAGGATGCTGCCACTGAAGCACACGAGCTAATAAGTGTCCAAGTGATAGATCCAACGAGGTTAAACAGATTAGCGGGACAAAGAATACATTAGATCAATTTCCGTCCAGTATATAACTATAGCTGTCAATGGAGCAAGATGCAACTTCACATTGAGGTCCACAATTGGTTATTCTCATTTGCCCCTTGAAGATTAATTTCACTAGCTAATTGTACGCATGTTCATTGGAGCGGAAAGACTCTCTTGCATTGATTCTCATTCTGCTTGAATGCAGATTATATCTTCTTCTGAGCGACAGGGCTCTAGTTCTTCGGCCAAAAAGCACGACAAAAAGAAACCTATCCCCTATATAATCACAGGACGTGGTCTGAATGGATCCGTCGCGTCCCTTTTTACACAGTTGCTTCTGAGCACGCTCGATCCAACCAAGTTCAAAGTCCTTTGCATCAGTTTTGGTTCTCCCCCCCTCTGGGACACTGCCTTCAGTTGCGTCACTTTTGGTTCTCCACCCCTCAGGGACACTGCCTTCCAACCCGTATCGCGCCCTACATGGAATTCTTGCTTCTTGCATGTGCTTCATAAGGATGACTGGGCTTGTCGATTATTCGTTGTTTCTCCATACAAGCCGCTCGGCACATTTCTTTTTTGGTCAGAATCGGGGGATGCATATTGCCAAGACCCTAAATCCGTGACTGAGAGGCTCAAGTATGAGAACCTGGAAGCTGTTGCTGAAAATCAAAACGCCCGAGCTTTCGATTATAAGGACGTTCTTGAATGTCTTGAGAAGAAACTTCTAGAGAGGGATTATGAAGTAGGTATTACTGGTCAAGTCACAGCACTTGGCCTCTCGGAAAGTCAGGTAGCTCATCTTGCCCGTGTTTTCTTCAGTTTGAGCCGTTGTTCTGGTTGGGTTGTTTGTTTATGCGGAGAAACTGGGATTCCAGTCTAATTTTGCACCGTACAAAAATTGTTGATATATTAGTATAATGAAATAATAATTACTATCTTACTAATTTGAATTCCCCGGTGCTAGTTATCCTGATTTAATCTATATACCTTGTTAAACTAATTTATATAATTATGATCGAGTAAATTAATAATGTAACTATGAACTGCAATTGTCTGTATTATATTAACTCATCTAATTGAATACAAATGAAATCGTTTACATCTATAAGCACAGATATTATTGCTCGTCTACGTAGAGATTGTTAAAAAGGTAATAGTGTTACTACGCTAAAAGTACAAAAACATAATCGATATTTTTTGTGATATAATACATTAGTCATTAGACTCATTACTACTTATGTTGGAGTTGACGAATATTTCGGGGACCCTTGTTTCTCATACCGAGCACACCCACGTGTACTTAGAGAAATTAAAGTATAATCCAAGACATACGACCCCCACGCATGGAACGTGGGGGTTCGGAGGCAGTACACCGATTCGAGGGTCCTGCTGACCAGTCAAAGGGGTTTTGTTTAAGTTGGTCCGTTTGTTATGGGATCAAAGGGATTTTCAGTAGGCTTAAGTTTTGGGCCCATTAAGTGCATATATATTATGACTAATAACTATAATGAGTTGTGCGGTTATAAACAGAATCATAGTGAAATCTCTTTGCATGAACCCTATTCTCGGGTGAACCTGGGCAAAAACTATGCGTCGTCTATTTTTCTTCTATTACTTGTGTGTTCGTTCTGAATCGACTTGCAAAATATCCTTTCACCTTAGAGTTGGTGAACCAACTTATGACTTTTTCCTAATTTTTGTCCTGTTGTTCATTAAGTTAGGGTAATGATATATCCACAATCAACATATCTTCTTTCACATCTTTTTCAAACTCTATATATCTGTCGGACTCATTTGCTCTTAAATCTCTTCCACAATCACCATAAAGATAAAGGTTGCGGAGAAATATGGAAGAGTTAACATCTACCAAATTAGGCAATAATTGAAGTAGCTCAACTTATCTTTTCTTGCTTCTGCTAGGCTCGCACTTTTTCCACTCCTCTTGTAGCTTTGACACTCCTTTTTGTATGTGTTATGATCATCATATCCTTATGTGTGGCTTACCAAATCTGATATAATTTTATATGATTATTTTTTTTAATTCTTTTATTTTGTTTCTTTTTTTTGCGGGTCCCACCTTTTTCCTTTTCTTCTTCCTCCTCCTTCTCATGCCTTCTAGTCGTCTTTTTTTTTTTTCCCATCTGCACGATGTACGCTTCGACACCTCCCTCTCCTTTCAAAAACCTTGACTTTACTATGTCAATCTTATCCTCCTCAACAATTTTTCCGGCCTCCTCAATGATCCCCTTTTCTCCGCACGAAGGTAATATTGAGAAGCATGAAGGTAATATTAGACAAGTATTGTTTTGACAGGTAATAGGAAGCGAGATTTCAATTAGTGATTTAATCTTATTTCAGTTTTCATCTGCACACTTATTTTGTTTTCTTCCCACCTTCTTCTTGATAACCTCATCAACGTACGCTAGAATCTTTCCCTTGTAAACTTTAAGAGGCTTGTAACTACGAACTGCAACTATGAATTGATGCCTCTTTTGCTTGTCGATTTTTGTACCATATTTTTTTAAAGCAAGAGGAACAATCGGCTCTATCTCATATTATATCACCCAAGAAAGAATCATACTTTAAAAACTACTGAAAAAA
The DNA here is from genome assembly GCA_028455895.1 of Rhodomyrtus tomentosa. Taxonomy (NCBI): domain Eukaryota; kingdom Viridiplantae; phylum Streptophyta; class Magnoliopsida; order Myrtales; family Myrtaceae; genus Rhodomyrtus; species Rhodomyrtus tomentosa. Next base: position 42,283,735 of record JAPCWY010000004.1, read on the forward strand.
GCTTATGCTACTTTTGGAGAAACTTATCATGTAATTAGCATCCGTTGTGCATATCGGAGCTCATCCGACTCAATATTTTAAGCTTTAGATGGTCACCCTTATGACCATCAATCTTGTCTACTATAGTCTTTGCCGATATCAAAATCACGTGAGGGATGTTTACTTACTTTATAAATAGGTTGAACACTTGAGATTTGGTTGCTCCTTTAGTTATTTTCATGATCATAAGGTTATGTACTTACTGGAAGGTATTCGACATCGAACCATGCTGAACATGTCATGATTTACTGTTGTACATGGGTGATGATGCAAAATTGGATATTTCATCCCAATTTTTATCTCAGATTACTTGCTACAATCTAAAATTCTTAGGATGCATCTACACCGGATGGTTCTTAGGGTACCATCTCATGACTAATGTTACTGCATGTGTTTGTTTCTTCCCTTTATTCTATTTTGGGAGACCATGGTGAAGCCTTTTGGGATTTTTGGAAGGAGAGAGACACGTCGAAGCAAAGTCATAAAGGAAAAAAAAGACGTTTGGGAGGCATGGAAAGGAGGAGGAGGAATAAGAAAAGGAGAAGCGTGGGATCCGCAAGAGAAAAAAAGAAACAAAATAAAAGAATTAAAAAAAGATTCATTTAAAATTAGATCATATTTGATGGGCCACACATAACGGATATGATAGTCAAAACACATGAAAAAAGGAGTGTCAAAGTCATAAGCGGAGTGGAAAAAGCGTGAGACTTCTGCTATTTTCTATGTTTCATGTTTCGCTTATTAATTGTATCATAGTCTTCGAGAAGAATGATTTATGTCTATATTAATGTCATTGGCAATTTTTATTTATTTAAAAAAGAAAGCTACATTTTTCGTTTCATTTTAAATTTAACATAAATTAATCAAAATAAAATATAAAATTGGACCAAACAATATATGTGTTATATGGTTTGTCAATAAGCTTGTTCTTTATTGAAACTGAGTGAATGCATTTATTAGTTGCAATCTGTTCACTTTATCACATAAGCTGGAAGACATATAATTTTAGTTTTTGTTTTCTTTCATTTGTTCATCTTAATTTGATAAGACATGTCATGTTAATAGTTTAAAATTTTATCTTTACTTAATGTTCCCATTAGGAACGTAATTATTTAGCGAAACTTACTCACTTAATCAAGTAAGTTGTACTCAAATTGGAACTAATTTATTTGATAACTAAATATGTTCTTCAATAGTTAATTTGACCGTACTAGCTAAACATATGTTTTTTTTTTGTTAAAGCTAAACATATGTTAAACTTATCTATGTTAATCAAAAGATGTCCATGGTGTACCTCTAGTGCTAAAAGAAAAAAAAGAAAGCTTTCACTCAAAATGCTAGTAATCTACTCAATTTGATCTCTCATAATATTCAATTTAAATTGAAATACGCTTCCTTAATTCTGTTACAAATGCACTTAAAATACGCTTTATGAAATGATTTTTTTAATAAAAAATATTCCTCATATGTGTTTCCAATTTTGTACTCAGTAAAGGGTAAATGTTTTGGAGATGACAATACGGCTAATAGGTTATTGTTGATCGAGTGCATAAAACCACAAAACAAAACAAAACAAAATTCAAACAAGGAGGTAAAAAAAAAACACTTAGAATGAAAAGAAAGATGCCAAGTGGAGATAGGTTTTTCCCCACGGAAGAAAGAAAAAGGTGATTTTCCATTAGACTATGAATAGAAAGAAGGTGGTAATTTTTCTTTACACTATGATTAGAAAGAAGAAGGTGATTTTTCTTTACACTATGAAACCATGGATTCTATTTTTTCTTTTTCACATGTCTGGTGTTTTCTTCTTTGGTTACCTTCTCCCTAACTTTTGGAATAAGGAACTATGGATGTATCGCATTGCACCTTTGCTCAAGTGAAGAATTGCTGAGCATCAGAGCCCCTCTGATCCAAACGTTTTACCCCTCATAGACTTTTAACTAGTACAAACTTCTTTGTCGTGACAACAGCAGGATGGGGGCATCTCTGCTCTGACTAAAAACATAGTAGCGCACGAGAAACTCGTCATACAGCAACAGAGAAAGGAACTCGATCCTTCCAAGCTGGAGAAAGCGAAACTGAACATGGCAAAATTGGAGTGGTTCATTAATAGATGCCGGAACAAGGTCCAGGGTCCCGGTTATTATGACATCTTCAAGGATGCACCCGAACGGTATGGTCGTCAAGTTTTTACGTTCCAGTCAGAGCTCAATGACTATTGGAAGAAGGTGGTCGAAGATGCGGAGAAGATGCCTCAACTACCAAATGCGCCACTGCAGAAACGGTGGCTTTTTGCTGGGACAATTTACCGGAGGATAGTTGAACCGCTAGACATAGCAGAATATTACCGGAGCAGACGGAGGGATTATCTGACTGGTGAAAGATCCAATCACTACAAGAAGCTGGAAATATGGCTGGAAAATCACCAAAAACAGACGGAGAAGGATAAGGGCAGACAGGATGGTCCTTCTAAAGCAGAAGTGGTGAATGTGACAGAGGATTCATGCTTTTGGGCACACGTGGAGGAAGCGATCCTGTCATGCACGGACAGAACCAGGGCGGGATCATCATCAGTTGATTCAGAAGGAAAGAAGCCATTCAACTTTGAGAAGCATGTCATGGATTTGATCGAGGCGAAGAAAGTTTCTTCCGACATATTCTTTGAGAATAGCAGCTATATGCGATGGTGGAGTAAGTATCAAAAGGTCTTGAGCGAGAAAGTGGAGCAAGTTTCTCATTCAAACCACTCAGAACTCGTCAAATACATGATGGAACGCAGGTACAAAGATTATGGTAGAGGTCCGAGGACTTCTGGAGATCCTCAGGGCTAAGAAGCTGATTTCATGAGGAATGGTGGACATGAAGATCATGCTGATAAGTAACAGTTGTCAGTCCCATGTGTATGATTAACCATTTTTACCATATTTGCACGAGAATAATTCCACATTTATCAAAGTCTCTATCTTAAGTGGGTTTACATATTTCGGATGCAGACAAGAAATTTAGGATTAAGCCTTACAATTATTATTATTATTATTATTATTATTATTATTATTATTTATTTTTGTGGGGGGTCAAAAGCCTTGCAATTACTTCAAGCAAAGTATTACTGTGGCGGTTCCACTTCTATGTTTAGAAATATTATAAGCGGCATTATTCTTAGAATGATAACGCTGCCTACTGCATCGTGAAATTTATGGGTAGTTAGCGAGCGCTCTCCAGTCTCCCCCCTTCTCTCTTTAGCAGTGAAATAAGAACTTCGGCCGCCCGAGGAGACGAGTTGAACTAGACTTAATGGCCTTCTGAAATAGTTTGCTTAATCACATGCCTAAAGCACATGTTACTAGGCAAATTGCACAGTTTTCGGGATGAGAAATATTTATTTTGATAGACTGTTCCGCGGGGACCTCAATTTTCTTTTCAAATTTCTATGGAGACATCTTAAGCAACTTGTTTAATTCATAATTAACCAATAGTTTATTCACTGAGTGCAGTTATCACAGGTTTGGTTGATACCTTCTCTGGTTTGAATTGGTTCCCTTCATTGAGAGAATCATTGACCTTTTCCAAGCCAAATTACTTATATTCCTTTAATGCTATAAATAAGATACATAACCATGGCAGACCAACATCATATGTGTCAAAATTTATTTACGACGCTTCCGTTGATGCCAATTTTTTTTAAAATCATTTAAGTGTCAATTTTTTTTTGTGTCACTTAAATGTCAATTTTCTTTTCCAAACGATTATTTGAATGTCAACTCTGTTGGAATACATAAATATTAAACCATGTATTCTTCTAATAACTTAAGCTTTTAGACCACTTGACAAGTGGTCAAACCAAACTTTCAAGCTATCAAAGCAGAGGTACTGAGTTCAAATCTTATGTATCATTTTTTTTTATTAATAATCTAGTCCTACGTGGCTTATCGGTAATAATCTAATCCTACATGGCTCATCGGAGGATCTCAGTCAGCAATAAAAAAAAGCCAAAAGTTAAAATAAAATATAGAATAAGTTAAAAGAATAAAAACAAAAGTTCAGAAAAAAAAAATGGAAGGGTTGCAACGGCGAGATGTGCAGCCAAAATTCTTGAACAAAAAATCAACACCTTCAGCCACAATTTTGAACCACGAATTTAGGAAAACGCAATCCTTAAATTTTGGGAACGTAGTCACGTGTGACTTTAAGAGTTCCTCGTCTTCATTTTCTTATAGAAGCATTTATTTTATGTCCTACTGTTCTACTGCTTACTATTAGTGTTACAATTAGATACACGGTCGCCTCGTTAAGTAGATGACTTCTAATACTTCCATCAGAGGCTACTACTGTCCTACTGCACGTCATTCCCAATTTCTTCCGAGATTCCACGAAGTTAGATCCGATGAGTCTCTTCGTGAAAATATCGACTTATTCATCTGTCCTTGCGAACTTCGTCTCAATCTCCACGCAACACTTTTTTCGTGCACAAAGTGATTGTGGAATTCCACATGAAACACTAGGTTCTCTCCTAGTTGAATTGCTGATTGATTGTCACTAAGCAGTAGATGTGCCAATATGAGTCAATGACCCCTTTTTTGCCCATATTTTTTATAAAATTGGTAATATATGGGCTGTAAATTTTAGGGGGTTTACTAAATATGGTCCAACAAAATTGAAGAAAAATATGATGGGTTGAAAATAGTACATACGTGAACCCATTTTCGACCCATCAAAGCCAACAAGCAGTGTGTGTGGAAACAAGACTGAGGCCGGTGTCGAGACTTAGACCGGGACCTCGGCCCCGAGACCGAGACCAGGACTGAGGTTGGGGACCGAGGCCAGGGCAGGGGATAGGGCCGAGGCTGGGGTAAGGCTTGGGCCCGGCTCCGGGGCCGACGACCGGGACCGGGTCTTGAGACCGAGACCTTAGACCCAAGGCCCGAGAAGGGGGTCGGGGCAAAGGACCGGGCCAGAGCAGGATCCTGGGACCGAGGTAGGGGCCGGGTCACGGGGATGGGGACGGGAACGTAACCGGGGACGGGGCTGGGGCCAGGACAAGGGCCAAGGCTGGATCCCAAGGCCGGGTCCTAGGACTGGGATTGGGTAGGGGTCGGGTCCCGGGACCAAGGTAGGGGCCGGGGACGTGACTTGGGATGGGGCCGAGGCCAAGATCGGGGCCGAGGTCGGGGTTGGGATCGGGACCCAGTGCCAAGGGCCGAGGCTGGGGATGTGGTTGGGACTTGTGGCGGGGGACTGGGGTAGGCGACCGGGGCCGGTAATCGGGGCCAGGTTCTAGGTCAGGGCTGGGTCTCGGGATCGGGGCCATATGGGGACTGAGGTCGGGGCCGGGACCAGGGGTGAATGCTGGCAATAGGGGCCGGGACCCGAGTGGGGGTTGAGGCCGGGGCCGATACGGAGGGTCGAGGCCGGGGGACCAAGGCCAAGCCACAGTCCAGGGCTAGGGTTGAGACTGGGATCGGGGTCGGTGGACCAGGGTTGAGGTCGGGACAAGGCTAGTGCCGGCGCTGGGGGCTGGGGACCAAGGACGGGGCAGAGGCCAAGGCCGGGGTAGGGATCGGGAAGTATTTTAGCAATATTATTTTCTTAAAATATTATTGTGTTTTCATAATGCGAGTCAAAACGGGTCGGGTCGGTTATGGGTCCATCGCGAGTCGGGTCGGATTTGGTTCATTAAATATGGGTCAATATGGGTCGGACTATATTCGACCCGACCCAAACTTGACTCAACCCACCCATTGGCAATTGCACTAACTATGTCTTTCTGGAGCCCCCATGGTCTATGTGTACACTGGCTTCTATTGTCGAGTGTGACGCAGTCAGCTGTCTTCTCCCAGTAAAATTCTCTTTCATCGGCTCCGGTGATGATGAGATCATTCATGTAGATTGGCACGATAGCTAATTTACTTCTCATGCCTTCACAAGAAAATTTGAATCCGCAGGTGCTCGTGAATAGCCTTCCTAAGCCTGAATTATGGCAATCTTGCCATATCATGCACGAGAGAGGAAATTACCATAAAAGCCCTAAAGGTATATAACTTGCTATACAGCAATCTGCAAATTGAAGTCCAGTTTGAGGAACCAGGAATAGATCGTGTCCACTTTACAAAGTTGCAGTTTTGGGATTTCGTAATTTTAGCGGTATTAAATTTAAGTCTTTGTACTGGCCCGAACACCTAGGTTATCAAAAAAAAAAATTAAGTCCTTGTATTTCATTTTAATGACAAAGCTAATCCTTAAATCACCCTACAATCATTTTTTTTCTGCCACATCTACATACGAAAGTTTTTAAGAGTCCTGTGTAAGGATTGAATTGGATTTTCTACAAAACTACGAGAACCGATAGTGCGACTCATGTTAGAAACTGGAAAACACATTCGACTCCGGTCGATCAGCGATTAGGGTGATCAGTTCACAGGATGGATGGTTTTACCCTAGTATCGAGAACCATCTGCTAGGAACCGGTTCCGCAAAATTCGAACTGTGAATCAACCGCTTCTTCTATGAATCGTGAACCAACCGAACCACATGTTCGGTCCGATTTTCGATTGGATTCCGATTATGTTTCTACTGAGTAAAAAAAAAAAAGGCGAGGAAACAAATTCGTCCTGTTCCATCACAAGGATTATGCTCCAAGGAAGCATAAGGACAAAATAAAAGAACTTAGTAAAATATGGTGTGTAGCACCTGCAGAATAATGAAAAGAAGACAATGGAACCCAGTCATGGCCAATGAGGAGAGCCAGAGAGGATATGTACAGGTTTCACCACACCATTTCTCAAATGAACCATTCACTTCTCCTACTGATAATACCAAATTAGAAATAGACTCTGCCACGTTAGAGACTGAAGCAGTTAGATGAAGCCACCAAATTAAGATAATTCACTCAACATTATCTCCTGAGCTACTCTCGGCAGGTTTGAATGAACCAATAGAAATATCTATTATCAAATTTCAAACAACATCCATACCAAGCAGATCAACAACAGAAGAAGCTTAATCTACTAAAAGGAACTGCCTTGCGTATCCATCAAAACCTACGACCAATAGCTACTTGCAAAGTGAAATACAGTAAGCACATCCATTTAATTTGTGCAATTGGGAGTGAGATTTCCTGTACTTCTATCTTCGCTGCATAGACAAATTATTTATGAGAGCCGGTTCATGGGCCGGTTGGATGGTTCGCATTCAAATCCATAAACCGAACCGATAAAATCGGTTTTGGAAAATTGAAATCGAGAATCGAGAATCGAATCGTACCCGCCAAAAACCATTCAAAATCAACCGGTTAGTTATGGTCCGGTCCAGTTTGGTTGGATCGTGGTTTTTCTGCTCACCCGTATTAGCAATCCAATATACTATGTTAATATTTTGATGAAAAATTAAAATTTTTCCTTGAATTACCGTTGGAGATAAGTTAGGAAAATAAATGACAATGCATGACGAGATATGGTACAAGGACAAGCAGGGAATTCGAGTAATAGTGCGATTTGCTCGTTTTGCAACGGGAATATATTTTACCGAAATTCGTTCTTTGATTTTTATTAAGACGGTCCAATGGCTCGAGTGTCAAGAAGAATTCAAGCAAAAGGTATGTGAATGGATAGATGTGTGTGGATGGATTGAACGTAGATGGATTGAATATGGATGATGGATTGAAGGATTGAATGTCAAGTCACTACAACTTACAATACTCCTAAGAAAAGCAGCAGATTGCAGGGAAATAAACTTGGCTACTAGAAACGTAAAGGTACAGGAAATGTAGAGTGCAAAGAGAGTTAAATTGCCATGAAGATAAGTGTTTTTCGTGTTGATCAGTCGGGGCCGTTCTCCATCCTTTTCACTGCATATTTATAATCCCTTGCATTTTTTTCACAAGCTGGCCGGAGACCTCGATCATAAAAATAAAATAAATAACTTCCTTTTTACCATGACCTTCATAACTTGTCTGCCAAAATTCAAATGACTTCTTTTTTATTTATAACTTCCACAATTAGTTTAAATCTTTCTTGATAACTTTCCATGACACACTCGTGGTTAGGCTTGTAACTCCTTTGCTGACATGACTAGATTGGTAAATTCATGTTCTGTTATATCGTTGCACTTCCCAATTACTGTCTTCTTATGACTCTATCGGTAAGTTTCAGCATTACTATTAGCTCGCCAAATCTCAGGGTTCAGTAGCCTTGCCCTGAACCTACCAAATCTCGAGGTCTAACAGCTTTGCAATCCATTCAGTACATTGCTCTTAGCTTGCCGAACTTCGAGACATAACGCTCTTGCCACTCGTTCGGTATTTTTCTATTATTTTACCGAATCTTGGTACATAGTGATCTTGTCGTCTATTCGATATTTTTACTGGTTTATTTTCGGTATCAAAAAGTGCAACAACGTTTTTTGTAAGAAGCCTACATTATGAGTGAAAATCGGTTGGTTCTATATCAGTTCGTCTCTCGTAAGTCATGGCTTATCAATGTAGGACTGTCTTAACAACGACCCCTCCAAGAATTTCTGGCTGTTACTTTAACAATGGCCCAATTCAATGACTGTTATGCTAACATTTTTTTTTTTTTGACCTTTTGTGCATGACTGATATCATCCATAACACTTATTTTATAGAGAAAATCTACCGCAAAGGGGAACAATCCTTTTCGAACGATGCCAGCAAGTTGCTGGGTCCGGCTTTTCAGGCAAATCCTTCTTTAGCTCTCCTTTTGCTATTAATTAGATCTAAACTTTTAAAAAGTGTAATCAAGTCCTAAACCTTAACCAAATGGTACAGTCGCGTCCTTTCGTTAAATCCGTCCAATTCGACTAATTGAAAATGCTGATGTCTCGTTTTTATTACTTTTTCTCTACTACTTGGCGTTGACATGGCTAAAACAAGAAAAATATGTCCAAAATGACGTCGTTTTGATCTTATTTTATTTATTATGTAAATATTAGTTAAATAAAATTAGAAAGCAAATTCAAAATTCAAAGAAATCATCAGAGGCAATGAGGGCCCCTTCTGGCACTAGTCGCCATCGTTCCCCACCATCATCCGAAAGGTAGGCGATGCTAAGGCAAGAGTTGGCTGGGGTCACCAGGCCCAGCTAGTGGCCAGTGACCTTGGCTGACGGCAGACGAAGGCCATTGAATGTCGAAGCCTCAATGACCCAAGCATTGATAGAACCACCCACCTTCGAGACCAAAACATCAGCTACCATTCTGACAGGCTAAATCCCTAAAAAATCACCAACTTTATGTCTAGAGACGATTCTAACCCGAACTTTTTTTTGTCTCATAAAAAAGCACAAACTTTAAGTCCAATGACGATTCTAGCCCAACAAACTTTAACTCGAGTCCTAAATTCGGCCCTCTTTAATTTGGAGCCATTAGTTATCCAACATGGCAACTCCACGTCATCAATGCAATCACGGGGCTTGTTGACATGGATTTAGGATACAATTAATCATCTTATTGGCACGAAATGTGAAGTCGTTCATCCTCTTCGGGGAGAGGGTAGGGCCGTGCTTGTTAAAAAAAAAAAAAGGCTTTAGTAGTAAGCTTGGCAGATCTCGTCCATGGCGTCTCTCCATAAGTAGTAATATATAATTTCGAATTTCAGTTAGACAGCTGATGCTTGCGAATGAAATGAAGGAGACGATGAACAGGTTAACCGTCATCTTTCAAGTTATGCCAGAGGTGAAGCTGATGAACAATTTCAAATACATGCTAAGAAGAATATGCATTAAATTCACATCAGCAAGCAACGTGGATTTATTGATAACGTAAAATTGCCACGGTAGACAATAATGGTTCCAAATTGAATGGAAGCCAGATTTGAGACTAGAGTTAGAATTTGTGATTTTTCATGGGATAAAAAAAAAATTGGCCCAGAATTGTCTTTGGACCTAAAATTTGTGCTTTTTTGTAAGACAAAAAAAAGTTCAGGCCATAATCATCATTAATGCTAAAGTTGATACTTTTTAAGGGAATTAACGCCATTTTGACAACCTATCCATGACGGGATTCCCATTCCCTTCAACTCGATCCTCATTGAAGAAGACCTCATTAGCTGAAGGTGCATGTCCTCATTATGGTGAAACATGGAGCAAATCAAACTTAAAGTGCAACTAAGGTTTGCAATAGGGATGAGCAAAAGGGGGCGCACACAATTAGGGTTTTGGAAGAAGGTGAGCAGTAGGGAGAAACAGATACTTTGCAATGGCAGTAGGGAGAAATAGATACTTTGCAATGATCCATGCCCTTGGCATGGATCAAAACTACACGAAGGTGGCCGACCCTAGCCTACAGCAGGTGAGGACCACTGCTGGCGGGCAACCTTGCCAACTTGATGCTAAAACCTAGGGAAGAAGCTCCAAGAAAAAAAAAAAAAACCTAGGCCTAGCCCTCCCCTACCATCGGCTAGGGTCGTCGGCTATTGGCCAATCCTCGACGAAGTCAGCCAACCCCCGTCCCATCGTCGCCAGCCCTTTTGGCAATGGTACGGGGTGGCGACAGCGAGGGCAGTAAGGGCCCTCACTGCTTTGCTTTTTTTTAAAATTTACTTTATTTTTTAATTAATTTAAGGGGCCAGCTAACCACTCGCTCTCAAACCTTATTAATTAGGGTGAGCCAACGCGTCGCTTTCCTTAGCAAGCAGAGTGCTAAGGTCGTGACAAGAATTTGGACCAAAACGATGTCGTTTTGGACTTTTCTTGTTCCAGCCACGTCAGCACCAAGTAGGAAGAAAAAGTAATAAAAAAATCTCATCAACATTTTCCATTAGCTGAATTGGACAAATTTAATGGAAGAACTTGATTGTACTAATTTACTAAGATTTAGAACTTGATTGCACTTTCTGCAAGTTTTATGATTTAATTACATTTTGGTGATATGATTTAATTACATTTTGGTGACAAGATTTAGAACTTCTAGTGAACATATCCCCTTCGTGCATAACTGATAATCATAGGGGTGAGCAGGGTTCGGGTAGATGGACTCTAGACCTAGAACCTAAAACCTATCTTGTTATGACTGGTCCCTGATTTTTAGGACATGGAACCTACCCTTTTTGTCGTGAGCCTGTTTTATAACCTACCTTATATTTGTAGTCTGACTCTAGGGTCTACCCGAGAATCTGTTTTCTTTTGTTTATTTTTATGATTTCATTTTTTTAGTAAAATAATACCAGTAGCAATGAAAAGATTTGAAGTAAAAAAAAATGAATAATAAAAATCGCAATCTGTTAAAAGAAACAATCCCTAATATGAGCAATAAAACTTATAATCCACCAAACAAAAAAGGTGAGGCGAGCTAGATAGGATTTTTCCTTTAAAGGTAGCTAAGAACCAGTTTCAAAACCGGTTCGATTCTCGGGTGGGTCTTCACCTGGAAACGGGAAACGGACCAATTCCAAACAGTTCCCATAAATTAGAACTTGTACCTAAACCCATTTTTCGGGTGATTCGATCCAATTTCCGGGAAATCCCAATCCAATTGCACACCAATATCATCTGCATAACACTTATTTTAAAAAAAATCAACTGCAAATAGAGAAAATCAATTGCAAAGGATAACAATCCACAACAATGCCCGCAAGTCGCTGGGTCCGGCTTTCCAGGAAAATCCTTCTTTAGCTCTCTTTTTGCTCTCTAAAAAAGAGGGTGGAGGGCCCAGATTTCAAGAATTACCCCATCCCCTGCCCTAGGGTAGGGGATCCAGCTCCGTCTATCACACATATTAGACCTTGGATGCAGGACTTTGCTTGGTAGTTGTCAGGGAGAGTTTGGCACCATTTTGCTAGTGCGGTCTCCTTCAAGAATGCATCCTCCTTCACCTCCCCTTTTTCATGCCATTCTTTCAGTTTGTTTGCAAAATTCAAAGCCGTCTGCTCGTTCGGTTGTTTTTTATCAGCAAATGTAAGGTTGAACTCTTCCACCTCAGCCCAGAAGCAGGATTCACCACATGATCCTTTCGGCGCCTGCTCAGCATGTTCTCGCCATCCTTGAGTGTATTTGTACCGACTTGGCCTTCCTTCCTCCATGTAAGGACCTCCCGTGTCTTTCCTAGAGTGTCGATAGTAGTTGGCTATGTCTATTGGCTCCACAAGTTGGCGAAACCTCGTGCCGAGTTTCACCCATGTTTCCTCTGCCTCAAATTTCTCTGGGAGCTCCTCTTGTCTTATCATTTCAATAATCTCGTCCCAAATAGCTGCCAGCTCAAGTCTCACCACATTAGCCTTGAGGTCTTTCTCCTCCTCATGCAATTTGAAAGCATCATAATATCCCACATCATCCTTGCTTGCAGTCCGGTACTCTTCTAATTTGTCGAGGGCAATCTCTATGGCACCCTTCTTGGCGTAGATTTTTTCCAGGTTATCCAGTTTCTTCTTCTCCGATTCTCCAGCAGCACGAAGGCACAGCCTCGCTGATGTGCACTATGATCACAAAGTCACATATTTGTGAAACAATCAATTATCATTTCTAAGTAACTTAAAAGATTATCAGGGAACTGGAGTTCGTTTTTCATATGAAAAATCGGTGGTCGAGATAGAATATCGACCATACCAAGTTAAGGTCAATTAATGCCGCATGATCTGAGCTGAGAGGTAATTCTCGGAGGTTCTCCAAACAAACTATAATAGGCGTAGCCAAGCTTTTACTCAATGTATCTTCGTATGTCCAATGTGCCCTTAAGCTTGCCACTGCTATCTTCTGAATCTGTGTTTTAGGCTTGATCTGTAAAGAGTAAAACAACAGTTGAAGAACAGCATCCGGGTTCTCCACGACCACCGATGCGCCAGTGTCGGTGCAAAAGACATACTTCCCGCACGGTCTGTAAGGGCTTAGCTTGACGAATTTAGACAGGATGTCAAATAATGTATTCTTTCTTCCCGTTAGGGCACAAGCTGCATGGTTTGCAACACACGATGCATTCTTCCTCACATTCACAAAAGAGGAAGTCAAGTTGTCAATTGAATCGGGTTCCCGATCCGGGTCGATGAAAAAGACAATTTCTTCTAGCAACTTCCCCATAGAGGAGGCAGGAGCGAGTAGAATTCTGGGAATGATGTCGAGTTTGGTAACGAAGTGGACAAAGTTGTCGGACCAACCCTCACGCCGGATGGCGTGGCCAAAGGTGTGGTCGGTGCTTAGTGGGGATCCGAATGTTAAACAGAGAACAGGGAGAGTCTCATTTTTCTTTGATTTTCTGTGCTGCTCGAGGGACCAAACAGTTGCGTAAACCGCCATCGGCCCGCCCGATGAATGGCCTGTAAATATTATCCGCTTCTTCTCGTCTGCCGCTTTTGCTACCTGATTAACGAAGTCAAATTCAGGTTTAATCTCCAGCTGTTTAGTTTTTGGTTCGATGATGCTAGGTTGATGATGAACATCTTTACTGCTAATGGTAGGTCGAGAGAGATTTAAACTAAACCATCTAAAATAATTGTTATTGCCTAATAGACTTTGGAGAGAGTGTTCTTCAAATTTCAATTAATGGAGACTACATGTAAAAATAATGTCTGCACAAACCCCATTTAATCATAGGAAGCTATTAGCTTCATAGTCACAGTACTGTAGTTATTTCTAATCATACAATCTCCTGATCAAAGAGTGTTTTATGCAAAATACCTGATGATAGTGTGTACATTTACGGTTGAGATTGTACCGTCTCAGGTATTGTCAGGGAATCATTTACCATAATCATATATATACTAGATTAGCAACCAGGGATTACCTTGTACTATGTAAAAGCTGATGACCCCATACGGTAAATTGCAAACTGAAGCAAACCAGATCGCACTCGTGATGTGATTTATATACCTAAATCTTCATCACATACTCTGACTTGACGAAAAGTATAGAACTGGATGAGAGATCCAATGGTGGAGGATGCAGTGATTCCCCCGGGGGAACATATAGAGATGCTTCCTACCTTACCCGTGAGAGATTCATGGACGAAACTGGAAATGGGATGGGAAACTACGCCTTAAGGGCACTACTCAAGTTTTCTCAGCTTCAACCCGAAGCCTAAAGATGCTGTCCGGGACATACTACGACTCTTTGACACATCAAAACAATTGCAGAAATCATTCGAGATTCAAGAATACCTCCTCGCATAAAGTTTGGCGATTCTTCTGCAGTATCCGCTCAAATCGTTCCATGAATGCGCCGTTGACCGTGGCAGGCACACCGTTGCCGATCCTCCTGAGAGAAGGAAATTTCTCAAGGTCGATCTTGGTCTTTCCGAAAGGGTTAGCCTTGCTGTCTTCAGGGAACCAGTCCTCCCTCGACCAAGATCTGGGGAAGCCCACGATGACCGCCGAGGAGCTTTTGCTAATCTTCAGCTCTCCTGAGTTGTTACCAGCTTCGATGGATACAGAAAAGACAGCCTTTATCACTTCCTTTTGAATGCCAAGATTGCTGTCCATCGTGGTCTGTGTGCAAATTTGCAACTTTCTTTTGTGCGAGCTTCTCTTTGCAAAATGTAGCTGTTGACGGTTTGGATGGGAGAGGGAATACATAGGCCAAATGGGAGTTGGTTGAAGTTTACTCAAATATCCCTCGGATGACCGTTTAGCGGGGGGCAATGGAACCCTAGCCTAAGCGATTTACAATCGTCGATCCCGTGGGTCCGGTCCCCCAATGAGTCTCAATATCGACCGGCTGTGATTGGTGGAACAGCGAGTGGTGCCCGCGATGGGTGTTTTGGGCAATTGCGCTGGCTTTAGTAACTCCAATTATTATTGACTTTGTCTTGAAGTCGTTGAGTCAATGAACTTAAAAAAGGACGGAGCATATTCTCCTGCCTTTATTTTAATTACTAAAAAATTGGACAGAGAAATGATGTCATAACAATGACGACGTTACTATTTAACCAATTGATCGTCATTGCTCGGGTTCTATGAACTAGTGGGGCTTTTTTCCAAACCATGCGTAAAATTCAAAGTATTTACCAAATAAGGATTGTTTTTTTATTTACCAAACCGACTGCCGAGCGGGTCGCCGATGCATGGCTGGCAACCCGCTCGACAATCATACTGCCGAGCGGGCCGCTTGTGCATCGCCGGCAACCTACTCGACAATTTTATTGCCAAGCGGGAGACTGGTCTTTTTTTTTTTTTAATTTTGTTAGTTTTTTTAAGTTTTTATATAATCTTTATTTTATTTATTTGCATTTATCAATATTTATTTTTAAGTTAGGCTGCCGAGCGGAACGCATCATCTTTAAAAAAAAAAAACTTTTTGCTCAGAGTGCCGAGCAAGAATAAAGATGGATCATAGAACAATCAGAGTTTCTCCTCCGTGTTTTCTTTTATAAGCATGTTGTTTATGCAATTAAGAATCCTGATAAAACAGAATTGAGAATTTTGTCTAGGTGCGCTGCCCCCGAACCCCGTACGTTGCCCATGAGCCCTACTCCTTGATCCCATGTGGGGCGCTGGCCCTCGAACCTCGCAAGTGGGCGCAGCTCCCTTGACTCTTGCATGGAATTGTTCCTTCACAATTTAATTGATTTACCTTTGTAGTGATAAGTGATGTTTTGTTAAATTCGATTACCACGAAATTTTTTAAATTGATACATATGTGACAAATAAAGGGTAAAACCTTAAACTGATACACCTGTTGTGTGCCATCTAGTTCGGCAATTTAACGGTTAAATTTAAAGAAATTAACCTAAGGTAAATTTATCACATGTATACTTAGCTTGGGATAAATTTATCATTGCTATTTCAGAACCGTACGTAAGATTTTCACTTCATACGGATCGCCAAGGTCCATCAATAAATGTAAGGACCAAGTTGATATTATTTATATTTATATGTTTGTAGTATAATACTATATATTGATTCGCAATTAAATATATATTTTATATAGATAGAGTCAAAATTGAATGGAAGGTCTTGAATTAGGCCAGTGAAATTCTGTATGCTATAAAAATAACTAAAAAAACACTTCTGAAGTGATCTCATGCTTTTAATAATTTAATTTTTTATTTTTTTAGTAATAACTTAATCCTTCAATAAACTACTCTTTGTAAAAATATCAATAGATATTTCGACCCATTTTTTTATTATAAAAAAATTATACATTAGTTCTCGAATAATGTCATGTTATCCCTCTGAATAGAGGAAAGAAGAAAATGATCTTTTTTTTTTTCCGTTTCTTTTCTTATTTATGGCACGAGAAATCATATCGAACGGTTATCTTATGTCAGACTTTGAGAAGTTTAATGAACAGAAAATCACTCTTCTTCGGGAATGGCGCGGACAAGATTCACGTTCACAAGTCTTACGACTAGCAGTTTTCGATGCTTGGTCTCTCATGCTTGCGCACATTACATCCACAAAAAATGTTCAGTGACATGCCCACTTATATTTTCAGGAACGTTCTTCATATTTTTGAGCATATGCGGATTCACTGTCCTATTCATTGCAAAGTTGGTGCGGGAAACTAAAGGGCGCACATTGGAAGAAACACAGGCCACCATGAATCCATTTAAAGTTGCAAAGAAACGCCGGAATTTCTCCAGCAGATGCATCACCAATTTCACAGTAACCAGCTTTTTGACGTGACTTGGCCAAGAGGAGAAACTACATTCAGCATGATATTGTCCCATGGTTACCATAAAGGAGGTCATCATGTTGTTTGTTCGAAAAACAAAACAAAATAGTACATTTTTTGTATCCCACATAGGATAGAATGGAGATAAAGTCTTTTTATTAATTAGAAAGCTGCTATATACTTTCAGATAAAAAAAAATGGGCAAGTGGACTAGTCCCCACCATACTTGCGTGCGGGTGTGCATGTGATTCCATGATTTTGGTGCGATTATTAAGCGTACTTAGTACTTTGCACGGTCGCGTGTAATTATTGGCACTAATCAACAATCAATTTATTTTTTATTTTCGAAATTATAAATTTAAATAAATTGTTCATTCCTAGCAAAACAGTGCGATTGTATACGTAGGAGTTATAATTATTTTATTAAATTTATTTTTCTAATTTTAATTATCTGTTTATGCTCAAGAGTTGCAACCTTTCAGACTATACAGTTTTCGGACAATGAAGAGTTGGGTCTGAATAAACAATTTTTAACAATTGATTGTTCTTCAAACATGAAGCGATATGTTCGAAACTAACTATTCCTTAGACAAGAATAGTTGTGATTGAATGATACCTTTTAAGAAATGAAAAGATGTATTCTTTCAAGTCTTATATATTGATTGGCTTTGTTCATTTTCAATCACTTCTTCTGAACTTCAATTTTTGTTTCCTCAAAAAGATACACAACCGTTGTTTCCAATTGTTTCTCTTGAGAAATCTTGGAGAAATATCAGAATTGATATCTGCTATTCTTGTGAGACTTTGTTGTATCCTAGAGGATATTTGACGAAATCATTAGCAACGTTGTGGAGAAATAAATCCTTAAAGAGAGTATTTTACACGGCTTAAAGTATGATTCTGTTGTTCATCCCGTTATATCATTATTTTCCAACAGATCAAACTGTCATTTGGTCTTGAGATCTAATATCCGATTCCATTTTGCTGGAGCACATTCCAGAATGGCTCTTTTAACTGCTTTTGCTTTCGTTTTCATCTGGATTTCAAAGGATGTGAACAACCTACTTGTACTGCAATATTTTTGCTCCCCTCTGGTCAATGCTCATATTGCATACCCAATCTTGTGTCTTGTGTAACCTCAATCACTAAGCATGGGCATCGACTCGATATTTATTTGGAATAATTTCATTGTGCTTTGAACGCGCGTGTTTACACAACAATAGAGTTGTCCCATTGTACACATTCATGCATTTGCATGTGGTCCGAGGAATTTTTGTTTAATGGCATAGAAGGCAAATGAAATTTTAGAAGCTCATCCTGCAGAGAATGTTTGCTGTTCTTGTCTTGAATTCTGTCTTTATAAGCAAAACGCTTTGGTTTTCTTCTTTCTTAATTTGGCCAGAAAATGTATTTTGCAATGTACACAAACAAAACATCACTTATCACAACAAAGGTACATCAATCAAATTTGGAACGAGCAATTCCATGCAGGGGTCAAGGAAGTTGTGCCCCCTTGTGAGGTTTGAGGGGCAGCGCCCCTTGCGGGGTCAAGGGACATATCCCCTCACGGTGGTCGTACTGACTGATCAGCGAACGGAGTTCAAAGGGGCAGTACCCCTCGCCGGGGCTCAGGAGCAGTATCCCCGAAACCTAGACAAAATTCTCAATTTTGTTTTATCGGGATTCTTAATTACATAAATAGCATGCTTATGAAAGAAAACATGGAGGAGAAACTCTGCTTGTTCTATGATCCATCTTTTATTCTTGCTCGGCACCTTGAGCAATAAGAATTTTTTAAAAAAAAAATTAATGAAGCATCCCGCTCGGCAGTCTAACTTAAAAATAAATATTGATAAATACAAATAAATGAAATAACTATTATATAAAAACTTTTAAAAAACTAATAAAATAATAATAATAATAAAGAGCAGCCCCCTGTTCGGCAATCCAGCTCTATAATAAAACTGTCAAGCAAGTTGCCGGCCATAAACCAGAGACCTGCTCCGCAGTATGACTACCGAGCGGCCTCTGGTATGGTAAATAAAAAAAAACAATCATCACTTGGTAAATACTTTGAATTTTACGCCTGGTTTGGAAAAAAGCCCGAACTTAGTTGGGTGGATGGTTTAGTTTGGTTCGATTTTCGAATTTGTATATTGAATTTTAATTTTTCTTTTTCTTTTCATTTATTTTCTATTTTTCTATTTTATTTTTTTGGCTCAAAGACGGCGAAGCAGCTGATCACTTGCTGAGGGCCGACGGGGCTAGGAAGACGGCGGATGAGCGTGCAGGGGACTTGAGGTCTGAGGAAGGGCTTCCAGATCGAGCCTGTGAGATGACGGAAAACCCCAGATCCCTACCACAAGTACCTCCGTAGCCTCTGCACGATTGTTCTCTCTCACCCTCCCTCATTTCTGAATCAAACCCGCACGATCATCTGCCGAGATCTCCTAACTCTCTTTCAGTGAAGCTGTTGCTCGACGATAATGTTCTGCTTGGAGATTTTGCTTGACCAACAGAAGTCTTTTGGAGTGTAGAAGAAGGACACAGAAGTCTTACCAGTCGGTACGGGAGAAATCCTTTTCTCTTCTGAATACTAAAGTGGAAGAAAAGAGAAAACTGAGAGTTTGGATCTCAGAAACACAGCTAAGTTAAAAACCTCGTTGTGCCCGGGTAGGGCCTCGCCAGATCTGGCTTCATGTACGGCTCACGAACTAGATCTGATCAATGAGGGGCAGCAACCCCTCGCTCACGTTCGGCAAGGGCTTAGCGGTCCTCACCTAGGGGCACCAGCCCTCGCTGCCGGCTCTCAATCAGTGGCTGCTGGATCTGCTGCCCTTTGTCCCAGAAAAAATGAGTAAAAGAAAAAAAAATAATAAATGGTTATTTTGGAGAATTTTTGGTATGATTTGATTCACCAAAATGAATCGAAATAACTGAACTGAAAAGAAAAATAATGGCTATTTTTTAATTACTTGAACCAAAAATCGAACCACACGAAATGCACGAAATTTTGAATTTGGCTCAATTCAGTTAGCAGCTCAGTTCAATTTTCTAATTTGGTTTTGACACCCTACTCGTTCGTGCTAAGTTTTCTCTTGGGCATGCATGAGATAAACTTGGGTTCTGGTCGGAGGCATCAAAGCGGGGTCGCGTGGCCGTGGGGGATTACCTATTTCAAGAAGTTGGGGATCACCTTTCTTTTGTAACTTAATGATTTATACGCCAAAAATATAACGAAGATAATTATCATTTCATTGGACTTTCGGTGTTCGGCTTTTGACGAAGTCATGTTCCAAAATTTTCAGAAATAAAAAAGCAACGTACTTTCAGATCAAGATATTAAAAGGTATTTTATGTGATGGATATATCAAGTGATTGTGGCATGTGGTATCAAGAATAAAACGTATATATGCAATAACGTCAAGTAGGATTATTTTCATAGCACGCAAACAATATGATGATCAGTTGGTTAGATAACTGTCATTGCCGAGTGATGTATTTCATCGCATAAAGAATCTGCACGGCAACGATTTTGATTTTCTGATTCAATTTTCCGGGCAAAAAAGAATGAGAGATATGTTTGGTAAATTAAATGATTTCGATTCTAATTCTGGTCTCGAGAATAGTTTTGGAGCAAAAATAAAAATAAAAATTTTGATTCTATAAAAATGATTCACTTTTCATAAACACAAAATAATATAAAGTCCTACATCTCTCACTTTCCCTCTTCATTTTTTTCATCATTTTCCCTCGACCTAAAAATATTATTGGGCGTAATGCATGGATGTTTTATTACGTTTTAATTCAAGGAATGAATAGGCTAAGAACACATTAATTAACATCCATATTTAAGTTCTATACTATAATTGACTTATTCACTGCAGCCACATTCAATAACGGATCATTGTACCATGCTAAAAAAAGGATGAAAAGTATGTCTGCTAACGTAAAGAATTATAATTCCGACTCTATTTCAGAGAATAGTTTTGGAGCAAAAACAAATAAAAGAGTTAATTCTAAAAAAAGAATCACTTTTCAGAAACATAAAATAGTATGAAGTTCCACATACCTCACTTAGTTAATTCTAAAAAAAGAATCATTTTTCAGAAACATGAAGTCCCACATACCTCACTTTTCCTTTTCATTTTTTTTTATCACTTTCTCTCAACCTAAAATATTATTGGGCGTAATGTACGGATTTTTTATTGTGTTTTAATACAGAGACTGAACAGGCTAGGAAAACATATAATCAGCATTCCTATTTAAATTATATACCGTAATTGACCAATTCATTGTGGCCACATTTAATAACGGGTCATTGTACCACACTAAAATTACTTATGAAAGGCTAAAATCTGTTTGAATAAGTGAAAATTTAAAAGTAACTACTTAAAGAAAAATGAAATCACATGATCTTTCAATTTTTGAGGTTAGAATGACTCATTATGATGGGAAAATTAGATGGAATAGTACGAAGAAATGTTATACGCAATATGTTATATAAAAGAATTAATATGCATCGATCTTCAATTAATTCGAAATTTATGATGAAATTTCACAAAGTAATTACACAATTATTTGACTTAAATGAAAAAATTAGAAAGAGAAACTGTTCTCGAAAACATAAATTTTGCGTTGTTACCAAACATGCTATGATTCTTTAAAACTCTTTCAAGGAACAAAATAGGAAAAAAAAATCAATTCTAATCAAAATCACTTTTTCGGGTCAGAATTGCTGCCAGCCCATAGTGTTTTTTCTTGACATCGGATAATTTGTGCTATGCTTGGAGACATCGAGGCGGGGGTCACGGGAGATTAGGTGATCACTTATTGTTAATCAATATCCATTGGTTGACGTTGGGTAATTAGTGTTATGCTTGGAGACACGAGGCGGGGGTCACGCGATATTAGGTGACCACATATTGTTAATCAATATTCATTGGTTTTGCTCTTTAAAAAAAAATGAAAATGTTGGGGATTGATCCAGTAAAATAACCGGGTCCGCGCGTGTTTTCTTCAATACAAACAACAGATGGACATCCCATTGTCTCGTTTTCCCACCCTAAAAAGATAAGAGAATGACCATTCGCATTTGTCGGGTCAACAGGAAATTGCCAAGAGCATCTCGGCATATGTCTTTTTTTTTTTTTTTTGTAGACTTTCGTCTCCTGATGAACATGTCAAGCAATTTCAGAGAACCATTTCAAAAAGACAGAGGGAGAGAAGAAAAGGGACTCCTCATTAGTAGGTGTTGTCATGGTTTTCTAGTCCAACCTCAAACCTGACCAATAGGGAACTTGTTTAGCTCTAGGTTCTAAAAATTGGGGAACCATTCCGATTGGTATGTTACCCATAACTTGTAATCTAAAACATATTTGTGTGCTTTTCTAGGTATTTGTCGTTGTGTGATTTTGCGGTACTCTATGGCATTCGATAATGAGTATGTAATTTGGAACTATTAATCCAACCTTCAATTTCCGACGATCTTTATGACTAATATTTTTATTTTATTAATATTTCATATTTATCTGTATGCCTGAATATAAGTGATGGTCAATGAATTATAGTAGTAAATTGTGATCATTAAAAATGTTAATTCACTGCAATCAATTAAGCATACATGTGGAAGTTGGATAGATCATGAAACCTGTGATAGGATATGTTAGGTTTCAAAAGATGATGAACATGTTTCGACATGTAGGTTCCAAATAGAACCCGTGCGGAATGTGAAATTACTTATCCCTACTAATTAGATTGTCATGCTACGATGACAAATCTGGCCATTATGTAATTGATTGGAGGCCCACGATAGTGCTACTCTTCATGATCCGAAATGACTGATCAAGAGCCCAAACGAGACAGTCCAGCTCGCTCATGGCCCGTCACCTCCCTTGCCGGTTCTTCTTCTTGTGTAGCTCCCACACCAAAAATATTGAGTAGGCCGGCCCCTCCACGTCATCGAAATTGTCATCACTGAGTGAAGAACGACAAGAGTGAATAAAATTCGACATGTAGAGACAATGACTTATGGCATGAACATGTGAGATGGGTAAAGGCATGACAGAAAACAAGAAAGAGTGGGACATGATCCCCATCAGAATTTTTACTGCTGAGGATGTCACTTTGGACAGGATCATGGCCATATATCTACCATCAGATTGAGCAATCTACGTATCAGCCTACCACATTGGTTGAATAAGTGGTCTCGACATGCTTTATATACTTGCAGTCTCCTCTCATTAATGATTATCCATATCATACAAATAATCCGCTATGAGACTTCTATTTGCTTGAATTATTTTATTCGATATTGATTTTTTTTTCTTGTTTTTTACATATTTATGCATCGCCACTTAAGATTTGCATGTTTAGAAATAAATGTACGTAAATGAAGATTGCATGAAAAAATATTTCCCCGAGTAAGAGAAAAGGTACTAGCAACGGGCATTATAGAAAATTGACATAATCAAGTTCCTGGACATGAAACATGGGCAAGGCAAACTCTTGTACTGTAAAACCAACTCCTGACTGGCCTAAAGCAAGTTTCCGGCAACTTTAGTCTCAGTTAAAAAAAATGAAATAGAAGAAGAAGAAGATGAGAAACCAAGTTGCAGTCTCTAGGGCTTGGGAGAATCTGTGTGGAACGTAAGCGCCAACTCTCGAGAGGATCATCTGTGTTCGAGTAACAATCCGTTAAACCGGCACAAGATTGGTTTCCAAAGGGCCGCGACATTGATTTTTGGTGTAAAAAGAGCCCAACACGTAGAAGTCCAAATTTCCGCATCCCCCGCATGTAT
Source organism: Rhodomyrtus tomentosa (assembly GCA_028455895.1). Classification (NCBI taxonomy): domain Eukaryota; kingdom Viridiplantae; phylum Streptophyta; class Magnoliopsida; order Myrtales; family Myrtaceae; genus Rhodomyrtus; species Rhodomyrtus tomentosa. The sequence continues at coordinate 42,307,127 of JAPCWY010000004.1, forward strand.
GGTAGGGGATCATAATCCCTTTGCCTTTGTTTCCCCCCCCCCCCCCCCCCCCCCCCCCCCCAAAACGGCCCAAGTCATAACGATCCTTTGCCATACATGCAGGTGTCGCGACCTAAAAATAATTTTTTAGGCTAATGAATTATCAGGTTAATTTTAATAACTAACCTAATACGGACTCTCTCAAACTTTACCAAATCGCAACTTTGGTTAATTAAAATGATTTAGAATTTGGAGTTGCCACTAACCATTTTTTGTAGGTTGGTTAGAAACATAAATAAAATAGCGGAGAACTATTTTATTTCTACGAACCAGATATTGTGGATTCGGGAACTTGATTACACTAGTTAATTAAAACTAATGTCGTTTTGGTATCTTAAATTTTGTGAAAGCCCCAAATTTGGCAACTCAGATTGATTGGATTCACTTTAAGTTGAAAAGAGGTGTTTTTATACTTTTGCCTTTTAAAATGCATTGAAAAACATGGATGCAATGATGTGAGAGTAGTCTCAATGATGGAATGCAATGCTAGACATGCAAAATCAATGTTATGTTTTCATATATGCAAAGTTTAACTAATTAATTAAAGCATGCAAGATGACATGACATGAAAACACATGACAATCTATTCTGGCGAAATGCAAAAATCAACAAATGACAATGAACAACATACAAACATAATGACATGTGAAAGTTACGTCAATTAAGAGAAATTCAAGCTCAAAATTAACTAACAAAAACATGTCATCCAAATTGACTAACCTAAGATGCATGCTCCTAAGACAAAACATGATTTTCTAAGTGGTGTAGCATATCATGACATAGCAAATGAATATGACATGAGAACGTGGCAAGACATGAGATATGCAAAATTTGACATAAGAATGCAAATTTTATGTAGTAAGGAGATGCAATGATACTCAAAGAATGATATGCAAGCAATAAGAGATAATGCAAGATGCAATATGACATATGCAATGTGGTATATATTCTCCTTTTTTTTTTAATAGAAAGTGGGATAAGTGATACTCGAAAATTATGACATAATGCAAAGATATGCAAACATGGATATGCAAAAATGACATGCGAGATATGCATGATTCAATGCAAATTTCGAAAGAAAAAAAAATATGGCAAGGAATTAGATGGAACTTGCAAACTCGACATGCAAATGACAAGAAATATGCCCTTCCCTTTTTGAAAATTTTTGATCACATGAGATATGTATGAATAAATATCTTGATTTTGTTCCGGATAAAATTAATAAGATAAAGCTTCTAAGAATTTTTATTTTTCTAAAAATTTAATTAGATAAGACTTTTAAGAAGCCGTACCTTACTAAATATTTTAGAAATTTTAAATGGATTAGGAGCTCAAACAAGAGTTATGTTCAGAACATCCACAAATCTCAGACAATTAGAATAAACCATAAAAAAAGATTATGAATATCTACTTTTGAATTTTTTAGAAAATTAAGATACCAAAATCTTAAATCAGCTAATGAAAATAGCGAATTGGATCTAAATGGTAATATATCATATTTGATAACTTCCTGTTTTTACTAGGATAGAGGGTTGTACCCGAATGGTAATGGGTAAAATATATCCAACTTAACATAAATATTGTCTATTAGAAAAAGTAATTTTCTAATTTTAATTTAGATCCTTTTCATTCAGAAAAATCGTGCCTAAAACATGATGCAAAATAAGCAAGTGAAAATTCAAAATTCGAGATATGATACTTTACCTTATCTTGCAAAAATTGCTTTCCAAGTCTGGACTTTGAACATTGACGATATCAAGTTTTGAGGCTTGGACCGATTGTGGGGGGTTGCGGTGGATATCGATATCCGAACAAAATCCTAGCATAAGTCAGTTTTTTTTATCAAACATATCTCTGCTTCGGATAGGATTTTATCAAACGAATTTACCAGTCATATCAACCTCTGACAGGAAAATGCAAAAAAAGAAGTGATTTCATGCGCACCTTAATAAGTCAATTTTCACTCGTGTGACCTTTTTTTCAAGAGCAGAACAACACTAACAACAATAATGTGAGGGACTACCATTAGAGAACATGGGATAAGCCAAGAGCAGACAGCATTGTTTCCTTGCGTCGCTGAACTTTTAAACTTTTATGGCTTTCTCGCTCCATAGCCTGCTACAAATCTAAGCCTCTATATCTTTTAGAGGGCAATAGCTCGGCCTAGATCTCTTAGGTAATCATGCATTCTCAACTCATTGTTATCATCAATTTTTAGCAATGAATGGTTAATCAGTATTCGCAATCCGATTCTTGGGAAGAACTTGAGATCCTTCCACAAGTAGGTGGCAATTCTTTTTTCGGTACCTATGAAGAAACATGCTATGTCTAGAAAAATTTGCTTTTGCTTATATTTTAATGTATCGTAACTTATGCTCAACTTCTCTTGTACTGTCTCATCAGGTGCATTCCTCAATTTCTTCGGCGTCTCTGTCCACACTATTCGGTCTTTTACTCCTTGGAGAAGTGAACCTACAACCATGAGAACTAAGGGAAGCCCTCCTGTGGTGGCAACAATATCTATGGAAAGAGCCGCAAGTTCTGCCGGAGGTTCCTTCCCATCAAATGCAAATCTGCTAAACAGATGCAAAGAATCTTAGGCATTCATTGTGTCACGTCCCGACTCTCAAGCCCGCGACATCCCTTGCCAAATCGCTACCAGGTCATATTAGATAGCGTCCCAAGCAACTGCTATCGACCTAAGATAATATTGCGCAAGCAGAACGTACCATCTTCCATTTAATAAAACCATATGGGATAGATAGAAATTAAAGCCAGATTGCAAAACACTAAAGGCTGATGAGAATAGATGATTTATAACCTCACAGAGCCATCAAATGATAAATACAACCCCATGCTTCGGGGCGGCCCTCTAGGACTCACAAAAAGATACAGGAGTCAGGTAAGGTTAATTCTCATCTATCCCAAAACAGTATCCCCCACAAAAACATCAACAGTTCCCTGACTACAAAAGGAACCTAACCCTTTACTGGGAAAACTCGACATCCGAGTCGTAATAACCAACTGGGGGAGCCGGGTCGTTCGGGTCATCACAAGAACTCTAGCTAGAATGCACAGAGGGGACTACTGATTGCTCAGGCTCGAGCTCGAGCTCCACACCAGGCGCGGGGTCCACCACTTCCCCATCAGATGTATCAATATCCATCGGGTCCCAAGCGAGGATATTAGGGACCCCCTGTAGAGGTGGCCCCTTAAATCCTCGAAGCGGACCGAAGAGATCCATCCCATCACGAAGATACCAGGCCTTAAAGAGGTGTGCCACCAGATGTGGCATCCCTTCATCAACCCATATCGTCGTGATGTGACGTTCCCACATATGGTCCGTACCTGGTATCGGATGGAGACTGATATCAAGTGATGAGTCAGTGGGGGTGCCGAACCGCACCGGTCTTTCCATTACTTCGGACCTGAAAAATTTGTCCCACGACGAGGTGAGAAATGAATCTCAGTGAATCAAGCCTAATCTCGGTTAGGACAATGATTCGCCCAGAACATCCTAAGTGCCACAAAAAGATCACAAGATATCAACAGAGATATATATATAAATATCAATCACAACAAATCTGTCAAATCTACCACCAACAGAAGCACAACCACTCAGGCATACACAAGTCCATTATTAATCAATGACCCACGCGACTGGCGTGATAAATACATCAATAGTGCGATCCCGCACTCTTCTGGCAAAAATCAGGCTACGTCCACTTTACCCTCTCAGCGACGGCTACTACAAGCAGTGTATCCAGTGCACCCGGCACGGCACTGCAAGTAGGCATTCCTTAAAAAGGAGCTTCGGTCCATCACAAGCTGCGACCGGCATCCGATAATCCCTTAAAACCGTACGACTGGCACGGGGCATGGATTATCGCGCTTCTGACAAGTCACGAATTCCATACAATCTGTACGGCACAAGTACCCACGGTACAATACGAACTTGCCAGGTAGCGTCATTGACCCTTTAAATGACCACACAAATTGCATTCGGCAATCAACTCATTGATTATCTTGGATTAACGCCAAAATCCACAAGAAATACAATAAACTCGGCCCCAAGGCCCACAAGACTCCCAATTGAGCATTTCAGCCAGGCAAACAAACCAATTAAGCAATTCACTCACTCTCGAGTAATCAACTTAACTCGGCAATTTCAAGCTCAATTCATATTAGAAATCTTAATTCTCAGTCAAATTATAGCAATCAACCGTTCGCTTGTCTCTAACCTGACACTCACTCGCGAGCAACTCAATCAATCAATTAATTGCTAAATTACCACAAATAGCCACAGACAAATAAATCGATCGACCATATATCCTAACCATGGTTTCTATCTATACCAGTCCCGATCGAAATAAAATTTTTTTATATAAATAAATAAATAAATACATAATTAAATAAATAAATAAATCAGACTAATCCTAAGCGCAATTAGCGCCCTAACCAAGGTTTAGAGTCAACTCACTATGTGAGTTAGCTCGACCGGCTGCGGCGGCGGCGGCGGCGGCGGCGATAAAACTAAGGTTTATCGCGCGACGGATCGAGCTCAAACTTCGGCGACACCCCGTGGGAGTCCGGCGAGGTCGCTGGAACAGGTGGCCGGCGGCGGAGCTCTGGCGAGCGGCGGCCGGCAGCCTGCAACAGTGCAAACTCAGAATACTCAATTGGCAACTTCACTGTTTTGGCCGTTTTCCTGCGACACGGGCCGGGACAAGGCCGGCCAGGGGTCGGGGATTCACCCAGGGGTCGGTGGGGGTCGGCCGGGACAGATGGACGGTGACGGAAGGCGGCCGACGACGGCGGACAGCCGCGATCAGTGGCTGTCCTATTTTTGCACCGAAACAGGGGTCTCGGTCGGTGGCGGTTTTCGGCGGCCACGCGCGGCGACCGGGAAGCCGAGCTGGGTGGTGGTAGAGGAGACTCAGGGGAGTCGTCTGGCGGTGGCGGTGTGGTGCGACGGCTACGGTGGCAGCCGGATCGAAGACCGGAACAAACCGGGTTCAAAACAGAGCACCGAAACTTTCGGGCCTGATTCCGGCGGCTGACAGTCGGCGACAAGGGGTTGGATCGGTTGAGGGGAAGTCGGGGGTTAGCTGGGTGATAGTGGTCGGTGGCGGTGGCGGCCGGAGAAGGCCGCGGAGTCCTCGGGTCTCCTGACCCGAAAATAGGGGACGCTCGACCGTGAGTTTTCTTCGGCGAAACGGCGGCAACGGCGGCTCGGCCGGGGTCCAGGCGACGGCGGGGCGTAGCTGGAGACAGTGGCTGCCGGTGGTGGTGTGGTGGTCGCGAAAAACAGCGACGAGCGGCGGTGGATTGATCGGCAAGAGGAGTCGTCGGTCAAAGAAGAAAACTGAAGAAAAGAAGAAGAACAGAAGAAGAAGAAACAGAAAGAAGAAGGAGGAAGCGGCGGAGAGACGTGCGTTGGGCAGAGGAATGGAGGGCCACCACCTTGACTTTGAAGACCAAAAATTAAATTTTTTTGTCTCTTATGAACGAATAATTGAGGGAGGGCAAAATGGTAATTTTGGCGCGCCGGGACTGAAACGAAATTTTTGGTGTACTGATCGAAGGGTAATTTCGGCAATTTCACTGGTCAAGCTCGATCAGGGTTAAGCTCGTTTGCAAAAACGGCAATTTAAAAATCGCCGCGGATTAATTTTGAAACTCAATTTGAAATAATCTAAAGTTTGGAATTCGTCCAAATTTTCGTCTTTTCAGTCCTTATAGTCCAAAATGGGCGTCGACTATGACTATACATTCATATCATTTAATCGACTTCCGGCGCTTACAAGGATTGAATTTCCAGGACGTCACAACTCTCCCCCACTTAGGAAATTTCGTCCTCGAAATTACAGCACAGTTCTAATTACTCAAAAAGAGAAGGATAACTAAGCTTCAAAACTTCTTCGTTCTCCCATGTAGCTCCTTCAGTACCATGGTGTTGCCAAACTACCTTGACTAACGGAATTGTCTTGGATCGTAGTACTTGCTCTTTTCTGTCCACGATCCTGATTGGTCGCTCCACATATGACGCCCGTTCATCCAAATCAATTTCCTCGTAACTCAGCACATGAGTAGGGTCTGGCTCATACTTCCTCAACATCGATACGTGGAAAACATTATGCACTTGAGCCAATCTAGGCGGCAATGCGAGTCGGTAAGCCAAAATTCCAATTCGTTCTAGGATTTCAAATGGTCCAACGTACCTCGGGCTCAGATTTCCTTTCCTGCCAAAACGGGATGTTCCTCTCATAGGTGACACTTTCAGAAAGACATGGTCGCCTACTTGAAATTCCAAAGGTCTGCGCCTTTTATCAGCATAACTTTTCTGGCGACTCTAAGCTGTCTTTAATCTATCTCTAATCACTTTAATTGCTTCCATCGACTGTTCTACTAACACAGGGCCAGTTATCTTCCTTTCTCCAACCTCATCCCAACAGACTGGTGTCCTGCAAGCCCTACCATACAAGGTCTCAAAAGGTGCCATCTTAATACTCTGTTGGTAGCTGTTATTATAGGCAAATTCAACTAAATGCAAATGTTCCTCCCAATTACCTCTGAAATCCAAAACACATGCTCTCAACATGTCCTCCAAGGTCTGAATCGTTCTTTCAGACTGGCCATCTATCTGTGGGTGATAAGCTGTACTAAATTGCAGCTTCGTTCCTAAAGCAGTTTGTAGACTCTTCCAAAATGTAGCGGTGAATTTAGGATCTCGATCAAAAGTGATCGTCACTGCACACCATGCAACCTTACAATATGCCTCACATACAACTCTACGTATCTGTCTAAGGCGAAGTCCTTTCTTACTGGAATAAAATGCGCTGACTTCGTTAGTCTATCCACCACGACCCAAATTGAATCATGCCCTCGCTGACTCCTTGGTAAACCCATCAGGAAATCCATCGTGATATGCTCCCATTTCCACTCTGGAATTTCCAAAGGCTGTAGTAGTCCTCCAGGTTTGCAATGCTGTGCCTTGACCTGCTGGCAGGTCAAACATTTAGCCACATGTTTGGCTATATCAGTTTTCATACCATTCCACCAGTAATGTTGTTTCAAATTCTGATACATCTTTGTACTCCCAGGATGAATACTATAACTACTACGATGTGATTCTGATAAAATCTCCTCCTTTAAATTTTATCCTCCGGCACAACCAAATGTCCTCTAAACTTAAGTATCCCATCCTCCGCTATTTGAAAATCGACCCTTCGTTTGGTCGGATCTCCTTGCAGGATCTTCCGGATAAAAGGGTCTGTGGACTTCAAGGCCTTAATTTTTACTTGCACTTATGGCTCGATTCTCAAGGTAGCCACGAGACTCGACAGCTGGCTTATCTCCAGTTTAAAGTCTGAGTCTCTTAATTGCTCAAGTAAACGCCACTCCTGCACTTGCAATTGAGCAATCACTGATTTTCTACTCAGGGCATCAGCAACCTTATTCGCCTTGCCAGGATGATACATGATCTCACAGTCATAGTCTTTTAATAACTCCATCCATCGGCATTGTCTCATGTTCAGCTCCCTTTGAGAGAACAGGTATTTCAGACTCTGATGGTCAGTGTACACCTGAAAACTTTCCCCAATCAAATAGTGTCTCCAGATTTTCAAGGCAAACACGACCGCAGCCAACTCCAAGTCGTGTGTGGGATAATTCAACTCGTGCGGTCTCAACTGACGGGACGCATACGCTACCACCCTGCCATGCTGCATCAAAACGCAGCCCAGTCCCCTAAGTGAAGCGTCACTATAAATTTCATAACCACCAGGACCAGACGGAATTGTCAGAACAGGAGCCGTAGTTAGCCTATGCTTAAGCTCTTGGAAACTACGCTCGCACTTGTCCGTCCATTGAAACCTCATATCTTTCTTCAGCAATTTAGTCAAAGGCGAGGCTATAGCTGAGAATCCTTCCACAAATCGCCTGTAATAACCTGCCAAACCCAAGAAACTTCTAATTTCTGTAGCAGTTGTCGGTCTCGACCAATTAATAACTGCCTCAATTTTAACCGGATCCACAGCAATACCTTCACCCGAAACTACGTGGCCTAAGAACGCCACGCTAGCTAACCAAAACTCACACTTACTGAACTTAACATATAATTGATGCGTTCTCAGAGTTTCCAGAACTATTCTCAGGTGTTGCTCATGATCTTCAGAACTTTTCGAGTACACTAGGATATCATCTATAAAAACAATCACAAAGTGATCCAGAAACTCCTTGAACACTCTATTCATCATATCCATAAAAGCAGCAGGAGCATTCGTCAAACCAAACGGCATCACTATGAACTCGTAATGCCCATAACGTGTTCTAAATGCCGATTTCGGTATATCCTCTTTTCTGATTCTCAACTAATGGTATCCCGTCCGTAGATCAATTTTTGAAAATATAGATGCTTCCTGCAGCTGATCGAACAAGTCGTCAATCCTTGGCAGTAGGTACTTATTCTTGATCATCACCTGATTCAACTGCCTATAGTCAATACACAATCTCAAAGACCCATCCTTTTTCTTAATGAACAAGACAGGCGCTCCCCATGGCAAGGCACTAGGGCGAATGAATCCCTTGTCTAACAACTCCTGCATTTGAACCTTAAGTTCTTTCAATTCTGATAACGCCATTCTATATGGCGCCTTAGAAATCGGCTCTGTCCCCGGAGCTAATTCTATCACAAACTCGATTTCTCTTTTTGGTGGTAAACTAGGTAATTCTTGGGGAAAAACATCTGGAAACTCACATACAATCGCAATATCCTCCAATTTCAATTCTTTAGCAGATGTATCTACCACCGAAGCCAAATAACCTTGGCACCCATCTCCCAACAATCGAGTCGCCTCTAACGACGATATCATCACAGTCGAGGTTCCTCCTCGATTACCCAAAAATTCATAACTACTATCATCCATCGGATTAAACCGTATTACCTTATTAAAGCAGTCCATTGTGGCTCTTTGCTTTACCAACCAATCCATTCCCACAATCAAGTCAAAATCGTACATTTCTAACGCAATCAAATCTATCTTACTCTCATGGCCATCCACCACAAGTCTGCAATCAGGACAGCTCACTGTGGCCACTACTTTATCTTTCAATGGCGTAGATACATTAAGCACAATTTCTAAAGGTACCAAGTTCAATTCAAATAATTTAACGAACTGATCCGCAAAAAAAGAATGGGTGGCGCCCGGATCAAATAAGGCGTATGCTACTTGGTCATGCAAGAGGACCGTACCTGTAACAGTCGGCGAATCCTTCGCCGCTTCCCGAGTGACTGCAAATACCCTTCCTTGTGCCGGCGGACGATTCTGGAAGTTTGACGGCACAGTTCCTCTAGACTGTCCTCCCTGCTGGGGTTGTGCCTGTCCACCTTGCCTCTGCGGGCAGTCCCTCACTTGATGGCCCAGCTGGCCACAACCAAAACAGGTACCACCTCGATAAGGGCACAAACCAAGCCCATGCCTCTGTCGACACAAGCTGCACACCTCATTCTGACGAAATGTCGGCTTACTAATCGCCCCTCGGCGATTTGGTGGAATGTGACTCCGGTTGTTAAATATGGGTTTCTTCCCTTGTCTCCTATCAAATCTGTTTGGGGATACAAATCGTGATCCAGATGCAGTAGCCCTTTCAGACAAGTCCCGCTCCACTATCAACGCCCTCGCGTAGATATCATCATAGTCTTGGAGGTCAAGCGGTGCCAGGGCACTCTTAATCTCGGGCTTCAATCCGTCCTTGAACCTTCTAGCTCTATCCTCCGAATCCTCAATCATTCTCGGAGCATACTTGGACAGTTCAGAAAACTTTGCCTCGTACTGGTCAATCGTCATCTGATTCTGACGGAGGCGGAAAAACTCAGCCATCTTTTGCTCCCTAGCTGTCCTCGAAAAGTATTTATTATTGAAAACTTCCACAAAAGTATTCCATACTGGAATTGTACCTTCTGGAAAAGTTGTACCCTTGACAGCTCTCCACCACGTACTAGCATTCCCTTCAAGTTGATAAACTGCCAGAGTAACTTTATCCTTATTTGAGCATCTCAACAAATCAAATGCTTTCTCCATCCCTTCGACCCATCGAGTGGCAGCTTTAGGGTCTCCACTTCCAGTGAATTGAGGTGGCTTCAATTTGAGAAACTGTTCCACCAGCTTTTGAGCCCTACGCTCCTTACTGTCATGTATAGGTAGGGGACTCGCCGACGGAACTGCAAACGGAATAGCAGATGAAGTCCCAGCAGCAGCGACAGTAGCTGCGGCTTGATTCCTTACTTGCTGCCCCATCAAATCTCCAATAGTACCTAAGGCTTGCATGACTTCAGCCATGGTCGGTTCCCTTCCAGTAGGTCCTGTAGGTTCTGCAGCAGAGACTGCAGTAGGGGGTGCAATAGGGGACACCGCAGGCGGTACTCTTTCAGCATCAACCAATTCTTCCACTGGCCTTAAAGGCCTCCTTCGAGGTGCTTGGGGTGCTCTTCTACCACGTCCGCTCATTTTGCAGTAAAAGGTGAAGTCCTGCTTACCCCATAGCAAAACGTGGTCAGAAAGAAACCCTTAAATTCTACCACATAATTAGCAATCACAGGCATAATAACCAAGAATCTTACTAACTATCCCATTTCTCAACGCTCCTTATCACTCCATGCCAATGACCAGATGGATCAGGCTGACCTTGCTCTGATACCACCTTGGGCGGGGATGTCACGTCCCGACTCTCGAGCCCGCGACATCCCTTGCCAAATCGCTACCAGGTCATATTAGATAGCGTCCCAGGCAACTGCTATCGACCTAAGATAATATTGCGCAAGCGGAACGTACCATCTCCCATTCAATAAAACCATATGGGATAGATAGAAAGTAAAGCCAGATTGCAAAACACTAAAGGCTGATGAGAATAGATGATTTATAACCTTACAGAGCCATCAACTGATAAATACAACCCCACGCTTCGGGGCGGCCCTTTAGGACTCACAAAAAGATACAGGAGTCAGGTAAGGTTAAATCTCATCTATCCCAAAACAGTATCCCCCACAAAAACATCAACAGTTCCCTGACTACAAAAGGAACCTAACCCTCTACTGGGAAAACTCGACATCCGAGTCGTAATAACCAACCGGGGGAGCCGGGTCGTTCGGGTCATCACAAGAACTCTGGCTAGAATGCACAGAGGGGGCTACTGATTGCTCAGGCTCGAGTTCGAGCTCCATACCAAGCGCGGGGTCCACCACTTCCCCATCAGGTGTATCAATATCCATCGGGTCCCAAGCAGGGATATTAGGGACCCCATGTAGAGGTGGCCCCTCAAATTCTCGAAGCGGACCGAAGAGATCCATCCCATCACGAAGATACTAGGCCTTAAAGAGGTGTGCCACAGATGTGGCATCCCTTCATCAACCCATATCGTCGTGATGTGACGTTCCTACATCTGGTCCGTACCTGGTACCGGATGGAGACTGATATCAAGTGATGAGTCAGTGGGGTGCCGAACCACACCGGTCTTTCCATTACTTCGGATCCGAAAAATTCGTCCCACGACGGGGTGAGAAATGAATCTCAGTGAATCAAGCCTAATCTCGGTTAGGACAATGATTCGCCCAGAACATCCTAAGTGCCACAAAAAGATCACAAGATATCAACAGAGATATATATATAAATATCAATCACAACAAATCTGTCAAATCTACCACCAACAGAAGCACAACCACTCAGGCATACACAAGTCCATTATTAATCAATGACCCACGCGACTGGCGTGATAAATACATCAATAGTGCGATCCCGCACTCTTCTGGCAAAAATCAGGCTACGTCCACTTTACCCTCTCAGCGACGGCTACTACAAGCAGTGTATCCAGTGCACCCGGCACGGCACTGCAAGTAGGCATTCCTTAAAAAGGAGCTTCGGTCCATCACAAGCTGCGACCGGCATCCGATAATCCCTTAAAACCGTACGACTGGCACGGGGCATGGATTATCGCGCTTCTGACAAGTCACGAATTCCATACAATCTGTACGGCACAAGTACCCACGGTACAATACGAACTTGCCAGGTAGCGTCATTGACCCTTTAAATGACCACACAAATTGCATTCGGCAATCAACTCATTGATTATCTTGGATTAACGCCAAAATCCACAAGAAATACAATCAACTCGACCTCAAGGCCCACAAGACTCCCAATTGAGCATTTCAGCCAGGCAAACAAATCAATTAAGCAATTCACTCACTCTCGAGTAATCAACTTAACTCGGCAATTTCAAGCTCAGTTCATATTAGAAATCTTAATTCTCAGTTAAATTATAGCAATCAACCGTTCGCTCGTCTCTAACCTGACACTCACTCGCGAGCAACTCAATCAATCAATTAATTGCTAAATTACCACAAATAGCCACAGATAAATAAATCGATCGACCATATATCCTAACCATGGTTTCTATCTATACCGGTCCCAATCGAAATAATTTTTTTATAAATAAATAAATAAGTACATAAATAAATAAATAAATAAATCAGACTAATCTTAAGCGCAATTAGCGCCCTAACCAATGTTTAGAGTCAACTCACTATGTGAGTTAGCTTAACCGGCGACGGCGGCGGCGGCGGCGGCGGCGGCGGCGGCGATAAAACTAAGGTTTTTCGCACGGCGGATCGAGCTCAAACTTTGGCGACACCCCGTGGGAGTCCGGCGAGGTCGCCGGAACAGGTGGCCGGCGGCGGAGCTCCGGCGAGCGGCGGCCGGCAGCCTACAACAGTGCAAACTCAGAATACTCAATCGGCAATTTCACTGTTTTGGCCGTTTTCCGGCGACACGGGCCTGTACAAGGCCGGTCAGGGGTCGGGGGCTCACTCAGGGGTCGGTGGGGGTCGGCAGGGACAGGTGGACGGCGGCGGAAGGCAGCCGGCGACGGCGGACAGCCGCGATCAGTGGCTGTCCTATTTTTGCACCGAAACAGGGGTCTCGATCGGCGGCAGTTTTCGGCGGCCACGCGTGGCGACCGGCAGAGCCGAGCTGGGTGGTGGTAGAGGAGACTCAGGGGAGTCGTCTGGCGGTGGCGGTGTGGCACGGCGGCGACGGTGGCGGCCGGATCGAAGACCGGAACAAACCGGGTTCAAAACAGAGCAGCGGAACTTTCGGGCCTTATTCCGGCGATTCCGGCGGCTGACGGTCGGCGACGAGGGGTTGGATCGGTCGAGGGGGAAGTCGGGGGTTAGCTGGGTGGTGGTGGTCGGCGTCGGTGGCGGCCGTGGCGGCCGGAGAAGGCCGCGGAGTCCTTGGGTCTCCTGACCCGAAAACAGGGGACGCTCGGCCGTGAGTTTTCTTCGGCGAAACAGCGGCGACGGCGGCTCGGCCGGGGTCCAGGCGACGGCGGGGCGTAGCTGGAGACAGTGGCTGCCGGTGGTAGTGTGGAGGTCGCGAAAAACAGCGACGAGCGACGGTGGATTTATCGGCAAGAGGAGTCGTCGGTCAAAGAAGAAAACTGAAGAAAAGAAGAAGAACAGAAGAAGAAGAAACAGAAAGAAGAAGGAGGAAGCGGCGGAGAGACGTGCGTTGGGCAGAGGAATGGAGGGCCACCACCTTGACTTTGAAGACCAAAAATTAAATTTTTTTGTCTCTTATGAACGAATAATTGAGGGAGGGCCGCGCCAGGACTGAAACGAAATTTTTGGTGTACTGATCGAAGGGTAATTTCGGCAATTTCACTGGTCAAGCTCGATCAGGGTTAAGCTCGTTTGCAAAAACGGCAATTTAAAAATCGCAGCGGATTAATTTCGAAACTCAATTCGAAATAATCTAAAGTTCGGAATTCGTCCAAATTTTCGTCTTTTCAGTCCTTATAGTCCAAAATGGGCGTCGACTATGACTGTACATTCATATCATTTAATAGACTTCCGGCGCTTACAAGGATTGAATTTCCAGGACGTCACACATTGCTTTGACTTCGTACTCAAATTTAGACTTCAATGGTCTTATCTTGACACGTAATTATGATGCTACTTCCTAACACGAAACTACAACCTCCAATCAATTTATTAAGGTGGTCTTGACGATCAACATTATCTAGAAGAATAAGTACCTTTCTACGTGCAATGGGATTATGTTGGATCATATTAATCCCTTCATCAGAATCAGGCACTCATAGTCTGGAAAGTTTAGTATAACAGAGATCAATTGAGATTGCACATGCCCGATGCCGTTGCCATTGATTGTTTCTCTAACATCCTTGAAAAAGCTGTGACACTCAAATTTGTCAAAAAACATGTTATAAATTGCCGCAGCCAGAGTTGTCTTATCGACGCTGCTGATCCCGTACCAACAGTTCGAGTGTCGGAACGAGCAGTATCCATCAGTTTCGTGACGTCAGCCACACGATCATCAATTCCAACCAGGTTCAAAGATGTGGCTGGAAATCTCCTTGCTGCTTGCCCATCACAATTTCTACAAGTTTATTTACCAATTCCGCTCCATGCCTGCCAAACAACGCAACACATTACAACTTATTAATGGCTCAATACTAAGGATCTGTCAAAAGTAGGGTAAATGAAGTTCAATTTCTCAACACATCATGAGCAAATTTCTCTGATTCGAATACTCTGGAGTCAGCCGTTTTTTTTTGCGCCCTTCCTTGTTGCTTGACCTCCTCGTCGAAATGATGCTCACGGCATTGGAAGGCATCTCCGAAGCTCCCCTGCAGGTACCGCGCATCCTGGGGACTCACCTTTTAAAGCACGGGCAAGACTAACTGTCCTCTGCTTTCCTTGCACTTCATTATATGGATGAGTTCGCGGAGGCTCCATTGGCTGGAAGCATGCGTGGGCTAGATGATTGGGATTGAAACTCTAGAGCCGGTGATTGTGCTGATGAGATTTGTGGCGTCGTCCTCGCCGAAAGGGAGGTTCTCATGGGCTCTGAACACCAAGTTTGGATGGAACGGCTGGCCCACCTCTTTGAGTCTGTGGTAGAGGTGATCTACGAAGCCATTGTGGAAGTCGAGGCCTCTAAAACTCAAGAATACGTGTAAATTTCCAATCACAGAGGTGGACGAAGGAGACAATTCTTCCAGGAGGGCAGGTCTTGGTTGCTTCGATATGGTCTGAGTCAAAGCTTCTGGTGAGTTCTTCTCGCTTGAGTTATAGGGTCGAGCGATGATCTTCCAGTGCAGTGCGCCCCCCCCCCCCCCCCCCCCCCCCCTCCTCTCTCTCTCTCTCTATTGATCGACTCTTATAGGTAGTAGGGGAGATTGCTTTCAGAATGAATAGTTTCCACTTAGAATCGATAATCATCCGCTAGAGATCGATTTTGCAATGCACAAACCGTGAACCAATCACTTTTTTTTTTTAAAAAAAAACCAACCGTTTCTTTTATGAACCATCAATCGAACCATCAATTTAATCTGATTTCCAGTTGAATTCCCGAGCAAAAAATGGAAAAAAGAAACGTGAATGTGGGGAGATGATGATTTGTTCATAGATGGATTAAGTATATTCACTTGAAGCATACGTGAAGGTGTCTTTTGGATCGGCAAAAAACACATTATCATAGTGAAGTAGATATTGTCACAAAGAAGGACCCGAATTGGCCATATTTTTCTTAAATAAGTCTAACCTTTTAGTTGACCAATGAAATTTTGTCATTTATTTTTTTTGAATTTTTTTCCTTTTTCAATTTTTTTTATTTTCTTTCATCGGTGGTTGTTCTCAGGCAATGACCAACCATCGGCAATGCCTAGAGAGGGCTGGCGAGGTCGCCCTCTACTCGATGTGGCGAGGGCAAGAACTGTTCTTGGTTGGTCTGGGCGAGGATCACCTCGCTCGCAGCTGGCAAGGGCCTGGGTGAGGCCACCCTCGCCAACCACGGGTGAAGGCTTGTGTCAAAGTAAGAGAGAAAAAAAAAAGAAATTGAAATTATCTTTGGACGAAAGTTTCATTGATCTATCAGAGTATTTAGTTGGCCGGCGAGATGAAGTGAGTTGATGAGATCAAGCCCTTATGTGAAACTAACATAACCACTTCAAGCCCTTACTTGAGACTGACATTGCCATTTTAGACTCTTATTTACAATAAGATTCACTCCAAATCCTTATTTAAGAAAATGAGAATACCTCAAATTCTTATTTGAATTTTCCTGATTATGTCATTGTCATATTATCCTATTGAATTGTTTACCGGAAATTTATGTCGTCCACGGAAACATTTCTTAGAAATCAATGCCCACGTGTCCTGCGTAACATTACAATACCATAGATACAGATATTTTAAGGTAAGATATTCTCATCATGATAGGGTTCACATTTTCTTTTTAAAATAAGCGAAACTTCTATAAGGTGGCTCGTCACTTACATAAAAACAAGGATTTTACTATATTTCTATTCTTACGGACAGGATAATCATTTTATCATTTCCCGATCTAGTATCCAAAGAGTAAACTACAAAGCTTTACAAAATTTTACCATGGGGATACCATGACATAATCAATTTATTGCCCGACATGCCTTAGTAGCTTGCGAAGTACCTTAAAATTTTACAAGGGGGAACTGTCATTTGACCAGTAATTTGCCAACGAAATAATGACTTAGCATCCTCAAATCTTGTGTTCGGCAGTGGATTACCAACTACTTTGGAAAGTTCACAAGGTGGGGCCAGCAAATGGTTCATAAGATGCCGATGGAATAACGATTTTACTCCCCATATCTGCAGAAAATATTAGGTGGTTTTGACTTACCAAGTCTTTTTGGAGATGCTCCATTCAAAAATCGCCACATGGCAAGCCGGGTCCCACTGTTAACCTTTTTTCCTTATTATGTAGTCCCACTGTTAAAATTGGATTAGGCCATGCCGGCCCCCACCAATTCTGACGATGGGACGTCAAATATTGACTACAATTTCTTTTGGTGACTTGTTTGATTCGGTTACGTTTGACTGTCTAATATTTTTAATAGCAAGCTAAAATTAG
This sequence comes from Rhodomyrtus tomentosa, assembly GCA_028455895.1. NCBI lineage: Eukaryota > Viridiplantae > Streptophyta > Magnoliopsida > Myrtales > Myrtaceae > Rhodomyrtus > Rhodomyrtus tomentosa. The sequence goes on from JAPCWY010000004.1 coordinate 42,324,130, forward strand.
GAGACAAAATTATAAGACGGGGAATTTTGATTGGCAAGCATATCACGTAAACATGAACCTTTGGGTAATAAGAATATCACATGGATATGTGATGCGTAGATGTTAGATGTAGACTTTTAATTGACAAGCATATCACGCAGACTTTTGGCTGACAAGATATCACCAGGATATGTGACGCGCGTGGATCGGCCACTTTTGTCTTTAATTTTGTGGGCCCTCTTATAATTTTTTCCTTTCAATTTTAGTTTAAAATTTAAAAAAATTTAAGTAGTTAAAATGATAAAATCGTATAAGCAAGTGATCCGGTTTCACCAAAAAAAGAATTGTGGCCAGTATTTGATCGTGTCCCACCGTCAAAATTGGTGGGACAATCAGCATGGCCTTTTCCTAATGTTAATTTGTCTCCTCGTCCTTTTCCGTTACTTTATTGCATTCATGTTGGTAATTCTGTCAAGATTTGCTTTTATTGCAGAATTTGGATGTCTGGATTATCTCGTTCTCACGAACCGGTCCAGGACAAAAGCTTCCACAATTATTTTGGCTCGTCACGTGTACTAAGAGACGGAGATGGCGACGAGGAAGAGATCATACTTTGTAATTGTTTTGAAATATTGCTTTACAAGAATATAATAGAAAGAATAGAGAGAGAAATTAGAGAAAGTCGGAGGAGAAATTTCTTATTTCAACTTATCGAATGACCAAAACTAAGCTTCTATTTATGCGAGAACAAGGATGCTCTTATCATTAATACATACATTAGATAAGGAGACGAACATATATTGGATAGGGAGATGTACATAGAATGTAAGATACAAATGTACCATAATAGATACATGAACATAATGAATATTCATTCATATATTCCATAACACACCCCCTTGAATATTCATTGTATTCATTATATTATGAATGTGCATTGAATGATACTGCTTCATTAAAAACCTTAAGTCGGGAAAAACTCAGTTGGACAAAAATCAAACAAAAGGGAAAAAGAGTGCATAGCACAAATCTTATGATTTCTCCCTTTTATTGATGCATTAATTGCCTCGTTAAAAACCTTAAGCCTAAAAAATCCCGTGGGAAAAAAACGGTCAAAAGGAAAAAAAAGAGTGCAATGCATAGTTCATAATATCTCCCCCGCAATTGAGCCATATAGCCACTGCTGGGGCCATTCAATCTTGCATTTTGTGAACTCGCCGCATACCGATGCCATATACTAATTTATCAAAAGTTGAAGTTACCAATAATTTGGTAAAAAGATCTGCAAGATTATTTATGGATTGAATTTGTTTCTAAGTTAGCTAAGTCCAGGCTTTTCTTGAAATTGTCAATTATCTCCGAGACTTTGTGCCAAAGATCTCTAAAGCACTATATCATCTTCAGAGGATGTTGAAAAAAGATGGTCCAAAGCAGACACAAAATGTAGCCCATCTCAAAGAAATCTTGCAGCATCTTCTCCCTTTGCAAATTCTTTTCACTGGCAAGAGAATTTTGCAAACAGATGCTAGTGATAAATATGAGACAACTATTTTCCTTGAAGAAATCAAATGTAAGCATTTCATTTATGCTTACAAAAGTGGAAGATTCACCTCTACAAAAATGCATTACCACACCACTTTTAAGGAGATTCTTGCAGTCAAATATGACATCAAGAAGTTTGAATATCACCTTATTGGACATCACGTTTTTGTAGAAATGGATATGTCTTCATTTCCCCAAATGCTCAAATTCAAGCAGAAATAGATTTCACATCCTCAACTGTTAAGGTGGGCTGAATGGTTCTCAAAATATTCTTTTGATACTAAACACATAGCAGGCAAAAAGAATGTCCTTACAGATTTTCTGTCCAGACCCAAATAGTTGTTTAAATCCATCAACATGTATGTTCGTAGAAATCCAATGAAAGCAGGAACATTTCGTACTACACTTATATGAGATACAACATGAAATTCTCACAGTTATCCCCTAGAAGTTTCAGGAGAAATTGCAGATAATAATTTCTCTAAAAATTTGAGGTACTACATGTATGAATACCATTACAGCATCTTCAGCAACTATGGAGGATTGATGTTAGGACCATATGATCTTAAAAAATTATCCATTCATCCATGTCGTGCGGTGGTCTCCTGATTATGATTTCCCTGACGACCTCAAATGGTTCTTTTGGTATTGTCTCAATATTTATGTTGTTGCCATTGAATTTTCCACAAATAAGATTATTAAAGTGCTGTCCAGAGCACTCATGAGAGATTTCTCAAACCAGAAAGCTGTAATGGAAATATTCACTTGTTCCAACCTTTAGCAGTATGGAAAAATCATTTCATCTTCCAAAGGCGTTGTGCAAGAGGTGAACCAGAAAGGCATACTATGCTTATTTTCCACAAACCATAACTTTACTTTAGCCACATAGGTGATTTGCGGGATAAACTATTGCCTTATGGTACTTCTACCTTCAAGCCCAACCTTCACGAAAAAATCTTCCGAACTTGCATTACAACTCTCAAATCCATTATATTCATGCAGCATGAGTACAAAGAACTCCAGCGCATTTTATGTGCATAAAATCAGGAAATTCCCCTTGAAATTTGGCCATACCAACACACGAATGTTTCGTGGGATAGACCTAAATTTCATCCTCATACCATTAATGCATTGAAAGTATTTCGGAAAAAATAGCCAGGTTGTTCTATAGACACCGACACTCAAAACCTTTGGGGAGGACCATTGTCGCAAGATCCTTATCCTACATAGGATATCGCATCTAGCACCCAAGTTCAGCCATTCAGCTCCATGTGGCCTCAACTCCAATTATGGTCTCAGTCTCAGATGTCATCCAGCTCTAACCAAGACCCTCGATGAGATCCATAGAATCAAGTCATCATGGAAAATATCTTGTTAAGAGAAATGCACGAGGCAGAACAAGAAGACAATCCCCCACTATCTGAAGATCCAAACATCAAACTGTCTCAGCTCAAAAAACAATGGTACTGGAATAAATACAAAAGAGATAAAGATGGTCCAAACAATTTTGACCCTGATGATGCCAATTATCACCCAGATCCAGATCGCATCGGCTTTGAACTATTCAAATGATTAGACTGACTTCACGTGTGTGTAATAAAAGTCCATATGATAAAAAGTCGTTGTTTGGTGTGTTAAAATTCTTAGTATTGAATGTGTTTGTAAGAATAAATTTTCTGCAGGTTTTCAAAAAACTTTTTGGGAAAAGCACTATAGCAAAAGTACTATAGCGGTGATACTGTAGCAGTATTGTAGTAGTACTGTTCATCCGAAGACTTTTTTTAGTATTTTCAATTTTTTTCGTGGATCTGCGTATCTGACGTTTGTTCGTCTTATTAAGTCTGTATGCCTATAAAAGGCCCTCGAATGTGTTGTAATCGGCAGAACCTACCTTCTATGAAATACCAGTGTGTTTCATATAAACCATGAGTTTCTAAGTTTCCTTTCTTCTTCTTTCATCAAAGCATGGTTCTTTGGATATCATAATCCTCTTCTTAATTCAATAGTATGATTTGTTTGGTCTAGTACGCTCTTCACTTGCCATTATGTGGAACTTGTGAATCAGAAATTTCTGACACCTTAAGGGTTGAGCTTCAAAAATGAGCTTGAGTGAGCACAAAAGCAGTCTCCTATTAAAGGCCATGAACGCCGTGTATGTGGGGATAACATACCTGCTCATCTCGTTCAAGTTGTCGACCTTCTTGGAGTTCATGAGTATAGAAAAATTTCGACGAGATTTGCTTGGTCCTATCTCCTTTGATGTATCATCCTCTAACTTGTGCAATACAAGCAGCATTATCTTCATAAATTATAGTGGGAGAATTTGTAACCAGTGTTAAACAACAAGAATTGTGAAATGAGATATAACGGATCTTAACCAAACACACTCTCTTCCAGCTTCATATAAAGCAATTATCTCAGAGTGGTTAGATGATGTAGCTACTAACGATTGCTTTGTAGAACACCAAGAAATGACAGTGTCGTTATAATAAAATAAATAATCGGTTTGAGAGCGAGTCTTATGTGGATCGGATCTATATCCAGCATCAACGTAGCCAACTGAACTAGAGTTAGTGGAATCCTTGGAATAAAATAATCTCAAATCAATGGTTCCTCGGAGATAACGAAAAATATGTTTAACTCCATGACAGTGTCTCCGAGTTGGCCCAGAACTAAAACGTGCCAATAAATTTACCGCAAAAGCGATATCTGATCTCGTACATTGTGCCAAGTATATCAAAGCCCCAATTGCATTGAGATATGGTACTTTAGGACCAAATATCTCTCCATTAGATTCTCTAAGACGAAATTGATCCTTTTGGGGATCTAAAGACCTTACAATCATATGGATGCTCAATAGGTGAGCCTTGTCCATGTTAAAACGTTTAAGTAATCTTTCAATATATGATGATTTACGAACAATTATTCCATTTGCTTTATGCTCAAGTTCTAGACCAAGACAAAGTTTGGTTTTACCCAAATATTTAACTTCAAACTCCCTTTTCAAATACTCAGTAGTTTAGATAATTATTCTAGGGTTCCAATTAAATTCATATCGACGACATAAACTGCTACGATAGCAAATCCAATTTCTGATTTTTTTAATAAACACGCATGGGTAGATAGGATCATTCTTATATCCTTCCTTAATTAGGTATTCACTTAGGCGTTGATACCACATGCAACCGGATTGCTTTAACTCGTACAAAGATCTTTGTAACTATATTGAGAATAAATTGCGGGGAGTGCATGCATCAGCTATTTTGAATCCCTCGAGGATTTTCAGATAAATATCAAAGTCTAACGAGCCATATAGATATGCCGTCACAACGTCTATAAGACGTATTTCCAATCTTTCAGAGACTACTAGGCTAATAAGAAAACGAAATGTAATAATATCCATCACAGGTGAATATGTCTCATCATAATCAATCCCAGGTCGCTGGGAGAATCCTTGCGCAACGAGTCGGGCTTTATACCTGACAACCTCATTTTTCTCATTTCGTTTTCAGACAAATACCCATTTATATCCAACGGGCTTTACTTTACTAGGAATTCGAGCTACGGGTCCGAAAACCTCTCGTTTAGCTAGGGAAGCTAATTCAGCCTTAATTGCTTTCTCCCAGTTAGGCCAATATGGCCTTTGACGACATTCAATAATAGATTGTGGCTCATAACCATCATTCATAATTTTATGAGCAACTGAGAATACAAACAAATCATCAATGATGATTTCATTCCATTCCTAAATCTCATTACAATAAGTAATGGAATTCTCAATATTCCCAAGATTGATGATCTTTTCATGGGTTTGTGTCTCTTCAGGGACAATAAGGGGATGCATGATAACCATCCAGAAACTGTTTCTAGATAAGTTTTCTATTTCTTGAATAGATTTAGAATATAAATTCGTTTGGTAACGCAAATGTAAGAAACTATTTCTGGAATAATTTTGAGAAACAAAAATAGATTTGAAGCAGAAATGAAAACAAAAAAAGTTACTTCTTCGATAAATAGAAATAAAAATCTTCGTTGACGACGGCCACCACCGGTCACTCCTCTTTAACCATCGGCCGCCCCCGCCGGTCGCCCGACGTGGTTGGCCGGCTGCCGAACGTCGCCGGCAGGCCATCACCGAAGGTCCCCAGACGTCGCCTCCCGTCACCCCCAGTTGCCTGACGGCCGCAATCGCTGACTATCGCCGGAGGTCGTCGGACGGCCGCTACCAAATGCTGGCCGGCCTCCGAAGATCGATGGGCGACCGTTACCAGTCACCGGAGGTCAGCGGCTAGCCACTGCCAGTCGTCGGATGGCCGCTGCCGGTCACTGCCAATTGTCGGCTGGGTGCCATCGATCGCTTGTTGGCCCCCGGTCGCCCCCCGCAGCCGTCATCTCTACCTGTCAAATAAATTTCTATTCCAGAATTAAAATTTTTTGCCATTATCAAACATATTTATTTTTCTTATAAACTTATTCTGAAATAGAGATACAAAAAGCTATTTTTGTTCTAGAAACTCTTTCTGGAACAAATTTTTTTTCATGCACCCCCTAAGCTCATGAGGAGCAACAGAATACTAGGCTCTTCTGGAGCAGATTCCTGATTCTTTCCCCTTCATTTTCGTGGAACGATATCTTTTAATCCTATCGGTCTACCACGCTTCAAGCGTGGTGGATTTTGATCCATTTTACCTTGTCCTTCGGGAAAAACTATCCTAGCTGGAGTACTTGCAGCTGGACTATGAGACTTCGTTACCCTTGCAGCATTATTAAAAGCATCGGGAAGTCTATTGCCATAGCCTACAAATGGATTATGCGCTATACCTCATTTTCACACTCAGGAGTTCTTGGGTCTAATTAAGGTAAATTATTTTCATTCCAAGAAATAACCTTAACTGGTTTCTGCTTTGCAGCCGCGGAAGTTGTAAGCATCTCAATTGATGGAAAAACTATCGCATAGAAATGACAATATGCGAATCTGGCAGTAAAAAGATCACCAGTAGTTGGTTCCAAGAACCTAATGATGGACGGTGAATTAAACCCAACATAAATACCCAAACGGCGTTGGGGACCCATTTTTGTTCTTTTTGGCGGTGCTACAGGCACTTGTACTGCACAACCAAAGGTTCATAAATGTGAAATATCGTGTTCATAATCAAGGACCATTTGAAGGAGAGATTGTAAGAGACTAGCAGTGGAGCACAATCTAATTATAGCTACCGCATGTAAAAAATAAAGTGTGGGCAATGATTTGGATACGTTTAATCAATGATTCAACCAATCCATTTTGAGTATGAACATATGCCACTAGGTACTCAACCTCGATTCTGAGTGAAGCACAATATGCATCAAAACTCTTTGATGTAAATTTCCCAGCATTATCCATCCTTATGCTTTTAATTGGATAATCAGGGATTTTTGCCCGGAGCTTTATAATATGCGCAAGTAAACGTGCAAAGGCGACATTGCGCGTAGATAATAGGTAAACATGGGATCATCTACCAGATGCGTCTACTAGTACTATAAAATATCGAAGCGGTCCACTTGGTGGTTGTATTGGTCCACATATATCACCCTGAATTTTTGCAGGAATAAAGGGGATTCAAGATTAACCTTTGGTATAAGAGGTTTGGTAATGAGTTTTCCTTGTGCACAAACTTCATAATTATAATATTTGGACAACGATATCTTTGTATCCTTTAAAGGGTGTCCTTTCATATTCTGAATTATTCTACGCATCATTGAAGCACTAGGGTAACCAAGGTGATCATGCCATAGTCCAAATTGATCAGGGTTTACCAATTTCCAAGACATGGTAGCATAGGCTTCGACGACCTTAATCACGACACAATACAAACCCATAGGAGAAGCTTCTAGATTCTCGTGGATGGTCTTTAGGCCAATCTTATAAGAGATAATGCCAACATATTTCTTATTTTGCTCATGAATAGTCTCAATATCGTACCCATTACGGCGTACATTTTTGAAACTGAGCAAATTCCTTTTTGATCTACTGCTCAGAAACGCATTCTCAATATGCATGATGGTGTCATTTGGCAAAATAATTATGGCATTCCCAAAACCATCAATAATCTGAACAGGACCTGATATTGTATGGACATGTCCCTTACGCAATGTCGTACTCGAGAAAAAGTGTCTACTACGAAATATAGTTTGTGTTGATGCACTATCAAGCAAACAAACATCATCATTTTTCTCGGTATTTTCCGTTTGCACTTATATTGACAACTTCATGTGTCAAATATCATAAAATTTTCATATTAGTTATAAGATCAAATAAAATTTCAAAATAATAAATATTATATAAGTGTCATAAGCATTTCATTACATAATCATATTAAAGAACAATAAAATGTAATACATACAAAGAAAAACAGCTGAAAGAAAATATTAGAATCATAAAAATCAAAGGCTAAGTTGTCATCCACCAATTCGATGCCTCATCAAAGCAATCAGAAGTCCTCAAAGAAATCAGAGACGTCTAGGGATGCATTTGCCACTTCAGGAGCAAGAGGAGTCCCACCAACAGAAATATTGTTGGCCTCAGCAGTGGTTATGGCAGTAGGATTAATTTCAATGGCATGAGATTCACCATGCTTGCCAGTATTTTTTAAAGATGCCTCGTATAAATTAACAAAATGCTTTGGTGTATGACAAGAACGTGACCAGTGCCCAGTCATGCCACAACGATGGCAAATACTTTCATTAGTCACCTTATTTGGCTTCTTTTCTTTGTCATGATTTGGCCCATGCAGATAAATTTCCTGCCACCCCTTTGAGGACTATGTTCTTGCCTGCGTTTATAGTCCTTAAAATGGCCAATGTTTTTCTCAAAGTTAGCATGTGCTTTAGGCAATGCTTTTGAGCCAGCAGGTCTAAGATCATGATTTTTTAGCAGCAATTCATTAGTTTGCTAACACAAAAATTAATTCAGAGCATGTGGCAAATTGACGCTACCGATATTGCTGTTGCAATACAATATTCAAAGCACGGAAGGTGGAGAAAGTTTTCTCTAACGGTGTTGCATTAGTAAGCCAGACAGCGTATAACTCAAGCCGAGAAATAATATCAAATAAAGCGAAGTTATAGTCAGACACTGATTTAAAGTCTTGTAGTCTGAGATTCTGCCAGTCATATTGTGCTTGGATAATAGTCTTGGTATGGTCACACCTATACTTCAACCTCTTCCACAGGGTCTCAAGGTCTCGAACGGATAAATATTGAGTCTGCAGGCTCTCATGCAAATGACGACGGATAGAAATTAGTGTATTTGCTTTATCTTTTGCATTTGAACTTCCGTCTTCTGTAATAGCATTAGCAAGACCTTGACCTTGGAGGTGCATTTCCACATCAAGGCACCAGGACAGATAATTATTTCCATTCACTTTCAGGATGCGGAATTTGGGCTTTTTAATGTTTGCCATAATTCTGTACCACAATGAATCCTTAAATTAATTAGAAGGATTTTCAAATATTCACCACTACTTCAGGAGCAGAAAAATACTTTTAGATTTGAAATCGGTTTCAGGTAAAGAAAAAAGAGAATAATGAAGAATTGATAGAAGATGATGAAGTACAAGTTGATTAAAGGAAACAAAGAGAATACTTACTCATATAAACAAAGATGACATGGTTACCTTGCAAAAGTTATTTACTCAATTGGTAGATCCTCAAGCTGATAACGTGTTGTGAAATATCGCATTGCAAGAATATAATAGAGAGAACAGATAGAGAAAGTAGAGAAAGATGAAGGAGAAATTTCTTATTGCAACTTATCGAATGACCAAAACTAAGCTCCTATTTATAGGAGAACAAGGATGCTCTTATCATTAATAAATACATTGAATAGGGAGACGAACATACATTGGATAGGGAGATGTATTTAAAATGTAAGATACAAATGTACCATAATAGATACTACATGAACATAATGAATATTCATTCATGTACTTTATAACAGTGATCGTTTAATTTGATTATTTTCTTGACAGGGTTTTAAAGCCCACATAGACATATACGAGTTGTGACATTGAGACCTAGCGGGGTGTTGTCATGGAAGCCCCTCTGTTTTCTGGGAGACACCTCCACAAGCTCTGGATCTCTGTCCCCGTTCGACAGATATATTAATTGGGATCGCTTCAGTCACTTCGTGATCGTCGCTTTCTTTGTTTTGATTTTTTTTTCCTTCCTGCTGTTTGTCTTTGTCAGTTCTTGTTCTATTACAACAAATGGGCAAAAAGGAAATAGAGAATACGAAGTGCCTCTGTTGTCCTTTTCTGTAGAATTGGAAGAGTTATGGACGCTGACTATGGAGTTCAATTTCCATTGCAGAAACAAGAACCTGTGACCATGGATTTTCTTCTTCTTTTTTTGTGATCAAAAACGAAATATTCTCATTAATTAGTAGAACTAGAAGAAAAACAACGATTAGCATCTAAACATGGGTTTAGAGAGCAGGGAGGGACCCTAATCTATAACGTCATAAATGCAAATCGAAACTTTGTACTTGGGTACTTAATTAACTAATGCAAACAATCTCATGATCACGGCCAACATTTACCTCAAGGGCTACCAAAACTAACATTTGAACCGTTGACAAACAGCCTTTTGGCATCAAGTTAGCGACTGTCCTAGCTATCAAGATACGTTCTCTCTAGAACAAAAGAATTTCGAATGTTAGGATGTTCAATCTTTGGTGTTAGGAATCGCATAACCATGGTTGATACATTTCTCAAGTTCATAAGGACATTGCTGCCTGAGTGTCAATCCTTCAACAAAATAGGAGTTGGAAGGATACAGATCCACAGTCTCAAGCTGCCTGAACTATCAACTACAGTAATTACAAATTTCAACCTTCATGAACTGCATCAATTCAAACAGCTACTTCAAAAACTGAAAAACAATCATTAAGCGAGGCATTTAACAACTCCTGCAGCTTAGGGCTACATCATGATATTCAACTTCTTGTCCCTTAAATTGATTAGCACTGAATCATGCCACAAAGATGCCAGTGAGGAATCATCATCTCTCATAGTAGTCATGATACCAAAACTCTCACAAAGCAAGAACAACGTCCAGCTCTGGCTTCATCCGGGTGACGGAACGAACAGTCAATATTACACAGCCACGTCATTCATGATCTCACATCAGGGCCTCCTGCAAACGTGGTTCCCTTCAGTTTACACTTTCCAGATCAAAATGACATCCTTTCTTTCATCCTAGCTTGGCACGACATAGTATATCTTGCTATTTCGAAGGTCCAGAATGAGCATCAGCACCTTGCGTGGCATAAAAAATCTAATGCCTGAATGTACATAACATAAAATGAGAAGATAATTTTTCCAGACAGGATGATTTTTGATCGATTTTCAGCCCTTGGTCAGATTTGACATGTAAACATGATCAAGCAATCCAAAATTGCCAAGGAATCTTGTGAAGAAATATAGCGGTGAATAAAAAAAAATCCAAACATTAAAAACAGTTGTTCTTCGGGCTTAGCATCCTCGTGGATAATATGAAATGGAAAGAATTTGGACAAGGGAGTAAACAGAACCAAATAGATATCAAGGGAGGAAGCGAATCATTCTTCAAAAGTATTACTTCGAGACAACTGCAAATCAAATTAGCTTGTGATATTCATTGATAGCTTATCCAGGACGCGCAATCTTACTTGATGGCTCATGGGATCTGACGCACTTAGAAGGAATTTTTATCACTGATGGCATTATCAATAGAATGATTTCTCTGAAGCAGCACGTCGGACTCCTGGATCAGCTTCCCCGTTCCTTGAATCACGTAAGAGAAAGGAAAACAATGCCCTGTTGTCACTAAATATGATTAAACTTAACCTAATTATTTCGAGTAAAGAGAAAACAGACAAAAAGAAAAACCATTTTATCGACCTTTCCCTCCCCTTTCATCAGAAAATTTGAAATTATGGGTATTAAGTATTATAGGCACAAAATGAAACAGACAAATTAAAGAAAAGAACCGGCAAACCCGGTTGATTAAAAGCTTCCAATGTAAAGGAAAAGATTTCTTTCTTGTTCCGTTGAAAGTGTGTTTGATTTGTAAAACTAAGGCTTTCAATCCATCATCTCGCACCCCTTTTAATAACCATCTTTTTATCATGATAAGATATTGGACCTCCTTCCTCCTGCGTATGTTGCTAATACCAACATTTTCAGTTGACGAGAATTAATTTCGTTACCAAAGAAGTTCGTAGCTTACTAATTCCATTAACATTTTTGTAAATATATTAGAGAGCTACACCTAAAAAATTTGAGAAAAGTTGGTCACTAACTAATTTATTGAGATGTTGGTAAAATCATTTTAAGGTTTGTATTTTACCAACGACGCTTATTGTGAAAGTTGGAAAATATCGGTAATTTACTGATTTATTAAAGCGAATTTGCCTTGTAAATTTACCATCAAATGCTCCCATGATCCCCAAACCACGATACCCCAGAAGCATCGTGTCGACTTCCACGACCAGCGTCTCCATTCCTTAGACTTCTCAAAGACAAAGACTACAATAGAGCGGACTATGAGTGCAAAAAAAAAAAAAAAAGAGTTTTAAATCAAGTAGGAAATGCTGATGAAATTGGCAAATACATCTCGACAATGGAAAGTGTGACCTGATTTATTTACCTTTGAAAGGAGACGCCACCCTCATCCATTCCACTGAGTCTTCAGACTCCCGACTTTCTGACGCCTTCCTTGACGCCTTGAACATCGCGAAGATTCGGGGTATTCCGATCTAAAAAGCTGCGTAGGTTACCGAAGCACGAGAGGTCTGGTAATGTTGTAATGGATGTGCAATCATGGATATCCAAACTTATCAAGTTTGTCAATCTCTCCAGGCCTACAAGTTCGACTAGATTGCTGCATGCTGGAGTTCCTAAATGCGTCAGATGTGTGAATTGCGGAAGGTTCGGTCTTCGAAGGGAGATACAACGACATGTACTCAGCTCTTCCAAGCTTTTCAATCTGTCAAGGCCTTGAACTAGTTCATCATTCACTAGTGGTGAATCACCTATAGCCAAGTATCTCAGAGCCTCTAGATGTTTAAGGCCGTCAAGGTTGGACAACTTCGGGCATCCAGATACATCTAGTTTTGCTAAGGATTTTAGTGCTTCCAGACCCTCGATTATTGTCAGCTCACTGCACCCCTCGAGATATAATTCTGACAAGGATCCCAAGCTTGACAAGCTTGGCAACTGTTCCAACTTGCCACAGCTCTCCACACGAAGCTTCAATAATCCTGAGGGAAGCTCTGGCAGGGATTCCAGCGATGGACAATTACTAACAGTGAACTCCTCTAGATGGGTTAGGTGACAAAGTTCAGGCAATGTGCTCTGCTTACCGGTGATTTTCAAAACCTTTAGACTGGGAGGAAGCTCCGGCAACAACTGAAGATTATCGCAGTAAGTCAAATCAAGGTGCTGCAGAGAACGCAGCTTGCTGATGCTCTGCGGCAGTGATCCAATCATCTCGCAGCCAGTTAAATTAAGTTTTTCAAGCGGAGAAAGCTCGTTGATTGGGTCACGGATGCCAGAAATGGGCGTCCAAGCTAAATCAAGGATCTTCAGTGAAGACAGCCCGTCTAGAGAAATTTGCCCTTCCAATTTTTCGCAACGTGAGATGTCCAACTCTTCAAGTTTGCCCAACTTGCTGGTACTAGGTAAAGTTTTCAAATTCTGACAGTGAGCAATTTTCAAAATTTGCAGGTTTGTCAAATCCCCAATGGTATCAGGCAATTTCTCAATGCCTGTTTCTGATAAGTCCAATTTAGTTAACCATTCCAATTTCCCAATTGAATCGGGGATGGGATTCTCCACCGAGGCATTACCGTTACCATTTGGAAGCCTCATTTTGGTGTAGCTTAAAAACAACCGCTGCAATTTCACAAGGGATCCAATGCTTTCTGGAAGTTTACGTAATTTGTAGCAATGTCCCAATAAGAGGGATGACAAATTTACCAGACCGCCAATTGAGTCAGGAAGTCCATCCAATGAGTGGCAACCAGAGGCATCAAGCGTCTCCAGCTTCTTCAAACGACCTATCAGTGGGGGAAGTTCCCTTATGGCAGTCATGCATATTATAAGTTCCTTCAGTTCTTCCAATTCGCACGTTTCTTCAGGTAGCTGTTCGAGTTTCCGACATGCCCGTAGGTTCAAACGAACGAGGCCCTTCACTCCTCCCAGTTCTGGGGGAACCACAGTCAGTTGACCGCAGCCCACGGCACTAAGCATCTTCAGCTTCTTCAGAGATCGTATACAACCAGGGAATTTTTCTATGGGAGTCCTGTCTACGACAAGTTCCTCCAAATTTTTCATTTCACCCAATTCAGGGTCGGGTAGCTTCTCGAGCATCCGACAGTCCCTCAAGTTCAAAGAAACGAGGCACTTGACAACTCCAATAGAAGGGTCGATTACCTCCAAATTTTGACAATTTTCAAGGGTTAGCATCTGTAAGCTTTTAAATCCAGAGAGGTCAGGGGTACTCTTTAACTTGGAGCACCCCGAAAGATTGAGAACTCTCAACTTCTCCATCTACAAGAAAGAAACATGTTTCATTTATTAGTGTTGGAAATGGGATGATTTATCGTCCAACGTAGCTAAGGTGAAAGCGCTTCTCATCTTTACCGTGATTGAGCACCATCCGTTGAGACTCACACAGCCCCTCAAGTTCAAGGACACGAGGCACTTGACATTTTCAGTGGAAAGCTCGATTTTCTCCAAATTCCTACAATTTTCAAGGATTAGCATCTCTAAACTTTTAAACCCGGAGAGATCAGGGGTGCTCTTTAGTTTGGAGCACCGCGAAAGGTTGAGAACTTTCAACTTCCCCATCTGTAACAAAGAAACATGTTCCAAAATTAGCTATTGGACTAGAATGACTTATCATCAAACGTAACAAAAGAGAAAACGTTTCCTGTCTTTACCTTGACTGAACTCCATCCTTCCCAAATTTCACTAATAAAACCCCCTGATAAATCAAGTACTAGCAATTTCTCCAAATGAACATCGGTCGCCCGGAAATAGTTTGGACACTCCTCGCACTCCAGCCATCTCAATTCAGAAAGTGAGTGCCGGAAATTTCCAACAAAATTCACTTTACTCAGATGAAGGAACTTCAGGTAAGGCATTCTTTTAAAGCTCTCTTCCGCAAAGAACATTGTCGATCCATTTTCGTCCAGACGTAGTGCCTCAATATTTCTATTTTCCTCCTACAAAAAGGAAAAAGAAAAAGAAAAAGTGAGGGTAATAAATATCAGCACAGGACATTCCCTGATCTTGACATGAATAGAGAGAGTATCATTAAACAAGGAATAGCATACCACCCAACCGCCTTTTTTTTAGCATATGTCAGCATGATATTGCGGCCAATGCATTTTCTCTACACTTTCAAAGTATATGTGATCTTCTTATAACTGACAATCAGGAAACATGTCAATTTTCACTTGTATGCCACAAATTTTGGTAATCTTATGTGAAATTTCTAAACGGAAACAGTCTAGGTTTCTTGCAAGTACTGAAATTAAATTCTGTAACACGTGTAGAATTGACTATCAATTATTCCCTCCACCAAACTATATATGATGTCCTTTGCAATATGTGAGAACCGTTGCACTTTTGGACAAGAACAAAGGATCTAACCGTATTCATTACTAGCATTTGCGCATTCATAAAGCATGACAAACTTATTTCCTCGCCTAACTTATTTCATCTTCATGAAATACGCAACTAACTAAGAGAAGAATAATTGCCAAAAACTTTTTTTAAAAAAATTGGCTATTAGTATTAAAAAAGAACACGTTCGGACAATAAAAAAGCACATATTTAGGGCACAGAAGCCTATAAAGTTAGGTTAACAAAAAGTTAATACTGCTCAAACACGATAATGATGTGCATTTGTATTGAGAATTTCATTAGTCTCTCGTCTTTTACCTTTAGATATTGTCCTTTCTTATACCCTTTTACAATTCCTTATGGGTCTCCCCATATTTCCCCCATTATCTCTTTATCTGCATATTGCGCGACCAAAGAGTTTCCAGAAAACCACATATTGCTAGGGTTGAAAGAAATTGAGGAAGGGAAGTTGAACTTGAATTTTAAGTTTGGAACTCAAGCTCGAAAAGATCAATACTAATCCTAAGATGAGCGCACTAGTCAATCAGCCATCATACTGCATTTCTGGGTAGTAAGCATGTATAAATAATCCTAGAAAACAAATTATAGAAATTAATTATACATATAACAAATCAAATAAATTCTTAAGTCCATAGCCCATGTTGAAATAAATAAATATTAAACAACGCCTTCTTCTAATAGCTTAAACTTTTGGATTGGACTTTCTAGCATGGTATCAGAGCAGAAGATTTTGAGTTCAAATCTTTTCAGTCCCCTAGTTGCCTCCCCAATGAATTTGTCTGCGCTTAATACTAGACAAAAGCCCAGATTAAGAGTGAAAGGGAGTGTTGGAATAGATAAATATTTAATCATGACTTCTTCTAATAACTTAAGTTTTTGGGTTGTACTTTCTAACAGTAAATAGTTATTAGGTGCAAACAATTTAACTGAAATCCCCCCCCCCTTTGCATAAAGTAGAACCTCCATACATTCGATGATGATCTTTTTATTTGGTAAATATATAAATTAATAGGCATGAATTTATGGAAAACATTTATGCGTTTGATAGTGTTTTGTGATATTATCTTACTTAAATTATGTATGAATAAGTAAATCTCCAAAATTTAGTAAGGAGTATTTCATAGCTGCTAGAAAATGATGTTAAGACAGCAAAAGAGCAATATAGATAGAGCTAATAATACACAATTTTGACACCTCCTTTATAAGCCTCTTAGTCGGCATCAAGATATGGCCAGCGGAATAGTCACGAGTGCAAATATTTTCATGAACTAAAGGCCAAAATTGAGCGTAGCTTCTACCAACAAAATGCTCAGAACATGTTGACACTGGTCAAAGATCTCGAATGAGACAACAATAGGAACAGTAATATGAGGGACCACCATTAGAGAACATGGGAGAGGCCAAAAGTAGACATATATTGTTACCTTGCTTCGTTGAATTGTTTCAGCCTCCCTGTCCCATAGTCTGCTACATTCCCAAAGCTTTTTATCTGCTGGACGGGCGATAGCTCTGCCAAGATCTCTTAAGTGATCATGCATTCTCAACTCATTGCCATCATCTTCAATTATTAACGACTGGTTAATCAGCGCTTTCAATCCGATTTTTGGGGAATATCCAAGATCATGCCATAGGTATGTGGCAATTCTTTTGTCAATTCCAACGAAAAAGCATGCTATGTCCAGAAACATTTGTTGTTCCTCGTATCCTAATGAATCGTAACTTATCCTCAAAATTTTTTGTACACCCTCATTAGGTGCCTTCTTTAATTTCTCCAACGTCTCCATCCATATGCTTATATCTTTATCTCTGAGAAGTGAGCCTACAATCACGAGAGCTAAGGGCAGCCCTCCTGTGGTGTCAACAATTTTAATAGAAAGAGCCGCAAGTTCTTCTGAAGGTTGATTCGCGCCAAATGCATGTCTATCAAACAGAAGCAAAGAGTCTACGGGATTCAATTTTTGGAGTTCATGCTCTTTATATTCAGACTTGAAGAGTGACTTATCTCGACATGTAATAAAGATTCTACTTCCCGACCCGCAATTACGAACACCAATCAATTTATCGAGGTGGTCTTGCCGATCTACATCGTCAAGAACAACAAGTACCTTCTTTCCTTTAGCAGCTTGTTGGATATTTCTAATCCCTATATCAGCATGACGCACTGGATGTTCAAAACTTTTTGTTAAATCGGAGACCAGTAGAGATTGGACATATTGCATATCCTTGCTTTTAATTGTTTCTCTAATGTCCTTGAGAAAGCTATGCCACTGAAATTTGTCAAAAAGCTTATCATAGATGTTGGTAACTAGAGCTGTCTTACCCACGCCGCCAATCCCATGAATCACAATAATTCGAGTTTCTGGAAAAGCAACATCCGCCAAATTCATGACCTTAGCCACTAGAGCATCAAATCCAACCAAGTCCACGGGAGGATATGCTGGAAAATCACGTTGCAGGTGGCACCTTACTGTTTCCACGAGTGTTTCTACTAATTTCCCTTCTTGTCTGTCAAACAACGCAACAGATAAAAACTTATTAATGGCTCCACAAAACAAGGATTAAGGATGACAAATAGAAAAATTCTTGCTCCGAAAAGGATCTGTGAAACAAGGTAAACCACGTACCCACCATAATCTTCATCTAATCTTTCTACTTGAAGTTCAAGAGCTTCTTTGAGCGCTTCCTTCGCTTCTTTTTTGAACTCGTCGCTGTATCTTTTATTGCTGTGGAAGGAATCTCCAAATGGCCCCTCCATTTTGCCCACGTCATCGGTTTTCACCTTGTAAAGCACGGGCAAGACGATTTGTCCTCTGTTCTTACGGCACCCCATTATGAGAATGAGCTCGCGGAGGCACCATTTGCTACCGGCATAATGTTCCGAGATGACTGGGATTGAAACCTTGGAGTGGTCGAGTGCACTCAAAATACCATCACTAAACGGTTCGCCCTTGCGAAGGTCGTCACTATCTCTGAACGCGAAGCCTGGATGGAACAGCAGGCCCACATCTGCGAGTCTATGGTAGAGGTGATCGGTGAAACCTTGGCGAGTATCAGGGTGGCTATAGCTCAAGAATACGTAGAAATTGTTTCCAATGGCAGAGGTGGGCGGAGCAGATGGCCCAGAATCACCCATGTTGCTCTTTCAAACCAGGGTGGGAAAGCACAGTGATTATCTTCTCGATTAGGAAGCTGACTCGACTATTTGGGAAAGGTTTGAGCAGGAAATGATTACTGGACTATCTCTTTACCACATTTATGGCGTCGCTGGTAGAGAGGAGGAAGAAGGGGGAAAGCAGGAGGCAAGGCATGATTGGATTGGGATTTTCCGGGAATACATTGTCAGATTAGAGACTTTCAAATCAATATGTACGACTTGAATTTGGTACATATAATCCCATAAAAAATTTGAATTTTTCGGCCTAAAATTTTTCCTACTTTTGATGTATGATGTGTATCAAATCCATCGTCAATCTTGATTTAAACGGCTCAAATTTGATAATGGCACTCAGCAATGTTAGGAAAACCAAATCCAGCATGATTACTCGACCATTTTGTATATTTTAATCTCATGCAGCACGTTGGTCGTTTAGTATATTCCATGTGTTCACTTCGAATTGACTAAAAAACAACTCGCTCAGCCCGTTGCCTTCTTGTGGTCCACAGTCGCTCCCCATTTTCCTTGACAACCGGCGCATTGCTCCTATTGGCCCCCTCAGGAGTCACCAATTTTGTTAAGAATTGAGATTTGCGCTCGCATGGATCCCACTTATGAGCTAAGTCACAAATTGGGCGTTACCCTTAACATACGTGCCCAGTTTTGTCCGACTGTCGTTAGTGACCGCACTAAGCATGCTCGCTAAGGGCGCGCATGGCAGCACTTCTACTCCTAAAAATTAAGTTTTGACCGAAAGTTAATTTCTTTTTACATCTGACTCTGAGCAAAAGTAAATGTTTTTTTTACCTCTCGGCATTTGTACCGTCGCGTTAAATGGATTCGGATGCAACATACTCTCGTGGGAGTGGGATTTCTTGACAGAATGAGCTTCCGTCACACATGAGCCTTCTTAAAAGAAGAAGAAGGAGATAAAATGCGCCTTTTATACCATGGACAGTGAATAAAATTAAATTTATTGGTCCCACGATCGAATAAAGCCGGTTCCTTGCATTATCACATGAAAGGGTAATATTGAAAGATATATCTCAGTATTTATTATTTGGACAAATTCGAGTCAACACGTCGCGGTTCTACCTTTCATTTCTAGGATTTTTCTTTTCTTTTTTCCTTTTAACATTTGTAATTCCTCTATTTAACGTAGAATTTACCATTTAATTATTAACTCTCCCCCTTTAATAATGTTCATCTAGAATTTATTAAATGTATTTCGAAGCATGAATTCAAAATTAAACTCGTGTATCCACTTTCATTTTTGTTCATGATCTAATTAAGAGATTGAATTGTTAAGTGAATTCAAGCGCGAGAAACATCAGAATAATAAAGGGGGAACATCAACTCTTTCTTGGGTTAGTACCACGAAAAATTTCAAACTGTTGCACTTGTAGTAGATTTACTCCAAACTAATTTTTGACCACCAAAGACTATGAGCTAGTACATTTATAGCAAATTTACCTTACGTTAACTTTCATTAAATTTCACCTTTAAATTACTAAGTTAGATGAACTTGGTAGTTAACACGAGTACACTTTGGGAATTTTACCATTTGTTTGTTTCAAGCATATCAATTTGACATTTTTACTAGTATTAATAGAGATTAACAAAGGTAAATTTATCCAAAGTATACCAATTTAAAATTTTTATAGTAAAAAAATTACTTTGGAGTAAATCTAGTACATGTGTACCAATTTGAAATTTTTATTGTTCAAAAAATTAGTTTTAGGCAAATATGTCACAAGTGTATCAATTTGAATTTTTTTATAGTAAAATAAGTAAATTAAGGTAAATTTGTACATATACATCAATTTGGAGTTTTTTTCTCGAAATATTAAACTTTTTCAGTTCACCCGAAATGAAGTATTAAGTTAAATAATAACTAAGCATGTGTGCATAATAAGAGTTTCCTAGAAAGATAGGTCCTCTCGGAGCAGTGAATCAAATTATATATTTCTCGCTCGCATGCGTCCAACTCATTCCGAAAACTGTGCTTAGGTCAAGTCCAACTTCTTTAGGTTTTTACCCTTGAGGGATATTCACATAAATTATCCCTGAATTTTGACAGCATATGTAATATGATCCTTGAACTTTTAATTTATTCAATTTAATCTCTAAACTTTGATAGAATATACAATTTGATCTTTAAACTTTTGACTTATTCATTTAGTCTAAAAACTTTTAATGCATGTTCAATCTAGTCCCTGAATTATAGGAAAATATTCAATATAGTCTTTTTGTTAATTTAAAATCAGGGATATCGTTGAATATTGTCATATAGTCCGGGGACTAAATTGAACATTTACTAAAAATTCAGAGACTGAATTGAAAAAGTCAAAAGTTTATGGAACAAATTGCATATTCTGTCAAATTTCATAGACTAAATTTAACAAATTAAAAGTTTATGGATCATATTGCACATTATGTCAAAATTTAGGGACTGTGTCGTTTTGACCTCCTAGAATAATGTGTCAAGTCAAGTTTAACTTACTCAGTCACGTGGGTCTCATCGCAAATTCCGGAGATTCTATCAATAAAGTTAAACACTTTTGACCACATATGTGACAAAACAACATCTAATCACGTGAGTAATCTGTTTCCAAGAAGACAAATTGGCTTGGGAAAGATGAATGATTCTTTCGACGAAGGGTAGAAAAGAAAAACGGAGGCCCCCTCGGAACAGTCAATCAGAATACATATTTCCGGCTCGCATGCGTCCGATTCATCCCAAAAGCTGTGCAATTTGCCTTAGTAAAATGTGCTTAGGCATGTGAGCCTTCTGTGCAAAGCGCCGGCTCCATTCTGGACCACGGGCATGCTCGATGGTTCCTTCGCTCGGCCACGACCCATGATCGATGACCTATACTCTCGGCCGCTGGTTTCGCAAAATCGGCCATGACCCATGCTCGTTGGTCGAGGCCCCTGGCCATGGCCGCGCTCGATGGACGATTCGCCCGAAGTTAAACTTCTCTTCTTTCAATTTTAAAATAAAAAATGTAGGCTATCTTATTCTTATCTCCTCAGGGGAACAAGAGATTATCCATAATTCAACCAATATAGAACCGCCATCCGCTAGTTCCAAAATTTGATCCCAATTCGCTGAAGGCATCAAGTGATTAAGCGGTTAATTATACCTCAAGTATCACAAGTTGTGTATGGTGCTCACTTTAGTAGCAAAGCTTTCAAATCGATCACTTTAGTGCTAATTTTTATAATTTCGGTCACTTAAGTGCTAATTTCTTTAAAAAAATAATCATTTTAATGCCATTTCGGATAAGCCATGTCATCTCAAATAATAATAAAAATGCATGTGTCGGATTTTTGACGAGCCACGTCGGCTTAAATCGGAGTTAACACTAAAGTGATCGTTTTTAAAAGAAGTTAGCACTTAAGTGATCGAAGTTACAAAAATTCAGTATTAAAGTGATCGATTTTAAAGTTTTGACACTAAAATGAGCGACGTACACCACTTATGACACTTGGAAATGTACTCAAGCCAGTGATTAAGCATCTGTTTACTGCAAATTGAGGACCAAGGGCCCCCCGAAGGCAAAGACTATTCTTAGCACATCTCTTGATCACTCCATTGTATGATAAATTTGTTGCACATTTTGAAAATTATAATTAATATGGGTAGAATCTTGGAGCAGGACACTGATTGTAATTTCGCGAACAATGTTAGCAACTTGCAAACATTAATGCGTTAGTAAGTTATCAATATCGTTAGAAATTGACCACTAAAAAAAATAAAAAATCTTAGCAGTGAAGAGAGGAAATTACCAGTGAAATTAATGATTTAGCAATCGAGATATAGTTTTACATAAATCCGTCAGTATGGGTCATAGACCTATTTTGTATAAATTGAGTCCTATATGGGTCATTAACTTTTAAATGGCTAACTAAAATTGAGTCTAAAAAGTTGAAGTGAAATTTAATGGGTTAATAATGGGTCACACACTTAGGGCGCGCACGACAACATTTTTGTTTCAAAATGAATTTTTGAAACAGAAATAGTTTTTACTATTTCAGTTTCTAGATGAATTTTTTAATAAAAAAATGCGTTTGATAAAAGTATAAAATTT
The DNA here is from genome assembly GCA_028455895.1 of Rhodomyrtus tomentosa. Lineage (NCBI taxonomy): Eukaryota > Viridiplantae > Streptophyta > Magnoliopsida > Myrtales > Myrtaceae > Rhodomyrtus > Rhodomyrtus tomentosa. Next base: position 42,346,572 of record JAPCWY010000004.1, read on the forward strand.
CTTATTCCAGAACAGAAATTTGTTTGACCGGTACAGCGACAGCCAACAGCCAACATCTGGTAGTGGCATCGGCGACTGTTGACACCTGATTTTCGATTAATCTATTTTAGTTTATTTGTGAAAAATTCATAAAAAAATTAAAAAATCACAAAATCAACTTTGGTGTCCTTGGCCAAGCCCAAGGAACCATTTTGACTAAAAATAAATTTTCATATTTTCCACATTTTTTAATACTTTTAGAAAATAGGAAAATATTCAAAAATTCAAGAAAAATAGCATTTGAGGTCAAAAAATATGAAAAAATAGTCAATATTTTTACTTTAATTCCCTTGTATTCTTGACCTCATAAAAGTCCAAATTCAAGTTCAATTTTATGTGTTACTTTGCTACACGTATGATTGAATTTGATCAAAAAAATTTCAATTGAATCTTTTAATTTACAATTTTGGCATTTTTAGGGTCTTGACATTCAATCTGATTGTTCTTCATTGCAATTTAGCCCAATTATTTGCACAAATTGCTCAATTGCATGAATTGGACAAAATCGCATACTTAATTGTAATTTAATCTTTGAATTTGAGCATAATTGAAATTACTTTCAATTCAAGGGATGCCTTTACATATTGAAGCCACTACCCAATATTTTTTATCATTCTGAGTCGATTGGCATAGGTAGTTTGGTCCAATTTGACTGTTTGAGCCTTCAATTTCACAATTTCTCAAATTGCAATTAAAGATAAATTTGAGTCTTTTGTAGAAATTGACATTAACTTTTTAGAAAAATAATATTTTTAAATAATATTCATGTCCTAAGTTCGATTATGTGGTTTAATTGCAAAAATTCCCCATCAAATTTTGGTTAATTTTGAAAATTCCAAGTCAGAACCGGTTCGGACCGGTCAGACTGCCCGGTCAGACTGGTTGAACCGATTCGCTACAATGTCATCTTCTTCCTCAACCTCTCACACGAATGAACAATTCTTAGGCCGATTTTGGATGTCAAATTGAAGGGCCATTCGTGAATAATTAGAAGGGAAATGAGAGGCATTTTGTTCCTCTCAATATCCCATGTCGATCGACACTGGCATCATCGTTTGACGTCACCGGAAGAGTGATTAATCGGCCGGTCAACCTCACAGACCTGCAAAAATCAACATTTCTCAAACTTAGCTCAAATCCGTGTCAAATTCGCATCAAATGGGACTTGTCAGAGCACCTAACGGAGATGAGATGATTTCCCAACCGATTCCATCGTAGTCGGCATGCCATTAGGCACATGATAGCACGTGAATCCAAGTGGGCAAGCGTCCACCAATCAAGTGGGAAATCAAAATTGGTATATAGCTTTTGGGAGCTTTTTAGAAAGGAGGTTCGGTTCATTTCTGTTGCTAGGAAAAATAGAATCGATAGAGAGAAAGAAGGAGAGGAAGAGAGCTCATTCTTCGGTCTCTGCTGTTGAGAATTCAAGCTTGAATTCAAGGCACTAGTCAGGCCGTCTCCGACCAAACCGAAGCTAACGAAAGTCACCAGACGCACGCCTAAAGTAGTAAGAGTCGACCGGGACCTACCACACCGCCCATCATTTCGAAATAAGTGAGTTCAACCTTTGAGTTTTCTCACTTTGCTTTAATGGCAGAACTCGATTCTGGTCATAATTCTTCGAGTTAGAGGGGACATTTTACTCTTCAAACATCGCTGACCATTATTGCATTATCATTGTGGATCGACCTTGTCTGGATACTTCGAATCGAGTCTCCAAATTCAACCTTCATCGTTGAATATTTTTCAAATGTCACTGTTTACACCTGATTTTTGACTAGTATTTTTCAGTCATATTTTTTAAAATTCTTAAAAAAAATCCATAAAAAGTCAAAATATCACAAAATCAACTTTGGTGGCCTTGGCCAAGCTCAAGGAACAGTATTTGACCGAAAAATAAATTTTTTATATTTTCCACATTCTTAGTATTTTTAGAAAATAAAAAAATACTTGAAAATTCATGAAAAATAGCATTTGAGGTCACAAAAATATGAAAAAATAGTCAATATTTTTCTCTTGATTCCCTTGTATTTGTGACCTCATAAAAAGTCCAAATTCATGTTCAATTTTACGCGTTCCTTTGTTACACATATGATTAAATTTGATAAAAAAAAATATCAATTGAGTCTTTTAATTTGCAATTTCGGCATTTGTAGGTCTTGACATTCAATATAATTGTCATTCATTGTAATTTAGCCCAATTATTTGCAAAAATTGCTCATGAATTGGGCAAAATTGCATACTTTATTGCAATTTGAATATTAAATTTGGACATAATTGAAATTATTTTCAATTTAAGGGCTACATTTACCAATTGAAGCCACTGCCCAATGTATTTCACCATTCTGAATCGATTGGCATAGGTAGTTTGATCCAATTTAATCATTCAAGCCTTCAATTTCATAATTTCCCAAATTACAATTAAGGATAAATTTGGGATTTTTATAGCAATTGACATTAGCTTTTGGGCAAAATCACATTTTTAGACAATTTTCATGTACTAAGTTTGATTTTGAGGTTTAATTGCAAAAACTCCCCACCAATTTGGGCTAATTTCAAAATTCCAAGTTAGAACTGGTTCAGACCAGTTAGATCGCTCGATCAAACCGGTCGAACCGATTTGCTACGGTACCATCTTCTTCCTCAAACTCCCGTGCAGGTGAACAGTACAGGGTTGAATTTTGATGGGGAAATTGATCGACCAATTGACTACAATTGAAGACGCACTTGTGGTCGTTTAGTTCTTCAGGCCATTCCTCGTCAATTACCACCAAAATCGCGACCAATGGCCACCGAAGAAAGATGAACTCGATTGGTAGATGTTACACCGGCCGTGAAAGTCAACATACACAGAACGACTAAATTAACCGTCCATTTGCGCACGCCGAAAGGCCATTTGAGTTGGACGGAGTTATCCATCATCACCGTCGCCATTTGGACCAAATGGCACGCACGACCACGTGCCATTTGGAGTCCGTTAGCTCCCACCGTTCGGTGCCAAAAATTAAAAATTGTTATATAGCCTTTAGAGGCTTCCGAGAGCAGGGGGTGGTTCATTATGTTTCTAAAAGACAACAGAATCGAGAGAGAGAGAGAGAGAGAGAGAGAGAACAAGAGAGAGAAGTCGCTCTCCGACCCCTGTCGTCGAGAGCTTGAGTTCGGCCTGTCGGTGATCGGTGACGGCGATTCAGGTCAAATCGAGTCGCAATTCCACTTGGAGAAGTTTGTTGGAGCTTTGCAGAGTCGATCGCACTAGCTCGCATCATCTGTGATCTCGAAAAATGGTAAGTCAACCTTCAAGCTCTATTTCTGACTTTTAATGACGAATCTTCATTTTGATTTTGATTCTTGCAATTGATGTGTGCAAAACATCTCTAGGACCTCACTAAGCACTATTGTATACTTTGATTGTATTGAAATCGAATCAAACATTGCCTTTGAACCCCGTCGCCATCGTCAAACCTGCTGAAGCTTCCATAGCTCAAGCTAGCCTAAACCAAGTCAATCGGACCTGTAGGTTAGTGTTTTGAACTCATTTAGAAGCGATCATGTGAATGAATTAGTCCAATATGCTCTCTGTTGCTTGATTAGAATAGTCATGGTTGAACTGTGCAAAGCTTGATTAGCTTATTTTCCGAGTATGATAATGTATGATTGTGAAATATGTGATGCGAAATGTTGAGACTAGTTGATTGAAGTTGGTCCTGCTCGATTTCATCGAGATTTCACTATTAGATCATTGCCGAAGTCTCTCGACCGCCCGTCATAGAAAAAGAATGCTCGAGGAAGAAGACGATGACGTGGCGGTCAATCAGTCAAAAGTGTTGATATGGCACTGACGTGACATACCACGTGGCAGCCACGTCAGCTAAGCCGTTGGAGTTCAGTTTGAATCTATTAGATGATCAAACAGTCTAGGTTATGCCACGTGTTGGCTTGGTGACCGTTCGATCAGTTTATAACTATTAATAAAAATCAAATTTTCAAAAAAATAATAAATCCAATCGACCGGTCGAGGATTATCCGAGTCGTTTGATTTTGGCTATAGATCTAAGTAATCAGATTTGACGGTTGAAATATAATTGGCTTTTGATCTGAGCCGTAGGTTTTAGTAAGCCAATCTAGTGGCCGTGGAGTAGCCACGGGGTTCAATGGGAACCGTCGAATTAAATCCGAACAATCAGAAAATAAAAAAAAAAGCGATATGGCGTCGTTTTGGTGCATAGGCTGGACAGGTTCGAGTTTGGGCCGGGTATCTGGCCCAAGTGGGTCGGGTTGACCCGGTTCGAATTATTTTTTAACAAAAATTCAAAAATAATTTTTAAATAATAAAAAATATAAAAATCCTAGAAATTTCTAAAAAATGTTAGAAAATACTATAAAACTAAAAAAATATATAGAAAAATTATGAAAAATTCCTAGACATTCCAGAAATTTTCAAAAATTGAAGAATGATCGTAGACAACTGGTCAATCCTATTTTTGAGATTTCTCATCTGATCATCTAAGAATCGACGATATTACCCTTTAGGGGTAAATTGTCTCTACTTGGTATATGAGATAGGTTGATAAGGCCAAGATGAAAATTAGGGCCAATCAGATGATCAATTCTTATGCTTGGGTTTTCAAATCTCGTTCCTTTTTTCGAAATGACGATTCTACCTTTCTAAGGCTAAATCATCTTTCCTATTTCAAATCGAGCCTTGAAAATTGTTCAAAATTAGGATTTGGGTCTGGAGGTCGACCAATCCTTCTGTTTGGAATTTTCACTTCTCATCACTTTCTGAAAAGACGGTTTTATCCCTCAATAGGTAAATCGCTCCAAAAACTCCATAAAAATTCGAAATATCCCTAAAAAATAGGAAATGGATTGGTGTGGTGACCAATCCTATTTCTACTATCTTTTAACTCCACATTTCATCTGAAATGATAAATTTGCCATTCGTGGGCAAATTGTCCCGAAATTCTTCAAAATTATGATTTTGCCCCTTAAGAAAAAATTATATCAAAAACACTCCTGAACCTTGATTGACATTTTTCTAGGCTAATAGAGCCTTATTAGGGATGACATATTGCCTTCATATGATTTTTTCACATGATTTGGATCATTGATTTGCACACTCACTTTATTGGCTATAATTACTAGGGTTGTCACTCCTATCTGCATGAACTCCTAGTTTTAGGATTCGTACCTAACTCATCTGCATGAAATCCTAAGGTTAGATAAATCATTCGACTTAAGTGCCGAAAGGGCGTCAACTCTGATAGTTGACGTAATAAAGTCCCCGATCTCGTTTCTCTAGTTTTCGTAGAATTGAATAGAATGCTCCCGACTATTTGATAGGGTTTCCAATCATATCCTCCACAGAACGATTGGTGGCGACTCCATGACATGTACACGTATCACATGTCATCAGACCACCGAAAGTTGACCGCGTATATCGCCACTGCGACTTGGGTAATGGGCCTTAAGAGAGGCTCGCGTCCGAATAAACCAGACGGCCCATTAGCCCGCCTCGAAAAGATCGGCTTGCGACAGACTGGCGGCTCCACTGGAAAAATCTTCCAATCTAGAATCTCTAGTTAGGAATGATTAGAGTACATGAGCCGATTAAAATGTTGATTGGTTTATCTAACCATGTTTTCTACAGATGCTCTCGAATGTGAGATGTTTTTGCAGATCGGAGAAATAAGGGGTGGAGTGTTTGTTGACATCTTTCCTGTAGGTTGGAGTTAGGAATATATGTTTATTTTACACATATATTGAAGCGATGTTTGATACAAACTACTGTGCATGATCTTGCATTGTGATGATCACGACACATCTCATACACTAGCGGTCAAACCCCAACTACAACCACCTTTAGGTTAACTTAGAAAGGGAAAGGATACGAAAGTATCTCGTGTTTGATGGCACTTGAGACTTTCATATTCATTCCCGCTCACAATCCAAATTAGTGATATCTAGCCCTCTTGGGTGACTACTCTTGGGGAGGAATATGCCATATTTGAATTGTGGGAGCCTGACCTATAGGTTCCTCACCTGATTTTATTTTTTGAGTATATCCCCCACTTATCTCATACGCATGTTTGTAGAAGGTTGGTATACCTAAAACAACCCATTGTACCAGGGAATACTTCATGTTCCCTAAGGTTTTGGTTGGTAAGGCATTTACTTTCGATGTATTTCCTTACTCCTTGTTTTGTAGTATGTTCATGTATTGCATATCATTTGCATCTACATGTATTGCATACATTATGAAATCATTCTAGTGATTGATTGAAATAATAATGATAGGGGATAGGATGTCCCTATTTCCTCGAAGTTTAATGGAGTTGGTAACTTTCGAATATCTAAGGAAAGTCACTTGTCCCAAGCCGAACACGAGGCTGCATTTTACTAGGTTTGTACATGGCCAAGAGCTGACTGGACATAAATTGGGATATACTGAAGATTGCCGAACTAGTTACTATGTCGATAACCTTAGGTTTAAGCGACATGCGAACAAGATGTTCAGACATCATTTAGAGGTGAAAAGGCAATATCGCAACAGTTTAGTTAGAGAAGCATACACCTGCCGAAAAGAAGAACGTCAAGTCATGGAGAACCAATCGATGATCTCTCTTTGGGGAAAGAAAAGACGCCCTGCAACCAAGACAAAGCCAAGGCATATCATGCTCAAAAAGGCAAAACCCAACAGGACTCCTGAAGTCGTCATATCATGAACCAAAGAATGGTCGGAAGAGTTAAAGCATCTCAACCAACCTACTGAAGACTATCTTTCGCATCTCGAGGAACGTTCAACTATGGGAGAAGTCCTGATTGCTGAACCGTATCCTGAAGAGGGGCAAGATAAAGATGCCATCAAAAAGGAAATCTTGATCGATCATCATCTCACCGAAGATTAGGTTTTAGGGAGGGATAGTTTAAACCTCACATTTCAGGGGTCTTTTTATGGCTTTCTTATTTTAGAATAAAATTCAATTGGTGCTTCATCCCCTCTTGGAACCCCTTTCGATCTCTCTGTCATAGAATATCCTTTTTGTAATAAGAAATTTCATCTATTATGTTCATAGTTGATGTTTTGACCAATGAAATGTGACGTTGTTATTTTCTTTAGTCACTAAGATGATTCTGACTAATTGTATAATTCACTTTTTTGAAATTCAAATTAGACCTTGAGTCAGGTTCTTCATGCCTGAAAGGATTTCTAATTTCCATTTCATTGACTGGAATATGCAATTAAATTAGCCCATGCATATTTCATGACATTAGCATAATCACATGTTTAAGGTATTTTTTGGCGATTGCTTTTTTAAAATCATTTGCATATTTTAGACTTAATAAAAAAGAATGACATCCAAGTATTCAAAGTCCCTCGAGTTGAGCTTACAGCCTGGTGGGATAGCATGGGTGAAGCCAACTAGACATACGCCATATTGCGGCTAGGATATCTGTTGGACCTACTGAAGATTGAATGTTCACCTACCTTTATCCAAACCATGACACTCTACTAGGATCTAACCACCGCTACGTTCTGCATGGAAGGGTTGGAAGTTGCCTCTACCCTTGAAGAATATAGTGCTGCCATTGGAGTTAAGTTCACTCACTTGTTAGTCCAACCCCCTATAGAATTCGAGCCTTTGAGTCAACTAGCTGAATTCCTAGATACAAACCTCAACAAAATCAAAAAAGACGCCAAAAGTAATTCTGGACGAGTTTCATTATCCTTTCTTCTAGAAAAGTTTCCCAACCTCCCTACTAGCAAAGGAACCAAGTTTGTTAGAGCTTTTGTCTTGGTATTCTTTAATTTTGTCTTATTTCTGATTTCGTCCGTAACTTTTAACCCTATCATGGCTGTAGTATTCTAACAAGTCTGTTATGGGTTGGATTACTCAAACATTATCCTTGCTGAAAACTTCCTCTCCCTCAACCGTTTTGGGAAAAATAAGAAAGGGATTTTTAGAGCCTCTAGTGGTCTCATGTACTTGTGGTTCACATCTCATGTAAAATAATTTCATATCCGTATGGATTTCACTGAAATTAGCTCTGATGCCCATCCTCTTAGAACTTTCGTCAAACCCATACGCGTATTCCTAAATTCAACTTCAAAGAATGGAACGTATCTCTTAGAGCTTTACAGTCAGAACAACTCCGAAGGCGGGTTAGATTACCAATAATAGGTAAAGTCAAGCTCGCACGCAATCGTGAAGATCCAGTTTCCTTATTAGGATTTACAAGCGCCACAGCATATTATCCTAGGAGGGTCATACGGTAGTATGGGGCATTGCAAGAGGTTCCTTCATCGCCACGACCAGATGTCTACTCGCTTGACTTGCCGAAAGAGATCCTTACAGGAGAGAAGAAAAAGTAATTCGAAGCTAAGGTGGAGTCCATCATGCGCGCTTTGAAAGACTCTTGAATGGAAGACGTAGAATGGCCAGTTGATATGACCTCCAAGATGAATACTTATAGAGCTTCTACAAAATACATCCGAAGCTTTGAAGCGAGCAAACGCAGCTTCATCGAACCTTATCTACCTGAGTACATTGTACCATACGTGCATGGAGTGGAGCCACATATATCTAAAGACATGAGATCACCACCATATTCAGGAGGCAATGATTCCTAGAATGAGGGATTTAATCTTTGCTGGGACGATGATGGTGCCTTAGACCCTAAGCAACCTAGACTTGGATAAACTATTTTGTCAAGTGTAAAACGTGTGAACATTATAATATTTTTTTGACATTTGGATACTCATCGGTATTAAATGTTACTTTTAATACATGTGTATGAGCATAAGCATGTTTTGTCAATGCATCAAAACTATTACCGAAGATTGCACTTCCTTTAATTTCATGAATTCTCTTGACAAATGATTGAAAGAATTGCTCAGGCGGGACTAAGGCTCGCAAGGCAATCCTTTTTCTCGTCTATCAATAGAAAACATGTTATTGAAGGAATCTTATACTTTCCTTATTTGTTCTAAAGAGATGCTTACTTATTATTTTCAAATAAACATGCATTCTCTAATCACGAAATTACCAAGACATCATTTCCGTACTCGACTTAAGACGAGAATGGAACAGCAGAAATTGACTTCGCAAGTGGGCATGTTAGAGACCTAGATGACCACCATGACTACCATGATGGCTGAGATTAAGGCCATGTTGGAAGCCTCCCAAGCTAGGCAGACGGCGGTATCCAACCTGAACGACTCAGGTTAATCCTCAATATCTGATACAACTGACAAAGGGACTACTAAAAGTGTCCACCATGTCATAGAAAACATTCATACGTCAAATGTCCAGCCACAACTGAAGATGTCTCATGTTGTCATCAACCTCGAGAAGGAGAAGAAAGGAAAACAGGCTGGAAAAATTGAAGCCGAGGCTAAGAGAATAGGCAAGATTGAAGAGTGCTTGAGCAGTCAGGGCTATGAGTTAGCTCGTTTCGACAAGATATCACCATTTGCTAAAGTGGAGACTCTTCCGGATTACAAAGAGTCGGACTTTATTAGAAAATACAATGGGACAGGCTGTCCACGTGCTCATCTCAAATACTATCTATGCAAGATGGCACACTATTCTAATTATATTCCACTTTTAATGAATACGTTCCAAGAAAGTTTGGCTGACGTTGCTTTAGCTTGGTTTATTGAGTTGGACCTAAATGATTACAACGAATGGGAGGATCTTGCTAAAGACTTCCTTAGGCAGTATAAGTTTAATACAGCTATGGCCCTGACAAGGGAAGATCTGTTGTGAACGGTGAAAGGAATAAGCGAAACGATCCGAACGTATGCCCAGAGATGGCGTACCTTGGTAGGTCAAGTGAAACCCCTGATCCCGAAAGATGACTTGATTGACCTGTTGTTGAAGCCACTTCCCTATGAGTACATTCATAGATTGAACACTTTAAGATGTCAAACCTTTACACACTTGATAAAAGTGGCTAAGAGATTGTAATGGGCTTTGAGAGAAAGAATGCCACACAAAACTTCAACAAGAAAGCAATATCCCTCAAGGAAAGAAAGAGAGATTGGGATTGATATAACCTTTGTGCCAGATTCCAATAAACCCAAGGTGTTCACTAATTCCAATCAGGCAAGAGGAGGATCGTCATGGTCAGTGTATAAAGGACAAGAGCCTAGAAAGAGACAGCCTCTGGAACAATTCTATCAACTTCCCATATCGTTGTCTAAGTTACTCCCGATATTATTAGAGAAACACTTGGTGGCAAATGAACCTCCTAGAGCAAATCCGATGAAATATCCTGATTTTGATGAAAGCCAGACTTGCATTTATCATATGAGTGAAAGAGAATATAATGTAGATAATTGTTACATCCTTAAGCTGAAAGTTCAGGCTCTCATTGACAATCAAATTTTGAAATTTGATGATGTAGCTCCAAATGTGCAAGAAAATCCACTCCCTGACCATCAAACAGTTGGTGCAATACTTGATGATGATGAAGGAAACCTCATTGAACTGAAGGTGAATGTACGTAAGCTAACCAACATTCTGGCAATAGACTCGTCATTCCAAAAAGAGGGAGAAGTATCGGCTGAAAGAAAGAAGCTATGCATTGCTAAGATGATGAGCCTGGGGATAATGTCAAGTGTCACTGATAACGAATTTGAAGGGATTAAAGCCTCGGTGAACTTAGAATGGAACCATTTTGTGGTTGAAACCAAGCAAAGAAGTATGTGGAATGTCCCACGTGAAAGTTTGGTAGGCGACAAAGAGCTGGTTACCGAATAAAAAAAAGAGTTTGATGAAGACGAATTGAAAGTTGCCAAGCGAAGTCCAGCTGATTGCAGATTTGTAGCTGAAGCACTAGAGAGGTGAAGTCATAGACAATCTAGGCGAGGATTCAGGTGGGTATAATTTCAAAGTGAAGTACTCTACTACCCCTAGTTTCTTCTAGAGAATGGATGATATTCTACCGAATGGATGGGGATGTATGGATGATCCTATTCAACCAGAAGTCTTGGAGGCGGTGATAGAGCCTTTAACATAAGAACCTGAATCATCACTCAACCGAGTGGTATCGGGACATTTCATGCGCATAGAAAATAAATGAATGATCTCTCGAGAGAGATGGAAGATGTGTCATTTCGATTGACAACATGCAGTGGTCCTCAAACGACAGATAACAAGATGGACACAGAGCAATACGTCAGGATGGAGAAGTTAATAGCCTAGTGACAAAGCTTGACTGAACTACTCGAAAGAATAAGAAGACATTTGAAGATCGCAACGTTAGTAGAGTCAAGTGATGCTGACAGATACCGCCAGTCGAAATATGAAAACTCCCCTGAAGACTTGAGCAACGCAATGGCAATGATTGAAACTGCTACGACTGTGGTGATTAGTAGACTGAATGAGCTTGATAGCCTAAACCAAGAAGAGGATTATTTGGTAAAACCTGTATTAATTCACCTACCAAGAGATGAATCCGATAACGAATTTGAATCAGAGATATCCCACCTAATGACAGTAACCATATAAGTGCCGCCAATTGAGATTTATGACTCTAAGGCAGTTCATTGGGACTATGGAACAGGTGAAGTAGATGTCGTGATGAGGTCCGAACGATTTTACGCCCCAAAGGAAGGCGATTTGAGAAGAAAGAGGTATCAAAAGAGGATGCAGAAAAACTCATATCAATCATCAAGACCAACGAATTTGAGGTGATAGAACAATTAAGGAAAATGCTAGCCCAGATATCTCTATTTGATTTGTTCATTAATTCAGAAAAATATAAGGATGCACTGCTAAAGGCGCTAAATGAAATGCATGTCCCCGAAACCATCAACGACGTGCAGTTGGGAGATTTTGTGGGGACAATCCTTCTTAAAGATCAATTAAACTTCTCAGATAAAGATTTTCTTATGGAGGGAAGAGGGCACAACAAGGCCTTATACATCACTGCCCACTGTAATGGGAAGAGAGTGACACACGTGCTAATTGACAACGAATCAACTTTAACATCTGCTCATTAGCTACTTTAAGGAATTTGGGCATTAAAGAGGAAATGATTCAAATTTCCAAAACAGTTGTTAGAGTCTTTGATGGGATGAAAAAGACAGTGGTAGGCGAGATCGAGCTGGATGTGCTCATAAGCTCAACCAAATTCTTTAGTTTCCAGGTGATGGATCTGCCGAGTGCATTTGGATTCCTGTTAGGGAGACCTTGGATTCACATCGCTAGAACCGCACCTTCAAGTCTACATCAGAAAGTGTGATTCGTGATTGATAGGAAAATAGTTACAGTCCACGAGGAAGTTGACCTTGTTGCATATCAGAATAGAGCTGTCCCCTACATTGAGTCTAAAGTTAAGGAAGAAGCTAGTTATCATTCCTTGGAGCTGGTGGCAGTAATCTACACTCCTATGGGGGCGAAACTAAAGGTTCCTTTTGTCTCTGAAGCTAACCTTTTACCAGCCAATATGTTGCTATCATATGGGTTCAACCTAGGAAAAGGTCTTGGCAAGCATGGCCGAGGAATCAATGCTCCTCTACAATTAAAATCCAATAAGCATTAAATGAGCTTGGGATATCATAACACTCGCATTGGTGATTTTACTCTTAAGCTAGTAGGCCGAGGCAAGAGCCGTGGATGCCATGGACGCCAACGAAACCAAAAGGATTCCTTCATTGATTCTTCAACCTGGAAAGGCAAATCTAAGATGTTCAATAGCCTTTTGAACAAGTATTCAGTAAGAACTCTAAGTGGCTGTCAGATGAAGGGATGACTCTGTCAGTGGAACTAGATCTGGCAAACCCTTTTCTGGTAAATAACTCTGTGAACGTCATCATAGAGTGATTTGATATTGAAACCACTACTTTCGAGTAAAGAGACTTATCCCTTACTTTTAATATTGCATTTAAATTCCTGCATTTCTTCGCACTTATTATTTTTGTTGTTTGAAATAAGTGTAGGAAAACGCTTTTGGATCTCCGACCATTGGTCCAAACAGCATACCTTGTAATGCAGTCCATTCTTGCATTCAATAAAACACACAAGTTTTATTAAGGACATATGAAACTACAAATCAGTCCAATGATGATACTAGCCTTCCATATGAGAAGCTTGAGGCCTGATTTGCCATGTGATTCATAATTCTCAAAATATTTTCGAGGAACAAGGATGTATGAGGATATGAGGCTAGTTCTATTTATGCCAGCACTTATTTTGAAATCTCTTTTGAAAAGATTTTTTACACTCATACATCGCATTTCTATATGAAGTAGAGACTAACCATTCTCATGACATTTCAGGCATATTATCTCAAACATGCACACTAGGTCATTATGTGAGCCAGATTACCAAGATGATTACTCTTGTGATATTGAAGAAGATGCAGATGAGGGTTACGCAACCATCCATAGAGATTGGAGTGCCTTTAAAATTCAACACCTCCTACTTCGGAAGAGCCAATAGTTATCAATTTGGGTAATGCTGCAGATGTTAAAGAAGTCAAGATTAGTGGACTTCTGTCCCGAGCTGAAAGGCTCAGATTTACAGAGTTACTTAAAGACTATAAGGATATCTTTACATGGTCGTACGCCGATATGTCGGGTTTGGATCCAAGAATTGTGGAACACGTGTCACCCACAGATCCCAATGTTAAACCCGCGTAATAAGGCAGTGGACGGATGAAAGCTGAGTTAGAAGACAGAATTAAAGAAGAAGTGATGAAACTTCTTAGAGTGGGCTTTATTAAAGCCATCCCTTACTCAAATTGGATTGCAAACATAATCCCCGTCATGAAAAAAGATGGCAAAGTTTGGATCTGCGTGGAGTACCGGAACTTGAATAGAGCAAGCCCAAAGGATGATTTTCCGCTCCCTCACATCGATGTGATGGTCGATAGCACGGGAGGGTACGAATTATTTTCATTCATGTATGGATTTTTTGGATATAATCAAATCCTCATGAAGTGGGAGGACAAGCCAAAAACTGCATTTACTACCCCTCGGGGAAATTTCTATTATAAAGTGATGCCATTTGGACTAAAGAATGCTAGGGCAACTTATCATAAGGCGATGGCCACCCTATTCCATGACATGATCCATAAGGATATTGAAGTATATGTCGATGACATGATTGCCAAGTCCAAGAAAGGACATGACAACATTCAAGTGTTAAGTAAGCTATTTGAGCGATTCTGAAAATACAAGTTGAGGCTGAACCCTAACAAATGTGTGTTTGGGGAAAAATCAAGGAAACTTCTAGAATTCATGGTCAGTAGTAGGGGCATTGAAATTGACCCTTTGAAAATCCAAGCTATTTGTGACTTGGCAACTCCCTCAGCGGTGAAAGAAGTAAGGAGTCTTTTAGGGAGATTAAACTACATCATCAGATTCATCAATCAGTTATCGGACGTGGCTAAACCAATTTTCAAATTGCTCAAGAAGGGCACAAAAGTGACCTGGGATGCAGAATGCAGTCAGGCATTCCAAAAGATCAAAATTTATATAGTCATTCCACCAATACTTGTGTCATCCATCCCAGGTCACCCCTTGATCTTGTACTTGACCACACATCAAGAGTCTTTGGGAGCCTTACTTGCTCAAACAAGCCTTGTTGATGGTAAAGAAAGAGCCATCTACTACCTGAGTAAGAAATTTAATTCATTGGAAGCAAATTATGTACCTGTTAAGAGGGCTTGTGTAGCAACAGTGTGGGTACTTCGCAGATTGAGGCGGTATATCTTACACCACCACATTCATCTGGTGATAGAAAATGACCCTATCAAATATCTCCAGGAGAAATCCACCTTGATAGGGAAGTTGGCAAAATGACAAGTAATGTCGTCTGAATTTGATATCAAAAACTCTCCGCAAAAGTCTATGAAGGGAAGAGCCATAGCTAATATGTTGGCAAAGAGCGGCCAAAATCGCACCTCTTCTGGATAGCCAAAGATAGAAGATCAAGTTATGAACTTGACATAAGATAAATGGATCATGTATTTCGATGGTGCAGTTAATCTATCGGGAGCTGGCACAGGGGCAGTATTGATATCCCTTAATGGTCAACATTATCCTGTTACAGCAAAACTTTCTCTTACACCAATAATATTTCACAATACGAGACATGCATCCTGGGACTACAGTTGGCCATCTCCATGGAGATACCTAATTTACAGGTTTACGGGGATTTTATACTCATTATTTTTTAGACACAAGGGGAGTGGAAGATGAAGGACACAAAACTCACCCCTTATCATGAGTACCTAGAAGAGTTGATGCTTAAATTCGAAAAAGTGTCATTTGAATACATGCCAAGAGCACAGAACCAGTTCGCAGACACATTGGCCACCCTAGCCTCCATGCTGCAAATAACTGATGGACTAGAAATAAAGCCACTAAGGACCAACATAATAAGAAAACCAGCTTATTATATGCTAGTTGAAGAAGAATTCAACGGAGAGCCATGGTACCACGATATCAAGAATTATCTCTTAAGGAGAGAATTTCTCGATGGATGTCAAGCAGAAGGCTGAAGATATATAGCTAAGATAGCTAGTAAATTCTTCCTCGGTGGACAAACCTTGTACAAAAGGTCATTTAATTCTACTTTGTTAAGGTGCGTAGATGCTAAAGAAGCAAACACTCTCATGAGGAAAATCCATGAAGGTATATGCGGGCCATACATGAATGACCATCTCTTTAGTAAGAAGGTTATGCAGCTTGGTTATTATTGGATGACATTGAATCAGACTGTAGTCAACGTGTCAGGTCATGCCACCAATGCCAAGTATATGGCGATAAGATTAATACGCCCCCAAACGAGCTACACCAGATGTTTAAAGTCTGGCCTTTCTCCATGTGGGGAATAGACATGATAAGGCCTATCAATCCAGCAGCCTCAAATGGTCATCGTTTCATTCTAGTTGCAATTGATTACTTCACAAAGTGGATAGAAGCTAGCTCTTACACAAATGTTACTGCAAGGAGTGTGGCAAGGTTTATAAAAAAGGATATAATCTCTTGATATGGTACCCCTTGGGTAATCATCACGGACAATGGGTCCAACTTAAACAACAAGATTGTCGATGATCTACTGGATCACTTTAGTGTTCGACATCTTAATTGTTCCTCTTACCGCCCACAAATGAATGGAGCAGTAGAAGCGGCAAACAAGAATATCAAGAAGATCTTGGCTAAGACTGCCGAAAATTACAAGGATTGACATGAGAGGCTACCCTTCGCCTTAATGGCGTATCGGACTTCGATCAGGACCTCAATTGGGGCAACTCCTTATGTCCTGGTAGACGGAATGAAGGTTGTCCTGCCTGTAGAGGTTAAAGTTCCATCTCTAAGAATATTGTCAGAAGTTAAACTCTCTGAGGCAGAGTGGATCAAACATAGATATGATCAGCTAAATCTGATAGACGAGAAATGTCTTAGAGCAACCTGTCATAGCCAAAGCTATCAAAAGAGGGTGGCTAAATCATTTAACCGGAAGGTCAAACCCATAAGTTTTGAGGTAAATGACCTGGTGATAAGGAGGACTTTGCCAAATGTTGTTCATCCGAGAGGTAAGTTTATCCCGAATTATGAAGGCCCTTATGTTGTCAAGAAAGTCCTTGTGGGAGGGGCATTAATACTTGTAAATTCTAAAGGAGAAGAATTGGGATATCCTATAAACTCAGATGCTGTGAAGAAGTATTATCCTTGAAATGAAATCGGATGATGATCACTTGACTTTCTCCGAAATGATTCAAGTTAGTTTAGCCGTCATTGCATAGACATATCACGCATCCATACATACACGGCATGTATTATGTTTTGTAGGATTCCAAGAAATGGACTCAGAATCAAACTCGTTCAAATAGAACCAAGAACAGAATAGCCCCTGACACGTAGAATCAGGTGATATGTATCTATTCCATCAAGCATTAAAATATCTTTCACTCACTGGGATTTTTGTTCTCTTCATACAGGGATATCCAACGAAGGTGGAAAGCAGCAATGGAGAAATACCGTAAAATTTCTCACTTTCTTGTAAGAAAGAAAAAGTCGAAGATGAACGTGCATATAGTTAAACTTATGAATGAACCATGCTCTCAAAAGAAATATTTTTAACACTTGTTGCAGACCTGTTAGGGTTAGAGGTTATCCAAACATGGCTGAAGCACGCATGGTGCATCATTAATTCCCTGTGAGGTGAAATGTTTGGAGAAAAACAGAATGATTTTTCCAAAACAGAGTTGTTTAGGCTATTTAGCAGGAATATTTCTTCAGATAAGAGGCAAGCCTAATCTAAACACATCCTATATACACCAGAAAGATGATAGGAGTGTAAAGATAGAAAAGCCTAAACCCAGGGATGTAAGGATTATTCGCATCGATTATATGAATTGGGATGACGGAGGCATTCATTCTTCTCCATAAACACTGTAGGTGATCATTGATAAACCCTTTGAGCGGTGGTTTTCATTTCTTAACCCTGTCAAGAACCACCCCACATTGGGATCTTATAGAAGCAGTCCAGATGCTCGGAAAGGTAAATGGTTAGAAATCTTTTTGCTCGGACTAACATCAATCTTCGTGTGTTAATATGCGTTAATTTAGGCACCATAGGATGACGAAGAGACGTCCATTTCTCTATCCTATACACTTATACCCATTGCATAGCCAATTTGAGCCTACATATTCACTTCATGTACCCTCATTGGTGATCATTGCAAAGCACCAAGACGAAGGCAGCAAAGGCACTCGAAAACATAGAAGTTCAAGAAATAGGAGCTACATGAAACTTTCAAAGCAAAATGTTTAGACAGGATGAGACTCAAGTCGCATGCCTTGCATGATCATAAAAATCTTAGTTCCTAGAAAAAGGAAAGGAAAAGGTGGGATCGAAAAAGAGAAAAAGTCAAATCTCTATGCATTAAAAAGAAGAAGAAGAAGAAGAGACAAAAGCCCAACAAGAGCAGGACCGTTCCTCACCAGAAGGCTGAAAAGTCATAAGACTGATTTTGGGACATCAAGGGATTACTGGATACTTCCACCCCCAACAACTTCTGAAATAACGAAGAATCCCCAGGAACTATTCAGCGAAAGGCTACTCTCCAAATGGAATCATAGCCAACTATCAAAATATACAGAAGGTCTTTCAAATATTAGACCTATCCTCAAGAAGACTAAAGATGTTCTTCAAGGAATTGTCAGCCAGAGACAAAATAGAAGATTAATTGGCAATGATCACCGATGTCAAACCCTTCACGATTCTGGGTCAAAAACAAGCTTTTTTTAGTCCTCAATCCTACCGACATTACAATCATTTGCAGTTTTTTTAAGACGCCTAGGTTAATGTGTACCTTATCTCGAAGAGGTATGGGCAAGGTTATTTATTTCTCATTTTGCAGGGTTCTTGACTTGTAAATTCAGAGCAGATGAAGAAAACTTTTATTTAAAAGGCCAGACTCAAAGAGTGAGTCCCTCTAGAAAATAGTGTCCAAGCCCAACGTTATGGTCCCGTAAAGACCTCCTGATTAATCGAAGTGTATGCGCTGCGAATAGCCTCAAAAATCTGGGTGCAAGTTACTAGAAAATTTGAGTGCTTTTTTTTTTGTAAAAGATCAAAGTCGAAGAATCGGTGAGAAATCCTCTTTGACGAAGACATTTCAATAGAAGCTTAAAAGCGAGCTTTTGTTAGAAACTTCAAAATGTTTGATCCAAGATTTTCCTTACAGGGATTTTAAGTCATCATTGCATGCTTTAATATGTCTTGAATAACCTCCTGCATCATAAGTCATTTTGCATAATTACATATGTCAAAGTAAAGCTTTCATTGTATTATAATTGTCATTGCCTCGAGATAACTAATATCTTTGATGATAAATGAACTATCAAGTTGAAACTTCTATGAAACTCATGGCAGCCCCAGGTCAAAGAAGAATACCTTACTCAACAATGAAGAGTCTCAGAATCGTTCTAATGTGAGATTTCAGATTTGAGCTTTCTGCGGGATACTTGGAGCCCCCAAATCCTAGAACAGCGCCTCACTCGTCGAAAGGATAATCTTCAAAATTATCTTTCTAAGAGATTTCAGGTAACCCCTAAATCCCAGAAGAATCTTGTTAACAAAAGTTTTTGCAGGTTTGAACTTTCTGCAGTAAACTTTGAGTCCCCAAATCCCAGAATGACACCTTGCATATCGAAAAACAATCTTTAGATCTATCGTTTTGTAAGGTTCTAGGTAACTCCTAAACCCCAGAATAGCTACTTTAGTAAAATCTAAGAGTTAGGTATACCTCGTGTGATAGACCCTCGTTGACTCCTCAAGGTGTAGGATCAACCTAGTCTCCCTCCTTCTCTCTTTAGCAGTGAAATAAGGACTTCTACCGCCCGAGGAGACGAGTTGAACTAGACTTAATGGCCTTCTGAAATAGTTCACATGTTACTAGGCAAATTGCATAGTTTTCGGGATGAGAAATATTTATTTTCATAGATTGTTCCGCGGGGACCTCAATTTTGTTTTTAAAATTCTATGGAGACATCTTAAGCCCTTGTTTAATTAATAATTAACTAATAGTTCATTCACTGAGTGCAGTTATCACAGGTTTAGTTGATACCTTCTGGTTTGAATTGGTTCCCTTCATTGAGAGAATCATTGACCTTTTCCAAGCCAAATTACTTATATTCCTTTAATGCTATAAATAAGATACATAACCATGGCAGAGGAACACCATATGTGTCAAAATTTATTCACTTTGATGCCATTTTTTTATATCATTTAAGTGCCAATTTTTTTTATATCACTTAAATGTCAATTTTTTTTTCCAAACGATTATTTGAATGCCAACTCTATTGGAATACATAAATATTAAACCACACTTTCCTCTAATAGCTTAAGCTTTTAGAGCATTTGGCAAGTAGTCCTATCAAATATTTCATGGTATCAGAATAGAGGTCATAAGTTCAAATCTTACTAAGGGTACTTGGCATTTGGTCCTACAAAATCTGAGTTGAATTTTGCCGGAAATCTTATAAAAAAGCCAAAAGTTAAAAAAAAATTATAGAATAGGTTAAAAGAGTAAAAACAAAAGTTTTGCAACGTCGAGACGTGCAGCCAAAATTCTTGAACAAAAATCAACAGCTTCAGCCACAATTTTGAACTACGAACTTAGGAAAACGCAATCCTTAAATTTTGGGAACGTAGTCACGTGTGACTTTAAGAGTTCCTCGTCTTCGTTTCTTATAGAAGCATTTATTTTATATCCTACTGTTCTACTGCTTACTATTAGTGTTACAATTAGATACACGGTCGCCTCGTCAAGTAGATGAGTTCTAATACTCCCATCAGAGGCTGCTACTGTCCTACTGCACGGCATTCTCAATTTCTTCCGAGATTCCACGAAGTTAGATCCGATGAGTCTCTTCGTGAAAATATCGACTTATTCATCTGTCCTAGCGAACTTCGTCTCAATCTCCACGCAACACTTTTTTCGAGCACAAAATGATTGTGGAATTCCACATGAAACACTAGGTTCTCTCCTAGTTGAATTGCTGATTGATTGTCACTATGCAGTAGATGTGGCAATACGAGTCAATGGCCCTAAGACCCGAACCTGGCTTCGGGACCCGGTTGTCAACACCCCTAGGGTCCCGGTCCCATCCCCGGTCCCATCCCCGGTCCCGGTCACGGCGTCGACCCCGGCCACAGTCTCAACCTCAGCCATGGTTACTGTCTTGACCCTGGTCCCTGGCACCAGGTCTCGACCCCGTCCCCCGGCCTGGCCCTGTCCTTTGCCTCAGCCCCAAGACTAGGTCCGGGCCCTGTCCCCGTCCCCGGCCTTAGCTGGCCGCCCTAGTCCCGGCCCCGGTCACCAGTCCCTATCCCGGCCTTAGTCTCCGATTCCGGCTCCAGTCTCCGGAACCATTTGTAACTTATGAAAAGATATTGTCATTAAGGGTTGAAATTGGGTTCAATATGGATCGAAAATTGATTTAAGTGTGACATATTATTGACTCATTTTTAGTGAACCATTTAAAAGTTAATGACTCATATTCAACCCATTTTATACAAATATGGGTCAAATAAAGATTTGTGACCCATATTGCCACCACTACGCGTGGGGCAACATCTTGTCTGGAAGCCATGGAATGTCGTACTCTCTGGCAAAAGGTCGTGGGGCTAGAATGCAACCAGGGATGGGCCGAGGTCGAGTCGAGGGCTCGCACGTTTCTTTTTCTCGTCATTTCGGCCTCGTCGATTCACATATTGTTCCTTAATTATAGTGAATCGGACAATACGCAATGTCGTCAGATCTTTCTCACTTCCAACCCACCCAAACCCCCCGCCCCCGAGGGTTTACATGCGGGGCCAGGCCCGACAAGCCCAAAGCGCTTCCCTTCCCCGCTTGAACAGGCACTAGAGCCCCTACCTCTCCTCGACTTTTCTGTTCGTTCTTCTAGGCCTGTCAAAATAGATTCAAAAATTATTTAATAATCTATGAATAATTAAATAAATCATAACAAATTCAGCAAGTCGGCATGACAGATCAACAAAGTAAAAAGGCCAAATAAATGAGTCATGAATATATCAATTGTGAACTCATTTATAACACCCTTATCAAAAAAAAAAAAAACTCATTTATAACACACTTAAAACAACTCACCAAACACCTCTGTTGTTTCTCGCTCTTTCTTTTACTTTTCTTTCTTTCTTTTAAAGAGTCTGATTTTTTTTTAAAATATGTGAAGATTAAGCATAAGCTTTTATATTATTCTGAATCGAATATGTGATATGTTACAAATTCAGAAATCACCTATGTGGGTGGGAGGTGAGGGCAGTTTCTATGAGAATTAAAAATGCAAAATTCTCTAAAGCACTCATAAGATCAAGTGGTGTTTATGGCCAAAACGAACACAACAGTGAGAATCAACTTTGTTAGAGGAATAGTTATGTGATTTTTATTGTCTAGGCTTATACCAAAGATCGACGGTTCAAAGATATCAAGTCTACTGATTGACCGAGTAAGTCCGATAGATCTTACTAAGGAAATTTCAAAGTCTCAGAATACTTATCTCTATGTAACGTTCTCTCATGAAATATTTGCACATTGCATGCCATGTATTCATGCAGAGTTTTGATAATTGAACTTTTCATTCATGTAGGGGATTGTTGGAACTTTTTCTCAAAGTTGCATAAAAAGTTGAAGGAGAAATGAGGAGTTGTTTCGGTTCATAACACTTCGTTGATGAAATCGTACGACATTGTAACGTTTCATAAAAAATGTACAATTTCGTGATGCTTCGTTGAATCCTTTCGACGAAACAATGTCTTTTCATCGATGAACCCTTTCGATGAAACTATTTGTCGTCGTGACTCTTCATTCTTTTGAAAGATGTCTATTCAATTTCGTGACTGTTCATCTGTTTGAAAGAGGACTGTTCAGATTAGTGACTCTTCGTTCTTAAACCTCCTTTTCGTGACTCTTCGTATCACTGTCTGTAAATACGAGCATTGACCATCGCATTAGTAACTAGTGTCAGACACTAGCATTAAGTATAATTATTATGTTCGTCATTCATTCATCATCGCATTATTTTGTGTGACTATTCCTTTGAAACAAATACAAATTTCGAAGAAAGGCGATCTGTTCTATTCTGAGAGGCAATTGTCTAAGAACCTTGCGTACCGGTTGAGGGAACAAATTTGTCTTAAGAACACAATGTTATTTCAATGTGCTCGGATCATGAATTTGCATTTAGATTACTTATTTGCGATTGATTTCAAGTTTGTTATTTTTCATATACGAACTACAACTCATGTTTATATGCTACAACAATCTTAATATATGAATCACTCCCTCTTGATGGACAACAAAATTTATTAAATGTATTTCGAAGCATGAATTCAAAATTAAACTTGAGCTCTGTATCCACTTTCATTTTTGTTCATGATCTGGTTGAGAACTTTAATTGCTAAGTGAACTAAAGCGCGAGAAAAATCAAAATAATAAAGGGGGAACATCAATTCTTATTTGGGTTAGTACCACGAAAAATTTCAAACCGGTACACTTATAACGGATTTATTCCTAACTAATTTTTTACCACCAAAGTCTATGAGCTAGTACATTTATAGCAGATTTACCTTCCGTTAACATTTATTGCATATCACCTTTAAATTACTAAGTTAGATGAACTTGGCAGTTATCGAAAAAGTATAAAAAAAAGTCTCAAACCTATTATATTATTGTCAATTCAGTCATAAACCTTTTACATTAGTGTCAATTTAGTCCTAAATATTATGCATTTATGTCAATTGAGTCAGTACGATCAATTTTGATAAAAAAAATTTTGGCATGATCATCAATTGTACTACGTGGCATGACTTGAGTTAACGTGGATATTTTTTAATTTTTTTATATTTCAAATAATTTTAAAAAAACCAAAAAATGCTTAAAAATTATTTAAAATTATAGAATAATATTAAAAAAATATCTAAGTCAGCATTTGTCATGTCATGTAGGACAATCGATGTTCAAGTTAGCCATTTTCGATCAAAATTAGTCGGGTTAACTCAATTAGCATAAATACCAAAAAAATTAGGATTGAATTGGCACCAATGCAAAAAAATGTAGGACTAAATTAGCACCAATAAAATATTTAGGACTTAATTGGCACAAATAAAAAAAGATTTAGGACTGAATTGGCATCAAAAAAAGGTTTAGGATTAGATTAGCACTAGTACAATAGATTTAAGACTTTATTGACACTTCTCTCGGCGGTTAACAGGCGTACACTTTGGGATTTTTACTATTTATTTGTCACAGGCATATCAGTTTGAAATTTTTAGTGGTATTAATAGAGATTAATAAAGGTAAATTTATCAAAAGTATACCAATTTAAAATTTTTGTAGTAAAAAAATTACTATGAAGTAAACATAACACATGTGTATTAATTTGAAATTTTTCTTGTTCAAAAAAGTAGTTTTAGATAAATAAGTCACGATTGTACCAATTTGGATTTTTATAGTAAAACAAGTAAATTCAGGTAAATTTGTACATATACATCAATTTGGAGGGTTTTCTTTTCCTCGAAATATTAACCTTTTTAGTTCATCCGAAATGAAGTATTAAGTTAAATAATAACTAAGCATGTGCATGATAAGAGTTTCCTAGAAAGATATTTCCACGGAGCAGTGAAACAAATAATATATTTCTCGTCCGCATGCGTCCAACTCATTCCAAAAACTGCGCTTAGGTCAAGTCCAGCTTCTTTAGGTTTTTCCCCTCGCAGAATAATGTGCCAAGTTTAACTTACTCAGTCACGTGGATCTCATCGCAAATTCCGGAGATTCTGTCATTAAAGTTGAACACTTTTTGACCACATATGTGACAAAACAGCATCTAATCACGTGAGTAATCTGTTTCGAAGAAGACAAATTGGCTTGGAAAGATGAATTGATCCTTTCGACGAAGGGTAGAAAACAAAACGGAGGTCCCCTCCGAACAGTCAATCAAAATACATATTTCCGGCTCGCATGCGTCCGATTCATCCCCAAAGCTGTGCAATTTGCCTTAGTAACTTGTGCTTTAGGCATGTGAGCCTTTCGTGCAAACCACGGGCTCCATTCTGGACCTAGATAGAACCGCCATCCGCCAGTTCCAAAAGTCGGTCCCAATTGGCTGAAGGCATCAAGTGATTAAGCATTTGTTTACTGCAAATTGAGGACCAAGGCCCCCAAGAAGGCAAAGACTATTCTTGGCACATCTCTCGATCACTCTCTTGTAGGATAAATTTGCAGAATAGTTTGAAAATGCTAATTAATACTGGTAGAATCTTGTAGCTGGACACTGATCGTAATTTCGGGAACAATGTTGGCAACTTGCAAACATTAAAACGATAGTAAGTTATAAATATCGTTAGAAATTGAGCACTAAAAAACATCTTAGTAGTAAAGAGAGGAATTACCGGTGAAATTAATGATTTAGCAACCGAGATCTAGTTTTACATAAATTTGTCAATGTGGGTCATAGACCTATTTTGTATAAAATGAGTTGAGTCATTAACTTTTAAAGGGCTAACTAAAATTGGATCTAAAAGAATGAAGTAAAATTGAAATGGTTAATAATGGGTCACACTTAGGGTGTGTATGAAAATATTTTTGTTTCAGAATGAATTTTTGGAACAGAAATAGTTTTTTATATTTCTATTTCTGGATGAGCTTTTTTAGCAAAAGAATGCATTTGATAACGGTATAAAATTTCTAATTTTAAAATAGAACTTTGTTTGATCGGCGCAGAGACGGCCGGCGGCCGGCGGCCGGCATTTGGGGATGACAGCTGCGACATGTGGTGACGACAGCAGCGGCGAGAGACGGTAGCAGGCGACTCGCAACAGGCGTTAACTTGTAGGGTTGATCATCGACGAAGATTTTTATTTTTATTTTTATTTCTCGGAGAAGTAACTTTTTTTTTATTTCTAATTTCTGCTTCAAATTTATTTTTGGAATAACTTTTTGTTCCAAAAATAGTTTCTTAAAATTGTGTTTTCAAACGAGTTTCTATTCGAAACCTATTTCAGAAATAGGTTTTTGTTCCAGAAATAATTTCTGATTAGTTTTTATGCACCCCCTAAACTCATTTTCGACCCATTTTTAACCCATAAGGGCAGCAACTTCCTTCTATAAGCTGCAAATGGTCCCGGTCGCCTGTTGCAGGCCCCGGTCTCAGTCATAGGCCCCGATCCCTACCACAAGCATCATTCACGATCACGGGCCCTTCACCCAGTTGCTGACCCCAGCCCCCGTTGCCAACCTCATTCGCCGACCTCGGTCCCGATCCAGATCCTAATCGCAAGCCCTGAGACGGCGACCGGGCCGGCCCTAGCCCCTGCCCTCGGGACTGGGACCAGAACCGAGCCGGCCCTAGCCCTGATAAAGTAGCTGAAGATGCTGTAGTTTTTTCCAATCTTTTATGGATGGTTGCTTTTGGCAGATGGGAATTTTTGTTGTTACTTTAACTTTCATTTTCCTCGACTAAGGGATTAGTTGAGCTCTTCCAATTGCTTAGTATTTTTACTTGTTATGTGCCACACTTCTCACCGTTTCGTTGCTCTACTTTTTTGCTGTAACTGCTACTTGCTTGATTGTGAACTAGGGATATTGATGCACTTGGATTCTTTTTCGGAGTTGTTTAGATAGATTTTTAGGTATTTTATGTTTTTAGTGATATTTTCATAATATTGCGTTTCCTATTGTAATTAGGTTTAACACCGTAAATAAGGGTGTTTAGGATTTTTCATGAAGTAGATTATGGACTTTGATAGTTTGACATTAGAACATATTATTCCTCATATCGATCCTTAATTCATGTTTTGCTAATTTTCGTTGCGTTTCGGCATCAGGTATTTTTCTAATATTAGTCATTTCAAGGTATAAGAAATGAAATTAAAAAAAAAAAGGAATTGGCTTAATCACCAGAGGTCAGTTCCATGATCTAACAATGTAGTTTCTTGGTTCAAAAAATTGTGACTTGATCTCGATAAGGTGCCTCCTGGAACCGCTCACCCATTCTCTCCTATACCAAGTTGACGGCACCAAAACGAAAATTCCAACCATCGGAGCAAAGCTAGCATGGAGTGTAACTTTTAGTCTTCTTTATGCTTATTGTTTCTCGTTGGTTCATATAATTTTACATAATATAATTTATGAAGCATTACAGTTAGGGTGAGCAAACGGACCGAATCCATCAGGTTGGTTCGGTCCTTAAGGAGAGCAGTCTGGTTCCCGATTTCATGGTGGATGGAATCGGACTGGATTGCTCGGCTTGGACCACCCAAAATATGTAATATATATGCATGTTGCAACCCTCTCGAGCTGTCTCGGAGGGCTAATGGGCCATCCCGTTTGGTCGGACGTGAGCCTCTCCCAAGGCCCGTTACCCAAGTCGCAACGGCGGTATACGTGATTGACCTTTAATGCGGTAAGGTGACATGTGATACATGTATATGCCAAGGAGTCGCCACCAATCGTTTTGTAGAGGGTATGATTGAAAACCCTATCGAATAGTTGGGAGCAATCTATTCAATTCTGCAAAAATCAAAGAAATGGGATCGGGGATTTTGTTACGCCAACTGTCAGAGTTGATACCCTTTCGGCACCTAAGTTGAATGATTTATCTAAACTAAGATTTCATGCAGATGAGTGAGGTGCGAACCCTAACACTAGGAGTTCATGCAAATAGAAATGGTTACACTAGTATTCACAATCAATAAAATGAATGCACAAATCAAGGATCCAAAATGTGCGGATAAATCACATGAAAGCAACATGGCATCCCTAGTGAGGCCCTATTAGCCTAGAAAAATATCAATCAAGGCTCAAGAATGTTTTTGATATGATTTACCCTAGAGGGCCAAAATCGTAATTTTAAAGATTTTTGGGATAATTTGCCCAAGAAGGGAAAATTTACCATTTCAGATGAAATATGGATTCAAAGGATGGTGGAAATAGGATTGGTCATCAAACCAATCAATTTCCTATTTTTCAAGAATTTTCAGAATTTTTCTGAAATTTTTGGAGCGATTTACCCTTTGAGGGGTAAACCCGTCAATTCAGAAAGTGATGAGAAGGGAAAATCTCAAATAGAAGGATTGGTCGACCACCAGACCCAAATCCTAATTTTGAGCAATTTTCACGGCTCGATTGGAATTGGAAAGACGATTTACCATAATAAGGGTAAAATCGTCATTTCAGAAAAAGGGACAAGATTCGAAAACCCAAGCATAAGAATTGATCGTCTAACCGATCCTAATTCTTATATTGGCGTTATCGACCTATATCATAAACCAAGCAGAGATGATTTACTCCTAAATGGTAATATCGTCGATTCTCAAAAGAACGGATAAGAAATCTCAAAAATAAGATCAACCAGTTGTCTGTGGTCAATCTTCAATTTTTGGGAATTTCTAGAATGCCTAGGAATTTTCCACATTTTTCCTACATTTTTTTGGGATTTTCTAGAATTCTCTAACATTTTTTAGAATTTTCTAGGATTTTTTCGATTTTTTATTTAGAAATAATTTTTTGAATTTTTTATTAATAAAAATTATTCGGACTGGGTCGACCAGACTCACTCGGGTCAAATACAGGGCCCAGACCCGGACCCGCACAACCAACGCTCCAAAACGACCCCGTATCGCTTTTTTTGTTTTCTGATTATTTGAATTTAATCCGACGATTCTTAATGAGCCACATGGCTATTCCACGACCACTAGATTGGCTTATTGAAACCTATGGCTCAGATCAAAAGTCGATTATCTCTCAACCGTCATATTTGATTACTTAGTTCTACGGCCAAGATTGAACTACTCGGTTAATCTTCGACCGTTCGATTAAATTTATTATTTTTATGAAAATTCGATTTTTATTAACAGTTATAAAACTGATCGAACGGTCACCAAGCCCACACGTGGCATAACCTAGACCGTTGGATCATCTAACAGATTCAAATCGAAAATCTAACGGCTTAGCTTACGTGGCTAACACGTGGCATGCCACGTCAGCGCCACGTCAGCACTTTTGACCGATTGACTGCCACGTCATCATCTTCTTCCTCGAGCATTCTTCTTCTGCGACGGACAGCCGAGAGACTTCGACGATGATCTGACAATGAAATCTCGACGAAATCGAATAGGACCAACGTCAATCGACTCGTCTCAACGTTCCGCATCACATAGCTTAAAATTAACGTATTTCATCCACAGAATCAAACGCAGGCAAGCTTGAACTAGTACGGGTATAGCTACTCCAATTATGCTATTCATGGTATCTCAAGTCAATTCATCAACACATAAACATCATAAGAGTTTCAGAACATTTATCTCGAGCTCCGATTGAGCTTGCACGACCTAGATTTGGCTAGGCGATATTGAACAGTGTTCGGCAATGGAGGTTGAGTTTGGAGACTTGATTCGAAGTATTCAAGCAAAGTCATTGCAAAATGAAGATGCAATGATGATTAGCGATGCTTGAAGAGTAAAATGCCTACTCTAACTCGAAGAATCATGATCGGAATCGAGTTTCGCCATTAAAGCACAGTATGAAAGCTCGAAGACCGAACTTGCCTGTTTTCGTGGTCTCAGCTTGTGCGGTCGACAACGATTGCTTCCTCTCAATCCAGGTAACCTCCCGACGACCTTTAAAAGCTTTGGTTTGGCTTGTGAGTGCCCAACCGATGCTCTGTAAATTCGAGCTCTAGCCTTTGACAATGGCGATGGAAGGCATGCTCTCTTTCTCTCTTTCCTCTCTCTCTATTATGTTCTTCTTCAAGAAACAGAATGAACCACCCTCTCGCTCTAGAAAGCCTCTAAAGGCTATATATCGATTTCCCTTCTTCTTCTTTTTTGCGCCGAATGTTGAGAGTTAACAGACTCCAAATGGCACGTAATTGTGCGTGCCATTTGATCCAAACAGCGACGGTGAAGATGGGTAATTCCGTCCAACTCAAATGGCCTTCCGGCGTGCGTAAATGGATGGCCAATTTAGCCGTTCTATCGATATTGACTTTCATGGCCGGTGTAGCATTGATCGGCCAATTTCGCCTTCCTCCGGCGACCATTAGTCATGATTTCGGTCTCAATCGACTGGAAATAGCCTTAGGAATAAAACGCCCACCAGTGTGTCTTTAATTGTAGTCGATTGGTCGATCGATTTCCCCATTCAAATTTGGCCTTATACTATTCATCTGCACAGACTCTCGAGGAGGAAGACGACATTGTAGTGAACCGGTTCCGACTTGAAATTTTCAAAATCAACCCAAATTGGTGGGGAATTTTTGCAATTAAACCTCAAAATCGAACTTAGGATATGGATATTATCTAAAAATGTGATTTTTCCCAAAATTTTGTGTCAATTTCTACAAAAACCCCAAATTTATCTTTAATTTCAATTCGAAAAATTATGAAATTGAAGACTCAAACAGTCAAATTGGACCAAACCACCTATGCCAATCAACTCAAAATGATGAAATACATTCGGCAGTGGCTTTAATTGGCAAAGGTAGCCCTTGAAATGAAAGTAATTTCAATTATGCTCAAATTCAAGGACTAAATTGCAATAAAGTATGCAATTTTGCCCAATTCATGCAATTGAACAATTTGTGCAAATAATTGGACTGATTGCAATGAATGATAATTAGATTGAATGTCAAGATCCTAAAAATGCCAAAATTACAAATTAAAAGACTCAATTGATATTTTTAACCAAATTCAATCATTCGTGTAATAAATGAACACATAAAATTGAACTCGAATTTGGACTTTTTATGAGGTCAGAAATACAAGAGAATTAAAATAAAAATATTGACTATTTTTTCATATTTTTGTGACCTTAAATGCTATTTTTTCCTGAATTTTCGGGTATTTTTCTATTTTCTAAAACTACCAAAACATGTAAAAAATACAAAAAATTATTTTTTGGTAAAAAAAATAGTTTCTTGGGCTTGGCCAAGGCCACCAAAGTTGATTTTTTAATTTTTCAACTTTTTATGGATATTTTTTATGAATTTTTCAAAAATAAATTGAAAAAGACCGATAAAAAATCAAGTGTCAACAATGCATAATCATTAAAAAAAGAAAATTTTGAAGAATTAGTTCGCCTAATTTTCCCGTCTTCTACTCGATACACACTCATCTCCTCTCAGTCAATGGTCACATCTTGCCTTCGCACCACAGCTCTGACTCGGTGCTCGCTCCCCTTGTTTTCGCCTCTCTGGTTGCTCCTCTTGCAGTCCTGCTTATTGCTCATTGGCGTCATCGCTCATCTCGCGTCTCGAGGAGAATGATGCAGGAGCATAATGTTGTTTCAACTATTTTAATTGTTTTTCTTTCTAATATACTCTTTTCCCATTATTTTATAGTTGTAAGTACTCATGTGATGGTTGTACAATAGTCATATGTATATTTTATTAGGTCGGATAATTAAGATTGAAAGTTGTTTACTTAGATACAAGGGTTAAATTTCTATAGGTAGCTAGGGACCGGACCGAACCACAGGTCTCGGTCTATTCTGGTCTTGGTCTATTCCGGTCTTGATTCGGTCCTTGGTCCAAAAAATTTGGGGACCGGGACTACGGATCCAGTCCTCGCTTCCATATCGGGACCAAATTAGCCCGGGCCATGAATAACCCTAATTATAGTTTCATGTCCAAATGTTTTCCTTAGATCAAAGGATAAACCCATATGATAGGTTATGAATCCGTTTCAAATAAAGCTCCACGTAAGCTCTAGTGGAGATCTTAATTGATGTGAATATATATCTTGTTCTAATTTCTACGTGTTATTCCTGTCGAAAAAAATTCAGGTCGACATCACATTTAGAATAATATGAGAAATATAGTCTTACACCCATATGATTCAACATAATATACATATCACGATGAAGGGAACTAAGTAAAACTGGGAAAGGCATCATTTAAATTTTTTATAACTTGTTTCCGTCAATGAAGTATTAAATTAAATAACAATTAAACATGTGCATGGTAAGAGTTCCCTATAAAGTTAGGTCCTGTTGGAGCAGTGAGTAATCCGTTGCAAAGAAGACAATTTGCTTGGGAAAATCAATGATTCTTTCGATGACGGGAACCAATTCAACCCAGGAAAGGCATCAACTAAACTTGTGATAACTGCACTCAGACAATGAAGGGATGAGTTAATTACTAATTAAGCAAGTGCTTAAGAAGTGTCCGTAGAAAAGAAAACGGAGGTCCCCTCGGAACAGTCAATCAAAATACATATTTCCGGTTCGCATGCGTCCGATTCATCCCAAAAGCTGTGCAATTTGCCCAAGTAACATGTGCTTTCGACATGTGAGCCTTCCGTGCAAAGCGCGGGGCTCCATTCTACTCCTAGATAGAACCACCATCCGCCACAAATTGTCTCAAGTTGTTTCAAAAATTGGTCCTAAAGCCCAAAAAAAAAAAAACCCTCTAATTTTAGCATTTGTATCAATTATATTCAAAAAGATTTATCTCATAAAAAACCTCAAACTTTTACTTTTGCCTCAATTCTAACGGTCTCATACAAAAAAAAAACCCTCAACTTGAACATTTGCCCTAATTATATTCGAATTTTTTTTTTCACGAAAAACCCCAAAATTTTATTTTTATCCCAATTCTATCACCGTCAGTCTTCCGTCCATAATCACTATTAGTTAATCTAACGTCGCTTGAATTCTTTCACGGAACTTACCAATGAATCTTCGAAATTTAGAGACAATATATTTTAGAGATCACGAGATTCTGGATCATTCGTCTAAATATCTCCATGTTTGGATTGTTGAATGTGTCAGAAAATACGAAATGCACCGTCTTGAGTGACTTTGTATCTCTCGGCACTATGTAGGGGAAGCAAATAATAGAAGAGAAGTTTGAATTTTTTTTCATGTCCAATATCTAGGAAAACCCTCATCTATAGCATATACACCAATTATATCTATTTTTTTTTTATCTTCTACAAAATACTAACTTTTTCTTTTATCTTAATTCTTTCACCGTTATCCTAATTCATAATGATCATTATTTAATCATACGTGGTTTGAATTTTCTCACTGAATTTACCAATGAATTTTTGAAATTTAGAAACAATGGGCTTTAGAGACGACTAGATTTTATATAGTTTGTCAAAGTATCCCCATTTTAGGCCATTCTTTGGGTTGTGGGATGTAGAAGAGAATACGAAACGTGTTGCATTGAGTGACAATATATCTCTCGAGAATATATACTAGAAGCAAATAATAGAAAATGAGTTTACGATTTTTTCTTGTCAGCTTTGCTGAAATATAATTTGTTAATGACGTGATAATGCCATCTAAGATTAACTAATGGTGATTATAGGCGGAAGGCTAACAGCAGTAGAATTGGAATAAAAGTACAAGTTGAAAGTTTTTTATAAGATAAAAGATAATTTTGGATATAATATGAGACATACACTAAAGTTGAGGGTTTCTTTGGTGTTAGACTAGTAAAAGTAGGACAAAAGTAAAAGTTTGGGGTATAATTAGGATAAAAATAGAAGTTTGAGGGTTTTTACAAGACAAAAAAAAATGGGTATAATTGTCACAAATGCTAAAATTGAAGGCTTTTTGGGGTATTCGGCCCTAAAATTTGATCCCAATTCACTGAAGGCATCAAGTAATTAAGCATTAATTTGTTTACTGCAATTTGAGGACCGAGGTCCCAAGAAGGCAAAGACGATTCTTAGCATGTGGCTAATACTGCTCTCTGTCATTTAATTATCACCTAATCACCTCTCGATCGTTCCAACTGGCCCTTTGATTGACGGGGTACATAGCAAAATTGTAATATTCCGATTGCGAAGGGAAAAAAAAGAAGGAATTCAGTTCTATTGTTTGACAAATTTGTAGTACAGTTTGAAAATTCTAATTAATACAGGTAGAATAGTTTAGCTGGAAGTTGATTGTAATTTTGCGAACAATGTTGGCAACTTGCAAACATTAATGCAATAGTGAGTTATCAATATCGTTAGAAATTGACCATTAAAAAAAATTAGCAGTGAAGAGAGCAAATATCCGGTAAGATTAATGATTTAGCAAACGAGATCCACTTTTACGGGAGTCATCAGAGTAGGGAATGCGGTAAGTTTTCTATTTGTGCAGGAGTTTATCATTCAAAACAAAAATACTGAGTTACGAGTGAAATTTATCGCTTACCTGCGTATGTTTGCTTTTTATGTATTACTGGGGGAGTAAGGAATTTACCAACTTCATATATATTGTAATTTACTGTTACGTAGAAATTCATCACTTAAAAGAAAACTCGGTAATGAAATTAGAAATTTAGCCTTTATTATTTTTATTTTTTTTGATAACCCAGGGAACCCCCGCACGGCCGACAGTCGAGGAGTAAACCCTAGAGGCGACACGTGCTAGCCACCACACACGTGGCACCGGTTAAGTCACCCTGCGGCGCCTGGGATTCGAACACTCAACTTTTTGCGAGAGAAAGAGTGCGCGCTCCAGCAGCACTACCCAGGCGGGTGGTGAAATTTAGCCTTTGTTTGATTCGTGAAAAATTAATAATTTCAAAAATATTTCCTAAAAATAATCATTTGTATCACTAGAAAATAATCAGTAAATGGAAATTATTTTGATTATCAACAACAGTTCATGCCCAAATTTTTTTGCAAACAATGAAAATATTTTTCGTTCATCCTCTTTGTGAGTGACATAAGCGATTATTTTTATAAGAATATTTTTCAGACCATTTGTTTCACAGCCTTATAGTTAAAATTATTAACTTACTAGCATAGATTCGCTTACAAGTCAGGGAGTTACCAATAAAGTAAGGAATTTATCGCTAAGATGTAAGTTATATCTTCATAAAATAAGTAACTTACCAATGTAGGTCCGCTTTAATGGCAGTAAGATAACAACAAATGGTCTGAAAATCTTACATCTGCCTATCCGCCCCTCTGTTGGTTGATATTTTTCTGAAGTTCATGAGGCATTGCTGTCGTATGTCAATCCTTCAACAAATTAGAAGTTGGAAGGATACAGATCCAGAGTCCCAAGCTGCCTGAACTATCAAGTGCAATAATTACAAATTGCAACCTTCATGAACTGCATCATTTCAAATAGCAACTTCAAAAACTGAAAAACAATCACAGAGAAAGGCATTAACAACTCCTACGATCTGGGGGAGCAAATGCACTCATGTTTGTAATTTTGTCAACATTTGCTTTTATTGCAGAATGTGCATGTCTGGATTGTCTCTTTCTCACGGACCGGTCCAGGATAATAGCTTCCACAATTATTTTGGCCCATCACGTGTACTAAGCAACGGAGATGGCGACGAGGAAGAAATTATACTTTCTTTCTTTCTTTTTTAACTAAATTGTTCGGATCAACTTGCGCATGCCTCGACTATTTCTCGAGAGAGATCAACACAGTAACCCACGGTCATGGCTCCCCACTTAAATTAAGGTGCTCGACTCGGGAATCGAACTTAAGATCATTACGCGTAACCGCACAATCTCAAGTGCGTATAATCAACTGAGCTACTCATGAGTGGGTAAAGAAATCATACTTTGTGATCGTTTAATTTGATTATTATTTTTTTGGGGTTTTATCGCTCACATATACATATCCGAGTTGTGACGTTGAGACCTGGCGAGGTGTTGTCATGGAAGCCCCCTTTTATTGCTGGGAGACACCTCCACAAGCTCTGAATCTCTATCTACGTTCGACGGATATATTAACTGGGATCACTTCAGTCACTTCGTGATCGTTGTTTTTTTTCCCCTTCTTGCTATTTGTCTTTATCCGTTATTATTTGGCAAAAGTACATCAGAAATGTCAATATTTATGTACGGAGATTATTTTAGTGCAATTTTTTTTTATCACTTAAGTGCCAAATCGAAAAAAAAAATAATAATCACTTAAGTGCCAAGTTGAAAAAAAAATGATCACAAAAAAATGATTACTTCAGTGCCAAGTGATCCTTTTTCGCTGGAATTGGTGCTAAAGTGATCATTTTATGGATCACTTAAATGTCAATTTTTCTAAAAAAGGATCACTTAAGTGCCAATTCCGGCGACTTGGTATTTAAGTGATAAAAATATATTGGCACCAAAGTGATCTTTGTACGCAAATATTGGCACTTCTGTTGTACTTCTGTCGTTCTTGTTCTGTTGCAACAAATGGGCAAAAAGGAACAAGAAATATGAAGTGCCCCTGTTTTCCTTTTCTATGGATTTCAATTTCCATTGCAGAAACAAGAACCTGCGACCATGGAATTTTCTTTTGTGTGTGTGATAAAAAACGAAATATTGTCATTGATTAGTAGAACTAGAAGAAAAACAATGATTAACATCTAAACATAACAAATTCCAAAGGGTTTGGGGGGTTTAGAGAGCGGGGATGGACCCTAATCTATAACGCCATAAAATGCAAATCGAAACTCTGTACTTGGATACTTAATTAACTAATGCAAACAATCTCATGATCGTGGCGAACATTTACCTCAAGGGCTACCAAAACTGACATTTGAATCGTTGACAAACAGCCTTTTGGCATCAAGTCAGCAACTGTCTTAGCTATCAAGATACATTCTCTCTAGAACAAAAGAATCTCGAATGTTAGGATGTTCAATCTTTGGCGCTAGGAATCACATGATCATGGTTGGTACATTTCTCAAGTTCATAAGGACATTGTTGTCTGAGTGTCAATCCTTCAACAAAATAGGAGTTGGAAGGATACAGATCCACAGTCTCAAGCTGCCTGAACTATCAACTACAGTAATTACAAATTTCAACCTTCATGAACTGCATCAATCTTCAAAAACTGAAAAAACAATCATTAAGCGAGGCATTTAACAACTCCTGCAGCTCAGGGCTACATCATGATATACAACTTCTTGTCCCTTAAGTTGATTAGCACTGAATCATGCCACAAAGCTGCCAATGAGGAATCATCATCTCTCATGGTAGTCATGATACCAAAACTCTCACAAAGCAAGATCAACGTCCAGCTTTGGCTTCATCCGGATGATGGAACGAACAGTCCATATTACACAGCCACGTCATTCATGATCTCACATCAGAGCCTCCTGCAAACGTGGTTCCCTTCAGTTTACACTTCCCAGATCAAAATGACATCCTTTCATTCATCCTAGCTTGGCATGACATAGTATATCTTGCTATTTCGAAGATCCAGAAGGAGCATCAGCATATTGCATGGCATAAAAAATCTAATGCCTGAATGCACATAACATAAAATCAGAAGATAAATTTTCCAGACAGGATGAACTTAATCGATTTTCAGCCCTTGGTCAGATTTTAGTCATTTGACATGTAAATATGATCAAGCAATCCAAAATGGCCAGAAATATAGCAGTGAATAGAAAAATCCAAACATTAAAAACAGTTGATTCTTCAGGCTTAGCATCCTCGTGGATAAAATGAAATGGAAAGAATTTGGACAAGGGAGTAAAACAGAACCAAATAGATTTCAAGGGAGGAAGCAAATCATTCTTCAAAAGTATTACTTCGAGACAACTACAAATCAAATTAGCTTGGGATAGTCATTGATAGCTTATCCAGGATGAACAATCTTACTTGATGGCTCAGCTTCCCCGTTCCTTGAATCACGTAAGAGAAGGAAAACAATGCTCTTTTGTAACTAAATATTATCAAATTTAACCTAAAACAGACAAAAAGAAAAACAATTTTATCGACTTTTTTTTTATATAATCAAGGTGTCTGGGCCTGCTTGCGTACACCTCGATTATTCCTCGGGGAAGACTAGCACAACAACCCACCGCCATGGTCCTCCACTTAAATCACATGTGCTCATTTGGGGAATCGAACCTATGACCAATGCGTCTAACCACACAATCCCAAGTGCGCCCCAACCAACTGAGCTACCCATGAGTGAGTATTTTCCTCCCCTTTTTTTTTTTAGAAAATTTGAAATTTTGGGTATTAAGTATTGTAGGCACAAAATTCAATAGACAAATTAAAGAAACGAACTAGCAAACCCGGTTGATTAAAAACTTCCAATGTAAAGGAAAATATTTCTTTTTTCTTCTATTGAAGTGTGATTGGTTTGTAAAACTAAGGTTTTCAATCCATCATTTTGCACCCTTGTTTTTTATAACTAATATCCATCTTTCTTTCTTTCTTTCTTTTTTTATAAGATGTTAGACCTCCTTCCTCCTGCTTATGTTGCTAATACCAACATTTTCAGTTGACAAGAATTAATTTCGTTACCAAAGAAGTTCGTAACTTACTAATTACATTAAAATTTTTGTAAATATATTAAGGAGCTACACCTAAAAGTTTTGAAAAAAGTTGGTCATTAACTAATTTATTGAGATGTTGGTAAAGTCATTTTAAGGTTTAACCACGCTTTGTGAAAGTTGAAAAATATTGGTACAACGCATTTCGGGGAGAACTAGCTAGTTCTGGGTTTGAGTGGCATTTCACCCTTAACCACAACTCATCCGCTGATTCTTCAACATCAGTCGGTTCGGACCTCCACTTAGTTTCACCCAAGCTTCATGCAAAAGGTTTGGTTAAGATATGCCAGATTCCACCAAGTATACAAATGGAACCTAACCATACACGCTCTCCAATTATATCTTCCAAATCGTCCACACTAACAATCCATCCTTTCCCTCCAAAAGGAGATTTTAGTAAATAACCAAATATAACACTTGGGCTAAGGGTCAAATTGATAATTTTTCTTACATCTCCCCCTCCCGAAGCCCAGGTATCATATACACCTCCAAAATAAAGAGCCTTGAATACTAGAAGAAAAGCACCTATACCTAACAAGTTTAAGTGAATACCCAAAATCGTGGTCATTTTATTTCTATCTTTCCATACA
This sequence comes from Rhodomyrtus tomentosa, assembly GCA_028455895.1. Taxonomy (NCBI): domain Eukaryota; kingdom Viridiplantae; phylum Streptophyta; class Magnoliopsida; order Myrtales; family Myrtaceae; genus Rhodomyrtus; species Rhodomyrtus tomentosa. The sequence continues at coordinate 42,384,987 of JAPCWY010000004.1, forward strand.
TAACCAAAGAATGGAAAATATTCTTCAAGAGTCTTAGGGCCCAGAAGTGAATGATAAATACCATCAAAGCCTGATACTGCAGACGAAGTTAAGTGAAGTACTCCAGATACAAAATATGGAAAATTGCCTATAACTGATTTATTAAAGCGAATTTGCCTTGTAAATTTACCATCAAATGCTCCCATGATCCACAGAAGCATCGTGTCAACTTCTCAAAGACGAAGACCACAATAGAGCGGGCTATCAAGAAAAAATGGTGTAAGTCAAGTAGGAAATGCTGACGAAATTGAAAATGAACAGTGTGACGTGATTTATTTACCTTTGAAAGTTCGATAGATGTGGACAAGTTGCAGAGGCCTTGCAGTTGAATCCCTGATTATTCCGATGTTCGCTTCTCCCAATCTCCCCAGCGGGATTCTTTTATTTTAGGAAAGCACGAGCGGTCTGGTATATTGAGGGATGTGCAATCGTGGTTATTCCAACTTTCCAAATTTGTCAAACTCGCAAGGCCTTTGATTTCGACTAGATTGCTGCAACATCTAGTGCTTAATCGCTTCAGATGTGTTGCTGATTTCGAAAGGTCCAGGCTTCTAAGGGACTTACAGTTCCGTATTCTCAGCATTTCCAAGTTTTTCAATCCGACCAGGCTTAGATCGTCATTCCACAGTGGAGCACCTGGCTGGTGGAAATCAATGGTTAAGCGTCTCAAAGACTCCAGACGCTCAAGGCCCTCAAGGTTGGACAACTTCATCCATCCAGATACTTTTAGTTCTTCCAAGGATCTTAATGCTTGCAGGCCCTCGATCTTTGTCAGCCCACTGCACTTCTTGAGATATAATTCTGACAAGTATCTCAAACTTGACAAGCTTGCCAACTGTTCCAACTTACGACAGCTGTCGACTCGGAGCATCAATAATCCTGAGGGAAGCTTTGGCATGGATTCCAGCGATCCGCAGCGCTTGACAGTGAGTTCTTTTAGATGGATTAGGTGAGAAAGTCGAGGCAATGTGCGATGCTGACAGGTGACTTTCAAAACCGCTAGACTGACAGGGAGTTCTGGCAGCGACCGAAGTTCCTCACAACAAGTTAAATCAAGGTGTTGCAGAGAAAGCATCTTACCAATGCTTTGCGGCAGTGATCGAAGCATCGTGCAGCTACTTAAATCAAGTTCTTGAAGACGAGAAAGCTTATCCATTGTGTCAGGGAAGCCAGAAATAGACGTCGAACTTAAATTGAGGATTCTCAGTGAAGACATCCCATCTATTGGAATTCCCCCTCCCAGTCTCTTGCACGATGAGGCATGTAATTCTTCAAGTTTGCCCAATTTATGAATGGTACTAGGTAAAGTTGTCAAATTCGCACAGCGACGAATATTCAAAGTTTTCAAGTTTTTCAAATCCCCAATGGTATCAGGCAACTCCGAAATGCCTGTTACTGATAAGTCCAATTCGGTCAGCCGTTCTAACCAGCCAATTGAATCGGGGATACGATTCTCTACGGGAACATCACCATTACCATTTGGAAACCTCAGTGTGTTGTGTAACAACAAGTGCTGCAATTTCACAAGAGATCCGATGCTTTTCGGAAGTTTATCTAATTTGTGGCAATGTCCCAATAAGAGGGATGACAAATTTACCAGACCGCCAATTGAGTCAGGAAGTCCCTCCAATGAGTAGCAATCAGAGGCATCAAGCGTCTCCAGCTTCTTCAAACGACCTATCAGTGGGGGAAGTTCCCTTATGGCAGTCATGCATATTATAAGTTCCTTCAGTTCTTCCAATTCGCACATTTCTTCAGGTAACTGTTTGAGTTTCTGACATGACCGCAAGTTCAAACGAACGAGGCCCTTCACTCCTCCCAGTTCTGGGGGAATCACAGTCAATTGACCGCAGCCCACGGCACTAAGCATCTTCAGCTTCTTCAGATATCCTATACATCCAGGGAATTTTTCTATGGGAGTCCTGTCTACGACAAGTTCCTCCAAATTTTTCATTTCACCCAATACAGGGTCGGGTAGCTTCTCGAGCTTTCGACAGTCCCTCAAGTTCAAAGAAATGAGGCACTTGACATCTCCAATAGAAGGGCCGATTACCTCCAAATTCTGACAATTTTCAAGGGTTAGCATCTCTAAGCTTTTAAATCTAGAGAGGTCAGGGGTCCTCTCTAGCTTGGAGCACGCCGAAAGATTGAGAACTTTCAACCTCTCCATCTACAAGAAAGAAACATGTTCCAAAATTAGCTATTGGACAAGAATGATTTTATCATCAAATGTAACAAAAAGAGAAAACGTTTCCTTATCTTTACCTTGATTGAATTCCATCCTCGCCATTCTTCACTAATAAAACCACCTGATAAATCAAGTATTAGTAATTTTTCCAAATTAACATTGGTCGCCTTGAAGAAATCAGGACACATCTCCCATTCTAGCCATCTCAATTCAGACAGTGAACCCTTGAAATTTCCGACAAAATTCACTTTACTCAGATGAAGGAACTTCAGGTAAGGCATTCTTTTAAAGCTCTCTTCCGCAAAGAACATTTTCGATCCATTTTCGTCCAGACGTAATGCCTCAATATTTCTATGTTCCTCCTACAAAAAGGAAAAAAAGAAAAAGTGAGGGTAATAAATATCAGCACAGGACATTCCCTGATCTTGACATGAATAGAGTATCATTAAACAAGGAATAGCATTTGGACAAGAACAAACAAGTATTGAAATTGAATACTGTACCACGTGTAGAATTGATTATCAATTATTCCCCCCACCTAACTATATATGGTGTCCCTTGCAATATGTGAGAACCGTTGCACTTTTGGACAAGAACAAAGGATCTAACCGTATTTATTACTAGCATTTGCGCATTCATAAAGCATGACAAACTTATTTCCTCTCCTAACTTATTTCATCTTCATGAAATACGCAACTAACTAAGAGAAAAATAATTGAGAAATTTTTTTTTAAAAAATTGGTTATTAGTATTTAAAAAAAAAAAAACACTTTTGGACAATAAAAATACACATTATTTAGGGCACAAAAGCCTATAAAGTTAGGTTAACAAAAAGTTAATACTGCTCAAACACGTTAATGAGGTGCATCTGTATTGAGAATTTCATTAGTCTCTCGTCTTTTACCTTTTGGGTATTGTCCTTTCTTATACCCTTTTACAATTCCTTATGGGTCTCCCCCTATTTCCTAGATTATCTCTTTTTCTGCATATTGCGCGACCAAAAAGTTTCGAGAAAACCACAGATTGCTAGGGTAGAAAGAAATTGAGGAAGGGAAGTTGAACTTGAATTTTAAGTTTGGAATTCAAGCTCGAAAAGATCAACACTAATCCTAAGATGAGCGCACTAGTCAATCAGCCATCATATTGCATTTCCGGCAGTAAGCATGCATAAGTAATCCTAGAAAACAAATTATAGAAATTATTTGTACATCACTACATAAGATCTTATTACTTCAAATCGAATAAATTGTTAAGTCCATAGCCAATAGTTATTAGGTGCAAACACTTTTAACTGAAATCTATGTCTCCCCCCCCCCCCCCTCAAAAAGATTCTGGAAAGTGAAATTCTATATTGCAAGTGCAAGTCGACGTTCAAAGTAGAACCTGCATATATTTGATGATGATCTTTTTATTTGGTAAATATATAAATTAATAGGCATAAAATTATATAAAAAAAAGTTTATGCGTTTTATAGTATTTTATGATATTGTCTTACTTAAATTATGTATGAATAAGTAATTCTCCAAACTTTTGTAAGAAGTATTCCAAAACTGCTAGAAAATGATGTTAAGACAGCAAAAGAGCAACATAGATAGAGCTAATAATATACAATTTTAACACGTCCTTTATGAGCCTCTTAATTAGCATCAAGATATGACACGCGTGCAAATATTTTCATGAGCTAAAGGCCAAAATTGGATGTCGCTTTTACCAACAACATGCTCTGACCATGTTGACACTGGTCAAAGATCTCGAATAAGACAACAATAGGAACAATAATATGAGGGACCACCATTAGAGAACATGGGAGAGGCCAAAAGTAGACACATATCGTTACCTTGCTTCGTTGAATTGATTCAGCTTCCCCATCCCATAGTCTGCTACGTTTCCAAAGCTTTTTATCTGCTGGACGGGCGATAGCTCTACCTAAATCTCTCAAGTGATCATGCATTCTCAACTCATTACTATCATCATCAATTATTAACGAACGGTTAATCAGTGCTTCCAATCCGGTTGTTGGGAAATATTCCAGATCATCCCAAAATTGTGTGGCAATTCTTTTGTCAATTCCAACAAAAAAACACGCTATGTCCAAAAACATTTGTTGTTCCTCATGTCCTAATGAATCGTAACTTATCCTCAAAATTTTTTGTACATCCTCATTAGGCACCTTCTTCAATTTCTCCAACATTTCCCTCCATGTGCTTATATCTTTGCCTTTGAGAAGTGAGCCTACAATCACGAGAGCTAAGGGAAGCCCTCCTGTGGTGTCTACAATTTTAATAGAAGGAGCCACAAATTCTTCTGAAGGTTGTTTCGTGCCAAATGCATGTCTATTAAACAGAATCAAAGAGTCTGTGGGATTCAATTTTTGGAGTTCATGCTCTTTGTATTCAGACTTGAAGAGTGACTTATCTCGACATGTAATAAAGATTCTACTTCCCGACCCGCAATTACTAACACCAATCAATTTATCAAGGTGATCTTGACTATCTACATCGTCAAGAACAACAAGTACCTTCTTTCCTTCGGCAGCCTGTTGGATCTTTCCAATCCCTATATCAGGATGACGCACCAGACATTCATAACTTTTTGTTAAATCGGAGACTAGAAGAGATTGAACATACTGCATATCCTTACTTTTAATTATTTTTCTAATGTCCCTGAGAAAACCGTGCCACTGAAATTTGTCAAAAAGCTTATCATAGATGTTCGTAACTAGAGCTGTCTTACCGACACCGCCGATCCCATGAATCACAATAATTCGAGTTTCGGGAAAAGTAACATCCGCCAAATTCATAACCTTAGCCACGTGAGCATCAAAACCAACCAAGTCCACGGGAACATATGCTGGAAAATCACGTTGCATGTGGCACCTTATTGTTTCCACGAGTTCTTCTACTAATTTCCCTTCATCCCTGTCAAACAACGCAACATATGAGAACTTATTAATGGCTCCACAAAACATAGATTAAGGATGATAAAATAGAAAAATTCTTGCTCCGACAAGGATCTGTAAAACAAGGTAAACCACGTACCCACTATAATCTTGCTCTGAGTTCTTTACTTGAAGTTTAAGAGCTTCTTCGAGCGCTTTCTTCGCTTCTATTTTGAACTCGTCGCTAAATCTTGTATTGCTGTGGAAGGCAGCTCCGAATGGCCCCTGCATGTTGCTCACGTCACTGGTTTTCACCTTGTAAAGCACGGGCAAGACTATTTGTCCTGTGTCCTTACGGCGCTTCATTATGCGAATGAGCTCGCGGAGGCACCATTTGCTGCCAGCATACTGTTCCGAGATAACTGGGATTAAAACCTTAGAGTGGTCGATTGCACTAGAAAGACCAGCACTAAACGGTTCGCCCATGCGGAGGTCGTCACGATCTATGAACACGAAGTTCGGATGGAAAGGCAGGCCCACATCTAGGAGTCTGCGGTAGAGGTAATTGGTGAAGCCTTTGCCACTATCAGCGCTTCTATAGCTCAAGAATACGTAGAAATTGTTTCCAATGGCAGAGGTGGGCGGAGCAGATGGCCCAGAATCACCCATGTTGCTCTTTCAAACCAGGGTGGGAAAGCACAGTGATTATCTTCTCGATTAGGAAGCTGACTCGACTATTTGGGATAGGTTTGAGCAGGAAATGATTACTGGACTATCTCTTTACCACATTTATGGCGTCGCTGGTAGAAGGAGGAAGAAGAGGAAAGCAGGAGGCAAGGCATGATTACTCGACTATTCTGTATATTTTAATCTCACTCAGTACGTTGGTCGTTTCATATATTCCATGTGTTCACTTTGAATTTGGAGATATCTTAATATTAAGATTTTTGTGACAAGATTACCGTTACTCAAATTAGACTGTCCAAACGAAAATGGATGATAAAAAATGGATCACGTTATTTGTTGAGGGGGAGGAAAAAAATTGAAGCGGAAATTTTTTTGAGCTTTGAAAATTTTTAAATCCCAACCCTGTTTCATATCAGGCTGTTCATTTTCATTTGAACGGACTGATTTGAGTAAATGATATGCATGTTGCGAGAACCAATTATAAGGAGATCTGGAACCTTCAAATTGACTAAAAACAAATCCCTCAGCCCATTGCCTTCTTGTGGTCCACAGTCGCTCTCCATTTTCCTTGACAACCGGCGCATTGTTGCCCCCGCATAAGTCACCAATTTTGTCACGAATTGAGATTTGCGCACGCATGGATCCAACTTATAAACTAAGTCACGAATTGGGCGTTACACTTGACATACGTGCCTCTCCCAATTTTGTCCGGCTGTCGTCAGTGACCCCATTAAGGGTGCTCCCTAAAGATGCACATGATAACAATTTTGCTCTTAAAAATCAAGTTTTGATCAGAAGTTAATTTTTTTACATCTGACTCAGAGCATAAGTAAATATTTTTGTTATTTCTTCAAGCGACTTCAAAATTATTTTTAAAGTAAAAAATGTTCCACATATAGAAAAGTGAAGTTACATATGTAACCTTACGAATTTTTGCTCTAAAAATTGCATTACCAAGTGAAATTTTTATTCCAATTTTGAATTAGAAATTCTACGTAAAAAAAAATGTGATCATGCGCGCCGAAGCAATCAACCGAGGGAATCTTACGTTTTCCTCCAACTTTTCAGGTGTCACTTTGGACATCTCGGCATTTGTACCGTCTCGTTAAATGGATTCGGATGCAACATACTCCCGTGGGAGGGGGATTTCTACTTGAGTGAATGACCTTCCGTCACGCACGAGCCTTGTAAAAAAAGAAAAAAGGCCAGATAAAATATGCCTTTTACACCATGGACAGTGAATAAAATTAAATTTATTCGTCCCACGATCGGATAAAGCCAGTTCCTTGCATTATCACATGAAAGAGTAATAGTGAAAGATATATCCCAGCATTTATTATTTCGACAAATTCGAGTCAACACGTCGCGGTTCTACCTTCCATTTCTAGGATTTTTCTTTTCTTTCTCCTTTTAACATTCGTAATTCCTTTATTTAACATAGAATTTACTATTTAATGATTAACTCTCCCCCATCTAAGGATGTTCATCTAGAATTTATTAGATGTATTTCGAAGCATGAATTCAAAATTAAACTCAGGCTCTGTATCCACTTCCAATTTTGTTCATGATCTGACCAAGAACTTGAATTGTTAAGAGAGTTAAAGCGCGAGAGAAATCAAAATAATAAAGGGTGAACATCAATTCTTACTTAGGTTACTACCACGAAAAATTTTGAACTGGTACGTTTATAACAGATTTGCTCCAAACTAATTTTTGACCACCCAAAACTCTAAATTAGTATACTTGTAATAAATTTACTATCTATTAACTTTCATTGAATTTCACCGTTAAATTGCTAAGTTAGATTAACGTGGCAGTATGCTTTAGGATTTTTATCATTTGTTTGTCACAGATATACCACTTTGAAATTTTTCATGGTTTTGATGGAGGCTAATGGAGGTAAAACTTTCAAAAGTGTACCAATTTAAAATTTTATAGTAAAACATTACTTTGGAGTAAATCTACAATGAGTGCATCAATTTAAATTTTTTCTTGATCAAACAATTTATTTTGGATAAATATATCACAAATGTACCGGTTATAGTAAAATAAATAGTTCAAGGTAAATTTATATAGATATATCAATTTGAAGTTTTGTTTTTCTTTTTCGTGGTGTCAATCCCTTTTTAGTTTACCCAAAATGTATAGATATAATAATTTGTAGTTTTCATGGTATTGAGCTTTTTTAGTTTACCCGAAATTGTCCAATGGGCCCAAAACCACCTCGACTGATTCCCCAGACTACCCTTGCCGCCTCCACAAATTACGAGGAAGCTAGCGACAAGGAAGACGCGTGTTTTGTTTGTTGGCAATGCTGACACGACGTTCAAAATCTATCAAAAGCAGGCTCCACCCTGTAATGGACCACACTCAAGGTGCCACGCATTTGGAGAAGGTATTGGGTGGGCCGGGTGCAGTGCACCCGACCCAATCAAGAGGGGACATGTGTAATCTCTCTCTCTCTCTCTCATCACCAAGAGGGGACATGTGTCCCCTCCTGATTGGGTCGGGTGCATTGCACCAGACCCACCTAAAATTTTTTCCACGCATCCGCAATTCTACAGGAGGCTGCACCCTATGATGGACAACACTCAAGATGCCATGCCTAACGATTCGGGAAAAAAAAAATCTTAAACTTTAGGTTCAATATCAAATTTATGTCAAACCTTTTTTGTCTAAGAAAAAGTTATAAATTTTTGTCATAGTCTCAAATCTGCCTCATTAGATCTTTGTCCACCAATCGGCAGTTAATCGTCCCTAATTTTCATATTTTAGAATGGTTTCATATTTTTCCTAAGAAAAAGTCATACTTTAAATTGACAACATGAAAATGCCATATCAAGTTGGGACTAAACTATAGGTTAGATTTGAGAATACATTGAAAATTTGTTATTTTCTTTAGATAAATCAGCGTTCGAGGAAGATTTGGGACTGCACTCAAAATTTAGGGCCTTCTACTAGATAAAAAAGAGAGTTCGGAAAAGACTTGGGACTGGATCTAACATACGGGGACTTTTTTTTAGATTAAAAAAAAGTTTAGGGATGATTTGAAACTGAATCTAAAGTCATGGATTTTTTAGAAAGTTAGGCCAAAATAAATATCACTCGATAAAAATTCTTCTAGGGGGGCCGGAGACAAATTCCGCGACGACTATTCAACTTCACAGAAGCCGCATTATAACACCCGATTCGTTCGGTAACTATGCTGTCCTTTCCACTTCGCAACTCTTGTTCACTCACTCTTGATTGGAATATGCTTAAGTTTGCGATGTTCCACTTGCTCCTGCTCTCCATCACAAATTTCAGCACCCCATGTTGCTCCCTTCCTTCGTTGAAGAACGCAATCAGTTTAGGGTTTGAAGAAAAGAAAATAAATTTAACCCCAATTCGTTAATAGTTGGGCAACTCACACATAAACGATTTGATTTCGCTTTATCCGTGAGGCATGTCAGACGGTTAATATTAAAATAATGTTCGGTCGAATTTTTCAATCACACGAGTGATTTAGTTTAATGGGTTAATATCATGGAAATCTCTAAATTGGTACATTTGTGACAAATTTACCCAAGCTATTTTTTTTTATCGTGAAAAACTTCAAATTGATACATCTACGATAAATTAACCTCAAACTATTTTTTTTATCAACAAAAACTCTAAACTGGTAGATATGTGATAAATTTATCCTAAAATAACTCGTTTTACCACGAAGTACCTCAAACTGGTACACTTATGACAAATTTACCCTCTGTTAAATTAAGTTAATATCATGAAAATTTACAAATTGATAAACTTATAAAAACCCCAAAATGGTATATCCGTCAACTGTCACGTGTCACAAACTTAGCAATTTGATAGTTAAATTTAGCAAAAATTAATTGAGGGTGAATTTCTCACAAATGTACCAATTTGGGTAAATTTATCATAAGTGTATCGATTTGGGTTTTTTATGGTTAAAAAAAATAGTTTTGGGTAAATTTATCACAGGTTTACCATTTTGAAATTTTTCGTGGTATTAATCTTTATTTAATTGATATGTTAGTTATACAAAATATGTCAAGGAGTATCTAAAATCTTAAGCTATTATGTAAAAATAAGTAAAGTCATAATTTTTTTTTAGAAATTTATAAGAGGCAATTTTCCTAAATTGTGTTATATATAAAGAGTGTTTCAGCAATATGAATCGATTCAGGTATGAGCCACTAAATTTGCATTACTATAAATTGGTCATCAACTAGTTAATGGTTTATTTGGGTTGGTTCATTTATGACCCAACCCAAACTCGACTCGATCTACTCGTTTGATAGATTTATTGGCAAGTGGCAACTACGATATAGACAAATTGATATTTCCATGAGGGGAGTTATCGGGATCTCAGTTCGTAGAATTTGGGAAATAGTTGGGCGTCTCAAGCAGGACGAAGGTAGCAAATGTTGAAGTACTACAAATCGAAGTTGGATACTCACATTGATCACCTGATTAGTATTTGTACCAAGCCCACATAGTAGGAGGCGTGAAATGGAAGTTTTCTTTGTCCAAAATTGAGAACAGAAAAAGCAGTTCTCCACATATTTTTGAAACAGGAAAGGTCGATCGTTACAATTACCAAACTTCGATCCTTTTTCAAGCGTCAGCGCAAAGTAAATAACTAACCGTTCAAGTAAGAGGCGAAGATGTGGCCCGTCTGACGTTCTATAAGCTATTTGCTCAAGTAGTCCATTTAGGAACATTCTAGGAAAATCACAAAACCTTCCCAAAAAAGTCATTCACATTAAAGACACCTTCAAAGTTGCCATTACGAAAGAAAACTGACCACTGACCATTAAAAAAAAGTTGAGAAAATTAACAGGAAAAAAAACTTATTGTAATTATGCTAATTCGGTCTTAAATATTTTTTTTAAAAAAACTAGTCCTAAATCGTTTGCATTGTACCAATCCAGTTCATCAGGCCAATTTTTTTTCGATCGTCGCTTATAATGTGTCAATTTTATTAGTATATTTAGATTTTTAATATACTTATTTCCTTTTTTATTTCTTATTTTTTATGTTCTCCTTCTTAATTTGTCTCTTCAGGTCATTTCCTTTTTAACTTGTATCTTCCTCTCGCAAATAACACCTTAAAATTTTCAATTTAACATCTCTCTTCTCTCAATATAAGAAGGAAAAAAAAAAGTATCATCTTCACTAATAATTAGAAGTATAATTTCAACATAACTAACTGACGAAGAATGAACTATTATTATGTCTTATTCGACATAACTAGTGATTTGAGTTTGCGAGTAAACTGAATTTTGCGAATTTGGCATTCAGTCAAAACAAGAATAAAATAGAATTATCTTAAACGTTTATCATTATACTATGCATGTGAAGAAGTGAGTTAATTGCTTTTCATTAATGTAAAGTGATGAAGTTCTTGCGAAGAAAATAAAATCTTAATGGACTCGTTTATAAGTTTATGCCATGTGAATTGTGATATAGGATAATTTCGAGTCACTTGATGTCTCGCACGCTCACGTTGATGGTCATAACTTTGGCGGGGACGGGAGGGTGGATCGAGATGCCAAAGTTTCACCCCACAAGAAGAAAAAGACGATTTCCCATTTTAATCCTAAGCTCTAAGAAATTATGCTCTCTTTTCTTTTCTTTTTCTTTTTTATTGGGCAGTTGTCAGCAATTTGCTTTCCATCAACTTATAAATTTTTTAAGAGAACAAAAACCAATAAATTTAATAATGGGACACTCGCGTTCTTACTTCTTTTCTTCGAGTCTTTACATGCTTCCTCTCCATGCATCGAAAAACTTATATTATAGATACCACTTGTTAGGCCGTCTTTCCCTTAATCAATGCTATACTTCCACTTAATGGTCACAGACATGGACAACATTTAAGTTTGAAAAATCTATCCCCATTGGCTTCTAACCATTATCCCTCTAGATTATTGACGTGGAAAATACACTTCAGCAATTGAAAGATATAGAGTTAGAATACGATCGTGGATCCTCTAGATTTCTATAGATAAAGTTGAGCAAATGGAGGAGAAGAAAGAACCCATTTTACTTTCAAGAGAACTCTTCATTAGGGGTGAGCCCCGGACCGGTTTTGGGATAAAAAATTGGGACTTAACTACACTATAAATGTCAAAACTTATGTACAACGCTCACTTCAGTGTCAAAACTCTTAAAGAATCACTTAAATGCCAATTTTTTAAAAACACGATCACTTCAATGTCAAAACTTTCAAAACGATCACTTTAAGTGCTAATTTTTTTTTTGAAAAACACTCACTTTTGTTGCCAACTTCGACGAGCCACATCAACTTAAATATTAATAAAAAAATATGCCATGTTGGACTTCCGGCAAGCCTTGTCAGCTCAAATCAAAGTTGTCACTGAAGTAAACGCTTTTTTTAAAAAAAAATAATGCTTAAGCGATCGTTTTGAAAGTTTTTGCACTAAAGTGAGTGCCATACATAAATTTTGTCACTTGTATTGGACTTTAGCCCAAAAATTGAGAAGTGATCCTGACAGAGTAGGTTTCAGTTTTGGAACCTATTCAACTTGAAATTGCTTACCCCTAATTTGCACACCTTTATTGCTCATCAAGTGGAAGTTCTTGCAATTTCAGGATGATACTTATTCATCGCATAACATCGAAAGTCACAATTGTTTCCTCGATAGTCGATGGAATGGCGCGCTTTGCAGCTTCCGGCGATGTCCAATCCATCTCCAACTTGCTGAATGTCGGCATACTGGGCAAACTTTTCAAGGACATGCATCGTTTGATCTCCACCTCCTTAAAAAAATTCAATTATTTCAAGCTGTTCGACATCTCTCAACACTCCAAAATAAAGTAGCTGAAGATGCCATAGCTTTTTCCCATCTTTTATGGATGGTTGCTTTTGGCAGATGAGAATTGCTGTTGTTACTAACTTTCATTTTGCTTGACTAAGGGATGAGTTGGACACTTCCCAATTGCTTAATATGTCTATTTTTTATGTTCCATACTTCTCACAGTTTCGTTGCTCTACTATTTTTCTGTAACTGCTATTTGCTCGATAGTGAACTAGAATATTTTAATAAAATTAGTAATTTCAAGGTATAAGACAGGAAATTAAAAAAAAAAAAAAAGGAATTGGCTGATCCACTGGAGGTCGGTTCCATGGTCTAATAATGTTGGTTCTTGGTTAAAAAAACTGTGATTCGATCTCGATAGGATACACACCCTGGAACCGCTCACCCACTCTCTCCCATACCAAGTTGACTGCACAAAAATGAAGATTCCGACAGGCGGAGCAAAGCTAACATGGACTTGCTGGTTCATATAATTTAACAAAAAATATTTCATGAAGCATTACATTTTTTCATGTCTTATGTTTTTCTTAGATCAGAGGGTTAACGCGTATTATGGGTTATAAGTCCACTTCAAATAAAACTCCTCGTAAACTCTAGTGTAGATATTAATTGATGTGAATATATATCTTGTTCTAATTTCTACGTGTTATTTTCCTTGAAAAAAATTCAGCTCGACATCACATTGAGAATAATATGAGAAACATAGTCTCACACCCATATAACGCAACATAGTATACATATCACGATGAAGGCAACTAATTAAAACAGGGAAAGGCATCATTTAAATTATGTATAACTTGCTTCCGTCAATGAAGTATTAAGTTAAATAATAATTAAGCATGTGCATGATAAGAGTTTCCTAGAAAGATAGGTTCTCTCGGAGCAGTGAATCTATATATATATATATATATATATTTCGCATGCGTCCAACTCATTCCGAAAACTGTGCTTAGGTCAAGTCCAACTTATTTACGTTTTTCCTCTCCCAGAAAAATTGTGCCAAGGCAAGTTTAACTTACTGAGTCACGTGGGTCTCATCGCAAATTCTGAAGATTCTATCAATAAAGTTGAACACTTTTGACCACATATGTGACAAAACAACATCTAATCACGTGAGTAATCTGTTTCCAAGAAGACAAATTGGCTTGGGAAAGATGAATGATTCTTTCGACGAAGGGTAGAAAAGAAAAACGGAGGTCCCCTCGGAACAGTCAATCAAAATACATATTTCCGGCTCCATGCGTACGATTCATCCCAAAATCCGTGCAATTTGCCTCAGTAACATGTGCTTTAGGCATGTGAGCCTTCCGTGCAAAGCGCGGGCTCCATTCTGGACTACATAGAACCGCCATCCCCCAGTTTCAAAAGTTGATCCCAATTTGTTGAAGGCATCAAGGGATTAAGGGGTTAATTACACTTCAAGTATCATAAGTTGTGTATGCCACTCACTTTACTGCAAAAACTTTCAAATCGATCAATTTAGTGCCAAATTTTTATAACTTCGACCACTTAAGTGTCAATTTCTTAAAAAAAAAAAACGATCACTTTGGTGCCAATTTTGATAAGTCACGTCAGCTCAAATAATAATTAATAAAAATACATATGTCAGATTTTCGACAAGTCGTGTCAGCTTAAGTCGGAATTAATACTAAAATGATCTTTTTAAAAGAAATTGACACTTAAGTTGTCGAAGTTACAAAAACTTGGCACTAAAGTGATTGATTTTAAAGTTTTGGCAATAAAGTGAGCGCCATACATAATCTATGACACTTTTGGTGTCCTTAAGCCGGTGTTTAAGCATTTGTTTGCTGCAAATTGAGGACCAAGGCCCTCAAGAAGGCAAAGACTATTCTTAGCACATCTCTCGATCATTCCATAGTATGATAAATTTGTAGCACAGTTTGAAAATTATAATTAATACGGGTAGAATCTTGTAGCTGGACACCGATCGTAATTTCGCGGACAATGCTAGCAACTTGCAAACATTAATGCGATAGTAAGTTATCAACATCTTTAGAAATTGACCATCAAAAAAAAAAATCTTAGCAGTGAAGAGAGGAAATTACCAGTGAAATTAATGATTTAGCAAAAGATATAGTTTTACATAAATCCGTCAATATGGATCATAGACTTATTTTGTATAAAATGAGTGGGAGCATAATGTTGTTCAATCGTTTTCCTTCCTAATATACTCTTTTCTCATTATTTTGTAGTTATAAGTACTCATGTGATGGTTGTACGATGGTCGTCTATATATCTTATGAGGTTAGATAATTGAGATTGAAAGTTGTTCATTTAGATACAGGGGTTAGATTTCTATAGGTAGCTAGGGATCGGACCGGACCATAGGTCTCGATCCATTCTAGTCCTGATTCGATCCTTGGTCTAAAAAATTTGGATACTGGGACTATCAATCCAGTCCTCGCTTCCATATCGGAACCAAACCGGCTCGAGCCATGCACAACCCTAATTACAATTTCATGTATAAATATTTTCCTTAGATCAAAGGATAAACCCATATGATGGGTTATGAATCAGTTTCAAATAAAGCTCCACGTAAGCACTAGTGGAGCTTTTAATTGATGTGAATATATATATATATATATATGTATATCTTGTTCTAATTTCTACATGTTATTCCCATCGAAAAAAATTCAGGTCGACATCACATTTAGAATAATATGAGAAATATAGTCTTACACCCATATAATGCAACATAATATACATATCACGATGAAGGGAACTCAGTAAAACTGGGGAAGGCATCATTTAAATTTTTTGTAACTTGTTTCCGTCGATGAAGTATTAAATTAAATAATAATTAAACATGTGCACGGTAAGAGCTCCCTATAAAGTTAGGTCCTCTTGGAGCAGCGAATCAAGATATACGACTCATTCGGAAAACTGTGCTGAGATCCAGTCCAACTTATTTTTGGTTTTTACTCGCCGAGAAAGATGTGCCAAGTCAAGTGCGTCTCACTGCAAATTCCGGAGATGAACTTTTGACCACAAATGTGACAAAAGAACATCTAATCACGTGAGTAATCCGTTGCAAAGAAGACAATTGGCTTGGGAAAATCAATGATTCTTTCGATGACAGGAACCAATTCAACCCAGGAAAGGCATCAACTAAACTTGCGATAACTGCACTCAGACAATGAAGTAATAGTTAATTGCTAATTAAGCAAGTGCTTAAGAAGTGTCCGTAGAAAAGAAAACGGAGGTCCCCTCGGAGCAGTCAAATCCAAATACATATTTCCGGTTCGCACGCGTCCCATTCATTCCGAAAGCTGTGCAATTTGCCCTAGTAACATGTGCTTTCGGCATGCGAGCCTTCCGTGCAAAGCGCGGGGCTCCATTCTGCTCGTAGATAGAGAACCACGACCACCATCCGTCATAAATTGTCTGAAGTTGTTCCAAAAGTTGGGACTAATACCCAAAAAAATAATCCTCCAATTTTATCATTTGTATCATTTCTATCCAAAATTTTTTATATCATAAAAAAATCCCAAACTTTTAATTTTGTCTCAATTTTACCGATATAATACCAAAATAAAACTTTCAACTTTAACATTTGCCCTAATTATATCCGAAAATATTTTTCTCACGAAAAACCCCAAACTTTTATTTTTGTCCTAATTCTATCACCATCAGCCTTTTGTCCATATAAATCACCATTAATTAATTTAACGTTGCTTGAATTTTTTTCACGGAACTCAATAATGAATTTTCGAAATTTAGAGGCATTATAGTTTAGAGACCACGAGATTCTGGATCATTCGTCTAAATATCTCCATGTTTGGATTGTTGAATGTGTAAGAGAATACGAAATATACCATCTTGAGTGACTATGTACCTATCAGCAATATGTAGGGGAAACAAATAATAGAACAGAAATTTGAAAATTTTTTCATGTGTGATATCTGGGAAAACCCTCAACTATAGCATATACATTAATTATATCCAGAATATTTTTTTATCTTCTACAAAATACTAAATTTTGCTTTTATCCCAATTCCATCACCGTTATCCTAATTCATAATTACCATTATTTAATCCTACATCGTTTGAGTTATCTCATTGAATTTACGGATGAATTTTTGAAATTTAGAAGCAATGGGTCCAAGGGACGACAAGATTTTATATGGTTTGTCAAAATATCCCTATTTTAGGCCATTCTTTGGGTTGTAGAATACACAAGAGAATACGAAACACGTTGCATTGAGTGACAATATATCTCCCGATAATATATAGTGGAAGCAAATAATAGAAAATTAGTTTAGGATTTTTTCATGTCAGCTTTGGTGTGATATAATTTATTAATGACGTGAGAATGCCACATAAAAATAACTAATGGTGATTATAGCCAGAAGGCTAACGTTGATAGAATTGGAATAAAAGTAAAAGTTGAAGGTTTTATGAGATAAAAAATAGTTTTGGATATAATATGGGACATACACTAAAGTTGAGGGTTTCTTTGGTGTTAGACCGGTAAAATTGAGACAAAAGTAAAAGTTTGGGTTGGAATTAAGATAAAAGTAAAAATTTGAGGTTTTTTATGAGACAAAAAAAGTTTTCAGTATAACTGTCACAAATGCTAAAGTTGGAAGTTTTTTGGGTATTGGGCCCCAAATGGCAAAAGTTGATCCCAATTCACTGAATGCATCAAGTGATTAAACATTTGTTTACTGCAATTTGAGGACCGAGGCCCCCAAGAAGGCAAAGAATATTTTTAGCATGTGGTTAATACTGCTCTCTGTCATTTAATTATCACCTAATCACCTCTCGATCGCTCCAACTGGCCCTTTGATTGACGGGTTACATAGCAAAATTGTAATTCTCCGATTGCGAAGGAAAAAAAAAAAAGGAATTCAGTTCTATTGTATGACAAATTTGTAGTACAGTTTGAAAATTCTAATTAATACAGGTAGAATCATGTAGCTGGAAGTTGATTGTAATTTTGCGAACAATGTTGCCAACTTGCAAACATTAATGCAATAGTGAGTTATCAACATCGTTAGAAATTGACCATTAAAAAAAATTAGCAGTGAAGAGAGCAAATTACCGGTAAGATTAATGATTTAGCAACCGAGATCCAGTTTTACGGGAGTCATCAGAGTAGGGAACGCAGTAAGTTTTCTATTTATGCAGGAGTTTATCATTCAAAACAAAAATAGTGAGTTACGAGTGAAATTTATCGCTTACCTGCATATGTTTGCTTTATATGTATCACTAGGAGAGTAAGGAATTTACCAACTTCAAATATATTGTAAGTCACTGTTACGTAGAAATTCACCACTTAAAAAAAAACTCAGTGGTGAAATTAGAAACTTAGCCTTTGTTTGATTCGTGAAAAATTAATAATTTCAAAAATATTTTCTTAAAAATAATCGCTTGTATCACTAGAAAATAATCAGTAAATATAAATTATTTTTATTGTCAACAACAGTTTATGCCCAAACTTTTTTGCCAATAATGAAAACATTTTTCGTCCGTTTTGTGAGTGATATAAGCGATCATTTTTATAAGAATACTTTTTAGAGGGTTTGCTTCGCAGTCTTAACTTATTAGCATAAATCCGCTTACAAGTGAGTGAGTTACCAGTAAAGTAAGAAATTTATCACCATAGATAAGTGACTTGAATTCCCTGCCATAGAGGCAGAGAATCATTACATCTGGGGCCGCCGGATTACTCAATAGTGGGTGATCCGACTGCCATATGACAGGTGATCTAGCCACATAGATAAGATGGAAGTTTTAACTTCCTCAAAATAAGTAACTTCCCAGCGTAGGTCCGCTTTAATGGCAGTAAGATACCAACAATTTTGCGAATTTACGAAAATGAAGGATGTTGATTAATTTGCAGGTTTTTGTGTGTGTGTGTGTGGTTGATTTAGTACTGATTGAACATAAGAAGTTTCCCTCCATATTTTACACATGGCAAATATTGCGGGCTTCTGTACGGTGGATGTGGGGCGAAAGAGACCCCGTGACGGCCTCGACGCCCGGTGCATGAAGCCCAACGCCTGCGTTCGTTCAAGCCTAAAACGGGGAGTCTCGATGACGATTTCTTCAGCTGTTCTCGGTTGAATCAATTGATACTTGTTGCGACCTAAAAAATTTAGGCTAATAAATTATCAAATTAATTAAATTAACTAATATAATGCGGGACCTCCCAAACTCTACCAAATCGCAACTTAAGTTTATTCACAAAAAATATTCAATTTACGGTAGGTTGATTATAAACCTATATAAAATACCGGGATAACTATTTTTATCTCTATGAACCAGGGAAATTGAGTTCATAGACTTAGTTACATTAATTAAAATTAATGCCCTTTCGGTACCAATTTCATAACAATGTGTTTTCTGATTGGTTCATGTGACTTGAATTTTTTTGTATTTTCTGTTTTATGTTATTTTATTGATTTTCGAATTTTTCTAAAAGAAGGAATTTGAACAAAATTAAACAAGAATGCCCATAATATACCTTGATATCCGGATTTTCGATAATTCACTCTCAAATATTCAGATTAGAGTAGAATTTTTAACGCTGCATCCTTGAATATTCGAGTTAGTATCGAATACGTGTATAAGACGACAACGTCTCTCTTGCCAGAGGGAAAGAATACGAAGCCTAATTTAATCATCATCCCCTATAAGATCATGGTAAGGCATAAGATTTAATTTTCCGAAGGGACTAGGTACATGGGGAGCATATATTATAGGCATGCTTGTTTAAAAATGTGCTAATATTTTAAATTGATAAAAGTGAGTCAATTAAACCTAACAATTTTCGAAAACAATCTAGGGTGGTCGAAATTCTAAAGGGTCTAATCCATATCCACCAAGGGATTCACATATTTTAAATTAAGAAGGATTATCTCTTAAGATTTTCTGAGAATTTTGGATAATCTTCAAAATTTTAAAAGATACCTTATCTTGGATGAAAGCTTATATTAAAGCTTCAGATTTTTGAGAAAGTTATCCTTAAGGTTTGGCAAGATTACTTTACATAACTTCTCAGATGCACATAATTTCTAATCGGGTTAAAAGCCTTATCTGATATATTCGAAGTTTTTTTAGAAGATTACTTTTAAGGTTCGAAAGATAATCTTTCAAGTTTCGGATATAATCCAAATGAATTGAAATTCTATGTCTACCCGAAGCTAATCTAGATAATCGCAAGAGATAGGATAAAAAATCAAGTAAACATTCCAACCAATCCACGTAAGATAATCATGACGCCATCAACGGGAAAGAACTTATGCGTCCAGTTCTAGAGTGAGCATTAAGGCATAACTTAAACACGACACATGATGGATTCGGCCAAAGAGATGCATGCGGACGCCGACAATCAGATTGTTAGTTTATAAAAAAAAAAAAAATCCACTCTTTCTCATTTAATTCAATTTGATATTGCCAAGAGCATCACGAAACTTAGCCAACTTTGCGAACATGTTAAGTTTGACTCGAAAGATATTAATATTTTCATGGCAAACGAGTACCACTTTCGATTCGAACATGGAACCGACATTGAAAAATTCAACCTTTTTACTTTTGATCACAAATCTAGCATGCTTATCAACGCAAGAGAACATACATGTTTTCCGAATAAAGCATGATTTGCAACAACGTACCTACTCCAAACGAATTCCAGCAAACTCGATCTGGGATTATGTCTAAGATCTCTATTGAATGCAATTCGCTTCCCAAGCTCACGGACGGACCAGCACAAAAAAAAGGACGATTAGAAGTTCAAATAATAACAAAACGGGGGCTGTTTGACCTTGCACCAGAGCTGATCAGTATGCAATCAGCAGGAAATTTTGTATGGACGGTGAGCACTTAGGCGGACTGTTCAAGGCCTTCAGGCAACGATGATCCGTTAGGGATGCCGGCTGATTCACGAGCACACTGGACGACTAGGAACAACGCTGGACAGTGAGGCCACGTCGCATGCGGAGGGAGAAGATCGATCTTCCGACGATGGACGATTGAGCTTGATCACATGCGCACCATCGGGGCTCCACCGGTTGAGGACTATGTCGAACGTTTAGAATAGCTGAACTCGAGGAACCCTTCCTTAGCTTTCAAAATGCCGTGAATTCTGATGGTCCTCGCCTCTTCTCTCCACCCATCTTTGTTTGTATTCTTACGTGAGCTTTTTCTGAATCCCTCAGAATTGTGGCCGTATATTGCAATTGATTGGCCTCCAAGATCTGCCCTGTTTTGCAATGAGTTGGCCCCCTTCTTCTTGTCTTAGTTAGAGGCATTTATATAGTGAAAACCTAGGTAAAACTCTGATAACGTGGGCTTAAGTTTTGGCCTTATTTCGACTGATAAACGGACTTTTCTTGGAATTAAAATTTAGTGGACTAGAATGCTTAAATTAGGCCTTAAGGCCTTGAGATTTTCGGCATTTGCTCCCTTATGATAGTTGAATAATGCAATGTGGGATCCGATCCTCCACGTGTCAATTCAGGCCCAAATCACGTTATCAATGCAAAATAATGTAAATGCAATGCATGGTTAAATTAAATATGCTATGCATGAGGAATTATTTTTTGCGAGAATTATAATTAACTCTCATTTATGAAATAGATTAATAAATTTCCTAAAAATCAAAATTTAGGTGTCAACAATACCTCCACAAGCCTAGATTCTCTGTCCAACGTTGGACGGATGCATCAATTTGGAAGCCTTCACTCACTTCGTGTTC
This sequence comes from Rhodomyrtus tomentosa, assembly GCA_028455895.1. Taxonomy (NCBI): domain Eukaryota; kingdom Viridiplantae; phylum Streptophyta; class Magnoliopsida; order Myrtales; family Myrtaceae; genus Rhodomyrtus; species Rhodomyrtus tomentosa. The sequence goes on from JAPCWY010000004.1 coordinate 42,406,349, forward strand.
ACCGCTTTCTTCTTTGATTTTTTTTTTCCTTTCCTGATGTTTGTCTTTCTCTGTTCATGCTGTGTTGCAACAAATGGGAAAAGAAAAGAAAGATGTTTTCCTTCCCCGTAGAAATTGGAAGAGTTGTGAAGGCTGACACCAGAGTTCAATTTTAACCGCAGAAAGTAGAACCTGAAGTGGCCATAAAATTCAACATCCAAGATCTGCCTACCGAATTTAGAACGCCATATAATGTGAATCGTACATGCTGCTCTTGATGGGAGTGCGCAGCAGAAGTCCGATACCTTAACCTAGGGAGATTGTCAAGATGGAGCCTATATTCGAGCCCGTTACTAAATCCAGTCAAACCCACCTTCACTCAAAAGGTTAAGCTCATGAATTATGAGCCAACATGAATATATTAACTGTTCTACACCATTTGGATTCTCCGATGTGGGATTTCTTTTAGTTCTTTAACACAACTCACTCTCACGTGAATCCTAACAATCTCTCTCTCATGTGTAATCTCAGTATTATGGTCGGTCCACTCCCTCTTAATTCAGGTATCAGTCCATTCTCTCTTAATTCAGGTATACTTCTGCATCAACTTATCTCAAGTTGAATAGCCTAACTTCATGACCATGAAATCTACCTTTGGGCCCTCTCAGTAACCGCATGGGGGATATCAACCAATCTCAAGTTGAATAGCCCAACTTCATAACCATGCCAATCTCAAGTTGAATATCCCAACTTCATGGTGAATCAATGGGAATCGTCAAAAGTCTCAAAGAAGGTCTAGCTGCTTAAGACTTGCTGCTTGAAGAACTTTTTGTCAATTCTTTCCCTAATGAAGTAGGCTGATCTCGACTGGTCTAGTGGACTGAAAGAGAGGTCTCAATTCTTTGAGTATATAATTGATTAACAGAGCTTTGAATCCGCTCCAGGGGTGCTTTATGGTCGCAGGTTCAACTCTTGCTATAACCAAACCTACCTTAATACCTAGCTTCGGGGCTAGGCTATCATTTTAGACTTGGACTTCTGCATTTGTCACGAGTTGGACTTGAACCAGGGGATCAAAAGACAGACTCAACGAACTTCCTTTTATTCAGATCGCGACTTTTATTTACCCGGTTCGACACGCTGCAAATGGTGAGTCCGGAGTTGATCTTGATCTTGATCAACTCTCTTCATAATCATGAAGTCTATCTTTGAATGACCATAAAGCCTATCTTTGGACTCTTAATTCAGGTATCTTTCTACATCAACTTATCTCAAGTTAAATAGCCTAACTTCATAACCTTGAAGTTTACCTTTGGGCCCTGAATAGCCTAACTTCATAACCATGAAGTTTACCTTTAGGCCGTTCAATAACCACATGGGGTACATCAATCTCAAGTTGAATAGCCTAACTTCATAACCATTAAGTTTACCTTTGGGAGGCCCGCTCAGTAACCGCATGGGAGACATCAACCAATCTCAAGTTGAATAGCCCAACTTCATGGTGCATATGGGACATCTACCAATCTCAAGTTGAATAGCCCAACTTCATAACCATGAAGTCTATCTTTAACAAGAGAGTCCCATTGAGCTGCATCTGGTACAACCTCTTCACACCAGTGGTCGTCTCATTGAAACTTGATGCATTTACGCAGGTTGTCAATGACGGGACTGCCCTTTGCACGGCAAACCCTAGGGTACCTGTCGCATGTCGGGGTCGCACGGACGCTCTCGACAAGGGAACGGCTTCCCAGACGGATGGATCTCAGTATCTCAGAGCTAACAAGGGCAAAACAAAGTAGGACACCAATCTCAAGTTAAATAGCCCAACTTCATAACCAAGTAGAAATCCGATACCTTACCATTTGATGGGAGTGCGCAGTAGAAATCCGATACCTTAACCTGGGGAGATCGTCAAGAAGAAGCTCATATTCGAGCCCGTTAATATATCCAGTCAAACCCACCTTCAATCAAAAGCTTAAGCTAATAAGTTATTGGCCAATATGGATATATTAATTGCTCTACACCATTTCGATTCTCCGATGTGAGATTTCTTTTTAACTCTTTAACACAACTCACTCACACGTGAGTCCTAACAGCTCTGTACTTGGCTACTTAATTAACTAATGCGAACAATCTCATCATCAGGGCGAGCAACACTTGACTCTACTGTAAGGGCGACCAAACATGACAAATGAATCATGGACAAAAAGCCTTTTGGCATCAAGTCAGCAACTGTCCTAGCTATCAAAATACGTTCTCTCTTGAACAAAAGAACTTCGAACGGAAATTGTTGAATGTTGGCCAACTTAAATTACTCCAAATCCCGAAACTCCGCCTATCCGCCCCTCCGTTGGTTGATATTTTTCTCAAGTTCATGAGGACATTGCTGTCGAGTGTCAATCCTTCAACAAATTAGAAGTTGGAAGGATACAGATCCAGAGTCTCAAGCTGCCTGGACTAGCAAGTGCAGTAATTACAAATTGCAACCTTCATGAACTGCTTCATTTCAAATCGCAACTTCAGAGACTGAAAAGCAATCACAGAGAAAGGCATTAACGGATCCTGCAGATCAGGGCTACATCATGAGATGAACTTCTTCTTGTCCCTTTAATCGATTACCACTGAATAATGCCTCGAAGGCGCCAGTGAGATATCTTCATCTTTCATTCTAGTCTTGATACTAAAACTATCTCAAAGCAAGAACAACACCCAGCTCTGCCTTCATTCCAGTGACAGAACGGATAGTCCATTTTGGACAGTCACTTCATTCATGGTCTCACATCGGAACCACCTGCATATGCGGTTCTCTTTAGTTCACATGCCCCAGATCAAAATGACTTCCCTTCTTAGCATGATAGAGTACATCTTGCTATTTCGAAGGTCCAGAACAAGCATCAACACCGCGCACGGCGTAAAAAATTTCTAACGCCTGACTGAATATAACATAAAATCTAGCGATAATTTTTCCAGACAAGATAAACTTGATCAATTTTCAGCCCTTGGTCAAGTTTGACACGGAAATCTGATCAATGAATCCAAATTGGCCAGGGCATCTTGTGTATCAGAAACACGCTTATGGATTTAACATGAAAAGAATTGGTCATGAACCAACATAATTGAAGATTAAGGGATTTCCTGAAGAGTTCATATGGCTTATTTGAGGCAATTGTTCTCCAAGCTGAGCATCCTCATGATCACGGATAACGCGAAATGGAGAGAATTTGCGCAAGGACTTAAACAGAACCAAAGAGATTTCAGTGGAGCAAGCGAATCATTCTTGAAAAGCATTACTTCGAGACAATTATAACTCAGATTTGCTTGTGATAGTCATTGAGAATGAACAATCTTTCTTGATGGCTCATGAGATTTTGATTGACTTGGAAGGAATTCTGATCACTGTTGGCATTATCAATAGAATGATTTCTCTGAAGCATCACGTCAGACTCATGGACGAATCCCGTTGTAACATAAAGAAAACAAACATCCTCGTCATTGAATATGATTAAATTTGACCCAAATTTAATCATATTCATCGACCTTTTCCCTGCTTCTTTCATCATAAAATTAGAAAATTGCATTACAGTCCCAAAAGGAAATATACAAATTAAAGAGATAGAACTAGCAAGCCTGGTTCCTTAAAAAGTTTCAGTGTAAAGGAAATTTCTGTTAATATATGTTTGGCTGGCGAATCTAAGGTTTCCAATCCATCATTTTGTACCCTTTTTTTTTTTAACTAGCAATACATCTTCCTGTTCAGTGATTATATATTAAACCTTCTCCTGTGCATGTTGCTAACATCAAATTGCCATTACATTAACCATAGAAATTTTCAGCTGAAAAAATATATTTCGCAATATAGATTGCCCCGAAGCATCGTGTCAAACTTCCACGACCAGAATCTCCACTCCATTCCTTGGAACTTCTCAAAGGAGGAAATTGCTGATACCTGATTTCATTTACCTTTGAAAGGAAACGCGACCCTGATTTGGCGGGATATGAAAAATATCCTGACGAAATTGGTAATGCATCTCTGGGCAGACGTGGACAAGTTGCTGAGGCCTTGCGGTTGAATCCCTCATTTTTACCAAAATTGCTCACACGCGACTTGCTCCAGGCCCTTAACGCCATGAAGCTTCGAACAGCCCATGTAGGAGAAATCTTCACACTTATGGAAACACGAGAGGTCTGGTAATGTTTCAATGGATGTGCACTCAAAACTTTCCAAGTTTGTCAAACTCTCGAGGCCTTTGATTTCGACTAGATTGCGGCATCCTTTGATGCTTAATACCTTCAGATGTGTTGATTGCGGCAGGTCCAGTCTTCTAAGGGAATGCCAGTACGATATATACAGCTTTTCCATGTTTTTCAATCTGTCAAGTCGAACTTGAACTAGATCATCATTCAATAGTGGAGCATCTGACAAGAGCAAATCAATCCTTAAGAAGCTCAAAGACTCTAGATGTTTAAGGACGTCAAGGATGGACAACTTCGGGCATCGAGATACTTCTAGTACTGCTAAGGATTGTAGTGCTTCCAGGCCCTCAATTTCTGTCAGCTCACTGCACTCCTCGAGATATAATTCTGCCAAGGATCCCAAGCTTGACCAACTTGGCAACAGCTCCAACTTATGACAGCTGTCGACACGAAGCTTCAATAATCCTGAGGGAAGCTCTGGCAGGGATTTAAGCGATGAGCAATGACTAACAGTGAGCTCTTTTAGATGGGCTAGGTGAGAAAGTTCAGGCAATGTGCTCTGCTTGCCGGTGATATTCAAAACTGTTAGACAGGGAGGAAACTCTGAAAGCAACTGAAGTTCATAGCAATGAGTTAAATCAAGATGTTGTAGACAGGGAGGAAGCTCTGGCAGCAACTGAAGTTTCAAGCAATAACTAAAATCAAGGTGTTGCAGAGAATGCAGCTTACTGATGCTTTGCGGCAGTGATCGAAGCAACCCGAAGCCACTGAAAGCAAGTTTTTCAAGATGAGAAAGCTTATCGAGTGCGTCAGGGAAGCCAGAAACGAGCGTCCCTTCTAATAGAAGGGTCCTCAGTGAAGATAATCCATCTATATGAATTTCCCCCCGCAGTCCCCGACAGATTGAGGCATCAAAATATTCGAGTTTTCCCAGCTTGCGAATGCTACTAGGTAAAGTTGTCAAATTCACACAGTTGGCAATTTTCAAAATTTTCAGGTTCTTCAAATTCTCAATGGATTCAAGTAATTCCACAATGCCTGTCACGTCCCGACTCTCGAGCCCCGACATCCCTTGCCAAATCGCCACAAGGTCATAATAGATAGCGTCCCAGGCAACTGCTATCGACCTAAGATTATATTGCGCAAGCGGAACGTCCCATCTTCCATTCAATAAAACCATATGGGATAGATAGAAAGTAAAGCCAGATTGCAAAACACTAAAGGCTGATGAAAATAGATGATTTATAACCTTACAGAGCCATCAACTGATAAATACAACCCCATGCTTCGGGGCGGCCCTCTAGGACTCACAAAAAGATACAGGAGTCAGGTAAGGTTAACTCTCATCTATCCCAAAACAGTATCCCCCACAAAAACATTAACAGTTCCTTGACCACAAAAGGAACCTAACCCTCTACTGGGAAAACTCGACATCCGAGTCGTAATAACCAACCGGGGGAGCCAGGTCGTTCGGGTCATCACAAGAACTCTGGCTAGAATGCACAGAGGGGGCTACCGATTGCTCAGGCTCGAGCTCGAGCTCCATACCAGGTGCGGGGTCCACCACTTCCCCATCAGGCGTATCAATATTCATCGGGTCCCAAGCGGGGATATTAGGGACCCCCTGTAGAGGTGGCCCCTCAAATCCTCGAAGCGGACCGAAGAGATCCATCCCATCACGAAGATACCAGGCCTTAAAGAGGTGTGCCACCAGATGTGGCATCCCTTCATCAACCCATATCGTCGTGATGTGACGTTCCTACATCTGGTCCGTACTTGGTACCGGATGGAGACTGATATCAAGTGATGAGTCAGTGGGGGTGCCGAACCGCACAGGTCTTCCCATTACTTCGGACCTGAAAAATTTGTCCCACGACGGGGTGAGAAATGAATCTCAGTGAATCAAGCCTAATCTCGGTTAGGACAATGATTCGCCCAGAACATCCTAAGTGCCACAAAAAGATCACAAGATATCAACAGAGATATATATATATATATATATATATATATAAATATCAATCACAACAAATCTGTCAAATCTACCACCAACAGAAGCACAACCACTCAAGCATACACAAGTCCATTATTAATCAATGACCCACGCGACTGGCGTGATAAATACATCAATAGTGCGATCCCGCACTCTTCTGGCAAAAACCAGGCTACGTCCACTTTACCCTCTCAGCGACGCTACTACAAGCAGTGTATCTAGTGCACCCGGCACGGCACTGCAAGTAGGCATTCCTTAAAAAGGAGCTTCGGTCCATCACAAGCTGCGACCGGCATCCGATAATCCCTTAAAACCGTACGACTGGCATGGGGCATGGATTATCGTGCTTCTGACAAGTCGCGAATTCCATACAATCTGTACGGCACAAGTACCCACGGTACAATGCGAACTTGCCAGGTAGCGTCATTGACCCTTTAAATGACCACACAAATTGCATTCGGCAATCAACTCATTGATTATCTTGGATTAACGCCAAAATCAACAAGAAATACAGTCAACTCGGCCCCAAGGCCCACAAAACTCCCAATTGAGCATTTCAGCCAGGCAAACAAACCAATCAATCAAGCAATTCACTCACTCTCGAGTAATCAACTTAACCCGGCAATTTCAAGCTCAATTCATATTAAGAAAGAATATTAATTCTCAGTCAAATTATAGCAGTCAATCATTCGCTCGTCTCTAACCTGTCACTCACTCGCGAGCAACTCAATCAATCAATTAATTGCTAAATTATCACAAAAAGTCACAGATAAATAATCGATCGACCATGTATCCTAACCATGGTTTCTATCTATACCGGTCCCGATCGAAATAATTTTTTTTTATAAATAAATAAATAAATACATAATTAAATAAATAAATAAATCAGACTAATCCTAAGCACAATTAGCGCCCTAACCAAGGTTTAGAGTCAACTCACTATTTGAGGTAGCTCGATCGGCGGCGGCGGCGGCGGCAACGACGACGATAAAACTAAGGTTTATCGCGCGGCGGATCGAGCTCAAACTTCGGCGACACCCTGTGGGAGTCCGGCGAGGTCGCCGGAACAGGTGGCCGGCGGCGGAGCTCCGGCGAGCGACGGCCGGCAGCCTGCAACAGTGCAAACTCAGAATATTCAATCGGCAACTTCACTATTTTGGCCGTTTTCCGGCGACATGGGCCGGGACAAGGCCAGCCAGGGGTCGGGGGCTCACCTAGGGGTCGGTGGGAGTCGGCCGGGACAGGTGGACGGTGGCGGAAGGCGGCCGGCGACGGCGGACAGCCGCGGTCAGTGGCTGTCCTGTTTTTGCACCGAAACAGGGCTCTCAGTCGGCGGCGGTTTCCGGCGGCCACGCGCGGCGACCGGCGGAGCCGAGCTGGGTGATGGTAGAGGAGACTCAGGGGAGTCGTCTGGCGGTGGCGGTGTGGCACGGCGGCGACGGTGGCGGCCGGATCGAAGACCGGAACAAACCGGGTTCAAAACAGAGCACCGAAACTTTCGGGCCGAATTCCGGCGATTTCGGCCGCTGACGGTCGGCGACGAGGGGTTGGATCGGTCAAGGGGAAGTCGGGGGTTAGCTGGGTGGTGGTGGTCGGCGTCGGTGGCGGCCGTGGCGGCCGGAGAAGGCCGCGGAGTCCTCGGGTCTCCTAACCCGAAAATAGGGATGCTCGGCCGTGAGTTTTCTTTGGCGAAACGGCGGCGACGGCGGCTCGGCTGGGGTCCAGGCGACGGCGGGGAGTAGCTAGAGGTAGTGGCTGCCGGTGGTGGTGTGGTGGTCGCGAAAAACAACGGCAAACGGCGGTGGATCGATCGGCAAGAGGAGTTGTCGGTCAAAGAAGAAAAATGAAGAAAGAAGAAGAAGCAGAAAGAAGAAGAAGGAAGCGGCGAAGAGACGGGCGTTGGGTAGAGGAATGGAGGGCCACCACCTTGACTTTGAAGACCATAAAATTAAATTTTTTTGTCTCTTATGAATGAATAATTGGGGGGCAAAATGGTAATTTTGGCGCGCCGGGACTGAAACGAAATTTTTGGTGTACTGATTGAAGGGTAATTTCGGCAATTTCACTGGCCAAGCTCGGTCAGGATTAAGCTCGTTTGCAAAAACGGCAATTTAAAAATCGCCGCGGATTAATTTCGAAACTCAATTCAAAATAATCTAAAGTTCGGAATTCGTCCAAATTTTCGTCTTTTCAGTCCTTATAGTCCAAAATGGGTGTCGACTATGACTATACATTTATATCATTTAATCGACTTCCGGTGCTTACAATGGTTGGATTTCCAGGACGTCACAACTCTCCCCCACTTAGAAAATTTCGTCATCGAAATTACAACACAGTTCTAATTACTCAAAAAGATAAGGATAACTAAGCTTCATAACTTCTTCGTTCTCCCACGTAGCTCTTTCTGTACCATGGTGTTGCCAAACCACCTTGACTAACGGAATTGTCTTGGATCGTAGTACCTGCTCTTTCCTGTCCACGATCCTGACTGGTCGCTCCGCATATGATGCCCGTTCATCCAAATCAATTTCCTCGTAACTCAACACATGAGCAGGGTCTAGCTCATACTTCCTCAACATCGATACGTGGAAAACATTATGCACTTGAGCAAGTCTAGGCGGCAATGCGAGTCGATAAGCCAAAATTCCAATTCGTTCTAGGATTTCAAACGGTCCAACATACCTCGGGCTCAGCTTTCCTTTCCTGCCAAAACGGGATGTTTCTCTCATAGGTGACACTTTCAGAAAGACATGGTCGCCTATTTGAAATTCCAAGGGTCTGCGCCTTTTATCAGCATAACTTTTCTGGCGACTCTGAGCTGTCTTTAATCTATCTCTAATCACTTTAATTGCTTTCATCGACTGTTCTACTAACTCAGGGCCAGTTATCTTCCTTTCTCCAACCTCATCCCAACAGACTGGCGTCCTGCAAGCCCTGCCATACAAGGCTTCAAAAGGTGCCATCTTAATACTCTGTTGGTAGCTGTTATTATAGGCAAATTCAACCAAATGCAAATGTTCCTCCCAATTACCTCTGAAATCCAGAACACATGCTCTCAACATGTCCTCCAAGGTCTGAATCGTTCTTTCAGACTGGCCATCTGTTTGTGGGTGATAAGCTGTACTAAATTGCAGCTTCGTTCCTAAAGCAGTTTGTAGACTCTTCCAAAATGTAGCGGTGAATTTAGGATCCCGATTAGAAGTGATCGTCACTGGCACACCATGCAACCTTACAATATGTCTCACATACAACTCTGCGTATCTGTCTAAGGCGAAGTCCTTTCTTACTGGAATAAAATGCGCTGACTTCGTTAGTCTATCCACCACGACCCAAATTGAATCATGCCCTCGCTGACTCCTCGGCAAACCCATCATGAAATCCATCGTGATATGCTCCCACTTCCACTCTGGATTTTCTAAAGGCTGTAGTAGTCCTCCAGGTTTGCAATGCTGCGCCTTGACCTGCTGGCAGGTCAAACATTTAGCCACATATTTGGCTATATCAGTTTTCATACCATTCCACCAGTAATGTTGTTTCAAATTCTGATACATCTTTGTACTCCCAGGATGAATACTATAACTACTACGATGTGCTTCTGATAAAATCTCCTCCTTTAAATTTTCATCCTCCGGCACAACCAACCGTCCTCTAAACTTTAGTTTCCCATCCTCCGCTATTTGAAAATCGACCCTTCGTTTGGTCGGATCTCCTTGCAGGATCTTCCGGATAAAAGGGTCTGTGGACTGCAAGGCCTTAATTTTTACTTGCACTTCTGGCTCGATTCTCAAGGTAGCCACGAGACTCGACAGCTGGCTTATCTCCAGTTTAAAGTCTGAGTCTCGTAATTGCTCAAGTAAACGCCACTCCTGCACCTGCAAGTGAGCAATCACTGATTTTCTACTCAGGGCATCAGCAACCTTATTCGCCTTGCCAGGATGATACAGGATCTCACAGTCATAGTCTTTTAATAACTCCATCCATCGGCGCTGTCTCATGTTCAGCTCCCTTTGAGAGAACAGGTATTTCAGACTCTGATGGTCAGTGTACACCTGAAAACTTTTCCCAATCAAATAGTGTCTCCAGATCTTCAAGGCAAACACGACCGCAGCTAACTCCAGGTCGTGTGTGGGATAATTCAACTCGTGTGGTCTCAACTGACGGGACGCATACGTTACCACCCTGCCATGCTGCATCAAAACACAGCCCAGTCCCCTAAGCGAAGCATCGCTATAAATTTCATAACCACCAAGACCAGACGGAATTGTCAGAACAGGAGCCGTAGTTAGCCTATGCTTAAGCTCTTGGAAACTACGCTCGCACTTGTCCGTCCATTGAAACTTCATATCTTTCTTCAGCAATTTAGTCAAAGGCGAGGCTATAGCTGAGAATCCTTCCACAAATCGTCTGTAATAACCTGCCAAACCCAAGAAACTTCTAATTTCTGTAGCAGTTGTCGGTCTCGACCAGTTAATAACTGCCTCAATTTTAACCGGATCCACAACAATACCTTCACTCGAAACTACGTGGCCTAAGAATGCCACGCTAGCTAACCAAAACTCACACTTACTGAATTTAGCATATAATTGATGCGTTCTCAGAGTTTCCAAAACTATTCTCAGGTGTTGCTCATGATCTTCAGAACTCTTCGAGTACACAAGGATATCATCTATAAAAACAATCACAAAGTGATCCAGAAACTCCTTGAACACTCTATTCATCAGATCCATAAAAGCAGCAGGAGCATTCGTCAAACCAAACGGCATCACAGTGAACTCGTAATGCCCATAACGTGTTCTAAATGCCGATTTCGGTATATCCTCTTTTCTGATTCTCAACTGATGGTATCCCATTCGTAGATCAATTTTTGAAAATATAGATGCTCCCTGCAGCTGATCGAACAAGTCGTCAATCCTTGACAGTGGGTACCTATTCTTGATCGTCACCTGATTCAACTGCCTATAGTCAATACACAATCTCAAAGACCCATCCTTTTTCTTAACGAACAAGACAGGTGCTCCCCATGGCGAGGCACTAGGGCGAATGAACCCCTTGTCTAACAACTCCTGCATTTGAACCTTGAGTTCCTTCAATTCTGATAACGCCATTCTATATGGCGCCTTAGAAATTGGCTCTGTCCCCGGAGCTAATTCTATTACAAACTCGATTTCTCTTTCTGGTGGTAATCCAGGTAATTCTTGGGGGAAAACATCTGGAAACTCACATATAATCGCAATATCCTCCAATTTCAATTCTTTAGCAGATGTATCTACCACAGAAGCCAAATAACCTTGGCACCCATCTCCTAACAATCGAGTCGCCTCTAACGACGATATCATCACAGTCGAGGTTCCTCCTCGATTACCCAAAAATTCATAGCTACTACCATCCATCGGATTAAACCGTATTACCTTATTAAAGCAGTCCATTGTGGCTCTTTGCTTTACCAACCAATCCATTCCCACAATCAAGTCAAAGTCGTACATTTCTAGCACAATCAAATCTATCTTACTCTCATGGCCATCCACCATAAGTCTGCAATCAGGACAGCTTACTGTAGCCACTACTTTATCTTTCAATGGCGTAGATACATTAAGCACAATTTCTAAAGGTACCAAGTTCAATTCAGATAATTTAACGAACTGATTCGCAACAAAAGAATGGGTGGCGCCCGAATCAAATAAGGCGTATGCTACTTGGTCATGCAAGAGGACCGTACCTGTAACAGTCGGCGAATCCTTCGCCGCTTCCCGAGTGACTGCAAATACCCTTCCTTGTGCCGGCGGACGATTTTGAAAGTTTGGCGGCACAGTTCCTCTAGGCTGTCCTCCCTACTGGTGTTGTGCCTGTCCACCTTGCCTCTGCGGGCAGTCCCGCACCTGATGGCCCAGCTGGCCACAACCAAAACATGCACCACCTCGATACGAGCACAAACCAGGCCCATGCCTCTGTCGACACAAGCTGCACACCTCATTCTGACGAAATGCCGGCTTACTAATCGCCCCTCGGCGATTTGGTGGAATGTGACTCCGGTTGTTAAACATGGGTTTCTTCCTTTGTCTCCTATCGAATCTGTTTGGGGAAACAAATTGTGATCCAGATGCAGTAGCCCTTTCAGACAAGTCCCGCTCCACTATCAACGCCCTCGCGTAGATATCATCATAGTCTTGAAGGTCAAGCGGTGCCAGGGCACTCTTAATCTCGGGCTTCAATCCGTCCTTGAACCTTCTAGCCCTATCCTCCGGATCCTCAATCATTCTCGGAGCATACTTGGACAGTTCAGAAAACTTTGCCTCGTACCGGTCAATCGTCATCTGATTCTGACGGAGGCGGAAAAACTCAGCCATCTTTTGCTTCCTAGCTGTCCTCGAAAAGTATTTATTATTGAAAACTTCCACAAAAGTATTCCATACTGGAATCGTACCTTCTGGAAAAGTTCTACCCTTGACAGCTCTCCACCACGTACTAGCATTCCCTTCAAGTTGATAAACCGCCAAAGTAACTTTATCCCTATCTGAGCATCTCAGCAAATCGAATGCTTTCTCCATCCCTTCGACCCATCGAGTAGCAGCTTTAGGGTCTCCACTTCCAGTGAATTGGGGTGGCTTCAATTTGAGAAATTGTTCCACCAGCTTTTGAGCCATACGCTCCTCATTGTCATGAATAGGTGGGGGACTCGCTGACGGAACTGCAAACGGAATAGCAGATGAAGTCCCAGCAGCAGCGACAGTAGCTGCGGCTTGATTCCTTACTTGCTGCCCCATCAAATCTCCAATAGTACCTAAGGCTTGCATGACTTCAGCCATGATCGATTCCCTTCCAGTAGGTCCGGTAGGTTTTGCAGCAGAGGCTGCAGTAGGGGGTGCAATAGGGGACATCGCAGGCGGTACTCTTTCAACATCAACCAATTCTTCCACCGGCTTTAAAGGCCTCCTTCGAGGTGCTCGGGGTGCTCTTCTACCACGTCCGCTCATTTTGCAGTAGAAGGTGAAGTCCTGCTTACCCCATAGCAAAATGTGGTCAGAAAGAAACCCTTAAATTCTACCACATAATTAGCAATCACAGGCATAATAACCAAGAATCTTACTAACTATCCCATTTCTCATCACTCCTTATCACTCCATGCCAATGACGAGATGGATCAGGCTGACCTCGCTCTGATACCACCTTGGGCGGGGATGTCACGTCCCTACTCTCGAGCCCGCGACATCCATTGCCAAATCGCCACCATGTCATAATAGATAGCGTCCCAAGCAACTGCTATCGACCTAAGATTATATTGCGCAAGCGGAACGTCCCATCTTCCATTCAATAAAATCATATGGGATAGATAGAAAGTAAAGCCAGATTGCAAAACACTAAAGGCTGATGAGAATAGATGATTTATAACCTTACAGAGCCATCAACTGATAAATACAACCCCATGCTTCGGGGCAGCCCTTTAGGACTCACAAAAAGATACAAGAGTCAGGTAAGGTTAACTCTCATCTATCCCAAAACAGTATCCCCCACAAAAATATTAACAGTTCCCTGACCATAAAAGGAACCTAACCCTCTACTGGGAAAACTCGACATCCGAGTCGTAATAACCAACCGGGGGAGCCAGGTCGTTCGGGTCATCACAAGAACTCTGGCTAGAATGCACAGAGGGGGCTACCGATTGCTCAGGCTCGAGCTCGAGCTCCATACCAGGCGCGGGGTCCACCACTTCCCCATCAGGCGTATCAATATCCATCGGGTCCCAAGCGGGGATATTAGGGACCCCCTGTAGAGGTGGCCCCTCAAATCCTCGAAGCGGACCGAAGAGATCCATCCCATCACGAAGATACTAGGCCTTAAAGAGGTGTGCCACCAGATGTGGCATCCCTTCATCAACCCATATCGTCGTGATGTGACGTTCCCACATCTGATCCGTACCTGGTACCGGATGGAGACTGATATCAAGTGATGAGTCAGTGGGGGTGCCGAACCGCAAAAGTCTTTCCATTACTTCGGACCTGAAAAATTTGTCCCACGACGGGGTGAGAAATGAATCTCAGTGAATCAAGCCTAATCTCAGTTAGGACAATGATTCGCCCAGAACATCCTAAGTGCCATAAAAAGATCACAAGATATCAACAGAGATATATATATAAATATCAGTCACAACAAATCTGTCAAATCTACCACCAACAGAAGCACAACCACTCAAGCATACACAAGTCCATTATTAATCAATGACCCACGCGACTGGCGTGATAAATACATCAAAGTGTGATCCCGCACTCTTCTGGCAAAAATCAGGCTACGTCCACTTTACCCTCTCAGCGACGGCTACTACAAGCAGTGTATCCAGTGCACCCGGCACGGCACTGCAAGTAGGCATTCCTTAAAAAGGAGCTTCGGTCCATCACAAGCTGCGACCGGCATCCGATAATCCCTTAAAACCGTACGACTGGCACGGGGCATAGATTATCGTGCTTCTGACAAGTCGCGAATTCCATACAATCTGTACGGCACAAGTACCCACGGTACAATGCGAACTTGCCAAGTAGCGTCATTGACCCTTTAAATGACCACACAAATTGCATTCGGCAATCAACTCATTGATTATCTTGGATTAACGCCAAAATCCACAAGAAATACAGTCAACTCGGCCCCAAGGCCCACAAAACTCCCAATTGAGCATTTCAGCCAAGCAAACAAACCAATCAAGCAATTCACTCACTCTTGAGTAATCAACTTAACCCGGCAATTTCAAGCTCAATTCATATTACGAAAGAATATTAATTCTCAGTCAAATTATAGCAGTCAATCGTTCGCTCGTCTCTAACCTGTCACTCACTCGTGAGCAACTCAATCAATCAATTAATTGCTAAATTACCACAAATAGCCACAGACAAATAATCGATCGACCATGTATCCTAACCATGGTTTCTATCTATACCGGTCCCGATCGAAATAATTTTTTTTATAAATAAATAAATAAATAAATAAATACATAATTAAATAAATAAATAAATCAGACTAATCCTAAGCGCAATTAGCGCCCTAACCAAGGTTTAGAGTCAACTCACTATTTGAGGTAGCTCGATCGGCGGCGACAGCGGCGGCAGCGGCGGCGGCGGCGGCGACGATAAAACTAAGGTTTATCGCGCGGCGGATCGAGCTCAAACTTCGGCGACACCCCGTGGGAGTCCGGAACAGGTGGCCGGCGGTGGAGCTCCGGCGAGCGGCGGCCGGCAGCCTGCAACAGTACAAACTCAGAATATTCAATTGGCAACTTCACTGTTTTGGCTGTTTTCCAGCGACACGGGCCGGGACAAGGCAGGCCAGGGGTCGGTGGGAGTCGGTCGGGACAGGTGGACGGCGGCGGAAGGCGGCCAGCGATGGCGGACAGCCTCAGACAGTGGCTGTCCTGTTTTTGCACCGAAACAAGGCTCTCGGTCGGTGGCGGTTTCCGGCGACCACGCTCGGCGACCGGCGGAGCCGAGCTGGGTGGTGGTAGAGGAGACTCAGGGGAGTCGTCTGGCGGTGGCGGTGTGGCACGGCGGTGACGGTGGCGGCCGGATCGAAGACCGGAACAAACCGGATTCAAAACAGAGCATCGAAACTTTCGGGCCGGATTCCGGCGGCTGACGGTCGGCGACGAGGGGTTGGATCGGTCGAGGGGAAGTCGGGGGTTAGCTGGGTGGTGGTGGTCGGCGTCGGTGGCGGCCGTGGCGGCCGGAGAAGGCCGCGGAGTCCTCGGGTCTCCTGACCCGAAAACAGGGGACGCTCGGCCGTGAGTTTTCTTCGGCGAAACGGCGGCGACGGCGGCTCAGCCGGGGTCCAGGCGACGGCGGGGAGTAGCTGGAGGCAGTGGCTGCCGGTGGTGGTGTGGTGGTCGCGAAAAACAACGGCAAACGGCGGTGGATCGATCGGCAAGAGGAGTTGTCGGTCAAAGAAGAAAAATGAAGAAAGAAGAAGAACAGCAAAAGAAGAAGTAGAAAGAAGAAGAAGGAAGCGGCGTAGAGACGGGCGTTGGGCAGAAGAATGGAGGGCCACCACCTTGACTTTGAAGACCGTAAAATTAAATTTTTTTGTCTCTTATGAATGAATAATTGGGGGGCAAAATGGTAATTTTGGCGCGCCGGGACTGAAACGAAATTTTTGGTGTACTGATCGAAGGGTAATTTCGGCAATTTCACTGGCCAAGCTCGGTCAGGATTAAGCTCGTTTGCAAAAACGGCAATTTAAAAATCGCCGCGGATTAATTTCGAAACTCAATTCAAAATAATATAAAGTTCGGAATTCGTCCAAATTTTCGTCTTTTCAGTCCTTATAGTCCAAAATGGGCGTCGACTATGACTATACATTCATATCATTTAATCAACTTCCGGCGCTTACAAGGGTTGGATTTCCAGGACGTCACAATGCCCCTTCCTGACGAGTCCAATTCAGTCAACCATTCTAACTTCCCAATCGAATCTGGGATGATATTCTCTATTGAAGGATTTTACTCAACGGAAACCCCCATTTGCTTGCTGCCACAAAGCTAAGCAACTGCAAACGGCCGACGATTTCTACAAGTCCATCCAGTGATTGGCAATAAGAGGCATCAAGCATGTCCAACTCCTTCAACCAATCTATACGTGGAGGAAGTCTCTTGGGTATTATAATCACCTTCAGTTCTTTTAATTCGCACGTTTCTTCACGTAGCACTTTGAGTTTCTCACATCCCAACAAGTTCAAAGAAACGAGGCCCTTCACTTCTCCAAGTCACGGGGGAACTCGAGTTAGTAGCTGGCAACCCACGGCACTAAGGATCTTCAGCTTCTTCAGAGATCCTATACAATCAGGGAATTCTTCTATGCCAGTCCAGTCTACGAGAAGCTACTCCAAATTTTTCAGTTCACCGAGTCCAGGGGCGGGTAGATTCTTGAGCTTCTGACACCCACTTAAGTTCAAGGAAACGAGGCACTTGACATCTGCAATGGAAGGGTCGGTTTCCTCCAAATACGTACAACCTTCCAGTATTAGCATCTCTCAATTTTTAAACGCGGAGAGATTAGGGGTGCTCTGTAAATGTAAGCACAGCGAAAGATTGAGAACTTTCAGCCTCCCCATCTACAAGAAAGAAATATGTTCCAAGATTAGCTGCTAAGAATAAGAATGATCTACCATCGAATGTACAAAAGAGAAAGCGCTTCTTATCTTTTACCTTGATTGAACCCCATACTCCCCGATTTTCACTGATTAAATAGGGTGATAAATTCGGCCAAAAAGAAGAAGCATAGTGTGATAAATCAAGTATCACTAACTTCTCCAAATGACCATTGGTCGCCTCGAAAGAGGCGGGTCCTCTGCACGGGCTTAGCCATGGTAATGATATAGCATCACCCTCCCACTTTAGCCATCTTAATTCGGAAAGCGAATCCTTAAAATCTCCATCAAAATCCGCAAAACCCAGATGAAGCAACTTCAGGTTAGGCATTCTTTTGAAACTTCCTAGCACCCTGAACTCTCTTGAGCTTCTTCTGTCAAGACGTAGCGCCTCAATTTTTTCATTTTCCACCTACAAAAAAATTTGACGATCGTAAATTCCATTCAACCTCCTTTTGCTAGTATACTCTGCGTGTTATTGTCGCCGATGCATTTTGTCTAAATTTATAAGGACCGTGATCTTCTATAGTCACATGATCATGTGATATGTCGATTTTCAATCGTATGCCCCAAAGTTTGATGTTTTCATGCACAATTCTATATGAAATTTGTCTAGGTTTCTTATAAATTTTGAAATTAAATTTTGTAAGATGAGTAGTATCGACGACTAACTATATATGACGTACCTTAGCAATATGCGAGAACTTTTGCACATTTGAAAAACAAGATAGTACCAAATCAGACTTATGCATCCATAAAGCATGACAACTCATTCCCTCCCCGTTCATACAATACTATTGGTTTTGGCATATGGCTGGACGGAAACAAGAATTTGGTATTATTGAACTTTGACTTTTCATTTTTGGATATTCAATCTCAAAGCTCAACAACTTAATCCCAAGACGTGGGAGGAATCATCCAATCAGCCCTAAACTTATTGCACCTACGTCAATTCAGTCTTAAATTTACCAATTTAGATATTTGCGTTAAAGTTCAATGTAGCCCTTTTGGTAAAATTTCAAAGGAAATTGCTGTTTTATAGTTTTGCCTCAAAATCATAGGTCAGCTGTTATTTAGTTTCTTTTGTCGTAATTTATGTTATTTATTTTTGCACGATGTTGAATTATGTGCTTAAAATACCTGTGACTAGATCCATGCAGAGCACCAGTATGAAGACGAGGACATGTTATGAAAACCTGGGTAGTAAAGCCTTATTTGTTACACGTGCAGAGCTCATAATTAAAATTAGAAAACGTTAATTATGCCACTTTATTTATAATTAGCGTATCATTACTAATCTTCCATCATTTTTGTTTTATGTAATTTGTAAATTTGAATAAAATGTCCATAAAAGAAATGTTAAATCCGCAATCGAAGATTAGATCTGAGTTTTTCTTTCCAAATTTGCCAGTATTTGTCAAGAAGACAAGTAAGAATTTTCTATTAGTTATCGAGTAAGAGTCATCCAAATTATGTAGTGTTGTTTCGAGTTGTCAACTAACCCAACTATGCATTTCTAGATAATTCAAAAAATTGATATATTTCAAGGTGCTTTCTCAATTATGTTCATGACATATACTGAGCAATACAATTTACACTAAAGCTTAAATTTTATTTTTTATTAAGTACACGCCGTTATTCATTTACATTATCTTATCGGATATAAATTGTATACATGCATAATAAATCCTAGAGAACAAATTGTAAAATCCTTCATACATTTAAAACCACCGCATAAGATCTTATTACTTCAATTTGAACAAAATCTTGAGATTGATAGCCAATAGTTACGAGTGGCGAATAATTCAACTGAAATCTTTCTTTTTGTTACCATAAAGAGGAACGGCACACGAGCAAATTTGCACGGTTGAAAATTAAAGATACGATGATGGCTTCGATTCTTGAGATAAAATAAATTTTCAAACCTGTGCGATGCTCGATAAGCAGTCAAAAAATATGGTAAAAAATTATGTTGATAGTTCTTTTCTGAGCCTCATAATCACGAGTGCAAACTTTTCATCAATTGAACGCCAAAATTGGATAGAGCTTTTACCAAGACAATGCTAGCAATATGTTGAGAATGGGCAAAGATATAACTTGTATAATAATTTGAGGGAGAACCATTAGAGAACACTGGACAGATCAAATGTAGACATAATTATTACCTTGCGTGGCAAAACTTTCATGGCTTCCTCGTCCCATAGTCTGTTACAATCCCAAGGCTGTCTACCTTCTGGACGGACGATAGCTCTGCCTAAATCTTTTAATTGATCATGCATTCTCAACTTATTCTTCTCATCATATTTTATTAACGAAAGTTCAATCATTCTTGCCAATCCAGATTGTGGGTACAATTGGAGATCATTCCACATGTAGGCGGCAATTCTTTTATCAGTTCCTATGAAAAAACATGCTATGTCTAGAAACATTTGTTTCTCATTATATTTTAATGCATGGTAACTTATTTTCAACTTTTCTTGTACCTCCGTATCAGGCATCTTCCTCAATTTGTCTAGCGTCTCTACCCATATGCTTTTATTTTTCCTTTTTGAGATATGAACCTATAATCACGAGAGCTAAGGGAAGCCCTCCTGTGGTGGCAACAATATCACTGGAAATAGCCGCGAGTTCTTTTGGAGGTTGGTCCCGTCCAAATGCACATCTACTGAACAGAAGCAAAGAGTCTTTGCTATTCATTTCTTTGAGTTCATACATTTCATATTCATGCTTCAAGAGGGCCTTATCTCGACAAGTAATAATGATCCTACTTTCCGGCCCGAAACTACAACCTCCAATCAATTTATCGAGGTGGTTTGGATGATCCACATCGTCAAGAAGGATAAGTGCCTTCTTTTACTTACAACTTGATCGAATCCTTCCAATCCCTGTATCAGGATCACGCACCGTGCATGCAGCACTTTCTGTTTTATCTGAGATTAGCAGAGATTGGGCATGTTCCATACCTTTGCTTTTAATTGTTTCTCTAGTATCCTTGAGAAAGTTGCGGTATTTAAATTTGTCAAAAAGCTTTTTATAGATGATCGTGGCCAGAGTTGTCTTACCGATGCCGCCCATGCCATGAATGCCAATAATTTGAGTTTCAGAAGAAGCAGTATCCACCAATTTCAGAACCTCAGCCACACGAGCATCAATTCCAGCCAAGCCCCCCGGAAGAGATGGTGGAAGATGATGATGTATCTCGCGCATTATTATTTGCACGAGTTCTTCCACTAATTCCCCTTGCTCCAAAAAACAAGGATTAAGGATGATAAATAGGAAAATTATTCATTCGACAAGGATCTGTTTGTTAAGACAAGGTAAACGAAGTACCCAAGAGCAAATTCCTCTGATTCGAATATTCTGGAAGCAACTGCTTTTCTGAGCGCTTCGGGCCCTAGTTGCTTGACATCTTCGTTAAAACGATGCATATGGGATTTGAAGGCCTTTCCAAAGGCCCCCTCTAGTTCTCGCACCTCATAGGGCTTCACCTTGTAAAGCACAGGCAAGACTTTTTGTTCTCCTCTTTCCACGCACTTCATTATCTGAATGAGCTCGCAGAGGCACCATTCGCTAGCAGCATAATTTTCCGAGATGATTGGGATTGAAACCTTAGACTGCTTGATTTCACTGACAAAATTTTAAGAAATGCCCTCACCGAAGGAGAGGTCCTTATCATCTTTGAACACGAAGTTTGGATGGAACCTCAGGCCCACAGCTTTGAGCCTTTGGTAGAGGTGATCGACAAAGCCCTTGCGAGTAATAAAAGATTTTTGTGCTTGAACTAAAGCTGGAAAGTATTTAATGAAGCAAAAGATTCTTTTTTTTTTTTACTAAAGTAAGAATTCACGAGATTGCCACATGCGGGCCACCCTTTGAAAGTGTTTTGGAGAACAACTTTTACATTTTTCTAATAAGATGGATTGGTTGTTTCAAATCTATCTATGAAACACATTTCATTTTATCAAGCTTAATTCATAGCTTTAAAAAATTATGCTCTCTTGTTGGTTTTTTACTCTCTTTTTTTTTTTTTTTTGGAGCATGCACAGCAACAATTTGCTTTTAATTAACGTGCGAACTTTAATAGATGGCGGAAGATGTGAAATTTAACTATGGGACACTCACGTTTTTACTTACTTTTCTTTTTATTTATAGCCCAAATGACATTGGCAATATTGGTTTGGCGAGTTTTTAAAATAAGACAACTATTTATTGAATAAAAGAAAACTCTTCTTTTTCTATTCAATGAATACTTTTTCTGTATATTTACAATACTCAATCCTGTCATATATTTATAAGACAACAGGAAATCTTAACGAGGAGATACACAATAAGAAGTATTCTATACTAGAAAGAAACATATGCAATAAAACTTCCTAACAAATAGGCTAAATTAGCTCACGACACACTCCCCCTCAAGTGGGTGCAAAGATGTCTTTGATACCCAACTTGATAAGTGAGTTATGAAACTCTCTATTTGATACAACCTTTGTCAATATATCAGTTAACTGGTCCTCAGACTTCACAAATGGTAACTGGATCACTTTTGCATCCAAATTCTCTTTGATAAAATGTCTGACAATCTCCACATGTTTGGTTTTATCATGCTGAACTGGATTATGAGCAATGCTTACGGCTGCTTTATTATCACAAAATAATTTGATTTCTAAACCTGGTGGATATCCGAGCTCGGTTAGCAGCTTTCGAGGCCATAGAAGTTCGCATAACTCATTTGCTACACCCCTAAATTCAGCTTCTGCACTAGACCTGGCTACAACCTTTTGTTTCTTACTTCTCCATGTAACAAGGTTGCCTCCCACAAATGTAAGATACCCTAATGTAGACCTCATGTTTGTCACACTTCCAGCACAATCTGCATCTGTGTAACCCTCTACTCCAAGGTGGCCATTTTTTGCAAATAGCGGTCCGTTTCCTAGGGCTGACTTCAAATATCGAATGATGTGCAATACAGCACTCATATGATCCTCACTAGGTGCATGCATGAACTGACTCATCACACTTACTGCACGAGCAATATCAGGACGTGTATGTGATAAATAAATCAATCGGCCTACTAACCTTTTGTATTTTTCTTTATTAGTAGTCGTTTGATTAGGGTACTCTCCAAGCTTACAGTTTTGTACCATAGGAGTGTCTGCAGGCTTGCAATCTAGCATGCCAACTTCGATCAAAAGATCAAGAACATACTTTCGCTGAGACAAGTAAATCCCTTCCTTCGACCTAGCAACCTCGATTCCTAAGAAATATTTCAAATCTCCCAAGTTCTTCATCTCAAACTCCCTAGATAATAATTCATGTAGTCTCATAATCTTGGCACTATCTTTGCCTGTAATAATCAATTTCCATTGCAGAAATAAGAAACTGCGACCATGGAATTTTCTTTTGTGTGTGTGATAAAAAACGAAATATTGTCATTGATTTGTAGAACAAGAAGAAAAACAAAGATTAACATCTAAACATAACAAATTCCAAAGGGGTTGGGGGGTTTAGAGAGCAGGGAGGGACCCTAATCTATAACGCCATAAAATGCAAATCGAAACTCTGTACTTGGATACTTAATTAACTAATGCAAACATTCTCATGATCATGGCAAACATTTACCTCAAGGGCTATCAAAACTGACATTTGAATCGTTGACAAACAGCCTTTTGGCATCAAGTCAGCAACTGTCCTAGCTATCAAGATACGTTCTCTCTAGAACAAAAGAATTTCGAATGTTAGGATGTTCAATCTTGGGCGCTAGGAATCACATGATCATGGTTGGTACATTTCTCAAGTTCATAAGGACATTGTTGTCTGAGTGTCAATCCTTCAACAAAATAGGAGTTGGAAGGATACAGATCCAGAGTCTTAAGCTGCCTGAACTATCAACTACAGTAATTACAAATTTCTAACTTCATGAACTGCATCAATTCAAACAGCTACTTCAAAAACTGAAAAACAATCATTAAGCGAGGCATTTAACAACTCCTGCAGCTCAGGGCTACATCATGATATACAACTTCTTGTCCCTTAAATTGATTACAACTGAATCATGCCACAAAGCTGCCAGTGAGGAATCATCATCTATCATAGTAGTCATGATACCAAAACTCTCACAAAGCAAGAACAATGTCCAGCTCTGGCTTCATCCGGGTGATGGAACGAACAGTCCATATTATACAACCACGCCATTCATGAACTCACATCAGAGCCTCCTGCAAACGTGGTTCCCTTCAGTTTACACTTTCCAGATCAAAATGACATCCTTTCTTTCATCCTAGCTTGGCATGACATAGTATATCTTGCTATTTCGAAGATCCAGAAGGAGCATCAGCATATTGCGTGTCATAAAAAATCTAATGCCCGAATGCACATAACATAAAATCAGAAGATAAATTTTCCAGACAGGATGAACTTAATCGATTTTCAGCCCTTGGTCAGATTTGAGTCATTTGACATGTAAATATGATCAAGCAATCCAAAATGGCCAGAAATATAGCAGTGAATAGAAAAATCCAAACATTAAAAACAGTTGGTTCTTCAGGCTTAGCATCCTCGTGGATAAAATGAAATGGAAAGAATTTGGACAAGGGAGTAAAACAGAACCAAATAGATATCAAGGGAGGAAGCAAATCATTCTTCAAAAGTATTACTTCGAGACAACTACAAATCAAGTTAGCTTGGGATAGTCATTGATAGCTTATCCAGGATGAACAATCTTACTTGATGGCTCAGCTTCCCCGTTCCTTGAATCACGTAAGAGAAGGAAAACAATGCCCTTTTGTAACTAAATCTTTCTTTCTTTCTCTTCTTTTTTTTTGTGATAAGATGTTAGACCTCCTTCCTCCTGCTTATGTTGCTAATACCAACATTTTCAGTTGACAAGAACTAATTTCGTTACCAAAGAAGTTCGTAACTTACTAATTATATTAACATTTTTGTAAATATATTAACGAACTACACCTAAAAGTTTTGAGAAAAGTTGGTCACTAACTAATTTATTGAGATGTTGGTAAAATCATTTTAAGGTTTAACCACGCTTTGTGAAAGTTGGAAAATATTGGTAATTTATTGATTTATTAAAGCGAATTTGCCTCGTAAATTTACCATCAAATGCTCCCATGATCCACAGAAGCATCGTGTCAACTTCCACGACCAGCGTCTCCATTCCTTGAACTTCTCAAAGACAAAGACCACAATAGAGCGGGCTATCAAGAAAAAATGGTGTAAGTCAAGTAGGAAATGCTGCCGAAATTGGCAAATACATACTGAAAATGAACACTGTGACGTGATTTATTTACCTTTGAAAGTTCGATAGATGAGGACAAGTTGCGGAGGCCTTGCAGTTGAATCCCTGGTTATTCCCATTTTCGCTTCTCCCCATCTCCCCAGCGGGATTCTTTTATTTTAGGAAAGCACGAGCGGTCTGGTATGTTGAGGGATTTGCAATCGTGGTTATTCCAACTTTCCAAGTTTGTCAAACTCGCAAGGCCTTTGATTTCGACTAGATTGCTGCAACAGCTAGTGCTTAATCGCTTCAGATGTGTTGCTGATTTCGAAAGGTCCAGGCTTCTCAGGGACTTACAGTTCCGTATTCTCAGCATTTCCAAGTTTTTCAATCCGACCAGGCTTAGATCGTCATTCCACAGTGGAGCACCTGACTGGTGGAAATCAATGGTTAAGCGTCTCAAAGACTCCAGACGCTCAAGGCCCTCAAGGTCGGACAACTTCATCCATCCAGATACTTCTAGTTCTTCCAAGGATCTTAATGCTTCCAGGCCCTCGATCTTTGTCAGCCCACTGCACTCCTTGAGATATAATTCTAACAAGTATCCCAAACTTGACAGACTTGGCAACTTTTCCAACTTACGACAGCTGTCGACTCGGAGCGTCAATAATCCTGAGGGAAGCTCTGGCATGGATTCCAGTGATCCGCAACGCTCGACAGCGAGTTCTTTTAGATGGATTAGGTGAGAAAGTCGAGGCAATTTGCGATGCTGACAGGTGACTTTCAAAACCGCTAGACTGACAGGGAGTTCTGGCAGCGACCGAAGTTCCTCACAATAAGTTAAATCAAGGTGTTGCAGAGAAGGCATCTTTCCAATGCTTTGCGGCAGTGATCGAAGCATCATGCAGCTCCTTAAATCAAGTTCTTGAAGACGAGAAAGCTTATCCATTGTGTCAGGGAAGCCAGAAATAGGCGTCCAACTCAAATTGAGGATTCTCAGTGAAGACATCCCATCTATTGGAATTTCCCCTCCCAGTCTCTTGCACGATGAGGCATGTAACTCTTCAAGTTTGCCCAATTTATGAATGGTACTAGGTAAAGTTGTCAAATTCACACAACGATAAATTTTCAAAGTTTTCAAGTTTTTTAAATCCCCAATGGTATCAGGCAATTTCTCAATGCCTGTTTCTGATAAGTCCAATTTAGTTAACCATTCCAATTTCCCAATTGAATCGGGGATGGGATTCTCTACCGAGGCATTACCGTTACCATTTGGAAGCCTCATTTTGGTGTTGTTTAAAAACAACTGCTGCAATTTCACAAGGGATCCAATGCTTCCTGGAAGTTTATCTAATTTGTAGCAATGTCCCAATAAGAGGGATGACAAATTTACCAGACCGCCAATTGAGTCAGGAAGTCCATCCAATGAGTAGCAATCAGAGGCATCAAGCGTCTCCAGCTTCTCCAAACGACCTATCAGTGGGGGAAGTTCCCTTATGGCAGTCATGCGTATTATAAGTTCCTTCAGTTCTTCCAATTCGCACATTTCTTCAGGTAGCTGTTCGAGTTTCCGACATGCCCGCAGGTTCAAACAAACGAGGCCCTTCACTCCTCCCAGTTCTGGGGGAACCACAGTCAGTTGACCGCAGCCCACGGCACTAAGCATCTTCAGCTTCTTCAGATATCCTATACATCCAGGGAATTTTTCTATGGGAGTCCTGTCTACGACAAGTTCCTCCAAATTTTTCATTTCACCCAATTCAGGGTCGGGTAGCTTCTCGAGCATCCGACAATCCCTCAAGTTCAAAGAAACGAGGCACTTGACATCTCCAACAGAAGGGTTGATTACCTCCAAATTCTGACAATTTTCAAGCGTTAGCATCTCTAAGCTTTTAAATCTAGAGAGGTCAGGGGTACTCTTTAACTTGGAGCACCCCGAAAGATTGAGAACTCTCAACTTCTCCATCTACAAGAAAGAAACATGTTTCATATATTAGTGTTGGAAATGGAATGATTTTTCTAGAAGTGTACCTAATTTGTAGCAATGTCCCAATTTGAGGGATGACAAATTTACCAAACCGCCAATTGAGTCAGAAAGTCCATCCAATAAGTGGCAACTAGAGGCATCAAGCATCTCCAGCTTCTTTAAACGACCTATCAGTGGAGGAAATTCCCTTATGGCAGTCATGCATATTATAAGTTCCTTCAGTTCTTCCAATTCGCACATTTCTTCAGGTAGCTTCTTGAGCTTTCGACAGTTCCTCAACTTCAAAGAAATGAGGCACTTGACATCTCCAATAGAAGGGTTGATTACCTCCAAATTCTGACAATTTTCAAGGATTAGCATCTCTAAACTTTTAAATCCAGAGAGGTCAGGGGTACTCTTTAGCTTGGAGCACGCCGAAAGATTGAGAACTTTCAACCTCTCCATCTACAAGAAAGAAACATGTTCCAAAATTAGCTATTGGACAAGAATGATTTTATCATCAAATGTAACAAAAAGAGAAAACGTTTCCTTATCTTTACCTTGATTGAATTCCATCCTTGCCATTCTTCACTAATAAAACCACCTGATAAATCAAGTATTAGTAAATTTTCCAAATGAACATTGGTCGCTATGAAAAAATCAGGACACATCTCCCATTCTAGCCATCTCAATTCAGAAAGTGAACCCTTGAAATTTCCAACAAAATTCACTTTACTCAGACGAAGGAACTTCAGGTAAGGCATTCTTTTATAGCTACATTGCTCCATGAACTTGCTTGACCCTTTTTCGTCCAGATGTAATGCCTCAATATTTCTATTTTCATCCTACAAAAATAATTGAGGATAGTAAATATCAGCACAGCGCATTCTCCGATCTTGACATGAAGAATAAGGTGTCATTAAACATGGAATAGCATACCACACGACCGCCTTTTGTTAGCATGAGTCAGCATGTTATTGCGGCCAATGCATTTTCTCTACACTTTCAGAGTATATGTGATCTTCTTATAACTAGACAATCAGGTAACATATCAATTTTCACTTGTATGCCACAAATTTTGGCAATCTCATGTGAAATTCCTAAATGGAAACAGTCTAGGTTTCTTACAAGTATTGAAATTGAATTCTGTACCACGTGTAGAATTGATTATCAATTATTCCCTCCACCTAACTTTATATGGTGTCCCTTGCAATATGTGAGAACCGTTGCACTTTTGGACAAGAACAAAGGATCTAACCGTATTTATTACTAGCATTTGCGCATTCATAAAGCATGACAAACTTATTTCCTCTCCTAACTTATTTCATCTTCATGAAATACGCAACTAACTAAGAGAAAAATAATTGAAATTTTTTTTTTAAAAAAAAATTGGTTATTAGTATTAAAAAAGAACACGTTCGGACTATAAAAATACACATTATTTAGGGCACAAAAGCCTATGAAGTTAGGTTAACAAAAAGTTAATACTGCTCAAACACGTTAATGAGGTGCATCTGTATTGAGAATTTCATTAGTCTCTCGTCTTTTACCTTTTGGGTATTGTCCTTTCTTATACCCTTTTACAATTCCTTATGGGTCTCCCCCTATTTCCCCGCTTATATCTTTTTCTGCATATTGCGCGACCAAAAAGTTTCGAGAAAACCACAGATTGCTCGGGTAGAAAGAAATTGAGGAATAGAAGTTGAACTTGAATTTTAAGTTTGGAATTCAAGCTCGAAAAGATCAACACTAATCCTAAGATGAGCGCACTTGTCAATCAGCCATCATATTGCATTTCCGGTAGTAAGCATGCATAAGTAATCCTGGAAAACACATTATAGAAATTATTTATACATCACTGCATAAGATCTTATTACTCCCAACCCCCAATAAGGATTCTGGAAAGTGAAATTATCTATTGCAAGTGCAAGTCGACGTTCAAAGTAGAACCTGCATATATTCGATGATGATCTTTTTATTTGGTAAATATATAAATTAATAGGCATAAAATTATTAAAAAAAAGTTTATGCGTTTTATAATATTTTATGATATTGTCTTACTTAAATTATGTATGAATAAGTAACTCTCCAAACTTTAGTAAGAAGTATTCCAAAACTGCTAGAAAATGATGTTAAGACAGCAAAAGACCAACCTAGATAGAGCTAATAATACACAATTTTAACACGTCCTTTATGAGCCTCTTAATTAGCATCAAGATATGACACGAGTGCAAATATTTTCATGAGCTAAAGACCAAAATTGGATGTCGCTTTTACCAACAACATCCTCAGACCATGTTGACACTGGTCAAAGATCTCTAATAAGACAACAATAGGAACAATAATATGAGGGACCACCATTAGAGAACAGGGAAGAGGCCAAAAGTAGACATATATCGTTACCTTGCTTCGTTGAACTGTTTCAGCTTTCCCATCCCATAGCCTGCTACATTTCCAAAGCTTTTTATCTGCTGGACGGGCAATAGCTCTACCTAGATCTCTCAAGTGATCGTGCATTCTCAACTCATTGCAATCATCATCAATTATTAACGAACGGTTAATTAGCGTTTTCAATCCGATTGTTGGAAAATATTCAAGATCATCCCACATATATGTGGCAATTATTTTGTCAATTCCACTGAAAAAGCATGCTATGTCCAAAAACATTTGTTGCTCCTCGTATCCTAATGAATCGTAACTTATCCTCAAAACTTTTTGTACATCCTCATGAGGCACCTTCTTCAATTTCTCCAACATCTCCATCCATATGCTTATATCTTTATCTTTGAGAAGTGAGCCTACAATTATGAGAGCTAGGGGAAGCCCTCCTGTGGTGTCAGCAATTTTGATGGAAAGAGCCACAAGTTCTTCGGAAGGTTGTATCATGCCAAATGCATGTCTATTAAATAGAAGCAAAGAGTCTGTGGGATTCAATTTTTGGAGTTCATGCTCCTTATATTCAGACTTGAGGAGGCTCTTATCCCGACAGGTAATAAAGATTCTACTTCCCGACCCGCAATTACGAACACTAATCAATTTATCGAGTTGGTCTTGATGATCTACATCATCAAGAACAACAAGTACCTTCTTTCCTTGAGCAGCTTGTTGGATATTTCCAATCCCTATATCAGAATGACGCACTGCACGTTCAGAACTTTTTGTTAAATCCGAGACGAGTAGAGATTGGGCATACTGCATATCCTTGCTTTTAATAGTTTCTCTAATGTTCTTGACAAAGCTGTGCCACTGAAATTTCTCAAAAAGCTTATTATAAATGATCGTAACTAGAGCTGTCTTACCAATGCCGCCGATCCCATGAATCACAATAATTCTAGTTTCGGGAAAAGTAACATCCGCCAAATTCATAACCTTATCCACGTGAGCATCAAATCCAACCAACTGCATGGGATTACATGCTAGAAAATCACGTTGCAGGTGGCACCTTACTGTTTCCACGAGTTCTTCTACTAATTTCCCTTCATGCCTGTCAAACAACACAACAGATGAGAACTTATTAATGACTCCACAAAATAAGGATTAAGGATGATAAATAGAAAAATTCTTGCCACGACAAGGATCCGTAAAACAAGGTAAATAACGTACCCACTATAATCTTCTTCTGATTTGTATACTTGCAGTTTAAGAGCTTCTTCGAGCGCTTCCTTCACTTCTTTTTTGCTCTCGTCGCTAAATCTTGTATTGCTGTGGAAGGCAGCTCCAAATGGCCCCTCCATTTTCCTCACGTCACTGGTTTTCACCTTGTAAAGTACGGGCAAGACTATTTGTCCTCTGTTTTTATGGCTCTTCATTATGCGAATGAGCTCGCGGAGGCACCATTTACTACCAGCATAATGTTCCGAAATAACTGGGATTGAAACCTTAGAGTGGTCGATTGCACTACAAAGACCATCACTAAACGGTTCGCCCATGCGGAGGTCGTCACCATCTCTGAACACGAAGTCTGGATGGAACGGAAGGCCCACTTTTACGAGACTACGGTAGAGGTGATCGGTGAAGCCTTTGCGAGTATCAGGGTGGCTATAGCTCAAGAATACGTAGTAATTGTTTCCAATGGCAGAGGTGGGCGGAGCAGATGGCCCAGAATGACTCATGTTGCTCTTTCAGACCAAGGTCGGAAAGCACGGTGATTATCTTCTCGATTAGGAAGATGACTCGACTATTTTGGATAGGTTTCAGCAGGAAATGATTACTGGACTATCTCTTTGCCACATTTATAGCGTCGCTGGTAGAGAGGAGGAAGAAGGGGAAAGCAGGAGGCAAGGCATGATTACTCGAATATCCTGTATATTTTAATCTCACTCAGTACGTTGTTCCTTTCATATTTCCATGTGTACACTTTGAATTTGGAGATCTCTTAATATTAAGATTTTCGTGACAAGCTTACCATTAATCAAATTAGACTGTCCAAACGAAACTGGATGATCAAAAATGGATCACGTTATTTGTTGAGGGGGAGGGAAAAAAATTGAAGCGGTAATTTTTTTGGGCTTTGAAAATTTTTAAATCCCAACCCTTTTTCATATCGCGCTGTCTATTTTTATTTGAACGGCTTGATTTGAGTAAATGGTATGCATGTCGGGAGAACCCATTATCAGGAGATCCGAAACCTTCAAATTGACTAAAAACAAATCCCTCAGCCCATTGCCTTCTTGTGGTCCACAGTCGCTCTCCATTTTCCTTGACAACCGGCGCATTGTTCCTATTGGCCCCCGCGGAAGTCACCAATTTTGTCACGAATTTAGATTTGCGCACACATGGATCCAACTTATGAACTAAGTCACGAATTGGGCGTTACACTTGACATACGTGCCTCTCCCAATTTTGTCCGGCTGTCGTCAGTGACCCCACTAAGGGTGCTCCCTAAGGGCGAGCATGGTAACACTTTTGCTCTTAAAAATTAAGTTTTGATCAGAAGTTAATTTTTTTACATCTGACTCAGAGTGTAAGTAAATATTTTTTTTACTTCTTCAAGCGACTTCAAAATTATTTTTAAAGTAAAAAATGTTCCACATATAGAGAATTGAAGTTACCTATGTAACCTTACGAATTTTTACTCTACAAATTGCATTACCAAACGAAATTTTTATTCTCGAAAGTACTTTTGAAGTAGAAATTCTAAGGAAAAAAATGTGATCATGGGCGCCGAAGCAATCAACCGAGGGAATCTTACGTTTTCCTCCAAATTTTCAGGTGTCACTTTAGACATCTCGGCATTTGTACCGTCTCGTTAAATGGATTCGGATGCAACATACTCCCGTGGGATGGGGATTTCTACTTGAGTGAATGAGCTTCCGTCACGCACGAGCCTTGTAAAAAAAGAAAAAAGGCCAGATAAAATATGCCTTTTACACCATGGACAGTGAATAAAATTAAATTTATTCGTCCCACGATCGGATAAAGCCGGTTCCTTGCATTATCACATGAAATATATCCCAGCATTTATTATTTCGACAAATTCGAGTCAATACGTCGCGGTTCTACCTTCCATTTCTAGGATTTTTCTTTTCTTTCTCCTTTTAACATTCGTAATTCCTTTATTTAACAGAGAATTTACTATTTAATGATTAACTCTCCCTCATCTAAGGATGTTCATCTAGAATTTATTAGATGTATTTCGAAGCATGAATTCAAAATTAAACTCAGGCTCTGTATCCACTTCCAATTTTATTCATGATCTGACCAAGAACTTGAATTGGTACGTTTGTAACAGATTTGCTCCAAACTAATTTTTGACCACCCAAAACTCTAAACTAGTATACTTGTAATAAATTTACTATCCGTTAACTTTCATTGAATTTCACCGTTAAATTGCTAAGTTAAATTAACATCGCAATATGCTTTACGATTTTTACCATTTGTTTGTCACAGACATACCACTTTGAAAATTTTCATGGTATTAATGGAGGCTAATAGAGGTAAAATTTCCAAAAGTGTACCAATTTAAAATTTTTATAGTAAAAAAATTACTTTGGAGTAAATCTACAACTAGTGCATCAATTTAAAATTTTTCTTGATCAAAAAATTTGTTTTGGATAAATATGTCACAGATGTACCAGTTTGTGATGTTTTTATAGCAAAATAAATAGTTCAAGGCAAATTTATATTGATATATCAATTTGAAGTTTTTTCTTTTCTTTTTCGTGGTGTCAATCCCTTTTTAGTTTACCCAAAATGTATAGATACAATAATATGTAGTTTTCGTGGTATTGAGCTTTTTTAGTTTACCCAAAATTGTCCAATGAGCTCAAAACCACCTCGACGGATTCCCCAAACTACCCTTGCCGCCTCCACAAATTACGAGGAAGCTAGCGACAAGGAAGACGCGTGTTTTGTTTGTTGGTAATGCTGACACGACGTTCAAAATCTATCAAAAGCAGGCTTCACCCTATAATGGACCACACTCAAGATGCCACGCATCTGGAGAAGGTATTGGGTGGACCGGGTGCATTGCACCCGACCCAATCAAGAGGGGACATGTGTCCCCTCTCTCTCTCCATCAGTCTCTCTCTCCTCTCTCCTCTCTCTCTCTCTCTCCCATAACTAAGAGGGGACATGTGTCCCCTCCTGATTGGGTCGGGTGCATTGCACTCAGCCCACCTAAAATTTTTTCCAGGCATCTGCAGTTCTACAGCAGGCTCCACCCTATAATGGACAACACTCAAGATGCTACGCCTCACGATTCGGGAAAAAAAATTCTTAAACTTTAGATTCAATCTCAAATTTATGTCAAACCTTTTTTGTCTAAGAAAAAGTCATAAAGTTTTGTCATAATCTCAAATCTGCCTCGTTAGATCTTTGTCCACCAATCGCCGTTAGTCGTCCCTAATTTTCATATTTTAAAATGGTTTCATATTTTTCCTAAGAAAAGGTCATACTTTTTTTTTACAACATGAAAATGCCATATCAAGTTGGGACTAGACTATAGGTTAGATTTGAGAGTATATTGAAAATTTGTTATTTTCTTTAGATAAATCAGCGTTCAAGGAAGTTTTGGGACTGCACTCAAAATTTAGGGTATTCTACTATTAAAATAATGTTCACTCGCTCTTGATTGGAATATGCTTAAGTTTGCGATGTTCCTCTTGCTCCTGCTCTCCATCACAAATTTCAGCACCTCATGTTGCTCCCTTCCTTCGTTGAAGAACGCAAAAAGTTTAGGGTTTGAAGAAAAGAAAATAAATTTAACCCCAATACGTTAATAGTTGGGCAACTCACACATAAACGATTCGATTTCGCATTATCCTTAAGGCACGTCAGATGGTTAATATTAAAATAATGTTCGGTCGAATTTTTCAATCACACAAGTGATTTTTTTAATGGGTTAATATCATAAAAATCCCTAAATTGATATATCTGTGACAAATTTACCCAAGTTATTTTTTTTTATCGTGAAAAACTTCAAATTGATACATCTGCGATAAATTAATATCAAACTATTTTTTTTACCACCAAAAACTCTAAACTGTTAGATATGTGACAAATTTACCATAAAATAATTCTTTTTACCATGAAATATCCTAAATTGATACACCTATGATAAATTTAACATCTGTTAAATTGAGTTAATATCATGAAAAATCACAAATTGATAAACTTGTGACAAATAGAGAATAAAAACCACAAAATGGTATATCCGTCAACTGTCACGTGTCACAAACTTAGTAATTTGATAGTTAAATTTAGTAAAAATTAATTGAGGGTGAATTTCTCACAAATGTACAAATTTAGGTAAATTTATCATAAGTGTATTGATTTGGATTTTTTTATGGTTAAAAAATATAGTTTGGGGTAAATTTGTCACAGGTGTACCAGTTTGGGATTTTTCATGGTATTAACATTTATTTAATTGATATGTTAGTTATATAAAATATGTCAAGGAGTATCTAAAATCTTAAGCTATTATGTAAAAATAAGTAAAGCCATAATTTTTTTTTTAGAAATTTATAAGAGGCAATTTTCCTAAATTGTGTTATATATAAAGAGTGCTTCAGCAATATGGATCAAATCGGGTATGAACCATTAGATTTGCATTACTATAAATGGGTCATCAACTAGTTAATGGTTAAACTCGACTCGATCTACTCATTTGATAGATTTATTGGCGAGTGGCGACTACGATATAGACAAATTGATATTTCCATGAGGGGAGTTATCGGGATTTCAGTTCGTAGAATTTGGGAAATAGTTGGGCGTCTCAAGCAGGATGAAGGTAGCAGATGTTGAAGTACTACAAATCGAAGTTGGATACTCACATTGATCACCTGATTAGTATTTGTACCAAGCCCACATAGTAGGAGGCATGAAATGGAAGTTTTCTTTGTCCAAAATTGAGAACAGAAAAAGCAGTTCTCCACATATTTTTGAAACAGGAAAGGTCGATCGTTACAATTACCAAACTTCGATCCTTTTTCAAGCGTCAGCGCAAAGTAAATAACGAACCGTTCAAGTAAGAGGCGAAGATGTGGCCCGTCTGACGTTCTATAAGCTATTTGCTCAAGTAGTCCATTTAGGAACATTCTAGGAAAATTACGAAACCTTCCCAAAAAAGTCATTCACATTAAAGACACCTTCAAAATTGCCATTACGAAAGAAAATGATCACTAACCATTAAGAAAAAGTTGAGAAAATTAACGAAAAAAAAACTTATTGTAATTATGCTAATTCAATCTTAAATATTTTTTTTTAAAAAAATTAATCCTAAATCTTTTGCATTGTACCAATCCAATTCATCTGACCAATTTTTTTTTTCGATCGTCGCTTATAGTGTGTCAATTTTATTAGTATATTTCGATTTTTAATATACTTATTTCCTTTTTTTGTTTCTTATTTTGTTATCTTCTCCTTCTTAATTTGTCTCTTCAGGGTCATTTCCTTTTTAACTTGTCTCTTCCTCTCGCAAATAACACCTTAAAATTTTCAATTTAACATCTCTCTTCTCTCAATATAAGGAGTAAAAAAAAAAGTATCATCTTCACTAAAAATTAGAAGTATAATTTCAATATAACTAACTGACGAAGAATGAACTAGCATTATGTATTATTCGAC
The DNA here is from genome assembly GCA_028455895.1 of Rhodomyrtus tomentosa. Taxonomy (NCBI): domain Eukaryota; kingdom Viridiplantae; phylum Streptophyta; class Magnoliopsida; order Myrtales; family Myrtaceae; genus Rhodomyrtus; species Rhodomyrtus tomentosa. The sequence continues at coordinate 42,441,893 of JAPCWY010000004.1, forward strand.
ATAACTAGTGATTTGAGTTTGCGAGTAAACTGAATTTGGCGAATTTGGCATTCAGTCAAAACAAGAATAAAATAGAATCATCTTAAACGTTTATCATTATACTATGCATGTGAAGAAGTGAGTTAATTGCTTTTCATTAATGTAAAGTGATGAAGTTCTTGCGAAGAAAATAAAATCTTAATGGACTCGTTTATAAGTTTATGGCATGTGAATTGTGATATAGGATAATTTCGAGTCACTTGATGTCTCTACACGCTCACGTCGATGGTCATAACTTTGGTGGGGACGGGAGGGTAGATCGAGATGCCAAAGTTCCACCCCACAAGAAGAAAAGGATGATTTCCCATTTTAATCCTAAGCTCTAAGAAATTATGCTCTCTTTTCTTTTTCTTTTTTTCTTTTTTTTTGGGCAATTGTAACTCCGCCTATGTAGTCTATATAGCCTATCCCAAGCAAGATAAAGGAGGAGGGTTACGTCAAGAGTAGCGAGCCGGTTATAAAAAAAAGAACTACCTTTATGAGATAAACCCTATTGATATTTCGTTGAAGCGTACCCTTTTTAATGACGCGTTGTATCGGCGCTCCGATGTAGCGAAAAATGAGTAAGAGTCTTTGCACCAAGATAGGTGGGTGCAAGAGATAAGGAAGCTAGCCTTGGGCCATCATTCCCAAAGGGATGCGCCACATCGGTGCCCGGATGTGGTGATAAATGAGTAAGGGTCCTCACACTTCCGTGGGCGAGTGTGGGGGCAACAAAAGCCTAGGCGGTAGGGATTAGATTGGGGAGTTGGAATGTAGGAGCCTTAACAGGTAAATTGAGGGAATTGACATATATTTTTGCTAGAAGAAAAGTGAATATTACTTGCTTGCAAGAGACTAAATGGAAAGAAGAGAAGGCTAAGGAAGTGGATGGCACCGGATTTAAGCTATCGTATAGAAGCACAATAAAGAATATAAATGGAGTTGGGATACTGATCGATAAAAATTTCAAAGATAGAGTTGTTGATGTTAAAAGAATAAGAGATAAGATTATTTTAGTTAAGCTAGTAGTGGGAGATTTGATTCTGAATATCCTTAGTGTGCATGCCCCTCAAGTTGGACTGCAAGCGTCTAAGAAGAGCAGATTTTCGAAAGATTTGGAAGAGATTTTAAGGCGTATATCACACGAGGAGAATGTATTCATAAGAGGAGATCTAAATTGACATGTCGGTCAAAGTAGTTGAGGTTTTAACAGAGTTCATGGAAGTTTTAAATATGAGACTAGAAATGAGGCTGGCGAAGACATTTTGAGTGTGGCATTAGCTTATGATTTGATGTTGACAAACACTTTTTTTAGGAAAAGAGAGTCACATTTGATCACTTTTCGCAGCGGTCAAAATCGTAGCCAGATTGATTTCTTTCTTACTAGAAGAGAGGATAGATCTTCGTACGTAGATTGTAAGGTATACACAGGTTAATGTGTAGTTACACAACATAAGTTGGGGGTCTTAGAAGTTCGGTATAACAAAGTACAGAAGATGAAGAGAAGTGCATAGCACCCCAGAATAAGATGATGAAAGTTACATGAAGAGAAACAAATAGAATTCAAGGAAAAAATGCTACAGGAAGAACCGTGGCAGCTGGAGGGCGAAGTAAATATGATGTGGAAGGAGATGTCTAACTGCGTCATGACAATGGCAAAATGGGTGTCAGGAGAAAGTAGAGGGAATTGACATCAAACAAATGAAACCTAGTGGTGGAATGAAGAGGTGCATGAGACAATTAAGTAAAAGAAGGAGTGTTTCATATGCCCACATAACTGTTCTAATAAAGAGAATTTGTAAAAGTTTAGATTGGCGAGAAAAAGTGCTATGAAAGTTGTACGAGAGGCCAGAGGCAAGGTTTTCACCGATATGTACAACAAACTTGGGAGCAAATAAGGAGAAAAAAGAATTTATAGACTTGCAAAGTCAAGGGACAAGAAAAGTAAAGACTTAACACATGTTAAATGTATCAAGAATGAAAATCAAACAATCTTGATAAGAGATGAAAACGTCAAGGGGAAGTGGATGAGTTATTTTAACAAACTTTTTAATGGGGAGAGCGATATAAGTGGGGTGGATTTGAAAGATACTTCTGATGATTCAAATAGAAAGCTTGTGCGTAAAATTAAAGCACGAGAAGTTAGGGAGACATTAAAAAAGATGAAGACTAGTAAAGCTTTAAGACTCGATGGTATTCCTATTGAAGTGTGGAGATACTTAGGGGATATAGCAATAAGTTGGTTGACTAATTTTTTTAACAAGATACTCCATACTAATAAGATGCCTGATGGATGGAGGAAGAGTATACTTGTGCCTATATACAAGAACAAGGGGGATATCCAGAATTGTTCTAACTATAGATGTATCAAGCTTATGAGCCATACAATGAGGCTGTGGGAGAGAGTTATTGAGCATCGTTTGAGAATAGAGATTAAGGTTTCTGTCAATCAATTTGGATTTATGTTAGGAAGATCTACTACGGAAGCTATTTTCTTAATATGACAATTGATGGAGAGATATCGAGAAAGAAAGAAGGACCTCCATATGGTGTTTATTGATATCGAGAGACGTATGATAGGGTTCCAAGAAAGGTTTTGTGGTGGATTCTTGAGAAGAAAAAAATACCGTCAAAGTATGTCGAGGCAATCAATGACATGTATGACGGTGCTACTACATGTGTGAAGGCTTGTAATAGCACATCATGTTATTTTACAATCACAACAGGCTTACACCAAGGTTTTGTTTTGAGCCATTACCTTTTTGCTCTAGTTACGAATGAGCTAACAAAAGATATTCAAGATGAGGTGCCGTGGTGTATGCTATTTGCAGACGATATTGTGTTTATTGATGAGATCAAGGCTGGAGTTAACGCTAAGTTAGAAGTATAGAGAAGCACATTAGAGTCTAAAAGGTTTACGCTAAGTCGAAGTAAGACGGAATACTTAAAGTGTGAGTTTCACACGGCAGGAAGAGGGGATCAAGAAGCAGTAAATATGCTCGGACAGGAGGTACCCAAGAAAGATACATTTAGATATCTGGGATCAATATTACAAAAGGATGGAGAAATTGATGAGAATGTAAGCCATAGATCAGAGTAGGTTGGATGAAATGGCACAGTGCATTGGGATTTTTGTGTGATCGTAAAATTTCTCTTAGGTTAAAAGGAAAATTTTATAGAACAGCAGTCAGACCTACCATGTTATACGGAGCTGAATGTTGGCTAGTGCAAAGAAAACATGAGCATAAAATGAGAGTAGTGGAAATGAGGATGTTAAGGTGGATGTGTGGTCATATAAAGATGGATAAGATAAGGAATGAAGAGATTCGACGAAAAGTTGGAGTAGAACCGGTGGTGAAAAAGATGAGAGAGCATAGATTGAGATGATTTGAGCATATACTCCGAAGGCCCTTAGATGCACCGGTACGAACATAAGTTTGCTATCGAGAGTATAACACGAAGAAAGCAAGAGATCAGCTGAAACTTACTTGGGAGAACGCAGTAAAACAAGATTTAATGGAGTGTGAAATAGATTGGCGTATGGTTTGTCTTAAGACGGAGTAGAGGAAGGCTATTAGTGTTATGGAGGGGTAGTGTATAAATAGATAGATATATATATATATATATTTACTTATTTATTTTTACACATTTATCTATTTTCCTTCCATTAATTTTGTTTTTATTTTTATAATTCTTTGGAATTCATGACCGTCGACCCCAACTAGTTTGGGATAAAGATGTTATTGTTGTTGATGTTTTTATTGGGCAGTTGTTAGCTATTTGCTTTCCATCAATTTATAAATTTTTGAAGAGAACAAAAACCAATAAATTTAATAATGGGACACTCGCGTTCTTACTTCTTTTCTTCGAGTCTTTATATGCTTCCTCTCCATGCATCAAAAAACTTATATTATAGATACCACTTGTTAGGCCGTCTTTCCCTTAATCAATGCTATGCTTCCACTTAATGGTTACAGACATGGACAACATTTAAGTTTGAAAAATCTATCCCCATTGGCTTCCAACCATTATCCCTCTAGATTATTGACGTGGCAAATACACTTCAGCAATTGAAAGATATATAGTCAGAATACGATCGTGAAGCCTCTAGATTTCTATAGATAAAGTTGAGCAAATGCAGGAGAGGAAAGAACCCATTTTAACTCTTCATTAGGGGTGAGCACTGGACCGGTTTTGGGATCAAAAATTGGGCCTCAACTGCACTATAAATGTCAAAACTTATGTACGACGCTTATTTCAGTGTCAAAACTCTTAAAGAATCACTTAAATGCCAATTTTTTAAAAACACGATCACTTCAATGTCAAAACTTTCAAAACGATCACTTTAAGTGCCACTTTTTTTTGAAAAATATTCACTTTAGTTGCCAACTTCGACGAGCCATGTCAGCTTAAATATTAATAAAAAATAGGCCATGTTGGATTTCCGGTGAGCCTTGTCAGCTCAAATCGAAGCTGGCACTGAAATAAGCGCTTAAAAAAAGTAGTGTTTAAGTGATCGTTTTGAAAGTTTTGGCACTAAAGTGGGTGTCGTACATAAGTTTTGTCACTTGTATTGGACTTTAACCCAAAATTAAGAAGTGATCCTGACAGAGTAGGTTTCAGTTTTGGAATCTCTTTAACTTGAAATTGCTTACTCCTAATTTGCTCACCTTTCGTACTCATCAAGTGGAATTTCTTGCACTTTCAGGACGATGCTTATTCATCGCATAATATCGAAAGTCACAATTGTTTCCTCGATAGTCGATGGAATGTTGCGCTTTGCAGCTTCCGGCGGTGTCCAATCTATCTCCAACTTGCTGAATGTCGGCATACTGGGCAAACTTTTCAAGGACATGCATCGTTCGATCTCCACCTCCTTAAAAAAATTCAATTATTTCAGGCTGTTCGACATCTCTCAACACTCCATAATAAAGTAGCTGAAGATGCCATAGCTTTTTCCCATCTTTTATGGATGGTTGCTTTTGGCAGATGAGAATTGCTGTTGTTACTGACTTTCATTTTGCTTGACTAAGGGATGAGTTGGACACTTCCCAATTGGTTAATATCTCTATTTTTATGTTCCGTACTTCTCACAGTTTCGTTGCTCTACTATTTTGCTGTAACTGCTATTTGCTCGATCGTGAACAAGAATATTTTAATAAAATTAGTAATTTCAAGGTATAAGAAAGGAAATTAAAAAAAAAAAAAAAAGGAATTGGCTGATTCACTGGAGGTCGGTTCCATGGTCTAATAATGTTGGTTCTTAATTCAAAAAACTGTGATTCGATCTCGATAGGATACACACCTTGGAACCGCTCACCCACTCTCTCCCATACTCTCTCATACCAAGTTGACCGCACAAAAACGAAGATTCCGACAGGCGGACCAAAGATAACATGGACTTGCTGGTTCATATAATTTAACAAAAAATATTTTATGAAGCATTACAGTTTTTCATGTCTTATGTTTTTCTTAGATCGGAGGATTAACGCGTATTATGGGTTATAAGTCCACTTCAAATAAAACTCCTCGTAAACTCTAGTGTAGATATTAATTGATATGAATATATATCTTGTTCTAATTTCTACGTGTTATTTTCCTTGAAAAAATTCAGGTCGACATCACATTTAGAATAATATGAGAAACATAGTCTCACACCCATATAACGCAACATAGTATACATATCACGATGAAGTCAACTAATTAAAACAGGGAAAGGCATCATTTAAATTATGTATAACTTGCTTCCGTCAATGAAATATTAAGTTAAATAATAATTAAGCATGTGCATGATAAGAGTTTCCTAGAAAGATAGGTCCTCTCGGAGCGGTGAATCAAAATATATATATATAAGCAGTATATAAAATGGCGACAGCAATTAGGAGTGCAATTATCATTATTTTTTATTAAACTATGTATGAAACAATTGTTGGACAGAAATATCTAAATAATTGAACAAAATAATTTTTCAAATCAACATCTTCATTCCATAGGTGTCCAATTGGATATGATTGAATCTGCCATTGGAAAACCTTCAATTGTTCATTCCATGTCTTCAAAGACTACTCCTTCTAAGTGTTTGCAAACACCATTGTTTAAAAATTTCGAGATGCCAAAATCTTTTAGTAAAGAATTTCAAGAAATCCTTTAGGCAAAAAATCAAAAGCTTATAAAAGAAAAAGTCATTAAGCAACCAATTCTGAATACTCCTAAAGTCAATAAACTACTAGTTATCAATACCCCCAAGCCTGATAATCAAATATCAGTTCTTGAGAAATTTGATGTCCCCGAAGTCAATCGCCTATCATGGAAAGAACCTCAGAAACTCTATTATTCTAGAGCCACTCCTCCTGATATTCCTTCCGAAGAATCGTTCAATAAAGTCCAAAACAAGTATTATGTAGATGCCATTCACGAGTGGAACATAGATGGTATTTCCGAGCAGAACATCTTACAAGTTTAAGTCAAATGGTAATGTGTGCAACCACTTATAAGACTCTTCCTGATACAACAGATCAGCAAGTAGGTTATATGATCGTTGCAGGTTTTTCTGGTACTTTGAAAGGTTGGTGGGATAATTATCTCAAGCAAGATCAAAGAGACTAGATCCTTAATGCTGTTAAAATATATGATAATGGTCAAACTGTTTTTGATGATTATAGTCAAATTGTTCAAGATGCCGTCTCTACCCTATTGTATTCCATATCTCAACACTTCGTTGGAAATCCATTTGTGATTCGTGATCACAACCAAGATCTTCTTTCCAACCTCAAATATCGTTCTCTTGGAGAGCTCCGAGAGTACAAAGATGTATTTCTAAAAAGAGTATTACTTCGCCTAGATTGTAATCAATCCTTTTGGAAAGAGAAGTTTAGCGCTGGTATTCCTATAATTATAGGAAACCAGGTTCGCGATAAGATTCGTGAACAATTGGTGAAAGTATTCCTTTCGATTCACTATTTTATGGTGAATTGATATCCTATGTCTATCAAGTTGGTACCTAAATGTGTAATAACATTAAGTTACAAAAACAGCTTAAAAAAAAAAAGAAAAGTCTTGCTCGTAAAGGATTAGGAGATTTCTGTCGACAATACGACCCTTCCTACTCCTTCTCAACATCTAAGAAATGTTCTGGCTCTTGTCTAAAATAAAAATATTTTAAAAGAAAGAATTTTTTTTTATAAATCCCAAGCTTCGAAACCTGAAAGACAGTCCTTTAAAAAGAAAAGTTTTAAAAAACCTGAAGACACAAAAGATAAAAAAGATTTTAACAAATTTGTTTGTTACAATTATGGAAGAAAAGGACACACAAGACGTTTTTGCAAATTAAACAAAAAAGTCAATGAGCTCGTTTTAGATGAAGATATACTAAATCAATTAAACCAATTAATGGTTGAAAGTGATTCAGAAAATTTTACTTGTCCTTCAATAGATGAAGAGTCAATAGAACGCGGTCTTCAAATTAATGAAATAGAATCGTCATCTGATTTTTCTTCTGAGACCAATTATGAATCCGAACACGAAGTAAATGTCTTAACTAAAGAAGAACAAGAATTGTTAGATTCTATAGAAAATGTTTCTGATTCTAATAAGATACTAGAACAAATCCAAAATCCCAGTTCCTCTTTTGGTAAAAGTTCTCAAGTTCATGTTTATAATCTCATTGAAATTCTGAATAGGGGAAAGAAGTCGGTAAGACCAACAACTTCTAATGATCTTCAGAATGAAATTAATGAAATTAAAAAAGAAATACGCTTGTTGAAAATTAATCAAATAGACCAACATAAAGAATTTCCAGATTTCAATAAATAATTGTTAAAAAGGAAAAATGTTTCTGAAGAAACAATCCACAAAGAAATACCATCAATTGTCAATGATTCAGACTCCTCAAATTTTCTTGAATTACTAACAGAAGTAACAAGTAAAAAATAGATAATTGATGTTGTTATCAAAATAAATAATGAATTTGTTTTGAAAACAACTGTCATTTTTTATATAGGTGCTGATCTTATTGCATTAGAGAAGGCCTGATCCCCACAAAGTTTTTTAATAAAACCACTGAATTGTTAAAATCTGCTTATGGTGATCATTTAAAAATCAAATATAAACTCCTTGAAGCTTTTGTAGTAAAAGATAACATTGAATTAAAAATATCTTTTCCACTGGTAAAATATTTAAAAAGAAATGTAATTTTAGGAACCCCTTTTATAAATCTAATTCAACACTTTTTGGTGACAAATGAAGGAATTGAAACAAAAATTTCTGGTAAAAAATTAATGTTTACTTTTGTCACAAAAAATCGAACAAGAAACTTAAACGTTCTGCACGAAAATGCAATTAGAGAAATAAATTATTTAATTAAAGACAAAGAAAGTCATCTTTTGTTTTTAAAAGAAGAACTAAGTTTCCAAAAGATAGAACAACAACTAAAAAATCGTGATCTTCAAAAGAAAATTTCTATTTTAGAACAAAGAATTAAAAATGAACTTTGTTTTATTCCAAACAATATTTTTTGGGAAAGAATTAATCACAAACATATTGTTGAATTGCCCTATAAATCTGATTTCTCGGAAAAGAATATTCCGACAAAAGCTCGTCCTTCTCAAATGAATAGTAAACTTTTGAAATTGTGTGAAAGTGAAATAAATGATTTAATCAAGAAAAAATTGATACGAAAAAGTAAATCTCCGTGGAGCTGTTCTGCTTTTTATGTAAATAAAAATGCAGAAATTGAACGTGGAGTTCATCGTTTAGTAGTTAATTATAAACCATTAAATAAAGTTTTAAAGTGGATTCGTTATCCAATTCCTAACAAGAAAGATCTTTTGAATCGTCTCCATTCTCCCAAAGTTCAAAGTTTGATATGAAATCTGGTTTCTGGTAAATACAAATTGCTGAGCAAGACAGATACAGAACCGCATTCACAGTTCCTTGTGGTCAATATGAATGGAATGTGATGCCTTTTAATTTAAAGAATGCTCTTTCATAATTCCAAAAAATTATAAATGACATCTTCAATTCATATTCTAAATTTATAATTGTGTACATTGATTATGTTTTGATATACTCCCCTAATGTTGATTCACATTTCAAACATGTGAATCATTTCTTTACTATTGCTAAACGTAATGGTCTCATACTTTCTAAAAAGAAAGTATTCTTGTTTCAAACAAAAATTGGATTTCTAGGACATTATCCATCAAGGAACCATTATACCAATTGAGAGGTCTATTCAATTTGCAAATAAATTTCCTGATGAATTGAAAGATAAAACTCAATTACAAAGATTTCTTGGAAGTCTAAATTACGTAATTGATTTTATCCCTTATATGGACATCATATGCAAGCCTCTGCACCAAAGGTTAAAGAAGAACCCAAAACCTTGGTCTCAGCTGCATACTGAAACTATCAAGAGAATAAAATCACTCGTAAAAAAAACCCCTTGTTTGCATATTGCTAATCCAATTGTATTTAAAATTGTTGAAATAGATGCTTCTGAATTAGGATATGGTGGTGTCTTAAAACAGAAGATAGACAACAAAGAACAAATTGTTCAATTTATTTCTAAACACTGGAATGAAACTCAACAAAATTATTCCACTATTAAAAAAGAAATTTTAGCAATTGTACTCTCAATATCCAAATTCCAAAGTGATTTGTTAAATCAAAAGTTTTTATTACGAATTCATTGTAAGTCTGCAAAAAATATCTTGCAGAAGTATGTATTGAACGTTGCATCAACAGATTTTTGCACGTTGGCAAGCAATATGATATGTTTTTTATTTTGACATTGAATTTATTCATGGAGAAGTAAATTCTCTCACAGATTTTCTCACACGAGAATTTTTACAGGAAAAACCTTCTATAAAATGCCTCCCAAAAAAGACCGAAACAAAGGCAAAGCCAAAGAAGCCATCATTGTCCTGGCCAAACCCACAAAGTTAACCCCCGTCTGTAGTTGGCTAGAAGTTACCCAAAGTCCATTGTCATCCCAAAGTCCACCCAACGAAACTTCTCCCACCCAGCCTATCCAATCAATTGCCCTTTCAAAGTTAGCCTCTATATTGCCAAGTTATGTGATGAAAGATTTGCAAAAATCCTTAAGTCCCGAATTGTATGCACAAGATGAGGTAAAATCTCCATCACCTTTAAATGTTTCTAAAGAGGTGGTCCTTGTGACTCCGTCAACCCTCGAAAATCAAAGTCAAAGTTTTTTATGAAAAATTTTGAAAAAATCACCACAGTGGAAAGAGGATTCTATCATGAGGATCCTTATGTTTTTGTAAAAAACATGTTTGGAGAAAATCATTTTTATATTCCACATGATATTGCAAAACCCGTGGAGTTTTATGAGAAAATTTTGGTCCAGACTGGATCCGTAAAGTTCAAACACTTTTGTGATAAAGTGCAACCTTCTGTTGCAAATTATTCCACTGCAAAAATATTGAGGGTCATACACCCTGCAGAGTGGAATAATTCTCTAAGTACCCTAGTAAAACTCGATTCGCGAGTCACTGAAAGTCTTTCTTATAGGTATAATTTTACCTATTTTGACTACCAGCAAGTCTGGTACAATGTTTTCTAGCGTCAAAATCCAAATCGTAGCCATACCTAGCTTTTCTTCTTCCAAAGTCCTTTTGACATTTCAAAATTGCCTTTCTGGTTCATCCGATGGTGGGATAATTTTGGTCCTGTTCTAGATATTCTCCCCCCACAAGTAATTGAATCATTCACAATATTCCAAAAGGCCTTCATTCCAAGTTCTGAGGAGATTCATTTCCCTCCTTTCCAAATGTTTTGTGCAAATTTTTGGTGGGAACTTGAATACGTAAAAAATAGTCAAGATCCCAAAATACTCATTTTGGTGCGAAGATTCAAGACAAAATGGTGGAATGGATTTTCATACTGAGACAAATGCTCAATTGAAACCATCCACAATTGGATCCGGCAACGTAAAGTCAAAGATTTAAACAAAATTTCTGACGTGGCATCAGATGCGGTATCAAAGACATCCTTTCTCCACGACAAATCAATGATAATTGCAAAATTGGTTAATGTTAAAAATGAAAAAGAATTTTATGATATGATGAAATAAGCAATCCTGGAGCATGAGGAATCATTGTAGGGATCATCTTCTCAACATAGTGACTCAGAAGAAGAATAAGACGAATACAGCCCAATATCTTCGGTCATGACTCCGAGTAATGTTTTCACTGTATCATTCAATGGTCAATTGTAACAAATACAATTGTATATGTAATCGTATCTGTATTGTACACCGTATGACACTGTACACTGTGTACTTCACTGTACATTGTAGCGGTCTTTTAAGTGATTCACTGTTTACTGTAGCAACAGTGAATTTTCGATCTTTAAAAACAGAGCGTCCTCAACGGTCAGGGGGAGCTCTTGACTTCTCAGAAACCCTCAAGTTCTCTCTTTCTCTCGAGAAGCTCACCTTCTCCTCCGAAGCTCTCCCTCCTGTCTAGAGAGAACCTCCATCGGAGAACCAAAGTCCTCGATCCTTCAAAGATAAAAGTAACCCATTGTTTCTCCTTGGACCCAAATCCGTAAGTCAAAACCCTCCAAGTCTACTATTCCTACCCAGAACCTTCAAAGTTCTTCCTTGATTGTCTAAAGTTTTGCACTTGTAATCACAGATCTGATGATCTTTTATGTTTTTATTGTTTAATCTCTCTTGTTCTTGCAATAAAAGTGTACATTGCTTCATCTTTTGCCTGTTTAAGACCCAGAATCGGTAGGCTCTGCCTTTTGTTGTTGTCTAAGGCATTGTGTTCTTTAAGTTTATGCAACCTAAATTTCTGCCATTTAAAGTTCTGTACTGCATACATTTGCATACAGCTCCCAGTGAAGATCGATCCTTCAGGTGGTCTCCTCTCCTGGACTAGCCGCACATACTTCACTGTGCATATTTAAGTTTCAAGTACTTAATTTTAATCATACCTCAGAGTGTGAAAGCCCTGCCGCCTAATTGGTGGTTTATGATATTTCTTTTTATTTACACTGCTTGCCATCGCATTAAGTTTGTATTTTCAGTTATCGTTTACATTCAGAATTGTTTATTGCTTGTGACTGAATTTATTGATTTCTGTGATTGGTATTTAGATATTTATGTTCAACAATTGTTTCATACATATTTTAGTAAAAAATAATGATAATTGCACTCCTAATTGCTGTGGTCATTTTATATACTGCTATTGAATTGTTATATCATCTTTTAAGTGTTTATTTAAGATTGCCCGAATCATATCGTAATTGTTGGATAATCAAACTTAAGAGAAGACGTGATTTTTAGTGTTATTTAGTAAATTCTCCTCTATTTCTCCCGTTAACCGATCTCATTTTTTTCTCGTTAGCATGCGTCCAACTCATTCCGAAATCTGTGCTTAGGTCAAGTCCAACTTATTTAGGTTTTTCCTCTCCCAGAAAAATTGTGCCAAGTCAAGTTTAACTTACTCGGTCACGTGGTTCTCATCGCAAATTCCGGAGATTCTATCAATAAAGTTGAACACTTTTGACCACATATGTGACAAGACAACATCTAATCGCGTGAGTAATCTGTTTCGAAGAAGACAAATTGGCTTGGGAAAGATAAATGATTCTTTCGACGACGGGTAGAAAAGAAAAACGAAGGTCCCCTCGGAACGGTCAATCAGAATACATATTTCCGGCTCGCATGCGTCCGATTCATCCCAAAAGCTGTGAAATTTGCCTTAGTGACATGTGCTTTAGGCACGTGAGACTTCCGTGCAAAGCGCGGGCTCCATTCTGACTACATAGAACCGCCATCCGCCAGTTCTAAAGTTGATCCCATTTCGCTGAAGGCATAAAGGGATTAAGAGATTAAGTACATCTCAAGTGTCATAAATTGTGTATGGCACTCATTTTTGTCGAAACTTTGAAATCGATCACTCTAGTACTAAGTTTTTATAACTTCGACCACTTAAGTGTCAAATTTTTTTTTAAAATGATTACTTTAGTGTCAATTCTGATAAGCTACGTCAGCTCAAATAATAATTAATAAAAACAAATGTGTCGGATTTTCGGCGAGCCACGCCAGCTTAAGTAGGAATTAACGCTAAAGTGATCGTTTTAAAAGAAGTTATCATTTAAGTGATCAAAGTTACAAAAACTTAGCACTAAAATGATCGATTTTAAAGTTTTCGCATTAAAGTGAGCGTCGCACACAATCTATGACACTTTGGGTGTCCTTAACCCAGTGATTAACATTTGTTTGCTGCAAATTGAGGACCAAGGCCCCCAAGAAGGCAAAGACTATTCTTAGCACATCTCTTGATCATTCCATTGTATGATAAATTTGTAGCGCAGTTTGAGAATTCTAATTAATACGGGTAGAATCTTGTAGCTGGACACTGATCATAATTTCGCGGACAATGTTAGCAACTTGCAAACATTAATGCGATAGTAAGTTATCAATATTGTTAGAAATTGACCACTAAAAAAAATAAAAAAAATCTTAGCAGTGAAGAGAGGAAATTACCAGTGAAATTAATGATTTAGCAACCAAGATATAGTTTTACATAAATCCGTCACTATGGATCATAGACCTATTTTGTATAAAATGATTCATATGCGGGTCATTAACTTTTAAAGGGCTCACTAAATTTAGGTCTAAAAGGTTGATGTAAAATTGAATGGGTTAATAATAGGTCAAATACTTAGGGCATGCATGACAACATTTTTTTTTCAGAATGAATTTCTGGAACAGAAATAGTTTTTGCTATTTCTGTTTTTGGATGAGTTTTTTGAGTAAGAAAATGCTTTTGATAATGGCATAAAATTTCTGATTATAGAATAGGAATTTCTTTGACTGGAGCAGCAACAGCCGGCATTTGGCAGTGGTGTTGGTAGCCAGCGACTTGTGGCGGCGGCGGTAGTGGTTGACAGCAACGAGATGCGGAGGGCAACGACCGGCGGCAGCCGGCAACCCGCAACAGGCATTGACCCGTAGGGTTGATTGTCGACGAAGATTTCTATTTTTATTTCTATTTCTTGCAGAAGTAACATTTTTTTTCTCATTTCTGCTTCAAATCTATTTTCGGAATAACTTTTTATTCAGAAATAGTTTCTTAGAATTGTGTTATCAAACGAGTTTCTATTCCAAACCTATTCTAGAAATAGGATTTTGTTCCGGAAACAATTTCTGATTAGTTTTCATGCACCCGTTAAACTCATTTTCGATCCATTTTCAACCATAAGGGCAGCTTCCTTCCACAAGTTGCAAATTGTCCCGGTCGCAGGCCCCAGTCCCTACCACAGGCATCGTTCCTAATCACGAGCCCCTGACCCGATTGTCGGCCCTGTCGCCTGCCTTGTTCACCGACCTCGGTCCCGATCCTGATCGTGATTGCAAGCCTGGGGCCCTGACCGAGGCCCGCTACCTAGACCGGCCCCAGCCCCCGAGACTGGGGCTGGAGCCGGGGCCAAAACATGTTCTGTCAAGATCGCATCTCATTTTTTAAATCCTGAAATCTATATTATAAACTCTGGAACTTGCTGAATGTCTTGCATCGGGCAAACTTTTCGAGGACATGCATCATTTGATCTCCATCTCCTTCAAAGAATTCAATTCTTTCAAGCTGTCGACATCTCTCAACGCTCTGTAATAAAGTAGCTGAAGATGCTGTAGTTTTTTCCATCTTTTATGGATGGTTGCTCTTGGCAGATGGGAATTTTTGTTGTTGCTTTAACATCCATTTTGCTCGACTGAGGGATTAGTTGAACTCTTCCCAATTGCTTAGTATTTTTACTTGTTATGTGCCGCACTTCTCACCGTTTCGTTGCTCTACTATTTTGTTGTAACTGCAACTTGCTTGATTGTGAACTAGGGATATTGATGCACTTAGATTCTTTTTCGGAGTTATTTAGATAGATTTTTAGACATTTTATGTTTTTGGATAATTTTCATGATTTTAGTGATATTTTCGTAATATTGAGTTTCCTATTGTAATTAGGTTTAACACTGTATATAAGGGTGTTTAGGGTTTTTCGTGAAGCAGATTACAGACTTTGATATTTTGACATTAGAGCAGATTATTCTTCGTATCGATCCTCAATTCTTGTTTAGCCAATTTCTGTTGCGTTTCGGCATGAGATATTTTACTAATATTAGTCATTTCAAGGTATAAGAAATGAAATTAAAAAAAAAAAAGGAATTGGCTAAATCACCAGAGGTCAGTTCCATGATCTAACAATGTAGGTTCTTGATTAAAAAAATCGTGACTCGATCTCGATAAGGTGCCCTCCTGGGACCGCTCGCCCATTCGCTCCCATGCCAAGTTGACGGCACAAAAACGAAAATTCCAACCATCGGAGTAAAGCTAGCATGGAGTATAACTTTTAGTCTTCTTTACGCTTCTTGTTTCTTGATGGTTCATATAATTTTACATTATATAATTTATGAAGCGTTACAGTTAGGGTGAGCAAACGGACCGACCCGACCAGGTCGGTTCGGTCCTTAAAGAGAGCCGTCTGGTCCCCGATTCCATGGTGGATGGGATTAGAGAGGATCACCCGGCCCGAACCACCCAAAATGTGTAATATATATGCATAATTATTAAAAAAAAGAAACTTTGGAAGAATTAGTTCACCTAATTTCCCCGTCTTCTACTCGATACGCACTCATCTCCTCTCGGTCGATGGTCGCATCTTGCCTTCGCAACACAGCTTTGACTCGGCCCTCGCTCCCCTCGCTTTCGCCTCTCTGCTCCTCCTCTTGCGATCCCACTTGTTGCTCACTGGCGTCATCGCTCTTCTCGCGTCTCGAGGAGGATGATGTAGGAGCATAATGTTGTTTAAGCTATTTCAATCGTTTTTCTTCCTAATATACTCTTTTATTATTATTTTGTAGTTATACGTACTCATGTTATGGTTGTACAATGATCGTATGTATATTTTATGAGGTTGGATAATTGAGATTGAAAGTTGTTCATTTAGATACAGGGGTTAGATTTCTATAAGTAGCTAGGGATCGGACCGGACCATAGGTCTTGATCCATTCTAGTCCTGATTCGGTCCTTGGTCTAGAAAATTTAGGGACTGAGACTATCGATCCAGTCCTCGCTTCCATATCGGAATCGAACCGGCTCGGGCCATGCACAACCCTAATTACAGTTTCATGTCCAAATGTTTTCCTTAGATCAAAGGATAAACCCATATGATGGGTTATGAATCCGTTTCAAATAAAGCTCCACGTAAGCACTAGTGGAGATTTTAATTGATGTGAATATATATCTTGTTCTAATTTCTACGTGTTATTCCCGTCGAAAAAACTCAGGTCGACGTCACATTTACAATAATATGAGAAATATAGTCTTACACCCATATAATGCGACATAATATACATATCACGATGAAGGGAACTAAGTAAAACTGGGGAAGGCATCATTTAAATTTTTTATAACTTGTTTCCGTCAATGAAGTATTAAATTAAATAATAATTAAACATGTGCATGGTAAGAGTTCCCTATAAAGTTAGGTCCTCTTGGAGCAGTGAGTAATCCGTTGCAAAGAAGACAATTGGCTTGGGAAAATCAATGATTCTTTCGATGACAGGAACCAATTCAACCCAGGAAAGGCATCAACTAAACTTGCGATAACTGCACTCAGACAATGAAGTAATAGTTAATTGCTAATTAAGCAAGTGCTTAAGAAGTGTCCGTAGAAAAGAAAACGGAGGTTCCCTCGGAACAGTCAAATCCAAATACATATTTCCGGTTCGCACGCGTCCCATTCATTCCGAAAGCTGTGCAATTTGCCCTAGTAACATGTGCTTTCGGCATGCGAGCCTTCCGTGCAAAGCGCGGGGCTCCATTCTGCTCCTAGATAGAGAACCACGACCACCATCCGTCATAAATTGTCTCAAGTTGTTCCAAAAGTTGGGACTAATACCCAAAAAAAAATCCTCCAATTTTAGCATTTGTATCATTTCTATCCAATTTTTTTTTTGGGTAAGAAAAAGTTGAGTTTCTATCCAAAATTTTTAATCTCATAAAAAACCTCAAACTTTTACTTTTGTCTCAATTTTACCGATCTAATACTCAAAAAAACTTTCAACTTTAACATTTTCCCTAATTATATCCGAAATTATTTTTCTCACGGAAAACCCCAAACTTTTATTTTTATCCTAATTCTATCACCGTCAGCCTTCTATTCATATAAATCACCATTAATTAATTTAACATCGCTTGAATTTTTTCACGGAACTTAATAATGAATTTTCGAAATTTAGAGACAGTATATTTTAGAGACCACGAGATTCTGGATCATTCGTCTAAATATCTCCATGTATGGATTGTTGAGTGTGTAAGAGAATACGAAATATACCGTCTTGAGTGACTTTATACCTCTCAACAATATGTTGGGGTAGCAAATAATATAACAGAAATTTGAAAAAAAATTCATGTCCAATATCTGAGAAAACCCTCAAATATAGCATATGCACCAATTATATCCAAAATATTATTTTATCTTCTACAAAATACTAAATTTTGCTTTTATTCTAATTCTATCACCGTTATCCTAATTCATAATTATCATTATTTAATCCTACGTCGTTTGAGTTTTCTCACTGAATTTACCAATGAATTTTTGAAATTTAGAAGCAATGGGTTCCAGGGACGACGAGATTTTACATGGTTTGTCAAAATATCCCTATTTTAGGCCATTCTTTGGGTTGTAGAATACACAAGAGAATACGAAACGCGTTGTATTGAGTGACAATACATCTCTCGATAATATATAGTGGAAGCAAATAATAAAAAATGAGTTTAGGATTTTTTAATGTCAGCTTTGCTGCGATATAATTTATTAATAACGTGAGAATGCCACATAAGATTAATTAGTGGTGATTATAGGCAGAAGCCTAACGGTGGTAGAACTGGAACAAAAGTAAAAATTGAAGGTTTTTATGAGATAAAAAATAGTTTTGGATATAATATGGGACATACACTAAAGTTGAGGATTTCTTTGGTATTAGACCAGTAAAATTGGGACAAATGTAAAAGTTTGGGTTAGAATTGAGATAAAAGTAAAAGTTTGAGGTTTTTTATAAGACAGAAAAAGTTTTCAGTTGAAAGTTTTTTGGGTATTGGGCCCCAAATGGCAAAAGTTGATCCCAATTCACTGAAGCCATCAAGTGATTAAGCATTTGTTTACTGCAATTTGAGGACCGAGGCCCCCAAGAAGGCAAAGAATACTTTTATCATGTGGTTAATACTGCTTTCTGTCATTTAATTATCACCTAATCGCCTCTCGATCGCTCCAATTGGCCCTTTGATTTACAGGTTACATAGCAAAATCGTAATACTCCGATTGCGAAGGAAAAAAAAAAGGAAATCAGTTCTATCGTATGACAAATTTGTAGTACAGTTTGAAAATTCTAATTAATACAGGTAGAATCGTGTGGCTGGAAGTTGATTGTAATTTTGCGAACAATGTTGACAACTTGCAAACATTAATGCAATAGTGAGTTATCAATATCGTTAGAAATTGACCATTAAAACAAATTAGCAGTGAAGAGAGCAAATTACCGCTAAGATTAATGATTCAGCAACCGAGATCCAGTTTTATGGGAGTCATCAGAGTAGGGAATGCAGTAAGTTTTCTATTTATGCAGGAGTTTATCATTCAAAACAAAAATAGTGAGTTACGAGTGAAATTTGTCGCTTACCTGCATATGTTTGCTTTTTATGTTTTACAAGGAGAGTAAGGAATTTTCCAACTTCAAATATATTGCAAGTTACTGTTACGTAGAAATTCACCACTTAAAAAGAAAACTCGGTAGTGAAATTCGAAACTTCACCTTTGTTTGATTCGTGAAAAATTAATAATTTTAAAAATATTTTCTTAAAATAATCGCTTGTATCATCAGAAAATAATCAATAAATGGAAATTATTTTTATTATCAACAACAGTTTATGCCCAAACTTTTTTGCCAATAATGAAAACATTTTTCGTCCGTTTTGTGAGTGATATAAGCGATCATTTTTATAAGAATATTTTTTAGACCGTTTGCTTCGCAGCCTTAATTTACTAGCATAGATCCGCTTACAAGTGAGTGAGTTACCAATAAAGTAAGGAATTTATCGCCATAGATAAGTGACTCGGATCCCCTTCCATAGAGGCAGGGGATCATTACACCTGGGGCCGTCGGATCACTCAATAGTGGGTGATCCAACGGCCACGGGGGCTATGATCACCTGCCTTTATGGCAGGTGATCCAGCCACATAGATAAGATGGAAGTTATAACTTCATCAAAATAAGTAACTTACCAATGTAGGTCCGCTTTAATGGCAGTAAGATACCAACAATTTTGCGAATTTACGAAAATGAAGGATGTTGATTAATTTACAGCTTTTTTTTTTTGTGGTTGATTTAGTACTGATTGAACTTAAGAAGTTTGCCTCCATATTTTACACATGGCAAGTATTGTGGGCTTCTCTACGGTGGATGTGGGGCGGAAAAGACCCTGTGACGGCCTCGACACCTGATGCATGAAGCCCAACGCCTGCGTTCGTTCAAGCCTAAAACGGTGAGTCTCGATGACGATTTCTTAAGTTGTTCTCGGTCGAATCAATTGATACCTGTTGCGACCTAAAAAATTTAGGCTAATGAATTATCAGGTTAACCTAATATGGACCCTCCCAAGCTCTACCAAATCGCAGCTTTTATTCACGAAAAATATTCAATTGGAGACGCCACTAATTATTTACGGTAAGTTGATTAGAAACCTATATAAACTAGCGGGATAACTATTTTATCTCTACGAACCAAAGAAATTGAGTTTGGGGACTTGGTTACATTAATTAAAAATTAATGCCATTTCGATACCAATTTCATGACAAGGCCTTTTCTGATTGGTTCATGTGACTTGAATTTTTTTTGTGTTTTCTGTTTTATGTTATTTTATTGATTTTCGAATTTTTCCAAAATAAGGAATTTGAACAAAGTTAAACAAAAATGCCCATAATATACCTTGATATCCGGATTTTCGATAATTCACTCTCAAATGTTCGGATTAGAGTAGAATTTTTAATGCTACATCCTCGAAGATTCGAGTCAGTATGCGAGTACGTGTATAAGACGTCTCTCTTGCCAGAGGGAAAGAATACGAAGCCTTATTTAATCATCATCCCACCCCATAAGATCATGGGTAAGGCATAAGATTTAATTTTCCGAAGGGACTAGGCACATGAGGAGCATATATTATAGGCATGCTTGTTTAAAAATGTGCTAATGTTTTAAATTGATAAAAGTGAGTAAATTAAACCTAGCAATTTTCGAAAACAGCCTAGGGTGGTTGAAATTCTAAAGAGGCTAATCCATATCCACCAAGGATTCTAAATTAAGAAGTATTATCTCTTAAGATTTTCTGAGAATTTTGGATAGTCCTCAAAATTTTAAAAGATACCTTATCTTGGATGAAACCTTATATTAAACCTTCGGATTTTTGAGAAAGTTATCCTTAAGGTTTGGCAGGATTACTTTACATAACTTCTCAGATGCACATAATTTCTAATCGGGTTAAAAGTCTTATTTGATATATTCGAAGTTTTTTTAGAAGATTACTTTTAAGGTTCGAAAGATAATCTTTCAACGGATATAATCCAAATGAATTGAAATTCTATCTCTACCCGAAGCTATTCTAGATAATCGCAAGAGATAGGATAAAAAAATCAAGTAAACATTCCAACCAATCCACGTAAGATAATCATGACGCCATCAACGGGAAAGAACTTATGCGTCCAGTTCTAGAGTGAGCATTAAGGCATAACTTAAACACGACACATGATGGATTCGGCCAAAGAGATGCATGCGGACGCCGACAATCAGATTGTTAGTTTATTAAAAAAAAAAAATCCACTCTTTCTCATTTAATTCAATTTGATATTGCCATGAGCATCACGAAACTTAGCCAACTTTGCGAACATGTTAAGTTTGACTCGAAAGATATTAATATTTTCATGGCAAACGAGTACCACTTTCGATTCGAACATGGAACCGACATTGAAAAATTCAACCTTTTTACTTTTGATCACAAATCTAGCATGCTTATCAATGCAAGAGAACATACATGTTTTCCCAATAAAGCATGATTTGCAACAACGTACCTACTCCAAACGAATTCCAGCAAACTCGATCTGGGATTATGTCTAAGATCTCTATTGAATGCAATTCGCTTCCCAAGCTCGCGGACGGACCAGCACAAAAAAAAGGACGATTAGAAGTTCAAATAATAACAAAACGGGGGCTGTTTGACCTTGCACCAGAGCTGATCAGTATGCAATCAGCAGGAAATTTTGTATGGACGGTGAGCACTTAGGCGGACTGCTCAAGGCCTTCAGGCAACGATGATCCGTTAAGGATGCCGGCTGATTCACGAGCACACTGGACGACTAGGAACAACGCTGGACAGTGAGGCCACGTCGCATGCGGAGGGAGAAGATCGATCTTCCGACGATGGACGATGGAGCTTGATCACATGCGCACGATCGGGGCTCCACCGGTTGAGGACTATGTCGAACGTTTAGAATAGCTGAACTCGAGGAACCCTTCCTTAGCTTTCAAAATGCCGTGAATTCTGATGGTCCTCGCCTCTTCTCTCCACCCATCTTTGTTTGTATTCTTACGTGAGCTTTTTCTGAATCCCTCAGAATTGTGGCCGTATATTGCAATTGATTGGCCTCCAAGATCTGCCCTGTTTTGCAATGAGTTGGCCCCTTTCTTTTTGTCTGGGTTAGAGGCATTTATATAGTGAAAACCTTGATAACGTGGGATTAAGTTTTGACCTTATTTCGACTGATAAACGGACTTTTCTCGGAATTAGTGGACTGGAAAGCTTAAATTAGGCCCCAAGGCCTTGAGATTTTCGGCATTTGCTCTCTTATGATAGTTGAATTATGCAATGTGAGCTCCGGTCCTCCACGTGTCAATTCAGGCCAAAATCCCGTCATCAATGCAAACTAATGCAAATGCAATGCATGCTTAAATTAAATATGCTACGCATGAGAAATTATTTTTTGCGAGAATTATAATTAACTCTTATTTTATGAAATAGATTAATGAATTTTTTAAAAATCAAAATTTAGGTGACAACAATACCTCCACAAGCATAGAGTCTCTGCACAATGTTGGACGGATGCATCAATTTGGAAGCCTTCACTCACTTCGTGTTCACCGCTTTCTTCTTTGATTTTTTTTCCTTTGCTGATATTTGTCTTTCTCTGTTCATGCTCTGTTGCAACAAATGGGAAAAGGAAAGAAAGATGTTTATAATGGGAATCGTACATGCTATTTTTGATGGGAGTGCGTAGCAGAAGTCTAATACCTTAATCAGGGGAGATCGTCAAGAATGAGCCTATATTCGAGTCTGTTACTATATCTAGTCAAACCTACCTTCATTCAAAAGGTTAAGCTAATGAATTATGGACCAACATGAATATATTAACTGTTCTACACCACTTCAATTCTCCGATGTGGGATTTCTTTTTAAGTTTTTAACACAATCTCCCTCTCACGTGTGAGCTCAATGTTATGGTCGATCCACCTGCTCCCTCTTTTTCAATTCTTTAATACAATCTCCCCCTCACGTGTAAGCTCATAACACAATCTCACTCTCATGTGTGGCTCAGTGTTATGGTCGGTCCACCCACTCCCTCTTAATTCAGGTATCCTTTTGCATCAACTTATATCAAGTTGAATAGCCCAATTTATCAAGTTGAATAGCCCAACTTCATAACTATGAAGTCTATCTTTGGACTCTTAATTCATGTATCATTCTGCATTTTGCATCAACTTATCTCAAGTTGAATAGCCTAACTTTGTAACCATGAAGTTTACCATTGGGCCCGGCCCACTCAGTAACTGCATGGGAGACATCAACCAATCTCAAGTTGAATAGCCCAACTTCATAACGATGTCAATCTCAAGTTGAATAACCCAACTTCATGGTGCATAGGGGACATCTACCAATCTCAAGTTGAATAGCCTAACTTCATGGTGCATAGGAGCCCAACTTTATAATCATGAAGTCTATCTATCGGCTCTAATACCATTTGATGGGAGTGTGCAATAGAAGTCCGATACCTTAACCTGGGGAGATCATCAAGACGGAATCCATATTCGAGCCCGTTAATATATCCGGTTAAACCCAACTTCACTCAAAATCTTAAGCTAATGAGTTATGAGTCAACATGGATATATTAATTGCTCTACACTACTTCGATTCTCTTATGTGAGATTTCTTTTTAACTTTTTAACACAACTCACTCACACGTGATTCCTAACAGCTATGTACTTGGCTACTTAATTAACTAATGCGAACAATCTCATCATCAGGGCGAGCAACACTTGACTCTACTGTATGGGCGACCAAACATGACAAATGAATCATGGACAAAAAGACTTTTGGCATCAAGTCAGCAACTGTCCTAGCTATCAAAATTCGTTCTCTCTTGAACAACAGAACTTCGAACGGAAATTGGTGAATGTTGGCCAACTTAAATTACTCCAAATCCCGAAACTCCGCCTATCCGCCCCTTTGTTGGTTGATATTTTTCTCAAGTTCATGAGGACATTGCTGTCGAGTGTCAATCCTTCAACAAATTAGAAGTTGGAAGGATACAGATCCAGAGTCTCAAGCTGCCTGACCTATCAAGTGCGATAATTACAAATTGCAACCTTCATGAACTGCTTCATTTCAAATAGCAACTTCAGAGACTAAAAGCAATAACGGAGAAAGGCATTAACGGATCCTGCAGATCAGGGCTACATCATGAGATGAACTTCTTCTTGTCCCTTTAATCGATTACCACTGAATAATGCCTCGAAGGCGCCAGTGAGATATCTTCATCTTTCATTCAATTCTTGATACTAGAACTATCTCAAAGCAACAACATCCAGCTCTGCCTTCATTCCGGTGACAGAACGGATAGTCCATTTTCGATAGTCACTTCATTCTTGGTCTCACATCGGAACCACCTGCATATGCGGTTCTCTTTAGTTCACATGCCCCAGATCAAAATGACATCCCTTCTTAGCATGATAGAGTACATCTTGCTATTTCGAAGGTCCAGAACAAGCATCAACACCGTGCACGGCGTAAAAAATTTCTAACGCCTGACTGAATATAAGATAAAATCTAATGATAATTTTTCCAGACAAGATAAACTTGATCGATTTTCAGCCCTTGTTCAAGTTTGACACGGAAATCTGATCAATGAATCCAAATTGGCCAGGGCATCTTGTGTATCAGAAACACGCTTATGGATTTAACATGAAAAGAATTGGTCATGAACCAACATAATTGAAGATTAAGGGATTTCCTGAAGAGTTCATATGGCTTATTTGAGGCAATTGTTCTCCAAGCTGAGCATCCTCATGATCACGGATAACGCGAAATGGAGAGAATTTGCGCAAGGACTTAAACAAAACCAAAGAGATTTCAGTGGAGGAAGCGAATCATTCTTGAAAAGCATTACTTCGAGACAATTATAACTCAGATTTGCTTGTGATAGTCATTGAGAATGAACAATCTTTCTTGATGGCTCATGAGATTTTGATTGACTTGGAAGTAATTCTGATCACTATTGGCATTATCAATAGAATGATTTCTCTGAAGCATCACGTCAGACTCATGGACGAATCCTGTTGTAACATAAAGAAAACAAACATCCTCGTCATTGAATATGATTAAATTTGACCCAAATTTAATCATATTCATCGACCTTTTCCCTGCTTCTTTCATCATAAAATTAGAAAATTGCGTTACAGTCCCAAAACGAAATATACAAATTAAAGAGATAGAACTAGCAAGCCTGGTTCCTTAAAAAAGTTTCAGTGTAAAGGAAATTTCTGTTAATATATGTTTGGCTGGCGAATCTAAGGTTTCCAATCCATCATTTTGTACCCTTTTTTTTTTTTAACTAGCAATACATCTTCCTGTTCGGTGATTATATATTAAACCTTCTCCTGTGCATGTTGCTAACATCAAATTGCCATTACATTAACATAGAAATTTTCAGCTGAAAAAATATATTTCGCAATATAGATTGCCCCGAAGCATCGTGTCAAACTTCCACGACCAGAATCTCCACTCCATTCCTTGGAACTTCTCAAAGGAGGAAATTACCGATACCTGATTTCATTTACCTTTGAAAGGAAACGCGACCCTGATTTGGCGGGATATGAAAAATATCCTGACGAAATTGGTAATGCATCTCTGGGCAGACGTGGACAAGTTGCTGAGGCCTTGCAGTTGAATCCCTCATTTTTACCAAAATTGCTCACACGCGACTTGCTCCAGGCCCTTAACGCCATGAAGCTTCGAACAACCCATGTAGGAGAAATCTTTTAAGTTATGGAAACACGAGAGGTCTGGTAATGTTTCAATGGATGTGCACTCAAAACTTTCCAAGTTTGTCAAACTCTCAAGGCCTTTGATTTCGACTAGATTGCGGCATCCTTTGATGCTTAATACCTTCAGATGTGTTGATTGCGGCAGGTCCAGTCTTCTAAGGGAATGCCAGTACGATATATACAGCTTTTCCATGTTTTTCAATCTGTCAAGTCGAACTTGAACTAGATCATCATTCAATAGTGGAGCATCTGACAAGAGCAAATCAATCCTTAAGAATCTCAAAGACTCTTAGATGTTTAAGGACGTCAAGGATGGACAACTTCGGGCATCGAGATACTTCTAGTACTGCTAAGGATTGTAGTGCTTCCAGGTCCTCGATTTCTGTCAGCTCACTGCACTCC
Source organism: Rhodomyrtus tomentosa (assembly GCA_028455895.1). Lineage (NCBI taxonomy): Eukaryota > Viridiplantae > Streptophyta > Magnoliopsida > Myrtales > Myrtaceae > Rhodomyrtus > Rhodomyrtus tomentosa. The sequence goes on from JAPCWY010000004.1 coordinate 42,467,715, forward strand.
TCGAGATATAATTCTGCCAAGGATCCCAAGCTTGACCAACTTGGCAACAGCTCCAACTTATGACAGCTGTCGACACGAAGCTTCAATAATCCTGAGGGAAGCTCTGGCAGGGATTTAAATGATGGGCAATGACTAACAGTGAGCTCTTTTAGATGGGCTAGGTGAGAAAGTTCAGGCAATGTGCTCTGCTTGCCGGTGATATTCAAAACTGTTAGACAGGGAGGAAACTCTGGAAGCAACTGAAGTTCATAGCAATTAGTTAAATCAAGGTGTTGTAGACAGGGAGGAAGCTCTGGCAGCAACTGACGTTTAAAGAAATAACTTAAATCAAGGTGTTGCAGAGAATGCAGGTTACTGATGCTTTGCGGCAGTGATCGAAGCAACCTGCAGCCACTTAAAGCAAGTTTTTCAAGATGAGAAAGCTTATTGAGTGCGTCAGGGAAGCCAGAAACGAGCGTGCCTTCTAATAGAAGGATCCTCAGTGAAGATAATCCATCTATATTAATTGCCCCTCGCAGTCCCCGACAGATTGAGGCATCGAAATATTCGAGTTTGCCCAGCATGTGAATGCTACTAGGTAAAGTTGTCAAATTCACACGGCAATTTTCAAAATTTTCGAGTTCTTCAAATTCCCAATGGATTCAGGAAATTCCACAATGCCTCTTCCTAACGAGTCCAATTCAGTCAACCATTCTAACTTCCCCATCGAATCTGGGATGATATTCTCTATTGGAGGATTATTGAGTGGAAACCCCAATGTGCTTTTTATCACAAAGCTCAGCAACTGCAAGCGGCCGACCCTTTCTACAAGTCCATCCAGTGATTGGCAATAAGAGGCATCAAGCATGTCCAACTCCTTCAACCAATCTATACGTGGAGGAAGTCTCTTGGGTATTATAAGCTCCTTCAGTTCTTCCAATTCTCACATTTCTTCAGGTAGCACTTCAAGTTTCTCACATCCCAACAAGTTCAAAGAAACGAGGCCCTTCACTTCTCCAAGTTGTGGGGGAACTCGAGTTACTAGCTGGCAACCCACGGCACTAAGGATCTTCAGCTTCTTCACAGATACTATACAATCAGGGAATTCTTCTATGCCAGTTCAGTCTACGAGAAGCTCCTCCAATTTTTCAGTTCACCGAGTCCAGGGGCGGGTAGACTCTTGAGCTTCTGACACCCACTTAAGTTCAAGGAAACGAGGCACTTGACATCTCCAATGGAAGGGTCGATTTCCTCCAAATACGTACAACCTTCCAGTATTAGCATGTCTAATTTTTTAAACGCGGAGAGATTAGGGGTGCTCTGTAAATGTAAGCACCGCGAAAGATTTGAGAACTTTCAGCCTCCCCATCTACAAGAAAGAAATATGTTCCAAGATTAGCTGCTAAGAATAAGAATGATCTACCATCGAATGTACAAAAGAGAAAGCGCTTCTTATCTTTTACCTTGATTGAACCCCATACTCCCCGATTTTCACTGATTAAATAGGGTGATAAATTCGGCCAAAAAGAAGAAGCATAGTGTGATAAATCAAGTATCACTAACTTCTCCAAATGAACATTGGTCGCCTCGAAAGAGGCGGGTCCTCTGCACGGGCTTAGCCATGGTAATGATATAGCATCACCCTCCCACTTTAGCCATCTTAATTCGGAAGCGAATCCTTAAAATCTCCATCAAAATCCGCAAAACCCAGATGAAGCAACTTCAGGTTAGGCATGCTTTTGAAACTTCCTAGCACCCTGAACTCTCTTGAGCCTCTTCTGTCAAGACGTAGCGCCTCAATTTTTTCATTTTCCACCTAAAAAAAAATTTGACGATCGTAAATTCCATTCAACCTCCTTTTGCCAGTATACTCTGCGTGTTATTGTCGCCGATGCATTTTGTCTACATTTATAAGGACCGTGATCTTCTATAGTCACATGATCATGTGATATGTCGATTTTCAATCGTATCCCCCAAAGTTTGATGTTTTCATGCACAATTCTATATGAAATTTGTCTAGGTTTCTTATAAATTTTGAAATTAAATTTTGTAAGATGAGTAGTATCGACGACTAACTATATATGACGTACCTTAGCAATATGCGAGAACTTTTGCACATTTGAAAAACAAGATAGTACCAAATCAGACTTATGCATCCATAAAGCATGACAGCTCATTCCCTCCCCGTTCATACAATACTATTGGTTTTGGCATATGGCTGGACGGAAACAAGAATTTGGTCTTATTGAACTTTGACTTTTCATTTTTGGATATTCAGTCTCAAAGCTCAACAACTTAATCCCAAGGCGTGGGAGGAATCATCCAATCAGCCCTAAACTTATTGCACCTACGTCAATTCAGTCTTAAATTTACCAATTTAGATATTTGCGTTAAATTTCAATGTAGCCCTTTCGGTAAAATTTCAAAGGAAATTGCTGTTATATAGTTTGCCTCAAAATCATAGGTCAGCTGTTATTTAGTTTCTTTTGTCGTAATTTATGTTATTTATTTTTGCACGATGTTGAATTATGTGCTTAAAATACCTGTGACTAGATCCATGCAGAGCACCAGTATGAAGACGAGGACATATTATGAAAACCTGGGTAGTAAAGCCTTATTTGTTACACGTGCAAAGCTCATAATTAAAATTAGAAAACGTCAATTATGCCACTTTATTTATAATTAGCGTATCATTACTAATCTTCCATCATTTTTGTTTTATGTAATTTGTAAATTTGAATAAAATGTCCATAAAAGAAATGTTAAATCCGCAATTGAAGATTAGATCTGATTTTTTCTTTCCTAATTTGCCAGTATTTATTAAGAAGATAAGTAAGAATTTTCTATTAGTTATCGAGTAAGAGTCATCCAAATTATGTAGTGTTGTTTCGAAATGTCAACTAACCCAACTATGCATTTCTAGATAATTCAAAAAATTGATATATTTCAAGGTGCTTTCTCAATTATGTTCATGGCATGTACTGAGCAATACAATTTAGACTAAAGCTTAAATTTTATTTTTTATTAAGTACATGCCCTTATTCATTTACAATATCTTATCCGATATAAATTGTATACATGCATAATAAATCCTAGAGAACAAATTGTAAAATCCTTCATACATTTAAAACCACCGCATAAGATCTTATTACTTCAAATTGAACAAAATCTTGAGGTTGATAGCCAATAGTTACGAGGGGCGAATAATTCAACTGAAATCTTTCTTTTTGTTACCATAAATCAGGAACGGCACACGAGCAAATTGCACATATTCACGGTTGAAAATTAAAGATACGATGATGGATCCGATTCTTGAGATAAAATAAATTTTCAAACCTGTGCGATGCTCGATGTTCAACAAGTAACATAGGAAGAAGCAGTAAAAAAATATGCTAAAAAATTATGTTAATAGTTCTTTTCTGAGCCTCATAATCACGAGTGCAAACTTTTCATCAATTGAACGCCAAAATTGGATAGAGCTTTCACCAAGAAAATGCTAACAATATGTTGAGAATGGGCAAAGATATAACTTGTATAATAATTTGAGGGAGTACCATTAGAGAACACGGGAGAGACCAAAAGTAGACATAATTATTACCTTGCGTGGCAGAACTTTCACGGCTTCCTCATCCCATAGTCTGCTACAATTCCAAGGCTCTCTACCTTTTGGACGGGCGATAGCTCGGCCTAAATCTCTTAATTGATCATGCATTCTCAGCTTATTCTTCTCATCATATTTTATTAACAAAAGTTCAATCATTCTTGCCAATCCAAATTCTGGGTACAATTGGAGATCCTTCCACATGTAGGTGGCAATTCTTTTATCAGTTCCTATGAAAAAACATGCTATGTCTAGAAACATTTGTTTCTCATTATATTTTAGTGCATTGTAACTTATTTTCAACTTTTCTTGTACCTCCGTATCAGGCATCTTCCTCATTTTGTCTAGCGTCTCTACCCATATGCTTTTATTTTTCCTTTTTGAGATATGAACCTATAATCACGAGAGCTAAGGGAAGCCCTCCTGTGGTGGCAACAATATCACTGGAAATAGCCGCGAGTTCTGTTGGAGGTTGGTCCCGTCCAAATGCACATCTACTGAACAGAAGCAAAGAGTCTTTGCTATTCATTTCTTTGAGTTCATACATTTCATATTCATGCTTCAAGAGGGCCTTATCTCGACACTTAATAATGATCCTACATTCCGGCCCGAAACTACAACCTCCAATCAATTTATCGAGGTGGTTTCGACGGTCTATATCGTCAAGAAGGATAAGTGCCTTCTTTTCTTTACAACTTGATCGAATCCTTCCAATCCCCGTATCAGGATCACGCACCATGCATGCAGCACTTTTTGTTATATCTGAGATTAGCAGAGATTGGACATGTTCCATACCTTTGCTTTTAATTGTTTCTCTAGTATCCTTGAGAAAGCTGCGGTATTTAAATTTGTCAAAAAGCTTTTTATAGATGATCGTGGCCAGAGTTGTCTTACCGATGCCGCCCATGCCATGATTGCCAATAATTTGAGTTTCAGAAGAAGCAGTATCCACCAATTTCATAACCTCAGCCACACGAGCATCAATTCCAGCCAAGTCCCCCCGGAAGAGATGGTGGAAGATGATGATGTATCTCGCGCATTATTATTTGCACGAGTTCTTCCACTAATTCCCCTTGCTCCAGAAAACAAGGATTAAGGATGATAAATAGGAAAATTATTCTTTCGACAAGGATCTGTTTGTTAAGACAAGGTAAACGAAGTACCCAAGAGCAAATTCCTCTGATTCGAATATTCTGGAAGTAACTGCTTTTCTGAGCGCTTCGGGCCCTTGTTGCTTGACATCTTCGTTAAAACGATGCATATGGGATTTGAAGGCCTTTCCAAAGGCCCCCTCTAGTTCTCGCACCTCATAGGGCTTCACCTTGTAAAGCACGGGCAAGACTTTTTGTTCTCCTCTTTCCACGCATTTCATTATCTGAATGAGCTCGCAGAGGCACCATTCACTAGCAGCATAATTTTCCGAGATGATTGGGATTGAAACCTTAGATTGCTTGATTTCACTGACAAGATTTTTAGAAATGCCCTCACCGAAGGAGAGGTCCTTATCATCTTTGAACACGAAGTTTGGATGGAACCTCAGGCCCACAGCTTTGAGCCTTTGGTAGAGGTGATCGACAAAGCCCTTGCGAGTATCGGGGCCTCTAAAGCTCAAGAATACGTGGTAATTGTTTCCAATCAGGGAGGTGGACGAAGCAGATGGATGAGAATTCGCTCCAGACGCCGACGGCACATTGATCTTCTCCGACGAGTCTGAAGAGGGAAGAAGAAGAAGAGGGGATTCACTCACGCCTTCAGACCACTCTTCGAGGGCATCAGGCCTTGGTCGCTTCGAGATGGTCGGAGTGGAAGCTCTGGTGAGTTCAGCTCGATAGAGTTGTCGTGTCGAACGATGATCTGCCATTGCCGTGTGCTCTCTCTCTCTCTCTCTCTCTCTCTCTCTCTCTCTCTCTTTGTGAGACTCGACTGTTATCGACTATCTGTGTGCCAAATTTACAGCATCGCTGAGTAAAGAGGAAGAAGGGAAAGCAGGAGGCAAGGCGCGGGAAGATGAAGTAGGTTTGTGGTTTCACATATATCATCTATTCAAAATGGAAATCTATAAAATGTCTTATTGTGGTCTAAAAGCAAGGAAAAAAAAAGGTAGAAAAAAGATTGTAATAGCTATTTTGACACCGTGATTATGTCATTGGTAAAATTACTGACCATAAGTATCTACTAAAGGTACAAGCATTTGAGGGAAATTACGATCTCACGAGAAAAATTGGCAAAGATAGGACTCTTAAGTCATGAGCACTTAATGAAAATTATCATGCTTTCCAAAAGTAGCTAATAACAGGTACACCCCAAGTTAGGACGTACCACTTGAAAGAGATTAATGCCCTTATGAAGGAGTTGCTAATGATAGGTAATGTTGGGTATATGTGGCCGATTGAGGAGGATTCAGATCTTGTGCCCGAAAACTATGAACAAGTACCACGAGAGATTGAGAAATTTTCAACCTCTTTATCTATACGAAAGAAACATGTTCCAAAGATTAGCTCGGTCTTGTAATTGAGTTTCTTTCCATCGGCCGTAACAATTAACCAATCTGAGACTCATAGTCTTGTCCTTAATGCTCGTTATCGAATGAGACCATCTCGCGAAATATGTTGTAATTCTAACGCGAAAACTACTAGGATCTTGCAAGTACGTCAACACGAAAGCCTAGAAATAATAACGATGAACAATAAAGAACACCAGATATAACATAGTTCGGTCCGAATGTTGGTACCTACATCCACGGGGAGAACCAGCAAGAACAATTCACTATAATCAGATAATCGGATTTACAATCGCTCAATACGCTCGTGTTTCCCGCACCTAGATTATACCCAAACCCAGTATTTATAAACAGACAACTCTCAATTAAATATAAAATAAAACTAAAATAAACTCACGAACGAAGCGTAAATCTCGACCGTACTGCTTCTCTTCTTTTCGTGCGGCTGTATCTTGGAACGAGCAAAGAAGAGAGTCTGCCAAGTCTTCTCTTTTTGGATCTCTATATACCTCACGGCCATTGCAGGATGCAGACAAGAAAAAAAAAACCTTACTCTTTTGTTTCTTTTCTTGGACCAAATATCTACCCAAATAATATATAATATTTGAGTCACATTTTTTGTCTTTTAATGCAGATATCAAATCTGCAATTAAAACTCGTCCAAAACATGCCATAATTGTTTCGGTCAAATATTGAATACTTAAACCAAAATATATATTCGCGGACGATTTAAACTCGAGATATATTTAACAATTCTCCACCTTGACTCGATGTTTGAAAGTCAACTCATAGTGCTTATCATCCATGCTGCTTTCCCATCACCCCGAAAGGCGGTCACTCTCCACAGACGCCAATAGTGCTCAAGCAAAACTTGAGCTTTGCCAAAGTAACAGACTTAGTCATCATGTCCGATGGGTTCTTTGCTGTAGCTATCTTTCTCACAACAACCTTACATTTCGCTAAGATATCTCGGATGAAGTGGTACCTAATATTGATATGTTTCGTCCGCTCGTGATAAACCGGATTATACTCCAGAAATATCGTACCTTGGTTGTCACAGTATATATCAACACTTTTCTGATCCAACTCAAAGTCCAAGAGCAAACTCTATAACCATATCGCATCTTTCGCTACAAAGGTCAGTGCCATGTACTCCGCCTCAGTCGACGACAAGGCCACGTGATCCTGTAGGAACGCCTTCTAACTAACTACACCACCTGCAAGCATAAATAAGTACCCTGCCAAAAATCTGCACTCATCCAAGTCACCTGCATGATCAGAATCCACAAAACCAATGGTTTCACATCCATCACTGTCCCTCCGGTACACTATGCTAACGTTTGATGTCCCCTTCAAATATTTGAGGATCCATTTCACAGCTTCCCAATGAGCTTTACCAGGACGCTTCATATAACAACTAACTACACTGACAGCTTGTGAAATATCAGGCCTAGTGCATACCATAGCATACATAATACTACCCACTGCACTAGAATATGGAACACGAGATATATGTTCCTCCTCCTCCTCAGTCTGCGGTGATAATTTAACAGAAAGTTTAAAGTGTTTCGCTATTGGTGTACTCACAGACTTCGCTGACTGCATATTAAAACGTGCTACAATCTTCTCAATATATTTCTTTTGAGACAAACGTAATAATACTGCATTCCTGTCATGCAAAATCTCTATTCCCAATATTTTCTTTGTAGCACCTAAATCTTTCATCTCAAACTCAGCACTTAACTGCCTTTTCAGGGCATCAATATCAGACATATTATTAGCTGCTATCAACATATCATCAACATATAGCAATAGATATATCAAAGACCCATCATCCAGTCTCCTAAAATAAACATAGTTATCCATCTGACTTTTAAAATAGTCCTGACAAGTCATGAAAGCATCAAAGCGCTTATACCACTGCCTATGAGACTATTTCAGCCCATACAAGGAATTCTTTAATAAGCAAACATGATCTTCCTTACCCGGAATAATAAATCCGTCTGGCTGCCTCATGTAAATTTGCTCCTCCAACTCACCATGAAGAAAAACCGTCTTTACGTCAAGCTGCTCCAACTCGAGATCCTGTGCAGCAACTAAGGCAAGTAAAATACGAATAGAAGTATGCCTTACCACAGGAGAAAACACTTCATTATAGTCAATGCCCTCCCGCTGTGTAAACCATTTCGCCACAAGTCTCGTCTTATACCTCGCTGCCTCGACATCGGGAATGCCCTTTTTCCGTTTGTAGACCCATTTGCTTCCAACAATTTTCTAACTCTTTGGTACTTTAACTAGCTCCCATGTCTGATTTCAATGAAGTGATTCCATCTCTTCACTCATAACCCCTAGCCACTGCGACGACTCAGAATTAGCCATCGCCTCAAAATAGGACGAAGGCTCATCTGTCTCCACCTCGTCACCTATAGTCAAAGTATAAGCAATATCTGTATAACCATAATGTTCCGGTGGTTTTATTTACCTCCGTTGTCTACCCTCAACTAGAGTATGCTGTGACTGTACTGGTTGTTGACTATCACCATCTTCAGGAACTGCGGCCTCATCTACAGTCTCAACATCTGTTACCCCTGAGGTCTCCGGATTCTCCACCTGAAGCTCCACCTCACTACTGACACCATGATCTGTCTACTCTGCTGGTAGTGTCTCAGGACTCCTCTGTCGAAGTATTGCAGTCTCATCGAAAATTACATCTCTGCTGATTATAAAATCGGGTGATCTGGGATCAGTGCACCACAACCGGTAGACTTTCACCCCATGTGCATAACTCAGAAATATGCACTTCTTTGACCTCGGCTCAAGCTTACCATCACTAGTATGAGCATACACAGGACATCCGAATACTCGTAATTTGGAGTAATCAACAGTTTTTCCCGACCATACTTCCTCTAGAGTCTTCCACTCAATAGCAAATGATGGAGATCGATTAATCAGGTAACACGCCATGTTCACTGCTTCGGCCCAAAATTCCTTGCCTATTCCAGCATGCGATAACATGCTCCGAGCCTGCTCAAGTAAAGTTTCATTCTTCCGTTCTGCCACGCCATTCTGCTGTGGTGTCCTAGGTACTGTGCGGTGTCTAACAATACCTTCTCTTTCGTAGAACTCGGTAAAATCTTTACCACAGAACTCCATGCCGGTATCGGTTCTTAGGCACTTGATCTGTTTATCTAACTGCTTCTCAATCAATGCCTTAAATTTCTTGAACCGATCAAACACATCAGATTTGTGCTTTAGAAAGTATACCCATACTTTCCTTGAATAATCGTCGATAAATGTGAGCATATAACGGGCACCTCCTTTCGAAGGAACCAGAGACGGGTCCCAGACATCTGAATGAATTTACTCAACCGGTTGCTTGGTCGAATGAATACCTGTAGTAAACTTAATCCCGCGTTGCTTTCCAAAGATACAGTGCTCACATAAGTCTAACTTACTTGTCTTCTGACCCTTTAATAACCCCCTATCACTCAGCATTGTCATACCTGCCTCACTCATGTGCCCTAAACGCATATGCCATAAACGAGTTAAATCAGAATCTGACTCACCTGATGAAACTGCAGCAGCTCTTGTCACGATCTCTCCCAATAGATGATAGAGAGAACTCACTTTCTTCCCTTTCATCACTGTCATGGCACCTCGAGAAATCTTCAGTATTCCACCTTCAGCGGTGTACTTACACCCGATATCATCGAGTGTCCCTAGAGAAAAAAGGTTCTTCTTGAGCTCCGGTACATGCCTCACGTTTGTCAATGTGCGAACCACACCATCATGCATCTGAATTCGAATTGTCCCTATCCCAACAACCTTGCAAGTTGCATTATTCCCCAGCAGAACTCTACCACAATTTATAGTCTGGTAAGTAGTAAACCAGCTCCTATGAGGCGTCATATGATAAGAACAACCCGAATCTAGCACCCATTCGTCTCCTGACGAACCTGTAGTCACACACAAAATAGTCTCTGCATCACTAGTGCTCTCCTCAGCAATGTTCGCCACACTGACTGTGGCTTTCTGCTTATCACCTCTGTTTTTCAGCTTAGGACAATTTCTCCTGATGTGCCCCTTCTCGTGACATTCAAAGCACTTCACGCGTCCCTTGAATTTTCTATGGCTTGATTTAGACCTGTTTTTACTTCTGCTGCTGCTGGACCCTCGCTGTTGCTCTCTACCCCGAATCACTAGTCCATGCGCTACATCCTGTGCCAGACTGTCATCTCGCAACTTTTGCTGCCACTCTTTAGAAAACAAGGCGGACTTTACCTCTTCTGAGGTAATCGTAGTACGCCCCTGCAATAGAGAATCAGTAAAATGCTCCCATGACTCTAGTAAAGAAACCAACAACATCATGCCCCGCTCTTCATCTTCAAGAGTCTTACCGACGTTCTTTAGATCCATCATGAGTTTATTAAATTCGTCTAGGTGGGTTCTGATAGACGTATCTTCAGTATATTTGAACTGGAACATCTTCTTCATCATGTACAAGAGATTGTTCAAACCATTCTTTACATAGAGCGACTGAAGCTTTGCCCACAATGCTGCGGTATCCTTTTCTTCGCCTACCTCTATCAACACTTCGTCCGATAAATTCAACAGGATTACACTCCTAACCTTCCTAATCAATACATTTTTATCAGCATATTTCATCGATTCGGGCAACTTATCCTTGCCCTCCAATGCTTCTGTCAAATCTTAAGTTGTCAATAACGCCTCCATTTTGAGGCTCCATAACCCAAAATTGTTCCTCCCATTAAATTTCTCAATTTTAGTTTTCACTCTAGACATAATTGCAACAACAAAATTTTCAGATAATAATCAGACAAGCAAAAGCCCCAAATCACAATCTAGAAATCTAACCTGGCTCTGATACCAATTGTTGTAATTCTAACGCGGAAACTATCAGGATCTTGCAAATACGTCAACGCAAAAGCCCAGAAATAATAACGATGAACAATAAAGAACACCAGATATAACATAGTTCGGTCCGAATGTCGGTACCTACATCCACGGGGAGAGCCAACAAGAACAATTCACTATAATCAGATAATCGAATTTACAATCGCTCAGTACGCTCGTGTTTTCCGCACCTATATTATATCCAAACCCAGTGTTTATAAACAGACAACTCTCAATTGAATATAAAATAAAACTAAAATAAACTCACGAACGAAGCGTAAATCTTGACCGTACTGCTCTTCTTCTTTTCGTGCGGCTGTGTCTTGAAACGGGCAAAGAAGAGAGTCTGCCAAGTATTCTCTTTTTGGATCGCTATATACCTCGCGGCTATTGCAGGATGCAGACAAGAAAAAAAAAATCCTTACTCTTTTGTTTCCTTTCTTGGATCAAATATCTACCCAAATAATATATAATATTTGAGTCACATCTTTTGTCTTCTAATGCAGATATCAAATCTGCAATTAAAACTCGTCCAAAATATGCCACAATTGTTTTGGTCAAATATTGAATATTTAAACTAAAATATATATTCACGGACGATTTAAACTCGAGACATATTTAACAAATTCAATATTGAGCGAATTACCAGATATTACACCCATAACATAGTAAGGTCTCCCAGCATTCATTCCGGTGGTGACCAGCTCTCCCGCGGGCGCACTCTGCCGTACAACGTTATGATTTGCAAACCAATGAAATTAGATGAATCATATAACTGCCAGCTGTACACATTGAAAGATCGAACCTTTGGGTGGGCTAGTGAAGGGTTAATCCCAATCACGACGTTAGCACTGTTGGTTTTGCGATATTTTGAAATAAGACACCTAATCATAATGCATGTACTAAGGAAGTTCAATTCCGTGGACCATTCCAACATGAACCACTCTTCTTTCGTTGGTGTCAATGTGAAACGTAGTGGTCCAAAAGAAAAAGGGAAAAGCTTAAAGCACCGATACAATCGTATGTTCGCAGAAACGTCCGCGTGAAATTTTGACAGTGGGGAACAATTTGGAAGAATATAGCTCTTGAAGTCGTCCTTGGAGCTAAGGTTCCTAAAGTGAAGGATTTTGTCTTTCAAAATTTGTGAGATTTAATCTTTTTGATGGAAAAATTACAACTCAAGTATTAATATTTGTGTACGGTGCTCACTTTGGTATCAATATTTATATATTTTTTTGGATCATTCAAGTATCAATTTTTTCTATGCAAAAACATCAAAATTAGATTGGAATGAAAAATGACCAAAACCATTTCATTCATAGTTACCACACCAAGAGGCCTGCCTACTGCGGGGGGAAACTGCTTTACTGAGTGATGATGTCGTAATCAGATGGAGTCACAAGCAAATGCACTGCGATGTGTAACTACACCTGCGCTGTGTCGTTTGGTGGGGTTTTCTTATCATTGCTGTTTGGCAAATTAAGAAATCGGTCTTTCTGTCTCATGAATCGTGGACGCCGATCTCTCTCTCTCTCTCTCTCTCGTTATGGATTCACAGTGCTTGAGCGCGCTGTAAAGAAATATATGTGTGTCATTTGTGTCGACCTTTTGTCACTTTCCTCGTCCGTCTCTAACAATTAGATTTATGGACCTTTTTCTTCCCTTTCATCGGAAATCTTCGATATTAAAGAACTGGCAAACCCGGTCGATTAAAAAGCTTCGATGTAAAGGAAAATATTTCTTTTTTGTTCTGTTGAAACTATGTTTGTTTTGGAAAACTAAGGTTTTCAATCCATCATTTTGCACCATTTTTTTTTAACTAATCCATCTTTTTTTTTTTTTTGGGGGGGGGGGGGGTGTTGGGCAACTAAGGACGAGCAAATAAAATATTCAAAAGTTATCTTGCAGAGTCAGTTTTCAGATTTCTTTTGCAGACGACATATATATGTACTCGTGGGCCGTTTTAAGGAAGACATGACGAGCGTGATCGTTGAAGCACCAATAATCTGAGTGCTTGTACATAGAGGCTTCTGAATTGCATCCAAGATGTCTCCAAGAAGAATTTCGAGTGTCGAAGTCGATTAAATCTTGAGATTAGATTTGTATTTTAATTTCTTTGCGAGATTGAAAGATTATTTCGCTTGAAATTTGGAGTTAAATACTGTGTGCGTTCTTGGATGTAATTGAGACTGAGAAACACCAAGAATGTGTTTGTGTAACTCGAGAGATATGTAATCTCCGCGTATCGCTTGTTCTATAGTGAAATTTGTTGCTACTCTCCCATGTACGTAGCTCTTTACGACCGAACTACGTACATGTGGTGTCCGATTTACTTTTCTTTTTCTTTCTATTTTATTTGATCAATCGCTTGGTTTCGCGAAACAATTAGTATCAAAGCCGATAGTTGATTGGTAGGCCTCCAATCTGTTCCGGTGAATATATCATGAACGAATCTGGTGCCAAGGTGCTTTCCGGGTCGGTAGTCATTGTGGTGTAGCAGCATGGACCCGATGGACGTTAATGGAGATTCAGGTTGAGATGAAGCCAACGCGATTTCCGGGCCGATAGACATTGTGATGTAGCAACAGGCCCGATGGACATTAATGGAGATTCAAGTTGAGATATGTTGATGTGGAAGTATACTTGGATTGAAGGGAGCAAACCTAACACTGGAGCTCGCACGTGAGGGGGAGATTATTAGAATGCACATGTGAGTTGTGTTAGAAAATTCTCACATCAGAAAATTGATGTGATATTAAGCAGTTAATATATTCAAGTTGGCTTATAACTCATTCACTAAAGTTTTTGAGTAAAGGTGGGTCCAACTTGATATATTGACTGAATCAGACTTAGGCTCCCTCTTGACGATCTCTCCAGATTGCAAAAAAAAAAAAAAAAGTAAAAATCCTAAAGCACCGACATCAATCTGTATGTTCACCGAATCGTCCGCCCAAAGTTTTGTTAACCAGGCAGATGACTTGACAACCGTGGATAGTTCTGAGCACGAAATTATTACGCAATTATCTCGGCGGCACATTTACAATTGATGTAATTAGAATAATAAATTGGTGAGTTGACCTGGGCTTAGCAAAGTGCAAAAGTCGTTGTCTTGTCGGCATTATCCATTGAATGATCATTCCATTCACTTCTCCAAATGAGCCTTTCCTTTTCACTTCTGCTAGTCTTCCTCTGCGCGTTTCTAATCGTCGCCTTCTAGACATTATCCTCGGGAGAGTTTGCGCATCAAGAAGGAGCAAGTCTTATATTCATCTGGTGCAATATTTATCAGCTCAGCCATTACATCATGTGGATGATGTCCATAATATTTATCTGCTGAAATGGAGAAGGTTCGCATGGTTCGCACATGCAAAGTAATAATTTTCACTTCAGCCATTATTCCCATTGGCTCACAGGAGTCGCCTTTATTTATTTATTTATTGAGAAATGATTACAATGAAGTAATGTGATTGATGGAATTAGAATAATAAACTGGTGGGTTGACCAAGACTTAGCAAAGTGTAAAGTCGTTGCCTTCTAAGGCATTATCTGGTGAATGTTCATTCCATTCCCTGCTACCGATGAGCCTGCGTACTTGTCGCGTTTCAAATTCTGTGGTTTCGTATAAAAATATTATTGGAAGGGTATGCACCTTTCATGTGAGCCAGTGAGTGAAGGTGCACATGCACAATATGTACAGGCTGGCATTATTCACAAAAGTTAAAATTGTAGTAATCATGATAATGTTCACATTGGAAAAGAATTATATAGTCTACCAAAAGAGAGAAGAAAAAAAAAACATTCTAATGTCGGAATGGATTGAATTGGATTTGTCAACACAAGGGGGAAGAAGGGTGGCCACCGATGAGCCATCGATCCGATATAGTGTTGGGCAGTGGTGGCCTCGACAGTGGTTGGCATAGCTAAAGGCTAGCCACGACACGCTATGTGGCCGATGAGAAGAGGGATATGTCGATAGTATTTAGTGCGATTTTTTCTTAAATTAGAGAATACTTCAACAAAATGAGGCTAAATAATTTATATAACTCAAAGTAAATCTTTGTTGTTTGATAGCAAATGATTTAATTATTTATAGGGATATATTCCAAGAGGTAAATTTGGATCCTATAGTTTTAGGAACCATAAATGTCCATCGCGCTTCCAACCGCAATATGGTTGCCAAACTCATTTATATGTAGTGCCGTTGTCATGGTCGGTTCCGACAAGACACAGATTTGAAAATTAACAATTTGTTGTTTCGGGGAACGTTTACTGGGCTTCACATGCCGTCTTGTCAATTGTGCTCATAGATTCATTTCTTCTCTCGCTTTCTCTCTTGCTATTAGGTCTCAATAGTAGTGAGAAACCATATTTCTCGATGTGTATCATCATATGGGCTCAAGCCCTTCGGCTTGCAATTCATTGGGCTACCTCCACATATCAGCGAACCCAGTCAACAAATATAGTAATATTTATTCTTCTCTAGAAGAAAAAAAAAAAATCGTTGGAATTTCAAGTTCATAGAAATAGCTTACCATGAACCAGGCAATAATTTTTTTTTTTCTCATAAAGCGTGCCTACTATTTGTGTGCGTGTGTGTGTGTTTTTTTTTTGGGGGTGGGGGGACAATTTCTTTAAATTACCATGTCACTACATGGTATACTCTTCCTCGTGTTTCATTGTTCATATTTTATGTATCTTGGGGCTTTCATCTCCAAGTTGAACTTAGATGTAGCCCCACTCGACTTGTGCTGTGATCGTGACCAGTTTCCATGGGTCTTTTTTTTTTTTTTTTGCCAATAACTCAGGGTTTAATTTCATGGAGATGATAAATCTTTTGCTTGCAAACTCAATGAGATAAATTGCACATTGGTGATATTGAATCAGATCAATATCAACTAGAGCCGTACTTTTCTTATTATTATTGAAACCGTACAATCTCCCACCACCGTTTCTGCAATGACTTGGGAGGGTAGCCACCATCGGTGCTACCTAACAACCAATGTAGATGAAGAATGATTTGTAGCCTCGACTTGAGCGGAAGGGCGGTGTCTAGAAACTCGAGATTATAAATGGAAGTGCCGAATGTCATCAAATCGGATAAAACTTCTATAACAGCACACCCGCTCTTACAATAGAAAAGAAATTTTCACTCTCCGACTACCTACTCAGCAACAGTCATAAGTGGGGAATGTTGAGGTGAACCAGAAAAAGCTGGGTAAATGCTGTGTAGTGACGTATCTTCGGAGAGGAGGATGGATACGAATCAATTCATTTGACAAGTACTTCCGATTGCCCCATGCATAATGTGACCAAGGATTGTTGATTAATTTGGGGATCCTTTTGTGGTCGATCGATTACTATCGAAGATGAGAAAATTTACAATTGAAAATGACAGTGTCTCCACTGCTGAGATATGGCAAGCATTTGTGGGCTTTCCATACAGAGGATCCCCAGAGAGAGACGCTGCAACGGCCTCGACGCTTCCTGCACAATTCGAGCCAAATACAGTGAGTTTCGACATGGGTCTCTTCAGCTTTCCCTTCGACGAATCGATTGGTATAACTAGTCGTTGGCTTGGGCGTCTACACGTCTATACATGCATGGATTCACCTTACTTTGCTGACTAAAGTCGATGTGCCTGCCAAGGCTACGTTGTTCCACAATTTCGCTGAACCATCTCTGCATTCACTCACATCGTGATCATCCCTTTCTTCTCGGATTTTTCATTTTCCTTCCGCTGTTTCTGTCCGTCTGTTGTTCTGTTGCAACAAATGGAAAAAGAACCTAAAGTGGCCATGTAGTTCAGAACCCAAGATTTGCGTATAAATTTGGAATGCCATAAAGCGAATTTAAACAATAGGAAACCGATCTTATGCGCTAGCTTTGGCAACGTGGACATGCACTAGAAAGTAGAGATTAGCATTGCGTTAACACATGAAAAACTTGACTTTGAACTGAGGTCTGGAGAATAACCATACTTCTTATGCAAGCCGGTCAAGTTGGCATTTATAGAAGGGAAGTCCATAGAGAATTTGTTGGCCATAGGGTTCGACTCCTGAACTTTCCCAGTTTCCATGGTCATTCTCCACTCGTAGGCACAAGTAAACAGATAGCCTCCATGTTTGTTAGCATTTGCATCCACCATTTCTTTGAAGTCAAATCTTCTCAAGAACCAATCAAACTTGTTTGTACCCTGATCAGGACGTGGAAACACCGATGTAAGAGCTCTGCATCCTCTCACCACAGCCTGCTTTTCTCTGGCAATATCATTCCCGTTGAGGCCTCGTCTGAGAGATTTTTAACCTTCAAATCAAGTTGAATATGTGAAATGGGCAGTTTGATTCTGCATAAAACCATCGGAATGAACTCGCATCTCCATAATGTGGTATCACTGCAGAGCCTTCCTTGTCATACTTCAGTAACCTACATTCCAACAAAGTGATTGACTTAAAATTGCTCGACCAGGTTTAAAGATATGCCTAAAAGTACAAGCATATACAGCATTCAAACTTATGGATTCCGCCGACGGTCCACCTTTGACAAGTCTCTTCATGTCAAAGACAAGGGGATGGTCAATGATCACATTGTACCTAAAATCAAGTGCGAATCAATGAAACTAGATCAATCATATACATATCAGAGCATACTGTATTAATAGATGGATCCTTAGGGTGGCTAGTGACAGGTTGAGCCCAATCCCCCTTGAAGTTCCAATTGCCACGAGCTTCCAAGATGGCCATATCATTATCTTTGTCGTGAGGCAGGTAATTCTTCGAAATCACAAATGTCTTCCCCGCCAGCATGAAAACATAAGTGTTGCTCAGGTGTCTATTCACTGCTCCATGCCTAAAGGGCAAACAAAAGACGTTTCCATTTGGAGAATAATTTAGTTTAAGTGAAGAGAAGAACAGTAGTAATACAGTGTTCGGGAGATAAGCAGCCATAACAGCCCAAGAATCTCCTTCCGTAGCGGGAAGAAAAGACGGCTTGTTTCATGGAGCTCTATGATATCCACAAGTTCATGCGAAATTGATTCCCATCATCCCATTAAATCTTCAAAATTAAACAGAAGTGGGTAATTTGCTGAGGACTTGCTGTTGAATCCCTCATTTTACCATCTTTGCACATACGCGACTTTCTCCAAGCCCTGAACATTACAAAGCTTCCAACAATGCCCAATGAACAATCTTTTCATTTTGTCGAAGCACGAGACGTCTGGTAATGTTCCAATGGATCTACACCCATGGATATCCAGTTCTTCCAAGTTTATTAATCTCTCAAGCCCTTTAATTTCAACTAGATTGTGGCATTCTCTAGCGATTAATCGCTTCAGATGTGTTAACTGCATAAGGTCCGGTCTTATAAGGCACTGACAGCCCCATATATACAGCTCTTCCAAATTTTTCAGTCTGTCAAGGCCTCGAACTTGAACTAGATCGTCATTCACTAGTGGAGCGTCTGACTCAGAGAACCAACCGATATCCAAGTATGTCAAAGATTCAAGATGTTCAAGGCCGTCAAGGTTTGACAACTTCCTGCATCCAGATACATTTAGTTTTGCTAAGGATTTCAATGCTTCCAGACCCTTGATTTCTGTCACCTCATAGCACCTTTTGAGATCTAATTCCGACAAGAATTCCAAACTTGACAAATTTGGCAACTCTTTCAACTCATCACATCCGCGGATACGAAGCTTCAATAATCCTGGGGGAAGCTTCGGCACGGATTCCAGCAATCGGCAATCCTCGACAGTGAGCTCTTTTAGATTTATTAGGTGAGAAAGTTGAGGCAATGTGCGATTCTGACAGGTGACTCCCAAAACTGTTAAAGAGGCAGGAAGCTTGGGCAACAATTGAAGTTTTTTACAAGAAGTCAACTGAAGGTATTGCAGAGAAGGCAACTTACTGATGCCTTGCGGTGGTGATTGAAGCATCTCACAGCCCTCTAAATCAAGTTGCTCAAGACGAGAAAGCTTATCAAATGCGTCGGGGAAGCCAGAAACGCGAGTCCTATTTAAGTGAAGGATCTTCAATGAACACAACCCGTCTATCGGAATTTCCCCTCCCAAACTTCCGCAGCGTGAGGCATAAAACTCTTCAAGTTTGCCTAACTTGCTGATAGTGCTAGGTAAATTACTCATATCCTCACTTCCAGAAATATTCAGAATTTTCAAGTTTTTCAGATTCCCAATGGATTTGGGTAATTCCCGAATGCCTGTGTCAGATAAGTTCAATTCAGTCAACCATTGCAACTTCCCAATTGCATTGGGGATATGATAGAGACAATAATCAACACGGCCATCTTCGATACCATATGGATAACTCTTCCCGCCTAGTGACAGGCGCTGCAATTTCACAAGGGATCCGATGCTTTCAGGAAGTTTATGTAACCTGAAGCAACGTCTCAAGTCAAGGGTTAGCAAATTTTCCAGATTGCTAATTGAGTCGGGAAGTCCAACCAATGATTTGCAACCGTAGGCATCAAGGATCTCCAGCTTCTTCCAATTGTGACACGGTGGAATTTCCTTTATAGCAGTCCAGCCTATTTTAAGTTCTTTCAATTCTTCCAATGCGCCCATTTCTCTGGGTAGCTCCTGGAGATTCTCACATGCCCACAAGTCCAGAGAAACGAGTCCCTTCACCTCTCCCAGTTGTGCAGGTAACTTCTTAAGATTCCCGCAGTACCTCAAGTTCAAGGCAGTGAGACACTTGATATCTCCAATGGATGAGTCAATTTCCTCCAAATTCTCACAATTTTCCAGGATCAGCATCTCTAAACTTCTAAATCCAGAGAGATTAGGTGTTCTCTTTAAATCCGAGCACCACGAAAGATTGAGAACTTTCAACCTCTCCGTCTACGAGAAAGAAACATGTTCCCAGATTAGCTGTTTGGAAGTAGAATGATTAATCATCAAATGTAACAATAGAGAAAGCCTTTCTTGTCTTTACCTTGATTGAACTCCATCCTCCCCAATCTGCACGGATATTACCACCTGATAAATCAAGCAAGAGTAATTTCTCCAAACAAAGGTTGATCGCCTCGAAAGAGTGGGGACAACTCTCCCACTTTAACCATCTTAATTCAGAAAGCGATTCTTTAAAATCTCCAACAAAATCCACTGCGCTCACATGAAGGAGCTTCAGGTTAGGCAATCTTTTAAAGCTCTCTTGCTCCATGAACTTGCTTGAGCCGTTTTCGTCCAGACGTAGTGCCTCTATATATTCATTTTCCTCCTACAAGATATTGAGCGTTGTCAATAACAACACAAGGCTTTTCCCGATCTTGACATGAACAAATTGTCATCAAACAAGGAAAAGCACCACCTTTTGCTAGTATCCCTCTGCATGTTAGTGGGGCCAGCGCATTTTCTTTACACTTAAAGGGAAAAAATATACGTGATATTTTTTTTTTATTACGACATTTTATAATAGGTCATTTTTCGCTTGTTCGCCACAAATTTTGATGATATACATGTGATTTCCTATATAGAAGCATAAAAGCACGGTTGAGCGAACATCATCAGAAAGCTCCATTCCCTCCCACTTCTCATAACATTCGCTAAACACATTGCTTTATATTAATTGGAATAAAAACTTAACCGTCGCATTCAATCTACCCTAATGTTTCTACAATAATATATCAACATCAATTTGTGTTAATTAATTATTAATTTGGATGTATTTTTACATGTAAGTCGATAAATCTAAACTAACCAAGTATGAATTTTACTTGTTTTTCTCTCATATGTTTTTGATTTATAATGTTACGCAAAAGTGAACTTTTTGATATGAATGCTTATTAATTTTATTCTTTGCAAGGGCGTTTTCTACCACAAATGGGTTTCGTCTAACAAAATGATTCTAACATGTGGCCTAATATAATATAGACTATATGCTAAATGAATGCTCTGAAATTAAATTTGGAACGTACGTCGAATTACTAACAAGTATTCCCTGCACCAAATATATGGGGTCCCTTTGCGATATGTGAGAACTGCCGTGCTTTTGAAAAAGGGAAAAAGGCCCTTTGCATAAAATATAATTTCTTCACCTTTCACTACCCCGTCACTTTACTTTCCCCAATCATTTCGTTTGTTAATTTGATCTTTACTTTACAGTTTTTCATTTAAAATCACTTCGTATAAGTATGTACAAAATCAGATCGCAGTGGTCATTTAGTTTCTTCGGTTCGTATTTACTTTTGCTTGATTTTTTTTTCATGACCGAAGTGTCCAGACCAGTTTGCGCACACATCGACTATTCTTCGAGATTACTAGCACGACAATCACCAGCCGCGACCCCCACTTAATATTCATTAATGTTGAATTCCGTGTTCCAGTACCTATAACTACATCTGTACATATCACCGCTATGATCAATAGTACATATACTATATATAATAAGAAGGCTGGATAGAAAAGCCTTATGTTGTTGCGCCACATGTCGAAATTCTTGAGTCTCTTCTTTCACATGAATGAACAAGATTGATCCATGTACACATGCAGAGCTGAGAGCTCATAATTAAAAATAAAAGTGAAAACCTTACTTATGCCACTTCCTTTATAGTTAATGTATCTTGAACAATCTTCCCATATTATGTTATGTAAAGTTTTTGTTTGTTCGGTTGAAAATTATAAACAGCCGGCATAAAACTGTGCAAAACTTTCATGCACTTTATAGTATTTTACAAAATTATCTTACTTTGAATAAATATATTTTCATACATGTTGGGAAAAGTCAAGGATCTAGAGAAAAGAACAATAACAATATGAAGAACTACCATTAGAGAACATGAGAGAGGCCAAAAGTAGGCATAGTTGTTACCTTGCGTCCCAGCACTGTCATGGCTTCCTCGTCCCATAGTCTGCTACAGTCCCAAGGCTTTTTATCTGCTGGACGGGCGATAGCTCTGCCTAGATCTCTTAATTGATCATGCATTCTCAACTCATTGTTACCATCATATTTTATTAATAGACGTTGAGTCATTTTTGCCAATGCAGATAGTGGGTAAAATCCGAGATCGTCCCACAAGTAAATGACAAATCTTTTGTCAGTTCCAATGAAAAGACATGCTATGTCTAGGAAGATTTGTTGTTCTTTAGGTTCTAACGCATCGTAACTTATCCTCAACTTTTGTTGTACTGTCATATCAGGTGCCTTTGTCAATTTCTTCCACATTTCTCTCCATACTCTTTGATCTTCTTCTCCTTTGAGAAGTGAACCTATAACCATGAGAGCTAAGGGAAGCCCTCCTGTGGTGGCAACAATTTCATGAGAAAGAGTCGCAAGTTCTTTTGGAGGTGGTTTCCCATCAAATGCATATTTGCTAAACAAAAGCAAAGAGTCCTCGCCATTCATTTCTTTGAGTTCATACTCATATTTAGACTTTAAGAGGGCCCTATCCCGACATGTAACGAGGATTCTACTTCCTGGCATGAAACTACAACCTCCAATCAAATTATCAAGGTGGTCTTGACGATCCACATCGTCAAGAAGAATAAGTACCCTGTTTTGTGCACAACTGGATTGGATTGTTTGAATTCCCACATCACAATCAGGTACTTGATGGTCATTTTTTTTTAGAATATCTGAGATAAGCCGAGATTGCACATGCTCAATACCTTTGTGATTAATTGTGTCTCTAATATCCTTGAGAAAGCATCGGCACTTAAATTTGTCAAAAAGTTTGTTATAGATGATTGTAGCCAAAGTTGTTTTACCAATACCGCCCATACCATAGATCCCAATAATTCGAGTGTCGAGGTGAGCAGTGTCCACCAATTTCATTACCTTAGCCACATGGTCATCAATTCCGACCAAGTTCGCGGGAAGTCGTGGTTGAAAATCTCTTTGCCGCTCGCGCATTACAACTTCTACAAGTTCGTTCACTAATTCTGCTTCGCGCCTGTCAAACAACACAAAGAACTTATTAGTGGCTCCACAAAACAAGAATTAAGGATGATAAATAAATATTCATCTTCCAACAAGGATCGGCTAAAAGAAGGTAACGAATTACCCATTAGCATATTTCTCTGATTCGAATGCTCTAGAGTCAGCTGCTTTTCTGAGCGCTTCCATCCCTTGTTGCTTGACCTCCTCTCCAAATTGATCCTTACAGGATTCGAAGGCATCTCCAAAGCTCCCCTCTAGGTGTCGCACATCCCTGGGTTTCACCTTGTAAAGCACAGGCAAGACTATTTGCCCTCTGCTTTCCTTGCACTCCATCATGTGAATGAGCTCGCGGAGGCACCATTCGCTAGCAGCATAATTTTTCGAGATAATTGGGATTGAAACCTTAGAGTGGGTGATTGCACTGATAAGATTTGCAGCAATGTCCTTGCCGAAGGGGAGGTCCTTATCATCTCTGAACACGAAGTTTGGATGGAACCTCAGGCCCACATCCTTGAGTCTGTGGTAGAGGTGATCGACGAAACCATTACGAGTATCAGGACCTCTAAAGCTCAAGAATACATGGTAATTGTTTGCTACCACAGAGGTGGACGAAGCAGATGGATCAGAATTTGCTCCGGATTCTGATGGCACATTGAACTTCTCCGACGAGTCCGAAGAGGGAAGAAGAAGAGGCGATTCGGTCCCCCTCTCCTCTGACTCTAATTCAAACAATCCTTCGTCTCTCCGTCGCTTCGGCATGGTCGGACTCGAAGGTTCAGTGTATTCAACTCGCTTGAGTTGTCGTTTTGAGCAATGATTTTCCGATGCAGTGCGCGCGCTCTCTCTCTCTCTCTCTGCGCCTCATATATAGCGTCGATGTTACGGAGAAAGAAGGGAAAGCACGAGGAAATCAGATCACTCGAGTTGGCAATTACGGTGAACTTGTTTAATAGATGCAATGAGAAAACAAGTAGCTAGTTGACCTGGACTTGGCAAAGTGCTTTTAGTCCTCGCCGTCTAGGCAATTATCAGTAACATGCTAAGCATGATATGATCGTTTAACGTTTGAATTGTTCGCTTTTGTGGCCACGAGATTAGTACTGTGTCTAAAAGCAAGGGAATAAAAGAAAGAAAATATCGTAAGAGCTATGGGCCTGAATGATAATAATTTCAAAATTCAATTTCTCTGCCAAAAGTCAATCATTTGGTAAAAATATTTCTGAAGTAGAAAACCGTTTGGTAAAAAAATTGACTTATGGTAGGGTTTTTCACTTCTAATAGGATTTTTTTGTCACTTTTGAGAAGTAAAAAATTTTAACTTCTCAGCTCCAAAATCATTTCTTGGATCACACCGTCTCTGCCGATGCCGTCGCCGACCACCGCCGTAGCGGCCGCCCTCCCCCGTCGCCCGCCGACCACCGTCGCCACTGACGGCAGCATGATCACCTTCGCCCATTGACCGCCGCCCGCCAACCACCACCGCCATAGCCACCATCCTTCGCCGCCGCCCGCTAATTGCCGACGATCACCGCCATCGAAGATTTTGTTAATAATATTTCTAAAGTAAAAATTTTGAACCGTTACCAAATAAATTTCTCTGATTAGAAGTCAATTTAAAGCAGAAGTAGAAAAATCAATTTCAGTTTTTTAGGAGAAGTAGAGAAGTGTTGCCATGCGCGCCCTATATTGCCACAATAATAATCATATCGCAATTATATTGGCCTGTAGAACCATCATGTGAAATATATTAGATGAAATAATTACTCTAGAAGAAGTATTACTCGATCGTAATGAGAATAAGAGATTTTACCGATGCTACCGTTAAAATATGTATGGAGTTTGAATCCAAAACAAAAATCTGAAATTGAATATATTGGACATCTGTGGAAATATAAATTTCCCAATTCTGTGGTTTTCTGGACTTGTCTTGATTTTGAATCAGCGTGCAACAAGTGAGCGGTCAAGGAAATGATAAGAGAATATTTTTTTCAGATCACGGAAATATATGCCCGTGTGGAATTTGGCCTGTGCTAAGAAAGATTAGCTGGTTTAATATAGACAAGAATCTGACAGGTATTCGGTCAACTTGAACTTTGTTGACCAATGTAGGCCGTTAGCTTTTTTATTTTATTTTTTACTTTTCCTTGGCAGACGTGCATGTATATTATGTTCTCAAGGATTGCTTTGGCCGAAACCGTAGAAAAAGAAGAGGGTTGCGCAGTAGGTTACGAAGGTTGTGGAGCGCCGTTTCTACGACTTCTTGGTAATGAACGACTTCGTGAAATTGCGTCGTTAACTTCGGCATTGAAGGCAATTAAATCTTGTCATAAAACTTGTGTTTTAATTCTTTTGTGAGATCGAGAGATTATTTTGTTAGGAATTATGGGGCTAAATACTGCGTACATTATTGATGTAGTTGGGGCTTGAAAAATACTGAGCATTTGAGTGATGCGAGTATGGTCTGTAATCTCTGTCTATCGCTTGATTTATAGTGAAATTCGTTGCTGCTCTCCTGTGGACGAAGGTCTCTATGACTAAGTCACATAGGTGTCCGATTTATTTTCTCGTTCTATATATTTATTGTTCGATCGTTTGTTCCCCGTAATAATTGGTATTAAAGCTAGGCTTAGTGAAGTCGAAGCAAATCGATGGTGACAAAAGAAGCTAAAGTAAAAATCGACAGATTTAATGGGAAGTACTTTAGTTTCTCGAATATGCAAATTGAAGATTATATGTATCAGATGAAACTGCATTTACCCTTGTCTGGGGAAAAGTCAGATACGATAAAGCAAACTAATTGAGAATTGCTAGATAGACGAGCGATAGATGTTATTCGGTTGACGTTGGCTCGCAATAATATCATCACAGAGAAGACCACTACGGGTTTAATCAAAGCTTTATCGGATATGTACAAGAAGCCCTCTACAATCAACAAAATCTATTTGATGCGACGTCCGTTTAACTTGAAGATGAGCGAAGGTGCGTCAGTTACTAATCATATCAATGAATTCAATGTGATTTTTAGTTAACTGAGTTAAAGTTGACATTAACTTTGAAAATGAGGTATGTGCTTCCATTTTGTTATCATCATTGCTTGATAGTTGGAATACTACTGTTACTGTTGTTAGTAATTCATCTGGATCAACAAGTTTAAACTTTAATGGGATTTGAGATTTAATTCTTAGTGAGAATATCCGTACAGGAGAATCTATTGAATCTACATCTGCTGCTTTAGTAGGTAAAAATAGAGGAAGAACTATTACTCGTGTTAGGATAAATAGTATGAACATGAATAGACACAATCAATTTAGGACAGGCGGTGCTGTCTGTTGCAACTATGACAAGAGGGAGCATCTTAAAAGGGATTGCCCAAAGCTGAAAACAAGAAACGTAAGGAAATTAAAGTTGAATCTACGGATGATGTTGCAGCTATATTTGAGAGAAATTCGGATAATCCCGATATTGTCTGTCTGTCATTAATGATTCATCGTTTGATGAATGGATCATGGATTCTGGTTGCTCGTTTCATGTTACATCAAACAGAAAATGGTCTACTACTTACCAATGCATGAATGGTAGTAAAGTGCAGTTGGGAAGCAACATTGAATGCAATGTCATAGGTGTTGGCGATGTTAGAATCAGAATGCATGATGGTATTGTGAGGACATTGACTGGAGTTAGGCATATTCCAGAGTTGAAGAATAATATGTTTGCCTTGAGTGCTCTGGATTCAGCTGGCCATCAGTATTCTTCAGAATATGAAATTTTGAAGGCTGTTCGAGGTACTGTTAACACCTGATTTTTTATCAGGTCTTTTTCCTTTGTATTAGATAAATTCATAAAAAAAAATCATAAAAAGTTGAGAAATTATAAAGTCAACTTTGGTAGCCTTGGTCAAGCCCAAGGAATCATTTTGACCAAAAACTAATTTTCATATTTTTCGCATTTTTTAGTATTTTTGAAAAATAAGAAAATACCTGAAGAATCAGCAAAAATAGCATTTGAGGTCACAAAAATATGAAAAAAGATTCTATATTTTTATTTAATTTTTTTTTGTCATTTTGACCTTATCAAAAGTCAAAATTCAAGTTTAATCTTGTGTGTTTCTTTGTAACACATAGGGTTGAATTTGCCAAAAAATATGTTTTGAGTCTTTTTAATTTACAATTTTGGTATTTTAGGAGTCCCAACATTCAATCTAATTGTCTTGCATTGCAATTTAGCCTAATTATTTGCTTAAATTGTTCAATTGCACGATTTGGGTAAAATTACATACTTTTATTGCAATTTAGTCCCTAGATTTGGAAAAAAAAAATTACTTTTAATCTAGGGACTTTCATGCAAAGATAAAACCTCTCTCTTATGTTTTTCACCCTTTCAAATCGATCGGTAGGGATAATTTGATCTAATTTGGCTATTAGGGCTTTCAATTTGATAATTTAGATAATTGGATCCTAGCCCAAAATTGGGGTTTTTAATCAATTCATGATAAGATTTTGAGGAAAAAGGCGTCTCTAGATAGAATTCATCTCATTGATCCCAATTTTGTAATTTAATTTGGCAAACTGCAAAGAATTGCAGCTCAATTTAAATAAATTGGATCAACCGGATCTGTCGAACCGAACCGGGTCCAACCCAACAACCCGAAGGAACAGTGCATCTTCTTCCCCAAAATTTGTGCCATTTTCGAACATTTGCAAATCGAATTTCAATCGAAGAATTGGAGCACTAATCGGCCATGATTGAAGAAGTTTGAAGAGGGGTTCTAACACCCAAGATCATACGTGTCGATCAGCACCGGCGACATGGCCAATGGTTACCGGAGACGGTCGAAATTGGCTGGTCAATGCTGCAGACCTGCAAAAGTCATCATTTATCAAATGCAAGCCAAACTCGTGCCAAATTCGACCGAATTAGAGCATGCCGAAGAATCGAACGGAGCTGGATGGAATGCCCATTGTCTCCGTCGTCGTTTGAACCAAATGGCATGCATAATCACGTGCCATTACAAGTCAGTGGGTGTCCCCGAATGGGCGCCAAAATGGAAAATTGGGATATAGCCTTCGAAGACTTTCTAGAGCAAGGGGGCTCATTCTATTCTCACGGATGAACATAATATAGAGAGAGAGAGAGAGAGAGAGAGAAAAGAAAAAAAAGGAGAGAGCTCACTATTCAACCGCTATTGTCAAGAGCTTGAGCTTAGTCTGTGAGTGGCTTGCGACAGTAATCCAGGCCAAACCGAGCCACCATTCCACTTGGAGAAACTTGCGAGAGTTTCAGAGAAGCGATCGCACCCCTCCAATCAGCTCGACGTTGTCGGAAAAGGTATATCCCAAACTCGAGTTTTCGGTTCAGCTTTAATGGTAGATCTTGTTTCCAGCCATATTCGTCATAATTGATGAGTGCATTTCACATCTAGAATGACACTAAACATATCATGTTTGCTTAATTGCATTGAAATCGAGTCAAACCTCGCGTTCGAACCCTGTCGTCATCGCCGATTCAGTCGAAACCCGTCTAGGTTATCCTAGACCTAACCAGGCCAACCTGACCCCTACAGGTAAGTCTCCTGAACTTGCGATGAAGCTATTTTGTGATCGAATTGAATTGTTGTGCTTTGTGTGGCGAACTTCGTCCGCCATTGATGTGACGTCCTGGAAATTCAACCTTTGTAAGCGCCGGAAGTCGATTGAATGATATGAATTTATAGTCATAGTCGACGTCTATTTTGGACTATATGGGCCTAAGAGACGAATTCCGAACTTTAGACTATTTCGAATTGAGTTTCGAAATTAATCCGCGGTGATTTTGAATTGCCATTTTCGCAATCGATCTTAACCCTGACCGAGCTTGGCAATGAAATGATCGAAATTACCCTTCGTTCAGTGTACCAAAAAAAAATTCGTTTCAATCCTGGCGCGCCAAAATTACCATTTTACCCCCCAATTATTCATACACAAAAGACAAAAAAAAATTTAATGTTGGTCTTCAAAGTCTTGCTCGTGGCCCACCTCTGTACTGCCGCACGTCCCCTCCCTCTGTCTTCTTCTTCTACCTTCTTCTTCGTTGTTCTTCTTTTTTTTATTCTTTGTATTTAGACCGAGAACGACCAACGTTTGCCAATCCAATCCTCCTCCGTCGCCGCCGTTTTTCGCGACCACCGCCCCACCACCAACAGCCACTGTCCTCAGCTACTCCCCACCGCTGCCTTGACCCGAGCCGAGCCACCGTCGCCGTCGATCAGCCGAGGTGAAACCGCGGCCAAACCTGCTCTGTTTTCGGATCAAAGGACTCGAGAACTTCGCGGCCTCCTCCGGCCGCCACCGACGTCGACCACCGCCCCTCAGCTGACCCCCGACTCCCTCTCAATCGATCCGACCCCTCTCCACAGGCCGTCCGTCGCCCGAGTCGCCGAAATCGGGCCTCAATGTTCCGGTGCACTATTTTAGGCCCGGTTCAGTTCGGTCTTCGATCCGGCCACCACGGTCGCCGCCGTGCCTCACTGCCACTGTCGGACGACTCCCCTAAGTCTCCTCTACCGCCACCCAGCTCACCTCCGCCAGTCGCCGCGCATGGCGCTCGGAATCGGCAGCCGACCGAAGCCCCTATTTCGGCGCCGAACAGGGCAGCCATTGATCGTGGCTGTCTGCCGCCGCCGACCGCCTCCCGCCACCATCCATCGATCCCGGCCGACCCCCACCGATCCCTAGGTGAGCCCCCGACCCTTGGCAGGCCTTGTCTCCTCCCGTATCGCTGGAAAACGACCAAAACAGTAGAGTTCGCCGGTTGAGTTTACTGTTCTCCACTGTTTCAGGCCGCCGGCCGCGGCTTATCGGAGCTCCGCCGCCAGCCACCTGTTCCGGCGACCTTGCCGGATTCCTCGGGTTGTCACCGAAGTTTGAGCCCGGCCCGCCGCGCGATAAACCTTAGTTTTACCACCGCCGCCGCCGCCGCTCCCGCTGACTCACGTTGTGAGTTAACCATAAACCTTGATTAGGGTGCTAATTGCGCTTAAGACTAGTTTTATTTTATTTAAAAAAAAATTGATGGGGACCGGTTTAGATAGAAACGATGGTTAGGATAAATGGCCGATCGATTATTTGTCTGTGGCTAATTATGGTAATTTATCAAGTAATTGATTGATTGTGATTGTTCGCGAGCGAGCGACAGGTTAGAGACGAGCGAGCGATTAATTGCTATAATTCGACTGAAAATTAAGATTGATAATATGAATTGAGCTCGAAATTGCCGGATTGAGTTGATTGCTTGCGAGTGCGTGAATTACTTGACTGGTTTGGTTGCCTAGCTGAAATACTCGATTGGGAGTCTTGTGGGCCTTGGGGCCGAGTTGATTATATTTCCTTATGGATTTTGGCATTAATCAAAGATAAACAATGAGTTGATTGCCGATTGCAATTTGTGTGGTCATTTAAAGGAACAATGACGTTACCTGGCAAGTTCGCATTGTACCATGGGTACTCGTGCTGCACAGATTGTATGGAAATTCACGACTTGTCAGAAGCACGATAATCCATGCCCCGTGCCAGTCGTACGGTTTTAAAGGATTATTGGATGTTAGTCGCAGCTTGTGATGGACCGAAGCTCCTTTTTAAGGAACGCCTACTTGCAGTGCCGTGTCGGGTGCACTGGATACACCGCTTGTAGTAGCTGTCGCTGAGAGGGTAAAGTGGACGTAGCTTGGTCCTGCCAGAAGAGTGTGGGATCGCACTATTGATGTTTCTATCACGCCAGTCGCGTGGGTCATTGATTAAAAATGGACTTATATATGCCTGAATGGTTGCGCTTCTGTTGGTTGTTGATTTGACAGATTTATTTTATTGATATATATCTGTTGATATCTTGTGACTTATTGTGGTACTTAGGATATCCTAGGCGAATCAGTGTCCTAACCGAGATTAGGCTTGATTCACTGATATTAAATTCTCACACCATCGTGAGACAACTTTTCAGGTCCAAGATAATGGAAAGTGAGATTTGGTACCCCCACCCACTCATCACACGATGTCAGTCTCCACCCGTTGCCAGGTACGGACCAGATGTGGGAACACCACATCATGACGATATGGATCGATGAGGGAATGCCACAGCTGGTGGCACACCTCTTCAAGATCTGGTATCTTTGTGATGGGTGGATCTCTTTGGTCCTCTTAGAGGAT
This sequence comes from Rhodomyrtus tomentosa, assembly GCA_028455895.1. NCBI lineage: Eukaryota > Viridiplantae > Streptophyta > Magnoliopsida > Myrtales > Myrtaceae > Rhodomyrtus > Rhodomyrtus tomentosa. Next base: position 42,498,777 of record JAPCWY010000004.1, read on the forward strand.
TTGAGGGGCCACTTCTTCAGGGGGTCCCTAATATCCCCGCTTGGGACCCGATGGATATCGATACGCCTGATGGGGAGGTGGTAGATCCCGCACCCGATATGCAGCCTAAGTTCAAGCCTGAGCAGTCAGTAGCCCCCTCTGTGCATTCTAGTCAGAGTTCTTGTGATGACCCGAACAACCCAGCTCCCTCGGTTGGTTATGACGATCCGAATGTCGAGTTTACCCAATAGAGGGTTAATTTTCTTTTGTGGTTAGGGAATTGATAATGTTTTTGTGGGGGTACTATTTTGGAGTAGATGAGAGTTAACTTTACCTGATTCCTGTATCTTTTTGCAAATCCCAGAGGGCCGCCCCGAAGCATAGGGTTGTAATTAGCAGCTGATGACTCTGTAAAGTTATAGATCATATTTTCTAATCAATTTATTTTAATGTTGTGTTATCTGGCTTTTCTTCCTATCTTTCCCATGTGATTTTATTGGATGGAAGATTGTACGTTCCGCATGCGCAGTATATTCTTAGGTCGATAGCAGTTGCTTGGGACACTATCTTTTATGATCTGGTGGCGATTTGGCAAGGGATGTCGCGGGTTTGAGAGTCGGGACGTGACAATTGATGTATGTCGTTAGAGCTTCGAATAGCATGATTCTACGGATAGAATTGATTGATTCCTAGATATGTTATAAAGGAAGTTCAGGCAAGTCGATTGGTGTCAGTTTGAGGTTAATCAGTTGAGGTTTCACCATCGGATCTTCGCTAGAGGCTCTCGACCGTTCATTGCAGGTGAAGATCGTTCCGCGAAGAAGACTATGATGTGGCGGTCAACGGGTCAAAGTGATGACGTGGCATTGACGTGGCGTTACTACGTGGCAACCATGTCAGCTAAGTCGTTAGAGTCAAGAGTAATTCTGTTAGATGATCCAATGGCCTAGATTTAGCCACGTGTTGGCCTGGTGGCCGTCGGATCAATTTTGAATATTTTGTTATTAAAAACTAAATTTTCTAAATAAAAAATAATTAGTTTGATCGGACAATCGAGAATTAGCTGAGCCATTTGATCGTGGCCACAGATTTAAGTATTCAGATCGGACGGTTCAGATTTAGTCGGTCTTCTATTTGGGTCGTAGATTTAGTCTAACGATCCTAGGGCAGAAAGGTAGCCATGTGGTTCCACAGGGACCGTAGGATTAGACTGGAAAAAAAAAAGTAAACGGCACAATTTTGAGGTGTCGGTTCGCGCTGGTCCGAGTCTGGGCCAAGTATCCGGTCCACGTAGATCGGGTCGACCCGGTACGAATAACTTCTTTTATATAAAGAAGAATAAGAAGAAGAAAACATTTTCAACTAATAAAAAAATAAAAAAAATTCTAAAAAAATGTTAGAAAATCCCAAAAAAATAGAAAAAACTGTAGAAATTTCCTAGACACTCCATAAATTTTCAAAAATTGAGAAATGAATCTTATTTTTGAGATTTCTTATCCATTCTTTCTGAAATTGACGATTTTGCCCTTGAGAGGTAAATCGACTCTGCTTTGTATGTGAGTTAGGTCGAAAATACCTAGATTAGGGTTAGGGTCAGTTAGGTGGCCAATCCTTCTACTCGGGTTTTCAAATCTCATCCTTTTTCTTGAAATAACGATTTTACCCTTCAAAGGGTAAATTGTCTTTCCTATTCCAACTGAGTCATGAAAATTGCCAAAATTAGGTGATGGATTAGGTGGATAGCCAATTCTTCTGTCTGAGATTTTCATATCTCACTTTTTTTTTCTAAATAACGATTATACCCCTCAAAGGGTAAATCGCTTTCTAAAATTCTAGAAAATCCTGAAAATTGTCGAAAAATAGGAAATGGATCAATTTGATGATCAATCCTATTTTCGACCCCTTTTCATTCTAGATTTCTTCTGTAATGATAATTTCACCCTTTTTGAGCAAATTGTCGCAAATTCTTTCAAAATTATGATTTTACCCCTCATGGGCAAATCATGTCTAAATCACTCATGAGCCGTGACTGACACTTATCTAGGCCAATAGGGCCTTATTAGGGATGCCATGCTGTATTCATGTGATTTATCCGCATATCTTGGATCCTTGATTTGTGCACCTTCTTTTATTAATTGTGAGTGTTAGGATAACCACTCCTAACTGTATGAACTCCTAGATGTAGGGTTCCTTCCTCACTCGTCTTTATGAAATCTTAAGATTAGATAATTCAGTCAATTTAGTTACTGAAAGGGCGTCAACTCTGATAGTTGGCATAACTAAGTCACCGATCTCACTTCTCTAGTTCTCGCAGAATCGAATAGAAGCTCCAACTATTCGATACGATTTCCAATGGTACCCTCCACAAAACGATTGGTGGTGACTCCTTAGCATGTACACAAATCACATATCATTAGACCACACTGAAGATCGATCATGTATACATCTATTGTGACTTGGATAACGGGTCTTGGGAGAGACCCGTGTCCGACCATACCCAGACGGTCCATTAACCTTTAAAGCCAATTGGAAAGAGAAGGTTGCGATGGGTACCTTGGTAATGATGAAAGGAATTAAGCATAATTACTTGTATGAATTTCAAGGTGAAACAGTGATAGAGTTCGCTGCAGAGATGTCGATGCATTTATTCGAGAGCCAAAATTGTGGCATATGCGTTTGAAGCACATTAACGACAGAAGCCCAAAGAGGATCTAAGTGAAAGGAATTTACTATGTGGTTATGTGACTAATAAATTGAATATCTGCAGGTGCTGTGATTTAGACCAACGGCAGAAAGTGTAGTTTAGTGCGGCTGTAAGAGAAATCATGGAAATTGCAGAATTAGTTCGCTTGGATGTTCACAGGTTATCACGATTTCCTTTGAGAAAGAGCGCCAAATTTATGCTAACAGATATTGACGACTACTCGATAAGGACTTAGGTGTTTGTGCTTAGGCACAAGTTTGATGCTATTGTCAGGATCAGGCAGCTGAGAACTTTCATCGAAAAGGAGACTGGTAAAACGATCAAGCATATGTGGACTGACAAAATCATGGAGTTTTACTTGAAACTGTTAAATGAATTCTGCATGAAGGAAGGCATAGTGAGACACCGCATTAGTGCTAATGGACCACATGTTACGGAGTTGATGAGCAAACATTACCAGAGATAGCCCCTAAAATGTTGTCTAGTGTGGGTATAGCTAGGAGATTCCCAGCGGATGCGATTAGTACAACGAGCTATGTGGTGAATAGATCCCCATCGACTATGATTGGATGTCGGACTTTCGAAGAAGTGTGATCGGGTAACGTCAGTGATTATTTGTTATTAAAATATTTGGTTGTCCATGTTATGTTCGAGCTAAAAATGGTAAGCTCAATGAGAGAGCAAGAAAGTGCATATTCTTAAGCTATGCACAAGGTGAATATGGTTATCAGTTGTGGTGTTCGGAATTAACAGAGAAGTTACATTTAACGAGTTTCCAATACTTCAGGTTAGGAGTACTTATAGCAGTGTTCATACGGATCCTTAACAGTATTCAGTTTGAGGTGGAGTTGCAACCAGAAACTCCTGAGATATCGAGTACTAGCGTGGTAATCGACACATATAGTAATTGTAGCGAGGTAGAGCCTATAGAGTCAACGGTTACTGTAATTGGTGATATTGATAAGGTACTTATTCAATCTCCTAATACATATGAATGCAGCGATGATTTTGCTCTATCTGTGATTAAGGAGTTTGTATCAAAAAGTTCTTGTTGAGAAGTTAAACGTGCATGTGCAATTTGTGTTTTGGTGAGCTCATCGGTTATGGAGAAATTTAAGTGCAACTTGAACTTAGATGATATCTATGGCGGTTGGAAAAGTAGCGATGAAGTTTGAATTTTAGCAAAACGATTGTGACTTGACTCAATCGTCGAGGTAAGGTGAATATTGTTAAAATATGTCTCGAGTTTGAGTTTGAAGTGAAAATTTAAAATCAAGCGGTCAAAGAAAAGATAAGAGCAGAATTTTTTTTTTGTGAACATCTATGGAGATATAAATTTTCTGATGCGATGGTTTCCTGAACTTATCTTGATTTTGAGTCAGCATGCAACAAGTGAGGGGTCAGGGAAAGGATAAAAGCAGATTTTTTTTTTTTTTTTTGTAGATCACGGAAATATATATTCGTGTGGAATTCGGTCTGTGTTAAGAAAGAAGGATTAGCTGGTTCAATAAAGACAAGAATCTGACAGGTATTCGGTCAATTTGAACTTTGTTGACCAATGTCGATTGTTAGTGTTTTTTTTTTTTTTTTCTGACTTTTCCTTGGCAGACGGGCAGGCATATTATATTCTCAAGGATTGCCTGGGTGAAAACGTAGAAAAAGAAGAGGGCTCCCCGAAGGTTCTGAAGCGCCGTTTCAATGAGTGCTTGGGTGGACGACCCCGTGGAATTGCGTCAATAGCTTCAGCGTTCAAGCCGGTTAGATTTCATCGTAAAATTTATGTTTTAATTTTTTTGCGTGATTGAGATATTATTTTGTTAGGAATTACATATAGAGCTAAATACTATGTACATTATCGAATGTAATTAGAGCTTGAGAAATACTGAGAGTGTTTTAGTGATTTCGAGTGTGGTTTGTAAGCTTCATGTATCGCTTAATTTATAGTAAAATTCGCCGTTACTCTTCCCATGGACGTAGGTCTCTATGACCAAGCCACGTACATCTGATATCCGATTTGTTTTTTTATTCTGTTCATTTATCGTTCGATCGCTTGTTTTGCGCAATAGCCGCTAATCTCGTAAATCACAATAGTTCGAGTTTCCTAAGAAGCAGTATCCACTGATTTCATAACCTCAGCCTCATGATCGTCAATTCCTACTAAGTCCACAGGAAGAGGTGGAGGAAGATTATGTTGCTGCTCGTGTGTTATTATGTCTACGAGTTCATTTACTAGTTCTCCTTCGCGCCTGTCAAACAACACAACACATGGAAACTTGTTACGAGACATATTTGATTTTGTGAGCTTAACTCTAGTCGCTAAGAACTCGTGCTTTCTTTGGTTGAGCAAGTGAAAAAAACTTTGATAAATAACTGAGAATAATTAATTTAGTTATCGGACACACTCATGTTCATACTTCTTTAACTTTAATAATAGATGGTCCCTTCTAACGTCCCAACTGAATCCGGGCTACGATGGAGACAACAAATCCCTCATCATTTACTAAAAAGCATTGGCCAATCATCTTGCGCATCGGTCGTCACCGCTCCCTTTCCGGGTCTCCAAAGGGCCAATGCCAGGAGCCTCTGCCTTGAGAAAAAAAAAGAAGGGGGGGGGGTTAAAAGCGCCCTCATCAATCAGCCAGTTCACCAAATTGTCCGCCTAAAATTTTGCCCTCGTAGCCCTTTATTCCAGAAATTCTCGTCTTTTGCACGAAGCGGGTGGGGTCTTTATATTAAATTACTCACTGAAATTCTTGTCTTTAACGAAAACATCTATGAGAAACCAACTTCCATCTATTTGGGCTAACGTGTAGCAAATGACAAGGCTGATCGTAGGCAGACATGATGCTTTCACAAGAAAATGAAGATAAGGAGGTCTTGAAGTCACACCTGAAGCTAAGATTCCTAAAGTTGAGCGTTGTGTTCTTTTTGAAAATTTGTGAGATTGACGCGGGTAGTGATAAACAGGAAATCAATTCCTCATAATAAACTGTATTCGATTAATCAAATATAGATAGTACATCCTTTATATAGATAGGGGAAATAGAATTGCTCAAATATAACATAAAACAAATCTAATCTAATGCAATCAAACAGAATTGAAATCAAATATCGCGATTATCTATATCGTTAAAATTCTTAGAAAATAAAGATACCTAAAACTCTATCTAAAATTGTAATATTACATTTTTCTCGAAAATTATATGTCAGTTGTCCCGCATCATTCTCTTCCTCTTCAGAAAAACTCGTCCTCGAGTTATAATGTGGTGTCTAGATCCGCTTTCTCTTGTCTTCCAGTGCCTCCACCTGACTGCCTGAGCGGATTGCTTGATAATGGGCTTCACATCAACAATTTTCTCGTCCTCCACATAAACATCAGCAACCTCTTGATGATGAGCGCTACCTTGATCAAAATCTTTGCCTCGCTCGGGTTTTCCTCAGTGCTTCATTTTGGATTCTCTTCACCTTTCTTTACTTCTTGGGCATCGTCCTCGTCTTGTTCGCCCACTTTCTTGTTGGAAGCCTCGGCTTCTAGAACAATATCTAGGTCTTTCTGCTCTATCTCGTTGGAAGCTTCAGCTTCGAGAACGATCTCCGGGTCTTTCTGCTCTATCCCTTCTTCCACCCTCGGTTCCACCTCTAATTTCTCGAAAAGATGATCCTTGCACTCGACAAGAGTCGCTCCCTCGGGTTCCCCAATTTTGAGTACTTTGGAGGCCATAGCAGGAAAATGGGAGAAAGAATGGTACAAAAAATCTAGCAAGTGGTTTAGATATAACGAATCTTGTTCATTGTGGGGTGGAAGAAACCAAACCTTTAACATTCGTTTCATCCGTCTCCACGTTCGAATGGGCGCTTTCCTTGTCGGCGTTGGGATATTTGTGTCTACTCCCACTAGATTAAAGCGTTGCGCCTCAAATTTTTCACCACGAGTTTTACTTGGTATTCCTCATCGATCTCTATGGCTTCAAAGAACTCCTCAACTTCCTAGAGGTATAGAGATGAACATTCAATTGATATTGATCGAAATATCGTCGGTAACCTACATATCGTCGACCTTCACGAACATGTTCATCTTGGAATCCACCATACCTGCGACCTCTACGAATAGGCACGTCCCTAGAAATCTTCTTCTTCAAAATCCTCGACATAGGCTTGTCGCCTTTGTCGGTGATGTCGGTGATTTGGCCCACGATCCATAGCTACTTCGGAATCACGAGCGACAGGAATTCGCTCGGCTGGAAGAACGCCAGGTGTGTGGCTTGGGTTTGCAGACCACCATTGGGTAGCGCCAAGTAAGTCTTGCATCGTACGTCGGCGGTCTTGCAGAGCTCATCAAGTTTCCTCGACAAATTGGTTAAACACATTCCGTGTAATAGGCTCACCAAGATGACCCTCAGCTACGGAAGTATATCAATTCACGTTACGAGACATCGTCGGCAGGATACCAAATGACGCAAGGTAGCGATAAACAGGAAATCAATTCCTCAGAATAAACTGTATTCAATTATTCAAATATAGATAGGATGTACTTTATATAGATAGTACTCCTACAAGAAATAGAATTGCTCAAATATAATATAAAAAATCTAATACAATCTAATCAAACATAATTGAAATCAAATATCGCGATTATCTATATCGTTAAAATTATTAAATAAGAAAGATACTTAAAACTCTATTTAAAATCGTAATATTACGTTTTTCTCGAAAATTATATGACATTGGGGCTTCAGGCTTTGTGGTTGAACGTATGAACGTCTCTTCAATCTGCAGACGATGGTGGGCAATTAGTGCTCAAAGTAGGATGCCCCCACCGATAACCTGACTTGTAATAGCACCAAACGCGCACGTAGTGGGGAGGCACGAAATGGCTTTTTTCTTTGGCCAAAGTAGAGAGCAGAAAAGGAACAATATATAATTATTTGTTACAAAGCTTTATCTCCGGATAATGCTTTGCTATTACTCGGATCCAAGCCCGATTTGCTCCTTTGTTCCAACGCCTGATTTCCTTCGGACTCAATGATTTTTCCTTCCATATCTTCTCCATTTTTAAGATTAGTTTGCTATTTAGTCTATCCTGCAAATCCACCATTAAAACCGATAGACATAATTGAAGAAATTTTATCAGTGATAAAGTTTTGATTTTTTTCTATTGACAACTTTCTGACCTATCCTAGGGTAATCGTCTTGCCTTCTGGCTTCTTAACAATCTATCATGATCTTTTCTAGGCATATATCTTGCCAGTGGCCGGCGAGGGCCACTAGGCCCTCGTCCAATGGCCGATAAGGGTCGCCAACACCTCGCCGGCCACGGAAAAGGAAAAAAAAATAAGAAATGAGAAAAAGAAAAGAAAAGAAATAAAGATTGTAAGATAATTACAAAAAAAAAAAAAACAAATTGGCTTTGGATGAAAATGCCTTTGACCGGTTAGAATATTTATCTTGCCGGCAAGCTCAAACCCTTATTTGAAACTGTCATTGTCCCTTCAAACCCTTATTTAAGGAAAACATGGCTTATTGCATGAAGCACGAGCCTGCGTTCAAGCCAAAAATAGTTTGTTTCAACATCAATTTTTTCAGCTGCTATTGATCGAATCGATTGCTATAATTAGCCGCTGGCCCGCGGATTTGCATGGACATTTTTTTGAGAATGAATGTGGAAGCATTACTCATCGGTGAACAATAGTTTTTACACATCTATGAGTGCATGGATTCGCATTCCTGAAAAAGTATATTACGGGGTGGATGCAGAGAACATAGCGTGAGAGACTAATTAACACGGAAACTAAAATTGTTGTAATATTAACACGGAAACTAATTAGAATCTTGCAAATAAATAAATACGAGAAACCCAAAGAAATAACGAGGAATGATAAAGGACATCCTACGTGATTTAATCCGAATATCTCTACTTATATCCACGAGAAAAGCAAACAAGAATTCTCCACTATAATCGGAGAATCAATTTGTATCTTTCATATCTAAATTATATTCAAACCCAAAATGTTTACAATAAACAACTTAAAAAACTGACGTGCAAATCATCTATTCAGAGCTCCTCTCGTACAGAATGTCACAAGTCGTCGTCCTCTTTTCTTCGCGGCGCGACCCTCTGTAGCGAAGAAAAAACCACGATTTCTTTCACCGTGCATCACTTGTCTTTTCGGGGTATCAGGGAAGAAAACCAGCAGAGCAAAACACCTTTATTTTCTTTCCTATAATTTTTTCATAAGGCCCACAAACTTTCTTTTTACATTCAAAACGAGATTCCAACAATCTGCTCCAAATTTGACCATGCATATAGAGATATAATAAAATAAGTGTGCCCCTCTTTTTCGCCTTGTAGTGGCAGCAGCTCTCACGACCAAAATTAAATTCAAAGTAAGTATTTCATACACGAGATCAAACTCAATATATAATTTAACAATTCTCCACCTTAACTCCATGTTTGAAGTCAAGTCATGATGCTCGTCATCCACGCTGCTCTTCCAAACGTCCGAAGGGTGCTCATTTTCCATAGACGTCAATTTTGCTTAAGTAGAGCTTTAGTTTCGCCAAATGAACAAGCTTAACCATCATGTCCACTGGGTTCTTCATTGTCGCTATCTTTTTCACAATGACCTTATCATTTGCTAAGACATTTCGAATGAAGTGGTATCTGATGTCGATATGCTTCGTTCACTCAGGATAAATCGGATTACACGCTAAATATATCGTACCTTGATTATCACAATATATTTCAACACTAAATCTATTCTAACCCAAAGTCCAAGAGTTCAATCACCAAAAAAAAAAAAAAAAGTCCAACAGCAAACCTTTTAGTTTTATTGCCTCCTTTGCTAAAAAGATCAGAACCATGTACTCTATCTTAGCTCACGACAAGGCAATATGGTCCTTTATGGACATCTTCCAACTAACTACCCCACCTGCACGTGTAAATACATACCCTACTAAGGACCTGCACTATCCAAGTCTCCTGGATGATTTGAATCCACATAACCTGTGGTCTAACTAATGTTATTGTATCTCCAGTATCCTATACGAATGCCTGTTTTTCTCTTCAAATGTCTGAGGATTCACTACACAGCTTACCAATGAGTTCTACCAGGACACTTCATATAATATTTGACTACACTCACAGCTTGTGAAATATTAGGCCTAAAACATACCATAGCATGCATAATACCATCCACGACACTAGAATAAGGAACGCGAGATATATGCTCCTCACACTCTTACTTAGTATGTGGTAATAGCTTAACTGAAAGTTTAAAGTGCTTCACTAATGGTGTGCTTATAGACTTCACTGACTGCATATTGAAACATGCTACAATCTTCTCAATATATTTCTTTTGAGATAGATGTAATGCTCCCATAGTCTTATCATGCAAAATCTCCATGCCCAAAATTTTCTTTGAAGCACTTAAATCTTTCATATCTTTCATCCAAAATTGCCTCTTCAGCACATAAATATCAGACATATTTTTAGCTGCCATCAACATATCATCTATATATAACAGCAAAAATATCAAAAATCCATCATCCAATCTCTTGAAGTAAACATAGCTTTCCATCTGACTTTTCGTATAGTCTTGACTAGCCATGAAAAAAACATTTATACCACTACTTAGGAGACTGTTTTAACCCATATAAAAATTTATTTAACAAGAAAACATGATCAATAGAAAATCCCATTGAACTATCTCATATAAATCTGCTCCTCTGACTCACCTTGAAGAAACATCGCTTTCACATCAAGCTGCTTCAACTCGAGATCCCGTGCAACAACCAAGGTAAGTAAAACATGAATAGAAATATATTTTACCATGAGAGAAATCATCTCATTATAGAAAATTCCCTCCCTTTGTGTATACTCTTTCGCAGCAAGTCTTGCGTTATACCTCGCTGTCTCAACACCAAGAATGCTCTCTTTCCATTTGTAAACCCATTTACTTCCGATAATCTTCTGACTCTTGGGTATTTTGACTAGCTCCCATGTTTGATTTCGATGAAGTGATTTCATCTCTTCATTCATAACCCTTAGCCACTACGATGACAGAAAATTAGCCATCATCTTAGAGTAAAAAGAAGACTTATCTATGTCCACCGCATCACCTACAGTCCAAGCATAAGCAATATCTATATAAGCATAATGTACCAGTGGTTTAATTTTCCTTCTCTGTTTGTCCACAGTTATACTATGCTATGACTGTGCTAGTTGTTTAGTATCACCGACTTCAAAAATTGCGACCTCATCTACAATCTCAATCTCTATCACCTTTGAGGTCTCCAAAGTCTCCACTTGAAGCTCCACCTCACTATTGACACCATGATCTGTTTGCTTTGCTGGTTGTATCTCAGAACTCCTCTGTCAAAGCATTACAGTCTCGTCGAAGATCACATATTTGCTTATTAGAAAACTAGTGATCGAGGATCAGTGTACCATAGCTAATAGTCTTTCACCACATGTGCATAACTCAGATATATGCACTGTTTAGACCATAGCTCAAGCTTTACCGCCACTCGCATGAGCATATGCAAGATATCCGAATACTTGTAATCCGGTGTAATCAATAGGTATCCCCGACCATACTTCATTTAGAGTCTTTCACTCGATAATTGATGATGGAGAGCGATTAATCAGATAACAAGTCATGTTCGCATATACGCCCCTCTGTTTCTAAACTTAGGATGTTCAATCTTTGATGTTAGGAATCACACAATCATGGTTGATATTTTTCTCAAGTTCATAAGGACATTGCTGTCAATCGTTCAACAAAACAGTAGTTGGAAGGATGCAAATCTAGAGTCTCAAGCTGCCTGAAATATCAACTACAATAATTACAAATTTCAACCTTCACAAACTGCATCAACTCAAATAGCTACTTCAAAAACTGAAGAACAACCACTAAAAAAGGCATTAACAACTCCTGCCTTCGGAACAAGGCTACATCATGAGATACTTCTTCTTGTCAGTTAAATTGATTACCACTGAATTACGCCACAAAGGTGCCAGTGAGGAATCTTCATCTCTCATGGTAGTCTCTTGATACCAAAACTCCCACAAAGCAAGTACAACATCCGGCTCTGCCTTCATTCCAGTGACAGAACAAATAGTCCATTTTACACAAGTTGCTTTACAGCCTGTTAAAAGATGTCTCGAATTTATGCCCGAAGTAAAAACTATGAAGATTCCCAACCGAATATTTGCGGACATATGAAATCGAGCGAAGGAAAATATATACATAATCAACTTATGAATTAAAGTTGAATGTTCGTTGGTGTCTTTGCTCCAGAAATAGAAAAGTCCAATGCAGACTTGAACTCAGTCAACAGAAGATAAAGGATAAGAATAAAAGAAGATACGGAAGTCAGTTTCGTATGAATTTGACAAGATAACAACCGAATGGGAAATCTCTATTTGCATATTCAGTGTTGATTTCTTTGACCTAGATAAACATCCATTTTCTCAAGCGGTGGGTCTGCTTTTTCGAATTTGGTCAAGTTGAATATATTGGATATATATTTTGTTGTGGCAGTACGTCTTTAGGGCGTGGCTTTCTTGCATGGGTACTGCAATTGGCACTGTAGTTGACAAGAAGATTTCTTCGAAGCACCAGTTATCGAGTGCTTGCTCGTGGAGTTTATTCTGCCAAATTACATCAAGAATTCAAGAGTTGAATCCAATTAAATATTGAGGTTAGATTTGCATAATTCCTTTACGAGATTGAGAGATTATTTCATTAGGAATTGAGGGATAAACACTGTGTGCAATCTTGAATGTAATTGAGACTTGAAAAACACTAAGAGTGTATGAGTGACTCGAGTGTGATTTATGTTCTTGGATGTAATTGGGGCTTGGGAAACACTAAGAGTGTATGAGTGACTCAAGTGTGATTTGTAATCTCTGTATATCACTCCTTCTATAGCGAAATGTTGGCGTGAAACCAAAATATATCAAAAGATATCATTAATATTTATTTTTGTCTTTTATTTTTTTCTTTTTCTTCTAGGTTAAAAGATACACCTTATATATTAGAGATATATAGGTTGTAGCCGTCAAAAGATGAAAGCAGATATAAAGCGCAAGAGCAAATAGAACACGCGAAGTAGCGAATAAAGAGAAAAAGAAATAGAGAAGCCATGACGGCATTCTTAAGTGTTCTCATTTTCTTTTTACTTCGATCCTGTAAGAAGATCGTCAGTTGTATTCCTGCTTTTCTCGAAGGCTAGTGGATTCGCAGAGTGCCTCTGCGCGGAGACGTAGCACAGGTTTGGGTGAACTTTCATAACAAATTCTCTAGTGGATTCTTCTAATTCTGTTCTTTTATTATTATATTCTGCTAGTGCGTATTGATTGCTTGGGTTATTTTTCTAAAATTGGGGCACGATTCCTATCAACTGGTATCAGAGCCTAGGTTGGCTAATCGAGAACATTGATGGTTTTTTCGGTGACGTTCGATTAAAAGCAAACGGTATGGCAGAAGATAAAATTAGGATCGATAAGTTTGATGGACAGGATTTCGAATGGTGAAAACTCCAAATAGAGGGCTATCTTTATCAGAAAGATCTCTATGCACCACTTGAAAGTTGGAAACCTGAACTCGCGGAAGTAGATCCAACAGCAGAATCGGGATGGAAAATTCTTGATCGAAAGGCATTAGGTGCGATTCATCTAGGTTTGATGAAAAAGACAGGATACCACATCGCGAAAGCAAAGACTGCAAAAAAAGCCATAGATATTCTAATGAATATTTATGAGAAACCATCCACATCAAATCAGATATTTTTTCTAAAAAAGTTGGTTAATATGAAATTATCTTACAGAGGTTCCGTTGCAAAGCATATTAACAGTTTCACGCAGGTTATAGTTCAGTTAAAATCTGCAGGCATAAATCTGGATATGAAGTTGCAAGCTCTGTTATTTCTATGTTCCCTTCCGGAAAGCTATAACACCGCGGTGCAGGGAATTTCGAGCACCATGAATGATGATTTAGCTCTGGATGATGCTTTGAACAGTATCATAGATGAAGAGATGCGAAGAAAAGTCTCAGGTGGTGATAAGTTTTCAGCATCTGCATCTTCAACATTACTAGCAGTAGAGAACCGTGGAAGAAGTAAAAGTAGAGGAAAATTCAGCGGACACGGTAGGTCACAATCCAGGGGGGAGAGAGAGGTTACAAAAAAAAAGTGTTGGTTTTGTCACCAGACTAGATTTCAATGTGAAGTCTATAAAAAGAAGCTGCAAGATGAGAACCAAGGAGCTAATGTAGAAAGCAATGAACTTTTGTTAGAGAACTTGTGTTTATCTGCAGGGTTTGACTTGACAACAGATAAGTGGTTTCTTGATTCTGGTGCTTCTTTTCATTGTACCTCTCAAAGAAATATATTTGTTAATTATGCCAGTAGAGATTTTGGGCAAGTGGTTGTGGGAAACGGCCGCATGTGTCCTACTGCAAGAAAAGGCACTGTAGTTTTGAATATATCAAGTGGCAGACGACTAATTTTGTGTGAAACCATACATATTCCCAAGTTAAAGAAAAATGTTATTTCAACTAGTAAACTTGACCAAGAAGGCATGGTGACAACTTTTGGAGGCGGAGAATGGAAGATAACCTCAGAGCAAGAGTAGTAACAAAGGGAAAGCGTACAAGTACAATTTACCTTCTCTAGGGAGACAATATCAGTGATACGGTTGCAACTACAGTGGCTACAGATAATTTATCTACTATTTGCCATTATCGTTTTGGACATGTTGATGAAAAGGTGTCAAGCAGTTACATTCAAGAAAGTTGCTTCCAAGTTTGCAAAATGTTGAGTTAGATTTTTGTGAAAGTTGCATTTATGAAAAATAAAAGGCAGTTAGTTTTCAATTAAATGTGCGACAAAATAAAAAGCAAAAGTTAGAGTTGGTTTAAATTGATGTGTGGGGACCGGCTTAGGAACTTGGGGACCGGCTTAGGAACTTTCTTTTGGTGGTAAGAGATATTTTGTCACTTTTATTGATGATGCAACAAGAAAGACTTGGGTATATGATCTTAAAGAAAAATCAGAAGTATTCGAGGTTTTTAAAATGTGGAAAACCATGGTAGAAAAAAAAAACAGGATATCAGATTAAAGCTCTAAAATCTGATAATGGTGGTGAATACATGAGCAATGAATTTACAGAATATTTGAACCGAGAAGGCATACATGGGTTCAAGACTGTTCCTAGAACCCCTCAAGAGAACGGTGTAGCTAAAAGGATGAATAGGATTATTTTGGAACGTGCAAGATGCATGACACTACATGCTGGTCTCCCGTTATACTTATGGGCTGCTACAGTTGATGCAGCTGTATATTTGATTAATAGGAGTCCATCTAGTGCGCTAGATGGAAGAGTACCGCAAGAGCATGGTCAGGTAAAAAGGTCAATTATTCATATCTAAATTTTTTTTGTTGTATTGCATATGCTTTGATTGACAGAGAGGGCAAAAAAAAGCTTGATGCTAAGTCCCAGAAGTGCGTCTTTATTGGATATGGCGGCGATGAATATGGATATGGGCTTTGGGATTATGAGAATAGCAAAGTCATTCGCAGTCGGAATGTGGTGTTCCATGAAGAAAAGATGTACAAGGATAGTCAGATAGAGTATGAGACGGCAGTAGAACCAGAATATATTGAGCTGGACACAATTCATGTGAAGATAATTCCAGCAGATCAAAGTGCACCTGAAGAGGAGGTTCAAGATGAACATATTACTAATGAGCAAGCAGTTCAAAAGGAACGCGGTGATCTGGAACAAGCTAGTAACCCTGAATTATTTATTTTGAGGAGATCCACACGTGTGAGCAAGCCAAAGGTAATTTTTTTATCTTTCAGCTAATATTGTTCTGAGCCATGTCTTATATACAGATTCGGGAGAGCCGAAGACTTATGATGAGGCAACAAAAGACACATCTCACATGCAGTAGGAGCGTGCTATGAAAGACGAGATGAGCTCGTTAATTCAAAATAAAACTTGGGAGTTGACAAAGTTGCCCACAAGTAAAAAAGTTTTGTTAAATAAGTGGGTGTACAGGATAAATATAAAGCTGATGGTAGTATCAGATACAAGGCGAGACTTGTAGTAAAGGGCTTTTCTCAAAAAGAAGGGATCGACTGCTCCGAGATATTTTCAAAAGTAATGAAGATGACGTTAATCAGAGTTTTGCTGAGTATAGTTGCAGTGGAGGATCTTCATCTGGAGCAATTAGACGTAAAAACGGCATTTTTACATGGTAATTTAGATGATGAGTTATACATGGCGCAACCTAGAGGCTTTGAAGTCAAAGGTAAAGAATATATGGTATGTAGCTTGAAGAAAAGCTTGTATCGCTTGAAGCAAGCTCTGCGACAATGGTATTTAAAATTTGATGGTTTTATGGAAGAAAAATGATTTGCACATTGTGAGGCTGATCATTGTGTTTATTTTTGAAAGTATAACGACGGTGATATTGTATATCTCTCTTTATTTGTTGATGGCATGCTAGTGGCTAGTTCTAATATTAAGAGAATCGCAGAAATAAAGAAGAAATTCTAGGCATGAAAATTCTAGGCATGCTATGAAAGACTTGGGAAAGGCCATAAATTCTAGGCATGTTATGGAAAGGCCAAGGAAATTCTAGGCATGAAAATCATTAGGGACAGAAAAAATAAGAAATTATGGTTGTCGCAAGAAAACTATGTGAACAAGGTGTTGAAAAGATTCAACATGAACGAGGCAAAATCGGTTGTGACTCCTCTAGCGGGTCACTTCAAACTTTTCAAGGATATGTGTCTGAGTACTCAAGTTTCGAAAGATGAGATGGCGGCAGTGCCGTATGCGTCAGTAGTTGAAAGTTTGATGTATACTATGGTAAGCACGAGACTAGACATTGCACAGGCAGTGGGAGTTGTGAGTCGATAATTGCAGAACCCAGGCAAAAAGCATTGGAATGCAGTAAAATGGATATTGAGATATCTAGCTGGTACATTAAATTACTCTCTTTGCTACGGAGGTTCATCTCTAGAATTGCAGGGTTATGTGGATGCAAATCACTCGGGTGATCGAGATAATGGTAAGAGTACCAATGGATATGTCTTTACAGTTGCAGGTACAGCAGTGAGTTGGGTATCTCAACTACAGAAAATAGTAGCTCTATCGACAATAGAAGCAGAGTACGTGGCGATCACGGAAGCCTTTAAGAAAATCATGTGGTTACAAGATTATCTGGAGGAGCTACATCGAAAGCAGCCAGTGAGCACACTGTGGAGTGATAGTCTAAGTGAAGTGCACTTAGCAAAGAATGCAGCTTATCACACATGTACTGAACATATCAAGAAACGTTATCACTTCATCAGGTCTGCATTGAAAGATATCGAGTTAAAGCTACAAAAGATTGATGGCTCAAAGAATCCAGCTAACATGTTTACTAAGGTAGTAGACAGAGAGAAGCATACTTTCTGTGCTACTACTATTGATATTACTCTATGTTAATTAATGAGGAGTATCGCAGAGGCACAAGTTCTAGCTGCTAGTTTTTGAAGATGATGGATGCAAAGTTGCTTGGTACATCAGATAAATTTGTCTTCAAGTGGGAGAATTGTTGGTATGAAGCCAAAATATATCAAAAGATATCATTAAGATTTCTTTTTGTCTTTTATTTTGTTCTTTTTCTTCTAGGTTAAAAGATACACATTATATATTAGGGATATATAGTTTGTAACCGTCAGAAGATGAGAGCAGATAGAACGTGCGAAGTAGCGAACAGAGATAAAAAGAAAGAGAGAGGTCGTGACGGCTTTTTTGAGTGTTCTCGTTTTCTTTTTACTTCGATCTTGTAAGAAGATCGTCAATTGTATTCCTACTTTTCTCGAAGGGTCGTGGATTCGCAGAGTGCCTCTGCGCGGAGACGTAACCCAAGTTTGAGTGAACTTCAATAACAAATTCTCTAGTGTGTTCTTCTGATTCTGTTCTTTTATTATTATATTCTGTCAGTGCGTATTGTTTGCTTGGATTATTTTTCTGGAATTGGGGCACGATTCCTATCATGAAATTCGTTGATGCTTCTCCTGTGGATGTAGGTCTTTACGATCGAACTACGTATATATGGTATCCGATTTAATTTCTTGTTCTGTCTATTTTATTATTTGATTGCTTGTTCCACAGAAAACAGTCGCTTCATTTTTTATCTCACATCAGAACCACCTGCAAACGTGGTTCTCTTTAGTACACATGTACCAGATCAAAATGCCATCCCTTCTTTTATCCTAGTTAGGACGATATTCGAAGATCCAGAACGAGCATCAACACCTTGCATGGCATAAAAAATCTAAGGCTTGGATGAATATAAAGTAAAATGAGAAGATACTGTTCCAGACAGGATGAACTTGATCAGCACTTGGTCATTGACACGTAAATTTGGTCAAGGAATCCAAAATGCCCAGGGAATCTTGTGAAGAAATACAGAAGTGCATCAAAATCATGCAAATTATTTAATGCAAAACGAATGTTAAGGGACTGAGGTAACTGAAGTTAAGGGATTTCTAGAAGAGTACATATGGTTTATTTGAAGCAATTGTTCTTCAAGCTTAGCGTCCTCATGGATAATATGAAACGGAAAGAACTTGCATGATCCCACAGAACCAAATCGATTTCGAGGGAGGAAGCAAATTATGCAGGATGAACAATCTTACTTGACGACTCATGAGATTTTGATTGACTTAGAAGGCATTCTGATCACTGTTGGCATTCAAGATGTGCAATGGATACTTAGAATGACTTGAAAAACTTTCACTAATACCTCAAAGTCAGACAGCCTAGAACAAGGTTCATCGAAGTATAATTTCACTACCTCTCCATATTTTGCCATTCATGAATCAAACAAAGTGATGCATAAACAATAGGAAACCGATCTTATGTGCTAGTTCGGGCAAAGTGGACATGCAATAGAAAGTAGAGACTGACAATGCATTAACGCATTGAGAGCTTGACTTTGAATTAAGGACTGGAGCATAACCGTTCTTGTTATGCAAAACCTGTTTGTTTTGGGAAAAGTATTTTCAGGGAAAATGTTTTCTAGACTTTCATCCGTTTAGTTCACGAAAAATGATTTGGTCAACAGAAATTAATTTTCAATCAACAAAGATTTTGTTCATTAAAATAGGAAAGTGAATTTCTCAAAATAAAAAGCTGAAAACATTTTTCTAAATTTGAGTCTCTAATTTTTTTTAAAAAAAGGGGCTGGGGCCGATCCCGGAGACCTATCCCAGGACCGGTGTTGGGGCCTGGACCAGCGACTGTGATTGGGACCGAGGCGGGGGCAGAGACCAGCGACCGGAGCAAGGGCAGGGACTGGCGACCAGGCCCTATGATCAGGGCCGGGGCCAGCGACCGAGACAAAGATTGGGATCGGAGCCGGTGTCGGGGTCGGGAACTAGTGTCAGGGTTGGGGATCGATGTCGAGGATCGGGACCGGGGCCGGAGCCGGGGCCGAGGCCAAGGACCCCTAGGCCGGGGATCGGGACCGGGACCGAAGCCGAGGATCGAGATCGAGTTCAAGACCGGGACAGGGACTAGGACTGGGCCAGAGCTGAGACTGGGCCGGGACCCGAGCCGAGGTCGGGATTGGCCACTAGGGCCAGCTACAGAGTCCAGGGTCGACGACCTGAGCCGACAACCAATGATCGGGGCCGGGGCTGGCGACCAGGATCGGGACGGGGACCGGGGCCAGGGACGGCAATAGCGATCGGGGCCGGTGTTGGGGCCGGAGATGTAGACCAGGACCGAGGCCGAGATCGGGGACTGGCGACCGAAGACCGGAGACGAGGGCTAGGGCCGGGGATCGGGATGGGGACCAGGGCCGATGTCGGGGACCGAGATCGGGATCGGTACCGGGGTAGGGCCTGGGGCCGGGGATCGGGAGCCAGGGACAGGGTCGACGAACGAGGCCAAGGATTAGGACCGGGGCCAGGGATTGGGATCTGGATCGGGACAAGGACCGGGGCTGGGGCCGGGGATCGGGATCCGGTCAGGGATCGAGATCGGGTCGGGGACAAGGATCGAGCCGGGGATCAGGACCAAGGGCCGGGGATCGGGACCGGGGGCTAGGGATCCGAACGGGGGGCCGGGGCCGGCGATCGGTGCCAAGGTCGGGGACCGGGGATCAAAGCCGGGGACCAGCGATCGAGGTCGTGACAAGGATCAGGGCCGAGGATCAGGACCAAGGTCGGGATCAGCGACTGGGGTCAGTTCACATTAGCTCTCTCTACCCTCTATCTCTCCTCATTATCGAGGAGAGTCCCATTAATGTGATTGAAATCATTTTCTAAACGAGAACTCAGCACCAAAAATATTTTCGGTAACATATTACAAAACAAAGGAAAACAAATCGTTTTCCAAGAAAATGGTTTCCAGAAAATCAATTTCCAGAAAACGAATTCCCGAAAATCACTTTTCTTGAAACAAACACACCCTTAGTCGTCCTTAATCTTTATATCTTAAAACGGCTTCATTTTGGAGAACGTCAATAATTTGTATTGGTATGAATCTGCTATCAACGTGAAAATGTCAGTTCGTACCTATCATTCCCACTACTTTGCAAACGTGTATATTTTATCGAGGTGAAAATGCTACGCCAAGTTTGCACTAGACTACGAGGTAAATTTGAGAATAAATTTTCTCAAAATAAAGTTAAAATAGATATCATGAGAGTCTCTTATGTCAGCCATCCATTGGAAGTGTTTTGGAGAGTCACTTTACATTTATCTAATAAGATGGATTGATCGTTTAGATCTATATACAAAGTATATTTCATTTTCTAAGAAATTATGCTCTCTGGATGGCAAAGGATATGAAATTTAACTATGGGACACGCACGTTCTTACGAACTTTTCTTTGATTTTTGGCCCAAATGACGTTAGCAAGGTCAATTCCGTCAACAATCCAAACTTTCCAAACGAATCGAGGAGAGGAGATAGTCGACGACACCATCACAACCACATTACTAGAAAGCATTCATAAATTATTTGTCTTATCCGGCCCTACCGCTCTTCTTTCCGACTCTCCAAGGCCATCATCAACGTGAAAAGCACTCGTCCAAAAGAAGAAGGGAAAGAGCATGAATGAAGCACCGACGCAATGAGTAGGTTCAAAGAAACGTCCGCGAGAAGTTTCGTTCGAGGCGAGGAGCTTTATTTCCTCTTGTTGAACTTCTGTGCAGCAGGGGCATCTCATTGGATCGAGAAATCAAGTGAGTCTAGCAGTGGGGAGCTATTTGTCGGCGTTGCCTTTATTCTCTCTAATTCAATTTCCGTTCAGCACGCGCATCGTTGGATCGAGAAATTCACGAGGTATACCGCAATTCTTGCCTCTGACAAAAACAATTATGAGAAATCATTGTCTACTTATCAAGGCTCCTGTGTAGGAAATGGTAAAGGTGGTAGTAGGGAACTATTTGGGAGCGTACAACAGATGCTTTGGCAAGAAAATGAAGATGAGGAGCCGTTGTAGTCGTTCGCGAAAGTTTTCGGGTTAAGTATACCTTAAGTGACATAAGTTGTGTACGGCACTTAATTTAGTACCAAAATTTTCAAGTCAATCACTTTAGTGCTAAGTTTTTGTAATTTCGATCAATTTAGTGCCAAAACTTTCAAATTAATCACTTTAGTATTAAGTTTTTATAATTTCGATCACTTAAGTGCCAACTTCTTTTAAAAACGATCACTTTAGTGCCAACTCTGATGAGCCACGTCAGCTCAAATAGTAATAAAAAATACACGTGTCAGATTTTCGACGAGTCACGTCAGCTTAAATCGGAGTTGGCACTAAAGTGGTTATTTTTAAAAGAAGTTGATACTTAAGTGATCGAAGTTACAAAAACTTAACACTAAAATGATCAATTTGAAAGTTTTGACACTAAAATAAACACCGTACACAACTTATGACACTTTGAGTATACTTAAACCAAAGTTTTCAAAGTTTGCGGGCTTCAAACTAAGAAGAAGAAGAAAGAGTTGGCTCATACTTGTGGGGGAAAAGGTAAAAAGAGTTGGCTGAGTGTGAGCTTTTACTATTCATAAATAATTGTGACAAATGTTTTCTTTGTTTGTTATCTTTGTATCATCTCATTAATATGCACACACAAGTACGTACATACACACATACCTACAATTTCATTCATCATTCATTGTTGCTTCCGTGACTAACAACAATGAATGATGAATGATACTTACCTTTAGGATAATTTCACTCCAACTTCACCTCAAGATGATTTTTTAGTAAAATTGTATATCGGTGGTGTGTGGTTCATGCTCCCTCTTGATAGGAAAGCACGGAAATCCTGCTCTAGTAATTGGCAGATGTAAACAGAGAGGGTTTATAGTGTGCCGTATTTTATTGATAGTTTAAGCTTGTGCCCATTCTGCTTATGAATAGTCTCTTTCTCAGAGTTGTAATAAAAATGTAAGAGGCGCTAATCATAATGGAATCATCTCCTGAATATACCCATAATTTAAAGATGAATCGCGATAAATAGTCCCTTCTCAGAGTTGCAACCATGAAGTTGATAGATTTGAGAATTGAATAATGAAATTCACATAATTACAATTAGGCACAAGACCAATATAAATATACATACAAAAAAAGGCAAGAAAATAAACACACAAAAAGACTTACTAATAATATATACAATATATATAACACCCCCCTCAAACTCAAGGTGAGTCGACCAATGAGAGTTTGAAAAGAAGAGCAACAAAGCGTTGTGATTTAAGAGATTTGGTGAATAAGTCAACAAGCTGGGCTGCAGATACCACAAAAGGAAGAGAAATAATATGCGCTTGGAGTTGATGACGCGTAATATGACAATCAATATCAATGCGTTTGGTACGCTCATGAAACACCGGATTTGTAGCAATGTGAATAGCACTATTGTTGTTACAATGAAGAGAAATGGGAGCAAAGGAGACAACACCAAGATCAGCAAGGAGACGACGAAACCAAACAAACTCAGTTGTAGTGTCAGCCATAGCACGAACTCAGACTTTGTGGAAGAGCGAGATACAAAAGGCTGCTTTTCGGCACGCCAAGAAATCAGAAAATCACCTAGAAAGATACAAAATCCTGTAATGGACTTGTGGTCAATGACATCCGAAGTCCAATCAGCACTAGAGTAAGCATGAAGAGCAAGTGAGGAAGTCGATGGAAGAAAAACTGAGCATGTCATAATACCACGAAGATATCGCAAAATCCGAAGTGCAGCAGCACAATGAACTATACGAGGAGCCGCGACAAACTGACTAACAAGATGAACAGCATGTGCAATATCAGGACGAGTAATCGTAAGATAGACAAAAATGCCAACAAGAGCTCGGTAGCGAGTGACATCAGACAAAAGCTCATCATTATTCGGATGAAGCTGTAAATGAAGGTCAACAGGAGTAGCTGCAGTACGAGTATCAGATAATTTAGCACGAGCTAAAATGTTAGCAATATACTTATGCTGGGAGAGAAGAATATCACGTCGACTGCGAGCAACCTCAATACCGAGAAAATAACGTAAGAAACCCAAATCTTTCATAGCAAACTGACAGTGAAAATATTGCTTAATATAAGAATATGAGCAGAGTCATCCCCAATAATAATTATATCATCTACATAAAGTAGCAGAATAGTACAACCAGCTGAAGAGGTATGAGTAAATATAGCATGATCATTCTCACTCTAAACAAAAACAATTGACCGAACATCTGCAAAACGTTCAAACCAAGCTCGAGGAGCTTGTTTGAAACCATAAAGAGACTTTCGAAGACATGCCTGGCCGGGCGGATGAGGCAGACCTAGACGTGGCTGCATACAGAGTTCCTCCTCAAGAACCCCATGAAGAAAATCATTATTCACATCAAGTTGAAAAAGAGGCCAATTACGAATAAAGGCTACTGCAACAAGAGTGCGAACAGAAGCCATTTTGGCAACAGGAGCAAAGGTCTCCTCATAATCTATCCCATACTCTTGGTCAAAGCCATGGGCAACAAAACGTGCTTTATAACGCTCAATACTACCGCAGAGTGAGTTTCGATTTTATAGATCCAACGACGAGATATTAAGGATTTTCCTAATGGAACAGGCACAAGATCCCACGTACCAGTGCACTCCAAAGCAGATAATTCCTCATACATAGCATCACGCCATTCAGCATGTTGTACAGCCATACGATAATTTGAGGGTTCCTACAAAATGTGGACAACAGATATAAATGAACCAAACTCATCAGAATAATTTGTAGCCGCCACGTACCTAGCCGAAGGACGACGATCTCGTGAAGGATTCCGCCGAGGGGATGGTGAATGAAAATCATCAAAAGGCGTCGAAGTAGCAGGCGAAGTAGACGAAGGATGAGGCATCATATGTGAAGGTGGCGATACTGGATCTGACGGAGAAGATATAAGAGGACGAATAGGAGGTGGATCAAGAGGAAAATCCGTAAATACAGATGGAGAAGACTTTGAAGAAGTAGAGGCAGCAGAAAAGAACGGTAGGTGCTCAAAGAACTGAACACTACGAGAGATACGAATACTCCGTGAAGAAGGATCATAACACCTATAACCTGTGTTCTGTGCTGTAACCTAAGAAAGCACACCAAATTGATTTTGCAGAAAGTTTGGTACGCTCATGAGGTGAAAGAAGCACATAACATGTATAGCCAAAAACACGAAGTTGATGATAGGTGGGTGGTTTTGAGAAAATACGTTGGTAAGGGGTGGCTTTGAAGAGGACGAGAGAAGGAAGTCGATTTATGATATAAACAGCAGTAGATAGTGCTTCAGCCCAAAATTCAATAGGTGTCGAATTGGACAACATGAGAGCACGAGTAGTATCCAGAATATGATGATGTTTTCGCTCAGCAAGACCATTTTGAGCAGGAACACTGAGACAGAACAACTGAGATAAGGTTCCTTGAGAAGTTAAGAAGGAACGAAAAGCTATAGAAAGATACTCCCCACCAGAATCAGAACGAAAAACTTTAATAGTTTTAGAGAATTGAGTAGATATCATAAATATAAAGTTATAGAGAGAAAGAAATTCATCACGAGAACGCATAAAATAAACCCATATATAACGAGAATAATCATCAATGAACGATACATAATACTTGAATCCACTTTTAGAAATTAGAGGAGCAATACCCCAAACATCTGAATGTACTAAATCAAAACAAAAAGTGGAAACAGAAGAACTAACAGGAAAAGCCATCGAAACTGCAATCAGGACACCTGGGAAATGGGGAATCTTTAGCTTACCGTGAAATGGTCATCGTGACTACAAATTACAAAATCTGTCTCGTTCCCCTGCCGCGAAACATGAACCCGCTAAATGTGCAACCCCAGCAGTTGATAACCAACCATTTACAATGACAATCACCACATACTGACGCAGCATCGAATGAACAGAAGCGATTAAGGAAACAAAGATTCCATTCGTCCCCAAAACAAGCCAAATACAAACCCATCTCGGGCTTCAGAAAGAAAAACAACTTTGCGACCCAAAACCAGACAGAATCCATCCAAGTCCCCAAAAGAAATGGAAACAAGAACAATAATCAGTAAGTAGCAGATCTCGTCCTTCTTTCTATGACACTAAAAGCAGTCGTTTCAGACATCTTTCTACCTATGACATTTAGAACCTGCAAATTTTTATTACAATCAGAAATGTAATCTCAACAGCTTGAGAGAAGGCACTTCATCGCGACAGCTAAAAAAAAGGAGAAGCTAATACCAGGCTACCAATGAGGTATGAATGAAACAAATGTGCACAGTAAGTAGCAGATGGTGACGAATCTTAATAGTGCTCTGCATGCAAACATTTTTATGCATTCGAAACAATTCCCCACTATGTGTTCTGCCACATAGTCGAAACAATTCGCCAGTATGTCAAAACGAAAGCAACAAAAATTGTGACAGAAATGTTTTCTTGACAACTCATATTCATAAGAGCATAGGAAACTTGAAGAGTGCAATGAACTCAAATATTGCAGGGTTGAATTTGCGGATGAGCATAGATCCATAAAAATGCTCAGACTCCACTACATCCACATGTTCACCAATGGAGAAAGGGAAGACAGGGTAATACAGACACATTTTCCATCGCTTCAATCACATCCACTACCTCTAAATGTCATGCTCCTGAGCAATCAAACAGAAACGAGATGAACTCAAATCCCCAGCAACCCTGTGCAACTCACAAATGAACTAGGCATTCACTCAGATTTTGCCGACTAACACATCTTTTTCCTTCAACAAAACCACAAATTTTAACATGAGAAAAAGGGAAAAACTATCTCAACTCCCCAATGGTTGGTCCCGCTTTCAGGAAGACTCGATAAAACAAAACTTGAACAGCCAAAAGCCCACACATTTAATCATCAATCCCCACGAAAATTCTTATTAAAGAACACCATAAAGCTCCAAGTTGGCAAATTCGTTTCTCTGGAGTAATCCCGCATTGCGAAATACGAATTGATGATTCTTATAGCGGCAACACTCGTACTAGTATCAATACAGTACTACACCTGTTACTAGACACGAGACCGAGCTTCAAGGAGGGCTTTCTTTGGGTACCGAGACTGGCCCTGCAAACCAATCGTCTCTGCTTCGAGGATCATGTTCAAGAGGAAGAACAAAGTGGCCAAGAAGAGACGGTCGCTGCTGCACCGATTCGGAATTGATAAATTCTTCGCGCCCATTCATAACAACGAATCGCACAAAACTTCATGGAAACTGAAAAATACGCCCTTACCTGAGGAGATTCTAAGGAGATTGAACGTGAGGGGTGAACATTTGGAGCTTGGGAGTCGTATGCTATGAGTTTCTGTATGGCGTTCTACCATTTGAAGTAAAGGTGCATTCAGATACATACAGAAGGTAAACATCAAATTTTCATGAGTAGATAAAATTACCTAGTTAGGTACATATATAATACTACTGAGCAAATGCTTCATAATCTTTTACAAGTACTTTAAGCATTTTTTGTTTTTGTATATTTGTTACATCTGATAACAGATGCTAGTAAAGGATTCATCCTTGTGTCTGCCTCTACACAAGCTTCTTCAGCATCCGTGGATTATTCAACATGAAGAACCCTATGACATCTACAGGGGTTGATTGATTCAGTTTCATTGATGCGATTAATGAATCTGGTGGGTCTTATTAGTCCTACGAAGAATTTTGGGGGTCCTAGGCGTGTACTCCACAGAACTTGGGCTATGTTTATCTGTTTGGGTAAATGTATCAGTGACATTTATGGACGAACCCCCCATGCTCAGCATATGCTTGTAACTGTTGGCTCATCTTCAATTAATTTTTTCTGCTGTTGTTTTCTGTTGCTTTTCTTTGGCAAATCCCGATCTCTTTCTACTCGTTACAACGATAAAAGCTCATGCCCCCAAATCAGATATATAGCCAAAGGGAATTAGCACTGCACTCTCCGTAAGGAATGATGCAGCTGGATTCCTGGTTCAATTGTGGCTCACAATGGAAAGGGGGATACTGCAACGGAAAGACCAACTCATCAAGAGCCATAACGTCAATTCAGCTACCGTGCGATCGTCGGTTTGATAACCTGCGGTGAAAATATTTGGCAAGCTTCGCCAGTCCCCATTGCTAAAACGTGGAAGATGAGAGTAAAGGCATTGGAAAGCTTAATCTGACGGTCAAACTGTGGCTAAAGGATGTGGACATAAAGCAAAAAGTCATCATCATCACCCGAGTCCGTGCTTTATCCTTGGGCATAGTAGCTTCTCCTTCTCAACGAAATTGTTTGTGCCCATATGTTTCTTCAAAGATGATTATTTTGGTCAAAGCGGATGCTAGATTATTGACAATACAACCCTTTCTGCAACAAGAGACGATGCATTTACCACTGCAAAGAACCCATGTTCATTCTAAATGAAGAACAAATGGTTTTGCCATTTCCGGTAGAATATCGATGTCTAATGACGTATCAAGTACTCAGGAAAACATGCGAGTTCGGTTTCTCTTAGTGGAACCATTCAAGATGTATTAAAAAGAAAGATCCAAGAAAGTACTTAATGTAAGTTGACAATTCAATGCTGTTTTCTGCGATTATACAAGAAGCACCCATTGATTACATCTTATCAAAAACGAGATTTCAAAGTGATATACCCAAATAAATGTGTTAACATGTACTTTCATCTGGAGAGAGTAGAAGAATCCCCGCTTCTGCGGTTATCACATAACCCGAACCTCAACTTCTTTACTCACACGGTCTTCCCATCGTTACAGTTCTCTGTCTAACAGCTGGGTCAGTGGTTCTTCCTCTTCCTTGGCTTCAGCTACATCTTTGGAACTTAAGAAGCTTGGTTGGTTCGTTGAAGAAAGAAGTCTAGCCCACATTCTATCAGTTATGACGACGTTGTTCTGCTTTTCAGTCACTCGCTGCACCAAAAATCTTCGGAGCTACATAAGGAAAAGAAAAGAAAACATAATAATGTCCAAAGTCCATTAAGTGAAAAATGAGAGGTCGGAGCAAGCAATAATTTTGCTTCAGTTCAGGAGAAGTTGCAGGGTGCTCAAACAGAGGACGAATACTAAGAAAACAGTGTCCCAAAGTTTTTAGTGTTAGCTTGCTTTAGTTTGGAGGCTCTTTTGGGTTGGAAGCAACACTGAGGACCTTGTCGCCAACATTCCTAAACATTGGAGAGGGAAAAGGCTCTTGACATGTGAAGAATTAGCAATCAAACAGCAATCCACAACAGGATCGGTTACAGTGTCATCAGAAAAGAGAAAATCGTAGGTCGCAAATCGGGGCGATCGCGCATCAAATACGAGAGACCGGCACTAGAAATGGGGGAGAGAGATAGAGGAAAGAGAATCACCGACGAGTCCCAGTAACCAGGGCGCTTACGTTCTCCTGGGGCTGATTCTCGGCAGCAATCGCCATTGGAGAGAGAGAGAGAGAGAGAGAGATGGAATGGGACGAATTGCTCTGGGGAGGGACGAAGAAGGAAAGAGGAGGGGGTGAAATTGGGAATCGAGGAGTGAGAGGGAAAAAGGTCGTTTCAAAATGGGAATGTGCCGCTCAATTTTTGGATCCGATTCCTTCAGGTGACACGGCAGTCTGTCGACCTTGAGATGAAAATGAACGGTGGGATTTTGTTTTTATGTCACCCATGACATACAAGTGGCATGTCACGGGATCCGGATCCGAATGGGAATGCACTGTGAAGACTCAGTGAACATGGGAATAATTAGAGATTGCCCCGTGGCGACTCTTTTTACTTAAAGAAGGGGAGATGGTGTTTTTTTTTTTTTTTTTTTTTTGGTCGGTAAGACGGGGGGTTTGAACCATTCACCTTCGGGGGAGTAGGGGTGGGGACACCTAAGGAGCACCAGCGCCCAAATATACCACGCACACCGTTGCTTGAAAAATAAAATAAAACAGGAACCAAAAAAAAAAAAAAGAAAAAGTGCAAGGCCTCACCAAGAAGATACCCACCTGTCGACTCGTGGCCTGCGCAGCCAGTCTCCCCAGTAGTCTTCACTTATTTTAGGAAAGCACGAGCGTTCTGGTATGGCAAGGGCTGGGCAACTGTGGTAACTCCATCTTTCCAAGTTTGTCAAACTCAAAAGGCCTTCGATTTCGACTAGACTGCTGCATTCTTCAGTTCTCAAGCACTTCAGATGTGTTGCTGATTGCGAAAGGTCCAGTCTTTCAAGGGACTTCCAGCCCAGTATTGTCAGCTCTTCCAAGTTTTTCATTTTGACAAGGCTTAGCTTCTTATTATTCCCCGGTAGAGCACTAATTATCAAGCGTCTCAAAGACACTGCATCTTCAAGGCCGTCAAACTCCTTCGGGCATGCAGCTACAATTAGTTCTTCTAAGGATTTTAATGCTCCCAGCCCCTCGATTTTTGTCAGCTTCCTGCACCACCAGAGATGTAATTCTGACAAGGAGTCCAACCATGACAAATTTGGCAACCCTTCTAACTCATCACAACTGTCGACATGAAGGCTCAATAATCCTGAGGGAAGCTCTGGCATGGATTTCAGCGATTCGCATTCACGAAAGGTGAGTCTTTTTAGATGGATTAGGTGAGAAAGTGGGGGCAATGTGGGACACTTACAGGTGATTGCCAAAACCGTTAGACTGGCAGGAAGCTCTGGCGGCGACCGAAGTTTATAGCACTCAAGTAAATCGAGGTGTCGCAAGGAAGTCAGCTTACCGATGCTTTGCGGCAGTGATTCAAGCTCCCGGCATGAATATAAATCAAGTTCTTCAAGACGAGAAAGCTTATCGATTGAGTCGGGGAGGCCAGAAATGGACGTACGAGCTAACTCAAGGATCCTCATTGAGGACATCCCATCTATATGAATTTCCCCTCCCAATCTCCTGCAACTTGTGACATGTAATTCTTCAAGTTTGCCCAAATTGCAAATGGTACTAGGTAAAGTTGTCAAATTCCCACACCCAAAAATTCTCAAAATTTGCAAGTTCTTCAAATCCCCGATAGATTCAGGTAATTCCGAAACGCTTCTGCTTGACAGGTTCAATTCAGTCAAACATTCTAACTTCCCAATTGAACCAGGGATGCAATTCGCTACCGGGGCATCATCATTATCCTCAAAAAAATCCCATGGAATGCCTAACAACAAGCGCTGCAATTTCTCAAGGGATCCGATGCTTTCTGGAAGTTTATATAATTTGTGGCAACCTCCCAAGTTAATGGTCGACAGATTTACCAAACCGCCAATTGAGTCGGGAAGTCCATCCAGGCATTTGCAATTAGAAGCATCAAGCATCTCCAGATTCTCCAAACGATCTATACGTGGGGGAAGTTTCTTTATGGCAGTCTCGCTTATTATAAGTTCCTTCAGTTCTTCCAATTCGCACATTTCTTCCGGTAGCACTTTGAGTTTCCGACATCCCCTCAAATTCAAAAAAACGAGGCCCTTCAGTTCTCCCAGTTCGCGGGGAACTCGAGTTAGTAGATGGCAATGGGCGGCACTAAGCATCTTCAGCTTCTTTAGAGATTTTATACATTTCGGGAATTCTTTTATGCGAGTCCATTCTACAAGAAGCTCCTCCAAATTTGTCAGTTCACCCAGTTGGGGGTCGGGTAACTTCTCGAGCTTTTCACAGTCCCTCAAGTTCAAGGAAACAAGGCACTTGACATCTCCAATGGAAGGGTCGATTTCCTCCAACTCCACACAACCCTCCAGATTTAGCCTCTCTAAACTTTTAAGTGCAGATAGATTAGGGATGGTCTTTAAACAACGGCACCGCGAAAGATTCAGAACTTTCAACTTCTCCATCTACAAGAAAGAAACATGTTCCATGGATTAGCTGTTGGAAGTAGAATGATTCATCATCAACACGTAACGAAAGAGAAAACGTTCCTTATCCTTACCTTGATCGAAGTCCATCCTAGCCATTTTTCATTGATAGAACAATGTGATAAATTAAGTATCAGTAATTTCTCCAAATCAACATTGGTCGCCACGAAGGACTCAGGACAATTCTCCCACTCTAGCCATCTTAATTCAGAAAGTGAATCCTTAACACTTCCAACAAAACCCACTCCACTCAGACGAAGGAACTTCAGGTAAGGCATTCTTTCAAAGCTCCGTCGCTCCATGAACTTGATTGAGCCTTTTTCGTCCAGACGGAGTGCCTCTACATATCTATTTTCCTCCTACAAAAAAGGATTGAGGATAGTAAATATCAGCACGGGGCATTCCGCGATCTGGCATGAACAAAGCATCATTAAACATGCAATAGAATACCGCCCAACCACCTTTTGTTAGCGTACGTCTGAAAATATGTGTGATCTTCTTGTAACCACACAATTACGTATTATGTCAAATTTCACTTGTATGCCACAAATTTCGATGATCTCACGTTAAATCCTACATGAAAATAGTCTAGGTTTATTTATAAGTATCGAAATTAAATTTTGTAATACACGTATCATTGACTACCAAGTATTCCATCCACCAACCTAAATTTAGAGTTAATACCATGAAAAATCTCAAACTAATACATCGGTAACAAATTTACCCTCAAATTATTTTTTGATAACTAAAAACCCTAAATTGGTATATCCTTGATAAATATATCCCAAACTGAAACACTTATAATGAATTTACGTTCCGTTGATTTTTGTCAGATTTTATCATCGAATTGCTAAGTTCAATGACACGTGACAATTGTCGGATGTACACGCTTAGATTTTTACCTTCTATTTATGACGGGTATATCATTTGAGGATTTTTACGGTATCAATCCAATTTAACGAAAACTAACGAAAGATAAATTTTCAGATGTGTACTAATTTAACGTTTTTGGTAGTCAAAATAATTAGTTAGTGGTAAATTTATCTCAAATGTACTAGTTTGGAATTTATGGTGGTCAAAAAAATAATTTAGGATAAATTTATTACAGGTGTACCAGTTTAGGATTTAGTTTAAGATAATTTTATCATAAATATACTAATTTGAAAGTTTTTGTGATATTAACCATTAAATTTATCTGTTTTCTTTTTCCTTCCGCTCCTAAGATCCTATCAAATCGAACATCTAACATCTAACGATATAATATATATATATATATTAATCTTCTCTTTGTCCATGTGTGCGAGTGTAAAAGGGGTCTCCCACGCTCATTACGGTCTACAGAATCGAAGAGGATATTGAATTACGCTAAATTCAGATAAATTGAAGATGAGTAGTATATAGTTTCTTTAACCTTTCACTATTCCGTCACTTTGACCTTTACTTCTTAATTTTTCACCGAATATTACTCTGTACCAACATTTACAAAATCATGCTTCAGATGTATGTTAGTTTATTTTGGTCGTAATTTACTATTGTTTGATTTTGCACAACATTCATTTACGCTGAATTACGTGCTCAAAATACCTACGACCAGATCTGTGTGCAGCACAGGTACAAACACCAGAGTAATACGAAAGCGAGGTAGAATGGTCTTATGTTGTTGCATCACGTCACGTGTCGAAATACCGTGAGTTCTCACCTATCATGTGAATAAACATGATCGATCCAGGAATCCACAGGCAAAAATCAAAATTGAACCAAAAACCTCAGTTATGCCACTTCCTCTATTTTTAATGTATCTAGAACAGTCTTTCAGCATTATATTATGAAATTTGTCAATTTAACTATAACTTGGTATTAGCGACAATAAAAGAAAAGCTAAATTTGCAATTGAGGAAATCGTAATTTAAATTTATTAAGTGTACCATTCCTATAAGCGACAAGATAAATAAGAATCTTCCATTCATTATAGAGTGAGAGTTGCCCAAATTATGAACTGTTGTTTCAAGTTAGTAACTAATCAACTACTTTTTCAGATTATGCAAAAAATGGATATATTTCAAGGTGCTTTTCAATTATGATAATAACATTTCCTGGGTAATACAATAAAAATTGAAATTTTCGTTTCTTTCTATCATGCATTTACCTTATCATATTGCTTTTCTATTGTAAACATGCATAAGAAATCCAAGAAAACAAATTGCAAAAGTTATTTATACATCTCAAATCACAATTTTTAAGTCAATAACCAATAATTATTGGGTGCAAATAGTTGAACTAAAAACCTTTAAATGTTTTTTGCCATAAAATAGAACCTCCATATATTTGATGATGACCAATGATGAAGTTATTGTTATTTGGTCAAAAAAATATAAACTAATTGGCATAAAATTAAATAAAACTCATATGCATTTTATATTATATTACTATAATATCTTGCTTAATCGGATTTGTTACAAGCACATATACATTCATAAAGCACGACAACTTATTTCATTTCCATTCATGAAAAATTGTTCATTTTGGCATATGGCTGAATGGAAACGATCAAACGAGTGTTTGGCCGATTTTTCTCTGGAAGGCGGGCAGCTCTCTGTGTATTTATTTCTTTTTCAATAGATGGCTGCGTCTTTTCGTTTCATTGAAAAAAAAAAAAGGACTTTCAAATTAAAACGCAGCTAACTTAGAGAAGAATAATTCACGAAAACTCTTTTTTAAAATAGAAAAATTGATTATTAAAAATAAAAACACACACACACACAAACTCAAGCGCCATGCAAGGTTCGCGATCATCATTATCAGTTTCCTTCTCTGCATCCTCTCATCTCTTTTTTTCTCCTCTAGCTACTCTAAAAGTTTTCGTTGAAAATTACTATATGTATAAACATGTGCAAAATCATGTTCAGATGTTACCTTGCTTCGTTGAACTGTTTCCGCTTCCCTGTCCCATAGTCTGCTGCATTTCCAAAACTTTTTATCTGCTGGACGGGCGATAGCTCTACCTAGATCTCTCAAGTGATCGTGCATCCTCAACTCATTGCCGCCATCATCAATTATTAACGAACGGTTAATTAGCGTTTTCAATCCGATTGTTGGAAAATATTCAAGATCATCCCAAAGGTATGTGGCAATTGTTTTGTCAATTCCAATGAAAAAGCATGCTATGTCCAAAAACATTTGTTGCTCCTCGTATCCTAATGAATCGTAACTTATCCTCAAAACTTTTTGTACATCCTCATGAGGCACCTTCTTCAATTTCTCCAACATCTCCATCCATATGCTTATATCTTTATCTTTGAGAAGTGAGCCTACAATTATGAGAGCTAGGGGAAGCCCTCCTGTGGTGTCAGCAATTTTGATGGAAAGAGCCACAAGTTCTTCCGAAGGTTGCATCATGCCAAATGCATGTCTATTAAACAGAAGCAAAGAGTCTGTGGGATTCAATTTTTGGAGTTCATGCTCCTTATATTCAGACTTGAGGAGGGTCTTATCTCGACTGGTAATAAAAATTCTACTTCCCGACCCACAATTACAAACACTAATCAATTTATCAAGCTGATTTTGATGATCTACATCATCAAGAACAACAAGTACCTTCTTCTCTTGAACAGCTTGTTGGATATTTCCAATCCCTATATCAGAATGACGCACTACACGTTCAGAACTTTTTGTTAAATCTGAGACTAGTAGAGATTGGACATACTGCATATCCTTACTTTTAATTGTTTCTCTAATATCCTTGACAAAGCTGCGCCACTGAAATTTCTCAAAAAGCTTATTATATATAGTCGTAACTAAAGATGTCTTACCGACGCCGCCGATCCCATGAATCACAATAATTCGAGTTTCGAGGAAAGTAACATCCGCCAAATCCATAACCTTAGCCACGTGAGCATCAAAACCAACCAAGTCCACGGAAACATATGCCGAAAAATCACGTTGCATGTGACACCTTATTGTTTCCACGAGTTCTTCTACTAATTTCCCTTCATCCCTGTCAAACAACGCAACATATGAGGACTTATTAATGGCTCCACAAAACATATATTAAGGATAATAAAATAGAAAAATTCTTGCTCCGACAAGGATCTGTAAAACAAGGTAAACCACGTACCCACTATAATCTTCCTCTAAGTTCTTTACTTGAAGTTTAAGAGCTTCTTCGAGCGCTTTCTTCGCTTCTATTTTGAACTCGTCGCTAAATCTTGTATTGCTGTGGAAGGCAGCTCCGAATGGCCCCTGCATGTTGCTCACGTCACTGGTTTTCACCTTGTAAAGCACGGGCAAGACTATTTGTCCTCTGTCCTTACGGCGCTTCATTATGCGAATGAGCTCGCGGAGGCACCATTTGCTGCCGGCATACTGTTCCGAGATAACTGGGATTGAAACCTTAGAGTGGTCGATTGCACTAAAAAGACCATCACTAAACGGTTCGCCCATGGGGAGGTCGTCACGATCTATGAACACAAAGTTTGGATGGAAAGGCAGGCCCACGTCTAGGAGTCTGCGGTAGAGGTAATTGGTGAAGCCTTTGCCACTATCAGCGCTTCTATAGCTCAAGAATACGAAGTAATTGTTTCCAATGGCAGAGGTGGGCGGAGCAGATGGCCCAGGATCACCCATGTTGCTCTTTCAAACCAGGGTGGGAAAGCACAGATTGCCTTCTCGATTAGAAAGATGACTCGACTATTTTGGATAGGCTTGAGCACGGAATGATTACTGGACTCTCTCTTTGCTGCATTTATAGCGTGGCTGGTGAAGAGGAAGAAGGGGAAAGCAGAAGGCAAGGCATGATTACTCGACTATTTTGTATATTTTAATCTAACGCGGTACGTTGCCTTCTTGTGGTCCACACTCCTCATCCTCATTGGTCCCTACTCCGGTACTCCCTACCCAGCGAGGGGAGAAAGTCAAATATGACACGTGTTATTGGACGAATTGGCTGTAAAAAAAAATGAAAACAGAAATACGTTTATTGCATCCCTTTTTTCAGCCTGTCAATCATCAAAGAAGAGAGAGAAACACGTCTTTCTATTTTCATTTTTTATTTCCTAGCTGTTCTACCAGAGAACACGTGCCATATTTTGAACGGTGCACATGTGGCATGTAGGATGATGACTTGCCCATCACTGACTACCGTATAATTTCTCACTTTGATAACATCTGATTCTTGATAGACATTGAACGTCAAAAGTTTTCAAAAGAATGGACCCCACAAGTTAATTAATTGTCACTTTTATTTCTTGTGATCTAAAATATTAGGATTTTATTTTTGTGTCACGATTTCTCTTTATGCTTTACTCCGTTGTTATTATGGGTCGATTTCTAAGTTGACAAGATTTCCAAACATTACACTGTTTAGGCGTGCTATGAATGTCATAATGCTTTCTTACAGCTTTCTCCAAGGTTGACCCAAAGTCTTCCATGCAAATGCAGATCTATTTTGCTGAGTTCTCATTATGTCCCCCCGGCAGCTACACGTTATGGCACTGTACTGTACATAGTCAAGATCTATTTTCACATTGTGTTCTAGAAATGACTTAGAGGATGCATAGTTACAAGGAATTAACTTGTAATTGTCAGTCCACATTCGATTCTGTCACTTTAACTTGTTTCTTAGAAAAAAGGATGGAATGCTCAGTCTAAGAATGCATATTCCTACAACTGCCATTAATTCCGTTCCCCAGCAAAATATTAACAAAATAATTTTACACAATTATTTCGAGTGTGTTCTTGTTTTTTTCCTTCACACATTAAGACATCTTTTTCAACCCAAAATCTTGCCGACGCTCCAACAGATATCATCGACTTTTTTGCCCATCGTTCCTTCACAACCAACAAACTCAAGAAATGCTGTACCCATTCCATTCTATTCATTATTTTATGTCATTCTACTTCATTTCGTCGCACCAAATGTAGAGGTATGCTACGCGAGATGTATACTTTCTGCCTCTTGCATGTGAAGTGGAATGTGCCCACATTTGGAATCAATAATTTTGCGACAGAAAGGGACTAGACTTGATGTTCTTGGCAACTAGAACTATGCATTACTTTTGCCACTATTACCAATTAACATCCTTTCTTTGTACGTTACAAGATTGCCTCCTAAATTTTTCATCGTGGAAGCCAATTTGCATGCCACGCTAGTCAACAGAGATCCAGTTGCATGCTAAAGCACTCATTTTTTAAAAAAGAGACGGAAAAAAAAAATACAAGAAGGAGAAGTACAACGATTTTCGCTGTCTTGGAGCTTTTCGGGTCAAACCAGGTTGGGTGCCATCCACAACCTAAAATTATTTTTTCAGTCGATGACATGACCATTTATCTTTAGAACAAATATTCTGAAAAGCTTTTCGAAGATGCCCCCACAATTTTCCAATTCCTTGACTAATGATGAGTATGCATTACAGCAGCTCGGGCATTAAATTTACCATGCATTCTCCTAGTGCTGAAATTTTGTCTTGGACGACTCGTGTTTGAAAATTGGGCCAGCAAAAGCGTATAAATCATAAAAAAAAATACCCCGTTCACACTCAAACCACCACTTGAGGCGATCATAACGAGTGTGAAATTGGAAACAATTCCGAACATTACAAGTCGAGTCTGTCTAAGAGACATTTATGTCGTGTTAGATTGTACCCATCATCAATCATCAACAACCAAACAGACCTGAGCTGATTTAGTCTATCTAACGGACATTTATATCGTAAATATTTAGGGGAATTTTTTTTCTTCGATTAAGGTTTTTCCAAAAGTGTCAAAATAAATATCACTAAAGGAAATTTCTATGGAGAGGGTTGGGAGACATAGCCCACAATGACCATTCGACTCCAAAGAGGCTCGGCTGCAACAACTGATTCATTATGATAACTATGTTGCTCTTATTGGGCTATAGTTCATATTAGGGGTGAGCGGTTCCCGGTCCGGTCCGATTCCCTTCAAAAACAGGGAACCAAACCAATGGTCTCAGTTCTCATTTTTCGAAATTGTAGATCGGACTGGCCATCCCAAGAATTGGGAACCGGACTGGCCACCCCGAGAATCGGGAACCGAATCGAACCATCGATCCGGTCCGATCCAATTCTAAATAAACAAAATCGTAATAAAATTTCATTTAAGAATATGATGGGAACATCTCCCGGTACAACCAACGTTGAGAAAATAGTTGAATTTTTTTTTAGAATAGGACGGAAACATATTTTGCTTGAGTTTTATTCAACCAGTTGAAAATTCAATGACTTTTCATGTCTATTTTTTCCGTCACCCATTGACTCTACCGTAGTTCTAGAAGGTAATGCTCCATCTAATTTTGAAGTAATCAAATACAGAACAAGTACATGAAACAGTAAAGTTATATTATGGTTAGACTCATTTGTACATTTTATCTATAATTGCTTCTTCTCACCTTGAAAAGTCATTGCCTTCCCTTGTTATAGATTAGGGGCTAGGACTTTATATGGTATCCACTTTGATAGATTTTTTTTTGTGCTTGGAAATTCGACCGGTCCGGTCTGGTTCTATGGCCCTAGGACTGGGAACCGGACCGCCTGATCACCAGTTTCAATTTTAGGCACCGGCAACCAGACCAGACGCCTCTAGAACCGGGAACCGGACCATCGGTCCAGATCCGATTCGATTTGGGTGATCCGATTTGCTCATTCCTTAGTTCATAGTCTCTATCGACAAGAAAGCACATAGGTCTTACTTTCCGGTGAGTGGTCCAAGATCTGGGGGAGCTGCACTAGCAGGTCTCAAGGGAGCAACGCCCCTTGGATATCATATAGCTTTTATATTTTGAGCTTATATTTTTTTTACTAATAATTCAGGTTTTTGCTCATGATTAGCTATTGCTATATATACTCTTTTCCGTTTGTAATGGAGTAATGTGACAAAGAGATGCAAAGCGCTAATTATAGTGAAATCATATACAAGAGTAATCATAATTTAAGAATGTACCAGGATAAACATTGTCTCAATTTTTATTTCTCGCTTTCGTGCTTACTTCGTTGTGATTGTACGTGAAATCCTATCAGCTCCTTTACTTTTTAGCCCTTGTTCAACCGATTCTTGATTGGACATGCTTAATTGGGCGATGTCCATTTTGTTCCCGATCTCCATTGGCCCCACTTCCTCCATTAAAGAACATAATCAGTTTAGGGTCCGGAGAAAAAAAACAAATTTAGCCCCAATTCATTAATTTGGGATCAAATAACACACATAGGCCACGTCCTTAAGCAGCAACATTGTTGACTTACTTCGTTGGCAAGCCACGTCGAGCGATTTATATTTAAATAATGTCATGTGAGATTTTCCGACCACACAAATCATCAATGGCA
Organism: Rhodomyrtus tomentosa; assembly: GCA_028455895.1. NCBI lineage: Eukaryota > Viridiplantae > Streptophyta > Magnoliopsida > Myrtales > Myrtaceae > Rhodomyrtus > Rhodomyrtus tomentosa. The sequence goes on from JAPCWY010000004.1 coordinate 42,538,149, forward strand.
CTAAAGTGATCAATTTTCAATTGAAGTGAAAATTAAAAAGAAAAATTTTCAAAAGAAAGTTAGAATAAATGTCATGAGAGGGTCGCATGTTAGGCGCCCATTGAAATTGAAAGTATTTTGGAGAACCGCTTTTACAATTGTATAATAAGATATGATCGTCATTTAGATCTATATGTGAAACATATTTCATTTTACAAGCTTAATTGATAGCTCTAAGGAGTTATGCTATTCTTTTCTTCGGCCCAAACGAAGATAGCACTATTGGCTTTGCGATTTTTTAAACTAACACAACTAATCAAATGTATTTACGTGGCAAGTTCGATTCCGTGGTACCAGTCCAACTTCCCAATTGCATCAAGGAAATTTCAGAGACGGCAACCACCATCGCATCACTAGAAAAGCATTCAATCAATTATTTATTTCATCCGGCCCTACCACTCTTTTGAGTGTCGGTGTGAAACGCACTGGTCCGAAAGGAAAAGGGCGAAACTGAAAGCAATGACACAATCAGTATGTTCACACAAGCGTCCACGTGAATTTTTGTCCGAATCTTTGTGGCTGGGACGTATGAATTTTTTGTCCAGGAATTGGAGCAGTGAAGGGGAGGGACGCGTTTAACTTAAGTTGGGGACATAATATTTTTTTGGTGAAGGATGATGAATGGTGATCTCGCAGTTAGATGAAGTCCCAAGCAATGCATTGCAACGTGTAATTGCACCTGCACCTCATTGTTATTTGGCAAATTGAAAGTCAATTCTTTCCATCTCATGAATCGTTCTATCTCTATCATTGATAATTTACCGTGCTTGAGCAAGCTATAAAGTGTCGGTGCTAGCTATAATTCCCTGATTTATAAGAGATTTTATTCTTCCTTCTGATTTATAGATGATTTCTTTTCCTAGTTTATAGAGATTTGATTTGCAAAAAAAAACACTTCTGAATGTTAGTTTTTGGATCCGTACATATAACGAAGAAGAATAAAAAAAAAAAAGGATTAGGTGAGGTCTTTGACCAAAGACATAAGCATACTATCGAATCTTGTTAAATCGTGTGTACTTTATGTTGTTTATTTACTTTTTAATACGACATCGGAACCTAAATTATCTTCATACGAGGCTATGAGTACTGTACACAAATCCCCGTCCTCCCTCCAACTCAACAACAGGGCAAAGGGAAAGAATCAAAAGTCATTCCATCCTCGCCGGCCTTCTAATCTTTGTAAGGGTAAAAAATATGTGTCACATCCAGAGTCACATCCATACTAGCTGATCCCGGAAGCAGATTGTCAAAAATGTGTCACATCCAGAGTCACATCTATACTGAATTATTGGTTAGTTGGTCCAGAAGCAGATTCCTCCTTCACGTGGTTCTGCTGGCCGGAGATCTTCCAAATCCTGGGGCATAGGTGCGCCTACAGTAAAAAGTGTCACTAAAAGCCGTGAATACCGCCGTCCTGGGCTCCAGTTTGTCAGCGTAACAATTCTCCTTCCGTCCTTCCAAATGGGCGATAATTGTCTTCGTCCAATAATTTCTGGGAATTGGTCAAAGCATATTTTCGCGAGGCTGGATCTGGAGATAGTTCCGCCTCTCGTCGAGGACTTCGAACAGTGTCTCGTTTTATGAGCCATGGTTTCTTTCGGTATTGTGCATCGCTGGGTATTTCTCAGGCCTCCTTCCTTTCTTCCCATCCGCGACTGATGTGGAGAGGAGGAGAAGCTGAGTAGAACTTAATCCAAACGTTGGGGTTTGGATAGCCCTGTTCTATGAGGTAGCGGATGAACTGTCTCATGACTAAAGGGAGATATTCAGACATATCCTCATAACCGCGATTCATCTTAAGATACTTAACAAAGTTCTTTTTGAACTAGGTCTGCTAACGTCTTTCGATGAAATCTGTCCATGACCTCCAAGTCTCATGTCGTCTTTATGCCTAGCTAGGCTAACGTGTGAGCATAGTTCAGTTAACTTAAGAGAGTGGGATAATGATTAATGACGCATTAACACTGCGAGTTTTCCTTCTAGCATGTTAACATACCGGAGCGTCCACATTTTTTTTTTCAAATGCAAAGGTGGGATAGATTCGTTCGAGTGTCCTACCTTCGTCATTCTCAGGTTTAATCTTTTCGGGTGCATAGGATTCTCAATCAGATTACTTTATTTTTTTTCTGCGTTTCTTTTTATCACCTGGTTCTTTCGATTAGGTTCATTTCTACTCAGCTTGAAAAGATGCCTCAAGCCGACTCAATTCCCCGGACTACCTGGTGATCTCGAGTACCTGCTTTTATTGCATTCCAAGCATCGTGCAAGTAGTTGGTGTTGTTTTTCCGTTGCCTCAGACTCCTTTAGCAGGCGCAGGTTAAAACTCATTTAGCACATATCTCGGTGCTTTGAGATATTAGGCTTTGGGTGGGATTAGATCGAGGGCATAAGGCTCTTTCGTCCTCAAGCCACGAAGCGACGGGACGTCGATTCTTCGGCTTTGCTTCGACGGGATTTGTGGTCAAAGGATGTCCGCCGCGCTGGACGATCCTTTCGCCGACATAAGGCTTTCTTTGAACGTGAGGCTAGTGGGCTCGACACGTGACGCAGTGGGCGGTTTTACTGCCTTCAGGCAGTGGACCTGAGAGATGGTCTCTTTAGCCACTTGGGCTTTGTGGCGTGAAACCATCTTTTGCCGTGGGATGACTCCCAAGTTTTGTCAGAGGCTGCCCTTGGTTGGAAACCACGCTTGCATGACTAATGGGGAATTTGGACTTCGGGTCCCCCTCCACTACCCCTATGTGGTTTCCCACATTCTTGAGTCTAGCTTCGCGTTCGGCGATCTCAAGCTTTAGCTCAAGTTTCTTCTTCTTTTGCAATAGGGCCTCCATCAGTGAACGTCGAGTGGTTCGTCAAGAGGTACCTGCAAGAGTGGGAGGGTTGCTTCAGAATTCTCCTCACAGTTTCCCTTACCATGATATGCATGAGAATCTGAGATGCATGATTCGCATGCGCATGATTTGGGGTGATAAACGATCCCTACTTTTAGAGGGAATTGAACTCTAACGTTTCCCAGATGTTGATGCAGTACGCGTTCTAGTCGCAATTACAAAGCTTCATTGACCATGAGATAAAGCCATTTCCTAGAAAAAATCTGAGTTATCTCCAACGGCAGTGTTTCCATCTTGAAGCGTTTGGCACGAAGCGGTGTGATCTGCCACTCTCTACCTTCCCCTGCATCTATTGCGTTTTGGACTTGAGCAAAGAGAGCCCGATACTGGTGTATGTGAAAAAAAATAACGGCTGGTTCAAACATGAATCCTTCCACTCTTCCTAGAAGAAGAAGTGGAATGTGTTTTGGCCAGCACGTTAGCCATTACAAAAGTTTCCATTAATAAAAAAAGTTACTTACAATGGAAGCTTCCACGTCGCCGAGAATTTCGTTCTCATGTCGATGTGAAAGTTAGCTACTAGCAATACGTGGATCCCTTACCAAGGGAAATGCCTTCTTGTGGTCTAAAAAGTCAGAGAAGAGAATGAAGAAAAAAAAGAATATAATAGCTACATTGACACTGTAATTATATTGATGAGAATAAAAGATTTTCGTAATATTGAAAGTAATTATATGCCTCTTGAACTAAAGCTGAAAAGTATTTACTTCGATTGAAGTGGAAATTAAAAAGAAAATTTTTCAAGAGAACGTTAGAATAAATGTCACGAGAGTGTCGTAGGTCAGCCATCCATTGAAATTGAAAGTATTTTGGAGAACCGCTTTTACAATTGTATCATAAGATATGATCGTCATTTAGATCTATATGCGAAACATATTTCATTTTACAAGCTTAATTCATAGCTCTAAGGAGTTATGCTATTCTTTTCTTCATCCCAAACGACGATAGCACTCTTGGCTTTGCGATTTTTTAAATTAACACGACTAATCATAATGGGCCTATTTGGTTCAGCATTTGGTTAAGGGACATTGAGAAAATGCAAATACATTTTGGTCAATGGCCTTTTGCAAAATACAAGTAGTATTTGGTAAAGTGTATTTTAAAAACACATTAGAAAGCAATATTGACGTAAACACTGTTCGGTGAAAAATGAACATTGTAAAATATTTTTACTTTTTTTTATAAAAAAATGGCGATGGTAGCTGTTCGGCGACCGCCGGCTGTCGCCACTGACTGACAACTGACGATTGGCGACAACCGTCGGTCACGGCGACTGGCGATCAGCGGCCGCTGGCGAGGTGTGGCGAGCAGGTGGCTGTGGCGGCGAATGTGACAAAGTTAAAATAAAAAAATTAATTGCATTTCGTAATAGTACTTTAGCCCAAAATATCTCTAAAAGTATTTTGGGTTAAGGGAATTTAAAGATAATTTGAGATGCAAGTATATTTGGTCAAAGTGAATAAAAAATTAAATCAAATAATATTTATATTTAGTCAAAGAATTTTAAAGCTCAAATGCTCATCTACAATGCCGAAGAAATGTGACATGTATTTACGTGGCAAGTTCGATTCCGTGGACCATTCCAACTTCCCAATTGCATCAAGGAAATTTCAGAGACGACAGCCGCCATCACGTTACTAGAAAGCATTCAATCAATTATTAATCTCATCTGGCCCTGCCACTCTTCTTTTCCGTGTCAATGTGAAACGCACTAGTCCAAAAGGATAAGGGAAAAACTGAAAGCACTGACACAATCAGCATGCTCACAGAAGCGTCCACGTGACTTTTTGTACGAAACTTTGTGGGCTTTCAATCTTTGTGGCTGGACGTGAGAATTTTTGGTTCTGGAATTGGAGCAATGAAGGGGAGGGACGCGTTTAACTTGAGTTGGGGACATAATAGTTTTTTGGTGAAGGATGATGAACGGTGATCTCGCGGTTAGATGGAGTCCCAAGCAATGCAATGCAACATGTAATTGCACCTGCACTCCATTGTCATTTCGCAAATTGAAAGTCATTTCTTTCCATCTCATGAATCGTGAACGCAGTTATATCTCAAATAAAAAAAATTTTAAAAAAAATTATAATAACTTTTCACTAAATTTTGTATTGCATGAAAGTGTTTTAGTAATATTATTTCATAACAAAATTATAAAAAATACATGTTCCATGATTTGGTTAAATGGTACTCCACGAAGATTCAATCAAGGCAAAGTGCATTGAGCAATTGAACCAAGTTGATTAAATGGTATCCCACATGCATTTTAAAGTGGACTAGGCAATCCTGTTGTTGCCTAAGTTCTTATAAACAAAATTAAGATTAAACGAATAACCTGAATCCAAATGCAGAATGAGAAATCCAAATGTAGATGAATGATCTGAGCCCAGCGAATTCATGTTGTGTCCTTAAGACAATTTTGTCCTCTCAATCGGTACCTGAGGTGTTGGAGAATTGTCTCCCAAGATAGAATGGATCGACCTTTCTTCTGAAGTGGTACTTATTCAGAAGAAACCTTCGAACGCAACTCTCAAATAACACTCACACAAATGATGAGTAATGATATATGAATGAGGGGAAAAATCGACGGTCACAATGCGATGGTCAAGGTATATATTTATAGAAAATGATTTGAAGAGTGATGACGTTCTACGTATCTGTTGATGAAGGAATGCGAACAAAACAACTCTGTATCGAACAAACATGTTCGCTCACTTTATTCCGACAAACATCTATGTTTGTCCAATATACTCGTTCAAACCATTATGTCTATTCAACGAAAAATTTCCTGAACAAACACATCTATTCGAAAGAAGAACATGTTTAGAAAATTCCAAACTTGTCTATTCGAATTGTGTCCAGTTGATTTAAAAAAAGAATAGAATAAAGTAAAATCGATGGGTATATAAAAATAAAAAAATAAAAACGCGTGGGGCCCGAGCCCGAATCGAGCTGAGCTGGTCGGTCGACGGCGGCGGCGTTGGCGACACGTGCGTATAAGCCGACCTAGCTTTGTGTAGGTCCTCTCCTCATGTGGGACTTTCCTTCATTCATTTCTCATTCACTTCCTATGGAATTTGTATTGTACAACAAAATCTCAACAATCCTCACATGAATGAGATATTCAGATATCATGACTCTTCGTGTATGCATAAGATGCAATGTGCAATCATTCCATGAAAGAACGTTGTATTAGGATAAGTAGTCTAAAACTTTGAACTTTCCCTAGTGAGACCTATCGGACTTGCTCAGTCAATCCGTAGACTTGATATCTTTGAACTGTCAACTTTTAGTGCAAGTCAAGACAATAACAATTACACAACTATCTTTCGAACAAAGTTGGTTCTCACTGTGGTGTTCGTTTTGGCCATGAATACCGCTTGATTTCATGAGTGCTTTAGAGAATTCGATCTTTCAAATTCTAACAGAAACGGTCCTCACTTTACACTCACATAGGTGATTTATGAATATGTGGCATACCACATACTTGATTCAGAATCATTAAAAATTATGCTTAACCTTCACATATCAGTACTCTATCCATATGTGAATGAGTAAGAGTTAATAGTACTCTACATTGTCCGCATAACTTAGTTGTCCCTTTGAACCTAGATCTTAGGATTTCCAGTCAATTAGGTAGGGTTTCCGTTATGAAGATTTATTTTATAGGCCTTAAACCGATTCCTCTTGATGTTTTCTCAACTATCTCTAGTTAGGCCTTTTGTTAATGGATCTGCAACATTATCTATTGACTTCATATAGTCAATTGTGATAATTCCACTAGAGAGTAGTTGTCTTACAGTGTCGTTGTTGACACCTAAATTTTAATTTTTCTTTAAATCAATCATATTTCATAAAAATGAGAATTAAATTTAGTTCTCGCCAAAAATAACCTTCATGCAAGACACATTTCATTTTTGTGACATGTGCATTGCATTAGCATCGATCCGCCTTGGTGTTGTGAGATTGACTTAGTTTGATGGACGATTTGGACTAAAATTGATGGACAAATTCTTGAGTATTTGTATCGAAAATTTGAACCAATTTTGGAGCTTATAATTTAGAAAAAGGTTTTAATTTTAATATTCAATTATAAAAAGCTTAATTTAAGTCCAGAAAATACACAATAAGCCCATGTAATACATGAATTTCAGTTAACCTAAACCACGATGCGCTTAGCCGAAATGTTCAGGGAAAAATAAATTAATTTGACGTAATTTAGCCCCTTGAGACTTTATTCAAGTAGTATTTTGAGCCCAGCTTATTTTGCAAAAATTGAGAAATTTTAAACCCCAAGCTTGTAACAATTTTCTCTATAAATACTGGATAACGCTTAGGGTTCTGAGGAGGCTAATTCATTGATTTATTCGGCTGTTATCATTGAGAGGCAGGAGGGGTTCATGAGAAAGCTCCCTCTCTCTCCACGAGGTTTATCATCCATGGTGCTCTGATACTGGGGGGAGGGGGGGCACAGGCACTTCAATATACACGGTCGTGGAAGGAGAAGGGGTCTCCTAGAGAAATTCAAAGAGATGGCCATGCACAGATAGAAGGTGGGGACATGGCACTTCCCAAGTTGGGAGTCTGAAGAAGACTTATACAAATTCAAAGAGATGTCAACGACTTTGCACATCCGACTTCTCTAACAGTTACCAACTGGGAGTGCTTGATTAGCTTCATTCTGGGAAAAGATCCCATGCTCTATCGTTGCATCAATCACCGATTCTCCTCCAGGGGAACGCGTAGTGGTTTGGTTTTTGTATTATGTTCAGATCTTCCTTCTTGTTGCACTTTAATTAGTTCTTGCAGGTTCTCAACAAGACGAGATTTTCACCTTCGATATGTCTTGGCGAGCTACTTATAAAAAAACCCAGTGAAGTTGCAATCCTGACCATACTTCCGGTCTCCTCGAAACGAGCAAGGTCCCAGGCGCTCTTACAGTTTCCAGCAAGCGCAGTTCGGGGGAGATCCATACGAAGGGGGCCAGTTCATGAGAAGACACGGCCCTTAGAGGGTTCATAATACACATTCGTACTTCCCTCGTCGAAGCAGGTGGCTTTAGACACACTTGGGGGTTTATGCTTTGGAGAAAGCGATTCTCACATACTAACAGGAAGTTTTTCTCCTCGTGATTTCATAAACTCCACTGGACTCTTATTGCAATTTTGTTTTATCGACTTGGGAGTAGAGAATTTCAACCTCTTTCGGTTACGGATTTTCAGTCGGTCTTGCCCGGGGATCTCCTTGAAGTAACCACGTTTGCCCCCATCCGGTGAAGTTTATTATTTTGCGGACCCCGATGAGCCGAACCATCGCTGAGATGCAACCCCAGTTTGTCACCGACGCACTCCATTCCGGCACTTTGGAGCCCTCTTCGCTGTGCCCAAATTCCTGTTCAGAATACCTAGCGATCTCCGAAGCTCGTCACAGCTCTTCCCAGTGAGCGCCCAAACTTTGCAACTACGAGAACGAGTAACAACCAGAAGAAACATGCATCAAAAGTTTTTGCATTGATGAACAACAATTCTAGTGAATCTCGACCCCACTAACATTTCGGTGCTTTGTCTGTTGTTCTAGCTATCATTAACCAAATTTTCTTGCAAGTGTCTTAGTTTGCTCATGCCAGGTGTTGAGCCAGACCATTGAGCTTCAAGCAACGATTCGCTGCACTCCCAATATTGACAAATCGGCCAGGCAATCATCTCAATTCAATTTATCTCAAGGAGTTCCGTAGCCATGAAAGCTCCAAAGCCGTCCATGAACCACTGAGTTCATCGTTCAGTCCAATCGTCAAGTTTGGTGTTAGTTCAAACTTGGAAAGCAATTTTTGCAAGATGAGATAAAGTTTCCTGTCTCGAATTTTGAATATTCACTTGTCTATTTTGCATAAATTGTGGATCGAACTGCGTTGAATAATTTTTTAGGCACAATTTCCTGAATAAAAAAAGCTAAATCTAAATTAGGAAAATTATTTTTCGTAATAAGTAACATTTTATGTTAAGTTGGACATATCCCATCCGTCGCTATTCGGGTACGATCCTCCGGCTTATAAAAATAGGAAGTTAGTCAATTTAATCTATTGCCATTTAGATCCTATTTGCTACCTTCATAAGCCAATTTTAGATTTTGGTATCTTAATTTTCAAAAAATTCAAGAAATCGATATTTATGTGGATTTTGGATGCTATGCTGCATTATCTAGAATTCCTAATATTTTTTTATGGATATTGCTTTGATTTCAATTATCTAATATTCATAAAAGATTTAGTAAGATATTATTTCTTAGAAACCCTATCAAATTTAAAAAAATTTAAGAAGCTAAGTTTTCTTAGCAAACTTTTCTTATTGGTATCTCATCTCATGTTGTCAAAAATTCAAAGACAAAGATCATCTTGCATTATCTCATGCATATTTTGAAAATTTCATCACAATCTCATGTCATCTCTGCATATTCCATATCACATCTTTTGCATATTTCGTATCGTATCTTTTTTTTTAATTATTTTTTTTATAACCAAGGTGTCCGGGCCAGCTTGCGCGCACCTCGACTATTTTTTGGAGGATACTAGCACAGCAACCCACCATCATGACTCCCCACTTAAATCACAAGTGCTCATCTGGGGAATCGAACCTAGGACTAGTGTGTTTAACAACACAATCTCAAATGCGCTGTCACGCCCCGAACCCGTCAAGCACGCGAACATCCCTGCAAGTAAACAACACATCTCTTGTGGTCCCAAGATCCCTAAAAGAGTCGAGAGATAATATACATATATACATCAAGCATGCGGAAGCGATACTCAAATAAATCTCCGTACAAAATATAAGTTAAGTGGGACCTGTTAGCATCATTACTGTCATACATAATAACCATCTATTCATACAGATAAGGAGCTACTAAAATCCGCTAACAAAACTGGACAACGGGGTAGTACACAAAAAGGGTTCCTCACAACATCCAAAGGAAATATAGTCGAGTCGCCGTCCAAATGCTTAAGCCAACGAACTGGAATCCTAAGATGAGCTACTGGAATCCTCGGTATCCTCGGCATCCTCCGTCGGCTCATACTCGGAAAAGGTCTCTAATGGAACCTCAATGGTATCCTTCATGGTCTTCTCATGGGACAGCTCCGCGATACCCTCCTCGGTGGCCTCCGGGACAATGACTTCATCTTCCCCCACGGTGAAGTCCAGCGTCGGGGTTTTCTCCGGCCCGTTCCTAGAACCAACTGCAGATCCCTCTAGCAGCTCTTGTTCCCCAGCGGTCTGGCACCAATCAGGTATAACTCCCTAGGGTACCTCGTGGGGCTTTAGCGGCTCAATCGACTAGTCTCCGACCTTCTTAAACTATGCCTCGAACCTATGAGGCTTCCAATTCAGACTACCCTTGTCAACCCATACAATCGTACACTTTCTCACATAAACATTCCCATGACTATCCGGGAACTCGTCAAAACATGTCATCATCTCCTTGGGATCCCCAAAATGAATATGCCACATAGTTAAGGCCTAGGATCTATAAAAATAGGGGTCTCCAAAGGGGTGAGATACACATCTCAGTAAAAGAGTCCTAACCCTAGGTCAGGCTAATCGTCCACTCAGGCATTCATCTATCTCGAAATTTCAAACTCACAATCATACAAGCGCATACAAATAAAGATAGTGGCACACAGATGATGAGCATGCAACTATGACACCATGTCACACTCGGATGATTATGCATACCTCATCCTACCATTTCACCACAACCACCTCTTCCTGCCTGTCTTATTCTCCAGCCCGCGATTAGATCACATCAAGCTCGGTCCGCATAAACGTATCAGACCATTATTGGCAACCCGCGTAAACTCATCAGGTTCCAATAAATCTCCAAGCCAATATCAACATTTCATAACTCCGTCCCGCGATTAGATCGCATCAAGACTGTAGCCATCTCAATCCCGTGATTAGATCGCATCAGGACGCCACACAATCTCAATTCGACCCCGCGATTAGATCGCATCAGGATATCCACCTCTCGCCCTGCGTCTTATACGTCTCAGGGCCTCGCCATGTCATGCTTATGCCATGATTTTCAATTAGTTTTCCATACATGACAACATGTGCAATTCAGGCACAATTCAAAGACTCATGGCATGCAAGACAATCAAGTGACACACACACATGGCGGATAGTTCAAGCACAAGCAATGGCACACATAAACCCCTATACAATCTTAGGACACTCCAAGAACAATCCTCTTGAAAACTCTCACAAATCATTCAATTTATCGCTCGATTCGCCCAATTAAGTCCAATCTTCCTATCCTAAGTTTAGGATTCCCTTACCTTGCGTTTGATAACATAATTTCTCTTCTTGAGCCCTCAAAGTTTCGGCCCCCAATAGTCCAAAACCGAACTCACTGCACAACCTAATAAAATCCAACCAATCCATCAATGTCCAAGTCCAATTCAACCATCCATGAATCACAAGTCTCCATAAAAAAAATCCTCATCATTCTAGTATGTCTTAATCGTCAATTTGAGACTCAAAACCCAATGCCAACAGACCCCACAGATTCGATTTTGCACAGAACCGAACCGGTCCTTTTCGATTCTATGCAAACCGAGCACAATCGATCCTTAATCAACTCCTAATCCATCATTTAATCATCATCCTACCTCTTAACATGTCTATCTAAGGGTTTATGAGGCTCACTGTGAGTTTGAGGTCAAATGGTCGCCAAAATCTCGTTGAAACTCGCCGGATCTCCAAGGTCAGTTTTTCGGCAGTTTTCTGTCCAAGTTCACAAGACCGATTCGAGGTCAAAACTTCTTCAAATCACTCCCAACTTTTTACCACAGATTCATACAGATGTCCTCTAGACCTCCATAAAATTTGATCTCAAAACTCCAACTTTTCGGCCTCCAAAAGGGTTAGAAACCCAACCTACCTCAGATTGAGCTCGATTCTATCGGCTTCCGGGAAAACTCTTCGCTGGAGCTCCTCGGTGGTCCAAATGGCTTGCTTCTAATTCGAGGAGGTCGAAAAGACATAGGGCTAGGTTGGTATGGTTGGCCGGTGGTCAGGCGGTGGCCGGAGGAGGTCGTTGACGGCGGCGAAGGGAGGCGGCAGATCTGGTCGGCGACGGGCAGAAAAAGCAAGAGGAAGAAGAAGAAGTTTCAGGAGCTATGGGTGTTCTATGGCCGGCCAAGTGAGGTGAGAAAGAGAGGAAAAAGGTTATATTCAAGGCTTGAGTCGAAGGGGTTGAATGGTAGTTGCATAAAGTTGGACTTGACTAGTCTTTACCCCATCTATTGACACTTGTCCCTCATGTCAATCAAGCTTGATCCAATGGCCAATATCCATCCTAGTTTTCGACAGTCTTGAGGGGGTTTAAAGTCTAAAATGTCTTTCTTCAAATGCATGGGCAAGGCTTTAAGCTTGAGGGGCAAAAGGATAATTTCACCCTCGATATTTGGAACGTCGTTTTTCTCGCTCCAAAATTCTTCGATAGGGCGACGACCATTCTGAATAATGTTGGAATTCTTGATTTTTCGTTTCAAATTTTTCAAGACTCATTTCTGATGATTTTTTCTATCAGATGTGGTTCCATCCTATCTCGAACCGACGGGCGGCTTTTGCGGACTTTACGCGTATCGACCCTGTGATTCTCATCACATTTAAGGCTCGTCAATTCGTGGCGTCTTTGGTTGTCATGTAATTGTGAAGGTTTATCCCTAGTTCCTATGGTCTCGATCTTCACTGTTCGATTTAGGAAAAAATTTTGCAAATCATACATTGATTAAGCGGCATTACCCGCGAGCCAATCGTATGACACTCGCAAGGCATTCCTTAATCGTTCTTAGATCGGCCTTTTTGTGGTTTTAAATATCCCATCGACAATCCTTATCGTCAAAGCGTCATTTCTTATCCGAATTCCCTAGGTCCACGTACCATGTCTTGCGTTGGCTTTCCCCTTTTGGTCAGTCTACTCGAATTGATCAGATTCGAACGAAATATGATTGAAATACATTTCTAGATTCATTTCTCATTAATGAGTCTGAAATTAACTGAAAATCAAAATGTCACATGCGCCCTAATCAACTGAGCTACCTATGGGTGGGTTCATATCGTATCTTTTGCATATCATATTTTCAAGAATCATCGCATCTTGCCTATCCATGATTTTCAAACTTCGCCTATACTTCCTCCATGATTTTCGAGTATCATATGTCATATTTCATCTCATATTTTGCATATTGTGCTTTTTTCATATATCATTTGTCTTGCCCACCATGCTTTAGAAAATTGCATATTCATTGCCATTATTTTTTAAAATCACATGTTGCACAATATAACTTCCATGCCTTATATGCTTGTCTCTATGCCATTGCATAATATAACTTCCATGCCTTATATGCTTGTCTCTATGCCACGTCATGCTATGTTATGCGATATAAAAAATATCATGCTTAATTTCTTTACATCTTAGACTAATAATTCGATTTGCATGTTTAGTTCATTTGTTTCTTTGATTGTTTGCATGCTCGAATAAATTGTCATCGCATATAGGTCATATAACATCTTGCATGTTTTAAGTTGGTTAGTTAAGTTTGCATATAAGTTAACACGACATTGAATTTGCATGCTTTGCCTATCATCTGTCATTTAGTTAGTTTCATATCATGCATTCATTCATGTTCATTCTAAAAAGGGAAATCCCTAAAAATAACTTCATCTTTTGAGCTTTAAATAGAATTCAATCTGAGCTGCTGACTTAGGATATCTCATAGAATTAATTTACCGAAAGGTCATTAGCTAAGGTTAGCTAATGTAATCAAGTCCCCGAATCCTCAATCTCTGATTCATGGAAGTAAAATAGTTTTCCCGCTATTTTACTTAGGTTTCTAATCAATCTACAAAAAATGATTAGTGACGACTCCAAACATTAATTTCTTTAAATAAATCAAAGTTACTAATTGGTAGGGTTTGAAAGAGTCCGTATTAGGTTAATCATTAAAATTAACCTAATAATCCATTAACCTAATGATTTTTTTAGGTCGCGACGGCTTGGCAACTTCATTGGGGAATGTCTTCAATTTTTCAAAAAAAAAAAATTTAAGCCTTAACTAGTTCACTTGAATTTTTCGGAAAAATTAAAAGCCTTGGTGGATTGAGGCTTGAAGAAAATTCCATGGATGTCTCGCTTTTGGCGATCTTGGTTGAATCTCACCATTAAGGTGTTAAATTTTAGGTTTACTTAAAAAAAAACTAAAAAAAAAAGACCAGACCGGTTCGGTCGGTCTGGTTCGGTCCTAGACCTAGAATTGGGAACTGGATTGCCCGGTCACCGGTTCCACCGAGAACCGGACCGAATCCCTCTAAAATCGAGAATTGGACCATCGGTCCAGGTCTGGTCCGGGCGGTCTCGGTCTGGGCGGTTTTTTTTTTTATCATCCGTACGAAAAATCACAAACTGGTATACCTGTGACAAATTTATCATCCGTTAAATTGAGTTAATACCACAAAATATTATAAATTGATACACATATGACAAACAGTAGGTAAAAATCTCAAACTGGTACATCTGTCAATTGCCACATGTCATGAACTTAGCACTATAATGGTTAGATTTAACGAAAATTGATGGAGGGTAAATTTGTCACAGATATACTAGTTTGCGGTAAAATTATCGTAAGTATATCAGTTTGGGCTTTTTTGTGATTAAAAAAATAATTTATGATAAATTTGTCACAGATGTACCAATTTGAGTTTTCTGTGGTATTAACCCTAAATTTAATTCAAAATAATTTTTGTGTCACAAAAAATTCTAAACTGGTAAACTTGGGAAAATTTTATATAAACTGGTCAAAATAAAAAACTAGTATACACATGATATATTTATCATCCATTAAATTCCGTTAAATTTTACTGTGAAATTATTGAAAAAGATGATGCATGACAATAACTCCGTTGAACATGGACTTTTTGGTAAATCTTGAAACTCCGACAAATGTGCCTCTGTTTCTAATGTTATGATGTTCAATCTTGGGCATGATTAATCACGTGATTATGGTGGATATTTTCGTCAAGTTCACAAGAAATTTGCTGTCAAGTGCCAATCCTTCAGCAAATCAGGAGTTGGATGAATGTAATATCAGAATCTCAAATTGCCTGAACTGCCGAGAATAATAATTAGGAAATTGCAAACTTCAAAATTTGCATCAATTCAGATAGCAGCTGCTTCGACAAAATTGAAACACCATCACTAAGAAAGGCATTAACAATTCCTGCAAATCAATTTTACATCATGAGATGAACTTGTTATCCACTTAACCGATTGGTACTGAATCATGCCGTAATGTGCCAGTGAGGAATCTCCATCTTTCCCGAGCACTCGCCCCAAAACTCAGCTCTGCCTACGCTCCCTTCCGAAACAAATAGCCCATTTACTCTGTCACTCCATTCTTAATCTCACATCAGAACCACCTGCACATGTGGCATTGTTTCTTTTACCGTATATAGCACGATATAGTATATCTTGCCATATTGAATGTTCTGAATAAGCATCTATGGAATAAATCCTCTTTTCACAGCGTAAAAATTCTAATGCTTGAATGAATATAATATAAAGTCAGAAGATGATTTTTTTTCTGACGGGATGAAATTGATTGATATTTCGCCCTTGGTCAAATGTGAAACGTAAATCTGATCAACGGATACAAAATGGCTAGGGAATCTTGGGAAGAAAATGTAGCCGCGTATCGAAACATGCTAACTATTTACCATGAAAAAGAATGGTTAAGGGACTGAGATAACTGGAGTCAAGGGATTTCCTGAAGAGCGCATATGGCTTATTTGGAGCAGTTGATCTTCCAATTGAGCTTCCTCTTGGTTAACATGAAATTGAAAGTATCTGCACAAGCGAATAAACATAACCAAATAGAACTCAAGGGAGGAAGCCAATCATTCTTCAAAAGTAGTTCGACCTAATTATTTTGACCTTTTACACAAAGGGAAAGGACAGAACTAGCAAATCGGAATTGAAGTTGTAAGTGGCCTTTTGATTCATGAAGAACGTTTTTTAGCTTATATTTTTCCGCTTGTTGTTCTCCTGAAAATATGTTTGGTTCGTTAAAATAAGAACTTCGAATGAGAATGAAAATGAAGCATGCTTGTTGTGTCTTTGCTATCCTTCATTTTGTACCCTTTTTTAACTAATAATCCATCTTTTTATTTGGTGATTAAATATTAAACCACCTCCTTTGTATGTTGCTTGTATAATTTGTTGACACTTTATCTATAGATTGTTTTAGCTGATAAAAACTAATCTCATAATGAAAGATACAATTACATATATTTATGTATTTGAAAATATATTATAGTGTTACACTTGTAAAATTTGAGAGAAGCTGGTTAACTAAATAAATCCTTGGTAAAATAATTCTAGAGTTGGTATTTTGCTATCCATATCTATAACATTCGAAACAAAATTTACATTTATATTAAAACTTTTATTAAATTTTTTTCATAGTTTGTATAGTTTACTAACAACACTCGTAAAATTTAAAAGAGGTTGGTAACTTACTAGTTTAATGGAATGTTGACAAATTCCTTGTAGGATTGATATCATGCTGACCACACTCAGTTTGCTCAAGCTGGTCATCAGATGAAGAGAATCCAGTTCGAAAGCAAGTCAAGTATCATGTTTTGATGAGGCAGTCCGACCAATCTTAACTCCTCCTATGATACACCCTGAGGCATCGTGTCAACTTCCACATCCAGTTCCTTGAACTACTTAAAGACGTAACTACAACTAGAAATAGTGTTGAAAATGGCAATACATCTCGACCATGTGTAGTGCGACCTCCTTTATTTACCTTTGAAAGGAAACATGAATCACTCCACGACATTGTGGCCACAAAGCTCGAGTCGTCGGACCATTATATTCAGGAACCAAATGTTTCTCTGCTGCAGAAATGCAATGAACATATGAAACTCTGATGAGTCGCATCGCTGAATGCCTTTTTAGAGTACGGATGCATTGGTCCTTGTAGCTTTGTGATCTCCACAAGTTCATGTGAAATTGTCCCCCATCATTTTTGACAGATGCGTACAGCTTGCCGAGGCCTTGCAGTTTTGAATCCCTCGTAATTAGAACATTTTTCAACATTGCTTGAAAATGGTTCCACATGCTCTTTATCTTATTTTGACCTTCCTCCACCTACCAGTTTAGATTTTTGTACTGGACTTTCTAACATGATATCAGAGTAAGTGCTATCCATTTCACTTATGTGCGTCCACCCTCGTCAATCAAATTCTACGTGGAATTTCGTTCATATCCCTATTCCATGTGCCGCTCCTCTCCTAATGCCTCTTGCATATGAAAAGGTCCGGCTTGAATGTGAAATGCTGCTCCCTAATCCCCCTTGGGTCCAGATTCTATGTGAAAAAGGTGTAGAGAGTCTGGCTTGCAAGTAAAAGGGGGTATTGAAATACCGCTTCCAATCCCGTTTGTGCATGGGAGGGGATGTTGAAATCTTGTCCCATGCCATCTTCATATTCACTTGGGCTCTCTCCAACTATCGGCTCAAGATTTTGGGTTGGACCTTTTAGTATTTCCAAATATGCATTTTTCTCCAGGCCTTGCACATCTCGAAACTTCGAACACCCTAAAATCTTCAAATGTTTCAGTTTATTGAGGCATGAGAGGTCTGGTAATGTTTCAATGGATGCGCATCCCCGGATATCCAATTCTTCCAAGTTTTTCAATCTCTCCAGGCCCTTAATTTCGACTAGATTTTGGCAGCCTCCAGCGTTTAAACGTTTCAGATGGGTTAATTGCGACAGGTCCGGTCTTATAAGGGACTGACAGGAACCTATATTTAGCACTTCCAAGTTTTTCAATCTGTCAAGGCCTCGAACTTGAACTAGATCATCATTCACCAGTGCAGCATCTGACCAATAGACAAAACTCAAATCCAAGTATCTCAAAGACTCCACATGTTCAAGGCCGTCAAGGTTGGACAACTTCTTGCATCCAGATACAGTTAGTTTTGCTAAGGATTTTAATGCTTTGAGATCCTTGATTTCTGTCAGCTCACAGCAGCAATGGAGATGTAATTCTAACAAAGATTCCAAACTTGACAAACCTGACAACTGTTTCAACTTATGGCACCCGCTGAAGTAAAGCTTCAATATCCCTGAGGGAAGCTCTGGCATGCATTCCAAGAAACGGCAATACACAACAGTGAGCTCTTTTAGATGAATTAGGTGAGAAAGTTGAGGCAGTGTGTGGTGTTGACAGGTGAGTTCCAGAACTTTTAAATAGCCGGGAAGCTCTGGCAACAACTTTAGATTGTGACAGTAAGTAAAATGAAGGTGTTGAAGAAGAGACAGCTCACTAATGAATTGCGGCATCGATTGAAGCATCTGGCAGCCCTGTAAATCGAGTTTTTCAAGAAGAGAGCTTATAAATTGTTTAGGGAAAGCCGGAAATGCCCGTATGACAAAATAGAAGCATCTTCAATGATACCAACCCATCTACAGGAAATTTCCCTCCCAGACTCTTGCACGATGAGGCATCTTCTTCAAGTTTGTCCAACTCGCCAATAGTAGTGGGCAAATTACTCAATTTCTCACATTCAGCAATGTTCAAAATTTTCAAGTTTTAAAAATGCCCTATGGATGCAGGTAATTCCTTAATGTCCGTACATGACAAGTTCAATTCCGTCAACCATTTCAAATTCCCGATTGACTCGGGGATATGACGGAGAAAACCACCAAAGTTGGGTAAACAAGTGTAGGCACCCCTTGGTAAACTCATATTATTGCATGACAGGCGCTGCAATTTCACAAGAAATCCAATGCCCTCTGGAAGACTATATAATTTGGAGCAACCTCTCATGTCAAGTATCAACAAGTTTACCAGATTTTCAATCGAGTCGGGAAGTCCAACCAATGAGTGCCAACCATAGGCATCGAGCATCTCCAGCTTCTTCAAAGAACCTATAGATGCAGGAATTCCCCTTATAGCCGTCATGCCTATCTTAAGTTCCTTCGGTTCTTCCAATTTGCCAATTTCTCCGGGTAGCTCTCCAAGTTTCTTACATGCCCACAAGTCCAAAGAAACAAGGCCCTTGACTTCTCCAATAGAATGGTCAATTCTCTGCAGATTATGGCATCTTTTAAGGACTAATGTCTCTAACTTTCGAAAAGCTGAGAAAGCAGGAGTAGCTTTTAAACAATGACAATCTGTAAGATTTAAAACTTTCAACTGCTTGGCCACCTGCAAAACAAAATGATTGATAAGTTTTTGCTGAGAACAAGCCATTAAAAACAAAAGACCAGACAAGTTGCTCTTGATCTGACCTTGAGATGATTCCAACCTTCCCAACGTTCTGAAATATCACTCCTTGATAAATCAAGTATAAGTAGTTTTTCTGGACAAAAACTAGTAACCCTGAATGCAGGACATACATTCCACGCGAGCCATCGTAACTCAGGAAGCAAGCGTTTGGAATGTCCAATTAGTTCTGCATCACGCATTTGAAGGAACCTTAAGTTCGGTAGTGTTTCAAATTGTTCAGTGGTGAGTTGACAATGCGAGCTATTTTTCTCGAGACGAAGGGCCTGAATGCGAACTTTTTGAATTCCCTCCACAAATGGTGCATCAAATCAGCTATCAGTGAATCAGATGCTAAGAACATTACTTCCTAACTACTGACCAGTGGGGAGTGCAATGTTTAACCCCAAAACTCTGTATTTTTAGATGTGATAGAAAATGTCTACCATGTATAGACGCTAAGAACATTACTTCCTAATCACATCATGAAGGGCATATATGGTGAATAGTCTCAACTGTGAGGTTTAAAAATTATCCCCATTAGGAGAATTCATGTAAAACTAGAGTCGAACAGCGATAGAGGCAACAATTACCTTATTTCTCTGAAGTACTTCCAAGGCATCCTCATAGACCCACAACCTACTTCGATTGATAGGTGCGTCGTAACTTTCTTGACGAACAATTTCCCTACCAAGGTCTCTAAGTTGGTCATGCATTTTCAGCTCATGATTATCTCCGATTTTTATCGGTGACATAAATCTCAATATTTCAATTCCCATCCCCGGATATAATTCATACGCATCCCACATGCAAGATGCAATGCTTAAGTCAGTTCCAATTAAGAAGCAAGCAATATCCAAAAAAATCTGTTTTTCCTGATAGCTCAAGGCGTCATAACTTATCCTTAACTTCTCTTGTACTTTCATGAGCTGTAGTTTCTTTAACTTCTTTAATGCATCTTGCCAGAATGCTTGTTTTTTCCCACACAAAAATGAACCTACAACCTCGAGAGCCAAGGGAAGCCCTCCGGTTGTCGATACGACCTCATGAGAGAGAGACTCAAATTCACACGGAGGAGAGCCCCTTCGGAAAGCATGTCTACTAAATAGGATCAAAGATTGATACATGTCAATTTCCTTGAGTTCGTACCGGCAATTCACCCAAGCATCATCAAGAACATACCTCATTCTCGTAGTAATTATTATCCTAATTCCCACCTCAAACCAGTCACGTTTTCCAACCAAAGCTTTTAGTTGATCCTTATCATCAACATCATCTAGAAGAATTAGGACTTTCTTGCATTTAAATCTAGATCCCATGATCCTAATTCCTTCATCCATATTAGAAACATGATCCTTCATCCCCAGTATATCATGCATTAATTGATTTTGCAAGCACAAAATGCCCTTGCACCGCGAGGCTTCTCGATATCTGCAATGAAACTCCGATCTTGAAATTGGTCAAAGAGCTTATTATAGATGACCTTGGCTAGAGTTGTTTTACCGATACCTCCCATTCCATGAATACCAACAATCTGGGTAGCACTGGGCTTACCATTGAGCAACCTCAAAACATCCTCCACAGCATTATCAATTCCGACAAGTTGTTCAGGAACGACTAGCTGAAAGGCCTTCTTTAACTCGCTCAAAATTGTCCTGACGACCATTCTCACCAATTCTCCTTCGCGGCTGTTTGCAAAGCATTCGAGCTAAAATGCATTACAACAACAATCCTATCCAGTTATATCTCATTATTTCAACACTACAGCAAATGGAAATGAAAAGAGCAAACGCAAGTAGCGAATACACCGACTCTATAGCCTCCTCTACAAACAAGATTAATTCCGAAACGCAATAGAAAATTGACTAAACAGGTAAAGAAAATTGAAAAGCGGAACAATCTGTTCTCTGAATTACGATTATTAAATCGAAAGAATATCAAAAGTCTAAAGTTTACTCTTCTCAAGATCCTTTTATACGGTGTTAACCCTAATTACAATAGAAAATGCAAAATTACGAAAACACCATTAAAATTACGAAAATTGCCTAAAACAAATAAAAAAATGCCTAAAAACCTATATAAACGAGTTTGAAATGCAAAAAAACGATGTCAACCACGGCATAGCCGTGTGTATTGATCAGCGGCTCAGTTCCATGCAGTCAACCGAATTTTAGCCCATTTCGAATTTGCGAGCGCTAAGTGCGTCAAAGATTCTACTAAACGAAAGTAAACGAGATTTTGACGGAAAAAGACATACCCGTTAGCAGTTATCTCCGATTCCCATCCCTTTAGGGAAGCCGCTTCTTCGAGTGCTTGTTTCCAATTTGCAACGTCTTCCTCGGAATACCCCAAATTAAACGGGAGAAAGCCTCCCCAAAGCTCCCTTTTTGGCATCGCAGATCGGCTGGTTTAACCCGGTAAAATATAGGCAAAACAACGTGCCCGGGTCCCTTCATGCACTGTGCCATCTGAACGAGCTCTTGAAGACATCATTTGCTCGAAGCGTAGTTCCGAGAGAGAACCGGGATCGAGATCTTAGTGTTCTTAATGGCTTGAAGAAGTTTGGTGCCGATGTCCTCACCTACACAAAGGTCGTCCTCGTCTTTGAACACGTGGATTCCAGCATCAACGAGGCCGTTGTAGAGGTGATCCACGAAGGTTTTGCGAGTATCCTTGCCGCTGAAGCTCAAGAACACGTCGTAGTT
The DNA here is from genome assembly GCA_028455895.1 of Rhodomyrtus tomentosa. NCBI lineage: Eukaryota > Viridiplantae > Streptophyta > Magnoliopsida > Myrtales > Myrtaceae > Rhodomyrtus > Rhodomyrtus tomentosa. The sequence goes on from JAPCWY010000004.1 coordinate 42,560,107, forward strand.
GTTACTTCCTATCGGAGTGGAGGGCGAATCAGATGCACTGGCATCTGCTTTCCGTGGCGCACTCTTTTTGTTGTTCTTGACAAAATTGCCAGCGGGCACAGTGACACCTTTCATTTTCACTTCTTCAAGACTTCAAGACGATGAGCCTGCAGAGTTGAGGTTTCTGCAGTTTATACTTCAAGATTGCATATCGATCAACAGGGAAGAAAGAGACACGTCGGGTGAAGAGGCTCGACCGGTGAAGTGGGCAGCTTTGTCTTTTGCGTAGTTATGATACAGCTGTGGCTTGGCAATGAACTAAGTTAATTGACCTCGACTTAACAAGATGCTGGGTCGTCGCGTTTTAGGCATTATCCGGCGAACAACCATCGTTTGAATTGAACATTGACCTTCACATGAGCCACTCTGTGAAGGTGCCCGTTCATAACATGTACAGGCTGGCAATTTTTCCCAAAAACTAAAATAGCGACAATCAACATGCATTTCACTATGGATAGAATCATAGAGTTCAACAAAAAGAGAGGGGAAAAAAAAGGTTCCGGACATTACGGAGGATTGAATTGGTAGGCGTCCCTCGGTAGCGACGAGAACACTACGCATCTAAGGAAAAAGAAAGGGCTGTGATTGGTGTTTAGTAGGCGTGACTTTTCTTACACTCTGAGAGTATTTTAACGAGATGAGGGTAAATTAATGACGAGTCTAATTCTAAACCAATATTATTTGATAGCATATAATTGGGTTAATACCATGAAATAACCCCAAACTACTATGTTTGTGACAAATTTATTGCAAGTTATTTTCTTTATCACAAAAAAAAAAATCAAAATTGGTACACATGTGATAAATTTATTATAAATTATTTTTTAATAACTAAAAAATCATAAACTAGTACATTAATGATAAATTTACATCAAACTGATACACTTGTGATAAATTTATCATCCGTTAATTTTCGTTAAATTTTACCTTCAAATGATCAAGTTAGAAGACACATGATAGTTGACGAATGTACCCATTTAAGGTTTTCACCCTTTATTTCTCACGAGTGTATCAATTTAGGATTTTTCGTGGTAATAACTTAAATTAACGAAATTAAATGGAAGATAAATTTATCACAAATATAACAGTTTGAGATAAATCTATCATAGATATTCCATTTTAAGGTTTTGATGGTTAAAAAAAAAGTTTGAGATAAATTTGTCACGGTATATACTAATTTGGAGTTTTAGTAGTCAAAAAAGTAGTTTTCAATAAATTTGTAACAAATGTACTAATTTAGAGTTTTTTATGGTAAAAAAAATAATATCAAGTAAATTTATCGTACATGTATGGATTTGAAATTTTTTGGTGATATAAACCGGTATGATTTCAAACGACCACCGCACCATGCGACAAACAGATTTTATATGAAAGCGTGGCCGTCGTCGTCGGCCCCACCAGTGGACATTACATTCTCTCTCTTTAGAATTAGCAATTTGTCGTTTGGGTGAACGTAGACCGAGCTTCACATTCCATTCAGGCGATTATGTTTCTGGATTGATAATTTCAGGTATTCAAACATGCCCCCTTCAACTACAAAGGCAAAAACTTTGGTTCCACTGAAGTAGAGAAATTAGAACATTTCAAGAGAAAGTTAAGATAGATGTCACTACTTTACATATCATCTATTCTACATAAGAATGAAAGAGAGTTGTCGCCTAGTTTGGGGGACGCAAGGACAACGTTCCTAGAAATGATTGTGTGTGTATATAGATGTTGTCCTCTAAGAGGGTAAAAGTTCATATATTAATATTGTTGTCGCCTATAACCAGGACTTGATGTTCGTATAGGAAAATTAAGTTGATAGACAAATCTGAAAATAATCGCAAACGAATAATCTGAATGCAGATGAATGATCCGAGCCCAACAAATTCACGTTGTGTCCTTAAAATAAATTTATCTTCTCAATCGGTATCTAAGGTTCTTGGACAATTGCCTTCTAAGATAGAACGGATCGTCTTTCCTCGAAAGAGGTACTTGTTTTAGAGGAAACCTTCAAAAGTAACTTTGCGGAATAATTACACACACTAACGAATATGAAGGATGAATGACTAAAATGGCAGTAGTCTCTAATGCGACGGTCAATGTTTTACATTTATAGAGAGTGAAACGAAGAGTTACGAAGTCATATGGTTTCGTCGAAAGAGTTCATCGACGAAACGTCACGAAATCGTATGATTTCGTAGATTAAAGGTTACAAACCAAAACAACTTTTCATTTCTCGTTCAACTTATTATGGGACTTCGAAACCAAAGTTCCAATAATCTCCTACATGAATGAGAAGTTTAATTATCAAAACTCTCCATGAATGCATGACATGCAATGTGCGAATATTCCAAGAGAGAACGTTACATTGAGATAAGTAGCATGAGACTTTGAACTTTCCCTAGTTAGATCTATCGGACTTACTTAGTCAATCAGTAGGCTTGATGTCTTTGAATTGTCGACCTTTAGTGTAAGCCTAGACAATATAAATCACACAACTATCTCTCGAACAAAGCTGGTTCTCACTATTGTGTTTGTTTTGACCATGAACAACACCTGGTCTCATGAGTGCTTTAGAGAATTCGGCCTTTCAAATTCTCACAGAAGTGACCATCACTTCACACTCACATAGGTTATTTCTGAATATATAGCATATCATATACCCAATTCAGAATCATTAAAAACTTACGTTTAACCTCCACATCTAGTACTATTTCTATACGATAGGCCTTAAACCCATTCCCCTTGATATTTCCACAACCATATCTCTAGTTAGGCCTTTTGTTAAGGGATCAACAACATTATCTTTTGACTTCACATAGTCAATCTTGATAATTTCACTAGAGAATAGTTGTCTTACAGTATCATGTCTTCGACGTATATGTCGAGACTTATCGTTATGCATAATATTCATTGCCCCCACATTTTGAAATAATTCTTGAAATCTTTTCAAGACGGTGGTAACTTTTCAATAAGAGCAGCCATTTGAAGTGATTCACTTAGAAACATACCTTCAGCATAAATGCCATACATGATCACTTGAAATTCCTGAACTTGACTTAAGACAGTTGTGAGATCAATCATTTTGAAGTCCAGAATTTTTTCAAATTTAAAGTCGTGAGATAGAACAACTTCTTATGTTGCCATATCTTGAAATCAGTCTCATTGAACTTTTCTGTCTTCTTTCCATGAGTCGGAATAAACGCAGTAGACATCATCGATGTTGAAGTCATTTCCGAAACCGAATCGAAAAACCCAAAATACTCTTGAAAAAATACACGTACATAGGGTTTCATATGCATTTTTCCATCCACAAACGACTCAAACATGTAATATTATTATACCACAATATAGAGCATCTTCATATGAACTCAACGCCATAGACCACGCTCCGATCGGAGCTAAAACGCGCAGCTACAAGCGTCGGCGCGTGAGATGTACACGCTATACGTACTCAGCACGTGCATGAGGCTCGACAGGTTCAAAAATCAGTCTAATTGGTTGACCGTTCCAACTCCTAACTAGTCAGATCAGTCAATAATGTCTGACCATGCACCGGTCCGAACAGTCCACCTTCGATCAGCTAAGCCGGTTAACAGTCATCCAGGTCAGGTCAACAAACAGGTCGGTTAATGGTCAAATGGGTTGGGTTTAATCCTGACCATGGTTTGATGATGTCATCGGATGACGTCATCAATGACCGATAGACGTAACGCTTCACGCATCAGGTGCGTGATGCCCATGCGCACGTTTGTTGCTAGCGCATGCGGCGCACGCGTGTCCTTCCGATAGCCATAGGTGGCCGGCGACCACTCAAAATGGCCGTGTTGACGATACCTATTTGAGTTCATGATTTTTTTTTAAAAAATTCACAGAATAAAAACACATGAAAATGGCATGAACAGTAACGTTTGCCGGTAATCATAGTGCACTACCCCCGCCGAGGCGCGTGTGGCTGTGCGACGATTTTCGACGTCCCCTGGATGCGTGTGAACACTCATTTTTCTAGTATCAACAAGACAAATCTGAATATGCAATCAAATATAATTTTCATCGGAAGAAACTAATAATAATATGCCAGAACAGAATACATATAACAAAAATAACTATACGAACCAAGTACAGAAAATCATGAAATTTGTCTTAAGATTGTTGTCCTCTAAGAGGGTAGAAGTTCGTATATTAAGATTGTTGTCGTCTATTAATAGGACTTGATGTTCATATAGGAAAATTAGATTGATAGACAAACTTGAAATCAATCGCAAACGAGTAATCTAAATGCAGAAGAATAATCCGAGCCCAACGAATTCACATTATGTCCTTAAGACAAATTTATCCCCTCAATCGATACCAAGTTTCTTGGACAATTGCCTCCCGAGATAAAACAGATCACCTTTCCTCGAAAGCGGTACTTATTTCAGAGGAAACCTTCGAACGCAACTTGACAGAATAATCGCACACACTAACGAAAATGAAGAATGAATAACTAAAATGGCAGTAGTCTCTAATGCGACGACCAATGCTTTATATTTATAGAGATTGAAGCGAAGAGTCACGAAGTCACGTGGTTTCGTCGAAAGAGTTCGTCGACGAAAAGGCACGATGTCGTCGAAAGGATTGGATGAAACGTCACGAAGTCATATGATTTCGACGAAATGTTAAGAAGTTGTATGGTCTCGTTGATTAAAGATTACGAACCGAAACAACTCTTCATTTCTCATTCACTTCTTATGAGACTTTGAGACCAAAGTTCTAACAATTAATGGCAAATCTCGACATGTCTTAAAATTGTTGTTCTCTAAGAGCATAGAAGTTCGTATATTAAGATTGTTGTCGACTATAAGCATGACTTGATGTTCGTATAGGAATGTTAGATTGACAGATAAACCCGAAACCGATCGCAAACGAGTAATCTAAATGCTGATGAATGATCCAAACTCAACGAATTCACGTTGTGTCCTTAAGACAAATTTGTCCCTTCAATTGGTACTCAAGGTTCTTGGACAATTGCCTCCTAGGATAGAACGGATCGCCTTTTCTCCAAAGCGATACTTGTTTCAGAGGAAACCTTCGAACGCAATTTGGCGGAATAATCGCATACACTAACGAATATGAAGAGTGGATGACTAAAATGGCAGTAGTCTCTAATGCGAAAGTCAATACTTTACATTTTTAGAGAATGAAGCGAAAAGTCATGAAGTCATATGGTTTCGTCGAAAGAGTTCATCAATGAAAAGTCATGATTTCATCGAAAGGATTCGACAAAACATCACAAAGTCATACGGTTTCGACGAAACGTTACGAAGTTATATGGTTTTGTCGATGAAGGGTTACAAACTAAAACAACTCTTCATTTCTCATTCAACTTCTTATGAGACTTTGAGGCCAAAGTTTCAACAATTAATGGTAAATCTCGACATGTCTTAAGATTGTGTCCTCTAAGAGGGCAGATGTTAGTATATTAAGATTGTTGTCACCTATGAGCAGGACTTGACGTTCGCATAGAAAAATTAGGTTGATAGATAAACCCGAAACCAATAGCAAACGAGTAATCCGAATCTAAATGAATAATCCGAGCCTAACGAGTTCATGTTTTGTCCTTAAGATAAATTTGTCCTCTCAATCGGTACCTAAAGTTCTTGAACAATTGCCTCTCAGGATAGAACGGATCACCTTTTGATGTGGATATTGAACCATATCAAGGAGGAGGTGCTAGGGACCCATTGATCTATCAGATTGGTCAAATTACTCGAGCAAGGGCGAGAGAATTCAACCAAAATGTCGGCGTCATGGTTTAAGATCTTTAAAGTGGAGGTGATCTTGATTCGACAATTGAAGATTTTGAAACTCCTTAGCACAACACGATTTACACTTAGCCTCGTGAATTCTGAATGGATTTAGGGCTAACGAGTTTCGAATGGACTCAAATTTGGTCGGCTAAAGTGAAATGGCGTCTGATCAATACTCATGGCCTATGGCCATGAACTGCGATGGATTTCGACCATTCAACATTGTTTAGATGGACTTTTAGGCTTTTTTTTCTATTTTTAGGAGATTTTTTTTATTAATTAAGGTTATTTTCGTCTTTTTGCCATTTTAGGTTTAACACCATATATAAGTGTGCTTATGAGTTTTTGAGAGGTAAGATTGATTCAGAATTTTATACAGAGAGGTTTTCTCTTCTTCGAGTTCTCTCGAGGATTGGATCTTATCAAAGTTTCCTTGTGGCGATCGATCAACTTATCGAGCACGATCGCGGATTTTCTTGTTCGTGACGTCTACAGCGTGGATTGATTGACACAGGTTCGTCAACAGGTCACGCTCATACCAAGGTTACCAATCACAGGTTCGATTGAGGGTCGAGGTTCGCAATTCGCAATTCGCAATCCCTGGATCTTCGTAGAACGATAAGTTTCCGTAGCGATTCACATCATCTAGTATCAGAGCTGTTTTTACAAGGTCTAGTTATCTTACTTTTACTGATTTTACTTCATCAATCTAGGGTTTATAGAATTGGAGATTCGTTATTAATCGAATTAGAGTTCTAAATTGTTCTTTCCGCGATATAAATTTTGATTTAGAGTTTTTCGATCCTAGTTGTTTTGATTGTATTGAGTTCGTAAAAAAAAAAAGAGTTTCGGCAAAAAAAAAATTCAGTTAAAAAAAAGAAAAAAAAGGCATCGGTAAAAAAAAATCGAACAAAAAAAATAAAAAAAATTGAAAAAAAGGCTAAAAAATCAAGAGGACGACTCATATCTTTATTATTATTATTATTATTATTAGTTGGACCGAATAGAGGGGGGAAAAAGGTAGCATAAATTGAATTTGAATTCAAATCTAACAAAAGTTGCTGAATTGAGTAGTATATTGCTGAATTGATCTTGTTTGGTAGTTTAGTCGATTGTTTTGAAAAGCTTGTGAGACTAGAATTCTAGTTTAATAAAGAGCTTGAAAGAAAAACGAGAGAAAAAAAGACAAGAGTGTGTGAGTTTAATTGAGGAAAGAAAAAACCTAAATTGAATTAAACACGAGGGGAGTGATAAATATCTTGAGCGAAACACGTGAGAGAGCGTGGTGAGATTTTTTTTACTTCTAACGTCATCTTGCAGGTTTAGACAAAAAAATCATGTCAATCCAGAGAATCGTAAATCAAAGGGAGGATGGTACCAATCTAAGGGATAATGCGATTTTAGCAGGTATCTAGTAGTTGAGCTTACAACTTGAAGCACTAAGCAACTGAGTTGTGAGGTGTGAGACGAGGCTTGACGGTTATCGAGAGCAACCATGAGGGAGGCCACAAAATCAGCGAGATGAGCCTAGGGCATAACCCATATGACAGGGGCAATTTGACGATGAATATGAGTCAGAAACAGAAGATGACCGAGATGGCAAGTTTGGGAGGAGAAATAGACGCCGAGAGTTCAGACATCGAGAAGATGATGAGCTTAGTAATATCAAGATGAAGATTCCATCTTTCCAAGAAAAGAATGATCCTGATGCATATCTAGAATGGGAGAAATAAATGGAGATGGTATTTGACTGTCAGCGATATTCGGAGATCAAAAAAGGTAAAAGTTGCAGCTGTTGAATTTACTGATTATGCTATAATTTGGTGAGATCAGCTTATGAATGGCAGGAGACGCAATGGTGAGAGACCAGTAGAAACGTGGGATGAAATGAAAGTAGTGATGAGGAGGCACTTCATACCAAGTCATTACCACAGAGACTTATTCCATAAACTGCAAAATCTCACACAAGGTAACAAGAGCGTGAAAAAGTACCATAAAGAGATAGAGATTGTCATGATTCGTGCTAATGTAGTAGAGGACCGTGAAGCTACTATGTCACGATTCTTATGTAGTTTGAGCCGATATACAGCAAGAGTGGTAGAACTGCAACATCATATCGAGTTGGAGGAATTTGTGGACAAAGCTATCAAAGTAGAGAGGCAATTAAAGTTGGACCGAAATTATAAGAGTGGTGGAAGTTCAAGCTCGAATTGGAAACCCAATTGGAAGAGAGATGAGAAGTCGAACTAGAAGGGAAACAACACCAAGATCGAAACTTCAAAGGAGAAGGAGAAAGATGGCAGAGTTGGTTTGAATCTGGCTTCAGGTAAAACTAAAAATCCTAACACTAGAACTCATAAAATTAAATATTTCAAGTGTTTAGGCAGGGGTCATATGGCGAATCAATGCCCTAATAGGAGGGCGATGATAATGACTAGACCTGGAAATGTTCAATCTGAAAGTGACAGGGAGGAAGAGGATGATGTCATGCCGCCGTTGGAGGACTGCAGCGATGTCAAGATGCCAGTCAATGGTGAATTAATGATGGTTAGATGTTCTCTTAGCATGAAGTCAATGAGGAGGAGCATCCCCAGCAACATGATAACTTGCTCCATACAAGATGCTTGGTAAATGGTAAGATTTGTAGTTTAATTGTTGATGGAGATAGTTGTACAAATATGGCAAGTTGTACTATGGTGGAGAAACTAGGATTAAAGACTACAAAGCACCCTAAACCATATAGACTCCAGTACTTAAAAGATAGTGGTGAAGCGAAAGTGTCAAAGTAAGTCATAATTCCATTTGAGATAGGGCGATATAAGGATGAGGTGGTGTGTGGTGTTGTACCTACGCAAGCGGGACATCTTTTACTTAGTAGACCATGGTAGTATGATCAAAGGGTACATCATGATGGGTACACTAACCGATATTCATTGGCGATGAATCAGAAGACTTACACTTTAGTGCCAATGACACCTACCGAGGTATATGAAGATCAATTGACACTACATCGTGAGGCTGAGAAAGAGAGAAAAAGTGAGAAAACTGAGAGCTTGCATGGAGAGTTTGAGACGCAAGGAAAAGGAAAGATTGAGAAAAATAGAGTGGTAAAAGCTGAGGGAAAAGCAGAGAGAAAAGAAAAAAGAGAAAAGAATTTCTATGCAAGATCTAGCGAAGTGAGAAGAACTTTGGTTCTGGACTGATCGATGCTTGTACTTTTGTACAATGAGGCATTGTTTACTACTAACGATCTTGATCCAAGTTTGCCTAATTCTGTCGTGTTTTTATTGCAAGAATTTGAAGATGTATTTCCTAATGAGGTTCCTAAAGATTTACCACCGAATCGAGACATAGAGCATCAATCGACTTGATACCTGGTGCGCCATTACGTAACCGACCAGCATATCGAAGTAATCCCGTGGAGACAAAAGAATTTCAGAGGCAAGTTAGTGAATTACTGAAACAAGAATATGTACGAGAAAGCCTTAACCTGTGTGTTGTTCTTGTTTTGTTAGTGCCAAAGAAGGATGAGACTTGGCAAATGTGTGTTGATTGACGAGCAATCAACAATATTACGGTAAAGTATCGACATCCTATTTCTAGAGTAGATGACATGTTAGATGAGTTACATGGAGCTTGCATATTTACTAAAATTGATCTGAAATGTGGTTATCATTATGTTAGAATGAAAGAAGAGGATGAATGGAAAACTGCATTTAAGACCAAGTATTAGTTATAAGAGTGGTTAGTCATGTCATTTGGTTTAACTAATGCACCTAATACTTCCATGTGACTTATGAACCATGTTTTGCGTGCTTTTATTGGTCGATTTGTGGTTATCTATTTTGATGATATTTTGATATATAGTCGAAACCTTGATGACCATATTGAACATGTGCGAGCTGTTTTACAGGTTTTAAGGGCCGAACAACTATATGCTAATCTGAAGAAGTGCTTTTTTGTGACTAACAAATTAGTATTTCTAGGGTTTGTTGTTAGTGCTGATGGAATACAAGTTGACGAAGAAAATGTGAAAGCTATCCGAGAATGGCTGACACCTAAAACTGTAAGAGAGGTACGCAGCTTTCATGACTTAGCTAGTTTCTATCACAGATTTGTGAAGAATTTCAGCACCATCGCCGCACCTTTAGACGAGGTCATCAAGAAGTACATGGGTTTCACGTGGGGAGAAGAGCAAAAGAGAGCATTCAATCTGTTGAAGGATAAGCTAACTAATCCCCCTTTGTTATGTTTATCAAATTTCAGTGCTACTTTTGATATAGAATGCGATGCTTCTGGTACATGAATTGGAGCTATGTTGATGCAAGAAGGACGTCCCATAGCTTATTTCAGCGAGAAGTTAAGTGGAGCAACATTGAATTATCCAACTTACGATAAGGGGATGTACGCTTTAGGGCAAGCTTTAAAGACTTGACAACATTATCTATGGCCAAAGAAGTTTTTGATCAACACTGACTACGAGACATTAAAGTACTTGAGGGATAGCAAAAGTTGAACAAAAGACATACCAAATGGATGGACTTCATCCAGACTTTACCATATGTGATCAAGTACAAGAAAGATAAGGAAAATGTAGTAGCTGATGTACTTACTAGAAGGTATGCAATTATAACTACTCTAGGGGCAAAGTGTTTAGGTTTTAAGCATACCAAAGAATTATATACTGATGATGATGACTTTGGAAAAATGTTTGAAACTTATGAGCATGCTGAGTTTGAAAAATTCTATAGGCATGATGGATTTTTTTTTTTAAATAAGCTGTGTTTACCTAGATGCTCTTTGCCAGAGTTGTTGATGCGAGAGACGCATAGTGGTGGTTTAATGGAGCATTTTGGCATTAGCAAAACTTTTGCTGCACGAACACTTTTATTGGCCACACATGAAGTGAAATATCATACGTGTTTGTGAGAGATGCATTACATGCAAGCAAGCTAAGTCTACAACTAAACCATATGGTCTGTATACACCTTTACCTATCCCGACGCATCCTTGGGTTGATATTTCTATGGATTTCGTGTTAGAATTGCCTAAATCTAAGCATGGTAGAGATTCTATTTAAGTGGTTGTAGATCGATTTTCAAAGATGACTCATTTATACTCTATCATAAATCTGATGATGCACAACATATTGCTGATTTGTTCTTTCGTGAGATTGTGCATTTACATGGCATGCCTAGGTCCATTGTTTCTGATCGTGATACTAAATTTCTTAGCTACTTTTGAAAGATGTTGTGGAAGAAATTAAGTCACAACTTTTATTCTCTACTACTTGTCATCCACAAACTGATGGTCAAACAAAAGTAGTTAATAGAACTCTAGGAACATTATTGCGTGCTATCATTAAAAAGACATTAAGTTTTGGGAATATTGTTTACCACATGTTGAGTTTGCATATAATTGGAGCGTGCATTCTGCTACTAAATTCACACCTTTTGAGGTTGTCTATGATTTTAATCCGTTAACTCCATTAGATTTAACCCATTTGCCTGTTGATGAACTTGTGGATTTAGATAGTACTAAGAAGGCCGAATTTGTGAAGACATTGCATGAAAAGACGTAGTTGAATATTGAGCACAAGACAGAGCAATATGCAAAGCAGGCTAACAAAGACCGTAATAAAGCAGTGTTTGAACTCGATGATTGGGTTTGGATTCATATGCGCACGGAGCGTTTTCCTGAGCAGCAATGTTCTAAATTATTACCACGAGGGGATGGACCATTCATGGTGCTGGAGAGGATCAACGACAATGCCTATAAGCTTGATCTTCGAGGTGAGTATGATATTAGTGCTACTTTTAATGGTACTGACTTAACTTTTTTCGATGCAGGTGATGATTTGAGGGCAAATCCTTTGCACGGAAGAGGGAATGATGTGGACATTGAACCATATCGAGGAGGAGGTGCTAGGGACTCGTTGTTCTATCCGCTTGGTCCAATTACTCGAGCAAGGGTAAGGGAATTCAAACAAGCAGTCGGCATCATAGTTCAAGATCTTTAGAGTGGAGTTGATCTTGATTCGAGAATTGAAAATTCTGAAACTTCTTGGTGTAACACGATTACACTTAGCCTCGTGAATTCTGAATGGATTTAGGGTAACGGGTTCCGAATGGGCACAAATTTGGTCGACTCAAGCGAAATAGCGTCTCGATCAATACTCATGGCCTATGGCCATGTTCTGCGATGGATTTAGGCCATTCGGCATACTTTAGATGGACTTTTAGGCCTTTTTCTATTTTTAGGTGATTTTTTTATTAATTAAGGTTATTTTCATCTTTTTGCCCTTTTAGGTTTAGCACCATGTATGAGGGCGCTTCTAAGCTTCTAAGAGGTAAGATTGATTCAGAATTTTATGCAGAGAGATTTTCTCTTTTTCGAGTTCTCTTGAGAACTAGATCTTATCAAAGTTTCCTTGTAGCGATTGATCGACTTATCGAGCAAGATCGCAGATTTTCTTGTTCGTGGCGTCTATAGCGTAGATTGGTTGACACAGGTTAGTTAACAGGTCACGCTCATACCGAGGTTACCAATCACAGGTTTGATTGGGGGTCGAGATTCGCAATTCGCAACCCTTGGATTTTCGTAGAATGATCAGTTTCCGCAGCGATTTACATCACCTTTCCTCAAAAGCGATACTTGTTTCATAGGAAACCTTCGAACACAACTTGACGAAATAATCACACACACTAACGAATATGAAGAATGAATGACTAAAATGGTAGTATTCTCTAATGCGACGGTCAATGATTTACATTTATAGAGACTGAAGAAGAGTCATGAAGTCATATGGTTTCGTCGAAAGAATTCTTCGATGAAACGTCACGAAGTCGTACGGTTTCGATGAAACGTCACGAAGTCGTACGGTTTCGATGAAACGTCACGAAGTCGTACGGTTTCGATGAAACGTCACGAAGTCGTACGGTTTCGATGAAACGTCACGAAGTCGTATGGTTTCATCGATTAAGGGTTACAAACTGAAACAACTCTTCATTTTTAGATTAAATATACATGAAGTGCCATAAGTTGTGTCCTCATGCTCTAACTTTCAGTCGTTGATTTCTTTAGCTACTTGTTTAGCTCTTTAGCTGATGTTGTGGTGGCCATCTCTTGGCCTCTAGATTAGGCATTTATACTCTGATAATGTATCTTACGCCGGTTCACCGTTAAACCCATTCTGGCATCTTCATGCTATTATTGGTTCATGGCTTTTGTGCTCGGTTCCTCTTTTGTACCTAGTGATTGAAAAGTATATACAAACGTACCTTACCAAAAAAAAAGTGTCATACGTTGTGTACAGAGCTCACTTTAGTGCCAAAACTTTCAAATCGATCACTTTAGTGTTAAGTTTTTGTAATTTCCATCACTTAAGTGCCAACTTATTTTAAAAATAATCATTTCAGTACCAAGTTCGATGAGTCACGTTAGCTCAAATAATAATAATAAAAAATACACGTGTCAAATTTTCGGCGAGACACGTCAGCTTAAATCGAAGTTGGCACTAAAGTAATCGTTTTTAAGAGAAATTGACAATTCAGTGATCGAAGTTACAACTTATAGCACTTGTGATGTACTTAAACCTTTCATTTCTCATTCAATTTTTTATGGGATTTTGAGACGAAAATTCCAACAATAGAGACGGCCATCTAATTCCACAGCAAAGCATTTACAGACTTTGAAGCAGGACGCTCTTGGTTGTTCCAATTACAAGGCTTCATTCTCGATGAGTTGAAGCCATTTCTAGACAAGTCCCAGCTACTCCAACGAGGGTTTCTGATCCTGAAGCGGTTAGCTCCAAGTGGAGTGCACTGCAAATCTCTGCCTTCCGCTACATCCATCGAGTTTCGAACTTTGGACAACAGGGCTGTTTTCATTCCTACGACGGGACAGTTCCTGTTCATGAAGTCCGACGCGATGCAATCGGCTTAAAGAACGTCCCTGTTGCAACACGATTCCTACCGGAGTTTCCACCATACAGGATCAAGGCCATAAATCCACCACCAGATTGAGCAACTATGTATTAGCATCTCAATCGATGAACACAGTTGAGTATAGATCCATGGAAATTCATCATCTCAACACCGGCGTCCGGGATTTGAGAAATGTAAAAATCTGATGATGGTGCAACCAGTGGCGTATTAATCCATGACAGAATAAGTGGTCATAAGCTTCTAAAAATGCAATCAAAACCACATAAGATATGAGTAGTTGCCATGATCAATCAATTGTTAAAAGTGCTATTCCACAAAGGTATTCAACAGGGGTTATATATATCGAGTCTCTGCTAGCTAATAGCTTAAGCTTTTGGGTGGATGAAGTTCTTTTTAGTATGCATGAACGAATGAAACACATAATAAACATCCTGTGCTCTAGGAAACCAACCTTAATAGAACTTGGAAAAAGGTAGTCGCAATATACTTCAACGACATTCTTATCTATTTTCATTCCCACCAGGATCACAAGCCAGATGATGCTGAACCATTGCATTCACTTAGCCGATCAATTTCCCCGATATTCCTTAAGAATACACGGAAAACAATAAGACATCGGCATGAAAAACCCCATGCCAAATTGAAATTACTATTTTGAAGTAGGTACTTTCAACTGAATATGATACTTTACCTACGATATTTGCATTTACTAGGAAAGAAGGATAATCTCCAGAATCTGATCTCTGTCATGCTGCAGTCATGCAAATATTCTCCATAATTCTACATGAGGCATATGTGTTCTCCATCATCCTGGTATTTCTTTGTGTAAATGATAATCAAAGAACATGATTTATCCCTTACCCAAAATTTTTTTTCCTTACCCAAAAAAAAAAAGAACATGATTTATCTCATCAGGATTCAAAGACATGCATCAAACTATTGTACAAATTATAGTAAGAGAATATGACTACTATCTTCCAAGTCAATTTGCAATCCCAATATTGCCAACGAGCTATTCCTATGTTAAGATTACAGTTGTAGTTGGAAGTCCTCGCTTCTGATGCAGTATCAATGAAGCTCTCCGCAGAAGTAAAAATCATATGCACAGCTCCTCTCACTTCATTCAGTGCCATAAACAGCTGGATGATACCCGAGCTCTGAAGATTTTTTTGTCCCCGCCTAGCCAAAAAAGGTGCACATTTCCGGCCGAAACCACAACTGTTATTGCAGGATTGAATTTCCAATTCTGCTCAGGGGCAGCTGCAACAAAACATCCTGATTTGAGCAGTAGTTCAAGAAAAGATGGCATTTAAAGATCTAGATCAACTCTCAAACGTTCAAGGGCTGAAGCAAATCACCTTTCTAGCTCCGCATTGATTACTTGTCATTTTATCCAAAAGTCATGAAAGCAACGCGGTCGATTTAAGGACTTTCTCCCTACGTCTGGTTTGGATCTGACACTGTTAACCACCAATACATTGAACATCCTCTGTTTGTTCAAAGCCTCTGAGGCATAGGCAATGTCATCATCAAACAATGACCGAACTGATGGAAGAAATTGCGACCGGTATAGAGGTAAAATTTGCAAGATGATTAATAGATGCAAGAAGTAAAACAAGGAAAGACTCCATGATTTCTACCGTTGATAATTGTACTTTCAGCATTATCAAGGCCTTATATCTACCTTCAGAGAGAGCAATCTTCATCTTGACATTAATGTACCGGCTTTGAGAAAATGCAATACATGTTTGTGGTACCTTCACTGCCTATGTCCATGAAAAAATAATGAATCACTAAAATGAAATTAATATATAATCACGTATGCACGAGCAGTTTCCAGAATCCATCAGACAGTGAATTTCTTTTCTTCATCCTCCTGCATAAATGGGGCGACCACATAGTAAAAGAAAACCAACTTTGATTGAAGTAGGAGAAAAGTATTACTTCCACGAGCTCAGATGTTGAGGATGAAGAATCTCTTACCATTTGACTGAAGACATCTAATATACTTTAGGAGTCATCCTGATCTTCTCTACTGTCATCATAACCCCAATCATATCACGTCAAAAAAAAAAAAAAAAAAAAAAATCCTCAACTCAATGTTTTCGGTGTTGCTCCCCTCAAATTGTATTCCAGTTCTATCAAATCCGAAACCTCACTTTAGCATGTAAACATTAGTAAGTTTTTTGCTGCTCTTTCCCTCTGAAATTAAGCATCCAGTACTGTCTGATGATCTGTCAGGTGCTGAAGAGTCGTGATTTGTGGTTGGCACCCATCCCTCTCAAACGTTCCAGGGATTCTATCTTATCATGGAAGCGAATTTCAATTAACCTTTGGCAATTATTAACAATCAATTGCCTCAGATGCTCTGACTTTGAAAGGTTCAGTCGTTCAATGTGTTTGCGCTCAGAGATATTCAACACTTCCAGGGATCCCAATTTTTCAAGGCCTCCTATCACATGGAGATTATCCGCCTTTTGATCATCATAGCTTTGCTGGTCCAAGTATCTCAACGACTCTAAGTCTTCAAAGTCATTGAGGTTGGACAACTCTGTGCTTATGGAGACATTGAACTTTCTCAGGGATTCTAAAGCTTCCAGACCATCCAATTCTGTCAGCCCATAGCATTGCAAGAGCTCTAACTCCAACAAGGATTTCCACCCGGGAAGAATCGACAATCTTTCCAATTTGGGACATTTACAAACACGGAGCTTCCGTATGCAGGAGGGAAGCTCTGGGATGCTTTGAAGAGACATGCAAGAGTGAAGGTTGAGCTCCATTAGACAACTCAGCTCAGAAAGCGACGGAAGCGTGGCGCTCAGACAGGAGAGCTGCAGGGATGATAAGCTGGGAGGAGGTTTTGGCAGTGACTGAAGCTCACTACAGTAGAGTAAATCCAGGTGTTGGAGATCAGAAAGCTCGTGAAGTTCGAGAGTAGGAAGTTCAACAGAGCTTTCTAGCAAGCGAGAAATTTTTGCACTACCCAAACAAAGAGTGCTTAGGGAAGACAATCCACCTTTATCAAGAAGAATTTCTCCTTTCAGTTTATGGCAGCAAGAGGCATCTAACTCTTGGAGGCCTTTCAATTTTCCAACAGCGCTGGGTAGCTTTTCTACCTTGCTATGAGAAATCCTCAGAATTTTCAACTTGTTCAGTTCCCCAATGGATTCGGGTAATTCCTTAATAATTGTAGATGACAACTCCAGCTCAACCAACTCTGCCAACTCCCCAATTGAAGAAGGGATCTCTCTCAACATGTAGCAGCACTCTAATGACAAGCGCTGCAGTTTCCCAAGGGCCTGGAAGGAGTCCGGAAATTCTTGCAATTTTTTACAGCTGTTCAGGTTCAGGGTCGACAAACTTGCCAGACGGCTTATTGATCTGGGAACTCGAGTCAGTCGACAACAACCCACAGCACTAAGCGTCTTCAGCTTCTCCAGAGATTCTATACATTCAGGGATTTCTTGTATGTCAGTCCCGTCTACAACAAGTTCCTCCAATTCTTTGAGTTCACCCAGTTGTGCTGGTAACACCTTGAGACTCCCACAGTACCTCAAGTTCAAGGAAACGAGGTGCTTGACATCTCCAATGGAAGGGTGGAATCTCTCCAAGTTCTCACAATTCTCCAGGATTAGCATCTCCAAATTTTTAAATGCAGAGAGATCAGGGGTGCTCGTTAGATCTGAGCACCATGAAAGATTGAGAACTTTTAACCTCTCCATCTATAAGAAAGGAACATCTTCCAAAGATTAGCCGTTAGAAATGGAACGATGTATCATTGAAATGCAACAAAAGAGAAAGCGCTCCTCATCTTTACCTTGATCGAACTCCAGCCTCCCCAATTATTACGAATATTACCACCCGACATATTGAGTATGAGTAAGTTCTCCAAATCAACATTGGTCACCTCAAAAGAGTCGGGACGCATCTCCCACTCTAGCCACCTTAATTCAGAAAGTGAATCCTCAAAATCTCCAACAAAATCCACGTCACTCAGACGAAGGAACTTCAGGTAAGGCATTCTTTTAAAGCTCTCTCCCTTCAGGAACTTGCTTGAACCATTTTTGTCCAGACGCAGCGCCTCAATATTTCTATTTTCCTCCTACAAAAATATCAGCATAGAGCATTCCCCAATCTTGACATGAATTGTCATTGAACAAGGAATAGCATACCACATAAAATTATAGAAAACTTTTACGCATTTTTTAGTATTTTATCTTACTTAAATGATATTTGAATAAGTAAATTTCCAGACCTTGGCAACGCTAGGATCTTCAACTTGCAATACAGTAAGAAGCAGTAGCAAAACTGCTAGAAAATTATGTTAAGACAGCGAAAGACAAATATAGATACAGCTAATAGTACACAAATCGAATAACCCTTTTCTGAGCCTCTTACTTATGCATCAAGATATGACCCGCGGAATAGTCACGAGTGCAAACTTTTCATGAACTAAAGGCCAAAATTGGATGAAGCTTTTACAAACAAAATGCTAACAACATTTTGACATTGGTCAAAGATCTAGAGTGAAACAGCAGTAAGAAGGATAATATGAGGGACTACCATTAGAGAACATCGGAGATGACATGATTGTTACCTTGCTTCGTTGAACTGTTGTGGCTTCCTTGTCCCATAGTCTGCTACAATCCCAAGGCTTCTTATCTATTGGACGGGCGATAGCTCTGCCCATATCTCTTAAGTGATCATGCATTCTGAACTCATTGTTATCATCAACTTTCACTAACGAAAGTTCGATCATTCTTTCCAATCCAGAATCTAGGCAATATTGGAGATCCTCCCACAGGTAGGCAGCAATTCTTTTGTCAATTCCAATGAAAAAGCATGCTATGTCTAGAAACATTTGTTGTTCCTCATATCCTAGTGAATCATAACTTATCCTCAACGTTTGTTGTACATCCATATGAGGCACCTTTTTCAATTTCTCCAGCGTCTCTGTCCATATCCTCTTATCTTTTCTTTTGAGAAATGAACCTATAATCACGAGTGCCAAGGGAATCCTTCCCGTGGTGACAACAATATCACTACAAAGAGCCACGAGTTCTCTTGGAGGTTGTTCCCCTTCGAATGCATGCTTCCTAAACAGAATCAAAGAATCTTCCCTATTCATTTCTTTGAGTTCATACTCTTTATAATGAGGCTTCAAGAGAGCCTTATCTCGACATGTAATAATGATCCGACTCCCCAACTTGAAATCACAATCTCCAATCAAATTGTCAAGATGGTCTTGACTATCCACATCGTCAAGAAGAATAAGTACCTTCTTTTTTTCACAACTACGTCTGATCATTTCAATCCCAGAATCACGCACTTGGCCATTGGGTCTTTTTGTTATGTCTGAGATTAGTAGAGATTGGACATGATTCATACCGTTGCTTTTAATTGTTTCTCTAATATCATTGATACGGCTGTGGCACTGAAATTTGTCAAAAAGCCTTTTATAGATGAATGTAGCCAGAGTAGTCTTACCGATGCCACCAATCCCATAAATCACAATAATTCGAGTTTCAGGAGATGCAGTATCCGCCAAATTCATAACTCTAGACACATGATCATCAATTCCAACCAGGTCCTCGGGAAGAGAGGGTGGAAAATCATGTTGCTGATCGCGCATTATTGCTTCTACGAGTTCTTCTACTAATTTCCCTTCATACCTGTCAAACAACACAACTAACACATGAGAACTTCCTAATGGCTCCACAAAGCAAGGATTAAGGATGATTAAATAGAAAAATCCTTATTCCGACGAGGATCTGTTAAAAGAAGGCAAACGACCTACCCACTAGCAAATTTCTCTGACTCGTATGGTTTACGTTCAAGTGCTTTTTTGAGCGCTTCCCGCCCTTTTCGCTTGACCTCTTTGTCAAAGCTATGCTTGTGGCATCGGAAGGCATCTCCAAATTTCCCCTGCATGTTTTCCACATCCTCGAATTTCACCTTGTAAAGCACAGGGTAGACTTTCTGTTCTCCTCTTTCCACGCAATCCATTATCTCAATGATCTCGCGGAGGCACCATTCACTAGCAGCATAAGTTTCTGAGATGATTGGGATTGAAACCTTAGAGCGCTCGATTGCATTGATAAGACTTTTGCCAATGTCCTCGCCGAAGGGGAGGTCGTTGTCATCTCTGAACACGAAGTTAGGATGGAACCTCAGGCCCACATCTCGAATTCTATAGTAGAGGTGATCCGTGAAGCCTTTGCGAGTATCAGGGCCCCTGAAGCTCAAAAACACGTAGTAATTGTTTCCTATCACAGGGTTGGACGAAGCAGAGGCTCCAGCATCCACAGATTGTCCGCCAGCGATGGTCCTCCCATTCTTCTTTTTACCAATGAAGAACCCAGCCACGAAGGTAAGAACGGGTGTGAAATAATGCCAGAAAGGTGTCACTTTGTTCTTTCAAGGTGAGGGAAAGCACAGACAACGAATTACACAAAGAAACAGAGAGAGAGCGCGCGCGCGCTCGAAATTCACCTGTTGCTGTTGATCGACGAAGTTGAACTCCTCCTGCATGACGCCCACACAGTCGGATCGCCGGGAATCAGGTATTTCTGTTGAGTTCGAGGAACTAGAGGCTCCAGGGATGGACGAACATGATTGCTTGGGTTGATCCTCCTCTGCAGTGCACGCTCTCTCTCTCTCTCTCTCTATGACTCTATTCTTACCGATGGGCTTGAGCAGCAAATGATTACTGGACCATCTCTTCGCCCCATTTCTGGCGTCGCCGGAAGAAGGGAGAGCAGGATTCCAGACATGATTCCAGTGTCAAATTAATTTTTTAACGACAAAAATTTAAACAATAATACATGTTAAATTTATCCTAAAATTAATTTTTTTATCATAAAAAAACTGATACATCGGTAATAAATTTAATCTATTTTAGAGTGAATTTGGTTGAGATTTTTCAAAACTCATTGGAGCCCCAAAGTCCCTTTGAACAAAATGTAGGACGTTTGGCAATCATTTTTAACGAGATTTGGGGTGAATTAGTTTTCGTTAAATTTCACCGTCAAATTACTAAGTCAGATGATACATAATAGTTTACGAATGTACCAGTTTACAAATGTGTCAATTGGATTTTTTACCATATGTTCATCACAAATGTATCAATTTGGACATTTTTCGATCGTATTAACTTAAATTTACGGAAACTAACGAAAAATTAATAGTTTGGGCTTTTTTATGGTTGAAAAATTAGTTTTAGATAAATTCATCAAAGGTATATCAATTTAGATTTTTTAATATGAAAAATTAATTTAGATAAATTTTTCACAAATGTATTGATTTAGATTTTTCGTTTCTCATATTCGTATATCTCATATGTTTACACTTGAAATATGGAGATTCCTTTGAATTGATTTGAAAAACAACCCCTCGGTCATCGCCCAATATTCCTGTTGGCTCTCGGGAATCGAAATTTGTCTATTGTAAAGAACAGAAAATAGAAGAAAAGTTAAAGAAGAACATCATAAAATTAAGAAAAATAATGCAAAACCATAACGTTTGGAGTAACATTACCTACGCCAGATTGCAGATCGTATTATATAGGATGATCGACGATAACTGAGCTGCCTCGTCTGCAATTTAGGCGAGATTATGTCGGGAGGGTTCGATTGCATTTTCACCGGTCTAGGATTACCCGGGCTAATTGAATGGTTTATAATTGAATTGAAATTCCTATAATTGTTTACGACTAAAAAATATCAATTTTCAGACTATCGTTGATATACTGGCAATTTAGTTAGCTCGAACGTATTGGAGGATTGTTCGACGTAGGGATGAGCATGATCCTATGGTAGAAATGGAGACCGAAGAACCAAACCGGCCCATCATTTTTCTTTTTCCATTGCCGAGAAATTAAAATTAATTAATATAATTAATGAGATTAAAAAAATGAAATGGTTAGTTGACCTGGACTTGGACAAAAGGCGATCCATTATAAAAACCATATATATATATATATATATATATATATATATGTGTGTGTGTGTGTGTGTGTGTGTGTGTGTGTGTGTACCGGTTGCTTTCTATAGACGGGACAAAACGCGATCCAGTCATAATGGGAGAGCATTTTGAGGGGGAAAAAGAGAGAGAAAAATGAACATCAATTTTTGCCGTTTCAATCTTTTCGGGTCAATCAAGTTTAGATGCTATGTTCTCGTCGAGTTGCGAAGCCTTCGCCGGCCACTAACCCCAGGTTGTGATTGGTGAGGACTGTCCAGGGACCCTTGCCGACTTGGCTAGGAAATTTTTTTTTTTTTAAATAAACAAGATAGAAAAAAAAAACTTATAAATTTAAAAAATAATATAAAATAATCCATATGTCAACACAAGTTATGTCATATAAAACACCTAACATCCAACGACGATGCCTGGATAGTGCTGGGCAAAGGTCGCCCTACCGGCTACATGCAAGTGATAGCCACACTTAGGTGGGGGCCACGATCCTTGCAAGCCCTCATCTAGTGGCCGGTTGCGACAAAAACATACTAGATAATGAAATGAAAAAAAATAGAAAATAATTTCAATTTAATCATATCTTTGGACAAAAATACCCTTAATCGGGCAAAACATTTAGCCGGCCGGTGAGGTCAAGCCTCTAGTTGAAATACCATGGTCAGGGTCAGTTCAGGCTCTTATTTGAAACAAAGTTTATTTCATACCATTATTAAAGATAATTACATTTTAAGCCCTTTTTTGAGACTGATATGGCTACTTGAAACCCTTATGAGATCCACTTCAAGCCCTTATTAAAAAATGAGCACATTTCATAGATTTATTTGAAATTTTTCAAAGAATTAATTAAATAGGAAAAATTTCGAAAGAAAGTTAAAGATAAATATCGTTGATTACAAGCCAGCCACCCTTTGAAAGTGTTTTGAAACACCACTTCACATTTATCTAATAAGACATATTCAGCATTGTACTTATTTTAGATCTACACATGAGACTTTTTTTAAAAATTATGAATCTATGGTGCGCATATCCCTTATACTAATTATGGAAGTCCTGTAACATATAAGATTGAAGCTAACCTATGTGAAATTTTGCATCAAGTGGGCATGAGAACGCGGAGACAAAAAATAGTAGGTTCACCCTTATTTAATGTGAAAAAGTGCGTCATATTTTAATATATTGGATATCTAATCTGTAAATACTTTGAGGAAAATGGGGAAATGGAGGCGATTTGGAGAAGTAAGCGAGTAAATTTTATTTTTTTTATCATTTATGTTAGGGGCCAAAGTTAGGATAAGAAAAAAAGGGGCAATTTTCCAAAATAAGTTTTTTTAAAATATATTTACCAAATTAATTTAAAAAAATAACGCATTGAGTTTTTTAAAAGTTTCTTTCGTATATATTAATTAAAGTGCAAATAATACTGGCATTCCCACATCTTTACCTTGTTGGTTTTCATTTGGGCAAAAATGCTTTGGCGGTCACGGGTTCAATTCATAGTTTGTTAACTTTATTTCAATTTTGTTTTCTTTTTCTTTTTCTTTTTTTTCATCTTCACTGAAAAAAATTGAGTAATTTAAAATAAAATAAAATTTATAATTTATTACTTAATTGATAATTTATTTTATGAATACTAATTTTTTACATAATTCCAATATACTTTACTATCTGATTGATAATTTTATAAAAATTATAAATAAAAAATGTTATAATTTATTATTTACATAATAATTTATTTAAGAATACTAATTTGTTACATAATTTAAATATTGAAAATTTTATAAAAATTAAAATCAAGCCAGCCTCTGTAGCCCAATAAAATTTTTAATTAAATAATAAAGTATATTTAAATTACGTAAAAAATTAGTATTCATAAAATAAATTATCAATTAAATAATAAATTGTAAAGTTTATTTATTTTTAATAATTTTTATAAATTAGTATTTTATGAATGCTAATTTGTTACATAATTCCAATATACTTTACAATCTAATTGGTAATTTTATAAAAATTATAAATAAAATAAACGTTATAATTTATTTTATGAATACTAATATTTTACATAATTTTTATTCAAGCCCCGGGTCATGTTTTATAACGTAAAAAATTAGTATTCATAAAATAAATTATTATGTAAATAATAAATTATAACTTTTTTTGTTTATAATTTATATAAAATTATCAATTAGATAATAAAGTATATTGGAATTATGTAAAAAATTAGTATTCATAAAATAAATTATCAATTAAATAATAAATTATAATTTTTTTATTTTAAATGGCTCAATTTTTTTCAGGCGAAGTTGGAAAAAAAAAGAAAAAAAAACAAAAACGAAAGAAATTGAACCCACCTACACATGGCAGAGTTGATAAAAGATGCACTATTCCTTGTCAGGTCTCTGGTTCAAATCTCTTAACTCGCGCTCCGTGACTTAAGTGAGGATCCCAGCTGGTGGTTTTTGTACTAGTCTCTCCGATGAATAGTCGAGGTGAGCGCAATCTGGCCTGAAGACCTCGGTCATAAAAAACAAAAAAAAAAGTGAACAAATTAGGAATTGAACCCATGGCCACCAAAGCATTTTTCCCAAATGAAAACCAACAAGGTAAAGATGTGGGAATGACAAGGGCAACCCTCACTACAACCTTGCCGCTAGTTCTCAGCATCTTCCTTTAAAAAAGAAAAATTAAGTTATTTGTATTTTAATTTAAACAAAATTCACATTAAAAATCATATTTTGTGCAAAATCACATTGTTTTCTTACCATGTCATTACCTCATAGGATATAGAAAATAGTACGAAAAAAAAAGCCACTGTAGCATTTTTCATTGATCGAGTTGGAAGGAATTAATGAAATAACTTGATTACACCAATTTGATAAGTTTTCAAATCTAATTACACTTTCTTATATAAATTTTAGAATTAAATTGCACATTCGTGTTTCTGGGGCTTTCTCACACAACCTCAATGACTGGTGGAGGCTTCATATGGTAGTGTTTCTACTCTTGGGAGCATTTTTGAACAGAAATACTTTTTTGTGTTTCTGTTCCCGGTTACGATTTTTGGGATCAAAAACGCATTTGGTAAGTAAAAAAAAACACTTTTTTCGCCGCCGGCGTCCGGCGCGACGGTCAACGACTGGCAGCTGCTGTTGGCAACTTCTGCAGCGGAGACCGACGACCTGCGGCAGTGGCGGTGACCGGCGGAGGTCGAGTCGGCGACGGCGGGTGGTGTCCACGTCGATGGCAATGGATGATAATTCAAAAAGTGTTCCAAAACTCATAAGTAAGTTCTTTTTGTTCCTTGGCACGGAACAATTTTGGAACATTTTTGAACCATATGTGTTTCTGTTCCAAAAGTGTTCCGAACACTTTCGAAACAAAAACAATTTCCCTTGTTACGATCCATACACAGCCTTAAAATTTGTTTTAGAACATTGAATGTGAACGCACGATTTATAGGAACCAGAAGGTATTTTGCAAAAGTTTGAAGGATTTGAGATGGAAAAAAAAATTCAAGTATATAAATGCTAGAGTAGTATTCAAGCTAGCCTTGTGAAGGCTTCACACAAAGAAAGAAACACAAACTCACAAATTTCTCTCCCACTCTCTCTATGCTAAGGCTTCCTCCACAAGTTAGCTTGTTTTTCAAGTTATCTTGCTCATCAAGTTTGCTTCTTCTCCAAGTTAAGAATACAAAATCAATTTTATTTTATTTCTAACTGCCTCCCTCAAATTTGATTTTGAAAATCTATAACACCAAGCATCGTCTTCAATTTCTCAAACGAATCCGCCTTCAAAGGTTTTGTGAGGATATTTACAATCTGGTCTTCGCACCTACAGAAATCAAGTTCAATCTCGTCATCTTTGACTAGCTCACGGATACAGTGGTACTTGATGTCGATATGTTTGCTCCTTCCATGAAAAATAAGATTCTTGGCTAATGCAATTGCCGATTTGTTATCGCACATCAATATGGTAGGACCTTTCTGCTCATGCTTCAGTTCGATAAGCATCCTACGAAGCCATATCCCTTAGCATGCTGCCGAAGCTACTGTTATGTATTTTGCTTCAGTTGTCGAGAGTGCAATAACTTGTTGCTTTTTCGAGGACCAAGAAAAAACGCATATCCGGAAGTTCTTTTCCTCGTTTCAATATCACCTGCCCAATCACTATCAGTGTATCCCACTAAATTGAAGTCGTCAGTGTGAGAGTATAAAATTTAATGATCTCGAGTTCGACTGACATACTGTAAAATTCTCTTTGCTGCCTGCATATGTGATTGATACGATTTTTTTTATAAACCAACTAATAATTTCCGCATCATACATAATATCCAGCCTTGTAGATGTCAAATACCTTAAACTGCCAACAATACTTTTAAAATAAGTGGGATTTACTAGCTCACCGGTTCCTTCTTTCTTCAACTCCAACCGTTTTGCTACGGGAGTCCAAATTGATTTGAGCAATTCCATATTGAATCGTTTCAAAATATCATTAGCATATTTTTGTTACGAAACAAATATGCCATCATTTGTCTACTTCACTTCAAAGCCTAGAAAATATAACATCAATTCCAAGTCTGTCATCTTGAACTGACTTGTCATGGCCTCTCTGAGTTCAGCAAACATTTTTTCATAGTTTTTTGCAAATATCAAGTCATTTACATAAAGGCATATAATGATGAGATCACCATTAGTATTTGACTTGATATTCAGTGTATGCTCATATGGGCACTTTTGAAAATCACGCTTCAACAAATATGTATCAATCCTCGTATACCAAGCTCGAGGTGCCTATTTTAGCCCATATAATGCTTTCTTCGGCCTATAAGCTTGATTTTCACGCCCTTTCTTTACATAGCCTTGTGATTACTCCACATAAACTTCCTCATCAAAAAAACCATTGAAAAATGCAGATTTCACATTCATTTGATGAATTTTTCAATGATTCTGAGATGCTAGTGCTAAAATCATTTGAATGGCGAGTCACTGGTGCAAATACTTCAAAATAATCAATACATGGCTTTTGCTTATAGTCTTTCACAACCAGTTTGGCTTATAACGGTCCACCCGACTTTCGGGTTTGTACTTTGTCTTATACACCCATTTGACACCAATAGACTTCTTACCATGTGGTAAAGAAGTTAGCTTCCATGTGTCATTCTTTTCGATGGAGTGAATTTCTTCATCCATTGCTTGGATTCACTTCTCATCTGCAGCTGCATCATCATAGGAAATGGGGTCGCATTCACCAAATAAACAAAAATTTGTCATCGTTTCATCAATGGCCTCGTCATTGTTACTATCATCATCTCTTGTGACCACATAATTTCTAAATCTTACTGGAGTCGATCGTAGTCATTGCGAATGCCGAACCAATGGTTCTAAAACCGTTGTTGGTGAAGAAGATGAGCCGCCAGGTGACAATGATGGAACTCAGTTGAAGATTCTTCTAGCTCTCCCACAGTCGATTCCTCTTCAATGGTGATGTTTTTGGGATCACCCTTCTGATTCCAGTCCTAGGCTTCCTGTTCAAAAAATGGAACATCCATGTTGATAATCACCTTCTCTGTGACTGGATTATACAGCCTATAATCCTTGGTCACCTCATTGTAACTAATAAAGATGCACTTCTGACTTTTATTGTCTAACTTTTTCGTATGTTCATCTGGTACATGGGAATATGCAACACACTCAAATACTCGCAGGAACAAAACATCTGGCTTGTTACTGGTCCAAGCCTCTTTTGGAGTTCTTCCAAGAACACTCATCGTTGGACACCTATTTAGGACAAATACAGCATAAGCAACGGCTTCTGCCCAAAACTTCTTTGGCAAACCTTTAGCCTTGAGCATACTTCGTGCCATTTCAAATATAGTTCTATTTTTTCTTTCTGCTATATCATTTTGCCGAGAATTATAGCTAATAGTCAACTAATGTTTTATTCCATGAATTTTACAATATTTGTCAAATTCATTGTAAGTAAATCTCCATCTCTATCTAATCTCAAAGTCTTTAGATTAAAATCACTATGTTTCTCAGCATAGACTTTAAATTCCTTGAATTTGTCTAAAACTTTAGTTTTTTCTCTCAATAAATATACCCATGTCTTTCTAGTAAAATCGTCGACAAAAATTAATGCGTATCTTTTTTGTCCGACTTATTCCACCTCAATTGGGCCACAGATATCTGTGTGCACTAGCTCTAGAGGTTGCTTGGCTCTTCTAGCTTTTCCAACTAGAAAGAACTCTCAATGTTGTTTTCCGACGAAACATCCTTCACACGGACTATCTAGACTATCGATCAAAGGCATCCCAGTCACCATCTTTTTCTGGACCAATAGCTTTAATCCACGAAAATTTAGATGGCTAAAGCGAAGATGTCACAACCACTTGTTATCTTTCGTCATGGTTTGAAAACTCAATAAAGATTTCGTCTGGAGAGATAGAGGGAACATTCGATTTTTTGTCATATGCACTGATGTGATCAACTTATTATTTGCACCTCTAATAGTGCAAACTCTATTTTGAATATTAACTTTATGGCCTTATTCTGAAAGTTGCTCAATCCTCAGCAAATTCTAGAAAAGTCATGGCACAAAGAAAACGTCTGCAATAGTAACATTAGTATCATCTTTGAATTTGATATCAATGTTATCTTTGCTTATCACGAGAATCTTTGATTTATTCCCGAAATTGACTTCACCACGAACCGTTTCATCCAGCTGCGAGAATAACTCCTTTTGACCGCACATGTGATTGCTGCACCTAATATCGAGATACCAGATATTGGCATTACCGGTATTCGAGTCATCCATTTTGCATGCCAGCGCGATGTTTTCTTTAGCATCAACGACGTGCGGATGTTCTGGCTGCTCATGTATCATGTTTGCTCGACATTGGAATTGTAATGTCCGAATTTGTTGCACTTAAAACACTTGACCTTTGATTTGTCACGTGTTTTATTTCTTCTTGTGGAATTAGAATTTCCACCTCGACCTCGTCCACCTCCACGGCCTCGAACGGTATGATGTCCTCCTTGAGTTGAGTGAGCGACCCGGTTTTACAAAGCTTGCTCTGGATATGAATTGACAGACTTCTGATTCATTCTTTGCTCATGCGAGCGTAATGAACCCATCAACCGCTCCAACGTCATGGTTGATATATCTTGGCCTTCCTCGATCATCACAATGACGTAGTCAAATCTTTCGGTCAAAAACCTCAAGATTTTTTCTACAACTCGTTCATCTTGGAGTTCCTCACCATTAACCCCCAATTGGTTAACGATGGTTTGAACATGATCAAAATATGACGAGATAGATTCAAAGTCATTCATGCGTAAAGACTCAAAATCACCTCGAAGTGTTTGAAGTCGAACTTGCTTCACACGATCATCGCCTTTGTAGGATTTCTGCAGAATATCCCACCCCGCTTTCACTGTCTCCGCGCAAGATTTTTTTTTCAAATATCGTCTCTTTCACAACTTGAAAGATCGCATATAATACTTTCTAATCTTTTTTTCGGGACTCGACTAATGAATCATTGTCTTCCTTCTTCAAAGCGTTGAATTCTTCGACGCCAGTTACTTCGATGTAGCAATTCTTCATCAGATTCCACAAATCTTGCGATTTGAATAGAACCTTTATCTGCACGGACCAGTTGTTGAAATTACTTCCGTTCAACTTTGGAAGTTGCAATTGAACAAAGCTTGTAAATGCCATAGTTAGCTCCGGGTTCACTATCCTTGATCGTCCACTCTAGATTCTCGGTCTCCACGCTTGGATTCTTGACCATCTAGGCTCCGACACGATTCTTGACAACCTGTTGGCTTCGATACCAATTGTAAGAACCAGAAGGGATTTTACGAAAGTTTGGAGGATATGAGATGGGAAAAAATTCAAGTATATAAATGTGAAAGTAATATTCAAACTAGCCTTGCGAAGGTTTCACACAAAAAAATAAACACAAAGTCACGACTTTATCTCCCGCTCTCTCTCTCTCTCTCTCTCTCTCTCTATGCTAAGGCTTCGTCCACAAATTGGCTTGTTTTCCAGGTTGTCTTGCTCATTAAGTTTGATTCTTCTCCAAATTAAAAATACAAAATTAATTTTATTTTATTTCTAACACGTTATTTCCTCGGTATCATCTGTCAAACTCAAACAAATCAACTTGGCTACTGGGGAAACCCCATCTCGAGAATTATTGTGGTGCCGTGGTGGAAATTTTTATTGACTAATTTTTTTTTAAAAAAAAATTCTAGATCATTTAATTTTTGATAAACGGAGCTTAAATCGTCATGTCCCGCTCAGCTTCCCCCACCAAATTAATAACTAATGTCATTTTGTGGGGTAATTTTGCAACTTACGACTAAGAACGAAAATATAATTTGACCATCGGTCAAATTACATATTTGTTCTTGATTAGTTTAAATACTGAAACGTCATTTTTCTGGAATCATCTCTAGGATCTTTTTTTTGAGAGTCTCTAGTTCACTTAATATCCCTTTCAAAGATTATTTTACCCCTTTTGCCTTTACAAGCGCCTTTTAAATTTTGGCTTTCAGGTACAATTTTACAGGCTGTTGCGTTCTATCGATGTCGGTCGACGAAATAAAGAAATATACGGATCCTTCCTTTTCAGCCAAAGATATTTGCATGTGATTTATGCACTTTAGCGGGTCCAACTTCATGTGGAGATGATGTGAAAATATTTCAAACACCAGTCTTCTAAGACGAAATTACAGCACTACTAGAAATCATCGCTCATTCGTTGTATGCATATATTAATCATAAAATCAAGGAATGGAAATTTGGGTTGGCATTGGGCGTGGCATTATTTGTGGCTCATTTGAAATCAAGTCCGGAAATAGACAAAGAAAACAAGGCTTCACCCAACGTGATGGATGTCGTCTTCTTCTTCTTATATCGACAAGAAGGTATCACGGGCCGGCGGATTCTTGGCCACAACGGCGGCTCGCAATCGGCGATGAATGCGACAAGAGACTCGCGATTGATGATGAAGACAACCGGAGCCCAACCGAGCTTCCAAGTGGGACGAAAGAACTAAGGCCCAAGAGATGGTGCCATCATTAATTATGTATTACTCAAGAAGGAAACTTTAAGAGATTGTACCAACAACTCTGAACAATCTAATCTGGTAAATACTCCAACCGCCAACCTAAATCGATGCCCTAAACCAGGCCCACTAGTTCGCATTAATTTCCCCTAACATCTTCCGTGGGACCCATTTGTATGTTTTAGTTAGTATTCATCAAAGAGTACAAGAAACGACAAAAGGAAATGCATGTAAAAAGGCCAACCCCGCCAAGATCACCCGATAGCCACCTCGATTCCAAGGCGGACGACGCAACTAGAAGTATGCAAGACCGACAAGTAGGAATGATCGATTTCCAATCCGATCCAATCTCGCCTAATAATTGGAAATTGGACCAGTTCCCATTTTTTTGGATTGAAATCTATTCGATCCGACTCTTGACTGTTCAATAAAATTGACGGATTATTAGTAGAGGTAAGTAATGTGGACCTTAATTCTAGTCCATTAATTAAAATTATTCTTACATTCAAGAAATAAAAAAAAATAACACAATGGATAATTAAGTTTATATTAAAGAAACAATAAAATAAAAATAACCAATGTGGTCCGGTTCCCTCTAGAATTGGGATCTTATATGTTTTAATTTTTTGGAATCAATATCTAGACCGTCGCCTCCTGAAAATCAGATCGAATCGGCATGTCTATCCTTGCTCACTCCCGTCGTCAAGAACCAAAAAAGGCACCACACGGTGTCGCCTGGAGAGAGCCGAGACAAAAAGAGCCGTTGACTCGACCAAAAACCTATCGTCTCATCAGTCCCAACATGCGTAGCCCTATTTGAACACGCACTGATGCATTGTCTTGCCGGCAAAGTTTTGGGAGAAATTTTCAAATATAGACACAAAGTATTCTCATTTTCCAAAATAAGGATCTGAAGCAAATATTATTTCAAATAAGAGTTTAGAATGTTCTCATTATTTCAAAGGAGGGCTTAGCCAAACACATTTTGATCTAAAGCTTGTTTTTATTTTTTATTTTTCATCGTTCTTTTCCTTTTTTTCTTCTTTTTTTTTTTGCCCTTCCTACTTGTCGGTGGACGGCCACCGGTGAGGGCCGGGCAAGGCTCACCCCACTCAGGCGTGAAGGGTCGGTCATGTACAGGAGACCCATCAAGCTAGTGCAAGGTAATCTGGAAACTTTGCTGGACCAACAAAACAAATCTGGAAAATCTGGTCTCGTTTTCGTTTTCCGGAGCTGATGGAGATGGCTTGGCATTCGCTCTGTCTCCGAGTGGTTAATGTTGATGAATTTGGGGATAATGTTAATCCCTTTGGGCTTCTTCCGGGAAAGAATTGGACTTTGAATAGAACCGTCGCTGTTGAATTCGACTCGGTGAAAAATAGTTGGGCGATTGATGTGGATGACCTCAAGCTTGTTAAAGTGAAGAACGCGTCTTCACTTAATTTGGTGCTGAACGGGGAATCAAGTTTCAGATTGAGGGTCATAGGCCCAGAGGGTTTGATTGCATTTTCACTCAAAGGTATAGGACTACACCCGGCTATTCATAATTTTTTTTTTTGGGTCAAATAATGTTTATAATTGAATTGCAATTCGTATAATCGTCTACGACTAAAAATAGCAATTTTCTTATTATCGTTCACATGTTAATAATTGAGTTAGCTCGAACGCACTGGAAGATTGTTCGATATTGGGGTGAGCATGATTTTATGATAGAATCGAAAACTAAAGAACTGGCCCATCATTCCTTTTTTTATATCGCAGATAAATTATAATTAATTAATATAACTGATGTGAATAGAAAAATGAAATGGTTAGTTGACCTGGACTTAGCAAAGTCGTGCTGCATTGATGGCATTGTCCGGTGAACGATCGATCCATTCACTGCTCCAACTCCGAGTGGGGCTTGCCTCTTCACTTTCTTGTATTCTTTCTCTGCACGAGCCACATCTATCAAAGCCCTCGCACGCATGAATGATTCTATCGTCTCCTTAAATCCTGTTTAAGGAATAGGACAAAATGCGATCCATTACAGTGGCCATATATACCGGTTGATTTCTATAGACGGGACAAAACGCGATGCTGCAGTCACAACGGGAGAGCATTTTGAGGGGAAAAAGAGGAAGAGAAAAATGAATATCGATTTTTGCCGTTTCACGAAGCCTTCGCCGGCCAATAACCCTAGCTTGTTATTGGAGAGGGCTGTCCAGCGACCTTGGCAACTTTGGCTAGAATAAATGAAAAGAAAGAAAATTTTAAAAAATAAACAAGGTAGAAAAAAATACTTAGAAATTTATATATATATATATATATATATATAATATAAAATAATCCATGTCACCAATAGCCGTATCATCTAGGACACCCAATGTCCACCAACGATGCCTGGAGAGCGCTGGGCAAAGGTTGCTCTGCCGGCCACATGGAGTGACAACCACACCTAGGTGGGGACCGCGACCCTTGCCAAATACTGATGAGAGCTTGCAAACCCTCGCCCAATGGCTAGTTGCAGCAAAAACATAATGGATAGTGAAATGAAAAAAAGAAAATAATTTCAATTTAATCATATTTTTGGACAAAAATACCCTTAATCAAAATATTTAGTCTACCGGTGAGGTCAAGCCTCTTTTTGAAAGGCCGTGGCCACTTTAGGTCTCTATTTGAAACAAAATTCACTTCATATCATTATTTAAGAAAGTTGCACATCTAGATACCCTTATTTAAAACAAGATTCAATTCAGGCCCTTATAAAGAAAATGAGCACATTCCAAACCTTATTTGAAATTTTCCCAAGAATGAATTGATTAAATAGGAAAATTTTTCGAAGAAAGTTAAACATAGAGTTGAAACAGATAGTGCTTGCAGCGAGGTGAAGCCTGTAATTGTTGTAACTGCTGATATTGACAAGGTACGAGTTCGATATTCTAATAGATATGAATGCAACAAAAGTTTTGCTTTATCTGGAACACAGGAGGTTATGTATGAAAATCATTGTGGAGCATTTAAAGGTGTTGATTGTGGAGTTGGTGTTCTGATGAGGACCACGGTTATGGCGAAATTCAAACATGGTTTGGACTTTGATGATGTCTGTGATGGTTGATCTCATTGAGGCTGTTGGGAGAGTAGTGATGATGTTCGGATTATCAGCGAAGCAATTGTAATTTGGCTCAAGCGTCGAGCCAAAGCGGAGATTAGTAAAATTTTGTCTTGAATTTGAGCTCAATAGATCGAACTTGATATAAATTGCTTTGTGGATAAGCAGAAAAGTTTGAAGTTCGAAATTGCGGACGTACGAAATAAAATAAAACGAATATTGTGGAAATAATTTGTTCTCATTTTTTGGATTGTCAGATCAAATGAATAAGTCTAACTTGGACTTTAAAAATACACGTGAATCAATCTTCATGATAGAAGCCAACCAAATATTCTGAAAAAGGAAAAGCATTCCACAGGGATTCGTCCAAGATTGCTTATTATATATTCTTGGTTTTACTTGCGAAAGAAACCAATGGTCTGCCGAGAGTGATCATAAGAGAGAGACGTGAAACTTGAATACTTGAAGCACCAACTATTTGAGTGCTTGAGCAGGGGCTTATATATATTATATCCTGGCATTCTCGTTCATGCGTAATGTCAGATTAGACCACGTGTGTTTTTAACAGATTAAATTTTGAGGTTAGATTTTTATAATTCTTGTGCGAGACTAAAAGATTATTTTGCTAGAAGTTAGAGCTAAATACTATGTGCGTTCTTAAATATAATTGGGGCTTGGGAAACATTGAGAGTATTTGAGTAATTTGAGTGATTTGTAATCTCGGTGTATCTCTTGTTTTATAGTAAAATTTGTTGTTGCTCTCTCCGTGAACGTAAGTCTATACGATACAATCACGTGTATCTGGCGTTCGATTTACTTTCTTATTATGTCTATTTTATTGTTTGATTGTTTGTCCCGTGCAACACCTTCGAATTATGAAGTTCCTTGCACCTAACAGCCGCTTTCATGAGGACTGGCTTGACTTGAAAGTTATGCTGAAGGTATCCTGAACAATCGACATGCTGAAGGTTATGGTGATTAAGTAAGCAGTTATCAGTTCCACGTCTGTATCATTAAGCATTTTGCCATGTCGTGAATGCAACGTAATAAGAGGACGACATTTATCCAGGTCTACTAAGACCAATACCGGCTACTGCTCATCGCCACTATGGCCCTCGTCATAAGGACAGAAATCACCATTTCCCCATAAGTTCGGATTCAATCCGCTCTCGCCTCTGTTGGACTCGATAGGACTCTATTATGAAAGATGCATGCATTCCCATAGCCTCCAAATTTGATTGTGAGACTGCAGTCTCACGGGGCATTCATAAATTTGCTGGTGCAGATTCTTTAACAATTGCACTAACTATGTCTTTCTTGAGCTACCGCAATTGATGCTCGGCACTCGGCTTCTGTCGTCGATGACGACGCAGTCAGCTGTTTTGGCTGCACCAAGAGATGGCTCCTGAACCAGAACATATATCCCGTCAGTGATCTATGTGTATGATCGCTGCCAGCATGATCGGCATCCCAATAGCAAATTATTTCCCAACTTCCACCTGTTTTATACAATATGCCAAGATCAATGGTCCATTCAGCATTCCCGTGCATTTAGCGTTCCCGAATATGTATCGCACTACACCACATTGAAGCTTTCTTTGCTTCCGATTAAACAGACTCGCTATGCCGATTGCATAGGAAATGTCTGGACGTGTCAACATCAGGTAAATCAGACTGCCGACTAGGCGGCGCACAATCGCATCTTCATTCCCTTCTTCCGCTAGAACTTCGACATTAACCTTCGAGGTGTCGTTAACGACCGGCAATCAAGCATCCTAAACTTTGCCAAAATACTCGGGCATATTTTTCTTGGCACACAGAATTTTATCCTCTATCTACTTCAAAGTCTGAGAAAATATTTGAGCTCATCAAGCTGCTTCATCTGAGATCAAACCGAAAGGTTCTCTGTCAGGTCAAATCCTCTTTCATTGCTCCGGGGATGATAAGCTCATCCACGTACGCTCGCCCGGTAGCTAATTTACTTCTCGTGCTTTCCCGAACAAATTTGAATCTGCAGGTGCTAGTGAATAGCCTTTCTAAGCCAGAAATTCGGCAATCTTGCCATATCATGCACGAGATGCTTTGCTTCAATTCACACAATGCATTTCTCAACTTACACACGAGGCCGAGATTTTTCTTTCTTCGGATCCTCTAGGTTGATCCATGTAGATCTCTCACGATCTAGGCCTCTCCCAGTAGGAAAGCATCCATCTGCCAAAGCTTCCACGGTAGCAAGAGCTAGCAGAATACATAGTCGAAAATCTTGAATACTCCAATACAGACTGTTGAGAGAATCTTTGAGACACAGACCGAGCCATTGAATGCTCGATTGAACCATCTATGCAAGTTTTCACCTCGCAGACCCAATTACACCATACAGGCTTTACATCGATCGCCCAAGGTACGAGATCCCACACGTCTCGTTTGTTTCAATGTTTAGGATCTCCCTTTCCATTTGCCTTTCTCCATTCCTCCTTGGAAGCCGCTTCTACGTGTGGGGATGGTCTACCTGTTAGTGGTCTGCCCTAAGAACCAATTAAGATTGATACTTTAACATTAGTTGTGAATTAGGTTGTGTTGAAAAATCGACTTTCACTATACTTAGGTAGTTATAATGTCTTGCTAGATACCGCTTATGACTTGTGGGCCAAAATAGTTTTTGGACTCACTGCTAATGTTTAGTGAACCTACATGATCGCACACAATAGTGAACGAATTTCTTATTTTCTTTGCGACTCGATCTACTTAAGAAGTAGAGCTTATTTATTATCCTATTACGAATATCTACGTAACCGTATGCGTTATGAGATAACAATTGAACACACGATTAAATGGTCGGTTTAGAGGACGTTGTGGACCCAGGCCGTTATGTCGTGGGGCCCAAACCGTGAAGTATAGGGTTACGAGTAATAAGCTAAAAACGCCTTAAACTGGTCGTCATTATTTTTTTATCCCGAAGCAGGTGATTAGGAGGGACACTCTAACATCTAAAAGCTAGCACTTTGATCGTTGGAGAATTCAATTTGTGTGTGTGTGGATATCGGTAGAGGCGCAATACTTGCGGTGCCGATCAAAACACAACAGATCATCAATTTGAAACCGATCTAAAAGGTACGTTTTGAACCTATTTTGATTTCAATCCACATATTGATATTGTTTAGGGTTTCATTTCGCTGCGTTTTATGAATTCAGGAAACCTACGCTACGCAATCCAATAGCTTCAGTCAGGGATCCATTCACGTACTTTGGATTGGGTTGACTTTCTCCCGTTGATCTCCGAGGGAGTACTTGGGCCTCTTTTTCTTCCTCGTGACTCGACCCCACTTCTTCAAGAATTTGATGGTGTCCTCCTTTCCTGCATGGACTTAGTCAATTTGTTTATTGTCTCATTTACACTCTTCTTTCTCTAATGGCGGCAATTTATTCTTTCGGCTGATTTGGGAACTTCTCACTTTTGAGCTTCCCCTCCAATTTTCTCCTAGAGCTTCTCCTCAATCACCTTGCAATCAGGAAAAAATGTCGCGTGCAGCGACCACTATGCTGATGTTTCATCGAAATCCCCATCCCACAAATCCAAACATCAACCAGTTGTTGGGTCGGGTCGTACATGAATTGGGCCGAATATGAATTAATACATCTATATTACATGGAAATGAATCAATTTTAGTTAAATATATAAAGGTAGAAGTACAATAGAAGTGCTAATATTTATGTACGGAGATCACTTTAGTGTCAATATTATTATTTTTTTTGTATTACTTCAGTACCACATTGGAGATAAAATGAACATCGAATTGCATTTTATTTCAGTACCAATTCCAGCCAAATAGTACATGTGATATTTTTTTTATTAATTTTTTAATATTACGTGTCAAATTTTTTTAAAAAAAATCAACACATATGGATGCCACGTGGAATTTTAATATTCAACATTAATATCAATAATATATTTATTTCAAATTAATTGGGATCGGCGGTAGATAAACTTCAAAAATACATAAAATAAAAACAAAACCGATCGAAAAAAAAGAGGTAAATATATAAAAATAAATAAATAAAAATATATTGTGATGCCTCGGGAAATTTCACTCTTGTAAGTGCTCGAATTCAATAAAAAGAAAATTAAATTGAATTTCAGTCTATAAAATATGTTGGACCGTAAAGACTGAAGAGACGATATTGAACGAATTCTGAAGTTTCGGTTAATTTAGATTAAGTTTCGAAATTCTTAGACCCCGCAAATTAAGACTTTAATGTTCACGCTCAAGTCTAATCCTGACCGAATTTGGCCTGTGAAAATTAGAATTACCTCTATATCAATGTGCCAAATTTCGTTATGTCTTGAAATATCAAATTACCAAATTGCCCTCCAATTATTTGCAGACAAAGGATTGGAATATCCAAGTGGGTCCCTTGGTCAATCAAATCTCACCAATCCTAGTCTAGTCAATGGTCATTTTGACCACCCACTCTCTCTCTCACGTATTCTCTCTCTCACTCTCAGTCTGCTCTCTCCCCTACTTGTGGACAGCCTTCCCTCCCGACCACATCTCCTCTTCCCCTTGTTTTTGCCCCACCACCACCGCACCACCGTCGACCACCACCTCTAGCAACACCTTGCCGCCGCCACTGACCTTTCGACGCCGCCATCAACTGCCGGACGGCCGTGAGGAAGCCGCGGAGACCTCGTGCCCTATTTTCGGCCCCTGCACTCGAGAGCACTTCAGTCCCTCCTCCGGTCATTTCCGGTGCCATCGCCACCTCCCGCCGCCACACCACCACCCTCTAGTCTCCTCACAACATCCCCGACCTGACCTCACCGGTCGCCGACCACCGGAGCTGCTGCGAACCACCTCAGAAGCCGCTGGCCCCTGTTTTGGGGTTTGGCTCGGATCTGCTCTGTCCCGGCGCAAAACTGCCGCTTCCGCCGCTCAGCACCGCCCCCGAAGTTCACCTCAAACCCTCCTCTTGACCCTCGAAGCTGTAGGAAGCCGACCGCCTCCTGTGGAGCTAGAAATCAGCCCTGGCCGGCCTCCCCTTTTTCTGCCCGCGTGCCCCCTGTTTCGCGCCCGGCTCTAGTCCTCGCCCTACTGTCACTGCTCCAACCATCGACGTCCTCCTTTGACCACCTTAAAACTGCACCGTCGGCCACAGCACCGGCCACCGCTCTTGGGCCGGCGAACCAACCCCACTAAGCCCCGAAATTGCTTTGTTTCGGCTGCAACACTCTATTTTTTGGTCTGGGCCGAGCATATTGGGCCTGACCTCTGGGCCTCCAAACTGAGATTTGCCCAAAATCGACTTGGGCCATGTCTCACCTTGTTAAGCCGTGAGGTTGGGCCTTGTCCTAGGCCCGTGGGCCAATTTGCTTTAAGGGGTTGGGCCCATTGCTCGAGAGTTAGAGCGCGTGATCCGTCGGAATTCAAGGTTCATGTCGAAGGATTTTTCGAAGACCGTTGCTGAACTCGAGTCGAGGAATTGACTGTAAGTTGACCTTAATCCTTAGTTAGGGCGCTAATGACGCCTAAAATTAGTTGGTTAGTCAATTAAGATGTTTAGGTAATTTAGTTACGGTCAGATTAGTGAGAAACACTTTTTAGGTTGAACGATCGTAATTATTTAAGCTAGTTGGATTAGCTAGGACGTCTGTGCCTAATTGATGATTACGTGGATTGATTGGGCAATTAATTGTCGTTATTTGATTGTGAGCAAGCGATAGGTTAGAGACGAGCAATGGATCGACAATTATAAATTGAATCGGCTAATAAGTTATTATTGTACGAATCGATCGTTATATTGCTTAATTGAATTCATGGCTTTTATTGGATTAATCGTCTCGCTGATATGTTTGATTGGATGCCTGGAATGTTCATTGAGTGAATTGGCATTCGTTTGGGGGTTAATTGCCTCGTGTGTGATTATGACGTCTAATTGGTAGTCTACATGTACATATATTCGTGTGTGAAATCAAAGAAGCATGTTTGAGCATGAAAATGCCAGTAAGTCTAGTCTTTGAGCAAATTGTGTGAGCATCCGGCCTAAATCAAAGGTGATAAAATTGATTGATGTGTCAAGTGTGCTTATGGTCATATGATGGATAAGGGCCTCGCAAGTTCGTATTGTACTAATCGTACACACCATACTAATTGTATGGAACCACACGACTTACCAATAGCACGACAATTCATGCCCCGTGCTAGGAAGTACGGTTTTAAGGGATTGTCGAATGCCGATCGTAACTTGTAATGTACCGATGCCCCGTACAGGGATGCCTACTTGCTGGTGTCGTGCTTGGTGCACTGGAGACACCTCTCGTAATAGTCATTGCTGAAGGGAAAAGGAACGTAGTCCGATCATGCCGGAAGAGTGTAAGATCGCATTAATCGTGAGAGTTGATCGCACCAATTGCGTGTATACTCTACACTATCTATGAGTTGATTGCGCCAACATACGGATCCTCATTAATAAACGCACTTATGTGGTGTCTAATGCATACTTGTGAATGTGATGCTTTGTTTGAGTGATTGACTGATATGGCTTCCGAGTCGAGTTAAGCATCGCATTATATGTGGCTGAAGGGTGGTAAGTGTGCATGTGGATGTTTATGATGTTGTGACTGTGATTGGTTGCTATACATGTCTATGTGAGCCTTCTATTAGGATGTCCTGGTGAATCAGTGTCATAATTGAGTTTAGATTTGATTCACTAAGATGTTTATTTCACCCTGTGTGAGAACCATTTTCAGAGCCTAAGTAATGAAGCTACGTAGATACTGATGCAAGGGCACGAGAGTACCCTTTTGAAGTAGATAAGAAGTTAACCTTACACGAGCATGCAACCCTTTGAGGTCTTAATGAGCTGCCCCAAAGTATGACGCTATGTCTGTA
The DNA here is from genome assembly GCA_028455895.1 of Rhodomyrtus tomentosa. Classification (NCBI taxonomy): domain Eukaryota; kingdom Viridiplantae; phylum Streptophyta; class Magnoliopsida; order Myrtales; family Myrtaceae; genus Rhodomyrtus; species Rhodomyrtus tomentosa. The sequence continues at coordinate 42,600,891 of JAPCWY010000004.1, forward strand.
TGCTGCTAGCTCAATAGGGTTAAGACTCATCTGCTGTTTTGTTTATAGAGATGTTATTCTTTTGAAGAATTGCTTCGGTATGTATTACATGCTAATCTATTCCTATCTGACATGCGTATTAGTTAATAGGTCGATAACGTGTTTGGGGCGTTATCCTTCGTGACCTCGTGACGATTTGACAATGAATGCCACGAGCTTGAGAGTCGAGGCATGACATATATCGTATATCCCATTTATTATTTTGTCCCCTAAAATTATATTAGGACCTCTTTTAGAAAACGAATTTAGTAAGTTCGAATTTTGTAAAAATGAATAAAAAGTCTTATAGAAAAAAGACAATATAAATAGATCGAAAAAAGCTATACTAACAAAAAAAGTGTATTTGTCACAAATTCATATCAATCCACCGGATTATTTGAATTCTGATGTAAAACGTTTATATAATGACTAAAAAGGATAGTCGGAAACATGAGAATTCTGTCTGTCCACAATACTAACAGTCTTACTCCACTCCGTCCTAGGACAAAGCGTATGCTAACCTATCCCAAATTATACATTTTAAATTAAAATAGTTAATTTTTTTAGAAAAATTAAAATTAAACTAGAAGATAGCCTAAAAAATTTTAAAAAATGAAGGGCCAGCGAGGGAGTGAACCCTCGCCCTCGCCGCCCACACCATGTTGGTAATGGCCGATGAGGGGTGGGGGATGCCCCGAGGATCGCCGGGGTCGGGCAACCGTTACAGCGGGCTCGCTAGGGTCGACGAAGCCTAGCTGGGCAAGGGTTGCCGAGGTTCCCTGGGCCATCCCCTCGCCGGCCATTGCCGACAACGGGTGGGGTGGCGGTGCCCTCGTTGCTGCAAGAGAGGGTTCCGTCCCTCTTTTTTTTTTTTTTTTAACTATTTGTATTAATTTTTTCAATTTTTAACTTATTGGGTAGAATTTTTTATTTGTTTGGCTTTTTGTTATTGATGATTAGGATTTTCGATAAGCCACGTGTGCGCCACATATGATTTCCGACAAACCACGTCGAACATATCACTCAAATAACTGTTTTTTTTTCCTTACAAAAAAAAAGATAAAAGAAAACATTGACACTGTAGTGATTTTTGTACATAAATATTGACATTTTTGTTGTATTTTTGCCAATATATAACTATCTTTGCAATACAAGTCCGATACTTGTATTTTCTTGGAAATGGATCAATTTGAGTTTGACCATTTTCGACTTAAAGTGGTTCAACCCACTCATTTGACAAGGCTGATAGATCAAGTTTTCTCTAGTGTTAACGCTTCTTCCCATGCCATAACTACTGGACCCTCCAAGATGAGAAGCAAGGGTTCTATCCTTTCGAAAGCTCCTTCAAGCAGTGGTCTGAAAATTCATCAGGCTAAGAGAAAACTCCCAAGTAATGTTTCACCTGGTTGAGACAATAATATTTCAGTCATCTGACTTCCAACAAACAATTTCACAAGATTGATTTTTCACTTCCGTATTGCTATTTGAGTCACTCCTCAAAAACAGAGAAAGAACTTGAGACTGGCCATGGGTGAATCACTAGCGGATCTTCAGGAGGTCAGGAGAAGTCTGCATCAACCCCAACAATCTCCAGGTGGTATTGAATTATCAACAAGCAGTACGTAATCTCTGTACTAATGCAACTTTCCCGGAGAAGAAAGGAACGGAGGAGGAGAAAAAGAAAAAGAACGAACTAGTGTAAGCAAAAAGCAAGTAGGAGGAAAAGATCATTGAAGAAGTGGGGTTGATTACCTATGATAAGATCTCCCTGAGAAAAACGACTAGAGATCTAAACCAAAAAGATCAAAGAGTTTGAAAGATGACAATTTCAGTAAAAACAATCACTCTCTCCTTACTGGTTTAGACTGTCCTAACTCTCTTATCAACTTCCGTGTTAACACAGCAAAATGACGATCCAAGAGAACGCAGCTCGAAAGAAAGCTAAGCATCAGTTGACATTAAAAACAACAAGACGAACCTTTCCATTTCCACAATTTTATTCTAAAACCTAACATCGCTATCAATTTCATGCTTAGTCCTGCAGGCGTCTCCTGGAAAAGCAGTACGAATAATAACAATATGAAGCACCTGCTGCTGAAACATCTGAAATTTGAGATACAACTGAAGAATTAACTCCTCAAGGTGAACAGGTTCCAAAGGAAACAGCAGTAGGTGACCTTCCGATAGCTCAAGAAGTTGATCAAATTCCGTTGGACATCACTAGGACCCCCCATCTGTTCAAACTCCAATTTCAGTTGATTCACCGTTCAAAGAAACTCTCATTGGACAAGACAGCTCAAATAGAAACAACTTAATCAAAAGAAGAAGAAGAAGAAGAAGAAACTCAAGCTGCTTTAATCCGTATTGAGGACATAACTCAAGATGCTCCAGTTGACCAGGTTCAGAAACTCGAGTCTTCACTACTATTGAAGAACAAAACCCTGAAAAAACAATTGAAGGATTTCTCACTGAATTTGACACTCAGCAATACACAGCTCACTTTGGAAAGTTAAGGTCAAATTCCTTCTTACCTTTGCAACTTAATTATTCTTTCATCATATTGAAGTGTTTATTGCTACTTTGTTCATGCGCAATTAGATCAATGTGCCCCATGTACCAACCACTCATGCTGTTTTAAGATCTCCTACTTAAGATCAATTCCATATTCCATGTGACCAACATTGATTCTTCTCCACCACATCATCCAAGTTTTGCTACTCCTTTGACCAACCATGAGACAATGTCATTTTCCCACCTTATTTTAAATGTTTGACCCTATGAACAAGGTTATAACTAATTATCTTTGCCACCCTGTGGAAGAGGATGATGAAGAAACTGCTAAGTTCTTTCAAAATTTACTCTCGGGATCCTCTCCTGTTCTAAACTTCAACACTCCCCAAGAGCCTGATCCATGATAAGTCAAGTATGACTAATTTCTTAATTTTGATATTTACTTTTCGTTTTTTCATTGACAATTACTCCGTATAAATAGATGCAAAATAGTATGCCAGCTGCTCTGTTCGCAATGTACAGTTGTTTGATTTTGCGCAACATTCATGGATGTTGATATTCGTGCCAAAACAAAAGGGTATGCACACTAGTCTCTTCTATAAACTGGAGAAGTGTCCCAACGTTGCTTTTATTTTATGTATCTTTACCGGCTGGGTATTTAGTCAATCCCAAGAAACAATAGATAGGGCCCCTATAAACTGCATGAATCCTGCTGGCGATTCAAAAGGCATGTCGTGATGAGTTTGGTCAGAAGATGGTCTACTTTAGTCATCTGTTCACTGTGTTAGCGATAGAAACACAGCATATTAGTATTAGGTATCCAAGCAAGTTTAACCTGGAAAATCTCTGTACTTGCACTCCACAAATCAATATTGTATTGAAGATGAAGAACAGGAGTCATTGATCCAAGATGATATTAAACATACTTAGAGAAACTTTACAACTGCACATCAGTTCCACTCTAGAAATAAACAATTGCCGCGGCATCAACACAACTTCTAACCATTGCTTGAACTATATAGTGCAAAGAAAAGATAACTAGAAAAAGCCATTAAGGAAATTTTCCTTCTTAAAACAGGTAATACTTATTAAAAGATAGGAAATAGATGTCGACAGGGTATGGGAGATCACCTTCTTCTTACTTTCTCAACCTTGACGAGGCAGTAGAACTATATGCAGCATTATCGGCTGAACGTGATCTGCTCATACAAGGAATCGAGCATAGGTTTTTCATAATTCTGCATGACGTGTGCTCCAGGTAATTTCGGTATTGTTTTCAGCGATTTGCATCCAGAAATATCCACTTGCCAGAGAGAGGCCAAGTCTCCAAGCCCTGTAAGCTCGGTAAGTTTCTCACAGTCTCTAACAACCAGACATTTCAAGTTCTTGCACAATGACAAATCTGGTAGATGCTCGATGGACTTGCATCTTGATATATCCATGTATTCTAAAGATCTCAATTCTTTTAGCTCTGAAATCTCTAGAAGTTCGTGACAATCTTTCACTACCAACTCTATCAAACCTTCAAATCTTGAAAGGTTTGGCAGTTTCACTAAGGACTTGCATCCATCAATATATAGCCATTGGCAGGATGAGAATTTCTCCAGGGTCTGAATATCACGTAATTTCTCACAGTGGTTGATGTTCAGAAAATTCAGGGTCTTGAAGCATGAAAGCTCGGGTAACATTTCAATGGATTTGCACCCAGAGATGTCCAACCATTCCAAGTACTCCAAGGCATCAAGGCCTGGGACTTCAGCTAAATTCTGGCATTTGGAAGCCCAAAAGTATCTCAGATACGTCAATTTTGCAAGATCCAGTCTCTTAATAGATGTGCATTCGGAGACATCCAACCTTTCTAAGAATTCCAAGCTGTCGAGACCTCTAATTTCGACAAGATTCTTGCATTTCCTAACATTTGCTTTCCTTAAAAGCTTCAAAGTTGAAAGGTCCAGTCTTTCCATTGACATGCAATCACTGAGATTCAAAACTTCCAAGCATATGAAGCTATTAAGAACTTGAATTTCAACTTGATTCTCGCAACTTGGAAGCACCTTCATATTACTCCGTTCTGAACGATCCATCAACCTCTCTAATGCTTCCGACGGTCCTATGCTTAAGTACCTCAGAGATACCAAACATTCGACCCCATCTAGCCTAGATAACTTTGGGCACCCCAGTAAATCCAATATTGTTAGAGATTCTAATCCTTCCAGACATTTAATTTCTCGCAACTCAGAGCAAACCTTTAGCGTCAATTCTGAGAGATGCTTCAAGTTTGACAAATCTGGCAATTTTCTCAAGATTTGGCATCCTGTAACAGAAAGCTTCAACAGTTCAGACGGAAGCTCTAGGAGGCATTCAAGTGAACTGCACTCCATGACACTGAGTTCCTTTAGATTTATTAAGTTGGAAAGGACAGGCAATGTAGGACTCTGACAAGTGAGGCCTAGAGTTCTCAAGCCAGAGGGAAGGTTTGGGAGAAATTGAAGCTTGTTGCACCCTCGTAAATCAAGGTCTTGGAGACGAGAAAGCTTACAAATGCTTTCTGGCAAGCCACAAATGCCTGTCTTGAACAATCGGAGGGCCTTCAATGAGGACAATTCCCCAATATCACTACAAACTTCTCCCAGGATGTTGCAATTTGTGGCATCTAATATGGTGAGTTTCCTTAACATCCCAATAGTACTGGGTAACCTCATTACATTTGACCGCGCCATTTGCAGAACTTCTAAATTACCCAAGTTTCCAATGGATTCAGGTAACTCTGTAAATCCTGTGTATGATATGTCCAGCTCAATTAACGATTCCAACATGCCAATCGAGTTGGGGATTCCTCTCAATGAGCTACATTCCTTTAATGACAACCGCTGCAGTTTCTGAAGGAAACCTATGGAGTCTGGAAGTTCAGCAAGTTTTTTGCATCCCGTAAAATCAAGGGTTGACAGAGATGCTAGATGGCTTAAGGAGCTGGGTATTCGAGCCAATGATTCACAATACATGGCACTAAGAATCCTGAGCTTCTTCATTGAACCTTTAGATATGGGAATTTCTTCCATCCGAGTTCTATCTAACAAAAGCTCCTCTAATTCTTGTAGCTGACTCAATTCTATTGGAAGTTCCTTGAGTCTGAAGCAGTCTCTCATATCAAGGGAAATTAAGGCTTTGATGTTTCCGATAGAAGGGTGCACTTTTGTTAGATATTCACATTTTCCAAACATTAAAATCTCTAGATTTTGAAAAGCAGTGAGATCAGGAGATGTTTTCAAGTCCCGGCAATTAGTAGTGTTGAGAACTTTCAGATTACTTGCCACCTGTAAGAAGTAAAACATAGAGACATCAGCCACTGAGAGTAAGTGATCGTTTATTAAAAAAATGAAATAAACTTTTTCATCTTACATTGATTTGATTCCATCCTTCCCAATGCTCTGTGACTTTGCTCCTTGATAAGTCAAGTATGACTAATTTCTCCACGTGAAAATTGGTTGCCACAAAATTTTGTGGACAATGTTTCCAACAAAGCCATCGTAATTCAGAAAGAAGATCCTCAAAATCTCCAGAAAGGATGAAATAATTGATCTCAAGGAACCTTAAGTTCAGTAGCTTTTCAAATGGTTTATTGCTGAACACCCTCCCCAAGCCACTTTTGTTCAGACGGAGGGCTTTTAACTTTTTAGATCCCTGAAAGAAAGAATGCAAAGGATCAGAAATATAGCATCATGACAACTAACTAAGCATGGTGTATTGATATAATTCCTCTGTCGCCTTAAACTAAGTCCGTTCAAAACATGGTTGTTGCTAATCTCATCGAATAGTACCTTTCAACAAATTTATCGTACAAAACTCACCAGAAAGCTAACCCATAAAATGCTTAACATTACTACAATTAAGTTCCCTTAAAAAAAAAAAAATAGGTTACGGCCGTTTCTTTTTAATGAATAAAAACTCCATAAGTTATCTGAGAACCTCTGACTATCACAGAAGAGCGCTCTCTATGGATACTACACCCATGAATTGCCAACTGGCATTATACAATGAGTACCACAATGTCCAAAACAGGCCTTCTATTAACTAGGGCAGGAGTAATTCAATATGCTAACTTCTTTGTCCTCATTATGGTAAATAAGAAACATCAACTTAGAAGGCAAAAGAAAATCAAAGAAAACTCTCACCTTATTCTTCTCCAGAACATGTAAGGCTTCCTCGTGAGTCCATAATCTACTACGTTTCCAGGGCTCCTCATAGTTTTCCTGCCGGACAATTTCCCTACCTAGATCTCTCAGTTGGTCATGCATTAACAGCCTATGGTCATTTCCAACTTTTATCAGGGACAACAAACTCAATGCTTCAATTCCCATCCCTGGGAAAAATTCACAGTCATCCCACATATAGGATGCAATCCTTCCATCAGTTCCAGCAAAAAAACAAGCAATATCCAAAAATATCTGTTTTTGCTCATAATCCAATGCTTCATAACTGACCCTTAACTTCTCTTGCACTTCCTTAGCTGGCATTTTTCTTAACTTCTTCAATGTATCTGTCCATACTACTAGGCGTTTTCCGCACAAGAACGAACCTATAACCTCGAGTGTTAAAGGAAGCCCTCCTGTAGTGGACACAATATCACGCGATAGATCCCGAAATTCAGGCAAAGGGAAGTCCCTTCTGAATGCATGTCTACTAAAAAGAACTAAAGAGTTGTCAGGATCCAATCCATTGACTTCATACGAGTTGTCCACACGAGCCTCATCAAGAACAAGCACATTTGCTGCCGTAATAATGATCTTACTTCCGGAATCAAACCAGTCACGTTTTCCAGCCAAACAGTTCAACTGATAAACATCATCGACGTCGTCGAGAAGAATGAGGACTTTCTTATGTCTAAATCTAGTTTTGATGATTCTAAGTCCTTCATCGACATTGGAGACATCATTGTGTTTTCCTCTTAGAATATTGGAGATTAGTTGGTTCTGCAAATGGTGGACACCCCTCTCTTTTGACGTCTCTCGTACATCTGCCAAGAAGCTACAGTGATCGAACTGGCTGGAGAGTTGATTGTAGATGAACTTGGCCAAAGTTGTCTTACCAACACCACGTATTCCATAGATTCCAACAATTCGAGTGTCACTGTCATCAGTACTTAACATTCTCATAATCTCCTCTACATGATTACTAATGCCAACCAAGTTGTCAGTGACATCCAACTGAAAAGCATCCTTCAACTCGCCCAAAACCTTCCTGACAATTATCTTTACCAACTCAGCTTCATGTCTGTGAAATAACAACTTAGTTCAATACAAGAAAATGATTGTCAATATTTCTGCAGAAGCACATCCACGTATAAACAGGAAGCAAAAACCAGCCAATTGATGAAAATCCATCATTTTGCCGCTGTAAAAGTGATCATGGCATTAAATTTCCAGACTTTTGATCTAGCTAAGCAAGATCATGAGTGAAAAGAGAAGTACCCGTTCGCAATTTTCTCTGATTCCCATCCCTTTAAGTCTCCTACTTCTTCGAGAGCTCGCTCCCATTGTTGGACCACCTCTGCCTCATAACGGTTCTTAATCGAATGAAAGGCCTTCCCGAAACTCCCCGTCTGGTGTCGCACATGCCCGGGCTCGACTTTGAAGAATATGGGCAAGACTATGTGCCCTGCACTCCTCTTGCACTCGATCATCCGGGCGAGCTCCCGAAGACACCATTTGCTGGAAGCATAGTCCGGAGAGAGAATCGGGATCGAGATCTTACTGCTCTTAATGGCTCGGACAAGATCCGGGCCGATCTTCTCGCCGATGCGGAGCTCGTCGTCGTCCCTGAACACGGAGACCCCGGCGTCGACGAGGCTGTTATAGAGGTGGTCGGTGAAGCCGGTGCGGGTGTCCCTACCCCTGAAGCTCAAGAACACTTCGTAATCGTTCCCTGAGGTCGACGAATCGGATTCCACCAAAATGGGTTCGTCGGGTTTGATGCTTCCGATCGTTTTCTTCTTCTTCTTCTTCAGCAAACGTGATGCAAGCACAGCGAGAAGGATTGATGCGATGGCGACCGCCCAAGGATTTCGCACTGCCTTACCGACTCCCATTCTGGCGATGGCTTCCTTCGAATCTGGGAAGACAAGCCGGGAGATTTACGCTCACACCGGCACTTGCGTGGGAGGGTTAGTCGGCCACGAAAAGCATCTCTCGGTCGGTTCTGGCTCTTGACGTTGAGCGACTTCGACTAAACCTAACCCAATGCACCCGTTTGACACTTTAGATACACGTGAGGAAACACCGGAAACTGTGCGTACTTTTTAGCGTAGATATATAATCTCAGCCATCATATTCGCTAATACGATTTTCATCATAATTATACATACGGCAAAAGTGAGAGGCATCTCTCTGGGCGTTTTTCATCGTTCGTCCAAAGTGGAGGTTCGAGAGGCCAATTCATTGAATACACGGCAGAATTTTGAGAGCACAAAATGGAGAGAGAGATCGTGAGCTGCTTTTCTCCATAGACGCCATGAAGGATTCCTTCTGTGGATCGCTCTCTTGGGGGGCCCATACGATTCACGATCATATGCGGCCATTAGAGTTTTATTTTTCATAGGATACACGGAGAAAGAGATCTCTCTCTCTTCTTCGTGTTCTTCATCCCGCGTCTGAGAGAAAAACGGGAGAATCAAAGCGACAGTGACATTAGTGGAGAAGAGGAGCGTGCAGCTAGTTATTATTGGTATTATTATTATTATTATTATTATTTTGTCAGGTTTTGTTCTAGATTTCCTTGGTGCTCCAAATTTCTTGTGTGGAACCACCATATCGAGAACTTTGATGTGAATCTCTTCACCGTCGGCAATCCATCTGACACATGCGGCCCCAAGAAAGCAATCCTGACTTCATCATGAACCAATCAGTAGCCAAGTCATGAGAGGATCCTTTGATGACTTTCCATGGACGAGTTTGTAGCCACTGCTCCAATCCACCGAGATCCCACAACGCTGATTTTGGTTCCTTTTTGCAGATGCTGAAAAGAAACTAGAGAAGTCCACGTTGGGATCTTCCGATCTATGATCACATTCGTTGGAGTGAGGTAATATCCAACCAAGGCAAATTGATTGAGAGGGCACGACACGAGACGAAAAAGAAGACTTGTGGTGGTTCTTGTCTTGAAGAATTCACGGGCTGCACAGGGAGACCAATTCGCAATAAGAAAAGCACACAGGAAGGGTGAAAAAGAAACATTCTTTTCACGTTTTCTTTGCAGGTTCCGAAGAAAGCACAATTCTACGATGCAGCATATTGAGAACACACGTTCTCTGCCAAAAAAAGAAGAAGGCAGCGGGCAAGTGGGATTCAAGTAGTGGGGTTCATGGTCAAAGCCAGTCTTCCACAATGCAGGCTCCCTAACCTGAAGCAATCGTGGCCAATTTTACAACTCCATCTCATCCTTTTGATTTGTTTATGAAACCCATTCATGCTTAACTAACCGTGTGCAGATCTTCTGAGTTTTCTCTGGCCAAGTCCAGTTGTCAACTGGCTTTTGCGTTCCAGTATTGAGACTGCATCAGCCCGCGACGCGTTGTTTCATCTCGAAGAGCAATCGGTAGCCCTTCCTGCTGATGTCCATCCACAACTTCCAGAGAAGCCAGTGAATTGTCCTACTTTTGCAGCTAGTGAGTTACCATACCGAGGACTTCCCATCACAAGCTCCAAGCCAGTCGTGAGCACATCCGCAATCCACAAGCCCCACCGATACACTCAAATCCGAAGCCCATTCAAATTCGGAATGGTTATTTTCAATTTTAGGTAACAATCTTTCTCCGAAAATATTCTTAATATATGTTGCATATTTTGAATTATTTGTTATCATTGCACATCTCACACATTTGTCTTGCAGGTATTATTGCCTAATTTCGAAAGGATGTAAATCCTTATTGCTAGGTTAATATTGTGCTTGAGATAACATAATATTACCTTATTGTTAAATTTGGCACATTATCTGTAGTTATTTTATTTGAATTGCATCATATCATATCGCTATCTTGATTGCTTTTTTTTAATCATGATATAATTTGCACATTAGTAAACCCATAACACATGCTCCCGAATTGTGCCTTGTATCTCGAAAAACATACATTAAAGTCAACATATGACTTCGATCTCAAAATACGATCGTGCCCGTACGTGTGAATTAAATATCAAATCCTCAACCTCAAAAAGCGAATTGCTAACCCCTAAATAGAATTTCAAGGTTTCCCTGTGTATATAAGTATGATGGTAATTCTATAATATATTCACTTGCTAGCCCTAATCTTGGGGAAAGTTGTGAATAAAATCTAAATTTCGGATTTAAAAGTGTTTTATGGGCAATATTGTTTATTTTTGTTCAGATTTTCATTATTTTCATAGTTAGATAAATCCCTAAAAAAATCTAAAAAAAGATGTCACGTTTTCTTAAGCTAAATCACATATCCCTTCACTCTTTGACATGAAAATAACATCTAATAAAAATTAAGACTTTGAGAAAATCAATTTCTTGAATAAAATTGGATGTTATTTCAGTTTAGGGTAGTCTTTTACCTCATTTTTTCATAAATCCGAAAATGTATAAAAATATATAATAATAAAAAAAACATCGTTCGCATTGCATATTATATGTTTGCATGTTATATTTTCCATGTCATTTATATTCACCACGTCATTATGTCATGTCATGCATTTTACCATATCATCTTGTGACGTCATTCATGCATACTTCATATTATGTTATCATGTCTGTCATCATATTGCATATCATTATTTGCGTTGCATTTCACATGTCATATAATTAATTTGCATTAGCATTATATTTAATAAGAGAAAACCCTAAAAAATAAGTTAAATCACCAAATCAAGAATTTTTTATGAAAATCGGGTACCGAAATGACATTTAATTTGGTTCGCATGGAATAAGGTATTTTCTCCCAAATAATTTATTTAGGTTTTTAATTAACCTACCGTAAATGGTTAGTGGCGGCTCCAAATTAATAAATCTTTGCATGTAAATGAACTAAGTTGCAATTCGATAGGACTTGGAAGAGTCCAAACTAGGTTAGTTAATTTAATTAACCTAATAATCCATTAACTTTGAAATTTTTTTTCATTTTTTAGGTCGCGACAATGAATTGCAGAAATTCTATTGTGTTATCAAACGTTTTTTTCTGATAAAAAACCGACCTCTGGAGCATAAATTGATTTCTAAAGCAAAAGTGATGCCACGCGAGCCCTTAATTTCTTTTGTCACATTTCTGCACAAAAATATAGGAAAGTTAATCAATAAAGTCCTAAAACCTTTAGAATTTTTGTCAATTCAGTACTAAATCTTGTAAGTTTACAGATTCAATCCTAAACATTTTCACATTTTACCAACTCAATTTTATTGGCTAAAATTGCTAACATGGACATCATTTATCCTACGTGGTACCGCCAGGGCTGACGTGAACAGTTTTTAATATTTTTAAATTTTTTATTTTTTTTCCTTTTTTCTGTTTTTTTTTTTCAAAAAGTTGTTCAAGGTCTGGCAGCCCTGCTAGCCACTGCTTAGGGCCAACGACCCCTGCCGAACCTTCAGCAAGGGCTACCAAGCCCTCATCAGCCATACGGTGGTAACAAGGGCATCGCAAGCGCTAGCGCACGGCACAAAGGACGTTGCGAGCCCTCATAATGGCCCTCCGCATCCATAAAGAGGGCGGTTGATGGCTTCGTGATTCTCACCCAAGGTCCGGCAACGGTCGTCGGCCCCTGTCGATTCTAGCCCAAGGATCAGCGAGGTCCATTGGTCGCTGAACCCATTTCTAGAAAAGACAAAAAAAAAAGAAGAAAAATTCAAAATTTATTTAAAAATTATTCACGTCAGTGTTGGCAGTGCCACACAGGATATTCGGCGTCCACATTAGCGTTTTATGGTCGATAGGATCGAATTAGTAAAAGATGAAAAATTTTAGGATTGAATTTAAAAAATGTAAAAGATGTAGGTTTTTTTTACAAGTTTCCCAAAATCTTAAGAGAAGTCTAAATATGAAGACTGAACTTGAGAATTCCTGAAGGAACGAAGACCGAAAGTGTAATTTTCCTTTGAAACTTGTGCACACATACGCTGTGTCGATTTGTTGGTGCTGGCTCCGCACGTTCCATCCACATTGTGAGTTGAATTGAGTTGAATTTTTGTGCTACTATTGCAGGTGAGAAAAGTTTAGGAAATTAATGTAATAGGGACAGCACTGAATTCGACTAACAGTGACACGACGGTTTTGTAAGATAAGTACCTTAGTTACCACGTTGAGCATTTTTTTTTTATTCACTCAGTGGATAATTACATTACGAGTGATATAATTTTTATATGGCATTCAATTGATTACCACAATTTTTTTTTCGCTTACTTAAATGCCACATTGGAGGAAAATCGTATACTTGAGTGTCACTTATGGCAAAAGTCGTTCACTTGAATATCAATTCCGATAAATCATCCTACGTAAACTTTTTATTAACTTTCTTATTTATTTTTCAACGACACGTGAATTTTTTAAATTTTTCATATTTTATGAAATATGTTTCATATTTTTATTTATTTTGATAATTTTATTTTTATTTTATTTTTGTTTCTTTTTCCGCCTTGACCGGCGAGGGTCAACAGCCACCCAGGGGCGAGGACCCACCTCGCCCTAGGGCTACGGAGCCGCGATGGCTCTAGGCAACGGCCGTCATGACTTCGACAACTTCGACAACCTTGGGCGAGGGCGCCAAGGCCCTTGCTAGATCTGGGCAAGGGCCCTTGCGGCGCCTCCAGCCATGATTGAGGCATGAGGACCCTTGCCTAGAGCCGTCAAGGCCTCGTCGGCGCAAGGCGAGACAGCCTTCACCCTTGGGATTGGCTAGTGACCCTCACCAGCCAAGCGAGCAAAAAACCAAAATAAAATTAAAAATTGCAAAAAAAATTTAAAAAAATTATGAAAAAATCCACACGTACATTAAAATATACTAGAGAATCGTTTCATCGGTGCCACATCAGCTTTTTCAGCGTTTACGTAATCTATAACCCTTAAGTGGTCGATTTTTCAAAATTATGATATTCAAGTGAGCGAAAAAAAAATAATGGTACTCAAGTAAGCGCCTACAAAAGTTATGGCACTCGTAATATACTTACCCCTGACTTGAACTCTTACGCCTACAGCCATCAATATGGGCATGTATCAATTTTTTACTCACACTTTACACATATGAGCAGTATGTGATTCTAATTTTTTAAAATGTTCAATGAAAATGGATCCAAAATTTTCAAATTAAATCAAATGGGTTGAAAATAGGTCACACGGTTAAACCCATTTTCAACCCAAAGGTGTGCCCGTAGCTTCCACAAGTCATAAATGGGCCTCAAAAGCTCAACTTGATTAGTTTTTATTTTTATTTTTTATTTTTATTGAAGTGTTTATTGCTACTTTGTTCTTGCGCAATTAGATCAATGTGCCCCATTTACCAACCACTCATGCTGTTTTAAGATCTCCTACTTAAGATCAATTCCATATTCCATGTGACCAACATTGATTCTTCTCCACCACATCATCCAAGTTTTGCTACTCCTTTGACCAACCATGAGACAATGTCATTTTCCCACCTTATTTAATTGTTTGACCCTATGAACAAGGTTATAACTAATTATCTTTGCCACCCTGTGGAAGAGGATGATGAAGAAACTGCTAAGTTCTTTCAAAATTTACTCTCGGGATCCTCTCTTGTTCTAAACTTCAACACTCCTCAAGAACCTGATCCATGATAAGTCAAGTATGACTAATTTCTTAAATTTGATAATTACTTTTCTTTTTTTCATTGACAATTACTCTGTATAAATATATGCAAAATAGTATGTCAGCTGCTCTGTTCGCAATGTACTGTTGTTTGATTTTGCGCAACATTCATGGATGTTGATATTCGTGCCAAAACAAAAGGGTATGCACACTAGTCTCTTCTATAAACTGGAGAAGTGTCCCAAGATTGCTTTTATTTTATGTATATTTGGAGTTCAAGGGCTGGGTATTTAGTCAATCCCAAGAAACAATAGATAGAGCCCCTATAAACTGCATGAATCCTGCTGGCGATTCAAGAAATGGCATGTCGTGATGAGTTTGGTCAGAAGATGTTCTACTTTAGTCATCTGTTCACTGTGTTAGCGATAGAAACACAGCATATTAGTATTAGGTATCCAAGCAAGTTAACCTGGAAAGTCTCTGTACTTGCACTCCACTGATCAATCTTGTATTGAAGATGAAGAACAGGAGTCACTGATCCAAGATGATATTAAACATACTTAAAGAAACTTTAAAACTGCGCATCAGTTCCACTCTAGAAATGAACAATTGCCGCGGCATCAACGCAACTTCTAACCATTGCTTGAACTATATAGTGCAAATAAAAGATACTAGAAAAAGCCATTAAGGAAATTTTCCTTCTTAAAGCAGGTAATACTTATTAAAAGATAGGAAATAGATGTCGACAGGGTATGGGAGATCACCTTCTTCTTACTTTCTCAACCTTGACGAGGCAGTAGAACTATATGCAGCATTATCGGCTGAACGTGATCTGCTCATACAAGGAATAGAGCATAGGTTTTTCATAATGCTGTATGACGTGTGCTCCAGGTGATTTAGGTATTGTTTTCAGCGATTTGCATCCAGAAATATCCACTTGCCAGAGAGAGGCCAAGTCTCCAAGCCCTGTAAGCTCAGTAAGTTTCTCAGTCTCTAACAACCAGACATTTCAAGTTCTTGCACAATGACAAATCTGGTAGATGCTCGATGGACTTGCATCTTGATATATCCATGTATTCTAAAGATCTCAATTCTTTGAGCTCTGAAATCTCTAGAAGTTCGTGACAATCTTTCACTATCAACTCTATCAAACCTTCAAATTTTGAAAGGTTTGGCAGTTTCACTAAGGACTTGCATCCATCAATATATAGCCATTGGCAGGATGAGAATTTCTCCAGGGTCTGAATATCACGTAATTTCTTACGGTGGTCGATGTTCAGAAAATTCAGGGTCTTGAAGCATGAAAGCTCGGGTAACCTTTCAATGGATTTGCACCCAGAGATGTCCAACCATTCCAAGTACTCCAAAGCATCAAGGCCTGGGACTTCAGCTAAATTCTGGCATTTGCAAGCCCAAAAGTATCTCAGATACGTCAATTTTGCAAGATCCAGTCTCTTAATAGATGTGCATTCGGAGACATCCAACCTTTCTAAGAATTCCAAGCTGTCGAGACCTCTAATTTCGACAAGATTCTTGCATTTCCTAACATTTGCTTTCCTTAAAAGCTTCAAAGTTGAAAGGTCCAGTCTTTCCATTGACATGCAATCACTGAGATTCAAAACTTCCAAGCATATGAAGCTATTAAGAACTTGAATTTCAACTTGATTCTTGCAACTTGGAAGCACCTTCATAGTACTCCGTTCTGAACGATCCATCAACCTCTCTAATGCTTCCGACGGTCCTATGCTTAAGTACCTCAGAGATACCAAACATTCGACCCCATCTAGCCTAGATAACTTTGGGCACCCCAGTAATCCAATATTGTTAGAGATTCTAATCCTTCCAGACATTTAACTTCTCGCAACTCAGAGCAAACCTTTAGCGTCAATTCTGAGAGATGCTTCAAGTTTGACAAATCTGGCAATTTTCTCAAGATTTGGCATCCCGTAACAGAAAGCTTCAACAGTTCAGACGGAAGCTCTAGGAGGCATTCAAGTGAACTGCACTCCATGACACTGAGTTCCTTTAGATTTATTAAGTTGGAAAGGACAGGCAATGTAGGACTCTGACAAGTGAGACCTAGAGTTCTCAAGCCAGAGGGAAGGTTTGGGAGAAATTGAAGCTTGTTGCACCCTCGTAAATCAAGGTCTTGGAGACGAGAAAGCTCACAAATGCTTTCTGGCAAGCCACAATGCCTGTCTTGAACAATCGGAGGGCCTTCAATGAGGACAATTCCCCAATATCACTACAAACTTCTCCCAGGATGTTGCAATTTGTGGCATCTAATATGGTGAGTTTCCTTAACATCCCAATAGTACTGGGTAACCTCATTACATTTGACCGCGCCATTTGCAGAACTTCTAAATTACCCAAGTTTCCAATGGATTCAGGTAACTCTGTAAATCCTGTGTATGATATGTCCAGCTCAATTAACGATTCCAACATGCCAATCGAGTTGGGGATTCCTCTCAATGAGCTACATTCCTTTAATGACAACCGCTGCAGTTTCTGAAGGAAACCTATGGAGTCTGGAAGTTCAGCAAGTTTTTTGCATCCCGTAAAATCAAGGGTTGACAGAGATGCTAGATGGCTTAAGGAGCTGGGTATTCGAGCCAATGATTCACAATACATGGCACTAAGAATCCTGAGCTTCTTCATTGAACCTTTAGATATGGGAATTTCTTCCATCCGAGTTCTATCTAACAAAAGCTCCTCTAATTCTTGTAGCTGACTCAATTCTATTGGAAGTTCCTTGAGTCTGAAGCAGTCTCTCATATCAAGGGAAATTAAGGCTTTGATGTTTCCGATAGAAGGGTGCACTTTTGTTAGATATTCACATTTTCCAAACATTAAAATCTCTAGATTTTGAAAAGCAGTGAGATCAGGAGATGTTTTCAAGTCCCGGCAATTAGTAGCGTTGAGAACTTTCAGATTACTTGCCACCTGTAAGAAGTAAAACATAGAGACATCAGCCACTGAGAGTAAGTGATCGTTTATTAAAAAAATGAAATAAACTTTTTCATCTTACATTGATTTGATTCCATCCTTCCCAATGCTCTGCGACTTTGCTCCTTGATAAGTCAAGTATGACTAATTTCTCCACGTGAAAATTGGTTGCCACAAAATTTTGTGGACAATGTTTCCAACAAAGCCATCGTAATTCAGAAAGAAGATCCTCAAAATCTCCAGAAAGGATGAAATTATTGATCTCAAGGAACCTTAAGTTCAGTAGCTTTTCAAATGGTTTATTGCTGAACACCCTGCCTAAGCCACTTTTGTTAAGACGGAGGGCTTTTAACTTTTTAGATCCCTGAAAGAAAGAATGCAAAGGATCAGAAATATAGCATCATGACAACTAACTAAGCATGGTGTATTGATATAATTCCTCTGTCGCCTTAAACTAAGTCCGTTCAAAACATGGTTGCTGCTAATCTCATCGAATAGTACCTTTCAACAAATTTATCGTACAAAACTCACCAGAAAGCTAACCCATAAAATGCTTAACATTACTACAATTAAGTTCCCTTAAAAAAAAAAAAAATAGGTTATGGGCATTTCTTTTTAATGAATAAAAACTCCATAAGTTATCTGAGAACCTCTGACTATCACAGAAGAGCGCCCTCTATGGATACTACACCCATGAATTGCCAACTTGCATTATACAATGAGAACCACAATGTCCAAAACAGGCCTTCTATTAACTAGGGCAGAAGTAATTCGATATGCTAACTTCTTTGTCCTCATTATGGTAAACAAGAAACATCCACTTAGAAGGCAAAAGAAAATCAAAGAAAACTCTCACCTTATTCTTCTCCAGAACATGTAAGGCTTCCTCGTGAGTCCATAATCTACTACTTTTCCAGGGCTCCTCATAGTTTTCCTGCCGGACAATTTCCCTACCTAGATCTCTCAGTTGGTCATGCATTAACAGCCTATGGTCATTTCCAACTTTTATCAGGGACAACAAACTCAATGCTTCAATTCCCATCCCTGGGAAAAATTCACAGTCATCCCACATATAGGATGCAATCCTTCTATCAGTTCCAGCAAAAAAACAAGCAATATCCAAAAATATATGTTTTTGCTCATAATCCAATGCTTCATAACTTACCATTAACTTCTCTTGCACTTCCTTAGCTGGCATTTTCCTTAACTTCTTCAATGTATCTGTCCATACTACTAGGCATTTTCCGCACAAGAACGAACCTACAACCTTGAGTGTTAAAGGAAGCCCTCCTGTAGTGGACACAATATCACGCGAGCGATCCCGAAATTCAGGCAAAGGGAAGTCCCTTCTGAATGCATGTCTACTAAAAAGAACTAAAGAGTTTTCAGGATCCAATCCATTGACTTCATACGAGTTGTCCACACGAGCCTCATCAAGAACAAGCACATTTGCTGCCGTAATAATGATCTTACTTCCGGAACCAAACCAGTCACGTTTTCCAGCCAAACAGTTCAACTGATAAACATCATCCACGTCATCGAGAAGAATGAGGACTTTCTTATTTCTAAATCTGGTTTTGATGATTCTAAGTCCTTCATCGACATTGGAGACATCATTGTGTTTTCCTCTTAGAATATCGGAGATTAGTTGGTTCTGCAAATGGTGGACACCCCTCTCTTTTGACGTCTCTCGTACATCTGCCAAGAAGCTACAGTGATCGAACTGGCTGTAGAGTTGATTGTAGATGAACTTGGCCAAAGTCGTCTTACCAACACCACGTATTCCATAGATTCCAACAACTCGAGTGTCACTGTCATCAGTACTTAACATTCTCATAATCTCCTCTACATGATTACTAATGCCGACCAAGTTGTCGGTGACATCCAACTGAATAGCATCCTTTAACTCGCCCAAAACCTTCCTGACAATTATCTTTACCAACTCAGCTTCATGTCTGTGAAATAACAACAAAGTTCAATACAAGAAAATGATTGTCAATATTTCTGCAGAAGCACATCCACGTATAAACAGGAAGCAAAAACCAGCCAATTGATGAAAATCCATCATTTTGCCGCTGTTAAAGTGATCATGGCATTAAATTTCCAGACTTTTGATATAGCTAAGCAAGATCATGAGTGAAAAAAGAAGTACCCGTTCGCAATCTTCTCTGATTCCCATCCCTGTAAGTCTCCTACTTCTTTGAGAGCTCGCTCCCATTGTTGGACCACCTCTGCCTCATAACGGTTCTTAATCGAATGAAAGGCCTTCCCGAAACTCCCCGTCTGGTGTCGCACATGCCCGGGCTCGACTTTGTAGAATATGGGCAAGACTATGTGCCCTCCACTCCTCTTGCACTCGATTATCTGGGCGAGCTCCCAAAGACACCATTTGCCGGAAGCATAGTTCGGAGAGAGAATCGGAATCGAGATCTTACTGCTACTAATGGCTCGGACAAGATCCGGGCCGATCTTCTCGCCGATGCGGAGCTTGTCGTTGTCCCGGAACACGAAGACCCCGGCGTCGACGAGGCTGTTGTAGAGGTGGTCGGCGAAGCCGGTGCGGGTGTCCATACCCCTGAAGCTCAAGAACACTTCGTAATCGTTCCCTGAGGTTGACGAATCGGATTTTGGCATCGTTCTCTTCTTCTTCTTCAGCAAACGTGATGCAAGCACAGCGAGAAGGATTGATGCGATGGCGACCGCCCAAGGATTTCGCACTGCCTTACCGACTCCCATTCTGGCGATGGCTTCCTTCGAATCTGGGAAGAAAAGCCGGGAGATTTACGCTCACACCGGCACTTGCGTGGGAGGGTTAGTCGGCCACGAAAAGCATCTCTCGGTCGGTTAGCGACTTCGACTAAACCTAACCCAATGCACCCGTTTGACACTTTAGATACACGTGAGGAAACACCGGAACTATGCGTACTTTTTAGCGTAGATATATAATCTCAGCCATCATATTCACTAATACGATTTTCATCATAATTATACATACGGCAAAAGTGAGAGGCATCTCTCTGGGCGTTTTTCATCGTTCGTCCAAAGAGGAGGTTCGAGAGGCCAATTCATTGAATACACGGCAGAATTTTGAGAGCACAAAATGGAGAGAGAGAGATCGTGAGCTGCTTTTCTCCATAGACGCCATGAAGGATTCCTTCTCTGGATCGCTCTCTTGGGGGGCCCATACGATTCACGATCATATACGGCCATTAGAGTTTTATTTTTCAAAGGATACACGGAGAAAGAGATCTCTCTCTCTTCTTCGTGTTCTTCATCCTGCGTCTGAGAGAAAAACGTGAGAATCAAAGGGACAGTGACGTTAGTTTTTTTTTTTTCAAAGGCGAGACAGCCCTCACCCTTGGGATTGGCTAGGGACCCTCACTAGCCAAGCGAGCAAAAAACCAAAATAAAATTAAAATTGCAAAAAAAAATTGAAAAAATTATGAAAATATTCTAAAGAATGTTTCATCGGTGCCACATCAGCTTTTCCGACGTCTACGTAATCTATAACACTTAAGTGGTCGATTTTTCGAAGTTATGATATTCAAGTGAATGAAAAAAGAAAAAAGTAACGGTACTCAAGTGAGCGCCTACAAAAATCATGGCACCCGTAGTGTACTTACCCCGATTTGAACTCGTACACCTACAGCCATCAATATGGGCATGTATCAATTTTTTACCCATACTTTGCACATATGAGTTGTATGTGATTTTAATTTTTTAAAGTGTTCAATGAAAATGGATCCAAAATTTTCAAATTGAATCAGATGGGTTGAAAATAGGTCACACAGCTAAACCCATTTTCAACCCAAAGGTGTGCCTGTAGCCTCCACAAGTCGTAAATGGGCCTCAAAAGCTCAACTTGATTAGTTTTTATTTTTTATTTTTATAAGTAAAAGAAAGAAAGAAAATTTATTTTTTGGTTCAAAAATAAAAAAATAAAAATATAAAAACTATTCAGTGGTCGCTCGATGGTGTCGGTCGCCAACATTCGCTGCCATCCGTTATAGTCGTCGACCGTTGCCAGCAGTCGCAAGAGAAAAATGAAAGAAAAATAAAAGAAAAATATATATTTTTAATTTTTTTTAAAATAATAATAATAATAATTGAATAAAAGTATATTTAAAAAGTAAAAAAAAAGTAAAAAAAATCACCAGATTTTTATTGCATGAAAGTATTTTAGTAATGTCATTTTTTTATTTTATTTGCTAATTTGATACTATTTAATTTGTTTTTTTTATGGCAAATTTTTTATCCAAGCAATACATGCATGTGAAGAACTCAAAATAGGCTAAATGAGTTGTATATGTTTTTCTAGAATATTATTATATTTTATTAATATGGGTAAAAAAAATAGGGTCGGGTATGGTTAAGTTGCTAGTCGAGTCGAGTATAGCTCATTACATATGGGCCAAAGAGAGGAACGAAGATCTAGTTCTCATTTCACTCTCACCAAATATGATCTCAAGGGTTATCCGAGTGATTACATACTTGATTCAAATGAGGCATACCTTCGCCTTCATGTAATTACCTGACTTACATGAACATCAAATGCGTTTATGTTTAGAGCGAATAATCAAGTTCAGTGATTCGAAGAGCTTGTAATTTCAATGAAAAAGGGGGTAATAAAGGGGCAAGATCTCATTGGCAATAAATGAACACTTCCAGCATGCGAAGAGTTTTCCCGGGACGATCGGTAAAAGGTCGATGTAAAGGAAGACAACTCATTGGAGCCCATTGTGTTGTAGGGATCCCCTTGCCTTCCCTTGCCATCATATCCGTCCTTTCTTTTCCCAACAAATCGGGTGAGGATTTCCTACCAGCATACGAGGGAAACATTAAAATCCACACCCTCCATTTTCCCATCCCCCGTATATCAAGGGGAAATGGAGAGTATGGATCTCCATGATTCCCTACCATGTTGGTAGGGAATCCGGATCCAAATCGATCACCAAATCAATTTTTGTTGTAAAGATGAAAATAACAATCTCATTATTTTTGTGCACGAGAGGCTGTCGGTCTCGACCTCGTTTGATGGTAAACAGTTTAATTTTGGGACCTCACGCTCCGCTCGTTCTTCATTTTTCTTGAGCCAATTTGCAATTTTTGAAAGCAACAAGCAAACAAGAAATATGGCATGAGAAATTGAAAGAAAAACAAAAGCAAAGTGAGTTGGGTGGCCACATGTCGGCTCTTAAAGGCTCCCTCTCCAGGCACCTAAATACTTGCATTCTGAATTACTGCACGATTGGTCATGTTTTTCTTAATTTACATATGCAATCTTTTTTATTGCCCGACTAAAGATATAGATATCGTCCTCTTTTAATTTTGATTAAGTTTACATATGGGTACTTCTACAAGCTGAACACCGATATTATATATATATATATATATATATAAAATTCCAACTAAGAATGGCATCATTTAACGATGAGAAAAATCACTTCAAGTAAGATACATTATGATGACCCTGTTGGATTATGGGTGCGTTTAGGAATGACTTTCCCAAGGCACTTTGGGTGTCCAAAGATGTTGGGGCCAAAGTCCAAGTGTTTGGGTAATGTTTTTGAAAGTCCATTAGATGAAAGTCAGCCTTTTGAAGGCTGAAAGCTCAAGGCAACTCGGAGGCTGCCTTGATTTTACTCTGCCTTTATTGTCCTCACAAACTTTTTATAATTCCATGTTTAGCCCTTTAGAAGCCCTGGCCTCTCCTCTATCATCAGCTTCGCCTTTCTCACCTCTCAGGTCTCTCTCGCCTCTCTCTCCTCTTCCAGCCAGCATGGCGCTGTCACGCTCTTGAGCCGCCTCAACCGTCATCATCGAATCTCTCTTGTCTCTGACCTCGGCCTACGCCGTGCTACCCAGCCGCCACGCCTTGGTCGGCGAAACCTGGGTGAGTCTCCTTCCACCCTTTGTGTGTGTGCTTCTTAGATCGCCAGTAGCGGTGTCCCATCTAGGGAGATCAAAACTGCCAGTGTGCACGAGAGACATGTCTGTGGCGAGACAGATTTTTTGCGAAAGTGCGATTTCCATCCGCATCCCATTCTATTTCCAACACTAATCAATTGGGCCAATTGCAAGTGAGCGAGCGAGCTTCTTCTACTTCAGTTGCAGTTTCCCGTGCGCTAAAGTCACGCACCATTTTTGACCCCCCTCTTTTCTCTCTCTCTATGTGAATCGCATTCTGTCCCATCCATCTAGGTCACTTCAGATTGCGAGAAGCGCGAACAAGCTGATAAGTATGTCTCGTGCGCTAGAGTCATTCACCCTTTTTGCCACCCTTTTTTATAAGATTGACCTGGGCTTCTTGTTGGTATGATGGTTTATGTATTTTTTCTTTGTTCACTCAGAGTATTTTCCAAATGCCATATTCTACAAAAACGAAGCGATTCTAAGATATGCTTCTCGATTTTCCTTCTTATTGTCAAAATTGGGCTGTGATTGCATTCTTGCATGCTGCAGATGAATGTGCTTTTCTGCTGTACTCGAGCAAAAAAGTTGGTTTTTTCCTTCTTTTTGATGGATGAATGGTAAGTTCTAGGAGCAAATTTCCCACCATTTTTTCCTTTTTCATTGAATTTGAGAAGTTGCACTTGTGGCAATATGATGAAGATGAGGAGCATATTTGGCCTACTTGGATAAGCATTTGAGTACTGCTTTGTAGTTAGCTCAGTATACTACGATTGATGCTTTTAGGTTGAAGATTGGTTTGTGTGAGATGTTGTTGGTAGTTTCAATTTGCAATTCTTTTCACACACTGCATTATTTGAACTGTTTGAACCTTTTAGCTGATAGGGACAATCGTCATTTGATGGTCATTGTTTGACTTTGGAGTGCTTCGAAACATCACTGGCCTGCTAATGAAAAGGTTCAATGAACTGTGAAGACTCTTCAGAAAAAAAATATGATTCCGTATTAAGAACTCATGAAAGGGTGAGGGTTTCTCAATAGTTTAGTTAATGGATAAGTGTTGATTCTGGAAATGTATTATCCAGGGGTATTACGCAAGATATATACAATTAAGGTGTGTGGGGGAAGCAAACACTTGTTGAAGCGGATCCAAAGATGATAATGTGGTTGTTTGTCCTCAAAGTAAGCAGCTTTAATTTTGCCCTTTCTTAAGACAAGTTCCTAACTAAGGTCAAGATGGAAATTGTGGTGAGCAAGGAGCAGGTATCATACTACTAGCCATTAAGCTACTCTTTAACTTTCCTTCCTGGACGTATATATTTTGCATTGGCACGTAGTGTATTGAAACAAATTTGGTTTCTGGTGGTGTGATCTCATTAGTTCCATGAAAGCACATGATTTACAAATTTGCCTCACCAATTATTTTGTCATTAGGTTGAAGCAATAATTGACAAAATAATTGGTGAGGCAAGAACTGGGGAGATTGGCGATGGAAAAAAAAATTGTAGGCCTTCCCATTCATTTATCTAGCATGAATTAATTGTCTTGCGATGATCCCTCGATGCTTTGGCGAATCTTATCGTTCTTGTATTCTTCTGTGGTGGTTGCCCATATGACATATCAGCGCTATGTGCAAAGTGAAGAGAACATGGAGTCAAGAGTAATCAGATCTAACCAGCATTTCGATAGATGTAAATTGTCTATTATCCTGGATTCTTAATCTTGATAGATGAAGATGCCCTGATAAAGCTGATGTTCAGGTGAGCGTGGAGACAAGGCCGAGAGGATGAGCAGAGGCTGACATTTTTTCGACTTCCTAGCTTTATGTGAAACTTTAGTTAACATCTGTTACAGACTCCATCCTCTTAATAGGTTGTGAAATGTTACCGTCACCGGTCTTTTGTGGTCTGTTTGAAGGACTTAGTGGTCCAGTCATTAGACCATGATTAATCAGGACTAATTACTAATCACCACTAAAGTGGACATGACCTCTCCACTCTCCAAGACGGAGTGCCCAAGCCACCGATTTCAAGAACTCTTTACCGGCCAGTTCAATTGCAGCAGTTCCCTTTTTTTTTTTTTTGGTCCACGTAATTAGCGTGTAGGCCTTTTCTTAGAGGTGTTTGAATGTTGGGAAATATTTGAAATAAAATGCAACGAACCATATAAGATTTTTTCCATTTGGCATAGGAAAAAAAGTTATTTGGTAAATTCAAGTATACCTCTAATCTCAAAGAGGGTGAGGGAGGTCATGGGCAATGGACATTACCATGCTCTCAAATGCATCCGGAATGATCACATCATAAGTTCCTTTAGGAACAGCCATCGAGAAAGCAACTCTTGCAAATTCGAAAATAGAGTATGTGAATTAGGTAATATGCCGCAACCTATGTTAACATTATGTAAGAACAATATAAGAAACATATACCATCATTAATCGTTCCCTCGCCGGTCCTCATATCCAACTGCTATTTCAGGGAAGAATTGCTTGTAAACTTGCAACAGGACACAACACGACATCGTTAACAGATCTTTATAGTCAAAATGAGTTGTATAAAACCTTAACATAATAGGTTATTAGCAAAAATACTTGTTTCAAACTACAAACTCAAGTGAAAGTATCAATGGTCCAATCCATTGATTAATCTCGTCAAAACACAAGCCAATGGTCTATCCATTGACTAATCTCATCAAAAACACATGTCAGTGGTTTATCCACTGACAAATCTCATGCTCAAGAGTCTAACCATTGTCACGTATAACGTCCGTGACAAAATGCAATCAAGATTCTCCCCTTGGCAAGGTCTCCACTTATAATGCCTGTGGCTCGACCCATAAGGATATCCTAACCAGTATGCGCATACCCACAAACCCATCAATCGGGTTCACAGCCATCTTGAGCACCACAAAATCCAATAACAACATCTTTCTCATAATCAACTTCACACCAACAACATATAATGAATAGAGACCATATCAACTAGACAAAACAGCAGTAAATGTCTGATCTTGATTTTATACACCAAAAATGTCATTTTCTCCGGTCATAACAACATATAGTACTACATCTTTTCAAATGTGCATTTTGCAAATACAAATAAGAAATAGTATCATTCACCTGATAACGTCAGAAGCAAACTAGAAAGATTACTCGGAACGATACGTTCAAACACCTACCAAAAGTATGAAAACGATATCAAAAACTGAGTAACAAGCTACCCTAAAGCACAACTCAACTAAAAATAGTATATTTGTCACTAAGACGATACCCGTGCACCAACAAAATACTCGCTCATAGCAAAAACACAAGTTTTTCGCCATGCGAAACTCACGCAATAACTTCAAGGGCCATAACTCCCTAATCCGAGCTTCGTTTTAAACGATCTTGTAATTCAAAGAAAGCTCTTTTAACGTACAATAAGAACCCCAACACGACTTGTCCAAAATCCATTCGAAAATTGACAAAAATGAGCAAAATCAGTTCTCGTCGTGTACTGTTTATCGTGCGCACCAGATTTGAAAATCTTATTCCGAGTGAATCGTAACTTCAAATCAAGATCCGTCGAATCCTATGACTTCATTACACCATAAAGTTTCTTTTTCATGCAAAAATCTAGTTAAATGACCAAGAAATCAGACTCAGCAACTCATATTCCATCAAATTATGAAATTCTACTCTAATTCTGAAAATCACTTCGATCGGAGGAAAGTAGAGGCGCGAGCACTTACTGGTAGATGCTAATCTATGCGGGAATAATTTGGCGAGGCAACAAAGTAACCCCCCTCTCTCTTTTCTTTCCCTCTCTCCTTTCTCTTCTTTTTTCTTTCTTCTTCTTCTTCTTCTTCTGTCGTGGGTCTGCTTGAAGAAGAAAAGGGAAAAAAATGTGGGGGCTTGGGCTTGGGCTTAAATAATCTCTTTGGGCCAAATATTACAATCTACGCTCCTTAAAAAAAATTTCGTCCTTGAAATTTGATTAACTGAACTTACTTCAATTTTCAAATAAATGAGGATACTTTCGTCTCGCCTCCTCCTCTAGTTCCCACGTAGCCTCTCTTTCTATATGATGCTGCCACTAGATCTTAACATAGTGAATAGTTCGTCGCCATAACATTTGCTCTTTCCGATCAACTATCCGAATAGTCTGCTCCTCGTAAGTCAAATTTTCCCTTAATCTGAAAGGAGTGAAGTTCAGTACATAATCAGGATTCGGCACATATTTCCTCAATAAAGATACATGGAACACATTATGCACTCCAAATAAAGCTGACGGCAAAGCAAGTTTATAGGCGACTTGATCAATCTTCTCCAATATCAAGAATGGCCCCACATGTCTTACACTCAACTTTCCACGAGTGCCAAATCTCATAACACCTTTCATAGGTGACACCTTTAGGAATACGTGATCTCCCACATTAAACTCTACATTACTCCTTTTGAGATCTGTATAACTTTTCTGACGGCTTTGGGCGACTTTCAAATGCTCTCGGATTAGCCTGACTTTCTCCTCTGACTGTTGTATAAACTCAGGGTCAGTTAGTCTTTTCTCGCCAATATCATCCAACAAATAGGACTTCTGCATTTTCGACCATATAAGGCTTCAAAAGGAGCCATCTTTATACTGAAATGGTAACTGTTATTATAAGAAAACTCAGCTAGATGTAGATATTCATCCCATGAACCTCCAAAGTCAATAACGCATGATCTCAACATATCCTCCAATGTCTAGATCGTTCTCTCTGACTGCCCCTTGTAAGCTCTTCCAAAGTTAGACACAAATCGGGGATCCCTATCAGAAACAATGCTCACTAGAACTCCATATATTTTAACTATCTCTTTCACGTACCGCTTCGCTATGTCTTCCACTGAAAGGACAAATCGATATGACCAGAAGTGTGCGGACTTAGTCAATCGATCGACGATAACCCATATAGCGTTTTTACCACTAGGAGTCCTCGGTAAACCGACAATGAAGTCCATGGTGATATGTTCCCTTTTCCATTTAGGTATCTCAAGTGGATGCAACTGTCCACCTAGTTTCTGTTGTTCAATCTTCACTTGCTGACAAATCAAACATTGATCGACAAACTTCACAATATCTTTCTTCATATTGATCCATCAGAAATTTCCTTTCAAATCTCTGTACAT
Source organism: Rhodomyrtus tomentosa (assembly GCA_028455895.1). Taxonomy (NCBI): domain Eukaryota; kingdom Viridiplantae; phylum Streptophyta; class Magnoliopsida; order Myrtales; family Myrtaceae; genus Rhodomyrtus; species Rhodomyrtus tomentosa. The sequence continues at coordinate 42,629,189 of JAPCWY010000004.1, forward strand.
CTTAGTGCTTCCTGGATGAATCGAGTATCTAGTAGTGTAAGCCTCCTGCAATATCTTCTTTTTAAAGTCTGCATCATCGGGAACACATAACTAGCCATGGAATTTCAGTGATCCATCCACATGGATATTAAAATCAGGTTATCCTCCAGTTTCTACGTCTTCTATAATCTTCCCCAACTGAGGATCATCATTTTGCTTAGCCTTGATTCTATCAATCAACATTGGCTGCACTTGAATATTAGCTAACCGAGCACCAAGTTGATGCACCAACACCTCTAATTCTAGTTTCCTCATATCCTCGAGAATATGCTGCTGAGAAGTGAGCAATCCTGTCATGTTTCCTGAAGATTTACAGCTCAAGGCATCTACTACTACATTTGCCTTGCTTGGATGATAGTTGATAGACAAGTCATAATCCTTCAAGAGTTCTAGCCATCTTCTCTGCCTCATATTCAATTCTTTTTGAGTAAAAATGTACTTCAAACTTTTATGGTCAGTAAAAACTTCACGTTTCTCACCATACAAGTAGTGTCACCATATCTTCAAAGCAAAGACAACCGCTTCTAACTCCAGGTCATGAGTAGGATAATTCTTCTCATGTGCTTTCAACTGTCTCGAGGCATAAGCCACAACTTTACCATCATGCATAATAACACAACCTAGATCTTCCTTGGATGCGTCACAAAAGATAGTGAATCCACCAGTTCCTAAAAGCAAGGTTAATATAGGAGCTGTCACCAATTGCCTCTTTAATTCTTCAAAACTGTGCTCACACTGATCCGACCATACGAACTTAACGACCTTCTGAGTCAAACAAGTAAGTGGACCAGCAATTTTTGAGAACCCCTCCACAAACCGCCTATAATAACTTGATAACCCAAGAAAACTTCTTACTTTTACAACATTGGTAGGACAATTCCACTGAATGACTGCTTCAATTTTCTTCAATCAAAAGAAATACCATCCTTAGAGATGACATAGCCCAATAATTCTATATGGTCAAGCTAGAAGTCGCACTTGCTGGATTTAGCTTGTAACTTTTTCTCACGCAAAGTCTGCAAAACCAGCCTCAATAGTTGCTCGTGTTCCTCTAAACTCTTAAAATACACCAGAATATCATCAATGAACACCACAATGAATCTATTAAAGTACTGCTTGAATACTCGGTTCATCAAGTCCATAAAAACAACAAGTGCATTCGTTAGTTCAAAAGGCATGATAAGAAACTCATAACGCCCATACCTTGTTCTGAAAGCAATCTTTGGCACATCATCTGCTTTTATCTTCAACTGATGATAACCAAAGAGGAGATCAATCTTTGAAAATACTTGAGCACCTTGGAGTTGATCAAATGAGTCATCGATTCGAGGCAAATGATACTTACTCTTGATAGTCGCCCTATTAAGGACTCTATAGTCTATGCAAAACCGCATGCTACCATCCTTCTTCTTCACAAAAAGAACGGGAGCTCTCCAAAGTGAGACACTAATGAAACCCGTATCTAAAAGTTCCTGTAGCTGTGTCTTCAACTCTTTCAATTCAGCAAGTGTCATCCAATAAGGTGCTTTAGAGATAAATGTTGTCCTAGGCAACAACTCAATGCAAAATTCAATCTCTCTATCAGGGGGTAAACCAATTAAGTCATCAGGAAACACATCCGAGAATTCTCTAACAATCGAAATATTTTCCAACTTTGCGACTTCCTTACTAGTGTCGTTTACACAAGCCAAATAACCACAACAACCCTTCTTTAGAAGCTTCTTTGCTTGCATAGCTGAAATTGGCCTTGAAAAAGTGCCTTTACAACTTCTTGAAAAAGAAAACTTGGGCTGATTCGAAAGTCAAAAGACAAATTTCTTTGAATAACAATCAACAGTAGCATAATATGTTGATAGCCAATCCATCCCAAGAATAACATCAAAATCCCGTATATCTAACAACATCAAGTCTCCAGGCATTTCCACATTATTAACTTGGAGCTTACATCTCTTGAGCACACAATTAGCAATCAAGAAGTCACCGGTAGAAGTATTAACTCGCAATTCATAATCAAGAAAATCAGACAGCACATCAAGTTTCTTCGCAAATTCCATAGAAATAAAGGAATTGGTAGCATCGGAGTCGAATAATGCATAAGCACACCACGAGGCAAGTGAAATAATACTTGCAACAACGATGTTAGAAGCTACAACATCATTTTTTGTCATAGCAAAAACTTTTCCTGTCATCTTTTACTTTTGCTGACTATCTTGAGGCCTACCAGCTGAATAGCCTGTCTTCCTCATGGAACAAGTACTTGCTATATGTTCAGGATGGTCACAAAAAAACATACCCTACTACATGTAGGTGTACTCCTTTGAGTGGAACAATCACGTGCCATGTGTCCTATTTTTTTGCAAATAAAACACGTTCCTATCTTGTAGTGACAAAAGCCTCCATGATGTTTCCCACATGTAGCATAAGGCCACTGAATAACCTGACTCTTTCCCTTTCCACGATTACTAATGGTTCTTTGCCTAGTGCTGCCACTTGCTTGATTTTCCTGAAAATGTGTGAACTTTAGCCTCTTATGCAATGAAGCACTCTGTGTATCGCTAATAGAAAGCTATCATTCAATCGTGATTGCTCGTTCTAGCACATCCTTGTAAGTAGGCAATGAAAGAGAAACAAGTGTAAAAGGAATCTCGGGCCGGAGTCCTCTCACGAAGTGCTCAACCTTCTCCTCTTCATCAACTACCAGACGTCCCGCAAATCCACTCATCTAGTTGAAACTGCATGCATACTCCATAACGGTCGAGTCACCCTGTGATATGTGCAGAAAATCATGCCTCATATGCGCTTGAAAAGATTGCGGGAAGAATTGGGCATTAAAAGTTTCTTTAAAGTCCTTCCAAGGAATAACAGTATCTTCATCTCCAAAGGCGGACCTCATTCCCTTCCACCAGTACTCGGCTTCACCTTCTAGCTATTGCGTAGTAAAATAAACCTTTTTCTCTTCAGGAATCTTTTCAACTCTGAAGATCCCCTCTATCTTCTTAATCCATCATTCGGCATGTCAAAACACAAGCCAATTGTCTATCATTGACTAATCTTATCAAAAACGCATGTCAGTGGTCTATCCACTGACCAATCTCATGCTCAAGAGTCTAACCATTGTCACGTATAACGTCCGTGACAAAAGGCAACCAAGATTCCTCCCTTTGCAATATCTCCACCTACAATGCCAGTGGCTTGGCCTATAAGGATATCATAACTAGTATGCACATACCCACAAATCCCTCAACCGAGTTCACAGCCATCTTGAGCACCACAAAATTCAATAACAACATCCTCATCAGAATCAACTTCACACCAGCAACACATAATGAATAGAGACCATATCAAATAGACAAAACGGCAGTTAATGTCCAATCCTGATTTTATGCACCAAAAATATCATTTTCTTCAGTCATAACAACATATAATACTATATCTTTTCAAATATGCATTTTGCAAATACAAAGAAGAAATAGTATCATTCACCTAATAACGTCAGAAGCAAACTACAAAGATTACTCGGAACGATACGTCCGAACACCTATCAAAAGTATGAAAACGATATCAAAAACTGAGTAACAAGCTACCCTAAAACACAACTTAACTGAAAAAGGCCTATTTGTCACTGAGACGACACCCGTGCACTAACAAAATACTCACTCATAGCAAAAACACAAGTTTTCCGCTATGCGAAACTTGCACAATAAACTTCAACAGGCCATAACTCCCTCATCCAAGCTTCGATTTAAACGATATTATAGTCCAAAGAAAGCTCTTTTAAAGTACAATAAGAACCATAACACGGCTTGTCCAAAATCCATTTGAAAATTGGTAAAAATGGGCAAAATCAGTTTTGGTCGCGTATTGTTTATCGCGCGCACCAGATTTGAAAATCTTATTCCGGGTAAATCGTAACTACAAATCAAGATCCGTCGAATCCTACGGCTTCATAACACCCTAAAGTTTCATTTCCACGCAAAAATCCAGTTAAACAACCAAGAAATCAGACCCGGCAACTCATATTCCACCAAATTCCGAAATTCAGCTTTAACTCCAAAAATCACTTCGATCGGAGGAAAGTAGAGGTGCGAGCACCTACTAGTAGTTGCTAATTGATGAGGGAATAGCTTGGCGAGGTAACAAGGTAACCCCCTCTTTCTTCTCTTCTTTCCCTATCTCCTTCCTCTTCTTTCTTCTTCTTCTTCTTCTTCTTCTTCTTCTTCCGTCGTGGGTCTGCTTAAAGAAGAAAAGGAAAAAAATGTGGGGGCTTGGACTTAAATAATCCCTTTGGGCCAAATATTACATATTGTGACTTTCATTGAAGAGTCTCAGAATCTTTCTATCTTGTCCATCGATGAGTTGGTGTGCTCTCTACAAATGCACGAGCAACGACTTAAGGAGAAACCCAAGACGGTGGAGAAAGCTTTACAAAATCAGTTGAAGTTTCCCGATGAAAAGAACAATCTTTCTAATCAGAAGAAAGATCCAAAGCGCAAGAGAAGTATGCCAAACAACAAAAAGATAAGACATTTATTCAGTGTTTTAATTGTAAAAAAAATTATGGGCATTACAAATATGAATGTCGAAGCAGGACGTTTGGTACTTAGACACTGGGTGTAGTAATCACATGTATGGCGAGAAGGAGTTATTCTCAAAATTTGATTACACTTTTTATTCAGAGTTGAGGTTCGGGAATAATACCAAAGTTCCTATCATAGGAAAGGGGACAATTAAAATCAAAGTGAAGGATGGGTCGGTTCAAAGCATTTCTGATGTCCATTATGTTCCCGGTATTTGAAAATCTCCTATGTAAGGAACACAAATCTTTGAAGAGAAAAAAAAATAGAAAAGAATAAGACAAGAAAATATTTTACGTGGAAAAAACCCTTTTAAATCAAAAAGGGAAAAAACCACGGTACTGCACTGGGTAATCTCTCCACTATCATTTTTCAACGTTACATGTACAAAAGATATCACCTCAATATATAACATGAGTCTAGGGCATACATAGTTGAGAAGTAAATTACAAGTATGCCATGTAAAATATCTACGGTTAATATTGCTTTTCTTTTCTATCAGACTCCACAAAATCTATCAATCTCCCTCTTGGAGGCTGATCTTCAACACGATAATAATCTTTCATAGTCTTCATTCCTCTTTATAACCAAGATTGTCCTAGTTCGGTGGCCCCCTCATCACTATCTATGGAGGCCAACTGAGGCAATGCACAGCCTCAGTTTCGCAATGGTGACAACCTTTGCTAACATTTATGTTGAATATTCTGTACTAAGAATCTTCTTCAATGATAATGTCACATCATCTATCAACTCACAGATATGATGATACTTCAACTCAACATACTTTGTCTTTGAATGAAACACCGGATTCTTTGCGAGACAGATAGCACTCTTACTGTCGCTGAAAAGAACATAGCTATGTTGTTTTTTGCCTATTTCCTTCGGGAAATTTTTCAACCAAATCATATCCTTACCGACTTCCGATATAGCAACATACTCTCCTTCAATGGTTGAGAGAGACACACACGTCTAAAGTCTAAACATCCAACTGATTGTAGTGCCACCTATAATAAAAACATAACCTGATATGTTCTTCCTCTTATGCAAGTCACCACCAAGGTCTGCATCGACAAAACCTTGTAAAATTACATTGTTTTTCGCAAAACATAATGACATACAAGAAGTGCCTCTCAGATATCTTAATAACCATTTTACAGCTTCCCAATGCTTTATTCTTGGATTAGCCATGTATCTGCCCACAACTCCCACTGTGTGAGTTATGTCTGATCTAGTACACACCATTACATACATTAAGCTGCCAACAGCTGTCGCATATGACACCTTAGCCATATATTCTTGCTCTTCGTCTGTCTTTGGTGACTGTTCCTTTGAGAGTTTGAAGTGACTTCCCCAGGAGTCCTTTTAGGCTTTGCATTCTGAACTTTGAATCTATCCAGTACTTTCTTGATGTACTTTTCTTGAGATAGCTTTAGAATTCTTTTGGATCTATCCCCATTGATCCTCATCCCAAGAATCTGATTCCCTCCGCCCAAATCCTTCATCTCAAATTCTTTTGACAATTGTTGTTTCAGTATATTGATTTCCCTCATGCTAGATCTTGCGATAAGCATATCATCCACATACAACAGCAAAATAACATAACAGTCATCAAATTTCTTGAAGCAACAACAGTGATTCATCTCGCTTCTAGTAAAGTTGTTACCACACATAAAGGTATCAAATTTTTTGTATCACTGTCTAGGAGCTTGTTTCAAGCCATATAAACTTTTATTCAGTTTGCAGACATAATTTTCTTTTCTAGAGACCTGAAAACCTTATGGTTGTACCATGTATATATCCTCCTCTAAGTCACCATGAAGGAATGCAATCTTTACATCTAACTGCTCTAGATGTAAATTCTCAGCAGCAACAATACTCAACATTAGCCTAATAGTAATCAATTTCACAACTGGAGAGAAAATCTATGTGTAGTCAATGCATTTCTTTTGCTGAAAACCTTTTATTGCTGACCTTGTTTTGTATCTCTTGCTGCCATCAGGTTCTTCTTTGACCTAGTACACCCACTTATTCTGCAATGCCTTTTTCCTATATGGTAATTGAGTTAACACCCAAGTTCTATTCTTATCGAGTGAATCCAACTCATCTTGCATTGCTAACTCCTACTTAACAGAATCTTTAACCTGCAGTGCTTCCAAAAAATTTTCTTGTTCACCAGCATAATTTAAAAGCAAATAATCCAATGACGGAGAATACCACTGTACAAGTTTAGATGTTCTGCTGGAGCTTCTCAAAGTGGGCTCAGGAGTGTATGATTTTTGTTATAAATTTCCACTAGAGTCTACCGCAACAGTTTCAGGATTTCTAGCCATATCACTCTTAAAAACCCATTCCAATTCAATCTCTCTAGTCTCCACCGTTTGCTTCTTCACACTAGAATCTACCATAGTTTTGTCCTTATAACACAAGTTTTCATTGAATGTAACATCAGCAGTTCTTATTATTTTTCTGTTTGCTCATCCCAAAATCGATAGCCAAAATAATTCGAACCATATCCAATGAAAAAGATTTTTTGGCTTTTGCATCAAGCTTATCTCTATTTTCAAAATCTATGTGGACATATGAAACACAACCAAAAATTTTTAGATTCGAGAGATTTACCTTTCTCCTACTCCATTCTTCTTCTGGTAGCTTGAAATCAAATGGAACTAAAGGTCTTCAATTGATCAGAAATGCTGCTGTGTTAATTGTGTCCGCCCAAAATATCTTGGATAATCCTGCATACATCCTCATACTTCTTGCACGCTTATTCAAAGTTATATTCATCCTCTCAGTAACTCTGTTTTGCTGCGGTCTATTGGGAACAGTTCTTGTCATTCTAATTCTATTCTTTGCATAAAATTGCTTGAACTCCTTGCTATCATACTCTCCACCATTATCGGACCTTAGACATTTAATCTTCAGGCCAGTTTCATTCTCTACTTCAGCTTTCCATCTCTTAAAAGTAGCAAACATGTCAGATTTATTTTTCAAAAAATAAACTCATGCCTTTCTAGTAGAGTTGTCAATAAATGTGACATAATAACGCGAGCCTCCAAGGAAATGTACAGGAGCTGGCCCCCACACATCTGTATGCACTAATTTTAATTTTTCTTTCTTTGGTTCTTTCCTAATTTCAAAAAACTAACACATTTCTGCTTACCCAGAACGCAATCCTCACATAGACCAATATCTATGTACTTCAAATCATATAGTTTTTCCTTAGAAGCTAACAATTTCATCCCCTTTTCGCTCATGTGTCCAAGCCTACAATGCCAAAAATTAGAATTCGCTTTCGACTCAATAATAGCTGTGATTTCTCTACTGCTTCCAGTCACGTACAGTGTTCCCGACTTTGTTCCTCGTGCTACAACCAAAGCACCTTTGACCATTTTTCAAGAGCTATCCCCAAAAATAGTTTTGTATCCTGTGCTATCTATTTGACTTATAGAGATCAGATTTCTCTTAAGTCCCAAAACAAATCTGACATCATGCAACTTCCATTGATATTCATTAATAGTTTTAATATAAACATCATCATTTCCCATAATATCCAAAGGCTCATCATCTACAAGATAAACCTTTCCAAATTTTCCAGTAGCAAAATTATGCATTAATCCTTTGCAATAAGTAGAGTGAAACGACGCATCTGAATTTAGAATCCAAGATTCAATTGGGCTATCAATGCTCAAAATTAAAGCATCATTATCAACCGTCTCTTCAAGAGTTACACTCATTGATTTCTCTTCTTCTTGATTTCGATCTCGATACTAAAATTTCTTCTTTTGGGCTCTACAATCTCATCTTAGATTACCCTTTTTTTGGCAATTTCAGCAAGTTATTTCACCACAAGGCCTCGATTTGCTTCTTCCTCTAGATTTCGATCTACCACTATTCTAGTTCCGCCATCGTTGATCGCTTCTCCCTCTTCCTTCGGTATTTAAGGCAACCCCTAAAAATTCACCCGACTTTCTTTTGCAAATATCCTTGCTAAGAATCAAATCTCGAGTTGCTTAAAGCTTCAACTTTTTATTGCCAGACAAACTACTCACTGTAGTCATAATTGCACTTCAACTTTCAGGTAGAGAAGATAATAAAATTAAAACTTTTACCTCGTCGTCGAATTTGATTTCCACTAAACTCAAGTGAGTCGTGATCACGTTGAATTCGTTGATGTGATTTGTCACAGAAGCACCTTCATCCATCTTCATATTGAAAAGACGACGTAACACATATACCTTGTTCGATGCGGAAGGCTTCTCGTACATGTTGGACAATGCCGCCATCAAATCTATCGTTGTATGCTCATTAGCAATGTTGAAAGCAACGTTATGCGCCAATGAGAGACGAATCACGCCCAAAGCTCGCCTATCTAACAATTCCCACTTATCTTGCTTCATCGATTTCGGTTTCTCTCCTGATAAAGGCTGATGCAAGTTCTTCTAATACAGCAGGTCCTCGATCTATATCTTCCAAAAATCAAAATCTTTGCTATGGAACCGATCGATCTTCACCTTCTCTTCGTCCATATTCGTCGCTCCCACTATTTCGCCAAACTAGGCTCTGATATCAATTGTAAGGAATGTAAATCTTTGAAGAGAAGGAAAAAGATAGAGAAAAAAAAAAGACGAGAATTTTTTACGTGGAACAACCCTTCTAAATTAGAAAGGGAAAAAATCACGGTGTCGCACTAGGCAATCTCTCAACTATCAGTTTTCGTGTTACAGATACAAAAGATATCACCCCAATATATGACATAGTCTGGGGTATACATAGTTGAGAAGTAAATTACAAGCATGCCATGTAAAATATCTACGCTTAATATTGCTTTTCTTTTCTATCAGACTCCACAAAATCTATCATCCTAAGCATGGGATAATTGTCTTAGCGAGGTTATCTCATGACCATTAAGGATGAGATTTACACGAGTCATGATTGAAAAGGAGGGTTGATTGCATAGGTAAAAATGGCTCGAAATCGACTTTTTTATTTGTATATTAATTATGTTATGTCGTGTTTTAGTGCCTTGGTGCAAGATTCGACATGGCTTTGGCACAAGCGGTTCGGGCATATGAATTTCGACAGCTTGAAGTTGTTGTCTCAAAAGAAGATGATGCGTGGACTATCCGAAATTTCTTCTCCGAAGGAGATATGTGAACCATGTGTTTTTGGAAAGAAGTGCGGAGAAAACTTCCCTTCGGGACAATCATGGAGAGCTTCAAAGCCATTGGAGTTAATGCACTCCGACCTCTACGTACAGCTTAGTAAATCGTCGAATCGAGGGTACAGGTATTTGGTTACCTTCATCAATGACTTTAGTCGAAAAACATGGGTTTATTTCTTGAAATAAAATTCGAATTCTCCGAACTAATTGTGGCATAGAATATTTGATTGGTGATGGTTTCTTCAAGCAATGTGGCATTAAGCATCAATTGATAGCACGGTATACTCCTCAACAAAATGAAGTAGTAGAGAGAAAAAATCACACTATTGTCGATATGGTACGAGCCATGATCCATTCCAAACATTAACCTAAGCATTTCTGAGCAGAGGCGGTTGCTTGTGCTATCTACTTATTGAATCTATGTCTTACTAAAGGTCTTAAGTTCAAGACTTCGATGGAGATATGGAGTGGTCGAATTCCTTTAGTTCGGCATCTTCGTGTGTTCGGGTGTTACTTATGCCTATGTACCCAATGAGCTTCGCAAGAAGCTTCATGAGAAGAGTGAGAAGTGCATCTTTCTCGGTTACAGTAATAAGACAAAGGGTTATCGATTGTATAAACCTCTAACGAAGAAGGTGGTTATTAGTTGAGATGTCACTTTTAATGAGGAAGGTGAGTGGACTTAGAACACAAAAGAGAAGAAGCGGTTTCACTTTGTTCTCGATGAGGAGGAGTTAGTTCAACCCAATTCAGACAGTCAATATGAACCAGTATCGGGTTCGATGCAACCTAATTCGACAGCAGAGACTCGATCAAATTCTGTCGAAAATTTTATTGACAATCTTGTCGAAACATACTCACATCCACGGCGAGAGCGAGTTTTACCAACTCGTTTGAGGGATTGCGTTTTGTGGAATGGTGATGATCCCTCTAATGAAGAAATTATTAATTTTGCCCTATTTGCATATTGTGATCCGACAAACTTTAAGGAAGCTTCCCAAGATGTGGTTGGGTTCGTGCGATGGATGATGAGATATATGCAATCGAGAAAAATGATACTCTTCTAGAAGGCAAGAAGTCCATCGGCGTAAAATGAGTCTATAAGACCAAGTATAAGCCAAATGGTGATGTTGAACGGTTGAAAGCTTGTCTGGTAGTCAATGGTTACAAACAAAAACTCGGGATTGATTATTTTGAGGTATTTGGTCCGGTTGCAAGAAGGGATACTATTTGCATGATTTTTACTTTGGCTATTCAAAGGCATTGGAAAATACATCAAATGGACGTCAGCACCCCATTTCTCAATGGCGTACCTGAGGAGGAGGTGTATGTGGATCAACCGAAGGGCTATGTCAAGAATGGACAATATGATTTTGTCTACAAATTGAAGAAAGCTCTTTACGGTTTCAAGCAAGCACCACGAGCCTGATATACCAGAATTGATTCTTATTTCATGAATCATGATTTTATCCATTGTACTTATGAACATACTTTATATGTGAAGGCTGGCTTGAACGATGAGATGCTTATTGTTTGCTTATATGCCGATGATCTCATATTTACTGGAGATTGTCAAAAGATGATTTCTAACTTTAGGGAGGCCATGAATCGCGAGTTTGAAATGGCGGACATGGATCTCTTGTATTATTTTCTTGGCCTTGAAGTTACGCAATCGGAGGATGGTATTTTCATTTGTCAACACAAGTATGCCAAGGTTTGAAATAAATATGTTATTAATGTTGATGTTGAGCACAAGTATGCCAAGGATATTCTTGAGCGTTTCAAGATGGCTACTTGTAAACCAATTAGCACTTCAATGGAGGAAAGATTGAAGTTGACAAAAGATGAAAGTGGTTCCGAAGTTGATCCCACATATTTCAAGAGGTTAGTTGAGAGTCTATGATATTTGACTTCTACTCGACCAGATCTTGTTTATAGTTGGGATGATAAGCAGATTCATGGAGACTCCTAGACAATCACATTTCAGGCGGCAAAAAGGTTATTCGGTACATTAAAGGTACTCTGTATGATGGTATATTCTACTTTTTCTAATGATTTTCAGCTTGTGGGAAATACAAACAGTGATTGAGGAGGCGATATTGGAGAAAGGAAAAGTACTTCTGATTATATTTTCTTTGTATGAAATGGAATTTTTTCCTGGTCCTCGAAGAAGTAGCAAGTGGTTGCTTTGTCTGGTGCAGAAACGACATAGCAACGGCTTATTGTACTACTCAAGCAGTTTGGCTACGTTCGATGCTCGCTAAGTTACGTCATAAGCAGGAGCATTCTACAGTGATTAATTGTGATAACAAGTCAGCAATTGTCCTTGCAAAGAATCCGATCTTTCATGGAATAAACGAGCATATCGATATAAAGTATCACTTCATTCGAGATCTAGTGAAGTCCGAGGAAATTGTACTATAGTATTGCAAGTCGGAAGACCAAGTGGCTGACATTTCACTAAACCGTTGAAGACGGACTCCTTCCTTGAATTCAAGAGAAGGATCGACATGGTCAAAATGAGCTTGGTTTAAAGGAAACTGTTGAAAATCACAAAAGTTAACACTCTTTGTAATCCAAGCTTATCGTGAATTGGAGAATTGGAAGATGTTATCTAGAAAATAGGAAGAGTTCTAGAATTTGTTACTTGGGAACTATCTTTTTTTATTGTTGCGCGTTTTCAAGATAGATTTAATTATCGTAGTTATCTCTAGAGTCAATAAAAACTTCGCAATCCTTCATAGATGTAGAATAGAAGTAATAAACTTCATTTTCAAATTTACTTCTTCCAACATTTCGGTATCAAAGTGCTCTACCTCGGAGATCTAACAATATGCTTTACTAGATCAGTATTCTAAGTAACATATCAACACGATTAAAAGGAGATATACGTGCAATCTTGAGAGATATGGTTTGTCAATAAAAACGTAATAATTATCTCTAACATAGCAAAATATCCTATAGAAAATGCTAAATATCTCTAACACCTAATACTAAACTTGATATGCGGGGATGATATTTAAGCAGTCCATGTATGAGTTTTATTAAGTAAACAAGTCAGTCTCTGTTGATGTGTTAGACTTCTTTTTCTCCTCTAGTTAGGTGAGATTACATATCAATCTACACGCCAAGTATCACAGTTTACAGTTACTAACTATGATACGACACAAAGTATGTGCAAATTGAAATAAGTGGCAAGGTTGTGACTCCAAGGTTTACCATTATCTGAAAAGAAGTACCGGATAACTAAAGAGCAAGGTCGAAAAGACATGTTAAAACATGCCAAAATCGATGTGGAATAGTAAATCGCATGCCCGGTGGGAGATGCAAGTTCCATTGCCACCCCCAAATCGGGACAATAAGTTCCCACCAGAATTCCGAAAACAAATTATGACATGACAGTATATATCTAGACTCAAACTATCTGCAACATACCTTTGTCATTTAGGCGAAATCACATGATACTATTCCATTTCATCATTCAAGCTCGTTGCCCCGATCTAATCAGCCATTTTAACTCTCTGCAAATGTGTGTTATTATTGCACAGAAGCATTGCAATGACTGCCCATTTATCTTCCAAGGGTGGGGCAAGCTAGCCAATTTGATAATTGATCTGTGGCAATCTTGCTGAGTTGGCCCAGATGGTGACTAGTCCATTCACTATAATTGTTGCACTCCCTCTGAAATGCGTGGGAGTCATAGCTTCTAAAAATATCAAGTGAGCACTTTAACAGCATCAAAACTTCAAAGATGGAAGAAGTTGAAAGAAATAAAGAGAACCACAAGATATCTGTATGCTCGATGCAAGTAAGAACACAATCCAAAACATTGTCAACTTGGCTAATTGCCCGCTGAAAAAAATAGTTTCTCACGCAGGGGAAGTATCAGATCTAAGTCTATCGAATGTTTTATCGATCTTCATGATTCATCAGAAGCCAATCTGTATCCTAGATACTAAGAGCATAGGAATGGTTTGTGATATGTACTTATGGTGCTGGATTGGAGAGTGATAATGAAAGGCAAGAGGTTACCTGAAAAACAAGAAGCTCCTTGTAGTTAGATTTCCCATACACATTCTCCACCTCATAGAAGTGTAGCTCCCCTTCAAAACGAAAAACCAAGAGCATCATGTTTCCATTGGGTCATAAATATTGGTCTTTGATTCATAGCTTAGAATAATGCGGAAAGCATATTCGAGAAATTCTGTGTATTTCGATTTGTAGATTAATGAAGAAAGCATCAACATATTTATAAGTTTTATTAGATAACTATTATTGGATAATATCTCAATATAATTGAAGGAAGATATACGTGCAATCTTGAAAGATACGGTTTATCAATAAAAATATCAAAATTATCTCTAGTCACCATCTTGGCCAACTTAGCGAGATTCTAATACGTTGCCACAAATCAGGATGATCAAATTGAGCAGTCACTGCGATGCTTCTGTGCAGTAATAACACACATTTTCAGAGAGAGTTAAAATGGCTGTGAAGTATCAATCGCAGAATTCAATTTGATTGTCTTTCTGTATACGCTCTGTTGCAAGCCAATCAAACTTCGACCGCAAGACTAGGAAAGAGGTCGTGTTTGCAAATGCCTGTCATAGCTATCTTGATGAACCATAATGCTTGATTTGCTAGGATCAATACCGAGATTTCTCCAAAGCACATTTTCTGGAATGCATAACTAAAAGAAAGTAATAATGGATAATATCTAGTAGATCGCAAATGGAAAAGATTGACATACCAATAGTCTATACGCACCCATTTTTCACGAAAGCTAGTAGCAGCAGGTGGGAGTTTTCTAAGATCTTCATTAGCTCAATTGAAAGAAACACACAACAGATATCCAAAAAGCGACCTTTGGGAGGAAAATATTTTACGCCGACCTTATCCTCCTCCCTTTTCTTTCCCCCATTTCTAGGGGCCTCATCCGTTTGCACATGCTAGTCAATGAAAACAGGTCGAGGATGACAGACCTTCGTTCATGCCTTATGACCTCAGATGCTCCGAGAAAGCATTCTGAGCTAGCACCCCAACTGGGACTCTCGGCCTCAACCCTGCCATGAACAACACTAAGACTTCACCGAAGCATCATGTTAAGTTAAGCAATCAGCTTCCCAAAAATTCCTAAACTACATAAATAGAGAAGTGACAATAGCATGCTGTCAAGGAAAACCCCCTCAAATAAACAGAAAATACTAATGAAAAGTGTATAAATATGTCTCTGCTGGTTACTTTCTTTTCTTAGAGAAGGCGGGTTGTCTCTTAACATTCACAGCATTCGCTGGAATGTCATCTAGCGAACCCCTCAGCACACAATTACTTGTTCATTGTTCTGTATTAGGCGTTCTCCCGACAACACTGCTATTACCTTCAGCACCCCAATCCAGAAATGTCTAAATCTTGTAGGAGCACTAGCTCTTCAAGCCCCCCAAGCTCAATTCAGTTGTTGCAATCTCCTGCCACCGGAGATATTGCAGGATCTTACATTCCGACAAATCTGGTAAAGTCTCGATCATTTGCATCCCGAAATATCTGTTTGTGTTGAATATGCAGGTTCCTTGAGCCCTGGAATTTCCAAAATTCTTTGACAATCCCTCATTATCAGATTCCTTAAATCTATGAATATAGACACATCTAAAATAATTTGCCCATGTCTAAAGCATCCTCGATGTATATGCATTGGCCAGACAGGAATGTCTCTAGGCTCTGAATGTCATGTAAGAGTGATTGATGTTCAATCGTTCCAGAGTCTTGAAGCACGATATTTCTTGTGATCTCTCAATGGATGTGCACCCTGACATATTCAAATGCTGTTCATACCTGTGCTGCTCGAGGATCTAGTCATCGGTATTCTGAGCACGTACTTCAACATTCATGAATGTTACACAAATTCAAAACTACATAACAACCGACATGATTTTGTACATGTTTACACAAAGTAATTTTCAAGGAAAAACTGATAAATTAAGATGAAAATTAAATGACTGTAGGAAGTAAGCAACAGAGTAGTGAAACGCGGATAGAGAATTATGTGCTACTCATCTTCAAAACATCAGCAAGTATAATCTTAGACCCTTGCAACACACTGGGATCTCGCCTTTGCAGTGAGTAATTCTCGAAATCAATCAAACCACCAGAGGTTGTCCCAGGGTTTATACTTCCATGCTCATTTAGAGAACATGAGCCTGCCGTGGCTTTGTGAGATCATGCAACTTTCCTGCCATGAAGGCTGGTTATTCACGCATCTTTATTGCTAAGGAAACTATCAATCATCTTGGTTCAACAACAGGCGTCATATTGTATGACATACCCAGAAATTTTCCAGTTTCCTTTTCATGCCCCACCTACTCGAACCTCTTTCATCTAATTAAACCCTTTTAAAGGGAGAATCCACCAACAATTGCAGAGATCATCCAACGTCAAGCAACAGACTATTCAACTGCTGCATATGGCTTCGCTTTGCCAAATTCTAACTTACCAACTTCTCTTCATGTTGAGCATTATTCTGACCAACAGCAATGCCACCGAAAGCATTGGTACTAGCAGTATGCCGAAGAGGGTCGTGGCGAAACTGATCCACCGTAATTCCATCCGATCGCCACTGTATGATCCTAATCATACTGACATTGATTGTGCCAAGTTCGCTCTAGAAAATTCCGTTGCACGCTTTGCCATGATTGAGCAGAAGATGAAGACCTGTGAGATAAATGTGCCGTGCTCAGACAACATTCAAGCAAACCTACATGCGACAACCTTTGCAGCTGTGTTCTTTGTGGAGTTTTACATAAAAGACACATCTCACCCAGTGCTGGCAGTCATGGACACTGGAAGTACCCTTCTCTGGGTTCATTGCATTCCTTGTGAAAATTGTGCTCAAGCGTCTGTCCCGATATACGATCCTAGCACATCCTCAACGTATACAAATGTATCTTGCCTGTCAGAATATTGTGACGCTTTACATCATCGGACATGTGATGAGCAGAAAAACTGCAAGTACAAGGTAGAATATGTAGGCGCACCCAGAACAGAAGGGATACTTGCCAGAGAGTCACTCATATTTGACACTTCAGATGAAGGGCTACTAACCATACCAAATGTCATCTTCGGTTGCAGTCATGAGAGTAGGGAGAAGCCAGATTCAGTTATGGGAGTGTTCGGACTAAATAGTAATAAGTTGTCCATAGGTACACAACTAGGAAACAAATTCTCCTATTGTGTTGGAAAAGTTAAAGATCCTTCCTACGGATACAACCAGTTAATTTTAGGGGAAGGGGCCATCCTTGAAGGTGACTCAACACCCCTAGATCTATACAAAAATTTCTACTACGTCACTTTGGAAGGGATAAGTCTAGGAGGAGTTCTGCTTGATATTCCTAGATCTGTATTCGAGCGAACAGCTTCAGGAAATGGTGGCGTCATTATCGACTCGGGAGGAGAGAGCAGTGTTTTAACCCGACAAGCGTACGAGGTGCTTGCCGAAGCAGTAAGAGAGATGTCAGAGCAGAAAAGTTGGCGCAAGCCCGGTGAAGTTTTCAATGCATTATGCTTTGAAGGTGATGTTAACAGGGACGCCAAGGGATTTCCCGCCGTCACTTTCCATTTCAGCGGCGGTGCCGAGCTGGGATTAGAGGCAGACAGCTTGTTCTCTCAATCTTCACTAACGTATTTCTGCATGACGGTGATGCAAAGTCCCGGTGACTACTCCGTAATTGGAATGAATGCTCAGCAGTTCTATAACATGGGATACGACACTTCAGGGAAAAAATTGTACTTGAGGAGGATGGACTGCGAACTCCTCGATGAATGATGGGTTTCAGAAGCATCATCTTAGCCATTAGCCCACTGGTTTAGTTTAAACTATCGTTTTCTTCTTTGGCTTGTAGCTCAGTTAATGCAATCACCTTTCCCAACATGCACGCACTTTTGCTGTTATTACGTTGGTTGTAACTCCATCTAACAATCTTTTTTTTTTTTCACTCTCTGTTTATGTCGATCTATTTCTTTCTGTGCTTTCAGTCTCTTTCCATTATCTAAGGTTTCACTTGGCTATATTGATACAGAACTAGCTGCTTCATTGGTATTGGGTAGTTTTGTCTTAACTTGGTGATTCAGTGCTCGTGTTCAGGATGATCTGGGCTAATGCTTTAGCACCTAAAGAGACTGTTTTAACATTTGTCTTCCCTAAAGCAAGATAGCAGAAAATCTACCCGGTACATCCAACGGCATTTTGATGAATTGAAAAAACAGCGATCAAGTTTTCGTTCTTGGATCCGGCATCCAGTTCACAAAGTTGAATATAAATACATCATGCCGCTTTTCATTCAGTTTGTAGCATTTGACTTGAAGGTCACAACTATTTCTTTTCGCCAGAGTCAGGTTGGCGTTTATGAACTTTTTGATATTCAGACCAAATCATTATGGCAAGAGAACACTATCGAGAATGTAAAGGTGTATTTAATCATACTATGATTTCTCTTTGCTCAAAAACAAGTACGACATACAAAATCTCCAGCGCAACATTCCCCATATTTATTTCTTTTCAAGAAATAAATATGAAGAGCTTCCTTAAGAAAGCTGCGAACCAAAAAAATTCTCAATACAAGATATGGAATGCAAGGAATGAGCAATACCAGAAATAACCCACACCTCCAAGCATCAACCTTCGAGAGGATCCATGTCAAAAAAGGAATCAACCCACCATTAATACTTGGCCAAGCAGGAAAAATTAGGGAGGGAAGTCGAAATAATTAACGCATAAATAACTCTGAATGCTTCACTAAGCAATTCCCTCGTCCGCTGAGGCACCCCGAATAAAATTAGGCTCAGCTTAGCTCCAAAGTAGAATTACAGATTATTTCCCGATGGATGTTTGCCCCGGTGGAAGAGAGTTGTTTGGCATTCTGCAATTAGCTGCAGCAACCCATTAAAGTTTGCTTCACGGGAAGCAGCAACTGCAGCACTATTCTTCGCTTTATTCTGCATATAGACCACAAGTGCCAGCGATTTTGCGCGAGATTTCTTATGACGCATAATACAGCACCAGCAAACTGGTATTTCAATTCCTGAAGGCTATTATGAAGCACCCATTTTATCACTAGCTCTATAATAGAGCCTCTTCTGGACATAGAACATCATGTACCCTTGTGCTGCTCTCACAATGTTCTCATTCACTTGGGTAATCCAAGCATCATCGCACTTGTACCACTGATTGCTCAGACGCAGATAAGTGACATAATGGCCTGCGTCTAATTTACCAGCGTGAGTGACAACGGCAAACAGCTCAAATTCTGAGGAGAACTCGTTTGATGCATCAAGTTCATCCCCGTCAAAAGGGAAAATCCTGTTCCCGAATCTTCCCCTCAAAATGGAAGAAGAGAGGTAAGGAGCCATGTCCAATGAAAAGGGAAAATGCAGATAGCGGTCGATCTTCCTCGACATCTTCCGTATAGAAGAATGTTCAAATCTTTTGATGTGAAAGCAAGAAACCAATGGGAGCTTCCTTATGGACATCTGCTTCAGAGACTCCTGACTCACCTGACACTGTTGGCAGAATAACTTCTGGTCTGAACCGAGCCTCTCGGGTCTTGTGAATCGATCCAAGCAGCCCATCAAGGTCGGTGTCCCAGAGTTCTGGCTTGAAGTCATGCACTCTGCCTCACCATTGCAGGAGTGATGTGACTTAGCTGAGGTCGCCTTCGCAGAACCACGTTGGTTTTGTTCCAAATCCAAAGAAATATCCAAGCAAGGGTCATATGTTGTAGATGTGAAACCACAAGCCATACACATGACATCAGAGCGTAAGATACCAGAGAATACTCTGTGAGCAATACAGCAATCTCCATTCCCTGTAACAATGCATTAGCATAGTTCTAAAGATATCTGAGAATCCACAATTCGTAAAGATAAAAGTTTCTCAACAGCATCACAAGTTGCAACATAACAAATTTTACCAGTAAAAACACACGACTGTTAGACACTACACAAAAGAGTGCGCTTGCATAGCAAAGCACTTGTCTGCAGAGATTGTAGATGCACTTAATTACCACATGATGGAACAAATAATAAGTTCCACCAGGAATAACTTGAAAGAAAAGTTGAAAATAGAGGCTGACACATGCCAAATGTAAAGACCTACAGATATTAGTTAAATTTTTAGGCTGGGAAATGCCGGAAAGGTAATAACCCAGAACAAGCGTGTTCCTACACAAGTTCAAAAGTACATTGAGTTGATTATACAAACAAACAAGCCCACTTGAACCACTGACCCAAGAGAAAATGCTATTAATGTCTTGATCTCTGTCCTCAGCACCAGCAGATTCCTGACACCGCCTGTCAAAAATGGAGAATGGATGAAACAGGTTTAATGCGATGCCTGTAAAATTTACCTTGGCTCTGCGGTCGGCGTCGATCCTTATCCACTTTCTCATGGATCCCATCAAGCATGGAAATGAAAAACTCGTGAGCATCCTGCTGCTCATAACTTGCCAAGTTAGCTGCATGTTGCCACCAACTGTGGGATAACCAAATAAATCAAAAAAGTTTAAAGCACGTTTCCTCTTAAGTCAGTTAGATAGGACAGTTAAGAAACTCTCAGTCCAACATTGATGATCAACACGGAACTTGACAAAAGTACGCACCATTAGAATAAGGAAAGTTGCCTATCCATTATGTTCACAGCCAATTCTGGAAAAGCCAGAGTAGACAAAGTACAAAAACCCAAAAAAAAAAAAAAAAAATCCAACGGCCCTGTTAACGAATGCCCCTAGAGCACCAGTTAAATTTACTAAAATCGGAAACAATACTTTGCAAGAAGACACTTAAAAATATGAAAGAAGTACACATTTTCATTAATTCAATACGTTAAATGGCAAGTTTTAAATTTCGAGCACATCTGATAAGGGTTACTCTCTAACAATTTCCAATTTCCATTTACCAAAAATATTTAAAAAAAAAAATAGTGTGGCTAAGCCATGATACAAAGAAGGTCAAAATGCAATGGTAAAATTAGGTAATGTCAATCATACTAACAATGCAGCAGAACATGCGCTGCTCAAACAACTTCCATATCTTCACAGTCACTATGTCACAAAAGAAAAATTTACAGAGCCTCTTGGACAATGTCCAACCTCCATGCACTTCTACAAACCAATTAGAAACCATCAAGCATCCACATTTACCCAAAAATGTCATAGAAAAATCAATTTCCTCCACATTCACAGACCTGTACAAGAACTTCGCCGGGCTATAAGGTGTCCGCTCCCCGGAAAACACTGCGGAGAACATGGCGTCAATGTCGCAAGCCAAACAGAAACTGCCATTCTTGCCCCCATGACCTCCATCAAGAGCACCATCTACATTTCTCTTACTCGCATTTCCACTGACCCCGTTCTTCTTCTGACAAAAGTACCTATTGTGCCTGTCACTCAAGAAGTAGTTCCTCAAAGGAGGTGTGTGTAGCAATGCCTGCAACACCGAATTCATAAAGCAAGTGTTCCCCAAATTATTGAGCCCTCGCAAGCCCCACGGCAAATCCGAGGTCGAAACGGACGCGAGAGGGCTCGAACAACTCCCCATTAGGGCGCGCTCACGCGTGTCCGGCGACCAAGGCTGGTAATCAACTCTCCGCCGCTTCCGTAGGTTCTCCGGGCCCACCACCACCCGAGAGCTGCCAGAGGAGCTGGTGGAGGTCGGTAGAGTGGAGGCCGCAGTCTGGGCCAAGACCACGGCAGCGTCAAAATCGCGATCGTAGACCTGATCGCGGCACACACAGCAGAACAGCTCGGCGCGGTCGACGTCGACGGCGATCTCATGGCCGGGGGACATGGCCTCCGCGTGCGCAGCCGCATGGGAGGGCCCAGGGGGCGCGTGGCAGGAGACGGCGGCGCAGGCCATGCAGGCGTAGAGCCGGGGGCGGGTGGCGTCACCGCAGGCGCCGCAGCGGGGGACCTCGGAGGGGTCGCGGCGGATGGCGGCGCGGCCGCCGGGGGGCTTGACGCGGAGGCAGCCCTGGAGGACCCGGAAGGGCTTGGATCCGTTACGGGCGCGGAAGTCGGCGAGGTGGGGGCACGGGGGGAAGGAGATCTGGCCGTTGATCGGGCGGTGGCTGTGGTTGGGGCGGTGGTGGTGGTGGTGGTTGATCGGAGAGGACATGGTAAGGGGCGGTGGCGCAGAGGGAGGCGGAAACCCTAGATTTGAAGGGGATCATAAGGATCATCGATCAGGGTGGGGGATTGGGGGGAATCAACGGCTGGGATTGGGAGAGACCATTGAGGAGGATGGTGTGCTCTCGAAGTGAATCGAGTGGGTGTCTGAAAGGTAAAGTCGTTTACTTCACTGTGGTTTGGGTCTTTCGGTGGCTACGGTTTTTGTGGGGTGGGTGTCTTTTTCCTTTTTTCTAATTTTTTTATATTTGGTTTTTTTTTTTAGTAAATGGCAAAAGGTTTTCTGCTCAAATGCAAAAGAAAAAGGTTTTGTAATTGTTTTTTTCTATAGGAAAGAAGATTAGTACATAGTGCCATTAATAACTGTGGCAGGGTCCGAAAGAGAAAAATTCGGATTATTCGTACTGTCTAAACTTTTCTCATAAGGTTAGGGACCTAACCTTACGATTCGAACCGTCTATTTTTGAACGGACGGCCCAGATATTCAATTTTTAGGCGGGTAATTCTTTAAATTTTTTTATATATTTTTGTTAGTTATAATCTGGATCATCCATTTATAACACGGACGCCCCGAATTACAAGGTTAGGGTCTAACATTCTAAGAAAATGTTAAACGATCTCTTTTCCGGATTATTGGATTAGTTTTGTCTGGAGTTTTGTTTTATTTTGTCTTTTTTTTATTTTCAGATCACGTGGCACATGCATTTTACAGCGCGCAACACAACGCTTTTGAACCAAAAATTCATTAAGTAATGCTATATTTGGTTACGTAATTTTTTTTTATTTTTACTTCTAGAGCATTTTTTGCTCTAAAAATAATTTAGAGCCAATTAAAAAAGAAAAAAAATTACTTTTCTATAGAAGTAGAAAAATCATATTTTAAGCGGAATTTAATTTCTTGAGCAGAAGTGTTGCCATTACGCTTTAAAGATAGTCCAAACAAATAAACTATAGTTAATCCGGATTCATCTTTTTACATGACAAGTTACTACCACCATAAAGATCTTAGAGCATGTTCTATTGTGCTTATTAATTAATTCCCACTTCTACTTATGTGTTTCTCTCCAACGCAAGTAATTATGTACGTTTCTACGCAGTTATGTTCTAAGTTGTCAAAGGGTTTCGAATCTTTCGGACTAAAAAGTCGAAATGTAAGTTTTGAACAATTTATAAAGGTTAAAAAGTAAAAGGGAAGTCACTCCAAATAGAGATTTTTAAGAAATTAAAAGACACTAGATAAATGTTAAATTATAGAACATACATGAAAAGCTATTTCTATTGCAAATTACACATTTTTTTCTATCACGAAATATATAAAGTTACTCTTGGCATAAACAAAGTCACTTTATTGCACTATTGTATGTGCTATTATAGTTAACACATATTTTCATACGAAATGATTATCAAGTCATATATAATAAAATAGACGTTAAAGATGGCTCTAATTTTTCTTATATCGTCACACTTTTGGTTGATTATAGATGGACAAATACGTATTGATTTACGAGAACCAAATATCCAGACCTTGGTGAGAAAAATTCCTCCAATTTCAATGGTGTGTTATATAGATATATTGGAAGACCATATTGAAGAAAGAGCAGAGACTGAAGAGCAAATATGTACGGTTAATTCTACTATTTCCTCAGTTACAGGGGGGTTAAAAAGGTGAAAAAGAAATCACGCCGTTGAGTTGTGGGCCGTCCGATGTGGACAAGAAGCGTGGCCCACCAACTGAGCTTCCAGTTGTCGGACGCGGGTGATTGGGTCTTTTCTCTTCCAAAGATCTAGCTGCGTTGACAACCAAGACTGGATGGAACGTACTTTGGGACAGATGGTGACGCTCACTAAATTCACCGATCGCAGCGCCAGATTCCACTAACCAACAACAAGAGATACTCTTTCGGTTGCCTTTCTCCCCGTGCCAGGGGCATGCCTGAAAATCGAACCGACTAGAGAATTACTCGACCGGATCAGATTGAATCGGCTGATTTTGGACGATTCCCAACTCTACTTGAAAATAGGAATCCAATTTCGGGTGCAGGAATCCAACCGCTTGAATCGGATCCAATTTATGTTTTTTTTTCCTTTTCTTTTAAAGAAGAAGAAAAACAAATTGACGAAACCTTAAATTTGATCGTTTCAACTTAAGAATCGGATCGAGACGAACCATTTTGGTCCAATCTGGTTCCCTTTTTTAGGGTGTAATTGACCCAACACGAGAATCGATTAATCCCCCATGTGCGATTTTTCGTTCCTTATAGATTTTATGTGCACACTTTTATTTGAATTAGACTCCTAAAATGATAATTTTTTTTTCAATTGAAACAGGATGTCGACAAAGGGTGGATAAAAAAAGTCATAAATTTATTATAATTGTGTCAATTTAGTACTCTATCTCTCTTGCCAATTCAATTATAAAAATTTTATATTTGTAATAATTTAATCCTAAAATTTTTTAGGTTAGATGTTAAGATATTTCTATTCCCGTTCACACTCTCTTCCCTGCTACATGGTACATGTGCTCCTAGTAGACACACCTCGGTGGAGGTCGTGCCAGGTGACTTCATGAGCCATGAGAATGATTGGACAACGCACTTCAGGGGACACGAGGCGCAAAGAAGCCATGGACGGTTGGACCACATCGATCGAGGTCATTTCCATGGTGGATCAGAACTTCATATCGATGTTGTGGGCCATTCCTACGCCATATATTACAACGGTTGAGATGGAGAGCCGTGGGTGAAGGCCGTGGACGACTTTGAGAATTCTGTCGTCTAGGCCTCAATAGAGAGAATCAAATAAAGAAGAGGAGAGTTAAGAAAGATGGAAGCATGGACAAGGCACAGAGAGGTGGTCGATGGTGTCGGAGGTGAAGAGTCCTTCGGCGACATGTATGGTGGTCGGTGGCGGTGAGTTGACGATCGACGCTGGGGTGGTGATAGGTGGGGACTGGTGATTAAGGTGGGAGGCAATCGGGTGAGGGTTTATGGGTGTTTGGAGGTTTGGAGGTTTGAATGTTTTGTAAAGACAAAGCAATTTAGTCTTTTTAAATGTGAGATTTTCTTTTGAGTGTGAAAATATATTGGAAGTTGATTTAATGGCCATCCCCCAAAGTCAGACCCCCAAATTCAGACGGTGGAACTGTCAGTTTATGGGCACAAATTTCATTCCTGGTAACCGAATCATTTGTTGATCTGATTTCAGAATTTCGACTCTCCATTTTTTTTCTTTTTTTACTTTTATGCGTTTTTATTGTAAACTAAAATTAGAAGACAAATTATAAAAGATATTTCTATTTTTTTTAGTTATTAAGAATCGAGAAAAGTTAAGATGATAGTCCTTGAGAGTGACGGATCCACGCACACCGCATACCTGCGTGTTATGCTTGTCGACCAAAAGTCCATGTCTGACATGTACGGTTCAAATTGATCGTTGAATTACGGTATTGTTACTCAATCAAAGTCCTGGTTTTTTTTTCAGTTATTAAGAATTGAGAAAATTTAAGATGATAGTCCATGACAGTGACTGATCCACGCACATCGCATACCGGCGTGTTATGCTTGTCAACCAAAAGTTTGTGTTTGGCATGTACGGTTCAAATTGATCTTTGAATGACGGTATTGTCACTTAAACAAAGTCCTTAATAACTTTTTCGTAATTAGTTAGACATGTTATGTTATACGGAGCTAAATATTAACCAGTACAAAGGAAATATAAGCATAAAATAGGAGTAGCGGAAATGAGGATGTTAAGGTGGATGTATGGTCATACAATGATGGATAAGATAATGAATGAAAAGATTCGATGAAAAGTTGGAATAGAACCGGTGGCGGAAAAGATGAGAGAGCATAGATTGAGATGATTTGGGCATATACTCCGAAGGCCTTTAAATGCATCGGTATAAAAAGAAGTTTGTTATCGAGAGAATAACACAAATAAAGCAAAAGGTCTGCCGAAACTTACTTTAGGGAAAGCAGTAAAACAAAATTTAATGGAGTGAAAAATAGATTGGCGTACAGTTTGTCTTAGGACGGAGTGTATGAATACTATTAGTGTTGTGGAGGGGTAGTGTATAGATAGGTAGATATATATATATTTACTTATTTATTTTTACACATTTATCTCTTTTCCCTCCCTTGATTCTGCTTTTATTTTTATGATCATTTGAGGTTAATTGATCGCCGACCCCAACTAGTTTGGGATAAAGTTGTTATTAATGTTGATGTTGTTTGGGTACAACATCCACGTAGTCTTTTTATTTGGCTTAGGAATAATATTTATTATTTTAAAAGTTGCAACTTATTATTTGAATATTATCAATTAGATATGTTTCATTATAACATTGATTGTGTGAGCCCTCTTTTATTTTTTTTTTCGGTAGCTTACAATAAAAATGCGTAATTTGAAAAAAGAAGAAGGGTGAAATATGGAGTCAAAATGCTGAAAACGAATTAGCAACTAACCAATTCCCACAAATCAAGTTTGTGGCCATAAACTGTCTGTTCCACCGTCATTTTTGGGTGCGAATGAAATCGCTTCAGAATTTTCATTTTCCTGCCAAAAGTCGATCTAGTAAGGAAATTCGTTTGGTAAAATTCTATTCGAAATAGAAATACGTTTGGTAGAAAAATTGGCTTCTGATAAGAATTCTACTTATGGTCGGATTTACTACTTCCGGCAATATTTTTGGCCAACTTCGAGAAGTAATCTTTTTTTACTTTTCCCACTCCAGAAGTCATTCTCGCGACAGCCGACCGCTGGTCACCAACTGCCGCTGCCGCCGCCGCCATAGATATTTTTTTAATAATGTTTCGAAAAAAAAATTAGTCATTACCAAATGAATTTTTTTGATCAGAAGTCAATCTAGTCAATAATTAGAAAAATCAACTTTTATTTCTGAGGAGATCAACTTCTCGCCATAAATCGAATTCCCTGCTAGAAGTGTTTTCATGCACACCCTTAGTGAAGTCATACTTACAAAAATAGCCATATGGATGTTATGTATATTTTTGGCATTTTCTTTTTATTATCATTTTGGGGTAAAAGTTCAATGATACTCCCTCAATCTATCTAATTATAAGGGTTACTATAAAAAAAAAATCCAAATGAATACATTCATGATAAATTTATCCCAAATTAAAATTCAAAATTGATAGACAAATTTACCTCGCTGAGCTATGATACATAACAATGACTAAATTGAACTAACAAATCTATTTGGAAATGTGGGAGATGAACATATAAATGTTTTTTTCTTTACCCACCTATGGGTAGCTCAGTTGGTTAGGGCGCACTTGGGATTGTGTAGTTAGGCGTACTGATCTCAGATTCGATTCTCCAGCTGAACACTTGTGATTTAAATGGGGGCCATGGTAGTGGATTGTTGTGTTAGTCTCCTCCAAGAAATAGTCAAAGTGCGCGCAAGTTAGCCCGGACACCTTGATTACAAAAAAAAACATATATATATTTTTTATACTTCATTCATCTAAATCACAAGTGAACAAATAATTTTACTCTTATACTTGTCAGATCAACGGAGTTATTATCACGTGTTATTCATCACAACAAATTTACCATAAAAAATTGATGGAAGATAATAAAAGGTAAATATGTCACGTGTGTTTCAGTTTGAAATATTTGGTGACTAAAAATTATTTTAACATAAATTTGTCGGATATAGAATAATTTGAGTTTTTTGGGAACTCAAAATTTAATTTAGGGCAAATTTATCATGTGTATCAATTTATATTTTCAAAGATGTAAAAGTTAATTGGAGGTAAATTTAACATAAATATCTATGTGGCTTCCCCACATAGACAGGCTGACTTTCGCTGTTAGCCAGCTGAACTTGCCCAGCCAGCCCCTCTCCGCCTCAATAAAGCTTGGTCTACAGGGACCTAAGAGAAGAACAAAAATGTGGGTCCCCCATTTGAACATGAAAGGAAACGTTGGGGGCAAAAAAGGAATTTTCTCTAGTGCCTCATTATCATAGTATTTGGGTACATGACCCACAAAATTGTTTTGGTCTCGTGCCCAGGCCCACTGCCAATATCTCTCTCTATATATCAAAACAGTCAAAAATTTATTATAATTTGTATCAATTTAATCTTAAATCTTTTTTGCGCCAATTAAATTATAAAATTTTCCGTATATCCGGTACTGATATGAATACCGGTCATCCTATATGGCGTCGTTAATATCGACATGAATTTTTTGAGCAAATTTTAATTTTTTTTTCTTTTTTTTCCTTTCGTTTTATTCTTTCTCTAGCCAGTTGTCAGGTCTTGGCGACCGACTAGAGGCGACGGCCGACGAAGCTCACCCTCGCCGGTCACTAGCAAGGGCGAGCCTCACCCGTCCCTCGGAAGCTTGTCTGAACAACTTAATCATAACCCATGATAGACACGCCACATGTTCATCACCTTGTTCATAAAATGTTTAACTCTTTCTATGTTTTTCCACGATTAGATGATATATATATATATATATATATATATATATATATATATATATATAGAGGCTCCCCCCTCCTCTTCTTATTGGCTTGTCTAAATGGATTTGCCAAAGTGATGCGGGTACTCCACGTAGCATATTCAGTTTTTGATGAAACGAATAGATGAAAAAACTCAAGACGACTTTTAGTCAACAGCTATTGATCCGGGGGCTTGACAGTTGGAACGGGGAAATGGATAAGATAATCTTCTCTTACCGCGTGTTAATTAAGCAAGATGTACAGAGGCGTGACAAGTAATACTAATAGGCTATCTCCAAAAGCATCTGAATTCGTGGTTCATGCTTTCACGCAACTTCTCGTACTAGTACCCACGATTCCAAATCTTTTTGTGTTTTTTTTTTTGGTCTCCCCTTTTTTGCATGATTATTGTGCAAGATGGGGTACTATCAAATTATTGTAATGGCTATTAAAATACTGTTTGGAATTCATTATTATGCCACAGTACATTGCAATAAAAAGAGGTCACAACGGTTGATGGGACACCTATCCAATTGAACAATTAGACTGACCAAAACAATTTTTTTTTTTTGAACGACGAGGAGAATTGAGTATTCTTGTTTGGGTTAATATCATAATTTTTTTTTTCAAAAATTGCATATGTGATACATTTATCTCAAAGTATTTTTTTATCACAAAAAATCTCAAATTAATATATCTATGACAAATCACCCCAAATTATTTTTTTTAACCATATAAATATCAAACTGATACAACTGTGATACATTTACCAGTCTTTATTTTTCGTTAAATATTATAGTCAAATTGTCGAGTTGAGAGGGAAAAGTGTAAAAAAAAATCCTAAACCTATTGCATTAGTATCAATTTAGTCCTAAATATTGTGCATTTATACCAATTGAGTCAATTCGATCAATTTTAATTGAAAATTATTGGCACGAACATCAATTGTTCTACGTGGCACGACTTAAGCAAACGTGCATGTTAATTTTTTTAATATTTAAATAATTTTTAACAATATTTTTTGAAAAAAATAAAAAAAATTGCTTAAAAATTATTTAAAATATAAAAAAAATTAATATCCACGTTAGCTTAAGCTGTGCCACGTAGGACAATTGATGTTCGCGCCAATAATTTTTGATCAAAATTTATTAGATTAACTCAATTGGCATAAATACAAAAGATTTAAGAATTGAATTGGTACTAATGCAAAAAGTTTAGGACTGAATTAGCACAAATGAAAGGTTTAGGACTGAATTAGCACTGAAAAAAATTTAGGACTAAATTGGCACAAGTGCAATAGGTTTATGGCTTTCTTGACACTTCTTCCCATATTGAGATTTTTACTCTTTGTTTGCCACGTGTGTACTAGTTTGGGATTTTTCATAGTATTAACATAATACGTGGGATAAATTTGTCACGTGCGTACAATTGGAGATTTTTGTTGATAAAAAAATAGTTTGGTCTAAATTTATTATAATTGCACAAGTTTGGGATTTATTGTGGTAAAATAGTTCAAGGTAAATTAATCACATGTATACCAACTTAGGGTTATTCATAACTAAAAAATAATTTAGGATAAATTTATCATAAGTTTACAATTTGAAATTTTTCGTGGTATTACCGCTTGATTTTTTTTAAGCCAAATGATGTAGACATTATAAAAACAATTCGTTAGATTCGTGTGGACAAGGAAAACAAAGTAATAAAGGACAAGAGGCACGCAAGAAATTGTTACAGGAGAGAACAGAAGGACAAAACATAAAAAGGGTCGCAAAGAATCAAGCGTAAAATAAGTTTTCCTTTTTATTGGAAATTAATCATATGGGGGTTTAACAATGCATTAGGTGAAAATGTTCGGGAAAGTAACAACATGATTATCACATCTTCTTCAGCTAGAAGTCGCCTGTTATCTAACATTATAATAGGGTTAGAGGCTTAGAGCCCCTTAATTAACGTAAGTTTTTGGCGTACTCTCTTTAACTTCAAATAATTTTGAATGTGGATGTTATTCTTCTTCTTTTTCCCTAAAGAAAATAAAGCACAAAAAAAAACACATGAAAATACTTAATAAAAAAAAGAATAAGATGAAACTTTCAAACAACATAGGCCAATCGGATCTTCGGTTAGTCTAATCATCATTGAGGATTCCACATGAAAAGGGAGAACGAAATGGACTTGCTAAATAAAATGAAATGCAATAAGATGATTTTTTTTTTTGATGATACGAGGAAACCAAAATTTTCATTTGATAAAACACGGCTTATGCTGGTAAATCGCCTCAATTTGTGTGCATCGAATAATGCTCTGTCAAGAAGTTTCGACGTTATTCCAAGCGAAAGATAATTGTGATTTGAATATCGAGCGGGCTTTGACAGGTCCAAATCGCTATTTTGCCTATCGAAACAGCCTTGAAAAAGCCAAACCAAATAGAGAAAAGAAAGGGAATGTCACACTCACAAGGCACACCCCAACACAAGGAAGGACAAAAGAGTTGGCGGCTCAAGCAAATTGGCCTCACTTCAACTAACAAACTGTATTAACAGTTCGACAACGCAAGAGCAAATACCCAAAAGTAGAAGGACTCAACAGCAAAAAAAAAAAAAAAAAAAAAACAGTAACCCACTCAACCACTCAAGCGCAACTTCTTCCCCGTTGCATAGAAAACTACTCTCAATCACTGTTTTACCAATCCGGAAGATCCGAATCTTCCCTTCCGGACATTCGGAAACCAATGCCCCTCTGACGCCTAAAGACTCCTCTCCCCGTGAAAACTAAGCACATAAACTCTCGGGCAATCCGAAGACCAAGACGCGAATCTTTCTTACATTTCAACCTCATTTCGCCAGGTAAACGCCCCAGAAAACATCAACCGCGATTCTCCGGGAAACCTTCTTCTAAGCCATACTGGTTGGTGGGTACGTTCAGATCGTTCGAATTTTGCCAAAAGATCAGTTAAAGTTTCGAGCTTGGAGTTGGTTTTGGCGAAATGGTGATGTCCGTGGCGTCTCCGAGGAAGGGGACGATCAGAGAGAGGGCGTTCCAGAAGAAGGCGCGCGATTTCTTCAAGGGCGGCGACAAGAGCGGCGGGGACTTCCGTCGCAAGAGGTCGTCGCCCGAGCTCGGGGACGGTGACTTCGGGGAAGACGAGGATTGCATGGAGCTTGCGCAGATTGGCGCCGAGAGGACGAAGAACGTCTTGATTCTGATGAGCGACACTGGTGGTGGCCACCGAGCGTCGGCGGAGGCTATTCGCGACGCCTTCCGGTTGGAGTTCGGGGATGAGTACAGGGTAGGTTTTACGAGTTTGATTTGACTTTGTTTTCTTCTTCTATGTCTTCCTGGGTTGATCATTTTGGTTTTGTTGACGTTTGGATCTTGAAATTTGCATCAGTGATTGTTGGAATAGGTTCGATCTTCCAATTTTAATGTCTATCCGGGTTAATTGATTTCGAAATATGGGGAGGTTGATCATTTTGGTTTTGTTACCCGAGTGAATTTCATCCGTTTTCATATTTTTGTTCTCATCAAAAGTTGTTGATGTCATTCAAAAGGTTTTAGCCTTTTTTCAGATTGATTTTTGGTGATGGCTTTTTTTCTTGCTTATGATCAGATATTTGTGAAGGATGTATGGAAAGAATATACAGGCTGGCCTTTGAACAACATGGAGAAATCATACAAGTTCTTGGTGAGGCATGTACAGCTGTGGAATGTTGCTTTTCACAGCACATCTCCGCGATGGATTCACTCCCTATACCTTGCCGCAATCGCAGCTTACTACGCCAAGTATGTCAAAATTTGGGTTTTTTTTGTTATTATTTAGCATCTTCCTTGTTTTTCCTTCTGTTCTGTTACTTAATTGCAGAAAAAAAAGTTAGATAGATCTACCAGTGTTAGGGAGGTTTGTAAAAATCTGCAAGTCGATTACCATATGCTGAGATACTCTAGTTAGGTCAGCAATGCATAGTTTCTCTATCATCAATCATTGAGCTGTCGTGATTCTTTCTCAACTTTCACGATGAGCAATTATTTCCATATGAACCAATCACTGAATGCTTGTTAACTTTTTTTTTTTTGGGGACAAATGGGGAAAAAAAAAACAAGGCTCTTCCTTACCAAAAAAAAAAAAAAAACAAGGCTCTTTCTATCGCCAGAAATGACTCAATTTTGATGCAGGAAACGCGGTCGTAATAGATTTGTAATAGGCCTAGAAAAGTACCGCATTACTAATGTTGCTTTCCTGTTTTGTGATGCATTCAACTTTTTGATTGGAGGGAGGTGGAGGCTGGTCTAATGGAATACAAGCCAGACATCATCATTAGTGTTCATCCTCTGATGCAGCATATTCCTCTCTGGGTTCTCAAGTGGCAAAACCTTCAGAAGAAAGTCATTTTTGTGACTGTAATCACGGATCTTAACACGTGTCATCGTACATGGTTTGTCCATATAATTGCCTTAAAGATGCATTGCTCATCTATGGCTTCAGGTTAATTGTCTTTTATGTAATTTGTTATTTGTGAAAACATATTTCAGGTTTCATCCTGGAGTAAATAGATGCTACTGTCCTTCACAAGAGGTAGCCAAAAGGGCTTTGCTAGATGGCCTGACGGAGTCCCAAACACGTGTTTTTGGCCTCCCTATTCGGCCATCCTTCGCTCGTGCAGTTCTTTCAAAGGTTGACTGCTATTGATTAGGAAGTTCATGCTTTCCTCTCTTTCCCAATTGGACTTTTAGCTCATTCTCAGTTCTCTTTTTTGACCTGTAGGATGAGCTTAGAAAGGAATTTGGAATGGATCCAAATTTGCCTGCAGTCCTATTAATGGGAGGGGGTGAAGGGATGGGCCCGGTTAGGAAAACTGCAAATGCATTAGGAGAGTCATTGTTTGATCAAGAACTTGGGAAGCCAACAGGGCAATTGATAATAGTATGTGGCCGCAACAAAGAACTTGCATCAGCCTTAGAATCTGAAGAGTGGAAGATCCCCATTAATGTAATCGCCTTTGCTTCTTGATCTAATGATTTTGAGTTAATAACAGAAATTGCTGTGAATATTGTGAAGCGCAAAACTGATCTTACATTAATATTAGGTGCGAGGATTTGAGACCCAGATGGAGAAATGGATGGGAGCTTGTGACTGCATAATAACAAAAGTAGGTTGATGTGTCCTCCTCCTCCCTATGTGCGCAATTTATATTTGGAACTTATGGAAATTGCCGGCACCATAACTATATTGCCTTTTTCAGGCAGGACCTGGCACGATCTCAGAAGCATTGATCAGAGGTCTTCCAATCATCCTCAATGACTACCTTCCCGGACAGGTTCGTGACTGATTCTGTGTATTCATTGCAGTAGATAGAAATTGCGAAATTTGACGCTTATTTTCATTTGCAACCACAGGAAAAGGGCAATGTTCCCTATGTAGTGGACAATGGGGCCGGTGTCTTCACCAGGAGTCCCAAAGAAACGGCCAGAATCGTGGTTGAATGGTTCACCACCAAGACGGAAGAACTCAAGAAAATGTCAGAAAATGCGCTGAAACTGGCGCAGCCTGAGGCTGTCTTCAACATTGTAAAGGACATACACGAGCTCGCAAGCCAACGTGGGCCAATAGCCAGGATTCCTTACGAGCTAACATCATCATTTTCCACCCTAATATAAGTACAGCATCCACCTTTTCTTGACGCACTTCAATTTTACGCTCCTAGAATCCCCTGTACAGATGTAATAGATGTGTAGTTTTCATTCTTTTGCCTGGGAGGCCATTCATGACATAAGGTGAGCAGAAGAGAGTATCTGCTCTAAAAGCTCTAGATCAGCTTGGAAGTCATCGATGTTTTACTGAAGTCTTTAAGAAAGCATCATTTTTTAGGATAGGCTTGTCAGAAGATGATGTCGAAAACTCTTGTTGTGATACTTTTTGCTTTGCTTGTAATGAAATCTCTGTAATGGAATCTCTGTACCATCTGGATTGCCCAAGTTCTATTCACCTTCGTGCTACAATGTGGACATTGCACTTTCGCACTTGGAGTCAACCTGGCTTGAAGTTATTTCCTGTGATGAAAGGCTGCTGTTATGAGGTGCCTTTAAAGATAAAATGGGATGTTCATTGGCTTCTAAGGTAACAATTCATCAGTTTTCCCGCACATTGCTACAAAGAAATATGGGTAAGAGACGTAACTTGAACCGGTGTTTCGAAGTTGGCATTCTGGACTCTCCGTGCTTTAATCTGTTAGAAACCTGCACTTATCTTTATTTGGCATGTCAAATGTTGGACAGATCTGTTTGTTTGTTCAAAAAGTAGAGCCAAAATGGAGGAGAAACAGTCTCCGCTGTCCCATGACTTGCTTTTTCTTTCTGCAATGGAAATTAAGGAGGAAATATCGGTGGAATAAGTTGACAGTTAGTTGTCCTGAGTCTGTCATGAGAACGGTAGTTTTTTGAACGATTACATCCTGAACCCGGAGGTCAATGTGACACATTAAAAAGAAGAAATTCATGACTATAAAGCAAAAAAGGTGTTAAAGCATTTTTAGAAATAAAAATTGCCTTCCCAACCACATGGATGTATTTCTATTTTTGCATTATCAATTGGGTCAATATCACGAAAAATCTCAAATTAGTGATAAATTTTTTCTAATTTTTTTTATCACAAAAAATCACAAATTAGCATATTCCAAACTAATTTTTTGATCAAAACCCCAAAATTATACATCCATAATAAGCTTGCCCCACTTTAATTGCCGTTATATTGGATTAATATTAAGAATAACCCTGAATTGGTACACCTGTAATTAACGGAGGGTAAAAAGCTCTAATCTGGTACATCCATCAATTGTCACGAGTCATCTAATCAACAATTTGTTTGTCGAATATAACGAAAACTAATAGAGGATAATTTTATCAGAGGTGTATCAATTGGAGTTTTTTTATAATTAACAAAATGAATTCGGGGTAAATTTGTCACATGTGTACCGATGTGGATTTTTCCATATTATAAACCATGTGTGGAGGCAAAAGTATGCCAATGAATTAATTATGTCATAATACTGAAAGCGTGAAAATTGTAAAAGGCGTGTGTGATGATTCCAACTTATTTTATGTGTATGGTAGCTTAACTTTACCTATTTGATGACCAGATCCCTCCTTTGGTTTTGATTAATCTTTTGTAGATAATAAACTTGATGGTCAAGCTCGCCATAGTGGACTCAAATGAGAGCTGGGGCCTTGGGAATTGGGCCCCAAATTTCTTGAAAATTTCATCAAGTCACTGGTCTTTGAAAAAGATGACAATCAAGTTCATCTTTAGAAAATTCAAAGTGGTCCAACCTGTCTTGGATCTACAATAATGCGGCAGAGATCATTTGTGGTAACCTTTATACATGATGCTTCTGTAATGCAAGTTCTAATTTCTCTATCCATCATGTTGCTTATAAAATAAGTTTCTCCGAATTGTTCGGTAACTTGGCCTCTCTATCATCAAAATATAGACCTCTCATGCTGCAGCCGAACAAGGAAAGAGATTATGTACAGATCGTAACAAGGGGAGACAACCCATGTAAACAGGCATCGAACTCATTCCAACTCACTCGTGTCGGGTGAAACAGCCGATATGACCCTCCCGTCCGAAGGTCCGATTGAATCTAACCAAAATATCACTAGGATCTGCAATTTATCGGCTTCTAATTTCGTTTCAATCCACATAGCTCTTCTGAATTCAACTCCAATCTGTGCTTGATAATTAGACTGCTTGTGAAAATAAGGACAAGAAAGAAGAAACAAGAACTGTGTTCTTATGCTTTAGTTTCAGTGCAAAGACCAACACAGCTAAAAGTCATTACCTGTGGATGGGGCAAACGAAAGGGATAACTGAAGAAACAAAAAGAACAGGAGTGAAAAACTCTGATTTGTGCTTACGAAGGGTGGGATAATAACCTGAAGCTAGATTTTGACAGCATCAATAGGTCTCTTTCCTAGCTGGTAATACTCGAAGTAAGTCTCGGGATAATTCCTGATCTTCTTGTACAGTCTTGGGGTTTCCTCGTTGATCAGCTCATCGGCAGGTCCTATCTCGTTCTCTTCTTCTGGAGTGCAGAACACCGCGAGAGAGATCCTGTCACTCTCTGCGTTTGTCACCGCTCTGTGCGTCGGGCTCTTGAAAATGCCGTTGCTCATTATCTGCACCACAACACAGAAAATTCAAACCCCTGCGATGACAAACTGTCGTGGCCAGTCTTTACGTGACCTTAAAGAATGTATAGATATCCCTCGGAAGCATTATTTTGGATTTCAAAATATCCAAGTACTGGACTGACCTCAACTTGATCACCTACGTTAATGAGTAGGGCATCCGGAATGGTAGGGACTCGGAACCACTGGCCATTGCGCAGGAACTGGAGGCCCTCCACTTCTCTGTCCGGCAAAACCAGAGTGATTGCTGATCCGTCAGCATGTGGCTTGAGGCCAAGGACAAGATCAGGCCTCGGACATCTAGGGTAATAATTGAACCTTGCGAACATCACCCCTCGTTCTCCAAACTGGTTCAGGAAGCAAGTCTCCTCCAGATTCAGCGATAATGCCATGGCCTTGAATACATTGTTTATGATCGGCCGTAACTTTACTGAGTACTCGTGCATTACTTGCCTACAATGCTTTGACAAGGTCAATATATTATGTACTCTTGCAGATTAACTACGGATAACAACGTAAACATAACTTCCTTGTCTTCTTGCGTCTATCTCGTTCTTATATCCATTTATCCTTGCTCAAACTAGTCCATTCCAAACATGTCAGATGAGAACTATTTTCGATCAAATATTGGAATCCCTCTTACCGAACAAAACTAACTCTCCCACCTCTACCATCTCATCTGCATAATTGAATCTGAAGCAGTTATCTTGTCTAAATACCTGAAAGTTTCAGGTTTTTCAGGCCAAACTTCAAGCTTGCGCTGATCTTCAGGGGATATGATGATGTACAAGCGGTCATTCCAGTCAATTACCTGTTGCTCGGAAAGAACCATGTCATTTCCATAGCCTTCAATACCATCAGGCGCTCTCGCGCATTTCTTCTTCTCCTCTTTTGGAAGGGCGAAAAATTGTCTGGTTAGTTCGCGCACTTGATCTAGAAATGAGCAGCTGATCCCATGATTTGTTGCCTAAGACGGAAAATTCGAAGGAAGTCAAAACATGGATTGCTTCGTTAGGAACAGTAATATCAACAGAGACTTTGTTAATTCCAGATTCTGCTGTGAGAACTAATGAATTTGCAAATGAAATGCAATGTTAGCCGCTTTTACGCCATAGATGCAATCTCAAGCAAATAAAGGAATCACTACATTCAACAAGCGTTTTGTTATCATAGATAGCTGTGCTTCTAACAATCTTACTTAGATATATTAAATTAACATCAATTGAACTGGGATCAAGAGGGCATAAAGTGGTAGTTTTGTAATCTATTAAGAAACAATTGTTTGATGCTAAGATCAGACCTGAAAGCATCCCCAACAAGCGAGAGCCAAATGGAGTTTAATCAATTCCTCTCTAGATGATGATGAGGATGAAGGTGTGAGAAGGCCAAGATCGATGACTGGAACATCCATCAGAGGAAGAGATTCATCAAAGCTTGCACTTTCGTCATCTTTATAGGCATATCTCTCCGGTACTGTTCCACCATCCAAGATAAGCTCCTGAACAGATTGTGCAGGAGGAAGAGGAGGCTGAGCCATGTCGATGACAGAGGATGCAGAAGTAAAGATTTGCTTGTTTGTTAGCTTGTTAACAAGCAGATCCAGTGTGGCTTGGTAACTAGGGCAGAAAAAGGAAGCAGATAAGCTTCGTTTGCTTTCTTTGTACATATCCAAGTCAAACTTCCCTTAATTATCAATAAATTGGGAAGAATCCAAGTTCTCTTTCTCGTAGAGTGTTCTCGGAGCTTCCAAGTGGTCCAATTGCTTAACTCTTAGTGAGGTATGTCATATTGCTGAAATTTTTCCTGACAAGGATCAATTTAGGACCAGCTATTATCAAAATAAACGGAACTCCGAAGTTATCGTTGTGGATAAGCATGTTGCTAAAAACGCAGAGAAGCAACTGATGTTTCCATTCATACTTCCTTGTCTCTGGTATGAGCTTTGATGGCTTCATTCCAAAAGATGCCGATCTTGAGATAAGAGCAAAAGGTTCAAAGAAAAGAGGGAAAACATGCATAGACATGAGTGCCAGAGCAATGGGTTAAATTACTCTGACAAAACAGAGTGGGTAGAAACAAAAAGTTAGTAAGTGCCCATCGTTTCTCCTCCTCTTTCTCAGATGGGATCTGGGAGTTACTTTGAAAAACCAAATTTTCATTGCTCATTTAATGGAAAATATGGAGCTTTTGGATATAGGACTAGAAATGAGGCTGTCGAAGACATCTTGAGTGTGATATTACCTTATGATTTGATGTTGGAAATACCTTTTTTATGAAAAGAGAATCACATCTGATCACTTTTCGCAGCGGTCAAAATTGTAACCAGATTGATTTCTTTTTTGCTAGAAGAGGGGATAGAGTTTCGTATGTAGATTGTAAGGTATACCCTGGTGAATATGTAGTTACACAACATAAGTTGGTGGTCTTAGAAGTTCGGTATAACAAAATACAAAAGATGAAGAGAAGTGCACAGCATCTTAGAGTAAGATGGTGAAAGTTACATGAGGAGAAACAAACAGAATTCAAGGAAAGAATGCTACAGGAAGGACCGTGGCGATTGGAGGGTGAAGTAAATATGATGTGGAAGGAGATGTCTAACTGCATCAGACAGTGGCAGAAGGGGTGTTAGGGGAAAGTAGAGGGAATGTACATCAAACAAAGAAAACCTGGTGGTGGAATGAAGAGGTGCATGAGGCAATTAAGCAGAAGAAGGAATGTTTCAGATGCCTACATAAATGTCCTAATGAAAGAATTTACAAAAGTTTAGATTGACGAGAAAAAGTACCAAGAAAGCTATAAGAGAGGCCAGAGGCAAGGTTTTCACCGATATGTACAACAAACTTGGGAGGCATTAAAAAAGATGAAGACTAGTAAAGTTTTGGAACCCGATGGTATTCCTATTGAAGTGTGGAAATGCTTAGGAGATGTAGCAATAAGTTGGTTGACTAGCCTTTTTAACAAGATCCTCCACACTAATAAAATACCTAATGAATGGAGGAAGAGTATACTTGTGCCTATATACAAGAACAAGGGGATATCCAGAATTGTTCTAACTATAAAGGCATTAAGCTTATGAGCCATACAATGAAGCTGTGAGAAAGAATTATTGAGCATCGTTTGAGAATAGAGATTAAGGTTTCTGTCAATCAATTTGGATTTATGCCAGGAAGATCTATTGTGGAGGCTATTTTCTTAATACGACAATTGATGGAGAGATATCGAGAAAGAAAGAAGGAACTTCATATGGTATTTATTGATCTCGAGAAGGCGTATGATAGGGTTCCAAGAAAGGTTTTGTGGTGGATTCTTGAGAAGAAAAAAGTACTTTCAAAGTATGTCGAGGCAATCAAGGACATGTATGACGGTGCTACTACAGGTGTGAAGGCTTATAATGACACATCAATTTATTTTCCAATCACAGTAGGCTTACACCAAGGTTCTGCTTTGAGCCCTTATCTTTTTGCCCTGATTATGGATGAGCTAATAAAAGATATTCAAGATGAGGTGTCGTGGTATATGCTATTTGCAGACGATATCGTTCTTATTGATGAGACCAGGGCTGGGGTTAACGCTAAGTTAGAAGTATGGAGAAGCACGTTAGAGTCTAAAAGATTTACGTTAAGGCGAAGTAAGACGGAATACTTGAAGTGTGAGTTTGACACGGCAGGAAGAGAGGATCAAGAAGCTGTAAATATGCTCGTACAGGAGGTACTCAAGAAAGATACATTTAGATATCTGGGATCGATATTGCAAAAGGAGGGAGAGATTGATGAGGATGTAAGCTATAGAATCAGAGCAGATTGGATGAAATGGCGTAGTGTATCGGGATTTTTGTGTGATCGCAAAATTCTCTTAGGTTAAAATGAAAATTTTATAAAACAACAGTTAGACCTGTCATGTTGTACGGAGCTGAATGTTGGCCAACACAAAGGAAACATGAGCATAAAATAAGAGTAGCAAAAATGAGGATATTAAGGTGGATGTGTGGTCATACAAGGATGTATAAGATAAAGAATGAAGAGATTCAATGGAAAGTTGGAGTAGAATTGGAGGCGGAAAAGGTGAGAGAGCATAGATTGAGATGGTTTGGGCATATCCTCCGAAGGCTCTTAGACGCATCGGTACGAACAGATATTTGCTATCAAGAGCATAACACGAAGAAAGCAAGACGTCGGCCGAAACTTACTTGGGGGAAAGCAGTAAAACAAGATTTAATGGAATGAGAAATAGATTTGCATACGGTTTGTCTTAGGACGTAGTGGAGGAAGTTTATTAGTGTTGTGGAGAGATAGTGTATAGATATATATTTATTTATTTTTACACATTTATCTATTTTTCATTCTGCTTTTATTTTTATGATTCTTTGGGGTTCATCGATCGCCGCTCCTAACTAATTTGGGATAAAGGTGTTGCTAATGTTGATGTTGATTTAGTGGAAAATATGGCAAGACAGTAATTAAGGCTTAGTACAGCACATAAAATGAGAAGGTTTCTAAACATTTTGATACAGAGGTATGTAAACTTGTCTTCGTTGGTGATTTTATTTTTGTTGTGCTCATTGACCCGGAGTGCCCATACGAGTGTGCTTAGAACATCCCTTTAACCTAACCTTTACGGTGCTTACATGTATTTGTGTAGGTTAAATATTGACCATCTTTATGGTGGCATTGCCTGTACATGATGTTCTTGATCCGTAGTTCCAGTGAATGACCAGCGCGAACTGAGAAACCCAATCGTTCCCTCTCGACAAGGGGGAAATGGTTTCAAAAGTGGAAGTGGTGTAACAATCTCGGTCCTAACTGGTAATACTCAAAAGTTGAAGACTTTCTTGTACAATCTCGGTGTTTCCTCATCGGCCAGCCCCTCAGCAGGTCCGATCTCTCCTCTTCCTCCGGACAGCAAAATACTGCAACTGAGATACTACCGCTCGAGGCGTTTGTTACCACTCTGTGCAGAGTGCTCTTGGGAATCCCACTGCTCATTAATTTAACTCGCAATTTCGATCTTCCTTTAGGTCAACTTCAAAAATTTAAAGTCGTATTATGTGAAGTCAATATACTTCTACGCACCACTTCACAAGTTTGGACAAATGTACTTCTTTAAGACTGACCTCCACTATATCTCCTATGTCAATGCGAAGTGCCTCAGGAATGGTGGAGACCGAGATGCATTGATCATCTTTCAGTTTCAGGAACTGCAGGCCTTCCACTTCTTCATGGGGCAGGACAAAGGTGATCGTCGATCCATCAGCATGCAGTTCGAAACCATAGACCAAATCTGGACTCGGACATCTTATGATAATAATTGAATCTCGCATGCATCTTCCCTCGATCTCCAACCTGGTCTAGGAAGCAGTTCTTCTCCAAATTCAGCAACGAAACGATGGCTTTGAGTACGACACTACTCGTGACTTTAACTGAGTTCTTGTGTACTGTTTCCCTGTGCAGTGCTTCAACGATGTCGGCAAACACCTTCTGGCTTCTGGGTTTGACAAATGAAATCAATTACAGGTGGTAGTAACAGCAACTTTTCCACTCGTCCAGTTTCATCATTCAGCAATGGTGACTCTCTTGTCCAAATACATGACGATAAAAACCAACCTCTACTTGTAAGTTGTAAGAACAGAGCCAATTTACTGGGCCGACACCTTTTTTTTAACGAGGGTTTTCGCAATTTTTCCTGCGCTTCTCCTTGATTGTATTTTAAATCCAAAGCTCGTGTGATTAGTACTAACATGGCAATCGAAAAGAAAGTACGCCACTTGCAAAATGCACTATATGGTAAGGAGATGTCATCAACCATCAGGTGCCATAGCCCATTCCTGAAATACATACCATGCTGGAGAATTTATCATGACATCAAATGAGGTCACTTCATCGGTTGGGAATACTATAGCGCACCGAAAATATTCAGTGGTCACAAAGCGCCACGTGATGTAGCGCGCTTTTGTTACTCACGTCCAATAACAAGCTGACACATGTTAGCTGCGGTAGAACAAACAAAAATTTTGAGTTTTTATCTTCTTCATCCTCCATCACAAGCAGCACCCTCCGGCCACCATCTCCATCCCATTGCCCTTTTGTTGATGGGAAGTGAAAGGAACGAATTCTATTAACATAGGCAGAGAATTACATGGAATTAATGAGTCTATGAACTTATTTGAATCACTGATTGGAGGAATATATCACGTGATAGACATACTTTTTTATTTACAGATTAAATGTTACTCTTATATTCCCTCGAGAGATTGTTCGTTTGTTTGACGTTCGGGAGAGGGGCATTTTCTCTGTTATCTGTTCTTTCTGTGAAGAACGTTTGAAGCAACGGATGACCGAATGAATGTCTTGCTTCTTTTATTCCACGTTTGAAATAAGTCAACCGACTAGAGCAGTTATCAAAGAGGACAAGGGATTATGACAGGTTACATGGGTGGGCCATGATCCTCCCATACACCCCCTACATCCTACGTCTCACATTGGCCCACGACGGCATATCCATAACTTTCTCTTCTCTACAAGATTTCTATCAACAAATGATTCGTGCGACCAACATACTACTACAACTTGTTGCTATATATCTGTTGGGAGTATATAGTCGTTTAAATTGGGCATATTATCTTAGAGTAAATTCAGTATGCAGTACCCTAGATCAATCAGTCACTTTTACATTATATTTCTCTTAATCTCTTTAAGCATTTTATATGCATTACAGCAGAGAATATAAATTATATCTCAATACCTTCCTAACTAACGAATCAGGAAATTATTTTCACATATAGTTAGCAAGATACCAGTGCGTTACATTAGTCTAAGAGTAATCAATTGAAAAAACTTATTTATAAAAAAAATTTCACACTTCCAACAAGGAGTATGAATCACATCTCAATATCTTACAAACTAAAAAAATCAAGCAATGATTTTCTCACATAGTTACCAAGATGCCAGTTAATTGCACGAGTCTGATAGTAATTAATTGAAATACTTATTTATCATAAGTTTCAAAAATTCAATATTTATATATTTCATTCTAAATACATTTGCTCTCATGAATGGAAAACTGAAGTTATTTATATCTAGTTAGCATTCAGAAACTTACCTTAAACTATGTGTTTTATGCATAATAAACCTATGGACAAAGTCTTTTGTCGGATACTTTGTTAGTGTCTACATTGCATTATGGATTCCACGGTAGGGAAATATATTAATGTATTACTCAGGTTGTAGACAATACGAGAGATCATGTGGAATATTAGTGAGCCTTGTTCTCTACTGCCTGCTCGTTGCAGCTTTGCATATACCAGATTTCTGATCATCTTTACATTAAACCTAGGAAAGAACTTGTCTAATGTCATGTGTTAAAAAAAACAAGGACTTTTTTACTTTTGCGTGACTATGAGCGAATAACAAGATTTAGGGAAAAAAAGAAGAAATAAACGAATATTCTGAAGCTTCCAAGTTAATTAGAGCCACAATCTTGATCTTCCGTGGCCAACTCAAACTCCTCTCAAAGTCTCAGGCAAAATGCCACGTCCTCTTCTAGTTCTCGTCTCTCCTCCTCCTCCTCCTCCTCCTGCTTCCCTGACCAATTGCAAGCACAGACGTCTACGATAAAAAGGAAAGGAAAGCCCGATTCTTTCCGATTGTTTTGCCTTGTGGAATTCAGTTCAGACTTGCCATTGTTAGCACCTCTTCTCGAATTAAGGCATAAACCATCCATGGCGAGATGTTCACTCAGAGCTGATAACCTCTGCTTCGGCCCGCAGTACGCGAGCACCCGAAGCTCAATCTTGCCCAATTTGTTTAGAGCCCGGCGACTGAGTCCCTTCGCGTCGAGAAACAATGCCAAAGTTAGAGTCTTTTCCAGCATCAAAGAGAGGAAGGACGTGAAAGAGAGCGAGAGGTCCAGTGGGGTCGTCGCCGGGGGAGGACTTCAGGTCGATGGGTTGGAAAAGACTAAGCTGGTTTCTGGCTTCGATGGCACGCTGGGAGATGAAAGGGAGGAAGGAGAAGTGGGTTTTGATTGGAGATGGCCTCCGTGGAAGGATATGCCGCAGAGATATAAGCTAATTGGCACCACTTCTC
The DNA here is from genome assembly GCA_028455895.1 of Rhodomyrtus tomentosa. Classification (NCBI taxonomy): domain Eukaryota; kingdom Viridiplantae; phylum Streptophyta; class Magnoliopsida; order Myrtales; family Myrtaceae; genus Rhodomyrtus; species Rhodomyrtus tomentosa. The sequence goes on from JAPCWY010000004.1 coordinate 42,673,870, forward strand.
TCGCTTTCGTCATTTGTAACATGGATAAGGTCAGTGTTTGATCATCAGCACTTACTTGGTCATGATATCGGAATTTCCTTTTGAGACAGAAGTTCCCTCTTTTTGTTTGAATGCTGTGGCAGGTGAATTTGAGCGTTGCTATAATTCCAATGTCGCACCAATTTGGGTGGAATTCTTCGGTCTCTGGATTGGTGCAGTCATCATTCTTTTGGGGGTACGCATTGAGCCAGTTGCCAGGAGGTTGGCTTGCAAAGATATTTGGTGGGCGGTTAGTTCTTGATACCTTGCTTGAATCGCGTTAATTTTTTATAAGTGGTGTTTTCATTGGCCGTGTTTTCATCCGGGAAATAGAAAAAAAGAACGAATTAACTTACAAATGAACGGTACCTCCCTAACGACTTGTGCTAGTTTAAAATTCATCCAATCTGGGGGAGCATTGCAATTCAATTATTATCGAAGTTGGCTGACGCACTTGTTTGGGCCTTCCCTGCTCCCATCAAGAATAGACCTGACTAAATCTCCTTATTGAAGAGAACGATGGATCGCAATGGTGCCGTACGTGTCAACTAGAGTTTAGTTCTGCTAGCTCTGCGTGTTCATACCCAGATCAACTTTACCTTCTAATTGGTGCATTTTGAGTGGACAACTGTTCCATTTTCCATTTAACTAGTTTTACCAATAGATTACAACTAATGAAAGTGAGTGCAGACATGAGCTTATGTCTGACTGAGACATATTTTCAACTTCTTTTTCTCATAGCTGCTGCCTTCCCACCTTTTGTTTTTGAGGCTCTCTTCGGCTGACTTGCTTACTGGGTTCAACTTTGTCTCATATTTTGAAACATATTTCCTCAAGCCCTATCAGCATAATTAACTTCATCGGCTTTTGTATGCAAGTGATAGTGAAGCTTTTATACAGGCTATTTTGTAGATCCACAATGAGTGAGATGGCGGAATTCTATTCTTGTCGGTCACAACTTACGCAACGATGCACCATCCTTTCCTGTTAATAGTGTTAACTTTTTCTTTAATTGTGCAGTAAAGTTCTTGAGATTGGGGTATTGGCTTGGTCATTGTCAACAGCACTTGTTCCTGTTCTTGCAGGATTCATGCCTGGATTGGTCTTATCTAGAATTTTGGTATGTAATTCATAATGATCTTACTTTCAGTTTTGGCTTCTGGAGTATGGCTTTCGCAAGTTTAGTTATTTACTTGCATTTTAATTGCTGTGCTTAATATGATTCTTTGAAAACTAGTTCTGTTCTCATAGGTGGCGTCTTCATTTGATTTTGTGTGCAATGACTTTTGTTATGTTTTCAGTAGATACTTATTGGTTGTAGATATGTTTTCAATTACAATGATGATCGTCTTCCACATTTCACCTGTAGGTTGGAATTGGCGAAGGTGTTTCCCCATCTGCAGCGACTGATCTTATTGCTAGGCATGTATACCCTTTTTTTTAGTTGCATGAAGTCAGTTGATCCTTAAAATGTGAAAACGGACAGAAAATGTGTGAGAATAAATATCTCCTCACCTCTCACCAAACACTGCTCAATAGAGACACCTGCATATAAACCAGGACCTACTTGTCTCCTAATTAGATGGAACAGACTAATTTGATGGGAATATAGTGAAAAGAAAAAAGAGACTATAATTGAAAAGACGCGCTTTTAGGTGATTCCATCCATGGACCTATCTAAAAATATTAGTGAATTCACTTAGTGGGAAGCCGTCATACATTTTTTGCATTTTGGTTCTTTGCACTGAAGCTTTTCTGGTTGGCTGATCCATTCAGTTTCATTGCTCTGTTTATAAGAACTGATTCACCATTCTCAATCATTGGCTTTAGTTGGCCAAAAAAACAAATAGTCCCTCTATGTCCAGTTTTTTCTTTGAGCGATCAAATTATATTCATCAGGTAGAAGGAAGGGTTTGCTGATTTGGTGTTTTGATGCAGCAGTTTTTGAGCGTCCTTGTATTTTGATCTAGTCAAAATATAACATTTGATAAGGGATGTACATTTCTCTTAATGAATGCTCTTCTTGTTCTTTAACATCTACACTTTTTAAATAACCGTGCAGGTCAATACCGTTGGAAGAGCGCTCTCGAGCAGTAGCATTTGTTTTCGGTGGTCTAAGTGTAGGCAGCGTTATGGGGTATGTAATTGGAGGGTGATGCTTGGCTTAGTTTCTTATCTTTGCAATGACGTGATTGCTAAGCTAATCAGTTCCTACATCAGACTCGTAACGTTGAAGGAGTGGGAGCGCCAAAATACATTTTTTCCAGCTCTTTCTAGTTTTTAAATCAAGGGTTAATTGTTGATTAGATGGTGCAAAGTCATTGTGGTGTTTCATTATCCACCACACTGAAGGAATCATAGATCCTATTAAACTGATCATTTGTAACATAATGGCAGTCTGTCATTGATTTCTCTAATTTGTGTTGACTTCTGGCAATGCCCAAATTTTTTTACCTTCATATATCTATGGCTGTCTAATCATCTCGTGGACCTAAATCTTGCAATGCTTATACAGATGACTTGACCTGGAAGCCCTAATTTGTTGAGAGATTAGGGCTTTGACATCTTATTTTGTTTTTTTCCTTCAATTATTTCAAGTTCAAGCAGGTTTAGTCTCTTGAGTTATATTACCACTTTGAGCAATAGCATCGCTTGCAACCAATAGATGGTCGGTTGTGGAGCTAAAGTCTGTTAATAGCACATATATCTTCAAGTAGTATAATAAATTCAGTTGTAAACGAAGTTCTGAACTAAAGCTGCCAATTCGTATCCGTACCATATTGATGTTCAAGATTAATGTTTCAGTCTGCATGTAAGTGTGACAGGAAGTCTAGGCTATATCATTTTACATGGATTATGAGAAACTTGATTATTGTGGTGAGTTTTGTCTATGCTATATGAGATGCTTTGATTATTGAAAAATATTCTTGAACACTTTTGCAGGCTTCTTTTGGCTCCTCCCCTTATCCAGAACTTTGGTTGGGAATCCGTTTTCTACATTTTTAGTCTTTTGGGGATAGGTTGGTAAGTAGCTATTGAAACTTACTCCAACTCTTCTGCTTTCTACTTTGAGAAATTTGTTTTTGCCCTCTCTTCCCCAATATTAGCAGGTTTGAATGTTGAAAGAACATTTTTGTAGTTTTGATTGGCCTCCTTATTTGTGCTAATTAGTATTCATATGCCAGTCTAGAAGTATTTTTATGTTTTTTTTTTTTTTTGGTAAAGAGAAGTATTTTTTATGTTATGTCCTTTCTTCTTGAAGATCTGATAGAGTGCCTTTTTAATTTTGGTTTTATGGAATTTGAAGGTTTATAGGTTTTCGGCTAATTAAAGAAGAGAGAGAAGATCAAACTGCTTCCAGATCAATATCGCGTGAGTTCAGTTCCTTTTCATGTTGCTTGACTACTTTATGAGAGTAAACTTGTTGTAGGTTCTATAAGTACCGAAAAGGCTGGAATATGCTTTATGCATTGTTGATAACTACTTTAATTTGTTTGGTCATCTAAATATTTGATGGAATGACAGGCATGGCACGATATATTAAAATCCATTTGCATCATCTCTTTCCTCCCCTTTATCTTACTATCACACCTTACCTGTTCCGGTCCTTTTCTTCCTTCTGTTGATAGAGATCAGCAACTCTAAAATAATTTAGATAGCAGCTGACAAAGCAAGACTGCAATTTGTGCAAGATGAATCACAAGTCACATCAATGTGATTTGCAATGCCTCTTCACTTCGGCAAATCGGGCTAGGCACTTTCCATAGTCTTATATGTGCCTTGTGATTCACCCTGTTCTTCTTCCTAGTGACACGGCAGGTTTTTGTTGGTCATAAACTTTCCAAAGAATTTCCTCACTTTGCTTGACTTAACAGTTATGGATATTTTGCTATTAGTAGCTCCTCATTGATATTTCATTATTTGGAATATAAGCCGAAACATCTCCCGACCGGGTCTCCACTATTGGTAAGGCAGTCATACTCCCTTCACCTAAAAGTGACCTTTTTTTGCCAAATGTTTTTACAAAACTAATTAGTTGTCCAGGTCAAAAAACATTAGACATTCCATCCTCGAGGATGATGAGTTAATATTTCATCATCCTTTGGATTGTCTTGCTGGGAGAATTTTTCATTCTCCACTTATTTTAAAAAATTGGGGATACGATTCCCTTCCATGTGTCATGGTTGCTATTCTTCTAAGCATTACAATTAGATGATTTGTAATTTTAAGTCAGCGTGGCTGCTGAATTTGGAGCTTTATATTTGGTTTAGCATGTGAGCATGTATGTGAGCATGTTTCTTCTCTTTGACAGGGTCAGAGGATGTCTCTACAGATAATTCTATGAGAACTTCTCTAAGTAATTTGGCTGAGAATTTGAAGGTAATCTTCTTTAGAAACTCAGTTGAATGGCACTTGTATCACTTTTTCTGTGGAAGATCCATTTGTTTTTATGAGGTCTATAGAAATAAAACAGATGATTAACTTGAAGAGCGCTCTAAAGGCCACATCAAATAGAAAAAGTCGCATCTATCAAATGCACAGGAAAACCAAAACAATAAAGCCATCCTAGATGCATATAGCCGGCATCATCTGCCCACTCTAACGTTGATAATGCGAACAATATCCTCATTTTTATTTTAATCTTCTAATAATGAGCATTAAAGTCTTTTTTTACTTTCGCATGTCATATATTTCCATTATCTAACGATCAAAACTATCATATTTTCTATCATTTTTATCTGATGGAACTGGCTGCGTATGATTGTTCTTGTATAGGATGTGCCCTGGAAGGCATTTTTTGAGAATCAAGCAGTTTGGGCAATGATATATGTTCATTTTTGTGGAAGTTGGGGACACTATAACTGCCTCTCTTGGCTTCCTACGTATTTCAGGTATTGCATTGTCAATCTTGTACTACTGACTTTTATGCAGGCTTCAAGTGAGGATGGCATGTACCCACATTACTCTTCTCAGCCTGAATCTGCGAATAACTTACCAATGATTTTAAGAGTCTGTAGAAATATGCAATGTGTTCACTGGGCATAATTATGGAGAATTCTAGACTACCTTAATAGCAGCCAACTAACTTAGGGACTAGCCAAGTTTAACATGATCTAACTTGGGATAAACACAGTTGCTTCCTGCAAATTTCTGAGGGTCTCAGAAAAACACCGTGTAGTCTCTCGACTAAAGTAGGGGTTCCAGCTCTTGCGTCAAGTTCTATTATTTGTTGGATCTGCTGAATTGAGAAAACATACTGGTTAAGCGTCTAATTGCTGTCTGAAAGTTTTTAGCAAATTATTAATCACCTCCAAGATGATGATTATATGCGTTCATACAACATTCTATTCTGGTTATGCTGTCAAACTAAATGCATATTTACATTGCAGTGAGGAGCTGAACCTAAATTTAACAGAAGCTGCATGGGTAAGTAAGAATATTCATGTCTCAATACCATTGACTAAGTCTTACAGGGGAAAGGATCGACTGCCCTGATTATTTCGTTCTGATGTCTTCAGCAATTTTTCTTCGGTCGTTGTTGCTTTCAATTGTGAAAATTGGATTATCACCCACTCATATAGTCCGCACAATCTAATTTAGGTCTCAATTCTTCCTCCACTGGCTTCCATTCTCGTGTCTGGCGTTGCATCACAATTTGCAGACAATTTAATTGCCAGTGGGATGGAAACAACTAAGGTATTTGTTATTCTACTATGCTGATCCTTATATGAAATAATTGGAAATGGTACAACTTGGCAAAATGCAAACCGGTTTTCTTTGATGGACATGCTACAGATATAGTCTTCGATGTTGATCACTTTGGGTGTTCAGGTGCGAAAGATCTGCCAAACAATTGCCTTTTTGTCTCCAGCAGTTTGTATGACCCTTTCATCAATAGATCTAGGATTGGAACCTTGGGAAGTTGTAGCAATCCTCACCGGAGGATTATCACTCTCAAGCTTTGCCTTGTCAGGTACCAAATTTTGCACAGTACTACAGCTATAGTGGATCATTATTTGACATCAATATGAAAGAGAATCATTATTTCATTCTCTCTGTTGTTTTCAGAATTTTGATAAATTGATTGTGTTTGTCAGGTCTTTACTGTACACATCAAGATATGTCACCAGAGTACGCCAGTATACTCTTGGTAAGCTCCAATAGAATGCTTTTCATATGAACTTCGAGTCCAAAACTCCTATTAAGCGTGGGCATCAAATGGTGCTACACAACAAGCTGTATTTCAGTTAGTGCGGGTTCCATGTGATAAATTTTGGGAGCTTATAAAACTTAGTCAACTTATTGGAGGCCTATGGTTTGTTGTTCTGTTTCTAAGCACCTGAACCTGCTATCTTTTTTAGATCCGTTGCTCTAATATCAAATGACTCGGTATTTGACAGATCTACAATATCGCAATGGGTTTGAAAATGTCCACTTAAACCATACTGTATTGTCTGCCAAATGGTCTGCAAACTTTTTTCAGGGTATAACAAATACTGTTGGGGCCATGCCAGGAATCGTAGGGGTTGCCCTCACTGGTTACCTCCTTGATTTAACTCACTCGTGGAGCGTAAGTTCACTGTCATTCACTGCGAATTTTACAGTTCGGCATCTTCTCTCTCTCTCTCTCTCTCGAGTGCGTCTTTCTAATTAGGGATTGCATTACGCAGATATCATTATTTGTTCCATCAATCTTCTTTTACTTGACCGGCACTGCCGTCTGGTTGGCTTTCGCAAGCAGTGTGCCGCAGAACTTTTCCAAGAGAGATTGACATTGTAGTCAGTAAGTTATCCTGCCAATGCTTCTAGATTCTGTCTGTCGGTTTTTCTTTTCTAGAGAATCATCCATTACATGTGCATTGTGTTTTTTTCTACAGAGAAAGGGTGTTCATTATTTCGTTGCGATTAGCCATTGGTTAACAAGATAATGAGATCACATTTTCCCTCTCCCCCTGTTCATTTTGTTGGTGGAGATGAGTAAGAAATACGAAAATAGTCTAGCAGTATACGATAGAGTGCTGCCCTCGACCGCGTCCTGACAAGGTTAATTCCAGCCATGCAACCTTTCAATGGGAGTGTCGACATACTTACCGGTGCTACGTATTTGTCTGCTAGACCTTGTGTGTATCCGAAATACTCTACTATTTGTATATACTTGCATTCTTTGTGTGTCAAAAACTCAACTTATTGCACAAATCTTAGCAAATTGCAGAACCGCACAAGGAGTTCGAGGTAAGAAAGGATCCAAGGGAAATATTCTAGGACGAAAGCGCTGAGGCTGTCCAGTGAAGTGAGCGTTGTGTATACCCAAATCGCATCCTTGTATGCCCACCAAAAAACAACCTACACTGCTAGATCCTAGCAGAAACCCCGGTGCCCAAGGGCTGGACCCCAGACTTGATGGTACCAGGTGGTGGGTTTGACCCTCTAGACTAGGTAGTACAAGAGGGGTTAACCACATTTTTACTAGCGTCGATGGACATCAGGAGCGATCGGTTTCAAGGTGAACCGCGGTTCCCATACCTTGTGAGCCGTCAGCTCATAAATCAACTGGTTTCTGTCTGATTCGATTTGGCCCGCACCAAATTCTTATATAGTGATTGCTTATTTACTTTTCGCGTAACGTAGTCCTTTCGCTTTCTTTTTGGTTATGAGACCTGTTAACAGAATTGGATCGCAATACAATTAATACCAATTGGCTCATTGTCTTTTTCTGCTGGCGCTGATGTTTTCTAGATTTTTGTAAATGATTGGGGATGTGTATAATTTGCTGGGCTTAAATCGTAAAAGCCACATGAGGCCCAGGGAGCGTTGCCCCCTTGAAACTCCCGCCGGAGCAGCTCTCCCGAATCCCAGCCTACACAGCAGGAAGGGGGACACGCGTGTTTTCCTGTCATTTACCCAAATTCCAAACACTGGGTACGTGATAGCCCAACATATCGCGGCTGTTCACGTGACGAAAGGCCCAGGGCGCAACCCAAGAAGGTATCCTCAGTGGCCGAGAGAAAATTACTGAGTTCATTGAGTAGCACTGCTTTTAGATGGTTTGAAACCTTTTCTTGGGATAAAAGACTCAAGGTTTTTCGTAGGCAACAACTCATAGTTTCAAGTTCGAATCATAGTATTTGTGCACTCTCTTGGGGCATCTCCAGGAGTGCAAACTGTGTGCTTAGGTGATTACAGGTTACCCGTATGTGCGGCATGAGAACTGCCATTCTGTCCAGATTAGTCGGGTGCTAAAAAGTCTCGCAACTTCTTTGGTATAAAAGAAAACTCATGATTCCAAGTTTTGTCGTTCTACAAATTCCTTAAACTTTTCAAATTGGAGTAGATCTGTTGGCTGATGGGAGAAGTATCAAAAAAGGCCTCTAAACCTATTACATTTGTACAAATTCAGTACTAAATCTTTTAATTTGACCAATTTAGTCCAAAATATTTTTGTATTGGTACCAATTCAGTCTATCCAGCCAATTTTGATTGGAAATCGTTGATATAAATGTTGGTGATGCTATGTAGGACGATTGGCGCTGATGCAGATATTATTTAATTAATTTTTTAAGTTATTTTTCCTCCCTCAAACTTAGGGTTTGGCCAGCATGGGTCGCCAGCAACCATCGCAAGCCTGGTCGGCGGATTTCGCAATCACAAACTACCATCACGGGGAAAAAAAAATGAAGAAGAGAGAGAAAGAAAGAAAGAAAGAAAAAGTTTCACCTAAGGATGTCGTTTGTTGACATGCATATGAAATGGATATTGCCAAATTCAGAAGTGAAAGAATTACCAGGAATTTCAAATAGGTTTATCTTTTAGCCTTGCTCAACGTATAGAAAAGTACGAAGTATTCAATAGCATAGCATGACCCAAATATAACACCTATCGTGCACGACGATTATGATGACAATTGTACGAGAGCTCATTGAGGTGTGGACTCATGCAGTCCTCTTTAATTGATCCAAGGGCCGCACAACAATCGTAAGGCTTCCCGTCAAAATCATACTCCCCAAGAGAAAAGTAAGCCGCGGATATTGGTCCACTGCATTCTTCGGCGAAGCTACGAGCTGACTTGCATCGATCCGTCTCCGGTGGGGTTGGCCCTAGGAGTTGGTGGTCGGGTTGGTTGCCCGCCGAAAGGCGGCGGGAGGGCAGGGCCGCTCCTGGCTCGACCGTGATGGTCATCAAAGTGGAGGTAAAAAGAAGAAGCGTTATAGCTCTTGCCATTGCCATTGCCATTGCCATTGCCATTCTCCGGAGCCAAGTAATGACAATGCCTTCGGTGCAATACGAGTCTTTCTGGAGGTGAAGGTTGTGCTTTGACCAGTTACTAAAGCTTTTCCATTAATGATTGTTAGTAGCCTTAAACGCATTATATCGCATGATGGAGCTTATGATTGAGTTTACTCATGAAATTAATTACTAAAGTCAAGTTAAATATTCTGTTTCCATGATTCTATTATATGTGGTGGTTCCTATAGTACAACTCTAATTATCCCACGACCGTGTTTGGCAACGATTCTAAGTCAAAAATATCAGAATTAGTTTTTTCCGATTCTATTTTTTGGACGAGTTTTAGAGAATCGGAATGCATTTTTTTTTGCCAATTCAGTCTTAAATATTTTTCATTTATGTCAATTCAGTCATAAATCCTTTTTTATGCCAATTTAGTTGTAATTTTTTTGCATTTATGCAAATTCAGTCCATCCAACCAATTTGAATGGCTCATGCTGATATGGAGGACGGCACAACGGCGACATAAATTATTTTTATTTATGTTGTACTATTTTTGAGATTCTTTTTCTTTTTTATTGCCTTCCTTATTTCTCCAACCGGTCGCCGTCGATCACCGGTATCAGGCAAATCTCGACCCCACCTGCTCTGGCTAGGTCGGCGTGGCGAGGCGCTCGTTCTCAAGCAAAACAGACCAGTTTGGAGATTGTGCGGCCCTCAACCACTTGAATTCATCAACCTTGGACCGATTCTCCGTTTCTGCACTAAGTGCGGCGTCCTCGAGATCTTGGTCGATTCCGCGATAGTTCAGAGAAAACGAAGTGAACCTTACTCCCGAGCAATCCGGTGACGGGCCCTGCGTAGACCTTGCAATTCCTCAATCTGTGCACGAACAGCGCTCTCGTTCGCCGAACGAATCTTACTTCACATGACTCCACTGGCAAGGGTGACGCTGAGCGAGTTCGGGTTCGCTCAGCCATGGCGCGCGACCTCGCCCTTGCCCCGCCAGCCCTAGCTTCAATGGTGACGGGCTAGAGAAAGAAAAAAGAAGAAAGAAAAAATAATTCGAAAAAATGTTAAAATATTATTAAAAATTATCCAATTGGTGTCGATTGACGTTCACGTCAGCGTCGATCAGTTAAAGTTGACCGAATGGACTGAATTGACATAAATGAAAAATATTTAAGATTGAATTGGCAAATAAAAAATATTGAGGACTGAATAGGAACACATGTAAATAGTTGAGAACTGAATTGAAAAAAAATTAAAAAGCTTAAGATTGAATTGAGAAAACTGCGATAGATTTAGAATTTTTTTTTGATAATTTTAACTTTCATGCATAATAACCTTGCTCTGAGCACAATCATAGCATGTGACTCACCTCGAGTATACACATCCACGAGAAGAACACTTCATTTTCCTTATAGTAATATGGTTGATTTATCTTCTAATGTCGAGAAATGTCATAAGACGTAAATGTCATAAGACGTGAACGAAATAAAAAAAAAAAATTGATCCATAACATCTATGTCAATTCGCCTCTGACCATAAAATGAAATGTGAATAACCCGTCCTCTAAAAAATTTTAGGTGCTAGCCTAGGAAATACCGATAATCTTTGAGAGACTACGTGTCGTGTCGGACACTCTCTCGGCATACGACCGACACATGATCAGTGTTATAGACACACCAGCGACGTGCGAATCCAGCATCTCAACACCCCATTTTGAGATCAATATTAAGTATTTTTAATAAATTATGAATTAAAATTTAAATCTATAAATATATATACACACACTTAATCATATTCCCTACCACCACAAAATGAATATATCCAGCCGCAAAAAAAAAAAAAAAACTAATCATGAATATCTAATAAAAGAAGAAGAAGAAGGAACTCACTATTGATATTTTTATGTATACATGGTGATTTATCATGTATATATGAAAATGTACATTTAATATACCACGTGTCCTAACGTGTCGAAATTATTTATTTTTTTAAAAAGTACGTATCGTATCGTGTCACGTGTCGATATTGGTGTCAATGCTACTTAGGTGCTGGCTATGGTGAGTTCAAGATTGCGTGAATTTCAAAATGGTTTTAATTCTTCATTCAACTTAATAGAAAATGTGTAAAATTTTTGACATAGTTTGAATATGGATAAATTCAGAAAACGAATTGGCAGGAATTTCAGTTATGTTATTCTGAAAATATCGAGTGTTTAACGACAGAGCATGACCCAAATATTAAGACCTATGGTCTTTAATGATAATGAGTACATATATAAGAGAGCTGACGGAGGAAGTCAGTCATGCAATTTTCTTTAATAGATTTAATGGCGTCACAACAATTCCAAGCCTCGTCGAAATAAGCCCCAAATATTGCCCGACCGCATTCTTCGGCGAATTTCCGAGCGGACTCGCACTGCCCCGGCGCTGGCCGGAGGTGGTGGTGGTCGTGGTGGGCTAGACCCAGAGAGGGACGGCCGCTTCCCAAGCCGTGGTGGGAGCGCCGGGCTGTTCCCGGCTCGACCGCGACGGTTATCAGCGTCAGGGGAAATAGGAGGAGCTCGTTGCCATTCTCAGGATCCAAACGATGATGTCGCTGTTGGCGCAGTTCGAGGCTTTTCTAACCATCTAATCGAGAACAGAAAGGCCCAACTATTTTTTTTGGGCTAGAAACAAGAAGGCCCAACTTATTTGCAAAGACCGGTTGACGTGAAAATTACTAAAAAAAGTCTTAAATCAATCATATGATGTATTTCGACCAAAAAAAAAAAAATTATACGATGCGAATTCAGTCTTAAAATTTTTAAATTGATTAATGTAATTCTAAATATTTTGACAATTTGTTAGTATGATCTTCTCGAGCAATTTTAGTCGGAGATTGCTGATATAAACGCCGATTATCCCGTAAAGCATGACCAGATCGACTCTCAAGTGAATAATTTAAATTTTTTGAATTCTTTTTTATTCTTTTTTTTTACATTATGGTTGACGAGGATTCCCAACGACCTCGTTGACCTCTAGCAAGGGTCGTGGCCCTCTCCAAAGCCATTGTCAGCCACGAGCAAGGGTACGAAGTCTCTCGTCCAATTTAGGCGAGGGCTACCTCACCTGCAGGCCACAACTAAAAAAAAGTAAAAATAATTTTTTAGATAAAATTCATAATTTATTACAAAAAAAAATTTCCACAATAGTGCTAATTGTGCCATGTGGGATCACGTTAATAATTTTCAATCCAAATTAATCGAAAATACTATATTGATAGATTATCAAAAGATTTAATACTAAATTGACATTATTGTAATAAATTTAATATTTTTTTAGATAATTTTTCTTGGCTCTCATGGTCGGTCGAGGTCAACCAAGAGTAGTGCAAGATGTAATTGACATCGGGGAGATTTGTTGGGGGAGGTACGTACTTCTCAATTTGCCCCACATTTTGATTATGATTCTAAATGAGATTGGAAGTGCAATAATTTTTTTAAATAAAGATCAGAAGTGGACGTTGCCCAAATAAGGGCATGAAATATCTTAATTATTTCATAAAAAAAGGCTGATCAATGATATTTTCGTCAAATGATAATTTTTTCTTCTTTTTCTTTCTCTTTTTTTTTTCCCTTTCCTTATCGCCAATGTCCGGTTTCAGGTGATGGTCGGGCACCAGCGCAAAGTCATTATTCTGGCATTGCACGTGAATACGCGGCCTTCGGGACTTGCGGGTTTGATGGCTAGGATGTTAAACCCAACGAGACGAGTAAGCGGAGGGAGATCAGTAAAGGTTCTCGTTTCGAGCTGAATCATAATCAAAATGTCAAAAGTTTACTTTCGTATTGGTTGGCAGTCCACATTTTTACTCATGCTGCAGCCACGAATTTGGCCGCCGGAGAGAGCCCGACGGAATATCCGGGAAAGGAGGAGGAGAACATAAGAATGACTGGCTTCGCCGTATCGAATGACGCCGTGAGAGCATCCGCAATACGATTATAGTAAGGAATGGAATTTTTAATTTAATTCCCAGTCCACATGAACGATCTACCCATTAGTTTTGGCGGAAACGACACGAAGGCTTCAATCGCAATGCTTCAAACCAAAGTGAAAGATTGAAGTAACATCTGCAATTATGCATATAGCTTGGAACGAAGAAATGGAAAATGGATCAATCGTCCAAGGGTTTACAGAAAGCGGTAACCGCCTGGAACCCCGGATTGGCCTTTAAAACCAGGCTCAACGCCCAACATTTCTCGCTGATCTCGTCCACGGCGTGGCAGCAAGCGGTCGACACCGACGTAATTTTGAAGAGGATGCCCAAGACTTTTTGAAGTACCGCCGCGCCTTTGACGGCGGCGCCCCAGAACAGCTCATGGGGTGGTCCGAGCACGCCCTCGCGGCGGTCCTCGGGATCATCCTTGGGCGGGGGACGCTTTCGCTTTCTGCCCGGGAGGCCGGGCTCGAGCTCCGTGGCGCAATCTGTCAAGGCCATTACCGCGCTGATGCATTCTTCGGCTCCCAATATCTTCTGGTCACGCAGGGCGCTCGGCGACAAGAGGTCCAGCCCGTGGCCACGGTGACCGAGCCCCGTCCGGACCAACAAGGCCAGGCACAACCCGACGGAGAGGGTGAGCTGCACGACGGTCCATCTTGATGTTGTTGCCGCCATGGCTTGAAGGCTACACCCAGAGAGATTGTTGCGGAGATGGTAGGATCTTTATGCTAGTCCCATTGAAGGCAATGCGTGAGCAGCTGCTGTAAATGTAATCGATCCTGTTGAAACGCTTTTTGGGCTCTTAATAAATCCGATCTTCGGTTGGATGAACAAACGGTTTAATGTGTAAATGCGGGGAGTTTAGCTGCTAATTAACCGCTATTGAATATGCCTCCGTTTTTTTACCCCCCCCCCCCCCCCCCCCCCCCCCCCCCAAAAAAAAAAAAAAATTATGCTTCCGACCAGAAACATGTTACCCGACATTTACAAAAGATGCATTTTAAATTTTCTATTGAAATCAAAATTCAAATTTGGATTAAGATGAAAAAATGACAAAATATCAGGAATGGGATTAAATGCTTTTAGAGAAAGTTCCAAAACACCCTTTGGAGAAGTGTGTGTCTTAAAGAAGGTCTCTTCAATTTTTAGCTTTATCTGTTTTACTCTATTAGTTTTCTTTAAATTAGATTGATACCAATAAAAAATATAAATCGATACATTTGTGATAAATAAAATCTCCAAATATATATATTAAATAATTATCACATGTCATTAAATTCAATAATTTAACGATATTTAATGAGAACTAACAGATGATAAATTTATTATTAGTTTATCGGATTTTTTATGACTTTAAAAAAAATAATTTTAAGTAATTTATTTTTTAATTGTAAATAAATTTATTATATATTAATTTGAAGTTTTTTGTGATATTAAATTTTAAAAAATAAAAAGAATATAAAAAATTAATTAAAATTGTTTTGGAATAAAATCAAATCTAGGAATTCCCTGCTTTGGGATTTTCTCGTGCCTTTTTAAGTCCCGTCGCGTCCCCACCTTCTGAACGCGGAGGGACAGCGTCGACGCAACGCAAAATGCTGCGGAGAAAACCCAGCAAGATCGAAGTCAAGATCGAAGACAAAGACGAGCTCGAAGAGGCCCGAAAACGCTCCGCCGCCGCCGCTGCTGCTGCTGCCACCTCCTCCGCCGCCCCCGGAGCCTCCGCTATCCTTCAACACCTCGACCGCTCCTCCAACCTGCCCCCCAAATCCCACCGCATCGGCCTCTCCCCCTCTCAATCCCGCCCGAATCCCTAGAGATGGAAGTCGAAGTGAAGCTCTGCCTCCCCGACGCCGGCGCCCACCGCCGCGTCACCACCCTGCTTTCCCCCCACCTGCTCCGCACCGACCGCCAGGAGAACCTCTTCTTCGACGGCGCCGGCGGGGAGCTCTCCTCGCGTCGCGCCGTCCTCCGCCTCCGGTTCTACAACGGCGACTCTCGCTGCGTCGCTTCCCTCAAGGCCAGGGCCGTCCTGGTCGACGGCATCAGCCGCGTCGAGGAGGACGAGGAGGAACTGGACCCGGTGAAATGTCGGGAGTGCGTCGCCGATCCGGGGAAGATGGAATCGATGGACTCTAGGGTTTTGAGGAGATGCAGAGAGGAATTTGGGGTGGGGAAGTTTGTGGGGCTGGGAGGGTTTGGGAATGTGAGGGATGTGTATGAGTGGAAAGGGTTGACGCTGGAGGTCGACGAGACTAAGTACGAGTTTGGGACTTGTTATGAGATCGAGTGCGAGAGTAGTGATCCTGAGGCCGTGAAGAAGGTGATTGAAGAGTTCCTGATGGACAATGGGATTGACTATAAGTATTCGGAGAAGTCCAAGTTTGCAACTTTTCGGTCTGGGAAGTTGCCAGAGTGAGTTTTTAAGTCTTCAGCGTTCTGTTTTCAGCTTTCAATATACCTGCAAAGGGTGTTTTATCTTTCCTTTGATAAGCATTCGGTTTTCAGCTCTCATTTTCGGAAGCAGCTGAGTTTACATTCTTGTTTGGATCGCCTGAGGAATTGTAGATCATACTAGAGCCATGTATTGGATGTGATTTGAGTGAAAGGAATTATTGCGTTGATGATTGTTAAGTGAATCATTGGATTTCTTCTTTTACGACTTAACTAAATAGGGACCTTGTTTTGATAGTTTGCCATTGGGAAGTGAAGTCATTAGTTTTGTTTTCATGTCAAGATTTTACCGAGCCATGAAGGAAATGAGAAGTTCCTTCGCATTGTTCATGCAATATCATTGTCCTTGTGAGTCAGTAGAAGAGTATATGCTCCACAGACTTCCATTTGTCTGCTATCTTATTTGATATTCATATCGATAGCCATCTGCTGCTGATCTTCTCTCTTTCTCTGTGGCTCAAGCAAGGGACAGTATCAGCTTCATTTAATTGGCCGGGCTTTCTTGACATTATAAAGCCAGTTTTGATCATTTTCTATCTTTGTATTGACAAAAGACAGTAGCATGTCAAAATGTCTTTTTAGCTTGATTGCTCGCCAATGATTTTTCCTTGTCATTCTTTGGATTTGCATCTCTTACCATTTGTCAAGTATGTCGTATCCTTTACATGTGGAATCGTAAGGGCCTGCATGGTAGACATTCTGATTTTCTGATTCTCATCCTAGGAACATTAAAAGAAATGATAATATTTTTTGGTAAGGTAAATAATTATGATTGTGATTCTGTTCCCATAATTAATTTTAGAGTAAAATCCAGAAGCAAAAAAAGTTTGCTTCTGGAAAAAGAATCACTTTTGAAAATAACAAAACAGATTGAAGTATCACATCTCACTTTTCCCTTGTAGTTTTTTTGTCATTTTTCCCTCTCAACATCAACATCAACAACAATTTTATCTCAAACTAGTTGGGTTGGCGGTCGATGAAACCCAAAAAGAAAAATAGAATATAACAAAATGCGTACTTTAACCCCCCCCCCCCCCCCCCCCCCCCAAAAAAAAAAAAAAACAAAGATCAATTGAAGAAAAAAGAATAAAATATAAATAAAAATATGAAAAAAAGGGACTAAAGACTAAAAAGGTCATCTGGAACATAGGAAATTTACCCCTAGCTAAGGGTAGATTTCCTATAAATAAAATAAAATAAAATAACAAATAATTTTTTTTAGAAAATCTCAAAAAATAGAAGAAACTTGGATTAGGCTAGTGTGACCTTATTTTCATAAAGTTGGGCCTAAATTTAATAGATTTCATAGATTTTACTCTCCCATAAAGAATAATGCAGAAGATGAGAGCATCCAACGTGCATACTTGTAGTTGTGCATCACAAGATGTTTCTATGTATTTAGACAACGCAACATTTAAATAAAAAATGAGTTCTTAATATGGGATATTTTTATGTATTTAGACAACGCAACATTTAAAGAAAAAACGAGTCCTTAATATGGGAACCCCTCTCGTGCTTCATCGAACTTTAAACATTATATATTAAAATTTGTATTTCATTAATGACATGCAAAAAAAAATATATTTTAAATTATTTTAGTATGCGTTGAAAATTAGTCTTCAATTTAGGATGAAATTTTATAAATTAACTACATGGTTATTTGACTTAAATGAAAAAAAAAAGGAAAAGAAGCATTTTTTTTAAACAGAAATTTTGTGCAGTTTTGGTTCTCTTTAACTCATTTAGGAACAGAATAAAAAAATTCATTTTAATCAGAATCGGTTCTCGAAATTAGAATGATTACCATGTGCAGTCTGAATTTATCAGAATGCATAGAATCGCAAGAGACAGTAGATTAAGTATGTTTTGTTCTTTGATTACCTATACTTCTTTGATGGTTGGATTGCTAGCATTTCACTTTTTTCTACCGAGTGTGCTCTGCTCTACATAATGGAAAAATTGATGGGAAAATGTTTAATCATTACATTCAAATTTTTGTTACCTGGATCAAAGTGTTCATGGATCTCATAGCAAGAATCATCTGCTTTTGCAGGTAGTCGTTAAGGACAGGCAGCGGATGACCTTTATCACTGGGAATGTCCCTTTTGTTGTGGCCTTTGGCTCAACTGTTTATATTAACGAGTAGAAAAGTCTGAGGAACATTGTGAACTCGCAATCGCATGAGTTGCATGCTACTCTAATTACTCGCTTATTTTAAGTGCTTGGGGCACTGTATCTCACCAATATTTTTCCCCTGCACTGAGGGGTTAGTGAAATGTATGAACTACAATAATACATGTTGAGGATTTCAGCTATCTGCAAGAACCAAAATTTGTAGTCAGATTGTGTTTTGTTGCTCATCATCCAGAGTGGTCCGAAAACTTTGGTGATGTGTTCAT
This sequence comes from Rhodomyrtus tomentosa, assembly GCA_028455895.1. Lineage (NCBI taxonomy): Eukaryota > Viridiplantae > Streptophyta > Magnoliopsida > Myrtales > Myrtaceae > Rhodomyrtus > Rhodomyrtus tomentosa. The sequence continues at coordinate 42,691,956 of JAPCWY010000004.1, forward strand.
TTTCAGCTTTGTTTTTCCCAACATTTGCTCTGACAGCTTCATCTTCTCTCCAATGCGTGTATTCCTTTCATGCTCCTCCAAACGGATTGCTGTTAAAAAGGTCGTCTCGTCTCTGCAGTGATCTTTTTGTTAGCTTGAGTACTTTTAGTTTCTCCTTTATAAGAAAAAGGGATTTAAAGCGCCAAAAGGTCTTGATTCATAAGGGTTACAAACAAATGTGAATACCAAGCAGATTTAAGTAAGGTCGGCTAGCGCCATTACCGTTGGCGTCCTAATCGGGTTGGGTTTTATCCCGAGCTACTGAGAATCGCGGTGAATCGATGTGACAAAATTCTTCCTTTTCTTCCCCCAGATGATAACCGAATTCATGACCGGGGAATTTCGGTTCTTTTTCTTCGCGACGAGGAAGAAATAATGCTTCGAGTATACAGTGACATCGCTAGAACATATCGATTTGCAACGACCCTCTCAAAGATCTCTCCCTCCCTCCCTCTCTCTCTCTTTTTATATATGTCAGAACCCTCTCGAGTTGTTTTAACACACAGAATTCGGAACCCCTCTATAACAATCAGCCAGTATTTTTTGGACGTTTAATGGAAACTTCGGCCAGTATAACATGCCAATCTCCTTAGAATTGTATTGAGAGTCGCCCAAAAAGTCAAACTTTCCTCTGAACCTTCCAGTTCCAAATATTCTACGATCAAGAAACCGCTTTGTCTGATTCCTTCCTTCCGTACGCGAACGCAAAACTGTTCTCTCCTTTCGCCTCCCCCGAGCGAAAAAAAAAAAAAATCTCAACGACCTTCGGGAAATTACGATGTCAATGGAGATCGAGGTCGTCGAGGAATTCCTGCTGGCCGCCGTCGAGTCCCACCGCGGCGTTGGAGCTGGCAAGGAGAGGTCGAGGAACGATGTGTATGCTGCGGCCGCGTACGGCGACATGGCGAAGCTCAGGAGGCTCGTGGAGGTGGAGGGATGTTCAGTGTGCGAGCCAGATGGGCTTGGTTATCGCGCCCTGCAATGGGCTGCTCTGAACAACAGATTTGTTGCTGCTCAATACATCATCCAGGTTCTTCTCTCCCTTTCTTTTAGTCTTTCCCTTTATCAAGGAACAAAAATGATTGCTTTTCCGGTGGGGTTGTCTAGATGGTTTTTACTGTGTCCAGATGATTTATGTGTGTTTATGCGGTTGAGTAATGTTTAGAGTATGGGGTTTCCCAAACAGAGAGTTTAGGATTCTTCAATCGATCGCAGGCTTTAACAAGTAACTCATGAGTTTTCAAAATATTAAATTGCAAGATATTGTTCTTTGGATGTGAACCATGTTAAGCTCAGAAGTTTTTGCAGGAGACTGAATGAGTAGAATTTGATTGTGTACCGAGGATAATCCGTGTCTAATTCTTCTCTGTTCTTTTCCAGCATGGTGGAGATGTAAACGCGGTCGATCACACTGGGCAGACAGCATTGCACTGGAGCGCGGCACGAGGTGCTATCAAGGTAGCAGATCTTTTACTTCGAGAGGGTGCTCGGGTTAATACTGCTGATAAGTGCGGGTATCAGGTTTGTTCAAATCTGTGTACTGTTTGATATAATATTCTCCTTATCTACCGTGGCACATGGTCTTTTTGTTGTTGGCTTCTTGATCTGAGAGACATAATAACTCAATGTCATACAACTACACATCTGCTCGAGAAACCATACTGAAGGAAGAAGTGATTTATTTACTGTTAGGAGAAACCTGATAGAAATTTGGTGGCTAGAGATTTCATTCATCTTAGTAGTTCAGAAACAGCTCTATATTTTCTGCTAAACATCCACATTCACCTGATTGCAGACAACACATGTTGCAGCTCAGCATGGTCATACTTCTTTCCTTTATCATATTATCTCAAAATGGAATGCGGATGCTGATGTTCCTGATAATGATGGAAGAAGCCCTTTGCACTGGTACCTGAGATCTGCAGTATAATGCTTTTTTGACATCATATATATTTCTCTCTTACAGTTACATATATTTGGCTTGTGGTCAAGCTGCATAATTTCACATTCTTGAAGATATTATCATTTTACAAATCACATTTGCCTGATTGTCTTGAGGATGCAAATGTATGTGCCACCCACCCAGTATTAAGGAATTGTTGTTAAGATGTATCCCCCAGGAGATGTTTTTGGTCGTGTTTCTCGGCTTACATGCTGGCTGTTTCCATGTGACACCGTTAATGTGCTCATTTGATGCTCTAATGGTCTGGAAGGGAGGCATGGGCTCATTTTCATGAAAATGATAGATTGAAATTTGCAATCATAAGTTCAGAGACATTTGAAAAAGATAACGAATGTACAGAGGCCAAAAGTTCATTAAGTTTATTTTTATTATTCATTCTTTTGAGATTGTTAAAGCATGAACTTCAATAGCCAGATTCTTATAGAAATCGAAGGGTTGCTTCTCTCCAAGTACTTTCTTTTGAACACGCATTGCCTTCTGCATTTGTTGGAATTGATGCTTTCAAAACTTCCTTCTATTGTAGCGATGATTTCTCCCTGATTGGACATTGTTATTTGTCATTGAATTACAGGGCTGCTTATAAAGGTTTTGCCGATTGTATTCGTCTTCTCCTATTTCTAGATGCTTACGTTGGACGCAAGGACAAAGAGGGTGAGTTACATGCTCCATTCTTGCAGAGCTGGCCAGATGAATGTAATGAAAAGAAAATCATAGTTGTCTCTAGCTGATCACATCTCATTCTGTTGGTTTAGGGTGCACTCCTTTGCATTGGGCCGCTATTCAGGGGAACTTGGAGGCATGTGAGGAATTAGTAAGGGCTGGCAAGGAGGAATTGATGGTGACTGATAATACTGGACTCACACCAGTTCAGCTTGCATCTGATAGGAATTACCAAGAAGTTGTGCATTTCCTTGTAGGTGCTTCACTGACTATGTTATTCTAATTTGCCATGATGATGAATTTTTGCACTTCAGATGTTCCATCCGAATAAAAGTTAAAGAGGGAATTTATGCTCATTTATATGGAAATCAAAGGACAGGGAGCAGTTTCCTAGATGATCTTTCCCCCAATGTCATCGGTTCTAGGCTCAAATGCCTGCTCATCTATTTTCATTCCTAAGGCGAACATTTCCATGGACTGTAGCTGCTATGATTTACGGTCAATAGTTCTTAACCAACCCTTTTTCGCAAAAACATAATGGAAGCAGTTAATCAATATGGATGGATCTGAAATCTGATTCAAATCCATTATGGCGCCTGTGGGTACATAAGAAATGTATGGTGAAAGGGAAAGACTTTTAGTAGTATAGAGCAGGTTAGATCAGATCATTCTCCCGTCTTACCGTGCATGTGATGACATACTCATTGCATTCCTGGCTTCCTGTGAAAGTAAAGCTGGCTGTAGCATCTTTCCATGATATGATAGGAAACTTTGTAGATATAAGAAATGTATGGTGAAAGGGAAAGACTTTTAGTAGTATACAGCAGATTAGATTAGATCAGATCGCTGCACATTCTCCCGCCTTACCGTGCATGTGATGACATACTCATTGCATTCCTGGCTTCCTGTGAAAGTAAAGCTGGCTGTAGCATTTTTCCATGATATGATAGGAAACTTTGTAGATATAACATATAGAAGCAATGCTGTGGTATGTCATCCAGTCTATATTCTGGTTGTCTTGTGCATAAGAGATGAAGTATGCCTAGCTTAGTCTAAAGCTATCTTTACCTTAAAAAAGAAATTCTAAAGCTGTGATTAGCACCAAAAAACATAATCGCACCCATGAGCTTGCCTTCTAACGTGGTATGACCATTGCACTACCATAAACACACAATTTTTAATGTGATTCATTTTTGGAGGCTGGTTTGGGAGGCTGTTTCCGTTTTTCAGTGATATGCTGTCTTCACCTGGTGGCGGACTGTAATTTCTGTGATGTGCTACTTCTAACCTTAAAAACCAGGCCATGTGTCCATGGTCAATCCCTGTCAAAGGCACTTGACTAATCTACTGTTTAGTTCGCCAACATCATGCAATCCTGAAATGCCGAGAATTCTGTTCTGCAGGAAAATGCCCGAAAGCAGCTTGATCAGAAGATTTATAGGAATAGTGGCTTTGGAAAGTTTTTCAATCTTGGGTTCGCACCCCTTTTGTGGGTCATAATTCTTTTGCTACTGGTGACCTACACAAACTCCATCATAATGGGTATCTTCAGTCCACCGCCTCCCACCCCCCCCCCCTCTCTCTCTCACCCCCGTGCGCGCGCATCATTAATTTTCTGTGGATTGGTAGTTGAACCAAACAATCTTTATATAAATTGTATTACATGGTGCAGGATCAGATCTGCCGAAGTTAAGATCTGGTTTTGGCTTTCTTGCATGGCTTGGTGCTCTCCTAGCAAGTGCTGGACTTGTCACCCTTTACAGGTGCAGCAGGTAAACAATTGTGAGGTGTATACTTTTACATGGCACCAACCACTCAAGAAGAAAAGCAGAATACTTTGTTGTTTCTACAGGTCATTGTATTTATGTCCTGTTATTTTACTTTTTATACCATCGTTAAGGTTTTGCATGGGTAGTAGATCATGATATTTGACTGTTTTTTTTTTGGTCGAAATGATATTTGACTTCATCAACACGTATTATCCTGTTATTGTTTCTCAATAACTTTATTCTCGACAGTTTTGTTTGTTTTCATTCTTTACTTGCTAGAATGTCTGAGGACTGGTTTATTCAGTAGGTGGTCGAGAACTTGAATCATGTGTAGGATAATTCCTTATGACTTAATTATTGCGATGGAAGTAAAGTTGTTTTTTTGCTCACAGTTACGTGTGCTACATCTGTGTTTATGATTATATAAGATGTTCTACTTTGTTTGAGTAGTTTATTGTTCTTATCAGGGTGCCAAAATCACACTTATTTCACCTATTTCATGCCTTTTCTCCGATTGCAGCAAGGATCCAGGATACATCAGAGTGAGCGCGCGTGATCAAAAGATTATGACAGACAATGTGCGCTTTGGCCCCAATTGCTACTTCCATTTTTATCTTTAGTATTGTACTCTGTATCTCAACAGCCAATCAAATTTCTAGCCCAGTGGATTTTACTCTTTTATTTACATCGGCTAAAATGCTTTAGTGGAGGTTTGGTTTGATATTAAGCTCTAAGCAGTTTGATAATTTTTTTTTATCCTTTTCTTTTTGATTATATGGGATCATTAGGAACCACTGTTGAAGATTGAGATAAATAATCCTGCTTTGCTTGCTGGCAACTGGTCTCAGCTCTGCACAACATGCAAGGTGGCATCGGTTAACCATTATATTTAGCTTGCACCTCATTCCTTCTTTATCGTTTTTCTGATGTTTCTTTTATAGTCTTAGATTGTGAGGCCTCTCCGTGCAAAACATTGCTCCATTTGTGACCGCTGTGTTGAACAATTCGACCATCATTGCCCTTTGGTATCCAACTGCATTGGCAAGGTACTCTTACATGATGCTGAAAGCCAATACTTCACCTTGTTTTTTGTCTCTACATGCATTAGTTTCTCCATGTAAGCCAATAGTTGAATTGAATACGTTTTCAAAAAGAAATTTCATTCCCTCATGGTGTTATCATAGTTTCTCATGTAGTAACGTACCTGTCAGTCTTAATTGTTTCCAAAATGTGATTGACAATCAAATTTCGAGAAAGATACTATCATGAAGTTCATATGAGCTCTACTTTAAAGAACTACTTTTCCTTTTATCTCCGTTCTTGTTAGTATATTTAATCCACAGTTTTCTAATTGTGATGCAGAAGAACAAGTGGGATTTCTTTGTATTCCTTGTTTTAGAAGTGTTGGCTATGTCAATTACCGGTGCGGTTGCTCTTACAAGTAGGTTTTATCAGATTTGATAAGTTATCTGATTCTGCTTATGTCATTTTTCCCCCTCATAACAATAGAATCTTTGCATACAGGAGTTCTGGGTGATCCAGCTGCACCATCCTCTTTTGGTGCTTGGTTGAAACATGCTTGTAGCCATCACACTGGTGCTATGTCATTTCTCATTGCCGAGCTTTCCCTTTTTTCTGGTGTTGCAGGATTGACAGCTTTGCAAGCATATCAGGTAACATCCGTCGTTCTTTATTTCACATCTTTATGTCGCAATGGAAAACGAAAACACTTCCTTTTTCTTCTTGTTTATTGTAGTGACACAATTGCATGTGACACTCCTATTACTTGTCTTGTTGGACTGGAATCACTGGCGTAGGTCAAAAAGGGATTTTGACCCAACACCATTGATCAAAGGCTCTAGTGAATCTGCTTATAACAAATTCTTAAAATTATTATAGGATATTATTTCTTCTAGCAGAATCGAATCTTTGCATTTTTCTTCCCGGCCTTTCATGAAAGTGGAAAAGTTCCTTATGTTCTGACTTTCAATTGTGGCAGATTTCTCGTAATATTACCACGAATGAGAGAGAGAACTCTATGCGCTATAGCTACCTCAGGGACCTGGGTGGCAGATTCCGGAACCCCTATGACCATGGTTTTAGGAAGAATTGTTTGGAATTTTTCCTTAACGGATACAATGGAGATGCGGAATATAATGGAGACTGGGCTGGTTCTGAGGGCATTGGCATGACGGTTATGGCAAGGAGATCAGATCAAGAGTATGATGAGTAGATGTGAATCTGAAAGAAGCAGAAAAAAGAAAAACAATGGCCACTGCGAAACTTCTCGAGACATCTTATGGCAGCCGCACTGGTGAAATCTTAGTTTTGACAGATTGGTCCGCCCTATGGAATCATCATGGCACTGAGTTCAAAGCTGGAAGAGGCTGAAGCTGCGTCACGGTTGCATTATGTCGGAAATACATCTGACAAGTTCATAGAATTCAACTAGCTATTGGCTTACTGTGTGATATCAAAGTTGAGGGTTACGTGTACGTAGGTCCTGTATGATTGTCGTGTTCTGTGGTGGAAGGTAGGTCATGCTGTTCATGAAGCTTTCTGTGTGAAGCAGATGAAACTGATGCGGGCCGCAAGGATCCCAAGATGAATCCCAAGTGGTCGGTTTAGCGAAAATCTAGGTGTCAACAATGGGATATGTAAATACTCGCTTAAGAAAAAAGTAGTCTTGTTTCACACGTGCATCCGGAATTCATTCTGTTCTACTGGGGGAAACTCACTGATGATAAACCTTTCTGACCATTCTCTTTTATACTAATCGGAAGTCATTCTCTTCCAAACTTTTTATATCTGAACCCACCTCGCAAGTATCTGCTCGAGCGGAGTTGGCCTGCCGAAGCTGATAATTTAACGATGAGAAATGCTTGTGCAAACGAGCAGACTAATATTCACAAAAGTACAAAACTACATAACATATGAGATTATCCACACGAAATCCTGCGCGATCACGTCACATGATCCAGACAAATTCACTGTGGCGGAAAAATCTGCTCTCAAAAACATCAAAATTCGTCCAGCACAAAGATAGAAGCTTCAAGTTCACTGAAGCTCACGTAACTCCACAAGTTGAACAAAGGATGAAGTTGACACTAAATTAGAAATACAATCCAAGATGACCCACTATGACTAACAACCGTACATGAATCAACCGGAGAACCCCCTACAATTCAAACAATACCCACAAATGAACCTCTTCCAGAACAACTGAAATTAAATCAAAATACACTAGTAAACACGATACTATTGTTTTTCATTTTTTTTCCCTTTTAAACCAGTGTACATATTCTATCCTAGAGGAGGAAAAATACGACGCAATGATGGTGACGAAGCCGACATCCTCAATGGAGATCCCTGCTTCTCTTCCCCACTAAATATGCGGGAAGTCATTGCGTTGACGGTTGGAAACCCGAACTCCAACTCCGGCACAACCAATATAACAATACTTTATGGACAAAAGGCAATGAATGGACCCCGAGAGAATATCCTGCAGACCAAAAATCCAAAGTCAAAAGATCGGAAAGATATTTCCGCCAAGGGAAATAAGCAGCTAAGAGGTCAAGTGCAAGGGGGGTAAGAAGTCACTTTCGTATATAAAAGACAAACCATTAGCTAGTAATTTGTCATCATTAACCATGTTGATAAATAACCAGTAGAATAATCTTCACATAGACAAAACACAAAGCTCACTGGAGCTAATCTGGCCTAAGACTGATTGAAAGGAAACAAACATCACCAAAAGGCAACTCACATCAAGGGGACTCGACAAAGAGGAGGTTGAACATGCACATGACACGGCTACACCATCATGAAATATAATAATTTTCGCGATATTTGCATCATATTAACAACTCTCAGCAGAAGCAAAAAATTCAGATACTCCGTTTCAAGAAAACTATTTTTACTCGTTGACAATTCCGATATCTGCACCAAACAGACTGATATATTGCTCTAGAGGTCAATGCAATATATCTCAAATAATACAGTCAATCCCATCCATCATCAAAATCCTCAAGTGACGACTCTTGCAGGTTCCTAACCAGGTACAACAATTCTATCCATTCCCCCTTATTTTTCCCAAGAAGCATGACCGCGTGTTATGGATATCTTTATTGGCCGTTAAGGTAAGAACTAAATCCAAGTCCTACTAACTAAAAATCTCTAACAAGCTTTTAATAAAGGTTTCTTCACAGACGTTTTATCTCACAACTTCACGAGAAATAACATTGTTAACTTCCGCACAAAGGTTTCATTTTCTCCCTTACTTGAAGAAATCATCAAGTGAAGGGAGCGCACGAAAGGGCAATCAAGAAGACTTCTACAGCAAATTAAAATAGACCACACCCAGAACTGGCTGTTCCTAAATTTTTAAGTGGTAATAATAGTAGTAAAAACTTAGAGAGAAAGCAATACAGGGGACAACTAATAACTAGTCAAAAATTTCAAGAGACTAGGTAACAATCATTTATTCTGGCCAGAATTACAGTAGGAGCCAGCACTGATTTGACGTAAAAATATATCACCACATACCTCAGCACACAGCATTACGTAACCCAAAAAGTGGAGAAAAACAAGAGTGACGTCTGTCTTGGAAAGCCTGTCCAAGGACATGGTACCTAATGTTGTTCAAGAGCATGATGAAGTCTGGATGTTCGCCTCCGGAACAATGGCTCTAACCGGAATGATGGAACATCACTCTGCCACTTTTTAGCTTCATACATCTCATTCCATGCTTGTACTATCTCATCAATCTTAAATCCTAAACCTGTCACATAGGAGAGGATCAGCTTCTTCTCAACATTTAATAAGTTGACCAAACACAACACGACAATGATTACATAAATGTTACCTTCAATTGCACCATCATTTGAACAATGGTTCTTCACCATAACCGCTATATCCGTTGGAGAAGCTCCAGCGAGTTCAAACTTCTCGACCGCAACTTCCAAACATTCATGCCAGACAGGTAATCCTAGTTTGAATTCTGCAATGGAACGCTCATACAGCATGCTACCCCACAAAAGATTTATCTGCGATCTCATGTTTGCAGCCTGATCAGCAGCTTCATTTTCCGTCATTTCATTGAACGATTCATCCAACCCTAATTGTTGCAACTGAACTTTACTGGTATTTGGATTTGAGAGATCCTTCAAGCGTTGCTCTTCCCACTCTTCCCACATCTGCATGCCTTTTTCCATGTTGTCCTCAGCGTAGTTATAGAGTTGGAGCATCTCAGAAGAAGGCCATGTTTCCAAGTCAGCTTTGCTGCCTAGTGCATAATACCAAGAAAGTTTAGCCTGCTCAAATTGTTGCTGCCCTAGGGCAAGGTATCCTTCATAGAAATCCGGTTTAATCTTCAACGCTTCTTCAAATCTCTTCCCCGCACTTTTATACTCTTTTAATGCCCGATCATATGCAATTTTTATCTGCTCAAGTAAGGAATCCTCTGAAGCATCCTCTGGTAAGTGCACACCTTTTCTTGCCCTTGACATGTGGACATTACCCCAGTTGAACAAAGCTAGAGCTGCCATCTCTTGAAATTTCTCAGCAGCTATTGTGAAAATGTTTTGAGCCTCATCACTAGTGATAGTCTCCTCCATTGCTTCAGAATAAAGCTTCATACCAAGTTCATGAAGATCCAAGTATTCATCAGAGTCTAAGCCAACATAATTCTTGAAAAGTTGAGCAAAATTAATTATCCAGTCATCAATGCAAGTTGGCTTCTTTCCTGCTTCATCGGCTTTGACCATGTGCCCATTCTCCTTAAGCATATCGTTCTTGATGGTAACATCACGAATGTCCTCCTTGTCTGAAAGTCTCCCATGAAATGGATCCTGGTCAGGATTCACCGGGACAACGTACAATCTGATAGAACCCTGTGGCTCTGTGGATGCCTCAGCCCATCTCAGTTCTTCGTCTGTAGTAATTGTGACCAAGTCACCTTCTTGGTCTTTGTACTTTACAAGAACAGCCCTGGAGCTCGGGAAGCGATCACGTATCACTTCCCTAACCTGCAAGAGACTACAATTAACTGGCAGCTGAGCCCATCTTATGTCTTCTCCAAAAACCAACTTTACAGTCTTCTTAGGCACATCGTCCTTTATGCTCATGATTTTCTCCTCCACTACTGCCTTGTCCTCTGGCTTCTTCTCTTCAGCTCGTTCCTCATCCTTACTTCTCTCAAATATCTGTCCAGCCTTATTTTCGTCAACTTTATCAACATTCTCAATCTCCTTAGGCTTTTCGAGAGGTTTCTTCCCCTCGACTCTGCTACTTTTCTTTTTCCGAGCTTTCTCTTTCACCCGTTTCGCCAATGATGAAGAGCTAGGAGGTTCAACATAGTCAGGCGGCAACTCAATCGATTCATTGTTCACAGTCAATCCTTTCTCTGTGATTGTAGCTTTCACCCTATCTGCTATCTCCAATGCCATTACATTATTGGGTTCCATGTTCAGAACTGATGAAGTGTCCCTCAATGCTAAATCCAACCGATTCAACGCCTCATAACATCTTGCCCTCTTCAAAAGTGCTTTAGAATACTTGGGCGTCACTTCTAGGGCCAAATTGCACTCGTGGATCGCCCGCGGGTACTCACTGAGACCCATTTGCATATAGCATGCGGCCATATTGCTGCGCAGATACGACACATCTATGTGAACTCTAGGGAGCAATTTGAGGGCTTTTTCATATTTCAACATAGCCCCTTCATAATCTCTCTTTTGAAACAACCTATTCCCTTCATCCTTCAGTTCCTGGGACATTGCAATGAAAACCGCCGTGTCCTTATCAAATGCTTTTGGAGCGTTCTCCCCAGCTTTGTGTTGCCTTCCAACGTTATCACCAGATTTGCCGCCCTTCTTCCCACTCTGCTTCCCCATCATAAAAACTATTCTTGGAGTAGAAGCGCTCCAATCAGGAAAGTCAAAGAGGTTATACACAATACCGTACCTTGTCACTGCCCGATTCGGACAAACACATCCAAGTTCGGTAAACCCATACACATCGACCAGAACACTGCCAGTTGAATAAAACCATACACCACAAAACGATCTACACAAATCCGACCCAATTAGCACCAACACACGCAACACCACACGCAATAGTATTCTGCCCTCAAGCACTTGACATAACAGGAACCAGCGAAAAAAACATGCTATTAAACCCCCAATTCAGCCTCGAATATTCCTATGTAACTTTGACACGCCAAGTATCCTCCCAGGAAAAGGCTCGACTTCACAACTTTATCTAATAAAGCTCGACACCAAGATCGGAACACGAATTCTGGTCTCTCCAAATGGGATTTGGGCATACAAGCCCTACAACATCAAACCCAATTCAGAGAGACGCAGAAAAAAAAAAGAAAAAGAAAAGAAGGGAGCCAAGGAAACAACTAATGGGTATCGCAGCGTGAGAAATTCCTCGAAATTCCAATCCGGAGGCACTTATCTGGGAAGCGATTCCGCCAAGAAAAAGCTGCCGACTTTCTCGGGAAAGCCCAAGAAGATGTAAACTGCGAGATTTGGGAGAGGAAATACGTGTTGAACAGAGAGGGGTGTGGGGAACGCCCAGGTAAAGAAAGGGAGCAATGCGTGGCTGGCTGGGTCGTTCTTTCGTGACGCTGAAGATTTTCACTGCTAACGTAAGCGCCACAAAAAAAACAAAGGCATAACAAAATGAAATTCACTTATTTTATTACTATTAATTTGTCCGAAAACTGTTTTGTTATTTCAATTTTTTTAATTTGACCATTTGGTAAATCCGAGGTTTGGACAAGAATGGAGAAACGAGAGGGGACCGGCATTTCGTGATTTCCAAGCTCCTTGGTGACCCTTGCTTCTTTTTTCTTTTATTTTCTTTTTTTTTTCCTTCTTTTGTTTTTCTGTCTTTTTTATAGTGAAAAGTGCAAAAAAAAAAATTACAACGATGGATACTTATGCTTGGGTGGAATTAGAAAGAAATCATATGGGTGCTTTAATAGAATTGTGCTTTCATGCCATGATAAAATTTCTACTTTGGTGGAGAAAGACGTAGTTAATGTTTTTGATATTTTCGTGTGAATTTGAGAGACGTGAAGTTATGTGTAAAGATTGCTTTTAATTTTACAATTGAGTCAAATTAGTCAAGTTGAGATATCGATTTTATTTCTCATAATGCATTGTGGATATTTGGAGTTCAAATTGACTAAGGGGACCGTTTGGTTTAGGGAAAACTCCATGGTAAAAGAAAATGATTTACGAAAAATCATCGCCCAAGAAAATAACTAATATTTCTATATTTATTGATATGTAATCGAAAAGTTATTAGATATTTGGATCTCATTCTAAACAAAAAAAATTATCTCATGATTTTATTTGAGCAAAAAAAATTGTTCTTTTTTATTTTTTTTAAGTTTCTTTCTCATTTTCTTTCTTTCTTTTTTCCTTTTCTTTCTCGATCGTTGGCAAGCCACAATGACAGCCAACAATTGGCCATAGGTGAGGATGAGCTTGCCCAAGGCCGACGAGGCTCATCCTTGTTTATGACCGAGCGTTAGCCGTCGTCGTGACTGGCCACCATTAGAGGAAGAAGCAAAATAATAATAATATAAAAATATTAAATATTTATAAATAAAGATGATCTAAAAATTCGAGACGAGTAATTTCGGAAAGTATTTTCACTTTTTAGATTTAGGATTTTTTTTAAAAAAAAAAATTATGCATGAATTTTTCGTAAGTCATTTTTGGAGAAATATACCGGAAATCAATTTTCAAAATGCTGTCACCCAAATGCTCAAAGTACTCGTCCATGATATCGCGTTGCGTGTTGCTATTTACATACGACACTAGATTTTATCTCATCATGCTTTAGTAAACCTGCCGTGCCACCACGAGAACAGTCAAAGCCACGAAAGTCGCTTATTATCAATTGGATGACAATGTCGAGATGAGTCGAAGTTCTTGAATTTATCCTTACATCTTGCACGATGGAGAGAGAAAGGAAAAAGAAGTAAAATGGCGGCGATCTGTAAATCTTTGTGACAACAGGTAACACACGGAGCGGAAAGATTCCTGTCAAAGGACAACATCCGAGCAATTAAGGTAATTTAATCATACGCCATGTCTGGAGAGAGAGAGAGAGAGAGAGAGAGAGAGAGATGATGAAGGTAATATGCAGTTCTTGGTGGGGTGACAGATGATCACGATCACAGGTCACAGCAATAAAGGTAGGACCTTTTCATCTGTCTTCCACTTGTCCTTTTGCAGAACCGTGTGATTTTGCAAGACAGAAACGAAAGCAACCCCAACAAGAAATTGGGTTTTTTTTTTTTTTTGGGGAAAGTTAATGTTGAGATTTGACTTTGGAAACCTTTAGGACGCTCCCCCTGGAGGTGCTGCTGTGAATTTCGTCGTCGCTAGAGATTTTTCTTGGCTTGACAGAATGAACAACAACGACCGCCTTGGAGTAACTCCAAAGTCCAGAGACAGTAATGGGGAATATGCTGATGGGTTTTTTTTTTTTTTTTTTCTGACTGGTCCTTGGAAGAGGGAGCTTGGCTTTGACTTTGGTTTTCCTTAACGATGGTTGGTAATGATGTGCTGATGGGGATCCCTTCTGGTTGGTTTACGAGGCAAAGCATCCATGGTGACGATGAACCTTGAACCAGAGATCATTGTCTTATGGATAAAGCATCCCAAACACATTGATCACGCCAGCGAAAAATAGATACTCTCGGAGAACCGAAAGCCCCCTTTACGAGAAACAAGCGAAATTCGTACACTTTTCAGTCCGTTCGATGGCTACAAACACCGTGAAGTTAGTAGGGTCGGCGGTAAAGCTAATTCGGAGTTTAAAGAAATGGCCCCTAGATTTGCACTCTGGATATCCATTACTAAGCATGTGGTCCAAATTTCTGGAACTAGTGAAACCCTCTCCCATTAGTTAATTGATCGCGTGAGCAACAATTGAGCAAATTATATCTAAACCAATCAAGGTAAGTCGGCCGGCCTAGCGTAGGCCCTCAAAGAGAGCTATTCAAGTGAATCCGGGCTTTCTTCTTTGACTTGCTATAAGCATTACTAATGAAGGAAAGTCGTGACGTCTATCAACATGAGTTACCGGTGCGATATAGTTGCTAAGCATGTCATATTTTATGAAGCATGTGAGACATTTGCCAAATATTGTACTTCTATAACCCGATATCAAAATCTGCTATAAGCAACGAAATCAGATTCATACTACCCATGCGAAAAGTTAACAATGAGTAGTTGAAAGATATATGCCTATTAGAATGATAGAGATGTAATTAGGAACAATAGTAGCTTTTCAATGAGGTTGGTGTATTTAACTTCAAGTTAAGGTTTATATTTATTAGAAAAAATAGCTGCTACCAACAAAATAATTTAAAAAAATTACTTTCAGTCATATCAAGACCAGTCAAACAATTCTTGTACTCTTGGCGTTCCAAGTTGACATACTCATTTTATCTTTCTTTGCATAGAGGATTTTATCTTTCCGTGTACGGAGGCTGTAGCTGAAGAAAATTATTACACTGCATAATGTCTTTGTGTAAACCACTGGCTAACTTGTATATTAAATGTATGTAAGAAATAACAGTTAAATATATCTTGTCCAATTCTTTATGGTATGAGAGCCTACTGCTCACAAGCATACCGTTCAGTTAAAAAAAGAACACAAATCCTATGATTGTCACTAGCCCCTCCTCAAATGAGCCACTATGCTTGTGTCGGATCAATGCAGATGTGCAACTATCCCTCGAGTTAACATCGATTGATTTCCCCTCATCGTTGGCTCAGTTTAATTCTCTGGTCCTGGGTTACGATACAATGGGGGTATGTAGATGGAACCATATTGTGTCATTAACTATTGCTTCTTGGAATCGTTGTTTTCACTTCGGACTCAATCGTTCCTCTTATTGCTTCTACCAAAACAACATACGAGGCTTGAAACAAACTTTCGCATCTCTTTGCAAGACATGTTAGCGCATCGTGTGTCTCAAGAAGCATTAAATCATACGTGACACTCCATCGGAGGTTGAGTATTTATAAGTCGTTGTTGACACCAAAAGTTGTCCTATAGGCCATGTGACATGTACGAGCGAAGGATGTGACCACCTACAGGCAGGTGTGCAGAAACCAGGAGAGGATCAACCACGGAAACACCACGTGCAAGGGTAATTTCAGCGGCATTTTTCCCAAAGCTAAGAGAAAAGGCGCGCAGAAGAAGCCATGATCAGAGCAGTTATGGAGATTGGCGGTAATCCCCAAAAATGAAGAAAGGAAAAGGCACGAAGAATTTAAAAAAAAAAAACCATCAAAGGCATTATCCACAAGAGTCGTCGAAGAGAACGTGCTTGGAGTCCATGACAGTAAACGTTCGAATGTTTGCCACAGCACGCATATAAATACATAAGGACGTCCAACAACACAACAAATAAGTCTTATCTTTTTAATTAGTTTTTAGTCTAGCTGTAATTTTCAGGTTCTCGTTGTCTATTCAATTCCGACGAGTCATATCCAAAGTCAGGTGTCATCAATTAGATTCCGGTGTCTGCTCATCCAGTTCAGTGTCATCGATTCAATTTCAATATTGTACTATTTATCCACCCCGTCTAGTGTTGTCGATTCAATTCTGATGATGTGTCCTACATTTTCACCCGTCCGGTGTCGTCGATTAAATTCCGATATTATGTCCCACAGTATGATTCAGTATCGTCGATTCAATTCCGATGTTATGTCTCAGTTACAAGTACGTCGAAGTATTCGACAAGTTTTATCGAAGGCCAACGATATGGCAAAGATCTATACGGAGGTGTCGAAAGTCATACGACTATTAATACATATTTTACATTTGACACTCTTTGTTCAAAACTGATCCGAAACTCCTTCTTACTTAATGAACAACTCCTTCTTACTTAATGAACAGCTAACGTTCAATAAAATATTCTTTTGTTAGGAACCCTTTTAGGCTTCAACCTTTCGGGTCGAGCCCGAAAATTCAATCAGGCTCGACCAAGGGATTTTAACATGCAGCAGTCGTCAAAAGAATTGATGAAGAACTTTCCATAATCAATTCTTCCACTAATCATGATGATTTGATAACGCATTGCGCTAAATGGACTCAACTCCAAACTCAAGGAAATTTATGTAATCATAAGAGCAATGCTCTTAGGAAATTAAGGGCTCCAAGTGCCCTTATTTTCTCAAATAAGGATTTGAAGTGAATTGTTTTAAATAAGAACCCGAAGTGTCCTTTTCGTTTCAAATAAGAGCCCGAAGTGTCCTTTTTGTTTCAAATAAGAGCGCAAAGTGTCCTTTTTGTTTCAAATAAGGGCCTAGTCAAAGGGTATTTTTGTTCTTTATTATTATTTTTTTTACAATTTTGTCCTTTTTCCTGCTTCCCTTTCCCTTTTTTTTTATTTTTCCTTTTTCTCTCCCCTTCCTCACGGGTCACCATTGACGTCCAACCGCGCAGCTCAAACCTCCCAAAGAGAAGGCACCCTTTGTCTTTTGACGAAACGAGTCGTCCTTTAAGCGCTTTCTCTCCAGATCCATCCTTACTATCCATTATCTACATGCCCTGACTCGGGGACACTGCAGTGGCGTCACCCTCATCCCTGGCGACGGGATCGGCCCCCACGTCACCGCTTCCATCGAGGAGGTCATATCCTCAATGCACGCGCCGATCTACTTCACTTTTGCCAAGAACTAATTGTCCTAGAAGATGGCAGGCCGATCTCCATCCACCAAGCTGGATGGCCTCGTCGACCACAAGCGAAGACTCGCCTCGCCTACCCCGAACGAGGGCCGGCGGCTGTGGGGAAGTTGTTATAATGACAAGAACTTGGTCGTAAATTGCACCTCAAACGCACTCAAAACAACACGGAAGGTTCAGGAACAAAAGAGCGGCACCTGGGTTGTTTTATATGCACGAAGGATGGGAGCATGTGTTGATCTACAAGGACATAAAGAAGTGTAACATCTTGCTAGATGGTGACCTAAATGAAAAACTTGGAGACTTGGGGTTGCGAGATTATACAATGAGGGAATCGATCCTCAAACGACTCTCATGGTGGGAATGCTCGGTTATCTCGCACCTAAGCACACGTGAACCGACAAGGCCACCATGAGCACCAACGTGTATGCCTCAAGAGCATTTTTGCTCGAGGTCACTGGCGAGAGAAGGCTGATAGATCTCTGGAATGTGAAGGATGTGATATTGGTGGACAGGGTATTTTCTTGAGCAGTAACCTCAATGGTGGACCACGGCTGGGGGAGGGGAGAGGAAACAAGAAAAAGAAAACGGAAAAAACTTGCAAAAAATGTAAGGACAACAATACCTTTCAGCTAGACCCTTGTTTGAAATAAATAAAACACTTCAGACATTTATTTGAAACCAAATCTACTTCGGACTCCTATTTGAAAAATGAGGGCACTTGAGGCCCTTAAATGAAATTTCACCCATTTTCTTGAGAAACTCCTCGACAACAAATCACTACAATTCCTTTGCTACCTCATTTGGATCCATCCAACTCAATTTAGATTCCTCACTCTTTATATAGAGACATGATGACATAATTTCTTATTTCCTGGTTTTATGCAGATGATTTGATTATGACTGGAATTGACATGAAATTTTTGCAAAAAATCGTGAGAGCTCTTGCAGGTAAATTATCACTAAAAAGATCTAGAGGATCAACATTGCTTCTTGAGGATTAAGGTGATACACACAAAGTCTAAGCTCTTTCTCACACAACACACGTATATAAGGAAAAACTATTCTTGATCAAGCAACCATGTCAGGAACAAAGGAGCTTGCCGCCCCCATGGCTACCAACGGCTCTCTTACTCTTGTTGATGGGTAACCTCACGCTAATGAAACGAAATGTAGGAAGATTTTTTTTGTGCCCTTCAATGCCTTGCATTCACAAGGTCTCATATTGCTTTTGTCGTAAAAAAAAAAAACAAAACAAAACAAAACAAACAAACAAAAGTCTCTCAATTTATTAAATGTGTTTTACGTTATCTCAAAGGGACTATGAATCTTGGCCTGCACTTGTAGAGTAGTCCCTCTCTATTGCTTCATGGATTCTTTGGTGCTGATTGGGCAGGTAATTCCGATGATCGTAAGTCTGAAACTGCCCTATGTCTTGATGCCCTTGAAAGGAAGGATATGTTGCTCATTTATCAATGGAAACTCACTGTTGCTGCCACAACTTCTGCGCTCACATGAATTCAATCTCTCCTACATGAACTTGGAGTATCTTCTTCCATCACACCTAGCATTTGTTATGATAATGTTGGTGCTATTATGTGTGTGCTAGTCTTATTTTTCACTCCAACATGAAACAGGTTGTCATTAACTATCACATTGTTCGCAACATGGTTAACATATCTCTACTACAAGTGTGTCACATGTCCACTCATGATCAACTCGCGATGCACTGACAAGGCCTCTTGCATGGCAACGATTTATTCATTTACGATGAAGATGGCCATTCGCGATGGAACGCTTCTTCTGCAGCGACGTATTGGAAAAACCAAAAAAAAGATCTTTCAACAGCTTTCGATAAAATCAAGATCAATCAAGTAATTCTTGTACTCTTGGCAAGTATAGCAAGAGTAGTTGAAGTTGACAAAATCATTTTATATTTCTTTGTATATCTCCACGTACGAAGGCCATAGTTCAAAAAAGGTGTTCTATTGCGTATAATCTAGCTTCGGCTAATTTGTATTTTAAATATGTCTACGATTTTATAGTAAGGTGTAACTTGCCCAACTCATACAGATTTATTGCCATGGGTAACAAGTCCTCACTATACATTGCTCTAACAAATTTGGTTCTCTCTAAATCACGCTTTTATAATTGAATGAATCGAAAAATATGAAGGTAAACGAACTCACATTACTAAAATATTATTTTTTTTTTAAAAAGAGGGTCGGTGAATTTTTCAAGAGGTCGATGAATTCTCCATAAGTGAGTCCATTATGAATATGAAATTACAGAATACACAAACGATCGGTTGCTATAGTAATTGCATACGAAACATTAGTAAATATTCAACAATAAAATTGGGAATATTTTTTAAAAAAAGGGCCCCAAGTCTTCTCATTGTTTCAAATAAGGGCCCCAAGTAAATATTGTTTCAAATTAGGGCATAAAGTACCCTCAGTTTTTCAAACAAGAGCTTGAAAGGAACGGTATTTCAAATAAGGGCCTGAAGTTGCCATGAAATTTCAAAAAATGGCCTGATTTCAAAGGCATTTCAGTCTTTTTATATTTGATTTTTTATATATTATATATTTTCTTTTTTCTATTTCTTTAAAATTTAACAAAAAAAGAGAAAAAAAAAACTAATAGAGGTATGAGGTTGCCCCTTTCGCCTCTGGCCGCCGCCTCGGGGGGGGGGGGGGAAGGGCAAGCGACGGCGAAGGATGGCGGGGTCGCCGGCGCCTCTCGTTGGCCCCCACCCTGACCAGGGGGGTTGTTGCCAAGTCCTTGCCGAGAACTGGGAGAAGGCCCGACCCCCTCTCTCAATTTTGGCAAGGGCCAGAGGCCCCTGCCTTTGGTTGGCGGGGTCGCCGGCCCTTGCGGAGGAGCCGATGACCACGTCGACCTTCGACTGCGCCCGCTGACTCACCATCAGTAGTGGGCAAATTGCTACAGGCGAGAGGGCTGTGGCTGCCCTTTTTTTCCATTTTTAAAAATTTAAAAAGGAAAAAAGTAGAGAAAAAATAAACAAAAAATCAAAAAGAGAAATGATGAAAATGCCCTTTCGGCCATGCCCTTTTTTGAAACTCTGTGATCAATTTAGGTGTTTATTTGAAACAAAGTTCATTTGGAGTTCTTATTTAAAAAAATGAGAAAACTTCAGGCCCTTTTTTAAATTTTCCCATAAAATTATTAGATTCTCCAAAATATAAATAATTTGATGAAGATATCAGTAATCCTTGAAATCTGCTTTTGCTTGGGTTAGCAGTAGCTTTGTGGTAGATTATCCTTTAGGAGTTTCTAAATTTCAAGAACTAGTGTTGTGTCACTAACGGGCAGCACGTGACCAGTCACGCGACCACCAGGACGAGTAGCTTGATGACGTGGCGGCAAGTGATTGGGTAGTCCACGTCGGGGATACGTCTTTCGTTCACCGCCACCGCGACCACACCACCACCACCGTAGTCGTCGCGGACACTGCGCTCGCAGAGAGCTCCTTCGTCGTCTTTCGCCGAGAGAGAGAGGAAGAGGACGGGATTCGCTTTCAGGTCGACATTCTGATTTTTTCTGAAAAAGCTCCTGATTCCGACTTTGGATCTCGCACAGTTCGATCTATCGAGAGAAAGAGAGAGCGAGAGAGATGAGGGTGTTGTTGTTGATCCTTTTCCAATCCGTCCTCTGCGCGCATGTGCTCGCCGATAAGATCTTGACGGCTCATGTTGGTAATTGATCTCGCTATTATCTTCAATTGGCTTGCTGGGGCATATTCTCTGAATCAGCAATAGCCCAATTTCACGATTTTTTATTTCCTTCATGTATTCTATCTGCTTCAAATTACATTCTTCATGTTTTTTTCTTTCTCGGGTTTCTTTGTTAGCCTGAAGTATTTGTTTAGAATGCTTGGAGAGATTTAGCTTCAAGTCTTTTCTCGACTATTTCGATACTGCAGCCTGCGCGATCAGTACGTGTTGGTATTTATTCTAGATATTCTTACTCTTGATTTGGGGGCTATAATCAACGTGTGCAGATGATGTGATTTGATCGACCTCAATGTGTGTGTGTTGTTGTAACCGGACTCAGGTCGCCCGATTAGCTTGCTAGTAGTTGTGTAGCCCTATTGTATGTCGAGCATTCCTTAGCAAAACATAATGCATCTATATGCGACTGGTGGGTTCCAAATGATAAGCACGGGATTGCTCTAGTGTTCTGGTGCTTAAGTATGATTTTTGAATCCTTCTTTTATTCGGGTCGAGTCCCTACTAAAGTATTTCCCTTTAGGGAGGTAATGATGAGGGGATGTAGGAAATGCGATCAGAAGTGAACTGTGGAAAGAAGCACAGATCTTTTGGTGGTTTTGTGACATTGTCAGAGCTTCCACTTCCCAGATGGAAGGGGCATGTAACTGATTTCCCAGCTGTCCATAAAAGCCATTAATTGATTCTCTCTTGAGGGTACAAGGAGAAGTCTTTTCTTCATCTTACATCTAGATCCATTCAGCAATTTTCTGAATCGTAGAAACATTTTAGCAAGTGTAAGTGCTCTTGAGGTTAATGATCAAGGTAATTAGGTATCATATGTGTAGTCAGGAAGGAGATATTGTTTATTTTCTGGTTCTGAATTTGATTTTCTTCGAAAAATGGACCTTGTGGACTCCTCTTTTTGCCAAACATTTGGCATGTTTGTGAGTTCACTCCTAATAATTTGATTTCTAGCCAACACCTTGCTTTCCACTAGTCAAGCTGACATTTGTCCAAAAGGTGAGATGACGGGTTCTTCTACTTAATTATCATGCACCTGAGGTTTGAATGTAGGAGAGATTCATCTAGAAATGAACAATCCAATGACTCAATGAGATATAAATCTGAACACTTGGTCTCATCTCTTTGGTAAGGATACAGCAATAATCTTTGGGAGCAGGAAATCTATGATTGACCTGTCTAAGCAAACTTCCTTGTTGTGATGCTGATTATCTGGCTTGACTTTCTCGTGCAGTTTATTTCAAGATTGTTTACGTGCTCTGTAGATCTTCATTTCTGATAAATGTAGAACTAGGTTAACCATACTGTAGTAACCGCTGAAGACTTGAAAGTATATGAGTATAAGCTCCAGTAGTTCCTTATTTTCATGACACTGTCTTGGCAGGTGGTACTTTTGGACGCAGTTCTCGCGAACCAAAGTATAATATTGAGTTCCATCCAGAAGACTCTCCCTTTCATTCGGTAAGCGCAAGAGTAGGAGTTTCCTGCTTCTATTTGGACTTGCATGGTGTAGTTACTGTCTTTAGTTGTCTAATATGATTAAATTGGAGATGCTGCATTACTTTGCATGATTCGGGCAAGTAATGACACTTTTCTAGTTGATTCTATTCTTACTGTAGTCTAATATTCACTGGAATTATTTTTGTTTGGATGGATCAGTTGCTAAGAAATTTAAACAGTTATTATTTATTGGTGTGTGCATGTGTTGAACTCTCTTCTGCTTTTTCCAGTAGGATCATTAGCCTTTGTTGTATGTGTGATGTTTTCCTAATTCTAGTGTTAGTCGGATATCCCTGCATTATGACCATTTGTGTGGCTTCTGCATTTTGTAGGAATATTATGTTGAACTAAATATTTTAGCTGGAATTTTTCAGGATGATGATCAGGAATCAGTAGTTATGCCTGGTAAAGATGGACAGAAGTTCTTATGTTTCTTACCCAAGGTTGAGAAAGCCAAGAGTCAAACCCCTGTTATTCAGCAGAATGTGACCAGTATGATTGTGGAAACGGAGAATCGCGTCAAGTTGAAGACACCTGATGAGCTGCTTGAAGTACTAAAGGACAAGTGCCTCTTACGAGTTAGTACCTATTGCCTCACCTCTAATTGGTGTTCCCTCCTAGCGTAGAGAGGGGAAAAAAGGGAGAAAGCTGATTTCTAGTTGATGGAACCATTAAGAATGCATTATATCTAGGTTTTCTGTTTGATGCTTAGGTTGCAGGACATATAGCATTTATTGATAATTTATTTTTCTTATGACCATTTCTAATCTTTATGCAGCAAGAAGGTTGGTGGTCATATGAGTTCTGTTATCACATGATGATACGGCAGTTTCACGTGGAGGATGAAAAGGTAATTATAATTGCATGTGAAGTGCTTGTGTTTTTGCATCGCTCTGGACAGATTTGGCAAACCTTGAAAAGAATTTGCATGCAATATTTGTCCTCCTTTCATGAACTAATCTATGTCGCAATATTTGGACAAAAATAAAGTCCATTTTGTCATTACTTGTCACTTGTCGTACTACATAGTTCATGCTAATTCAAGCCATTATTTGCTTGTTACAGGTGGTCCAGGAATTTATCTTAGGTAATTATGATTCAGAGGCCACATCTGCTTTCAACCAGAATCTCTCTGATGTCTCGACATTGAAGGATCCCCGATCAAAAGATGCTTCACAAAGGTTTGTCCAGTGGCCTTGTTTTCACTATTTCAGAATATAGAGGACTTGGTTGAGGAGACTTTCTTTTTGGAGTCAGAGTTAGAGCATATTTTGATACATATATATTGGTTTACATAGGTATCATGCTCATCAGTACACAAACGGGACTACGTGCGATCTTACAAATCAGCCTCGTGAGACTGAGGTGGAATGACTTATAATTATTAATATATCAGTGACGATGCCCCCTTTTTTGTCTTTTAATATCCAAGTTTTTGTGCAAGTACAGGTGAGATTTGTATGCTCAGAGCCTAGAGCTTTGATTACTTCCATCACAGAGTTGTCCACGTGTAAATACGCTCTGACAATTCAAAGCCCAATGCTATGCAAGCATCCGTATGTGGTTTTTTTCCTTTTCTCGTCACTGGTTAATTTATGTACTGCTGGTTTCTTCTATCTGAATGTTTGCCTTAAACCTTTCAGATTGTTCCAAGAAGAGAGACCTGTATGGCACACAATCAATTGTAATGTGCTTCACAAAGATCAGACGGGAAAGAGGCCAGAAGAGGGAAAATTTGAAGATAAGCAGATTATCATGGTTACAGAGGACGAAGGTTCATTAACTGATGATACAGAAGGCTAAGCAACAGAATGTCCACACACAAAGTAAATATATTGTGGGAAGGAGCTTCTCTACTTCGCTGCTGGTGTGAGAATTTTCCTGGTAGTGCTTCAAATTTTCTATTACCTTGTAACCAGCGTTTGTCGTTGTAGAAATCTTCTTCAAACAGATGAAATTTTTTTTTTCCCCTTTGAAATACCGGCATTCGAGATGCTCATCTCCATTTAAGGAACAGTAGGACTAGGTATACAGGAAGCTCCGAAGTAATGTGTCGGAGTTGGGTTCGTGGAACTGATCCTTATCATGAAGTGTTCCTTGAGCAAAATTCAGTTTACCCAACTTTAAGCTGAAGCATGCTTAAGTAAAATTTAATACCGCCGAGTACAAGGTTAGTTGTCCTTCCAATGTAAAACCCTGACGCCTCATCTTAGCATGTTTGAAAATTGGAAGCTCTGTATCTACTGAAGCTTGGCAGGAAGTTTGTTTACTTCTCTGATCTTGAGTTGTTGGTGTGTTATACTCTCTTGCCATCATGTTATCGGCTATGCTGGATGTTTTATATTTCCCGTTGTGATCTAAACACGACGGAGGACGTTACAAAGAATAAACTCGGTGTAGATAATTTTAAAACTACACCAATTTGGTGAGTCAAAACAAAATTTCAATCCTGAAGTGGAAAGATCTCTTCAAATCTATGTGTTATAGCCAGAACAAGAGGAAGAATTTCCTGGTTTCAGAAACCTAGGCTTTCAGCAATGCTGATGATCACATCTTTGAACTGCGAGTGATGGTGAAAGAGAGCAAAGATCTGTCCAGCTCACGCTGTTAGTAAACCTATAGCTTTATAAACTCGAGTACTGGTTGGTATCGGTCAAAAAAGAAGCTTTGAGGAAGTACAACCGGTTGTGCAATTGGTCCAGCAAGAAATCAGACCCTTGACGCCGGCCTCTCTCGGGCATGCTTCATTGTTTTTGCGTCTTTGGACTGCTCGAACAAACTCCTTCGAGCTTAAATTTCCGTCGCGGTTAGCATCGAATAAGTGGAATATTACGTCGACCACATTGTTTGTAATGGAAATACCGCACACCTTGTGTAGGACAAGAAGCAATCAACCGTAAGTTTCTTCAGAGAATGCATAGCTCCGAAGCGAAAATTGTTCATAAGGATAAACTGAAAGGAATCTTTATGCGGCGCAAGTACCTGGGATGCGGCCCTCTGGAAATCCCTTTTGGTGAGCAGGCCATTCACTTTCCCGTAACTGAAAATGGCAAGCGAAAACGACTGCAACACTTTACGAAGCTCGGCGAAATCCTTGAATTCCTGGAATGAGATCCTCAGGTCTCTGAGTAACGGTTCGCCATCTATTTCGTCGACCCGGTCAAGCAACTTGTTTATGTGGCTCATGTCAGCAGATGCAACCAAGGACAAGGCGAAATCTTTCGCTGATATCGTCCCCACTGATCTAGAGTCGTAATGCGAGAACTCTAAATGCAAGATCTGATTAGACAAAAAACGA
Organism: Rhodomyrtus tomentosa; assembly: GCA_028455895.1. NCBI lineage: Eukaryota > Viridiplantae > Streptophyta > Magnoliopsida > Myrtales > Myrtaceae > Rhodomyrtus > Rhodomyrtus tomentosa. Next base: position 42,717,666 of record JAPCWY010000004.1, read on the forward strand.
AAAGTCCTTGAATTTATTATGAGAGAACTTGGTCGGCATGGTATCTGAATGAGCTCTCTAGTCATATCAGATAGCTACAGACACAGAGTGAATAAAACAGAAGCAGCACAAAATTTCAATTATTAAGCAGAAATATTTGGGGAGAGCACCTACTTCGTCATGCAAATCTTTCAGAAATTGGACGAATCGTCCATGTTGTAGCTTTTCCTGACCATCCTTGCCAAAGAAGTACTCCACCAGACCAGCTTCCTCCACTGATTCTGTGACTTTTAGCCCCACTCGCTTGCCATCCCTGTGCCGAGCCCCTTGTCTGTTTTGGGATCGCATCAGAGCCATCACCTTCATGAATTCTTCCCGGTCTATTTCGCTGTCGGCAAATGCATACTTGTTTTAGCACAGCATTGATTAGAAGGTTTCTTAAGGACTAACAGACCTTCAATAACGTATCTCCTAAGTAACAAAGTATTGTCCTTTCTAAGTCGCACTTCCCATAATATTTTCTGTGTACCAAGCACAAGCAGCATTGGATGAAGAGACCATATTCAACACAGCAAACATATGTATCTTCCATTATGAAAGTCGGGAGAGTAAAATGAGAATCTGCAAAGCTAATGAGAACTTTTTGGATGAACCACAATTACCCATTGTTGTCGAGATCAAACATTTTAAAAGCCACCTCAAAACTCGACTCGGGGATACTGAGCAGGGTGACGAAAAAGATGTACCTGTTGAAAATGAATGAAAACCACATTAGTAATACAGCATAGTCAATGTTCATTCTAGTAGGTTGAAATTATGATAGAGATTTTTCATGGCCAATCCACAAGAGTGCTACTGACAGTCCTCTCACTCTGGAAATGAAATAAGTCCATCATTGTTTGTGTCGAAGAGCATAAAGAATTTCGAAGGAGGGCAATATAAGTCTCCAGGAATCCTCTCTCCTCTCAAATATCCCTCCCTAACACGATCCGATTCGGACGGAGAAAACACCGGTACAACTGCTCGCATCAAGTCCGCCGGCGTCATGAGAACTTCTCCTGAAGGCCTCCGGACTGATGCAAAGTAATCGAAAACCTTGAACATCATCGCAAATTTAACAGACAGGTGAGTTCTCATAGCTTACATTTGGTCGAAAAGAATGCTGCGAATAGGCCAAAGAAAGCAATCATCTTGGAAGGTAAAACTATACAAGTAACTTGCCGAACTCCTCCAGGTGATTTTTAGCTCGGCTACCAATACGAGCAAAAGCGTACCTTTTCAGGGGGACTCTGCAACCGGATCCGCTTCTCATAATTAAAGAAGATTCTTCTTCTGTATGCATCTGAAACAGATTATCAAACTAATTAGCATAGAAACAGTGGAAATTATAACGACTCGGTGGCTTTCCACCAGATTTTGCACACCCCATTAGCTAATGCCACGGTGTACGATGATTCTTAGATAAACATATGTATGCTTACCTCCGACGAGGAAGTTGCGTTTCTTTCCGCTCGTTGAAGCTTGGAGATCATCGCTAGAAGGCCACGTCTCTTTAGGACAATCCGCGAAGGACAAGACAGGGCTAGTCCCTGAGGAACTCGAAACCCAATAGCAAACTCCAAAGCATGACCCAGCAATCAGTACCCCTGAAGAAAATAATGACCCCGCATAATTACCCGGCAATGTCTCTCCATTTCTTGCATCACCAGATCGCCATTTCCTGTAGGAATAACCGCTTCTCACCCGTTTGCTTTCTAGGACTTGACGAATGAACCGCAATGAGTTCCTCAATGATGCCGGAGAAAACATAGTATAGCGACAAGATACTCAGTAGCGAGAACTCAACAACAGAGGCATGCATCAAACTGCAAAAACCAGAAGGACAATGGATTCCTAGCGAGACTTTCATGGTTTTTACTTTTGACTGAGTTAAAGGAGGGTGGTTTTTGACTACCATTGTGGTGATCAGTTCGGTTGTTCATGAGATCCTACTTTTTAGGACTTTAAGGGCAAATCTCCAGCTTCAGTCACCAATCTCAATGCCCTGATTCCTAGATAGATCTAACCTCATCAGTTTGTTGCGTTCTACTAATTTACCATCGCCCAGATGATGATGTCCTATACTTGTGAAAAGGCCCGTTCGATTCGCTAGACTTAGGATTCTACTTTTGCAATTCTAATTTTTGTGCCTAGTGCTCTCTTCATTTAATTAACGTCAAGACTTTTCTAGCCAACGAATTCTCTTTTCGACAAACATATATGCCTTTTTCGAACTTTTTCAAGTTATACCGAGTATCGATGTACTTTCATACAAAAGGAAAAAATAGATTTTCTTCTCAACCTTAATAGTGTCCGTGTACATTAAGGTGGCGCATGGTAACACTTCTCACCAACTTCTCAAATTCTCCTCAAAAGTAGAAGTTGATTTTTCTACTTCTATTGCAGATTGACTTTGTTAATAATGTTTAAAAAAATAAAAATTTTCAACCGTTATCAAATGAATTTCTGTTATCAGAAGTCAAGCTACAATATGTATATTGATGATATATATACTGCAAATTGACTTCTGATCACAGAAATTCATTTCATAACGATTGAAAATTTTTATTTTTTTAAACATTTTTGACAAAATCTTTGGCGGCGGCGGCGGTGGCCGCCGGCGACCAGCTATAGCCAGCCACAGGTGGCAACGGTGGTCGGCCGAAGTTCGTGTGGTTGAAGAATTGATTATGGAGTCGAGAAGTAAAAAAAAAATTTTTTTCAAAATTGGCTAAAAATCCAGCCAGAATTAGAAAATCCTACCATAGGTCAATTTCTTTATCAAACGCGTTTCTACTTCGAAACTGATTTTAACAAACGAATTTCCCTACCAAATTGACTTTTGGCAGAGAAATTCTCATTCTGAAATGTTATCATCCAGCACCTAACTTTCTAAGTCCACTTTTAATTTAGCCTAATGAAAGTTATGACTGTTGCACCGCACATTTATTTCTCTAATTGCATCCATCAATAAGTAGTGTCTTAAAACTAACAAAAAAATTTCTTTCCACGATATTTGAATTCGAAAATAGAAGTTCTGTCTAGTTTACAAGTCTACGTGACAGCAAGCGTGCTTCCTCTCAGTATTAAACTCTCCTCCCTTCTTTTTCCTAAAGACTATTATGGAAGCTTGTCGAATGAGATCCATCAGGAAAGGAGTGTTTGCTCTGTTTCGCATCTTTCTGTAAAAAGATCGGATTGATTCCACCCAGAACCATGATCTCAGGGGCAATCCAATCCAAGACGTCCTTATATTTGTCAATCAGAAAATACGACCGATTCTTGCGGAAACCCTAATCAATCTGGTCCTTGAACTAGCTATAAGTATTGCCTTCCGAGTTCATGTTCATGTACTCAACTGTGGTAAGATTACAAGAAATCTGCAGCAATTACAGAAAAGAGCCAGTCTCATGTAGCAACAAAGGATCTGCAATGTGAAAACAAAGACATTACCAGCAGTGCTTGGTAAGTCATAAGCAATGCAAGCTGGTAGAAGACGACGGAACCCTCCAAATGAAAAATAATAGCACCTGCAGCTGATGCCTTCCAACATGTTTCAACCGAGCTCAAGAAGAAGAGGGCTCAGCCGGGTCTCCAAAAGCTCCTTCATGCAAAGGCACTTTCCTTCCTCTCAGTAACACATCACCAAACAAGAGAAAACTAACTATTTTCCTTTTAACATGAATTTTTCCATAAAACAAACTCACCCAAGACGAAAGATGATCAAAGGACAGAGGTTTTCTCGTTGAAAAGATCCTGTTCTTGTCAAAGTAGGGCCGGTGGTAACCTTGAGGCCACGACACTGTCTAGCAATTATTTTAGTTTCACTAGTCTTTTGTCTCACCATAAGAATCACGGTATGCAGGTTTCTTTCAACACCAATTTCTTGCATTTTTCCATTCCGGGATAGCCCTTCAAATTATTTTTAGTCCGGAAGATTACAAATTGTTGGATAGTGGCGATGTGGCCTTCAAAAACAGCTAAGAGCCACACCACTCCTTGCAACTTCCATACATGTGTGGTTTATGCTCAGACTCTGTCTACTTCTGCCTTAAATTTGGAGAGGAGACAATCCCTGTTGATTTTCTCAGTCCCACGTCATGGGCTCAAACCGGATCAAGCATGAACAGGGCGAGAAAAACAAAAACAAAAAACAAAAAAGGGAAGAAAAGGAATTTATACATGCAAAGAGGTCAGAAGAAACTAAAGAAATCTTAATAATTCATTGATCTCAGCCGATGACACAAGTCATCAGTACGATTGAGATTTACTCCGACCCTGATTGATCGTGTCGAGGTAAGAACTTTTCATTATTTGAAGTGATTTCGATCCCTTTGATAGAACGTGCACTGACTTCAATTTCTCAATAGTCTTTTCAGAGAGTCCGGTTAATATAAGAATTGATGTATGCGTATTTACAAAGATTGGTAATCATAAGATTACATTTTCATCCATTGTTTTTACCAAGGAAAGCTGATTACCAAGGTCAAATCCCCAAAAGATATTTTGGTCTTAAAAAAACATGATTGAATTTCTCTCTTTTTCGTTCTTGGAAACAGTTTTTCCAAGAATGTAATTTTGAAATAACACTTGCAAGAACAATCAAAGCCACATCTTTTCCAATCTCATTTACCCCCCCCCCCCCCCCCCCCTTAAAAACTCCTCAGAGGCTCGTGAACCCATTCCATTCTTCACCCACCACCTGACCCTTATCATAATCTCAACCCAAAATGACAAAAAGTGACCAAGTCAATGCTCTAGAGGGAACGAAAACAGTATTTAATTCGGCTCTTGCTTATTATGGTAGTAGGTTTATATGATTTAATATCTTTGAATGGCCATATTTCCTCCCACCCTTTTGGCCTCAATGACTTTTTCAGCCTACCTTTTATTAGAGCTCACCTGCCCCCGCTTTGCAATAATTATGAACCCAATTGAAGAAAAAGAAGACCTCCATCCCACCAACATGTAAAAAATTTCCATATGATGGTTGGCCTAACGTGACTCTCGCTAATTACTCAGTCTGGCTTCTCCAGTGCAACTAGTGAATTTCCCATCAGTAGTCGATGGAAGGGGTGGATTGTCATCAAGTTTTGCCATGTCCTAGACTAAAGGGAGTCCATCTACAGCAGTTTGTCGCAAGGATGGGGAGCTAACCATAGAGAGAGAGACAGAAGGTTTAATGGAAATTTTCAACTACTAGATGTTTCGTGGTGACATCGATTAGCCTACTTAGCACGTCTGATTTAGCGGGCGAAATGATTAGGATGATGATGTTCTTACTAGTCTTTGATTGATGAAAAACCACGATGGTCCTCTAGCCGACTATGCATGACCACGACTCAAATCTATGATCCTGCAGCAGAATGGACCCAAAAAAAAAAAGAAGTTCAAATCAACATCTGTAAGATTCGAAAGGAGAGAAGCAAGTGACGTTAGAACATCAACCGCTACGCAAATGAATCACTCAAAAGTTTAACTTGAAGTCCATGGGGGGGAATGGGAATGTTCATCCATCCATGACTTGAAGACTGGTCATGCATGCCATTGTGTTTTAGGCATGTGGGAAGGCATTCATCTGCCGGTCCCTTCAACGAACTCTTGGTCCCAATTGATGCTTCAAGTTGATCGTTTTTGGGGTTCAGCAAAGTGCTAAGAGTAACTTGTACATGCGCTATTCTAACTACGCCCCACCCCCACCCCCCCACATTACTCTCTAACTCCCACATGGGCGTAAAGAAGAAGATGCATTGATGACCATTTTCACCCAGAAACAGCAGTGAATTTCCTGGTTTAATTTGGCACATCTCATTGCCTTTTTGTCGCTCTCAATCCCTCAACTACCTTCCAAACTCTCATGGAAAGATATAAACCCACAAACCTCCAAATTGCATACCCACAAACCAGAATTTGCTTAGCCCTTTCCTCTCTTATCTCTCCCACTCTTGCCTCTCTTCTTCCTCTCACACCCATGAACATCCCATAATCACATTCAAGAACCCAAGAAGCACTAGCCAAGCCCCCCTCATCAGAATATGGACTGGTTCTCCTGGCTATCCAAGGGCAGCCTCGACCCCTCCCTCGTCTATGAGTACGGCCGGGCGTTCGCGCTCAACGAGCTCCAGGAGGAGGATATCAGCTACTTCGACCATGAGTTCCTCCAGAGCATGGGCATATCTGTGGCCAAGCACAGGCTGGAGATCCTCAAGCTCGCCAAGAAGGAGCATGGAGGTCCTAGGCCTATCTCTGGCCTCGTTATGGCGTTCAACAGGACAAAGAGGTCTGTGGGTAAGTACATTAGCAAGCTTGTTTTCCATGATCAAGAGAGGGATGTGACGGCCTCACCAGAGCCCATCAGGTACAGAGAGCAGTGGAGAGGTGCATTGTTGTCAAGGAAGCACAAGAGTGAGAAGGAGGTGAAGGAAAAGACAATTTTACGCGAGGACAGGAGGAACATGGCACTGTCTGGGCCTTTGGTGGATGGAAGGGTGCAGGACAAGTATCCGCTGGCCCACAAGAGCCAGAAGTTTTCTGGGCCCTTGGAGACCAGGGCCCACCAGAAGCCGGGGTTCGCGCCGCCGAGGTGCCCGACCCCGAAGTTCTCGTCCGGGCCTCTGGACGGAAGGGTCCATGAGAAGGCGTACCCGATGAGGAGCCCGAAGTTGTCCGGGCCTCTGGACGGGAGGGTTCAAGAGAGGTTCATAGTCCCGAGGAGCCCGAAACCGTCCAGGCCTCTCGAGAGGACGGCTCATAGCCCAAAGCTGTTGTGGAGTGATCTCAACAAGGTGAAGATGGATGCATACGAGTACGATGAACACTCACTGTGGACAAAGCTGTTCAATGACATGAAACCTACTTGAGATGGAGAGAGTTGTGAGAGAGTTTCCGAGGTATTTGTGTAGGTTTCTTGCTTAGAGCATGGGGATGATGACGGGTAGAATTTCTCCGGGGAAGTTCCTTTCTTCGGGAGGAGGAGGAGCCATCAGCCCTGTGTGTCTGTTCCAATCTTCTTGTTCTGAGTTTGAGAGGTAACATGTGTTAAGCATGGTGGTTTGGACTTTAGAGGAAATTTCCTCATTTCTGTTGTCACAGCACATGCGTTACGCTTGTGTTAATACCTGTGTTTGGGTCATCACTGGGCCAATTCTGCATTCAGTCATTTCAGGCAACAACATGGAAAAAGTACGTTGATCCGAAAATAAATGCTGAAATGTGCTGGAACAGTCGGTTCTATCTGCTGGGTCAGCTGAAAAGATTGATCAGAAGCGACTGAATTATCAGCACTGACGGCTAATGAAAGATCAGAAAAGACCCGTGCAGGAGAAGATCCTGAATTCGAAATCTTCGGCACCAAAAACTCTTAAATGAAGGTATGCATTCGTTTTAGTCGGGATAATTCAAGTCTCGAGTAGCTGAGCTCTGCACATCATGATCAATTATAATATAAGTTCATAAGTAAGCCGATATAATGAGTACTCTTAAATGACAAAAGAAAAAAAAATCACATCAAAGTAGCCAACTCTGTAATGGGATGAACATGAAAAATGCAGATCTTTGCTTCAATGCCAAGGGCACTTTCCATAGTATGACCAACCTTATGACGGGTGGTCTGCTTTTCTGGGTGGCACCAACATGTGCTCAACTCATGTAGCTTCCATGTGAGGTACGTAACGTAACCGCACGCCATCCTATGAGTTGAAAGTCCAGATCGATGCTCGGTCCTTTGAGTCTATCAGTGACCAGAACTGTTTGGCAACCTAAACGAACCCCCAGAATAAAGCATCTCATAAACGGGCTTTATTCTGATAGTCAGAATTATGCTCAATATCACGCCAAAACCGCAGACACCAGCAAGAACAAGGAAAGTGACCCGAAAGCAGTTCGGACCGAGGCAGGACACACTCGATTTTAGAAGCACGAGTCCATGCTGTTTGGCTGCCTCGTTGTCGTAGATATACCCAGCTAGGAGGCCCGAGAAGAGGAGCGCGCCAATTGGGTTCCCCAACGACATGAAATTGTAGAATATCCCGAAATGCTTCAGTCCGAAGAGTTCGGAGACGGTCGGGACCATTATGGAGAACTGGACGCCGTAGCAGATACCGAGTAATGCAGTCGCTGCATAAAGCGTACCGTCGAGAGCAGAAGCAAACAGAAGGTATATGGCAATCATAAAAACTTGAGTCCATGTCATCCAAACTGTACGCGGCATAGCTTTTGACCTGCACAAGTAGCACATATACAGAATGTCAGTTCTGAACAGGGGTATTTCTGTGATGTTTTGAGACGAAATTATAAGATGGCTCACCAAGCACTATCAACAAGATAGCTCACCAAGCACTATCGACAACATACAGTAGAACAAGAGAAAAGAAGTCTTCCCAGATATCAACCAGTCGTAAATAAGAAAGAAAACTTTTGTTGAATAAAGGATTTGGAAAGAAACCAAAACGATGGAAAATCTCATTACAGGCAAAATCTGATCAACGCTGTTTATATAAGAGATGCTCCACATCTTTTACTGGAAACTAGGGGGAGCGACCCGCACGATATTCACTATCACTTTGCACTTTAAGATCCTTTACCAAGTATTTTCCAAGGTCTTTTTGTGTTGCAACATCGACCAGATGCATTCACTAACTAAAGAACAACGCCAGACTTGTTAAAATGGAAAGCGAAGAACAATATCCCGTAGTATACCAACCTGACAAAATGTTCTGACACAATACCCCCGCCAAGACGGCCCACGAAGTTGCCGAAACTGAAGAGAGACAACAAGATGGTTGTGTCATGGACACCTTGAGCAATCCCTATTTGGGCCAGATTATTGAGCATAGTCACACCAGTACCAACTCCGACAAAATACACCAAGAACAGAAGCCAAAAATCTGCCTTGACAAGAGCCTCAAAAAACTTGAAATCCTCCCCCCTCTTGGGCCTCCTCTTCTTCTTCACCGCTCCCTCTCCTTCTGCCAAAAGCAAGTCAATCTCTGATGGCCCATCACTGTCCCGGAAACTTCCTACATGTGTCGCAGATGATATGTGTGTCAAAAGTGGCTCAGTTTTCTCATCAACATTCTCATTTATTGAACCAGCCGAAGACGTAGCTGATTGGTTAGAAGTCTCCGATTTGTTCATCCTGCTGCGAAACAGTGTCATCTTGACAGGTATTGCCAGAGGAGCCATGAGAAGGAGAATCATAATGACAATGAAACTAAAGGATATGGGAGATGTCAAAGAAAGCACATCATCCAATATCGTCGTCGTCAGGACATATAAGCCAAGCACAATGCTTGCAGCTTGTATGAAAAGAAAATGGCCGTGTTCTGAAGCATCTTCACCCGAAGCAGGAGTACAAGCCCTAACAAAGTACATCAGGGCAATACAGAGGAGAGGGATCCCGATGGAGAGGAATGCGAGTAACTTGGAAGACGAATGTCGAAGCAAGACACTGTAAATTTCAGTAAATACCGCAGCACTTAGACCTCCATAACCTTTAAGAATCCCGGCGACCGTGCCTCGGCTTACAGGGAAGTTTCTCATGTTTGTCACCAGAATGGCTGTGCTGAACCAGGCACTGCTATTGGTGGCAATACACAGGGCTAGCCACAACTGCACTACCGAAAGATGCACATTGATAAACAGATACAAACTTCTTAAGTATCCATACCTTGGTAAGTAAGATACGCAATATCTGAAGAAGGAAATGACAGAACGGCCTTGTTGGGCATGGAAGTTTAATTTGGAGTCTGCCACTCAATTGGGTTTCTTAGCTCGAGAAAGACATCGGTTAACAGCAAATGGCTTAATGAAACATTACATTGAAGACTGACTCTTATTTTTCGTAAACCAGCCCTTAGCATTGGACCATCACAGACAGGAAAAGTCCAAAACAAATCTCTTTTCTACTACTATATGATAATAACAGTCAAAACCTTTCCCCTTTTTCATCCTTAATTCTAGCTCACGGATATAAGACAACCCATGATCACTCCAACTATCAACTCAGCCAATCCAATACTCAATCCAACAACTCGGGAACTCGCCATTTCAACAAAAAAAATCGACTGCACATACGCTCTTCTTTAAATTAGAGATTCCTCGCCTAGGCCACATTCCAACTTATTCACAGATGTATAATAGTGACTTCGAGAGTATGTTTTTTTTTGGGTAAGGATGACTTCGAGACTACGTTTTTTTTTTTTTTTGGTAATGACTTCGAGACTATGTTTATCTACATTAATGACAATAACAGCTATAGTAGATTAATTCCAGAAATATCTGCAACTTCTTTCTCTCTCTACTTCTCTATCTAATTTTGCCATGAACATCTCAATCAAGAAAAAATCATGAGAAGCCGATCTCAAGAAACCCCAAAATCAGATACTTCATGAACAAAAGACCCATTTAGAAAAGGAGAACAGTTACACTTATTGATAGAACAAGATTAAACAGCTCAAGTAGATAGCTCGAACTAGAAAAGAGAGCTAGAAACTTGCGTAACTCACCAACCAGTAAGGGAGAGAATCAACGGTCCGGCTCACGACGAGATAAAGTACGCCATACCCAGAGAAGCACGCGATAGCGCCGACCAAGAGGACGGCCCAAGGAGGGAACTTGTTGCAGAAGTAGCCGGGGAGGAGACCGACGTTCTCGCCGATGTCGTTGGCGACGCCGAGCATGGTGAGCTGGTGCTGGTTCAACCCGAGGACGGATTTGAGAGAGTGGGAGTAAAGGGGGAAGTTGTAAGCGTTGCCGGAGGCTATCTGGAGCCACACGGAAGCTCCAAGGCCCACCCACGGCGGCCTCGTCCCTCCTTTCAGATTCGCCATTGATGAAAACAAGGAAAGCTTTTCCTTTTCCGGGTCGCGACTGTTCTTCTTCTTTAAATGCCAGAGAAATGGGTAAAATATGTTCAGTGCATGCTTAGAGAGACAGAGAGAGATGGTCTGTACAAACGCCAAATCATCCCCCGTACATCCCCCTATCAGCACGACCAGACAAATGTAAAATGCCACTCTCTCTCTCTCTCTCTCTGCGCGAGCAAGAACGGAGGAACTAGGACGGTTAAATTGCTTCCATGTCCAGTTGTTTCTGGAATGGGACCCGCCTTTTTCTTTTTCTTTTTCTTTTTCTTTTCTGTTTTTTGCCCTTTGTGAGCAGTGATTTTATTTTTTTGGGTCTATTTTAAAATTGATGACTAAAGCACGTTACTTGGTGCTAATTTTTAAGGCTGAGCATAATATATTGATGGATTCGAAAACTTCCCGAAACGGACCGAACCGACTGGTTGGAACTAGTTCCGTAGGCTCGGTCCAATTTTCAATTCTATAACATTGAAACCAATTACAGTTGGTACGGTTTCCGATTTCGACGAGGATCTGATCAGACTGAATAATATTTTTAAAAAAATAAGTCTTAAACCTAAAACTGAGATGTTTAGGATGCTTAGTATGAATTTTAGATTTAGTAATAAGGCGATGCAATTAACGAGATGGGATCCGATGAATATGTCGCTGATGAAAAAAATTAACGACAAAGCATTAAAAAAAATGCGACTGTTCTAATGAACGGACCACTTGAGAATCAGATCGGATTGATCAGGTCTCAATTTTAGTATAAGACTAGACCGTACCAAGAACAACGAGAATCGATCATCCATACTAATTTCGGATGTTTGTTTAGCCAAAAAGAAGTTTCTTAATATATATCGCAGCTCTGTTTTTTTTTTTTTATCCTCGTCAAGAACTTTTAAGACTCCAAAAAAGATGACCCAAAAATCTGACTTTCCACCGACCATGTTTCATTATGTCGGTTCAACCTACCGAAAATTCCCCGCTCCTCCATGGAAAAACTACCTCCAAGCTTTCATCTAGGAATGCATATTTATATGCCTATGCAACTCCATTGAGAGATGCAAATGCTTATTATGCTTACAAGACTTGACCCTTCTTTATGCCCAATGATAACTAGTCGATTACCTAAGCTGAAGCTAGTTTTGAGTTCCTAATCTACGCATTTTGAATGAATTTCAACCGACATATGGGAACGTGTATTCATTTGATTTTTTTCGAAGGTGGGGAAGCCCCTAAACAACCCTATTGTCGAAGGATAACTGCTTAAAAAAAAAATCCAAAACCTATTGCACTATGTCGATTTAGTCTTAAATTTTTCAATTGTACTAATTGAGTCCTAAACTTTTTAAAGATTTGTCGGTGTAGTCCATCCGGTTAGTTTTAATCGAAAATCGATGTTATAGACGTTGGATGTACTATGTGGCCTGATTGGCCCTAACATGGATAAATTTTTAACTTTTCTATCTTCTTTTCTTCCTTTTTCACTTTGGCTAGTGAGGGCGGCCCTCGCCTAGCCATGGGGTCGAGCGCAAACCAAATCCTTTGAGGGCCACAATGAAAAAAGAAATAAAGTAAAAAAGAGTTCATAAAAAAATAAATAATTGAAATTTTTTTTATTCACATCAGCATTGATCGTGCTACATAATATGGCCAACGTTCATATCAGCGATTTTTTTTTATCATAATTGGCCGGATGTACTATATTGACAAATCGTCAAAAGGTTTAGAACTCAATTGGTACAATTGATATGTTTTTGACTTTTTTTAATTTATTTTTTAAGGGATAGAGATTTCGAGTTCAATGCAAGGAAAGCGTCATGCTTTTGTGCAAAATGGGAGGTGGGCGCATATGGTTTCATGTGACCCAACCGGGGCAACCCCATGGGCCATGTCTAATGTCTTGTAGTGGCATCTACGCAAGCTGCTTCTCCAGTACGTCTCTTTTCGTTTGTGACTCATGCATGACATACGTGCTGGTGCGGCCCGAGCAAGAACACACTAAAGCGGGTCGGGTCCCACTCCGAAGCATCCCTAGATCCATCCCAGAAAGAATCCATCAGGCGATTTTTGTTGGGGTGCGTGTGCGGTGGTGGCGGACAAACTGATTTCCGAGCCCCCTCTATTCTTAAAAACTTTCAACACGAGTATGGATAGACAATTTGAAAAGCATAAGGTATCTTGCCACGCACCAAAAGAGATGATCCCACGTGGGGCACTAGTTTTTTTTTTATTAATTAACTGAGAAAATTACCACAAAAAAAAATCCCAAGCATATTATAATTGTGTCACTTTAATCATATATGATTTTTTTTTCCGATTCAATCCTAAATTTTTTGAAATTATGTCAATTCAGTTCTTCCGGTGAAATTTAACCGGCCGACAATCGAATATTTTAATATTATTTCTAAATTATTATTTTTTCTTTTTTTCTTTGTCCTTGCACTTTCCTCCTCCTCCTTCTTTAAAGAATGATGGTCACTGGTCTTTAGAGGAATGTCGGTCATCGAGGTTCGGCGACCAGCAGAGAGGCAACCGGCATCGACATGGGACGGCGAGGCTCAACCCAAATCTGGGGCGAAGGGACTAAGAACATGGGTGGTGAATTTGGTGATATATCAGGATGGTCAGCAAGGCCCCAATCGAAGATAGTTATGACGAAGGAGACCTTTCACGATACAATCATCACCATCCCCAAAAAAAAATGCCTTTCCATCTGATCCAATTGAAAAAACAAGAAAACAAGGAGCATTAGATGATGAAATCCTAATCGAAAAACGAAAATTGGAAGCGCAAAAGAATAACCCTCAACAGAGGTGAAGAAGAGACAGACCGAAGAGAGGTGAACAACAATTGGGAGGGGGGAGATGGTGGGGTTTAGGGCTTCGGTTCCTGCGTCTTTGCAATCACGAGCCTTGGCTGGCTATGGCGAGACCTGGTGTCCCTGACCCCTGGCGAGACCTGGTCTCCTCGACCCCTGGCGAGACCAACCGTCCCTCTAACCGATTGCCGAACCTTGGCCACCAGGGTTCCTCTAAAGACCAACATCCTCGGGTGTTCCTCAAAAGACCAGCATCATGAGGAGGAAGTGGAAGGAAAAATGAAAATTAAAAAATTAAAAAAGAGAAAAATAAAATTAAAATATTCAATCGCCAATCCACAGGCGTTCACGTCGACATTGATCGGCAGAATTTCACCGAAAGGACTGAATTGATATAATTACAAAAGATTTAAGGCTAAATTGAAAAAAAAAATTGATATAATTGTAATAAATTTATGATTTTTAGTAATTTTTTTAATTAACTATGATTTTTTTTTTTGGCTAATGACTGCCTTATGGGGCCGTAATCAATCCACGTGTCTTCCAAATAGGTGGATTCGTACGTTTTCCGAACTGCTTTTGGCTATATATCCCGAGAATCGCCGACCGGTCGGGATTTGACTTCGTCGTTTTGGTGGAACTTTGGGTTCGCCCTTTGACAAGAATGCATGATGACCGATAGGGACGAGCCATAGAATCGGGATCGGGTCAAATAGACCATAAAAACTAGTTTGGCTCTAGGTTTTAACTATTGCGGATTGAGATTATTTATATTCCTTGTCGACAGAAAAGTACGGAGGTTCCGTTCTTCGTTAAGCAAAAAAGAGTGGATGAATTGTCCCATCGGACATCTTAGGGAAGTAGTGTCACCTAAACAGAAGATGATTTTTTTAGTTTTAGCCCATATTTTCTAATTGGTAATTTGGGCTTTGACACAAAAATATTTACTGCTATAATTGATGGATGTGATAGAGAGGTACGATAGGCTAATTATAATAGAATATTCTATTGGACGTAGCCTAATTTAAGATTGAATCAGTATAAAACATTGTGTATCGATTTCTCTTTCTCGTATTTTTTATGTTTTATTTCAATGCGATTGTGCGCCGAATCCTAACAAAACTCTTAATTTCAAAAAAAAAAAATCAATACTGTGTGGTTCGGTTCCCAATTTATTAGGTAAGAATCGAATCGCGGAATCAAGAATCGAAGAACTTGATAAGGAACCGAAACCATTTTTACGTTATGTGATTTGAACTTTTTTTTTGTTTTGGTTTATGTCATTTTACGTCTTCATTATCATGGATTGTTGCTATGAATATTTTTGTTATTACGTTCAATTCCACTTTGACTAACTAAAAATGAAATAAATAAAGGTAGAAATAAATGAAACAAAGACAAAAAGAAATTGGCCGTTCCCAGGTAATCCCTTAAACTAATTGACAAGATATATTTCAGGTTTCGGGATATGCAAGATAGGTTTCAGATTCCAAAAATCATAGGATCGATATCGACAAATAGACTTGAGGCAAGACCTGAAACCACTCAACTCACTTCTAAGTTCAATCGTTCGCGTGAACTGTGGTGAATGTGAGACCATTTTCTTTATTTGTCGATGTGAATCCATTTTATTCTAAGTTCAATCTATCTCATTCTCCCTTTTTGTTTCCATATCTTCGTATCCTCCTCTCTCTCTCTCTCTCTCTCTTTTAAAGTTTTCTTCCTTGATTTTGCGGACGATCTAGTTGACTTTCTCCACTTAGAGAGTTTTGTCCAATAAGCTCAGAAGTCAAAACATCGAGCATCGCAAAAGAATCTCCCTTTTTTGTTTCCATATCTTCATATCCTCCCCTCTCTCTCTCTCTCTCTCTCTCTCTGAAGTTTTCTTCCTTGATTTTGCGAATGATCTCGTTGACTTTCTCCTAGGAGTGTGCAGACTAGATCGGACCGGCCCAGGACCAGCCCGGACCGGCCAAATTGGTCCAGTCCTTGATGTTGGCGGTCCGATCCCCAATTCCATGATTTGGGATCGGACCAGCTCGGCCCGGACCAGACCGACAATATTTTTTTAAAAAATTAATCTATATATAGAGTTAACTTATTTTTAATATTATGAGAAACCCATAAATCTCATCCCATGGATCTTGAGTTTAGTGGTGCCATTGTACATATTATTTAGCAATTTAGATTTTGGTGTTACTTTGGGACAAAATTAGGTCTTAATTGATGATAAGATCTGTTCCTTGTGATGGACATGTGCACGAAGAATAAACACGTACGTACATGAGAACAAAAACTCAAGTCATTATGCAAATTTGAGATTTTTTTTCACAATCAAAAATAAAAAAGAAATAAATAAAATCCGAGTTTAGTTCCATCGCTTACCTGAGTTCAGCGGGCCACATGCGGGCGCTGATTACAAGCGTAAAAGGTCATGTGAAGCCTTCCAGATCGAATTTAACACACTTTGGGTGCCCCTAACATTTACGTGATTATCTTGCCGTCATAGGTTGATTATAGATTCTAAATTAACATTTTATTGTAATTTCTAAGAACTAAATTGTTATAAGTAGTTAGAGTTAGCGGTCCTACTGGGTCAGGACCGAGACTGGCCCGGACCGTCGGTCCTGGTCCAATCCGTGGTCTCGAAAATATGAGGATTGAGACTATTGGTTTGGTCCCCGGTTCCATGCCAAGACCGGACCGGTTCGGACCATACACACCCCTACTTTCTCCACTTAGAGAGTTTTGTCCAATAAGCTCAGAAGTTCAAAGCGTCGAGCATCGCGAAAGAATTTGTTATTCCGGATCTGCTTGTTCTCTTCGGCTTGGTGCTTGCTCTATATAGTCGAGCTTCACAATTGCTTTTGCAGTACTTTGTGGCCATTTGATTTCTATTTTTCCCCCGATTTAGAAATAAATTAGGATATACAAAGCATTATATGTTCATTTTCAACCTAGTGCTATTGTTGTCATCTCAACACGGTGAATCTAGGCGCGCACCGATTGTACTTTCATATGTATTTATGGAATGAGCGAGTCTTGGATCAAGTTGATTTATCTTTTAGATATACTTACTTTATTTTATTTATATTTTTATCATGAAGTTAAGTGCTCATCTTTCAAATGAAATGAAAATGTTGTTTCAGACTATATATATGTTCTCTTGATTTACAAAACATGTCTGATTTATGAAAGGGAAAGATAAGTCAAACGTAGTCAAGGCATTTATTTTCGGTAAATTATATTGATTTATTTTAATATCAAAGATCAAAAAAATAAGTAGGATTTTCGATTTATCGATACGTTTTTCCCTTGATTTATGCTTTGAGTAGGATTTGTTCTATCATACTTTAATCGTGAGGCAGTATGCTAGCAACGTTGCACTTAAATAAGAAGAAAAAAAAATTGTTGGATGAGACACTTTCTTTTTTTTTTTTGGTCGAATGGATGAGACGCTTTGCGAGAATGACAATGGAACAGAGTATACTTTCCGAAGTTGTCAGGTTTAAGGGGGAGTATACTTACACGGGCAACATATTCCGATGGGAATAGTCGCAAAATTCCTCGTAAGATTTGCACTTTTGACATCTATAATCTTTAGATCTTAGAATTTTTTTTCGCTTCCATAACAACTTGGATTGTCATAACCCAACTTCATTTACCCGGAACAATAAACTCTCCCCTAAAGGAGGGTGGGTCGGTGAGGCGAGGGGCTCAGCAGCGAGGGACACAGGAGATGGGCGTCGGGCGATTCCATTGTTGTAAATCTACCATATGTCGACACGGCATGTCCCACCTCTTTCGCTTGGAACTAGGAATCATAATGGTGCTGGGCCCGGTGAACACGACACAAAGCCCAACAAATAGGGCCCACCTCCACGATTCACTCCCATCATTGGTCAAAGCTTGACCTCTCTAGCACCAAAGGTCTTGCAAATATGAGGCCGGCCCATAATACCACATGAAATTGGTAGTGAAAGTGATTTATTTAATTTATTTTTTTTTTTTGTGAAAAAAACATGTGATGAAAGAAGAATTTTTAACTATGGATGCTCTTCAAATTCATAAATATAGAAAACTTCATTGAGCATTTCCATTTTTCAATTTTTTTTCCTCATAAAAACTAATAAAAGATGCGAACCTTCTCGAGGGGGTAGCCTCCAAATAACGCTAAGCGGATGCATTTTGATTGCAAGTTGCAACCTCTTTGGGTTTTAGGTGGTTGGTCTATTTCGAGAGTTCTAGAAGACGCATTCATTGGATTGGCTTTGGGTCCTTCCTTTTTCCTCGGGTGGGCATACATGCAACGGATAGAGAATGGGTCGGATTAAGCGCTCCGATTGTACGACCCGGCCAACTCGGTTTCTTTTGTAACGTTTCGAAGGTGGAAGTGTTTGTGAAGATCTTATGTGCAAACGAAGAGATGACAATTTGTTTTCAGCACCCGTGACAAAAGCTCAGCTTGCGATGCACCAAAATTTTGGCCATTCATCAAGATCATTCACTTAAAGAGAAGCTTGGTAAGCCCACAAAAGTTTCTTAGTCATATGATGGTGGGTAATGGATGGATTGATGGGACATTTGCTTGAGAATGGCCCATTTTTCCAAGCCCATCAAAGAAGATCACTCTTCATCCCACTTCTGAATCTCTTTTTAAGAAGTTGAGTTTCTTAATCCAAAACAGCTTTTGAGGTTAGTGTAGGGATTAGATCTGAGTCGAGTCATACTATTCAACCACCCTAAGCTATTTCAGCTTGATTTCGTATAGATTACTCGAAGACTGGCTCGATCTTTTGTCCGGTTCGATTGGAATTCAGGTGGCTCGAACTTGAAATTACTTGATTTGTGCGGCTCTCGAATCTAGTCGAGCAATTAATTCTACATATATTACTGACGATTAGTTCAGGCTGAGCCTTTTTTTTTTCCTGATTTGTAATTAAAAAGAAAAGGAAAAGAAAATAAACAGCCCAATTCAACCTCTAATTAATTTGATATTGCGTTTGCCCAAGTTCAACGTATCGTAATTATTACATGTGTATACTAAGTGCTTTGGACGAGCTGACACAAGGTGGGATTTAATTAATATTGTGGATCCAACTTGGACAGGAAGTCATTTTGTTCGGATAATGAATGATGTCGTGTCATCCCGAACGCTGTTCGTCATTTGCTTCTCTGGTGAATAATGAACATTATCCCGAGCTTTGACTCTCGGCTGCGGCTCGAAAATGCACGCAAATAGATTTCATGTAAGCCGGACATTTTCACAAAGAAGATTTATGCACACATTAATTCTTCCAATCATTTAAAGTCATGTAGAATCAAAATGTCTAATGAGTATGGGTTTTTTTATATATATAAGTTAAAAGATATTTCCTTGGACCGTCAGCACATTCATTTGTTTGAAGTGCCTATTTGAATTTCGACTCGCGCATTACTTGATTCATAGGATTAATTTGGTATCTCGAAGGGTCGGAGCATTAAATTCCTAAAGGCAGCTTCTTTCGGCATATGGATATAATATATGCACTTGTTATATAAGTCATGAAAAATTGGACTAAGTGACCAGATCTCATAGGGAAATTTGCCGTCGTCAGCTGGGTACCCGCTTCGATGAAAGTTAGGAAATTCTCCACGAAAGTCAAGGAAGAAGGTCGACTAAAAATTTCGAAAAGGCCAAGTTGAACGAATATCAAAGTAAAAAAATAAAATAAAAAATGAGATGAAGATAGATTTATTAAAACCCGGCTTTGAAAGGGCATGCAAATTATGATCAACGGTGATTCATGGCGATTATCTCGTGTTTATATATTTGTTGCTAAGGTTACTCGCCTCAAAACACGCTTAAAACAGACCAAGCGAGTGGAACAAGTGAGGAGAGAATTACCAAAAAACTCATAAACCTTTTGTAATTAAATCAATTCAGTCTATTTGGCTGATGGTGTTGACATGACGACTTCAGCACTGATTCGGGCTGATTTTTCAATAACACTTTAATATTTTTGAATTATATATATTTAATAATTTTTTCAGTCTTTTCAATTTTTATTTTTTGTTTGGGCCGACAATCGAGCTGTTGCCAACGACTAGCAATGAACGCGATACTTGACACAATTACAAAAGATTTAGTATTGAATTAATAAAAAAAATTGAATTTACATAATTACAATAAATTTAATACAAATATATATATATTTTTTATAAATTTCCGTTTGGTTGAGTGGTCAAGTCGAAAATTACGAGTTCCATTCCTCGGTCAAAACCCACTTTAAAAGCCCAACTTTTGAGGTTCGAAACATGAGCTCAACGACCTTCGACGTATCCACATGTGGGGATTAGTACAGTTACAAAATCCTTTCATCGCGATATCATACGGAGCCCTTTATTTTTCAGATTGCGACCTTCTGAATTTCTTCCTCCGTAAACGCTCCAGAAAAGGGCTTTAGTGACCGCACAACTCCGTCAATTACTATTACGAAGGGCAGATACGATCTAGAATGTGGCCATCATTAGGGTTTGGGAAGAGGACGACCAGAAAGAAGGAGATGATATGGTCATCTCATCGGCTCCACTCGAATATAGAATAGCCCTGCACAAGGACGCAAGATGGATGCATGGTAAAGTCTCGACCAGCTTGGGATCTCAGATTGTTTTGTTCATTTTTTCTTCGTTACAATGAAAGATGTGAAGCATTCAAACCTCAAACCTACCAGTAAACTACATGAACACTTGCTTTTTCTTTTCTTTTTTTAACTCGGCACCGACTGACATGTTTGCTAGCAAAAGGAGAAGAGAGAGAGAGAGAGAGAGACGTCAACTTCTCTGCCTTTCGTTTAGCTAAAGCCAACTCAATGAAAAGTTGGAAAGGGCCCCCCCCCCATCCTTATCCACTTTACAAAGAGAGAGAGAAACGGAGAATTCGAGTTTTTGAATTGGGATGTGAATTTGTACATGTTGTGATAAGCATCATCGTCTTCCTTCGCCCCGACATCCCTCGTGGCTGGTACATGAACATGGCTCTCTCTCTCTCTCTCTCTCTCTCTCTCTCTCTCTCTATATATATAAAGCTATTATGAAACCATGGGAGCCACCTGATCCCACAACCAGACAACCCCAGTTTTCCTCATTTTTCTGTTTCTGCCCACCCCTGGTTTGGTTTTTTTTATGCTCAGAGCTGAGATGCTCGCTCACGTATTCTCCTGTTAATATATAGACAAAGGGGTCGGGTCTGTTTACCCTGCGACGTGGTGATGAGGATTGATCCTCCGTTAAAGTAACCTCTTTTTTTTTTCTCGCTTTTCTTCCTTTGCTACAGTATCCTGTTTGGGTTCCTTGCAGCACACCATGACGACCATGGTTGATCTTTCGACTTTTCAATCATAGTTAAAGGGGGAGTTTGAGTCCGAACCAATCAACATATTTAATTGAATTGATATTCACAAAAAAAAAAAAAAAAAAACTTAAGCCGAACACAGAACACGTGGGTGAATCACAATCCGAAGCAGAGAATATCGTGAAATCAACGGAGCCACGCTCTTTTTCCCCGGGGGGGGGGGGCGCCAAAGAACGATGTGTCGTCGCGGGAGAGCTGGGACAAAGCGCGATCCTTGACAGACTTGCAGCATGGCTGTGGGACTCGTATCCAAATGATCACTACACGGTGCGGTTACTCGGGCTACTCCCATCACCACTGAACAGTACAGTGGGACATCCATCCATCCAACCAACCGGGGACTAAAAAGAGGGGTGAAGGTCCTACGAAGACCTTCTTTTGCCCGATCTGAACGCCACGCTCATCACCTGCTAGCGTTAGCATTAGCAAGTGGGGGGGTTAGCATAGCATTACGCACTTCGAAACGCCTTTTTTTTCTTTTCGGGATAAAAAGCAGGTGAAAGAGAAAAAGAAAGGCATGACAAAAAGTCTCCGAGTCCGTCTTTCTTTTATTCACTGTCACTCAAAATTCGTCTCAACTTTGACTAATAATAACAATAATAAACTCCATCCTCTGAAACCCGACAAAAAAGATGAACGTTGATGCCCCCTCAAAAACTCTAGCAAACCTCATAGAGGCCCGCTAACTATAATCTTATCCGTTTCGTCCATAGCATAGCAGGACCGAAATCTGCTTCCCGAAAGCACATTAAGAGGTTCATTGAGGTCGCATCGATGGCGAGCATCTCGCGCGTGCGTGCCCGATCCCCTTTGCGGTCCTCAGACCGTGACGTCTTTGGTTCAGCGAGGAACGCCGCCTTGGTGTGTTGTTTTTCTGTTTCCCATAACGTTAAAACGGTGGTCCGACTTTCACTTTCGGCAAAGCAAACCTTATCCTTTTTTCTTAGGGCCGTGGTGGTTGTCCAAGTGCCCCACTCTCGGCTTCTCTATTATCCGGTTCTCTTGCTTTTTTCAGCTTTGTTTTATTATTATTATTATTATTATGGGCAACTAGAATGTGGGGGCCACTCTGAATGTGCAAAGATGAGATAGATAAAGATAGAGAGAGCGAGACGCCTCAGACCAATAAATTGGCACTACCCAAACATCGCTATTTGCCTGACCGATGAACGATGTGACGCACCCCGAAATTTTTTGAATAAAGGGTGTCACTACCCACTGTACTGTAGGTTTCTAGGCCATGAGGAGGAGATGGGTAGGATCCGGAATCCTGGATTATACATGCATGTAATCTTTGGTCATCGATGTGAGATTTTATCTGATTACTACTAAAGCCCGTTTGATTCGACATTACAGATAAACCTTTAGGCTGTAAAGTATTTTGGGTAAATATAAACGTTATTTGGTTTATTTTTTTTTTTTTTTGCTTGTTTTGACCAAATGTACTTACATTTCAAATGCACTCTAAATTTCTTTAGCCCGAAGAGGTACTTTGTGCTAAGACACTTTTGTGAAATGTAACTAACTTTTATTTATTTATTTTAACTTTTTCATCTTCATTATCCCAGCCCACCGCCGGCCGCCATTCGCTATTTTTTCTTTAATTTAAAAAGTACAAATACTTTGCAAAGTTTATTTTTCACCAAACAGTATTTACGTTGATATGTTTTTAAAATACACTTTATCAAACATTACTTATATTTTGCAAAGGGCCATTAACTCAAAGTACCTTAACCAAATACTGAACTAAATAGGACATCAACCATTCTAAAAGTATACATTATTATATCAACATGCGATTTAATATTTAATTATTTTATCAATTTATCTCACACTAAAATGGTCTTATTACCTAGTGACAAGGGTGAAATATTTAATTTTTGAGAAGCAAATGAATCCTGAAAGGGTTTGAACTCAAGACCTTTTACTATGATATCATGTGATATTTTTTTTTTTTGTAATCAATGACAATTGCTTTAAAAAGTTAAGATTTTGAGTAAATGTGGATCCAATTGGATATGTTAACGAGTTCGAACTTGAGCTCCCTCTTAGCAACTTGAGATTTATCGCACACCGAATCAGGATGATCAAACAGAAATCAAGAAAAATTGAATGACGCATAATTTACTCAGGTTCACCCTAGAATAGGGCTACGCCTGTAAAGAGATCTCACTATGATGTTTAGATTTACAACACATAACTCGTTATAATAATTAGCAAAAAAACGAGCAAAAAATATATGTCCTAAACGGGTCAAAAACCTAAACTTAACCAAAACCTTTTTAATCCCACAACATATAGGTTAACTTAAAATAAAGCTCAAACTCGTTGTTATTTCGGGATCTCGCTTGCTGACTGGGCAGCGGGACACCCGTGTCGAGAGTGCTGCCCCCGAACCCTCACATTTCACGCGCATGGATCACATGTCGTCGAATAACACTTCAGTTCTCTCTAAACTCACGTCGATATGTTTGGTGTGAGAAACAAGGGTCCCCAAAGTATTTCCCTACTCTAACAAAGGTATCATACTTCTATTGCGCACTCTTAACAAACGAGATTTCTGATAACATGTAAGATTTGATGAGACCACGCTAACTAATTTAAAAGCTTAAGTTGCTTGACGAATAAATGATTTAAAATTTTACATGGTGTTATTCTCGCTAATGATTAGTCTGCTCTGTTTGCCTAATGTTAACCATTGAATTTATTTATTTATTAAGTTCGACATCTTCTAATTCCCCGATACCATAAAAGATTTTATGAAATCACTATTATCAACGGTATTAAAAGCTTAAGGTGCGCATGAAATCACTTCAGAATTTTCATTTCTCTGCCAGAAGTCGATCTAGTTGGGAAATTTGTTCGATAAAATCTTATCCGAAGCAAAAATGTGTTTGGTAAAACAATTGACTTATGGTGAAATTTTATACTTCAGCAAAATTTTTGGCCAACTTAGAGAAGTAAATTTTTTTTACTTCTCCGACTCCAGAAGTCATTCTTGTGGCGACCGCCGATTGCCGCTTGTCGCCGCCGGTCGCCGCTGTCGCCGCCGCCGAACATTTTTTTGTATATAATGTTTGGAAAATAGAAATTTCTAATCATTACCAAATAAGTTTCTATGATTAGAATTCAATCTGGTCAATAAGTAGAAAAATCAACTTCTACTTTTGAAGAGAAGTTGAAAAATTAATTTCTTGTCAGAAATCAATTTTCCTGCCAGAAGTGTTTTCATGCGCACCCTTGACTGACGGGACGAGATGGGAAATCTATCCATGCTCGTTTACTGAGTCTAACTCTTAGTATTTAACTCAAGGATTTCCTAGTGGAATTTTCCCTTCTTTGTCCTGTGTGACGTCTCCTTCCTTCATCCCAACCACGAGTAAAATCCGAAGGTTGTGGGGCTACGTGGAATTTTCCTCCTTTGTCATTTGTTCTTTGGCGTTTTGAAGAGCTCCGGGCGGAAGGAAGGAGATGCCTAACATCTTTGGCTTCATGAACTGAGGGCAAACCCTACAGAAAGCCTTAGCTTATGTATAGCCTTTGTTTTGCCTTAATCCTCTCCAGTCGTAGTCCATCGCCCCGCGATAACTCTCGGCAGGGTCACGTCGTCTTCTAGCGGGGTTCCCATAATAGTACCAGGTGCTACTAATACAGCACCAGTTTTCTTTTATCCCTTTACCCGCACAAGTTGCCACCCCCCGCCCAGAAAGTATTGAGTGGGCCGGGGCTAACATATGGCGATGCCTGAGCAGACACCTGTTCTCTCGTGATTGACAGAAGAGAGAGAGACGGAAGGAGTCGAAACGACAGGTGTCCATTTATGATTGATTAGAGCACATGGACACGTGTTGGTTCAGGTCCACTAAATATTCCCCCTCCTCTTCTCTCTCTCTCTCTCTTTCCAAATTCTCAACTTTTTCCCGTCCTATCTTAGACTATTGCATGCCCTTTATCATAGAGCGAGAATCCGATCTTTGTATCTATAATGCTAGCCTCTCCACTTCCACTTCCACTTCCACTTCCTTACATAAATCTCAACTTCGAAAGGACAATTTTTTTTTTTTGGCCAGCTGGGAGGCTCAGAGAGGACGTCGATGGGTTGGATAACCTTCTCTTTTTCTCCATCTTTGACTATTGTCACACACGGTTGTCATTATCCCCTCCCTCCCCCACTCCTCAATTCGACACCTATGAAACCTCCCACAAATCCTCCGCACTTCAAGTCTCTTTCCATGAACAATTTCTTACGTAATCTGCCTATTTTGTTAATTTCCAAAATCCCAGAGTGCAACAGTGAAAAAAAAGAAGAAGCTAGCTCATCCCCCCGATCCGACTCTCACTCAGATTCTCAAAATCCAATCTTTCGCCCGCTTTGCCGTAGGCTCCCAACAAATGGGCACTTTCGCTAACGAATTGATCCAGACAAATCAGTGCCGCAAATTCTAAACCCGGAAGATTTTTCGGATCAACTCCAGGATATTATCTTAGATATTTATGTCATTGTTGGGTGACCAACTTGAAGCGAGCCGTATTTGAATTTCACCTCCAATTCATTATATTCTCTAGTCTTTAGTTCCGCTCTCTCGGTGGGTGGTCCTTGATCATTATCTAGGGTCCCCCAAAATTATGATCCCCTGCGGTTGTGTTCGCACCTGCAAATAAACAGGGGGCAAAAAAAAGCATAGATAAACGAGTCAGATAAATCACATAATAAAAGGAATGTTAAAAAAAAAAAGGGGTGTCATAAATTGATGGGGCAAAGAAAAAGGGAAAGCATTTAAAAGGAAAAGAACGAAAATTCAATATAAAAAAAAAGAATATTGAGAGAAAAAGGGAAAATTCAAACGCAGATGAACGGAAGAAAAAGTAGAAGGGCAGACTAGGAAAAAGGAGATGGAATGTTGAACGACACGATGAATCGAGAACGCTCCCACCAGACGCAGCGAAGCTGAAATCGGGTAAAAGTGTCGTCGACGACGACGACGACGACGGCGGATTTGGAGTTTTGGACTAGTCGGAACCGGAAAGATGCAGAGACTGAGGGATGGAATTGGTCAGTTAAGGTCTCGTTTTTAGGTCCCGACTGATTCAGGCGGTGATTCATCACAGATTCGGTGTCCAAAATCCGATTGAATTAGCCGAGAGAAGTCTGGATTGATATTATATTTTTCCTTATTTACACAATCGTATATTCAGTTTTTAGATATCCTGCCTCCGATCTGCAGCGGTCACGGTCACCGGAGAACACAAAAACCTCCGTCCGCCGCCGGATCCGCCGGAGCTCAGATCTGCGCCGTTGGAATCTCCTTCCTCCGATGAGCTTCCTCACGATCTCTACTGAGTTGTGGTGTGGATCCGGAGTCATATCGGACAAAATCAGCTCAAAAATTCACCGCAGGCTTTTACGAGTGCTCCT
Organism: Rhodomyrtus tomentosa; assembly: GCA_028455895.1. Classification (NCBI taxonomy): domain Eukaryota; kingdom Viridiplantae; phylum Streptophyta; class Magnoliopsida; order Myrtales; family Myrtaceae; genus Rhodomyrtus; species Rhodomyrtus tomentosa. The sequence goes on from JAPCWY010000004.1 coordinate 42,744,164, forward strand.
CCGCCTTGGACATGACCGACAGCCGGCTTGGACGAGGCTGGAACGCGGCCCTCCGCCTCTGCTGGTGCGACGACGGCCTGATCAGAGCGGCCAGCGCTCTCCGCACCAGGTCGCCCTCGACGCCCCGGATCCTCACCAGCGAGTTCGTCATCGCTGACCTCCTCGCGTTCAGACGGTTCGGCGCGTAGCCGACGCTCGCGCCCGGGGATCCGCAGCTCTTGTGCAGGCTGCAGCGGAACGAGCCGGGATGCGTCGTCGGCGAGCACATACAGGTCCTCCGCGGCGCCGGCTTCTGGCTGCTCGACCGGACGAACTGGCCGCCGCTGCCGCGCTGCGTGACGGAGATCGACCGGTTCGGCGAGGTCGGGCGGTCGAGGGCGAAGCGGATGGAAGGTGAGGGCTGCGCGGGGGAGTGGAGGTTGACGCGCGTCGGGGAGGCGGATCTGTGGAAGAAGGAGGTGGCGGTGGCCGCGGAGGAGCGGGATGCGAAGGTGGAAGAGGAGGAGGAAGCGAAGGACGAGGCGGAGGAGGACGGCGGTGCGTGGAAGCGACCGGAGGGGGAGAGGGAGCGGAGCACTGGCCCCCTCGGCCCCGGGCATGTGCTTCTTCTGGTGGTCGCCGCCATTTTACTGTTGCAGTAGAGAGAGAAAGTGAAGTTCCCTTTTTTTTTTGGGTTGGGGGGGTGGGGGGGAGAAGAAAGAATTTTTTTCAAAGAGGGGGTTTGGGTGGTAAGTTCGGCAAACCTCGCTTCACTCGAGCTATGTATTTATAGGGACGTCGGGACGGGAGGGGCGAGAAGATGTTGCGGATTTATCGCGATATTTTCGCGCAACGGATGTGGTATTTTGGTTTTTGCAGTGGAGACCCCTGGGATATAATCTATTTGCGAGCCAATCGTGCAAAATATGTTATCTGTTGGGTCCTATGAGCATTTAATATATTTTCGGCTTGAGAAGGAGGATTGGCGCTGGGGCTTGTTAAAGTAGAATTGAAAATGATTTGGCCACGAATTTTACTTCTCCGTGTTGGGCTCGAAATTAGGCGCTCTTTCTTTTTCCAATATTGAACCTACCTAAACGAATCGAAATAACATTTCTATTCCATTTAAGTTAGACAAATATTAGGACGAGACATGCGTAATTTTTCTTTGAAGGGAATTTTCTCCACGGAGAATTAAAACTGATAGCAAAGCTTTCGAAGCCCTTGTCTAGCGCAACGAATTCTTTGAAATTCGACAGGAACTAACTTAACGGTAAATACAAACTTTTTTTTTGAATCAATACAGTTCTTATCCCTTAGATAGATATTCAGATATTCAATTGTAGACATTAATTAATGAAGGAATAACGTGCCAATTAGTGGGAACCCTCCAATCTTTTAGTAAAATCATCATCAAATCATTGAGGATGGTGAATTACTTGTCCAAATCAGCTGCATCCCTCCATGCAGTTGGGGGTTCGTGCATAGGAATGCAACGCATTAAAAAGACGACCAAAACAGAGAAAATCCAAATGCAAAGAAGGGGAGAGATGGGGGGGCGATTTGGGAAAAAAGGGGGGGGGGGGGCATGGCTGCAAAGAGAGAGCGGTTGAGAATGTAAGTGAGGGGGTAGAATCGTAACCTAACCGCGACCCGAAAAAAGATGGCGAAGATCGCAAATTGGTGGAGGGGAGGTGGGGCGTGTGGGTGTGGGGAATCCAATCCTAGTCCTCCCCCGGAATTTGAAAAATCCAGGGGCTGCTTACCAAAATCCTAAAAACAAAAAACAAAAAAACTATATAAAAACAATTACAAAGTAAAAAGAAAATGAAAATGAAAATGGGGGCTCATGAGTCGTGACCACTGACCACCAGATTCTTCAGGGGTGACCCGCCACTTCCGCTGTCTCCCACTCAAGACCACCCCACCCCACCCCACCAGCACCCTTCCGTTCCGTTAGCCGTTACGCTGACCCGAATCCCTCGTCGCGCATCCAATTTCGCGACACTTGATGATGCATCACGGCCGACTTCGATTGTACGTACGTGTGTCGTGCTCCTTGGAGCGTTTCGAATAGCTCCCTTTGGTCCCCCTCCAATCGATCGCCTCCATTCGATTCGGTGCGTATCGTTTAGATCGATTGTGGGGTTGCCGACGAGGGTGCGTTTCCCAAAAACTCGAAAGGATTTTTCAGCTTCTGTCGTGGACTAGGGTCGTACTAGAGATTTGTGCCGTGGGAGCATTTCTCTTTGGTGGTGGTGGTGTCGTCGTCACAAAAGGTGGTGATTTGGTCATTGTGCAAGTCCCATCGACTGATCACACCTCATCTACTTTCGATCCGTTTAAATTTGTTGAGTTTGATTGAACTCGTTCTTAATTTCAAAGACCATTGCGATGCCATCTTATTCAGAAAGCTGAATATGTTATGCGCCCGATAGTATGTATATCGTGACATCCGTCAAAATTGAGAAATTAATAAGATAACATGCCTTTTGTCTTATGAGGGAATCACATAGGAAATTAATGTAATTTTCCTCATCTAAAAAGAGTTTCAACTCATGGAAAGTCCGACATTCTCAACATCTAGACCATCCAATTTGAAAGAAACATCCTCCGCAAAAGCTTGCTATATATTACCCTTACTTAAAATGTAAGTATCGATTTACATGGCCAACCTAACCACATTGGCTTGTTGAGAATCTCTCTCTCCCTCCCTCTCTCGTCGACATAGAGGATAGGTCACATACCATTCGACTCGCTAATCTTATTCTTAATCAAACGAGAAGGCGCGCAATGTGAAAAATTAAACAAATAGATAACCCCAGATCCCTTCTTTTTTTTTCCCCTTTCCAAACTTGACAATCAAGTCGAGGGCAGATCCCAAATTTCGTTCATCGTCGAGAGAGAAACGGATCAATTAGTAACCTTTTCCGCGCTTTTTCACTCAAGTTTTAACCTGGACACCATCAAAGAAGTCACGCACAACCTTTGCATCGGTCTAAGAGAGAGGACAGATGCAAGGTGTCGACGAGGGGCAATTAGGGAATGGAGATGGGAAGTGGGAACATGATGTTTTCTTCTAGATGTGGCTGAATACAAAGAAGTCAAGGCGATGCTTCGTCAGAAACCAGTCGGATGGCTACGAATTTTGGAAGACTCTGCCTTTTTATCTTCAAAACCATGCTAAGTTCTTGCATTGGGTCAATTGGTCAAAATGAGACATAGCCCGCCAATTTTAGTGGCGCCTTCTAGGAGCGAGGACGTTGGACCCCCTCCCCAATTTATTAGGAAGATGGAGAAAAATCAAGATTGGAATCGACCCTAAAACGTGTACGTGCATAAATATATATATATATATATATATATATATATATATATCTTTATCACCCTCGCTTTGATTTGTCTACTAGAGGGCCAATCTATTCTTAGCTTTACCCTTCCTTTTCTTGTGTTTGGGTATATTTGATTTTCTTATGTTAATTATCTTTTTCTTTTTTTTTTTAGGTTTTTGGTACCACATGAGAGTTTGGAAAGGGCGGCAAAAGAGATCTCTATTGCCCTTTTGAAGATCTTCTCATTTCTTCTTTTCAATGAAGGTAGGTTTTGATGGGCACCTCATTTATCGCTATCTCCAAATTGAATTCTAAGGCTGCATTTGGAAACGTTTATGTTCTTGGGCACAGTTTTTAAACAAAAATAATTTTTTTTTGTGTTTCTGTTCTCGGCTACGATTTCTAAAAACATAAACGCGTATGGTAAGTAAAAAAAATACTTTTTTTCGCCACGTCCACCGTTGAACATTGGTGACGGCGACCGACAACGGAGGACGGAGGTGGCAGCAATGATCAACGGCGGTCGGCGGACGGGAAGCGGTGGTGGCGGGTGATCGGCGACAGGCGGCTATCGGTGTCGACGGTCGCTGGCTACGGTGGTCGGCGGATGGTAGCAGCGTCGACGACAGTGAATGGTGGTTCCAAAATTATTCCAAAACCCAAAAATAATTTTTTTTTGTTTCTTCAAAAGTGTTCCCTGACATAAAAATATTCCACAGAATACTTTTGGAACGTTTTTAAACCATACGCGTTTCTGTTCCAATGGTGTTCTGTTCCAAAAGTGTTTCGGAAACACCCTTAGAATAGAAACAATTTCCCTAGAGCGTTACCAAACGTAGCCTAATCCTCGTGCTTTCGTCATGCACCTCGATTGTCTTATTGACCTAAGTTGCGCACCGTGATTAGCGAATCCCGGCCGTGGAGAATGATGCTCAATTGGAGCAATGCACAAACTGTCTTGAGTTCCCTCTTAATTCTAGAAAATTTTGAAGAACCGGTCCAAATCTCGCCATTCCACCCCAATCGATCATTTATGGAGTTGATCATTTGTGTCGTCGAGTTTTACTAACTTAAAATGAAAAGACGGTGATACAATACTTCACATGCAATGACTGATTGGCAACTAATTACCGAGCTTACAAGCAAGCGCGAGCTTTGTTAACAAGAGTAAATGCAATTATATCGATCGTTAGGGTCCAAGACATTCTATGTTCTTACATGAAGAGACCCAAAAAAAAAAAAAAATTGTCCAAAAGACTACACACTTTAACTTCGTGAATACGAAAGGAAATTTAACTGAGTTCGGAGCCAGAGGGAGAAGGGCTGGGTCCGCTCGCAACTCATCCCTTAAACCTTGATTTGACTATTGGTCATCTTACTAATTAATCCGTAACAATTTCGAATGCTTCCCGAGCCATCTTGAGCATCACAATGCATGCCTCGGTGAAAATAACTTGCCTGGCAAGAGGCTAGTGTGCTTTTGATCTTTGGCGTAACTCGTCATATTACGTATGACAATTTGGCGATTAGCACGACTACCATTTGGGAAGATTCCGCCTTTTCCTTCCGAACCATGCGAAGTTCTTTGCACTGGGTCAATTGGTCAAAATGTGATGTGGCCCGCCAATTTTAGTGGCGCCTTCTAGTGGCAACGACATTGGGAGATTGGACCCCTCCCCAGCTTAATAGGAAGAGAGAAAAATCAAGGGTGGAATCAACCCTAAAACGTGTGTGTGCCTATGTCTTTATCACCCTATGCAGCTTTATCTCCCCGTTTTCTTTTGTGGGTATCAATAATTATCTTTCTTTGAATTTTTTTGGGTGCCGCATGAGAGTTGGAAAGGGTGGCAAGAGTGATCTCAATTGCCCTTTGAAGATCCTCTCTTTTCTTCTTTTTGATGAAGATTCTTGCGCTAGAAGGCTTTGATGTGCACCACATTTATCACTGCCGTCGGTTTGAATCCTATTTTTCGTATCTTCGTTATCCACCTCGATTGCTTCGTTGACTGGGATAGCGCATGGTCGCCGCCATAGAGAATGATGTTCAATTGGAGCAATGTGCAAACTATCTTGAGTTACCTCTTAATTTCTAGAAGATTTCAAAGAACTCCTACAAAACAACCTCCTTCCCAAAAAGTCGAGAGAATTTTTGTTCCAAATCCCCGTTCCAATATCGACCACTTATGTATTTCACTAACTTAAAAAGAAAGTACAGGGATACAATACTTCACACATGATAATCGATTTGGCGGCTAACTTCCAAGCTTATAAGAACGCGCGAGCCTTATTAGCAAGAGTAAATTCAATTATATAGATCACTATGGGCGAGTCCAAGACATTCCATGTTCTTACGCGAAGAGATCCCGACTTTTGATAGTCCAAAAGACTCCTCACTTTTACTTTGTGAATACGAAAGGAACGTTAACTGAGTTTGGAGTCAAAGGGAGAAGGATTGGGTCCATTGGCAACTCACCCCAAAGGCCTTCTTGATTTGAACTTCTTCATTTCATCCCTTAAAAGATTGATTTGACTATTGGTCAACTTACGAAATAGAAAATATTGGTTCGTACCAAATTATCTTGCTTCCCAAGCCATCTTGAGCATTACGATGCATGCCTCGGCGAAAAAATATCGCACGGCAAGAGACTAGTGTGCTTTGATCTCGGCCTAATTTATTTATTATTGTAGATGAAAATTTGGTGATTGGTACGACTACCATTTTTGCTTGTAACCGAAGATTCCAGCCCATCGAATAAGATTTAATCATTCCCAAATCTCTAGATTTGGAGAGCGTATGCTAGAGTGCTCACCAAAATCCACCAAACTGTGTCGTGTACCCACCCCAAACCCCTGGGATTAGAGGAGATGATGGATGTTGGATGAATCGAGAGAGTGATAAATTCCATGATTAATTGTGAATTCCTAAGTTTTCAACACTTTTACATAAAGTGCACGTTATTGCAAAGAGTCCCCAATCTGACAATGGAAGGCTTCTCCGTAACAAACATGAAAGCAGCAACTATGTTGTCATAGAAAAATTATTCAAAAAGTCCTGAACCTATTATACGACTGCTAATTCGATCCCAAGCTTTTTAATTGTGCTAATTTAGTCATAAACTTTTTCACAATTTATCAGTTCAATCCTAAACCCTTTAACGAATTGCCAATCTAGTTTATCTGACTAACTTTGATTAGAAATCGCTGACATGATAGTTTAGTTACCTGCCCTCCACCGTCCTATGTGGCGTAGCGGGTTTCTTTTTAAAAAAATTTCAAATTATGTATTATTATTATTATTATTATTATTACTACTACTACTACTACTACTACTTTCTTTCTTCACAGTTGGCTAGCGAGCCTAGCCAACGGCCGCACCACGTCAATGATTGCCGACAAAAATTGGCCGAAAGGATTACATTGGTAGTTCGTTAAAAGGCTGATTCTCTAATTCTTAACAAATTCCTGGAATTATTCATGTATTAGGTCAAACAAAGAGGGCATTCGTAAAAGCAAACGAAGAGTTTCCTCACGCTCGATTCCTTCTCTTAAAAAGCGAAAACGTGGGCTGCTAAAAAAAAAAAAAAGAGAGGTGTAAAAAATAGTTTTTTTTTCTATGGACAATGGGGTGAGGTGTTGCCACATAATTAGAGAATTCATTTAGAGAGAAAAAGGACAAAATTAGGTCAAATCCTAGTTAAATCCATGTCATATGCCACACTTTATTCTCTGCTCAGTGAAATAATAATAAAAAAAACATTCTGAATATTTGGAAATAAAAATGAAAAAGAAAAGAAAATACCTGAAAATGCAAAAGCATTTATGGTCTATTATAATGTTTTGAGAGTACTTCTTTCTTTAATGCCACCGAGTTGTGCAATGGATGTCATAAGGCGTGCGACATTTGAAAGATAAAAGGATGTACCATGTTTTATGTCATATTTCCGCCGACCAAATTAAGCCTTTTAATTAAAAATTGCACATGCGAAAAAAGCACGATGTAAAGAAGTAGAGAGGAGAAAACTCTTCAAAGAAAACCTATATTTTTAGTTATCGGTTCGGTAATACTTTGATGGCCCGTAAATAAACTAGACGGGGAAAATTCTTCATGTTATGTAAATATCATGCACGAGATTCATAGCACAAGCCAAATGACTAATATGAATATGAATATGAATATTTGATCGACCACCAAGATCAATAAACACAAAAAAAGACCAAATTTTTTCAAACCATAGAATAGGATACTGATAAAGATGTTGTGGTTACCCGTAATAATTAACAAAGAGTGATTTTGGCATATACCGTCGGTACAAAGATAATATTCTACAGATGGCCATATCCGCCCTTTCTTTGATGGTTAGCAGTGAGAGATTTGGTAGTAATCACTGGTGAATAAGATCTCTTGTATAAAAGCTTTCTTTACCGCGATGTGTGCTGTAATTTTCTTTAATCAACAATAATTTCTTTAAGGAAAAAAGAAGAGAAAAGAGTTATCCATGACAAAGAGGCTCATCCATTATTGTTGGAAAGGAAGTTGGGAATGGGCCTACGCAGCCCATGTGGTCGCAAATGGGCCAGCAGCCATCTACATAAGGCATTTGCTGTTCTCATATTATCGAGACACCGCGAATTTTCTGTCCATGCAAATCGATTAAGAGAATTAAGGGCGCATTTATTTTGAAGAAAAAATCATGATAAAAGAAAATAATTTCCAAGAAATCATTTTTATAATTTGTTTTTTCTTTTGAGGTTAGGGAATTTTTCCTTATTTTAAGTATTCATATTTATTTCAATCGTAAATGATTTTTCATTAAATAATCATTTTCAACAAACTAAACACGTGAAATTTCAAAAAATCATTTAACGAAAAATTATTCCACTCAAACAAACGATTGTTTTGTTTTCATAGCCATTGCTTTATTCAAGGCGAACTTGTCTGCCAAAGCTGAATTGAGACCGGAACATAAAGTGGCCCAAAACTAAGGGTCGGCAAGAATCTTCCTAGTTTTCAGGCAAGCCAAACGAAACGCGTTTTCCGAATATTCGTCAGTGTTTGACCAAATAGATATATTCGTCAGTGGACAATATTTTATTTCTCTATTGCAAAATTTATTCTAAATAGTCAAATCGTCATTTATATATTTTAAGGCTTAAAGTGCAAATGGACCGTCACTACAAAACGTTGACTTAGATTAGAAGAGCTGGACATATTCCAAATCAATCGTCGGCACAACTATTTGGGTCCGCTATGATGCAGTTCTAACTTTCTAAGGATGGTCGATAATTGACACCTAGAGTTAGATGAGTTCTTAGATATTTTAAGCGCTTCATTGACGCAGTCACGCGAATGTATTTATATATTTTAATGTAGGAATATAAAACCTGGAGGATCTATCTCAACCCCCGGTTAATGTCACTAAAAACCCTAAACTATGATACGACAAGCCAAACATTTTATTGTGTTGCTAAAACCAGCAAATATATACCAGCGTGATAGAAAATAAAAATTATCACACCCGTGCAAGTTTGAGAATATTGGTTCATGACAGGAAAAGTTTAGGAGTCTTTTTTTTTTTCCGTAGATATATGGACTTTTTTTTAACACCAATACAAGTTCGGCTTGGCGACGTCAAAAAAAAACTTTAGGGAATTGATGTTATGATGGGCATAAATTCGGGTTTTTAGCAGTATATTTCCATTTTGACCGAGAAAAGAGAGAGATCAGAGTAAAGAAATGCTTTTATTATTATTATTATTATTACTATTAGGGGCTTTAATCGGTCAAGAAATCACTCAAATCAGTTCCAGTCCATGTGGTTCTTGGTCAACTAACGTAATTGACTTCCACAAGTCCACATGGCACGTATATTGTATGGCCTAGCGTATTGTATTCTGACAGGACACCTACGTTGATGTCGAACTTTCTAGTCTTGATCCATGTCACAGGTCAAACTCAGGCCGGCTTTGCTCATTCTTGTCCCCATCTGAAATAATCAAAACCAGCTATCCTTATTACAAGCAATGTTATTCTATTTTAGTGGCAATGTTCTGTACAGTTACATGCTCGGATTTGCTAGAAGTCCAATTAATTTTAAATGGTCAAGAAACGGGCCCAAACATGTCTTATCAAATTGCAGTTTTAAGTGTGTGAAAGCAAATCTTTTATGAATAATTCTACCCGCTTCCGTTATTTGAAGGGTAATTTTTTATTTTTTATTTTTATTTTTGGTCAAAATATTTGGAGGGGAATTAGTAGAGCGGTTGATTCCTGTTCCTCCAAGTGAAAGGTGAAAGTTTAGAGGAGAATCTCTCAATATAAGTAGTGAAGTCGAGCAAGAAAAAGAATATATAGCAAAAATTTGAGAGGAGTTTTTGCAATATTAACATAGTGATATTACATCTAGGTACGGTGAATTGGACTGTACAAGAACCTGTAATTTCACGTAAAATTAACTTTATTATGCATTGATATGTAAATTGTAAATATTTGCAGAAAAAATCTACTCATTTAACTAATATATGGAGAGAAAGATTGATTTCATCGCTTGCAATGAGATATATCATGGAAAGTATGATTAGTCCGATGATTCCATCCAATGTCACGTGTAGGGGAAATTCGATATTAGAGCTAATGCTACTTGAAAGATATTGATTAAGATCAAACCGTCGAGTCCAATTCATATAGTTCTTGAAAACTCGTGCGAAGCACGGAAAAAATTCGAAAAACTAGATAGAGGTCGATCGAAATCCTCACTAATCCTATTGTAAATCTGTGGACATGTGCCAAACGTACACCCACGTATTCCTAGCTATAAAAGAAACACAAGTTGTGGAAGCTTTAATCAAATGATCAAGAGACCGCAACCCCATTCATCAGGCAAAACCTGCTTGGCCTGGGTTTGAAGCTCCGCTTCCGGTTAGGGTCGTGCCTCGATGGATTGATAATCTGAAGTAGCAAGGCCTTGATCTTGTCATCACTGGACACCGTCCCCGGTTCCCGAAGCTCCGGCGAGGGCGCTTGTCGTGGGGCCACCCTCTGACCCGTTGCGTCCCTCTCGGAGGAGTTCTTGTGGCCGCTACATCGGAAGGAGCCCGGGTGACTGGTGGGCGAGCACGAGCATGTTCTCAACGACGATGCTTCAGTTATTGATGGCATGGAGATGGAGATGCGAGACGGATGTGCTCCGGGGAGGCAAGAACGATGACGGGTGATCCTCCTTTTGTATTTTACGATCTTTTGGATGGCAAATGGCAAACCAAGAGGGAAGCTCCAAGTTTGTGGGAAACTCGAAGGCTCCTCCTTTTCCCCTGATTTGTTGGAATCCTCTTATTGACCCTTCCCATTTGGCGAGAACGACGCGGGTATTTTGATTCTTGTTGCGCCCGCAATTGCTGAAAAATTAATTGTGACTCCCACAATTAAAAAATTTGGAGAAATTTTCAAAAAAGGCCTACAACTATTCTATTTTTTTTTTTTCAAAAAAATACATGAAGTGAACTTTGTGCCAAACGAGGGCACGAAGTATCATTTATCTTTCAAAAAAGGGCCTCATTAGGGATATTTTCGTCTTTTTATATTTTTGATTTTTTTTTTCATTTTCCTTTTTCCTTTTTATCTTTTGTTTCTGTTTTCTCCTTTTTCCACGTATCTCACCCACCCACCATGCCCTTCCCTTGCCCCAGATCAAACAAGGCCGTGCTCAGATCGCCCTCTCCGGCCCACCCCCCCCCCCCCCCCGGCCGTGAAGAACAAGAAGCGCCTTCTCCTCCACCTTTCCCTCTACGGCCACAAGATCGAAGAATAAGAACCGCCCTTCTCTTTCGCGATCAAAGAACTACCTGCTCTTCCTTTTCCATTTTTTTCCTCAACTTTGGGCCAAGCGTAGCCCGGCTACAGTTCTTGACGCTGCAATGAGGGAGAGAGAGAGAGAGAGACAGAGAGAATATTGAGACAGAACAGAGGCCGCTCGCCCGTCTCCAGTACGCGAGTAGCTCCTAATGCACCACCACCGACGTCGAGCGATGGTTTCCATTGCTGGCATCGGGCAAGGGTCGCCCTCGCTTGGACTGGGAGGGCAACCCTCGCCCGACGCCGGCGACCATAGCCGGTGGACTAGATTTGCGTGGAATTCAGTGGTGGCCAGACTCGGCCGATCTGGCGGGGGTTTCTCTCGCCGGCGGTCGTGAGGCCGGCCCTTGCCTGGGCTAGGCAAGGCGAGCCCTCATGGCCGCTGGCGAGGCCGACTAACCCATGGCCCTCGGTGAGAGAAGGGATAAAAAAGAAATTAAAAGGGAAAGCAAAAAGGTAAAAGAAAGAACTAAAAAAGGAAATAAATAAAAAAAATGTTAAAAGACCAAAAAACTCCCGACATCCATTCTTTAAAACAAAATGGCAATTCAGGACCTTATTTGGCACAAAGTTCATTTTAGGCCCCTTTTTTAAAAAAATGGACACAATTGAGGCCTTTTTTTTTTGAAAATTTCCCAAAAATTTGTGATTCAAAGTCAATTTCCAAATTAAATTAGCAACTTTTATGTGCGTATAGTTTTCAATCACATAACACGCTTTTATTTTATTAACGGGTTAGAAAGTGTTTGGATCAATTTTCGTGCATCTCGACTGGTTCATTCTTTTGGAGGAAAAATTATCCAAAAAGTCTTTTAAACCTATTGTGTGGTGGCTAATTTAGTCATAAACCTTTTAATTATGCCAATTTAGTCATTAACATTTTGATAAATTATTGATTCAATCATAAAATTTTCAATTATGATAATTTAGTACTAAATATTTTGAGCATTTGCCATTTTAGTCTAATTTCAATATAGTCCTTTAGGCTATTTTTGGTTGAAAATCGCTAAAATGGCTGTCTAGTTGGCACTGACCATCCTGCACGAGGTGGCTATCACTAAAGTGAATAATTTTTTTTAATTTGTATTATTTTTTTAATTAAAAATTAATGAAAAAATTAAAAAAATTATCCATGTGAATGCTGGCCGCATCATATAAGACTGTTGGTGTTGATTGGACCGCCGTATCAACGATTTCAGCCAAATATTAGCCGGAACGACTACATTGGTAATTCGTTAAAAGGTTTAGAATTGAATTGAAAATTTATTAAAATGCTTGTGATTAAATTGACTCAATTAAAAAGGTTAGGACTGAATTGACCTCCATACAATAGATTTTAGACTTTTTAGATAATTTGTCCTCTTTTTTGGGCACCCACGTGGATTTGCACTCTTCCAAATATCAGCGCATCTAACATTACAATTAATAAGGTGTAAATCAAGACCAAGACTGAGGCCACAAATATGGGAGTATAGGACTTCTCTTTCTCTCATATTTGGTGTTGGACTCCAATGGAAACTCTCGTGTAATCGAAGCTCACGTAATCGCTTCTAAAGTTTCATTTATGTGTTCCCGTCATATTTCGACAACAAAATTGATGGTTTATGGTAAAAGTGATCACGTGGCTTCTTACATCTGTAGTGTTTTTTTATTTTATTCAAGTTTTATGTAGCCATTATTCATTTTTGAGTTTCTTATCACGTATACGAAGAGTAAGGTCAAAATTTTACACCCCCCCTTCCCAATTAGGATGCCTTCCCAATCTTTCTTTCGTGAAAAAGTGCCACCTGGCAAAAATTCAGAAACCGAATCTCTGTTCGGCCGTGACTGTTCGATGATTTTGTTCTTTAGTTGATCTAACTTTTGATCCTTCAGTGAGGGAGATACAGGTGTGTGCAAAGTTGGAGATGGTGATTCGATTCTGGGTGCTGGACCGCTTATTTTCCGATGTTGATTGATGGCGACTTAGACATTTCATCTGCTGGTCCAAGGAGGAATGGGACCTTTTGGGTCTCTAACTAAAGGTCTAGGCCGCACATTAAGCTCAAAAACATATGCTTTTCACAGGGAAGAGCGATTATCGAAATTGGTTCTTCAATTCTTCGAACCATTAACCTATCCCCTTTCACAAGTTTCAGAATCGATCACGTGGTCTATCTAGATTCCTACTTATATCCTTAATTAAAAAATTGAAGTCAAGCGTTATATCTAATGATCATTATTAGTCGTTATGATTCACTAATCACAATCTATATATATATATAGTAATTAAAATTTACTACGTATAATGAACTATTTCTTGGGATAGTGAGGGTATAAGCGCCAATGCCACTGGTTAAGTCCTCCAAAATGCAACCGAAGAGATTTGAACCTAAAAACTTCATTAGTTTAACCTTTTAAGGCTCAAATATCTCACTAACTCAGTCAATGTCTCATTGACGAACACGCGAAAGATATGAAATATTGACGAAGCAAAAGATAGCGCCGAAAATGAAAGCTTAGAGTGACGATTTCATATTACATAATCATCGAACAGCATAAAGTACACAAAATCGCGCAAAGAAATGAAGAACAAAAAACACAATTACTTATACCTACAATCAAAACCTGTTCCCCAAGTTTTAAAACTTGAAACTCAGATTGCATACCCTAAAACCTAAAATTGGATTGGTGGTTCTCACCGATCCGATTTTACTTTCGAGCTATGATCGCCCCTTCGTTTTGGTGGGCCCAAGATCACAAAGGGTGAGAGAGTTCATTTGTAGACATAACCCAAAAGAGGCAAAAAAACAGCTAAAGAGAACACAAGGTTTAGCTTTCTTCATAGTCTATACTTCCCTTGGCTTATTTTCCCATGGACCATGACCCCGGTGGCAGAGCGTCGTCCCATCGTGCCGAACACATAAATCTACTTATTGAAAAGAAAAAAAGCATAGGGAAAAGGCACTCACTCCTTAATCTTAGTTCTCAAACATCAGCATATCAGCACCAAGTCAACATACTAAAAGCACATTCATCGTACCGAACGATTTTCATGCCTAATGCTACCTAAGTATAATTTGCAAAACAAAGGAAAACATGGTGGATACAGAGATATACATTAAGGAAATTAATGTCCCTACATATGTTAAAGGTCCTACGGCGCCTTGTCTTGGTCTTCAAGAGATCTGGCCAAGAATTGCTTAGTATATACACGATGGCGTCGTTCTCTTGCATATATCACCCAGAAGATCAAAGACAGCATTACGGCAGCAGATACTAACACCAGGCCGATATAGATCCATTGGCTGTATCTACGGAGGCCGGGACAGTGGTTGCCACTTATAGCTGTGAAGGTTTCGCGAACAAAACTGCAATCCTGAAGGCCAACGAGGAACGGACCATAGTGGTATAAGCCATAGCTCACATTTACCACGTTTACCATCTGGTTGTAAAATGAAGGGGTCAACCGTCCTGGTGTAGTACAGATTCCTGATGAGGAAACCTGACAAGTGTAACTCTTCCACACCTGGATGCAAAAGGAACTTTACGTTTGAGTATCCTTGCTAACATTGTTTCCAACAAGAGATAAATGCCACCGAGAGCGGTTTATTAGAAATGTTATTCAAAAGTTGTTCCAACAGTTTCTTTGGGGAAATATGAAATTGTTTCTGAGTTTTTAGTTTTTCAGATAGGAGTACTTTCAGAAGAAATAGGAAGAGCAATAACAGATTTCTTGCTAAACTGTTCAGAATTAAAGTAGGATGCGCAGATAGGTGCTACATTCGTTTCATTCTGTACTACACAAACAAAAGTGGAAAATATTGAAAAGATGTCTTTGGTGCTACAGAGACATTCTCAAGAAAATTTTGAAGAAAATATCTTGAAAGCTATTTCGCAAACGGATCTTTGAACAGATTATTTTCTATCCCTGAAGGCAGGAATCAGTTTGCAGAAAGATTTTCCAAACAACTCCTAATTTCTGCAGGCATTAAGTGAAGTCTGGGGAAGAAAGAAGATATGGAGTATCTACGAAGTCCAAGACTCAGTTCTATATCATAATAGTGGAGCTTCATTAACGAGGGGATGTCTAGGATTGTACCTGTGAGGCGTTCATAAAATCGACTTCGCCAGAAGCACATTGTCGATTAGTGAGATCGGCGTGATATGGGTTGCAAAGGGCGGGCACTAACGGTCCGGACTGGTTGATATATAAAGGTCCAGCTGCTGGTGGGTAGTTGCGGTTCGATACGTTGATAATGACCATATCAACCACATTTGCAAGCTGGTAGGTCACATCTTTGGTGCGTAAAAACGTCTCCTGGGCAGTTGCGTTGTCAACACATGGGATAATATCGTCCAAAGCTGTATGAGCTGTGGGGTTCTGCACCCATTCATCCATTGCAACACATGTATCTGCAACAACACTGGCAAACGACAACATGTGATTGCGCAGGAACTTTTCCTCTCTTTTGGCAACAAAATCCCATGACTAACGTAAGACTAGTTTTTTATTTTGATTTTGATTTGAACATAAGACTAGTTCAAGCAGTGTAAAAGCACAACTTGCATGCTTATACGAAAATTGCAGAACCTTCTCCTCCATACCCCACTCGGGCAAAATGAGAACCATGAATTAGGTGACCATAACTACAAAAGACCAGTGATATTAGGACAATTCAATCATCTGCTGAACTCATAATTTCACCAGGGAAAGTTCTAAATTCTCCATAAGCGCAACGAAGATAGAATTTGAAAATTTGTGCTGTTGATATATTATCTGCAGACACATTCTAGAGATACTCAAATTGGTTCACAGAGTTGATCGGCAAGAAAGTGCTTAAATAAACAAATGTGACTGGAAAAAGTAGTGAAAACTGGAGGAGACAAAGGTCCATATATAACTAAATAGAACAAGATTAGATCCCATGGGGGAAAAAAAACTAAGCTAGAGAAGTCCAAGCTTGAAGCGCTCAAAAGAATCGTTATAAAGAGAAGCAGTACGGCATGAAAGGTCAAACATACGATTAAGAATTTAGAGCATGCGGTGACAGCAGCCTAACAAATTACTTTGAGGTCAAAGGAAAATTACTTATCAAGGGGAAGATAAATAAATTGTATAACTTACTTGTGGAGGAGCAGAAACACGCCGCACAGGATAAATGTGCCAGTGACAAGAATCCATCCCAGTATAACTAGGCTACAAAAGCAAGTTTCAATCAGCATAACCAAAATTAATGAAAGGGTTAAATCTTATAATACTTACAAGTACACAAGGCACTGCAATCCAAGAACGGAGAACACTGCAAGAATATTTATATCAACGGTATTAGAATAATATAAATTATTGTCTCCATTGCTTACTTAAAGATCAAGGAAAGTCAGATAACTTACGGAATCCAAGAAATGCCAAGAATAGCATGACAGCAGCAAGAACAATAAGAGACAACCTCCTGGCATAGGGAGGGAAAAATTGTGATCAAGGTCTCCTGAAGAAGTACAGAGAGTAGCATAAAATATGTATATCACTTTTAACTTACATGCTGTCCAAGCCATCTTGAATATCTCTGGAATTCTTCGTTGTTTTGGCAGAAAGAGTAGCTGCAGAGGAGTTGATCTTCCCTTGCACAGCGTCAATATTGTTCTGAACACTAGCAGGAAGAAAAATTGAATCCACTCCAATCCGCTTAGCTGTGGCAAGATAATCTGACACGTTCCTGAGGTTTTCAGAGGTGGTATTTGCCTGATACACCACATAATTAAGAGTATCTGAGGTACTGCCATGAAACTTCCCTTGACCGGTGTACAAAATGATGCAGCCAACTCTGCAGTCACATAAATGAGAGACAAACTTAATTCAGAATCCACCGATCAACAATTTAACCATCTGCCTGAATGTGAGGAGGCAGGGGATTACATCGCCGCAATTGTGAAGAGTATAAGCAAAATGAGAGACAGAGCATAACAAGCCCGAGAGTATCCATAAGGTTCTCTTCGGCAGCAGCAGTAGCAGAGACAGATGAAAGACAAGCACAGCCCGAAGATTACAAACCAAGCTGCTGCTATGATAAAGAATGGAGCAGCGGCAAATCCCACAGACTGCATTACATTACCAAACGACAAAGTCAGTCCCTACCCAAGTAACGGATCAACCAAAAAGTACAGATCATGTAACCCAGAAACATAAACCAACACAAACTATCAAAATCATAGATAACACAACTAATCCCCAATCCAGCCCTTCCCCAATTAAGTAAGGTTTGGGGCAGTCCAATACTCAATTCTCAGCTAAAATTATAATACTCTCCAGAATAGGCCTCTCCTATACCAAGATCCTTTATTGTACAATTGAGAAGCCAATGATTCTCAGGCAAAGGTATAGTTTTCGCAGCACACCAAAAACTTTCATCATGAGATGAACAACAAATGCACCATTTAAAAATAATATAACCAGGAGGCTAATAGAAGAACCTGGGGACATGTCGAACCCGCACAAGAAACCATCATGAACCCACGGTGAAAACCAAAATCTTGTGGACAGAAAAAGCAAGAGAAACCAACAAAAAGGTGATCGACCCAAAACTCCTCATATCAAGAAACGGTAAGACCAAATAAATTTGACGAAACAACTCCAAAGTCTGGAACTTTTAGGGAAGGAACAAAAGGAAAAACAAAAGAGAAATCACTCACGGCCCAGTAGTGCTCATTGCTAATGTTCCATCCACCAGTGTAACGTTTGAAATCGTTCGTGGGGTCTCTTCTGCGAGTCCTTTGAGCTGCTAATAACAGCGAGGAATTTGCCGTCGTCTCGTCAGCAAGGTGCCTCCTTGCCTCCAGCGGAGCCACCCAAGCAGACCCTTTCCCATACCCACCATCATCTGAGAAAGAAACAGAAACCCAAAAGGCAAAACGCACGTCATTGCACAAAAGGTAAAATAAAAAATAAAAAATAACGGCATTAGAGGCAAAAACTTCATCAAAGACCCCCGGAAGCAGAAGAAACAAACCCGTAACGCGTAAATCACCGAGAGGATGGAAGGGAAAGCTGGAGTGGGAAGAGACTGAGGAGAAGCAAAGGAAGAGAGAAAAGAGGAGGAGGCGGAGGAGGAGGCAATGAGAGAATAGTGGGATTGATCCGAGGCGCGACATTGATGCTCTGCGCGTTTGCTCCTGTTCCTCGATTAGAGAGGGGGAGAGAGAGAGGGGAGGAGACCAGGAGAGAGAGAGAGATTGTGCAATGCGTTGTGCTGTGAGTGTGAAGCTTAGATCTCTGTACAAGCGGCGAATGTTGCGCTTTGGTAGGAGGAGAGACAGATGGCTTTCGTGTCGGTAAATGCATTGGCTTTTGAAGGTGAAAATGTCTTTTTTTATTTTTTCCCTTCCCACCTCTTGTTTCTTTGCTTTTGGTGAAGAATCGTTACGTCTTGAATTAAATGGGAAGATAAGTGGTACTTTTTTTTCCTTAGCAAGGAATTTGACCCTTTAGGATTTTCATTACTACTGCTGACGTCACATTAACTCCATAATATAATGTGTATATGCACATACGTGTGTGTCAATAATATTAAGATTATAACTGGCTTGCCACAATATTCGTATGAAGATGCACTTTTTGTCTTTATACGTTTATAAAAATATCACCTTCTTCTCCTCCCCCCTTCCCGGCTTGTGCCTTTCTCACACGTATGAAATCGGGGGTGGTAGAGTAATGCTGAAAACGTGGCACGATGTCCTACAAAAATTGCATTTTTATTTGTGACCCGAATCTCCTTGGCAATATTAGGGATGCCATGACTGATTCGAACCGTCCAGATAAAAAATGGATGCATCGAATTGATTCACGTCACTTTTTTAAAATTTTAAAATTTTACGTAATTTTTTTCTACTTTTAAAAGGTGATGTGGATTATAGATGGTTTGGATCCCATCATATCATCCCTATCTCTATGGTAGGAGATTCATTTTTGGAACTTGATGATGAATATACACGTTTTTAGCCCCCAACAAACAAAACGAGAGAGAGAGAGAGAGAGAGAGAGAGAGAGAGAGAGAGAGAGAGAGAGAGAGAGAGAGAGAGAGAGAGAGAGAGAGAGAGAGAGAGAGAGAGAGAGAGAGAGAGAGCTTTGGACTCAAATAAAATAGTTAACACCACAAGAGAGAGAGAGAGAGAGAGAGAGAGAGCTTTGGACTCAAATAAAATAGTTAACACCACAAAAAACTCTGGACTAGAGCATACCTCGCAAATTTATCCCAAACTAACCTTAAATTGATACATCCATGACGAATTTATCATCCGTTAATTTTCGTTGAATTTTATCGTCAAATTGTTGAGCTGGATGACTGGTGGCAGTTGACGGGGTATATCAGTTTAGAGTTTTTACTCTTCATATGTGACAGACACATCGGTTTAACGAAAAATAATGATGCGTAAATTTAATGATAAAAAAATAATTCAAGTGAACTTATGGTTGACGTATCAATTAGGAATTTTTTGCCACATTGACCATTTTATTTAGGAAAAAGAAAAATTTTATAGAACAACAGTGCCATGTTATACGGAGCTGAATGTTGGCCAGCATAAAGGAAACATGAGCATAAAATGAGAGTATCGAAAATGAGGATGTTAAGGTGGATGCGTGGTTATACAATGATGGATAAGATAATGAATGAAAAGATTTGACGAAAAGTTGGAGTAGAACCGGTGGCGAAAAAGAAGAGAGAGCATAGATTGAGATGGTTTGGGCATGTACTCCGAAGACCTTTAGATGCACCGGTACGAACGGAAGTTTATTATCGAGAGCATAACACGAAGAAAATAAGAGATTGACCGAAACTTACTTGGGGAAAAGCAGTAAAATAAGATTTAATAGAGTGAGAAATAGATTTTTGTACTGTTTGTCTTAGGACGGAGTAGAGTAAGGCTATTAGTGTTGCGGATGAGTAGTGTATATATAGATATTTATTTATTTATTTATTTATTTTTACACTTTTATCTCTTTTTCCTCCCTTGATTCTGATTTTATTTTGATGATTCTTTAGGATTTTGGGATAAATGTGTTGTTGATATTGACATTGATATTGATTGATGATTTTATTTAGGACCAAAGTAACCTCTCTCGTTTGTTTGCTTGTTGGGGCTAAAAGCGTGTGTATTCCTCGTCAAGTTCCAAATGTCACTGTCTCTCTCTCTACGTACTTAATGCCATCTGGTGAGCAGGAACAGGCATTTGTCCCAAGTTGATTCTTGCTCAAGCTAAGGTTTTGCTGTCTTTTTTTATCTTATCATTCTTAGGGCCTCTCCTTGATTTGAGACACTACGTGTTCATGGCTGCTGCCAGTCAAATGAGCATTGACTTCAATCATCCTCACCACCGTCCCTACCTACTACCCCTTACATGTTTTATTGTCCTTTCCCTTCATACAAAAGAAAAAGCATAATAAAGATATTGCATTACTTGTTAACTACTTCAAAATTTTCTGGACAGTCTCTTGCCAACCAAGTTAAACATACCATCATCGTATATGGAGGTCTTGTGAAGTCACTGTTATATTAATTGTCCAATAGGGTCCACGTGCCCGAAAGTACTCGGGCTAGAATCTAATTTTAATATTATATGAGAAAAAATCCAACCAAAAAATTTAAACTTACAGATGGAGGAGGGCAAAACCTGTTGATAAGCACTGAAGTTTAGAGCTTCCATCGCCATGTTTAGGAAGCGATGAGATATATAACAAGCTGACTTTTATAGTTGCAATTTCCACCATGTCGATTCACGACAATATTGATTGTGAATATTTTATGATATGTGAAACACATGGAACCAGAATATCACATTAGATGGAATGTACAAGACTTTTAGAGAAATTTCGGTATTTGTTCTTAATTTGCTCTTCCTATGAAATATATGTGCAAGGGAAAGTAATACCACCGATACGGTCATCACATGCGGCACGAACATGATGGTATGTGCCTGATATTTATTTTTGGTTAGAGAATATGATATTATTATGGCTCTTTTTGTTTTGCAATGATTACTTATACTACTCACAAAAATGAATGATCGCATGAAAAAATTTTACATGTAAATTATTATCAATAATAAAAGCGTCATTAATTAATTAATTAATTTAAAAAAATAATTTTCAAATAATTTATTTTTCATAGAGTAAACAAAACTTATATTGATCATATACAATCTAATTTAAAATGAAAATTTCTCCTTATACTCATTATGCCTGGCATTGAATGTGCTAGCTATTCACCTTATCAATATTTGAAATCAAGAATTGTCGATCTCTATCTGGTATACAGGTCAATCCATGACTCACTTTTAATTGCCCCCAGGTAGCACTACTAGTACTGAATGATTGCCCCTTTTGCCAATCAATTTGCTGCCAAGCCTCAAGATCTTATGGTCCAGTTCCAATGCTTTTACATCAACATCCTGATGTAGTTCGCATCCAAGAACGGCGTCAATCGGTTTACAGGTGGATCGGGCCGGATCAAACCCTTAAAAAAGACAAATCTTCGAGTCTTTTCGACTCATCAGAGTTCATTTTTGCGCGTTGAGTCCAATCAGCTAAAAATTCGTTGGCATCCTCCGGATGCACGCCCACATCGGGACCCTCGAATCGCGGACCCCGACAACGAATTTAAGGATTATTATTCAAAAAGTCCTAAACTTATTTTACTTCTATCAAT
This sequence comes from Rhodomyrtus tomentosa, assembly GCA_028455895.1. Taxonomy (NCBI): domain Eukaryota; kingdom Viridiplantae; phylum Streptophyta; class Magnoliopsida; order Myrtales; family Myrtaceae; genus Rhodomyrtus; species Rhodomyrtus tomentosa. The sequence continues at coordinate 42,766,004 of JAPCWY010000004.1, forward strand.
GCAATCTTAAGTCTACGATGCTCTTGTCGACCCCAACGAGGATTCACAACCCCTTGCCAGTGGCCAACGAGGGCTTCGTGCCCCTTTCGATTCTAAGACAGTAGCCGGCGGCCATTTGACCAAAAAAAAACAAAAGAAAATGAAATGAAAAAAATAATAATGTGAAAATGTCTTGAAGTATTATTAATAATTATCAAGAATTATTCACGTCAAAGTCAACCATGCTACAAGACGGTCATCATCCATGCAAGCGATTTTTATTTGTGATCCGGATCTCTTTGGCAATATTAGGGATGACATGATTGATCTGAACCGTCCATAGGCCGTCCAAATAAAAAATAGATGGCTCGGATTGATCCACATCACTTTTTTAAAATTTTGAAATTTCCGCAAATTTTTTTTCCCTTTTAAAAGGTGATGTGGATCAATTCGGGCCGTCCATTTTGAAATAGATGATCTGGATCTCATCATGTCATTCCTATCTTAATGGTAGGAGATTCACTTTTGAACTTGATGATGAATATACACGCTTTTAGCCCCCAACAAGCAAAACAAAACGAGACAGAGAGAGAGGGATGGAGATCGCTTTGGACATAAATAAAATAGTTAACACCACGAAAAACTCCAGACTGGAACATACCTCGCAAAATTTACCCCAAACTAACATTAAATTGACACATCTGTGACGAATTTATCATCTGTTAGTTTTCGTTGAATTTTACGGTCAAATTGCTGAGTTGGATGATTGATGTCAGTTGACGAGGTATACCAGTTTACAGTTTTTACTCTCCATATGTAACAGACAGATCGGTTTAACGAAAATTAACAATGTGTAAATTTGTGAAGGGTGTATCAATTTGAAGTTTCTAGTGATAAAAAAAAATTAGTTCGAGGTAAATTCATCATAGATACATCAATTTATTTGTAGATGGATGGAATTGATAAAAAGATGAAAAATTTTAATATACAATTGATAAAATTAAAAGGTTTATGACGGCAAAAGTGTAATAGATTTAATACTTTTTAGATAATTTTTCCACATTTTTCACCACATAATCATATGAAGACCGCAGGTATATCAAGAGCCGCTTACGCCAGATTATTGAAAGTCAACTTTGACCTAGCTTGCTTAGGTGCTTCGTGTGATAAATGAATGGCGACTTTTGTTCTGGCTTGGCACCTGGACGCGGCTTCATGCACATGGATTAGGTATTCTTTAAAAGGCCCAACATCCAAAAAATAATTCAATTTTAGCATTGATGATAATTATATCCAAAAAAATTTTATCTCATAAAAAACTTAAACATTTACTTTTGTCCCAATTCAATCCAAAATTTTTAATTTTGCCCCAAATTTACCGGTCTAGTACAAAAAAAAAACCTCAAGTTTAGCGTATATCTCATATTATATTCAAAACTTTTTTTTGTCTCATTAAAGACCTTCAATTTTTACTTTTATTTCAATTTTACCACTGTTAGTCTTTCATCTATAATCATCATTAGTTAATCATATGTGCATTTTCACATCATTAATAAATTATATCTCAGCAAAACTGACAAAAAAAATCTTAAACGTCTTTTCTATTGTTTGATTCCCCTACATATTACAGAGAGATGTATAGTTCATATCCTCTTCGGCAATCAATAACTCAAAGAACGACTAGACATAGAGATATTCTAACGAATTATTTAAAATTTCGTCTTCCGAAGAACCTATTATTTCTTAATTTCAAAAATTCATTGGTAAATTGGACGAGAAAATTCAAGCCACGTAGGATTAACTAACAGTGATTATGAACATAAGGTTTATGGTGATAGAATTGAGATAAAAGTAAAAAATAATGATTTTTTTAGGATATAAAACAAAGTTTTGGATATAATTGAGACAAATGCTAAAGTCACAATCATATCCAAAATTTTGTTTTATATCCTAAAAAAAATCGTCATTTTTTTTACTTTTGTCTCAATTCTATCACCATAAATATTTTGTTCATAATCACCGTTAGTTAATCTTACGTGGCTCAAATTTTCTCGCCAAATTTATGCTAAAGTCGAGAACCCATCCATGGGTAGCTCAGTTGGTTATGGCGTACTTGAGATTGTGTAGTTAGGAGCATTGGTCCCAGATTTGATTCCCCATATGAGCACTTATGATTTAAGTAGGGGGTCATGGCGATGGGTTGCTATGCTAGTCTCCCCCGAGGAATAGTCGACGTGTACGCAAGTTGGCCCGGACACCTTAGTTATAAAAAAAATTGCTAAAGTCGAGAATTTTTTTCGATATTAGACCAGTAGAATTGAGATAAAAGTTAAATTTGTGGGTTTTTTAATCAGTCAAAAAAGTTTTGGATATAATTGACACAAATACTAAAGTTTAAATTTGTGTGTGTGTGTGGATATTAGGCTTTATTTAAAAGAGCAAAGCAACTAATTCTAAGAGCGCGCATGCAATCACTTCTGATTTTTAATTTCTCTGCTAGAAGTCAATCTGGCAGGGAAATTCATTTGGTAAAATCAAATCTGAAGTAGAAATGCGTTTGATAAAAAAATTGGCTCATGGTAAGATTTTCTACCTCTGACAAGATTTTTGATTAACTTCTAGAAGTAAAAATTTTTACTTCTGACCTCCAGAAGTCATTCTCGCAACGGCCGGCCATTGTCGCAAACCCTTGCAGCAGCCTGTCGCCGCCGGTTGCCGATTGCTAGTCACCGCCTCCGGCCGCCGACCACGAGTCGCCGATCGCCGACCGTAAACCACCGGTCGCAGCCACTGGTCGTCGACCGTTAGTCGCCACCTTCGGCAACTGGCCGCCGACCGCTGGTTGCCTCCTTCGGCCGCTGATCACCAGTTACCGTCGTCAATCGTTATCAAATGAAATTATTTAATAATATTTTGAAAATATAATATTTTAATTGTTACCAAATGAATTTTTCTGATCAAAAGTCAAATTGATCGAGAAGTTGAAAAATCAACTTATGATTTTGAGGAGAAGTTGAAAAATCAACTTCTTGTCATAAATTGAGAATTTTGCCAGAATTGATTTCATGCGTACCCTTAGATGGTACATGGGGGAAGTTTCTTAGCTACATGCATGCGGATTCAGACAAATCTAATCCGAGGTAGACGTTCACGGCATTCCCCTTCTGTTATCTCATGGACTTATAGTTGGCACTGGAATTATTTTTCAAAACATTTAAAATACCAGAATCATTCTAACGATATTACGCGAAAAACACCTTTGCATCCCCTTACTTTAAAACCCTAGATTCATTTCTTAGGACAAAACTAATTGGCATAAGATTAAGAGTCCCGGTAGCCTAACGGCAGGGCCTTTGTGACTGTAGGAACGGTTCGACATCAGCCACGCTTTTTCACGGAGGGATTAGGGAGACCGGAGACCGGTTCCAACGGTTTCAATTTTTTTTTTAAATTCCTATTTTCTTCACTTGATTTAGGATTAGATTAGAGAATTTCGAAAAGGAAAATAATTAGCTAACATTAGCGAAATCACGTTGGAAAAATCCCAGTAAGTGGAACACTTTGATTATGAAGAATGGAAAAGCAATTTAAATACCAAAAAACACATGAAAATGTACAAGTAAAAAAATATCACCGCTAACATTTGGGAAGGGTATCCCCCCAAGCCTTTTCTTTGATGGAGAACGATATTTATTCCTTTAAAAGTTGCAATTAATTTTTTTTAGTCTACTTAAAAGTTAAATCTTTCCCTTCTGGGTTTTTTTTTTCCATTTGTGATTTCGGCGTTGTTAGCTAATTATTTTTATTTTTTAAAATTTGCTAATCTAATTCTGAATTAAGCCAAGAAAATAGGAAGCCATGAGAAACAAAAAACGAAAAACACAAAAAAAAGAAAAAAGAAAAAAGAAACCGGTGGAGCCAGTCTCCTTGTTTCCTTAGTGAAAAACTGTGGCTGGTGTTCCGCCGTGCATTTTGCAAAACAACGGTACTGTCAGCTAATTATTTCCCTAATATTAAAACCGACTAATTCTGATCATTTTTCTCATGAAGACGTGCAAACCTGTCGAGCTACTCGTGACGTAGTTAAGCTTGAATTATAGATCATCAAACTTGGCTCGATTCTTGCCGAGGATTTAAATGCTATTGATAAATCGGACGTTCGTTCATTTGCGACGTGTAGGTTAGCTTAAACTGATTTTGTGTTGAACTTGGAATGATGACCGAATCACCGCTGATTGATTCAAAAAAGAGTTTTGCCACTGGGAGAAACATTTCAAGAAACGAAATTTAAACAAAGTTATACACGTCAAGGAACATCTGGGGTAATAAAGAACACAAAATGAAGTGTCTCAAAAATATGATGAAGTAGGTGAGGACGCGAGCTGTAAGAGCTCAATCACGAGGAAGATGGCGCCATTTGCTACAATGCCAATGCGCAGCGTTTGTGGGAGGTGATTGATACTGACAATTATAGAAGTAATATTATAAAAAGAAAATCAACCGAACACGATGGCAAGGGGTGCATGATAACCATCAAGAAATTATTTCTTGACGAGTTTTTTTTTTTTTTATTTTTGAAATAGATTTAGAACAGAAATTCGTTTGGTAACGCATATGCAAGAAACTATTTATGGAATAATTTTGAGAAACAAAATAGATTTGAAGCAAAAATGATAAATAAAAAAAGTTATTTCTTTAAGAAATAAAAATAGAAATCTTCGTCGACGGCGGCCGCCACCGATTGCACCTCTTTGACCGCCGGCCACCCCCTGCCGCCCTTGCTAGAGGTCCCCAGCCGATCGTCGGACGGCCACAGCCGATTGCCGGTCAACCGCCGGAGGTCGCCGACCGTCCGCCGTCGGTCGTTGGCTTGTGTTGAAGGTCATCTTCGGTTGCCGATCGCTGGCCATCCACCGGAGGTCGCCGACCGTCCACTGACGGTTGCTGGAGGTCGCCAGCAAGCTGGCCGCTGGCTGCCGGTCGCCTCCGGCCGCCGTTACCTCCGCCGATCAAATAAATTTCTATTCCATAAATAGATTTTTTTTTCATTATCAAACGCATTTATTTTGTTTAGAAACTGATTTTGAAATAAAAATACAAAAAACTATTTCTGTTTCAGAAACTATTTCTGTTTCAGAAACTCTTTCTAGAACAGAAATTTTGTCATGGATGAAATCATTTCATTTCCCAATTTATGTTTCAGAAATAATTTTTGAAATAGAAATTTGTTTAGCAACGCAATTCTATTTTTTTATTTCTAAAATAAAAAATTATTTCAGAAATAGATTTAAAGCATAAATGAGAAATAAAAAAGTTACTTTTTCCGAGAAATAGCAATAGAAATCTTATTGCTGATGTTTGTCGACCGCTGTCGGTCGCTGCCGCCTCCGGTTGCCGGCTGTAGGCCCCGTCGCCGCCCGTTGCTTCTGGTCGCCAGACGTCGATGGTTTTTTTAAGATAAAAAATTTTATGTCGTTATCAAATGCGTTTTTTTTTTGTCAGAAATAGAAATAAAAAAAATTATTTTTAGCTAAAAATCAAATTTTAAAATTGAAAGTTTGTCATGCGCGCCCTAATAAGTAGCACAGAAAAATAAATCAGATATTAAATTTGCGTAATTCGATCAATGTAACTCACTGTACGACAAGAGCAGCGTAGAATTCGACTACCCATACAGACTTCATTCGGGTGCGATTTTTATTTGGTGTATCCATATACGAAGTACAATTTTCAACGGCCATCCCTGTTTCGAATTCTCTCAGTTGAAAGCGACAATTCCACGTGCCCAAACATGTGGAGGAGGTTATTTGGCAAATCAATGACGGTGAAAGTGCAAAGAGATGATGATTTTGGCTTTGTCCGATGGCCGGATTGCATTTTTCAAATATATATGTAGGGCCAAGATGAAAAGGAGGCCGAAGATTTGGATTTGGGTCGATCATTTTTGTGGACATCTGCAATTATTGTATGTTGTGGTAGGGTCTTAATTCATCTGTAGATTGGTCCTTTAGGTTTGGATGACATATCGAATGCTTTGGGCTTCTACAAAGTTCTCAAATTATAGCCCTAATAGCTAATGTAGATTTACTATTTCAATTTGTCATTATGAAGCGGGACGTGAACTTAAAGGTCTGGTTATCTGAAGGTCCATGAAACACTCTACAAACTCTATGGACCAATTAAATTGAGGCAATTATCTCAAATAGGAAGCCTTAAATCAAAGTAATTTACATGCAGCTGATGAGATTTGAATATGTGATTTTTAGTTTCTAAATTGGAAATAACCTCATCTATGCCAAATTTCTCGAAATAATGATTGTATATACCTTGTTTCCTCAAGATTTCCCCTCTTGCAATGTCAAAATTAAGATAAAATACAAACTAATGAGCGTGAGTGACACAATGTGGCTCGTCAAATCATCCATCACCTTTGTTTATTATTTAAAATAGGTGCATCGAAAGTTCTAAAACTTATCACAAAAATATAATCAAGTCTTAAAAGTTGTTAAATTGGTGCGATTGAGTCATTCCGTTAACTTCATCAAATTTAGCCTATAAAAATGCTAGCTTGAATTTTTTCATTCTATAATTTTCTCTACGTAGCAATGACATGGTTAAAACGACGTCATTTTAGTCTTATGTTTCAAGTACTACCCATGCCATCGCCATGCATGACAGAGAAAATATTAAAGAAAAATCACGTTGGTATTTTTCGTCGAACAAGTTGGACAGATTTATGGAAGGAATCGATTGCACAAATTTGACAAGTTTTAGAATTTCATTGTACTTTTTGCAGGTTTATCACTCATGGCGCGTTTAGTTGTAGGAAAACTCCATGATAAAGGAAAATGCTTTCACCCATTCGGTCCGCCGAAAATGACCGACATGTTTTTGGAATTCTAATGCACTTTTACTTAATATTTTTATTTTGGGACTAGTTAATACTCTCTATTATCTCCTTTTTCGTGAACCACTTGTATTTGTAATATGAAATTTGTGTTAGGATCGAGAAATCAATATATGAGATTTTATCTTGGTTCATCATTAAATTATGGCCACGTTCAGCAAAGGATTATACTATAATTAGTACCTCGCATAAGCGATGTAGGACAATAACAATTACTTCAATACCCAACTCACGTGCAAGTCGGATTACGAGTGGCACGTGAAAATTGACTAATGGAGGGTGGGCCCACATGCGCGGAAAGAAATAACGCTGTTTCTAATACCATGTTAGAAAGTCAAACCCAAAAGCTTAAGCTATTAGGTGGATGTATACTATATGAATATAAAGAGCATACAAGATCCATTCACAAGCGATGTGGGATAACAATAACTACTTCACTATTTATGAACCCAAATTTAAACCACCAATGAAAAATTACAGACTTAAATCATAAAAGCCCTATGGTGTCCACGGGGGTACTGCCTCCTTGAGACCCCGCCGGAGCGGCTTTCTCGGACCCCCTGTTCCCTCAACATAGAGCGGGATCCACGTGCTTTTCTATCGTAGAGGAGTATAAATCATACCAAAACAATTTGTACCTTCCCCATTTCCCTTCCTCTAGAGAAGAAATTTGAATGTAGAGAAGCGTCATCTCTTATTATGAATTCACCAAGGATTGATATACCTAGGAAGACAACCTAGCCACAAGAGTCGGGTCTAAATTTGATCACCACGAAAAGGTTAACTAATGTTGCTCTCTCTCTCTCAGGTGCGTGAGTATAACTAGATAATATGTTATGTTGGTATGTCATGCATGTTTAATTCCCCTGAAGTCACAAAGCTTCACTCTATATGCAGATAGAATCGAATCATCCGGGAAAGTGTCCTTTCCAATGCAAAAGACGTGAAGGAAAGAATCCTAAGCACTAAAAGATTGTACATTTTAAATGGTAGTGCGATTGAAAGAAGCCGAGAGCACATCTTTAGCAAAAAGCTCACACCATATATTAAGATATATTCTTAGTGCAGTTTATAAAATGAGAATAAAAATGGCTGCGCAATTAGCTAAAATAATGGTTTTTTGCTCTGTTTATTATTGCATTGTCCATTAAGAATCATTCACTTTCTTGTTTTAGATGTGACCTAATGTGTATGCTCGATGACTACAGCCTCTTTCACAACCCAATTAGCTAAACTATGCATGGGTCTTCAATCTTTTGATGAAGAGCTCCACTTTTATGGTGTATCTAAGGAGGTGGCGAGAGATAATGCAAGGCATCATAATCAGAGCAAAAAGTCACGCAACTAATGAGCCGAACAGAAGTGATTGGAGATCTCTAGTCACCTTTTCCTTGCTGAGTCATGAAAAATCGGTGAATGGGGTTTCCCATAATTTCAAAGAGGTCATAATATGATCGACCAAACGATTGCCTGGAGTGGGTGAGGCTCGCTTGCCAAATTTAGAGAAGCTCTACCTCACCATTGCCGGTGGCCGATGGGGGTAAGCGTCAGCCAGGTTCACTTCTAGCCCTATTCCAAGGTTCGGCGACCGTTTAGAGAAAGAAAGAATGGAAGAAAAGAAAGAAAATAAATAAACAAAAAATAGATTATAAAGTCTAAAAAACCTAATTTTTTTTTAAAATGGTCTCCGTTAGTGTTAGTCACGTCACGTTGGACGATTGACGTAGATGAATTGAATTAACATAAATGCAAAAAATTTATGACTCAACTGACTACAAAAAATAAAAAAGTTTAAGACGAAATTATAGGTTTTCGACTTTTTGATAATCCGCATTGAGCAAAAAGTCATGCAAAAAATAAATCCAACATATGTCATTAGAGATCTTTTGGTCTTCTTTTCCTTGGTGAGTCATGAAATCAGTGAATGGGTTTCCCAAAATTTCAAAGGAATCATAATCCGATTGACCAAATGATCTTTGTCCTGTCCCGGTCCCACCATGGCTCTCTGTCGGTGCCGCAATGAAATGAATCAGCAATGAGTAGCTAGCGACTGTGTTGATAAAGTGTCGAGTTATAATTATAATTCATACAAAACCACAAGAAAAGTTTGACAGGGGTCATTCTCCAGCTGCCACCTTGGAGCTAGTTGTTTAGCAGGCAAAATTATGGGTCTAATGAAAAATTACGCATTAATTGAGAAAAAAATTTGGGTTATCTAGAAATTTGTAAAAGAGACCCTCAATATATTTTGGAACAATGGGGACACATGAACGGGCAAAAGTATGAGATGTAGGACGGGCCCGCCGTGACAGAAGTACGATTTTTATTGGTGAATAGGTTTAAGTGGGGCGTATTGAAAATGAACGATGACATTACAAGTATTTGAGTTTTTGTCCGTTTTATAGACGGTACCTAAACATTATTTCTTTTTTCTTTTTTCAATTAAGTACCTCTAACTTTTTTGGTTGATCGCGAGGCATCTGCTAAAGTAAATCACCATGTCAATTAGCGATGAGAGAGAGAGATAGAGAGAGTACACACTTCGACGATTTTGGTAGTCCAACATATAAATTCCTCTTTCGATATGGAAAAAAAAAAACATGTAACCTCGTCTCCAAAGGTTACATGGAATACCAATGTGGATAGCTTAATGGTTATTAGACTACGTGGATGTCTAAATGGGCATTTTCCGTCCGCGATTTCAGAGAAGAGTTCACATTGACTCTTATTTGAAAATTGAGGTACTTGATTGCACAAAATAAATTGAGATACCTAAGATTATGACATCAGGACACATCCACTGTCAATATTCCTTATTTTAAACATCGTCTATCCATGGGGGGTGGGAACATGAAATGAATAAAATCATAAACAGAGGAGAGGAATGTTGAGAAGACACGGCAACAATTCAATGCATAAAATTTTATCCTTGAATCAAGACTGCATCTTCCCGGCCTCTTCAAAGCATAATCCGTAATATTCCTACAAATAGGGGCTAGCAAAAGAACTAGGTCAGACCGGGAACCAACCGAACCGAGCCGTTATGGGTAGTTCCCGATTCCAATGAATTGAAGCGGGCGAATAGCGGTTCGGTTCCTGATAATGAGCTATTTGGCATTAATGGCATTCAGCCCCATCTCTTTCATTTGTAATTTTTTCTTCATTTTTTATTAAGATGATGAGCCGAGCCCCAAAAGAGACTGCCCCAACCCAACAAGGAATACAATAGGCCACAAAAAGACCAATTGCACTATAAATTCTCATCTCGGCTGGTTAAGTTTCTGGGCATGGGCCTATAGTGTCCACTACAACTTCTCATAGAAAGTGGGCCTATGAAAATCCAATTTACTCGTTTCTCCATCTTTCTTAGTTACTTATTAACCCCCCCCCCCCCCCCCCCCCCAAAAAAAAAAAAAAAACACTTCAAATAATTAAACAATATTGTTGTTTTCAAAAGCTCATCCCAAGTTTAGAGAGCATATTCATTTAAGTGGATCAAAATCGAAAAGGAGAAACATTTATATGAGTAATCCTCGCTGAAAACTCGATTAAGTATTCAATGACGATTAGAAATTGGTGACATCTGTTCGTTTGGATCAAAAGATTAAGACGTACACCGAATAATTTGAGTTAGAAGCCAATTAAGTGTTTCTGATTCTATTGTTAAGACCACCCAATGACAGCACCAACTTAGGGGCCACCTTGCCAACTAAAGCTTAGCTCCGAGAATTGCCCTCTAATAAAAATCCTTAATTAAACGATTGGAAGAGCACAAAGAATTCAAGTTGGGGGTTCTATAAAGTCCAACTCCTTACCGGAATGAGCCATTAATCTAATTTTGGTTAAGACGTCCGGATTTGCCACCCAAATCCTTAAGCTAACAATTTGAAGAGCTCATAGAATTCAAGTTAGGGTTCTAAAATGTCCAACCCGTTGCCTAAATGAGCCATTCACCTTACATAGACGCTTTTCTCCTTAATGGGATGTCAAGTGGCGGTTGATGGGCGGTGATTTTGGGTCACAATTGGCGATACGCAGGGACAAACTTTCGTTAACGACGCTTGGTACTCCGACTAAAGTTGACTCTCCTGGTATCGCGAAAAAGGGAAAAGAAGAAGAAGAAGAGGCAGCATCAGCAATAATGTGAGTAAAAGTGGGTCGGACCTCCTTACATTTGCAGCAAAAAGATAAGCTTTATGGTCTACGTTAGGCCTCTAACGTCGAGATTTGATAAGATAGTTGAAACTCGCCCGCAACTATGTTACCCTTGCAGAACGACGATTCGAATAATAATAAAAAAAGAAATGACTTAAATGCAATCATGACAGTACGTGTGCTCTAGACTTTATTTCTTGGGCATAAATAAGTTCAAAAAAAGAAGAAGAAAAACTTATGGAGCAGAATTTTTTGATTCTGGAGTATAAATCCGTTTGGTAATGGAACTTTTAAAAATCCGTTTGGTTATACGATTTCAATTTTCTACTTTTGAAACATTTTTTTTCCAAAGGCAATATTGGAGCCATTTGAAGAACTGAATCAATTTTTTTTTTTTGTCAGAAGTTGATTTCTAGAACATAAGTATTGTTATACGCGACCTTAAATGACTCTTGCATCTTTCAATGTCTAGAGTGAATCGAAGTGGGTTGAACTGTAAGATAATGCAAATCTCCGTAGCTACCACAATATTCCCAAGCCACCCATTGTTTTCACGTGCTTTCTATTTGAGTCTGGAGTGAAGCTTATTGGCATGAATATAGGCGTATCGCTTTCAATACATTTCTTCCATCGAACTATTCTAGATTCCCCCTTTCTGTCTTCTAAAATAACACGCTATGATTAGCCTTCACACCCCTTTTCAAACAACAAACTATATTTTATAAATGCGAACTCGGTGTTGACAGCAGAACACCTCCACTTTTCTAAATTGAGCGTGCGAGGTGGAATTTTGACCGGTCAAACCCTATTTACAACTTTTTACACACTCTCTCTCAATCTATGGACCGTTAAAGCTTGTCAATCGGTAATGGGGCATGGTTAGATGAGTTCATATCAGGTCAAAATCATTGAATAGGAAAGTAAAATGGGTATGTGCAAAATATGTTGCAAATAGGAAAAAAGGGTTTCTTAATTCGCTAAATTAAAGCCATGTAACCTTCGATTTTAGTTGCTCTTGTGAATCTCTCGTGCACAAAAGCCGATAATCCTCCATAACATGGAGATCTATAAGGAAGATCACGAGAGTGGTCATTCATCGATGGAAATTTTTTGGGTCCATGGAGAGCGAGCTTAATCAGCTCATGACTCGTATTTATAATAATGACATTAAGCAATTACAACGTAAAACCGTAGGAAATCGCCTTGCCGATAACTTGGAAATGGGAATCACGTGATGCCATTAAGACAAACCCCCCGACCAACCCATTATTTTACTCCAAACGAGACCCGAAGGGAGAGAGAGAGGGAGAGAGAGAGAGTCAGTCAAAAGTAAGGAAATCAAAATTTTGATGGAATTTGTTAAAAAAGGACTAGGAAGTTAATATTATTCTTTTCCCTCTCTTCTAACATAGAGGAGATCGATGGGGGATGCCTTTTCTTCTAGTACTGCTGATACTTGAGGCCATAATTATGTCCTCATGCGACACTTTGTTTGCTGATCTTCCACACACGTTGTAGTGTCCACTCGATCTCTTCTTGCGCACGATCTCTCCACTGCATGCGATGTTGTTGCTCATCATCACCATGTTGTTGTTGATCTCTGACCCGGACGAGCCCGAGGAATCGCTCATCGGCTCGTCGCTGCAGTCAACGATGGTCGAGTGCTGCGTCTCGTTGGTCATCATGTCCTCGTCGGCCATGTCTTGTGGGAACAGGAAGTCGGGGCTCAGTTGTAGGGTCTTGCATGTCCTCAGGTAGGGAGCGAGGTCCTTCTTGTGTTTCAGCAAATAATCCACCTTCAAGTGGATGAACACACCAATTTATGAAGCGTGCGAAGGTGATTATTCTCGTGGAATAGGCAAACCCTGATTGATGTTTGATGCTCTATGTTGAAATGGTGTTCAGAATTCATACTTTCAATTACAGTGATAGATGTACTATTGCATTTTTTTTTTGGTAAAGGATGTACTATTGTATTTTCATCTCCAAAATCTTCAAAAAGTAAGGCGGTGATGTGATCTTAAGTTACACATTTTATGAAAGAGCGACGTTAAGAGAATTTTAAGATGAAAAACAGTTGTGTGTGCAAGTGTATATACGGTTTAAGGAATAAGATGAGATCATATCATATCTAGAAAATTGATAGTAAGATAACATCAATCAAAAGCTACCTTTTCATGTTTTTAGGGTTTGAATGAGCAAGAATTCTTACAGTTGAGGGGATTACAGTGTAACTAGCTCTAGGGGTACTTTGAATGATCATTTCCTGATCTTCTCATAAGTATGCATGAAAAGAAAATCAAACAACATGATTAAATTCTTGATAAAGAAATAAAGTTACCTTGCACCCTAGAGAGCAATGAATGAAGGGTTCTTGGAGGCTTCTGTCGCAGGAAGTGCAATAATTCCCGGCCCCTTTGAATTGCCTATTCTGTGGTCTTTTCTTGATGAACACCACCTTAGCACTGTTAATCGTGTATGCCTAGATTTCCAGAAATCAATATAATCGATAAGATTAGCTAGAGATCATGGCTAACAAAGTTCTAGGGACAGCTCTTTATTTCTTTTCGGTATATTTATTGGCTGATCGATCATTACTTGGACGTTGGAGCAGTCGATGAGCTTCTGGAGATCCTCTAGCCGGACAACGTCGTGGTACACATAGCGTCGAACCTGGAGGAGTCTATGGAACCGATGGATCGGGATGCAGTGAGGGCATATGCTAACGCAACAATCCAAGCAGCACACATTCTTCTCGTTCTTCTTTGCGTTCTCATGGTAGGAGCACCCCACAAAGAATTTCTCTGTGTACAGAGCATCCAACCATGCAGGCTTCTGAACACCCTAAAAGCACCATTCAAAACCCAAAATTCTCATCAGATCATAAGAAACTCAAAACAGAGAGAGAGAGAGAGAGAGAGAGAGAGAGAGAGAGAGAGAGAGAGATACTCACCATGGGATACTGATCAACACAGTAGCCAACAAAGTTGAGGATGTGAGCAAGTGGAATTGAGACACCAGTAATCAAAAGATAGGGAAGGAAAGGGGGGGGAGAGAGAGAGAGAGAGAGAGAGAGAGAGAATAGTGTGTGGAAAGAAGAGTATTTATGGAGAATCACAAGAGAGGGCAGGGTATATATTTAATGTCCCTTTGAGTTTTGAGAGAAACAACATTTTTGTCAATTGGGAAGAGGGTTTCTATTTCCCCCCCCCCCCCCAAAAAAAAAAAATTTATTTTATTTTATTTTATTTTTTTAGAGAGAGAGCGCGCATTAAAGTAAGGGAGTAAGATATGAGGGAGAACGTGAGCGCTGTTTCCGTGTCTCCCATTCACTTCAAAGTCTGTCTCATAAACTAATGTTTATCATCTCCTTGGCTAATTACCAAACAAAAAAGAAGAAAAAGAAGAAAAACCTAACTTGACCAACCCGAAAAAATAGAAAATATTACACTTTACGTTGGACGAGGTGCCTTCAGCTCATATGTATTGCCTTTTGTTTCATTTTGGTTCTATGATCTCGGATTTAGCCAAGCAACTTGTTGTTGGTGTGTGGACTTCGATACTAGAGACGCGTACACACATTATTATTATTATTTTTTTGGGTGTGTGTTCAAATTGCAATTTGTGCAGTGGAAGCCATCCAGTCCACATGCAATGTAATAATTTATGGTAGGTAAAGTTTGATCCGGAACAGCCCTTTTGATGATACGTTCTTCTTGGCATGATAATGATCATTAAATTGAAACAGATCTTATGTTCCAAGTATGACAGCTTGATTTGATGTGATTAATTGTGTTTCATGGTGAAAATGGAATTTGGATGCTAATTTGCTATCTAACAAGACCGGTTGGTTCGCCGACAATCTTTTTCAATAGGGTAAAAGGGCAAATCAATTTTGACGAAGATTTCGTTCCTGCTGTTCCAAAACTTACGCTATTTACATTCTCTGATTTTCTACACGTACGTGTTTACGTAAAGGTCAACTCTACATTCTTTACTTCGAAATGAAGTAATTATCAAGCATAAAGCAAGGCTAACCACTGAGTACTAACTAGTTAGAACACTTTCGCGAAAAGAATGGTGTCGTAAAGGGAAAACGCAAGTGGAGATATGCGGGCTTGCAAATTAGTCTATAATAACGTGTCAAACCAGGAATAGTGTATAATAAGAAGGGAACTTTTATGGAAAGAAAATTGTTGATCCAAAAATAGTTGCCGACCGTAACATGCTTATTAATTGCAAAATTTTGTGAGATTATTGCCACTTTTTAACATACAAAAAATGTGTAATTGAATATTTCGATAGTTCATATGGCTATTAATTGCAAAAAACCATTTCGAATAAGAACTAAATTTGAGATCACGGGCTTCTTAAGGCAAAGAATTAAAACATTTATCGTTCAACTCAACCATTATGAATAAAATTTTGAACTTAATTAGGGTAAAGTACATGTGTAAAATTTAAAAAGAAGGCATCATCCCACAACTTTCACTGTTCGCACTTCCAGTGAATTGAACCGATTCAAGCAGTAGTGGATTCTCTGTGTGTTTTTAGGGATCCAAGAATTCAAAACTCTACTCTAGGTCCCTTTTAACTTGCAGCTCAGCTAGTTAGTGTGATCGCATCCCAACAAAAAAAAAAAAGTTAGTGTATTCATATGATCGCAAATTCAATCCATCTGATGATCCAAATTTAGTATTCATAACCGCAAAAAAAAATCCAAGATACCTTATTCAACACCTCAGACAAACTTTTTATTTCCCCTTCAAGGAGAGTGCAGATAAAATACGTGCAACGATGATCATTATTATTGTCATTATGGGAAAAGTTATCTAAGCATAAGGTAGATGCAATAATAATCTCAAGAGAAAAAAAGCTCCAGTCATATAATTAAGCACGGCTTCTCCACTGCTTTGGCAGCCGGCTTATCTAGAAAGTATTTTATGGTCAATTGGTATCTTTACAGGCCTTCTATCTTGATTTAGAGTTAGATTAGATTCGTGTGCTCTTCTTTTTCGATTTACAAACAGAACTGCGATTTACAAGGTGTCTTCTGTGCTTTTTCAACCTGTTGGTATTGTTGTTGTCTCCATACAGTGATGGTGCTGGGGGCGCCAAACTTAGGTGTACACCGCCTTTTGGGAAAGTTGTAGCTATTGGAGCGAAAAATCTTGGTGTGTGCTAATCGCTGATGTTAATGCGAGGTTCAATGATCGATTACCTATTGTGCTTCGATACTATGACAGATTTATCTTTGTGCAATGAGCGAGTCTCTCTAGGCTGTACTAAGTTGATTTATCTTTTAAATTTACTTGCTTTATTTGATTTTCATCTTTACTTTGAAGTTATGTACATCTCTTTCAAGTGAAATGAAAATTTTCCTATCAAACCAATGTATATATTTCCTCTTGATTTTCCTTGTGTCACGGGACAGAAGGAGACAACTGGCAAAAAGAGGAAGTTCATGAACATTAATCACCGATATTTAGGTGTGAAAAACGCAATTTTCTAAACTCTGGATGTGTTTTTCTTCTCTCTCTCTAACCTTTTTGCCCAAATTGTGGTGGTGGGTTTTCCATCAAACACATGCCAAATCAAAAGGAGAGACATGTACGAGGAAATTCACCCGGTTTTCGGGGAATCAAACATGGCAACATTGGACCGACCAACCACTCCACTCACTCGCTCAAAAGAGAGAGGAGACAATGTTGTGTTTGCGAGTTCAAATAATTATGCGTTGTGTTGTCTTGTGTGGATTTGTAGCGAACATGCAATCAAGAACACAACACACTAAGCACAAGAAAGGCCAAATTGATTGCCTAATTAATTAGACTTCCCGGTTGCTAATTTTGAGGGTGCTTTGTTCATTGCGCCTCTATGCTCCAGCCAAGGGCTAATCTTGGGGTTCGATATGTACTATTGTTAAATACTCTATTATTGGGAGACCAATTCCTAATTCATCTTCCTTTTGTCTAACATTTGGTTCTTACTTGAACTGGGGGTTGCCACTGGAAAGTTAAGCATGCATTTTCTCAATCTTTTCTCAATGCAAAAGCCTCGTATGCGGAATGCAATCATGTCCCAAACTTTTGGATTAGTGTAATCAAGTCCTACACTTTTGTTGAAAAATGCCACCAACTCTTGATAATTTAAATTAGTGCAATCAAGTCTTAAATTTTACTAAAAAATATAATTGAGTTCTGTTTTAGGATACGAATTTTGGTCCTATTCATCCAAAAAAAAAAAAACTTAGATTGCACTTTTTAAGAAAGTTTCATGTCCGGCTCGTACTAGCCGAAAGGTTTTGAACTCAATTTCATCCCTTCTATAAAATTTATAATGTTCTCAATAGATAAATGGAAAATAATTATAATAATGACGTTTCCAAATAATAAATTCTCGATGTCAAGTATTTAATTCGAATGTTACCGTCCATTTCTTCTACCGGAAGAATAAGAGGAAAAAGCATATGAATAAGTGAATGATTGTTAAAAAGTATCTTAATAATCTGTCAATTTACATTCGATGTACTTGAACTGGCGTACCTCTCTGCCATATGTCGTCACTTTACCTTCCGATAATATTAAAATTTGAAAAAAAATCAAAACTTTGCATGCTGCAATATTTTGTGGCGTTGTGAAAAAACTGCATCTCGTGATATTTCTTTTCTCTAAAATTATGAACGCACTCCATGTAATTGCCAGAAACCATGGTTATAAGAGTACTTGTTAACGGTAGTCATTAGCAATATCAAGCCATCTAATCATGGATTAATATAAGATATTATTTTAATCTTCTCGAAAAATTTTCTTATTCTTTTTTTAGCCTAGGAGTCCCGACGAAGCTGGCTTATAGGCATATTGACCACTGCCTTAGGCAGGTTATTCGAGGAATTTTCAGGTCAAGTTGTCCTCAGAACCTTCCTATAATTGGCATTTATTCTAATTCAATATTTACATGTAATTGTTGTTGAAGGAAGAGATCCACTTGTTTACTCGTAACAGGAAATAAAGTCTTAAATTCAGCGATATATTTTTCATGCATTAGTTTTAACACCGCCCTTGCCAATAGATGAAATGATACTTTATCCTTTGCCATTGATACGAGGAGGGAAAAAAAGCCAATTAATGCTTAGACTTCGTAAAAATTTACACCCAATTTGTTTCCATATATGATGCACATAATTTTAGTCTAAAGTGCTAAGTTTCTTTGCCCTGAGACCGATGCAAAAGATGCATAAAATATTTTGTGAATAGACAAGCTAAGCATAAAATGTGAGGCGCCTTAACGTAGCGACAATGATTAATTTTGGGATGGTCCAAAGCGGACAATACATCACCGAGTTAATCCAGGATTTCTTTTTCTGAAAAAAATCATTGAGAAGGCGAGTACAATCTATATTTTCGGATATTTTGAATATAAAATGGCTTCATTACACAATATATAAGACAAAGGGAGAAGAACAAATCTTGTCCACATATTCAGGACAACATCGAAATGGTTTTTTTTTTTTTTTTGTAACGACCATATAAATAAGCTTCCGGTTAGTGGGTGCCTCTTGATTTATCAGAACCGACCATTGGAATTAGAAACTCCTCACGTGCAACCTCCATTTATCTAACTTGAAAATCGACTCACTCTATAGGAAAAAAACAACATCCAAAATAAAAACTTCGAGCAAAGGGGAAAAAGAAAGGTAAAAAAAAGGGGCAAAAAAAATGAAAAGTACTTAGCAAAAGTTTCAAAGAATGGGCAACCCCCACGTGCCATGAAAAGGTGCATGGTGATATAGTAAAGAAGTACCTCACGTGCAAAGGATCCAATGATAAAGTCGACACTAAGAGAAAAATGTCTTATTGCATTAGACATATAAATTGACTACTTTAAAATTCAAATATTTGAAAAGTGCTCATCAAAAAGAGAATTTTTTTTTCCCGATATGTCGAAAATCGATTAACCCTCTTTTGTTCTGGCTCGATCTCGTTATTAATGTAATGGTTACACAAAATCATCTTCAACCATTTATTGGCGCAGACTCATAAAAGGAAAAAAAAAATTTAAAGAGCAAGGTTTTCCCCGGAGCTTTGTACTGAGAAAATTAATTCTTTTTCTAATCTTTTGAGTGTGTGATTATGTTTTTATTTATTGGAATTTTGCTAATTTTTGGGAGGTGGTCAATGGTCAAAGGAGAAGGAACAAGAAGAACAAACAAGAGTTTTGGGTCAGCGGGTGTGCCGCACGAGGGGATCTCTTTGCCCCCGTCCAAATGCCTGTCTATTTATAACTCCAACCCTCCTCCACATGCACCCCTTCTCTTTTTTATATTGATTCACTCCCAACTTTAATTTAGTCATAACATACATTGCTCAATATCATAGGAAGGAGCTTACATTGTAGACTCAACCCTTTTGTCTGGAAAAAAAAAAAAAGATCCAAAGTGATGCTAGCGTTGCTTTCATGCACAAATTATCAACTTGATGGACGGAATCGTACATGGTACGTATACATCTGTAGAGCCTAGATAGTGAAACTCACCGGAAATCTTGTGAATATCACAAGAGTTCGTGTATATAAGTCCCCATATATCCATCTAAATATAGAAGAGTTTGAAAGAATCAGGGAGCGTTGGTGATCTTATTAATATATATATATATATATATATATATATATATTTTGTTATATGACACATAATGTAAAAGGACAGTAGAGTTAAGAGTCATATCATATTGCTTCTCTTTCCTTTCTCTTTCTTTTGTCTAACATGATAAGAGTCGATTCGACTTAATTCTTTGGTGTACATGTTAACCTTATGTCCAGCTCCAAAAACTTGGTCTTATCTCGGAGAAGAATAACAGAGAAAACTCTTGGGAGTAGCTTGTTTTAACACTGCAAACAAGTTGGATCAGTTTGCCCACAGACTAACACCGTGTTTTCTTAGCAACTTGACCATCTGGGACCATCAAACATTGGATTCAAACCATGATTTAAAAAAAAAAAAATCGACCGTGGCGTTGGCCGTTGCACTGTCATTTCGACCCCTCTCGAAGCTCTCAAAGAAGGCCCTAAAATATTATCATCCTCGCCCCAAAATGCATCTCTTTCTTATTGGTAAGAATACAATACTTTACACCTCCTCAGAACTCAAGCTCACAATGTCATATGTCCTCAGAAATCATGTACCGTCCCACTTCATTGATAAGGAAGAGACTCTGAAACTAATCATGGGGCAAATAGTATCTTAATTTTGGAGCATTACTTGGTGTCAAGGCTTCTGAGCAGAGAACATGATGAAGGATTGCTGAATTTTGCTTGTGTAATTGGTTAGACCACACGATGTGCACAAATCCTCGATCTCTTCGGCAGTCAGATAGCTGTAATTCTGCGCAGTTCTCTGCCGCACAACCAAACATTGTCATAAACAAGCTTGACGCGCATTATGAGAATAGTAGTGTCTTTCAGACTACCTTAGGTTAGTCACTGCGTACAGAAAGAGAGTTCTGTGGAAATCACCTAGACAGAGATGCTAAGACCATGAAAGATGAAATCTTACGGTTGATAGTGTTGTCTGCGTCTTTACAAAATAATTTACGAGGGATTTTAACATGGGATGAGATCGTCCACCATACCTAAGTGGCAAACAGAAGCTGCCCTAGGATCACGAAATGTAGTAGTTGCGCTATGCAGTTAAAGCTATATGTGTGAGGATCAGACGAACCCTTTGCTTAAGAAATTTCAACTTCGGAAAGGAGAGGGTCAGATACTGCCTAAGTAGAGTGGTTTAACAAAGACAGTGAGCGGAAAAGGAGATCCAGACTAACACACTCATTAGATATCAACTACTGGAATACGTTTTGAATATTTGAAATAGATCTCGCATGTGGTATAGAAGTAATTTGGATTACTTCCTCATGCTCCATGGTTTCTATTGCTATAACTCAAGTTGACATGTTACATTTTCCAAGGCAAATATGATGCGGTTCTTGAAGTCACACAAGAAATCACCAGTGGATGTATATACTACTCCAGAGCAACAGGGCTCGCCCCAAGTCCACCGAAAGGATTTCTTGTCAATACACATACATTAGATTTTCGGGATCTAAACCTCTATCACAGACCTTAATGAACAGCAATCCAGTTGTAAGTTATTTCCTTTTTCCCCCCCATAATTTCACCTCTTTATATTCCAAGTGGAGTAGCATTATATGCAGGTTAAAGTGTACAAAAGTGGTCCCTCCCTTATTTCACACGGTTCTAGAAGTTAATTACAAGAATGAAAATAGGTCTAATGTGCCAAGTAGATGTACCTGTCTGAAAAGCCGTCTCATCCAGGGAGTGGATGGAGTGTACCGGAGGAAAGTGGTTCCCACAAAAACTCCACCGCTTCTCAATACTCGAGTAATTTCTGCAATCTGCCAACACGCAGCAGAGGAATCGAGAACTTTATAAGAGCCATTTGATGGGGATGAAGAAATTGTGTGTGTATCAGGAACTCATTCCACAGCTAAAGCTTGTTAAATTTTAACCTGTAATCACCAAATTTCTTTGCCATATCTTTTTTCACGTCATTGTACCGTAATTAGACAAACTGAATCTATCATTAAGTTAAGCCACATTTGGACATAATGAAGTTTGATTTGAGCACTTTAGGGAGGAGTTGTAGAACCATGCACCCAAGATCCATGAATTATTATTAATTTCCCATTCAGATATCAAATGACTACCTTCTAAAATTACCAGCAAGGAGTTATTTGAAACAGTACACCCAGCTTCTAGAATTATGCAAGTAACCATGTAAAGCTTTAAAGACTTCAAACCCCCAAAGCACATCCTAACCCCTCTTCCACCGCAATATTCTGATACTATGTCAATATGGCCAGAAGAAGTGTTTATGTGAAATCCTCCACGAGTTTACTGGAGGCCTCTCATGGATCAATCTGCCAACTTCTCCCAAACTATCAGCTTCACTAGTACACTTGTAACCCTTTGCATAACTGCATGATGGTACTAAGCACCTCATATAATTTGGTTGTGCAAGTTTCATTCATAATTAATTTCGGTACCAAAGCTGTTGGCACTGTTCAAATTGTCCCCAGCCTCTACTGCTTCTTTAGCGTTACCACATAAATAACCTCTCTACTCAGGGGGAATTGAATTCTTTACATCATAGACTACCGGCTCTTGTTGCCTGACCCTAGAGGTGGCAATATCGGGGACAAACCCATATTTGATCTATATTTGTATAAAATGGGTCGAATATGAGTAATTAACTTTTAAAGGGTTCACTAAAAATGGATCAATAATAAGTCACATTTAAATCAAATTTCGAACCATATTGGACTCACTTTCGACCCATAAGGACAACATTCTTCCACAAGTTACAAATAATCCCGGAGACAGGGGCCGGGGTCCGGATCGGGATTGGAGACCGAGGCCGGGGTGGCCAACCAAGGCTGGGGACGGGGACAGGGTCGAGATCGAGTCTGGGGGCCGAGGCAAAGGATTGGGCGGGGGCGGGGGCGGGGGATGGGGTCGGGACCCGGGGTCGGGGATCGGGCCGAGAACGGTGGCTGGGGCTGACACCGTGACCGGGGATGGGGCCGGGACTCGGGGCGGGTGTAGGGGCAGGTGCCAAGGCCATGGCCGGGACCTGGGGAGGGTGCTGGCGACCTGGTCCCGGGGCCAGAGCCGAGACTCAGGGCGGGTGCTGAGGCCGGGGCCAGGACTTATGCCGGGGTCGTGGTCGTGGCCGTGACAGTGACCGGGACCGTGATCGGGGCCGAGACTCGGGTTGGGCACCGGGGCTGGGGCTGAGACTTGAGGCAGGTGCCGACGACTGGGTCCCGAGGCTAGGGCAGGGACTCGAGGCGGGCACCAGGGCCAGGACTGGGGCCTAGACCAGGGTCGGGTCCCGGGACCGAGATCGAGTCTAGGGATCGAGACCTAGGCAGGGGCAGGGGCTATGACCGGGGCCGTGGCTGGGGCCATGACCATGCTCGAGGAAGGTGCTGGGGCTAGGGTCGGGACTGGGGAGGGGGTCAAGGCCGGGACCAGACCTGGGGTGGGTTCCGACGATCGAGGTCGGGACTCGGTATCGAGGTCGGGATCTGAGTCGGGGTCGAGATCGGGATCGAGACTAGGGACCAAGGATGGGGCCGGTGCCGGGGACCAAGGATGGGGCTGGGGCAAGGGCTAGGGATGAGGCTGGGGCAGGGGCCAAGGACTGGGTTGGGAAGTATTTTAGTAATATTATTTTCTTAAAATATTATTGTGTTTTGATAATATCGATCAAAATGGGTAGGGTCGAGTATAAGTCAGTCACGGTTCGAATCGGGTATGGGTCACTAAATATGAGTCGGATGGATCAATATGGATCAGACCATATTCAACCCGACCCGACCCACCCATTTGCCACCTCTACCTGACCCTTCATCACTCATACTATAAGAAAACATAGTACTAGCATTTCATTACTTGTCTCCTTCTTCCATAGGTTTTGAAACTCACTTAAGCTCCATGTGACGTTACAATCATGTTCAAGGGGAGCTGCATTTAACTCCTACGTGTTCGTGCCTATATTCCCTTCCCCCCCCCCCCCCCCCCCCCCCCCCCCCCCCCCCCTCCTCTTCTCTTCCTCTCCGCCTTCTCTCTCACTTCTGACATACTTTTGCCATCTGGAGGCAGACATATCACAGTGTCTGAAGTTGCCTCTAGCTGTAAGGCCCCTAGAATCCATCAACTTTTGGTATCTGTGGAAGGTAATTCCCCCATTTATAATGGCAATTGTTCACTAATCAAATACTCATATTTGTTAAAAGCGAGTAGCTCAATAAAGATGTCTAGGGCCATAAAAAGCAGCTGGCTAGGTTCAATTTTTATGTTGATAATAAGCTAAGCCATCCTTCCACGGAGTGACATTGCCAGCACAACCATTTTAAATAGGATGGATTGGCCATATTCAAAGCGATAGTGGTTGCACAACAGTCAACTATCTTTTGCAATCAGTAAAATCTCTTGCATGTTTCAATACAAATCCCCACTATGACCCAGTTAGAATTATCTTCAAGAGATCAAAATTAAAATCCTAAGCTAAGCTGCTTGGAATGACATCTATCTCTGATACAACTACAATCCTAACTTTCATTTGATGGCATGTGTCCTCATTACTAATTTGAAATTCACTTTAGTCATTCTGAATTTCGTAAAGCACTAAAATTTAATTCACGTATCTAGTCAATTTCCGGGACGCTTATGTGACTTATGAGACAGTACGGCTTAATAACATTGATCTAGATTAAATGAGAGAGATGAACGTACAACGTTAGAAGGGGAAGGCCAGCAGTGCATTCGCTGCCCCAACATGTATAGCGTCAATCGAACCAGATGAGAATGGAAGCCTTGAAACATCAGCTCTAACAAGAGTCAGATTCCTGCAAATGTCCCAAAATGTCAAGCCATCTCCTCCTCAGTTTATTAATTTAACAACATCATCAACATCAATATCAACAATACCTTTATCCCAAACTTGTTGAAATCGGCAGTCGATGAACTCAAAAAAATCATAAAAATAAAAGCAGAATCTATCGAGAGAAAATATATAAATGTGTAAAAATAAATAAATAAAGATAAATATATATATTTATACACTACCCTTTCACGACACTAATAGCATTCTTTGACTCCGTTCTGAGGCAAACCGTACGTCAATCTATTTCTCAGTCCATTATCATCTCAATCTATGTTCTCTCTTCTTTTTTGTCACCGATTTTACTCCAATTTTTCGTTGAATATCTTCATTCCTTATTTTATCCATCCTTGTGTGACCACACATCCATATTTCCATTGCTCCCATTTTAAGCTTATGTTTTCTCTGTGCTAGCCAACATTCAGCTCCGTATAACATGACAGGTCTTACTGCTGTTCTATAAAATTTTCTTTTTAACCTAAGAGAAATTTTGCAATCACATAAAAATCCCGATACACTGTACCATTCATCCAACCTGCTCTGATTCTATGGCTTACATCCTTATCAATATCTCTCTTTTTGCAATATTAATCCCAAATATCTAAATGTATCTTTCTTGAGTACCTCCCGTCAGAGCATATTTACGGCTTTTTGATCATCTCTTCCTGCCTTGTCAAACTCACACTTCAAGTATTCCGCCTTACTTTGACTTAGTGTAAATCCTTTAGACTCTAACATGATTCTCCATACTTCTAACTTAGCGTTAACCCTCTCATCAATAAGCAAAATATCGTCTGCAAATAGCATACACCACGACATCTCATCTTGAATATCTTTTGTTAGCTCATCCATAACCAGGACAAAAAGGTAAGGGCTCAAAACAGAATTTTGATGTAAGCTTACTGTGATTGGAAAATAACTTGATGTCCATTACAAGCCTTCACGCATGTAGTAGCACCGTCATACATGTCCTTGATTGACTCTACATACTTTGAAGGTACTTTTTTCTTCTTAAGAATCTACCACAGAACCTTTCTTAGAACCTTATCATACGCATTCTTGAGATCAATAAACACCATATGGAGGTCATTCTTTCTTTCTCAATATCTCTTCATCAATTATTATATCAAGAAGATAGCCTCCATGGTAGATCTTCCTAGCATAAATCCAAATTGATTGACAGAAGCCTTGATCTCTATTTTCAAACGATACTCAATAACTCTCTCCTACAATTTCATTGTATGGCTTATAAGCTTGATGTCTCTATAGTTAGAACGATTTTGGATATTCCCCTTGTTCTTGTATATAGGCACAAGTATATTCTTCCCGCATTCATCACGCATAATTTCATAAGCATACAAGAATAACATTTTAGTTGACAGTTTTCGTATGTTCAAGTTCCTATCAAATGAAAGAACTTACGCTTTTAAAAGAACATCGTCCTGTTTAATGAAATCATAGCATTGGTGTAGCATATTTTCGGAATAATCAAGAGTAATTACCCCAGAATAAGTCCCTAATTTTGCGAATTTTCTGGAAAACAAACCACTTCCACAACAAACATCAACTAGAAGGCCACCCTCTGCATGTTTGAAGTACTCTTGAGCCATTTTAAACTGCATTCAAATAATAAATTACGCCATTAACAGCTTATCATGCAATATAGCAGGAACAATAAGCTGAAAGCTAAAACAACTAGAATTGACTTGCTCATGTATAAGAGGTGTAGTGGAGGAAGCTTAGATTCTTTTTTAGGCCATGATAAGAGCACCATGCACATTTTACAAGGTCTCAAAATGACCTTCTATAGATCCTCATGCCTTATATATTAATAGATAAAATTAGTGAGAAACTGTACTTCTTCATCTTGACCAGGAATGCCGCTGCTGTTAAAATTCTGGCGCCAGCCTCTCTCATATAAGAATGAAACAAGGGGACTCCTAGCAAAAGCAAGAACCAAAGGTGAGGATTCAGATACTCGACAGAAAATTTATTAGTGAATCTTAAAGGCAATAAAGAGAAGAACATACATTATGTAACTTGCAATCTAATACATCAACATCAATATCAACAACACCTTTATCCCAAATTAGTTGGGGTCGGCGGTCGATAAACCCCAAAAAATCATAAAAATAAAAGCAGAATCAATGGGAGAGAAAAGAGATAAATGTGTAAAAATAAATAAGTAAATATATATACATATCTATCTATCTATACACTACACCTCCACAACACTAATAGCATTCTTCTACTCCGTCCTAAGACAAACCGTAAGTCAATCTATTTCTCACCCCATTAAATCTTGTTTTATTGCTTTCCCCCAAGTAAGTTTCGACCGACCTCTTGCTTTTTTTATGTTATACTCTCGATAGCAAACTTCTGTTCGTACTGGTGCATCTAATGGCTTTCGGAGGATATGCCAAAACCATCTCAATCTATGTTCTTTCATCTTTTGCGTCACCGATTCTACTCTAATTTTTCGTCGAATCTCTTCATTTCTTATTTTATCCATCCTTGTATGACCACACATCCACCTTAACATCCTCATTTTCGTTACTCTCATTTTATGCTCATGTTTTCTTTGTGCTGGCTAACATTTAGCTCCGTATAATATGGCAAGTCTGACTGTTATTTTATAAAATTTTCCTTTTAACCTAAGAGGAATTTTGCAATCACACAAAAATTTCGATGCACTGCACCATTTCATCCAACCTACTCTGATTTTATAGTTTACATCCTCATCAATCTCTCCATCCTTTTGCAATTTTGATCTCAGATATCTAAATATATCTTTCTTGGGTACCTCCTGTCCGAGCATATCTACAGCTTCTTGATCTTCTTTTTTTGTAATGTCAAACTCACGATTCAAGTATTCCGTCTTACTTTGACCTAGCGTAAATCCTTTTGACTCTAACGTGATTCTCCATACTTCTAACTTAGCGTTAACCCCGGCTCTAGTCTCATCAATAAGCACGATATCATTTGCAAATAGCATACACCATGTCACCTCATCTTAAATATGTTTTGTTAGGTCATCCATAACTAGGGCAAAAAAGTAAGGGCTCAAAGCAGAACTATGGTGTAAGCCTATTATGATTGAAAAATAGTTTGATGTGCCATTACAAGCCTTCACACATGTAGTAGCACGGTCATAAATGTACTTGATTGCCTTGACATATTTTGAAAGTATTTTTTTCTTCTCAAGAATCCACCACAAAACTTTTCTTGGGACCTTATCATACGCCTTCTCGAGATCAATAAACACCATATGGAGGTACTTCTTTCTTTCTCGATATCTTTCCATCAATTGTCGTATTAAGAAAATAGCCTCCATGATAGATCTTCCTAGCATAAATCCAAATTGATTAACAGAAACCTTGGTCTCTATTCTTAAACGATGCTCAATAACTCTCTCCCACATCTTCATTGTATGGCTCATAAGCTTAATACCTCTATAGTTAGAATAGTTCTGGATATCCCCCTTTTTATTGTATATAGGCACAAGTATACTCTTTATCCATTCATCAGACATCTTATTAGTATGTAGTATCTCGTTAAAAAGACTAGTCAACCAACTTATTGCTATATCCCCTAAGCATCTTCACAGTTCAATAGGAATACCATTGGGTCCCAAGGCTTTACTAGTCTTCATCTTTTTTAATTCCACCCTAACTTTACTTGCTTTAAGTTTACACACATACCTTTTATTTGAATCATCAGAAGCATATTCCAAATACACCTTACTTCTATCGCTCTTCCCATTAAAAAGTTCGTTAAAATAACTCATCCACCTGCCCTTGACATCTAAACTTGCAATCTAATATGGTAGGTTAATTGAGAAGGGGAGTACGATATGAGAAAGAGGAAATTGCAAAAAAGCCTAGTATTTTCTTAATGGGGGCAAGAAAGATAGCACATCCTTTGAGAAAAGGCAATATCCTATTTCTAATGTAAAAGTCCTTGCCAACAATTCCAGTTGAAACGGCATGAGAAGTTGCCACAAACCATAGAGGAATCTAAACCTGCTGCCTATAAAAGGGAGGACTCCATTATCATGGTTCGACATATGATGTCTGGATTCGCGCTCCTTCAACTGTTTTCCACCCCAACTGACTGAGCATAACTCCAGATATGGAGGTAAGGAGCAAAGGAGCTAATGGTTAAAGGTAAAAGATGGAGATAACACTTATAACAATAGTGCAAAAGGCAATAAATGACGCCAATTCTATAATTCAAGTTGAATCAGTTAGCGATACCTGAACAGTTCTGTCCGGGCTGGCTTGACTTCCACGTAGTCCCTTAAACCAGCAGTAAGAGTGAGGTCTAGATAGTTGTTTTTGCTGGAATATGACTTATTGCATTTTTTACACTTAAACCAGACCTATAAACGGCTTCCCTACACAATTTTAAAGTTATGAGTCGGAACTAATCCCATCAAAACATTACACAGTATCGGTTGTCTAAACGAGATAACGTGTTCCAGTCCTTACAAGTTCAGACCAGGTGGACCTGTTCTTATCAAGGGTTCATAGCATACTGGGCATGAGAATACCTCAACCTCCAAAGTTTGATCTTTCTGAGTTCCCGTATCCTGAGATAGGACAACTTGATTCACTAACAAGCATACTAATGGAAGAAAGAAAGAAGGTGGCACAGAAGCATATATCCCAAAAAATATGGCATTTCAAAAAAGTTCATTTTGTTGGGCACATAGCTAAAGGAAGAGATCTGTCATCAACAGATTAGAAGATTCAGCCTCAAATCACACTGCTTAGCCTGAACTCCACAATAGATCGGGAAAAAAACGGATAAAGGAAAGACGTAATGTTTGGAAAGTGTACCGGTTCAACAGTAAGAGCAGAGCTGGCTCGGACGCTGAACGAGGGGAAGCGAACGGACGAGAAATGGGGGAGAGGTTGGAGCCGGCAACTGCGAGGAAGAAGAGGGTGTCTGGCGAAAGATAGCTGGTGCATCGAAGAGGAAGCCATGGCCATCAAGATCGTTGCAGAGCGTGGCCTCTGTGTTTTCTGATGGGGGTTTCTTTTTCATTACTTCTTTATCGTAGTTCGGCAGTTGGGCGATGTTTGTTTGTTACCGAGTGTCTGGTTTGTGTGGAAATGCAGGCTTAAACGAATAACCTTGGGGCTCCTTACAAATTCTGCGATGATATCACAAAACTGGCGTCTTTGCTTCTTGTTTTCCCCAAACAAACGGAAAAAGGACAAAAAGAGTCCTCTGTTCTCCCTCTTCTAGAAGCTTTCGTCTTCCAGCTAATTATACTAATTTTAGGTGATTATGTTCTTGATTTTTGCAATTTGATCAATGGTTATCCTCAGCGGCTCAATAAAAACATCATCTTTAATTAATCTTTATATTATCTGTATGACTTGTAAGCATCTTCCTCTCTATTACAATCCGCATTCTCTCTTTGGATTCTCCACAACCACTCGGCAGAGTCAGAGAGAAGGCTCAGATTCTAGTTGAATTAAGGAATCCAGCAAGAGCACAAGAAGCCATTGAAAATTACCTTATCTCCAATCACCGTATAAAAGATACGCCTTTCTCACCCTCAAATCTGTAGCGCATGGTATGAGGGGCGGGTTGTCTCAATAAGTCACATTCAAATCCAGTACTGTTGTTGCACAAAATCCGAGCATATGACCATATCATGAACCAATTCGCTATTCTGCAGTATAAAACATTACGAGCAAAATGTCGAATTCGTCAGCGATCATAAGAAGGATCGTGTTTGTTGTTCAGCGTTTCCGATCAGCGAGGCCTGCATAATCGGTTGGTCCATAAGGTTGGAACCACTCGGCCAAAAACCCCTTCTTTCTTCTGGGATTGCAGTTCATGTCCTTGCACAGCTGGTCATTGTACCAAATGTTGGTGGTTCCAATGCATGATCTCCAGAAGTTCCTCCCACTGCACCGCTTCATGTGAGTTTCCCACCTTGCTGCGTCCTTTTCCATTGCTCCGATGCTCGACAGCCTGATTTTCCCGTCGGGGAGACGCACTAGCCACTGGCATCTGATCTCAAAGGATGGCAGGTTTGCAAGGCCCTCTGCGTATCCTATAACTGCGAGCTGCGGAATCCTAGGATGAATCACCTACCTGAAATCGGTATATAAGACTGTTACAAAAAACCAGGATCCAGCGCAGCATCATTACAAAATCCTACGGGGAAAAAACTACATTTTGAATGCCCTGAAATTAGCCAATGATGCAATGCCGTCTCGTAGTCAGATTAGACCTTCTCGTTGGTCCTTGATAGTTAATCCTTACTACGAAAATAAGATATGCGTTTTGAATATCAAGGTCTTTGAGTGGAAATTGATGCCAATTGGTATTGCGACTGCAAGTATGAAATGGTTCCTGTAAAGAGGAATGGTTGAAGTTGGTGAAGAGACGAGGTACTTTTGGAAGACTGAAGATCTAAAAATGTTCTTGAGCTTTTAATTGCCTTTATATCCGGTGGCAAGCATCACGAGATCGCTCGGGATCGGTTTGTCTTCTCTGTCCACTATCAGACCGTCCTTGCAGAAGCGAAAGCTCTGCGACCTCTTGATTAGGATGCTTCCCTCCTCCACTTTATCGTAGAACTTGTCGGGCAGCATGCCAATTTGACACGAAGACATATCCTCGAGAAAGCTGTGTCTCGGTACTAATCCGTACTTCTTCAACGGGAGTTTCCACTGGAGGTAGATTTCCCAGAATTTCAGGGCGCCCCAACTCTAGGAATTTCAGGTTTACTTCATGAGCAAACCTTTTTTTTCATTGACAAGCCGATGCACATAACAAAAAGACTCATGAAAGGAAACAATTGACGGATAAAAGAGTCATCCATTTATGGTTTTGATTGATAGACAAGCAAGTTTTGTGGAACTAAACCGAAAAAATGGAAATTTGCACATACCAGTGGTGAAAGCACTGTGGCGAGAAGCCAGTACAGGATATTTTGTCCCGGCTTATGAAGAAGCAGCTCGACGAAGCGATTGAAGTACAAGTAGCCAAGGTGAGATAGTAAGAAGCCGTTGTCGGGCAGCAACCTGTGAGGATTTCTCTGGATCATCACACAAGGGTACTTCATACCTGATTCCGATCAAGAAATGAGGACGAGATAACAAAAACGCCAATATCAGGTAGGGAGTTACAGATAGAAATTCATAATTTGTCGGACAAAAGATAGAAATTCATTTGTGCGTAGATACTTCAAGCATAATTGAACCCCATTGCATACGCTAGTTTACTCTTCTATAGAATGGATTTTGATGTGGTTCGACGAAATTGCAGAAGTTTCAGATGAACTTTTAATAAGATAGCAGGAATTTCAAAGCTTTGATAGAATTTGTTCATGGCTCATAGTGACAGTTCACCTAATAATAGCCTCCCAGCAGTCAGCAGATTAAGTCTGCTTGATGTTGCTCTTATCATTTGCTTCTGCACATTCAACAGCTAAATCCACTGCTGATTTCTGCGAACCTATAATTATGATTCGCTTTCCTTTGATCAATTCAGCAGCCGCAGATTTCTCCATATCTGAATATTCCATCAAATGCATCACCTTGCCATCAAACACTTCGGAGCAACAATTCAGTGGGAGCTCCGGAATGTTAGGAAGGCTGCTGAATCGTCCGATGCAAAGAATAACAAATTCAGCTTGGTGAACCTGGCAAAAATGCATCATTCACTCAACATCGCATCAAGCAATCGCGGAAATTGTAACTAGACAATGAGCATGTGTGGATGATTCTCACATCTCAGGATCGAATTGGATCGAACCATCAAGAAATAGTTAATTTACCTCTGTGGCGTTAGTCACTGTGTCCAGGACAGTAATATGCCACTTCCCTTTCGAGCCAATTGCCATCCCTGTTCCGCCCCACAAATCCCACGCCTTCATCTCTTCGAATGACTCCCCAACATAAACGATACTACTCACTCTGGAATGGAGCTTGATGCAAGGATGTAAATTGAAGTGCTGAGCATAGGACTCAACATAGTCCAGGACTTCAGTGTGGCTGGGGAACTTCT
Organism: Rhodomyrtus tomentosa; assembly: GCA_028455895.1. Classification (NCBI taxonomy): domain Eukaryota; kingdom Viridiplantae; phylum Streptophyta; class Magnoliopsida; order Myrtales; family Myrtaceae; genus Rhodomyrtus; species Rhodomyrtus tomentosa. The sequence continues at coordinate 42,798,541 of JAPCWY010000004.1, forward strand.
CCTGCACAGATGCCGGCCAATCGAAGTCCGAGAACCGGAAACCTTCCTTCGCATTCTGGAGCTTGGTCGATTGAATGGTGTGACTCCAGACTCCCCCGATGCGGCCACCGGGTCAAAGCCCTTCTCAACCAAACACTTGCAGGCGAGAAGGCCACTAATTTCTGCTCCTATGATCACTACCCTTCTCTCCATCTCCTCTTTCGAACTCCAGAGGGATTCAACATGTGATTTTTCAGGCCATAGAGATCATACTTTATATATCATCAGGATTAATCATGGATTCCAAGTTGAAGAAGGTGTTAAAAAGCAATCTTTGACCAGATACTGCATCTCTTTGGGCATCGTGCCTCATCTGATGTAGATGACATTTATTTAACAAAGGTGGGACAGGACATGGTATGGACAGAAGGATTAGTTTAACATTTTCTTGACAAACTAGATATTTATTTTTCCTCGTTCATTGTCAAATTGTTTGAACTTGACCAAGGTGAATTTTTTAATAGAGGCCCACAAGGTCGGTTAACAAGCACGTAAGAACAAAGAATTGTGACGATTAGCCAAATGAAATAATGACGACAATAACAATAATAATATTAGTTTTGAAAACGGGCTTTTTTCCAATTTAGAATTAAAAAAAATACCAAAATAGAATTAAAAAAAAATTACCGAATTGAGTGATGCTCGGTACCTAATAGTCAAATGGGCTGCTAAGTGGGCCCGACTTGGTAGCCCATATGTCGAGTGGGCCTTCTACTCGACATTCAAGCCTCCAAAGGAGAGGCCCCTGAGCCCATTTTTTTTTAGATTTCATAATTTTTTTCTCTTTTTTAATTATTGATGGTTATTGTAATTATTTTATTTATAATTATTTATCTTTGATTAAAAAAAGTATTAAGAAAAATTATTAAGAAAATAAGCCTCAAAAGATAAATAATTATAAATAAAATAATTACAATAACTATCAATAATTAAAATAATTACAATAAATATCAATAATTAAAAAAATATTAATAATTTTTTTATAAGATAATCATCAACCATTAATTAAAAAAATTATTAAGATAAATAATTATATTTATGAAATTATTTAAAACTGTAGCAAAAGATTAAAACCGCAGTAATAGATAGATGAAGAACCGCAGCAAAATAGTAAAAAATTATAGCGAAAGATTAAAAACCGCAGTAAAAGAGTGGAAACGAGTAAAGAAAATAAAAATGTTTGAAAGGGCATGTCTCATCGCTCTGGTGTCCGTTTGGGATGATTTTTTTTTTGATTTTCCGTAATTTTCGAGAAAAATCTATTGGCAAATGGCTGTAGGCCGGTTTTTTTCCCTAAAAAAAACGTCGTTTTTTGTGTCAATTTTGCACTTTGTCCCTTCGATGCCATATCTCGATCACGAATAAACTGTACTTTCCCTCTTTCTTCTTTCGATCTTCCCATGCCGGACTCATTATACCACGTCTTTTATAGGGGGAATGAGTCTAGGGAGTTTTTCATGTCCAAATTAATATCCCTTCTTTTAATATGTGTCTAGATTAATTAATCTGCAAATTGCATTATTAAATGTGTTGTTTGCCTTGTTAGTTGTGGTTCAGGTGAAGTGCTTGGGTAGTTGTGGGTTCCATTCCCAGCGCGTTTCATCTCTTATTTTTTTGCTCTTTAAACATCCTATCATGATGAAAGAATGTGAAATTTTCTTGATGGCATTAAATATTCTCCAATGAATCTCCTCAATTATTATAGTTTGGAAGAGTTTTAAATATCAAGCTTTTCCACCAATAATGTTTTGGATATAATGTGATGGCATCACCTATACTCCGGATATATTAATTATTTATATTAATAATTTTTTAATTAATGATTGTTTATTATCTTGTAAAAAAAAAGCTTCAAAAGATAATTAATTGATGATTATCTTATAAAAAAATAAGCTTCAAAAGATAAATAATTATAAATAAAATAATTATAATTACTATCAATAATTTAAAAAGCAAAAAAAATACGAAATAAAAAGATTAAATGGGCTCATGGGCCTCCCGTTCGGAGGCCCGAATGCTGAGCGGAGTGCCGCTCGGCAATTGGGCTGCCGTGCGGGAGGCCTTCTTGGCATATGGGCAGCCGAGCGGGCCAGCTCGGCAGCCCATTTGCCTATTGGGTGCTGCTCGGCAGCTCAATTGCAGACCGACACCCAATTCGGTAATTTTTTTAATTATATTTTGGTAATTTTTTTTAAAATTCTAAATTGGAAAAAAGCCTTTGAAAACATATATTAGATCGTTATTCTTTTCATGATAAGGATGGATATTAGTTGTGATCCCAAAGAAAAGAGATAAAAAACCAATGAGTTTTGAAGTTACAGTACAAGTTATGGTTATGTTAATACTATTTTTTAATCATTTTGTTGCAACATCAAAGAATAATTGAGCTCAATTCAATTCGACTCAATCAAAGCCAACAAACAATTTAGATTGAGCTCGACTTTAATATGCTTGATCCTACCTAGAATTGGGAAAATTGTCTGTATATGTTTAAGACTAATATATATATGTTTTCAATGAGTTGAAGAAAAAGAAGACATTTCTCGTAGCCATGTGCTCATCGCTCAGCCTTTATCCCTACTATCTATCCTTATCCTACACGCAAGTTTGGTCATTACTGTTGAAATGATGATCGCCCTCTTACGACAAAAATGTCTGATAGGACAAATGAAGCCAAGCAAGATGTCAATAGAGCAATCTTTTCCAAGATTTAACACGATTCGATTGATTTTGGAAATCGAGTAGATTAGAAACTTCTGAACCAAACCGAACCATTTTGATTTGGGAAAGCTAAGATAGTGTGGAACAGTACTAAACGAGAACCCGATGGGTCGGACCCTCTCAGTTGCAAAACGAACCACAGTATCATATGCTAGAAAATCCTGGCCTATGACCATATAATGAAGCAATTCCCTAGCGTATGAGATAAAATATGACAAGCAACATGTCGAATTCATCACTCATGATAAGAAGGTTTATGTTTGTTGTTCAGTGTTTCCGATCTGTGAGGCCTGCATAATCAGTTGGTCCATAAGGTTGGAACCACTCGGCCAAAAACCCCTTCTTTCTTTTGGGATTGCAGTTCATGTCCTTGCACAGCTGGTCATTGTACCAAATGTTGGAGGTTCCAATGCATGATCTCCAGAAATTCCTCCCGCCGTACAGCTTCATATGAGTTTCCCACCTAGCCGCATCCTTTTCCATTGCCCCAATGCTCGGCAGCTTGATGTTGCCGTCGAGGAAGTGCACGAGCCACTGGCATCTGATCTCCGAGGTAGGCAGGTTCGCGAAGCCCTCCGCGTATCCTACAATCGCCAGCTGGGGAATCCGAGGATGAATCACCTGCCTGTAGCCGGCATTTTAAGACCGTCATAACAAGACTAAGATCGAACGTGACATTATCACAAGATCCTACGGGGAAAAAAAAACTCCATTTTGAGTGTCATTATTCTTGACCCTTGTTAGTTAATCGTCACTTAAATATTAAGATGCACGCACTTTGGATTTCAAGGTTTTCAAGTGGAAACTAATGCTAATTCGTGTTGCAAGTATGAAATGGTACCTGTAAATAGGAATGGTTGAAGTTGGTGAAGAGCCGAGGTACTTTTGGAAGACTGAAGATCTGAAAATGTTCTTGAGCTTCTGATCGCCCTTATATCCGGTGGCAAGGATCACGAGATCGCTCGAAATCGGTTTGTCTTCTCCGCCGACCATCAGACCTTCCTTGCAGAAGTGAAAGCTTTGTGACTTCTTGATCAGGATGCTTCCTTCCTCCACTTTATTGTAGAACTTGTCCGGCAGCACACCGATTCGACATGAAGACACGCCCTCGAAAAAGCTATGTCGAGGTACTAATCCGTACTTCTTCAACGGGAGTTTCCACTGGAGATAGATTTCCGAGAATTTGGAGATGCCCCATCTCTAGAAATTTCAGGGTTACCTCGTGAACACACTTTTTTATTGACAAGCGGATGCATATAACAAACAGAATCATGAGGGGGGAAAAAACTTTATGGTTATATCTGATAGACGAGCAAGTTTTGTGGAACTAAACCGAAAAAGTGGAAATATGCGCATACCAATGGCGACAGCGCCGTGGCGAGAAGCCGGTACAGGATGTTCTGCCCCGGCTTATGAAGAAGCAGCTCGGCAAATCGATTGAAGTAAAAGTGTCCAAGGTGGGATATCAAGAAGCCGTTGCCGGGCAAAAACCAATGAGGATTCCTCTGGACCATCACACAAGGGTACTTGACTCCTGATTCCGGTCAAGAAATGAGGATGAGATAAGGAAAATGCCAATGCCAGGAGTTGCTGAGACAAATTCATTCATTTGTACATGCAGTAAACATGATTGAACCCCATTCCATGGCTAATTTACTCTTTTATAGAATGGGTTTCGCTGGATCTCGATGAAACTATAGAAGTTTCAGACTGACTTTCTAGAAGATATTACGTACAAGGCTTTGATAGAACTTGATCATCACAGTGACAGTTCACCACTGCAATAATCAACCAGCAGACTTGATATTGCTCTTACCATTTGCTTCTGCACATTCGACTGCTAAATCCACTGCCGATTTTTGCGAACCGACAATTGTGATTCGCTTTCCTTTGATCAATTCAGCAGCTGCAGATTTCTCCATATCCGAATATTCCATCGAATGCATCACCTTGCCATCAAACACTTCAGAGCAACAATTCGGTGGGAGCTCCGGAACGTTAGGAAGCCCGCTGAACCGGCCGATGCAGAGAATGACAAATTCAGCTTGGTGAACCTGGCAAAAATGCACCATTCACTCAGCATCGCATCAAGCAATCGCGGAAATTGAAACTAGACAGTAAGAACTATCACATATCAGGATCGAATTGGACCGAACTATCAAGAAATAGCTAAATTACCTCTGTGGCATTAGTCCCTGTGTCCAGGACTGTAATGTGCCACTTCCCTCTCGAGCCAAATGCCGTCCCCGTCCCTCCCCACAAATCCCACGTCCTCATCTCTTCGAATGACTCCCCGACATAATCGATCCCAGTCACTCTGGAATGAAACTTGATGCAAGGATATAAATTGAAGTGCTGAGCATAGGACTCAACATAGTCCAGGACTTCGGTGTGGCTGGGGAACTTGCTCTGCACAGAGGCCGGCCAATCGAAGTCTGAGAACCGGTAAGTTGTCTTGGTATTCTGGAGCTTGGTCGATTGAATGGTGTGATTCCAGAGTCCCCCGACACGGTCGTCGGCCTCGAACACCACTGGGTCGAAGCCCTTCTCGACCAAATACTTGCAGGCGAGAAGGCCACTAATTCCTGCTCCTATGATCACTACCCTTCTCTCCATTTCCCTTTTCAAACTCCAGAGGGATCCAACCTCTACATTTTCAAGCTAGAGAGAACATAATTTCATATATCCATCAAGATCGATCATGGACTGGATGTTGAAGAAACTGTTGCGCATGAAGGAATCTTTTGACGACATACTCTTATCCCATTGGACAGTGTGCCTCATCTGATCTATGTGGGATTTCCTTTGATAGAAGTGGGACAGGTCTTGGGATCGACATTAGGATTAATTTAATATTTTATTGACTCAACTAGATATTTATTTTCCCTCATTTACTGTGAAAGAGGTGGGAGTATGGTCTACAATTATAATAATTTAAATGAAGACGTGACTTAATTTTTAAATATTCTAATTACTTTTCACATAATTAAGTATGATCTCACAAAATTTCACACAATATAAAATATTAACGCCTGAATTCAAAATTTTTCAAGCCCATATTTAACTCCCATATGTTTCTACACTTTAGTCTTAGACTATTGGATTAACATTTGGATAAGAAATAGTGTAAAAATATTTAAATATTAAATCATCCATTTTTACCACGCATTAAATTTCAGAACATCCACGTTGTCCAACAAAATTTCAGCGTTCAACTATTTGCTGAATAATTGATCTTGGGCTCTAGAGGAATTTCACATTTCGTTTGACGTCATTCAATACGAAGCACTTGCGAAAAGGTCAAAAAGTTTCTGTTTGTTAATAAAGGGAAAAAGTTGTGCACCGTTTTTTATGATAAATATGTGTGGTGATTAAAATTTAATCGAGATATTTTGTGTGTGCTACTATAAGTTACGATCCCAATCAAATTTGAGAAAAAAAAAAGTAGAGTTTAGTAGTTCCCATACAAGTTATGGTTAAGTATATCCAATGTTTTAATCATTTTATCGAAACTTACTGAATTAATAAAGCTTTTCATTTTGATTCTAAATGCCACTAAGGGTAGCACATGATCCAATCGGGCCGCGCTGCCGGACAAAAAAGCCCAAAAAAGAGGAAGAAGTGGGCTCACCGGGGCAGGGGCGGACGGCTGCGGCGTCGGCGGGGGCGCACAGCGATGACTAATGGGCAAGTCGGATTAGGGCGAGAGGGGGAGGGAGAGAGTGTACTTATGGTTCAATTTGGGAACTTTAGACTTATTTCCTGACCAACTCGCAGTTTGGTCGGTCGCCAAAAGTGAGTGATGTTGCAAACTTCTATCCATCAAAAGCAAGTTTGGCCGTCGTACGATCAAATTTATTGTAGTGAAACGTGCCTTTCTCACATGGGCAAGTGCATTTGGATTCGAAAGTCGTTTTCTAAACCACTTGTCGACGTTGTTGTTCAGTACTTGCCGAAAGATGGTGATGAGCTTTCCAAATGAGGGCAGAAAGATTCGCTTTCGACTTACTTCTTCATATTTCTAGCGGTCACACTCGCTTCTCAATGCCACATTAAAGTGTCATAACCGCGCACATATTAATTACCTCCTCTTGATTATATATGATGATTATCATCCTAAACATTTTTTATTTGTTGACTATATAAGGAAGGAAAGAGATTCAAATATAGGAGCGTAATCGACCCAAATCCAAGCCAACACACTATCAAGCTTGACCTCGAGCTCAATCTCGACTCGCATCCTTAATTCTTTATTGCTCGAAACTTGATCCAAGTTGAATGAAGTATAAATTTTCCTGCTTGAGTTCGACTTGACTAAGCAAATCAAAATATGCTTGAGCTAAACTCAGTTTGGCTCAATCAAAGCCAACAAATAAATTAGCTTGAGCTCGAGTTTAATAAGCATCAATTTTATATAACTTTGCGAAATTATATTTGCGTCTCTAAAACCACTAAATAACTTTTTTAAAAAAATAATAGAAGTTCAGTTAAACTCATTAGACTCTCGAGCTTTTGTTGAGTTGAGTATTATGAGTTTGCATGTGAAAAATACCAAAAAAGTCTTAAACCTATTATATTTCATTTTTAAATCTTTCAATTGAATCAATTTAATCCTAAATATTTTGATAATTTTCTAATATAGTCCATTCTTGGCCGGAAATCATCGACATGGATGTCAGCCATCCTTAGCACGATAGTTGTTGATATGGGCAAATATTACAATTTTTCATTTTTTATGTTTGAATTTTAAGCATTTTTTTTTGTTTTCTTTTACTACTATGGTCGACAAGGTCGCTAGCTATAGGTGAGGGCCTCTGCGTCCTCACCCAGATGTGAGGTCTATAACACTTTTGTTGGCCACATGTGAGGGCTTTGTGGCCCTTGCCCATACCAGGCAAGAGGTGTAGTGGCCCTGGCTAGCCACTAGCTGATAGTCGACACCCTTGACTTTGGTTGGTGATGGTCGGCTCATGACCTTGCTGGCCATGATTGGAAAAAAAAAAGGAAGGAAAGAAAAGAAAAAAAAAGGAATAAAATAATACAAATTTCAAAAATAAATTTATTTATTTTTATTTTTTAAAATTGTTCATGTCATGTAAAATGATTAACGTCTATGTTGGTAATTTCGGGCCAAAATTGCCGAAAGAACTACGCTAATTGAAAAATTTAAAACTGAATTGGTATAAATATAATAGGCTGACATTTTTGGTATTATTCCCGACCTTGAGCTCGCTCGACCAAATGCTCATATAACTCGAGCTCCACTTTGAAATCAACCGAGTTAATCACAAGTAATTATATTTATCGAGCAAAACACGAGCTACCAGCAGGCAGCTTAATTTAGAGATCCACCTCTACCCAGAAGTTTAAGTTTAATTCCAATTTCCATAAGTTTCAACATAAAGAAGCTATTCTCATAGCCAAGTGCTCATCGCTCAGCCTTTATCCTAGTGTCAATCCTTATCCTAGACAGTGTTTGGTCATTGGTGTTGAAATGATGCTCGCCGTCTTATGACAATAATGTCAATAACACAAATAAACCAAAAAAGATGTCAATAGAACGACTTTATGGAGCATAGGAACATTCCTGCGTGCGGGCTAGCTAGTAAACGACAACTTCGGTCAAATCATTTCTTCTATGAAAACTTTTTGAGTATAGTGGTAGTGATGTCCCCGAAGTGACAACATGATGTTGAGTTTATTGCAACTCTTGTTCCATTGTCTCTCTAGTTGTTGTCTTTCGAATCCCAATAGGAGTGGAGACAAATAGGAAATGTCGCATAAGCAGTAGGGTTTTGTCTCCCTGGAAACATCGATAGGATTTCAATATTTCTCTTTTTGAAAAGGTAAGGCAAATGGTGAATAAATTAAGATTGTTCTAGTGAGAAGAGACACTAAATTGTTTTTCAAAATCTTGGGTGATATCTCTTCTTCCAGCTTTTTAACTCGCGTGAAATGACATGATATACAGGTGAAGATCCGTGCACGGTAAACTTGAGAAGACTGTGATAATGCATCCTATGGAAAATTCACAAAACCTAGGTAAAAAAAAAAAGTCACAAAACCTACATGAATCTTCTTTTTTGATTTTAACTTTTCCCCCCCTCGTGTAAAAAAAAAAAAATCCTTGAATATATCCATCCACCATTTCCGATTTCCCATCATTTCAGCATGACATGACTTTATCACGAAACAAGTAATGGGATACAGTACGACCCACGTGATCTTTTTGTTGATTAATCATTCTAAATGGACCCGGCACATCATGTTATTTAATCAGATAAACATCAATCAGACAACCAAAAAGAAATGTCAATCGAGAGGATGGGCGACGTGAAAAGAATTCAGGCAGATGGTTTACTCATTGCCAAATGGGTTGTCCAATCAAATGTCCAAATTGACCTATGCTTTCCCATTTCATGAAACAACATGACGACGAGCATAAGGTTTTCAACACACTATTTTAAGAAGAGAACTAATAAATTATATCCATTGCTGCGCATATCAACATGCACGATTAATTAATTAGGAAAGGTAAAATTTGGTCTTGCTCCTTGACCGCCAACAAAAAAAATAAATAAATTGGTCTTGCTTGAATTTTGAACATATACCCAAAAGAGAGGAGACGATATATTCATTCATTCTTCATTATACTTTATTCCATAGAGTGTATTATATCCATCACAGCACATATTAAGATGCATAACGAAAAAACTAACGTTGAGTAAATTTATCGCAATCATACCAATTTTGAGATTTTCGATGATCAAAAAATTATTTTGGGGTAAATTTACTACAAGAGCACCACTTTAATGTTTTTGATTGTCAAAAAAATAATTTATGGTAAATTTTTCACATATGTGCCAATGTGGAGTTTATTGTGGTTAAAAAAAATTGGGGTAAATTTATCACAATATACTAGTTTGAGATTTTTCGTGATATTTACCATATGCTTATATTTCGAAATATGGTGGCAATGGGAACTTTGGAAGGAGTTCACATTACCAAGATTCATTATCCTTATTTCGCCTGTAGGGGGGAAGTAAATAGGGGAAAAACAAAAGTGAGACAAAAATGCCATGGACTAACATCATGTTGAAGGATTCAAGTGTGTCCTCAAAAGCCATTTATCCAAGCGATAGTAAACTCACTTCTCAAGACATCCACCAACTCTCAATTGGCCTCAGCTCCCAAGCTATAAAAGGGTTTGACGAAATGTTCAGCGAAAGAGCTAGAGAGAGGCCAAAGCAAGAAAACTCAAGGGCAAAACAAATCTCTGTGTTCTCGCTTTATCATCCAGTTCCTCCTGCCTGACACTTAATTTCAAATTAGACCTGCATCAACACTTCCCTCTGCAAATGAAGCCTAGTTTGCTGATCTGTCTTCTGCTTCTGTCTCTTCTCCTTTTTCGAGTTCAAGGTGTTCATCTAAGCATTCTCCATCAAGAAAGTTTGGGTTTCAACAATATTCTTTTCTAAGCACATGAGTTTACTTTCGAACGTTCTTGTTTTGGTTTTTGAAGGGATTCGCATGAGCAGAGATTTGGCATCCCTCGTGGGTCATCAGAAACTCCCAGACCATGTGAGTATCATAGAAATTCAGCTCCTTCATGCAACCCGCATTAACATTATTGAAGTCCATGCACTAATCTTTTGTAAATTTCAACAAGATTAATTAGAGATGCGGATCACTTCTTCAATTTTTATTTTTAAATTGTTACAGGATAGTGAAAAGCTTTTGTTTTTGTTAAATCTTTTCACAGGTTGTGGCCACTTCTCTAGTAAAACTTGAGATTGATAGAGTTGGAAGCAAGAAGAAGAGAGCTTCGAGAGCATCCAAGAAATCAAGCGACGGCATGTTGCCAAGCATACATGAAGACTACTATGGTCCAAGGAACCACAAACCTAGGCACCACAAGCACTAATTTTCCAGCTTGGTTCTTTTTTTGTTTGTTTCTCATTTTTGGGCAGTTTCTGCTTCAATGGTTTTGAAAAGGATGACCTTCACTTAGACCCATTAGATTATTGTAGCTATATAGCACTCTTGTTTCTAGGATGACATCTGACCACATTAAATTGGAGCTCTGGAATAACTCATGAGAGAGTTGATGCTGTTGCACATCAAGACAAGGCTAAATGCTTGCGAATGGAAATATATCGCCTTTTCCTCCCGAAGCATGAGATGATGATGCTGAAGGGATTGGCATTGAACATTTCAATGCTTTCCAATTTTGTTGGAAACCAAGAAAATGTTGTAGATCTGATCGACTTCAGTAACAGAGGGGTGGTGAGATCGAATCAAAGGTTTAATGCTTAGGGATAACGAAGGGTGTACTTATGGATTAGACCAATCGCATATCTCGAAACAAATAGTATCAACAACCTAATTTTACGAAGAAGAATGCTGCATGTACATGTACGTGCGCTAATGCATTTTACCCTAACTTTGCTTGCAAATTAATGTTGCGAGTTTCTGCTGTTGAAATGAATAATGCCAGGCACCGCCTTTGGTCGGACCTATGTAACAATCAGTTGATATCGTTATATGCATCATCATGCTAGTTATCAAGCAACTGTTGTTAGTATCCCTAGCGTTACTACTTTTTGCCAATAGCCATGAATGAGTTTGTGCCCCGTGCAGCAAAGCAAGCGAAAACATTTTTTCTTCGATAATCTACAATGGAACTGCAACTTTCACAGAGGATTGGTTGAAGAAACTTGAACAAAGTTCAATAAGTTAATGCGTATAAAAAATCAAACAGAGTACAAGGATACTGTCTTTTTCTGATATGAATTCGAATGACGTAAATGTCATTCATGAAGAGGAAAAAACAAAAGAATATTGTAAGCCAATTGAAATTTGAAGGGCAAAACTCCAAATAAGCGAACAGCTTGAAGGGCATAAGGACTGTGCCGCCGATTCCTCGGCTGCTTCTGAGGACAAGGAGGCAACTCCAGAGCAATATCCGGACGCAGTACGCATTGCTTCAATGGAATAATTCAGTAAAAAAAAGAGAAACAGTCCAAATCTCAGCTGATTAATGTAAGGAAAAAGTAGAGCCAAAGCTCCTTGTTTAGCAAAAAGTGCAGTGACACGTTTAAGTAGGAAATGCAAAGGATACCTTTAGGATGATTTAAGAAAATACAACTAATGGAAGTAGGGATGATCTTGTCCTTCACCAATTTCTTGGATATATTATTATTACTTCAATGATTGAGGCATTAGTGTCCTAAAGAGTCTTAATAAACAACTGCTTTGTAGAGTCCCACATGTCGTATTTGAGAGAGAGAGAGAGAGAGAGAGAGACCCTCAAATGCACAGTTACTACAATTTCAAAACTAGCCAATGGAAAGGAACCATGGTATTCCCATGTTTCGGCTGAACTTACACTACAAAAAAAAATGCTTATTTAGTCGCGAAATTTGCGACGAAAATCTTGCCAGAATTCATCGCAAATTTATTTTGCGACGCAATTTATGACGAAAAATATTTCGTCGCTAAAAAAGCGTCGCGAAGGCAAAGTTTCGTCGCTAAATTGCGCCTAAATTGCAACGCAATTTAGCGACGAAAACACTTTCGTCGCAAATCAGCGACTAACTTTGCAACAAGTGCAAGTCATGGCAAATTGGCGACGATCATACTATCTCATCGCTAATTTAGTGACGAACTTTATGACGAAATTGTATTCGTGGAAATTAGCGATGAAAACTTCAGCGACGAGATTTGCGACAGAATGTTCCGTGGTAAATTTGCAACGCGCATTTTTCGTCTCTAATTAGCGACGAATAATTCGCCGTAGCTAATTAGCAACGTCGTACTTTTTCGTCACAAATTGGTGACGAAATTTATTTTTCATTGCCAATCCGTTGTTGCAAAATGTAGCGACGAAGATGATCCGTCGTCGTTAATTTACGACGGATTTTGCGACGAACAATTTGCGACGAAAATTTACACCTCTTTTGTCATTGATGCCACCAGACATTCGCATATTTGGCAACGAAAAATGCAAATTTGCCACGAAATCCACGATGGAGCCTACGGAATTTTTCTTTTTATTTGACGACGAATTTGGCAACGAAATTTTATTAATTTTTTAATCCTCACTACGGTTGAATTTTGCAACGACCGGGCCCGAGACGATTTTTAAAATTTGTGATAATGACGAATGATAAACTAATTTCTTTTATTAAATGCAAAATTAATTTACAGAATTTATAGTATAACAGTACTATAAATACATTACAGTTACCCTCCAATCCCTATGTGACCTTATGCCTACTTGACCGCGCCCAAAGGTTATCCGACAGAATTGTCTCCATTTCTTTCGTCCAAAGTCCATACCAAATTGGATCCACTCCAGCAACTACAACGGGCAAAAAAGACGCCACGGACGAGACCATCTCCAATGACCAGCAATCAATTGTACACTGACAAAAGCAACAAAAAAAAAAGTTAAACATATGTAAACATTAGATGCAAAAAAAAGAATAGTCAGGGCACAACTTAACATGAATAAAACCATCAACTATTAAAACTAAGGGAATGACTTATCTCTGTTGGTCCACTATACCACATGCAACAAGCACCCTGCAACATAATAAGATCTAATGCGATACATCTTACCCTTTCAAACAGAAGTGATCCTTTAATTAAAGCAATCTTGGTCGAGAGCGTGCTTTTATCACACAGGGCAACCTGTGGCAGTCATAGGGCAAAGTCATGATAGAGAAGAAAGAAGTAATGGAATTTAAAGAGCATGAACTAAAGTAAATAGATAAATAATGATTTGTATATCCGGAACATCTAAAATTGCAATTCAAGATTGCGACCAAGGTAATCCATACAGAACTCAAATATGGCAATCATCTATGAAGATTCACAATGTTGATGAAAGTCGACCAACTACTGAAAATGCATCAGAATTTTGGATTCTTAGGCTGCGTATGGATCATAGCCAAGGAAATTGTTTCTGTTCCAACAATGGTCCAAGAACACTTTTGGAACAGAAACACAGATGTTCAAAAAATGTTCAAAAAATGTTGAAAAAGTGTTCCGCGGAACCTTTTTGTGCCAAGAAACACTTTTCAAGAAAACAACAAAAAAAAACTTGTTTATGAGTTTTGGAACACTTTTTGGAATACTTTTGGAATCACCATCCATCAGTGCCGACGCGGCCACCACTCGTTGGCCGCTGCTCGCCGCTGCCGGCAATCGCTAGCCGCAGTCGCCGACACCGCCGGCAGCGAAAAAAGTATTATTTTTTACTTACCAAACGTGTTTTTGTGCCTAAAAATCATAGCTGGAAACAGAAATACAAAATAGTATTTATGTTCAAAAAATGCTCCCAGGAACAGAAACGCTACCATACGCAGCCTTAGCCATCCCCTATCGTAGAAAATCAACATGATTAGCCTTTTGAATGGAGCGAACTCTGGTGCTCAAAAGGATATTGTGTTGTATTTTCTTGGAAATGAACGAATTAATGGAGAATGAATCAGACCCGTAACTATTACATAATAAGTAACTCCCATGTTGATTTCTGTATATTGACCGTTGAAGCTGATAAACTAGAAGGAATTGTAGAGGGGCCATCACTTATAACAGCAACAGAACACCTTAAAGAAAGAAGAGAAAAGGGAAATGAGGCAATACTTGTAGTGGGAAATGACACATCATGACCTTGACGCCACAATACATTGCTTTTTCATATGCTACCCGAAACCCACGTCCAAGATAGACCGCGAATATATTAACAAACTAATCAATAACAGAAGTGAGATCAACAAGGATATATATGAGCTAAATTGGCCTTTAGATTCTCAGCCCTACTATGGTGTAGGAAATGGACACGGTTGTCCTTCAGAATGAAGCGGTTATACTTTGGTACTCAAAAGGATATTGTCTTGCGTTTCCTTAAAGGTAAAGGCATGGAGAAGGAATTATACCATAACTAGCTGATAAACTAGAAAGTATGGTAGATGCTCTGTACATCCTTCACCTTAGAGAAAGGGGAAAGAAGACAATACTTGTTCTGAGAGATCACCCTTGCCACCATACTTCTTTAATTCTTCCGGTACTACATGAACATCAGCTCTGGGATGCACCCCAAGCTTATTAACAAACTAATAAAAAACAGAAGTCAGTTCCAGAAGGATATATGTTGAATACAGTTAAAAGAAATGCAGAAGGATATAGCAAAGACAGACTCATGCAGATAGAAAATTGGTCTAAACCAAACACCGCATAATTAGAAACAGATTGCAGAAAAACATGACTGGTTGTAAAGGATGCCGATTTGGATCGACCATTAGAAACCACCCACAGATGGAGATAAAATCAAATTGATTGTATCAAACGATACTGATCAAAAAAGCATTTAATATATACTAAAGACATTTACTTTATATGACAAAAATTTGCCACCTAATATATGTAAAAACACTCTTCTCTTCAAGTATAATGCTCGATATTTTGATGCTTCTACAGAAGGAAAAGCGATGAGATGTGAATTAGAATTATAGCATTAAGCTAGAAAAGCTATGGGATAAAAAGGTAAGATATTGCGACAGCATTTGCAGAGTCAAAACAAAACAAGTATTACACAACCTATTAAAATTCGTTCAGTAAGTCGTTAACTTGTTGCTTGGGAAAGGAATACTGAGCTGAAACCATGGACTAGTATAAACATTCATATAAGGCACACCTACGGGTTCTGCTTCAGCCATTCGAGCATACTCGCATCAGTCGGGTATGACCGCGAAGATAACATTTGTAGTCAAACAGAAACCCAAAGTTTCACGAATTCTTCTAAAACATAAAACACGATACACAAACCAAACAAAACCCTCAATCCATCACTTTCAAACAGAAACCCAAAGCTTCATCCAAAAGAAACTGGATATGGCTCAACTGATCTTACCCTGCAGTCCAGATTCTCTTAGGCACACTTTCTTTCCCGTCTGTCGGCTGCCTATAATATGGAGTATGCTCGAACCACCTCAACGATTGGAGCTCTACAGAGACGGCACTTCCCTCCACCACGAACCAATTCATTTGCACATTTCAAACAAGTGCACATGTGCCCAGATCTGCAAAAGTTAATGAAAGTCAGCAAGCAATAGATGTGATCTCTCCCCAAAGGAATCTTCGGCATGCAGTTAACAAGTAAAAGCACGACCTTTGGAAAAGAAAGGGCAAAGCCATCATACCTGTATAAGAGGGAATCAATATGGCTGTCACAGCAAACACAACAAGTTGCCTATACATGCTGTTTGTGGAACTAAATCACGGAAAACATCCTCATCATCTACTCCGTCGTCATTGCGCCACTCATCATTAACCGGAGGTATTGGAGGAACCTGAGCTGGATTTATGTTGAGGGTTTGCAAGACCATTGCCATTTGAGCCTGCAGAGATTGGTATTGTATTTCCTTCACTGTTATTCGTCCGTCTTGCCGTCTCATTTGTTCGTTTTGCTGTTCAATTTTTTCGTCTTGCCGTTTTGTTTGTTCATACTTCTTCGCAAGCGCAAGTATCAATCGACTCACTTGTTGGGCCGTTTCCTCGTCGATTTGTCTCCTTCTCGAAGTACCTGCATTAGAGGATGAACTTCCACCATTTGCAATCAATTCCCTCAACAAGTTCCCCTACCTATATAATTTTCCTCGCTTCACCCCACCCAACGCCTCCAGCCACATTTCTGTATTGTCGGCTACTAGCTCAGATGTAGCCCCACCATCACCAGCACCAGCCGCACCCATTAAAAACTCATCATATTTTTCCTACATCAAGAAAATATATATAAAAATAAAATAACTTCATATATGAAACTGCCATAAATATTGAAAGCATTAATGGTTTTCATTCTAGTCTCCATTAAGGCGAAAATATAGCCTTACATACCTTAACAGATCTCGCTCGGTCGCCAACCCACGTCATATCTTTCTTTTGAAAAACACGTTGGAACGTAGCCGCAAACGTCACTTCGGTCCCCAACTCATTTGCCTACAAAATTGAAACATAAATGAGTAATTGAATTAAATAAATTAACTTATAACATGTTTAATGAACTTACCAATCTTTTTCTATGCTCCCCTATGTCGATAGAACCCCCAACATATGTTGCAGACGGAGAAGACCATTCACTCGAACTGGAAGCTCGATTCTTCGTATTTTGCTCACTCCTCCACTTCATTTTTTCACTTCCCAAATCCTTTTCATCTCAGTCCAATCTTCAGCGGTAATATAATGTGGCTTCACATTTTTCGTTTTCGCTTTATTCATAACATTATGCATGTGATCACCAAATTTTCTCTTAAATATTCTTCTAATTTCATTGTCTTGCCATTCATCCCATGTGAATTTTCGTTGGAATCAATAGACAAACAACTGAATTAATTTACGCCGAACTTAGTTGGCCAAGTTAATGGAAACACAAAAATTACCTTGAATTCGTTTCACCACAACTTTCTCGCTTGTTCTGGCACGCTACCGTAAGAAAATCACGGGCCCCTCCAATAATTATTCACTATCATATTCAGTTCCCGCACGATGTTCGTGGCATTTTCAAATCTGCAAACGAGGACAATCAGTTCACATCCACATCTACCACCCAAACGATACCCTAAATATTACATTTAGTTAAAAAAAATTGAAGTACTTACGAGTCCCCCTATGGGCGTATCGCACGTCGGCTATCTTCTAAAGCCGAGGTCTCCTGATCACTCGATTGTTGTATTGGAGAAGGTGAAAGTGAGGCAGGTGAAGGGCTAGCAGATGAAGGGTGAGATGACAGGGAACCAGAAGATTGTTGGGTCGGGGCCGAGGACGAGGAATGGGAAGGCGAAGGGGAAGAGGAAGGGGCTGCTCGTCTTTCTTGTTCAAATGCATCCCGCATTTGATCTTCGCCTCTACGATACTGTCAAATAGGAATGTTAGACAAATATCAGAAAAAATAGACATGTATTAGGGACACATAATAACGTACATCACGAAGCTTACCATTTTGGTTCGTAGAGCACGTGAGAAACTTGAGAAATCGAGAGAATCAATGATTGCCTCTGATGAATAAATGATATTGTCAGTTCGAAAGATGAATTGAACATAGTAAGACTTCATTTCTTTTGAATAATGTCAATATCGATATGGTGAGAAGTATGATTGTCTACTCTGATAAATTGCCAAGCATCTTCCCAAATAAAGCCACAATTTAAGTATAATGCACAAACTAACAAATACCAGAAAGCTTCAATAGCTGAACAACAAAAGAAAAATTTCCAAAGGAACAAAAACGAGGATGCGTCGCGAGGAACTAACCAGTTCTGGTGGCCGGAGGTGGCTGGGTAAGAGGTTCGCTCTCCTCAGATGCACTGGGTCTCGAGCCTGCCCTCCTCAGATCTGTGGGTCTTGGATATGTGGGTCTCGGGCTGGTTGTGGTTGCAGCTCGCGCAAGGCCGGCCGGCGGTGAGGCGTGGCCGGAGAAGGGACTGGACGGTGAGTGGTGGTGGTGGAGGTGTGATGGTGGTAGAGGCTGTAGTGGACGGCGGGTGTGGGTCGCTCGGCGAGTCAAAGGAGGAAAGGAAGGAGAAACAGAGGCGGAAGGCCGGCTGGCGGTGAGGCGCGGTAGGAGAAGGTACTGGATGGCGGGTGGTGGTGGAGGCTGTAGTGGACGGCGGATATAGGTCGCTCAGCGGGTCAGAGGAACGGAAGGAGAAGCGGAGGCGAAAACGAAGAAATGAAACAGATTGTAGCGACGAACTTTGGTTTGCGTCACTAATTTTGCGACAAACTCCTTTTCCGTCGCTATTTTTGTGGCTATTTTTTTTTTTAATTTTTCGACACATAGCTATTGTCTACAGCATCATAATTAGTTAAAAGTGTTAAAAATCCTAATCTTCGTCTTCGTCTCCGTCTTCATGAGCATTATCCTGATCCTCTGTCGCGAAATCAGAATCTTCGTCACCATTTATATTTGATTCGCGAATTTCAGTTGCATCCACATTTATTATTGCTCCACATGGATCTCGTAAAGTCAGAATGTTATATTCCTCAACTTCAACCGTGTTACAACCTTTCTCTTGTTGATACGCTGTATCCTTCCAGTGTTACTCGATTTTTCTTCGTGCTTTGGTTTTGCATACAGCCCACCAATCCGCTTTGTCTCGTTTCAAACTAAAATACGATGCATAATATACTTGAATTGCTTGTTGTGCTAAGACAAATGGTTCATATTTCATATACCTTTTTCTTGTGATTTACTTCAACCAAATTAAAATTCCTATGCACCTTCATTCCTCTGATGGGATCGAACCACGTGCACTTAAATAACACAACTCGCATTAATGGTCCAGGATACTCTACCTCTATGATTCCATCCAACAAGCCATAAAAATCACCTTTCGCACTGCCACCGTTAGATGACTGAACACACACACTGCTATTCATTGTGGTTTTTTCCATTCCGTATCTCTAGTGTGAAAATTATAGCTGTTTATGAAATATGTTGGCCAAGTTCGTACCCTTTTTACCTGACCCCATGACAGATGATATAGCAATCCTTACTCTTCGACTAAATCACGATTCCTATGAACCTGAAGTCACACACACAAAGTCAATAATATTTTTGTAATTACTGATTTATAAAACATTAATAACTTGCTTTTCAAACGTATGAAACTTACATATGTTTTGAACCATGTTGTAAATTGTTCATCGCACAAACGGTCAAACTCATCTGGTGGTAGTTCATGCATTAAAGTTTGAAAAATCTTATTAACAAATGCCATTTATACATTAGCAAAACATTTGACACACAATGCAAAAGTACGCTTACTCTAGGTATGGCCCCACTTCTGAACAGTTCAGTAGAATATATATATATATATATATATATATGGGTTGCCTGCCATTCCTCGTCTATTAAGTAACGAAACTTACATGAGCCGCTTGATCGACCAAGATAATTGAAAATAGGGAACGGTTTGCAATTTAGATCAATGGGCCCCTCATAATTTCTTCTTGCTCTCCGCCTTTTGCATTGTACGTGCGACTCAAAATAGTACGATGCAAATGTTGTCACTTCTTCCATAATATATGCATTACAAATTGAAGCTTCAACGCATGTCTTGTTTTTCATTTTTCTCTTCAAATGATATAAGAACCTAGTTGCAATAGGAAAAAGTTCATTACAACAGAATAAGTAATAAAGTAATGGAAAAATTTATTAAAAAAATATTTTACCTCTCAAATTGATACATCTAGCGAAATTGGACGGGACCTGCAACTTTGGCATCATAAGGCAAGTGAACTAAGAGATGCTCCATTGAATCAAAGAACGATGGAGGAAATATCCTTTCTAAGTTGCAAAGAATAATTGGAATATCTCTCTCCAGCTTCTCCATATGTGATACTTTTAACACTGCTAAGCAGATATCATGAAGAAAATTACTTAACTCTGTGATGGCACCCCCTAGAAAGTTCAGTAGAAGTTCTTTGAAAGCTATTGGAATTAATCTTTCCATAAATATGTGGCAATTATGACTCTTCAGACTTATCAACTTTCATTCATGCAAATCAACACATCTCCCAAGATTTGAAGCGTATCCATCAGGAAATCGCACAGATTTCAACAATTGACAATCAACCCGTCTCTGCTCCTTATCCAATGTGTAAACTGCTTTTGGTTTTGGTCCCCTGCTGTTTGCATCCACATATAATGCTGGCCGATCACAAAGAACTCTAATATCTTTTCTCGTATTCAAGTTGTCTTTCGTTTTTCCAGTAACATCCATCACAGTGTTGATGACATTATCGAAAACATTCTTTTCTATATGCATGACGTCAAGATTATGCCGAGTAAGATGGGTCTTCCAATATGGTAGATACCAAAATACACTGCGCTTATCCCATTTATGTGCGCTTTCGTACGCAATAGTCATGCCATAGGGGCTTTCAACAACAGTCGGAAAGTCACGCACTCGCTCTCAAATTTAATCAGCAGTCAACCTCAATGATGAGGTGTTCTTTTAATCCTATTCTTGATGAACTCTTTTTTTATTCCTTCATAATGTATGATTTATCGGCAAAAATTGTCTGACAGTTAAAATAGTTGGCCTTCTTACCATGTTTTAATCTGAATGACTTTGATCTATCCATACATATTAGACATCCTAAGATCCCAGCTGTACTCCATCCAGATGACATCTCGTAAGCTGGAAAGTCGTTTATCGTCCAAAGAAGTGCAACCTTCATTACAAATGTTTGATCATTAAAAACATATGTAGGAACATCTTGATCCCATAGCTGTCATAACTCCGCAATCAATGGTTGCATATAAACATCTATCAATTTTTTCAGATTTTGCGGGCTAGGCACGATCAATGTCAAAAACATATAAGGTGTCTTCATGCACATACCGGGTGGCAAATTGTACGGAGCTAAGATAAATGGCCAACATGAATAATTTTTTCCTAATTTTCCAAATGAGGCAAATCCATCAACACAGAGACCTAATCTGATGTTTCGAGGCTCCATTACAAACTTGGGATATGTTCTATCAAAAGATTTCCATGCCTCTGTATCTGAAGGATGACACATCAGACCCTCCTCAGTTTCATGATTTGCATGTCAAGTCATGTGCTCAGCAGTGGCTTGAGACGCATAAAACCTTTGCAATCTAGGGATTAAGGGCAGATAAAATAATTAATTGTATGATTTACGCTTCTGATTACAACTCTGCCTCTTGCTAATCTTGTACCTCGGTTGGCCACAGAATTTGCAAGATTCGACATTTTCATCACCCCTAATATAACATACAACCTCCACCACATACATCAATCCTTATAACTGGAAGACCTAAGGTATCCATTAGCTTATTCATGTCGTAAAATTACCTGGCATGATATTATCACGAGGCATTGCTTCCCGCATTACGTCAACGAAAGAGTTGAAGCAATTCTCATGCACATTATGCTCTGACTTGATGTTTAACAATCTTGTAGTCACTGATAATTTAGTATGGTTGTCACAACCTGCCCATAAAGGTTCATCTGCTGCTTTCAACACTTCCCTAAACTGATTAGATGTAAAAGTTTCATTGTGCACATTCTCATCAAAAAGTGGTACTACTGCATCTTCAAATTGTGATGCATAGCTAATACTCACTTGTTCAAATGTAGGTGCAAGAGTAGGAGCAAAACTAGTACTCACATAATTCGATTCTGAAACATAGTTCTGACCAGCTGCATCAATCACCATCCTCTGATATGGGTTCAATTGATTATAATAGCTACATTCTTCCCCAACTGAAAATTAATCACTCCTTCGATATTCTTCATTAGATATAAATTGTTCACCATGGCAAGTCTAATTATAATAGTTCGGAGTGAACCTAAATCTACAAGGATGTTCTCTGACTTGGTCACACTCATGAAATCTATTATTTTTGCACCTTTTACACAGACACCTTAACTTATTTTCATCCATCAATTCAAATTTACTATTAGCAAAGTCCAAAAACCGTTCCAACCCAATACGAAACTCGTCTGTCAATCCTCGTCGTCGAGGTATGTTCTTACTATACATCCAAGCCCTCTCCCTTTCCATTATGTCTGTACAAATATTAAAAAAATCTCATAAAATAATAAAAATACCATATCCACTATTTATTTTTCTTAATTAAAACTATAAAATCGTAACAATTAAAATTCTATCTATGACGAAACAATTACTTGGAAATAGAAAAAAAAACCATGTCAAGAAGACTTACCAAAGTATTTGACCGAAATCTTATGTTGTTGAAAGCGGTCAATTTGAAGAGAATTGCAAGGTTCACTTGGTTTGCGAGGCTATTGAATGGACACGTACCTCTAAAAAAAATTACTTAAGATTCATGACAAACGTACGCACTGTTCATCCTATTGAACAAATATCACTACTATTATCATTATCTCATATTGTTCACCATGGTTATTACTGAAGAACAAGCAAGGGACATAGCTCTGGCACATTTATACAAGAACAAGCTATTAGCGATGACAATTGATTTTCGTCGCTAAATAGAGACGAAAGTTGAACATTACGTCGCTAAGTAGATGACGAAACTTCCGGAGACACACCGCGTCGAATATTCCAGCGCAAAAATGTCGCAAATATTATCCCTAATTTTGCAAAACTACATTTTTTACGGACATAGCTTAACGTATTTCAATCTATGAGCTCAACTTTACTTTGAAATAAAAAAAAAAAGGCCACAATCTCAAGACTTACCGAATATCCAATTGAATTTTTTGTAAGAGAATATGGTCAGTGATGAAAATTGCAATGCTCACTTGGATTGCGGGACCTTTGAATGGACACGTGCCTAAAAAAAATTACTTAGGATTCATGAAAGCTTATGGCAATCGAGAGGAAAAATGGTAAAATAAAAATTAATTTATTCTATTATTACCATAAGAAACAAATAAGAATAGAGAAGATAGAAGGCAAAAAAGAAGAGAGAAAGAGCGGACGAAAGACGAGTGAAGAGAGCGAGAAGGTAAAGGGGTTTTAAAGTGTGCGAAATCCACCGCGTACGAAATAATGAATTAGTGACGCAAAGAAAATTTCATCGCTAAGGATTAGCGATGAAAAAATGTTTTCACTCGCTTCTTTTGCAAATCGAGTAGCGACGAAAAACATTTGCGTGGTTAATTAGAGACAAAATACTAATTTCGTCGCTACTTAGCGACACAAAATTTTTTCGTTGCTAACTGAGCACTCAGTTTTCAATTTCTTGAACTGTCATGTCACTGAGCAAAAGAAGCGATTGTCAATGCAAATGACTGTACAACGAAGTGATTGAAGGACTGCGGTAGGTGAGATATGCCTGCCATTTAATGATTCATTTTTCGAAACGAGATTCGCGACGGAATATGTATTTCATCGCTAAAAAACCGTGACTAAGTAGCAACGAAACAATGTGGTTGTCGCTAATCTGTGACGAAAATAATAGCTCGTCTCTAATTGAAGAACTGCGGTGGATGAGGATTTGCCTGCCATTTAATGATTCATTTGCAAAAAGACTCAGAAGTCTTTTCACAACTAAGTGTACGAAAACGTGATTAGCGACGAACAGAGGCTTTCGTCGCTAACGTTTTGCGACGAAACATATATTTCATCGCTATTTAGCGACGCAACTATAACTTTCGTCGCTAAAAATCAAGAAGCGATTCAGCGACGAAATGTATTTGTCGTCGCCAATCTGCGACGGAAATAGTGTTTTGTGAACTGTCATGTCACTCAGGAAAAGAAGAGAATGTAAGTGTAAATTACTGCACGATGAAGTGACTGAAGGTTGGATGAGGATTTGCCTGCCATCTAATGATTCTTTTGCAAAAAGGTTCAGAAGTCTTTCCACAGTTCAGTTCACGAAACCTTTCTAGAAATCTTTCCACAGTTCAGGGCACGAAAGTGCTAACGTTTGGCGACCAATAAAGGATTTCGTCGCCATGTAGCGATGAAAATATACTCCGTCTCTAAAAGCCGAGAAGTGAATTTATGACGAAATAAGTGGTTGTCGCTACTCCGTGACGAAGTGATTAATTCGTCTCTAATTAGCGACGAAATTATCACCCCGTCGCTAACTACTCGAACTGTCATGTCAGTAGCCAAAAGAAGCGTTTGAATGTGCAGAAACATTTATTAGCGACGAACTAAGAATTTCGTCACTATTTAGTGACAGAACTATACTTTCGTCGCTAAAAGCCGAGAAACGAACTAGCAACAAAAAAAGTTGGTGGTCACTAGTCTGCGACGAAACTGCTTTCGTCGCTAAGTGGTCGTTATTTGGCTACGAAAATACTATTTCATGGCTTAAACCAAGAACAAAAGTAGCGACGAAATTATTTGTTCGTAGCTAATTTTGCAGTCCGTTTTCAATTTTCTTTTATTTTTTTTGGGTCACATTTCAATGTGCTTTTAACTGTCATGTGAATGGCCATTTAGGATCTGCACGGTAAACATTCTGATTTTCTGATTCTTATCCCCAAATAGTGAAAAATGAGAATGTTGTTTGGTAATATAAATAATTTTGATTCTGATTCTGTTCCCAAAATGAGTTTTAGAGAATCAGAATCAGTGTTAGAGTAAAATCTAGAAGAAAAAAAAAAACGTAAGTTTCGAAAAAAGAATCACTTTTGAAAACAACAAAATAGAATGAATATCATATCCCTCACTTTTCCTTTTCAGTTTTCTCCTCAATTTTCACTCTACCTAATAAAAATAAAATAAAATAATAGAATTTTTTTTTAACATTAACAAAATTTCAAAAATCTCAAAAAATAGAAAATGTTTAGATTATGCTAGTTTGACCTTATTTTTATAAATTTGGATCTAAATTTAATAGATTTCATAGATTTCACTCTCCTACAATAAATATTACAGAAGATGATGGCATCCAACATCTTTCATAGAATCAAAATGACATAATGAGAATGATTACTATGCATGCCCTTAGCGATTGTGCAATGCAAATGGGACTCCACGAGAAATTGATTCATGGACTACGGTGGGTGAGGATTTTCCTGCAACATTGATTGCACAAAGGACGGGTTCAAAAGTCGCTAATTGTCTTCTCAAAAACGATGATTACCGACGAAATTGGTTGTTGCGTCTCTAAATATTAGCGACGAATACTTTTCGTCGCTACGTAGGGACGAGCAAATCGTTCGTCGCCAAAATACCAGTAAAAGTTAGCGACGTAACATTACATCTCGTTGCTAATTGCAATTCTCAGTTTTCAATATGCTTTAAGTGTCATGTCAGTGGCCAGGGAAAGCGATTGTCAAGTAAATGGTACTATACGAGGAAGTGATCCAAGGATTGCGGTGGGTGAGGACTTAGCTGCAACATTGAAGTGCCATTTAATGATTATTTTGCGCAAAGCATAAATCGCTAAATTGTCTTCTCCTAAATGGTGATTGGCGACAAAAGTAAAGATTCGTCACAAAATTCCGAGAAGCAAATTAGCGACAAAAGTCGAAGACCAGATTTCGTCGCTAAACGCTGTAAGCCAATTTGGCCACGAGCTTTCGAAGATCATCGCTAATTGGCGACGATGTAGGACTCTTGTCGCTAATTACTTTTGCCCGAAAATTTGCTTACAAAGCAGTTAGCGAGGAAATTTTTATATCCATCGCTAATTAGCGACGAGTCATTGAAGCTTTTTTCGTCGCAACAATTTTTTTTTTGGACGATTTTCGTTGCAACATTAGATATACCAATTTGCCAAGAAAAAAAAATTCGTTCGCAAAATAAAAGTAACATTTAGCAACGAATGCAACTGTTCGTCGCTAATCTTCTCGTAACTTGGCGACGAAACCCAAGTTTCGTCGTTAAGCAGTGACCAAACAGAATTTCGTCACAAAATTTGAATTATACATTTAGCGACAAACGTTTCCTTTCGTCGCTAATTATCGACGAACGATCATTTCGTCGCAAAATTCTAATAGCCGGTTAGCAACGAAAGATTTTGTTTGTCGTTACTTAGCGATGAAAATAATTTTCGTCGCTACGAAGTGGTAGCATTTAGTGACGAATATGTTTTTTCATCGCTAATTAGCCACAATAGTTATGTTTCCTCACTAGATTGTAGCGACGAAAAACATTTCATGGCCATTTTCGTCAGAAATTGGCGACAATTACTCTTCCGTCCCAATGTTCGTCGGTAATTAGCAACGAATATTTTATGCATCACTATATTTGTGGCTAATTAGCAATGAAATTTTCCGTCACCAATAGTGTCTCAAATAGCGACTAAATTTGCTTTCGTCGCTAAATGCGTCACAAACTAGCGACGAGATATTTTTTGTCGCAAATGTCTCGCAGCTAAAATAGTGTTTTTTTGTAGTGTTATTGAATTAATAATGTCTTAGCCTGTGTGTCAAGATAAAAAAGGCCTTTAGGTTTTCATTTAGTGCGTGATACTAGGAGAATTACCAATTCATTCCAAAATATATTGCAGTTGTGGCACTTCAGCCTTAAACCTATTTTTTTCGCCCACTCAATCTTAAACCTTTTGTAATTGTGTCAATTCAGTCCATCTAGTGAATTTTGGCCGGCCGGCGCTGACGAGGATGCTGACCACTAGCTACTTGATATTTTTATATTTTTTATATTTAAAATTTTTTAATATATTTTTTTAAAAAATTAATATTTTTCTTTCCTTTTTCTTTTGTTTTTTCTCCTTCCCTCATCTTCTTCCTCCGCTTCGGTCATCTTCTTCCTTGGTTTGGTGACAAACCAGAGGACGGCTGACAGGCCTCGCCGGCCTTGCCTCTTCGTGGCTAGGCGAGGCCAAGCCTCACAACGACCGAGCGAGGATCGGCTCACCAAATCACTTGAAATTCGAGCTTGACTCGGCATCCATGGTTGCCGCTTTAGCTTCCACTCTTGCTCTAGCCATTCCCTTCCCTGTTCCCAATTGCAAGCCGAGTTGAACTAATGGGCATTTTGCAGGTTTTAGTGTGGCCTTGGCCCAAATCTAGGAGAGGTCGAGCCTCGCCGAGCCATGGCGAGGCTCGCGGTGGCCCGCGAGAGAGCGATGTACAGATGGACATTGAGCGAGAACCCGTCGGCCTAGTGACAGATGTCGATCAAGGTCCTGTTCGCGTTTTGCTAAGACAAGAAAACAACCGAATTGCACATGGCCTTCATGACATCCATGTCCTTACCAAAGGAAATTCTCTAGCTTGTCACCGTCTTCGCACTCGTTATCCGACCACCATCTGCACCAGGAGGTTCTCTAGCTTCCCAGCTCTAAAGCACGCTCATGGTGTTAGATTTGGGATGGCAAGCAAGCCTCGCCTGGCCACTACAAAGCTTGACCTCTCCCAGCCACGGCAAGGTTAGGCCTTGCCCGACCATAGTGAAGCCGGTGAGGCTCGCCATCCATGAGGTCGCCAGAGCGAAGGAAGAAGATGACTGGAGTAGAGGAAGAAGATGGGAGGGACCAAGAAGAGGGGAGGACGAAAAAAGAATACAAAAAAGTATATTAAAAATATATTAAAATTTAAAAAATCCAAAAAATATTAGGTTGCCAGCTAGCTGGCGTCCACGTTGGTGCGAGCAGGACAAAATTCGCTGGATGGATTGAATAAGCACAATTACAAAATGTTTAGGACTAAACAATAAAAAAAAAGGTTTAGGACTTAATTGACACAATTACAATAGGTTTAGAACTTTTTTGGTAATTTTCCTGTGTGATGCTAGGTCAAGTATGATCAAGTGTGTCCATAGGGACAAGCAGACATGGCTGGTTTAGTGGAACCGCTGGCTCCGGTTCTGCAAAAAGTTGGAACCAACGGTTCCGGACTGGTTCTAGTTCTAAACTTTGAAATTTATTTTTTAAAATAATAAATAATGAAATAAATTTAATTAATTATTAATTATAAATTATAATCAAATTGTACATTATAATAAAATTTAGGGGGGGGGAGGAGGAATGGGCTTGAAAGGAAAGCCGATTCAAAGAATTGAGACAAGACTGAGAGAATTAAGCGGATTGAGAGAATTTGAAAGAATTTGAGAGGATTTGTGAAAAAAAAAAATGAAAGTGAGGGAGTGGTATTTATAGAAAGAGTTTCATTTGTAATATATGTATATGTATATGTATATGAATATGTGTGTGTATATATATATATTTATATTTAGCGGTTCGGAACCGTTCCCAAAATTATCGAACCGGAACCGGAACCGGCCCTTGAAGGCCAATTCCCATTTCAGTTCCGGTTCGGAACTATGGGCCCGGTCAACGGGCAGGTTCTGGGCCTACGGTTTCAAATGTCCACGTCTAGGGACAAGTGTATGTTATCAAAAACTATTCACTTCTGTATGATAGATCATGTATTAGCGAAAACTCAGTAGAGAAACTGATCTTGAACTTGAGTTATGCAATCGGCCACCAAAAAAAAGAAGAAAAACTACTAAGTTATGTACAAGCTTGTGATATATATCTTTGTTATTTTTTTTACCAGGAATCAATACATGAATCACATCTTTGATGGACAACAAAATTTGAAGAAGACTAATCTGTGCAAATACGAAAATAGATCCAGACAATGCTATGAATCACACAAGGAACTCAAAATGATGTTAGGCAAATCCCTAAGAACAGACAGTTTGCTTCACTGGAGGGTGATGAAGGGATTTGATGTAGAGAAGAAATCTTCTGAACCTCTTCCAAGGCCCAAATTAACATATGTCTCGAAATCCAGTACTTCCACACAGAATTTGTTAGGTCACATTAATCAATGGGCTAAGTAAACCAGCCTTGTTAGGCCTTTCACTTCTACTGCTTCTTGGCCCATTAGTTTTCATAACGTAGAACTACCATGCTTTGCATTCTTGAAGGACACCATCAACTAGGGGTGTGCAAAGAAATCGGGCACCAATTGGACCACCCAAAATTGATTGCTCCTAAGAGAACCGGTGGGTACAGGTCTCGGTTCCAAAATTGAAACTTAAAACCGAACCTCTAAGCGTGGAACCGCCCACCTGGACTGGATCGGTAATATATTAATGTAAAAATTATTTAATTCTAAAAAATAAAAGTATTAAATCTCTAATTTGAAACTTTCTCATCTCATCTCAAACTCTCACTCTCGTCTAGTCTTCCAAATTCTCAATATCTCACTCTCTACCTCGGTCACTCCGTCGCCATCACTCGACTCACAACCTCAACTCTCAACTCCCATAGACTTATGAAAAATAAAAAAAACTCCCATTGACTCATGGCCTCGCCTTCGGCTATTCATCGCCTCCTTCTCTCGCTCTCAGTCACCTCCATTTGCTTGGTGGGACCAGTTTCATAGATCCATTGGGGAACTCGACTGCCAAACTAACGAGCGGCTCTTGGATTCAATTTTTCGGAAACAATCCTAGGTGAGTAGTTCGTGGTTCTAGGATGGAAACTGCTCACTCGGATTATGCTCACTCCTATCGTCAACTCATCTTTCTATTAAACTAAGAAAAGGAGAAAGTGGGGTTGGGGTGGGGACAAGGTAGTTCGTGATTTCTCTCGCTTAACCATATTCAAGAGCGTGTGGTGTACCCATAAGAAGTTTGTTACGGTGTCAGAAATGTCGAGATACTAGGAGATCCATAAAACTTTCTTCATGATTTTTTTTCGGTTTAATTTGTATGATTCCTTGCAACGATGATATCAAACTCACACGAGAATTTAGGTCGCACCTCTCTAATAATGATGAGACAGCAGTTTCTTCAATTCAACATCTATGCATTCGCGGTAAAATTGGAATGGAATTAAAAAACAAAGGGGGGAACTTTGATGAGGACATAGCCGAGAAGTTTCCCGTGATATCGAGACCTAAATTTCAAAGAGATGGTACCGGGATGACTTGTAGGTCTCTCTTCAATTTCCTCCTCAACCTCTTGAGCAAAGACAAAGGGAATCATCACCTTTAATTAATTTAAGGCGTGGGTCACAAGCAGAAGTTTCGTTTCTACGGCAAGAGATGGGCTGGAGACTTCATTGTCCTAACGGGAAATGCACTGATTGAGTGTTCACGAAATTGCGCCAATGCTTTTAATCTTTGACCAACTTGAAAAGAGAGAGGAAAATATCATCAATCGATCCATGTAAAGCGTTGCGAATAATTGTATCCGCGAGGAGCGCACCATAAAAGAAATCAAAGACCAGCGACCAAAGGTTGCAACAGCTTCACTAACTTCATTGGACAGGGATTGGGCCACGTCAGTGTCCAATCGAAAAAGGGGAGATTCCCTTTGCAATTGCCAACAAAAGGGGAGGCTTTGACTTTGGAAACAAAGCGCCACAAGAAAACATCAACACGTTTTTGAAATCCTCGGGGCCAACCCAGTTTGGTTGAGAACTCATAATCAATCGACACAGATTTTAAAGTCCGAAAAGATGATGATGATGATGATGATTAACGCCTTGAAGAGCTCGTTCTACAAATTGATCCTCCTTGCCCCTTTTCAAAATGAGTTTGGAGATGACATGATCGAGTCAATATTTTTCTATTCGATGATAGCAAATAAACTAAGAGTGCGAAATTTTCTAAGGGCTCCTTATTATAATTACAAGACGGAAGTCATATTTGCTATGCTTTTAAGGGATTTCTACACAGTTAAGCAAACCTTCAAATCTTTCCAATAAATACCATAACTAGGGAGTAATTTCCCTTTGGCAAGACGTGCTGTTAACATAATTAAATTCTACTTTCATTAAAAAAAAATGAAAAGAAAAACACAAATGTTTGATGTCTATAAAAATGGAAAATGATGTAAGACATAATTTGATTATTCTTGCCTTTTTCGTGGAAAGGAGAAAGGCAAAAGCAAAGCAACGTAGTTGTAACGTGGAGGACAAAGGGCAAATCCAATGTCCACGTCATCCATCACCATCACCCCATCCGAACTTAACTTAGAATTCACACCAACCAATGAATTTCCTGCATCTCTCTTTCAAAATCAATTTTTTCAATAAACTAAATCCACATTAAAAAAAGGGAAAATCCCAACTTGTCACCGCACTCATCACTTAAAACGTGTCATTTAGCTACGGGCATAACGCATGATCCTCACGGGGGGAGGACTTACGAGGGCCTTCTTAAATATACAAGAACACTGTAGAAACTTTTCCTCGTCCTCTTCTTCTTATTTCTCCCCCTCGTTTTGTAAGGATCATCACCAACCTCTTCTTAGGAAAAAAGAAAAAAAAGTATACAAAAAGAGTCAGTGCCGTTAATTTTTGGCATGTGATTCATAATTTCCATCAACAGAAAAATATAGGTGTCTCGTTCTTCAATAAGCAGGTGGCATCTAAGGCCCGCTCTGGTGAGAGTTGCGAGAGCAGCACTCCCAAACCACCATATGACTTTTATAGTTTTAGCTCAGATTTTTTATTAATAGTTTGGATTTGAACTAATGAACTGCTGCATAATATATCTTCTTCTTATAATTTGGGAGATGTAAAAAGATGTGCAATGTGCTAATAATAATAGAATTCTCTATCGGATGTAACTTAGTGCAAGGATAAACCTAAAATATTATATATCGATTTATTTTTCTTGCTTTTACGCTTTACTTCGCTGTAATTATATGCCGAATCTTAGCATTAATTTGGAAAAACCCCTCTGGCAAATCATATTGTGCACCTTTTAAAGGAAATTATATGCAATAATCATAGGGTGACGCTATTTTCACTCTTATTTTGACTAAGGCACTCATATTTTCAATCAATAGATCGAAATACCCTTTTATTTCTTCAACTCAATGTTTCTTTTTTTACCAACCTAACAAATAAAATTGCTTTTATTTCTATTTTTTTCCTTTTAAATATCAAATTCACAATATAAATGTCAAATTACACCCAATAAAATATCATTCTATAATGCATCATATTATCACTTTTCCTAGAGAAGTTCTTTATTCTTAATTTATGATCATATGATTTTAATTAGAAATGTTAGGAATTTTTAGTTATTACAATTAAGGTAAATAGTACTAAGTTCGGGCGGGCCCGCGCTGGGCCGGGCCGAATTATTTTTTATTTTTATTTTTATTTTCATTGTTTCAAAATTAAAGTCAATTGACAAATCTACCAAATGAAAGAATATAAAAAGAAAAAATTAAATTAAATTAAATGAAAAATATGAATATTAAAAACCATCCGGGCGTCGGGCCCGCCTGGCCCGAGTACCAAGCTCGGGCCGACTTGGCCCGAAAAGGCCAGAAAATCAATTGAATTTTCGGGTCGGGCCGGCCCTTTTGGCCTGAGTCTTTTTGACACCCCTAATTTCGATTTATGAACAAATAATTAATTGTCTAGTTTTTATTAAATAATTTGAGGAAAATTATATTACAAAGTTGAAATTTAAAATCCAATATAACTATCAAGCAAATTTTGATCTTGTAGTTTTATAAAATTACAAATCACTTATTTGTGTTTTTTTAAAATCTTTTCAAATTTTAATATGAGTTCCAAGTGAGGTTTGAAAATTTATTTACATATTCTGCATTTTCAAACTCGCTTACGGTGATCCACTTATTATAAGATTGAATTTACAATCGATATTAACTCATTTGTTTATATCAAGAGTTGAATAGTATCAAATTTCACGTTTTTTCCTTTACATATTATCCCTTGTTAATACATATCTAAATACAAATATCTTCAATATTTTATTATGCTTTTTAATAAATTAATCTTTTCTATTTTGTGATCAATTTTACTTTTCTATTTTCATTAAGATCGACTAAAAATAAAGGTATATTTGTTGGTTAGCTTGATACAAAAAGAAATATTTAATTGAAGAAAGATAATGGTATTTTAGTAAGTTAACTAGCAAAAAGAAGTGTCTTAATCAAAATAGGAATGGAAATAGTGCCGCCCTAAATATGTAATGGCTATTTTC
Source organism: Rhodomyrtus tomentosa (assembly GCA_028455895.1). Taxonomy (NCBI): domain Eukaryota; kingdom Viridiplantae; phylum Streptophyta; class Magnoliopsida; order Myrtales; family Myrtaceae; genus Rhodomyrtus; species Rhodomyrtus tomentosa. The sequence continues at coordinate 42,831,735 of JAPCWY010000004.1, forward strand.
CATATTATTCTTGGCTGCTCCATATATGGAATTTTAATGAATAATAACATTTTGAAATTGCCCCTAGTATCTGAATGTTTAGTCTCTTTTACACGAGCAGGTTAATTAAACCATTACATGAGTACTAAATTAATCCGAATTTACCTAATGAAAAGACAGGATTAAACTTGTAGGAGGACCACACTTTAGGTGCCAATTTTTTAGTGTAAAAAATTAAAAATGTGTCCAACCCACCACCACCTACCGCACCGCGAGAATTGATGCAAGTAATTAGCTTGATTTTTCGGAACTACTGAACAATCATTCATTATATTTTCGTTAACTAGATAGGCTATAAGGCCACGTGTTTCTGATGTGGAATCTTATTCACCACACAGCTCATTTTTCAGAAACCATAAGAACGTGGTTCATAGGATAACTCGAAGGAGAAATTCTTGCAAAGAAGCCCAAAATGTCTTTCGAGCTCCAACCTTTTGTCCGAAATATATTATATTGAACAGACGTCATAAAACACTAAATCACAAACAAAATGGAAATCTAAAAGGGTCGTTGCAAGAAGGGATTTATGCCCACGAATCTTCCATGATTTTTGTATTCAAATTGGTTTTCATTAGACTGTTACCATTGAGGTCATTTCCTAAAATAACCCAAATCATATATATATGTATATATATATATATATATTCTCAAGTATATATGTTTTGATTTTTGCACGCATGAAACAAAGAAAGTCGTTACGAAAATAAATATAGAAAATGTGATGTTCCGTAGCTTTTTTTCTCGGAGTTATTATTGAAATATTAATTGCGCCTTTAAATTGGTTGTCATTGGGATTCTTCTAAACAAGGATTTCCTCATTTATGGATCGAAACAAATTTTATAAATTGTCACCATTTATTGTTTATCATCCATCCTCCAAAGAATTCTCCGAGTTTAATGTTAAAACTAAAAAGTAGCCAAAAAAAAAAAAATGTTGCAAAAAGAATAAAAAGAGTCTTTTAAAGGGGGGCTAAAAACTAAACCTCCAACAGAAAAAATCTAATGGATGAAAAGGTTGTAAAGATGCGGGGGCCACTTCAGCCAGCTATTGCGCAAAACAGGACAAGAACGGCCGAATGGAATTCAATGACCGACTCAACCCATCAAATCTAACAACCCCGCATCAATTTTGGGTCCTTCTCTGAAGAAGAAAATATTCTCCATCTAGCACGAGAAATCATAACGATCAACATCCTCAAATTTGTATCGACATAACACCCCCGTCCGAGTTTGAGGATTTTACCGAGACAGAAAAATTTAATGTGTTGATATCATAGTAAGCATAGATTAAGATATTTAGTGATATGGTAAACAAAAATCAAGATATTGTTACATAAAATGGGTATAATTTAATTTTGGCGACGTAAATCCATTACAATGTGTCCAGAATATATGAAAGGTATCATCAGTTTTGTGAACAAAAATGTTAAATTTTATTTGCCAAGATTAATATTGCCAAATGATTCTTTCGATTACGTGAATTATACAATATCTTCTCCTAAGTCCTAACCTTTGACTAAATCCTTTCCCAAGAAACATGGGCGTGATCATAAAACCCCAGCCAACCAACTGATCTTTTCAGCCACGCTTTGTTAGAAAAATCTGGAATTTAACGGCCCTCGTCATCTCTCTGTCTCTCTCTCTATAGTGAAAAACAGAGCACCCTCCACTTATGTTCTCAGAATCTTCTCTCGAAGCCATTGTTTGTTTCCCCCTTTTTTACATATTGTCGGTTCTGCTCCTTCAGATACCTCCTCCAACAAGACCACCACCACCTACAACTATAACTAAGTTGCTGCTTGACAACTGAGGAACGAAGTCGCCATGTGTGTTCAGGATTGCGAGCAAGAAATGGAGAATCTTGACTCCAGCAACAGCAAGCCTTGGCCTTCGCTTTGCGAAATGTTGCATACCCAGATGGACAATCTCAACAAGCAGCCTCCCGTTATGTGCCCCACCGACCAAGGCGGCCTTCGCAGTTCATTCCCAGTGAGAAAATTCGACTTCTTTCTGAAAACAAATTGCTGGCTCTGCTGAATTTTGTCGATTTTCATTTCCCTTTTCTGGTCATTATTTGATTTCTTGCTGTTGAATACTATGTTTTCAATTCAATTTTGGGATTTGATTTGAGAGATGGGATTTATGGATGTAATTTCGCAGTTTTTGAGCTCTGAATGTGTTTCTGTGACTTTTTTAGGATGATGAGTGTGTATTTTGGTGGTTTTCTTTGTGGGTGATGCGTATTGAGGTTGTGCCTTCGACTGGTTTTTGCTCAACTTTTTTGTATGTTTTTCTTCTCTGATATTGAAGTAGTTGGTTATGTTCTCTCTGGGTTTGGTGTGAACTGATTGACTCATTCTGTCTATTTTTCGCTATTTTGCTAGCTTGGTGTTGCTTGTACTAGCTTTTAGGTTTCACACCCTAATTCATGAAAATTGAAGATTTTTGTTGTTTGGAAGACCTTTATAGTCTCTGCTCATCCTTTTCTCAATTTAAGAGGCTGTCTTTGAATGTAGGGCGAAATTATATCCACGTGTTAAGTTTCCTACTTTTGGTCTTTACTGAATGCATGAGCACTCGAAATTTCCAACAGGGAGAAGGGAAAGCTAAAGGAAGAAGAGTATATGATTTGCAGGAACTGTGCAGGCCGTACTTCATGTGATAAAAATAACCCTTTTAAGATGAAATTTGTTACCGGCTTTAACGCAGGAAACCTGGCTATGTCCAAAGAGTGCTAGAGCCATTGATAGGTTGATTAATGAATGATCTACCTGTAAAAGCTAGGAAAAAAAGGGTCCATGCTAGAGACATGGTTAGGTCATCGCCTGGCATATTAGATCAGGGGGATGCATCGATTTCTAACTTGATTTCGCAAGTTGCGTAGATGCTGCTTTGGGGCTGCTTCTGTTACTGAGGGGCATAAGTTTTGTTTTTCTCCGTATGGTAGACGGGAACCTTTTAGTTTTTCTTTTCATAATATGATAATATGACTTCCCCATTGAATAATTGTCATCATCCTTAAAATTCTTCTTGTACGGAAAACCAGTTCCGGTGATTAGGTTTAGCGTTTATTCATTTTGAATTATATCTCTGTCTAAAGACCAAGAAATGACTGCTATACCAGAGGTCAGGTGACTTGCTACTTTTTCTTCTTTTGATGAAAGACTGATTGTTATTGAATTTTCCAGATTTAGTCATCCCCTGTGCACTCTTATATTAATCACATAGTTCCTCTTCATTTTGCAGCTGGAAAGCATTTGCGAGGAAAATGTAGCATTAGAGAAAAGACTGAACATGTTAGGCGACTTCATGCCCAAGCTAAGGTCAGGAGAGTGGTCTGATATCGGTGAACGGCCCCATATGGAGGATACCCATGTTTGCATTGGCAATCTGGCTAAGAATTTTGGCTACGATAAGCTTAATGAAGAAATTGTTTCTCTCTATGGTGTAAGTCCTTTAACCTGCTTGTTAGCTACAGACTGATACTCAATTATTTACCTCGCTAAATCAGCGACGTACATGTGATTTAGTTCTATTCTTGGCTTCTCTAAATGTTGGTGAATCATCTATATCATCAACCTCCTAATGCATCTCGCCTGGGCAATGCACTTATCACCATAGGTTTGAAATTTTACCTAGCTTAACCATTGATGCTCAAATTATATCAGAAGCAGCCGTTGGATATTTCAGGCATCTCTGCCCTGTATGATTAGTTTTTTTTTTTTTTTTGGGGGGGGGGGGGGGGGGGGGGGATTTGATGCTATAAGTGTAAAGCGCATTATATAAGCATCAGATACTCATAAAGTTGACTGGGTCAAAACCAATCCAATCTGCTGTGTCCAGCATTTCAGCTTTTGGAATTCTGCAGTACATTAGCCCTCTCTCTGGGAGATTTTGTCTCTCATTATCAGTCTGCTCATCTGGTCAAGAGCTGCATGCGATTCAATCCTCTGATAGAAATGCTTCATTCAGAACTTCCATTATTTGACATAACCTGGGTATGTCAGATCTTGCATCAATAGAGTATACATCAATCACAATTACTTCACCAGAACTAATGTAGATAGTGAAAATAACTATACTGATATTATTTATCAACTTCTGGCTCTGATGAGTAATCTGGCATATGGCAGGTATTTGATGGGCATATGGGAAAGGCGGCTGCACAATATGTCCGCGACCATTTGCCTAGAGTCATAGTTGAGGACTCTGATTTCCCTCTAGAGCTTGAGAAAGTTGTTGTGAGGTCATTCAAAGAGGTTGATGCTGCATTTGCAAAGTCATGCACACTCGAGACTTCCTTGTCCTCTGGGACGACTGCACTTACTGCGATGATATTTGGCAGGTAACTTGTGCTCTTCGGTCTGCTGATTAAGCATACTGGTTGAATGATCAAATTAACGAGGATTATGCGCTGATAGGAACATAAAAGGATTAATAATTTAAATTAAAATTGAGAGATGGAAGTATTCTGCTCTTTTTACAGCTTTTATGTGAAAGTTGAATCTTACATGAGAACTATAGCATTTAGTATCGTGGTTGAAATTTCTTTATGATTAGTCATAATGTGTTTGTAAACTCCATGGGATTGCTTTCAACAGGTCTTTATTGGTGGCAAATGCTGGTGATTGCCGGGCTGTCCTCTCACAACGAGGAATTGCTTTGGAAATGTCTAGAGACCACAGGCCCTGCTGTACAAGAGAGAAGGTGAGGATTGAGTCCTTGGGTGGTTTTGTCGACGATGGCTATTTGAACGGTCTGTTGGGTGTCACCCGTGCATTGGGAGATTGGCATCTCGAAGGAATGAAAGAAATGAGTGGAGGTGGCGGACCATTAAGTGCCGAACCAGAGCTTAAGCTGGTGACGTTGATGAAAGAAGATGAGTTCTTGATAATCGGAAGCGATGGGATATGGGATGTCTTTACTAGCCAGAATGCCATAGATTTTGCGAGGAGGCAGCTCCAAAAGCACAACGATTTGAAATTATGCTGCAAAGAGGTAGTTGAAGAAGCAATAAAGAGAGGAGCTACCGATAATTTGACGGTCGTGGTAGTGAGTTTTCACTTGGAGCCACCTCCACAACTGGTGGTGCAAAAGGCTAGAGTAAGGAGAAGTATATCAGCTGAAGGACTTCAGAACCTCAAATGCCTTTTGGAAGGATAGTATTGTATATCATCCGAAGGTTAGGCAGTTTTCAAGATGAGGGATAAGTTAAGAGTAGTTCGGAATAAATGTATTTAGGTTCCATGGCTGATTGGTAAGAGTTCCCTGCGTACGTATACTTCATTCAGGTGGTAGAAGCTCTCTCTCTTTTTTTTTTTTACCTTCGTCTGCTTTTTTCTTTTGGCATTGAGATGGAGAAGTACGAAGTTAGCGAGGTTTCGTTTTTTCTGTCATGGGATCGTAACTTTTCTGTCTCATTGGCACTGGAAGAAGCTCGAGATGATTCCTCACAGGAATTTTGCTGTATTCTTGGTCAGGGGATGATGATGATGATGATGTCAAAACAATTGTCAGATCTCCATGTAGCTTAGAAACTATACATTTGTACTTTCCTTCCTTCCTGGGACTTTCCATTTCATGATTATTGAATTCCATACATACTGTGATTGTCGACAATAAGTTCTCCGTGGGTCATTCCACTAGCGTTACTGTTCGTTCCTCTTCTGTTTTCCCTGAGTTTCTTGCATCTATCCGTCTCTTCTGCAACTCTTTGTGGCAACTCAAGCTTCTTGGACCGTGCCGTCAAGCAAGTTTGACTTGAAACGAACGATGGCATAGAGCTTTTCCTAGGATGGATGATCCAAAAGCCAGTAGGGGTGGGTGGTTACACGCTTTGTTGAATAGCTCTTGTTCTTTGTTCAATTAGTGGTGTCAGCTACTTAGAACGTTGTTGGCTTTCTTGTTTCTTTGGTGCTAAACAAGGTTCAAAGCGCGCCAATTGCTTCGAACCAGAACTTCATTATGCTTCAGCCCTTTGTTGTGATACCCCCAAAAAAGCAAAATGGAGACAAGCAGAAGCATCAATGGCGATACTTAATTTAATTGTAGTTGTATTGCAGCATGTATATATACATATGAAGTGATAAAAACAGAGACGTGGATCACAGTAATAGAACATCCAGGAACTTCAAGCGAGTTCCAGTACAACTCTTGCCATCTTGTGTGACATGATGTCAGATGAAGCAGCACAATAGCATCACGGCACGAATAAAGCATAGTAGAGAAAATTACACATACAGCAATCCAAACCTAGACACAAACGTACACAAGCGCACGTACTGGGGATGTGATTGAGTTGATTGGGTCATGGGTGAGGGTGAGGGTGAGGGTGAGGATGTGGAGGGGGAGGTTTGTGGGGCTCAGGAGGGCCTGGAGGTGGCGCGTGTGGGCCCGGAGGGGGAGGGTGGCCATGAGGAGGAGGCGGCTCAGGATGTGGAGGACCGGGAGGCGGCACCTGAGGTGGTGGGTGGGGAGGATCGTGGGGTGGCGGAGGGTTATGCATCCTTCTTCTTCCCAAGCTTTCTTCTAAGCAGTGTGGCAAAGCGTAGTGTTTTGATAACGCAACTTTATATAGTTCAAAGGATAGAGTTCTCCCCAGTGTTGTTTCGACATATGTACACAGTTAAAAACCAGATCATCTGCACAACCACTGGTCAGAGAGAGCTGTGTGCTGGTAGTTGCTACCTAGAATCTTATGGAGTTGTCTAGAAGAAGAGACGCTTGTCCAACTCAAAGATGAATTCATCCGTGCAGTATAGAATCTTTGATTCATGACTAGAGCGTTGGAGTAGTTTCCTACTTTGTGCTTATCTCCAGAAGCTTGTTTAGTGAAGGTTTATCTTTTAACTACTTGCTGTAACCTCCCAAAGAGGGTGAAGATTGTGATCGAATCGGATGCACCTGGAGACGTTAGATTCTGCATCTTGGCTCTCGGGATGACTGGACGATAACACATCCGGAACTATTTCTCTTGTCCTAGGCCCTTTTCAATTCTGTTGAACATGTTTAGCACTAGAGAGATGGCGAGAGGAGGGCACAAATGATAAGAAATCTCATTTTCTTGAAGAACAGATTTCTTCTGTCAGTTTACAACAGCTAATACCACATATACTACTGGGAGCAATGGTAACACTCCCCATGTATCACGAGTAGGTTGAAAGAATACGGACAAGGCGCCCTTGCATTTGCCGAACCTGAGATTTCATGACTCCTGTTCGAAACATAGTCGATTTCATGACTCTCTGCTTAGTACTTCCGTCCATATCCTTCAGCGTAGTTCTGAAAGAAAGGGTTTTCTTTGAAGCGGTTAGCATCAAATGGTTGTGCCTGAGGCAACGAGTAATCCTTATTTGCAGCAAAAAGATTTGGGTGACAATTCTCGTCGTCATCAAACGTCGTCCATCGGGTAGAGTGGTTGTGTCTCTCTCTTGCAGCATTTCTCAACTTCTCCATCTCCCCGACGTGATCCTTGAACTCTTTTTTCACCACGTCGAGCACCAGATCCCCATATTGATCGCACCATGATCTTTGCAAGGAAAAAGTAAATCAACTTTTTATTAGCATGACAGAAAGAAAACACAAGAACTTGTACTGGCTTTGTTTACTTTTCGCTTTAAAATTTTCTATACTCGGGAGTAAAACCAGATGAATCGAAGGACCACTCTGTGGTGCACGAAAAGAGAACTAGGCAAAAGAGGAAAAAAGGCTTCTTACCTAGGGAAGAACTTTTTCAGATCAGCCTTGTCCACAGGAAGCTTAGTTGAAATGGCTTCAATCTGTTCATCTCTGGCAAAATGGAACAGAACATGCAATGGTTACTTTATGTCACTAAAGATGAGGAAAATGGACACCAGCATTACTATGATTCCTCTCAAGAAGAAGGCTCACGAGAACTTCATCGTGGGGTTTGCGGTGCCAAGTTCCGTTTGAATTCGACACAGCTCCTTCTTTATGTTGTCACCCAAAACCTGCGAGAGAAATGCATTGTTGAGTTGATTAATGGTGTTAACTCAAAGTTGCAAATGAAGGCACTGAATTTTCAGAGCAATGTGAACGGGAACTAGTAAATGCACTTACCTTATCAATAAAGAAATCTGATGGGGAACCATCCGAAAGCAACTTTCTCTTAATCTGCTTAGTGTCTGGTCCCTCACCGATGCATGCATAAGCTTCACTATATGACCTTTCATTAAGTGACAAAGGAGCGGTCTCGTCATCTGAATCGTGCTTCTTCCATTTCTTGAATCCTTCAAAACCCCACTGCTTCTTCACTGATTTCGACGATCTCTCCTCACTTTCAGGACCATTATTGCTGTCACCTCCATGTCCTTCCCTCTGTTCTTTCTGAAAGATAGTCCTAAATGGTTTTCTCTTCTGTTTGCTACTCGCGCCACTTTCCTTCAAAGATTCTTGGGGCAAGCTTTCTGCCATGAGTATTGACTCTGTTTCGGTTTCTTTCTCCTTTAGACGGCCATCCCAGAATGGGTTTTCATTGTTAGAGGAAGTCATGTCGAAATTTGTTGAACCAATATTCTGTGAGAATGTATCAAATATGCTTTTTTCAGCTTTGTTTTTGCTTGGATTATAAGATGATCCGAAATTAAGAGCGGAAACTGCTCCTTTAATATGCTTCATCGTCGAGTTTTGCTTCGGCTTGTTCTTTGACTGCAGTTTCTCTTTATCGAGCATGGAATTCTCATCCTTCAAGTCAATGACAGACCATTCTTCATCAGAATTCTCTTTTGTGTCTTTTGGCCCAGCAAGTATGACATCTCTGGCATCAATCTCAGCTCCTTGAACTGCAAGTCTCTGCAGTAGTGGCCTTTTCGAAGAGTGGTACTCATCAACCGTGATGCATTTGGCATACAAGAGTTCCTAATAAGCACAAGAACAATTCATCATTTCGAAAAACATCACGCGAGCCTTAAATTGGCCATATTCCTTACTCCGATGAGAGAAAAAAGGAAGCGCATAAGCAATTATGTGGACCGTTCAGGGAATAGTTCTACTACAATCTAATAGGAGTTCTCAAGTAAATGTACATCCCAGAATCCTCATTCCTCACCCATCCTCTCACTTGCAGTACCAACAAACAGTTAAGTCGAACCCCAAACGATGCACATCCACTCAATTTCCTATTTCTGGAGGAGTCTGGACTTGATGGGAACAAAAATACAACTTTGTTGCTTGCAACTGCACTATTAAAATTGTGGACCCGAAACCCAATCAAGACTATGCAATTTTGCCTAACTTTCTCTCATATCACCAGAGACTACTTAAAAGCCTCTGGTTGGTTTATGTTAGATTCATTACTGGTGTTCTAACTAACGCCGTGAGCGAGTCAAACTGCTGACAAGATCCTTAATTGAGCTCTTCAATACCGATTAGCAGATGCTCAAGGTCAAAACAGTTCTTCGTGGGAGCTTGAATCAAGTGACAGCGTGACTCGAGTATCAAGCGCACCCAAGATTGAGCTTCAAAACACTTTTCCCGGCTCCACTGTCCTAATGGATAGATCAAATTCCTTTATTCATTTGAGTACTTCAACATTCTTGTGAGACGATTTATATCGTTCCTAACCATTTCTCAGTCAGTTCCATCTTAATCATGAAAACTGGTCAGGACTCAGGAGGTGGAGCCGTAAAACCACCAATCAGGATCAAAACTGCAGATCATTCGACTATATATCTCCAATCTCCAGAACATTACATTACTGGCAATCTCTAACAAGAAACAAGCAGATAAAAGGCGATTGAATGGGAAAATGAGCCTACCTGCAAGAACAGCAACTTATCCCTCAGTATAGTTGGATGCTCGTGACATGCCGGCGCGGCGATGAGGGTCTCTAGCAAGTGCGACCTAAAAGCCGAGACCTCGTTTTCACCCAAAATCCCCTCCTTGTGGAGACCCATCAGGTTGAGCATCTGGTGGAAAGAGTCCTGCTGCCACTTCAGGTTGTCAGACTGCATCTGTTGGAGCTTGTGCTCTGCGGATGGCAGGCGCCGCTTCTTGAAGGAGAAGGGAAGTATGGTCTTGCAGAGAGAGGTGATGGAATCATGGAGCGTGGAGTAGTACGCGGGCGTGTACGATTGAGGCATGTTCTTGAAGGTGGGTTCGCAGAAAGATCGAAACTTCGTGAGCTACTCGGGGATCAAGATTGAGTTTTGCTGGGGTTTGGGAGTGAAACGGAGCTGCGATCGTGGTGAGGGCTATGAAAGAGAGAGGGAGGTGTCTTTGTTTTGTGCTGATTTTAGGATGCGTGAAATGGGTTTCGCCAGATTTGAAACCAAAGAAGGCTCTGAAACGGTCACTTGGAACTAGCCGTTGAGATTTTTAGGGGTGAACAAACGACGCCGCATAGACCAGCTGACCGTACATTCCTACAACTCTACGACCGGTCTAACTCGCACAAGCCGGGTGTGGCAATGATTAGATTCCACTATGTTAGATCAAACGGCTGCCCCCACGACTTCCGTTTAACCAATCAAATAAGAGGGTTGCAACTTCCAACTCCATCGACTATTGATTTGAACATCAATTTTTCCTTTTTATCAATTAATTAATATTTATAGATCTGTTAAAATATCTCGAGTTTGATCTTATTAAATAATGGGATATGTTCAGCACAAGTCCTGAAATTTGTAAAAAATTCAATTGAGTTCTAAAACTTGTCCAATTATTTAAATTGAGTCCTTTCGTTATTTCATGCTGACATGGCAAGACGTAGTTAGCTGACATGGCATTTTTTAGCCATTTCTCTCTCTTACGTGTCGAATTTACTTGCTCAATAGACCACGTTAGCAAAAACGACGTTGCATGACACCCCTCTCTTTTTCTCCCTACCACCCAAAACGACATCCCTTCTAAACCCTAGAGCCCCTCTCTCTGTCGAAGACCACTTAGGCTTGAAGATCGATTGAGGACGAAGGCCACTATCCATTTGAGGGAGAAGATTGAGGTGGAAATTGAGTTCGCACCACTGAGGGGAGGGTGCTCACTTGCGATTGTGGTCGAAGTCAAGCTCGGGAGGTCAGATTCAAGGTGGTGCTCGCGATTGAGGTCGAAATTGATTGAAGTTTGTTAGCTAAGAATGCAAGAATCATTTCCATGATGAATGAAGTTTCTTTCTCCAACTAAAAGCCTATTATCTATCTCAGGTAGGGCAAAATTTGCTTGCAAGTCTCGATAGCCCAGAGCTCCCTTTCCTTCAATGGCAAGAGTGCTTTGTTCGTCTAGCAACTCGCCTTTCGAAAGATCTTAGAAATGAGGTATAAGATTTTTGGCGTAGCATGATTCCATTATTACTGGTTGAATCTTGGACTTGCTTTATTTACTTTCTTTTACCGTTTTTAGTTGGAATCCAAATTTAAGGAGTTGGAAAGAATTTCAAGCTCTCATATCGTGGACTTCCCTGCAAAGTTGCTCAAAGGCATTCTTAAGGTAAGTTCATTCCTCACCACACCTACTTTGCTTCAAATATTGTAGAAGATTGAAGAAGATTACCGCATGTGTGATTGAAGAAGATTATCGTTGGCATCTGTTCGGGACCCTAGAGCCCTGAGGTGCGATTGTAACTCCCTCCCTCCCTCCCTCCCTCCCTCCCTCCCTCTATGGGATGCGATTGTTCTCTTGTTCAAAAGAAAAGATGATGCTTCTTGAAAAGTTTGAATCTTTCGTTTGAGTGTCTTAGGGAAAGATTATTGCATGTGTGATTGAAGAAGATTATTGTATCTATTATTGAGTATACCTTCATTGTAGAGTAATCCATTAGATGGTCCTCTCTCTTTCTGGCTCATGCCGAGTTTCCTCCTGGCTTCACTTGATATGATAAAGCTAAAACAGTTTTGGTTGAGACCAACATAAATTCAATTATCCTTACAAAAAAAAAGCATAAATTCAATTAGTTTAGGATGGTATGGTTACCTTTACTTTCCTTTTATGACTATAGTCATTAGTATCTTCTACTTAAAATATGATAAATGAAAGTCTTCTTGTTTTTTGTCCTTTGTAGGTCAGATGGCCGACAACAACAAGCTTTATGTTACTGTTTACTTTGGAGGCAAATTTCAAGTTGAACCACCATTAGAATATGTAGGTGGAAGGGTTGATATGGTTGAGATAGACTTAAATAATGGTTCATTGTGTAATATAACTGAAGCTGTTGAGGCTTTGACCAGGTGTAAAATAGAGAAACTGTTTTATAGAGTTCCTGAAAGTAGTACTCTTGAAGATGAGGTAACTCTTAGGTATTTATGGGATAACTCCGGTGTGATAGATCTTTTATATCATTATTTGCATTCTAAAAATGTGAAATTGAATGTTGAGCATGTTGATGATAAAGAGACAGCTACTACTATAGGAGGAGTTGAGATGGAAATTGAAAGTCCGTCTGATGTGAATGTGGAAAGTGTGGATATTGATGAAAACATGATTAGGGATATTGATGAAAACTGGAATTGGGTTGATGTTGGTAATACGGATAGGGACGATGGTGATGATGATTATGCATGTCACTTGGAGGATGCAGAACATTCGAGTGACAACGATGATTGTGAATTGGTTGATGCTAGGAGAAATTTAAAGAAATTTTCAGCTAGACACAAGCAGAAAACTAGAACCAACATTGTCACAGCTGGTACTTTCCAATTAAAAGTTGATTCTCCAATAGAGTTAGCAACGGATCCTCTGAATGTGCATGCTTCTTGATATGAATCAGAGTATTATGATTCTGATGAAGAAGAAAATCTTCATTCATGTTTCGATGATACGAGTGAAGAGGAGGAAGATGATGTCATTTCAAGGAGGAAGAGTAGGTTTCCATCATATGACCGAAAATGTGGTAATCCTCTATTTGATGTTGGCATGACATTCGAGAATGCAGCTGAGTTTAAAGAAGCAATTTTGGGGTATTCTGTGGCTGAACAAAGAGCGATTAAATACACTAAGAACACCACTAGATTTGTAAGAGCTAAGTGTGCCCAAACCAATTGTAACTGGATGATTTATAGTGCTCTTGACAAAAACACTGGATCATTCCATCTGAAAAAGTATAAGGATGAACATATTTGTAGTATTACTTTTGAGAATAAGAGAGTGTCTAGTTCTTATTTAGCTAAACACTTCATGATTCTCATTTCTGTTATGCCTAAAATCAATGCACCTCAGTTGAAGAAGCTAGTTAGGGAACAACTTGAGGTAAATGTCACTTTGAGTCAATGCAGGAGAACAAAGCTAATTGTATTCAAGGAACTGCAAGGCAATTACGCGAAGGAGTATGGAAGAGTTAGGCTTGCTTGAGTTGAAGCGAATCGATGGGGACAGAAGAAGCTATAGGGAAAATCGACAGATTTGAGGGGAAGGACTTTGGTTTCTGGAAGATGCAGATGTAAGATTATTTATATCAGATAAAGCTGCACGAGCCCCTATCTAGGAAGAAACCAGAAACGATAAAATAAGCCGATTGGAAATTACTAGATAGACGAGTGATGGGTGTTATTCAATTGACGTTGGCTTGTAACGTTGCATTTAACATCGTTAAAGAGAATACCACTGCGGGTTTGATGAAAGCCTTGTCGGACATGTACGAGAAGCCCTCTGTGATCAACAAGGTCTATCTGATGCGACGTCTGTTTAATTTGAAGATGAGTGAAGGTGCGTCGGTTGTTAATCATATCAATGAATTCAATGTGATCTTTAGTCAATTGAGTTCAGTTGTGATTGACTTTAAAGATGAGGTACATGCTTTGATTCTATTATCCTCATTGCCTAATAGTTGGAATAATATTGTTACTACTGTTAGTAATTCTTCTAGGTCGGCTAATTTAACGTTTGATGGGATTCGAGATTTAATTATGAGTGAGGATATCCGTAGAAGAAAATCTGGCAAATCTGTATCTGCTGCTTTAGTAGGTGAAAGAGGAATAGCTAGTACTCGAGTTAGCAGAAGCACGATGAACATGAATAGACGCAGTCAGTCTAGGACTGACGATGCTACCAATTGAAACTGTGGCAAGAGGGGGCATCTTAGAAGAAATTGCTTTAAGCTGAAAAATAAAATTGGTAAGGGAATTAGAGTTGAATTTGCGGATGATAATGCAGATATAGCTGAAAATTCTGATGGTGTCGATTGTGTCTTATCTATTACTGAGGATTCGTCGTTTGACAGATGTATTATGGATTCTGGTTGTTCTTTTCATGCTACACCAAATAGGAACTGGTTTACTCCTTATCAATACATGTATAGTACTAAAGTGCAGTTGGGAAACAACGTTGAATGCGATGTTATAGGTGATTATGATATTAAAATCAGAATACATGATGGTATTGTGAGGACATTGACTGGAGTACGACATGTTCCAGAATTGAAAAAGAATTTAATTTCCTTTGGTGCCCTAGATTCAGCTGGATGTAGGTATTCTTCACGAGGTGGAGTTCTAAAGATTGTTTGAGGTGCCCTGGTGATAATGAAAGGAATCAAGCATGACGACCTATATGAACTCCAAGGTGAGCCATTGATAATTTTCGTTCTTGAGACGTCGACATCTATTTGAGAGTTTAATGGCTACTTGAGGAAGGCCTGTGTGTTTGTGCGGAATCACAAGTTTGATGCTTTTGTCAAGAATACGCGATCGAGAGCTTTGATCGGAACAAAGACTGGTAATTTGATCAAGCATGTGCGAACTGACTGTAGTATAGAGTCCTGCTCGAAGCTGGTAAATAAATTATGCATGAAAATGGGCATAATGAAACAATGCACTAGTACTAGTAAACCTTAACTGTTTGCAGAATTAATAAGTAGCGCATTACTAGAGACGGCCCGTAAAAGAATCTCGAGTGCTGGTACGGCTAGAAGAATTCCAGCGGATGAGCTTAGTATGTCGAGTTACCTGATGAATAGATCCTCACCGACTACGATTGGATATCAGACTCCCGAAGAAGTGTGATCAGATAACGTTGCTGATGATTCTATTTTTAGAATGCATAGTTGCTCGTATTATTATCGAGTAAGTGATGGTAAGCTTGATGTGAGGCAAGGTGCATATTCCATGGTTATGCACAAGATGAACGGGGCTATCAGTTGTGATGCTCGGGTATAAATTCACTTGTTTGCAGCAGAGAAGTTACTTTTGACAAGTCTCCAGTACTTCAGGTTAAGAGTGATTACAGCAGTGTTAATACGGATCTAAACATTGTTTAGCTTGAGGTAGAGTTGCAACCAGAAACTCTTGAGGTAACAGGTATTAGCGTGATAATTGACACAGATGATGCTTGTAGCGAGGTGGAGCCAATAGAGCGAACGGTTGCTGTAACTTGACAAGGTACGTGTTCGATCTCTTGACAGATATGTATACAACGATAGTTTTGCTTTATATGTGGTTAAGAAGCTCGTATCAGATAGTTCTTACGGAGGTGCATGTTTAGTTGGTGTTCTGATGAGGTCCTCAATCATGGCGAAGTTCAAACACGGCTTGGACTTAGATGATATCTGTGGCAATTGAGCCCATTGGGGCTGTTGGGAGAGTAGCAGATGATGTCCAGATTATCAATGAAGCGATTGCAATTTGGCTCAAACGTCGAGCAAAGGTGAAGATTGTTAAAATATATCTTGAATTCAAGCTCATTAAACAATTACATCTGAATTGTATTAAGTGATCTACACGTGAAAGTTCAAAGGCGTGGGAAAGATTGCAAATATTATACCCTCGTTGAAGATTCATTTAGTAATGAAAAGCTATATTAGCTTGGATTTTGTATTGGATAAAATCTTATTTTTAAATCTCGAGAAGTTATCCTGAGTGCTATACTGGCCAAGTAAAGTTTGTTGACACCTAAATTTTAACTATTTTTTTAGTCATTTATTTTGCAATAAAAAATTAGGAGTTAATTTTAATTCCTACAAAAAATAATAATTAGATCATTCTTCATATTTATTCTTAGCATTCATGCATGGCATTAGCATTGTTCTAGATCGGCGATGTCAAAATGAGCTTGAATTGACAAGCGATTTGGATTAGAACTCACCACCAATTTTCGTCAATATTAGAGAATATGTGTCGAATTTGTCAAAGAAAAATTAAACTAATTTGATGCAATTTATCCCTTTAGGATATAATTCGAGTAATATTTTGAGCCCAGATTTATTTTGCAAAATTAAGAAATTTTAGGCCCTAAGCTTGTAATAGTTTTATTATGCCTAGGGTTTGGTGGAGCCCAATTCCCAATTGAAGATCCGCCCATAGAGGGACGGCGAAAAATAGATCCCTCTCTCTTTTTCTCGGAGGATGATTCATAGCGAGGAAGCCAGCCAAAAGAAAGGGAACTTCTTCAAAAGCAACTCTCTGGCCCAGAGCTTTCCATGACGACATCCTTCATCGCTGATCGAAGGACAATCCACAAGAATCCTGGTGCCATTATTTCATCTCAATCAAGTATTGCGTTGGAGACATGAGGAGCCCATTCTTAAAAAATAAGGAGAAGGGTTTGTCGACTTCTCCTTTCGGGAGAACATCACGCGGCCAAAATGCAAAATGAGGGAGGAACGAAGGTACTGCATTGGAGAACATGGAAAAGTCTTTAAAGTCGAGTTCTTTTTCTCTCTGCCATTGTTTTAGTGATGATGGCTTTCCATGAATCTGTGTTCTCGATGGCTTTGTTCTTTTTGCTCAGTAGTCAACCCAAATTGTCCAAGAGTTGAGTTCTGTCCTTTATTTTCTTTTTGACCAAGTTTGAAAACGTGTAGTTGAGAGGCCAATCAATACCATACACGGCCACAAGAAAATCTCGGAGGGGTGCGATTGAATTGGAGAGAGCATGGGTAGAAAGAAGAAAAAAGAAAGTGCTCAAAGAAAAGATAAGGAGAAAAGAGGGAAGCGGTTCTTTCATCAGATATCTGCGTTTTTTTAAATTTTTTTTATTATTCTTTTCGATTGTGCCACTGCAGGAGAATTCATCCGATGGCACATAAATTGCAAAATACAGCAAACGGTGAGAGCAAAAGGGGCGGAGAGAAAAAATTTCTTCTTGCTAGTTCTGAAGAATAGTCTCTTATTCAACTTTGTTGTAAGTCCATCTTCACTGCATGAGGTTAAGCCTTGTTGCCAACCCCTCCACGAACGTCGATCGTCACTGTGGTTGTTAAAGCAAGATGCAACTTCGCTGTCTCTTCTCGACCGAGTGCTAAATATAATCCAATGAGTCCACATCTTGCAAGTTGGATTTACGTCTGACCTTGTATTGGATTTTCCCGGGTGGGCTAACTCGAAGTCGCACTCGAGCGACACTAGCTAACCATGACCTTGTAGCTGTGCCTCCTGTGACGAGTCACCAAGTCTTCTGCAGTTGATCCAGTACCGAGCTTTGACGATGATCCATGACAGCACGAATGCGCTTGTCTAGATCGAGAGCTTCACCGAACTGTGATAGCTCCCCACAATCTTGAAGTGCCTATTTTGCAGGAAGTCTCCATCTTTGCTTTCATCCCCCACTACTATCAAAGAATACTTGCGCACAAATTTGTCCAACTTCTTTGTTAGTATACTACTTTGACGAAGGAAGTAGGGAAAAAAGTACAAAAGTTCATTCTTTCCTTTAAATATTTGTCATGTGCTTCAGTACTGTGGTTTGCACTTTATTTATTGCCACTTCACCTTGATTGTTCCTCTAGGTTTCCTAGTTAATACACATGGACGTGTTGAGAATAGCCAAGTGAAAAGTTTGATCGGAGAAACCTCTTGCAATACCAACCAGAGCCGGTCAAATAGCTTAGAGGGTTTAGCAAGATAAGACCAAAGATGAATTCTTTGGGATCAATCGGTGGATGCTATTGAGGACTTGCAATAATATGTTATGCTATTGCGCCCCACCATTGCTGCGATTAGTTGAAGACGTCAAGGTTCAGAACTTTGGAAAGCAAATCGACAATTTAGGTAACAATCTTATCCTTCATATTCTGAATATATTGTTACTTAATTTAAAAGGGTAGCACATCTTTAATTGATTGAATTGCCATTCGAAATATTTAATTGCTTGAATTGAAAGATTGCACGTTAATTTTGGGAGTCGAAAATTCGAAATATATCTTGCAAGATATCGTGTTTAGTTCGGGAAGATTGCATTCATAATGTGAACAATTGGAAATTTTGTGATAACCTTATGATAATCCGAAATCTTTTTGAATATACACAAGATACCAAAATCTTTTCAAAATGTGATCAATTAGGAATTCCTAATCCGCAATCGCTATTTCCATAGCATGTGTTTCGAATTTGAGGGTCAATCTGTCAGGTTTCAGATTGAACCTTTATTCGAAATAATTGGCGATAATTATCTTTTCATTAAAAGATTTGCAACTTTAATTTAAATACATTCATAAAAACCCAACATCGCCAAAAAAATCGAAAAAAATTCAAATAAAAATCATTCATGTCTCATGTTTAATTTTCATGTCAAAAAATCTAAAAAAAATCAAAATGTGTAGCATGATACGGTTTCTCATATTTTTATATAAAGATAGGATTTTCTAGAAATCTGATCTCAAGGATCACATTCAATAAATAAAATATTTTGAATCCATTTCAACTTTTAAAATATGTAGACGTGGAGTGAAAAGATTTTCTTAGAACTTTTGGGAATTAATGCAAATTAAATTTGAGAACTTTAAGTTAACTTTGAACCAATTCATCCTCATTTTTCATTAATTTTTAATTTCGAAATTCACAAAAATACAAAAAAAATCATAAAAAGAAAACCAAAAAAATCTCACCTTTGAACTTCAATTCAGAATTCATCTAATTGCCAAATTGAATACTTTTTCATGAAATTGGTACCGAAAGGGCATTAATTGAAAAATTAATGTAATCAAGTCTCGAACTTAAAATCTCTGGCTCGCAGAAATAAAATAGTTTTCTCCCGCTATTTTATTTAGGTTTCTAATCAACCTACCAAAAAAATGATTAGTGGCGGCTATTAAAAAAAAATCTTTTGCAAGATATCATTTGAACCATAAGTTACAATTTGGTAGAACTTGGGAAAGTTCGAGCCAGGTTAATTAATTAAATTAATTAATCTAGTAATCCATTAACCTAAGATTGGAAAACCTGATTTTTAGGTTGTGACAGTTTGGCAACTCCATTGGGGAGTACTTGAATTTTTTTGAAAAATTTAAGGAGGACTTAGGCCAAGATTTTTCGTGAAAAAATGCATGTGGTTTGGCAATCTTGATTGAATTATAATCTTTAGATGTTAAATGGTTTTGCAGAAAGGGAGTTATAAGGGGTGGAGTGATTGGCTAACCATTTATTTTGTAGGCTTGGTGAATTGGAAATTATGTTTAAATTTGTGAACTAGTGGAGCAGTGTTTGCATTTAAATGTTGTGCATATATTTACAGTATTTGCACTACAACACACACAACCCGTGATCGAACCTGGGTCACACCAATAGTTTTAAGATTGTATTTAGATGATTCTTTAACCTTGGCGGTAAGGTTTCCTAAAGGTTATCCCATCTGTATTCCAATTTTTTTTTTTTCCAAAAAATGGTTCAAGGGTCATTCTCATGCACGTGAGGCTATGATGCATGAGTGTTGCCCTTGTCGACCGAACCAAGCCAAAGTGATTGGACCCGACTAGTCATGACTATTGTACGCAAGGCTGTGACTAGACATGATGATCATGCGCGAGGCTACGACATGTTGTTTCATCCATTACGTCATTTCACCAAGCCATTAGGTAGATAGACTAAGGTTATCCTTACAATGCATGTGCATGTCTATGTGATTGGCATTTTATTTTTCAAGGTAAAGTAAGTTCTCGAACTTTATCTTGATTTTTATTTTTTGGTCGATCCATGTTAGGTGTCAGTCAAATTTTGAACTTAACATCATGGTTTTTAAAAAATAAAAATAAAAATAAACCGGTGGTCCATTTTCAAAAAGATGAATGCAAAAAAATCCGTTCGGAAAATTTTGTTGACCAAATAAATTTTGTCATATCTTTCCTTAATGCTGGGTAGAAGACTTTTCATGACAAATTCACCCTTTGAAATTCATTATGATAAAAGAAGAAAATCCTTCGGGAAATTTTTAAAATGTCAAAAGGATTTTATCTTGTATTTTCCAAGTTAATAATGTGCAAGAAGATTTTTCCATAAAAAAAAAAGCACATTTTATTTAGTAAGGAAAGTCTGTCATATTTATGCATAAAAAAGGATCAAATTCGACTAGGCTACCCATGGACGGACCGACCACTTTCGAAGTCATGTACTCATTATATTTTCACTTCTTTGTAGGTGAATATGGATCGTCAAGGATCGCTTATCCGTACTTGATCGAGGATGAATTTAGCCAATCACTTGTGAACACTCACAAAAGATGGGCACAAGCCTGATTAAGTGAACCTTTCAATTCATGCACATCTCTTATGTGGGACTTTTTTACTTTTTAGATTTAATCCAGGGCCAAAGAAGGGATGCTTAACTCGAATTATGCACCATGCTCGATCTTCAGGAAGCCCTGCATAATCTTTACATAAGTTGTGACCCCACGAAATCACAATTGGTCAGGAGACCCCAATCTTCCTAAAACGACCTGTGTACCGTCCATCAGTCGCTTGAGGTTGATTTTCATGTTTTGCCTTTGATTATTCCTGTGCTAAGCGACAAAGCTGTGGCCAGCACTCTAATTCTAATCGGTTTAGCCAAGTCAGAATTTGAGAAACACATATGTGCAGTCATCCTCGGTTGGAGAAAATATCAAGAAGGGGCCAAGAAGAGATCTCTTTGTGACATTGACATATCAACCAATATGACACTTCAATCCTAACCGATAGAGGACCGTCCAAGAATTCGGGACTGGTGAAACCTTGAGCGTCGCAAGAGATCACGACGTTCTTATCAGTCAGATCATTCAGGGTTAAGATCTTCACCGACGATCCAACACGGTCCCATCGAACGATGCCCGACAAACAAACCAAGAGGTAAAAACTATGGGGCATGTCAGCTATCAATGACATTGTCGGCAATCATGTTGTTCGTGGTCCGTGCAAAGCCACAGCTCATTTTGAAGAAAAAGCGAGGCAAACCGATGCTACCCATTTCAAAAGGATCGAATGGAGAAATGAGTCATTTGCCAAAACTCGAAACCAAATTCTTAGATTTCAAATCTGGGGGCAATTTCAGACGTCATCCGCACAGCATAATCTATCCTGACTAAAATGGGACAAAATGGTGGCCAACTCTGACTTGAAAAAGGGAGCATATCTTTTTCATGTCATTTTTAAATTGAAACTCTTTTTCTTCTCACATGAAGTGTGGTCAACATGATAATCATCTTCGTTAGAAAATCAAGGCCTCCCATTTTCAAAGGGAGTATTTGTTGCCTTGCCCGGCCATTATTGGAACTGAATTTCTTTTTCCTTCTTGCAGGTGTCGAGATATGAGGCATGTTTTCTATTGCACCACTGGAGTAAAGCGACAATCACGAGCTTCTCAAATTTTTGCTCATTTCATTTTTTTAAGGCCCTATTCATGCACATCTATCTTATGCTGGATCAGCCTAGAAACGAGCCATATGTCAAAGCTCAAAACTGTGTTCCCAACACTAGCCATGTCTGGGGCAATCATGCATTTTGGCAAAACTATGATCATATCACATACACCTCCTGATTGAAAATGGGGGCAAGCAGGCTTCAACAAGAAAAGGGAGTACATCTTCTTCGAACTGCATAATTCTTAGAGTAACACTTTTTCCCCTTTGCAGGACCATACATCAGCCATGAAGAAATTGGAGTCCTCGATTGACTGATCTCATGAGCATTTCTAATTGTAGTGGGGCAATCCATATCTTCACATTCCTTGAGATTTCTAGATGTACTTGCATAGTTTATGCATGTCTGCATTTGATTCACACTCATTATTCTAGATGACCAAATCAAATTAAGGTTAATCAATTTCATCTCATACACTGTTTGTCGGCTGTCTTGTTTGCATTATCAATTTCTACTATGAGATAATTTCAATCAGGAAGCCTCTCTGGTCCGGTTGAACTGATCATTTTGAATAAGGGACGTCAAGACGATGAAAGGCAAGTCATGTCCATACACGTCCTATATCACGATCCCCAGTGAGCAATGTGAGAATTTCCATGCTTACAAGGTAAAGAGTTATCTCGCGAAAAGTATGATGACCAAAATGATGTGAGGTATTCATTTCCTCTATCCAAACACTACAGGTTGACTTTTGCTTAATCTCCTTTGAACGGTGGTTTCATTTCATAACCCTGTTAGGGACAACCCCACATTAGGGCAAATTTCAGAAATTCGAAGAATGAGTGAGATTTTCTTGCTTTCACTTGCATCAATCTTTGAGTGTGTTCGTTGCACGCGAATTCTATGTTAGCTTAGGTGCCTTAGACATGATGAAGAGCATTTCATTTCTACACTCACATACTAATCCTTTGTTAAGCCAAATTAGAGCGGCGAATTCACTTCTCAAAATCCAATTGGTGATCATCCTGGGAAGGAAATCATTTTCAGACTAGGAGCAAAGTACCTTGGGGCAAGCTAGAACTTGAAAATTTGTCAGCACAATACACAGACAATTCAAATAAGACCCTATATTCCTTTTTCAAAAGAGCTCATTGTGCGAAAAGGAAAAAGGCAAAAGCGAAGCTTGCCGTGCAAAAAAGGGGCAAAAGCGTCCATTCTCATAAAAAAGAAGAAGGAAAAAGAGCTCTCTCAATGAATCTTCGGAATGAAGGGAGGTCTCATATAAATTCATTCAAAAGACGTTCTCCCAAAGAAAGATCATTACCGAAGCGCGAATGGCAGATGCAGATGATTACCAATTTTCTCATCAAATTGGTAATAGGCTTTTCATTTCCAAGCCTACCTTAAACCTACATTACAACCCTCACCAAAAGTCTCTTCAAATTAAGGTACTTGAGTTAATGAAGGGTTTCAAATGTTTATGAATGCCGCTCGAAGAAGTGCGAGCAAGATCATTTTTACCTCATTTGGCAGGTTTCTTGACTTGTAAACCCGATGTAGCTGATGAAGATTTCATTTCATGACCTAAATGACTCGCATGAGTCCCCTTTGAATAGACTTTGACCAAGCCTGAATTACAGTCCCTATAAAATACCTTACGGATTGGTCTGGTCATACTAATTATGAGAATACCCGGATCTTTGTCAGGCATGAAGATCAATGGTTGGGTCTCAAAAGCCTTTTCATAAGAGTAAGAGAAAGTACTTTCTGACTGAAATTCCTCATTCAACATGATCAGAATTGTCAAAAGGGTCAGATAGGTTTTCTTATTTACAAATTTCCTAGTGGAGCTCTATAATGCAAGCAAAAGCTCACGAATTTTTTCTGGTATATGATGCTGCAACGGTTTATGCATATCATCATGTTTTTCAAGAGAATAGACAGGTACGATGCGGTCAGCTTGGCCATCATTCGTTCATTGCTCAGAAAATCCAGGTAAGTTTTTTGAACCCTTTTTGAATCGACCTTAGTCGTAATCCCTTTTGTGATCGTACTGACAATTTCTCAAACATCACACCATTTTGTATTAATACTAATCCAATTCAGATGATACATTATCTCTTGTCTTGATACAATAAGACATGTTTGAGGAGGTCGCAAGAGACATTTTACCGACTCATGCTGACTCGTTGAGAAGGTCACAATAGACACTTTACCGATTCATGCTGGCCCGTTGAGGAGGTTGCAAGAGATATTTTACCGACTCATGCTGGCTCGTTGAGGAGGTTGCAAGATATATTTTTACCGATTCATGCTAACCCGTTGAGGAGATCGCAAGAGACATTTTTATGTCTAATGGTGACCCGTTAAGGAGGTCCCAAGAGGCAACTTTCATCTTGATACGGTAAGACTTTCTGAAGAAGGTTGCGAGAGATTAATTTACTGACTTATGCTGACCCATTGAGGAGGTCGCAAGAGACACCTTATCGACTCATGCTGACCCGTTGAGGAGGTCACGAGAGACATTTTACCGCCTCATGGTGATCCATTGAGAAGGTCCCAAGAGGCCATTGTCATCATGATATGATGAGACCTTCTAGAGAAGGTCGCGAGAGATTACTTTTACCGACTCATGGTGACCCGTTAAGGAGGCCCCCAAGAGACAAATGGTCAGCTCGAACCATAACTCGAGCACATTTTCAAACTCTACACAGATCTTGCGTTGTCCTGCATCAAAGGGAAAACTTTGGTAACGGATAAGGCCTCCAAAACCTAAGATCCACATATGATCTTGGTTTCTTTTTCGATTTCACAATGTATGCGCTATTGTGATTTCGA
The DNA here is from genome assembly GCA_028455895.1 of Rhodomyrtus tomentosa. NCBI lineage: Eukaryota > Viridiplantae > Streptophyta > Magnoliopsida > Myrtales > Myrtaceae > Rhodomyrtus > Rhodomyrtus tomentosa. The sequence goes on from JAPCWY010000004.1 coordinate 42,856,096, forward strand.
AAAAATAGATGGCCAGCTCAAACCATAAATCGAGTATATTTTCAGACTCTACACAGATCTTGCGTCATTTCGCTTCAGAAAGAAACTTTTAGCAACAGATGGGCTAGTATCTTAGTATCTGGGTATCTTTGTTAGAAGCTTGAAAATTAAGGAAATCATCAGCATATGAGGTATTTGGCAAAACAAGTATTTCCATATGCAATCCATGTGCATGTTTCTTTAATACGGTGAAAAAAGAAATTTTTAGCACATGTTATTTATAGCGTTGCATTTCATGCATCATTTCTTTTTGCATTAAAAATGGGATTAAAACTCTCAAAAAAATCTTCATTGCTCACTTGCATCATTTGCACTTAGCAAAATTTAGGTTTCAATTTGGTCTTTGAGCAAAACCTCTACGAGCCTCCAATCAAAGAGGGGCAGCTGTTGACACCTAAATTTTGACTATCTTTTTAGTCATTTATTTTGCAATAAAAAATTAGGAGTTAATTTTAATTCCTACAAAAAATAATAAATAGATCATTCTTCATATTTATTTTTTGCATTCATGCATTGCATTAGCATTGTTTTGGATCGGCAATGAGCTTGAATTGACAAGCGGTTTGCATTAGAACTCATCACCAATTTTCGTCAATATTAGAGAATATGTGTCGAATTTTTCAAAGAAAAATTAAACTAATTTTATGCAATTTAGCCCTTTGAGATTTAATTCGAGTCATATTTTGAGCCTGGGTTTATTTTGTAAAAATTAAGAAACTTTAGGTCCTAAGCTTGCAATAGTTTTATCTATAAATATGAGGTTATGCCTAGGGTTTGGTGGAGCCCAATTTCCAATTGAAGATCTGGCCATAGAGGGACGGCGAAAAGGAGATCCCTCTCGCTTCTTCTCGGTGGATGATTTACAGTGAGGAAGCAGCGAAAAGAAAGGGAACTTCCTCAAAAGCGACTCTCTGACCTAGAGCTTTCCTTGGCGACATCCTTCATCGCTGATCGAAGTACAATCCAGGAGAATCCTGGTGCCATTATTTCATCTCGATCAAGTATCGCATTGGAGTTATGAGGAGCCCGTTCTTAAAAAATAAGGAGAAGGGTTTGTCGATTTCTCCTTTCGGTGGAACATCATGCGGCCAAAATGCAAAATGAGGGAGGAGCGAAGGTCCTGCATCGGAGAACATGGAAAAGTTTTTAAAGTCAAGTTCTTTTTCTCTCTGCCATTGTTTTAGTGATGATGACTTTTCATGAATCTGTGTTCTCGATGGCTTTGTTCTTTTTGCTCAATAGTCAACCCGAATTGTCCAAGAGTTGAGTTCTGTCCTTTATTTTCTTTTTGACCAAGTTTCAGAACGTGTAGTTGAGAGGCCAATCAATACCATACACGGCCACAAGAAAATCTCGGAGGGGTGCGATTGAATTGGAGAGAGCATGGGTAGAAAGAAGAAAAAAGAAAGTGCTCAAAGAAAAGATAAGGAGAAAAGAGGGAAGCGGTTCTTTCATCAGATATCTGCATTTTTTAAATTTTTTTATTATTATTCTTTTCGATTGTTTCACTGCAGGAGAATTCATCCGATGGCACATAAATTGCAAAATACGGCAAACGGTGAGAGCAAAAGGGGCAGAGAGAAAAAATTTCTTCTTGCTAGTTCTGAAGAATAGTCTCTTATTCAACTTTGTTGTAAGTCCATCTTCACTGCATGAGGTTAAGCCTTGTCGCCAACCACTCCACGAACGTCGATTGTCACTGCGGTTGTTAAAGCAAGATGCAACTGTGTTGTCTCTTCTAGACCGAGCACTGAATATAATCCAATGAGTACACATCTTGCAAGTTGGATTTACGTCTGACCTTGTATTGGATTTTCCCGGGTGGGCTAACTCGAAGCCGCACTCGAGCGACATCAGCTAACCATGACCTTGTAGATGTGCCTCCTATGATGAGTCACCAAGTCTTCTACAGTTGATCCAGTACCGAGCTTTGACGATGATCCATGACAGCACGAACGCGCTTGTCTAGATCGAGAGCTTCACCGAACTATGATAGCTCCCCACGATCTTGAAGTGCCTATTTTGCAGGAAGTCTCCATCTTTGTTTTCATCCCCCACTACTATCAAAGAATACTTGTGCACAAATTTGTCCAACTTCTCTGTGAGGATACTACTTTGACGAAGGAAGGAGGGAAAAAAGTACAAAAGTTCATTCTTTCCTTTAATTATTTGTCATGTGCTTCAGTACTGTGGTTTGCACTTTATTTATCGCCACTTCACCTTGATTGTTCCTCTAGGTTTCCTGGTTAATACACATGAAGGTGTTGAGAATAGCCAAGTGAAAAGTTTGATCGGAGAAATCTCTTGCAATTCCAACCAGAGCCGGTCAAATGGCTTAGAGGGTTTAGCAAGATAAGACCAAAGATGAATTCTTTGGGATCAATCGGTGGATGCTATTGAGGACTTGCAATAATATGTTATGCTATTGCACCCCACCATTACTGCGATTAGTCGAAGACGGCAAGGTTCAGAACTTTGGAAAGCAAATCGACAATTTAGGTAACAATCTTATCCTGCATATTCTAAATATATTGTTACTTAATTTAAAAGGGTAGCACATCTTTAATTGATTGAATTTCCATTCGGAATATTTAATTGCTTGAATTGAAAGATTGCACGTTAATTTTGGGAGTCAAAAATTCGGAATATATCTTGGAAGATATCGTGTTTAGCTCGGGAAGATTGCATCCACAATGTGAACAAATTGGAAATTTTGTGATAATCTTATGATAATCCGAAATCTTTTTGAACATACTCAAGATACCAAAATCTTTTCAAAATGTGATCGATTAGGAATTTCCTAATCCGCAACCGCTATTTCCATTGCAGGTGTTTCGAATTTGAGGGTCGATCTGTCAGGTTTCAGATTGAACCTTGATTCAAAATAATTAACGATAATTATCTTTTTATTAAAAATGTTTCCAACTTTAATTTAAATACATTCATAAAAACCCAACATTACCAAAAAAAAAATTAAAAAAATCGAATAAAAATCATTCATGTCTCATGTTTAATTTTCATGTCAGAAAATCTCAAAAAAAAAAAAAAATCAAAAGGTGTAGCAAGATATGGTTTCTTAAAAACCACGTCTTATTTTTTTTATAGAAAGATAGAATTTTTTAAAAATCCGATATCAAGGATCACGTTCAATAAATAAAATCTTTTGAATCCATTTCAACTTTTAAAATATGTAGATGTGGAGTGAATAGATTTTCTAAAAAATTTTGGGAATTAATGCAAATTAAATTTGAAAACTTTAAGTTAACTTTGAACCAATTCATGCTCATTTTTCATTAATTTTTAATTTCGAAAATTCACAAAAATAAAAAAAATTCATAAAAAGAAAACCAAAAAAATCCACCTTTGAACTTCAATTTAGAATTCATCTAATTGCCAAATTGAACATTTTTTCATGAAATTAGTACCGAAAGGGCATTAATTGAAAAATTAATGTAACCAAGTCCCGAGCTTAAAATTTCTAGCTCGCAAAAATAAAATAGTTTTCTCCCGCTATTTTATTTAGGTTTCTAATCAACCTACCAAAAAAATGATTAGTGGCGGCTCCTAAAAATTAAAAAATCTTTTGCAAGATATCATTTGAACCATAAGTCATGATTTGGTAGAACTTGGGAGAGTTCGAGCTAGGTTAATTAATTTAATTAATTAATTTGGTAATCCATTAACCTAAGATTGGAAAATCCAATTTTTTGGTCGTGACAAAATCAAAAAGGGAAACTCTAGGATTTGAACTTTATTGATCGCATAATGGTTTTCTTATATTGAGTCGGCCACTGAATTTTCTTCCTTTGCATGGAGATATAAATATTATTGGACTAGGCCGTGTGAAGTAGGTCTTGAAGCGCCGAACTATTGAGTGCTTGATATAGAGATAGAGGGGTCTCCATGCAGTCCATGTCCAGAGAAAACAAAGGGAAGTCTTGAAGCGTTGTTTTTCAAGCGAATGTTTGGCATTGGGTCTTCATTTTATTCGTGACATTACATCAAGAATTTAAGTATCGAAACTGATTAAATCTTGAGGTTAGATTTGTGTAATTTTTTTGCGAGATTGAGATATTATTTCGCTAGAAATTGGGGGCTAAACACTGTGTACGTTTTTTGTTGTAATTGAGGCTTGGGAAACATTGAGAGTGTTTGTGTAATTCGAGTGATCTGTAATCTCCGTATATCGCTCGTTTTATTGTGGAATTCGTTGCCGATCGCTTGTTTTATTGTGGAATTCGTTGCCGATCGCTCGTTCTATTGTGGAATTCGTTGCTGATCGCTCGTTCTATTGTGGAATTCGTTGCTGCTCTTCCCGTGGACTTAGGTTTTTACGACTGAATCACGTACATCTGGTATTCGATTTACTTTATTGTTCTGTCCGTTTATTTGTTCAATCGCTTGGTTCCGCGCAATAAGATCACCAGACAATATAACTCATATAAAAAAATAGAAAGGATATGTTCATTAAAAATCCTAAAATTTGTGGTGAAAGTGCAATCGAATCTTAAAATTTGCAAAAGGTGCAATTAAATTTTAAAACTTGTTAAATTGGTACAATTGAGTCCTTGAGTTAAAACCGTCAACTTGTCTAACGGAAAATGCTGACGTGGCCTTTCAAAATTAATTTTTCTCTCCTACATGGCACATTTTATTATTTTATTTTTTCAAATCTTATTTAAACTAATTTAAAAAAATTCAAGAAAAGGCTAAAAAATTTAATTTTAAAAAGAAAATACTAAAAAAAAAACAAAGAACTGCAGCTCCTTTTTTAAAATCTCCACGGTCTCTGTTATTCTTGTTTTGATTGGTCATTGTTATTTATTTCATGCATCCAGCTATTTATTTGGCATGATTGAATCCTAATTCGGTCTTCTAGGTAAAACCTCGTTGGCACGCGATGGTAAGTCTTAAATACCATATCTATCGAAGATAGGTTATTTCCTACAAATTAAAGATTATGATCAAAATGATTGTTCACATATTTGAGGATTAAATATATCTAAAGAATTGAATTAGGTATTGTCTTGCTATGATTGCACCTAACCCGCGAAACACAAGAAAATTACATAACCTCGTCAAGATTTATAAGCATTTGACCCCATTTAACAAATAGTATGCTTGAAAATGATCCCCCATTGATTTCAAATTGTTAGAACAGATCTATTCGCACATCGCGCGGGTTGTCATTCGATACCCGTCAAAGATAGGTCATTTTTTACCAATTGAAAATTATGATTAAAATTGTTGAGGTACGTATTTGTAAATTAAATATATCTAAAAAGTTGAATTTGGTGTTGTCTTACTATTATTGCACCTAACCCATGAAAGGAAGAAGTGTAAAAAAAATCCTAAATCTATTGCATTAGTGTCAATTCAATCCTAAACCTTTTTTTGTGCTATTTCAATCCTAAACCTTTTTCATTAGTGCCAATTAAGTCTTAATTTTTTTTGTTTTTATGCCAATTAAGTTGGTCCGGCTAATTCTAATCGAAAATCGCTAACGTGAATGTCGATTGTCCTACGTCGCATAATTAGCGCTTACTTGGACATTTTTTCATATTATTCTAATATTTTAAATAACCTTTTAAGCTTTTTTGGGTTTTATAAAAATATATTTAAAATATCAAAAAAATATCCATGTTATCGCCAATGATTTCAAACCAAAATTGATCAATTAACTCAATTGACATAAATGCAAAAGATTTAGGAAACTAATGCAAAGGTTTTGTATTGAATTGATACAAAAAAAATTAAGAATGAATTGACACTATCGCAATAAGTTTAGGATTTTTTGACACTTCCCCCTCTCCCGGGCGGATGAAATGACCTTTTTTATTGGATTAAAAAATGACCTTTATTTAGCCACGACTCAAAAATATTTTTTCGATCTTGAACTTTTTAAGGTGCAAGATGCCAACTCTTTCCCATGTTAACAACTTAACATGCATCGCAAGAAAATTAAGTAATGTCGTCAAGACTTATGAGCATATGAAAATATATAAATTAAATATAATATTGTTATGCAAAAAGTATAATTAAAATAGAGCATGGGATTCTTCAACATATAGACAATATTAACTTATTATATTATAATCTGCAGCTAATATAATATATCTCTCGTGTGATATATCGTTAACGATCCATGATTTAAGTAAGTTTGGGCATGTTTTTTCGCACGTTACTTTGTTAGAACAAAGGATTAAGAAGGTGCAAAAATCCGAAGAGGTGGAAGCCGCAAAGAAAATTCCCCAGCGTGTGGACTATATGAGGTTGCGAATCTTGTGATAAACATTTTGCAACAGTAACAACAAACGATTCCAAACTCCATAGATTTTTTTTTTTTAAATGAGATTCTCATGTGAATTTCAATGCTCGAAACTCTAACGGGTGCATGATTCATTTTTTCTTCCTGACTCTATTTCTGGCATAGAAATAGATTTTTTCATTTTTATTCCCTGAACAGTTTTTCAGACAAAAAACATGTTTGATAACGATACAATTTTTCTATTTTTGAGAAAAAAAAATTATTTGATAATGTTAAAAAATTTCTATTTCCAGACAAGCATTTCGTCTCCGGTCGCCGCTATCGTCAGCGACGGGATGGCAACGACCGATGATGAGTGGCGACCTGCGTCGGTGGCGGCAGCAAGCGATAGACCGGTGGTAGACCGACGGCCGGCAGTAATAAAGGAGGAGCGACGAAGAATGAACAAATTGTTTCGAGTTTTTGTTTCTGAAAAAAAAAATAACTTTTTTTAACTTTTCATTTCTCATCCAAAACTTATTTCTGGGCCAAAAATTTGACTGGGGAATAAAAGAACTACATTGCGTTGTCAAACGTATTTTTGTTCTAAAGTTATTCCCTAAAATAGAACAACAAAAAAACGGAAAAATAGAATGGAAATCATGCACCCTTAATGGATTGAAATTTTTCTTAAATGGAGACAGATGAAAACCTTAAATTAGTATTGATCGACTGCCATTTCTTCCTTTTGAAGGTCTGAACTACTCCTTTATTGCCAATGCCAAACTTCAGAAGCGAGTAAAAATATGAATACGAGGAAGCTGAGTCACGGTGGAAGAAGAGTAAGAAGAAAAAGAAAGGTGGTACCTTTTTGGCAATAAATGAAGAAGACGAAGACTATAGTTTTCCTCAGGCTACATATGAAATTTCCCGCCAGAGATGGGGGTCTCCGCCAACTCGTCTCCTCTCTCTCGAAAAATTTCATGTTTATCTGCTGACGGAGTACAGTCTTTGTCTTCTCTGAAGTCATTTTCTTCTTCCACGCCTCCTGCTTCTCGGGTACACATCCATTCCTCAACTGATACTTTTGCCTTTTGCTCTTCCTTTTGTATCGCTACCGTAAAGATCGTTCCTTGAACCTTGAATCAGCTCAGATAGAACGGGACAAAGGCGGTCGCAATCTGTTTAAGAATACCCTCGAATTTTTGTGGGCTGTTTTGGCGTCCTCTGATTTTGGATTGCGCTGTCCGGACACCCGTTTGAGAAATGGCATTTCATCAGGGCTCAGCCCCACGGGATCTGCGACCTCTTAACGTGGCACAGTCCTCCGCTACCGGCCGAACCCAGGACGGGATTGTCTCGAGCCCTGTTCACGCGGCTGTTAACCCTCAGTTGGGAACGGTCTTTATCCCTGGGAGGGTTCCCAACCCTGGTTTTGGAGGAGGTACCGGATATGCCAATGCTGCTCGTGGTCGTGCGGAGTGGCGCCCAAGTGCGCTGGTGCCCCATGGATTTGTGAGCGTTAATCCATCCGCAGCTATTGTTTATCCTAGTATAGGGACTAACGCTGGTGCAAATGGTACTGATAAGAGTGGTAATGAGGTGGCACCCAGCTCTGGTAATGGCCCTTATGTAGGGCCTAAGATCGTCGGCAATACTGTGGTTCAAGCCGGAGGTCAAAATGCAAATCTGAATGGTTCTGCCCAGAATTTTGTCACTACAGACCGCAGAAATGATGAAAGAGCAGTTCGGCTGTGATCCAGGTGTCGGAGGCAAGCCCCATTTGAGCGACCAAGATAGTGGAATTGGGGCTTCTCGGCAGAGTGATAAAGTTGGGGAGGATTTGGTATTGAGAAAGCAGGTTAAGCTCTTATGTTAGTTTAGGGGTGAACTCTCACGTAGTCCCGATCAGGGTGTGTTAAAATACGGCGGTAGTGAAACAAAGATCGTCTGCATTAGGGGAGATGTGAGCATTAGTGAGTTTGTGCAGAAGATGGAGGATACTTGTGGGCACCCAGTTGTTGTGAAGTATCAGCTCCCCAATCAGGATCTGGACACTTTGATTTCCGTTGCGAATCATGATGATCTCGATTATATGATGAACAATTATGAGAGATTGGACAGGGGATCTTCAGATGGTTCAGCTAAGCTAAAAAATTTTCTTTTCCCTGATTCCAGGCTGGATTCTTCAAGTGCCATTAGGCTTGGCAACTTGCACAGTACTGGGCAGAGGAATGTCCAAGCCGTGAATGGTATGATGGATGGTAATGATGGTGGTACTACGAGGAAAGAGAGAACAGCAAGCACGACATCCTCACAAAATTCTGATATTAGTGACAATGGAGCTCTTGATAGAACGGTTCCTGTGAAGCAGATATCAATCGGTCATCATTGACCAGCACACAGTCTCCTGGAGGGAATTTCGCTGCTTCTAGTGATGCACCATCTTTGCAACTGGAGACTGAACAAGAAAGAACCGCACCGAAGAGACCGTCAGCTAAAAATCTGCAGCAAGCAGGAGGGGGCGTTCCATCAGCTTCACCCTACATCCGGATGTATGTGGATCCTCGCAAGGAGAATGTCAACATAGATCACCTGCCTCCTCATATGACTGGTCGTCCAAATTCACACCCATCAGAACTGCTGGTCCTGCGTATGCCCAGCAGCAGTTTCACGAGAATGCTGGTGGGGGTAACTCTCAACAGCTTGTATCTTCTGTAGATGGAACAACAGATGCGGCATCTTCTCAAGCGGGTGTAAGGCCTACTATAGTTCTTCCATTTACTCATCCTCAACAAAATCAGTTGGGGCATGAGGCCACATATGGAAAGAAATTGGCTCGACTTCCTGTTGAGAAACCTCCTGATGCATATCAAGTCCAAGCATCTTCTGCAATGGTTTGAAGTGGTAATGGTACCCAAGTTCATCAATCAGGACAACCAGTTTATTCCGATGGATCAACATTTTGTTGGCAGGCAGAAAATTTTCAGGTGTTTGAGGCACGTGCTTCATGTCAAAAAGCATTGCCTGAAGACTTTATCAAACCTGTTCCAAGAATGAATGATCCTGATTCTATGAAGCACATGTTGGGCATTGCTGGCAATGGACAGTCCCCATCTGGTGTTCTTCAGGGTGTTTTCCTGAGCCTTCTCCGGATATCGGCATGCAGCAGCATTTTATGCCAGCTCAATGCCAGCTTAAACAGGAGTCCTTGGCAACTAAGCTAGTTATTGGTGATTCTTGGCCTGTCGGAGGTAAGCCTGCTCGCATATCCAAGTATAAAGTTCATGATTCTCCAAACGAATGCTCTGGCTCTTTTGGTGCTGAGTCTAAAGTTGATAATCTCCGGAATTTCAATCACAATGGTTGCTTGCGATTCTGCTTGTCCGTGCAGTTATAAGCTTTCTAATTGTCAATGCAGCGAGTTCTGCAACATGGTAATTGATAGTGTTTGTCTTGCAGGTGTCGCAATGATCATTAAACCCTATCCTTGCGACCGTCAAATTTCTACTTTGTTTTATGTGTTCAGAGTTATTTTGTCGGAAGCTCTTGTGCCAAAGGACATTTTACACTTCGTGTTTCATCTAGCTTAACTTTGTTCACAATTCAAGCTGATCCCAGCTAGCATCAAAGCAAAGTTCTCACCTTAAGTTTGTCCACTCCAATCACTGTTCTCATAATTCTCTCTCTCTCTCTTACAAAATGAAGATACGTGAGCAGATCTTTCATATCATCGCCAAAGCAACAAGCCAAAGTAGTTGCATATGATGTCTGAATCTCTTTACTGCAGTTGACAACATCGTTAGTTCTCAGATTTTGTGCAAGATCCTTCAATTCGATGTCTGAAATCTGTCACTTTACTGTCAGGTTGGTGATCTGGGACTGTCCAAGGTAAAACGCCAGACTCTAATACCAGGTGGTATGCAGGGAACACTTCCTTGGATGGCACCAGAACTATTGAATAACAGCGGTAATACTTTGTCTGAGAAGATTGGGATCTCACCTTTCATTTCAACTTCTCTACGTATCCCAATTTTACATGTTTGTGTTTGTATTTGTGTCTGATAACCTGACCGTTTGCTTAGGTTGATGTGTACTCATTCGGCATCATCATGTGGGAGCTGTTGAATGGTGAAGTACCGTATGCAGATTTGGGTGATAAGCACGTCATAGGTGATGTTACTCCCTTTTATCTCAATTAGGTGAATGTTGGCTGCTGACTAATGAGATTGCAATCAAATCAGGGGCTATACTGAACAATACACAGTGGCCGCAAGTACCAGCATCTTGTGATCCAGAATGGAAATCGCTGATGGAGAGATGCTGGTCATCCGAGCCATCAGAATGACGAAGCCTCACCGAAATTGGGGACGAGTTGTGTGTACAATCTATAATTGCATATATGTGTGGAACATGATCGCTCAAACACAAATATGCCAGACAAGTTGCCGATTGTAGTTGAATCCTGACAATTGTTGCGCTATGTGTGAATATATGATAAAAGTAGACTTCCATATTATCGGCTGTACCGCTGTTTTTTTTTTTTTTTTTCAGGTTTTCTATTTCTGAAACGTGCTTGGCATTGGCAAGGCCAAGCTCCAAGCTAGCCATCATCATCCTGCTTGGCGGCTATTGCCTTTTTCCTTCTGTGATCGTTTCGGTACACGGCTTAAATTTATTGCCAGATTCAGATTTCATCTGTGCTCTTTAGGAGCTCGCGTTGTACCAGCACGAAGGGTCTCTGTTTTCCGTATTTCAATTGAATGACCATTATAACGTGCACACGTATGACTGTAATTTGTGCATTATGTACCATGATTTCTCAACTCATATATCTCAAGGTGCGAGTATGACTCGCTCTTTGTTGCTCTCTATGTACGTACTTAATCGATCATTTCTATAGCCCGTTCAACGATTTATAAAGGGTCAATTACCACAATATACAATTATTGATTCGGTCATGTTGTTGACTGCAACACTATTTTCTCGTAGTTACACATCATTTGAAACGAAAGAAGTTGCAGGGGAGTTATCCCTGGATGACTGTGGAGATGCCCATTCGACAACAGGGACAGTGAGCATGAGCCTCGAGCCACGGGACCAAACACCTCGAGTGGAACTGGTGAGCGCAGGGTGGGTACACCAGGGCCTCGCCAACCTCGAACCTCTCCAGGCAAATGGGACAATCGTCTTGGTCCGTGGCTCTCCATCCCCTCACCTTGCCCCAACTGAACCTCTTTGAATTGGAAGAACCGCCGCCTCTGCCGACATTCTGCATTCCATGAACCACTGTCTGCAATTGCAATTTCCTTGCTCTCGAGCTCTCTCCATCGTCGTGCCTAAAAAGATCGAACAAAGATGATAAGGTAAACGTTTCGCTCTGATAGAAATTTAGTCGCAATGCAAGTTCGTCCGGGTACCTTCTCATGGTTTCTGGTTTCCTTGGAGTTCTCAACCTCTCATCCAGTCTCTGCTTGGCTTCCCTTGCCTCTCCTTCCAGTTCCTCCTCATCTCCATATGCTTGGTTGATTATGTTCCTGCTTTGCTGTTTTTTTTTTTTTTCATCACATGGAAATATATGTATATATATATATGTGTATATATAAGAGAAGAGTCCACGAATACATTCTCATCAAAACCTCTTTCCCCCTGAAATCCGGTGACTGATCTAATTACGACGTCATGCAAGAGAAACACAGAGAGACAGGACGGAACTACGTACAGAAGAAGAGGAGGTCGTGGCATGGTGGGTCGGGTAGAGGCAGAGAGAGGAACGTCTCGGAGTAGCCACGGCGGTGCCGGCACCAGCGACGACCAGCGAGTCGGGCTGTCCTCGGCTCAGATAGAGCCTTCTTCTTCGGGCACATTCGATGCCAGGAAGCATCTCGACTTTACATTGTATACGGTGGGTTGCCGTAGAAAGAAACGAGGAAGATATTGCAACCGTCCGTTGCTCAGTATTATATACAGGGCAGGTGAAAAGAAAAAAAATTTCTGTTTCTTTTGGAGGAGAAGAGAAGGGAGCTTCTTTCCTGCTGACCATCCTACCTCAAACTTTCAATGGGTCGCTGATGAGAGAAAAGTCAAAACCTGCTCCATTTCTACCTTCTCGTTCTCGCCTACTGATTTTAATTGATTTATGCGGCAATGGCATACCTTGCCGTTTCGATTTTTAATTAGCATCTCAAAGGCTTCCCTCATCTCTGCTAGTAATAGACCGCGGCGGGCGAAATAGGGGAGAAAACTTGATAGCTAAGGCAATGAGTATCCCGTCGGGGGAGTACGTTTGTTCCTTCGCGGGAACAAAACTCAAAAAAAAAAAAAAAACATTAACAATTTGCCTATGAAAAAAAGGTTATAGGTATTAGTTGGCATCAAGACATATATTTCATGATTGATGATAAGCCGCTTGCCTCCCGTTGAATTTGCATCCATTTTGAAAAGAAAGTTCCTCCCTTTACTAGAGAAAGAAATCAAAGGGATTTCTTGGTGCGAATGAGCTTGAAGGGTTTTCAGGAATGTCAGAACAAGTAAAAGTATTTTTTATACGTCGGTTGCACGACCAACAAACGAGTCGTGGTATAAATAGCTAATCAAAGTACCTACATGTTATATTACACATTTCAAATCAAGGTTTACGTCTAATGGCAATTTAAGCTTCATACTAATCTAGACTGAGAAGTGCGCACATATGTTTCCTAGCTGTAACCATGGGCGTTCAATTTATGTTCAACTACTTGTTGCGCGGAACAAGCGTTCGAAAGATAAATTGACAGAACAATAAAATAAATCGAACGCTAGATACACGTAGTTCGGTCGTAGAGATCTACGTCCACCGAGAGAGAGTAGCAACGGATTTCACTATAGATCAAGCGACACATTTCATTACCGATTGCACTCGAGTCGCTCAAACACTCTTAGTGTTTTTTAAGCCTCAATTACATTCAATAATACACACAGTATTTAGCCCTCAATTCCTAACAAAATAATTTCTTAATCTCGCAAAAGAATTATACTCAAATCCTTATCACAAGAATTTCTCGACTCGAACACTAACGTCATTGACGTAATTCTACTAAGAATAACGTGCCAAGCACTCGTTTATCAAACAACGCTTCAAGCCTTCGCCGGATCAACCACGGCTTTTTTCTACGTAAAGCCACATCCCCGATGGATATATATATATATATATATATATATATATATTAGTCAATATAATGCCCTTTGCCGTGTGAGGTAAGGGTCTTGTTTCCTTATCCGTTTCTTTGACCCAATCAAGAATTTTATCCTTTTGTTTGTTCTCATTTTCTTTATTGGCTGACGCGTGTTGACTAAGTCCAAGTGCATATCAAAGTCTAGGGACGTGCAAATCGAAACAACCAGGTTGGTCCAGTACTTGAGGTGGGCGATCTGGTCCTCAATCCTAATAAATAGTATCGATGACCGGATAGTTCGATCCCTTATTTCATGTGTTGGAATAGGACTGACCCAGCCCGGATCGAATTGCTTATAATATATAATTATTTATATATATAAATATATACAATTAGAAAAAAATAAAATACTTGAGAAAAAAAATCTCAGTTTACTGCAAAAGATACTTCAACCTTCATCGTCCCTTATTATTCCTAAAAAATTATTTCAAAAATAAGAAAATTTTACTTCCATAATCAATCTAACGAGCTCAAAATATTACAGGAGTTTATAGTTAGCGGTCTTATTGGGCCGAGACCGGACCGGACCGGACCGTCGATCCCCACCCGATCCTGGTACTGTCCGTAGTCCTGAAAATATGAGGATCGGGATTACTGATCCGGTCCTTGGTTCCATGCCGGGATAGAATCGGCTCGGACCATGCACACCACTTTGACATGTTCACTCTTCTATTTCAATACCCAAATCTTCCAACGCAAGTTCGAATTATATTTCGCTAGATTTTGGACATCTGTAAAATATCTGATTTGAAATATTTATAGTTTTGATTCAGGCTTAAATTCGATACATATTTTAACACTACTTAACAATCCTCATTGCTTTTGATGTAAGGAACTCTTGACATGTATTTTGTGCTAGTCGTACCAAGCCACCAAAACCTCGGGCAACACCGTCGAACGCTCGATGCGAGCTTTAGCGACACGCCCCAGCTATGGACCTAGTCCATTGTTCACTATCCCCTCCTTCGGTCGTCAACACTGGGGTCCCTTTCTCTCTCTCTCTCTCTCTCTACCTCGCTCGTTTCCCATATCTGTCTGCTCACTCATCCTGCCGAGCTTTCGTCCTCCTTCTCCAGGCACGACGCCGGCTCGTCCCTTGTCGCTGCCAGAGGATTGGCTGGGGCTTGGCATTAGATAGGGGAAGATGAAACGAATGGGATTAGATATTTCGTTGTGGTGTGTTGGATCGCTACATGACGTGAATCCAATGATTGCAAGTAATGACAAGCGACGGTTCCGTATACAATAATCCATGCCTTTATTTTAGATCCCCGATTGTTGGGAAAATTTATGATTGAACGGGAACAAATGGAATTAAATTTTGAGACGCGATAATATTTTTTTAAGGAATTATTTGCTCTATAGTTAATGGTTACTTGCAAAACCCTTGAAGATAGAATAAAGTATCGGAATGATAATATCATATAGTAATTATAATATTTTTTTCCAAGAACTCTCATAAGAAAACAATTTATTGTATTTCTCTTGAAAAGAAAACGAAAATGAAAACTGAAGTAAATCAATATTGAAGAGAATCGTTGAATACATAATAGAAAAGAGCACAATTTTTCATGTTGTTACAAGAAAATTGACGGAGCAAGGTTTTGTTTTCCGCTGTTCTTTTCCGGGCCAAGAGGATGTTTCTTAGGTTCGATTGGTCGATGAGACGAATTGGACATCAAACGGGGATTTTTTATTTTTATTTTTTGATACGATAACCCACCCGTTTAAAGACTAAGAAACCAAATCCCAGTCCTGCAATTCTGACCCGCAAGAACATCTGACAAAGCAACTATCGACAAATCCATCACCTGATATGCTAAATACCGATCATACCAATGAAATTTCGCACTAGGAATTGTAGGGCTTTACCCATAGAGGAGCCCTTCCAGAAATTCTCAATGGCCTGAGCTTGAACCCAGGCCAAAGAGGGGGTTTGGAAATAGTTTTCAACCAGCAATAGACGCGCCTCAGTTAGTACCTCACTAGCTGCGTCATTGCCCCAAGCGCAAAGACGCTTAGTAACGTAGGAAATCCCTTATTTTATATCACTGATTAGCCATTTCCATCTTCCTGCGGGTCGATGTGGGACACCTTTCGTGCCAACCTTCAAATGCACTTGAGCTTATTCCTCACTCGTCTTCCGCTTCGGCTCACGTTCCTTAAGCAATTTTAATTTTACTAACTTCACAACATCCGCAAATCATCGCATAGGGTTGTGTTGGCACCGCCGTGGACCAGAAAATTATCAAAGCTATTGCAAAAAGGTGAAAGTCAAGGTGAAGCACGGCCTTTAAAACATCCAGTTCCCGCTATGCTCGAAAGCATACCATATGCAGATGATGATGAAGATTTTCGACGAAGGAGTCTGCTGTAGGCTGAAAATCATAGAAATCACCGTGCCATAACCAGGAAATCCCCCACCTGCTTCTGCTTTCACGAATGTGGCCGGAATTGACCAGCGTGAGGGTTGACATAACGACGGCAGGACATGGCACGGCCGGAGCAGGGAGGAGTTGGGCAAATTTGAACGGCTACATCGTCGTTTTAGAACTCAACTCAAAAGGAGGAGGACATCTAATGATCGCTGATGATGCCCTCTTGATGCTGCGGAGAGCAACATCATTGAAATTCCTTGTCTCATCCCGTTTTCCGCATTCATGATTCAGCCTATTAACCTTAAGACCAGCAGCCCCCCCCTCACAGCGCCTGTCCGAATCAGACTACTTCTATTCTCCTCGTTGACATATTGGTCCACTACATAGATACCTCCGGCCGACTCCACCAGATGCTTCCGGTCCCCGCCATCACCGTCACCACAAAAAGGAGGCGAGAACTGCACGATCTTAGAAAGGATTGGTCCAGGATAAACTTCGTCAGTCCTCGCCTATGATATGACGTTCTACAAAAATCTCAGTGACCCTGTAATCCATAGTCCGGAAAACCATAGGAAAGGTCCCACCTTAGAGCAACATGGGTTGGCTCGAGAGCGGATTGAAGAGCTGAACGTTGCCTCGACCACTTAGGTCCTCATCTTCTGCGAACTCGATCAATCAATCCTCGCGAGACGAGGGAGACGTTGGTGATGGTTCGACAAGGAAGACCATGCACTGATCAAGGAAGGCCCCTCCAATTCTGAGACCGAACTCTGAGACTGGAGTTACTGAGCAATGCCACGATGAACAGATGCGGTGAAATCGGTCCACTTCCATGTTGATGTCAAGCATTTTCTCGATCATCGCCACAGCCCTGCCGGGAGTTCCGGCCACGGGACCGACCTTTCCATCGCCGGACGGTCTGGTCATCGCTGAGAGACGCGAGGATGGCAAATGAGTTCGAGATTTTGATAGGAAGACAGTGATGCCTTTGCCACCCCAATAAAAAAGGTCCCTGCTTTTCAATTGTGACGACAATTTCGGCAAGTTTTCAAAACAAAGTAGCTGGACGGTGATGTTCTTTAAAAAAAAAAAAACATTCGCAATCTACTTTCATCTTCGACATTCATGCATGATTCGAGCAGGTTAAGGTTTCCACGCTATAAATCCTTGAATTTTCCCATCAACTTGATAAATTGCAAGAATCACAAAAGCGTAAAGTGAAAAATCCGGTCATCTAGTGCAGTTAACTCTCAGATTCATTGTTAAATGCTGCTAACATTCTTCAAACGATTTCCAAATTAATAAATATTTTATGTAAAATAAAAAATAATGATGTATAGATTTACAGTTGAAATTTTATCATCCCTGATAATACTGTCAGGGATATGGCTTTTTTATTTTAAAAAAAAAATCTACAATGATGGTGATTCTATAGAATAGATTTGGTAGGCGCATGTTCATGAGTGTTTTATCTAATCTTATATATTGTCTGTGATTACATTAATTGATAGTTTGATAGACTCGAAATTATATAACATTTTTTTAATGAAATGTCACGTTTTATGAGAAACAAATGCAACATTGTTCGACAAAAAAAAAATTACAACTCATATGAACTATCTCTTGACCTGCAAATTAAAATTTTACCAATTTTAGGAGTGATAGCATGCCATAACCTTGTAAAGGTGTTTAATTTGTTGAATAAACTATATTTTGAATGTTACATGTTAATGATTTTCCTACGAATTTTTGGATTATATATATGTATGTATTTATATGTATCTCATGGACGTCAAATCTTTGATCATATCAAAATAAATGGGAGTTTATGTTCTTGGAAAAAAAAAAAACACACGCTCGCACTCTTTTCCGAACATTCTCGAACGAGAAAGCTGGATCTGGAAAGAGAGGCCGAGAGCGAGTCAAGCGAGAAGACCGTTTCAAATTCTTGGTTTCGCTTCAATAAACTCGGCTCCCTTCAATGACGTTTTATAAAACAACACCCACTTAACCATCTCTCGCTCCTCTGTTTTCCGGAGTTGCTCTGCAAATCCTTCGTAATCCCAGCCAGGTACTCCCGCTGAATTCATGACGAAGTGTCCCGCTCTCGCGTTCTCTTCTGTTTTTTCTGTCTGCGCTCCAAGTTTTGATTTTGATCGCGTGCTCTGTTTGTGCGCGCGTTATGCTTCTGTCTTGTGAACAAACGGGTTGTCTCATGCAAACTTCGCCGCCGGAATCGAGAGGTTGAACGGGGTTGGTTGGTGGAGAGAACTCGGACTTTAAATATTGTCGTTGTGATTATCTTTAGAGTCGTTTCAAATTCTCTCTCGGTTTGTGCGATTCTTTGATTTTTTTTTTCCTGTAACGCTGTGAGATGTGGCTTGGACACCGCGGGTTCGAGTGCGACGTTTGAGACGGAACAAAAAACAACCGCTGGCGTAACTATTCACGTTTTCCTTCTCTTGGGTTGCTTGTGTGTCAAGGGTCGGCTAAATTTTAGTAGCATAAATATGCAGACCCGGCACCTTGATTCCGACAGAAGAGTTTGGTCGTCGAGCCACATTTAATTATTAATCGTTTCAGATACGAGGGGGGAACTTTTGCCTGGTGTTTTACTGTCAGCATGGGATTGATGTAGATATTAGGCTTCGGTATATATAGTAACCATTTCTTTCGATCGTTAGCTGTTTTGACCATCTCCTTAACTACAGAATTGTTGTCAATATTGGGTTTCGCAGTGCAATGGAGACTTTTCTCTTCACCTCAGAGTCGGTTAATGAAGGCCACCCTGACAAGATCTGTGACCAAGTCTCGGATGCTATCCTCGATGCTTGTTTGGAGCAAGATCCAGAAAGCAAAGTTGCCTGTGAGACATGTACCAAGACGAATATGGTAATGGTGTTCGGGGAAATTACTACCAAGGCCAAGGTCAATTATGAGAAGATCGTTCGCGACACGTGCCGAGGAATTGGGTTCACCTCGGCCGATGTCGGTCTTGACGCTGACAAATGCAAAGTCCTAGTTAATATCGAACAGCAGAGCCCTGATATTGCTCAAGGAGTTCATGGACATTTGACCAAGAAACCTGAGGAGATTGGTGCTGGAGACCAAGGTCACATGTTCGGTTATGCTACAAATGAAACTCCCGAGCTTATGCCATTGACTCACGTCCTAGCCACCAAACTCGGAGCCAAGTTGACTGAAGTGAGGAAGAACAAAACATGCCCGTGGCTGAGACCTGATGGGAAGACCCAAGTGACGGTTGAATACCGTAATGATGGGGGAGCCATGGTCCCTCTGAGGGTTCATACAGTCCTAATCTCGACTCAGCATGATGAGACCGTTACCAATGAGCAGATTGCGAAGGATTTGAAAGACCATGTCATCAAGCCCGTGATTCCACCTCAGTATCTTGATGACAAGACGATTTTTCACCTCAACCCGTCAGGGCGTTTTGTGATCGGTGGGCCCCATGGTGATGCAGGCCTCACTGGGAGGAAGATAATTATCGACACTTACGGTGGTTGGGGTGCTCATGGTGGTGGTGCTTTTTCGGGTAAGGACCCAACCAAGGTCGACCGTAGTGGCGCCTACATTGTTAGGCAAGCTGCAAAGAGTGTGGTAGCTTCTGGGCTTGCTCAACGCTGCATTGTGCAGGTTTCTTATGCCATTGGTGTTCCCGAACCATTGTCTGTGTTCGTAGACACTTACACAACTGGGAAGATTCCAGACAAGGATATTCTGGCATTGATCAAGGAAAAATTTGATTTCAGGCCGGGAATGATCTCTATCAATCTTGATCTGATGAGAGGAGGTAACTTCAGGTATCAGAAAACAGCAGCATATGGGCATTTTGGACGTGATGACCCAGATTTTACCTGGGAGACAGTGAAGCTTCTCAAACCTGGCAAAGCATAGAGCTTTGACTTAACCTGGTCACACTATTATTCCTGAATGATTTCTGCTTTCACTTGGATTTTGTACGTGTGTCCCAATGCTTGGTACTAATGGAAGACAAGGAGAGGAAACCTTGAATTGAAGTCAGTAGAGGAGTGGAGATAATCCATACAAAGAAGCATCAAATGACACCATTCTTTCATTTGTTAATGTCACTGTGTTTTTCTTTTCCTTTCTTTTTCTCTTTTCCTTGATAAATAATAGACTGCAGATCACTTTTGATTTGTATACCTGGTCGAATTTCACATAGTAATTTTTTCTTATCTATTTGAGAAGGATGTGGTGCCCCATCCAGTTTCTCAATTCTTCTTCTGTAGCTAGATAAGGCATGTTATGCGCCGCACTCAGAATCATGTTCAAGTTATGCAGGGCTATCCCATCAGTGTGTTACACACGAGAAGCTTGCGTGAGTTTAATGAATTTTGAAATGTAACACACAACTGTATTGTTGATAAATCTGTAGTGTTGGATGAACTTTAAACTAATGGCTCTTCTATTCTTTCCTTATCGTTTCCATTTTCCTCTTATATCTTGTATTTTTGGATGTGAACGAGACTCAGATGTTGGGTAATGTTGGCACTCTCTTTTCATTAAGTAGCAATCTTGCTATCTACACCAGCCATGGCAATTCTGCCCGCTATGTAGCTCTTTAGCATTTGTAGAGCAGCTTTTGGCTGTCCATTGGAACCATGTGCCCAGCATTATGAACCTGCATTGAATCACACAGCCAGAATTGAACTTATTTGCCTCTCATCACTAAAGTATGTTGTGTGGGCATGCTCGCACATTGCAAGTCTGTGTACGCGCCACACCCACACACACACACACACACACATATCCTGCCTTGGCACCATGAATGGCAAATGGAACGGCTGGAGATGTCCCAAACTGCATTTAACCAGAGCACTACATGGCCTGAACCCAGTTGGAGTTTCTGCTGAAGTTAACATCAGGAAAGACATGTCATTCATCAGGCAATGTTCCGTTTGATTGTGTCCAGTGTCTCCCAACTTGAAAGATCGGTCTTTACCAAGGCAATTACAGATGAGACCGTATTCGCTGGCATAAATGAGCTCCTTCAGCCTGTCCGCAAGAAGATTCAGGGATACCTGCTTCGAGATACTTCATCCAATCCTGAAGCATTGCATTGTACACAGTGGTGCTGCACAACACAAACTCTATATCGCCAACCCCCAAAGCATCTCTTACCGTCTTTTGGTTCAGGAGTGTCTCCATGTCTGAGAAGTCATAGCACAGGTACCCTCATAGCTCTTTCGTATATTTCATAGTACTGCAGGCCAATCATCCACAAGTCATTGGAAATTACCCAATCAAAATTGGGTATGTCCGTGTAAATATGGAAGTTGTTAATCAGGTGCTCAGATTATTATCAATGAGCTCATGTATGCCTGCAAGAAGTCGCACAAGTCGTTGCTGACACCCTGCTCATCTTGCCGAATGTAGTGCTCATCAGATTAGTAACTGAAACTGGTTCCAGTAGGCTGATCAACGAAAATGAGATTCGATGCCCGTGAGAAGGAAAAACTACACTAAAAACATCTTATGTAATATACTTCAAACTGTAGATAGTTTATTCATCAATCAACATACGTTTTTAACTTGTCTGATTTTCCGTCTTAATTTAGTAAGATATGTACGGATTATTCGTTCAGTGACTAATCGTTATCTCCAGTTTTGGTGTTGATAGATTCTTTATGGCGCAAGTTGAGCCCTTTAATGAGCTTCTCTGCTTGTGTCCTTGGTGATAAGTCAGCGGATAAAGATTTCGCCTTTGATGATGATGCAGCTGAGAAGGATGATGTTGAGAAGAGGAGGAGAGAGAAGAGAACGCATGCTGGTGAGAAAAAAGTTGATACCATAGTTAAGACTTTCCAGAGAGACCTTGAAGTTTGAGGATGATAATTACAGATCGGACAAGGCAAGCCCTAGGCGAGGCCGGCCCTGTGGCTGGCGAGGACGACCCGTCCAGCCCTCGCTACAGGCGAAAATGAGAGAAAAACATTAACATCAACAATACCTTTATCCCAAACTAGTTGGGGTCGGCGGTCAATGAACCCCAAAGAATCATAAAAATAAAAGCAGAATCAATAGAGGTAAAAGAGATAAATGTGTAAAAATAAATAATTAAATATATATATATATATATATCCATATACTACCCTTCCACAACACTAATAGACTTCCTCCACTCCGTCCTAAGACAAACCGTACGCCAATCTATTTCCCATTCCATTAAATCTTGTTTTACTGCTTTCCCCCAATTAAGTTTCGGCCAACCTCTTGTTTTCTTTGTATTACGTTCTCGATAGCAAACTTCTGTTCATACCAATGCATCTAAGGGACTTCGGAGTATATGCCCAAATCATCTCAATATATGCTCTCTCATTTTTTCCGCCACCGGTACTACTCCAATTTTTCATCGAATCTCTTCATTCCTTATCTTATCCATCCTTATATGACTACACATACACCTTAACATCCTCGTTTCCGCTACTTCCATTTTATGCTCATGTTTTCTTTATGTTGCCCAACATTTAGCTCCGTATAACATGGCAGGTCTGACTGTTGTTTAATAAAATTTTCCTTTTAACCTAAGAGGAATTTTGCGATCACACAAAATCCCGATGCACTGCGCCATTTCATCCAACATACTCTGATTTTATGGCTTACATTCTCATCGATCTCTCAAATCTTTTGCAATATTGATCACAGATATCTAAATGTATCTTTCTTGGGTACTTCCGGTCTGAGCATATTTACGATTTCTTAATCCCCTCTTCTGCCATGTCAAACTCACACTTCAAGTATTTCTTCTTACTTCGACTTAGTATAAATCCTTTAGACTCTAACATGATTCTCCATACTTCTAACTTAGCGTTAATCCTAGCCCTGGTCTCATCAATAAACACGATATCGCCTGCAAATAGCATACACTACGACACATCATCTTGAATATCCTTTATTAGCTCATTCATAACTAGGGCAAAAAGGTAAGGGCTCAAAGCAGAACATTGATGTAAACCTACTGTGATTGAAACATAACTTGATGTGCCATTATAAGCCTTCATATATTTAGTAACACCGTCATACATGCCATTGATTGCCTCGACATACTTTGAAATCACTTTTTTATTCTCAAGAATCAACCACAAAACCTTTCTTGGAACTCTATCATACGCCTTCTCGAGATCAATAAACATCATATATAGGTCCTTCTTTCTTTCTCGATATCTCTCTATCAATTGTCGTATTAAGAAAATAGCCTCCATAGTAGATCTTCCTAGCATAAATTCAAATTGATTGACAGAAACATTGGTCTCTATTCTCAAACAATGCTCAATAACTCTCTCCCACAGCTTCATTGTATGACTCATAAGCTTGATGCCTCCATAGTTATAACAATTATAGATATCCTCCTTGTTCTTGTATATAGGCACAAGTATATTTTTACTCCATTCATTAGGCATCTTATTAGTATGGAGTATCTCGTTAAAAAGAGTAGTCAACCAACTTATTGCTACATCCTCTAAGCATCTCCACACTTCAATAGGAATACCATCGAGTCTCAAGGTTTTACTAATCTTCATCTTTTTTAATATCTTCCTAACTTCTCGTGTTTTAACTTTACGCACAAACCTTCTATTTGAATCATCAGAAGCATCTTTCAAATCCACCTCACTTCCATCACTCTCCCGATTAAAAAGTTTATTAAAATAATTCATCCACCTGCCCTTGACGTTTTCATCTCTTATCAAGAGCGTTTGATTTTCATCTTTGATGCATCTAACCTGTGACAAGTCTTTACTTTTCTTGTCCATTAACTTTGCAAGTCTATAGATGCCTTTTTCTCCTTCTTTACTCCCAAGTTCGTTGTACATATCGGTGAAAACCTTGCATCTAGCCTATCGTAAAGTTTTCTTAGCATTTTTTCTCGCCAATCTAAACTTTTACAAATTCTCTACATTAGTATACTTATGCAGCATCTGAAACACTTATTCTTCTGCTTAATTGCCTCCTGCACCTCTTCATTCTGCCACCAGATTTTCTTTGTTTGATGTCTATTCCCTCTACTTTCCCCTAACACCCCTTTTGCCACTGTCTAGATGCAGTTAGACATCTCCTTCCACATCATATTTACTTCGCCATCCAGTCGTCACGGTACTTCCTATAGCATTCTTTTCTTGAATTCTATTTGTTTATCTTCATGTAACTTCCACCATCTTACTTTACGGTATTGCACACTTCTCTTCATCTTCTGTACTTTGTTATACTGAACTTCTAAGACCACCAACTTATGTTGTGTAGCTACACATCCACCAGGGTATACCTTACAATCTACATACGAAGCTCTATCCTCTCTTCTGGCAAGAAAGAAATCAATCTGGCTACAATTTTGACCTCTGCGAAAAGTGATCAGATGCGACTCTCTTTTCCTAAAAAAGGTATTTGCCAACATCGAATCATAAGCTAATGTCACACTCAAGATGTTTTCGCCAGCTTCGTTTCTAATCTCATATCCAAAACCTCCATGAACTTTGTCAAAACCTCCACTACTCTGACCGGTCCATTTAGATATACTCCTATGAATACCTTCTCCTCATGTGGTATCCGCCTTAAAATCTCTTCCAAATATTTCCAAAATCTGCTCTTCTCGTACGCTTGCAGTCCAACTTGAAGCACATACACACTAAGGATATTCATAATCAAATCTTTCACTACTAGTTTAATTAAAATAATCATATCTCCTATTCTTTTAACATTATCAACTCTATCATTGAAATTTTTATCAATCAGAATCCCAACTCCATTTATATTCTTTGTTGTGCCTATATACCATAGCTTGAATCTAGTGCCATCCACTTCCTTAGCCTTCTCTACTTTCTATTTAGTCTCTTGCAGGCAAGCAATATTCACTTTTCTTCTAGCAAAAGTATTTGTCAATTCCCTCGATTTACCTGTTAAGGTTCATACATTCTAACTCTCCAATCTAATCCCTACCTTCTGGACTTTTCTTGCCCTCCACACTCGCCCACGGAAGTGTGAGAACTCTTGCTTGTTTATCACCACATCCCGGCACCGATGTGGCTCATCATTATGGGAATGATGGGTCAAGGCTAGCTTTTTTACCCCATACACCCACCTATCTTGGTGCAAAGATCCTTGCTCATTTTTCGCTATTCCCGAGTGCCGATGCAATCCGTCACTAAGAAGAGTAGGCTCCAACGAAATATCAATAAGGTTCATCTCATAAAGGTAGCTCTTTTTTTAGAACTAGCTCGCTACGCCTGACGTAACCTTCCTCCTTTACCTGGCTTGGGACAGGTTATGTAGACTACATAGGCGAAGTTGAAAATGAGGAAAAAACAAAATAAGGAAAAGATAAAAAGAAAAAAAAATTTAAAAAACAATAAAAATGCCCTTGATTAGGTCCCTCTTTGAAAAAATGGAGACGCTGCAGTCCCCTATTTGAAAGCATCTTTCTTTGGAAAGAAAAGAAGAGAGCTTCTTTCTTGCTGCTGACCAATTTACCTCGAAATTTGTACGGGCCGATCAGACAAAAAAGTCAACCTGCTGCCGGGCATCTCCGATGGCCAATAAAGTATTTCTCTTTTTACTCTTGTATTAGCTTGTTATTATGAAATGTTTTCGTTTGTTTTTGTCAGACTTCCAAAGTAGTTTGCTGGCAATAGTCTGTGCCAAATTTGATCTGATCTCTATTTAGTGCTCCTCTCATAATTGCTATACTGGCCTGGCTGCACTCCCTTATTATGTGCTGTACTCAGTGAACGTGACAGATTTAAAACCAGGAGAGAAAGGGTTGGACAGGCCAAGGAGGAAGCGCATAGCTTTTGGAGCAGCTCTTGGAATGGGGTATCTTCATGAACATTGTAATCCTTAGATTATACATCGCGATCTAAAAGCTCCAATATCCTCTTGGATGGCGGTTTTGAAGCCGTTCTTGGTGATTTTGGGCTGGCTAAACTGGTCGACACGAGTGATTCATGTTACTACACAAATAACAGGTGCAATGGGTCATATTGCGCCAGAGTACTTGTCCACTGGAAAGTCATCAGAGAAGACAGGTGCTTTTGGCTATGGTATAACACTTCCTGAACTTGTGACTGGTCAGCGCGTGATTGACTTTTCTCGGCTCGAGGAGGAGGAGGAGGAGTATGTTTCTATTGCTTGATCACGTAAGATTTCTTTTTGCAGGTTTTCGATCTTTTTTGCTGAAATCAAAATGACAGTAAAATGGGGAAGAAATGGCCCTTATTGTCCAGCTAAATTTTTATAGTTCCATGGAACTGGATAAAGCACCTACACAGGACATATCCTGTAAGTTTCAATATTTGTACTGCCCGAAATATCGGTCAATCATCTGTGTCTGTGCTGTATAAATGGTACACAACTGTTCCAGTTTAGGCTCAGATACATTTTTTTTCTGATGAAGACATGGCACGTTGAATGCATATCAGACATATTTTGTAAGACCACAAAGGTAGAACTATCAAGACAAGTTCTGATGCGGAATATTAAATCAAAAGAAATGGTTCAGCATAAAATTTTGCAACCACTGATGTAGCCTAAGCAAGAGTTACTGCAATAGAGAATTAATCACTAAATTGCTTAATTGGGTCTCATAGAGCGATTCATGGCTGAATTTCCATAGTCTGAATTAGCTAACTAATATATTTTATGGATATTTCTTCGTGAGAATTGGGAACCCATCTTCTGCTTGTAGATAAGTGGGAATTGGACCTCTATGAGCTTTAGTTGTTTCCTCTGCATCCATAACCAGAATGAGCTCAAAGAGAATAACTGAAGATGTGATTTTGACAGAGCAAGAAGCTGCTGAGAGAAAACAGGCTCCAAGACATGGTAGATAGCAATCTGTTGATGTATGATGCATGATGCGAATGAAGTCGAGACCATCATCCAGGTGGCATTGCTTTGTGCACAAGGGACCCCTGAGGACTGTCCCACAATGGAAGAAGTTGTAGACATGCTTCGAGGGGTTGGTCTATCAGGCGAGATGGGCTCAGTAGGAACAACATGAAGAGGAAAGGAACAAACAATCCTTGATCACGTCTCACCCTTTCCCTTGGGCTTAAGACACCACTCAACGCGAAGCCATTCAATTGTCGAAAGCAAGGTAAGACCGGTCTTGAACTTTACCTTTTAAGTTAGAAAAGAAAAGCAACATCTCGGCCATTGTATGGTCAATCGATGGGCAGGTCCTGGAAGCATAATATCTCGATTTTGTCATCTATTGGCTGGGACTTGCATGTGCTAGAATTTCTACTCGAGACTACAGCATGCCTTCATGAATGATCTTAGTGTGTTTGTTTAGCAAATAACAAAAGACCTGCTTTGTGTTTCTATTTGGTGTTGCTTATAGTGAAGTTATCGTCTAGAGGAAACAGAAAGGCAGATGCTTCCCTTTGCATCATCTGTGTGCACGTTCTTTTTTTTTTTTTTTCCTTTTTTTTCCTTTTCAGCTCTGCGTACATTCTCCTTTTTCTATTTTACACGGACATATTAAGTGACATGACAAACTCTTATTACCATGGTAATAAAAACGGACCGACTTGCCTCTCTTGGCCTACCAAAGGAGGAACATGTAAGGCACCCTCTAAAACAACTCCGTCACTACTGATTTTCGTTCGAGATGTAAGGCTCAAATCTCTGGAATTTGGTGTTACCCAATGTCACCTTTCGTCCTGCCAAAAATTGACGTCCTCTGTTATCCGCAATGAAGAGGGCGGAAGCATTCAAAAGCTGTTGAAAAGAACATGTTACACTGATGCAATAGGCTGAGCTTATTAATGATCCTCTAAAAAGCATCTCCTAAGAGTAGCATTAGTTCAGAAAATTACTAAGAAAAATTTTAAACCTATTGCAATTGTATCAATTAGATCATAAACTTATTTTTTAACTAATTGAGTCCTAATTTTTTTGCATTTGTGCCAATTAATTCATTTAATTCACTTGGACTAGAGCTGACATGAATTTTTTTTAAATAGTTTAATATTTTTTTAATTATTTTTTTTCCTTTTCTCTTCTTTTCTTTGTTTTTGTTCTTACAGTGGTCGTTGGCAAGGATCGTCGGGCTCTCACTGGCCGCAGGCAAGGGCTCCAAAACGCTCGCCCAGAATTGGATGAGAGTATTGAGCCCTCGCTCGCAATCGACGATGGATCGGCAAATCACCACTAAATAAAAAATAATAAAGAAATGAAATGAAAAGAGAAGAAAAAAATGAGAAAGAAAGGGAATTAAAAAATAAAAAAATTGTTAAAATATTATTAAATTTATCCACGTCAGTGTCGGCAGTGCTACATAAGACGATCGACGTTGCGTCAGCTTTTTATAGTCAAAATTGGCTAGATGAATTCAATTCGTAAAACGTAAAAGTGTTTAGAATTGAATTAGTAAAAGTATGTTGTGTTTAGGATTTTTTTTTTTTCACAATTCGCCTTCTTCTTCTTTTTTAGGACAGCGAGTTGCATCAAAACATTAAATGCTCTAATGGTTTCTGATCAGCAATAATGTGTTTGTTTCGAACAACTTCATTTACAGTCACGATGTGAAAGATGCCAACATGTGTATTGGGGGCAAATGAAATGAAAGTTGTTAATTAGCACCAATAAACAGGCCTCCCCAAGTTGGCCCCGGGTCTGACCTCAAATTGACCTTTTACATGCAGTATAGATTAGCATTTCCATGCCCGACCGTTACCCATGAAAGCATTATCATTGAAGGATAGGCGGCTTCATAGATCGGCTCATCGAGTTAATAAGAAAACTTGGGGATCGAGTTATGGACTGAGGCGTGAATGGTGAAGGTTCGGCCCAAGCCACCCTTTGATCATGAACCAGAATTAGCCTTTGGTTTCGGATTTAAATGTAGACGGGCTTCGGACCATCCGATCCAAGTAAAAAACATTAATTTCGGTAGTTTGTGAAGGGCCGAAAACCCCGACTTTTTAGCGACTTGTTAGCCGCGAATCACGCGCCGGCGATGAAAAGTTTACTTCGACGGCCAGGGGAAGCTGTCAACGGAGGAGGGGCCATCGCCGTCGCTGTCGTAGAGGAGGTGGGCGAGGCTGGTGTGCTAGCAGAGAGCGGGGTTGTACATCCTGAGGTACATCAAGTACGTATACGAATTTTAGTTGTATCTTTATAAATCATGCTTGCCCAGTGCGATTCAAGTGCTCCTTGTTGCGGCAAGGTTGCTTTGATTATGGCGGATGGAACTGAAACATGCCAAGCGAAACCCAGTTCTACATTAAGTACTTTCATGTTTTTGACACGTTTGGCACGTTTGATTTAATTGACTGAGAAAACGCAAGAGACGTTCTTGAGTAAGGCTGCTAGCTGCTTCTTTTAAATCCTGAAAATCAACAAGAAGTGATGAACATTCCGGACGATGTAAGCAAAAGTATGTTCCTTTGGCAGACAATCCTAGGCACACTGGCTTAAATATGGCAAACAGAGCATCATTACAAACAAAAACAATACTTCATCTGTGATATGAAAGATTCCACCACTGAACTAACCTCTTTGGGCCTTGGGATAAACTAACCCAGAGAATAAGCTTTAGGATTCCTGATAATGAACTTCCTATGTAGAAAGAAAGAAAGAAAGCTCAAATAAGGTGAAACACCGTTTGCAGTATTGACTCTTATGTCACAACTATAATGCAGACTCCAGCTAGTTGGTAGTCTAAAGGAAAACAGAATAAGATAAGGTGTGAAATGGGAAGGAGGCGTTTAACTTAAGATGGGATGGTGATGTGTCATGGGGACAAAGTGACGAGTGTCGTCGGAACTTACCTAGAGTTTGAACGTGAGTTTACAAAACCAGTTCATTTACAGTCACAAGCAATGTACTTGGAAAAGAGGTGATTATACCTACCCTGACAGATGCCGAGTGTAATTTCTATGTAATGCACCAGCTGCTGGCGTTCTCAATCAATGTGTGAATGAAGTGAAAATTGCTAATTCCAAGCGAGAACATTGCGGGCAGAGGGTCGCAGTCGATTAGTGGATTCGTCACTGTCATGATCCAATCTACTCCTTATGCCCCAACGTTAATCCGACAGAATCTAATTCGCCTACCCCCCTCAAATCTATCACCAGCCCCCTTCATCAACATAGACAAAGAGACATCTTCATCGAACCAGACACCTCCATTAGTAATCCCCTCTACTTTTCCCAGCTTAAGAAATTTTTAGTGCGCTTCTGCCGGTTGTGGTGCGTTCGCACTTTTTTGTCCAGGGGCTATCTGTGGATTCTGGTACCATCAAATACACAAGCCCAAGCATGAACTGTTGGTGGATGTAGCAGATTTTTGTTTTTTCTTCTTCTTTACCTTGATATCCCATATCATACTTTTCAGTGCCTGATTGTGCATGTCTTATGCCATCCCATACTCGATGTTATGTTTTCCAATTAATCCCTTCTTGTTTGTAAATTTTACCAATTTCTTCTCATTTAGTTTAAAGCTGTCACAAGTTGAATTAGACAAGAGAGGTGAGCCGAATAACAGACAGAAATTTGAGAAAAACGTCTGATGACGTCGTCCAAAGGCTGTACTTAGAGAGAGGTCAGATTATGTTCATCTCAAACGCAATGATGCTGACTTTAGGACCACATGATGGGATATTATTGGTGAGAAAAACTGGAAAAAGGGAAGGCTGGAGACTTAGATAAATAAGATGAAAGACAAATAGGCGAGAGAAATCCCATCTTTAGAGAGATAAAGTCCCATAAACGTGGACTAGTTTAGATGGTAATGATTTTATGTGGGAATCACTCCGTGCTTTTGTTTATTCACGTTGATGGGAAGGTGGAGTAAGGTATAAAGTGGAGCATGATAGCAAAGGAAACGAATACTTTTGTCTTCAGTAGGAGTTGAAATTTCTAGAGTTTCGCATAGTGTCATCTACTCTTCAGATGAAAGTTTCCTTTGATTACCACGATTCATTGATTTCTGGACTATGATTCTGGTGCCATCACACTATTGAGGAAATCAAAGTGAAGGGGGTGCCTGCTGCGTGAAAGCATATTAAAAAGTCTTTCATGCCTCCGTTTTTATCTGTCATGGAAATGAGCTTGAGTATACTTTTACAAGGAATGAGCTCTGCAAGGAGCTCGTTGGTTTTCTGTATCTTCATTATTGTAAAGCTTGTAGCTGATGCATGAGACTATATGAACTGTTGGCATCTTAATGTAAATTACTAGCTAGCAGTTCCAACTGTCCAGGTGAAGATGACCAAAAGACTTCTTTTGCCCAATGAGGAGATTTTCTTGGCGTGAAACTGAAATTGCCACCTATTATTCTAGTGAAGACAAAATAATTGGACAAGGAGGCTTCCCGGGAGATTACACCAGAAGTGCTTTAGCCTGAGCAATTTGTAGCTCTTGAATTGGTAGCCCTTTTTTCTTTGCCTCAAAGTCCACCGCCAAACCAGGAGGTAGAAGTTACTTTAGCCTGAGCAATCTAGAGATCTTGAATTGGTAGCGCTTTTTTGCCTCAAGGTCCACCGTCATTTAATGCAATTGACATCTATGTTTCACCGACAATACACGCGATACGACACGGTACGATACACCGATACGTGAATTCTAAAAAAAGTAGCAAATTCCGACACGCTAGGATACATTATATATTATATGTATATATATTTATATAATAATTTTGATGATTTCAATAATAATAACATCATGATAAATAACACAATAAAATCCATGTAAGGGTAAAGAGCATCATTTCATTCCGAGTTGAAAAATTCAACTACATTTCCTTTCAATAATCCATAAATTTGAAGGAAAAAAAAAGACAAGTACGACAATCATTTCAACATAAGAAATAAGAAGTCATTCATCTACATTATCCACTCCTTTGAACACAAGAGTGGACTCTATATCCTGCTCATCAAGTGAAAGACTTGCAACTTCAAGCACCCCAATATCCTCAAAAAAGTCAAATGCATCTCTACCAATATCCTACATCTTGGCCTCTCCTTCTAAATATTGTGGGTCCTTTCTTGATAGAAAACGAAGGTTGCTATGGATCAAAACCAAATCTTCCACACGTCTTGGGGTCATCCTATTTCTTCTTGCCGAATGCACAAAAGAGTAAGTACTCTAATTACTCTCGGCACATGATGAAGAAGAAGGTTGTGCAAGAAGCTTTAAGGTTATTCTTTGAAGCATAGGTGCACATGCACCATGTTGAATCCACCACATCTTAGGCTCCATAGAATATCGATCTTTCATGGAATGAATATCTCAAAAACGCCCATTTTCACTTGCAAAATCTACGTACTCCTCACTCACCTTGTAGAGCTCATCCTCGTTAGGAAAGTACTTCCTAAGTCACTTTTTTCTTTCTTCATTGATCTCATAATCCATGAACGGAGAAACTCGAGTAGGATTTTCCTCAAGCCATTGATCGCTATAGTACCTTATTTAACAAAAAAAAAGAGAGTAAAGTACTATATCGTTATGTCAAACAAAGAAAACCAATAAGCTAGTAATCTCATATAAGTTTAGAACTTACTTAGGGTTTAAGGCATGTGCCAAGCAATGAAGAGGAGAATTATTCCGGGTCCAACGATCCACGAGAATTGCATGCACCACCTCATAAAATGTAGATTCCTCATCTAGCATTTTTACTTCATGCATGTATATAGCTCTCTTCACATTTTCAATCATTGAATCTCACATGTCATAAACCAAGTGAAAACAACGCTTGTCGGTGTCACAAATTCGAAGCATCTCATAAATAGGAGCCGTGAAGTAAAGTATGTAATTAATCAAATCCCACCAAAGATCATCCAACACCTTTTCCTTGACAAACCTAGCCTTTCCTTGATTATCATCTCTATAGATACTTCATTTCTCACTAATAACCATGCTTTCAAGTCCACCCTTTATCGACTTAAATCGCCTAAGCATGACAATCATTGAAGCAAAATGCGTATCCGCCACAGAAAGCAACTTCAAGTGAATGAACTCATTATATATCGCTAATCTCATGGAATGGATCATGATGAAATTCTTTATCTGCATAACATCATCAACAATCTTTGTAATCCAACTACATTCCTCATTTACTACTTGATTAGCCTCCACGTTCTTTGCGACGCAAATGTTCTTCAAAGCTAGGTTAAGGGTATGCACCACGCAAGGAGTCCAAACAATAGATGGAAATTCTTGCTCAATTAATTGTCCCGCACCCTTACAATTTGAAGCATTATCCGTAATGACTTGAACCACCTTCGCATGCCCAATTTCATTGATTACTTCTTTCAATAAGTTGAAAATGAAATGCATGTCCTTTCTTTCTTTCAAACAATCCACCGATTTTTTAAACATGGGATTTCCATCCGACACCGCAATGAAGTTAATAAGTGATCTCCTTTGTGAGTCACTCCATCCATCACTCACAACTCACAATAGTTACACCCTTATCCTTCCACATTTTTTTAATAGTCGCAAACAAGCTCTCAATATTTGCCTTATCTTATTGCAACAAAGTAGTCCTCAATAAATTATACTTCGGTGGTACATAACCCCCAATGTTGTTATTAGCGGCATAAGTGAAAGCTTCATAAAAGTAAGGGATATTTGCTAGATTAAACGGCAAGCTCGCCGCATAAAACATCATAGCAATCAAATGATCCAAATACTCCCATTGAGTCATATTGAACGACTTCTCTATTGCCCCTATACTCCCACTTCCAATCTTCTTTTTCCTAGAAAATGAATCCATCCCACCAACACTACCGCCACCACCACTAGCTGAAAAACTAGAAGGGGGTAAAGGTACATGCCTAGACGCATTACTCTTTAATCTAGCATCGACTTGTCCATCTGATCTTTCCATCTCCAAAAGACTTTCTTTTCTACTTTTCCGCATTTTCAATCTATTTTTCCACCTATCAGCAATAAATGGGCCCTAACTCTTGTGTATGAGCTCTTAAATTCTTTTTCACAAAACTTGTGTTTCCAAGAGCAATTCCCCCGGCTTCATCATGACCAACCAACCTAGTCCTATACTTCCACAACGGTTTATTTAACTCTTCATTGGAGGATGTAATTGGTTGTGTACTAGAAGTGCTACTTTCCGTACTTGGTATAATCGTAAGTCTGCAAGTTAGTGGCAGAAACGAGAAAGTGAGTTAATAGAGATCGAAATGGCAGATGTTATGGATGGAGAGCTATGCATATTCACAAACACAAACAAAGAACAATATCCAAGCATGGCATCTCCATGGTCTGGAGAATCTACCAGCCATCTGTCTCGAATTAATTCAAAAGGAGAAAATCCCTTCACTGAATGGTTCAAGGCCACAAAAAACTAATTGCAAAAGTTGTGGATATCTCGGTGACGAGGGACAATAAGTTGTGCATCATCACACGTACCAGCTAGGAAGGTGGGAGGCAACGATTGCTTCGATCAGAGGTGAGAGGCTTGTCAGTTACTGAGGTCTTCTGTCGAAGAGAGGCGAGAGGCGACAATTGCTTCGATCACAGGTACCGAGGTCTTTTGTCGGTGAGAGGCTTGTCAATTATCATACGTACCAGCTAGGCGAGGCGACGATTGCTTCGATCAGAGGTTGCGACCGACGAGGCGCGGTGAGGCAGCGAGCGACGAGGCGAGGGCCACGACACAGCGATCAAGAGGTGACATCGTGAGAGAAAGAGATGTCGACTCCATGGAAAATGCGTCGGCGCAGTAGAGGTGGCTGTCGGACTCCAATCTGCCGTCACGATTCAATGAGCCGAGAGTTGACGTCGGGGGGAAAGGGTTCATCGCATTGAAAAAGGCGAGAAGTGGGCTATCTTTTTCTTCTTCGTTCAAATTATGTCTAGGGTTTTATTTGACTTCCATTTTTACCATTCAATTTTTTGTCGTTTTTCAAGACTGCCCTTGGGACACGCGTGTCCCAGCGTGTCCCTCCCTTTGACCACGTGTTGGAATATCGAACATGCGTTGACCGCGTGTCCGAGCGTGTCGGATACCGACACGTATCGAGTACGCAAAAAAATTCCAGGAGTTCGTGTTCGTGTAACATAACTTGACATTGTTTCACAAATAGGTATAATGCTTGCAGTAAATATCGAGAATGCTTAGTAGCTTCTTCATTAGTTACTAACTCCATCTTCCTCAAATTTGATGCGTTTAGATATAAGCATGCCTTGTAGTTGCATTTCCCACGACAAAATAGGTAAGCTTGGGAATATATTCCTCTTTTGTCATAGGATACCCATTCTCAGTGCAAGTTGCACAAAATCGCTTCCTCTTACAACTTTTACACCAAATAGTCCATTCTTTATCACTCTTCTAGTATTGATGACACATTCGACACTCCTATTCTAACCACTTAGGGTCATGTGTATTTGCTCTCACTTCTTTTCTCTTTGTTCATCTTCCCTTCACCTTCTTATGAATCTTATCACCTAAGTTTCGAGCCATTTGTGTCGCTTTGTTGTCTGCAGTAGCTAGAGTGAAATGCCGAACCAACACGAAGAATGTGCGGAAGAAGAAAGCAATGAAAACGCTGGAGGGAGCCATGAGGAAGAGTAAAGTCGTAACCTTGGAATTGAAAATGTTGATCCTGCGAAAGAGGGAATCGGACTTGGTCGGCCGCAAAGCACGAAGTGGGAATAGTTTCGGGAAAAGAAGAGTCCAATTCGCCAGTGAGAAAGAGATAGAGGGAGACAAAGGTGGTGGTTCAATGGACAAAACAGTTGTTTCTTGCGAGAAAAGGTAAAGTGACCGAGGGAACTGTAAATTGCGTCCAGTACTGAAGTCCGATGAAGTTGAGATCAAGGGGTTGTGGCGGGAAGAGGAAGGTGATGTAGGATTATAGCGAAGAGATAGAGGTTTTGCCTAGAAGAGAATGCGAAGACAAATGGGCATATCGCATGGCAAAGCCATGGAAGTTCACGAAATAGGGGACAATGAGAAAGAGAAACGAACTTCGGCTAGAAAATGAGCTGCGATAGATCTTGATGTTGCAGGGAAAGGAACAAATATAGGCAAAGATTGGAAACTGCGAGAGAAAGAGTTATAGGAGCTGTCAAATGCTTAGCGCAAAAGAAAAGGAAAAGCCAGATGATGGAAGCAGAGAGCAATGTGGGGAAAAACAAAGAAGCAAAGAAGTTAAACCTAATAAACATGACCCTAAATGGTTAGAAGAGGAGGGTCGAATGTGCCTTCAATGTCAGAGGAGCGATTTTGTGCGTCCTGCATTAAGTATTGGAATCCAATGACAAAAGAGGAAGATATTTGCCAAGCTTTTCCATTTAGTCGTGAGAATTGCAAATACAAGGCATGCTTGCGTTTAGATGCACCAAATTTGAGGAAGATGAAGTTAGCAAATAATGAAGAACTACTAAACATTCTCGATATTTGCTGCAAGCACTGTACCCATTGACATAACAATTTTAGGTGCATCAAATGATGGAGATGGAGTTCGAGGCAAAGAGAAAAGGGCTACCAATTCAAGAGCTCAACATTGCTTAGGCTAGAGCACTTCCAACCAAGATAAGTGCCCTTTTGAGAATGTGTATGCCTACACATCAATGGACAAAGCCATGAGACATGGTATTTGATAGGGGTCAAAGCAGACAATACCTTTAAGTGAGTTAATTTAGGGATGTCACGATAACGTAGAAGTCCTCACCTATTGGCTATAATATCTTTGTCGATGCTGCTATTGTTGGACTTTTGTTTGGTGCGGGTGGAAGAAGATAACCGAAGGGGTTGAGGGTCACACTTCAATTTCTTCCCCGCTAAAACGAGGACATAGAATGCTTTGTGAAGGAAAAGTTCTCTTCAATTGGAAGTTTCTACCTAAGCAAAGCAGTATCGAAGACCCAGCTGGAGTAGGAGAGAGTCTAGGCATCAACAAATGAACAAACGCATCTGCATTTATTCTGTTTGCCATGCTGAACTTGGACAATTTTGAGAGTGAAAATTTCATCAAACACAACGATTTATGGCGCTAAAAGTGCGACACTCTCCACTAGTGTACCCGTTGAGTCAAGTCAAGTAGGTTCTTCACTCCAACATTCATATATACCGCCAGTCATGTGTTCCTTAATCACAGGAAGGTGCCAAGCTTGTCTAAATTTCCTTATTGCTTTTGGAGACACGACAGAAGTCTCATGCCATGCTCCAAGGAAGCTGCTATATAGTAATCGAAAGCAAACGCGTACAAGCTATGGAAAATCTGCATCTTATTTTCCTGTCTTTATTGATCTGTTTTATAACACTAATCCGAAATTTTCTGTTTTAGAAGCCTCTGTTTCTAATTTGTGTAATTTGCTTAGTAGCGAGACAAGGGTCTTCACACACTCACACTGCCTTCAGTATAATGTGAAGAAGCCAATATTGCCGCCACGTTTCTATTTTATACATCTAGAATTAGAAAGAGCCAAACTTAAGAATGAAGAGCAGAATATTAAATGGGAAGTACAAAATTTTCTTGACTCAAGGGCGAAAAAGGAAGGGCGGTGCTATTTCCACTCCCATTTTAACTAAGCCACTCCTTATCTAAATCAACGAACCAAAATACCCTAATAACTTCCTTTATTTCTATTTTCTCTCTTAAATTATCGTATAACTATCAAATTACACCTAATAAAATATCACTATGGAGGAGTTACTGCAATAGAAAAGTTGTCGCTCAATTTTTTAATCGAGTCTGATGGAGCGGTTCCTGGCTGGATTTTGCGTAGTTTGAATTAGCAAATTGATAGATTTTCTGCCCATTTCTTGGTGAGAATTGAGAGTCAATATGCTGCATGTACATAAGTGGAAATTGGACCTATATGAACTTTAGTTATTTCTTCTGCTTTTATAACCAAGTAAGCGAGCATCGATATCGACACGCGATACGACACAACACAATATACCAATACGTCGTTTCTCAAAAAATAGAAAATTTCATCACGTAGGGACACATTATGTAAATCGATAAAATGTCATGTATGTTAAAAAATATCAGCAGTGAGTTTCATCTTCTTCTATTAGGGATTCGGATTAATTTTTTTTTTCCTAACCGGGTATATTAATATTGATATGGCTGAGTATATGAATTAAGAGAGTGTGTGTATTTGATAAACTCGTATGCTGACTGCTAATTTATTGAAAATGCTTAAAATTAACTCGTGTGTGTGTCGAAATAGCGTGTGGGGACACTAAACTCGCTTGTCGTTAGCGTGTCTGGAGCATTGATCATGTGTTGGCCGCAAGCCGGAGAGTGTCAAACATGACACGACAAGGAACAGAGGTCTTAGGGAAGTGGGGACGCTTCCTAGATAACCAGAATGGTTTTAGAGAGAATAATTGAAGATGTGATTTTGACATAGCAAGAATTTTCTGAGAGAAAGCAGGCTTCCAGACATGGTAGATCGCAAAATGCGGATGTATGATGCTAAAGAACTCGAGACCATCATCCAGATGGCATTGCTCTGTGCACGAGGGACCCCGAAGGACCGTCCCACGATGGCATAAGTTGCAGATATGCTTCGGAAGGTCAGTCTATCAGAGAGATGGGCTCGGTAGGAACCACACGAAGAGGAAAGGAACAAACAATCCAAACCACACCCCCCCCCCCCCCCCCCCCCCCCCAAAAAAAAAAAAAAAAAAAATTGACCCATTAATGACCTGATTTTTTGGGCTTTAATTTGGTTTCATAATAACAACCTGCTGCCGGGCCTCGAAATGTTTATTAATTTATACTATTTTCTATTTCTCGTTCTTTTTTTTTTTGCCTTCTTCCTAGGTTACTCGCCGAGCCTCGTCGATGACCAGCGATTGCCCAAAGGCGATCACCGTTGAGGGACGACCTCGGGTCGCCATTGCGAAGGCCAACGAGGGCCGGCCTCACCAATTTTGGGCAAGTTTCAACCTTACTGGTGGTAGCCTATGGCCAATCGCCAACCATCATTAAGGCCCAGCAATAGGCGGAGGGAAAAGGAGCAAGAAAATATATATATTGAAAAAATTAAAAAAAATTAAAAAAAAAATTGATAAATCTTGTCTAGTGTAGAGATTTTTGGCCAAAATCAGTCAGATTGGCTACATTTGCAACACATGAAAAATGGCTAGAATTAATTGAAATAATTAAAAAGTTTACGATCGAATTGATACAAATACAAAAGGTTTAATATAATTAGGACTTTTTAATGATATACTTTATCTAGTACTTGCATACTTATTTAATTGATTTATGCAGCATGCTTTGCACTAGTTTCAAATGCTTCACTCATCTCTACTAGCAATAGGCTGAAGCCGGCGAAAGGGGGGGGATTAATAGCTAAGGCGTTAAGTATCTACCTCGGTCATAACTTTGCAAGAACCGAACTCAACGGAAACATGAACCATTCACCTTTAAGAAAAGTTAGGCATTACTTGTATCAATAGATATTTTCGTGTCAAATTCGCCAATCGCCGTCATGCCTCTATTTCAAATTGTAGGACTGATTGAGTAATATTGAATGCGTCAATAGTCCTATAAAATATGGGAAAATGGAGAAGCGGGTTCATTTACTAATCACAAAGGAAAAAGAAAGAAATCCAGAGAATTCTTGTTAAGAAAAAGAGAGCGGACGATTTTTAGGAACATAAAAGATAATATTAGAACAAGTAAAAGTGTTTTATGTATCGGTTATATGACCGGCATGTTTTCGTACAACAAGCTAATCACATATACACTCGAGA
This sequence comes from Rhodomyrtus tomentosa, assembly GCA_028455895.1. Classification (NCBI taxonomy): domain Eukaryota; kingdom Viridiplantae; phylum Streptophyta; class Magnoliopsida; order Myrtales; family Myrtaceae; genus Rhodomyrtus; species Rhodomyrtus tomentosa. Next base: position 42,895,695 of record JAPCWY010000004.1, read on the forward strand.
TACATAAGAAATTTCAGTCGATGTCATCCTCAAATTTCGGAAAATCTCATATTTTATGAGAATGTGATGTTTCAAGGGCATCGTGATGTAAATCTCTATAGAAAACTATTTCTCATAAGATTAAGAATAGAAATTCGGGCGATTTCCAAAAAATCGTCTTGGTCAAGAATATGAAATATTGAGCTTGGACATTTGAAATCAATCGTTGCTTTGGGCTTTGATCTCGTTTTGTCTTCTTTTGGCAATGTAGCTTTGGGCTCTTGATTTAGAATGTTCGGATTGTAGTTGTAGAGCACCCGAATCAAGACAGATAGCTCTTTCATGATGGTGGAAGATATGTCGATTTTCTGATTTTTTTTTTTTGTTTCTTTTTATATGCATACACATCACCCACTCTACCTCCAAGGTTTTCCTCTAATGGCAATTTGAGCATTATACTAATCAAGACTAAGACGTGCACACATATGTTCCCCCTACTGCTAGCATGTTGGTCCAATCTATGTTGAGCTACCTAGTTAACCACCCTCATTGCTTTTGATGCAAGGAACACTTAACGTATGTTTTGTCTTGGCTGCACCAGCACGTGTGATGTGCCCTTCTGCCACCCACCATAGCCGTGGACATAGTCTATCGTGCACCGCCTCTCCTTCCGCCGTCGAAGCTGCGGTGGCTCCTCTCTCTCCCTTTGCTCGTTCCCATATATGTCTGCTCATGTGCTGTGCTCACTCATCCTCGTAGGCTGATCACTTAAAATTAGGGTTTTCGTGACGTATGTGATATTTGATTTGAGAGAGGGTTAAAATTCAATTTTTTTTCAAACCTTAACAAAAATTCTCGCCCAAATTTTTCCCCTCCCTTTCAACACATGACGTGGTTCAAATTAAGCCATTCATTTTCATTTGGCTGCTTAATTTGAGTAATGTCATGCATGTCATGAAAATCTCAATATAAGGCGATCCAATTTCCTTGTCCTCCATCTCGAGGCACAATGATGACTTGTCCCTTATTGATGTCGACAAGAACAAGACCTGATGGCGATGGGTTAAGGCCTGAGGCTTAGCTCGATTGAGCATCCAAATCTAGGGGTCACTTGGCCTCCGATAGGGGAAGATAGAATGGATGGTTCAGATATTTTCTTTTTTTTTTTTGGCATGTTTGAAAACATGAGTAGCTTAGTTGGTTAGAGCGTATTTGGGATTGTGTAGTTAAGCACACTGGTCCCAAGTTCGATTCCTCAAATAAGCATCTGTGATTTAAATGGAGGTTCATGGCGGTGGGTTGCTGTGCTAATCTTCCTCGAGGAATAGTCGAGGTGCGCGCAAGCTGGCCCGGACAACTCGGTTATCAAAAAAAAAAAAACACTTAGTGACGCGCTCGAAATTAAGAACAACATCATATGAATACATGTATATTCCTGTATGTAGATGTACGATAAACAAAGTAGCTAAAAGTTCTAGAAGATTAATGTATTTTTTGTAAATTTCTTTCACCTTTCACGGGATAAAAATGGTTGCGTCAAGAGAACTTCAAGTATTATCCTAACTTCCCCCAAAAATTCCGCCTTCAATATAGGAAAACCGCTCCTTCGCAGAAAACAGAATCAAAGAATTCTTTCGACACCACGTCAGTATGCTATATCTGTCTCTAACGCGCCTTCTCCCTTTGTACCACCTTCCTTCCCTCGTCTTCTCCATATAATTTAGAGACCACCACCAGCCCTACCTTTGCACCGCCACATCGCCGCCGGCTCCGCCTCCGCCGTAAGCCCCACCAGCGTAGCTACCAGCAATACACGGCCACCATCATGGACCAAGCGAACTCCGTCTCTCTCAGGCAGATGTTTAAGTCCTCCCTCCGCCAGCTTCCATGTTGCTTCCCCACGCGCCACTACCACGGGGAGGACGATCCTCTACACTCCTACGGCGACGCCGCGTCTCCTGGGTTCCGGACGCCGCCCTCTTCATGGACGAAGACGGTGAACGCCCAGGGGATGACCGAATTCAAGGATAAGACTAAGAACCACAGGTTGCGTTTCGGGAGGCACAAGCGGCGGCACTCGTCCGTGGATCTCCATTACGACCCCCTGAGCTACGCCATGAATTTTGACGAAGGTGGCGTCGACGAGGGTAAAGTGGACGACGAGTTACCATTGAGGAGGAACTTCATCTCCAGGTTGCCGGTATCGCCGCAGAGAAGGACGCATGCGATTACATGAGAGAAAGGCGTTGTTGTGTGCTCCGAAGATGTGGTTCCTGCGTTCGGTCTTCTGTTACTGTCCGTCCATAGAATTATGTCATCTTATGTCCTGCTTCGTCTTTTCGGCCTGGACATAAAAGAGCAAATAGGCATGCGTCGTGAAAAGAAGATTAATCAAATACCGAGCAATAAAAGGGAATATTTCACTTACGCATATTTTAGTTTTATCTCGGTACTAGAGTCAGATTTTGCCTTAATTTAGTTTGCATACCTGGCCCCAATACATGGTATTCTCTATCTCATATTCCGAGATGGAATGTTAAACTATCTTATATTTTTTGTATGTATTTTATATGCGTGTAATCTTCATTCACCTATTAATTTTATGCTTTTGAATCTAATTTTTGGACATATATCGTAGGTATTCCTATCTAAGGAAGTGCCCACGATGTCTCTACCTCGTGGTGGTGGTGTCCTTGGTCGCACCAGGCTCACTCTCTTACCACACTCGCCGCCCTTTAATTTTGATTCACATTTTCCGTTGCTTCTTTCTAAAAATAAAAACTACCACCACACTCGCCACTTCATTTCAATGGAATTCACAATCTTCATCTCCAATTTTGCAATGTTGAAGCCGCGGTCATCTTCCTCGATGAGTAACAATAGGGCACGCACGCGGAAATTGAGTGAAAGACGTACGTAGTTCTCTGCATTGGGAACTGAGATGGTGTCCTGGATCGATGATGCCATCATCAAATCATGCACCACTATGACGCGCCATCATCGAGTCATGTATCATCGCGGCATCCTCTTTCGTGAGACCCCGCTCCACCTCGTCGTCCGCCTCTCAGACGTTCGCCGTCCATGACAATAGTATATTTGTAGATTACATGTGATTTCATTCCGAGATTATCGGGATTGCCGTTTGAGAATAATTGAATTGATCAGATACTTGAGGCGAGGAGAGAAGCTAAAAGAAGAAGACAAAGAAATGAGTTCGGGTTACGTGACTTTAGGGGTCACTTCCAGTCCTTCATTGGCAAGTTCCTTCCTTATAAAGCTGCCAGCTGATGTGACCACCTGCAACACTCTTTTCCTCGCGCTCCTCTGTGTCGGTAGAGAATACCTAGGGGGGCGAACACTCGGCCCAGCGGGCGAACATGCCGGGCTCCGGCTCCGCGCACCTGCGAACCTTCTTGTTCCAGGCGTACAACCCGTATACGTTACGGTATCAATTGTTGTGCTTTCAACAATTGCATAGCCTTCCTGACGTACTTGAGGAAGGCCGTCGTGATAAAGAAAGGCTTTCCTTATTTCCAGGGATTCAAAAGAATTAGGCGAAGTGTTTGTCCCTGAACGACGGAAGTGGGCAATGGCACTTCGACTGGTTTCAGAGGCCGAGGGAATGTGTAATTGCTGATACCAATGAAGCCGACCATTAATGACTAGTTCGAACACCAGAAGCGGATAGGCGGCCAACCTCCTGGAGAGAGCGATGTGCATAGACCAGGTGAGTAGGGATAAAGAGCCTAACATAGCTAGGTTAAGAGATAATTGAGCATGCCATGACGTTGTTAGGATCTCGTATAGTCCTTTACTGTTTGTGAAGCACCCTCCCGGAGTTCTGGTGAAAGCTATCCTTCTAGGGATAAAAAGGTGCCTCCAGAGGCCGGGGGGGTTCCGCAAATGTGACACGGGCTAGCGGTGCCCGCAGCCCCTTGATGAGTAAGCTCCGTAAGCCAAGACTACCTCTATTTTAGCAGCATTTTCGATTCTCAAAGATCACAAGGTGCTGAAGTGGCAGGAGTTGGGGGCGAATTAGTCGAGTAGCTTCTTTCCGGCGCACTCCCTTTCGCTCTTCAAACGCACCCGGCATCCTGCAAGAAAAGGCCCCTGACTATAGATAGGGCGTGAATACCCCCAGAAGCTACGGGCAAAACACCTGGTAGAGAGACCCAACGAGACGTACGTAAGTCGACGTAGCTCCATGTACAAAAAAATGAAATGTACGGATCCGTATCAAAACAGCTGTCGGCCAAAGTGTTCTCTACCCGTTTACGATGTGGGCTAACTACTTTCTAAAACTATTACGGTGGTTTCTCTGTGGACAATGCCACCGAGCTTGGATGGAACTGAACAAGATTTGGCGTGATATAGCTTTTGTGGTCTTGTTTAGCGATTGCGCATTGCCGTGCTGTCTTCAAAGACCAGCTATTTCGACAACTATTGTGTATGCAGTTTAAGGATATGAAGACGGAAGAGCAACGTTGCTCTCACGCATTATGATTCTGAGTGTCTCTTTGTGTTCCATCGGCAAGTTGCTCTGATCCTGCCTTCTTCTAGTCCCCATTGTTTGTTCCATTGCCAAGGTCAGTCGGGAGCGACTTCAAAATTTGGTTTTGATGGATGTCCTCATGTGCCCCAATACCTGAACCTCCACTGGTTTTACCCAGTATTTGCATGTTCCGGCATGAGGATTTTCCTCCTTTACAACCTATAGAACCTAGCTCTTCTACTTTCAGATTTCCACCTGTAGAGAGCTTTTGTGATCAACAACAGAAGTACTATCATGCCCCTAAGATCCTTGCTACAAATAATGTTGATTTACAAGGCAGGCGAAAAGGCCCTACTCCGGCTGAAATAGTTCTCAAGTGGCAAATAGAAAATGCTCTTGCCTAGAATGTGGCCCTAAGTATTGTTGCTACTCGACTTGAAAGAGTAGACCAAAAAACATCTGCCTCAAGGAAGATGTTAGAAGATTTTCAGCAAAAGACCTTTTCTGTTAGAAACGCAACAGATTCCTCCCAATCATTATCTGGAAGATCAGATGCTAGAAATAAAAAACTCAAGCGTCAGAATCTGATTTTGCGGGAACAAAAGTCTCTTTCTAAGCAAAGGTCTCTTTTCTTAAGTGATCCTCTCTTGTCCCCTTCTACAATTACAGAACCCCCTCAAGAACCTCCTAGTTCATCATTTGTGGCGGTACTTAACTCAGCTGCCCCACCTTCAAAGATGAATATCCTGACTCTCCGGGATCGCTTGAAAGAATGGTATAAAGATAAGAAGTCTCGAAACACCCAAGGCAAGAAAAAGGTGTCTTCATCACCAACACCTCCGCCCCCTTCAGCTCCACTTGGACCTGAACCCTCTCCACCACCTTCTCCATCTAAACCATCCCATTCATGTATGGTTTTAAGCCCTTTGGAAAGTATTCTCAGACACCAAGTCCCTGTAATTTCTGCAATAAACTTAGTAGCCTCTCCTCCTTCGAGTGACTCTTCCCAGGAAGATACTTCCTCCATCTCCTCTGAATCAGTCTCATCTGAATCCTTTGACCCAAAGCCTATTGTCACAGACATTATGATGGTTGATCCAGTTGTAGAAGAAGAAATGGATGAACCAGAAGTTATTGATCCAGTAGAACCTTCTCACTCTCAATCTGCTCGACCATCAACAAAATCCTCTCCTAAAGCCTATTTCACCTTGGATGACATTTCGTATCACAAGGGGCTTGAACATCTCCAAGAGTTTCATGCCTGGCTGCTTACTAGAAATCTTAAGGAGCACAGTACATATGATGTACTCTTTGAGTTTGCTAGTAGATTTACTGGGTCTTTAAAAGATTGGTGAAAACCAGCTCCAAAGCTTGACCAGGTAATGTTCTTTACCATGACCATTGATGAAGCCATTCAACTTCTTCACATGTTCTTTGTTGACCAACCTCAAGATACCAAAGAACTTAAAAGGAAAGAGTTCTTTGAAAGAAAATGTTGTTCCTTAGCAAGAAAAGATCTTGACATGCATTTCAGAGAGATGGTTAAACTTTTTTACCATTTTGGAGCAAAATCTTATGCATGTATTCCTGGCTTCTGTCCCTAAGGAAATTAGCCAAGCAATCGAAAAGACTTTGCAGGCTAGAAAAAGGTCATTAGCAAAAGCAACTTTTAGAGAAATCTAACAAGCGGTCCATATTGGCATTCAAGAAATGTGCCGCAAACTAAAACTTTTCAGAAATTATCTCGAGAAAAACCGTTCTTTTGAAAAGACTTGTAGTAGACCAGATCTTAATATCAAATGTACTCGAGATTGCAATGATTTGCTTTGTGTGAGTCATAAGAAGAAGTAACATTTCAAGAAGTTTTCCTTTGGCAAGAAGAAGCATCGGAAAGGCAAATGGAAATTCCTCCAGAAGAAAAGAAGGCATTCTTCCCAATCGCAAAAGAAGTCAAATAAATGTTACGTTTGTAACAAAAATGAACATTTTGCCAAGGCCTGTCCGCAAGCCAAGCGTGAGGAAAGTTATATGATTTAGAAAATCTTAGAAAATACATGTATTCCTCTAGATGATGAAGATATTAAACCAAATCAGTAAATAAATTTTTTAAACCTAATTTGGTAAATATTTTTTTGATTTATTTTATATAAAAAAAATTCTTTTTCTCATTATGATTTGTGGGTCGAATTCTAACATCACATTCTTTATAGGGGGAAATAAATGGGTGGCTAGGACCTCAGGAGATGGCCTGCCCTATGGCCGAGGATCCGGACGCCCCCACACATGCCAACGGTTCCTCGCACTCATGCTTGTTGATGTCATTTTTACACGTTAAAACAACGGCCAAGTGACGTCCAATCATCGCCATGCCATTTATTATGTCATCTGCCACATCAGACTGGAGAACTTGCCATCCGACGTGATAATGCCATGCCATCATTTGACTCTACCACATGTTGATCTACGGCTTTGCCACTTCTGCAGCTACGAGCCAATATTGCCTCGCTACGTTAGTGGTTCATTTTTTTATTTTTTGGTAAAATACGTTAGCAGTTCATTTAGTTTTGGCCCAATCAATTTTTTTTTTTTTTACAAAATAACACAAATGATCCATAAACTTAATTTATAAACTTTTAATTTGACTAGTATGGTCTCTAAATTTTAACCAAATGTACAAAGTAATTTTTAATTTGACCAATATGATCTCTAAACTTTTGAAAGGACTAAGTTGAACATGTTTCAAAAGTTCAGGGACCATATTGATTAAGTTAAAGTCTAGAGTCTACATCACACATTGAGTTAAAGCTCAAGGATCATATTGATCAAATCAAAAATTCAGAGACTATATTACACATTGGATCAAAATTTAGGGACATTTATGTCGTTATATCCAATTTTTTTTATGACCGATGTGTCCGGGCCAGGACCTAACAAGGAATAATCCATTTCTTAACCAACTCGACCATGCATGGGTGGGTTCGTTATACCCATTTTTTTATGTGATATTCTGATTTTTCCTGTCATTTCGAGACTCATTAATGAGAATGTATCTAACGATGTATTTCAGTCGTTTCTCGCTCAGATCTGATCAATCTCGAGTTGACTGACCAAAAAGGAAAGGCTAACACAAGACAAGGTACGTAGACCTAGGGAATTCAAATAATAAATGGCACTTTGACCATAAGGATTGTCAATGGGATATTTAGAGCCATAAAATATCAATCTAAGAACGAGACCTTCATTTACAAGTTTAGAAGGCTTACCAAGAGATTTGAAGTGGTTAGACACTCCAAAGACCTCTGAACAGCCCAGATTCCACACGGTTCTCAAACGGGCGGAATATGCTCTGTAAAAACATCTACAAATCAGCCATGTACACCCATCAAAATTCAACTAAAATTACAATCAAAGCTTAGCCAATTCAAGTATTATATGTTATGAAGGCCTCATCAAAAAATTGAGGTCATTTGGAGTCTGGAAACTCTCAAAAACGCAACCTCTCCAAAATCGGGTTAAAATCTGACCTTTGTTCACTCAAACAAACCTATGGGACAAACGGCTGGCCCAAATTAAGTTCATAATATCTCCCAGAATGGCAAGATGATAAGCTTTATGATGACAGTCCACTCTGGTAGCCGTACCCTTCAATAATTTCAAATTCATAAACAAATAGGCATATAAGGCACGAATCAATAAACAACAGCATACAGAAGATAAACATGCAAATATGACGACATGCCACACTCAGATGCACATGCACTCTCAACCTGTCCCTTCGCCACATCTATTAATCTCCACCTGCCTCAATCTCTAGCCTGCGAACTAGTCGCCTCATGCTCGGTCCGCAAAAACACGTCAGACCGTCATCGGTGACCCGCATAAACGCATCAGGTCCCGATGAATCTCCAAGTAAAACTCATTAACTCATACTCCGTCCCGCGAATAGTTCGCATTAAGACAATGGCAATCTCACGATTAAGGAATGCATTACTAGCGTTATACGATTGAAGCACGGGTGATGCCGCATAATTAATGTATAATTTGTAAAATTTTCGAACGATGACGATCGAGACCGTCGGAACTAGTAATAGACCCTCGTAATTATATGACAACTAGAGTCGCCATGAATTAACGAGCTCTAAGTATGATATAAATCACAGAATCAATACGCGTAATGTCTGCAAAAGCCGTCCGTCAGTTTGGGATAAGCTGGAATCACATCGAATAGAGAAATGATTCAGAGACGAGTCTAGAAATTAGAAAATAGAGAATTAAGAATTCCAACATTATAATTGGATTGGTCGTCGCCTTATCGAAGAAATTTGGAATCAGAAAAATAACGTTCCGGACGTCAAGGGTAAAATTACCATTTTACCCCTTAAGCCTTAGTCTTGCATTTATAATTGAACAATGGCATTTTGGTCATTAATACCCCACTATAGCTATCGAAAATTGGAGAAATTGACAGCCATTAGATGAAACATTGATTGACACATAGACAAGTGTCAAAGGATTAAACATTGATATTGATGGGAACACTTTTAACCTACCATTCAACCTTGTTTTGAATATGTGTATATACCACTCTCTCTCTCCCTCTTCAGCCGAACATCACCATCGTCTGCCTATCTTCTTCTTCTTCACCGAGAAGCTGCACCGCCGACCAGCACTGCCCGCTGGTTTCGCCGTCGTCGACTGCCACTTCAGACGACCTCCAGTCGCCGAGCCGACCACCAGCCCCTTCCTCATCCTCTTGCCGACAACCTCCAAGTGGAATCAAGTCATTTGACCCAGTAAGGAGCTCCGGCCAGCCACTCTCTTGGAAGTCAACAGAATCCGTCGCAGCTGGAGGTAAGATATTGTTTAGACTCCGTAGGACCCCGAAACCATTGAATCTTTCGGCCAAATTTTGTGGACATCTAGAGGACATGAAACTGAGCTGCAGTAAAAATTTTGGATGAATTTGATAGAGTTTTGACCTCAAATGAGTCTTGTGTTTGAAGGATAAAAACTGACTTGTTGAGGACTTGGAGGAACCGGAGCCGTTCGAGGACTTTCCGGCGTCGCCTTGGCTTCAAATTTTCAGTGAGGCTTTCCAACTCCTAGAACTACATGTTAGCAAGTAGATTAGTGGATAAATTGAGGATTTAAGTTAGTTTAAGGGCTGATTAGCTGAGATATGCACAGAACAGAAAATGCCATGTTTCGGTTCTGTGCTTACCTAATCTGTGGGGGGCTGTTAGTGATGGAATTGAGTTCCAAATTCATCGTTGAGATGTATGAGAATGTCAATGAGGTGTATGTTTAGTGAATTGACGAATTGGATGAATTTCCTTAGATTACACGATTGACTTATTCTTGGACTAATAGGACCGAACCATTGAAGTGCTTGGAAGAATATTTGTATTGGTTTTAGCACAAGGTAAGAAATTTCTAAACTTTGGCTAGGAGGATTGGACTCGATTAGGTGAATTGTGTGTGAATTAGATTGGTTTTTGGAAGTTTAAGGTGTGATTGTCCATTGTGCATCCTTGAGAGATATAGATGGCTTGAATGCTTGACAATGCTTGTGCCATGAATTGATTGTCGCATTTGAGTATTGAATTTAATTGTCTCGCATGCCATAAATGTGTTGCTCTTTGCATTAGTTTGCACTTGATCATGAGTTTTGAATTGAAATGAGCATTTGACTTGTTTGAGAAACTTATGACACCCTGAGGCGTTGAGACGTGGGGTTGTGTGGATGGATACCCTGAAGGGCTGAAGCGCGGGGTTTGAGTTGAACGGTATCTTGAGGCGTACGAGACGAAGGGTTGAAATGGCCAATGTCCTGATGCGTTGAGACGCGGGACGAAATTTGAGATGTGTCGACACAGGTTTGGAATGAAATTGAAAACCTGATGTGTTTACGCGGTTTGTCAATGTGATGGTCTAAGGCGTATTTACGCGGTCCGAGCCTGAGGCATTCTAAACGCGGACGTGAATCAAATGGAGGCATGGAAGGGTGGAAGTTGTAATCTAGCTTGATAATATGTGCTTGATTCCACTAATGTGACACGATGCCATGATTGCATGCTTGACACTCGTTTGTATCCGTATGTTATTTAATGATTATGAAATGCCTCATGTGATTGCTTGTGCATTGTTGTTTGTGATTGTACTCACCTGAGTGTACGGTCAGCCTAACCTAGGGTTAGGAACTGTCTTACTGATATGTAAATCTCACCCTGTCGCTGGATCACATTTTCAGATCCTAGGCTGTAATCATATTGCCCATCAGATTTGGCGACCAGAAAGAAATATCGGCATATTTTGAGGAGTTCCCGGACGGACAGAGAATCGTATATGTTAGGAAGTGTACTGTGGTTTGGGTTGACGAGGGTGCAAAGAGTTGAAAGCCTCATAAGTTCGAGGCTTGGTTTAAGAAAGTAGGGGAAGTGACTACGGGGCCACTAAAGTCCACTGAGGTACCTCGTGGGGTGATCCCTAACTGGTGTCATCCCGCTCAGGATTTTGTGGAGGTGGAAAGGTCAGCCGCCGGCTCGAGAAACATCCTTGAGAGGACCCGACCCTAGAGGACACCGACGAGGTTATAGAGGTTGAAGCCTCCGAGGATGACCTGTGGGAGCAGTCAGTAGACACGACGATGGAGGACACAGTAGAAGTACGCTCGGAGACCTTCTCGAAGTGCGAGCCTACCGAGGACGCTGAGGAGACTGACGACTCTAGCAACTTGACTTAGGGATTTCCGTTTTCTGGATTGATATATTTTGATGATGGTTTCGACGCCCCGTTTCTTTTGGAGATGATGATGACCCTCTTTTGTACTGACCCTGTCGCCTCTCATCAGACCAGCGGGTTTAGCCTGCCAGTGTTTTGTTGTATGAACAGGATGGGAGGTTATATTTATTATTGGCGTTCTCGTTACCCCGGTCCCCTTTATTATCGTACGGAGGAGTTTGTATATTGTCGCTTTCACATGCTATTGATATAATGCATCTCTCGATATATGTGAATCCTAAGACGTTCGAGAGAGTTGTTGCTTGCAGGGAGTTGCACGCTCGCGCCCGAGGCGCGGGGCGTGACATTTTATCTATCTTATCTCTAACTTTTCTTTTTTTGACTTTTGTTTCAACTCTTTGCAAAAAGCAGAAATCAAACCCCGTAACTGTGATACTAGCTTCTCCACTCCCAACCCATTTACCAGCACGATCGCATAACCGTTGGCCAACCAAGTTTGTTTGACGGTAGCGATCCTATCGTTTGTTGGACCGTTCTTGCTTCTTTGGAACCTTCTTTGAGACTGGTTCCAAAGGTTTTCGTATGTATTGATTCTATTTCCAGTCTCGGTTTTTCCAAATTCATTCTCTATGGCGTTCTTTCTCTACTCTTTCCATATGTACCTTTTTTTTGTTTGTCAAAACTCTTTCCATATATTCGATGCTAATGAATTATCATAATGAGGAAGTGGAGAAAACTGAAGTTGCCTTGCCCGTTCAGATCATATTGAATAGACCAATAAGAGATATCAATCTTTTTTAGACGACGTAAACTTTGGTGCCTCATCGTGGCAATATTCACGAATCTACTAACACTACAGATAAATTTGCTAAACATATGAATGAATAAGGTAGCAAGAATCGTCAGATAAATTTGCTAATATGGTTTTGAAACAGTACTTCAATTCCATCGATAATTAAGATTTTAGCTTGATTGCATCAAGTCCCAATGCAGAGGCAGAATATTTTGCTACTCTACACGAAGATAATTTGCAATAATAGGTACATAATATCGCTGTGCAATTGCCTGAATCGTTAATAATCAACGGCAGAATATCGACGCAGCGGAAGATTGCAAACAGCAACAAAGGTATAATAGCCCTTTGGGCCAGAATATCAATAGGAGATCGTCTACCAGTCAACCAGCCAAATGTTGTTGGAACAGGAACATCTAGTTCCTTCCATTTCAGTTTAATTAGGTACGTCGTTGAGTCATCGTGAACGAAAATGACAGCAATCGTTAACAACCACAAAATATTACAATTATTACTCCTATGGAAAGTTAAAGGGAGGTAAAATCATCACGCTGGACTACCAAAGCAAAACTAGGTCTCAAAAACATTATAGGTTTCGGTTTATTTCGCAAAAAATAAATAATTATAAAAAATATTTTCATGAAATAATTGATTGTATCTCTTAAAAAAATGAATAACCGACGTACAAATATTTTCATTCTCTCCATAAATGTGTAGACATAAATTGTTATGATAAATTTTTTCGTTGATTAATTATTTTAAATTACGGTCAATTTTTTTGAGGATTTTTTTTTATAAATTATTTATTCTGCGTGAAGTAAACGGGGCGGTGACTAACCAACGCGGCTTAGACGCTCACGGGAAAATTGGAGGAACAATAAAAAAATAAATAAAAATGAAACAAGGTTGGTGCGATGAGTCGCAATCAGGCATTTGGTGTTTACCATGTTGAAACGATTCGTGGGGACAAACGTTGTTCGTGTATTCTCGGGGAAAGTAAGATGGCTTTCGACGAAGTTGGTGGGAAAAGTTCAATACAGAGACACATCACACATGCACCACCACAACATTGAATGCGAGGTGTACATGAACGGTGCATCCTTTACGTGATATCACGTCAAGTTGTGTTGACTTGATTCCCGCGAAAGGGAAAAGACCCCACGAGTCAAAACCTTTGGGTCACGTATATAATTCATGCAGAGGTGCTAGGGTTAGGGACATGCTAGGTCGTGAAATTTGAGTGACCGACTCTCTTAACAGTTCAGAGATTATTAGTGCCTGATCGCATAAAGTGGCAACACAGCGAGATTGGAATTTGATATCCCGACCGGACCTTGTACTTTCTATGTGAAGCCCGACTTAGACCAAACTCGATAAGCATTTTCACGTTGACGAGTCTTTCGTCGTAGATTTGTTGCCTCACATGCGAAGGGCAATTCGTGGCCGATATTTTGCAAGGACAAGAAACAAGAAGATCCACCCCTGGCCATTCTTAATTTCTCATATTCTCACCAAATGGCAATGTTGAGACTTGCAAGGTGCAACATAACATTTCAATAACATTTCAGGTCGCGATATTTTCGTTCCTATACTCTTGAAAGAAAAAAAAAATGATTCAAGCATGAGTTGAACGAGTCTATCTATCTTTACCATTATTGAAGAGCACTTTCAATACTGTAGCTTACACATGAATTCTACACTACTGCGAAATAATCTTTCGTATTTGATTAAAGGAGAGTTAATTTTTTTTTTTATAAAGTAGGTGATGGATCTATATGTTTTTCAATGAAACAGATATCCGTAAGCCGTGTACTCCATCGATAGTTTAGAAAAATACAAATTGGCTTTCTTTAATCATACCCTAATCTAACCTTTTTATAATGATGATATTGGTCTTGAATTGTTTATGTAGTGAGTACAAAAGGGGACCCTTTTCCAATTGTAAGATGAAATGGCCTATACCTAGAACATATGTGATGTGTGTGTATGTACACACATATATATGTCTGTATAAAAGGTTCAAACAAAAGGCACCAAATTTGTCGTTTTCCTATTCATTCAAAGGCCTTATCCCATGGCGGTGAGACTACAATTGTTCACTTTATTCACTTTTTTGACCCGCCTTATCCATTCAACCCATACTTACAGCAAAAATATAGAAAAAGTCAAAAAAGGCCTATGCAAAGCATTAATCCCCTTTAGTTTGAACTACCTTTTTTTTTAAAAAAATATATTAACGAAGAAAGCAATTATTAAAAACAATATGTTGCATGGTTCGGGATTTACCAACCAAACAACGACCAGAAATAATAGTCAATGAAGCTGTTTTGTTTCTATGCAATTCGGACGAACCGGTTAGCTTCGCCTTGTGAAAAGATTTTATTGACCGACCAAAGTTTTACCTTAAGAAAGTTCTTGTATTCCTTTTCTTTTGAATAGCAAAATTATATATTTCGATCAAACCTAAATGAAATTGGTCCTATCTCCTTTCTGAGAAATAGAATGGTGACATATTATGTGTCATTATTGGAGCAATTAAATATCACGCATTCAATTAATAGTTTAAATTTTTTATAGTAATTTAATAATGACCTCACGAAATTTCACATAATAAAAATATTGAATGCGAAGCGTATCATATTCTTATTTGACTCCCAATAAAATATCGTTATTAAATTAGATTCAATGAATTGCAATCTAAAGTATTTTTCTTCTTGTTTCCTTTAAAAAAAAAAAATCAATTTGCATGGCCCACTCCCCGTGCCCCCACGCTCTCTATTTCTCTCAAGTACTTCGTTCCTAAGAAATGAGATTAAATTTGAAGAAACAAAAAGACGTTTCAAGAAAACACAGAAAATTGAGGAGAAGACGACTGCGGATACCCCTGAAGTTCCCGGAGTGGCAGTAGCGAGAGACGAGAGAGAGAGAGGAGCAAATCCTTAAGGTTGAGCTCTTATCTGCTCCAGTGGATCGCCTCGACCACTGTTCTCCGCCGACTTTGCTCCGCCTCCCTCTTCTTCCTCTCCCTGCGGTAGCTTCTTATCTGATTTCTCAGTTGTTTACTTTGCTCTTTTGTCGGTTTTTGTTTTCTTTTGTTTGGGGTTGATGAAAGATCCTTTTTTTTCAAGGTCAAATCTGCTCAATCTCAATTGGGTTTGGTGCGGTATTGCGACAACTGTCCAGAGTCTGAATGTAAATAGGACGATAAGAATAAGGGAAGTCGTAATTTGTTAGGGGAAAAGAGAAACTCGCTTTTGTGCTGTTCCTTGCATTGCCTGAATCGGATTGTGTTGTGGTGAGTGTTCGTTCGAAGAATGGCATTTGACCAAAGCTCGGTCCCCATGGATCTAAGACCCCTCAACTTGGCTCGGACCACTGCCGAGGAGCCCCGCATTGCGCAGCCCACGACTGCCACCCGGAATCCGGAAGGGTTTTTCGTTAACCCTGCTCACGAGGCCGGTAGCCCTCAGTCGATACCGGTCTTCTATCCGGCAACGGTTCCGGACGTTGGATACGGAGGCTTGGGATACTCAAATGGTGCGCCTGGTGTTGCTGCATGGTATCCTTGTGCGCCGGTTCCTTACGGACATATGAGTGTAAATCCAGCCGTCGGGTTTGGTTATAACCCTAGTCTGGTGAGTAAAGTAGGAGGAAATGCCATTTATCAGAATGGTAATGAGGCAGTTCCAGGGTTTGGTCAAGGCCCTTACGTAGGGAATAGGATTGTCAGCAATGCAGAGGATCAGGTCGGAGCTCAAATTGTGAATCGGAGTGGTTCTGGCGGGAATTTGGTTGGAAGGGATAGCGGGAATGTGGAAGAGCACGTTAGTAATGATTCAGGAATTGGCCGGAGGCCCCATTTGAGTAACCAAGGTAGTGGAAGTGGGGTTGGTCAGCCAAGTGAAGAAGGGGGTGAAGATTCAGTGTCAGGAAAGAAAGTTAAATTCTTGTGTAGTTTTGGGGGTAAAATCTTGCCCAGACCAAGTGATGGTATGTTGAGATATGTTGGAGGCCAAACAAGAATCATCAGCGTCAGGAGAGATGTGAGCTTTAATGAGTTAGAGCAGAAGATGGTGGATACTTATGGGCAGCCAGTTGTTATTAAGTACCAGCTCCCTGATGAGGATCTTGATGCTCTAGTTTCAGTTTCATGTCCTGATGATCTTGATAATATGATGGAAGAGTATGACAAGTTGGTCGAGAGGTCTTCAGATGGTTCAGCTAAGATACGAGTGTTTCTTTTCTCTGCTTCTGAGCTTGATTCTTCAGGAATTCAGTTTGTGGACTTGCACAGTGGGGGGCAGAGATATGTTGAAGCGGTCAATGGTATGATGGATGGCATGAGCAGTGGCATTACTAGGAAAGAGAGTATAGCAAGTGCAACATCCACGCAAAATTCTGATTTTAGTGGTAATGAAGCTGTTGATAGTGCAGTTCCTATCCAAGCAGATTTAAGTGGGGCGCCATCAACCAGCACGTTATCTCCTGGAGGAAATGTCGCTGCCTCTAGTGATACTTCAAAATTGTTTTTTGTCGACCAAAACCCTTCAACCTATGCTGATGATTCTTCTGCAACTGTCGGCAGTCCAGTAGTCAAGCCTGGCCCTCTCCAAACATCATCTTTACAACCGGAGATTGAGAAATTCATGCCACAGAGACCATTGGCTTATGATATGCAGCAAGCAGCAGGAGGAATTCCATCAGCTTCGCCTTACACGCAGGGTTATGTGGATCGGCACAAGGAGAACACCAACCACACCGATTATATTCCAGTGCCTCCTTTGATGGGTTGTTCAAATCATCATCTGTTGGGAACATCTGGGCCTGTGTATGCCCAACAACAGTTCTCTGAGAGTGCTGTCAGTGGTAATTCACATCAGTTCATATCTCCTGTGCATATGACAATGGTTCCTGCTTCTTCTCAGGTTGGTTTGAGGCCAACTGTAGTTCAGCCGTTAATTCATCCTCAACAAACTCAGTTGGGGCATGATGGAACATCTGGACGGAGGTTGTTTCTCCTTCCTGTTGAGCCAAATCACCACGCATATCAAGTCCAGGCACAACCTGCGATGGTTGGTGGTGCTTATGGTTGGCATCAAGTGTATCCCCCAGGACAGGTAGTTTACCCTGATGGATCAACAACCCATCAGCAGGCTGAGAATGTTCAGAGGTTTGATGAATGCATGATGTGCCAAAAGGCCTTGCCTCATGCACATTCTGATACCTTGGTGCAGGAACAAAGAGACAGTTCTACTGGTCATATACCGGTTTCAGGCTCAGTTTACCATAGCCTCCGCCTGGAAGACAATGTACAATCTTTGCCAATGAGCAGGGTCGTGGTAACTGGAACCCCAGGGGATGGTGTAATTGATCCAGGAAATGGCACTCAACCTAAAGTTTCTGCTCACAAGGAAAAGCTTCCAGAAGATTTGCAGGCAAGACATGAAAATCAGGCCGCTGCTTTTCCAAAAGTGGACTATCCTGATTCTAGGAAGCAGGGCTTTGTTGGCAATGACCAGTCCCCATTTGGTGCATTCGTGGGTGTTGTTCCAGAGGCTTCTCCCGAAATAGGTGTCCAGCAGCATATTATCCCGCCTAAAGCCCAGCCTAAACCAGAGGCGATGGCTGGCAAGCCAGTTACTGCCGATTGTTTTCCCGCAGGAGGCAAACCTGCTCAGTCATCTGAGCACCAGTTTCATGAATCTTCAGAAGAATATCCTCCATTTCCTGGTGTCGAATCTAGAGTAGATAATGTGGACTATTCCATTTCCGTGGATCCTGTAAAACCCATTGATAAGAGAATGGAAACTTTACTGATAAGCCCCCCTCAGATGCCTGCCATTGTTGAGCATAGTAAGTTGCCAAGCGAAGAACAAAGGAAGGCAGACATATTAATGCAAAAGGTACAGCAAAATCTGAAAGGGGGCGTTTTCCTCGATGCTTCCTATATGTTTCCTCAGACTACTCAAGCTACAATTTCCGACACGTCTGCAGTTTCGGCGCCTGAAATTCCTTATTTGCATGATTTTCGACCGGTGGAGTTTCAAAATGTATCTCGACCACCTAATGTTGGTATTCCAATATCAAATTCACAATCCAGGATAGTTATTCAAGCAGAACCTGAAGGTGTCTATCATGGCAACTCTGTGTTCTCTGGGGTTGGCTTGGCCTCTGTTACTGAGGGAATTTCTTCTTGTGCTCCATGGAACAACGATGCTTCTATATTCCAGCCAATGAATGTTCCTGGAGAAATTGGAACTATAAACTTGAATGGTAGGACTGATGATATGCAGGATCCTTCAAAGTCACTTTTCATAAACCAGGATCCCTGGAATTTGAATCATGATACTCATTTTCCTCCTCCAAAACCTACCAAAATTGCACTGAGAAAAGAAGGCCTTGGAGCTAAGGATCACTTCTTGGATAAACGTTCCGGACAGGTCGGAGACTCAAATGCAGAAGTACAGTTGGAGGATGAAGTCCAGCAACCTTTCAATAATTTGACAAACTACATCAGTTCAGAACGTTTTCCATCTTCGAAAGGTTGTTTTTTATAGGTTTTTGTACGTTTCTATAGGTACTTTTCTTTTTTTTTCCTTTTTTACAGTTGTTTAATTTTCTCGTGTAGGCTCAGCAGAGGATCTCATCAAGCAAGAGCTTCAGAATGTCGCTGAGGGTGTAGCTGCTTCTGTTCTTCACTCAGCTCCTTCTTCTAATCCTGACTTAACTGGTTATGAAGGAAATGAGTCTGCTCGTGAAGCAAACGAAGATAAATATGTGCAGCAAGAAGCTGACACTGAGGTGCTTAGCTCTTTTGTGTTCTTAAAAGTGTTGTTGTTCATCAGGTTGCTTTGTCCTTCAAGTGCATCATTTTAATGATCGAGTATACCTGACATTTTTCATGTAGGGTGCTAATTCTACAGGGGTGCAGAAGGCGAATTTCGGATTTCCTGTATCAGATAGCATTGGTCGCTTGCAAGTGCGAGATTTGCTTTGCTCTGATATATGTTCAGTTTTCCTGGGACTCAGATGTTGATTCACTTGGATTTCCATTCTGCAGATAATTAAGAACAGTGACCTTGAAGAGCTGCGAGAATTAGGCTCTGGCACTTATGGGACTGTTTATCATGGAAAATGGAGGGGTACTGATGTAGCCATTAAACGGATCAATGATAGGTGTTTTTCCGGGAAGCCCTCAGAGCAAGAGCGAATGGTGTGGATCTTCTTGCTTTTTGTTGTTTTGTTTTGCATAGGTGCTAGTATTATTTCTGAATCCTTGGCAATGTTGCTATGCTTATACAGAGATATGATTTCTGGAATGAGGCAATCAACCTTGCTGACTTGCATCATCCAAATGTGGTGGCCTTTTATGGTGTTGTGCTTGATGGCCCTGGTGGTTCTGTGGCAACAGTAACAGAGTACATGGTTAATGGTTCTTTGCGAAATGCTTTACAGAAGAGCGAAAGGTAGTACTCTCTCTCTCTCTCTCTCTCTCTCTCTCTCTCTCTCTCTCTCTCTCTCTCTCTCTCTCTCTCTCTCTGTGCGTGCGTATGCATGCACATGTCTGTATGTGGGCACGCCTGTGTGCGGATTTGCATACTTGCATGGGACTTGCACACGCGCATATGCTGGGTTTTTGAAGACTTCCGCAACCATTAGGCCACTTTTTCTTCAGTTTTTTTCATTGTTTAGTTTTGAATTTGATTTGTCGTAAAAGACAAATTTCTAAACTAAGTTCTTATCAGGAACCTTGACAAGCGTAAGCGTCTGCTGATTGCAATGGATGTGGCCTTTGGTATGGAATACTTGCATGGGAAGAACATAGTGCATTTTGATTTGAAAAGTGACAACCTTCTTGTCAATCTTCGAGATCCCCATCGACCAATCTGTAAGGTCAGTGGATGGATGGTTGAATGGAGTTCAAAATACTGAACTTTATTACACTGATTCCCTTATCTCTTCTCTTCTTTCTATGCGTGAGCGATAAGGAAGTTCATGCGACTTCTCTATTGCACTGCTGTGAGTTACTTGTGTATGCTTATTGACTCGTTATGAAGAACTTCTGTAATTTTGTGCTTACTTTGATACTATTCTACTCTGAAAGAGGATACAAACTTTGCTCCTGGAGCTGTTGAGTGATTCAGTGGTAGACGAAGGACATCAAGAACGACCAAATTACTTGCTTTATCGGGCATGTGCTGATCCCAGTTTCTCTGTTTGTAGATATGTTGGGGTTGATGTTTTAGTACTCAAAAGAACATTGCTGTGTGTGTGTTAGATGGCAGTTTCTGAAGGGACATAATTAGATCTCCTTCGTGACAAAGTGATCTTGCCGATGGGGGATAACTTGTTTTGCTGTTTGAAACTGTTGAAGGAACACCATAAACCAAAACAGGGGAATTAAAGCATTTCCTGTTATTCTGACTCGATTAGTTTGAAGCAACTTTGTCTTTTTTAATATAGTTTCCACTCATCTGCCAAAAAAGAAGCAAGATGGATACAAGAACCAATGTCATTGCTGCAACACTCAGTTCATCCATAAAGCTTGCTTGTCATTGGCTTACTCATACAGCTGTAGACTGCAATTTTAATGCAGTGTAGTTGTGCAGCTCCCACATTATCTGTGGCTGCATTGAAAGCGTTTCTCTTGCATAAAGTGAGAATGATAATTTGAATAATAATGGTACTTTCTCCTTTTTGGGAGTTTTCTTGTTGGAAGTTCTTTTGCTAAAGGATTCTCTCAAATCAATTTTGTTTTGTTCCACATAGATGCGGAGTTCAAATAGCATCTTAGCGAAGTTCTGACAATTGGGTTTTGTTAACCAGAGAATAGCTCGTCATTTGACTAGATTAGGTTCATGAAGTCTGTTGTCTGATAGATGATAGGTGATGGAATCTTTTTCATTCTCGTTGTATGACTTGAATTTGCCTCGAGTCAATCTTGATACTTACTATTTCCTTGTCACAGGTCTAATATCTGTCCTGTTCTTTAGAGGATAACGAAATTTTGTTATAAACTTCTGAAAGGTCCCCTGATTTGATCTTTTACATGTGTCTCAGGTTGGTGATCTGGGCCTGTCCAAGGTAAAATGTCAGACACTGATATCAGGTGGAGTACGAGGAACGCTTCCTTGGATGGCACCTGAGCTTTTGAATGGCAGCAGTAGTCTCGTGTCTGAGAAGGTTGGTGTCTCACCTTGTATTTTCACTTCCCTATTTATTATAAGTATACGTGTGGTAGAATGTATACGATTGTTTGCATTGGTATACATTTACTTTTACGGCAATACGTTTTAACGATAACCTACTGCTTAGGTTGATGTGTTCTCATTCGGCATTGTGATGTGGGAACTACTGACTGAAGAAGAACCATACGCGGATTTGCATTATGGGGCCATCATAGGTATAAGTTCATCCTATTTTCTGCTTTAATTGATTTATTATTTGCTGCTGATTTCTCAAGACTCCAATTAATTGAGGTGGTATCGTGAGCAATACATTGCGACCGCCAGTACCGGAATCCTGTGATCCGGAATGGAGATCCCTGATGGAGAGATGCTGGTCAGCGGAGCCATCAGAAAGACCAAGCTTCACTGAAATTGCAAACGAATT
This sequence comes from Rhodomyrtus tomentosa, assembly GCA_028455895.1. NCBI lineage: Eukaryota > Viridiplantae > Streptophyta > Magnoliopsida > Myrtales > Myrtaceae > Rhodomyrtus > Rhodomyrtus tomentosa. The sequence goes on from JAPCWY010000004.1 coordinate 42,917,312, forward strand.
GCGATCCATGTCGGCGAGGATCTCTCAAAAGATGCAAAATCACGCATAGGTGTTCTATATAGTCAGTGAAGTACAGAGTATACCGCACAAGCTGGTGTTCATAGTTGGCTCTTCCTCGTCTTTGTATGTTGAATCGTAAAAATGGGTGATGTGTTTGTGTGAATGGTATAAGGAAAGTAGATTTGATGATTATGTGACAACATAGTCGGTTTTGTGTTTTTTCATTTTTTTTCCCCAAGATACATGCTTGGCGAGGCCGAGCCTCCATTCTTTGATTCTCCATTGGCTTTTTTGCCGGTTTCGCATCTTGAAATGGTTTCCCGGCATTCAAGGGTTGTTCATTTAGCCATACCACATTCACTTTCACTTGGGTCCGGTTGAGCAGCCAATGTTTGGCTTTGGCAGCTGTACTATGAACCCATTTTTGCCTAGAGCTGTCAATGTTGTTTTTCCTAGATGTAACGAAAATTTGCCCTTTCTCTGGTTGGATATTGGAGAGGTCGGGTCCCACGACTAGTTAGTAGTCAACAGGATGAAGCCAAGACTTGCATGATGACTGAACTTTTTATGCCAATTGGTCAGGAAGATCTGCACGTGTTGGTCCCGGTCAACCCTTTTTTTTTGCCCGACCAAAAAAAGAACGGTATTCTATTCTGTTTAATTAAATGATAATGGTCAAATTAGACAGCTCTTGTTGAATATCTCATCTTTCCAGTGGAGTGAGATTTTGAATATGATTCGGAATCCACTAGGACTTTTGTTTCTGTTTTCTTGTTTTTGAATTGTATAAGCAAACTACGGCGTGGGCTGTTTCTTGGCTGCTTCTCTTGCCCCTCGCCTAAACACGCTCACCCTTCTAATCTGACGCGCTTCTTTCTTTGGTATTTCCTCCTCTCTCTCGAATGTGCTATATATCAGACTTTTTCCTCATCAGAGGGCCTTCACAGAGACTCTCTCTCTCTCTCTCTCTCTCATGGCTTCTTATCCTTCACCGGTTCAAGAACATGGCCGTGAAGGAGAGGACGGCTTCGACTGCTATGCGGACGACGTTTCTCCGAGCGGGTGCGGCTGGTTCTGCCTCAAGTGGTGGCGGGGCGACAGGGCTCAACCTTACATGCGGCGCCGAGATGGCGACTCCGACGAGTCTTGGGCGATGAGCAAGTTGATGAAAGTGAGGGAGTTCACAGAAGTGGTGGCGGGGCCGAAGTGGAAGAACTTCATAAGGAAGGTTGGCGGGTATTGGAGATCGGATAGGAAGAGGAACACCACCACCACCAACAACAACAACAGCAGGTTTGGATACGATGCAGAGAGCTACGCGCTCAATTTCGATGGAGCTGGTAACAGAGAAGAGGAAGAAGAGTTGCTGATGAAGGGTTTCTCTGCTAGGTTTGCGCGTAGCTTCAAGAAGGAAAATGAGCAGGAGAGACAAGCTGGAATTGGACTGTCATGAAAATGAAAGAGATCTTCTTCCATGGTTTTTCGGCTGTGATTTCGCTTTAGGATATATTTTTTTTTTTGTTTATGATTGGCCTTTCTTAATTTGCCTTTTCTGTTGCAATATATTGGTTCCTGTGTATACCTTTGGCTTTCATCGATTTCATTGTTTCATTGGATAAATTATGCGTTTTGATCGTTAACACTTTCATATGATTTTCTAGTATGATATCTATAGGTTGTGCATGGTCCGGGCCGGTTCGGTCCTGGCATGGAATCGGGGATTGGACCAATAGTCTCGATCCCCACATGTTCAAGACCACGGACCGGATCAGGACCGACGGTCCGGGCCCAGTAAGACCGCTAATTCTAATTACTTATAAAAATCTAGCCCTTAGAAATTACAATACAATGTTAATTTACAATCTATAATCAACTTATGACGGCAAGACAACCACGTAAATACTAGAGGCACCCAACGTGTGTTCGATCCGGCCTTGAAGGCTTCACGTGAACTTTTATGCTCGTAATCAACGCCCGCATGTGGCCCGCTGAACTCAGGTGATCGATGGAATCGAACTCAGATTTTATTTATTTCTTTTTTATTTTTGGTTGTGAAAAAAAAAGTAGATTTCTCATATCTGCATAATGACTCGAGTTTCTGTCTTTATCCACGTACACGCTTATTCTTCGTGCACGTGCCATCATAAGGAACGGATCTTATCATTAATTAAGACCTGATTTTGTTCAAAGTAATACCAAAATCCAAATTGCTAAATAATATGTACAATGATACCACTAAACTCAAGAGGTGTAAGATAACATTCATGGGATTTTCAGAATATTAAAAATAGATTAACTCTAAATGTATATTAATTAAAAAAAAAAAAACATTGGCGGTCCGGTCCGGGCCGGTCCGAAACCATAGAATCGGGAACCGAACCGTCTAGTCACCGATCCCATTTATTGAGACAGGGAATCGGACCGGACCAACCCAGCCGGTCCGGTCCAGTTTGCGTACCCCTAAATATCTACACCGTCAATTAGGTAAAAGCACTAAAAAAATCATAAATTTATTTCACTTTTGTCATTTCACTTCTAAATCTTGCAATTATACCAAGTGAGTCATAAACTTCTAGAAAATTTGCTAATGTAGTCCATCCGGCCATTTTTATTAGGAAATCGATCACATGCATGCCAATTGTCCAATGTGGCATGATCAGAACTGGTGGGCGTGCACAAGAATTATAATTTTTTTAAAAAAATTTCTTTGTTCTCTTTTTACAACTTTAGGCCGCAAGAACACCGTCCAATCACAGTCGATTATAAGCGAGGGCCAATGATCCTCGCCTAGTTTGGGCGAGGGTATCGCCCTCACTAGCCACGAAAGAGCTCCTTTCCGTCCATAGGTAGAGGGCTCCCGACCCTCATCTGGATTTGGGAAAATGATCGACACCATTGCTTGTGGTTGGAGGGGGCAGCAACGACGTTTTCCAGTCCAAATGAGGGCCGTCGGCCCTTGCCAGTGGCCAGTGACGGTCAATCGGTGATATTGTCGACTCATCGTTGAAAAAAAACAAGAAGAAAAAGAATAAAAAAGCTAATAAAAATTTTAAAAAAATTGTCCATATATGCACATATCATAAAATGAAAGATGGCTAGCTTCAATATTAGTGATTTCCAATATTGTTTGGTGGAGTACATTATTTTTAAAACGTTTAAGACTTAATTAATATAATTAAAAAAATTAAAATTGAATCGGTACATGTATAATATAGTTGTGACCTTTTTTTTGTATTTTTTCCCTTTTAATTGTCTAGTCAAATCCTTTTACTGTTTCAAGTTTTGTAATCAATCCTCCGGCATCAAATCCGGATGACGTGGTCTTTGGCTTGTGAAGTTTAATAACATCCCTGTAGGCTCTCCACATAAGCTTAAATTTATTTACAACATACTTTGGCATGGTTCTCGACCGCCAAGTTAGCTCGATTTAGCCGGATCTGATGTCGGAGGGACCTGGAAAGCTGGTAAGAAAGTAGGATGACTTGATTAAATAAATTTAAAATACACACACCTTATCGGGAAAAAAAAAAAGGGTAAATGAAAGAAATTAAAAGTAGGATTCTTTCCATTATCACGTCAAGCTCTTGTTAAAAAGGGGCCACTTCATTTCTCTAGCCAAGAAGATTGATGATAATACGTTGAGCAAGCTATGGATTGTTCAATTAGTTTCTGCTATTTCCTTCCTTTTTTGTGATTCAAAGAGAGATTGATGTCCTGTCTTGTCGAAGAGAAGTGGACGCTTCCTATCTACCTTTTACGAAAGCCATCATCATTTGCTCCTGTCATGTCATAAGCGTGAACATCCTAGAGTTTTCTTTGACTTTTGAGGGTCAAATATGTTAGGCAGTCCATGTTTGGAGTGTACAATTCAAACTCAAATCCGACCAGAACTAGTGACTAGTGACCCCTTCAATGAGCTTTGCTTCTATCTGAAACCAGCAAATAGGTCATTCTTACAAGACACTTCAAGCCTTTTGACCAGTTGAATTGTAGGAACCTTCCTTTCTTTGTCTTGACATGATGCTAGAAGCAAACGTTAAACCCTGTTTCCAGGGTGCAAGACTGGTGCAGTTCTTACCAGCAATGATACTTATGTAAGCTCCTTCTTCGAAGTTTGACAGGAAGAGCTTCAAATGAGAAACTTATGAAAGTGAAAACACAACCATGAACAGACATGATCATTAAGTCAGCATCAGATAAGAACTAATGTTGTTGCAAGATAAATTAAGAGCAATCATGCCACATCACGTTTCAGGCAAGTTAAACACAGCATCACAGCAATATACTTCTCCTTTTGGAAGAGGTTGGAAAGAAGCCAAGGGGGGTTTTCGACTTTCCTCTACATAAGCATGGTTTTAAGTATGTCGATGTGTGCATAGTTGATCCACCGTAAGCTCTGCTATATCATCTTCAAAGTGCTGACTTTTCTCTGCCCGTGTAACTATTGATCGCGAACTTTACTGTCAAACGGACTCACATGGGGAGCTGTTGCGAACCGATAGATGGAAAGTAGCTCTTCACGTTTGCATTACATAAGTCTCTCTTTATCTGGATCACCTGCATGGCTTCTTTCAGAAGCAAAGTGAGATATCATTCTCAAAGTAAGTCCAAAATTTTGACGCTGCATGTTCATCATCCTACCTCTTGCGTTTGCTCTTGGGAACAGTGGAAGACGATGGGTTACTATGCCAATTTCTTTTCCTCTGGTTTATAAACCAATTATTAATTTGTTTCAATTGCAAGCCCGTCTCTTGCACTAGCCTCGCTTTGTCTTCCTCCTGATATGATTTTTGAAGCAGGCAAAGTAATAAGAAAGCCCGAGCGATTTGTTTGGAATGATGGTACAGAACAATGAGATTAGAGTCATAATATCCATACTGTTGGATAGGGCCACTTGGCGTGTGATTGCCACCATGCTTTTAACAGAGAGGTGGTGTCACCGGGCAGCTTTCCGGCTCTCCTTTTGCGCAGAATCTCCTCTCGGATGTCCACAATCTTTTCCTTATAGCCCTGTTAAGCGGAAAGCGAATCAGCTGTATAACAAGTGTAATATACCAAAACAAGTAGTGCTAGGCAATAACTGGATACCTGCTTGAGCTCATGCTTCAGCTCTTGCCTCACCCGTTCCATTAAGGATCTCTCGCTTTCAGTTGGAACTAGAGGCCCGAATCCCGTACTGTCGTGCCCATCAAAATTTCCATCGAACAATCTGGCATCACTATCATCTTGATCCTCATCATCATCGGACATTGTAGCCCCTGTCCCTTCACTGGGAGATACTCCTGTTTTGGCAATGTGAGGGAAATCATAATTAGCCAATATATCGTGTCATGTCAAACGTCTTCTTTGATGAAGCATAATTTCTGGATAAAATTAGAGTGCATCAGGAAATATCTAAAATGCTGCTTTCCCAAACTTTAAATGATTAGAAAATCAAAAAATAATTAAATTTCAAACTTTACAAAAAGATGTGTAAACAAAAAGTTAAAAAGCAGATGTCACCCCAAAACACCCTTGATTGAATCTGCTAGAGAGCAAGGAGAGAGTGCACAATATTAGCAACGTCCAAGGTCCTTTACGAGGAATAATAACTCGATTGAAACATCAGAATAAACTACAATTTTCTCTATATATCAGGAAAGTTCCAATATTCATTTCCACCATCACATCCACACAAAGAGATTCCACAAGACCTAGGCATATGTTCAATTGGTAATCTGAACTCAGTGGACGAAATCTACAGGAGGAGACAATGAAACACAGGATCAGGAAAAGGGAAGAACCTGTTAAGCTTTGAAGTGATTGCTCCAGATCCCAACAAGCCATCACTGCTTCCATAGCATGAACACGAACATGTTGTTGTAGTTGCTCTTTAAAGGAACAGAGCAATAGAACATAATGCGTCTGCATCAGAAAGAGAAGAAAAATGAGATGAAGAACTCCAGGGCATACCTAGAAGCTAAAATAGTGCAAACATTATATCAAAATAACAGAGAAGATTGAAGTAAAAATAATTAATGATGAGAGTTTATACTGTCTCAAGCTATTAATGGGATCATAGGGCCTTCATTTATTCGAGGAAACAACACTTTTTTACTTAAATTTATGTAGCAAAATGTATCAGCTATACAATGCAAAAAAGTTTTAGCAGTCATGAAAGCAGAAATTTCTTCATGCATGGTAGTTTATTTTATCAAATTCTGCACTTTGGTGATGATCAACGAATCACAGAAGTTCTCTTTACCTAAAAAAAAAAAAACGAATCACAGAAGATCTCAATGCACAAACGAGCATACATGACATATGTTCTATCATCTCAAAAGACGAATTAAGTTCCGCAGACTTGAATGTACAACCTAAGTGATATGAGATTCAAGGAAGCCCTCTGGCAGATACTATTGCACCAAAAGTTTTCATGACAATCATCCCTGTTACTCATTTGCAGGAAACTTTTTAATGAGGGACTTATCTTACAGTTGACCCAGGAAGGAATTATCTTACAGTTGACCCAGGAAGGAATTGTCGAAGCTTCAAATGCTCATTGGTCTTGTTTTGGACAGTGAAGCACAAAAAGACATCTCTCTTCGAGTTAATGAACGCACGCTCCATCAGTTTTTCAGGCAATCTTAATTACAATAAGATATTTATCCTTCTTTTGGAGAGAAATTAAAGATAAGCTGACAGAAGGATCTTGAAGCTGGTTTCTGTGTTAGGAAAATCTAGGGAGATACCATGTACGAGACCATAGAAGTGGAGTCATGTGGCAACAGATTCTCCAAAGCACTCTCAAAAGTTGAATTATTAGTGCACTCAAACAGCACGATTCCTATATTGATGCGACAAGAGGACATTATAAATAGAATCCTGAGCCAAAAAGTCTTTCTATCCACTAAACTTCACACATCTTTTCGCACCTCACATTCTTTCAAAGCTCAAACGAAGACAATGCCGACAATGCCCAGCAGATCATTAAAAAGAAGCAAAAAACAAAGGGAAGCAGGACTCAAGCTACAAGACAAGTCTCTCTCTCTCTCTCTCCCTCCCTCTCACAATCAATTGGAACTCGAAGTTAGAACGAAACACCAAACCCTCAGGAACAGGAAATGCAAAATTGATGAAGCATTAGCAACATAAGAACAACCAGGTTTCAAAGAGAGAAGACTCAACTGAGTTACCGAAATTTCAACTGCCACATCTAACTCAAATCTATCAAAAAGAAATAAAAAAAAATTTCGTTGGCTGGGTTCGGAGATATTGATCTGGATTGGCCAAGTTTGTGCCGAATTGCTGCCCGTTTCTCCCCAACACTATCCACCGTGTTCGGATCAATGGACTATCAGCTAATTGTATGAAAGCAACATCGAAGTCAAGTTCCGATCTTTCTCACAAACACGCCGAACCCACAAAAACCACTTCTACAAGAAATTTCTCCCGTTCAAATACAAGCCTAGATACTGCAAAAGAAAAAGAAACAGAGAGAAAAGTTTCGAAATTTAACAGTCCTTACATGCCCCGAGAAGCAGAAATTCCCAGTAAAACTGAAGCTCCTGGTTCAAGAACTGAATCGCATTGACCGACCATGACAAACTTATCAGAAACTAACAAAGACCCACTTCCAGAATTCCATAAGAGAAGCCATAAAATCAAGAATCAGTCTACCGAAAACTTTGTGACAAATCAACCAGAAGAACAAGAACCCACCCCCAAAAAACATGAAACTATTACCATGAACTGATCGAGCTCCTTCGCGTCCACGACCCCATCATTCCCCAGCACGGAATACTTCGCGACCACTCTCTGCGACTGCGTCAACTGGGCGTCGATCCTCGGCAACTGATCGACAGGCGTGGCGATCTTGAGGCACGACACGTGCGCGTTCAGCAGCTGCTCGTACAGCGGGTGGCTCAAAATCTCAGCTTTATGCCTCGTGCTCTCGTAATCGCCGCCGCTATCGTCGTCCTCGACCATCTCCTCCTCTCCTCCTCCTCCTCCTCCTCCGTCGTCGTTGTTGAAGGCGGAGGCGTCGTCGTTGTGGGTGGTGGACTCGGAGTCGAGCCGGAGGAAGTTCTGGGGGCGGAGGATTGAGGCGGAGAAGAACTTGTGCATACTGTCTCTGCTTTGGTGGTGGCTCTGGTCCGTGTAGTGGTGGAAGGGGACCTGTTCTTGCGGCATTTGATTGTGGTTGTACGCCATTTTTTCCGCTCTTTGGATGACCAAAGTCTTCCTGTTGTCACTGCAACGACAGCACAAACGCCATCGATGTGGCGATGTTTCGTTTCGCGGGAGGAGCAGCGAGCTATTGGAAAGTGACTCGATTTGAGAATGGGAAGAGTCTGTTTATAAGAAGGAACGAAGAAAAGGAACGAAGAAAAGTTTTTCTTCTTTTCCTCTGTTTTTTTAATGGACGGTGGGATTGGAGAACAGCTGTTGGACTTTTGTGCAGTGATCCAATTGGCGATTGTGAGCTACGAGTCAAATGATAATTTTGGTGCCTAAGATTTTTTTTTATAAAAAGTGTGAATTATTATTTTTGACATCAACTTGTCATCGTGCAGAACATAAACATCTCTTGGATACTTACACATTAAGGAAAATGTGCAGCTGTAACAATCATAATTGCCATAAAATTTGTAAAGATTTAAGTACAAAGTGTGGTGATTTCGTAACAAGACCAATTGATGTTCGGTTCCTCATCCGAGCTTAATCGAGAAGCTAATTTTAGTTCGCGTGCAAGTTCGGTCCAAATTAAAGCTAGTATAGAAAATGTCTTCAATGACGTAAAAAATTGTTAAGCGGTAAATTAAGAGGGAATTGTAAGATACAAAACAATAATGTAATCATGTACCCAGGTAAAGAAAGAGGTACAAACTTTATGTCACTTTTTTAGAGTATACTAATTCAGTCATTTCACGCACGGGCTATTTTTGTTTTCACCTGTCTGTTTTTTTTAATGTATTTTCACTTTTGCTTTTCTTTTTATTTCCTTCTTTTTTCTAACATTTATAATACTGACACGAGGATCTTCTTTTTGGCATCTACCGGAACGCTTGCTTCCCCTTAAATCTAATGCCAAATGGGTCACTCGCTTCTCTTATTTTATTTTCTTCCTGAAAAAAGAAAAATTATTTATTCAAGTTATGGATAAGTGAGTAGGTCTCTTAAAATTTAATTATCATTTTGCTCATGTCCACATGTTGCGGATGTTTTCTATAAGGTGTGTGCACATATTCCATCTAAGTAAGTCCTGAAACAGTTACTCCTGCAGTCTCGTTCGGATCTCGAGATCCCTCAAATATAAGAAAACTAGAGAGAATTTTCCACCATTGAAAAAGAAAAAGATATGGCGGTAATAAAAAGCGCAATGCGTGCGATCACCGGTGCATTAAAATAAGAAACGCATCATTGAAATCGATCGCCACCGCAAACGGACAGGCCACGAAAGCCTTGTGCTTGTTTTGAAATTTAATTACCATTTTGCTCATGTCCAGATGTTGCGAATGTTTTGTATTTGTCCATAAGGTGTGTATATCAAAAGTCATATTAAAAAATTATATATATTTTTTATTTTGGGAGTTAAAACATCCAATTATTTTTAAATTTTTTAGATTAATATAATGAAAAATCCTAAACTAGTACATCTATGACAAATTTACCCTAAATTATTTTTTTGACAACGAAAAATCTCAAACCGATATAATTGTGACAAATTTACCCTAAACTATTTTTTTTATCACCAAAAATTCTAAATTGGTACATCTGTGATAGATTTACCATAAATTAATTTTTTTATTATGAAAAATCTCAAATTGATATACATGTGACAAATTTACTCTCCGTTAAATTGTGTTACTACCATGGAGAATTTGAATTTGATATACATATAACAAATAGAGAGTGAAAATCTTAAGTTGATACATCCGTCAATTGCAACGTGTCATAAATTTTATATTTTTATGGTTAATTTAATGAAAATTAACAGAACGTAAATTTGTCATAGATGTATCATTTTGGAGAAAAAATGTCACAAGCGTACAAGTTTAGATTTTTTGTAATTAAAAAATAAATTAAAATTAATTTATTATATGCGTATAAATTTGAGATTTTATTGATATTAATACTTTTTTTTAATCTTTTTCTCTTATTTCTCGATCATGTCATCGACCGTCAGTAACGTGGCCATGCATCCAAGGAAGCAGACGCTGACGGTCCTGCTCTGCCACTTCCCCTCCCGACCCGGTTCGCTCTCTCTATGGACCACAGCACCAGACGACAGCTATGCTCCGACCGGTACGAATGACGCGTGGCTCTCCCCAGTTTCATGGGACCACCGATGGGCGGCCCCCACGGGACAGCAGCATTCGGCGGCTGACAGTTGTCCAATTCACGCGCCTGCCCACTGCACGGATCTTGGTCCCCCCGCCCCCCCGCCTGTGCGTGCGTGCGTGCGTGCGTGCCTGCGTGATGGACGCATGTATTGGGTTTCCATCTCTAACATTGGTTTACGCAGCATGACAAATAAGCTGCATGAGGTAATAAATCTGGAAAATAACGCTAATGATCTTTGAAATTTGCTCAAATATGTAATGGGGATCCCTTCTTTATCATAATATTCAATATAATCTTTAAATTTTTAATGTATTCAATATGATTCCTAAACTATTTAATATAATCATTAAACTATACGAAAATGTTCAATACTGTCAAGAACTATATTTCGACAATAAGAAATAGAAGGACTACGTTAAATATTTTTATAAGTTCAATGACGAAATTATGCTTAATAAATAAATTTAAAAGTTCATGGATCACATTGCACATTAGACTAAAGTTATGGACCACGATGCATATTAAATCAAAGTTCAGGGATCATTTCTATCATTTTATCTAATAAATCAAGAAAATGATGTGCATAAAGCATAAAATTCTGGCTCAATGTGCAATGTCATTTTTGTAATTTAATTCATCAATGTGGTACTTGAATTATTCATAAATGCCCAATCTAGCTTATAAATTTTTAATTTGTTCAATCAAGTTGCTCAATTTTTTTCTTAATAAAGTGAAATCAGTCCTTTGATACTATTCATAATTTTTCATAGTCACGCTACTATCCATATTATAGAATATTTTTTTTTGTTTTAATCTATTTCCTAAATCAAAAAAAAAATGACTACCTTCTTTTTCCTTTTCTTTTATATATATATATATATATATATAGCTTATAATCTATACAATAATACAAGTAAAGCCTCATTAAGAGTTGTATCAGGTCGATAGTCTTGCTATTTTAATTTCTTGATTTACGTTTAATTGAGAAAAAAAAATTAAAATGAGGAGCTTACATGACCTCATCTGTGATGCAGTAGGATAGTGACGATATGAGGATACTAATCGTGAAAACAAAAAAGTTTAATAAAATATTTAGATTAATATAAGTAGGAGAAATATATCGACAAATCAATATCCTCATCAAGTAATCTCATGGAAACAATTACTTTTAAAAGAAAAAAAAAATATGAATCCGATATGACTCTACGAAAAAGGTAAAAATGTAAAGAAAATGAATTGAAATGAAAAGACGGTATTCTGAAATTCGGATAATGGTGTAATTATGAAAATCATGAAATAAATTGAAAGTGTTAGAGACTATTGAACATTTAGGAATAGTTTAGGGATTACAATAAATGAATTAAAAGTTTAAAGATGGCATTGTATGTTGCACTAAAATTTAATAATTATTCGTTTTGTTTTCTCTGATTTCATTTGGCACAATCGAACCAAAATGCCTCTCACGATCATTAATAGAATATGTTCCTCTTGAAAAGAATAGTCTATATCGATGTGAAATTCGATTTGCGATAACTGATAGGGATTTGCAAGTGGTTAACTTTTAACAGTCTATATTAAACGTTCCAATTTGAACACCGATCCCTCTTAAGTTACAACGAAATAATACGAATTCCGAATTTCGCCCTACTTTCGTTACCAGCCTATCGTATATTAGCATCGGCTACGGATTGCGAACCGGCGATGTTAACGTCGGCTATGATCGCACGGTAATGCTCGTCGATGATACCGGTGGATGACAATCAGTGAACGTCTGCTCGCGGGAGCGGGCAATGGATGCGATCGCGATGGATCGATCAGTGGTCCCTCTCCACATTGGGTTCTCATCTTACTTTTCTTGCACGATGAGCACGAATCGAAATCATGTTGGGGTCCTGAGGCTGAGGCGATGCTTTTTGATGGTCCCCCTCCTCTCCAAATCCCGAGTCCTTTCCTCATATGCGTGCTCAAGTCGCCTTCACCAACCCCACCCTCCCTCCCCCATCGCTCGTTTTCCCCTGGAGGCCAGCATCTTCTCCTTGGGCCTCTCTTCTCTTAACTTCCTTCTCTCGAATTCTTCACACGGCAGCTCGTATGGCTTTGTCTAGGAAGTGAGATTAGGCGTGTGAACTGGATCGGTTCTGCCTAGAAATCGGATTGGACCACCTGAAAAAGCAGATCCAAGAATCGGTTCCAGATTTTCGAAATTGGTTGGAAAATGTCCGGCTCCCGATTTTGAGTGAATATCCCAACCCGAGAACCAAACCGCACCGGACAGGTTATGGAACTGGTTTCATGACTTCAAAAGCTAAATCATAATGTGTTTTTTCCCCTAATATCTAACCTTGGCAATCACGACTCCGCAACGGGGTACGCCTTTTCTCCTATGGATTGTTGCTTTTGACGTATAATGTTTTTTATTGTTCATCTTTTACTTTGTAAATTCCTTTCATTATTGCTTATATTATTTTACTGAAAAAATAACGAGAAAAGGAATAAAAGTAAAACTGGTTATCGGGTAGACTTTGAAAATCGGACCAAAAAATTATTGGGAGTGTGATTCTCAACCCCCATCGGAAGGAAGCACGGGGGTTCTTCTCTCGATGAGCAGACGGGTGTCGTAGGATGTCATAGGGGAAGCGCCCTCGTGCTGCTTTTATAGTCGTGTATTAATTTTTGTTTCTCGTTTTTATGTTTTATTTCGTTATAGTTGTGCTTCAATCCTAACAAAAAGAAGGACATCCTCTAAAACAGGTTCCGGGGCAAACATAGTGTGTTCCATATTTTAAAAATAGAGAACCTACGTACTATGGTATGATAAGTTTCAGGTTTTAGGATTAAAACCTGCCCACCTTGAAACCGATCACCCCTAAAGTGAGCTAATGATCTAGCTTCTTCTTTTCATGTCAAAGTCCTACCATCCACGGAACTTCGATGCCGAAATTCCGCTGTAGAATGACGTCTAGGGGCTCACGCATCGCCCCCGAACACGGACATGGCGGCAAGAATGGTTGCATCGATCTTTCGAACGACAAGTCAGGTATCCCAGTTTCTCTTGAGATTGTTTTCCAGTCCGAGTGTTCCAATCCGACTGTCCTCGAGTTCTTCTCCAAAGTGGACCCTTTCGAGCGTGAGACTCCAGGTTCAAACCAATCCCCACACGAAGATGAAGCTGTACTGATCCCACCAGTCTTTGACCTTCCGAACGTGGGCGACTCAAATGACCCGAGCTCAAAATATTTTGTTGGCTTTTGGCTGACAAGGACTTCTTTCTCTCACCACTGCTCACTAGTTACTGTTTTCATCTACTCAGAACGAACCGGACAGTTGTGCCAAATTGGATGAGCACTGAATGAAATATTCTTGAGTGAGACAATTTTACTTTTGATTTGTGCTCTTTCATGGTGCTAGATTTCTGAAAAAATCCGATTTTTCGGTGTTGTATTGCTAATTTGTTGAGATTCGTATGAAATTACAAACTTTTTTTTTTTTTTTATCATTTATTAACTTTTATTTGTCTTTCCCGTTAATGCCTTAAATTTACAAATCCGACATGAATAATCAATGTTTGTCTTTCCTTGGAAAATGTGAGAGATCGTAGGTTGATGTTTTGTTGGAATCGGAAGCGAAAACTTTCGGAGTGTAATCAAAACCTTGATCCATTTTACACGTTGTCTTTCAATAAATCCGATTAGGAACTACGAACTCTCTCATTGTACCAAGAGTGCACGTCGTCCTATAAAATGTATTAACCACAGCGCAATGACCGACAATTCGTCTTCGATATAGAAAGGCAGGGATTTTTGCTCAGCTTCCAAACGACGGTTCAGCATCTCCAGAGCCAGAAAATAATAGAGTTTTCTTTCCGTTGTGTCCTGTTGGTGTGGAATTGATAAGCTTCATTGGCATAATTATACCCGCGGAACAGTGCGTGCCACATGCAGGTTGCAGCTTCGAAAACGACATGACAGATGTGGGAATTCAAATTCGATCTATCTGCTTCATTTGGTGGACCAACTTTTGACATTCTACATTGCGATCAAGGGTTTCTATCTTGCAACAGAAGTAAAAACATTGTAGGTTTTCAAGCAAAAGGAAATCTCTTACGGTTCACGCAAGGTCTCAAAAATATCCTTTCTTGATTCGATACATGAACGAAGGTAATTTCATATATATGCATGTGTGTGTGTGTGTATATATATATATATATATTTTGTCAAATAGCGAATCGTATTTAACAAACAGCACGAAAAATTTTCTTTCAATTGAATGACGCGAAGGGAGACGTCGAAATCTATCAATCTTGAAAGGGACTGAAGAGTGGAATCTTCAGTCCTCTTATCATTGTACCTTGTTTCTGCTGAGGTTTAATTTACTGTAAAGGGCAGATGGTGATTTCAATTGAATCTCCTGCCAAACATTTGCAGACCCACACACCTTCTTATCTTTGGCTTTCCTTCTTTTTTCTTCCCCCTTGCAAAAGTCAAATTGCCCTTTATTTTTCCTACTGATGTTGACCCCTGCAATGCAGCAATTTTTTTATTAAAAAAAAAAAATCTTGAGACAAGCTTCTTCTTTTGCTGCAGTAATTTGGTGCTTGAAGATAGTGGTCCCTTGTTGCTTTTTTCTTCCTGGTGATTTCTTCATCAAGGACAATTTTGTTTTATTGGTCTAATCAAGGACTAGTTCGGAATTCAGAAAAATGCATTGGACTAGCAGCAATTTCTTTTATAAAAATGAGAAAAAAAATCAGACGATATTCAAATTCAATCAATTAGGCACCCCATTTTCCCTGCAAAATCATAGGATGCTTGGCGTTGTTGACCAAACAAAATTCCCATTTCCTCGACGTGTGATGTGACGTTTGGGCATGCAAGTAGGTGATCCATCAGCTGACATGAACATGGATCTTACACAGATTTGCCCAGTTGTCTCGACCAGAAGAGATGTCCATTTCCTTCCATGCTCGAGATGTGTGCGCTTTAATTTGTCTTTGATGGTTTAGATTTTCAGAATTTATTTTGACAGTAGCTGCTCGATGTACTCAGGATACCCAAAATCGTACCAAACTCTTCAACGTTGTTTTCGCCATTTTGACGTTTGTTTCTCTAACGAATCTCCAGCAAAGAGCAAGATGATGCCTAACTTTCTTGATGAAGACTGCTTAATGAATTTCACAATATCAATTTGAAATGTCAGTGGGATCTTTCGGGGACAAATACTAGTAATGTTTTTTGGGCCTTTTAAGATTTTCCATATTATTGTGAAACTCTACGGCTGCATTTGCATTTGGTCATCGAGACTCGAATTGAGATATGTTAGGATAAATGAGATATGAAATCTTTTAAATACCATCTAGATTATAGAAATATCCTCTCATGTATTCGGTGCAACCTAAAACAGGATTTGAAATCTTTGAAAATCTTCAACATAAGAAATATCACATAATCTGTAACAAGCATTCTCAAGCTTCCCACAATCGTCGATTCTATTCTCAGCAGTCTGTCCCCCACATTTCAAATGCTTAGTTCTCTATCTCTCAGGAAAATTATCGAACACCTGGTGAGTGTGGACTAGAAGGTGGAACGGATGTGGCGAGGGGGAGAGCATGATGGAGGAGGTCGAGCTACAGAGGAAATGGAGAAGATCGACCTCTTCCATTAAGCAAACTTCAGAACTAAAGGCGAGGAGGATATCTCTTTGGTGTTTGATCAAACAATTGGTGAGCGCCTAGTTCTGAGTCGACCAAGAGAGAGACCGACAAAAAAAAAAAAAGGTGGCCGCCAAGACTGAGTTCTCGGAGGTGAAGTAGAGAGAGGTATCGACAGATGATTAATTGATGGTGAAAAAACTGGAAAACCTATTGAGAAGGAGAGGGAGCGACGTATGAGGTGGTAAGCCCCAACCTTCCAAGTGAGCCGTGAGCAAGGGCACCCACAACATACTCGAGGACGCCGAAGGGAGGGACGGTCATGGTGGATGGCCGCCGGAGTGGCGGTGGTATGCCGCTGGTGATAAACGCCAAGGACGATAAGTCTCTCCGGTCAGGTTTTCTGAAATGTGAAAATTGTTAAGTTAATTTTCAAAATTTTATATCAAGTTTATCCTACCACCTGTGCCGGATTTCTTATCCGGCATTTTAATGGATCCGGATTTATTCGGTCCATTGTATAAGATAATTCGTTGTTCTATCCGGACTCAAGTCCTGACTACCAAACGCAGCAGGGTATAGGAAGTCTTTGAGATAAGTTTTGCCTAAAAATTTGTAATCATATAAATGAAATTGACCGTAGGTTTTTTATATTATTATTGAAAAGAAAATAGTATTTGATACTAAAGGCCTCGAAAAAGAGGGTGCCTTCGTTCGCGCAACCCGAATCAAGGTGACATCGGTGTCGCGTGAGGATGTTGCGCGACAAGGTGATAGGCAATCGAGGTCGCGCAACGTGGAGCAGATCTAAGCTCGCCTGAGCCCTTACGTCAATGCCCGTGTCTATTCTTGCGAAGACGAGGGTAAAACTAAAATTTAATAGTTTAATTATGACAAAGTTGGAAGAAAAAAAGTCATTATCCCTTAGTTTCATTCCAAAATGCTAAAGCCCAAAAAAGGGGAGACTTATCTTGAGCTTTATGTATATGCAAATCAAAACTTTGCACCAAACGACGAAAAATTATCGAAAAAAGTCATAAATATATTTCAATTATGTTAATTCAATCGTAAAATTTTTGCATTTATGCTAATTTAGACCTAAATCTTTTGGATTTGTGCCAATTCAGTTCTAAACCTTTTTACATCTGTGCCAATTGACCAACTTTAACCGTCCGACGCTGACGTGAGCGTCTATCAGTGCTGATGTGGATGTCAGCATTGATGCAAATAATTTTCAATAATATTATGATATTTTTTCCTATTTTCTTTTCTCTCTTTTTGTTTCCTTTTCTTGCTTCCTCTGGTCACCTGCGACTGGCTAGACCAACGAGGGCGAGGTGATCTCGCCATGGCTGGGGGAGCTTGGGACAAAGAGAGGGAGGGTTTTGGAAGAAACCAAAATCCTCCATAGTAAGGCTTGCAGTGCCATTGCAAGCATTGCAAGGCGAGGTCTCGGTCTCGCCCAGCGATGACAAGGCTTAGCCTGATCAACGTTGCCCTCGCCGGCTCTGACCTCTAGTCGGTCGCCAATCCAGTGAATTGGTTGGAGGAAGGAGGAGAAGAAATAAAAATGAAAAGAAAGAAAAGAGAAAAAGGAAAAAATAAAGTAAAAATCATTCGAAAACTATTAAATTATTTTTAAAAATTATCCAATGTCATGCACCAGTATTCACATCAGTGCTGGCAGGCCAAAATTAACTGAAAGAACCGAATTGAACAAATGTAAAATATCTAAGACTGAATTGACAAAAAAAATATTTATTATTGAATTGACACAATTGCAGTGGATTTATTATTTTTTTGGTAATTTTTCCCACCAAAATCCCTTGAAATTGTATTGTCAAACACCAAAATATTTACTTAAGGCCTTGAAGGCCCAAATCTGCCTGGAAATGCTAAAGCTGAACTAGTTGACGACTAAATTTTCCGTTTGCCGTACCAATGGGTAAGATCTTCGCGAGAGGAGAGAAATATGCGGGGGGATTAATAACTTGACCCCTCCAATGCAAGACTCCATTGAGGTAGGTTTTCAATACAGCATCAAAATCCATCTACCATTCAAACTGATGGAGTGTTTAGCTCATGAATAGCATCTTCATGAGCATAATAATCATTTTCTTTTTAATCTTCTATTTGCATAAATAATTGATGACCTTGGACATGGATTGAGCAGTGTTTGATTCAGTTTTTTCAATGGACTTTGGATGGAAAAAATTGGGGGTGTTAGGCAAATTTTTTGGGACCACTTTGGCCAAATGTTGACATTGGCAAAGTCGAAAGTCATTTCCGAATACTTACCCAAAAAAAATGTCATTTCCTAGGATTAATGTTTTTCTTCCAAAACTACCCCTACTAAATTCTTGCTTTCTTGGGTTTTGCCCTTGTCAGAACTGTTCATTTTCTCCACGTATATTACCAATGAACCTTCGTTCAGAGTTGTGTGAGGTTGGCTGACAGCCACTGATGGTCGCGACAATCATGCGACCTCGGCTTTGGGAGGTTGTGGTTTGCGTGACCCCTTGCAAAGGTCATGTGGCCCTTGACGGGGATCACTTGAGGTCGGGTGACCTCATACGATGGCCATAAGCACTAGATTTGAGCCACTCACTCGAGCTGGTGAAGAGTTTGAGATCTTTTATTTATTTTAAAAAATAAAAGTTTTTTACAAGAAGAATTCTTCCATACACTATTTAACCCAAAATTGCTTTATAATCGACTTAAAACACAATTTGAATTTTGAAAAACCCCTTTAACTTAAAGTCTTTTATATTTTCCCAAGAACTTTTCCCAAAAGCAAATCAAACGCAACCTTAATAGCGAAATGTCATTTGGTCTAGGCCCAAAATGGGCTCAGCCCAGCCCTTGCTTGACTAAGCCCACCAATGATAAGTCTATGGAGAATTCAAGGAGGGCATGTACTTGATGTGCTAAATCCAAATTATTCCTGAAGTTCGGTTTGAGATGACTGCAATTAAAATAGTAGATTTCAGGCATAATTTTGGCTAGGCTATGACTTAAGTTCCAGCAAAATGGCCCTACTCTTAAGGCACATCAACCTCAACTCTTTCTTAGTCAGTTTCAGCAAATATACTACATACTCTCTCTCTCTCTCTCTCTCTCTCTCTCTCTATATATATATATATGTTTTATGGAATTGTTGTTTTACGTTTAAATCTATAGTTAAGGCACATGAAAGCTTTCTCTTCTTTTCTTTCCAATTTCAACCTGAAAATATGAATTCTTTTGCATAAATTTACGGACTTGTAAAATTATAAGATGCAAAACACACACTCGAGCTTCTAACCGCTAAACGCAGACGACTTGATCTTGGGCTTCCTCGTGGGTGACGGACACGGACGAGGAGATCAAGAACGACTGGAACACGAAAGTGGGAATCACAACACAGAGCCTGGCTTTGTGAAAGTCTCTGCTTTTGGATGATGGGCCGGCCAATCTTCGTGGGAAGAAGTCCTTTGGTCTTCCTTCATTGCTTAAGACACAAGAAAAGACTGTCTTGCCTGTATCGCGTCGCTTCGAAGCTTTTCCTAGTGGGAAAATGCATGAAATGGAGAACGATTTTCCTTTTTGACTTTTTCGAAAGTTTTTCTCACCTCCCCTTTCTCAGGGAAAAAGAAAACAACGGGTCTGTCTTTTTCCAGGTAGTAGCTGTGCCAGGTTCGTGTCTCGTTCTTATCTCAGAAAAAAAAGTTGCGTACTTTTTCCGTTGTTATTAGCTATGAGAGGGTACTTCGTGCATGCCGCGCATGATCTGAAGTTGCATGTTGGATGAGAATGGTTCTCCTTTCACTTTTTATGTCTGCTTTTGCCTGGAGAATTAGTTCAATCGGTAGCGAAATTTCCGATTTTGCTGCTTCTTTTGAAATTCTTGCCACTGGATTGTGAAAATGACATTTTTTAGGTGATAACCGGATCATTACGGCGGAACAAAATTAGGGGAGAGGATATATATATATATATATATATATATATATATATATATATATATATATATATATATATATATTTTTAATGACCGAGCTGTCCGGGCCAGTTTGCGCGCACCTCAACTATTCTTTGGAGGACTAGCACGACAATCACCAGCCGCGACCCCCACTTGAGAGGGGAGATGATATGTTTTAGCTGTCTCAAAAGAAGAAAAATAACATGTTTTTTTTTTTTTGTTGCTGCTGGTCACTAGATGTCGTGCAATTCTTTTCGTGGAGTATAAATTGATCAAAAGTGGAACTTAAGTGGGAGCACAAACTTTGGCTGGTGATTTCTTATGAAAGTTGAAGTCTTTCCACAGTTATTATTTCATGCTGCGGTTTTTGCTTTTCTAGCTCATTAAAATTTTGGCACTTCCAATGGGCTGTATACATTGGAGAGTTGAGATTTCTATTCTACAGTGTGCTGGGAAGCAAGAGTTTGTTTTGGTGAATTTGTGGCACATTATGTGGAAAATGTGGAGGTTGAGTCCGTGCACGTTTGTGCGTTTTCTTGATTTAATCGACGGTGTAAATTCACTTAACTGAAGTGACATACAGTGGACAAAAGTTAACAACCTGAATTGCAATCTGTGCATTTTCTTGATCTTATCAACGATACATATAAATGTCAGGTATGTTGTAGGTTTTATATGTGATGTGTGGAGACATTTTGGTGCTCTGTCATCAAAGCATCCAAACAATCAACTGCAAATCTTCTGAATGTAGACATTTTCATGCTCCAAAGCAAAAGAAAGCACCAGATTGAAGAATACCGACCTCAAAGTTTTTTTTTTTCAATTTGACTTTCAAAAGAAAGGAGGAGATTTCCCACATAAACGCTGAAGGATGGGCAGTATTAATAGCTGAACTGGTGCTTTTGATCTGATAGTGTTTTTAGTTCATGAGGAGATGTTAGTGGTTATAAAGAATAGTCCCGTGGGCACACAAGCAAAGGCATAATCACCCCTTACCGAACTCTAACTCTTCACCTTCTCCTTCAACTGGCCAGGTGGATCCAATAGTTGTTCCAAAGGTCAAGTGAAGTCACAATAGGGCCGAATACCAACGGACATAAGAAGGAGAAAAATATATACTTAGTTCCTAGCCTATGCTTTTGTAGATTTGTGCTCCACATATTCTGCTCCAGATTTCCCATTTGATTGCTGCGAAATGGCTGCTTCATTGGGCTGTCCACCATTAATTGACAAGCTGCTAAATAAGTGCAAAGACTGAGAAGAAACTTCGGAGGCTGTCATCGACAAACAATGATCTCTCCTTGATTCTTGCCTAGGGAATGAAACATTACCATGCATATTACAAGCACTTGGATGAGTGCTCTTTATCTTGTGCAGTGCACATCCACAATTGCGATGGTATGGTCTCCGTTCTATCTCCAAGTCATTCAATGACAGAGTTCCATCAAGGACATAACGAAGCATCATCTTGGCTGCTATGGTGGCCATTCTCTTCTCTGTCTCCCCTTTCTTACGTGCTTGTGGATGATGCAATTCTCGATCTCTTCTAGTAGTTGAAGTTTTTGCAGCTTTCAAGATTGCTCATATAGAGCTAGAAATCAGTGTATGTTAGGAAATGTAGGTGTTCTCTAGAGAGAAAACTTTGTGTTGGCGAATTCTAAATCCTTTTTTTTTCCATGGCGTCTTGTCAAAGTAGTTAACTATAACGGACTTCCCTAGGGATGTTTTGATTCAATCAGAACGTTCAGAGAGAGATAGAGACTGAGAGGATTGGCTCTGATTGCTGAAAACTTAAATTGTCCTTTTGGAAGTCGGCTTTGGCAGCATACATTCCTAGGGAAAAATTGTCTCTTTGACTAGTTTGTTTCGAACGGAGTCCTAGAAATAATGTCGTTTTGTTCTTTTTGTGGGCTTTTCCCATGGTTGTAAACGTTGGAGTGTCATTTTCTTTTGGATCTACTTGCGAATAAGACTTGTTCTATAGTCAATTGTGGCTTTGGAGCGAGAGTTGCGTGCAAATCATATGTCAGTCAATCATGTTCTTTTGGATTTCTTTTATATGCCCAATGTATGATAAGGTAAAGAGTCCAGGATACTAATCAACTCTGCAGAGTGAATTTCCTTGGCCAATCCTTAGCTTCTTAAAGAAGCTAAAGAGTCTAAGCTGGTGGGACGCATGAGGATATGGATTTGGAATATATGTACTTTGCAAAGTTATGTTGGCAAAACTCTCGAAATCTTTCATGCGTATGATGGAATTTCTTTTAGTAATACTTTTAATTTCCTCGTGGAGGGGTTAACTTCTCATGGTAGAATGAGTTTCTAGCGAATGGTGGAGAGCAGAGAGTCCTAGGAATTTTGATTTTTAGTGGAGCGTATGGTGGAGAGCAGATAGCCCTAGGAGTTATGGGAGCCTTGGCTAGCTGGCTGTAGGCATTGAGGATGTCGTTTTCTAGGGACTAGTTTCCTCAGCATTGATTGCTCCAAATAGAAGTTTTTCTTTGACTAATTTATCAAAATCTGATCGTTAACAACTATTTTTCCTTTTTTCGTGATGGTAGCGGAATTTTATATGCTTGTCAATTAGGAATAACAAAATGAGAAAAGAGCAATTTCCTAGTAACTGCGGTTGTCAATGTCGAATGTCTTGTTATTCTGCACTATGTTTCCCTCTATAGTATCCATATATTTATGCTTTTCCTTGTAGAATTATGGACCGTTCCTTTACCTCCTTTTATCCTATGCCCCTTTGTGCCAAGGAAAATGCTTACTCTAGTTAGCTCTTGAAAAAATGTAGTCCTTTTCCTTCAGTAATGGGGCTATAGAAGAGCATCACCTTAAGTAGTGTAAATATTCCAGGATCTTTAAGAGAGGCTTTATCTATGGAGTACTGTGAGACACCCAAAACCTAATTACCTTATTTAAGACTCACCTACTAACTGTTGAATTCTCCTGATTTTTATGTCTTGATTATTGGAAACAACTGTAATTAATTAGTTAGGATATGATTTTCTAGTATCTCATAAATTTGTGCGATTTCAGTAGCTGTATTTTTTCAGATATGTTTTTTCCTTAGCTTGTATTCAATGTAGTTCTATAAAAAGCTTTGTAATAGTCGTACAAAATGCAATGAGAAACATCACAATTCTTATCTCTAAATTCTTCATGGTATCGGAGTTTTAGGCTTTTTTTTTCCTTGGGATAGTGTTGCCTTGCAACCTTCATCGCTGCAATAATCTTCCAATCACAGCCTTCATTGTTGGTTCTGTAGCCTTCATTGCTGCAATAATCTTTCACACAACTTTCAATCACAGCCTTCTTTGATGGATTATTTTTGTGCTTACACATCTGATCACAATCGTCATTATATTTTTCCCACTTCAAGCTTGTCACACTTTTTTGCCCTAAAATATCATTCACTTGAAGCCTTTGTTGCTTCTATTTTGCTGTCCCTTTAAAGTGCTTTCTCTGTTTATTTCTGTGTTTGGAAATATCCATGTCCGAGAAAAAAAACTCAAGGTGAGGAGACCAATACCAATCATTCTGGAGATCTACAAAATTTGAGGGCGACACATAGGCTAAATGAGAAGTGTTAGAATATATAAATATTAAACCACGCCTTCTTTTAATAGCTTAACCTTTTAGAGCAGTTGGTTGTGGTATTACAAAATCTTACATGGTATCAGAATCCAAGTTGCCAACAAGTCTGGACCCAATAGTCATTCGGTAGAGATACAAGTTGTCGCTTCCTCCGACCCATGGTCCGATGTGTGAGGGGGAGATTGTTGGGGTTGTCTCGCATCTGTTATGGAAGGGGCTGGTGGTCAGTTTATAAGTGTGAGGGAAAGCCTCAGCCTTTGAGCTAGCTTTTGGGTTGAGATAAGCTCAAGACCACTCAACACTGGTAGCAGAGCTCAAGTTACCAACAAATCTGGACCCAACAGTCACTCGGTAGAGATATGGGTTGTTGCTTCCTCCGACCCATGGCTCGATGTGTGAGGGGGGAGATTGTTGAGGTTGTCCTACATCGGTTATGGAAGGGGCTGGTGATCGGTTTATAAATGTGAGAGAAAGACTTAACCTTTGAGCTAACTTTTGGGTTAAGAGAGGCCCAAGACCACCAAACACAAAATATAAATAAGAAAAAAAACCAGATTAAGCATGAGGGGGAGTGTTAGAATATATAAATATTAAACCACACATTCTTCTAATAGCTTAAACTTTTAGAGCAGTTGGTTGTGGTCTTATAAAATCTTACAAGAATAATTATCTCAAATGGTGACAGTTCATAAAGACCTACCTGAAGGGTAAAGGAAGACTCAACCACCTCCTTGGAACAAGTCCAAAACTAGAAGATCCCACGTTCAATGCATGGGATGAAGCAGATTCCATGATCATGTCATGGCTATGGGATTCAATGAATCCAGCCATAAGTGATACATGTATGTTTCTCAAGACTGCAAAGGAGATTTGAGATTCTATTTGCAAGACTTATTCAAAGGCTCGAGATGCAACACAAGTGTATGAAACCAAGGTAAAGGCAAGTGCACAAGGAAGCAAAACCGTGGCGAAATATGCCAATTTCCTTCAAAATCTATGGCAAGAACTCGATCATTATCGAGTATTTGAGATGAATTGTGTGGATGATGCTTGAACTTTGAAGACCTTCATTGAAAAGGATCAAGTATATGAATTCCTAGCTGGTCTTAATCCTGAGTTTGATCGAGTCAATATTCAAATACCTGGAAAGGAAGAAACCCCTTCCTTGGAAGAGATAATCTCTTTAATTCGGACAGAAGAAAGCCGAAGGGGAATAATGCTAGAGCCTCAAGCTGCAAAAGGCTCACATTAATAACTCATAATGCGTCAACACAAGAAAGAGGAAGAATGGATGCCGCAAAGCCTACATGGAGGGATCGCTAAGATAGTATGTGGTTTACCCACTGTAAGAAGCCAAAGCATACAAAAGAGCGTTGCTAGAAACTGAATGGCAAACCAACAACCTCAAGCCGAGAGTGGGGAAATAGAGGAGGACAGTCAAGGCCTAAAGCTCATCTTATTGAACAAACCAGCAAGCAAATCGGTAATAGTAAAGTGCAGGACAAAGAATCCTTCAACAGTGAGGAGATAGAAAGAATTAGAGGCCTTCTAGGGTCTCTTGAAAAGCCTCTTGGTGCATGTTCTTTGCCACTCTCAGGTAATTCTTCGTTTTCTTTTGGTTTAAATGCCTCAGAAACTCTTTCTAGTGAAGTTTGGATGATAGACTCAGGTGTTATTGATCAAATGGCTCACACTTCACATTTTTTTAGTACTTATACCCCATGTCCAAGCAATAGAAAGATAGTGGTGGCAAACAGTTCTCTAGCAACTATTGTAGGAATTAGTGATAACCATATTACGCCCATTCTCACTCTCAAAGGTGTCCTCCATGTGCTAAAACTATAAGCCAATCTCGTCTCTATACAAAAGCTCACAAAATACCTCAAATGTCATGTAATTTTTTACCCTACCTACTGTGTATTGAAAAATATTAGTTAGTTGTGAGGGTAAAATAGTAATAAGGGTCAATGGGGGGGTGTGTGTGTGTATATTCATATTATTATTCAATGCAAGAAATATCAAATCTTTCTGCATGGTATCAAAGCTTAAAACCTAAATATTACCCACCGCCGTTAATCACCCACCACCATTAATCACTCACCATCGCCCTCCACCACTGTCGTCGACCACTGTGAACTATCGTCGTCGATGACCGAGGTCGCCCAAGCCAGGCAAAGCCAGATTTGGCATTGTCCGGTGTTGGCTAGGCCGACGAGTTCGGATCCGACATCGTCCAGCGTCGGCTAGCCTAGGGAAGCCTAGGCCCATTGTCGCCGGCGTCGGCTAGAATAGGGAAGCCCAGACTTGTCGTCTCCTAGCTTGACGAGTTTGGTATATGGGGCCTTTTGATGCTGCTTCGCTTGGTTTTCGACGCTCGTTCTTGCTTTGCTCCTTCTGACACTGCTTCGCTCTTGAATGCTCTTTGTTGCCTTGCTCACCTTCAATCTTCGCATCTCTCCGTAGCAATTGAAGATCAAGGAAGCAGTTGGTTTACTGAGACCTCACTTGACTACTTTGATTAGCGCCGTCGATGCAATTCAAGGGTTGGAAGACATGAGGAAATCGATGTCTGGTCCAAGTCAACTTTTGTCTTCTTTGTGTGGGTATTGCAGCATGAACCTCTTTGATAGTGTTTTTTTCTCTTTCTCATGTTTCAGAATAAGAATAACCCCCCAGATCTCTCTCTCCTGAATTATCATTGTGAGCTCTCTGTAGTCGTAGTTTTCAATGTTCTCCTTTGGTGATACCAATATGAGTTCAGGTCTGGTGAATAACAGAAGTCTGATGAATAATACCATTTCTACTAGTGTGGCTGCATGGATTTTTTTTTAAACTTATGTGCTTGACAGCTCTTAGAGGCTTGACGTCAGTAGAGTGGAGTTACTTTAGGTTGAGAATTTTGTATGGCAGTTGATGCATTGGTTGCAGAAATGAATCTTAAGTTCTATCTAGAAAGAACATATGTTTGTGTTTTGGCTGGTAACTGTTGGGATTATTTTGGGGATGATCATTATGTTATAGACAATATTGGAAATGAAGTTGTGAGCTACTGTGGATTGAGCCCTATTTTCTGTTCAAGAAATTATAGTGTGACTGATTAATATATTATTTTCAAGTCTCAGTTACTCAATTACCGTGATGTTTTATTTTGTGTTTGGACTTGATCAAGTTCCTTATTCACTGATGGCTACTGGATCGAGTCTTGGATCCCCTTTTGGTCATCTTCAATTGACATATGTTAAGTTGGATGTCACAAATTATCCATCATGGTCTAGAGCTGTTGACGTCTACCTCACTGCCACCGAACAACTTGATTTTCTTATGTCTACGGCACTGGCACCATCTGAGAAAGAAAAATGCTATGATTCCCTTCTATTGAATAGCATGGATCCTAAGGTTAGTCCCCACTTTATTCGGTGTAAGATTGCTTAGGCGGTTTGGGAGAAATGTGTGTTGTTCTATTCTGGACAGAATAATATGACGCGAGTATGTGACACATGGGAAGCATTATTTGAAATTCAGCGTTGGGATCAATCTTTATATCATTATGCTCGGTTTACTACCCTTTTCCAACGATTGGATACTTATCTTTTTGCCTCGAAAGATCCAAATACTTTGGCCAAGCGACAAGAGGATCTGCGGACAATATTATATCTCAAGTCGTTGGGGCCCCAGCATTTGTTTCTTCGGAAACATATTACGTCACAGAGTTCATTTCCTATCGGATGAAGTCTTCTCTCAAGCTCTTCGTTCTACAGTCACTGAGAAAGTTTCATCCATGCCAACTTTGGGGACGAGCACCGTGCTTTCCCATGTTCCTCATGGACGTGGGAGTCATGGTCGAGGTTACCGAGCTCGTGGATGTGGCTTTGTTTATAGTGGTAGTCGTGGAGGTCGCGATGGAAGGGTCAGCACTCGCGGTGCCATTAGTTCTGAGAATAGTCGGAGTTCACGTTATTGTCATCATTGTCAAAGAGTTGGTCATACAGAAGTTTATTGTTATACTCTTCACCTAGAGTTCAAACCAACTCTTGTCGCCTATGCTGAAGTGGAGAATCTTGTTATTGAAATATATAAATATTAAATCACGCATTCTTTTAATAACTTAAACTTTTAAAGTAGTTGGTTGTGTGTCTCATAAAATCTTTTATGGTATCAGAGCATGGTATCACAGCCAGGAGGTTCTGAGTTCAAATCTTTCCAAGCTCCTATTTATCTTTCCAATGAATATGTCAACGTTTATTACTAGGCAAAAAAACCAGACTAAGTATGAGGGGAGTATTGAAATAAATAAATATTAAACAACGCATTATTCTAATAACTTGAGCTTTTAGAGCAGTTGGTTATGTGTCCCATAAAATCTTTTACCTGTTGTTCTTTCTTCACCGACTCTAGTTCGAGCACAGCACAAAGTACAGGTGATTCAGTTACATTGACACGTGCTGAGTATGATACATTGATTCGCTTTTAACAGATAACTAGAACTTCAGCTCCTACTGCTACTTTGGCACAAACTTCCAAAAGTAGTTTGTCTTCTTTGTTTTCTGTGACATTTGACTCTTGGGTCATAGACTTTAGAGCTACCAATCACATGACTGGTAACTTTAATCTACTATCTTCATTTAATTCTTTGTCTCCTTCATTATCAAATTCGGTTATATTAGCAAATGTCTCCCAATCTCAGGTTACTGGTACAAGAGTTGCTCATTTGACTCATTCTCTTTCTTTCTCATCTGTCGTTCACCTATCCCAATCTTCTTATAATTTGATTTATGTTGGTTCATTAACTAAATAATTGAATTGATTTGTAACATTTTCTGCTTTTCGCCGTATCTTTCAGGATCTGAGGATTGGACAAATGATTGGTGGAGGACATGAATCAAATGGCTTGTACTATCTTGACAAAAAGGTGTTGGCTGCCGCAACTATGAAACGTACATCTACTGATGTATATTGGATACATTGTCGAGCTGGTCATCCAGCAGCAAACATACTTCGGCGTCTATTTCTTGAGCTCGAGTTTGTGAGTTCTTTTCAGTGTGAAGCGTGTCAGCTTGGTAAACATCATAGAGCGTTTTTCCTTCCCGTATTCAGATTCCTGTGTCTAGTCTATTTGAGTTGGTTCATTCAGATGTATGGAGTACACGTTGTGTGTCTGATGTTTCTAGATTAAGATATTTTTTTACATTTATGGATGATTTTTCTCTACTGACTTGGTAATTCTTTGAAGAAAAGAATATGTATTCTCCTTCATTTGATTTGAGTAATTACAAGATGAATATATACAAGAATAGAAGACTTAAATTAGGTAAGAAACTTTTTTTGGTATATATCCTAATCAGCCCCTAATATCTGTTAGTAGCTAATTTACAATTAACAAGATCAAATCACATAATATCACAGAATATTCCTAATAATTATGGAGAATATAAGAGATTTTCCAACATTCCCCCTTAAGTTGATGAGTGAATACTTTTCATGCCCAGCTTGCTGATAATCTCCTGAAATCTCGACACTGGTAGGTCTTTGGTCACTACATCTGCTAGCTGATCTTTGCTAGGAGTGTATGGAGTACTTATCAAACCAGATTCAAGCTTCTCCTTTATAAAATGTTCGTCTACCTCAATATGCTTGGTTTGATCATGCGGAACTGAATTGTGTGCAATGTTAATTGCTGAATTATTATCACAATAGAGTCTTATATTTCCTTCGGTCCCAGTTTGAGGTCTTCAATGACAATCTTGAGCCAAAAAAGTTCACATATCCCATTCGTCATTGCCCTGAATTCGGCTTCAGCACTAGATCTAGCAACAACATTTTATTTTTTACTCATCCAAGTGATAAGATTTCCCCCTAGAAAAGTGCAATAGTTAGATGTGGACCTTCTATTTGTTGGTGACCCTACATAATCTGCATCAGTATAGGCTTCAAGATTCAGCTTGTCCCTCTTTTTAAATAAAATACCTTTTCCAGGAGTAGTTTTGAGGTAATGAAGAATTCGGTAGACAGCTTGCATGTGTTCTCCTTTAGGATCATGCATGAACTGACTAATAACTCCTACGACATAAGCTATGTCTGGCTAGCATAAGATAGATAAATAAGCCTTCCTACTAACCTTTGATATCTCCTTTTCTCAACTATACCACTCTCTCCATGTCCATTTATTTTATGGTTTGCATCAATGGGACTACTCACTGCCTTGCTATTGAGACATCCTGTTTCCTTGAGAAGATCAAGTATATACTTCCTTTGGGATATGAAAATACCTTTCTTAGGGTAGGCCACCTCGATACGAATGAAGTATCTCAACTTTTCAAGTCTTTTATCTCGAATTGTTAAGCAAGACTACTCTTAAGAGACTTTTGTTCACCTTCATCATTACCAGCCACAACTGTATCATCTACGTACACAAGTAGAGCTATGACCATACATTCATTTGAATGTTTGATGAATAGGGTGTGATCCCCTCTACTTTGCTTGTAACCCATCTCAAGAATTGCCTTAATGAACCTTCCAAACTGAAAGATTTGGTGTGACCACTTGCCAACTGCCCTAAAGCTTAAGCGGTTAGAAAAAGACGTAGTTTAATATTATATATGTTCCAACACTCCCCCTCACGTTTAGGCTGGTTTTTTGCCTAGTACTAAATGTTGACATATTCATTGGGGAGGCAAATAAGGGCTTTTAAAGATTTGAACTCAGGGCCTCCTGCTCTAATACCATGAAAGATTTGGTGGGACTACTTGCTAACTGCTCTAAAAGCTTAAGCTGTTAGAAGAAGACACTCTTATCACTATCTTCATTAGGAGTCTCTCCTTGAAGATAGTGGTAGGAAGAAGAAGAAAATGACTTGTTTTTATTAAAAGTGACATCCATAGAGATAAAAACTCGACGTGTTAAAGGGCCATAGCATTTGTAACCTTTTTGAGTATTAGAGTATCCAATAAAGACACACTTCAGAGCTCGGGAGTCGAGTTTGCTTCAGTTGTGATTATGAATATGCACAAATGTGACACAGCCAAAGACTCGAGGGCAAATGTGATATTTATGGAAAACATCGGGATAAAAAGTAGACAAAATCTGTAAGGGACTTTTATTTCCTAAGCTTTTGGAAGGAATCTGATTAATAAGATATGTTGAAGTTAAGATCTAAGACAGCTTCCCTAAAAAATGCTTTGGCATAAACATTTGAAAGAGGAGAGCCCAAGTAACATTTAGGAGGTGCCTTTTTTGCTCTTGGCGACTCCATTTTGTTGAGGGGTATCAACACAGGAAGAGTCATGAATAATACCCTGAGTTTGGAAAAAATGATCAATATACTGATTGAAATATTCCTTCCCATTATCAGATCTTAGTCTCCTAATTGACACCCCAAATTGAATGACTATTATTTTATGAAAGCTTTGGAATATAGATTGAACATTAAATTTGTCTTTAATAAGATATAGCCATGTAGTGCGAGTGCAATCATCGATAAAAGAGAAAAACAATCTAGCTTATGTAAAATTAGCAATTCTAGACGGACCCCACACATCAGTATGAATAAGAGAGAATAGTGTTGAAACTCTAGCATTATTATTCAAAGGAAATGAAACACGATGTTTTGCAATTCACAAACTTCACAATGAAGATTTTCATCAGCAACATCTTTGAAAATGGCAGGAAACATAGTCCTAAGAAGACTAAATGGTGGATGTCCTAGCCAAAAATGGTGAAGCCAAATATGAGATGAGTGAATAGGATAACAAGAGGTGTAAGAGGTACTATAACCCACAAGAGGCCAACCAGTTCTGCTCGAATCCTCAAGGTAGTAGAGCCCATTTCGTTCCTTACCAAATCCAATCGTCCTTCCTGTTTTCAGGTCTTGCAAAATACAGTGATCAATGGAGAAGAGCACCTTACAATTCAGATCTTTGATAAGTTGATTAATGGAAAGGAGGTTGGAGGACAACTTAGGAACATGAAGGACAGTATCAAGTTTAAGTGAGGGATAGAGTTATGATTTCTTGACCAGTAATGGTAGCATGAGATCCATCTGCTATGGTAATACTCCTATTTCCTGGTGATGGTTTATAAGTTTCGAATTTGGTGGGATCGTGTGTCATATGGTTGGTTGCTCCTGAATCAAGAATCCATGAATTAGGGTATCGAGAAGCTGTTGAGTTTTTGGAAATTAGATACGCACTTGATTGGACCAATGAACACATATTAGAAGACTTAGATAGGGAATCAAGGAGAGCCTTGATTTTACCAACTTCTTCTCTATTAAAAATCTCCTTACTGATACCTTACCCCCCAAAAAAAAAAATCTCCTTACTGACAGGTTTGTATTGATCCATAGGGGCAGCTTCGCCTTCACTCGTCATGTGTGTTTACGGCTATCTTTTAGCTCTGTTGTGCTCCTGCGTTCTTCCATGAAGCTTGAAAAAAATTTCTCTTGTATGACGAGGTTTTCTACAGGAGCTGCACCATAAGCCGTCACTGCCCATTGTCTTAATCGGATCTAGTCTCCTATTTTTATTAGGATTTTTTTCCTCCTTAATTGCTTTCATGGCGGATCTTTCGGTGTGCTGGTCTTCAAGCATTATAGTTTGTTGGCTTTCTTCTCCTCTTACAATAAAAAAAAATTCCTTCAAGGATGGCGGTAGCTTCTTTCCAAGAATTTGAACTCGGATATGATCATAGTTTGCATTTAGACATGCCTAAAACTCAAAAATCTCATCTCTCTCCATATGGTTTCGGAGAGTATTAGTGTCTTCAATACACCTAATCCGTATATTCAGATTGTGATCTATTTCAAGCTAGAGATCTCTCATGAGATTGTAGTATTCTATAACAGAACAGTTACCTTGTTTTGTGGTGAAACCTTTGTCTTGAGTTCATATATTACTGCTGCATCTTGAACTTTTGAATAAGACTGACGAACAGCCTCCCATATGTCCTTGGCAGTAGGGAGAAACATGTAGTTTTTGCTGATTTCAGGTTGCATTAAACTCCACAACAGAAAGGTTATATTGTTGACTAGAGCACCTTTCTGTTGTGGAAACCTTCTCTCTATTTTGATTCTGACAAAACTATTAGTAACAGAATCTTGTGATATTTGTAATGTTTTATTGCAAAAAGAATGTGTAAACAGAAGTTTGTATTGCGCTCCAGTTTTGGCATTAAGACTCGAGAAGGAGTAGTCATATAATTGCTTCTGAAGATGCTTAGAAGGAGTGCTTCTGAAGATCGTCAGATGAAGTGCTTCTGAATGTTTCTGAAGACATTCAGATCGAGTTGCTTCTGAGGATCAGATGCAACGTGATTTTCCACTTGAATGTTTATTCATCTAAAGAACTATATGACGTGTCAGATGGACTTTATTGAAGCTCATATTTACCATTCCAAGTTATCTATTCAGAGTCATATAGTCTTCTTCTAAAGATTGCTTCTGAACACTAGTCAGATTCTGCACTTATCAACAGACAGATTCTGAAGACCCATAAATGGTAGGTTTCCGATTAAGGCAAGTCCCTTTATGGAAGTTTGTGATATTTTATTGACAAGATATTCCTTCAATCAAATCAAGAGGAAGTCTACTATTGGATATTACCTTCAAAGAATAAATTTCGTGACTTATTTGAATCCGCTCTACCTTTGAAAACTGAAGATTTGGTTGAATGGCCGACTAAATCAGAAGGGCTCATATTCTACTTCAACAGTTGTCATATCTTTTCAAAAACAGTCTCATTCAATCATGATTGATGACGTCCAATCAAAGATTGAAGAGCGATCTTTGATGGATTATCCAATGGCTAGTTTGGAGGCACAGGAATATAAAAGAAGAATCATGGTAATCTGTGAGGGTGTCGAGAACCAGAAATTCAAAAGTGCCTGAGTTGTTCAATTTCAGATCTAAATTTTCTTCATTGTGAAGATTTGTAAGAGAGATTGAGTGCTTGTTTTTACTTGTAACCTTCATCAAACCTGTCTAGTGAAATCTAACCAATCGGCTGTCATCGTGGAAGAGTAGACGTATGCCTAATAAGACGAATCACTATAAACTCAGCGTGCATTATTCTCTTCTCTAAATTTTCATTTTTGTGCTTAGATTTCTTGCATGTTGTTATAATTGTTCTTGCTTCTATTTGAGCATTGAAATTGTTTAATTCCACAAAAGTTTTTAATTAGAATTAGAATCACCTATTCACCCCCCTCTAGGTGATATTCAACACTAATATCTATTGTTTCATTCGGTTGACGTCTTGGAACAATTTTGGTGGGATTCAAATGATAATAAGAATTTTTAACTGCACCCTCTTCTTTCTTTGTTTTTGGCTTGGTTGTGTTATGTGATGGTTATGTAGAGAAGAATGTGCGGTTATTTTTCTTTAAATTCTCCAATTTGGTCTTTGGGATTAGGAGTTCTTAAGAGAGCAAAAATGATGCGATTGTAATTTCCAAGATATTAGAAACTATTCTCTGTAGTGTTGTTTGCCAATTAGTTAGCTGAAATTGCAATAGTGTCTTCATGCGTAATTATCCTCTACATTTTGGTTGGGGTAACTTTGGAGTTTGAGAAACTAGAGCAGCTTGGCTTGGCTGGCCATGAGCTAACTTTGGAGGGTTAGATTGGTTCCCAATAAACAGAAAAACTTTGGAGCTTAAAATGTCATATCGGCCTGGCTTCACTAGCCTTGGCCAGTAACAGACAATATTCAAGAATTATTTACTACAAGAAAGATTTGTCCCAAGGGATGTCTTTTTCTTTGACCAATTCATTAGCAAAGTTAATGCTTAAAAATGTTCGTTATGGTGAAACTTATGGTATTTTGTATGTGCTATAAAGGGTAAAATAGTCTTTGTGGATTTATTATATATGTCGTTCTTCTTCTTGAATAAACGTATGTTAGATAAATACCATTAACATGGTATCAGAGCCTCCTAATCCTAAACCTAAATTGCTAACCTCCGTCAACTATCTATCCTCGATCGCCATCAACTCACCGGAGACCCGACGAACCCAGATCTAGGTTCGGCGACCCTTATCAGGCGTCGAACCTCAAATCCAGACCCAGCGAACCCAGATCCAGACCGGGAGACCCTCTATCAGGCGTCGTCTGACATTGCGGAGGCCCGGCGACCCCTGCTAGGTGTCACCCGACGACGCCGAGACCCGGCGACCCCCTCCTAGGCGTCACCCGACGTCGCCGAGGCCCGTTGACCCCCTCCCTGACTTCGCCGAGGCCCGGCGACCCTCTACCAGGCATCGCCTGACGTGACCCAGCTCCGGCGACCCTGTTGTAGGCTTGGCGAATCCCCGAAAGGTGACATCTAAGCCCGATGTTGGTATTTAAAATGTCATTTACCAAGAGTAATGTTTCTGTGAATCTGATGTACCGAGAATTGAGAAATTTTCTTTAAGTTTATGGAGTTTGGAGACTGATTGTGATTGCAGAGTATTGTGGGTTGAATGTTGTCTGGTTAATTGTGTTGAATGTTGTTGGTGGATGGTTTGATTGCAGATTGTGTTGAATGTTGTTGGTGGATGGTTTGATGGCATAACTATTTTTTTTGTTGTGAGGTTGAAGGGAAAGTATTGAATTGGTGATCAGTAGTGTGGTGTAAGTCTAGTGGAAGTGTCTAATTATGACAGATAAGAATAAAGGAGTTGTTGCTGAGGTCGTAACTGCACCTTCTAGTCGTTTGACAGAGGAGAAATTAGCTGGGGTCACCAACTTTCAGCATTGGAAGAGGATTGTAACGGTAGCATTAGCGAGGAGAGAACAACAACACCATTTGACAGGTGAACGAACTGATAATGATACTAAATGGAATACTATGGATGCTAGAATACTTGGATAGATGTGGAATTGTATGGAATCTCATATGGTTGCGGTGGTTACACATCACTACGGTTAAGGAGTTGTGGGATTATTTAAATGTTCTCTATTCTGGAGAAAATAATCTATCAAGGATCTATGAGGTTTCCTAGGAGTTTTTTTAGAGCTAACAGAAAAGGTCGGCCTCTTAATAAGTTTTTTGCTGATTTTAAACAAATTTACGAGGAACTTAATCTTCTTTTGTCAATTACTGTTAATGTTAAGAAGATGCGGGGGCAGCGAGAACAGTTGGCCATTATGGGTTTTTTGGGAGCACTAGGACTAGAATTTGAAGCAGTTCAATCACAAGTTCTTGGAGGAAACACTGTGGCCTCATTGACTGAGACCTTTTCTCGGGTCTCAAGAGTTTCACGTAAATCATCTAGAGATACTTCCTCTATAGGTGATAGCTCTGCATTGGCTGTGCACAGGAACCATGGTGGTGGTCGAGGTCGTGGTGTTGGTCGTAGTGGTCGTGGCTTTAGTAGTGGTGGTAGTGGTGGTGGATTTACAAGAGGCCAATTGCAGTCATACAGTAGTACCTCTGGTGATATAAGTAATAATACATCACCTGCACAAACCTGCCATTATTGTGGGATGCCTGGACATATCCAACATTTTTGTTATAAACTTCATGGAAGGCCCTCCCAGTCTGTTGCTGCGAATGTGGCTAATGCAACGGAATCTGTTGTCCCTGCTAATTCCTCTGAAGGAGGAACATTAATCAGAATGTCCGAAGAAAAACTTGCTAGGTATAATCAGTTCCAGATATCTCAGCTAATTTCCTCCTCTACAGCTACCTTCACTCAAACATATAATAAACGTGTCTCTCATCTACCTCTCACTCTTGGATCATTGATTTAGGGGCGACTGATCACATGACTGGATCTTCAGGTATATTTCCTACCTTTCATGAGTCTTTGTCTAATGTCACATTAACCGACGGCTCCCTATCCACTGTAAAAGGCATACGCTCAATTCCTTTGACGTCCTCCTTGTCTTTATCTTTTGTTATGTACCTTCCAAATTTTCCGTTCAACCTTTTATCTGTCGGTCATCTTACCAAAGAATATAATTGTTCTGTAAACTTTCATCATGATTCTTGTGTTTTTCAGGATTTGAAGACGAAGAAGACGATTGGTAGAGGACGTTTGTCAGGGGGCTCTATGTGTTTGAAGATATTACCAGTGCCGCTTGTTCAGTAGTCTCTCCATATCAAGTTCATTGTCGCTTGGGACATCCCTCTTTAGGAAATTTGAAGAAGTTAGATTCCCGTTTTCATTCTTTATCTCATATTGAGAGTGAGTCGTGTCAGTTTGGAAAATTACACCGTGTTAGTTATTGTTAAAGAGTCAATAAATAGGCTTCTTAGCCTTTTGCTTTAGTTCATTCTGATGTTTGGGGTCAATGTCTTGTCACTTCTAAGTTGGGTTTTAAGTACTTCGTTACTTTTATACATGGCTATTCAAGAGCCACTTGGTTATATCTAATGAAAAGTCGTTCTGAGTTATTTTCTATTTTTTGTTCATTTATTAATGAAGTACAGACTCAGTTTTCTATTACCGTTCGTATTCTTCGAAGTGATAATGCAAAAGAGTATTTTTCTAAGGTATTCTCTGATTTTATGATTCAACGGGGCATTCTTCATCAATCCTCTTGTTTGGATACACTACGACAAAATGGTGTCGCTGAAAGAAAGAATTGTCATTTGTTAAAAGTGACTCGATCTTTGATGTTTGAAATGAAGATAGATAAATTTTTTTGGGCTGACGCAGTTTTGACTACGTGTTATCTTATCAATCACATGCCATCCTCTGTTCTTAAGGATACGATTCTTCACTCTCTTCTTTTTTCTTCTGATCCCTTGTTTCATTTGCCACCTCGCATATTCGGTTGTGTCTGTTATATTCAAGATCATCGTCCAGGACTTTCTAAACTTGATCCTCGATCTCTTAAATGCATTTTTGTGGGATATTCTCGCACCCAAAAGGGTTATCGATGCTATTGTCCCTCTTTACAGAAGTACTTCACTACTGCAGATGTCTCTTTCTTTGAGTCTACTATTCATTCTGATAATCCAATGGTGCCTTCTACAGTGGATGATGATTCCTTGACATATGTTATTATGGAATCTTCATTCACTTCGGAATCTCCGCCTCCTTCTCCACCTATTCAACATGTTTACAGTAGACGGCCTCGTCAGCATGTAGAGTCCCTTGCAGACGTATCCCAACCTATCTCGTCTTCTTCGTCTTTGGAACCTGAGGTACGTCATTCTCATACTGATCTTGATATTCCAATTGCCCATCGCAAAGGAATTCGTAGTTGTACGAAATACCCTATTGCCCAGTTTGTCTCCTATTCTGGTCTATCTACCTCTTGTCAGGCTCGTCTAATGACCAATGATACACATCCTATTCCTACAACTATTGCTGAAACATTATCTAGTCCAGGCCGGAAGAAAGCTATGGAAGAGGAATTACTGGCACTGGACCAAAACCAAACTTGGGATATGGTTCCTTTACCTGCAGGGAAGACGGCCATTGGATGTAAGTGGGTATTTACCGTTAAGGTTAATCCTAATAGTTCTCTAGCTCGTCTCAAAGCTAGATTAGTTTGCTAAAGGATATGCATAGGTTTATGGAGTTGATTATGGTGATACATTTTCTCCTGTGACTAAGATGACTTCTATTCGCCTTTTACTTTCTTTGGTTGCTTCTGCTGGTTGGCCTATGTTTCAGCTTGATGTTAAAAATGTCTTTCTTCATGGAGAGGTACAGGAAGAGGTTTATGTAAAGCAACCACCTGGTTTTGTTGCTCAGGGGGAGTCTAGTAATGTGTGTCGCTTAAAAAAATCTTTGTATGGTTTGAAACAATCTCCCAAAGCGTGGTTTGGGAAGTTTTCTGAGGCGGTACTCCAGTTTGGACTTTATCGATGCACTGGGGATCATTCGATGTTTTACCAGGTTTCCGAAGTTGGTCGGATATTTCTTATAGTAAATGTGGAAGATATTGTTATAACTGGAGATGATTTTGTAGGAATTAAGGAGTTGAAACTGTATCTGCAGAAATGATATGGGCTATCTTAGATATTTCTTGGGTATTGAAGTGGCACGAGTAGAGAAAGGTATCCATATCTCTCAACGGAAGTATGTTCTAGATTTACTTACTGAGACAGATATGCTAGGAGCTAAACCATTGGATACACTAATGGAAGGTGGCTTGAAATTGATGGCAGATGATGGGGAACTGTTAGATGATCCAGAAAGATATTGAAGACTTGTTGGAAAGCTAAATTATTTAACTATCACTCAACCTGATACGTCCTTTTTAGTGAGTGTTGTGAGTCAGTTTATGTCTTCTCCTCGTTCCTCACATTGGAATGTTGTAATCAGAATTCTGAGATACTTGAAGAAAGCTCCAGGTCGTGGTCTTGTTTATAGGGATCATGGTCATTGAAGAGTGGAAGCCTTCTCAGATGCCGATTGGGCAGGGTCTCCTATGGATAGAAGATCTACATCAGATTATTGCACATTTGTGGGAGGAAACCTAGTATCTTGGAGAAGCAAGAAGCAAAGTGTTGTGGCTAGATCAAGTGTAGAATCAGAATACAGAGCTATGGCTCAAGTGCAGAAGCAAAGTGTTGGATGTGTCAGTTATTAGTTGAACTCAGATTCAAAGATCCTGCACCAATGGAGTTGTGGTGCGATAATCAAGCGGCTATCCATAGTGCTTCTAATCCAGTATTCCATGAGCGTACCAAGCATATTGAAGTTGATTGTCATCTTGTCCGTGAGAAGCTTCAAGATAAGATTATCTCTACTAGTTACATTAGAACTGGTGAACAACTTGATGATGTTTTCACCAAATCTCTAGGGAGTAGTAGGGTTAGAGAATATTTGTAACAAGCTGGGCATGCTTAATATCCATGCTCTAGCTTGAGGGGGAGTGCTATAAAGGGTAAAATAATCTTTGTGGGTTTGTGGGTTTATTATATATGTCGTTCTTCTTCTTGAATAAACGTATGTTAGAGAAATACCATTAACAGTATGAACATTTAAGAATATATGTCAACTGTTTGTCTGTGTTTGTTCCATTTTACTTCCTTTGTAAACAACCTAAGGACGCTATTCTGTTGTTCTAAGAAGAATACCTCGACAATATCAGCAAAAACGCCACTAGGGTGTTGTCTTGTCTAAGCATGTCTCAGGAAATGATTTTCCTGCGTAACTTCTCAAGTCATCATCAAAGAGGATGAAATTTGGTTAGAATGGAAAATTTTCCTTCTTCAATTATGTAGTTATTCATCTTTAAACAAATTTCTTATGGCTTTAAAAATCCTACGGTATTGTCTTTATCATGATGCTATGCTAAGAAATTGAATGGTCACCCATCTCTCTTTTTGCTGAAACACGTGGGAAGAGCAAAGGAAAAGATGTATGATAATGGAATTCATAAGAATATAAAGAGATGTGGAGAAGAGGCTTGGAGGGAAATATTTCATTGGACCTCTTGTAGTGTTTCCTTCAGCTGTCTATTTCCTATTGAAATTGATATAATATTTGTCAGAGTTAGAATTTTGGAAAAATAAAAAAGCCATGAAAAGTTACAATGTATTTTCAGGTCATCTTCCACAATGTTATAGTGCGCTTGCTGCCCATTATAATCTAACACTCTAGATTTCCTACCCACAATTCATGAGTATCCAAGAAACAACAGAGCAAAGAAGTATGCAACAGGCTAATATATCTTGAATGAATAAGTTTAGCTCTATTTTCCATGAAATAAAATGAGGAGACGAATGCGGTTACGTTTAAACCCATACAGGACTAAGCTAGCAAAGAAGCTGGCGCTGTGTATCTTCTGGAGATTTTGTTCCTTGAGGAGCTAGTAAGGACTAGAAATAAGATAGGACAAAATGAATGGCGCCCCTACTTTTAACCTTTCATCGTTCTTCCTGCACAATGCCTCCAATGCTGCCTATCTTCTATTGGACAATGCTAATCCACCATCATGTGCTTTCCTTGCTACCGACAGAAGGACCGCTAGAAACGCAAGATTGAGAAGAGAACTTGGCGTCTATTGTGGACAAAGAGCAATTAGCCGATAACTCCTTCCTGGGGAATGATATGTTGTTATGATGGGAGCAAGTTGTGCAACGACCTGCTTTCGACTTGTGCAGTGCACATGCGCAATTATGCTGGTACGGCCTCCTCTCGATCTCCACATCATTTATTGACAAGCATCTGTTAAAGGCACCGCGAGGATTAAATTTTTCTGCTATGGTGGCCATCTCCTCTCTTTCAGTGATTTTTCTAGATTTCTTATTTGGTTCTGTTGGTGTGTTTGGGAATTTTTCTGTGATGATGTTGTGGATCCTTGGAAATCTTTTGGAAACATTTATATGGAAGTCAGGATTGGTGTACGGTAGTGGGCTGTAGGAGTTTTCTAGAGGGTGACCTTGGTACTGGTTGATATCAAGACAAGGTTGAGAGTGTTCCTAGGATTTTTTGGGCAAAGTTAACGAACATTGTGCTTCCCAGTTCCCAAGGTATCTTAAATTCCTAATTCTTAAGAGAGAGAGAGAGAGAGAGATCAAGGGGTGAAAAGTGGTTTGGCTCGGCTCGGCTCTGCTGGCTTAGAATACTAGAAGTAAAGTTAATGAAGCTATTAGCAGTGGTCGATTCCTTCACCGAGATGTCGCTTTCTAATTCGTTGGTGTAGTTAATACCTAAAAATTCTTGTTATTGTTAATCTCTTCTTTTCTGTATTCTCGCAATCAATGTTAAATTGTCTTCTCTAAAAGTTTTGGCTCCCCTTATTCCAAGTTGTGCCTTGCAAGAGTTGTTTCTTGTTCTAGTTGTTGCATGAAAGATATATTCCAAATCCCCCGTAGATGTGACGAACTTAGGTTAGATGCTTTTTATTTGGTTTCATGTTGGTGCTTTCGATTAATTTTCCAAGAACCAACATGGCATTGGTTGCTCATCTCTATTGGAGAACATTTTGGCAGGTTCTATGAGCTTTAGCTGTCTGAAATATGAGCTCCTTCCATCTTAACTGCAGAAGGATTTTGGTCACAGTTCTTGAAATGTGTCGGACCCCTTAGTTAAAGTCACCCGAGAATTCACTAGATCACCTTTTTTGTCCGTGTATACCTAATATCCATCGTTCCATACGGTCGACATCTTGGAACAGTTTTGGCGGGATTCAAATAATAGCAAAAACTGTTAACTGCACCCTCTTCTTTCTTTCTTTGTTTCTTGCTTGGTTGTGTTTTGTGATGGTTATCTAGAGATGAATGTGCGACTTTTTTTTTCTTTAAATTCTCCAATATGGATGCATTTCGATAAAAGTATAACTTGATGTTTGGTCGTTGGGATTAGGAGTTCTCGAGAGAGCAAAAAATGATGCTGGTGAAATTTCCAAGGTGCTAGAAACTATGCCTTGTAGTGTTGTTTGTTAGTTAGTTAGATGAAATTGCAATAGCGTCTTTATGAGTAATTGTCATGTGCCTTTCGGTTGCGGTGACTTTGGTGTTTGACTAACTTGAATAGCTTAGCTTGGCAGGTCATGAGCTAACTTTGGAGGGTCAGATTGGCTCCCAATAAACAATAAAACTTTAGAGCATGGAATTTTATCTTGGCTCCACTTGCCTTGGTCAGTATCAGAAAAAATTCAAGAATTATTTGCTACAAGAAAGATTCATCCCCAGGGATGTCTTTTTATTTGAACAATTTGTTAGCAAAGTTAATGCTTGCAGATGTTCGTTATGGTGAAACTGATGATCTTTTGTAGGTGTTGAAGAATAATTATGCATATTGAAGATTCCCCTGTCAGAGAATATTCTTGAAGATAATTCTTGATATTAGGGATATGATTGGATATGTGATTTCCTACGATTCTGTTAGATTAACTATTTAATTTCATATGCATATTGTTTTGATTATTGTTAAAAATGTCGAGGGTAAAGTGATCTTTTGGGTTTATGGGTTACTTTTGTATAAATACTTCTTTACTCTATAATATGTCGAATCTTTTTTCCTTCCAAATGGTATCAGAGCTGCGTTGATACTAACACCTCACCTAGCCATCGACCACCAACTCCACAACCACCAAACACTGTCCACCACCACCAGCCACTGCCGGAATCTTTAGATCAAGCGCCACCCAGCCTAGGCAACTCCAAATTAGGGGTCGACTTACGTCGCCCAACCCAGGCGACTCAAGACCCAGGCTTGGACAGACCCAACGAGCCTTGCGGGGGGATCACTTAGGCCGGCGAGCCTAGATTCAACGTTGCCAGGCCCCCTGCGAGCTCAGATCCGTCGCCAGGCCCCCCGCGAGCTCAGATCCCGGCTCCGACAGACCCAGCAAGCCTTGCAGAGGGGAGGGGGTTGTTCATGCCAGCTAGCCTAGATTTGGCATTGCCTGGGTTCAAGTAGGTTTTGCAAGGTAAGCTCCAACGTTGACGAGGTCTGACGTGTTTTGCGGAGGTGTCATCCATCGTCGGCGAGACACCCAGCCTCTCGATTTTGACTATGCATCACTCAAAAGCTCTCACAGCCTCTCTGTTGTCTGGTCATGACTCCACATGTTTGATTCTCGATGAATCAATGTTTGTTACAGCCACTTGTTGCTTGATTATGGCCTCACAATGTGGTTTTCTGATGGGTTTATAGGTATCGAGTTTCAAAGCAGAAGTGTTGGAGTGGTAAATTGTTGATTAGAATTGGTGGTTATTACTGATTTGTTTGTGGGATGTTTATGAACTGTTGGAACTGCTGTGAAGCTGATTAGGTGAATTTCAGAGATTTTGGAGTCGATTATTTGGAGATTTATTGGATTGATGAGATATTTGTTAATTTTTTGTGGAGTTTGAGAGTAGTTCTGAGAAGAA
The DNA here is from genome assembly GCA_028455895.1 of Rhodomyrtus tomentosa. NCBI lineage: Eukaryota > Viridiplantae > Streptophyta > Magnoliopsida > Myrtales > Myrtaceae > Rhodomyrtus > Rhodomyrtus tomentosa. The sequence continues at coordinate 42,960,610 of JAPCWY010000004.1, forward strand.
TAATTGTGATGGCTGAGGTGATTTATTTCTCTTTTAATCGAATCACTGATGAGAAACTTGAGGGTACTGTTAATTTTCTTTAATGGAAGAAAATTGTGAAGGTTACTTTGATGGGCAGGAATCAACATAGGCACTTGACTGAGCCTAAGCCCACAAATGATGAGACTTGGGATGTTATTGATGCACAGATTCTTGGTCAAATGTTAAACTCTATGGACATGAATATAGTTGATTTAGAAATTCATATTGATACAGTTAAAGAATTGTGGGAGTATTTGGATGTATTGTATTCGAGTCAAAATAACCTCTCACAAGTGTACGAGTTATAACATGAATTTTTTCGTTCGCATCATATCACTCTTTCACAGATGTATGAGTTATCGCAGAAATTTTATCATTTTGAGAGGAAGGGGCGTCCTATCAAGCAGTACTTTACGGATTTTAAGCAAATGTATGAGGAGTTGAATGATGTTCTTCCTATTTCCGTCAATGCTCAACAAATGCAACTTCAGAGAGAACAATTGGTTGTAACAGGATTTCTAGGAGGTCTTGGCCTTGAATATGAAACTGTTAGATCTCAAATCCTTGGAGGAGAGACTATTGCATCACTCACAGATATGTTTGATTGGGTTCTTCGAGTATCTAGTGAGTCTTTTTAGGATTGCATATTTGTGGTAGATAATTCAGCCCTTACGTTACGGTCCCGCACTGATAGTGAAATTGGGAGTGATGGAGGAAATCATGGAGGATCCGATGAATGTGGGGGTAAGATAGTGGTTATGTCTGAAGAAGAGTATCAGTCTCCAAGTTCACAGTCTACTTCTTCCACTACTACTTTAGCACAGACATGTAATGCTACTGCGTGTTTTTCAGCTGCTTCTCGCCCTTGGGTCATTGATTCAGGGGCTTTTGATCACATATCAGGTCTTTCAGGTATATTTTCATCTCTTACACCTTCTTCATCCACAGTTACATTAGCCAACGGTTCATCTGCCCATGTTAAAGGAGTTGGCATAGTTCATCCAACTCCTTCATTACCTTTGTCTTCAGTGCTTTATCTTCCACAATTTCCATTTAATCTCATGTCTGTCAGTAAGTTAACTAAAACTTTTCAGTGTTCAATAACATTTTATCCTGATTCTTGTGTATTTCAGGATCTGGCTACGAAGAGGACGATCGGTAAAGGACGTGAGGAAGGGGGGCTATATGTGCTTGAAGACTCAACTTCCTTTGTATGTTCTGGTGTTTTTTCTTTGCATCAGATCCATTGTCGCCTTGGTCATCCTTCTCTACAAAGTCTTCAACAATTAGATTCTCGTTTTAAGTCTCTTTCTAGTTTAGATTGTGAATCATGTCAATTTGGCAAATTACATCGTGTCAGTTATCCGCCTCGAGTCATTAAACGAGCAGAATCTCCTTTTTTGTTAGTTCATTCAAATGTTTGGGATCCATGTCCTGTGACTTCCAATTTGGGATTTAGATATTTTGTTACTTTTGTTGATGACTATTCTAGAGTTATTTGGTTATATCTGATGAAGTATTGTTCGGAGTTGTTTTCTATATTTCGTACATTTATTCTTGAAATTTTTACTCAGTTTGGTGTGCATGTTAAAGTTTTGCGTTCTGATAATGCTAAGGAGTATTTTTCTGCACATTTTTCTGATTTTATGACACAGCACGGTATGATTCATGAATCTTCTTGTCCTGATACACCACAGCAGAATGGTGTTGCTGAAAGGAAGAATAGATATTTGTTGGAATTTACTAGATCTCTATTATTTGAGATGAAGGTCCCTAAAATCTTTTGGTATGATGCTGTCTTGACTGCATGCTATCTCATTAATCGCATGCCTTCTTCTGTTTTGCGAGGTGGTATTCCATTTTCTACTCTGTTTCCAAATCAGTCCCTATTTTCCTTACCACCTCGTGTTTTTGGTTGTGTTTGTTTCGTTCGTGATCATCGATCCAGAGTATCAAAACTCGATCCATGGCTTATCAAGTGTATATTTCTAGGTTATGGTCGTACTCAAAAGGGGTATCATTGCTATTCTTTATCATTAAAGAAGCACTTTATAATTGCTGATGTCTCATTTTTTGAATCAACTCCTTATCATGATGTTCCAATTAATGTATCTGAGTTGGATAAAGAATTTCATGTGACTACCATTAGATCAACTGTTCCGGTTGTTTCCCCTGCATCTACACAAGAATCACGTCCTCTATAGGTTTATAGTCTGTGTCCTCAGGTTTATACATCCCCCTTTCCTCCTGTCACAACTATGTCATCTTCCGTGCCAGATCCACCGTTAGTTGATCCTCCTATAACAACTACTGGCCTTGATCTCCCTATAGCTCATCGTGAAGGTACACGTGCTTGTACTCAGCATTCTATTGCAAACTTTATTTTATACTCTTATGTGTCTCCTTCTTTTTGAGCCTTTTTATCTACTGTTGATCAGTATACTATTCCCAAGTCTGTATCTGAGGCATTACAAATTTCTGGCTGGAGGACAGCTATGGAAGAAGAATTACAGGCTTTACAAGTTAATCAAACTTGAGACTTGGTACCTCTTCTTTCAGGCAAAACTCTATTGGTTGTAGATGGGTGTATGCTGTAAGAGTTAATCCCGATGGTCCTCTTGCTCGCTTAAAAGCGAGACTTGTTGCGAAAGGGTATGCTCAAGTGGAGTTGATTATCTAGATTCTTTCTCTCATATTGCCAAGCTTACTTCTGTTCGTGTTTTGATCTCTCTTGCTACCACCTATAATTGGCCTTTGCTACAGCTTGATGTCAAGAATGTGTTTTTGCATGGTACTCTACATGAAGAAGTTTATATGGAGCAACCTCTAGGGCTTGTTGCTCAGGGGTAGTCTGGAGGAATGGTTTGCAAACTGAAAAGATCTTTGTATGGGTTGAAACAATCTCCACGGGCATGGTTTGGAAGATTTTCTGATGCTGTCCTTAAATTTGGATTGTCTAGGTGTAGCAGTGATCATTCCTTCTTTTATAGACATTCAAGGGAAGTAAAATTATTCTTGATTGTATATGTGGATGATATTATTATCACAGGAGATGATTCAATTGGTATAGCTGAACTAAAGGTCTATCTTCAGAAACAGTTTCAGACGAAAGACCTGAGAAAATTGAAGTATTTCTTAGGAATTGAAGTGGCACTGTCGCAGAAAGGTATTGTCCTGTCACAATGAAAATATGTTCTTGATTTACTCACTAAGACTAGTATGCTGGGATCAAAGCCTCTTGATTCACCCATGGAATTAGGAGTTAAGCTTGTTGCTGAGGAGGGAGAGTTATTCGATAATCCTGAGAGATATAGAAGATTGGTAGGCAAACTGAATTATCTTACAGTTACTCGACTAGATATTGCCTTTTCAGTTAGTGTGGTAAGCTAGTTCTGTCTTTTCCTTGTACTTCTCACTGGGATGCCGTAACTCGAATTTTAAGGTACTTGAAGAAGACTCTAGGAAAAGGGATTGTTTACAAAAAACATGATCATAGCAGAGTTGAAGGGTTTTCTGATGCTGATTGGGCAGGGTCTCCAGATGACAGGAGATCCATTACAGGCTATTGTACTTTGGTTGGAGGAAACCTGGTGTCATGGAAGAGTAAGAAATATAGTGTTGTTGCCCGTTCCAGTGCTGAGTCAGAATATAAAGCCATGACACAAGCTACATGTGAATTAGTGTGGATTCAGCAGTTGTTGATTGAGTTAGGCTTGAAAGCTTCGGTTCCTATGCCTTTGTGGTGTGATAATAAGGCTGCAGTGCATAGAGCTTCCAACCCCTTATTTCATGAGAGAACAAAACATATCGAGATTGATTTTCATTTTATTCAAGAGAAGTTGCAAAGTGGGATGATTCTTACTAGTCATGTTAGAACTGGTGAACAACTCGCGGATATTTTTACTAAACCTTTGGGTCGTGGGAGGATAGAATATATTTGTAACAAGCTGGGCATGATTAACATCTATGCTTCAACTTGAGGGGGAGTGTTAGAAGTGTCAAGAGTAAAGTGGTATTTTGGTTTACGAGGTTACTTTTGTATAAATACTTCTTTACTCAATAATATGTCGAATCTTTTTTCCTTCGACAATTATAAATACCATTCTCCAATAAAGTGTAATGTCAAGTCGATTGAGTAAAGATGTACACTTTCTTTATTCTCTCTTACTCTCTCTTGAAGATCCTACGTGTTTTACGGTGGGAACATTTAGGACTATGCCGACTGTTTGTATGTATTTGTTCCATTTTACTTCCTTTGTAAGCCACCTGCGGATGCTATCTATTGTTCTAAGAAGAATACCTTGAAAATATCAGCAAAAACGGCACCAGGATATTCTCTTGTCTCAGCACGTCTCGGGAAATGATTTTCCTCCATAACTTCTCCAGTCCTTATCAGAGAGGATGATATTTGGTTAGAATAGAAAATCTTGCTTCCTCAATTATGTAGTTATTCATCTTTAAACGAACTTCTTATAGCTTTGAAAATCCTGCGGTATTGTGGAAGTCTCGTCAATGACTTTTTTTTATCATGATGGTGTTCTAAGAAATTGAATCGTCAGCCATCTCTCGTTTTGCCGAAACATGTGGTAAGAGCAAGGGAAAAGATGTATGATAATGGGAATTCGTATGGAAATAAAAAGATGTGAAGAAGAGGATTTGAGGGAAAGTTATTTCATTGGACCTCTTGTAGTGTTTCCTTCTGCTATCTATACTGACATAACATCTGTCATGGAAAAATAAAAAAAGCCATGAAAAGTTACAATGTATTTTTAGGTCATCTTCCACAATGTTATAGTGCGCTTGCTGCCCATTATTGAGAAACTCTAGATTTCCTATTCACAATTCACGAGTATCCAAAAAAAAAAAAAAACAGAGCAACGAAGTGTGCAACAGGTTGATATATCTTGAATGAATAACTTTAGCTCTGTTTTCCATGAAATAAAATGAGGAGAAGAATGCGGGTACATTTAAAACCATACAGGACTAGGCTAGCAAAGAAGCTGGCACTATATATCCTCTGGAGATTTTGTTCCTTGAGGAGTAAGTGAGGACTAGAGATAAGACAGGACAAAATGTATGGCACCCTTGTTTTTAACCTTTTATCGTTCTTCCTATACAATGCATCCAATGCTACCTATCTTCTACTGGACAATGCTAATCCACCATCATGTGCCGTCCTTGCTACTGGCAGAAGGACCGCTAGAAACGCAAGATTGAGAAGAGAACTTGGTGGCTGTCGTGGACAAAGAACAATTAGCCGATAATTCCTCCCTCGCGATTGATATGTTGTCATGATGGAAGCAGGTTGTGGAACGACCTGCTTTCGACTTGTGCAGTGCACGTGCGCAATTATGATGGTATGGCCTCCTCTCGATCTCCATATCATTTATTGACAAGCATCAGCCAAAGGCACCGCGAGGATTAAATTTTGCTGCTATGGTTGCCATCTCTTCTCTTTCAGTGATTTTTCTAGATTTATTGTTTGGTTCTGTTTGTGTGTTTAGGAATTTTTCTGTGATGATGTTGTGAATTCTTGGCAATCTTTTGGAATATTTATATGGAATTCGGGACTGGTGTACGGTAGTGGGCTGTAGGAGGTTTCTAGAAGATGACCTTGGTATTGGTTGATATCAAGACAAGATTAACAGTGTTCCTAGGATTTTTTGGGCAGTTAGTTAACGAACATTGTGCTTCCCGAGGTATCTAAGATTCCTAATTGTTGAGAGAGAGAGAGAGAGAAGTGGTTCAGCTCTTCTCGGCTGGCTTAGAATACTAGAAGTAAAGTTCCTGAAGCTATTAGCATTAAGGATCGATTCCTCCAGTGAGATGTCACTTTCTAATTCGTTGGTGTAGTTAATACCTAAAAATTCCTGTCATTGTTAAATCTCTTCTTTTCTGTATTCTTGGAATCAATGTTAAATTGTCTTTTCTTTAAGTGTTGGCTCCCCTTATTCCAAGTTACGCCTTGCAAGAGTTGTTTCTTGTTCTAATTATTGCATGAAAGATATAGTCCAAATAGCTTGTAGAGGCGACGAACTTAGGTTCGATAAACTTTTAGCTGTTTATTTTCATGTTAGAGCTTTCGATTAACTTTTCACGAATTCAACATGGCATTGGCTGCCGATCTCTATTGGAGACGAACATTTTGGCAGGTTCTATGAGCACTGCCAGTCTGATATATGAGCTCCTTTCATTTCAACCGCAGAAGGATTTTGCTCACCGTTCTTGGAGTGTGTCGGATCCTTGATTAAAGTAACCCGAGATTTCACCGCGTCGCCTCTTTTGTCCATGTCAGCCTAATATCTGTCGTTCCATACAGTCGACGTCTTGGAACAGTTTTGGTGTCATTCGAATGACGAGAAGAATTTTAACTGCACCCTCATTCTTTATTTCTTAGCTTCTTGTTTGGTTGTGTTATGTAATGAATATCTAGAGATGAATGTTTGGGTTTTTTCGTTAAATTCTCCAATATAGACGCGTCTCCATGTAAGTATAACTTGATGTTTGGTCGTTGGGATTAACAGTTCTTGAGAGAGCAAAAATGATGCCAGTGGAATTTCCAAGGTCTTCTCGAGAGAGCAAAAATGATGCCAGTGGAATTTCAAAGGTCTTAGAAACTGTTCTCTGTAGTCTCGTTTGCCAGTTGGTTAGCTGAAATTGTAATAGTGTCTTTATGCGTGATTGTCCTGTACCTTTTGGTTGGGGTAACTTGGAGTTTGAGAAACTTGAGCAGCATGGTTTGCTGGTCATGTACTAACTTTGGAGGGTCAGACTGGCTCCCAATAAAAAATAACACTTGAGATCATGAAATATTATCTCGGCTTGGCTTCATTGACCTCGGCCAGTAACATACAAAATTCAAGAACTATTTGCTACAAGAAAGATTCGTCCCAAGGGAAGTCTTTTTCTTTGACCAATTTGTTACCAAAGTTAATGCTTACAAATGTTTGTTATGGCGAAACTCATGGTCTTAGTTTCTGCATTAATTAGGTATTCTATATAACAGTCGAGTAAATTGTAATTCATCGCCGGTTGAAAGATTAATTGAACCATTCTTTTGTTATTGTGCACTCATAGTCATCTAATCCATGTTGCAGTCCAAAGGCAGATAGATACTAAATATACCTCATTGGTAAATTTGTGATTCATCTTGGGTCGACTGGGGGAGAATTTGTGTCCAAGGTGGCGTTGTTGTCCAGTTAGGTTTCATGGAGAATGCGAGTGCAAAAAAAAGAAATCTCAAATCAGATTGATTAAAGTAGACCAATCAAAATCGGGGGTGGCCATAACTGATCCGTCTAAGCTTTAGCGTGATATTCAGTCCAATTAGGTATTTTGAGAGATCATGTTTGGCTTCCTTTTCTGTGCGGCTACTCTGTGGAATGAAGCTCTTGTTGTGATTCCTGACAAGTTTTGCATGCCCTTGCTCGCCAATGTTGAGAAACTGAGTAAACTTGTAGTCACAACTCATGAGTATTGAAGAGCAAACAGAGCAAGGAAGTTTACTAATTGGCTAATATTTATGTCAAGTGGACAGATTCAACTCTATCCCATGAAATAATATAAGAAAAGGAATGCGTTCGCAATAGAACTCGGCAGAATTTACAGGAGATCTCCAGCAAGAAGCTTGTGCTGTTTATCCTCCGGAGTTTTTCTTCCTTGAGGAGCATGTAAGGACAAGAAATAAGAAAGAAAACAAAGAGCAGCTTTCCTGTTTCTAACCCTTTTTCCTTCTTTCCTAGCAAATCTCTCCAATCTATCATCTACATTGAAAATGCAAGTTTGATGTCACCTGCTGTTCTTGCTGTTAACAGATGAACTGCTATTACCGCAAGACTGAGAAGAGAACACGGAAGCTGCTCCGGACAAAAAGGAGTTGGTTGGTAACTCCTTCCAGCAAATGATATGTTGTTATGATGGAAGCAGTCAGTCGATTGACACCCTTTCAGCTTGTGCAGCACACGATGACAGTTGCGGTTGTACGGCCTAAGCTCAATCTCCTCATCATTTACTAACAAGCTTCCATCAAAGACAAACCGAAGCATCATTTCAGCAGCTATGGTGGCCATTCACTTCTCTCTCCGTGGATTTCTAAGTGTTGTTGTTGAATTTGGTTTGTGTTGGTTTGTTTTGGAATATATCTAGTTATTTGTCAATCTTTTGAAAGCCCTTTGCATCGTTTTTACGGAATGTGGAATGGGTATACGCTAGGGGGTCATAGGAGTTCCCTGGATACCGATATTGGTCTTGGTTGATTTCAAGAGAATGTTGAAGCTGTTCCAAAGAGCTTTTTGGGTGATTAGTTAACTAAAATCATTCGTCCAGAGGGAGGGAGGGAACAGTTGGCTCGGGGCGGCTTTGCTGGATTATGAAGGACATAAGAGAGCCTAGAATGTATTTCTCCAATGTGTCTCTTTCCAGGCTAGCTCGTTAGAGCGCATCTTTACACTTTTGTTTTGTGTGAATCCAGTGATTGTATGTTAGATTGAATTCTTGTCTTCTCTGATAATTGTTCCACAAGCACTTGGGCAATTGCTTTTCAACTTGTGCAGTGCACAGCTGCAAATGCCTTGGTATGGCTGGTGCTTGATTTCCATGTCATTCAGTGATAAGCTTCCTTTAAGCACGCAACGCAGCATCATCTAAGCGACTAATGTGGCCATCACCTCCTCTATAACCTTTCTTCGTATCTTTGTGTGTGTTTGTCTAAAGTTGTAGTACCTATGAAGTTTTGAAAGCATTGTGTACTCTGGGAGCATTTGTCTAGAGCTGCAAATAGCGCACGTTCAAGAGGATGGATGTTTGCGAGGGAGGGCTGTCATGTTAGAATTGCCAAGATTCTTGTTATGCAGTGTTCCGGTCAAGTCAGTTACTCCATTTCCTAGGGATGCCATGTTTCTGAGTTAAGGAGAGAGAGAGTTCTTGGCTCAGCTTGGCTTTGGGCTTTGAAATTCCTAACACGGTCAAAGCCAGCATAGATTTTTCCGAAGTGGGCATTCCAATTCGTTAAGTATTGGATCTTAAAAGGTGTTAGCTTATGCTTGAAGGACAATATTCGGTATGAACGAGAGGATCTAGCCTTTGATATTTTAATTTGACCAGGAGTGAAAAATTTTGGGAATTTGGTTATTTTGAAACTACGGTTCCTCGTTCATGGATACATGGAACTCTAGACGATAGATGCTAAACCTCTTTAGATACCAAATATTTGCTTCAACAACTCGAAGTATACGCGTTGCTGTCCGCTACAAGAGCATAGTGAAAGTGATAATTCTTTTCTAATCCCTTTTACTAAAAAGATAAAAGAGTTAATTGGCAATGAAGTGTATCAAAGCATGGGCTTCCAAGTGTTTGATATCTTTGAGCAGCAACAGTTGTTTCTTTAGATTCTCAAATAAACAGAAAAAACTTTGGGAGTGAAATCCAAGAATTACCCACTAGAAAGCAAGATTTGACTCAAGGGATATCTTTTTCTTGACCAATTTTTTTGGAAAGTGAATGCCTACAAATGTACGTTATGGTAAAATGGTAAAACTGATGGTCTTTTGTAATACTACGAGGACTCTATGGTGACAGTTTGTCTGTATTTGGTATATTTAACTTCCTTTATAAACCACCTTCGGATACTGTCTTTCTTGTTTCAAGAAAAATACCTCGTAAATATCAGCAAGAACGCCAATAGATTATTCTCTTGTCTACGACATCTCACCAGATGGATTCCCTCAGCAACTTTTCATGTTCTTTATCGGGGAGGATGGAATGGGACTAAGAATGAGAATGAAACATAAAATGCTAGTTATGAGAATGAGACTCGACTGTGTGGGAAGGGCCACTAACTAGGTTCCTCCAATTGATAAATTCAAATTCTGTTGTCCCATGTGAAGAAAACAGGTGAGAAGAATGTGTATCGTGTTAAAACTCTTAAATTTACAGGAGGGAGATGGAGAAGCGGGAGGGGTGTCAATCCTCTGAGGTTTTGTTGCCACGAGGAGCACTTTGAGGGTCTAAACAAGAATGTACAGATCCACTGTTTCCAACCTTCCTATCATCTAGTCAGCGAAGCTAATTCACTGTCGTGTGCTCTCCTTTCTACTGACAGAAGAACCATTCAAAAGGGAATATTGGGAAGAGAACTTGGAAGCTGCCATGGAAAAAGGGCAATTACTGGATAACTCTCTCTTGGGGAATGACATGTTATGATTGGAGCAAGTGGTTGGCCGGTTGCCTTTCAACTTGTGAAGCGCACACCTGCAACTGCGATGGTACGGCCTTCGCTCGATCACCATATCACCTTTGACAAGCTTCCTTCTAGGACACTCCGAGGCATCATCTCAGCTGCTAAGGCGGCCATTCTCTTCTCTTTCTTCCTTATACTGTTGTACAGTTCTCACCTGCTCCAGAATATTTTGTCGTAAGTTTTTCAAAATTGAGTGGCTTAAGGAACACTTATCTGGGACTAGGAAGAGATGGATGGTAACAAGCTGTGGGAGTTCTCTAGAAAAGAGACCTCGGTTTTCGGTAGAATTCATGAAATGCCGTTATTTTTGCTTCGAGTGTTCTTGTCTGATTAGTTAACTAATAACGGATTACTCAAGGCTTTTCTTGATTCCTAACTAATGAGAGAGAGACAAAGAGAGAAGTGTTGATATGGCTTTAAATGTTAGCATGGCTTGGCTTGCACATGGCTTTTGGAGTTCATTTCAATATGTAGATTCTCATATTGACTTAGACTTCTCAGGAGAGCAGCTTGTCATTTTACTATTTTGCCAAGTGAATCCACAGAAGGTCTTCATCTTATTCATCAAAGTAGCCAAGTTTTGTATGCATATTGGTCTACATCTTTGTCATATTCTAGCAACCATTCAATTATTTTGGTTAGCATTTTTGTGTAAATAGCTGTATTTCTATGGAAATCTTGTTTTAATCAGCACTTATACTAATCCAGCTAAATTCACATCAGCATATATATTTTGGTACTAATTATCAATGGTGGCTGAAAGCCGATACTCCGTGGCTTCTATTCCTTGACAAGCACTTTAATTACTAAATGAGAAGCTTTCCTTTTCCCTTGGCATAAGAAATGCGTAAAAGTGGCCGGAAATGCAAAACTTGTTCAATGGTCTCGATCAAGTTCAGATGTTTGGCGGCAATCGTGAATTTAATTCCGTGTGTATTTGCTTGAACCTCATTTATGATTCTAAGCAGGTAAATTCACTTTATCCATGTTCCCCTGAAATCTGTCGATGGCCGTTGTTTGCATACATCTCTTACAAATTGTCGTATTTGTTCTCTTGTAGTCCAAACCATCAGTAGAGTATTTTCTAATTTATGTAACTGGCATCAGATGATTTTTCCTTGGTAATATTCATGTCCTACATGATAGATGTTCGACCAAGGTTAAATGAAACACTTCCATGTTTCTCATACTCATCATTGGACAAATGTTTTTGCTGTTGTTAGAATCCTGGTACACAATGGCGTATCCTATGTTTTTCCAGCTTTTTTCACTTACTAAGCGATAGGATGGCCAAGAAATCTCTCCCCTGGAGAAAGGCGTGGGGATCTCACTTTTGACTGGAGAACATGATTGAAATGGAGAGGGAGGGAGATTCCTAGGTAAACTGGGTTGAAGAGTCAGCTTAGTTGACTTTGACTTATGAAGTTTATTACTTATATGTTCAAAGATTCTCCTAGATTTCTCCAAAGTTTTCTAATGAATGCGCTAGGGAAGCTATTCCCCAGAAATGTCATTATATGCAAACCTGGCTCTGTTTTGTCGATAAGTATATAATTCCTTTGTTTTGGTTTGACTATTTCTTGTTCTATGCCAGTCATTTTGCAAGAACAATTTAATTTACGTTCAGCATCTTTGCTCTTTCATCTAATAATGCTGTACATACTTGAGGACTTCTAATTCTTTACTGTTTCTTCAACAAGCCAGATAAGTTAAATTAACTCTGATTATTTTCTAACTCTTTAAAGAGCAACAGACGTAAAGTTTCGAGTCTGAAACTTCACTTTAGTAATTTGAAATGGCATTACACGGCACATAGTGGTCACTGGCCAAAAGATTTCTAGCCGAGAAAAACATCGTGCAGTGCCCAATGAGCCGGAACACTAGGTCGGAAAAACATTGAGGACAAAATAGTTGACTTGTTACTTAAAACTAAAGAAGTATTTAATATAAGGATGGAAATTGAGAAAGAAAAAAGAATACTGGTCATTGGATGCGGCTTGCCCTTTTTAGCCCAAAATCCCTTTGCCAACGGTGGAATGCCAAAGCAAGCGCAGCTCTGGCTCATGCTTCCTAGGAACTCAATATTATGCTCAAACATTCAGTAGCTAAGCTTAGAAAATTAGGTCAGGATGAGGGAAAGGACTAGTTTTAGGAATGTCAATGTACATATTCTACCAAGCAACTAAAGAGAATAGCAGATCAACCAAAGAAATTTAATGCATGGTTTCGTGTTGATTTATCGTTAGGCTCGTTTCCATCTCAAATAGTTTGGACAGGGTTGCGCCCAAGATTTTTTTTAATACAGTTCTCGTCTAGTTTCCTGTGTGTTAAGCTCCATTACTTCCCCGTCGTTGAGAAATAAACAGCCGGTTATGAGAATGAAACTCAACTGTGTGAGAAGAAGGGCCACTAATTTGATTTTTTAAGCTGGTAAATTCAACTTCCGGTGTCTGAAAGAGGACAAGAGAGAAGTATACACATACAAAAAGTCTACAATTTACAGAAGGAAGATCGAGAACAAGCCGGTGCTATCTATCCTAGGTTTTGTTGCCTTGAGGAGCACTTTAAGGGTCAAAACAAGAATGTACAGATCCTATTTTTCTGACCTTCCTGCTCAACTCCAGCCGAGTAACGCCTCCGAATTATACCTACCATCTACTGAACGAAGGAAATTCAATGTCTTGTACTGTCCTTGCTACTGATGGAAGAATTGTTCAAAAGGGAAGAATAAGAAGAGAGCTTGGAAGCTGCCCTGGACAAAGATAAATTATTGGATAGCTCTCTCTTGGGGAATGACATGTTGTTATCGTGAGAGCAAGCGGTTGGCCGGTCACCTTTCAACTTGTGAAGCGCACAGCCGCAATTGCGATGGTACGGCCTACGCTCGATCTCCACATCGTTCACTGACAAGCTTCCATCTAGGACAGATCGAAGCATCGTCTCAGCTGCTATGGTGGCCATTCAATTCTCTTTCTTCCTTGTAACTTCTACTTACTCGCTCTTGTGTGTAGGTAATTTGATCCCAAGGATATTTTGTGTGTCTAGAGTTTTCTTTTGTGCATCAGTTTTGTGCTTTAAGGAACATTTAAATAGGAGCAGGAAGAGAAGGATCACAACAAATTGTAGGAGTTCTGTTGAAAAGAGACCTCGGTTTGCGGTACAATTCAAGAAATGTCGTTAATTTTGCCTCGAGTGTTCTTGTCTGATTAGTTAAATAATAACGGATTATTGGAGGGTTTTCTTGTTTCTGCAGGATGGAGAGGGGGAGAGACAGCTGCTAATATGGCTTTAAACGTCAGCTTTGGTTTGGCTGGCTTTTGTAGTTCATTTTAATTTGTAGAATCCCTTGCTGGCTTAGACTTCTTCGAAGAGTAGTTCTCATTTGACTATTTTCGTTAACCAAGTGAATCTTTTGAAATGTCAGTATGGTGCGTACTAAAATGGCCGAGTTTTGTATGTATATTGGTTTTACATCTTTGTCATTTTCTAACAACCGTTCAGTTATTTTGTTTAGTGTTTTCCCTTGGGGTATCCTTTGTTTAATCAGCACATATACTTCTCCACACGAATTCATGTCGCCATAAATGTTTGTGTACAAATTATTTATGTCGTATGACATCAGGACAAATTCATGTGGCAGCGCATGTGCGGGAACTACTTAACAAAATGAATTCCGATGTAGTTGTATTGTTCTGAATTGGCTTCTGTCTTTTTCTTCTTCTGTTTTCTTTCTTAGGTTCTCGTCTGGTTGTGTTATGTGATGGCTATTTATAAATGAATGCCTGATTTGTTTTCTTTAACTTATCAAACAAACAGAAACACATTGGGAGTGAAATCCAAGAACTATTTGCTATAGGCAGGATTTGACCCAAGGGATGTCTTTTTCTTGACCAATTTGCTCGGAAAGTGAATGTTATCGTGAAACTGATGATTTTTTCTCTGAAACATCGAGGACTATGCTGACTATTTGTCTGTATTTATAGCAGTTTACTTCCATTGAAAGTGTTAGGATGCACGTGTGAGCCGTGTTAGAGAAGTCCCACTCCGAGGAATTGATACGGTGCTGAGCAGTTAATATACCAAATTTGGTCCATAACTCATTCGCTTAAGCTTTCAAGTTAAGATGGGATCAATTGGATATATTGACGGGCTTGTATTTGGGCTTTCTCTTGGCGACCTCCCCGGCAAAAGTATCAGATTTCCATCGCGCACTCCCAACAAATGGTATTAAAGTATTGATGGAGATTCAAGTTGATATGGATATCAAAAAAGGAATTTGGTGGTCGACGCGATTTTCGGGGGAGAGTGTATTCAAGTTGAGAGAAATTGGTGCGGAATAGATTTAGGGAGAATACTTGAAGTTGAGATAAGCCGGTTTGGATTAAAGGGGAGTACTTGGAATTGAGATAAGTTGGTTTGGATCAAGGGGAATGAAGTGCGGAAGTATACTTGAATTAAGGGGATGAAGGTTCACACGTGTGTGGGTGATTGTTAGGATGCACGTGAGTTGTATTAGGATAGTCCCACGGCGGAGAATTGATATGATGCTGGATAGTTAATAAACTTAAATTTGCCCATAACTTAAACTTTTGAGTTAGGGTGGGTTCAACCGGATATATTGACGGTCTCGCTCGTACTTGGGCTACCTCCTTCGGATACTACTCCTCTTGTTCGAAGGACCAACACCTTGCTAATATCATTATGAAAAAGAAAGAGAGTATTCCCTCGTCTAACCATATCTCAAGTGATGGTTTATATTCCTTAAAAAGGGAAATCTGGAAATTTTTCTGAGACAAAGTGGGGAAATTACTTCAAGGGACCGCTTGTGAAATGTCGCAATATATTTTGAGGCTCGCTCGCTTCTCATTGTTGAGATACTGAATAAATCTGACACTCTCGAAGTTCCCTTAGTCATGTTTACAAGTATCCAAGTAAAAACAGAGCAACGAAGTTTGGGACCATTTGATATCTCTAATGCTGATAACTTTAGCTCTCTTTTCCATGAAAGAAAACAAGGAGAAGAATGCGCTTACATTAGACGTCGATTCGAATTACAGGAAGAAGCTCGCCAACAAGTTTGTGCCACACTTCGTCTGGAGCTTCTTCTTTTTTTCCACGAAGAGTGGGTAAGGGCTAGAAATAAGACAAAACGAATGCCTCCCCTGTTTCTAACCTTTTTATCATTCTTCCTATACAATGCTTCCGTTGTCTACCTATCTTCTACTTGACATTGCTAATCTATTGTCGTGAGCTTTTTTTTTTTCTTTTTTTTTTTTTTTGCAACCGACAGAAGAACTGCTGCAAACACAAGATTGAGAAGTGAACTTGGCTGCTTTTGCGGACATGGAGCAAGTAGTCGGTAGTTCCTTCCTGGGGTATGATAAGTTGTTGTGATGGGAGTAAGTGGTGGAACGGCTTCCTTCCAGCTTGTGCATCGCACATCCGCAATTGCGACGATAGGGCCTCCTCTCGATCTCCACATTATTTATCGACAAGCATCCGTCAAAGACGCCGCGAAGCATGAATGCAGCTGCTATGGTGGCCATTCTCTTCTCTTGCGGTGATTGTTCCGGAATTTTCTCCTTTGGTTCGTTCGATGTGTTAAAGAATATTTGATGTGAGTCATTTGCAAGCTTTTGGAAGCGTTTATATAGAATTTGGGACTGGCGTATGGTGGTGGGTTGTAGGAGTTCTCAAGAGGATAACCTTGTTATTGGTTGATTTCAAGACCTTTGGTATTGGTTGTTTTCACTAATCGTCAGGAAGAGAGAGAGAGAGAGAGATATCTAGGGGTGAGAAGTGGCTCGGCTCGCCTTGGCTGGCTTACATTACTAGAAGTCAATTACAAGAAGCCTTTAGCAGCCCGCATCGATTCCTCCAGTAAGATGTCTCTTTCGAATTATTTGGCTTAGTGAATACTTACAAATTTCTGTTTTTGTGAAACTGTTAATATTTGTTTATACATGTCTAGTAATCTATGTTGAATTCGTCATTCCTAGAAATATTTGGTCCACCAATTTCAGTTGTGCCTTGCAAGAGTTGTTTCTTGTTCTAGCTGTTGCACTTGCATGCGACATAAAGTCCGAATCGCCTATATAGTAGAGGAACTTAGGATAAATGGAACGTTTTGTCATTTCATTTGGTTTCATGGACTTTGATTAATTTTCCAAGAGCTAAGGATCACAACATTGTGGCAGGTTCTTTGAGCATCGCCACGCTGATACTTGATCTCTCTTCACTGCTTTCGAAGTGTGATTACACCCTAGGCTCTACTAGCCCCGAGAATTCACCCATGTCTGGATAATCTCTGTCTTTCCATACGGTTGATGCCTTGGTACATTTCTGCCTGTTTTATATCATGATATGTGCAGTGTGCACCATCTTCTCTACCGTGTATACTTGGAAGATTTGGGATTGGAAACATAAGTGCTCATTTCTGTACAACCGTTGAGTAAATTCGGAATTCATCTTCGGTCGACTGGGTGAGAATTTGTGTCCAAGATATCGTCTTGGATTTGAAAAACCTTTCGCGTTAACCCCCCGTAGTCAATATTTCAGAAACTGAGTAAACTCAACGTCACAACTCGGGAGCATTCAACAGAAAACAGAGCAAGGAAGTTTACTGATTGGCTAATATATATGCCAAGTGGATAGATTCAACTCTCTATCCCATGATATTACGTAAGATGAAGAATGCTTATGCAATAGAACTCGGCGGAATTTATAGGAGATGTCTAGCAGTAAGCTTGTACTGTTTGTCCTCCAGAGGTTTTCTTCCTTGAGGAGAATGTAACGACAAAAATAGCTTCCCTGTTTCTAACGTTCCTAGCCAATCTCTCCAATAAATACCTATCATCTAGATTGAAAATGCTAGTTTGATGTCTTTTGCTGCCCTTGCTGTTAAAAGAAGAACCGCCAACCTCGCAAGACTAAGATGAGAAAGTGACAGCTATTGCGAACAAAGAGCAGTTGGACCATAACTCTTTCCTGGGGAATATGAGGGGGAAAAATCAGTTTGTTGAATTATTATCCCATGTTACTTGACAACAGATCCAAAACGCTCTTTATATTTATGTGATATTTCTTCACCTATCAACTTAGAATTTTGGGTTGGCTTCCTAATATTGTATCAGAGTAAGAAGTCATAAGTTTAAATCTCTTGAAACTCTCTATTTGACTCCCTAATAAAATATGTCCACACTTAGTAGCATGAGGAGGAGTATTGGAGTAATTAATTATTAAACCACAAAGCAACTGTGGTCTTTTTATGCTAGGAGTTTTAGGAATAAATAGAATATATTCTTTAGAAGCTCTAAAGGCGAATTTGACATTTCGTGTGAAAACTGATTGAGAACTGATGTCGTTCATCAAGCTGGCCTAACTTGGCTAGCCAGGCGCCTCACGGGCTAAAAATTACACTGCCAAATTCTGAGCCTGTGGCACTAGCATGTATTTATCCAAGATATGTCTCTTTCCAGGCTAGTTCATTTGAGTGCATTTTTACACTTTTGTTTTGTATTGTCTGTTTATATATGTGTGATTTTAGAATGAATTCTTTGTCTTTTCTGAAATTTTCTCCGCAAGCACTTCGGCAAGGTGATTTTCAACTTGTGAATCTGTCGAGCTCTATCATCTATATAGAATGTGGAATTGGTGGGCACTAGGGGGTCACAGGAGTTCCATAGATTGTGATATAGATCTTGGTTATTTTGAAACGACAGTTCCTTGTTCTAGGACATATGCTAAACCTTACAAGGGCATTGTGAAAGGGATAATTCTTTTTACAAAAAAGAAAAAAAAAAAACAAAGAATTAGTAGGCAATAAAGAGTATCAAAGCATGGGATCCTAATCGTTTGATATTATTGAGCAGCAATAGTTTTACTTCTATGCACTTTCTACGTGCATCGTACTGTCCCATTAACAAAATGAATTCTGATTAAGTCGCTTCTCTATGTCATAAAATTTAGGGACGGTGTCTTTTTCTTTCTTATCCTGTTTTTTAATTTATATAAGATTTTAGATTTGGATCGAAATTTAAGTGATAATATTTGGACAATTTCCAAAGTGTTAGGCCAGATTAGATTAGGCTTTTAAAATTTTAGTCGTCGCATTTTAGAATCAAAATCATGCGCTCGAGTCTAGGCCTAACCGAGCTCGATCGTGAAAATATCAAAATACCCTCCATCCTGTATGCCAAATGCCAACCAGTCCTTGAAAAGTCAAATTACTTTTTTACCATCCATTCATTCGTTACAGGACAAAAGAATTCGGCCTCATCTCCTCTTCCCCATGCAAGAGTCCAATCACCCTTTTTTCCCCTACATCACATCTCACCAATCCATCACCTCCGTGTCATACTCTCTCTCTCTCTCTCTCTCTCC
Source organism: Rhodomyrtus tomentosa (assembly GCA_028455895.1). Taxonomy (NCBI): domain Eukaryota; kingdom Viridiplantae; phylum Streptophyta; class Magnoliopsida; order Myrtales; family Myrtaceae; genus Rhodomyrtus; species Rhodomyrtus tomentosa. Next base: position 42,979,250 of record JAPCWY010000004.1, read on the forward strand.
TCTGATTTTTCGTTCGAGCACTGCCCTTCGCCATTTTTGTCCGACCGTCTACACCTCCACCAGCCTTCCGTCGTCCCTCCACCGGCGTCGCCGCCCCGCCCACTCGACGTCGTCGACCGGCCTCAAGCCGTCGGCCTCCTCCGCTGGAACCGTGAGCCCCGCAACCACCATTTCCACCTGACCTTAGTCTATCCTCCTCTCTCCCCCCCATTTGCTTCGTCGTCGACCACCACACGCCATACCGTCGCCGCTCCGTTGGTCCGCCAGCCACACCACCGGCCTGCCGTCCCGGGTCGGCCGGCCCCCAACCACCAGCTCCCTCCCTCTCTGGCTCCCCCACGGCCCGAGACCCTCCAGCCTCGACTCCCCCTCCCTCTCGGTCTCATCAGCAGCCAGCCCCAGCGCTCTCGAACCCCCAGCCGCCGTCTGCCACCCCGAACAACCGAGAGACCCGACACCAGCCATGCATTGCTGTCGCCCGCTTGAGCCTGTGAGCCGCTCGAGCCACCATCGTGCCACACCATGAGCCATCGAACCCCCCTCGACGCCACCTTACACTCGACGAGAACCCACAGACAGCTGGGCCTCGAGTGTGACCCTAGAACCCGAGCCCTCTCTGTCGTGACCCATGAGCTCCGACCTTATCGTCGTCGGTTCGCCGCTCGTTGCCCGTATAGTCGTCTCAAACAATAACGTGTGAGTTAAGCTCGTAAATCCCGATTATGATGCTACTGTTAAGCATGCTAACCATTTTTCCGAAAACATTCAGATTAAAATGATCTTCTTAAATTCTGTTCATATAGAGTTTTAGATAATTATTATCCGTTTGATATCCGCTCAAAATTTTTATTATTAAAATAAAAATACTTTGATAATATCATAAAATTTTTATTTTAAAAATTATTTATTTTTTTAATTTTTTATTTAAGTCAAATAATTATATAATTAATTTGTAAAATTTCATTCAAAATTAAAGGTTAATTTTCAATGCATAATAAAATAATTTAAAATATTTTTTATCATGTCATAAATAAAATATAAATTTTTAATATATAATGTTTGAAATTCAATTGAAGAATGTGATAATTTATACATTAAGAATTTATTTTTTCTTTAAATATTACTTTATTCATAATACATACAAACATAGCAACTGAATAACTAAATTATTCACAAAAAAAATCAAATTATACTCTTTAATACGAATTACAAGTCCTTCGTTGTTATTTTATAGCTTTTATCCCAAATCTAAGTGGATTTTTGACTCCAAGTCCACATGTGGAGCCACATTTTGCGACTCAATGATACAAATATATATACTATTATTCGCATGTTGGGTGTCATTATCTTTTACGATATTTTTTTATAAAAGAGTTCAAACTGTGAAATATATAAAAAAAAGGCCAAATATATGATAATGAGATTAAACTAGCATAATCTAAGCTTCTTATATTTTTAAAAAAATTTAATTTTTTTTGTGATTTTTAAAAAAATTTCAATTTGTTTTTATTTTATTAGATTAAAGAAAAATTGATGAGAAAACTAACAATTAAAAGTGAGAGATACGATAATTTATTATATTTTGTAATTCTAAAAATTAATTATTTATTTCAGAATAATATTTTTTTTTGCTCTGAATTTTAAAATGATTTTGCAAACAGAATCAAAATCAAAAAATTAATTACCAAACATGATTCTCGTCTATTTTGTTCCTAAAATCAAAATCAAAGAATAAAAATGATTACCATGCAAACCCTAATTACGTTCGACATTAGCTAAATAGATTATGATTGGATTAATTAGAAACTCAATTTGGATTAAATGGCCATAATCGGTTAAAATTGACTCGAGTAACATAGAAAGAAATTTTGACACTAAATCTGCGATTCTAATGTTTTTATGCCCATTTCGCCCGCAAGGCAAGTTCCCTTCCACCATTATTTGTTTTTCGCCAATCACAAATGAGCAAACGCACTCGGACAAACTAAGAATCGACAAGAAGCTCTGAATTTTGTTTCAGTATGGACCAAATATCCAATCCTCAATCCAAATTGTGTAACAAAAAGCACTGAATGTCACAAAGATGTGAAGCAAAACACAAGCAACCTAAAGTAAAGTTGCTGACGCGAACTACATAACTTTTAGCCGCCAAAGAGCTACCTCAGGCATCAATCCTCTCCGTGTCGTCCAAAATTAGCGGCTTCCCAGTGGGTTTCGCCAACAGATCAGTGTACTCTTGGAAGGGAGACCTCGTGAATCTTGTTTCCCTCCAGAAGTCAGGGGTAAGGAAGCCATAAGTCTTCAGTAGACAGTCGAAGGTTGCCTGTGGATGAGCAAGAATTATATAGAACACCAAGATTACACATGTTACTAATCACTAGAAGAACTTGCAGTCTCATAACGCACACACGACATCTCCAAATTAAAGGAAACATTTGAACAAGAATGTTGAGAAAAATTGCCGGAAATAAAAGTAAGAAAAACGTGGAAGGCACAATTCCATGACCGAATAATAACACTTCAACACCATGTCATCACATAAATTTCGTCACCATCAATGAGGAAGCAGAGCAGGCAAATTTCAGACGGAGGTTTATTAACTCCAAAAGGAAAAATTTGTCCAGAGCCTTGCCTTCAACAAGCTCTCTTGGCCAAATTCTATGCTTATTCTTTGATTAAGTCTAAAACTAAACATTTGAGAACGGAGACCAAAGTGGATTCACGAACAACACAACAGCCATTCTACAAAAGAAACAACTGGTGGAACAATTGATGAAAGAAAGAGATGCTGTATAATTAATCACTCACATATTCTTCTGAATTATGAATCTGCCCATTAATTCAATAAGGATATGAAAGAAATACTTTTTACAGGAAACATTATGTCAATGAATTCATTAATTCAATAAGGATATGAAAAAACAAATACTCTTTATAGGAAACATTCTGTCAATGAATTCGCTGGAGCTTCCTTTGTAAATGGAATACACAGAACCGTGATCAATCAAACATCATAACTAATAGCGACCTAATATCAGTTTGGGAAGGAAGATTAAAATTAGAGATTGATCAAAAAGCAAGAAAATATCCATTCTAGTTCTGCTTCAATCTCTGACTCTAGAGGAATGATTAGTTAGGGCCGCAATTTCATCTCCAAATACTAAACCGCATAAGCAATGGATAGTCATGACAAGGAGTGCAAGTTTAACATGGAGTCTGAATACCGATTCATGTCAGAGATAAGCTAAAGGACTAAACTTTACGATCATCAACAACACCATCGGGTGGAACTTACGCAAACTACACATAGCATCTTAGACATTGAGAATTGAGATATTCAAGCAAAAAAAAAGCCTTCAAATATCATTTTCCCACTGTCACTTCACAAGACAAAAACAACCGGTGCGAAATCAAATCGTTGTCTAAGAATTCAACTAAACAACAAATCAGAACAAACCAAGCTCAAGAAAAGGAAATACCTTCACGAAGTTCCCGAGAGTCTTCGTGGATCCCCTAGACGAAGTGAACACATCCTCGATCCCCGCGAACTGGAGCACCTTCTTCGGCACGCGGGCAGCGACGATCCCGGCCCCCCGCGGCGCCGGCACCATCCTGACCGTGACCGACCCGCACTTGCCGGTGACCTTGCACGGCACGGTGTGCGGCTTCCCAATCTTGTTCCCCCAGTAGCCCCTCCTCACCGGGATCACCGAAAGCTTCGCGAGGATGATTGCCCCGCGGATCGCGGTGGCCACCTCCTTGCTGCACTTGACCCCCAGCCCGACGTGGCCGTTGCCGTCGCCGACGACCACGAAGGCCTTGAACCGGGTCCTCTGGCCGGCCCGGGTCTGCTTCTGGACCGGCATGATCTTCATCACCTCGTCCTTGAGAGACGGCCCGACCAGGGTGTCGATGATCTGGTGCTCCTTGATGGGGAGCGAGTGGAGATAGATTTGCTCGAGCGAGTGGATCTTGCCCTCCTTCACGAGGCGGCCGAGCTTGGTGACGGGGACCCACTTCTCCTCCTCCTGGCGCGGCGAGCGGCGGCGACCGCCACGACCCCCACGGTCGCCACGGCCTCCGCGGCCGCCGAATCCACGGCCGAAACCGCCACGGTCGCCTCCACCTCTCTCCGCCATGGTTTTTCCTCTTTGTCAAATGCGAGGGATGAGGGTTGGATAGGGTCTAAGAGAACGAAATGGAGAGTTAAGGCAGAGTTTATAGGTGGTGCTAGGGTTTTGTACAGTGACGGCTAGCAATGTATATTGGGCCGGGCCTTCCAAGGATGAAGGAGATGGGTTTATTAGCCCGAAATTCAAGCTCTATAGGCTTGACGGGCCTTCGGCTTTCACCGTACGACCTGTGTAAAATGCTGCTTCCACAGTTAATTCCAGAAAGTGACAAAAATACCCTCATGTTTGCATTGGCAGGCACTTGGCATCCTTAAATGCATAGTGAAATTTGTCAACACGATACAAAGATTAATATAATTACCGGAAATATGAGGATGGAACTGAAGGACAAACCTGGATCATTCCCGGATTGATCACAGCACGTTGTTTCCAGGCCATGGCGTGCCGTCTTTCATGACCCATCCTTCATCTGCAATTTTCCTTGCCTTTGCCACAAGCCCATTAGTCCGCACTTTGAAATCCTCGTATTCTCTTTGTGACAATTCACGGGTAATTCCAATAACATTGACCATGTCACAGGCAAATTGCTGTACATGTAGTTCAGAAAAGTTTCCTACTTTCATGGTTCGGCGCCCTTTGACAAAGGAAAGGAGGGATGAATCTTGTTCTTTAAGTAGTCCACTTTGCACGAGAAGTACTGCTCCGGGCGCCCTCGGCCCGATGCTGTACTTCTTGCAAAAATAAACCCACTTTCTCGCGGACGTTTCTTGTAGAGTCTCAAATGTGAGAATGGAAGCTCCGCAATCGGAAACGTAGCACGAAACTTTTTCGACGGGGTAATCCACTGCAAGAAAGGATAGGACAGTATTGGCCGTAATAAGGGGAGACTCTCTATTAAAGGATCGTTGGTGGTAACTACTATATCAAGTGCAGCAAATCTGAGACGGCTCGCCTATCCTGTTATATCTGTGTCAACATTCGTAACGTGAGAAACTTTTCAGCAACCAAGAACTTAGCAAAGGGAAAACTTTCAATGGACAATGCCGGGAATGAACATCGAAACCTCAGAGGAAGCCTCTCGCAATAGGCTTGTCGATCGGTAGCAAGTGAATTTCGAAACGACCCACTATCAAGGCTCTCTGCACACTTGCTGACTCTAGCGTAGGACACCCATAAAACATTTGCGCACCTTTTGGAGTCGAAGTCAAGAGTGCTCGACAACCCAAGCAATGAGCACGTGGATTGTTACTTTCCTTGTTTTCATCATTGTCTACCTAATGCTATCGACGGTCTGCTGAGCAACTAGAATTACCGCCGCAACAAAATGAAAATCATCAATTATACTTAAACTTATGGGCAAAACGATTGGCACAATTCAATTAGTTTGCTTCTTAATCTCAAACGGTGTGGTCGATTCATTGCAGCAAAAGTTGACTGCTCCTTGTATAGTTCGTACAAAGAGCACAAAATCTCGCCGCTTTCAACCTTCAAAATTGATACAAGTACGAATCGAACAGCAAGTTCCCAACTAAACCACGTATGCGTTTTTGCCTGAGCCTTCCCCCTATCTAAACACATTTTCCCCAAGCATAAGGACATTAAAATTGTCGAAAGTTTCGTATGGTTCTCATTTTAGTGCCAAAAATTTTCTTCGGCGCTGCCGAGTGCGAAATCGGAGAAAAGCATGTTACCTAAGTACCTTCGAAACGCTTTTCCCTGACAGGAGGGAAATCTCTCTACTGATTTTGAATAGTTTACAACCTTAAACGTGAACTTGATATGAGAAAAGCCCATGCCCGGATTGAGTGGGACTTCTTGCGAGCCTGTCTTCTAAAAATGGGTTCCCACTTACATTGGGTCACATGGATAATGAAGTGCGTTTCCACTGTTGCATACAATATTAAATTTAATGAAACTCCACTTCCTCATTTTCACCCGATCAAGGGTTTGCATCAGGGGACCCTCTCTCACCATAGCTCTTTATATTGATCTAAAATATATTGTCTTCGATGCTGACCAAGGCAGTGCAGGAGGGTAGACTTAACAGGCATCACCTTTAATCGACATTGTCCCACGTTATCTCACATACTATTTGCTGAGGACTCCATCTTCTTGGATGGACGATTATCTGAGTGTCAAAGCCTTGCTCAAATTCTGCATTAGTATTGCTTCGCCTCTGGACAAGAAATTAATCTCAACAAATCAGGTATCTTCTTTAGTAGCTGCTGCCCTTCCTGTTTAAAACACACTTCAGCGACAGAATTGAGGGTATCTGAGCTTATACATACTAGCAAATATCTTAGCTTGCCATTTGATTGGGGACAAACCAAAAGGCAGCTTTTCTCATGGATACTCGCCAGAGTTCATTCCAAGTTGCAGGGTTGGAAAGAGCGCTTATTCTCCATGGCCGGAAAGGAAGTGTTAATCAAAGCGGTGATCCAAGCTATCCCTCACTATGCCATGCCAGTTTTCAATGTGTCACTTTTAGTTTGTCGGGCAATTGAGAAAAGGATAGCAAGTTTATGGTGGAAGACTAATGAAACACACTCCGGCTTACATTGGCGGAGCTGGGAACTTCTTAAATGCTCTAAAAGGGAGGGAGGCGTTGGATTTCATGATCTAATTTCTTTCAACTTAGCTATGTTGAGCAAGACTGCATGGAGGCTTCATTCTACTCCATCTAGCCTTTGAACTACTTTATTTAAAGGACTCTACTTCCCATATACTACATTTTGGGATGCAACAAGGGGCAGCCGGCCTTCCTAGGGCTGGCAGAGCATCTTAACTGGGAGAGATCATATTCAACCCAATATATGCTGGCAGATTGGGGATGGTTAAAATATCAGTATTCGATCAGGCAGGTGGCTGCCTACGGGCATAATAGGAACCACAACCCAATGAACCCCCCAGGGTTGCTGAATTTATCCAACCATCAAAGTATGGAATGTCCCCCTTCTCACACAATATTTTCCTCCTTCCACAGTCTAAGAAATTCTAGCTATCCCTTTAAACCGTCTATGTTCAGCAGACCGTTTGGTATGGATTCCCTCATCTACTGATGCCTACACAGTACGTAGTGCTTATAATCTAATCCAATCATTTCATCCACAACAGCTATATGATAACCCTTCATCATCATATCAGCACCCTCCCACACTATGGCGTAATATTTGGATAATTAACATTCCTCCAAGTCTAAGGATCAAGCATTTTCTATGGAGATTATGTCAGGATGTGTTACCTACGGCAGTAAATTTAACGAAGAGAACGATTATACTTGAGGACTTGACCCTAGCTGTTCCATCCGCCACAACCAGCCTGAAACGCTCGAGCATATGTTCTTGCTCTGTCCCTAGACCACAACAGTATAGAATCACTAGCAACTTCAACTGACAATCAACGCATACGGACTTACCCGTATTGAGGAGTGGATGAATCACCACCTACTGAAGGCCACATCTTCTAATCCAACCCTTGCGCCATTGATCTCAAGTATTATGGCAAATTTGGAAAGTGCGAAATGCCCGTGCTTTTTGCAAACAAGCCCTGGATTCGTGGCATACAGTTAACACAGCACTTGCTCATAATCCAAGCTGCCAACAATGGAAAGGTAAAACTCTCAAGCCATCCAATAGTGGAGAAAATATACCTGGATATTGGTGCCTCCCATAATCCGGTACCCTTAAACTTAATGTTGATGGATCCATTCGTCGAGGGAATACAACGGGCGCTATTGCGGGTATTCTGCGAGACCACCAAGGGACGTTAATGTGGTGGCTTCGCCCACACGGTGCACGCCTCTGAGCTGGAGCAAGTAGAAGCCCTAGCTTGTCGCAACGCCCTCTAGTTTTGCATCGATCGACAGAAGTTGCTAGATCCTCCCACCTCTAGCACTTTGCAGATCATTATTGAATCAGACTGTAGCCACATTGTTGCTGATCTTGAGCGTCTTCGCCGTTTGCCTGCAGCTGCTTTCAATGAGGGTATTGCAGAGAGCAACGACGACAACGCGTCGTCCTAGTCTTCTACTCCAATCCCATATGATTGCCTTCAGCTCATGGACCGAGCTTTGGTGCTTCTGGGTTTCCAACATTATCCTAGGGAGCAGAATCAGGCCGCGCATTGGCTTTGTCAAGCCCAGCAACGTGGATCCCTAGCTAGCGACTGGTTCAACTCACTCCACTTTGTATTCAGGGCCATTATCTTCTCTGAGGCCCATTCTAGTTGTACATATTTCCCAACTTAGTAATAAAGCCGTGTTGTTCAACAAAAAAGAAAAGCACTTTGGGCAAGAAATTCCAGCAAAAAATGTCACCTTTACAGTGAAAAGAGTAGGATAGATTGATGTTTTTTTTCCTTTACTAAAACCAATCCATGTGGACATCCTAAGCAATGTCACACGAGCCGATGTGGTTGGCCCGCCGAACACGTCATTGCACAACTACCAAGAGCAAAAAGCGACATCGCATTTATCTCACCTTCGGGAAATTCTAGATGGTTCGAAAAAGGAACAAAAATGACGTCGAAGTACAAAGAGCTTAGGAATGGACGTGAGCTGGCAGAAGGTTAGAATCGACAATGATTCACATCCGGCAAACCACGAATTGATGGAAATTTGGGGGGGGGGGGGGGGGGGGGGGGGGGGGGGGGGTGGGGTGTGTGTGGCTTGTGAGTTTTCCAAATTTGATGAGCGATTCGTACGAGCGTGTCCTTCGAGCAACCAGTGACCTGGATCGTTGAAAGTGAGAAAGAGCGTGTACATATCTACACGCTTCGATCAAAGATGGTCGCTTGCGAGGAAAAGGGCCTAGAGTTGCTAGTGTTAACGATCCCAATGGATTTGAGGATCAGTTCAATCGCTTCAAATTGTAATCGATCGAATATTAGCGATTTAGGATTTCCAGATTGAAAATTCCGTTGAATTGATGATTTAATATTTATATTTGGAGCACAACATTTGATCAAAGATATTATTACAATATGACCTCTGACAACTCAAATCATCAGATTTCTGATGATCCAAATCCAAATTAGCATTTCATACAAAAAAAAGTTCCCTTCCATCATTATTTGTTATTCGCAAAAAAAAAAAAAAAATGAACAAACGCACTCGGACAATCTAAGGCCCGACCAGATAGATACTCCACAAGAAGCTCTGAATTTTGTCCTAGTATGGACCAAATATCCAACCCTCAATCCAAATTGCAACAAAAGGCACTGAATGTCACAAAGATGTGAAGACAAACAACACAAACAACCTAAAATAAAGTTGCTGACGCGAACTACATAACTCTTAGCCGCCAAAGAGCTACCTCAGGCATCAATCCTCTCCGTGTCGTCCAAAATGAGCGGCTTCCCCGTGGGCTTCGCCAACAGATCAGTGTACTCTTGGAAGGGAGACCTCGTGAATCTTGTTTCCCTCCAGAAGTCAGGGGTAAGGAAGCCATAAGTCTTCAGTAGACAGTCGAAGGTTGCCTGTGGATGAGCAAGATTTATATAGAACACCAAGATTACACATGTTACTAATCACTAGAAGAACTTGCGGTCTCATAATGCACACACGACATCTCCAAATTAGAGGAAACATTTGAACAAGAATGTTGAGAAAAATTGCCGGAAATAAAAGTAAGAAAAACGTGGAAGGCACAATTCCATGACCGAATAATAACACTTCAACACCATGTCATCACATAAATTTCGTCACCATCAATGAGGAAGCAGAGCAGGCAAATTTCAGACGGAGGTTTATTATCTCCAAAAGGCAAAATTTGTCCAGAGCCTTGCATTCAACAAACTCTCTTGGTCAAATTCTATGCTTATTCTTGATTCTTTAGGTCTAAAACTGCAGCAGTGGATTCACACAACACTACAGCCATTCTACAAAAGAGACAACTGATAGAACAATTGATGAAAGAAAGAGATGCTGTATAATTAATCACTCACATATTCTTCTGAATTATATGAATCTGCTCATTAATTCAATAAGGATATGAAAGAACAAATACTCTTTATAGGAAACATTCTGTCAATGAATTCGCTGGGAGCTTCCTTTGTAAATGGCATACACAGAACCGTGATCAATCAAACATCATAAATAATAGCAGCCTAATATCAGATTGGGAAGGAAGATTAAAATTAGAGATTGATCAAAAAGCAAGAAAATATCCATTCTAGTTCTGCTTCAATCCCTGACTCTAGAGGAATGATTAGTTAGGGCGGCAATTTCATCTCCAAATACTATACCGCATAAGCAATGGATATTGTCATGACAAGGAGTGCAAGTTTAACATGGAGTATGAATACCGATTCATGTCAGTGATAAGCTAAAGGACCAAACTTTACGATCATCAACAACACTATTGGGTGGAACTTACGCAAACTACACACAGCATCCTAGACATTGAGAATTGCGATATTCGAGCACATAAAAAGCCTTCAAATACCATTTTCTAACTGTCACTTCACAAGACAAAAACATCCGGTGCATCATTAAATCATTGTCTAAGAATTCAACAAAAGAACAAAACAGAACAAACCAAGCTCAAGAAAAGGAAATACCTTGACGAAGTTCCCGAGAGTCTTCGTGGATCCCCTAGACGACGTGAACACATCCTCGATCCCCGCGAACTGGAGCACCTTCTTCGGCACGCGGGCAGCGACGATCCCGGCCCCCCGCGGCGCCGGCACCATCCTGACCGTGACCGATCCGCACTTGCCGGTGACCTTGCACGGCACGGTGTGAGGCTTCCCAATCTTGTTCCCCCAGTAGCCCCTCCTCACCGGGATCACCGAAAGCTTCGCGAGGATGATTGCCCCGCGGATCGCGGTGGCCACCTCCTTGCTGCACTTGACCCCCAGCCCGACGTGGCCATTACCATCGCCGACGACCACGAAGGCCTTGAACCGGGTCCTCTGGCCGGCCCGGGTCTGCTTCTGGACCGGCATGATCTTCATCACCTCGTCCTTGAGCGACGGCCCGACCAGGGTGTCGATGATCTGGTGCTCCTTGATCGGGAGCGAGTGGAGGTAGATTTGCTCGAGCGAGTGGATCTTGCCCTCCTTCACGAGGCGGCCGAGCTTGGTGACAGGGACCCACTTCTCCTCCTCCTGACGCGGCGCGCGGCGGCGACCGCCACGACCGCCACGGTCGCCCCGGCCTCCGCGGCCGCCGAATCCACGGCCGAAACCGCCACGGTCACCTCCACCTCTCTCCGCCATGGTTTTTCCTCTCTGTCAAATGCGAGGACGAGGGTTGGATGGGGTCGAAGAGAGTGAAATGGAGAGAGTTAAGGAAGAATCTACAGTTGGTGCTAGGGTTTTGTACAGTGATGAGTAGCAATGGCAATGCATATTGGGCCGGGCCTGCCCAGCATGAAGCAGATGGGCTTATTAGCTGTGTAAAATACTGCTTCCACGGTTAATTCTAAAAAGTGACATGAATACCCTCAATTGAGAGTGCAAAGGCTAGGAAAAGGAGGGACAAAAATATTTTGTGTAGTAATTTTTACTTAAAAGACATTTTTCATTGCATGCAAACAAACGAATCGCTCGAAGTTATTAACTAAGAAAGTAGTTGTTTCCTTTGAGATAAAAAAATTTCGATTCAATAATCCCAACTCTTTCAAATCGAAGTTACGACAGAGCAACAAGTCATGTCGGCTCTTGCCCGAAACGGTCCATTAGATCACTGGTCGTGCCCCATTTTGGGCCTAAGCTGGGGTTGGTTGCATTGGCCCTAGCGACCCAATATCCGCCCCAAATTCTTTTTATATGGCCTAGGTGGTCCAATCTTGAAGAAATTTGCATGCACTTCGCCAATGGCTGTGTTGAATTTATTTTTGAAAAAATTGACTCATGTTCACTAACTTGATCACTTCTCCTTATCTTCAACAGTCGAACTGAAATTGTAATGAAAATCTATATCAACACGATACATAAAGAATCACAAAACTTCACCCCCATTTGAATGCATGAGAATAGCGGGAAAAAAAAAATCGTTTGGTAATGATTGAAAATTTATACTTTTAAAATATTATTAAAATATTTTTTTAAAAGTTGCTTTGATTACAAAACCATACCTATGCCTATTTGTTGGAGCGAATTGGATGATCGGGTTGAGGGATGCTTGCTCTTCCCCTCACTCTCCTTTCCCTAAAATGAATCTTGAGTCATCAAAGCCATCCTGACTCGGCTTGGCCCGGTGGCAATCGGCAGGCGGTGGTCGGTGCTAGTGGGCAATCGTCGGTGGTTGGCGAGTGGCATGCAATGGCTGTGGTCGGAGGGAGGCATTTGTCAGGCATAGTTGGCGGTGGTTAGGCGATAGTGAGCAGTCTCCGATGGTTGGGGGGCGGCAGGTAGCTGCTGTGGTTGGGGGAGGCGTTCGTCAAGCGGCAGTAGTTGGGCGGACGACAATGACAACGACGGTGGTGACGATGACGACGATCGTCGATCGACGGGTGGCGACGGCGGTTGTTGGTTCACGGGCGGCGACGGATGGTGGTCGGCGGCCGGTGGCGGTTGCGGTCGAGGGGCAATGGCGTATGGTGGGCGGCAACCGGCTGGGGGCTACCGCGGTGGCGACATTAGTCAAGCGACGATCGGCGAGGGGCTCCTACGGCAGTGGGGGTGGTTGGGCGACGGAAACGATGACGGTGGTCGTTGGTCATTAGGCGGCAACGATGGTGGTCAGCGAGGCTGGTGTAGTCCAAGAAATGATTATGGAGTCAAGAATTGAAAATTTTTTACTTTTCAAATTTGGCTAAAAATAACTTCAGTAGCGATTTTTTACTTCAAAATTTTAAAATTCTACCATAAATAATTTTTTGGCAAAATGACACAAATAGTTGCTAAACTTTGACAAAATGTGCAATCTGGTCCCTGAACTTTTTAATTTGTTCAATTTAATTCCTAAAATTTGGCAAAATGTGAAATTTAATTCATGAGCTTTTGACTTGTTCAAGTCACTCCATGAACTTATAGCAAATGTTCAGTTTAGTCTCCGGACTGTATGAAAATGTTCAACGTTATCCCTGATCTTAAATTAACAAAAGTACAATACTGAATATTTTCCTATAATTCACGGACTAGATTGAACGTGTACTAAAAATTTAAGGCTAAATTGAACAAGTCAAAAGTCTAGGGGTCAAATTGCACATCCTACCAAAATTTAGGGATTAAATTAAACAAATTAAAAGTTCAAGGATCAGATTGCACATTCTGTCAAAGTTTAGGGACTATTTATGTAATTATCTTTAATTTTTTAAACCAAAGTTCAGAAGTTTTTTTACTGAAAGAATTTATAGCTCAGATCAAGATCTAACTTCTGGAAGTGTTTCCAAATCCCATTGATGTCATGTCAGACGCCCCCATTTTCTTCTATCTTCTATTGTCGTAATTTCGGGCGATAAAAGTTGTTCATATTTTCATTCTCTTTCTACATATCAAGAAAGTAAGGAGGGAATTTTTTTTTTTCCTCCCATGAACTTTTGAAAGGTCGTCCTCAAATCTTAAGCTTCTGTTATGTTTGATAATGAATCTATTTCTCTATTTGTTTGTTTTTTTTTTTGTATGTAAATCAATTAATTTTTCTATCCTTCAGATAATTGGCCGTAAAATAAATTTAAAACAGAAATAAAGAGTAAAAATGATTGCTTTTTCGTTTCCAAAAACAAAAGGAGAGGCAATGTTGACAAGCTTAGTGTAACGCTACAAATGAATTCCCATACCTGAATTTGTCCCTTTAATACCGACAAAGATGCGAACTCTTGGCAATTTTCAACTCGTGTTCCATTTAATTGCAAATTCTTCCGACACTAGAAAATCTCTTCACTTTTTTGCTGTTGTCATTTTAAGTGGCATACAAATTTAACAAGAAAAGGATAATTGGAGGGGATAGACATATTGGCAATAGCGATTTGACTTTATCCGAGCACGAAAAAAATTTTGTTATTTTTCATCAGTTTAGTATTATTTTCGTGTCTCCCGACTAAGTTATATCTTATATAAGGAGAGACTATGATGTACAATAATAATGTACGTACCAATTAAGAGTGTCAAAACTTGACTGACAACTGAACCAAAACCTGAACTGACAGTTCAGTTTCGGTTCGGTTAATAATAAAAAAATCGAATAGTGTCATAGATCAGTTCGGTTCGGATGAGTTCAGTTCGGATCACAATTTATCTTTCTTTTGTGCGTCCTCTCTTCTCTCTCATTGTTCACCTCTCTGCGCACTCTCTCTCTCTCTCCTCTTTTTCTCCTTTATTCTCTCTCTTCCCCCTCTTTTGCTTCCTTCTCTCTCGTCAGAGCAGCTTCTCTCCTCTTCTTCTCCCTTCTTCTTCTTCTCTCTCCGCCTTGCCATCTTCTCCACGATTCAGCAAAATTGCACTGTTTCAATCCATGGATATTCTGTCCAGTGGTGGAAAAAGAGACCGGCTTCAGCGATTGATGAGTTCCGACCAAATCTAGTCCCTTAGCGGCAGATCTGGAAGCGAGGCACGGGGTGTGCAGGAGACGGCCAAGCTGGAGAAACACGACGCCGCGACTCCAGTGGCAATGGCAGACCGAAGGGTTGACGTTGGGCTCGTGGTCGCTGACGAAGGAAAGGCTGGCTTTCATCCTAACCATCATTAACATTCTTTTCTTGGAGAAATCGAACTTACGCACAAAAGCAGTAGAGATCTCAAACAAAAAAGAGAAAAAACAAAGGGGAAAAGATATAAAAATAAAAATGGATTGCCAAATTGAGTTTTTCAGTTTTCAGTTCGGTTAGGCTCACTTCATAATATGCTTTTGTTCAATTTAAGTATATTTTTTTAATGATTCAGTTCAATTCAAATTTACAGAAAATCAAATCGAACTGAATTGTTGAAAATTCCGTTACGAATGGTAACCGATTAAATTGAAATATTATATATTATTAAAAAATAAATTATTAATGAAAAAATAATTAATAATAAATTTATCACATGTATATTATCTTGAAATTTATCGTTTTTAAAAAATAATTTCAAGCAAATTTATTATTATATATATTAATTTGAAATTTTTTATGATAAAATAATAATTTAAGATAAATTTACATATTATTAATCTCAAAAAAAAATTATTTGTGCCGTTTTCCATGAACAATGCCGTTAACCCTCTTTTCTTTTCCTCTCCCCCTGTCTCTGCTTCCATTTTCACCTCTCTGTCTCTCCTTCTCTTCCACGCACGCTGCAGCAGTAAACAGTCTCAGTCGCATCACTGTTCATCATCGTCTTCTTCACATGCACGTTCTCGGAAACTCCCTTCGCTGAGCTCGAGTCAAGCCCTCGCTCGATACCTCTCCTCCGTGAAACAGAGAGACACAGAGCCCGCGCCACACAACCCCCCCCCCCCCCCACCCCCCACCGGGTTTTTTGCCCTCCGCTGCACCGATGGACGACGGCCTGCCCACGCCGTTCGCCGGACCTCCTCCTCCCCCGCAGCCCCCTGCGGAGGAGCCCGGTCGATACACGAGCCGGTCCATCGAGACGCTGGTGGTGGTGCTGGCGGCTATCATGATCGTCGGCGTGGTGGCGGGGATCATAGCTCGCCTGTGCGGAGGCAGGCATTTTGGAGGGAGCGGAGAGAACGACGTCGAGGGCTGGGTCGAGAGTCGGTGCAAGAGCTGCATCGACGCCGGACTCTCGCCGCCGCAGGTGAAGCCGGCGCCAGAGCAAGCGGAGAAGAAGTGAAGCGGGGACTGCTGGGAGACGGTGAGTCTTGGTCATTTTCTTTTCTGTCGTGTTCTTGCTTTTACTTTGTTCAAGGAGATAGAAGGGGTAAAAGAAGAGGGTAGGTAGCAGTAGCACTGGTAATTAGTTTTAGGGTTTGAAAATATGTATGAACGGAGTTGCAGAGTTTGTTCCAACTTCAGCTTGCTTATTCAATTAGAGGTTCTAACATGTCCAAAAACATAAAATAAAAAAAATGATTTTACTTTGAGAAATACTAACTTCATTTGGTGCTGTCTTGATTCAGTGCTCCATGTGTTTTTATTTTATGAAAAAACCTCGCAAAAATATATCAACCGAGCAAAGGCGAGAAATGGAGATCCTTATGTCGACTTGCGATTGATCATAGAGCGAATTTACTTCGGGCGCTTGAGCATTCCGAGATGATTCAATGTTCGAAACTCCAAATAGATATACGAATCCAATTTGCTAAGAGAATGAATATTTTTTTCTTTTGCATGCTCATATAATCTTTATATACACGTGATCTCTCTCCATTTATCGATTCGAGATTTTATGTTGGCATTTACAGCATGGAACCGGAGTCGGGTTTTGGCTAATGAAGGGTATTTTATTTCCTTCCTTTCTTTGATGGGAAGGAAAGTAATGCTAAAGCCTCCAAGCCCATAATTCTCATAAAATCTATTCATGTTAGCTTTTCCAAAAGCTATATGCGCTGTAAAATCTGTCTTATGACCGTTGCTTCTTTTGCTAGCAGAAACAGAGAAAAGGGGTTTCATGGCTCATCATTCCTACCTCCTGAATGAAGAAGATGTCAGAATCGCACGAATAAAAAGAATGTTTTTCTAGCAGAAACACAGAATAACACCCTCTCGCATAACCGATGGCCGTGCGTTTTGCATCGCCGCAATGCTTATATGTCCGAACTATTGTCGAATCAAACCAAACTTTGCCGAAGTTCAACGCCTGAAGCTTGTCAGCAGTTCAACTGTATAAAGCTAGGTACACGTTCATGTATAAGATCAACAAATCAAATCATTCACTAAACTATAGACAGTTAAAATTTACTCGTACATCCTGTTTGCCAAACTGAACATATATGATGAAAAACACATGGCCACACTCGGATTTTTGCAAGATTTCATGGTGTCTAGCAGTTGATTCCACACTGCTCAATAGTTGGGCCTACCACCCGGGTTGTAAAAGGATTGATGTGCACCCAGAGCAAGGAAAGATAGAGGCCAGCAGAATCGACCACACGATGACAATCGTCAGCACTCTGCTCTGGTTGCTTGTTAGGAAACACTTTGGGAGTGAAATCCAAGAATTACCTTTTCACTTCACAAGTTGAAACACACCCTTGTTCACTGTCATTGAGACATGAAATGCTAGTTATGAGAATGAGACTCGACTGTGTGGGGAGGGCCACTAACTTGGTTCTTTCAATTGATAAATTCAAATTCTGTTGTCCCATGTGAAAGAAAACATGTGAGAAGAATGTCTATCATGTAAAACTCCTAAATTTACAGGAGGAATATGGACAAGAAGCAGGGGCTGTCAATCCTCTGAAGTTTTGTTGCCAAGGAGAACTTTGAGGGTGTAAACAAGAATGTACAGCTCCTATGTTTCCGACCTTCCTGTTCAATTCCAGCTGTACAAAACCTCCAATGCATGCCTATCATCTAGTCGGGGAAGCTAGTTCACTGTCGTGTGCTGTCCTTGCTACTGATGGAAGAACCGTTAAAAAAGGAGCAATGAGTAGAGAACTTGGAAGCTGCCATGGAAAAAGAGCAATTACTAGATAACTCTCTCTAGGGGAATGACACGTTGTTATGATTGAAGCAAGCGGTTGGCCCGATGCGTTTCAGCTTGTGAAGTGCACACCCGCAATTGCGATGGCACGGCCTCCGCTCGATCTCCACATCAATCATTGACAAGCTTCCTTCTAGAGACACTACGAAGCATCATCTCAGCTGCTATGGTGGCCGTTCTCTTCTCGTTCTTCCTTCTACAGTTGTACAGTTCTCAGCTGCTCCAGAATATTGTGTCTTAAGCTTTCTGTTTTAAATAAATTGAGTGGCTTAAGGAACAGTTAAATAGGACTAAGAAAATATGGATGATAACAAATTGTAGGAGTTCTCTAGAAAAGAGACCTCGGTTTTTGGTAAAACTCACGAAATGTCGTTAATTTTGCTTCGAGTTTTCTTGTTTGGTTAGTCGACTAATAACGGATTAGTCGAGGCTTTTCTTGATCCCTAACTTCTGAAGAGAGACAGAGAGAGAAGTGTTAATATGGCTTTAAACGTTACCTTGGCTTGGCTTCCACATGGCTTTTGGAGTTCATTTCAATAGGTAGATTCTCATCTTGGATTTAGACTTCTCAGAAGAGCAGCCTGTCGTTTTACTATTTTGTCAGCCAAGTGAATCCACAGAGCGTCTTCATGGTACTTATCAGAGTAGCTAAGTTTTGTATGCATATTGGTTTACATCTTTCTCATACTCTAGCAGCCATTCAATTTTTCTTTTTTTTTGGGTAAGGTAAGTTTGTATATACTTTTCAAAAAGCAAACTATTCAAATTTTTTGGTTTGTATTTTTGTTGAAATTGCTGTATTTTCTATGGAAGTCTTGTTTAAATCAGCATTTATACTAATCGACCTAAATTCACAACAGCATATATATTTTGGTACTAATTATCTATAATCACCGAAAGCCGATACTCCATGATTTCTATTCCTTGACAAGCACTTTGATTACTAAATAAGACGCTTTCCTTTTTACCTTGGTATTAGAAATACGTAAAAGTGGCCGGAAATGCATAACTTGTTCAATGGTTTTTCCTCTGTGTTGTTTTGTTTTGGCCATTTGCAAGCTATTATTCTCTCTGTATCCTCTGAATCGCCACACGATCGACTTCAGATGTTTGGTGGCAATCGTGAATTTAATTCCATATGTATTTTCTTGAACCTTGAAAGATTTTATGGGACTACAACCAACTGTTTTAAAAGTTTAAGCCTTTAGAAGAAATCGTGATTTAATATTTATATATTCCAACACGCCCCTTTACGTTTAGTTTGGTCTTTTTGTCTGATACTAAACATGGACATATTCATTGGGTAGGCAAATATGAGCCTAGAAAGATTCGAAACTCATGGCCTCCTACTATGATAAAATGAAAGATTTTAAGGGACCCAATAAACTATTCTAAAAGTTAAACTGTTAGAATAAAGCGTGGTTTAATATTTATATATCCTAACAAACCTCATTTATGATTCTAAGCAGGTAAATTAACTTCGTCCATGTTCCCCTGTTATCCGTCGATGGCCGTTGTTTGCATATATCTCTTATAAATTGTCGTATTTGTTCTCTTGTCGTCCAAACTGTGAGTAGAGTGCTTTCTAATTTATTTAACTGGCATCAGTTGATCTTTCCTTGGTAATATTCATGTCCTATATGAGAGATGTTGAACCAAGGTTAAATGAAAAACTTCCATTTTTTTTAATATTTATCACTGGACTAAAGTTTTTTTGCTGTTGTTAGAATCCTGTTACACAATGACGTATCCTATATTTTTCCAGCTTTTTTGACTTACTAAGAAATAGGATGGTCAAGAAATCTCTCTCCTGGAGAAAGTAGAGGGGATATCTCTTTTGACAGGAGGACATGATTAAAATGGAGAGGGAGGGAGATTCCTAGGTAAACTAGGTTGAAGAGTCAGATTAGCTGACTATGACTCATGAAGTTTATTGCTTATATGTTCAAAGATTCTCCTAGATTTTTCCAGAGTTTTCTAAGGAATCCGTTAGGGAAGTTATTCCCTAGAAATGTCATTATATGCAAACCTGGTTCTGTTTTGTCTGTAAGTGTACAATTCCCTTGTTTTGGTTTGACTGTTTCTTGTTCTATGCTGGACATTTCGCAAGAACAATTTAGTTTACGTTCAGCATCTTTGCTGTTTCATCTAACAATGCTGTACATACTTTAGGACTTCCATTTCTTTGTTGCCAAAAAACAATCCGGTTAAGTTAAATTACAACTGATTGTTTTCTAATTCTTTAAATAGCAATAGGTGTAAAGTTTCAAGTCTGAAACTTTTCCTTAGCAATTTGAAGTCATAATCATATGGCACGTAAATGGTCACGGGCCGTAAAGGTTTCTTAGCCAACGAAAACCCCATGTGGTGCCCAATGAGCTGGTACACTAGGACGGAAAAACGTGGAGGACAAAATAATTGACTAATCATTGGATGCTTTGCCAACAGTGAAATGCCAAAACAAGCGCAGCTCTGGCTCATGCTTCCTAGGAACTCAATATTTAAATTAAACATTCAGTAGCTAATCGTAGAAAACAATTAGGGACCCTAAAGACTAGTTTTAGGAATGTTCAATGTAAATATTCAATCAAGCTACTAAAGAGAATAGCAGAATAACCAAAGAAATTTAAAGCGTGGTTTGTGGTTGATCTATCATTAGGCTCGTTTCCATCTCAGGTAGTTCGGACAGGGTTGCACCCACCCAAGATTCAATCTATTTTCCCTAGTGTTAAGCACCATTACTCCCCCGTCGAGAAATAAAGTGCTGGTTATGAGAAGAAACTCAACTGTGTGGGAAGAAGGGCTAATAACTTGATTTTTTAAGCTGGTAAATTCAACTTCCGTTGTCTGAAAGAGAACAAGAGAGAAGAACGTTTATACATGTAAAAGTCTTCAATTTACGGAAGCAAGATCGAGAAGAAGCGCGTGCTATCTATCCTCTGAGATTTTGTTGCCTTGAGGAGCACTCTAAGGGTCAAAACAAGAATGTACAGATCCTCTGTTTCTGACCTTCCTGCTCTATTCCAGCTGAATTATACCAACCATCTACTGAGCAAAGCTAATTCAATGTCTTGTGCTGTCCTTGCTACTGATGGAAAAACCATTCAAAAGGGAAGAATGATAAGAGAACTTGGAAGCTGTCATGGACAAAGAGCAATTTCTGGATAGCTCTCTCTTGGGGAATGACATGTTATGATGAGAGCAAGCAGTCGGCCGGTCACCTTTCAATTCATGAAGTGCACAGCCACAATTGCGATGGTACGGCCTACGCTCGATCTCCACATCGTTCATTGACAAGCTTCCGTCTAGGACATATCGAAGCATCGTCTCGGCTGCTATAGTGGCCATTCTCTCTCTTTCTTCCTTTTAAGTTCTACTGCACTCGCTCTTATGTGTAGGTAATTTAATCTCAAGGATATTTTGTGTGTAAAGTTCTCTTTTGTGCATCAATTGAGTGCTTTAAGAAGCGTTTAAATAGGAGCAAGAAGAGAAGGATGATAACAAATTGTAGGAGTTCTCTAGAAAAGAGACCTCGGTTTGTGGTAGAATTCAAGAAATGTCGTTAATTTTGCCTCGAGTGTTCTTGTCTGGTTAGTAAACTAATGACGGATTATTGGAGGGTCTTCTTGACCAATAATCCGTCATTAGTTAACTAGTGACGGATTATTGGAGGGTCTTCTTGAATCAGAGAGAGAGAGAGAGAGAGAGAGAGAGAGAGAGAGAGAGAGCTGTTAACATGGCTTTAAATGTCAGCTTGGCTTAGCTGGCTTTTGTAGTTCATTTAATTTGTGGAATCCCTTATTGGCTTAGACTTCTCCGAAGAGTAGTTCTCATTTGACTATGTCGTTAGCCAAGTGAATCCTTTGAAATGTCAGTATGGTATGTATTAAAACAGCCAAGTTTTGTATGTATATTGGTTTTATATCTTTGTCATTTTCTAACAACCATTCAGTTATTTTGCTTAGTGTTTTCCCTTGGTACTAGGGTTATTCTTGTTTAATCATCACCTATAATTAGGGGGTCTATGACAACACTCCAGAAATTATTTTTGGAACAAAAATGTATTTCTGAAATAGGTTTGGAACAGAAACTCGTTTGATAATGCAGTTCTAAGAAACTATTTATGGAATACAAATTTATTCTATAAATAGATTTAAAGTAGAAATGAGAAATAAAAAGTTATTTCTCTTAAAAATATAAATAAAAATAAAAATCTTTATTGACGACCAACCCCCGGTCGCACCCTGCCCCCCGCCACGGGCTGGCGGCCCCAGGCCGCCGCTGTAGCCGCCGCTGATCACCGGCCGCTGCTTGCCGCCGTCGCCCTAGTCAAATAAATTTATATTCTAGAATCAGAAATTTTATGCCGTTATCAAGCGTATTTTTTTGCTCAAAAACTCATTCAAAAATAGAAATAGAAAAAACTTTTTTTGTTCTAGAAATTCATTCTAGAACGGAAATATTGTCATGCGTGCTCTATTCGCGCGAATTCATGTCACCATACATGTTTGTGTACAAATTATTTACGTAGTATGACATCAGGACAAATTCAAGTGGCTGTGCATGCGTGGGAACTACTGAAAAAAAAATGAATTATGATGAAGTTCTATTGTTCTGAATTGGCTTCTCTACGTCATGAAATTTAGAGGCGGTGTCTTTTTTTTTATTCTTCAGTTCCTTTTCTGAGTTATTTGTCTGCTTTTATTACGTGATGGTTATTTGTAACGATGCCTGATTTGTTTTCTTTTGTTTGGATTTAGGGAAAAGATTATTATTTTTCCATTAAAAAAGGATTACACTTGTATATAAAATACTCTCAACATCAAATGACTCAAATGACTATTTTACCCTTATTCTAACACTTTCCATTGAGTTGGGATGTAAATATTAAATAATCCCAACTTGTAACATAAAAAACTCATTCTACTCCCCCTCAGAGATTTAGTAAAGACATATGCAAGCTGATTATTTGTTCTTGTATGTTGAAGAATAATCTTCCATTTATGAACTTTTTTTCGTGCGAAGTGACAATCAACTTCAATGTGTTTAGTTTGCTCATGAAAGATAGAATTATTTGCAATGTGAATAGCTGATTACTATCATAATATAAAAATAATGGATCTGATGTTGGCAAATCAATTTATGATAATAACATTCTCAACCAGAGCAATTCACACGTCACATGTGCCATAACTTTATATTCTACTTCAACACTTAACCAGAAAATCACATGTTGTTTCTTACTTTTCCACGCAATTAGATTACCTCCAAGGAACACATAGTAACTCAATGTAGGTCTCTTATCAAAAGTACATTAGCCCAATCTGCATCATAGAAACCTATAATGTCCAGATATCCGCAATTCTTGAAAATTAGGCCTTTACCAAGCGCTCCCTTTCAGTACTTGATAACTTTAAGTACAACATCCTAGTGAATCGTACAGAGAGAACTCATGAACTGACTAACTACACTGATAGCAAATGATATATCAGGCCTTGTGACAGTAAGATAATTCAAATTTTCTACTAATCTTCTATACTTCCCTGGATCACATAACAACTCTCCACGTTTTGGATCAAGTTCCACATTGGGTTCCATACGAGTATTTACTGACTTTGCTCTAAAAAATCCAACATCATCAAAGATGTCAAGTACATATTTCCACAATGACAAATTGATACTTGTCTGATAATACGCAACTTTAATACCAAAAAAATAATGTAGGCATCCCAAATCCTTGGTATTAAATTCTATGTGCAGAAATTGCTTAAGTCATTGGATACCATCTGAATCATTGACAGTAATGATAATATGATCCACATATATCACCAGAAGAATACAACCAGCTGGGGAGATATAACTAAAAACTGAATGATTTACTTGACACCATTTAATCCGAACTTGATAACAACATCATTAAATCTGCCAAACCAAGACGAGGAGATTTCTTGAGTCCATACAAAGTTTTATGTAAGTGACATACTAAATTCTCCCCCTGAGTGACAAACCCCGGTGGTTTGCCCTATGTACGCTTTCTCGGACAAATCACCATGGAGGAAGGCATTTTTCATATTTAGTTGATGAAAAAGCCAACCAAAACATGCTGCAAGGGAAATACAAACACGAACAGATGTAATTTTGGCAATATTTGAAAAAATACCGTCATAATCAACATCATTTATCCCAGTATATCCCTTTGCAATCAATTGAGCCTTCAATTGATCAAGAGTGCCATCAAAATGAACCTTAACAATGAATACCCAACGACAACCAACAGTTTGTTTCTCTATAGGTAACAAAGTGAGTTCCCAAGTATGGTTATCAATAAGTGCCTTCATTTCATCTTCCATGACTTACCGCCATCCATAATAAGCAAGAGCTTCAGCAACATTGCTAGCCACAGAAATAGAGAACAAGGGCGAGACAAATGTAAGGAAACTAGGAGATAAACAGTCTATATGATAAGAAATTTGAAATAGGATGATGAGTGCGAAGACAATAAGAAAGACCAGAATAAGGAGCATAACGATCCATAGGGAGACCAACACAAGAATTGTACATTTTCAAGTAGCTATGGGCACACCAGGAATGAGGGAACAGAAGAATCATGGGTTGGTGACATCTGTACCACTATAGTAAGAGTTGCACCACGTTGATGGTATGTGCGGTCAGTAAATTGAAATTCTATTGATGGTTCTAAAGGAAGGGAGAACGGGGAAGGTGTCGGTAAGACACATTCGTTGTTCTCAGGAGTAGCTATAGGTTCCATCTGAGTATTATGATATGGATGATCTTCAACATCTGCTGACACGAGCACACGACGACGTCTAGAACTATAACATTTGTAGCCTTTCTGAGTTTGAAAGTATCATACAATGATACATTTCTCAGCATGAGAGTTAAACTTAATAAGATCGGGAGTAAGATTATGCATAAAACAATCACAGCCGAAGACATGTAAAGGCAATGTAAAGGGGGAACGATTTGGATGTAATATAAAGAGGAAGCTGATTAATCAAAAAACAAGCTGTAAGAGCAGTATGTCCCTAGAAGGTTTTAGGTAGATGCATGTGAAACATGAGGCGACGGGCAGCATCAAGAAGATGGCAATTTTTATGTTCAGCAACATCATTTTGCTGAGGAGTTATGAACAAGAAGTTTGATGGATAATGCGATGAGAATCAATAAAAGACTGAAAGCCTGAAGTGACGGCAAGATACTCTGTGACATTATCTGAGCGTAAAGTTTTAACGGAAGTATGGTATTAAATTAGTACTTCAAAATAGAATAAGTGAAAGCTGTGAAAAATCTCACTACGATCTTTTATTAAGAATAATCAAGTCATTTAGGAAAAAATCATCCACGAATGTGACAAAGTATCTAAACCCAGAAATATCATTATAAACACGACACGGACCCCAAACATTGGTGTGTACTAACTCAAAAGGACTCGACACTCGACTCTGAATACGAGAAGGAAAAGAAATCCTATGATTTTTACTATACTAATAAGCCTCACACTCAAAAGAACTTACAAACTCAGACTTATGAACCAAATGATGAAAGGTGTTCGGTGGTGGATGACCAGAACGACAGTGCATCCTAAACACATCAGAGGATGCACGTTTCATAGCTGTAGCAGCTAGCACCTTCTTGTCAAGTAAGATGAACCATTGGACTCATGTTGCCCACCAATCATCTGTCCATTCCTCAAATCCTGAAAGACACAATGAGAAGAGAAGAAGGCTATGGAACAATTAAGTTCTTTAGTCAATAAACTTAAATAAATTAAATTATATGAAGATTTGAGATGGATGACAGACGACAAAGAAAGAGATGGATTCAACTTAGCAATTCTAACACCAGTAACTTGAGATTGTGAGCCATCAGCTAATGTAACAAAATTTACAATCCAGGTGATTTAGAACAAAGTGAAGACATCAACTTAGAATTATTAGTTATATGATGAGTAGCTCCAGAGTCCATGACCCAAGAATCAGATGCTGTTGAGAGTAAACATGATGAACTACCTTTGGTTGTTTGTGCCAGAGTTGCAATAGGAGCTGAAGTACCTGTCACCTATTGGGAGCGAACCCATGCATCGTACTCAACACCTATCAACATAACTGAAGCACTCGTGTTTCACACACTAGTAGAGTCTAGTGGAGTTTGGTGGGTGGGTAAAAGTAGAGTCTTGTAGAGTCCGTTCAGCATCTGCATAAGCTATAAAGGTAGGTCAAAGTTTTGGATGAAGTGTAAAATAATAAACCTCTGTATGTCCAGCTCTTTGACAATGATTACAGTAGATGAAGCCATGACCACCACCAGAAATAGAGGTATTACAAACACCAATACTACTACCACGACCTCCACTCTGAGCAAAACCACGTCCACGACTCTTAAAACCACGACCATGAGCTCCACATGTATTAGTGTCATAAGAAATCATGATACTTGTATCCAAAGATGGAGTAGAGATCTTTTCAGTGGGGGTTGAGCGAAGAGCTCGAGAGAAAATCTCATCCATAATAGGAAGGGAGCTCTGAGAGGTAATCTACTGGCGGAATAAGGAATATTCCAGCCCTAATGCTTTGAGATATAGTATAACTCGAAGATCCTCTTGTCATTTAATGAGGACAACCGAATCATTCGAAACTGGAAGGTAAGTATTCAATTGCCTTCAAAGCGTCATGAAATGAATGTGACGCTTAGTTAATGATTGA
Source organism: Rhodomyrtus tomentosa (assembly GCA_028455895.1). Classification (NCBI taxonomy): domain Eukaryota; kingdom Viridiplantae; phylum Streptophyta; class Magnoliopsida; order Myrtales; family Myrtaceae; genus Rhodomyrtus; species Rhodomyrtus tomentosa. The sequence goes on from JAPCWY010000004.1 coordinate 43,005,636, forward strand.
TTCCCACGGTGAAGATGAAAAAGAGCCTCCCTAGTGTCACATACTCATGTCATGTCATTCTCTCCAAAATAAAATAAGGCACATTTTCCCCAGACTTTCTTAGCAGACTTACACCGAATGAAGTGAGGACTAATTTTAAGGCCCATACTATTCCATAAAAAGGTATGAATCATTGCATCTCCAATAAACCAATCAAGTACCTTACTCTGATCCGAAGGAACCTTAGATTTAAGATAATCACTTTGTTTAGTGGCAGTAAGATAAACTTCAACAGCAGTGGGCCAAGATGAACAATTAGTTTCCATCCAATTTTACATAGGTTAATTGCAAGTGTGGCAGACTATTTGAAGTTCCAGACGCAGCCATCGGTGAATCATGAGCACAATTAAACCCCAATAACAATGACACAATGTCTCAACAATCAATTACTTAACTCCAGTACTAAAAACATCCACAAAGCAGAATAATCATCTGCTTATAACCAGCAATTACCACACTATCCCACACTAGCAATCATCTACTTATAACCAGCAATTACCATACTATCCCACACTAACAGCCACATCACGCTTCCACTGCATTACAAACTCATGAACAACAAATCACAGATTATATAATAGACAAACCATATATCTAATTCCTTCCCCGTTCCCACAGGTTATATCATACCTCAAGAATTCATTGCCACAAACAATCCGCAACAGAGAATTCCTCAACTTTAGACCACGCTTTAGATTTCATCATCACGGAACCCAAAAATCCCAAACCATTAGACATAGAAACAACAAATTGCATTATAACTCTCGCCCTGTCCAGTCTGCCGAACCCCAGTTCACCAAAAAGAATGATGGTACTGTTACCATCAAATTTCCCAAAGAAAAGGAAGATGCTGCTTCTTCTTATCCTTCCTTTCCAACCATCCTTTGTTTTAGCCCTTGCCCATCTGAGACTGTCAGTATGGATTGCCCAGATCTGAAGGAATTTGTCCATTCATTTGATACAGATGGACGCCCTGTCCATTATTACAAAGATCCTTCAGGGCATTGTTTTTGGGATGTTGATTGTGCTTGCTCTTCGTGCTCTGGCACAGATGAAGGTGATGATAGACCTTCCACAAAGCGAAGGAATAAAAAGAAGATAGATACTTTTTACCAAAGGTATCTTGATGGAGATCCGACTGTTGGCCCGCTTGGTGAAGATGGTGGATGTTGGCAATATATGATTGACTATGGATTGCCTCCTAAACTTCCTGAACTTCTTACTCCACAGCCGCCACATAGCCCAAAGTCTGATTCATCTCCACCTCAATCTCCACCACTAGCCTCGTTTAAAAAAGTCACTTCTCCTTTTTATAAGCCAATTCAAAAATGGGTAAAGAAAAACTCGTCATGTCCCATTGATTTACCAAAGCCATACACCTGTGTTCCTAAACCAGAATCACCCCTAGTGCTCCCAAGCATTTGCATGTTTCAACCTGAAGACTTCCCTCCATTACCATCCTTTGGTTCTGGATCCAGTTCTTCTGACTTCCAGTTTCCTCCTATGAAGAACTTCTCTGACCCTCAGAAGAAGTATTTCCATACTCCGAAAATACCTGCTCCAACTGATGTTGATGCTTACGGCAAAAAGAAGCTCCCAACTCCAGCAGAGGCTGTCTTGAATTGGCAAACAGAAAACGCACTTGCCCAGAATCGTGTTATCGGCCAGGTCATGAAAGATTCAACTTTCATTAAGAAAATGCTGGAAGACTTCCAGAAACGGCTTTATCTCCTTGATAATAAGCTGATTCCTCCTAGCCATTTTTTGGAAGATCAAACTCCAGAAATTGAAAAGTTGAAACGACAAATTCAAATCCTTGAAAATCAGCTTCTTGAGAACCAAAAACCTAAGCTTTTCACATCAGATCCCTTGTTCTCTTCTGTTGAGTCTCCTACAAGATCTATTGGGTCTCCTACTTCCTTTGTAGAGATCCTCAATACAGCTCCTCCACCACCCAGAACAAATGTTTTAGCTCTTCGCGCGCAATTGTAAGAAATTGAAAAGCAGAAAGCTCGTGGAAAGAGGAAAACATCATCCCCATTACCTACAGCACCACCCAAGCCACCAGATACACCACCGTCACCACCACCAAACTCTCCAGATCCTCCTTCTCATTCACTTATGATGTCTAACCCATTAGAAAGTTTTCTCAGACACCAAATCCCATCTGCTGTTGCAGTTGATTTTGCAAATCCTACTTCTGAAGTTTTAAACACAAATCCCTCCGAGTCAAGTTTTTTTGGAACTTCATCAGATGAATCCTCCCAACCTGTTGTTACTGCAATCATGATGGCAGATCCATCTGGCCCAAAAGAAGAAAATATGACTGAACCAGACGTTATTTTCCCACCAGATACCCACCCTGGTGCTGGTACTGAATATTCATCCTCCAAGTCATATTTCTCCTTTGATGATCTCCCATACTATAAATGGCCAGATCGTCTCCAAGAGTTTCATGCCTGGATGATGGCAATAAATCTCAAAGAGCACAGTACTTATGAGGTCTTTCTTGAGTTCACCACCAGATTCACTGGCTCATTGAAAGACTGGTGGAAAGCAGCCTTTGAACAAGATCAAATCACATTTATGACCATGAGTCTAGATCAAGCCATCCAGATTATTCATTTGTATTTCATTGGCCAGCCAAGCAATGAAATGGAACTCAAAAGAAAAGAATTTTTCGAGAGAAAATGTTGTTCGATGGCAAGAAAAGATCTTGATCGTCATTTCCGAGCAATGATAAAGCTCTTTCACCACCTTGGGGCTGACGTGCATCTCAAACTAGTTTTCTTGAATTCCATTCCCAAAGAAATTGGTGATGCAGTTGAGAGAAATCTGCAGATGAGCAAACGCCCTCTGGCTGAAGCCACACTTGGTGAAATCCAGCAAGCAGTGCATGTCGCAATTGAAGACTTGTGCCATAAAAGAGAATTATTCAAAAGTTATTTGAAAGGGAACCGCAGTCTTGAGAAAGCTTGCATCAGGCCAGATCTCAAGATCAAGTGTTCCAGAGACTGCAGTGATCCATCTGGTTCGGGTCACAAGAAGAAGAGGCACTATAAGAAATTCTCTTTCACTGAGAAGAAACAGGGCAAAGGAAAATGAAAGTATCTTCAAAAGAAGAAACACCATGGAAAATCAAAGAAGAAGTTCAAATCCGACAGATGTTATATCTGTAACAAGAAGGGACATTTTGCAAAAAAGTATCCTCAAGCAAAACGTTAAGGAAGTTATATGATCCAGATGATAGCCCACAGCACGGGCATTTCCCTTGATGATGATGATATTGAATCTGTGTTTTCAGTCGAAGATGAACCTTCATCTGAGACTGTTTGTGCTCTTAAGGCATATTCCTCTGATTCTGATGCTGATGAATGCCCAGGTGAAATATTTGCCTACTTCTCCTACTCCATCCCAGACTCCTTCCACATCCAATCTCCTGTTTTTCACTCTCCTTATTTCCTTGTTCAAATTTTCCCCCTGAAAGTAAGAAACCCATCCAAGTCATAGCTCTTATAGATACTGGAGCTGCTGCATCTCTTCTAGATACTAAAGTACTCCCATAAGAATTCTGGACTCCATACGCCAGATATTTATACTCTGCTTCTGGTGATACTTTCTCCACAAAAGTTCGCAGTAAACCAGTCACTCTTGAGTTGTTCCCTCAGTGCTCGATCACCACAAAGATTCTTGGATGTCATTCCCATAATAAAGATCTCATCATTGGTTGGGATATTTTGACCCAATTGCCCCAACTCAAAATTCTCCCTAATGGTTTGAAATGTCAGAACCAGTTCAAAGAATTTGTGGACATCCAGAGACTCTTTATCATACAGCCCGAGATCCTTGACCCCATTTCTCAGACACTCTTATCATGTTGTGCTGAGTCCCATTCTCAGTTTTCCCAATCTTGTTCAAATCCCCTTTGGAAGAATTCTGACTTTTTTGTCAAACTCCCATTCAAAAAGAGCGAAGACGTTAACCCCGCAAAGGCCAGTCACTCTGGTATGAATCCTGAACATCTTGCTCTAGCCTAGAAAGAATGTGCCGAACTCCTTGCTCAAGGACTCATTCAGCCTTCAGATTCTAATGGGCATGTGAAGCTTTTTATGTCAACAAAAGATCTGAGCAAACCTGAGGAAAGTTACGGCTTGTCATCAACTATCAGCCTCTGAATAAATTCCTTCAGGATGACAAATTTCCTCTCCCTCATAAAGACTCCCTTTTCACCAGCCTTGCTCAGGCTAAAATTTACTCAAAGTTTGATCTTAAAGCGGGATTTTGGCAGATAGAAATTCACCCTGATGATCGTTTCAAAACTAGATTTTGTATTCCTAATCAGCATTTCCAATGGACTGTTGTTCCATTTGGTCTCAAAACTGCACCATCACTTTTTCAAAAATCCATGTGCAGAATTTTTCAGCCCATCTTGCCAAATGCCCAAATCTACATCGATGATGTCCTCCTGTATAGTGCTGATGAGGATTCCCATTGTAAACTCCTCCAGCAACTTACTGAGATCGTTCGAAAGCATGGGATAATGCTCTCTCAGAAGAAAACGATTCTTGCCCAGAAAGAGATTGAATTCTTGGGCATGCATCTCAAAGAAGAAACTTATTGTCCTGGTCCTCATCTTGCTGAAGAACTGCTTAAGTTCCCCGACGAAAATCTCACTGTCAATCAGGTGCAGTCATTTTTGGGTTTTGTCAATTATCTAAGGGACTTTGTTCCAAAGATATCAAAAGCCCTTTATCCTTTCCAAAGAATGCTAAAAAAGAATGCACCGCCATGGGGACCTAAACAGACAAAAGCAGTAACCTTCTTAAAGGAAATTCTCCAGCACCTCCCTCCATTGCAAATCCCTTCTACTGGGAAGAGAATTCTCTAAACTGATGCCAATGATAAATATTGGGCAGCCATTCTTCTTGAAGAAATTAATGGTAAGAGATGAATCTGTGCTTACAAAAGTGGACGTTTCACCCAGGCAAAAATGCACTATTACTCCACTTTCAAGGAGATCCTTGCAGTCATGTATGGAATCAAAAAATTTAAATTCCATCTCATAGGACATCATTTTCTTGTTGAAATGGATATGTCCTCCTTCCCTCAAATGCTCAAGTTCAAACAGAAGCAAATTCCCCATCCCCAACTTCTGAGGTGGGCAGAATGATTTTTCAAATATTCTTTTGATGCCAAACACATTGCAGGAAAGAGAAATGTCCTTGCAGATTTTCTGTCAAAATCGAAAGAACCAGTTTCCTCCATCAACATGTACGTTCGAAAATAACCCTTGAGTTCTACATTTCATACTGTCAACATGCGTGAAAATCAGTGGAATGATCATCAATATCCTCTAGAAATTCCAAATTTAATTGCATGCAATGAGCTTACTCCCAGCTTGCCACGATTTTTTTGGTATTATCATTACCTGGTTTATAGCAGATATGGTGGATTAATGTTAGGACCTACGGGTCTTCACTATCATTATCCATTCATTCATCCCCTCCGATGGTCGCCAGATGACGAGTTTCCAGAAAAACTCAAATGGATGTTTTGGTATTTATTCAACTTGTATACTGTTGCCATAGAATTTCCCACAGACAAAATTATCAGAGTTCTATCTAGAGCTCTTTGGGAGATTTCTCAAATCAGAAGTGTCTCACTGAATTGCTCACGTGGTTTCAACCCATTGAGGCATGGAGAAACCTCTTCAAAAGGCAGCAACGAGTTGGAAGGCCAGAACCTGAAAGACACACCACGGTGATTTTTCACAGACCATGGACTTTTATCAGCTCAACCGGAGATGCAAGACATGAACCGTCTCAGAGGATACTCTGCCAAGAAAATCGTACTATTCCTCCAGAGGTATGGCCACATTATGCTACAAATCTGTCATGGGATAGGCCTTGCACTCACCCTATGACCTTCGAAACTCTTGAAGAATACATACAAAATAATCCTCAGGTAGCGATGAATACTAACACCCAACACACTCATGCTCCAAGCACTCAGGACCCATGGGGAGGCCCTCTTTCACAAGATCCATATTCCCAAGATCCATATTTCCCTTAGCCATTTTTCCACAGGCGAATATTCCATCAGATATTCCGTACAGTTCTACACAGCCATCACGACACCATCATCAACTCTACTAGCAAGATCCCCAAGATCCTGTCAGAATGAAAGATGTCTTGTCTGGAGAAAGGCATGCGGAACAGGAACGACTTTTGCGTGATTTTCAAAGACAAAAAGATGGTCCAAGCAGTTCTGATGATTCCATTGACAACTCAGAAAAAGGGATCAATCTCAAACTGTAGGCGGCGCCGAGTGTCTTTATGTGTCATGTCTGTGTTATGTTTGTACTTATGTGCGTGAATAATTGACCAAAGCTTGTGTAGGTCACAAGACGTCGTCGGGTCAAAAAATGTCATTTTCAGTACTGTAGCGCACTGTTCATTACTGTAGCGTACTGTTTGTCACTGTAGTAAATCACTGTAGCACGTCACTGTTTACCCAGGGACAACGGATCGAAAAGTTAGCGGATTCGGTGAAATTTTCTGCAGAATGACCAGAGGACTTGTCCTTATGTGTATTTCTCTTCCGCCTAATCGCCTATATAAGGCAAAGGGTTGTAAGCATTTTGGGCAGAGTTTTTCCTTCAATAAAAATCAGTGTGAAGTTTGTGTTGTAATGAGTTTCTAAATTCTCTCTCTTCTCTCCAAGCATGATTCTATAGAGGTAGATTCATTTTATTAATTTGATAGTGCGATTTGGTTTAGTATGCTCTACACTTGCCACATTGTGGGACCTGTGTATTAGAAATATCTGATGCCTCAAGGGTTGAGCTTCAAGTTTTGAGCTTGAAAGCTAAAAGGCAGTCCCCTAAAATTGGCCAGGAGTGCCGCGTGTTGTGGGGATAGCATATTTGCTTCAGTTTCAGGGCTTGTCTCCGCTACTTCAGAAATTATATTCTTACAACAACCAGAGTCAATAATTATTTGACATATCTTTCCCCTTGATTGTACAGGCAAAATGAAAAATATTGGTGCGTAACCACTGATCTCCAATATCATCACAAAGAGTGAGCAAGATTTTTCTTATCATGAGAAATTGGCCAGAATCGACATGCGCTATTTGTTCATTAGCCGCAACTTCTTCGACATCATCCAAATCTTCTGCGAGCAGATCCTCCGCATGCTCATCAGAATCATTATCCACCAAGAAGGCTTTGCCGTCTTATCGATTCTTGTTAACTTGACAATTGCTAACACGATGACCCAACTCACCACGAGAATAACAACGTATATCGGACGTAGCTGGTTGCTTCGAAATGTTAGGTTGAGTAGAAGACTTATTAGCAGCTTGCGTCGTAGCCTCAGTAACTTTGGTTGTGCCAGTGGTATTCCTAGCAGTTCAGCTCGACATGGTAGAAGACTGTTGTCTCCCAGAGCGAGAAGGCTCCACTTTGAGTGCCCTTTGGTATGCATCTCCTAAGTCCCAAATGTCGAGGCCTTCCAGGGCATCTAGATGTGGAGTTGAAGACCGTTCAAGTACTTATTCACAAGCACTTTCTCCAGGTTCTAAATGTTGTTGTGAATCACCAGTTCATTGAATTCGTTGGTGTATTGATCCACCATTCGTGTACCTTGTCTCAAATTTTGGTACCGTTGGTAGAGTTCCCTCTTGTATCATTTAGGCATAAAATATTTGAGGATCTTGTCCTCCATTTTCCTCCATGAAGTAATTGGTGCTTTGCCAATAGAGTGGCTAGTCTACTTCTCACGCCTCTACCAAGTGGTTGCTTTGCCTCGGAATCGCATAGTGATGATCCTGACTTGACGACCTTTGAAACACTTTGATGCTCAAAAACTTCATTCACAAGTGTCAGCCAGTCAACAATTTCATCAGGAGAATCATTACTTGAAAATTCTGAGACATCTTAACTTCCTTTTCTCACTCCGATTCAGGAACGTTTTGTATGCGATGTCGAGCATTCCTCTGATCGTGAAAAGATTGAACACTCGCCGAAGATGAAGAGTTACTATTGGAATCTTCGATTCTGGAACAGGGTGGAGGATTGTTTCCTTCTGCCTCAAATGCTAAACTTCCCGTGTCAACTCATCAATTTGTTGCTACATGTGTTGTTGCAGATTGTCAGCGAGAGTGCGCACTTCATCTAGTGGGATGGTTCTGCCTCCATGACGTTTGGCTTGTCTTGGGGGCATGGTTCTCTCCTCCAAAGCTATGATACCAAGTGGTGCAACCCGTGGGTAGGCTACTTGAACAAAAGGATCGAGAGAATAACTTTGATGGAAAATGGGCGAAATAGAAGTGAAAATGGATAGATGATGATGGATAAAATTGGGAATAGAACAAAGGAAGGATAGAAACTTCGATGGTTGCTCTTCTAGGCCTCCAAGAAAGTTGATAGAACTCAATCTTCTAGATCAACGAATGCAACTCTGCAGGGATGCAGATTTCAAAAAACTCCGACTCTTCAAGGACGGAGTGAAAACTCTTTTAGGTTTTCAAGGATTGAACTCTTCAAGGTTTGGGATAATTGCACAAGGCAAATTTTCATTCATCAAAATCGTCGGTTGAATACATAACGTAGATGATCTTTTATAGCCAAAGAGAGGCAAATGAAAAGATTAAAGTATAGTCTAGAAATTAGAAACATTAAAGAATATAGAAAACATAAAACATTAAAATTCATTAGAAACTAGAAGCCATTAAGAACAAGATAATTCCCAACGTTTTCTTGACTATCTCAAGGTGTCTACCTTCCAATGCATAGGGAATGACATAGTCTTTATTACGGTATAGACTCGAGAATGAGACTCTTGGTCTTTGACTGGCATCCTTTCGATGTCGATGAGACTTGTCGAGCGACGTGTCGAGCTTGAGTGCAGGCTAATCTCCTCGGTCGAGTAAGCGCGTCTTCGATGCGGGCGGCATCATCGATACGGGTTGCATCATATAGCCTGAATTCCAACTTTGTCTTTTAGGTAAATAAAACTTTTGTCATTTCACTTAGTTTAATTCGAGCTTTAAATCAATTTTTCAAGAACTAAGATGGTCATTGGTCACTAATCTCTTTTCAGGGAGAACCTTGTGTCAGGTTCTTGGAGCACCGCCAATCTGAAATATGAGCTCCTTCAACGTAAACTGCAGAAGGATTTTGTTCACTGCTCCTGAAGTTCGAGTGGACCCTTAGTTTCTTTTCTACTAACCTGAGAATTCACCGGATCACATATTTCGTCCATTTTGGCTAATATCTGTTTTTGCATACGGCCGACGTCTTGGAACAGCTCTGGCTGATTTAAATCATGACAAGAATTGTAGACTGCGCCCTCTTCGCCATTGGGTAGTTCTTCACGTATTTGTAATTCATCTGAGCAATGACTACGCTACTTTACGTATTGTAAACTTTAGAGTCATCTCATCCATTTAGCAGTACAAAGAACCTCAAATCAAATTTACCAGAGTCAAGTAGAGAGATTCCGAAACCCCCCCCCAAAAAAAAAAAAGAAAAGAAAAGAAAAGAAAGAGAAAGTAGAGCGATTAAAGTATAAAATGGAAATAACTAAATTGGCTTAAGCTTTCAAGTAAAATTGACTCCAACCAAAGTAAATTTAGGAGAATATGTTTTGGCTTCCTCTTGTGAGCGGCTATAGTATGACATTAGAATTCTGTTACATACCCCAGCCGGTTGTAAGTACCCTTGCTGGCCATTGTCGAGAAATTGATTAAATCCTACATTGTTAGAGTTCGTAGTGACAACTCACGAGTATTCAAGGGAGAACAGAGCAAGGAAGTTTACTAACTGGCAAGTACACATTTCAACATGACAAATTTCAACTCTTTATCCCATGTGATTACATAATGGAGAAGAATGAGTTGCAATGGAACTTAACAGAATTTACTGGAGGAATCTATCACTGAGGCCTCTTCTGTTTGTCCTTTGGAATTTTGTGCGTTGACGAGCACGTAAAGACGCAAGAAACACGAAAGAACAAGAGGAGCAGCTTCCCTGTTTCTAACCTGTTTTTCTTCTCCCCTGTCCAACCCCTTCAAAATGTACTTCTCATCTAGTTGAACATGCTAATTTACTGTCAGCTGCTGTCCTGCTGCTGACAGAAGAACCACTGACAAAGCAAGGCTGAGGAGAGAACTTGGACGCTGCCGAGGACAAAGAGCAGGTGGTTGACAACTCCTTCCGGGGGAATGATATGTTGTTATGATAGGGGCAAGCAGCCGAACGACTTCTTTTCAGCTCGTGCAACGCACAACTGCAATGGCGGTGGTATGGCCTACGCTCAATCTCCACATCATTTACTATCAAGCTTCCATCAAAGGCATACCGAAGCATCGTTTCAGCTGCTATGGTGGCCATTTGCTTCTCTCCCGGTGATTCTTTCTAGATCTTCTTGCTTGGTTTTGTGCCTTGGTTTGTTTCAGAATGCAGGTGGCAATTTGTGAGTCTTTCGCAAGTCGTGGGAAACATTTATATAGCATTTGGAATTGGTGTATGCTAGTTTGTTATTGGAGTTCCCTAGGGAGTGATAATCGTCTTGGAATATGCGAGAGAATCCTGACGCTGTTCCAAAGAACTTTTTGGGCCGTTAGTTAACTAAAATTGTTCTTCTCGAGGAATGCCATTGTTCCTAGTTTCATGAGAGAGAGAGAGAGAGAGAGAGAGAGAGAGAGAACTCGGGTTGACTTGGCTGATTTAGGAACTTAAAAGTGAACTCCAAGGACGTAATAGCGCCTTGCATATATTTCGCCAATAATAGGTCTTTTTCCAGGCCGGTTCGTTAGAGCGAATCTTTACAGCTCTGTTTTATGTGAATCTGGTGGTTGTCTTTATGGATAGTAGGATTTTGATTCTCGTCTTTTCCAACCATTTTTCGACCTTCTTCGGTTATGGCTTCTAAGAATTGTTTCTTGTTCTATGAACAGCTGCCCTTGGAAAACATAGTCCAAATACCTGGTAGAGTATTTCCTAATCTAAGTAATAGACATTCGATGATTTCCCTTGGTAATATCCATGTCCTATATGAGAGATGTTGGACCTAAATTGACTTGAATATTTTCAATTTTTTTTTTCCATCACAGGAATAAATTTTTTGCAGTTGTAAAAATCCTGGAACACAGTGATCGATGTGTACTCTGTTCTCCGGATAGGATGGTCAAGCAATCTTTCTGATGGAGAAAACACGTGAGAGTTTTTATTTGCCTCATACACTATGAGCATCACAGATATAAACTGGGAGCCTCTTGGACACTAATTGTAGTGAAAATCTTTTCATTAGTATTTGATCAACTAAAGCAAAGTTCCTCTTTTCCAAAAGATTTAAAAGTCAGTCCCCTGCCTTTTCGTGTTAATTTGGATGATGCGGGTAATGGAATCTGCTGTCAGATCGTCCTAACGATATACCTCCAGACGAATCGATTTGCAGTGTATTGAGATCCTCGTGATGAATTCATTTACATGTTACACTGCAGACATTGGCTTTTTAATGAAGAACATGGTTGACTTAGAGAGAGTGGGTACTTTCCAGGGCCATCGCTTTTTCTTCTTTTTTTTTTTCTAAAACTCGCGTAACACATTTTGCCAAGTGCTTTCCTGATTCCTAGCTATGTAGAGAGACAGAGACTCCTAGGTAAAATGGGTTAAAGAGTCGGCGCGTTGCGACTAGGGCTTCTGAAGTTTATGGCACAAATGTTCAAAGATTGACGGAGATTTCTCCATAGGACTTTTCTAAGGAATCTGTTAGGCAAGTGAATCCCTAGAACTGTCCTTTATATGCACGACTGGCTCTGTTTTGTCTGCACGTGTATGCTTCTTTTGCTTTGGTTTATCTGTTTCGTGTTCTATGCTAGACATTAAAATCTAGTTTTACATCAGCCACTTTGCTTTCCCATCCGAACTTATGGCATCACATTGGCGAGTTTGGATTAAAACGTAGGATCTTTCATGTGTTCAACTAGCATGTTATGTTGAAGATGCGTGTGACCCAAGGAAAAAGAAAAAAAAAAGTTGAAGATACCTTACGATTTTCTTTTTCTTTAAATAACAAAAGGTGTATAGTTTCGAGTTTTGGAACTTGCTATTATATGGCACATATTTGTCATGGGACAAGCCCGTGCAGCGCCTGATGAGCCACAACATGGGGCCATCTTATCTTTGATAAATCTTTTCCAAGAACAATGTTGAGATTCCATCCTTATAATTGACTGTCCCACGCCCAATTTAGATCAGGCACTTCAGCATAACAAATGATTTTGAAATACCATGGCCATTCTCAGGAGAGCCGCATTAGATGCTTACGGTCTCGACCAGTTTGTGCGCGATCCTTAAAGATGATAATCATCGCATCCGTAGTCCTGACGCTACTCTCAGGAGCATATTGTATCAACCCTCCTGTAGGTCTTGCAGTGAAACCCGATGCCACTATGCCGCACTTTTCAACCCATACGGGTATCGAAGAAAATGGACCACATGCTCCCCTGTTGCAATTTCCCCAACGCACATCATCACTCCTTGGGACTTACATGAATGGCGAAAGCTTGTCCATCTAAACGGTCCACTCCACTCGTAAATTTAGTTGAATGTCAACTCCTAATTTTTTTTTGCAATTGTAACATTTCAGTCCATCTGGTGAATTTTGACTGACCAGTGCTAACATGGACACTGGCTACCCGGCCAAGAAATATTTTAATATTTTCTTTAATTTTTTTACTATTTATTTTTTTCTGCCCCCTCCCCTCTTCACCTCTAGCGGATTGCCATGGTCCGATGACCGGCCAAAGGCGAGGCTGGAGAGGCAAAGCCTCGCTTAGCCATGGCAAGGCCGACCTCGATGTCGTCGACGTTGAGGTCCAGACCCGCCATGGCCAGGCGAGGCTCAAACTCAAAAGTCTACATTTAGGCCGACGAGGTCAAGCCTTACCCGACCATGGTGGGGCTCTACCTCACCAGGCCATGGCGAGAGTTGACCTCGTCGTTGCCGAGCAAGGCAAGCCTCCACCATGGCCGAGTGAGGTTCGGCCTCTCCGGTTGTGCCTCTGGCCAGTCGCCGAACTATGATGATCGACTGTAAGTGGGGAGGGGAGGGGCAGAGAAAAGGAAAAAATAACATGAAAATTATAAAAAAAAATATTAGAATATTTGATTGCCGACCGGCCGGCATCCACGCCAGCATCGGTCGGTCAAAATTCGCTGGATGGACTGAAATGACACAATTGCAAAAACTTTAAGAGTAAATTGAAAAAAAAAGTGATTGAATTGGTACAATAGCAATAGATTTATGAATTTTTTGGTAATTTTTTCCTTGGAAGTGGTTGGTATTCATCGGAATTGAATAAAGTTGCAATTTAATATAAGGGTCGATAACTTCAGGAAAAATTGGTACGGCCATTCGAAATCAATCAAACAAAACAAAATAGATAGCAACTTGATCGGTTAAACGATATTACCTCTCTCTGGAACTAGTGGTAATTTGTAAACAACCAACTTAACGTTAGTAGTTGAATATAAGTGTTTGTCACTTACTAGCAAAATACCAGATAAATATTTTTTTTTTGGATCAAAAAGAATATTTTCATTTCACTCATAAGAGAGGTACATAACATTAAGATAAAGATGCATATACAACAAAGCAAGTAACTCTGAAAGATAAATCGACTTGGTAGAGCTTGTAGAGACTTGCTCATTCCACAAATACAATCTCGCATAGCTTCAGGCATCGACATCAGTGATGAGCACACACCAAGATTTTTCTCTCTAGCAGCTAAAGCAATGTGTCTAGATTTGACGTCTTCAGTACCATCAGTACCATCACTAAATAGTGACAACAAAACCACCAAGTTGAATGAACATAGAAACAAGTTGTAAATCCCAGATTTATTTGTAATCGGAATGGGAGATAACTCAAATCTAGATATAACTCAATGCCGGGAGAGAAGAATGCAAAGGAGACACTAGTTCACAAAATCACGTTCAAATAAGCGGAACGCTAAAACGGCCTTATAGACGTGCGGAGCGCTCGATTATGTGGAGTAAGCGCCAAGCTGGAGAGAGCGAACAGATATTTTCTAGGCGCTCGCGCTATGAACTTTTGAGCTCAGAGGACAAAACACTAAGCTTCCGTGGAGTAAGCGACGGCCTTGTCCGCGAAATCAACAAAGCAGTCTTCAAGATGAGGAGAGAGGGTGATTAGGGGAAGAGGCCGAACCAAGGTCACTTTTCTTACCAAACTGTAAAATTTTTCTAGGAATCAACTATTTCTCTTTCCCTCTTTCCCCCGAGGACGTGATAGACCTCTCTTTTGTGACCTTCTGTATTCTGTATGCGGGAGGTTTCAAGGAAAATGGGTAGTTGGTTACCAAAACAAGCGAATCTCTGGCTCTTGCTTCCTAGGAACACAATATTTAACTTTAACTTTCACCCGCTAAGCCTAAAATATTTTGTCAGGATTAGGGACCCCAATGATTAGTTTTGGGAATCGGAAAGTGAACATCCAATGACGCTGATATATGAGAATAGTAGATCAATGATATCTTTAATGCATGGCTTCTGGGCGATCTTCCAGTAGCAGTAGGCTTGTGTTAGTTAAGGACCCTTACTCACCGTCTTTGAGAAATAAGATGCTAATTATGAGAACGATACTCAACTAAGGAGGAAGGGCTATTAACTTGATTCTTTCAATTGATAAGTTTGAATTCCGTTGTCCCATGTGAAAGAAAACAAGGAGACGAATGTGCACACATATTAAAAATCTTGACTTTACAGGGGGAAGATGGAGAAGAAGCCGGTGCCATCCATCCTCCGAGGTTTTGTTGCCACGAGGAGCACTTCAAGGGTCAAAACAAGAATATACAGATCCTCCGTTTCTGACCTTCCTGTTCTACCTCAACTGTATAATGCCTCCGATGCATGCCTATCATCTAGTCGGCGAAGCTAATTCACTGTCGTGTGCTGTCCTTGCTACTGGAAGAACTACTGAAGAGGGAAGGATAAGAAGAGAAATTGGAAGCTGCCATGGACAAAGAGCAATTACGGGATAACTGTCTCTTGGGGAATGACAAGTTTTTATGGTGAGAGCAAGCAGTTTGGCGGTCGGCTCTTAGCTTGTGAAGTGCGCACCCGCAATTGCGATGGTATGGCCTCCGCTCGATTTCCACATCATTCATCGACAAGCTTCCATCTACGACAGACTGAAGCAACGTCTCAGCTGCTATGGTGGCCATTCTCTTCTCTTTCTTCCTTCTAAAGTTCCAGTGTGGGTCGTCTTATGTGTTGGCAGTTTGAGCTCAAGATTATTTTGTTTCTGAAGTTTTTCGGTGTGAATCAGTTGAGTGCCTTAGGGAACATTTAAATAGGAGTGGCAACAGCTGGACGATAACAAGTTGTGGGAGTTCTCTAGGAAAGATACCTCGGTTTTCGGTAGAATTCAAGAGATGTCGTTAATTTTGCTTCGAGTATACTTGTCTGGTTAGCTAACTAATAACGGATTAGTCGAGACTTCTCTTGATTCCTAACTAACAAGAGAGAGAGAGAAACAGAACTCTGCTAATATGGCTTCCAATGTCAGCTTGGCCGGCAACTGGCTTTTGTGGATTCTCATATTGGCTTAGACTTCTCCGAAGAGGAGCGTCTCCTTCGATTATTACGTTAGCCCGGTGAATCCATAAAAGCTTTGTTAATGTTATGTATTGAAATGCCCCAAGTTTATGTATATTGGTATGACATCTTTGTCATTTTCCAGCGGTCATCCAATTATAAAATTCTACTTTCTCATGAGGGTATCTTATGAAAAACTTGTTTAATCAGCCCTTATGCTCATTCACCCCAACTCACCACCTGTACTCATTCACCTGAATTCATGTCAGCACGTACATTTCGATACGAAGTATTACTCTGAACACATAGTAGATAATTGAATTAACCCCCTTTAGTATTTCCGCCAAGTAATTTATTCGGTCGTATGATTTTCTCTTTTTTTTTTTTCCTTTTCCTTTTCCTTTTTGGGTATATGCTTTGTTAAATATCTGTTTGCTTCTGCAGACAAACTCCAACTCCGGTGTAAGGCATCGACAACGGACTCGGATCATAACACCTGAGGCCGTCGGATCACTCAACAGTGGGTGATCTGATGGCCATAGGGGCTATGATCACCTGACTTTATGGAAGGTGATCCCGACCCTCGACAACGAAGACCAGGAGGGCATACCTGTCAGATTTTATCTTGAGTTTTACAATGCGTGAATTGACATTACTTATTCTCTAAATGGCTATTTGTCTCTGAGGAGCCATGGACGGCTATGGAAGGACAAAGAACAGAATGGTAAGAGAAAGAAATTCTTCTTGATTCCGAACCTTTCCTCTCCTATGAATTGAGAAAATCTTTCAATATTTTTGAAGTAGACGAAACCATCAATGGTTTATATAGATCTTGATAAATGCAAGAGTTTTCTGTATTTCATGTAATATCCGTGTTTTTAAAGAACTTTGATTTATTCAGTGAAAATATTCCAATTGACTAGGAAAGACCAATGTGGAGATTATACACACCATGGAGTTTAGTCCGCAGGAACTACATCACCATTAAATTCGAAGTGCCTTGAGTAGATCAACCATACGGCGTGGGTCTCTCCGTAAGGAGAGTACTGCGTGGATTTCAGGAGCGTATTGCGTGGATATAGGTAGTGTGCCCCTGTGAATATCAGAAGTGCGCTTGGGTATTTGCAGAGTACCGAAGGCTGAATATAAGCAGAAGTTTGGAATGCTCAATATAAGCGGAGCACTTGTACTACCTACGACAACAATCTCGTCATGAATTTTTTTTTTTTGGTCGGAAATCTTGCTATGAACTTGAAGATTATTATTTTGAGATGTTTCAGCTTATTCCTTGACAACTTGCGATCTGATTTGAATTCCTATCTTAAAGGTTATCTGGGTAAGGCATGCAATTATGCGTGGTACCTTTGATTGATTGGTAACGATCTTGAAGGCAAGATACTTTCCATTATTGAACCACTTTTGAAAACTAAGATTTGATTGTATGGATAACTAGATGAATTATAATTGGTAGAACTCAATATCTACTCTAATCTTTTCAACAATTCTCCAAAGACTAGTTTAGAGAGTGATCCTCTTGAAGATTGTCCAATGAGAACTTTGGATGCTGAGTAGTATAAAAGAAGATCAAGGCACCAAAGAAAAAGAGAGATCAAGAGTTCATAAACTTTGTGTGCATTGGGCAAAAGTATACTTTTAGTGCCAAAAGTTGTGTACATATATCACTTTAGTGCTAAAAATTTCAAATGGATCATTTTTTTTTCTGATGACCGAGGTGTCCGAGCCAACTTGCGCACACCTCGACTATTCCTCGGGGGGACTAGCACGACAACCACTAGCCGCGACCCCCACTTAAGTCACGGAGCGTGAGTTGGGAGATTTGACCCAAGATCTGATAAGGGATAGTCCATTTCCTAACCAAATCAGCCATATGTGGGTGGGTTCAAATGGATCACTTTAGTACTAATTTTTTCTAAAAACGTTCACTTAAGTGCAAACTTATTTAATAAATTATTTGTCCATTATCTTCTTGAACTCTCTTTTGTCTTAGGCTGTAGCGCGTATGTGTTTGACATAAAGTTGTAGTAACTTGGAAGTTTTGAAAGTCTTGTACCAGGGAGCATTTATATAGAACTGGATATAGCATAACTTAGAGAGGAAGGTCGTTCTTGACAGAGTTTTGTGATTTTAAAATTGCCAAGATTCTTGTTATGTGGTGTTCTTGTCAAGTTAGTTAACTAGTCCGGAATTCCCTAGGGATGCTGTGATTTCTTGCAGAGAGAGAGAGAGAGAGAGAAGATCTCTTGGCTTGGCTTCTGGTTTTGAAATTTCTATTTGTAGTTAATGTCATAGCTAGCATAGATTTTTCCGAAGTGAGTATTCTAGCTCGTTAAACATTGGATCTCAACAAATGTTTGTTTACGCTTGAAGGACAATGTTTGGTATGAACAAGAGGATCTAGCCTTTGATGTTTTCGCTTGATGAGGAAGAAAATTTTTTTAAGTAGATTATTCGAAAACAACTACTTTTTGTTCTAGTAAGATGGTATCGATTAAATATAGGGTTATCGGTTTTGGAATGCTATCTTTGGAATACGGGGAAGTTTTTTTTAATTTTATTGTCAACTTAAAGAAAAATTGACTAAATTAATACGTGGAGGAAGACCGCATGTATATAAACAGCACATAAACTCCATTGTCAAGCAATGTAAGACATTTAAACAATGTATAAATATCACAAAAAAATTGCATGGTTTTGGATGCAGTTTGATAGAAGTAGAACTTAATGTTTGGCCGTTGGGACTAGGAGTTCTCGTGAGAAAGAAAATGATGCGGGCGGAATTTCTGCGGAGTTGGAAGCTATTCTCTCAAGTGTTCAGCTGAAACTGCAATGATGTCTTGAAGCCTAATTGTCCTGTTCCTCTTGATGGGGGTACATTTGGAGTTTAGGAAATTTGAGCTGCTTGGCTTGGCTAGCCAATGTTTGGTATGAACCATAGCACTCTCGAGCTTGAGTGTTTTCTCCGCTTGGCTTGTACGGCATTAGCCAATAAAAACCAATCGAAGTGTTATATGGTACAAGCAAGATTTGTCCAAAGCGATGTGCATGTCTCTCCCTCTCCCTCTCTCTCTCTAGCAAATTTGTTGGCAAAGTGAATTCATACAGATGTTCAGTTATGGTGGAACTGGTGATCTTTTATATCTAGGACTCTATGCCGACTTTTTGTCTGTATTTGATGCATTTTACTTCCTTCGTAAACCACCTTCGGTTACTATTCCCTTGTTCTAAGAACAATGCCCGGTAAATATTAGCGAAACTGCCGCTACAGTAATCTCTTGTCAAACCACGTCATAAACGTTGATCTTCTTCAGTAACTTCTCGTGTCCTTTATCAGACAGGAAGAACTTGGTTAAGTGAAAAATCTTGCTTCTTCAATTGTAAAATCCTTCTGTAATGTGTCTTTTTTTTTTTTTTTTTTTTTACTTAAGTTGATCCTTTACTAAGAATTTAAATGGTCACCCGTCTCGCCTTTTGGAGAAACGCATGATAATGCAATTTATAAGGAAATAAAACGATGTGTAGAAGAGGCTCACCGGGAATTGTTTATTAGTTAAACATGACTATATGGAAATATCAGTGAGAGAGACGGGAAAAGTTATTTCAATGGACCTTTCTAGTGTTCTCTTTATTTGTCTATCTCCTGTTGAAGTTTAACTGCAAATTCTAGTGTCCCCATATTTTAAGACAACATTCCTTTGAATTGTCTCTCTTTATGAGATCAAACTAGCTATTTAGTACGGTGTCCCTGTCTCTGCTGCCATTGTTGCCACAAATTGGCTAACTAATGTGTCCAGTAAATAGATTTAACTCTCTATCCCATGTAATAATATAGAACAATATGAATTCGTTTGCAATAGAGCTCGACAGAATTTACAGGAGTAATCTAGCAATGAAGCCTGTGCTGTCTGAACAGCTTCCCTGTTTCAAATCTTTTTTCTTCTTTCCTATCCAATGCCTCCAATATATACCTATCATCTACTAGACCATGCTAATTGTTGATGATGGTGATCACGAGCTGACTGCCGAGCGATTGCCGGTGCGTGATCACGTCAACCTCTTGTGCCTTCTCTTTTTTTGTCCCGATCGTATCTCCACTTTAGACTACTCTTGACCTTTTGTGTTTCGCCTGCAGTTGGTTGCTGCAACTTCAACATTCTCTTAAAAGAAAGAACCGCTGACAACGCAAGACCGAGAAGAGAACTTGAAAGCTGCTGCGTACAAAGAGGAGTTGTGGGTGCAAGAAGTCGAATGATTTCTTTTCTCCTTGTCCAGCGCACAACCGCAATTTCGGCAGTATGGTCTCCACTCAATCTCCACATCATTTACTAACAAGTTTCTATCAAAGACGTTGCAGCCATTCGCTTCTCTCTTGGTTCTTCTAGATCTTCTTGTTTGGCTTTGTATGTGTTAGTTCATTTAAGAATATAGCTGGTAATTATTTCCCAAGCCCTGTGAAGCATTTATATAGGATATGGATGGTTGTATGCTACTGGGTCATCCCTAGAGAGTGATATCGGTCTGTTGATTTCAAGAGAATGTCGAAGCTGTTCCAAAGAGAGAGAGAGAGAGAGAGAGAGATGGAGAAGTGTTGGCCTAGGTGGGCTTGCTGGCTTAGGGCACTAAGAAGTGAACTTCGAGGAGTAATAACGCTTAGGATGTATTCCTCAATAATATGTCTCTCTCTAAGCTAGTTCATTAGATACTCGTGGTATCAGAGCCAAAAATTCTAGCAAACCTTCATTAGTTTTTGCACTCCTTGTTTCCACCTTACATTCACCATTTTGAAAAGACCCCCGAGAGTACTCCTACTTCCAGCACAATAAAACCTTCCGAAAAAAAATTCTTTCACACACTAAGTCTCACCCTATTGCACAACATGTGTCCTATCAAAAGTCATCATACAATTATAGAGCATTTGTCACAAATCTTCCTAGAAACATTCAGGAAGCTTCAAATCATCCTAAGTGGAAGAAGGCAATAGCGGAAGAGATAAAGTCACTTGAGAAAAATGACATTTGGGATTTAGTTGATTTGCCAAAAAGGAAGAAGATAGTTGGCTGCAAGTTGGTGTTTACAGTGAAGTGTAAAGCAAATGGAATGTGGAGAGGTACAAGGCCAAATTTGTGATGAAGGGATTCACACAGACTTGTGGAGTTGATTATTTGGAGACATTCACTCCAATTTCCAAGGTAAATTCTATCCGGATTCTATTATCCTTGGCTGCTAATTTTGATTGGCCTTTCCATCAATTGAATGTAAAGAATGCATTTTTGAATGGTGACTTGGAAGAATATGTTTAATGAATATACCACCTAGTTTTAAGGAAAGGGATGACAAAAAAAAAAAGAGTTTGTAGACTAAAGAAAGAATTGTATGGACTAAAGCAAGCACCTGAAGCATGGTTTGAGTGGTTTGAGAAGGTTATAAAGAGAGTTGGCTACTATGAAAGTCCAGGAGATCATAACTTGTTTTATAATTACTCAAAGGAAATTAAGATAACTCTGTTAATTATTTATACTGAACATAATTTTAATAGGAGATGATATGAGTGAACTAGAAAGTCTAAAAAGGAGTTTAGCCAGTGAGTTTGAAATTAAATATTTGGGTATTTTGAAGTATTTTCTTGGTACAGAGTTTGCAAGGTTCGAGGAAAGCATATTAGTTAATCAACACAAACATGTGCTCAATTTGCCAAAGGAGATAGGTTTGCTTGGGTATAAAGTTGTATACACCTGTGGAACCCAATTTGAAGCTAAAACCTGTAAAAATCGAGGAAGTAGTGGATCAAGAATATTATCAAGGCTGTTTGGGAGGCTGATTTACTTATCTTATACATAGCCCAACATAATCTTTGCAGTGAGCATGGTGAGCCAGTTCTTGTATTCAACACGTCTAAAGCACTTTGAATCTGTTTATAGAATCTTGTGATTCTTGAAGGTATGTCCTGGTAAAGGTTTGATGTTCAAGAAGCGGGGACATCTACGGGTAGAAGTGTACACTAACGTAGATTGGGCCGAGAGTATTTTAGATAGGAGGTCTACACCTACGCCTGGTTATTGTAGCTTTGCCAGGGGTAATGTTGTTACTTGGACGAACGAGAAGCATAATGTGGTGGCAAGAAAAAGTGCTAAAGCCAAATATCTATCTATAGCTCTTAATATGTGTGAGGTGATGTGGACTGAAAGGAACCTATGAGAACTAAAGGTTTCGGTTTCCTCACCAATGAAGGTTTATTGTGACAGCAAAGCATTAATTTTAATTGCTCATAATCTAGTTCTCCATGATTATACAAGACATGTAGTGGTGGATAAGCATTTTACTAAAGAGAAGCTTGATAGTGAACAGGTTTGGACGCAATATATTCCAACAAATGAGCAGTTTGCTGACAATGGGTGTGACGTCCTGGAAATTCAATCCTTGTGAGCGCCGGAAGTCGATTAAATGATATGAATGTATAGTCATATTCGACGCCCATTTTGGACAATAAGGACTGAAAAGACGAATTCCGAACTTTAGATTATTTCGAATTGAGTTTCGAAATTAATCCACGGCGATTTTTGAATTGCCGTTTTCGCAAACGAGCTTAACCCTGACCGAGCTTGACCAGTGAAATTGCCGAAATTACCCTTCGATCAGTACACCAAAAATTTCGTTTCAGTCCCGGCCCGCCAAAATTACCATTTTGCCCTCCCTCAATTATTCATTCATAAAAGACAAAAAAATTTAATTTTTTGTCTTCAAAGTCAAGGTGGGCCATTCCTCTCTCTGCCCAACGCACTTCTCTCTGCCGCTCCCTCCTTCTTCTCCGTTTCTTCTTCTTCTGTTCTTCTTCTTTTCTTCATTTTTCTTCTTTGACCGACGACTCCTCCTTGCCGATCGATCCACCGCCGTTTGTCGCTATTTTTCGTGACCACCACACCACCACCGGCAGCCACTGTCTCCAGCTACTCCTCGCCGTCGCCTGGACCCCGGCCGAGCCGCCGCCGCCGCCGTTTCGCCGAAGAAAATCCACGGCCGAGCGTCCCCTGTTTTCGGGTCAGGAGACCCGAGGACTCCGCGGCCTTCTCCGGCCGCCACGGCCGCCACCGACGCCGACCACCACCACCCAGCTAACCCTCGACTTCCCCTCGACCGATCCAACCCCTCGTCGCCAACCGTCAGCCGCCGGGATCGCCGGAATCAGGCCCGAAAGTTCCGGTGCTCTGTTTTGAACTCGGTTTGTTCCGGTCTTCGATCCGGCCGCCACAGTCACCGCCGTGCCGCACCGCCACCGCCAGAAGACTCCCCTGAGTCTACTCTACCGCCACCCAGCTCGGCTCCGCCGGTCGTCGCGCGTGGCCACCGGAAACCGCCGCCGACCGAAACCCCTGTTTCAGTGCAAAAACAGGACGGCCACTGATCGCGGCTGTCCGCCGTCACCGGCCGCCTTCCGCCGCCGTCCACCTGTCCCAGCCGACTCCCACCGATCCCTGGGTGAGCCCCCGACCCTTGGCCGGCCTTGTCCCGGCCCGTGTCGCCGGAAAAACGGCCAAAACAGTAAAGTCGCCATTGGTATATACTGAGTTTGCACTGTTGCAGGCCACGGCCGCCGCTTGCCGGAGGTCCGCCGCCGGCCACCTGTTTCGGCGACCTCGCCGGACTCCCACGGGGTGTCGCCGAAGTTTGAGCTCGATCCGCCGCGCTATAAACCTTAGTTTTATCGTCGTCGCCGCCGCCACCGTCGCCGGTCAAGCTAATTCACATAGTGAGTTGACTCTAAACCTTGGTTAAGGCGCTAATTGCGCTTAGGATTAGATTTATTTATTTATAAAAAAAAATATTTCGATCGGGACCGGTATAGATAGAAACCATGGTTAGGATATATGGTCGATCGATTATTTGTCTGTGGCTATTTGTGGTAGTTTATCAATTAATTGATTGATTGAGTTGCTCGCGAGTGAGTGACAGGTTAGAGACGAGCGAACGGTTGATTGCTATATTTGACTGAGAATTAAGATTTCTAATATGAATTGAGCTTGAAATTACCGGATTAAGTTGATTACTCGAGAGTGAGTGAATTGCTTGATTGGTTTGTTGCCTGGTTGATATGCTCAATTGGGAGTCTTGTGGGCCTTGGGGCCGAGTTGATTGTATTTCTTGTGGATTTTGGCGTTAATCCAAGATAATCAATGAGTTGATTGCTGAATGCAATTTGTGTGGTCATTTAAAGGGTCAATGACGCTACTTGGCAAGTTCGCTTTGTACCGTGGATACTTGTACCGTACTGATTGTATGGAAATTCGCGACTTGTCAGAAGCACGATAATCCATGCCTCGTGCCAGTCGTACGGTTTTAAGGGATTATCGGATGCCGGTCGCAGCTTGTGATGGACCGAAGCTCCTTTTTAAGGAATGCCTATTTGCAGTGCCGTGCCGGGTGCACTGGATACACCGCTTGTAGTAGCCGTCGCTGAGAGGGTAAAGTGTACGTAGCCTGGTTTTGCCAAAAGAGTGCGGGATCGCACTATTGATGTTTCTATCACGCCAGTCGCGTGGATCATTGATTAAAAATGGACTTATATATGCCTGAATGGTTGTGCTTCTGTTGGTTGTAGATTTGACAGATTTATTTTGATTGATATCTAAATATATATCTCTGTTAAAATCTTGTGATCTTTTTGTGGCGCTTAGGATGTTCTGGGCGAATCAATGTCCTAACCGAGATTAGGCTTGATTCACTGAGATTCATTTCTCACCCCGTCGTGGGACAAATATTTTTCAGGTCCGAAGTAATGGAGAGACCGGTGCGGTTCGGCACCCCACTGACTCATCACTTGATATCAGTCTCCATCAGGTACCAGGTACGGACCAGATGTGGGAGCGTCACATCACGACAATATGGGTCGATGAAGGGATGCCACATTTGGTGGCACACCTCTTTAAGGCCCGGTATCTTCGTGATGGGATGGATCTCTTCGGTCCGCTTCGAGGATTTGAGGGGCCACCTCTTCAGGGGGTCCCTAATATCCCCGCTTGGGACCCGATGGATATTGATACACCTGATGGAGAAGTGGTGGACCCCGCGCCTAGTATGGAGCTCGAGCAATCGGTAGCCCCCTCTGTGCATTCTAGCCAGAGTTCTTGTGATGACCCGAACGACCCGGCTCCCCCGGTTGGTTATAACGATCCGGATGTCGAGTTTTCCCAGTAAAGGGTTAGGCTCTTTTTGTGGTCAGGGAACTAATGATGTTTTTGTGGGGGATACTGTTTTGGGATAGATGAGAGTTAACCTTACCTGACTCCTGTATCTTTTTGTGAGTCCTAGAGGGCCGCCCCGAAGCATGGGGTTGTAATTATCAGTTGATGGCTCTGTAAGGTTATAAATCATCTATTCTCATCAGCTTTTAGTATTATGATATCTGGCTTACTTTCTATCTATCCCATATGGTTTTATTGAATGGAAGATGGGACGTTCCGCTTGCGCAATATAATCTTAGGTCGATAGCAGTTGCCTGGGACGCTATCTATTATGACCTGGTGGCGATTTGGCAAGGGATGTCGCGGGTTCGAGAGTCGGGACGTGACAATGGGGCTACATATGAAATAGTTTGGCAACCTAATAACCAAGCTGATAAGAGATAGTCCATTTCCTAACCAAATCACCCATATGTGGGTGGGTTCAAATGGATCACTTTAGTACTAACTTTTTCTAAAAACGTTCACTTAAGTGCAAACTTATTTAATAAATTATTTGTCCATTATCTTCTTGAACTCTCTTTTGTCTTAGGCTGTAGCGCGTATGTGTTTGACATAAAGTTGTAGTAACTAGGAAGTTTTGAAAGTCTTGTACCAGGGAGCATTTATATAGAACTGGATATAGCATAACTTAGAGAGGAAGGTCGTTCTTGACAGAGTTTTGTGATTTTAAAATTGCCAAGATTCTTGTTATGTGGTGTTCTTGTCAAGTTCGTTAATTAGTCCGGAATTCCCTAGGGATGCTGTGATTTCTTGCAGAGAGAGAGAAAGAGAGAGAGAGAGAGAGAGAAGATCTCTTGGCTTGGCTTCTGGTTTTGAAATTTCTATTTGTAGTTAATGTCATAGCCAGCATAGATTTTTCCGAAGTGAGTATTCTAGCTCGTTAAACATTGGATCTCTACAAGTGTTTGTTTACGCTTGAAGGACAATGTTTGGTATGAACAAGAGGATCTAGCCTTTGATGTTTTCGCTTGACGAGGAAGAAATTTTTTTTAAGTAGATTATTCGAAAACAACTACTTTTTGTTCTAGTAAGATGGTATCGATTAAATATAGGGTTATCGGTTTTGGAATGCTATCTTTAGAATACGGGGAAGTTTTTTTAATTTTATTGTCAACTTAAAGAAAAATTGACTAAATTAATACGTGGAGGAAGACCGCATGTATATAAACAGCACATAAACTCCATTGTCAAGCAATGTGAGACATTTAAACAATGTATAAATATCACAAAAAAATTGCATGGTTTTGGATGCAGTTTGATAGAAGTAGAACTTAATGTTTGGCCGTTGGGACTAGGAGTTCTCGTGAGAAAGAAGATGATGCGGGCGGAATTTCTGCGGAGTTGGAAGCTAATCTCTCAAGTGTGCAGCTGCAACTGCAATGATGTCTTGAAGCCTAATTGTCCTGTTCCTCTTGATGGGGGTACATTTGGAGTTTAGGAAATTTGAGCTGCTTGGCTTGGCTAGCCAATGTTTGGTATGAACCATAGCACTCTCGAGCTTGAGTGTTTTCTCCGCTTGGCTTGTACGGCATTAGCCAATAAAAACCAATCGAAGTGTTATATGGTACAAGCAAGATTTGTCCAAAGCGATGTGCATGTCTCTCCCTCTCCCTCTCTCTCTCTAGCAAATTTGTTGGCAAAGTGAATTCATACAGATGTTCAGTTATGGTGGAACTGGTGATCTTTTATATCTAGGACTCTATGCCGACTTTTTGTCTGTGTTTGATGCATTTTGCTTCCTTCGTAAATCACCTTGGGTTACGATTCCCTTGTTCTAAGAACAATGCCCGGTAAATATTAGGGAAACTGCCGCTACAGTAATCTCTTGTCAAACCACATCATAAACGTTGATCTTCTTCAGTAATTTCTCGTGTCCTTTATCAGACAGGAAGAACTTGGTTAAGTGAAAAATCTTGCTTCTTCAATTGTAAAATCCTTCTGTAATGTGTCCTTTTTTTTTTTTTTTTTACTTAAGTTGATCCTTTACTAAGAATTTAAATGGTCACCCGTCTCGCCTTTTGGAGAAACGCATGATAATGCAATTTATAAGGAAACAAAACGATGCGTAGAAGAGGCTCACCGGGAATTGTTTATTAGTTAAACATGACTATATGGAAATATTAGTGAGAGAGACGGGAAAAGTTATTTCAATGGACCTCTCTAGTGTTCTCTTTATTTGTCTATCTCCTGTTGAAGTTTAACTGACAAATTCTAGTGTCCCCATATTTTAAGACAACATTCCTTTGAATTGTCTCTCTTTATGAGATCAAACTAGCTATTTAATACGGTGTCCCTGTCTCTGCTGCCATTGTTGCCACAAATTGGCAAGGAAGTTTACTAATTGGCTAACTAATGTGTCCAGTAAATAGATTTAACTCTCTATCCCATGTAATAATATAGAACAATATGAATTCGTTTGCAATAGAGCTCGACAGAATTTACAGGAGTAATCTAGCAAATGAAGCCTGTGCTGTCTGAACAGCTTCCCTGTTTCAAATCTTTTTTCTTCTTTCCTATCCAATGCCTCCAATATATACCTATCATGTACTAGACCATGCTAATTGTTGATGATGGTGATCACGAGCTGACTGCTGAGCGATTGCTGGTGCGTGATCACGTCAACCTCTTGTGCCTTCTCTTTTTTTGTCCCGATCGTATCTCCACTTTAGACTACCCTTGACCTTTTGTGTTTCGCCTGCAGTTGGTTGCTGCAACTTCAACATTCTCTTAAAAGAAAGAACCGCTGACAACGCAAGACCGAGAAGAGAACTTGAAAGCTGCTGCGTACAAAGAGGAGTTGTGGGTGCAAGAAGTCGAATGATTTCTTTTCTCCTTGTCCAGCGCACAACCGCAATTTCGGCAGTATGGTCTCCACTCAATCTCCACATCATTTACTAACAAGTTTCTATCAAAGACGTTGCAGCCATTCGCTTCTCTCTTGGTTCTTCTAGATCTTCTTGTTTGGCTTTGTATGTGTTAGTTCATTTAAGAATATAGCTGGTAATTATTTCCCAAGCCCTGTGAAGCATTTATATAGGATATGGATGGTTGTATGCTACTGGGTCATCCCTAGAGAGTGATATCGGTCTGTTGATTTCAAGAGAATGTCGAGGCTGTTCCAAAGAGCGAGAGAGAGAGAGAGAGAGATGGAGAAGTGTTGGCCCAGGTGGGCTTTGCTGGCTTAGGGCACTAAGAAGTGAACTTCGAGGAGTAATAACGCTTAGGATGTATTCCTCAATAATATGTCTCTCTCTAAGCCAGTTCATTAGCGAAGCGAATCTTTCCAATTTGTTTTGGGTGAAACTGGTGATTGATTGTATGATTTTATAGAATTCCAGGTTAAATTCTTATTCTTTTCCAACAATCATTCCACGTTCTTTTGTTTTTCCATTTAGGAATTGTTTCTTGTTCCATGAAAATATAGTGCTTGTGAAATTTAGACCAAATCGCCAGACGAGTATTTTTACAAAAAGTTTCGGCTTGGGAGCAACCATGTTGAACGGTTGGATTGATTTTCTGTATATGCTAGCTGTCTAATTAACTAGCTGTTTTTTTTTTTTTGTTTGTCAGAAATTAGCTAGATATTAGATTAGCATTGATTGTGTAAATATCAAATTAGCCTAATTCGGAGGAATAGTTATTTCTTTCCTTGTTAGCTGTATATTTCCTTTTCTGTTTTTTTTTTGTACACTTCTCCTATAAGTAGGGCTCTGAAACATATTGGAATGAACAGGAAAAATTATAATCCCTCACCTACATAGTCATGGTATCAGAGCCAAAAATTCTAGCAAACCTTCATTAGTTTTTGCACTCCTTGTTTCCACCTTATATTCATCATTTTGAAAAGACCCCCGAGAGTACTCCTACTTCCAGCACAATAAAACCTTCCGAAAAAAATTCTTTCACACACTGAGTCTCATCCAATTCTTTCACACACTGAGTCTCACCCTATTGTACAACATGTGTCCTATCAAAAGTTATCATACAATTATAGAGCATTTGTCACAAATCTTCCTAGAAACATTCAGGAAGCTTCAAATCATCCTTAGTGGAAGAAGGCAATAGCGGAAGAGATAAAGGCAATTGAGAAAAATGACATTTGGGATTTAGTTGATTTGCCAAAAAGGAAGAAGATAGTTGGCTACAAGTTGGTGTTTACAGTGAAGTGTAAAGCAAATGGAATGTGGAGAGGTACAAGGCCAAATTTGTGGTGAAGGGATTCACACAGACTTGTGGAGTTGATTATTTGGAGATATTCACTCCAATTTCCAAGGTAAATTCTATCCGGATTCTATTATCCTTGGCTGCTAATTTTGATTGGCCTTTCCATCAATTGGATGTAAAGAATGCATTTTTTAATGGTGACTAGGAAGAAGATGTTTAATTAATATACCACCTAGTTTTAAGGAAAGGGATGACAAAAAAAAAGAGTTTGTAGACTAAAGAAAGCATTGTATGGACTAAAGCAAGCACTTGAAGCATGGTTTGAGCGGTTTGAGAAGGTTATAAAGAGAGTTGGCTACTATGAAAGTCCAGGAGATCATACCTTGTTTTATAATTACTCAAATGAAAGTAAGATAACTATGTTAATTATTTATATTGAACATAATTTTAATAGAAGATGATATGGGTGAACTAGAAAGTCTAAAAAGGAGTTTGGCCAGTGAGTTTGAAATTAAATATTTGGGTATTTTGAAGTATTTTCTTGGTACAAAGTTTGCAAGGTTCGAGGAAAGCATATTAGTTAATCAACACAAACATGTGCTCGATTTGCTAAAGGAGATAGGTTTGCTTGGCTATAAAGTTGTATACACCTGTGGAACCCAATCTGAAGCTAAAATTTGCAAAAATCGAGGAAGTAGTGGATCAAGAATATTATCAAGGCTGGTTGGGAGGCTGATTTACTTATCTTATACATAGCCCAACATAATCTTTGTAGTGAGCATGGTGAGCCAGTTCTTGTATTCAACACATCTAAAGCACTTTGAATCTGTTTAAAGAATCTTGTGATTCTTGAAGGGATGTCCTGGTAAAGGTTTGATGTTCAAGAAGCGGGGACATCTACGGGTAGAAGTGTACACTAACGTAGATTGGGCCGAGAGTATTTTAGATAGGAGGTCTACACCTACGTCTGGTTATTGTAGCTTTGCTAGGGGTAATGTTGTTACTTAGACGAACGAGAAGCATAATGTGGTGGCAAGAAAAAGTGCTAAAGCCAAATATCGATTTGTAGCTCTTAATATGTGTGAGGTGATGCGGATTGAAAGGAACCTATAAGAACTAAAGGTTTCGGATTCCTCACCAATGAAGGTTTATTGTGACAGCAGAGCATTAATTTTAATTGCTCATAATTTAGTTCTCCATGATTATACAAGACATGTAGTGGTGGATAAGCATTTTACTAAAGAGAAGCTTGATAGTGAACATGTTTGGATGCAATATATTCCAACAAATGAGCAGTTTGCTGACAATGGGGCTACATATGAAATAGTTTGACAACCTAATAACCAAGCTGACAATAGAGGATATCTTCAAGCCAGCTTGAGGGGGAATATTGAACGGCTGTATTGATTTTCTGTAGATTAGCATTGATTGTATGACTATTAGATTAGCCTAATTAGAAGAAATAGTTATTTCTTTCATTGTTAGCTGTATATTTCCTTTTCTGTTTTTTTTTTTTTTGGTAATATTGGAGCAAAACTTGTCTCTGATTTCATGCTATAATGTCCCACCAAAAGTTTAAGCTAATTGATGAAAAAGACTGCATGAATATAAAGATTTTATGAACCTCATCGTCAAGCAATGTGGAATATTCCAATGTATTTCTTTAAATTCTCAAATATTTTGCGTGGTTTTGGATGCATTTCGATGGAAGCAAAGCTTGATGTTTGGTTGTTGGGGTTAGGAGTTCTCGCGAGAAAGAAAATGATGCTGGTGGAATTTCCGTGGAGTTAGAAACTATTCTCTCAAGTGTTCTTGGTCAGTTTGCTAGCCGAAAGTGCAATGTTGTTTTGATTCCTAATGTGTCCTGTGACTTTTTGTAGGGCTGACTTTGGAGTTTAAGAAACTTGAGCAGCATGGCTTGGCTGGCCTTGAGCTGACTTTGGAGGCTCAGACTAGTCCCCAAGAAACAGAAACAATTTTGAGCTTGAATATTTTCTCCGCTTCGCTTGTATGCCATTGGCCGGTAAAAAGCCAAAATCCAGGAATTATTTGCAGCAGGCAAGATTTGCCCAAAGGGGTGTCTCTTTCTTTGACCAATTTGTTTTTGAAGTGAATGCTTACAAATGTCGAATCAAATCTCAAAGGTGGATTTTTTTTTTTTTAGTTGCTTCTCGTGTCCTTTTTCTGACAGGATGAACTTGGTTAAGCAAAAAATCGTGCTCCTTCATGTGGTGTGTGCTGGAAAAAAATGTCCTACGAACTTTTAAAATCCGTCCGTGATATGGTTTTCATTTTTCTCAACCACTTTTTCTTTTTCCTTTATTTGATGCTTTACTAAGAAACCAAAGGTTGCCGATCATTCCTTTCAGAGAGCCACCTGATAATGCCAAGGAGATAAAACAATGTGGAGAAGAGGCTCAGCGAGAAATGTCTATTAGTTAAACGGGACAATCTGGAAATATAAGTGACGCAAATGGGGAAGTAATTTCAATGGACCTCTCTAGTGTTTTCTCTATTTGTCTATTAATTTCCTGTTCAAATTCACTGGCATATTCTAGTGTTACCACACTTTTAAGGTCACCTTCAATAGGATTATTTGTCTTTATGAGATCAAAATAGCTATTTAGTACAGTGTCCCACTGTCATTGTTGCCACAAACTGGCAAGGAAGTTTACAAATCGGCTAACTTGGATGTCACGTTAAGAGTTTTAACTCTCTGTCTCATGTAATTACATGAAGTGAAGAATTCGTTTGCAAAGGAACTCCGGCAGAAATTTACAGGAGGAATTTAGCAATTAAGCGTTGTTATTTGTCCTCCTGAGATTCTGTACCTTGAGGAGCACTAAAGAACACAGGAAATAGGAGAGAACAAAAAGAACAGCTTCCTTGTTCCTAACCTTGTTTTCTTCTTTCGTATCAATCCCTCCATTAAATCAACGGATTGAGATGAGAGAGCATACATTGAGATGATTTGGGCATATCCTCTGAAGACCCTTAGATGCACCGGTACGAACAGAAGTTTGCTATCGAGAGCATAACACGAAGAAAGCAAGAGGTCGGCCGAAACTTACTTGGGAAAAAGCAGTAAAACAAGATTTAATGGAGTGAGAAATAGATTGGCGTACGGTTTATCTTAGGACGGAGTGGAGGGAGGCTATTAGTATTGTAGAGGGCTAGTGTATAGATAGATAGATATATATATATATATTTATTTTTACACATTTATCTCTTTTCCATCCTTTGTTCTACTTTTATTTTTATGATTCTTTGGGTTCATCGACCGCCGACCCCAACTAGTTTGGGATAAATGTGTTGTTGATGTTGATGTTGATGTTGATGTTATCAATCCCTCCACTATATACCTATCATCTACTTGACCATGCTAATTTACTGTCAACCTCTGTCCTTGCTGCTTACAGAAGAACTGCTCTGAGAAGAAAACTTGGATGCTGCTGCATACAAAGAGTAGTTGGTTGAAAACTCCTTCCGAGGGAACGATATATTGTGCAGTGCACAGCCGCAATTGCGGTGGTATGGCCTCCGCTCAATCTCCACGTCATTTACTAACAAGCTTCCATCAAAGATACGCCGGAGCATCAATTTAGCAGCTATGGTGGCCATTCGTTTCTCTTTCAGCGGTTCTTCTAGATCCTTTTGCTTGGTTTTATGTGTGTTGGTTCGTTTGGAAATGTAGCTGGTAATGTGTAAATCATTCCTGAGCCCGGTGAAGCATTTCTATAGGATATGGAATTGGTATATGCGAGTAGGTCATAGGAGTTCCCTAGAGAATATTGGCCTTTGTTGATTTCAAAGAGAATCTTGAAGCCGTTCCAAAGAGCATTTTGTGTAATATAAGGGTGTTGACCAGTCAACGGTCAAAGAGTCAAGGTCAAAGAGCCAAAAAGGATTAAGAGAGAGAGAGAGAGAGAGAGAGAGAGAGAGAGAGGCGGGGAATTGTTGACTCTGACTTAGAGCACTAGGAAGTGAACTTCAAGAAGACACGACAGTAACGACGCGTAGTACGTATTCTCCAATAATGAGTCGATTTCTAGGCTAGCTCGTTAGCTAAGCGAATTTTTGCAATTTGTCGGCCAAGTGAATGCTTGCAATTGTTAGTTACGGTGAAACTGATGGTCTATTGTATCAACAGCTATGACTCAATGCTGATCTTCGTTTGTACTTGTGTTGATATAAATTTATGTCTGGCACGTGAATGAGAACAAACGTGTGAATGGCACGTGATAATGGACAATCATGTCCCATGCACATGAGTTTCACTACACGTATGCCAGCTTATTGACAAATATAGAGATTAAGCTATGTTAATCGACAATGGTATTCATCGATGCGACATATCCGATGAATATTTATTTTAGAGACATTTTTTGAAAGTTGAAATCCACAAGATGGTTGAGGTCAGGAGCACAAGTTTTTTTTTTTTTTTTTTAAAGGGAACAATTATCGGCAAGACAACCGTTGTTACGAGAAAGAAGATCATTGAGCAGTTCACATATGGCAACGCGATCATTTGAAACCATGGGTGTGAGACTTGTGGAAATAAAGGAACATGGAGGTAATCGATGGAAGTTACTCAAGGAATTGCAACCATTAGAAACCGTCAAAAGGCAGTCACTATAAGACCAATGTAATTACCGCCAGTCATCCATCAGGAAGCCCCACACAATTCGTTATCTTTACTAGTATCGCATTTCATCTTTGGTAGGTAATAACTTTCAGATTCGCGTCGTCAATTAAATTCTGGCGGGTACCTCTATCTTGGATATTGTGTGGAGGATTAAGTTCTGCCATAATACTTCGGCATTCTCTAATTGTGTCGTCGATTAAAATCTGTCATAATTTGCTAACATCTGGTTACTTTGTCAAGTTTGTATTACGAAATCTCGATTAGATTCTGGCACAATTTGCGTTGGTACGCACTTATTCTAATCGAATTGTTTGTTGTCCGTCTGCCAATGATGCTTGCCTCTCCGAAGATGGCCCTGGGACCCTATCCTCCTTAATTAAAAGCTGAAGAAACACTTTCGAATGAAAGATATTTCTTCGCGGGAGAAAATTCCAAAGAAATAATTTTTCGCATTTTTACTTCCTTGGGAAACCACTTTCAGATACTATTTTCTTGTTGTAAGAATTTGTAAATATCATCAAGAATGCGGTTAAAGTACTTTCTTGTCGAACAACATCTCAAATATTGATTTTTTCCGATAACTTCTCATGTCCTTTATCGGACAGGATGAACTTGGTTAATTGGAAAATCTTCTTGTTTCTTCCGTTATTTAAGTATTTACCTTGGAACAAATTTCCTATGAACTTCTAAAATGCATCCAAAATGTGGCTTTTTTCGTCTCAATGAATGTTTTTCGCTTAATTTGATGCTTCACTGAGAAATTAAATGGTCACCTATCTCTCCTCTAGGACAACCACATGATTATGCAATTTGTAAGGAAACAAAATGATGTGGAGAAGAGGCTTACCGAAAAATGTTTATTAGTTAAACGAGACAATCTGGAAATATTAGCGAGACAAATGGGGAAGTTATTTCAATGGACCTCTCTGGGGTGACCATATTTTTAAGGTCACCTTCCATAGAAATGTCTCTCTTTTGTACAGTGTCCCACTGTCATTGTTGCCCTTGTTGCCACAAACTGACTGGAAGTTTACCAATTGGAAATCTCATGTGTCCAGCAAATAGATTTAACTCTTTATTCGATGCAATCATATAAAGAATAGAATTATTTTGCAATAGAAATCAGCAGAAGTTTACAGGAGGGATTTAGCAAGAAGCGTGTGCTATTTATACTCCTGAGATTCTGTACCTTGAGGAGCATGTAAAGACACAAGAAATAAGAAAGAACAAAAAGAACAGCTTGCCTCTTTCTATCCTTTTTTTCTTCTTTCCTATCCGATCCCTCGACTATAAACCTATAATCTACTTGACCATGCTAGCTTATTGTCAACTGTTGTCCTTGCCGCCGACAGAGGGAGGAACCACCGACAAAGTAAGACTGAGAAGAGAACTTGGAAGCTGCTGTGTACAGAGAGCAGTTGGCTGATAACCCCTTCCGGGGGAATGATATGTTTTTATGACGGGTGCAAGCAGTCGAACGACTTCCTTTCACCTTGTGCAGCGCACAACCGCAATTGCGGTGGTATGGCCTCCGCTCAATCTCCACATCATCTACTAACAAGCTTCCATCAAAGATGCACCTAAGCATCGTGTCAGCTGCTATGGTGGCCATTTGCTTATCTCTCAACGGTTCTTCTAGATCTTCTTCTTTTTTTTCTTTTTGATTTTATGTGTGTTGGTTCGTTTGGGAATGTAGCTGGTAATTTGTGTATCATTCCTACGCCCTGTGAAGCATTTATATA
The DNA here is from genome assembly GCA_028455895.1 of Rhodomyrtus tomentosa. NCBI lineage: Eukaryota > Viridiplantae > Streptophyta > Magnoliopsida > Myrtales > Myrtaceae > Rhodomyrtus > Rhodomyrtus tomentosa. The sequence continues at coordinate 43,041,108 of JAPCWY010000004.1, forward strand.
GGATATGGAATTGGTATATGGTAGTGGGTCATAGGAGTTCCCTAGAGAGTGATATTAGACTTGGTTGATTTCAAAGAGAATCTCGAAAGTGTTCCAAAGAGCATTTTGTGTAATATACGGGTATTGTCCAGTCAATGGTCAAGGAGTCAAGGTCAAAGAGTCAAAAAGGATTGAGGGAGAGAGAGAACAGGCCTCCGTCAATTGCGAATAATAAAAAGAAAGGAAGAGAGAGAAGTGTTCTTTCAAAACAAAGAAAATGGTAGAGGGCGTGCTGTTCCAAAAGTTAGTTAACTAAAATTTGTCTTCCCTTGGAATGCTACTACTCCTAATTAAATGAGAAGGAGGCTGGGGTTTTTACGTTTGAATTAATACCACGAAAAATCTCAAACTGATATATTTATGACAAATTTACCCTAAACTATTTTTTTATCACGAAAAATCCAAAATTATTTATTTTTATCTTGAAAAACCCTAAGTTGGTACACATGTGACAAATTTGCACTTTGTTAAATTGGGTTAATGTCACGAAAACCCCTCAAATTGATACACATGTGACAAATATGGGGTTAAAATCCCAAATTGATACATCAGTGAATTACAAGTGTCATCTAGTTCAATAATTTGATTGTTAGATTTAACGAAAATTAACGTAGGCTAAATTTATCACGATGTACCAATTTGGATAAGTTTATCACAAGTGTATCAGTTATGATTTTTTTCATAATCAAAAAAATAATTTGAATTAAATTTGTCACAAATGTATTAGTTTAAGGTTTTTTGTGATATTATCTTCTTCTTCTTTTTTTTGGGAGGGGGGGGGGGGGGCATTAAGAAGTGAATTTCAAGGAGTTTTAACACTTAGGTTGGATTCTCCAGTTATATGTCTCTTTCTAAGCTAGTTTGTTGGCTAAGCGAATCTTTGCAATTTGTTTTGGGTGAAACTGGTGAATCTGTATGTATTTTTGTAGGATTCTAGGTTAAATTCTTTGTCAGTCCTTACAATTGTTCCACATTCTTTAGTCATGCCTTTTAAAAAATCGTGTCTTGTTCCATGAACATCGACTCAAGAACATGAGCGCAAAAGAGGAGGAAAACCCTACCTCCAGCTGAGCTGCTGATGCGCTCTTGGAGGTAACGACAGAGGTGGCTTTATTCCTCGAAATTCTAGCGAAAATAAGAAGACGAAGTGATGTTGTTGAGATTTTGGGAGAGACGAAATTATGGATTGAATCTTACCCAAAAAAAAATTATGGATTGAAAATGAAAAGAGGAAGCTTTTTGATCATGACATGGAGAGAGAGAGAGAGAGAAGAGGTCGTGAAGTGAAGAGGGAGCTCGTTCTCAGGAGGAGGGGAATGAAGAGAGAGAGAACGGAGATTTCGGAGAAGTAATGGAGACAGAAATAGGAGGGAGTTTAAAAAATTGCTGATAGATGGGACCAGATGGACACGTATCTCTCTGCGAATGGCGTATGTTATTGCTGACATGGCATGTTTGGAGCACCTAATATATTCTCATGGTCATAGGAGACTAGGAGTTCCCTAGAGAGTGGTATCGGTCTCGGTTGATTAAAGAGAAACGTCGAAGCTGTTCCAAAGAAATTCTTGCGACGTTCATTAACTAAATTTGTTCTTTTCGAGGTATGCCATTATTCATAAGTGTTGGGTCTGAATTTAGGGTACGAAGAAATGAACTTCAAGGAGTAATGATGCTTAGCATGTATTCTCCAATAATATGTCTCTTTGTGGAGTAGTCCTTTAGCTAAGCGAATCTTTACAATTTATTTTGGGTGAAGCCAGTGAGTGCGAATGTATCTGTATGATTTTACTTTAAATTATTGTCCTTTCTGACAATTGTCCCACATTTTTCCTTCATGCCTTTTAAGAATTGATTCTTGATCCATGGACAGTCTAGTGCTTGTGAAAAAGGCTTGTACGCGGATTAGCAAAGACACGATTTGAGAAATCTGAGTTATGCACTGACTGTACATTAGGCAAATAAGTAAAATGTTCATTTCAACCTATCAATCATGTTTATACTAACCATGCTTTGCAGTTACTGCACATGGATATCTTTGGACCAACACGAAAGTCAAAGCCTACACTGTAAGAGAGATTATTTGGTTATAGTACATGGTTATACCAGGTTTATTTGGGTATTCTTTATCGCTCACAAAAATGAACCCTTCTCAATGTTCAATAGAAGTGGCAAACGAAAGTTCAAACTACAAATGATTGCAATCATTGCTAGCATCAAAACTGATCATGGGGAAATTTTGAAATTAAAACTTTTCAGATTTCTGCATTGAAAATAGTTTTCGGCATAATTTTTCATCTACTTACACTCCACAAAAAATGAGGTGGTAGAAAGGAAAATTTGTGTTGTACCTTTAAATGGCAAGAACCCTTTTGATTGAAAGCAAAATACCTTCCTATGTTTGGGATGAAATTGTTTCAATCGCTTGTCATATTAACAATCGTCTCTTTCTTAGACCTTTAATTGAGAAATCCTCTATGAGCTTTACAAAGGCAAAAAGCCAAACATTTCATATCTTCGAGTATTTGAATGCAAATGCTGTATTCTTAATATGCTAATGATTGTCCTAGCAAACTTGATGAAAAATCAGATGAAGAAATTTTCCTTGGCTATCCACAACAAGCAAAGCTTATAAAACCTTCAAGAAAAACTCTCGCACTGGGGAAGACTCAATGAATGTGAATTTTGCTGAAATGGTAATAGGTAAGAATATGAAGCTGGATATAATCAAGCTACTAGTCAAACTCAAGTATACAAAGTCAGGAGACTGGCGATACTCAACATCATGACTACACTCAGACGATCAGTGTTACTCAACGACCTGAACTTACTCAGCATGTTGAATGTGCTCATGAATCTTGTCACTCACAAGAAGTCTCAGCAAGTGTGTGTTTCTGTGATTGTAATGGATATTTGAGCTGTGGTTTTATTAAATCTTTCTGTCTCTTAGATTATTACTTCTCATATCTTGTGTGATGCTCGCAGATATGTATATATTCTTTGAAGAACTGTCGAGGTGAATGCTGTAATGATACAGTTCATGAATACAGGATATACTGAATTTAATCAGATTATGATTTCCCAACGTTTTTCACTCATATATACTAGTGCTTATTCTTTTAAAGCGTATAAGAAGCCACTCATACTTAGTTGCAAACTCTCACTAAAGTACTTCTTATTGACCCACTCATGCGTTTAGCTAATTGTATACAATATGATTTTATAATCTTGTTTGCTTTTACTCTGTCGTAAGCTTAGATTTTTGCAAACAAATCACTGCAAATTAATTATTTCATTATCTGCATGGAAAGTCTTGTCGCCATCGAAAAGGGGAGAGATTGTCGAGAAAATCTCTAAGTTGACAAAACTATCCAAAGTTTATCGATCTTAAGTAATGCAAGTAAATTTTATGTTTCAGGTAATATTCACAGGATCCTTGATGACTTAAAAGACCGACATGAACAAGTCTAGACAAATGAGAAATTCCGATTGACTTGGAAGCATCATGGTTTTGTGTCTACAGAATCCATATTATTGATGTTCATATCATATCTTCAGACGAACAGTTGATCATATGCAAGAAGCCAGAAATCACGTCTACATGAATATCAACACTGCATGAATAGCAGCAAGGAAAAACCTGGATATCACTAGAGTACCGAAGGCTGAATATTAGTAGAACACCTATTCTACTAGAGACAAAATTATTGACGCAATCTCAAGATTATAGTTTGAGATATTTAATCTCATTGCTATGCAAGTTGTGATCTGGTGTGGATTCTCTCCTTAGAAGATCTTGATTGTCTATCAATTTTGAGATCATCTCCGTAGAATATTTAATTATAAGAGATATCTTCATTGATTAACAATCACGCCGAAGGCAAGACTTTTCCTAGAGATGAAGCGGTCTACTTAAGGAAACCAAGATTTGTTTGGATAGCAGATTAACTCATTTTGAGAGCTCTGATTATTCGGCATCAACAGCTCTGGCTCTTCTCTTCAATTGTCCCACGGCTAGCTTGGAGCAAGAAGGAAAGGTTACCTTGTGTTTCTTTTATTTGCCTCGACCAATTTGAACTTTGAAAAAGCAACCATTTTTTTTTACATTGTTGATAGAGGTTTCGTAATTAACAATCAGTAATATCGGTATAAAAAAAAAAATTATCCACACGATTCTTTATACAATTTAGAATTTATTACTATTTACTATGTCATTAAAGAAAAAAGAAATTCTCCCTTTGAATTTTTACTTTGATTCCGATAAACTGCCTAATTGTTTGCTAGAAATACAAAAATGTAACTAAACATATTGAAGTAATTTTACATATCCTTTTAAAGATTGTCTGACGGAAAGTTTTGGACACCGCGGAGTATATATAAAGAAGGCCAAGGTGCCATTCAATGAGATCAATCTGAACAGATTCACCCCTTATGTTTTTCCAAGCTTTCTCAGAGTGCCTAAAGTGCTTATTCAGCATCTTTTCGCCAATGTTCATCTCAGGAAGGGACAAAGTACACAACTTTAGGGGAATAGTAATATGAAAGTGCTCAAAAATCCTGGTTATCAAAGAACCATAAGGCAATTGTCAATTTCTTTTTCTTTTTCGTTTTCCTACACATGTTCAGGATGATTGTGTGTGGCAGTGAGAATGATATTCTATTCACTGTAGCGCAAATAAGTTTGGCCTCATATCTGGAGACATCCGTTTTCAAATTAGCTTTGGGTATGAGGCAATCAATGATGTTATTGTGAACAACAATATGCTTCAGAGGAAGAATGTTAGGAGAAACATGAGATTTTGATGGACGAGAAAAGTCACTGATTCCAGTGAGTACCCTATTAGCATGATCAGGGTCAATAGGAATAGGTGAGAACTCAAAAGTTCTTCAGTCCCGGAATCTCAGCAAGAGTTTTTACATCCAAAGTGAAGAGACTTTCAAAGATTATGAATTGAAGAGCTGTTTGGAGAAAAGAAAGCAAGGTTTGAATAGAAACATGCTGTGAGGGCAGGACATACAGGGGATGATAGGTAGTGCAGAAACTTTTCAACAACGATTTAGCAAAGTTATGCTGAATAGGGTTTCCAAAATTGTCAAAAAAGACAAAATCCACTGTCCTGTGATGCATTACTCCTCTGGTCAATAGGGACATATAAAATTCAAGATGAGCTTTCAATCTGAGCAACTTTCCTTTAGACTTTCCAGCAGCGACAGTGTCCAGTTTTCTTTTCAACTCATTGAAGAGCTTCCCATCGTCATCTTCTCTTTTTCCTTCTGGATGGGAATCAGTTGCACTTTCAGAGACGAGAGTTTGTTCAGGATCGACTCTAGCCCTTTTCAGAGTTAAAACGGGCCCAGATGTAGATGATTCTCCTGCTTTCTCATTTCCTTCACCAGTAAGCTTTGTTTTTCCTTCAGAATTTCCAGAATCAACACCCTTATTCTCCGCAGGCACAGTATGAAGAGGCTTAGAGAAAACTGCATCAAGATCAGCCTCACATTTAAAACCATTATCCTTCATAAACGCGAGAATTGTTTTCGCATCAGCTCTTGTCCTTCTTGTTGGGTGCTGAACCCATTCTATATGCAATCTAAATTGCGAAAGCATGCCCATATGAATCACTTAAATCACTGATCATAAAAATCATATCACGAGAACATATCTTAATTATCACAGGTTAATAGCCCTTTGCGATCTCGGAGTTGCTTTAATGAACGACAATTAACTGTCTGTAGGCAGAAGAATTCTGTGTTCTCTGTTTTGTGAGTGAGTCGAATGTTTTCAACAACAATCGTTTGGAAAGCATGACGTTCTTTTAAGTAATGTCTAGTGAACGAAGGAATGTAACCTTTCGTTCAAGTAACGTCTGTTGAACGAAGGAACGTATCTTTCGTTCAAGTAACGTTTGTTGAACGAAGTAATGTATCTTTCGTTCAACATGACAGATAACGGTCAGGGGTGTGATTGCCGCATGGGCGCACACTATAACCCCGTGGACCCCACTTAATATTATTCAATATCTCCCACTCGCCTATGCAGGACAAACAACTCCCACTCACCTATAGAGGGCCAAATATAACTCTTAATATCTTCGCGAAGTTCATATTGACAAATAACCCGTGCGACTAGCATACATTGAGAACTCGTTGTTATATATCCGTTGGGAGTATATGACAGCTCTAAAATGGGTATAATCAAAGATAGATTTTAGTATGCCGTATCCTAGATCAATCAGTCACATTTGTACATCTCACTAGATCTCATTTAATAATTAGATACATTATATTCACAATTATGATTACATTAAATAACCATAATTGACCGGTCTGTGAATATAGTACATAATGTGACTAAAAACTCCAAATCAATCTTCTTCTTTCATTAGATATCTCAATTTCAGTTCAGCTCGCTTTTCTAAAAGTGTCCCTTTAGATCGTATCAATTCCATGACCATAGGCAACACTCTAAGATAGCAAACACTAAATAGAAATTTCAAGAATAAGGAAAAGTCATGAGGGTACTAAAATTGAGAATTTTATCTTTGAGAGTCTCACACAGCTTAAGAAAGTTGAGATCATAACTTTTGCCAACTCTCTTTGTTCGACTATGCATACGTAAAATGAAATACGTATTACGGTATTTTCTACTTCCCATGGAGTGTATAATTTCTATTTTAATACCGTATAGATGATTATTTTGACACACTCAGTGTCTGACTTGAGTTCACGTAATAACTCCAACCAAGAGTTTCCATCAGAACTCTGATTTGGAAATAAAGACAGATAAAGTGAAATATGTGGGCCATTTCACTTTCGAACATTGTAAGTTTTAAGTCCCCTCCTAACATTTTTGTTAAGGCGTCATAAAATATTTTAAACTTGAGCTCTTAATTATCACATAGATAATAAGTTTAAAATTACCTCATCTTTATTCATTAAACAATAAATAGAGACGATTACCCGTGTGAGTGGGCTAATCTCTCATCTGTCCGACATACATTCTCAATATAATGCACCAAGCATTAACATACATAAATATCAAATAGACTTATCGATTTCCAAATTGACAAACAACATCATCAATTATATATGTTCAAGGGAAAAATACAAATATTCAATACATCAATCTCTATACAATCCTAGAGTCTTTATATGACTAAGAAATACATCTCTAGAAATTGGCTTTGTCATAGGATATGCTAACATTTTATGCGTAGATACATACTGTATGTTTATTTCCTTTTGTGCTACCACGTCCATGACATAGTTATACTTTGATGTCTATGTGTTTGGTTTTGCCATGAAACTTAGAATCCTTAGTGTAACCTATTGCTGCCTGACTATCACAACAAACCTTAACATGGTTTGCAACATCTCTAGTAACACCCAACTAATCCAGAAATCTTCTAAGCCAAACACCCTCTTGTGCTGCCGTTGATAATGCCATGAACTCGACTTCCATGGTGGATAAAGCTATACACTGTTGTTTCTTACTGCTTCATGATATGGCGTCATTATTCAGTAAAAATGCATTTTTAGAAGTGGATTTCCTATCATCCAAATCTTCTCCCCAGTCATTATCAGTATGTCCCTCAAGGTGCGATCACTTTCTTGATACGTCAGCGAATGATCGGCAGTTGCTTTCAGATACCTCAAGATTCTCTTGACGGCTGCCCAATATGCTTGACCTGGATTGGATTGATATCTACTGACCAGTCCAACTGTATAACAAATATCAGGTTTTGCACACATCATAGCGTACATGAGACTTCCAATAGCACTGGCATATGGAACGTTTTTCATACGTTCTTGTTCTTGTGGAGTCTTATGACACATTCTTCGACTCAACCCTTCACCTTTTGCAATAGGAGTATCAATGGATTTGCAATCTTGCATACGGAATATTTCAAGAACTTTATTGATATATGTCTCTTGCGAAAGAGACAACAACTTTTTCGAACGATCTCGCAAAATCTTAACTCCGAGAATGTATGTAGCTTCATCCATATCTTTCATTTCGAAATTAGAAGATAACCAACTTTTGACAGTATTGACAAACTCCATATTGCTTTCAGCAATCAGTATGTCATCAACATATAATGACAAAATAACAAAGCGTCCTTTGGATCTTTTAATATAACACAATTATCTTCATTTATCATCTCAAAATCATATGTCACTATGGCATTATGAAAGCGTATATTCCATTATCTAGAAGAATACTTAAGGCCATATATCGATCTCAGAAGTCGACAAATCTTTTGTTCTTGGCCTTTCTTAGCAAACCTATAGGTTGTTCCATATAGGGTTTGCTAAGAAAGGTAGTCTTAACATCAATTTGATGTAACTCAAGATCCAAACTAGCCACTATTGTTAGAATAAGACGAATTGAGGTAAATCTTACCACAAGATAAAAAGTATCTTCATAGTCATTCATTCCTATTGGTTATACCATTTCGCCATAAGGCGAGCCTTATGCATTTCAATTGAACAGTCAGCCTTGCGCTTTATTTTGAGAACCCATTTGTTCCTAATGACTCTGCGTCCTTTTGGAAGATCAACCAGTTCCCAAACGTGGTTTAATCTCATTGATTCCATTTTTTCTTCCATTGCTTTCATCTATTTTTTCTTATCGTGGCATGATAGAGCCTCATTAACATTCCTTGGTCATCCTCTTCTAGTGGAGGGATCATGAAAACTTCCCCTTCAATTTCAAAGCATCGTCGAGGAATACTTTTGCGACCTGTTCTCCGTGGAGAAGATTGTACCAAAGGTACTTCATTCTCCATTATGTCCCCATTATGACAAGATAATGGTATTAATTCATCAAGTGATTGCAATTGAGACTGGTTCGCACTCAACTCCCCACTTCTCACATTGCTCTTACTTGGATCATTATATCCAGCAGTTCCATTATCCTGATCTAAGGTCTCAAATAGGAAACAGTTTTTACCTATTTCGCCCTTTCTTGAAAAATCATTCTCTAAGAATGTGACATCTCTTGATTTAAATTCAGTCACGCTTTCGCTTTCTTTCTTACCTATGAATACATATCCTTTAGAGTGTTTTGAGTGTCTTATGAAGATACTCTTTTTGCCTCTTGGTCCTAATTTTTCATATTTATGAGAGGACTCACGAGTATATGCAACACAACCCCAAGGTTTAAGAAAGCTTAAATTAGGTTTTCGTCCTGTCCATAACTCATGGGGTGGAAGAGACTGATTTGGAAGGCACTCGGTTAAGTACATAGGTAATAGTTAATAAAACATCATCCCAAAAGGCGATCGGTAAATTAGTTTGTGCCATTATGGACCTAACCATTTCTAGTAAAGTTCTATTTCTTCTTTCAGCCACTCCATTTTGTTGAAGAGTATATGGAATGTATAACTGTCTATCTATCCCCTTTTCATCACATAAATATCTAAACTGATCAGATAAATGCTCTCGATCTCGATTGGATCTCAAAGCTTTTATTTTCTTATCTAACTAATTTTCCACTAAGGTCATAAATTTCTTGAAACAACTTAATGCTTTCGACTTATGAGAAATCAGATATATATATCCATATCGAGTATAATCGTCAATAAATGTGATGAAATAAACAGCATCATGCCTTACTTTTACATTCATTGGATCACAGATGTTTGTATGGACTAATTGCAAAGGAAATTTAGCTTTATTGCCCTTTCCAAATAGCTTTCGTGTAGTTTTTCCAGCTAGGCAATATTCGCAAATAGGCAATTCGACTTTTTCAATATTGTCTAATAATCCATCTTTGGCTAATCTATTCATTCTCTATTGGCCAATATGACCAAGCCTAGTATGCCAAATATTTACATCATTCTCACTAGAATTGGAAGATGCGAATAAAAAATAACATGCATTCACACTAGCATGTTCAATATCTAACACAATAGAGTCATTCACAAAATAACCAGAACCATAGTAAGTTGTACCTAACAACAAATCCACACTATTATTATGGAAATTCATACTAAAACCAAGTTTGACTAAAACTAATACAGAGATTAGATTTCGATGAATCTCTAGAGCATATAGGATATCGTGTAGGAATAATGTACGTCACCACGCATGATCAGTTGGTAGGTGCCAATTCCTTTCACTTCCACTCTGGAATTATTTCCTACATTGATCCATCTCACTTCACTTGGAATTCGTCGAAATTCCACAAATGTACTTCTATCTCTGGCTACATGGTCTGTGGCACCTGAGTCTACAGTCCACAAAAGATGAGATTCAGTCAAAAATACAAAACTAGATGCAAAACTAACACTTTTAAGTGTGTTCAAGTTTCTACCTTCTTCGGCTCGCCATAGTCGAGAGCGAAATGACCCTTCTTGCCACAGTTGTAACATTTCATCCTTGAAATATTTTTCTTTATGGGATGATTCCCTTTTCCATTCTTCTCAAACTTCGGTTTCTTACTTGATGGTTCCATTTATTTACCTTTCCACTTCTTGAAACTATCATAGTGCTTGCGTTTGGAGCCCAAAGCTCTATGTGAGTTAGAGCTAACAAAATACACATAGGTTTGTGTTATAGCCGCCAGAAGGCGATCCTCTTCCAACTCCAGATGGCGCATAGCATTCTCGAAGGTTGTGACATTCACATTGTGAGTCAAGTTAACCTTCATGCATTCTCAATTATTAGACAAAGAGAGGATTACGACCTATACTTGTTGTTCATCAGACAATATGTGACCAGCATCCTTCAGCTCGCTAATCATGTTCGACATCTTCCTCAGATGTTGTCTCATATTCTGCTCATTTGGCATCTTATATGTATCGACCCTCGTAGTAAGCTGTCTCAGCTTAGTGACAGAAATCTGTCCAAATCTAGCTTTCAATGCGTCCCACATGTCTTTAGTATTCTCGTGCTGCCCGAACTCTTACATTATATCATTATCTATACTGCTCAACAACGTAATGCGAGCAGTTGAGTTCATTTTATTCCAAGCAGCAAAGGCTTCCTTGTCCCTTCTGTGCTGTGCAGTGTTACCATCCTATGGTTCAATCATGGTCAGGTTAAGAGCTTCCAATGCCTCAAACTCCTTTAGCACATACTGGATTTTCATACTCCAGATTTCATAATTATCTCTATTTAATTTCTCACCCTTGTTGAGTTCAGCAACAATATTCTTTGAAGCCGTTGCCATAGTATCTAAATATTAGACATTTTGCACGAATTTTAAGTCTATTTGTATGCAACAAATGCAACTCTATTTATGCATTTAGATTATATTGATACATTATTTCAGAAAAGATTCCAAAATCAATGGTTCACTAAGTTTCCCATCATCATCTAGATATTCTAATCTAATATCTATATCAATACTATCATCCATATGTGTTCATCATACAGTTACTAAAAAAAAATCATGAACACTCCTACTCAAACATATATAACATTATACACACACACACACACACACACACACACACACACACACACACACATACACAAATCATTACATCTAACAAATGCAATGTACATAAACAGAACTTACAATAATTACAAATAACAACAAGTTTCTATATTCTAAATATAATCATGCGTTGTTATTTTCTTTAAGGTTTGACGATTGACCCAGACAATTTTCCTTATATAAGGTAAGAAATTCGCAAGTTTTTTATGGGGATTTTCAATAAAATCAGGAGCCCATATCGCTGCCTTAAGAAAACCCCTTTGAGGACCCTTGGTCTTTTGCCAGGGTGCACTGTGTCTGCGTGATCCATTCATCCCAAGTGACGATGTCTTCGCCGCCCCAACCCTTACAACTTTTTGTAAAAAATGTAGTACAAACGTCTTATATGATCATTGTTCATCCCAAGTGTGGTCGAGCTGATCATGTCAATCCTCAGGCATATAATTTTTAAGTGCGTAAAACGCTTCTCGATCTTTCCACTATACGTCCACCCCAAATGAACTCTTGGATGATATTATTAACCTTTGTTACATGGGTTATAATGTCACATACATTATCACATTCATAATTGTTCAATATCTCAATATTTTCATTAAGGGCTTGTATTTGCCTTTGTCTCCTTAACTTTTGAGGTTTCTTGTCTTTTAGCACCCTTCATTTATGCCGATGTGCTTTTCTTGAGGGCGTTATTCCTGCAACGAATGCAGTACAAAGTGGATTACTAAAACCCATTAATTATGCAATTATTATTACGAGCATATCGTAATAAACAATAAGCAAAACAAGATATCAAACAAGCCCATATAAAATGACCGACCCCCCTTTTTTTTGTCAACGATCAACGGGTCGGGTCAACGAGTCAAGTCAACGGATCGGGTCAACGGCCAGTCGGGTCGGGTCACTGTCAAACGGGTCGGGCCACACGGTTCGAGTCAAATCCAATGCGGACTAGGTCAAAACACATCTGAAAATGGGACGGGCCTATTTTTTTAAAAATTGGGCTGGGCTGTGTCGAAGGTCTGGTCGGACCCAGTTTGCTGACTTCAGCCCACCCGGCCGGGCGCACACGTGCGTCGCACGTGGTTGATGTCAGCTGCGCTGGCGGACCACTACGCCACACGTGGCGCGTGGCTGGCGATGGCAGCGGCTCCGTCGACGCGTGTCAGAGCGTGAACCGCCGTCCAGCCTCCTCCGGCGACCATCGACCCGTCAAAATTCTCGTCTCGTCAAGATGAACACAATGGTATATTCAGACCTCAATTTTAACAGGCAAAAAGTGGCTTAAAAAGGACGAAAAGCCTCGGCCTTGAGGGACTCCGCCCCATCGTGGCACGTGGCACGCGTGTGGTGGTTCCAGATGTTCTTTCAGGGCCGGCGACCACTCAAAATGATAGTCTCGACGAGCTCGTTCTAATGGTACACTCAAAATACATTTTCGACAAACCAAACTCAAAATATGATGCATGAACAATAGCATCACAATTAGGGCTAAAACTACTTAATCATACAAAATTAACACAAATCAATTAGGAATCAAGTAACTTTTGCTCTGATACCAATGTTGGGTACTGAACCCATTCTATATTCAATCTAAATTGCGGAAACATGCCCATATGAATCACTTAAATCACTGATCATAAAAAGCATATCACAAGAACATACCTTAATTGTCACAGGTTAATAGCCCTTTGCAATCTCGGAGTTGCTTTGATGAACGACAATCAACTGTCGGTAAGGAGGAGAATTCTGCGTTCTCTATTTTGTGAGTGAGTTGAATGTCTTCAACAATAATTGTCTGGAGAGAAAGACGTTCTTTTAAGCAACGTCTATTGAACGAAAGAACGTATATTTTCGTTCAACATAACAGATAACGGTCAGGGGTGTGATTGACTGCATAGGCGCACACCGTAACCCCGTGGACTCCACTTAATATTATCCAATACTTCTAAAGAAATTCACCGCATTCTTCATGTCTTTAGCATGTAGCACGTCCTTATCCATGGGAGGCTGAGGATTAACCTGGTAAATCTGGTTGAGGCGCTTGTCTCTGATTGATGCCAGCATCCTCTTCTTCATCAGACCTGTCAGAAATCTTGAAATCAGTAGGACCTTTTGAAACCAAGAAGCCATCTCAGGAGGCGGTACAAGCGAAGAGACCCCGTGTGGGTTTTGCATTGAGTGGAAGCAGTTTTAGAGCCATAAACGATTTTGAGGCCGTTTGAGAGGTAAGTTTAAATCCTTGAAAGTGTGAGGAAAGAAAATTGCTGAGACCAATTGTACAGCTAGAGGGGATATAGGTGATTTTGACTAATCTTGAGAAAACAATGGGAAAATAAGACAGTCATGTTGAGTATTATCAAAATTGAGTGAGAACAAAGTCGCAATCAAGACGGTGATGTGATGATATTCACCAGTGTGCAAGATTCTATGCAAGGTAATAACAAGAGTTGAGATATAGAGAAATTTGCACGTGTAGTTTGCAGTGATCCAGCTTAGTGCAAGCCTACGTCTACTTTCTGACTCTGATAATACTCAGTTTGATAGCTTACACTATCTCACACAATCACCCTTGCAATGCCTCTCGAGGATTACAATTGAAGCTCATAGTAGACAAGCATGTAAGATTGGAGCTCTCTTTTAACTTTGAAATTTTTTATTCGTGATCTCACTGTTCTCTTCAGCACTTTAGTCTTCTTTTATTTTCCTCCACTTCCAAACTAATTGTGGGATAGCCTCCAAAGAATCACTCTCCAATCGATCCGTTAGATGAGATTGTTAAAGGAATATTGAGCAGGCGTTGAGGAATAAGATCATAATCTCCATCAATTTGGTATTTTCATCGCTTATCTTGGAACAAATTTCCTATAAACTTTTAAAATGCGTCCAAAATGTGGTTTTTTTTTTCCTCAATGAACCTTTTTTTCTTCTATTTGATGCTTCTCTACAAAATTAAATGGTCACCTATCTCTATTTCGGAGAACCACATGATTATGCAATTTATAAGGAAATAAAATGATGTGGACAAGAGGCATAACGAGAAATGTTTATTAGTCCAATAGAACAATCTGGAGATAGTAGTGAGACAAATGGGGAATTTATTTCAATGGACCTCTCTTGTGTTCTCTATTTGTCTCTACCCTGTTGAAATTCACTGACAAATTCTGGTGTTACATATTTTTGGGTCATCTACCGTAGAATTATTGCTCCTTAAGAGATCAAACTGGCTATTTAGTGCTCATTGTTCCCACTTCCCCTTGTTGCCACAAAGTGTGGGGAAGTTTACAAATTGGCTGACTTTATCTGTCATATAGAGAGAAGTATTGATCTGCAATAGAACTCGGCAGAAATTTACAGGAGGAATGTTGCAATAAGCCTGCGCTGTTCATCCTTTAGAGATTCTGCACCTGGAGATGTTGACACCTAAATTTTCACTTTTAGGAAATTCAGTTATTCCACGAAATGAAAGTTAATTATAATTCTTACAAAAATAAATTCACATGCATTACATATTTTATTTGTCTGTCATGCATCAACAGTCAATCAAGGCGAATCAATTAAGCTTAATTTAACAGGCGGCGAGACCGAAATCGATTTGGACTTTTCGATTATTAGAGGGAATGACCGAATTTCACATGGCAATGGGCTTAATTCAAATTTAGTTCGGTCCATTTTTAATTCTTTAAAATGAAAGTCTTTTAGTTAATTATTCGTTTACTTAATTAAAGCCCAATTAGGCCTTAAATTCACGGGAATAAATCCATTTATAAAGTAATTTTCGACCAGAAGCCCTATCCCCATGGTGGCCGAAATTTTGTTATATCCTAGCTCGATAAGATTACTCAAAAATCAGAAATTATGATCCTACGGTTGATATCTCGTCTGAAATTTTTAGAGTCAACGGCTAGGACTGAATCTTGGAGGATAACCCCATTATCCACCGTATATATCTCATTATGTCTAGGTTTTTGAGGGGTTCTTGGACGTTATTGAAGGATAGAAGGGCGGATACACTGAGAGAGACAGAATCGGTAAAAAAGAGAGGAAAAGCTTTTCTGTGGGTGCTCTCCAAGTCCTTCAAAAGGAATTCACCACCGCATGTCAACAGTTAGTGGTCTGAAAAAAAAAAAAAAAAACCCTTGACTTGTGTCTGATGGTCCACGTTGCATCTCTCAGCCTTCCTACTAATCTGCTGGTCTTCGACTTCGCATGCCATCAAAAGCTTGGCCTCGACGAGTTTTGCACGATTGCGGAAACCCAGTCCAAGACATATGCTCGGATACTCGCAACCCGACGAGTTGGCACCTCCTCGTTACCTCTCATCTTATTGTTTTGTGCAGGTTCAGACCAAGAAAGCAAATCATTCCACGTGTAAGTCCACGCTCAAAAGAAGATCACATAAAAGCGATAGTGAAACTTGGGAGCGCATCAGGAGATCCTCTACAGAGTGACGAAGCAATCTCCGCATACCTTATGTCCCTAGACGTGCATGAGCACCGCCAATCGTCGGCCACCCATCATCGAGCTTGGTTCGAAGGCTGGTTTATAAGCTTCAGATTAGGAAACACAATCTTCGGTAAGCGTTGGAGTTAATTTTCAGGGGAATTCACAGCTTTTGAGGTGCGGACTTTTGGGCTCAATTCAAGGTAATCTCTCTATACTTTTATAAATTTGATTCGATGATGTTTGAAGTTTTAAAACAAGCTGTATTGCCACTACATGTATGCTGTTTTGCATGCTGTTTTGTCCGAATCGAGACCGTCCTTTGCATGTATATGGTCGCTAATTATACATATTTTTGCGGGAGCATAAAGGTAGGTATTTTACCTGTTTTAGATGCTTTTTTGCACGAACTGTGGGTTGCTTGCTTGCTGTTCTTCGGTGTAAACTCTGAACTTTCCTGGGCAAGTTTTGCACATCAAAACTCAAATTTTAATCACAAATTTTGAAAATCAGGTTTTAATTGGATTCATTGGACATATTTTCAAAAAAAAAATCTAAATTAGGAAATTGTATTTCCTAATTGGCAACATCTACGTTAAGTTGAACAAATTTATCCGTCGCCATTCGGATACGACCCTCTAACTTAGTAAAGATGGGAATTTAGTTAATCTGCTCTATCATCATTTAGATCTGACTCGCTATCTTCAAAAGGACTAATTTAGATTTATGAATATGTCATTTTCAGAAAATATAAGATGTTGATATCCATGTTGATCTTGATTCTATCTTTCCTTGCTTGAAATATGCTATCTTGATTGATATGTCTTGATTTAATTCCATATACTTAACATACCTAAAAATTTAGTAATATACGGTTTCCTAGAAGTCTTATCTAATTAAAAATTTTAGGGAGATATGATTTCTTAGAAATATTATCTTATCGGATGTTTCTTTAAATCAAATTTTCAATGCATATCTTATCCCGTTGCCGAAAAATCAAAGAGGAAAAACCAAAAATCAGCTCATATCATCTACCATTGTCTCACGCATATCTCATGTAGATTAGGATAACGTATCCTGCATACTTTGCATATCTCTGCAATTACTTTTCATAAACTTGAAAATTCAAAAAAATCTCCAATTGATGTAAGGTTAAATATTCTCTAAACAATTTTGGGATTTAATTTAAATCATTTCCTAGGCTTTCGGGAAAATCTTAAATCGGGTCATGTTCAATTGAGTCCATTTTTAATTCCGAAAATATATTGAAAATACCTAAAAAAATTCTTCTGTATTGCATATCATATAGGTCGGCAAGCATATCTTAAATTTTCCATGTTATATCTTGGCCCGTTATCATTCCATGTCATTCTTACGTTTGTCACGTTCATATATTATCATCTAGTACACATGTACTGATTGTCATGTAATTGCATATCGTTAGTGTCATTTGCATGCTTTAATTTTTAGTTAACTCTTGCATATAGGGTAATTCGACATTAAATTTGCATGCTTTGCATATCATTTGTCATTTCGATAGTTTCATCTATTCATTCATTCATATCATGCATTCATCTAAAAAGCAAAAACATAAAAATACATCTTTTGAATTTAGAGTAAAATTAATCAAGCTTCAGTCTTAGAACATTATGGAATTAAGTTACCGAAAGGGCCTTAACTTTAATTGGTTAATGTAATCAAGCCCCGAATCCATAATCTATGATTCGTAGAAATAAGAATAGTACTCCCGCTATTTTTTTATGGTTTCTAACCAACCTAGTTAGTAGCGACTCCCAAATATTAATTCATTTAAATTAATCAAAGTTGTGATTTGATAGGGTTTGGAATAACTCGTATTTGGTTAGTTATTGAAATTAACCTGATAATCTATTACCCTATAATCTTTTAATTTTAGGTCGCGACAGGAGGATTACACAAGGAAACATGAAATAAAAAAGAACAAAAACCAAAGCTAACCTTTTTTTTCCTTTTTTCCAATCCAATCCCCCCACTTTTTACCTATCATCTACTTGACCATGCTAGTTTGTTGTCAACTATTGTCCTTGCTGCTGACAGAAGAACCTCTGACAAAGCAAGAATAAGAAGAGAAAACAGCTGGTTGACAACTCCTTCCAAGGGAATGATATGTTGTTATGATGGGTGCAAGCAGTTGAATAATCTAGTAAAAATCCGTGTAATATTTGTAATGTTTTTATTCCATGATGAATGTGTAAACATAAATATGTATTGTTCCTCTACTAACATTAAGACTCAAGAAGGAGTAATCATGTAATTGCTTTTGAAAAAGTTCAGATGAAGTTGCTTCTAAAGATGTTTAGATGAAGTTGCTTTCGAAGACTTTTAGACGGAGTTGCTTTTGAAGTTCAGATGGAACATAATCTCTCGTTTGAATTATTATTCGTCTAAAGAGCTATATGTCGTGTTAGAAGAGCCTTAATAAAACTCAGTATTAACATTCAAAGTTATTCTAAAGTTCAGATGGAACATAATCTCTCGTTTGAATTATTATTCGTCTAAAGAGCTATATGTCGTGTTAGAAGGGCCCTAATAAAACTCAGTATTACCATTCAAAGTTATCTGTTCATATTTAGAGAGTATTTCTTTTGAAAACTGTTTCTGAACACTGCTCAAATTATGCGTCTTATCAACAGATAGATTCTGAAGACTCACGTATGGCAGGTTTCCGATTAAGATAAATTTCTTTATGAAAGATTGTGATAATTGACAAGATTTTCCTTCAAACAAATCAGGAGAAAATCTATGATTGGATACTACTTTCCAAAAATAAATATTGTGATTTATTTGAATATATTCTACTTTTGAAAACTTAATATTTGGTTGTATGGGCGACTAAATTAGAAGGGTTCAGATTTCACTCCAACGGTTATCGTATCTTTTCAGATATAGTCTTGTTCAATTACAATTGATGATGTCCAATCAAAGATTGAAGAGTGATCCTTTGACAGATTGTCCAACGACTAATTTGGAGACAAAGGAGTATAAAAGAAAAACCATGGTGACCTACGATGGTGTTGAGAACCAGAAATTCCAAAGTGTGAGAGTTGTTCAGATTCACAATTTGTTCTGAGAGTTCTCAATTTTATTCACTATGAGGATTTGTAAGAGAGACCGAGTGCTCCTTGTCACTTGTAACCTTACTCAAATCATTCTAGTGAAATGCAGCCAATCGGCTGTCATTGTGGGAAATTGAACGTAGGCCTAACAAGCCGAATCACTATAAACTGAGCATACACTATTCTCTACTATAAACTCTTACTTCTGTGTTTAGAGTATCTGCACATTGATACACTGTCATTGTTCCTATTCGTGGATTGAAATTGTTTAATTCCGCAAGAAATTTCAATTAGACTCACAAGCGCCTATTCACCCCCTTTGAGCTAGTATTGCTACATCCAACATGAATGACTTCCTTTCGCCTTGTGCAGCGCACAGCTGCAATTACGGTGGTATGGCCTCCGTTCAATCTCCACATCATTTACTAACAAGCTTCCGTCAATGATGTATCGAAGTATTGTTTCAGCTGTTATGGTGGCCATTTGCTTCTCTCTCGGTGGTTCTTCTAGATCTCCTTGTTTGGTTTTGTCTGTGTTGGTTCGTTTGAGAATGAAGCTGATGGTTTGTGAATTTTTTCCGAGCCCTTCAAAGCATTTATATAGGATATGGAATTGGTGTACGTATACTAGTCTTGGTTGATTTCAAGAGATTGTTGAAACTATTCCAAGAGCATCTTGTGTAATGTAAGAGTGTTGACCAGTCAAAGGTTAAAGAGTAAAAAAGGATCTTTTAAAAAAAGAGACAGAGAGAAAAAGATACCGCCTATTGAGAGTAATAAAACAAAAGGAAGAGAGAGAGAGAGAATCGGTCAAGACCAGGAGTGCTGTTATTCCTAATTGCATGAGAGAGGCAAATTTGCTCAAGTGAACTTCAAGGAGTAGAAATACTTAGGATGTATTTTTCTATGATGTCCCTTTCTATGCTAGTTCGTTAGCTAATCGAATCATTGCAATTTGTTTTTGAGGAAACAGGTTAATGTTGGTATGTTGTAGGATTCTAGGTTACATTCTTGTCATTTCTAACAATCGTTCCGTGTTCTTTCGTCATGCCTATAATGAAGGATAATGGGTCATAATTCAATAGATGCTGCAAGTTTAGATCTTATGTTTTCTTCTAATAGGATGATATAGCTATATGATGGAATCGCATCCACCATAAATAAAGCTCCACGTGAACTTCGTATTAGATTTGTTCGCCTTGTTGTTATTACATACAAACAAGCAAACCCAATTTCCCTTTGCTCTGGAATGCAAACAATAAGCGAAGCTTAGATCTCACTTCTTAGGCCTTCAAAACTTAACCGAGGATGTTGGGTTGCGATTGGGAATCCTAAGGATTAGTTTAAAGAATCGCAAAATATATATATCAAACCAAGCTACTTAATGCATAGTTTCTGGTTGATCTTCCATTAAGCTTGTTTTTAACTTAGGTATTTTGGACAGGGCTATTCCCAAGAGTCAAGAAAATAGTTGTCTAGTCTCACTAGTGTTAAGCACGCTTGTTCACCATGGTTGAGAAAAAAAAATTGCTAATTATAAGGATGAGACTCAGCTGTGAGGGAACGACTACTAACCTGATTCTTTCCATTGATAAATTCAACATATGTTGTCCATGTGACAGAAAACAAGGGAGAAGAATGTGTATACATGTAACTTGGGCACGGATAGGATAACAAATTACCTTATTCGATATTTGGCGATGTCGTCCGGACCGAATATATCAGGATAAAAAACCGAATAAGAAATCCAGAGAGGGGGTAGGATATACTCGGATTGGATAAAAAATAACAAACCCTATTCGTTGCGGAAGTACGTCATCACCATAAGGTATGGTCCGCAACCTCCCAGCCGCTCCTCTAGGGTTTCCTCCGTGGAAGCCCCCTGCAGTGCTTCCTTGGTGGCGGCGCCATCGGCTCCTCCATCATCTGCCACAGTCGTCAGCCCAAGCTCACCCTGTCGTGCGGTGATGCCAGCTCGATTGGCAAGTCCCCCTTCACGGGGGTCCCCTACAGCGCGTCCTTGGCGGCAGCGTCATCATCGAGGAGCTTCAAGAAGACAAAGGCAAAGTTGTGGGAGGCATACGAGGTGGCGTCAGCGCGCCGTACTTGCTGAACGCGTCCATCAAATTTGCGTCAGTGACATCAACAGACAGGTTGTTGATCCAGAGTTTGTTCAAGGGCGGAGTCTCATGATCGCCGCCCGACTCCTTCGCAGCCTTGTGGTGGGAGGGCCGAAGGGACTTGCTCGGAGGCGGCATTATCGGAGCGGTGAAAACTTTAGAGAAGCGGCAAAAAGGTTGCGGACCAGACAAAGTGTAAATATCTTATCCTATCCAAGCATCTACCAAATATATGATGGGATTTTACAAAATCTCAAAGATAATTCGGATGATTTCTAATCCAATCTTATCTTATCTTATCTGGGCCCAAATCTGGATCACCAAATGTAGACTAAAAACCTAGGATTTATGGGAGGGGGAGGGAGAAGAAGCGTGTACTATCGATCCTATGAGGTTTTTGTTGCCACGTGGAGTACTTTAAGGGTCAAAACCAGAAGGTGCAGATCCTCCATTTCTGACTTTCCTGTTCTATTTCAGCTGTATAATGCTTCCAAGGCATGCCTATCATCTACTTATCGAAGCTAATTCAATGTTGTGTGCCATCCTTGCTACTGATGGAACAACGCTTCAAAAGGGAAGAATGAGAAGACAACTTAACCACTTCAAGTTCAGGTCCTTATTAAAAAAAAAAAATATGTGCGCTTCAGACTATTATTTAAGAAAATAAAGGTACTTCATGCCATTATTTGAATTTTCCTTATTCTAGCTGCCATTCAATTATTTTGGTGGGTTTTTTTTTATATGAAAATTTTGTTTTATCGACACTCACATTAAATTATAATCCACCTGAATTCATGACAGCATATATAATTTGGTACAAACTATCTGTAGTGACTGAAATCCGAGACCCCTTGATTTCTATTCCTTGAACAGGCATGTTAATTACTTGTCCAATGGTCTTTCCTCTGTGTTGTTTTATCTTGGCCATTTGCAAGGTATTATTCACTCAGGAACTTGTGTCCTCTGGATTGGTACCCGATCAAGTTCAGATGTTTGGGGGCAATGGTATTTGCTTGAACCTCATCTATGATTCTAAGCAGGTACATTTACTTATAGCCATGTTCCGCTGAAATCTGTCTTGTTTGCATATTTCTCTTACAAATTGTCATGTCTTTTCATTAAATCGAGTAAGACAAATAGCAGAGAATTACCCTTCTGGTATTTTAAACTCGAATGACATCTTTGTGGATTCTTTCGCACTTCAATTCCTGTTTACCTTCCAGAACTGTGCTTGGTGTAAATGAGGATGTCATCCATTTACAGGGTCCATAAGTTACCACCACGGACCTTGCCACAAATTCTCTTCCGCATTGTTTCACCAGATCAAATGTTAAATCTGCTACTAGAGTCGACCGAGACCGCTAGAACAGAACTCACAATTTGCTTACCAAGAATTCTGCAGGAAAACATGAGTAGTTGTCTTTTTACATGGAAATTTAAGAATTCTGCAGGAAAACATGAGTGTTTCTGAAAATTGGTCTGGTGCCTAAAGATGTGGGCAGACTTAGACAGCTGGTTAATTTGAATTATACCAGTGTCTTGATCAATTCATTCATAAAATAGAAATATTTTGAGCCTCAAGCCATGATGGGGGAAAATCCAGATTCCGGTTACAAGCGTACAACACCCTATAGATTGGAAGGCGAGACTACAAGGCAGAAGTCAAGCATGTTCATATTCGATGACTTGTGGATACATCTGAACAAGAAGACCAGAAAGAGATGATTGACTGGGGCCAATCAAAAAACTTTTTTTTTTTTTTCTGTACAGATCACTTCAAGTTTCCAAATGTGCTCTCCTTCTCCTATGGCTAAGAATTAGCCCGTTGACCCAGGGCTCACAAGCTCCAGGCAAAGTCCACCCATGAAAAGTCTGTCGGAGAATTACTTGCAGGGACAGGGAGTTTCGGAGAAAGCAGATACCACGAATAACTGTTAGATTGAATTCGGTTCAGTGTATAATGTCATCAACAAACTTTTAATTTGTTCAATATGGTATTTGAATTATTTTTTTAAAAAAATTGAATCTAGTCCATCTAATCCTTCGACTTTCCATAAAAAAAAAATTCAAAGGTTTTCATAATTACACCACTAATCTAAATTGAAATTAACTTTTCATTTTTATCCATTTCTATAATTAACATACAAAAATTGCTATATTCTTACATTTTCCCTTTTTTCGTCTTTATAAATATTATAATAACTCTATAAAAATATATTTTAGCTTATGATCTCTTTAATAATGAAAGTAGAACCCCATTTAGAGTTGTATCGAGTTGATATTCTTGATACTTTAATTTCCTAATCTGCAGATAACTAAATTTAATCAAGGAAACCCGAAATACAAAAAATGTTATTTATATGAAAATTAAGAGCAAAATTTAGATTACATAAAGAAGAGAAATCATGAACAAGACTTATTTTTAAACTAAAAGAAAGAGGAAACTGATATAGCTCTAAACGGGGTTATGTTTTTACTATTGTAGATATCCCAGGTTAAAATATACTTAAATAAACTATAGTAATATTTGTAAAATCATAAAAAGTAAAATGACAACAAGAGGAGAATGGGAATACTACATGTGCCATAACTTTCTTAGAACGGTCACTTGAATGTCATAATTTTTTTTCCGACCATTTGAGTGCTACAAATTTTAATATACACTAGTTTGAGTGCCATAAATTTTGAATTGATCACTTGAGCACCAAAAATTTTTAAAAACTCACCTAAGTGTCGAAAATTCGATGTGGCATAGCACTTATGGTGAACATTTTCAAAAAGTTACCGTACTTATGTGATCGACAAAAAATTATGTCACTCAAGTGAGTATTATACATAAGTTAAAACGCTCAAGTGATTTGAAAAAAAAAAAAAGATGTTGTGATGCTCAAATAAACGTCGTACATAAGTTATAGTGCTCAACTAATAGGGGGAAAAATTACGGCACTTTTGATGTCCTTTTCCCCAATGAAATGATGTCATATATTTTTTTGTTGATTTAGCAAATTAATCAAAATGAAATATATATTCTAAAATTTGGGCAATAGTGAAAACCTGTAATAATACCAAGGAATTGCTTATGGAAAGTTCAAGGACTATAGATTAGATTGAACATTTAAGAGTAGTTCAAGGATCACATTGGTCGAATTAAAAAGTCAATGATAACATTGCATGTTTGGTAAGAGCTAAGGAATTGTCTGTTTCATTTTCGAATTATAGATTCTCATCTGGCCTGGTATGTTTTGTTAATTGGGAAGAAATGTCAAGTCCATTAGAATACCCAATTGGATACACATTTTTTTGAAAAGTAAGTGAATAAGGTGTGAGCTAAGTGCGAATATAAGTTGTTTTACAACACAAGAATTGTCTAATATGAGAAATCACACGTATATCTTAATAATCTATCTCTGATGTGTGACATTAGTGTTAGTGTGCCACATCAAAATGTCTCAACTTAAATCTCCACTTGGTTGTGTGTTAGGACCGCAATAACAACATGTTGAAATAGATTGGGGGCCGAATTATCAATGTTGTCCGGATCCTCCTTTATTCCAAAAAAGGAAAGGAGAAGAACCTTCTTCGGTGGATCCCTCTCGTTCCTATTTAGTCACTTTTGTTTCTTAAGTTGTTCCCTCATCGCACCAATCAATTATTAGCTCTGATATCATTTTATTTCAATAACTTCATTTGAGGAAATCGCCAAATGCGAGCTCATTAGCATACGGACGTACCTTTCTAGAAAACTTAATCCAAATAATTATGAATCAAATAGGATAATACAGTGCTCTAAATCAAGTCAATTTTTACATGTGGAATTATTTTAATATAACTCACGCCTGTATCTAAAATAAATTAGTTCCCATAAGCGAAGGTGATCGACTCAAGATGTGTTTTTCACGCGCATCTCAATAAATGACATGTCTTCGTTAAAGCAGCAGCTCCGACGGAGATGTTTTCGTACCTCTGTCGAGGGTGGACCTTGACTTGAAGTGAGAACGATATAGAAACTTAGAAAGAGAGGAAATTGGTTGAGGGATCATCAGATCTGTCATTCGTGTGCACTGTTTTCCCATCCGAGTAATCTTGTTTTCAGTTTTCATCCTCTTAGAATTCCTGAAGATGAACAGAACAGCGATTACCTTCGTGGAGAAGCCGGTTTCCAAGTCGCCCGTTTCATCGGATGCTTCACCAGGATGTGATTATGATGTGTTCTTAAGCTTCAGAGGTCCAGACACTCGCAAGGGCTTCACCAGCCACCTCTACCAGCGACTCCGTGAAGCGAGAGTTCGCGTGTACAGAGACGACGACGAACTCCATCTAGGAGAGGAGATCGGCCCCCAGCTTCTCCCGGCCATCAAAAGCAGTAAGATATCGATCCCGGTTCTCTCGGAATGTTATGCTACCAGTAAATGGTGCCTTTCCGAGCTTGTTCAGATGCTCAAGTGCAAGAAAGAGATGAAACAAGTTATCTTGCCCATATTCTATGAAGTTGAACCCTCAGATGTGAAATGGCTCAAAGGAACCTTTGGAGCTGCATTCAATTCATACACGAAGCGTCGCAACTATTTCAAGGATGGCATTGTCTCGGAATGGAGACAAGCGCTCAAAGAAGTTGGATCCTTGAAAGGACTGGTATCCACATATATTGCTAATGGGTACTTCCAGATCCCTATTCCACATAAGCTGACTATCTTATGACAAAGTACATTAGTCGTTTATACGACCGACCACTATCAATTTTGCCAATTCATCTTGTTGCTTTTTTATCTGAGTTTGTTCTAACGCCTTTTACTTTAGATATTTGTTCACTATCTCAGTTATAACATTATTTCGACAGGGATGAGGCAGAGCTCATAAAATTGGTTGTTGTAAAGGTTTTGAGCGAGCTAAAGAATGCCTTTAAGTTAGGAACCCCTAAACACTTGGTCGGAGTGGACATTCATGTAAAACAAATTTTGACTATAGTGGATACTAAATTTGAAGATACTCGAATACTTGGAATTCATGGAATGGGTGGTGCTGGTAAAACAACTCTTGCCAAGGTCATCTACAATGAACTGTTGAGCCACTTTGAGCACCGGGGCTTCTTAGCAGATATCCGAGAAACAGAATCGCGTGAGGGAATTAAGCACTTGCAGGAGGAACTAATCTCTGAAGTTCTTAAAGGAAGTCGCCATGGAGTTTCTCACAGAGACCATGGAATCAATATCATCAACTCTAGATTTGGAGGGAAAAGGGTTCTCGTTCTTCTCGATGACGTGAGTGACAAAGATCAGTTAGAGGCACTTGTGGGAGAGCGTGAGTTGTATGGTTCTGGAAGTAGGATCATTATTACAACCAGAGATAAGGCTGTTCTTAATCAGTTTGGGACGTCGTACTGGGCATATGAACTTATGGGATTGGACAAAGACAGTTCTATGGTCCTATTTTGTAGACATGCGTTTCTACGTGACTTCCCTCCTCCTGCCTTCAAGGTTCTTTGTCATGATATTGTCTCAACTACTGGGCAGCTACCGTTGGCTCTTGAGGTTATTGGGTCACTCTTGTGTGACAAAAGCGAAGCAGCGTGGAGAGACACGTTAAAGAAGTTGAGACAAGTGCCTTATGAGAAGGTTGAAGAGAAACTGAAGATAAGTTACGATGCGCTAACCGATGATGTGAAGAAGATATTTCTCGACATTGCATGTTTCTTCAATGGAACAGATCCAAGATTTCCAATTTATATGTGGGATGACTGTGGCTTTTCTCCGAACTTGGGATTAGAAGTGTTGAGTCTCATGTCTCTGGTTAAAATTGTGGATGGCAGTAGGGGAAATAAGCTATGGATGCATGATCAGTTGAGAGATCTTGGTAGAAGTATTGTTTTTAAGGAAGACTCTGTGAAAGCAAGTGAACGCAGTAGATTATGGATTCATGAGGAAGCTTTAAAAGTGCTCGAGAAAAATGAGGTACAACTTTTTCTGCTCTCTACTTTATACTTACCCCTTTTAGGCTATAAAAGTTCCCTAAAAGTGTGGTGTCTCATATTCCAAGTTAGGAAAAGGTTGTGGTAGAGTTAGGAAATATTTTACACTACCAGTTTTGGCACAATACAGATGATATCAAATCATCTGTGTCATAACATATCCCACAAATGAAAACGTAGACTCCAGCCTAACTTGTATAGTCATGTTCAGATATTGTCTGATTCAGCAGGATAATTTCTTAGGTTGCTACACAACACAATCACACACAATCGGGTCGACCGGATATAGGTTGTGTGCTCAATCCTGTTTGACCCCCATGAGAAATTTGATCAAAACCAGAAAAGCCAGTCAAACTAGGAAGCGGTCAACCTGGATTGATTTGGAGATGTCTCATACATGGTAATGGAGCATGCCTGGCATCAATTCTTTTAGGATCCTTAGAGTTCTATCATAAATTGTATGGATGTACGATTATATCATACAGTATGTACGGAAAAAATTTGAATGGGTCACACTTTTCGCTAGCCTACATTCAGGACTTGTGCAGCACCCTTATTCCTCAGTTTCTGGGCACTTGCAGGGAACGGATCAGATCGAGGCCCTCTATCTTAAGTATTTTTCTTCGTTTTCTGGGCAACACTGCTTTACAGATGAGCAGTTTAGAAAACTGCCGAACTTAAGGTACCTTTGTCTCCAACAGGCAGAAGTCAAGGGAGATTTCAGGGACCTTCTTCCCAGATTAAGATGGCTAGATTGGATAGCCTGCGGGACCTCTTTTTTCCCAACAAACTTTCATCCAGAGAACTTGGTTATTCTTAATGTAAGAGTCAGCGGTCTCACAGAGCACTGGGACGCATGGCACCATGTGAATGGACTACAGAAGGTAAATGTCTATCTTCTTTTTCCTTTTTGCAAGGTATATGATGAACTCAAGAGCTAACGTTGCTACATCTTGTTCGTTGTGGATTGTGGACCAGCTCAAAGTTCTGAGGCTTCAGCATTGCAATAAGTTGATTGAAAGTCCTGACTTCTCAACTCTCCAGAACCTTGAGATTTTGAATCTTGAATATTGTGCTTATCTGGAAAAAATTCATCCTTCTATCAGGAATATCAGGAACCTTGTATCCTTGAGTTTGAGGGGATGTGAGAAACTTAAGGAGCTGCCTAAAGAAATGGGGGGACTAACAAACTTGAGAGAGCTTGTCATTGATGGTAGCTCCATAAAAGAGATTCCTATGTCCATAGGTCGCATGAGGAAGCTCGAGATTGTTTCTGCTCGTAATTGTAGATCATTGCGCCGAATTGACAGCTCCATAGGATCCCTCCGGAACTTGCATAGGTTGTCGCTAGAGGGATGCCTCTCATTGAGAGCACTTCCTGAGTCCATCGGAAAGTTGACATCTTTAAACCGACTGTGTTTATCACAAACGGTTCTTGAGGAACTTCCCCACTCCATTGGGGACCTACACAATTTGAAAGTTCTGCTCATGACTCATACTTACTTGGAAAGTTTACCTAGAACGATTGGAAGTTTGAAGAAGCTTGAAGAGTTAGATGTCTCGAAGTGCAGACATCTGCAAGGAGAAATCCCTAGTGAGGTAGGGGATTTATCTTCACTACGAGTCCTTCGGTTAGAAGAGACATGCATTTCCGGTTTGCCAAAAAGCATTAACAAGTTATCATGTCTACAAGAGCTTGATTTAGGGAAATGTGAAGTGCTACAATCTCTGCCAGAGCTTCCCTCTAGCTTAACAAGTCTAAACCTGGTCTGTCAGGCAATCCCAGATATTGCCAACTTAATCAATCTAACATACTTGTCGATGAAAGTCAAGGATTTGTGTGCCGTAAGTACAATGAAGACCCTCTCTCGACTTGCTGAATTCTCCATTGAGCTTCATGATGAAATTGACCGGCTCCCAGATCTTCCCTCAAGTCTATTGAAGCTTGAAGTCATCCAAGGTCAAAATTTGGAGAGATTTCCAGA
Source organism: Rhodomyrtus tomentosa (assembly GCA_028455895.1). Classification (NCBI taxonomy): domain Eukaryota; kingdom Viridiplantae; phylum Streptophyta; class Magnoliopsida; order Myrtales; family Myrtaceae; genus Rhodomyrtus; species Rhodomyrtus tomentosa. The sequence goes on from JAPCWY010000004.1 coordinate 43,070,194, forward strand.
TGTTTCAGATTTGAAACACTTATCAGAATTGCATCTCAGCGATTGCTCCGAGTTAATAGAAATCAAAGGGCTTCAAGAACTTGCATGCCTAACTGCTTTGACAGCAAGACGTTGTGACAAGCTATATAAACTGGAGGGTCTTGGTCATTTAGTCTTATTAAGATCAATCATCATACCAGGTTGCACAGCATTAGAAACATTACCGGATCTTTCGAACTTGAAATTTCTAAAGAAGTTTGATGCTGCGTATTGTGAGAATCTGGTTGGTATTCCAGGCCTCGATAGATGGGAATACTTGGAAGAACTAGACATCTCCGGGTGTGCTTCCATTGAAAGTTTACCGGATTTTTCAAACTTGAAAGGTCTGAAGAGAATACAAGCGGGGGGTTGCAAGAAGCTAGTTGAAATAACAGGCCTTTATAATGCTGAACACTTGGAAGAATTGGATCTCGTCAGCTGTAGGTCTTTGGAAGGATTACCAGATTTACCCTGTCCCGGAACGTTAATATGTCTGAACATCAATGGCTGTGAGAAGATCCGTGATATCCAAGCACTTGAGGAATTCTCTTCATGCAAAAGACTATGCATTGAAGGATGCAAGTCGATTGTAAGCCTTCCAGATCTTTCACTATTTGAAAGTTTAGAGTACTTGACCCTGAATAATTGTCCAGAACTTGTGGAGGTTCCAGGGCTTGGCGAGGCGAGATCGTTACAATTTATCAACATATCGTGGTGCAAGTCACTTGAGAGTTTACCAGATTTGTCAGGTTTAGAACTTTTGCTAGATCTAAGAGTACGACATTGTGGGAAACTAACGGAGCTCCGGGGGCTTGGAGGGTTAACATCCTTGCACATAGTGGAATTCTCGGGATGCAACTTGCTGAAACCCCCCGAATTACCTAGCAGAGCACGCCAAATATGTTCATCAGCCAATCTGTATGATTACGAGACTCCAGGCGAGATTATTTTCAGGTGATGCAAAAGTTGCAAATCTTTTTGCTTCTGAACTATGAACTGACATTCCCCTGTTCTATGTTAAGAACTGAATTCCATCTCGAGTTACCATTCACCGTCATTTTGTTTTTGGCCACCACGAAATACTCCTTTGGCCTTTCCCATCACAAACATAGTGATGTTCTATCTTCTTTTCCATGTGATCCGACTAGCTGTAGTTTTCGGTTCCCTTCATTTGGCCGGGTAAAATGACCAGCTCCAGTTTACTTTTCTTTTCTTTTTTTTTAAGTCTTTGACTGGCAACAATCAGTTCCATAGACCAACCCCCAAGTCTGCTTCATTGATCGGTCACCATGCGTCAGCAACTATTGCATTGCACTTTGTTTTTCCGCCCTTGTCTCTTAGGATAGCTTTTCGTATTCTAAACTCGCCCTGCATCAGTGTTTATCCATAGTCAGCAACAACTTGCATATTGCTGAGTTTATGCATTATCATTTAGTACAGTCGTCTAGGATGACGGTGTGTGACTCAATTAGTCGATTGTCGATCTTCTAGATAACCAGCAGTGGACTTTGGGAAAATTCAATCAAAAATCATTCACTACATTTGGCGGGGACAGGAGTTACTCTTTTTGGGATACTCGGAATTGAGATGTCCTTCATGTGATGTGAACGTGAATTTCTCTGAATCTCACCCTGGGGGGCTGGTTCTGTGGTCAAGCATTTTGGATAAGGTAGGTTCTTGGTCAATGCATGAGTCATGACCGAGAGGTTACATACATACATGGATTGCTCAAGCCAAAAGATCCGACGCCCCCATGTTACTTTTGAGAAAACCTCCCGTTATATATTTTGAAGATGACAAAATTATTTGTAGTTTATCTTGAATCTGAAGTTTTTTTTTTTTTTTTCAGGTACATTTCTTACTACTGGTGAACTCTGAGTTATGGATATTACCATATATGTATCGTGGATTTTTATGCTAAAGAAGTTGATACTCTCAGTCCTTGTGCCGTAACCAACGTGCTTCAGATTCAGAAAGCTACTCTCTGAATGTCTATGGGAATGCATACTCGATTGCTTACGATGCAATGGCTAAATGAGCTGGCTCGGTCTTCTTAGATGGAAAATATTGATTGATCATCAATTTTGGAGATCGCTTTGCAGACAGCATTATCATGGCAAGACATCTCAAGTTGATCGACAATCTCATTCAAGACGAGGTATCCTTCCTCGCGAAGAATGCGATTGAAGTTGCGGTGATAAGGCCTTCGCTTGATCTCCGCGTCATTTGACTTCAAGCTTCCATCGAGGACACACCGGAGAGTCGTTTCACTTCCAGCTGCTATAGTGGACATCCTCAATCGGATTCTTTCTCCTTCCCTTCTTTTGTGCGTGTCTTCCAATTTGTTTTGGTTTTGATTTTCTGTTGATGCAACTTCCTTTAGTGAGCTCAAATGTCTGCATTATCCACTGGAGAATTATGTAGGACTGCCATAGAAAGAAGGCCCTAGAAAACGACCAACAGGCCCCCACTTGCCTCGGCTTTGAAAATTTGGCTCGTAGGAGTTCAAAAGCATAGCTTTATCCGCAAGTTAAAAGTCTCGTGACCTTGTTCTGTTAGCGTTTCATTTGGCTGTTCACCTTTCTCGTTCTGCTTTGAAGCACTTTGGTCTTGTTGGGTTAACAATGTGAAGGGAGGAGATTTCTTTCGTGGGGATCATGTTTTTGACGAGGTTGCCCGACTCATTTTTCTAGTATTTTTTTTAAAGAAAATTCCAAATAAAGTTTGAATTACCTTTATTTTCTCGAATAAGGGTCTAAAATAGAATTTGTCTTAAATAAAAACTAGAAGTGCTCACATTATTTCAAATAAAAATTAGCACTTTTACCGTTTTAAAACTTATGGCACTTAAGTGAGCGTTGTACATAACTTTAGGCACTCTAATGTACTTCTCCCAATTAATGGACCAAGGTGTTTCACTATATGGTAAGGATGCCATTTGTCCAAAGGAATTATAAAAACATGCATATCTATCACAACAATTGATGTGCGCATCCTATAACTAGTTATCCTCGAAAAAACAAAAAAAAAACTTGGGAATCAATGAACTTTTTATTTGAATTTGATTATTTTGGAAATAGCTATTTGCTATTATGGTAAATTCTAATCGTAAGAGGTCAACGATGGATCTCCTATGGGCTATCCGGTCAAATAGTCTAAGAGAATGTACTCATAAAATAGCTCCCGCCATTATTCCTAGGTCAAAGATGCATCATGCTTACAACTTTTAATAAACTATGGTGTTGGCATCTCTGCTGATATCCCTGGGCAGGACTTCCACGGTGTGAAGGCATAAGAAAAAGAGTTTGACTAATTTTTCCTGATGCTGCCTAGAGATATCAGTTGAACATACAAGTTCCTATGTTTCTACCAGTTCTTTTTCCTCCATCTTATATCCTCCAGCAGCCATGGTTCCTCTCTGTAATGGATCCTGACGAAGCTACTTTGTTAGAGTTTTCTCTACCTGGCTTTGACCGAAAAGGGAGATTGAGGAGATAGCTTGTCAGTTTCCATTGACAAAGACGAATCCGTCCATGGCTCTTTCTTGGCGAAAGATATCATGTCACGTCGAGAGCAACCGGAACGACCGCCCTTTTGCTTTGTGCAGAACGCAACTGCAGCTCCGGTGATAAGGCCTTCGCGTGATCTCCGCGCCATTGTTTCAGCCGCTATAGTGGACATCCTCAATTGATTCTTCCTCCTTCCCTTCTTTTCTGCGTGTCTTCTGTTTTGTTTTGGTTTTGTTTTCGGTCGACGCAGCGTCCTTTGGTGAGCTCGAATGCCTGCATTATTTCACTAGAGATTTATATAGGGCTAACTGAGCTCTGAACGTTAGTGAAGCTTGGCCGTGTTTTTGACAATGTTGCCTTCGGCCCGCTGATTTTTTCTGGTAGTTTGTGCGTGATTCGAGTATATGTCTTGCCTTTGTTGAACTTTGCGGCAACACATGGGAGTGATTCTGATCTTGGAGAAAAGAGAAAAAGTTAATTAGTGAGTGGTCTTCAAATTTTTGGGATCCGACACATCAGCTTTCACCTTGTCTTTACTTCTGATAAATTAGACTCTGCTTGTCGCTGAACTTTTTATTTGCTAGGATTGGTTCTGATTCCTGCCCATGGTTGTCTGTTCACAATTAAACTTTCCTGAATGGTCAGTAAACATTTCACAGAGAAAAATAAACTGCAATATTTCGCAAGAAGTAAATTTAGCCAAATATTAGTAAATGGTCTCCAAATTTTTGGGATCTAAAACATCAAGATTTATCTAGTCTTCCAGTAAATTAGACTCTGCTTGTCATTGAACTTTTTACTTATGAGGATTAGCTCTTTTTCATACTCTTGGTTGTCTCGTTTTTTTTTTTTTTTCAGTAACATTTCCCCGAGCAAACTAAACTGCAATATGTCACAAGAAGTAAACTTTTCACAGTGATTCATAACTTTCGTTCTTAAAAAAAAAAAAAAACTAAATAGTAATCTCCCACGTCTTTAATAACTTTTCGATACGAAAAGTAACTCTTAAATTTTGTTGAGTAAGGCATAGAGAAAAGTCAATGTGAAATATATTAGAAGTATCAGTTTTTTACCTTAGTTTCTGACTGTCTATATTAACAGAAGTAATTGCAGAAGGTCATCAGTTGCAGAAACTATGAAACAATTAAAGTGACGGTGAAACTACCAACGGCTCCAAGAGAGCTGCTTTAATTTTGTCTTTTTGGGTGGTCACCTGACAGCTTGGACTTCCTCTCTTCTTTTGGGTCTGTGCCAGCTTGTGCTTCAGACCGTCAAGAGAAGAGACGAGAGCTCAGAGTCTTCCAAAAAAAAAAAAAAAAAACTCAACAAAATGCGGACGGTTCATCCTTTTTTCCAAGAAAAATAAAGAAAATTGCTTTGGAACCCACTGAGATGCCTTGTTGTTAAAAAGTGAAGTCCAGGTTCAGGCTTCAGGGCATGCGTTTGAAATTGAGTACAGTGCGACTGCAACGGCCAGCAGAGCGACCCACATGGCCTGCCCCTCTTGACTCTTCTTCCTTCGTTTATGCATGCCACGCCATGCGTCTGTCTCCATCTGAAGTCTGTTGGCCTGCACTTGCTCAGACTACTCTTAAAATTAAGTTTTTTTTTTCCCCCCCCCCCCCCCCCCCTCTCTCCTTGATTTCTCTGTTAATGATTTCCCAATTAAGATTCGACCCTCCCAAAGAAAAAGGAATATGGCGTGATGGGTCAATCATCAATCGAACAAAATAAGATGAATCAAGACAGATGGCCAATTATGCAGCAGCTTGGAGATATTTTGTTCCCTTGATTTCTCTATTAATGATTCGACTCTCCAAAGAAACAGGAATCTGAGGTGATGGGTCATCATCAATCGAACAAAAGAAGATGAATCAAGAGAGATGTGCCCGCTGGCCAATTATGCAGTAGCTTGTTATTGCAAGACGTGAGATATGGGATCTGAATCTGTGCAAGCAAAGGGAACTGAATTTGAATCCATGCCAAGAAAAATCTTCAACCGTGCACCATCACAAATATCTGCCAAGATTCTTCTTGCGATCAGATTTGCCTCCTCACATTCAAAACTCCTTTCCATGCAAAAAGAAATGGAAGAACGGAAACAAGAACTGGAAGAAAAAGTATGGCTTCATTCAGATCGATTTGTACATTCACTGTCAAATGAAATTGACTCCCAACATATCAACAGACGAGCATTTGCAATCACACAACAGAGGACACCACCATGTCTATAGATCAGTCAGATTTCTAATTCAATAAGGGGGTTTCTTCTAGATACCTAAGCTGGTCAGAGAGAGATCAAAATGAATAAAGCAAACATGGAGATAACCAACAACCCCCATCTCAGCTACCAAAAGTAAAGCCAAAAAAAAAAAAGATCAAATCTTTCCCATCTTCAAACAAAACCCATCCTCTATCTCTCTGTCTCCATCGCAAGAACCCACCATCTGGGCCCTCCCCACGACCGGCGAAGACGACGGCGACGAATTCGCGGAAGCCATCAAGACCAGAGACCCCTCGCTCCACGCCCTCCTGATCGGATACGACACGCTCTTGTTCTTCCCCATCGGACGCGGGCAATTGTTCCCGGACTTCTTGTGAAGCGCGCAGCCGCAGTTCCGGTGGTACGGCCTCCTCTCGACCCCCGAGTCGCACCCCGAGATGCAACCCTCGTAGACGCAGCGGAGGAGGCATTCTGCAGCGCCCGTGGCCATGGCGTTTCGCGGCGGATCTCCCAGGGAAAACCTTACACCCAGCGCCACCACGGGCGGCAGTGGGATCTTGATCGTTTCGGGCAGCGGCTGCGGTTGGGGGCCGAGAGAAAAACGGAAATTACTTCGTGGGGAAAGATTCAATGGGAGATTGGAGAGGGATGGAAGCTTATATAAAGGAGGGAGGGCCGAAGCCCAAGTGGGTGCTCGATGGCGGACGAATTAGCTGTCGGCAAGAGCTGTCCAAGCGGCAAAAAGGGCTTGTGCGAGCCGCGTATAATGCGTATTGTGGGGCTTTGCGTGTCACGAAAAGATGGTGTTGCCTCTTGAAAATCTGTAACCCGAGCGTATGCATGTATGTTTGTAAATACGGGAATTGAATTTCTTTTTCAAAAGAATTATATATATATATATATATATTGGTCTAAATCTATATCTACTTCATGAAAAGGTGATTCATATAATGAATTTTGAAATACGAGATCATGCTCATGTTTCGAATCAAAGCGATAAAACTACTACCGATTCATGTCATTCAAATTGGTAGAATTTCGAATTCAATTTATTCCAATACTCGTAGAGAAAAGGACGTAATAAATGCAAAACACTGTAAATTACAATATCTAGTTTTATTTATAAAGAAAAATACTTTAAAATGACAATACAATATGTGCTTTACTTTTGGAATGTTAAAATTATGGTAGAAGCAAATGGAAGTGAAAAAGAAAAGAAAAAAAAAATTAGCAGTGAACAATATCACATCCATAATGAGTTCATGAATAATGAATTTCTCAGCACAATCCCCTTAGGCATGCTTGGCGATACTTTTTGTATAGAAATCAACTTTTGATTTTTCTACTTTTGCAAGAAATTTTTTTTTTCATTTATTTAAGTAGCTCCAAAATTACTTTTGGAGCAAAAAAAAGATTCAAAAGTAGAAAATTGAAGTTACATAACCAAACGGATTTCTAATTTAGAAATTACATTAGCAAGCTGAATTCTGCTTCAAAAGTACAGAAATTCTATTTCAAAATTGTTGTTATGCGCACCGTTTAGCTTCTAAGAGTCATGCACTCTTAGGGAATAAACACTACTATTTCTATTTAAGTGTAATTCTCTATATCAAGTTTTGGAAAGTAATCACGGATTCGAAGAAAGTACATGTCGATTCGCGAAGATGCCCATCTTTTTTTATTTTATAACATCTTTAGGTGATTTCAAACCCACCATATGATCATCAACCAAACTTTGTATCATAAATTTTCTTATCTCATTCTCACGAAACCATACCGATTAAAGTTAACGAATTTTTTTAGCAAAAGGTGATGTGATTTTTATGGACTACCGAATACTCTCGTACGCCCTACCGTTCCTCTATTTAATGATATCCAAATATCATTTATTAGCAAGCCTTTGGCCTTTGTCAGGCTGGCCTCAGCCGCCCCATATAAACCCTACCATACTCCATAGGCGACTATTTAATTTCAATTAATGCCCACCATTTTAGCTCTATGGTCCATCGCCTAGGGGTGAGACTATGCTATCTTTGACCAGCATTCATGGTAGGACAAACATAATGATAATGAAGCCTCTAAAATTGCCTAATGTATCTAATTCTTTCACCATTTCATAACCTCATCTTATGAAAATACTTCATTGATTAATATGTATGAAACTATACTAAAGCTAGCCCTTGTAAGTACCTCTTCATCAATTAGAAATAGACACTATATAATTTTATCGAATTAGGCTAAAAAATATGTTATCGACCTCGCCTTTTCAGGGAATTATCTTGAAGAAAGGACCAATATATGTTCTACTACTTTTTCTAGTAGAAACTAGAAAAAAATGGAACAATTCGATTTCTAGGAACAAAGAGATGCAGATCTATTCTATATTTTATAAGTCTCATCCGCAATGGGGGTTGATCCCATTTTCTATTGGCGAATGCATACACATTAAATATCTGGTTCCGAATGAGATTTGATAACCGACGGAAAATTAGATTAGTGGTGGTGGAAAGGGCTGAAGATACTATTTAAATAAATTCAAGAGAGTCTAAGTGGTATCCAATGACAATTAGATGAAAAATTGGCCTTACGGAATTGAAATGGAAAAAAATATTTTTTTTTTCATTAAAACCTAAGTCGGAAACATAGTGAATCCCACGTCCTTTTTTTTCCATCGATCAATACAAATTGATTATAATGCAAATTCGAGCCATTAGCAAGATACCACTCTAAAAGAGCTAGAATTATAATATTGTACTAGGATTTGCGAGCCAAATGATGATCTTAGGTAGACAGCCCATGGGGCATAGACCTTCTAAAAAAGTAGAGGAAACAAGCAAAACTTGACCCGATTTGAGATGAGATATGTTACTAGCCATACGTATATATTCACAAGTAAACTTTTCAAGGCTAATTATCGTGTATCTTTTTTCAAAATATTTATGATGTACCTATGACATTTTTGTTGAACATGCGCATGCCCCCTCTAATGGAAAAATAGGATTCAATTATTGCAATATAAGAAAGGTTGAAAGCAAAGTCACGGTGCGACTTTGAGTAGATCAGATAAAGATTAGTGGGATTATTTGCAATCACCATTAACAAAGAAAGACCCTTTTTTTTTTTTTCCAAAGTCTATTAGTGGATAGTCCATAGCATGCCCAACACGCCAAATGGCTCATCATGTGTCTTAGCGTCTCTTTTCACGTGCACCACTTCCTGCGGCACATGACCGACCGACAAAGGAATAATGCAGCTTTCCCAACGCCGCACGTGCAGATGATTGACGAGGAATCCTTTTAGACGAATTTTGTGAATTATGATTGATTTTCATTTATCTGTCAGACTGTCATCATAATTCCCAATAGAAAGCATCTAATGTTGATAGTCATTTGGAATAATTTTATCCCCCAACCAACCATTCAGCTATGGTGTTAGCATTTAATGTTGATAATCATTGGAATAAGGTAGGTAAAAATTCCATAAGTTGAGGGGACCGATGTCTAAGTTACATGACTCGTTCTAATCCATATTAACGAAACCACAAGAGAGTAGCCATTCTAACTTATGTCCATTTTTCCCTATTTGGGGGGCATTTTGGGAAGGATCAAAGAACTGACATTTCAAATAAAACAAGTTCCGATCCCCCTCGAATTTTCTTTCCATGTTCTTCCATACGTTCAAATGCACCCTCTTCCGACGAATTGAAGCGCTAATTTAACACTATGAAATAATCTTTCACTCGTCTCACTTTCCTTGTTCGGTCTCATGGTTTCATTTCTTCCTACCAAAGATGTTACGACATTGGTCGGGAAGACAAATATGTGTTGACTAATAATACGACGAGAAAGTCCTATGGTTCAGGCCCAAGCGGGAAAGTTAGTAAGACAAGGAAAGGCCCAAAAACATAAATTTAAGGCCCATACGAATTGTCGAAGTCTACGTTCAAGTTTGAGCCCGAGCTCAATTAATTTGAAGCATAAACTTGTTTCAATACCATGCTTCAAGTCATTAAATTTTACTTTCACTTGATTTTGAAAAATAATAAACCTCTTAACGACGGTATATAATTATATATCTCTCTACTGCTTGTTATTTTCATCACTAAATGTTTTTTTATTGATTTGTAAATCACCTTACAGGTATTGTCAAGATAGACTCTTCTTTTAACTTAGATTTGAAATGTGACTTTCAATTGAATTTGGACTTTGAAATCTTGTGGAAATGGGAAAGCAATAACTATTTTTTTTTAAAGTTAAATCCAATTATTTTTAGTCGCTTTTGACTTACCTCATGGGTCATTGGGAGGTTAAAGAAGAGCCACGTGGGAAAAAAAAAACAAAAACAAAAGGTAGGTCTCCCTCATTATCAGCTAAATTAGTCAATAATTAATACTCGGTAAGCTTTCTCCATCGAGGGCGTGTGCAATGTAGCTTTCAACCAACTGTCCAGTTAATCATTCAGCCGTCGATTGGAAACTATGATGTCTTCTCTTATGAACACAGTCGCGTCAATTTCTATGATGCTTTCGTCAAACCCGTCGACCATTTGTCGGAATTTTACTGATTTTTTGAATTGGACAGGACTAATGACGACGAGGGGCTATTCAAACTCTTTCAGAATTCCATTCGTCTCCGCTATGAATTTTTTTTTTTTAATTATAGAATAAGTCAGAAGTATGGCGCAATCGGTCTTGCTCTTTAGGAATTTTTGTACGTGATCCCGAGTTTGCTTTAGATCTGATTCACTGGCGCCACTTTTGAGATCCGAATGATTTAAACTAGTGGAATGAGGTAGTAATTTCTCGATTTTGGTCAGCTCGCTTAAGTCCAAATCAAACGTTCATGTCCCCACGAAACGTACAAGCATGTGAGGAAAGTCCTAGAAAGGAGAAGTTCCTGTGGATGGGAGGAGCTTTTAAGGGAGGAAAATTACTTTTAAAAAAATTTGAATTTATTATAATTGTATCAATTAAGTTTAAAATTTTTTGTCAATTGATTCTTAAACCTCTTGTAACTGTGTCAATTCAGTCTATTTGGCCGGCTGGTACTGACTTGAGTATATGTTAATAATTATTTGAAATTTTTTAATTATATTTTAACAGTTTTATGTCTTTTTCTCTTTCCTTTTTTGTTTGGTTGCCGGTCTTAACCAAGAAAAAAGAGAAGGAAAAATACATATTTTTTTATAAAAAATAATTAAATTAAAAATAAAATATTATTATAAATTATTTACTTCAGTGCCAACCAGCCAAATGGATCGCATTGATACAATTGCAAAAAAGTTTAAAATTCAATTGGTAAAGAAAAATTTTAGGACTAAATTGACACAATTGTAATATGTTAATTAATTTTTTTTTTGTGAGTTTCACTTTTTAAGGGTATTGCTCCAATAGACTCGTCATACGAATGGTGCGGGTTCAAGTCGGATCGAAAATAATCCAATCCAAATTATCTCAATAATATGTTTTGACTCTTTTTCTTACAATACAAATTTAATTACTCATACCCGATCCAACTTGTACTAGGTACATGTCTGGCCCGACACATATTGTTAAGATACTATCATATTTAGCCAAATTTAGAAAAACTCATATACAAATTAAGGTGAGAGCGTGGAGTGAGCAAACGCGAGATTGAGTAATGATGAGAGAGAGTCGTGAGATAGGATGACTGTAAGTAAGTTGCGAACCCATTTATTATTCATATTATTTTTGGCTTTAGTATTTTGGACACATTTATAACTTATTTACTGAATATAACTAACCCATATAAAACATCCAGCCCAAATATGGGTTAAGAAATGGGTTTGTGATCCATTTTAATAAGTCTATGCTCTAGTGATATGTCGTAAATAACTTCTCGTCTTTAAATGTTAGAACTACAATTTGACGGAACTGCTAATTTACTGTCATGTGTTGGTAGTGCAAAAGCCAACATCTCGCTGCCAAATTCTTGTAGTTTTTTGTTTTTTGGGAAAGGATTTTGTTCTTTCATAATTGATGAAATGCTACTCCATAAATTGACAGGCCGAATGGTCAGTGTCCTCTCATTAGGGTTCGTGCTTATAGTAGGTTGATATATTAAGATATCATCATACTTTGTAAGCGGAGTATTCTAGTGCCGTCTCTCTAAGATATTCTGCCGGTGCTTTTCTCATTGTTGATCACGAAGGATTTATCTATTGACGTGGATCCAAAACATCTAACCCTCCTTCTCAAAGCATTTGATCTTCACCTAAAATGTAACCTAAAAATTTACAAATGCAATGCTTCAAGTGAATTAGGGTTTAAGCACGTTGCAAGTATCAAAACTTATATATTATATTCACTTTAGTGTCAAAACTTTCATAATTATCACTTAAGCGTCAATTTTGTTTTAAAAAACGATCACTAGTGCGAAAACTTTTAAAACGACCACTTAGATATCAATTTTTTTGAAAAATAGACACTTTTGAATTCTCTTTATTTTTATTCCTATACATATAAGAAGTTTTATAAACTCGGTTATCTTTATAGAATGTCTCTTGAAAGTTGAATTCATCCCTTGTTTTTTCCTTTCAATTCACTCGGATCTTTGCCAACTCCGACTAGACATTTTAGTTCAAATATTAATAAAATTTAGGCTACGTCGGCCAATATTTTACACATGATTCACTACAAATTATATATATAATTATTTATTTTATAAAATAAGCAAAACCATTCTTATCGGTCAATATTTTACACATGATTCACTATAAATAATAGCAACTATGTTACAAATGCAACATATCTTGCACACCAACTAGGTTAAGGCGCATAGGACAACATTTCTGCTTTAAAAATTAATTTCTAGTCATAAGTTGAGTTTATGCTTCTCCACAGAAATAAATGTTAATTTTTATACTTTTGTTCTATAAGTTAATTTCTGATTAGAGAAATTTATTTGGAAATTATTGAAAATTTTTACTTCTGGAACATTATTAACTAAAAATCTTCTATAAAAAATTATTATCAGTGGTCGAAAAATTTTCTACTTCATTTTTAAAATTTTTAAAATTATTTATTATTTACTTTTTAAAAATTTCTTTATTGTTTATTTTTTAAAAATAAAAAATATTATTTATTTTTTACTTCTATGGCAACAGTGACCTGGTAGTGGATTGCAGCGACGGGGGGTGCGGTGGTCGACAGTTAGCAATGGCTGACGATAGGCGATGGTTGGCGGCGGCGGCGGCGGCGGCGGCGGCGGCGGCGGCGGCAGCGGTTGGTGGTGGTCGCAGCTAGTGAAGATTAGCGGTGGGCAGTAGTCAGCGATGGGCAGCTAACGGTGGAGGTTGACGATGGGCAATGGTCAGCGGCGGCATGGTTGGCGACGAGGGGCTGTGGGTGGTAGTGGGGTCGGTAGATGCGGGCGTTGTTGAAAAGAGGGTGATGGCGTAATGAAAGAAAGGTGAGACAAGAAGTATTTTGCTGAATTAAGAAGCAATTTTTTTTTAACTTCTTAAATTAGGAGAAAACAACTTCATAAGTAAAAATTTACTTTAGAATTAGAAATTTCTTTCAAAAGTAAAAGCTTTTACCAAAGGAATTTCTATTTCAGAAGTACTTTTGAAGCAGAAATACACTTTTCAGAAGTATTACCATGCGCATCCCTACTTAAATTTGATGACCAGGTTGGATTGTGATTCTAAAAGAAAGAAAGTCAAGTCGCGAATAATGAATAAATAAAAAAAACAATCGCCTGTATCACATAAATAATTAGTTAATTAAAAAAATGGATCATTCACAACAATCCATATCTAAATGTTGTTGTTAATTGTGATTTTTTTATTCATTTGTGAATTTTTTTTTCATTCATTTTTACAAGAAATATAAGAAATTATTTTTAAAAGAATATTTTCCAAATTATTCTTTTTTCGCAAAATCAATACGGCTTGAATAACTTAGGTTCTTGATTAGATTTTTTTTTGTCCGTAAATAGTCAATAGATTTTTTAGCGGCAACTAAGAAATTAAATGGGCCGGCGGGGGGCAATGTGGTAATTGGCCCAAACTCGGATACGTATTCCCGTTTCAGCATACTCACGCAAAGAGACCAACCGTCATTGGATCATATATATTATAGCCTCTCGCATCTTCCCGAATTCCTTCTTCCGCAGAAATAAATAAGGCCAAAGCTTTCACTTCTGGCGTTGTGGTTGCCGCGAATCTCCGCTCTCTCTCCATTGCGCGTTTCTCTCCAAAAGGTCAGTCAGATCTGCAATGTCCCTCGTTACCTTCAAGTTCGCTTGTCAGCACTTGTTCTGTGTTGTTTCTTGATTTTTCTAGTTCAAGTAGCTACTGGTACATGCCAGATTTCTCTGTGTTTTTGTCAATTTTCTGCATTTTGATGCCAATCTTGAGTGAAATCGTCGAACCCATATTGGGGGCTGCTCTTGCATTACCTGATTGACGTTCTTTTGCAACTGGGTTCATCCAGATCTGACGCGAATCGAGAGATATTGTCATGAAAATGGACTTCTTTGATCGGCTTAAGATCTGGGTTTTGGCCATTTCCCTTTTCTTGAACTGTGGATGTGGATTTTACCTTCCTGGTAGTTACCCACTTAAGTATGCTGTCGGTGATCCTTTGTCGGTGAAGGTGAATTCACTCACTTCCATCGACACTGAGATCCCCTTCAGCTACTATAGCTTGCCCTTTTGTCAGCCACTGGAGGGTGTGAAGGATAGCGCCGAGAACCTCGGCGAGCTCCTCATGGGGGACCGCATCGAGAACTCGCCGTATCGGTTTAAGATGTACACCAACGAGTCCGAGATCTTCTTGTGCCGCACTGATCCGCTCACGGGGGATAATTTCAAACTCTTGAAGGAGAGGATTGACGAAATGTATCAGGTCAATCTGATCCTCGATAATTTGCCTGCGATAAGGTACACGAAGAAGGATGAGTATTTTCTCCGGTGGACTGGGTACCCGGTGGGAATCAAGGTTCAGGACATGTACTATGTGTTTAACCATTTGAAATTCACTGTTCTGGTTCATAAGTATGAGGAGACCAATGTCGCGCGTGTTATGGGGACGGGGGATGCGGCCGAGATGATTCCAACTATTGGAAATGGTGGATCTGATGTGCCGGGCTACATGGTTGTGGGTTTTGAGGTTGTGCCTTGTAGTATCGTGCATAATGCTGATTCAGTGAAGAACTTGAAGATGTACGAGAAGTATCCTTCTCAGATCAAATGTGATCCAACCACTGTGGCAATGCCCATTAAGGAAGGGCAGCCCGTTGTGTTCACTTATGAGGTTGCCTTCGAGGAGAGCGATATCAAGTGGCCATCTCGTTGGGATGCTTATTTGAAGATGGAAGGATCCAAAGTCCACTGGTTCTCCATCCTCAATTCTCTTATGGTGATCACCTTCCTTGCTGGTATTGTCCTCGTGATCTTTTTGAGGACTGTCCGTCGTGACTTGACGCGATATGAGGAACTTGACAAGGAGGCACAGGCTCAGATGAATGAGGAATTATCTGGGTGGAAGCTCGTAGTTGGAGATGTATTCCGCTCTCCGTCAAACCCTGCGCTTTTATGTATAATGGTTGGAGACGGTGTCCAGATTCTTGGAATGGCAGTGGTGACCATATTGTTTGCTGCACTCGGCTTCATGTCCCCTGCTTCACGTGGCACACTTATCACAGGTATGCTGTTCATCTACATGATTCTCGGTGTAGTTGCTGGTTATGTTGCTGTCCGACTTTGGAGGACCATCATCTCTGGTGATCAAAAGAGATGGGTGTCGGTCGCATGGAAAGCCGCGTGCTTCTTCCCCGGTATTGCCTTTTTGATCCTAACCATTCTGAATTTTCTCTTATGGGGTAGTCACAGCACTGGAGCTATTCCGTTTTCTCTTTTCGTTATCCTGCTGTTGCTGTGGTTCTGCATATCAGTTCCGCTTACACTTTTTGGTGGATATCTCGGAGCGAAAGCTCCTCAGATTGAATATCCTGTGAGGACCAACCAGATTCCTAGGGAAATCCCGCCTCAGAAATACCCATCTTGGTTGTTAGTCCTCGGTGCTGGCACTCTCCCATTTGGCACCCTTTTCATCGAGCTATTCTTCATCATGTCTAGTTTGTGGATGGGCCGTGTCTACTATGTTTTCGGTTTCCTCTTCATCGTTTTGATCCTTTTGGTCGTGGTTTGTGCCGAAGTATCTCTAGTTTTGACGTATATGCATCTTTGTGTGGAGGACTGGAGATGGTGGTGGAAATCCTTCTTTGCCTCTGGTTCCGTTGCAATATACATCTTTTTGTACTCCGTAAACTACCTCGTGTTCGACCTTAGGAGCTTGAGCGGACCCGTCTCTGCTACTCTTTACCTAGGATATTCCCTATTCATGGTCACGGCGATCATGCTCGCGACTGGCACAGCTGGGTTCCTCTCCTCATTCTGGTTTGTGCATTACCTATTCTCCTCAGTGAAGCTCGACTAAACTGATAAAACGGTTTTGAGAGGCAGCAGCGGCAGGCGGGTATGTGGTCAGAGAGAAGGAAGACCCTGCAAACTGTTCTATCGTGTATTACTTGCTTTCCTTGAGTTTTGACTTTTGTTAGGGATATAGTCAATGTAATCTGAATAATTCATTTGGTCTTTCTAATACATTTTTTTTTGTTCGTGGTGATCAGTTCATTTCACTGTGTTAGTGCATTTGGTTCAATCGTCGAATTGCTTCGGAAATGACAGTCGGTTCTTGGTAGATGATGCATCTTAATACAGATTCTTCCTTGCTACAATTAGTGGAATGCCACTTTCGGTAATGGATTGTGATTCTAAGAATCTTTGCTTATGGTTTTGTCGTTCTAAGGTTTTCTGGCATCCTGCTTTTCTTTTCTTATGCGTATGGGTCTTGCCTTCTGGCTTTTGGCTAATCTAGGGAGGCTTTTAGCTGATTAAATCACTAGAAACTAAAATTTATTGGCAGGAGCTTCAGGTGCCCAATAGATTGTTCTTCAAAATCACAATGCTTTGCACCACTTCTCTTTCCTTTTTGTCTGGTTGTTTGGTCAGCATGACACAGTAAGAGTTAGGTAATCTTGCGGTCGACCTACGATTTCTTAATGACAAAGCATTGAAGAGTACTTTGATGTGTTTAGGCACTCAACCATCATGGTCATGACCTTAGGCTTAGGGCCCATCTCATTAGCTCGTACATTTTTAAATCGAAAGAGACTCTATGATCAAATGCCAATTCCCCTAGCTACCACCATAGTGCGGCTCTGACTGGTGCTAGATAGAAGCCCCAACGAGTAATTATAATTGATGAATTGATTTAACTACTAAGTTGCTTAAAGAACAACTCAGTTTGTCTAGATTGACCTCCCCTGGTTTATTAAAGTGTGAGGGCCACCCTTTTTGCTTTTTAAAAGTACCATGCACCATACACAAGTTAGGTGATTAGCACTCTCTTGTCAAAATAAACACTGTCAAGATATATTTATTTGCAGTATGAGACTTGGGAGTTGCATATTGCTTTACTTCCTTGCAAATAAAGCCTGGTGGTGTGACTCAATAAGAAAAGGGCAAATTTCCGAGCCATCATTTTTTCAAAGGAGGATACAGAGTCGACTTTGTTTTAAATAATAGTCTAAACTAGCCATGATAGTTTCAAAGAATAGCTTGATTTTGTCGGCTGGCTGAATGTATAGGCATGTCAAGGCATTTTTTTTTCCAAAGATATTTTATTTTAAATTATGTTCGTTTCTTCTTCTTTTTTGGATCATTTCCTTTTTCTTTTTTTTTTGTTGGGGCCCACGAGGCCGACACTCACCACATCGAGCGAGCGCAACCCTAGTCTCACCCTCTCCAGCCATCGGTAATGGCCAGCCATCACTTGAGATCGGCTACTAGTGAAAAGTAAGGAAAAAAAATTGAAAAGGGAGAAATGAGGGGGAAAAAAGAAAGAAAGAAAACAAACAGCAGAAAAATTAAAGGACGAAAATACTTTTCATCTGGAAAATTTGGCCAGCCGAGTTTAGACTCTTCTTTGAGATTAGTATGATCTACTTTAAGCCCTAATTTAAAATAATGTCCATTTTGAACCATTTCATTGAGAAAATAAGAGTAATTTAGTGCTTTGTTTGGAATTTTTCATAAGAAAAGAGCAGTAAAGTGACAGATTCATGCCCATCACAGATCGCAAGCGTTTCCATTCGCAGCCAGAGTAACCTCTCAAACATGATGTGTTTCAACAATATCTCTTTACCAATTAGCGCAAGAGTACTGAATCGGTACAAAGAATTAGCCTCGCGAACAAGGATGAAGTGATTTGCGCTGCGTGGAGTGAGGATTAAGAAATAAGCACGCATTGCAATTACTTGAACGACGGGAAGAATGACAAGGCTAAGCTGACGAAATCGATGCGCGAGAGCTGATAGATGCATCTACTCTTCCAAGATCTGCAGAAGGCGTTGATGTCTTCGATTTGCTGCGCTATGTAGCAGTCGTTCATGTCATGCAAATCGAACACGAGCTCCTTGGTGAGGCTATTAACGAGGTTCACTACTTCCTCGTCCACGGCCTCGGACTGTACTATGATCCCCGCTTCCTGGAGGATCTCGATGTCTTCCGGCACGTCGATGATGCTGTTGAGGAAGATCGCGTAGCAGGTAAAATATGGCGCGGCCAAGGCATCGCACTGTTCGTAAGCCAGCAAGTTCCGAAGCAGAGGCCCCGTGCAGTCGTCGACGAATAAGGTCGGGATCCGGAGCTCCCTGTTCTCGAATTCTATGTTGAGGAGGTTGCCAGGGTTTTTCTTGAACTTAACGCCGGATCTCCGAAGTATTCTTACTTCTTCCAGCCAAAACTTCCCCGGAAAGTTTTCGTGTCTGTTCCATCTGACTCTTCGGGACCTTCGAGGTCGGTAATCACTCGGGACGAAACTGGAGTGAAATAGAGAGAGGAGATGATGATGCTTCCCTTTGTCTTGCAACTTAATCTCGGAGTATTCGCCCTTTTGGGGTCCTAGAGGCTCGAAGAACAGAAGCGCGAGCTTGTTCAGCGGGATTTCTTCCTGGCCGAAGTTGGTCAACCTGTAGATTTCTAGCAGCACGAAAAAGGGCAACTGGTTCTCAAGCATCAGCAGATCTCTAGTGATGTTGGGAAGCATCCATCTCGTCGCGAATATCGGTTCTTCCACGTGTTCGCCGAGCTGATTCCCGAACGAAAAAATGGGCGGCAGACACAAGAGAGCATGAGCGATCGATGAACCCGAGCGAGCAAAATTTCGTGTTCGAGGGTTATCTGGGGATGGGAAGTCAATAGGTACCTCATTGCTCCTGTGATACAACCGCATGAGCTCGACGATGAAGCAGCCGTCGAGAACCATCATCTGGACGAATTCCTCGCTGCTGATGAGGGCGAACTCCTCCGAGTAACAACTCCTCGCCCTGCCTTCCAACTTCTTGATCGCAATCTGGAGACCCACCTCGCGGCCCTCGTCGCCCATCCGTTTCATGAGCCGCTTGTACAGCCTCAGCTTCTGAGGTTCCATCGCCCTCAGCTCCGGCCGGTTCCGGTGGAAAGGACCGACCGAGACGACTCGGGGGTTGTACGCCTTTCCGTCGACATCGCGAATGTGCTCCGGAACCCGGAAGATCGACCACTGCTTGCCGAGACGGGGCTTGTGGTCAGTTGCTTGATTTTCTTGGAGATCTGTGGTGGCCGTCATGTCTTCGCTCGCTCTCGGCTTTCCCCCAGCCTTGCGCTTCTTGTTCCAGTTCTTCATGATCTCCAGGACACTTTAAAAAAAAGTCGTCTCTCTCTTCTGGTAGAATGACAAATGGAATAATATTTTCCAAATATGCACAGGAACACCAGCAGTCACGTGGAAAAAATATCAAACATTTACAGGATTAGACAGAAGGAAAGTTTGAAGAGTTCAAGTTATTCTATAATATACAAATTTTTTGGCCCTCCAAGTTTCAATAGTACAGGCATTCATGCGTGATAGTGCCTTCCTCTGATGCAAAACTAAGCAGCACCTTGGAAGAGTCCGACATGGTCCGAGGTATCATATTTCGCTGGTGGACTTATTATTCTGGAGAATAATTCTTGCACTTGTGTCTGAATGGATTAATATCCATCCCTAGCTAATTATGAGTGCGTGCATATAGATGTTGAAGTGAAGCTGCAATGAAAACAAAGCCGAAGAAGAGAGAAAAAGAAGAGCAGCACAGATGCAAAAGCTAAATTTGAAGAGAGAGTTATTTCGACATCACTTTTTTTTTTTGGTCCATTGATAGTGCGAAAAAAAAAAGGGGTGAGCAAAAGCAACTGTTGAGTTCGGGAGCCGCCTCGAAGCAGATCGAACCAGTCAGATCAGAGCGGTTTTCAAGATCACCGATCTAGTTCTCCGTTCTATAAAGTTAGAATCGGTGAATTTTGGTCCGGTTCTTGGTTTTAGGAGTGATTATTATTTTTCTTAATTTGTTATTCATTACAAATCTGAAAAAGTCCTACTTCCATTTTAAAAAAATACAAAAAAAAAAAACTAATTGGCATCATCTTCACGCACGGCAGATTCACGGTTGCACACCCTTGGCTTTCACAAAACCGGAATATTTCTCAGACCCTTCTAAGCAAATCATTGATTGACTTCCTTTTTGTTAAGAGGTAAAATGCGATTTAACGCGAGAATAATAAAAATAAAATGGCCGTGCCACAATTTCCATCAAACCCCACCCCCCTTCCCCGAACCGGACCGATGGTCTTATTCCATGACCAAATGATCTGGTTCACGGTTCTAGAAATTAGAAACCTTGGTCCGATTCTCGATTTCTGAGTGAAACTTGGATCATCCGAAAATCGATCATTCCTGAAAATAATTATTGTTAAGAGAGATTAGCATGTGTCCAACTAATCAAAATCCCCGAAAAAATTAACAATCATTTCTGTAGCTTTAGTCACATACGCAAGTTGACCTCCTAAAAGTCGTACGCTAGAGCCTCCTTCCATCTTATTGCAAGAGAAATATTCTTTCTGGCTAAGGAATCATCGGCGACCAAATAACACCCAATTCATTTTGGCAGTGATACCTGCAAGTAAAGTATGTATACTCTGACCAATGTGTGTGTATATATAAATGTTTACGATTCCATAAACCCCCTCGAAATTGACCAAGTTCACCAAAGAAAACCCCGAGACAAGACGAGCTACCATCCAAACTTTGACCGAAATATATGATGAATCTCGAACATCCTTAACGAGGATTTACAAAAAGAAAAGGTCAAACCATGAATAGAAATTACTGTTAAAGGAGAAAATAACCACATCGCTTATCTTGCCGATAGTTTTTTTTTTTTTTTAATATTCATCTGCGGTGTCTTGAAGAGAATAGTTTGCTGGCTGTGTCGTTGCGTAACCCCATGAGATCAAGTTGGTGAGCAAACCCAAGGGCACGATGTGCCGCGCACGATGCGGCTCATCTAGTGTGAAACCAGATTTAGATTATTGATCAAATTTTTTATCATCACGACGCAAGATCCTCGCACGACCTTGAACCTTGATCAGCTCCCTTATATTACTTTATTTTCCGGAACAAAGCAGACATGTTTCAGCCTTTTGCTCCTTGTCTCTAGCCCATTGCCAGAACATCTCCACTGAACTTTTCATTATTATTGTCGGGTTCACATCTCTAACCCAACCTTCTATACACCATGTATTCTTCCTCCTGTCATAATCAATAGTAAAATAATTATATAAATAGTGTATGAATTTTGATCCGATTTACGACACGAATTCTCAAATTTTAATTTGTTCAATATAATTTCAGAACTTTCATGCGATATGTGCTATGTGATCCATGGACTTTTAATTTCTTTCAAAATATTTTATCCTCATAATTAGTAGAACAATATATATTTTTGCTTCGACTAGTTTTTTTTTATAGACTCACTTGTTATTTACCTTATATCCTTATTGTGAACTTTTTCTTACCTAAATTAAATCTAATTTTCCTGAAGCATTGGATGGAGAACCAAATAATGTTTGGTCGTTCACATTAGATTAAGATCGTGACAATTAGAGAAAATAATCAAATATTAGTTTGGTGCTCTACCGCAAAGTTCTATCACTTGGTGCCATAAAATACAGAATGTTCACTGATACTGGCAAATATTAAAAAAACTTTTGGTGAAAAGAATAAGACGTATGGCCATTTGTTGCAACTATTTGAATGGTAAAATTGATGACAAGATATTTTCAAAACGCGAGAGCAGGAAAATGCATTTGCTCAGCCAAGATTGGCAAAAATTGTTGATGTCCTCAATTTGCTGGGCTATGAAGCAAGCGCTCATGTCGTGCATATCAAAGACGAGCTCCTTGGTGAGGCTATTGATGAGGTCCACCACCTCTTCGTCTTCGTCCACCGATTGAATTATAATCCCGGCATCTTGCAAGATCTCGATATCCTCCAGGGTCTCGATGATGCTGGTGAGGAAGATCGCGTAACAGGTGAAATACGGCGGGGCGAACGCGTTGCACTGCTCGTAAGCCAGCAAGTTCCTCAGGAGCGGTCCAGTGCACTCGTCGATGGACAGGGTGGGGATCTTCAGCTCTCGATTCGCAAACTCTATGTTGAGGAGGTTGCTGGGGTTGTACTTGAACCGGATGCCGGCTCTCAATAGCCTCTTTGCCTCGTGCACCCACAGCTTCCCCGGGAAATTCTCGTGCCTGTTCCATCGCGCACCCCGTTGGCTGCGCAAAGGGTAATGGTCGGAAGGGATGAAGCTGGAGTGGAATAGCGCGAGGAGATGGTGATGCTCGCCCTTGTCGTCAAGATTTATGTCGGAGTATTGTCCCTTCTGCGGACTCAGAGGCTCCATGAATAGGAGGGCAAGCTTGTTTAGAGACGCCGCGTTCTGGTCGAATGTGGTGAGGCTGTAGATCTCTTGCAGCACGAACATCGGCAATTGGTTCTCGAGCATGAGAAGATCTCTGGTGATGGTGGGTACCATCCATCTTGTTGCAAATATTGGCTCTTCCACCCATTGTCCCTCTTCGTCCTAATCTCAACCAGAACACATACAAAAGCGTATATTCATATGAAGCATGTTGATAGATCACTAATTGTTGTGGAAGGAAATCAAATCGATGACAGGATTTATCTCTAAATCCTAGATCTTGGAATTAATATGAGTAGTCAATCATGTACCTGGTTGCTCTCATGGTAAAGCCTCATGAGTTCGACAATGAAGCAACCATCAAGAGCCATCATCTCGGCAAACTCGTCGGTGCTGATATCGTCAAACTCCTCCGAGTAACACCTCCTTGCGTCGGGCTCCAATTTCCTCATCGCTGTCTTGATGCGCTCATCGGGATCCTTGAAACCCATCTGCGTGGTGAGGCGCTCGTAGAACCTCGCCTTCTGAGCTTCCATGGCTCTCAACGGTGGCTGGTTCCGATGGAACGGGCCGATCGAGATGACCCTAGGGTTGTACGCCTTCTCATCGACCTGACGGATATGCGCCGGAACCTTAAAGATCGACCACCGAGGGCTGAAACATGGATCACGGTCGACGGTGTTGCCGGGGAGATCTGTGGCGACCACCGCTATGTCTCTGTCTTCATCTTCTAGCTTTCTTGGAGACTTGCGCTTCTTGCCCATCTCGGGTGCCTCCTCTCTGTTCTTCAGGACTCACGGGTTGCAGTCTTTCTAGATCAAGATTCACAGTCAAGATCTCTACTTTACAGACAGGACAGTCACCTGGTGGTATGAAGATTTTGAGTGCCTCATAGAACAAGTTTGAACAGTTCACTTAGGTTTGGAATATTCGGTCAAAATAGAAGGTAAAAGAGATAGGTTTTATCATATTGCACTTTTTTCCGTCGAGTCTCCGTTTCAATTTGGTCGTTTTAAATCTTTCATTTTCAGGGTCATCCTAGACAGAATTTCCCCCAGATAACGGAGCACTTGGTTAAAGTGACGTGTTCAAGGAATCATACTGGCTTGAGTCATATAGTTTACTTAAATATATTTGAGAGATTTGCGCAAAGCGTCTGTATAATGTGATAGCCGGCCGATTTGGTATTAATGCCGTTCGTTTTTTTTTTTTTTTTTAAATTTGGTCCGGACAAACAAAAATGCTGGAGGAGGTAGCCAGATTTTTGGACCTTAGCTGACTAAATGGAAAGTTCAAAAGAAGACATCACGGAAGCTGATTTCATGAAATTCGGACATGACGAGGCCTAACATGATCAAAGTGATATTCAACGTATAATCCATTGTTTTTTAGTGTTTTTTTAGTCTAAACATCGCAACAATGCTCACAGCAAATTAAATCTACGTATCGAAATTTTTATGTAGAACTGTTTCATGGGAGTTAAGTAATCCTTACGACCACGTAGAATTTCTATACAACAAATCTTGAAGAATACTTAGAGCCGTGATCATAAAGGTCATTTTTTGGGGGTACAGGAGAGCAGGTGCGTGGATCCCACTCATTGAATAATTTTATATATATATTTTTCGTTTGCAATTAACTGACTAAGTGCTAATTATAATGGAATCATCCATTAAACGTAATCTTAATTTGGGAATAAACTGAAATAAAATATCGCATCTCGATTTCTCTTTCCACTTTACGTTTTATTTCGATTTGATTATGCGCTGAATTCTAACAACTATCTCGTTTTTTCCTGTAATAAAAAAAGATCAATACCGAGTCCCATAGCTACCACCACCGTGAGGCTCTAAGAGGTGCTAGAAGCCTCCAAAAGTAATTATAATTAATTGCTTTATTAGAAAATGAACTTCTCAGTTTGTCTAGAGTGTGCTCCCTGGCATATTCAAGTGTCCGGGTCACATCTTTTTACTCTGGAAAAGTGCCATCAACCAAACGGCCAGTCAGGTGATTAGCCCTCTAAACAATGAGTTGAATAATTAATCTCGAGTGTGCGACTTAGAAGTCGTATATTGCTTTACTTCCTTGCAAATAAAGGTACGCCCCGAAAGAAGCGAATTTGAAAAATAATTTTAAAAAATATTTCGAATTTGATTGTATAAAAGATGAATATTACAAAGTCGATCCATCCATGAATAACTCAATTGATTATGTAGTATTTGGAATTGTGTGATTAGGCACACTAGTCTCAAGTTCGATTCTCCAACTGAGCACCTGTGATTTAAGTGAGGAGCATGACGTCGGGTTGCTGTGCTAGTATCCCCTAATAAATGGTCGAGGTGCGCGCGCAAGCTAGCTCGGACATCTCAATTATGAGCACCTGTGATTTAAGTGGATGACCATGATGGTGGGTTGCTATGGTAGTTTCCCCCAAGAAATAGTCGAGATGCGCGCGCAAACTGTCCCGGACATTTCGGTTATAAAAAAAAAATTACAAAGTCTGATGTACTATACATAGATAAGACTCCTTTAAAGAATATAATCGCTAAAGATAACATTATCAAAATCATATCTAAGCTAATCTAAGAGAATTCGAATCAAATATTACAAATAATCGAAATAATCAAAATTGCCTAAATCAGAAAACTGGCTAAAAAGTATTGTAAATAACTCCGAAACGCTAAAATCCATCGTATGTCACAGTAAAGCGGTGACTTCAAATCAGACCGCCGTTTCGCTTCAACCGGTCGAATTTGAGCACGATCCGAGATCATTTACCTCGAATTAGTGAAATTTTCCCGATTTCTGCCGATCACGATTTTCAAAGTAATTAAGCGCCAACTGTTATACATCAGAAAGCCTGGTGCGACTCCATGAGAAAAGATCAGAAACTTGAGAGATTCATGCAGATCACAAATCACAAGCCGTTCCAATTGCAGCATAATTTGAGTAATTAATCTCTCAAACATGATGTGCTCAAACAATATCCCTTTGCCAATAGTTCAACGGCTAATACTTTTTGCATTCATGCGTGACAGGAGCCACCTCAGATGCAAATATTAAAGAAGCATCTTGGGGGAGTCTGACATGGTACGAAGAATCGTAGTCTCTGAGATTAGTGGAGAGTTATCTGGTAAAATTTATGAAATTTGAGCAGCTTCTAATCCTGTAATTCGCGACACATCGCGGCATAGGAGAGAAAGAGGGTCGGGACAATCTTCTTTCGATTTAAACTAATGAGGATTTCTAGTGAAAAAAGGTTTGGCTACAAAAGATGGAATCATGATTACACAGAGGGAGTTTATTAATGTGTTAATTAAGCTATGAATTCTTCTAGGTAATAGTATTTTTAAAGGGAAAATAACCACCTCAGTCATGTTCACGAAATTTTCTTTGGATGTTCTTGTATGGTGTGTCCAAAAAGAAACATTTTCTAATTGTGTTGCGTCGCCCACGAGATGAAGTTGGTCAACAAACACAGGCACGTGAATGTGCCGACCATGACCAGACTCATCAAGTGTGAAACCTGGTTAGATTATTGATTAACTTTTGATTATTACGATGCAAATTCATCGTGTACGATATTTGCCGCATAAAAAAACTTCACCTAAATTAAATTTAGCTTGGTCGTTGGAGGGAGAGCCAAATACGGTTCATTTTCCCAATTATATATTAAAAAAAGAAAGGGTAAACACCATAAAAAATTCTAAATGATGCTCACTGTAACATATTTACTCTAAAATTTCTACACCAAAAATCCCAAACATGTACCCATGTGACACATTTGCCTCAAATATTTTTTTATGACATAAAAAATGCCAAACTTATAACCATGTAACACATTTGTCCCAAATCATATGTTTGCGACACAAAAATCTCAAATTTATAGGCATGATATTTACCCTAAATTTTGATATAAATATGCCACGTGAATATAAGTTTAGAATTTTTAGTGTCACAAAAAAAAGTCTATGGTGAATGTGTCACACTTTTACAGGTTTGAGGTAAATGTGTCACATGGATAACAATTTGGTTTTGTGTGAAAAAAAAAGTTTAAGATAAATATGCCACAATGGGTATAGTTTAGGATTTTTGGTAGTTTGTTTTTCCAAAAAAATGAGACATCAACTATTCAAAGTCTTAGACCACCGGTTAATGGGCGACCGAAGTATTGTTAAACAAGTCATCAACCTATTGTGCAGTCGCTAACTCAATCATGAGCTACTCAATTTGGCCAATTTAATCTCAAACCTTCGTAAAATTTCAGTATAGTCCATCCAATCAATTTAAGTCAGAATCACCAATTTGACGGCGCAGTCAATGTCAACGTACAACATTGCATGGCTAGCGGCTTAAAGTGTCAAAAATCACTCAAATGACATTATTTTCTAAATTATGATACTTTTTTATTTTTTTTTCTTGCTTTATTTCCTTTTTTTTTTTCTCCGGTTTCCTCATTGTTCATCTTCCCGAATAAGTCCAGCGGGGATAGGTAAAATTCTCAGCGATGGTCAAAGTCGAAGAGGGAGTGCAAGACCTAACCGACCTTAGGATAGGGCTTGATTCCGCTACCCCACATATTGGTAGGATGTGCTACTGGGCAAACCACTGGGCAAAGGCATTTACAGCCTCGGCCTCGCCACCCGTTGGGGAGGGTCATGATGCTTGTCAAGATCTGGTTTTATGCCGTGCCATAGTTGTGGCAGCTTTTTCGAAAAATAATGATAAGAGAGAATGAAATCAAACTATAAAGCGTGAAAATATAAATTTTAAGGAATTATTTATCTCGAAATTACTAATAGTTATGGCAAAAATCCCGCGAGATACAAAAAATTCTGAAATAAGAATACTAGATAACAATTCTTGTATTTTTCAAAAACTCTGAAAGGAGAAATGCTTAAAAAATTAGCTATATTTTTTTAGAAGGGAAAATCCAGAAGTAAGAAAGGACGTTGAATAAAAAATAATGAAAATCTATTGTGAGAAGACATGTATAGAAAAGAACACAACTTTTCTGAGAAGAACACAATTTTTCATATTTGAAAAACTATAAATTCGAATAAAAAACAAATACAAAATTTGTTATTTTTTTCATATTTCGAATTTTATCATTTTTTAAAAGATACAATCTTTCAAAAGCCAAAAGATGCTTATTAACTGTTAGCAAAAAAAAAAAAACCGCCCGTGTTAAAAATAACATTGTGAGCCATAGATTTCTAAAAGATTAAACTCCACAACACTTTTTATGAATTTTACATTTCTCGGTCAATGATGGATTAATTGTTATTTGTTTTTTTGTGGCCCAAAATAAACTGTTAATCTTATAGTCACCTAAAGACAATTACATAATCATTTCTCTTTAGTCAAATAGCAAAAATTGCTAAGGAAAGCATTCGATCTTATTGGGATATGATTCATACAACCATTGATAGGAAGGCAATGCCTCGAGCGGCTAAAAAGCTTTTATAGTTTGAGTCCACATATTTTTATTGGTAGTTTGAGTTTGGGCTCATAAACAACTATTTCTATATATACTTTTTTTCGTTTGTAATTGAGCGGTATAATGAGAGGTGCGAGATGCTAATAACAGTGAAATTATCTGCTGGACGTAGCCTTAATTCAAGAGTGAATCAAGATAAAACCTTGCATCTCAATTTCTATTTTTTACTTTTATAAATCTTAACAGACATATACCCACTCATGGGTAGCTTAGTTGGTTAGGGCGCACTTGAGATTGTGTGATTAGACGTACTGATATGTTCGATTCCCCAAACGAACACCTGTAATTTAAGTGGGGGCCATGCCGGTGAGTTGCTGCACTCCTCTCTCCTGAGGAATAGTTGAGTTGCGCGCAAGCTGGTTTAAACATTTTAGTTATCCAAAAAAAAAAAATCCTAACAGATATATTGTATATAAATTCAATGATTATTCGATACACAAAGTCAATCACTTTGGAGGATCAATTATTGCATGAGCATAATTAGTATAAAAAATAATTATCGAGGGTGTTACAAAATAAGGTTAGAATGTGAACAGATTTAAAAAAGATGTTACAACTATCTGAATGGTAAAATAAATGACAAGATATTTTCAAATCGAGAGAGCTGAAAGATGCACTTGCTCTGCCAAGATTTGCAGAAATTGTTGATGTCCTCGATTTGCTGGGCGATGAAGCAATCGCTCATGTCGTTCATATCAAACACAAGCTCCTTGGTGAGGCTATTGATTAGGTCCACCACCTCTTCGTCATAGTCCACCGATTGGTATATGATCCCTGCGTCTTGCAAGATCGCCATGTCGCCGAGGTCTTCGATGATGCTGTTGATGAAGATCGCGTAGCATGTGATATACGGCAGGGCGAACGAGTTGCACTGCTCGTAAGCCAGCAAGTTCCTCAGGAGCGGCCCCGTCCACTCGTCGATGAAGAGGGTCGGTATCTTGAGCTCCCGATTCGCAAACTCTATATTGAGGAGGTTGCCGGGGTTGTACTTAAACCGGATGCCGGCTCTCCGTAGCCTCTTTGCCTCGTGGACCCACAGCTTCCCCGGGAAATTGTCTCGCCTGTTCCATCGAGCGCCTCGTTGTTCGATTCGCAGAGGGCCGATGTCGGAAGGGATGAAGCTGGAGTGGAATAGCGCGAGGAGATGGTGATGCTCGCCCTTGTCGTCCAGCTTTATGTCGGAGTATTGTCCCTTCTGCGGACTCAGAGGCTCCATGAATAGGAGGGCAAGCTTGTTTAGAGACGCCGCGTTCTGGTCGAATGTGGTGAGGTTGTAGATCTCTTGCAGCACGAACATCGGCAATTGGTTCTCGAGCATGAGAAGATCTCTGGTGATGGTGGGTACCATCCATCTTGTTGCAAATATTGGCTCTTCCACCCATTGTCCCTCTTCGTCCTAATCTCCGCCAAAACACATGCAAAAGAACATATTTACATGAAGCATGTTGCAAGATCACTAATTGTAGTCAAAGGGAATCAAATCGATCACAGGACTCATCTGTAAATCCTAGAACTTGGAATGAAAATGAGTAGTTAGTCATGTACCCGATTGCTCTCATGGTAAAGCCTCATGAGTTCCACAACGAAGCAACCATCGAGAACCATCATCTCGACAAATTCGTCGGTGCTAATGTCCTCAAACTCCTCCGAGTAAAACCTCCTCGCGTCGGACTCCAATTTCCTCATTGCCGTCTTGATGCCCACGTCGCGATCTTCGTAAGCCATCCGCTTCATGAGGCGGTCGTAGAACCTCGCCTTCTGAGCTTCCATGGCTCTCAAGGAGGGCCGATCCCGATGGAACGGTCCGATCGAGACGACTCTAGGGTTGTATGCCTTCTCGTCGACCCAACGAATATGCGCCGGAACCCTGAAGATTGTCCACTGAGAGATGCAACGGCGGGGCTCATCATCGGCCGTGTTATGATCTCGGAGATCTTCGGTGACCACCATCATGCCCTTATCTTCCTGCTCCAGTTTCCTCGAAGATTTGCTTTTCTTGCCCATCTAGGAGACTTGCTTTTCAGTCTTGAGGACTTTTAAATAGGTCATAGTCTTTTCATGTCAAGATTCACAGTGAATGATCTCTCCTTACTAGACAAGAAAACGAGATGCATTCACGTGGCGGTGTGAAGCTCTTTGAAGGCCAGACAGAACAGGCTTTGAACGGTTCAATGACGTTTGGAATATCTGGTCAAAATATGAGGATAAAAGTATTAGGGTTTATAATATTGGACTCCGCCGTCGTGTCTCTTCTCGAATTTGGTTGTTTTGGAAATTTTAATGTTGGGGTTCATGCTAGACAGAATCTCCCCCAGATGCAAACGAATCATACCCTGGTTACAGTGACATTTTCAAGGAGTCATATAGTTTACTGCACATAATTGAGAGGATGAGCGCAGACGCCTTCAATTTGGTCATTTTTTGGTTTATTTGGCCCTTCAAACATGAAAACTGGGGAAGGTACCTAAATTTCGGGACTAGTTAAGATGCGAGTTGCCGTGTGTTTCGCGCAAACACGCCCTTGTTCCGATCATTCAGTGACATGGAATCGAAACGAAAGTCGCAGAAGCTGAATTCATGCAATCTTCCAATGTCATTCTGACCTAACGGCGTCTAACACGATAACTTTATGGTTAAGATTGGTAGGAATTCGACGGAAATCTATGGCTATTGTTACTAGATTTGAACATCGAACCTATGATTTCAAACTCTTCCGTAGAACTCTTGCATACATCATCTTCTCCTCCAGTGTGAAACGAGATTAAATTACTGATCGTTTCTCTGCAAAAGATAATGTGGTGACTGGTGATGAACGTGGGATCTTGACATCCACTTTGATCTTCGGGAAACAAAATCAAAACTTCGATCCTTTAATAATCTGTGTTGGGATAATCCCTTGTCGTTATCTGCACAAAGCCAGCACATTAGTCCTAATTCTTTTCATTAATTATTTGTCGCGTGCCTATCCGAGGTTTCAATATTACCTGACCCAGTCCACCTTCGAAATCCTAATCAAATATTGGTCTCACATGTCGAGATTTTTTTTTCTTTTAAAGAACTGGTCAGTTTCGGCACATTTTAGATAATGCATGACGGATCCGGATCGCCTGCACTTTTATCATAAGGGTAGGTGCTTACCCTATGGACGGCCCAAATTTTCTATTTTTAGGAGGCAAATTTGTGGGTTTTTTTTATTTTTAGTAATGATCTGAGACATCTATTCATAACACAGACTGCCCGAATTTTAAGGGCAAAACCGATACTTTTGAAAGTCAGACGATCCATTTCCGATACATGACAACCATTTTGTTTCAGAAATATATTTTTCTATTTTTGTTTCTAGATGAGGTTTTGAGAAAAAAAATGTATTTGATATACATAAAAGATCTTATCTTAGATCAGAAGTTGGTTTGACAACAGTTGAAAATTTCTACTTTTAGAAATTATTATTTACTATTTAAAAATAAAAAATATTTATTTTTTACTCCGATGGCAGCGACGGCGGTTGCGGCGGCTGGCGGTGGTGAGTAGCGGAGGTCGGCGGCAGTCAGCATTAGCTAGTGAAGATTGTGGCGATCGGCGGTGGTTAGTTGCGGCAAGTGATGGGTGGTGATGGCTAGCAGTGAGCGAGGGTGACGACGAGTGGTGGTTGGCAGTGGCCTGCGACGAGCGATCGAGGATGTTGGTCGGTGGCAACAAAGGTTGGCGGTGGGCAATGGTTGGCCATGGTGGCCGACCGAGGTTGGCGATAGCCGGCGACACCGAATAGAAACAGCCAGCGACAGCAAACAACGACGGCCGGCGATGAGAAGGTGGATGACGGTGGGTGGCGACAAGTGGTGGTTGGCGGCTGACGGCAGTGGGCGATCGAGGACAATGGTTTGCAGCGGCAAAGGTTGGTGTTGAGCGGTTGCTCGCAGTGGCTAGCGGAGGTCGGCTGCAGTCGGCGTAGTTCACCAGCAGCTGGCAATGGTTGAGGCGGCTAGCAAAGGAGGGTGGCAGTGATTGGCGGCAGGCAATAGTCGATGGTGGCGGGGTCATCTGCGACCAGCGATGGGTGGATGCGGCCGATAGTGAGGCGGGAGGCGACGATGGGTGGTGGTGGGTGGTGGCCAGTAACGGCGGATAGGGATGGGCAAATCGGAATACCCGAACCATAAAAGACTGGACCAGGTCGTGACCGGCAGTTCGGTTCCCAATTCTAGGGGCGGCGGTCCGATTTCCAATTCTAATGACATAAAATCGGGCCGAATGACAGACCAGGTTGATATTTTTTTTTTTTCACTCTCCTTCTTCCGATGGCATGATAGGTCCCGTCTACTTGGATCACGCTGGAGCGACGTTTTACTCCGAGCTGCAGATGGAAGCAGTATTCCGGCAACTAACTACGAATGTTTATGGAAATCCTCTTATCCCTCTCTGCTAATTCCCGCAAATGATTTTGCATCTTTGTTTTGTTTTTTTCCCTTCTTCGTTCCTACATAAGCCTCATGAGTTTTGGCCTGCTATGGATTGGACCTTCTGGATGGATTGGCTGATCATTAAATTGCTGATGACGATTAAAACTAAGTCAAAAGGGCAAAGCGGTCGCGTGTTTGACGTGCAGGCATTTACTTACAATTTTGATTGGTTTGAATTGCCCCATATTGAATGGAGCGATTACTACTTAGTATTGGGCAGTGATTCAAAGTAGTGCGAGTAACAACTTATAATGGGGCCATTTATTTGAGATCGGACAGTTCAAATAACTAAATGATGTTAAGAAAAGCATGATCGTGGCTGTTTAAAGGATCGAGTTTGAATTAATGGTAGTGACATCACTCTTTTCTACTCTTGATGATCAGTCCTTTTTTTTTTTTTATCACTCTTATCATAGGAGTAAGATATCTTTCATTTATAGTGTTGAAATAGTTCCTTGGAATCACCCGGTAACCGGATCAATCTGCAGTTCCGAAAAATAGGAACCGAAATCATTGGATTGGACCGGTAACCGATCACTTCTAGTTGCGGGTACTTGGGAAAAAATGAGGAATTATTATTTCTAATTTATGTTTCTCCGAGGTGCTAAAAAATTTTGTTTTGATTTCCTTTCCAAATCTATTTCCGGAACAATTTTTTTTTTTTCATAAATAGAAAAATAAAATTACGTTATCAAACGAATTTTTGTTCCATGAATAGATTTGGAATAGAAACAGAGAAGTAGAGTAGTTGTCATGCACTTCCTTAGACTTTTCACCGGCCCAACCTTAAAATTTGTAAACTGAAACAATTTTCTTGTAGATGTGTTGATTTTAAATTTTTATGCTTAACTTAAATCTTATGTCGCACATACATTGATTTTTTCTTGTCTCAAATGCATAAAACTTTCGCCACATGTAGAAACCGATGATCCGGTTCGCCTTTTTTTTTTTTTAATCTATGAATTTTTAGAAATTTCGATAATATTTTAGACTTTGACATGAAAGTGAAAAATGCCTTCTGCATATGCTTAAGTATAAACAAACAAATACTTATAGCGTGTTTGTTTCACGAAAAAAAATTCCGTGAAAATCATTTTCAAGGAAAATGACTAGTTTAAAATTGTCTTTGGTAATATATTTGAAAGTGAGATAGAAAATATTTTTCTTTGTGTTACTTTCAAAGATTTTTGTATCTTATGTATAATGTAAAGTATAAATTTTAATTTAAGTTTAATATTTGAATAAAGCAACATCAGAAAGATGGCAACAATAAAATACAAAAATTTAAAGATAATTAACAAGCTTAATCTCAATGCTCATAAAACTTCGTTCGAGAGTAGCTCTCCATTCTGTGTGAGTTGCGTGTGGAAAAGAGCTTGAGAAAATGATTTCTTTTAGGACGGAGGAATAAATCATCGTTCTCAGTTTTAACTTTGGTGATTTTCCTTGACCGTAAAATTTTGTACAGTTGACTGCCCATTGTCAGCGAACCAAACACATGAAAGTCTAAAAAATCATGTCATATAAATCATTTTCATATCAACTAACACAACCTCTTAATATCAAAGTTTCACTAAATTCCTCACCTCGTGTGTGTGCGTGTGGGTTTTTTTTTTTTTTTTTTTTGTGTTTGTCGAAAAATTCCAGTCTTGTCTTGGCTAGGTGCGTTCGAGCACCTTTTCGGGCCGGCAAGCTTGGGCCTGGCAAGTCCTCCAGAAGTCGGGCTCAAATGGGCCCGGCTCGATCCCGAGCCCGAGCCCGGCACTCAGGTCTGCTTTGTGGTGGTTTCGAGTTCGACGGAAACGATGCGTTGCCACGTGGATGGTTCCTTGCCACCCTTACCCGCCAAAAATCTGGAGACACCAAATCTCTTCATGCGCCCTCGTCTCGCCATTCGTTGCTCCGTTCTCTCTCTCCCTCCTCTCCTCTCCGTCTGCGACGATGTTACACGCTTCAGTGTCGTCTCTCCACTGCAACAGCGCCGCTCCATCTCCCTCCCTGCCTCGTCTCTCCACTCCTTCCCTCTACCCTTCTTCCCCATCCTCTGCATCTTCTGTTCAGCCACCTTCTCTTCGGTTTCGCCATGTCCTCTTCTTCTCTGTGTCTGCCAAAACCCATTTGAGAGCAAGGTCAAAATCTGTGGTCTGTAATGTTTTGCTCGCTGATTGGCAATTTCTTTTTGCTTTTGTGGGATTTCTGTATTTGCATTGGTATTTATTGATTCTTCTGTGGCAGGGACTGAAGGTGAATTGCTCGGCCAGTGAACCGTTGAAGGTAATGATATCTGGTGCACCAGCGTCTGGGAAGGGGACCCAGTGTGAGATGATCGTCAAGAAGGTTTCTTTTTATATTTTTCATTGCAATTTTGACCCCCACCAGCCGCCCAAAAAAAAAATCAAAAAAGGATGCAAAATAGTTGATTTGTTGACAAAAGAGTATCATATGGTTGGCACTTTTAGCAGTGCAAGGCCATGGGCTCAACTTGGTCTTGGCGTTTCTTTAACGACAAGGCTGATTTCGTGGCAGTATTAACTTTGATTTTGTGTGCTTTTGAATTCAGCTGAGTGTTTAACCTGTAGACGCCTATCTCTTTAGAAGTGTCAACTAGAGTTCATGATGTTAGTTCTATGCTTTTCTCATTTTTATTAGCAAGCTACTCTGAGCAGATTTCTCCCTTGGATAATCCAGTTGGTGGTTGGAAAAGGTCTTCTAAAATAGATTAGTTTTACACTAATTGTCGTAGGGTGTTCTTAAAGTTTCTCTCGAATCTTCTTAGTTTGGCTTGGTCCACATATCCACCGGTGATCTTCTGAGAGCTGAAGTATCTGCTGGGACTGACATCGGAAACAAAGCCAAAGAGTTCATGAATGCGGGCAAGCTTGTACCAGACGAGATTGTGACGGCCGTATGGACAACTTTACCATCTTGCATTACTGGTTTAGATAGTTCAAGCAGATTGGCAATGTTATTGTTTTGCAGATGGTCACAGCAAGATTATCACTTCCAGATGCTCAAGAAAAAGGGTGGCTTCTTGATGGTTATCCACGAAGTTATGCTCAAGCACAAAGCCTGGAAGAAAGGAAGATTAGACCGGACATTTATATTGTGTTAGATGTATGTGACCCTGCATATACACAAGCTTTGGTTTTGAATTGCACCAGTTTTATACTGTACTCTTTTTATGCAAAGAATCTGTTTCTTGCATATTCAAAGAATCAGGCCGTTGGTTAGAAGAATCAATTTTGGGTACCTCCCTAGGGGAACTCTTTGAGAGAGGAACGATTCCAAAATTCCATCACTCCCTTCAAACGGGCAGACAGTTTGTGAATATGGAAGTTGGCAAGTGTTATTTCCTTGGAAATCTAGTGCGGGCTAGAACACATGCCTAGTGCCAAGGGAGGAGTGGCCTTTCGCAAATTCTGCACTTGTCACAATTTGTTGGGCTCCAGGATTAATGTTGTTCCTGGTAGTGTGGGTGCTCTCCCTTTCTTACAACCCGATAGAGAGAAGCAGGATTTTGATATGTGCACGACCTATTACTGTCAAGTTCTAAATCTTCCATGTCAAAGTTATACTTGAAGGCTAGTTGCTTCATCTGTAATTATTCTTTGTTGGGTTTCTTTGCCATAATGAGCACAAGTTTCATTGAGTTCGACATCTACATAAACAATATTTTTACTATTCAGGTTCCTGATGAAATTCTAATCGACAGATGTGTTGGTAGACGGCTCGACCCAGTGACAGGGAAGATTTACCATAATAAAAATTTTCCTCCAAAGATGGAGGAGATTAAAGCAAGACTTGTCACCCGTCCTGATGACACAGAGGAAAAGGTAAGAATCACTTCTTTGTGATTGCTTCTCTGGGTGTAATTTCATGGTTTGCGTATTGTATGTTATATAATTGCTTATGTCTTGCAATTTGAGATACTTATCTCCTTCGCATTAGCTAGAATTGGCATCCTTTAAAATGCGGATA
The DNA here is from genome assembly GCA_028455895.1 of Rhodomyrtus tomentosa. Lineage (NCBI taxonomy): Eukaryota > Viridiplantae > Streptophyta > Magnoliopsida > Myrtales > Myrtaceae > Rhodomyrtus > Rhodomyrtus tomentosa. The sequence goes on from JAPCWY010000004.1 coordinate 43,106,754, forward strand.
AGATACGACCGTGCATGGTAAAAAAAGGGGACCTTAAGTACTTATAGTCTTATAGAAAGAAGAGGATATGCAGTCAATCACTCTTTCAAATTGTTGTCTTTTCGTGCTCAATATCTTGCATTTGTGTAAAATCACGAGGGAAAGTTGGAAGTTTATGCAACTCTGACATTGTTCAAGCTCATAATGTTATGTCTGTCTAATAATTGTAGTTGTGTGCTAAAGTAAGAGAAATCTGAGGCCCTTGAGCTCATTTATTGCCTAGTAACGTCGATTCCCCTAGTTGTCGCATTTTCTAGGAAATTTTCAGAATCTGTATAGCCCCTTTTGATTTGTTCAAGAGATGATGGTGCTTGGAAAAGGGAAATGATAAGGATTGAGGGACTGGCAGAGAGATTTTCTTATATTAATACAAGAAACTATCTTATAATTCTTCTCCTTATCTACATAAGATTTTAACTGCGGTCTCAGCATCATTTTAGTTTTCTCTTAAGTTCTAACCATTAACATCTGTTGGTGACTAGGAGTCTATGGCATATATGCCTGCTTATGCTTCCTGGACAATGTCACTTTCTGAGTAGTGCATAGGCCTGATTAGCTACTTTTGGTCATCTAAAATCGTTTCCTTTGTATAATTTTCTCTTTTGATCTTTGTATTAGGTTAAGTCACGCCTGCAAATATACAAGGAAAATGCTCAGGCTATATTATCGACTTACTTGAGCATAATGAATAAGGTCCTCACTTGCTGTCAACTGATTCTTTCTTCCACTTCTCATTAAGAACTGTATGTAATCACCTATCATGGATTGCATTTTGGAGAGTGCAGATTGATGGGAATCGTTCCAAAGATGTGGTTTTCAGTGAAATAGACTCACTGCTCACAAGGGTGCAAAACGATAAAGCAAAAACAACAAAACTAGGTACGAGCAATATCATCCAAAGTGCAGTTGGGACTACTCTAAGGATTAGTTTGGTTAACTGAAGGTAGTACTGTGAAGACAGGTAAGAAATGTATTGTAGGACAATTATCATCTTTGCAGAGAAAAGTGACCCAAGTCCTCTGGTGAGGGATTAGAGAAGGATTGATGTCGCAATTCATAAATGTTGAGATTTTTAATCCCAATGTCTTGTAAGTCTGACATTTCTTTCAGGGAACCCTGTATCTGGCATCTCACTGTCATCTAATCAGGCAACTAAAAAGGAGGTACTTGATCATACTTTATTTTTCTCCTTGTCTCCTTGCTTGAAAGCTGCCTCGTGGATCTGGAGAGTTCTGATAAGTATCTGTGCTATATTCCTGCCTTATTTTGTTTTAGCATTCTACAGGGCAAATGGCGGGGAATACCTACTAGGTTGAATAACATTCCTCACTCTAGAGAAATCAGGACGTATTTCTATGATGATGTGCTTCAAGCTACGCAGAGAGCCATATATGATGGAAAAACAAGACTGAAGGTAGGATATTCGTTTTTTATGCTGTTTTCATTGGCCTGAATTACTTGAAGAAAGAAACTAACGAGAGGTTTAGATATCCTAAGTCCTCACATTTTCAAAATGTTTATTTGTTCTTATAGTTCCCCACACATGGCTTTTGAAACTTAAATCCAAGCTGATCCTTCTTTTACTGATTTGGAGAAAATAATCCAAACCTGGAAATTTACGGGGAACCTTCAAATGGATTTACCTTGTTCTCATCATAGTTTTCCTCATCAACATAGGCATGTTACTCCTAAAGCCAAACTCATGCTGCTCTTCCTGTTAACATTTCAGGTAGAAATCAATATACCAGAGCTAAACCCAGAAATGGTGAGATGATTGTATGACATCATTCGGTCCTTTGTCAAATTGATGATAGGAAATTTAACCATATTTAGTGATGCAATCTGGACAGGATGTTTACAGAATAGGTACTCTGATGGAACTTGTCAGGGTTATTGCTCTTTCATTTGCTGATGATGGAAAACGTGTGAAGGTGTCTCTGACTTATTTCCTGTGCCTCTCCTTCTTTAAGATTAGGTGTCCGTTAACTGTTTATGTCCATAATTGTTAGAAAAATCATCTCGTGCAGGTTTGTGTTCAAGGCTCCATGGGAGAAGGTGCTCTTGCTGGAATGCCACTGCAGCTTGCTGGTACTCGCAAGATATTGGAGTTTATGGATTGGGGAGACCATGGTGCATTAGGAACCTTTGTCAAGATTGGATCTATAGGTATATGTTTGGGGAAATTGAGTTATTTTAAATGACATACGCCTGTTAAAAGGTTAAGCAATCATGCTACGGATAAATGGATAAAAACATTGACCACTTCTCTCATTCGTCATTGGCTGACAAAATGGTTATTTTGATAATACTTGCAGAAGAATCTTACGAACCCAAATATACTCGGTGTGGAACTTCCAAGTCTCTTTCTAATTTGCCACATGAGATTAGTGCATAATCTCAACTTTAGACTTTCTGTTTTCTCTTTCTTTTTCTTTTTCTTTTTTGTTTTCAGCTCTTGGGGGGTTAAAGTTTTTTAAAATCTATGATAGTGAGAGGGCTCACATATCAATCGCGTATGCTTTGGTGCCCTTTGCATCTGATGCATTAGATGTTAAATTCCTATTCCATCTTTGATCCATAGCATCATTTCTAGCATTAGCTTATATTACTTTTTACAGTACTTGACTGGGCAATTATTTCATTTTGTGCAACTTTACCATGCCGTAGGTGCCAAAGAGGTCGACGAGCAAGATGACATTTTTATCTTAGTGGCTCCTCAAAATGCTGTGGGTAACTGTATCATCGATGTAAGGAGCTTGATAGCAAGTGTTTTGTGAGTCCTTTTGCACGTTATTTCGATTTTATAACATGTAGCTGTTACATGGTTAAGCTCCGCTTGATTTTGTGGCTGCAGGATCTCAGGGGCATGACTGAATCTGCCGGTATGCGTCCGGTCATCCTCATCAATCCTAGGCTTAAGGTTTGTCCAGAAATTTTCTGTTAAGTTGAACACTTCCATTGCTTGGGTTACGATTACAATTGCTCTTTAGGAAATTATTAACTGACTATAATTGCTCTTTAGGGAATTATTAGCTGACAAATGGTAGGTAAATATTGATGTTTCCATCCTATAATTTCCTATAAGTGAGGCTGCAACTGCATAGCAGCTGGTCAATATTTGCTCAGTAGAGAAACAGAGACCAATCAAGATCATCTCTCAATCATGTTTCCTGGTTTTACAGGGTCACAGGGTAAGCTATTCTTAAAATATATATATATATATATATATATATATATATATATATATATATATGAGCCAAAATCTTGTATAAAATGATCCCAAGAAACTGTGAAATTTCTTCGGACCAATGCTTGCATATTCTTTCCATTCTTATCCATCGCATAACATTTTGTCTGCAGAGCTGCATCCAGTGTTTTAGCAGTGTTTTAGTAGAGTTTGGGACTAGTGTTTTGACTCTATCTTTTTTTTTGGTCGAACTGGCTCTATCTAATTAACGTGTCTTTTTCTCCAGGATTTACCAGGTTCCAGTGGTATTATGCAAGTAAGTACAATGTCAATATGCAGAAACGAAACCGATATTGATTTGAACTGATTCTTTCTATCCTTGAAACTTGTTTTGAAGACTATGGGAAGGGACAAGAGACTGGAGTATGCTGCATCGTTTGAGAATTGCTATTTCTTTCGGCTTCTTTATTATGCAGGAACTCAATACCCAATTATGGGTGCTCTCAGGTAAAAGATTTGCCTGAACTCTGACATATACCTGATAAGCTAGAGTGATGTTTAGGTGTACTAAAGGGCTGTGCAGAAGTGCTGTTTGAGCACAAGGAATGGCTGAATTTACATCCAATAAAACAAGAATCAATCAAGGTTTGGCCTTGCGGGTGGCCCATCCTTATTACCAGAGGTCTTGCCATTGCTGTTGCTTCATCCTTTGCCTAGCCAAAGCGAAAGGACAATGCAGAAGAATTGTTGACTTAGCTTTCTATGGAAGTTGTGTTTGAAAGTATACATTTCTTCTGGATGTGCGAAAAAATGATTCTCAATTGTGTGCGAAACATTATCTTGTCAATTAAACGGTGTAAATGTCAAGACACCAGTATTTTCCTAAATTCTTTCTGTTTTTTTTTTCCAGGGGAATTATTGGCTAACTTGAATGTTCTATTGGTTTGCTTGATAACTAAGCCTGATGTGTAGTTGGACGTACGAATCATGGATTCTTGTTTCGCTGAGGCAAGAATCAGAATATGTCATATTAATTGATGTGTCTGAGGCCGATGCTTATGCTTTTGCATCATAGTTCACTTTATCTATATCTCTCACTTCAGAGAGCTTCATCTCTCTGTCAATCAAAGGAGTTGTTGCAGTTTTTAATGAAGTTGAACTACCTCTGAATCTTTTATTGCAGGATGTCCTACCCCTACCCTTACGAATTGTACAAACGAGTCGATCAGCCATCTGGGAAGGAGGAGTACATCTTGCTTTCAACATTCGATGGAAAGCCAAGTACTGAAGAAGTCAATGATGCCTTCCTTGGGAAACCGAGGTTGGTATAGTCGTCGTTGTTCTCTGTCCCTTTGTAATCCTTCCAAGTCGTCTTTACTTACGGATCGTATCTTATGTTTTGTGAATAACTTGCAGAAATAAAGTCAAGAACACATCAGGAATATGGTAAGAATCAATCCTGACGTGGGATTTGCCATCCAATCTCAGTTAGCTGTTTTACGTATCAAATCCTTAAAACTGTGTAGGGGTTTCCTGAGCGGTATACTGCAGTAGACGGGAAGCTGCATAAAGTACGACTCTATTGCTCCGCCCTAATGAATCTAAAAAGCTCGGCCAGTGAGTTGCCATTCTTCGAGTTGAAAGTATCTTTGCATAGATTTCTGAATTACAGTGTAGAATGATTTTTTTGGGTTATTGAGTTATGAGACAATGGGTGGTATATGACTTCACTGTTAGCGTGAGCTGTCCCTTAGAGCCAAATTAGAAAGAGATCTTCTTGTTTGGAATCTTCCTATATATATCTCCTGATTAGTAGGTCATTGAGGTTGGCTCTGTTCTCTGTATATATACGGAGAAGTATAGCCTTGCTTTTTCTGCATTAACTTGATGTCAACAGCAAATATAATCCCATTCTATGCACAGTACATAGCGTGGAATTCGCGCATCTCACGGATGAGCATGCTAGAATCAATGTAAGTTTGATTTCTGTGTGCGTTAATTCTTTATAATATGGGTCTTGTTAACCAGTGGTGTCGAAGCACTTGGTAAGGGCCTGTATGGTAATTCCCTGGAAAGTATTTCTATTTCGAAAGTGTTCTCGAAACATTTTAGGAACAGAAACACGTATGGTAAAAAAGTATTCCCAAAGTGTTTTGGGAACACTTTAGAAAAACAGAAGCATTTTTAGAGCATAAACAAGAAATAATAATAATAACTTGCTTCTATATTTCTGGAACACTTTTTAGAAACACATTAATAATATTTTTTTAGAAACAATCAGGAAAAATTTTATTTTTGAATACATTATTTTCTCTTTTGTTCTTGAATGACGCCTAATTTTTCTATCATTTTATTTTAAAGATAATTAAAAATATCAAAATTAAACTCTAAAGCTTTGGTCAAGCCTTAGGAACTAATTTTGAACAAAAAAATTGTTTAAAAATAGTATATATTTTTATTTTAATTCACTTTTCATTTTGGCCTCCTAAAGTTTAAAAATTCAGTTTGGGACCACATGTCTCTTCATTGAACATAATCTTAAATTGACTAAAAAATTTAATATTAACTTATTTTAGGCAAATTTTTTTAATTTAGAGTCATAACACGATACTTTGATACCTTGCATCTCATTTCAGTCCTCATGTTTGAAAAAATTATACAATTGAACTAAAAGTACATAAATGCATTAATATTTTTTTATTTTAGTCTCTGGTTTCACTCAAAGTGCAAATTAATATTTTTCGACGGGCTCCGCTTGAAGTTAATTATATTTTTAACTATTCAAGAACATTTATGTGTGACTTATTTGATGTTCTCATTGTCCAATTGCAATACGCGTTCTCTTTCATATTATTTTTTTTTTATAATTGATCTCATCCAAATTGTAATTTGATAATTATGCATAAATTACTTATACATATATTGGTCTAATTTGATTTAATAAATTGAAAAAATAATATTTAATTTGATTAATAAGACAAAAAGATAAAGACATTTTAATTTTAATAAATATAATCTCCTTAATTAAATGAAAATATATATATATATATATATATATTTTTTTTGTAGTTACCAAATAAGTTTCTTCTTTTTCAGGAATATAAATTTTATGTAGTTACTAAATGCATTTCATAGCAAGGAATATGTTTCTGTTCTAAAAATATTCTCAAGAACAGAAACTTCATCATATGCAGTAAGTATACTTAAAGAGGAAATATTCAACGCTTCAGCCATTGATTGTGCAAATCACGAGTGGCGGTTGGTGCTTTGGAAATTCAGAGGTCTTAATTATTTATCAAGTACGTCGGGTGCCATTTTTAATTAAATTACTTATAAAATATAAGTACTGCACGTTCTTCATTTTCTCAATTGGCTTCACGGTTGCTTTAGCATGCATATAGTTCAGGACAGCATTTGCTTAATTTACATAGTAAGTTAAGACCGCGAATTAACCGTCCCTAAACTCATGGTGCAACTCAGAATAACTTAATCGGCAAAAAGACATCTCAAGTGATAATATTCGTGTTTGGCCCTTATTTTGGTGCCAAAATTTTTCGCCAACTCACTTAAGTGCCAAATCAAAAAAAAAAAACGATCACTTAAGTGCCAACGACAAGATATTCCAACCAAAATGAGTATAGCATTTTTATTTAAAAAATTAGTGATGTGACATTTTTAATTCAAGCAATATAGCGTCATGACTTTTAAATAAAAAATCAGATGTCGCTTGGTCGACGTGACTGGAAAGTCTTAAATCTACAACAAGTGATCACATTTTACAACTTATGGCACTTAGTTGATCAATTTTAGAAAAACTTGATACTCAAACGATCATAATTTACAAATTATGACATTGGAATCCACTCCGCAAATATGGATAAACGACATTATTAGTGCTTTGGAACCTGACTAGGAACTTCAGCAAATCACGTAAAATTAGTTAATTAATAAAAACATTACCACATATGATTTCTGATCAGGTTTTTTTGGAGTAAGCAATGAAATAACTGTTTTAAAAAAAAATTAACACTTGATTGATTCGGATAAAAAAAATTAATATTAAAATAAGCATCGTATGCAAATATTATCAGTTGAAGTGTTCTTCTATTCTTAATTTACTCTTGAGATGTCAACACGTTTATTGGAATAGAAGAGGCCAGTCGAACTTGAGTCGATGAAACGGGATTTCAACTTTTGTCACAGTAAATCGATCTCTTCATTTCATCTCATCCTTCAGTAGTCATTTTTGGGGGGCTGATTTACTTTTCAAAACACTAATCACACCGTTGCACGTGTTAAGACCACTTAATATTTTTCTGAAACATACTTCGAGCAGAAATTGCTTAGGCATGGTTTGATGATTCTTTATGAGACTTTCAGGTGTCATTTTTTTTTTTGGCCCGAAACTTTCGGCGTCATTTGATAAATGATGTTTCATTAATTTCAGAGGCGAACTATGAAAAAAGAAGGAAAGTGGCGATTTCATCTCCTTCTTTTTTATTAATGCAATTACTAATGACAAGAATAACAATCATTTTGTTTTTGAAACAATTTTTGGTCATGAATAAATTTTTCTATTTCTATTACTTAGATAAGTTTCTGAGCAGAAAAATGCTACTGCACAAATTTTATGTTTTCAAAACAAAAATTTATTTGATGACAACATAAAATTTCTAAGGTTATGATGGAGGTTAGGGTTGCGACGACAGACGAAGCTACAGAACAGAAGTTCGACAATGGTGGCGAGTAAATGTGTCAAACTGGTGAGTCAAGTCGGGTAAAAAATGGTACGACCCATATCCGACACATATACGACCCAACATATATTACTAAAACGCATATAAGTTGATCCAATTTAAAATGGCCGCTAGATTTCCTTCTTCCTCTGCCAGCAACTGGAGACCGGCTACTAGTATCGGCAAACCGATGATGAGAAGATTTTTTATCTCTATTTTTATTCCAAAAATAGAAAAGTGATTTTTTTTAAAAATTCTCATTTCTATTCCAAACCTATTTCTAGGCTAAAAATTTTTCTCGAAAATTAAAAAACAATGAAATTGTGTTACTTAACAGATTTTTGTTCCAAAACTCCAGAAACAGAAAAATAGAAATACGGAGAAAGATAATTGTTGTTATGCGCGCCCTAATAAATTATGCGCCACTGTAAAAAAAAATATGGGGAGAATTATCAAAGATTTAATGGTTAAAATATGAACTTTTAAAAAGCTATATATCATGATTGAGCTTTGGAAGGATAATTTTGGAACTTCTGTCAAAATATTGAAAAAAATATACAGTTAGTAATCTTGTATTCTGTTGATATTAGCATATATGACATCTATTGAAAGAAAATTAACATTATTGGCAAAAAAGCAGATATTAGTCACTTCGAAGAGCAAAAGTTGTTCAGCAACTTCTCATTACAGATGAAATGCCCCACATCTTCTCCATCAAGAGACTAGCGCTCTCTTTTATAAAGTCCAAAACCCAACACATGCGGAGGAAGGGAGAGGATCTGCAGAGCCCAGCACCTCGTGCTCACCGCTTCAGGATCGAAACGCTCTCGTCGAAGTAACTGAGATTCTCTGGAACTTGGCTCAACTAAGAGATAATTGTAGTCCCCTAATTTCGTATAAACATAATTACGATAGGATGACTAACTTAAATCCAATCGCAAATAAGTAATCTGAATATAGATGAATGATCCGATCTCAACAAATTCACATTGTGTCCTTAATGTTAGGATGTATGTGTGAGTTGTGTTAGAGAAGTCCCACATTGGAGAATTGATGTGGCACTGAGCAGTTAATATATCCAAATTGGCCCATAACTCATTGTCTTAAGATTTTGAGTGAAGGTGGGTGCAACTGGATATATTAACAGGCTCGGACTTGGGCTCCCTCGTACTGTTTCATCGATAAATGGTTACGAACCGAAACAACTCTTCATTTCTTATTTAACTTCTTACGAGACTTTGCGAAAAAGTTTCAGCAATAATTAAGCTTTGTAAATCATGACTATGATCGCGTCCTGTTTCAAAGATCTGCGAAAAAATTGCCATAACATTTGATACCAGGCTTTATTGGCTCTGTTTTGGCCAAAGAAGATTTTATTTGCCGCCTCCCCCAAGCTCGTAGGAGCACACACTCGACTCTTTCATTTCTTTCGCCAACTCTCTCTCTCTCTCTCTCTTTCTCTGAAGCTCTATCGTTTCACATCCTGAATTAAGTCACCTGAGATATTATCCACTTTGTCCCGTCTCGTACCGAGACTCACAAATTTGTCCTTTGCTGCAAAAGGAGACACTTTCCAGAAGGCCAGTCATTATGATAATGCACTAGTTTAAACACACTTAGACTTTGAAATTCCAAAGCAAAATTTGTCCTTTAAGTCAAAAGTCGACTGCATGAATTAATTATAATTTTTATATATGTATTCTACAATCATTTTTCTTTTTATTTGGTGCACAATTTGGTTCATTCATACTCCCTTCAACTACGAGGCACAGACACGTGGAGAAGATAGCTACGTCGGTGTCAAGCGTTTGACACACGGTCAGCGTGTATCGAGAATCCGACATCCAATCAACGTGTCGGACACGCATTTGACACGCATGTTGAGCATATGATACTCACAAGCTGCAGATGGTCCAGAGGAATACGAAGGAGATGGCGGTGTGAGAGCCAAGCTATGGGGAGGATGAGAGACTCGGTGACGCAAAGAGAAGCGATAACTTAAATAATTACAAAAGAATTCAGAAATTTGATTAAATGATATCATATAGATTACAAAGAGTAGTGGACGTTATTTATATAGATATGACACCTTTAGAAACTAAGATTACCTAAAGATAACTTAAAAATGCCCTAAAATAACCCTAAACGAAATATTAAGAATCAAATCTAAGCTGATCAAACGGAATGTTAATCAATTATTACGAGTAAAGATATAGCTCAATTTCTTAAAATTGAAAAACTATCCGAAAACATATCTAAATAACTCAATCACGTTTCTACAGGCAGTAAATGAATCAATCACGTTTCTACAGACAACTACATGCTAGTTGTCCTACATCATTTTTATTGTTATTCAGAATAACTCGTCCTTGTATTCTGTCATGTATTCGGCTTCTGCTTCCGCTTCCTCTTTATTTCCCTCGTACAGCATGGCCTGTGGCCTTTAGACATTTCCAAAGCAATTTCATTGCAGTAAATGCAGTCGTCCCAGAGGATAAGGAAGTCTAAAGTGCGCATGACGTTGCAAATGCAGCATCAACGTCTTTGAATGACCTCACGATGACTTTCTCAAGCTCTAGAGGAAAATCAGTCTTCAACTACGACTCTAGGCAAATGGTCAGTTGCCTTTCCTATATGCCCATCAAATACCCCATAGAGACAAACAATTTCTTTAACTATGATGTTCGATTCTGGAACACTTTCTATAACCCCAACACCACCAGCATGAACATCAATCAATGAAATTCGTACAGGAGTCCCTGCTACGAGGCTTAGTCCCTTTGCAATAGATGGAGTTAAACCAGTTCCCAGAGGATGTCCACTGAAAGCTACACTTCTTCCGATCTTGGCAGGGTGATCATCCACTAGATGGGCCAGGCCAATCTCCTCCCAAAAGTCATCATCATTGAAAATTTTCTATCATTTATTATCACGATCGATATAGACCGTCCATTTTAAAATGAATGGTTCAGATCAGTTCACATTATTTCTCATTAAAAAAATTATTGATTGATCTGGCCGTACATTTTGAATCAAACGGCCCAAATTTAATATCACATCTATATTTATGTTACTAAATACTTTTTTGATTCATGTTCGCATGGCCAACATAATTCCATTTGCATACTGTGCACAAACTCCGAGTATCGTCTCCAGTTACTCTGTATGACAACCAGTCGCTCAAGTCTATCCACCTAAATACCAGTAGCCAGGACTCGCGCAAATTTTCTTTTACCCAGAGAAGCTTAGGTGGTTGTATTTCTGGGGAAACAGCTCCATCGCAATATCGAAGTACATTGTCCCCCAGGAGGAGCGGGGTCTCGAGCACCGTAACGACGAACCGTGGATGCGGCATGAAGTGCATCATGTCGAGGGTCGACTCCAAGGAGCCGTTGGCAGTGCTCTGTAAGAGAGGCAACATGCTCTTCAACTACTCCGGGTCTATGGTCTAGTCGAGTTATGTTCAATTCATGAAAAAAAAAAATTATACTAATGGATTGTCAGACAAATTAAATTAACTAACCTAATTCGAAACCTATCCTACCAAATCGCTACTAAATCACAACTTAGGTTCAATTCATGAAAATCATTTAATCGGAGTGTCACTAATCGTTTTTTAGTAGGTCAATTAGAAACATAAAGAAAATAGCGGGAGAATCACTTTATTTCTACGAATAAGAGAAATTGAGTTCGGGTCTTGGTTACGTTAATTAATGACTTTTCGGTACCAATTCATGAAAAATCGTTTTTGATTGATTGATATGAATTAATTTTGATTTTTCTTTGAAAAAAGAAAGAAACAAGATGCAATGCAAACTTTACTAAATGACATGGGATGTGCACGATAACATGGTAAAACATGGACTAAACTATGTGATATGCTAATGAAAAATGATTATATATATATATATATTGGATTAATTGTAGGAAAATAGAAACATTCAAAATCAAACAAAAATGCCCATAAAATACCTTAAATTTTGAATTTTCGAAAATTCATTCATTCCGAATGATTCAGGCTAGAGTAGAATTTTTATCCGCTACATTCTCAAATATTAGAGCCACTATGTAAATATATGTATAGAACAACAACGTTACTTTTTGCCAAAGGGAAAGAACATGAGTTTTATACTAAATTGCCATCCCATTATGAGATAATGACTAAGGCCTACAATTTAATTTTTCCGACAGGTCTAGGCACAAGGGAAACATATGTTATGGGCATGTTTGTTTAAGCAAATTTTATAACAAATCAAAATAAGCAAGGACAAAAATAAAATGAAAATGAGTCAATTGAAATTGAATTTTTGAAAAAATAGAGTGGTGGCCGAAATTATGAAATTAGGGCATCCACCTTTACTCATTAAAAAAAATATCCAATTTGATTTTGAGAAAATCATCTTTAAAGTTCGGAAAATTCAATTTTAGATAATCCTCAAAGTTTCGGATAAATATCCAACCCAATTCAAATCGAACAAACATGTTCAAAAATTCATAAGAGATGAGGGTATCAATCCATCATGTGTTCCGAGAACCAGATAGAACTCAAATGATTAAACCTTATCCACAAACATCAAGATGGCATAGGGAAATCCCAAGATAGGGAAACTCTACCAAACATGGATAAAATTCAAAGCAATAACTATCCATCCATATGTCAGGTTTGGCCAAGTGTGCTTATATGTCAAGAAAACCCAGTTTGCTTATCTCGTCTTAGAAATTGGTCGAACAATTTTTTAAGAAAAGATATTTCCATTTAATCTCACTAATCCTCAGAAAATTTAGGTTCCTCGATCTTCATGATCAAATTGAGTTTAAAAGAAGAATTGGACATCACGATTCGATTTGCGGTTCTAGCATAGGAAAGCTTAGATTCTTTAGCTTTAATCGCAAAATCACGAATGTTCAAAAGAGTCTAAGAACAACATGCACGTTATCAAGTTAACAAGCAAGGATAAACAATCAAGGTTTAAGAATAATACCTTTCCCAAGCAAATTTTCCAGCGATCACTTGAGCTGTGATCTTCGTCAAGACCGAACCTTCTCAAATCCGATTTGCTTGAAACTAGTCCCAAATGATCTAACACAAATAGTAGATAGATTAGGGCGTAAAATAATCTTAAAAACTAAGGTCAATTGGCCTCAGTACCCAATTTCTCTGGTTCGTGGAGATAAAATAGTTCTTACACTATTTTATATAAGTTTCTAATCAACCTACCGTAAATGATTAGTGGCAGCTTTGATTGAACATTTTTTCACGAATAAACCTAAGTTGCAATTTGATAAGACTTGTGAGGGTCTGAGTTAGGTTAATTAATTCGATTGGCCTAATAATCGATTGGCCTAATTTTTAGGTCGCGACAGCTTGGCGACTCTGCTGAGATATGATATAGGACTTATGTGGAGTCATCGACGTAGAATATGTGGTAGAGGTAGGTCAAGATGGAGACACTCAGGCCGACAAAGCCCTTGAGGAGATTGTTCTTGAGAAGAAGAAGAGAGAGAGATTGTCATGAACAACAACTTCTTCCATAAGTTGAAAGTAGTCGCCGAAACTCCTTCGCTGCCGCCGACCTCATACGTTGAGATTTGGACCACATGTTTATTTTGCAGCTTTTGTTGCCATGACTCCCCCCAACAATTCGAATATTACATGTTACTAGATTGTGCTTGAAAATTATGTTACTATTTTAAAATTATTTTTTCAAAAATAATGACCTTGACATTATTTGCTTGACTTTATTGGACCGCTCATAAATCAAATTGGACGTCTTTGATTTCGAAAATTAAAAATTAGAACTAACGATCTGTTGGAGTTGGTGAATACAAATCAGAACTACTGATCTGTTGGAGTTGGCGAATACTTCGAGAATTCTTGTTTATCACACCGGGTATGCCCATATGAGCTTAGAAAAATTAAAGTGTTATTCGATGATATGTAATTTATGTACGTGGGATGCAAGATTTCGGGGCCAGCGCCCCCGACACGAGTGTCATGCTTGCTGGTGAAAGGGCGGGGCTTCCGGGGGCTGCGCCTTTGAAGCCTCAATGGATTTGGGCTTTAATTTAAATCGACCCGTTTGTTGTGGAATTAAAGAGTTTCAGACATGTTTAGATTTTGGGTCTGTTTTATGCATATATATTTTGCTTGTTTTTACTTATTATTGTAAAAAATTGAGTGGCTGTAAATCGACAATTATAGTGAAATATATTTATAAGATGTAGTCCTATTTTGAGATGAACCTGAATAATTTCGTACGATATTTAATTTTTTATGATTCTTTATATAATCATCTGATTTGATTGCGATAAATATCATCCCCATTTTCGTTTTTTTGATGGTAATCAGGGACAAAGAGCCGGTTACCCCTGGTTGCGCGGGTTCAATAAAAAAGAAATCTTCGGAATGAAAGAGAGCATGGGGAGTTGTGACTAGGAAGACTACTGCTAATGTGACGAGACCGACCGCTTCAGAAGATAAAGAGATGGGAAGGAAATTAGAATTCTAAAAAAAAATTAAATAATTTCTTAAAAAGTAATTTTTTAATACGATTTTAAAATCTTCGCATCCCTAAAATATAATTTTTCGAATATAAATAAATATTTAATACATTATGCGTTTCCACGTGAAGAAATTCTATATATTTTTTTAAAATAACGTATATCGTGTTATGTTTCGTGGTGTGTCGCGTGTCTCTATCCATGTCGTCACTACTAAGGGCCTTCATCATTCTAGAAATCGAGCGCTTCAACTGTGTTTGGAAACGTTTCTGTTTATGTACATAGTTTTTGAATAGAAATATTTTTATATGTTTCTGTTCCCGGTTACGATTTTTGGGAACAAAATCGCATATGATAGGTAAAAAAAAAACACACTTTTTTTTGTCACCGCTGTTGAACGCCGGTGGCAGCAACCGGCGGCGGCGGCGGCTGATGGGTGGTGGTCTCGTCGGCGGCGGCGGTTCCAAAAGTATTCTAAAAAAGTGTTACAAAATTCAGAATAATTTTTTTTTATTTCTTCAAAAGTGTTCGTTAGCACAAAATTATTATGCAAAATATTTTTAAAACATACACATTTATGATTCAAAAATATTTCAAAAACACATTTAGAACATAAATAATTTTGCTGAATCGTTGCCAAAAGCAGACTTCACGTCTGAGCGCTCTGGCTCCGGCATCCCCTCTCCACCCTCGTGCGACCGGATCGCTGCACTGCCGGCTTGCATTCTGAGGTGTAAAAGGCTACGTGGACGAAACTTCGGGCGGACCCGTTCTCCCTGTCGATCTATTTCGGACAATATGGATTTTTTTGACCTCGTATTTCTTCGAAAATTTTCTGTCCTTTCGGTGTGATGGCATAAAAATAACTTCTCTCTCCAAAGTCACCATCTAAATTGGAGCTTGACGTGGAAAACGGGGATGATAACGAAAGGTGGAGCATACATACCGATTTTGATTGATGGGGGGTGCTTCAAGCTTTAACTTTTTCCTTTTCGCTTGGGAACAGCCAGAGGCAACCGGCGTGTTTCCCGCCGACACCGAAAAAGACGAGGTTCGTGGGCCCTCTGTTTGGAGACGCGAAAGGAAGAGTGGTGGGGAAGGATACGTCGTGGCTACTTTTCTTTTTAGTCAAAAGAGCGCATCTCGAGGAGAAGTAAACAGAGAAATTGCGTAGAAACTGCGTATGCCGTATAGCATAGAGGTTAGCACTTAGCAGTTGCTATAAGCATTTTGGACAATTTTTATTTATTTATTTATGAACTTGTCTATCTTTTCCCTCTTTGATAAAATGCGCATCTAAAAGTAGAATTCGCCATAAAAGAAAACTCAGCTGCGCGGGTTCTTCTCACTTGGCATTTTGTTCTCCCATTCTAACAGGAGAGACTCTGGTCGAGATTTATTGGAGGAGTAAGAATGAGCAAACGTCGAAAAGCAGATGATGCCGGTGCGTCTGCTTCGTCCCTCACTTCGACAGGAAGTAACAACTATCAGGTGTTCTTGAGCTTCCGCGGTACGGATACTCGCAAAACCTTCGTGGATCACCTGTACAAGCGCCTCGACAGTGCTGGAATCTATGCGTTCAGAGACAACAATGAGCTTCCCGAAGGTGAGAACATAGTCCCCAGCCTTCTTGAGGCCATTGAGAACAGTAAGATCTCCATCCCGGTTCTTTCTCGAAACTACGCCTCGAGTAAATGGCGCCTTCAAGAGCTCGTTCAAATCACAGAGTGCATGAAGAGCGACGGGCAGGTTGTCTTGCCCGTATTTTTCCAGGTCGAACCGGCCGATGTGAAATACCAGAGAGGGAGCTTTGGAGAGGCTTTCTGCCATTCTAGTCGGAAGTATTCCGAGGAAGATGTCGCCAAATGGAAACAAGCACTCCAAGAAGTGGGTTCCTTAAAGGGATGGGTATCGGAGACAGCTGCTAACGGGTACTTCATTTTCTATAGAAGCCTTATTTAATTTCTTTCAATAGGATCTTGCTAGTAGAGGAGGCCATTCTATCTTGTGTTTCCCAACTTGTGATTACTTGTTTTACTCTTATGTGCTCTAGTGCGGTAATAATGAAGACATAACAAGATATAATTTTTCTTCTAATTCATTTTCGCTCGAACGCTTTATAAACAGCCGCGAAGGAGAATTGGTGGAAATAGTCGTCAATACAGTTTTGAGCACGTTAAAAGAGGCCTTTCAGCTGGTTATTACCGAACAACTTGTCGGAATTGATAATGCCGTAGCCGATGTTCTGAGGTTGCTGGGTGATAACCCTGGTGCTACCCAAATTGTCGGTATCCATGGAATGGGAGGTGTTGGTAAGACAACTTTAGCCAAGGTCGTCTACAATAGGATCTTTGACCAAGTTCCGCATCAGTTTCATTGCAGCTATTCAAGAATCCGTGGAACGCAAGGCCATTTTGTGTTTGCAGAATCAATTAATACGTGATATACTCGGAAAAGGAGAGGAAGCGCTGAACAAGGATGCAGGAATTAGGATGATGAAATCTAGGTTCAAGCATAAGAAAGTCCTAGTTCTTCTAGATGATGTGGATGACTGTGATCAACTAAAAGTTTTAATTGGGAAACCTGACTGGTTTGGGAGTGGAAGTAAGATAATCATTACCATGAGAATAAAGTCTGTTCTTGATGTCGCTAAGGTGATCTGCCAGTACGAACTCAATGAAATTGCTAAGGATCAATATTTGATCTTGTTTTGTAGACATGCTTTTGGAAGGGACTCTCCTCGATGCGGATTCGAGTCCCCGTCTCATGGTGTCGTATCCACTACCGGAGGGCTTCCCTTATCTCTCGAGGTTATAGGTTCTCTTCTGTGTGGGAAGAAAGAGCCATTTTGGCAAGACGCATTGAAAAGGATGAGGAAAGTACTGCATGAGAAAGTGCAAGAGAAGTTGAGGATAAGTTGTGTTGCATCGAACCATGAGGAACAATAAATATTTTTGGATATTGCTTGTTTCTTTATTGGAACTGATTTAAGAATTGCATCCTACATGTGGGATGCCTGTGATGTTTATTCGAGCATGGGGATTGAAATGTTGAGGTTTAGGTCACTAATAAAAATTGGAGATAATCATGAGTTGAAAATGCACGACTAATTGAGGGACCTCGGCAGGGAAATTGTCCATCGAGAGGATTACAATGCGCCTACGAATCGAAGTAGGTTGTGGGTCCATGAGGAAGCCTTGGAAGTAATCCAGAGAAATGAGGGAATTGTTAAACTCTATTGTTGTTCTACTCTTTCTTTACATGAATTCTGTCAATTGGAATTAATTTTAGGCCTCGCAGTCGAGATTATCCTCCTTTTATTATTTCCTTGATGTGATTAGGATGAAATGCTCGTAGCATATACACAATTTCTTATCGAGTCGAGGAAAGAAAACTTTTGGGTTTAAACAGTAGACACCCTACTCGTTGGTGGTTACTTATGCGCTTGGCGTTAAAGCAATTCATTCTAAATCGTTGTTGGAGCCATCGTGACCTATTGCGCTGATTCAATGTATAATATGTTTCACAGTAACTTCAGAGGGGAAGACTACGCGATAATCTTCATTAACCAAAAAAATAAAAGGAATAATGACACAAATAGTCCCTAAATTTTGGCTCAATTTGCAATATAGTCTGTAAACTTTAAATTTACTCACTGCGGTCGACGAACTTTGGCCTAATGTACCATGTGGTTCTTAAACTTTTAGTACATGTTCAATTTAGTCCTTAAATCATATAAAAATGTTTAATGTTCTTCTTCTAGCAATTCTAGTTCAGGGACAAGATTAACATTTTCATACAGTTTAGGGACTAAATCAAACATGTATCAAAAGTCTAAGGACCACATTGAGCATATTAAAAGTTCAAGGACAACATTACAAACTAAAGTCTAGTGACCACATTGAAAATTTTGAAATTTAGGGGTCACGTAGCATTTTGAGCTAGAATTGAGCGAGTAATTGTGTCATTTAATCAAAAGCATACTTACGTACATGATAAAATCTGGTCTGACCTGAGCGGCAGCTTCACCACTGTAGAACCAACGCAAAGTGATATCTGCCTCCTGTTAGCTGATTTGGTGCCACATATGTGCAGGGAATCAAAAAACATCACGTTCGGGCCCTTCGTCTCCACGAAACCGACTCAGACAGTGAATTCACAACTGAACAATTTGAAGCATTACCGAACTTAAGGTTCCTTCAAATGTGGCATGCTAAACTGATTGGAGATTCCATAAGCTTGCCACCTGAGTTGCGATGGCTTCAGTGGAGACGTTGTCCTGTATCCATGGCTACTAGTTTTCGTCTAGATAAATTAGTCATACTTGATTTGTCATGGAATGGCATTTCAGAACTTTGGGAAGGTTGGAGTCAACTCAAGGTCAGATGGGGAGCATGTTGTCTTTTGTTTCTAATGGCTTATTCTTAACGAAAATTAATCTGTCATTTTGCTTTGCAGGTGGCGAAAGAGTTGAAAGTCATAAATCTTACGGGTTGCTATCGTTTAAAAGGTACTCCTGATCTCTCGGCCTGGCAAAGTTTGGAGATATTAATCCTTGCAAAATGTCGTTATCTGGAGCAAATTCACCCTTCTATTGGAGAAGTCAAGGGTCTCGTTTCTTTGGACTTTTCGAAATGTAAGAAACGCCGAGTGCTATCTGGAGAAATGGGCAAATTGGAAGAACTAAAGGAACTGAACATTTGCGGGACTGCTATAGAGGAAATTCCTCCATGTATAGGTTTCTTTGAAGAAGCTGGAGATACTTCACGCCTGTGGTTGCAAATCATTGGTTAGACTTCCTGACTCAATCAGCCATCTCATAAATTTGTCGACCCTTGAGTTAAGTAATTGCAAGAGTTTAGATGGAGTACAGTTCACATTTCATAAGCTTTCTCGTCTTGAAAAGCTTGATTTACACCACTGCTAGGAGCTTCAATCGCTGCCGGAAAGCATTAGTAAGCTTCCTTCTCTGCAACACCTGCTGTTAACCGATTGTTACCAACTTCGGCCATTGCCAGAGCTTCCTAGTTGTTTAACAGTTCTGGAAGTCACCTGTCAAAATCGCACATTGCCTCAGCTTTCTCACCTAATCCATCTGAAAGAGGTCAAGTTTCGGCATCACGAATTTCTGGAATCCATCCCAGAGCTTCCCTTGGGAATATTGAAGCTTTCTGTCTGCAACTGTGCTAAGTTGAAAGAGTTACCAAGTTTGTCAAGTTCGAAATCCTTGTCACAATTAGATATCCAATGGTGCAAGGTTCTGACAGAAATCAAAGGTCTGGAAGCATTGAAGTCCTTAGTACATCTGTGCACAAGGATGCAGAAAGTCATCCAAATTAGACGGCCTTCAACATGCAGAGTCCTTGAGATTCTTGGATATGAGTTGTTCCTTAATGAATGATGATCTATTTCAAGTTCAAGGCCTTGACGGATTGAAAAACTTGAAAGTTGTTAATATGCCTTGAACAGTTAATGGCTTAAGTTAAGGGCCTTGGACCAACATTAGGGTTTGAGGGGTAATACTATAAATATTG
The DNA here is from genome assembly GCA_028455895.1 of Rhodomyrtus tomentosa. Taxonomy (NCBI): domain Eukaryota; kingdom Viridiplantae; phylum Streptophyta; class Magnoliopsida; order Myrtales; family Myrtaceae; genus Rhodomyrtus; species Rhodomyrtus tomentosa. The sequence goes on from JAPCWY010000004.1 coordinate 43,126,751, forward strand.
CTCTTTTCTTAAATTGTATGATTGAGAAACTTAAGTGTGACTCTTTTTTAATCATTGATTCTCATGGTGGATTTTGCTTCTCCTCTCTCCCGTGATTTTTCCCGCAAGCTTTTTCACGTAAATCTTGATGTTCTGTTCTTCTTCTCTATCTTAATTTCCTTTCAGTTTTCGCATTGCCGTAACAAACTGGTATCAGAGCCAAAGATTCATCTGACGGCAAAAGAGAGACAAGAGAGAAAGGAGCAATTGACTACTCAAAGGAATTTCGTTGGTTCCGTGTTATCCGTGTGAGGATCAGTTTTTTTTTTTTTGTTTGGTTTGCTGTGAAGAATTTGCTTTTGATCACCAAGGAAATCGTTGAGTTTCCATTTGATTTTGGATGCTTCTCTACGTGGCCACGGAGAAAAAAAAAATCAACTTTCTGCAAGTTTTCATCAACTTTCACGTTTTGAAGTTTCATGGTTCAAGAAGATTCCACGTGCAGAACTAAAGGGAGGAAATATTCAATTTCCTATTTTGAAGTTTCTTGATTTTCGGTGCAGGAGATTCCACGTGTAGAACAAAAGATAAAGTAATCTTGAGTGCATCGGTTTTCTTCATCAACTTTCTGCGCAAATCTTCATCAATTTTCACGTGCAGCACTGTTTCCTCATCAAGCCGACAACTTAAGCTTCAATTTTCTCAGCTAAACAAATAGCAACACCCTTCTTTTTGCAGCCGCTTTGTGCCAATCCATGATTGATTAAAACACATGCCGCTGGTTTTGGTTTGTTCACTTTTATTGTTCGTGTCCGAGACCATTTAACTGTGGTCTTTTGGCGCAAACTTAGTGTTGTCCAGGGAGTTCGTGCGCGCTTCTTCGACTTGGAGTAAGTTATGGCTTCGAGTTCAGTAACGAAATTCGATATCGAAAAGTTGGATGGGAGCAGCAATTTCAACCTATGGTAGGTTCGTATGTTAGCCATGCGGCAATTTCAACCTATGGTAGGTTCGTATGTTAGCCATTCTTACACAGCAGGTTTGAATAAAACTTTATTTACTAAAGGGAAGAAATCGAACACGTCAGATGAAGCATGGGAAGAATTGGATGAGAAAGCTATTGTCCACTATTTAGTTGTGCCTCACAAACGAAGTTTTGCGGGAGGTACTAGATCAAAAAACAGCCGCAGGTTTATGGATGAAGTTGGAGAGTATTTTTCTGACAAAGTCTCTCACCAATCGATTGAGACTCAAGCGACGACTCTTCACTTTTCGTATGGCTGAAGGTACTTCTCTCAAATCCCATATTTCTGAGTTCAATGCTCTTATCGCTGAATTAAGAAGCATTGATGTTAAGATTGAAGATGAGGATCAAGTTCTCGTATTGCTAGTTTCACTACCTCTCTCTTATAAGAATTTTAGAGAGACCATGATTGTTAGTGGAGAAACTATTGATTTTGAAGATGTCAAGACTAGTCTGCCAAATAAGCAAAAACTCGATACAGAATTGACTTCTGATGGTAGTAATAATCATGGGGTTGGTTTAGTTGCTCAAGGAAGATCCATTGAGAGAAAAAATAGTGGCAGGAGCATGTCAAAATTTAAGCATAGGGATATGATTTGTAACTATTGGAAGTATCCAAGGCATATCAAGATAAATTGTCTAAAACTGAAGGCAAAGGAGCAAAGAGAAAATAATTCGAATCAACCAAATCATGAGAATGTCAATCGTCATAACAATCGCAACTATCAGAATAGACAGAATAGACGAAACGAAAATCCTGCTCAAGCTGATGTTGCTAAAGAAGAAGATGAAGATTGGCTATTGATTGCAAATAATAAAGATAAATTCTATAATAGTTGAATTCTTGACTCAGGCTGCTCATATCATATGTGTCCTCATCGAGATTAGTTCTCTACGTATAAAGAATATGATGGTGGAGTTATTCTCATGGGCAATAATGCTATATGCAAAGCTATTGGGATTGGCATTGTTAATATTAAGATGCATGATGGCATGATGATAACTTTAGATAATGTCAGACATGTGCCTGATTTGAGGAAAAATCTTTTCTCTTTGAGTACACTTGACGCCAATGGTTGTAGATTTACCGCTGATGGTGAAGTTCTGAAAATTATGAGAGGCTCACTTTTGTTGATGAAAGGACACAAAATTGGTACTTTGTATCAGTTGCAAGCCTCTACTGTTACTGGTTCAGCTGCGGTCTCTTCTGATATGACATGTTCGGATAATACACAATTATAACATATGAGACTAGGCCATATGAGTATTATAGAGATAGAGGAGCTAAGTAAAAGAGGTCTCTTGTGTGGTTAGAAAATTGGAAAACTGGATTTATGTGAATATTGTGTCTTTGAGAAACAGAAAAGAGTCAGTTTCAAAACAGGAATTCATAACACAAAGGGCGCTCTGGATCACATTCATTCTGATCTCTGGGGGCCTGCTAGAGTCCCATCGAAAGGCCTTGGTTCTAAGTATGTATTCACTTTTATTGATGATTTTTCAAGAAAAGTTTGGGTATTTTTTTCTAAAGGCAAAAGGTGATGTTTTCGTTACATTCAAGCAATGGAAAACATTAATTGAGAAACAGACCAGTAAGAAAATCAAACGGCTGAGAACAAATAATGGGCTAGAATTTTATGGATGCGAATTTAATGAGTTTTGCAAGAACGAAGGAATTGTGAGGCATCATACTACAGTGTATGCACCGCAGCAGAATGATATTGCAGAATGTATGAACAGAACCCTATTAGAAAGAACAAGGTGCATGTTGTCTAACGCTGGTTTGGGCAAAAAATTCTGGGCTGAAGCAGTCAATACTGCTTGTTGGTTAATAAATCGTTTTCCTTGCATACCTATTGAAAACAAGACACCTGATGAGGTATGGTCAGGTAAACATGTTGATTATTCTTCTCTTCGAGTTTTTGGATGTCCAGCATATGCACATGTTAGTGAAGGAAAACTAGAGCCTAGAGTGAAAAAAATGTATTTTTCTTGGTTATGCTTATGATGTAAAAGGTTATAGGCTTTGGTGTTCTGATTTATCTAAGATTATAATGAGCAAAGATGTTACTTTTGATGAGTCTGCCATGCTTCATCCTGCCAAGAAATCATGAGATACTTGCCAAGAAAATCTGAAAAATGCACCAAAGAAGGTGGAGTTTGAAGTATCTTCTTCACAACCAGTTCAGTCAGTGACTGATAATAGTGAGATTGAAAAATCTGAAGAAGAGAATTATTCCATAGCCAAAGATAGACTGAGAAGAACAGTGTAACCTCCACAGATGTATGGATACTTAGATTTTGTTACTTATGCTCTTTCGATTGCAGAGTCGATAGAATATGCTAAGCCTAAAACGTACAAGAAAGCTATTTCTTCAAAAGATTCAGCTAATTGGTTAGTTGCTATGAATGAGAAGATGAAATATCTTGAAAAGAATCAAACTTGGAAGCTTGTCAAACCACTAAAAGAAAAGAAGATTGTGGGTTGCAAGTGGGTTTTCTAAAGAAAGAAAGGTATCCCCGGAGTTGAAGACATTAGATTTAAAGCACGTCCAGTCGCTAAGGACTATACTCAGATTGAGAGAATTGATTTTAATGATGTGTTTTCACCTAGCGTTAAACACAGCTCTATTCGGGTCTTTCTTGCGTTAATTGCTATGTAAGATTTAGAGTTGGAACAACTCGATGTGAAAACAGCTTTCTTGCATGGTGAACTTAAAGAGAAAATCTATATGGGTCAACCTGAGGGTTTTCAATTTGAAGGTAAAGAAGATCATGTATATTTATTGAAAAGATCTATTTATGGCTTAAAGCAATCAACTAAACAGTGATATAAAAGATTTGATTCTTTTATGGCGCAATTTGGCTATTCTAGAAGCAAATATGATAGTTGTGTATATCTGTGCAAACTTCCAAATGGATCTGATATTTAACTGATGTTATATGTTGATGACATGTTGATTGCAGTAAAAGATAAATTTGACATACAGAATTCGAAGGTACAATCGAGCGCTGAATTTATACGAAGGATTTAGGTTCTGTGAAGAAAATTCTTGGCATGAAAATTCAGCGAGATCGAAAAAAGAAAGAAAGGAAAATTGTATCTTTCCCAGAAAAGCTACATTGAGAAGGTGTTAGATCGTTTTGGCATGAAAGATGCCAAACCAGTGAGTACTCCTCTTGCTACTCACTTTCGATTATGAGCTGATTTACGTACACATGCAGATGATGAAATAAAATATATGTCACATATTCCATATTCTAGTGCAGTTGGTAGAATTATATATATTACGGTTTGCGCTCGACTTGACATATCACATGCTGTTAGCGTGGTAAGTAGATATTTATCATGCCCAGGTAAAATTCATTGGCAAGCAGTGAAGTGAATTTTGAGATATTTGAAAGGTATTTCAAATTATGGTTTAGAGTTTGGGAAAACTTGTGAAACTATCACCGGATATATTGACTCTGATTATGCTGGTGACCTTGATAAAAGGAGGTCTTTGACAGGGTACATCATTACTGTTGGGGATTGTGCAGTCAGTTGGAAAGCTTTTTTACAGCATAAAATTGCTTTGTCTACTACAAAGGCAGAATATATGGCTATTACAGAGTCAATCAAAGAATTTATATGGTTAAGAGTCTTATTTGGAGAGCTCAGTGTGGATGATGATGTAACTGTTGTGCATTGTGATAGTCAGAGTGCTATACATCTTACTAAAGATCAAATGTATCATGAGAGAACAAAGTACATTGATGTGCGGTATCATTATATTCGAGACATTCTTGCTAATGACTATATTAAGGTCTTGAAGATTGGTACAGAAAACAATCTAGCCGATATGTTGACAAAGTCATTGCCATTTACTAAATTCAAGCATTGCTTGGATTTGGTTAATATTTGCACCAACTAAGTTTTATGCTGGTGGGAGGAGAAGATTGAGTTAATACTTATGTCTACCGGGGAATTCAAGTCAAAGTGGAGATTTGTTATGCCTTGAATAGTTAAGGGCTTAAGTTAAGGGCCTTGGGCCAATATTAGGATTTGAAGGGTAATACTATAAATATTATTTTTTTTCTCAAAGCGTCTGATTGAAAAGCTTATGTGCCTCTTTTGTAATCTCTGATTCTCATAGTGGATTTTACTTCTTCTCTCTCTTGTGATTTTTCCCACATGGGTTTTCACGTAAATCTTGGTATTCCGTTCTTATTCTCCATCTCAATTTCCTTTTAGTTTCCGCATTGTCGTAACAAACGTGCTGGATACAAGTTGGTGTCACTACCTTATAAGACCAGACCTTTCGCAATTCATACATCTGGAGCAATTAAGGGCTCGAGGCTGCCAGAATCTGGTCGAAATTAAAGGCCTTGAGAGAATGAAGAACTTGGAAACGTTGGATATCGGCAAGTGCGCATCCATTGAAACGTTAGCAGACCTCTCGAGCCCTGGGTAACCTAAGAGTTTTGGATATTGTATTTTGTGAGAAGCTCGGTGATGTTCAGGCCCTGGAGAAAGTACATGTGTGGAAGGACGATTAAGATGAGGGATTCAACTGCAAGGTCTCAGCAAATTGTCCACATCCTGCCGAAGTCCTTAGTACATCTAAGTGTAATTGGAAGCAACAAGTTATCCAAATTAGTCGGCCTTCAACAAGCAGAGTCCTTGAGATACTTGAATATCTTATCTTCCTTAATAAATGATGGTCTATTTCAAGTTCGAGGCCTTGACGGATTGAAAAACTTGAAAGTGCTGGGTATATGTGGCTGTGACTACCTTATAAGACCAGGCCTTTCGCAATTCATACATCTGGAGCAATTAATGGCTTGACGCTGCCAAAATCTGGTCGAAATTAAAGGCCTTGAGAGATTGAAAAACTTGGAAACATTGGATGTCATCGGGTGCGCATCCATTGAAACGTTGGATAACCTAAGAGTTTTGAACATTTATCGTTGTAAGAAGCTTGGTGATGTTCAGGTTCTGGAGAAAGTACGTGTGCAAAGATGATCAAATGAGGGATTGAACTGCAAGGCCTCAGCAAATTGTCCACATTTGTCGAATCTCGGGAGTCACTTTCGCATGAACTTGGGGAGATCGCAGAGGTCGTCGGCAACGATTCACGTCTCCTTGCGAAGGTGAATAAAGCAGGTGGCGCTGTTCATTGCCGAGATGTATTGCCAATGTCATCAGCATTTCCTTACTTGATTGGAGCTATTTTTTTCCCTTGATACGCTGGTATTTGTACTTTCATCTTTTAAGGAGTTCGAGTCGGAGACACGCTGGTGGTGGAAGTGGACACTAGTGCTTCAGGGGAAAAAGTCGGACAAGTTTTCCGTAGGTGATGGATTTCTGAAGTTGTAATTAAATTTCAGATACCCTGCACACTTGTAAACATCATCTAACTAGCTAGTAAGTTGCCAAGATTCGCAGGAATTTCTTTTTAGCTTACCAACACCCCAATACTAAAATGATCTCGCCAATACCATATAAATTAGTTTAGTCACCAATTTATCAAATTTGATAAGTGTAGCCCTAAAATATAAAAATCGAAAGAAAAAGAATGAAAAGTTGGATATTAGTTAAGAAAAGTTGCAAAGACGCAACAAATGTGTTTAAATTTGCATTCCTATTCAAAGATCTTATTTTCATTAACTGAACATATTTTCAAGAGAACAAAAACTCGAAAGAAAAAGAATCTCGGTTCCCTTAGCGTTGAAAACGAATACAACGATAATTTTCGTGAACCAAAAGGCCCCTTACAACCCAAATTCGAGTTTTCTAGTTCTTTTCTTTAAGGGTTAATACTGCGAAAAACCTCAAATTAGTACAAATGTGACAAATTTATCTCAAATTATTTTTTTGACACCAAAAACCTCAAACTGGTATATTTCTGATAAATTTACCCCAAACTATTTTTTTGACCACCAAAAACCCTAAATGATATAACTATGACAAATTTAGCCCAAAATATTTTTTTATCATAAAAAATCATAAACTGGTAAACATATGACAAATTTACCTTCTGTTAATTTTCGTTAAATTGAGTTAATACCACAAAAAATTTCAAATTGATACATATATAGCAAACATAGGGTAATTTGTACACCTGACAATTGCCACATGTCATTTAATTCAGTAATTTGACGTTAAAATTTAACGAAAATTAACGGAGAGTAAATTTGTATGGTTGTACCAGTTTAGGGTAAATTTGTTACAAATGTACCACTTTAGGATTTGTCATTGTTAAAAAAATATTTTAGGGTAAAATTATTACAAGTGTACCGGTTTGGAATTTATGGTGATATTAACCCTTTCTGTAATTTATACTTTTCATATTAATCCAAAATGCTTAGTATCCAAATGTTTAAGCTTTCTGATGAAAGAGGGGAGGAAAAGGTCCATAAACTTTTTATTTTTATCTCCTTTCCCTTACATTAAATAATTAGGTCGAGATTAATCATTCTCCGCTTAATATATATTTTTTAATATGTCGTCATTTTTCACCCAAATTTTTCATTTTCAATATCCTCTATTGAACTTAGGCCAAATTCCATATAGAAATGTCCTCATTTTCTCAAATAAAAACATGTAGTAAATATTATTTTAAATAAGATCTGAAGTGATAAAGACTATTTCAAATCGGAGTTTGGCCTCACGGGCTAGCTAAATATCCGGTAATTCGAGGGTATTTTCGTTCGAAGACTATTCTAACTTAAATTTTAGTTAAATTATATGAAACGTTAAAAAAACTAAAAGATTTGAAAAAATATATACACGTGTGACCGCCGCCTCATCGCCGGTGGGACAGTGGCGATGGCTAACAACCCTCGACAGAACCGGAAGAGGACCACGACCTTTTCCCTGATCTAGGCAAGGATTGTTGGCCTTTACCGAGGTGCCTACCACCCCACCGATGATGGGGCAGTAGGGGGACAGGCGTAGAGTTGGTTTCTCCTTTTTTAAGTTTCAGCCAATATAAAAAGAAAGAAAAAGGAAAAAGAAATAAAGTAAATGACGAAGATGCCCTTAACCAGCTAGTGAGATCAAACCTCTTTTGAAAATTGACATGATCACTTTAAGCCCTTATTTGAAATAATGTTCACTTCAAGCCCTTATTTAAAACAATGTCCAGTTCAGATCTTTCTTTGAAAAAATGAGAACATCGGGCTCTTATTTGGAATTTTTCCTTGAATGAAGGTTTTTTTAGATTTGTTTTCACATTTTACGTTTTGCTTAAATTAAATCTTGTGGCCAACAGATTTAGAAGTTTTTATTTTATTAAATTCGAAGTAGTTGAAATTTTTATAAAAGAATGCAAAATGTTACATGCCTCGAGGTACGCAAGTTTTTCATTATTTCATAAAACTTAAATAATATGTAAATTTCCTCTTATGTAAGACTCGGAAACATAAGAATGTGGGTCATGCTCAATTGTAATAAAGCATTGTAATATTTGAAACGACCAATAAATATATGTAAGTAAAACAAACAAAAGTTGGTAACCTAAAATTACATGGTACGAGAATTAGTTGCTAAGTAATTCTAACTAAAACCAGAAATTGGATGTAAGACTTGGTTACTTAAGCTCACTATATTAAAAATAGAAGAATTTACTCTGAATTTTAAAATTACTATAATGAAATAAAGATCCACATATTTGGACGTGCCACAAGCATATATGTACATGCACACACCATATACTTTCAAAAAGACACGTGTGATAAATTTATCCAAATTATTTGTTTTATGATAAAAAAATCTAAAATGGTACATTTATGATAAATTTACATCAAACTAATTTTTTGACTACTAAAAATTTCAAACTAATACATTTATAACAAATTTACCCTTTATTAATTTTCGTTAAATTATATTAATACTTGCTGGAATGCCACTGCAGCTTGCTGGGCCTCGCAAGATATTGGAGTTCATGGATTGGGGAGACCACGATGCATTAGGAGCCTTTGTCAAGATGGGATCTATAGGTATATGGTTAGGGAATTTGAGTTATTTTAAATGACATACGCCCGTTAAAAGATTAGGCAATCATACTATGGATAAATGTATAAAAACATTGACCACTTCTCTCATTCGTCATTGGCTGACAAAATTGTTATTTTGCTAATGCTTGCAGAAGAATCTAAAGAACGCAAATATACTCGCTGTGGGACCTCCAAGTTTCTTTCTGACATCAGACCCCATTCAAGAATTTGCCACATGAAATTAGTGCATACTTTCAACTTTAGACATTCTGTTTTCTCTTTCTTTCTTTTTTCAGTTCTTGAAGGGTTGAAATGTTTTTAAAATCTCCTTACCAAAAAAAAAAATGTTTTAAAATCTGTGATAGTGAGAGGGCTCACGTATCGATCGCATATGCTTTGAAGGACTTTGCATTTGATGCATTTGATGCATTAGATGTTAAATTTCTATTCCACCTTTGATCCACAGCATTCTAGCATTAGCTTATATTGTCTTTTAGAATACTTGATTGGGCAAAAATCTTGTATAAAATTACCTAAAAAAACTGTGAAATTTTGTCGATTTAATGCTTGTATATTCTTTCCATTCTCATCCATCGCATAACATTTTGTCTGCAGAGTTGCATCCAGTGTTTTAGCAGAGTTTGGGACTAATGTTTTGACTCTATCTAATTAACATGGCTCTTTTTCTCCAGGATTTACTGATCTTACCTTATGCTTCGTGAATAACTTGCAGGAATGAAGTCAAGAACACATCAGGAATGTGGTAAGAATCAATCGTGACGTGTGAACTGCCAACCAATCACAATTAGCTGTTTGACATATCGAATTCTAAAAAATGTTTGTAGGGATTTCTTGAGCGGTAAACAGCAATATACAAGATGTTGCACGAAATGTATGACACTATTGCTCTGCCCTAATGAATCTAGAAAGCTCGGCCAGTGAACTACCATTCCAAGGTAAAGATTACTATTACATCAAAATACGGTTACGTGAATTAATTTCAGCTTTCACATACACATATTGAAATCGTTTTTCTCCTGTTCGGTACATAATTCAATTCAGTCCTTCCCCTTCACTATTTTAAAAGTCTGTCATGAGCCGTTGTACAACCATATCCTCTCCCTCATCCACTGCTCGCTAGGGGTGTCCATACCGAACAAGAGACCCGGCCCGAAACAAGATTTCCTGCCTTTTTTGTTTGGGTATGTGATTATAAAAATCATATAGTAATGTGTTTGTGTTTCTTGTTCGGGTATTGTTTGGGTGATTACTGGAATACCCGAACAAGCAATACAAGCACGCTACTTTACCAAATCTTAAGGTGTGTTTGTTTTGAGAAAAGTATTTTCAGAGAAATTATTTTCTGTACTTTGCTCCGTTTGGTTCCCGAAAAATAATTTAGTCAACGGAAAGTGCTTTCCGGTCAACAAAGATTTTATTCATTAAATATGAAAGTGAATTCCGTAAATAAAAATGTGAAAACACTTTCTCAAATTTGAGTCTTTCACTTTCTTTGAAAACGGGGCTGGGCCGATCCCGAGAATCAACCCTGGGTTCGAGATTGATGACCGGGGTCGGGGCCGAAGATTGGACCCAAGGATCGGGATTCGGGGCAGGGACCGAAGCAGGGCCGGGGCCAGGGCCGAGACTGAGGTCGGGACCGAGGCCAGATATTGAGGCCCGCGCCGGGACCCGAGATCGGGCCCGGGGCCGAGGCTGGAGACTAGGGCCAGATATCGGGGCCCGAGAGCCGAGACTTGAGATTGGGGCCGGAGACCAAGGCCGGAACCGGGACAAGGGCCGGGGCCAAGACCGGGGCCGAGGCTGAGACCAAGGCCGGGGAGGAGACCGAGATCGGGGCAGGGGCCAAGGCCGGAGACGAGGCAGAGACCGAGACAGGGGCCGGGGCTAAGACCGGGGCCGGAGATAGGAATCGGGACCCGGGCCGGAGAACGGGGCCCTAGCCGGGACCGAAGCCGGGCTGGATTAACGTAAATCATTTAGCCTCCAACATGCTTCTCCATAATTCAACATGGTTCTCCATAATTCTAACTTAGCGTTAACCCTAGCCATAAATTTATCAATAAGTACAGTATCGTTTGCAAATAACATACATCACGGCACCTCATCTTGAATATATTTTGTTAGCTCATCCAGAATCAGGACAAAAAGATAAGGCTTAAAGCAGAACCTTGGTGTATGACATTTAACAAAAAATAATAGCATGCCGTTGTTTAGACATAATTGGATTGATATCTTGTGTGATTCTGTTTGCATATGATTTGGGAAAATGAGAAAATAAACAGGTGTTATTTTTAAACTTTGACGATTACATTAGTTTGATTTTGAGTATGCCATTTCCTTAATCTAAATCTGTCTATTTCTTTCTTTGCTTGTTCCTGTCGAATACTTAGATGGGCCGTATTAGTTGCTGCAGATGATGGATTGGATCAAGCACGCGCTTACAATTCTACTTAGCTGAAGGAGCAAATAGGTTGTACTCCGTTTTCTAGTTTGGTCTAGTACTAAAGTAGTAACCTTTTCTGGGTTGTGGTCAAAATAAGTAGCAGAATCATCTTTCAGCAACTCGAATAAACTTCATTATTTGCTTGTGCATGTCAATCACTTTTTTTTTTTTGGTCAAATCATTTCAAGCACTTGGTTTTGGGTCTTTTGACCATTTTCGATTGGGGAGGGCTTAGAAAAACTTGAAAATCTCGAGTTAAATAAGAAAACATAATGGATACTTAAGTTTTGAATTATGAATTTAATGCAGAGTTATCAAATTCGACTATGGAGCCGAACTGGGTATCTGTTGAAGTTCTGCTATGGTTACTTAGTAAAAGTCTCGAATTTATTTTCAGGTTGTCGAGAGTGGGGGGAAGAACATAGAGATTGCTAGGATGACAAGGGAGCATGGCCTACGATAACTCAAAGAAAGCTAAAATTGATGCCGCTGTTGCTGAAATCGAGGAGAAAGCAGCTGCAGAGGCTACAAAGAAGGCCCCTCCTAAGGAAACTTGATCATCTGCCATATCGTAAGTCAGCTCCGACAACATCACTGCAGCACCTTTATAGATTTGCCAAAACGGGCCCACAAATCCGGCAAAAAATGAAGCTACAACATTTTTGTAGCCTTTGTTATTTGATATGTAATTTTGGTGCGCATAAAAATTTTAGATATGGATGAAGTTGGCCACTTGTATGATTGTAGGTTAATTTTCATTTTCATTTGCAGCTTAATAAATTGAGAAGCACATTATATTACTTTTGGGGCCTTACAAAAATAAAAATCTCTCTAACCGCGCAATGGAGAAAAAAACTTTGATAGAGGAAGGATGGGAAGCAAAAAGTCTGCATTGTATATAAGAAAATCTTCAGGAAATCCGAACCGACCCGGAGTGACCCGAATCGACCTGATTTTTCGGGTCATGTTCCATTCGATCTTGTTTCGGGTCGGTTCAAGTTTGGTTGATGGTGTATCGGGTCGGTTCGAGACTTCGAGTATCATACAGACCCGACCCGATCCGTTGACAGCCCCTAGCTCGCTGTTGGTGGAGCGGGTCGTTACTCTATCAGCTTGCATTCTAAGTGTAAAGGCTAGGCAGACGAAACTTCAGGCGGACGATGCGGTGGACTTACTGAGTGATGGAGGGTGCTTTATGCTTTTGACTTTTACCTTTTCACTCTTGAGCAGCCTGAGGCAATCGGCATGTTTCCCACTGACACGGAAAAAGACAAGGTTCATGGGCCATGGAGATGCGGAAATTTGCTACTTCTCTTCTAGTCAACACTCAACAGAGCGCGTCTCGAAGAGAAGTAAACAAAGAAATTGTAGAAACTGCGTGTAGCATAGAGGTTAGCAGTTGATCGAAGCATTTTGGACATCTTTTTTATGAACTTTCTCCATCTTTTCCTCTTGATCAACGTGCATCTCAAAGTAGAATTTGCGAAGAAAAACTCAGCTGCGCGATGTCTTCTTCTTGACATTTTGTTCTTTCATTCTAACAGAGAGACTCCGTTCAAGAGTTTTTGAAGGAGTAAGCATGGAACGTCTCGCATCCAATTTGTTCCAGAACTGCAAAACCAGCAAATGTCCAAAAGCAGATGATGCTGGTGCCTCTGATTCGCCCCTCCTTTCAACGGGAAGTAACAACTACGACGTGTTCTTGAGCTTCAGCGGGACGGATACTCGCAAAACCTTCGTGGATCACCTCTACAACAGCCTTGTCGGTGCTGGAATCTGTGCGTTCAGAGACGACGATGAGCTTCGCAAAGGTGAGGACATCGGCACCACCCTTCTCCAGGCCATTAAGAACAGTAAGATCTCCATCCCGGTTCTCTCTCGGAACTACGCCTCGAGCAAATGGTGCCTTCAAGAGCTCGTTCAAATGATTGAATGCATGAAGAGCGCAGGGCACGTTGTCTTGCCCATATTTTATCGGGTTGAACCGACCCATGTGCGACACCAGAAAGGAAGCTTTGGAGAGGCTTTCTCCCATTTAAGTGGGAAGTATTCTGAGGAAGATGTTGCCAAATGGAAACAGGCACTCGAAGAAGTGACTTCCTTAAAGGGATGGGAATCGGAGAGAACTGCTGACGGGTACTTCATTTTCTATGGAAGCCTTATTTAATTTCTTTCAACAGGATCTTGCTAGTAGAGGAGGCCATTCTTTCCTGTGTTTCCCAACTTGTGATTGCTTGTTTTACTCTTATGTTCTCTAATGTGGTAATGATGAGACGTACCAGGATATGATTGTTCTTCTAATTCATTTTAGCTCGAATGCTTTATAAACAGCCACGAGGGAGAATTGGTGAAAATGGTCGTCAATACAGTTTTGAGCAAGTTAAAAGAGGCCTTTCAGCTGGTTGTTACAGAAAAACTTGTCGGAATTGATAATGCTGTGGCGGATATTCTGAGATTGCTGGATGATAACCCCGGTGCTACCCAAATTGTCGGCATCTATGGAATGGGAGGTATTGGTAAGACAACTTTAGCCAAGGTCGTCTACAATAAGCTCTCCTACCAATTTCCATATCGCAGTTTCATTGCAGATATTCGAGAATCCTCGCAGCGCAAGGGCATTTCATATTTGCAGAATCAATTAATACGTGATATACTGGAAACAAAGGATGAAGTGCCGAACGAGGATGCAGGAATTAGGATGATGGAATCTAGGTTTAAGCATAAGAAAGTCCTAGTTCTTCTAGATGATGTGGATGACCATCATCAACTAGAAGCTTTAATGGGGAATCGCGATTGGTTTGAGAGGGGAAGTAAGATAATCATTACCACGAGAATAAAGTCTGTTCTTGGTAACGCTAAAGTGAACTGCCAATACGAACTCGATGAAATTGCTAAGGATCAATCTTTGATCTTGTTTAGTCGACATGCTTTTCGGAGGGACTCTCCTCCATATGAATTTAAGTCTCTATCTCGTGATGTCGTATCCACTACCGGAGGGCTTCCCTTATCTATTGAGATTATAGGTTCGTTTCTGTGTGGGAAAAAACGATCATTTTGGCTAGACGCATTGAAAAGGTTGAAAAAAGTACCGCATGAAAAAGTGCAAGAGAAGCTAAGGATAAGTTATGATGCATTGAACCATGAGGAACAACAGATATTTTTGGATATTGCTTGTTTCTTCATTGGAATTGATTTAAGAATCGCATCCTACATGTGGGATGCTTGTGATTTTTATCCGAGCGTGGGGATCGAAACGTTGAGGCTTATGTCGCTAATAAAAATTGGAGATAATCATGAGTTGAAAATGCATGACCAATTGAGAGACCTCGGCAGGGAAATTGTTCGTAAAGAAGATTACAATGCGCCTATGAATCGAAGTAGGTTGTGGGTCCATGAGGAAGCCTTGGAAGTAGTTCAGAGAAATGAGGTAATTGTTAACTCTATTGTTGTTCTACTCTGTCTTTACATGAATTCTCTCAATTGGAATTAATGTTAGACCTCACAGCCGAGATTATTCTCCTTTTATTATTTCCTTAATGTGATTAGGATGAAATGTATGTTCTTACCATCTATACATGACAGATATTTCTTGTCGAGTTAAGGAAAGAAAACTTTTGGGTTTAAGCAATAGACTCCCTACTCGTTGGTGGTTAGTTATGCACTTGGTGTTAGTAGCAATTCATTCTAAGTCGTTATTCGAGCCATCATGACCTATTGCGCTGGTTCAATGTAAAATATGTTTCGCAGTGACTTCAGAGGGGGAGATTACATGATATTCTTCATTAACCAAAAAAATAAAAGGAATAATAACACAATTAGCCCCTGAATTTTGGTTTAGTGTGCAATATAGTTTGTAAACTTTAATTTACTCACTGCGGTCGACGAATTTTGGCCTAATGTTCCATATGGTCCCTGAACTTTAGTGCATGTTCAATTTAGTTCCTAAATTATATAAAAATGTTCAGTGTTGTACTTCCATTAATTCTAGTTCAGGTACAAGATGAAAATTTTCATATAGTTCAGAAACTAAATAAATTATGTACCAAAAATCCAAGGACCACATTGAGTAAATTAAAAGCTCAGGGACGATGTTACACACTAAAGTCTAGTGACTAGATTGAAAATTTTAAAATTCAGGAACCACGTTGCACATTAGACCAAAGTTGAGGGAGTAATTGTGTCATTTACTCAAAAGCATACTCACTTGCATGATAAAATCTGGTCTGACCTAAGAAACAACTTCACCACTGTAGAACCAACGCAAACAGCCTCCTGTTAGCTGATTTGGTGCGACATATGTGCAGGGAATTGAAAAACATCACGTTCGAGCCCTTCGTCTCGACAAATCCGACTCAGGCAATGAATTCACAACTGAACAATTTAAAGCACTACCGAACTTAAGGTTCCTTCAAATGTGGGATCCTAAACTGATTGGAGATTCCAAAAGCTTGCCTCCTGAGTTGCAATGGCTTAAGTGGAGCATTTGTCCTGTACCCGCGGATACTAGTTTTCATCTAGAGAAATTAGTCATTCTTGATTTATCATACAGTGTTATTTCAGGACTTTGGGAAGGTTGGAGTCATCTCAAGGTCAGATGGGAAGCACGTCCTCTTTTTTTTCTTTTTTTCTTTTTCTAATGGCTTACTCTTAGCGAAAATTAATCTGTCATTTTGTTTTGCAGGCGGCGAAGGACCTGAAAGTTCTAAATCTTACATGTTGCTATCGTTTAAAAGTTACTCCTGACCTCTCACCCTGGCAAAGTTTGGAGATATTAGTCCTTGCAAAATGTCTTCATCTGGTGCAAATTCACCCTTCTATTGGAGAACTGAAAGGTCTCGTTTCTTTGGACTTTTCGGGATGTGAGAAACTGGAGGTCCTACCTGGAGAAATGGGCAAATTGGAAGAACTAAAGGAACTGAATATACGCAGGACTGCCATAAAGGAAATTCCTCCATGTATAGGTTCTTTGAAGAAGCTGGAGATACTTCACGCCCATGGTTGCAAATCATTGGTTGGACTTCCCTACTCAATCAGCCATCTCGTAAATTTGTTGACCCTTGACTTAAGTAATTGCGTCAGTTTAGATGGAGTACAATTCACATTTGATAAACTTTCTCGTCTTGAAAAGCTTGACTTACGCCGCTGCAGGAAGCTTCAATCGCTGCCGGAAAGCATTAGTAGGCTTCCTTCTCTGCAACACCTTCTGTTAACTGATTGTTACCAACTTCAGTCACTGCCAGTGCTTCCTAGCTGTTTGACAGTTCTGAAAGTCACCTGTCAAAGCCGCACATTGCCTCAGCTTTCTCACATAATCCATCTAAAAAAGCTCAAGGTTCGGCAATGCAAATTTCTGGAATCCATCCCAGAGCTTCCCTTGGGAATATTGAATCTTTCTGTCTTCAGCTGTTTTAAGTTGAAAGAGTTGCCAAGTTTGTCAAGTTTGAAATCCTTGTCACAATTAGATATCCAATGGTGCAAGAAGCTGACAGAAATTAAAGGTCTGAGAGCATTGAAGTCCTTAGTACATCTAAGTGTGATTGGAAGCAACAAGTTATCCAAATTAGACGGCCTCCAACATGCAGTGTCCTTGCGATACTTGGATATGAGATACTCCTTAATGAATGATGATCTACTTCAAATTCGAGGCCTTGAAGGATTAAAAAACTTGAAGGTGCTGGATATAAGTTTCTGTGATTACCTTATAAGACCAGACCTTTCGCAATTCACACATCTGAAGCAATTAAGGGCTCACAGCTGCCTCAATCTGGTCGAAATTAAAGGCCTTGAGAGATTGAAAAACTTGGAAACATTGGATATTGCCATGTGCATATCCATAGAAACGTTACCAGACCTCTCGTGCCTGGATAGCCTAAGAGTTTTGGAGATTGCTTTATGTAAGAAGCTTGGTGATGTTCAGATCCCGAAGAAAGTGAAGAAGAGAAGATGAGGGACTCAACTGCAAGGCCTCAGCAAATTGTCCACATCTGCCGAATCTCTCGAGTCACTTCAAATAAAAACTTGGGGAGATCGCAGGGCTCGTCGGGAACGACTCATGTCTCCTTCTGAAGGTGAATAAAGCAGGTCACACTGTTCATCGCCGAGATGTATTGCCAGTTTCATCGGCATTTCCTACTTGATTGGAGGGGTTTTTTTTTTTTTTTTTTTTCCTGATACGCTGATATTTGTACTTTCGTCTTTTAAGGAGTAGAAGGAATGGATACGCTGGTCGTGGAAGGGGAAAAATCGGACAAGTTTTCCGTAGGTTAGGTGATGGATTTATAAAGTTGTAATTAAATTTCAAATACTGTGCACACTTGTACGTAATCGTATCATCTAACCAGCTAGTAAGTTGCTAAGATTCGTAGGAATTTTTTGAATATTAGTTAAGAAAAGGTGCAAAGACGCAACAAACGTGTTTAAATTTTCATTCCTATTCAAAAGTTTTTATTTTCATTAACTGAACATTTTTTCAAGATAACAAAAAATCGATAGAAATATAATTTCAGCTTCCTTTACGTGGAAAACCAATGCTGTACTAATTTTCGTGAACTAAAAGGCCCCTTTACAACTTAAATTCGGGTTTCCTAGTTCTTTTCCTTAATTTGTACTTTTCATAATAAGCCAAAATACTTAGTATCCAAATTTTTAAGGTTAATGCCCATAAACTTTTTTTCTTTTTTGTCTCCTTTCCCTTTCACAAAATAATTAGGTCGAATTTAATCATTCTCCACTTAATTTTTTTTTAAAATTTCACCTGAATTTTTCATTTTCAATATCTTCTATTGAACTTAGGCAAAATTCCAAATAGAAGTGATTTCATTTTATTAAATAAGGGCATGAAGTAGGTCTTATTTCAAATAGGAGCCTAAAATGACAATGAATATTTAAATGAGGGTTTGACCTTACTGGCCAGCTAAATTTCTAGTTGTTCAAGGTAATTTTTTTCCAAAGACTATTTTAACTTAAATTTTAGTTAAATTAGATGAAGCATTAAAAAATTAAAAGATTTGAAAAAATAAATACACGTGAGGCTGCCACCCCCATCACCAATGGGAAGACGGCGATGATCGTTGACCCAAATAGAACCAAGAGAGGGCCACGACCCTTTCCCCAAATATCTAGGCAAGCGTCACTAGCCCTCATCGAGGTGCTTGCCACGACCACCCCCCACCCGCCAGCGATGGGGCAACGGGAGCCACAGGTGGAGAATTGGGTTTTTCCTTTTTTTTAAGTTTCAGCCTTTTTTATTCGTTTCTAAAAATGTAAAAAGAAAGAAAACAAGAAAAGAGAAAGTAAAAGACAAAAACACCCTTAATCAGCCAGTAGCTCTTTTTGGTGACTGGCATGATCACTTTAGGTCCTTATTCGAAATAATGTCCACTTTAAATCCTTATTTGAAATAATGTACACTTCATATCCTTATTTAAGAAGATAATTACAAAGGACTCTTATTTGCAATTTTACCTTGAAAGTAGGTTTTTATTGATTCATTCTAACGTTTTACATTTTGTTTAAATTTAATCTTGTGGCCGACATAGTTAGAAGTTTTTGTTTTTGTTTTTTTCTAATCATAAATAACTTGAAATTTTCACAAAAGAGTGCAAAATGTTACATGCCCTGCGGTATAAAACTCAAATAATATCTAAATTTCCTTTGGTGTAAGAGTTGGAAACATAAGAGTGTGGGTCAGTGTTTCTACTAAAAATCACTCAATTGTATGAAAACGTTGTAACGTTGAATCGACCAATAAACATACTTAAGTAACTCGAATAAAAGTTGATGACCTAAAACTACAAGGTAACAGAACATGTTACTAAGTAACCTTGACTAAAACCATTAATTGGCGTCGCGACCTGTTTTTTCTTCGGGAAACGGCGGGCTAATGGATTACCAACCGGGCTCTCACTTTGAAATGTGGATCGCATGTCTTGCCAGACCCGGGCCAAATCGTGACGGGAGTAAATTTGGAGATTTTTCGACGTAAGAGTCGATCGGATTCGACCTTGGTGTGGTCTTGGTGGCATGTGTTACGTGTGCATGCATTTGGAGTCGCCACCGGTCTTTCTTGAAAGGTGGACCGGAAACTTCACTTTTCGATTGGGAAAGATCAATCAGTTCTGCAGAACCAGATATTTTGGATTTGAGGACTTGGATACAGGAAATTCCAAAAAAAAAAAAGTTCAGAAAAATCCAAAAGTTTTAGAAAATAGGAAATAACCATAATCAATTGGCCATGACTTATTTTGGGTCTTTCGAACCCCAGCCTTTCCAAAAATGACGATTTTACCCTTTTGGCAAATCATCTCCCAAAAAATTGAAGAAATTTAAAAAAATCTATAAAAAAAATCCAAAAATTAGGAAATGGCCACAATCAACTGGCCATGACCTATTTTGGATCTTTCGAACCCCGATCCTTCCAAAAATGACAATTTCGCTCTTTTGGCAAATCGTCTTCAAAAAATTGAAAAAATTCAGAAATTTTTTTAAAAAAATCCAAAAAATAGGAAATGACTACAATTAACTGGTCATGACCCATTTTGGATCTTTCAAACCCCAATCTTTCCAAAAATGATGATTTTGCCCTTTTTGGCAAATTGTCTCCCAAAAAATTGAAGAAATTTAGAAAATTCTCAAAACAAATTTCAAAAAATAGAAAATTGTCACAATCAACTAGCCTTGACCTATCTTGAGTCTTTCGAACTCCAATCTTTTCAAAATGACGATTTCACCCTTTTGGCAAATCGTTCCTCAAAAATTGAAGAGAATCAGAAAATTTCAAAAAATCCCGAAAAATAGGAAATGATCACAATCAACTGGTCAAGACCTATTTTGGGTATTTCGAATCCCGATCTTTTGAAAAATGATGATTTTACCCTTTTGGCAAGTTGTTTCCCAAAATTCTGAAAAAAAAAACCTTAAAAAATAGGAAAATAGCCACAATCGACTGGCCAAGATCTATATTGGGTGTTTCAACCTCCAATCATCCCAAAAAAATGATGATTTCTTCCTTTGGGCGAATCGTCTTCCAAAAATCATGAAAATTCAAGAAATTCCAAACAAAATTCCAAAAATAGAAAATGGTCATGATTAACTGGTCATGATCTATTTGGCTTAATTCGACACCCCAACCTTCTAAAAATGACAATTTCTCCCTTCAGACGAATCGTCCTCAAATATTCCTATTTTACCCCTAGTCATAAATTACACATTCCCTAAACTCTTAAGGTTATACTAGGAGGCCATTGATTTGAATTGATGTGTATTGATGTGGTTCATTTATACACTTGATTGCATTTCCCTTATATTGATTATGATTGATAAGACTAGTCTTTCAATCTGCATAAAACCCCTGAATCAAACTTACCTCACCCAAAATTGCGCCTGCATGAAATTTTAGTTGGGAAAATCACTCGCGTTAGGTACCGAAAGGGCGTTGGTAATGAGACCAACGTAAACAAGTCTCCGAACCCAAAATCTCTAGTTCCGTAGAACTAATCGATCTCTCCCAATCGATTAGTAAGGTTTTCGGTCCACCTTCTGAGAAGGACCGGTGGCGACTCCAAATGCATGCACATGTAGCACATGCCACCACAACCACACCAAGGTTGAATCCGATCGACTCTTATAGTCGAAAAATCTCTAAATTTACTCCCGTTGTGATTTGGTACGGGCTTGAGAGGGCCCGCGCTGAACAAGGCCCACGGTCCACATTTCAGAGTGGGGCCCCGATCGGCAATCCATTTGTGACATTCTGAATTCTGACATTATCTCGAAACTTATGAATAAATGAATATCTATCGATGTATTTCAATAAATCTCACTCAAAACTGATCTTTCTTGAGTCGATTAACCAAAAGGGAATGGCTAATTAGGATTTAAGTACGTGGACTAAAAAACTCGATTATGGATCAGCACTTTGACCATAAGGATTGCCGAAAGAATATTTTGGGCCATTAAATGGGCGATATAAGAATGGTTCTAGAATGATTTTCTAGCATTATGCAATTGGTTCACATGTGATTTTGTATGATCATAGTATGATTTGCAAATTAATCTAAATCGATTCCTAAAGATTGTGTCCTTTGGAATTAGTGATTGACCCTCACAATTACTTGACGACCAAAGTCGTCGTGGCTCAAATAACTCTTAAATGTGACTTTAATCACAGATCGATACGCATAACTCATAAGAGCCGTCCGTTAGTCTGAAATACGATGGAATACCAATTAACTGAATTTGGCCATAAATCGGATTTCGAGATCAGAGGCCGGACATTCAAGGGTTCCAACGTTAATAGATTGGACGTCACCTCATCGAGGGCAACTAAGATTAGGGTACAACCTATTGGAATTGAAAAAGTGAAATTTAGAATTGAGAAGTGAAAATTTTCCTTTTTGCCCCTCGAAAATTACTCATATTTCTAGAATTAAATAAGGGCATTTAGTTTTTAATCCTCCCCCTCTTTGCCAAAAACTAAGAGGATAAAAATGACTTGAGTGCTCTTGAATTATTGAAGAGAAAAATGACAAGGGAGAAGACTTAGTCAAACTCCAAAATCAACTCCCACCAACGAGTCATTCATTCATATTGTTCACCTCAGTCAAATAATCCCACGAACAACCCCACTTTCTCTTGTTCATGCAAATGGGATATCACACTCTCTCTCCCTTCCTCCCTCATTCGGCCAAATTCACTTCTCTATCACTATCTCGTTTTCATCTTTTCTCTCAAGCTCTCTCTTTCTCTTGGTTTGGCTTCGAAGAGACCGACGCCCCCCCTTCCTTCTCCTTCTTGCTTGTTTGGCCGAGGGACCTCAAAGCCGATGCCACCACCTCGCCGAACCACCGTCCGTCCGTCGCCATTAAACCACCATCGAGGGCAACCTAACCGTGAGCTTTAAGTAAAGTATCTTGGAGGACTTCTTAGCGTAACTTGTGGTAAATAACTCCTAGAGCCTAACTTAGTATGTGAGAAGGTTGGAAGATGATGTTAAAAGTGTTATTGATGAGTTTTCATGGATGTTTTCTTGATTGATTCATGGGGCGAACCTGTACTTGCCGAATCAAGTTGAATCGTAGACTCGTGTCACCTCCTTGGTCGGTTTTGCTTGCTCATTTGCTTGGTAAGTTACTCTTAAACATTACCTAGGACATTAGGCTACCAATAGACGTGTTTAATAGTGGGTTTGATGGTGATCAAAGGTAGTTTGAGGGTTGTGAATGTTGAGGATGAATTGTTTCTGAGTATTTCTTCTGACGATGCTTCTGACGCTGCTTCTGAACATTCCTTCTGACGCTACTTTTGAATATTTCTTTTGACGTTCCTTCTGACGCTGATTCTAAGCGTTCCTTCTGACGCTGTTTCTGAACATTCCTTCTGTCGTTCCTTCTGACGCTACTTCTGAACATTCCTTCCGACGCTGCTTCTGAGCGTTCCTTCTGATGCTGCTTCTGAACATTCCCTCGTACGTTCCTTCTGACACTGCTTCGGACGTTCCTTCTGACGCTGCTTCTGACGTTGATTCTGAGTGTTCCTTCTAACGCTGCTTCTGAACATTCCTTCTAACTTTCCTTTTAACAATACTTCTGAACGTTCCTTCTGATGCTATTTATGACGCTGCTTCTGAGCATTCCTTCTGACGTTGCTTCTGTCGCTGCTTCTGACGCTGCTTCTGACATTGCTTCTAAATGGTGCTTTTGATTGATGAATTGTGTGACTCGTTTTGATTGGCTATTTATTTATTGGGTTATAAATTTGTGTGCACATTATGCCTTGATGCGTTAGACGTGAGGTTTGAATATATCTTGAGGCGTTAGATGCAGGATTGACTTGAAGCATTCTAACGCGAGTCCTAGAATGACATTATGACCTGAGACGTACTAATGCGGGTATGAGGATTTCGTAAGCCTGAGGCGCTAAGGTGCGGGCCTGGCCTTTGAAAGTTGGAACCACAATGAATGTATCACTATCCTGTAAAATTACGAGATAGTGAGTGCCCAAGTACGGAAGCTTAGTATTGATTGAGTAATTGGACCCTTGAAATGCGATATTGTGTAGTGCCATATGCCATGACTTGTGCTAATGTATCAATTGCCTTGTATTTCTTCGGGTTGGACATTGTGTGTTTTAAATGTGTCTGGAGGTGCTAATGATCTAGTTTAGATTTTGGATTAGTTTACTGAGATTTATTCTCACCCCGTCGTGGGCTCAACTTTTTTAGACCCCAAACTTTAAGCATGCCACCAAAACGTTTTGGGGAGCCAATGGATATCAAGAAGTCGGTAACCGAGTATTCCGTAGGCCAAGGTAAGGCCTACATTATAAAAGGGGGGTATAGTATGGGTCGACGAAGGAGACGACGATTGGGAGTCGCATTATTTTGAGGCATGGTTCTATCGAGACGACGATGTGACATATGGACCCTTGAGGAGCTTCAATGTACCTCGGAGTGTTATTCCTAAATGGTACAGCGCTACACCCCCTGATGGCGAGATACTCAATTCGGAAGTCAAGTCAAAGGATAGCCAGCCGAAGCCCCCGAAGCCTATAGAGGATGTCGAAGTCGTGGAGCCCTCTGATGTAGATGAAGCACCTGTAGAACCCACAGAGTCCAAGTTGGAACAAGAGCTAGAGGAAGAGTTTAACGCTGAGTTGGAATCTAAGACCAAGCCAGAGATGAGTGCAGTTGAGTTTGATGCACCTACGGATACAGATTCCGACCTAGAGAAAGAAGCTCCCATGGACCTGGAGTCAGATGCTTCTGCAGAGTACGACCCTGTGACTAACAAGGACTACTCAGCCGACAGCGGGCCCGACCTTTAGGTATAGTTGTGGTACCTAACTTTTTGGGACATCCTTTAGGATATGAGTGTCGTGACTGGATTAAATGCATCCTTTTGACTAAATTCCTCATCCCTTTCAAACTCTACATTGTATCCCTGCTTTCAAACTCTACCTTGTATCCCTACTTATGACCAAGTTGTACAACTGGATTTATATCAAGTTGTGTATAAGTATTTTTATCATCCTCAGTCAGCTTGTGTTAAGTATTGTATGGAGTTATATATATCGATTCCGCATGTGTATTTAAATTCTTTCGCCTGTCGCCTGCCATTCGATCTTGGAATAGAATGAAGATAACGGCGCTAATGGGATGTTGGCATGCTCGTAAGAACGCAAGGCATGACACCATTAGCCCACCGTTTCCCGAAGAAAAAACGCGTCGCGATAATTGGATGTAAGAATTGTATATTTGAACGTTCAATACACACACCATATATGTTCAAAAATGGTTAATACCACAAAAAATCTCAAACTGGTATGTTTGTGATAAATTTACCCTCAGTTAATTTTGTTGAATGGTCTTGAGCTTCTCTCAGCCCAAAAGCTAAAGGTTGAAGCTTTTTCTTATACTTATGAACCAACCATCAGCCTCTTCCACAACAGATGTGGGACGACTCATATCTCTCCCGTGTGATTATTGGGTTCAGACTTGTTAGTAACCTGGGCTCTGATACTAGTTTGTTAGGTGATCTTGGGCCTCTCTCAATCCCAAAGCTAGCCAAAACGTTGAGAATTTTCCTCACACTTATAAACCAATTACCAGCCCCTTCTAGAACCGATGTGAGACAACCCTAACAAATTTATGTTAAATTGGATTAGTACCATGAAAAAAATTCAATTTGGCACACCTGTGACAAGCAAAAGGTAAAAATCAAATGGATACACCTATCAACTGTCACGTGTCATTCAACTCAATAGTTTGACGGTAAAATTTAATGATAACTACAGAAGTATAAATTTATCACAAGTATACTAATTTTGAGTTTTTGTGGTCAAAAAATTAGTTTTTGGTAAATTTGTAGCAGAAGTACTAATTTGAAATTTTTTTTGGTATTAATCATTGCAAAAATACATATATGGCCTTTTTTCATCTTAAAGTATCACAATTTAGGAGTCATTTAATTAACAAAAAAAATGAGAATTCTGACAACATATTTTCAAGAATATATTCATGGTAGAAAAAATTGGAAAATAATGGTCATTGCCAATAGAATTAGAAAAAAAAATCATTAGATCTAACGATATGTTTGACATCCAAAACCAGTAATTTCAACTTAAAATCCCATCCCCACAATTCTAATAAGCTAATTCTTATCATGATAGGGGTTAGTGAGAGAAAATCGATTAAATAATTTAATCAAATGGCACAACAAATCCAAATTGCATTATAATAGCATAAAGGCTCTTTGGCATAGCGTTATGACTTATACTCACAACAATAAAATGAGTGATCCTGCTCTATAGAGCACACGCAAGTGGAATTTATTGGGGAAAGAATAAGTTGGCTGTTAAGAAGTTCAGCCAAACTATTTGTACCTGTTTAGAGATAAGTGCTTTCAAAAAGTTCGTAGAAAAATACAGATACAATGACTAAGAATCGTCTTAGCTACTGTCTAAAGGGGAAAAACAAGCATTGAGCTCAAAATCTAGAAGAGGGGCTTCCCATGGAGAACGAAAATGCAAAAGAGCAATGCTTGCGGGAAGCCAGCTGATTCACTTCTTCCTCACAGGGGGATGGCCTGTTATTGCTCTCGCTGGTTGTTCAATCTCAAGTGATAAGAATGAAGATTGTACGAAGTGCGAAACTTAAGAGAGTCAAGTAAACTTTAGACATGACTTTTCACTAAGGGAACGTGGGATATGAGAAGTGGAGAAACGCCTCACATTTTTTTTAAATAATATTTTTATAATTTGTTGAATTTTTCATGTCCTTTCTTTTATTTCTTTTTCTTTAGTTTTTCCCCCAAGGCCAAAACAAGCTCATCGGCACTAGGTGAGGGGCGTGACGCTTACGCCAGACCCAAGAATTGACGGGAAAAACCTAAAGAGAAGAAAAGAAAAAAGCAATAACAATAATTAAAAAAAATTATATATTATAATATTATTATTTAAGTCATCACCAACCAACTAAATGGACTAACTAGCACAACAGATTCAAAAGTTTCAAGAATAAATTGGTAAAAAAATTAGAATTAAATTGACCCAATTATAATAGCTTGAATTTTCTTCTTTATAATTTTCCCTTTTACAAAGAAGACTTGAGTTATGTAAAGTGAAGAAACTCTCGCTTTTTAATAATGTTTTGCTTTTTCCTATGATGTGGCCTCTTTTGTTTCTACATCCCCTCTTCATCTTAGGATTAATTCATTAAAAATCCTAAACTAATATATCAGTATCACATTTGTCCATATATATATATATATCAAACCATGATACTTCTCGCATTCTGGAAACCGAGTTGCTTCATGCCTATGCCCTTTGTCTCCCGCATCCACTCTCCACCCTAGTGGGACCAGATCATTGCACTGCCAGCCTCTGTTACATCGACACGCTCCTTTAAATTTTTTTGCCTTGTCGAACACGGACACATGTCCAACACGACTGGATACGGTTGTCCTTTTTTTTTTTTTTCCTCCGGACACTAAAAATAGTGAAAAAAAAAACCCAATTTTTGACCTAATTTCTAACTTCTCCCTCTGGCGACCTTTGTTTTTTCATTTTTCTCAACTCTATGAATACTGTGGTTGGTAATAATTGTTTTTTCAGATGCTTCTGCAGAGTACGACCTTGTGACTAACAAGGACTACTCAGCCGACAGTGGGCCCGACCGTTAGGTATAGTTATGGTACCTAACTTTTTGGGACATCCTTTAGGATATGAGTGTCGTGACTGGACTAAATGCACCCTTTTGACTAAATTCATCGTCCCTTTCAAACTCTACCTTGTATCCCTGCTTATGACTAAGTTGTACAACTGGATTTATATCAAGTTGTGTATAAGTATTTTTATCATCCTCAGTCAGCTCGTGTTAAGTATTGTATGGAGTTATATATATCGATTCCGCATGTGTATTTAAATTCTTTCGCCCGTCGCCTGCCATTCGATCTTGGAATAGAATGAAGATAACGGCGCTAATGGAATGTTGGCGTGCTCGTAAGAACGCAAGGCATGACACCATTAGCCCGCCATTTCCCAAAGAAAAAACGCGTCGCGATAATTGGATGTAAGATTTGTATATTTGAACGTTCAATACACACACCATATATGTTCAAAAATGGTTAATACCACAAAAAAATATTAAACTGGTATGTTTGTAATAAATTACCCTCAGTTAATTTTGTTGGATGGTCTTGAGCCTTTCTCAGCCCAAAAGCTAAAGGTTGAAGCTTTTTCTCACACTTATGAACCAACCATCAGTCTCTTCCACAATAGATGTGGGACGACCCATATCTCTCCCGTGTGATTATTGGGTCCAGACTTGTTGGTAACCTGGGCTCTGATACTAGTTTGTTGGGTGATCTTGGGCCTCTCTCAATCCAAAAGCTAGCCAAAACGTTGAGAATTTCTCTCACACTTATAAACCAATCATCAGCCCCTTCTAGAATCGATGTGGGACAACCCTAACAAATTTATGTTAAATTGGATTCGTACCATGAAAAAAATTCAATTTGGCATACCTGTGACAAGCAAAAGGTAAAAATCAAATGGGTACACCTATCAACTGTCACGTGTCATTCAACTCAATAGTTTGACGGTAAAATTTAATGATAACTACGGAAGTATAAATTTGTCACAAGTATACTAATTTTGAGTTTTTGTGGTCAAAAAATTAGTTTTTGGTAAATTTGTAGCAGAAGTACCAATTTGAAATTTTTTTTGGTATTAATCATTGCAAAAATACATATATGGCCTTTTTTCATCTTAAAGTATCACAATTTAGGAGTCATTTAATTAACAAAAAAAATGAGAATTCTGACAACATATTTTCAAGAATATATTCATGGTAGAAAAAATTGGAAAATAATGGTCATTGCCAATAGAATTAGAAGAAAAATTTCATTAGATCTAACGATATGTTTGACATCCAAAACCAGTAATTTCAACTTAAAATCCCATCCCCACAATTCTAATAAGCTACTTCTTATCATGATAGGGGTTAGTGAGAGAAAATCGATTAAATAATTTAATCAAATGGCACAACAAATCCAAATTGCATTATAATAGCATAAAGGCTCTTTGGCATAGCGTTATGACTTATACTCACAACAATAAAATGTGTGATCCTGCTCTATAGAGCACACGGAAGTGGAATTTATTGGGGAAAGAATAAGTTGGCTGTTAAGAAGTTCAGCCAAACTATTTGTACCTGTTTAGAGATAAGTGCTTTCAAAAAGTTCGTAGAAAAATACAGATACAATGACTAAGAATCGTCTTAGCTACTGTCTAAAGGGGAAAAACAAGCATTGAGCTCAAAATCTAGAAGAGGGGCTTCCCATGGAGAACGAAAATGCAAAAGAGCAATGCTTGCGGGAAGCCAGCTGATTCACTTCTTCCTCACAGGGGGATGGCCTGTTATTGCTCTCGCTGGTTGTTCAATCTTCAAGTGAAAAGAATGAAGATTGTACGAAGTGTGAAACTTAAGAGAGTCGAGTAAACTTTAGACATGGCTTTTCACTAAGGGAACGTGGGATATGAGAAGTGGAGAAACGCCTCACATTTTTTTTTAAATAATATTTTTATAATTTGTTGAATTTTTCATATCCTTTCTTTTATTTCTTTTTCTTTAGTTTTTCCCCCAAGGCCAAAACAAGCTCATCGGCACTAGGTGAGGGGCGTGACGCTTACGCCAGACCCAAGAATTGGCGGGAAAAACCTAAAGAGAAGAAAAGAAAAAAGCAATAACAATAATTTAAAATATATATATATGTATATCATAATATTATTATTTAAATCATCACCAACCAACTAAATGGACTGAACTAGCACAGATTCAAAAGTTTCAAGAATAAATTGGCAAAAAAATTAGAATTGAATTGACCCAATTATAATAAATTGAATTTTCTTTTTTATAATTTTTCCTTTTACAAAGACGACTTGAGTTATGTAAAGTGAAGAAACTCTCGCTTTTTAATAATGTTTTGCTTTTTCCTATGATGTGGCCTCTTTTGTTTCTACATCCCCTCTTCATCTTAGGATTAATTCATTAAAAACTAATATATCAGTATCATATATATATATATATATCAAACCATGAGACTTCTTGCATTCTGGAAACCGAGTTGCTTCATGCCTATGCCCTTTGTCTCCCGCATCCACTCTCCACCCTAGTGGGACCAGATCATTGCACTGCCAGCCTCTGTTACATCGACACACTCCTTTAAATTTTTTTGCCTTGTCGAACACGGACACATGTCCAACACGGCTGGATACGGTTGTTCTTTTTTTTTTTTTGTTGCTCCGGACACTAAAAAATAGTGAAAAAAAAACCTAATTTCTAACTACTCCCTCTGGCGACCTTTGTTTTTTCATTTTTCTCGACTCTATGGATACTGTGGTTGGTAATAATTGAAATATTATGGTTCTGAAATCGTGTATATATAATATATAACGTGTCGAAATTCTTTATTTTTTTAGAATTATCATGTCGAAGTATCGTATCGTGTTGTGTCGCGAGTCGTATACTATGTTTGTGTAACATAGCTGACTGGTTGCATTCTAAGGAGCAAAGGCTGTGCAGACGAAACTTCAGGCGGATGATGGATGCTTCTAATGAAGCAATTGCTGAGTTGCCCCCAAAAAGTATTATAACGGATTGTCAGCGTGATTTGGGATGGAAAGATTTTCTGTCCGAACATTTATTGGGAAGTACTCTGAGTTTAATAGTCGAGAAAAATAAAATACGTGGTGCTATATGTTGATGGTGTACCACTGTACCTCCGTCTTCTGATTACATTGGTAGAAAATGGTGTTGCGTGGGGTAAAGTTTTTGTTGGCATTATTCACGAAGGAGACGACAATGAGACGTAGGTATTCTCAATTAGTAACACTTACTAAATCTTCTTAGTTCACTTTTCGGCGGTTTTTAATAAGTAATGTTTTTTTTTTTGTTGCTTTATCTTTTAATCTTCAGCTATTTTCTATTTATTTACTACATGGTTTTGTATATCCTCGAAAAGCCATGATGGTATCGTTTTCATTTTATCCTACTGTATATGCATGTCACGCGATGTGAATAGGCAAAGGGTTATAGGTTAAAAAAAAATTAAAATAATTTACTTTTCATAAATATGTTTATGAAACAACAGTATTTCTCTAAAGTTGTTTCGCAATGTAACTTTCAATTATAATTTTGTCAAATAGACTTTGTATTTTTTGTCAAATGGACTTTGACTTTTTCCTTTTGCACTCTCGGAACAGCTGGAGGCAACCGGCGTGTGTCCCGTTGACGCGAAAAAAGAAGAGTGGTGAGGACGGATGAAGTTGGGACTTTCTCTTTGAGTCAACAGAGCGCGTCTCGAAGAGAAGTAAACAGAGAGTGTAGCGTAGAGGTTAGCCAGTTGATTGAAGCATTTTGGATTTTATGAGCTCGTCCATCTTTTGCCGCTTGATCAACGCGCATCTCAAAGTAGAATTTGCGAAGAAAATTCTAACAGTGAGACTCCGTTCAGGAGTTTGTCGAAGGAGTAAGAATGAAACGTCTCGCATCCAATTTGTTCCAGAACCAAAAACCGAGCACACGCCGGGAAGCAGATGATGCCGGTGCGTCTGCTTCGTCCCTCCCTTCAACTGGAAGCAACAACTACGACGTGTTCTTGAGCTTCAGCGTACGAATACTCGCAAAACCTTCGTGGATCACCTCTACAACAGCCTCGTCGGTGCTGGAATCTGTGCGTTCAGAGACGACGATGAGCTTCACGAAGGTGACAACATCTGCACCAGCCTTCTCCAGGCCATTAACAACAGTAAGATCTCCATCACGGTTCTGTCTCGCAACTACGCCTCGAGCAAATGGTGCCTTCAAGGGCTCGTTCGAATGACCGAGCGCATGAAGAGCGCCGGGCACATTGTCTTGCCCATATTTTACCAGGTCAAACCTGCCGTTGTGCGACACCAGATTGGGAGCTTTGGAGAGACATTCTCCCATTTAAGTGGGAAGTATTCTGAGGAAGATGTTGCCAAATGGAAACAGACCCTCCAAGAAGTGGCTTCCTTAAAAGGATGGGAATCGAAGAGAACTGCTAACGGGTATTTCATTTTATACAGAAACCTTATTTACTTTCTTTCAACAGGATCTTGCTAGTAGAGGATGCCATTCTTTCCGTCTTTCACAACCTGTGATTGCGTGCTTTACTCTTATGTGCTCTAGTAATTCATTTTAGCTTGAATGCTTAATTAACAGCCGCGAGGGAGAATTGGTGAAAATGGTCGTCAATACAGTTATGAGCAAGTTAAAAGAGGCCTTTCAGCTGGTTGTTACAGAAACACTTGTCGGACACCCTGGTGCTACCCAAACTGTCGGTATCCATGGAATGGGAGGTATTGGTAAGACAACTTTGGCCAAGCTCGTCTACAATAAGCTCTCCAACCAATTTCTGCATCACAGTTTCATTGCAGATATTCGAGAATCCTCGCAGCGCAAGGGCATTTCATGTTTGCAGAATCAATTAATATGTGATATACTGGGAAAAGGGGATGAAGTGCCGAACGAGGATGCAGGAATTAGGATGATGGAATCTTGGTTTAAGCATAAGAAAGTCCTAGTTCTACTAGATGATGTGGATGACCATCATCAACTAGAAGCTTTAATTGGGAATCGTGATTGGTTTGAGAGGGGAAGTAAGATAATCATTACCACGAGAATAAAGTATGTTTTTGGTGAACGCTGAAGTGAACTGCCAATACGAAATTGATGAAATTGCTAAGGATCAATCTTTGATCTTGTTTAGTCGACATGCTTTTCGGAGGGACTCTCCTCCATATGAATTTAAGTCTCTATCTCGTGATGTCGTATCCACTACCGGAGGGCTTCCCTTATCTATTGAGATTATAGGTTCGTTTCTGTGTGGAAAAAAACGATCATTTTGGCTAGACGCATTGAAAAGGTTGAAGAAAGTACCGCATGAGAAAGTGCAAGAGGAGCTGAGGATAAGTTATGATGCGTTAAATCATGAGGGACAACAGATATTTTTGGATATTGCTTGTTTCTTTATTGGAACTGATTGAAGAATTGCATCCTGCATGTGGGATGCCTGTGATTTTTATCCGAGCATGGGGATTGAACTATTGAGGTTTATGTCGCTAATAAAAATTAGAGATAACCATGAGTTGAAAATACATGACCAATTGAGAGACCTCGGTAGGGAAATTATCCGTCAAGAAGATTACAGTGCGCCTATGAATCGAAGTAGATTGTGGGTTCATGAGGAACCCTTGGCAGTACTTCAGAAAAATAAGGTAATCGTTAACTCTGTTGCTGTTCTACTCTCTCTTTACATGAATTCTGTCAATTGGAATTGATGTCAGACCTCACAGAAAAATTATGCTCCTTTTATTATTTCCTTGATGCGATCAGGATGAAATGTTCTTACCATCTATACATGGTAGACATTTCTTATCGAGTTAAGTAAAGAAAACTTTTGGGTTTAAACAGTAGACATCCTACTCGTGGGTGGTTACTTATGCACTTGGCGTTAGTAGCAATTCATTCTAAATCGTTATTGGAGCCATCATGACCTATTGCGCTGATTCGATGTATAATATGTTTCGCAGTAACTTCAGAGGGAAAGATTACATGATATTCTTCTTTAACCAAAAAAAATAAAACGAATAATGACATAAATGGCCACTGAATTTTGGCTCAATATGTAATGTAGTCTGTAAACTTTAAATTTACTCACTACGATTAACGAACTTTGACCTAATGTGTCATGTGGTTCCTGAACTTTTAGTACGTATTCAATTTAGTCATTAAACTATATAGAAATGTTCAATGTTGCCCTTCCATTAATTTTAGTTCAAGGACAAGATGAACATTTTCATGCAGTCCAGAGACTAAATCAAACATGTACTTAAAGTCTAATGACCATATTGAGCAAATTAAAAGTTCAGGGACGACATTACACACTAAAGTCTAGTGACCTCATTGAAAAATTTAAAATTCAGGGACTATATTGCACGTTGGGCCCAAGTTGAAAAAGTAATTGTGTCATTTACTCAAAAGCATACTTAAGTGCATGATAAAATCTGGTCTGACTTAAGCGACAACTTCACCACTGTAGAACCAACGCAAAGTGATATCGGCCTTCCCTTAGCTGATTTGGTGTAATATATGTGCAGGGAATCGAAAAACATCACGTTCGGGCTCTTCGTCTCAACGAAGTCCGCTCAGCCGGTGTATTTACAGCTGAACAATTTGCACTACTACCGAACTTGAGGGTCCTTTAGTTGTCGGATGCTGAACTGATTGGAGATTCCAAAAGCTTGCTTCCTGAGTTGCGATGGCTTAAGTGGAGCATTTGTCCTGTACCCGTGGATACTAGTTTTCTTCTAGAGAAATTAGTCATACTTGATTTATCCCACAGTTTCATTTCAGGACTTTGGGAAGGTTGAAGTCATCTCAAGGTCAGATGGGAAGCACGTTGTCTTTTGTTTCTAATGGCTTACTCTTAGCGAAAATTAATCTGTCATTTTGTTTTGCAGGTGGCGAAGGACCTGAAAGTTCTAAATCTTACATGTTGCTGTTTTTTAAATGTCACTCCTGACCTCTCAGCCTGGCGAAGTTTGGAGATATTAGTCCTTGCAGAATGTCTTTCTCTGGTGCAAATTCACCCCTTCTATTGGAGAAGTCAAGGGTCTCCTTTCTTTGGACCTTTCGGAATGTAAGAAACTCCAAGTGCTACCCGGAGAAATGGGCAAATTGGAAGAACTAAAGGAACTGAATATACGCAGGACTGCCATAAAGGAAATTCCTCCATGTATGGGCTCTTTGAAGAAGCCGGAGATACTTCACGCCCATGGTTGCAAATCATTGGTTGGACTTCCCGATTCAACCAGTCATCTCGTAAATGTGTCGACCTTGACTTAAGTGATTGCGTCAGTTTAGATGGAGTACAATTCACATTTCATAAGCTTTCTCGTCTTGAAAAGCTTGACTTAGGCTGCTGCAGGAAGCTTCAATCGCTGCCAGAAAGCATTAGTAAGCTTCCTTCTCTGCAGCACCTTCTGTCAACTGGTTGTGACCAACTTCAGTCATTGTCAGAGCTTCCTAGCCGTTTGACAGTTCTGAAAGTCACCTGTCAAAGCCGCACATTGCCTCCGCTTGCTCACATAATCCATCTAAAAAAGCTCACGTGTCAGAGTTGCAAATTTCTGGAATCCATCCCAGAGCTTCCCTCGGGAATATTGAAGCTTTCTGTCCGCGACTGTGCTAAGTTGAAAGAGTTGCCAAGTTTGTCGAGTTTGAAATCCTC
Organism: Rhodomyrtus tomentosa; assembly: GCA_028455895.1. Taxonomy (NCBI): domain Eukaryota; kingdom Viridiplantae; phylum Streptophyta; class Magnoliopsida; order Myrtales; family Myrtaceae; genus Rhodomyrtus; species Rhodomyrtus tomentosa. The sequence continues at coordinate 43,161,513 of JAPCWY010000004.1, forward strand.
GTCACAATTAGATGTCCTACTGCAAGGAGCTGACAGAAATCAAAGGTCTGGAAGCATTGAAGTCCTTAGTACATCTAAGTGTAATTGGAAGCAACAAGTTATCCAAATTAGTCGGCCTTCAACATGCAGAGTCCTTGAGATACTTGAATATCATATCTTCCTTAATAAATGATGATCTATTTCAAGTTCGAGGCCTTGACGGATTGAAAAACTTGAGGGTGCTGGGTATATGTGGCTGTGACAACCTTATAAGACCAGACCTATCGCAATTCATACATCTGGAGCAATTAATGGCTTGACGCTGCCAAAATCTGGTCGAAATTAAAGGCCTTGAGAGATTGAAAAACTTGGAAACATTGGATGTCATCGGGGGCGCATCCATTGAAACGTTACCAGACCTCTCGTGCCTGGATAACCTAAGAGTTTTGAACATTTATCGTTGTAAGAAGCTTGGTGATGTTCAGGTTCTGGAGAAAGTACGCGTGCAAAGATGATCAAATGAGGGATTGAACTGCAAGGCCTCAGCAAATTGTCCACATTTGTCGAATCTCGGGAGTCACTTTCGCATGAACTTGGGGAGATCGCAGAGGTCGTCGGCAACGATTCACGTCTCCTTGCGAAGGTGAATAAAGCAGGTGGCTATGTTGATTGCCGAGATGTATTGCCAATGTCATCAGCATTTCCTTACTTGATTGGAGCTATTTTTTTCCCTTGATACGCTGTTCACTGCCAGATTGATTTCTTTCTTGCTAGGAGAGAGGATAGAGCTTCGTATGTAGATTGGAAGATATACCCTGGTGAATGTGTAGTTACACAATATAAGTTGGTGGTCTTAGAAGTTCGGTATAACAAAGTACAGAAGATGAAGAGAAGTGCGCAGCACCCCAGAGTAAGATGGTGGAAGTTACATGAGGAGAAACAAATAAAATTCAAGGAAAGAATGTTACAGGAAGGACCGTGGTAACTAGAGGGCGAAGTAAATATGATGTGAAAAGAGATGTCTAACTACATCCAGACAGTGGCAAAAGGGATGTTAGGGGAAAGTAGAAGGAATGGACATCAAATAAAGAAATCTGGTGATGGAATGAAGAGGTGCAGGAGGCAATTAAGCAGAAGAAGTATTTCAGATGCCTACATAAATGTTCTAATGAAGAGAATTTACAAAAGTTTAGATTGGTGAGAAAAAGTGCCAAGAAAGCTGTACGAGAGGCCAGAGGCAAGGTTTTCACCGATATTTACGACAGACTTGGGAGCAAAGGAGGAGAAAAAGGCATCTATAGACTTGCAAAATCAGGAGACAAGAAAAGTAAAGACTTGACACAAGTTAAATGTATCAAGGATGAAAATCAAATACTTTTGATAAGAGATGAATACGTCAGGGGCAGGTGAATGAGTTATTTTAACAAACTTTTTAATGGGGAGAGCGATAGAAGTGAGGTGAATTTGGAAGATACTTCTGATGATTCAAATAGAAGGTTTGTGCGTAGAGTTAAAGCACGAGAAGTTAGAGAGTCATTAAAACAGATGAAGACTAGTAAAGCTTTGGGACCCGATGGTATTCCTATTGAAGTGTGGAGATGCTTAGGGGATGTAACAATAAGTTGGTTGACTAGTCTTTTTAACAAAATCCTCCATACTAATAAGATGCCTGATGAATGGAGGAAAAATATATTTGTGCCTATATACAAGAACAAGGAGGATATCCAAAATTGTTCTAATTATAGAGGCATCAAGCTTATGAGCCATACAATGAAACTGTGGGAGAGAGTTATTGAGCATCGTTTAAGAATAAAAACCAAGGTTTCTGTCAATTAATTTGGATTTATGCCACGACGATCTACCCTAGAGGCTATTTTCTTAATACGGCAATTGATGGAAAGATATCGAGAAAGAAAGAAGGACTTCCATATGGTGTTTATTGATCTCGAGAAGGCGTATGATAGAGTTTCAAGAAAGGTTTTGTGGTGGATTCTTGAGAAGAAAAAAGTACCTTCAAAGTATGTAAGAGATAATCAAGGACATGTATAACGATGCTGCTACATGTGTGAGGCTTGTAATGGCACATCAAGTTATTTTTCAATCACAGTAGGCTTATACCAAGGTTCTGCTTTTAGCCCTTACCTTTTTGCCCTGGATTCAAGATGAGGTGCCGTGGTGTATGCTATTTGCAGACGATATCGTGCTTATTGATAAGACCAGGGCTGGGATTAATGCTAAGCTAGAAGTATGGAGAAGCACGTTGGAGTCTAAAGGATTTACGCTTAGTCGAAGTAAGACGTAATACTTGAAGTATGAGTTTGATACGGCAGGAATAGAGGATCAAGAAGCCGTAAATATGCTCGGACAGGAGGCATCCAAAAAAGATACATTTAGATATCTGGGATCAATATTGCAAAAGGATGGAGAGATTGATGAGGATGTAAGCCATAGAATCAGAGCAAGTTGGATGAAATGGCGCAGTACATCAGGATTTTTGTGTGATCGCAAAATTCCTCTTAGGTTAAAAGAAAAATTTTATAGAACAGCAGTCAGACTTGCCATATTATATGGAGCTGAATGTTAACCAGCACAATGGAAACATGAGCATAAAATGGGAGTAGCGGAAATGAGGATGTTAAGGTGGATGTGTGGTCATACAAGGATGGATAAGATAAGGAATGAAGAGATTCGACGAAAAGTTAGAGTAGAACCGGTGTCGAAAAAGATGAGAGAGCATAGATTGAGATGGTTTGGGCATATTCTCCGAAGACCCTTAGATGTACCAGTACGAACAGAAATTTGCTATGGAGAGCATAACATGAAAAAAGCAAGAGGTCGGCCGAAACTTACTTGGGGGAAGCAGTAAAACAAGATTTAATGGAGTGAGAAATAGATTGGAGTACGATTTATCTTAGGACGGAGTGGAATGAGTCTATTAGTATTGTGGAGGGGTAGTGTATAGATAGATATATATATATACTTATTTATTTTTACACATTTATATCTTTTTCCTCCCTTGATTCTGATTTTATTTTTATGATTCTTTGGGGTTCATCGATCGCCGACCTCAACTAATTTGGAATAAATATGTTATTGATGTTGATGTTGATATTGATACGCTGCTATTTGTACTTTCATCTTTTAAGGAGTTCGAGTCGGAGACACGCTGGTGGTGGATGTGGACACTAGTGCTTCAGGGGAAAAGTCGGACAAGTTTTCCGTAGGTGATGGATTTCTGAAGTTGTAATTAAATTTCAAATAGTGTGCGCACTTGTAAACATCATCTAATCAGCTAGTAAGTTGCTAAGATTCGCAGGAATTTCTTTGTAGATTTCCAACACTCCAATACTAAAATCATCCCGCCAATACCATAAAAAAAAATTAGTTTTCGTGATATAAAAATCTCAAATCGATTCACTCGTGACAAATTCATAATAATCTCATAGCAAAATTAGGGATTAACAGATTTCGAAATGTGAGAGTTCTTAAGGAAAAATTAATAGATTTTAGTGCACTTCTCTCGGTCCATTTCCTTCAAATATGGCTTCTCTAAAAAGAGTTGTTTAAGAGACTCATTTAAGTCGAATTTTCACGTCAAATCAACGTCTTGTTCCAATCATTTCAATTGTTTGCCAATTTTCACTTCAGCGATTCAATGGAGATATTGGATAAAAGATAACGGATATCAAATCTACAACGATGTGAAAATTAGTTTTGGTCAAATATCGATTTAGGACTTTTTGGGATGCGTAAATTACTTTGAAATAAATATGATCCAAATATACTTAGTTCGAGATTTTTTGTCATCATAACTTTTAATCTTATATCCTGTCCCGGCATTTATTCTTTATCAATATAACTATTCAGGATTAGCTTTGGTCATTGTCATTAGTATCCCCACCACGAAAAAGGAGTGTGCTTAATCACAGTAATCAGGTTTCATTTCTTTCAGAGGCGGTTCGCCTTTTTGTGAGGGGTTAGATTTAAAGACATCTTTTTTGACTAAATTATGGGAATCCAATCCAATTGAAATCCTCTTTTTCCCTAAAAAGACACAGACATTCGGTGAGAGTGCGGTCTTGTCTGAACCTGCCTCCCAATAATTTAATTTAATTTTTTTAAAAAAAGAGCTGCTTTTAGAATTTTCTCCCTTCTTTTCCTCAACGTATCCCTCTTCTGAATTTTTCATTAAACGGCCCTCTGTTTAATGTTGGGTACTAATCAAAACAGCTCATCATTATATAATATAGATGATTTACATCCTCCTATATAACATGATTATAATCATGACATTGTCACGTGAATGCAGCTGCTTTGACCCACTGTAGCGTTGAATGCAAGAGAAGAAGTCTCTCGTGAAAGTTTCATGACAGGCGGTCCCTAGACTGGGCTGAAAGCAATAATTTTAAAGATATGTATTTATTTCCCTTTTACCAATAAAAAATCTGATTTTCCTTATTTGGGTCTTTTTCCAGTAATTAAAAACTGAAGGACAGTGATTTCTCTGTCCTCATTTAAGTATTGTTTTTTAGTACTTTTGGGTACTGTGTCTGCGGACAATAGTATGGCTAGCATTTATTTCACCCAAGTCCAAAGCCAAACCTGTGGTAAGAGATTGGTTGTGTGGTACAAGATAAGCTGAGAGCCAATTGAGTTAATCTCGACCCTTCGGACGACTATAGGATGAGCTTATGACCAACTGGAAGGATGCTTACCAATCTTAAACGGTGAAAATAGTAATCGGGGTGACTCCCTTTGGATTTTGTGGTTACGAAGTATCCAGAGATCATCACAACTTGAGGGTAATTTTGCTTGTTTCTCACGGCCGACCCTCAAGCTCCTCAATTCCTATCAAAACAGTTTTTTCTTTCTTTCCCTAGCGGAAGGAAAATACAGTAAAGTCTTTGCAGAAGTTTAGTTTTCACCTTTCCGTCAACCCTTTTAAAGATCTGCCCAGGTCTAATGCTTGCCGATCTTAAAGGGTGAAATTACTAGTCTCTCTCTGTGCCTGTGCGGTTTTTAGATATCCGAGAATCACATTGTACACAGGTGTGAAGTGGAAGAGCTATCTTTTGAGTCCTTCAAAGAAAACAAAAGAGCCCTCATTAGTCATAAATCAGAAGAAAAAGGCTATGCCTTTGAACACAACCGTTGTCTCTTCCTTCTCTGTCTTGTGCCTCTCTGCACCTGCAATTGTCATCTCAAACTCTTATCTGATAAATCCTAACAGAGATCTACACCTACTTGTCTATATGTCCAACTTCACTTTGGGAGGGTTATGCAAGAACCCAGGCATCCGCTTCATCTTTCACACGTCTCAACTCCACTACATATTAAAATGTATGTACCTCCACTGTGCTCCATTCTGACGTTTGCGCAATACTTTCTTGACGAGAGCTTAGTTCATTTGGGTCTTACGAGGACCAACCTGACCAGAAACAACAATACCAGTCAAGAAATTAGACCCCATACATTGACACTGCCATTGAAGATGATTATTTGAAGATCAGTCCGTTATTCTGATGATTTCCTTGGTGTTAGACGGCATAGTCGAGCAAGAGTGGTTACATAAACTCTAAAACAGAGCAAAAAGAAGTATCGACTAGTTTAACTGAAGCAGTCGAATTGTGTTCAATCGAGTACACACGTAATATCGTGTCCTCAGATCGAAGGTTGCCAGAATGTATCATTGCAATCCCTCTCTTCTGTGCCAGCAACAGATTTGAGTGAGTGAACCCTGGGATCTTGTGCGTCTTGGGGGTGAAGTCGGACATGTCCAAACTTCCTCGCTTGCTAAGTGGACATGAGCGCAAGAGTCCTTATAGAGATAAAAGAAGTTGTACTCATCTGTCCAGAAAGTAAGGAAATTCTGCCTCAGCCAGCAAAAGAGAGAAAGAAGATAGCACCCCACACGAGGCTCAATCACTTTTTGTGGTATCGATATTGACGAACTCATGCAACGTCGTTGATTGCCCTAAAAGCATTCAAAAATGCCAGTTTGAATTAGACAACAGAAGCAGAATGATTGGATTCTCTCCAGTAAAAAGCAGAAAAAGGAAAGGAAAGAGATGCCATTCCACGTACAAAGCCTTTATGCCATAGTGGTAAACATAATTTGAACAAACAAAGAACCAAGAGGTCCACTTCTGTTCCTAAAAGCAGACTCGATAATATTCTCGATTTCAACTAATCATCAACGTCACATCCTCCTTTCATGAACCAACTTTTCTCTAGTCCCCATGCACCACTCACCCAAAATCAAACCAAACCAAACCAAACCCAAAAAACAAAAAAGTAAAGTTTGTGAATTTCACCTCACATAGTAAAGAAATTTCCCCATCTTCCACCGAACTTCCACTGGGATTTTCTTACGTTGTCCCTCCATTTTGCTCACTGCAAGTACCAATGGAGATTTCCCATTTTCTCTGCCTTCACCTTCTTGTCACCCTCATGTTCTTTGAACCAGCTTTGTCTGCTGATGCAGATGCATACTCAGAGGCTCTTTTGAGTCTGAAAAAAGAGGTCTTTGATGGCCAGAACAGCTTGAGTGACTGGATCTTGAGCCCTGGAGGTGAAACCTCGCCAGAGAAAGTGACTGCATGTTCTTGGTCTGGTGTTTCTTGCAATGAGAACTCCACGTCAATCTTGGGTCTTGATCTATCCAGGAAAGGCCTCCGTGGTGAATTATCTGGGAAGCAATTCAGCGTCTTCAAGGAGGTGACTAGTCTAAACCTCAGTTACAATTCTTTCTCTGGGCAGCTTCCTGTCGGAATTTTCAATCTTTCTGGGTTGAGAACTCTAGATATCAGCCGAAACAACTTCTCCGGTCACTTCCCTAGCGAAGTCTCTGGCCTCAGCGACCTTGGAGTGCTTGATGCATTTAGTAACAGCTTCTCAAGCCCAGTGCCTGTTGAGCTCTCCAAGCTCGAAAATCTCAAGGTCCTTAACTTAGCCGGTAGTTACTTCAGCGGACCGATTCCATCTGAATTTGGCTCGTTCAAGAGCCTCGAGTTCCTACACCTTGCTGGGAATTCCCTGAATGGGAAAATCCCACCAGAACTAGGGAAGCTTCAGACAGTCACTCATATGGAGATTGGGTACAATTCCTATGAGGGAAGCATCCCGTGGCAATTGGGCAACATGAGCGCGATCGAATATCTAGATATAGCGGACGCAAACCTATCCGGGCTGATCCCGAGTGAGCTCTCCAATCTCACCAATCTTCGGTCCCTTTTCCTCTTCAAGAACATGTTCACTGGATTGATTCCCGGAGAGTTCAGAAGAATGATCTCCCTCACTGACTTGGATCTTTCGGATAACCTGATTTCGGGCCCGATCCCTCAGAGCTTTTCGGAGCTGAAGAATCTGAGGTTGCTGAGCCTGATGTATAATGAGATGAATGGTACTGTACCCGAAGGTATTGCTGACCTTCCATCACTTGAGACCCTCCTCATATGGAACAATTACTTCACCGGGTCACTTCCCAGCAGTTTGGGGAAGAACGTGAAGCTTAAGTACATTGATGTCTCCACCAACAGCTTGGTAGGTGCTGTTCCACCTGATATCTGCTCAGGAGGTGTTCTAATCAGACTGATCTTGTTTTCGAATAAATTTGTGGGCAGTCTTCCTCCATCTCTCGCGAACTGTTCTTCCCTCGTTCGTCTTCGGCTCGAAGATAATTCATTCTCAGGGGAGATCTCTCTGACATTCAGCCTTCTTCCTGAGATAACGTACATAGATTTATCGAGGAACAATTTTACTGGTGGAGTGCCTGCAGATATATACCGAGCTTCAAAACTCCAGTACTTCAATATTTCCTACAACTTGAGGCTAGGAGGATTCATCCCAGAAGGGATGTGGTCTTTGGCATTTCTTCAGAATTTCTCGGCCTCCTCTTGTAATATTTCGGGGAACATTCCTTCATTTGACTCATGTGGATCAGTTTCGGTCATTGAGCTGAATGGCAACAGTTTATTCCAATCACTCCCCAAAAGTGTTTCTAGATGCCAGGCTCTTGAAAGGATCGACTTGAGCAACAATCACCTGACAGGCCTTCTACCCAAAGAGCTCGCAAGTCTCCCTGCTTTAAGGGTCCTCGACCTTTCACACAATAATTTCACCGGTCCAATACCGGCAAAACTTGGTGATCTTTCGAGTTTGCAATACTTGAATGTGTCTTACAACGACTTCGCTGGTTCAATCCCCTCGGCGAAGGCGTTCAAGTCAATGGATGGAAGTGCCTTTGCTGGAAACGTGAGACTATGTGGAGAACCTTTGAGGCAATGTCCTGGTTCAGTGGCCATAATGGGAAGCAAAGGCACGGGCAAGCTTATGCTGGTTCTGCTACTATGTGTAGGACTAGTTGTTTCCATTGCGGCATTTGCTTTCGGGTTATTCTTTTTCCGGAAAGGAAATAAAGGCCGGTGGAAGATGGATTACTTTGGCGGGCTTCCTCGATTTACAGCTAACGATATTCTGAAGAGCTTTAGCTCCGCAGAATCCATAGAATCTACAGCTTCCCTACCTGCCTTGGTATGCAAAGCCGTTTTGCCTACGGGAATCACTGTATTAGTGAAAAACATCGAATGGGATCCAGAAAGAATGAAGGCCATGATGGAATTTATCACAAGAATGGGCAATGCAAGGCATGTGAATTTGATCAGGTTGCTAGGTTTCTGTTACAATAAACAGATGGCCTATCTGCTGTATGATTATCTGCCAAACGGGAATTTGGCTGAAAAGATGAGAATTAAGAGGGACTGGAGTGCAAAGTACAGAATTGTGATGGGTGTTGCCAGGGGCCTTTGTTTCCTCCACCATGATTGTTTTCCTGCTATGCCCCATGGAAACTTGAAGTCGAGTAATGTGGTGTTTGATGAGAATATGGAACCGCGTTTGACTGAGTTTGGACTCACTTATCTGGTCCGGATGAACAAAGGTACAGCGGGAGGAACAGATTCTAAGCAGGAAGCAGGTAAATTGAGCTAAACATTATCCTCCTATAGTAAGTACATCATTGGATGTTAATGTTGTAGAATCCTCACGTTTGACAGAGTTGATTTCCGGGTTGAACAAAAGAAGCCATCTACAGAAATTTAGAATTGACCATATCTTAGAGAATGCCATTATGCCCCAAGGACCTAAGTTTCTGTACAGATAGGTGCATCACACGATGACGACTTGCGGAAACAAAAGCTTTTAGCTCATCTAGAGTAGTGATTCTTTCGTGATCAGAAACATACTATTAATCTGTGCAAAATCAGATGCATAATGGACGGCTGAATCGAACTAACAGCCAGTGGATACCATCTGCAGAATTATCTTGGATCATTTTCTTGTCATTATCTCGACCCTGCATCAAATTGATCCTTTTCTCTGTCCTTGCTTGATGACAGACAGCAATGCCACAAGGGAGCAGCTCCAAATGGATGTTTACAACTTTGGGGAGATCGTTCTGGAAGTTTTGACGAACGGAAGGTCGGCAAACGCAGTGGGAAGCATACGGAGCAAGCCAAGGGATGCTCTTGCGAGGGAAATCCTCGCAGAGAATGAGGTCGGTGCCGATCGTTCATTGCAAGAGGAGATAAAATTGGTGCTTGAAGTCGCTCTGCTCTGCGTACAAAGCAGGGCATCTGACCGACCATCCATTGGCGATGCACTGAAGCTCCTGTCGGGTTTGACGCCACCAAGAAAATGACACCTGCATAGGAGTAATACCAAGCGTTGTGAAATAGCTAATATAGAATACCTGATTGCTTCTTATTTTCAGCATAGTAAGCGCTTGCTGTTCTAAAAGCCCCCAAACTATATGCTGGTGTATTCCTAGAGAATTTAAGTGTCAATACTTATTTCCGTCCTAGAGAATAGTATGTATGTAATACTTATTTCCGTCCTCTGCATTAAGCAAATGAAATATCTACCGAGTTTGGTCTTTTGCCGCAGATGACATGAAACCCGAACGAAACTGTGTAACTGAGCAGACGAGGCGAAAGGCCGAAGAAGTGGAAAGAGTTGATCATGTTACATCCAGCAAAATCATCAAAGCTCCTTGAGACCTGGACTTTGCTAAAAGAGAAGGAGATATGCACGAACAACTTGACAGGAAAAAACGAAAAAAACGGATATGTTGTTTCCACCACTGAGGTAGATGGGAAATCAAAAAACAAACACCCTTTCTGGAAATGTTTGGCCTGAAGTCCAAGGACATGATTCAATTTCAAGAAGCAGAATGAGAAACGCTGTACTCTTTTGTCTGTTTTGGGCAGTATTGTTGGTTGATTATGGAGTCGGATGTTCATCATCATCATGCAGTTTTTTGCCTGATTTGTCAGTCCCATTGCAAGTTTCTTTTCCTTTCTTGGCGATTTCATTCTATGAGAGGAAGGAAAACGAGAGAGAAAAGGAATGATTTTGCATAACATGTTCGTGATTTCTTCTTGGGCCAAATTTGAGTCCGCACCAATCACAAAGTTGCTCAGCTCAATTCAATTCAAAGTTGTTCTTTTGCACTCTTTGAGTTTCAGGCCAAGAGCCTCCACAACGCCCCCGAAGCTCTCAAACTTGTGGCCCACCACGTCGACCCCCACCCCGAGCCTCTCCGCTCCCGCCGCAGTCACCGGCCCATGTACCGCCACCACCAACTCCGGCCACCTCCTCCTCACGTCCTCCCACTCCCACCCAAAACCCGCCTTCAAGCTCTTCAGAAGGCCTTCCACTTCTCCGCTGCTGGTAAAAACAATCGCATCCAATCCCTCGCCCTCCTCTCTGCTTACGATAGGCTCCGCGCAAACCTCGCCCAGCCACCGCGTCTCGTACGCGCCGACCCTGACCGCCGCCCAGCCGTTCGCCTCCAGGTCGCCGATGAACTCCGGCACCACCGGCGGCTCCTCGATCCCGACCACTAAGGGGACCGGGCAAAGGATTCTCCTCCGGTCGCCTCGCCCGAGCGAGTCCACGAGCCCCCGAGGGCTCGCGACTTGGGGGATTACGGTCTTGATCCGTCTCGAACTGGGGCAAATCCGGGACAGGAGGTCGGCGTCCAGGAGCTCGGAGTCCTTGCCGAGGGCCGCGACGATGAAGGTATCGCAACCGTGGGCGGACAAGAGCGGTGCCTGGATGTCGGCGACAGCGGCGGAGAAGGCGGCGATGCCGGCGCGGGAGGTGAAGGCGATGGCGGAGAAGCGTTCGAGCGCCGGCGGCTGGAGGTGGGACGTCAGGGAGGAGATGGTCTGCGGGGTTGGACCCACGGAGAGGGTGGGGCACCAGAGGGGAGTGTGGCCTTTGAGAGCGAGGAGGCGGGAGAGTCTCTGCGCGTAGTTTTGCGGCGTCGTGAAGGCCACGGTGGCGGGAGGAGGAGTAGCGACGGCGGTCATGGCGGATGATGGTAACGTGGCCATCGCAGCGTGAATCATTGGCCAATCATTTGCATGTCTTTAGTGGGTTCGGGCTTGGATCGCGACGACGTTTCGGGTCAGTGGATCCTTTCGTACATGAATTCAAATCACTTATTTATCATTGCATTTTCCTTCCGGGTCGAGTCGGTCTGCCAATTGGGTATTGGGCCTATTGGCGGTCTTGCTAACTGCTAAGGACGGAACAAATTCTCGAGTTGGTGTTGGCGTTGCATCTTCCTTTTTCTTTTTTCTTTTTTCTTTTTTCTTTTTTTTTTACTTTTTTGTCTTTATAGCGGGAGGTGAGCATGATTTGGGTGGGCAGGTTCCATCGTAAAATCGAGTATCGCCCACCAAGGACGGGTTCCGAAATATTGAAATCAGGAACCGCATGTTGATTCCATTGATCCGCACGGGTACCGATTCCCGATCCTTACAAAATTGCATTTGTCAGGTTAATATCATGGTGAACGTAGTTTCTACGTGGGTACTTCTTTGCAAGGGAAAATATAGAAATGATAAAGAAATCTGCATGAGAGTTTTGCTTATCAAACACGAAATAACACTGTGATTTTAGGATGAACAGAGAGCCAAAATAGACTTTGAAGAACTATATGTTTCGGTTTGAATATGTCATCATAGTTTCAAGTGACAAGCAAGTTCTTGCTTCGAATATCAAATTAAGTCAACCTAAATTGGATATAAGCATCAACGCCCAATTGAGATTCATTTGTGGGTAAGTGGCAGGGGAGAGAAACAGAGAGAGAGGCTCGTATCGAGAACAACGACATCTAAGTAGGAGACGTTCGTGAGGGAGCGAAAAAGATTGTAGGATAAATGGCAACATCTTGATGCGTGTTTTATTTGGAGGAACGCGAGATGCGAGTAGGACTGAAGGGTAAAGGTAAAAAAGGAGGCGAGGAAGACTCGCTTGAGCAAGAATTTTTTAAATTTATATATATATATATATATATTGGTATGGTCCGAATGACCGAGTGGGAAGTTCCATCTAGGAAAGCGAATTGGGACTCATCAATTCCAGTAAATTAGAATTGAAAACGGAACTGGTCCCAAGAGCACCGTTGATTTTGGGCCAATCCAATTTGGTTCCAGGCAGTTCTCGGTTCTTTTGCACAACTCTATTTTGTATGGAAAGCTCAATCGGAACAATTTTTGTGCAAGGTTAATCATGAAAGCTTTGATTAGAAATTCACCGATGCCCAATCAATTAAGCCAATAATGAAAGTTGTTATGACATATTTGAAAATGCTTGAAAAATATATTATGTATTATTTGCTTTAGAAATGTGCCTCGATATACTTTAATCGAAAGTAAAGAGCCGACGTGTCGAATCTTAGAAAAGATTGATTTGATTCTCTCACGTGCAAGTCGAATTCATCGCAAATGAAAAGGTGTTCGGACCATAAAGCATGCAAGTCGAACTCTTTCCGAAAGGAGGTGCCTTTACGCGGAAGCCAAATAACTCTAAAGGCGAGCAAAGAATCAAAAGAAGTAACTCTAAAGGAGAGCAAAGAATGAAAAGTATGGAAAGGGAAGAAGGAGAAGGTGATGCCTCTTCGCAGTCGACAAGTTTAATACACTTAAATCCCTTTTTTGTTCATTTTAATGTTGTTTGTTCTACCAGCCCTATGTTCCTGACTTGCTCCTTAAGTACCTCTGTTGTGTTGGCGGATCCCCCCTCCCTCAATCCATGTAATTTTTTAGAGCGAGGAGGTGAGAGAGTCTATGCGCATAGTTTTGCGGTGTAGTCACAGGCAATGGTGGGGGGCGGAGGACGAGGAGGAGCGGTGGTCAGGGCGACGATGGTCATGGCAGATGATGATAATGTGACCACTGGAACGTGAATCCTCGACCAATCATTCGCATGTCTTCGGTGGTGATGGCGTTTTGGGCTGGATCGTGACCAACATGTCGTGGGAATTGATCGTTTAATAATGAATTCAAATCATTCATGTCATCTAACCAGCTATGTCATTGTATGGATTCGGACAAAAATGTTTGATTCGCGTTAGCATGCAACGTCATGTCGCCTATTTAGGTCGTGGGCATTGCCAGGTCCTACTAGTGAATTCTCGTTGTGATGTCGTGTCGTGTCGTATCACATCTTTTTTTTTTTGTAATTTTTGTAGGTGAACTCGTTTTAGGGGGGAGCAATGGTCTCGATTCTACAGGGGAACCAAATCGGATCGAACCGGTCGATTTTGGTTGGTTCTCGATCTCACAAACTGGCATTAACCTGTACGATTCTCAATTCCACATAAGAAACTGGATGGACCGAACCGATTCTATCAGAACGCAAAAGAGAAAAGTGTTCCTCGGCGTTGCTCGGGGAACTTGACCTCGTCGCTCTCACAATTAGCAGGGGATTCCACTTCGCTCTTCGACCACCGGTTTGAGCTCTTGAATAGACCCCGCAATCCCCGCCAACCTCCAATGCAGCCCTGTTCCGCTTCTTTGCTTTCTGGAGTTTCTTTCCCATGTTTATCTTATCGTCTCGCCTTCGACAGAGGAAAATATATAGCAAGAATTGAAAAGGGGATCGAGATTAATGGGGGCGAAACAAAAAGAAAATTACAAAGGCGAATACCATCAAAAATAAAAAAAATGATACCCTCGTATCACGTTTACTAAAAATTGAATGACTATTCTTTGGGAGAGACTAGCATAGCAATCCACCGTCATGGCCCCCCACTTAAATCAAAGTGCTCATCTGGGGAATCGAATCTAGATCAGTACGCCTAACCACACAATCCTAAGTGCGTCCTAATCAGTTGAACTATTCATGGGTGGATACTAAAAATTTATTTTTGTATCACAAAAAGGTCAAACTAGCACACATGTATCACATTTAGCCCAAATTGATATACTTGTGTCGCATTTATCCCAAATTGTGGAAAAATCTGTGATTTTGTGGGTAAATGTGGCGCATGTGCACACGTTTGGACTAAATGTGATACCATTATATTAGATTGGGGTTTTTTGCAACACAAAAATTAATTTGGGGGTAAATGTGGCACGAGTATACCATGGTGGAATTTATGTGGTATTTACCCAGATTAAAATAAAGAAGTGAGGAGCTCGGATTATAGGGGGGAAAGCGAGAGAATTTATAGGGATTTCAGCAAGCGCAGCTCAACAAGCGCATAGAGAAATAAACATAGTGAATTTGGGATATGAGCTTTCTATAGATGTCCGTGCACATAATATCAAAATCGACAGGTGATTGTAGGAACCGCATCTTCAAGTTTCGAGAGGTCCGAGAGATATCGACGAACTTCATATGTTCTTCGAACATACGAGTACGATCATGAGACGAACATTTGTCAAGCAAATAGTTCTAGGGTGGATAGAGTCTGTTCCCAATCCCATAAATTCGGAGTTGACCTTGTTCAGTCCGGTTTCCAGTTTCAAGATGGGAGCTAACCAACTCTAGAACCGAGCACCCTATTTATGCACAGTGTTAAATTGGAAATTTCTCGATGATCCAACTAATTGTGCCAATCATGAAAACCGTGATCGACGTATATGAAAATGGGCCAACTACCAAAAATAAAAATAAAAAAACCAACTTTGGCGCTTGTTCCAATTCTATCCAAATTGTGTTTTTGTTTTAAAAAAAAACTTTGAACTTTTATTTTTATCTTAATTCTATCCCCAACTTTTACTTTTGATCCTATTCTACCAGCTAAGTACCAAAAATGTCCTTAACTTTAGCATATGTCTCAATTATGTCTAAAACTTTCTTATATCGTAAAAAAAAACCTTCAGCTTTTACTTTTCTTTTAATTCTACCATTTTTAACCTTTCGTTCATAATCATAATTAGTTTATCCTATGTGACATTTTCACGTTGTTAATAAATTACACTTTAGCAAAGTTGATATGAAAAAAAAAAACATCAACTTGCTTCCGTTACACATTGATAGGAGATATAGAGTCACTCAAAACGACGTATTTCAAATTATTTTCGGCACTCAGCAATCTAAAAAACGGATAGACTTAGAGATATTTGGATGAACAGTCTCAAATCTTGTCGTCTCTAAAACCTGCTATTTTCAAATTTTGAAATTCATTAGTAAGTCCGGTGAGAAAATTCGAGCAATAACATTAACTAGCAGTACTTATGAATGAAAGGTTAACGATGGTAGAATTGAGATAAAAATAAAAGTTATAAATTTTTTTATAAGACAAAAAAATTAGATATAGTTGTAGGGATGATCGATTCCAGGATGGATGGTTCACACCTTAAAACCGAGAATTATTTGTTAGAAATTGGTAATCAACTGCTTTTTCTATGAACTATGAACAAACTAAATCATCGGTCCGGTCTAATTTCCAATTGGATTTCGGTTATGTTTCTTCCTAGCAAAAATGAAAAAAAGAAACGCCACCTAGAGTGAAAGTGAGGTAAAAAAGAAAAACCACAATAATCGGACCCTGAAAGTCGTCCACTTCGGACATCCATAAGCAGATTTATATCCTAAGATCAATTGGATGATCATAATATTCTGCAATCTTCTTCGGACAAGTAATTGGATGAAGTGTTTGTCCGAAGTGCTCGGGGACATGATTTGTGTCCAAAGCGTTTGTATTATAATAAAACCATAATCTCTGGAATCTATGCTAAGCTATTAAATCATGATGTTGATGATGTTCGAAATATTTGTAATACAGAAGATTATCATGAAAGAGATATGATGATAGTTCGTGGCTTTATAAAATAACATACATAATGGGTATTATATAAAAGACTGATTCGGTTGGATCGGTTGGAAGGTTTCATCCAAAATCGAAAATAGAACCGGTACCTGCCGGCTCCATAAAATTGGAACCGGGAATCGGATCGTACCTGCCGGTTATCATCCAAAATCAGCCGGTTAAATACGGTCCGATCCAGTTTGGATCGTTCATGATTTTTTTGCTCATCCCTAATAGGTGGGACATATGCTAAAGTTTGAGGTATTTTTGGATATTATGTTAGTAGAATTGGGACAAAAGTAAAAATTAAGAATTTTTAGGAGATAATTTTTTTAAATATAATTGAAATAAATGTTAAAGTTGAATACTTTTTAAGTATTAGACCTATGAAATTGCTTGAAAAGTATATTATAATATATTGTTTATTTTGAAAATGTGTTTCATTATATCTCAATCGACTTTATAATCTGACTTGGCGTATGTTACAAAAAGTTTTATTTGATTGCCTCGCGTGCAAACCAACCACGCATTGTGTAAACAAAAAGGCTTATTTGATTGCCTCGCGTGCAAACCAACCACGCATTGTGTAAACAAAAAGGCTTATTTGATTGCCTCACGTGTAAAACAAAAAAATTGGTCGGCTCGTAAATCAAAAAGCTAGTTTATCGTAAAATTTTCGAAAAGAGAAAGGTTTCTTTGATTGCCTCACGTGCAAACCGAGCACGCATTGTGTAAACAAAAAGGTTTATCTGATTGTCTTACGTGTAAATAAAAAGGTGGTCGGATCGTAAATCAGAAAGGTAGCTTATCGTAATATTTTCGAGAGAAGTTGGTTTTATGTACACCAAATAACTCAAAGGGCGCGCAAAGAATTCAAACAATATAAAGGAAAGAAGGAAGGAAGAAGAATACGATGCACTTTGAAAAGAATCTTTTTAATCCTCGGCAAATAAGAGAGGCAAGGCGACTGATCAAGAAAAGAAAGGCCTTTCATTCCTATCATAAGATTTAATCCCACTTAACCTTTTATTTTTATTTTTAACGTTGTTTGTTTCTGAAGTCCTACGTTTCTGACTTGCTTCTCAAGGAAGTACGAGTGGTCCTGTTGTGTTGGTGGGTCCCACCCTAAACACACCCATGTATTTTCTCGGACTCCGGACCAGGCAATAATTTGTTTATTTGCGCTTTTAATTCGTCGACTTTTAATTTTTAAAATTGAGATTTTTTTTTTAATGTTCCTTTGGAACTATTTTATATTAATTTTCATCCGAAATAGTTGAGGACTGGTGGTAAAGCAAGGCGGTCGATGAATAAATATACCCTTTCCCAAACTGTCGACTGTTCTCTGATTATGCGTAATGGTACGCTATTTTCTTTTTTCTTTTTTTTTTTTGTCGAAATGCCGCTAAAATTGAAAGCTTAAGCTCACGATGGATAATAAATGATATAATAATGACTCCAACTAAGGCATTTGTCCCAGTTGCAATTTACTTGTAATAAATGAAACGAAATTTTGAAAAGCTGCAATTTAATGAGCTATACCTTCATCTATTTGAAGCGAAATTATTGCTATCGACCGTAATATCTAACGAGTCGAGCCTTACGTCCGTAATAGAGAACACTCGAATTACTCGTTAATATTTGGCTTTATTTGTATCCTCTTTTTTAAGAACTTTTTGGAAATGCTCAATCTGAACGACAATAAGCGATCTAACAGATTATATTTATTACTCGTAAGCCAATAAATTACATAAAGTGCATAATTATTATCTGCATAGCTAGATTGCGCGATAATAAAAAATACCTGTATTCGACCCTGCAAAAATTGGCTCATTCTACCTTTTTTAAATTAATCTCTTTAAAAGACAGTTCATTCATTCAGATTCGAGTTGCTAAGATTGATTAAGGATTCCACTTACATACCTAAGATTGATTAAGGATTATTGCCCGCGTTTCATGAAAAAAAGGAAAGACACGGAGATGATTCCCCACAAAACCCAAATTCCCTTAAAGACGCACAAATTCTTTGCTTGGGGTCAACTGACAATCAACCGGTCGGTTCGTCATCAAACTATGGGGAAGGACGCATTGCGTACTTACGACTGACTTCTAAGACCCCCAGAAGGCTTCCCGCACTCTCCCTCCGGCTCTGATCTCGTGCTGTTTGCTCTTGTGATTATCAAGTCTTTTTTGGGTGTTTGGAGCTGGCAGCTGCAGTCATGCCCGACGGCGAAGCTGAGGAAATCATTCGGAGCCCGAATGGTTTGCTCGCCTCGCGCTCGCCTCTTCCTCCGTTTTCCAGTGCTTCGACTGCTGCTGAAGATGACGAGGAAGCGAGCTCGGAGGCGGGAACGGCAGAGAAGGACCCGAGGAGGATCGCAAGAAAGTATGTGAATCTTTAGATATTTCAGCTTAATCTCCCAGTTGGGTCTTCTTTCCTTTGGCGAAAACCTTGGCTGGTTTGGAGGTTTTTAGTGTGCCCTTCCCTCTCTCACGAAGGCGACACAACCGGGAAAGATGATTTCTTCGTGGTTTATGCGCTTCGATTTTCCCAGACACTTCGCTTATAGAAAAAAGGAAGGTTTTTTAAGAATGTTTGGATTTGTAGTCCTTGCTTTTGTGGTCCTGTGGAATAATTGAGCCATTCTCCTAATTATTCAGTTGACTGATTTTTTTTCCCCCTTTCATGGGGTTTGATGTGTCTTAATGTGTGTGAATTCCCCTGAAAAATGTGTCTTAAACCTGTGTCCTTTGGTTTGCAATTCTGGTGAAGATATCAATTGGAGCTATGCGAGAAAGCTTTGGGGGAGAATGTGATTGTGTACTTGGGGACTGGTAGTGGAAAGACCCATATAGCCATTTTGCTAATGTACGAGATGGGTCACTTGATACGGAAGCCCAACAAGAGCATCTGCGTATTTCTTGCGCCTACCGTTGCTTTGGTTCAACAAGTAAGCTTCTTTTTGGGTAATTTTTCGCTTAGAGCTTTCATGTTGGTGTGGTAAATGTACAACTAGCAGATATAAACCGCTTTACAACAGTGCGCGAGCTTTTAAGACTCAGGCCAATTGTAGCCACTGGCAATTTGCAAGTTTTTTTTTTGGTCGGAAAAAAAAAGCTTAAATTGTGTCCAGGATGATTTAATTTCAGGAATTAATTCATGTGAGACATTTAAAGTTGAATCAGAGGTCAAAGTTATGCTATCCTTTTGTATTTCCAAGATTTTGATGCTTTTTGTTTATTTCAACCTTACCACGCTTCCTAATTGACCGTGGATAACTTTGCAGCAAGCCAGGGTTATAGAAGATTCAACTGACTTCAAGGTTGGCAGCTATTGCGGGGGCTCCAGGAGATTGAAGACACATGCAGAGTGGGAGAAGGAGATAGAAAAATATGAGGTGATTCAGATTGCATAGCTTAAAATGATCAATAACGGTTTGTTGGCTGTACAACCCCGTTGATGTCTGCCAAGATAACATAGATTTGCAGTAGAAGATTATTTGGAGAAGCTGTTGACAAACTTTGATAAGATGCTTTAATTTTAAAAAGCAATCTTGCTGTGGTTATCAATCGTTTCTTCAACCTAAGAGAAACAGGATTCATTTGGGACACGGTTGAAGGGAAGTTCCTGCGAATGCTCTGAACATGATGCTGACAATTTTTTGCAGGTTCTTGTTATGACCCCTATAATACTGCTCCGCAGCTTGTCACACTGTTTCATCAAGATGGACTCTATTGCTCTTCTGATATTTGACGAATGCCATCATGCTCAAATCAAAAGTGGTCATCCTTATGCGGAAATTATGAGGGTAAAGGGTCACATTGAATGTTGATACTCGCTCAGTTCTTGAAAATGCACAAAACTTTCACCTTCTTCATGATTATATCACTTACATATATCATCTTTTTGGGGACAAAGACACTACGGGTGGTGTAACTTTCGTAAGGTGTTCACTCGAGTGCCGCTTTTTCAATCGATCACTTAAGTGTCATAAATTTTATTAAACATACACTTGGGTGCCATAGCTTTTTAATTGATTGCTTGAGTACAATAACTTTTAAAATCGTTTCATCACAAGTGCCATACCACATTGAATTTCAAACTCTTGTGCGAACGTTTTTTAAAAGTTATGGCACTGAAGTGATTGGTTGAAAAATTATGGCACTCAAGTGAATGTCGTATGAAATTATGGTACTCAAGTGATCAATTGAAAATTTATGGCATTTCAGTGATCACCGTACGAAAGTTGTGGCATTTGTGGTGTTCTTTTCCCCATCTACTTTCTATTTTAGATATTTTATAAAGCTGATCTCTTGAAGCGGCCTCGGATATTTGGCATGACAGCATCTCCAGTTGTTGGAAAAGGTGAGGATACTTACTTTTCAATTTGTGTGAACTATGAAGTTAAGGTCTGTCATTCCAGTATTGTTGAAAGGTACTTAATGTGTGAAGTTCTTTGAAAGTTGATGTTGCTTTATGACATTTTTCAATTGAAGTGACTGAATCCCTGAATCTAGAGATTTTATCTGCATTCTCTTCTTCATGTAGCAGCATGTCCTTATTCTTGCATTATTTATGAATTGAATATTCTTTTCAGTCCACTTCTTTTGATACACTTGTCAAACAAAAGCATGAAATCACTTGAATAGTCTGTGGCTCCAAACTTGCCAACTCTTTAATATCTTTACACAAAAGCTCTCTGGTAATAGAAATATGGGAGCAAATTGGTTTTGATGCACATTTAGGTGTTCTTTGCTGAGATTAGAGAACTTTCATTAGATCAAGTGGAATTTTGGTTCGTCTTCCACTTGGTAATGAAAGTTTTCATGGTTCCCTCATTATAATGTTGAATATATGCAAATGTATATCTGAAAATGGGGATTTTTTGTTTCCTGGATTGTTATTCCTGAGAGCTTACCTGTCATATGTGTGATCTTCCTGTAAATGCTCTCCTACAAATAACGGTCTCTCTCTTTCTTTCTTTCTTTTTTTTTTTTTTTTAACTCTTGGTTTAGGATCCTACCGTGGTAGAATTGGATCTAAACTGACACTACTGTTGTTTTGTGGCCTAACCTTGGTTTATGTAATTCAGGTGCTTCTGAGCAAGAAAATCTTCCACGAAGCATCAATAGTCTTGAAAATTTGCTAAATGCTAAGGTTAGCATCTAACTTGAAGTATAACTTGAATTATACCCCATCGTTTATATTTTGTTTGATCCGTATGTTAATGAGTAATGCAAAAAATTCACCTGGCTGTCATTTCTTTGGTTTTTTCAAGCATTTTACGATTTCCTGTTCTGACCTTCATTGCTGCATGTTATGGATTTGTCCAATTTCACTGACATTGATATTTCTAGACCAACATGATTGATGATAGACATTCTCTCCTGGATCTCCTGTGGTGTCTGACATCATGGGAAATTCTCTGCTTTGGGGTGCTTTTCCTGCATAGTTGATTTCTACACTCCTCTCCATTTGTTTGTAGGTTTACTCAGTTGAAGATAAGGAAGAATTGGATAGCTTTGTGGCATCTCCTTCTGTGAAAGTGTATTATTATGGTCCTGTTGTGCGTGGCACTTCTAGCCCCTTTGCGAATCGCTTTTATCGACTTGAGGAAGTTAAACACCAGGTGTGTATGGTGTTATGCTTTCAGGTTGCGATGAGCCTAATCTTGGAGAATTAGATTCTTATATTTACCACTTCTGTGGTGAGAGCAGTGCCTATCAACACTCAGCAGGAAGAAAGATGATCATCAAATCCTTCGCAGCACCAAAAGAATGCTCAACAGAATGCATGAAAGTATCATAATATGTGCAGAGAACCTTGGACTTTGGGGAGCGAAACAAGTACACTTTTGTGATATCTAGTCATCTTGCTTTTAACATCTGCTATTGTTTTTCCATCTCAGTCCTCAAATGAACTTAATGTCGACATTGTCTTCTTTTGCTGGTTTTGTTTCGCTGCTCTTTTGCGAAGAGTTTTAGTTATTTGACTGCAACAACAACGTGCACTCTAACTGCTGAGATCTTATTCTTGCTTGCAGTGTTGAACAGCTTACATGCATACATGAAGCCAGAACCGTTCTATTGTGAAACTTGCGTTTTCAGCAACCATAAAGGGTTTTCATTTATATCTGGAGTTCTGAATATTGGGCAGAACTTTTTTCACCCCTCTGTTTGACTTTATCATGAAAGTGATGACTGTGTTTGCTTCATGAGACTCTGTTGCTTATATGTGTTATGATACTTATATATTCATGATGCCACTTAGCCACTCCAATGTTTGTTAGAGAAAGCAAAGAGCTGTTTATGTAATCTGTGCATCTTGGTTGAGATTTAATCCCTTCCATGCAAGACACTACTTTTTTCCAGTTTATTAACCTTTACTTGTTTTCACATTCCAAGGGTTGTCAGATCCTACTTGGAGGTGATTACTCCGAGCGTAATGCGTTGATCGAGGAAGCAGAAAATTCAAGTGACGTTCCTTTGTGTGATAGATATTTAACTCAGGCTTCCAGTATCTTTGCTTCTGATTGCCCTAAAGGTATTATTATGTCTGGATAATTGACCGTGCCTCCTCTATATGCAGTCCTATCTTTGTTTTTTCATTGTCGTGTGCCTTGCAAAATCACTTGTTCTGTTATTTTTTGAGTCCTTGTGCCCCAGCCTATCTGCCTATCTGCATGACTTCTAACGGAAATCTTATCGTGCATGTTAACAGATGACATATCATCTTTAGTGATTTTGAAAGAACCACTTTTCTCAAGCAAGCTCTTATGCCTTGTTCACATACTGTCCTCTTTCAGGTCAGTGCTTTAAGCGTTTCATCATTTACTCTGTGTACAAATTTCTGGTATTTTGGAATTTTATTTCACTTCAGCTTACTTTGTTCGCTATAGATTGATGATGCGTTTGTCGCTGATGGGTGACAATTCTCTTCCTCCCTCGTCAAAATATTTGCAAGTCAATTTGACAACAACCCCCCCCCCCCCCCCCCCCCCCCCCCCGGGGGGGGGGGGCTCAAACGCAAGATTATGTAGGAGTTAACAAAAGTGACTTAGGAAAGTCAGATATCACATGCTAAAATTGTTTCTCACATAATGTGCACCAACTATTCATCTCTTAGATTCAGTCAGATTCTTGTAGACTGATTTGTTGCTATGAACATGGTTTTCTAGTGTCTACCGTTTCACAAGGATTAATGCCCTATAACTTGATGGATCTCAAATGCAAGCTTATGTAGGAGTTAACAAAAGTGACTTAGGAAAATCAGATATCACAAGTTAAAATTGTGTCTCACATAATTGCACTGTTGGAATATATGAATATTAAACCATACCTTTTTCTAACAGCTTAAGCTTTTAGAGCGGTTGGTAAGTGGTCTCAACAAATCTTACATGGTATTAGAGCAGAAGGTCCTGAATTCAAATCTTTTCAGGCCCCTATTTGCCTCCGTAATGAATTTGTCCATGTTTAGTATTAGGCAAAAGACTAGACTAAGCGTGAGGGAGAGTGTTGGAATATATAAATATTAAACCAAGCCTTCTTCTAACAACTTAAGCTTTTAGAGCAGTTGGTAAGTGGTCTCATCAAATCTTACATGCACCAACTATTCATCTCTTAGATTCAGCCCGATTCTTGTAGACTGAGTTGTTGCTATGAACGTGTTTTTCTAGTGTCTACCGTTTCACAAGGATTGATGCCCTATAACTTGGTCGATCTCATGAAAGACGACATACTGGACCGCTTATTAGATATTGGCCTTTCTCTAATTATTTAAAGTACAGCCCCTTAAGAGTTATTCCCTAGCTTTTTACTTAAGGAAGTTTCAACTTATGCCCCCACCTTTTCTTCCGTCCATCATTGGAGGGTGGCATTGTTGTGTTGGAACGAGGTCATTATCACTGCATATATGAATCTTGCTCTTGGGGCTGAAAGTAATAAATTTCCAATATTTAATCTTGTACAGATGTGCCACAAATGATAATGAAGAGTATGATGATTCTTGCAAGTGCAGCTAAAACTTGTCGTGAAGTAGCGAAGCATGGCATCAGATTAGTGATTACTGAGGGCATAAAATTGTAGGAAGCTAGAGAACAGATGGCTATCAAGTGTTACTAGTCAACCAACTTCATTTGCACGTATTGCCTTGGTAGTCATGCTTTCAACTAGTTCTATAATCCGTAGAATTTGTAATTTACACTTTCCAGGTAATTCTGAAATTATTTTGATCATCAGACAGTACATGGCTGGCAGATATCCTAATGGAAGTCCACATCTCGCTTTCCAGGTCTCAGCCAAATGCGAAGTGTATAGTTTTCGTGAACAGGATAGTTATTGCAAGATCATTGACTTACATGCTGCAAAATCTAACAGTGTTGGCATCTTGGAAGTGTGATTATCTTGTGGGAGTTCACTCAGGACAAAGAACCATGTCAAGAAAGAACATGAAAGGCATTCTTGATAATTTCCAGTCAGGAAAGGTAGTTGTTGGTTTTTCGTTTATTGACACATTATGTTTTGGTCACTCCCATTAATCTATGCGTTTTGTTGCCCCTATCACATGGAGTTCTTCTTCCCTTATCAAGAAGTCTCTCTTCGAGAATTCTCTTCTCTTGATCCGCAAATCCTCCAAGATGTTAAATGCGTTCTAGACTTGATTGCTCAAACACGCTAGCTATATGGGATTGATCTTCTCTGATTGTGTGCATAGGACAATCCTTCGCTGATGATCAATGATTCCCTTATTTAATTTATGATGATAAAGGAAATACTGCACATTCTGCATTAGGAGTGGTTCTATTGGCCCAAGCTGGTTGCTAGTTCCTGATCTTGTTAATTGCCAGTTGAATCTATTGGTTGCTACGAAAGTGGGTGAAGAAGGCCTTGACATTCAGACATGCTGCCTAGTGATACGATTTGATCCTCCTGAAACTGTCGCTAGTTTTATTCAATCAAGAGGCCGTGCACGTATGCCTCAATCGGAATATGCATTCTTAGTGGACAGGTGCTTTTCAATAGCCTTTTATTTCTGATGCACAGAGGCTTTGATTCTCGCATTTTTCTGAAAAAGAGTCTTAATCTTGTAGGGGCAATCAGAGAGAGATTGATCTGATAGATAATTTCAAAAGGGACGAAAATCGAATGAACATGGAGATCACTGCAAGGACATCGGACGAGAGCTTTAGTGCTTTGGAGGAAAGAATATTTAGGGTAGACAATTCAGGCGCTTCCATCAGTTCTGGATCTAGTGTTTCGTTACTCTACCAATTCTGTGCGAAACTTCCACATGATGAGTATGCCCTTGTTTCATTTGTTGCTGTATAGAATTACTCAATTGTAGTATTGACTACCTAATTTTTGGAAATCAAAATAGTTTAAGATTCATGTAATGGCACTCATTGAGGAAACCTTGAAATGTTTTGTCAGGTATTTTGATCCCAAGCCGAAGTTCTATTATTTTGATGATGTAGGAGGTACTGTCTGCCACATTATTCTACCTTCAAACGCCCCGATTCACCAGATTGTAAGCACACCGAGGCTATCAATGGAAGCTGCTAAAAAGGACGCATCCCTACAAGCAATTGAAGAATTGCATAAACAAGGTGCTCTGGATGATTTTCTCTTGCCACAGCGCGATGATGACAGACTTGAGGAGATGGTCTCTTTCGACTCAGACAGTTGTGAAGGTTACACTGGTTGTTAAATATTCTAATTTTGTTGTTGGTCTTTTCTTTGGGTTGTTTATATTCGGTTCTTCTGATGAGCAGATGAGAGTTCACGAGGTGAACTACATGAGATGTTGGTTCCAGCTGCGCTCAGTGAAACATGGTCTGGCTTGGAGAATGTTTCTCTCCATACTTACTATATAGAATTTTGTCCTGATCCTGCGGATAGGACCTATAAAGAGTTTGGTCTCTTTGTGAAGGCGCGTCTTCCAGCAGAGGCTGAGACAATGGAAATCGATCTTCATCTGGCTCGTGGTAGGTCTGTAAAGACAAAGCTTGTGCCATCCGCAGTTGTTGCATTTGATAAAGATGAGGTTAATGATGGTCCCTTGTACATTATGATTTTGGCTTTTTCCAACTTCCTTGTAATAATGTTATTTGTTGACAGATTTTGGAAGCGCAGAAGTTTCAAGAGATGTTTCTCAAGGTCATGCTTGACCGATCAGACTTACAACCAGAATTTGTTCCCCTGGGACAGGATATTGATGTCAATTTGGGCTTATCAACGTACTATCTGTTGCTTCCAGTCATTGTGCAGAGCAGCAACAGTTGTGTTAATGTAGACTGGAAGACAATCAGAAGATGCTTATCATCTCCACTCTTCAGGAATCCGACTGATACGACGGCAAAGAAAGATGTTTTTTCTGGGTTTCATTTGACACTTGCAAATGGTTCCAAACGAAAAAGTGATATTGAAAATAGTTTAGTATATGCTCCATATAAGAAGTTATTCTACTTCATTACTAGCATCAACTTTGAGAAGAGCGGAGGCAGCCTATATAAAGATTCAGATCTTTTAACCCATGCAGTACACATAAAGAGAACGTATGTTACTCGAGTTCGTGCTGTGTCAATGTCTTTTACTAGTATTTTGTTACCATCTCCTTAACAGGAGCTTGTATCTTATGTATTTTGTTTTTATGGAGTTCTCCAGTGAAATGAATTCTTTCACTTGAATTGTGGAAACAGGTATGGTATTAATCTTAAATTTCCCAAGCAGCCTCTCCTGCAAGCGAAACCTCTTTTTAATGTGCGCAACCTGCTATATAACCGGAAGCAAGATGACTCAGGTACTCTTTTTTGACTTTATTACTTTTTCACTCGAATGGCAGCTCTTATTTTGTTCTTGTTCCCTTTCCATGTTCTCATTTTCAGTTCTGTATTTCTGCTGAAAGAGTTAGTATCAGTTACCATATGCATTCCCTCTGTATTGTCATTACCGTACTTGACAGGAAATTTCTTGTTGACAGCTAATTTATAAAAGCATGTCAACATCAACATCAACAACACCTTTATCTCAAACTAGTTGGGGTCGGCGGTCGATGAACCCCAAAGAATCTTAAAAATAAAAGCAGAATCAAGGAAGGGAAAAGAGATAAATGTGTAAAAATAGATAAGTAAATATATATATATCTATCTATCTTTACACTATCCCTCCACAACACTAATAGCCTTTCTCCACTCCGTCCTAAGACAAACCGCACGCCAATCTATTTCTCACTCCATTAAATCTTGTTTTACTGCTTTCCCCTGAGTAAGTTTCGGCTGACCTCTTGCTTTCTTTGTGTTATGCTCTCGATAGCAAACTTCTGTTCGTGCCGGTGCATCTAAGGGCCTTCGGAGTATATGCTTAAACCATTTCAATTTATGCTCTCTCATCTTTTCCGCCACCGGTTCTACTCCAACTTTTCGTCGAATCTCTTCATTCCTTATCTTATCCATCCTTATATGACCACATATCCACCTTAACATCCTCATTTCCGCTACTCCAATTTATAAAAGCATGTATCCTTATATTATTTTTGGAAATCAATGAGTAAATAGGGATTTTAGCTGACTTTTTTGGTGTCTACTTTCTATAGGTTCCCCTGTAGATATGGTGGAATTGCTTCTTCTTAATAGATATACCGATGAACTCACAAAAAAAATTCACTTTGGCATTTCTTTTGGGGTCGGAAGGGGTTCAGATTCTAATTGGCAAAATTAATGGCTCATGTTGATCCATTTCGTGATTCAGTGTCCTCGATAGTATGCATATTTAGTCTAGAAGTTTGTGCATGACACAAGTATACGATCCTAATGTTATAAAGGACGCAGTCACTTGATAATGTTTTATGTTCTCAAAATATAATATCTAAAAAAGCAGATTTGTTCAATTCCACGTGATCCTCCTTTTTAATGTTTTATATTATCGTTTTTGGCGCATTTCTAGGATTTGATGATTCTAAGTTTGGATCCTGATTTTACGACTTTGTTTTTGGATTTTTTGCTAGTTTTGCAGTATTGGGGTTAGGCTTGTTTAATCATTCTGCATTAAGATTAGATTCGCATCTCTCGTCTCCCTCACAACTATTGTCTAATATCTGAACAGAAGCGCATGAACTTGAAGAATACATAATTGATGTTCCTCCTGAGCTCTGTCAGCTGAAAATACTTGGGTTCTCTAAAGATTTGGGGAGCTCTTTATCGTTGTTGCCATCAGTCATGCATCGTCTGCAAAACTTGCTTGTGGCCATTCAACTGAAGCACCGGTTATCTGCTTCTTTCCCAGAGGGAGCTAAAGTTACTGCTGATAGAGTATGCCCTTTTCATTGATGATTTTGTTTTCAATGCTAGCTTGAGGTGGTTTTGATATGTTACTGATAATTTATTGTTCACTTAGCAAATTGAAGAACAACTCTAGTTACTGAGGAATCATCTTTTCTTAGATTTTAGAAGCGCTCACAACAGAAAAGTGCCAGGAGCGCTTTTCTCTTGAAAGGCTTGAAATACTTGGAGATGCTTTCCTCAAATTTGCTGTTGGTCGACATCTTTTTCTTCTCCATGAGGCACTTGATGAAGGTGGGCTCACCAGGAAACGTTCAAAGGCTGTGAACAATTCTAACTTGTTCAGCTTGGCTGTCAAGAGCGACTTACAGGTGCTATTAGATACTGAACTATAACTTGTTTTGCGGAGCATATTTCTTACTGTTGAAACATCTTGGATCGTGCTTGCGGTATATGCTGAACGACAATTAATCCCCATATCCAATTTTAAGCTGGGTTGCAAATTTGGCATCCATCTAGGATATCAGTCGTGTTCCATTGTCTTCAACGCCTAGTCAAACATTGACGCATATGTGATGTCTTCTATGTGAAATCAATCAAAAGGTTGTGTCCTGATATTTTATATTCTGGACAGTTCAAAACGTCTTATCACTCCACCATGTCCCGGAATAGGATCCTAAAGTACTGTGTCATGTCCAGAATCCAGCTTGTCTTGCGAGGCTCATAATGCACGGATATACTTGCGTGCATGCGTTCCTTTTCCCCCTAAATTGCAATCTCAGTTGATAGGTGTGACATTTTAGGTGTACATTCGTGACCAACCGTTCGAAGCCAGCCAATTTTTTGCGCTGGGCCGTCCTTGCCCAAATATCTGCAACAAAGAATCAGAAGGAACAATCCATTCTAATCATCAAAATGGTGCAGCTCATCAGTCAAAAGCTTGTGAAGTCAGGTGCAGTAAAGGTCACCACTGGTTGCAGAAGAAAACTATTGCTGATGTGATTGAAGCACTTGTAGGAGCTTTTATAGTTGATAGTGGTTTCAAAGCTGCAATTGCCTTCCTTAGATGGATTGGCCTAGAAGTTGAGTTTAATGCATCGCAAGTTACTAGTGCTTGCATTGCAAGTACTAAATACCTGACTCTGGCTGACTGTGTGGACATTGACTCACTTGAAAGTTATTTAGGATATAAGTTTCGTAATAGAGGTCTGCTGCTTCAAGCATTTATACATCCTTCTTACAACAAACATGGTGGTGGCTGTTATCAGGTATCACACTTTTTTTTTTCCAAAACGAATTTATCATCTGTTTTGAACAAGAGCCATTCTGTCTGATACTTCTATAATTTATTCCAGCGACTTGAGTTTCTTGGAGACGCCGTCTTGGATTACTTGATCACGTCCTATCTGTACTCTGCATATCCAAAGTTGAAACCTGGAGAATTGACAGATTTGAGATCACTGGCTGTCAATAATAAGGCATTTGCTAATGTTGCAGTCGATCGGTCCTTCCATAAATTTATTATTTGTGATTCCAGTAGCCTCTCCGAGGTCATAAAAGACTACGTGGACTTTGTGAAGAGATCGGCATCATTGAAGGGTTCTCTTGAGGGGCCAAAATGTCCGAAGGTTGGCTACAGTGGGTTCTTTTGTTATGTCTTTTACTAACTAGAAGATGCTTCACCGAATTGAAAAATGTTGATCATCTAGTTCTCAGTGTGCTTTTCTTGGCAACAAGATGGGTGTTTTTATCAGCAAACTTTTGCGCGGTAGTGACAAAAATGGAGACTTAGGCATATGATTTTTATCTAAATTTTGGGTGGCAGAGTGAAAATGTGTTCGCAATTACAACTTCAACAAATAGATTCTTTTGTCAGGTGATCTTAGCCAACATCTTATCTTTTTAAGAACCGTCCGGAATATAGCCTCTATTATTGATTTTTGAATTTTGACTTGCTTTGAAATTCTGCTTTTTCTGGTGTCTTTTTGTTTTTTGGTATATATTCCTGACAACCTCGGACATTTTTTTACTTCTAGTTTCAAACTACCAATCTAAATCACATAATTGGCTTTTGTTTTCATGATTTTTCAGGAAAGCAAATAATTATGATGACGGGATTATGATTTCTTTTATAAGGGACCATGGGGGTGCCAACTGCCAACCCATTTATACAGTGATCTCATTCACAAGACAAATAATCCACGACCTTATCAAAATATTCACATCTAAGAGTAGGACGTAATCTCCATCACGCCTAAAGTGTAAGGCGTAGGATCTGTCATGATCTAAATTCATTATATATCTAAACCAAAGTTCTTCCAAGATATTTTATATGCATGTTACAATTTTCCCATGTGGATGAACTACATATATATTCTGATTGAAATTCACAAGAGTTCTTCTGCAATGCACAATTCATTCTGCTACAGATTGTGTTTTGATTTGGCATCAATATTCATCTCCGTTACTAATTTAAACATGAGGATCTTGGGTTAATGTAAAGTAAGGGTAACTAATATTTTGATTTTCAACGATTTAGGCTCTTGGTGACTTGGTAGAGTCTTGTGTTGGTGCCATTCTTCTCGACACGGGATTCGATCTGAACTGTGTTTGGAAGATAATGCTATCCTTTCTGGATCCAATCATGAGCTTTTCCAACTTCCAGCTGAATCCAAAAAGGGAACTGCAAGAACTTTGTCAATCTCGTAATCTGAGTGTGCAGTTTTCAGTATCGAAGAAAGGTGTGTCATATTCAGTTGAAACAAAAGTTTCGTACAAGGATGAATGTGCTGTGGCTTCTGTGACCAACTTGAATAAACAGGATGCTCTCAGGAAATCTGCACAACAAGTAATTGAACAATTGAAGGTAAATGTTTTATGCTCCATTTTTAGGCCATCTTTTGCTGTAATTCACTATGCCTTCATTTCGTTTGACCCCCTTTGGGAGTCATATGGCTTTTAAGTCTGATAAATATTTTCAATGAGAGATTCAAATTTCGGGGGAAGAACAACATAGTAATCATAATATAATGCATATGGTTTCAATTCATTTCATGTGTGGAACATGCAGACAAATGAGATAAACTCTTCAAACTAATTTTGATATAACCCATGATGGAAATTTTGTTGGTGCGCCTTCTCTCGCCAGTTTGGCAGCTGGTTCTTTTTCATGTTTACCTGATGGATCTCAGCGTAGAGATTTATCTTGCCAGATTTTTTCTATCCTATGGACTAATTTCATCTGACAAGTTTTGAAGTTCTCTCTCTTGATAAATCTCTGCGCTGAGTTTACCTGTTGACATTTACCTTGAGAGGGTTGTTCCTTAACGGTCCTGCCTTTCCAATTTATTGATCTGTGATTCTGACTATACCTATTAAGTTTAACTGACTTTCTATTTTCACCTGATGGACCTCAATGACTGCACATAACCAGGCTCAAGGTTTCACACCGAAGTCTAAGCCTCTTGAGGAAATATTGAAGTCGTCCTGTAAAAGGGAAGCCAAACTAATAGGCTACGATGAAGCTCCTGTGAATGTAATGCCTTTTGATGTTAATGGATCTGAAAACAGCAATCTGGCACCCTCTGACATGAACTGTAGCCCCAAAGTTTATGCAATCAATGAAGTGTACAGATCTTCTTCCCCCAGCATAGTTCCTCTTCGAAAACAGCCTTCGTCACTCTCTGAAACACCAAGCGAAAGTGATGCCGACGCCGACGAGATAAGTGCTGATACCAGATGTGATAGTGAGTCATGGAGAAAAGGTACGTGCTGTCATCAATTCTGTCAGGCATCAAGATGAGCATGGCAGCTTCTTAACCCCTCAAATAATTTCAGGTGGGGCTCCCAAAGCATCTGCAAAATCTCATTTGTATGAAATTTGTGCTGCTAATTGTTGGAAACGGCCAGAGTTTGAGTGTTGCAAAGAGGAAGGACCGGGACACTTAAAGCTGTAAGTCTGTGAGTTATGGTTGTTACACATCATGGTTAAAAATTGCGCTGTTGGGAATTCTTATTCGACATTCTCTGAGCAATGAGTGAATCATTTTAGCTAAATGTTAGTACTCTATCAACCTGAGAGATTCACATGACGTTAGAAGATCTGCTGGATATATCTGTTGAGAACAAGTACTGGGTTTCCCTCTTCTTTGAATCTAGCCTTCATAGTTGCAAACTTTTATCGATTTATGCAATTCCCTAATGGACGTCTGTTTCTGGGATTCATTTGCTGAAAATTTCGACAGGTTCTGGTTCAAGGTGGTTGTTGCAATAGAAGATTTGCCGGGCATGGTTTTGGAATGCTTTAGTGAACCTAGGGCAACGAAGAAAGCTGCAGCAGAGCATGCAGCTGAAGGGGCTCTTTGGTATTTAAGACGCGAAGGATACATCCATGATTGTAAGGTGAAGGAGACTTAAACTTTCTCTTCAAGAAGATTGGAGAATTACATGCAAATAGAGATTCTTTAGCTGTGCCGTTGCTGCCTGGACTGACCAGTAGGATCAATCTCACTGTTTTGCTCAGTCCATCTTCCCTGTAAATTAGCTGCTGGGATGTTAATCTGTACCGTGAAAAGCTTTTAGGCATGTATATATGCACTAAGCATCTAGTGGAGTTTGCTAACCAGGTGTTCCTGCGCTATGAAATTTTTTGTTAGGGCCCCAAAAGCAATGGCTCATTTGTCGAAGTCATGGTCGACTCGAGGGTAGACTATATGGTGGCTAGCGCAGCATACTTTGTAAAGAACATGTTCCTAAAATAGATTAACTTCATTTTCACATTGACTCTCTTTGTCACAGAGGTAAAACCTGGCTGAGAAAGAAATTCCTACATGTTGGGACTGAACATCCCGAGACTGTATTTATCCCTTGCTATGCCCTCCATATACAAGTCTCAGGTTGTGAGTGCCAAGATCCCATGGTGAAACCAGGATTGATTGAGAAGCGGCAAAGCTCCAGTCCAGGGAACAAGGCCTTAGACTCGGTTTCGCCTGAAGGCTCTTAGGAGTGCCGCGCATCTAAGACAAAGAAAGATCCACTCCTATTCTCAATCATTTGAGGAGTAAATAAGGTTCATTTCATGTAATGGATGGCATACGACAAGAGATATTCCAAGATGGCAAGCATTTGGTGATTTCTAACTTCATCTGGTATGCATAAAGGTGAGTACAGTGGCATCAGTCATTGCGAGCAAGCTCGAACAGGAATGCAGTGCTAATCTCAAGTATATTGTATCGGCTGTCTAGCTACAATCCCAAACTCGGATAAGGTCGCTCCGCGCCGCAGGAGTGGGATTCCGGTGGTACCCTAGCTTAGCCGGGGACGCCCGGTCCCAACTAATCCAGTAATACAAGTAATTACCCATCAACATTGGATGGCCCCCACCCAAATGTCACAAATGCACAGTTTCTAATAATTCTCGAATAATGCATTTGTTTCTAATAATTCTCGATACATTATTCGTCTCACGTGATTTGTAAATAAGAATGAATGCACGCAAAAACTTGCGGTAATGCTCGTGGCCATACATGAATAGATTCCAAGCTAAATCATGATAAATTTTTCAATAGACAGTTCATTTAATAAGTCACTGATCAATTTAACCGTCACTAATATATTTTTAAAGTTAATATTAATCATGGAAATATATTGAATATGTTTGGTTGGAAAATGACTTCATTTTTTTTCAGTGAAAGATAGTTAATTGATTCAATGAGATTTCGATTCAATATATTCGGACTACTATTTTTTTTCCCTCGAAAAGGCACCTGCTTCATTACGCACGTGGCACTGCACGTGCCTAAAGTTCCCTTCACCTATTCGCGCCATAGCCTTCCCGCCAAAATCCTCTCTGTCCCCGCCTCCTCTCTCTCTCTTCCTCAAATCCCTAGCAGAGAAACATGCTCTTCCTTCTCTAGAGAGAAAGAGAGAGAGAGTGAGGGAGAGAGAAACCGGTCGACCGTTTCCGCTTGGAGCAGCTGAAGATGTCGGGGTGGGACGAAGGAGCGGTGTACTACAGCGACCAGGCGCAGGTCCTCGGCGACGGCACCGCCGACAACTCGGAGGCCGCCGCGACTCGCCACTCCGTCCTCGGCAAGTTTAAGGAGTTCATCCGGGGGTTCGAGACCTCGAAGAACACTTTCCCTTACAGGGAGAGCCTCGTCCACAACCCTAAGTTCCTGGCCGTCGACATGGAAGACCTCGACGCGTTCGATGCTGATCTCCCGTCGTTGCTACGTTCTTCTCCCGCCGATTATTTGCCTCTGGTAGGGTAATTCGCATAGAAAGATTCCTTTTGCTAGTTGGATTTCGTTTTCTGTACTCACTTAAAACGGTGTTTGGCGCGCTGCCTTTATGTTGATGTTGAGAAATTGCGTGATATTGAATTGGAGTAGTTTTTTGGAGTTCATTTCGAGAACCATTTCATGATACTATACTGCGAGTTATTGCATTTGGATACTTTTTAGACCTCAAGTAGTTCCCTTGAAGGGCCTTATGAAAGGAAGTTTTTTTTTTTTGCTGGTCGATTGAGTTTATTCATTTGCTTGCTTTTTTGGATAATAATTCTGAGCTTGTCTTTTGTAGTTCGAGACAGCAGCAGCAGAGGTTTTAGTGAGCTTGAAGTCGAAGGTGCCCGGAGAGTCAGGTGAAATGGAGGAGCCAGAGACTAGGGATGTTCAGATCTTGCTGACATCAAAGGAAGATCCTGTGTCTATGCGGTCTGTCGGGGTTAGTGGGTTCTTTTGTAATCACTTTTTGTGGTTGCATTTTACATGCAGTATCTACAGGGAAAAATATGGACTTCTTTTATTTCTGTAATCGAATCTGTCCTTTTTCTCTGCTATTCTAAGGTTGTTCTTGTTATTGTAGGCTCAATACATATCAAAGCTTGTGAAAATAACAGGAATAACCATTGCTGCTTCGAGGACGAAGGCAAAAGCTACTTATGTGACTTTGGTGTGCAAGAACTGTAGAAATGTGAAAATGGTAGCCTGTCGTCCTGGTCTTGGTGGCGCCATTGTTCCTAGAACATGTGATCATATCCCACAGGTTCATTGTTTTTCCTTCTCTTCAATCTCTTTGAATTTTCACACGGTATCTTCCAGCTCATTGCAAGTGAATTTCTGCAGACTGGAGGAGAAGACAGGTGTCCAATTGATCCGTGGCTTGTGGTTCCTGATAGGAGCAAATATGTTGATCAACAGACACTGAAATTGCAAGAAAACCCTGAGGTGATATTCTCATGCATTTGAAGTTCGCGTAGGCAAGAAAACCTGACTTCTATTTGACTAGTGGGCCTTCTTCTTTGCTGATGGAAGGATGTACCCACTGGGGAGCTTCCAAGAAATATTCTTCTCTCTGTGGATCGCCACCTTGTTCAAACTATTGTACCTGGCACAAGATTGAGTATCATGGGGATCTATAGCATCTTTCAATCTCCAAATTCATCCGCCTCGTAAGATATGCTGTGCCATTCTGTTTGGTGATAGTCTTCTTTCTATTACTTTTTACTTCTGGTCCTAAATCTTGGGTGGTGTAATTTTACGCAGCCACAGAGGAGCTGTTGCTGTGAGACAGCCGTACATCCGAGTTGTAGGAATGGAAGAAGCAAATGAGGCCAACTCTAGAGGTCCAGCAGCTTTCACATCTGAGGAGGTAGTTTTATTGCTTATGAAGTGCTGTGCCTGTTTCCTCCTGCAAATACACTATGAACGATAAGAGCATGCTTTCTCTGTTATACGTACTTCTCCAATCTTCGTGTGGAAACGTGTTGCTTTTATGACTTTTTAGGTTCCATGACATGTCACTTGAACCTGATATGCTGCCATTGTTAATGTGGGCAATTCTTGTTTTTTTTTTTAACAGACTATAATAAATGTATCTAAGTGTTATCTAGGTAGAAGAATTCAAAAAAATTGCTGCAAAACCCGATGCATACAAGCTCATTTGCTCTAAAATCGCCCCATCTATTTTTGGTCATGATGATGTGAAAAAGGCAGTGGCCTGTCTTTTATTTGGAGGATCAAGAAAGGTACGTTATTATCTATTCTGGCTTTATATTGATATCTATTGGACTCGACTTCCATTGATCTAATGATGCAATCAAATACCTTTTCAACATCAGATTTTGCCTGATGGTGTAAAACTAAGAGGCGACATCAATGTGTTGCTTCTTGGGGACCCCTCTACAGCCAAATCACAGGTCAGTTTCTTAACCATTTGTTTGAGTGGTTCAGTTATTAGTTAATGACGTCTTCACAAAATTAAGGAACACGGAAATTGCTTTCTTTTTTCTTGGAAAGGACTCTTATCAGATCCACTCTAGGCATTATCACCACAATGTGGTTGCTGACTTGATTTTCTTTTTTCAGTTTCTTAAGTTCGTTGAGAAGACAGCCCCAATTGCTGTTTATACTTCAGGAAAAGGCTCATCCGCAGCTGGTCTTACAGCATCAGTCATCCGTGATGGCAGCTCTGTGAGTCCTGATTACTTAATGGATCATTTCCCTTCACAAAGTAGAAAGTCCTGATTTTTTGCTGAAAATATCTTTTCCATTCAGCGGGAATTTTATCTTGAAGGAGGAGCAATGGTTTTGGCAGATGGTGGCGTGGTCTGTATCGATGAGTTTGACAAAATGAGACCAGAGGATAGGTAATTTACACAGAATTTTGATTCGTTTCTCCTTGTGAGCATCATCAATTAAGGAGCTTTCTGAACTCTACCTTATTCAAACTTCTGTTTGAACTCAGAGTTGCTATTCATGAAGCCATGGAGCAGCAAACCATATCTATAGCCAAAGCAGGAATCACAACAGTTCTCAACTCTAGAACATCTGTTCTTGCTGCTGCTAACCCGCCATCAGGACGTTATGATGACCTGAAGGTCTGTTTGCATGACTTTTTTTCCCTTTAGTTGGTATTAGTTATTGATTGTTATTGATTGATTGCATTTCATGTTCCAGACTGCACAGGACAATATTGACCTGCAGACAACTATCCTCTCTAGATTTGATATGATTTTTATTGTTAAAGATGTCAGGATGTACGCTCAAGATAAGGTAACCTACCCTCATCGCTCATATAGTTTTCACAATTCCACAGGGTCATCTAAGCTTAAAGAGATGCAATTTTGAAGTTTTCTCCGCAATTTGCATATTGACTTTCTGTTCAACTTGATTATGGAGAAGCATTCAAGAATGTCATTTTCTGAGGAAACAGAGATTAATACGCCTTAGAGTGTAATATATGCATGTGGATTTTAAAGCATGCGATCAATCATAACTCAATTGAGAATACCCTCTTTCAGATCATAGCAAGCCATATTATAAAAGTCCACGCATCTGCGAATGCAACCTCAGCCGATAGCAAAGCTTCAAAAGAAGAAAACTCGCTGAAGAGGTAATAATAGTCTTATTAATTGCATGTCAATTTCACGATTTCCCCTGGGTTTACTATGTGTGGGCTTTCGCCCCCCCCCCCCCAAAAAAAAATAAAAAAAAAAAAAAAAAATATATATATATATATATATATCTGTGTGTGTGTGTGGGTGGTTGGGCATTGAGCTGTTTGGCTTGCCCTCTGTACAGGTACATACAATACTGTCGAGCTGAATGCCATCCTCGTCTGTCAGAATCAGCATCTGCATTGCTGCAGAATAGTTATGTTACAATTAGACAGGTACTGTTGTCAACTGTCGCCAACTGCATGTGCACATGTTGTCAAGTATAGCTCCAGTTGATCGAGTGATACAATGACTTGCTTCATGAAAATACGCTTGGGAGAAGATTGCTTTGGAAGTGGTCAATGTGTGGATGGAGACATTCATGATGAACTTTTGAATCTCTCCTTGGTCATCTTGCCGAGGCTCGTAATTGTCCAATTTGTAACATATGTTTGTGGCCGAGTAGATCAGGTGCTCTAGAATTTCAATGCTTTGCTCTTCTATGTTGAATCACATTCCATTGGTTAGAGATTGTGAAATATGCAAAGTTGATAGCTTTCTGGATAGGGAATTTCCTTGTAACTGATCAACTAATTTGGTCTGATTATGAAGTGCACTTTGAGTGCTGCTGGAATTTGATGGTTTTAACCCAGATTTGAGGTCCTTGTGTCACTGTTGATCCAATTGGTGTTTCAAAGCTGTTGAGTGATTTGATATCCTATGCATGTGCTTTTTGTAGGACATGAGGCAGCAGGCTAATGATACTGGTGAGGCAGCTGCTATACCTATCACAGTTAGGCAGCTGGAAGCTATTGTCAGGCTAAGCGAGGCTCTAGCAAGAATGAAATTGTAAGTTTCAACTAAAGACGCACCAAAAAACTTTTACACATGAAACTTTTGTTGTGTCCAATATGTTGCATATGGTTTTAGTGGCAAACAAGCAATCTGCTTTTCTTTTCCCGTGCAATTTACGTAATGTTTTTGGCACTGTATTTCTCCAAATTGAGGAAGCATAGAATATCTCATGCTAGAAGAGTCTATCTTTAGTTCCATATGCTGGCGAACGAAGAAACGAAGTTTTTGCAAACCAACTTATGTTTTGGACATTTTTTTGTTCTTTTCCTTTTATTTATTGACTTGCTAAGTTTGTTTTGTGCTTGGGCATGGTTTTATAAGGTGTAGTCTCCATTATATTGTCCACATTCTGAACACTCTGTTTATTCTCATTTATTCTACCATCACTACTATGACAAGAAATGGAAATATCATTGGATGGGTCATACCTTTCTTCACGAAATTGGTTGAAAAATAGTTCTTTTGGAATTGCCTAAGTAATATGTAATTGAAGATAGTTTTCCTAGTGTAGTAAGGTTTTACTGAATTGCATATCATCAGTCCTTGGGCTCTTGGCTCTTGAATAAATTGGATGAGATGTGCCTGTTCTTGATTCTGATGAAACTTACCTTATTTGTTTCGTGCGATGATGGAAGTGTGGTCTCCTTTGTTGCTGTTTGATCATTCTTTTAGATCTCATGTCGCCACTGAGGAGAATGTGCAAGAAGCAATCAGGCTTTTTACTGTTTCCACAATGGATGCGGCACGTTCTGGGATAAATCAACAAGTAAATCTTACACATGAAATGGCAAACGAGATCAAGGTTTGTCAACAATCCCTCACTTCTATCGATCTGATCCAACACTTGCATGATATCTTCATCTTTCATTAAGTTGCATGAGGTGTCTCTAATCATCATTATTTCCATCAACAGCAAGCCGAAACTCAAATAAAGAGAAGAATAGGAATTGGAAACCACATATCAGAAAGAAAGTTGATTGACGAGCTGACTAGAATGGGGATGAACGAGTCTATAGTAAGTGTTCCATTATCCTGTATTTTCATATTACCTCTCCCTCAACCTTGGTACTCATTAATATTAGCCGTTCCTATGATTTGACAAAATCCAATTTGACAGTGGCTGTCATTATGGGGAAGTTATGCTGTGTGCCTATTATACAAACGGAAAATGTCGTTTTGGGATGGTTTTTTCTTATATTGATTAATTGACTATTCTCTCATTATAAAACTTGTAAACAATGTGTGGTGGTTTGGCTAAAAGCCGCAATCTGTCTCTCTTGTGAATTCTCAACTTTCTATGACTATACGGTAATAATTTGCCCTAGAAGGCATGCTGCCGATTAGCTTCCTAGAATTTGTCTGATCACTTCTCTTGCGTCAGGTGAGAAGAGCTCTCATAATTATGCACCAAAGAGATGAAGTCGAATATAAGAGAGAAAGGCGCCTCATCCTCCGGAAAGCCTGAGATGTTCAAGAGTACATTGTGTCGGCAAGTAGCGTAACGTAAACTCGCCGACTGCAATATGGAGGAGTATGATTAGCCAACATTGCAGGCAGCAAACATAGCAAATGCTACATCTGGTGCAATGTATGGCATAGACAATGGGCGGCTGCTAGATATTCATGTCCTGGATCGTCGTGTATTTATGCTTATCTATCACCAGACGTTACTTTAATTGAAGTCTGAGAATTAGATTTTGTAGGAGTTACAAGTGTAAAGTGTTTTATATTTCAAGTCAAAGGTTGGGCAAGAGAACAGAGCGTCGCATGGAGTTTATCTGATGAATGCTTTCAGCTTTAGGCACTCGAAACATTACTGTGTAGTTTGCAATGAAGTGCCTACGAACCCAGTTGATACTTACTTGTCAGGGTAATTGGGCTCATCTAGGTCCAAAACAGGTAGTTTTTCGTCCATAATATTCTACGGATAAAATTAACAATTTTCGATGCCCGTTAAACAACATTAAAGATTGAAAATCTGACACCCAAGAAGAGTGTTTACGGGCAGGATCTAGTTACGAACTTGAAGGGGATGATGCAATCATTTAGGGAAATGTACTAATAACAAGGAAAAAGGAAACATCAACATTTTTATCCCAAATTAATTGGGGTCGGCGGTCAATAAATTTCAAAAAATCATAAAAATAAAAACAGAATCAATCGAGAAAAAAAATGTGTAAAAATAAATATATACACACACATTACCCATCCACAACACTAATAGAATTTCTCAACTAATTCTTAAAACAAATCGTACGCCAATCTATTTCTCATTCCATTAAATCTTATTTTACTAATTTCCTCTAAGTAAGTTTCGGCCGACTTCTTGCTTTTTTCGTGTTATACTCTCGATAGCAAACTTTTATTCGTACCGGTGTATCAAGGGCCTTCGGAGTATATGCCCAAATCATCTCAATTTATGTTCTTTCATTTTTTTATACCACCGGTTATACTTTAACTTTTCGTCGAATATCTTCATTTTTTATCTTATCAATTCACCTTAACATCCTCATTTCGCTACTTTCATTTTATGTTCATGTTTCCTCTGTGCTGGCCAATATTCAACTCCATATAACATGGTAGGTCTTATTGTTGTTTTATGAAATTTTCCTTTTAACCTAAGGAATTTTACGATCACACAAAAATCCCGATGCACTGCGTCATTTCATCCAACTTGCTCTGATTCTATGGCATGCTTCCTCATCAATATCTCCCTCCTTTTGCAATATTGATCTAAGATATCTAAATGTATATTTTTTGGGAACCTCCTGTCCGATCATATTTACGGCTTCTTGATCCCCTCTTCCTATCGTGTCAAACTCACACTTCAAGTATTCTATCTTACTTCGCCTTAACGTAAATCTTTTAGACTCTAACGTATTTCTCCATATTTCTAACTTAGTGTTAACCACAGTCCCGGTCTAATCAATAAGCACAATATCGTCTGCAAATAGTATACACCATGACAACTCATCTTGAATATCTTTTGTGAGCTCATTCATAACCAGAGCAAAAAGGTAAGGGCTTAAAACAGAACATTGGTGTAAGCATACTGTGATTGAGAAATAACTTGATGTGTCATTACAAGCCTTCACACATGTAGTAGCATCGTTATATATGTACTTGATTTCCTCTACATACTTTGAATGCACTTTTTTGTTCTCAAGAATTCACCACAGAACTTTTCTTAGAATCTTATCATACGCTTTCTCGAGATCAATAAACAACATATGAAGGTCTTTCTTTCTTTCTCGATATCTCTCCATCAATTGTCATATCAAGAAAATAACTTCCATGGTAGATTTTCCTAGCATTAATCCGAATTGATTGATAAAAACCTTGGGTTCTATTCTTAAACGATATTCAATAACTCTCTCCCACAATTTCATTATATGGTTCATAAGTTTGATACCTCTATAATTAGAATAATTCTGGATATCACATTGTTCTTATATATAGGCACAAACATACTCTTCCTCCACTCGTCAGACATCTTATTAGTTTGGAGGATCTTATTAAAAAGACTAGTCAACCAACTTATTGCTACATCCCCTAAGCATCTCCACACTTCAATAGAAATACCATCGGGTCCCAAGATTTACTAGTCTTCATCTTTTTTAATGTCTCTCTAAAACCTTCTGTTTGTATCATCAGAAGGATCTTCTAAATTCACCTCAGTTATATCGCTCTCCACATTAAAAAGCTTGTTAAAATAGCTCACCCACCTGCCCTTAACTTTTTCATATCTTATCAAAGTATTTGATTTTCATCATTGATACATTTAATATGTGTCAAATCTTTACTTTTCTTGTCCCTTGACTTTGCAAGTCTATAGATACATTTTTTCCTTCTTTACTCCTAAGTTTTTTTGTACATATCGATGAAAACCTTGCCTCTGGCCTCTCGCACAGCTTTCTTGGCACTTTTTCTCGTTAATCTAAACTTTTGTAAATTATCTTCATTAGGACATTTATGTAGGCATCTAAAACACTCATTCTTCTGCTTAATTGCCTCTTATAACTCTTTATTTCACCACCAGATTTTCTTTATTTGATGTCTATTTTTTCCTAACACCCATTTTGCCACTGTCTGGATACAGTTAGACATATCCTTCCACATCATATTTATTTCACACTCCAGTCGCCACGGCCCTTCCTGTAGCATTCTTTTATTGAATTCTGTTTGTTTATCATCATGTAACTTCTATCATCTTACTCTGGGATGCTGAGCATTTATCTTCATCTTTTGTACTTTGTTATACTGAATCTTTAAAACCACCAACTTATATTGTGTTGCTACACATTCATCAGGGTATACCTTACAATCTATATACGATGCTCTATTCTCTATTCTAGCAAGAAATAAATCTATATGTCTACAATTGTGACCGCTACGAAAAGTGACCAGATGTGACTCTTTTTTCCTAAATAAGGTATTTGCCAACATCAAATTATAAGCTAATGCTACACTCAAGATGTCTTCGCCGACCTCATTTCTAGTCTCATATTCAAAACTTTCATCAACTCTGTCAAAACCTCCACTACTCTGACCGGCATGTCCATTTAGAACTCCTCCTATGAATACCTTCTCATCGTATGGTATTCCTTAAAATCTCTTCCAGATCTTCCTAAAATTTGCTCTTCTCGAATGCTTACAGTCCAACTTGAGGGACATACACAC
The DNA here is from genome assembly GCA_028455895.1 of Rhodomyrtus tomentosa. Lineage (NCBI taxonomy): Eukaryota > Viridiplantae > Streptophyta > Magnoliopsida > Myrtales > Myrtaceae > Rhodomyrtus > Rhodomyrtus tomentosa. Next base: position 43,204,849 of record JAPCWY010000004.1, read on the forward strand.
TAAGGATATTCAAAATCAAATCACCCACTACTAACTTAACTAAAATAATCACATCTCATATTCTTTTAACATCAACAACTCTATTTTTGAAATTTTTATCGATTAGAATCTCAACTCCATCTATCGATCAGAATCCCCCCAAGAGGGAAAAAGGAAAATCATAATAGAGTTAGGTTGCTTACTATTTCTCAAGAGAAGCAATGAAAATTAGGACCTTACAACCTTACGAGGATATTAGGTGATTTACTATTTATAAAGGTAGATTATTAATCAGCACTTACTATGGTAAATTCAGTTTCTTATTACAAATTAATATGCCAATCGTTAATTATTAAGTTATAGCATTCTCATATTATGTACACTATAGATAAATTGCTACGCAAAAAAGTAAAGTGCTAATTAAGGGTGATCGATTCCTGATTCGATCCGATCCCACTCGGGAATCGAGAATTGATGATCAAATCTTAATTCGGTCCGGTTCTTAAGCGGTATAGTATAAATGGTTAAGTCCAAAACGCACATGAGGGCGACAACACGACATTCAAGAGACCCAAGGAGGAGGCAAGACTAAACCAGCTATCAATGAAGACGAAGACAATGGAGGAGTAGATGATGCCCATTGCGAGGATGACGACGGTCATGAGGAGGGAGAAGCCAATGTCGCCTCGTGCTTCGTTTGGTGTTTCTATAGCACAAAGAAACGCATGCACGTCCTTTCGGAGGCACCACCAACGGCGGCGAGACGACGGCGTGGGGCAAAATGGAGTGAGCTTGAGAGTTGGGTGGGTAGGTGTGATGTGGTGGTGATGCTTGGTGGGTGGCTCTTGAATTTACTAGAGTGCACTCTGGTTCTTTTGGGTTTTGAACGTCAAATGCCTCCTTCGAGCGCTTGCGACGATGGATTGGGAAAAGAAAAAATGAAAGTCCGACGTCTTTGCTTTGATTCTCGTATCAAACGGATGGAAGACGAACGTGGAGTTAGAATCTCAATCCTTTTCCCAACCATGGCAACAATGATGACAGTAATTTCTATTCTACGCAATTCCCCTGAAACTTTCAATACACTCTGTTCTTTGTTGGGGAGTAGTTCATATTTCCTTGCGACAGGAAAGTACGTGGGTCTAGCTCCACACTGAGCGGGAGGGGGTCCGGTTGAGCCACCCCGGCGGGGTCTCAAGGGGGTAGTGCCCCCTGGACACCATATGACTTTTATGATTTAAGCCTATAAATTCTCATTAGTAGTTTGGCCTTGGGCTCATGAATAGCCACTAATACACACACACACACACACACACACACACACACACACACACACACACACACACACACACACACACACACACACACACTTTTGTTCGCTTGTAATTAAGTGATGTAACGAGAAATGAGAGGTGCTGCTATAGTGGAATCCTCTGCTGAACGTAGCCCTAGTTTAAGGGTGAATAAGGATAAATCTTGTGTCTCGATTTTCATTTCTCTCATCTTTTTTATTTTGCTGCGATTGTGTGCCGATCCTTACATCTGGTATCAGAGCAAGGTTTGAAGTTAGGGTTTTCTTAGTGAAGAGAGATTCGAAAAATCGAATCTTGGGAAGATGTCAGCCGGTCAATCGCGAATTGAAGTGGAGAAATTCGGAGGACAGGGTTTCGAGTTATGGAAGTTGAAGATGGAGGCTTTACTCGTGGACAGAGATCTGTGGTACATGATTGAAGAAGATAAACTTGAATTGCCTACGAAATAGAAAGCGAAGGAGGAAGGTATTGCGTCCGCATCCAATCAGGTGAAGGCGTGAATTAGCAGCGATCGGAAGGCGCGAAGCCTAATTTGGTTGTGCCTCGCTGATAACGTCTTGGTGAATGTGACTTCTAAGAAGACGACAAAGGATCTCTGAACTAAGCTGGGAAGCTTTTATCAGAGCAAATCACTTGTGAACAGATTGTTTTTGCGGAAGCGACTGTACAACTTTCGGATGAGTGAAGGTGATTCTTTTTCTGCACACTTAAACGAATTTAATATTGCTTGTGGGTAGCTTGGTCGATTGACGTTAATCTGGATGAGGAAAATAAAACATGTACTTTGCTGTGTTCACTGCCGAATTCATAGGAACATATTATTATTTCGATTGGTACTGGTGTTAGTACCCTGTCTTTTGAGAACATGTATCTACTTTATTGTCGGAGGAGATGAGGAGAGTAGGTTCTGATAATGCAACGGATGAAGCCCTTTTCGTAAGAGGAAGGAGCAGTGAACAATTTAAACCCAGATTTGGTGTAAGAAATAAGTTTAGAGGAAGATCTAAAAGTCGAGATCGATCTGAAATAAAGTGTTGGAAGTGCGGAAAAGCTGGACACTTGAAGAAGGATTGCAGAAACAAAAGCGTAGGTCCAGAGAAGCGAGATGATGCACCATCATCTAGTATAAAGAAGGATGACGACAGCAATATGGGAGACATGTATCTCGTTTGCAACTCATCGCAGGTTGATCGGGATGCATGGATTATTGATACTGGAGCGTCTTTCCACATGACGCCTCATAAAGATTGATTTTGCTATTATGAGCCATATAAAGGAGGTACAATACGGATGTAAGATGATACGACACTTAATATTGTCGGTCGCGGAAAGGTGAAGCTGAAGATGAAAGATGGGACAGTCAAAAATCTTCCAGATGTGATGCATAATCCTGGTCTTACTAGGAACCTTATATCTGTGAGAACTATGGCAGATGCTAGCATTACTTTCACTAGCGACAAGTATTCATGCAAGCTAACCCGTGGATCTATGGTGATTGCTAGAGGCGAACCGGTAGGAAAACTATGGAAGTTACTAGGTAGCACGGCGATCAGTGGTGAGAGTTATATCATGGAGCAAGTGGAAGAAGATTCTGTGATGTTGTGACATCGGAAATTGGGTCATATCTATGAGAAAGGACTGGTGACCATTATTTCAAAGAAGATGGTAGATGGAATTCCAAGCTGTTCTATGGGTTTGAATTTTGTGAACATTGTCTACATAGAAAATAAAATCGTGTATCTTTTGAATATATAGGAGGGAGAGCGAAAGAGATTTTGGATTTAATCCACAGTGACGTCTTTGGTCTTATACCTGTGGTATCGTTTGAAAAATCAATGTATTATGCTTCTTTTACTGATGATTTTTCTAGGCATGTGTAGATATATTTCTTGCAAAGAAAAGATGATGTCTTCGAAAAATTTCGTGAGTTCAAAGCTTTGGTGGAAAATTAGTTTGATAGAAAAATCAAAGTTTTGCGAATTGACAACGCAGGAGAGTTCTGTTCAATGAAATTTGATCAGTTCTATGCTACCAGCGGTATTGCAAGACTGAAAACTACGCCCTACTCACCTCAGTAGAATGGCATGGCAGGAGGCTTAATCGGTCTCTCATGGAGAAGGCTAGAAGTATGGTTAGTGGTGCAGATTTAGCGGCTGAATTTTGGGCGGAAGCAATGGCTATTGCATGTTGTTTGAAGAATAGGTCTCCTACATCAGTTTTGAAGGATTAGACACCGTTCGAGGCACTGTTCGGGAAGAAGCCAGATGAATCACATATTAGAGTGTTTGACTGCGAAGCATATGTGCATGTGCCTAGGGAAATGAGGAATAAACTTGAGAGCAAGAAACTTGAGAGCAAGTTAGAGAAGTGCATCTTCATTGGGTATAAGGATGGTATCAAAGGATATATAAGCTGTGGAATCCTGATACTAAACATGTTACTTACAGCAGGGATGTAGTGTTCAAAGAATCTACGACAAATCATATTGTTTCACAACCTCCTGAAGAACCACATACAGTTGAGTTAGATGTTGGTTTATATGGAGAAACAGAGGCTACACAAGCCGAAATAGAAAATTCAGATTTTAAAGCTGATGAGCCAGATGTGGAGGTTGATATAGTTGATTTTGATGCTGAGTTTGAAATTGAAGAACCATCTGAACCGGTCTTGAGGAGGTCCACACGGGTAACAAGACCACCTGAGAGGTATACCCTATTTGCTAATAATGAAAATTATGCTCTAACTGTTATAGGTGATGATTCAAGTACTATTAAAGAAGCAAGAAGTACGGAGGATGCCAAACAATGGAAGAAAGCCATGGAAGATGAGATGGAATTATTGGACAAAAATAGGACATGGAGTCTAGTAAAATTACCCGCGGATCGAAAGGCAATTGGTTACAAGTGGGTATTCAAGAAAAAGATATCCGCAGATGGAGATATAGAACGGTACAAAGCTCATTTGGTTGTAAAAGGGTACTCATAGATAGAAGAAGTCGATTATGGTGAGATTTTTTCTCATGTCGCTAAATTAAGTTCCATAAGACTTGTCTTATCTATAGCAGCTTCATACAATCTGGAGGTAGAGCAGCTAGATGTAAAAACAACATTTCTTCATAGTGACTTGGAGAAAGATATTTACATGAAGCAACCAGATGCATTTGTGGTCAAAGGAAAAGAAGATCTTGTTTGCAAATTGAACAAGTCTTTGTATGGCTTGAAACAATCTCCAAAAATGTGGTACCAGAAGTTTGACTCGTATGTCTTGAACCTTGGCTTTATTCGCTGTGGTGTTGATCATTGTGTTTATGTAAAGAGGTTAGATGATGACTTTATTGTTTTAATCTTATATATAGATGATATGCTGCTAGTTGAAAATAATATGAAAATGATCAGCACTGTGAAAGGACTGTTGGCAAAACAGAGATAAAAGATCTAGGTCCAGCAAATTTCATCTTGGCATGCAGATAAAAAGGAAACGTGAGAATAGGAAGTTGTGGTTAAGTTAGAAAAAATATGTTGAAAATGTGTTGAAAAAGTTCAACATGATAGATTGTAAACCGGTGAAGACTCCTATGTCCAGAAGTTTTAAGTTATCAGCGCTCCAATGTCCTAAGACTAAAAAGGAATCTGAAGAGATGACAACAATTCCATATGCAAGGACAGTTGCAGCTTGATGTATGCCATGGTATGTACTCGTCCATATATTGCTCAAGTAGTGAGAGTATTGAGTAGATATACGTCCAATTCTGATAAAGGGCATTGGACAGCTGTAAAGAGAATTTTTCGTTATCTTCGTGGTATGTCTGACATTGAGTCATGTTATGAAAGCGTGAAAAGCTCAAAAGGACAGCAAGCGGTAGAACTGAAGTGTTTTATTTCCTTATTTGGTGGAGCTGTGAGTTGGATGAGTAAAAGACAGAGCACAATTGCTTTATCTACTACCGAAACAAAGTACATGGCTCTCACTCATGCAACTAAGGAAGTGATCTGAATGAGCAGATTGTGCAAAGAGCTTGGTTTTATAAAAGGAGAAGTGAATATTGGATGTGGTAGCCAGAGCGTTATATTCTTGGCTAAGAATCCTGTTTTTCATGCAAGAACAAAGCATATTGACATACAATAGCACTTCATCTGAGAAAATAGAATAGAAAGTTATTGTGCTGAAAAAGGTTGACACCAGGTGAATAGTGCAGATTTTTTGACCAAGACAGTAAGTGCAGAAAAATTTGAATGGTGTACAGCTGAGTAGGGTTTAAAGAAGCATGAGAAATATTCACCAAGTGGGAGAATGTTGGGGAGTGGTTCATATTCCCTTGCGATAGGAAAGCACATGGGTCCCGCTCCACGCTGAGAGAGCGGGGGTTTGAGGGAGCCGCCCCTGCGAGGGTCTCAAGAGGGCAGCGCCCCTGGACACCAAAAGGATTTTATGATTTAAACCCATAAATTTTCATTAGTAGTTTGGGCTTGAACTTATGAATAACTACTTATATATATACTCTTGTTCGCTTGTAATTGAGTGATGTAACAAGAGGTGAGATGTGCTGATATAATGAAATCCTCTGCTGGACGTAGCCCTAGTTTAAGGGTGAACCGGGATAAATCTTGTGTCTCGATTTTCCTTTCTCTCATCTTTTTTATTTTGCTACGATTGTGTGTCGATCCTTATATTCTCCTCCTTCTTCTTCTTTTATTATTAAGAAATACAACATCAATATCAACATCAACAATACTTTTATCTCAAATTAGTTAAGGTCGGTAGTCAATAAATTCCAAAGAATCATAAAAATAAAATCAAAATCGAGCTAGAGAAAAGAAATAAATGTGTAAAAATAAATAAATATATATATATATATATATTTATCTATCTATCTATACACTACCCCTCCACAACACTAATAACATTCCTCCACTCCGTCCTAAGACAAATCGTACGCTAATATATTTCCCACTCCATTAAATCTTGTTTTACTACTTTTACTCAAGTAAGTTTCGGCCGACCTCTTGCTTTATTCGTGTTATGCTCTCAATAGCAAACTTCTGTTAGTACCGGTGCATCTAAGGGACTTCGGAAGATATGTCCAAACAATCTCAATCTATGCTCTTCCATCTTTTCTACCACCGGTTCTACTATAACTTTTCGTCGAATATTTTCATTCCTTATTTTATCCATCCTTGTATGACCACACATCCAATTTAACATTCTCACTTCCGCTACTCCCATTTTATGCTCATATTTCCTTTGTGTTGACCAACATTCAACTCCGTATAACATATTAGGTTTACTGCAGTTATATAAAATTTTCCTTTTAACCTAAGAGGAATTTTGCGATCACACAAAAATCCCGATGCACTACGCCATTTCATCAAACCTGCTCTGATTTTATGACTTACATCTTCATCAATCTCTCTATCTTTTTGAAATATTGATCCAATATAGCCAAATGTATCTTTTTTGGGTACCTCCTGTCCGAGTATATTTACGACTTCTTGATTCCCTATTCCTGTCATGTCAAACTCACACTTCAAGTATTCCTTCTTACTTCGACTTAGCATAAATTCTTTAGACTCTAACGTGCTTCTCCATACTTATAATTTAGCGTTAACCTCAACCTTGGTCTCATCAATAAGCACAATATCGTCTGCAAATAGCATACATCACGGCACCTCATCTTGAATATTTTTTGCTAGCTCATCCATAACCAGAGCAAAAAGATAAAGTCAAAGCAGAACCTTGGTGTAAGCCTACTGTGATTGAAAAATAATTTAATGTGCCACTACAAGCTTTCACACATGTAGTAACACCTTCATATATGTCCTTGATTGCCTCGACATACTTTGAATTTACTTTTTTCTTCTCAAGAATCTACCACAAAACCTTTTTTAAAACCTTATCATACGCATTCTCGAGATCAATAAACACCATATGAAGGTTTTTTTTTCTTTCTTGATATCTCACCATATTATTATTAAAGAAATAAGGAAAATAAAAATATATAGCTACTCCACTCCGAACGCTCTAGTCCCCCCTTGGAACTAGGAACGGGACCGCCAAGACATTGGTTCCACTTTTAGGAATAGGGAACCGGATTAGATCGAATCTGACCGTTCAGTCCAATCTTGCTAATTCCTAATTTGATTGGCTCGTCTTGCTCAATACTAAACTAACCATAGGTGCAGCCACGATTATGACAGCTTCAGGCAAAATTGTTAATAGGTATGATTACTACAAGAAGAGCTATAAGTTTGATACTGAGGAAGATAACAATATCGTAGGATAATTACTAGGTGATTCCATCATTATCGCACGGACAAGAAAGGAAATTACTTTACTAACTGATGAATTTGAAAAAAAAAATTAATAGCAATGATATTCTCATATTACGAAATTTAACAAAATATTACTGTTTTTTAATATAATGTTACTAATAATAAGTACAATCCAATCACAACAAGTTTAGCAAATTTACGATGACATTAGGTCAATTGTCAATTATATGTTCTATCTATTAGGATCGTTCAAGTTAATTTACTCTGCTCTTAAGTCTTAAGAAATTACTTTGCTATTGACTTCAGGTCTGGATGAACACTCCACCCTTGAAATTGGGAATTGAACTGAAAATTATCGGTTCCAAACTCTATAGAATTGAGAACCAAACTAGGGATTGGGAATCGGGCCGAATCAATCGGTTCTTGATCTGTTGGGTTCTTTTTGTTCACCCCAATTAAGAGTAAGCATTCTCATCTTATCCATTATATAGTTAATTACATAGGTGTCAAACGGGTGGATCGAGTCGAATATGGTCCGACCTATCTTGACCCATTAATCTGTTTTGACCCATTTTTACACTGTACAAATTTAATAACCCATACCCGACTCATATTTCTTTAATATTTTTATATTTAACTAAATCATATAATATTTATTCTAATAATTTGATAAAAAATAATATTGCTAAAATACTTTTATGAAATATAAATTTAGTATAACTTTTTATTTTTTAAAATAATATTATTTTATTTTCTTTCTTTATTTTCTTTATTTATTTTTCCTTCCCTCCTACCTCTGCAACTCCTCTTCCCAGAGAAATCAGGAGAATCCCCAGTGATGGTGCATGAAAACTAATCAAAAACAGTTTATGGAACAGAAATTCGTTTAGTAACGCAATTGTAAAAAACTATTTCTGAAACAATTTTGAGAAAATAGAAATGGATTTAAAGTAGAAATGATAAACAAAACAAGTTATTTCTCCAAGAAATAAAATAGAAATCTCCGTTGACGACCAACCCCGCCGGTCGCACATCGTCGACCGTCGTCACACCCCGATTGCCAGCTGCTGTCGCCGCCGATTGCTAGCTGCCCACAACAGCTGCCGTCTACCGCCCGCCCTCTCCGATCGTCGTCACCGGTTGCCAGCCGCAGCCGGTAACCGTCGCCCTCTTCGATCGTCGCCTGTTGTCGCCCCCCTCCCCCCTCAGGCACCAGTAGCCTCCGCCGGTCAAATAAATTTATATTTTAGAAATATAAATTTTTACCATTATAAAACATATTTATTTTGCTCAGAAACTCATTTTGAAATAGAAATAGAAAAAATTATTTTTATTCCAAAAATTCTTTATGGAACAGAAATTTTGTCATGCGCGCCTGTTTCTAGAACAAATGCACAAATTAGCCAAATGCTTGTAACCGATGCATCTCGTTCCCGCCGTCGAAAGTGATCGCCGCCCAATCGCCCGCCGCCACGGGACGACGGCTGTGGTGGTGTAGTACTTTAGGGTCCCCCTCTCCGGCAGCTTGTCCTCACCGACGACGGCCAACATGGCCCTGAACGGATAGGAGGATCGATGGTGGATGTTGAAGCCCAAAGTCCCGACCTCATCGCAGTTGTCTACGCACAGACAGGCCACGATCAAGCAACAGAAGACCAAGTCAGCCAAGAAGAAGACGCGGCCGCAAGCGGCACGAGCCATGGAAACATAGCCGTGAGGTCGCGACGCAGAGAGAGAGAGAGAGAGAGAGAGAGAGAGCGGGCTTTTGTGGGAGGTGGGGCAGAGATTCTGCGGAAAGAGGAAAACAGAGATGAAGGCTCAGGGTGGCATTGTAGGATTGAAAAGTGGCTTAAAACTTTACCCATATTTTAACCTATTTTTTGGCTTCAATTTTTTTTTTAACTCATTTTAGATAAAGTGAGTTACTTATGTAGAATGGGGCCTCCTCAAAATGAGTTATAAAATGGGTGAGTGACCCATATTGCCGGTTCTAAGTTAAACTATAGAAGAAGAAAACAAAAGGACAGTATTAATTATAGATTCAATCAAAATTTCCAGTACTTCGCGATTATTGATTCATTGTCTGGTAATATCATTTCTATAGTAAGTATATTCTAAATAGCTTCTTGCATTTAAGATTTTGTACAATTTACTATCATCGCAATCGCCTCAGTCGAGGTGGTAAATTACTCCTCTCATCCATAAAAGAATACCTTCAAAGTAGTAATCTCAATCAAGGGAAGTAATTTTTGTACATTAGGCGAAATAACTAAGCCTTAAGAGTAGTAATTTCTTTTCCTATTTGTAATTTTCGGAAATTGGTCATTTACCTTCAAAGTATTAAAATCTCATACGAAAAAAAAAAACAAAGAAATATACCTCGTATGTCGTAATTCGGAATATTAATTTACTTTACAATTAGTAAATCGAGCGAGCGCTAATTATGAAGACTGTAATTATACTCCTATTCAGCAAATTGTTAACAAAATCATACCCGTTGCATTGTAAATTCGGAAATGGCGTTTCTAATTTATATTTTGTATCGGTAATATAAGTCAGATAGTGCTGTAAAATTATGTTTATGTTATTAACCATTTGTAAATAATATATATATATGTATGTGTGTATATATATATATATGTATACACACACATACATATATATATATTTGGCAGATCATAAATTACATCTGGAGTCCATAAACAAACCCCATCACATAACGCTAATAACGGAGCCCTTATGGGTGCATGAAACCCTTTCTCTTCCTCAACTTTATTTCTTGCCAGAAATAGATTTTTTCATTTATATTCCTTACATAATATTCTCAGACAAAATACGTGTTTGATAACGATACAATTTTTCTATTTCTGAAACAAAAATTGATTTGAAAATATTAAAAATTTTCTATTTCCGGACGAGCGATCGGCGGCGGCGGCGACGAAGACCGACGGCTGTGGCGACGACCGACGGCTGCAGCGAGGACTGGCGGCGACGGCGACCGGCCGACGATAAACCAACAGGCGGTGACAAGAGAGGAGCGACGAAGAATGAGCAAATTATTTTGAGTTTTGTTTCTGAAACAAAAATTAGATTTTTTTAACTTTTCATTTCTCGTCCAAAACTTATTTATGAGCCAAAAATTTGGCCCGGAATAAAAAAATTACATTGTATTGTCAAACGCATTTATGTTTCAAAGTATTCCTGAAAAAATAAAAAAATAAAAAAAACAAAAAAACATAGAAATAGAAAGGGTTTCATTCACGCACCCCATGGTGTCCATTGTCCGCTCTTTTCCATATGGAACTGCTTCTTCTTCCTCCTAAACCGGCGGTCCGTCCTCTCTGTTATGCTCCACGCCCTCGGAGCAGAAGGAGAACCTCCCCTTTAATGGCGTCTCTCTCTACTCGTCACCACTCTCTCGGTGAACGTCCTCTGAGGTAACCCTTTCTCATTCCCATGACTCAAAACCATGAAATTGAATTCTGGGTCACTTGCTTCTATGGAAAAGATGTGATTTTTCTTCTTCGTCGTGTGTTTTGCGATGCAGATACGCTGTGCTTGGTGCTGGCTTTGCTGGACTTTCTGTCGCCTGGCATCTGTTGCGGGTACTCTACTCCTGTCCGTTCGTTATACTTTCGCAGATTTCATGTACAAATTATAGAATTCAAAAGATAAAAGGAAAGGGACTTTTCGGTTATGTTAGTCTGGTTCCGCTGAGGTGATTAGGCTTTGAGAACCTGCAATGGAGAAGAAATGCTGCTCCTTTCGGTTATGTTAGTCTGGTTACGCTGAGGTGATTAGGCATTGAGAACCTGCAATGGAGAAGAAATGCTGGTTCTCACGCCACGAAAGAATTCATATTTTTTGCTTCAGAATGCAGCCGAATTTATTAGATATGGCATGGATGTCCCAAGCACTTGTTAATGGCTAGTGTAAGAATCTAGGTTGCAGCAGGACTAGGAATGCCCTTGCTTAGGCTGACCAAATCGATGTTTGTGATTATGAATCCATGAGGGGTGAGTTGGCGGATGATTTGTCTTTGCGCTGATATTGTGAAGCATGGAAAACTAGTTCTAACTATAGATTGGTAGCAAGATGACAGGGGAGCTGACTTTGTGATATTTTTTAACTCTTGAGAGGCTTGATGTTTCAGCTGAACAATGTTTTTTGTTTCCTTTCCCCTCACTTACGTGTCTTTGTTATCTTCCCGACTCCACTTTTTCATTGGGAGTGACAGTCACTGGGTCATACCATTCGCAGTGTGTTGCCTCTTGGAATTTTCATGCAGGCTTTTTTTTTTAAGATTCAGATTCTTCGGTCCTCAGTTGTGTATGGCAGGAATCATAAGTATTGTTTCACTCTGTTATTTTGTACGCTTTATATATTTTAACTTATGCTCAGCGGTACTTTTGATGTTGACCAGGTCTTGTCTTTATAATTCGTTCATGGTTTGCAATTTACTTTTGCAGCACAGCCCGGAAGAGTTGCATCTAAGAATTGACATATACGATGAAAGTGGCATTGGTGGTGGTGCATCTGGAATTGCTGGAGGACTTCTTCATCCGTATTCACCCAAAGGTCCTAGTCACCTCCTCTACTTGTAGATTAATCACTGGTCTGATTGATGGCTTTTACTATTGGAGCTTCTCATCGTGGCTTTAAATTTTAATTGGCCAGGTAAACTGATTTTCTATGATTTGCAGTAAAACTTCTTTGGCAGGGTGCAGAATGTTGGAAAGAGTGTCTAAAGCTTCTAAAAATTGCTGAAAGAGTGGTGCATAAGAGGAATTCAAATTCTCGAAACGTAGAGCTTGAGTGGAATTTAGGTGAAAGTATTATTAGGAGAAGGTACTCTATTTTATAATCATACTTGCAGTCTCTCTCTCTCTCCCTCCTTTTTTTTTTCCCCTGGCATTGGACTCTCTTTCACTGTTAGCACTTGTCCACAATTGAGGTTGGGTCTTGGTTTCACTGTCGAAATGCTTCATAGGCCTGTTCGGTGAATTTCTATTCTGTATATTAGAGGGGTTTCTCTTCATATGTTCTTCTGCTATCATGCATTGACTTGCCAATTCCACGTGTTTCTCGTGCCTACTGCCTACATGTTTCTCCACATCGCATTCTGCTATTTATTTTTCCTAACTCCCTATTACTCTCTCATTCTTCTTGTGGTCTATACCTTCTGTATTAGGCTATTGGCTTTTAATGCTGGTTGATGTTTCATATGGTGTTTACTCCAGGGGCATCTTAAGACCAGCAATGGATGCAAAACACCTGGATACATTGACTAGTGTAATTTTTCGATCACCATGTTAGAATTTGTTGTTAGTGGATTACATTGTGATCTAGGTGCTTTGTTCATGTTCAGAATGCACAAAATTGCCTTCCCTTTTGTAAAATAGAGTCAATTGACAAGGATGCTGCAGAAGCTCTGGTGCCTAACATACAAGTACCTTTTAACTCTGTCTTCCATATGCCTGAGGCAGTGAATATTCATCCTATGTGCTATCTTCAGGTTGTTATCGACAATCAAGGATTAATCTTTCCTTCTATTGTTTCTTCCCTAATTGTCATTTTACATTCAATTAAGTTTACTAGGCACTTTTCTTGGCTTGTCAAGATTTAGTAGAAGAGATGTCAACCTCAAGCTTTGGAGGAAAAGAGCTTTACATGCACAAGAAATCAATTGACAGACTTTGTGATTTTGAAGGTATTCCAAATTACTTAGTCGTTCGGTTAGGCATTCTCATTTGCTGATCAAATAGAAAAGTTGGTTATGCTGGAAAATGACCTGGGAAATGTGTATTTCTAACTTCTTTTTTTTCGATTGAATTTCTGACAATTCAGGAGAATATGATGCTGTAATAGTTTGCCTAGGGGCCAAAGCAGACCTCCTTCCCGAGCTCTCTGGCAGGCTTCCCCTTAGGACATGCAGAGGAGTCATCGCTCATTTGCAGCTACCAGATAACGCTGGGTAAAGGCCATACCGCATTCATCTTGTATCAATGTGATGGAGAAAGCTTTATGGCGGGCTTAATTGTCCCCACCATTATAGAAAAGATATACATCATTGGGGAAGATAAGGATTTTTTCACATAGTATGCTATATTTTGATTGTCATTTTCATTGGCTCTCTTATCCATGTCAAAGTACTTATGCTCGCTTGTCTTTTCGGTGACTCTTTTCCTTTACTAAACGGTTGAGAGTCACCTTATCGTTGTGCTTTTCTCCAGAGAAACTTATCCAGATCACAGCCCCTCGATACTGGCTGATGCATGGCTTGCTGTTCAGGGACCTCGGGATATACTTGTAGGCTCAACATGGGAGTGGAAGTCAAGAAACTATTCATCAGATGTATCAGCTGAGGAAGCTTCAACAGCACTTGAACAACTTTTACCTAAGGCTTCTGCCATTTACCCGAGAATCATGGACTGGTCTTTTGTTGGAGCTAAGGCAGGTATAAGGGCAATGCCACCGCTCGCTTCTCTGGGATCACTTCCAGTTCTTGGTAGAATAGATGATTTGGTGGTCGGGGATCATTCTTGTAAATATTGGTTTTTTGGAGGGCTTGGTGCCAGGGGTCTGTTGTACCATGGTTTGCTCGGTAAACTCATGGCACAAGCTGTTCTTTTCAACGATGAAACGTTGCTGCCCGTAGAACTGACTTCTTGGAAGAGATAAGATCATTGCTTTGGGGATATCTAATGTTTCCCCATACCTTCATTTTGAATGTTTCTGAATATGCTGTAACAGTTAGACCCGACTCTTTAACACCTCGCTCGGTTTTCTCTGCTTTACCTCATTGTCCACAAAGCAGCTGCTGAATGTGTATGAACGACCAAAAAGAGTTTGTGTATGAACAGATGAGATATTTGTGGAGGTCTCGTGAGGTGTAGTGTAGATCACATGTAGTCACGATTACCTCCAGACCTTTAGGAATATGAGGAGTTGTCAGGCGCATTACATCCCGCAATTTCATCAATTTATGAAGCGTGGAAAAGATTACTTAAAAGATTAAGCTTTTAAATAAAAATGTTATTTAAACCATTAAATGAAATTGTAATTTATCATTTAATTATTCTATTGCGTAATTTTAGTCCTTTTTTCATTTATATATATATATATATATTATATTTTCCCTTAATCGATTTTACTTTTATTTTATATATATTTGAGATTCATCAACTACCAACTCTAAATATTTTGAAATAAAGATGGTGTTGATGTAATTTTAGCGCAGATTGCAACACGTTTATCTGATTATGAGTCAGATTCAACTTACTGATAGATTAATTAATCATTTGTTCTGTTGTAAGACCAACCCAGCAACTTCATGAGAACGGAGTGGATTCAAAGATACGCTCTTCTCTAAACAATAGTATTTTGAAACAAGTCTCCTGAGTGAGTAAATATTGAATTCAACATTCCCAATCCCCTAGGCCTCTCCATAAATAGAACTTCACATCACACGTTGGGAAAACCAAAAGCTTCCCTTTACCATTCTGAGGATGGCCCTCCGAAATACATTTCTCATTGCGCCCCATGGGGTGAAGTTCGCAAGGCTCGGATCAAATTCGAGCAAAATCAAACACCCAGACAGGGCGAGACACAGACAAAAACAAAGCCTTCTAGTGCCAAAAAGTAGTCAACGGCCAAATCACAAAAACAGTAACGTCTTACAAGTGATGCACTAGAGCTTCAACTGGACAAACTGACGAGGATTGTAGTGAATTTGCTAC
This sequence comes from Rhodomyrtus tomentosa, assembly GCA_028455895.1. Lineage (NCBI taxonomy): Eukaryota > Viridiplantae > Streptophyta > Magnoliopsida > Myrtales > Myrtaceae > Rhodomyrtus > Rhodomyrtus tomentosa. Next base: position 43,220,149 of record JAPCWY010000004.1, read on the forward strand.
CTGCGAGATGTCCAGGTATAGACCTGGCCACCACCAGTAGCTCCCGCCAGGACCCCAACCTCATGCGGATGTGCATCAAACCTGCATGGGATTGCAGACATGCATGGACTCTCCAAACTCATGACAATTTTACTTTGCGTCGGAGAGATGACATCGACTGCTCTCTTTGTATTGCCGATGAAGATACATGAATCATCCCAGCCCCAAATTGCTCTGCTCCCAGAAAGGAAATGAGATGTCAAGTCATCTGATACTCATATGTACCAGTAAAGTATTCCTCGCACAATTAAAGAGATAGGCGCAGAAAAACCCAAGAATATCAGGGTACTTGAAATTAATTCAAACATACAACAGCTGTACCACTAGTTTTGAATGGTGGAAGAAGAATGTTAACTACAAGGACATGGAGAGCTGGACATACACTTGAAAAACTAATAAAAATCTAGGCCTTGGAAGGTACCATCAATACCAATACATATGTATAAGATATGCCGTCTACTCATCCAGCGAAAATATTCTGAACAGAAGAGTTCAGTCCTTCTGGTGTAAACAGATTCTGATACAGTAGTAGCATTTAGTCATTGATTGATTGTTAAAACACAGTGAAAATTCAGACTTTGTCCTTCATAACAAACCTGACACTTCACCAACAGAAAGCGCCTCTACATCAACATGCCATTATTTGCTCCTAATTTCTAACCTAGAGTTGAAATTTCATGACAGAATCTGGCTGGTAATCATGCCGATGCTGCCGAACAAACATAACGTTCCTGACTTGCCAGTAATCGAGCTTCAAGGCACTTTAAATGCTCATGAAAGATATCATTAACATGTGCACAAGTCTCCCAATTACCATCAACCTTGCGCAAGAAATAACAGCATCTGAAAGTTTCAATAAGTATTCTAACTCGAGTTTATCCTAAACAAATTCATACCTAAAAGAGGAGATCCATCTACCCGTCTGGTTATTGTGGAACACATGAGAAGTCTTCTCAAAATTGTCCCCACTCGCTATACATATAGTGTCGTCAAAACTGTAAGAATAAGCCAACTAACTCATTAAAAGTTAACCAAGATAACCTTCAAACATCAAAGGAAGTTAATGAAAAGAAAGACAGTAGTCCACTTGAAGTATAAAACATAAAACACAATCAAACTTTTAACAACCACGCAGCAATCCACATTATTATTCCATCCTATGAAGTCATTACAACTGACCTTGTTGTTGCAAGGTAGTTACCGGAAGGTGAAAAATAAGCAGAGTGCACGGCCCTTCCATGTTCGATAACCTTTAAACTCTTCAGATTTTTAGCACCCATTCCCCTTAAATCCCAAATACAAGCACTGCCATCTGTAGAACTTGTTGCAAAGACAAAGCAATCTTGCGGTTTAAAGTCTATGGTGTTGATTCTATCTTCATGTAGAGCCCACAAGGCAGTGGATTTTCCAAGCCTCAGATCCCAGATATTTAAACCTCCACGACCCTCACCAAAATACAAGCAGCTTCCATCATGTGGTCGTCGAGAGAGAGAAAAGATAGCATCATCACTTGCATGTACCAGATCAAATCTCTCTTTCTCGACATCCATCATGCGGACAAATCCATCATAGCAGCAGGTAAAAATCTGAACAAAAGGTCAACCATCATAAATTCGTTTAAGTGCCACATAACTCAACCTACACGAATTACATAGATTGGACACCAAGCTAAAACGCACTTATCAAGATCATTACCATGCACAGTGGTTACAAGAACTTGGGATGGTTGCCCCTCTTATGAAACTGACGGTTCGCACAAGTATCATATACGTGTCGACACGTGTATAGCATATGTAATTTTCACAAATTAACAAAAATTGAATCAAACAACAGCAATGATGGAGATCGAGTTACTACAAAGCTAATCAGTATTTTAATAAAGACATCAATCTTTCAAGTTTGGATTCGCTTTCATTTGATTTCTCAGGTCAGTGAGGAGATAAAATTCCCAGAGCTTAAGGATATACGAGAGAAATGTGTATGAGGCACTAAACAGGTCACTATGCCTGTAGTCAAAAACACAATGAAATGGTGCTAATACAAGAAAAAAAGTACTACTGGCAATAATTTCATTACCAAATATTGAATCCGCCCAGCTGATGGGAAACTGATCAAAATAGAATTCATGGTCAGCATGAAGCACATAAAAACGATATCTGCTTTAGTTCCAATCACGTATCCACATTCTGCACCTCAGATAGGTGCTTTCAATTAACTGTATGATAGTCATGGAAATTATTCGTAATAGGACGTAATACTGAGAGCAAAAGGATAAATCGTTACTGATAACCGGATAATAGAAAGGCACCAAAAAAGCATCAGAAGTACCTTTCCAATGTTGAATGGTTGGATTGAGATCCCTCCAATTGGAGCAGAATGCGGGCGGTACAAGTACATGCCATCTCCCTCGTCTTTCTCGGGATCCATATTCCAAAACCCAACATTTCCATACTTGCTTCCAACAGCCACCATTCTCGGTTCGGTGGTGGGGAAAAATTTCACCACCATTACCCTTCCGGGGACAACTCTAGCTACATTCTCCTCTTCCAGGGTCAAAGAACTAATGAACTCTAAGGAATCATCGAGACCTTCTCTCTTAATTCCATAACCTAATGAGTCCTCCATTTTCACTGTACTAATGAACTCTGATGAATCCTCGGTCTTGATGCCTTCTCTCTTGAGTCGGCAGCCTAATAAATCCTTCACTTGCGGAGTCAAAGAACCAGCAAACTCTAATGAACCCTCATTCTTGATGTCTCCACAACCTATTGAGTGTGCACTCACACCTGGGACTGAATTTCCCAAAATCACATCTTCACACCCCTTAACTCCACCACTTTCCTCTTTGACCGAAACCCCATTCTCGGCTTTTTTCCAGAAACGCCGCATCGCCCGAATGAATGCTTCCCGGGATCCCGCGCCATCGTACGCATCAGCCAAAGAGAGAGACCCCATATGCCTCGGTGAAAACTTGGACTTTAACTCTAGGGCTGTATGGGCCGCATCATCGAAATCATCCTTGAGACCGTTAGAGTCCGGCGGCATCCCCCTGGTGCGGAGCGAGCGCCGAATAACGACCGGAGCTTCGTGTTTAGGCTTTTTGTAGGTCTTTAACGCGGAGGTTTTGGTCTGGTTCTCGATTCTGACATTTCACAAAACACACATCACACGCAGAACAGAGCAGACAACCACACGGGCACCTGAAAATTGCTCAAAAAAGGAGGCCAAATGATGAGAGGGAGTACTTTCGGCGCTTGGAGGAAGCGACGAGCTGGGAGGCCTTGGAGTGGAGCTTGAGAGCGGCCATCATCTGATCGTTTCGCTTGATGTTCTCGAGCCTCTGGCGCTCGTACTCCGTTAGCTTCTCGGTCGCCATTGCAGCGAAACTTGCCACGACCTCGCACTCCTCACACGCAGAGTCGCAGCGAAAGAGAAGGAAGAGAGAGAGAGAGAGAGAGAGAAGAGAGAGAGAGGCGCCACGAGAAGCCTACACTTCCCTCCATTTTTCTCTCTCTCTGCAACTTATAAGAGACGATATTTTGGGCGGCCCAATGCAATTCCCTCCATTTTCCCACATAGTTTTCGGCTGCGTTTGGGAATAGCTTGGGTCCGACGTGGCCGATTCCACAAACCGCCGGTCCCGATTTCACCAAAAGTTAAAATCAGACGATTTGGGTCCGGTTTCAATTTTTTTTTATAAATAATAAAATAAATAAATAAATTATAAATTATAATCATTAATTAAATTGTACATTTTAATAAAATTTGAAAAAAAAAATTAATAGGTTTGAACTTAATGAATTATCATTAAAGGCTTACATATTTTCTTAGGGATAGAAGAATCAAAACCTATGTAATTCTATTACTTTTGGTAACCCCAACTTATCTCATCGTTAATCGTCGCTACCCGTTGTTGTGATGGCGGTAGTATCTCCACAATCATCACTGAAGAATTCGTTCTCTCGATCTGACTCTTGTTGTCGAAATTTAGACTTTGTCCAATTATCGACACAAGCTTGAATCTCCACACTTTTCGGACTTAATCTTAAACGGCGGTGATTCAAAATTAATCCTCCAACTCTAAATGCTTGTTCAAATGCCACTGTTAAAGAAGGGGCCGCTAATATTTATTTCGCAATGAGGGAGAGAACTAGAAATTGAGTTGAATGGTTTTTTCACCACTTAAGAATCTTGTGTTCTGAATTACTAAATTTAAAAACAATTGTTAAATAATTTTCTAATTCAAAAATACTACTCGATGTCCCTTTATGTTTTATTTTTGCCTACTCATTAGCATTTTACACCCTCTATTAAGTGAAATACCTGCATAGTTTTGTGAGACACCATGTTGGGCAGATCCACATCCACTATCACTTAAATCATATCTACTAGAAAATTCATTATATAATGCTACTATAACTTGTTTAACCTCTGCTTGTATAATTGAAATATTTATTACTTCATTCAAATGTAAACAATCATAATAATAAGAATTCATATAATCTAATAAACCATCTAATTTAGTATGTGAATCGAAACAATGCCAACTAAATAGATAAGAGGAATTTTTAAATAATAATACAATCATTTTTCTCACATTACTAAAATACTCGAAGTTAATTCAGTATCATTTTCATTTTCATATTCATTAAAAACATTAGCAATATTAACGCACTCTATTAAAAATAAATACGTAGTGGGATAATAAATACCAGATAAAGTATTAGTAGCATCATTAAAAACTTTCAAAAAATCTAATTTTTTTTTTACAAACGTCCCAATGTTGCTGGAGCAAAGCAATATCGAGAACAATATTCGAAATAAATGAACATAATAAATCTTTATAATCAAAAGTTTGTAGAAACATCTCGCAAGTAAAATTCCAATGAGTCGGAATATCTTTTGGAAACCTTCTTGCCTTTCTCCCAATTTATTTACAAAATTTTCCCCGCTCTTTCATAAGATGAGGATGACTCCATAAAAATTCAATTGCACTATTAATTGGATGAAGATAAGTCACAAGAGATTGTGAACCATCTTGTACACATAAATTTGAAACATGGCAAGCACATCTAATGTGAAAAAATTATCCGTCAAAAGAGGGTTTACAAATTTTTTTCTAACTCGGAAATAGAAGCAGTATTTGTACCGGCATTATCAAAATCAATTGAAAAAAACTTTATTAATCAAATCGTATTCTTCTAAAACTTTCCTAATTAGTCTATAAATATTATGGGCCATATGTCTTTCAGGAAAACTCGAAATGCAAGAATTCTTTTTTGAATAACCCAATCATCAACTATTCAATGGCATGTGACACCCATATAAGAATTAATATTCCAAGCATCACTCCAAATATCACTACCTACATGTACACGTCTACTGAATTCTCCAAAAAAACTTATCAATTCATTTTTTCGTTTTTTATAAGTTTGTTTAAGTTCGCGTCTAAAAGTAGTTTTCAAAATAGATGGTGCTTGCGGAGACATCGCAATGCCTACCAAATATCTAAAATTAAAATTTTCACTAGCATTAAACGTAACATGCTCAAGGGCAACATATTCAGCTAATGTTTGTTTATAAAGTGTATTAGTGAAACGGAATAAAGAACGAGGGTTAGGATTGACGAACCTGAAAATTTATTGTTGGCTAATGTCGATCCCCGTTTGCGTTGTATGTTTGTTCGTTAGATGCCGACGAAATATTCCGTAACCATCTCCTTTACTAAGGTTGTATGTTTGTAGACAATATTTACAGCTTATATCAAACTTACATTTGTTTTCATTCCATACTTTGTTGAAGTGTAGCCATAAGTCGGATTCTCAACTTTTTCGTCCCGGTTCCTTTGCTATCGACGTTTCTTTGATACCAGTAGGAGGATAAAGATTTTTTTGTGTTGAGGCGTGCTCAACGTTGGGATGGGAAACATCGTCGTCTTGCCAATATGCATATTCACGATGATTATATTCACGAGCAGGATAATCGGATTCTCCCATCGGGCTCTTTCCAGTATTTTTGCTTCCACTTGCTAATTTTTGAGAAAATTGATCGGAAAATTGATTTAAAGAATTCAGACGGAATTGAGAGAGAACAACGGATTGCGGAAATTTGATAGAATATGAGAGATTGAGACTTGAGATTGAGAGTATTGGAGAAAATTGAGAAAAATTGTGAGAAAAATGAAGAGGAATTGAGAGATTTTTATAAAAAAAAATTTAATTTGCAACGGCCAAATGGCCATTGCACCGAAGGCAGTTAGGCATTACATGACCATTTGGGGGAAGAGCCCCAACGGCCCTTCCCCCGGGCCCCCTGCCAGTTTCCCTTGCTAGGTGGGCGGGCCCCGCCTGGCAGGGCCTCGGGAAAAGCCAAACGGCTCTTCCCGAGGGCGGCGAGGGGTGGGGGCCCCAAGCCCCCACTCCTTTTTAATTTTTTTTTCACTCGGTTCGGAACTGGTCCGGAATCGTCAGTTTCGAAAAATTAAGAATTGGAATCGGCCCTTGAAGGTCGGTTTCGGTTTAGAACAGCGGGTCTGGTCAATAAATCAGTTCCGGACCGATTCCGGATCGGCGGTTTCGAATGGCCATATCTAGCTTGGGATAGACATGTGGAACCAGCTCTTAAGGGATCGGTTTCGGGCCGCTTTCGGGTTTCGGTTCTATTTTTGATTTCAAATTTTTATTTTTTATTTTTAAAGTAATCAATAAATAAATTATTAATTATAAATTGAAATCATTAATCAAATTGTACATTGTAATAAAATTTGAGGAAAAAAAGAGAGGAGGAATGAACTTGAATTTCATGAATTATCATTAAGCGCCTACATATCTTCTTGGAGATAGAAAAATCAAACCCCATGTAGTTCTATTAACTTTGGTAATCTCAACTTACCTCAGCGTCAATCGTTACTATCCGTTGTTGTGGTGGCGATAGTATTACCACAGTCATCACTGAAAAATTCGTGTTCTTGATCCAGTTCTTGTTGTCGAAATTTAGCATTTGTCCAATCATCGATACAAGCTTTAATCTCAACATTTTTCGGACTTAATATTGAATGGCGTGGGTCCATAATTAATCCTTCAGTGCTAAATGCTTGTTTAATTGCCACTGTTGAAGAATGAGTCGCTAATATTTATTTTGCAATGAGAGAGAGAACTGAAAATTGAGTTGAATGATTCTTTCACCACTCAAGAATCTTGAAATCTGCGCTGTATTTGGAATCACTAAACTCAAAAGTAATTGTTAAATTATTTTCTAATTCAAAAATACTATCTGTTGATGTCCCTTTATGTTTTTTTTTTTGCATACTCATGAACATTTTATATCCTCTAATAAGTGAAATACCCACATCATTTTGTGAGACACTATGTTGGACAGATTTACATCCACTATCACTTAAATCATATATACTAAAAATTCATTATATAATGCTACTATAACTTGTTTAACCTCTGCTTGTATAATTGAAATATTTATTACTTCATTCAAATGTAAACAATCATAATAATAAACATTTAGATAATCTAATAAACCATCTAATTTAGTACGTGGATCGAAAATAATACCAACTAAATAGACAAGAGGAATATTCAAATAATAATGCAATTATTTTTCTCGCATTACTAAAATTCTCGAAACTAATTCAGTATCTTTTTCATATTCATTAAAAACACTAGTAATATTAACACACTCTATTGAAAATAAATGTGTAGTGAGATAATAAATACCATATAAAGTATTAGTAGCATCATTAAAAACTTTCAAAAAATCTAACTTTTTTTTGCAAACGTCCTAATGTTGCAGGAGTAAAGCAATAGCGAGAACGGTATTCAAAATAAATGAACATAATAAATCTTTATAATCAAAAGTTTGTAGAAGCATCTCCTAGGTAGAATTTCAATGAGTCAGAATATCTTTGGGAAAACTTTTTGCCGTTCTCCCATTTTGTTTACAAACTTTTCCCCACTCTTTTATAAGATGAGGACGGCTCCATAAAAATCTAATTGCACTATTGATTGGATGGAGATAAGTCACAAGAGATCGTAAACCATCTTGTACACATAAATTCAAAACATGGCAAACACATTTAATGTGAAAAAATTATCCTCCAAAAGAGGATTTACAAATTTTTTCTAACTCGGGAATGGAAGCAGTATTTGCGGCGACATTATCAAAACCAATTAAAAAAACTTTATTAATCAAACCATATTCTTCTACAACTTTCCTAATTAGTCTATAAATATTATGGGCTATATACCTTTCAGGAAAAACTCAAAATGCAAGAAATCTTTTTTGAATAACCCATCATCACCTATCCAATGGCATGTGATATTCATATAAGAAGTAATATTCCAAGCATCACTCCAAATATCACTACACATATGTACACGTCCATTGAATTCTTCAAAAAAACTTATCAATTCATTTTTTCGTTTTTTATAAGTTTGTTTAAGTTCGCGTTTAAGAGTAGTTTTCGGAATAGATGGTGTTTGCGGAGCCAGCGCAGTGTTTACCGAATATCTAAAATTAAAATTTTCACCACTATTGAACGGAGAATGTTCAAAGGCAACATATTCAGCTAATGTTTATTTATAAAGTGCATTAGTGAAACAAAATAAATGATGAAGTTTATGATTGGCGAACTCGAAAATTTGTTGTTGGCTAGTGTCGATCCCCGTTTGCGTTGGATGTTTTTTCGTCAGATGCCGACGAAATGTTTCGTAACCATCTCCTTTACCAAGTTTATATATTTGCGGATAATATTTACAATTTATATCAAACTTAACTTCATTTTCATTCCATACTTTGTTGAAGTGTAGCCATAAGTCGGATTCTTGGCTCTTCCGTCCCGGCTCATTTGCTATCGACGTTCTTCGACAATAGTAGGAGTATAAAGACTTTCTTGCGTTGGGACGTGCTCGACGTTAGGATGGGAAATATCGTTGTCTTCCCAATATCCATATTCACGATGATCATATTTACGAGCAGGATAATCAGATTCTCCCATCGAGCTCTTTCCCTTTTTAGTATTTTTGCTTCTACTTGTCATTTTTTTAGAGAATTAATCGAAAATTTGATTTAAAGAATTAAGACGGAATTGAGAGAAAATAACGGATTAATAGAATTTGAGAGATTAAGACTCGAGCGTAGTTGAGAAAAATTATGAGAAAAATAAAGAGAGATTGAGAGGTTTTTATAAACCTTTTTTTATAAAGAAATTTGCAACGGCCAAATAGCCGTTGGGGTCTATTGGGCTTGGGGGAAGGACCCCAACGGCTCTTCCCCCTGCCGGGCAGGGCCTCGGGAAGAGCCGCTTGGCTCTTCTTGAGGTGTGGGGGCCCCGCGGCCCCAACCCCTTTTACTTCTTTTTTTTTTCTCGATTTGGAACCGATAGTTCTGGTTGGTTTCGAAAAATTAGGAGCCGAAATTGGCCCTTGAAGGCCTGTTCCCGTTCCTGTTCGGAACCGCGGGTCTGGTCAACGGGTTGGTTCCGAGCCGGTCAACGGGCCGATTCTGGGTTGGCGGTTTTAAATGGCCATGTCTAACTTGGGAGTTTAGACTTGGGGAAAAAAAAATAAGGTGTTTGATACCTTTTCTCAAAAAGTTAGGCACTTAACCTTGCAATTCAGGTGGTCCATTTTTGGACGGACAATCAAGATCTTTGATTTTTAAGGGGCAATTTTTTGAATTATATATATATTTTGTTAGTTATAATCTAGGTCATCCATTCATAATACAGACGAGTCGAAATACAAAATAAAAATACAAACTTCTAAGGAAAGTTTATACGATCTCTTTCTTATTTGGCAACCCTTTTTCGGCCACCTTGAGAAAATGCCAAATCTTAAATCCCAACCTACTTTGAGGTTAGAGCATTTTCGGAACGCACTCCCCTGGGACTTAGTGACTCTTTTTTCTTCCTATCTTGCCCTCACTAACTTTATCATGTTCCTTTCTGCCTTCACGTAACTGCTCGAGGGACGCTGGTGTCGGCTTCTACGGGGTTGCGCGTCACTGACGGCTATCGACAGGGGCGCCGCCACACCGGTGGCCGCCTGGTTTGCCGGACACCAGTGGCGTTCACCTATGCTTGCGTGGATCGACGAGTGTCGCTTAACCTTGGTGTCGGGCATGGACGGGTGTGCGAAGGCGAAGGCGTTATGGGGACAGAATAGAGGTGTCTCGAAGTCGTCCGATCACCAGGAAAATTGAATCGGCCCAGTGTTCGACGGTGGTGTGTTGGCCTTTGGTAGGTGGTTGTGGTTGGTGTTTTGATCTTTAAGTTCCTTTTGGTTTGGCTTTGTTTCTCTCTCTATGTGAACTCTTCCCCTCTCCCCTCTTCCTGAACCCAGATCTGATTGTCGCCTGGGTTCGTTGAGTAGATCGACGAGTGTGGGGCTAGGTCGCTCAAACTTTGTCGTCGGGATCGACGGGTGGGCGACGGCGATGGGCACTCCAGTAGTCTTCTGCTATTTCTTTCTCTGGAAAGTTGCGAAAGATCTGGGGCTTTTTCTTGCCCCGATTCACGTCCCCCGTTCACTTAGCTGCTCCTTGAAAGAGTCTACGCTCATGTTCCCCTTCCCCTTCGTTCAGTTCCAATTCATTTGAAAGAAACCCAGCAAGATCCGATCTTGTATAAGGAAGACGAGAAGAAGCAGAAGTGAGCAGCTCTCTCTCTCTTTCTGAGTTTCTCTGGCAAGTCGCTCAACTCTGTTTTCCTTTTTCTTTTTTTCTTTTTTTCTTTTTTATTTTATTTTATTTCAAAGGTGCTTTGTAAAACATCCAAAAATATTAATTAGCCAAATGCTATTTACCTTTCGCCAAATACACCTTCACTCAAAGCTCTTTGGGGAAATGACTTTGCATTCCCCTAAAGTTTACCCAAACGCGCCCATCTGCCTCCTTCTCTTTAAGGGTGATAAAAAAAATCCACAATCCAACCAAATCGGATCGTACGCAATCGGTTGATTTTGGATAGTAACCGGTGGATATGGTTCGGTTTTCGATTTCGAAATTCTAGAACAGTGTGTACTGATTTGGTTTATGGTTTCCAGTGTGAACCATCTAACTGGTCGCTTTAAGCAAATTGTATTTGTGTTTGGTGCAAGAAATTACATTAGTGCCGTGTTTATATTTATAGCCCATGGATGATGTTTTGTATTTCAACAGAGGAGAATAAATACTTATGGCATGCATTTCCAACATTTTTTTGTACTTCTTGTGGTTATAAGAAAATTGTATTTGTGTTTGGTGCAAGAAATTACTATCACAATGTTGTGTTTCTCTTGATGCTCTCAACCACGAATAGCGTAATCGCGATCCAACTGGGAACCGGACCGGACCGGTGATTCGATTCTCGATTGGATTCATGAAACAAACGGGTAATTGACGGTTTGCATTTTGTGAAACCGGTCCTTAGCGAACGTTTCTCAGTTCTAGGGTGGGAACCACACATCCTCGAACCGATCATCCCAACCTCTCTCTAATCTCTTTTTTGTTTTTCGTTTTTCAAGTCCTTCGAATCATATCGAATTGTTCTAATGTCATTTTTAATGGTGAGCGGTTCTCAGTTCGGTCTAGCTTCTCTCAAGAACCGAGAATTGGACCAATAATCTCGGTTCCCATTTTTCGAAACCGCGGATCTAACCAGCCACCTCGAGAACCGGAATCGGTCCGGTCAGATTTCGATTCCAAGGAACCAATAAAACAATCAATTGATTTTGCTGTCCAATAAGAAAAACGGCTTTCAGAGGAAACTCCATTAAGAAAAACGGCAGTATATGTATATTTTGAACTTCGACTAAAATAGAGGAGGGTTTGGTCGAAGGCAAAACGCTGCTCCATCGGCGTCAATTGGCTTCCAGCTGCTTCGGGGTACGGCGAGGGGTCTCCAGGGGTTGATTGGGGTCGGGGGTGAGTGGCGGGAGGCGGCGCAAGGTGAGCGGAGGAGGTTGAAATAGTCGTGGCTCTAAAACAAAACATCAAATTAGATTTGGGGTTTGCAGGGCTTTCATAGCGGCTCGACGACTCTGTAGCAGCTGTTGATGGCCAGAGGGGAAGTTGAGGGATGGAGGGATGACGACAACGTGGTAGATGGTGGTCAGGAGCGATCGCAAGAGCCGGCGGGGGCTCAAAACGCCCATTGAACTTGAAATAGGGCAAGCAGATGTCCGGGCCATCTCTTGGATCTCCGGCGACGCACGGCGGTCGGAATAGTGGTGACTGGGTGGTGGAGGAAAGGAGGAGGCTTGAGGCGTGGTTCGGGCTGTCGTCGCACAAAAAACCAGCGACTGAGGGATTGAGAGATCAATCGAGGGTGTGTAGGGAAAGCCTTTGGAGGTGTCGAGCAGAGGCGCTCGTTGTCGCGACCTAAAAAATAAATTTCTCTAGGCCAATGGTTAATGGATTATTAGGTTAATTATTTAACTAACCTAACTCTAACTCTCTCAAGTTCATACCAAATCGCAACTTAAGGTTCAACTTATTCACATGCAATGTATTTTGAATTTGGAGTAGCCACTAATTATTTATGGTAAGTCAATTAGAAACCTAAATAAAATAGCGAGAGAACTATTTTATTCTTATGAACCAGAGATTAAGAGTCCGAAGACTTGATTACGCTAGATTACCCTAACGCTCTTTCGGTACCCTTTTATTTCATGAAAAATCATTTAAGAAGTCAACATTGATTGATTTTAACCAAGTCTCTAACAAAGTTTATCATGCGGGTGCACAATCAATTAATGGAACTCCCAGAAGTCGATATAATCAAGGGAGTATGTACCACACAAAACAATTATTTTTTTAAAATTTCGATTTTTATATGAATGCATGAAATACTATACTATATGTGATGCATGAATTAAATGCAAGACTAAACTAGATGACATGCAAATTAAATGAATGCACAAGTGAGACTATGATTTAATTAAATTAACTACATGACATTCAAACCCAGATATGATATTCTATATAAAGTCTAAGCTAAAATGCAATCAAATATGACATGGCAAAGATGAATGACATGGCATGTATGACGTGGTAAAGATGATGTACCAAGGATGACAGCATAGATAACGTGGCATAGATGACATGGTAGAAATGACATAGCAATGGTGAATCATTTTTTATTTATTTATTTTCAGATGAATTTATTTCCTAAAATAGAACTATGTCAAAACACAATTTATCTTGCATATTTTAGAGTCTAAATTGACCTAAATGCTAATATATTAAAGACAAATTATTTTAGACATGAAATTCTATTTAAACATTTAATTTTTATCCTAAAATGCAATCTAGTCTAAATATTTTACAAGAGGGATTGAATATGCAATTATCTACATGATGCAATTTTTGAAAGATATGCGATTCTCAAATATGGGATGTGAATGAATTTTTAAATAATTTTTGGGATTACATCATGCGACAGATATATTCTAAAAAATATGACAATCAAGCAATTCATAACAAATTAGGAAAGTGAATATGTCTATCAATGCCAATCAAGAAGTGGATATATCAATCAAGTTTTGAAATATTTCTTAAATATTTGAATCAATATTTAATTCGTAATTTTACGATTAACGATTGAACCCAAAAACCTTGCCTAATCGAGTATTCCATCAATAATCTTAAAGATGTACATCCCAGATCGTATGGCAAGTTGCGGATTAGGAAAGATAATTTTCTTAATCAACCTGTATTTTGAGAAAATATCCACTTTGATGCAATATGCATGATATGCTCGAATATGCTAACATAATATGCAAATATGGCAAAATAAGCAAGTGTATATTCAATTTAGGATAGGAAATGTACTTTATCTTGCGAGATTGCACCAAGCATCAAGAGGTGGATCGGTCGGCTAGGAGAATTGTGCACGTCTAACGCCCAAAAGTTCCATCGAGGCTTGTCTTGACGATTAAATTCCAGCACTAATTCACCGCGAATAAAGACTTTCGGTGACGGAGCAACTTCGATATCAAGAGACCACCGCGTTCTACTAAGGAGAGAACCACAATAAAAGCTTAAACAAATAATCAAATCATTGGTGGTCTCGGGTATGTCCAGAATGTTCAGAAAGTCTCCATGGAATTTGTCCAGTGCAATTTGTATGGATCTCCAACGTGTGCCCTCTGCAGCAATTACTTCTCTTGGAAAAGTGAATGAATTGAAGAGCACACTAATGCATGGATGGGTTTTCGCATGAATCCTAAAAAAAAGAGAACAATTAGCGGAATATAAACATGATATTTACATGAAGAATCATCCCCTCTTTTGAAAAGTGTCTTCCTAAACATCAACGTGCGGTGGTGTGCGTCTCTCCCTTTATGAAGTCTATGCACGGAGACGTGCAGATGGCTTTATGGATGTCGAGAAATCGCGAGGCTGCTTCGCAACTCCGATTGAAAGAGTCGACAGCCGCGTTGAAAAGGCTTGTGGAGTGGAACGTCTTGGCTGGTTCGCAACGAGGAAAGGATTGCTGGTGTTCAGAGGCTCGCTGGACTCTCGGTTACCGGCGACGAGAAGGGATCACGAAGAGGATCGGGACAGCGGGATCCCAGAAAACCCCATTTTTAATTGGCCACGTATCTCAAGTGTATGGATTCCTTTTCTCTCAACCATGGCTGTTTATCAATTGCGAGTGGCCTCCCATCTGACCTCTCCTCCTCTGAACACGTTGAAAAATGGTGCAGTCACCAGAGATCCACCAATCATGAGCAAGAATGAAGGATTTTTATGGCTCCTCTCTGTCTCTCGCGTTTTCCTCAGCCGTGAATAAATTGGCCCTCCGAACTTCTGCCCTGAGTAGATTCTTTTTTTGTTTTTTGGCCTCCCAAAGTTCTGTTTTGTATTCGATGAATTCGCCCCCCTTTGTAAAACCTAAGTGCTCTATTTATAGTGCAAGTTAGGTTTATTGCTCAACAACCCTAATGCTTGTGGACTTACAGGTTTTATTCGAATAATTGGACCATTAATTAAAGCCTTTTCAAATTTAATTGAGCAAAATGGGCTGAATTAAATCTAAGACTAGGTTCAGAGGTTCAGACCCCTTCAAATAAATTCGGCAACCTTTTATGCCTTAGTCGAAAATCTCAATCTAAGTCTAGTCCAGTTGCCTATTAGATAGACGTCAATTGACTCACTTTGACCTTAAATAAAATGACGTGACTGACAGAAAATTAAATATTTCATGCATGAGAAAATTATTTTTTTGCGAGAATTATAATTAGCTCTCATTTTTTGCTTAAATGAATGATTTTCCTAAAAAATCAAAATTTAGGTGTCAACACTTGCACGCGTGAGACAAAGCCACAGAGCATTCGAGTTCGTTGGACAGAGATGAGCGAGAGAAGAGGAGATGACTGAGAGGTATGTCTGGCAGAAAGTGAAAAGAAACCCTAATGTTTGACTAAAGCCATAAAACGTGAGGGGTGCGCGCGCGCGTGTGTGTGTGTGTATATTTCAAAAGATCATGCGGTTCGATTTCGGAACTAGACCTTGGAACTGGACCTTGAAACCGGGAACTGGACTGCCCGGTCACCGGTTCCAATTTTAGAAACCAGGGACCGGACCGAATCCCCCCTAAAATCGGGAGCCAGACCTTCGATCCCAGTTCAGTCCGGGCGTTCTTTTTCGCTCGCCCCCAGTCATTTTCCCATTATCTTTGAAAAAAATCCACAAGAAAATTGAAAGCTTTATTCGAAACAACACTCTGATATCGAACATACTCAAGACACTACGATAGTGACTATCGTCCCAAACGTTGAATCATGCATGTCCCTCATCTGAGTTGGCTCGGCTCTATCGTAAAACAATGTCGTGCATCCGCAATTGGCTTAATTCGTCAGTGATACCCTATGCAGTTCGATCGAAATCGGAGGGGCCTGCGAGCAATTTAACATATTCGACACCACGCAAATGAACCCGCAGTCAACTTTATTCCTTCGGTGTATTTATTGTATAGTTACAAGTAATTGCTTAAAAATTCCATTAGATGACGGACTTAATTGCGGAACGACGGCGTCTCACCGCTGCTAGGTCCAGATGGCGGGACAGGTTCACCCTTTGGCAAGATTCGATAGTGAAGTCCGCAGTTGTGGCGGCAACTAGGTCCAGGTGGTGGTACAGGGCTGTCCCGAGGCAAGATCCAATAGTGAAAACGGGTTGCTTCGCCTTCTTCTCCGATGCCGACACGATCTTTCGTGATTAGGTCTCTCGCCTTTGTTGCCGGGAGATAAGCTAAGCCAAAGGCAAAAGCTAAAACGAGCATGAGGAGGATCATCCATGAGCATTTTAGATTGGCTCTCTCCATCGTTTCTTTCCTTCTTCTTCTTTTTTCCTAATAGTTTTTTCCCAAAGGTGTATGCATGGCTCTTGCTCTAGTATTGCTATTTATAGGTACGAGTTCTATTAAGAAGGATTCTATCTCTATAGTGCTTGTTATGACGTTGCTTATCGTAGTGTTGTTTCTAGAATTGGGAGATGCAAATTAGCACAAGTTATTCCACATACTTCCATATATAAACATGACGATCTCCCTTCAGAACCAGATTCTAAGTCAGTCCTCTTATAGAATCCTGCCACCATTACTTCAATACCCTTTTTAGCACATACGTATGCTACTTAATTAAAACTTTGATCTTTGCATGTACGTACAATTAAAGTTACCATTATTCCCTCTATCACTATAATCCTAAGGAGGCCCATACATTCAAAATAATTGCAATTCCATGTTAGCTCGTTCGATGATTCTCACAAGTGGAAGTATTTACCCGACATTTCTATAATGATATTTTAAAAAGGTAAAAAGTCACCAAAAAGTCTGAAATGCGTCGAGTGTGACATATTTGTCGTGAACCTTTTTTTTTAATGATATCAAAAACCTTAATCGATACCCACAACGACTTATCTACCTTGAACTTTTAAGTGTGATAACAAGAATTCCAAACTTGTACTCGTGTGACAAATGTACTCTCTATCAAGCTTACTTTAGATGATTTTTCGGTCAAAATAATGTAGTTTTTATTTTACTTAAGCTACATGGCATCATGTTAACACTGTTTCCATTGTATCGTCAATGTAGGCAAATTATGATTTTTATAGATGGAACCGAACACAAGGTAAACATGTCACACCTGTACAAATTTAAGATTTTTGATATCACAAAAAATTAATTATAAATGAGGTTGGTGAGATCCTTAGGCCTTAGACGGTTAAACTAATGAGGTCTCAAGTTCGAATCTCTCCGGCCGCATTTTGGGGGACTTAATCGGTGGCATTGACTCTCATACCCCCACCACCTCAAATAATAGTCCATTGCAAGTGGAAACCTCGGTTACAAAAATAATAATTATAAATGAGTCATAGTGTGCAAAATTTGAGATTTTGGTGACTTTTTCTCTTTTTGAAACTGAAGTGAGATTTGGTGAGCATTTTAACATTTGAGTTATGGATAATATTGAACACCTCAAAGCCTAAAAGTATATGGATATTTGAGTATAAAGTCGTTCATTTCCCAAATTGGAAATATGACAAAAAAATTCTATAGGTTGAGATGCTCCATACGTTTAGAGAGGGAAATGCATGCGCAGATTGGCTAGGTAATTGGATCCTTCAGTCGCAGTAATGCATGTGATAATCTTGTATTAGATATGTTGAAAAACGAGGGTGCATGGAAAAGACCGTGGTCGGTCCATATAGGGTATCCCAACCTCTTTAGTCTTAAGGATTAACTGACTTTAACATTTATCAATTTTGAATGTGATAAAAAAACGTGAGACATTCTTTCTGCTAATCATCCATAGAACGACGTTTTTCTCATAACTCGATATCAGATGTTCTTCCAACACAGAACAGAACAACAGAATGCACACGAAAGGAAAAACAACAAAGAATTCTCGTCAAATGGACGAATGACTCTCTCGAGAATGCAATGAGTATATTTAATCTGTGAAAATCACGGTATGTCCCTCGTGTGATATGCTCGTTTACTATAAGTGATTCAAGTAAATTTTTTGGGCTTGTTAATTCCGGTGTAATCCACTGCTTATGTATAAGAATGTGTTACCTTCAAGCCAGACCACCTAGAGATTTATTACCTTTGTTGTTAGAGGATTAGGTTGGATCATGTTTTGTTAGGACAATGGCGGTGCAATTTCAGGCTCTTTCCCTGTTTTCAAGATTTGATCCGCTCTTATCGATGAAAGAGTCAAAGATAGTCTCCCAAAGTCACTTTAAAACAAGGCCGCAAAGCGAGGTAGCCGAATTCAAGAGCTTATTGCTGCAATGAAGAAGATGTGTTGAACAGAGCATTGACTCATCATTCTTAACTCAAATTCGTCATCTTCCAATATTCTGAAGCCAACTTGATAAGTGTATATTTAAATGCAACATTCATCACTCTGTCAACAATTTCTAAATTGATCTTTCCCTCCTTTCGGTTGAGTGATACTATCTTTCGATATCATATGTACTTGACCAAGTTGTCGGGTCTCAATTGTCCCGGCACGCGCACTGTTAGTCAAGGAACCTAGTGTCAAGAAGTGTCGAGTTAGCCTATATCTGGCAAACTTTTGCAGTCGTGAAAGCTTAACGCATGACGGATAGCACCAAAGTGAATGTGCATATACCCCTGCTGAGTCCACCGTCGTGGGAACTCGAGACAGATCAATAGGGTCCGAAGCTGTTCTAGTTGAGTTGCCAGAACAAGATGATGGCGAAAGTGATTAGACTGCACATATTAGTCAAACATTTCAACCAGACCCTTTTTTTGTTTTTGGACTTCCATTGTAAGCCACCTTCGAACGACATTCGATTTAAAATAGGTCCACAATTACTTGGTTGTAAGAAAATGCCACTAATCTTCAGACCTGACAAAAGGAAATCGAATCACCTTAGCCCCTAAATTTTGCTTGACAAATTATCTGTCAACCTCAATATGTTTGGCCCGATCATGCTTAACTGAGTTGTGGAAAATATCAATTGTTGTTTTATTACCATAGGATAATCTCATCTAAGACTTTAGTGGAAAACCAAGTTTTGTCAGCAACCTCTTAAGCCACAATAGCTCACAACCCTTTAACTCCCCCCCCCCTCCCGAAACTCCGCCTTAGAACTAGACAATGTTACTACCTTCTGGTTCTTGCTCCTCCATGTAAACAAATTTCCTCCCATAAATGTGAAATGCCTCGACGTAGACCTCCTATTCGAGATGCTACCTGCCCAGTCTGCATCCGTAAATCTATCCACTTGAAGATGAACATTCTTCGCAAAGAATAGACCTTTTCCTAGAGCCAACTTCAAATAGTGTGGAATTCGATTCGCTACATTCATAAAATCTTCACTTTGGGCATGCATAAATTGACTCATGATACTTGCTGCATATGCAATTTCAAGGCGAGTATTTGACAAATAGATCAATGTCCCTACTAACTTTTGACATCTATCCTTATTGGTCAACACCTTATCCAAATACTCTCGAAGTCTATGTTTCTAAACTATAGAGGTGTCAGCAGTCTTACACTTCAACATTCCAACTTCAGTTAACAAGTCTAGTGTATATTTTCTTTGAGAAAAAAAATACCTCCTTTCGATCTAGCCATTTCAATGCCCAAGATATACCTCAACCCTCCAAGATTCTTCATCTCAAACTTTTTTGCTAGCTTCTCTTGGAGCTTCGAAATCTCTTTACGGTCATCTCCTGTGATAATCACACCATCCACATATATGATTAAGGCAGTTGCCTTTGCTTGGCATCACTTTAGGAATAACGTATGATTCGAGTTGCTTTGAAAATACCCATATCTTCCAATTGACGAGCTAAAGTGATCAAACCAAGAACGTTCATTGCTACAATGAAAAAGATGGGCTTAAGTATACCTCAAGTGCCATAATTCGTGTACGATGCTCACTTTAGTGCCAAAACTTTCAAATCGATCGCTTTAGTACTAAGTTTTTGTAATTTCGATCACTTCAATACTAAGTGCACGTGACCTCGGAAAGTCTACGTGACGCCTACATGGAATATTTACATAAAAAAAGAGGCCAATGTGGCTCGCTGGAGGCTAACTCGGCATTGTAAAGAGGAAGACGACGTTGTTTTATCCCCAAATTGAACCCCAACATAAACTCTAATCATCAAATTGAATCTCAAATTGAACCCCACTGCATCCACAGTAGAGGTGGCTGATTCCGATTCCTCAAAAAGCGAGAATCGAAACTGGCCCATAAGATGGGCTGGTTCCGGATTGGTTCAAGGAACCGCCAGTTTAATTTTCTTATATCTTTTTTTTATATAATTATTTTGCAACATGGACTATCAAAATGAAGGGATTTGAGTGGTTTATGGCTCTTCTTTTAATCAAAAGAACATGAGTTCGAATCTAACTTCAAGCAATTGTCATTTTCTCCATTTTTTCTTTTATTTTTTAAAATGGCGGTTTGGAACCGGTTTCGAAAAAATGTGGAATCGTGGGCCTGATCAATGGGCTGGTTCCGGGCCCATGGTTTATTTGGCCATGTCTAATCCACAACATGCAGCATTCAGTCTCGTAGCCTGCGGAGATCATTGCGTCCGCAATCTTGCTCAGGACAGAGATCGTTTCAGGCATAAATTGCGCGAACTCCTCCTCCGTGGAGGGGGGCACGGGAATGTTACTGATCAAATTCGTGACTGCAGCAATTATTGAACGACCACGACTGCTTCGTCTTGGCAGATTTTGGATCCGAATCATCTCTTCCGGTCTTGGAGTCCTCGTCGAGGATGGCGCGAAACTCCTCCAAAAATGACATCGCCCGTTGCAGCACGGAGCTGGTCCTGTTCAGAGAAGAAGAACACAGTCCATTCGCATTCTCATCGATCGGCTTTAAATCCCCAATCTTGTCCGCAAGTTTCAAGAGCTGGCCAACCGTGCCGAAGAAGTGCGAGTCCTCGTCCGGGTGGTGGCCGAACTTGAAACTGCCCGGTCCAATGCGTACTTATCGAGATGGACTCGACATTCTTGGAAAGCAAGTTGACCACTCTCGAGATCTCAATTGGATCCGAATCCGAATTCGATTCCTCGCCCGCCGCGCGGCAGCGAGTCGAAGTTTCGTCCAAGGAATTAGAGTGCTCCACCGCCTCGTTCTCTTCGGCCTCCGGCAGTTCTTGAAGGACTTCAGAGGGTTGTGTCGACCACTGTTGAAGAATGGGGAGATGCCCCAACAATACATAAACAACTTCATTTTACACTTTCACGATTTGTTTAAGCCATGTTGGATTCCACTATGGCAACCGCTTCTGAAAATTCGCCATGTAAGATAATAAAAATCAATTATAAAATTCACGTAATTCATTTTGCCGGAAAAGCACTAAAGTGCACGATTTTTTTCGACATTAGCACTAAAGTGGTCGAAATTACAAAAAAATAGCATTAAAGTGATCGATTTGAAAGTTTTGGAATTAAAGTGAGCGTCGTACACAACTTATGACATTTGTTGTATACTTAAGTCAAAAAAGATGTATTCAACCTCATTCTTAACATACATTATCATCTTCCAATATTTGAAGCTGGCTTGCTTCGTATATATTTAGATGCAACATTCAATCATCCCATTAATAATTACTAAATTTATCTTTCCCTCTTTTCGTTGGGTGACACTTTCCTTCGACATCATATAGACTTGATCAAGCTGCTGGGCGTCGACTATCCCAGCAGGCATACCGGTAGTTGAGGAACCTATTCTCAAGAAGTGCCGAGTGAGCATATAACTGGCAAACCTTTGCAGCCATGAAAGCAGCTTAATGCAAGAAAGATAGTACCAAAACGAAGGTGCGTGATACCCTGCTGAGTCCATCGTCCCGGGAACTTGGGACAGATCTAGGTCCGAAACTGCTCTAGTTTTTTCCCTGGTCGAACGAAACTGCTGTAGTTGAGTTGCAAAAGAAAAGATGTTGGTCAAAGCGAGTAGATTTCACATGCTAGTAAATTATTTCGACCTAAAGCTTCTCTTGTTTTTGGCCGGAAATATTGCTTCTTTTGTTGTTCAACTTGGACCTCCGCTGTAAGCCAACTTCAATCGACACTCAATATAAAATATACCTATCATTACTTGGTCCTAAGAAAATGCCACTGAGCGATTATCATGGATGTCCTTTCTCTTATTTGGGTCGAGGCCATCACAAAGAATTGTCATAAATGTAGAGGCGAGACTCGGTAGTGAAAGTTTATTGCTTCGCATTCTTTTCCGACGCTAGCACGGCCTTCTGGGACCATGTCTCTTGCCTTCACCGCGGGAAGAGAAACGAAGCCAAAAGCTAAATCGAGCATGGGGAGGACCGTCCATGAGCATTTTTAGATTAGCTCTCTCCTTTTTAATAATTTCTCCCAAAAGTCTATGCATGACTCTTGCTCTAGCGCCGCCATTTATAGGTTCTAAACAGAAGGATCATCTCCATATCGCTTGTCATGACGTTTCAAATGGGTGGGGGTTAAAAGTTTTCGATTTGGGGTTAACAGAACTGATAGATGCAATGCAAACTAGCGCACTATGTATCGGTGTGTGTCTGTGTCTGTGTCTGTGTAACAATTTCTATCCAGCCAAATTCAAAGTTATTCTTTTTATGCAATTCATATACCGCTACTTGGATACTTTATAGTTAGGTAATCACGCAATATGTTATAGAAAAGTATTTCAAATAACTTGCTTCCTATCTTGTTTTTCATTTTCCAACGTGGCTTGAGAAGATCTCTCTTGTTCACTGTTTTAAAGCCAACCCAGAGGGGGCATACGTGATTCAATGCTTGGATGATCTTTTTTAAGACCGAAATATCGTGGGTGTACTCAATATGAAGTGTCGTTTGAACATAGTCTTAACTTTCTTAAAGGTTTTTCCAAAGATTATTGGGAAATGTGTTGAACATCAACATCAACAACATCTTTATCCCAAATTAGTTGGGTCGGCGGTCGATGAACCCCAAAGAATCATGAAAATGAAAGCAAAATCAAGCGAGAGAAAAGAGATAAATGTGTAAAAATAAATAAATAAATAAATATATTTATACACTATCCCTTCACAACACTAGTAGTCTTCCTCCACTCCGTCCTAAGACAAACCGTATGCCAATCTATTTCTCACTTCATTAAATCTTGTTTTACTGCTTTCCTCCAAGTAAGTTTCGGCAGACCTCTTGCTTTCTTCGTGTTATGTTTTCCATAGCAAATTTCTGTTCGTGCCAGTGCATCTAAGGGATTTCGGAGGATATGCTCAAACCATGTCAATCTATGCTCTCTCATCTTTTCCGCCGCCGGTTATATTCTAACTTTTCGTTGAATCTCTTCATTCATTATCTTATCCATCCTTGTATGACCACACATCCACCTTAACATCCTCATTTCCGCTACTCCTATTTTATGCTCATATTTTCTTTGTGCTGGTTAACATTCGGCTCCGTATAACATGGTAAATTTGACTGCTATTCTATAAAATTTTCCTTTTAAACAAAGAGAAATTTTGCGATATTATAAAAATCATGATGCACTGTGCCATTTCATCCAACATGCTCTGATTCTGTTGTTTACATCCTCATCAATCTCTCTCTTCTTTTGCAATATTGATCCCATATATCTAAATGTATCTTTCTTGGGTACCTTCTGTCCGAGCATATTTACGGTTTCTTGATCCCCTCTTCCTGCCATGTCAAACTCACATTTCAAGCATTCCGTCTTACTTCGACTTAACGTAAATCCTTTAAACTCTAATGTGCTTCTCCATACTTCTAACTTAGTGTTAACCTCAGCCATGGTCTCATCAATAAGCACAATATCGTCTGCAAATATCATATACCACGGCACTGTTGGAGGTTACGATTTGATAGAATATAGAGGGCTTTGTCTATTTGAAATATTACACCAAGAGACGTTAAGTTTGGAACGCTCAACAGTGTTACCTCCAGCGTAGGATACCCAAGAGTTATATGAAAGCTACTGGGCTTTAGCCCATATAGACCCAAATAACCATGCTTTTACCTATTGAGCTTATATGTGAACATATTATATGGATTATATTAATAATATATCCAATAATATACTCTTATATTCACCATACAGCATAATCCAATATGGTGGTCAGTGTGATATTCAAGCAAATATGAATCATGCACATTCAGTTCAAGATAATCAACTCGGATTGGTCGAAGAGTTTTAGTAGTAAAATATTAAACTCAATCATCATATGTAATCAAAATAAGTGAATCATCCTAATCATGAATCTATTCACAATCAACATATACATAACTGTCAAGTATAAGTAGGCCAACCAAAATAGTCCAAGACCTTACAAATATAAGAAACTAGCATAATAGTGTTCACAAAATAGAGATATCAAAATGTAAGTCTCAAGTAAATGAACTCCATCAAAATGGGCAATAGCATGTGATTTGTCAAGTCCCCACACGCTTTAAATAATAAATTTATTCATTCATCAAGTAGGTTATTAAGCTCTCCTCCATCTTTGTCATCCCCTGTAGAATGTCAAATATGAATTTCATATTATTATGAATTCAATTATTTGAATAATCTACTAAAAGTGTCTAGTTCTACTAAAAGAACTTAGCAACATTAACATTAGGCAGAGAAGAACATATATTAATGTCATAACGCATCATAATATCATGTTCATAAGCATCGAGCCAGTTTCATAAATTATGAACAGAGCCTAAATAGTTTGATTTACAAAGAGCGAAAAACTTAAGTTTATTTGTAAGAGAATGATCATTGTCTAGTTTCAAATAACAGGACCAATAGTCAAATCACTTACAATCACCTAGTCATGTAGTGTTAAGTTTCAATTAAGAACAAAACCAACAAGCTTCTGATGCAACCAACTATTTCTATGTTCCAATTTGGAATGTTACAATTACTAACTACTTAAAGTCAAATAACCTCGCGTCAAGTTTGGAATGGAGTCATTTAACCAAAAGAATAATTCAACCTAGTTGGCTTGTGTCATTGATTGTGTCATCAAGTTTGGAATGACACAAGCTTCCCGATAGAACCTTTAAATTAGGTTAAAGTTATCTTCATCAAGTTTGGAATGAGACAACTCACCTTTTTCAAATTCATCAACAACCATGAACATTGATGAAACACATAAACTGTGCTTATCATTTTGCCCAACAAAAGAAGATTTGATAATTCAAAACACACAGCAAGAAAGTAAGTAAATGGTAATTAAGACTTGTCTACACAGCCTTTAACCCCATTTTCCCCGCTGTTTTGAATAATCAATCTTTAGGCAAGTCTTTTGTGAGAGCATCAACCATGTTATCCTCCAATCTCACATCGATCAAGGTGATAACTCTTTGTTTTCTTAGGTAATTGAACAACACATGTCTCAATCTGACATGTCTTCTCTTTGAATTAAAGAGAGCATTCTTGATGAACTGGACAGCTGCTTGATTATCACAGAACAAGCTTAAAGAATTAATCTTTAACCGAGTTAAAGGAATATCCATAATCAGATTCTTTATCCACTATGCCTCTTCGCCGGTTGAGGCTAAAGCAAAAGGTTCTGATTCCATAGACGACAATGCAATACAAGTATGTCTTTTGGATTTTCAAGTAATAGCAGTTCCACCCAAAGTGAATACATATCAACTTGTGGACTTATTATTTCCAATCTATGAGCACCATGATGCATCAAAATATCCATCTATAGTTGGAGGAAAATCAAAGTAACATAGAGCATAATCTTTAGTACCTTTAAGGTATCTCATCAGCCTATTAAGGGCATCCCAATGCTCTTTACTAGGATTACTAGTGAAACGACTCGGCATGCCAACTATAAAGGCTATGTTGGGTCTAGTGCAACTCATAGCATATATGAGACTATCAATCAGTTTCGAGTACTTTAACTGATCCACGTTGATCCCTTCATTGGGACTCAATCTTTTATTATAATCACATGGTATCTCACTCGGTTTACACTCACTGTATCCCCAAGTAAAAAGTAGCTACTCAATATATGAGTCTGGCTAAGGGAGATAACTTGCCTTTCAAAGCTTATTTTCATACCAAGAATGGTATTAGCAATACCAAGATCTTTCATGTCTAATTCTTTAGCTAAAGTAGCTTTTACGTTACTCACTACAGAATTATCAGAGCCAAGAATTAATATGTTATCAACATACAAGCAAATGATGACTATCTTATTTGACATAGAACGATGGTAAAGACATTTATCTGAGTAATAAACTGAAAGCCATGACTCTTTACCATTTTGTCAAACTTAAGATGTCACATCTTAGGTGCTTGTTTAAGACCATACAAAGATTTGTACAATTTATAAACTTTGTCCTCAAGGCTTTTCATGACATACCCTTCCGATTGTTCCATGTAGATTTCCTCATTTAACTCTCTATTAAGAAAATCTGTCTTTACATCCATTTGATGCACTACAAAGTGTTCAATAGATGCTAAAGCAAGAAGAATTCTTATAGTTGATAGATGACACACAGGTGAATAAACATCAAAATAGTCTATTCCACTCTGTTGTTTATAGCCTTTAGCTGCTAAACGTGCTTTGTATCTGGCTATTGATCCATCACTATTCAGTTTCTTCTTCAATACCCACTTACAGCCTATAATCTTAGCCCTTTTGGTAAATTGACTAGCTGCCAAGTGTGATTCTGCAGCAAAGAGCTCATTTCATCATCCATGGCTTCTGCCCACAGTAGAGATTCCCTATATCTCCTTGCTTCTTGATAGGAGAATGGATCATACTCTAGATGGTAAGTAACAAAGTTTTCACCATAACTTTTGGGAACTCTCTCTCTTGTAGATATTCTAACCAAAACTGGTTCAACAGCCAGCTATGTGGAATTAGTGTCAGAAGGACCTACTTTAAATTCTACAGGAGACTCTAAAATCATATATGTAGATCCAGAAACATTCAAGCCATGATCTTTGAGAAACTTGTCTCGAAAAATTCTACATTTATAGATTCTATCACTGTGTTAGTAGATAAATCCAAAAATTTATTTGCAGCACTATCTTCTGCACTACCTAGATATACATAAGTAATTGTTCTAGGTCCCACCTTAGGTCTCTTAGGATCTTGTATTCTAACATAAGTAACACAGCCTCAAGTCTTAAGAGTATCATAGCTACAAGGACGCTTATGCCATATCTCATAAGGTACCATAGACAACTTAGAGTACGACAATCTGTTCAAGATGTGATTAGCAGTTAGAACTGCTTCTCCCCAGTAGAAGGAAGGCATGCCAGCTATAAGTAATATGGAATTTAACATTTCAGTTAGTGTTCTATCCTTACGCTCGGCAACACCATTTGATTGGGGTGAGTAAGGAGCAGTGATTTCAAGTATTATCCCATCTGAAGTACAAAATTCCTTGAACCATGTCATTATATATTCACCTCCTCTAATACTCCTAAATCTCTTAATTTTCAAGTTGAGTTGATTTTCTACTCTAGACTTGAAAATCTTAAACTTTTCAAAAGCCTCATCTTTCAATTTCAACAAATAGACATGACAATATCTAGAAAAATCGTCTGTGAATGTTATTAAATACTTCCGACCACCTCTAGTAACGTAATTTCTAAAGCCACAAAGGTCAGAATGTATTAGCTCAAGAAGTTGTGTGCTTTTAGAAATCAACTTAAAAGGTGTTCTAGTAATCTTAGCATGTGCGCACACTTCATATTTTTCAAATCGAATAGAAGTATCCAATGGAATATTGTGAGTTCTAGCAAGATGTTGCATTTTCATGTAGTTCACATATCCAAGTCTATTGTGTAACAACTTTGGATTAATCAAAGTAGAGCTCACATGGTTTATGCTATTAGTACCTAAACTCAACCTATACATATCATTAACCATGAATGCACAACCGAAATAACATGAGTTAACAGATAAAGTTACTATAACATTCATAGTTGAAAATGACATACCAGCTTTATCAAGTAAACTTATAGAAATCAAATTATTTTTAAGTAAATGTACTACTCTAACATGTTTCAAAGTTAGTAATTTACCTGAAGAAAGCACTAAATTTGCAGTTCCAACATGAGTTACCTCTGCCTCACCACCATTGCAATTATTCACGGTGTATTTCACTTCTATGACCCCAATGAGTAAATTCTTGTCATTTGTAGCATGACAAATAGCGCCACTATCCAACCACCACTCAGAAGAGACACTGAACTTTCCATTCTTCATCATTCCAATGAAGGTTTGAGGCTCAGACTCATTAACTAGCATATTAGCCTCATTTTGTGGTGTGTCATTCTTTGGCTTCTTTGGTAGCTTACACTCTACTGCCCAGTGACCCCATTTTCCACAATTATGGCACTTGCCCTTTTTCTTTCTTTTGGAGATAGTTTTTTGGGCCTCTAACTGTGAAGAGGATTCACATTTTGGTGACTTGAATTTTTTCTGAGGTTTATTGGAGTGTGAAACAAAGTTGGCAACTGACTTTGTTGACCTACTTGTTCCAAGCTATTCCTAGTAATATTTTGATCTACAATGTGAATATACCTCTTTAATTCATCCAGTCCCATCTGTTCTTTTTGTATGTGCATTTCAGTCTTAAAAGAACTCCATTCAGCAAGTAACTTACTCAACACAAGGCCAACAAAGGGATTATCAGACATATCAGAGCTATCATCTTTCAGCTTGTTCCTTATGTTCTCAAGTTCAATTAACTGAGAGGTGATACTTGAATTCATATTGAATTTAAAGTCAAAGAACTTCTCTGCTGGTAGAGTTTTAGAGAGCCCCTCTTGTTTCTAGAATTGAGCGTTCAAATGATCCCATATCTCTTTCGTCGTCTTATACTCACCATAAGTCATAGCTAGACGAGGACTTATAGAGGTCAACAAGTAATCTCTACATAAATCTTCATCTTTATTCCATTGATATTCATTCCTATTTTCAATAGTAGATGCAAAATCACTCAAAACAGTGTAGAATATTTCACGCTCTTTCATGCCAAATTGAACGTGTAACTTCCAATCATGAAATTCAGTAACATCAAATGATTGCAGCTTTTCAATATCATAGGAACTATGTTTGGCCATTTCAATTAGAGCAAAAAGCTAGAAAGAGTGCACATTGGAATCTTCGAAGCTCGCAAAGTAGAATAACGCCTATAACTTTGGTCAAACTACTCTATAAAGATGGAATTTGCCAAAATAGACCCTAAAAATGAGTCCAGAGCACCCAAAAACTTTAAAATAGATTGCCGTTGTTGCTGGAAATTCTTCAAAAAAGGTTGAAAATACGCTTAAATACGCTGGACGCGGTGCCATAGTAACGCGTATGCTATAGTACCTACGCGCTACAGTACCGGTGAACTTCCGGCGGCTGTATCTCGTCCATCCGATCTCCGTTCGACGCGAGTGACCGCTCAAAACATTTGTATCGACGAGTAGAACGAAACCCAAGTGGTCTCAACCTCTGAAATTGGCTATATTTTCTGAGTTCTTGATTCAAAGATTTCGGCCACCCGAATTTCAAACTTAGATCCCGGACAAACCAACAGTCGAAATTGAAAGTAACTTTACCTGTGTTCGTCTCGATGATATCTTCAAGTAGACAAATTACTCGCTCAAATCCGACACACGAAGATAATACTTCAAGATTGTTGGAGGTTAGGGTTTGAAAGAATAAAAAGGGTTTTGTCTACTTGAAGTATTACTCCAAGAGACGTCAAGTTTGGAACACTCAACAGCGTTATCTCCAGCGTAGGAAACCCTAGAGTTATATGCAAGCTACTGGGCTACGGCTCATATGGACCCAAATAACCATGTTTTCACCTATTGGGCTTGTATGTAAACATATTATATGGATTATATTAATAATACCTCCAACAGACATCTCATCTTGAATATCTTTTGTTAGCTCATCTATAACCAAGGCAATATAGAAGGAGTTGAAAAAAGAAAAAAAGAAAAAAAGAAAAAGGAAAGAGAGATCAGAGAGAAAAGATGAAAACATTTAGGTTAACGGAGGGAATCGAATTAGGCCTCCCCAAAAAATTCTTGCACCTGCATGGCAACCATTCTGGTTCTGTGATTCTGTTTCTCGGAACAAAAAAAGATGAATCATGTTTAGTAACGTAAATGATTTTGTTATCAGAAACAGTCTTGGAGCTAAAACAAGAACAAAAAGAAAAAGTTGATTCTAGAAAAAAGAATCAATTCTGAGAATCACAAAATAGAATAAAGTCTCACATCTCTCACTTTTGCTTTTTCTGTTCTCTCGTCAATTTTCCCTCGACCTAAAACAGAACGAGGTCTTTTTAAAAAAATAAAATGATAAAATAAAAAAATAAACATTTGGAAACATTTGGAAAAATTCTAAAAAATCAGAAAATTTTTAGAAAATCCCTAAAAATAGAGAAGGCTTAGATTGGGCTAATTTGACCTTATTTATATAAGTTTGGGCCTACATTCCCTAGATTTTATATATTTTGTTCTTTATTAGTAAAATCATAAACATTTTTGCTATTAAACTTCAACCAAATTTCTCTAAACTTTTAGGGCTTTATTAGGGGTTTATGATGCGATTTATCAAATGCCATGACTCCTTCATTGCGCGTTTGATTTTAGTGGTTGTTATTTGCCTAGGTTTATGTACTTTAGACTTAATATAGTTTTACAATTTTTTGGAAAAGACAAAAATAATCATCGTGAACACTTAAAAAGCGTTCTTAAGTTTTCAGTGAATTAAGACTGACAAAAACACGCACCAATGCAAGGCAATGTAGTGCATTTTCCTTGCAAAAACGAGGGAGTTACTCGTGTCGGTTATTCACTCGCTTGAAAGAGTTCGATGAAACCACACAATAAATGACGAAAATGACTTCGCGATAATTCTTGATATTTATTTTTATATTTCAATATGCAATATGTTATATAAGAGAGTCAATATGAATTAATCTACGATTATTTGAAATGTAGGATTAATTTCACAAAGTAACTACGTAATTATTTAACTTAAATGACAAAAATTGAGAAGAACAATTGTTCTCAATTGTTCTCAAGAACATGAATTTTATACGGTTATCAAATGCGTTTATGTTCTAGGGATAGGAATTAACGCGTACTGATTCTCTATACTCATCTAGGGAACAAAATATCAAAAAGTCATTTTATTCATAATCGAATTTTTCAGATAAGAATGGTTGCCATGCATGTCCTTAAAAAGGCGGAGTAGACTTGTATTGGCGCCTCTCTCTCTCTCTCTGTCTCTCTCTCTCTCTCTCTCTCTATATATATATATATATATAAACATTATCTCATGGATGAAATGATTTTTCATGTGTTACTCGTGGAAAATGGAAAAAATATAAGAAAAAGTTATTGTATCAATTGAGTCCTAAGGCATTTGTATTTGTATCAATTCAGTTATTCCGGCCAACTTTGATATGCTGCCGCTAATGTGATAACTTCTAATAATATTAATTTTTTAAAAAAAAATTATTATATTTTCTTTTTTCTTCTTCTTTCTTCAATCGGTCATTGATCTAGTGATCCCCCAGCCATGGGGAGGTCAAGCATCGCCGAGCTCGCCCTCGCGTAGTTCTGACAAGGTCGAGCCTTAACATAGTTGGGCGAGGTTGCTCTTGTGTGTGTATATATATTATACACATGCACACACACAAGTATCGTTAGCGTGGAATCCAAATTTACTTGGTCTGATCAAAATTCATGCTTGGAAACCCAACACTTCTTTTTGTTACCGAGCTAATAAAATAAACTCCTCAAAATGGTGAACAAGAAAGAGCTTCTCAAGTAACGTGCACAATGAAAAGCAAGGTGAGAGGTGACATATCGAAATAACTTTCCATAACAAATCATGTGATTACCGAAATGGAAAGATTGAGTTTTAAGCATGATATGTATGTGTTTAAAAATTGGATCGAAGTAATGGCGGATGGATTCTGTAAAAGGACTGACTTAGAATCTGGCACTAGATGGAAATTATCATGTATAGATGGAAGCATATTGAATGACATAGTCCTAATTCGAATCTACCAATTATAGAAACAAATCCAGAACTCTTAACAAAACACATGGGCAACGTCATAACAAGCAATAGAGAGATGGCATCCTTCTCTGTAGAATTCGTACCTATAAATAGGGGATACTAGAGCAAGAGTCATGCATAACCTTTTGGGATAAAAAAATATTAGCAAAAAAAATGAAGAAGGAATAGAAAGAATGGCTAGAACTAATCTGAAACGCGCAAGGACGATCCTCCTCCTGGTCGTTTTCGCTTTTGGCCTAGCTTCTCTCCCAGCGGCAAAGACGAGAGACTTGGTCGTGGAAGGCCGTGCCGGTGTCAGAGAAGAAGGCGAAGCAACCCATTCTCGCTCACTACACTACCTGATCATCCACGATCCCTTGCTCCGGACCTGACCCCATCCACCGTTGACGCTTGTCATAGCCATTACAAAAAAAAAAGTCCACTGTCCAGTGAATTTTTTTTTGAAGAGATTACTTGTAACAATTCAAAAAAAAAAAAAATCACCGGCAGAATAAAGTTGTTGCGGATTTGGTTGCGTGTTGATTTATCTTACCTCCTTTTCACCTTTGCTTTTATTTATTTGATAAGAGGACT
This sequence comes from Rhodomyrtus tomentosa, assembly GCA_028455895.1. NCBI lineage: Eukaryota > Viridiplantae > Streptophyta > Magnoliopsida > Myrtales > Myrtaceae > Rhodomyrtus > Rhodomyrtus tomentosa. The sequence continues at coordinate 43,252,817 of JAPCWY010000004.1, forward strand.
AGAGTTATTAAAACTTGTCACAATTAAGTACTAAAACTATCAGAAATTACAATTAAGTCTTAAAATTTATCAAATTTGTGTGATCAAGTCCTTTTGCTAACTCCATCCAACTTGATTAACTAGAAATGCTAACGTGGCTATTTAATTATTTTCTCTCTCTAACATTGCGTTGACATCACTAAAATATTGAGAGTTGACACCACAAAAAATTTCAAATTGATATCCCTGTGATAAATTTTTCTCAAACTAATTTTTTACCACAAAAATCCAAACCGGTACGTATATGAAAAATTCACTTCAAATTTAATTTTTTGTCCACTAAAAACTACACGTTGCAACATATGTGAAAGTGTATCCTCCGTTAGTTTCCATTAAATTAGGTTATTACCACGAAAAACTCTAAACGGATACATCTATGATAAATGGAGGATTAAACCCAAATTGGTGTGCGTGTATACTATTACGTATCATCTAACTCAGTAATTTTATCGTAAAATTTTACGAGAACTATGGGGTACTAACATATTCACTAAATGAAGGCTAAACAGATGTTTATTTCTATATGGTAAAAGGTCCTGCCCTAATTTATTTCGCATATGCATCCACCACGTTAGTCAAATTCCATGTGTCATTTCTAATCGAGCTTGAAAGTGAGAGAGAGTGTTGCAATACATCACATCCCTTGATTTGCCTATGGGGTATATGTTCTGTTTATGCATGTGTGCCCGTCCTCAACTTAATAGTTTGAGCTTCTGGGCTGAACTTTTTTACAACCCGAAACCTTTCTTCTTGTGTCATCAAAGCCTCAAACTTGCACCATTGTGACAAAAATGACCATTATCTACCGCTTCGTTTTAATTATTGTTATTGAGCTAATGAAGTGAATTTGTTTAAGTCTTCAAACTTATCAAATTGCTATAATAGAGTCCTTTCGTTTAGTTCGTCCAACTTGACTAATTGAAAATGCTAACGTGACTTTTTTTTTAATCATTTTCTCTGTCCTACCGCGTGTTGACATCACTAGAACATTCAAGGTTAATATCACAAAAAATCTCAAACCAGTATAACTGTGACAAATTTGCCTCAAACTAATTTTTTTATCACATAAAACCTAAATTGGGATGACAAATTCATATCAAACTAGTTTTTTTACTACAAAAAAATTACATATTAGTATACATGTGATAAATTTATCCTCTATTGATTTCCATTAATTTGGATTAATAACACGAAAAACTTCAAAAAATTACATTTGTGACAAACGAAGTTTAAAAACCCCATATTGGGACACTCGTACATTATCACATGTCGCCTAACTCAGCAATTTCATGTTAAAATTTAACGTAAATTAATGGATGATAAATTCATAACAGATGTGCCGGTTTGAAAATTTTGGTGGTGAAAAATTAGTCTGTGGTAAATTTATCATAGGCAAATCAATTTTGAATTTGGGTTAACATTAAATGTAAGGCTAAAAAGATGCTTATTTCTAATATGATATTAGATTCTACCCTAGTTTATTTCGCACTTGCATCCACCCCATTAGTCAAATTCCATGTGTCATCTCTAATCCAGTTTGAACGCGAGAGAGAGAGGGGGTGTTGCAATATACCACATCCCTTGATTTAACTATGGGGTGCTGCAATATACCACATCCCTTGATTTAACTATGGGGTGCTGCAATATACCAAAACCTCAAATTTACAAAAAAAACCATTGTCTACCAATTTTTTTAAAATTATTTTTACTGAGCTAATAAAGTGAATCCATTAAAAGTGGGCTCGGCTCTGTCGTCTATGAATGTTGTCATTCCAAATTTTCGAAAGCTTTTATCTATTCATTTTCCCTTTATAGTCTAATGCCTTACGTAAATTTACTAGTATCCTCCCCCACCCACCCCCCCCCCCCCCCGCCCCCCCCGCCCCGATTTTGATCACACTACTTAGGATATTCCGATGGATTAAGCCAATTAAACCAGTCGGAGAAGGCATGACTAACCAATTGATTCGTGTATATTTAGATGCAACATTCAAAAACCTTATTAACACTTTGTTTTATTTGTCTTTCCCTTGTTACTTTCCTTCAGCATCAAACTATTGAGCAGAATAGCACCCTTACTAGATGAGATGGAAAAAGAAAATCAAGAATAATCAAAAACACATATTTACGTGGCTCGACGAAAATCCCCCTACATCCAGAGAGAGAGAGAGACGATTTCTTATTTTTGAGCGTACATAAATAGATACAAGTTATAATCCTGAATAAATAGATCATCAGATCCCACTTCCCTAATCCCAATAGGAAAGGAATTCCACCCTAAAGATCTTATTAGTTTAGGAAATTAACTAATAAAACTTTAGTTATTATCCATCAAATATTAGGAATGTCATGATATATCCCAGTTACATTGAATTGTGGATTATTTCCCATGAAATCCCCTGTAGATAGGTCTAAGAATACGAAATATATCCGAAAACGTGTAGCCTGCAAGTTCCAAGTCTTCCTAGACTTCCTGATCGACTTTTCCGAGTATCTAATCAATCGAAACTTCATATAATTCAAGACAACATCAATAAATCTCCAATTTTGACATGAATAAACTGCGAGCCTCCCCTCAAACCAAGAAAATGTGTATATATATACTTTCGCAAAGGTACGCCCACATCTAGAATAGTGCAGCCTCCATCAACTTCAATAATGAGGGAGAGAAATCAAGTACTTGTAGGATTATTTTTCTTCAAAGCAATGGTTATCTTTTGGGCGGCCCAATGAGATTCCCTCCAATATCCCAAATGTTTTCATCTTTCTCTCTCTACCTTTTTTTCTTTTTCTTTTTTTATTTCATTTGAATCTGATTGAAATGTTTTCATCTCATTTTCTAATTTTATTTGAAAAGACCTTTGACAAAACTCAAAATATCATCCAAGCGATGAATCAAGTATATATTACTTGGCGCGGCTTCATCGCACAACAACGTTATAATCTAAATTTTCGAAAGTTTTTAACTACTCCTTTTCTCTTTATAGTCGAGTGCTTTACATTAATTTACTCGAACGCCGCCCCTCCGATTTTGATCCAACTATTAGGGTATCCCGATGGATTGAGCCAATCAAATCAAGAGGAGATGGTATGACTAAACAATTTACTCATATGTCGATTAACTCATGCACTCCTCGCCTCTGGAGAAGGAGAAGAAAAATGTACATAAAAGGAAAAAAAAAATCAGCAACAACCAAATCCGTAGTAACTTTCTTCCTTCTGTGAACATATTGTATAGTTTCAAGTAATTGCTTAAAAAATTCACTAGATGGCGGGCTCGATTATGGAATGGCCGTGCCTTAGTTGTGGCGGAGGCTAGGTGAAGATGGTGGGACACGGGTGCCCTTAGACAAGACCCGGAAGTGAACAGCGCAACTGTGGTGGCAGATAGGTCCAGGTGGTGGGACGAGGGTGGCCTGAGGCAAGATCCGGCCGTGAAAACCGGTTGCTCCGCCTTCTTCTCCTACGCCGGCACGGCCTTTCGGGGCCAGTTTTCTTGCCTCCGTTGGAGGCGGGGGAGCTAAGCCAAAAATCAAAACGAGCATGAGCAGGATCATCCACGAGAATTTCAGATTAGCTCTCTCCATTTTTTTCTTTCTTCTTCCTTTTTTGTTTTTTGGTTTTTTTTTTTTGCCAATAGTTTTCTCCCGAGATTTGATTATTGACTGTTGCTCTATTATCGCCAATTTATAGGTACGAATTCTGTTGAGGAATAAGCATTTCTGTATTGCTTGTTATGACTGTTGCTCATGTGTGGTGTCAAGAGTCCAAGATTGGTTCCAAGGTTATTATTTTTTATTGGTCCAAGATTTGTTTCTAGAATTCGCAGATGCAAATTAGCACAAGTTATTAGATACACTTCCATATATACATAGACAATTTCTAAGTCCGTCCTTTTATAGATTCAATCCACCATTACTTCCCATACATATTCAGCTTAAACTTTTATAGAAGATTATATGAAAAAACTCACCTCTCACTCTCAGCTTGCTTTTCATGGTGATCCATTACTTTGTTAGCTCGGTAATAAAAAGAAAAAATTTTGGGTTCGCCGGCATGAACTTGGACCAGACCGGGAAAATTTGGATTCCAGTTGTTAGAATACTAACGCATGCGAAAACTATCAGTATCTTGTAAATTAGGTTAATGCGAAAAGCTTAGAGAAAAAATAACAAGGAATGATAAAAATACACCAGATATAACGTGATTCAATCCGAATGTCGAGGATATTCAGTAAGAACAATCCACTATAATCGGAGAATCGAATTTACAATCGCTCAATACGCTCATATTTTTCACATTTAGATTATACCCAAATTCAATACTTACGAATAAACAAATCTCAATTGGATATAATAAATAAAACTAAACTCACCGCGGCACAAAATCTGACTGCGCGCTAACACCTTCGTGAACCTCAGAGGATGTCGCCGTCCGTTCGTCCTCTTCACGAAAGTATACCGTGCGGCTCTTTTCTTTTCTTTTTTCGGACGGCGCGGCTTCAATTTTCGTCCTTTTTTTTTCAATGGGCCCTACAACTAATATATATAATATGTATTAAAGTGAAATCCTTATTTTGTCTTCTAGTGAAGATATCAAATTTGCAGGATAAAATCGTCCGAAACATCCCAATTGAAGAACATACTTCTTGCTCGGTCAAATATTGCATATTCAAATCGATATATATATATATATATATTCGCGAACAATTTAAAACTCGAGACATAAATTTAACAACTCTTCAACTTGGCTCGAGATTTTAAAACCAACTCATAGTGCTTATTATCCATGCTGCTCTCCCATCGTTCCAATAGGCGATCACTCTCTACATACGTCAATAGTGCTCAAGCAAAGATTGAGTTTCGTCAAAAGAACAAGCTTAGTCATTATATCTACAGGGTTTTCCGCTGTTGCTGTCTTTTTCACAACAACCTTACCTTTCGTCAAGATATCTCGAATAAAGTGGTACTTGATATTGATATGCTTCGTCCGCTTGTGATAAACCAGATTATACGCCAGAAATATCGCATCTTGGTTGTCGCAATGTATATCAATACTTTTCTTATCTAACCTAAAGTCCAAGAGCAAATTCTGTAACCATATTGCCTCTTTCGCTACAAAGATCAATGTCATGTACTCCATCTCAGTCGACGACAAGGCCACGTGGTCCTATAAGGATGCCTTCCAACTAACTGCACCACCTGCAAACTTAAACAAGTACCATGCTAAAGACCTGCACTCATCCAAGTCACCTGCATGATCAGAATCCACAAAACCAATGGTTTCACATCCATTACTATCCCTCTGGTAACTATACCAAAGTCTGTTGTCCCCTTTAAATATATAAGGATCCATTTCACAGCTTCCCAATAAGTTTTACCAGGACGTTTCATATAACGACTAACTACACTAACAGCTTGTGAAATGTCAGGCCTAATGCATACCACATAGCATACATAATACTGCCCATTACACTGCAATATGAAACACGAGATAGATGCTCCTCCTCCTTATCAGTCTGCGATGATAATTTGACTGAAAGTTTAAAGTGCTTCGTTAATGGTGTACTCACAAATTTCCCTGATTGCATATTAAAACATACTACAATCTTCTCAATATATATTTTTTTTAAGACAGACGTAATAATCCTGCATTCCTGTCACGCAAAATCTCCATACACAATATTTTCTTTGCAGTACCTAAATCTTTCATGTCAAACTCAACATTCAACTGCCTTTTCAGCACATTAATATCAGACATATTCTTAACTACTATCAACATATAGTAATAGATATATCAAAAACATATCATCCAATTTTCTAAAATAAACACAGCTATCCATCTGACTCTTAGAATAGTCTTGACTAGCCATGAAAGCATCAAAACACTTATACCACTGCCTAGGAGATTGTTTCAGTCCATATAAAAATTTCTTTAACAAACAAACATGGTTTTCCTTACTCGGAATAGGAAATCACTTTGGCTGCCTCATGTAAATTTGCTCCTCCAACTCACCATGAAGAAATACCGTTTTCACATCAAGCTGTTCCAACTCGAGATCTTGTGCAGCAACTAAGGCAAGTAAAATACGAATAGAAATATGCCTCATCACAGGAGAAAACACTTTATTGTGGTCAATGTCCTCCCGCCGTGTAAACCTTTTCGCCACAAGTCTCGCCTTATACCTCACTGCCTCGACACCAAGAATGCCCTCTTTCCGTTTATAGACCCATTTGCTTCCAACAATCTTCTGACTCTTTGATACTTTAACTAGCTCTCATGTCTAATTTCGATGGAATGATTCTATCTCTTCACTCATAGCCCCTAGTCACTACGACGACTCAAAACTAGCCATCGCCTCAGAGTAAGACGAAGGCTTATCTGTCTCTACCTCGTCACCTATAGTCGAAGCATAAACAATATCTGTATAACCATAACGTACCAATGATTTTATTTGCCTTCGTTGTCTGCCATCAGCTAGAGTGTGCTGCGGCTGTACTAGTTGTGTACTATCACCAACTTCAAGAACTACGGCATCATCTGCAGTCTCAACATCTGTTACCTCTAAGTTGTCCGGAATCTCCACCTGAAGCTCCACTTCACTATTGACACCATGGTCTATCTACTTTACGGGTAGTGTCTCAAAACTCCTCTGTCGAAGTATTGCAGTCTCGTCGACGATTACATCTCTTGCTGATTACAAAATCGGGTGATCTGGGATCAATGCACTACAGCTGGTAGCCTTTTACCCCATGTGCATAAGCCTTAAATATGCACTTCTTCGACCTCGGCTCAAGCTTACCATCACTAGCATGAGCATACGCAGGACATCCGAATACTAGTAATCTGGAGTAATCAACAGTTTTCCCCGACCATACTTTCTCTGGAGTCTTCCACTCAATAACAGATGATGGAGATCTATTAATCAGGAAACAGGCCATGTTCACTGCTTCGGCCCAAAATTCCTCGCCTATTCCAGCATGCGATAACATGCTCCGAGCCCGCTCAAGTAAAGTTCTGCTCTTCCATTCTGCCACATCATTCTACAGTGGTGTTTCAGGTACTGTGCGGCGTCTCACAATCCCCCCTCTCTCGTAGAACTAGGTAAAATATTTAGTACAGAACTCCATGTCGTTATCGGTTCTTAGGCACTTGATCTGTTTATCTGACTGTTTCTTAATCGATGCTTTAAATTTCTTGAACCGATCAAATACATTACATTTGTGCTTTAGAAATATACACATATCTTCTTGGAATAGTCGTCGATAAATGCCAGTGTATAACGGGCACCTCCTTTCGAAGGAGCCAGAGACGGGCCCCAGACATCTGAATGAATATACTCAACCGGTTGCTTGGTTGAATGAATAACTGTAGTAAACTTAATCCTGCGCTGCTTTTCAAAAATGTAGTGCTCACATAAGTCTAACTTACTTATCTTTTGACCCTTTAATAACCCTCTATCACTCAGTATTGTCATATATGTCCCACTTATGTGCCCTAAACGCATATGCCATAAATGAGTTAAATCAAAATCTGACTCACCTGATAAAACTGCAGCAACTCATGTCACAGTCTCTCCCAGTGGATGATAGAAAGAACTCACTTTCTTTCCTTTTATCACTGTCATGGTACTTTGAGAAATATTTAGTACTCCACCTTCAGCGGTGTACTTACACCCGATATCATCGAATATCCCTAGAGAAATAAGGTTCTTCTTGAGCTCCGGTACATGTCTCACGTCTATTAATGTGCGAATCACACCATCATGTATCTGAATCCGAACTGTCCCTATCCCCACAACCTTACAAGTTGTGTTATTTTCCAACATAACTCTACCACCATTTGCAGTCTGGTAAGTAGTAAATCAGTTCCTATGAGGCGTCATATGATAAGAACACCCCGAATCTAGCACCCATTTGTCTCCTGACGAACCTGTAGTCACACACAAAAGGCCTCTGCATCACTAGTGCTCTCCTCAGCAATGTTCGCCACACTGCTTGTGGCTTTTTGCTTATCACATCTATTTCTCAGCTTAGGACAATCTCTTCTAATATGCCCCTCCTCGTGACATTCAAAGCATTTCACGCGTCCCTTAAATTTTTTATAGCGTGATTTAGACCTGCTTTTACCTACGTTGCTGCTGCTGCAGGACCCTCATTGTTGCTCTCTATTATGAATCACTAGCCTCCGTGCTACATATTGTGCTAAATTGTCATCTCGCAACTTTCTCTACCACTCTTTAGAAAATAAGGTGGATTTTATCTCTTCTGAGGTAATCGTAGTACGCCCCCATAATAGAGAATCAGTAAAGTAATCCCATGACTCTGGTAAAGAAGCCAACAACATCATGCCCTGCTCTTCATTTTCAAGAGTCTTACCGACGTTCTTTAAATCTATTATGAGTTTATTAAATTCATCTAGGTGAGTTTTGATAGACGTACCTTCAGTATATCTGAACTGGAACCTCCTCTTTAAAATGTACAAATGATTGTTCAAACCCTTCTTTACATAGAGCAACTGAAATTTTGCCCACAATGATGCGGTATACTTCTCCTCGCCTATCTCTATTAACACTTCGCCCGATAAATTCAACAAGATAAGACTCCTAGCCTTTCTTATCAATACATCCTTATCAACGTCTTTCATTATATTGGGCAATTTAGTCTTGCCCTCCAATGATTCTGCTAAACTTTGGGTCGTTAATGACTACTCCATCTTGAGGCTCCATAACTCAAAGTTGTTCCTCCCGTTAAACTTCTCAATTTTAGTTTTCACCCCAAAGATAATTGCAATAACAAATATCCAGCTAATAATCAAACAAGCAAAAGCCTCAAATCACAATCCAGAATATATGATCCTCAAGCTCTGATACCAATTGTTAAAATATTAACACGTGCGGAAACTACCAGAATCTTACAAATTAGGTCAATGCGAAAAGCTTAGAGAAAAAATAACGATGAATGATAAAGTACATCAGATATAACGTGGTTCGGTCCAAATATCGGTACCTACATTCATGGAGATACCCAGCAAAAATAATCCACTATAATCGGAGAATCAGATTTACAATCGCTCAATACGATTATGCTTTATGTATCTAGATTATACCCAAATTCAATATTTATAAATAAATAACTCTAAATTAGATATAATAAATAAAACTAAACTCAGGGGGGCACAAAATCTTTCTGCGCGCGAGCACCTTCGTGAACCCCAAAGGATGTCGCTGTCTGTTCGTCCTCTTCACGAAAGTATACCATGCGGCTCTTCTTTTCTGTTTTTCGGACGGCGCGGCTCTGGTCTCGATTTTATGTGGAATCCCCAACCCTTTTTTTTTTATCCACTGCAGCAAACGTAAAAGGAAAGAAGGGGAAAAAACCATCTCCTCAATTTTCGTACTTTTTTTTCAATGGGCCCTACAACTAATATATATAATACGTATTAAAGTGAAACCCTTATTTTGTCTTCTAGTGAATATATCAAATCTTCATGATAAAATTGTCCGAAGCATCCCAATCAACGAGCATGATTCTTGCTCAGTCAAATATTGCATATTTAAATTAATATATATTCAGAAATAATTTAAACTCGATACATAAATTTAACATCAGTCCTAATGATACTTGTTTGTATATGAACTATGAAGATAAACACATTCAAAATAACTAAAATTTCGTGTTATCTCGTTTGATTATTTTCACAAATTAAAGTATTTTACCCAACATTCCTGTAATGAATTTTCCTAACTGAAGACAGATTTCGTTAGCACTTGCGCATAATATTGAATACCTCAAATCCTAAAAGTCTTTGGATATACGTATCCAAAGTTGGTCAAAGTCGTGAAAAACTCGATGGGCCAAATTTTCAAGATTTGATCTGCTCTTGTCGATGGAAAAAGTCAAAGATAGTCTGCAAGACACGACCCTTTTAAAAAAATTTCTTTCCGTGTCGGACCCGACTACTCTTAATTTTTTTTTTGGTTGAAACTCTTAAAATAGTTAAAACACTCAATTTTTGCATATTCAAAATAGTCAAAATGCCTAACGGGCAACCACTTCATCGCGGCCCACTCAGCTTATTGCTTTATGCCTCATTTTTATTACAAGCTTTTCATCAATTTCATTATTTTTCAGCTCATGTGGGACACTCCCAACTCATAGGGATTTACTACATTGCGCCTTCTTTTGATTAGAGCTTTTTATTACTTTCTTTATTTTTTTGGCCGATCTGAGACAAGTAACTTGAGTTCTCTCATTATAGATATCATTGTGACTTCAAAAAATTGATAATTTATCATGTATATCTAAAAAACATATACTTAATATACGTGTCGAAATTCTTTATTTTTTTACAACCCACGTATCAGTGTATCATATCGTGTCATGTCGTGTCACATGTCATATACCCTATCCATGTGACAAAGGTCGCAATTTCGTGTTAATGTGCATATAAAAATACTCCAGATCCTTCTGTCGTTATGATCGCAAGAAGGGCCGTGCATTCAAAATAACTACAATTTCATGTCATCTCGTATGATTATTTTCACAAATTGAAGCATTTTCCCCAACATTCCTCGAACGAATTTTTACAACTGAAGAATGATTTAGTTAGCATTTTAGCTTTGAGTTCCGCGTAAAATTGAATACCTTAAATCCTACAAGTACCTGAATATTTATATTTAAAGTAGGCCAAAGTGAAAAATATTTTGGGACAGATTTTTAAGATAGATTTCGTTAGCATTTGAGTTCCGCAAAGTATTGCATGCCTCCAATCCTGAAAGTGCTTGAAAATTTGTATTTAAAGTAGGTCAAAGTTGTGAAAAACTTTAGGCCAAAAGAAATAATGTTATGGGTCAATTTCTCAAGATTAGATCCGCTCTTATTGATGGGGAAAGTCAAAGATGGTTTCCAAAAGTAAGGTCGCAATTGCCAAAGGCTCAATTTCGTGTTGACGAATCATGTATGCATATGAAGCTCAAGATACCCCTCTTCCCTCTATCATTATAATCACAAGAAGGCCATACATTCAAAATAAGAATAAAATACTTTGGACAAAGCAAGTATGACTTTGTCATATTCCTTAATCATCTAAACCTGATGCATTTAAAAAAATCGGCAAAAATGTTTAATATTGGTAAGATGGGGGAACATTTACGAACTCATTGTGTTTTAATGCGATAATAATCCATTAAACTCCAAACCGGAAGTTTGCATATAACCCGCGATGACCACACGGCCCACCATAAACTTCTATATGGATGTAATCCATGACCAACGTACACCACCCTAATCATCCAATGCATAATCCATTTAGGCACCAGTGAGAGCAATAGAAAGGGATAAAGAGAAGACATGAGAACCGATCTTTATAATTTCTCAACTATCTTTGGACAATTGTTAGTTTGACAAATGTATCTACAGAGAATGAAAAGTTTCTCAGTGTAAATGACAGTCCCTGAGATCGATCCGAATCGAAGCGAGAGCCAGTGTGGAGAAGAGACTTCGTCTATAATTAGATTAGTTGAACATTCAACATGAATATTTTTCACCGGAACAGACAAAGAAGAAAAAAATCTGCAGGGATGAAAAGGAACCTCAACATGCTGGCTAAGGGGAACACAGACTCAGCATATCAAAATCTGAAGTCAGGTTCCACGTCCATCGCCCAAGCAAATTTTGCCAACAGAGACTTGTTGAAGATCTGCAACAGCAAATAATATTGGTCATACCATTTCGGAAACCAGACCCGGCAATCTAAAAAATCAGGGGACCAGGAAGTTTGCAATTACCATGCGATCGTTTTCTCGTGGGAAGAAAAGTACCACTAACTTAAGTTAACCTTGTTTAGATCATAAAATGAATCATTCCAAAGATTGCCTCGACATGTACAAGGCTTGAAGCTAACCTTCTCAATTGGAACTTCGTGCCGTTTGCACCATGCAACTGTGATCCTTGGGTCAAGATAGTTGATTTTGGATGTGCCCAGTGCAACAGTTTTCAGATCTTCTCTGGTAGTTTTGTCCCGTTCCATTTTCTCAATTTTCGCCTCGATTTGAGCAGTCTTCTTCTCTATTCTGCACAGCAGAAAATGAGGTTACATGGAAAATAGAAACATCTACATAGCTGCAGAATGGGGAACAGGTAGCAATCATATTACGCTTCTGGGGTCAAGTTCCTCTTTTGCTTTCCATCAGCATCCTTTCGGGGAGGCTTTCCTTTTCGTGCCCGATCCAAATCTATTTTTAGATCATTCATATTGTCCTGCACATGATTTAGAAAGTCAGCTCCACTCTAACTGGAGTGAATTCTTAAAGTACCTAGAATCTCTTATGCATTTGCAGTCCATAAAGAAAAACATGGTCCATTTGCAAAACTGATGTGAAAATTGGGAGATGTAGATCAGGACCAGATATCTTGTATGATAGCTGGAGATTGAGAGAGAAGTTGTCACCTTCAATTCATCTATCTTCTCTTGCAACTTGGTCATTTGTGCCACATGGGATTTTGAAATGCTGCGTTGATGATTGCAAATAATAGCAACCTGAAGACCAAAAATTCATAACTACAATCTATATTTGTTTATGCAGTGGATGTTCTTCTGTAATAAACAAATAGTTACCTCTTTGTTTGCACGCTGATAGACTACAACTTTTTCTGCAACTTCTCCATCTTTAGTGTCTCTACTTAACTGTCATCAAGCAAATGAAAAGCTTCCATATTACATTCCATCTTTTCACAATATTCTGAAAGTGTAAGACCAAAAACTGTTTTACATATAAACACATCCATTATATGCATCAACAAGCTAACCAGCTCCAAAGATCCCTAGATGACTAGACGTCAGTCGATAACGATGCCTTTCCTTTTTTATGTGATGCATCTAATATATTGCATGTAACCCATGTTCGTTCTTCTTGCCAAGGCATATAAGCTTAAAAAGTACTGCAGATGAATGTAAGTTTCCTGTGGCTAAAATATCTTCCCACCCAACAGATGAAGCACATTAAACATACTGTAACATCAATCAAAAACCCCTCAAAAGGCAAATGTCAGCTTTACCATCTCATCCAAAGTAATGGAGGCGTTATATGTACGGAAAACTTTTGCTGTCAAACCGGGCATGAGTTCCTTTAGATGAGCATTCAGTTTACTTGTATCCAACTCATCGAAAAGAGGATCGCCAGGCTTTTTCCCTACACAAACAAACCAAAGAAAATATTAATCCACCGCATGAAAAAGCAAATGCATATGTCCAATTTTAAATGGGTAATAAGTCATATATCTAACCCGATTGAAAGTGCACAATTGCCTTGTAGACAGGAAGCTCGACTTCTACAGTGTTTTCATATCTAATAGAGTCTTTACCAAGAAAGTTAAACTGAAAAGTGACAAAAGTACAACAGCCATTTTAGCTCCAAGGAAATAGAAATATTTGAACTTTCAGCACATGGATTCATCTTACCTCCAGTGAGTTTGGGCTAATTGCTTTCACATTTTCAACTTTCAGTGTGCAGCAGCCGACAGTGTCGGCTTCATCATCATCCTGAATAATGAAAAGCAAACAAATTGTTAACCATGTAATACCCTCTGCTAATCAAAGCAATGATTCTTCATGGAATCAAAATTTAAGTGTCGAATGTCTATCCATACTACTATTTTGAAGAGGCTTCTTTTTCTATTGTCATGCATGCAAAAAAAAAAAAAAAATCTTCCAGTGAGTACAACTTCCTAATTTAAGTTACTTTAGAACAGGAATCTGGAAAGGAGACGTACTTATCTCCACAAAACAAGCAGAACCAAAGCTGAGATTTAACCCCAACTAGTTTGGGATAAAGGTGTTGTTGACGACGACCACATTCCAAATTTCCATGACTAGCACATGGAAGGTCATATCACCATAATGTATGTCAATTGAATCACAAAATGATTATCACAAAACGATTACAGGAGAATAGTTACTAGCAAACTCTTCATTTCAGGACCACCTTATATCTCATATAAATTAAAAAATCCTTAAGTGATGCTTATCAGTCTTCGATACAATTGTTTGTCCAATTGTGCAGGATTAGCAAGATAACCCATCTAAAGAGTCATCACTAAAGAGTGCATTGAAAAAGAAAGTGTGCAAATCGCAATTTTTTTGTTTGGGATTAAGTTGTGCGGCTCAGACGAGAAGTCACAACTAACCCATCTAAAGAGTCATATCTTTTCCCTCGCTTGATCTGCTTTTATTTTTATGATTTTTTGGGGTTTATCGACCGCTGATCCCAACTAATTTGGGATAAAGGTATTGTTGATGTTGATGTGGGGTGTTTTTTTTTTTTTTGTGGGGGGTTGCGGGGTTCAAATATGTACCTTCTCATTGCCAGCCCTCAGAGCTAGTTTATCAATCAGATAAGTAGCAACCGCTATCTGCCGCTTCATAGCATCTTTACTCGTAAAATCCTTTGTGTATGCTGCCCTGATATTCGCTATGTAGTCCTATGCTCAAAATATCAATTTTGGCAATCAGTTATGAATCACATAAAAAATATCTAACGACGATTAAATCACTGCCAACATCTTCTGCTCAAGTTCTGCTGTACCTTCAACATCCTTGCTTTCTCATATTTCTCTTTATCACTTTGGCCCTTCAAGGAACTGCTAGCAGCGAGGAAGACGTATTTAAATTCCTTTGGATTAATAGGATCGTTCCAAAAGGCTAACCACGTGACGGTATCATCATGCCTTACTTCTTTCCATCTGCCACATATCAAGAGTTTTTTAATAGAGAATATGAAATAACAACTTGGAAATCAACTTTGTTCCTGGAGATGATAAATGACAGTACTTTTCACCCGGGATGGGACATTCTGGCACAGGGACACCTTTCCCAATATTGATTGTAATATCCCTCGGACGAATGCGTCTCTTCAGCTTTCCCATCTGAAACAAAACACACCATCCATTAGGAATAAGCCAAATGAGTCCACATTTCAAAGAAAACGATGTTGAGCCAGGAGAAAACACATGCAGTCAAAGATTATGTGTGAAACCTTTGGATGTTCTCCACGTCCACGGAACAAACCAGGCGGTTCAACCCTGAAGTTTCCAACCTGTGGTATAACTTACTGTCAGCATTCAGCATGATAAAGCACAATAATGCTCAAAAAATTGACAGCAATACATCAATCAAAATGGCTGAATCGACCAACGATGCAGTAAGCTACATAATTATGGATCCACAGCAACTTAGCCTCCCATTAAAAGTAATGGAAATTCCCACGTCCCAAGAGGGCAAATATACATATGGAGGGTGTAGTTCGAAAAGATTTAACATCATCGTCTGGACAAGTTACAAATCACTGGCAATACTGT
Organism: Rhodomyrtus tomentosa; assembly: GCA_028455895.1. Classification (NCBI taxonomy): domain Eukaryota; kingdom Viridiplantae; phylum Streptophyta; class Magnoliopsida; order Myrtales; family Myrtaceae; genus Rhodomyrtus; species Rhodomyrtus tomentosa. The sequence goes on from JAPCWY010000004.1 coordinate 43,268,212, forward strand.
AAAACGTAGTTGCCGATATCTACTGCTCATTGATGCAAAAATAAGATAACGAGGAAGTCGACAAATTGAAATCATTATTAAACAAAATAGACATGCCTCAGCCTTCATAAACAAGAACCAAATAGCTAAAACACATTGCATTGAAATTTAGCCAATCTTCAATCCAAAAATGCAACACAAACGTAATAGATATTCTAAAAACAGAGTAAAACAATTAAAAAATTATAGATGTTACATCACCTGAAAGTGTTTATCCTTACTGAAAAAGAAGAAAATAAGAAGAAAATAACGGAAGAAAAATTTCTATGCAGAACAAAGAAATGACAAGACACAGCAAATTATTTGAGCGGCATTGTTCAAATCCACAATACACAATACATGATAAAGGATTAGAGATTAGATTAACCTTTTCTTTCACACCATCCACAATGGCCCACATGTACTTCTCCTCCTGCTTCATCTTTTCTTCCTTGAGGGCATTCTTTTCCTGCATGAAAGACAAGAACTAAAATATCTACAGAAACAACAGAAATTGATACAAGTAACATTTGGCATCATGACATTAAGAACAGCATATAACATGTCGGTACCTATTAAGCACACTTATACTGTGCGTAAACAGAAGCACAAAAGATAATTCATTTGATAGTATACAAAGTGAAATGGAAGAACATCTCAAAGTTTCAGCAGTACAAATCATCACAGAAGCAGCTGATAGCATCTGCATCACACTCAAAATGCTTCCATGTCTGAAACAAAATCTGATTGCACAGCATAATTTTGGCTGTGAAATAGCAAAATGGGTACTGCCATATCATTATTTAAACATACATCGATGAACGATTAAATCATGGCGGGCTATCCGTCTTATAGCTTTGCGACCAAAAGGAGCCAATAACAAGCAATGCTAACACACAGCAAAATCTTTCCATGAGGACTTGGACGTAATCATGAGCCACAAGACTATGGTGTCCCCTCATAAGCCTAGATGCAGGTCTGAAACAAGAAATAAACAACAATGCAACGAGATTGGTAATAAGTTGAAATTATTAGTTGGCATAGCAATTTACTAGCTCAAGCAACGTGAACAAGACTTACTTCTTTGGTCATTTGCTTCTTCTTCTCTTTCTCCTGCTGATACCAATCATATATCGGGGTGAAGTCACAGAGTTCCAATTTCTGAATCACATGGTTACTTCCAAGAATCTTTCTCCAGTCAGTCCAAAAGTTCTCCTTGAACTTATCTTTCTGCATGTAGTCAGTATCTTTCATCACAGCAAACATTGTAGCCACCTGCGAAATCAAAATCCCAACAAATGACTAAAGCAGTAGCAAAAAGAAAATCTAAGGTAAGAACCTAATGGTTCCAGATCAATTGATTAGCTTGCTGAAAAACTGAACTATTGAACATGACCAATGAAAAGGAAGCCTAAGATCATAAAGATAGCAGAAGAATGCAAAAGAGAAGAGGAAAGAGGAGAGAAAAGGGGATGGCTCACTTCCTCTTGTTCCGGAGTCAAATCGACAGGCTTCCCCTTATAGAGCATCTTTACACCATGAGGTGTGTATGGAGGTGGAAAAATGACCCCATTGTGGACCAAAGTAGTCCATTTTTTCTGGCCATCGCCGGAAGTAGGCGTTACCTTAGTTGATTTAGAATACTTTGTCTTTTTCATCACTTTCTTGAAATTCTTGGTTGGCTTCGTGATCTTCTTCTTTATTATAACTTTTTTCATGTTGTCCTTTGCAGAGGAAGACTTGTGTCCAGATACAGATGCTGCTGCTGGCTTTTTCATTCTCTGGGAAATTGGAATGTGGTCATCGTCATCCGACTCCGGTTCTCCTTTGACAGATGGTTTTGACCTCGTTGATGTTGATGCTTCACTGGTCTTTAGCTTTTTGACTGACAGCTGATCAGAGGAAGTTTTCTCTAGTGGCCTTTTATTTGACAAAGTGGAAGATTTTGCTTGATCCTTACTTAAGGCAAAACCATTTTGCTGTGTTTTCAGTACCAGCGGTTTCTTTTCATCAGAAGCATAACTGTTATTAGAATACGTAGGGGCATTGGATTTCTGAGGCAACCTTGATGCTAAAGGCTTTTCATCGTCTGAATCTTCAGGAGAGCTTTTCATGGAGGCCTTTCCTGATGATTGAGATAAAACATGCATAGTGCGACTTTTGCCAGAGTTATCCTGAAGTCTGCTACTCAATGGTTTATCGTCATCAGAGTCACTGTTGGATTCCTCTTTCGCAGCCACTACTGGACTCTGTTTGGATGAGTGCCTCGACTGATCATCCGGTGACTTTGTTGACTTTAAACCTGTCAGTGGTGACCTCACCGGCGGTTGCTTGGCAGTAGACGATGATGCTTTTGGACTCATGTCAGGGGATTTCGTGGATGATGTCTTGGGAGAAGGATGGACCTTACCCTGTTGGGATCTAGCACTTTGACCATTTGAGGAATGTAACCCAGAGGACCCCGAAAATGCATTATTCCTCTGAGAAGGTGGCTTCTTTACGTCTGTCTTTATCGGATTTTTCTTTGATGTGGTACTGCTCCTTTTGAAAACTATAGGCGCATCATCATCATCATCGAAATCATCAGATGCACTTGGCTTTATAGGAGCCTGAAGCGCCATCATCCAACAAAGTATTTACTTTGCATGTATATGCAATCAATCTCTGACACAACAGAACTCAAATCCTTTTAAAGAGAAGCAAATCTGCCAAAAGGGAGGGATGATGATCAGAAACAGAATGAAGTCATTTGAAAAAAAGAAATAACAGTCCTAAGAGGTTTCTCAAAAGAACTTGGGAACATTGGGACTATTTCCAATTTTCACTATAATTTTGAAACGATTCGAATAACGCCCCTCAATCATCATTGGGCGTAATGAATGGACAAGGAAATGACCTTTCTGAAGCCAAGGCAAGAGCATAGCTACTTTATTTAAGTTTCTAAATACCGGCTTCCTGATTGCATAGCACCGAACTAGAATGACCAAAGAAGTCATTCAAAACGGCAAACGTATTAACCAAATCCACAAGACTGGGAAGAAGCACAGAGGGAGACGTCACACTCTCGAAAGCATCATCAAAGCGAAAATTCTTAATCGTATAACCTGTTCTTGAATTAATCCTCGTCTTTTCACTAGAGAAGAGACTGTCCAAGAGGATTAAGGATTTCACCTAAAAATCAGCTCAATCCTAATAGGAACGTTGGACGCTTCTTCTTCGTACCAACCCTCAAAACCACTTAAGGAGAATCATTCCCCGGTCTACAGATACTATAAAAACTCTCTCCTGGCACGCATGTCAAAAACGCCTCGCCAACTCAGATAATCTATGCAAAAGGAAAAATTCCAGTTCGCCTCCACGAACCCGATTCACAATCGGCCAACCGGGGGTAACTCCGCACCTGGTTACGGTGCGATGACTTGATGTTGAGTCGAGCTCGTCAGAAACTCACCACAGGCTAGCGCCAAATCCAACGTTCGATTTTGGCGGGAATGGAACCGATTCCCGGCGTCTCCAGCTCCACGGCCCTGCCGAACGGAGAACTGCAAAAGACAGTGCGAAGCAGTCTTAGAACCCGTCCCGAGCTACAGAGGCGATTGAACAAGAAGAAAAACAGGTGCGGGAGCTCCCACCTGCAATCGTCGTCGGATTTCGACGCGAATGGGGGATTAATCGAGTGGCAGTGGAATCGGGGCCCTGGCTATGGCTATGGGGAGCGACAAACGCGCATTTGCTATCTGAAACCCTAGCTGGAGGAGGAGGAAGGAGCTCGCGTCTCGCTCGCTCTCATTTATCTGAAACTCTTTGCGTTCGATTATTTTGGATGGTTTCTGCATCTTTTCCCAGGTGACGGTGCTTCCGCGTTACGGGCCGCGCTTCCGGGCGAGACGCGGCTCAGCCCAAATGTGTCTGTCCAGTCCAGAACCTTTCCAGCCCAAGAAGGTGGCCTGGCCCATTGGCCCCTCGTATTTGGCCCTTACCGAAATGACTCGTTTTACGTATAGATCAAGTGTTGCTTTGGGAAAGAACATACAGTTGGTCGAAGTTACGTGCGACAAGTTTCATCAACCAGTTGAGGTTATCCCACGATGTAACGTCAGTTGTGAAAGTGATTGGTGATATATTTACAAGAGTGGGGAAAAATTTTATGCTTTGAGTTTATTTTTGAGATGAGAGAAGTTCAAGGCCACATCCAGCACTAAAATTAGAGTTTTTTTTTGTCAAAAAATTCAAGGTTAGGTAGGATCAAATACTGAGATGTATGCATAAATTGAACCGACCATTCTGTAAAACTTGAGTTTTCAGCTTTTCCTCAGATTTTGTTTCTTCTCTTTTTTCTATTTCCCAGTCTTATTTCCCTCGGTTAATTTTTCAATTCGGTTCTAACTGATCCTAAATTAACCAAACTAAAAGAATATGGTTATTTTCTCATTAACCAAATAAAAAATTGAATTGAATCAAAATGCACTAAATTTTTAGGTCATTTCAATTTGATTATTTTTTACACCCCTACATGTGTGACACGATTCGGGAGTTTTGTGTCTCAAATGGGCAAGTTCTCTTCGTGCTCGGGTTTCCTTATGGGTAAAGCTTGGGGTGTCATCATGAGGAGTAGGTGTTATAGAGAGGAAAATGACAACTAGGTCAAGGGGCTGTGTCAGATTGATTTGTATTAAGAGTTCTATGATTATACATGATACATTCTTTAAGAGCTCTAAAGGCGAATTTGGCCTCCTGTGTACACACTAGTCAGGAGCTAATGCCGCTCTCCTATGGCAGGATGTAACCAGTTGTTGTGCTTAAAGGTTTCTACTAGCCTTATTCGATATAACATATGCCCAAGTTAAGCAGAGCGATGTATGATCTAATGTGCTTTATGGGGAAAGGGCTGGCTTGGCGTGGCTTGCCAAGCACTGCACGGGCTTATTTCGCAACTAAAATCTATCGATCCGTGATAAATGGTATCAGAGCAGGATCCGTCTAGTAGGTGGGCAATTGGGAAAATCCCGTAGTCTTCCTTGTCTTTTGAGGGCGGAGAGTGATCGCCGGAGCTAAGAGGGGCTCGGACAAGGTGCGGCTCTCATCTAACTTTAAGAATACCAATGGGGGCATAGGGAGGAACCGAATTGCTCACTAAATAGGGATAACGATCTTGAATTTGAAGAAGGGTTCGCTGCCATATTTCATCGAAGGGAACCTCCATTGGTTTGCTGAGGTCTGGAGGAGCCTAGTCAGCGAAAGAAGGTGATGCTGAGGGTGTGCAGTTGGCGAGGTGTGCCACACTTGTCGACGAATGTACAAGTGACTGGAGATTCCCGCACAGCTTTGATCGGGGAAAGCTACCAGTGGAGTGTTGCTGTTCTGTACAACAAGAAAGTGACGTAGGGAAGCGACAAAATAGCCTGCAATGAGGGCATTTGCGGATTGAATGGGGAGAATGACACGGTTTGAGATTTCGGTGTCGTAGATGGGCAAGTTCTTCCCGTGCTCGGGTTCCTTTATGGGTGAAGCTTGGGGTGTCATCATGAGGAGTAGGCAATGTAGAGGGGAAAACGGCAACTGGGTCAGAAAGTTGTGTCAAATTGATTTGTACTAGGAGTTCTATGATGAAACATGATATATTCCTTAGGAGCTCTGAATGTGGGTATGACTTCCTGTATACAAACTAGTCAGGAGTTGATGCCGCTCTCCTGATGAGGCCATGGCAGGCCGAAAATCAGTTGTTGTGCTTAAAGGATTCTACTTGCCTTACTCAATACAACGGATGCCCAAGTTAAGCGGAACGTGGCATGATCCAATGTGCTTTTATAGGGAAATGATGGCTTGGCGTGGCTTGCAAAACGCCGCACGGGCTAATTTTGCAACTGAAATCTATCGGCCCATGACATGTGTGTGTGAGCAATTAAACCGACCAGGTACTCTTCGGCCCATTCCTCATAATTCCTCTGCCAATGGCACCTAGTACGTATTAGCAACTGACATAGGAATTTAAAGATGAGAAAAGTGTCAAGACAAAAAGAGCCTGCATGGTAATGATTCTAGTTCTCTAATTCTAATTTTCTGATTCTATTTTTCTGGAACAAAAAAAGGATGAGAATCATGTTTGGTAGTGTAAATGATTTTGATTCTGTTCTCGAAAACAGTTTTGGAGCTAAAACAAGAACAAAAAAAAGTTAGTTTTGGAAAAGAATTACTTCAGAGTATCACAAAATAGAATGAAGTCCACATTTATCACCTTTTGCTTTCAGTTTTCTCATCACTTTTCACTCGACCTAAAATGTAACTATGTCTTATTAAAAAAAAGGATAATAAAAAATAAAATAAAAATAAAAAAATTCACAAAATTCCTAAAAATAGAAGAAGCTTAGATTATTGTAGTTTGATATCATTTTCATAAATTTTGGCCTAAATTTCATAGATTTTATTATGTTTAGGAAAATCATAAACACCTTTTAAATTAAATCTGAACCATATTTCTCTAAGATTTTATTGCAATTTTTATCATGCAATTTATCAATGTCATGATTTCTTGATCGCACGTGATTTGCCTAGGTTTAAGTACCTTAGTCTTAGTCTAGATATAGAAAATTTGGAAAAAGACAAAAACAACGTTCGTGAATAATTAATACTGGCTACCTCATAGGTTTAAAAATGAATTAAAATTTGCATGAAATACGTTTAGAAAACACTTAGCTTCAATGCCGAAAGGGAGTTGGTGGAAACACTGGTGTAAGCAAGTCCCCAGATTCTAGATTTGCTCTGGTTACGATCGAACGGTTTCTTTCAATTGTTTAACAAGGTTCACGATCTACCTTCCTAAAAGACATGTGATAACTTTATTTGCATGTACACATACACAATGCTATCGATAACACTAAGATCGAATTTGATATTCCTTCGTTGCAATTTTGTTGTGTTTCTGTTTAGAAACAAAAATTTTGTGCAGTTAGGGTGCGCATGGTAACGCTCCAAAAACGCTCCAGGGAGAGTGTTTCTGTTCCAAAGGTGTTCCCAAACATTTTTGGAACAGAATGAACACCTTTGGAACAGAAACGCGTATAGTTCAAAAATGTTTCAAAATTGTTCCGCGGAACAATTTTGCGCCAGGAAACAATTTTGAAGAAATAAAAAAAACTTGTTTATGAATTTTGTAATACTTTTGGAACCATCACCCACCACCGCCAACGTGGCCACCACCCATCGGCCCCCGTCGCCGTAGGCTGCCACCCTCGTAGCCGCTTGCCGCCGGCGATCGCGCCACTACCGCCTCGAGTTGCTGGCGGTGACATAATTTTTTATTTCTATTTTTGTTAACTTCTCAAATGCATTTATATTCCCAAAAAACGTAGTCGGGAAGATAAACGCAAAAAAATATTTCTGTTCAAAAACAATGCCTAGAAACAGAAACGTTCCCATACACACCTTACCAAATATTCGATTCTCTAAAATTCATATAGGGAACAAAATCAGAAAAAACAATTCCAATTATGATCACTTTTTCGAAATCAAAATTGTTGCCATGCAAGTCCAAATCCACTGCACGTCCGCCCAATGTCTTTTGGAAGCATATACATCCGACAACATTTTGTAACTCAAAGCTGTTCCTGATTCGAAAAAGCCTTTCCCCCTCTCTTCTATCCAGATCCACATCTGCATGCATTTGACAAGCCCCAAATACAGTTTTCCCAAATTTAAGGCATACGGCGTTGAAGCTGGATCCCCTGCCCATGGAAGGTGGGGATTTCAGGGGACCCCCTGCCCTACGGCGTTAGCTTCAACTCAAACCAAATGAGGCTAGGATCCCCTGGGATCTGAATCCACCAAACGCACCAACCTAACTTATTTACCACCGTATGAAGAAGGACCAAAAAAGAAGAAGGACCATGCTTTCTTGAAGTTGCAATTCTGAATACTTCATTCATGCACTTGAAGTATTCTTTTCCTCCTCCAGTCAGAAATCCACTTGGCTACAAAAGCTGAAAAGAGCACCCATGCAGGTGACTGTATCAGGAAACATTTTGGCCTCACACCTCAAGCAGGTTGCTGAAGAATACCCAGTTTGGCCTCACGCCTCCACGCCGCATCTTGCGAAAACGTTCTAATGTCCCTGATTCCACACCTTTTGGCCACAAAGCCACTAATTAGCGCCGTCCAGGAAACGAGGTCCTTCTCAGGCATATCGTCAAACACCGTGAACTCATTCGTTCCGCCACACTTGGCATAAAAACGGATGCGGATCCTTTACCCTTAGGGCAGAGAATCCCGCAAATTTGGTTCGTCGGATCCATCCTTACATAGGGGGGAAGAATGGGAGGGATCCGATGGGCCCAATTGCAGGGTAGGGGATCCCATTCCCACAAAAACCCAACAAGGAAATTCACGGATCGTATGAATCTGGGTCTATCCTATTTCTCACTAGACCTCCATGAACAGCCCTTCCACCATCTGAAGACTCCTTGGAAGCACAATCGAGCAACATGCTCGGGTAAAGTCTTAGCCTTTGAATGTAATCAGACTTAGCATGTCTCTCTGGGTCAACGTTTCCTCAAGTTTCTTGCTTTCAGGTAAGGAAGGTAGCGTCTGGGAAGTTCCTCCGGAGTGGATAATGTCATCTCCTATGGCTGTTCGCTTCAATATCGCGGAGAGAAGTCGCGAAAGAGCGACGGAATGTCCGCGCGCGCACAAGAGAGAGAGAGGGGCCCGAGCAGCTAGGACTGCGTATGGTAACTCGAGAAACACTCTGAGGTAAATTGTTTCTGTTTCGAAAGTCCAAAAATATTCAGGAGAACAATTTTGTGCCGGCGAATAATTTTAAAAATATATATAAAAAATTAATTTTAAATTTTGGAGCACTTTTAAAATTACTGCCCGTCGCCGCCAACGTGGCCATCACCTATTGGCCATCGTTGCCGTCAGCTACCCATGGGCGACATCGGCCACCATTGCCGATCACCAGCCGCTACCAATCACTCGCCATCATTGGTCGCCTCATTGTTGTCGGTCCCCGGAGTCGACGAATATATATATTTATTTAATTACCAAACGCATTTTTTTTTTGAAAATTACAATCGGGAATAGAAATATAATTTTTTTTTTAAATATATTTTCAGAAACAAAAACGTTACCATATGCAGTATAACACGTATCTCGAGGAAAATGAGGGTTTACTCTACGGGCAGCGAGGAGCCTCGAGGATTAGGGAGGTAACAAAGCATTATTCGAGGTGCAAATGCTCATTGCACGAATTCGACCAAGATACCTCGCGCTTGAAACAGTGCCCGATCACGCAGAGCAAAGAAAATGATGCCAAGAAGCACAGGTCAGCCCGACCAGACCACAGACGTAGCTCAAAAGCAACTTATTATTATTTTTTCTTTTGCTGACGTTAATGCCCTTATTTGACATGTATTTCCTCATAATTTAACGAACTCGAGAACTACGACCTTTATATTTCGTTACAACGAATCTTCCATGGTCGCGACTCGCGAGCTTCAAGCTTGGAAAACCATAGTGTGTTGCCGAAAAATCTTTCACCGATAAGCATAGAGCTTTCGAATTTACAAAAAAGCGAATAAACAGTGCGAGAAGTAAAATGCAAGAAAAGTTGATTGATAAGGTAAATTGCAGCGCAAAATATCCATTTATTTGATTGATTGATTGTCTTTTACGAAGAGCCATCTCCGACTATTTATAGGCAACCACAACATAAAACCGTCTCCAACGATTTCTTCATGTTCGTATTATCCCAAAATTTTTTGGACCTACTTGGTAACTACTCTCGTTATCTTTAATACGATTTAGACGCATATCTAACTGCTTCACATAACCGTGGCGCTACGTACCGACGACGAAATCGCGTCATGGACGTTTCCCTTGAGTCGATCTTCTATTTGCCCGACGTCCCTTCTTAATCGAGAATCGGTTTGCCGCATATAGGCTGCAAATGCACATATCTCAGCGGGGCTTGTGACTTCCCATGGACCCTATGACCAACTAAGGCCCAAAGCCAATTTTGGCGTCAACACGTAGTGATCGCGAGTTTCAAGCTCAGAGTATGGCTATGGTGGTCGTGAGTTTCAAAGACAGATTTGGCCATGACCCACCGCAGGCGCTTAGCTCAAATGGCGATGACCGCGAGCTTCGAACTTAAGCAGCCATGGTGGCCACGCGTTTTGACACCAAATCTGGCAGTGGCGGCTGCAAGCTTCGAGCTCGAACAGCCATGTGGTCGTGAGCTTCGAAGCCAGATATGGCCACCGCGCCGCAAAGCTTCGAGCTCAAACGGCCATGGCTGCATGCAATCTTTTTGCTCGAGCGGCCATAGCGTTCGCAAGCTTTGAAGCCAGATTAGAGGACATGACAGCCGCAAGCCTGGAGCTCAAATGGCCATGCCCAGAAACTTCGAGCTCGTTCTCAAGCGGCTGTAGCAGTCACATGCTTCGAGGATCGGTGTGGCCACGACAGCCGCAAGTTTTCAAGTACAAACAGCCACAGCTATGAGCTTCGAGCTCGCGCATACACTGCGTTCCTATTGTCCACATATAGAACGAGCTTCGCTCTAGAAAAGTATGCGAGTTTACGAAACAGTTCTTTGAAGGACCGTTAAAGGGTTCTATGTTCTTCGGTGATCGATACGAGAAGGGACGAGGTTTCGCTGCTGCTCGGGACATACGGTGACGAGGATCGCAGCAATTTATGCAATCCGGTCTATCCGAGCTGGTAGTGAAAGCGGTCAGTATACCTAGAGCAACAGATGCATCTATCCGAGCCGGTAGGATGGATCCGCAGAATCGGAGGCCCGGAAAACGCGGTCAAGGTCGGTAGAGGATCTCATTCAATTCATCGACTCCGGTGAACAAGATCGGACACACTCGCTTTGCTTCACTAAACTAAAAGAAGATCCGTTTGGTTTTTGGTCCTCAAGCTAGAAAAATAAACCAATGTCCAAAATACCAGTTTCAGATTGGGAATAAAGTTTCAGTATGATCACCCGTTACACCTCAGTCAATTCTTTCATTTCCAAAACTGGTTACTTGTATTCGCTCGCAATATTTGAACTCGATCTTTTATTCTACACTAAATTCATATGAATCACAAAAGTTTGAGAAGCCAAAGAGGAGAGAACTTAAAAGCGTAAGAAACCGTCTCCCTTTAGCCCTTCCTTACATCGTTCCTATTACAGTTGGTCCGGCGAATCACATCCGTAACAATATTGGTGAGTATAATCTTAGACAGTGTAATGTTGTTGGATGGTCTCAATATCAAGCCCCTTCAGCTTCACCACTGACTCAACATGCCCCTTGAGAGTATGCAGCTCCCTGAGCCTGCAAGAGTAAGTTGGTTTTCAGAATTCATTTGAGGTTTGATGTAATGCGCTTAGTTGTGGCTAATTGAGAGGATTCGGCGTTTTCTGCGAGCTTTTTCAAGTTGCTACTCTCATAAAACCAAAATAGAAGGCATCGACGGATGGCCGCGGCATGAATTCATGAGTCATGACATCGGGGGTATAATTTTGGTTAAAGGTTGCACCAGAGTTTCTTCATTCACCAAGCTGACCATGCTTTGTTCAGCAATTTCTTTGAGCATGAATAGTTTTAAGTGTGGAGGGAGCCATAATTCTGACCTCATATTATTGACATCTTTCAACGAGAATGAGGCTCGTTTACCTTGCGACTTCGGCGCGTCTCTTGGCTTGTTCAGCAATCTCAGACAGCTCCTCCGTGCTGCTCTTGTCATGGAAGAGGGTCTCCGGAGGATTGAGCCCGTGAAGAGTGCGTTGAGCTATCGCCCATTGTGCCTCCCTCTCTCCCTTGCCGTAATCCTTCTTGGTAGTGAAAGCGGTCTGCGTAATCGACCGATAAAAGAAAAAATAAAATAAAATCGAATGACTAAAAAATTTATGCAGGTGACCAGTATGAATTCTATGAAAAAGACTGCAAACCTTGTTCTGCAACATGTTGTCCCAGGCCTTGCCGCTCAAGGCGTAGCGGATGATGAACTTGAGGATGTCGAGAGGGAAGTAAGTCACAATGCTATAGATCCAGATTGCTCCGGCCCATCCCCATCCAACGCCTTGGATCCTTGCGAATTCCCAGCTCGCATAAACAGCGATAACCGTGGCAACCTTTCGATTTTACGCCAGTTAGCACGAGAATGAAGAGATTTTTCAATCAGGTCTTTAGAGGGAAACAGTGCAAGTGACATGGTGATTCACAAAAGAAGTGGACTAGTCAAGCATACTCACCAGCTGGGCTGCAATGAAGGCGACTACAAGTAAGAATCCTGGCCGTTCGACGAACGACCAGCTTCGCGAGCGGGTCACAAATATAAGAGCTTGGCTGATGATGCTAACTTGCAGGTAAAGAGCTGCAGTGAGCTCATCCACGTTATTTTTTATTGGCCTCACCCCGAAAGAATCCTGCAAGAATCCCAATTTTAGCTTTTCTTGCCAGGCACTCCGCTGTACGAGTATGCCGTTATCGAAACAGATGTTCTTTAACTTACCGTGAAGAAGTCGGTATCGTGAACAAGCCAAAAGAAGACCACGGTCATGATGGCCATGTATGCCCCGAGGACAACCCCCGTGGCGAAGATTTCCTTGAGCTTCCATGAGTCTGGGACAGGAGATGGCTTGACTCTGTCCTTGGAGATGGTCATGATAGTCCCGTCATTCAATATGGCGATGATGAGAACCATGAACGGGGAGAAGTCGAACTTCCATACGAGAGCCACCAGGAGGAAGCCCAACACGATACGGATCGTGATGGAAACCGCATAGATGGTGTAGTTCTTCATCCTCTGGAAGATCGCCCTGCTCGTCAAGACGGCACTGATGATCACACTCAGTCCTGGCTCGGTCAAGACAATGTCTGACGCACTTCTGGCCGCGTCGGTTGCATCAGCAACTGCGATACCGATGTCTGCCTTTTTTAGTGCTGGGGCATCGTTGACACCATCACCGGTCATTCCACAAATGTGCTTTTTCTGCTGCAATCTCTTGACAATTTCATATTTATGCTCTGCACATCCACAAACACAGTATTAATACAATTATCATCAACAGCTTAATGACGGAGAATCGTTTGTGCCTCTACATACCAGGGAAAACTCCAGCAAATCCGTCAGCTTTCTCAATGAGCTCATCGATAGGGATCGAAGCAATGGCCTCGTCCTTGCTCTCACCCAAAAGGGATGAAGAGGGATACATGTTGGTGCCCATGCCGAGTCTACGACCGGTCTCTTTGCCAATTGCGAGCTGGTCACCAGTGATCATCTTGACATTGACTCCCAACTCGAGCGCTCGCCGGATTGTCTCTGCACTGTCGTGCCTCGGGGGGTCGAAAAGAGGCAAGAGACCCACAAACTCCCACGGACTGCCCTCGCTCTCCTTTGTCTTCTCAGGAACCGTCTGTAAGAGAGAGGTGATTGGAGTAAGCAGTATGTTCCTCAGCATGGACAAAGTAACGTTATGGGCTATTTTAGTATGTAAAACTCACTTGTCGAGAAACCGCCAATGAACGAAGGCCTCGGTCAGCAAAATTGCCGATGATGGCATGGGCCCTTTTGCCCGCCTCGCCCTTGAGGCCACAAAGATCGATGATCTGGTACATAATTAAAAGGAACAAGTCAATGCATATACCAAAATTTGGAGACACTCGGGCACCTACAGTTGAATCACTTGAACTTATTCAACTTCAAAACCGACTTACTTGCTCGGGCGCGCCCTTGCTGCTACGGTGCCAGTTGCCATTCTCGTCGACGTAAGTTATCGCAGTGCGCTTTTCGACGGGATTGAAGGGTAGGAAATGCACTTCTGTGATGCCTGCCCTTGCCTAGATAAAGAGTAATTGAAGCCTGTTAAACCTACTTGAACATCTCTCACTGTAAGAACCTATAGTACTCATTGGAGGAGATTAGAAACCTCTTTAGGGTCACCCAACATGCCAACTATGCAAGCATCAATAGCATCTTGATTCTCAACCCTGGATGCCCTAGCAGCCAATAGCAACAGACCATCCTTGTCCACGTCTTTTGCGAAGACCTGGCATGAAGGACATTCATTGAAACGAGCGATATTCATCGTCAAGAACTTTCAAGATCATAATGACAGAGTCCCTGGGATATTTAAATGACTGTCTCAAATGCGAACCTCGATCAAGTTCTTGTCTACAGTGAGCTTGTTAAGGGTAAGAGTGCCAGTCTTGTCACTGCAGAGCACGTCCATCCCCGCCATCTCTTCGATTGCGGTCATCCTCTTGGTGATGGCGCCTTGTTCGGACAAGCGGTGAGATCCAATGGCCATGGTCACGGACAGCACAGTGGGCATTGCAATCGGAATACCTCCGATGAGAAGCACAAGGAGGTTGTCGATGCCCTCTCTGTACTTCCTGTGCTGGACTGCGTACATGATAACGATCTCGATCAGCATTCCAACGGCGATCGAGCAGATGCAGAAGTTACCAATTGCTGTCAACACCTGACCAGAATACCCAAAAAACAAAATTATTCTGGGAATTCATCAGAGAGATAATACACAGTAATGAACTAGTAATCTAATCTGTACGCGAGAAGTTTCATGATCATGAACAAGTGATATGGACATATGCAAGAAGAATTAAACTGGATGAGAAAATAGAGCGTTAAATTATGTACATACCATTTGGAAGTGACCGACGTTGTTGGTGCTATCGACAAGATGGGCGGCCTTGCCGAAGAAGGTGTGGACGCCGGTGGCGATGACAACGGCCTCGATTTCTCCTTGCTTGCAAGTGGAGCCAGAGAACACCTCGTCACCTGGGTTCTTCGTCACTGGCAGCGACTCGCCAGTGAGAGCGGCCTGATCAATCTTGAGGGGATCTCCTTCCAAGAGGCGGGCATCCGCTGGGACGATATCACCCAGCTTGATGCTGATAACATCACCCGGCACGAGGATTTCCGCCTCTTGCTCGCTCCACTTACCATCTCTCAACACCTATTCATTTTCAAATACACATAAGCTTTCAATGAGTCCGCATCCTAATGTTTCAGGCAAATTCACAACGTAGACATATGCTTCTCAAAAAAGCACCTTGGTCTTTGGGGCAAGACCGGCCATCAGAGCAGCCGCGGCATTGCCCGCGTTGTTCTCTTCGATAAAGCTGATCGTTGAGTTGATGATGAGCAACACGACGATGCCAACAAAGTCTTGCCAATCCGGCGGCTTCCCCTGCATATATAAAATTCTATCGTTATCCGAACAACGACTATTATCGAAGAAACTTGGTTCTCAGGATTTAGTTATATGTTTTTACCCCTCCATTGGCTAGAGCAATGGCCATGATAGCAGCAGACTCCATGACCCATGACAGAGGATTCCACATAAAACCCAGAAACTTGAGAAGCTTGCACTCCTGCACAAATTTCGCCATATCATTTAAACGAATTGAGCTTACACTGTTGCGATGAAGGAAGAACTACGATTGACATTATATCTTATCGAATTTACCTTTTTCTCTTCGAGCTTGTTGGGGCCGAAAATCTGGAGCCTCTTAACTCCATCATCACTTGACAAGCCATCTTTGGTGCACTTCAGCTGCTCAAAGACTTCTTCGACGGGGATGCGCTCCTAGACACCGGATGTAATGCCATGTTAAATTATTTTTACATGTTCTAGCTAAAAACAAACTTAGAAACTGGAGGGCATAAAGTTATCCAACTAACAAACAGATGATTGTAAGGGTACAAAGTAAAAGAGAATGAGATCTGTAAAATATGGGAAGCAAGAGAAGGATGCAGTATAGGCTGACCACTAAATTTTCACGTGGTAACAGATAATATTTCCTAGACACCAAGCTAGACCTGTAAATAAAGTTTATATGAACAGAGCCCTGGATCGAGCATCTTTCTGCAGTGTATTGGTGATAATAAAGATACGTTTCGGCATGCAAAATCCAAACTCCTTAAAGGGTGCAACACAGTCATTAGTTTCTGAGGATCATCGCATCGGACAGATTCCGATGCATCAGAAAAGATTCGGAGCAAACGCATCAAGCACGGATGATGCTTAAGAAAGGCGCCGACAAAGATCGAACGAATGCGACTCCGGCGAGAGAGGAAGGAAGAGAACATCTCCAAAGATGACGGCACAAATTCACGACGAAACTCACAAGGTCGACATTCTCGTTCTTGATCTGCTCCAAGGAGATCTCGGAGGTGGCCATGGTTGAGACGACGGCACACCGTCCGCACTTGCTGATCTCTCTATGCCTGGCCTTCTCCCCCCCGGTTCCTTCAACCAATATAGTTGGGGAAGCAAAAAAGAAGGTGCTCTTCTGACTCTAGGCCTCCTTGTGCTCTTCTTCCATTAAGGCCTAGAGACAGAGTGAAGAAACAGAGAGGGGGTATGGGAGAATCAGGAAGCCTCTGGCTTGAACATAAACTCTCCCTTCATATAAAACACCAGGGGAGAGAGAAAGAGCGCATGAGGTTCGGGGTGAGAAGCGATCCCAGATCACTAGTTTTCCTCTCTTCCTCCCTTGGTGAATGGGGATCGTAGTTGGAGTCTGTTTGCTCTTTGTGGCTTCCCAAACTCCCCGGCCATTTGATGCGACGTGTGTATACACCTCTGCATTCATTATTTTTAGAGCATTGTGGGTGGTTAAAAAAAAAAAAAAGACACAACAAATGACCAATAAATTATCTGTAAATTAGCAAAGTGCTTCGCAATCATGCTCATCAACTTTCAAAATTTGCTTTTCTTTCCCCTTTTTATTTGTTTATTTTTTTTATTTATCGACTCATGGTAAAAGAGGAAAAAAAAAGAAGAAAAAAAATGGTTATTTCCACAAAGGGGGATTCACAAAATGACGTGCACACTTATTGCTTTCAATGACATGTACTAGGATTAGAAATCCATTAGGTATGTACTTCCATAGAGTAAGCAAGTGATTGTCATAGGAATGTGTCATATGACTCATATGTGCCTATTTAAGATTTTCTTTTGCTTTTGTTGGCCATGCATATCTTTAGGGTTGAAATAGATATCATATGTTCATTTCCCTATACGCCTCGGTCATTACTTACATCAAAAGGGAAAAAATTGCCAAAAAAAATAATCCTAAATCTCTTTATTTTTTTTTTTGTCAATTGAGTTTCAAATTTTTTGCATTTGTGCCAATTTTTTCCATTTGGCCAACTTTGATTGATCGACGATCATGTAAAAATTTTTAGCAATTTTTTTCTTTCCTTTCTTTTTTTCTTCATCTTCTTCCTCCAAGTCGCCAATCTTGGCGAGAAGCGAGGGCTAGTGAGGTCAACCTCGCTAGCCATTGGGGAGGCTCGACCTCACCACCCTCGCTGATGGTCGATTGCCAATTCGATGATTGGCTGGAGCTAGAAGGAAAAGGGAAAAAAAGAATAAATAATTAAATAAATAGCTTTAAAAATATTATTAGAAATTGTCACGTTAGCACCGGTCAGCCAAATCGACCGGATGGAATAGTATTGGCACAAATGCAAAAATTTTAGAACTCAATTGGCAATAAAAAAGAGTGACTGAATTGGCAAAATTGCAATAGGTTTATGACTATGATGATGATTTTCCTCAGCTAAAGTACAAGATGGTGATTTTGACCAATTAATAATCCCACGGCCTATGGCACATGTTATCTCTATGCTGATGGGAACACATAACGTAGAAAGACAGATTCCCGGGCGGATAATTGATTACCTGGTAAGATCATCACTTGGTGAAATCCTAGGTTGTTCTTACCAATTCAAACCAACCTCTTTTGATAGATACAAATGTCAACCGAAAGAAAATTACGTTGGG
Organism: Rhodomyrtus tomentosa; assembly: GCA_028455895.1. Taxonomy (NCBI): domain Eukaryota; kingdom Viridiplantae; phylum Streptophyta; class Magnoliopsida; order Myrtales; family Myrtaceae; genus Rhodomyrtus; species Rhodomyrtus tomentosa. Next base: position 43,286,039 of record JAPCWY010000004.1, read on the forward strand.
ATTGCACAGAAAATTTGTTGGGTATTTGACATTCAAATCTAGTCACACAATTATAATACCACTGGTTCATGATCATTACAAGAAAATGCGGTGAATTATGATTCAATCCGATTCATTGGTACAAGTGCAAACCTATAAATACAAGCGAAACAACAGTTTTGAGGGATTCTTTAACCGAACAAAATCTAAGAACAACTCATACAATTTAAGATTACAGAATAATAATAATAATAATAAACAACTCAGCATCTGTCATGCGCGGTTGTCGCCGGAATTTTCCTAATTTGGCTCTGGTGTAGCCCGAGATAGAATGTGCGGATGAATAAAAGAGAAATGTATTAACTTGAAGCCTTGGAGAGCTTCTAGCTCACTTGAAAGTTGCAGTTAGACATGCAGGGGGTCACAAAGGTTGAATCTTCAGTCGTCAAGAATCCACGCTCTGGATGCTGCACAAGGCAAGACCAAAATGAAGATTCGATTAAAGATAAGAACTCTAGAATACTAGAACACAAACTTTTGGGTGAACATATATTTCAACCTTGAGATGATATTTGCCATTCGGTTTCAAAACTGAGGGCCCAAAAGAAATATCCACGAAGCCCAAGGGCTTGTGCCAATCCAATCTTCACCATCGCCGAGGCGACGTCGTCGTACCCAACCCACGATGTCCCGGAAAAGGAGTAGGTCGACACCGTCTCCGCGTCGTATACCACGGTGGCGCTATTGTTCCTATTGAACACTTGCACCTCGGAGTAAGTGAGCAGGCCGCCCCCAGGGCCTGGCTTCACCGCGGGGGCTCCGATCACGGTGACATTTGGGTCCTTGAGCTCCCAAGTCCTCGCGTAAAGGGGCAAGCCCATGACCACCTGGTTTCCGGGCATCCCAGCCTGTAGCCAAGACTTGAGCCCGTGGATCGAGCTCAGATTGCTCTTTGGGTCGAAGAACGCAGCTTGGGCCCCCGTGGCAGAGGGGTCCCACGCCCCGTGATAATCGTAGCACATGGCATTGATCCAGTCCAAATTCTCTGTAATGGTCGCCACCGGGTACATGCGGTACACCGGATCGAGGAAGAAGTCGGAGGAGAAGTACACCGCTGCCGTCAACAACAGCGGTGGCTGCTTGGTGGCTCGGGCCTCTTCGGTGATCACAAGCCTCCATTCCCTCAACAAGTGGGCCAAATCATCCATCTCCTTTGGGTTTTTAGGCCATTCCCAGTCAAGGTCAAGCCCATCAAACCCAAACTTTCTCGCAACCTCCACTGAGGAATTAATGAAGACTGTTCGTGAGGAAGGGCTCGAAGCTATCTCCGCCAAGAGAGCGGTTGGAGTGTCTCCGGAACCGCCTATGGAGAGGAGGGTCTTGACTGGCGGGCTTGCGAAACGAAGGGTGGTCGTGAAGTTCGAGAGAGCCACTGCCGTCGGCTCCGGGAGCTCGAACTTGAAGGTGATGTTGCTTGGGGAGAGGAAAGCATAGAAGATGTGAGAGAACAAAGTCGTGTCTATGTCTGATGGAGTGAAGTCTGTCGTCCAGGAAGGGTAATAAGATCCCTTAATGGTGGAAGATGATGGTGATGATGATGAAGAGGCTGTTACATCAACTGAAGCCATGGTCATGAACAAGAAGATGACCATGCAAAGGAAAGGCAAAAGGGTGAGTTTTGCCATATTCTTTTCAAGAGGGTGTGTGATCAAATGCATTTAGATCTTTGGTGTTTGATTGGAATATGCGTATTTATAGGGAGAAGATGATTAACTTGAAGCTTAAATTTTTTACGATTGTGTTTTGTCACGATGTGCCTCCTATAGATTCTCAGAAGCTAAACAAGACGTCTTTGGCAATATAGCCAAGTTCTTGTCTACGATTCCAAAGGAGATTGGACACGATCTTACATGAATACGTCGCAACGAAAATCACGATAAATGCATATACGTAATTCATGGTGTGAAAATGGTATGAGAAAAATATATCTGGAAAAATCTTATCTTCGAGAGAGATATTTCATGGATCTAATCTTGAAAGCAAAAATTTTCTCGCGCTAATTTCGAATCATATTTGCGCAACAAGTACGAGAGCAATTAATAAATCCAAAAAGTTTCCCTCCGGTTCATCGTCCAGAAGCATATGTCAAATTCGATGATTGCTAAGTAGATGTAACATGACTGGTTCGAGTCAAATTTCTCGAGTTACAAAGTGAGGCCAAAAAGTTCATAATTTACGGATAAACTGACTTTAGCGTATGAACATTTCCAAGCGAGACAAACGAGGACACAACAAGGCAAAAAAAACGATGTTTTTGCGACATCTCGTAGATGTCTTTTAACGTTTGTCTCGCATGAACGTCTGCCGGAATGCTTAGTCGCGTCGAAGGAGGACAAATGGCAGCTGGAGAAGAGCTGGTCTAGGATATGTACTCGGAAGACAAAAACTGGGTTTTCAATATGGACCCGTATGGAAACGTGGGTGGCTGAGTTGAATGTGGTCAAATGGACATGAACCACATAATTTTGAGCCTAACTGGTGCACAAAGTATCAGAAGTTAACTGATATCTTGAGTTCCCTTGCTTTTCGAATCATGAAGGCGGCTTGACCAGCTCAGCGTCGAAGACTGGACGCATACGTCATTGCACTGACATACGTTCGATCTGCGGCGTCGCCGAGTGTAAGTAATCTTGTTCGAGTTTTGGCTCGGGACTCAACTATTTTCGAGATTTGTGGACTTGAAAGAGATCGGTTTTGTAGGAGATTAAGGGAAGGCGGCCCTGATCCTATTCTACGGCTTAGTCTCTTTGACTCTGTTCATCGCTTACTAATCAAGAACAAGAACAAGACAAAGCAGAAAAAAGAAAAGAAACGAAGAACGGAGTGACAATTGTAGCTTTAATACACTGCAGGGTATATACCGGAGGATTCCTCATCACTTCATATGTCACAAGACGAAAGAACGAACAGTTGAAGTGCTTCTTAGAGGACAAAAAATTACACAGACGGGTAGAATTACAGCAAACGAAGGACTAGCACTAGGCAACCAAATAATCAACAGAAGATTCTCTCTTTGGTGTTGGCATTCGCAGCATTGTACCTGCAATGTACGATCAGCGAGGAATTAATTCAGAAATTGATGCATCATTGACGGAAGGGATTGCTCCCTTGAGCAGGCACTTGTCCTCCTCGTTATCGTCCTCGTCTTCGTCCTTCTTAATAGAAAATGCAGGCTTCTTGGGGGATTTTACAGCCGAAGCTTCATTCTTGAGCATGGAAGACACTTCCAACATGGTGGGTCTGTCCCCGGGATTCTCTTGCACACATAGAAGAGCCACTTGCATGCATCTCGCGAGCTTACAAGACGATGACGAGTCATCCAAAGATGGGTCAACGAACTCCATGCATTTATCCTCTTTCCACAGCTCATATGCCTGAAAGTTACGAATGGTAGGCGGTCTTAATTCAAAATTCATGTTCTTAAATTTGAGCCCGGAAAATGTTGAAGAACTAATAATCTCTACTCACATATTCAAGAAGAATGAGATTTTCATCCGGGCCGTAGTGACATGTGGTCCTTTTACCACTGATAATTTGCAACAGCAGAACACCAAAGCTGTAGACGTCTAATTTCATCGAATATGTGCCTTTCCTCGCATATTCTGGAGGCACGTATCCGCTGTACACATGAATAAAGAAGAGTTGGTTTTAGGCACCAGATTTTTAACAGGAGAATATGTGTGAGGTAAAGCTAGGAACGCGTGATTTAGTTTGCTTACTAAGTCCCAACAATTCGGCTGGTATTTGCCTCAAGGTCACCCTTTCTGAATGTTCTCGCCATACCAAAATCTGATATCTTGGGCTTCATCTCTTTATCCAGAAGAACGTTGCTGGCTTTCAAGTCATGGTGTATTATTGTGAAATTCGAGTATTCTTGGAGATAAAGAAGCCCCTGTGTGATGCCTTCTATGATTTGAACACGTTTTTCCCAATCCAGCGAATATTTCCTTACTGGATCTGCATCATTAAAACCTAAAGACTATCAGAACCATAAGCAAAATCCAAATGCTTAAAAGTGTCTACCTGATCTAGCCATTGTATTGGAAACAGGGGACCCGTTTAAGCCTTTTGGAGTATCACACTGGATGTCACTAATCAACACCCGGGTTTTGCTCGATGAATATTGTGAGAAGCATGGAAGATGACGAACCAAAGAGGTAGGAGTCCAAGCTCCCCTTTGGCATGTACTCATAGATCAGCATCTTTTCTTCCCTATCGGTACAAAATCCTAGAAGGCGAACAAGGTTGACATGTTGCAGACTGGCAGTGAGCACAACTTCGTTCTTGAACTCCTTGAGCCCTTGGTTCGAAGTTTTCGAAAGTCTCTTCACTGCAATGTCCTGTCCAGTGTGCAACTTGCCCTGAGCAACAGGGATGCTGATGGTCAGTACAGGGCAACTGACCTCCACTTAGAACATGGTAGACTCAGAACTAAGCTTGTCATCGTATCATCTATGGTTTTGTCTTAAGCGGTGACTGTTTATGCTGGAAGAGTTTTTGACGATAACATAAGTCGCACAACCCCAACGATGATAAAGGAAAAACAAAACTGGAGAAGAATGCATCGAAGTCCAACCTCCCATAATGAAACTTAAAAGCTAAACACACATCACAAAGAAACCTATGAAGCATCTCTAAAAACCTCGAGCTTATTGTGGTGAGTTCATTCCAACTGAATGATTGAAATTGTGAGTACAAACCAACCAGCTAGCATCTGCTACAGAGAAAGATGGAATACCTTCAATCAACATAAGTAAATATTTGCCCTCTCTCACATGGTAATGGTAGCAAGTTCCAATTACTTTCACCTTCTCAATAATAAGTCCAGACTATAAACAACAAACACAATATATTGTTGAGCAAAGGAGCACGAAAAATATTCTTGTTTTGGGTGGGGGAGTTATTTTCCTTGTTGGCATTTGAGCAACAATAAACCGAAATTATAGAGCAAAAGTACTGTATCTGGCACTTAATCATGGTTCACACTTCTTAGGATTTGCAATGAAACAGAAAAAGAAAGTCGAAACCGATATGTTACCTTGTAAACAGGTCCATATCCACCCTCTCCAAGTTTATTTTCACTTGAGAAGTTATCTGTTGCTGCCTGGAGTGTGGCATAACGAAATGTTTGGAGATTAGAGGCACCGCTCTCAGCACTTTCAACTTTACGCACCATAGTCTTGAATGGCCTACCAATTCCTCTTATTACACCCGAAATACCTGAGAGTCGAAACCAAGAAAGCGTATCAACTTTAATCCTTCAGTCATTGAATCCTAAGTCCATGCCCCCAAAAAACCACAGAGATATAGCAGTCCTCCATTGAACTTTACAAAATGTACCTTCTGATTGCAACTTTCTCCTCCGTAAGTAGCATATCAGGCCAAATATAAAGAGAATGACAATGGCAATCGAAACAAGCATAGCTAGCCAGAACCATCGCCTGTGTCGCGGATCTTCACTGGCCTTCCAAGCTGACAAGGCAATTAAGTACATGAATTACACTCAGTTCTACATTTTCAATAGTAATATTAAAACCGTCATGAGGAATTCCTATGAAGTAGTTATCCTAACTTGCTCTAGAAAGAACCCAGTTCTCATCATTGCCAACCTGAAACACATTGTAACCAACAAAGCCTATTTTTTTCCTTGGCATCAGTTACATTGGCACAATTATAATAGGTTTATAATTCTTTAAAAAAAAAAAAAAATCCGGCTTTCACTTCACCAATGCAACCATCTCGTCGTGCAAATTATCTAACCAATATCATATTGAATAAAACGGGGTAGGCCTTGACTGAAAGATATAAGTGGATATCACATATATTAACCAAAAAGTCAGCATCCAGATCTGAGCCAGATTTTTCTTTTCCTTCGCGTTCTTGTACTTCTTTGAAAAATCGAAGTAAACATTGTTTCTCAATTGACTAGGTCATCGGCCAATTTTTTTTGTTTTTGGACTAAGTTCATTCTGATTTTAACTATGGGAATCACTATAATATCCCTAAAAAGAATTTCGTTCCATTTTAGAGGAACATGTAGTGTAAATTTTGATCTAAACACACAGGGACATGATTAGATTTCCTTTGGAAGATGATGGTTCGGTCAACTATACTGTTTGTAGCTAGGGTTTGGACTAAACTTGGGAAATAGAATGGATACTAGCAAAATTCCAATGCATGATTATTGGTGTGTAAGTCGAATCTCATGAATTCACCTGTTCGAGAGAGAATCCAGTTGTCGTCACCGGCAACATACCATCCAAAGTAACCTTTGAGTCTCCTTTGTTTGGCGTAGGCAACCTTGGTAGAGATGGTTTTTTTATCATCGTAGCTGATCCATGTCGTCCCAGAATAGCAATAGGTAGACACGATTGTGGAGTTGTACACCGGGGTCACGCTGTTTTGGGATAGGTACGCCGTGATGTTGTTGTACTGGACCCACCCGGCGGGGGATATCGCCATCTTGGTTATGGGGGCAAAGTAGCCGTGGTTGTTGGCATCTGCGAGAGTGAACGCAATCCCGTAGAAGGGGAAGCCGAGCACAATCTGCTTCGCCGGCATGCCGGCCTGAATCCACGCGCTCACCCCGTCGTCTCCACTTAAGTGGTCCTTCCCTGAAACAAAAAAGGACGCACGATTTCTGACGCGACATGTTTCAAAAATTATGAGTTTGATGAGCACAAATAAAAGATTTTAAGGGAATGGCAAAGTTAATGTCAATTACTCGTGGAATAACACTTTAACACTCTCAACGGGAGATGATGTGGAGATTCTCTTGACCTTGAGCTAACAAGATTTCAAAGTCATGATACAAAAAATTTTAACAAAACTTCTTTGCGCCTAAGAATAGTCAAAGTTTTATTTTTTATTTGTTGGTCAGTCAGAATAGTCAGAGTTTAAACGCCTCGCCCAACACCCCCCCCAACAAAAAAAAAAATCGAAATTACCAACCCTACCTGGATTGTAGAGAGCAGCAACTGGTCCTGTGGTGTTGGACCAATTTCCATAGAAATCATAGGCCATGGCATTGATCCAATCCAAGCTCTTCGCCATGGTGGCTGCTGGATAAACAGTGCTCGACCAATGCGGCGTGTAATAAACCGCCGCTGACAAAAGCAAAGCATCCTTTCCCGAGCTGTTCGCCTCAGCCACCACCGCAGCCCGCCACTCCTGGAGGAGCAATCCCAAATTGGTCATGTTCCCATCAGTATCCGGGTATTGCCAATCAAGATCGAGGCCATGGAAGCCGTTGGCCCGAGCTAGGGCTATGGAGGAATTGATGAAAGTCTTCCGGGAGCTGGACTGGCTTGCCATGGATGCAAAGTCGTCCGCGATCGAGGGGGGATCCTTGTTGCCAATGGACAGGAGGGTAACGACCGACGGGTTTTTCTTCTGGACGTCGCTAGTGAAGGCCGCGAAAGACTGAGGGTTAGACGACGATATGACTACCTGGTTTGTCGATGCATTGAGGTCGGCGAACGCGTAGTAGAGATGAGTGAAGAGGGTTGAATCGATGTCGGAGGCGGTGATGCCGCTGCCCGGGAACCAATAGCCTCCTCTGACGTCCAGGGACGAGTTGATTTGGAAGAGAGAGAGAAAGGAGACGAAGAGAAACAGAAGGGCATGACTGTCGTTGGAAGCCATTTCTGAAGAGTTACATGGAGGGGGTTGAACATTGTTTGAGCAGGTTTTTATACCGGATGTATCGGCGCACATGCGCAGGTTGTGTGGCACTGGCTTAAGTTTCCTATTTAACTCTTAGAGTTCTGACTTTACCTAACTCTAAAGCCTTAGAACATTCAATTTTGTGAAATGTGGATAACGGTCAGTGTCTAAGGAAGCCAATTCAAAAATATATTGGAAGACTCGTCCATTGACTTCATCTTCTGAAATTTCGTTTTATGCAATTCAACGATCGAGATGTAGCGATCTGAGAAACGACGGTCAACTTGGTCGACTATGTTGCGTGCGGAACGAGTTGTCCGAGTCAATTTCTCAGCCAATCAAACGTCCTTCACGCGCTGAAATGCGATGGCAACTGAGGAGGAGAGCCGTAGGATGCAGCAAATCCATGATTCGGGGACGGGGAAGTCAACGCTAGTGCATGAAGCAACACTCCTCGGCTCACCCAATCCCTCTCACCTAGCATCAATCATGACATTCTTTCATTTGTTACTTGTAAGTTTCGAAGTTGTTTCGTGAAGGACCTCGCGATTTTTCTTGGTCATCGCATCCTTTTCAAATCTTATGCTATCTTCGCCAGGTCTTGTCTGTCACTCCAAAAAGGAAAGTTGGGGTTGGGAATTAATTATGGCGAAACATGGATAAATGAATTCCTAGTCGTGTAACGCGAGTAATGATTAGTGTGTTTGGCTACTTTTTCTGTATTTATTATTATTATTATTATTATTATTATTATTATTTATAAATTTCTATTTTGGAGGAAAATGAAATTTGTCGTTTCCATGCCATGGAAGTGGTGAATAATATTTTTAGAGTAAATTCAATTTAGGCTTGTTTCATTATTAAAGAATAAATTAAAATCAATTCAGAAAAAAACACCACTAAAGAATCAAAACCGTCTCCCTCGCTATAGCGGGCAATTTTCCAAAATAAGATTTTTTTTAAAATATTTACTAATTTAATATAAAAAAAATAAACACCACATTGGGTGATTCTCGGCGTTTGGACTGCCGAGTAGCACCCAATGCCCTCAAATGGGCCTCGTTCGGCGGCCCATTTGCCGAGCGAGCAGGGGGCTTGGGTCTTGCTCGGCGGCCCAAATGCCGAGTAGGGGCTGCCGAGTGGGGCGTCGGCCCGCCCCAACGGCCAAAATGGGCCGCTCAGTGGCCCATATATATTTTAATTTTATTGTAACATTCTGATTTTCCTGTCATTTTGAGACCTATTGATGATGATGTGTATAACGATGTATCTCAGTCATATCTCGCTCGGATCTGATCAACCTCGAGTTAACTGACCAAAAGGAAAAGTCTAACGCGAGACAAGGTACGTAGACTTAGGGAACTCAAATAAGAAATGACGTTTTGACCATAAGGCTTACCGAGGGAGTATTTAGAGCCATTAAAGGCCGATCTAAGAACTATTAAAGAATGCATTGCTAGCATTATACGATTGGAGCGCGGGTGATGTCGCTTAACCAATATATAATTTGCAAAATTTTCCTAAATCGAACGATGGCGATCGAAACTGTCGGAACTAGTAATAGACCCTCGCAATTACATGACAATCAAAGTCGCCATGAACTGATGAGCCCTAAGTGTGATGATAATCGCATAGTCGATACACGTAACGTCTACAAAAGCCACCCGTCGTTCGGGATAGTCTGGAATTACATTTGACGGAGAAATGGTTCAGAGACGAGTTTGGAAATTGGAAAATGAAAAATCAAGAATCCTAACAGCATAATTGGATCGAATGTCGCCTCATCGAAGAAAACTTGAATTAGAAAAATGACGTTTCGGATGTCGAGGGTGAAATTACCGTTTTGCCCCTCAAGCCTTGGCCTTGCCTTAATAAATGGAATAAGGGAATTTTGGTCTTTGACACCCCCCAAGGCTGCCGAAAATTTGGGAAATTAATAGCCATTCGATGAGCTATTGATTGACAAGAGGAAATGTGTCACTAGATGGTAGATTAGCATTTATTAAATCACTTTTAACTTACCATGCTACATGTTTGACTCTCAATTTGGTGCATACACCCCTCTTCTCCTCCATTTAGCCGAAACCTCCATCACCATAGTCATCTTCAACTTTTCTTCTTCTTCTTCTTCAAGTCGTGAACTGCTCCTGCCAGACCGAATCGCCACCTCCACTTCGCCAAAGTCGAGCGCCACTTTCGGCCATCGTCTAGACTCGAGCCGGCCACCAACATCAAGCTCCACCTCTTGCCGACCACCTTCAAGTGGTAATTCGGCGTTTGGTCACCTGAAGAGTTCCGACCAATCGTTTTCCCAAAAGTCGACGGAATTTGTCGCAGTTGGAGGTAAGTCATTGTTTGAGCTCCGTAGGACTTCGATTTGTTTCAATCTTCCAGCCAACTTTTGTAGACATTTAGGGCACATATATACTGAGTTGTGGTGAAAAATTAGGCTGAGTTTGATGGAGTTTTGATGTAGAAACGACGTTATGCTTGAAAGGCAGAATCTGACCGGTAGAGGACTTGGAAGAATCAACGTTGTTCGTGGACTTCCGGGTGTCGCCTTGCCCTCAAATTTTTGGTGAGACTTCCCAACACCTAGAAATTTATGTTAGCAAGTAGTGAATGAATTGAAGTTTAAGAGTAGTTTATGGATTGATTAGTTGGGCACTACATAGAATCGAAAATGCCCTGTTTCGATTCTGTGCATACCGAGATCATAGGGGCTGTTTGGGGTATTATCGAGCTCTAAATTCTTCGTTGAGGCATATTAAAATGTTAATGAATATGTTATTGAGGTTTATGCTTCGTAGTTCGAGGATTAGACGAAGAAAAATTGACGAAATGGATGGAATTCCATTAGATATACACTGCCCTGTTTTGGAGTGCTAAGGCCGAACCCTTGGAGGACCATGGAAGGAGATTTTTATTAATTTAAGCCTAAGGCAATGAGTCTCTAAACCTTGGCTAGGGGGATTGGACTCGACTAGATGAATTGGGTGTGAATTGAGTTAGTTTTCGTGAGTTATGGTGTGATTGTCCAATGTTCGTCCTCGTAGATTGATGATTGCTTGAATGCTTGCTTGATGTATATGCCATGAGTTGATTGTCACATTTGAGTGATGAGTTTGATCGTCCCGTATGCCATAAATATTTAGCTCGTTGCTTGAGCTTGTACTTGATCATGAAGTCTTGATTTGAATGAATTTTGGCATGCTTGAGAAACTCATGGTACCCTGATGCGTTGAGATGCAAGGTGGTGGTGGTTGGTGCCTTGATGCGTTGAGACGCGGGGTGGTGTGAATTTATGTCCTGATGCGTTGAGACACGGGACGAGATGGATTATGTGTCAACAAAGGCCTAGAATGACATTTGAAAACTTGATGCGTTTATGCGGGTTTATTAATTTGATGGTCTGAGGCGTGATGACGCGGACCGAGCCTGAGGCATTGTTAACGCGGGCGTGATTCATGAGAAAGTTTTGATTGATGGAAGGTGTGGCTCGACTTGTATTCTGTGCTTGACTTGACTAGTAAGTTATGATGCCATGGTTGCTTGATTGTCAATCACTTGTATCCGTGTGGCCTTTTTTTTTTTTTAACTGATGAGTGTCTTATATGGTTAAATGCATGTCCTTGGTCATTGTTACATTCATCTGGGTGTACTGTCAGCCTGACCTAGGGTTAGGGTTTGTCTTACCGAGATGCGAATCTCACCTCGTCATGGAACCGTATTTTCAGACCTTGAGCCTTGAGGAGGCTATCGACATGATTAGGCGATTCGAAGGAGATGACGGCTTGTTTTGATGAGTTTCCGAATGGTAGGGGTACTGTGTATGTTATGAAGTGTACCGTGATTTGGGTCGGTGAGGGCGGTAAGGATTGGAAATTGTATAGGTTTGAAGCTTGGTTCCGCAGAGTAGATGAGGTTTCCACTGGTCTGCTGAAGGCCTCGGAGGTATTTCGAGGTGCTATTCCTAGTTGGTGTCATCCCACTCTAGATTTTGTAGAAGTAGAAGTGTTCGTTGCTGGTTCTAAGAACATGCCTCAAAAGACCCATACATTAGAAGACACCGAGGAAGTGATTATGATTGAGGCTTTAGAGTACGAGCTGGAGGATACTATGATGGAGGATACCGTGGATGTGCGTTCCGAGACTTTCTCGGACTACGAGCCTACTGAGGACGCTGAGGAGACTGATGATTCTGGCAGTTCGACCTAGGGATTTCCTGCTTTTACTTGGCTACTTTTTGATGACCTAATCGGTTTGTTTCCTTTGGGAACTTTGATATAGTTTTCTTTTGATTCGGTCCCGTTATCCCGACCTATTTGCAGGACTAGTTCACCTGCGCTTTTGTACGAACCCTTGTGATGTTTATATATATGGGTTATGTTCTTGTTACCTAGGTCCCTACTGGTTTATGTACGGAGATGTTCTTCTTATCATGTTTCCGCATGCTTAATTATTATGCATCTCTCGATATGTGATTCTTGGGACTCGAGAGTTTGCTCTAAGTGAGTCGCGCCCCCATGCTCGGGGTGCGGGGCGTGACATTTATTGTTTATAAAAGTATCAATTTAATAAATAAATTATATTTGAATTATGTAAATTTGAAAAAAAAGACAAGCAAGCGCTACATATAATTAAAATTAACTTTTAAAAATTAATGAATTTTCAGATTTTTTTCCACATTACGTTTTTGTTCATTTTCCTAGAATTTTATGAATACTAATTACATAATTTAAATATACTTTATTATTTAATTGAAAATTTTATTGGGCTACTAAGAAGGGCCTTATTTTAATTTTTATAAAATTTTAATATTGAAATAATGTAAAACATTAGCATTCATAAAATAAAATTATTATGTAAATAATAAATTATAAAATGTATTTTATTTATAATTTTTATAAAATTATCAATTAGATAATAAAGTATATTGGAATTATGTAATTAATTAGTATTCAGAAAATATAATATCAATTAAATAATAAATAATAAATTTTATTTTAAATTATTCAATTTTTTTTAGGTGAAGATGGGAAAAAAAGAAAAAGAAAATAAAAATGAAATAAAGTGAAGAAATTAGGAATTGAACCCATGACCACCAAAAAAATTTTGTCCAAATGAAAACCAACAACGTAAAGATGTGAGTATGACAATATTATTTACACTTAATTAATTTATACGAAAGAAACTTAAAAGGAAAAAATTAAAATGGGTTTCACAATGTACACAGTTTTTGGGCTGTCGAGTGGGCCCAGCGGCCCAAATGCTGATTGGGTTCCAATTAGGTCAGGAGGTGCATAAATGTCATTATACTTCTCAATTTTTCTATTTTATTGTTCCAGGGAATAGAATTGAAAGAGAAATGCGTTTGACAACACAATGTAATTTGTTTTTATTTCTAGGCAAGATTTTCAGTTAAGAAATAGATTTAGATGAGATTTGAGAAATAGAAAAAAGTGACTTTTTTGTTTCTGAAACCGATTTGAGAAATAGAAAAAAGTCGCCGCCGTCGGAAATAAAAATTTATACTATTATCAAAAAAATTTCTGTTTTTAAAATAGAAAAATTTTAACGTTGTCAAACACGATTTTTGGTTGAGAAACTTGTCTAAGAAATAGTAATCGAAAAATATTTTTCTTGTAAGAAATAGTCTTTGAAGAGAATGACATTCATGCACCGCCTAAATATAATTTTTTTATGCCTTTTGAGTACTTTTTTTTTTAAATAAGTAAAAAAAATTGGGCATAATGATGCTGGTGCTGCAGCGTGTAGCAGCGTAGTGCTACTGCAACTTGCAACAGCAATTTGCTGCTGCATTATTGGTGCCGCTAGCAAATTGCTGCTGCAAGTCGCAGCATTATTGGTGCTTTTGCACCAACAATGCTGCATTGCACCAATAATGATGCTGAAGAGTTGCAGTAGTAAGGGTTCGGCTTTGCTTTTTTAAGCAAATCCGAATACTCCCCCATTCACTCCCCCTTCACCTCTCATTCTCTCGCATTGCCTTTTCTCCCACTCTCATAAATTCTCGCGTTCCTTTGGTCTCTCACGTTTGCATTGCTTTCTTTACTTTCGTCTCAATTTTTTTTTGGCACTCTTACTCCCTCACTAAGTTTTTTCTGGTGCTTTCCCTCGCTGTAAGTGTACACCACAATTGTTTTTTTTTATATATTGTTAATATACTTGTTGTGTTCGAGTAAAACCGAAGTCTCAATTTGATGTTTTCTATTTGCAGGTTAAACTTTTAAATTCAGTGCGTGCTGTCTTTCAATAAGTTGAGGTAAATTTCGTTGTAGCCATTTTTTACATTTTTGTAAGCATAAATTTATTTATTTGAATTTTATTTATATTTGAATCATCTGTGTAACTTATAGGTTGTTAATTTATTTATTTGAATTTTATTTATTTGTGAATCATCTATGTAAGTTATAATTTGATCCTCGAACTTTTCAGTAATTATAATTTCATCCTCGAGCTTTTTTGTAATTACAATTTGATCATCAAACTTTTTAGAAATTACAATTTAGTCCTTGAACTTTTTAGAAATTAAAATTTGATCCTCGAATTTTTCAAAAATTATAATTTAGTCCTCGAACTTTTTAGAAATTACAATTTGATCTTGAAATTTTGGGTAATTAAAATTTGATCCTTGAATTTTAATAAAATTATAATTTGATCCTCGAACTTTTTAGAAATTATAATTTGGACCTCGAATTGTTCAGAAATTGTCATTGTATTGGTATTTGGGATCAGATTATGAGCAATTATCATTGTGAATATTCAATTAATATGTACGGAATGAATATTTTCTGAATTATATGCGGAATGAATATTTTATGCGATTGTGTTTTGGGGAGGCTGAACAGTTCAAATGAATATGGACATAGTTACGAAGGGGGACAATCTGCCATGTTTGCGTTTGCAAACATTTGGACATTCGATGAGTTACGTGCTACGATTGAGAGCGCGTTGAATCTAATAGGAAATCAGTATATTGAAAGACTGATATGTAAATATCTAGTTGTAACATACAACTGTGTTACATACGAAATGACGGAGGTGCATAATGATAATACTGTTATGATGATCCAACAGTTTGCACAATAGGTTGGTGCTATGGGCATTTCATAGTTTTATGTAATTGTAGCTGAGCACCAAGTGCTACATGATTCCGAGGAAGGTTTTAATGTTGGTGAAGACGAACATGGTGTGCATAATCAGTGCATGGAGTCTGATGATAATAACGATGATGATGCTTATGATGATGATAGTGATAATGATGATCATCATAACGATATTGATGATGAAAATTTTGATGAAGAAAATGATGCTTGGATTGACAATATTGATGGCGATGAACAAGATATCGAAGGTGACAGCGATGACGATATAAAGGCTTATTACAACACTCATTGTAGTAAACCTATTACACCATTCGTACGTCCAAAGCCCTATTCGGAAATGGATTTTGATTTGATGTGAGATAATACAACCGCGAAACCAGGCGACAGGGTAGTTGATCCAGCGAAAGAATTTTCAATTGGCATGTTATTTTCATCACAGGACGCAGTGCAATCGGCTGTGAAAGAATACTCTATTAGAAGAAATCATAATTTTCGTTGTGACGTGATGAAAAAGAAAGAATATGTGATAATGTGTGGTAATACGAATGGAGCATGCCATTGGAGGCTCCGCGCGACTACTAAAGACGGTGGCTCCTTTTGAAAAATTACCAAGTACAATGGGCCACATGCATGCATTAATCCGCCATTGTCACGAGATCATCGACACGTTGATCGAGCATACATTTGCAGCTTTATAGAAGAAATGGTCGATGCCCATCCAATATCAAAATCAAGCCACTCATGGTCGAAGTTCGTGACAAGCTGAACTTTCAACCTAGTTACCAAAAAACCTAGAAAGCCAAACAAATGGCAATTGCCAAAATATTTTAAGGATGGGATGAGTCCTACGGTAGATTGAGAAAGTACATGAACGAAGTGGAATGTAACAATCCGGGTTCTCATTTTGTGATCACTGGTAAGGTGAAAGATGATTAGAGGAGTATGATTTTCGACCGGATGTTTTGGACGTTCCAATAGACAATTCAAGGCTTCAAAAGATATCGTCCTATGATATTTATCGATGGCACTCATTTGCACGGGAAATACAAAGGAACACTTCTTTGTGCGGCCTTACTTTATAGCAACAATCATATTTTTCCTTTCACATTTGTTGTGGTTGAAATAGAAAATGTTGACAATTGGAAGTGGTTTTTGTATATGTTGCGGCGATATGTGATAAGGAACAAAAAAATTTGTGTCATATCATATAGACATGCCGGGATCATAGAAGCAATGAACACAACATGGTGGCGTCCTCCACATGCCCACCATAGATAATGCATTTGGCGCCTTGCAAGCAACTACAATAAACAATTCAAAAATACCGAAGGCAAAAAGCACGTTTAGATGACAGGTAAGATTTGCAATTTTGTAAATTTTAGGAAAATGTGTATTCATAAATTTGAATGGAAGGTACTAATTATTAGTGTAATGTACAGCTTGCGCATATCAAAAACGAAAGTTCAATTGGCTTATGAGCTAAATTAGGTTGTTCGAAACTGAAACAGTTGCATGGTGTGATCAGCTCCCGAAAGAGAAATGAACAAGGGCTCATGATGAAGGAAATAGATATGGATCGATGATGACGAATCTAGTTGAATCTGTAAAAAGGATGCTGAAGGGTTTTCGTGGGCTGCCAATAACATCCATGGTGGAAAACACATTCTATCAGTTAAACCACTACTTTGACGCGAGAAGAACAACACACACAAAGCAGCAGGAGAAAGGATTTGTATATACGGAATTTGTGGATGAGGCTTTTCGGAAATATAGTGAAAAGGTAAATGGGCATCAAGTTAGACGTTTCGACCTTGAAATAGGGATTTTCAAAGTGAGAACTGCAAGTAATAGATCAAGGGGCCACAAATAGGTAGTGAACTTAGAAGAACGAACATGCTCATGTGGAAAAATTGAACAACTGAAAATCCCATGTTCCCACGTAATCGTCGCATGGCAAGCATATGGAATTGACCACAACATGTACGTAGATGAATGTTATACGCTGGCCAAAACCATTAAGTGCTATCACTACTTATTTAAGCCGTTGGGAGATCCTCAATACTGGCACAAAGATAATGAGCTGCCATTAGTGCCTGACCCGTATCGTCTTCGCCAGAAAGGAAGGCCCCGTGCATCATGCATTAGAAATGAAATGGACTGGACAACGCCGAGCACATCACGTATCCATTGCGGAAACTGTGGTAAATCAAGACACAATAGGCAAACTTGTAGACATAGGCCAGCTCAATAGTAGATCGCATTTGTTCGATGAACTTTTTGTAATAAAACTATATTATTATTGGATAGATATTTATTATGTCATTTATTCCTATAACAAATATGTGAAATTTTCGTAATTTGTATAATAGAGTATTGCGCGATATTTGTTCAGTTCCCATGTTCAATAGCTAATAGATTTTTTTAATTTGTTCTAATGTTATAAAATCACAATTGTGTATATATGGATCTGAGGTCTTACATTCAGCCGGGCCTTGAGGATGATTCATTACTTACTGGCCAGGTCCGACATAGATCGGAGCACTTATGAGTCAGTCAGGTAAGTGAAGGATATATAGTTGATCTATCGTTTACAATCGCTTTCGACAAAATTGCAAGTAACTGTTCATGTCACATTTCACAGGTACATCCGGCTCAGCCCCTTAGATGTCAGTGAGCGAGGCTGCACGTAGGCATTGATTCGCGCCTACTCCAGTATCTGCAAAATTTTGAAATTTATGGTGTTTATAAGGTGGGTTTAATCCAGCTCGATTGACATTTGATTACCGCACAGGTGGAGCGATGGAGACCAGAGACCCATACATTCCATATGCCGGAAGGTGAATGTACGATCACTCTAGAGGACATCAGAGTGCTTATATGGCTTCCCATCAATGGAGAAGCAGTTACTTGGCCCCCTATTATGAATTGGGACACTCTTTGTGATCAGTTACTTGGTGCTCGGCCACTAGATATGTGCGGCTCGCAAATAAGTTTGAGCTGGTTAGAAAAATGCTTTGCAAATATTCCGGCAGATGCAAATAACGCCGACATAGTGCAATATGCGAGGGCATTCATCATCCGTCTACTTGGAGGATATATTTTCATGGACAAATCAGGTGACTGGGTTAGTTTGACTTTCTCCCACTACTAAGAAATATCGAGGCCTCTACGAAGTAAGTTGGGATTCAGCAGCACTAGCGTGGTTGTATCGGGAGTTATGCCGTGCAACCCACCATGGCGCGAAGCAAATTGGCGGTGCACTACAGGTACTGTAGATTTGGGCGTGGGAGCGAATCAAATGTATCTCTCCATACCTGAACACTGATATTCATTTTCTAGATACACCTCTCAGTAGTTGGTATGTGATCTATTGCATTTTCAATTCGGTCACATTAATTCTTTTCAGTGCGTAAAATATGTGAAAGTGTTATATATATATATATATATATATATATATATATACATATATGTGTGTGTGTCTGTGCGCGCGCGCGCGCCACAACGGAGATCCCTACGTATACCTTCACACATATGCGTAACCTACTTGACAGATTGACATTAGAAGATGTAAGTAATGATGGCAACGAACGAGTTTAATTTTACATATTTTAAAATGATGTTTGCTTTTAAATTAATTATTTGTCTAATTTTACATGTTTTATTACGATGACAGATTACTTGGATGCCTTACACTGATATCATTTGGAATCTACCGGCATACTGCTGACAGGGAGGTTGCTATTGGATGGCGAAGGTCCCACCCATTTGCCACGGATAGTTGAGTGGCATTATCCAAATCGAGTACTTCGGCAATTTGGTTTCCAACAGAAAATACCACAAGGTCTCAGCGATCAAACCGCTTTACATGATATTGATAACATGCCACCTAGGATGAATTGGGTGGATAGGCACATAAACTGCATCAATTTGTGGGGTAGACGTCAGGCACGTATCATTTGGGGTGATCCTATAACGGAGAAGTTCCACTTTCATTCAGGATATTTGGAGTGGTTCCATAGACATACACGGAAATGGATTTCAGTGACGGGAGCTGCAATGAGTTCAACGGTTTGTGCAAACACTCTTAATTTTATTCATTAATTAGTTTTTCGTGATATAAGTTATTGGCATTTGTTAACTTTTGTTAACTTTTTAATATCCTTATCAGACTGATGGCATCGAATATGCACTGCATATAATGAAGGGGAATCGATCTCGTGAACAGTTAGATTACGTACAGAGTCTACTTGAGGTAATGCTACATGCCCAAAAGGAGGAGAGGCGGCTAGTAATATCTATGCCACCACCCCAACCACCGATTGCAGCGGGACCCGATGACTCGGATGAGGATGTCCCATCTGAGCCTGTTTAGCCGTTCACAAGGACCCCTCGAGCTCGTCCAGTTGGTCATGTCATCCCTCATACCGTGGAGTATCATACGACATATTTTGATGAAGGATTCAAGGAATATGCCGCCCCATTTACCGAGGGATCTACTTTTGCGTCTCCTAATTATCCACAACAGCAGACTCTATATACTTATTCGGCTTCATATGAGAATTTCCCTTCTTACACTCCGGGCCCTCTTACAGTAGGACATACATAGTCTGGCCATGACATATTTCCACAAGATATGCCTTCATCATCTACTCATCCTCCTCGTTGATATGAGCTTCGGTCTCCTGAGCATCGGAGATAACTTGATTGTGGAACAGGAGGTCATGTTAGAGGACGACATAGTCACTAGATGTAATTGTGATTGTTAACGAAATTTCGTGTTTTCCATGTCTCAGCACCTGTATTTTATGAATACTAATTATTTAGGTAATTTCAATATAATTTATTATTTAATTGATACTTTTATAAAAATTATAAATTAAATAAATTAGAAATCATAAAAAATTAGTATTCATAAAATTCTAGGAAAATGAACAAAAAATTAATGGGGAGAAAAATTTGAAAATCCACTAATTTTTAAAAGTTAATATTGCCATTCTCACATCTTTACGTTGCTGATTTTCGTTCAGACAAAATATTTTGGTGGTCGTGGGTTCAATTCCTAATTTCTTCACTTTATTTTATTTTTGTTTTTTTTTCTTTTTTTCCATCTTCATCTGAAAAAAAATGAGTAATTTAAAATAAAGTAAACTTTATAATTTATTATTTAATAGATAATATATTTTATGAATACTAATTAATTACATAATTCCAATATACTTTATTATCTAATTGATAATTTTATAAAAATTATAAATAAAATAAATGTTATAATTTATTAGTTACATAATAATTTTATTTTATGAATGCTAATGTTTTGCATTATTTCAATATTGAAAATTTTATAAAAATTAAAATCAGGCCCGGCTCAGTAACCCAATAAATTTTTTAATTAAATAATAAAGTATATTTAAATTATGTAATTAGTATTCATAAAATTCCAGGAAAATGAACAAAACCGTAATGTGGAGAAAAATCTGAAAATCCACTAATTTTTAAAAGTTAATTTTAATGATATGTAGTGCTTGTTTGTCTTTTTTTTTTTTCAAATTTACATAATTCAATTATAATTTATTTATTAAATTGATACTTTTATTCTTAATTATATATATAGGCCGCCGAGCGGCCCATTTTGGCCGTTGGGGCAGGCCGGCGCCAGGCTCGGCGGCCCAAATGCAGAGCCGGGTCGGCGCCCCACTCATCGGCCCCTGCTCGACATTTGGGCCGCCGAGTGGGGGCCTATTTGAGGGCATTGGGTGCCGCTTGGCGGCCCAAATGCCTAACGGCACCCAATGTGGTGTTTATTTTTTATATTAAATTGGTAGATATTTTTTTTAAAAATTTATTTTGGAAACTTGCCCCTCTATAGCTCCAAGCACTCGGCCTCGAGTCCCTCTTCAACCTGACCAACCAACCAGACCGATCCCAACTCCCTCTCCATCAAGCTCGCCCACCCCGTCCACAATTGCCTCCACGTCGAGCTCTAAGCCGTCTGCCATCCTCTCCCGAAGCTTCTCACCCGTGATGACTCCTCCATCTACCCCCACCTCACCGAGCAGACCCAATCCTCGCACGACGAGCAAGGAGGCGAGGCCGGCTCACTTACATTTTCGCTCTTAAAAATGAGAACTTTCCCACCCTATTCTGTTCTTTTCACCGCATGTCAAAACTCGAACACGCATTGACCGTGTGTTCGAGCGTGTCTGACTCATCGGATACCAACACTTGTCGAACACGCAAAAATGTCTCTAAAGAAGTGTCTCTACTACGTAGGTTGTTTCTCTATGGACACTTTGTGATGTAGAATAGCTGGCATGTGATTATCTTGACAAATTGGATTGCTCGAAGCCAGCGCAATTTTATTAGTAATTCCTATCTTGGGTCAAACGATCTTGGATCGCGCTCAAAATTGATCGGTTGAAGCAAAACAATCATCTGATTCAAAGTCACTGCTTTGCCATGAGATACGGTGGATTTTAGTATTTCAGAGTGGTTTAGACCACTTTTCGGCAGTTTTTCTATTTTGCTAGTTCTGAATTTTTGCATAATTCTCGAGACTTTGATTTGATGCCTTTTATATTAGATTAGATTTGGGTCGATTAATGTTATCTTTAGTATTTGCATTCCTTTTGAAGTCCTATCTATATATATGGACGTACTCTCTTTATAATATTCGGACTCATATCTATTGAATTTCAGATTTGCTTTGGAATTGATTTCCTGTCATCGCTTACCCCATGTCATTTGATATCAGAACGAGGTTTCTCCTTGTGACGATGACTAATAACGTGAATCGAAACACCTTCGCAGTTGAGGGCTATGAACCTGTTTCGTGTGAGGAATTTACTTAGTTCGTTAAGGAGAATCGGCAACTTGCTGAGGAAACTCGACGAACTCCGCATGACCACCAATGGACGATGCATGACTTGCTTGCCGCTATCCAACAGTTTTTTGCAAACCCCGACCAAACCCTAGTGTTCTTCTAGCTGAGCGAATTCCTGTTGCTCGTGACTCCGAAGTAGCTATGGAGCGCATTACAAATCCCTGACAAAGACGACAAGGCTATGTTGAGGAATCTAAAGTAGAAGATGAGGATGAATTCCAGTATGTCCCTATTCGTGGAAACTGTTAATATAGGGACATCTTGGACGAACCTATTCGTGGGGGTCGACAATGAGGATATCAACGAGAGCCCAAGTAGTATCAATTAAAGGTCGAACTTCCTACTTTCAATGGTAATTTAAATATTGAAGATTTGCTGGATTGGCTTTGGGAGGTCGGAAAATTCTTCGATGCCAATGAAATTAAGAGGATTGTAAAGTTAAGTTCGTGGCGTACAAATTGAAGGGTGGCGCCTCAGCCTGATGGGAACAGATACAACTTTCCTGACGCCGAAAAGGGAAAGCCCCTATCTGAACTTGAAATCGTACGAAAGAATTGTTGAAGGATCGGTTTCTTCCTCCGACTTTGAACAAGTTTTGTTCCAACAATTTCAGTCTTGCAAACAGGGGAGTCATACGGTTTAAGTCTACACGGAGGAATTCCTTATACTTTTAGCCCGCAATAAACAAATCGCCATGTATATCAACAGTCTTCGTTTAGACATTCAAGATTGTGTTTCGTTGCATCGTTTATATTCTATCGAGGATGCACAAGAGATGGCTAGTGAGGTGGAATTGCAATTGGAGCGAAATAATTACTCAAATAGATTAGGCAATTATAGTTCTCGAGGATAATTTGGTTGAGGAAAATCGCAGGAGGATGCTGAGTCCTCTAACTAGTAATTCAACAATGCAAATCGAAATTCGATGGGTAATGTTGATGCGCCCAAGCTTACTGAGGCCCTTGCGACAAAGGCTTGTGATGTTGCTTCGAATGCTTACGCCAAACTCTATCTAGGGAAATGCTTTAAATGTAATGAGCCTGAGCACCGTTCGAGCCTGATAATGAATTTTATAAAGAGGATTGGGGGGGGGGACGAAGAAGAGATAGTCGACAAAGAGGTCGAACATGTTAATTACGTGGTTAGATGCTTGCTGTTAGCCCCACGGAAGGAAGATTCGCAGCAAAATAATCTTTTCCGCACTCGTTGCACTGTCAGTGGAAAGGTCTGCAACGTCATCATTGATAGTGGGAGCTGAGAGAATATAGTATCGCAAGCACTTGTTGAACATCTCCAACTGAAGACTGAAGCTCATCTCTCACTCTATGCGATTGGCTGGATTCGTAAGGGACCAGAATTAAAGGTAACTCGGATTTGTCGTTTGCCTATTTCTATTGAAAAAAATGTACAAGGATACAATAATATGTGATGTCGTTGAGATGGATGCATGCCACGTTTTGTTGGGATGACCATCGCAATATGATGATGATGTTACTCATCGAGCGCGTGAGAATGTTTATTCGTTCATGTGGGAAAGTACGAAAATTACCCTTTGTCCCTTGGATAAAGCTGCTTGCGTTTCGTGACCCTCTCAAAAGCAGAACAAGGGTGGTGTGATTAGCATCCTGCTTAATGTTCGTAAGAAGAATGATATGTATTTAATTGTTGATGATGGGTCTAAGTAAGAAAACCATTATGATTCCAGAAGCCCTGCAACCTTTATTGAAGGCTTTATCTAGTATTATTATTAAAGACTTACCTGATGGACTACCACCATTGTGAGACATTCAGCATCAGATTGATTTCCTGCCTAGTGCTAGTCTATCTAATTTGCCACATTACCATATGGCCCCAAAGGAGAATCAGATATTCGGGGAGAAGGTGGAAGAACTTCTTTGAAAAGGGCTTTTACGAGAAAGCATGAGTCCTTGCACCGTTCCTGCTTTGCTTACACCGAAGAAAGATGGCAACATGCGGATGTATGTGGATAGTTGTGCGATAAATAAAATTATTGTGAGGTATCACTTCCCTATTCCTCGTTTGGATGATATGCTTGACAGATTATCTCGATCAAAGATCTTTTTGAATATCGATTTGCGAAGTGGATACTATCAGATTCGCATGAGGCTTGGGGATGAATGGAAGACGACATTCATAACTAGCGAAAAACTTTATGAGTACTTAGTCATGCCCTTTGGACTTACCAATGCTACTAACACTTTTATGCTTTTGATGACACGAGTCCTTAAACCTTTCATGGGCAAGTTTGTGGTGGTTTATTTCAATGATATAATTATCTCTAGCCTAGATGAACAACAGCATGTAGAACACCTTCGAGATGTTTTGCAGGTCTGAGAGGGAAATCAACTTTATATCAACCTGTCTAAATGCAGTTTCATGACGAATCAATTGCTTTTTTGGGATACATTGTTGGTGTAGATGGGCTTCGAGTTGATAAGGCAAAGGTTGCTGCCATTTGAGAGTGGCATACGCCCAAGACTGTTGAAGGAGTACAGAGTTTTCATGGGCTGGTAACATTCTATCGTAAGTTCATTCATAACTTTAGTACTATATTAGCACCCATAACAGAATGTTTAAAGAATGGACAGTTCAAGTGGGATGAAAAGGTTGATGCTAGTTTTGCCTCGATAAAGGAGAAATTATCTACTACTCATGTTCTTACTTTGTCAGATTTGGAGTAGGAATTGGTGCAGTCATCTCGCAGGAAGAAAACCAGTTGCTTATTTCAGCGAGAAGTTGAATGAAGTTCGACGTCGATGGTCTACTTATGAGCAGGAATTCTATGCTGTGGTTTGAGCTACTAAGCACTGGCAATCTTATCTTTATCAGCGTGAATTTATATTAAACACTAATCACCAAGAGCTCAAATACATCAAGGGCCAAAAATATTTTAATAAGATGCACGAGCGCTGTGTTTCTTTCTTGGAGTAATTTAATTTTGTGCTTTGACATAAGGTTGATCATCTGAATAAAGTGGCCGATGCTCTAAGTCGCGGAGCTGCTTTACTTGTTACCATGAAAAATGAAGTGGTGGGCTTTGAGATTTTATGCAACCTTTATGCTAAGGATGAAAATTTTCGAGACACTTGGGTAAAGTGTCAAGCTGCTAGTTCCGAAGGTGATATGATTATTCATTGTAATTTCTTATTTATGGCAACAGGTTATGCATTCTGCGTAGTTCCCCTCATCAGAAACTGATTCGGAAATTACATGGTGGAAGCCTTGGAGTACATCTAGGGCGTGATAAGTCCGTCGCCTCGGTGGAGGAGCATTATTTGTTGCCACAATTAAAGTAAAATGTTGGGTGTTTTGTGCAGAAGTGTACTGTCTGTCAAGTTGCAAAAGGGCATTCCCAAAATACTGGCCTTTATACGCCATTGCCAATTCCAACCGGACCTTAGGTGGACATATCCATGTATTTTGTCTTGGGAATACCACGCACACAACGAAGTATGGATTCTCTCTTTGGGGTAGTGGATAGATTTATGAAGATGTCGTACTTTATACCTTGTAAGAATACATTCTGTGACATTCTGATTTTCAATCAACTTCAGACTCTGTAATGAGAAGTTTATATATATCAAGCGATGTGTTTCAGTTGTATTCCGCTCAAATCTGATCAATTTGAGTAGGTTGACCAAAGGGGAAAGGCTAACGCGAGACGAGGTACATGGACCTAGGCGACTTGGATAAGAAATGATACTTTGACCATAAGTATTGTCGAGGGGATATTTAGAACCACCAAAAGTCTAATCTAAGAACGATCAAGGATTACCATACGAGTGTCGTACGATTGGAGCGCGGGTGATGCCGCTTAACCAAAGAATGATTTGCAAAATTATCCTAAATCGGACGGCGACGATCGAGACCATAGGGACTTGTGATAAACCCTCATAATTACATGACAACTAAAACCGCCACGAATTGACGAACCCTAAACGTGATGAGAATCACGGGATTGATACGCGTAATGTCTGCAAAAGCCGTCCGTCATTTCGGGATAGGCTGGAATCACGACTGATAAAGAAAACTATCGAAAACGAGTCCTGAAAAGTTTGAAATGAAAAATAAAGAATTCCAACGTCATTTGGATTGGCGGTTGGCCTATCGAATAATCCTGGAACGATAAAAACGACGTTCTGAACGTCGGGGATAAAATGACCATTTCGCCCCTCAAGCTTAGGACTTTGCCTTTATAATTGAAGAAGGGCAAATTGGATAATATGCCCTCCCTTGGCTGTCGAAAATGAGAAGTAAAAATGGCCATTGGATCTTCATTGGAAAAGCAAACGCCATGTATCACAAAATCAAGGGTTGTGGTCATTTCACACTTGTGGCCACCTACCATTCAAACACCATTGACCACAATTTGAATATAGCCTATCCTCTCTCTCTCCTCACCCTCATTCGGCCAGCCCATCCTCCTCAAGCCACCGAAATCTTCTTCTTCTTCTTCTTCCTCTTCAGTTTCTGTCGCCGCCAGACCAGACCCGACGCCGCTGTTCGCCGCCCACGACTGGCCCTTCCGGCCACCGACCGACCACCATAGTGAAGCTCCACGTCTTGCGGAACTCCTCCAATAAGAATCGCGGCATTTGGAGCACCGAGCTGTCCCGAGCAAGCGATTTCCCGAAAGCCGATAGAATCGGAACCAACTTGAGGTAGGTCTGGTTCTCAACCCTTTTGATGGCTGAAATCTTTGAGTCTTGAGCTCAAATTTCGTGGAGACTCAGTAGACATATATAAGATTCTATGGTAAAAATTGGGGATTTATTTGATAAGTTTTTGACCACGAACCAACCTTGTACATTTTGGATAGAATCTGCCTGGTGATCTAACCTTGGGCGTCCGGCAAGTTTCAACGAGTTTCTAGCGACCAACCGACTCCAAACAACCGGTGAGCCTCCCAAACCCTTAGTTAGACATTCTAAGACGTAGGATAATGTATAAAAGTAGGATTTGAAGTATATTAGGACCGGTTGGACCCGACATGCACAAAATCGAATGGAACAGATTCGGTGCCGGGCCCAAACCGAATCTGTGGAGGGCTGATTATGGATGCTTTGAGCTGCAAATTGATGATTATGATGTGATGAGGTGTCTAGGATTAAGTTATGGATAATTGGGATTGATGGATTGAGAAATTGGGTACGGAAATTTAACGAATTGGTTGAAATTCTAGGTTGCGCGACAAGTCCGGGTGTGGACCTTGGTTGGCCGAACCCTAGGTGATCTAAGAAGGAGAAATTTGTGCTGCCGAGCTAAGGTAAGAGAATTCCTAACCTTATGCTAGGAAGATAGGACTCGATTGGGTAAGTTGATGGTTGATTAGAATGATTTATGAGAGATTGCCAAATGGGATAATTTTGATACGTCCTAAGATGTTAAGGAATGATTGTGTGACATTGCCTATGCCTGCGTTGTTGCCATGTCTGTATATCATATGAATTGATTTGCATGCCACAGAATTTATGAAATATATTTGAATGCGCACTTGCCAGTGAGTGTGAAATTGAATTGAAAATCAAGGCATACGATATGATGTGGCATGAGCATGGCGTAGCGGGGCCCTACGGCTTGTCAGACGCGGGGCGGGAGGTTGAGACCCTGATGCGACGAGATCGTGGGGTGAAGTATGGTTAGGTGGCGCCCTGATGTGACAAAGTCGCGGGGTTGAGATAGCCATAGTCCTGATGCGAATTATTCGCTGGACGAAGTATGAGTTAATGAGCTTTTCCTGGAGATTCATCGGGACCTGATGCGTTTACGCGGGTCACAGATGACGATCTGATACATTTACACGGACCGAGCCTGAGGCGACTAGTTCGTGGGCTAGAGAATGAGACAAACGAAGTTTGATGGAAGTGGTGAAGTGACAGCCAGAGAGTACATGTGCATCTGAGTGTGACACGAGATCACAAATGCATGCCTGTCTTCTGTATGTTGTTTATTGAATTACGATTGTTATGCCTATGTGTTCATGAGTGTGGATCTGTTGAGGGATGCGATTACCTGAGTGGACTGTCAACCTGACCTAGGGTTAGGTTTTTCTTACTGAGATGTGTATCTCACCCCTTTGGGGAACCCTTCCTTTACAGATCCTAGGCCGTAGTTATGTAGCCCATTTGCTTCGGGGACCCAAAAGAAATGACGGCGTATTACGACGAGTTCCCGAATAGGCAGGGGAACGTATATGTGAGGAAATATACTGTCGTATGGGTGGATGAGGATAAGCCTAAGTGGAAGCTTCATAAATTCGAGGCGTGCCTCAAGAAGGAAGGGCATTCATAGATGGGGCCATTGAAGCCTCATGAAGTACCTCAGGGTGTCATTCTCGATTGGTGCCAGACTGTAGTGGAGTAGGATTGCCTGAAGGGTCAGTCATAAGGTCTAGGAAAGGACCAGAGCGGACACTGACCGTGGAGTTCACCGAGGAACAGGAGCAGGAGGAGGTCATAGTTTTTTAGGCGTCCGAGGGGGATCTAGCTGAGCTGTTGCAGGAGGCGACTATGGAGGACTCTGTGGAGGTTCCGTCCAGGACATTTTCTGAGTATGAGCCAATCGAGGACGCAGAGGAAACAGATGACTTCAACAGCACATCCTAGAAGTCTCCAATTGGTGGTCCAATTTTGATGATGACCTGTGACATTCTGATTTTCAGTCTATTTCAAACTCAGTAATGAGAAGCGAGCATCTAGAGATGGATTTCAGTTGTATCCCGCTCGAATCTGATCAATTCGAGTAGACTGACCAAAATAGAAAGGTTAACGCGAGACGAGGTACGTTGACTTGGGAAACTTGGATAGGAAATGCCGCTTTGATCATAAGGATTGTCGAGGGATATTTAGAGCCACAAAAAGGCCAATCCAAGAACGATTAAAGGATGCCTTGTGAGTGTCATACGATTGGAGCGCGGGTGATGCCGCTTAACCAACGTATGATTTGCAAAATTTTTCTAAATCGAACGGTGAAGATCGAGACCTTAGGAGCTAGTGATAGACCCTCACAATTACATAACAATCAAAATCACCACAAATTGACGAGCCCAAAACGTGATATGAATCATGGGGTCGATACGCGTAATGTCTGCGAAAGCCGCCCGTCGGCTCGGGATAGGCGGGAACCATGTTTGATAGACAAAACTATCAAAAATAAGCCTTGAAAGATTCGAAATGAAAAGTGAAGAATTTCAACGTCGTTTGGATTGGAAGTCGCCCTATCGAAGGTTTCCGGAACGAGAAAAACTACGTTCTGAACGTCGGGGGCCAAATGATCGTTTTACCCCTCAACCTTGAAGCTTTACCGATATAACTCAAGAAGGGCAAATTGGACATTATGCCCTCCCATGGCTGCAAAAAATCAATAGAAATTATGGGCCATTGGATCTTCATTGGAAAATCAATTGCCAAGTGTCAAGAGATCAAAAGTGGTGGTCATGTGCAACCTTTTTCAAACCTACCATTCAACCATTTGACCAACGCTTGTATATAAGATTTTCTTCTCTCTCTCCTCACCATTTTGACCGGCCATGCCCATCCCCATAGTCCACGACAGTCACTCTTTCTTCCTCTTCAATCTGCTATTCGCCGGACAGCTTCTGGACCTTCTATTCGCTGGCCACCACGGCCACTTTCGGCCACCCCTGGATGCCGGCCGGCCAGCCATCCAAACAAAGATCTATGTCTTTCCGACATTCTTCAATAAGAATCGAAGCATTTGGAGCACCGAGCAGTCCGGAGCAAGGATTCTACCGAGAATTGACGGAAACTGCTCCAATTTGAGGTAGGTTCGGTTCTCAGTCCCTTTGGTGGTCAAAATGTTGGAATCTATAGCTCAAATTGGTGGAGATTAAGCTGAGACATGTAGCAATCCGTGGTAAAAAGTTGGGCTCAATTTGATAAGTTTTTTACTACAAACCGACCTAGTACATTTCGCCCAGAGACTGACTTGGAGGAACCAGAGATCAGTTCTGAAGTCTCTATTCGATGCCCACGAGTGCCACTTCTGGCCACCAGCTTCTACTGGTCAACTACCACAACATAGATACACCTCTTGCTGACGTCCTCCAATTTGAATCAAGTCATTTGGAGTTTTGTGGAATTCGGGGCAAGCATTCTCCCACAGGTCGACAGAGCTAGAGCCAACCTGAGGTAGGTATGTTCCTCAGTCCATTTCAAGATCGAATTCTTGGATTTTAAAGCTCAAATTTGGTGGAGACTCGGTAGACATATGTAGAAATCTGTGGTAAAAATTGAGGATTTATTTGATAATTTTTTGACCATGAACCATCCATGTATATCTTGCCCAGAATTTACCGATTACTGACCAAGGAAGGATCCGACGACTTCAAAGGGTTTTCGGCAACCAATCAAGCTCAAATTTTCGGTGAGCCTCTTAAAACCCTAGATATACATGTTAAGAGGTGGTATAGCATTTAAATGATGGAATTGGAGTTGAATTGAGGCTAGTAGTTCACGGCATGCACAGAACCATGAGGAACCGATTTGGTTCTGTGTATGGCCGAACCTTGGAGGGCTGTTGGCATTGAATTTTGAGGTTCAAATTGATGATTAAGGCATGTTATAATGATGAGGATAATGCTATGGAGGCTTGGGGTTCATGGATGGTTGAATTGGATTGGAAATTGATGTAATTGGTTGGATTTGATTAGGTTGCATATTGAGTTCGGTCTTGGACAATTGTGGGCCGAAACTTTGAAGGCTAAAGAGGAGGAAATTGTGATGTTGCAACCAAGGTAAGGGAATTTTTAGCCCTTTGTTAAGACGATTGGACTCGATTGGGTAAGTCGAGGGCCAATTGGATCGGTTTGTAAGGAAATTCCCAAAGGTGATAGCTTGATGTGTCTTAAAATGTATATGATGAATGTATGTGACGTTGTCCAGGCTTAAGTGATTGCCCTATTTGTATGTCATTTGATTTGCCTGCATGCCACAGAATTTAAGAAATGTGTTCGTATTGGCACTTGCCACTAAGTGTGCCATTGAATTGAGAGTCAAAGCATAAGTCCTGATTGTGGCATGAGTATAGCATGACATGGCCCTGAGGCGTGTGAGACGCGGAGCCGAAGGTTAAGATCTTGATGCGACGAGGTCGCGGGTATGATAAGATGGCGCCTTGATGCGACGAAGTCGCGGGATTGAGATAGCCACAGTCTTGATGCGATCTAATCGCGGGACAGAATATGACCTCACAAACCTCGCCTGGAATTGAACCGAGACCTAATGCGTTTACGTGGGTCACCGATGACGGTCTGATTCGTTTACGCGGGCCCAGCCTGATGTGATCCAATCGCAGGCTAGAGTTGATGGATGTGGCGATGAGGCAGGCCGAGTATACATTTGCACACGAGTGTGGCACGAGATCATAAATGCATGCATGTCCTCTGTATGTTGTTGTGTATTGAATTACGATTGTTATGCCTGTGAGTGTTCATAAGTAGGGATTTGTTAGTGACGCGACTGCCTGAGTGGACGGTCGGCCTAACCTAGTATTAGGACCCACCTTATTGAGATTTATATCTCACTCCAGTGGGGGCTTACATTTTTCAAGTTCCAAGCGAAGGTAATAAGAACCTGCCAAAGAGTGGCATTTGAAGAGATAAAGTTGACCAATTGTGCCTTGAGATGGATTTGTTATTGTGATGTTGGGATTATACTTTTGTTTGATGAATTAGGAATTGAATTTTTGGTAAATGGGTTACAGAGACCTTGTTGTATATGTTAAGTCATCTATATGTTGCTGTAATTATATGACGGGAGATGGCATCGCTTTCGCGTGCGTATTTTGTAAATAATTGTAAGTTATTGGCCGTTGGATCCTGGAGCATTTATGAATGAACAACATGGACAGGGATGTTCGCACGCTACCCGGGTTCGGGGCGTGACATCCCCGTTCGATTTGGTATCAGAGTAAGGTCAGCTCGATCCAAGGTGATTGAGATTTGGAGTGATAAGGAGTGATGACTTGAGGATAGTTAGATATTGATGTCTATAAGACTAGGCATGGATTGTTGAGTTTCGAGGACGGTAGACTTGAACTTGTGTACACTTGAATGGTCCTGGAGTTGACTTGGATGGATGATCTTGAGTTAGATGGTGATTAAAGTTCAAGTGGAAGCAAGCTGTGATTGGAGAGTCACAAGCATGGATTTGAGGTAATAATTGTGCTTGAGGATAATAGGGAATTGCTTATGAATGAAGGGTCAATTGAGGTATATGGTTGCGATCTTGATTTGTCAATGACCCAACTGGTAGAGTACGAATTATAAAGAGACGACTAATATTAGTGGATTCAGGCTTGAATTGTATGACATTTTGATGGTTTAGCTATCGAGTGCTATTGACAGCCTTGGATGATATGAGTTGAGATGAATACGAGGAATACCTGAATCGAAAATTAGTTGTGATTGGATGCATGAGGAGTTGATTTGGATGTTGACTGGACTTGAGATAGAAAATGGTAGATAGGCAATTAATCTGCAAGGTGTGATGGTCATTGGTGGAATCAGAACACTTGATTGGATAGGAATTGATCTGAAGGCACTTTTGTTATGACAAGTGGTGAAGACAGTCATGCTGTGCTTGAGTTTGTGACTTTGAAATGAAAGTTGATGAGGGTACATGCAATGACTTATCTCTATTGGAATTGATAAACCATGGCTTGGTACGAGACGAGTTGATGAGATACCTACAAAATATGATGAAACATGATATGGGACATGTGAAACGGGGTTTTCTCCATCGATGTATGGTTTGGGACAACCTGCATCGGTCAGGTCTGATGAGGGCGGGGAGTGATCGCCGGGACAGAGAGGTCCGGACAAGGAGCAGCTCCTAGCAGGCTTCTAAGATGGCAGAGGCAGGAATGACCCAAGTCATAACTTGAAAGGGGAAGCCTAGGTATCAAATTGAGTCCAATTGTGGATAAGGAATGTGCGGCACGGATTGATTCTCATCGAGGATGATTGAAAGTAGCATGGCCTGTGTGATAGAACCTGTGAGAGGCATGGGTAAAGGCTTTGTGCATGGCAGTGGATGCCTTTGGAAAAAGAAAAAGTGATAGTTGTGATGAGCCTGTTAGGCATGTTTGATGATTAGTCTCGTGTGATTAACTTGGCCAAATTATAACTGAGAAGTTAAATGACGTATGGGTTTATACCCTTGGAACCAAGGCATGTTAAAATGAGACAATCTGTTGTGACTATGCTAGAGAGGCAGATGCCTTTAGGCCTAGAATATGAGCTTTTGATCCAATGAATCGCTGTCTTGAGTGATTGATTGACTATTGCCAAGTTGAGGCTGGCTGGAGGAAGGATTATAGACCAAGGATGATTTGAGATCCTTGAATATTCGGTAATTAGTTAGGAATTGCTTGAGAACCATTAGAGAGTTGTTTGGAAACCACTGATGGATGGTGAAAAATATTGAGATGAACAGCTTGAGGTTGATAGACTTGAGTAGACGAGTTGAGTCTTGGATTCCTTAAGGGAATCATAGTGGTTCAAGGGACATGGAAACCTGATGAGACTGAAGGACCAAGGTATGGTCGCTAGAGTAGCACTTGGTTTTTGTATGTGACATACGAAAAGATCCAAGGACCAAGATAGATCATGAGAACGTAATGAGTTTGAAAGACCAAGGTGTGGTCATAGAAGAGCGTTGGGCTCGAGGATATGTGGTATGATAAGATCCAAGAATTGAGATGGATCATGAAATTGAGAAACTATGGGAGATTTGAGTAACGAGTACTAAAAGAGGATGTGGCTCGATCGGTTGATCGTACGAGACTTAAGAGCTGAATAGGTTGTGAGGACTTTAAATGGAAATGGGAAAAATTGCTGATTAAGCAAGCTCGGAGAGGAGCTGCTATGATTCTCTAAATCACTGTGGTGGTGAATGCTTGTGCTGAAGAATTAAGTGACGGAAGTCACGAGAAAAGGACTCGGAGTAAGCCTTTTCGACATTGAATGTGTGGGTATGATCACTAGAGTTTGGAAAAGCTTGTAAGGTTATGTATAAGGCTAAAATTGATTGAGCCAGGCCGAGGGATGAGGTTCGAAATTGTTTCTTTCTGGATTGAGGATTTTGTGAGAAACCCTCAGAGGTTTGGGTGCCCTAAAGAAGGAAAATGATCCTGGCAGTACTAGCCTTACGAGGCTATTAAGGATTGGTGAAATGTCACAAGAGAAAGGATTTCCTCAGAGGCATGAGATTTGCCAAGACTATCTTTGTTGAGTTGATCGATGGGAAGTATTATTTTAGGGATTATTTGAGAGCAAGGATTATTTGGATCCTGGTACTATCGCAAGGATCGTAGAATGATCGACCGGTATGAGACAGAGTTCTTAAGGTCGTTTGAGCGTATGGTAAAGGTGGTCGGGGACCCTTGAATAAGATGAGTAAGTGCCTGAGTGGATTGGAACTTGAGAACCTTATGACTGGATGTTATTCCTGATTTTGAGGAATGGTGATAGTACTTAGTTAAGGAAGAGAATGATCAAAAGACTTATGAATAAGAGAACTCCCGCTCATGGATTACGAGCAAAGAGATATTCATTATGAATATGGAGCGTGCCTATGAAAATGGTTGATTGCTTGGGAGTAAGACACATGGTGAAAAAGGGAGTAGTAAGTCCTTTCTATGGTGAATAAGATCGAAGAAGGATTGGCATGCTAGATTGCCTGAAGTTAATGATTTCCTGGGATCGATTGATTGGGCTGAAATCATGAGAAATGAAATCATAAGTTGTTATTCCCTAAGGAATAGGGCATTGATCTTAAAGGGCGATTGGACCATGAAATAGTCACTGACGAAAGGAAAAGTGAACGGACTTGGTAGTCCCGAATGGTCGTGATTCTAGTAAGTGGTGTAGTAAATGAAAAGAGCGCTTAGAGAATACTCGCAAAGTGATTTGAAGTGATCGAATTGACCATTTGATAAGTGAATAGGTGGAGACCCAAGGATGAACAGATATTGTCACTGGAGGTGACTGAGTTATAGGAAAAGAGAACGTGAAAGCATGGTGGCACTTGAGTTCTGGAGTAAAGGCATCGCCATTAGCGCAGACTCCAAGATTGCCGTCCTATGGAATGAGAAGGACAATGCGAATTGAAAGTGAGAAAATGCCATGGAGTTACGAAGTTCCTTCCGTAGGGTAAGAGCCCTATTGTAAGAAAAAGGAAAACTCTAAATTGTCTCAGTATGAAGAAGGAGCGTCTGTACCGAAAAAGAAGACGCAGAACTTGAGCGACTCCTGGAAGTGAAATCGGAGAGACAGTCTTGAAGACAATGTTGAATTCCAGGATGATGTCGACGTTCAGTGGGACAAACGAAACTGAATTAGGTCGCCTTAGCGAGTTTGAAACTCAGAGGCTGACACTGATGCTTCTCGAAGAGAAGAGTGACAAGGATAAACGAAATGTCATGCGGTCATAGAGGAGACCTGTGACGACAGAGAGCCAAGGTCTGAGCTCTCAAGTGAAAAGTGTGATGAGTAGTAGAAAGAAGTTGATATCAGTCGGATAAAGTGCTCAAGGAATGATTGAGTGGATCGTTATCATCTCGAGAGGCGATAGTTGAACTCATGTAAAGAGCCATAGGAAACATGAAAGGTTTTTGGAGAGTGTCATATAGACTCTAGGAAAGTGTTTATTGCCTGCTAAATGTGAAGAGCGCAGGTTGTGAACCTGATGAAGTAAGATTCATGCATTGGAATAAGTGATAGATCCTTCGAGGATTGAAATGAGTGATGAATTAACTATAGTCGATGCGAGTTGCAGGAAGTTGAGGTTTACTAAGATTGGTGAATTGTTACAGACGGACCATTGGAAGATTCCCCACAAGAGCTATTTCATTAGTGAAATGGATTAAGGACGAGTCGTGACCCGAATGAGTGAATGAGCGTGAAAAGAGTTTTTGAGGACTCGAGTTAAGCTGATGAAATGGGTTAAATACAAGACGTAATGTGAAGGGAGGAACAG
Organism: Rhodomyrtus tomentosa; assembly: GCA_028455895.1. NCBI lineage: Eukaryota > Viridiplantae > Streptophyta > Magnoliopsida > Myrtales > Myrtaceae > Rhodomyrtus > Rhodomyrtus tomentosa. Next base: position 43,321,774 of record JAPCWY010000004.1, read on the forward strand.
ACGCGAATGGCACTTTCTAGGACTGGAGTCAAATGGATGCCTACGCTGGTAGTGGTGTTCCTGCTCGAATTCAAAAGAGTTGATAGAGTCTTATTGATGTGATGTGGAAAAGAAACTTGAGGAGTAACAAAACGATTTGAAAGGGGGATTGCATGTACACCATGGTGGTAAAGCTACGTGAATTGGCATGCTCAGAGCATGATTGAAACGGGTTTGTGAATGTCCTCGTAATAAAGTTGGGAGATGTTGTCTGAGTGGAAGAACGTTGAAGGCTACTCCTGCTACGAGAGTATGAGGTAGCAGTATCCCGAGGGGAATTGATTAAGAGGCAACGCTGATGTATAGAAATTGCTTGCAGATATAGGGGCGTCGCTCGTGCAAGAAAGATCTTGAAGTTATGTAAACTAAAGGAGGTTGAGAGTATGGACTGTATAAAGGGAGCTAAAGGCAAGGCATGTGGTACAAAGTGACCGCCCAAGTGTTATTATAGCGGTGTTCATATCGCTAAGGAAGGGTGAACTGTTTAACGGATGTTGACAAGTGAGAGTTGAGCATTGAGTAGTGGGCAATGAAGGGACAGATCTTCCCTCAAGTTGGAAGTTTGTTAATGGACTAGCGTGACGGCTACTGGAAACATCTAGCCTGAAGGCCAGAAGGAAATTGAGGTGTGCTACGGTTAAACACAAATACTGAACGGATTATAGGAATGGATAGGACTCTTGAGGCCTATGGATGGAAGTACGATTCAAAGGAGGAATTATAGTGACCTTGGGGTGGCACAAAGACGTGCCAAGATGCATATATATATATATATATCGGTGATGAGGTTGAAGGTTGAAATTGTCTATCTTGTGGTCGAGTACTAGACGTGTCGATGGAAGGGAAGGACATGACGGGGAAAGTTGAAGGATCACTTTGATCCAAGGGAATTGTCGGACGGAGTTGAGAATGGATTGCTATGGAAGCAACCATGTAAATGTTTAAGGAATCGAGAAGGTCATAACTCGATTTGATTAATGGAGGACAAATTGATAAAGCCTTGGAACCTCTGTTGGCGTGAAAGGAAATTCGAAAGGAGTGATACGCTAAATGGTGTGGACAGAAATAGTGCATACTAGCGAGGGTTCGATAAGGATGGTTATGGATAAATGAAAGAGTTAGAGTAAACGCTCGAGAAAGAACTGCTGGCCAATGATGTAAGTGCCAAAAGAGAATGGAGGAAAGCAAATCAGATTGAAGGCAAAAAGGAATCCTAGAGGAGGAAAATTTTGAATTGGAAAGGACGAACAAGATCGTCAAGCCATGGAAAGGAGTATCCAGAAAAGTGAGGATGCGACGAGATGCCTAAACCCGCGAAGGATTGGATGAATTAGAAAGATTGCAAATTTCGAGAACAAAATTTTCTTAAGGAGGAAGAATTGTGACATTCTGATTTCTAGTCTATTTTAGGCTTAGTAATGAGAAGCGAGTATCTAGAGATGGATTTCAGTCGTATCTCACTCGAACCTGATCAATTCGAGTAGACTAACCAAAAGGGAAAGGCTAACGCGAGACGAGGTACGTGGACCTAGGGAACTTGGATAAGAAATGCCTCTTTGATCATAAAGATTGTCGAGGGGATATTTAGAGCCACAAAAAGGCCGATTTAAGAACGATTAAGGGATACATTGCAAGTGCCATACGATTGGAGCACGGGTGATGCCGCTTAACCAACGTATGATTTGCAAAATTTTCCTAAATCAGACGGTGAAGATCGAGACCTTAGGAGCTAGTGATAGACCCTCACAATTACATGACAACCAAAGCCGGCACAAATTGACGAGCCCAAAACGTGATATGAATCACGGGATCGATACGCGTAATGTCTGCGAAAGCCGCCCGTCGGCTCGGGATAGGCGGGAACCACGTCTAATAGAGAAAACTATCAGAAATGAGCCTTGAAAGATTTGAAATGAAAAATCAAGAATTTCAACGTTATTTAGATTGGTCGTTGCCCTATCGAAGGTTTCCGGAACGAGAAAAAACGACGTTCTGAACGTCGGGAAAAAAATGACCGTTTTGCCCCTCAACCTTGAAGCTTTGCCTATATAACTCAAGAAGGGAAAATTGGACATTATGCCCTCCCATGGCTGCCGAAAATCAAGAGAAATTATGGGCCATTGGATCTTCATTGGAAAAGCAATTGATAAGTGTCAAGAGATCAAAGGTGGTGGTCATGTCCAACCTTTTTCAAACCTACCATTCAACCATTTGACCAAGGCTTGTATATAAGATTTTCTTCTCTCTCTCCTCACCATTTTGACTGGCCATTCCCATCCCCATAACCCACGACATCCACTCCTTCTTCCTCTTCAATCTGCTATTCGTTGGACAGCTTCTGGACCTCCCGTTCGCCGGCCGCCACGGCCACTTTCGACCACCCCTGGACACCGGTCAGCCACCCAAATAAAGATCTATGTCTTGCCGACATTCTCCAACAAGAATCAGAGCATTTGGAGCACCGAGAAGTTCGGAGAAAGGATTCTCCAGAGAGTCGACGAAAACTGCTCCAATTTGAGGTAGGTTCGGTTCCCTTTGGTGGTCGAAATGTTGGAAGCTATAGCTCAAATTTTGTGGAAACTAAGTTGAGACGTGTAGAAATCTGTGGTAAAATGTTGGACTCAATTTGATAAGTTTTTGACCATGAACCGACCTTGTACATTTCGCCCAGAAACTGACTTGGAGGAACCAGCGATCAGTTCTGGAGTCTCTGTTTGGTGCTCACGAGGGCCACTTCCGGCCATTAGCTGCTGCCGACCGACCACCACAGCATAAATCTTCCTCTTGCCGACGCCCTCCAACTTGAATCAAGTCATTTGGAGCTTTGTGAAATTCGGGGCAATCATTCTCCTACAGGCCAACAGAATTGGAGCCAACCTGAGGTAGGTATGTTCCTCAGTCCATTTCAAGGTCGAATTCTTAGAGTTTAAAGCTCAATTGGTGAAACTCAGTAGACATGTGTAGTAATCTGTGGTAAAAATTGAGAATTTATTTGATAAGTTTTTGACCATGAACCACCCATGTATATCTTGCCCAGAATCTGCTGGTTACTAACCAAGGAAGGATCCAGAGACTTCAAAGGGTTTCCGGCAACCAATCAAGCTCAAATTTTCAGTGAACCTCCTAAAACCCTAGATAGACATGTTAAGAGGTGGTATAGCATTTAAATGATGGAATTAGAGTTGAATTGAGGCTGGTAGTTCACGGCATGCACATAACCGTGAGGAACCGATTTGGTTCTGTGCATGGCCGAACCTTGGAGGGCTGTTGGCATTGAATTTTGAGGTTCAAATTGATGATTAAGGCATGTTATAATGATGAGGATAATGCTATGGAGGCTTGGGGTTCATGGATGGTTGAATTGGATTGGAAATTGATGTAATTGGTTAGATTTGATTAGGTTGCACATTGAGTTTGGTCTTGGACCATTGGAGGTCGAAACTTTGGAGGCTCAAGAGGAGGAAATTGTGATGTTGCAACCAAGGTAAGGGAATTCCTAACCCTTTGTTAAGACGATTGGACTCGATTGAGTAAGTCGAGGGCCAATTGGATCGGTTTGTAAGGAAATTCTCAAAGGTGATAGCTTGATGTGTCTTAAGATGTATATGATGAATGTATGTGACGTTGTCTAGGCTTGAGTGATTGCCCTATTTGCATGCCATTTGATTTGCCTGCATGCCATAGAATTTAAGAAATGTGTTTAAATTGGCACTTGCCACAAAGTGTGCCATTGAATTGAGAGTCAAAGCATAAGTCCTGATTGTGGCATGAGCATAGCATGACATGGCCCTGAGGCGTGTGAGACGCGAGGCAGAAAGTTAAGACCCTGATGCAACGAGATTACAAGGTGAAGTATGATAAGATGGCGCCTTGATGAGACGAAGTCGTGAGGTTGAGATAGCCATAGTTCTGATGCGATCTAATCGCAGAACAGAGTATGAGCTCATAAACCTTGCCTGGAATTGAACCGGGACCTGATGCGTTTACGCGGATCACCGATGACAGTCTAATATTTTTACGCGGGCCGAACCTGATGGGATCTAATTGCGGGCTAGAGAATGAGGCAGGCAAGAGTTGATGGATGTGGTGATGAGGCTGGCCGAGTATACATTTGCACATGAGTGTGGCACGATATCATAAATGCATGCTTGTCCTCTATATGTTGTTGTGTATTGAATTGCGATTGTTATGTCTGTGGGTGTTCATAAGTTGGGATCTGTTGAGTGACGCGACTGCCTGAGTAGACGGTAGGCCTAATCTAGAGTTAGGACTCACCTTACTGAGATTTATATCTCACCCCAGTGTGGGCTTACATTTTTCAGGTTCCATGCGAAAGTAATAAGAACCTGCCAAGGAGTGACATTTGAAGAGATAGAGTTGACCAATTGTACCTTGGGATGGATTTGTTATTGTGATGTTGGGATTATACTTCTGTTTGATGAATTAGGAATTGAATTTTTGGTAAATGGGTTACAGAGGTCTTGTCGTATATGTCCTAAGTCATCTGTACATTGTTGTAATCATAACGGGAGATGGCATCGCTTTCGCTTGCGCATTTTGTAAAGAATTGTAAGTTATTGGCCGTTGGATCCTAGAGCATTTATGAATGAACGGCATAGACAGGAATGTTCGCGAGCTCCTCGAGTTTGGGGCGTGACATGACCTGACCTGGTTCCGATTGGCTTGACAGATGATTCATTTTGTTATGCTTACCCGTCACCTTTTTGTTAGCGGATTGTAGTAGTCGGGGTACTCTCCGGTCCATTCCTAGAACCGGCAATAAACCCCTCAACTTGCTCTAAAAAAAAAAAAATCTAAGTTGTCAACCCTACCTGGATTGTAGAGAGCAACAACAGGTCCTGTGGTGTTGGACCAAGATCCATAGAAATCATAGGCCATCGCATTGATCCAATCCAAGCTCTTTGCCATGGTGGCTGCCGGATAAACCGTGCTCGACCAAGGCGACGTGTAATGCGGCGTGTAATAAACCGCCGCCGACAAAAGCAAAGCGTCCTTGCTCGAGCTGTTCGCCTCAGCCACCACCGCAGCCCGCCACTCCTGGAGGAGCAACCCCAAATTGGTCATGTTCACGTCGGTATCCGGGTATTCCCAATCAAGATCGAGGCCATGGAAGCCGTTGGAGCGAGCTAGGGCTATGGAGGAATCGATGAAAGTCTTCCGGGAGCTCAGCTGGTTTGCCATGGATGCAAAGTCATCCGCGATCGAGGGGGGATCTACGCTGCCGATGGACAGGAGGGTCACGACCGACGGGTTTTTCTTCTGGACGTCGCTAGTGAAGGCCGCGAAAGACTGAGTATTGGACGGCGATATGACTACCTGGTTTGTCGATGCATTGAGGCCGGCGAACGCGTAGTAGAGATGAGTGAAGAGAGTCGAATCGATGTCAGAGGCGGTGATGCCGCTGCCCGGGAACCAATAGCCTCCTCTGACGTCCAGGGACGAGTTGATTTGGAGGAGAGAGAGAAATGAGAAGAAGAGAAACAACAGGACATGACTATCGTTGGAAGCCATTTATGATGAGTTACATGGAGGCGGTTGAACATGTTAGAGCAGGTTTTTATACCAGATTTATCGGAACATTCAGTTTTGTGAAATGCGGATAATGGTCGTGTCTAAGAATTCCATTTCAAAAAATAAATTGGAAGACTCGTCCATTGACTTCCTCTTCTGAAAATCCCTTTTTTTACGGAACAAGCATTGCCATATCCATATGCGTGTGACTGTGGGCCCCACGTGAGATATTTTCGCAATCCAAGGATCGAGATGAAGTGATCCGGGAAACGACAGTCAATTTCGTCGGCTGTGTTGCGTGCGGAACGAGTCAATCAAACGTCCTTCACGCGCTAAAAGGAGGTGGGAGCCGTAGGATGCAGCAATCCATAGGGGTAATAGCTAAAATGGTCGGACAAGATTCGGGGATGCTGAAGTCCTCTGCTCCGTACGGTCGTCGGCTCACCCAAAGCTGTTTCGTGAAAACCTCGCGATTTTTATTTTTTCTTGTCGAAATCTTATGATATCTTCGGCACGTCTAAACTGTCACTCCAAAAAAAGAAAGTTGGGGTTGGGGATTAATTACGGCATATCACGGATACATGAATTTCTAGTCGTGTAATGTAAGTAATGACCGGTGTGTTTGGCTTCTTTTTCTGTATTCATTATTATTAATTTTTTATATAAATTTCTATTTTGGAGGAAAATGAAATTTGTCATTGCCATGGAAGTGGTGAATAATATTTTTAGTGTAAATTCAATCTAGGATTATTTCATTATTAAATAATAAATTAAAATCAATTCAGAAGAAAAAATATCAGAAGGAAAAAAACCACCGAACGATTAAAACCGTCTCCCTCACTATACCTCTAAACACTCGGCCCCGAGCACCTCTTCAACCTCACCAACCAACAAGACCGATCTCAACTCCCTCTCCATGAAGCTCGCCCACCTCGTCCATAACCGCGCCACGTCGAGCTCCATGTCGTCCACCATCCTCTCCTCAAGATTCTCACCCCTCAAGATTCTCACCCATGACGACTCCTCCATGTACCCCCACCTCACCGAGCAAACCCAATCCTCCCACGACGAGCAAGGAGGCGAGCTGAGGCGAGCCCGGCGAGCCGCTGGGTGATTTAGGCCTTTCTTATTTTGACTTCACTTACAATTTCAACCTTAAAAATGTGAACTATCCTACCCTATTCAGTTCTTTTCACCGCATTTGAAAGCTCGGACGCATGTTGATCATGTGTCCGAGCTTGTCTAGTGCATTGGACACCGACACGTGTCGGACACGTAAAAATGTCTCTGGAGAAGTGTCTTTGCTACATAGGTTGTTTTTCTATAGAGACTTTGGTAGAGTCTAGGCTCCGTTTTTTTTTATTATTATTATTATTTAGGTTTAGGTTTCTTCTTTTTTTTGCGAAAATGGGTTATTTTTGGAAAATATTTTTCGGAAAGTCAATTTTCAAGAAAATAACTATATTTTTTATGTTGGGGTGAAATATGAAAAAGACTCGGAAAATATTTTTCTGTTGTTTGGTAGGATTTAATTTTCCTCCATCCACTCAATCTAATTTTTATTATTATTTAATTTTGAAAAAAATTTAATGCTTTAGTTATTTATCTTTATCATTTTTTGTATTTTTTATGTTTTTCTTCTTTCTTTTTTGTACCGTTTTCCGCCCATCGCCAGCCTCACCTGGCCTCACTCAAGGTCAGTGACTATTCACCTAGTCTCGATCAAGGTCGATCGTCGGTTGTGGCCGCCGGCCAACAATCGGCCGAACGAGGGAGAGAAAGGGAAAATAAAAAAATAAAAATTATAAAAAAAGTTTTTTAAAAAAAAATTATGAATGGCTGGCTGGCTGGCTAGGCGGCTCCGTTACACGCGCGGGGCCTATATAAAGTGAAGGGACGAGAAACAGCACCGAGGCTCACGGGAGACTCTTCGTGTGTTGACCTTGACCTTGCCCTTCACATTCACATCAAACCATATTCAAATTCAACACGTCTTCCTTTTGTCACTTTCGTTTTTGGTTGGACTCGGTTTGGACACATCAGCCTGAGGGAAACTTCGGAAGAAGACGAGGGAAACCTCCTTTCTAATAATTTTTTTTATTTAACTTAAAATTTTTATTTTTATTTTTATTTTTTCTCTTTTCTTTTTATTTTTATGCTTTTATTTTTTTCTATTACTTTTTTCTGCCCGTCACCAGCCTTGCCTGGCATTGCTCGAGGTTGGCGACTATTTGCCTAACCTCGATCAAGGCTGGACGAAAGAGAAGAAGGGCAAATAAAAAAATGAAAATAATACAAAAAATAAAATAAAAAATAAAAAATGAAAAGAAAGTAAAAAATAATTAAAATAAAAAATATGTGAAATAAAGGAGGAAAAAAAGATGAAGAAAATGTAAACTCTTCTCAAAAAGAGAAAAACATTTTCCCACTTTTGAAGGAGGTTTTTCCATGGAGGGGAAATGTTTCTGGACTAGTTTATTTTTTGTGAACCAAATGTCAAGAAATCTAAAAAATATCTTCTGAAAAGTTATTTTTTGTAAAACAAACGGAACCTAAGGAGCATATTCTTTTTCAAACCTTCTCTCTATATCTTTTTTTCTTTGGGTTAGTACCACCAAAAACCTCAAACTGGTACACCTATGACAATTTTATCCCAAATTATTTTTTTCACCCAAAAAAATCTCAAACTAGTACATATGTAATAAATTTTCCCCAAACTGATACTGCCGTGACAAATTTACCCTCTGTTAGTTTTCGCTAAATTTTATTGTCAAATTGCTAAGTTGGTTGACACGTAACTATTGTCGGGTGTACATGTTACCCTATATTTGTTATAGATGTATCAATTTGAAATTTTCCTTAGCATTAACTCAATTTAACTGAAATTAACATAAGGTAAATTTGTCATATGTGTGCCAATTTAGGATTTTATGATAAAAAAAAATAGATTGGGGTAAATTTATCACAGCTATACCAGTTTAGAGTTTTTGGTGATTAAAAAAATAGTTTGGAGTAAATTTGTCACAAGTGCACCTATTTGAAATTTTTGGTGGTCAAAAAAAGAATTTGGGATAAATTTGTCATAGGTGTACCAGTTTGAGATTTTTCACGGTACGAATCCTTTTTGCTTCTTATCTAATATGTGTCTTTTATGAAAGACCGCAAATGAACCTTTTCTTTACTTATGTAAAGACCATTGACATGGAACGTTGTGTCCATAGTAAAATTAATTAGAAGTGTACTTTCCTAAATAAACTTATGTGTAAGGGCACTGGAAAGTTTTAAAGCTTGTTATTAAAGTTCAATTAAGTCATAAAACTTACAAAATATGTAATCAAGTCTTGAGACTTCTCAAATTGGCTAATCAAGTCACTGTTAAATCCGTCTAACTTGACTAATGAAAATGCTGAAGTAATTTTTTTAAAACTTTGTCTTTCCAACATAGTCATGGCATGGCTAAAACACCGAAACACAAGGCTAATACATCATTGTTTTGGTCCAAATCTAAGTTGTTAATGCAAAATTAATCTAAATTTTTTTAAGACATAATAAGAACCAGCCCATCGCCTGTTTTCAGAAACTTTATTTAAAATTTAACTATTTTAATACAATGTTAGGTACTAAATATTGTATTGCTATGATGCTGGGTGAGGCTAACATGTAGAGAGCCACAACACCATGCTCAATACAATTCTTAACTACTTAACTGTTTTAGTCCATGTGACGAGTTGTCGATATACCGCATGTATATAAAGTCTCACTTGTCATTAAACACTTGCCACATTACATAGATGTTAGGGCTAATAATTCTCAACACAACTTACTGCTAGATACTCGCTTGTAATTAAATTGGTTCTCATTTAGCATAAATGAACGGGATGACATGAGAAGAATTGTCTTATGCAATTGATTCACTTAAGCTATTTAGACATTAATTGACACATTTAAACTCCTTTATGACACGACAAAATTATGTCTTCTGCAGGTTGACCCACTTGACCCTTTTATACACGAATCGACATGTATAAATTCACATAAATATGAATCACTGCGTAGGCACTCACCAGGGGCCAACGAGGGCTTGCGAGCCCTCGCCAGCAGCTAGTGAGGGTCCCCAACCAAATGAAAGGAAAAAAATTTTAAAATAAAAATTTAATTTTAAATAATTAAAAAAGTTCAAAGTCAGCACTGAACACGTCACATAGGATGACTAGTGTTTACGTTAGCTATCTCTGGGAAAAATTGACCGAATAGATTTAATTGGCGTAAATGCAAAAAGTTTAGAAGTAAACTTGCATAATTAAAAGGTCTAGGAGTGAATTAGCACCAATATAATAGATTTAAGAATTTTTTGGAGGCAAAAGTATATTTTTAGTACTAAAAGTTGTGTACGATGATCATTTCAATGCCAAAAGTTTCAAATGGATCACTTTAGTGCCAAGTTTTTTGAAAAATAAATAGTTTAATGCTAAGTCTGATTTGATCCGTTGAAACGCTGACATGGCCTTATTTTATGAATAAAAGAAGTCAATGTAGCCGTCGAAGAGTCCAATCAGTAATACAAAGCCTTTATTGTTGGATCTAGCAATACCACCTAGATGGGGGGTGAATAGGTGCTTGTAAGTCTAACTAAAATTTATTGCGAAATTAATCAATTTCAATCCATGAACATGAACAATAACAGTATAATAACGTGCAAATAATCTAAACACAGAAATAAAAGTTTATAGTAGAGAATAGTGCAGGCTGAGTTTATAGTTGTTCGGCTTGTCAAGCCTATGTCGACTCTTCCATGATAACAGCCGATTGGCTGGATTTCACTAGAAGGATTCGATAAATGTTACAAGTGATAATGAGCACTCAATTTCTTTTACAAATCCTCACAGTGAAAGAAATTGAGAACTCTCAGAATAAATTTGTAAATTTGAACAACTCTGGCACTTTTGAATTTCTAGTTCTTGACTTCGTCGCATGTCACCATGATTATTCTTTTATACTCATTTGTCTCCAAGCTAGTCGTTGGATAATCAATCAAAGGATCGCTCTTCATTCTTTGATTAGATGTCATCAATCATGATTGAACAAGATCGTATTTGAGAAGACACGATAACAGTTGAAGTGGAATCTAAACCCTTCAGATTTAGTCACCCATGCAACCAAATCTTTAGTTTCCAAAAGTATAGAAGATTCAAATAAGTAACAAAATTTATTCTTGGAAGATAATATCTAATCATAAATTTCCTCCTGATTTGATTGAAGAAATATCTTGTCAATCAAATATCACAAACTTCCATAAAAGAATTTATCTTAATTGGAAACCTGTCATTCATGGGTCTTCAAAATCTTTTTGTTGACAAACGTTGAATCTGAACAGTGTTTAGAAGGAGTCTTCAGAACAAAGACTTTCTGAATCTGAACAGATAATTTTGAATGGTAATATGGAGCTTTAATAAAGTATTTCTGACACATCATATAGCTCTTTAGACGAATAAGCATTCAAATGAGAAATTATGTTCCATCTGATCTTCAGAGGCAACTTCATCTACATGTCTTCAGAAGCAACTCCGTATGAACGTCTTTAAAAGCAACCATATGAATACTCCTTCTCGAGTCTTAATGCCAGAAAGGGAACAATACAAACTTCTGTTTACACATTCATCCTACAATAAAAACATTACAAACATTACATAGATTCTTATTAGAATGTAGATAGTTTTGTCAGAATCAAAATATTCATGGAGAAGATTTCCACGACAATCTTCCCATTTTTTATGATGACAAAACTTATCTAATATCAAAATGATTGTTATAAGAAAAATTTGACTGGAAGAAAATTTGAATATAAGCATAGAGAGATTTCACAAGTGTATAAAGAATTGAATACAATGTGAATCTTTAGTAGATATAGAGTGTAGGAATATCACCATAATGTCTTGATTAACATTTTCAGACTGACTTTTTCGTTGCATCATGCAAACAACATAGAAATAGAGGCTTCTCTCTTCCTTTTTGTCATCAACAATAAGCAGAAAATGAAACTCGTGACATTGATATATCATCCCATAATAAAAACTGGATAAAAAGTGTTAGAAAGACTTTGTTCAAAACAAATGGAAAACATAAAAAAAAAAAAAAAAACAAGGACTGTTTGAAAGTTCAACATTAAATAGATGGTGGCGGAGGTGATTTGGAAGAAGAGGAAATATCTCCATGCTCTTTATCAATCTCCTTCGTGAAATCCTTGATGTAGTCTACTCCTATTTTTAGTACATAATCTCAAATAGCTTGAAGATGTGGAAATTCATTGACATTCTTCTCATCACGAATCAGAGTGTATGTCTGCATACTTGCCATTTCAACACAAAACATCCTGTCATAAAGATCAAGAGATTTCTCAAGGTTATCTATTTTTTGTGTGAAACCCTTCATCTGGTTATCTATCTTTTGTTCGAAACACTTCATCGTCTACTTAATCATTCTTTCCATTGTGTCCATTCTTTGAACTACGAGCTGTTGGAGGTGCTCCATCTGCTTCTGAACTCCAACCTGAAATGCTTTTGTTTCCAGGAGCTCTGCAATGAAAGTATTTAGAGTTTCAATAGGATCCATCTTCTTGGTTGGAGTGGCAGTTGATGCTCTTTCTTTTTCGCAGATTCTAGCACTTTTCTCAGCCTTTTCTCTCCCTCAGTTTGAGGCTGTTCTTCTGAGTGCTTCAAGGCGGGTTCAGAGACTTCAATCTCCTCTATGGTGACATCAGAATCTGTCAATGTTTGCTCCCCCTGAGCAATAACTTCCTTTCTTTTTGCCTACTCTCCTACAACAATTTCTTTTGCTACACCAATATCCATTTTTCCATTTGACTTGCTCCTTTTGAGCAATTGTCTCAATCTAAACTGGAGGTACAACCTGTCTCTGAACATGAATCAAGACTGATGGTGAACTTTGATTCTCCTTTTGAATCAGTTCATGTGTTGAGTAAATATTTCATTGGCAGTTTCATCTGCTTATGCTATTTGTTCATCTTCAACAAGTTGAGCTTCCCATAGCTCATCTTTCACATAAAATTTGACAACTGTCTCACATATCTTCGCTCCATCTCTTCTCTTTCAGTGGACTATGTAGTCCACATTTAGATGTATTCTTCCTGTGCAATCTCAACTTCTTTCTCTGCTTTTTCTGTCTCTTGAGTCTAATCAAGGCCTTCTTCTTTGTCATCAGGGTCCTGCTCATGTTGACTCATAGCTTTTCCGGTTGTTTCTTCTATATCTTCTTCACTTGCAGAAGGAAATGAAACTGCAACTTCTGAGTCTGATATCTCAGTATCACCATCTTTTTCTGAAACATCCTCGTCATTTGAGGTTTCCACTAGCCTTCATTTGATGGCCATGGTCTTTTTTTCTCTTAGGGGGTCTTTATTCTGTTCTTTCTTCATGCTCTACATGAACTACTTTCAAGTCCCTATTTTTCCACGCACTTATAGTCATCTTAAACCTATTTTATTGAGCATTGACTCTCCAGCAATCATCATCTGATCTTCATTCTTTGTAAAGACTGTAGGGATCTTGATTTTGAGAAAACTCAGAATCCTAAAAATCAATCCTACATAAGGGAGTTGTCCCTTAGTCTTCTGAACTGTCATGTACAGGTGAAGCAGGACAGTGTGTGCAAATGATATCTTCTTTCCTTTCAACATGCCCCATATCAATCTTGCTTCATACTTTGAAATGTCAGTCTGTAAAGCTGCTTTGGGTCTTAAGCTTTCAATGGCAACTTTGTGCATAACAGTATGTTTCAGTGAAAAGTCATTATAAGCTATGTGAGCTTTTGATTCTCTCGAAAAACTTTCCTTCCTAGTAAGGAAACAATATGTTTCCTCAGACGAAACATCCAAAGTTGTGAAGTCCATCTTATCAACACCGATTAAGAAAGCAAAATCGTTGACATGCACATGATATTACTGTCCACCAACAGTAAAGAAGAAAAAGTTCAAGTTTCGAAAATGAATGTTGGAATAAAAAGAAATAGCTACATCAGGAAAGACATTTCTTCTATGGATTGCAAAATCTTCCAGTTTGATTTGTTTAAGATGTTTACGAATAGGAATCCCAACCCTGTCAAGATACTTCAAATCAAATACTCTGTGAGATATGACAGCTCTTTGCATCAGAAGCTCAAATCTTTCTTTGTGTTTTTCATTGAGAAATAGGGAATCCTGAAAACTCTTGTCTACAATGAAATCTATGACCTTTTTAAATTCAATCATCATTAGCCTTATCTTTAAAGACACTTGCACTTTCTCCACTTTATCTCCACACATTTAGTAAGAGTCCTTTTAGGAGTTGACACACTTGTGCTCACAACTTTCTCTCAACCCTAATGAGAAACAGATTCAGAGAATTGTACAGTAATAGGTTTAACACATTACGCTGTCAAATTTGCGAACTCTAGAATTTTAATCTCACTAGCAAACTTGGAATATCTAGCAACCATTTACGGTTTCTCCATTTCCTTCAACTGCCTTAATGCTATCATAAAGAGATTTAACAACAAAAGTAATAGCCTCTTTTTCTTTAAATTTAGAGACAGACAAACCTTTTTCTCTTCGAAGAGCTTCTCTTTGCTCATCAAGTTCAGAATCTAAACCTTCAATAATGTATCTCGAGAAAGGAGTCTTTTTTATGCACAAGTAGGCTTCCTTGAAGCAGAGGCTGATTTTGGAGCCATTTGGATGAGAAAGTTCGAAACTTTGGAAGAAAAAAGGGTAAGCAATGCAAAACTTGAGAGCGAAAGAGATTTTGAGAGAAGTTTAGGGTTCGTAAGATGTGTAAGAAATTTTTTAGAAATTTATAAGCAAAGGTGACAGTTCATAGTTTTATATATAAAAAAACTGTAAAACGGTTATTTTTAGAAAGAAAATAAATTTTGAATATCCCAAATAGGAGAATATACTTTTAATAAATCAATCAGATTAATCAAATATAATTTACAGAATTTAATGAAACTTCCCTTAAAATTTTTTTATGATAAAGAACTGACCTTTGATCAGTGTACTTGTCTTTTTAAACCTTCCTTCTTCTGAATGTTTGCTTCTAATCGTTACCTTCTATGTTCCTTCTGAACGTTTCCTTCTGAGCATTCCTTCTGATAGTTCCTTCTAAACAGTTCCTTCTGAATGTTTCTTTTTGAGCAGTTCTTTCTGAACGGTTCTTCTGAATAGTTCCTTCTAAACATGTTCTAAAAACATACTCAAAATAAATGATTAGTAATAGCAAATTCGTTTCTAATAAAATTGAAGGTTTATTTATCCAAGGGTTTAGTAAATATATTCTTCATATCAACATATTAAATATGAACATCACCATTCTGAATATGGTCACGTATGAAATGATGTTTGATCTCTCTTGAATGTAGAATGAGATTATTGGTAAGATTTGTATTATCACATTTGATCTCCATATTTGTATTTTCAACACCATAATCTATTAGTTGTTGCTTTAACCAAAGAATCTGAGCACAACAACTTTCAAGAGATACATATTCTGCTTCAACTGTACTGAGTGCAACTGTGCTGTGCTTCTTGAAATATCATGATATGAACATATTTCCCATAAGTTTCCTTACAAAAAAAAACATATTTCCTATAATTTGACAAGTTTCAGAAGTACTCTTTCTGTCAATTTTCCAACCTGCAAGATCTACATCTGAATATCTCCTCAGAATAAAATCAGAACTTTTATAATACCATAGACCAAAACTGAGATAAATTTCAATATATTTAGTATCCTTTTGATAGCTAAGAGATGTGACTCTTTTGAATTTGATTGAAATCTGGCACACAAATAGACATTGAATAGAATATTTGATCTTGAAGCAGTGAGATAAAATAATGATCCAATCATACTGCGATATAACTTAGCATCAATTTCTTTTCCATCTTCATTTTTATCGAGTTTGGAGGAATGGGAAATATGAGTTTCTGTTTTCCTGCAGTTCTATTATAAAAAAACAGAAAATGTAAACTCTTATAAAAAAAAAAACGGAAAACATTTTCTACACGGGAGTTTTTCCGTGAAGATAAAATGATTTCTTGGACTAGCTTAATTTTTGCGAACCAAGTACCGGGAAATCTGACCTGCGACGATTACGAAATCGCACTGAAATGTGCTCGATCGCCGTCGCCAAGAGTAAATAATTTTGTTCGAGTTTCGCCCCGGGACTTGTCTTGAAAGAGATTGGGTTTTGTTGGAAATCAAGTGGCTAGAAAGGGCGCATTAAAATATCCCCAAGAAATTGTGACGTCGCCACTTGACTTGGTGTACGGACTTGGGTAGACCCTTCTTTCTTTTGCATTAAAAGCTGACAACTCATTTGCACCAACCCCAGCCAGCATCCAACGGCTCTCATTCCATCATCATCAATGTCCTCTCCTTTTCCCATCGTCATCGCGGAAATGGATGGCTTAAATTTTAATCATAAATTTAGTTCACACCCTTTAAATTCGATCCGTCCGTGTTATGAATGTACGATTCAAATTATTATTAATAAAAAAATATATAAAAAATTTAAAAAATTATCCCTTAAAAATAGAAAATTTTGAACACTTGTACTATGAAGACGGATTGAATCTCAAAAGTAGGCGCTTGACCTTTTGATGAAAAGTTATACGATGCGGATCACCCTTTCAGTCATCATTTTCAAATCTTATACTATCTTCAACAGTCACTCCAAAAAAAGATAAGTTGGGGTTGGGGATTAAGTAGGGCAAATGATGGATAAATGAATTCCTAGCCGTGTAATGTGAGTAATGATTGGCGTGTTTTGGCTTCTTTTTCTGTATTCATTATTTTTTTAATAAATTTCTATGTTGGAGGAAAATGAAATTTGTAGTTGCCATGGAAGTGGTGAATAATATCTTTAGTGTAAATTCAATCTAGGCTTGTTTTATCATTAAAGAACAAATTCAATTCAATTCAGAAAAATCATCACTAAATAATCAAAACCGTCTCCCCCACTAATGCTCCAGACACTCCGGCCCGGGTCCCTCTTCAACCTCACCAACCAATGAGGCCGATCCCGACTCCCTCTCTATCAAAGCTCGCTCGTCTCCTCCACAATTGCCCCACGCGAGCTCCACGTTGTTCGCCATCCTCTCCCCAAGCTTCTCAACCGCGACAACCCCTCCATCTACCCCACTTTGTTAGGATTGACTCACATCAATTGTGAAAGGAGCTATTGATCAGTTTATAAGTTTGAGGAGTAGTCTCAATCTTTGATCTAGCTTTTGCCTTGAGATAGACCCAATACCACCCAACACTAGTATCAGAGCCTAGGTTATCAGTAAATCTGGACTTAACAGCCACTCGGGAGAGATACATGTTGTCACTTACTCCGACCCATGACCCGACGATGTGTGAGGAGGAGCTTATTAGTGCTGTCCCACATCGATTGTGAAATGAGCTTGTGGTCGATTTATAAGTGTGAGGGAAAGTCTCAATCTTTAAGCTAACTTTTGAGTTGAGATAGCCCCAAGACCACCTAACACACCTCACCGAGTAGACTTAGCCCTCCCACGATGAGCAAGTAGGCGAGCTGAGGTGAAGCCGACGAGCCGCGAGGTGATTCCGGTCTTTTTTATTGAACATCACTTACATTTTTGCCATTAAAAATGTGAATATTCCCCCCCTATTCTATTCTGCTCACTGTGTGTCCGAGCGTGTCCAAACGTGTCTAGCGCATTGGACACCGACACGCGTCAGACACTCAAAAATGTCTCTGGGGAAGTCTACATACACGCAAAAATGTCTCTGGAGAAGTCTACATAGGTTGTTTCTCTATAGATACTTTGCTAGAACCTAGGTTTCATTTCTTTTTTAATGTGGGTCTAGGCTTTGTTCGTTTTGTAAAAATGGGTTGTTTTTGAAAAATATTTTTCGGGAAGTCAATCTTCAAGAAATAACTATATTTTTTTATGTTTGGCTTAAATACCAAAAAATTTTGAAAGATATTTTTCTGTTATTTGGTAGGATTTAATTTTCCTCCATGCACTCAATCTAATATTTTTTATTTAAAGTTAATTTTTTAATGCTTTAGATATTTATCTTTTTCCTTTTTTTTATGTTTTTATTTTTTTTTATTACTGCTTTCTATCTGTGGCTAACCTCGCCTGAGCTCGCTCAAGGTCAATGACTATTCGCCTGGCCTCAATCGAGGCCAACCGTTGGCTGCAGCTGTGGTTATGGCCGATGATCGGTTGAAGGAGAAGAATGGAAAATAAAAAGATAAAAATTATAAAAAATAAGGAAATATAACAAAAAATTTATACTTTTGATAAATAAAAAAAATAATTAAAAGAACCCACCAATGGATAGCTCAGTTGGTTAGGGTATACTTGTGATTGTGTGGTTAGGCGTAGTAGTCTCAGGTTAGATTTTCCAGATGAACACCAGTGATATAAGTGGGGGGCCATGGCGATGGATTGTTGTGCTAGTTTTGCTCGAAGAATAGTTAAGGTGCGCGTAAACTAGCCCAAACACCTTGGTTATAAAAAAATAATAATTAAAAGAAAATGATGTGAAATAAAGGAGGAAAGAAAGACGAGGAAATTATAAACTCTCTCAAAAAGAAGAAAATATTTTCTTCATTTTTTAAGGAGATTTTTTCACGAAAGGGAAATGTTTTTTGGGACAATTCTTAATTTTCACGAACCAAATACCGAAAAATCTTACTTGCTTGGCGTCGAAGACTAGACGGATACGATATTGAACTGATATATGCTCGATCTCCATCGTCGAGTGTAAATAATCTTGTTCGAGTTTTGTCTCGGGACTCATCTTGAAAGAGATTGGTTTTGTAGGTGGCCTTGGGAAATGGATCACCAACCTTTCCTCAGAAGGTTAGGCTCTGCCCTTGAAATTTAGGCTGTTCGTGTTATGAATGAACGGCCCATATTACTATTAACAATATATATATATATATAATTCAAAAAATTACTCTGACTTAGGAAAGGTCAAGCGCCTAACCTTCTGAGAAAAAGTTAGGCGATCCAGACCAGGTGGCCTTGACCATATTCCACGGTTTAGTCTATTACACTCTGTTCATCACTTATTAATCAAGAACAGGAACAAAGACCAAACAGGAAAAAAAAAAAAACAACAACAACAACGAAGAACAGAGAGACAATTGCAGCTTTGAGGGTGTTTACTTGAGGATTATTCATGTCTTCATATGTTACAAGACGAAAGAACGAACAGTTGAACTGCCTCTTGGAGGATAAAAAATTATACAGACGTCGAGAAATGTTGCCGTTAATCAGGGTCAAACGAAGTACTAGGCAACCAAATGATCAACAAGAAATTATCTCTACGGTGTTGGTATTCACAGCAATGGATACCTGCAATATACGATCAGCGAGGGAATAATTCGGACATTGATGCATCATTGACTGAATGAATTGCTTCCTTGAGCAAGCACTTGTCGTCCTCGTCCTCGTCCTCGTCCTTCTTAAGAGAAAATGCGGGCTTCTTGGGGGAGTTCACAGCTGAAGCTTCATTCTTGAGCATGGAAAACACTTCCAAAATGGAGGGTCTGTCCCCGGGCTTGTCTTCCACGCATAGAAGAGCCACCTGCATGCATCTGGCGAGCTTACAAGACGATGACGAGTCATCCAGAGATGGGTCAATGAACTCCGTGCATTTATCCTCTTTCCACTGCTCATATGCCTGAAAGTTAACAATGACAGCTTTTCAAAATTCACCTTCTTAAATTTGAGACCAGAAAATGTCGAATCGCGAAGAATCTCTACTCACATATTCAAGAAGATTGAGATTTTCATTCGGGCCATAGTAACATGTAGTCCTTTTACCACTAATAATTTGCAACACCAGTACACCAAAGCTGTAGACGTCGTATTTCGTTGAGTATATGCCTTTCCTCACATATTCTGGTGGAACATACCCACTGTATACATGAACAAAAGTTTGGTTTTAAGCACTAGATTTTAACAGGAGAGCATGTGTGAGGAAAAGCTAGGAGCGCGGAACTAGTTTGCTTACTAAGTCCCAACAATTCGACCGGTGTTTGCCTCAAGATCACCCTTCCTGAATATTCTCGCCATTCCAAAATCTGATATCTTGGGGCTCATCTCTTTATCCAGCAGAACATTGCTGGCTTTCAAGTCTCGATGTATTATAGTGAAATTCGAGTATTCTTGGAGATAAAGAAGCCCCTGTGTGATACCTTCCAGGATATGAACACGTTTTTCCCAATCCAGCAAATATTTCCTTGTTGCATCTGCATCATTAAAACCTAAAGACCATCAGAACCAGAAGCAAAATCCAGAGCATAACATAGCTTTGTGTACCCCAAATGTTTAAACGTGCCTAACTAATCTAGCCATTGTATTGGAAAGAGGGACCCATTTAAGCCTTTTGGAGTATCACACTGGATGTCACTGATAAACACCCGGGTTTTGCTCAATGAATATCGTAAGAAGCATGAGAGAGATGTCGAACCAAAAAGGTAGAGGTCCAAGCTCCCATTTGGCATGTACTCATAGATCAGCATCTTTTCCTCCCTATCCGTACAAAATCCTAGAAGGTGAACAAGGTTGACATGTTGCAGGCTGGCAGTGAGAACAACTTCGTTCTTGAATTCCTCAAGCCCTTGGTTCGAAGTTCTCGAAAGTCTCTTTACTGCAATGTCCTGTCCTTCGGGCAACTTGCCCTGAGCAGCAGGTATGGTTATGGTCAGTTGAGGGCAACTGACTTCCACTAGAACATGGTAGACTCAGAACTGAACCTTTCACCGTTTCATCTATGTTTATGTCTTAAGTGGAGACTGTTTATGCTGCAAGAGTTTTTTTTTTTTAACTGTGACATAGGTCACATAACCCCAATGATGATAAAAGAAAAACAATACTATGCATCAAAGTCCAACCTCCCATAATGAAACTTACAAGTTCACATACATCATAAAGAAACCTATGGAGCGTCTCTAAATATATCTCAAGCTTATTGTGGTGAGTTCATTCCAATTGAAAGATTGAAATTGTGGATTGAAATTGTGAGTATAAACCAACCAGCTGGCGTTTGCTACAGAGAAAGATGGAATACCTTCAATCACCATGAGTAAATATTTGCTCTCTCAAAGAAATTGTAGCAAATATTTGCTCTCTCATAGAAATGGTAGCAAGTTCCCATTACTTTCGCCTTCTTAAGAACAGGTCAAGACTATAAACAACAGACACCATATAGTCTTGAGCAGTTATTTTCCTTCTTGTCATTTAAACAACAATAAGCCGATATTATAGAGCAAAAATATTGTATCTGGCACTTAATCATGGTTCACACTTCTTAGGATTGGCAATGAAACAGAAAAAGAAAATTGAAACCGATATATTACCTTGTAAACAGGTCCATATCCACCCTCTCCAAGTTTATTTTCACTTGAGAAGTTATCTGTTGCTACCTGGAGTGTGGCATAACGAAATGTTTGAAGATTAGAAGCACCGCTCTCAGGACTTTCAGCTTTATGCACCATAGTCTTAAATCGCCTACTAATTCCTCTTATTACACCCGAAATACCTGAGAGTCGAAACCAAGAAAATGTATCAACTTCAATCCTTCAGCTGCAAAATTCTAAGTTAAAGTCCCCAAAAGCCACACAGATATAGCAGTCCTCAAGTGAACTTTACTAAATGTACCTTTTGATTTCAATGTTCTCCTCTGTAAGTAGCATGTCAGGCCAAATACAAAGAGAACGACAGAGGCAATCAAAATAAGCATAACTAGCCAGAACGATCGCCTGTGTTGCTGATCTTCACTAGCCTCCTGAGCTGACAAGGCAGTTTAAGTCCATGAATTACATTCAGTTCAACATTTTCTATACAACACCATCAACATCAACAATACATTTATCCCAAACTAGTTGGGGCCGGTCAATGAACCCAAAAAAGAAAAATCTGCATTTTTAAGACAATAATGTTAAAATTGTCATCAGGAATTCCTATGAAGTACTTATCCTAACCTGTCCTGGAAAGAGCCCAGTTCTCATCATTGCCAACCCGAAACACCTAAGAATTCATATGAGGTACTTATCCTAACCTGTCCTGGAAAGCACCCAGTTCTCATCATTGCCAACCCGAAACCCATTGTAACCAAGAAACCCCTTTTCCTTTGCATATGTTACTTTGTCTCAATTTCAATAGATTTAAAAAAATTATAGTTTTTTCGGCTTTTGCTTCACCAATGCAACCGTCTCGTCGTGCAAATTATCTAACCAATATCATATTGAAGAGAACGGCGACGGACTTGACTGAAATATATAGGTGGATATCATATATATTAACCAAAAAGTCAACATCCAGATTTGAGCTAGATTTTCCTTTTCCTTCGCGCTCTTATACTTCTTTGAAAAATTGAAGAAAACATAGTTCCTCAATTGACTAAGTCATACTTAGTCCATTCTGATCTTAACTGTGGGAATCATTGTAATATCCCTAAAAAGAATTTCGTTTCATCAGGGGCATGATTAGATTTCCTTTGGAAGATGATGGTTCGGTCAGCTATACTGTTTGCATCTAGGGTTTGGGCTTGGGAAATAGAAGGTATACTAGCAAAATTCCAATGCATAATTATTGGTTGTGTAACTCGAATCTCATGAATTCACCTGTTTGAGAGAGAATCCAGTTGTCGTCACTGGCAACATGCCATGCGAAGTAACCTTTGAGTCTCCTTCGCTTGGCATAGGCAACCTTAATAGAGATGGTTTGTCTATCATCGTAGCCGATCCATGTCATCCCAGAGTAGCAATAGGCGGACACGACCTTGGAGTTGTACACCGGGGTCAGGCTGTTTTGGGATATGAACGTCGTGATCTGGTTGTAGTTGACCCACCCTTTGGGGGATATCGCCACCCCTGTAATGGGGGCAAAGTAGCCGTGGTGGTCGGCATCTGCGAGGGTGAATGCAATCCCGTAGAAGGGGACGCCAAGCACAATCTTCTCTGCCGGCATGTTGGCTTGAATCCACGCGCTCACCCCATCGTCTCCACTTAAGTTGTTCCCTGAAAATAAAAAGGACCCGCGATTTTTTATGCGACGTGCGTCAAGAAAATTACGAGTTCGATGAGCACAAATGAAAGATTTTAAGTGAAGAACAAAGTTCATGTCAATTACTCATGGAATAACACTTTATGCTCTGAACGAGAGATGATGTTGTGATTCTTTTAACCTCGAGGTAACAAAATTTCGAAGTCACGATACAAAAAATTTTAAGAGAACTTCTTTGCACCTAAGAATAGTCAAGAGTTTTTTTTTTTTTTTTTGGTCAGTGAGAACAGCAAGTGTTTAAAACCTCAAAAAAATCGAAGTTGCCAACCCTACCCGGATTGTAGAGGGCAGCAAGTGGTCCTGTGGAGGAGGACCAAGGTCCACAGAAATTATAGGCTATCGCATTGATCCAATCCAAGCTCTCCGCCATGGTGGCTACCGGATAACCCGTACTTGCCCAACGCGGCGTGTAAAAAACCCCCGCCGACAAAAGCAAAGCATCCTTGCCCGAGCTGGCCGCCTCAGCCACCACCGCAGCCCGCCACTCCTGGAGGAGCAACCCCAAATTAGCCATCTTCTCATCAGTATCCGGGAATAGCCAAGCAAGATCGAGGCCATGGAAGCCGTTGGACCCAGCTAGGGCTATGGAGGAATTGATGAATGTCTTCCGGGAGCTCGAATTGCTTGCGACAGATGCAAAGTCGTTCGCGTTCGAGGTCGGGCCGCCAATGGACAGGAGGGTCACGACCGACGGGTTTTTCTTCTGGACGTCGCTAGTGAAGGCCGCGAAAGACTGAGCTTTGGACGACGATATGACTACCTGGTTTGTCGATGCATTGAGGTCAGCGAACGCGAAGAAGAGATGAGTGAAGAGGGTCGAATGGATGTCAGAGGCTATGATGCCGCTGCCCGGGAACCAATAGCCTCCTTTGACGTCCATGGAAGAGTTGAGTTGGAGGAGAGAGAGAAAGGAGAAGAAGAGAAACAGGAGGACATGATTATCGTTGGAAGCCATTTCTGATGAGTCAGTTACACGGAGGAGGTTGAACATATTTGAGCAGGTTTTATACCGGATTTATGGGAGCAAATTCGCACGTTGGGGCTTAAGTTTCCAATTTAACTCCAGAGTTCCGACTTCACTTAGCTCTAGTCTTACAACATTCAATTTTGTTTAATGTGGACAATGGTCTGTGTCTAAGAATTCCATTTCAAAAATAACGAATTTCTTTGTGCTAGCGGATAACGGTAATTGAGGAGCCGTAGGATGCAGCAATCCGTGAGGTAATAGCTAAAAATGGTCGGACATGATTCAGGGACGCAGCACTCCATACGGTAGGCTTACCACAATCCCTCTGAGTCTGCCATATCAACCATATCTCTTTCATTTGTTACTTGGAAATTTCAAAGTTGTTTCGTGAAGAGCTAGTTGAATGCAAAAGAAAGAGGAGATTGATGATGACGATGATGATGACGATGGAAGGAGTACCGTTGGCCGTTGGATGGGACCGGGGTTGGTGGACCGGAGTTGGTGCAACCGTGCAAGTGAGTTGTCAGCTTTTAATGCAAAAGAAAGAGGGGTCGACCCAGGTTCGTACCCACAAGTCAAGTGGGATTTGGGTAGACCCATAAGTCAAGTGGGGAAATTACGACTCAAGTCTCTACAGAACCTGCTCAGGTGCCCTTTTTCTTTTTGTTTTTTTTCCTTTGAACCTACGCTTTATTTGTTTCGCGAAAATGAGTCTTTTTTAAAAAATATTCTTCGAAAATTCAATTCCAAAAAAAATGATTATATTTTTCAATGTCCGGCTGTAATATGAAAAATACTCGAAAAATATTTTTTTGCTGGTTGATAGGATTTAATTTTACTCCATGCACTAAATCTAATAATTTATTATTGTTATTTATGTTTATTTAATTTAATAAAAAATTAATGCTTTAATTATTTATCTTTTTATTTTTTCTCTTTTATATTTTTCTTTTTTTATATTACTGCTTTATGCCTATCGCCAACCTCACCCGGCCTCAGTCGAGGTTGACAATTGTTCGCCTAGCCTCGATCGCGAATGACTGATGGTTGTAGCCAGGGCCAGCAATCGGCCGAAGGAGAAGAAGGGAAGATTAAAAAAATAAAAATTATAGAAAAAGGGGTAAAAATTTAAAAATATTAGAACTTTGAAAAATAAATAAAATTTGCAAGAAAGCAAAAAAATATATTTAAAAAGAAAAAAGATGTGAAATAAAAGAGGAAAGAAAGATGAGGAAAATGTAAACTCTTCTCAAAAAGAGAAAAATATTTTCCTCACTTTTAAAGGAGGTTCTCCCATGAAGGGAAAATGTTTTCCTGGACTAGCTTATTCTTGTGAAACAAATCTTGAAAAATGTCTGCTGAAAAGTTACTCTTTTCCACGCATTTTCTTTGTGGTCTTATATGCGTCTATTGTGATTGACCGCAGATGAACCTTTTTTTTACTCATGTAGAGACCGTTGACATAGAACGTTGTGTACATGGTAAAATTAATTAGATGTGTGCCTTCCTAATTAAATTTATGTGCAAGTGCACTGGAAGTTTTAAAATTTGTTATTAAAGTATAATCGAGTCTTAAAACTTACAAAATATATAATCAAGTCTTGAGACATTTCAAATTGGTTAATCATCTAACTTGACTAATGAAAAATGCTAATGTAACTTTTTTTAAATATTTTCTCTTTTCTACATAGTCATGACATGGCTAAAACACTGAAACATAAGGCTAAAACGTCGTTGTTT
Organism: Rhodomyrtus tomentosa; assembly: GCA_028455895.1. Taxonomy (NCBI): domain Eukaryota; kingdom Viridiplantae; phylum Streptophyta; class Magnoliopsida; order Myrtales; family Myrtaceae; genus Rhodomyrtus; species Rhodomyrtus tomentosa. Next base: position 43,347,159 of record JAPCWY010000004.1, read on the forward strand.
TGGTCCGAATCTAAATTGTTAATGCGCAATTTATTTGAATTAAAAGAATTAATATAATTGTTTTAAGACATAGTTAGAACCAGCCCTCGTTACCTGGTTTCAAAATCTGTATTTAAAATGTAATTTATTTTGGCACAATGTTAGGTGCTAAATACTGTATTGCTATGATGCTGGATGGGGCTAGCAAGTAGAGAGCCACAACACCATGCTCAATACAACACTCGTACTGATACTTTTTCTACCAAGCAGAAAAAATAAAAATAAAAATAAAAATAAAAAAGAGCGACATTTACAGCTTCAAGACACCGCAGGTGTATACTGGACGATTATTCATAACTTCATTTGTTACCAGACAGCAAGGACGAACAGTTGAACTGCCTCTTAGAGGACAAAAAATTACACAGACATCTAGAAATATTACAGTTAATTGGGACTAAACGAAGTACTTGCACTAGGCAACCAAATAATCAACAGAAGATTCTGTCTTTGGTGTTGGCATTCGCCATTCGCAGCATTGGATACCTGCAATGTATGATCAGCGAGGACATAATTCAGAAATTGATGCATCATTGACTGAAGGAATTGCTTCCTTGGGCAAGCACTCGCGGTCCTCGTCTTCGTCCTTCTTAACCGAAAATGCAGGCTTCTTGGGGGAATTTACAGCTGAAGCTTAATTCTTGAGCATGGAAGACACTTCCAACATGGAGGGTCTGTCCCCGGGCTTCTCTTACACGCATAGAAGAGCCACTTGCACGCATCTGGCGATCTTACAAGACGTTGACGGGTTATCCAGAGATGAGTCAATGAACTCCATGCATTTATCCTCTTTCCACAGCTCATATGCCTGAAAGTTACGAATGATAGGTGGTCAAAATGTAAGTATAACCAATACAGATCGACACGCGGACACGACTCAGCATGATACGCCGACATATCATTTCTCAAAAACAGAAAAATATGACACATCGAGGACACGTTGTATAAAATATATAATTTTTAAATATATAAAAAAAATAAAGCCGACACATGTGTCATATGCACTAATTCTAATAGTAGAGTGCGAGCTTGTACTTATGTCCGCAATTTGATAAACTCAGGAATTGTAACAAGAAAGAGTGGCTAGAAAAAAAAAGTTACGAGGACTTTGTCCAACCTGCAACCTTAGTTCACATCTAGTGAGGTTATAAAGAACTTGTCCAAAAACAAATAAAGATTACGTAGAGAGCCATTAGAATCAAAGCCTGCCGACATCGAAAGTGCTATATGAAGCAAAGTCTCATAATGTTCACAACCAGTAAGGTTATAGGAACTCCGCGTGTCCAACACGCTGGACACGCGTGTCGGCCGCGTGTCCCATGCGTTGACCGAGTGTTGAAATCCCGACACACGGTCAACGTGTGTCCCCGCGTGTCGGACGAATATCGGTGTCCGACACGCGTTCGGCATCGACATGCACACCTATGAGGAGTGTCGGTGCTACATAGGTCAAAATTTAAAATTCATCTTCTTAAATTTGAGCCCGGGAAACGTTGGATCACGAATGATCTCTACACATGTAGTCAAGAAGACTGAGGCTTTCATCCGGGCCGTAGTGACGTGTTCCTTTTACCGCTGATAATTTGCAACAGCAGTACACCAAAGCTGTAGACGTCTAATTTCATCGAGTATATGCCTTTCCTCATATATTCTGGTGGAACATACCCGCTGTGTACATGAACAAAGAAGAATTGGTTTTAAGCACTAGATTTTCAACAGGAGAATATGTGTGAGGTAAAGCTAGGAGAGCATAATTAGTTTGCTTACTAAGTCCCAACAATTCGGCCGGCATTTGCCTCAAGGTCACCCTTCCTGAATGTTCTCGCCATAACAAAATCTGATACTCTCGGGGTTCATCTCTTTATCCGGCAGAACGTTGCCGGCTTTCAAGTCTCGATGTATTGTTGTGAAATTCGAGTATGCTTGGAGATAAAGAAGCCCCCGTGTGACGCCTTCTATGATTTGAACGCGTTTTTCCCAATCCAGCAAACATTTCTTTATCGGATCTGCATCATTAAAACATAAAGACCATCAGAACCAGAAGCAAAATCCAGAGCATAGCATAGCTTTTTGTACCTCAAATGCTTAAAAGTGTCTACCTCATCTAGCCATTGTATTGAATACAGGGGACCCGTTTAAGCCTTTTGGAGTATCACGCTGGATGTCACTAATAAACACCCGGGTTTTGCTCGATGAATATTGTAAGAAGCATGGAAGATGACGAACCAAAGAGGTAGGAGTCCAAGCTCCCATTTGGCATGTACTCATAGATCAGCATCTTTTCTTCCCTATCGGTACAAAATCCTAGAAGACGAACAAGGTTGACATGTTGCAGACTGGCAGTGAGCACAACTTCGTTCTTGAACTCCTTGAGCCCTTGGTTCGAAGTTTTCGAAAGTCTCTTCACTGCAATGTCCTGTCCTGTGGGCAACTTGCCATTACCGGTGTCAAATGGGTGGGTCGGCCGAATATAGCCCGACCCATATTGACCCATTTAATCCATTATTGACACCTAAATTTTAATTTTTAGAAATTCACTTATTTTATAAAATGAGAATTAGTCTTAATTCTCACAAAAATAAATTCTCATGCATTGAATATTTTATTTCAGTCATGTGACTTGCAAAAGGTGAGTCGATCAAGTTCAATTTGGGGAACAATCGAACCGGACTCATCTCAATTTTTGACCACAAGAAGGGGGTGCCGAATTTTCATTGGTTCGGACTCAATTCATATTTAACACGGCCCATTTTTTATCTTTTAAAAGCAAGGCTTTTAATTAATTACCTATTTAATTAATTAAAGTCCGATTAATTCCTAAATTCGCGCAAATGAGCCCATTAACTAGAGAGTTTTCGGCCAAAGCCTCTTATACACCTCCGTGGCTGAATTTTGGGATATCCAATCCATCAAAAATAAAAATTTCAATCTGACGGTCAATATCTAATCCTACCCCAATCAAATTTCTTTTAATCTAACGGCCGAGAATAAACTTAGGGTTCGAGGCTGCTCTCATTTTATAAATATATCATGGCGTCGGGTTAATGGATACCGTACATTGAGACATTCAGAAAATGAAAAAGAAAGAAAGAAAAAACCCAGAGAGAGAGAGGGGTAGAGAGAGAGTTTTGGTGCGTGGCCGAGAGAATCTCAACGAAGCTACCGACCGAGTCGCTGTCCAAGGCCGATCCACTATTGTTCAACATCGCGTTCATCCCTACCGCAATTCCAGTTGTTGTTCAGTGCCGAGTTTGCAACCGTTTCGCATCTGCTCGGGACCCGTTTTAGCTGCGACTTGGCGTTTGAATTCCCTGCTATTTAGTGTTCGATTTTGTCGATGTTCGAAGTTCAGTCCGCTACGATTTGGTGCCCAGAGACCCGCAGGTAAATTACATACAAAGTCCGTCAATCCTTGAAGTGCAAGCCAAAGCCATCATCAATCAAAGCGAGATGATTCTCTAGCGATACAAGAGGGAGTTTTGGATATTTCATTGAATTCTGATTTTGATTTTTTTTTTATTCCCTTCTGTGAAAATAATGCAGGGAGAACACATCGTACTCTTACGAGCACTCGTCAACTATTGTCATCTTTAATCTTTTGTTGGGCTCCGACCAAAAAATAAAAATAAAAAATCTTTTGTTGGGCACTAAAATTTAGGGGAATTAAGAAGCCCAAGCGGTGGCCAAAAAGGGGAGATGTGCTCATGCACATGAATACTTGAAATAAGGGAAGAAAAGGACAAAAGAAAGGGGTTTTCTTTGCTCATGTGTGTGTATATATATGCCATATTTTGCTACACCGTGGTGCTCGGTCATGATTCTCGTTGCTCGTAGACAACACCTGGCGAAAGACTAGCCATCGTTAGCACCATCGCGGATTCCTTCGTCCGTGCTTGCCGTCCCCGATTGCCGTGAGTTTCTATCGCCCATGGCGATTTGTAAGCAAATTCAACTTGGGACCTTTATCCGCAAATTAGGTAACAATCCTTATCTAGAATATTTTGAATGTTCTCTTACTTAATTTGAAAGTTTGCATACCTTTAATTATATTTTGGATATCTTCCCTTATCTTGGATGGTTTAATATCAATTGCAAATATGTGAATATTTGATCAGTAAAATTAAAACTTTTGGGCATAAGTTTTCTGAATAAAAAACCCTAATCTAAATTAGGAAATTTTATTTCCCAATAGTCAATGGTTTTTTATACTAAGTTGGACCAATTTTATCCGTTGCCATTCAGGCACGATTCTCTATCTTAGTAAAGACGGGAAGTTAGCATTAAATTTGATCTATTGCCAATTAGATCCGATTTGCTATCTTCATAAGTTGACTTTAAATTTTGGTATCATTATTTTCGAAAAAAAAATACAAGACGTGGATATTCATGTCGATCTTGATTTTTTATTTTTTTTGGGTAAGGCTTGTCGATCTTGATTCCATATATTGAAGATACCTAAAAATTTAGTAAGATATGATTTCTTAGAAGCTTATCTTATTGATTTTTTTTTGGAATAAAATCAAGATAATCAAATCAATTATGCATATATTTAGATTGTTGAAAAATTCACGTAAAAATGCAGAAATCAGATCATGTTACCCACGCATATCTCACACGTTTCATTGCATGTCTGCGTGATATCACATCATTTTTTGCATATCCACTTGCATATTTCTGCGTTATCTCACATCGCATTTTGCAAATCACTATCACCAAATCTTGCTCGTTATTTTTAGTACATCATACAATTCGCATGTCATCATTTGTTTGACGCATTTGTTTTTTTCATATCTCATAAATTGCCATGCATGATCATATGTTTTGTGCATCTCATGTTTTGCTATGTTGCTTGTTCACATGTCTACTTGACATATCCATTTGTTGCATCGTATCATATCATGCTATGTCATGTAAAATTCACGCTTAGGTTTGTTTTTGTTATAGGATACAGTCAATTGCACGCATTGGTGTTGCACATCATGCCATTCTTGCATGTTTAAATTGATTAGTTAATTTGAAAACATGACTATAATTCTACATGTCTAGTATTGCATTCCATCATTTAGACTGTTCTCACGTCATTGCATCCATATTTTTTCCATTCGTGCATTCGTCGTCGTCATTCATGCATATGCATTTAAAAAAAAGCGAAAATAAAAAAAGAACTCCATTTTATGAGTTTAAAGTAAAATCAATCAAGTCGCCAAACTTTAGGATTTTCAAGGAATTAAGGTACCCAAAAGGGTATTAGCTTTAATTTGTTAATGTAATCAAATCCTCGAATCCACAATGTTTGATTCGTAAAAATAAAAATAGTCCTCCCACTATTTTTATTTAGTTTTTTAATCAACCTACCCAAAATGATGAGTGGTAATTCTAAACATTAATTCATTTAAATAAACCAAAGTTGAGAATTGGTAAGGTTTGTGAGAATTTGTAATAGATTAGTCATTTATTAACCTAATAATCCATTAGCCTAATGATTTTTTTAGGTCCCGACACCCATATTGATCCATACTTAATGACTCATACCCCCGACCCATGAATGACCCATACCCGACCTAACCTGTTTTGATCCATATTATCAAAACACAATAATATTTTAAGAAAATAATATTAATAAAATAATTATATACAATAAAAAATATAGTGCACTTTTTTAAGCGATCGAGACCGAGACTGGGGGCCACCAATCGGGACTGGAGACCGGCGCCAAGACAGGGACAAGGGCCAGGGGCAGGGGCCGTGGCAGGAACTGAGCTCGAGGGCCAGGGGTCGGAGACCGGGGTCAAGGGCTAAGGACTGAGGCCAGGGACCGGGGCCGGGAACCAAGGTCGGGGATCGGGACACGGGGCTGGGAATGGGGCCGGCAATCGCGACCGGGGCCAGGACCAGGAGCTCGGACAAGGACCAGGGACGGGGTCGAAATTGCAATCGGGTCGAGAGCAAAGACTACAACCGCGATTACTACCGAGCCAGGGTCATGGACCATGACCGGAGCCGGGGCAAGGGCAGGGACCGGGGCCCAGACCTAAGTCAAGGCCGGGATTGGGGACTGGGGTTAGGACCGTGGCCGGGGCTGTGAGTTGTCGACAGGGACAGTGCCTCAGGCTGGGACCGAGCGCCCCGGCCATAGTCCCTGTCCGGGCCCCGGTCCCAGAGCTGGCTTCCAGTCTCGGCCCTGTCCCGGTCTCGGCCCTAGTTCCCGACCCTGGTCCTGGTCTAGGTCCTAGCCTCAGCTCCCGGCTCCGATCCCGGTCTGTGGCCGGTATTCGGCCCCGATTGCGGTCCTCGACCCCGGCCTTGTCGCGATTGCAGTCCCGGCTCCCTACCCGATCGTGGTCTTGGCCCGGTCCTCGGCCCCAAGCTCCGGTCCAGGCCTAGGGTCCCGGTCCCCAGCTCCGGCCCCTGTACTCAACCCTAGTTGCAGTCCCCAACCCCAATCTGGGTTCTCAACCCCTGTCCTCGATTCCGGTCCCAGCCCCGGTCCCTGTCCCGGAAATAACCTAGTTATCATCATTGCCGACCTCAAACACATTGTAACCAAGAAGCCCCTTTAGAATTTTTTTTTTATATATATAGTTTTTTCGGCTTTTGCTTCACAATTGCAACCGTCTCCTTGTGCAAATTATCTAACCAATATCATATTGACTAAACCGCGTCGGACTTGACTGAAATATATAGGTGGATATCATATATATTAACCAAAAAGTCAACATTCAATCTGAGCCAGATTTTCCTTTTCCTTCGCGCTCTTGTACTTCTTTGAAAAAATCGAAGAAAACATTGTTCCTCAATTGACTAAGTCATCGACCAAAAAATAAAATTTTTTACTAAGCCCATTCTGATCTTAACTATGGGAATTATTGTAATATCCCTAAAAAGAATTTCGTTCCATTTTAGATGAAAATGTAGTGTTAATTTTGATCTAAACACAGAGGGACATGGTTAGAAGTCTTTTGGAAGATGATGGTTCGGTCAACTGTACTGTTTGTAACTAGGGTTTGGGCTAAACTTGGGAAATAGAATGTATATTAGCAAAACTCCAATGCATGAATATTGGTGTGTAACTTGAATCTCATGAATTCACGTGTTTGAGAGAGAATCCAGTTGTCATCACCGCCAACATGCCATGCAAAGTTACCTTTGAGTCTTCTTCGCTTAGCGTAGGCAACCTTGGTAGAGATGGTTTGTCTATCATCGTAGCTTATCCATGTCGTCCCAAAATAGCAATAGGCGGACACGACCTTGGAGTTGTACACCAGGGTCGCGCTGTTTTGGGATATATACGTCGTGATCTGGTTGTATTTGATCGACTCGTCAGGGGATATCGCCGCCCCAGTAAAGGGGGCAAAGTAGCTGTGTTTGTTGGTATCTGCGAGGGTGAATGCATGCTCGTAGAAGGGGAAGCCAAGCACAATCTTCTCCGCCGGCATGTCAGCCTGAGTCCTCGCGCTTGCTCCATCGTCTCCACTTAAGTTGTCTCCTGAAATTAAAAAAGGCCAACGATTTCTGATGCGATGTGTCAAGAAAATTACGAATTTGATGAACACAAATGAAAGATTTTAAGTGAAGAGCAAAGTTCATGCCAATTACTCATGGAATAACACCTTATGCTCTGTATGGGAGATGATGTTGTGATTCTGTTGACCTTGAGGTAACAAAATTTCAAAGTCATGATACAAAAAATTTTAAGAAAACTTATTTGCACCTAAGAATAGTCAAAGTTTTATTTTTTTTTGGGTCGGTGAGATTAGTAAAAGTTTAAAACCCCAAAAAATCGAAGTTGCCAACACCACCTGGATTGTAGAGAGCAGCAAGTGGTCCTGTGATGGAGGACCAATTTCCATAGAAATCATAGGCCATGGCATTGATCCAATCCAAGCTCTTCGCCATGGTGGCTACCGGATAATCCGTGCTCGATCTGTTATATTTTAGCCCAAAAGAGCTTTTTTTTTTTTTTCTGTAAGCCCAGCCCAACTCTTACTTTTCTCCTTCTTCAAGCAGACCTACGACAGAAAACAGAAGAAGAAGAAAGGAGAGAAAGGAGAGGGAAAGAAGAGAGGAGAAAGGAGTTATCTTGTTGCCTTACCAAGCTATTTCCGCATCGATTAACAACTACCGGTAAGTGCTCACGCATCTCTTGTCCTCCGATCAAAGTGATTTTTCAGAGTTGTGGCTCAATTTCAAGTTTTGGTGGAATATAAGTCGTCGGGTTTGATTTCTTGGTCTTTTAACCAAATTTTTGCATGGAAATGAAACTTTAGGGTGTTATGAAGCCGTAGGATTTGAAGGATATTGATTTGAATTTACGGTTTGCCCGAAATAAGAATTTCAAATCCGCTGCGCACGATGAACAATACGCGATCATAATTGATTTTGCCCTTTTTGCCAATTTTCGTGTGGGTTTGGACAAGCCGTGTTGGGGGATTCTTATTGTACATTAAAAGAGCTTTCTTTGGACAATAAGATCGTTTAAATCGAAACTCAAATGAGGAAGTTATAGCCCGTTGAAGTTTATCGCGCAAGTTGTGCATAGTGAAAAACTTACGTTTTTGCTACAAGCAGGTGTTTTGTTGGTGCATAGATGTCGTCTTAGTGACAAATAGGTCTTTTTCAGTTGAGTTGTGCTTTAAGGTAGCTTGTTACTCAATTTTTGATATCGTTTTCGTACTTTTGATAAATGTTCGAACGTATCGTTCCGACTAATCCTTTTAGTTTGCTTTTGATGTTATTAGGTGAGTGATATTATTTCTTCTTTGTGTTTGTAAAGTGCAGTTTGTTTTTGATGTTATCCGGTGAGTGATATTATTTCTTCTTTGTGTTTGTAAAGTGCCTATTTTGAAAGAGATACTACTATACGTGTTATGAACTAAGTCAAATAGCATTTTTGCTGCATAAAAATAAGATTGAACCTTTACTGCTATTTTTGTCTATTTGGTACGATTTTGTGTTGCTGGATTGAGTTGGTTGTGATGTGTGTGTATGTGCGTGCATGTGTGGTTATAAAGAAGATATTGTTGTTGGATTTTGTGATGCTCAAGATAATTGTGAACCTAGTTGAGGGGTTTGTGGGCATGCGTATACTAGTTAGTATATCCTTGTGGGCTGAATCATCGGCATTGTAGGTGGAGACGTGGCCAAGGGGGGAATCTTGGTCGCTTTTTGTCACGGGCGTTATACGTGACCATAGTTAGACTCTTGAGCATGAGATTGGTCAGTGGATAGATCATTGACATGTGTTTTACTGAGATTAGTCGATGGATAGACCATTGACATTTTTTGTATTTGAGTTCGTGGTTTGAGACAAATATTTTGCTAGGAACCAATTACGTTAAGGTTTTATATAACTCGTTTTGACTATAAAGATATGTTATGTTTCGACTTTGACTTAAACGATTTATATTTTGATATTGAAATATCCATAGTGATTGTTCGATCTGCTCAGAAGAAATGTATTACTCACTGAGCCGTATTAGCTCACCCCTTCCATTTCCCTTATCTTTCAGATTCAGCGAGTCGCAAGTAAAACGAGAGCGGTCGTTAGCAGACAACATTTTTATAGTAGGATTTTTGGGTATGAGTTATGAGTTATAGCTGGTCTTAATGAGCTTTTGAGTTGTGATTAGAGTTGTATATCTTTTTTGGTGGAGGCTATGTACATGTCTCTTTTGGTGTATATATATATTGATCTATTTTGACGGTTATATAAAGCTCTGGCTTTGTTTTGACCTAAGGATTTCTTTATCAAGTTTCTTTGGACGTATATATATTTGTTATCAAGATGAGTTTTGGATTTGTAAAAGTTGCGTCCTTGAATTTTGGATTTGTGAAAGTTGCGTCCTTTTGAGAAAGGATGGCTATGTCATGCCTTGAAGTGGATTTAGGGTGTGACACGATCAATGGGCGTGTAAGAAACCGCCGCTGACAAAAGCAAAGCATCCTTACCCGAGCTGTTCGCCTCAACCACCACCGCAGCCCGCCACTCTTGGAGGAGCAACCCCAGATTGGCCATCTTCTCGTCGGTTTCCAGGTATTGCCAATAAAGATCGAGGTCATGGAAGCCGTTGGATCGAGCTAGGGCTATGGAGGAATTGATGAAAGTCTTCCGAGAGCTCGACTGGCTTGCCATGGATGCAAAGTCGTCCGCAATCGAGTCACCACTCCCGTCGCCAATGGACAAGAGGGTCACAACCGACAGGTTTTTCAGCTGGACGTCGCTAGTGAAGGCCGCGAAAGACTGAACGTTGGATGACGATATGACTACCTGGTTTGTTGATGCATTGAGGTCGGCGAGCGCGTAGAAGAGATGAGTGAAGAGGGTCGAATCGATGTCGGAGGCGGTGATGCCGCTGCCCGGGAACCAATAGCCTCCCTTGACGTTTAGGGCCATGCATGAGTTGATTTGGAGGAGAGAGAGAAAGGAGAAATAGAGAAATAGAAGGACATGACTATCGTTGGAAGCCATTTTTGATGAGTCGCATGGAGGAGGTTGAACATGTTTGAGCAGGTTTTATAGCCGATTTATCGGAGCACATGCGCCTGTTGTGGCTTAAGTTTCCTAACACTAGTCTCGGAACATTGAATTTTGTCAACCGTGGATAATGGTCGTGTCTAAGAATAACATTTGAAAATAAGGCCTTTCTTTGTGCTGTCACTATCCACTATCTAACGTTACCTAATTGGGAAGACTCGTGCGTTGGCTCATCTTTTGAAAACTCTCTTTATGGAGCAAGCATTGCACGCATCTAATACATGCGAGCCTCGCGTGAAATTTACACAATTCAGCGATCCAAGAAGCGACGGGCATGTTGCATGCGAAACTGAGTTGTATGAGTCAATTTCTCATCAATGAACCGTCCTTCACACGCTGAAATCCGATGGTGTGTTCCACATATGACTCTTCTTCGATTGATTATTCTCTAGGGAAGGAGACCCGTAGCGTATGCGAATCAAGTCTACCTAGCTTGAGGAGCCGTAGTGTCCACCAATCCATGGGGGTAATAGCTAAATCAATGGTCGGACAGGATTGGGGGATGTGGAAGTCAACGCTAATGCCTGAAATACCACTCCTCGGCTCACTTAAGCCCCTCTGACACCAATCATATCTTTCTTTCATTTGTTACTTGTACGTTTCAAAGTTGTTTCGTAAAGACCTCATTCTACTTTTCGTGGTCAACGCCGGACCGGAGGGTGCATACAATTAGTGCATCCTTTTTGGTCGAGCAAATAATAAAACAAGCCTAGATTGAATTTACACTAAAAATATTATTCACCACTTCGATGAAAATGACAAACACACCAATCATTACTCACACTACACGGCTAGGAATTCATCTGCCTATGATTTGCTCTAATTAATACCCAACGCGACGCCAACGTTTCTTTCTCGTTTTGGAGTGACAGATAAGCCCGGTCGAAGTTCGTATAAAAGATTTAAAAATGATGACAGGATGGGCGATTAGGTAATAAAAGGAGAGGAGATTGAGGATGATGGAAGGAGAGCCGTTGGATGGGGGCTGGGCTGGTGCAAGTGAGCTGTCGGCTTTTAACGCAAAAGAAAGAGAAGTCTACCCAAGTCCGTACCCACAACGACAAGTCAAGTGGGAAAATCACATGTCTAAAAGTCCCTACAGAAGAATTTGCTTGGGTCTAGGCTCTTTTCGCTTATTCTTTTTTTTTTTTTTTAATAAGAGCTCTGTTTATTTTGCGAAATGAGTCGTTTTTTAAAAACATTCTTCATGAAGGCAATTTTAAAAAAATGACTATATTTTTTTATATTTGACTAAAATATGAAAAAAAAACTCAGAAAATATTTTTCTGTTGTTTGGTAGCATTTAATTTTCCTCCATGCACTCAGTCTAATAATTTTTTTATTTTTTAATTTAATTTAAGAAAATTGATTTTTTAATGCTTTAATTATTTATCTTTTTATTTTTTTTCTCTTTTATGTTTTTCTTTTTTTTTTATTATTTTCTGCCCTTTGCTACCCTCGCCTGGCCTCACTCAAGTCATACTGTTTGCCTAGCCTCAATAGAGGCCGGCCATCGGTTGTGGTCATGGCTGGTGACCGAGGAAAAATAAAAATATATATATAGAAAAAGAGAAAATAAATTTAAAAAATAATTAAAAAGAAAAAAGATGTCAAATAAAGGAGGAAAGAAAGATGAGGAAAATGTAAACTCTTCTCAAAAAGAGGAAAATATTTTCCTTAGTTTTGAAGGAGGTTTTTCCATAAAGGGGAAATGTTTTCCTCGACTAGGTTCTCTCCCCCCCCCAGATGAACCTTTTCTTTACTTATGGAGAGACCATTGACATAGAACGTTGTGTACATGGTAAAATTAATTAGAAGTGTACTTTCCTAATTAAGCTTATATGTAAATGCACCAAAAGTTTTAAAACTTGTTATCAAAATACAATTGAATCCTAAAACTTACGAAATATTTAATCAAGTCTTGAGACTTTTCAAATTGGTTAATCAAGTCATTCCGTTAAATTCATCTAACTTGACTAATGAAAAATGTTAGATGTGATTTTTTTAAAATATTTTATCTTTCCTACATAATCATGACATGGTTAAAACGCCGAAACACAAGGCTAAAACGTCGTCGTTTTGATCCAAATCTAAATTGTTAATACAAAATTTATTTGAATTAAAAAATTAATCTAAATTTTTTTAAGACATAGTTAGAACCAGCCCTCGTCGCCTGGTTTCAAAATCTTTATTTAAAATTTAACTTATTTTGGCACAATGTGAGGTACTAAATACTGTATTGCTATGATGCTGGGTGCGGCTGACATGTAGAGAGCCACAACACCATGCTCAATACAAGACCGTACTCTTTTTCCCAAGCAGAAAAAAAGAAAAGAAACGAAGAACAGAGCGACAATTGCAGCTTTAAGACACCGCAGGGTGTTTACTGGAGGATTATTCATATCTTCATACATTACAAGACGAAAGAAAGAAATCAGGACCAAACGAAGTACTAGGCAATCAAATAATCAACAAGAAATTATCTCTTTGGTGTTGGTACTCACAGCATTGGATACCTGCAATGTATGATCAGCGAGGCAATAATTCAGACATTGATGCATCATTGACTGAATGAATTGCTTCCTTGAGCATGCACTTGCCGTCCTCATCCTCGTCCTCGTCTTCGTCCTTCTTAATAGAAAATGCAGGCTTCTTGGGGGAGTTTACAGCTGAAGCTTCATTCTTGAGCATGGAAGACACTTCCAACATGCAGGGTCTGTCCCCAGGACTCTCTTGCACGCATAGAAGAGCCACCTGCATGCATTTCGTGAGCTTACAAGGCGATGACGAGTCATCCAGAGACAGGTCAATGAGCTCCATGCATTTATCCTCTTTCCACTGCTCATATGCCTGAAAGTTAATAGTGATAGCTGGTCAAAATTCACGTCCTTAAATTTGAGCGCAGAAAATTTTGAATCACGAATAATCTCTACTCACATATTCAAGAAGATTGAGATTTTCATTCGGGCCGTAGTAACATGTGGTCCTTTTACCACTGATAATTTGCAACAGCAGTACGCCGAAGCTGTAGACATCGTATTTCATTGAGTATATGCCTTTCCTCACATATTCTGGTGGAACATGCCCGCTGTATACATGAACAGAGAAGACTTGGTTTTCAGCACTAAGTTTTTAACAGGAGAACATGTGTGAGGTAAAGCTAGGAGCACGTAATTAGTTTGCTTACTAAGTCCCAACAATTCGGCTGGTATTTGCCTCAAGGTCACCCTTCCTGAACGTTCTCGCCATACCAAAATCTGATATCCTGGCGTTCATCTCTTTATCCAGCAGAACGTTGCTGGCTTCCAAGTCTCGATGTATTATTGTGAAATTCGAGTATTCTTGAAGATAAAGAAGCCCCTGTGCGATGCCTTCTATGATGTGAACACGTTTTTCCCAATCCAGAAAATATTTCCTTATCGGATCTGCATCATTAAAACCTAAAGACTATCAGAACCAGAAACAAAATTTTGGAGCATAGCATAACTTTGTGTACCCCAAATGCTTAAAAGGGTCTACCTGATCTAGCCATTGTATTGGAACAGGGGACCCATTTAAGCCTTTTGGAGTACCACATCGGATGTCACTTAAAAACACCCAGGATTTGCTCAATGACTACTGTAAGAAGCATGAAAGATGTTGAACCGAAAAGGTAGAAGTCCAAGCTCCTATACGGCATATACTCATAGATCAGCATCTCTTCTTCCCTATCAGTACAAAATCCGAGAAGGCGAACAAGGTTGACATGTTGCAGGCCGGCAGTGAGCATAACTTCGTTCTTGAATTCCTCAACCCCTTGGTTCGAGGTTTTCGAGAGTCTTTTTACTGCAGTGTCCTGTCCTTTGGGCAACTTGCCCTGAGCAACAGGGATGCCGATGGTCAGTACAGGGCAACTGATTTCCACTTTGAACATGGTAGACTCAGAACTGAACTTTTCACTGTTTATGCTGGAAGACAGTTTTTTTTACTATGACATAAGTCTCGTAACCTCAACGATCATAAAGGAAAAACAAAACTTGAGCAGAATGCATCCAAGTCCAACATCCTATAATGAAACTTACAATCTCACATACATCATAAAGAAACCTATGCAGCATTATTGTGATGAGTTCATTCCAACTGAATGACTGAAATTGCGACTATAAGCCAACTAGCTGGCAGTTGCTACAGAGAAAGCTGGCATACCTTCAATCAACATATGGAAATATTCGCTTTTTCTCAATAGTAATGGTAGCAGCTTCCCATTACTTTCACCTTCTCAATATTAACTCAAGACTATAAACACCAAAGACCATATATTATTCAGCAAAAGGAAAAGCACCGTATCTGGCACTTAATCACGATTCATTAGTGTTACAAAGTCCAACCCAAAAACCTAAACTAATAGGTGGAGGGAGACCCCATGAACATAAAGAGCGTTGAGGACCTGTTGTCAAGTGATGTGGAATAATACTTCAATAATAGGATTGCAATGAAATAGAAAAGAAAATCATGAGCATAAGCATGGCCTCAGATGTTTTACCTTGTAAACAGGTCCAAATCCACCCTCTCCAAGTTTGTTTTCACTTGAGAAGTTATCAGTTGCTGCCCTGAGTGTGGCATAACTAAATGTTTGCAGATTAGGAGCACCGCTCTCAGGACTTTCAACTCTATGCACCATAGTCTTAAATCGGCTACTAAATCCTTTTATTACACCCAAAATACCTGAGAATCAAGACCAAGAAAATGTACCAACTTCAATCCTTCAGCTGCTGAATTCTAAGTTACCCCAAAAGCCACAGAGATATAGCAATCCTCCAGTAAACTTTACAAAATGTACCTTCTGATTTTAATGTTCTCCTCTGTAAGTAGCATATCAGGCCAAATACAAAGAGAACGACAATGGCAATCGAAATAAGCATAACTAGCCAGAACCATCGCCTGTGTTGCTGATCTTCATTGGCCTTCTGAGTTGACAAGGCAGTTAAGTCCATCAATTACATTCAGTTCTGCATTTTCAATACAGTAATGTTAAACTCGTCATCATGAATTCCTATGAGGTACTTATCCTAACCTGTCCTGGAAAGCACCCAGTTCTCATCGTTGCCAACCTGAAACACATTGTAACCAAGAAGCCCCTTTTCCTTGGCATAAGTTACTTTGGCTCGGATGGACTCCACATCATCGAAATTGATCCATACCAACCCCTTCCTGAAAAAATTCACCACAAACGTACCATTATAAACAGAACTGGTTCCATAACCGGAGTCTTGGATGAATGATCTTATGGCCTTATATCCAAATGACCCATCAGCCGTCACAGCAGGTCCCACTGCCGGATGGCCAACGGCATCAGCGCTCGAATCCTCGAGCTGCCACGCATAGCCATGGTAGGGCAAGCCCAGAAACAGCTTTCTTGCAGGAAATCCTCTAGTTGACAACCAAGTTATGCAGAAGTCTGTGTTGTTCCGGTTTACTGGGTCAAATAAAGGTGCATGAGGGAGGGCAAACTTTTCCCTGGTGGGGAGATGGTAATCATAAGCAACAAGGTGAACCCAGTCCAAATTTCTCTGAATTGAGTCAAGTGGGTTACTCACAGAGTCAGCAATGGATTCACAATACACAGCAATTACTAGCAGCAACTGAGGTTTCCCAGATTCTCTTGATTCAGCATCCACTCTATCTCTCCACTCCCGCAAAAGGGCACTCAAATTGGTCATGTTAATACTCCTACTGGGTAACACCCCACAGAGATCAACCCCGCTGAACCCGTAAAGCCTTGCCTTTTCTATCGTAGACTCAACAAAGGACCTTCTTGAAGAAGACTCGCCGAGCATCGAAGCGAAAGCTGAAGGATCCTCTCGGCCTGCCCACACTGATAGCAGCGTGGTGATCGACGGGTTCTTGCGTTTCACGGTGCTCGCGAATGTGGAGAAGATTTGTTCAGTGGAGGAGTTGATGGAGAGCTGATGGGTCGAAGAGTCGATGTAAGCAAAAGCGCATATGAGGTGAGAGAACAGAGAGGAGGCGATGTCGGAGACCGGAATTTCGCTGCCGGCGTAGAAGTAACCGGACTTGACCCACGTCTGTTCCTCCGAAGATGGGCGGAGACAGAGGAGAAAGATGAAGAAATAGGCGATTTTGCCGTCGCCCGCCATGAGAGATAGCTCGGAGGAAAATGGTGAAGCAGAAATGGCGGTTTGAGATTGCGGGGGGAGGAAGAAGACCGCTTTGGTGGGGCCTCGTATCGAGTTTTACGTGGGAAAGGAGAACTCGAGAGCCGTCGCTTCTTCAGGCAATCGGTGTACGACGGTTAGCTCCCCAGCTGTTGTTCGAGGATCGCTTTCCGCGAAATCTCGCAACGTGTGCATGGAGACGAACGACTCATCTTTTTTGGTACGATGCGATCGCGACATTGACTTGAGACTACTGTTGCCTTCCGCCCCGGTCGTGGGTAAGAATGTCAAAATGGCCCGCGCAGACTCGACCAGACCCGATCTTTCCCTTAAATTTAGAGTATTTTGGAGCCGGGCCTTGGTACTGTTCTGATAAGGCCTGGTGTCATTTCGAATAAGGCCCGGTGTCATTAGATTTCACGCTTTAGCCCGGTGGCCCGAAAACTCAAAGCCCACGTCGCTCAGTGTTCTCACGCTTTTGCAAGCCTAGTTCGACCAAACTGACGACATTTCTTCTTCAATCTTCATCATCGTCTTTGCCCGGCTCGTGCTAAGAATGCCAAAGAGAAGGGCGTGAAGATTGGACAGCGAGTGCGAGTGCGAGTGCGAGTGCGAGTGCGACGTTGACGACGAGATCTCACTTCTTCTTCTTTTTTTATCACCGTCTTCCTTTTAACGACATTTCTTCTTCTTCATCATCTTTGTCGGTGAAGATCTCGAGCAACAACTCTTGAAATTGTGAGGTATGCAAACACTTATAATATGTGTGGCTTGATTTGAAGGGTTGAATTGGTAGCTTCAATTATGGCTGGTATTAGATGATTCATGTGGGTCATTCTTTTTCAGCTCGTCGACCCAGAGGCGCCACCAATCTCCATCGTCTCCACATTAGCTCGCCGATTTGCCGTCGAAATCAAGGCGAGTATCGTTCCCCCTCTATTTTGTGTGTGGGTTTATCCACTTTGGGACCCCTCTCTCTCTCTCACTCAAGATTCTACGACGTCTGCTTAATCTGCAGCTGTCGCAAGTTCGGTCATGTCTGACCAGAAGGGGGTCTTCTAATGCAAGGGTGTTCTACTGCAGGATGCCGATGTTAGCAAAGGAATTAGAGAAGCTATCACACGAGATGAGCCACAAGACATCTACGTGTTTCGAATTCCACAAGGAGATTTTCTATGTCAAACAACAATATCTGTTAGATTGTCCCACATCGATTGTGGAAGTCGTGTTCAATTTATAGCTGTGAGGTAAAGTCTCAATCTTTGAGCTAACTAACTTTTGGATTAAGAAAGTTACAAGACCACCCAGCGCTGATATCAGAACTTAGTTATTAACAAGTTTCGACCCAATAGTCACACGGAAAAGATACGGGTTGTGGATTCCTCCTACCCATAGCCCACTCAGATTGTCGTTTACTCCGATCCATGGCCCGATGTATGAGGGATAAATTGTTGGGTTGTCCCACATCATTTGTAAAAGAGGCTGATGATCGGTTTATAAGTATGAGTAAAATTCTCAACCTTTGAGCTAACTTTTGGGTTAATAAAGAGAGACCAAGTCCACCTAACACTGCTATCATAGCTCAGATTACCAACAAGTGTGGACCCAACAGTTACTCACTCGGGAGAGACGACCTATAGCCCAATGTATGAGAGGAATATTGCTGGGGTTGTCCC
Source organism: Rhodomyrtus tomentosa (assembly GCA_028455895.1). NCBI lineage: Eukaryota > Viridiplantae > Streptophyta > Magnoliopsida > Myrtales > Myrtaceae > Rhodomyrtus > Rhodomyrtus tomentosa. The sequence continues at coordinate 43,365,560 of JAPCWY010000004.1, forward strand.
GCATCGGTTGTGAAAAGAGCTGGTGGTGTTCGGGCTGTCGCGGCCTCCGGCCATACCCATAGCCCGATGTGTGAGGGAGAGATTGAGTTCAGCCATACCCATGTCTCGATGTGTGAGGATGAAATTATTGAAATTGTACCACATCAATTATGAAAGGGGTTGATGGTCTGTTTATAAGTGTGAGGGAAAGTATCAATATTTAAGCTAGATTTGGTGGCTGATTATTTGCAGTTGTCGATGACATGTCATATATCTGTGTCACACATCGGGTCATGAGTCAAATGACACAGATATATGACATGTATCACTCTCTGTGGCAGATTGTTTGTAGTTGTCGATGACATCTTCTGCTAGTTTCAAGGGCACAGAGAGAATGGTGCTCTTCTCAAGCGGCAATATGGATTGAGCAAAGACTGCCAATGAGGTCATTATCATCATAGAAGCTTATAGAACTCCGACGGATCGGGGGCCTTATCCTGCTGATCAAGTTCTTGTATTCTTGATGGATGAGATAATTTCCTGGCGCGTGCTGTTTTTTTTTTTTTTTATAACAACAGTGGGTTCTTTCATATAGATTATGGTCATGTCGGCAGATTTCACTGGTGATCTGAATCAGCCTTTTGCATTAAACTGAGCCAACACATTAGTCTCACTGGTTGTTTGTGAGTTGAGAGCTTTTAGTAATTAATATTTAATTTGTTAGATGCCCGAAACAATTGCGCCAAGTACTACCGACAAAATAGCCCACGCCGACCCGATCCGAATATACACATTATTCGGGTATCAGCAGAGTCGGGCCGGGTCAGGCTTGATGCCGTTTACTTTGAGCCTATATGAGATACAACCCGACCTGTCTTATTGACACCCTTAGTTATGTGTGGGTGCAGAGCTTTTCATTTTGGTGATGAATTATGATTGATTAGATTGCAAATATTTAATATTGTTGGGAATCTCATCGTGCCATCACGATCTTGTCAGGTTTCTCGGCTCTTTAAGCAGCGACAATACCCCCACAGTGGCTGGAACACGACACGGAGGTCCGACAAGAGGTTGACGGCGGCGATGGCCCTCCGGCGAGCGACGGCCGGCGGTGAACACTGCAGGTTAGAAATGAAAATAGGGAAAACCGGAGTTATTTGGGGGTGGTTCTCGGCCTCAAAGGCCAAGGCAAAGCCGAAAATGGTTCGATGGCTAACTAAGGAATTGAGGATGTCTGTCGGGACCAGCGAAGGGCGGCAGACGATGGCGGGAGGCGGCGCGGCAGCTGCAAACAGCAGCTTAGCGCGAAAACAGGAGAGGACTTGGCCGGTTGTTTCGGGGTCCCACAGTCAACGATCGACCTCCGAAGGTTGTGAGGGATGATAAGGGGTCAAGGAGCGTCGCTGGTGATGGCTTGGAGGCAGCAGAGCTACGGTGAGGGCGACGGAGGAGCCTCGAAGGTGGCTCTGCCCGAAAACAGGGTACCCTGCCCGAATAGGGCTCTCCGGCCTTCTGCGGCGGTTCTGAGCGGTGATGGGCGCAGGAAGAGGTCGTGAGGGTGTTGGGGGAGGCGGAGGACGACGACGCAACGACGGGTGGTGGCCGGGAGTGGCGCAAGAGTCGGCGAGGCTCAGAATGCCCACCAAACGCGAAAACAGAGCAGGGCCGTTGGGTTAGTTTTGGGAGTCTTCTGGCGGCGAGTTGCAGCCGAACTAGGGTCGGAGCGGCGGCGACGGGTTGGTGGAGGAGCGGAGGAGGTTCGATGGTGGTAATAGCTCAAAGAAATCAAAGATAGAGGATAAGGAGGAGGAGGAAGCGCTCGGTGGAAGTGGCCTCGCGTGAATAGGAAGAGGAAAGAGAACAGATCGTAAGGGTGAAGGAGAGGGAGAGAGAAGATAGGAGAGAGACTGATGTGAGAGAGTGGGTGAGATTTGATTGGGGGTCGAGATTTGACGGGGGTCCCAATTTAGTCAAATCTCATTCAAAAATTTCGTATGCAGGGAATAATTGATGGGGAAAATATTCATTTGATAAATCAGGGCTGAAATGAATTTGACATACTAGACGATGGGTAATTTTGGTATTTTCACGCAATAGGCTCGAGCGTGAGGAATTCAATCTTAATTCGTGGCAACTAAGAATTATGGAGTCTAATCTAATCGACTGACAATTTCGAGGATTGTCCAAAATTATTCTCTTAATATCTTGCAATCCAAAATTTTGTATCGAATAAAATTCGATTTTATCTCCATTTATTGAATTTAGTCATAGTATAAAATTCGAATTTCCAGAGCGTCACACACTCCCATGTATTTAATGTCAGAGTTTCGTGTGTCTGATTGAAAATCCATATAAACAAGTTTCCGAATTCTTTGAGGGTGAAAATCTATTGCATTTCGGAGCTAAGATTAGGCACCACCCCAATAAGCCCTCCCTGCCACCACCTTCGATGTCACGTAGTACGGTGTGCCCACCACCCCTTCAATGCGAGTGCCGACTCTTCGTCGATCACCTCCGCGAAGCTGAAATCTGTGAGTCTCAGTTATTTCCTGTTAATATTGACCGAATGAACTCAATCGGTACAAATGTAAAATGTTTAAGATTGGCTCAGGTAAAAAAGTTTATGACTGAATTAATGTAATAGGTCGAAGGCTTTTTTTGGTACTTTTTCCCCAAATAGATGGATCTTGTCTCATTTGATTGGGCCTACCGTGTTATCCAATCTCATCCCTAACAAGAAAATTTACATGCTAGATTTTCATCATGTGGCTAAATGGAAGACGGGTCAGGCTTCTCGATTTGAAGTACTTCTCAAACGTATAGTTGAATAATAGGGATTCAGAGGGAAAGAAATGGTTCTAAAGTCACAATCCGATAAGGATTGAAAGAAAGAATCAAAAGGGATTACTAAAATATTTTCATGTATATTTAAAGAAAGCTACCAGCCTGATAATTTGACATTACTCTCAGTTATTTTTTACCACACGATCTCTCAATCAATGAGTATTTTATGCAAAATGCGCGATGAATTGAGATTGTACTGTTCTTAACAGTACCTTCAAGAACTATTGGGTTTCTCTATTTTAAATCACTCCTGATCTCTCCAATTCTTTTTGTGTATTTCACAAGCAAATTTTGTCATGTTCTTCACTAAGGATCTAGAAATACTCTCTAGATCCATCACATTACTGTATCTTGCTTTAGTTCTCCGGTAAGAACACATTTTATTATTGTAAGATGGGATAACTTCTAACCCATTTCATTATTGGACCAAACTTCGATTAAAGATCAGCAGATAATGCCACCTCCGGCGTGCGGGCGCGGGCGTTGTCTTGGTCACCACGAACTCGAAGCTGCAACAAACAGGTTGAAATTCAGGGAATTATTAATTAGGCCGTCACTGATTGATAAACTAATCTGCAAAGTTTGACTCTTTCTCTGATCTGATGGGAGCGTGAAGAGACCAGACGGCCAAAGGATGCGACCAAGTAAAACAGTTATTTGAAACGTTCAAAACCAATATCAAGTTGCCTCAATTTTAAAGAAAAATCAAGATTTAGAAAATATTTTTTTTGAAAAAAATGAAAGCTTGTATCGATTATAAAAATGAATGAATAAAAAATATTTTCACCACTCACAAAAATAATTAGTGACAATTTATTGTCGAGCAATATAATCAATAATTTTTGGAGAAATATTTTTCAAATAATGCATCCTTAGTTTGACCATTTGTTGACGTAATAGACTATTGCATTCACCAATGCAAGCGCAACCATCTTGTCGTGCAAATTACTTGACCAATATGATATAAAATAAAACGGGGTCGGACCGACTGAAAATATGTAAACACATAACACATGTGTTAACCAAAAAATCAACATCCAGATATTAGCTAGATTTTCCTTTTCCTTCATGCTCTTGCACTTCTTTGTAAAACACTGTTCCTCAATTGACTAAGTCCATTCTAATCTTAACTATGGGCAATTATTGTAATAACTCTAAAAAGGATTTCGTTCCGTTTTAGATGAACATGTGGTGTAAATTTTGATCTAAGCACACAGGGACATGATTAGATTTCGTTTGGAAGATGTTGGATGGTTAGGGCTAAACTTGGGAAATAGAATGTATACCAGCAAAATTCAAATGTATGATTAATGGTATGTAACTCAAATCTCATAAATTCACCTGTTTGAGAAAGAACCCAGTTGTCATCACCGGCGACATGCCATGCAAAGTAACCTTTGAGTCCTCTTCCCTTGGCGTACACAACCTTGGTAGAGATGGTTTGTGTATCATCGTAGCTGATCCATGTCGTCCCAGAATAGCAATAGGCGGACACGACCGTGGAGTTGTACACCGTGGTCGCGCTGTTTTGGGATATGTACGCCGTGATCTGGTTGTACACGATCGATCCATCGGAGGATATCGCCACACCGGTGAAGGGCGCGAAGTAGCCGTGGTTGTTGGCATCTGTGAGGGTGAATGCGCGCCCGTAGAAGGGGAAGCCGAGCGCGATCTGCCCCGCCGGCATGCCAGCTTGAATCCACGCGCTCACCCCGTCATCTCCACTTAAGCCGTTCCCTAAAATTAAAAAGGACCGATGGCTTCTGATGCAACGTATATCAAGAAAATTACAAGTTTGATGAAAAAAATTGGAGGATTTTAATAAAATCCATGTCAGTCGCTCGTGGAATAACACTCTATGCTCTAAATTGGGGTAGCAAAATTTCAAATTCATGATCCAAAAAATTAAGAAGACTTCATTGTACCTAGGAAAAGTCAAAGTTTATAACCCGAAAAAAAATTAAAGTTGCCCCACCTACCTGGATTGTAGAGGGCAGCAAGTGGTCCTGTGGTGGAGGACCAAGATCCAAAGAAATCGTAGGCCATCGCGTTGATCCAATCCAGGTTCGCCGCCATGGTGGCCACCGGATAATCCGTAGGTGACCAGTAGTGCGGCGTGTAATAAACCGCAGCGGACAAAAGCAAAGCGTCCTTGCCCGAGCTGGCCGCCTCAGCTGCCACCGCAGCCCGCCACTCCTGGAGGAGCAACGCCAAGTTGGCCATCTTCGCGTCGGTATCCGGGTATTCCCAATCAAGATCAAGGCCATGGAAGCCGTTGGACCGAGCTAGGGCTATGGACGAATCGATGAAAGTCTTCCGCGAGCTCGACTGGCTTGCCATGGATGCAAAGTCATCTGCGATCGAGCTGCCACCTCCACCGCCAATGGACAGGAGGGTCACCACCGATGGGTTTTTCTGCTGGACGTCGCCAGTGAAGGCCGCAAAAGACTGAGAGTTGGACGAAGATATGACTACCTGGTTTGTCGACGCATCGAGGTCGGCGAACGCGCAGAAGAGATGAGTGAAGAGGGTCGAATCGATGTTGGAGGCTGTGATGCCGCTGTCCTGGAACCAATAGCCACCTTTGATGTTTTGAGCCATGCATGAATTGATTAGGAGGAGAGAGAGAAAGGAGAAGAAGAGAAAGAGAAGGGTATGATTATCGTTGGAGGCCATTTCTTACGAATTACATGGAGGAGGTCGGACGTGTTTGAGCTGGTTTTATATCAGATTTATCAGGCCACATACACGTGTTGTGGCTTGAGTTTCGCTGACTTCGCCTAACTCTAGTCATATAACATTCCATTTCTTTAGATGTGGATAATGGCTGTATCAAAAGACTTTTTGTGCTCGAATGACTCAGTCAATTAACAAGGGAAATTTATCTTTGCATTCTTTTGATGTGGCGGCTCGAACCATCCGATCCATTACCTAATGTTTTATAATTGGGCAGATTCCACCGTTTGACTTCATTTTTTGAAGACTCTTCTACTTTTTAAGGAGCAAGTATTGCATACATCTGATGCCTATAAGCCCACTGCATCTCAATCATTAGATTACGTGAGTCTCACGCAAGATTCATATAATTCAACAATTGAGATAAAATGGTCTGAGAATCGCGATCGAGTTTGTTAACAATGATACATGTGGAACGACTTATGTTAATCAATTCCTTATCAATGAACCGTCCTTCACTTAGGACCCCTAAGATGCAGCAATCCATGGTGCAAATGCCAAATGGTCAGACAGGATTAGGGGACGTGGGAGTCAACGCTAATGCACGCTAATGGCTGAAATACCAGTCCTCTGCGGCTTCCGTGCATGAATCGATCAAGCCAATCCCTCCTCCGAATATGATCTTTCTTTCGTCCTTACTTGTAAGATTCAAAGGCTGTTTCGTGAGGAGCTGGTTCGATTTTTCCTGGTCAACGCCGGAGCTGAGTTGGGACACGTGTTGTTCCTCTACAGAGGAGCATGTTCTCTCTCATTTTTGTCTTTAATATTCGGGTCTTTTATGAAAGGCCGCCTATGAACCTTTACTTATGTAGGGACCATTGACACAGAACGTTATATACATAGTAAAATAAACTAGAAGTGAACTTTCCTAATTAAACTTGCATGTAAGTACATTAGAAATTTTTAAAACTTGTCATGAAAGTTCAATACATAATGTGTAATTAAATTTTAAAATTTGTCAAATTAGGGCAATCGAGTCATTCTGTTAACTCCGTTCAATTAGGTTGATCGAAAATACCGACATGGATTTTCTAAAAAATTTCTATTCTTCATGTGGACATGACTGGCTAAACCACGAAACATGACGCCTAACCGGTGTTGTTTTGGTCCGAATCTAAATTTTTTAATACAAATTTAATTACTTTGTAACTTGTCAAATGTCTTTAGTCCTAGTTTTATGAGTCTTTGAGTGTGTTGTACGTTTTAATAGGCAAAGTTCAAGTTTCTACGTGCTTTAAATGCATTTGTAGTTCTTAGGACTTTGTTGTGTTTTCTAGTTAATAAGTCTTTATTAGTTGGGTAATTCCCATGTCCTTAATATTTAGTCTATTTCTCATATATTAGTTCTTCAATAATGGAAGTGTAATCTCATATGTAAAGCAGACAATGCAAGACTTTAATAAGATTTTTCTCTGTTGAACAAATGTCTTCTCTAGTTCATTATCCCTTGAAGATGGATTTTTCCTTAATGGTAAGTCAAGAAGCCGCTTATCTTTGGCTGATGGATTTTCCTTTTAAGCCTTGGCGGGCTGATCCTATCCGTCAGTCTTTTATCCTCGGCGAGTAATTTGTCCTTTAAGCTCTGGTGGTGAACTTAAACAATTTCGATCTTTATTATTGATTGGCGGTTTATCATTTATGTCTTGTGGTTATCGTAGTCTATCATACATTTACAATTATCCATCAACATCCATCCCCATACACTCTGCTCTATTCTTGATTCCTTTGACATCACTCAAGGCACATCCCCCCTCCCCTCCCACCTGCATCGAGTTGGTTTCAAAGCTCAAGATTGAACTCATTTTGAGTGATTCATGTCCGTTACTCGTCTCTCATGCGATCTCACATCTTTATGAAAAAAATAAAGAAAGACAATGACTGATCAAGTTCCAAGAGCGACTTTGGAGCAAGCATACAACAAAAGGCAAGGCCATGCTATAGAGAATCTCCAGCGATAAACGAAAAGAGTCATCACCCCCCCTAGAGAAACGACTAAAGGGTGGTGAGAGATTTTTAGCCGAGCCTTCACCTAAAGGCAAGCCCTTTTTTGAGGATATTTATTTTAACCATGCTGTGTATACTTCCAAACAGGAGATCGAAATAGGTAGGTCCTCTGAGTTTGTTAAAGAGCTCTAAAAAAAATCAGATGGTGAAAATAGCCAGTGCTTCAAATGCCACGGCTATGAGCATCTATTAGTGGATTGTACAATGCCAATTCAAGAAATTGAAAAGATTGATTTGAAAGGTCAAGAGGCAGAGAATGATTCTGACCGAACCTCGTAATAAGAGGAGATTGTGGAAAAAACTAATGATGGTGGTTTAGTGGTTGCCCAGGGGGTTTTACACATAACGGTTACTAGAGATGCATATGAGTAATGGGAGAATGTATTTTTACACCCGTTGCATCGTTAACGGAAAGGCTCTCACAATGATTGTCGATGGCAGGATTTGCACTATCTTCGCACGAATCCACAATTTTGATGGACAAATTGAAGATACCAACATCTAAGCATCCTCAACCGTACCACCTCAATAGCTTAGTGAGGGAAGAGATCTCCAGGTAATAAAACAAGCCCTGATTTCAATTTCATTGGACAAAACTACCAAGATCAGGTTCAATGTTATGTGTGTCACTTGTTATTTGGAAGGTCTTAGCAATTTGTTGGGAAAATTGTGCAGGATGGCCATAATAATACCTAGATATAATGACATAAATGGTCCTTGAACTTTGGCAAAATGTGCAATGTGGTCCTTGAACTTTTAATTTATTCAATTTGATCCGTAAACTTTAGTCTAATATTCAATATGATCTCTGAATTTTTAGTTTCTTCAATATAGTCCCTAGACAATAGAGAAATGTTCAATGTAGTCCTTTTATTAATTTAAGCTCATGGATAATAATGAACATTTTCGTATGATTCAAGGACTAAATTGAACAATTTAAAAGTTTAGGGATCAAATCGCATACTTGGCTAAAGTTTGGAGATTATATTGAACAAATTAAAAGTTTATGGATCACATTGCACATTCTGCCAAAGTTCAAGGACTATTTGTATCATTTCCCCTAATGCCTACTCAACAAAGCAGAAACATGTCACCCTTTTCCCTTTAAATTCATCCATGACCGACAAAATCAACTTGGGGAAGGAAACACCAATACGTACGAAATTTTTCTTTAGTGAAACACGGTTGAGCGAGCAATTCACAAACAAAAGATTGTTTTTTTCCTCACTTATTATTGAAAGCAAAATAGACATGAAAGAGATATTCCTACATCCTAAAATACTTTCTTTGATGGATAAGCTTGAAGATGTATTTTCAGGCTCGAAGAATTTCATTGGGGTCAAGCAAATGTATTATTTAATTCGTTAGAGAGGCCTTTCGAGAAATATATTGAAACTAAGTTCCTTCGGCAAGAATGCTTGTCGAAAATTAGACACTTTACATCATGGAGATAAGGCGATGACAAATTTGAAAGACAATTTTTCAACAACCCGATGAGTTTAATGCAGGAGCATAAGGTTCTAGTGATCAATTCTTAAGCTCAATTCTAAACTCATCGATTGATGATTATTCCAATAAGCAAAGAAGATGTCGGTTTTGCAAGAGAGTTAATGATTAAGTGGGCAAGTCATCAATTTCATGGTTATTGATCGGCTCCTAGTTGTTGATGTCGATTTCGAGACTAGTAATTGGCTACAAGTTTGATGCCGATTTCAAGACTACTAATCGACTACTTAGCAACCGAATGTTGTGCTGGCCAATTTCCTTTGCCATTTGTTGATCTTTCAATATGCCTATTAGGTTGCCCAGATTGGTGAATGAACTTAGAGTTCGAACTTAATTACTCTGTATCTGGTCAAATGTCTTTAGTCCTAGTTTTACGAGAGTCTTAATTGTGTTGTAAGTTTCAAGAGTCAAAGTTCAAGTTTCTATTGTGTTTTAAAAACCTCTTCCAGCTCTTATGTTTTTATTAGTTGGGTAGTTATCCATGTCTTTAATGCCTAGTCTATTTCCTATATATTAGTTCATTTATAAATAGAGGTTTAATCTCATTTGTAAAGCAAACAAGACGATACCTAAATATTGAGAATACTTTAGATTTTTCTTTGTTGAGCCAATATCTTCTTCGGTTCTTTATCTCTATAAAGTGAACTTTTTCTTTGATGATGAGACAAAAAAACCCTTTTATCCTCGTGAATTTTTGTTTAATCCTTGCAGGTGAGTTTCTCCTATCGCGAAATCATTTATCCTTGGCAAGTCGTTCGTGCTTTAAGCCTTGATGGTGAATTTCATCAATCCCGATCTTTATATTTGATTTGTGATGCACACTTTATGTCTCGATGGTGAGACGTCTTGAACCTCCGATCTCCTGTTCCGACATCACCTTCAGCAGCCCAGCCCTAACCTCCACTCCGATGCCTTAACAAAAACACGTCACTTACCTAAAAAATGTCAATGAAATGGAGTGAGACCTCCGGCAAGTAAAACGTTCCAAGCCACCGACTAAACTAACCAATAAACGAGGCAATAACAATAGTTAAGAGTTATTTATCCGTAACATTCACAATACAGTGAACCATCTCAAAACACTCAAGTCGATACCTTGCATTGAACATGCGAGCACATGATATGAAAAATGCTTACAAACCAGTAATACAGATGTGCAACCCAAGACAATAACGACTTGGCAATATTATCATGTAAATGGTGATATATGATGGGATGAGGAAAAATGCGCCCATTTATCCTCCACTTGTGAACACTTAACTCGATTTGACCATTTGACATCGTCTCGTACCGCCTCCGAGACCGGTTCAACTCATTATAGGACCACTCCGTCACACAGCAGGGTCTTTTCATATCTCCATGGGACATGAACTCAGACACAAGGTCCCCTTTTATGACTCCATTCATTTCTTTGACATGTCATGCGATGCGTGATCAAATGCAATATCAAGGTTCAAGCATATGATGTATCCAGGAAATGATTTACATTAGCAAGCACAACTACCAAGCAAGCGAATAGCAAATCCCACAAGTCACAAAAACGCTCGAGTCTCAACCCTTCCTAAAAAAAATATCTACTAGCAGTCGAATTTACTAAAGGGAAGGATTTTCCCTTATCACGATTAAGCATGTACTTGGCCACTTAGACATGTAAACCCAACGTTATATTTCTCTCTTTACTCAATCTGTTCAATACAAAATTGTTCCCACACGAGACTCTTCTTTTTCTTTCTAATGATTTCCAGTTCGACTTCATTCTATTTACGCCCCACAAGCAATGCCCACGGTGATGGAGACAACCTATTCATCTTGTTCATGCGAACTCCAGGAGCGCCAAACCACCGCAATCCAGAATTTGGTCCTCGACAAACACCAAGTTCAAATTCGTCTTTTCCCACCCCATCCACGCAACCATCTAACTCTAGCAACCGACCTCATAAACCCGCACCCAACGACATCGACTAGCCAATCCTCTTCGCCAAGAGCCATTCTCGGTCTCGTTCCCTCAACTCACTCTTCCTCGTACAAACCGGCGCTCATTTCAGTAGAGCAGCGATGCACTTTCCACTCCGCAGCTCTTAAGCTTCATTTCGTCCAAATTCGATGACATGCAGCCATTCCCGAACCTCAACCGAGTACCTACCCCACGCCTAACTTACTGCTCACCCCCAATTTGCGTTGCTAAGGCCAGTAGATGAGTTAGAAAGATTCACTTGCCTGGTCCTAGAGGCTCGCCGGCTCAGGTCGTCGGACGGTGGGGTGGCGTCGAGCTTCTGGCGGACGAGGAAACAGCCTTCGATAGACGAAGCGTCGTCGCTCGGTGGTTGTATGGAGATCCCGTGGAACACGAACGCGAGGAACCTGCTGTCCAACGCAAGAGAAGAAAGAAGAATGGGTTTGTCCCCTTTTCTTCACTTGATTTTTGCTTCAGCTAGGCCATAAAGCTATTGAGTATCCGGCTTAGGCACCTTGGTGGTTGGCACACGTGCCAAGCTTCAATGGCCCCATATTCCGCTGGCTATAAGTACTGAAGGCCCGCGATTCCATTCGGAAGGTCTCCAAAGCTGGTTGGAAGGAGACCCAATCAAATTCAGGCGGCTGCCCTTGGATGGCTCGCGTGTGGTTGGCAGGCATACATGACCTGATGGGTCCCAGGCCCAAAAGAACTTAGCTGGCCCGAAATAAATAAATATATTAATATTTTTTTATTTTTCTCGGGCGCGAATCCAATCTGACTACCCAAACCTATTTGTTCGCTGCTCTCTTTGGCATAAGTCAGCTTTCAAATCTGTCTAGTCAAATTCCTATTTATTTCGAATTGCAAAACAGGGTCATTACAAATAGTGATCTCAATTTATCGTGTATCTACATTTATCCATCGACATTTATCCTCACACGCTCAGTTCTATCATTGATTCCTTCAACATCATTCAAAATACATTCATCAGCCTCACACCCACATCATCATCATCAATGGGTGGTGGTTGGAGCCTTGGACTCGACGATAATTGATAGTTACAACAGTGGCCGTCATGCTGTGGTCGGCAAATATGAGAAATTCTATCCTCATCTATCTCATTGCATTATATATCTCTTTTATCCGGCCTGAACTCACTATAGTCATCAATGTAATATCCAGATTTTTGTTGGCCTAAGTGTTCAATCATTCGTCTGATCGAGGCCGATTAATGGACGCACGTTTTCTATGAACATGACGAGCCGACATGAGTCTCCCTAATGACATGTGACGAGCGTAGCGTTATGACAAGAGCCTCACGCGGATGCAAAATTGCGATACGGGTTCTCGAGACGAAGGCGAAAGCGGCCTCTTGCATTCGATGTGGTTTGACGCGCCAGATGTCGCTAGCCGCCACGAAAGAGAAAGCTATCGATGTTGAGCGCGTTGCAGCACGCGCCAAATCCTTTCACCTACCACTTCACCGCCCCTCTACCCATCCCGTGCAAGAGCAGCTCTGGTCGCGCTCGCGCTTGCTCTCGCTCTCACATGGCGGTTTCCTCGGTTCGAATCGCAGTCGTCGGAGACGTAGTGAGTCCTCTGTCTTCTTCTCTCATACGTTCGAATGGTTCGGTTGTACACTTGGGTAATTGGGAAGGACTTGTCTTTCTTGTTTTAGTTGCAATCGAATGTTTTCGAACGCTGTTTTCAATCATTGTTTTGAATTTTTTTCTCTCCGAAGCACGATCAATGGGATCTCGAGGAAGACACAAAGGCACTCCATTTCTTGAAGGTACTCTTCGAAAATGCTCCTGCCGTTCTGATTTCTTGTCTAGTTTTATCCAAAGATTTGTTCTGGTTGTGAATAGCTTCTATCTGTCCATTAGAGAAGGAAAGTTGGCTTTATTATTATTTTTTTTTTTTTTTGGCTTCGTCTCCCCGTAATTGAGAAAAGCATTAGTACAACGGAGAAAAATGCACAGAGGGTCATGTAATTTAAGAGAAAAAGAACTCAGGGTGCTTTCCTTTTGCTGGTCAAGGACTGCTCATTGGCCTAGCACATAAAATGGAATCGTTTGGTGAACTAATAAGTTGTCCATGCTAATTTGTCTATAGTTAATAAATTCAAATTCCAAAAGAGAAAATTCTTAAAGAGGCTACAAGAGCTGACATGCTTAGATTGGTTGGACTTTGGTCCCCGATGAATTAAACCCTTGTTAAGGATTCTGTTGGATGTTTTGTTTTTCCTCAAAGGATTCTGTTGGATGTTAGCGGTGCATTCGAAAATAAGCTGTCTACTACTTAATATCAATGCCTGAACCAACAGGCATAGTGCATGAATCTATGGGACTTTTGAGTCATAGAACTTATCTTTATCGTGATTTCTTTTGGTAAATGTTTCTCCTCGTGGCAGCTATGTTTGTCCCTTCTAGCTTAGTGTTACCTTTTCTACTATTGGTTTCTATAACTTAGTAGTATCGAATTTTAGCCAGTGTCTCCTTTACCATCTAATACCTGTTTATGCTTGTGAATTTGTAGCCGGATCTGGTGCTCTTCACAGGTGGCAGCCTTTTCCTTTGTTCCTAATCTACCTGTTGTTGTCTATTGCTGTACTGCCTTGCTGTTATTTGGTCTATAGATTCCACATGTGGGTAAGACAAATAAGAGTGCATCTCTTTTATTTTGCATGGATAGATAGAATTACACCAAGTTCATTCCATAGTTGTGTTCTAGGTGTGCAAAATCTTGGAATGGACGGAAGATAATTTGCTTTGTGATCCCTTGGCCCAAAAGGATGGTATACAACTGATTGACAAATGGGGGGGGGGGGGGGAAAGAACTTGTGAACATATGAAGAAGGATCTAATAATTACCACCTTAGATTGAGACATTTACTTAAAGAGGCATCATGGTTGAATATCGCAACTTCTTCATACTCTCTTCCTTTTTCATGTGTCAAACTAATTGCTTAAACTTCGATCATTGTCAGATCTCCTTTCATGCCAAGTGTTTGATGCTTGGGTTGGGTGATATTGTCTCCATTCATTGTCAGTCTTAAATTCTTACATTCTGTTAACTTTTAAATCACTGATTATGCTATCTGATCAGGTGATTTTGGTGATGAGAATGTTGAGCTCGTCAGGAGCGTTGCGAAACTTGAATTTGCAAAAGCAGTAATTTTGGGAAATCATGATTCCTGGTTCACTCAGCAATTTTCTGAAAAGTAAGATTAAAACGTACTACTTATTGTGTACCCAAATTTGCATGTTTTTATTGCTTGTGAAAATTTGCATGTGTTGCTACTTCAAAGAACTTGAAATAGGATTTAGGACTATGGAATATTGTATGATGTCTAAGCATGGAAGGAATTTATTCTTTGTGCCACATAACCAGTGCCCCCTCTCCAGATATATTTCCTCCATGTTTTGTATGAATGGTGATTCAGAAGGGAAGTAAGAAAATTCGATAGATGTTGTTGGCACTTCTTTCTGCCTGTGTTACACGAATGTCTGCAATTTACCAGTGGAAAGCTAGATTAATGCGTTGTTTTCCTATGTAGAAGGAAGGATAGCGTTCAACTGCAGCTAGAATGGTGAGTTTATCTTCCTCTAAATCATCTCAAAGTATCGAGATATTCAGTTTTGCACCACATGGGTTATGATCCTTGTCACACACCATCCTAAAACAATGGCAACAAGCTATTTGTATATCCTAATTATGTGGATTCCTTTGCAGTTTCCTATGATGGAATGCTTGTCCTTGCTGTTTGTAAAGTACTTTTCATGGTGACATGTCTGTACTTAATTGGTGCATGTTGCGCATTCACTTGTCAGCAAATTTAGAAGTCACGTGTACAGAGGGCTAGGAAAGGACCAAACGAGGGGAAAGGAACAGAATCGAATTACTCTTCTCTGAGTGAACAGAAATCATTAAGTATGATAGAGTTAGGCAGGGTCCACACAGCCAATAGAAAAATTAAGGGACGGTTTATGTAGTTCTGTGGATTCATAGAAGTGCTCACAGTCTGCAATTCATCCTACGTATCACGACATACTAATATTGGAAATTTATAATGCTTTTTTGGTGATCAGTCTTGGAGACAAGCATGTAGCCTACAAGCGATTGGATTTTCCTTCATTAAAGTTGAGTGTTGTCGGTGGACGGCCATTTTCTTGTGGTGGCGAGAAGTTGTTCCGAAAGAAGCTACTATCTGCAGGGTAGATGCTGTATTTCCCGATTTATATACCATACGTGTGACCAGAAATGTTTTAAATTAGATTTTAGCATCAGCCCCAGTTAGCATGTCCATGTCAGTTCTGCATGGTTTTTGTTTAAAAAATGCAGTGTTTCTTGCTTCTATTGAGGATATGCAAACAGTAAACATCATTCCACTTTCACTGTTACGTAATTTCTATGCCACGAGTCGTAACTTGGCAGCTTTGAGTATTCTTTCAGATTTGGAGTTGAAGACATAGAACATAGTGCTCGGAAAATATGTAAAGCTGCGGTGGGGGCTCCAGAGGATCATTTGGTTATATTACTTGCCCATAACGGTCCTACAGGTCTACTAATGTGCCATATGCTTAAAGTTAAATACACTGTGGGCATTTTAATTGATCAGGCACCAAACTTTGTTGCAGGTCTTGGATCTAATATTGATGATATTTGTGGAAAGGATTGGGTCTCTGGTGGTGGCGACTATGGTGATCCAGGTTAGCTTTACTTCTGGCAGCTGCGGTTGTGGTCTGATTCCGAAATAACTATAAGCTGCTTTCCATGCGAAAAATTATTCTAATGCCTTCATCACAGTAGATTATATTCAATATGTCATGCTGGTATTGCTGTCTTGCTTTGATGGTAGCTTAGAGTGACCTGCTGTAGAATGCCTTCACAAAGTCATTTTTAGCAGGCGCATATGAACTGAGCATTTTACTGCAATGTTTAGCGGCTTTATTTTTTCCTGATGCAGACTTAACTAAAGCCATTTCCGAGTTAAAACAGAAGGCCAAATTCTGTATACCACTGGTGATATTTGGCCACATGCATAAAGAGCTTGCGCATGGTAAGGGTGTTAGGAAAATGATAGTGATGGGGGGTGACGGCATTATATATCTTAACGGGGCCATCGTCCCTCGGGTCAGAAGTTCAACTAGTGAGCTGACTGGAAACACAAGTAACAATAGCAATGAAACTTCACATTCTGATACGGGTTCCACTCGAGCTTTTACTACTGTCGACATCTCGGATGGAAGGGTGACCAAGATTGCAGAATGTTGGGTGTCCGTCGTTGGCGAAACAACCAAACTACAAGAAGAGCATGTACTTTTAAGCGTTGCATAAATGTTTGTCGTGTTTGAAAGTGATTTCTCATTTCTTCACTGCCCTCTTGGTGGGAAGTATATTCCCAGCTGTGATCAGACAAAGCAAACAGTCTTCTCCTGTTAAAAGCTTCTGTTCTTCAATCCAGTCTCTGATGGCCCTTAGAAGTTAGAAGTTGCTTTGGTATTGTTTCGCAGGAAAAGGATGATCCATAAACTAAGTGCCTTGTGTGCCTTGTAACTGTATGAATTATGAGATCGACGAAAGTGTTTCAATTTGACCACCAATCCATTGCTCTTGTCATGGTAGTCATCATACTAAATCTTTGCATCCAGACGCTTACGAACTTTTGCCTCCCGTGACTCATCTCTGGGCATATAAATATGTTCTTGCCTCCATGAAAGGGCGAATTTAATCACATGAAAGTGATCATGTGTTTCCTGGACTTCCACCAATGGTATACAGCAGACAACAAGAAGGTAACACTCCATAATTGATGAATTGTTTTATTTTATGTTGTTGCTGTGAATTTGTCGCAGTTCCATCTTTAGCGAACATGCAAACAAAAGTGAGGAGAGAGCATCGTGTCTTTGTTTCTCCCTTTTTAAAGACTCTTGCTTTCATTATGAGTGGCACCAACTTCCAAGCACTCGTTTATGGGCTTTTTGACCCAATCTTTTCCTTTTAGACTAAAGTTCACACTTACTAGATAATACTCAAGAAAAGAACCCCATCATTGATTGCCAAACCCCAGTAACTATCTGCTCCATTAATCAAAGATTCCATCATACTCAGCCAGTACCCTCAATCGACCCGTGTCTTGGAACTTCCCTTGCATGCCTTGTCTCCACTCTTTTTTGCCCTTTGCATGTGCAATCTTTCACCATGGTCAAGAGCCATGATGTCCTGACCAAAAACAGAGGCAATAAGAGAGTACCGTGATGTTAAGTTCGTATCATTTTTCTCCTTCTAGACAAGAATTCAAACTAGCGTTAGCTGAGTGAGATTAGGCCAGCGGTCAAACGAATTGATTAATTTTTATTCGGGTCAAATCTTTTCCCCACTTAACACGTGTCTATCGTTGAACTGGAAACCATCCATACACCAGTCAAGCCAAGGAAAATCAACATCCAACATTGACTGACCCCCTTACACGGGGTTGCCTCAAGATAGAAGCCCAGGGAGTACGGAATCTAGACGTGTTGGACTGCCACGCAAATATTCAAAGAGAAAGAAAGGCAAGACGATGATGGAAGAGTCCGTCGAATTCAACGTTGGAGGGCTACTTTGGTAAATTTTTGGTGGTTACGTAGAAGTTAAAAAAAAAAATAGAATGTAGCAGACAGAGGTTAAATTGGATTCCATCTCCAACAATTCAATTCGTCTTTTGTTTTGTGAAAAAAAAAAAAAAGGCATGACAAGGAGGAATGTCTGACTTCTGACAAATGCCTGACCCCAATAGATCCCGGCAGCCTTTGACCACATCTCAGCCGTCCATCCCATTGCCTCGAAGATTCCTTACCCTTCTTTAACGACAATCTGTTCTGCATAATTACAAACAACAGCACTCAAAATCCTTTTTCCCTGGTTTTGATATTGCTGCTCTGCCTTTGAGCTCGAGTAACAGTTAGATGTGGACTTGGGCAATGCTTTCCACCATTTGTTTGGATAAAAATTTGCTTTTTCATCGAGTTAATCTGTTGAAATCATGAAAGCAATCGCTCTCGTTCTTCTTCTTTCTTTTTTCTGATTCTACAAGTGGATCTCCTCTCTTTCCCATTCCTCATTGGGAGATGAGCTCAAGCACCCCACTATCTCAAGTACTCATTTCAGCTTCATATGGACCGATAAAAGAATGAACATATCAGCTGCCACCAACTTAAACTAACGAAGGAGATTAATCTTTAGGATGCTGTTCTTAAATCAGAAGAAAGAGAAAGGACAGAAAACAAAAGAAAACAAAAGTGACTGTTGAGATCAGCAAAAACAACATTCTGAACCCATGTTTCCATGTGCTTAAAACCTGAGAAAAAGTCTCTGTTTCTGTTTCTGCTGAGACTCTCTCTCTCTTACTGTGAAAGAAGAGTCAGCAATAACAAGAATTCCAGCTCTAACCGCCTTGATCGGATCGACTCCATTCATTGCCAACCCCAATCTCTTCATAACTCCTCTGAATCGCCACCTGTATTCACTTTCCACCCTCCCCAGATGAAATAGGGAAAAAAAAAACACACCCATAAAAAGAAACAGCCTCCTCAAAATGTCCGAATGTCACACATCCAAAAAATACTAAACCGAAAACCCCGCTCATCTCCAACCTCGGGGGATTTCTCCAAAAAGAACCTGCGAACATTTCCAGGCCATTTTCCGTCTCCAACAACTCCAATTTCTCCCTCTCTTTTTTTTCCTTCAATGATTTGATTGGCAAGTTTGCATTTTTCTTTAGAATATCGTTTTGTATCTTGGCGTTGATGGGAAATGTGACTTCCAATGTGGCCGCGAAGTTCGCGTTCTTCCCGCCAGACCCACGGACGTACGATGTGCTCAAAGACGAAGGTGGGAAGCTGCAGTTCTCGGGGGTCACGGCCGACAAGAACATGGACGTCCACATGCTCGACACGAAGGGTGGTAATAAGATCGTTGCCACTTTCTGGAAACACCCTTTTGCCAGATTCACCCTCCTCTATTCCCACGGCAATGCGGCTGATTTAGGTCAGATGCAGGAGCTCTTCATTGAGCTCAGAGCTCACCTCCGTGTTAATATTATGAGGTATTGCTTTAAATTTCGTCTTTTTTAAAAAAATTTATTGTGGGAGATGTTGTTTTTTGTGTTTTGGGGCTGTTGTGTCAAGGGAGAGGTGGTTGCTGTGTTCTTGTGCTCTTTTGTTGGATATTCACGCTTTAGTAGATATTTATGGTTTTTTTTTTTTTTACGAGAGCCTATGTTGTTTTCCTCCTCTTGTTTCGCTTCCTTGCAGTTGATCTGTTCTTAATCCCACGGTTGCTGAAAGTTTAGCTTTTGAGAATAGATTGCTTCTTGTATTAACTAACGGTGGCATGATCATCGATCATGAGAAATGATTTTCCGAATAGTGGAGCACGATAAATAGTGGTTAAAATTTCAAACACGACGATTTGCAGCGGAAACAATGAAGAGTTTCTTGACAAATGGTGACAAAATATATATTTTGCGAAGAACGCTTCATTTGGTTTCCGAAATCGTGTTTTACCTTCTGTTTTATCAGTTTTGATTGCGATCTGTCCTCAAACTTTTCCTCATATGCTAAAGCTAAACTGTTAAAGGAATGAATATGCCGGTGATAAACTGATAATTGCACATCTGGGAATCTTTATGCTGGTGGAGTGATGACTCTGAAAATCTCAGTGGAAAAGCGTACCTGCTATGTGTTTTTCATTTTGTATTGTTTATGTTACATGATACTGCAGATGATGCAGTTATTTGTCCCGGTAATTAAAAATTTCTTTGATTATTTACTGGCAAATTCTGTTATTTGCAGCTATGATTATTCAGGTTATGGCGCCTCCACTGGTAAGGTAAGGATTCCTCTGTGTGTCAAATTGTAGCTATGTTGCTTTCTTTCTTTATCGAAAGAAATCATTAACGTAAGCCTTTTCATGTTAGTGACTTGGGAAAACATGTTATGTTTTTAAAATGGTTCACTGTGATAATGGGGTGTCATTCTTCCAAAAAGGAATTTTTTTTCTTGCAAGTCCTTCACAGCCCGATCAATGAAGTGGGTCGTGTCGGCACTGACCTTTACAATTGTACCATTACTATTCCTCGATGAAGATGTCCAACAGTAAAACAAAGATCGTTCTTTTTTTTTCCTTGCAAACCATCTATCAAGAACATAAATGGCTGTGATAATTTAGTTTAGATGTGCTGAATTTTAAATACAAACTTTTATTACACTAAATGATGTCCTAATGGTGGTTGTTTTGACATGGTAGCCGTCAGAATTCAACACTTACCATGACATAGAGGCTGTTTTTAATTGCCTGAAGAGTGAATACGGGATTAAGCAGGAGGATCTCATCTTATATGGCCAATCTGTTGGAAGTGGGCCTACACTGCACTTGGCTGCTCGATTGCAGAAATTGCGAGGTGTTGTGCTTCATAGTGCCATTCTTTCAGGCATACGTGTCCTTTATCCTGTCAAGATGACTTTTTGGTTTGACATATTTAAGGTAAGTTTGGTCAATCTGATATTGCATCTGCATTATAGCGGTGCATCTTTTCTTGGGCTCGAATTAAGGAAGTTTTTCCATATCTTGTTTTTCAGAATATTGACAAAATACGGCAGGTCAACTGTCCAGTTCTAGTCATACATGTGAGTTTTTCTTTCTCATTACTTCAATAAACTTAGTTAGCCACGTAAATTTCTGAATGATGCATCGGTCGATTCTCCTTGTTCTTTATCTGTTGTCCTTTTCTTTGTTGGTTTTAGCAGCAAAAAAAAAGCTTGTCATTAGGCTTTGCAACATTTCCTGCGAAGTGTACTTTTGCATGTACCCCTGTTATTATCAAGAGCCGTGAAACCTTCATGATCATGCCATCTTGAAATTTACTTTGCCTCCCAATATACCTTTGCCTTTTAAGTTTTTTTCTCGTAGCTATTTAGTCTTAGTTCGCAAGCTGGAATTTGAAACAAATGAAATCAGTATATGCATTGTACAGTCCAGTTACATATTGCTGATGTAATAGGTCATAACAAATTCTTAATTCAAGCTGCTACTATATGGTAAAAGTGACTTCTGTGGTTGTTTATTCTTCGATTCATTTGACGAAGAGATAGGTAATTTGGGCTATCACTGATTTGAAATATCTGCAATAAAACTTCTTTTAGAATGAGCAACATTATGGAAGTTAAAGCACAGCGATGGCACGATTTAGTTGAGGGTTCTTATGTTTTCAGGTATTTGCCAATTATATTTGTTCCTTCGTATCCCAATAGACTTATGGGGCGATATGGTCTGCATAGATTTTCTGAAGCAGCACTATCCATTGGAGACATGATTGGGGATTGACATACTTCCTCCCAGTATAGAGTATTATTGTATGCATTAAGTGACATTCATGTGAATTGCTGGACCAGTTATACAATATTGAGATTGTCCAATGTGAGATCGTGCTGTTCGTTTTCTTTCTTTTTTCTTTTGGTACATTTTCAGTTGATGATCTTGTTGAGTGCATTTTCACCGTGACCTGCCTCAACCTTGCCTTCATTTTAGTCTTCCCTTTACAGCGAAATTATGTAATTAGCAAGCTATGAAACATATTTATGTTAATTCATTCTGGTTTCGATAGAGAATGACGAACTTTGACATTATTGAGATGTGGAGACAACTCTTGTTACTTTTTTCTGTAGAAATTATTGGGAAGGAATGAGCAAAAACCTTATGAGAGTAAAAGAACAAGCGTAGATTTCCCAATTTTGATGCTAAAAGAAACAAATTTTCAGCTTGCTTTATCTGCCAAGATTGGAGTTTAGAACTTTACATGGAGATTTATTTGCCAATTTGTCAGTTGTATCATGATATCTTTGGGGCAACCAAGTCATGCTATGTACAATAGGATGTGGACAGACTTTTTCTTGCACTCATTTATAGCTTTTGTATCCTTAAATGAATGTGTACATTTAACGGGGCATTCAACCCCTTTCGGATGACTTGTTCCATATCCTCATCGGCATGTTCTTCCTGCGGCTGTCCATTTACTTTGTGTTAGCTTATTATATGCAGGGAACAAGTGATGACATTGTAGATTGGTCCCATGGAAAACGCTTATGGGAACTTTCCAAAGAAAAATACGACCCTTTATGGGTCAAGGGTGGGGGTCATTGCAACCTCGAGACCTATCCCGAGTACATTAAGCATCTGCGCAAGTATATAAGCGCAATGGAGAAACTTTCACTCACGAGACAGACAAAGCCTCAGCTTACTTCTAATTCCAGCATGACGGAAGTCAAACATAACAAGTGTTTGAGATTTGGAAAGAAGTAGACCAAATGGATGATTTCTCGGACATATTGAGCTGATATAAGGTATTGCTCTATGCAGAGTATCGTTGCCTCCAAGAAAGAACTCGAATGTCTTGTTCCCCTGACGCTTGGAAATTGGGCTTGCTCGCTAGGGCTTGTTCATGTTTGCTTGGAGTATGTGATGATATGAGAACATGTTCAATCTTGGCTCTTGCTCATGACTACGAGATTCGAAATGATCTTGATGTGGGTGTGGCATCACTGGCATGTTGTGTACAAGTAGCATAGTCTGAGTTTCATGTAAGGACTAACATCATTCTTAGAAAGAGAAATGCAGAGGTTACTTTCTTATACCTTTTCTCTCTCCCTCCATTGTCCCCTTCATTAGCAGAGGCGAAAAACGATGGCACTGCGAAGATTGTTCTTAGTTCTCTCTGTTTTTCTCAGCTTCCCGCTGTACATGCTAACATGCAATTGTGTCTTCCACATCTCCTGTGCATACATCTACTCTTGCTCTCTTCTCCACAGCCAAGCCTTTTGACGCTTGCAAGAAGTTCCAGCAAAAGAAGAGATAAAGAAAGAAAAAAACATTTGCAAGAAGAAGTGTGGTTTGCATTCCTCCTTGCATCGTGCCAGATCATTGCCCAACTCGTCTTGAGAAGGCGAAATACTCGCCTAGATCGAGTTCATACAGCTTAGTCAGATGCAAAAGAAAAAAATAGTTAGATGAAGTTTTCCATTGATGGTCCTATCCTATGCATGCTGAAATTCATAGGGTTGCCCAATAAATTTCAGCATGTGCAGATTCATAGTTTCGGAAACTGTTGCTAAAGCCCTTGAGTCTCTGCATCACCCTTAAATATGGAGGCTTGGGCCCCATTCTATATATGTTAGCAAGATAAAAGATGGAGGAGAGTAGCTGCAAAATTTCTGAGTGAGCTTTATTCTTCTTCTTCTTTTTGAATTTTGGAGGTGGTTGGTGGACTTTTAATTTTTCCCTTTTCATTTGATTTCTTCAGGAAATACTGAGAATTCAATACCTGTCTTCTTAGCTTCGTCGTTCGATAAAAAATAAAAATAAAAAATGAGTAGCATCGGCTACCCAATGAGGATTTTTAAAAGGGTAATTTCCCCCATTTCTTAAATTGTTTGATTTGATGGGGTTGGTAATCGTACGCTGAGGGAGAAAAGGTGCTTGATATTTGATTAATTCCACGTTGCTATGAGAAGGGTACTCACAATGATGTCCTTTTTTGTGATACGTGCCTATGTTCGGGTTTTTTTCCGATTTAATTCAAAAATAATTATTTACGAAATTAGGTAAAGTCGCGCAAGTGTTAAAAGCAAGCTTGCTTGCTTTGTGCAGCAGCAAATAGCTGTTGCGTATTTATCATAAATTTGTGATGAATTTTATTGGCGATGAATTTTATTAACGACGAATTCTATGACGAATGTGTCGTTATAAATGTACGTTATATATTTCACAACGAAATTTGCAACAAATATGATGTTTCGTTGCAAATTAGCAAAGATTTTTTTTTCTTCGCTAATTTTCCGCAGCTAAAATCTTTTTTTTTTCCATTTTTCAATTATTTTATATTTTTAGACAAAAAAAATTGTATCTGTCGCCAGTTTGCGCCGAATTTCTACGCTATATGTTTTGCGACATGCGTGTCTCAAATTTCGTCCCGAAATATATATTTTGAGTCTTGCAAAGTCACGAGTGCTTTGTGAAGCACTTTGCCGCAGATCTTGCGCAACATTCAAAGTATATATTTTGCGACAAACTCATGCGACACATTTGTCGCAAAATATAAAACATACATTTATAATGACATATTCGTCGCAAAATATATACTTTGAGTGCTTCACATTAACCAATGTGTCGTTGGGAATATACGTTTTATATTTTGCGACAAACGTGTCGCAAATTTTGTCGCAAAATATATACTTTTAGTACCGCACAAGACCCACAGCAAAGTGCCTCACAAAGCACTTGTGGCTTTTGTGAGACTCAAAGTATATATTTCGCGACGAAATTTGCAACACGTTCGTCGCAAAATATATAATGTAGAAATTCATTGCAAATTGACGACAAAAACAAAAAAGAAATTGTCTAAAAATATAAAATAATTGAAAAACGTAAAAAAAAAAAAGCTACGGAAAATTAAAGAAGAAAAAAAAATTCCTCGCTAATTTGCAACGAAACATTTGTTGCAAATTTCTTCGCAAAATATATAGCGTACATTTCTAACGACACGTTCGTCGTAAAATTCATCGCCAATAAAATTCGTCCCTAATAAAATTCATCGCAAATTGATGATAAAATACAAAAAAAGAAAATTTGCTGCTGCACAAAGCAAGAAGCACTTGTTTGCATCCTACACATGCGCGCCACTAGTGTTAGCGCACCATTTCAAGTGGCTCGAAATAGCGCGCGAGACCTAAATTAATAGATATTTTTATACTTTAGCTAATTTCGTAAATAATCTTTTTAATTAAATCGGAAAAAAAAACCCCTATGTTCGAAGAATTCAATGTTAGGAATGAAAAAAAAATTGGAAGTCATTACATCCAAAATGAAGAAAGAAAGATGTCCACGACACGTCCATAAGTTGGGCACTTAAATCGAGTCAAAAGGTTCTAATTTCTATGTTTTAATATGAAGGTAATGAGTCGACTAACTAATCTCGAGCAAAAGTACACTTCTACGGTCAAAAGTTGTGTACGGATATCACTTTAGTATGATCGGATCCATTTTAGTGGCAAATTTTTTGAAAAACAATCGTTTTGGTACCAAGTCTGATTTTCTTCGTTGAAATTCTGATGTGACACTTTTTTATTAATATTTTTTCAGTTGACGTGGCTCACCAGCGGTTCATCATGGCATTCCTATTAAATTTTTATTTTTTTATTTAACATAATTTAATGAACAATCTAAAAAATTAAAAAAACCAAAAAATTTAAAAAAAAAATTGCAAGCGAGGGTTGCTAGAACCATCATTATTGTCGCCCCACCATAGCCGGCAATGTACGACGGAGGTAGGGCATGGTCAACATGGGTCGCCGACCCCCAGCCAGGGACCGGCAACCCCCACCGACCTTAGGTGAGGGTCGCCGGCCCCTGGATCAAGTTTGGTAGACAGCCGCCACCAGCGGGGTGGGCCACTCATGGCAGCCCTCCCTAATGGCCGGCGAGGGTCATCGACCCCTAGTTGGGGCTCGGCGACCCCCGCCGGCCATGCCCCACCCTCGCCGTTTGCCTCTTTTTTTTAATAGTTTATTTTAATTAAATTTAAAGAAATTTTTTATTTTAATAATTTTATGTTAGTTTTTATTTAATTATTTTATGAATGTTGAAGCCCACGAGGAACCAACGTGTACTTTATTTTCTTTATAAAAAAATGCCAATTAAAATTTTAAAAAAATAATTAAAATGCCACGTGGCTATTTTAGCCGAAATTTTTGGCCGGAGGTGCCAAAATGATCCTTTTTTCATCAACTTAGCACTAAAGCGATTCGTTTGAAACTTTTGGCATCAAAGTGACCTTCATATACAACTTTTGACATTAAAAGTGTACTTTTGCCACTACTCTCGCTATTTAAATATAAAGGGCCATAATACTAAAATGCCAAGTGAGTATATACCCATTTCTTGCGTCTTTGGAGACCAAACTTAATTTGGTCGCAAGACGTATCTATCTCAATTTTCTAGGATAATTATTAAAAAAATCTCAAATGTTTTATGAATGTCAATTCAATACTAAATAATTGGACGACTTGCCAATGTAGTCCTTCTAGACGATTTCAATCGAAAATAGCTGATGTGGTAGTCTAAACAACGCCGATTGTCGTAAGTGACACCACCAGTAATGATGTAGATGATTTTTGCATTCTTTTTCTTTTTATTTTTTCCATTTTCCTCTACTGGTCATCAAGCCTCACCAATGATCGACAAGGACCGCAATGTATTCAAATTAGCCAAATTGAAAATTTTAGGATTGAATTGGTATCCGGGCAATAGGTTATGAATTCTTTGTTAACTTTGTCTCGAATATTTTGTAGTGATGGGAATTGATTGTTCAGAAGCACTAAATTGCAATCTTTGTGTCGCAAAATATGTCTTATAATGATACCAAGTATCCTATGCATGGATTCATCTCTATGAACATGAACATTTCGCCTAGCCTCAAATTGGTAATGTAGGACCCAACTATGCTAGCTTTCGCTTAAAATCTCACTAATCACAAAATACTAAACTTAATTCTTAATTGAACTCCACGAGGTGGAACGATTAAGCCTCTAAGTTAAGCAAGTTGGCATGTGTTGATCCCATCAAATCTCCCCTTAAGCACATGGATTGCATTATACAAAAATCGTTTGTCTCCACTCAAGTGGGAAGCAACAAGCCACTTTGATGTGTCCAAATCGAAGCCAAGGATTAAGAACTAATCAACAAAATTAGGCACGTGATGTGTGCCTAATCGGATCTGAGTTTATTGCTTAATGAGCACTCTCTTATGAGCTAATAAATCCCAAGTATAATCCAATGAGACCTCGCTGGCAACTTTGGGTGTACTCTTCCATGCATACATAATTTAATATGGTATGATTCACATACATATAGAGATCGAGTGCTGTTTTTCATTTATTAATGCTTTCTAATAAAACAATTAATTTTCTATTTTTTTAATTCCATCAAACTATTAGTGATTCCCCGGCCCAAAAATTGGTCAACCTCTAATTCTACTATTCCTAGATCCTTTAGAACTAGCATTTCGACAATTTACCTAATCTTTTTTAAGGAAAATTTCAAATATGATCCTGAAGTGCTCTTATTTGTAAAAAAAATAAGAGCTTAAAGCGTCCTCTTTATTTCAAATAATGGCATGACCAATGGCAATTCCATAATTTCCTTTGTGGCGACCCATGCCAGCCTAAACAAAGGAAAAAAAAAAGAAATGGAAGAAAAGAAAAGGAAAAAAAATGAAGAAAATGCCATTAATCGAGTCCTTCTTTGAATAAAGTTTACTTCGAGAAAATAAGAGCTCTTCTAGCCCTTAACCTCTCCTTGAAGACGAAAGTAATTTTTGGAAAAAGCAGTTTCGTATAATAGACAATAGATGGAATATTGTGGCCGAAATTGTCAAGAAGTGAGAATGGAGAATTTCCTCTCTTTTTTAATTAAATGAAGATGTCTATATCTATCGATCTATCTATTTGAGATGAGAGTGAGCACCTTTAAATTTTCTATTTGACAACATGCATACACATATTATTTGATATTAAACGCAACCTAGTTTTAAAGAGAAAAGTAAAATTAACCCAAGGAAAAAGGTTATTATCCATTTAACCCTAAACCTAGGCCAAGTGAAATCTCTTGATTGTCCTTACAGTACAGTAATTATAACTTCATCTTTATCTCGTTTTCTTTTTTGCTGAATTTCATTTTTCATTACAGAAAGAGAAACAAAATGTTTCGTTAAAATTTGCTTTCTAGATAAGGATCCGTTAATCAAAGAATGAAAATAAAACAATGGATAAGTCAACTCGTATTATCAAGAGAGAAATGCCGTTTGTCTCGCTTTAAACTTTTCAAGATTGCTATTGCAATGCGTAAGGACCGCTCATGAAGTAACTATTCGTGATGCATAATCACCCCCGATTTCATACTTTTGATTTGTGCATAATCATTTAGTGCATGCTCAACCCTTGTTGGAGCAAAGCAATTTGAAATATAATACTTTTAATTTAAAGCATGTGTAATCGATTTCAAGTTTTAAATTGAGAACATAAATCGTTTCAATATATATATACATACACACGTACATATATTAATAAAATGAAAATTAAATCTTGATATTGAGTTGGACATTATAACAATTGCATTAACTTAGATTGGAAGTGAGCAGCTTTATCACCGACCACAAAAAAAAAAGGGGGGAGAAAGAGAGACGACTTTGTCCCTATAATGGACCAATAATTGGCCCCCTCTTATGCCACAAAGCAAGAACTTCATCCATCCATGGAGGAATTAATTAATAATAATTGCAAAACATTAGAAAAAAAACCGACATATACAAGGGATTAATAAGGAAAAGGGATAATGACAAAAATAGTCCCTAAACTTTAGCAGAATATACAATATGATTTCTGAACTTTTAATTTGTTCAATTTGATCGTTGAACTTTAGTTTGATGTTCAATATGATCGCTGAACTTTCAGTTTGTTCAATGTGGTCCCTAAATTTTTACTACAT
This sequence comes from Rhodomyrtus tomentosa, assembly GCA_028455895.1. Taxonomy (NCBI): domain Eukaryota; kingdom Viridiplantae; phylum Streptophyta; class Magnoliopsida; order Myrtales; family Myrtaceae; genus Rhodomyrtus; species Rhodomyrtus tomentosa. Next base: position 43,394,166 of record JAPCWY010000004.1, read on the forward strand.
GTTCAATATAGTCCATGAATTATAGAGAAATATTCAATGTAGTATTTTTATTAATCTAAGACCATGGATAATAATGAATATTTTCTTATGATCTAATGACTAAATTGAACATGTATTAAAAGCCCAGGAGCTAAATTGTACAAATAAAAAATTTAGTGATCAAATCACATATTGAGTTAAAATTTCGGGACTATATTAAATAAAATAAAAATTCATGGATCACATTGCACATCCTGTCAAATTTGAAGTAATATTTGTGTCATTTTCGCTATGGAAAAACTCCGCGAAATTACATGAGGAACTGAGTGGTCCCCACACTGCGATGCTGACAAGGGTCTCTGTGGGGGGCCAGAGACGTCATTTCACCACAAGAGGACACCATTCTTTCACCGTAAGGGGCGTCTGTACTTCACTTTAGATTCCGAAAAAGGCCAATGACAGATAGAAACGTGGCGACAACACAGGACAACGTTGGAGATCTGACGATTTGCTTTGATTTACCATTTTACCCCCCAACTAATTTACCCAATTTGTCATGTCAAGCGTGTTCTCCCTCGGCCACTGGCCCAAAAGAACCAGATTTTTCTTCTTCTTATTTTTTTTTTCATAAAACTCACTTTTTTTATTATTATCAAAGGACAAAACTTCCTTTGAATTTGTAGTCATCACAACTGTTCACTGAATAAGTAATGATCCAATTATTCTTAATTCATAGGGATTTGGCTAAATAGCTAAGCGGTTAATTCGCGCAACAAAATCTGCATTTGAATCATAAAGTCTTCTATTTAGGAGAAAATATTCATCATGTAGTAGTGATGATGTGGCATGACCAATCAATCACCCTTGCCTATGTGTTATAAATTCAATCCTATTTATTATATCAAGTGTCGCTGCCGGCTGCTGTGTGGAGCGAATGTCACATCAAATACAATTTTTCCCATCTTAAGGTAATCTCAAGAGGCCACATTTTTCACGATTTGGATGGAGCCTTTTTTCCCCATATACATGGATAAGACAATTTGTACGTAAGCAAGTTAATACTTGGATGGGTGTTGCAAATATGAAATTATTAGTATTTGTTGGCATGCGATTGAAATGTTAACCATGCACCTAATTTATACACACAATTGCACCTCCTTGATACGAATGCATGTTTATAATCTTTAATTCCGGGGAAAAGGAAGCGAATTCTTTCTTGAAATAATGGGAAAAATTTATGATAATTATACACGTTCCAATTCGATGATAGAAAAGCCCGAAATTAATCTAAGGAAAAACGCTTGCATAACCGTACCATTTAGTCGGCAAACTGACTGTCAGCCCTCAACCACACATTTTCCATGGAAGAGAAAGAGACCATATTTTGCTTGGAAAATTCTACGCGCTTACATTGGAAAGGAAAAATTCATAGTTGTCATACCGTCATGCTAGCGACCCTTTTAATCTAATTGCGCCCCTTTTAATCTAATTGCGCCGTTTATGGTTTCATACGTATAGAAAGAAGTTAAAGGTATGGAGTATCTGTTTGATTATCTTATCCAAAATCTCACATTTCTATTCTTTGAAAGGGAAAAAAAAGGAAAGGGAATAGAGAATATTATTGTGTGGAGCTGAGCACACATAGTTACGGTGGAAGAAATTCATTTCCCACGAATTATGAAGCTTTGACCAATATTATTATTATTATTATTATTATTATTATTATATAGTTATGAGGCAAATATATCTCATATTTCCTAGAATCCTCAAGCAATAAATGGTTTGCCTAGTGCCCACGATACATCCACTTACCAAGAATCTTCCAACGTTGAAAGAGAAATTTGGCATGCACAAATTCTTAACGCTCTTTGATTAGGTATTTTAATTTTCAGAATCCCACTGATGAATACCGTGAGAATACTTGTTAATGCTTCCGACCTTGGAAAAAATTCAATTTAAAAAAAAACGTCGAAAATAATTAGAAATTCATCGATTCCTTTCGTCCGAGAAAATGAAATCACAAAAGATATATATTGTCACGTATGCAATGGTGATTTTTCTGTTTTCTTTTTTTGGAAAACCTATGGAACTGGTTCTTTTTTTTTTTTTTTGGGTTTCTCTTTTCTTATGCTCTTTGCATTTCCTTTGGGATTAATTGCCCTTAAATGATGAGTGTCTCAGATCAGGCAAGGAATCCACTGCTGGGAATTACCTTGAATATCCCCCCGTAAATGGTAATTTAAAAACTTAAATACAATTAGCATTTAATGCCCCCAAAAAAATTAATAATTCAGATTCTGCACAGATTTTCTTCAGAATATTTAACAGACCCCAAGTTTCTTTGCCAGTTGAGCACTTGTCTGGGTCATCCCACGGAATCTTCGGTCACTCTTGAAGCATTAAATGATAAAAACTCTATGCTTAACTCATCAAATGGACAAGAAAATGACACTCATCTGATGACGAAAACAAAAAAAAAAATATTTTTTTATTGGGTGGAAAATACGAAATAAAATTATTGATACATCCCCACTAATTGATCAAGAGGCGAAGAGACAACCTCGGCCCAATAATTGTACTTCCTCGTATAGCCACATCAATTATGTAATTTTAGTTTTAAGTACATCACTGATGCTTACGTCATGATGGGTATCATCATGGTGATAGATTAACGTTAATGGCGGTCGTATTTTATTTATATTCTCTTTCCCTACCCAACGCATAAGAGAGAGGAGAGAAACAAAAAATGTTACAGGAAAACATTGGTCAGATAAACGTGGCCAAAAGAAAAAAGAGAGAAGGGCAGGGTTGCGTTTCAGAGGAATCAAACCAAAACTGGATGCAGGGTCAATGACATGATTGTGCCCCAGCATTGGCCTTTTCTGATTTTTTTTTGGGTAATTCCATGGTAAAGGCGCCATTTTTGTCTTTCCTTTTGAGGAGAGGAGGAAAGCTCTGATATTCGCAGCAGAGAGAGAGAGAGAGAGAGAGAAGCCACGCCGATCAGAGCCAGAGAGAAGCAGCAGGAGGAGGGGGGAGAGAGGGAGAGAGAGAGAGAGCGCATGAAGCTTTATTTAAATTGTTTTTTCGAAGGAAAAGAAAAGGCCTCAATAATTACGCACGAAATTAAAAAAAAAATTGCGAAAGCGACCAATAGATTTCCGTGTTATTGGGTACAACAAAATTTCCCACTCTCTTCTTCAATCCTCTCGACATCGCACCATCATTGACTCATTCCCCCCCCCCCTCCCCCCCCCCGCGCCTTTCTCTCTCCCCCTTTCTCACGCGAGCGTATCACTTTCTCAGTTCTCTCTCTGTCTCTCTCTGGTAGCGGTTTTACCTTCTGGGTTTTGTGGAAAAGCCTCCAGAAAGCTTCTTCTGCGGTTAAAGTTAAAAACTTTGTTCCGCTTGATTCTCTCTTCTATTCTTTCTCCTCTTCGATCGTTTACTTTGTTCAAGGCACTGCAATTGGCCTCTCTTTGAAGGGGAAATTGCGATTTTTTCAACGCTCGTAGTTTTTCCACTGTCTTCTTGTGTGCTCTGAGTCTGTTGATTCGCTATGACGGTGGAAGATGGAGGGACCGACCGGTTTCCGGTGGGCATGCGAGTGCTTGCCGTTGACGACGACCCAACTTGCCTGAAAGTGTTGGAGAGTCTGCTCAGAAGCTGCCAATATCAGGGTGAGATCTCTCTCTCTCTCTCTTTCTTTTAGATGCTTTGTTTTTGGTATTTGATTGACTTTCATATTGTGAGATGGGTTCATCATCATCATATTTTGAATTGAATTTATCGATTTTCAATGCTTTTTTGAAAGAATTGATCAGTCTCGCCAGATGTCAGAACCTCGTTTGTGTTTTGGAATTGTTAAGGATGAGTAGTTATACAATGTGTCGATTTAGTCTGATCAGGTCCTTTGAGCCTAATATCTAGTGGCATACCATGGCTGACATGTTTTCCACTTTAATAGAATTAGTGCTCATTTGCAGATTAACTGTTGGTTTCTCCGGATAGCTTCTTCTGAGTCGAAAAACTTCATTTTTAACCATTTTGGCTGCTGGTTTTCACAGTTACCACCACGAATCAGGCAATCATGGCCTTGAAAATGTTAAGGGAGAACAGGGACAAGTTTGACCTGGTTATCAGTGATGTGAACATGCCTGACATGGATGGTTTCAAGCTACTGGAACTCGTGGGGCTTGAGATGGATTTGCCTGTGATCAGTAAGTTTATACATGATTCTCTTTTGACGACACAAGGTTCTTACTTATTTTTTCATTGAGTTAGCTGAATGTTTGAATATGATTCAATGCAAATCGCTAGCTTGACTCTTTTTTACTCTTTTCTTGTCGCAGTTTTTATAAGTTGACTGCAGTTTTTATTGTTTTTTGCAATATCACAATGTGTGGAAATCATGGGATAGATCAAAGTTTAACATCGGTTACACTTCTTGTTGGCTTCAGTGTTGTCAGCTTATGGCGATCCCAAGCTTGTGATGAAGGGGATCACTCATGGTGCTTGTGACTATCTGTTGAAACCAGTGAGAATGGAAGAGCTCAAGAACATATGGCAACATGTTATCAGGAGAAAAAAGTCAAACACAAAAAACCAAAGTCAGTTGCCAAATCAAGACAAGGATAACGATGAATCTGGACAGGGTGCACAAGGGGCCATAACAATTGCAAATCCAGATGGGAAACTCAACAAGAGAAGAAAGGATCAAAATGAGGAGGAAGAAGAAGAAGATGGTGAAGAGAATGAGAATGAGAATGAGGATCCCTCCAGCCAAAAGAAACCTCGAGTTGTTTGGTCTGTGGATCTGCATAGGAAATTTGTTTCAGCTGTCAATCAGCTTGGCCTTGAAAGTGAGCTTTTTCTTTCTTGACCAAGATAGGGTGAATTTCATTTCTGAGTAAAAATTTAACGGTCTTTTCAAAAATCACATTTAAATGCAGAGGCTGTTCCGAAAAAGATCCTAGACCTAATGGATGTTGAAGGGCTTACAAGGGAGAATGTAGCAAGCCATCTGCAGGTTTTGATTTATTCCTTTCATTTACATCCCTGCATATTCTTTAGCTTCTACAGCAACCCTTTGCCTGCACAGCAGCTAATTTGTGCCGTAGACATTTTATTTACTTGTACTCAGTTTTAGGAAGAGTGGACATTGTTTGGAGTTCCCAGAAGCCGGGAACAATGTGTTCCATATGTCAGAATATGTGTTGCTCCTTTACCTTTTCTAAACAAAGAAGGATATGTCACAATCCCAAACATTGTAGTTTACGTATGAGCTTTAAATTCATAAACTTTGATTAGGTCATGTAGGGAATGGCTATGTTGATAACAACTAAAATTGGTTCATCGGCTTGTATGTTTTAATGGTTTCCGCTAATGATATGTGCCTGCTAATGTGGATTATGTGATTTTATGTTGCATGACTCAAATAGTATTAGATTAGACGCATTGAAGGACAACACCGTAGCCTTATTCTGAAACTGTCAATTAGACGGCTAGAACTAGAAGGTGATTCTGTTATTACTTTGCAGAAATACAGGCTTTACTTGAAAAGAATCAGCACCGTTGCAAGCCAGCAAGCAAACATAGTTGCTGCATTTGGGGCGAAAGATCCATCCTACATGCGCATGACTGCACTGAATGGTTTTGGTGACTTTCGAACCTTGGCTGGATCAGGAAGATTTTCTGGTACTTCTTTGTATCCACAGGGCATAATGCTAGGCAGGCTTAACTCGCCTGCTGGTTTAGGCTTGCAAGGGATTGCGACTTCGGGGCCAATTCAGCCAAGTCATTTGCAGAATGTCAGCAAATCAATCAACTCTCTCGGAAAGCTCCAGCCCAATCCATCACCTGCAAACCAAAATATAAGCTTGCTCCAGCCAAATCAAGGCAAGCCAGGTCCTCATCTAAGAGACATCACTAAATTCGACAATCCCGCATCCCTTAAAGTTTCCACTATCACAGATAACCGGGTGACGGCCAGTGGTTATAGCATCCCTAGCAGCCATCTGTTCTTCCAAGGAAACCCACAGCAAACTCGCAGTGGGGATGAATTCGGAATACAATCTTCTTTTGGAGCAGTTTCTTTGCAATCAGAAACCCTGAACGTTGGTGCTGCTGGTGGATATAACTTTATTGATAAAAGTAGATGCAATGAAAATTGGCACGGTGCAGTTCAGTTACCCCAGCTTCCTTCTGCAAATCCTACTCAACTTACTGTGCCCTTTAACTGCAGTCAGGTGAGTCCCACGAATATGTCTGAGAAGTTCACCTTGCCCACTACTTTTATCCGCAATAGCCCAAATGATATATCCGCTAGTCACGTTCCATCTGCTCTGGGAGATTCTAGAGGAGACATGCAATGTCAAGCTGGGTTACTGGGAAATGCTGTTCCAAATGTGAATTTCACATCATCGAAATCAAGATGGGAAGATCGTAACCAAAATTACCAACATTTCAATCATGGTTTTGGTACTTTTGACTCAGTAATACCTGCCAATGGTGACATAAATTCGTTGATCCATAATATGGGATCGGTAAGTTCATTGCACAGTGGAAGTGTTGATGCTCCTTTTGCTGACCAATCGAATTCTGGCAATGCAACTCTCTATCAACAAGCAGAAGTTGGCAAATCCGCATCCACGGAGGCAAACATGAGATCCATTGAAAACTACCTCTTGGGGCAAACAAAGTTTCAGGATGGCTTCATGCCAAATAGTTTCGAGTCCCTCGATGAGCTGATGGATGGAATGATCAAACAGGTAAACAAAGAAATCCTTGTGCGCTTGCATCTGTGATTTGACACAAAAACCTTAGCTTATTTGCATGATTAGGGAGAAGATCTGATGAAGGGAATTAGCTGGGGCCTTGGAGTGGCAAAACTGTACTTAATTTTCACTTCTGGCTAATCCTTGTTCATGTCCGGCCAGGATATCAAATATTATACTTATCAAAAAGAGAAAATACATCAATTTCGTCTTCACCAAGATAAAGGAGAAACTGTTCAAGGAAACTTAAGGAAACATAGGGTTTTTGGTTTTTCCTAGGTCATAAGTTCCAACTAAAAAATAATTTCTGTCATAGACGAGCAATATTTGCTCAAAGTGATGAAGCCGCCACCAATGAGGAATAACTCTTTAGCTACAAATAGCAGAAATCTTGTTTGCGATGATTCTTGATACTCCTTAAATGGTCTCACTTCTTACGGTATTCTTAGTGCATTTGTCATCACAATGAAATTAGATAGTGGATGTATATGTCAGGATATGCAATTCTGTGTCAGGATCAATGAGAGCAATGTACAACCATAAATCTCTTTTGGGATACATTTCTCGAACTTATTAGAATTTCTAAGACCTTTTCATTAACATGCAGGAACCTAATGAGGCCATGCTCACGAGTGGAGATTTCAGCTTGGGCACCTACTCTGTTGGATCATGCATGTGATGCTATTGCTGCCCCACCAGAAAGGGAGATAACTGCAGCGCCCCTTCGAGAAGTTTGAGTCCACGTGTAATTTTTCAGTGTTCTCTGTCTAGATTTAATCTTCTGCTCCGACTATGTCGTCTGCTTTTAGTATTCTCTAATATTAACACTTAATCTTTTTTCCTTTTAACTCTGTTCCATTCCTGTTTAGTTAGAAGTTTTTGGCAAATTTGTAAGATTTATGTTCATATCTGTGTTTCTGTTTCTTCTAGTGCCAATTATTATCACCCGAGTCCTGAGTTATTTCTTCCAGTGCAGGCAGTGATCTACACAAATTCTGATGTTAATTAAACTGGGACATGTCACTGAATGGGAAGAGAACCACTCGTGGATCTCCTCCAGTCTGTTCCTTGCTTTTGTAATCAAAACTAGCACATATGCCTCTACTTGGATGATTGGTTCGCGCGAATTTCCTACTGTTGCGATATTGCTACTTGCAATGGCCTTGATATCAGGTTATAGGCAGTATACTTCAGATTGACCATCTAATTCGCTTCAGTTTTATTCGAGAATTCCGCACTTCATCCTGTGATCTGCTCAAGTAGGGGATTATTGGAACCAAGAGCTGTATTAAGTCTGCGGCTGTGCTGTTGAGGAATTACAGTGTTTTTTGTTCCATGGCTTCTAAGATAATGATTTTGAAACCTGAAATTAGGCGAATGGATCGAGATCATGCTGAGCACCTAACCTTAGTTGAGTATGAGACTGATGTACCAAAAGAAAAGCTAGGGAATACATTCCTTGCACTTGACGGACGCTTGAAGCGAATGTGAAAACAAGAAGTCCTTTCAGTTGTTTATGCCAAGATAATAAAAATGATTGCGCAGCAGAATCAAAGGATAACTCTGGAGAGGAGACTTGCCATTGCAACTTGCTGTGAAAGTAGCTTCAGATTAAAGTCTAGAACCCAAAAATATTTGAAATTCGCAATTTTCAAATGCTAAGAATGCCAAATTCTCTCTAAAAATAAATCGTAGACTGCCAATTGAGCCATCGTTCCTGACTACTAGATCCCTACAATCAGATGCCTTGCAGGGAAGAACATATAGAATTGAGCATCATAAGATGCTTCTTTTTAGAGAATGCTTGACATGATAATATTAGCAAGACATCTGGTTTTACAATAAAGAGAGATCCTACAACAGTATATGGCAAACTTGCACCATCTTTACGGTACACAAATAAACACATACATTCTATGTAAAGTGATAGAACTTAAGTTTCTTTTTTCTTCCCTTCTCCGGCAGGGTGCCCTCAAGTTGAAATATTAGCGGAAGGAGAAAAGTGACAGCCCTGGACAGTTCTGCTTAACTGCATGTGTTGATGCCGTGAGTTGTACAATTCATGAGGTGAAATGAAGCAAAAATTAACCTTGGTCTCTATTCCCCTTCCCAGCCCATTTGGCGGGCTCGTTTCTCCCACACCAATGTCACCCTTCTCTCCTTTATCAACAATGCCTGCGCACGCTCTCTTGCCTCCTCACAAATTTCTGTGGCAGAGTTGCACTTCTCTGCTTCCCTTTGATACTGGGATGCCACTCTTTTCGCCTCAGCAAAGGTGATGTTCATATGCCGAATGTGCTCTTCAGCCACGGCTTCTTGCAGTTTCAACTCCTCTGCTAGAAGGTCAACAAACTGCTTCTCCATCTCTTGCTTGAGATCAGGGTCGTTACTCCCGCAATCTGCATTTCTCAATATAGAGAAAACACTTAGTCGCTTTTTTCTAGTCGGATAGAAAGCACCAAGTTTCAGATCCTTGAGTTTCAAATTAAAAACCAGATTTGAAATTCTTAAATGCCAAAAGAGACTCAAAGTCACTAATTTACATTATTCCTTGCAAATGAGATGCTCGGTATAGTTCAAGATGTCTTTTATATATATATATATATATATATATATTTATAAAAGAAATAAGTATCTCTATACGGTGTTTATTATTCTCGAGAAGGCGTATGATAGAATTCCAAGAAAGATTTTGTGGTGAATTCTTAAGAAGAAAAAAGTACCTTCAAAGTATGTCAAGGCAATCAAAGACATGTATGACGGTGCTACTACATGTGTGAAGACTTGTAATGGCACATCAAGTTATTTTCCAATCACAATAGGCCTACACAAAGGTTCTGCTTTGAGCTTTTACCTTTTTGCCCTAGTTATGAATCAACATCAACAACACCTTTATCCCAAACTAGTTGGAGTCGGCGGTCGATGAACCCCAAAAAATCATAAAAATAAAAGCAGAATCAAGGGAGGAAAAAGAGATAAATGTGTAAAAATAAATAAGTGTATATATATATATATATATATATATATATATATATCTATACACTACCCCTCCACAATACTAATAGTCTCCCTCCACTCCATCCTAAGACAAACCATACGCCAATCTATTTCCCACTTCATTAAATCTTATTTTACTGCTTTCCCCCAAGTAAGTTTCGGCCGACCTCTTGCTTTTTTCGTATTATGCTCTCGATAGCAAACTTCTGTTCGTACCGGTGCATCTAAGGGTCTTCGGAGAATATGCCCAAACCATCTCAATCTATGCTCTCTCATCTTTTCCGCCACCGGTTCTACTCTAACTTTTCGTTGAATCTTTTCATTCCTTATCTTATGTATCCTTGTATGACCACACATCCACCTTAACATTCTCATTTCCACTACTCCCATTTTATGCTCATGTTTCCTTTGTGCTGGCCAACATTCACCTCCATATAACATGGCAGGTCTGACTGTTGTTCTATAAAATTTTCCTTTTAACCTAAGAGGAATTTTGCGATCACATAAAAATCCCGATGCACTGCGCCATTTCATCCAACCTGCTCTGATTCTATGGCTTACATCCTCATCAATCTCTCCCTCCTTTTGCAATATTGATCCCAGATATCTAAATGTATCTTTTTTGGGTACCTCCTGTCCGAGCATATTTACGGCTTCTTGATCCCCTATTCCTGCCGTGTCAAACTCACACTTCAAGTATTCTGTCTTACTTCCTAGTTATGGATGAGCTAACAAAAAATATTCAAGATGAGGTGCCGTGGTGTATGCTATTTGCAGACAATATCGTGCTTATTGATGAGATTAGAGCTGGAGTTAACGCTAAGTAAAAATTATGGAGAACCGCGCTAGAGTCTGAAGGATTTGCGCTAAGTCGAAGTAAGACGAAATACTTGAAGTGTCAGTTTAACAAGACAAGAAGAGGGAATCAAGAAGCCGTAAATATACTCGGACAGGAGGTACCCAAGAAAAATACATTTACATATCTGAGATCAACATTGCAAAAGGAGGGAGAGATTGATGAGGATGTAAGCCACAGAATCAGAGCAAGTTAGATGAAATGGTGCAGTGCATCGAGATTTTTGTATGATCGCAAAATTCCTTCTAGGTTAAAAGGAAAATGTTATAAAATATTAGTTAGACCTGCCATGTTATACGGAGCTGAATGCTGGCCAGCACAAAGGAAACATGATCATAAAATGAGAGTAGCGGAAATGAGGATGTTAAGTGGATGTGTGGCCATACAAGGATGGATAAGATAAGGAGTGAAGAGATAAGTTGGAGTAGAACCGATGGTGGAAAAGATGAGAGAGCATAGATTGAGATAGTTTGGGCATATACTCCGAAGGCCCTTAGATGCATCGGTACGAACATAAGTTTGCTATCGAAAGCATAACACGAAGAAATCAAGAGGTCGGCTGAAACTTACTTAGGGGAAATCAGTACAATAAGATTTAATAGAGTAGAAAATAAATTGGCGTACGGTTTGTCTTAGGACAGAGTGGAGGAAGGCTATTAATGTTGTGGAGAGGTATGGTATAAATAGATCGATATATATATTTACTTATTTATTTTTACACATTTATCTCTTTTCCCTCCCTTGATTCTGCTTTTATTTTTATGATTATTTGGGGTTCATTGACCGCCGACCCCAACTAATTTGGGATAAAGTTGTTGATGTTGATGTTGATGTTGATATGTATGTACGTATGTATATACATATATATGTATATGTATATGTATCTATATTCAAAACAACCATTATTGATGAATGAGAAGGGAAAAAGAACAGAGATCACTGAAGAAATCTGTTTTCAGCCCAATTCAAAACAACCATCATTGATGAATGAGAAGGGAAAAAGAACAGAGATCACTGAAGAAATCTGTTTTCAGCCCAACAATACTGCAGTCAAGACTTCTTAAATGATTCTTATCTGCAACTAATGGTTATCACCACATCTGACAAGAGGCCTATCTTCTGCACATATTATGAACAAGAAAATCACAATTGATAAGTGACAGTGCAAGAAGAGCTTGGCTACATCTTTTCAAATGCTAAGTTGCCTTCTAAATAAAAAGCTCCACAAGCAATTTAACATTGACATTGAAGCTATTCAATAAGTGTCCAAGTGAATGACTAAGAATGAGATCAAATATTTTATATGTAAAACAAGTGTATGTGAGAAACCAAAGTTTAATTGAGAGTTGGCAGGATGAGAACTGACCTGTAACAGAGAGGTTTGCCAACCCTGCCAGAGTGAGAGAAACATTCAACCAAGAATCAGTACATCAATGATAAATTTCCAGTATCCTATCGAACATACAGCAATTAGCATATGAGAGAGAGAGGGAGAGAGAGAGAGAGAGATCTACAAAAAGACTAGTCGAAAGGCCAATGGACATAGACTACTGTAAGAGAGAGAAGGCCACCTATCGCTCAGAGGTACACACAGAATGGTTGCGAAGATGAGCATGTATGCTCCTACGACTAGAAGTGCAAAACCACTCATCCCTTACCCCCCAAAAACGAACAAAAGGCCCTCCATGAAGAAACCGTCCTGAAAAATTTAATGGTGTTTTTGTTTCAACATCAGAAATCAAAGGGTACTTCCTGACCTTCTCAGAGAGACGAGAATTATTTTGCTATAATTGGCCATAATTGCAAAATTTATGCCTTGTAAAGGTTTGAAGGACTGAGTATTGAACAAAGACACATTGCAAATGCTAAACACAATAGTACAGATAAAAGTTAAAAAGTTCTTCCAAACACACCCCAATGTCAGAACCCGGAAACTCCTGGTGATAGAATAAACAAATGGACTTCTATAATCAAGCTCAAGCTTTCCCATTTTCCCCCAGACAGAAGGAGATAAGGTGCAATTACATTCAACCAGAAAGCTAGCAAAGAAAAAGTAAGGACAAAATGAACAAGCCATATCACCATGACAACAATTCGGACGATAGCATCCTTTTCACTGTGAAATTAGTAGCCTTCAACACCATTTCAGCATGTTATTAGCTAACTGGGATGAATAAGGACATCCTTGGAGATTCTTATGAGAAGGCATTTCCGCATACTCATGGAGAAAATGCTACTTCGGATCACAGGTACAAAGAAATGGTTCAGAGGAGATTGTTTATCATTCCACTTCTCACTACCCCTCACAATGCTTCAAGATCCTAGAACAGGAAAGGAACGGCATTTGAAAGTAGAACCTCATCAATGAAGGCAATCGACCCATTCAATCTGAATTTAGTTCACATTAGTTCCGACAACTCTGCAGTAAATTTCCATGCTACCGAGACACAGTGATAAAATCAACCTACACCTGTAATGGGCTCATAAGTCCAGGTGAACCTGCTATACATGCTCTACGACTGCTCAGACAACAAAAGAAAAATTCACCACCATCGACACGAAACCTCATCAAGTAGCTGCTATAAGTCTTTAATCACACCAGAGCAAACTGGTAGAAGAGAATAACGGAGCAGATCTCTGCAGCTAACAAGAATCTCAAGCTGATAACTAGAAAAGCACAACTAAACAAGCTTCGCTGAACGTGCAGGAAAAGCTCGAATTAGCTTCATTCCATTTACTCTCTGTGCAGATATCAAACATCCAAAATCAGACAGAAATGACGAGAACGGACGGAGATCTCATCCCAAACCCTCGATTACGTCCCCAATCTCCAAGTTCAACACCAGCTCAGGTTCGCTAACGACGACTCAGAGCCTCGAATCACCAGAATGCGCATCCACCAATAACACCGAGAGAGAGAGAGAGAGAGAGAGAGCAATTACCGGGAGCAATGTTGAGGAGAGAGAGGGGAGGAGGGCAATCGCAGACGCAGGGAGGGCAAGAGAGCTTGGAGCCGGAGGCAAACTTAACGCCCTTCTTCAGCTTCCAGTAGAGAGCCGGCCCGCAGACGCCGAGAGCCGACACCACCGCGAATACCACAAGGCAACAACGCAGGCAACCACCCGATCTCCTCGTCGTCATCTCTCCCCGCCCTCTCTAGGCATCCACTCTCTCTCTCTCTCTCTCTCTCTCTCTCTCTGGGACGATTTCGGAAGAAGAGCTGAGAGAAATCTAGCTACGGCGAGTGGTTTCAGAGACGGTTCTCTAATCTGAATCTACCTCCCTCTCTCCCATTTCTTTTGGAGCGGAGATGAAATGAGATCTTCATCCCACGATCACTCTGAGTCTCAGTCAAAGCAGTTATCTTTCCCCTCGCAAAAACGCGTTCTCGCGTACCAAAATTGCCCATAACTAATTAAAAAACGTCACATCCTCGCTAAAAAAAAATTTGAAAATTTTTAAACACGGATCAATGGCAAGGGTATGCATGGCTCCGATCTAAGTTGCACCGACACGATATGCGATACGTCACATGATATGATACGATATGATACGTCGATACGTGAATTTTAAAAAAATAGCGAATTTCGCCATGTTAAGACACGTTGTATGATATATGTATATTTATACAAATATATATGACAAATAATATTTTTTTTATTTTAATAATAATAACATCATGATAAAGAACACAAATAATAAATACATGTAAGGTTAAAGAGCAATATTTCATTCCACCAATGTTTCGAATTGAAAAATTCAACTACATTTATTTCTAATAATCCATAAATTTGGAATAAAAAAAAGACAAGTAATACATCATCCATATTTCACCATTAAAATTAATATTTAAGATTACGTGGAAGACAAAAAAGGGATAGAAATCAAGTCAAACATATTGGGGATTTTTAGATTTTCATCCACTTACATTTTTGCCTTCAATTGTTTTTTTTTTTTCATTTTCCTAGATTGCCCCGAGACACGCTAGTCCCAGCGTGTCTCAAACGCTGACCACTTGTCAGAATATCGAACACGCGTTGACTGCGTGTCCGAGCGTGTTGGACATCGACACGTATCCGACACGCAAAAGACATCCGGGAGCACGTGTCCGTGTACTATAGGCTCGGACTGGTCCGATTCTGATATCGAACCAAGGACTGGACCGATAGTCCTAGTTTCCAAATTTTTCAGATCGAACCAGCATCGACGTTTCGATTCGATCTGATCATGGTCCGATCCCAATGGGACCGCTAACGCCAGATGAAAATTTAATATTTATATCTAAACCAACAACTTTCAATTTCAACTATTCAACCAAATGACCATCGTACAACCATCACATGAAATCGAAGAGATCGAGCGAGGACAAAGACTAGGAGACAAAGCAACAAGTCGACGATTCCAATGGCAACGGTAGGTTTCGCCAATGGCTGCAAGACGCGAAAAGAGCGACGACGCTAACAAGCGAGAGGAGCGAGACGAGAGATAAAGGCGAGAGACGAGTGCCAAGGAGAGTTGCATTGCGAAAGCGAGATGCGAGCGACAAGCGAGAGGAGTGAGTGTCGACAAAAGATGACAAAATTAGATTAACTAGTTCTTTCTTAAAAAAAAATTCTAGTTATACACACACACAAAATACATACATACATACATACATACATACCTATCATAATGAATTGCTAGTCGTGGAATATTATTCTTTTCAAACTTAAACCTAACTTTTAATAATATATACTCTAGGCGGTTCGGTCCCATCCACCATGTGTCGCGACCTAAAAATAAATTTCTAGGCTAATGGATTATCAAGTTAATTATTTGACTATCCTAACTCGAACTCTCCCAAGTTCATACCAAATCGCAACTTAAGATTCAATTGATTAACATGAAATGTATTTTGAATTTGGACTCGCCACTAATAATTTATGGTAGGTCGATTAGAAACCTAAATAAAATAGTGGAAGAACTATTTTATTTCTACGAAGTAGAGATTAAGAATCCGGGGACTTGATTACGCTAGATTACTCTAATGTACTTTTGATTTTATTTCATGAAAAATCATTTGAAAAGACAACATTAGTTGATTTTAAACTAAGTCACTAACAAAAGTTATCATGCGGGTGCGCAATCAATTAATTGAATATCCATAAATCAATATAATCAAGGGAGCATGCGGTACACAAAATATTATTTTTTATTTTCAATTTTTTTTATATGAATGCATGAAAAACTATACTATATGCACTGCATGAAATTATTCTAGGATGCAATAACATGGATTAAATGCAAGATTAGACTAGATTACATGTAAATTAAGCAAATGCACAAAATGAGACCATAATTTAATTAAGTTAAATATGTGACACATAAATTAATCAAGGCTTGCAATTCTAATATGCAATTTAAACTAAAATACAACCTAAGATGACATGGCATGGATGGTATGTTCAATGGATGACGTGGCATGGATGACGTGGCATAGATGATACGGTAGAAATGACATAGCAATGGTGAATGATTTTATTTATTTATTTATTTTCGGATGAATTTATTTCCTAAAATAGAACTATGTCAAAACACAATTTATCTTGCATAATTTAGAGTCTCAATTGATCTAAACCCTAATATATTAAAGACGAATTATTTTAGACATGAAATTCTACCTAAACATGCAATTTCTATCGTAAAATGCAATCCAGTCTAAATATTTTACAAGAGGGATTGGATATGCAATTATCTACGTGATGCTATTTTTAAAATATGCGCAATTTTCAAATATGAATACGAATGAATGTAATATTTTTAGAATTTTCAGAATACATCATGTGAGGGGTATATTCTAAAAAAAAGACAATCAAGTAATTCATATCAAAGTAGGAAAGTGAAAATGCCAATCAAGAAAGTGGATACATCAACCAAGTTTTGAATATTTCACAAATATTTGAGTCAATCTTTAATTCGTAATATTATGATTAACGATTGAACCCAAAACTTTACATAATCAAGTATTCCGTCGATAATCTTAAAGACAGATATTCTCGATCGTATGTCAAGTTGCAGATTAGGAAAAAAAAATTCTTAATCAACCTATATTTTGAAAAGATACCCACATTAATGCAATATATGTAAAGATATGCAAATATTTTCAAATAGGCAAGTGAACGTACCAAAGTTCAAGATAGGAAATTTACCTTGTTATTGCAAAATTTGCTATCTTATTTCGTACTATCGAATCTTGACGACCAAGCTTGGACGGATCGTACAGGCTAAGAGACACGTTCAGCTTGGGAATCCTTGGAGCAACCACTGAGTTTGGGACTCCTTAGAACAACAACACGCCACAATCATGCTCGGGAATGCTCTCGCGCTCGTCCTTCAATTCGGCAACCACGAACTTGCAAATTCGTGGATAGTGGATGGCTTCAAAACAAACAAGTCCACGAACTAAGCCCCACAAAGTGGAGACCACGTGGCGACAATGTGCAATCAAAGTGGAGGAATGATTCCGCAGTATATAAAAGGGTATAGACATTAAAAACCTCAAATTGATACACCTGTGATAATTTTATCTTAAATATTTTTTTTGATCCTGAAAAACTCCAAATCGGTATATCGACAAATTTACTCCAAACTGGTATAGCCGTGACAAATTTACCCTCTGTTAATTTTCGTTAAATTTTATTGTCAAATTGCTAAGTTGATTGACACGTAGCTATTATCGGGTGTATACGTTACCCTGTGTTTATTATAGATGTATCAATTTGAAATTTTTCTTAGTATTAACTCAATTTAACGAAAATTAATATAGGGTAAATTTGTTATATGTGTACCAATTTAAAATTTTTTATGGTAAAAAAAAATAAGTTGGGGGTAAATTTGTCATATTTATACAAGTTTAGAGTTTTTGGTAGTTAAAAAAATAGTTTGAGGTAAATTTATCACAGGTATATCAGTTTGGGATTTTTGGTAATAAAAAAAATAATTTGAGGTAAATTTATCACAAATATACGAATTGGGCGGTTTTCGCGGTATTAACCCTATATAAAATTATCACCAACATGTGTCAAGGTCTTTGAACATCAATTTTTGGTGATTGGAGCAATTTGTCCTATTCGAGACCCATGATAGAAGCTTCGAACAACATTGATCTTGTACGTAAATATTCAATGATGACTATTGCTGATCGAACCAATTTTCCACCTTGAAGACATCGGCCATATAATGGGTCTTTGCCAAATTCTTTGTGCAGGCTTAGTCCAATTGATCCAATTAACTATAGATACGTACATCGTCGGTTCAATTAAAAGCAAAAAATAAATAATGCATGAGTGTTAAAATAAATATGAGAAATGAGTTAATGATTTTTGTTAGAACTAAAAGATTAGCTCTAATTTTTTTTTGCAAAAACGACTAAAAAAAATGTTAGTAAAAAATTTAGGTACCAGCACCATGGAATCGAGGACAAGACCGTCAGTTACTAGTCCCACTTGTTAGGATCGAGGATTGGACGTCCTCCCTTAATGACCGAACCAACCCTGTAGATCCAGTCCAGTTTACTCGCCCCTAATTAAAAGTGTCGCATTTTCTCAAATAAGGGCTTGAAAAGTAAAATTTCTTTTAAATAAGAGCATGAAGTGCTCTAATTATTTCTCGAAAAAGGGCTTGACTATAGACATTATTGTTATTTTATTTATTTATTTTCTTTCGTTTTTTTTTTTGCTTTATTTTGTTTTTCACTTCTCGTCAGTCGATGGCTGGCTAATGGCGAGGAAGTCCTCGGCCTCACCTCGTCCTCTGAACTCAGGCCAACAATACTTGTATTCGCTCAGTCCTCACCCTAGTGAGGGCTGCCCTCGGCTTACTCGGGTAAGCCCGCAAGGACTGTGCTCGCCTCGCCGATCTCAAGGGCAAAATCATCTGGGCTAGGTGGCCCTCGCCCTGCCTAGACGACACCGGCTATCACCTGAGATCGGCCATCAACGAGAATGAAGGTAAAAGAAATGGGAAAACATAAAAGAAAAAAGAAAAAAAATAAATAACAAAAATGGAAAAAATTTAAATAACAAAAATGACTTTGGTCAGACCTTTCTTTGAAACAAAATAGGGGTGTGCAATGTGGACCGAACTTGACCGAGATTGAATCGGATCGGCCGGGTTGGTCCGGTCCTTGAGATGGATGGCCCGGTCCCCAATCTCAATAAATGGGACCGGTGGCCCAGCGGTTCGGTCTCCATTTCCACATGTTAGGACCAGACTGGCCCGACCCGGAGCGCCTACATATACACATACATAGACATACAATTAGAAAAAAGAAATAGAAATGTTTGAAAACAAAATAGAACAATGATTTAAAAAAAAATTCCTATCTTTTCATTCAACCGAGGTTATAAATTGTAAATTAACATTTATCGAAGTATGTTTATTCTAAGGACTAGATTTTATAAGCAGTTGGTTAGTGTTTACGGTCCTACTAGGCCGGGACTAGGGACCGGCAAGATCAGGACTACTACTGATCTAGTCCTCAGTTCGATGCCAAGACCGGATCTGCCCGGACCATGCATACCCCTAAAACAAATAGTGCATTTCAAGTCTTTCTTTGAAATAAGTTCTACTTCATGTCCTTTCATGTTCTTATTTGAGAAAATAAGAACACTTTAGGCTCTCATTTAAAATTTTTTATAAAGAAAAATGATGATCCCATAAAATTATTTCCCTTTAGTTTCATTTATTTCTGGTGTTTGGATTCGTTTTTGCCTTTGCGCAGTTGTTTGGGGGAAGTGATTTCTTTCTTTGCTCGAAAAAGAAAAGTTGGAATTGGACCTGTACGGGATTCCTATTCTGAGCCAAAAATAATAAGCCAATCACAATGTGTTGAAGTTTATTTGATAAACAAATAAAATATTTCCTTTTTGCATCCTATCTAGGATGGAGGTAGAGAGAAAGTTAATTTATTAGTTAGAAAACTAAGGGTCTATCTGGTAACGTTTCTATTCTTGAAAACACTTTTAGAACATAAATACTTTTTTTCTATTTCTGTCCTCGACAACGATTTTTGGGAATAGAAACGCGTTTAGTAACTGCAAAAAAATTCTGTTTCCAGAACGAAAAAAAAAGAGGAAAAGAAATGTGCTTGATAACTGCAAAAAAAAATTATTCTTAACTTTTTAATTTATCTAAGGGGACTATGTATATTAAAATTAAGATATCTTTATCTTTCTAACTTACTAAATCAAATTAAATCTCATTATTAAATTTATTAAATCAAATTTAGACTAATATATGTATAACTAATTTATGCATGATTTATCAAATTACAATATGGACGAGATCCAACTATAAGAAAAAAAAAGCTCAAAGAGAAGACGAATTGAAATTAGACAACGAGAACACCAAATATATTTTCTATAGATAAGAAAAATTACAATTATGAGTCACAAGAAAATGTTTTCAAGTAGCTAGAGTTATATGATTACCTTTAAATGAGTAGAAAAATATTAATTGCACTTTAAGTAAAAGTGGGGACTAAAATGAAAAATATTTGTGTCTTTTGGTCCTTTTAGTCAAAATGTGCAATTTTTTCGAACATGGGGATTAAAATTAAATGCAGAGTATCAAAGTGTCATGTCGTAAATTTAAAAGTAAAAAATTTTGGTTAAAATGATTTAAAATGAAAATTTTTAGTCAATTTAGGTTTATGCTCAATGAAAAGCATGTGGTCCCAAACAGAATTTTTAAAACTTTAACAAGCCAAAAAGAAAAGAGAATTGAAATAAAAATATGTACTATTTTTGTTGCATTTTTTTTTACCATGAATACTATTTTTGCTTATTTTCGACTATTTTCATATTTAAAATAAATCCAAAATATGTCAAAAATTATTAAAGATATTTTTTTATTCAAAATTGTCTTGTAAAGCTAGACAAAAGCTATCAAGATTGGTTTTTGTAATTTTACGAATTATTTTGATATTTTTAATTAACTTTTTAAAATAAAATGATTAAAAATTACATGTCAACATCGTGGTAGAACAAATGAGAAGAGAGTGTATTCACAAATAAAATTGTTCCCAATTGTTTCTTAAAAAATGTTCAAAACATGCTTCTAAAAATTGTTCCGAAAACACAGAAACAAGTTTTTTTTTATTTCTTGTTTATGTTCCAAAAGTGTTTCTATTTTCAAAAGTGTTCTTGCAAAAGTGTTCCCGAAACAATTTAAGAACATTTTTTTACCATACACGTTTCTGTTCCAAAAGGGTTCTAGAAACACTTTGCGACTAGAACAATTTTTTTAGAGTGTTACCAGATCCTAATATAGTCTTCAAAAGAAACAAATGGACAAGTGGACTATACCCAACTATACCTGCGTGCGGGTGCGTGACTATTAGGCACACTTAGCACTCTACATGCTTGTGCGGTCCGAAATTGGCTCTATTCGATAATTATTTTTATTTAGCACTTTGTATGCTTGCGCAGTCCGAAATTGGCTCTACTCGACAATTTTTTCTTATTGTTTATTTTGAAATTATTATATTCATGAATAATGCGACTGTTCATGAATATAAGACACTCTAACATCTTTTGAAAGATTTGTGTCTGTTCGAAAATAAATACCAATTGGATCACACTTACAAAGAAAAAGTATTTTGTTTTAGGTGGATTGCCATTTACTGATATCATCTTTTATGGAATCGAAAGATTTCAAAGAATGACAGATCGATTCACCTTATCAATAAGTGAGCCGGATCTAGTAAGTTTGCCTGTCAAGGACTCAATCTTGATAATATTTTTTTGGCATTTCATTTTTTATTTGTCAGGAAAAAAAGATTATTTGCCTTCTTAGTATTTTCTTTGCCAGAACCTGAGTGACCTATCCATGACCAGGATGAAGCTTGGTGAAACTAATCGGAGATCCGAATTTCGAACATGAAGAGATATGTCTGAACTATCTGTTATTGGATACAAAAAGTTGCAATCCTTCACACAAAAATCTGTTTTCGAAAAATAAAAAAGTGTGATCGAATAAACTGTTTGACATGATGAGTTGCATTAAAATTAACTACTTCTCGAACGCGAAAAAGTGCATTCATCTCTTGTTGTATATTTAAGTGTTATGTTAATCTCTTGAAAAAACTGTTTTGTACACGAAAAGTTACATGAAAATTAACTAATTCTTGAACGTGAAAAAATATGTTCATTTCTCATTACATATTTAAGTGTTCCGTTCATTTTCAGAATCTTCTATTTCACTTTCAATTTTTCATTCTTGAAACACAATAAAGATACAACCTTTTTTATTTTTTTGTAAAGAGTTCTTGAAGAAATATTAAAATTATTATCTAATATTCTCACTTGAGACTCTGTTGTATCTTGAAGTATTTTTTTCAGTAATCATTAGCAACTTTGTGGGCCAAATAATTTTTTAAAGATAAGCTTATTACGCCTTAAAGTCTGATTGGATTGTCCATCTCATTCGACCATATTTTACCAACACAGCGTGTATGTGGATGCTGGCTAACTTACCTTATCACGTTCATTCCTGGCTTTCTTACCGTATCCTTCTCAAGAAGCGTACAAGTAACTAGTAAGGGCGCAATGACTTCCGTTAGACTACTCTAAAACAGCTTGGAGAACGTACCGTTTTTCAGATAAGCGCACGCGCAGACAGAGTCCTTGATGCAGATCAGGAAAGCCGAAATGAAACGCTATTCAACCATTCACAGTTGTTTATGTTCCATCTATAGAAACTCCTGAATTCAAAGAGCAAGAATATAGTAAATCGCGTAATGGAGCTCTTCAGGGTCCGAATGTCACATGCATTGGAAACATTGCTTGCTCATCATGGTCTAAGGTCGGCATAATATTCGTCAATCCAGCTCTGAATGATGTCCACTTCCTGCTTCCTCTGCTTGACAAGCCAGTCGGGATCGTCTTTGGTTGCAAACCGAAAATCAACATGGTGAGCTCCTGAACATCGCATATCATCAATTGGCGATACCATGCAGTTGAAAAAGGTCAGGACGAAATGGATATAAGAACTCTAGAAAAGAACTGGTATGATGTACCTTCTTCAGTGACAAGAGCAACAATGCTTGCAGATATGTTTTTAAGCACCCTGCGAAGAAGTGGAAGTGGAAGTTCGATGCCTGTTAGATTAGTACGAAGCTGAACAGGTAGAAACGAATTCATCAAACACTATCTGCAGATAGTTTTCAGATGTTCCAACAAACTCAGCTCTATGTATAATCGTGCTTTACTCCGTCGATAAGGTAACTCCAAACGTGCTTGGCGTAAGCATCATGTGTTTGAAAAATTTCCCGAGGGTCTAAAGATGGGATGCACAATATCATCCCTAGAAAAAGCCATTACAAAGTAACCTGTGAATTCATCAAATCCCAGAACGTAAATCTAGGTGCTTGCCCGATTCATGAAAACGACTGCTGCACAACAATGTGTGAGCATGATCATTGAGGTAATATCATACTCAGGCGTGAGATAGTTAAGATCTCATGATGATACGAACAGCAGGCGTGTTAAAAATGATATCCTGGTTAAGTAAACAGCATAAAAGCAGCACACAAAAGGAAAGGAAGTGATTACCCTCCTCTGCTCCAAGGATCTTGCAACCCATTAGAGAATATGATGTTGCTGCCAAATCTCTTAAGCATTTCATCAATTTGCTGGAAAGGAAAGAACATAAATAAGATGATATTTTCGAGCCTTTAAATGGAATGGTACTTTATGTTCAAAGCATGTAATAACCTGACTAGACTTTTTGACTCACTTTGCCACCAAATTCAGTTGTGATCCAATGTGGCCGAGGTGTGACACCATATGTCTTCATACACTGTTCCGCGAATGCATCATAGTTATAGGTAGATGGAGTAAACATGCTCTCGTTAGAGCAACTCATAGGCATGACCATCTCCGTGCAAGCCTGTACAGTTACTTGAAAGGGACAAGATCAATTGGCAGTCGGCACAAATCTCGTGATCAACTGCTGGTTAAAATTACTTTGATTGGTTTAATCCAATTCAGTTGCTGTATTCTATAGATAGTGGAAACAAGATTGTTGTCTGGTTTAATCTAATTCAGTTTTCTTTCTTTCAACTCCACCATTTAATTCTGTATAAACCGGAAAAAACTCAGGAGAAGACAATAGTTGAGAGAACACTCCAACCTGCCAATTCCAACCACTCAGGCCATGAGAATCGGACCCATATTCGATATTAAAGCATTTTTCAGTTTGTGAATAATTATAGTACAAACTTGCAGCTGCAAAAGCCTTGCTCAGCTTTGTATCTCCAGGAGGAAGTGCGTCGATAATCTTGCACATCTTCAATTGAAACAATGGGAAAAAGAGAGCGGTTAGATCAAGACATCCCACATTAGAGGCTTCATCAGTTTTGATTCGGTTAGAGAAGTGCATTTAGATCACACCTCCTTCACTGGATAGGCAGGTAAAGGCATCATGAAATTGGCTTCTGTTGGATAGTTCACCATTGCAGTGTAGACGAAAGCAGACGATAACCAGTTTTGAGCTGCATCTACTGAATTGAGGCCTCTGAAGGTTCAAGAAAATTCAAAACGCGAGGAATTTCAAACCTATAAACTTCTTGAAGCAAAGAGGTCGCAATACGTTAGTACATGCTAGTTGTGTTTTAATTTGGAAGCGTACTCAAACTGAAAAAGGAGAAAACCAAGTGCTTCCCTTCAATTTCTTATATGAGACTTAAGATTCTTTATTATTTCAGCCCAACCCACTAAGTAGAATAACGCTTAATATCCTTGTTGTCGATGTCGCTGTCGTCATATGTTGTTTCGGGTTTTAATTTGCACTACAGTGGTAAAATTCACTATTGGAGTATGATTGACTCTATACTTTCCCTGTATCTATATAAAAGTGAAAGGAGAAAAGGCTTACTTGCAAGATTTGAAGCTTTTGCCTAGTTCCGCCAGACCTTCTCTCTGAGATGACAAGGCTTCTAGCTCTGCCCAACTTCCCTTGATCACTTGATAGCAATTCAAGCTCACAGACTACACATGAAAGCACAATTAACAAACATGAAGACTAACGAAAAGAAACGACTTTGTAAACACATGCACGCAGCAGAGGACTGCGAGGAGAGATGAGACCACCTTAAAATCCTGGGAAACAGCATCATAGAAGCTTGTTGGCGGAATAATGTCATCAAAATACAAGATAGGGGCCGAAGAAGCCAAGGCTCCAATTGCAATATGAGGGTACTTGAGTCTGAACCAGGCTGCTAGCACTGAAGAAGACGTAGTATCGCTTAGAAAATGAGTACATCAGCCTTTCCATTGTGGGTGGCTAGCACCAGAGTCTCATAAAACGTGGAAAACCTTAAACTGCACGAAGTGCATTAATAGCTGATCATTCTAAAAGGACATCCCATTCATTTATTGCAAAAAAGGGCTTCATTTATTGCTAGTTCCCGGAAGAAATAACACAATTTTTGGCACATTTAATTATGGATGATCCATCCATGCTGTTTCATGAGACATCAAGAACCAAAAACCAATTTAGTGAAAAAAGAAGGAAATGAGTGGAAAATCAGAATGCTAACTTCCTCCATAGGAACCCCCAAACACAACAACAGGGGAAGCTTCAGAAGACAGATTCTGCTTCAAGCTCCTTATGAGAACGGCATAGTCAGCCAAAGCTTGCTGGGAATTTAAGTAGCCCGCCGTCTCTGAAGAATTATAAGAGTCTTTCCCAAATGGCAATGACTCTCCATAGTATCTATGCTGGCAAAACACAAGAGAAACAAACCCGTCAGCCAAACGTCCCAAAATTCTCGCTTGGATTATTCGCTCATTGACAGTCGCTTCTTGCGAAATGATATTCCGACATTCCAAAGCTTTTCTCGGAAGCCCAAAACGCAAATTTTAATCTTTTCAAGACCACTAAGATACCCTTTTGCATTCTGCTTCACGAGATAGCATAAAGGTGCAATTTTTATCCCTTTGTTTCCAGCTTAATGGGACTCTCTGGAGGACACCGAAACTGAAAAAACCACTGAGAAATTTACTTCGATGAAGACCAGGAGAGCCCGGAACTTGGGAGCAATGTCCAGTAAAAACCCAGTGTTAGCAGCGAACCACTCAATGTTGCCTTCGTTCCCCGTGTAAACAAAGATTGGAGCTCCATGGTGCCAAAACTGATCGTTGATGAGATACTTTTGGTAGAATACCTCGTAGCTCTTGGGGTTGTACGTGAAGTGATCAAGAATCTGTGGGAAAAACTGGGTCTTGAAGGGAATTTCTGTGTTAGGGGTCTCATTTTGTTTCAGTTGAGAAGATTGATAGGTCGCTCTGGGGAAGAAAACTGGTGGTGATTGTGAAGCTAGTGTTGCAGGTAAGGTGAAGAGCAGGAGAGCGAGAAGAGAGAGGAACAATGTGATCATCATTATCATCATCATCTTGTTTCTGCGTAGTATCTTGGGTTGCTACTCCAGGATTCCTTGATTTTTTATTTTATGGGAGAGGGCAAGCCATCCGTCCTTTTCATTTCTTAGCCAAAAAGGATGGGAATCTCTTGAAAAGGGAGTCACATTTTTGCCTCTCACAAATCATGAGACGCTGTCATTTTAGTGTGATAATTGTCGATTATT
Organism: Rhodomyrtus tomentosa; assembly: GCA_028455895.1. Taxonomy (NCBI): domain Eukaryota; kingdom Viridiplantae; phylum Streptophyta; class Magnoliopsida; order Myrtales; family Myrtaceae; genus Rhodomyrtus; species Rhodomyrtus tomentosa. The sequence goes on from JAPCWY010000004.1 coordinate 43,420,402, forward strand.
TTTTCTTAAGGATTAGTGTATGAGAAGATTGAGAGTGCAAATTCACTTGAAAGTATTCTGAGTTTTCTTGCTTTCATCATATTTTCTAGTTCATTTGTTATTCCACAAAAGAGGACTACCTACTGTAATTCCCATCGAAATAATATAGTTTTTCTTGTTGAAATTATTGTTTCACATCGCTTGACAACGAGTCCTCTGTGTGTGTGTTTTTTTTTTTAATTTTCATGGGATATCCTTCCACCTATCGATTTAAGTTTTTGAGTTGGACATTTTAGCATGATATCAGAACCACTGTGGTTCGTGTCTCTCATTGTCTGGCTTGCACGTGATGGGGGTATTGAAGCAAATTATGTTTTATTTCTCGAGACTCCATTCTCTCGATAACTAGTTTCAAGAGCAAATTTAGCCATTATCTATAGCAAATATTCGCGTGAACAGGTGAATTTTGATGTTTAAATTTGACATGCAAGGTCAAATACTTGACCCAAGTTGCCAACTTGTTGAGCTAGCAATAAGGGTGTACTTGTTTCATGCGAAACTTTATGTTGAAGGGAGTGGTTTTATCCGTGATTCATTTTCGAGGAACATAACTGATTTTTCTTTGTTTGGTTGTGAGCATGAAAATGAGAGGGAAGTAGTTTGTGTGTGTATATGTAGTATGTACACACATGCGGTCACTTTGAAAAAGCTCCCTTTCCTACGTTGGATGCTTGCTTAGACTCAGTTGAATCCGCTCACCGCAAGAAGGGCGAAAGGTTTGCTGTCTAAGACATCCGGGGAAAGCCTTGAAATTTGCGGGGAGGAATTATCATATCCTTATGTAAGGGAGAAATCACCAAAAAATAAAAAAGGAGTCCTAAACTAATTATAATTACATTAATTTAATCTTAATTTTTTTTTTGTCGATTCAATATTAAATATTTTCTAATTATCCGACGCTGACATAGACTGAGAGTATAAGTCAATATGCCAAAGAAAATTTCTACACGCTATCATGCTAACAAATGAAAAAGAAACTGACGGATCACATGCATGATCTAGATTTTCTTTTACATTATCCTCAACCCTCCCAAAAAAAAAAAAAAAACACTCTCAAATTGAAACACCCGAGGACATTAGTGCCCCACATACATAAGGTCCACAATCGTCCACGCCGCACCCAAAAATCTCCGTCCCTAACTTTTTTGAGTTTGTACCTTAGCCTATGAAAGCAGGACACAGTCGAAATACATAAATAGTTCCTAAAATTCTAATTTAATGTGTAATATCATCTTTAAATTTTTAATTTATTTAACCGGACCTCATAATGACCTAATATGATCATTGAATTTTAATTTGTTTAATATGATTTTTAAATTTTGGTCTAATATTCAACGTGATCCACGAATTTTTTAAATATTTTCAGATAATCTAATGACCACATTGAATATTTATTAATAATTCATGCATTATATTAAGCAAATTAAAAATTTAAGGACGGTATTGCATATTGAATCGAAATTCAATCAACATATTGCACGAATCAAAAGTTTATGAGCAATATTTATATTGAATCAAAATTTAGAGATTGTTTGTGCTAGTTTGATAGAGAGAGAGGGAGTACATTAAGGGGAAGAGCCCAAGCTCAAACTGAAATTCTATGTGCCCACCGTTCTTGCCCATCATCCCTGCGGTGGGTTAGGGTGACCACCGCGTCTTGTGCGTTGATGCTGATTATTGGTATTTTTTCATTGGTCAGCCCCAGCAGGAAGTTTCTCTGGTTATGCAACTTTCTTGTCATGTTTCCTCAATTGATGGTCTGAGAAATTAGAACCCGTAGGTTTTTGTTTTGTGGGTGATGGATCATTGGGCAGTTTGTATGAATTGTGATTTGGTCTTGGTTCTTCACGTTTGTTTGGCTAATTGTGGGATTTTCCTTTTTCTAGATACCGAGTGTGAGTAGCTATAAACCTTACGATGGCTACTCTAGGTTCAATATAGTTAAAATTCTAGAAACACAGTAATGATTCATAGGAATTTATGGACATGATTTCGAATTCATGTTGCTTTTGGCGGAATCACGATGATCCGAGCTCAAATTCTTCTCCTTTATAACCCTCTGTATCTTTCTTGACTTAATGAGATAGCCCCTCAATGATGCCAACCCATATGTGCTTCTTACGGGAGGTTGTTATGAGTTCATTAAGGCTAGAGAAAGGACTTAAAACGCTATTTATAAAGTTTTCAGTCACGGGTCGGGCTCAACTAAGCTCACGCAATGCCATGCCCATATTAGATTGGTTAAGAATCCTTATAATTTAGCTTATTAGACTAACTCCATAAGTGAAATATTAATCCTGTAGAATAATAAATTACAATCTCAATTAATATAATCACATGTTAGAAAAACCTTATACTGGGCAAATAGAGTCGTATTGTGTAACTCCACACTTCTTTATGCACCGTTCCGCGAACGCGCAGTAGCTATAGAGAAATGGAGTGGACATTCTCCGGCTAGAGCAACTCATAGGTATGACCATCTCCGGGCTCGTATCAACCGCCAGTCAATTTTACCTTCGGTTGGTTTAATTCAATTCGGTTGTTGAATTCCGTAGATCGCCTCAAGTTCTCTGCGACTCGTCTACGCCGATTCTCTGGTCCAGCCACCGGCGAGCCGTCGATCATTTCCTTACCGCGCCAGCCCTTCCCCGGAAGTGGTAGCATCTCAAGTCGGCAACCATACACACATAAATGCATGAATTTTTCTTATCCACCAATTACCTTGTTTTTTCACCTTTGGCCTCTGCAAGAATTTCGTCCAAAGACTGGAAATGTCGGGAGAGTAGTCGAATGCATCTCAAGTCAGCGCTCTCTTTTTCTTCTCACACTGATCCATTTCTTCCTAGTCGATCATCGCGAGTGCAATCTGTCCATTCACATTGGGAGCACCTGGTTTTTCCCCCAAACCTCGTCCTCCTCCTGGGACGTTCCTGTTCCTGCTTCCTTAGCCTGGAAGGTGCTCTCGAACTCAACACGGCATTTGAACAGCGACCCGCCGTTTCTTGGCTCCCACGTTTACTAGGGAAAAATTGTCAAAAATTCATAAACCTATTACATTTTGTCAATTATGTTCTAAACATTTTAATTTTGTCAATTCATTCCTAAACATTTTGCACTTGTGTCAATTTAGTTCTAAACTTATTTTTTGTGCCAATTTAGTCCCAAATCTCTTATATTTTTGTTGATTTAGTCCATTCAATCAAATTTTGCCTGCCAGAAATGACGTGGATCCGATCGGCACTGACGTGAAACTAATCAATGATGACTGGATAATTTTTAATAATATCTTAATGTGTTTCAAATTTTTTAAATTATTTTTTTCTTTCTTCTTTTTTCCTATGTTCATCATCTTCCTCCGTGGCCTTATCTTCTTACCCTTCTTGATTAGCGACCAGCTGGAGGCGCGGTCCTAGTCAGCCACCGATGCCACTGTTGAGCGAGGATGGCATCGTCGTCGCTGGGCGGCCGAGCCCGAGCCACCCCATGGTTGGGTGAGGCTCGGCCTCGCCAGATTTGGCAATGGCAAACCCAACGATGGCGACGGAATTAATGGCATTGAGCACTCAGCAATTCTCTAGGGAAGGTGATTCGTATAAGGAAGTAAACTATTCACTAAGACACTGACTATAATATACTCACGACCTCGAAGCTTATCGAAAGATGAAGACGCGATATAACTTTCCAAAAATCAAGATTGCATCAAAATCTACAAGAACTGGTGCATTTTTTCCCTGCAAGTTAGTGAATGGGAATCGCCTTTGAAGAACAAGGGTTTTGCTTAGTCATGGTTCACCCTTACTTCAACATCCATTCTCAATTCTATTCGAGAACCTCCTACCATAGATTCTGTCGCTGTTGCTGGGCGAAGCCGAGGTCATCCAGCGAGGGCAACGACGACGCCATGGTTGGCGAGGTTAGCCGAGCCTAGGTCTAGCGAGGCTGGGCCTCGCCCATCGCCAGATCTGGTAGCAGCGCAATCCTCGCCTAAAGTCATTGCTAATGGCCAGTGAGTACCTCGCTTCCAGCACGTCACTAATAGGAAGGAGGAGGGCAACGAAGCCAAGGAGAAAGATGGTGAACAGTTTTAAAAAATGAAAAGAAAAAATAAAAAGCTAATAAATTGAAAAAAATATTAAAATATTATTAAAAACTATCTTGTTAGCATTATTTGGGTCCACGTCAGTATCGATTGGGTACACATAAGCTCCATCCAGTGAAAGATGGCCGGATGGACTGAATTGGTAAAAACATAAAAGGTTTAGAACTGAATTGACATAAAAAAAATTTAGGACTAAATTAGTATAAGTGCAAAAAGTTTAGGACTGAATTGAAAAAATTAAAAAATTTAGGAATGAATTGGCAAAATTACAATAGATTTAAGACTTTTTGGACAATTTTCTCAGTCTCTCGTATTCCCGTCAAAATGCAAATTAGAATCTGATGCTGCTCGGTTAAAATTAACGAAACGTTTGTCCACAAAATGAAAAATTTAGCATTCCTAAAAGAAAAAGAAAAACTTGAAGCAAAATCGACAGATTTTCCTATCATGTTTTTCTAATCCTACAAGAAAAACTATCACAAAATTAGTTCGAAGGAAAAACATCCTAGGAACCTTATGGTTATGGATGCATCTGGCAATCTCAGCCCTCAATAGCCAACACGTGTAAAGGTCCTGAATCGTCCACGTCACGCCCGAGAAATCCCCATTCCCTCAATTGTTTTCGATTTCGTTACCGTTTCTCATAAAGAAGCTGCAATAAGAGAAACCAGGAAAACCAAAAAAGAAAGATAAAAATCCTACCTTTCTCCATAAAATCCCGACACAATCCCTTCTTCCTCTCTCCAACGTGAAACCCAAGAGCAAAGGAAAGAGGGAAAAAAAATGGCGAAGAAAGAGATGGAGGTGGTGAAAGGGCTGGATCTGCAGAGATACATGGGTCGCTGGTACGAGATCGCCTCCTTCCCCTCGAGGTTCCAGCCCAAGAACGGCGTGGACACGAGGGCCACGTACACACTGCAGGAGGATGGGACCGTGCGTGTCTTGAACGAGACCTGGACCGACGGCAAGAGGGGCTTCATCGAGGGAACCGCCTACAAGGCCGACCCCGGCAGCGATGAGGCCAAACTCAAAGTGAAGTTCTATGTCCCTCCGTTCCTTCCCATCATCCCTGTGGTTGGGGACTACTGGGTCTTGCACCTTGATGCTGATTATCAGTATGCTCTCATTGGACAGCCCAGTAGGAAATATCTCTGGGTATGCAACTTCCTTTTTAAAGTTTCATTTTTTTTCTTCTCATCTGTCTTGCCTCAATTGATGGTCAGAGACTGTGGAATTGATAAGTTTTTGTTTTATGAGAGATGGTTCATAGGGCGGTTTGTGTTCATTGTGAGTTGGGTTCTGATCCTTTTTGTCTATTATTTTTTTTGGCATTTTTGTCGGTTAATTGGTGGGTTTTTTGTTCTGCAGATACTGAGCAGACAGAGTCGTATGGATGAAGAAATTTACAATCAGCTGGTTCAGAAGGCTCAAGAAGAAGGTTATGATGTGAGCAAGCTCCACAAGACTCCACAGAGCGACACTCCACCAGAAGAAGAAGGACCCAAGGACACCAAAGGCATTTGGTGGATCAAGTCCATTCTAGGAAAATAGGGGGGACTCAATTTTACAGCAGCTTGATGAAGATGATGCAGTAGGCTTCATGGGCTTCCGAGTAAATATGAGTTTTCAGAATAAGCAGCATATGATGTAACCTTTGTTTTCAAGACAATCCACAGCCGTCGTCATGAGTACCATGTGTTTATTTTTGTTTGATGTATAGTTTGCTTCTGCTATGTGGGTGTATTGTCAGTGATGAGAGATTGCCAATGAATAGGAGCTCTTTAATTATGAAATCGTTGTTGGGGTTCTTGGATTTCTGTGTGCTTTGACAGGGTGTGGGGTAGGTACAGGGCACGTTTTTCCTGCCAGCGACCGTGTATTCGATTGAAGCTGAAAGAGGAAGATGCTTGAAGCCTTGAACTGCCCCCACCAAACCTTATCTTGTTTTGTGGGTCCTTGTGGGGGCTGCCTTGTATTCTGCAGAGAAATCATGAAATTGGAATCGCAGACAATAGACCAAGATTTCAGTGGGAATTGGCTGGAACAAAAGTCAGGTTCAGAAGCATGGACAAAGTTAAACAAACCGACCCGCCCCCTTCGTGTCGCGTTTAAACTTTTGTTCCCGAAGGTCAGTTGCAGAGTGAGACGCCCCACACGAAGCAACTTCACTTTCTGAAGCTCGCCAACTTAAGAGATGAGATGGATTTTGCATGCAGCAGCAGTTCCGGGAAGAGACGTGATTGAACAGAGCTGTTTTTTTTTTCTGGGGGGGGTGGGGTGTGGGGGGTCAATAATTGGACAGAGTTTGTAAGTAGCAACTTCTTGCTTTTTACAATGAAAGTCCAGAAAACTCTGGACTCTTCAACGAACAGAGCAAGAACACGAAGTCCTGTCCTCAGTAATCCACACAAAAGTACAACCAGGGAACCAATCGATAAATGATGGATATGGACATTTTAAGAATCGCTGTCACCCCCATCATGAACAGAGAGTGTTCGTGCCATTTGTAGGTAACCAGGACAAAATTATTAAAAACTCGCACGCAGAAACACCCCACAAGCCTTCTGGATACATCTGGAACTTTCAACCTCAGTCTCCCACACGCACTTAAGGTCCCGAATCATCCACGTCACACCCCCAAATTCCCATTCCCTATTTTCCGATATTATGCCTAGGAAGGAAAGCGAAACAGAGAAACCCAAAAAAGAGAGAGAAAAACGCTCCCTTTCCCCGTAACCTTCCTCTGAGCCCAAAAAACAGGAAGAGACAAAAATGTCAAAGAAAGAGATGGAGGTTGTGAAGGCACTTTATCGGCATAGATACAGTATGAGAACCCAAAAACAACAAAAAGGGTAGTTGTACGCGCCTCCAGACTTGATCACTGATCATCATTCTTGCTCATAAATTATTTTTAGAGATAGAAACGCTGTCAAACGCATCCGATGAAGCAAGGTTTTGTGGGGATTTTGAGTGAACATGAGTTTCAGAATAAACAGCATACGATCCAACATGGTTTATAGATTTGATCCAACATGGTTTATAGATTTGGTATAATTTTCTTCTGCTGTGTGTGTATCATGACGGTGACCATGAGATCCTCATTGGATCCCTTTTCGTTCGACGGAGAATGCGTGACTGATTTGAAGCTGAGAGTAAAATATGCTCGAACCGTTCACCAAAGCTTATCTTGTCATGTGGGTCATTTTCCCTGTAGCGGATCATGCGCTTATTATTGCAAAGTCTGTCCTTTTTTTTTTTTTTTTTTCCTTTTTCTTAGGTTCTGTTGACCAGGTGCATTTTACAGAGAAATCATGAAATTGGAATGTCATACAGGAGACCATGGTTTCATTGCCAAGAGGGGTGCAGAAACATGTACGAGGTCTTCCACGAAGAAAAAAAAAATACGGACGTTCATGCCCTTCATGTTGCATGGAAAGTGAAAGAGCAGCCATTGAAAGATCACCAACTAAGAGATAAGATAGATTTTTGCATGCTGCAGCTCCGGCAAGAGGGGCGATTGAGTAAGAGTTGATTAACGAAGATCTTCAAATATAGTGAGAAAGAACTCTTATCACTCTCACATTCTGGCGATCCAGTATTTTAGAAACATTCCAGTTATTTGAAGTGAAGATAAAAACAACAAAGAACCTCTCAACTCTGGAACAGACATAGATTATGAGACTATATGTTCAATAACATTTGCTGCTCACATTACGCGAGAGTGCGACAGCATCTTAGCGACTGAAAATTCACACACAATTTCAACCTTGCAAACAATTGGCAAATGATATATGGACATTTTAAGAATCCCTACTCTTTCATCCATCATGAACAAGGTGTTTTCGTCGTTACAACGCCTCATAAATCTTACAGGAGGGTACAACATTGGTTGGTTTTCTTTGCCTGCTTGTAAAACATCTGTTTCAACCACCAAAGATTCCGACATTAGCAATAAATTGATCCCGTCCAGAGAAGGGGATAGGAAAAGTCTACGTCAATGTCACGGCTTAAAAAGTAAATGCTAGTGCATAGTTGTCACGCCTTAAAATGTAAATGCTAGTGAATAGTCAAGATACGAACGATCAACTTCCGCATGATGACTCAATATACAACGAATAAAATTTGTAGATGATTCTATGCAAAATGCTAAATCTTTATGCCGTGAATAAAATGAAGGACAAGACAAATAAATGATTGACCGGATCATAAAGATAGAATCATCCCAAAGAAAACAAGATAGAATACCAATGCAATTGCTGACCACTATCAACTTTTATGCAGATTGATTTTTGGCCCGCAGTCTAATAGTTCAGCCAGGCAGGACAGTGACAGATTAAGAAAATAATACACATAACACCAAGAAAGGTTGTGTTGTAACCATCTAGGCAATTTCATTCGGAACGACCTAAGAAATATGCCAAGTAGCAACAATACACAAGGTATGCCTCATGGGTACCTGTGATGCTGCACTGAGATCTGAACTCTTTTCAACAAGACTATCCAGCTTCTCACCACGGGCAAGCACGCTATCAATAGTTTTGTGCTGGGTCAAAGAACTAAAGTGAGAAGGGCAGCAACCAATAGTCATCAAACTCTCAAACTCTTATTCGCATTTATTTTTGGAAAGTTCCCTAGGCAATTGCTAATTGCATGGACAAGGAGTAAATAAGCATTCAGGATAGTATAGCCTTGGGAAAATTAAAAATCTGCACTGTTCAGTGAAGGTGAATTGAAAAATGAAGCTGGCCTCCAACCAACAACTAAACAAGTGAGCACGTTACATATCTACAAGTAACTAAGACTCTTACTTCATCCACCTTTAACAAAAGATGCAAAAATACAAGTGTGGCAGGCAATTCAAATTATCTTGTAAAAATTTATTTGGTAAAAACAGAAAATCTTGTGTTCTCTCTTATATATATATAGAAAGAGGGAGGGAGGGGGGGGGGGTGTTTTGTGAGGAACAAGTCAACACTTACCAGTATGATTTTTGTTTCATCCAACTCCCTCTGAATTTTCAACAATTTATCAGCCTCTGCAGGATCCTGACATAAAGAAAAGAAAGGAAAAGAACTGAGACCTCAGTCCATTACTTAACAATAGTCTAAAATATAATGTCCAACAATATCTTTCTCGCCTGAAACTTGGTAAGGGCTTCATTTAGATAGGGCCACGGTTGAGCACCATCAGCACTCACACTTCGCCAAGAATCACCAAAATTTTTCTGATACTCATCCAGCACCTGCTCCAAGGGAAGATAGATAAATAAATTAAAAATTTCTTACACAATGTCATAGGGTCATCTCAACATAACAAGTGCGCTCGAAATAAAGAATCTTCACCAGTATAGGATGCTCATTTGCAACTAGCGTATAAGCAACGACATTCATTTTAAAGAATATGCTCACTTGTAATTGTGACGCCTTAATTAGCATGCTAATGAGAATGCCAAAAATCACCCATTTAGAAATTCCATACCTGTAAGGCCCCTCATATTCTGTCAATTAAAAAAAATTACGATGATTTTCAAACATCATATTTGTTCATAATACTTCACCTATTTGCCCGCACAAGGCACTCGTTCCGCTCACACACTTCCTCCAACACACTCCCTTTCTCAACCAATCACCCCATTTCCCCCTTCTTATTTTTTTATGCACACGCATACAATGTGCCCTGATGCTAGATTCAATGAAGGAAGCAAGATAGCTAAGATCGTGTAGTAAAGTGCTCTCTGACTAAATCAATCTCTAACAAATATAAAACTTCATTTATGTTTATGTATAATCTCGAAGAGAAAAGAAAAGGCGCTAACTAGAAGTGCAACTTCCTAACGATTAGTCACTCAAGGGCACCTCCCTTAAAATTAAACTTCATTGCCAGTACAGCAGTCCAAATGAATGCAGCCAAAAATAACGATACAGCTCAGACAGCAATGACATATACAATGAGACAATCTTTGTCTACTATGTGGAATAGGCTATGCAGACTCTCATGTCTCTGCATCCTGTTGAACAAACATTTCCTCCTTGAGATCCGTAGTCTCAAGATTCGTTTTTGGGGCTTTCTCGCAATCCTCACAAGCAACTCCCGAACCCTCCGCCCATTGACCTGCTCTTGTACAATAAATCATATCCCACTAGAACTGTCCAAAGCACCTCTACTGAGTTTCCTTTATCTATCCTTCAACTGGAGTAAGGTAACTCCAGCACTTTTCACCATACCTAACTCAATCTTTATTGTTCTCGGCCAAATTCATTATAAAGTCAAGCTGATACCCGCACATCAAATATTCCATCTACCAGTATCACTTTGATTTAGAACGGCGCCTTCTTTGACTCTTGAAACTCCAAATAATTTACTGACATGACCCTAACGCACCTCCCCCCACGCAGTTAAATACTGTGCGCTGCAATTGACAAAATCATATACCCTTTGAGCACCACATAACTTCATAAGTTTGACTCATCAACTGAGCATCCGAAGTCCATAGATTATCGATGCAACATGCAACAAAGAACTGTCTTTCCACCTGGTTTAGTAGAGAAAATGCACTTCGGACTGGATAATGATCGTCCATGAAACCCAACGCGCAGAGTCCATTTCTATTGTACGAGTGCACTTTGTACTCTGCAAAACTCAATAAAGCAACTTGTGATGACATAAATGAACAAACAACTTACCTGGAAGAAGAAAAATTCGACTAAACAGTAAAATTTGCGGCTTTAATGATTTATCCTCATGAAGACAGAAAAATTATCACAACGCTCACGACTGAACTTATAACTACACGACCACATAAATTATTGACATTGTGTTGAAACTATAATGATTCCTAATACTTAGTTTCAAGCTCATCCACTCGTATTCGACAAATCAAGATCCAAAACCGGCCCTATAAAATCTTCAATCTCGACCAAAGATACTCCCCAAGAAAAACCGACACCCGTCAACCCAATCTCCGACCTTCAATCAAACAAGCAGAGGTAAAGAGAAGAAAAAGAATCCAGCTATCTGAGTTATGACCCCTAACTGCTATGAATCCCAAACCGCATAAAATGTGGGGGGGGGGGGGGGGGGGGGAATAGAAAGTGCAGACCTTCATGTTGAACGGACTGTCGCTGACCAGGAGGGGTGCGTTTCGCGACGGTTCGACCCACGAAGACGATGAATTCCTTGACGCTGGAGCGCTGGAAGTAGCCGAAATGGCTGACATCGGAGGCATTGGCGAGGATGATCGGGTCGGATCCGTCCGGGTTGATCTTCAGCACCAATAAAGCTGTGATCTTCATGTTCCCTCTCTTTCAATCGATCGACCGATGGATTCAAAATCTAAATGGGTATGCGAAATTGTGATCGAAATCCTGAAATTTTGGGGCTTTGAGGATGATGATTTGTGTTGATTTAGGATCCGAGAGGTTGGGATGGGGGTAATGATCTGGTGTGGGAGGTTGCAGGACCTTGGAGTTTTGTTTTATGGTGGAGTTGATCAGCTGGCGTTTGGGATACGGATTTACTCACATTGAAAATTTTATATCATTTGATACCATAGTCGATTTGGACCTTTCATTTCAAAATAAACTGTACAGATCATCCATGTCGTTTTACACTAAAAAAACTGTTGATTAATTTAAATCGTCCATTTTGAATCGAACGACCCAAATTTATTATCATCTTTATATTTATGCCACTAAATACTTTCCTGACGTTGGGTTGATGATGGGTGGGCATTATGGTGTTGCATGGTAACACTTCCTATTTTTTTTTTTTATTTCCTGAAAGTTATTCTGACAGGGAAATGCGTTTGATAAAACCTAATTTGAAGTAGAAAGTCGTTTGATAAAAAAATTGACTTATGGTAGGATTTTCTACTTTTGACAAAATTTTTGGACGATTTTTGGCAAGAATTTCTACTTCTCCATTTGAAAAGTCATTCTCGTGGGGCCGCCGCCGGCCGCCTGTCGCTATCACCCATCGCCGTCGCCTCTCGATCGCCACCATCGAACATTTTTTTCAATAATGTTTCGAATATTTTCTTTTTTTATCCTTGTCGAACGTATTTCTCTATCAGAAATCCATTTTTGAAGTAGAAACTGAAAATTCAACTTTTACTTCAAAGTAAAAGCTGAAAAATCCATTTCCCTGCCAAAATCAATTCTCGCCCGAGAAATGTTATCATGCAAGCCCTATGATTCGTTGCTACTTTTTCTCCTTTTTATGGACCTTTTATTTTAAACTTTTAAGGTAAGGGTGAGCCTAGTCCGGGTGGATAAGTTTCGGACCTAAATCTTGTTATAATCAATTTCAAATTTTAAAAAGCTGAAACTTATCATGTTTGTCTTAAAATCTATTTTGGAACTAATCTTTTTTCAATCCGACTCCAAGATCTATTCGAGATTTTTTTATTTCATTTTTAATAAAATTATCTGAGTAACAATGAAACAATTCAAATTAAAAGATGAATAATGAAACTCACTATTCACCAAAAGCAACGGTCCCTAATATGAGCAATAGAAATTACAATCCATTAGAAATAGAGGAAGTGAGGTGAGCAAGATTATTATTATTATTTTTTTAATAGCCGCTGAAAATCGATTCCAAAACCGATTCGGTTCCTAGGTACTTAGAATCGAGAATCGACCTAGTTCTGACCAGTTCTCAGAATTTAGAATCGGTTTTCGAACTTGATTTTTGAGTGGTCCGAGCTGGGTTTCAGATAAACTCGATTTGATTGCACATCCTCATTTTGAGGAAGCCCAAAATACTAAGGAAAAGATAATCTGTTTTCCTTAAAATAATTGTTTGTATCATTTTTAGAAACGAACTAACGAAAATATTTATAACTAATCTATACAAGCGATTATTTAAAACAAATATTTATTTTTTACTCAAGTGATCTTCAAGAATGCACTTAGGATGCTGACGAGGCTGCTTGAGGGATAGAACAGAGGGAACATTCCATTAAGTATGGCAACTCATACTAACGTGTATGAATGATTACTAGGGCATGCAAAATGGGCCAGAATTAAGAAAGATAGTTGTGCGACTCTCTTCCACCAAGAAAGGGGAAGTAGTGGGTGCTCCTCTTTCTTCTTTGGCATTTCTTGGGGACATAATAAAGGGAAGATTACTTGAAGAACAGAGAAAGAAGGATGGCATTTTTCCCTCTCTCTCTCTCTCTCTCTTGATGTAGGATACATATTTTTTGAAATCTCTTATGGATATTTTGTTAAACAAGATGCATGAATCAAGCAAAGCCATAATGGACCACCGTCAAATTAGATATATGAAATCATTCTTGCCACCTTGAGAATTTCTTTTTTTGTCGTGCTCTAAATATCTCCGCTTAATATGGCTTTTATTATACCTCTTTACGGAGTGTGGAAATCCAACCACACGCCTCACGTTAAAAGTTCCCACCCCGCCCAATCTCGCTTTTTTAGAGTTGAACCGACCCTATTTGCATAAAATTAAGAAAAGACGACCAATTTCGCCCACATGTTTGGGAAACTGGAGAGGAGTTAAATCAATGATTTTAAGATTTCCCACATGGGGCATTTAGGTATAGTGATAGGTTGTGCGTCCCTAAAGACATTCAATTCAATGGTTAGATGATTCTTATTGCAATGTGTTTAGTATGCCTACTAACATTTCAAAAATGCAACTATGGTGCTTTACTTGTTGATTTCGTCAAAGTTGTGAATATGTGGCAGCTGATTCATGGTCTATGTCTTGATATAATTGAGAGAAATTCTTTTGGTCACGTCAAATTTGTGCTAGACAGATTCGCTCAAATTACACACCGGAGTTGCGGATAGTTTTTGTCTTCATAAGATTGATCCTACCCATCCATGATCTATTTATTTTTCCATCCTACCTACTTTTATAAATAGGAAAAGGGGAGATTTTGTTCCCTCGTTATATTGAAAAAAGCATGGAAAGAAAACCTAATATGTTGCTGTTTCTTGTTTTCCAGCATTAGCAGCACGAGGCTGGTAACCTTGACGAGAACACACGACAAAACATCCTTAAAATGTTTGAAAAACCGTTGAGCCGTTAAGCGTTTGAGCTTTGGAAGCCAATGCTCCCGCGTAATTTGTACACCATTCAAGAGAAGAAAGGAACAGGGTCCTTATGAAACCGGTGTTCCGTTAAGGAGAAATCAATCCTGACCAGCTATTAATGCGAGATTTGTGCTGGGGGGTTATTTGAGGGAAACCTCTTCGGAGTAAATTCTGGCCGCCCTCTCTCGCGTCCCTTACATTCCCTTGAGAGTTTCTTTGATCTCCTTTTTTCACTTTTCTTTTTGGCTGTTTCCTTCTGAAACTTGAGAGGGAATGTTTGATTTCTCCATCTGAACATTTTAAACCATGCAGTGAGTGCCCTTTTCCTACTTTGTTTCTGTACTTCTCATTGGTGCTCGCTGCTTCTTTTTCAATGGGGTTAATGTCCATGTTATTGAATGGTTCGCCCCGTTGAAGTCGGCAATGTCTGGTAGTTAATGAGAACTCTTAGAAGAGAAGAAAACCACGATGATTTTCGCATTTTCGTGATCGAATTGCAGCGAATTGATCTCCATTTTTCTCGTTCAGCATTTGGTTAAATGTGTACATTCTTTTGATACGTGACAGGCGTGGAGAGATGTTTAGGTGTTTGCTTTTCTTTTCCCTGCTTATCCATTCAAGCTTTTCCCAGAAGCCTTCAGAGGGCTCAGGGACTTCAGATGCTCCTTCAAAGAAATGGCTCACCCTTAATGGTATTCTGACTAAATCTCTCTGCTTATTGCTTTCATGCTTGCACCTGAAAAGTTCATTCGGAGGATGAAAAGCAATTACCGTAAGAATAACAGGGATTTGGCAGTTCAAGTGGGTAAAATCATGGAGATTTGAGAAAGAAAAAATGGGAATTTGCGGTCCAGTTTAGTTCCACAAATTGCTTGCATCATATCCTGCGCTTCCAATATGGATGTCCTTGAAATTCTGAGCGCAGTAACATCAAGCATGTGTGCCTTATCCGCAGGCAACCCGCCCCTTGTTATAGCTCGTGGCGGGTTCTCTGGGATCTTTCCCGATTCGAGCGAGTTTGCAGTGGACATGGCAATGACCTCAAGCATGGTCGACGTGGTCTTGTACTGCGATCTGCAGCTCACAAAGGACGGTCTAGGCGTGTGCCAACCCGACATCAGGCTCGACAATACCACCAATATAGCAATGGTTTTCCCAGAGGGAGAGAAGACATACAACGTTAATGGACAAGATTTGAAGGGCTGGTTCGCTGTGGATTACACGTCCGACGAGCTATTCAACAATGTCACTTGTAGGTCTACGTCTTCATCTAGTATTTAAGATATACCTTATGCATTGAAAATATTGCATTACAGAGTTCACAGTGGGCAAAAAGGATAGCAAATAGCCTGTTCAATATACTATTTATGCTTGAAAGAGAAAACTAATTTCTCCATTTTTCCATTGTATTCTTCTTCTTTCCTTCCCTGCAGTGGTTCAGAATGTCATGTCCAGGCCGAGTTTGTTTGATGGCGCACTGTCGATTCAATCCGTCGACGATATAGTCGGACGCAAAAGTGTCAAGCTACTTTGGCTAAATGTTCAGGTCTCTCTCTCTCTCTCTCTCTCTGAGGTAGCTTCTTCTTTTCACGACTTCTTATTGATGGACGTGGCGTTATATCCATTCCTTGCTACAGTACGATGGATTCTACAATGAACACAAACACAGCCCAGCATCCTATGTGCAGAAAGTTGTGAGGTACTATCCTCTTGATTACCTATCATCTCCAGAGATTGGTTTCTTGAAGGCTATGCAAGGAAAAGTTAATAAAGCAAGGACAAAGATCATATTCCGATTTCTGGCCGCGGATGCAGTTGAACCATCCACCAAGCAAACATACGGTTCAATACTGAAAGACCTTGAGTCGATCAAGTCCTTTGCATCTGGAATACTTGTTCCAAAGCAGTACATATTGACAGTCGGTCCAAATAAATATCTCGAAGCCCCCACAAGTCTTGTGACAGATGCTCATAAACTGGGCCTCGAAGTGTACGCCTCTGGTTTCGCAAATGACTATCCAGCAGGTTTCAACTATAGCTACGATCCAACATGGGAATACCTGCAGTTCATCGATAACTCTCAGTTTTCTGTCGACGGGGTGCTTACAGATTTCCCTCCAACAGCTTCAGAAACCATCGGTAACGGAAAAATTACTGTCAAGTTTGTATTTTAACTTGCCATAAAACTGTAGGTTTGGTGATAGTGCATTAATTCTGCGAGCAATAAACCTGGTAGAAATGTCCTCGGAAACTCAAAGTTGCGGTTTTCTTGCAGCATGTTTTACTCAGAACAACAATCGTAGCAAGCCCGTCAAAGGTAACATATTATTCTGAATCATTCTGAAATATTGGCATTTAATCAGCTTCTATTTACCAAAGTGTTCCTGTGCAGGGAAAGCTTTAATCATATCTCACAACGGTGCAAGTGGAAATTATCCGGGGTGCACTGATCTAGCATACCAGCAAGCAATAGATGAAGGTGCTGACATCATCGACTGCTCAGTGCAAATGTCGAAAGATGGAGTAGCCTTCTGCTTGGATTCTGCAGACCTGTCAGGAGATACCACTGCAATGCCCACTTTCATGTCTCGATCGACCGCTATCCCCGAGATCCAACAAGACAGCGGAATCTTTTCCTTTGATCTTACATGGAGCGAAATCCAGAGTTTGAAGCGTAATGTTGCCCCATGATCCTACCATGTATATTGTTGATATTGCCCACAGGTTGATGTCTGATGAAATTGCTCACCAAGAAATTTCCTTGTTTCAGCTCAACTTGCCAGCCCTTTAGCTAGTGGTGGTACCTTCCTGAGAGATCCAGCAAATAAGAACAAAGGCAAATTTGTCACTCTTTCAGAATTTCTGGAGCTTGCAAAGTCAAAGGCAGTATCAGGTGTTCTGATAAACATAGAGGTAAAAATGCTTTAGTTTCTTCCTTATTTTGATTCAGCGCCCTTCTCACAAGCATAAACAAGTTTTCTCATCCCTTATCAGAATGCCGCTTACCTAGCATCAAAGAAGGGTCTTGGCATAGTAGATGCAGTTTCCAAAGCCTTGAGCAATGCCACATTCGACAAACAGTCCACACAACAAGTCTTGATCCAATCCGATGACAGCTCTGTATTATCACAGTTCAAGAATGTCTCGACCTACAAAAGAGTGTTGACAATTGAAGAGAAAATAAGCGATGCACCAAAGCAGCCAATAGAAGAGATAAAAAAGTACGCTGACGCAATCACCATCACAAGGCCCTCCATCATGCCAATTTCAAACAGCTTCCTCATGGGCAATACAAGTGTTGTTGACGAAATGCACGCAGCAAATATCTCAGTATATGTTTCATTTTTGAGGAACGAGTACGTTTCACTGGCATTCGATTATTTTGCGGATCCTACCCTGGAGTTGGCTACTTATGTAGCAGGATTTGGAGTTGATGGGATCATCACTGATTACCCGGCAACAGCCAACAAATACATGAGTAAGCATTGCACGAGTTATATTCCTTTATAGGTCCAGTCAAGCACATCATATATGAAAAGTGCACGTGTCTACGCCCAAGCACAAGAGTGCACCCTTACACAAACAGTGGGTGATTTAACATTAAGAAATTCTTTTGGGTCTTCAACAGTTAGACCTGCCTGATTGCACTCCATGCTTGAAACCATATATGGTCCCTAAACCACAGGCAAGAGGAAACCAACAATGACTGCTCACTGTTCCATTTGTCATTGCAGGAAGCCCATGTTCTGATTTGAATGCTGAGCAAGCCATCTTACCAGTTCAGCCCGGTTCTCTTGTCAGCATTGTCCAAGGAGCTGAGCCGCCAGCAGAAGCTCCTGCTCCAATCCTCGAAGTCGCAGACATCGTCGACCCACCTCTACCTCCTGTAGCCGTCGATCTATCCGTGAACTCGCCACCAGCACCTGCACCTGATGCCAAGCGCTCCAGTGCACTAAAAATAGTTGCTGATTGGGGTCTCACTCTAGCGGCTATTGGAGCACTCAGTTTACTATTTTAAAAGAAACGAACAGAAGGAGCTGCCCAATGGATCTGCAGGTCATCTTTCCTCTCTCATGCTTCACTTAGCTCACTCTCTTTCTCTTGATTCATTTCAGTTTGTAATATATAGCAAGGAAATCTGCCATTGACTATTATCAGAAGTGAGTTATGTTAAGTGGCGTATTATGACCATCTTGGATCCACAAGTCCTCAATGAAAATCTAATTGTTGACAATTTAACTGGTGGTAAATGGATTTGGCAAGTTTTTTGGTTGTGAGGATTCCAAGTTCGAGATAAATGTTGACTAGTAAAGAGAAACGTCAACAGAATCCTCAACCGTTGCTCCACTTATTTTCCTACATTAAAAACTGTACATTATTGAACAAGTATTCGTTTAAGCAAAGACATCTGATAAGCTTCCTCTTTACAACTCAGCAATCAACCGAAGAGTAGCAGCGGGGGAAAAATTGTCAGCAGACAGAACAGATGAAAATCCATGCTTTTCACAGGCAGAAATGCGAAAAGAAAAACAGAGGCTAGATCATGAAATGTGAAACCGAGAATGCAAACGAATTAAGCATGAATAGAGCAAGATGAACACGGGTTGAAATTGAAACGGAACAATCTTTGGAAAGCTAAAAACCCCAATAACATAGGCACATAGAGAGAGAGAGACTCAGAACATTACTCAAACAGTTCGGAATCATTCATGTGAAGCAAGACAGTGAGAAAATCACCACTCCAATGCCAATCTCTGGCTGCGAAACAGCGGTTGCTCATGAAAGGCCCAAAGATGGGAACTTTCAGAAACCCTCCGACCGGAGTCGCCACGCCAAGAAAATTGGTGGGTGCTTCCCTAAAGGCCTCGCCTTTCTCACATTTTTCCAAATGCATCATCACAGCCTCTCTCGTATGGATCATCCAATAACCTTTCCAGTACATGGGGTATGAATCTCGTTAAACCAGATCATCATCATCATCATCATCGCCATCTTCGCCATCGCCTTTGCAATAATAATAACAATAACAACAACGAGGAGAAGGAGAGAGAGGCCTCATCAGAGACGCAACTCTCGCAAGAATCTGCTGCGCAAGTCTTTGTCCGAAAGTCTCCGTTTATATCCTGTCAGAGGCGGTTTATTCCAACAGCCACGATAACGTCGAAGTAATCGAAAAGAGATTCTAACCTTAAAGTTTGGCTCCTAAAAACGAGATATTTTGGCCGTACTTCAAAAAACGAATGAATCGGATTGTAAAATTAGATATCTAAATTTACGATAAAGAAATAAAAATCTCAACTTCGCATTTTATTTTAGAACGGCCAATGCAAGAAAACCATCTGTAACATGTATTTTCATTTTCTTTGGAACAATCAAATTCATAAGAAATCATAATTTCTAACATATATTCTCGCAATTTATGCACTTTGACTTTTCCTTAATTGAAGTCCTCTTAGAAATCATAATTTCTAACATTAGTGTGTAACATTAGTAATTTGTCACGCCGATAATACGCCTAATAAAAAAATTTATTTCAAGCACATGTAACTTTGAGGGTGCGTAAATTATTGGTACATTTATTGCGTGCAATTTTTTTTTTTTACAATTTCTTATAACTGAAAATATTTTAATTTCAAAGAGAGAGAAAAAAGATAAAAAATAAAAAATCAACAATAAATTCTTTTAATCTGTCATATCTCTAACACTCCTGATTTTTGCTTTGACTCTTTATAGAACGCGAAATCGAACTCTGTATTTACGATACTAGCATCCTTTCCTCCCGGTCCCTTTACCAAGTCCGCATGCCTATTGCCTAACAACAGAAGATCAAAACCAATAAAAGGAATTGGAACTTGTCAGGAGATCAAACTTGCGAGAAGGCAAGCTGCTAAACTCATGCTACAAGCTTTGCAGTATGTCATTACAGAGAAAGCTAGACTTGTCGCTGTAATAGTCAGCTTGAAGACTAAACTACTGAATAAAACAATGAATAAAGAAAGACCATGGCTTTATTCGATCAGCAATATGCTTTCTAATTTACAATTGCACAAAAACCTCAATTAAGTACTCAGTTGTGCAAGAAAGAGAACGAAACACTATCCAAAAATGGCCGAGAGGCTCCCAATACATGCGGAGCCGACCTCACAAGAATTGCTTGATGAGCGTGGGGCTGACAAATGAAGACGATAAGTATCTCGAAAAAATTTGAGTGCTGGCTCATTTACAAGGAATCTGTCCAATCAAATGAACTTGCATTCTCCAGCTACTTGTGAACTCACATGACCTCCTTTCCAGGGTGACGGAGCACAGTTTTGTAGACAGCTTCCCCGGACAAGTTAACGAAATAAGTCACCTGCCCACAGCTACGTGCATCAGTCGGCATTTTCACATGGAAGTCACGAAGCTAGATGCGGCAATCAATGATACTGAAAATTCCATGATGTCCATCACCTAAATTCCCATTAGTATAGTCTTTTTTCAAAAACCAAACTGGCAAAAATGTCAACTTATTGCGGCATTCTGCACTAATTCAAAAGATGCTACTCATAAGACTGCATTACAGAAAAGATTCGATTACTCACTATTTCCAGAGCGGTGACTCTGTGTAGAAGAAACCCATCGGCAAGTTCTCTGGACAAGCAGGAAAAATCATAGAAACAGAATTCATACCATATTATTGGTGGGAGAAACAGAGAGGGAAAATTCAGAACAGAGACAAAATGAGATACCTGCAAAAGACTGACGATGATCCATGAGACGAAGCAGTATTAGATTTTTTATATAATCGGCCAGGGTCGCCAATGTAGGTAACACCACCTTCGTGAACAGGATGCATGCCAGCCCTTCCACTTAAGTATGCATTCTGGGAAGACATGTCTGATTCAACTTCTTTATTCAAGAAGGATTCATGTGATTCATAATTTATTCACGAGGAGGCAAGAAAAACGAGAGATTTTACCACTCCATAAGTGGCAAAGATGCCACTCAAAGGGTCAAGATCTGCCTTTGCTTCAAATAGATCCTCACTTTCTTGGCAGGAAATCAGAGGAAGAAATCCTGCGATTATGCGCCTGAGTTCACAGAGAGCAAAAAGTCAACTGGTTATAAGGGCAAAAACTCTCATTATTTTGACAGACAAGCCAAAACTGATGGATGAACAAGGTAGGTCCCCGCAAATTATCAGGTAACACAAACACAAGAATTCACGAACAATTCACAGCTGAGATATCTGAATGCTACGGTATTCAGAAAAGCTCAAAGAAGTCGTAATTTGTTCGACAAAGGAACTTGCGTGAATACTTGAAACATAAACATTGTGACTTGGTACAATGCCAACAGATATGCTTATCCAAAGAAAAATAAAGGACACCAAACGTTGAATCCTTCAAAACTTACCATTCACCAGTTTTTTCCTCTAGGATCTTTGTGAGCCATTTAAGTTGCTCCTCGCCAAGCCCCACTGATGATCCCATCATCACAGAACCCTGGAGATTCAGAGATATAAGGTTCACTTCATATGGTTGAAATTTGTGTTCCAGCTACATCACCAGCTGAGCAAAAACAGGTGGAAGTACATGAGTAGGTAATTTGACATACAATACGATGCCCTACTGTGAGAGTATATGTAGGTCAATGGGAGGAGTATGGTGTGGCTGTGTATATTGCTCCATCAGATAATGAGCTTGGGTGAAGGAGTTCCCAGGTAGGAAAGCAAAGATGGAAGGTCAAACTGATTCAAAAGAACCCTCCATGAGTGGGAGCATAGTTTCCATGGAGGTATACCAATTAAAGTTATGTCCTTATTTTGACTTCAAAGATCTGGGGTAGTACCAGGTGACAGAGAATGGGTTCTACCAATCCAGAAATTCAAAACAACATGCCTTTGCTCATTGGCCATTAGTCCTATTTTCAAGATGACTAGTTTTCCCGGCCTGCTCTCTCAATTACCATGGTTCCTGCAATAATCCTTTATCAATTGCATTATAGAAAACCAGAACCCTCATATCCACCACATGTAATTCTTTTCCTCTGAAAATCACCATACCAAACGCCAGACATGCAACCGCATTCGAGAGTAAAAGAGGTCTCCTACCTTACACAGTAAACGCATGTTGACACTCAGCCACAATACAGGTAACAAGCTTCTACAT
This sequence comes from Rhodomyrtus tomentosa, assembly GCA_028455895.1. NCBI lineage: Eukaryota > Viridiplantae > Streptophyta > Magnoliopsida > Myrtales > Myrtaceae > Rhodomyrtus > Rhodomyrtus tomentosa. The sequence goes on from JAPCWY010000004.1 coordinate 43,442,754, forward strand.
GTATTTTTCTTTAAAAGAATCAGGATAAGAAAAAGAACGCATATGGCTACAGAGAAAAATGAATCACTGGACGGGATATTAAGAGGTGTCTTTTGACAAATGACAACATACCTTAAAAAGGCCAGTATCCAGACCAATTAACTCTAAGGTTTTCCCATGAGGAATTTTCATCCGCTCTCTGAAATAACTTCTTCCTCCTTTTGAAGTTTTAGGGGTGTACCTACAGTGTCACTATTCTAGATTACCTAACAATTTGGCAGAATAAAGAACAATCAAGACCCAAATATAATATCAGGATCTAAAATGTCACAGATACATATTCAATCCCAAAGACAACAAATGGGAAGAAAATGGTATACCACGGAATTTTCAGCGATTGGTACTTTTGTGTACCCTGCCAAAAGAGAATGTTAAATTTCCATTGATGGTTGCGGAATGTTACTCCCAACAAACATAAATCCAATCTGGAGTAAGTAAAAGCATTTGTGCCACAAGTAATACTAACTAAAGCAAAGCATAACTGTTCCACCGCTATCTTTCTTCTAAAGGATAAAAACTTAAAGCTATTTCAACTAGTAAGATAACCCTTCTAACGTCAATCTCTAAGCCACCAAGCTTTTCCATGTGGATATGTGCATAGGGCACTCAATTTGAAGCTTTTCATATAAAAAAAAAAAACAACTGAAATTGTATATATTAAGCAAGAGGGAGCTCTAAAGTTTCAAGCAGGAGATAGAATTGATTCATTCTCTTACATTCTGCATAAGCGGGTCATCTTCGCCAAGTTCACTGATGTTGACCACAAATTCCGCACCATATGTCCTTGAAACCTTCTCCATCTTCATCAAAACCCCAAGATAACACAGGGTCAGTAAGCCCGCATTCACAAAGATAAAGCAAGAGCCACCATGAATTCCTGATCTCTCTATCCCTACTTAGAGAATGCACGCAAAGTATAATTTACAAGTCTAGTTCTTCATACCTATATTGGTCCCGTCTAACTGTAAGTATGGGATTGAGAGAGAGAGAGAGAGAGAGAGAGAGAGCCAATACTGGTAAAGATTGCGGATATCAATCTACAGATGCAAAGGGAACTAAGGACATACTGTAGCGATCCCTGAGAGCACCTACAAATAAAACGCTGAAATGGGAAACCCCAGTGACAACATCCAGTTCCACAATTTAAAAGAGGACACCTGCGGGATCAACCTCACAAAATAACATCCTTTGAATATCATCGTATGGCTCACTAACACAAAGAAAATATTACCAGTCTTAAGAGCCTTGTCTGTTCATTTGGAGCTCTAGATCCCCCTCGGACAGTGACAAAGTAAGAATCAAGAAATCCACCACTGCTTCTGATGACATTCTTGGTATAATCCCTGTGTTCCTGAGACCGGCCCAAGTTCAAAGCAACATAGAGAGCGATGCAGAGACACACCTGAGTGAAAACCGTGTATACCCAAGACTTTTCCCCCATAATCACGCACAAGGGAAAGAAGAAGAAGCAGCTTCTCTCTCGGGGGCTCTGTAAATCCAATTTCACCCCTATTTTCGCTCTGCTGATGCCCCGTGCTTTGACTCCAGACGATAGATCCGAGAGTGCATCTGAAATGGGAGGGTGAAGGCATTCACGGCGACAAGTCTGCACATGCTTTGCATGTTGCTGCATCAAGAAAATGTTGCAGGGACGAAAAACATCGCCATCGTGATAGCTGGCTCTTGATTGGGTCTCCTCCATAGAACGTCGTCACCCAATCTTGCACGTCTCAATAATCATTATGAAGCTGCGCTGTAGATTTTACATTGATGCCTTAGGCTGGAAAAATGGAACTTCTGCAATTTGAGATTCTTTTGACGAGTTTTTTTTTTTCAAAATAATATTTTCAAAATTAAATATTTATAAATTTAATATAAAATAATAAAAATTTCATTTTTAGGTTATCCAGGCAATTGAATTGCAGGGGAGACATTTGGTGGGCCCACCTGTGGGGCCCCTTCCCACCCGCAATCGAGGGCATGCACACCCTCCCTTTCCCACGGCAATTCACTTGCCGAATTGCCGTGGGAATTTATCCATTTTTAAATTTTTTTTTGAAATTTTGTTTTATTTGTTTCATGATTTTTAAACCATTATTTATCAAATTATATATTTTCTAATTTTTATTTTTCTAATTTTAAAATTATAAAAAAATAAATATATATTTTTTGGACCGACTCAAACTCGGCCTGCGCTTTTCAAGACATATGACCACCTGTGTTTTTATTTTTTCAAAAATTCATCGACGATCGTTTTAAAACAAAAATCATAGAACATATTATTTTTAAATTTGTCGGTGATCGTTTTTGTCGAAAGCACACCCCAAAAAATTTATATTATTTTTAATATTATAAAAATTATTGGATCGCAACACGTAATTGTTTTTATACTAAGGAAGCTACAAAAATATAACTATAACAAAATTTAAGTCAAACAACTAAGAAAAATAATTACGTGCTGCAATCCGAGGATTTTCATAATATTAAAAATAATATAAATTTTTAGGGTGTGATTTCGACAAAAACGGTCGACAAATTTTAAAATAATATGTCATATGATTTTTGTTTTAAAACGATTATCGACGAATTTTTGAAAAATAAAAAACAGGTGGTCAGATGTTTTGGAAACGCGGACCAAGTTTAAGCCGGTCCAAATTTTTTTTAATAATTTTAAAATTCAAAATATGAAAAATCAGAAAATATAAAATTGATAAATAATGGTTAAAAATCATAAAAAAAAATAAGACAAATTCCCACGGCAATTCAATTACGTGTTGTAGTTATTTTTTTTTTTTTGTAGTTTCCTTAGTATGAAACAATTATATGTTGCGATCCGGCAATTTTCATAATATTAAAAATAATATGAAATTTTGAAGTGTGATTTCCGTAAAAACGATCATCGACGAATTTAAAAATAATATGTCCTGTGATTTTTATTTTAAAACGATCATCAATGAATTTTTGAAAAAATGAAAACACAGGTGGTCATATGTCTTGAAAAGGGCGAGCCGAGTTTGAGCTGATTTAAAAAATATTTTTTTATAATTTTAAAATTCGAAAAATGAAAAATCAGAAAATAGATGATTTGATAAATAATGATTTAAAAATCATAAAACAAATAAAACAAAATTTCGAAAAAAAAATAAAAAAAGGGATAAATTCCCACGCCAATTCAATTGCCGTGGGTGGGGAGGGGCCCCATGGGCGGGGCCCCCAATGTCTCAAAATGTAATTTTTTTTATTTTATATTAAATTTGTAAATATTTATTTTTAAAATATTATTTTGGAAAAAAAAAATATCTTTTGACAGCATGATTTTGTGATATTGAAAAACTCAAACTTGTATTTTCATACGACACATTTACCCTATTTTGAGATTTGATGCAACCAAAATAACATCAGCTAGGCACGTGTCATGTCAACGTCGTTTGACTTGGGTCATTCATATAGCCAAATTTTTAATGGTGATTATTGATAGAACTTTTAATGAATGATAAATAAATATATATATATATATATATATATATGTATAAGTTTGGGACTATTGATGTAAGGGATTTAGGGTAAATACATTATAGTATGCATAATTTGAGATTTTCGGTGAATTTTTCGTCGGAACAAATCAGAGCGCGTGTATCGAAAAATTTGAATGAAGCAAAAGGTAGAAAACGATCCGGGATGAGTTTTGAAGAAGAATATATGACAATGGCCTCATGGCCCTCTTTTTTAACCCAACGACTAAAAGTTTTGCATTTCGACAAATATGAAAGTCCTAATGATCAGTTTAATCTTCTTGAGATGAGAGATAAAATGATCCTCCTCCTAAACTAAATTGTCCGGACCTCAATTTTGATGGAGAGATCGACCTTTAGTTTTGCTGTTCTCAAAGCTGATTTGAAGGGAATCAAAAGCCCGACAATGACCAAAGAAAAAAAAAAAAAAAAAAAGGAATTGACGGTTGAATCGAAAACGCATTGTCCTGGTGCAGATGATGATGGACACAGTCGCACACATACCTTTGTCACTGCCAACAACAACGTCTAAAACAGCTGATCTTTTTCGTTTTCCCCCGGTTTGTCTTTCCCCTCGCCGACGGGTCGTGGACTGATCTTTTTCGTTTTCCCCTGTTTTGTCTTCCTCTCACCGACGACGGGCGAGAGCCGACCTTTCCAGTGGCCACAAGAGCTCGCCTTGTCCAGTCCAGGCGAGGGCTTGCCTCGTAGAGATTCAAAAGATTTGACTATTCCCCTTATCTCACTCCTCATCTACTGTGCCTTTTCCTTGAGGGAAATTAGGGTTTTGCAGCTGCGGGTTTTCTCTCGTTCCTTCGGTCTCGATTGATCATCATCCATGGCATTCTTTTTTCTTTTTCTTTTTCTTTTTCTTTTTAGGCCAAACCATGGGGATTCTGAAACGCCCTTGATGTGCTCTTGTGGCTCGCTTTCTGGGTCTGGTTTTCTCGATTGATCCTCATCCATGGCTGCCGTTGAGAGGAAATGAAAAAAAAGCGGGGGGGGGGGGGAAAGAGAAATATAAATCAGAAAGTAGTGTGATGCTCACATTTGAAACGAAATTATCAGTTGAGGGCCTCAATTGAAAACGACATCTAGTCTATACCCTTGTTTGAGAAAAAAAATAATAATTTGAGCCCTTTTCTGAAAATTTTCCCTCAGTTTTATGATGCAAATAGATCATCCCACCCCGCCTTAAAAGTCAGGGGCGCCTCGAAAGAAGATAGATTTGGGTTGCCCGTTTAAAAAATTGAACGGCTCAAATCTTTCTTTTTTTTAAAAACCTCTTAAAATTTCTCTCCTAATTAAAGGGATCTCGACCGTTCCGTCTATTCTAAAATGGACGGTTGAAATGCATTAAGGCACCCTTGTTTTTAAGGCGGGATCCGGATCCATTCTATGATAGCGAAATTAGAACCTCATAGAAATGTTTGTGTTTTAAGCATGTAAGCTGTTAAAGATCGACAGTTTTCAAATTATACATGTACTTTTGAAAACCTCAAAAGAAAAGGAAACAAATGAAACCGAAGGCCTTCGTCGTTAATATGTGGTGAAATATTGAGTGACCAACAACTTGTTCCAAAAGTTTAAGTCCTTAGGAAAAATAAATGGAGGAATCCTGTCATGATCCCGCACTAGCCTATAGATGTATTTCAGAGAATAGAATTGTGTAAAAAAAAAAAAAAAGAGAAATCGTTTTGATTCGAGGTTGCATGAGTGGTAACTCACGCTCAAAACTCCTCCGACACAAATCCTAGATTAGGAAGAAAATGATTTACCACGATAGTGTAAAGAGTCTAATAACGAAAGTAAACTCTTCATTATTCATTCGAAACTAATGAATTTTCTTCTTCTTTTTTTTTTTTAGGGGGAGGGCGGCGGCAGCATTGTGAATGGGCTACATTTTTATTTTTATAATTTGAAATTACATAAAACAACGGCGTGCAAATAAAGCCCAGCTAGTCACGAATGACAATTATTCTCTTTTTTCGAGATCTATTCCGGCCAAAAATATACTTTTCTATTTTTATTCCCTATACGAGTTTCTAAACAGCGACACGCATTTGACAACGACACAAAACTACGACTCTTGAAATAAAAATTTATTTGATAACAACATGAAACTTCTGCGATTGGGTGATTGGCAGTGGGCAAACGACGGGCGACAACCGGTGGTGGGTTAACGGCGAATGGTGGCGGACAAACAGCAACCAAGGACTAGAGATCCGGCAACTGGCAGTAGGAATGCGAGAGGGCAATCAGTAGCAAATGATGACCAGCAACTAATGGCGGGCGACCAATGATCAACGCGGGGGACCGGAGACTGATGTTGGCAACCAGCGATCAATGGGTAAGGACCAAAGACTGGCACTGGATGACCAGCGACTGGCGAACGTAGATCGGAGACGGGTAGTCGATGACTGGTGGAGGGTGGTTAGAAACTAGCGAATGGCGACGGACAGAGTAGACCGACGAATTGAAGCCAGCAACCAAATACTTGTGATCCGAAAACGGTGGCCGACGGATGGCGATAGGCAGCCGTGGACAGGAGATTGGCGACAAGCGCCTGTTCTATTGGCAAATGGCAACTGGTGTCCAGAGAGAGGAAAACTGCATCCGAGAAAGAGTGAGCAATGAGAAAAACTCTCATTTATGCTTCAAAAATAGAAAATTAAAAAATTTCTAGTTCTCATTTGTGTTCCAAATTTATATAGGTCAAAAAATTGTCTCAAAAATAGAAAAATAAAATTGTGTTAATAAACAAATTTCTATTCCAAATATATTTTTCGAAACAAAAAAAAACAATAATAAGAAAATAGATCTGTGGTCATGCAGGCCTCAGTTACCGAAAATCGAAAAAGTTTTTGAGTTTGTCCTCCTCATACATAAGCATGTCTTGCACTGTCTTAAGCCTGTCTGAAAAGGGCAGTGCCATTCTGAGAAAAGGTGATGCATTTTCCTTCGATTTAACTACACTCCAACTGTCATAACTTATACAGCGCTCACTTTAGTGCCAAAAATTTCAAATTAATTACTTTAGTGCTAAGTTTTTGTAACTTCGATTACTTAAGTGCCAATTTTTTTTAAAAACGATCACTTTAGTGCCAAATCTGATTTAAGCTGACGCAACTCGCCAAAAATCCAACACTCGTATTTTTTATAATTATTGAAGCTGACGTGCCTCATCTGACTTGGCACTGAAATGATCGTTTTTAAAATAAATTAGCACTTAAGCGATCGACGTTATAAAAACTTAGCACTAAAGTGATTGATTTGAAATTTTTGGCACTAAAATGATCGAAATTACAAAAACTTAGCATAAAATGATCGATTTAAAAGTTTTGGCACTACAGTGAGCGCCGTACACAACTTATGATACTTAAGGTGTAATTAAACCCTTTCCCAACTGACGGAATAGAACAAATTTAATTGCTTGCAAGATTAACCCATTACCTTATTTGAGGTCGGGATGATTTCTCCTATTTTATCTGCTACATTGTCTCTGTTATGTAGACAATCTTAAATACACAGCAGGGGCATTCCCAGGACATCCCACAAATTGTTCGCTAGATCACCAACTATGATTATGCTGATACGAAGTCATTGAAGTTACTAAAGTACTTCACAGATTGACTGGAATACAAAATTGAATGACCATCCAAGATCACGGAGTGAATGTTGACTCTGAGGGGCTTTCAAGGGCTGTCTCTGTGAATGAGTGGAAGTGCAAGCAAACAGGACGTACCGACTAAGCAAACTCAACCGGCCATGCATTTGACGACAAGTCTCACATTCAATAGAACTTATATCGATTAAATAGCCGAGGAATGCCCCAATGAACTTGTTAAATTTCTCCAAGTAGAATCCATACTGAGCAGTACTTAAAGCAGAACAACGAAACCATAATCACACGAAGAGTGCAATTTGCATATTCAGGAACAGATTTCGCACGAGGGACATGGAATTCATAGGGACCAAAAGCAGGCTTATGATGGTCATCTCAGATGCAAGTGAGATCCTGACAAAAAGCTATAGTGGATGCTGAAGACCAAAGACCAGTACCATCAATATCATATAGTCCATGAATAGTTTTTCCTCACAAGGACTATAAAATATCTGCTCGGCCAAGCATATCTACTGACGTCATCCGTCTCGGGAACCTGGGAGGCAGCCTCAAGACCATGGCGTCCTCAATCTGAATTGGTAGATGCGTAGCCACAATTACTATCCCGCCCTTCTTCCGGTGCGCCGCAATTATATACTCCAGCAACTTCACACCATCATTATCTAACGCAACAGATGGCTCATCAAGTAACCAAATGGGACGGTCAATAGCGAGCAGCCTGGCCAGCTGCACCCTCTTCCTTTGACCCATTGAAAGCATTCTCGCTTTCTCTTTTGCCAATCTTCCAAGCCCCATAAGCTCCAGGGCCGGCAGAGACTTTCCTTGCTTACCTTCAAGCAATTCAAACCACTGAACATTGTCGAGGACAGTGAATTTCTCTTTTATAGCATCTTTGAGGGAAAGCCAATTGAGCTGCAACTTGTATTGGTGGAAAATGCCAGATTGCGTGACATCGTGGCCATTCCAGAGGATCTGACCAGCAGAAGGACGAGAAAACCCTGCTAACATACGTAGGAATGTGGTTTTGCCCGAGCCGTTGGTCCCAGATAGCACAAGAGCTCCACCATCATGGAGAGAGACGTTCACATGACGCAGGATCTGTTGCGCATTTCTCATGCAAGAAACATTGTCAAGAAGGAGCCGAGGCAACGGAGGTCTTCGGAGGGTCATTGAGGCACAGGGACCGGCCATGAGGGTTGGAAATTGCGGAAGAATGAAGAACAGCCTAAATCTTTATTCAAACAACCACTTGTGCAAGATGTTAAATGACTATCGACGAGAACACAGCAACTCTGTGAACATATGTCACCAGTGCAAGTCCTGCATCTGGAAACATGCGCCAAAGAAAACAGTAACCAAGTAAACAAATGCATAACAATCTCGAAGGACATAGTACATTAGAATTATGGGTCCATGAAGCCTTTACGTTTGAAAGAAAAGGTGTTTAGCTATCAATGAGGTGCAAAAAAGCATTGTCCAAAGGAGAAAATATCTTTGTCGACTTCAAATAATAATCAATATCCTTGAATGATGAACAATCGGAGTGAAAAAGAAAAGCATTATTCGTGATTTACAAATTGTATTGAAGAAGCAAAAATACGCCCTTTGCACATCAATTTGAAATCAACAACCTATTGGATGTCATATCACATGTCATGAAACACATTCTCCCAAGCTTCCAAACGTAGCACCAACACCCAAAGACCGCCTTTAACCTTGTCTCAGGCAAGGCAACTGTAAAGACAGCAAAAAAAAAAAAAAAAAAGGATAAACCAAAGAGCTATACGAATAACACCCAATTGCTCACAAAAGGGGTCTGACAAACTCACAAACAGGTGGCGTGCAGAATTCACTAAACTCGTCCCAGGAGCAACAGGTGCCAGAAAAAAGGTGTCTTCGTAGAGACCAGATAACTAAGATTTCTACTCCCCGAGGGGACTAAGGTGTAATCTATCGAAGAAAAACGAAAGCTTTCGCAGAGTACAAGAAGTTAACACCGCGCAGAAGAAGAGGAAAAGAAAATGACCAGCAAATCTAGTACACTATAGGACTGTCTTGCATAGAATCGTATCCGCTTGTCTACGCTGGGATGAGAAAAGAGAATAAGATCGGGGTCAAAAACATGAGAAACGGAGGTCCATAGCTTAGAGAGCAAGAACTTATACCGGCGAAGCTATTTGAACATCAAAGGCTTGGACATCTGTGGGCTCTAACCAATTGGGCATATTTATTGAACATCTACTATCGTCTCGACTTGTAATACATGGCACAAGAATAACTTCACAGGACTCTCTGGTGATAATGACTCAGTGTTCCTACGAGAAAACCCAACAAAAGCTTTTCGTTTTTTTCCCAATAGAAATGTACCTCTGTAGCCGTCTTCAAAACTGGTGTCAGGGTGTGACTCGTACCATCCATGAACGAAAAGGCACGGGATCCCGCTCTCCGATAAACGGGCGAGGGCCCGGAGAGCTACTCTAAGAGGTCAGAGGAGACAACACCCCTGAATGCCCCAAGTTATTTATAGTTTGATCGCGATCACTAGTACGCGGGGGCGGGGGCGGGGGCGGAGAGCTATGCTAGGGCCCTAAGGAGACAATGCCCCAAAATGCATTAGCCTATTTTATAATTTGATCGCGTATTTTATTGATAATTTAAATTTTGACACATTTTTTTAACCGACCAAAGAAATAATTTTTTTTCTTGTAATTGAAAGTTATAACGGAAATGTGAGATGTGTTAATTATAATAAAATTTATTTGATATAGTCTTCGTCTAAGTGCGAACAAAAATAAATTTTATGTCTCACCTTTTTCTTTCCCGTATTTATTTTCTATTTCATTAATTTTGTGCATCTAATGTCAACAAAAGACAAGTAGTTATGCAACCTGAGTTTTGTCAAGACCTGAGACTTAAAAGAACGTCCCCACTTGCTCTTGGCTTCAATCCACAACATGATCAGAGCCAGACCCACAGGTGATGCTTTTTAAGAGTTCATCGTTCAACACGCTCGTCAGAATAGAAGTGCCTCAAGCCTTTCAGAGGAACTCCTGCTCAATTTCACTATGGAGGAGACCTTCACTCTTCAGAAGTTAGCATGGAATTAAACAGGCAACATCACTTACTTGACGTTTGGTGCTCATTTACCAGAGACATAAAACTAACCCATGTGCTGAAGACAAGCAAAATGGATCAGTCATAACTCGGTCCAGCAGAAACCGCAGCCGAAACTCTCTCATTTTAACCAGCTTCGTAGGACAGTCCCAAGAACACAATGTGAAAGTGGCCAAAGAAGAAATGTATTTCCTTTTCAAGGAAGCTCACGCCCCCAAATCTGCTTCTGGACAGGGAATGCTACTCTCTCTTTCTCGGGCAAGAGACAGGCAACGTCTATATTGCTGTCAGCTTCTCCTCAAATTTAGATCAACAAGAACATGGAGGAACTCTGCTAATAATAAACTTGTCAATCTCTCACTTCTCAAAATTCATTTCTTTCGCAATCCTAGACAACTTGGAAAATGTTTAATAAGCTCATAACGATACATGAACTACAGCAGAAAAAGTGCATTATTGGCCGACATCCATCTGCACGAATTGTCTACTCCCATGCTGGTATGATGTGACCGATATTCGATCTTTGTTTGCCGCAGCATAGCTTCATTGCCTCCAGTTGCTCCATGACAACACATTTTCCAGATGCCACCTCTAAGTTGGTTTCTTGCCTCCAGTACAACCGGTGGCAGCTGCATCCAGCTCCATATGGGGCACCACGAGTCATTATACATGAGCCCCGCAATATCCTCGTAACCGCAAGATGCTTCTAGAAGCAGTACAACTACATGCCACCATCATATAGAGTTTCACAGTTACATTTTCTGTATATACAACAAAATGTATATGATGGCTGCATGGTTACAAGAGTACATAACTGAAGCACAGCTACCCTAGAAGTCATGGAGAAGCCAATTTATTGCTGCAGGGAATGCTATGACCTTCAGGGTCTTATAACAATAATAAGGCGAAGCAGAATTTTCCCCGCAACAAGGAAGGCAGTACACATAAATATGCAGAATCTCTCTCTTAACAAATTTAATTACCGGTCCACCTCCTCTTGCGAGCTGGGCGCTCTTGTTTGATCTCTGGATCCACAGGAGTCTCACCCTTGGTGGAGGGTAGTGCTTCACTCTCCATCTTCTTTAATGGCAAGGCTTCTTTTTCACTGGGCATAGGAAGCTTGAATCGCTCACTGCGCTTCTTCAACTTCTCCACTGTATCTAAATGACGATCATGCAACGGCTTTGTATCCGCATCCTTCTTCTCCACATCACCCGAATCTTTATCCTCAGCCAAGAAATGGTGCTTGTCAACTTCCTCAGACGTCTTAACAGATTCAGGAAGTTTGCTGGCCTCAGAGGATACAATATTGTTGTTGCTCCTTCCTACCTCTTTAAATCTCAAGGAAGATGATGACTTGTTATTGATACTGTAATCCCTCTCCGTATGGCTTGTCCACCGTTCCAACTTGGAGCGTCCTCTTCTGGATTCTGATTGTTCATCCTCCGACGACATATCTTCTCTCGTTTCTCTCGAAGAATGAAACTGTTGCATGGTTCCGGGATCAGCAGTTCTCTGCTCAGCCAAACCCTTAGAGCCCTAAATGAAGTAATGACAATCATGAAAACTAAGCTCGACTTGTACCAGGGTCTGCTAATGATCAACCAGTCGGGTGGAACAAGGAACAGAAGAACCAATTGCAGCTGAACTGATACCCAAAGCTTTGCGACTTCTTACAGGTTAGTATGAACTTGCATCCATGATTACGAACATACTTAGAAGTAATCAAGTATCAATAAGAAAGAGAGAAGCATGCAGGATTTACAAGATACACTGACAAAGCCGTAATCCGAGTTTACCAGGAACAGGTCACAAACTCAATCTATATTTAAGGACAAAATTACAATTGCAGAGCAACAATATTCTATCTCTAGTACCCAAAAGCATTTGGCAGCTAATAAAACGCAAAAATTAATTATGACACTCAACAAGTTAACAACAAGACAACAAAAGTTGCATAATGACAACAAAAACAGAGTAGAAGAATAAAAAGAAGCAATGGATAACTTTCTTCCATATGAAATTCATCTAGAATATGAGTTCAACAATATAATTTCATGTTTCCTTCATTTTTATCTTTTTCAGAACTAGTGGATACATGAAGCAACTCCATATAATTATATCAAGCGGACTGTCTCTTGAAACTATATCCTCTTGCTTTATGAGGTAGCACGCACATCCGAATGGCATTTGATTATGCAGGTGACAATTTTCATTTCTTGGGGATAAATTTCCAACAGAGAGGAAGGAAAGGAATAGGAATACGATATAGAAGGCAAAAGGAAAGAACAGGCAGAAAAAGGATTGCTGGAAAATCAAAAAACCGGTCCCCCTCTCCCTTCCCCTCCTTCCCAATCTTTTCCAGCTCATCCTCTGAACAGAAAGGCATAATGGGTGCATATGTATGCATGTAAATGTATATGTATATACATCATCCTTTTATACACAAACATACTTAAACGGCTGCGGGAGCTAAGAACAGAAGCAGCACCCACTCCCCAAGAGAAAGAAAAGGAAGATGGTGACCCAGAAAAAGACCGCAGAAAAGATGAGAAAACCTCTGATAGGCATCATTGACTCTCCAGGGACCACATCCCTTTCCATAGAATCTACCCATGATGCATTCATTGAGTGCTACTCAAGCTCAGGCAGACCCTAAGTAACAGATACGAGTCAGGTGGAATGGGGTTATGTGATGGGTCTGAGGTTCAAAACTCCATACCGGCAGAGCCACCAACAACATAAGTGAAAACTGACGAGAGCTAGTATCATTTAGTAGTTATTAGGCATAAAAGTCATCCTCGATGTTTGAGATTGTACAATCTCCAATCTGAGTTAGACTGTCTAGAATCTAGAACATACCATTTGACTAACATGATCGTCTGGATTTCTCCTGGAAGTATGGTGATTGCCTCCCTCAGATTCCTTGTTCTTCCTATGGCTGTGTTTTTTCTCATGCAACCTTTGATTATCTGAAACACTGGCAGGTTTATCATGGCGAGTACTTGATTTCTCTAATCTGGATCTTTTTTCTTCATTCTTGATCTGATTACCACGCACATGGACCTCCTCATGACCACGATACTGCAAGACACTTTCATCGTCTTGATGTTCCCTCCTCTTAGCATGTTCGTTCTGTCGAGCTGTGTCCTTAAACTGGTAATCTCTACCCGAAGCTCTATGATCATCCTTCGGCCTATCTTGGCCAACCCATCCTTTCTCCTCTCCTCCACGTCCACCCCTTATAGCAGCCCTTTCTTCTTCTCTTTCCCTTTTTAAACGATTTTCTTCACGACCTTGCTTGGCTTTATGCCATTCTTCTCTATCCCTCTGCTTCTCGATCTTATCCCTCTGTGACCAGCTCTCATCCTTATGCCTAGAAGAGTGGTGGTCATCCATACTATCTCTAACTCTAGACTGGTCCTCTCTCTGCCTCTGATCATTAATATCATCCCTGCCTCGCTTTCGACGACCAGAACTCTCTCTTTGATCACGCAGGATTTCTTCTTTGTCAATGTGGTCTCGCTCTCGCGGAAAATGTTCATCTGCCTTTTTCCTCTTACTACGGTGTTCATCTGCAACTTCGTATCTGCTCCTTGAAGAATCATCTCTTTCCCTGCCTCGTAAAGCTACTTCCTTGTCATAGTTAACTTTGTACATCCCATTGTCCAGCTGTTTTTTAGATGAGTGATATTCCTCTTTATCGTTCCTCTCGGTTTCTCGACCCCTACTTCTGTGTCTGGAGCCGATTTCATCACTACGCTCCCTCTTCCTTGAATCTTCAAGTCTGAGCCTTCTGGAACTAGGTTCATCATCTCTCGGTCTCCTTGCTCCATCAGAGTACTCCCTCTCCTTTCGCCTATCAAAATTATCAGACTTCATGGGCAAATTATGAACCAAACTAGGATCCCTATCTCTACAAGGATCGTCTTTATCTTTTACAACTGTTCGGCTTCTTTCCGTTTCTTGTCTCCTATCATGATCTTTTCTTCGAAACTTTTGTTCATTTTCATCAAGGTGAATCCTCGAACCTCCCATATGAGTGGGAAGACCAACTTGCGCAACTTCCTCCTCTGTACCAGCACGCCACTTCTGACTATCTCTGCTGCTTCCTGATCTTGCTTTGCTGTTTTCACTACTTCTTGCAGCTCTACAAGACTCACCCTCATCAAATTCATTGAGAGCAACTTGCTCACTCCTAGAATAAAACTTGTCTTTCATTCTAGGATTAAGCAACTTTTCACCAGCCTTGCTTGCATCTGAAGACACTTCATTTCTCTCCAGCTCAGAGCTTCTGTCACCGGGCAAAGACTTACCAGCAAGTGTATCTTTGTGATCCATGCTGGACACATTAAGAGCTTCTTCATTCTCCACAGTATCAACCATCTGTGCCCCCTGATTTTCAATAGCCATGTTATCTTTATCCTCTGTACTTTGATTAGGAGACACATTTGGGGACTGGTCACGCGCTCTACATTCCATATGCCTGTATTTTCAAACAAAGAAATATTTGTACATATAAATTGTGTGATAACCCGCTGTTACAATCATTCAGTGTAAGAACAATAGAACCTTTCACCAAACATACAGAAACACAGGCATACTTCACATACATAAAGTTGTGTCCACAGAACTGTCTATGCTCAGAATATTAAAAGCACATGCCTAGACTGTGGTTAATTACGAGGTATTCTAATTTTCTGATTTTCATGCTCAGTGAAAATTGGGGCCGCGTATGGATTCACTTCTACATTTTACTTTACTACATAATCAAATAGTAAGGAGTATGTACTCTACTCTTTTTAAGTACCAAATACCTTAAGCTTTCACAATATACAACTATCAACACGTAAATTCACGTACTTATTGTAATTTTTTAAAATTTGGACCATGGTTTTGTTTTTTCGTGGGAAAGTTAAAAGTTGCCATTCGTTTTGACCAGTCAAAAAAAAAACCCCTTAGAAATTAATAAGCCCCTATGATGGTCTATTCCCAAAGA
The DNA here is from genome assembly GCA_028455895.1 of Rhodomyrtus tomentosa. Taxonomy (NCBI): domain Eukaryota; kingdom Viridiplantae; phylum Streptophyta; class Magnoliopsida; order Myrtales; family Myrtaceae; genus Rhodomyrtus; species Rhodomyrtus tomentosa. The sequence continues at coordinate 43,458,043 of JAPCWY010000004.1, forward strand.
CACAAGACCCATAGTTCAAATCTCACCTTCTGCCTCTCCTCCTAATCGCCTAAAAGAGGAGCAAAAAGCTATTATACTTCAGAAAAAAAAGACACCAAAAACCCAAGACTATGCCCACTATGACACATTTATCCTAAACTTTATCTGCGACCCCAAAAACGAAATTTGAGTTTGCGTGACACGTTTACCCTCCATTAGGCTTCCATCAATGAAAATCTGCCTACATAAACGCCCAGTGTTGACATGCCGCCCGCATGGCTTAAGTGAAATAAAAACGAAATTTTTACTGAAAAACCATTGTACGGAACCATAACGAAGGGAAAAAATGTCACAAGTACAAGTTCGGGGTTTATCACATCACAAGAATTAGCTTAGGTTGAATGTGCCACAGTGAGCATGGTTGGGGGTTTTTTGTCGCCAAAAAAAAGGTCAGGATAAACGTCACACTGGGCGTATTAGGGGTTTTTGTTGACTCTTTACCTATATTTGAACATATACAATTTAGTCCTATTTGAGCCTGCCCAATTCGTAGCCTCCATGATCCAAATTGAATCAAAATCCCAATGTTGATTTGGGCCCAGCTATTTATTCTTCCACAATTCCAAAATTCAACTGACTTGAAATTTTTTGTCTCGGATAATTTGGTTAATTTTGTCAGTTCACTGGTTTCATTTTGCATATAATAGTAACAGAGGTCATTTAATATTCTTATCCTTGATTATCAGAAAAGATTTATACCGCTCATCATGAGTAATAGCAGCCTTCCTACTGGGATATCCAGAAGTCTGTTCCCTAGAAGATGGATGATGTTGAACTGATCCTTCGCGATGCAAGGGTGAACTTTCTCCTTCAGGAAGTTCATCCTGACCAGATTCAACGAATTGAGCCTTTTTGGCCACCTCTCTATTTTGGTCGCTGTAAGTTTCAGAGTTACGGTCACAATATTCAGCTTCTTCGTGAGCAAGGCGGTCCTCTGCCTTTTCTTCTCCTCTAAGATCCTCACTTTTAGGATCATTATTATCCACTCTGTCCACGAGCCCATTTTCAGTGGAGGAATCCTCGTCAACAGAATCCTGGCAGACAATCTGTATGTCCAAATTCATAAAAGAATCCACAAGAAATATGAGGACCATGTATAAGCAAGATCGACATAAAACTTCACCAGTAGATAATTTTACCTCAATAATTGCATCAGAATCACGAATTCGTGGCTGTCGGGTATCTATGGACGGAAGGCGTTCACCGTAACCACTTTCAACCTGGATCGCTCGCCCAGTTGGCTGGATGAGAAATAAGTAAGTTAAGTTCAAGAGCATGGGCTTTATGTAGTGGTGATGACAGCGTTAACGTGGAATTCGATAATTCATTATATTTGATCAGCTTTAATAATATGATTCAAATACGGATATTGACTACCTACTCAACAATGAAAGCTAATTTCACCTAAGGATATCCAGCAACAAGCATATTGCAGAATGAAATAGGACAAAAGGGGGTGCTAACCCATATATAGAAAGAGCTCAAGAACCAAGAAAAGAGCCCAGTTACAAGACAAAGAGTCTAGAAGGAAAGGTAGTTGTGAAGGATATGAAGGATAGCTGATGTCTCATTAGTTAAATTCAACGTGTCCAAGCACTAAGGCTCCATGCATTGGAATATCTATTTACTTCCAATCATGACTACTCCAATAGAATAAGGCCTCGAACAAGAAAAGGACTCCACGACTCTCCATTTCTTTTGTATATGCTCAGTAAACAAATTCCCCATCAATGAAAGTGAGACATTGGAGACGCAGCGGGATAAAAAACAAAAGGTCTATTGAGGTAGTGGGATCTCCAAACTAGACTCTGCTGATTTCTGAAGTACAATGGAAATCAAGATCAGGAGTTCTCATGACTCCTGGAGCCCCAAAATTCAGTAATGAGATGACAACCTAAAAGAATTCAAGCTTAAGAATAAGTTCAAAAGCAGAGACATACTAATGGTGGCCGCACATGAGCAGATGCTTTAATATCTCTTTGTCCAGCGTCCAACTTCCCATTAGACATATTTTCAGCTGTACCATCATGAATTCCTGATGCTGCTGCTAGTTCTGGAGGCAAATCGGGATCAAACTCCTAAAGAAGTAAAGAGCAAAGTATATCAAGATCCATGTTCCACATACAAGGCAGGTCACTGCGATGAAATCTTTTAAAAGGTTCCATTTGCAAAATAACCCAGTAAGAAGATTTACAAATCCTGCATTACCTGCTTTTTTCGACCGCTCTCATAAACATGAATCTTGCTTTGCATGGTAGATTCAAGTCGCAGAGTCTCCTGCATAATATTTAACTATATTCATAAATCCATTCATCTACTAACAACCGATTCAAGGTTCATATTTACCAGCTGCTTGCAATATTCCTTCCAGCTCTCCTCATTCAGACCAAAGTTGAAAAAATCTGTACTATCAACAGCAGGGTACCTCCATGGTTTTTCCTCGAAACTATCAATATCGACCTCAAAAATAGTCCTGAAATTGTTCACGGGATTGAGAAGAGCTTTACGAGTTCAATAAGAATTCAAGCAATCTTGCCATTTAGGAACACAAATTTGTCTTCTATAGTCATAAATCTTGAAAGGAATATATCCAGCAAAAAAGTCCTTTTGCCCACAAAACATCAACATCAACATCAACATCACCTTTATCCCAAACTAGTTGGGGGTCGGCGGTCAATGAACCCAAAAATAAATCAGAAGGGTTCATCTCATAATCCCTCAAAACGTGTGAATTGGGATGGCTGGCACACTAGTAGTGCTTTTGCTTTATCAAGCTTTTGCTTTATCAATGATGCATGTAATGCACAGGCACTAAGTAAATAATCAAAGGACAGCAGAAGGTGGAATGGACAAAATTCAAGCACCTAGTATCAAATCAGGGATCTCCATAAAAGCAAGAACCAATTAGGAGTCACCGTTAGGGAATGAAAATGTGAAGAAAATTGTTACAGGAGTCGTTAGTCTAGTTCTCTAACAAGCATGTTGAAAGAGGAGGAACACGTCACAGAATCAAAGACTGCATCGATCAGAGAGGAAACATTTCGAGAATATAAGAATTTCTACCTACCTTAAAAAAATTACAGCATAATATAATATATTACTCTGTGATACATCCCCTAACAGCTTTAACTGTCGTAAGTAACATAATAAGAAAACTAAGAAGGCAACAGAAGAGAATAGCAACAACATAAAGCCTGTATAGTAGCTAGTAGAATCAATTACAGTATCAATACTGGAGAAGAGAGATTACTTGTGTGATGGAAGTGAAAATTCCAGTCCACCCCCATAACCTCGTCCAGAACCCCAGGAAGTCATTCCTGGGTGATAATTTTTCTGCAAAGACGAAGCACTTTTCATTCCCGAAAGTCGCCAGTCACCTCTACCACGACCAGCTAAAGGGCCCATGTTGACAGGTGGACGAACTTGACCTGGTGCTCCAATTGGAGCAGCAACAGTTGATCCAGGCATAGGTGAAGCACCAGGTCTTACATACTACAAGTACACAGAAACAGAGAAGAAGGTCAATGAACAAGCACCAAACCCCAAGAACAGGGGGCTCACGAATGAATGATTTTAAGTAACAGTCCCCCAGAGAGCACAAAAGGCCTAGAAACCATAGAACAGCAATACCGATATGGCGCGATATAATTGACGAAGATAAAGGCAAACTGCTATATATCAACATCATGCTGGAAGAACCATAAAAACCATTAAAATGACTCGTACGATTTGTCAGAATGGTTATTCTCCACTCATGTTAACAAGGCAAGACATCATATGAAGTTCATCAGGCCAGCATGAAATTCGACCTTGGTGTAGCATAGAAGGAAGAAGGAAAAAGGAAAAGTAGTAAATGGCTAAATTCTATAATCCAGCACACGAGCATGTCATGTCAACCATGAAAAAAGACAAGTCTGACAAAGATGACGATAAACAGGTTCAACCACCTCAAAGACAGATAGCGGTAACCACTCACTATTTCCCTGAGCCATGTTATTCATAGAACCTCTAATGTGAACAATACTTTCACTTGAAGATAAATTATCAGTCCTCGCTAGTTGGACAGGAGGCCGCCAGCCATCCTGGCATCCAGATTGTTATTGTGGAGAAGAAACATCTTCCCATAACGCTCGAATTAAAGCAATCGAATGGAAAATAGAAAAAAACAAATTTCTGTCCAACTAAAAATCTGCAGGAATCTATTTTGAAAAATTTACAGGACAATGGATTATTATTATGTTTCTGATGGCAATTAGAATTGAAACACATTGAATCTAACAAAGCTCAGCAGAGCAATTGCCCAAGAAGCTAAATGCATAATGTGATATGTGCTCTACTGGGTTATAGGGACCTTAAGTTTTCAATCAAGGCTTAGTAAATTAACCAGAACCTCTCATGCAACATGGATGACATGCTATTACCTTTTAGAGTTCCCAACTTTCACCCAATAACTTATATCTTTTCTCGCAAATAAACGATGAAATTTATCTCAGTGATGCCTAATATCTACTGTAAAGTGGCTTCCAAGATTTTTTATCTAGACCTCACTGCATATTGGTCAGTGGAAGAGAAAGGTCGCCAAGTAAGAAGACCATAAAGGTTACAGAGATCAAGTTGTCCAGCCATGAAAGCTTGAAAGCATTCTTGGTACTTCATTTTCAGATACAAGGTATGGTGCTTAAGGTTCTTACCCCATGCACAAGTTTTTAGCCTAGATAACACCTAGCAGTAGAATTTTGCATCATCTTTTCATGTCTTATCCTACGACCCAAAATCAGGATATGGTAGTTTCCAAGCACTAATTGTTAGATCCAGAAAGAGAATTAATGATCCTACTTGAGCATGTTAAATAATCTGAAAATGCTAGGTATACTTGCAGGTACTACGCGAGGATGGTAATGACAACAGCAGAACATTACTAGCGTCTTTGCTGAAAATGGTCTCATTCATGACAGGTTCCAGATTGATTAAAAAACTTCTGTGTCTAATGTATAAAGCCTGAGGTAGGCTGCTTGAGAAGGAATTTCCAATGAATGAGCTTCTTTAGTTAACTTTTAGAAAAGATTGCTTATTCAGAAACAAGTCACCGTAGCTTCATCGCCACTTTCATACTTATCTAGCTGTAATATAACAACTACCGCAAAGCTTCTTTTTTTCAGATTTAAAGTGGGCAGCAAGAAAATCGGGCAAAGAGAAAGGACCACTTCATTGAATGTTTCACGTTTCAAGAAGCTTAGGAAAACTTTTGGCGTTGATGCCAGACAAATCATATTGATGATCTCACAGCAACTGTCTCCATTATCCTTTAGCACCACTCGTCGCATTTTGTGAGCACTACAAAGGATCACCAGGCATTCAACCGCCGCAGCTAGCTGCTTTCGCACATTTGTTATTAAACAATGTCAAATGTTGCCAAAGAAGAAAAGAAACAACTAGCATAAATAGGTAGAAGTAAAAACCCACGCAAGGAAAGAAAATTCCAATTTCATTAGCTGAATAGAGCACTATTTGCAGTTCGCGACAGATACAAAAGAAGAAACTGCATGAAATTCTCACAGAGGGGTTCAACACAAACACATCCCCCCATATACAATCACTGCATAGACTTCCACATGTAACACCACTGACCTTAAACTGAGAATGAAAGGGATGATAACCCAGATTGCTGTACCCAATTTTGGGCGCCACACCCACTCCTCCATTCGCCTTCGCTAGCTCACTGCTGCTGCCACCTTCCTTTCTCTCTCCATCGGGCCCTGCCTCGGCCGTGTCTTCGCCCCATTCCTGCTCGACCAGCGGCTGGTTCGGGTCTCCATCAGCCACGATCACGAGCGGGTCCCCGTCTTCATCGTCATCGTCCTCCTCGCCAGCATCGCCAAGGGCTCCCATGGGACCTTGATGAGCCGTGTTATCGTTCAGCACTATCTGCAGATCATCCTCGCTGTCACTGTCCCAATCATCGCCCCCGTTGCCATCCCGAGCTCCACTCAGCTCCCGCGGCCCCGACAGGCCAGGAATCACCGGGTCCATCCCATGCTCGTTGTTCTCCTCGATATCGAACTTGACGTCTGCATCCATCAAATCCCCCGCCCCTCTCTGGGAGTCCAATTTCTCGCCCGGGGGGTCCAAAACCCTAGCCGGCAAATCCGAATCGCCACTTCCAGCTGATTCATTCTTGACGGAATTGAGGCTGAGAGATAGGGATTTATTAGGGGGAGGAGGATCGCCGCGACGCTGAGCGCCGGAAAGGTTCGCATCATCGTCCTCGGCGCCATCGTCCTCGGCTACAGCAGGGTCGGAGGTTTTAAGGTTGAGATCGAGGGGGCGGCGAGGAGGAGCGGGTGCAGGGGAGGTCTGGGGAGGCTGGAAGGCCGAGGAGGATGTGAAGGGCTTGAGGAGGACGTCGCTGTAGAGATCTCCGAACTCGTCATCGTCGTCCATCGGAGGAGAGAGGGAAGAGGGAGGAGGAGGAGGAGGGTTTTGATGTCTGTGAGAGATAGAGAGAGAAAGGGTGGCTTTAGGTAGAAAACTGCGTGTGTTGTGTTTTGCGAGTGGGCTTATATAGTATTTCATCAGTTCTATGTTGTAGTTTTTTTTTTCCCTACTTTCTGTTCCATGTCGAAATGTCAATGCACGGAATCCGCAAAAAAAAAAAATTATCTTTTTATCTTTTTTTTCGTGCAAAATGTGTTATTTTTTATTTTTTTATTATTTTTTTTTATAACTCAGTAAACCCCCGCACGACCGGAGAGTAAACCCTAAGGGCGATACGTGCTAGCCACCACACACGTGCCACCGGTTAAGTCACCCTGCGGCGCTTGATATTCGAAAACTCAACCTTTTGCGAGAGGGAGAGTGCACGCTCCAGCAGCGCCACCCAAGCGAATGGTATGAAAAAAAAAATGTGTTATTCTTAAAATATATGTTCAAGAAAGTCATTTTTCAGTATTTGACTGAAATTCCAAAAATAAATTATGCAAAACATTTTCGATTATTCGATAAGAAATATTTTTTTTTTGTTTTTTCTAAAGAGACTTACACTATTCATGCGAGGTAAGAAATGCATATGATGTATCCAACTATTTTTCGAAGACCCGAGAAGGATATCGAGTTCAAGATTGGGCCCCGACCACAAGGGACTCGGCCCCGACCGTCGGGATTCCCAAGCCCATGCGCTAGGGTCTCGATTGTAGAAGTTAAGGTTTCTCCAACCCAACCGCTAAGAACCCAGGCTTCCACTACGAAGGCGTAGGAGATTGGTACCTGAGGGCCCAATGTATATTCACATGATAATTGCTTACTGAGACTCGGGCATACCCGACCACAAAATTGCATTAATAGCCTAACTGAATATTTTTTTCAATAATAAAATTGTTAATATCACAAAAAACCTCAATTGGTACACTTGTGATAAAAATTTCCCCAAATTATCAAAAATCTCAAGTCGATACGTATATGACAAATTTACCCTCAATTTGTGTTAGTTAAATTTTACATTTAAATTACTAAGTTATATGACACACATCAATTTAAGGGTGTACTAATTTAACGTTTTTATCTCTCGTTTATCACAAGTGTATACCAATATGATTTTTTTTGTATTAACTCAATTTAACGAAAGTTATGGATAATAGATCCGTTACAGTTGTATCGATTTGAGGTTTTTGATTGCGGTACCGGTTTAAGATATTTTGTGGTAGAAATTAATTTATGGTTAATTTGACATACGTTTGTCAATTTAGAGTTTTTTGTGGTGTTAATGCATAAGAAAAATATGATCATTTTGAAATTATATAAAATAATATAGATTTATAGTTTTGAATTTCGAACTAACCGGCAGAGCATGGTCATTATTTCTGACTTTAGCACGGGCTAAGAAGGTAAGAACATATTGGCCAAAACAAAAACATAGCTCTCTGCAAAAATCCGATCTTGTGGGGCAAAACTCTGTTCATTTGCTCTTTGACGACTCACCGGTGTCGCTGGGTTTGTTGAAACGAGCAAACAATCTCCTCCTTCTCCTCCCTCTCCCTATTTCTTAGGAGAATTTCATCGAACAATTGCCCTGCATTCATTTTTGTTCTCCTCCTCTCACACCTATCTTTGTTTCGCTGCAATCCGCCACTCTGCACGCGGAATCTTGGTCGCATCAAGGGCGCGAGATCCTCTCTGCGACGCTGCCGAGGGCAGTGACTTTTCAATCCCCGTCGTTCGTCTCCGCCTTTCCTTTCGTCGTAAACAGAGAGGAGGACGGTTCCCGTTCCCGGTGAAAACCTCGAAGGTTGGTCAAAATGGTGATTTATGTGCTCTTTTTTTTTTTCAAATTTTCGGGTCACGCGTACCGGCGGAGCATGCAAGTTTCAAGCTTGCTACGAAATACATCGATTCTAAGAAGGTTCCGACATGAATTAGCCACAGATTGAATTTAAGGTTGAATTTTTCTATGCTTTGTTGGAGATTTTATTGAAAATATTTTTTTTTCCTTGAAGCTGTTTGTTTTTTATCCAAACAAATGGAGCTCAAAGTTTAGCCCCCTTTCTAGGAAATTTTGCTTTTTTCGTATTATTCTTCGAGGAAAATATTAAAATGGAACTTTTCTTTTCTCTAGAATAAGAATATCATCCTTTGAGCCATTTCATAAGATATGGAATGCACCTCAGATAATTTTTTGCCGAGCCAAAGTATAACTGACTTTGTAGACAAGACGATATGCTGAAAAGAACAAAATGAGCAAAATCTCATGTTCTTAGCAGTTTTAATTGAACTTGGTTGACTTTGATTGAGTCTTCACATTTTTTTGGAAAAAGTGCAATTAAGTTGTTTTTGTTAACTCCGCCCAATTTAGCCAACATAAAATACCAACAAAAACACATGGAGCGAGTGTTATGTGAAATAAATACAAAAACTAGAAAGTAACATAAAAAGATGTGAAAAGTATAATAAAAAAAAAACTCACACACACAAAAAAAAACCAAAAAATATACGAGTAGCACCTCATAGGTCTTTGTCGATGGGCCGTTGCCGCCGCCGCCTCCGCAGAGGTTAAAAGGGCCACACCAATGGTCATCGATCTTAGGAGAGGCCTCACCAACTATTGTCATGATTTGGACAAGAGTTGCTAGCCATTGACGAGGCCTCGACAACCTCCACAGGTCCTTTCCAAGGATGGGCAGCAGCCACTAGCAAGGGCTCGCGATTCCCAAATTTTTTAAACTTGAGCTTTTTTTTAGAAAAATTGATGCCTTTTTGTTTATTTAATCTAACTTAAAGTCGAGAAGACCATAAAAAAAATGCCAAGTTGATATTTTTGGTTAGGCAAATTGATGGAATTAACATGAAGACTTGTTTGCACAGTTGATAAATTTTATAACTGGGTTGCATTTTAAAAAATTACAAGACCCAATTTGAGTAAAAGGCCATTTAATTTTCAAAACAAATGGTAAAAAGGAGGAGCTAAAACCAGCTCTCTTTTCTTTTTCTTTTCCTTTCTGCTGAGACTCAGTCGATTTCATCAATGCAGCAGAAGAGCACCAAGGAAGGAAGGAAGATGGAAGCTCACCATCGTCACCACCATCATCATTGACGATGATCGGAGTCGGCAAGATCAAGCAGTACGCCAACGTCGTCGACAAGCCTCTCAGCAAGGGCAAGGAGGTCTCTCTCTCTCTCGCTCGCTCTCTCTCCCCCTCTCTCTTTCTTTGTGCGCGGCTCCATGTCCGCCCGATCCAGGGCGGGCATGAACGGCTTCGTTCGATTTTTACTGTTCACCTGGCCGGACCAGCGACGAGGTCTTCTTTTTTCGATCTGGGGCGCACTCTTTTGGACACTTCATCTTGAATGCAGTGCTTGGTGTGGGGTTGTTGCTTCATTGGGACTAGATTAGCTGATCTGGTTGGCTCGTTCTTCTCCAGCTACATTGCTTCGTTTTGGTTCTGGAGGTGTAGATATTGGAGAGTCAGATCAATTCTCAGCAAATGAATCTGTTATTGTTCTAATTTGCAGGAAAGAGTCTTCGCTTTTTACACGGGGGGACGAAAAATGGATCCTTTAAGCCAGAGCCAGACAAGTTCAATTTGCTTCTGCTTGCTTAACTCTCTTATTCTTTCAGATTAGCTGGGACAGTGAAACTCGTAGTTAGGTTTACTTTGAGAGCAATTGTTCTTATTATCTTTGCTTCTATGTCGTTCATATATAGTCGAGGAATAGTGGAATGGATTGTTGGATGGCTGGACCTTTTGTTTGGATCATGGGATGGATTATGTGTGCTTTGGCAGAACTAATCGACATGGGTTTTTACTCTGGTTGCAGGTCAGTCTGAGTGCTTTTTCTTTCTTGTTCTCGGAGCTTGTTCAGTATAACCAGACTCAGGTTGATAATATCGCAGAGCTAGAGCGCAGGTATGTATTTTTCTTGTTGTAATTTGTACAATTATATAACTAAACATGAACCAGCCACCAATATATACAAATTGAGAGACTTCGTTATTCACCTTGGACAACCCTCACTTGTGTGACTCAGACTGGAAGATGCAGGCTACTCCGTAGGAGCTCGAGTTTTGGAACTTCTTTGCTACGGGAAAAAAGTAAGATGTGCGATGTGATTTCCCTAGCTAGTGAGTGCTGAAAATTACTGTTAGGACTCTTTGGTTCTATTTAGTGAATAAAATTTTTTAAGTTGTATTGATGGGAATGGTTTTTCCTGTAGTAGTTTGGCGCAATAGTTACCTCTGCTGGAGTGCAGCATCTTTCCATGTTAAAAAAAATAAAAAAACTTTTTGCATGTAGGCAGATCTACTCTGGTTGCACATGCAATATTTTGGATTAGATCACATTGCACATCAATACACTGTATAAGTTCTTCAAGTTTGGATTTGAATTCTGAAAATTTTATAGGCATATAGGCATACTCTTCCTTAGATTAAATGTAGACGATAATTGTTCCCCATTGTCTTATAATTATGGTCTCCAAATCACTGATGCATCCTATCACCAGAACAAATGTTTTATCTTTGCTGTGAGCTAGTTAAAGTTGGAATGTGGCCAGATGTTTTGTCTTTTTATTATAATCCTGGTGAACTAAATCTTGTGATGCTTTTCATTGCTGAAATAGATTCTTACTATTAAATTGGAAGCTCATGTTCTTGTCACGACAGTTGCCGGTGAACACCTGAAAATTTTCTTCATGGTCATTTTGCTTTGTGACCCTCCTTTTTCCAACCGTTGATCATTGTCATCATCCCTGCATCAGGGTCTCAAGGCATTCACATAGCTCTTTTATTGTTTTTTCTCATGTTCTCATTTTCTGACGACTTATCATTTTTGTCATGTGAATTATTCTTTTGTTGCTAGATGTTAAGAGACATGAAAACAACTTTGTTAAGACAACATAATATTGGTTCAAGAATTCTATGGAGCCTGTGGTGCCATGCCATGTGATTTCATTGATAATTCATGAGTAGGCACCTTTTATGTTGGACTGTCATGCAAAAGGAGTGTTACTGTGAATATGATATTTTTGGTTCATATGGTGCTTGTTTTTGCTTCTGTCACAGGGAAATAGGAGGGAAACCTGTTTGTTGGGTATTCTATCTTTTGTACACAGCACAGTGTGGAAGGTTTTATTTGGCAAGGTGAATCATACAGCTTTTTTCTGCTTCATCATTCATGGTAACCTAAGGCTATTGTTTGGGAGCACACTGAGGAAAGAAAATAGAGAAAAAATTCTTCATATTTTGAACTTTCCCTCCTCTTCTTACTCGCCACCATTTTCCAAACATAGCCTAAAAGTTATAAGACGCTTTTCTTTCTTATAGTTGCTGTTAGGCTGTATATGACTGGGGGCTTTTTATACTCGGTAGAAGAGGAGAAATATTCTTGGGTTCATAGAACTTGCAATTCTTTTCCTCCCTCAAAATTGATGGCCCTTATCCTTGTTTTAGTGTATATGTTATTCCCATAGTGGGTCCAATCTTTATAAGACTCCTTTTGTCATCCTTACAGGTGGCTGATTCACTTGAAAAGGGGACTGAACACGAAGATGAATACATGATTAGCGAGAATGAGCTTCTTGTAAACCAGTAATAATTTCCTGGTTGCTCATGATGTCTATATAATCACAGGAAACAGCTGAAACTGTATTATTAGCTAATGGCCTGAACCTGATAAATCCAACCTCATTGGATTTGTAGGTTTATATCCATCCCTAAAGATATGGGGACATTTAACTGCCAGGCATTTGTGGCTGGAATAGTGAGGGTAAGTACCATTTTGCTTTGTGTTCATTAGCAGGTAGTTAGGAGATCTGGAGCTTTGACAGAAATTTTTTTTTTTTTTTTGAATGCTTCATTGAAGGGTGTTCCGGATAGTGCTGGATTTCCAGCTGTCGTAACTGCACACTTTGTTCCTATGGAGGGGCAACAAAAACCTCAAACTACAATCTTGATAAAGTTTGCAGAAGAGGTTTCTATCCAACTACTCACCCATTTTATGTGGTACTTCTTTGAATTCTTTTTGTTTACCTAGTCTTGCCTTTTGCTATCCCTCCTTTCAATTCGTGTAAGTGATGCTCAAATGAGCCTTTGCATATTTTCTATTTACTGACTCTGGAAATGCCCCTTACGAGTTTTCCTCCACTAAATGCAATGCCATCTCATCTGTCTCGTGATACAAGATATAAGTGTTGACAAGCACTTCTAAACTTTTTATAATCATGAGCACTTCTTGCTCAAATTAACCAGTCGTCCAGAAAGTTTTTCAAGCCATGAGTTCTAATAAGAGTTGTCTTGCTATTTCGTGCCTCTTTATGGTTTAGTCAACAAGAAATTGACTCATTTTGCTTTCTATCAAAACCCATGAGGAGTATGTTTTTCCTCACTTCACGACGCAGTGGTGTTCAAATTTAACTTACTCTTGTACTTTCATCTCCTAGGTACTTAGGAGAGAAGCAAGACTGGGTTGAGTTCCTTGCACGTTCCTGCGTTACTTTCCTCAACTTCGATTCAATTCATATGGTCATGATGGAGAATTTGGCAGCTGCAAAGTAGTTTTGACTTGCTGGAAACTATGTCATTTCCGATATGCCCCAATTTCCAGCTTGACTTATGAGCAAGCATGAGATACTGACAAGTAAGGGGTCTTACCCCAGACACGATATTTGAATTATAGCGTTCCGGTTCATGTTGTTGCCCGAAAAGAAAAATGGGATCGAATGAATGTTAGAGCAACTACTGGTGATCATACAGCCACAGCTCTTGTATTTGGCAGTCAGCAATGACAACGAACTCTGTAATGATTTGTCGACGCTGATTATTGTATTTCAATTGGATTTGCATGTTTGCCTTACATGAGATATGGTCGTTTCATGTAATCATCGTTTCGCATATGTGCAAGAGATTGCAATCCGGAGTTGTGAATGAGCTTCTTTGAGGTACTTATCCAGTCCGTGTTGTCAATGTAGTGTGATGTTACCGCGAGCTTTTGCCGCATGCGACAATTGTTCGAACTTGCTCTACCGACTATTGCTTTTGCATTCAACATCGTTGCATGATGAGTGAGATCACTTTGCACCAGCCATTTCTATATGGGTTAGACTTTCAATTCTGGTTGATTGTTTATGAAAACAATACGTGCCCCTCCTGCCTGTTCTTACTTTTGTACATGATTTTTCCCTCGGAAAAAATATGAAGGAAAAAAAAATGTCAAAATTTCCAAAAATAGTACCCAAATTTACATGCCAATATCTAAGTACTCTTTTTGCAAGATTTCTAATGCTTTGGATTAATAAATGTAAAATCTCGAGCTTTACAAAACTTACAAATGGTCAAAAAGTTATACAAAGTAGAACTACTCCAGATAAGCCTTATGCACAATTCAACTTCCATTTGTTGTGACACGGATCCCCTGTCGAGGAATTTGCATGGCAGGGGATCCCCACCCTCCACATGGAGGGAGGGGGGTCCACCTCAATGGAGGGTGGGGATCGTCTACCAAGGAAATTTACTTACCATGTGATCCTGATCATGTTGATCGCTCATTCGATAAAATTACATGATGAGTTGTATTCAAGCATTTCGATTATTTACATGTGAAATAATTTCGCCTTCATATCGATGCAGACTCTAGGGATGTCAAAAAAGCCCGCGGCGGCTCTGCCCGAAGATTCACCTAATTTTCGGGACTTTTTGACAGGGCTTGGTATAGAGCTGGCCCGGTTTCGGCTTTTTTGCGCACCCATATATTTTTATTATTTTTTATATTCTTTTATAAGAATGACTTGTCAAGTGATTTAAATTAAAAAAAAAAGAATCCGACTTGACCGGCCCGCCTCGAAAAGTTGGGGCATATGTAATTCGGACCGGGACAAGGTTGGTAGTGTTTAATTTTGCGCCGGCTGGGCCAGGCTCCTGGTCCACTGACACCCTAGCAGACTCTATCAAACATGCGTCGAGTCAGATTGATTGAGTATATTTATTTAGGGTTAATATCACGGAAAATTCTAAACTGGTATACATGTGATAAATTTATCATAAACTGTTACACTTATGGCAAATTCACTCTAAATTGGTACATATGTGATAGATTTACCCTCTGTTAATTTTAGTTAAATCTAAGTTAAGTTGCTGAATTGGACAATAGATGACACTTGATGGATGCACTAGTTTGGATTTTTTACCTTCTATTTGTCACAAGTATATCAATTGAGATTTTTCGTAGTATTAACCCAATTTAATGGAAGGTAAATTTTCACAAGTGTATCAGTTCGAATTTTTCGTTATCAAAATATTAGTTTATGATAAATTTATCACACATGTACTAATTTAAAGTTTTTGATGATCAAAAAAATAGTTTGTGTTATTTTTGTCATAAATATATAAGTTTTGAAGTTTTTTGTGGTAAAAAAGATAATCTTGATTAAATTTATCACAGATGTACTAGTTTAGGGTTTTTCGTATTAACCCTTGTATTTATAATTTATGGAGATTCATGATCCATTCAAGAAAAACGTTACTGCTCAAAATGCGTTAAATAATTGAAAGAAAAACAGAGTTAAACAACTGCACAGTTGAAAGCCTCGGGCGACAAGGGTCATGACGGCCTCGCCTAGGTAAGGGTCTCGATGGTTTGCTGAGGCGAGGCTTGCGATAGCCTCGGGCTACGGCGCTTGGGTAAGGTAACTGTTGTCCTCTAGTGGCTGGCCATTACTGAGTCTGGCCACCGATAAGAAGAAAGGAAAATAAAGGGAAAATTTTAGAAAATATAAAATAATGAAAATATTCTTAATCAAACATTTCTTTGAAACAACAATAACACTTCAGGATTATCGATTTTTTATTTTTATTTTTTAGGTCATTGTCTGAAATAATATTCAATTTAATACCTTATTTGAGAAAATGAGTATAACCTTGCTAAAGTTTTCCTTTTATCTAAGATTCATTTGCCTTAGAACTCGAACTCATAAGCAAGCATCAATAATTAGAAGGGTAATTCGGTAATTCACCTAAATTAGGGTTTTTGGTCTTAGAACCCCTATAAATTCAGTGAACGCGTCATCATCACTCAACTGCAGACCAACGAGCAGCCGTCCACAAAAGCGAAGGTCCGCAGCCTCTCTCTGGTGCCCTTTGCGCCTCCTCCCTTATCGCTGGAACTCAATTTTCGTGATATTTCGATTGGAAATTTTTATATTCGATGCATTTTTCTGCCTAGGAATTGAATTAGAGTGTTAAGGTTTGATCTTTGAATCCATTGAAGATGAGGTCCGGTTAGGTTGGTAGTCTTGATTGGTTTTGGTGGTGTCTTGTTCTGGGCATGAGCTTATGAAGTCACTCAGCTTTATGCTAAATTTGGGACATTTCTGGTTTCTCATGTTTGATGCATTGCCCAGTCTTCTTTTTGACAAGAAGACTTGCCCTGGCACATAATGGATTGATTGAGCTCGTCTCCTTTGTAGTGTATCTGTTAATTTATGTCCCTAATAGAAGCACTTGGTAAGGTTCTCGGCTCTTTTGAATTGCACTACTGTACTATGAATCCTGATTTTCCTCCCCTGTTTCGCTTCTTTTTCTTTATTTGTTTTTTTTTTCCTGAAAAGATAGGATTTTCATTAATTTGACTACTCTGTGTTGCATTGTTTATCGCAGGAAGGTGAAAGAAAGTCTAGCCTGATCATCAATCAGCAAAAAATGTCGGGGTGAGTGGAAACAAACCCATTCTCTATGTTCCATTACCATTTTTTATTGCTCGTGCACCTATCACGAGTGGCAAATTGCAATGTGGAATCCTGTTGTTAATTCACTGAGAAGATAGATGCCGGTTTATGTTTTGCCTTGATTTGGAAAGGAGCTTTGTTGCGTCAACGAATTTTGTGATTCAGAAAATGGTGTTAGACTTATTTTTCAGAACTTGGAATCCAGAAAAATGGATGTTTGCTACTGATAATGGTATATGGTAATAGTGGATATTTATAGCACATAGCTTCTCCAGAAGGTGGATATACGAATCCAAGTCTATCTGAACACATGAAGAGTAAACTGTTGATTCTACTGTGGAGATAGGGATATGATGTTTTCTAAACTCAGCTGGCACTATTGGACTCACGTGTGATTTTGAACACGTTTTGTTGGTTGATATTACAGAAATTTTCAATTTTTAAATGAACGAGCTTAAGGTTTTATCTTGCGCAAAGGACTAAAGTAGCTATGTGAATTATGTGATATTGCTGCTCTTTTCTTTTCTTGTTGTTTTAGGGTCGGAGGAGTGCTCCTTTTTCATGCCATTGTGGAAGTTTGCAATTTTGTCCTGTGTGCTCTCTTTTAACTCGTGCATTTCCCATCGCCTTTCTATTTTACAGAGAGGAAACTGTGCCTGTTGCTGAGACCCCTGCACCGGCTCCTGCTCCTGCTCCTGGTGAGCCCATGGACCTCATGACTGCTTTACAAATT
Organism: Rhodomyrtus tomentosa; assembly: GCA_028455895.1. Taxonomy (NCBI): domain Eukaryota; kingdom Viridiplantae; phylum Streptophyta; class Magnoliopsida; order Myrtales; family Myrtaceae; genus Rhodomyrtus; species Rhodomyrtus tomentosa. The sequence continues at coordinate 43,475,021 of JAPCWY010000004.1, forward strand.
GTCCTGAGGAAGTCTTTGGCCCATGGTGGGCTTGTACGTGGTCTCCATGAAGGTGCCAAGTCAATTGAAAAGCATGCCGCATTGCTCTGTATATTAGCGGAGGACTGCAATCAGCCTGATTATATTAAGCTTGTAAAGGCACTTTGCTGTGAGCACAACGTCAGTTTGATCAATGTGCCCAGTGCTAAATCTCTCGGCGAGTGGGCTGGGGTAAGTCAAAGTCCTACTTTCAATCTAGTTGCCTTTCCCTTCATACAGCTTTGCCGATGAATGAATCGCCAAGGATGCAACTGTAGCATAGTGTCGGGGTCTTGTTTTCTAATAGAATGGTTTCCGCAGTTGTGCAAGATTGATTCCGAAGGAAAAGCAAGGAAGGTCGTCGGTTGCTCCTGTGTTGTTCTAAAGGTACTTTTTTCACAGTCTGCGGGATTTTAGTAACTTCTTGCTGGCCCCTATCATTTCTCGCAATAGTATGTGGTAATCTTATTATACTGACAAATCGTAGAAAAATTGATAGTATAAGTTTATACAGATGAGTGTCATCTATGATGCTTAACAGTGGTGTAGAATGTTTGTCTCTGCTTGCGTATAATCTTTATCAAGACCCTCTCACGACGTTATTGGATCAATTTGCAGGATTTTGGAGAAGAGACCGAGGCTCGCCATGTCGTTTTGGAGTATGTGAAGTCAAACTGAGAAGTATGAAGCTCTTTCAGTCAAAGAGAGGCTTTCCTTAGTTGAATGCTCCGAGATTTTGTGATGGTACTTGAACCATGTCTTATTTTTGACCAGTTTCTACTCAACTATGAGGGATGTATCAAATTATCAAGTTTGAAAATTTTCAAATTCGGCCCACCATATTCCATGAAGGTGGTCCCTGCACAACCCATCTGATTTGGGAGCTCAGAAAGCTGCATCACATCCTTTCAGATGGTGGTTTATTGTTTGATGCCTGATTCAGTTGGTAAGTCTCTTTAGTTTATGTATCGTCTAGTAGCAGTTCCTAATCTGTACATTTCTTCGAGTGCTCTTTCGCGAAGTCTTGCAGTCCTTGCTCTCAGGGGCTAAAGCTAGATTACTGCATTCACTATAATACTAATAGATCGGAGACTGGATTAGACTTTCTTGTTTAGAAGAGCTCTCGAAGTGGCACTTGCCTCGGCAGACCGAACTGACTTGTCTGGCGCATGGCCATCGGGAAGTTGCTTTTAATCACCAGCGGCGATGAGGTGGAGTAATTTTGAACACGGGGATCAAATTAGAGGGATGTTTGGGGACAAGGCTTTGGGGGAACATTTGATGAAATGCGTCTGATCTTTGGGTATGTTTGGAATAGTCCATTGCAATCTTTGGGTATGTTTGGAATAGTCCATTGCATGTAGGAAATCTCGATTACTAAAAAAAAAAAAAAAACTATGACCATCTAAAAACCAACATCTCGTGGATAATGTGCATCAAAATATGGAACTTTGAATTTGACAACATGTACTTCACAAATATTGCGCACTCACTAAGCAATTTCTTGTCATGTATCGTCCATCACCAGATGTCACACTTCATATTTTCTCATAACATCGACCCTGCTCTCTTGGGCTAAGAAAAAAGAGATACACTAGCTTACCCATTTATGAATTTAATCTTCTTTTTTGGTCCAATGCAGCCACTAACTAACCATATAAGTGCGAAAAATACATGAGTTGTCAATTCATTTAATCAATAATATGGTTCTATAAAAGATATGGTGAATCATGATTAGATGTGTCAAACGAGTGGATTAGGATAAAGTTTGAGTCGGATCGAATATGATCCGATTCATATTAATGCATTTTCATGATATACAAATGTCGATCTAATATTCGACCCGACCTATATTGTTAAAATAATTTAATATTTAAATTCATTTTAGAGTAAATTATTTATTATACATTTTTTGAAGATATGTATGTATATATTGGTAATTTGTTTTTTAGTTTTCTTAGCAAATCCATTGATGACATATTTAAAACCCACTTGAGACCCATTAAGTTTTTAAGTAATCCGTTTATTATCCATTTAGAAAATTCAAAGAACTCATTTATGATCCACAACCATAAAATATGAGTTAAATATGGGTTATTGACCTATCGTGTGACCTCTGATCAGGATACACGAAATCTGTACCTACACAGATATAGATTTCCTTCTTTGTTGAAGGGTTTGACGTTGATGTCATCTTACATAATCCAAGAACTCGACTCATGGTCTGTAGTTATCAAGAAAGAACTCGATGCTCTCGCTCTTTGCCGCAGACATTGCTGTTGTTGAACTGGTGAACTGTTGCGAACGCGCTTTGATAGTGCACCATACTATTCTCTTGTTTGACTTTGGAACTTTGCTTTGAATTTATAAACTTTGTCAAATCCTATCTGCTATTAATTATGCAGCAGATGGATTAGGTTTGACCTATAGCAATGGCTCTCTCTCTCTCTCTCTACAACTTGTACTCAGCTTGTGACACTGAAACCAACGTTGGTGTGTGCGTGGGTTGGTGGGGGGTGTTTCTCTCATCCGATGTTCCCAGCCGACCAGATTATTAAATGAAGCTCTGATTGCTGGACAGCACTTTAGGGCATAATCATTGGATTAAGCGATTTAATCTGTTCTGGTCGTGGATCCAAACCATTCCTTTCATTTCTCATGCGATCGTACAGAGAATGACTTTCAAACTCTCTTGGGAACAGGAAGTCAACGGGGAATCCTAATTGCAACATCCATGCACCAGCATGAAGTTTTGTGAAGCGGAACTAGAAAGTCAAAGCCATGTGTTCTACCTCAAGGATCCTTTTCGATGCTCCAGACACATGTTGATTTACAGTGTACGAGGAACATTTTTCATTGTTTTTAAGATAGTGATTAGGCATAACACGAGACAATGTGTTGCATACTACAAAATTTCTTTATCTAGTTGGTTAACCAATGCTCTTCGCGCACTCGTTAACGAAATCCTGTTGTTGAAAGGGTTTCATGAACCGGTGTTAAGATACTGATACGAGAACAAATTTTAAGGGTATTGAGTTCGACAAGCGACACATTTTAAACAAGTTATTTCACCCACAAGTCCTGGAATCGCCTGGCTTAGACTTCCATCATCCTACTAGGCTTTGCTTAAGGGAGATTGCTAAGATATTGAAATATAATTTGGCCGTGGATAACAACTTAATCATCTAGAACAAACGTTGGAACCTCAATTTTCACGAATCAAAAAAATGTACACAAAAAAGTGACAGCCATTGTGCAATTGTGCCATCTGGGTGGCAATTGTGCCGATTCAATCCTAAATTATTATTATTTTTAATTGAGTTTGAAACATTTTGTATTTATGCCGATTCATTGACCGAAAATAATCGACTTAGACGCCAAAAATCTTACGTGGTGCAGTCGATACTAACGTAGATAATTTTTAATATTTTATTTTATTTTATTTTTTGGATTATTTATTTATTTCTTCTTCCTCTTCTTCTTTTGATGAATGGCTGGCGGAAGAGGGAAGCCAAGAAAGAAAAAAGAGGCGGAATAAAAAAATTTAACAAAAGAATATTTAAAAATATTTTAAAATTTCTATATCCGTAACGGTCGTACCACAACACGCAGGATCACCATCATTACAAGTGTTTTTAGTCAAAATTAACCGGAGGGGCTGAATTGGTTAACAAAAAATAGTTTAAGGCTGAATTTGCACAATTAAAATAGATTTAAGAATTTTTTTTTCAAATTTTCCTTTTATAAATTACTTCTATTCGTTTTGTCTTTTATGAGCTTATCTAATTCTCGAAGGGCAATCAATCCCTTGATCATCAAGCGTTATGCGGTGTCATTGAGTCTGCGAATTGGCCAGATTTCTCAAGCAAGTGTAGGGCCTGAGATTAATTTTTATGTTGTGGGTGGAACCCATGTGGCAATTCCTGGCTTCATCATGGACTATAGAAGAAGCAAAGAAAGATAATTATTTACCTGCGCGTGCATCATTTAATATGGAATTAGGGCATTAATGTTGACTTTAGGTCGTGGACTCCATTGGGTTGGAATGATGTGTAAAGGGCGAGAGGGAGAGAAAGAGATTACATTGGAACTCTTTGAGGAAAAAGTGGCGATGGTGATGGTGATTGGTAAAAGATAAGGACACATGCACCTACCCACACCCTCTAAGGATAATTGAACTCTATCTATGTCTAGGGAAACTTCAATTTCATGTACTTGGTCTCTAGTCAATACTTTTTCAATTTAGGTTGCGGTTGTTCCACAAAAAATCAAAGATTTTAAAAATATATTTTTTTAAAATAAAATAATTGGTTATATCATTTAGAAAAATCAGACGACAAAAAAAACGGTTTCATTTAGTGACGACAATTTATGCCTTGTCTATTATCGTGGATGATGAACATATTTCTTATTCGTTCGTTTTTGTAAGCGATATAACCAATAATTTTTTTTTTTTTGCGAAACAGTTTCCGAATCATTTTTTTTTGTGTGCCAAACTAAAGCATATCTATGTGCTCCGTTTGTTTTACAAAAAATAAGCGATTTAGAAAATAATTTCCCAAAAGTGATTGCTTATATTGTTTAGAAAAATTAGTCGATGAAAATTATTTTCATTGTCGATAACAAACTATGCCTAACTATTTTCGTAGGTGGTGGAAGAAAAATTCCATTTATTCATTGTTTTTAAAACGCGATTACTTTTTAAAAAATATTTTTTAAATCGCTGATTTTTCGTGAAACAAAGTGATTTAAGAAGGTGGTTTACATAGAAAATTGAAATCTCTCGTTTGATCATGTTTCTATGCAATATCCTACAAGAGCGATGGTTATACAGAACTCATCGCCGCACGTGCTTACTAATACTTGACACTGTCATAATCATTTGATTCATTGTAAAGTCGCGGTTGACCAGGTGGCTTCACTTTTTTTTTTTCTTCATGTAATTTAAAGACACATTTAATTTGGACCCGGTATTTCCGGGAAAAATACAATAGAAGAATACAATCTATTTTAGAAATTCGGCCATCCCTTGGTTTTGCTTCCACCTCCAATCCTTTTTTCCATATGAAAAGAAAAGGTACAATTACACTGAAATTCCTAAAACTTGTCATAAGAGTATAACTGTGTTCTATTTTTTTATAAAAAAAAAATTATAATCCAATCCTAAACCGGATCATATTTAGGGGTGTCCTTGGCCCAAGCTAGTCCAGTCCTGGCATGGAACTAGGGACTGGACTAATAGTCCCAGTCCCCATATTTTCGGGATCCCGGATCAGATCAGGAACGGCGGTCTAGGCCCAGTAGGATCACTAACTCTAAGTATTTATAAAAATCTAGCTCTTAGAAATTACAACACAGTATTAATTTACAATCTATAATCAACCTATGACGGCAAGACAACCGTATAAATGTCAGGGGCACCCAACGTGTGTTCGATTAGACCTTGAAGTCTTCACGTGATCTTTTATGCTCGTAATCGGCTCTCGCATGTAGATCGCTGAACTCAGGTGGGCGATGGAACCGAACTTGGATTTTATTTCTTTCTTTTTTTTAAATTTTTGGTTGTGAAAAAAAAAACAGATTTCTCAAATTTGCATAATGACTCGAGTTTCTGTCCTCATACACGTACGTGCTTAAACTTCGTGCATGTGCCTATCATAAGAGACAGATCTTATTATCAATTAAGACCTGATTTTGTCCCAAAGTAATATGAAAACCTAAATTGCTAAATAATATGTACAATGACACCACTAAACTTAAGAGGCGTGAAATGATATTTATGGACTTCTGAGAATGTTAAAAATAGTTTAACTCTAGATATAGATTAATTTAAAAAAAAAAACATTGGCGGTCTGGTCCGGACCGGTTCGGTCCCAAACAGTGGAATCAGGGATCGGACCGCCCAGTCACCGATTCCATTTATTAGGGTCGGAGACCGGACCGCCAATCTCAAGGAGTTGACCAACCCGGCCGGTCCGGTCTAATTTACACATCCCTAATCATATTGATACAATCGAGTACTTCCGTTAACTATGTCTAAGACAATTTTAGGATCTTCAGAGTTAGTATGCTCAAAGTCCTAAAACTTGCAATTTAAGGATTTTTTATTAGATGAATTTGAGGTAGCGACAGTAATAGCGAGCTCCCTCCCCCCCAAATTACAATTTTAGGTTCTTCGGAGTTTTCTTACGGAATTTACTAGCACAAATATTTTTTATGCACTATGTGAATAACAACATACTATAAGCCACAAATTCTTAAAAAGGTAGATCTCAAAATTATTTTTAATTACTTATTTTTTGTGACCCATAATATGTTGTCAATCTCACACTAAATAATAAACTGTCACATCATAATATTTATTTTGTTATCTAGGATAACTATGCCTCGCTTTTAACCTAACGACAAAAAATATTTATTTTTAACAACATCAATTTGTTAGCTCTAAACAAAATCTATGTTTTGAAAATGCCATATTATCCCTTCTGGCACCTGCATGACCCCAAACCATCAACCTCCGCTACGAACCTTAGCCTACGTGCCAAACCCCTATCTATGCCACACATGACCCTATCGGCCTACGGCCCCGCTACGGCCTTCGCGGCAATTGACTCCCTTCTATGTCCCCGATGCGAGACGCCAAATAATATCGCATGATTTAATTCTCCATCCAATTAAAATTTTAATTGTGTTATTGCTACAACAAGACATTCTACAAGGAATAAAATATAAGTCACGCACGCGTTAAAACTAGTTAAGAATTGATACGGCTGGTCGTGGAAAAAAAAAACAGTTTTTTTATGCGAGGTAAATCGTTTTTTTTTGTTGTTGCGAAATTGATGACGTCACGAGCTGAGAGACATGACTCGACGAACCGGCCCATAAGAAAACATTCGCAACCGGAAGTCCATCACCCGTCGCTTCTCGCTCTTTTCCCCAACTCAACGCAACCCCACTTCTTCTTCTTCTTCTTCATCTTCTTCAGAGCACCCAAAGATGCAACCTCCTCCGTCTTCCAGAGAGATTCAGAGCATGAACTCCGTCCTCGGCTCCTCAGAAATCTCTCTCCACGACCTCCCCGCCACCAGCGACGACTTCTTCCACCAAATGATGTTCTCTGCCGCCCTCCCCCCGTGGCCCGACCTCGCCCCGGCGAACGCGAGCGGCCCCATCGGCTCGCCCGCCGAGCCGGCGCCGTCCAAGCACGAGGCCTCAGGCGTCGGGTTCCACCACTTCGACGAGCCGGCGGCGATCCTGGCCTCCAGGCTGAGGAACCACCAGATCGGCAATGGCGGCTCGAAGGCCGCGATGATGGGGCCCCAGCACCAGATGTTGCTTGTGCCCCACGACGTCGCCGACGGTTCGGCTCAGGTAGGTTCGCGTCCTCCTCTTTTTGACTCGTTTTTTGCTCTGTTTTCAGGAAAATTAAAGAGTCGGGATTGTGATTACAGAGGAATCCAATTGATCGTAAAACGTGATCACACGCGAAACTTTAGTTCTTGTTTTTTTGGCACGATCAGGTCGTTTTCAAAATTGCACTTTGGAAAAAAAATCATATCTTTACGGATTCGATTTTGACTTCGGAAGGGAGGAGTACTCGGTGGTGGTGGCTCCGTACAATCTCTGTACGATGGGTTCGCTGGGTCGCTGCACGCGTCGGGTCAGGCTCCGAACCCGACTCAGCTCTTTCACCCTCCTCAGGCATCTCTCTCTCTCTCTCTCTCTCTCTCTCTCTCTCTCTCTGCTTGAACAACTGAATTTACCAGATATCAAGCTTTGATCCTTTTCCGGCTGTCCCTCTGCAACCGTCTCACAGGGAGGCGCAACACAAGCCGCGCCGCCCAATTTCGCGGCGCAGGCTGCGGCGAGCGGGTCGGCGGCCGGCGGCCCGGCCCCTGCCCAGCCGAAGCAGCAGAGGGTGAGGGCTAGGAGAGGCCAAGCCACCGATCCCCACAGTATTGCCGAAAGAGTAATCCCACATTCCCTCCCTCTTCTTTTTCCCCATTTGTTATTGAATGGAAAAAAGACTTTGAAGTTTCATCAAATTTTTCCTCATCCGTTCCTTCTTTTTAAATTCTAATTTCGATTTTTTGGGAAAAAGTCATTTTTGTCCCTTCCACTCCGATTGTTGTTGCAGGTCCGCAGAGAGCGAATCGCAGAGAGAATGAGAGCTCTTCAGGAGCTGGTCCCCAGCGCCAGCAAGGTCAGCACATTTTCCCTGACTCGCCGCTATTTTATGACGTCATGCTTCGTGCCGAGTGCGTGTGTTGATGCGACACGTGTCGATCGTGGGAGGACAGTTGCCTCCGACCGATGGATCCTTTTTCTTTTCTGTTTCGCTTTTTTCTTTTTTTCTTTTTTTGTGCGGGGGTTTGTGCGTCCTTCCGTGCGTCCGGAAAATTCGGGGTGGTCCCCACCGTTGAACTTCCCATCGAACGGATATTATCGATTTGCACGAAAAGTAAATCTCTTTGTGTATCGAAATTACTCAAACTTGATAGAGTTGATCGTTTAAAACTTACGAAAAGTACAATTAAAATTCTCAAATTTGTCAAAACGTGTAATTAAATTTTAAAATTTTCAAAAATCACAATCAAGTCATTAAACTTGCCAAATTGATGAAATCAAATAATTTTATTGATCGCACTTTTTGAAATCTTTTGGATTCGATTGCACTGTTGTTACAAGTTTCAGTATTTAATTGCCCTTTTAAAAAGTTTTAGAAATCGATTGTATCCAATATTAATTTTTTCCTCTTTTTAGCTAGGTCGTTTTTTTTACTTTAATTATTTAACGGATTAATTGGAAGAAAAATTATATTTGATGTGGGGGGTTAATTGGAATGACAGACGGACAAGTCCTCGATGCTGGATGAGATCATAGACTATGTGAAGTTCCTGCAGCTCCAAGTTAAGGTTTTTTTCTCTCTTCTTCGTCTACCTCCTTTTCTTTCGAAATTTCGTCATTAATTGGTTTTGTAATAGAGAATTTGAATTTTATTTCTTTTATTTTTTTTCCGCTCCTCTGGTATTGCTACGGAAAATTGAACTGCTCTAATTCCTTTTTTTTTTTGGGTTAAATCTGGAATTCTAATTTTTTTTCTACTTTTGGGAGAAGTTGCTGAGCGTGAGTCGGCTTGGCGGTTCGGCCGCGGTGGCTCCTCTCGTGGCGGATATGTCCCCCGTGTCCGAGGTACATTTTCTATTTCTCTCCCTAATTTTCCGAACAAAAAGAATTACCTCGAAAATTAGAAAATGGAACACTCAAAAATTGTTTTTTTTTTGTGGGTTTGGGTTTTGTTATTATGGTAAGCAATAAGGAAAAACTCAGGGGGCTTTTCTAGAAAAAGAAAAAGAAAAAGAAAAAGAAAAAGAAAAGAAAAGGATCATGAATTGCGACATCTCAGTCCTGAATTCTCAGTCAACATAAAACGACAACCCCGAAAGCAGCACGCCTGCCCACTAATCCCCGACCTTTATTCCTGTTCACATCATTCTATTTCTATACCAATCGTATAGAATTAGGTCATGTTCACCTAGACATGTCGTCACGTTAGAGAATGACATTGGATAGTCGTTTCCTAGAGAGGAGGTGGCAACTGTGTCCAAGCAGGTGCGAGGGGGAACGGCAGTGCCGGCGGCGATCAGGCGGCGGCAACCGACGACGGCAGCCTGACGGCAGCGGAGCACCAGGTGGCCAAGCTCATGGACAGGGACATGGGCTCGGCCATGCAATATCTGCAGGGCAAAGGGCTCTGCCTCATGCCCATCTCCCTCGCCAACACAATATCCACCACCACGTCTCATGGGTCGAGGAACGCCGCAGTTGGCCACATCCCGGCCCTCGCGCCCAACGGTGAGGGACCTGCCTCTCCCAGCATGTCAGTCTTGACTGTCCAATCGGTGACGCTCGGCAATGGCCCTGGCCTCGACGGAGGGTCTGCCTCCGTCTCCAAGCCGTGATGACTGGGCCGTTTCGATCGATTTGGCACGGAAAATCTGGAGGGTGAAAAATGGCCAGAAAGGTGCCTAACGACGTGGAATCAACGGACCTTCCTAAGTCTTGATTGAAAGTGCCAATACGACATCGCGGTAGCGACGTTCTTGGGGGGGCGGGGGGAAGCTAACTTTAACAGAAAGTGCCGACTACAACAGCTACGGACAAGAAGGCAGATGAGATTGAACCAAATTCAGCGAACCTACTTTTGTTTGAGGTTCTGACATTAATATTATTTTAGTACGAGCACTTTCTTTTTCGTTGCTTTTTATATTTTTGTCTTGTTTGAGAAAATCCAAAGCTATCCGTCCTTCAATTTTTTTTTCTTTTGATGGGATTGTTTTTAAATGCTAATCATGATTTTCAAATTATAGCTCTTAATTATTGCTTAACCACGGGCTTAACCCCCACTCAGCTTCCGTAATTAAATATAACTTTTTTTTTTTAGCTTCACCTAATAATGTTGAAATTGAAGTAGCATCCATTCGTTGTATTCTGATGGCTGCGGACTGGTTGATTGCCTCGTGTTTGTTTTTTTGGTGAAAATTTCTTGGTGAAAATTTCGTGAAAAAGGAAAATATATATTTTTTTCCTTTCATTTTCCAAACTCTGAAAATTCATGTTTCTTTTTTAATCATAAATAGTTGTCAGTTAGCTGACCATTTTTAAGCAATCCAAACTGGTGGAAATCCAGAAAACCAATTCGATTGGAAATTCCTTTCACTCAGGACAAACACACGCTCGATGTCATTTGGATCAGCTAATGAGTCGAATTATCCTTGGTAAACTTTTTCCTGTTATTGTAATTAGTAGTGAAAGCGAAAGCATCATTCTGGCATTTTCTCGAGCACAGATCTCGGGAAAGAATTATGTAGCCAATTCGTGTCATGCACGAAATTAAAAAGTTTACCGACCCCACGTTTCGTGCATCAACAAAACTCAGCAAGAGCAGATCAAGTTTCGTAGTGTAAGAACATGGACAGGAGTTGCGTCTGGGACATTGTTATTCTAGGGTTTGAACAAATTTCTGTCTGAACATAGGGTTTGAAGAAAGATGGTGGAGAGCGACGAAGGGTCTTTAATTAATGCATCGTGATTTCATTCCTAAGCGTAGAATATTTGATCATCCCTCCTTGGTCAATAACGGCAGATATTATTAGCTGTTCTTTGGTCTATTACAATGTCTTTTCCGGACCCGACTTTTCGTTCTTTTCCTTCTCGGTTTGAATAAACACGAGGCATCGCATCTCCGACTTGACCTTCCCCCGGCGGATACATGGGAATTGCCCGTCCACGTGCATCGAAGAAGATTCTCTCGTAACTTATGGGCGTGGGGGCTCTAGTCTAGGATTGACTTTAACTCTGAGTTTGAGCGGGAATGCTGTGAGTCAAGTCCGAGATTTGTCACGTCAAACGTTCGGAATTGCAAAAAACACGTTGGTTGCGATATGCAAGAGAAAGGCCGTCACCATCTGTTGATTTGGGGATCCTTATACACTAAGACCGTCTTTTGACTAACAACGGTGTCGGCCTTTGTAATAAAGGCCCGAAGCTAGTTCCTTTTTTTTTTTTGGGGGGTTCGGAGGCCCAAGGCTAGTTCAGTTCACAATGACTCGACTTGCCCATATGAGTTGGGATATCTGCTCTTTTTCCTCTTCACCAAAAAGGGCTCGGAATCTCCGGAGATTAGTCCCACACCCGTTACGAAATGCTCGAATTTTTAGACTATCGAGGGCACCCTTCTTCCTCGGCACCACTCGCGACCCCGCTTGACGCAGGCTAGTCCTATCGCTAATTCGCTATGGCCTTACCAAGATGCTAGAAGTCAAGAGCCCAGCTGTCAAAATAGCTTATAAGGTTATGTTCATTCGAGTTCCAAATGTTATGTTTTGCCTCCAATCTTTTGATCTAGAATCTCGTTTAGGTCACGACACCATAACAAGACGATAGAGATGACAAACAAATTTTTTTTTTTTTGTTAGGATTTCTCGTTCGTTTTCGATACGGGTTTTTCATTAAAGAGGAAGCGGGGCTTGGAATTTATTTTCGTAAGAGAAGTTGGGATTTTTTTTTTGTTTATCATAAATATTTAAAAAGAAAGTACATGTTAAAAAGGCCTTAGAAGGACGGCGCCAAAATTCAATTAACGATTTGTCAGTGATTTGGCTAATCAATGGGCTTGCAAAATGAGGTAGATCTTGAGTAGTTTGGCAGAAAGAGTTGTACTACAGGCGTCCTTGGGAGGATACGATCACGATCAAGCCGTACGAGTAGCTCTCTCGTTGACATTACCTTAAACTGTGAGATAAGCGCTCGGTCCGCACAATTTGTTATGTACTTGTGGTCGGTCCTGGGTAGTGGGTACTACATACATAGTCATTTACTTTTCTCTCTTTTTTTTTTTTTTAAATGGTTGGAGAGCAAGGACGTGGAGACACTAATTGAATTGCCCGTCAGCCCGTGCAACACTCTACAAACCCCATAATTGGATCGAGTTAGAAATTTTCGACCTGTATGTACATGAGGAGTCCGACAGCTTAGCTATTTGCACCCGGTTGATCGAAAATCACGTGCTCGATTATTATTATTACAGGTCGTGATAGCTTGTGAAGCAGGCACGTGGAGAAACCGAAGGAACGTTTTGCCGGTGTTAACTCCGCTAGTGTTAACGGGGAGACAAATTAGAGAATGCACGACTTACAAACCAATGGGGGCATCGCAGGTTGTTCAAGAAGAAGAGATTAGAGAGGCTGCTTTGAGATCTGAGGCTGCGTTTATTTTGCAAGAAAATGATTTTTTTTTCATTATCAATAACAATTTCAGTTTTATATTTTCGTAAACGGTAAAAATATTTTTGGTTTATTTATTTTCGTAAGAGATACAACAATCATTTTCATAAAATGATCTCCTTTTCAAATCATTCATTTTTTTTACTAAACAAATGCATCCTAAGTCTGGATATCTTCGTGGAACGAGGGTGCTGCTAATTTCGTGACCTCATATCATTGGCCACGAATTTTTCGGCATCGTCGAATCTGCAGCAACCCTTGAAATTTTTGACCCTATAGTCGCGAAACAAATCGCTATTGAGTCTGTTTTACCTCTTTTGCCATGGAAATGCTTTGATGGCGGAAAGTATACTTTTGGCCAGAAATTACTCGATTTCGTTGCCAACGCCGCGAACTTTTCGCCATGAAATTTCAGGCTTCCAGCCTCGAAATTCTGCTGTGGCAAAAGGTGGATTTTCACTGGAGTGAATATAAACGAGACTCACGTGCATAAGTACTAGACTAGTCAAAAGGGTAGGTTGGGTCGGGTTGGGTAGTTTCGGGTCAAGTCAAGTGAAGAGTAATCTAACCCAAATAGATCAATAATATACACAATGACGTGACTTGATTGATATTCCTAAAACACTTTTATACTTAACTCAATTTAGGAAAACTCACACCTAAAATGATGTGAGAGTGCGAAGCGAGTGAGTGCAAGATCGAGTAAATGGGAGAGTGTTATGGTGTGTTCATACTTTCTCGCGACATGAAAACACATGGGCCCCGCCCATCCTAATGAGGAAGTGATCTGGATGAGAAGAATGTGTAAAGAGCTTGGTTTTATACGAGGAGGAGTGAGAATTAGGTGCGATAGTTAGAGCGCTATATTTTTTGCTAGAAATCCTGATTTTCAGGCAAGAATAAAGCACCTTGACGTACAATATCACTTTATCTAAGAGAAAGCATAACAAAAGTTGGGGTGTTGGAAAAAATTCACGCATAGATGAATAGAGTAGATTTTTTTTTTAATCAAGGCACTGAGTGCAAAAAAGTATGAATAGCGAACAACTGAGTTGGGTGTAAAGAATCATGGGAATTATTCATCAAGTGGGAGAATGTTGGGATTTGGTTCATACTCTCCTGCGACAGGAAAACACGTGACTCATACTCCCCTCCTCATTAATAGTTACTGATATATATACATTTTTTTTCGCTTGCAATTGAGTAATGTAACGAGAGGTGCGATATTTTAATTACAATGAAATTCTTTGCTGAATGTAGCCCTAATTTAATGGTGAATTAGGATAAAACTCATGCCTTGATCTCTCTCTACGTTTTTACTTCGGCTGTGATTACGTATCAATCCTAACAGAGAGTATGACGAGAAAGTTCATAAAGGTGGACTAATTCTAAATAAGTTTATGATCAATTTATTGAATATAACTAACACATAATAATTCCGTCCATCATGTATGGATTAAGAAATAAATTTATAGCTCATTTTGAAAGGCAGATAATCACGACACAAGTGACTTTTTCATAAGTTTATCCCTGCCTGTGCAGACAACGTACGATGCACCAAAAAGAGATGGGGACGATGGCGGCCATTTACAGAGGTAAGTGGCGACATAAGATCAATCATGTCGACGTGAAGCCTCCACCACATGTACAACACGTCCGGTCTCTTTGGCATAGCTGGAGCTCGGGCTCTTTTGTCGATCGACTTCTCCTTGTATCCTTATCCTTAATGGTCGAGTGACAGCTACACAAAAAAAGCACTTTTGTCCGCGCTTCTCTTCCTGCGACAGTTTGGTCGAGATTTACAGCGCTTCAGTAGTGATTAGGGTTAAGAGAAAAACGAAAGCATTGGATGAGATGATCATGAACCTACCTTTCCTTTTGGCCTTCCATTTTTTCGAATTCGTAGGCCACGGTTCTAGCATAGACTGTTCAAATTGAGGATTTCAGGTATTTGCCAAAGAGTGAATGTGCCGATTATGATATTTCGTTGGATTACTATTAGTTATTCTAAAAATTTAAGTTATTAAATGAATGCGTGATTTAATATTTTAAATATTTGAATACTCTCCCTCACGTGTAAAGTGGGCCTTGAAGCTAAGACTAAAGCGTGAAAAATATATAATTGGGGAGGCACGCCCCGAAATTTATTGTCTATTTTGACGTGTATGGATATATCCTAACGAAGAATACATCGATTTATTTACAGGTTTTATGAGATGGCTCAATAAATTACATATGAATAATCAAATGAAGATATGGAGCATCTCTTCCATGTGCATATCACTAATCAAAGGAAAAATCATGAATATCGCTGCGAAATATCCGAATTATCTCTGACGTCACCTCAAACTCAAGGTGCATAAAAGGCATCAACTTGATTTTGAATACTAGTCTGAACAGTGCCACGAACACTTGCAATTCTTGTCTGAGGGCTGTGAGCCTAGTAATGACCTAGCCAAGAATGGAAAAGAAACGACAAACGGTAGATGCGACTGGCTTTGCTGACAAAATAATAACTAGCGATAGAGCCAACACAGTTAGCAAACGTAGCATTGCAATAACTATCGTTGAATGGACTCGACCATAGACGTGTCCACGGCCTTGGAACCGCCGATTCCAATTTAGGACGGTTCCTAAAAAAAGTGGAACCAGTATCGGCCATTGAACGGGCCGGTTTCGGTTCTTTTTTTTTAATTTAATTTTTAAAATAATAAAATGATGAAATAAAAATAATAAATTATCAATTATAAATTATAATCAAATTGTATATTGTAATAAATTTTGAAGGGAAAAAAAGGGGATGAATGGGCTTGAAGGGGCCGGTTCCAGTTCGGTCAGCGGACCGGTTCCGAGCCCAAGATTCATTTTGGCCATGTCTACTCGATCGGGTGCTTCCTTAGAATGATTCATGCATTCGAGTGAACACTGTACGTTAGGGGTTATACTCTTGTATATTATCAAGTGTGGTGTGAGATTTTATGAGACCAATGTCAACTGTTTTAAAAGTTCAAGCTATTACTTGAAGACGATCTAATATCTAAATGTTTTTATATCCTCCTCATGCATAGGTCGATCACCTAAATATTTTACTGCCCTTCTCGTGGGTAGATTGATCACTGCCAACTATTTCAAAAATTTATGTGAGGCCTTGTTGAGACCACTGCCATATGTTTTAAAAGTTTAACGCAGGTGTTAAATTTTAGCCTAAGCCGAAAGCGTGGAGATATGTAATTAGGAGGTAAATAGGAGCTTGAAAAGAATTAAACTTATGACCTCTTAATTTAATACTATGTGAGACAATTATAACAGCTCAGAAAGTTTAAATTTTTGTGAGACTACTGTCTCTGTTTTAAAAATTTAAGTTATTAAAATAACCTGTGATTTAATATTAAATATTTTAGCATTTTCGTCGATTTGAAAAATATTATAATTGTCCACTATTAATGGTCTTAGAAAAAGTCCATCTTGGGTTGTGAGTACTGATATTTATTTGTTTCAGACTGGCCATCTTTGGGTATGATGGATGAAGAAAATCAACCGGACATGAGAAATGGACATGACGAGGGGTTGACATTGTGCTGGAGACAGGCCTTAGTGGCAGCACAAGAACAGTGCAACTCAAATGGATGGAGCCCTAGATCGCCAAGCAGGGGTTTTCCTATTTGGATTTTGGACCTACGTGTGATAATTTTTAGTAATATACATTATTATTTTTTTCCATTTTTTCTTCTGATTTTCAAGTTTTCTCCTTGGGCAACCGGCGGGGGTCGTTGGGCCCTAACCGGCCGCTAGGCGACAGTCTCGCCAATAGCTGGCGAGGGTCTTGGCCCTCGCGCGTCCTCACCCAGTTATGAATATATTATTAAAGGATTAATAAAAGAGTTTGAAAAATACATTAAAATTTATCCACGTCGATATCGGCGATAACACGTAGGACGGCCGGCGTCTATGTCAGTGATTTTCGACAAAAAAATTAAATTGAAAAAAAATATAAAAAAAAATTATGACTGAATCGACAAACTTAAAAATGATTAGGACTAAATTGGAAAAAATGCTAAAGGTTTAGGACTTTTTAGATAATTTTTCCAACTCCTATGGATTTGCCAAATAAATAAATTTAAAAAAACAAAAAACAAAAACAACTTCGACCAATTTAATCAAAGAATGATAGCCTTTCGTGCCCGTGCTCGAGTCCCCAGCCGCTATTCACGGGTACCAAAGCCTGTGCTAAACCCTCTTTTCAAAAAACAAGAAAATAAAATAAAATAAAATAAAATAAAAATACTTCTACATGCATCAAGATTCTAATCGAATCATGGTCTTGACATTGGATAAATAACTATACGACCACTTGACCAATATATATGATTTTTTTTTCCAAATATATTATTATAATTGAATGGTGTGATTTTTATATTTTATTATATAAACATTCATTTTTTTTAACCCAAAATCATAAAATAACCTGTTCCCAATCCTAAAGCCTCTTTGTTTTTGTTCGTCAGCCTTCACATTGCTGACATGCCAAGCCAAGTCATAGCCGCTCATCCAACCCGAGCACCTGTGTTCCTTCACAGGCTCGGCCAGCGAGTCCATGGAGTTGTCCCTTCTTTAAAGACAACAACTTAAGGAGACAAAATTGCTGAGAATTGAAGCCCGAGTTTGGTCGGTTATAGACTGAGTCCAGAGCCGAGTTGGGTATACATCACTATAATTATATTGCGTAAAAAAAAGGTAAATCTTAGAGTATAACCATTTTTTACTAACCCACTTGTTTGACGGATGCACTTCCTATCCCACGTGTAATGAATGTTGTTAAATGTACTTTCAATTCTTTGTTTAGAAGAACCATAATTTGTTTTACAGAATTTCATTTTATTTTAGGGCAAGAGTGGGGATAATTGCCAAAATAGTTCTAAACTTGTTGCAATTGTGCTAATTTAATTTTAAATTAAATTTTTTTATTGATTGAGTTCTAAACTTTTTGTAATTGTGTTAATACAGTCCATTTGACTGGCCGAAGCTAATGTGGATGTGATAATTTTTCAATAATATTTTAATAATATTTTAATTTTTAGTTATTTTTTAAACTTTTTTATGTCCCTCTTTTTTACATTTCTTTTTTTAGAGGGTTTGGCCGGCAAGGTCTATAGCCCCCAGGAGAGGGCCCAACCCTTGCCGCGGCTGGCCAAGGGTCAAGGGCCGACGACCTCGCTTAGTAGGCCAATGACCTCACCAGCCATCAGCTGTTGGTTGGCAATTCTACTAGCCAAACCATAAAAAAAGGAAAGTAATAAAAAAAAACGACATCATTTTTTATATTTTTTAAAAAATTCAAGAATTATTAAAAATTATCATGTTAGCACCGGCCAACCAAATAGATTAAATTGGCATAACTGCAAAAGATTTAGGGCTCAATCGACAAAAAAAAATCTGAGACTGAATTGACGCAATTGCAATGGATTTAAGACTTTTTTGATAATTTTCCTAACAAGAATGGAATATTACTTTTCCTTTATTGGTAAATTTCAACAAGTATTGCAACTATTGCCTAAATGGAAAAAAAATCGGTGACTTCTTTCCAAATAAATTGTTGGTAACTTGTCAATATTACTTTCTTTATAGTTTGCTTTTCGTTCTAACTTACCAGCTTTTGTATACCCAACTTACTAATATTTTAAATATGCTATCTCTTACATCAGAATACAATATATATAAAATTATAGTGACTTACCAACTCTTATTTGAGTTACTTACCGGCAATCTAATAAGAGCAATGGTGGTTGGCTCATATGTTGAGCTCCATATATTAGATGAGCTCTCATTGCCCGTCAAACTATTGCCTGAGATTCAAATAAGTACCAAAATGGATAGTTAAGGAGCTAGCATAGGGCCTTTGGGTATGCGACTTTAACTTTATCGGCAGACCTATATGTTGATTGGATATACTAATGAGCTTAAATTTCATATCATTATGAACGCTATGTAACAGGTGTGAGATCTTTATTGTAACACCCCTTCTCGATCTTTCACTTGTCAAAAGAACTTTCCTCTAAAGTTTTTTTCAGTTCTTAGGTTTTCATATTTAAGGACATTAATTGAAAGGAGAAAGAGAACGATGTGTATATACATAAAACTCATTTAAGTATATGTATAAGAGAATATGGAAATATCTATTCACGTATGGCCGAGTTGGTTAAGAGATGAACCATCCCTTGTTAGGTTCCGTGAGTCGAGGTGCGCGCAAGCTGGCCAGGACACCTCGATTAAAAAAAAAAAAAAAAGAACATGGAAAGCGCATGCGTGCATTAGTGCAATAATCTTCGTCGGAACGATGGCAGAGATTAATGGATAATGTTTCTCGAGATTGTATTATTTATGACGAAAGTATACAACTTTTAGCAAGCTAGAAAGTTGAAATGGTCAAGTAAAGTAAAGCCTAAAAATTCTTGTATCCTATCGCGCGCATCGACTAAATTCGTTCAATTTGAACGCCATAAATACAATCACGCTCCTGTGTAATTCATGCGGACGGACACAATTATCGACTTTGATTCGACAATATCGATGGAGGCAACCAACCAAAAGTTGCAATTATTTATATGCATGCTTATTCGAATTAATTGTTATAAACGTCTACATTTATTGGTGCGATCCGCACCCGGTCAGAGCAGCTTCCTCGCACTGAAGTGGGTGGAGGAGGGGGTGATGATGGTGCTCATAAAGTTGGGAACCTTTTTTTTTTTTTTTTTTTTTGGTAAAAAAAGTTGGGAACTTGAGATGGTGATATCTCGGAAATTTTTATTATTGGGTATGGTGGGGCGATTTTTGACCAAATAAATATTGCGATATATTAGTGGGAGAAGGGAGTGGAGGATGGTGCGAATCGCCAATAGAAAGTCAAATTCTCTTCTTTGGACCACAAAATCACCCAGAGTGAGATTTTTTGTGAGCGGGACATCGTGGGAAAATTTTCACAAACACAGGTACCCGATATCTTATAATATCTCTTTTCTTTCTATTCAAATTTTCAGAAAGTTCGACTCTAATAATGTTCGAGTCGCATGGAATTTGATGTTAACTCAGCTATTTTCTATCTCTACACCGTGTTATGTTATGTGGGGTCGTTGTCTACTGATTACATTCGACACTGAGATGAGATAACTCTTTTGGCAAAGTTAGATATACAATGATGATACAATACTCATAACATATGTAGAGAAGTTAGAAGAGGAGAGCTTAAAAATTATTAGCACAACCACAAGTTTTTTTTTCATTTTTTTTTGTTAAATATGATTTTCGTTTTATTCATTTTTAAAGGCGAAAGTAAAACTTTCGTTTTTGGTAATCCTTCATAATATGTACGTTAGGATAAATTACAAGTTTAAAGTACCTGGATTAAGTAAGTTAGAATGATTTATTACATGACATTAACAATGAACAACCATTTTCAAAAGATAGAAGTTATTAATGGCATTATCTTGAATAAAGATGACAAATAATGAGCAATGCCTTCGCGGATGCAATCGTTTGAGTGCAAACGATTATTGCGCTTAATATTTCACATAGTTATTCTTAAGTGGTCTATAGTTAAATATTTTTACCAAATAAATTTAGTTCTTTTATACTTTAATTTATTTTTAAATTGAGTAGAATTCTTTATCTAGTGAAATGTTCTTTTTCTTTTACCGAATTAAATCGCTCCAATGTATGTTGTAAAAACTCAAGAGATTATATCTTTGTCTAAATTTTATTGTAGAAATCTCAACTTGATTGAATTTTCAAATTGCATCTAGTTTAACTTTTCTTATTTAAGTGTACTTTATGAAATCAAACATATTTTTTTTTCTGTTGAAAAAAATCAAACTTATATTTAAATCGATGAATTGACAAGTATGAAATATAATACTGACAAAATCTCGTTCTTAGTTTCATTGTGAATTCATAAAATTGTATAAGAGGATAAAGGTCATCGCATCTATAGAGAAGTTATATTTAAATGAAAAAAAATTCAAATACTTTTAGTAAAGTTAGCCAAATTAATTTTCAAGTGCAGTTCACGTATTGTGGTAGGCAATTCTAATATATTTATCATTTATGATAGTTGGCACTACAAAAAAGTAAAAATAAAAAAACTCTAACAATTTTTAGCCATTCTTTTCTTTATAAAATGACACAAATAATCCTACATTTTCACAAAATGTGCAATTTCATCCTTCAACTTTTAATTTATCTAATGTGGTCCTTGAACTAATCCTAAATGTTCAATTAAGTCTATAAACTTTTAATTTGTTCAATTTAATTCCTCCATTTTTCATAACAAGGTAAAAAAAAAAATTATTGGGTATTGATCACAAGTTTTCATAGTTGTACTATCACCTAGATTTCAGAAAATCTATTCATTTCAATCAAGCTCCTAAATTAACAAAAGTATGCTATGCTTCTAATGCAGTTTTGGTCCTTATAAATATTACAATTGTTCCTTTTAAGCATTATATTTCCGCTTATGATCTTTACAATAGAAAAGGTAGCTGTTTTACTTCCTGATTTACAGATTTAACAAAATATAATAAGAAAAACATGAAAAATAAAAGCTCAAAAATTTCTTCAATAAAAAAATATATTAGGAATCGGATTTAGATCAATATAAGTACGATTATATAAGATAAATTAGTATTGTTGTTAGATATCCTTATGAAAAACACATGATGATCCGCTTTTACTGTTATAGAGATCATTACCTAGAATATATTTTAGTAGAGTTGTCATAACAGTTGTAACGACTAATAAAGCAAAATGCAACAAAAATATCCCCAAGGTATATATACCTTATTCATATACCTATATAAGACATCGAGAATAAGTATATGGACCCTCAACAAAATCCTGGAATAGATTTAGGAAATTGATAGAAATAGATTTTTTTTTTTTAAATTTGGGCAATGAATGTGACTTTAAAAACTTGTGTACGATTTAATTACCCCAAGGGCTTTCTTTCCCTTATTAATTAATGGAGTGGAGGCAGAGGCAGGGGCAGGGGGAGATATTTTGAAGAGGACGAACCGTCTTTATGTTGTCTCCCTGGTTTGACGCAGTCCTAAATCCGCACGACTCATCCCCATCATTGAAAAAACCAACGGATGGGACCCACCACGATGACCCATCAACGGCTAAAAATCCACCTTATCAATCAAATCACCGACAAAAGCCGATTAATTATTCGTAAAACACCCGATTAGCAGTTTCCCTTGTCTCTCTATCTTCTCCCCCACTAGCCTACGAATTTCATGGACACCACTCAACAAATCCCCCACATTTATTTCTGTTCACTCGTTTTATGCATTGCACGGCGCATCATCATCATCATCATCATACATCACCCACCTGGAGAAGCCCAAAAAAAGGTAGTGTTGAGCTAAAGATGATGCTCTGAGATGGAGAGAGGGTTCGGTAGAGGTGAAATGATGCTCCTGGGATGAGTTTGGGCTGTTTCTGTGTGCCAGGGATGATATGAACCCTAATTGATGTCCAAAGTATGGATCTTGATTGGTTTGCGCTGGCGGGTAAGATCTGGGTCGGAGTTTCTTGATGACAGAAACGTAGCTGAGGCGGCTCAAGTTCGTGGGGTTTGCAGATCTGCGATCCAACTTCAGACGCGAGCACAAGAACCTGGGTGCTTTTTGATTGGAAGATGGTTTCGAAGCTTTTCTTGTTGTTGCCTGGTAAAGAGAGGGAGAGGGAGAGGAAGAGAGAGAAAGAGTGACAGAAGAGAGTGAGCACACGCAGGCAATTGTATGAGGGGCATGCCTTTGCGGGTGCGTGCTCACTTCTCTTCTGTCAGTCTCCACTTGCTTCCCTTTTTTGCACTTTCCAAGTTGTTTCCTCTCTCTCTCGCGCGCGCTCATTAAGAAAGGATTTATATTTGCTGTGAGTTCTTGACACATCATTTTACGTGTCCCCAAAGGGGGGCTGTGCTGATTTCTCCATCTGGGCGGCTTCTTGGTCTTTCTGAATCAGAATACCTGGCCAGGTGTCCATCTCGTATCCACATGTCTCTTGCTCTCTGAGAGTTCTGGAAAAGAAAGGAAAGCAAGCAAAGCTTTGTGAGGGTGATCAGTAGCTCAAAAAGTGGGCCGCCTGCGTGTGTGTGTGAGAGAGAGAGAGAGAGAGAGAGAGAGAGAGAGAGAGATGAACTCAAATCTTTCCTCATCCATTTGATCTTCTGCAGCTTCTTTGGCCTCTATTCTCACTGTGTCCGGCGTGGTTGGTTGAAGATCAAGAGAATTCAAGCGTGCTGAGCCGATTATCTCGGCCATTGTTTGTGTGCTTCTTCTTTTCACTGCTTTATTAATTGTCAAATGTTAGCTTTCCGTCGTTTATCCATCCAAGAAATGCATAGTTAATATCTCTTAGAGAATGAAAAATTGGGCAGCTGGAGCTTTGGTTTGGAAGCGTGACTTTTCATGGCTATTTTGCCTTGTTCAACTATTCATGTCTAACGGAAAAACTGCGAAATTTTATGCTTAGTACATAGCCAACACACACTTTCTCTCTCTCTCTCTCTCTCTCCCCCCCCCCTCTCTCTCTCTCTCATGTTCAGCGCGATGCAATTTTCCTCAGAAGGCAATATGCGGAGGTAAGTTTTATCGCAATCTGGCGCTGATGGTGGGTTCTTGAATTTCCATATACGAAACCCTATTCTTGAAATCTCATCAGGATTATTCTCCATGTGATTTTTTCTTCCCAAGAGAAAGTTTACTTATATTTCGTTTCTTGAAATCTCATCAAGCATTATTTTCTTGCAGCTTTTGAAAATCTTGTAGCAGAGAGGGGATAGGATATATTGTTTCCAGTATGAATTGGCGCTAAATATGGCAAAATCCATCTCTTTCCTTTTTGGGGTCACTGCACACTGTGTTATTGCCATGAGTGAAAAGAAGATTTCATGGGTACTCTGGTCAGTATCTGATTGCTATCCCGTCAATAGATCGGTCCGGAATTTCATTCTTATTTCTTGCCTTGTCTGAGATTCTACAATCTTCCTACTTAAGTCGTGATCTGAGCTTTTTTTTTTTTTTTTGATTGTTTCATCTGGAAAAGGGCTTTGCTTTCTCCCAGTGGAGCACCAAAATTTAATTGCTTCTATTTCCGACTGCACGGTGGAGCGGGTAAAAATCTCAGCACCATCATCTTCCCCAGTTGATTATAGCTTCTTATTGTGGTTCGCTGTTTTCGATGTCGTTTGATTTTATGTGTGTTTAGCTTTTGCTTGGTTCGTGGACTGCTTGAACCAGTGGGAGCCAAGGATGTGAGTGTCAAGCTGGTGGTTGGCATTAGCAAAGACGCCGGATGAACTTTGAAATCTGATATGACTATAAATTCAATCAGAGGAGTTTAGAACAAAAGTTTTGGTTTTTTTACGAGAATTAATTAATCTCTCTCACTTAGTTTTTCCCGAAATCTTTGTTGGCGAAGCATTGATTTTGAAGGGAGCCCTTTTGCGGGTCTTGCTGGATTTTCCCCATTTATACTAAAAATTCAGATCTTTGGGGGAAGTGATAGGTTGCTATTTTGAAAGTGGAGAGGCCAAAAGTTAGAGTTTTTTCTTTTCCAATATAGACTTTTTTTGGCCGAAGAGTAGTATACACTCAATAATTTCTTTTCCAGGCGGCTGGTATATCTTGGATTGGTTGTCTCTAGAATGACCTTCGAGGATTTACTTATATATATTATTTGGACATGACTTTCTTAGCGGGAAAATTAGCTATTGATAAGTAGTACGTTCTCCCTCTCGAATTTATTGTGAGATCTATCGATATGAAGGGAGGTGTAATGGGCCATAGAAGAGGTGAGTAATATATGATTGTGTTATACCATAGTTTCTCTTCTTTAGTGACTATTGAAACTAATGCTGTGCGAAAAGCCATTGTTAAGCGAAAGAATCTTAGCTCCCAAATTGAGCCTTTTAATGGTGTTTGATCCATATTGGTTTACTTTATGTGCCTTGGAGGATGCCTTGTTATGATATCACTTAATGAAAGACTACTTTTTACGGTTCTAGTACTTAAAGACCTTGATATCTCATAGTGTTAGCCATATGGATTGCATGATCTGAAGTCTCAGATTTTGCTAGGCTAATGTCTGTGGCTAAGTTCTTTATTTATTTCTCTTTCTTAGCATTGTTGAAATTTTCCTCTTTTGGGCAATTATGGGCATTGTCAGTTGTGTGTATTTCTTTTGCTTTGAAATTTGTTACACCACCCTTTCAAGGTAAACCGATGTGTTCTACTTTTGGCTTTTCCTTAGTACTCCTTTTTGTTCAATGAATATATGGTTAGGAGTGTTTTATGGTAAAATAAAAATTCATTCTATCTCCTTGCCCCTTGTTGTTGAGAATAAGAAAGGTTCTTTTCCTCCTATTTGAATCTGATTCCCGATACAGGTAGGTATTTTCCATACTGTGAAATTATCCTTTGGACCAATTCAAAATATTTGCGACTTAAAAACCACCCTATTCAAGTTCCTAGAATCATCCTCAAATGCGGATATGTTGGTTTCATTGGTTCCAAGTACCCTGCTCATTTCTTTAGACTTCAAAAAAAATATATCCTGTACTAGAAGATAAATTTACTTGAATAATATAAAGAGCCATGAAACATAACAAGCACAACAGTGAAACTTCTTCATCTCATAAGATTACAAGTTTCACATAAAAGATTGTGAAGAAGACATAAATCGCTACCATGTGTCTAAGTACTGCATACATATCTTCCAGAAAAGTATCTTGTGGAATTCCATGTATAGTTGTGCATAGTGGCTTACCCGGAGAAGAAGGTATCTAATGGGATGGTTACATCATGTGGAAATGAGATGGTGTTACAAACCAAAACAAATAAGTTATTTCAAAATTTTAAGTGTCGTGGGATGACAAGCATTTCACGGGATAACAGACGCCTGTTCTGATTGGTTCTGAACTTTTGGAACCTACCACCTATAGTATAGTACTCAGCTTGGAACTGCATCTGTTCCTAGTGTGGTTGTGAAAAGTGATTACTCTTCCGTCAAATTAGCCTGGTGATTTTTTGCCAAAGAACTTCGTTTGTCAGTGTGGTATAATTTTGCATATTTTATCTGCATTTGAAGCTTTAGTTAAAGTCCATGCAGGCTACACTTTTGACAAGGTCTTTTGCTTTATCTTATCAAGAGTTAAACAATCTTACATTCTGTGTTAATCTATCCCCCTAGTTTTGTTACCTTCCCTTGAATTGTGCAATGTTAGACTACCGCGTTAATCTAAGTTGCTCTATGGCCAATCTTTTGTTCGGTCATCCTAATCAAAGTATTTTGCCATTGGACTTATTGTTGACAAACGGATTTACATTTGCTCAACATGCCTACTCTGTGTCCGCTTTATATTATTACATTTGGCTTAGTATAACCATACTTTTAGCACAACAGTGGCTTCTTCCTTTTATGTCGTTTTTTTTGGGATCAAATTTTTTATGCCTTTGAGAAACAAATTTAGGCTGTGACTTAGCTAAACTTTCTTACCCGTGTTTTTATGTGGTCCATGAAAGTCTTAATTGAGAAAAACTAACATGATGACTTAGTAATGTCTGCCAGTCTATATTTTCATGAGCCCTTTAGAATCTAAGCTATTTCAAGCACCACCAGTAGTTGAAATCATGGGTTGAGGAATGGAGGAATCGGTAAATGATTAAAAAATTGAGGATTTGTAGAGAGGAAAAGAAGGGGGTTGGAGAAGCAAGAAAAAAAGGTGTGTCCGGGGGGGGGGGGGGGGTGGTGTAGAGAGAGACTTGCAATAGAAAGATGAATAACTTAGCTAGCTATCTTTGACATTGTAAAGACTTGCCAGTACTTATTGAGGGATGACACAAGAATATGAATTAGTTTGTTTTAGATTTCTTCTAAAGAAGGGGAGATTGATGTGAGAGTCTCGTCTTGACGATGAGCCAGCTTAATGATAAGTCCCGCTTCTGACTTAACGGTTATGGTTTGAGTCATGGAAACAGCTTTTTAGTAGAGAAAGCAAGGGCAAGGCCACATATAATACATGACCCTCTCTCGACACCTTACCCAGTGTAGGAAGTCTCTTATACAGATGCGTCTTTTTACTACATTGCAAGCAATGAATACTGCAATTGAGAGGAAATTGGAAGTGCTATATTTTCATTCATTTCTTGTTGAGGAATCTTTCTCTAGCCATGCCTTTGGTCAATGGGTTACAACTTGTGGAGATAAGTGACATACAAACTTAGCTCTAGATAAATGTGGTTGATTCTCATGTTTCTGACCTTCCAACCAAAGACATGGTTGGAAGACTAAGAATGGATAAAAACATGGTCTGTTGGAGAAATATGTCGAGTGATGCACTTGTGTATGATTGGGGTAACTATGGCTTTACGCATTTGGAATTTCACTTTTTTCAATTATTATCGGACTCCTCAAATATCTGAAATGTAAAAAAAAAAATTGGATATTAAGACATTTCAAAGTTATTACAGAATTAAAGTAATTTCCTTAGTGGTAGAATGCAAAACCCGAAAAGTTTGAGGGTACTCATAGTTTACTATCATGTAGTACTTGCCGTATATTCAGGATGATAGAATGTTGCAAGTTTTAAATGAGATAGTTATAAATGACATCCTATTCCTTATTCTACCTTTTTCCAAGTTATAATTGCTTGTCATCATTCTACACACTTTTTTGTATGGTATGCAATTTAAAGGTTGTATCTGTCCTAAGGGTTCGAGCAGCTTTAAATACGGTTGAATTGCAATGGTAGAAGTAACACTTGCAGTCTTCATCTTTTGTTGAAAAGGAGAACACATTTAGTGGATTTGGTGCGTCCTGTCTGTTCTATTCGATTCGGTTTGCACGTAAGTTGGCAAAAAAACTGCTTAATGTTTCGAGTGAGTTTCAAGGTTCTATATGCATTAGCTTCTTGTATTAATTTAGATTTGTCTGCTCTGTGTTGTTCATTAGAACTCCTCAGAAGATCACGATTTTGTTTCTAAGGATAGCAGATTTTTCTACAGAATGACCACTATTGCTTGTCTTGGATTTCAGTATGGATTGGCTTTTTTCCCCTTTCCAAAGTCTCTAGAGGAACTAGTGTGTTATGGTTAAAGCTTTGTTACGATCGAGTTCTAATTTGCTGCTGTATGTCGCGGGGTTATCTCTTTTATAGGTGTCAGTCCTTACTTCTTATTCTCTCTGTACATTACAAGGACATTAATTATACAGGGGTGTGAAGGCTACAAATGGAATTTGATCTAAGATTCATATTTACAGCCTTGGGAATCAAGAGTTTATGCCTTTTTCGTATGGACTGAAAGTAGAGAATGAACTTTTTTCGGTGGCTTGGCTCGAAGAATTTGACCCTTTTCTGATTTGTTTCAAACTTTTCTGTACACATAAAAATTCTGTGAGTGGACAATCAGTTCATGTGATATTCACTGCCTGGTTTGTTGCTAGCTTACAGCCCAACTTCATCTCAGGAATCATGTATTTTGTATGTGATGCTAGGTTAAACATCAGTCCAACTTAATGGTCATTGATCTCAGATGGATTGATGCCATATGTGTGAATACTGGATGCAGGCTCGTGAGTAGTATTTTTTGGTTTTTCCTAGCTTTGTGATTCAGTCACAGTTGCAGCAGCTGGGATTGTGAAATCAGGCCATGAAGGTTTAGTCTAGGGAAATCTGTACATGGATGGGTATTTGCCATTTTTAATGATGGAAGTCCATTTGGATCTAATGATGCTTGTGTCTTGTGTCGCATGGTTGTCATTGACTATTCATACGTAACTTTTCCGCAAGAGGCTAGGTGATATAATTCTGATGGTGTTTGTGGCTGTTTACCGAATCCGATACTTCTCATTTATCTTTCCTCTTACTTTGTTTTCTTGCTTGGGGTTTTTGGTAGATTCATAATTGTGATGTTTGTCGCATACATTGCACAAATTCACACCCTGCGTTCGGTGGTTTCTTGATTCTCTCTAGATTTCAATAAGCGGAACTTGGCATGTGCCAGAACATTGCTTAGCAGTATGTTGAATGTTTTGAAATCAATTCTGGACATTTTCTCAGCGACGCATATAATCCTTTTATTGTTTTCCCTTTTCATCTTCCTAGGATGGCCATGGAGGAGGAAACATTGAGCGTGATCTCGAATGGCGATAGGAACATCTTAGTTGAAGGGTCGGATTCAAATGACAGCGCCTTGCCATCACGCTCGAGCAATAAGCGCGCTCGGCAGAGTCCTACTGGTGCGACCTCGAAATTCAAAGGAGTTGTCCAGCAACAGAATGGACACTGGGGAGCGCAAATATACGCTAACCATCAGAGAATTTGGCTTGGGACCTTCAAGTCCGACGAGGAAGCAGCGATGGCCTACGACAGTGCCGCCATAAAGCTCCGAAGCGGAGATCCTCACCGCAATTTTCCGTGGTCAAAGCTCTCGGTCGAGGAGCTCAACTTCCAGAGCTGCTACTCCACCGAGGCCGTGCTAACCATGATCAAGGACGGCTCCTACAAATCCAAGTTCGCCGACTTTGTGAGGGCCCGGACCAACAGTCCCCACCAGGAGGCGGGCCTCGACCTAGTCCTGGCCCATCCCAATGGGGGGCTCGTGTGCAGGCAGCTCTTCCAGAAGGAGCTGACGCCTAGCGATGTGGGGAAGCTGAACCGGCTCGTCATCCCGAAGAAGTTTGCCATGAAGTATCTCCCCCGCATCTCGGGGGGATCGGAGGGTGGGAAGGGCGACGCGCCATTGCAGCTCCGCACCTTAGGCCTGGATGACGTGCAGCTGGTGTTCTACGACCGGTCGATGCGGTCGTGGAAGTTCCGGTACTGCTACTGGAGCAGCAGTCACAGCTTCGTGTTCACGAGGGGTTGGAACCGGTTCGTGAAGGAGAAGGAGCTGAAGGCGAACGACACGGTCGCCTTCTACATGTGCGAGTACCGAGAACCGCGGAAGGAAGGGAGGACGTTCTGCATGATCGACGTGCACCGGAGGGACAATAATGGCGGCGGGCTGGGTGAGAAGGCCAAGGGGAGCATCAAGATCATGCCGGCGGAGGTTGAGAAGAAGGATGAGAGCGAGATGATGAAGAAGGGCCTCAAACTCTTTGGTGTTGTAATCAGTTAAAAAATCAACACCCTTGGGCTTAAACATGTTTTTGACTCTCGGGTTTTAGCCAACAGCGAGTCTTTTTAATTATTTTTTTCATTTATTTGCTTCATGTTTGTTCTAAGTTTAATATGGCAGATATGGGAGTTGATGCTTCCTAGGTTCCTTTAGTCACAAACAATGTGCTTTTGAAAATGCCAAGATTTATTGGGCGGAATTGAAAATTTATTTCTCTAGTCGTATTGACCAATGCTACTTAATGGTAGGGCTGAGTAGATCGGTTTGAGGTTTGATTTTCCTCCAGAATCGAGAATTGATTTTCTTCAAGAATCGAGAATCGGAACGGTGGTTCCGGTTCTTAAATCCCTGAAATCAGGAATCGGATCGGACTAGACTGGTGGTGGTGTGAGATTTCCCCTTTGAAATTTACAAAAATTGCAGATTTCTGGGTTGCAAGTTGCAACTTCATGGGACATCACTCAAGTTGGGTTTGATGCCAAGTTCACAAACTGGGATCATAGAAGGTTGAAAAGCTTTTAAGCCCATTTCAGGACAAGGTGATGCTTATCAGATACATTATTCAGGATACCAACGTGTATTCACCCTCTCGATTCACTTTGAGACAATTCACATTGGCCTGCATTTTGCTGAAGGTGGTCCAATGCTGTCGAGTTATCGCGTCTGTGAACTCACCAGCAATCATCCCAGCCAAAATTCTTCATTGGCGAAAGGTCGGGTTGAAGCTCCACAAGTCGCTTGAATCTGAAACTTGCCCTGCATTGACCCCATGTAATGCAAATTGCATGTTCTATCCTATTTCCGACTCGTTAATTGTATTCAAGTCATCTCTGCGAAGGTGCCGATTTTGCGAGGACAATTGACTGAAAGTGGCATTACGCTTCTAAAATGTATGTGGGCAGGTAAGGCATTGTCTAGAACTCTCTTCCTCATAGATCAGAACAAGGGATGAATCAATCGTCGCACTAAAGAAATTACTCACTGCTCGCCCCTCCTCCTCGTAGCACGTTATAATGACATTCTCTGGAGAGAAATTGCCATATATGGTATTGCATCTTGATTCAACGTGCAATGCCGTCCTTAAATTTTGAGTTTATTTAATGTAGTGTAAGAATTGTTGATATATTACAATCCAGTCTTTAAACTATATGCAAATGCTCAATACCGTTCTTCCATAAATTTAAGTTAACGGAATATGCTAATGTGACTTCCAATCCGTTAAGTTTAAATAATGGACAACAAAAATAAGTTACATGTGAATTATTGATATATGATATTCATTCCAAATTAAGATGTATTATCCACATAGTAATAATAATAATAATAATAATAATAATAATAAACATGTTAATGCCCTAATTTTCTTTTTATTTTTCTGAAGTAGATGTATAAAAAGACGAACATAATGGCCCGTATTGTCATTACTCCAACTTAACGTATAATAATTCGTGTTATCAATTAACATCAAATTTCTCGTCTGAGCAAATGGAAGTACAACCTTGAACATCAACGAATCGTTCAAAAGCCACATTGAACTTTGACATGAAAAACGAAATCGGCATTTTTCATCCTATCATTCATGCTTCTTCTATTCTACATTTAAAAAAAAAAAAAGATGAGCAATAGGTTGTGTGGTGGGAGCTTTACTTGGTTAGGGCTTTCAATGTCTTCTTGATTGTGAGGTCGAAAACGTTTATGGTTAGTAGGTTTCGAATAAGGTGCCGTCAAGGAGTGGTATTCAAAGCCAATACCAATAATGCATTTGTTACCGTCAAGTTGCGTTCGGCGCGTGCTAACTATCAAACTGTGATGATTTAAATTGGGTATTTTATGACGAGTAGGGACTCTTATGATCACGTCTTAGATAGATTACTATGGTAATTCGCTCCTTCTCGCTCTTCTCGTCACTCAACTAAATAACCCTAGTAAATAACTACGAAGTTTGCCCCAAAAACGTATTAGATGCGTGGTTAAACACAATAGAGATGCATCCGAAGGGGGCTCATGAGAGTTCCACAAGCGAAAAAGGGGGAAAAGCTTTTGCATACGAGAGAGGCAACTTGCCAAAAGCAATTGAAACGACAAATTCATAACAGGACTGTTCTACTTCATCTCCAAGATTACAGCACACCTTCTTGTTTTGGTGTGTACCTAAGTAACATTATCACACTGTTCTATCAAACTTCTGTCTTCTTAATCAAAACAAAATCAACTAATTTTGAACATGAACGGAGAATGACAAACAAGAAAAAGGGAGCAATCACTTCACGTGACACAAATGCATAGGATGCAAAAATGGCTGATGAGTTTAGTGTAAACGTTTCTGCAATTTTCACGTTAGGGAGGTCGGCTTTGTTACCAAAAATGCAAAAAAAAAAAAAAAAAAAAAGGACAAGAACAGGAGAGAGAGAGAGAGAGAGAGAGAGACAGCTAACATCAAACTCATGGAACTGCTAATTTCGTATGATTTTGTCGTGTTTGTCGGTCAGAGTGTTTCCCTCTGGAACGAAACAAAACCAAAACGGCAGAAATTCTTTAGGTGCTTGAAACAAAAATCCAATCACGAAAGCGAAAATCGTTTTAAGGGCAGCACGTGAAAGTTGTCGTCGTTCAGTTTGGCCGTGGGCCAAACGATAATTGTGCGGCGGACAAGACCTTTCCCATGGCGTGTGGAGGACAATAATTGGGACGGTATTAATTGAGGCGGGCCAAACCTTCATCGTCTTCAAAGTTTCGAAAATCTTTACGTATTTGCTGGGAATGAACGAAATGCATGATGCAAAACGCAAGATACGATATCTATTTATTTATTTATTTTTATTTTTTTCTGTGGCTTTCGGAGTAGATTGAGATCCACTAGGGAATGATGACAGAAAGATGGAGAACCAGAAAAGCAAGGAACGTTCCGGGATTTCTATCAAAGCCACGGACGATTCACTTCACCAGGGAGAGGATACATTTTTGAGACAATTTCCATCTCAGACCCAAAATGCACAATCAATTCACAGAATCACACGAACAGATCAATTCATAGACAAGGAATCTTCTCTAAATTCCATGAATCTTGAGAGCTCTCTCAGTAGAAACATTGACGAAACAATTGATTCGGACAAACGAAAAAGGTTCAGGCTCGGCTACTCATGCAGGGGTTGAGTTCTCAGCAGGGGATGTCCAGAGTATGTCTTTGAGTGCGGGCCTAAGCTCCTTGCTGCAAAACTGATTATACTCCAGAGTATCCCCGTTGTCCTTCTTCACCTCCACCACCAGGAACGACGGCGTCACGGCGAAGATCTCTGCCGCGATACCCAGCTTCCCTTTCCTCCCCGTCTCCTGCCCTTGCAGTTTCACCTTCGACTCGCTCTTCTTGATGCTGAACTTCCCCGCCTTGGCCACCTCCTCCAGTCTCGAAATCACGCTGCTCGCGGGCCTCGTCGTCGCGAACCTCATCTCCTCCTTCTCCACTCTCTTCTTTTCCTCGAACAGCGGCGACAGATCGAAGCCCTCCGATAGCGAGATTATGTGGAACGCGTTCAGGGTCTCCGACTGCTTCTTTGGCTTCTCGGCCGCATCCTCCCTATCAAAGGCCTCGAATTCCAACTCCTGCTTCGTTCTGATAGTCTTTGGCACGGACTTCTTAAACCAAGACGACTCCATGACCTTGGCAATGGTGATTCGCGTGCTCGGGTTCGGGTCAAGAAGCTTGGTAACAAGCCTCCGGGCGTCGGAGGAAAACCATGGCGGGCACTTGAAATCTCCCCTGTAAATCTTTTTATACATGGCCATGATGTTATCATCCTGAAAGGGCAAGTAACCTGCAAGGAGGACATACAAGATAACCCCGCAAGACCAAAGGTCGGCCTTTGCGCCGTCGTATCCTTTCTTCCCAATCACCTCCGGCGCGACATAAGCCGGGGTCCCGCACGTCGTGTGCAACAAACCGTCTTGCCTCAAGTGCTCCGAGAACGCGCTGAGCCCAAAGTCGGTGACTTTCAAGTCGCCATCTTCGTCCAGCAGCAAATTCTCGGGCTTCAAGTCGCGGTGGTAGACACCACGGCTGTGGCAGAAGTCGATCGCTGAGATCAGCTGCTGGAAGTACATCCGCGCGGCGTCGTCCCGGAGGCGGCCCTTGGAGACCCTGTTGAACAGCTCGCCGCCCCGGACGAGCTCCATCGCGAAGTAGATCTTCGACTTGCTCGCCATGACCTCGTGCAGCTCGACGATGTGCGGGTGCTTCACCATCTTCATGACGGCGATCTCGCGCTTGATTTGCTCCATCATGCCGACCTTTATCACCTTCTCCTTGCCGACCACCTTCATCGCCGCGCTCTTCCCCGTCTGGAGGTTGCGAGCGTGGTACACCTTAGCGAAAGTCCCGTGCCCCAGCAGCCGGCCCAGCTCGTACTTCCCATGGAGGACCGAGGAACTGGCGTCTCTGCCGTTGGGATCCGCCATTTTCGTTGCGAGGATCGAACTTTTCGCAGCAAACGGTGTGATTTTTTCTTAACTTGACACCGAGATTGAAATTGAAAGTAATTTGAGGGGAAATGAGAACAGGGCGAGTTCACCCGTCCTCGACGTGTTTCCGGTGACTGTTCCGGCCGCCGATGGTGGTGGTGACGGAGGCGGAGGCGGAGACGGCGCGGCTGCCGAATTCAGGATTTCTCAGCCAGAAGCCTCCCATCTCTCCGCATTCCCAGTTCGAACAATATTTTACGGTTACGACTCGGGAGGAATCGTTCGAATTGGAGGCAGCTCTCCAATCCATTTCTCGTCGGGGGAGGCTGGGCTTATATATCGGTTCTGCGATTGCTCGAGGTTGCCTCGAAGGGGAGGATCGCACGGCTGAGGGTGGGGAGACTGTGGGGCCCGATAGACTACGTGTCGCGATCGTAGAGGCCAGATGATTAATCATTCTCGTGTCGGGCATGGGTGGTGTCCAGTTACAGGTGTACGGTCGAGATTAGTTCTGGAGGGTTGCGTGTCATAACCTCCAATGAGATCTGGGGATGCATTTATTTACGGGTTTGTCCTCACTACCATTCCAGCGTTCCGTTCGGTTCGGGCCATCCGGTTCAATCACCACGGCCGAGAACTTGAACCGAATCGCAGTTTTTCATTATAAAAAAAAAAAAATTGCACAAATAATCCATGAATTTTGACTTAATTTATAATGTGTTCCTGAAATTTAGCTAAATATACAATATGATTCCTAAACTTTTAAATTTCTTAATACGATCCTATAGACACCTAGTTTTATATATCCAAAATCGCAACAGTTCCATAGGCTATTGATATATATTCAATTTAGCTATATGGACTATACGAAAAGAAATCGCATTGAACAAATTAAAAGTTGAACGGTCGCATTGTATATTGAGTTAAAGTTTGAGGACTTCATTGAATAAATTAAAAATTTATTGATCAAATTACACATTAAAATGAAGTTCGGAGAACTTTTTATGTCAATATCCCTTCATCATTTGAGTCCTCCTCTTGCAACATGAACGATCGAGCTTGTGAATCAACAAGGTTATGAGCTACGAGTTGCATGTACATAAACATGACGGAGTGTCTATGAGTAAAAATTATGCAAAAAGGCGGACACATCATATTAATTTCTTTTTTGGCGCACCGTATAAAATTCTCAAGTCTCACTTAGGGGATAACTGATGGGGTGTGATTTATACTACTCAGCGACAGGAAAGCTCGGAGTTTCCTCATGTCCATAAATAGTTACTGCTATTTAGAGTTTGAGTTTATATTTTTCATTAGTAATTTGGGCTAGCGCCCATGAATAGCTATCACTGTATAATGTATATTATCTTTTTTCACTTGTAATTAAGTGATGTAACAAGATTTGCTATGTATTAACAGTTTAACAATAGTGAAATCATTTGTTTGATATAACCATAACTTAAAGATGAATCAAGATAAAATCTTATATCAATCTTATTTTTCTCGCTTTACGTTTTTCACATCGTTATGATTGAGCGTGGAATACTAACATTGACCCCCTAATTACTTTTTATGGAAAAATAGGTTGTTTTATGTTTTTTTTTTCCTGAAATTGATTGCTGTTGCTTCTAATCACCCACTAATCCCACGAATGGCTGCTGCGAAATCGCTAGGAACTGCCATGAAAAGGGTGACTACCTGTGGAAATCGCGTGGTCACTGGTCAGCAAGACAAGTTGACTCAGAGTCCAAACGAGCTTCCGAAAACTCACCTTGCCTAACGAGTTCAAGTTCAACAATGGCGGCCCCGGAACTTATTTACGAATTTGCCCCCCGACCGACATCTTCTAAGAGTCGTGCCCTAATTTGATTTTCTTCGAGCCGCGTGAATGACACGTTTGGAGTTTTATTTAAATCACTGTCAGTAGAAACGTGTGCCCTTTTCACTCGATCCAAATCATCCAAACACTCTGATGTTGTTATGTCTGAATAATCGGGCAACAGTCTATGTCTGAATACTTTCGTGAACGGTCAAATGGAAATAGGGATGAAATTTAAGACAATAAAACGAACACTACACTGATGTTCATGTCGAATCACTAGCTTTGCTCTAGAGCTAAAACAGAAACGGAAACGTTCATTGCTTCAAAAGGAAAATCTTCATCTTCAGACTAAAAATTGGCAGAGCTTTGGCATGAGTCTTCTTTCTGTCTATGTTATTTGGGATCTTCCTCAAAAGGCCATTGCAATTCACGGTGCAATCGCTTCTCTAGCTTCTCCACATTGCCATGGTTTCCTTCCATTTCCATGATCTTAGCAACTTTCACGTCCATTGTGCATCTTGCACTGACCGATCGTTACAATTTGAGTTGATTTTGTGTTGGGTGTGGTTCATATCCCCCTTGTAAGAAGGCAGGCACGGGAGTCTTGCTCTTCTGTGAGTAGGTAGGGGGCTGCAAGGGGGCAGCGTCTCCAGAATGCCAAAAAGATTTTTTAGTCTGAGCTCATATTTAGCTGGTATTTTAGATTTGGGCCCATAAATAGCTATTATTATATATAATCTAATTTCTCTTGCGTTGAGAGTTTATAACGGAGAAATGGGAGATGCTAATTATACCGTAATCATCTTGTATATGTAACTCTAGTTTAAGATGAAGTAGAATAAATCTTGTACCTGAATTTCTCTTTCTCGAGTTTACCATCTATTTCGTTATGTTTATGCGCCTCATCCTAACATTTTACACTATAACTAATCTCGCTCTGCTCGAACACAACTCCTTATGTGGTCGAGGTCGGGTATGACTTGATCCTCTTTATTTCGATCTATTTTGCCTTTTGGCTTACACCTACCGAACAAATCAACAGGTCAAGGTTTGCGATAGCTTCGTGGCCCTGTGTTTCCGTCATCGATGACATATCGGTCGAATGGATAAAGGGTGTCTTCGACGTGTGTCCTGAAAAATATGCCGCGGCCAATAATCTGATTCGCCGGATCTTGAATTTCTTGCTATTTTCCCTCTTAAAATCTCGCTTGTTTCCTGGATTTTCCTTCTTTTTCCCATTCGTGGGAAAGATGCGTTGTCCATGCCAAATTGTTAGCTCATGTTAGGTCAGTGGATTTGAGAATTTAAGGGCACGCACCAGCAGTAGCTATCAATTTATGCTGCGGAAGCAAGAACCCAAACGTGGCAAAGAGATTCACGTGGTTCGGTCCTATCAATTTGCGGTGTAAGGCAGGTTAAGTGGTCCTAGTCCTTCGTATCAGTTATTCGAACGTGAGAAGACCCACCAAGACAGTGCGTGAGACTGATGTATTTGTTCGCATGCGGTGAATTCTGAGCCACGACCATGTGACCAGGCTGCACATGAAAGCTAACTTTTCTTTTCTTCTTCTTCCTCTTCGTCCTGGGTATCGAGAGGATATGCCTGTTCGTCATTGCTTTTGAGATAAGGGTTTTCTCGTTGCATGCATGCAATGTTATCCAGATTTCTCGAAACGCCAAATGGAATGATAGCAAGCTGAAGAATTGCAGGATGAAGAAGTTCAAAATCGATGTTATCATGCCCCCAGAAACCCTAAATTCTTCGAGCCAGAGAGCAATTGCATTGTCGCTGTGGAGTCAAGATAGACTATTTTAATTTTCAATGATCGGTCTTCAATTTAGGATGCTCATAATTGACATCGGACTGAATAATGGAAGGTGCCCATCGTCCAAACATTACGGGAAGATGCTACTCTAAGGCGGTACGATCATTATTTTTGACTCCATAATTTTTCAATTAACGAGTGTTTTATGCAAAAACATGCGGTGATAGCGTGTGTGGATATACAGTTAGAAATAACTATCAATACTGTTAGACTGTCGGGAAAATATTTCTCAATATTATATGGTGCAAGAAGATACAAGGGACAACATCCCAAAAAGACCACACACACTAGACAGGGTCAAAACACCTAGCACATTCTACTCGCTCGCTCCATGAGTTTATGGTGAAAATAGTATGGAAATCGGAAAATTATAGCATACATGGTCAGTATTTCCATAACCAAATCAAGTAAATCTTTCTTTCTTTCTTTCTTTCTTTCTTTTTTGACAAAAGTAGTTACACAAACGAATCGATGAACCTTGCAAATAAGATGACACCACTCTTTGATCTTCGGTACAAGCAATAGACTAATTAAGTTCTTAAACGCTTATATTTAGTTGGCACAAGTACTCCTAAATTTGCGAAATCAATCGGCTACCATGTAGAGCAAGTCTAATTGTCTAGGCGGATGCTAATCTTGCTCTAGTTTCTCAATAGCAAAAGGGAAAGAGATGACCATAGTCTTATGTGATATATAAAGTGTCCAAAGTGTGAGATTTTTGTGACACTACGATCAATTATGTTAAGAACTTAACATGTTATACGAAAGCATGATTTAATCTATTTAACATATTCTCCGTCTTTCTTTCTTTTTTCAATAATTTCATATACCAATATAGGTTGAAGAGGAGGGAATCAAATTGGGTGCAAAGATAGAATATTTCTATAGCCGCCGCCATGAAATAATTCACCATTTGGTCGATCTGTCTGGTTTGAAAAGATATTCGTAATAATAATTCGCGTTGCTGCTGCGTCTTTGCATGAGAGCCGACGCCTCTCCACAGGTTCCGAACCGAAACCATGCGTGGCGACAAGCACGTAGCGTGCGGCAGGTTGTTGTCCCGATCGTGATGTTGGAGAAGCACGGCAAATGCGGCACGTGATCGTCACGTGCTCGTCCATCGCCTTTAGGTGCCTGCATTCGTTCTTCCTCCCCCTCCTCATAAATCTTTTCCGGAATAAACGACTTGACCTGATGGTTATGTGTAGAGTTAGCGGGAGACCATGACCCTTCTCTTGAATGCCATACGTATTGGCGTATGAAAGCAAATGCGTGTATCCGCCTCCTCGACATCGGCATCTGTATTTGTGGGGAATTGAGTAGTATATTGAAAAAGAAGATCCTCCTCTACTTCTAACAAGCGTATTCGCGATCATTCTAAGCTCCATTCGGACTCTGAACATTTGTGCTAACATTTTGCAGTGGTGGTGGAAGGAGCCGAGAGACAAGCCGAGGTTACATTGCTGTGTGACGCTGGAGGCAGTAATGAGACTTAATATCATCATTTATAATCAAGAAAGCCGTACGCTTTGGAAGAAACTTTATATAGTTGGGGAAAACGCGAGTGATGAGGAAGAGATGTAAGCAACTTGATTAGGGTTAATAACGTTTCAAATCGATAGAGTTAGGAAAAGTGAGAATGGAATTTTTTTTTCCTTGAAATGAGGAAATAATTTGAGATTACTATGTTTAATTTTAATTTATGGTGATGAGTAGGAGACCATCTTATGATGGTGACCAGAATCGCTAATTTAGGAGTTGCATGAATACCATTCAATTTCTCAGTTTCTATTTCAAAAAGTCATTTCTGAAATAGAAAATTGTTTGTTTCAGCATATATGTTTTTTTATTTCTGAAATAATTTTTAGTTTTAGAAATAGATTTGCATCTCAAATCTGAAACAAAAATTTTCTGTTCCTCGTTGAAACAGAAATAGTTCTCCTCTTTCCTCAGACGTCGTCCCCCTCTGCCTTCGTTCTCTTTGAAGAGAAATGGGTATTTCGAGCTTCGTCAACATCCAGGTCTCTCTCTCCCTCCAAATCTACGACTCTCCATTCAAGGTCTACTCGATAGGGGACTGATCCTCTCTCGCCTCCTTGTCTCCTCTGCATTTTGTTTTTTCAGCTCACGTTTTGGGTCCGATTTGAGGTATGTAGCGATTTCTAGGGTTTAACGTCTTCAGGAAGTCTTGCTCGCAGAAGGTAATCGCGATTCTAGCGTTTTGGCTCCGATTCAAGATCGACTCGATTGGGGCTTCTCGCTTGAGGCTCGTTTGGGTTCGTCTTTGTCTGATTTGTGCAGAAAAAAGATCCGTCGTTTGGGTGGGTGGACTGATTTGTGCAGGAAAGAGTTATTCGGATTCGCGGAACCGTTCCCGGTGGATCTTCGCAACTGCGATCAAGCCTTCGTACTTTGCTTCCAGTTTTTCGACTTCTTCTTAAGCTGTAAGTTGCGTTTTTCTTCTCTTCCTCTTCGCTCCTCGGCTTCTCATTTTTGCGTGTTTGTTTTGCTGGAAGAGGACTGAATGTGTTTTATACACCGTCGCTCTGTATTGCAAAGTCCATTTGGATTCGGATGGTGATTGTTTAGGAATCTTGTCTTGTAAATTCGGTCCTTGTTTCGTGATTGCGAGGAACTCATCAGTTTCGGGGACTGCATCATCCAAATGCTTGGATGTCCTTTATTATCGTTGCTATCGCCAGACCGGCATTCGAATTACTTTCGGATCACGCCTAGATCATCGGTGATTGTTGGCGTTTGAATTCGAGCATGTTGTTGGGTAGCAGAACTGGCAAGAATTGAACATCTTGTGGCACCTTGTTGGATGTGCTCCGGGGGATTTCGTCATTGTCCCCGTTCTTGGTAAACACATTAGTAAATGTTGAGGGCACGATGACCTTATCTTTGTTGTCTGAACATTTTCTGCGGACCATCTCATAGGATACCCAAAATTATGCCGACAAGAGTTCCTTTTAACTGAATTCTGCTTTCCGAGATTTTTTTTTTTTTTTAAATCTTCTGAAGTTTATGATAAAGTACCGACGCCCGTCCTCCTCTCTTGTTTCTGTTCTGCTTGTGATGATGTGTGAAGCTTTTTAGACCTATTTGTATGGATATGTTTTTTGAAGAAGAGACGGACAAAGCTTCCATTTTCCATCTTGGTAGGTGATTTTGTAAAGAGAAGTTCAACCAGTTACATCATTCTACTTCGTTTGCATCGATACTTCTAAAGCCTGATTTCCAAGGTCATTCTAGACAAATGAAAAACGTTTACCTTCCGCTTTAGATTTCTTGAAATTGTGTTCTTTAACTTTTGTATTTCATCTAGCTCCCTGGTACTCATATATTTCTTTACTAAACGTCAACATCAACACCTTTATCCCCAATTAGTTGGGGTCGACGGTCGATGAACCCCAAAGAATCATCAAAATAAAATCAGAATCAAAGGAGGAAAAAAAGATAAATATGTAAAAATAAATAGGTATATATATATATATATCCCTCTACAATACTAATAACATTACTTCACTCCATTAAATCTTATTTTACTGTTTTCTCCCAAGTAAGTTTCGACCAATTTCTTG
The DNA here is from genome assembly GCA_028455895.1 of Rhodomyrtus tomentosa. Taxonomy (NCBI): domain Eukaryota; kingdom Viridiplantae; phylum Streptophyta; class Magnoliopsida; order Myrtales; family Myrtaceae; genus Rhodomyrtus; species Rhodomyrtus tomentosa. The sequence continues at coordinate 43,516,685 of JAPCWY010000004.1, forward strand.
CTTTTTTCGTCTCATGCTTTCGATAACAAATTTCTGTTCGTACCGGTGCATCTAAGGGTCTTCGGAGAATATGTCCAAACCATCTCAATCTATGCTCTCTCATCTTTTCCGCCACCGATTATACTTCAACTTTTCGTCGAATCTTTTCATTCCTTATCTTGTTCATCCTTGTATGACTACATATTCACCTTAACATCCTCATTTTCGTTACTCTCATTTTATGCTCATGTTTATTTTGTGCTGGTCAACATTCAGCTCCGTATAACATGGCAGGTCTGGCTGTTCTATAAATTTTCTTTTTAACTTAAGAGAAATTTTGCGATCACACAAAAATTTTACGATAACATGATGTCCCACATCTGGCCCACAAGGCCACGAGAGACCTGTCACCCTGTGATATTTTGGGTGGGGTCGACATGAACTAACTACACTAGTTAGATTAGATGTTCGACTGCATGCTGATATTGTTAAAGAAAAAATTGGAAGATTTAGTTTTGATGTATTATGATGTACTAAAAGTGTTTGGATACCAAAAAAGTGAAAAAAAAAAAAGGTACTAGGTAATTGACTTTAATTTCATGCAAAGGTGGAAAAAGTCAACAGAAAAACTATTTAAAATTTTAAATCATACAAAATCTAGGGATGAGAATGCCTTTATTGAGGGAGATGATCAGCCGGGTCTGGGAAAAAAGTACCAAAAAAAAAAATCCTAAACATATTGCATTGATATCAATTTGATACTAAATCTTTTAATTGGACCAATTTCGTCCTAAACATTTTCATATTGACACCAATTCAGTTCATCTGGCTAGTTTATGTCATATATTACTGATGTGGACATCGACCGACGATGACGTGGACACTTTTTATAATTTCAGTATTTTTATTTTTATCGATGGTCGTCATCGGCCATGGCCTAGGCGAGGTCGAGCCCTGACGAGGCTCCCCTCCCAGATCTGGCGAGGCCGACCACCGTTGGTCACTACAAAAAAAAAATGGAAAGGAAAAAAAAGAAAAAAATAAATATTATTAAAAGTTATAAAAAAAATGTCCTCGTCTACATCAATCGTCTCACGTAGGACGATCGATCTCACATCAGTGATTTTCAGCAAAATTTTTTTGGATAGATTGAAGTGATATCAATGTGAAAATATTTATGAATGAGTTAATCAAATAAAAAGATTATGATTAAATTTGATATTTTTTTCCCCGCATGCTCTTGGCCTTTTGATGCTGCGGAGGCCAATAGATGCCAGACCTACGTATGCATCAATTTAAAAGTATAGTCATGGTTTGTCGACCGTCCAATAAAGAGTGATGCAACAGCAACAACAAAAATAAACAATAAAAAAAAAATTAAAGATAAAGACTGATGCAACAAGAGACACCTCGAATTATTCCCGGGAATTTTGTCTGAACGTATTCACGTCCAATTGCTGACGTCTTATAATATATATTGTGAAACCGCCGACCCATAGATAGCAATATCGAAACAATAAGATAAACTTTTTTCGGTTTGGTCATTAATGATTGCGATTTGAGAGTCCCCAAAAGCCAGACGGTTTCGGCGATGTTTTGTCTGCGTGTCTTCGCAATTTGCACGTAACGTCACATACACACACATGCACACACACTTCTTCTTTTTTTATGGTAAGGTCGCATACGAATACACATCCGTAGATATACAGATCGTTTGGTTCGATGCAATGAGATCTTTAGGGTCTGTTTTGGTAACGCACATGTTTCTCTGATTTTTGTTCTTTTATTTTGGAGAACAAATCGATGGCCTGTAAATAAATTTGGAACATAAACAAGAAGTTGGAAAAAAAAAATTCTATATGTCTATTATCGGCAACAGAATTAGAAATACTGCTCTCCTCGGAAAGTCTTGGGAAACCCAAGTTTAAAATTATAATTGACCCGCTTTTATTAGGTATTTAACATAATCCACCCTACTTAAATATTCACTTATGATTTCTCTCATCACTTTGTAATTCGTTTTTGTTAGATATTTCTCACTTTATCAGGAAAAAGAACAAAAAAAAAGCTATAAATATATTTTACATTTATGTCAATTTAGTTCAGATGTAGTCCATTCAGTTAATTTTGATCAGAAATCACTAATATGAACGATGACTATCCTACATGAAATAATCGGCATTGATGTGGGCAATGTTCAAATTTGTTATGTTTGTTTTGTTTTATTTTAATTTTTCTTAATTTTTTTTTTCTGTTCTTTCCTTCCTTTTTTCCTTCAACTTCGGGCTCGGCAAGGTCCCCAGCACCCTCGCCGGACACAAGAGAGGGTGTCATCCTTCATCTGGATCTAGGCTGCAATGCCCTCACTCAAATTAGGCGAGGCTCGCCAACTCGAGTTGTAAAAACAAAAACAAAGTAAAGAAAAAGAAAAATATTGAAAATTGCGACATTTATGTATGTTGGCGTCAATCATGTCACGTAGGATGGCCGGCGTCCATGTCGGCGATTTTCTGCCAACATCGATCGAATAAACTGAACTGAACCGGAAAAAATGCAAAAATTTTAGGATAAAATTGGTCCAATACACACGTTAGCTTCCCGTGTCATTGGGCATTTAATAATCAAATGCCCTGTCACCTCCTCTCCTCGTCTTTCAACCCAAAAAATGCAACGCGTGTTGCGGCAAAGACACGGAGGCTTCTTCTGAAACCGACCCCGTTAACTTATTTCTCTCTCTCTCTCTCTCTCTCGACAATCCTGAGGTCGAGAAGTGATCACTGATCAGGACATTGCAAAGACAAAGGTCTTTAAAGACGAGGTTTTGGTCGGAGTAAAGAGTTCGGATTTGTTTAGGGTTCATTGAAGGATAAGCTATCGATTTCTGGCCAGGAAATTTAATGAGAAGAAGAGAAGATAAGCTATCGATTTTCTCATCCATTCATTTCAAGACTCTCCGCTCGCCCCCACGTCTCCCGCCCTCCTGATTGATCACAACGTATACTTACCAGTCCAATGGCCCTCGTGAGAGATCGACATCAGAACGCCGCGTTCAACGGTGGTTTTCGATACCCACCTTCTTGTCGGCTCCGAAACGTACTCGGACTCGACGCGGAGCTGCATGCGATCGCCACGTCGGGGAGCGAGTGGCCCTTAGATGTTGCTTTTCTTTTCTTTTCTTTTCTTTTTTTCGCGCGGCAGTTATCGATCCATCATTGTAGTTGGTCAGCGCTTTGCCGCGTAGGATGATCCGAATCGATTTAGGACCATGGAACTGATTTCGATCTCTGAACATCGATCCTGTGGAGGTATAGCAATTTTGAACGGCCTTAAGGAGAGGCTCCGCCACGGATGGACAAGGCTCCGCCACGAGAAAAAGATAGCTGGAACTCACAATCCGTAAGTTTGGGGAAGTGAAGGTCACAAAATTATGTGGCCTTGCTTGAGGGTCCATATGGAGGATCTCATCACTTTCACCCATTCTCGTACCATTTTTTTTTTCTTACGGCGCTATTTTTATCCCCCATTTCAGCAACGACGCTCCCTTTTTCAGTCAATTTACCGAAATGCCCTCCTCTCTCTTCAAATTAGTATGTCTTTTTTTCAAAAAAAAAAAATCAGGCTAATCCAAAATACTGTCTCTCATTAAATTCACGATTACGCCCATCAAGATATCAATTTACCATATCTTATTACCATTGTGGCTAGAGAGAGATCTTTACTAATCCAATCAACTGGTTTTTCTAAGGCTAAGACCGTGAGTCAATCCAAAAGTGGCTGGAAATTCTAATTTGAAGCCCATGATGGAAAGATTGGGTTCCAACCCACTGGGCCTCATGAAGCTCTCAGTCCATGAGATTGGAGGACCACAGGACTAGGAGCCACCTTAAAAGACTAGATTATTCACCCTGCATTTCCTAAGAGATGAAGCCACTCATCAAATGCCTAGAACAGTTCTCTACATTTTCGGTTGTCCGAGCAATTTGCTACATTCCGCCATATGGGTCTGAATTTTCCTGCTCCATTTTCATGTGAAGAATGTTGGCATAGGTACCTCATCTAGTTACAAATTAGTTCTCTGAATGACAGTTTTGACTTCGGTAAAGAACAGATTGCCTGCCCAAAGGGCAATTGTAACCAAGTCATTTTGATACCGACCAAAACAAGTATTAACCAGGCTTCAGTGGTTGCCTATCCAGGATCAGATTATCAGCTGCATCCGCCGATGGGTATCGCGCTTCATGAAATGGCCTGAGTTATAGGCATCCATTAGCTCGTGAGCATATTCAGGAAGTGTTTACGCCTTGTGCAGATCAGCCGTGAGTCCAGGGGGTTTAATGTGAGATGGATTGGAGCAGTAACCAATCACATGAAACTTGTAACTGCACATCAACTAATCTAGGACTAGGATGCCTTCCTATCCTCTCTGTTCTACCACAGATGGTTTCTACGTCTGCGTCATCGCTCCTACAAATCCGCTCTTGACGAACTCAGCTCCCTCTACAATCTCCCTCTGAGCCAGCACTGGCAGCCTGCTCAAAATATCTGAAGGCAATACATACGAAGAACACTGCACATGAAAATAAACTATTGTCAGCGCCTCGAGAACAAAATAGAAGGCTATTGAGATCAAGAGGAAAACCAGTTTTACCTCCCCAAGCTCTTCCAATAATAGAAGAAAAGCTCCAAAAGATTAAAAATGCAGCAGCAGCTATGGCTTTTTTGTGAGAGCACACGCCCCAAGAATCTTGAAACGATTTAATCCAAAATTTGCCTGTACAATCCACATTGGATCTGATTAGATGTTAGAATTGAATTGCGAAATGTCATAATGTCTCATGCAAATTCTCCTGTCATGCGAGAAAATTGTCTCTAGGATGCAAAATGGCCAAAACTGTGAGATTTAGCGTTTTCTAAAAAATGCTTCTAAAGCCTCATGACATCACACTGAAGATGACATAAAACATTGTAAAGGAGCTGGTTCGAAAAGATACTGAGAGTTCTGTCCAGCTCTCTCTAATTGTAGCCTAAGCCTAATCAAGATCTCAATAAAAAGGTACAGATAATTGAGATCCAATCGGTACCAAAGGACATAAATCACAGTACAATAAAGGATGATGAAGTAGCAATTACAGGTAAATTCAAATTTCAAATATTAATGAAAGTCCAAGAGAAGTACTAAACTTCCTTCTTGCAACTGGTTGCAACACTCCAAGATCCACTCTCAATGATCACCTCAAGTATTCCTTTTCGGCTGGAGCCCATGTGAATTGGCTAGGCTGTCACGGAAGCATGGCATTGGTGCCATTTGTGATGACCAAGCTTGCTCCACATGGGCCAAGATGCCGAAAGAGTGCTCGATGTGGTTATCGTTTGGAGAAAAATCTTATTTTGGGGAGTCGCATTGATGCAGCTTGTGGATATGTATCATTAATAAGCAACGCATGCAGAGCATGAAAGCTCGCTGCAGCCAAATTACAGATTACCTTGTGCAGTCAAATGCCGGGAATATGTAAAGCAGAGTTTTGGTACAATGAAAGCTCCAAAAAATCCTGCAGGAATGAACAATGCAAAGTGTAAGTAAGATGCAGTAATTTGCATGAACATTTCAAAGTTTTTTCTTCCATTTGGCTGCATCTCAGATAAAGAGAACAAGCAAATGCCGAGCAAATGCTTTGAAGTTCTTATCGAGTCTTTTGAGTGTGAATACTACACTGTGTGACGTTCCTTAACTCCCCCATTCCTTTGAAAGGTAGCCAAAGGCCAACTTGATGGCTGAGGAAAATCTCTACTAATGTAGTTCCAACTTTCCATTATGAGATGGGTGACCGCTGTGTACTAGCAGTACAAAAAAAAAACATTCTTTTCGCAGGCAGTTCGAATCAATAACATGGGCTAAATTTAACCATAAGTTCTGCAACTAGACACTTGTTAGCTGTATACACTACAACAGAGCCTGTGAAGATCCTTCTTAATATCGGTAGCGTTGTATCAAATCCTGAAATCCTCTTACTAAAAAATTTAATGCAAACTTACCAAGTTTGACCATCATCCCTACAGTCATGTAGCTTCCGCATTTGGCCACAACAAAAAGCAGGACTGCCAACTGCAATTTTCGCCACTCATTAGATTCTGCACTTAACAGAAGCCATTGGTTAATAAGCAAAATCACCTCACCTTCATAGTAGTCAATGGGTCTCCAGAGAGAACAGCTCGGAACATAAACAAAAATTCGTTGAACCAAGGAAGCACCAACTTCACCAACTGCATTGCCTCTTCTTCTTTACACTCGCATCTCATAGCGGCTATGTCCACGTAACCCCTGAAAGCAAACAGATCCGACACCAGCACTAATTTAGGAGAACAAAGAATTTGGCGACATCATCTTTAGCATTACTACTGTAACTGTGTTTACCTGCTAGTGAGTGATCTGTACAGAAAAATTGCAGCAAGAATGACGAGACTCAGATAAGAAACCAGAGAAATGAAGCTGGAGAAGGAAAAAAGAAACAAGATCTCAAGCTCAATTCGCATCTGAAACAGAGCAACAACCAAAATAAGCCGACATCACATCTTTTACCTGTAATGGAGATGCTTAGCATAGGAGGATGATATTATGAGCATTGTTCCAATTGCAAAGGCTAAGGCTGACTTATATGCATATTTCCACATCACCAAGTCCACTGAAAAAAAAACAATAACACAAATTTTTTTTGCCTAAATTAAGTAACAGGGTCCCCAGAAAATGTAGTTCAGAGAGGACCCAGAAAGCAGAAATTACCCAAAATTTGCCATCCCTCCTGTGTCTCACTGGAACGTCCTTTTTCATCCGATGCTGTAACAAAGAACAAAAACTGTGATAGGACACAGATAAAAGTGTCAAATAACTCGTAGAACTACAACATGTGAATGCAGAACTTACACAAATTCTGCTTGGCATAACGTTGATGGATTATAGAGGATTTCAGGATAGCAGGAGGCTCTTCAGTTGCACCCAGAGATATGGGCTTACTTGGAGGAGTGTAAGCAGTATTTCTATGCACTCCATTACGGTTCAACATAGAAGAAGGCCGTTTCCCAGCATCAAAACAAGTGGGTTTGTGCTTTTCACTGAAATGATAATCTACTCTCTCTCCACTTGCCACTTTGTTGGATTTCTGCTCTAATGTGTGAATATTCTTGATGTCAAAGCTGTGTTTTTCAAACTCAGTCTCAGCTTTCTCATCAACGCAATGACCCTCCAATCCCTCATCCTCGAAAAATTCTTCCTCCCCATCATCATTATCATGATTGCCATGAAGGTCATGATCATTCACTAGTGCCTTTGGAGCAGGCTTGACCTGACCCACAGCGCGCATAGTGCTTGAAATGATTCTCTCTTGACAAACCCCAACCTCCCTGCAGTTTTCCTCGGATCCCTCATAACCAGATTGACATAAATCCTGGAAAGGCTCCAAATTTTTCTTCCTCAGTTCAGCTGAAACAACCTTTTCAGCACCAAGAATGGATTCACTCACCTCCTTTGCCCCAGGCCCTGATTTTCTCTCCTGAGAAATTCCAAGCTCTCTCTTTTCCTTCACACCCAGAATTGGGCTCTTCTTTTTCTTGATTCCGTCACCCGAAACACTCATTTCCTTGACCTGCTCATCAAAACTCTTGCTCGACTCATCGACGCCTCCAGCAATCTGAATTGGGCCATCATTGCTCTCTGATTTCCATGTCCTTCTCTTCCCCACAGCTTCACTTTTTCTCAATGTGGCTGAACTAGGGATGGTGGGCACATCACCAGTAGTGTCATTATCATCATCTTCGAACACACCAAAGACTCTGATCCCACCTTTCACTTCATCTAACCTCATCCTCCTCTCCCAAACTGATCCGGCCACCACCCCATTTCTCACTCCACTCCTTCTCTTTCTCGTATCCATCACTACCCGTACGACTCCCTATCTCAATCCTCGCGATTCTGCACAATAAACCGATAAAAATGCTTCCTTTTTGCTTCCTCTGTGTTTCTGTTTCTTGGTGAGAAAATGAGCATATTTCAGCGGGAGCAAGGCAACAAGAGGGTTTCGGTGTGATCTGATACGACTCGTGTACCAAAAAGATATCTGGGGAAGCGCGTCAAACGAGGCAATCAGAATTCAGAAGTCCATCATCATTCACATGCCATTTTTATGGTGTGTATGTGTGCGTGAGAGAGAGAGAGAGAGAGAGAAGGGGCTTTTGCTTGCTCGGCCTCTATTTTCGTGTAGGTGTGAGAGACAGCCAAAAAAGGAAGAAGCAAGGGAGAAGAAAAGAAAAACAAAAGGGAAATGTGGGTACAAGCGCGTCGGTGGCGATTGACCAGAAGCCATGTAAGGAAGGAAGCTGCCAAGAAGCTAAATGGCATGGTAGATCTTCTTCTGGAGATTCCCCAGAAAGCGTTTTCTGTAAAGGAAGAAAACAGAGAAGGAAGAGGACAAATATTAAATGAGGAAGAGAAATTGACCACCCCGACCCCGCTGTCCAAAGTGGAAAGTTTCTAATGCATCATCAGATCGAGGTAACATTTTTGGTCCCATTTGGCCTACTAAATCAATCGACACTGATTACTGTTTCTTCTTTTACTTTTTTTCTTTTCTTTTGGTCAAACTTCTTTTACTTTTCTAAGTTCCTTTCGTTTTTCTCCGGCTTGATTTTGGCTCTTTTGTTTAATTAGACGATGAAAAATTCTCAAGGAACCTTTGCCCAAAAAAAAAAAAATTTCTCGAGGAACACTTCCTAATGATTTCTTTTTTCAAATACTACAATAGATGATTTACCAAGTGATTTGTTTAAGGATTGTGGAAATGTGGCATGCGAGTCAATTTATGATTGCTTACGTTGATGACAAAAAATAAATAATAATGAGGATGTAAGCCTCACCGATCGGTGGTATACTAAAATTGATATACAAAATTGGTGCACTAATTAATAGGCGGACTAAAGGACCGGGTGCATTTACTTTGCAAAAGATAATTAATTGAGAAAATATTTTTCAAAAAAATTACCGGTTACAAAATTGGATGAACTAAAAAAAAAATCGCCATCCACGAAAATATTTGGATATCAAACTACCATCGATTATGAAATAATTTTCATAAACTAATTATTTCAATATATAAATCATCCATCTTCCGCAAATTTACCATTACTTGATGTGCATCCAACTGCACATCTAGTAATTCCCGAACAATCCCGTGAATCTAACTTGCCTAACCTTTCTTTAATTAAGCACAAAAAGTGGGAATCAATCTAGTCCACATGAGCTACATAAAAAATAATGATAACAACGATGATGATGATGATGATGGGGCAAAACAAAGAGAATTGTCCTGCTATGAAACCAAAGTGAGGAAAGACCTTGCAATGGTTGAGATTTGAGTTCTTAACCACCTTTGACAACACCTAATTAATCAAGCTGGGGTAGTCCAATGAAACTGATAAGTTGTATCATTTTATGAATTAAAGATTCTTTTTTTGCTTTTTAATAGCTCCTCTCCACGTCATGCCAATGCAGAGAGGGTGGGTGGGCACTTGTTCTTTCATCTGGAAAGCAACATATTTGCAAAATCATATCGTGGCCCAATAGCATGATTGCTTAATGGTAGGTTCCAACCAACATCAAATTCCAAATGCTGATTTTTTTTCTTTTTTCTTTTTTTTTTTTTTGCCTTTTTCCATATGGTAATGGCAGGCAGATGCCATAGCTGAAAAGTAAGTATTATGAGGTTAGCATCTTACTTTAGTTTCATATTATGTATTAACCCTTTTTTTTCCCTTGTCCATGCTGGTGATAATCATGGCACTGTACAAGAACAATGGCCAACACAAAGATCTAGCTAGAGCAAAAGGGTGAGAAGAAGAAAAACTCACAGTGCCTCGTTCAAGGATGAGACAAAATTTCATGGTAAATTTTTAAATAAAGGCCTGAAGTGGCTTTGTTTTCTTAATTGAGGACCCAAAGTTAACATTGTTTTAAATAAGGACCTGAAGTTTTTTTGTTTTTTTCAAAGAAGGGCCTGACCGAAGGGCGTTTTCGTCATTTTGCTTTATTGTATTTTTTCCCTCTTTTCCTGTTTTTCTCTTTTCCTTTTCTTTTTATTTTTTATTTTTTATTGTTTTCCTCCATCCCCTCCTGAACCCAACGTGTTCTGCAACTATGTGTTGGGAAATTTCATCAGAAATGGGATAAATAATGGAATCAGACTTTGAGGCATATAATCACTCTCTTTAAGGACTTATTTGTTCCACCGGCAAATATACTCCAGGATACCACAAAGTCTCAATGAGAATAGCAGATAACAATTCTAATATTTATCTAGAATCTCTCTAGGAAACAACTGGAAACAAAGTCTATATTTCTCTTGTATTCAAAAAACGAAAATTAAGAGAATAAGTAAAGATGATTATGAAAATGAACAAAACGCTTGAATACATAATGAGAACGAACACACCTTTTCATGTCCGAAAAGTAGTTAATTCTCATGCGACTCTTCGTGTCCAAACACTTTATTTAATCATACATTTTCATGTATGAATTGGTAGTTATTTTCGAAGAAACACAAACATTCAAAAGGTTGTAAGAGTGCCTTCGAAAATAACCGATAATTGAATAGGTGCAACCTTTCAAAGTTTGTCATAATCCTTCGTGAACAGTCGCACTGTTTCACTAAAAAATAACTGTAATTATTGATTTGTGCCAAATTTAGTCCACGTGTGCACTCACATCTTTTCGATATGGGATAAGGCATCTCTTAGTTTGTTTTTACAAACAAACCCCCAACAATCCCCCACTCTGTTTGTAAAAATAAAATTACAAACAAAAAATTCTTATGAAAATTACGGCCAATATTTGCATGAAATTAATATGCATATGTAAAGGTCTCTTTCGAGTTAAACCTTTATTTAGTGCAAGTATCTCAAAACTCTATCAAAGTTACAAGTCGCTTAACTTTAAAATTGTTACTCTATGTAATATAATCTGACATATCGCACATATACTAACATCTTATTTTAGCGAGAAGTTCATATTTACTCGGCACTATTATGGCCTTGTGCTTGTACATGTTCAATGAGCTCTCTAGAAAACAACCCTAACTTTCGTAAGAAGCGGCACCACTTCTAAACCATATATGTGAAGTATTTTCACGTGCTTCTGTTACTAATGAACATGCTATTAAAACGTATAATACTTTATTAAGAGAATAACTCGGCATCTAAATGTAACAGACGATACTGGCTTATCATGTTCGAACTAATGTCATCATCAAATAATCACTATTAGTAACTTATTTTTACCCATCAAACCTCAAAACTAGTGATGTGCTAGTACCAGGTCAGGTTACCATCACTGGCGATTTTAATTAAAGGGTTTCTGCCCATTTCCTTTTATGTCACATTTACCACATCTCTTGATAAAGTCTTTGTAAAGAGATCAGCCAGATTCTTACTTGACCTCACCTAGATAATTGTTATGGTACCATTTTAATTAGGGGTGATCGGTTCCCGGTCCGGTTCCCCTCAAGAATCGAGAATCAGACCCATGATGTCGGTTTTCAATTTTTCGAAATCGAGAACCGGACCACTGGTCCGGTCTGGTTCCCGGGCGGTTCCATCTGCTCACCCACTCCTGCACCTACTTCATTTGTCGAAGTCTTATCCATGATTGTGGTAAACGAAAAGCATCTGAGGGAACTCATGAACTAGGTGTGGCCATTCTCGGGTCGGTCAGCAAAGAGCTGGTCCTTGAGTGGGAGGAAGGTGACCGCATAGCGGAGCTTCTCAGCCATGGCCTCAAGCTTATGAGCTGTGGTGGTGATAGGAACAACGACGGAGTGGTTTCGAGGGTGGCTCACTTTTAGTTCAACCTGATAGTTGTTATCCTATCTTCGATAGTCTGCAACTGTCCAGCGTTCACCGAGACCTCCTTTTCACGCTCTTCTCTAGAGTTTTCTTATGTTTTACTGCTCCTTCTTGAAGTATTAAAATTACTTGAATTACGAACAGCAATTGGATGAAGCTCATCTAGTAAAATGATGCGGTTGACTTCTTGTACCTCATTATGGGTACAATACCGATTGCTAGAAAGTGGACAAAATGGAATTGTTCAGAATTAGGGATCCCTTTTATGTACTGCCAAGTGTGCACGAAAGAGTTTGAGATGGGCAGCGAAGCAAGGGAGATGCCGTGCAAGCACTTTTATCATTCGGATTGCATCGTCCCGTGCCTACACATCCACATGTCCCGTATGCTATTACCAACTCCGCCAATCTTATGGAGACGAATTTCCTAACGATGGTGACAAACTATCTAATGTCGAGCAAGGTACATGCTGGATGAACACGTGGTGGAGTGACTTTTAAAAAAAAAAGATCGGTCCGGGCGGTCCAGTCCGGTCCTAGAACCCTAGAACCAGGAACCGGACCGCTCCCTCTAAAGTTGGGAACCGGACCACCGATCTCGGTCCAGTCCGGGCGGTCCTGGTTCGGGAAGCTCGATTTGCTCACCCCTAATTTTAATAAATTGTCTCACACATTTATGTAAATTTTCTCATTTAAATCTCCATTTAAGAAAGCAGTCTTAACATATGTTGAACACAAAAATTATAAATGGATGTTATGCTACGAACATATTAAAAAAATTCTAAGATATTGATGTACCCTGCGAATGCCTTATAGAATTGTATAGAACTCAAAACCTGGCATGGCAAACTGACTTGCAAAATGCCTCTACACGAGTTTGAAATTCAACAATCTCCTTATAGCTTTGAAGACCCTTCAAAAAAGCCTTTTGTAGCTTGACGTGTATCCTCTGAATTCTGTTGGCAATTTGGGGGACTTTGAGAAGATGGTCACCAATTATCTCAAAATCACCATCCAGACAACCTCTTCTTGTCTTAGCATGAGTAGGAATCCTTATTCCAACGTGGTCAATGGTGCCATTCTCATCACAAACCGATATTTCTTTATAGGGAAAACTCTCGAAATAAAAATTTCTGCCTCAGAAACTTTCCTTCTATCAGACACATAGCACCTGTGGCTAATCTTACCACTTGATGGTGTATACAACCCCATTATCCGATCCCCAGAAAGTCAAAGTCCCGTGTAAGCCGCAAAATTTGCAGAACTACAAGAGTATGGTTGTGCATTCACCATGAATCACCATGGGAATGTAGAACAAAATATAGGGTACGTTTGTTTTGGGGAAAGTATTTTCAAAGAAAGTGTTTTCTGGACTTTCGTCCGTTTGGTTCACAAAAAATGATTTGGTCAACGGAAAGTAATTTACAGTCAACAAATAATTTATTCATTCAAATAGGAAAGTGAATATTTCGATAAAATTTTGATGCCATTAATCTACTGCTACTCAATTAATTCAGCAATCGTTACATAAAATTTATAACGGTTTAAGTTGGAAAAAATTAAAACAAAAGGAAAGAATGATCTTGTCACAGGATCCACTTTCGATCATGCATCATGTACGCAGATTGTGCACTCGCGCCCAAGTTAATAATGTAAATGAAGGTCTTAGAATGTTGTTTGTACAAAAAGTTAGCCTTGAGACTGAAGTATGGTTCGATTGAGCAGTTAGAACCCAAAACTGGCGTCAATCTCATCATTTGTCGTCTGGAAATGACCGCACGTTGTCAATTGCAATGACACCTCCTCCATCTCTCTCGATATATCATTCACTTGCTCTTCTATGCGCAGGAAATGTTCTGATATCACTCGGTTTAGTGATGATTCAGGTATAAAAAGGTGAAAAAACTTTCTAAATTTGAGTCTCTCATTTTTTTTTTGAAAACTGAGCTGAGGCCGATCCCGAGGACCGAGGCCAGGGCTTGGGACCGGCGACCAAGACCGGGGCTGGGATTGGGGATCGGGACCGGGGCCATAGTTGAGGACCGAGGATCAGGGTCGAGACAGGGACCGGGTTAAGGGCCTTGACCTGCTATCGGGGCCGGGATCGGCGATCGGGGCAAGGGCCGAGGTCAGTGACCAGGGCTAGCGACCGGCGCCGACGATAGGGGCAGGGGCTGGCAACCGGGACCGGGAATGGGATAGGGGCCGAGAATTGGTGCCGGGGCCAGGGATCGACTATGGGGACTAGGGATCGATGACGAGGACCGGGATCGAGACTAGGCCTATGCCGAGGCCAGGGATCGGGATTGGGATCAAGATCGGGGTTGGGTTGGGCCAGGATCTGCTACCGGGGCCAACGACCGGGCCGGGACAGGAGACCGGACACAGCGACCTGGGGCCGTCGACCAGGATCGGGACCGGGATTGGGGTCGGGGCTAGCGATCGAGATCAGGGTCGGCGTTGGGCTCGAAAATTGAGACCGGGACCAGGACCGGGATCGGGAGCGGGGCCGAGGACTGGCAATCGAGGCCGAGGGCCGGGGATTGGGATGGGGACCGAGGCCGGGTCGAGGACCGAGACCGGTATTGGGGCCGATGTCGTGGCCGAGGACCGGGACTGGGGCTAGCGACCCGAGTCGTGGACTGGGATCGGGATCAGGTTAGGGACTGGGGCTAGGGCTGGGGATCGGGATCGGGATCGGGATTGGGCCAGGGACTAGGATCGGGATTGGGGGCCGAGGCTAGCGACTAGGGCCGAGGCCTAGAACCAGGATTGAGATCGAGAATCGGGATTAGGGCCAGGACCAGCAACTGGGGTCGTTTCGTGTTAGCTCTCTCAATCCTCTGTCTCTCCTCAGTATCGAGAACAGTCCCATTAATGAGATTGAAATCATTTTCCAAATGAGAACCAAATACCGAAAAATATTTTCGGTAACATATTACCAATCAAAGAAAAACAAATCGTTTTCCGAGAAAACGAATTCCTGAAAATAAATTTCCTTGAAACAAACACACCCACAGAGAAAACAACTTTTCGGCAACATGCTCAGTAAGTAAGAGAGACACATATAATCGTGTCTAACAGTTACCGGCTTAATCTGCATCTTACGCACATCATCAAAATGTCTCCAGATTGGGCAATCATAGATAGTATTCTAATTACCTCTAAGAAAATTATTAAACGCAACATGTGTGTTCGGCAAGGAAAGTGAAGTGAAGTGCAATGAACTCTGAACTCAAAATCCGATGCGTACGAAATTGATTCCTCTAAGAAACATTCCCATTTGGCTAATTGACAAAGCCACGATCTACGAAAGCCATCATCGATCAGAATCAAAGTAAGCAATTGGATTTCGAGTGCAACTACTTTCACTGTCCTGCAACGAGACGAACAACACAACTGACCGTACATGCGTCGGCTCCTTGTCCTTGTGGAAGTACTCGTTCAAATGCTCCAATGTCGCAAATGCCCTCGCGTACGATCCCGAAGCCTGCAACGCATGAGTCCGTCTAGAGAGTCCGGATCACGATATCCGGTAAACCCCGATTCTCGGGCAGATTTCACTTCCTTAAATTTACAATTAAAGCTTGTAAATTCTAACCTTTTTCAATTGCTATGGATTTGATTGTCCTCTTTCAATGGCAAGCATTGCCCCGGTCATGTAAAATTGCCGCAAGATATCAACCGATGGAAGACCATGTCCACTTCATCCACATTCCGTGCAAGGCCTTATCGTCATTTTCACTCGTTGGTACTATTGGACCATCAAAGTTAAAACCTTCCCTTGGACAACACACTTTTCGGTCTCCATGGACAAACTCAGTCAACAATGACCGAAACCCTTATGACTCTAAAAAGACCATCAGCAAATTCATCTCTAAAGTATCCGTGGACGAAGCAGGAAGATTTTGAATATGGGATATCAATGAATAACGCCAACTAACTATCAATTGTATAGGACGAGGTTGTTGCCGAACTCATCCTTATAGATGTACAAACTCCGCCCAGATTTTTTTAACTCCATTGTTGCAAAATAAATCCTTAAAATTGTGGAGAAATTTTGGTCGGAAATGGGATGAATAATGGAATCATACTTTGAGACGGGTTTTTTCATGATTTATTTGCCCCACAACGCTGTTAATGGTTTCCGACAAATATACTTCAGGATACAATAAAGTCTCGATCGAGAATAGCAGATAGCAATTTTGATATTTCTCCAAAACCTCTCTATGAAATAATTGAAAATAAATGATGTATTTCTCTTGTGTTCAAAGAACGAAAATTGAGAGAAGAAGCGAAGATGCTTCTGAAAATGAACAGAATGCTTGAATACATAATGAGAACAAATACACATTTCCGCGCCCGAAAAGTATTTAATTCTCATGCAACTCTTCGAGTCCAAATAATTTATTTTATATTTTTTCATGTATGAATCGATAGTTATTTTCGAATACATATAAACATTTGAAAAGTTGTAAGAGTGATTTAGAAAATAATCGATAATTGAATAGGTACAACCTTTTAAAGGGTGTTAGAATTTTTCGTAAACATTCACACTATTGCACTAAAAAATAATTATTATTATTAATTTGTGTCAAATTTAGTTCATGTGTGCGTTCACATATTTTCGACATGGGACGATACACCTCTTAATTTATTTTTACAAATAAACCACCGGCACCGTGGACACATTCGTCTTCTTCCTTTGCCTTGACGTCAACAACATCCCCGATCCCAGCCTCCATCACCAAGTCGGGTGCGCTTCAAATTCTCACTCTGAACCACAACCAGATTGGAAGAACCATACTAAGTGACATAGGGGAGCTTTCTGAACTTGAGGAATCGGACTTGTCGTACAATGCCATCAATGGAAGCTTGCCCTCCAGCCTCATCAACGTATCGTCTCTTGCGGTGCTGGCTTAGGGGGATATCGCCTTGACAGCGGAATTCCGAAGAATTTGAGCGAGTTGCGGCACCTTTCTGAGATTAATTTGAAGAACAACCACTTCAAGGGTGCAATACCTTCGAGCATCAGTAACATCTCTAGCATTGTCCGGCCCGATCTCTCTGAGAATAACTTCACCGGCCAAATCCCGGTTTCGCTGGCCAAGGGGAGAAGCTTCTTTTGTTCGTTTACTTGCCCATGGAAACCCTCCCAAATGTCTGAGGAGATCTTCCAGAAATGGCTGCGAGGCCGCTGAGCAGACGGGCCTCCTCTGCATTGAAGGTCATGCGGCCACTTCCATTATCGCCGGTGCTGCCCTCGTCGGCCTCGAGGACCAGATCCGCCTCAGGACCGGCGACCCCCGTCGCGACTTCTTTGACGTCATTGCCGGGACCGGCGTCGGGGGCATACTCGCCGCAATGCTCGCGGCCGAAGACGGGTTCGGCCGCCCACTGTACTCTGACAGGAAGTCTGTCAAAGGTTTGCAGGGGGTTGATGAAGATGAAGGTGACCAGATTGCAGAACACGTTGGGTTGGGGAGAGGATAGGCGGAGGGAAAAA
The DNA here is from genome assembly GCA_028455895.1 of Rhodomyrtus tomentosa. Lineage (NCBI taxonomy): Eukaryota > Viridiplantae > Streptophyta > Magnoliopsida > Myrtales > Myrtaceae > Rhodomyrtus > Rhodomyrtus tomentosa. The sequence continues at coordinate 43,534,052 of JAPCWY010000004.1, forward strand.
TAAAAAAGGAAAAGAGAAAAAAAAATTCAATAAAGCAAAATGACGAAAACACCCTTCAGTCAGGTTCTTATTTGAAACAAAAAAATAATAATTCAAACTCTTATTTAAAACAATTTTAACTTCAGACCCTTAATTGAGAAAATAAAGTCATTTCAAACTTTTATTTGAAATTTTCTCTAATTTCATAAATTATAGTCTTTACGAGATGAAAGCTACACGAGTAATTGCTGGTTTTCTTATGTGTCATTCAGTTGAAATACTCGAATATTTAACGAGAAAACAACCTTTTAACTCTTTGAATGTGCACGTCAATGTGAGGTTGGAACCTTGACTTTTAAGTCCATATTACAATATTGCTACGTTTGGCAGTCAAAATAAAAGGCAAGATATGATAAAATTTATCATATCTTGTATTTGGTTCCTACTCAGGATAGTATATAAAGAGATATAGTTTGGATATAATTATCCTATGGGGAGGTAGGATAAAGTTGGATAGGATTTATTTTGTTTACAGTATAAAAATTATTTTTCTGAATAACAAACTTCTTATATAATAAAATTAAAATAGTAATTATTTTTAAATAAATTTGAATTCTAAAGTTAGAAATAAAAATTATAATATTCTAAAGTTAAAATTTTTTTATTTTTATTTTTATTTTTTATAAATCATATTTATAATTTGATTTCTTTCTTCATTATAATATATAGTTTGTATATGTACATGCACACTTAGTATCTATATCATTAAATATTTTAAGTATAATAGTAAAATTCATTATTTAATGAAAAATTCTATTAAGAAATGATGGAAGGGAGTCAAAATAATAATAAAATATTTATAATTAAAAAATAATAAAAATGAAGTAGAAGAAACTAGATTTTAAGTAAATAAATTCAAACTTGAAAATGATTTCTCTAATTCTTGAAGAAAATGAGTAATGAAATTTATTTAAAAAAAATAGCATATTTGTCTCCGTCTCTCTAACTCTAGTTCATGTGGAAGTTTCATATTGCTTTGTAACTTTATAGTTTATTATAAAAATTTACGAAAATAGCGAAATAATTGAAACTTACTCACTTCTTAGCTTTCTTGTTCACATAAAAAATTTAAGAAAAGCAGAAAGATAGTCAAATCTCTTTCTCCTCCTTAATCTTGTGTTTCATATCGAGGTTTAAAGAATGTTGCGAAAAAGACAAAATTTTTCAGAAAATTTGAATGTTTATATTTTCTTTTTTTTACTAGATTCAGCAGTGAATTGCAAAAAATTCTTATATTTTTTTTTGTGCTTTTTCAAATTCATTTTACATTGATATATCGTATATACTAAACAATTAATATGATATGATATGAACATATCCAGCTCTATTACTGCGATTCACCAAATATATGATAAGATATGACAAAATCCATAGATTTCATATACTATCCTATCATATACAATCTTATCCTGACTAAAAATTCGGGTGACCAAACACAACCTATACGTTTTCACTTCACATAATTAAATTGATGAGATCCTACAAGAGGAAATATGAGCGAAGGGTTTGAAATTTTCACCCAAAAAAATGTGGGAGAAAAAAAACCTCAAATTATTCTAACGAAGGCACTTACATGACTACTCCTAGATTGGAAAATTTTCTCACCCTTGTTGCAAACACTGCTTGTTCATTCATTCTTGCTGAAACCCTAATGTGGAGCTCGCTCTGGTCTGCGAGGTTGAACGACCACGGCTCAATTTTGTTCCTTTCTTTTTTCCTATATAGAGAATATCTTATCCGGATATATCCTACTTTCGAGGTGGAATATTTTTGTTCGGATTATATTTGTGTTATTTCTGGACATATTCGGATCTTGCATTACCCAAATTCCAGAGGATGTAAATGTAAGTTATCATATCCGGAGTTATGTCCGGTCTATCCTACGTAGCCAAGAGGCACGCAAAACGTTTTGAGAAAATGGATTGGGCAGGCTTCCCCTTTAGCCCCGAATAGCCCATTGGACCTGGAAAGCAAACCTTTTGTCAAGGCCATGCTTTGAGATCGAGCTCGGCCCATTCTCTTGCTGGTTTTTACCCGCCGATTTTCTGTCCCCTTTTATTTTGCATGGCTTGTCGCCCTCTGTCAATTATTGTCTCTCATGCTCAGATCATCTGCAATTATGCATACCTCGCGTGGGGCAGCGTTTCATTCTCCCCTGATCACGCTTCCAACGTAGTTAGACGAGGTCGTCGGTAGAAGGTTGGTGCTTGAAGCTTTCTTTACTCGATTTGGCGTTTGTTGGGACCTTCAAATAGTGATTGTCCTATCTAAGTCCCAATTCCTGGTCGCATTTGTGGCCTCGAGCACTCAAGCCCTGCCGCACCACCTCGAAGTTTCAAGTTCTGTTGGTCTAGTTCGGTGCATCAGTGAGTGCAAATTAAGTTCTTGTTGTCTCACTCTTGCAGCCCAGTACATCAATGTAGTACAAGTCGAGCTGAGGATTGTTGACATGAGTAAAAAGATCTAAGTTTTGAGATGTGGACATATGTTTCTGCAAGTGCTCTAGTATTGAGTCTTGGACGCTCGTGTGGACAATGCAATGCATTGTTTCAATGTTACTTACCTTTGTGAGGTTTATGGATTTCGTCTCCTATCATTCTTGATGCGTGCCTTCGCAGATACTTATTGAAGAGCGAATACTCGTATATGTGCATGTCCAAGTACTTTCCGTGAGCATAAATATGAGAGCTGTACCATCAGCTCATGATCAGATGGAGTGCCCGCCACTGACACTGAGTTGATCAGCAAACTGCTCTCGGGAGAAATTGGCTTTTGATCGAGTCTGGTCTTCCTAGGGACTTTAATCTTTCTGCTGAGCGATAAGTGTGAGCTGCAGGATATTCCTCATCATCTATCAGTATCAGGAGGTTTCGAGACTTCTTCTAGCAGTACCGATACACTACGCTGTATGAAATCTTGTGGCTGCTTGGATCCAGGAAATTTCATGTACGGAAGTCCGGTCACTGGATCTTTTGCTGCCAAATCCATGGCTAGAAATTCATCTGTAGATGTCAAAGTGACGACTTTGGGACCATAAGGATAGCTGAACGGCCAATACACTTCCAGGGATTCGACCTGCCTCCTCAGGTATCGAGGACACTGATGTTCGAGAGAGGCTGTACTGGATTTCAATCCATGTAATCAACAAACCAGAAGCAAAGGATATCTTGACATGCAAACAGTGTCATTTATTTTTCCTTGCTGTGTGCTTTCCTCCAATCTGTTTTATGACTTCTCTTGCTCACTCGCTCGCCGAGAGAGAGAGAGAGAGAGAGAGAGAGGGAGAGTATGAATGCCTCGTGCACGAAACCGATGGTGAGGTTACATTTTCCCCATTGTGATGCCAATGCTCAATGACTCCAGTTGTTTGCAAATACATCTCATGGACAGTGTTTGAAGAGTGAAGCTACATAGGAATGGGCACTTCTATTGCACCAATGCTGCTCTGCTCTGCCAGCTCCTGAAGAGTTCTAGCCCTTTACACTTCCTAAAGAAGTGTTGCTCCGCAAGGTTGGTCTTCACGTCTGGTGGGTTCTCACTTAATCACCCTTCCGTTTGTTTTTATCTTCTGAATTTTCATGTCAATGTGCATTTCTGACCAATTCCTGGTCACTAAACGTACTGATCAGAATGGAGCAGAGAGGAAGGTTCAGGGAAGCCGACAAGTCGTTCCTACTTGAGCCTTCCCGCGCTAAACTAGGATTGAAAAACGATATATCTGGAGGTCGAAGAAGCGGACTACCCCATAGTTATAGAAACACACACCGTGCCCTGCATTTGTCTTACCGGAACCATGGCCAAAAAGCGCGAAATCCTCATATTGTTTACCAATTTGGATAAACGATTCCGCTACACTCATGCCTGAATTTACTCATGTTTCCATTATATAATTGGCCTTGATTTGCTTGGATGCACAAGCGTTAGCCTGTTTCTCGCCAGAGAGTCAGGACCTTGTCCTGCGGTGTGCCAATAAAAGTCAAGCTTACAAGGCTCTTCTCAAGGTGTCATTTTTGGCCTTGTCCTGGCCTATGATGATTACTTGATTAGAAAAGATAATGGGTAGTTGATTAACCTTTGTCAGTCGTCTCCAGGTATTTGTTTGTGTTGCTAATGGTTTTGAATTATAGTTTCGACAGGTTGGAGATATTTAATCTAATCCCACTTACTAATTCTCTATTGTGGATGTATAGAATAATCTTTGTAGAGGATTGCAGTCAACAGGCCGGCTATAATTTACTACATTTCGGCTCGTTGTGCTTGAATACTTGCTCCCACCAATGAGTTCAAACCCCAACTACCAGGTGGCTTCTGGAATTCTGAACAAAACAAAGTTCAACCAAACCGAGAAGCTATTAAAGAAGAGAAGATCAGTCCGTATGTGAACCATGTGGTAAAACGACAAAAAAAGTGTGGACGTGTTGGCCTTATCATTAGCAGATTTATTGTGAGCAAAAGCCTCATGAGAGTCTGGATGATGATGATGATGATGCAACGGGAATAAAGCTCAACCTGAAAGTTGAAGCTACACCAGCAATGCCCGAGTTCCTTTATCTTTTCCCCCAGAAATCTATTCACAGTCTTATCAAATCTCACAACTGCTCACATGGGAAGAAAGATGCCCTCAGAGGAGGAAAAACAGAGAAAAAGAAGAACTTCACCAACTTTCAACACGAATTTGGGATCTTTATTCAGGACGCTGACAACACTGTCAAAGTTAAAGTCGAAAGAAGTAAAGAAGGGGTCCAGTAGTGGAGAAAAAGATAAAAGAGCGTCGAATTGATCTTTTCATCCTTCTTTCTTGCACTTCTTCTGCGTATCTTCTGCAGACGTTTTGCTAGCTCTTAGCAAGTGACGGTACAACCATGAGAAAAGACAGTAGCTACCTTACATATGCATAAGCTTTGAATGGGGCAAACAACTTCAGTTCTCTCTGCCAATAGGCAATCTTCTGTGCAAACTCAGTCCAGGTATATCTGGTTACATAGCTGTTAGGTATCAATCTCATATGAAAACTGTTAAACCCAAAAAGAAAAGGGGGGAAAAAAAGGATCAAACTTCAAATTTGTCAAGAAAATTGACTGTCCTCTAACTTAGGGGGGAAAACTGCAAATCCTCTTTCTATGATCTAGAGCACAAGAAACTTGTAATTACCAAACAGGTGGAGGCGATGCCAAAACAAAACACTACCATGACTCTGTATATCATAGGACTGATGTAGGCGGAGTCTCCCATATGTCGAACACATTCTCCTCACTGCGTAATGCGAAGAGCCGATCCCCGCCAATGGAAAAATCGCAAATGGAACCTCCATAACCTCTCCGGAGCCTCGAAGTCAGAACCCAGTCAGGTCCGCTGAAAACCGAAATGCAATCACTCATGGACGAAAATAACTGCCCATCGTGTAATGCCAATTTAGGGTAACATGGCTCGTCCGACATCTTGCCATTCATGAGCCGGCTTCTCGAGCTCCACCTGACACTCGGCGCCGTACTCCTCAAGTCCATAAAGCCCAAGTCCTCGTACTCATTCACCACGCAAATCGAACTGCTCCCCTCCATCGCAATCGCATCCCTAACTCGCTTCTCATCAAAGGTTATCGGCGCGCCCATATCCGACCAGGACCACACCATGTTCTTCTCCCTAAAGTCCAACAAACTGATGTAACAGTTGTCCTTTCGAGGAAACAGTGTAGCAACTAACAAACAGTTGTACCGATTTAGCCATTGCAGCTTATCAGCATCCCCAAGAGACCAACCAGGCATTTCATAGAAGAAATCAATCTGTTTCCCTGTGATCTGGTCCCAAACTCCCACACCATACTCATTGCTCCTCCCTTTGCAGCTCGAGAAGATCTTGTCATCTGAGTTAAAGGTCAAAGCCCCAGCAGTGTAGCTCTTGATCTGATCATCATGGCTCACCTGAAACTTGTACCTCAATTCACCTGTGGATGAGCTAAACAAGCCCATCCCTCCATCCCCAGTTCCCAAACGCTCGCAAGCACTGATCACCATGCTCTCCGAATCAATCCAACCGGCATCATTAACCCTCTGGTAGTCAAGATTGATCGGTGGGTGCTCTTCCATCATCCAATCATAAACATGTACCATGCTACCATGAGCCACGCAGCAACCGCCGTCCGGCCCCGCCCTTATTGCCGTCCCATCTCCGGGCGCTGGGCCCGTGATTGACCTCGAGAGCCGGAGCCGATTCCCATCGAATTGGCCCCACTTCGCAGCACGGACATGATCGAGCACTCCGTAAAATTGAGCTTCCCTGCACAACAATTTCTCTGGCACATTTGGAGGGATGTAGAGCTCTCCGGTGCGGAGAAGATCGAGGAGGACGGCAAAGCAATCGGGGTTCCTATCGATGAAGAGCTCGGAGTTCGAATCCATGGGTTGCAAGTTCCAATTTTCATCGAAGAGCGCCCCGAAGAAGGAATTGCGGCCGGCGTTGGCGAGGGTCGTGGAGGTCGTCTCGAATGTCTTGCCGCCTACATTGAACCTGACTCTGTCTCTCTGGACTCCCATCATCAGATTGTGGGAAAATCCAGCTGGGGAGCTCAAAAGGGCGAAGAAAGCGGAGAAAAATTGCAGTGAGAGGCAAAAGGTAGAAAAGAAACAGGGGATTTCAGCGGAAAAGATGCATAATTTCCCTGAAATGTAGGAGACAATCGTGGAATGAAAGTACACGATTTGACCACAACGGACTATAATTAGCGAAGCTCTTCTTGAATGAAGGATCAGAACAACAGCTGTGGGCAGCGTCCAGATTTACTGAACAGACGTGTCTGAGTTGGTACTGCTTCTCTTTCTACAGGCCATGGATGATGAGAAAAGCCACGAGAGAACAAGGAAGGACGATGATTATGGCGATGGTGAGTAGATATAGAGGGAAAAAATCGCAGAAATGAGATCTGGGCGTTGAAGAAGGAAGGTATTTGGAGGTGGGTCTTATATATTGCGGGATTTGGTGGCGAGGAATTTGGAAAATTGGAGCGGCTGGATTTCAAAAGTTGAATCTTTTGTCCTCTCTCTCTCTCTCTTCGCAAAGGAGTCGTCGGACATTGTTGACCCTTTTTCTTCTGGTCCGACTGGGTTTTCGTGGTAGGGTCCGATTCAAGGCTGAATCCCCACTTCGAGTTTGATCCGCTTTGATTTGAATCGGGTGCGTGCTATGAATATGATGGACTCGAGTTGCAGAGAATCAGAGATAGAGCTTCCGGGGAGCAACCCGGTCCTGCCGTGCCAAAAGGAGTCAGAGGAGGCAATTTTCTTACACTTCAGACACGATCCCGACATGGATGACTCGCTCCGATGCCCCCAAAAAAAAAACGAAAAAATGTGAATTTCGAGAGCCTTTTGTATAATGACGTTATAAAGATGCATTTTTTTTTTGTGAATTATTAGTCTCGACTAGTTAACTTAATCTGATGCACTGAACGTGATATCTTCGATAATTTGAAGAATTGATCGAAAGTTAAAAATTTAAATTTGAATGTGAACACGGTTACAGTGGTGTTTGATTATAAATTATTAGGGGGACGCCGATTGAGACTTAGAGAAAGAGAAAGAGAGTTAATTTTCTTTATTTGAGCTTTGGCTCTTCAAAATGATGCCCTTGAGGAGGACGGCTGTCCCCACAACATCATTATCTTTTTAATTATCTTTGATGACCTCTTCTTGGTGCTTTGATTGTTTATATTCTGCATAGATATGCATTGCGCACGATTCAGAGTCTGACTTATCTAAATTACATACTTTAATCAGCATTATGATAGAATCATGGCACGAAGGAAGAGGTTTAACGGCCGTCTCTTAATACAATTTATTTTTTATGGGTCGCGCTTGGCACGGATATATATTGATAAATAATTTTTTTACATGTGTTTATAGAAATATTCTTTGGCTTATTAACCATTAAGTACAGAAAAATTAAGGGGAAATAGTTGTCAAATTCGACGTAAAAAATGTGACCTAAAAAATGTGACACATAATGGAAAGATTAGAATAAGAAGAGTTTGAATAATATTGAATGAAATTTTCATTCAACTTCTTTAATGGCTAAATTAAAATTTGAGATCGTATATCTTTTATGTCTTGTTTAAATATCATTAAGTATGAAACGTCTCTCTTATTTGTTTTTCTCCTTAATCTTGCATGCGCTTTTTATACATATGTTGAAAACTTTATTCTCTGCTGGTAGTCTATATTTCCAATAATTATGCAGGTGAAATGAAATGGATGGCGAACGGTTTTAAGATATTTAAGTATGTGTCTTCTATTCAAATATTATCGTTATCATCATCATCACCACGGTTATTATTAGGGATGAATATGTCATAAATGCTATTAACATTTTTTGAAATTTTTTGATCAATTAATTGGCATAACTTTGTATTGCGCTCAGTGTCATAATATTTTTTTTTTATCGCTTCAATACCATATATAGATCACTTGAGTGCTTAAAAACATTCATCACAAGTGCTACGTCACTTTTTGGATTTCTGACACTTGGGTGAATTTAAAAAAAAATTAACGCTTAAATGACCGATTGAAAGATGTGACACTCAAGTGAATATATATATATATATATATATATATATATATATATATATATATATATATATATATAAAGTTATGGCGTTTAAATTAGTGTCATATGAAAGTTACATAGACTTATAGCGTCCATATCACTAGTATTATTATTATTTGCAAAGTGGGTCTTCTTAGTTTGGTTAAGCTAATACGGACAACCAGCACATCAACTCTGACTTGCTCTCTCCTCATCATGTCCAAAACGAGTGGTGCAAGTTGCAACCATCTTTCTTAATCACCTGATTAGATAAAACCTCCTTGATTAGTCCATATCTACCAATATTTACAACGCACGAAAGCACTCAATTCAAAATTTGGGTGACTTTTCTTTTTTGGAGGACTTGGGATTTGTTCTTCTTCCTCGGTTGGTCGATTGCGGGCCGTGGACGGCAAAATCATTAAAAAAAAAAAACGCGTTTGGGATTTTGTCAAGAAGTAATGTATGTTTTTGGCGATGGCGGACTTTTTACTACCATGGGATGGGGACGAGTGAATGCTTGGTGGACCATTGACTCTGCATCTTCTTATCTTCTTTTTCCTCTCTCTTTTTTCTCTTTTTTTTTTTGCCCTAAATTCTTGCCTGGAAGATTTTTTCCATTTCTATGTCCTCATCCAATATGAAGGAACGATTTTATTGTCTTTGGAGCAAAAAAAAAAAATCGAAAGAAAGATTACATTCATTAATCAAGACGATAATATTCTGCATAAAAATCAAATAACAGAAAGCAAATAATAAAATATATTCTGCAACTAGAAGCACGCTCTCATTCATTCTTGGACCAAATTCAAGTAGCTTTTCTTTCGACAAAAATGAATATCAGCCGCGTTTCGCATCCCTTCTCTCTTTTTTTCGCTTGATCCGTCGAAAGAAAAGCTATTTGAACTTCACATAACTCAGCACCAACAGTTGTGCATAGATCAATCTTAGCTTTCCAGTTCCAATGTAATTTATTCTTCATAAAAAAAAACCGAAATAATGCGAGGAAAATAATGATGTCATGTACATGTCATGACGGTGAATATAATGTTCAATTTTGGTGATGAAAGGACTAATGGATAGATGATTGCTAATTTGGTGAGTAATCATCTAGAAGTAGAAAAGGTAAAATAATCCTCTCTATTTTTTCTGAGTCCCATCATGAAATTGGAAGCTTTAACTTAAACCCAAAGAGAGGCCTCCAATCATTTGTCAACATTACAAATTTTAATCATCTTTTCATGGTGTGGAGAGGGCGGTCGATTTGCCTTATTAGCCATGTTGCTTTTGCATTAGGTGGACTGAAAACGACAGTCCATACTTTTCTGGTTCTTTCGGTTGACTGTTGTGTCAGTTTGGTTGCTTCTAGACCGAGTCAAATAGATTGTTGCATGCATTGTTGTCTTGCTTAGTCTCTCGCTTTTAATTTGGTTCCATTACTAGATAGAACCACGGGAATTTTAGCTGTCTGTGTCTGGTGTACCAAACATTGGCAAAGAATTAGGGAACCAAACAATACCCACAAATATAGATGAACCTACAAAGATATTCACCGAATATGTATCTTTCTAGGTTCGAAGTCTCTTTACTTTGCACCTCGGGATTTCAAAGAAACACACCGTTGACGCGCTCTGACTTAGTTTCTAAAGTCAGGCCAGGGCACTCTCGATTGTTCTCACCGTCCGTTTTAAATGAATGCGAATTATCGAAGGCCCTATCGACTAATGACCTAACCTGTGTAATTCCTAGTTGACTCCGGGCGATAATAAGAGTCAAGCCAACCAAAGGGTGGTAAAAGTTCAGGTTTCGGAAGTTAAGGGGCGCGCATGGCGACAATTTTGCTTCAGAAATTGACTTCTAACCAGAAGCGGGAGTTGATTTTTCTGCTTCTGTTTCAAGAGTTGATTTCTGATCATAGAAATTCGTTTGATAACGATTGGAAATTTCTACTTTTGAAACATTGTTAATACAGAATCTTCGGTGAAAATTTATTGTCGGCGGTCGAAAAATATATACTTTATTTTTTTTTAAACTATTATTAAAGTATATTATTTACTTTGTTAATATATATATATATGTTATTTATTACTCCGATAGCCGGAGATGGTGACTCGGTGGCGATGGGCGGCATGATGGTGGATGGTTGGTAGCGGGTAGCGATGTGCGAAGGTCGGCAACTAGTGGAGGTTTACGATATGGTCAGCGGTTGGCGGTGCTTGTGAACGACGACCAGTGGAGGTCAACTATGAGTGGCGACCAGCAGTGAGCGATGGTTAGTGGTGGGCTGCGACAAAGGTCGGTGTGGTTGAAAAGAGGGTGAGAGTATAATGAAAAAAGGGTGAGACGATAGTACTTCTTGAGTTTTTTTTTTTGTCCAAAAAATACTTCTTGAGTTGAGATTTTTTTTTTTAACTTCTCAAATTAGGAAAAAAAACTTCAAAAGTGAAAATTCACTTTAGAAATTCTTAAATTAGGAAAAAAAATAACTTCAAAAGTGAAAATTCACTTTAGAAATAAAAATTCTTTTAGAAGCATAATTTTTTTTACCAAACGCATTTCTATTTCAAAAATTACATTACCAATTGCACACTGTAAAAGAGTGCTACCTCAAGATATTTCTTGAAAGGGTTAATACCACGAAAAAAATCTCATATTGGTACATCTGTGATAAATTTACCCCAAATTATTTTTTTGACCACAAAAAATCATAAACTAGTACACTTATGATAAATTACCCAAAACTATTTTTTTGACCATCAAAAATCCTAAACCGATACAATTGTGATAAATTTACCCCAATTTAATTTTTTTTACCGTAAAAAACTCCAAACTAGTACACATGTGACATATTTACCCTCTATTGATTTTCATTAAATTGAGTTAATACCATGAAAAATTCTAAATTGATATACCTATAGCAGACACAGGGTAATGCGTACACCAAACAATCGTCATATGTCATCCAAATCATCAATTTGACGGTAAAGTTTATTGAAAACTAACAATGGATAAATCTATCACAAGTATATCAGTTTGGGATAAATTTATTATGGACATACCAGTTTTGGAAATTTTATGGTTTTAACCCTTCTTGAAAACCCATGTCGCAATAACAAAGGATTTAAAGTCGAGAGGTTTAATGTTGAAAAAGGCTTAAATCATCCTTAGTCCAAGGGAAGAAATGTATTATGGGCTTTTATTGAGGGAAGCAATGATTGGGCCAATGGTCTTATCTTGTCGTCGACATTCGGCCCAATTGTCTCGGGAAGGCAACAAAGTGGACTTTTTCTTAGTATCTTTTACAAGCTCTCTCTTTTGAAAATGAATTAAAACGAAAAGGCCTTCTCAAAATCGAGGAATAACGCAATTATAAAAAAAAAATCATCTTTTTCGCGGAAAGTTAAGGATTTAAATTGAATAAAATAAAAGTTTAGTGGTTAAAATAAATATTTAGAGATAATTTAGGACACAAACGATAATTATTATGTTTTTTTTTTGTTTTTATTACAAGCTGAACAAGTTTAGAACATAAATTCATTTATTAACACAATTTCGCTTTTCTATTTATAAAATAAATTTTTAGTTCAGATATAGGTAGGGAGCAAAAATAAGAAGCGAAAACTGTATACTTCTCTATTTCTTGAACATAAATATAAATAAAAAACTATTCTCATCATTTGTCCTTAACCACCATTAGCTCATTGCCAATCGTCGATCCCTATTTTTTAATTCCTTGTTGTTTGCCAATTGCTACCATCGGTCCCTAGTCGCGCCAACCACCGAATGTCACCATAAGTGGTTACGCACCTTTTATGGGAAACAACATCACATGCAAAGTAGAACTGGATAAGCGGAAGAGACATGGCACGTCTGTTGGGTTGCCACAAAACTGATACATAAGGGTATATTGACATTTTAGGGCGCGCACAATAACACTTCAGAAGCAGAATTTCTGATTCAAAAGTGCTTCTGAAGCTAAAATCCGTTTGATAAAAATATTGAGATTTTTCACTTTTGGAAGAGATTTATACTTCTGGTTGGATTTTTTGTGAACTTTGAGAAGTTAAAAATTGTAACTTCTTAGTTTCAAAAATCATTTCTTCAACTACATCGGTCTTCGTCAATCAACACCCGCTTGCCGGCGCCCCTCGATCGCCTGCCGGCGACGCCACTCGGTGGCTGTCGCCGCCTCCAATCGTCGATCACCGACCGTCGCCGAACGCTAGTCTCTAGCCGCCATCGTCGCCGTCGCCGTCACCGGCCTCCGGTTGCTATTCACCGGTGTCGCTGACGCCGGTCTCTACTGATTACCATCGTCAGAGATTTTTGTTAATAATGTTTCAAAAATAGAAATTTCAGAAGTACAAATTTTATTAAACACCTTTCTTTGATCAGAAATCAACTTCTGCTTTTGATGGAGAAGTTGAAAAATCAAATTCTGCTTCTGATGATATTTCTAAAGCAGAAGTGTTGCCATGCACACCTTAACTTCTAATATGGAATTCATTTCTTGATGCCCATGTAAATTTCACTATATTATCAAACGAAATTTTGTTTTGGGAATCAAATTTCCGTGTCATTGTCAAATATGTTCCCTACTCAAAAAATTGCTTAGAAATAAAAATAGATAGAAATTATTGTCATAAATAGAACAGTTATCATTGGCGCCATCATGAATTCAAGGACCCAAAATTTAGAAGCATCGAGAAGCTAATGGTAACACTTCCCTGTTGGAAATCAACTTTTGACTAGAATTTAATTTATCTACTTCTCCTCAAAAATAGAAATTAATTTTTCTACTTCTATTCTAGATAGACTTCTGATCAGAGAAATTCATTTAGTAACGGTTGAAAAATTCTACTTTTGAAACATTATTAACAAAATCTTCTACATTTATGGTCGATGAGTTCGACGCCCGGCGGCAGCGGTCGTCGACGATGGAGGTGGGTGGTGGCCGTGGCCGATGGTGGTTGGCGATTGGGCGGTAGTGGCCACCGACGATGGCGGGGGGGCCGGTGGTCGCAACGACTGTGGGCGGGTGTTGGCCGATAGCGGCGACGTCGGGCAATCAACGGTGACGACGGCTAGTGGCAGTGGTCGTCAGGTGGTTGGCGATGGTGGCCAGCTGCAGCGTGGCGGGGGCGGATAAGCATTGTTCCGCAACAGCAATGATCGGCGGAGGGCGGTGTGGTCGAAAAAGTGATTCTGAAGTTGATAAGTAAAAAAATTTTACTTCTCAAAGTTGGCAAAAAATTCAATCAGAAAACGCGTTTCTACTTCACTGGTGCTTTTATCAAACGGATTTCTCTGCTAGATTGCCTTTTGGCAGAGAAATTCAAAAGCAGAAGTGTTATCATGTAGCCCCTAAGCCCCTGCGTGGTAAAACTTCGGGTCAATTTCTCAACTTCTGACCATAAATTGATTTTTCTACTTATACTCTAGATTGACTTCTCATCAAAGAAATTCGTTTGATAACGATTGAAAATTTTTATTTTTGAAATAATTAATAAAATCTTTGGCGGCGGGGATGAAGGTTGGCTATTGGCGGGAGGCTGGCAGTAGGCGACGGGCAATGATGACGAGCAAGTGGCGGCGGGCGGCAGTGATGGACAGTGTTCTATTGCGAGTGGTGACAGTGGTCGGCTGAGGCTCGCATGATCGAAGAAGTAATTCTAGAGTTGAGAAGTAAAAATTTTTAACTTCTCAAAGTTTGCCAAAAATTCAATCAGAAGTATAAAATTATTCCATAAGTCAATTTTTTTACCAAACGCATTTCTACTTTAGAAGTGATTTTACCAAACGAATTTCCATGCAAGAAATCAATCTGGCAAGGAAATTGAGAAATATAAGTGATTTCATACATCACTTATTATTCTATTGATTTCACTCTATATTTTTAAGACATTGTATGGTAACACTTCTGGCCAACTTCTCAATTTCTGATCAGAAATTGATTTATCTACTTCACCTCAAAAGTAAAAGTTGATTTTTATATTTCTATTATAGATTGACTTTTGATTAAAGAAATTCGTTTGGTAATGATTGAAAATTTATATTTTTTAAACATTATTAACAAAATCTTTGGTGATCACCTCGTCGACAAGCGGTGGCCAGCATCCGGCAGTGGCCGGTGTCCGGCCACAAGTGGCGATGGTGGTCGGTAAAGACTCGTGTGATCAAAGAAATGATTCTGAAACTAAGAAGTAAAAATTTTTAACTTCTCAAAACTAGCTGAAAATCCAACCAGAAATAGAAAATCCGACCATAAGTTGAAGATCATACCCAAAGTCATTTTTTTACCAAGCACATTTCTGCTTCAGAAGTGATTTTACCAAACGAATTTTCCCGCCAAATTGACTTATGGCACTGGTGGGTTATCATGCAACACCTAAAGAGTGCACACTATAACATTTCTGGAAGCGGATTTCTACTTCAGAAGTTCTTTTGGAACATAAATTCTTTTGGTAATATAACTCTTGAAATAAAAATCCGCTTGGTACAATTTTGAAAGAAATTTTCAATTATGAAGTCTTTTTTTCCCTAATTTGAGAATTTTAAAAAAATAATAGCTTCTCTAGCTCAATAACTACTTCTTGCTTCACCCTCTTTTGGATCATACTCACTTCTATCGACCGTCGCCAGCCGCCGCCCGTCGTCGACATCCACCGGTCGCTGCCCATGACCATCGCCAATCGCCGACCAATGCTTGCCCCCCACTGTAGACCTTTGTCAGCCGCCACCCGCCGACCATCCCCGATAGCCGACCATCCCCGATAGCCACCAACCACTGCCATTGTCCACCACCACCTTCATAGTCGCCGCCCGCCCCTCATGCCACCAACCACTGCCATTGTCCACCACCATTGTCGTTAACCATTGCCTACGCCAGCCACAATCGTTGCCAATCTTCATCTACCGCGACCATTGCCCCCCCTACAACAAACCATCGACGATCACGCCGGTCACCGTTGTTGAGTTGACGTCTCCACCCGCTGGAGTGAAAATAAATAATATATATTTTAAAAGCAAATAATATTTTAATAATAAAAATATTTTTAAGGAAATTTCAAAATTTTTAAAAATGAAATAGAAATTTTCAGCCACAAATAATGGTTTTTCATAGAATATTTTGTGTTAATAAAATTTCAAAAGTAGAAATTTTCAATCATTACTAAACGATTTTTTTTATTATTATCAAAAATTACTTCTGGAGGATAAATAAGAAAATTAAATTTTAGTTTTAAGGAGAAATAAAGAAATTAATTTGAGAAGTTGATTTCACAAATAGAAGTTTTGCATGCGCGCACAAAACGACAGGCCGATCAAACGTTTCAAGGTCTCCTCTCCCTCTGGCACGTGGACCTAGTCCAATGATATTGGCTCAACGAGGTTCATTCGATCGTCAAAACTGAAATGACGAAAACACCCTCGGAGGTCTTTGGTAGGGTTTTATAAGAGTTGGTCTGTTTGGCAACTTTCGGCTCCTCTTTCGCGGAAGCCGTGACGAAGCTTTGTGCTGCCGACGCCATAGCTGCCGCACCGTCCCATTACCTCTCACTTCGAACGCCCAACTGGAGAGATAGAGAAAGAGAGAGAGGGAGAGATTGTTCGGTCGAGAATTTTCAAGATCAGCTTCGGGGAACTCTGTAATTTCGGTGATTCCGCAATGGCGGTGTCCGAGCCCCAGCACAAGGATCTGCTCGCTCCGTTCGCGCCATACGGGTCTTCTTCGTCTCCGTCGTTGTTCCAGAGGAGGGTCGAGTTCCATCCGGCCAGGAAACAGTTCAACGGATTCGGAAGCGGCGGTGGGGACTTCAAGATCGAGACGCTGAACCCGAGCGTCTCGCAGTCATGTGTGAAGCCCGGGGCAAGCGGCTCCGGCCAGGCCTCGGGGAAGAAGGTGGACGGATTGGAGCTCGTGGAGAGCTGGTTGGATCCGGAGCTCAGTTTCGGAGCCTCCGTACAGAGAATTGTAAGGAACACACTTAGATGCTTGTGCCGTGGCTGAACTTTAGTGACTTCGGTATTCGTTTTCATGATCGGAAGATCCTTCTGTACTTTAGTGACTCGCGACTGGGCAATTTGATTCCTTTCCTTCGAAAAGTTTTGCTGTTCCGCTTGAAATAGCCGTTTCTTCCTAAGCCTTGGGATGTCTTAGCTTTCGATGGCATTTCCGAGTTGTCTAACGATGAGGTTGGTATGGATTTCTTGCAGGGTGCGGGCTTAGAAAATCTCGGAAACACTTGTTTTCTTAATTCGGTATTGCAGTGTCTGACGTATACAGAGCCCTTGGCAGCTTACTTGCAAAGTGGCAGGCATCAAAACTCTTGTGAGTGAATGTCATCTTGACGCACAAGGCTGTTTCTTTCCCGAGGCATTCGCCTGTTTTAAGTTGTTACTTCGTTGTTCACTGGACCATAGCTGTATATGATAGGTCGATAGACATTTATTTTCTTGCTATAACATGGGTTTCCTTGGAGGTTTTAGTTCTATCTTGTTCCTTACCTTCTCTATTTTTTATGATGACCAGTTTCTATGACATTTACAACCTCTCATGTAGAATTGAGCTGCCCATTTGGTTTTAGAGTATGCTTCTTAGTTTTTTCTGTAAGGTGCTTTTGCTTTTCTACAGTGAGTTCTCGTTAGATAGGTGAACCGTTGTCCTCTTAAATTTTCTCTTAGTTCGTTCCTACCGGAAGCATTAATTAAGATCCAGAGAAGCTTATTCCAACTGTTTCCAGTTGAAGTTTCAGCCTCCTTCTATTTGATGTTGGAACCAAGAGTTAAGAGAATGCATTTGGATAAAGCTGCAGCAAGTTAGACATGTAACTAGGAGTAGTTAACCAACCTCTTTAACTTTTTGTGGAAAATCAGCTATTTGGAAGTGAAATCCCGACGTTATTAGGTGGTTATTGATTGGCGAATTTCTCTGATGCCACTTGCACTACAAAGAAGTTGAATTTAAAATAAATCTAGACGAGGCAAAAAATCCATGGTACTAGGTTTATCCCCTGAGAACTTCCAAATTAGGTGATGGCTTGACTGTTCTTTATATCCATAATCAATATCGTTACGTGGTAAGTTTGATGCCATTACTATAATTTCAGGTGAAAGATTTGTATCTGTGAGAACAGTATTACGTAAATTTGGACGATTATGTTTATTTTCAACAGAAGACAGCGAGTTTATGTCATTGATATTTGATGACAAAAATTGTGAAATTTTGATAATTCTTCTTCAAGTAAATCTAATAGATATTTTGAGGTACAAGTACTATTTTCTGGTTAACTTTTTTACGAGTGCTGATACATTAGTGACTCATCTGCATTTATTTTCTCTTGGCATGGATAGATCTAACATGTGGCAGCTCTCATAGGAAAGTGATCTGATAGTGCCATCTGTTGCCTAATTCTTTCTTCCTTCTTTGTTTTTCTGTTCATCTGTGAAGGTCGGATAAACGGTTTTTGTGCCTTATGTGCTATTCAGAAACACGTCAGTCGTGCTTTGAAATCAACTGGTAGAATTTTGGCCCCAAAGGATCTCGTCTCGAACTTGCGGTGTATCCTTGTATAGAAAATTTCTGGAATCCCTTCTATCATTTAGCATAATTCAGTTTGTAATCATATTTGGTTTCTGTTCGTCGATTATGTTCATTTTGTGTTCAGCAGCAATAAAAAATCTTTTATCACGATTTTTGTCCTTTCGCAATTTAAGCAAAATAAAAAAGTTGAGGGAAGGACATTGATATGTTTTCTGTTCAAATCAGAGACCAAATTTGTTTTGTGTTATTTCTCGAACTCGTGGCCCTTGACACATAATTAGGCATATCTCGGAATTTCCGAAATGCTAGACAGGAGGATGCACATGAATACATGGTGAACTTATTGGAATCTATGCATAAATGCTGTTTACCTTCTGGAGTGCCAACTGAATCCCCCAGTGCTTACGATAAGAGTTTGGTGCACAAAATTTTTGGTGGTCGTTTACGAAGTCAGGTATGCTTTCTGTTTATCATTTAACGAGCTAGAATCTTTTGGCCTCATTTTTATTCACATATATGGAGGCTTAGAGTAAGTATTGTTAGTAATGTCGATGAGAGCTGATATATAGAAGGTCCTTCTTTCATTGTTTATGTCTCTGCTGTCAATTTTTCAGGTGAAATGCATGCAGTGTTCCTACTGTTCCAACACTTTTGATCCATTCCTTGATTTAAGTCTTGAAATAGCTAAGGCAGATTCTGTGGTGAAAGCCCTTAAACATTTTACGGCAGCTGAGCAACTAGATGGAGGGGAGAGGCAGTACCATTGTCAACGGTGCAAGCAGAAAGTCAGGGCTTTTAAGCAGCTTACAGTTCACAAGGCTCCATATGTTCTAACCATTCATCTTAAGCGGTTTCATGATCCTACACAAAAGATTAACAAGAGTGTCCAATTTGATACTGCGCTAGATTTGAAACCTTTTGTCAGTTGTCCCTATGTAAGTATATTATCCAAATTATGCAATCTGGTCTCTCTGTTATAGTTATTTTGTCAATATTATTCTTGCTTTTTTGTGATTTTCTAAAGGCAGCTACTGATTTCCTGTTAGGAGAATTTTTTTTTTTTTTTCTGTTGGTTTTGGCTTTTTTTGTATGATTTGTTTTATGCCGTCAGTTTTAAGTGCAACTGTAGATGGGCTTCTTTAATTTCCTTTTTCCTCATACTTTCCAGGAAGGAGATTTGAAGTACACTCTTTATGGGGTTTTAGTACATCATGGCTGGAGCACCCATTCTGGCCATTATTATTGCTATGTCCGCACGTCAACTAATATGTGGTACTCCCTTGACGACAATCAGGTAACTAGAGTGGAACTTTTTACCTTGTACTCAGAAATTGTGTGGTCATGGGCTGGCCAGTTTGTTGTGCTTGCCCGAGTTTGATGGCCCGAAGAACATTGTGGGTACTCTTAGGCAAGTGGCTGTAGTTTTAAAGCCTGGCTTAGATCTGCCTGCTCAGGCAAAGGCCCGCTCAAAAAAACTTCGCACTTTTGTGGGTCTGGGCAGGTCTGGCAACTTGTTGTTCAAACCTTTCAGCCTGTGGCCCTTTCCCACCCAATAATCTCCTTTATTAATAATCATGTTGTAGTCTTGCCGATATAGATGGTTGGTGCCCTTAAGTAGGGGTGATACCGGGAATCATCCACACCGGAAGAACCTGTTGGTTCTAGGTGGTTCTTGAGGGTGCGGGTTCGGTTTTCGATTCCATAAAATTGGAACCGGTGATTTTTGGTCTGGTTGGTCTGGTTCCCCGTTCTAGTGGTGGACGCCCACCTAGACAGGGCCGATATTTATTTTAAAATATGCATCTTTGAAGCACAGCAGTAAACCTAAAGTTCCTTCTCTGTTCCATCTACTCATGCTCTCTCTTTCACTTTCCCTTCATGATGCATCGCCTCTCGCGGCGAGTTCTGAACGGCCATTGACTAGTGATGCAGAAGAGAGAGAGAGTGGTGGCTCTCTCTTGCAATCTCCACTAATTGATTGATATGAGCAGCACTGGTGTTTGACTTGACTCCAACTTTGGAATCTCACTCGAGTCCTCCCCCTCATTGACTAGTGATGCAGAAGAGAGAGAGAGTGGTGGCTCTCTCTTGCTATCTCCACTAATTGATTGATATGAGCAGCGCTGGTGTTTGACTTGACTCCAACTTTGGAATCTCACTCGAGTCCTCCCCCTCTTGTGCCTCGCACTTAGTTGTCTTCTTCGCGATTGAGCCCATTTTTTGTTTCGATCTCGCAGTGTCGGGATTGAGATCATTTATGTTCCTCGTGCTCTTGGCTTGGGTTGATTCTTCGGCGTGTTTTCCACTCTCTTTCGCTTGTGATAGTTCCATACATTGTGTTGTTTTCTTATGTGTTGAGGTACTGGAGAATAGAATCATATGCGTTGCCTTTCTGGCTCTTGATTTCGTGCAAGGGAATGGACCGGAACGGTCCCAAGACCAGTTGTTCCAGTTCCTGGTTCCTGGGTGGGACCAGGGCCCGCAATTCAGCAAAATCTCTGTCCTATGTTCTTGTAAATGGAAGTCATTGACATGTATCCTTATTTGTTGGCCACGTGTCTATTTAATTTTCTGTTATGCATGAAGTATTTGATGTCTTAAAATGAACTTGTATATGTGTTCTCTTAAACTTTGCATATGACCTTAAAATTTCGTTACGATAGTCATTAGTCAAATTTCTTCAATCGAAAGATGCAAGGTTCCTTGTCATCTAGCATTATGAATAGACATTTCAAAATACTTTTCTTGACTTTTTAGCGTATGCAGTCCATCCAAGAGTTTTTCCGTGGATGACGTTTATCCCTGTTAATTTTCTTTGTTGACAAGTGTGCAGTCTGTCTACACTGCTGACTAGGATGTATTGTCCTTGGGATACTGATGATGCAGGTTCACCAAGTGAGTGAGTCAAAGGTTTTGCAGCAGAAGGCCTATATGTTGTTTTATGTACGAAATAGAAGCAATACAGCAGCCAGAAAACTGGCTGCTGTTGCTCCCAAGGATATGAAAGAGATTGTCGGTGGACCTAAGGCGCCTTTCATTTCCAACCAAAGCGCAAAAGGACCTGTAAAATTAGATGAGATGAAGAGTGGCATCAATTCAGCAACCTCTTCTACCCCCTTTATCGTGAAAGATGCAGTAAATATCAGTTCACCAAGTAAGATCAATGTGAAGGAATCATCAGTCAAGGAAAACCTTGCTCCAGTGCGGGCAGAATATCCAGTTAAGAAGGACTCCATTTTGGATTCTGTTGTGAAGGATTCATCATCAAAGGTTTCTGTGGAGGGAGTTGCTCATGCAAAAGATAATTTGGCTTCTGTTAGCCCTACGGGCATTAGTTCAAATGATAATTTGAAGAACGCTCCTCTCTTTGCACCTGTTCATGAAATTTTTCAATGCAATGATGGCAATTCTACGAAAGAATTGACAGTATCAGTTCCTGAATCTCCTTCCAGCACCGCTTCCTTGACAACTGCTACTAAGAAGCTTCTCAAGGATGGATTATCTCGAAAGGTAACAACGTTTCTTAACCTCAATACTATCTTACTGGCAGTTTGAGTGGATTGCAAGAGTTTGCGATGTTTCTTAATGTGACTGAATATTGTTATGCCCAGATAAATGCTGTCTCAAACCTTGGTGTTACGACTGCAAATTCATGCAATGATTCTGTTGACAAGTCTTTTGAGGAGGTTGGACCTGAAAGATCACCAGAGAAATCAATCTGCGATAAAAGCCGGAACATTCCTTGTGAAAGCATTGCCGTGGCAACGAGTGATAAGGCTGATAAAACTGGCCAAGGATTTAAATCTGATGTGGTTAACTTTTCTGTTGCATCAGCCACGTCAGTTGAATTGTCGCGTGTGAAAACACTTGATAGCAGGCCACATAAAAAATTTAAAAAGCATCCAAGGTATCGGTTCGCAGGTCTTCATTTAAGCTCGAACTTACTTTTGCGTGCATCACTGTGTCCACGTAAGAAGCACAAAAAGAACAAGCATCACAGGTTAGCTGCGAAGACTCTCAATGGAAAACAGCTGAATAGAGATCTTATTGCTTCGGATTTTGGACCATCAACATCTGAAGCGACAGAGGCCGTTTCTGTTTCTTCAAAGAGGAGAGGGTCTAAATTGTGTTCCAAGAAAAGAGCCGGTGACACGTGTTCAAGGATGACCACGTGTGCTAATGGCGACTCCTTGGTTGGTGCCATGGATGGTGCATTTAGAGACAGGACAACTCAAAGTGATGCTGTTCTTGCAACTGATTTTTCGTTGAAAAAGAGCATAAGCTTTCATTCATCGGCAAACCTGGGTAAAAGTAGAGAGTATGAGATTCTAGAAGACTCTAAGAGGGATACAATGCAGAACGGTTTGATGAGTATGCTTACGCGAGGATTGGAAGAGACATTAGGTGAGTGAAGGAATTTTTTGTCCTGGTGATACTGTGAGGTTGATTACAAACTGGGCTGCTTTTGATGTTCTAATTGGTTCATTTTTGTTGCATTTATGCTATTGATGACTGTAGCGGCGAACTTCTTTGGCATATATCTGTTGATGATGTTCATAAGATAATATGCTCGATCTATTGTATAATTCAACATCAACAACACCTTTATCCCAAACTAGTTGGGGTCGGCGGTCGATGAACCCCAAAGAATCATGATCTATTGTATAATTAAGCAAGTAAAACGATCCCACTTTATTTGTTTCTGAACTAGATCAACTCTTGTTATTCCTTTAAGTATTGCGGAAGACTTGTGACTTTTGCCTTTTGTGTGTGTAGATTGTATAAGGTTAACTTGTATGTTGAAAGTTCGGTAAAGATTTAGACTCAATGAGAACATTTCCCCTGTTTTCCATGGTTTAGTCAATGATGGCATATGAGTTTTGTGATCTAGAAACCATATTATAATTATCTTGTTTGTGAAAATTCGCGCCATGTCAGAACCAGATTTACTGGTATTCTTCCCTTAACATCCTTTGCAATGGTGCTATATTTGGTTTTATCTATCTGAAATTCTTGATGACAGTCATTAGTCATTTCTATTTATGATGCTTTTTTTATTGTAGTGGTTTTGAATTTGACTTGTGGTGGTGCTTCCCAATTATTCATTGTATTGGTACTCTCTCACCTTTTTCTTTCCTTTTTGATTGCAGTTGCACATTGGGACGGGATAGAGTTTTCTCCCTCTCCTACCATGGAATCAAATGGTGCAGAGAACACCAGCATTGGTTATGTTCTTGATGAATGGTAAGCTGAAGTATTGTTAGGCATAGTTCTACAGAATCATGTCCTAGCTGTTATGAACTTAAATTGAAGATATCATTGGTGAAGGAAGCTGAATAGGTACATGTATTGTATGGTTAGATGGTTGAGGGGTAGTGTCAACATCAAAGCATGAAAGAGTTGCATCTCAGTTCTCTCCTTTTCCATTTAGTAAACTTTTCTGGGGGTATTGTAGTTGATTCTTGTACTCGTGTATTATAAATTATTGATTTTTGCGTTCATTTTTTAGGTATCTTACCTGCAGTGGACGTAATTGTAGTCTGATTAGGAAATTCCCTTTCTTGTTAATAAATCGATAATTAAAATCTAGCAAAAGAGCAGTATAGTGTGGTGTATCATGCTGGTTTACATAGTTGGTAGAGATCTGTTTCCTTACAGTTGATTAGTAGCACTTGATGTTTTTATTTTTAAGCAATTCTCTTGTACAATTTTAAATATTTTCGATCGTATTGCAGGGATGAAGAATATGATCGGGGAAAGCGGAAAAAGGTGAGGCAAGCTAAGTTTGATTTTGGTGGCCCGAATTATTTCCAGAGAATCGCATCGGAGAAAATAAATTTGAAGAAGACAAAACTTGATAAGGCTAGCTCTGGGAGTTTGCCATTCAGGATATAAGGTGAATCTGTGGCAGACTTCAAGCTCTGTCTGTTGATTTTGATCGCCCGATTGATAAAAGCTTCATTACTTGATTACTGCCCAGCATTGTACGAGGAAAGTCTCCTACTTCTGGCGTTTAGATACGAGGCTCTGTGAGATTGACTACTTTTGTGACAATTTCTCTGTTTTCTTGGAGTGTTCCCTCGAGAGGCGTCGTGGTGGATCAAGTGTTGGGGCCATATTTCTCCGTGTTCTAGCTTTATTGTCTGTGAAATGTATTTAGCTGTGTGTTCTTGTATTAGCCAAGCTATGTAATAAGCCTTTGAAGCGAAAAATTCTTTGAACAGCGGACAATGTTGTAGCTCAGTATTTGTTGAGTTTTTACTGCATTGTTAACTTATTTGATCACTTTCTTATGACTTTCTAAGCACTATTGGTGAAGTCTTGTACATCTGGTTTTGACCGGCGCCTCCGAAATTTTCTGCATTTAGAACCGGGGTGGAGCATTTTAGTAAGTGAATTGAAGCAGGTGCCCAAGTACGGGTGTCCATTCATTCACCCGGGTATTCCTACCATTCTGTTGGAATCTTTGCAAGATAAGGCCTTCCAACTACCAGCATCATGGGATCGTGAAATCGGAGAATTGCCAGGAACTTCCAAAGAGGGCGGAGGAAAGAAGGAGAGAAGGCCTTTACGTTCATCAACTTCGCCATGATCATGCTGTTTTGCTTTCCCTTTTCTTGCCCCCCTGCTATGTGTAACGTTGCTCAGAGAACAGTTGGCCAGTGAATTTAAAGATCTGAGGTGCCCAGCAAGTTTTTTCCGACCGCCCGGGAAGGTGGAGTTAATGTGAACGTTGGAGGGAGAGAGAGAGAGAGAGAGAGAGAGAGAGAGAGAGTCGATCCTGGATTAGCTTGAGTTTTTGGTTCTATGTCCATGGCGTGCTTCGCTGACCAGCAAAATTGTTTTGTAACTCGAAGTACTTCTCCAGTGCCGTTCCTAAGCCATTTCTTTCAGAGAGCAGTGATTGCCCTTGCCCCTCCTGAAGCTAAATTAGCAAATTCCACGCAATCGAACAACTTCTGATTCATCCGTCGCTTCTTCAGTCAAAACTTGGGAGAATTGTAGAAAAAAAAAATCCTTAATCTCTTGCACTTTTACCAATTAAATCATAAACCATTTGAGCTTGCCAATTAAGTTTTAAAGTTTTTCACTTTTTGCCAATTGAGTCCTACCGATTAGAAATCATTGACGTAGACGTTGGCCATCCTATAAAGCAGCCTTTATATGTCTACGTCACCGCCAATCGTGCCACGCAGTACGGTTGACGTTCACGTTAGCAATTTACACGGAATGAAAAGGTTTAATATTAAATTGGCAGATTTAAAAGTTTTCTTTGCGAACACTAGCGTGTGGGATTCTTGCGTTCATCAAGGGGCTGGGGTTGGAGGTCATCTTGAAATTGCACCCAAGAGGCCAAGGAAGGAAAAAGCATCACATAAAATAGAAGCTTGAATTTGAATGTTGAGCAGTGTGCTGGGCGGTGATTCCCTGGCAGCAAAAGACTTTTTACTGCTCGTGACCCCAAAAGCCCCAAGGGCATTAAAAGCTTTCTGATTTCCACCTTTCAAGCGGACCACACCCACGAAATTTCTAATCCCCAATGTTTGAAGGAAAGCCTGTGACGGCCATCAAGTGTGCCGCTAGCTTTTTTCAAAGAAATTTTAAAAATTAAAAACGAAGTAGAAAATTTCTGCCGCCAGCAATAATTCACAGAATATTTTGTGTTAATAATATTTGACAATTAAAAATTTTCAACCGTTGTGAATAGATTTTTATGATCAGAAATAACTTCTAGAGCATGACCAAATCAACCTCGTCCTGGAAAGCAAAAGTGTCAGTCCCGAGAGACCTCTCTGTTAAATTTTCATCTATCATCATGCCACCGCTGGTGTTTCTCACCTTATCGATTCTTCCCATCGGACAAAAATCGCTTTTTTCCCCTATGACTCGAGTGGACAAGGAAGTGGTCTGTGTACATTTCAGCGTCACCTAATGCTCTCTCCCGACCATTTTGACCCTTTCTCTACTCTAGTACCGTCTTTAGACAAATGGGTTTTCCTAGATAAAACCCTAAACCGATAAGAAACTTGACTGACTCTGTGTACACGGCCAGTGGTCAATAGCTGTTTTGAAGTGGCCTTTGGAATGTCCCATCTAATGCAAAATCCGGTTCTTGGAAGCGAATCCACCTTATGTGCAATTCAAATACAAACTTCGGGCCTCCGGATCCAAGAGGCTACTCAAAACCTAATCGTATCCTTACATTATATCTGCAAGTCGGACCAGTACGCAATCGCGATTAGCATGAAAATCACAAAGTGTCCTGGATCACGAGACATGCAACTGTCACCATATGGAGGAGCAAACAAAACCCTAGCGTTTCGCTTACGGAAAGATTTTAACGTTTTCTTGTGATCTCCCCATTCGAAGCGCGAACGTCCTGATTGCTTAAAGCTTTGGTTGATCTCCCCATTCCAACTGGGACGACGATGACTGATCCTGATCCTAGCTCTGGAACTGGAGAAACTCAGACCTTTCAAACCTGCATGGAATCAATCCTCGTTTCCCGAGGTTATAAAAACGATTAAGTTAAAACATAAGAACGAGGACTTGGGTTTTAACTTCCATAAGATTTGTCTTTACTGCTGTTCGTCCTAGAGAACCTAATTCAAATATTTAATTCAACAATTCGATTTTCCTTTCCCTTTTAATTTAAAGGCGATTTTATTTTATTTTTTTCCTGTTTCCTCGTGCAACCAAGTATGAATAAATAAAGGCGTAAACTTGGAATGCTTTTGATAACTGTTTATGTTTCTTAGAACAGTTTCTGAGTATAAATGATTTTTTCCAATTCTATTTTTAGGAACAATTTATGAGCAGTCGAACGCGTTGGATAATTACATAAAATTTATATTTTCAAAAAAAAAAAGAACATGAATGTATTTGGCATGACCCTCAATTTTTTTATTAAAAAATAAAAACGATAGTGGAGGTGGCGGGGATTGGCAAGCGGCGACCGAGAAGAACAAAAGAACATAAAAATAGAAAATAAGAAACTTTACCAATTGCGTCCTTGGTTTTTATTAGATTTTCTGTATTAAACGCCATAATCAATTATAGTAGGCAAGAAATGTAGCTAATGACCGTGACATTGCTCTCATGTGTCCTCTCATTCTTGACATTTTATTGTCAACCAGTCAATGCCTCCGTGGGAAAGCGGTCTACTCCAGTTCTCGTGTTCCCACCCTACCTCTGATTAAAATAGAACAATTTATAAGAAACGATTTGGTCCTCGGTAAATTTCGCCTAAATTTCGCTGTTGGGATGAATCTAGATAATAATTGTTGTAAAAGTATTGATTAGTTACATTCAACGTGTTTTAAAATGCAAAGAATAGTTTTCTTTTTATAAACTTTCGTGCTGCCTAGTGACATGGTACTTTAGGCGGCATTTAGTAACGTTTATGTTATTGATAACATATTTGGAATATATATATATATATATATATTTGTATTTCTGTTTCCAATTATGATTTCTGGGAACATAAACGCGTTTGATAAGTTAAAAAAAAACACCTTTTTTTCATCAAAAGGAAAGGTCAGCGCTGGCGACTCGCAACGGCAGCTAGTAAAAGTTTACCCTCGAGTTGTTTCTAAAAAGTGTTCCAAAACTCAAAAATAAATTTTTTGGTTCTTTTTTTGGCTTCAAAAGTATTTTTTTTTTCAAGAGTGTTCCCGGAATACTTTTGAAATATTTTTTTTACTATATGCGTTTTTGTTTCGAAAGTGTTCCGAGAACACTTTTGGAACAAAAACACTTTCTATGAAGTGTTACTATCTATGGAGTGTTACTAAATGCAGCATTCTTCATTTTTTTTTACGTTCGAAGTTCCTTTGTTTCAAAGAAAAAAAATTCAAAAAAATATTTTTGAAATTTTCCCGCGTTCCGTTCATGAAAAATAAATGAGTCAAGGAAAAAAAAATCATCAATGAAAAAACACCACCAAAAGTGGCGAAAACGATTTTGAAATCATTTTCACTTATCTGTCCTTCTTCAACTTCTTCTCATTATTTTTTTAATTATTTAATATTTTTTTTGCCTTCTTCCTAGACCGGCGAACTTGGACTCGCCCGATCAAAGTGTTGAGCTCGCTTGTGGCCATCGCCCACCGTAGCGGCAGAGGAAAAACAAAAATAAATAAATTTGAATTTTTTAAAATTTATAAAAATTATTCATGTTTGTGGCGACCATACCATGTGGAATTATCAACATCCACGTCATCAATTTCTGATTAAACAATGATGCGAAAAATCAAGATGTATTTTTCTTACACAATGACATAAAATATTTTTCCGTTCATTTTTAGGTCTCACCCGAAAATTGAAAAATATTGGCATTTTTCTGAAAACGACTTTTCTGAAAAAAAAATCCAAAAACATCACATTTTCCATTAAACGGAAGCCTTAGCTGCTTAAGTAGTAATTTTGGTAAGAACACCTACTCAGAGCATTCATTTCTAAAAAATAGAATAAAAATGAAATCAATAACATTTTCTTTAAATAATTTCCACTAGACATTACAAAGATGGAGGCCCAGACTTTCCTGCTAACTTGTAAATTACTCCAATTCTTGGTGAGGATCCTTCTTGGACTCGTTCTTGTACAACATTAAATGAATAGGGTCAAATTATTTTCTTCATGTGAGGATCCAGCTGAACGAGATATCTGTCCATAATTAGCATAACTTAATTAATGTTAATCACACTGTCCTTTTTGGTTATTAATTAAAAAAGGTGATGGCCTGACTGAACTCAAACATCGTTGAGAAGAGCAACGTTTGAAGAATAAGTTTGCTGGCATTGAGTATACAAATGAGCACAAATTGTGTTTTTTTTAGGAGGATTTTTTTATTCAATTGGGTGTCGCTTGATTACTTGTTACTCCTCACCTCAATCAATGCAAATCATCATCATCATCTGTGCAAGATTCTCTCTTTCTTTGTCCCACTCATTTCTCATGTTGGATCTTGGCATGCTCAGCCCTCTCTCTCACAGATGTAACAGGGGTCGATCGATTTTCAGTTTGGAGGTGCTTAGAATAGGACTGGCCAGATCGATTGGTGTGGTTTGGTTTTCGAGCAATATAGTGAAATCGGTTGAATGTGCTTAAAACGCATATTCATAATGTGTACAAGTATGAAAAAATAATTAAGAGTTTAAATGATTTCTTTAAATATTTCTAAAATTTTAATTTTAAATTTAAAAATAAAAAAAGTTGATCTGGTTCGGATGAGCGGTTTCACATTTGGAGACTAACCCTCACTAATCGGACCGAACTGGTTTGTTATTATTATTATTTTTTTATAACCGAGGTGTCCGGGCAATCAATGACTTATTCTTCTTGCTCAGCCTTATGTAATAGAATTGGTCATTTTGCTTGATTTGATGCTGGACAGATTCCCACAAAATTAGGTTTTCTTGATGCATCTGTTCCGAACAATCTGCCTTTACAGAAAGGAAGGTGATAAGGTTCAAATTCTATACGCATAACCTGTGCAAAGTGAACTGTTCCTAGTATGAAATGCTCTTAAGCCAGCATGTAATGTAGTGTGGCTATTAATTACAATTAACGATTAAATCAAGCAGTCATTATTTCACACCCACAGGCTTTCTATAAGTGCGAAAGGAAATAGGGTTGACAGAAGAGTAGAGTGCTGGTGGGGACCAAAAGCCACCTCATGATTTAAGGCCGCGGAGAAAGCGGAGTTCAGATTATGATATGATGTGTGTCTTTTTATGACACATTCAATACTTATTTCCAAAGAACACAAACGTTTTGATTTTGTTGTCTAGGTTTTGAGTCGTGAACCTCTGTTTGGTCGTATCACATCTGGGGCAATTTCTGTGCCTTATAGAAAGCCGAATGTATTACCCAAAATCTTGTTAAAATATTCGAAGACACTCAACTTTTACTTGTGTGTTTTCAGCTTCACCAGTAGTTACTCTAAAATTAGCAACTAAGCAGAATTCATGATAAAAGCTCCTGATGTCGATGAGTAGAGAAAGAGCAACTTTTAATTTGTTACGAGTCTGTCCCATGACATTTTAGTCTTTTCTCTTTTCATGACCTCTCCGAAAAAGGATATAGTATTTCTTGATCGTGAATAACTGAATAATACGAACGATTCCGTGGATATATTTGCTTCGCTAAGTTTCGCAAGGTGTGGGATATTGATGCGGTGATGACCGCATTTCAAAATTAGAAACTTTTTGCACGTCGGGTCAATTAGGATTATATCTAGCATTGGCGATTTCAGGATCATCAATTAGTTCATTATCAACTTACGGAGGATGGCTTTCTATGAGGCTATTACGTCCTTTTTCCTCCTTAGGGCATCACTTGTTCTACGGGTTGAACATGAATTGGTAAAAGAAATGGTGTAGTTTTATTTCAAGCGGACTTATTTTTGCGGTCCACTAAACCAGAGCAACTGCAATTAAGAGTATAAAAAAGACCAAATCAGAGCAACCCTCCCTCGGAAGCCGAGGCCAGGACCCGGGGCAGGTGACGTCGACTGAGGCTAGGACTAGGGCCAGGGACGGAGCTGGGGTTGAGACAGAGGGCTAGGGACAGGATCGGAGCGGGGACTGAGATCGGGACCGGGGTCGGGGTTGGTGCCGGGAGCCGGGACCAAGGACGGGGCAAGGGCCAGGGTTTTAGTAATATTATTTTCTAAAAATATTATTGTGTTTTCATAATATATGTCAAAACGAGATCGGGTCGGTTATGGATCAATCGCGGATCAGATTGGGTTTTAGTCATTAAATATGAGTCAAATAAGTTAATATGAGTCGGACAATATTTGATCCGACCCAAATTCGACCCGACCCTACCCACCCATTTGTCAACTTTAGTATTCACATATCGATTTTAGAAAAATAATCTTATCATAACTGGTATTTTGCAACAAAAAAAAAATCTCGAAAAGAAAAAACTTTTAAGTGCACTTGACCGCACTTAAAATTGACCCACAAACGAAGGCCAAAGAAGCCGTGTGTTGACTTTGACAAGTGCTGCCTTCTTTTACTTTCGCTTTCTCCTAAACAAGGAGAGAAATTTAAGACAACAGAAATCCCTGTTCACCTTTCTTACCGGAAAGAAATCAGATCAACTTGCATTCAAGTGAGGAAAGGAGATCGGGGAAAAGAAAAAGAAGAAGAAAAAGAAAAAAAAACACGACGAAGATTTCATTGAATACCCACCAACATCACTGATAAATTTCACCAACCCAACAGAGATTTCTCTTCAATTCAACCGCCTCCCACTTTTCCAAAGCCTTTTCCTACCAACATATACTGTTCCTTCCCTGCCCATTACATTTACACCCGCCCCCCTCTCTTTGCCCAGAAAAATTCATACTGCACATTGCACCAGATAAAAACGAAAACCGTCACAGATGGAGCTAACATGATTTCGCATGTCGTGTGTGTGGAAGGTGTAGGCAGAGACAAAATAGCAATTACTTCGGTTTTGCTTTTGTTGTCTTCCTTGAACCTGCAAGCTAAGACAAAGGTGAGCTCTCACCCTTTCTCTGAAGAACCACTAAAAGCAAGCACAGTCCTTTCAAAACCCTTTCCTTCTCCTAGCACTAGCAGTTTACATTCGAACTTAAATGATTTCAACAGCCAGTTTTTGGGGTTTTCTGGGCATCTCAGAAGTGCCTATATGCAGTAGTAAAGTTGATTCTTTTGTGACGATCCTTGTCTGGGTGGTGCAATGAACCCATACCCTCCTGCTTGGTGGTGGTTTTTTGGGATTTAAATGGAGCTAAAGCAGCCTGAGAAGTACTGTCTAGCCTGTGCCCAGAGCCATTTATGAAGGAGTTATGGTGGCTTTGGCGCTTTGAATTGGGGATTTTTTAGGTCGCAGCAAGTCCCTCCCAGTCTTAGTTCTCTGTCTTGAGAGATCTTCTTATATCTCAAATGGGTCTCGGTTTGTTTGGTTACCTGCTGGTTTTGGCCATTTGCACTAGGCCTTTGGCTTCTGAACAGCCAAACTCGGACGGGTCTTTTCTGTCCGAATTCTTGCGGAAGATGGGTCTCACTTCTTCTCATGTCTACAACTTCTCTTCTCCTGTTTGCTCATGGCAGGGAGTTTCCTGTGATGCCGAACAAAATAATGTCATTAAGTTTTTAGCTCCTGGTTTGGGTCTGTCTGGTCCTATTCCGGACACTACCCTAGGGAAGCTTAGCAAGCTCCAATCTTTGGATCTTAGCAACAACAATATCACTGGGTTGCCTTCGGATTTCTGGAGTTTAGGCTCACTTAAGAGCCTAAACCTCTCCTCCAACCAGATTTCTGGGTCTCTATCGAGCAACATTGGCAACTTTGGTTCACTTGAAATTATTGATGTTTCTGGCAACAATTTCTCTGGTGAAATTCCTGCAGCTATAGGCTCTCTTCAGAGTCTTCAAGTCCTTAGACTAGATGGGAATGGGTTTCAATGGAGCATTCCACCCGGCATTCTGAATTGCCAGGCGCTTGTCCTCATTGATCTTTCATCAAATCAGCTAAATGGGTCTCTTCCTGATGAATTCGGTGCTGCTTTCCCTAAACTCAAAACCTTGAACCTAGCAAACAATGAGATTCATGGGCATGACGCGGATTTCTCGGGGCTGAAATCGATCACCACTCTCAACATTTCCCGGAATTCGTTTCAAGGGTCGGTGCTCGGTGCCTTTCAGGAGATGTTGCAGGTTATTGACCTGAGCAAGAACC
This sequence comes from Rhodomyrtus tomentosa, assembly GCA_028455895.1. Lineage (NCBI taxonomy): Eukaryota > Viridiplantae > Streptophyta > Magnoliopsida > Myrtales > Myrtaceae > Rhodomyrtus > Rhodomyrtus tomentosa. Next base: position 43,566,923 of record JAPCWY010000004.1, read on the forward strand.
AGTTCCAAGGTCACATTTCTCAGGTACAGTTCAATTCCACCTATAACTGGTCTAATCTGGTTTATCTAGACTTGTCTGAGAATCAGCTCAGCGGAGAGATTTTGCACAGTTTGACTGAATCCCGGAAACTTAGATACCTAAGTCTTGCACATAATAGATTTACCAGGCAGGAGTTCCCAAGATTTGAAGTCCTTTCTGGTTTAGAATATCTTAATTTGTCCAAAACCAGTCTCACTGGTCACATTCCCAGTGAAATCTCGGAGTTGAGTCATTTGAAGACACTTGATCTTTCTGAGAATCATCTCAGTGGCCAAATCCCCTCTCTAAGTGTTCGAAACCTCCAAAACCTCGATGTTTCTCAAAATAATTTGACCGGAGAAATCCCAGTGTCGCTCTTGGAGAAGCTCCCTTGGATGGAACGATACAACTTCTCTTACAACAACTTAACCTTCTGTGCAAATGGATTTTCCCCAGAAAACCTCCAAAAAGCCTTCTTGGGGTCAATGAATAGCTGCCCCATTGCTGCCAACCCAGCATTCTTTAAAAGAAAAGCTCCACGAGACAAGGGACTCAAGCTTGCGCTTGCTTTATCCCTCTCAATGGTCTGTTTGCTTGCTGGACTGCTGTTTCTGGCCTTCGGTTGCAGAAGAAAAACAAAATTGTGGGCTGTAAAACAGACCTCATGCAAGGAAGAGCAACAAATTTCAGGTCCTTTCTCGTTTCAAACGGATTCAACCACATGGGTGGCCGATGTAAAGCAAGCTACATCAGTCCCGGTTGTAATATTCGAGAAGCCTTTGTTGAATATCACCTTTGCCGACCTCTTGTCTGCAACATCAAATTTTGACCGCGGCACCCTTTTGGCCGAGGGAAAGTTTGGGCCGGTGTACAGCGGTTTCCTGCCCAGTGGAATCCATGTAGCTGTCAAAGTTTTGGTTCATGGTTCGACGTTGACTGATCAAGAAGTGGCCAAGGAGCTCGAGTACCTCGGCCGGATCAAACACCCAAATCTTGTTCCCCTAACTGGATACTGCTTAGCTGGGGATCAGAGGATTGCCATATATGATTACATGGAGAACGGGAACTTGCAGAACTTGCTTCATGACTTGCCACTGGGTGTTCAGACGACAGAAGACTGGAGCACGGATACGTGGGAGGACGATGAAAATAATGGCATTCAAAATGTAGGATCTGAAGGACTGTTGACCACTTGGAGATTTCGACACAAAATAGCCCTTGGTGCTGCGCGAGCTCTGGCATTTCTACATCACGGGTGCTTCCCTTCAATAATTCATCGGGATGTTAAAGCTAGTAGTGTTTACCTCGACTACAACTTGGAACCAAGGCTATCTGACTTTGGGTTGGCTAAGGTGTTTGGAAATGAATTGGATGAAGAGATTGCTCGTGGGTCACCCGGGTATGTTCCACCAGAATTCTCTGAACCTGGATATGAGTCCCCAACATCAAAATCCGATGTATATTGCTTTGGTGTGGTTCTTTTAGAGCTCGTTACAGGGAAAAAGCCAATCGGAGATGAATATCCAGAGGAGAAAGAGGCAAATTTGGTGAATTGGGTTAGGGGGTTGGTGAGACAGAGCCAGGGAGCAAGAGCCATTGACCCAAAACTTCGCGGTACTGGACCCGATGACCAGATGGAGGAAGCCCTCAAGATCGGCTATCTCTGCACAGCCGACCTCCCCTCGAAGCGGCCAAGCATGCAGCAGATTGTTGGACTTCTTAAAGATATCGAGCCAGTCTAGGTGTTTGATGAAGTGAGGAAAAACAAGAAACGAAAAGGGGGAAAAAATTTGAAGCTTGTGTTGTTTTATTCATTTTCTCACTCTGTTCGTGAATTTGATAAATCTCTAGTCCTTCATATGCTGCTAAGGTTAACGAGGGAGCTGTATAGTAGTCCTGAACTTTCATGTTTTGGCTCCCAAGCATTCTCTTTTGTTTTATTTTCGCTTACTTTGCAGTACAGAAGCTTAATTTATACATGGAAGCCCAATATTCCCGGGACCGACTTCTCTTTGCAGTTTTGTCTTAGGTGTCTTCATTCATTTACCGCTGATCGTCTAAAACCCGGTTGAACTGTTATGCTCATCGGTGTCTAAACTACTTTACCTTCTTTGCCTTGGCAAATCAACAGACTCATGCATTTCCACAAAAGAATCTTGGCTAAAGCACAGACCTTTACATGGGTGTCATGTGACGATACCCTTTTGTTATCTCTGAGAAAGATGCTTGTGGGACTCTGCATATACATTGCCACTCTTGTATTGTAGCTGAGTGTTCTCTTTTTACAAGTTCCACGTTTCGGCCGATGCTTTTAGGCACTTAAGAAAGAGCATGTTTTCTCCTGACACGATACGAGGGTGCCTTGATAACAAACAAATCTTCGCAGGACTTAGAACAAAACCTGGACCACCAGACATGGACCATACTCTACTTTTCTGCAGATCCGTGGGATTTTTGTGTGGGGATTTAAGGACAGAGATGAGAAATGGGAGCATGTGCTCGTCGTTTAAGGGCATTTTGAAACTTCACTACCTTCATCCACTCCATGTCCTTTTTTAATGATTGTGTTTGGTTTAGTGGGTGATTTCATGCCAAACACCGCATATGAAAATGAAATGAATGTGTGGCACCACATTGGTAACTAAACCTTTTCTAACTCAGAGGGAGAGAGAGAGAGAGAGAGAGAGAGAGAGAGAGAGAGAGAGAGAGAGAGAGAGAGAGTTGGAAGACTGATGGGAATGTCATAACATAAGCTAGAAGAAAAACAAGATTTGATGACCAATTTAGTCAAAATGGGGTTGATTCTGTGGATTCGGTTGCTGAGCATATAGTTACATGTTGGATTGTTCTTTTGACTTCATGACGCTTTGGATGCAAGAAAGAACCCCACCCACATCACCACCCGAAAGACATGGACGGATCCAGATTACCTAAACTTTCCTCAGAATATTAGGTTCATGCTCTTGGTATCTGAGCCATTCGTTTTTTGAATAACGGTTAAGATCTCCTATTTTTAGAGGGCAATTTTTTGAAATTTTTTTATATATATTTTTGTTAATAATAATTTAGGGCATTCATTCATAACACGGACGACCCGAATTTTAAGGTCAGTACCTAACCATCTAAGGAAAGATTAGGCGATTCATTTCCAGATAGGAACACTCCTTCAATGAATTGTTTTCTCAACCAATACATTCAAGATGTAATTACATAAATGAAGTCAGCATGACAACTCATGTGAGATTTATCCAAAATATAATTTTGTTTTCATATGGAACCATGCATGATTGAATTAAGGGGAAAATTATGGTTTTTTTTTTTCCTTGCTTTTTTGGGTAAAGAAATATGAGATGAGGGAGTGATAATGACAAAGGGGTGATGCATCGTTGACCCAATGCCGGTGTGGAAAATCTGTCTCTCAGTCTATTATGCATGATGGATGTCCACACGCTGCCAAAAAAGCAATCATGAGAAACTTCTTCTCCATGTGGATTTTGAGGATTTCTTTACCATAATTTGGGGCACTAATTGAGGGAGTCATATGATGCTGGCTAACGTGGTCACTACTCACTAGAGTCACCCTTTTGCCAAACAATACAAAAATATATAGAGAACGAATAAAAATACATATTTAAAAGAGGAGTCTTTTGCCAAAAATTGGGCTTGCTTTGTGATGAATATCCCTTTTAGAAGATTATTTATCTCATCAAGAGGAGCAGTATAGACTTGTCTTGATTATATGTTAATTCGTACCAATGAACATAAAGTTGATAATCAGATCTTTGTTTTGGCAACTAAAGAGAACTTTGTTTGGGAGGAAATTTTATAATAAAGAAAAATGCTTTTTGAGAAATGGTTTTTCAGAAAAATGGTTTGCCTTTTTCATGTTAAGGAATTTATTTTCCTAACTTAAAGCATGAAGTTTTTTATTTTGATAATGAAAGGGGCAAAACCTAAATGTTACACCATAATTCGGCTAACGAAACTTAATCCAGCTTGATCTCTTCACAATAAAGGAATCAAACCTTTAGGTAACCTGTTAAAAAATAAGGTGTAATTCACATCACATGAGTGAGTGACCCAATTCGCTAACTAATCAGCACATGAGTTTCCTTCCCCAAAATTATACAAAAATTTGACATGGTGGAAATACAATAAAAAAATTCTGAATCTAAGAAATGAGCATGGTACCAAAGTTGAGAGATGGGGTTGATTTCTGAAGCAGTGAAATAGCCGCTTGCAAGTCCACCTCCAAAATAAGTTCAGGGATTTCCAAAGAAATTGTCATTTAAGACTCAAGAAGATATCTCATAGTTCTGCTTTGAGCAAAGAGCACACTCTCATAGTTTGGGCAAATCCAGCAAGCCGTTTGCCCGATTCATTACGCAGAAGGCCACCTATTGAAGTGGGGTCCAGGTTGCCTTTAGAGACTGTCAAAATTGAGCTTGACCTAACCAGTTGGATGGAGCAGTCCAACCCACAGATGTATCTATTCTCTCCCTATGAGGAGAAAATCTATGTTTTGCCACTCGAGCCGATAAAATGTCCTTAACATGATCTAGAATCAGGCACAAATTTTCTTTGATAAGACAAATCTCCTTCTCGGATAATCATTTCTTCCTCCATTTCCAGAAATGCCAGCAAACAACCGCAAAAATAAGTGACTAGTCCTCTTGGATGCTAGTTGAAGAATTGTATAGGTTTGACACCAACCATGGGTATAAATCTAATAAAAGCGCCTTGAAACTTTGCAGGTAGAAGCTTTTGCTAAACTGCCTTGCGCACTTGCAGTCTCTAAGTGCAAGCATGCGTGTTTCGTTTGACTATAAATGGTTTTTCATCTGCCGATCATTTTCAGCAGCAAACCAAACATGCAAAAAAAAAAAAAAAAAAAAAAAAACTAGAAAGCTAATTCCCAAAAGGAAATTCACTAAAACAAACATCCCAGGAGTGTGTTTTCTAGAATTCTTTAGCAAAGAAATAGAAAGTGACTTTTCCCTCAACATGCTCGCTTTTATTTTGAGAAAAAGGTAGCTTTTTAGGAGTTGCAATTCTTGCGCATAGATTAACCACAGGATGGGCCAATTTCAGCAGTTTCCGAAAACTCAAATAACAAGGTGGGCTGAGCCCATTTCAATTGGTCTACTTGATCCAGGCCCAACAGAAAAGGCTCGTGAATTTGTTTATGAAATTTTCCGTGACGGAAACACGAGTGAGTTGCCGCCAATTTCAATTTTTATCTTTCTATCTAACTAAAGTCTAACCCAAAAGATTATCTCAAACTCAGAGTTTCCCCCCCATAAAATTTCATAAAAAGCCCTCGGTCAATAACTATGTGATTATCTTAATTATATTATGAAGAAAAGATGGAAAATCATAATTCAATTCGTTAGTCTTTCGCACAATACAAGTCCTATCAATTACGTATCTTTAGTATAAAAGCATGAATATAACTCCCATTCTGTTTTTTTTTCTTTCCTATAAAAAGCTAACCATGATGTTGAAGAGCGTGTCAATCAAATGCTTTTTTAAATGTTGCGGATGATCGAATCCATAGGAATGTACTTATTTAGGCACGATGAGTATGACAATCTTGGTTCAACTAGCGACGAAAGGAATAAGATGCAATCTCGATGATTCGTGCAGAAAAAGCCATTGGCATCGTATGCTTGTGCCATTTGTGTCTCCAAAAAGGGAGAGATGTGAACGGTTAAAATTGCATATGATTTAAATGTCAAAATCAATACGGTACATTATAATTTTCATAAAATCGAAAGAGGCACTGTACTCGTCGTGACCATACATAGGGCTGTACTTATTAATTTGTTAAAAATGCTAGGATGACAAATGGCATCTATGATGGGTCGGAGCATTATCGCACTTATAATAAAGGAGTTTTCTTATCTAATATCATAAATAATGATCCAATCCGTTCTACGTCGACCGAGCATGAGAAAAAAATTACTTCGGTGTAATCACATGAAGTTGTGACTATTTGGAAGAAGATTTTAGTTTTTACTTACAACCACTTAATAGGATCCCTCTCTTTCGATGTGGGACATTGGACTAACACGAAAATGTAATCAATTCCAAATTTCGACATTGATTTCGTTGAGTAATAGGTAGCATTTCTTATACTCTTAGCGTAAGTGCTTTTGACTTTGTTTTTTGTTTTTGCTTTTTTTTGCTTTTGACTTTGTTTATACATTGAAATAAAAAATTCCTCGAATGTTCTCATTTTCTCAAATAAGACCCAAAATAGACTTTATTTCAAAAAAAGACCTGCAGTGCCACCATTGTCTCAAAGAAGAGCCTAAAGTGGTTGCGGTTTATTTCAAATAAAGGCTGACCTCGCAGGGTTGGCTGGCCGTCCAAATTTTCTGGCCGATTGAGGGTGTTTTTGTAAAAATAGAAATTCAATTTCATTTTTTATTAAATTAAATAAAAATAAAAAATAAAACACTGAAATTTAAACAAATAAAAAACACGGGCGGGCTGCCGCCCCACCAGGTCAAGAGCCTCCCGCATGTGTTCCTCTTCTTCTTTTTTAATCTTTTTTTTCTAAGTTTTTGGAAAAAAAGAAAAAGGAAAAAACAAAATAAAATAGTAAATGCCCAAAATGTCCCTTGACTCAGGCCCTTTTTTGAGACTAATATAGTCACTTTAGATATTTATTTAAAACAATGTGTATTTAAAGCCCTTCTTTGACATAATTAGGGCACTTCAGGTTTTTATTTGAAATAATATCTATTTCACGTCCTTATTTGAAAAAATGAGAGTATTTTTCATCTTTTTTGAAATTTGCCCACAATCGTGCCACACATGCTTATAAAAGGGAAAAGTGTCAAAAAAGTTCTAAATCTATTGCATTAGTGCCAATTCAGTCTTAAATCTTTTTTTAGTGTCAATTCAGTCCTAAATATTTTACATTAGTGCCAATTTAGTCATAAATATTTTGCATTTATGCCAATTGAGTCAATATAATCACTTTTGATAAAAAAAAAATTATTGGCACAAACATCAATTGTCCTACGTGGTACGGCCTGAGCTAACGTGGATATTTTTTTAGTATATATTTTTGATATTTTAAATAATTTTTAGCAATATTTTTTTGAAAAAAACCAAAAAAAATGCTTTAAATTATTTAAAATTATAGAATAATATTTAAAAAAATCCAAGTCAGCATGTGTCGTGCCACATAGGACAATCGATGTCCAAGTTAGCCATTTTCAACCCAAATTAGTCGGATTAACTCAATTAACATAAATAAAGAGATTTAGGACTGCATTGGCACTAATGCGAAAAATTTAGAACGAATTAACACTAATAAAAGGTTTATGACTTAATTGACACCAATGAAAAATATTTAGGACTAAATTGATATTAAAAAAAATTAAAGACTAAATTGATAATAATGCAATCAGTTTAGAAATTTTTTTTACACTTCTCCCCTTATAAAGTCACCTATCTTGATGCACGCAACCAGACCATAAATTAGCGCTTTGCACGGGAAGACTTGTGTACTTCCCTTACATTATTGTATTTACAAATATTATATTATTTTCACATAAAAAGTTCGCGGTACCTAAATAAAAGAATTCAATGTCAGAAGTCAATGGGTATTTTCCTAAAAACAATAGTGATAAATTACGTATGATGAGAAAATTATAAAAAAATATTTTAAATTTATTACAATTGTATCAGTTTAGTACTAAATTTTTTATATCAATTCAATCCTAAATTGTGCCAATTTGATCTTTCTGGCCAACTTTAGCCCGCCGGCGTTGACATGGATAATTTTTAATAAATATTTTTATATTTTTTCATATTTATTTTCTTCTTCCTCTTACCATAGAGACTAGAGCCTGCGATGATGAGGCTCAACCTTGCTAGATCTAGGCGAAGCAAACCCCACCATGGCTAGGCAAGCTAATGCTCGAGCATCCTCTTCTCAAACCATTTAATTATCAACTTCGAGAGAGAAATGAATAATTCATAAAATATTTTTCTAAAAATAATCGCTTGAAATAATTGATTGATGAAAAATCGTTTTATTATTAGCAACAATTTATGTCTAAATATAGATGATCATTTTGTTTGTTTGTTTTTGTAAGCAATATAGATGATCATTTTTATGAAATCATTTTTCAAACTATTCATTTTTTGAGATACAAATGGAGCCTAAGAGAATAATCAATTTTGCACTCTATTAAATCATTCATAATATAGAGAAAAAAGACATTAACAATACTAAATTACATATAACTTGATGTAGACTCAATCACTCCAACATGACCTATCTTACATTGGTATAATCATACAACAAAAATCCAAGAGTTTTAACCATACATTCTTGATTTTCTTTTCGCCTTCTTGAAACCTTAGGCAACGCATCCAACGGCCAGGATTGAACCGGGAGCGTAACCAGAGTTAGAAGAATATTAGTAGGGGCCTCCACCTGTCTTCTTCTTCTTCTTCGCCTTCGTCTCGTCCTCGCACACACAATTTCTAGAGAGAGAAAGATGTCGGACGAGGAACATCACTTCGAGTCGAAAGCAGACGCAGGGGCGTCAAAGACGTACCCACAACAAGCTGGCACCATCCGCAAGAATGGCTACATCGTAATCAAGAATCGCCCCTGCAAGGTCTCTCTCTCTCTCTCTCTCTCTCATATTCTGGTTCTGGGACTATTTGGGTACTGACAATTTTTCTGGGTATGCGCTTTAACTCGTTAGATCTTCGATTCAATGTCGTGAAAGCTTAGAATTGTCGAGGAATGTCTTTTCTTCGCGTGGCTTAATTCAGTAATTCTTACTTTAAATATTGTTGTTTGATGGTTTGAATAACAAGTGATTCATTTCAACATCGCGTAAGAGACGTGTCGGGGGATGATTTCCGGTGGAAATTTTGGGGACTGTAAGAAATTCTAAAGATGATTACTTTTTTGCATCTCTTTCATGCATCTGATTGAAACTCACTCGTTTGTAAAGTTCGGAATATGTTGAGGACTTTCACGGGAGCAAAATTCTTGTCATCTGCTGTGTTGTCGTGTTGGATGGAAATTCGTGTTACTGGGTTCAAGTCTTGCTAATAGGTTGATAATTAAGCCCTGGGATTATAGTTTGCGGATTATATTCCCTTGCATTGGATATTAGGTAGGACAGTAACTCAGCTTGATATGTAATCCAGTCTGCCTTTTCTCATCTCCCTTACATATATAGTGGCAAAATGTGGCCGACGCAAGCTCACGTTGCAGTTCTCTGCACGTATAGCCCCATATTCTGAAATGCTAGCTATTTCTGTTCATTCATTTGATATTGTCTTGATTATGGTCTCACTCTCATGGAAAATTTCTTGTGATGGTGGGAGCACGAGCAGGTTGTAGAAGTTTCTACCTCAAAAACTGGCAAACACGGACATGCTAAGTGCCACTTCGTGGGAATTGATATCTTCAATGGGAAGAAACTTGAAGACATCGTTCCATCGTCCCACAATTGTGATGTAAATGCCCTATTGGCCATATCTACTGTCAAAAGATCTTGTTTTCAAGAGGGCTGTTCATTTCTTAACATTTTCTGTATTTATTTACAGGTGCCCCATGTTAATCGCACTGACTACCAGCTGATTGATATCTCTGAAGATGGTTTTGTGAGTGATTGTTAGCCGTTATTGCCAGATCATTTGCGTCACAAGGCCCTGTTAACTGTTATATACATAAGACAGTGCTTATAATAATATAATCACGAGAACTAGATCACGGTTTATTTGTGAAAGGAAAACGCTTCTCCATTTCTTTTTACGATCGAGATTCCATTATTTGATCAAGGTTTTGGATTATTATTTTTCTTTGTGCTCAAAGTCAAGGTTTTGGACGTTAAGTACTCCAAAAAGTGTCAGCTTTCCATTTGAAGGAGAAAAGGCATATTGACATTTACATCTTTCTAAGAGGCATGATTATCAGACGTCCAAATGATTATCTCTCCTAGACCATGACAAACCCTTGGTATCACAATTTGAGTCAGTCTTCTTCTAATCAAAGCAAATTTCATGGGATGAATTGCATTTATCAATTTGAAGAAACATCCTTCTTCCATGAAAGATTTCTTAATTCCAGTAGACCTTCATTACGAGAAAGTCTCTGCTCTTCTCCTCTAGACTGATTTTTAACAACTTGTGTTGAATATCTTTCAGGTCAGTCTTTTGACTGAAAATGGAAACACGAAGGACGATCTGAGGCTTCCCACCGATGACAATCTGCTTAGCCAGGTATCACTCTAGGACATGCATACTTTCTTATCCCGGCCTCTCTATTTTTCCAACGTGCTTATTTTTTTTGTCAATTTAGATCTAACTTTTCACGCGCTCTCCTTTCACAGATTAAAGATGGGTTTGGCGAAGGAAAGGACCTTGTGGTGTCAGTCATGTCCGCAATGGGAGAAGAGCAGATCTGCGCTCTCAAAGATATTGGTCCTAAGAACTAAAAATAAATTGCTGCTGTTCTATTAGCCAGTCATGGCATCAGAACTTGTTAATGTTTGCTAACAGAGTTTCCTTACATTCCTAAAATCCACGAACAGAGGTTTATTTTAGCTGTGTGGTTGTAATGATGAGGAGTGATGTATCCGATGATAGTAATGGCAAGAGGTGGTAATCCTCTTGCGCATACCTCTGTTGTATAGCCTTGTGCTCACAGCAAAGGGGATTACATGAGACTTAGTTAATTATATCCTGTCTTTATTGTCAAGCATTTGTTTTCGAGTTACACTGTGGCATTGCCGAGCTTAGCTAATATCCTATCTAATGCTGCAATTCTAGTTTTTTGGAACCTTGAGTTCCGTAGATGGCCCGCTCTAGCGACAATCAATAGTTCATGGCTTAGTTTCTCTCTTGATGGAAGAAAGATATGATCGTCTTGATCAACGTATGTTCTTATATCCGTCTGCATTCTGGTGAAACTGTGCTCTTCATTTGGTGAGCTTCATGCCTTTAGGCTGAAGTTCAGATCACGCTCTTGAGCTTTTTTGTACCTACGAGCCATTTGACATGCACTGTTCGATGAAGTTTCGTTCTCGTGTAGTAGAGACAGCAAGTGCGAAGAAACATCGACACTTGACTGATAGCAGAACGAATTCTTTGTTGCCGTGCTGGAGATCTTGCCCTTGAAGTGCTTGTTCGGACGCCCCGGGGGGTTTTCGTTTTGACTGCACCAGGCGCTTTCGCGTACTAATCTGTTCTTTTGTTCGCATCTGATCCATCATCTCCATTCACAGATCCTGATAAAATTACCTCTATCTGGTTTGCTGCAAAGTTGATGGTGGTTGGTAGATCTCAATGGCCAATCTTCCATGGTCACACTGGCAGTCTCTTCATTATGGTTTTTCACTTTTGGTCGTTCATACGGAGCCATAAAGTGTAAGCAGTTTGAGGACCTGAGTGACAAACATTATGATCCGACCGCGTTTGATAACTGCATAAAATTTTCGTTTTTTGAACAGAAATTTGTTTGATTAATGCACATAATTCTGTTCCTGGGAACAATTTTTCTTCCCAATTTTTGTTATTTAAGTCAAATAATTACGTAGTTACTTTGTGAAATTTTATCTTATATTTCGAATTAATCGAATACTAATTCATATCGATCCTCTTATATAATATATTGCATATTGAAATATAAAAATAAATATCAAGAATCATCACAAGTCATTTTTGCCATTTATTGTGAGGCTTAAACCAACTCTTTTGAGCGAGCATATAACTAACACGAGCCACACTCTCTTTTCTACAAGGAAAACGCACTACACTATCCTACATTAGTGTGTGTTTTTGGTTCAAGGAAATCAAATCTTAATCTTAATTCATCCAAAATTTAAGAACGAGCGTTTGCTGAGTGTTCATAATGATTATTTTATCCTTTTCCAAAATTTTCTAAAACTAAACTAAGTCTAAAATACATAAAAATATGCAAATTATAATCAATGAAACCAAGTGCACAATCAAAAAATCATGACATTGATTTATCGCATCATAAAATCATAACGAAACCCTAAGAGTTCAGAAAAATGTGGTTCGTGTTTAATTTCAAATGTGCATATAATATTTCTAAAAGAGAACAAAATCTATTAAATCTAGAAAATTTACACCCAAATTTATTAAAATAAGATCAAAATAGCCTAATCTAAGCTTCTTCTATTTCTAGGGATTTTTTAAAAAAAAATTTGTGATTTTCTAGAAATTTTCCAAAATTTTTATTTTATTTTATTATTTTTAAAAAATATTATCTCATTGTTCTGTTTTAGGCAGAGGAAAAAGTGACTTCATGCTGTTTTGCGATTCTCAAAAGCGATTCCTTAGAACCAACTTTTATTTTTAGTTCTTATTTTTGCTCTAAATTTGATTTTGATTTTCTAAAACTGATTCTGGTGTAGAATCAGGTTCTCATCTTTTTCTGTTACAGAAAACATAATCAGAAAACTAGAATGATTATCATGCATGCCCTGAATACATCGAGACATTTCTTCACTGCCTTGTTTGTTCATTTGGGAAAACTTTACGTCAAATGAACCTGAGTTAAGTAGGCAGACAAGCTCACATAAGGAAGAGAAAGAGAGCAACAATGATACCTATTCAGCGAAACATAAAAGCATAAATCTCTACGTTGACATTGTATTTCTGCATATGGCTTTCCACCGGCGATAGACATGCCTAAATAGGTACTTGGAACCTTCCTGCTGTGTCATGGCCCCAAGTGCAACAGTTAGAACTGTACAGTTAATACAGATGAAAGGCTCTCTCCTAGTTTGGAGAATACAGCAACTTCTAGCCAATGGCCAGTTCTTCATGAACAATGACAAAAGTTACCTCGGTCTACTGCAACAGTTAGATGACTGCAAAGCAGGTAAATAACCTTCCTTATCATTTCTTTCACGTTATGCAGCAAACACTAAATCTCAAGTTGCACCATAACGTCATCGGTGAAAATTAGCCAAGATACAATCATGAAGTTTCACTACTCACATTGGCACTGCCAAATATGTAGGATCCAAATCCCCAAAAGGTCATAACAAGCGACAAAATCTTGAATCCACTCATCGGATCTTTCAACAATATAACGGCAGCAATGCTAGTAAGAGGCACCCTCACTGCATTCAAAACACCAGCGAGGACGGTCGAAGACAAGAAAAGCACGGCAGTGCCTCCAAGCACTCCCAACTGAAAAGTTATGGCGCCCCATATCATAACTAAGTAATACGAGCTCTTACCGCCCTTGAAACTTTTTGCCTCGTTTGCCATTCCTTGAAAATCGTGATTCAAAGCAACACCGATCGTTGTAAGTATGAAAGCAAAAGAAGAAACCACGACCTGTTGCTCCAACACCACATGGAACAATCTTCTACCTAGATATTTGATGAAGACAAGCTCCGAGAGAGCGAAGATGAGCCCATGGAGTGCGGATCCTAAGATGTCCCACATGAAACCCATGATGCATTGGCTATTGGTGACATTGCCATATCTATCTGAATTTGAGTCCAGAGCGATTATGACCATGGCTGCTGTAATTATCACGATACCATTGATCATTGACACGGTTAGCTTGTTCTTGACAAATAAATATCCAAATAGTGCAGAGAACACCAAAGATGACGATGCCAGAAGAGACGAGGTTGATGCAGGTAGGTAGGCATAGGCATAGGCATACATGAGATTGTCGGCGGCACTTAAGAAACCTAAGACTAAGTAAGAAAGGGCAAGCTTTAAGTTTAGACGGGTTGGGGAAACTTTGCAGATGAAGTATGTTGGGAACAAGATGAGCGCAGTCAAAGGCCATCCAGCGACGGCCACCCATGAGATGATCCATTTGCTTTTCCCTCCATTCGTGTAATAGACACGAGAAAGGAGGCTTGAAGCAGGGAAGGCTATGAGCATCAATCCGCCACTCAGAAGCAGAAGAATCCAGTGCGAGATCGGTTTGCTTTTATATGCCTCCCAAGCCATGGTTCTAGCGACAAATATGGGGTCCCAGAAAGTTGGAGGCGGTTTCTTGGGTAATGCCTCTTCCATTCTTGTCCCCTACCATAGACATAAAGTGGGATGAGTAAAACATGCTCAGAGAAAACTTGAAGTGAAAAATAAGTGCATGAACTAAGGGCGTTGAACAGTTCTGTTCGAACTTGCAAAGCTGAAGACAGTTAATCAAACTTTATCCAAATACAGGAGAACACCACTCCTACAGGAACAGACAAAAAAGTAGTCCATCAAAACAACCCAATTCAACAACTTTTCACTTGAATTCGATCATTCGGGAAACTGCAAATGATAGTGTAGATTGCCTGGAAAGTTGCAGCACGGAAGATTGATCCAGGGAACATAAGAACGAATCACCTGACAAGAATCGGAGTATTGAAAGATAGAGTGGCTGAATGGAGCAGCTACTTTTGGGGAGTTTACTTGACAGTTGACAATAACCACTCTAGCTTGAGGAAGAATTCAAGTCACGCATCCTTGGAGAGGATTAAGAAAGGACCAGCCAAGGCAATTTTCAAGCGAGCCGAGTAATTCCTTGGTCTAGCAATACGAATGGATCAAAAACTTGATTTCTCCGATTTAAAGAACATTGCTAGTTTTTCGACAGCAAAAAATCATCCAGCATACTCAGAGGAACAAAGCATTCCCAGCTTTGCCAGCAAACTGGCCAGCACTCCAGAAAGGCATAATTGTAAAAGCCGTTTTCATCAATCCCACGAGATTGCAAGAACCAAATATCCCATAAAGTTAGCATAATCTCTCCAAACTGTTGATTGCTTCCGCAAATCAGAGTATAATCGGACACGGCATCAAAACATGTCCCACTAATACGAAGTTCACAACTAACAAGCAACAAAAGCTTCTCCCCAGAATTCAATCACGATTTCTTGCAAATTACTAGTGAGAATAGCTAAGAGAACCACCAAAAAGAAAAGCTCCCCCCCCCCTTTTTTTTTTGTTTCTCCTTCAGCAACCCAAGAAACCACGAGAGAAGAAAACCCATGAACGACGTGAGAAATTACGAATTGGTTGACGAATCAGATGACAAAGAGAGCAAAAGGGTTTAGAAGACACTCACCGTGTAAGAAAGCGAGAGAGGCCAATCCACCAGTCTCGTCAAACTGAAAGCCCAGTAGATGTCAGAATCAGGATGCAGTGAATATTTTCTTTTTCGCTTTAAATATCAAATTTTGCGCTCAGGGTTTGGAGATGAGTGGGTGGTCGTTCAGTCCCAGCCAGTGGGGGAATGGGGGCGATGGTGGGCTGATCGAGTGGGCAGCATTCGATCTCCTTCCAGAGCAACTCAAGATCCAACCTATTGATTTGCGAGTTCCCCATTTACTACAGGTTTTGACATGGAAAAATCGTTTGGCAATTTGCTGAGATCGCTCGGGATGAAGATTGATGCTCAGTCAAATCAGTGAAGCTCGAAAACATTTTCGCAGCAAGATTCTTGGTCGGTTGTTATTACAATCGTGCTTTTGTTGGTGGTTTCGAAAGAAGTCCGTGTCCTAATCAAGGGGCGAAAAAGACGAAACGAAGCCAGAAACTGGTGCTTGCCCTTGAATGTGTTTCACTCATCTAGAGAAGAGTCAGAAGACAAGAAGGCTCGTAAAAATTCGTCCTTTTTTTTTGGTTGGGGCAAAAGCCCATTGAAAATTACAAAATTATTATTGTTATTATTATTATTTTAAATTACAAATTAACTCAATGTGTTAAAAAAAAATGGTTCCTTTGATTCTGGGAGATCAAGCAGGTTCTTTTATGCCAAGTTGAGGATCCTGAAAAAACTATATAAAAAAGTACTTAATATATTGTAATTATGTTAATTCAGCTTTGCAACCTCATGTTGGTTTATTCTTAAACATTGTCAGGTTTTGTCAGTGTAGCACATCTGGCTAATTTTGGTCAGAAATCGCCGACGTGGATGCAGGCTTTCCTATATGGCGCGATCGGTGTTGACATAAACAAAAATTATTGATTTTCTATTATTCTTTGAGATTTTTACATTTTCTTTTTGTTCTCTTTTACTTATAAACTGATGAGGCATACACTTGCTCGGCTTTGGCGAGACTCGGCCTGGTTGGATCTAGTGAGGGGACTTTGTAGCCAGTGATTTTGTCCATGTCAATATCAATCGTGCCACGTAAGATTGCGAGTATCCACAATAACAATCTTTAACCGAAATTAGTCGGATGGATTATATTGAAAAAAAAAACGTGAAAATGTTCAAGACTAAATCGAATAAATTGAAATGTTTATGACTGAATTAACACGAGTGCAATATGCATTTAATTATTTTTTTTTGTTACTTTTCGGATGCGTATCATCTTGGGGTACATGATAAGATTGGCAATTTTGTGATTCTGTGTCTGTTTTGAATTATTCGTTATTCTCAAGTCACGTCGTTGTGAAAAGAAAAATCCATAAATGTGCAAAAAGCTGGTACAAATTTCGAATTCGTGTCAATATACGCACGATTTTAATTTGCCAATACTTATCATGCGATCATGTCGAGTCTTGTCAACTCGTATAGGAAAGGTCACGTCATAACTCCGTTTACTTTGCACCCGATCTTTCGATGGTCTCGGGGAATAAAAGTAAAGACGGGATCTTGAGCGGTTTTCAAATAAATGTTCGCTATCATTTGAAATTTATAGAGCCGATGATTTTGAATTAATAATGCGTGTATTATAACAAGCTAAGTAACTCCTTTATGTTAGGTTAGACATTACTCGATGTATTAAGCCTATGGAATTCGGTGGATGTAGGCATTAGAAGTGGGCATGGATCGAGTAGTGCTGTACACCGAGCGGGGGTCCGTGCGGGTTATTCGGCATGACAATCTATTTTCATATGATAATAGACTAACCAGATTAATTACATGTGTCGGTTAGATTTGTGGCAAGCTGTGGTTGACACGTGGGATTCGAACCCTAACCTCCCAACCCCGCCCCCCTAACCCAAGTCAAACCCTTTTTGCCGTTTTAATTAAGGTGGCGGGGAGGAGGAGGTGGAGAAGTCAACCAAACTAACGGCAGCGATCCCATCACCTGGCGAATCGGATCCATCCCGCGCTTCGCTTGACCCGAAACACAAATAAATAAATAAAGAGAAAGAGAATATTAATCAGTAAATTTATTTAGTAAGAGCAAGACCACCTGAGTCAAACATAGGTCAAAAAGACAAATGTCCCTCCACCCTGTATCTCTCTCTCTCTCCCTCTCTCGCTCGCTCTCGGAATCCCACTCGGTCTTTTCTCTTTGAAGCTTCGCAACGCAAACCCAAGACGAAACCCTCAGGCCTGCCCAGAAACTTCTCTTTCTCTCTCTCTTGTCTGGCATATCGCGCTTGCGATCGGCGGCGATATTTCGCCTTTTGAATCGGTAGACAGCTTGCGAGTCGTCCATGGAGGAGAACGGGGGCGACAGCTCCGGAGCGCTCCTGACCGAGGACGAGCCGGAAGAATCGGAGTCGCAGTCGGAGTCCGAGGAGGAGCGGCTCCGCGACCTGCAGGAGTTCAGGGTCTCGCGGCTCGGCGAGCTCCGGGGTCCGGCTCCGGCGGGCGAAGCGGCGGAGGCGGCGGCGGGAGGTTTGCGGTTGAAGACGCCGAGCCGGTGCGCGGGTGAGTTCCGGCTTTCGTGATCTTCCCTTTTTTTTGCCCCTTCTGCTTCTGCGGTGGCTCGTGTTGCTGGTGAGGTTAAGTCGGTGGTTTGTGTTGATGATACGGCAGGTTCGCATGCGGATTCTGCGTTGAGAGAGGAGCAAGAGGTAAATGTCTCTCGGCGATTCCCTTGCTCCTTTCATTTGTCGGTTTCAGCTTAATCTCAAGGTGTCTGCTGAGAAGTTGTGAACGATTTTAGTTTCTAGAGTGTTGTCTTCTTTCTAGTCGATAGCTGTCATTTTTTCTCTCCCTCCAGGATTTCATACTGCTGTTTTTCTGCTGGTATAGATACAATTCTAGCTTTCTATGGGAATTAAAGTTAACTTTGTGGTGTGAATTAGTGTTTTGACCATCTACATTTAGTCGAATTTGACTACGTTCCGTTTCTGATTCGTATTTTTTCAGCGCGCTCTGCATTCGAGCTTGTTGTCTGGGTCACTTTGTTGGTACACGGAGGTTTGGTTTGTTTAGTTATCTTCTTTTTTTTTTTAGCTTTCAATTTTGATTAAGTGGTAAGTGAAGACCTTTCCATAACTTTGGTGTCTAGGTCTAGCTTGTAATTAGGTGAAATATGGTTTAGATCTTAAATGAAATATGTATGTGTGAGCTTTTTTACGCAGCTTGCACTGTAACTTTGATGACGTAGTTCTGAGTTTGCGGGCTGCCAAAAGCATGAGGTATATCAAAAGTTGATGTGGATTTATAGTAGAATAATGAATCATGGACCTTACATCAATGCCGTGCAAGAAAGATCTGTTAGGGCCGTCATTGTTTATGTTTATCTATGCATGTTTCCAATCGTGGAAGAAGCCCGAGACACAGTTTAAGTTGACTAATGTTGTTAATTTGGTTTATTGAAATTTGGGCTTTGACGGCATGTATTTTGCTGCGTTGTTTTGGATGCAACTTAATTCATGACAGCTCTTTTTGAAGTTTTGGCTTTGTAGAAACCATAAGAAGAAGGTGTGGTTTAATAGTTATATATTCCAACACTCTACTTCACGCTTAGTCTGGTCTTTTGCCTAGTACTAAGCGTGGACAATTTCATTGGGAAGACAAATAGGGGCCTGGAAATATTTGAACTCAGAACCTCCTGCTTTGATGCCATTTAAGATTTTGTGGGACCACAGCCAACTGTTCTAAAAGCTTAAGCTGTTAAAAGAAGGTGTGGTTTAATAGTTATATATTCCAACAGAAACATTGCAGCCAATTATATATGTTGAAACGGGAATAGAGATCAATCACTGTTATGTACTTTAAAAATAAATTGAAATGTTAAAGGGGAATTGATCCAAGCAAGGTTAACTCTTATGAAGATTTTGACTTTGGTATGTGAAAAAAGAATGAGTGTGAGGGCATAAATGGAGTAGGAGTTTCCTGCTATTAGGTCGATGAGCTCTTCACTTTGATGCGAGGAATTTCCGCTGTATCTCATCACAGATATTTGCATTTCATTTGAGATAGATTTATGATCAACTGCTGTGAGATAGATTTTTCCCATTGGACATTTCTGTTAATCACATCCCTTTAGGCTGGAAAAAGTAGAAGATAGTCCCCTCAATTATAGGAATCAAATCTAATGTAACCTTGATAGTTCATCTCGACTCAGCAATGGTATGGGCTGATCTTTTGTTTTGTGAGATGGGTAATGTGGTATGTTCGCATGTGCTGCCTGTATTGAAGTCACGATTGAATTTAATTGCTGTTAAAGTGTCTAATTAGTCTGGATCTTCTTTTTGCTCGTTGATTTCATTTTCTCTTCTTTAGGAACGAGCTAAACAGTTGTATGGGGAACAGGGATCTGATATCGTGGGCAAGGTAGCAGAAACTTACTCTGGGATCCCGCGTACTCTTTGTCCATATATTTCATCAGAACCGTCGAGAGTTTCTGTTTCTCAGTCATCAGTTGCCAGTTCGACTCCTCTAGACCATAAACTGCCAAAAACGACAAAGGTCACAGATTCATGTACCGCACATGCTATGGTACGGAATTCTTCTGATTGTGGAACTACATCTGCTGTGAAGGCATCTAGAGGAGACGGGTACAGTTGGAGGAAATATGGTCAGAAGCAAGTTAAAAGTCCTAGAGGTTCTCGTAGCTACTTTAGGTGCAGTAATTCAGAATGTTCTGCCAAAAAGATTGAGTGCTCTGATATGTCCAGTCACACAATAGAGACTGTTTATAGAAGTTCACATAATCATGATCCACCTCAGAAAGTCAGAGATGGGCGACAGAGGAGTCTGGTCAAGTCTGCCGGAATTGTTGCGGAGAGTGAGGTTGTCGAACATCCAGTAAGAATGCTCACTGAGTCAGATCCATATGTAGCTTCAAGAGAACGAAAAAATGAATTACCCTCTTCAGTTCCTGAAAAAGAAATAGAAAAGGCAAATGGCTTTGATGCAAAAGATGAAATTGTGGCCAAACAGGAGAATGACGATAATCCAGGGCCGAAGCCAAGGCAAGTCAATCATATATAGTGTGGATCTTATGTACTGAGCATGGTGTATGTCGTTTGCATTTTGGCTCTTACATTTGTTACTCTCTTTTTTTTTTATCTCCAGGGGGAAGAAAAATAGGCTGTTCCGCTCGAGTTCTCCCTTAAAACCAGGGAAGAAATCAAAATTTGTTGTGCATGCTGCAGGTGACGTCGGGATATCTGCCGATGGATACAGATGGCGCAAGTATGGACAAAAAATGGTTAAGGGAAACCCTTATCCGAGGTATGTGCTCAGATGTTGAAATGGTTCTTTGAGAGTTATTATCGTCTTTCTAAATTGGCAGAGGATTATATACAATGTTAGGTATGTGTGGTGGCTATATATAATGTGCACACATAAATAAGAAAAGGCCAGTAGCCCTTATGTTTGCATAAGCTTTTGAATTTGTAGCTGCAATTCCATTTATCCGGACTTGCTAATCAACTCTGTTGGGATTGTGGGCTGTCACATGAAATAAATGACAGGAACTACTATAGATGCACCTCTGCTGGATGCCCTGTACGTAAACAAGTTGAAACAGCAATAGACAATGCTAGTGCTGTTACAATAACTTACAAGGGGATTCATGACCATGACAAGCCAGTGCCCAAGAAAAGGCAAGGCCCACCACGTGCCCGTTCGATCATGGCTGCTACTCCAGATTCGTTGCACAGTACGCCAATCAAGAAGTCAGATGGATTGCGAAATCATGCTTCACCGACGCAGTGGTCCGTGGATTCAGAAGGGGAGTTATCAAGCCGGGCCCTAGACTTGGGTGGTGAGACGGCCATCGAATCAGCTAGAACTCTTCTGAGCATTGGTTTTGAAATCAAGCCCAGATGAATGAAGACTGGTTGGGAAGGGATAAGCTCGTGCTCTTGTTAAAAATGACCAGAGACAGATTTTCGGCTTTTTACTTCACCGGTTTTGCTCTGTAATTTTGCTTCAGTTATTCTGCCGGTCTTCCTGTTTGCATATTGTTACACATCCGGTCTTTATGAAAATGAGTGAGTGGTGTATCTCCGTTGTAGACTGATCGAGAAGAGATGATTATCTTGTAAACAAGCCTGCACCTGTTCAGAAACGATATCATAGCTGAACAAGATGTGGAATGGCGAGGCAAGGTTCGTCGGATCTAGGCCTCCGCCAGGTTCACTATGGCCGAAGTGAATTTCTTTGCAGTGTGTTAAAAGTTGTGCGCTGTTGGTGAATTGACGAGGGAGTACGCTGTTCCAGCTAGAATGGCGGGGAGCATAACCTGTAACCAAAAGCATAGTACGTGGTCCAAATAAGGCAACACGTGGGGAAGCGTCGTTTTCACTGATAATTTACAATGCAATGGATTGAGTTGGACAATTTTGCAGGGACAGCCAGTATCGGAAGTCATTATCTTAGTCATCTATCCATAATATAATGCTGCCCAACCAACTTGTCTGTCGTGCTCCAGGGTACAGACTGGTTGAGTGAAATGGGAATCAATTCCTGTCCGATGGAAACAAACAGGCGTTTCCGGGTCCTCCAAATCTAGATTTCATCACTGCCGACCGGTCCGTTTCCAAAATAAATCGGCTGTCTGGCGTGCACTGAGCTAGTGAGGTCACGTAACGGCGAAACATTTACCGACCAACCCCACCTTATAAATTGTAAGACCACAAGTCAGATGGCGACCGGTCTGAGAATATGGGACATGGTCTTTCGCTTTCCACATTATGGCCTTTAACGAAACTACAACTATCATCTTCCTTGCTATAACAAAGAAGGCGGTTCCCTCATCGCATCTTACCATGAAATATATGTTTTCACTACTCTCTACAAGCAAGAAAAATCCACGATCGATTTAGTTCATGAAATTTTATACACATAACATGTTTGTCATCATCAGGCCTCCAACATGGCGGTGTAGCCATATAAGTGGGGGTCAAAGGTTCTTTCGAACATTCGAGGTCTGGCCTTGGGGCTATGTACATCACAATTCCTCGGAGAAGTCCAATTCGTCCATGGCTGCGGATAGTTCACGTTCGCTCGGACCATCGACTTTCTCGTCGCGGGCAGTTTCTGTGGCACGGGTCTCTTCCTTCCCTTCCGCGGCGGAGATGCATGTCTGGAACCTGAAGCAGCTGATGAGATGATCGTTGGTTAGGCCTGCCGCTTGCATGAACGAGTAGATGACCGAGGGCCCCACGCTTCGGAAGCCCCGCTTGACGAGGTCCTTGCTGATCATATCCGCTTTCGGAGATTTCACCGGGACTTGACGAGGGTATCGGAATTTACTAATTACGGGTTTATGATTGACGAAACTCCAAATGTACTTGTCGAATGAACCGAACTCTTCTATGACCTGGCATCAACAGAGCCTGCAAAGAGTTAGTTGCCACAACATCGACAGCCATTAGTAGCTATGGTTATGATACTTCTTCGCAATACAGATACATAGATAGTTGATTCTGAGTTCACCAACTAAGCAAGACGTACATTACTTCTGTCAGTAAGGCTCTAATTCGAAGAGAAGGAGAGAGATGTCAGGCCGTATGGAATGGTTTGTCTTGTCTAGATCAATCAGATTTAGGAGGGATGAGGACCACAAGTCAACTACTTTCACCTAACCAATTGTGATTGGGAAGTTCACTGAAACTCCACTAGAAGACACTAAATTGCTTGTCGGATAGAAGACAATGCCTGTGGTCCCAGATAGTACGAGTAACATGGACCAGGCGGGACATATGTCTTAAGGATATTGATGATAAAAACTAATCCTCGTTGCAAAAGAGGACAATCAGGAGAAACGTTAACAGCTTGCAAGAGAATCAAATCGGCACCTAATTGAGCTCCATTGACTTCAGAAGCACAATCGCGTTTTAAGTAATTAACCCTTGAAATTTATCCAGCTCAATCCATGAAGGCAGTCTGTGAAATAGAAATGAAACCGCTAATTTACCTTAGTTGTTTGACGTGCATTCTCAAAGATAGCACGCAATTTTAATTCTGATAGAAGGGAGCTCGCAGCACTTCCTGGTGCTACCGTCTTCTTCTCGTTCATCTTTGAAACAGCGAGCGGGTCGAAGTCAGCAAAAATTTCTCTGCAAGAAGAAACACATCATACGACAATACAGAGAGAATGGTCAAGTAATAAGCAAAAACTATGGATATGAGGACCAAGAATTGACGGTTCTAAAACCATTTTGCTAATTGAGGGAGAAATTGTCGATTGGATTTAACTTAGAAAAGCACCTGAAAGTGTGTCTTTTGCTCAGAATGGCAGGCCATGTAAGTTCAGAAAGGGTGCCAGAGAGCACAAGAAGCTCAAACAATTTCCTGTTTGTGGAAACAATATAATGTTAATCAGATGTCAACAGAATCTTATGGTAAGCATCTAATGTCATTCCAAACCAATAGAGCAGATGTACACTCAACATTCGCCTGTTCACATACCTATCATCATGCACCGGAACTCCCCATTCTTCGTCATGGAAAGCAGCATAGCAAGCCTCTGTCAGAGAATTGAAAATTAGCATCTCATCCCATATGCCTAGGCAAAACTCCTTAACTACAGTGGATCTATTAACGCTAGGAAGCTTCTCACGAAAAAGGAAAGGATGGAGGAGGACTAAAGGCACGGAAAATTTAACACACTGTGAATTGAAATGAACTATCCAGTCACCCCAACAAGAAAAGAAGACCAATAAGGATTGTGAAACCAAATGTATAGTCAAGTCTTACTTTGATATCCATTCCAACCCTCCAGAGAACATTTTGAATTTGTCCTACTTTTGCAGTCTAGCACAACCAAGAGAACGACTATCGGCTAAAAGCAAAACAACAAAAGGTGATTATGCCTGAAGATTGTAGGCCATTAGAGATTACCATAGTTAAATACCCATTCAATCAAAGAAAACCACCGTGCTAAAGGCTAATTCAGATTTATGAAGTTATTGCAATGGAAAATACAAGGTGTAACATCATAGTAGACGCTAATAAAATATAATACCTCCACTTAGCAACTGGGCGAAAGAAAATTTCTCATGATTCCTAAAGCTTTTGATCTAGTTAAATATAGCTGCATTAACCTCCCCTATTACCCTTTGCTACCACATCTCACAACATGACGAACCCACTTTTTTTGTCGGAAAATATTATCCTCAGCTAGCGGTACAATGGTTGGTAATACAGGAAACAGGGAATGATACATTCTGATATACATGGCACAGAAAGGAAATATCAATTGCTTCATGATGCTGCTTAATGACAAGCCCAATATATCATCACTTTCAAAAGATACTTTGTGTAGTAGCTCGTCGGAATTAACCTCATGATTCACCCAATCTCAAGTGAAGAAGACAATGGTTACTTGCATTTTAGGATAGTTCTAGGCAGATGCATGGCTCTATTTATGATCATCTTGCAATGATAAGCTATTTCTTGGCTGATGTCTAATTAACGGCTTCTTAAGCATGGGAGCAATTCATTCCTCGATATAGCGTTCTAATTTATTGAATGAGATTAATGACAAACAGAACTTTGTACAGTGATTTTTCAGAGGTGCATACGTTTCAGAACAACCATGAACTCCTTAAGGTTCTACGTCAGATGGACCACCACGAGGATTTAGTGATGACGGACCTTGTGACATTGTATTGCCTATTGGATGGATGACATTTCTCAGTGAAATTCATTTGTCAGGTTTACTCTCACCCCATTAATACATCACCAATAGACAAACATAGATTAGCAAGATGCTTTTTGCAAAGACAAGCACATTAGAGTTCTATGCAATTCCAAAACTACAGAGAATTGAGAATGCATGCACCTGTATTTGTCGTCACCCAAGCGCAAGTCTTTTTTGCCTGTGGACCTACTGATGGCGGAGAATCCAAGCTGTCATCAGAAAAAACACTCCTCGGCTTCGAGAAAACAGGCTTTCTTCGATACCCAACACTACTTGATCTAATGAGTCTTCCAGTAGATGCCCGACTATGAAATGACTCCGTAGAGGCATCAGATGAGCAAGACACATTCAAGGACGAGTTAGAATGCAAGATCTGCTCGTGCCGCCTAAGTACAGAGGAACCATTAGCAGGACGCAACTGGGGAGAGGATGAAGTAACCGTTGCAAATTGAGCCTTCTTTCCCTCGGGCGTTCTATACTCTTCAGGTGACTTATCCTTCTTTCTCAATGGCTTCGAACTGGGTTTGTGGGCACTCAGAGAACTGGCCTTGTTGCCGGTTGGACCTAGTACAGGTCTCGTCTCAGAATCAGCCACATTCATCGATCTCACTCTGGGTGCTCCAGACATGGATACAAGCCAAACTTCCTCAACACTCGTTATTCCGCTTGTTGTCCCAAAATCACCAATATTCCAGTTATCTGAGCTGGTGGGATTAGCTCACATTCAAAAGAGTACAGCAAACCCACCGACATTATCCACTAAAACCCCCATCTTGCTTATGCTTATGACTTGACAAATCAGCTTGTAGACCATAAACGTGGATGATAACTCGGTTTTTGCTCCTGCGGCAACATCTAATTAACAGAATTTTACGCTATTTAACTCAGATCTCCTTCTCTAAGCCTCCAGAAATCCACAAAATCGTACAAATCCACTTTGAAGAACCCACATTAACAGTCATCAATTCATATAAAAGCTCCAAATCAGCTCAAAATACCCAAGATGAGATACTACAAACCTTCGGGAGATCTCAAAGAGGGTGAAGCATTTTCCACTGAAGCAAGGGAATTGACAGCACTCGCTGCATCAGCTAGCAAGTTTCATGGTTTCGTGGGGGAAACATTTGAAATGGAACCGCAAGGAGCCTTGAAACGCAGAGATTCCTTTCTGTGCATTGCGAGGAGAGAGAATAGAGAGACGCTCCGCACAAAAAAAAGGAAGAAAAGGAGGATGGTTTTGAAACTATGCCCTCTCACTTTCAGTGACTGACTACCACTCCGGCCACATGGATAATTAAAGCTGACAATTTTCTCTGCAATCTTCCCCGCTTTCTTCTTCTTCTTCTTCTTCTTTCAAAATGGCAATTTTTCCTGGGAAAATTCCAGAAGAAATGGGGAAGCTTCCAATGATCAGGACATGGGAATGGATTCCCGGGATTTGTAAACCAAACCCAATTGCGTGTGGAGAGAGGGAGTGTGTTTGTGAAGAA
The DNA here is from genome assembly GCA_028455895.1 of Rhodomyrtus tomentosa. NCBI lineage: Eukaryota > Viridiplantae > Streptophyta > Magnoliopsida > Myrtales > Myrtaceae > Rhodomyrtus > Rhodomyrtus tomentosa. The sequence goes on from JAPCWY010000004.1 coordinate 43,593,258, forward strand.
GACAAGGCTCAAGCTAGCTTGGATTTCATGTAGCTGAAGTGACGGGGAGAGACGGTCGCGCCACCGCTTTACCGGCTATTGCCGGTTGGTATCCGGTTGGACTGACGATGCTCTTTTTCTATCTTGCTCATCCAGAGTTATTGCCGGAGAAAAATTACTAGAAGTAGAAGATATTAATATATAAATATATGCATTATTTATTTTTTGGGTAATTTTTTTTTTTTTAAATTTCTTTTTATGGGGAATGTAAAAGTGGGTTTATAATTGGTAGTTGGAAAAGAAGGGCCTATTCAAAAAAAAATTCCAGATTTGTCCAAACTGACATTGGAGAGCATGATGCTGTGTAATGATTGCATCGGTTCGTACGTATATAGATTGCACGTCATGACTCTGCGAAGAGACAACCAACTCTGATTAATTCTCGTACCAAAAGCAAAAAGGCTTTGACGCTCGTATACGTAACTGTACCTGTGGCAAACGTTTATATAGCAAGGGTATTATTGATTATTCCTAACGAAATCCATTTCTTTGGCTCTTAAACTTGGTATGATTTTGTGATATACATCCAATTATTTCAGGGAAAAAAAAATTCCAAATAAGCATTATTGAAGTGTCATCATTTTATCGAATAATGATTTGACATATTCAGATCGTTTAAGAAAAGAGACTAAGTAAAAGATTTTTTTGTTCATTTTCATTTTTTCTATTTTCTCTTTTCCTCTTATTTTTAACTTTTCCTCTCCCCCGCCCCGGCCATCTCCCGCATAGAAGTCTTGAAACTTCACAGTCAAAATTGGCCCACCTAGAATGGATGCTCCGCCTCAAGATTGAGATTTGAAAAATGCAATTCGAGGGTCATGTCTCTCTTCTAATTATTGACTTTGCGAATGTACAATCAAACTTGAGCATTTCAAGGCCCCTTATTTGAAAGAATATTCACTTCAAATCTTTTATTTAATTTTTTTTTCTTATTTCGGAGATAGGGTTATAGCATTTAGAGGGCAATTTTTATTTTCTGAGACAAATGTTGGTGTACGCTGAATTTCCACTCTTTCGAGTAGATCGGCCTTGAAAGAGTTTTTTTTTTTTTTTTGGCGGGGGGGGGGGGGGGGGGGGGGGGGGGGGAGAGGAAGTAGATCGACCAATTAACCTCGCTCCACTGGCACTTTGCATGGCTCGATCTCCAGAATTCTGAATTCGTCGTCATGTTCCCACTTACGGTAAGTAATCAACTCTTTAGGTCCTGGTGTTCGACACACCATAAAATGCAATTTGACATTTCATGTTCGTCTTTTGTCTTGACATAAACAAAAATCCAAATGATTTTGAAAGGATATTTGGTTCAAGCGACCTGCAAGCTAAAAAGAATGGATACTGTTAAACAGGAGATTGACACGTGATCAGTGTTCCAGACATGCCAGCAATACGCGAATCCAGCATCATGATATGTACGGATCAATTTTAAGTATTTTCAATAAATTATGGATTAAAATGTAGCTCTATCAAAAATATATTTACCGCAGTCATATGCCCAATCACTTCAAAATTAATATACCCAGACAACCAAAAAAAAAAACTCATCGTGAATCCATAACAGGCGAAAAAGAACAAAAAACTCACCGCTGACATTTTTATACTTACATTATAGTTTATCATGTATATATAAAATCTTTTATTTAATGTATAACGTATCCCGTCATATTAAAATTCTTTATTTTTTTGATAAATAACGAATCAGCGCATCGTGTCACGTGTCGATACTATTTGGCCTGCAACCACCGCTACCCCAGCGAACCTTACTCTGTTCAACATCGCTTTTTTTTCTTTTCGACCATCACACTTCAAGTCCAACATATATGTATAATGTTTATAGTGTTAGAGTTGAGCCCGCGTGATGCACGGAGCGTAGCGAGACATGGCGGATCAAGTAATAAATTACGACATTTCTCAAATATGCATGAAATATGAAGGATGGATAATAAAAAAAAAACATACTCTTTTATTTTGTTGTGGCGAATATAATTAATAATACTTCGAGGCAGAAAAAGAAAGGAGCTGTACACAATTTAATAAGTTAGTGCACAGGGCTGGCTTGCAACTGGATGTAATATAATTAATAATATCCAATATAATGCTACTATGAAAAAATTTCAAAATAAAACAAAGCAAACAATCGAAAATGGATTTGGTTAGGCCACATGAACACATCTATGTTGCTTATTCCATTTTACACTCGAAACAAAGTAAACAATTAATTGATCAAGTAATCTTTTTCTTGAGCATCCAGTGGAAAGAGAACAATGGAATTTTATGAATCCATATAATTTAGATTATCAAACATAATGTGAATTATCAAGAAACTCCTAAACTTATTGCAATTGCACCAATTCAGTCTTAAATTCTTTTTTTTTTTTTGCCAATTCAATCATAATTTTTTATTACATTTGCGTCAATTTTGATCACCCGACGCTTACATGGATGCCAGATGCCGGCCGGTGCTGATAGGACGTTAAGCCTTAACGTGGATAATTTTTTATTTTATAATTCTTTCTTTTGTCTAATTCCTGTTTTTTTTTTACCCTTAAATTTTAGGGCCGGCCAGGATCACAGGCTTCTTGGATTTGGAAAACCAGACCCAATGTCTTCTCTACGACTCTGTCCAAACAAACGATGGGTCTGTACCTTGGGCTCTGTCTATTCTGATCTTCAAGTCTTATTTAGAGCCAATAATCCATTTCTTTTCCTAAGGAAAAGAGTTTCAACTCACAGCTCTATCTCAGCCACCGCATGCCATGGTGCTCAATCCAATTGCAAGCCCGCCTTGCCTTGAAAACCGAGAAGAACGAAGCCTTTCTTGACTCCAAATGCCAAGAAAAAGATTGCTTATCGTGCCCTCACGGGTGAAATAATGTATATACTTGTCCGATAAAAAAGGGAATGAATCTTCTAACATTGCCAGGGTGACATTGATCAAATTAGATATTTCAAATTAAAATGAACGGTCAAATTTGATCCATGTCACCACTTAAAAAGAAATGGAAAATGTGGGTGTGAATTTGTAAAAAAAATTTGAAAATGTGACATGGATCAAATCAGGCCGTCCGTTTTGATTTGGACAGCCTGATTTGATCAATGTCACCCATAACATTGCAATGTTAAGGGATCCGGATCCAATAAAAAGACCAAATCATTTAAGTTAGTTGATGGCTCCGAGTCTCCCAACCGTCATTTTTACGTAAGTCATCGGAATTTATTTCGGCGTAATACCTCATTCGTCGTATTAAACTTAGTTTAACATTTCGATACGGTAAAACTTCATATTGCGCATCCCCTGAACTTGAATTTCTTGATTTGTGTGAAGCTTGGCTGTCCCTAACGTGCGAAGAAAATGATACATCTTAAAACGATCGGAAGTCCCCGAGAAGTGAAGTCTAAACGCTAAAAGGCTACTCTTTGCATTATTAAGAGAAAAGACGTAGCAGGCCTAATGGGAACGTCCGATGAGGATAGCTTGATCTTGACGCTGTAAGTCGAAAGACAGAGAGCGAACAAGAATACAATAAGAGCCAAACTAAACTAATTTATTACAACTAATGAAGCATAGAGTTTTTTTTTCCTCCAAAATAATATTTAAAAAATAAATATTTACAAATTAATTTTTTTTAAAAAAATATTTACTTGTTTAGGTCTCCCCCGGCATTTAAATTGCCGGGGGAGACCTGGGGGCCCCATCCGCAGGCCCTTCCACTCCCACGGCAATTCAATTGCCGAGGGAGGTACCTCACACACCCTTTTTTTTATTTTAATAATATAAAAAATAAAAAAATATTTACAATATTGGATAAAAAAATTATTTAAAATTTTGAGTCTTGCACATTTAGTTTGTTTGTTTGTTTTGTTCGGTAGTTGGAATGTCGAGTAAAGCATTTTAATTTTTTAAATTTATGCAAATATTTTTTCGATCCCGCCTCGTCGGTCCATGATTCTGTCATAAAAAAATATTTACGTGATTCGACTCTAAGAAAATCAAGTGAATGAGTAAGGTGACAGTGTTTACTCGCGAGGCCGCGGAGCGACCATATTTACGTAAAAAAAATATTTACTTGTCTTGACTCCGAAAAAGCAAACAAACAAGCGAAGCGACGATGTTTGATCCCGGGAACTTGAAGCTACCATATTTAAGTAAAAAAATATTTGCGTACCTCGACTTCGAGAAAAACGAGCGAGTCTACGGTGTTTGCACGCGAGGCTGCGGAGCGATCATATTTATGTAAAAAAATATTTATTTGTCTCGACTTCGAAAAAAGTGAACGAACGAGCGAAGCGACGACGTTTGCTCACGGTACCGTGAAACAATCATATTTACGTAAAAAAATATTTTCGCGCCTTGACTCCGAGAAAAACGAGTGAGTCGAGGCGTGTAAATATATTTTTTTTACGTAAATATAATCTCTCCTTGACCCCGTGAGCGAACGCTGTCACATCGCTCGTTTTTATCGGAGTCGAAGCGCACAAATATTTTTTTACGTAAATATGATCGCTTTGCGATCCTACGAACAAACATTGTCGCTTCGCTTGTTTGTTCGCTTTTTTCAGAGTCGAGACAAATAAATATTTTTTTTTACGTAAATATGATCGCTTCACGACCTCGCAACCTCACAAGCAAACACCGTCGCCTCGCTGGTTTTTTTATTGAAGTCGAGACACGCAAATATTTTTTTACGTAAATATGATCGCTTTGCGGTCCCGAGAGCAAACGTCGTCGCTTCGCCTGTTTGTTCGATTTTTCGAAGTCGAGACAAGTAATTTTTTTTTTCGTAAATATGATTATTCCACGGCCTCGCGAGCAAAGACCGTTGCCTTGCTCGTTTTCTCCAAGTAGAGGTGAGTAAATATTTTTTTTACGTAAATATGATCGCTCTGCGACCCTACGAGCAAACATTATTGCTTAGCTCGTTCACTTGCTTTTCTTAGAGTCGAAGCACGTAAATATTTTTTTTTATGACAGGATTGTAGAGTGATGAGGCGGCGTTGAAAAAATATTTACATAAATTTAAAAAATTAAAATGCTTTGCTCGGCAGTCCAACTACTAAACAAAGCAAACAAACTAAAAGCGCAAGATTCAAAATTTTAAATACTTTTTTTTAATCTAATATTGTAATTATTTTTTTAATTTTTTTGTATTATTAAAAAAATAAGGTGTGGGAGGTCCCTCCCTCGACAATTGAATTGACGTGGGAGGGGAGGGGCCCCACCCGCGGGCCCCCCAGATCTCCCCAGGCAATTTAAATGCTGGGGGACACCTAAACAAGTAAATATTTTTTAAAAAATTAATTTTGAAAATATTTATTTTTTAACATTATTTTGAAAAAAAAAACTCGCATAGCCCCTTATACCTTGTCGCATCGGCTCAATCCAAACAAAAAAAATCCCTAAATTTTAGATTTTGTCCCAAAAATTACTACAACTTTTTTTTTATCTCATAAAAAACCTTCAGCTTTGACTTTTGCCCCAAAAATATCAACATTTTTTTTTGTCTTCTAAAAACTTTCAACTTTTGAATTTGTCCCAAATCTACCAGTTCAATCACACAAAAAAAAAAATCCTCAAAACCCATCTCATAATTTCCCGACGACCCCAACTTTGACCGTTTAGATTTTGTCAAAATATCAAGTGATTTTCAACTGTTGCCCGATGGTGTGGCATTATCCTGAGATAATAGCAGCCCTCGTCATCGGTTTCTTACCCGTTGATAGTCCTCGATGCCAATCGAGTCTTCCACCGAGAAACATCGTACCGACCATGCATCTGTGACAACAAGCTGCTGCCGACCCTACTTCTGTGACGACAAGATGCTGTCCCCAATGCTTTTTTGCGATCATTATTTCGATAAAGATTTGAAGTATAAGAAGAAGATTCGTTAATAAATTGTTCTCACTGAAATTTGTATGTTAATATCAGGTAACTCAATTATGTCTCGAAATGAATGAATGCGGCTACAATATATCGATCTTTATCAAACAATCATGGGTTTTGTTCAACTGAGCACGAAACACTCATTTTTTTAATAACTGTGGTAAATTTGGGACAAAATCAAAAGTTATAGATTTTTTAGGAGACAAAAAAATTATGGATATTTTTTAGATAAAGATAAAAGTTTGAGTTTTTTTTGGACAAAATCAAAAATCAAAACGTTTTTTTTAGGAGATAAAAAAAATTATGGATATTTTTGGCACAAATGTAAAAATTTGAAGTTTTTTTTGTTTTCGGAATTAGTCATTCCACGTCAACGGACAATAACACATTTAACAAAGCCTCTGATAAAAAAAAGTAGTCAGAGCAGTAACACCGTTGAGGTTAGCCTAACAAAATGCTAAATCCAACGTTCATCTATTGGGCTGACAAATTAAAACTAGAACAGCTTTCGTTGTTGTCGTGGTACACATAATAAGTACCACGGTACATTTTAATTAAGTTCAATTTTTACAATGGAATAAGTGTAGTATGATTTTTCGAGACGAGAAGCATATTACATTATATATGCCGGCAAATGAAATGTGTATGATCAGAGTGCTTATATAATCCGTACAATGTGGTTCTTTTTTCTCGAAAAAGAATCGTGATTTATTGGGCCGAAAAAAAAATCACGTTGGATGTGAGATAAAGGATGAAAACTTAGACATTAGAAGAGCTTTTTCGAGACAGAATGCATCTTGTTATCGTTATGGTATTCATTTTTACTAATCAATCGTGTCTAATATGCTGTTCTTTATGCTAATGACTCGTCTAAAAGACACAAATGTGTGTATATACATATTATGTTTTGTCTTTATTGATTCCTTAATAAAAGGAAAAGATAAAGGTGCATGAAGAAGCATCCTACTGCACTGCCAGGCATGGGTGTTGCTTGGTGATGTCGACCTTAGCCTTTCCCACTCTTTCTCTCTCTACAATATTTGATTGATTGAGGGTCCAGTATAAATACCATAGACTCCGGCACTGGAAGATGGCCGCCATTGTTGTGTCCTTGGCTTCCTCATTTGCCGTCTCTTCCTCTTCGTCCCCTTCTTTGCTCTTCGCAAGATTCCGCGCTGCTTCGACTTCAAGTTTCCGGCTTTCCTTCGCCGTCTCGCCGTTCTTGAACTCGAAGAGAGGGAAGCTCATGGCTCACACTCTCGCTCGGGCCACTCTCGGCCTCACTCAACCCGCCAACATCGATGTGCCCAAGGTCTCTCCCTTCCTTTCTTACCTCTCTATAAAGTTGCAATTTTGACCCTTCTGGTCCGTTTTTAGCGGGTTTAAAGCTGATGGGTCCTTGAGTTCAATTGATAAAATCACTGGCTTTTGCGTTGTTTTTGATCGTCCATGTGTGCTCCGTTCTTCTGAGCAAAGTTGTTGACTTTGCTATGTTTTGCGATGATCCGTGGTTTGCTTGAATTTCAGCGACAGAACAGTGTCATACTGTCATGATTGCTGTTTCTGCGATTGTTTGATGGTGCTGAGTGTCTGTTATCTGTTTGTGAAATTTCCTGCGACAAGATTGCTTTTGCTGCCAAAGACATTGATGCGGTGGAATGGAAAGGAGACATACTCGCGGTTGGTGTGACCGAGAAGGACATGGCCAAGGACGAGAATTCCAAGTTCCAGAATTCTATTTTGGAAAGGCTTGATGCACAATTGAGTGGCCTCTTAGCTGAAGCCTCTTCGGAGGAGGATTTTACTGGAAAATCTGGCCAATCAATAGTTCTTAGGCTTCCAGGCATTGGTTCAAAGAGGGTCGGCTTGATTGGACTTGGCCAATCAGCTTCTACTCCCTCAAACTTCCGAGGTCTTGGGGAAGCTGTTGCTGCTGCGGCGAAGGCTGCTCAAGCCAGTAATGTTGGAATTGTCCTAGCCTCATCTGAAGGGTTATCGGCTGAATTGAAGCTCACCACTGCTTCAGCAATTGCATCTGGTATACATTTTAATTAGAATTATTTTGCTGCTTCTTGGTTTGCATTTGATTGTGCTATGCCTATGATCAGAGGTGCAGTTGAAGTACAGTAGCTTGGGTTCAAATCATTTGTGAGCTTGTTCGTTTTGTCTAATCATACTCATTCAATTGTGAGTTAGAAAAGTTCATGGTAAATCACTTGTACACCGTGGTAAATGTGTTTCTGTCATGTCCATTTTTGTCTTGAATCACAAACATGCTTGTGAGTTGTGACAATTTTATGACTTTTTTAATGGTAAATCAAGTGAAATTTTAATTCATCAATGCTGTTCCTGGAGGAGTTTGGTTGACTTGATAACTTTGGTCTGTGATAGGGACTGTGCTGGGGATACATGATGACACTAGGTACAAGTCAGAATCCAAGAAAACAGCTCTTAAATCTGTGGATATTCTTGGCCTTGGAAGTGGACCTGAACTAGACATAAAGCTCAAGTATGCTGAAGATGTATCTTCTGGTATAATTTTTGGAAGAGAGCTTGTCAATTCTCCTGCCAATGTGCTTACCCCCGGTATGTACAGCAGCATGCTCTCTTTCACGTTGATTTTCTAAGCTGCATCGTTTGTTGCACATATCCCTTTTTAGCTGCATGGTGGTACAATAACTGTAGAGTTTTTTTTTTTGGTTGTTTTGCTTAATTTTCTTGTGATGGATGATCTTCTACTGAAGCTCCCATTTAACTTTTTTCTTTGACTTGTATTAATCAGCTGTACTAGCACATGAGGCATCAAAGATTGCTTCCGCATACAGCGATGTGATTTCTGCAACAATTTTGGATGCCGAGCAATGCAAAGAATTGAAAATGGGATCTTATCTGGGTGTTGCTGCAGCCTCTGCAAATCCTCCTCATTTCATCCACTTATGTTACAAACCTGTTGGTGGACCTGCCAAGGCAAAGTTGGCTTTGGTGGGGAAAGGATTGACTTTTGACAGGTGATTCTAAGTTATGTTTTGTGGATATGTCATGGTTCAGTATTCAGAAGGAAATAAGTCTCTGGGTTGTACTTACTTCCTTATCATTTCCTGAAATTTCAAGTTATAGTTCATGCTTGGATGTTACGTCACTTGAAATGAGTCTATTCATCTGAAGATCGCTTTGTTGCTTTTCTCTGAAGTCGATCCACTGTTTTAGTTGAGATATCTTGTTGCCTTGCTATATCTTATAGTAATTAAACTGATTGTGTGCTTTCACTGCTCTGGTTTAGTAACCTGTTCTGAGTGTATGCTTTTGATATTTTTAGTGGCGGCTACAATATCAAGACTGGGCCTGGTTGCTCAATTGAGCTCATGAAATTTGATATGGGAGGTTCTGCAGCAGTTCTTGGTGCAGCAAAAGCAATTGGTCAAATTAAACCTCCCGGAGTTGAGGTATTTGAGTTTAATATTTTTTTGCTCTAGTTGTTATTACAAGGTCTGAATCAGTTTTTCGGGTCCTGCTTCTAGTTTGCTGCTTCATAGCCAGTTTCTCTTATGTATCTTGACCAGTGTACTTGGTGTGCAGGTTCATTTCATTGTTGCTGCTTGTGAGAATATGATTAGTGGAACTGGCATGAGGCCAGGTGACATTGTCACAGCCTCAAATGGAAAGACAATTGAGGTATATTGTTTTTGTTGTTTTGGTCAGTCATATTAAGGATAAGATTTTAATCCTATTCATATGCTGTTTGAGGTTTAGTTAGTTTTTTTTTTCCACCTTTTGATGCAAGTCCGAGCTAGTTATGATTTTCATTACTATGTTTCCATCCGGAATCAGTGAGTTTTTCATGTTTGAACATGCATATATACATGTTCTAGCAAATTAAGTTAAAAAGGTTGCAATAATCGCTATTTGTCCCTCTTTATTTTCCCTGCATCAGTAATTCACTTACGAAGTCTCTGTTGGTACTGCTTTGTTAGGTGAACAATACTGATGCTGAAGGAAGACTTACACTTGCAGATGCTTTGGTTTATGCTTGCAACCAAGGTGTAGAGAAGGTACCCTGCTTGATTGGTTATCAAAGTTTTGGTTTACTGCTTATGTGTGCTGCGCAAACCACTAAGAGGCAGAGAGAGGGAGGGAAGAGTAAATTGCTAGCTGATCTACTTAGAAATACATGCCATGATGAGCCATAGAAGCTGAATGGACGTGTCAAGTTCGTGTTGACAACAGAACTAACTTGCAATTTGTTTTTCTGAAAACCAATGATGACACATTCATTGATCTCTAGATGTGCTTGGAGGAGGAAAATTTGTGTTTCAGCAGTTCTCTTTGCTTTAACTGAAGTTGAATTATCTTGCTTGGTTCTAACATTGAGAATTGTAAACCATTGACCGGATAGCTGATCTTTGAAGCTGAGTGGTTGTCGCTCATTAATGTTAAACAGTAAACACTTCAGAATTTATGACTCCTTTTGTTTTTAGCTTGTGCTGACTTTTGCAAGCACTATACTCTTTTGTCCAGATAGTGGACTTGGCCACATTGACTGGAGCCTGCATTGTTGCTCTTGGGCCATCAATTGCTGGTATGTTCTGTATATGGATTTAAGAAGTATATGTTTGTCGAGTTCAATTGTTTAGTCCATGAGAAATATGAGTGAGGCTTGATGACAGATTAACTGTTGTGAGAGAGAATTATGCATGATCTAGAACCAATATAGTTGACTCCTGAACTTACGCGAGGTGGAATAGAGAGCAGTGCTCACAATGCTCTAGACATGATAAGTTGCACGGCACATGGTAAAACATGAATTACACAGAGAAAACTTGAATATGACATGATACGACTCGTCTGACTTATATGTTGACATGAGTTGACACGTTTTCATTGTAATATTCAATTATTTGATTATGTAGAATCAAAATTAAATATTCCAACTTACCCCCCAAAAAAAAATGTATTCCAGGCTGACACAAATTGACATGAATTGCAAATATAGTTACTATATACCAACATGAATTGTGTGCCCTTGTAGAAAGAGAGACAGATGCAGTCAATATGGGTCAAACTTTTCCATATCAACGAATTGATGCATTCCTAGCATCGTGAGCCTTTGATGGCACTTAAATATTGTGATTTCTTTTTTTGATGCCGAAAAATTCCCCCCCTCTAGGTGTCTTTACTCCTAGTGATGACCTAGCAAAGGAGGTAATCGCTGCATCGGAACTAAGTGGGGAGAAACTGTGGAGAATGCCATTGGAGGAAAGTTACTGGGAATCAATGAAATCAGGAGTCGCCGATATGGTGAACACAGGAGGCCGGCAAGGTGGCGCAATTACAGCAGCTTTGTTCTTAAAGCAGGTGTGTTTCCAAAATAGTCAGGGTGATAAGTATTTATGTTTGGCTCGATCATCTCAACCAGGGCAGGATGTTTAAAAAATTTGAACTTTTGCTTGCAGTTTGTTGACGAGAAGGTTCAATGGATGCACATAGACATGGCTGGTCCTGTTTGGAATGACAAGAAAAAGGCCGCGACGGGATTTGGCATCTCGACTCTCGTGGAGTGGGTGTTGACAAACTCTTCTTAGACGTGCTAAGATACACTTGCTCAGAGCTCAGTCATCACCAATAAGCAGGAAAAAAAAAGGGTACTAATGGGTGACTTCTGTTTTCAAAGATCCAACTACATGTATGGTGAGGAATGGAGGGCTTCTTATCGTTAAACCAATTTTCTATTTGCCAAGCCGTTTTAACTTCCTTACATATGAAAATAATACATAGTCTTCTGCATATTAGATGCCATTCCTTGCCTTTTAATTCCCCTTCCCTCATTTCATGGTGAGAAAATTACGCCACGCGCAGTTTGGGCACAGAATCTTGTGGAGCGCTCCTCGACGTGTTTTCGTTATGGAAACTGTAGATAATTTGCTTCTTCTATCCCTTGTGCAATCACTGAGAGTTTATAAAACAGCTCAGAATCGTTCCCCTGGCGTATCTTCAGGACCATTACAGGTAGATATGGGGAAAGAAAAAAAGATGAAAGATGCACTCCCGTTCATGCCCTGCTGCTTTCTGCTTACCTTGCAATGGATGAGAAAGTGAGATGGTGTTCATCTTTCATCTGATCGTGCGCTTTCTCAATGATCGACCTGCACGACACAATGTGAAAGTTGTGCCAAGAAGCATTAACGTCTTGGCTTTGCGTGAGGATTCATCATATTGGCCCTAAACCCGTCTCGAAGCAACTGGTCAGTGACGCCTACATAGTTACAAAAATGACATCTTTTTTTTTTTTTTTTTTTTTTTTGCACGCTGTTTACTTGGATGTTGTATCCGTTACTTAGTTCATACAGATCACAACCTCCGTCATTAAAATATTGGGTCCAAAAACAATGAATTTCTCGTCCAAAATGCTAACAACTCTTGACTAGAAAATTAGAATTGCCGACCAAATGTAGGTTTAGTTGGGAATCATGGAGTATTTATTGATCGGATCCGTGCCTAGTGTTTTTGGTAACTGGCGATATTGACGGACCGACCATTCTTTATCATTTCTTAATGGGTTGGTGCGCATTGAAAATTGATTTCTTGAAGCGTACCTCATAATAGCCATGACTCGAGAAGATATCACAAGAACTGGCATTGATTTAGGGCGCGGATAATAATCATTTTACTCCCTGGAGATATTTATGGCTAGAAATAGAATTTTTTTTTAAAAAATTTCTATCTCAGATGAGTTTCCGAGCAGAGAAAAGCGCTTGACAATGGGAAAAAATGTCTTTTTTTGGAGCAAAAATTCATTTGATGATAATATATAATTTCTAGGGTCACCGGCCATGGGGCCTCGGTGGGCAGGCGTTGACCGGTGATAGGGACGCCGGAGAAAGGGAGATCGCACGTGAGAAGAAAGGGAGCAAGCGATTAGAAGACTTTTTATCTCTATTTTTTATCTAAAAAATTGAACAGCAGAAAATTTTTACTTCTCATTGCTATTCCGTACGGGGTAAAAGTTTGTCCAAGAAAAAGGAAAATGAAATTGTTTCACCAAACATATTACTACTCCAAAATTGTTATCGAAAAAAATAAAATAAAATGAAAAAAAAGAATGGTATATAAAATGGGTATGTTTCAGTTTTCTTTGATTCTATTTTTTTTTTCTCCAAAAATTACAAACTTCCAAGGGAGCATTTATACTTCTCCCCGAAGTAGATTGGCACTTAGCAGATTGCCACCATTGGGGGTGGTTGCATAAAAACTTGCAAAAGTGGGATTTGCTTGGGTGATGTTCTTCCGTCACCCAACTAGCTCCAATCTTATCCCTGTTATATTTGGTTAGTACTTCCGAAGATTATAGAATGCATACTTTCTGTTAATCAAGTGTCATCGTATGTAATTTCTCAGGGAAAATTTTAAATGAGAGCCTAGAACGCCCTTATTTTCTCAATTAAGGATATGAAGTTGACTTTATTTCAAATGACGGCTTGAAGAGCCCTCGTTATTTCAAAGAAAGGTCAGACCAAAGGTATTTTCATAGTTACTTTTTTTTAAAAAAAAATTCCCTTTTTTTTTTGGCCGAAGGCTTATCTCAGGTGATGGTTGGCCATAGGATCAGTGAGGGGTCGCCTTGCCTGTGGTCGTTGAGGTGAGGCCGCCCTCAGTTGCCGCACCTTTATGGCCACAAAAGAGGGACGACCTCACTTGGGGGAGTGCTGCCATTGCTAGATTTGAGCAAGGGTTGTCCCGCCAAGGACTAGTAGGCTTTCTCCGGCCAAAAAAAAGAAGAAATAATAAAAAAAGGAAAAATAAAAAAAATAAATGATAAAAAATACCCGCGCTTTTTTGAAATAATGGATACATTTCAAGTTATTATTTAAGACAAGATCCACGTTATTATTTGAACTTCTCTCTCATTTCTCGCAAGAGCAAGTCACGGTAGCCTGGCCGGTCAAGGCTGAAGCCACGTGAGAGCCAGATAAAAAGGAAAGATTTTCTCCCTTCTTCTTCGCCATCTCGAGTTACTTCCAAACGTTGACTTTATTCGCAAGTTTCGGATTTACCATTTGGCCCCCTCAGACCTTGTTAACTCACAAGACCAATCATATGACTTCAATCAAGGCCGCACATCACCCCCGTCTATTGAAATCGGACGGCGAAAGCCAAACGGTCAAAAGACTAAAACCATTCTTGCTTCATCGTAAATCCACCAGCTGTTGCTTGCTGGGGCTTTGCAGGCGGTTTTACGCTTCTCGTGCTTCTCGAGCATATTACTATTCAAGAAAACAGCCAAAAATTTCATCTTTGTTTGTTTCCACCAAGAAAAGAAAGAACCCACTCAACCACATAGCCTAGAAACACTCCTCTTGGAGAGTGAATCGGCAGGTGGGTTCGATTCGCTTCTGATTCTGACCATGGGGAAAGCTGCTCCCGGTCAGAATCTATGGATCTCTGTTTGTGTATTGCTCTTCGTTCCCGCTCGGTCGTTTTATCTTCCCGGTGTCGCTCCTCAGGAGTTTAAGAAGGTGAAGACTTTTCATCATGTCTCTGTTTTATGTAAAAGCTAAAAAGATGTCCTTGCTTGCTTGTTTGTTGCATATGTTTGAAAAGATGGTCTCTTTGAAAAGGGTGCATGGCGTGGGCATGTAGTCTTTTGGTGTGGTCTGGTGTTTGGTCTTGGTGTCTATGTTGATCGATATGTAAGATGCATGAGCCCATTTCTCTGATTCATGTACGGACTGGTTAATCTAAAGCCTTCGTTGTATTGACGAAACAGTGTTGGCAAGTGCATGAAGAAGGCTGTCGACTGTTGTTGTGAGTTTGACTTTAATTTTCTATCCAAATGGAGTAGTTATTGGCATAAAGTTCATTGTTTTTCCCTTCAAACTGTTGAACCGGGAATCGAATGGATACTTACATGATTATGTGTATGCATCTTTGAGACGGTGTTGCCATGTCCTGTCCCTGGTTGCACCAACTGGATATAATGCATGGTGTTATTCTTGCTTGGGCATTTTTGTGCTAATTTTCGTGTTCGAGTTTATTTTAAATGGATGGCACAATTGGAGATCAAGCGTAGTGGTGTGATTTATTAAACGAAGTGCAATTGACTTTTTGTGCATTCGTAGAACTGGCCCCAATCTGACTGGTGAAGAACAATTGCTGTCTAATCTTTTTGCAAATTTGGATGAAGTAATACATTATAAGCTGGTTCAGAAAGTCACAATTTTTAATTTTATAAGTCTCTTACTAAAATTCATGTTGCTTTCAGATCGAAGCATCAACATCGTAACGGTTTTGTTGCTTGTTAGATGTTGGATGATTGTTAGTACATCCATTACTAAATTGCCATTGCACTTTGATCCTAGTATCACCACCTTATTCGTGACCATCTTATCCAAGGATTGCTGTTTGCATAGTCATCAGGTGAATGATTTGATTAGGAAATTCCTTCCTAATATGGATGGACGTAATATGGCTCAAACATATTGTAGCATTTCACCGTTTTCATGGAAAGAATCTTGTTACATTTGTCCAAATTTAGTGGAGGAAAGCCCACAAGCGCACATATGTCTACGACAAAGATGAAGGGCTCGTGTTCCTAGGCGTGTGTGGTGGAGAGCGAAGAGAGTCCTTGGTTTCTGAATATCTTACTTATTTCTTGAGGGTTTTTGGTATACATGATCAAGGGCTCAGGAATCTTCTTAGCATTTCATAATGGATTCGTATATCATGGTGTAAAAGTGTAATATCATCATGTGCAGGGAGAAGCTTTGACCGTGAAGGTGAACAAATTGACATCCACAAAAACACAGCTTCCTTACACCTTTTACTCCCTCTATTACTGTCGGCCTCCTAAAATTGTTGATAGTGCGGAGAATCTTGGAGAAGTTCTTCGGGGTGATCGGATTGAAAACTCTCCTTATGAGGTAGGTTATGTGAGTATTTGTATATGCACGTAAGGACTTGCCTATAAAACTATTTACTGCATGGCTTATAGATACATGGAACACGTTTCTGGCTGATCACCTGATTGCTTCTCCTTATCACAGTTCAAAATGAGAGAACCCCAGATGTGCAATATTCTTTGTCGAAACACTCTTAATGGAAAAACGGCAAATGATTTCAAGGAAAAGATAGATGACGAGTATCGAGTGAACATGTAAGCAACTGTTAGCGTAGAATGCATGCAGAGCAAGAATTGCTGTAACTTCATGATCTACAGCTGTTAGGTGACATGCATTTATTGCAGGATATTGGACAATCTCCCTGTGGTGGTTCCATTAGAAAGGACTGAACAGAGAAACTCCCTTGTGTATCAACGCGGCTTTGACGTGGGCTTCAAGGGACAATATGCTGGAGTGAGTACCAATGTTATCATTTCCTCTGCTTTCTCAATTAGAGAGAGAAAAAAAAGTAGGTCTTAAATGTGCAAGTGTTTCTGGATTTTTAATAAGTGAATACTTATTTTTTGCAGACTAAGGAGCAGAAACATTTTATCTACAACCACCTGTCGTTTACGGTCAAGTTTCACCAAGATAAAGAAACAGGGGCCACAAGAATTGTTGGGTTTGAGGTTAAACCATTCAGGTCATTTTCTATGATCACATCCCAGACACCGAAGGCTGATGCTAGTCCTGGTTATTAAACATCGACCTCAATAATTGTGCTGAAATCATTTTTTCTATCCCTATAGCGTCAAGCATGCATATGAAGGCAAATGGAGTGAGAAGACCACTCTCACCACCTGTAATCCTCATGCAAAGCGTCTGGTTACTACATCTGAAACTCCTCAAGAGGTCGCAGATGAGAAAGAGGTTATATTTACATATGATGTTGATTTCGAGGTACGGCCCCCTTTTTAACCTTCATGAAATGAGGCCACACATAAAGGAGTGTATCTTCAGTATACTCCTTTGGCTTAATTTCAGTTCCTATTGTTCCTTCCTTTTCATTTTTCTCAACATAGATGCCTCACGCACTTTACTTCTTGCAGGAGAGTGACATCAAGTGGGCTTCTCGATGGGACACTTATCTTTTGATGGCCGACGATCAGATACACTGGCTCTCTATAGTCAATTCTCTGATGATCGTCCTGTTCCTCTCTGGAATCGTGGCTATGATTATGCTACGTACCCTCTACCGCGATATCTCAAAGTACAACCAATTGGAGACCCAAGAAGAAGCCCAGGAAGAGACGGGCTGGAAGATGGTACATGGGGATGTGTTCCGTCCTCCTGCCAACTCGGACTTACTATGTGTCTATGTTGGGACAGGTGTCCAATTTTTTGGGATGATTCTCGTCACCATGATCTTTGCTCTCCTTGGTTTCCTCTCTCCTTCTAACCGAGGCGGTCTGATGACGGCAATGGTCCTGCTTTGGGTCTTTATGGGCCTTTTCGCAGGATACTCTTCAGCTCGCTTATACAAGATGTTCAAGGGAACAGAATGGAAAAAAATTACTCTCAAGACGGCTTTCATGTTCCCTGCGACCATATTTGCTGTGTTCTTTGTCTTGAATGCCCTAATTTGGGGCCAGAAATCCTCTGGGGCTGTGCCTTTTGGGACCATGTTTGCCTTAGTGGTGCTATGGTTCGGCATCTCGGTTCCTCTCGTGTTTGTTGGCAGTTATGTTGGTTTCAAGAAGCCCGCCATCGAGGATCCGGTCAAAACTAACAAGATCCCGAGGCAGGTTCCAGACCAGCTGTGGTATATGCATCCCGCCTTCTCGATCCTAATCGGAGGCATACTTCCATTCGGGGCTGTCTTCATTGAACTCTTCTTCATACTCGCTTCGATATGGTTGCACCAGTTCTACTACATCTTTGGGATCCTCTTCATCGTCTTCCTCATCCTTATCGTGACGTGCGCTGAGATCACGATCGTCCTATGCTACTTCCAGCTGTGCAGCGAAGATTACCAGTGGTGGTGGAGATCGTACCTCACTTCTGGTTCCTCGGCTCTGTACCTCTTCCTCTATGCAGTTTTCTACTTCTTCACCAAGCTCAATATCACGAAACCTGTTTCTTGGGCCCTCTACTTTGGTTACATGCTCATTGGGTCATACGCTTTCTTTGTGCTGACGGGCATGATCGGTTTCTATTCATGCTTTTGGTTCACGAGGCTGATCTACTCGTCGGTCAAGATCGACTAAACTTAGTTCCACACAATCAGAAGCTAAAGATCTTCAATTGATTTCTGCACAAGTACTTTTGGAGGAGGCATACAGTGTAATCAGCATAAAGAATCGCTCGTGATGTGATCGGTTTTGAATCCTAAATCGCGTGCCATGTGAGACACCTCCTTGATATCTTGCTGGTTTCTTTCTTTATCTTTTTCTGTTTTTTCTGTTTTTTCAGTATACTTTGTGGTCGTTTTTTACTTGCGAAACGTAAGAAAGGGAAAACATTTGAGGGCGTTGGTAGGCAGTTTATGTGATCAGGTGCTTGTTTCTGGAAATTCCAGAAACCTTATCAGACAATCTGCTACTTTCCTACTGATTTTCTTTCTCGTGTCAATTGGTTCGGACCAGCTTTCGTCTCCTGAACGCTGCTTAGGCGCAACCATTTTAGGTTCATCTTGTATTTGCTGGGACGAATCGTTTGTTATTCATCGGGTGACCATCACGTCAATGGCTCTCAATATAGTCTGTGGCTTACTCGAACGATGAAGCTCGTCAGATTCAAGGACACATCACAGGTCATGCCAATATTGAATATGGTCCCGGTTCGATTGTCGTCCTCGTACATGAAACGAAAGTGCTTCATCTGCTCTCGACAAGAATATGTTTCATTGAAGCCCGCCAATGACCGACAGGTAGGGAGTTCTCGTGAGCACTCGTGGCCCGTCTAATAGTCACCATTAGCAGGTTCGATCTCCGATTAATCGATGCCTGTCGAGATTTCGTGATTTCAACAAGGGCCAAGAGATATTGTTTGGCAAAAGCAATAAGGATACTTTGACGGAACATCGCACAAAATTGAAATAAAATGGTCAATCACACGTCTTGTCGTTTTAGTTGGAAAGCCTAATCATTAAGGATACTTTTATCATGTTTATTGTCTACAAAGATCTACAAAAAAAAAGGATGAACAACCTTCGACCAAAAAATTGAATTAAATAAAATGGATGAACAACCAATATGGATGTCTTTACGTATTGACGTTTGAAAATGAAATATGGTGGACTCTACTTATCTTACTAACTAACATTTTATTACTGGTCTAAATATATTTCCGTAAATGATCTTGAAAGGAACGGAGAAAAAAGAGTGAGGAAAGACAATAGAGAATCGAGAAAAGGGTCACGAATACATTGGAGATGTTTATTGGTTCTTAACACTAACAAAGCATGAGGACAATCATAAAATAGCTCTCACTCTTAACAGGGAGCACACGAAAAGCTAAACCAAGATCTTGTGCAACGAATGATGAACGACAAGAACATCACGGGCTTTCGCGACTCTCGTGAACCAGTCTACTTATGTGGATGAGTATTCTTAGGATGCGCGTTAATCCCGGTAGCGACCTTGGCGACGTCCAAGGCCGAGGCCTCGGGCTTCTTCTTGGTGCACAAGACCGCGTAGCCTAGAACGGCAGTGGCGGCGAAGCCCACGATGGCCAATCTCATCGGGCACACTGGGAGTTTCTTGCGTTGGTGCAGCACCTCCTGCGCCGCGCCTGCCGCTTGATCTGGTATCGCCATTTCCGTCCTCTTCCTCCGAGCAACCTTTCTGTGCTTTTTTTTGTTTTTTTTTGTTTTTGTAGTTGGTGTAGATTTGCTTCAAGCTGTGTGGCGTGTGTGGGTTTGTGCAATGAAATTTACATGGCTTTGTAGGAAGTTTAGGGGGAGTGTTTGTGGATGAGAGGAGAGGATGTGAGGGTGGCACGAGAGTTAGGGCCGAATGCGAAGGGATGATGAGCACTTGGTGTCGTGAAACGAGTTTAGGACCATTTTGACAATTGACTTAGTACTTGGTGCCAATTCTTTTCTCAGGTTCAAAACAATCCTGGTTTTTTTTTTTTTAAAATTGACTAACATCTTGATTTGTAACTCTATATATTTTAAGGAAAAATACAAATGGTCCTATTTTAAGGATTATGTTGGCTTGCCAATGCATAAAATGTTGATCGAGCCTATTCAAAAATTTTACTTTGAATAATTAGTTTGGCAGATTTTTGTGCCTTTGGATTTCAAAAATTTCTGTCTCAAAATGTTGCTGAATCGTCAAATGCTTATGATGGAGGAAATGATTCAGTTGCGATCAAGTCCTTCATTTGTTTTTTGTTTTTTGTTTTTTGTTTTGTCGAAATTCCTTCAATTGTCAAAAATCTGCTTCATATGGTGGTGGAGATATATAGGGTGAGTATGTCAACGTTTTTTAAAATAAACATTTTTTTGTGTTTCCTGGCTACTATTTCTAGGAATATAAACACGTTTGATAAGTAAAAAAAAAAAAAAAATTTCCGCCTCTGCTGTTTATTGGCGGCGGCGTCGGCGGGCGGCGGCGGCGGCGATGGCGGCCTGCGAGTGGTGACTACATCGGCGGCGGTTCCAAAAGTATTCCAAAATTCATAATCAAGTTTTTTTTTGTTTTTTCAAAAGTGTTTCCCTTTTTTCAAAAGTGGTGAAACATTTTTAAATTATACGCGTTTCCGTTCCAAAAGTATTCCGAGAGCATCTTCGGAACAGAAATGCTCTTCCTAAAGCGTTTCTGGAGCATTCTATACGTACCCATAGATGTCATTTCCAATTAAGAATCAATTGGCTACGCATTTAATTTGAAAAATATTTTCCTAAAATATCATTATCGATTACAAAAATAAATAAATAAAAATAATTTCATCTTTCACGAATATATTTGGACATAAAGTATTGTCAATGATAAAAATATATTTCAGATAAATGCTTTCAAGAAATCATTTTCGTTACTGACGTCATGATTTGCTCAATTTTTTTTTCAATTTTTATTTTTGAATTTTTCCTTTTTCTTTTCTCCTATGGCTTGGAAGGTACGCGATGCTCTTCTAGGGAAGCGTGGTGCTCGCCTGTGGCCGATAACCCGCTGTCATTAAAACTAGCCACACTCGGAAAATTTTTGTTAAAAATTTGTAAAACGGTTCACTATAACGCTTACGTAAGATGACCGGCGTACACGTTCGCAATTTTCTATCACATTTGATTGTAAAGATTATATAAGAAAATCATCACAAAGTTTAAAACTACAATGATCAAATTTGAAAATTTAATATTGAATTGGCCGCCCCGCTGCACAATAGGTTAACAACTTCTTGGACCGTTGTTTTTGTTTCATTGCAAATCCTGCAGTTCGTCTTCTTCTTCTTCTCGAGCTATTACAACACCCAAAAAAATAGCATCTTTGTTCGATTCCACCAAGAAAAGGAAAGAACCAACTTAATCACATAGCCTAGAAGCACTCCTCCTGAAGAGGGAATTGGCAGGTGGTTTCGACACGCTTAAGAGTCTGAACATGGGGAAAGCTGCTCTCGGACAGTATCCATGGATCTCTGTTTGTGTCCTGCTCTTCGTTCACGCTCGGTCCGTTCATCTTCCCGACGTTGCTCCTCAGGATTTTCAGAAGGTGAAGCCCCTTTTATATATATATATATCCTGCTTGTTATTAGTCTTTTGGTATTTTTGAAAATCCAAGCTGACTAGTGTACGAAGAAGGCTGTCTACTGTTTCTGTGAGTTTGATTTCAATTTTTAGCCCAAGTTGAGTAGTTACTCGCATAAAGTTCATTTTTTGTCCCTTTAAAATGAGTAGCCCAGAAGCCAGATGGATACTTACATGCTTATGCTTTTGCATCTTTGAATAGGATGCTAATTCCATGTCCTGTTTCTGGTAGCACCAAATCGATATAATGCATAGCATCTGTAGCGAAAAGCAAGCAGTCGAACACGATAGGACATAGAAGGAGGCAATAAATTGAACGTCAAATTGATGTGGCTCGGCCAGTGGGAATCGCTTTACAAGGAGAGCACTGCGGATCAAGTAATACAATGAAGATTACAAACACACTCGAGTTAGTCAAACAATTTTATTATATTTCGGACTTTGTTTATACCCAATAAATCAAATAGCGTGGGCTCTCGCCGTCACGTGGCAAATTGATTGTTACGAGGCTAAAAACCGACACCCGCCTCTCCTCTTCCATATGCGTATGTGTGATACCTCCAGCCACCTGGGACCAAAATAGGCGACCTTTTCAGGAAAACCTAGTAGTACCATGAAACCACTCAACCTTGGAAATCTACTTAGGTTATCGGGTTTCCTTGACAGGTTCAAACTCCTTGCTAGATGTTCTGGATGATGGCTAGCATATCCCTTACTGAATTCGCCATTGCCTTCCGACACGAGTATTACCACCTTATTTGTGACCATCTCATCCTAGGATTGGCGTTCCCGTAGTTATCAGGTGAATGGTTTCATTAGGAAATTCCTGACCATGATGGACTGTTAGCACTTCACTGGCTTCATGGATAGAATCTTATCACATTTCTCCATTTTTAGTGGAGGAAAGTGTACTCGTGTACAGAAATTTATGACGGAGACGAAGGGCTCATGTTCCCTAAGTGTGGGTGGTGGAGAGCCAAGGAAGTCCTCAAGTTTCTGAACATCTTCCTTTATTTCTGGGAAGGTTTTCTGTGTATATGATCAAGGGCTCAGAAATCTCCTCAGCATTTCGGAATGTGATTGATGTGTCTTGGTTGTAAAAGGGTAATCTCATCGAGTGCAGGGAGAAGCTTTGACCGTGAAGGTGAACAATTTGAGATCGAGAAGAACGCAGCTTCCTTTCACCTTTTACTCCCTCGATTACTGTCGCCCTCCCAGTATTGGCTATGGCGTGGAGAATCTCGGGGACGTTCTTCGCGGTGATTGTGTTGAAAACTCTCCTTATGAGGTAGGCTTTGTAAGTACGCGTACCTGTTTGTACACACGAATCTAATGGTATCTTTCTGATCACCTGATTGCTTCTTTTTATCGGCAGTTTAAAATGAGAGAATGCCGGCGGTGCAATATTCTTTGCCGAAAGACTCTCACTGCCGAAACGGCGAAAGGCTTCAAGGAAAAGATAGATAACGAGTATCGAGTCAACATGTAAGCGCCGACCAGCATACAATGCATGCAGGAGCAAGAATTGCAGTAACTTCATGATTTGCAACTGTTAGATGACACATGCATTTGCGGCAGGATATTGGACAATCTCCCCTTGGTGGTTCCATTAGGAAGGACGGAACAGAGAAACTTCACTGTGTATCGACGCGGCTTTCCTGTTGGCTTCAAGGGACAATATCCTGGAGTGAGTGCCAATCTCGGCATTTCCTCTGTTTTCTAGCTTTAAGAAGGAGAACAGAGCAGGTCTTAAATGTGCGAGTGTTTCTGGATATTTTAACAAGTAAATGTTTCACTTTTTTGGCAGATTAAGGAGAAGAAACATTTTATCTACAACCACTTGTCGTTCACCGTCAAGTATCACCAAGATAAAGAAGCAGGGGCCGCAAGAATTGTTGGGTTTGAGGTTGAACCATTCAGGTCATTTCCTAGGATCACATGACAAACACCAGAGTTCGATGCTAGTCCTGTTTTATTGACCATCCACCTTAAAAAAATTGTGCTGAATCATCTTTTCTATGGATGTAGTGTCAGACACGAATTTGAAGGCGGATGGAGCGGGAAGACTGCTCTAATCACCTGTAATCCTCATGCAAGGGGTGCGGTCATTAACTCTGAAATTCCTCAAGAGGTCGAAGAAAACAAAGAGGTTGTATTCACATATGACGTCGATTTCCAGGTGAGGCACCCTTTTATTTACCTTCATGAAAGGAGGCCACACATGAAGGAGTGTATCTTCAGAATACTCCTTTGACTCGATTTCAGTGTCGATGGTTTCTTCCTTTTGCTTTTGTCTGAAAATATATGCCTCACGCATCGCTCGCCTTGCAGGAAAGCGACGTCGAGTGGGCTTCTCGATGGGAGACTTACCGCCGGATCGCCGATGACCCGATACACTGGTTCTCTACCGTCACCTCCGGTGGTTTGTCCAACCTGCACTCCCGTCGTCTCCTGCCTGGCAGGCTGCGGTTCGCCTAGACCAAATGATGAGTTCCGCTGTTGCTACTGTCCGGTCATATAGCACGAATAATGCTCCCTTGAGTTACTTCATGTAATGTTATCTGTGAAATTTGTGTATGTGTGTGAAGAAGTCACTTGTCTTACCATCAAGCAGATAAGGTGGTTGTCCCTGTGGTCTTGTATCGTGTGCTTTTCATGACCTAATTCTTGATTTATTATCTTGAATTTTATTGAAAGTTTTAAAACTGAATTGATATTGATGCGGTAGATTTAAAACTTCTTTTTTTTTTGTACTCTTCTGGTCTTTCCTGATAGGCAGTAGGAAGCTTCGATCTATATAGCAAGTGCCCCTTTTCGTAGAATCATTCAGACAGAGTTGGACGGGTTTAGGATATACAGGTACGATTTATTAGATTGGATATATATAGAGCTTTATATATCAATTGATATATTGCTTCGGCCCATATTCCATCTGCATCAAAATGTAGCAAATGAAAAATAAACTAGGAGCGCACATGGTAACACTTCTACTTCAGAAATCAACTTATTTTAAGAAGTTATTTCTAATAAGAGAAATTCGTTTTGATAGTGGTTGAAAATTTCTATTTTTGATACATCATTAACACAAAATATTCTAAAAAAATTATTATTAGCGATCAAAATTTTTTTATTTCTACGGCTGAAGGCGGCGACTCGATGGTGGTGGCGGCCGGTGTGGTGGTCAATGGTTGGTAGTAGTTGGCGGTGGTCATGGCAGGCGGTTGGCGGCGGTCGCAAGAGGCGATGGGCAATGGTCTCATGCGGCAATGGACGGCGACCAACGGAGTTCAGCAGTGGGCGGTGGTTGTTTGCGAGGGGCCGTCAGCGGGTGACGACAGTGGGCGGCGACCGACGATGGTCGGCGATGACAGAGGTCGGCGGAGGTGGATATGATCGAAAAGAGGGTGAGAGCATAATGAAAAAAGGGTGATGCGAGAAATGCTTCTTCAATTTTTTTTTTGTTAGAGAAGTATTTCTTGAGTTGGAGAAGTTATTTTTTCTTAACTTCTCAAATTGGGGGAAAACATCTTCAGAAGTGAAAATTCACTTTAGAAGTGAAAATTTCTTTCAGAAGTAAAATTTTTTACCAAATGGATTTCTGCTTTAAAAATTATATTACCAAAAGGATTTTTGCTCCAAAAGCAATTTTGGAGCAAAAATTTACTTTAAAAATTGTTATAATGCGCACCCTAAACTTTGGAGCATTGAAGAAGCAAAATCGTAATGCGTTTAAGGTGTTGTTACTACTTACACCTAGCAACCATCCCTTGGAGTGAACTTAAGCAAGAATGACTCAATGGATTTTACGTAGTTTTCTTGCGAGAACTGGTTATACCTGTGTAAATACGCTAGTTTGTATAAAAGAAGATAGATGTTTCATGTTGGTTTTCGGGAAAATTACCAAAAAAGTCCTAAACCTATTGCAATTTTGTCAATTCAGTTCTACATCATTTACATTTGTGTCAATTCAATCATAAATATTTTTTTTTGTACCAATTCAGTTCTAAACCTTTTGTGTTTATGCCAATTCAGTCCTTTCGACTAATATTAACCGGCCGGTGCTGATGTGAATGCCGGCCGGCGATGACATGGCATTTCTTAAATAATATTTTTAATATTTTTTATTTTTTTAAACTTTTTTTAAATTTCTTTTTCTTATTCATTGTTCTTCTCCCTACGCCTCTTCCTCAGTGCGGCCATGGAGTTTCTAGCTTGGGGTGTGCCTGCGCCTGCGCTTGCTTGGATCGCCGCCCACCTCCGTCGTCGACCGTCATCATACACAAATGAACTAAAAAGATTAGAGAAACTAGTATGTGCTCGGCCCACCATGGCGTTGCTTGGACTGGTAGGAAGCAGGCGAAGCCATGGTTGGGAGAGCTCGAGCTCGAGCTCGCCCAGCCATGGCATTGCCAGATCTGTACGAGCTCGAGCTCGCCCGGCCATGGTGTCGCCGTAGCTCGACCAGCGCGCCATGGCAGGGACTCGTATTGAACATGAGAAGCCATGGCCGGGCGAGTTTGAGCTCGCGCAGCCATGGCGTTTCTAGATCTGGCCAAGCTCGAGCTCGAGCTCGCTCGGCCATGGTGTTGCCTTAGCTCACCTAACGATGCCCAACGATGATGTCGTCGTGGCCGTGCTCGCCCAAATCTGGCACGCTGTGGCCGGGCGAGCATATCTGGCGACTCGTGGCTATGTGAGCTCGAGTCCTATTCTTGAAAGTGTAGGCGAAAAGCTTGAAATTGATTGACGATAATTGCGTATATGAGACAAATAAAGATTTTTCAATCCCAATAAAGAAAGCTCGCGCAGGATTGAAATTTCCATCAGAAAGCATTTTAAGATTGTGTTTGTTCTCCTTCTAATCTGTATTTGCCTCTTGAGTCCCAAATTTCTAAAGTCGTCGTTATTGTTTTTTTGGTTCCAACGTGCTTCCACGTCTTCCTTCTGATGCTGTAAACCAAGAGGAAACCCTCCATTTGATTTGATTTGATTTGATGCGACCGACCTATCGGTATAGCCTTAGTATGTTGAATGGCGGATTTACGTGGTGTAAGGAAGTTAGGCGCGCCTAGACGTGGCTGTTGGGAACCGTGGCTCGGAACCGGCCCTTTGACTTGGCCCACGGTTTCAAACCGGGCCGTTTTCGATTCCATAATTTTGAAAATCGGTGGTTCCAGGCTAGTTTCGAACCATTAAAAAAATATTATTAATTTTTTACAGATGAAACTCTTTCTATAAATACCTCTCCGTTACTTTCATTTTTTCTTACAAATCCTCTCAAATTCTCCCAAAGCCTCTCAATCCGCTCAATTCTTTCAAACCCGTCTCAATTCTTTGAATCATCTTTCCCTTCAAGCCTATTCCTCATTTTTTTTCTCCAAATTTTATTACAATGTGTAATTTGATTATAATTTATAATTTATAATTTGTTAATTTTATTTCATTATTTATTATTTTAAAAAAAATAATTTTCAAAATTCGGAACTGAAACCGACCCAGAACCGCCGGTTCTGGTTCCCACTTTTCACGGAACCGGCGGTTCTCCCAGCGATGTCTAGGGAAGTGCGACTAAAATTGAGATGCACAACCACTTTACGGAAGACTTTTCTCTAAGATGAGTTATAGATGGACCAGACCAGCAGTGATATGATGGAGAAAAGAAAGTGAAAGGAGGAGCCACCAGGTTCAGGAGCTTGTGGATCAAATCCAATGCCTGATTTTACCTTCTCAACTTTCTTTCTGAGTCTCCTTCCCTTGCTCGCTTTGCTGCCTCCCCAGACTAAGGAGAGAGCTCTACGATTTATTAGATTTAATCTGTAGCAAACAGAATGATGCAAAGAGAGCTCTACGGTGAGAATCAGTACATATTGCCAAGAAGAGCCCTACTGAAGCAAGAATAACTTAAATGGATATTGCATGCTCCTTTTTTTTTTTTTTTTTTGGTGGCGAAACCTGGTTCTACCTGTCTAAATGAGCTAGAGAAAATGGACTTTTTCAATGTCAGCTCTCGTTTGATCTTATTTGGTGGATCTGTGCAGTTGGAACATCATCTATGTACAACACGTAATGGGCTGCAGGAAATCATCATCCTAAGGTAGTTTGGCAGGTATTTGTAATCCTAGACAAAATAGAAAATGACGAAAATGCCCCCAACCAATTAATGAGGCCCTTTTTTTCTTTTTTAAAGTCTGGTAGGGCCACAAATCTTTATTTAAAATAATGAGAAGTACTTAATTGAGAAAATGATAACACTTCGGGCCCTTATTTTAAATGTGCAAGTATTTCTGGATATTTTAACAAGTAAATGTTTCACTTTTTTGGCAGATTAAGGAGAAGAAACATTTTATCTACAACCACTTGGCGTTCACTGTCAAGTATCACCAAGATAAAGAAGCAGGGGCCGCAGGAATTGTTGGGTTTGAGGTTGAACCATTCAGGTCATTTCCTAGGATCACATGACAAACACCAGAGTTCGATGCTAGTCCTGTTTTATTGACCATCCACCTTAAAAAAATTGTGCTGAATCATCTTTTCTATCGATGTAGTGTCAGACACGAATTTGAAGGCGGATGGAGCGGGAAGACTGCTCTCACCTGTAATCCTCATGCAAGGCGTGCGGTCATTAACTCTGAAATTCCTCAAGAGGTCGAAGAAAACAAAGAGGTTATATTCACATATGACGTTGATTTCCAGGTGAGGCACCCTTTTCTCTACCTTCATGAAAGGAGGCCACACATGAAGGAGTGTATCTTCAGAATACTCCTTTGACTCGATTTCAGTGTCGATGGTTTCTTCCTTTTGCTTTTGTCTGAAAATATTTGCCTTACGCATCGCTCGCCTTGCAGGAAAGCGACTTCGAGTGGGCTTCTCGATGGGAGACTTACCGTCGGATCGCCGATGACCCGATACACTGGTTCTCTACCGTCACCTCCGGTGGTTTGTCCAACCTGCGCTCCCGTCGTCTCCTGCCTGGCAGGCTGCGGTTCGCCTAGACCAAATGATGAGTTCCGCTGTTGCTACTGTCCGGTCATATAGCACGAATAATGCTCCCTTGAGTTACTTCATGTAATGTTATATGTGAAATTTGTGTATGTGTGTGTGAAGAAGTCACTTGTCTTACCATCAAGCAGATAAGGTGGTTGTCCCTGTGGTCTTGTATCGTGTGCTTTTCATGACCTAATTCTTGATTTATTATTTTGAATTTTATTGAAAAGTTTAGAACTGAATTGATATTGATGCAGTAAATTTAAAACTTTTTTTTATATACTTTTCTGTTCTTTCTTGATAGGCAGTAGGAAGTTTCGATCTATATAGCAAGTGCCACTTTTCGTAGAATCATTCAGACAGAGTTGGACGGGTTTAGGATATAAAGGTATGATGTATTAGATTGAACATATATAGAGCTTTATACATCAATTGATATATTGCTTCGGCCCATATTCCATCTGCATCAAAATGTAGCGAATGAAAAATAAACTAGGGGCGCACATGGTAACACTTATATTTCAGAAATCAACTTATTCTAAGTAGTTATTTTTAATAAGAGAAATTCATTTTGGTAGCGGTTGAAAATTTTTATTTCTGATACATTATTAACACAAAATATTCTAAAAAAATTATTATTAGCTATCGAAATTTTTTTATTTCGACGGCTGAAGGCGGCGACTCTATGGTGGTGGCGGCCGGTGTGGTGGTCGATGGTTGGTAGTAGTTGGCGGTGGTCATGGTAGGCGGTTGGCGGCGGTCGCAAGAGGCGATGGGCAATGGTCTCATGCGGCAATGGGCGGCAACCAACGGAGGTCAGCAATGGGCGGTGGTTGGTTGCGAGGGGCGGTCAGTGGGTGACGACAGTGGGCGGCGACCGACGATGGTCGGCGGTGACGGAGGTCGGCGGAGGTGGATATGATCAAAAAGAGGGTGAGAGCATAATGAAAAGAGGGTGATGCGAGAAATGATTCTTCATTTTTTTTTGTCAGAGAAGTATTTCTTGAGTTGGAAAAGCCATTTTTTTTTTAACTTCTCAAATTGGGGGAAAACATCTTCAGAAGTGAAAATTCACTTTAGAAGTGAAAATTTCTTTCAGAAGTAAAATTTTTTACCAAATGGATTTCTGCTTTAGAAATTATATTACCAAAATGATTTTTGCTCCAAAAGCACTTTTGGAGCATAAATTCACTTCAAGAATTGTTATAATGAGCACCCTAAGGTGTTATGTTACTACTTACACCTAGCAACCTTCCCTTGGAGTGTACTTAAGCAACAATGACTCAATGGATTTTACGTAGTTTTCTTGCGAGAACTGGCTCTACCTGTGTAAATAAGCTAGTTTGTATAAAAGAAGATAGATGTTTCATGTTGGTTTTCAAGAAAATTACCAAAAAAGTCCTAAACCTATTGCAATTTTGCCAATTCAGTTCTACAACTTTTACATTTGTATCAATTCAGTCATAAACCTTTTTTGTTTGTGCCAATTCAGTACTTTCGACTAACATTAACCGGCCGGCGCTGACGTGAACACCGGCCGGCGATGACATGCCATTTCTTAAATAATATTTTTAATATTTTTAATTTTTTTAATTTTTTTAAAATTTTTAAAATTTCTTTTTCTTATTCACTGTTCTTCTCCTTACGCCTCTTCCTCAGCGCAGCCATGGCGTTTCTAGCTTGGGGTGTGCCTGCGCCTACGCTTGCTTGGATCGCCGCCCACCTCCGTCGTTGGCCATCATCATACACAAATGAACTAAAAAGATTAGAGAAACTAGTCTGTGCTCGGCCCACCATGACGTTGCTTAGATTGATAGGAAGCAGGCGAAGCCATGGTTGGGAGAGCTTGAGCTCGAGCTCGCCCAGCCATGGCATTGCCAGATCTGTGCGAGCTCGAGCTTGCCCGGCCATATTGTCGCCGTAGCTCGACCAGCGCGCCATGGCAGGGACTCGTATTGAACATGAGAAGCCATGGCCGAGCGAGCTTGAGCTCGCGCAGCCATGGCGTTTCTAGATCTGGCCAAGCTCGAGCTCGAGCTCGCCCGGCCATGGTGTTGCCTTAGCTCGCCTAACGATGCCCAGCGATGACGTCGTCGTGGCCGTGCTAGCCCAGATCTGGCGCGCTGTGGCCGAGCGAGCAGATCTGGCGACTCGTGGCTATGTGAGCTCGAGTCCTACTCTCGGAAGTGCAGGCGAAAAGTTTGAAACTGATTGACGATAATTGGGTATATGAGACAAATAAAGATTTTCCAATCCCAATAAAGAAAGCTCGCGCAGGCTCGAAATTGCAAGCTCGCACTAGCGGAAAGCTTGAAACTGATTCAAGGTGAGCCGATTTCGAGATATGCACGCTCGTGGAGAGATGCTTTGATATTTAAGAGCGTCGGAAGAAGAATAAAAATGAATCGATACGATAGGCACCTGAAGAAGACTAGAGACCAAAACGAACCACAAACAATAAAGTTTTTAACGAAGGGGACTTATGAAGCTCGAAGACAAGAGGACTTTTCCCTCCTAGGCGTGACTTTAGTTAGTGCATTTAAGTGATTGTCGTGCTCAGAATATTTCTACGCCATGTAGTGTTGAAAAATTGTGCCTTCATCACATGCTATTTCACGCGTTCGACTTTTATACGAGGATTAGAGGGTGAGTATTAATTGTAATAAGAAGCCATCAGAAAGCATTTTAAGATTATATTTGTTCTCCTTCTAATCTGTATTTGCCTCTTGAGTCCCAAATTTCTAAAGTCGTCGTTATTGTTTTTTTGGTTCCAACGTGCTTCCACGTCTTCCTTCTGATGCTGTAAACCAATAGGAAACCCTCCATTTGATTTGATTTGATGCGACCGACCTATCGGTATAGCCTTAGTATGTTGAATGGCGGATTTACGTGGTGTAAGGAAGTTAGGCGCCCCTAGACGTGGCTGTTGGGAACCGTGCCTCGGAGCCGGACCTTTGACTTGGCCCACGGTTCCAAACCGGGCCGGTTTCGATTCCATAATTTTGGAAATCGGTGGTTCCAGGCTAGTTTCGAACCGTTAAAAAAAATATTATTAATTTTTTACAGATGAAACTCTTTCTATAAATACCTCTCCCTTACTTTCATTTTTTCTTACAAATCCTCTCAAATTCTCCCAAATTATCTCAATCTGCTCAATTCTTTCAACCACGTCTCAATTCTTTGAATTGGCTTTCCCTTCAAGCCCATTCCTCATCTTCTTCTTTTTTCCGCAAATTTTATTACAATGCGTAATTTGATTATAATTTATAATTTGTTAATTTTATTTCATTATTTATTATTTTAAAAAAATAATTTTCAAAATTCGGATCCGGAACCGACCCGGAACCGCCCGTTCTGGTTCCAACTTTTCACGGAACCGGCGGTTCTCCCGGCCACGTCTAGGGAAGTGCGACTAAAATTGAGATGCACAACCACTTTGCGGAAGACTTTTCTCTAAGATAAGTTATAGATGGACCAGGCCAGCAGTGATATGATGGAGAAAAGAAAGTGAAAGGAGGAGCCACCAGGTTCAGGAGCTTGTGGATCAAATCCAATGCCTGATTTTACCTTCTCAACTTTCTTTCTGAGTCTCCTTCCCTTGCTCGCTTTGCTGCCTCCCCAGACTAAGGAGAGAGCTCTACGATTTATTAGATTTAATCTGTAGCAAACAGAATGATGCAAAGAGAGCTCTACGGTGAGAATCAGTACATATTGCAAAGAAGAGCCCTACTGAAGCCAGAATAACTTAATGGATATTGCATGCTCCTTTTTTGTTTTTTGGTGGCGAAACCTGGTTCTACCTGTCTAAATGAGCTAGAGAAAATGGACTTTTTTTCAATGTCAGCTCTCGTTTGATCTTATTTGGTGGATCTGTGCAGTTGGAACATCATCTATGTACAACACGTAATGGGCTGCAGGAAATCATCATCCTAAGGTAGTTTGGCAGGTATTTGTAATCCTAGACAAAATAGAAAATGACGAAAATGCCCCCAACTAATTAATGAGGCCTTTTTTTTTTTTTTAGTCTGATAGGGACACAAATTTTTATTTAAAATAATGAGAAGTACTTGTTTGAGAAAATGATAACACTTCGAGGCCTTATTTTAAAATTTTCCAAGGATTAACTAGAGCATCTTATATTTTTATATCCCCTATTATCCATAAAAACAACGGGTATAAATATCGTATACGGCACGGAGCTTGAGATATAATTTAACAGATTTTAACATCAATACACTTTGTTATCCAAGGAAGCGGAAACCTCACAATTACCATCTCATCCCGGACCATCGCAATTTACCTAAAAGAAAACATTCGACAACAATAATGCTCGACTAGACTAAACCTTGATCTTATCTCTGGTTTGTTAGAACAGTATAAAAATTGATTGTTGTATATTTGAGCACATTGGTTGAGATACGTATGCTTTGATTTATGATGGGCGTCTCAAGCATTTAACGAAGGAGACTTATGGATTGCTAGGCGTGGCTTTAGTGCATTTAGTGATTGTCAGAAGATGTTTTTCGATCTTGTGGACTTTAGAGCTCGGAATATTTCTAGGCATGTCCTCATTAAATGCAGTGTTGAACAGATGCGTCCTCGTCAATTGTATTTCACACGACTAGAGGGTGAGTACTTATTATTAATAAGAAGACATTAGAAAGCATTTTAAGAATATTTTCTCCCTCCAATTTGTATTTGTGTCTTTATTTCGAATTCTGATTTTGTAAACCAAGAGGAAACCCCTCCATTTGATTTGATTTGATTTGGTCTGACTGACTTATCGGTATAGCCCTAGATAAGCCCCATGTTAATAGAAAAAATATGGCTCGCTTGGTGCAAAAAAAGAGAAGAAAAGAAAATCATTGAACAATCAATTAAACAGGAAATAAGTATGTCGAATGTCGGATTCACGCAATTCAGTCAGTAGAACCCACTCCACGGGGATAACAACTTCGAGATACTGTCGTTATAAATCAAACGACATAATAGAGATTATAACCGCATTGGACTTGCTCAAATAACGTTAGTGTTTCGCAACTTAAATAGTTCAAATTAACTTACATAGGCTTTGCCCCTAAGAATTCTTTAGATAAATGATTCTTAATTAACCTTAACTCTCGTGACCTCTCCGGCTATTAAGAACTCTTCCTCTTCGAGTCAAAAAGGAGGAAGGCAAAGAGTAAGAAAATAATGAGTGCCCATCATGACTTGTCTTCTTTCCTTTTGTCCCATGTCACGAGCGGCATCTCTCCTCCCTTCCTTAGCCAACACGCTTTCTCTTTCCAATCAAGAGACCATGATCATGATGGAGTGGCATCATCATGGTCATGGCCACCAGTTTTGCACGGTCATCATCGAGCGTCCATACATTCTCGTAAGGGTCGAGCATCACCCAACAGCTTCGTGCTCGAGACACACTTCAATAGCTTTATTCAACATGTAACGAGACTGCTGCTTTGTCAATTTAAATCAGATTAACCAAGACAAGATTCAGCTTAATGACAAACGATTTAATTCCATAGGATTAAGGATAATGTGAAGTTAGGCACGCGCGACGAAATTGAGATGCTTAGCCGTTTTACAAAATGACTTCCTCTAAGGTAAAATCATAGATGGACCAGCACTTGTGATGAATGCGAACGAGTCTACTTTCTGTTGAAGATATGGGTATATATGATCCAGTCGAGGGTTATCTCTCCAAGCAAAATAAGCCAATGGACTGATAAAGGAGATGATGTAAATTAATGAAGGATGATTCTTCGAAACAGACTTGTACCACCCCCACCGTCCAAAATAAATAATGCCCACTTGACCAAGACTTCTAGTGCAACAGCATGATTGTAAGGGAGGCCCCACAATAGATAAGTGCTTGGGTCTTTTCTCCTATTTATCTTCAAAGCACTGGCTGGCCTGTCTTTGCTCTTCATCACCGTAAACAATCACAATGCATCTCCAAATTAGCACGAGCTCCCGCAAGGAAAACCTTCAGCACATAAGCATGGGAGACGGTCACCGTCGCGGCGGCCATCCCGGTCATCAAGGCGCCCGCCGTCATGGACATGGCCAGAAACTGGTACACGGCCAAGGACACAAAGAAGGTCACGGCCCCGGACACGGCCACAAAGATGGACATGGCCACGGCGGACACAAAGAGGGACACAGAAACGCACTCGTCCACAAAGAGGGCCACGGTCACTGCCATAAAGAGAGACACAGCCACGACGTACTCGTCCACAAAGAGGAACGCGGCCACATTCGTGTCCACGGCCACGGACACGGACATAAAGAGAGGCACAGCCACGACGTGCTCGTCCACAAGGAGGAACGCGGCCACATACGCGTCCACAACGAGGGACACGGGCACGGGCACGGAAAAACGTCATGTTCGTGGTCACGGTCGTCGACATGGATCTACAAAGAAAGGTCAGCCTCCGCCAGTAGCTTGCCCGGTTCCCGAAAGCCGATTCTAATCTCAAACAGATCTACGAAAGGTCAGCTGCTGCCGCCACCAGCGTTGGTTTATCAAATCTCTCCTACCGTCATCATCCACCCGCCACATCGCCGTTAGCCTCTACCATACGAAGAGTTCGGCCGCCGCTACTGTCTGGTCATATAGCACCGATAAAGCTCCCTTGAGTTATTTTTACGTTATGTTATATATGAATTGTGTGTATGTGCGTCAAGAAGTTGTCGCTGTGGATCTTGTGTTATGTGTTTTTAGTGAACTAGTTCTTGCTTTCGTCTCTTGAATTTCCTCACCTCATCGGAGGTGATAGTGGATTTGAGTTCGTATAACTTCTGGTGGTCTCGCAAGTGCAATTGGATGTTTGTTTTGGTAAAGTGTTTATTATTATTATTTTTTTTTGGGGGGGGGGGGGGGGGGGGGGGGGGAAGTGAAATCGGATGTGTTAGTCTCACGTTTGCACTGAATTCTTTTCTATTTTTAATTTTTTTCGTAATTCCATGTAATTTAAATTTTTTGTCGATAACAGTTTATATATCGTTTAAGATTACACATCTGGATCGATAAAATCAATGTCTTTCCTCACCAAGTAGTAAAAACACTTTTGTCCCACGTAAGATTAGAGCAAGAGCCATCGTTTTTTACTGGTAGGCCTTTGAGACAACAACCGGCGGCGGACCTTATGTGCGTATTATCACAATTCAAAACCATGGCATTATCGTACCATGAGAATCAAATCCGAAGAAACCCGTAACCTATTTTATCACAAAAACAAAGGAATTCAGCTTCTTGGCAACAGATCGCTTTATAGGAGTCGGTGACTTTTAATTAAATGTTATCTATTAATTTGTGGCCATAAGAGAGTGTTAGTCCGTTAGTCTTACAGTCACCCAAAAACTGTTATTTAGTCAATTCTCTGCTAGTAAGGTCATGGACACTCCATGGACACACTCCATGGACACCATCAAGGTTACAGTCATGGCAACTATCATGGTCATTATTCATCGATCACGGTCATTATTCATCGACACTAGATCTGTCAAAATGGATCATAAATTCATTTTGTAACCCATATAGGACAGGTAGAGTTGCTATAGGGGTTAGTTATGCTCGATAGATAGCTTATAAAAGAATTTAAGCATAATACAAATGATAAATGGGTTTTATATAGGTCGAGAATGGGTTTACAACTTACTTAGATTTAACCCACCTTTATGACTCTAATATCTCCATTCTCTCTTGCTCTCGCTAAATCTTGCTCTCGCTTACTCAGCATTCTCACTTCAGTTTACATATGAAATTTCACAAATTGGATTAATTATGGAAGTATTAGGAATATGGGTAGTATCGAGTCGGACACAGGTCACTAACTTTGCATTGCAATCAATGAGTCAAAATGAGTTTATTTGGGTGGGACAATTTACTTTCGAGATTGAATTTGGTAAAGAATAAAGGGTTTGAGAAAAAACTACTCCAGCCTTCCTTTTACATTTCGACATTGCCGTTCGATGCTTTTTACCAAACCTTCTTCTTTTGGGTGGGCGGCACCGCGGTAGGTTTACAAACAACCAATCTTGTTTTTTTTTTTTCCCATAATAATCCAATTTTGACTAGACCCTTAGCTGAATCAAGCAGCAACTTCACTGGTGAAACTTGTACAACAATTCAACAAGGCTGGAGAGGCACAGGTCAGCGAAATAGTGATCCTCGAAAATTTCAAAAAAGCAAATGGTGGTTAGAGGAATCACGCCGCGCCAGTCCCACTCAAGACCAGGTTCTGAACCTCGGCATAGTTTTCGATAAATACGAGCTTTTTGACTCCGAAAGATATTGCTACGTCTAGCATGTAACAAACAAATGGCTGCTTTGTCGATTTATTTGGGGGATTAGGTTAAGCGTGACCCACGCTTAAGTTGGATTAGCCAAGACAATATGCAACAGCCAATGGAATACACACATTTTGCCTTGCTTATTTCTGCTTCCAGAGGCGAAGCCACCGGCCCTAATGAACTGCCAATATGCACGATCCATGAATCTTCCATTAAGACGCTAATTGAGGGATATCTCCAAGCAAAAAATCTAAGTCAATGGACGAATACAAAAGATGATACGGATTAATTAACGATGGTTTTTCGTGTACGCGCCGACAGAGTGGTCCCCATACCGACCGTCCAAAGAAAATTATGCCCTTGACCCAGTCTTCCAAATGCCATTACTATGTATGTACAAATGGCTCTTCATGATCACGAACAATCACTACATAATCTCCAACATGACATTCTCTTCCAGAAGGAAAACCTTCAGCACAGAAGTATGGGAGGTCGTCATCACGGCTGCTATCAAGGTCGCCACTTTCACGGGCATGGAAATCGGCATTGTCCACCGGCACCTTGCCCTCCGCAGCCTTGTCTCATGAGAGTAGAGTGTCCACCACCACCTTGTCCTCCTCCATTAGTGTACGCTCTGCCACCTTGCCGTTTCACCAGTTGTGTGCTGTCCTCCCAGAGTAGTGTGCCCTCCTCTGCCGCCGCTGCAGCCGCCGGTCTGGCCTCCTGTCATCCTCTGCCAGTCAAGTGCTGTTAGCCTACCTACCAAGTTACCACTTCGGGCGGCACTGCTAGCTGCCATAGCATGAACAAAGCTTCGTTGAGTTACTTTATGCAATGTTATATATGACGTCTGTGTGTATGTGTGTGAAAGAAGTCACTTGCCCTGGCCCTAAAGAAGATAAGGTGGTTGTCCGTGGTATTGAACTGTGTTTTTCATGACATAATTCTTGCATTCGCCCGGTGAATTTCCTTTTCATGTGGTATTAAATAGATCGATATATAGCTCCAATCTATATTCCATCTGTACCGAAATGAATAGAATCTAAT
Organism: Rhodomyrtus tomentosa; assembly: GCA_028455895.1. NCBI lineage: Eukaryota > Viridiplantae > Streptophyta > Magnoliopsida > Myrtales > Myrtaceae > Rhodomyrtus > Rhodomyrtus tomentosa. Next base: position 43,631,122 of record JAPCWY010000004.1, read on the forward strand.
TAAACTACACTACTAAGCTTTAATGCTCAATACTGAACCATTGAAGAAACAAAACAGCAACGCATTCAAGATATTTGTAAAACCTAGCAAAGGGAGTAACGCAATGAGAAAGACTTGTTGAAGTTGTTGTTGCCACATATCAATTGTGAATAGGTTATATATGCTCTTCATATTCATGTGGTTTTCTTTCACCTATCGGCTTAAACTTTTGGATTGGACTTTCTAATATAGTATCAGAGCAATTTCTCTCTCTCTCTCTCTCTCTCTCTCTCTTATCATCCATCTCTAAATCTAACATGGTATCAGAGTTAGTCAATTTCCACATCTCCCTCCACACCTATCAGCTTAACCTTAACTATAACTTTTAGAGGTGAACTTCCTAACATGATGTTAGAGTGCTCTTGCTCTCTCCCTCTGCTCCCCCCCCCCCCCCTCCCAAAAAAAAAATCCATATCTAAATCTAACAAGACTATGGCGAAAAATCGTCATATTGGAAAGGCTTGCCTAGTTAGTAGAACAAACGAGAATCTTGTTGGCGTGAAGCCAAAATATATGAAAAGATATCATTAAGATTTATTTTTATCTTTTGTCTTTTTCTTCTAGGTTAAAAGATACATCTTATATATTGGGGATATATAGGTTATAGTCGTCAGTAGACGAGAGCAGATAGAAAGCGCAAAAGCAGATAGAATACGCAAAGTAGCAAATAGAGAGAAAAAGAAAAAGAGAGGCCATGACGTCATTCTTGAGAGTTCTCGTTTTCTTTTTTCTTCGATCTTGTGAGAAGATCGTCAGTTATATTCTTACTTTCTCGAAGACTAGTGGATTTGTAGAGTGCCTCTGCGCAGAGACGTAGCCTAGGTTTGGGTGAACTTCGATAACAAATTCTCTAGTGTGTTCTTTTGATTTTGTTCTTTTATTATTATATTCTATTAGTGCGTATTGTTTGCTTGGGTTATTTTTCTGGAATTGGGACACGATTCCTGTCAACTAGTATCAGAGCCTAGGTTGGCTGATCGAGAAAATCAAGAGTTTTTCGGTGATATTTGATTGAAAGCAAACGATATGGCAGAAGATAAAATTAGGATCGACAAGTTTGATGAGCAGGATTTCGGATGGCGGAAACTCCAAATAGCGGACTATCTTTATCAGAAAGATCTCTATACACCACTTGAAGGTTGAAAACCTGAACTCGCGGAAGTAAATCCAACACAGAATCATGATGGAAAATTCTTGATCGAAAGGCGTTAGGTGCGATTTGTCTAGGTTTGACGAAAAAGACAGGATACCACATCATGAAAGCAAAGACTGCAAAAAAAAGCCATGGATATTCTAACAAATATTTATGAGAAGCCATCCACATCGAATCACTTATTTTTGTTAAAGAAGTTGACTAATATGAAATTATCTGACAAAGGTTCTGTTGCAGAGCATATTAACAATTTCACGCAGGTTACATGTCAGCTAGAATCCGCAAACATAAATCTGGATATGAAGTTACAAGCTCTGTTATTTTGATGTTCCATTTCGAAAAGCTACAACACCGCGATGCAAGGAATTTCAAGCACTATGAAGAATGATTTGACTTTGGATAATGCTGTGAGTAGTATCATGGATGAAGAGATGCGACGAAAAGTCTCAGGTGGAGATAAATTTTCGGCATCTGCTTTTTCAACGACACTAACAGTAGAGAATTGTGGAAGAAGTAAAAGCAAAGAAAAATTCAGCAAACGTGGTAGTTCACAATCCAGGGGAAGAGAAAGGTTATAAAATATGAATGTTGGTTTTATCACCAGGCGGGACATCGTAGATTTCAGTGTGAAGCTTACAAAAAGAAGCTGCGAGATGAGAAGAATCAAGGAGTTAATGTGGTAAGTGATGAACCTTTGCTAGAAAATTTGTGTTTATTTGCAGGGTTTGACTTGACAACAGATAAGTGGTTTCTTGATTTTGGTGCTTCTTTTCATTGTACCTCGCAAAGGAATATATTTATTGAATATGCCAGTGAAGATTTTAGGCAAGTGGTTGTGCGAAACAACCACATGTGTCCGATCGTAGGAAAATGAATTGTAGTTATGAACATCTCAGATGGCGGACATCTAATTTTGCGTGAAACCAGACATATTTTCGAGTTGAAGTAAACTTTGATTTCAACTAGTAAACTTGACCAAGAAGGTATGGTGACATCTTTTGGAGGCGGGGAGCGGAAGATAACCTCAGGAGCAAGAGTAGTAACAAAGGAAAAGCGTACATGTACACTTTACCTTCTCTAGGGAGACAATATCAGCGATATGGTTGCAACTACCGTGGCTATAGGTAATTTATCTACTTTTTGGCATTATCGTTTGGGATATCTTGGTAAAAAATGTGTCAAGCAGTTATATTCAAGAAAGTTACTTTCAGGTTTGCAGAAAGTTGAGTTAGATTTCTGTAAAAGTTGTATTTATGAAAACAAAATGCGGTTAATTTTCTATTAAATGTGCATCAGAATAAAAAACAAAAATTAGAGCTGGTTCATACTGATGTGTAGGGACCGGCTTAGGAACTCTCTTATGGTGGTAAGAGATATTTTGTCACTTTTATTGATGATGCAACAAGAAAGACTTGGGTATATGCTCTCAAAGAAAAATCAGAAGTATTCGGGATTTTCAAAATGTGGAAAACCATGATAGAAAAAGAAACAAGATATCATATTCAAGCTCTAAAATTTGATAATGGCGGTGAGTACACGAGCAATGAATTTGCAGAATATTTGATCCGATAAGGCATACATGGGTTAAAGACTGTTCCTAGAACCCCTCAAGAGAATGGTGTAGCTAAGAGGATGAATATGACTATTTTGGAGCTTGCAAGATGCATGAGACTACATGCTGGTCTCTCGTTATATTTATGGGCTGCTACAGTTAATGCAGCTGTATATTTGATTAACAGGAGTCCATCTAGTGTGCTAGATGGAGGAGTACCGTAAGAGTAGTGGTTTGGTAAAAATGTCAATTATTCATATCTAAAAGTTTTTGGTTATATTGCATATGCTTTGATTGACAGAGAGGATAGAAAAAAGCTTGATGCTAAGTCCCAGAAGTGCGTCTTTATTGGATATGGCAGCGATGGATATAGATATAGGCTTTGAATTTATGAAAATAACAAAGTCATTTGCAGTTGGAATGTGGTGTTCCATGAAGAAAAGATATACAAGGAACGTCAGATAGAGCATGAGACGGCAATAGAACCAGAATATGTTGAGTTGGATACAATTCTTGTGAAGATAATTTCAGTAGATCAAAGTGCACCTGAAGATGAGGTTCAAGATGAACATATTACTAATAAGCAAGCAGTTCAAGAGGAACGTGGTGATCTGGAACAAGCTAGTAACCCTTAATTACCTATTTTGAGGAAATCTATACGTGCGAGAACGTCAAAGATAATTTTTGATCCTTCAGCTTATATTATTCTAAGCCATGTCTTATATACAGATTCGGGAGAGCCGAAGACTTATGATGAAGCAAAGAAAGACGCATCTCACATGTAGTGGGAGCGTGCTATGAAAGACGAAATAAGCTCCTTAATTCAGTATAAAACTTGGGAGTTGACCAAGTTGCCTACAGGTAAAAAAAGCTTTGTTAAATAAGTAGGTGTACATGATAAAAAATGAAACTAATGGTAGTATTAGATACAAGACGAGACTTGTAGTAAAGGGATTTTCTCAAAAAGAATGGATCGACTACTCCGAGATATTTTCACCAGTAATGAAGATGGCGTCATTCAGAGTTTTGTTGAGTATAGTTGCAGTGGAGGATCTTCATCTATAACAGTTAGATGTAAAAACGATGTTTTTACATGGTGAATTAGATGAAGGGTTATACATGGCGCAACCTAGAGGTTTTGAAGTCAAAGGTAAAGAACACATTGTATGTCGCTTGAAGAAAAGCTTGTATGGCTTGAAGCAAGCTCCGCGACAACGGTATTTAAAATTTGATGATTTTATGGAAGAAAAAGGATTTGTATACCGTGAAGCTGATCATTGTGTTTATTTTCGAAAGTATAGAGATGGTGATATTGTATATCTTTCTTATATGTTGATGACATGCTAGTGACTAGTTCTAATATGAAGAGAATCGCAGAAGTAAAGAAGATGTTAGCAGCGCAGTTTGCTATGAAAGACTTGGAAGAGACCAAGAAAATTTTAGGCATGAAAATTATTAGGGAAAGGAAAAATAAGAAATTATGGTTGTTGCAAGAATACTATGTGAACAAAGTGTTGAAACGATTCAACATGGACGAGGCAAAACCGGTTACGACTCTTCTAGCTGGTCACTTCAAACTTTCCAAGGATATGTTCCCAAGTACTCAAGCTTTGAAGGATGAGATGGCGGCAATGCCATATTCGTCAGCAGTTGGAAGTTTGGTGTATGCTATGGTAAGTGCAAGACCAGACATTGCACAGGCAGTGGGAATTGTGAGTCAATATTTGCAGAACCCGAGCAAAAAATATTGGAATATAGTAAAATGGATATTGAGATATTTAGCAGGTACATCAAATTACTCTCTTTGTGATGGATGTACATCTCTAGAATTACAGGGTTATGTGGATGCAAATCACTCGGGTGATCGAGATAGTGGTAAGAGTACCACTGGATATGTCTTTACAATTGCAGGTACAGTAATGAGTTGGATATCTCAACTACAGAAAATGATGGCTCAATCGATGACAGAAGCAGAATACGTGGCGACCACGGAAGTCTCTAAGGAAATCATGTGGTTACAAGATTATCTAGAGGAGCTATATCGAAAGAAGCTAAGGAGCACACTGTGGAGTGATAGTTAAAGTGCAATGCACTTAGCAAAGAATGCAGCTTATCACTCAAGAACTAGACATATCAAGAAACGTTATTACTTCATTAGATCAGTATTGAAAGATAACGAGTTAAAACTACAAAAGATTGATGGCTCAAAGAATCCAACTGACATGTTTACCAAGGTAGCAGATAGAGAAAAACATACTTTTTGTGCTACTACTATTGGTATTACTCTATGTTAATTGATGAGGAGTATCGCAGAGACACAATTCTAGCTGCTAGTTTTTAAAGAGGATGGATGTAAAGTTGCTTAGTGCATCAGATATATTTGTCTTCAAGTGGGAGATTGTTGGCGTGAAACCAAAATATATCAAAAGATATCATTAATATTTCTTTTTGTCTTTTGTCTTTTTTTTTCTTCTAAGTTAAAAGATACACCTTATATATTGGGGATATATATGTTGTAACCGTCAGTAGACGAGAGCAGCTAGAAAGCGCAAGAGCAAATAGAATACGCAAAATAGCGAATAAAGAGAAAAAGAGAAAGAGAAAGGCCGTGACGGCATTCTTGAGAGTTCTCGTTTTCTTTTTCCTTCGATCTTGTGAGAATATCGTCAGTTGTATTCCTACTTTTCTCGAAAACTAGTGGATTCACAGAGTGCCTCTGCGCGGAGACGTAACCCAGATTTGGGTGAACTTCGATAACAAATTCGCTTGTGTGTTCTTCTGATTCTGTTCTTTTATTATTATATTCTGCTAGTGCATATTGTTTGCTTGGATTATTTTTCCAGAATTGGGGCACGATTCCTATCAAATCTCTCCATTCTCACTAACCTGGCAACTAATCCAAAACAATAAACTCATGAATTATCCACAGCAAGAAACTATACCTTTTCTTTCTCTAGTGTACTGAGGTAAGAATGTGGTAATGGACTCAAGTGTCAGTGGATGTAGCAATTTGTATTAAGAATTAGTTACTTGGATACGCTGAGGGTTTGTGCTACAAGTCTTCTTGGATGAAAAGTAAGATTGCGACTCTATCGACATGTGTCGTGGATGTTCAAAGTGGTGCTTGCTGCTTGGTGGTGGTCATGAATTGCATTCAAGAGACGGAATGTTAAAGTCGGCTTTCGTCGGATCGGTTGATTTATAGTGAGAACAATCTGCTGCTCTCCTGCTAAAATAGGTCCCACTGACCGAACGACATTATATTCGATACTCAATTATTTCCAATTGCTTACCCACCAAGTTGAATCAAGGAAAACTTAACTAGAATGTTTTGCTGAGGATGATAAGTATCAAAGATAAGCAAAATGTAATGATTTCAATAATAATGTTAAGTAGCAACTTGCTTATTTGTAGCAGAGAAGTTTTCTTACATCAAATCACCGCTGATTTTATCGAATAACCTAACAATTTGTTCTCACCCGTACCTAATATTCTTCTTCGAAAAACACGTGAAAAACAACTTTCGCCATTTATGCACTTAGTGAAAATGCTAAATCAACCGGAGTCTCCGAGGAATAGTCGAGGTACGTGCAAACTATTCCGGACACCTTGGTTATCAAAAAAAAAAAAAAATCAACCGGAGAAATACTAAGAACAACGACGAGAGCAGCTGCTCAATATGTGGTCGGAGGCAATCGGATTTTGTTGACTAAGTTCATCAGTGTTAAATCTGACTAAACCTATCTGAATTAGCGGAACCTAATATCCCCAGACCTCTAATGATCTTCTTCCGTTAAGTTAATTAGGCCTTGATTAACATGGCTAGTGAAATAAAATATTGTTTACACCTAGTGCTTACACATCATACAATTAAACTAATCCACGTTTTTTTCCCTCGTAAAGGTCCATAAATTTGCTGGTCAAAAAGATGGTTCAACCGCATCATTAATGAAATCTCGAATTAATTGATGTGGATGAACCGATAAGGAGAGGTAAACGATATAGTTCAAGCAATAAATGAGTCACCAAATTCGGGAACGGTGAATATTCTTAGAGATTAAGATATGCCTAATTATGTTTAAGAAAGAATTAAAGGATTAAAGATTTTTCTCTAATATGCTTTTATTGCCAAAACATCCTCAAACCCTTGGTCAAAGAGATCACTTAAACTGCATTAGCTAGTCAACCTTGTGGCGTTTACAGGCTTACAGCCTCTATTTCAGGTAGATATGACTCTCTTGAATTAAATCTACTTCACGTTTTTTACGTCCACGAATCCTCTAATCCTAGGTCATAACATAATTTAAAATATTAGTGCGATTACATCGGTGGTCGAGTTGGTCCTAAAATTTTTGAATCTTCCGATGGGCAGTAAGTTATAAATTTCTGCTCGGATTGATCCCGTCGCCAAAAATAGAGTTGATTTATTTCTGATTTTTCACCGTATTTGGAAGAAAAAAAAATAATTGGCCATAAAAAGATAAAGCAGCTAGAGGAATTTAATTATATCATCGAAGAACAATAGAAATCATATCGGAACATCTAACCATGCTAATTGGAACCTACAGTACCCAAAATAGGAGAAGCATACATTAATTTCACTATACTATGGTCCATCATGCAGTTTAGAAATATTTAGTAACCTAAGTAATTACCCTAAATAACACACAAGCTCAATAAAGACCTAGATGTATTCTCTCTCCCAAATACACTTTTATGTCAAGCCATAAGTAGCCCCAATATCAAACTTCCTAGCCCAGCCAAGACAATCCAAAAGCCATCACGTAAACCAGCAGAGCTAGCGCGGGGCGCTGGAGCGGGTGCATCGGTCGGCGCGGCCGTGACGCCCTTGGACCAGTGCTTTTCGGACATGACCACGACCTCGAGCTTCTGTCCCTTCTGGCAGTGTCCCTCGGCTCCACTGATGAAGTAGTACGGTCCCGAACGCTCTAATTTCAACTTCGTGTCACCGCGTTTGTGCTCTTTGAGTGGCTTGGCGACGTTGCAACCGGCGTAATCCCCCACCGTCGCTTCCAACACCGAATCGGCATTTTTATCATATTTGAAAACTGCGCAAAGAGAGAGATTTTAGGACATATAATCACCATTATCAATCATATATGCGAGGGGGGAAAAAAACGAAAATGGACTGAGAATTATATACATTGACCGATACGTACTCAGAAAATCTCTCACTTTGAACCGGTTACTCTGAGCCCACCGGTTGAGCTGCGAAGGAGACGATGGAACTTGCCATGAATTCTCTCTGCCTCCAACCACAAACTCCCTTGCTTCTGCATCGATGATGCTCGAAAAGATCGCCATTGCGACCAAAAATGGCGACAGAAACGCTTTTGAACGAGCCATTGCTTCGCAAAGATCGGATGTGGTAACGCGGTGCAGCCACAAGGGTTCATACCACTAGGGTTCCTGGCTTCTATATAGCAACTAGGTTCAGAGAGGGCACGTAGGCTGGGCCCAGCAACCGAAGCTGTACATGAGTGACACGTGGCAGGACCACTTGACCGAGGGAGTCTTGTCATATGATATCGTCTTAAATTCAGGTAAACAGTTTCTGCTTTTCTCCTCTTTTTCTTGCAGACATTGACTTCTTCCCTTTTTCACGGCCGCGGTTGTGGAAACAGAGGTAAGACAGCGTAACGTTACATGAAAAGTAAGTCGGGACCGTGGAGGATGAGGTAATATTAGGGGTGATCGGTTCTAGGACGATTAATTATCACTTTAGAATCGAGAATCATTCGCTGAACATCGATTCTGTAAAATGCAGATAATGAACTACCTGTTTCTTTCGTGGATTCACCCTAGAATCGAACCATCAATCTGATCCGATTTTCGATTGGATCCCAATTATGATCCTATAGAGGAATTTAGTCCCTAACGATTGAAGGAGGGCGGCTCAACTTGGGACTTTAGCATTGCATTCCTCACTAGCACTCATTCTATATCACAAAAAACTTCATTCAACATTCCTTATTAACTCATTAAAGAGAGTCTTTGACAGCTAAAGTAGTTCCATTTACATTGTATATATTCACAGAGAAGCATTTCTTATATATCAGAAGAGCCAACCCGACTTTAATATGAGATGGATGCTCTGAAAAAATAGAAAAATATGACCACCACCACAAAGTTAATGTGTGATAATATTGGCTTCTCTTGGCGATATTCCACCTGATCATCGAGTACAGAGAAAGTAAATCTATCTACATTAGATAGGTGCTTAGCTCTCATAAAAATTGTGATAACACTGCATCATAGACAAACGAATATAAATTCAAATTATATAAAAGGATCGATTCATTGGGTCGGTTGGATGACTCCCACTCAAAATTGAAAATCGAACCGATATATGCCGATTTTAGAAAATTGAAATCGAGAATTGAACCGTACTCGCCGGTTACTATCCAAAATCAGCAAGTTGGGTACGGTCCGGTCCGTTTTGGTTGGATCAAGTTTTTTTGCTTACCCCTAGATAATACTATTTGGCACATCCCTGATTCCCTTGTTTAACTAGATGATCAAACGATTATGTGGGGTCGGATCGAAAATAGTCCGACCCAAATTGACTTTCTTAATCCATTTTGATATATTTTTATGCAATAAAAATTTAGTACCTCATACCAAAATCACACCCGATTAAACCTGTATTGCTAAAACACTTCTACTTATAACACAACATAAGAAAACTCATATCTAGACTAAGGCGAGAGCATAGATTGAGCGAGTACGAAATCGAGTGAAAGCAAGAGAGAGTGATCATAAAGGTGGGTTAAGTCTCAGTAAGTTGTGTACCCATTTAGGCAACGTTTGTTTTGCAAAAAAATGGGTGGTTTGAAAAATATTTTTCAAAAATTGCTTACTTTGCTTACAAAAATGAATTAACAAAAGGTATTTTCAATGTTTGCGCTAATGTTTAATCCCAAGTTATTGTCGGTAATGAAAAGATTTTTCATTAAGGGATTATTTTGAGAATACACACAATTATTTTTAGAAAAATAATTTTCAAATCACTTGTTTTTCTTGAAATAAATGGATCCTTAATTTCCATACTTTTTGGGCTTTATTAATCAATTTATGACTTATTTATTGAATATAATTTCTTACCCGTTCAACCTTGATCCGCTACCTTGATTAAAAAAAAAAAAAACTTGATCTGCTACCTGTCCACTTTTAATCTGATTGGGAAACTGACTTTTGTTTGGTACATGTAGACTAGTAACTAAGATATGTGTTAAAAAAAATAGATCTATGACCCATTTTGAGATACAAAGAAAAATATATTTTCAACTTTAAAAGATCATTCAATGTAATTGGTCTTACATATTTGCATTTGTATTTTATGAATGGTTCGTGTGTTTGATGTCAAATTAAACTCAAAATACAAATGCTAAAAGCAAAGAATTGAATTCAAAAAAAAAAAATCGTTTCGGACAAATTATGCGAGTTGCAACACTAGCCGGCCTCTCAAAGAGTACAGAGACGGAGACACAGGTGAAAATTGGAGCGCTCGGGAGCATTACTACTTCATTATTGGATTTGAGGGATGTTGCTAGAAGGGGAAAATTGTCCAAAATTCTTAAACATATTGCATTGTGGCAATTCAGTCTCAAACCTTTTAATTGTGCTAGTCGAGTCCTAAACTTTTTGACTATTTGCCAGTTCAGTTCTAAAATTTTTAATTATGTCAATTTAGTCTTAAATCTTTTGACAATTTGTCAATGTAGTCATTTCGGCCAACTATCCAAATAGTAGGGTCGAGACTAAATTGATAAATCTCCAAAAGGTTTATGACTAAATAACACAATTGAAAGGTTCGGATTTAATTGACAAATCATCAAAAATTTTATAGCTAATTAACACAATTGAAAGGTTTAGAACTGAATTGGACATACGTTTGTGGATTTTTGAATAATTACCCCTTGCTATAAGGGATATAATCTCAAGGTTCTGATCATGTCCAAAAAGTATTGGTCCTAGGGCAACGCCTCCGGGTCGATGGAACCATCCCACCATGGCAACGGCAACGGCAGCGTTGGTGGTTTTTTTTTTTGGTCGAAATGTGCCTGGGAAGTTCGATAATGGGGCTACTTATGGCTTGAGACAAAGTGTGTTCTGGAAGAAAGAATCCATCCGGGTTTTTATTTAACGTGCGTGCTATTTAGGACAATTACTTACGTTAGTTAATATTTTTTAACAGCGTAATGGACCATACTCCTATTTCGGGTAGAATAGGACCCGATTTGCATGGTTCTATGTTGCAACGTGAGCTCTCTTGTTCTTCAATGATATACTCAAGTTATTTTTTTTTTATGCTGCGTTATGTCGTTATGGCCTATATTTTTGCATTCAGTTACGGTTAACAATCATAGATAAATCAACTCTAAGTCTAATTTTGGATACGAGAGATCAATTCAAGTAGAAACTTCGAGAATTATCGCCCATCATAAGATTCAAACTTTTTTTTTAACCAACTTGGCCAAAATGGATTTAGCAACATATGATAGCTTAGATAATTTACCCATTCATGATTAGCTCAGTTGTTTAATGTGCACTTGGTATTGTGTGGTTAGGCGCACTGATCTCAGGTTCGATTCCCCATATTAACACCTGTTATTTAAGTAGGGGACCGCGGCGATAAGTTGTTGTGCTAGTCTCTCTCGAGGAATAGTGAATGTCCGCACAAGTTGGCCCGGACACATTGATTATCAAAATAATAATAATAATAATAATAATAATAATAATCTTATGACCTAGGATTAGAGGATTCACTGACATGAAAAACGTGAAGTTGATTTAAGTGAAGGGAGACAATCTACGTGAAATTAAAGGTGTAACTGCTACAAGGTTGACTAACCAATGCGGAGTAAATGATCTCTTCGACCAAGGATTTGAGGATGTTTTGGGAACAAAAGCAGAGGAGAGAAAATGTTTTATTCTTTAATTCTTTCTCAAACATAATTAGGCATCTCTTAATCGCAAAGAAACATTCGCCGTTCCCGAATTTGGTGACTCATATATTGCTTGAAGACACTTTGAGTCTTATCCATTCATCCGCATCATTAATGACGTGGTTGCACCATTTGTTTGACTAGCAAACATTAATTAAGATCACAACGATTATATAAATAATTAAGATGCATCCATTACTTGAACAATAAACCCTTTGTGACAAGCATTACAATTTTCTTATCTTGATCCTTTTCATCCTCAGCTAAACGTTCTAGTTCAGTTTTCTTTGATTCAATTTGGTGTGTAAGCAATATTACTCGAAATGGATTGACCTTTTTGAGGAAGGACATTGATGTAACTGATCGAAAGATATAACACTTTAGGCCTTAGAATTGCCATCCTTTTTATCCGAACAAGAGGAATCATGTTGATCAGGGTTTTTCAACCGCGGGAAAAGTACTAAAAAAGTCTTGAACCTATTGCAAAATTAGTACCAATTCAGTCTTGTACATCTCAGTTGGATCAATTTAGTCTTAAACCTTATTATATTAGTATCAATTCAATCCATCCGACCAATTTTTGCCGGAATCGCTAACATGGACTCTACCCATTTCACGTGACACGATGGATGCTAAAGTTGACATTTTTAAATATCATTAATATTTTTCCTTTTTCCTTTTTTATTTATTCTCTTTTCTATTTGTCGATGGCTGGATAGTGCTGTTGAGGCCCCCTCGCTAGATCTGGGGAGGCGGACTCTTGTCTAGGCCTAGGTGAGAGCGAGGCCCAGAGGTTCGCAACATGATGCCGACCCTTTCTCGGGCCAGGGCGAGGCTCATAGACCTTGCCCATGCCCAAGTGAGGCTCACCAAACCTCACCCTCGCCCATGTGAGTTCGGCGAGGGGGACCTTATCGGTGCTCGCCCTCTCGCCCAGGTGAGGCCACTCTCGTCCACCAACAAACACAAAGGGGAAGGAAAAAATAAGAAAAAATTGGCTAGATGGACCGAATTGGTCCAAAAGTTTCTAAATGAATTTGTACAAGTGTAATAGATTTATGAATTTTCTGGAAAACATGACAACGTCTATTCCAAGATCACAGCTTTCAGATACATAATTAAGATCCATCACTTGAACCAACAGAAACAGAGGAATTGAAATCCCATAATGCAATAACCAGCAACACAAAAGATACACAAGGACAATCGTGCTCTTACCCAGTACAAAGAAGTTCCGACAGAAGGATGGGGCCTTCGCTATGAGCACACTTGATGGGGAAGTAACTTCCATTGATGCCTATTTCAGCTGGAGGGAAGACATATCATAATAATAGACTTTGTTTTACACACACACGACACATTTTCTAGATTGCAATTACACAACAGCAGGAACAGATGACGAGAGCTTTATTCAGTTGTAATACCCTTAAGAGATGTAGCGGCGGGGAATCATGAGCTGGTCGAATCGCCTAACAGCGACGGGTGAAGAAGGGAGGAGGACATACAGGAATTATCGGGTAAACCACTGGAGGAGGCGGGGGCGGCAACAGGCAATATGGCGGTGGTGGGCATGGCGGGAGCGGGCACGATGGCGGCGGGCAATGGCCATGGCCACCGTGACCGTGGCCGTGGCCGTGACCGTGGCCGTGACCGTGGCCGTGGTCGTGGCCGTGACCGTGGCCGTGGCTATGTCCGTGACCGTGGCCGTGACCGTGGCCGTGGTCGTGGCAGTGACCGTGGCCGTGGCTATGTCCGTGGCCATGATGGCCATGATGATGGCCGTGGTGGCCGTCATGATGGTGTCCGTGTCCCATAGTTGATTTGCGGTTTGCTGAAAGCTTCTCTCTTTGTGTTGATCTAGGTTTAGAGATGTTGTGATGGTTCAAGAAGTGACGATGACCAGCATTTATAATGCCCAGGAATGGCTCTGCAAGTCTTGGGTCAATTGGTTTTTAGCGAAAAAGGGCAAAAAAATGTCTCGGTCGATGGCATGATTTTCCCGGAAGGTGCATTGTAATAAATCATCCATAGACTTTTATTTGGTTTTCCCACTGACGATTTTGCTCGGAGATAACCCCTCAATAATGGTATAATAATGAATAGGACAAGATCCCTACACTAAATTTTTGCAGTTTACTAGCAACGTAATTCCCCCCTAAAAAAGTTAACCACGTAATAACCAACATGAAAAAAAAAACATGTAAATTCATAAAATAAAAAATAATAAAACAAGCTAGCATTTGAGCATGCCATCCGACTTAATCTCATATGAGGTTTACCCGTGCATATACTCTAATTTAACGTTATTCTAAATCTCACTTCCTTTGATTAAATTTCCATGTGTTATTAGTAGATCAAAACCAAGCGACTCCCAAAAGGCTCGAGGAGGATAGGATATGATGTCAATTCGTTGGTAGGGAATTTATTCTCAATGAAGACAAAATAGGATTTATGGCTACCGTTGAGGGTAGCTGTAGTCTTCTAGATCTCGACCAAGACGAACAAAAGATAGAGATATTTTCTGGGCACGACATAATGGAGGTAGTCGATCGACATCAATGAACGTGGCCCAATCAATAGTTTGTGGGCACTAACAATCCACTCTGCCACTTCTCCGTTGATATGGGCCAGCTTCAGGCTCGAAAAACTCCTCAGAAGCTCACGGGCGTCACTGATAAGAGCACTCAATTCTCTATCTATCGGCGTACTACTCGTTAGATTATTTATGATGTCATAACGATCCCCGATTCCATTTCAAGAGAGTCTTGGGTTCGGGAACTGAAGTACCTTACGGCTTTGGATCGAAGCTCTCAATCAACCCCCAACTGTCGATCACTAAGGAACGCGAAAATCTTGAAAGTTATCTGATCTCGATTCTCGAGATGTTAGCAAAGATCCATCCCTAAACCATACTTAGTACCGATGCCCCCGGAAACTGAAAGATGTGTTTTCAGATATGATAACCAACGTCGCTCGAGGAGCCACAAGAGGATGATGGTGAGGCGTCGTGCTCATTTTTCGCGTCCTATTATGCATTAGTGTTTAGCTTGTCGTTTCCTTGATTGGTGAAATATCAACTAATCGACGGGACGTTTCGCGATTTTTTGTCGCCGGTTTTAAAGGATTTCGTTGACTAATTTAACCAGAAAATGATTAAAAAAAAATTAGGAGTGATGCAATCATCAACTAATGAATAACGAAGGTCCCAACGTCCAGGCGGCTCGATTGTCGCCATCACGTTCGTCGGCACGAATTATCAAAAGCTAAAACTTTAAAAAAAAAAAATCTAAAACTTTGACTAGATATGAAAAATTGCAATTTAGCCCGGCATCTGTGGCTCTCTCTTTGACTTATCGGCATATTGAACATTGATAATTAACGAATAGGTTCACGACATCGGCTTTCCGAGGTCACACGGCCGGAGGGATCGCCTCACCTGGAGTTGCGCAACGCCAGAGCGACACTTGGTTGTGCGACCCAAGGGTCATCTCACTCAGGGTTCGCACGACCTTGGCAAGGCGACTCAAAGCCGACGCAACTCATCTGATCTTCGGCCGATGAGATATGTCTCCACAAGGGTCGCCGGTTGACCCTCGCCTGACCGACGGTGGCCTCCGGTTTCCGTTGATGCTCCTGTGGTCGGCGTTGCCCAAGCTCGGCCAGTCCCTGCCTTGTTTGCCGATGCTTGCTCGCTCATGTCCGTCAATCGCAACCACGAAGGAGGCTATTTCTAAATTCAACCGACGCGTTGGAATTATGTAAAAAGGGTCTTGTCCCACCCGCCAATCGAAGCTCTTGCTTGAAGAGTGTCCAAAGACACGAAAGACCTTAACCTGTCCCTTCTTTCGTCAAAGGCTGACATGCCTAAAAGCTCCTTTTGATTTTCCTAAGCGGTCAACGCTAATCCCGTCTACCGTCTTTATTGTTCATCTGCTTGCTAGCGAAGGAGAGAATGCTTCCTTATCAGTGGGATACTGAATGGGATTCGGATCCCCCGCCATAATGACTGGGGATCATAGACACCTCAATTATTGAATCTTACCCTCCAGAAGTAACTTGAATCTCTCATCGTTATAAAAAAAAAATGATATCTTATTTCACGTGAATCTTTCCTTCTGTCTATATTGTATATTTCAGTGGAATATAACGTCTTGATAGCGGTTAAAATTTCTAACTATAGTTGTTACATGACATATGAAGATTTTTCTGAGTGATGGCTAGATCTATCAAAGTTACTTATAAATTCATTTCTCAATTCATATATGATGGGATAATTTGTTATGGGGGTCAAGTATATTCAATCAGTGGATCATAAATGTATTTTAAACATAATGTGAGCATTACATTGGTTATAAATTAATCATGAATGAGTTTATAACATACTTATTTTTAACTTGTTTTAATGAATCTCTCTTCATTTTCTCTCGATCTCGCCCTCACTCACTCACTCCGCAATTCATCGTAGTTTGGATATGAGTTTTTCCAAGTTGTGCTAAATATGGAAGTACTTTATGAATATGGATCAGATCGGATATGAGTCACCAAATTTTGCATTGCATGAAAATGGACAAAAAAGCTAGTTAAATGAGTCTATTTGAGTGTCAGACCATTTTCGATTCGATCTAATCCATTTGTTTGATGGATCTAAAGGCGCGCATTATAATAGTTCTGCTTTAAAAATCAACTTTTTGGCCAAAATTTGAATTTTCCACTTCTCCTCAAAAGCAAAAATTATTTCTGATTTGAGAAATACGTTCGATAATAGTTGAAAATTTCTAATTCTGAAACATTATTAAAACAACAATTTATATGAAAAGTTATTATCGAAGGCCGAAAATTTTTTTACTTCATTTTTGAACTTTTTTAAATTTCTTAAAAAATAATTTTTATTACTATAAATATTACTTACCTTTAAAAATTAGAAATTTATTTTTACTCTGGCAGCCGAAGATAGTGACTCGATAGCAGTGGCCGGTGTGACATTTTGAATTCCGACCATATCTCGAAACTTATGAATGAATGAATGTATATCAATGTATTTCAGTAAATCTCACTCAGAACTGATCTCTCTTGAGTCACTAACCAAAAGAGAAGGGCTAATTAGTATTTAAGTACGTGGACTAAATAACTCGATTATAGATCGGTAATTTAACCATAAGGATTGCCGATGGAATATTTTGAGCCATTAAAGGAGCGATCTAAGAATGGTTCTAGAACGATTTGCTAGCATTATGCAATTAGTTCACGGGTGATTCCGTATGACCATAGTGTGATTTGCAAATTAATCTAAACTGATTCTTGAAGATCGAGTCATTTGAAACTAGATGGTTTGTGGTAGGGGGCAACAGTTGGTGGCGGTCGCGACTGTCAAAGATCAGTAGTTGGTGGTAGTCGCGACCGGCGAAGGTCGACAATGGGCGGTTGGCGACAGCTAGTAGAGGTCGATGGTGGTTGACAATCGGGGGCAACAATGGGTGGCAACTGGCGGAAGTCAGCGATGGGCGATGGTTGGCTGCCGGGGACGGTCGGCGGGTGGCGCAATAAGTGGCGACCGGTGGAGTTCTGCAGTAGGCGAGAGCAAGCAATGGTCAGCAGTTGGTGGTGGTCATGGGTGACGGCTTGTGGAAGTCGACGATGAGTGGTGGCTGGCGATTGTTGGCGGTGGCAGAGGTCGACAGAAGTGGGTATAATCGAAAATAGGGTAATGGCATAGCGAAAAGAGAGTGAAGTAAGAAGTACTTCTCGAGTTGGAGAAGATACTTTTTTTTTTAACTTCTCAAGTTGGGTTAAAAATAACTTCAGAAGTAAAAATTCACTTCAAAAATATAAAATTCTTTTAGAAGTAAGAATTTTTGCCAAATATATTTCTACTTCATAAGTTACATTACCAAACGAATTTCTATTGTTTAGGCTATGATCAAATTTATGGCTTATGGAGGTTTTTTATCAGAAGCCTATGTGCTATTTTAGGATCTGTGGTCTTAGCGTGGAGATTGTCCCCACAATAAGTAGCTTCATCTGAATGGATAACAATGGTTTATGCCGAGTAATGTGGTGCCTAACCACTTCATACTCTATCTTTTTTCTCCCTTCTTTTTTTTTATGGGGGAAGTGACATAATCCTGAACAAACACATAGCGCCCATGGATTATATGTAGGGGTCGTGCATACAAAATGGAAATTATCTTTCGTATACATCCAATGCATTACATTTCGCATGCTCCACGTAGAACTTACTAGATTTGACAGCACAAATACATGAAAACACGTGAATCAGACACAATGAGAATCATTCTTTGAATCGGGGCGTTACAACATATTATGAAGGTACTCGTTCAACTTCGAGCCTATAGCTATAAGGTTAATTGGCTTTTAAAAATGTTCAACCGAATCACTTAATTCTCTATTTGCGAAAACGTTAATAGATGAGAGTGCCAATGGCATTTTACGACATTGGGGTCGGGCGGCAATGCTACTTCGGCTTCCACTTTGGTGCTTTTTCTTTGGGAAAAAGCATAAGTTAACCTCAATTGCAATTACACAAGCAAGAGCCTAGGCTACTTCTAAATTCAATCGACAGGTTGGAATTCTGAAAAGGGTCTCGTCTCACCGGCCAATCGAACTTCTTGATTGAGTAGTGTCCGACAGGAAAGACTAAGGAGCTGACTGTCCCTTCTTGCATTAAAGGCTGACATGCCTATAACTCTCACTTCCCCGAGCGGTCAACGCTAATACTCCCTTGAGTTGTCTTGCTTGCTGGTGAAGAAGAGAAGCTTCCGTGATAGTGGGACAATACTGACCCGAATCTCTGATAGAGTATGATAGATCCGATCGGCTTTATTGAGAAGCTGAATAATTGAATTGGGTTGTTTTTTGGAAATTTTTTTGTTAGTATTTTTAAAAATAAAATGTTTTTCATGACCCTTTTTTTTTCTTTCTTTTGAAATGTTTAAAAAAATTATTTTTTCTTTTAAAACCTGTATAACTAAAAAAGAATTCTTTTGCATTTTTATAATTTTTTCTGAGTTCTTTAAAAATGAGTTCAACAAATGAAAATTGTTTTACGGGAGAACCAAAAGGAAGTTTGGTTTCCATTTCCCAATTTGTTAAAAAAAATAAAAATCATTTTTTTGTCCTAAAAACTAATTTGATTTCAGGTTTTCATTAATACTGATTCGGCAATTTGATTTCAACTATTTGAAGCCGGTGGGAATAGATCCGGTTCCTAATTCCTAATGAAGAACTACGCGGGAGCTGGACTTAATTTGGAACCATTTTTTTTTTTGGCCATTGTTTTTCTTGGCATCTTTTCCTTTGTTCTCTCTGACCTAACTTAAACATTACAACTCTCTTCCCGTGACTCGCAATTCACCCTGCTCCTTGCTCGGTAGCAGCTCGCACTCATTTGTTGAAGCCTCGCAAAGATGACCCATCTTTACGCATTCATCTTTTATGTTAAACCTTCTTGGTTGTTCATATTATTTTGCTGTAAAAGATGAAACAAAAAAAGGGACAAAATAAAAAGAGGTCCTCGGATAGACCTTGAAATCGGGCCGGAAAATCTAGGGTATGTTTCGATTTTTAAGAACTTAGAACCAGTTATGATAGAATAGGTTCCGGGTTCCGGATTTCGGATTTAAAACCTATCCACCCTAGAACTCACTGCCCACTATGTTTTACTGTAAAAATAAATGTTAAATGGTAATCAGTTGCACAAATAATATTATGTAAGATTTGGGAATGTGTGTTCTATCGTTGATTTATTGACTTTCCATATTATGTATAAATGTGAATTATAGCACCTCGACAACGGTTAAAATTTTCAATTGCTGTGTTTTAAATGCATATGAAGATTTCATAAGTCAATCGAAGAAGGGGGGTAAAAAAAAAGAGCACAGAAAAAAGGCGCGAACTCCGGTTGGAAGGAGAATGATCAAAACATGTTGCAAATTAAAAATCCAAGCGACCATAGCTTGCACATGGAGTTTAATGTGGGCATCGAAACCCATGAGAAACAATGGCTTTGTAGCCAAACAAAATCTCGGAAATCATGAACAGGCCAGACTCTTCTTTTGACTTTTTGACCCAATCTATTGGGTCAAACACATGACGTCATGTGTAATAATTACAACTTTTCAACAGTGATTTATGTAACGTAAGGTAATTGGTGTATTGGCATGTAGAATTCACGGGAGCAATAATCAAATGGGATAAAAATTAAAAGGGCAAAAAACCACCTAATATCCTAAACTATGCTCATCGTCACATATCTATCATAATTTTTTTTTCTGTGATGCCAAAATTATATTTACCCTTTGTCAAAATTAAGTCAATGAGAACCGTTAAAAGATTTGCTTATATAAACGATGTTGACATGATTTTGATTGGAAAATAATTTCACGGAACCTTAACGGAGAGTAAATGTGTCACATAGGTACAACTTTGGATTTTTTTTGTCATAATACAATGTTTAGCTTAAATGTGTAGTGGGCATAATTTGAGTTTTTTTGTGTGGTTTTTTCCCAAATTAAAAATGGAATTTGTGTCGGATATTTCAATATTTTGAAATATTATTTTACAATGGTTTTGATAAAATTAGGACGGCAAGGATTAGCTATCAATATTTCTAAGGGTTAGATTTTCAACGGACATATAACATTTTTATAATGGTTAGTTTTCTAACCGTTTACTGATTGTCTTATAATGGTTTTCTTAACGGCTCTTTTTGTTTGAATATAAATTCACAAATCACAACTACAAAGGTGTGCCTAAAAAAATTAAAAGAAGACTATTTTTCCTTCTTTAGTTTCTCTTCCTCGCTGGGTTATATATATAATATTATTCCTATTCATTTTAATATTCAGTATAATACATAGAAGGAGGTCTATTGTATATTGGCAGGATGCCGCTAGAAGCATTACGCATCAAGTTTCGTATTCCGACAAGTGAAATTATCATTAAGGACAGTGCTTGCACGTCCTGAACAATTGATATTACTTTTCTCTTCTTTTCCAACACATTTCCTACAAAAGTCGTTTTTTTATATTATCTAATATTTTCCCAACAATCTTAAGGATAATGCCTTATGGATTCTCAACCTGAATTGTCGCTGCTACTAATGCTTTTGTAATTGAACGAGGATTCAGAGATATTGTACAATGAGTGTCGCATATTGGTGGGATGTTCGCATTGGACATTTTCACCTTTCAAGAGACATTTAGAGATCGAAAGGGCCGCTCATAGCTATGGTACTCATCATGTTCGTTGATATTGTCAATCGGAACCAGGTATGGGTTCCTTCTCTTTCTCATGGCAAGCTTGAAATGAACTCTTTTCCCATGACTATGAAGTATTCCAATTTGCAAGAAACTATGTCATCTTCTTTGAGAAAATTGATTGTAAGAAAATTGATCTATTGTATGGATCGTGGTAATATGATTCGTAGATGCTCGAGTTACTTTAGTACATGCTCTGCATTGCTTCTATAGTATTGTTATCCTGTCTGATTTTGAAGGCCGCGTTTTATGTAACGAAATGCTTTTACACTTGTGAATATATGGTGGTTTGATGAAATTTCCGCAAATTTTTAGGGGATCGGTTCTTGTTTGTCTCATTGCACCTTTGTGTACAAGAGGACGTGCAAATGATCGCGTAACAATCATTCGAAAGAAATTAAGTTAGGTAATTTAAGTTATTGGAATGATGTGATTGTGTTCAATTTTGTAAGATTCCTCGAATTGCTAGTGCAGTCATCTAGTTTCGACTCTGAATGGCAATGATTAGCCATTAATATTTCTAACGGTCAGATTTTCAACGGACATGTAACATTTTTCTAACGATTAGTTTTCTAACCATTTACTAATGATATTGGAACGGTTCTCCTAACAACTATTTCTTAACGGCTCTTTTTGTTTGAATATAAATTCAGAAATCACAACTATAAAAGCTGTTTAAAAAATTACAAGAAGAGTATTTTCTCTTCTTTAGCTTCTCTTCTTCGTTGGTTATACATATAACGTTGTTCCTATTCCTTTTAATATTTAGCGCGGAATATAGAAGAAGATCTGTTATATTTGGGAGGATAGCTGTTAGAAGCCTTACGCATCGAATTTCACACTTCGAGGGGCGGAATTATCATTAAGGAAAGTGCTTGCACACCTCAGACAATTGATATTACTTTTCTCTTTTTTTTTTCCAACACATTTCCTACAAATGTCATTATATATATTATCGAATATTTTTCCAACAATTTGATAATAGTAGAATTTTACATTCAACCACTTTTGGTAACCAAGATTTTATGGGCGTAATCTCTAATTCGTCATTAGTTAATCGCATCTTCGAGAGGCTTTGACTTGCGAAGGAGGCCGGATTTGGTGAACTAGATTAGTTTCAACGACTTCCATTGGCGGGACGTAGATGGGTCCGTCATGGTAACACTAGAGAAGGTTGACCAAACCATTTTTAAGTCTACCAACTCAAATCTTGTGCCAAGTTTCACCATGTTTCTCGCAGATTAGCTTTTGTAACAACCGATGTCAAGATCGTTTTTACACGGACAATCATCGATTCACTGACCGAGAAGCGCATGTCACGAAATTAACGTGAATCCATCAAAGTTTAGACAACCAACCTTTTGTGTCGGTCCCGTACATATGATTCCGTGACTCGCCACTATAAAGCCGAATCGAGTTCAAGATCATTCTTTCGAGCTAGCTCTTCTTCCCCTCTCTCCCTCCCCTCCTCCTCTCTTCTACCAAGCTTATTTGAATCTTCGGCTCCCCCGGCTCTCGACGATGCAACACAACCGTCCCGTTCACGTGCATGTCGAAGGGCTCGTGGAATTCGTCCCTGGTATTTCATTCTAACCACGTAGACAAGATGAACGTTGCACCATAAAGTGATGGGAAAATCTCGTTCCTTTTGTAAACCCTAAAAGGAGAAGAGAAAGGGACAATTTGGTGTTGGTATGTGGAGCATCCCATTTTTATTTAGGTTCCATACTCCACTTTTGGTCTCGTATATTCGCGGGATCAACATCAACACCAAAGGCTGGTAGAGATCACAGGACCAGCAACACCGCATCTATTTATGGACCTCATTTTTCCCTTCACCTAACAAAAAAGTAAAGAAAATGAAAGATTCTAAGGAGCAAGGACCACCCAATTGAGGAAAAAAGGAGCATCTTTGCGAACTTTGACCATCAATGAGGCAAGCCGAATTAGTAAGTATAAACGTTACCCATCTCTAATCTCTCTTAATTTAATCTATCTGGTCATGAATGATTGAGTTTGGCTCAATCAGACTCAATCATTCAGAGTGATTCGGTGAGAACTTACCGTAAAAAAAAGAAAGGGCAAGAAATTCAATTTCGAAATGAGTTTTCCTATTTGGGTAGCTTGTTTCAGGTAGGAAGAAAACCTGCCCTCGTTTCTAGATTAGTACCCTTTTGGCTTAAGACTGTATAAAACCCTAAGGGGATCAGCTTCTTTATTCATTGCACCCACATGTTCATATCTGGCTCTATCTCTCTCACACATCAACGGAGTTGATGCATGCACGGTTGGATCATGAGTACCGTATTTTCTTGGTTGGCACTGCGTGCGCACCCGTTTCGTCGGGAGAAAGAATATGCAGAGAGAGAGAGAGAGAGAGAGAGAGATACATATATAAGTTGATTTAAGGATCTGTTTGTTCGTGGACCTCCGTTACTTCCTTCTCTGATCAAAACCAGTTTCGCTTTGGCTTATTCAATTCATTCCGGGTGATAGATACAGAAGGGTTTTGCTTATGTGAAGTTATGCAGGTGATAACATCCATGTCGTTCCTGATTTATGCAGCATAACTGGTTTTGATTGATGGTCCAAACCCCGATCTTCAAGCACTTGCTTAACTATTCCAATGTCATAGCAAGCTCCAAAACCCAACACTTTTTAAACGTCTTGTGGAAGCACAAGTCAATGGCAGCCTCTTATCCTCAAGCCTAACCTTTTTTTTTTTTTTATGTATTATCGAAATAATTCATCAAGTTCAGAGAGAGAGAGAGAGAGAGAGAGAATTGCGTGCAGTGGAGGTGGTGTCTAGAACGCATCGAACCCCACGAGAAAGACGCAAACTTTTTCGAATAATAAATATTCTGTGATGGGTTCAATTTGCCGCGAGAGTTTATGAAGTAGTTCCTCGTTTATTTGAGAATGCAGATTATGGGGGATGGCCGAGAAAGGAACAGGACTTTGAGGTCTGAGTTTGGGTTGGGTAGGACCAAGCTGTGCCCAATTGCGTAGTAAGTGTTGCAATTCAGCAACCCATTAAAAGCCCCCCCCCCCCTCGCTCCTCAACCTCCCTCTCTCTACTTACACAGCAACATCAACAACGACGACAACAGCACCCCTATTATTGAGCCATCAATATCTACCCCATCTCTCTCTCTCTCTCTCCAAAATGTAATATCAACCTTCCAGAAAGACACACAAGCAAACAGTTTCTCTTCCTTTCTTTGTGCTCTCGCTCTGAGAACTGAGAAAAGAAGCAGCAAAACTCTCTCTCCCTCCTTCTCTATCTGTCTGAGGCTGCAATGGCAATCCACAGCACAACCCTCCTCCTCTTTTGGTCTCTTCTCTTATCCTCGACGGCGACTGCTTTCGCATTTGCCACCGCAGTGCCAAGAGAGCAAGAGATGGACAGAGTGTCGGCACTCCCGGGCCAGCCCCCGGTGGCATTCTCCCAATTCTCCGGGTACGTCACTGTGGACGAGGAGGAGGGACGAGCTCTGTTCTATTGGTTGACCGAGGCCACTCTGTCTCCCGGGGAGAAGCCGCTCGTTCTCTGGCTCAATGGAGGTCAGTTCTTTCACCATGTATATAGTAAACAATTCTGGTGTTTATTCTCACTAGCAACTTTTGCCATTAGCTTCTGATCTTAGCCTTCTTTTCGCGAGTCCAAAAGCAATGAAAGAAGCCTTGTTCTGCTAAATACGAGCAAAACTACACCAAAAGTTCACTTTGCCATCCTTCTTCTCTTTTTGTCTGATTCCCAGTTTCCAAGGGAAAATTCAATGGTCTCCATCCACTTACTTTTAGCGTCTTGCTTTATCTTTTTGGCTCTGTGAAAGATTTTTCAAATCGACCAGAAACGAGCACTTGATCACTCCAACATAAAAATGAGCGGAAGCAGACAGCTATGGTCGATCCCTCAATAAATATGCAACCTATTCACAGTTCATCCCAACTGTACCTTCCCATCATAGGCACGTGCCACCACCCTCACGTGCCTCTCTCTCTCCCTCTCTCTCTCTCCATGCATATTATATTTTGGGTTTTCGCTTGGAAAGCTTCCGACTTTATAACAAAGAGGAGTTATTAGCACGTTATGCACATAAGGACCCACAAAAACAGAGTCCCACGTAAGCTTTTCACTTCAATACGCATGCGATCTTATGCTTCTTAACCCTCCTTCTGTAAGAATCGCCTGTCCAGTACAAACGACGAAAGAAGCATAAAAACAGTCCATCTTGTTGTCTCCATCAGGGAAAGCGAGAACCGCTCGTGCCCACATATAAATAAAAGCAGGGTTAAAAAAAAAAAAAGACATCGACGAAAGGAAAAGAAAAAAAAATTGTCTAGGCTGGGAAGCTGGAAAAACCAGAGAAAAACAATGAGAAAAACCCCACATGGGTTCTCGCGATCACTCAACTGTCTGTATCTTTTTAGGGTTTTATTCCTCCCGCGGCACTGATGTTTATTCCCCCCAGAAGCTGGTGAAAAGCCTGCCCGAAAGTCTTTCGTCCCTTTCTCGAGGGCTCACAGTTGTAAGGAAGAAGCAGACATCATACGACCCAACAAAAACTCTACCCCGAGCAACCCAAAAGACAAAAAGAAAGATAGAAAGAAGGGGCTTTTTACAGTGTCTGAGCTACCATGTCATTTTTTCCCCGTGTTTCTGTACATCCTAAAGCATGCGCATCCGGAGCAAATGATGACCAGTTTCGAAATGGGGAACTACAAAGATCAAGATTACAGTTTTCAAAAAATGGATGAAGAGAATAAAAAAAGAAGAGAGACTGCTAAACTAGTTCTGAACAGAGATAACTGTCATTGTTCTCGCACCTCAACAGTAGAGGCCGGTGTGATCCATGAGCTTGGTAGGTGATGCATGGCAGATTTACATTTACGAAGGTGGGCGACATTGAATGCGGTTTGATCATCCCGAAAGAGATGGGTCTTGATGTTACGTAGTCGTCGTATTCAAACTTAGAGGCTGTTTTCCTTTTAGGTTAAAACTACTGGTGGGAGCTGTCGTGGGTTGGTCCCTAATCATTTAAGGCACTTGGTTTCTGCAGTATGGTTTTTGACTTGGTTCATGTCGACTGAGGGGGTGACTCCAAATTTTCGCCAGAAGAGCGTGAATTAGCGACAAGCTCTGATTAGATTAGTTTATCACTGCTGTTTTTAGCTTACTTCGATGCAGGTGCTGTGCTTTATGGTCAACACATTTGCTTTGGAAATTGTTTCGAAAGTTATGGATTATGATGATACAAACAACCAAAAAAAAAAAAAACAACAACAACAACATCATTGATTATAGTAGTTAATTAGCTTGCGTGAAGTTGGGAGCCAGATTTGACGACCTCGTTCAGATTCGTTCTTGGCTGCTTGTGCTTGCCTCTAGACAAGCAATAAGTTAAATGGACTGTGAATCCAGCCGGATGCTCTCGATTGACCGGTTTTATCGACCCGATCTTTCCGTCGTCGTGATCATGAAAGGGGGGTGTATCTTAACTAAAGATCCGTTGAATTGTGTTTTAGGGATGATGCGTTATGTTATACTAAACTAGATTAAGTAGTTCTTCAGGTGTAGCGGTCATTTCTTTCTTTTGGCTCTTTAACATAATATATTTGGTGGGTCCGAACTCCTAAGTAAGACATCAAACGGGTTGACTGGACCTAATCTGCCTTTTCCATGCATCGAGCGACTACCAAACCTAGACATTTAATCGTAGAGACAGCTGATGGCATCGGAGCCTAGGTTGGCGGAGGGATCAAGGTTGTGGTGCTAGAGTTCATAGTCCCCTTCACGGGTTCGGCCTTGCTGTGAAACGAGGACTCGTTCACCACCATAGCTCGAGCTCCAACAGCTCACGTTTATTCGCTGGGTAGACAGACCCACGTCTGTAGTTCCTGCTCCACCACATGAATCGGACCACCTTGTGCGGTTGGCGCATGCGGAAGTTGGTCCCCCCTTCATCATTTGCCTTGTGAAAAAAACAGTGTAGGCTTAAAAGAACAGAAATGAAATTCTTTGACTTATGTGGCACCAGATGGATTCTACCCTATGATTGATTCGATTCGATTGTGTCCCCGAAGTTCACGGCGAACGGCCTTTCATTCTTTGTGTATGATCTGTGATTGCAGGACCGGGCTGCTCATCTGTCGCGTACGGAGCGTCTGAGGAAATCGGGCCGTTCCGAATCAACCGGACGGGTTCTTCCCTCTACATGAACAAGTACTCGTGGAACAGAGGTATGAGGTATCCTCATTTGCGATCCGACACTCGGACATTTGAGACCTTTTTCTGTTTGCAACGACATAAGAGTTAGGCCGAAGAAGAAAGGTAGGAAAACTACGTTTGGCCTAATTCAGCAGCACTAGAAATGATATCGTAACATGATCTGCAGAGGCAAATCTTCTCTTCCTTGAGTCCCCAGCTGGTGTCGGTTTCTCCTATACAAATACCAGCTCCAATCTCAAAGATTCTGGGGACAAACGGACAGGTCATCATAGAAATGTTTCAATGCTGCTATACCAAAACAAATCTTCATTGTTAACTCTAAACATTAGAGACTAATTAAGAGTCGCCACTTCTTGTGACGCAGCTCGCGATGCTCTTGTTTTTCTGATTAGATGGATGTCCAGATTCCCTCAATACCAACATCGCGATTTTTACATCTCGGGAGAGAGCTACGCAGGTAATTAACCGGGTCACCCACGGCGAGCCTCACATTTCCTTACGGCATAATTCCCCATTTTGACTGAAAACGTCGCCGCCGATGTGGAAATTTTATGTTTGCTTCCTCTTCGGTTGGATTCACGCTCAGGGCATTACGTTCCCCAGTTGGCGAAGACGATACGTGACTACAAAAAACAACATTCTTATGCCATCGTCAATCTCAAAGGGTTCATTGTGAGCTCCAGTTGACTCCCAAATCTCGAATCTATTTCCACATTTTTTTCGGGGGTCAAATATTTCCACATTTTAAGTGGCATAATTTTCTTGTAACTTGTCTCTAATTCGGACATACGTACGTAATGCAATGCAGGTGGGAAATGCAGTGACCGATAACTACTACGACAGCTTAGGAACAGTTGCATATTGGTGGAGCCACTCCATGATCTCAGACGCCACCTACAAATCAATCATCAACAACTGTAATTTCACATCTGACAAATCCTCCAAGCAATGTGATGATGCTGTGAACTATGCCACGAACCATGAGCTTGGCAACATCGATCAGTACAGCATCTACACACCCTCTTGCCTGTCCTTGCCCAACAGCACCATCAGGGTCAAGAACACCCTCCTGCGACGGCGCATCTCGGGTTACGACCCCTGTACAGAGAACTACGCCGAAAAGTATTATAACCGGCCCGACGTGCAAAAGGCCTTGCACGCAAACATCACGGGGATTCCTTACAAGTGGACTGCTTGCAGGTTGTTTATTCGATCCATTTCGGTCATTCTAATGCTTTTTCATCTTCTGAGAGAATATATCAGAGTTTTTATGTTGCTTGTGTCGCTTGCCAAGCAGTGATGTTCTGATCAAGAATTGGAAGGATTCTCAAAATTCAATGCTACCAACATACAAGGAGTTAATTGCTGCCGGACTCAGGATCTGGGTGTTCAGGTAAAATTGATTCCTCCTTTCATTCGTCTTGTTTTCGCTACAGAGACTTAAAAGTTGGCATTTTTATTGCCATCATAAGCAATTGATAGCTGTTGTTGCTATGCATTTTGGCGGTACGTGGTGCTAATTCACTGTTGGGGGCCCTCTAACAATTAAGCCTGCTACAATTTCTTCCATGGCACTTGTTAAGACAATGACAAGAGCTATTTGACCCCAGCTAGGAAGAGCAGTTTTGACCAGTCACTAATCATGCTGTGAGACTGAGACAAGATTTACAGAAAAGAAAGTTCATCTACATTTGTCTTCACCGACTCTTTAACAACCAGTGACTTTTCACTTTTCTGTCGTACTTTCTGATTTCACCACAGATTCTTCCTGTTTCTAGGGAAATGAGTCTTAAAAGGCATAGATTTTCACCGCCTGTGTTCTTACAACATATCATTTCAGCCTTTAGGAAAAGAGAACCGGTTCTTTTGTTTTGGCTTTTTGTTCGCGTCGTCTCTTTCTTATCACAGTGTGCAATTGTGTGCATCAAATAAGGGCTCATATTACAATTCCTGAGCCTACAAAAACTTCACGGAAGGAATTAAGATGAACCCCATCCAGGAGTTTTTTTGATATGCAACACTTCTTGTCCTTCCCGGTCCATGCTGTAAAATGATGAATGGATTGAGCATTCATGGGTAGCTTGTGGAAATAGGGAAAACCTGCCTCTTGATCTTGAGTTTCGGAATCAACCAGGAAAAAAAAAAAGACAGATTGTCGAAAGGTCAATACAGGAAGTTCATTGTCTTGATTGGACTAAAATGTCTCTTTAAATGATCTTTTGGGGGAGTTTTGCACCAGCAGGGGCTGAGTGGACAGATTACAGTCTTTAGAGGGTTCTTGTTTGGTCTTAACTTTGGTTTGATGTTTGAACATAATTTTCCAATCACAGGCATTTATCTGGTAGGTTTCTTCTCGAAAAAGGGCTGGAGTTTCTGCAGTTGTTTTGCATTTTCTCACCTTGCATGCATGTCGCCTGATTTTTCATAGTATATTTGCCAAATCACTAGGCATAATCTGCGGAATGTGATACTGTGAAGCAACACCAAAATGATAGTCATGTTGACATATCAAGATCAAGATAAGTTTTGTCAAGTGACATTCAAGAAGAGTGTCCTTACACTTGTTCTGTCGTCGATATGACAGAGCCTGTTGATGGTAGTGAGGGAAAATCCAGGCATCCATGTCACATGTGCTAATCACAATCGCGTAGAGTATAGACCAGTACACATTCTTGATAATTAACTCCTTGCTGAGTGACCATTTCTTTCGAACCGCGCAGCGGCGACACAGATTCGGTGGTTCCGGTGACAGCCACCAGATTCTCTCTCCGCCATCTGAATCTCACCACTAAAACTCGGTGGTACCCGTGGTATTCTGGCGATCAGGTTGGAGGATGGACTGAGGTATATGGTGGGCTAACTTTTGCGACGGTGAGAGGAGCTGGGCACGAAGTGCCTCTGTTCCAACCCAAGAGGGCCTTCATTCTTTTCAAATCATTCTTGGCAGGAAAAGAACTGCCAAAGTCTTGACACGCTTTGCTTCAGGTTGAAAATAAAAGCGAGATAGGGATTTGATTATTTGTTAGCTTCGATGGGAGTTGGTGGAGCAATCCAAACAACTTGCCGCATACGAAACAATAACGGGGACAAAGCGAGTAAAAGCCAGAGAAGCAAATGATTTATTTACATTGGTTTCTTTTTTATTGCGTCGATGGAAGTGTCTGAATTTGAAAGGGGAACACCACCAAAAATCTGGCAACAACGTAAAGTAGGGTGTCGAATATCGATTCAATGCAAGGGGAATGCAATTCTTCAAGAAATGGTGTTGTTCTCTGTTCTTTATTCAACTGTTCTTTCTTCTCTCCTCGAAATTTAGGTCTTGATTAGCTTGATATTCCCATTGTGGCTTTGATCACTCTCAGCAAGTTTTATCTTGAAACAAAGAGAAGCATCACTTCTCATCAGAGGTTAGTTTATGAAAAGGAGACAACTTCTCAATTATTGAGTCACAATGTTACAAAAGCTGTGGCAACATTGTACCCTTCAATAGAGAGATTTAGAATGACATTTATATCGCAGACCTAGATCTAAAATGAGCCAAGTACAGGTTACATAAGGAATGTTTGAATGGTGGACCAAATCACGTGACGTACCTGTCAAAATTATATCAACCTAGTGATTAAGATGTATGCAGATGTTTCAGTTAGTTTTCAAGGCATGAGATCGGTCTATGTATGATAAGTCGCGTTCCACATGTCATGCATCTGCGAGAGATCTTAACAGAAGCATGTCTAGCTCAGTAGAAAAAAACAGAGACTCAACTGGAGAAAGCCAGCAAGAGAAGTAAACTAACACTCCTTCATTCCGTCGCTGAGCTGATTTGAAAGCTAATACTTACAAACTCTGTCATTCATTTTCTGCCTTGAAAGGTAATTCAAAGCTACCCCTTTACCCAAGTGCAAATGTCAACTAATGTGGGAGGTAGGGAGGATGTATAACGAGCGATGGGCTGTCAAAAAAGGCAGAGTCACATTCAGACACAGGACCACAAGTGCAGTGCATAAGAATGAAGAGGAAGAGCTCTCTCTCCCTCTCTCTCCCTCTCTCTGCCCTTGAGCTTTTTGGCAAACAGAACAATCAAGAACCTGTATACTAGTGTTCTCCAAGAGAAACCAAAACTTGAAAATGCAGGCCTTTGGTTCTCAACTAAATGTCTGATTCCCCAGAATTCCCTCCTCAATCTTCTGCCTGCCGTCTACAATCTCCGGGAAAAATATTGCAGGTCACATTTCACGGCATAATTCAGAGTCAAAAATGCATCGGGTAGCTTCATAACGTAATTGATTTTGTCTCCCACATCGATAAAAGATTTGACTGTAACACGAGACATGGAGGTGAGACTTAGCCTCATCGCTTCAGGCATGTTCTCATACTGTTTCAGGCGTAACTGTTGCGAGAATGCCTCATCTACTATGAAATGCTGCGTATAATGTCATCTCCTCTTTCCAAGTGGTCATTACCCAAGTCTCCATGTCTTCCTGTTCAACTTTATCTTTTTGGTGTTTCTCAGGTCATCCACAAGTTAACAGATTTGTGGGATATGTTTTTTCAACCATCTTCATTTTTTTTGGGGGGTCATAACCATCTTCATTGAAAAAGCAGAAAGTAACCATCAACTCCATACGAAGCAAAAAAAAAAGCATAAGCTTCATTCATGTTTCAACTGTGCAAGACTTTGCATATGTTGCAGTACGGTGCCTGAAAAGCAACAAAATTCGGCTTGTAATTCAGGTAAAGGATGATAGCATTGAGGTCAAACGATTTGCAGATGAAAAGCTCAAACCTTTCTCATCACAGCTCAGCACACGGTTCAAGGTCACATGAGAAAAAAAATGGAAGAAAGCTAAAAAAAAAAAATCTTTTTTTTTTCCTTTCGGAGCTGGCTTGAAGCAAAGCTATATAAATTAGGCGTTCCATGGGGACTACTGCTAGAATTGGAAGGAGACGAATAAGCCAGAAATGACAATTGAAGCACCTTTCAGCCCAAAGAGAAATGCATTAGGGGTAAAATGGTGAATTCACATGAAATTGACCTTGCCGGTGGGAGAGGTTATAATAATGCGAACAGACAAAAGCGAGCGAGCGAGCATCTTGCTCGATTTTTTCTTTATCCGAATTTTCTTTTCCATGAGAGAAAATGAAAAAGAAAATCTTCCACATGAGCATGACCGATGAAGGCTCTTAATCCTAGAAATGAGGTGTAATAACAGCTGCAACAACACATCAGCAGCAGAGAAAACAGGCAACTTCCCATTTTTATCTCTCTCCCTGGCTTTTCTTGCCTCTGCTTTCTGTGCCTGTCCCTCTCTGCCCTCTCTCTCTCTCTCTCTCTCTCTCTCTCTCTCTCTGAAAAAATTAAATGCAAAGACGCGTACACCCTACAGGGAAGAAGAAACATGGAAACTCCGCAGACCCAACAAAGCTTTTCATTCCATCCCTAAACGAAATAGAAAACCGAGAGAGAAGAGTCAACCGCCAACTTTCCCAACCTTTCTCTTTTCTTCAATGGCCCAGCTCAGCTGGACCAAAACTGCAAGGTAAAACAAAAAAAGAAAGCAAAGGAAATTTGCGGAGAGAGAGAGGGGGGCAGAGAAGAAAGAGAAGAGGTGCCTTCAGATGTCCTCCAACCCAACCCACCTCCTCTCCAATAAAAACAATGTTGGGTCACATATGCCCTTCTGCAACCCCCCAAAAAATCCCATCTTCATCACTACTGTCTCAACCTCAGCTCTCTCTCTCTCTGTCCCTCCCTCCCTCCCTCCCTCAAAAGAAATACCCATTTTTATTTTTCCCCCCATCTCTTTCCTTTTCCACACAACCGAATTATGTGGGCTTTATTGGGTTTCTTGTCTTGGTCAGAGTTTCACAGAGAAAACAGGGAAGGCGAGAACCTTTTCATTTGCCCCTTCCCCTCTCTCTCTTTCTTGTTTCTCTCCCTCTTTATTGTTTTGTCCTCCTACCCTCGGTCTCTCTCTCCTTCATTATTTCCATCGCACCCATCTCTGTGGCCTCTCTTTTCAAGTTTGTTTGCTACTGGTTTCGTTGCCTCTGTTCTTGACCTAAGATGAAGAAGATGAAAGGGATTGCTGTTATGGAGTCTTCTCCATATGCTGAGCCTGAAGATCCAAGAATCAGGTACAAGCACCAGAGCCTCATGCAGGACTACCAAGATCTGGAAAAGGTAAAACTTTTACATGTGGGTATTCGTAAAAATATCACCTTTTGCTTAGTTTATGTCGTTTCTGTGTTCGTGTGGCATGGATCTAGGTTTTCTTCGTGTTTTCTATCGACAATTGTCTAATATTGCGTGTTCCGTAGTTGTTTCGTTGCTGATCTTCTGATATATGCTAGAGATAGTGATTAAAAGTTTGATTAATTGGAATTGATGGTTTTGGATCGGTGTATGATTTGTGGCTCTTCACGGTTGTGTTTGTTTGCCTTATTTTTAGCTGCAGGACGATTGAAAAATTCCCCTTTTGTGGAGAATAAACGTGCCTTGTGAATTTTCTCCGTTGAATTTATTGAGTTTTATCAATTACTTTCTGAGAACTTTTTCTGGTTTGCTAAGACACCACTAGAGGAGAGAGATGGCTTAATGGAATTGAAGATTTTTATGGTTGATAGAGTTTTTTTCCCCCTTTAATTTTGCCTACGGCCAAGGAATTTTATCCCTTAAAAACTAATTTTTGCAGCATCCTCTTTTGTTTCAGTGGTTTAATTCTGGTCTGGCGGTCTGAGAAATGGAAGAAAAATTAGATATCTTGAAGGTTTTCTTCTGCATTCGAACGAGTAAGATGACAATCATGTGCTTGATTTGGCTTTATGATGATACAGTCAGCTTCACAGCTGACCTTCCACAATTTACAGTGGTTTTAATATATTTTACGTCACAAGATGGTCGACTCATCGAAATTGTTGCCCTGTCTTCTGCTGTACCTTGACTACTTTTTCCGCAAGTTCTTGATTTGGTTGCATTTATGGGCTCATGCCAATACTATTTTATAGGAGACGAATGCCATGAAAAAGAAGATGGAAATGCTGAAACAGCACAAATTTACACTGTTAGCTGAAGTCCAGTATGGTTTCTTACATCCTTGGCCCTTGCGCGTACATTACTAGTCATCAAATGGATTAGAAGCATGAGCTATTTGTGTTTTTTATTGATAGATTCTTGAGACGACGGTGCAAGTACTTAATGGAGAACCAGCTCGCATCTCCGCAACAGCCACATAGTCGAGCAAAACGTAAAAGTATAGAAGTTAAGAGTGATAACCTTGCAAAGGCTAGGAATACAACGGTAAAGGCATCTGCTCAAGGCAAATCTGCTTCGGCTCTTGATCTAAATAAAAAGGGGAAAGTCAAGAATGGAAGGAAAGCAGCGGTGCAAAATCCCTTGCCTCTTTCAAATGCGAAAGAAGAGAGAATCATTGTTGGGAGGGAAGCTGCGTACCACAACTCTGCACGAAGTTTGGACTTGAACGAGAGGGATTTTATGGCTAGTGGGCGGGAAGTTGCCATCCAGACTCCCACCCCGGTTTTCGATATGCATCATAAGGAGAGGCTTCGTGCAGGAAGAGAAGTTACCAAAAGAAACCCCACTCCTGTCTTTGATTTAAACCAGATCTCGGTAATCAATCAATTACTATAATTAGTATTTTTGTCTTTTATGTCTGTGTCAGCTGTATGTATGATTATAGATCGTTGCTTGCCAACTTGTGTTGCAGACGGAGGAGTTGCAGATCAATGACCAGCAGCCAAGAGGTGAAGAAGTAAATAGAAGTTTAGGTACATGCGAAGGGGATGAGCTTAATAACGATGTGAAGTTATCGAGTTTTAGGAGTAAGAATACTGCGAACGGGCTTAGCAAGGTAGGGAAGAGGAAGATCTCGTGGCAAGATCAGGTGGCTTTAAGAGTTTGATGTTACATTTACATGTTCGGCGAGCTGGGATTGTTGCTTGCTCTGGGGCTTGAGAATAACCCCATATGTGCCTTGATGTTCGCTTTTGCCTGCTTTTTTGTCAACACCAATCAGGTTATGCAGTCACGTAGTTGCATAATACATGTCTAGGGATAAAATCAAGTAGCAAGGTAAACGAAAAACCTATACTGAACCTATACTAGTTTTCATCAGGACAGTGAAAAGTCACTGTGCACGATCTTCTACACCTCGAATTGCTGCGTGTGGTAAGGTAATATAAATCTGCAGTCCTACATCAACAGCTTTAGGAGCATAATGTGGGAATCATCTTTACTGAACTTTCGGTGCTTGTGTGAATCGCTATACTGTCCTTCAGTCTCACTGGAACGAGATAAATCATGTTATATCTATTCTCAAGAATACTACTCTGCATAATTTTCGTATCTATGGATCTTTGGAACCAGCTGGTTGTATTAACTTTTCAGTTCAGTATGATTTGATTAGCATGAAGTCATTGTAGTAAGGAATTGAACCAAATAGCATCTCCCGAGTCATGCCAAATTCGCTGATGCGATGCATTGCCATGTTCGCTATACCTCGTCTTCTTGTGGCATTGTGGCATGACTCCCAGTAAAGTGTAGATGTGATGCGCTAAGTTTAAAAGGGTATCTGCTTCTCGGTTGTCTCCAGTGGCTTCTGCCTATGGTTTTCGAGGATCTTAAGGAAAAATGCCATGTTGGTCGGTCGTTTTCAGTCCTCTCTTTTTCTCCATTTGTCCAAATATCACATCGGAGTGGGTTGGGAGTGGGTTTGAATTTGTAATGCAACTGCTCAATCAAAAGTCTGATGCTTCGAATCATGGCGCGCGATTGGATGGTGGTCATCCCCGTGGAACTGCTCTGACTCACGGCACCGAAGATAGCCTCGGAGGACCTAATCAATTTCAGCACACACTGCGTCGCGCATGGCTTTGTACTGGGATGCTGATGAGTGCTCCTAACTTATGCTTATTGAAAAGCAGCAGAGGACAACACAATCCACCGATGCTGATGAGTGCTCCTAGCTTTATGCTTATTGAGAAGCAGCAGAGGACAGCACAATCCACGGTCAAACCGTTCGTCGTCGTCGAGTGGAGAAGTCGTGGCCGTCTTACTTTAGATCATGGCCGGCAAAAAGTACGGGCTTATGATAGTGCTCCACTGCCCACACCGTTGTCCAAACTCGCTAGCGTCAACAAACTCCTTGAACGTATGCTAAGTACGTCTTCAAGTCTTTTGCTGAATGCGGAATTCAGGATAGTTTTATCATAGGCTTTGTTAAACTCTCAAGCTCCACCAGCTTGCTCTATTGCTAAATTGGAAGAAAGTTGAAATGACAGGCTTCAGAATCGTAGTCGGAGCGTTCAGGATTTGTTACATTGGGCTTGAAGTGGCCTGGGAACATATACGATATCATTAGTATGGGCAGCTTTGCTTGCTCTCATACAAATTTAACAGTTCTTGATTCTCATCTTTTCTTTTGTTATTTTCTCGAGGGGTTGTGCTATAGGAAAGGAAGCTGTAAACTCCTATGGACTAAACAGCTTTTACTGGCATAGATAACCATAAAATACTCGGATGCATGTTCCGCACTTGTTTCATTTTTTTGACATAAATGGACAAAAACGAAAACTATCAAGACCATGTTCTCGCCTTTGAACATTCAATCTGTCTCTAATCTCGTAAGCATATTGCATCTTATAGCTAAGGATCGAAAATCTCAACACGAATATGAGGTTTATCGGCTTAATATTTCGATCAAGGGGATATCCTGTAAAAGCCGTCTACTGATTATTATTCAGTTGTTCTTCAGTAATAGAGATAGGGCACGGGCGGGCAGCGCTGGACTGTGACCCCCGTTACCTACCTGTGAAGAAAATTCATTGCCCATATCCAGCCATGCCCCGGGGGCAAGGAATCATTCCCCACCACAGACGAGAGAGAGAGACACACACACACACGTCTGGAGAAACATCAAAGTCTCTAAATGTTAATCAGCTTTCAATCACGCCAGTTGCCTCTTTTGGCTCCTGTGTCCTTTTCAGGATCTTCCGCAGCAGCATATGCGATGTCGGTGGTGACATTTTGTTCCGTGTCGGAGGTGGCAGATGCTCTGGACACGGCAGCACAGCCAGCTTCATCAGCTTGACCCAGTTCTCGTAGACGAGCAATGTGCTTTTTCCCCTTTTTATGACTCTCCATGACCGTCTTGGCAACGGCACCAATTTGGCACATCTCACACCAAAATTGGAAATTCTTGTTCTTTCTCGGGCCTTCTGTCTTCTCCAATTTTTGCGCCATTTTAGGCATGCTAAGCTTCTTTGAATCCTTAAGTTCTTGGTTAGCTTGCGATTCAGTGTTCCCTTCCTTGCCAATCTTCTGTTCTAAAGAAGCTTCTTTCATCCAGTGCTTCTTCCCTTCAAGATGTTCTTTCAAACTTTTCTTGCTCGTAGCACTCACCTGGCAAAGTGCACAAGTCCACTCCTTGGTCTTCTTCTTTCGACTAAATGTGGACAATTCACCGGCATCAACTGGAGATGTTGAAGCTTTTCTTTTGGCTCTAGAGAGATTTGGATCCGGTCTAGGCTGCAAGAAAGCACTCAGAAATGCCGTCATTAAACTCTCTTCCATTTAAAAAGGACTAGTTCGGTGAGCTTGAGAGCCCGAGCAACATGTTGACTAATCTAAGTTTGTCTCAGAGACATGTAAGTCTTGAGAAAATTCTACTCTTATCACCAAAACATGATTTAACAACAAAGATATTGTCATCAATGTAGTCAAAAGCAATTCATGACTGACTTGCTACGCTCCAGTGAAGTGAAGCCAGAAAATTCCATCAGAACATGCTTCTATCAATATTTGCAAATTTGCTTGAATGCATCTCGTCTGCAGACTTCAGTTTGATGCAAATTAATAACATGTATGCCTAAACTCAACTAAGTGACAGAATTGCATGTCCTCAATCCATTTGCAGAGATTTCAGAAATTCTATACAAACCCACAGGAAGGACAAACTATTCTAGATATAGTTTTGATGTCACCTAAAAACAAATGAATACAAAAAGCTGAAACTCAAAAGTCAAATAAAAACAACTAAGACGACCAGTGTTTAACTTATTGTTTTCAGTTCTTGATCAAACAACTGATCAAAATTCTTGGCACAGTTAATGCCTACTTTATCATATCTAATTTCTACCTTTAAAGCCCTCAGTTGCCATCTTGCCACGGAGACTAAATACATCAGTTTTACCAATCAAATTCTCTATCCGTGAAATTCTGCCTCAAACTTCATTAATTTTGCTAATTGTACCTCGACTTGAATCAAAGGGAGAGTCCAAGAATAAAACCCATGCCATAGGAGCGAATTTTAAAATCAAGAAGTCCTCAACGGGCTTAGCTTTCCAGCATGAAGAATATTCTAGAGATAAAGATCAAAGGGAGGAGAAGCATGTAGTTAGAGCTAAGAAGCATTTGAAATTTTTTGCCTTCGTGTGGTGAGGACCAAACAAGGGTAATACATACCAAAGAAATTGTACAGAGTGAAGAGGGGAACTTGGGAAGAATGGAAAGCAGATTTCCCCTTCTGTTCTCGTCCCCCTAAAATACAAGGACATTTACTTGTGCCTAAGATGACATGGAGGTGAAGCCTATAAATTCAAGTGAGAACTTGGTTTCCATCCATGCTGAAATATCTCAGCACGTGTGGACCTTCTATTCACTAAAGCTCTTCGATTAATTTCAAGGACTTGTGACTATATTTATAAGCAAGATAAACTCAAGCATATTTCCACATATTTATGCAGTTAGAAACATAACAGTTCTCGAGTGTTGCCCAGAGATGTGCAGTAATTACCAGAAATCTGATGAATGCCTAAACAAAACATGCTTGCACTAACTACCAAAATTATCATACAAACTTGTCTGGACAAAATGCATAATAGAGATAATAATAATTCAACGCCTGGATAAACATGTGCTAGCTAATCTTCAAAGAAAACCAGACATTGAAATCACTACCTTATAACTGACATAGCTATTATCCACGATAAAAGAGATGAATTCTCCAGCAGTGTACTGGCATATAACTAGTTGTGATCCTGACAGAACGTCTGTAATTTCCAGTTCAGACCATTTGTGCTTTCTATGTAGAAATGCATCATATGTCATTCCTATGTACTTCCCCACCCATTTGAATGGTTCGAAGAAGATAGATTTCCCTAAAAACTTCTCTACTAAATCAGGCTTAGATTATGCTTTTATCAGGTGATATGCTACCATCCCAAGCATACGTTAAGGCAACATTATGCCTAGACAGTCTTCATAAAGCCAAAGAGATGGACATCATCACATAAGATGCGAACGGCTCTGTAAAGGATACCATGATATTAGTTATCTATATACACTCCCTAGTGTTGGTCAAGAAATGAAAGATGCTGCAGAATGTCAGGCCTAGATATTATAATGTAGTCAAGAAAATCTTGTACAAATTTCTCTTTCCTCTTTTTCTTTCCATTTTTATTTGAGAAAAGAAATCAATAATTACCAGTATCCCCATAAATAGTTTATTATGCAACTACCAGCACAAAGGACTTTCATGAAACAACTATTGTGATGTCAATATCCAGAATATGCATAACACTCCCACTAAAAACAGCTGTAGGCCAGTAGCAATGTCTGATGCTCTCATATTCTCACACCAAAGATAATTTCAGAAACTTCCTCCACATCTATTTTGAGATAAGAATAGCATAAAGTTCTCTCAGAATCACCGGCACCTGGAACTAAACAAGATTATATGAAAAGACAGAGACATATAAAGTCCCTCAAAGTTGAGAACTTACCAGCATTATCAGTCTATCCTTATTCAGTTCGGGCTTAATCTCAGTTCGTGTAGATTCCGGAGACCGAATCAATGGCAATGGTGACACATCAACTGCATTACGACCAGAAAATGCCAGGTGATCCTCCATGACGCGGCTTTCAAGCCCGTGCAAAGCAGGATGTCCTCGGTTAAAGGCGAACCACATTGCTGATTTCCCTTCAAAAGGCAATCCATCACTGGCGTGACGCAGCACCATTTTTCGCTCCAGCATCAACTCCCTCCTCACTTCATCTTCGAGCATCTGCCGCCGAGCAACCTCCGCGACAATAATCTCCTCCCGTATTTTCTGCTTCTCGATCTCCCTCTGAATAGTTTCCCGGACTAGATAAGGGTCCCGCATTGCGTCGAATTTGCTGTTCAAGTAGGATCTTATATTGCAAGTCCCTGGAAAATCAACTGGAGTCGCATCATCAGATCAAAAACTTCAGCGACTCAACCAAAGATCAAAACTTTCTTGTCTATTCTAGTGATAATAAAATGCATGCATGAATAACACTCCCCAAGAGCCGGAAACAAAGAAATTCAACCCTAGAAAAAACAATCTTTTCGATCAATTCGCTTTTCCATCAAACAGGGTTTAAAGTTCACTCTTTACTTACCCCCCCCCCCCCCCCCAAAAAAAAAAAAAACACCACTCCCACACAAGAGAATCAGCACTCAGCAGAGCGAAAACCAACGAAACAATCTCACACAGTAAACAAAAAATCGAAACTTAGGCCTACTCAAACTCAGAAACGTGAACGAACTCAACACAAACGAGGTCCAAAAACGAAAAAAAAAAAAAAACGTACCTCGCCATGCTTGGTCGGAGAAGAAACCGCTGTCAGAGGAATGAGGGACTGCGGGCTGAGGCCTGGAAGTGGAAGCACCGGCTCGATACTTGAACTCCATGGAAAGATTTCAAGAAACCCAAGATTTAATTTGAAAAAATCTGAGAGACGGTGCACGAAGGCCGGAGAGAAGAGAATCGACCAAATAAAATGGTGGGCTCTTCGAATCTCATTAATATTGGAGATTCCTTACTTTGCTTGTTCATCGGCTTAGCTTGTCGGCTCACGCTCCCTTAATTGACATGACAACATTGGGGAAAACCGAAACGTTGTACTTTCTTTTGTTTTCTTTTTATCTTTTTTCTTTAAAGCTACTTTTTAAAATTGATTGCCGGACCAAAAGGGCAAAGAAAAAGAAGTTGAGAAAATTGGATGACTGATAAACATGAAAAGATAACTTTTTGTATGAAAAAAAAATAATGAAGTTATATAGTTTTGAGGGCCTAATTCCTTGAAAAATTCTTTATTTTAGGTCTAATCTCAAATTTATTTCGACATTTTTTTCCTAAAAAAACCTCAATTTTAGATCTAGTGCCAAATCTACTCCAAATTTTTTTTTTGTC
The DNA here is from genome assembly GCA_028455895.1 of Rhodomyrtus tomentosa. NCBI lineage: Eukaryota > Viridiplantae > Streptophyta > Magnoliopsida > Myrtales > Myrtaceae > Rhodomyrtus > Rhodomyrtus tomentosa. Next base: position 43,672,574 of record JAPCWY010000004.1, read on the forward strand.
TTAGAAAAAACTTTAAACTTTAGCTCTAGTCCCAAATCTATCCTAAATTTTTTTTGTATAAGAAAAAAAACTAATTTTTATGGTAATCTCAAATTCTCTCTGTTAGCTCTACGTCTAAAAATCTCGTTAGTCGTCCATAATTTTAAAATCCAAAAACAGTTCCATTTTGAAGAATTCTGTTACTGAAATGTATTTAACATCTACGTGAAAAATGTCACATCAGTCGGCACTTGCCGCCATTTACTAATGGATCGACATAGAATGCCATGTCGTGGACTACAACGTAGATTTGAAATTACGTTGAAAATTTGTGATTTTTTTAAAATAAAATAAAATAAAATTTCGAGCAAATTTGAGATAATACCCAAAGTTTTACATTTTTTTCAGCAATAAATGTTTAGGGCAAATTTGCGACTGGACCTAATGTTAGGTTTTTTGTTAGACAAAAAGAATTTCCAAATAAATTTGGAACTAAACTTAAAGTTGAAACTTTTTAAGGGAATTTGGCCAGAGAGAAAATTTACCGCATTATCTTAGTCATATTGTTCGCCTTTTATTGCTTTAATCATTATGTAATATTACAATAAATGCACATTTCAATAGGTACAGACGTTATGAAATTTTTTTTATAAAAATATAACGAATCGAATCGGATTCGATATGCTATCTCGAGAACGATAAATCAATTAAGAACTGCTAAATCAAATAAATGTGGAAAATCTAACCACTCTTTAATGAAATAATCGAATTGTGGCACAAGAATTGCTAGGACACACGAATCATCGGGACACTTGGGCTACGTATTACAGTTTATATTCCTAGATGCATTTTTTGAACAATTTTTTTTTTGTGTTTCTATTCCCGGCTACAATTTTTGAGAACAAAAATGCGTTTGACAAGAAAAAAAATACTTTTTTCAGTCACCGGCGGCGGGCGATGGGCGACAGTCGACGACAAGCAAGCGAGGATCGACGGCGGGCGATTGGTTGCGGGGGATGGGAGGCGACCGGAGGCCGTCGGCGGCAGTGCCCGCGTTGGCATCGACGAATGGTGATTTCAAAATTATTCAAAAAATTATTCCAAAACTCATAAACAAGTTTTTTTGTTTCTTCAAAATTGTTTCCTACATAAAAGTGTTTCGCTAAATATTTTTAGAATATTTTTTAACTATTCACATTTCTATTCTAAAATTATTTCCGGAACAATTTTGTATCAGAAATAGTTTTACTACGTACAATCCATACAGTACCTTGGAGTCGCATTGAATTAGTATTGCAACAACAAATATTACCAAAGGAAATTTGGCAGTAATACTGCACTTGGGTGTTAAAAAAAATCAATGATTAGGCCTTTTTTTGGGCTTTTTCGAAAATAGGTCTAAAAATATTTTATTTTAATCAAAATAGGTCTACTTTTTTTTATTGACGGATTTGAGCCTCACGCGTCAATCATACTATCGCACAAGACTTGTGCGGCACTTCGAATGCCCCACAAGACCTTCCCGTTTTTGACCTTTTTTTTTTTTTTAACTTTTTTAATACTCGTTCAACTCAGCTTCAATAAACGATAATACATCAGTGAAAACTTTATTCTGATTCTGATGCTCTCTTCTTCGATTCTTCTTCTTCATTGCCGTCTCTTTTCACTTTACAGTCTCCCAAATTCCCTAAGATGAATCGAATAGGAGCGGTGGAGACTGGTCACTGCGAACTGATGTCTGTCGATGATCGTTGCGCATGGTAGATGACGATGCTTGACCAAGGCTGCGATGGTGGCGGCGATGGCGCCATGGCGACGTCTTCAACCTGTTTGAGGAACTGTTATACCTATGGCAGAATAAGGAACTCCGATGGACGGCGATCTGGCCATGACCGGCCGGCTGTATGATCGGTGATGGACGTCGGTGTCGGAGATGGACCGAATAGGTTCGAAGTTGGCAGCGTTTATTGGCGACGATGGTTGAAGTTAATGGCTGGTTACGTCCATGGAATGCCACAGTGAAAGATGGAGATGAAGAAATCCGCGAACAAAGAATGTGATTTGGAATAAGGATTTGAATAATAAAAAATGATTAAAAAAGTTAAAAAAAAAAAAGAGGTTTGGCTGTCGCACAAGGATTCGTGCCGTACATATAAAAGACCTATTTTGATTAAAAAAATATTTTAAGACCTATTTTGGAAAAAAGCCTCCTTTTCTGGTTGGGAAAAAAATTAACTTGAGGTAGATATGTTTGGGTATTAATTTGGGAATTGACGTTATATGGACATCAGATTTTTAGCTGGGAAAAAAAAAGAAACACAAAAAAAAAATCTCCAGTAAATGTGGACCAGACAAAATAGGTCGCTCCGACAGAATAGAAACCCTCCACTCTCTCTCTTCCTTATTTGTTTTCTTCTTCATTAAGATCCGAAGTTTCCGAGTTTTCGCACATCCCAATCGTTGTCGCGCGCGCGCGCTCTCTCTCTCTCTCCAGAGCAGTGAGTCGCAATGCCGAGTCGATGCGCTATTCTCTGCGAAATCCTTATCGCCATCTTGCTTCCTCCTCTGGGCGTCTGCTTCCGGCATGGTTGCTGCAGTGTATGCACCTTCCGTCTCTCGTTGAATTGGATAAATTGGGCTGCCCCTTTTTCTCGTTTCGTTTCTAATGCCTCTCTGATGCGAAAAGATAACTTTTTGAAAAGTAAATTTGTTATCTTTGGTTGGCTTTTGCAAGGTGCCTTTTGCCTTGATCTCTCGCTAAGTATTCACAGAGTATTCCTCGTGAAACTATTAATCTGCCAACTCATGTGGGCCTTTGTCGTCTGCTGTTGATCTGGATAAGATTGAATCTGCCACCCGATCACGCCAATAGAATTTCTTGCAGTTTCCCCCCGGCATCTGTTCAGCAATCTAAAATCCTGTTGCATCCTTTGCTGCCCGTACCTTAATTGGTTTGTGTTTGTTCATTCTGCAGGTTGAGTTCTGGATCTGCGTGTTGCTGACGATCCTTGGTTACATCCCAGGAATCATATACGCTCTCTATGCGATTGTGTTTGTCAACCGCGATGAGTTCTTCGACGAGTACCGGCGTCCACTTTATGCTGCCGCCTAGCCTTTCTCGATGTTTGCCATCTTGAGCCTTTGCATGCTGTAATTTGATGGTTTAAACTCAGTACTGTGCCCGTTTCACTGTATACTTGGCTACGAATTCTGTTGTGATGAATTGATGTGACTATTGATCTGGTATTTCTTGTTCCCTATCGGATGTACTGGGATTGCTTTAGCTTGAACTAAAGTAGATCGGTAAGAATGTCCACCTAAAAGTGACGGGGAAACTGCAAAAGCTAAAGGTGAAGAGGCAAAACTAATGTAAAAATGTCACAGACAGTAGCTTAAATCACACCCCCCCCCCCACCCCCATATATGCACTTAATCTCTGCCGACCTCACTCACTTTTGTGATGAATTAATTGGCAACCAGCTTAGACTGAGTTCTCAGGCAATTGATCATGATTTGTCGATAGAAAATGTAGATGTCGGTGGTAGGTGAACTGGCAGTAAAATACAAATCTACGTTAGATCGTTCATATTGAATTTCTCGTTAGCTCATTATTGTTTGTAGCTTCAGTCTGGTGTGGAGATCATGGCAGCAATTAGAGCAAGAGCTGTTTATCATGGTTTGCTTCAGGGATTACACATCACTAGAGCAACTGTAGTCAAGAGAAAACTGTGCCAATTCAAGTGCTCTTGTGGTGAGCAGGAAAAAACATTTGTCTTTGAACTTTAAATCAAAAGAAAGCTTTATACAAGAGAAGAGACCCAAATTTTAACCTGCTTTTATGAGAGTGGTAGTGCTTCTTGCCACCGTCTCCATCCTAAGTAGAACTGCACACACTTAGAAGAACAGAGTAACAGCGACAAGTTCAACTACTACTGGCCCTACTGCTGCAGACAGGAAAGAAGCATGAAGCACGTTGGAGGGTGCACCACTGTGAGTCTTTTTACGTGGCCTATTGAGATCCCCGGCTCCATAAACGGCCTTTCCTTTGTTGACACTGTTCAGATGATGAACTTTCTGAACTTCCGTCTGATTGTTTTGGTAGTCTCTCTTTGGTGTTCCTTTCATGGTATTTGTCTTCTGTTTTACTGATCAAGTCAAGGGCAGCTGCATAGAGACAGCAAGGACCGACTGTAACTTAGCATGCAAAATTTGGCTTTCAAAGTTTCATCTTGTGGAGAACATAAAGAGTTCTAAGAGCTCATGTTACCTGGACGTTCTTCCTCTCTCAGCTTGTAATGACTATGGGCTGGTCTGAGGATGCTTTCAGATTCGGAAGAGAGAACCTTGCTGCAGATGACAAAGAAGAGGCACACAAGTAATAATCTCCTCGTATCAAAGCTTGGTTAATTATGATTCTTTGGGGTTTATCGACCGCCGACCTCAACTAGTTTGGGATAAAAGTGTTGTTGATGTTGATGTTGTTGATTAGAGCTTGGTTAAGCCGGAGATTCTGAGGGACAAAGAGTTAGGGTTAATAAGTATGCTTGCGCTCACTGCTCAACTTAAGTCCTTAACTATATATATATATACTGAGTCTTGTTGATGATGCTCTGTTGCTTGAAGGTGATCTATTTCACTGAAACGCGATATTCTCAAGTATCCGTACAGTGTTTTGTCATTGAGACGCAATAGTGGGATGCTTAAGTTCCATCCGGCGGCTTATCTTTCTTAATACAGGAAATGGATTCGAAACACAAAGAACCTGCTTTTTGTTGTGGGACTTCTGGCTGCGACAAATGTTTTCTTGGTGGATGCTTGCAACACAAGAGAAGAATAAAGGATTTCTCTTTTAACAGGTCAAGAGCACGTTGGCTACCAGATTTAGATGCTTTCTCCCACGAAATTGCATCGTTGTTCCGTTTTCACATGATTTGCCAATAGAAAGTTCCGGAAATGTTTGCAGAAATGGTTAGGATTGTGGGAACCCTACGAAGGCGAATCTTAGTTTGCTCGGCTATTCAATATGGTCCGTTCGAATTTGCTTCTGCGGATGTAGGATTGGGCAACTCTAGCTTTTGGCACAGTTAAAAATCTCTGCTGAGTGAAAGAGACGTACTTAAGTTCATTAGAAATGGCAGGAAGCCAAATCTGTTGCTTGGAGTTTACGTATTATATCTGCTTGAGCAAGCTCACTTCTGTGAAAAGACACCTTATAGCCTGATTTGCGCTTTCTCTCGAGTAAGTATTATTTACACGACGATGGTTTTTAAAGCAGAACGTGATTAAGCCTTAGATATCATGTCGCAGGACTTAGCAATACGTCCATATTTCCCTCCACGTGCTGGGAAATCTTTCAGATGCCTTGGTGGTTACGGGGCCCTGAGGCAACAGACCATGACTTTGCATCGGACAGGCATCAGAGGTGTTCACCTCTCCAATAAAAAGAACCAGCCTTGACTCAGAGATACTTCAATGAAGAGATGAAGCACGACAGAAGTTTGCAGTCGTTCACCCTTGAGAGTACTACATGAAGCACTTGTAGGCTGTCGCAGTCTTCATCTTCATTCCCTGCACATCGCTTGGAAACCGAAGGGTTCCAATGAGCTCGAACATCTGCAGACCTTTTGGCATGATGCCTGCATTGTCATTAGTTCCCTCCTGTCGATCATCTTAGCCAAGATATCCTTCCCGGACACCATGTGAGCTTATTTGGAACCAAAAGGAGTAGAAACTTTTGATAATTTTGGAGTAAAAAGCACACAAATACAAAGGAGGACGAATGATATTCAAAACGCCTTTTGCGTAGGCTTTACACGGAGAACACTCCACACTCTTACGAACGTAACTCCACAAGCTTTTCTCTCAGCTTAACTCTCACCCTCTACACTTCTAAGGCCACTCCACAAAAATACTCAGACTTGTGTATGTACCCGCACTTAGATAAAAGGAGTGATCGCCACAGTTCAACCCCTATTAGAAATCAACAATTTCTTTGACTTTTCTTCTACTGAGTTAGCCAGCTATATTTTTGACTACACGTTGTCTACTTTTTCCTCTGGGACCCTACTTGTCTTCAATGCAAGTTGGACTTCCTTTTCTATTTATTAATGTCAGAGTAGGTTAAGAAGTTGGAGGCACACTACACAGGTGGGGATTTACTGCGAGTAAAAAAGGGTAACATTGGAATCCACACCCTTCATAAATGATTAAAAAAAAATTTCCCTTGTAACGGAGGTGGAGATATTAATGATTCCATATCATACCATGCTGGTAGGGAATTCGGATCCCACTGCACAGCTCATTTTTTAAGAGTAGAACCTTTTCTTTTTCGATCAAAAATCAATTCTATTGTCGGTAACAAGCTTCACGATTAAAATTTGAGATCTATAGAAGATGAAAATAGAAAGATAGATGACATAGAAAGAGATGCGATGACAAGGAGCGTGGACGTCCATCTCATCTCAGCCGATGAGTGGAAGAAGGTACACTATTGGCCAACAAGATTGTGGGCAAAGAAGCTTTTGGCTGAGCAATGATAATCTCTTTGATAATGTTCAGTACCCCCAAAAAGGAAGTCGGTTGTTTGGACTTCCTAACCTTCTGCTCTGCAAACCTTCCTTCTCTTGTAACTTTCCCTACTTTCTTTAGTTTAGCGATGGATATCACTGGTTTTGGTGGACCAGTGAGCCATAAGAATAAAAGTAGCTGAAAGTGGAAGTCTCGCCGGCTCGTCGTTTACTATATTGAACAAGATCACTACAATGAAGTATACTGGTGAGCCGAAAAATTCAATGAAAGTTTCTTGGACGGATGGATAGTTGGTGGCGAAAGTCGAACCCATCACGTTTTTTGTAAATGTTTCGCCGAAAATGGATGACTTGCCTGGATAGAGAAGAACCTTTCGTCAAAAGGAGATATTTGGTTCTTTTAATGGAAATGGTTCTTGAGTGATTTTGGACAAGAATTCACTTTATTCTTTTGTGAAGATGAACAAGTATATTTGAAAGTAGAGTACACGGACGGAAATGATAAACGCTGATGGAAAATAAAAAGACAATGAGAACTGATAAAAGTACATTGGAAACATGGGTTTGTGCCTTTTCTCCCCGATTACATACCGCCACTAGTATAGCCCAACGATTACAACCATTCGCCTGCAGTTTATCACTCTAAAGTATGCTTACATCTGCACTCCCCTCCTGTTCAGACACTGACCTTATCCACAAGAGATTACAACTTCTAAAGCCGTCCGGCTGCTTACCCGTTGCTCGGTTTTGTCTCTTCAATTGAACATCTTGACCCTCGTGTTCTTCTCTTGTTCACAACACTAGGCCAAATTTCGAGATGGCTAACCCCATGCTTGCTCCGTTTCTTAACACCTCTCGATTACTTGCCGCTGCTGATTCCTCGCTGCTATCGATGATTGTACTTCATAGATGTCGACATCCATGCCATGTAATTGTCAAATGTTCAATGACCTGAATCACTTTCATCTACCAGTCTCACTAGATCAATCAACTTCGATCGCACATCAACTACACGAACTTTTTGGTGTAAACAGTAGACCGAAAGGACCAAACCCTTTCGCAGTGTACGGTTATCTTAAGGCAGTTGGGGGTTAACACCCATTAAACATAATTAGGACGGTTGTCGAGGCAACTGCAAGATATTGGTACGCGAGCTCATACACTCCAGCGTATGTAATTCATCGTATAGTGCCACTACTAGAGAGAAGAAGACAATTGGTGTTCCAATATTATGAACAAGAAAGGAGTCGTTGCAATACCACCTTCAATTAGGCGAATACTTGGAATGAGTAGATCAAAATCATACTTTCCTAGGGAAACCCTCTCCCGAGCCCGTACGGTTATCACAAGGAAAAGACTTCTGGCCCTGGCACACCTCGTTTGGAACCAGCAAAACTAAAGCATAAGCAATCCAATTAAAGTCAAGAAACACACAGAAGCCATGGAGAAAGATGGTATTTGATGAGCTTGAACAGCCGCTGACGTTTTGACGCGGGCTCTTGGTCGAACACCTCCTCTAACCTTCTTTACTTGGACGCTGATTAGCTTTCTGTTGCGAAACGATCCGAGGATGTCCATGTTCATTGGCTTGCTCTCTCGCCGTTCGTGATGCTGGCTGAGTGACTTTCCCGGATGACCCTTTTGAAATTCATGAGCAGAACTTGCGGGAGACTGACATAGCAAAGCAAGCGTGATCAGTGAGAGAATGAGCGGCCATCTCTTGACAGCCATAGTTGATGAAGAGGATGAGGACCAGAAGATAATGCGTCTTTGATAGGGCTCTGATGTCCTCAGGGGAAAGGAGATTTCCCTGTTTGAACGAGCGCAAGTGGGTTGAAGCAATGAAGTAGGTCGAGCACTAAATTGGAGAAAAGCAAAAACTGCGACAACCTTGACGGCTAAATACTACGCGAACGGTCCGTCTGCCGACGATCCGGTTCCTAAAGACTACTACTGCAAAAAGGGGGTCTGCAATGTGCATGTCCATAGCAGGGAAATTACTAAAATATTTCTGAACATTTTATAATTGTGTCGATTCAGTTCTAAAACTTTTACAATTGTGTCATTTCAATTCATCCAGCGAATTTTGGCTGGCTAGCGCTGACGTGGACGTCGACCGGCCAACGATTGAATATTTTATTATTTTTTATTCAGTTCTAAACCTTGACAGCTAAAGACTACGCGAACGGATCGTTTGCCCTCATTGAATGGCGAACATATGAGGGCAGATGATCCGGTTCCTAAAGACTACTACTGCAAAAAGGGGTGCGCAATGCTCATGTCCATAGTGGGTAAATTACCAAAATAGTCCTGAACCAAATTGTAATTGTGCTGATTCAGTTCTAAAACTTTTGCAATTGTGTCATTTCAATCCATCTAGCGAATTTAGCATCCAGCGAATTTTGGACGACCATCGTTGGTTGACCGGCCAATGGTCAAATATTTTATTATTTTAATATTTTTTAATATTTTTTTTCTTCTTTTTTTCCCCTTCCTCCCCTGTCTTCCCCTCACCAAACCACCCTAGCCAGTCGCCACAGTCCGACGACAGGCCAGAGGCACGGCCGGAGAGGCCTCACTTGGCCATGGCAGGGGCAACCTCGCCGTCGCTAGGCGGCGCAGCGACGGTGAGGTCGCCCCCACCATGGCCAGACGAGGCTTGGCATCTCCGGCCGTGCTGTGGCTGGTTGCGGGAATAATGCAACGGCTGGACGTGGCGTGGGATGGGATGGGGCAGGGAGGAGGGAACGGAAAATAGAAATAACATAAGAATTATGAAAAATAATAATAAAAATATTAAAATATTCGATCGTCGACCAGCGTTCACGTCAACGCCGGCCGACCAAAATTTATCGGATGGACTGAAATGACGTAATTATAAAAGGTTTAATACTGAATCTGCAAAGAAAAAAAAAGTTTAAAACTAAATCGGCACAATTGCAATAATTTTAGAAATTTTTTTGGTAATTTTCGCTCATGTATTTCCCACGGCTAAGCGGTCTTCGCACGAGAAATAGTAGACCCTCTAGTGATATACCGCTGTCAAGAAATCTGAAAGTTCAAAATTTTAAATTGGGGTTTGTGATAAAATATTTGAATGTGGTAATAGAGTTGGAAGGACATGCAGTCATCGCTTCGGGCAAATTCTCGAGTTTACCCACAACAAGAAAGATTGCGACATGATATCGCAAAGCTCAGAAGTAACCAGCACCAACAGGACTACTTCTCACGTTGCTTGAGCTATGCCTCCTTGGCAAGCAACGAGAAGTTGCAAGAACGAGAAAAAATTTGCAAGTAAGTCAAGCCATCCACATCGAAAAGATAAGGTCATGGGACAATGTCCCTACCAATTCCCTTTTCATAATCAATCTATATCCAACACGCAAGTCACGCCATGTATGTGTTTACCTACCTGATGTTAGCTATTTTATCTAAGCAACTCTATGTAGCACTCTACAGGCAAATTATACACTTAGCGAACCTGTGTCAGCTGGACCAAGAAGCAAATATGTCGTCGCGCAAAGTGGACCCACAGCCTACTCAAAGCGATAGTCGTCTCGAGTCTACATTGGCATCTCGAGAGGCTACAGTGACACCCTAAGAGAAAAACCAAATGCCAGCAGACAAAACGCAGGCTGTAAAATCACGCTCGATAATCCCTGTAATTTCCAACAGAAAATCCCACAGAATGCACGTCGGCTATCTCAAAAAACAGGCAAGGAAAAGCACAGTGGGAGACTCACATATCGCAAACAGCACAGGTTTTTCCTAGAGGAGTAACTAGTAAAGACCTTGCATTTATGAGTATTCCCATTGACAATAATTTAAATCCCCGAAAGTCGCCAAGAATGATATTGAAATCAATCAAATACAAAACTACCTGAACCCCCCCGAAAGGGGCCATCCTATTCAAGCATCATGGCACGGCCACTCCCAAGAACAAAATCCACAGTGTGATGCTTTCCTAGAGAAACAAGACATTATGACTCCCGGAAAAGTATACCCAAGAATTGGCTATCCTCAGTGGAACCAAGTTACAACGACGGAATACAGCCTTCTTGCCTTCGAAAGAGCGAACAGAAGTATCCTGAGTTTTTTCATGGGAAACACATGTTCGGCGGCCAGCAGAAGAATTTCAGGCACTTGGCTTTAGAAAGTTGCTATGCTCCCTGGAGTAGATTCTTGCATCCCTCAATATGCTGTGCCTGCAAATCCAATACTGATTGACCAGAAGGTGCAGAAGCGACATTCCTCATTGCACCATCAAATATGGCCTTCCGAAACCTGTCATCTTCCACCTTCTTAAGGATCTCTTGAACCACCTTAAAATCCGATCTACCAACTGAAGCTAACTTTCCAATAACTTCGCCAAAGTTGTTTGGTGCTTTAGGCAAGTCAATCCCCACATCATCCAGAATAGAGGCATAGAGCAAACACCCAGTCCCAACGTCTCTAGATGAAACAACTTTCTTGGCAAGCAGGAACTCAAGGAGCCTACCAACAGGTTCAACACAGGGCGGGCTTTTCTCTAGAGCAAGAGAAATAGCTTCCTTGACAAATTCAGGGTAGTAAGCTGGAGCACTAAGTTCTTCCACACACTGCAACGCTTCATCCAAAATCAATACACTAAAGTACTCCTCCAGAAGAGATGATGTTTTTCTCTTAAGATCGTCCATGTTCAACTTCACAGCAACAGAAGCTGCTGGCTTCTCAAGAATAGGTGATGTAGATGCAATGGGAACAGATTTAACAGGAGCAGGGACTTGAAATGAAGTTTCAGAGCCATAGACAAAATTTGAAGGACGAGATAGAGGAGCACCGCTGCCTTGTAACAGTGCACTAGACCTACCACTAAGGTCACCGCTACCCTGAGGCAATAATCGAGGGTTCAGCAATGGCGACATTCCAGCGGATGGCTGGATCCGCACAGAAGGTTGTGTGCCTGATCCATTGCCCCTAGGCATTGACCGGGTCCTAGGAAATTCCCAATTGTCACCGTCTATGCCAGGCATTCCAGGCATCTTCCTAGTTCCAGGCATGCCAGGCATCATCCCTCCAGTGCCAGGTCGAGATCCTGGGTAAGCCCCAGGACTCGTGTTCCCTGGCACCTCAGAAGTAACCCCACGGCCACTCCTCATGCTTGCGGTAGCACCTGGACGTAAACCAAGAGTTTTTTCTGCTTCCGAATGGATTTCAGTAATAGTCTTTGCTTTAACCTGTACAAAAGAATACAGAAACATCAGAGTCAAAATTTGCGGGGACATGTTAACTATTCAAAAAGCACTTCCAAGTAAGCTTCCCAGGTCTCACTCTCTGAAGAAAGGAGTGATGAAGTTGGTAATAAGAAGGAAATCTAGACAACTGAAGGAGAAAATGAAATTCAAAAAAAGGGAAAAAAAAAACAGCAATTAACATCTTAAAAAATGTCACCTCTTCCCGCCTAGGAATCCAGTTATTTGCACGCAAATCAAGGACATCTTTAACCAAGAACCTCAACCTTGGAGCCAGCTTAGTGTTGGCTGTCAATTCTTTCAACCGATTAAAATATAGATCATTTATACGCCGTGCCTTTAGGCTCTCATCAAGCTGCTTCCCGATGGTCTTGAAAAAATGGCAGATAGCCTCAACATTCTCCTCGGCAGGACACATTTTATTATCAGTTCCTAGAAGCTCCTGGTTCATTGAGCAGACAACGAGTAACCTCAATACAATTATAAAAGTAAAAAAAAAAACTGGATAAATAATCTGTTTTATCAAAACCTGAACAATGTGGTGAACAATCTTTTCAGGGACCATCTTCTGCTTGAGAAGCTCGCCAATCAATCTGATGTTTCCCAAAGTTCGCAGCTTGACCATCCTCTCTTTTTCTCTTCGCTCGAGCTCTTGCTCAGGGGCAGTCAGTTGTCTTAACTCCTCCCTTAGATTTTCAGCACCTTCAAATGCCTCCTGGCAGTTGTTTAGAAGTATGCGCTTGAAAGTTATATCCTTACCGCCTGGTTCATCAGAGGGAAATGGGGGCAGCCGTTCATTGAGATCAGAGCAGAGAATAGCATACATGGGGCAGAATGTGGGCTCCAGCACTGCTTTTTCGAAAATAAGCTGAATTACACCCTGTATTGCAAGAAAAACTTAAGTTGTCACAATTAATGGAAATACAAGTATAAAAATGGAGAAAACAAAATGGAGAAACCTTCAAAATATCTGCAGTGGTTATTCCAGAGTCAATGAGCTGACCCTTGAGTACATCAAACTTCTCAGGAGTCAGCTTGTTCAGAATTCTGAAAAGAAAGTACAGTATAAGAGTCAATCCTAACTAGGATACACATCTAATACAACCAATTCAATTGCATCGACTCATCTCCATGAGGAATGCAAAAAAGGACCTCGTAAGGTGGCATATGAAGAAACACAAGTAAAAAGTTGATACATGTAGTTAGCTAGGTCACATACTCATACTCAAGCATTGAAAGATGGAAAATGGTTAGAGGGGAGATAACAAACAAGAACCACAATCTGATCTCCACTAACAATGTATTGCATAGAAATCAGAATTGTCGACACCGCCACAAGCCTGAAAAAAATCAGGTCAACATGTGGAAATCCCACACTAGCGATGAAAACGTTAAAGCACAAGGGAATTTAAAAAAAATGATGCGCAAGAGAGAATATCAAGATCAGTCAGTCACATAGAAAGCAACCGGATATTGAAGTACATACAAAAGAACAGTAATTCTCATTGACATATGTTGGAATACTATACTGATAGATGGGTATAGAGGAATTAAACAAGTAAAAAAAAAAAAACTGAGAATGCAAGGTAAGAATTTGCATGCATATATGAGATGGTCCTCCTAAAGATCGTGAAATGCAGATAATGCAGAATTTAAGTCATGATCAAAAAATCCTATGATAAAATCAATCAAAGAGCTAATTTGAAATGCAGCTCGAAAATCTGCCAAGCAAAATATTGTGACAGACTAATTCAAGAAATAACGACTTTTTTCCCCTCATATCTCTCTCTCTCTCTCTCTCTCTCTCTGACTTTTACTCTGCCTCTTTACAGAATGTGAGTGTCGAACCCCACAACTGAAATCTAAACGTCTCCACTCCACGCAATCCCTCACCACTGGGCCACGTGCCAATAAAAGAGGACTCCAAAATCTGTCTTTTGGCTATTTGTAATCCTCAAGGATCAGGAGCAGCACATATTGAGAGCACGACCACGCCAAACATCAGCAACCAAAAATGATACTTCCGCAAAAAAGAAAAGTAAAAAAGAGCAAGCTTTACTGTGCATAAATATGAAGCACACTGCAAAGAACAATTCATTACATAAGCATTGTAAAACATGAATTACCCTTTTACAGTCTTCAGCACACGGTCTTCTTCCGAAAGATTACCCCTTCTAGCTGACCAAGGCACTTGAGCCTTAACTAGAGCAGGAACAGGACCTCCCTGGTCAATCGAGCAACAGAAATGAAACCAAATGAGACATTAGATTACACAGCCAGAAACTTATTTTCATAGGCAAGTGAACCATTCATCGATGCATATAATGAAGGCATAATCTGATATTTGACAGTGCAACATTTTTCTTCTGTAGGTGAGTGGAACCACATATTAGCACAATACTCCAGGCTTCTATAACCCTCCCCCAACCGAAGGATAAAAGGGGGGGGGGGGGTGGGGGGGACAAAAGGAAATACACCACTTGCACATGTGCATATATGCATGGAAAAGGGAGGCAAGCTTGATCCCTCTATCCTCATAAGACTTGACCAATATTTCAACTAACTACCAAAACAATATTCCTTCTAACTTTGACACAACATGACGTAAAATTGACAAATATCGCAATTTCAGAAGCAATTAGGTACTGTATCAAAATTATTAAAGGGAGACTAGAAAACACATGCAACCTATCACTGTGGCCAAGAAATAATAGCTTTCATAAATCATACTTCTCTGGCTATTAGATAAGAACAACTAGATACTCGTCAAGAAGGTGAGTTAACATATATGTATAGAAAAAGATATGCAAGTCTAGCCAGAAATTAATGCTACCTGATTAGAAGAGGTCTGTGCTCTCGTGAACTGAGAGTTGAGTTGCTCCAAGTGATTAAATTGGTTCAGTTGCTGCTGCCTTGTGTCAGATCGACCACCAAGCTCTCTATTTTCCCTGATATTCTCCCAGGACCTCTCTTCCACAGCAGCAGGAACCTGGGTATTCCGACCTCGCCAGTCACGATTGTCTGGCTCTGCAAAGCGATTATGCAGTTGATTTGGCACCTGTTAGGGAAAGAACATATTGTTATATGGGGTACCAAATTATCACTCCATCACTAAAGCTAAAGCAAAACCAAATACAAAACTTAGTGTTCTAGCGTGAAACCATTGAAACACCATAAGGAGATCTCCTCCGAATGCAATTGATAGAAAAGAAACAAACCGCTTCTCCATTTTATGGCAAACAAGAGAGGAAAGAAAAGGAAAAAGAAAGCAAAAAATATGCAGGAAATCTTACATTGTTCTCTCCACTTCCCCAGTTTTGATCTTCACCAAAAAACTCAGCTTCAATTTCCCTTTTGATCTTCAAAATATCGTCACACACCTCAATAGCCTACAAGTACACAAAGATTAATGGTACATGAGTATATTAGGATCTTAGTCTGATATTAAACTTGAAACAGCAAGGGGAAAATAAAAAATTGACATTTTCCCAGAAGTCGATGACTATCCATAGCTTTTACCTTGATACCAAAGGAGGCTTCCACCCAATGCTTTAGTAAAGTGGAATAAAAAATTATAGAAGGCATGGATATAGGTTATGCCTTGGAATGAAAGACAATGCTATTATGGGGTAAATTTATTAGGAGTGCGATTACAGATACTTCTAGACATCATCCTCAAGGAAAAGGATACACGTGTCACAAAGTAAAATTAGATTAAATGAACAGAAAATATACACTGGTCCTACAGAAATAAAACAATTGACTCCAACACAGGGAAACACATAGTTGAAAAGGAAAGATAGATCACTACCTCTCTTAGCTGCAACAGCTGGTCTCGGGTGTATTTAACATGTTCTTGACCCTCAAACCGTGAGTCCCCAGGCTGGAAGCAACAGAGGATAATTTTTCAGAAGCTTGTCATAGTAAAACTTATCGAAAATGTACAACTTAACATGTATTAATATAGCAAAACAGAACACCTCAATCGAGACAAAGCAGTATAAATACAAAAACATGCAGATTTAGCTAATCCAGCCGCAGTATTTTCTAAGTTGCTTTACACAGATATGAGTAGTTAAAAGTAGGGCCTAAAGAAACTTTCTCGCAAACTATAACAACTTCCAAACATGACAAGGAAGTACGGAATTCACTTAATCTCTTAGCTCATTTAGACGTACTTCACCAAATTAAAGACAAAAAATGAAAACTAATACTTACTACACTATCCAAGTACTCTGAAAGCATTACATAAGAGTGAGGTCTACAAGAACAAGGTATGGTAGCTCACAAAAGTATTCCTATTACATATGTCACTAGAAAGACTAGGTTGACAAAGAAACGGCATATAAACAATACAAGCCATACAAAAAAAAAGCAGGAAGTCATTATGGATGCTATGATAATACATCCATGGTGATTCTCTCTCTGATCTAAAGCAAAAAGAAAGATCTGCTACGGAGACTGGCTCGTGATATCTCACTATGTTATTGAAAACGACTATAAAATCAATTCAAAAACAAATAAAAGAACAACAAAAGTTGCTAACACAAGAACTTGTGCACCAGACACTTTACTTAAAAAGCTAGACATTAAGGAAATTTAGTACAAGACCCAACAGCCATAATTAACCAACCACGGGGTTCAAAATTTCAGACAACGGTGCTCCTTTATCTCATACCTCAACTGAGTCAGTTTCTTGGAAATAATTAAAAGTCAACAGTCGAATACAACTGCATAAACCAACACACGAACATAACCATCGCAATCTGATATGCTAGAAACGTAAAACAAATTTTTCTATGGTTGTCCAGCCAGAAAGTTCACGATTTCCCACACGGTCCAGTAACTCTCCAATTTCATATCAAATTTCATCATCTCGCGGCACTTTTCCTAATCTAGTCCCATCAGGATTGAATCATACAAAGGCTCCACAGAGAAGACATCATAACTGAAGGAAACCCACACGGTACAGAAAAAATCGAACATTGAGCATAACCTTGGCGATGGAGCCGCCATGAGGGCGCAAGAGAGGCAGATTGGAAGAGAGAGAGCCGAAGGCGAGAGAAGATGTCGCTGCAGCCGACGCAGGCGAAGAAGAATCGAAGCGAGGTGCGAGAAGTCTGCCGCTTCCTCGACCGCCACCAGGTCTCAAGCTCAGGACCGTCGGATCACTTTGCTGCATCACTCGAGATCTTCCTCGCTGGAGAGATTAATCCCCCACCGTCTAATCGATCAGAACGCAAGCTACTACGACTCAGAAGAACCTACGTACCCCCGATTCAGCTGTAATAAACGCTGAATCTGAGATTGAAGAAGAACAAGAAGAAGAACAAGATCGTATTTTTCGAGAGAGAGAGAGAGAGAGAGAGAGAGGAGTTATTTCTCTCTCTTCAGCTGAGAGCGAGCGTGTCGGGAGGCCAGGGACGAGATTTTATAAACCCTTGTCCGAGCCCGAGTTGGAGTTTTATTTTTATTTTTAGTTTTACTTTTGTCGCCTCTTGTTGGAGTTGGAGTTGGAGTTGGAGTTGGAATTCATTGCTGTCTTTTTTTATTATATAAATAACTATCGGAAAATTAAAGGATAAAAATTATCTCACGGTAATTCAATTTTAAATATTTTTTTTGAAATTGAGTACATACAATTAATTTTAATTAAAAATCGCTAAAGTGAATGTTGGTCATCTCACCTTCCTGACCAATCAATAGTTGTTGACATGAAAATTTTAATAATATTTCAATTTTTTTTATTTATTTTTTCTTTTTTTTCCCTTCTTTCTCAAGGCGTCGGTGGGCCTTGGCAATGGTCAATAATCAACCAGAGGAGAGGGCTAGCGAGGTTGACCTCACCGTCACTGGGTGAGGCTTGACCTCGCCTCTAGTTGGTCATCGAATTGCTAAAAAAAAAAGAAAAGAAAAAAAAAGAAAGAGAAGAAAAAAAACTTATAAAAACTTATTAAAACGTTATTAAAAATATGCATATTAGTTGTAGGATTGCTGGCATTCACATCAGTGAGTTATTGTCAAAATTGACTGGATTGATTCAATTACCAAAATATTATAAAGTTTAAAACTTAATTGGCAAAATTAAAAGATTTATGACGTAATTGGTAAAAGTGCAATAGAATAAAAAAAATTTAGATCATTTTTTCGAAAATAAATATCACTTTATTCTTTTTCTGGTATTTTGTGGGTGTCATGTATTTTAATGAGCGATATACAAATATTTCTCTCGCTTCGTTTTTTTTTTTAAAGATGATCTTTCCAAATATAATAATAATTAACCACTACCTCCCTGGGAGCACTAGTCCTCCAGAACCAAATTTTCCTTCGAAAAATGGTAATGCGTGTCCCAAAAACATGGCAGGTTTGAAGATATAATTTTACACATTTCGAAAAGTATGATATATGTACATACACACACATAAACATAAATAATTATCTATATTAATATAAGAAATTGTCATAATTTACACAAAATTCTAAATATTGAGAATACAATGTGTAACTTATGATAACCGATAAAATATGAACAATTAATGTATACGCCAAGTCAAGATATAAGTTTCTACACATGCCAATAACTACATCTTCAGAAAAATTGCATATCTTTAGGATGAAGTTTGAGCAAAAACCTCCCGTAAGGAGAAGTCTACATGCTATTAAAACTGTGAGATTTAAAAATGTAAGAAAAAATAACATAAATGATCCCTAAATTTTTAATTTGTTTAATTTAGCCCTTCAATAGACACATGGTCAATCCAGTCAGTGGACGATAGGAAAATGTTCAATGATACCCCTAATCTTGCATTAATGAAAAGATAATATTAGATACTTTCATATAATTTAGGGATTGGATTGAACATGTATCAAAAGTATAACGATCAAATCGAACAAATTAACAGTTCACGACATTGCACAATAAACCAAATTATCATTATCCTAAAAGACAAGAAAAGTCAGCAGAATCTAGCCCTGCATCATATAAGGACTATTTATCAAGGGCATTCTAATCTTTTCATGCTGTCTCCTTGTTTCGTGTGATCTGATAAATATTTTAAAAAAATGAATTGTCTCTCTTATAAAAATAAATCAACAAACGACATTTCATCGTTCGTGATAACAAAATGGCTTACCGTTAATATGAAGAAATTCAATAACTAAATATAACAAGCTATATAAACGACCATCCTTAAGAAATTAATTTCTAGATCAGTCATTTTTCACTAAACAAACACATCATAGATTCGTCGATTGGTGCACTGAACTTTCTGCAGACAAATATTCAAGACGGCTTGGACACCCCACCAGATGAGAGCCTCCTTGTTCTACAATAACATATCATAGTTCACAGCTCAAGCAATGGTTGAGCCAGCCAGAGTTACCTAGACAATTAAGCATGACAACACATTTGAAATGCCCTACTTAAAGAGCAAGATATAAAAATTAACAGCAACGGCATAATAACAAACTTAAAAAGTAACTCTGCAGGCGTCGCGTTTATGACAATTCCTAAATAACAATGACCTGAATTCCTGAAACCCAAAAAAAAAGAAAAAAAAAAGAAATTGGAAACTAATCGAATACAAAACTTTAATCCCGCAAACGGGCAAGTCATCTCGAGCATCCTGGGAAAGGATCAACCATGATCGAAAGTAAGATTATCCTTTTCAACTTTCTCCTAAATAAAACATGGATTTTATGACCTCAATATACAACTCAAAAATTTAACTTTGCCCTCTGCAGCTCTGCATTATGGCCTTCGTACAATGTTACTAGCCTCAAAAAAAGAATTGCCAAAAAGCATCCTGCAAATCTGCATATGAGACACAAATCTGACAGGTGAGAGGGTCCGGACTACTCATCCGAAACTAAGAATGCTCACTGGAGTAGACCCCTGCATTCCTCAATATCTGACGCCTCTGAACTCAGTACAGCTTGACCAGAAGGATCAGATGTCACAATCCTCATTACAGCATCAAGTACGGTTTTTTGGTACCTGTCATCTTCCACCTTCTTCAGGATCTCCTTAATCACCTTAAAATCCAATCCACCGACCAAAACTAATTTCCCAACAATTTCACCAAAATGGAGGGGCGCTTTTGGTAAATCAATGCCCAAATCATCCAACATAGAAGCGTACAGCAAACATCCAGTCCCTATGTCTCTGGATGAAATAATTTTCTTTGTGAACAGGAACTCCAGGAGCTTGGTAACGGGTTCAACGTGTGGCGGGCTTTTCTCTAGGGCAAGAGAAACAGCTTCCTTCACAACTTCAGGGTAGTAAGCTGGAGCATTCAATTCCACCACGCACTGCAATGCTTCATCCAAAATCAGCACGCTAAAATATTCCTCAAGCAGTGAGGACGTTTTTTTCCCAAGCTCAGCCTGATTCACCTTCGCTGCAGGTGCCATCGGCTTGTCAAGAACAGGTGAAACTGATGCGACGGGAACAGTTTTCACTGGTGCTGGAGCAGGAACTGAAGATGGAGCTTCTGTGCCGGAAGGGCGAACCCCACCACTACCTTGTAGCAACGCACTGGTCTTCCCACTGATAAGTCCACCACTCCCTTGAGGCAAAAACCTTGCATTCAGTGAGGGTGACTTTCCAGCTGACGGCGGTTGGAGCCGCCCAGGAGTTTGCATTCCAGCTCCATCACCCCTTGGCATTGACCTGGTCCTAGGAAATTCCCAATTGTCATTGTCCATTCCCGGCATTCCAGGCATCTTCCTAGCTCCCGGCATTCCAGGCATCATGCCCCCAGCACCAGGTCGTGTAACTGGGTAACCTGCAGGAGTCGTGCTCCCAGGAGAACCAGAAACAACGCCTCGGCTACTCCTCATGCTTGCAGTAGCACCTGGACGTAAACCGAGATTTTTTTCTGCCTCTGAATGTATTTCGGTTATAGTCTTGGCTTTTACCTTCACAGGTCCACACATAGAGGGGAAGAGGTCAGAAACTAAAAAACAGCAACCTCCATTTGCAAGCAAATAAGGTTTCAAACCTGTTAACACCTAATATCTTACCTCTTCTCGTCTGGGAACCCAATTATTTGCACGCAGATCAAGTACATCTTTAACCATGAATCTCAACCTTGGAGCTAGTTGAGTATTGGATGTGAGTTCTTTCAACCGGTTGAAGTATAAATCATTTATCCGCCGTGATTTAGGGCCCTCATCAAGCTGCTTCCCAATAGTGTTGAAGAATTGACAAATAGCCTCAACATTCTCCTCGGCAGGACAAACTTTATTATCATGTCCCAGAAGCTCCTGCTTTGGGAGTAAGACTATGAGAAACAATTGAGACTGTGATTTCAAAAGAAACTAACCAACTAAAAAAATGTCCACGTAATAACCTGCACAATGTGATGAACAATCTTCTCAGGTACCATCCTCTGCTTCAAAAGCTCTCCAATCAAACGAATGTTACCGAGAGTTCGAAGTTTGACCATTCTTTCCTTGTCTCTCCGTTCAACCTCTTGTTCAGGGGATGTCATTTGCCTCAACTCTTCTCTTAGTTTATCAGCCCCTTCAAAAGCCTCTTGGCAGTTATTTAAGAGAACCCGCTTAAAAGTGATTTCCTTCCCGTCAGGTTCTTCAGAGGGAAATGGAGGCAACTTTTCGTTGAGATCAGAACACAGAAGAGCATACATCGGGCAGAATGTGGGTTCCAGTACGGCTTTTTCAAAAATCAGCTGAATAACGCCCTGCATATCATGCCGAAAAATCATGTAATAACAGAACAAGATGGTCAACCAATGAATAATGGCACATAAGATTCTGTAAAGCTGAAACCTTCAGGATATCCGCTGTTGTGATGCCAGAGTCAATTAGTTGGCCCTTGAGTAAATCAAACTTTTCTGGAGTCAGTTTGTTCAGTATCCTGCACACAAATAACAAAGTGAAACTTGATGTATCAGCCAAATCCAGAATGTTGACAAGTCTAGCAACACCAGTCCAGCTAGGTGAAATCACTTGCTAGTGAGAAAGTCAATGAGTTACTTAACATATGAATGCATCCAGAGTAGGTTGAAAGCAAACAAATGAAGCACAATACGGTGAGCTAAGAGGGCAACAGAATGGCATTTCCTACCAATTCTTATGAGCTGCACATTTCATGTACACGACATATGAATGCCATATCTATGTTGATTGTACACAATATAAACTCAGTTGAATATGTCAAGGATACAATTATGAGAAGTGAGGGCATCCCAGAACTATTGCACAATTTGCATCTTATATTTCACTGCCAAATGCAGATTAAAGCTTGAAATTTTCAGTCTACTCTACAGGGCGATCAGGACAAATGATACATAAAAAGTTCGGTTTCCTAATAGAAATCCCGAAAGTAATGGAGAAAACATTCTCATGATTGCACATGACGAAATTAATTGAAGCATCAAAAAGAAAAACTTAATAAAATTTTAATCCAAAGCAAACGCTGACTGATACAGTATATCTTTACATCTAAATCATCGATGGGCGATCAGGAAAATGATACAGCATTAGATCTAGTTTCCTAATAGAAATCCCGAAAGTAATGGAGAAAACCTTCTCATGATTGCACATGAAGAAATTAATTGAAGCATCAAAAAGAAGAACTTATAACATTTTAACCCAAAGCAAATGCCAAATGATACAGTATATCTTTACATTACCCTTTGACAGTCTTCAGAACACGGTCTTTCTCTGAGAGATTACCCCTTCTGGCAGACCATGGCACCTCAGCCTTGGTGAGAGTAGGAGCGGGTCCTCCCTATTTTGAAGAGAATTAAGAGTGCCAAAAAAGAGATTAGTCACATTGGAAGAACTATCAGCAGGAAGGAAACCAAGTTAAGAAGTTTCACCTATCAGTGCACCACTAATGAAAATATGACATGAAATATTATCTCAAAATGAAATGTCAACAGAAAGCAGAAAAGAGCATTTAACTATACACATGCATGGAATCAAAACGAACTGCATTCTTCTTAACTACCACAACTACAAAAACTACCATAAAACAAAAAGAAGCTTACTGTTCTAAACACATAAAACATAAGCAAACATTGATGAAACTTAAAAATAATTTCTTTGGGGTGCAATTAAACAATTACCCCCTGGAGTGAAGAGATCTGTGCCCTTGCAAACTGGGAATTGAGTTGATCTTGGCGATTAATTTGGTTTGCTTCCTGCTGTCTAAAGTCAGAACGTCCACTTGACTCTCTGTTTTCTCGGACATTCTCCCAGGACCTCTCCTCTCCAGAGGTAGGAAGCTGGGCAGAACGACCACGCCAATCACGATTGTCTGGCTCAGAAAAACGAATTTGAGTCTGAGGTTGGTTTAGTGCCTGGCAAGTACAATATGAAAAGTTAAAAGCAGTTATTGTCAGAGTGCTACAATGATTAAACCACTGAAACCAAGTACCTTCACCAAGGATAAATTTCATAGCATAACACCATAAAAGCACCTTCTTTACAAAAGATTGAGAAAAGTAAACAATCTACTTTCCATCTGCCAAAATAATATTTCCCCAACGCAACCAAAAAGAGACGAACAAAAAAGTGCAACGCAACTTTAGAATGAACTAGTGCAACTCACATTGCTCTCTAAGCGGCCCCAGCTTTGATCATCACCCAAAATTTCAGCCTCGATTTCCTTTTGTATTTTCAAGATCTCATCATGGGGCTCAACAGCCTACAGAACACAGGCACTCCAGTAAATAACGCAGGGGATCCAACAAAAAAGGCAGAGGAGATAGTAAATAACTTGCTGATGCATAAGCAAAATGCTTCCCATTACTTTCAATGTGTGCTACAGTATTAGAGAACAACGATGAACACGCAAGTGAGAAGCCTGAAAAATGCTTGAGAAAAAAAAAATCACATTTCTTTACAGTTTAAATTACCACGTGAGCTTCTCATGAGTACAGTTATCCAACAATAAATAAACTATTACCTCCCTAAGCTGCAAAAGCTGGTCTCGAGTATAACGAATGTGCTCCCGAGCCTCAAACCTTGTGTCTCCACTCTGAAAGCAAAGAAAATCATGTGCTCAGGGAACTTGTGTACAGAATTTTCAATATTAGAAAGGTAGAAAATTTATATGTGCCAGAAAACCCTCCATAGACTAAAAGATTCCAAGAACGCCTTGTTATATTTTCACATACGGTTTATAAATAAGTGCCACGTTGCAGTCAAGCATTCATATCAGTTACCATACCCAAACCACAAGAAGCTAGTAAGCCTCCCAAAGCATCATCCAAGTTTTACAACTAAAAATGAGAAAAGCTATAGAAAGCTGCTGCCAAACTTGTCAACCAAATGCGGAGGGGATAAACAAATCAAAACTGGAATTTAGAAAGATGGAACTCAAGAAAACTAATAATGAGCATCTGATTAAGTTGGAGTTCTCGTTTCCATCTTCCAGTAATCTTACTCCAAAAGTATGGATGGAGGTGCTCCTTTAATTGTTCAAAAAGATGTGGTTAGGGAAAAAATTGCTAGTATAGCATATCCATCATTTGTATGTATATACAAAGGCTCCAAGCACATATAAGGAAGAACTAATTTACTTCAATATATGCTTGTGGAAAGTGAGAGGAAAATCGAATTTAATTCAAATGGACAAATGATTTTCTTTGCTATTGCCACCACATGCCAGGTAATTTTCCATCTTCCCATCATGATTCACACATACACAACAGCTTCAAAATTTTTTTAGGGCATATGAGATTGAAATTCCTCACTACCCATCACCATGTTTGCAGGTCCTTTATGGGCAATAAAAGCTCATCACTTGCCCACCTAAAGCCTACAAATTTCTCTTTGTCCATATTTACAGTAGGTACACATATTGAGTGCCCAACCAAGAATTAGGACATTGAAATTCCCACCATCCGATAAAAATTTCTCTTCTTTAAATGATAAATCCACCAGTGAAAGCATGCGTTAAACACAGGGAAAGTTGTAAGACCGCACAAAAGAAGGGATCAGTAACAAACAAAACGAAAAAAAAAAGCACGTTTTTAATGAATTGCAAAAGCTTCTAATGCTTCGTGGTTTTCCTGTCTGAAGCATCTGACAAATATTTCAGCCCTTACTCTATTAATGAAGCGAACAACTTTTCAGCCAATTATATTATCATATCAAAACCAAATTATAAATCTCCCCCGCTTTTGGTAGAAGGAAGTATTCCAAATAAATAACAAATAGCAACTACACCACATTCTCGTAGTCATTCCATTAAAAACGTGTTGTGCTCGGAAAAAGTGTAGCCAATAGGAGACATAATCCACATAAATCAATTCACTTGCGTGAAAAGATCCAATATTTTACAAAATTACGCAATGTCTTTCATAATCTAACTCAAGCACCAAAATTCGATGCGACTCACAATTCCACAGCAACAATACACGGAAGCACGTAACTTTATTCACGCAGAACCAACAACAACACCCACAGTATCCAAACTAAATCAGGCAAAATCAAAGTACCTAGCTAAATTAACTATCCGTAATCCGTGTAAACGAATCAGCTATTGGAAACGCGGGATCCCTCGGGGGGGGGGGGATTCAAAACACACCTTCGCAAAGAGTCCGCCATGAGGACGCAGGAGAGGGAGATCGGAAGAGAGAGAACCGAAAGCGAAGGAAGCCGCAGCCGAAGTCGATGAGGAAGAGGACGAATCGAAGCGAGGTGCGAGAAGTCTGCTGCTCCCTCGACCGCCACCAGGTCTCAAGCTCAAAACTGTCGAATCACCTTGCTGCATAACTCAGATCTATCGCCCTGGAGAGAATCTCCACCAAAAAACAAGAACGATCGGAAAAAAACAGCTAACGAGGCCGGGAGATCCCACGTACCGATGCCAATCCAGCGACGGCGTAATCGCTGAATAGATGTGAATATGGAGAGATAGAAAGAAAAATCGATCGCTCGATCGAGAGAGATGGAGAGGGAGGGAGAGAGAGAGAGAGAGAGATGTTAGGTTATTTCTCTCTCTTCTGCGGAGAGGAGAGGAGAGGTGAGGAGAGCAAAGAAGCGTCGTGCGGCCGACAGAGCGAAGGAGATAGAAACCCTCCTGTGTTTCTTTTTCAATTATTATTTCCTTTTTTATCTTGATCTTTTTAAGGTAATTATTGCCTAAATTACTCTTTTTTTTTCCAGAATGGATTCTTCAAGAACCTGAGCATTGTTAAGTCGAGAGAAAATCAATATCGATCTGTTTGTGAGACTTTTGTATTTCCATAAAAAGCAATGAATGATAATTGATAAACGTTTGCGAAATAGAGCGTGACGTATCCTGAGAATCTAAAATATAACGAAATTTTCATTTAGATTTCGTATCCGCTTATATTTCTCTTTCTTATTAAATGTGGAAATTCGTTCGATCAAAATAACACATAAAAATATTCATATGGCGGCTCGTAATTCGGCAATTGATGCTAAGCCTTGTGGTCTGCTTGTCCCTTAAATGACTTTTGACTATCAATTGTATGAATTAAATATTCTCTTCGTAATTTTTCAGTAGAACAACTATAAATGAATTGAACACGATGTCGCTCGAGCGTCTACAAATATTCATCATCAGGAGAAATTAAAAAATAATATGGCGTTATTAAAGATTTTACTTTTTTCTTAAATGAATCATCACTCGGCTTCAATAGCGTAAAATATCTATAGAATATACAGACATTCTTCACAGGAGAATAATCTATCGAATGCGAAAGTTAATGGCTATTGGTTTCACATGGCATGAGTGTATCAGTAAAAATCTAGGTAAAGGTGTTAAAGTGACCTCACATAACTTTGGCACTTCTTGGTATTTTGGTCATCACCAAAATGATTGAAATGCATGCTACCAAAAAGATATGAGAACTTAGGTTCTTCTTTGGCAACCTTGCATGGCTTCTAGCCCAAAAAAAAGAAAAAGCTTAGGGTCCAATTTAAAATTGGTTATTAGCTGCGAAATGCTATTTATGGAATCTCATTATGAACCTCTTATGAATTTTTGTTACTTGCAAATTGTTATTTGGGCTTGGCTCGTTTGATTGGACAGGCCTTGTTTGGCCTGAGTCACTTATCTAACTTTCATGGTGGGCTGAGGTTGAAAATGGGTCAACTTAGAGTCCACCCTCGGCAACTAGTATGGTTTTCTAGCCACAGCCATCGATCAATGCAAAATCCTTTTGGGTAAAAGCCACAAAAAACTCTAAACTATGCACATTGTGACATATTTATCCAAAATTTTTTGTGTAACACTCCCTAAACTTATACCCATGTGACCATTTGCCCTAAACTTGTATAAATGTGACACATTTACCCTGATTTTTTTTCTTATGTCACAAAAAACCCTAAACTTTTATCCATATGACACATTTGCCTCAAAATTTAGGGAAACTTTTTGTCACATGCCCAAAATTTTGGGATTTTTTGTGTTATAAAAAATAATTTATGGTAAATATGTCACAGTGAACATAGTTTGGGATTTTGGTGTCACAAAAAAAAAAGCTTAGAGAAATGTGCCACAATTGGTATAATTTATAATTTTTTGTGACTCTTCCCATTTTTTTTTTGTCGAAATTAATGCAAATTGGTTGTCAGAGCAATGAGGAATTTTCTGATATGGGATGACCAATTGATATATCAAATGGCAAAAAATAAACGGGGATCGACCATTCGACGATTAGTATGAGTTTGCCATACTATTACTTAATGTACCGATTTTGTAAATCAATCTTAGTGTATCTAATGATTTTGAATTTTGTAAAATAGATCTCTACTCTTAGGCTACATTTGGTAGTTGTGATAAATTCAGGAAATGATAAAATTTATCGTATTTTGTGTTTGATGCATGCTCAAGACAAAATAAAGTTGAATATAAGAAAGATATGGCCCGAATTAAACTATCTGACAGGGAGGCAAATTAAAGGTGTATACGATTTCTAATGTCCATAATATAAAAATTATTTTTCTTCTAATAACAAAGTTCTTAAATTAGTAAAATTAAAATAAAGTTTGAATTAATAATATTTGAATTCTAATGAAGAAAATAACACAATCTCCTTTTTATTTATTCCTTTTCTCATTCATATATTTGAATTTCTTTCAATCATATAATATGAATTTGATATATGAATATACGGATCACATATTTTAGGTACTTGAGATATAAGTATAGTTTACTATTTAATAAAATTGCGTTAGAGAATGATGTATGCAATAGTGCCGTGAGAGATTCTTAACATCTCCGTTTGTACATTTTTTATTCATTTACATTGATATGCCGCTTATACCAAATAATTAACATGATATGATGTGAAAATTTCTGGCTTCATTATTGTGATTTACTAATAGATTGGATAGAATATAGCAAAATCCACGTACTTCATATCCATATCCTTAATACTGGTTGGAATTCTACCTTATCGTCCCGGCCGACTCCGCTGCACCTTCACATGTTTTCTTTTTCACCGTTGGGTCATCTGCAGAACTGAACTTTGGCATTTGTCTTCTGACATATGAACCGAGAGAATCGGGGTATACCGTCCGGTTTCAAGAGGAGGAGGACTAATGGTCAACCCGATCTGTACATTACGTAAATGTCTGAATTAAGGAGAGCAATTCAGGCGTGAGACACACACCGAGTAGGAGCGGCGACTTTGTCCGAGGATGGAGAGTTCTCAACTCACTCACCTAACGACTTGAAAATTGTTGACTTGGATTTCAAGCTGGAGTGCTTAGATCTCAAGCATGATATGGCTCATCACACAGCTTTCTCTTTCGATCCGTTTCCCTTCACAGCCAACCAGCCAACCGATGCTGGAAAGCAACGGTTTTTTTTTTTACAGAATGCTAAATGTTTGGTTGCCGATTTTTTTGGATACGGGACGGCAAATAGAATCTCTCTCTCTTTCTTTTTCTTTTTCTTTTTCTTTTTTCGGTGAAATTAGCTTTCGATCGGGCCATTCCGACGGATCTTTCGCTAGTTTCGCCCCGTATTTCCTTGAACCAAACGACAATGCAAATCCAAGCAAGACGAAGTAGTTAACTCGTGCTATCAAGCATGACCTTGGGAGATAATTGTCCAAAAAAAAAAAAACTCTAAATCCATTGTATCGCAACCAATTCAGTTCTAAACCGTTCAATTATGTCTGCTTTTTTTTGTGTGTGTGTGTGTGTCAAAAACAAAATTTTATTTCATTCACTTTCTCGGGTTACAAGAGAGAAATATCTAAATTTAAACAAAAATAAATCCTAAACATTTAAAACAAAATAAGCTCCAGATAAGAAGAGATATCATCAGAACAAGGTTATGAGTTACAAGCTCAAAGACCGCATTTATGACTTCTTCACACCAGTATCGGGAGCCAATCACCAAATTCGTCTTCATCAATGAGCACATCCCAATAACTTCTTCCGTTGTTACGACTTTGTCTTTTGGCGGTGTGTGCCTAAGTTTGGCGTCTCTAATACCATTACTGAGCAGAGCTAAAAAGTCGAACGAGCACAGATTTGATAATTGTGAGAGCGAAACCTTTACAAAATTCATCTAATTTCCTTCAAAACTGGACTTATTCACTAATGAAATCAAAGGAGAGCGAAATCCCAAAAACATACACAGAGACACCCCAGATCTAAAGCAAATTGAGATATAAATCTTCTAAAGAGTGAGATAGAAAAACTTTCAGATTTAGACTAAATCGAAAAAGAAAAGCTCACAAACCGGAGGAAAGCAAGAAAAGAAAATAGAAAATCAAAACAACTTAAGAAAAGGGGGAGGGGAGGGAGAGACCGAGCTCAAACACTCCTCTCCATAAAGGCTGAAGAAGAAAGAGTGTGAAGGAGAGGAAAAGAGCAGAGGAAAAAAAAACGCCGATTGTTCCGAATCATTCAATTGTTGTTTAGTTCTAAATATTTTGACAAATTGCTAATTTAATCTCAAACCTTTCATTCACATGAATTTAGTCTTAAATAATGTCAATCTATTCTTAAGTCATTGGATGACTTACCACTTTAGTCATTCAACCAATTTTGATTAGAAATCATGGACGTTGGCCAGCCACTGACCATTCGGCATGATATGGACTACACTAAAATGGGCAAATGTTACTTTTGTTTTATTAAATTTTTTCAATTTTTTTTACTTTGTTTTCTTTTTCTTTCCCTTTAGCTTGTTGCTACTCGACCATGGCCGGTGATAGGCTATAGGCGAGGGCCCTCATCGGATTTGGCGCAAGTCGCCCTCAGAGGATTTGGCGAGGGTTCAACCATCGTGGCCTGGGCGAGGGATGCCCTTGCGGACTCTAGCAAGGACGGTCCTTGCTTATGGTCGATTGTTGGCCACATGCCAAATTGGAAAGAAAGGGAAAAAAGGAAGGAAAAAAAATTTAAAAAATGTAAAATTGTTCACATTAGCATTGGCCACGCCATTTAGGATGACTAAAGTCCACATTAGCGATTTCTTGCCAAAATTGATATGAAAAACTAAATTGACAAGTAGTTAAAATGTTTAAGATTAAATTGACAAATCTTTAAAAGATTTAGGGACTAAATAGACATAAACGAAGTGATTTACGACTAAATTGATAAGTTGTCAAAAAGTCTATAGCTAAATTTACAAAATTGAAAGGTTTATAATAGAATTGGTCGTCATACAATAGGTTTGGGATTTGTTGGACAATTTTCCTTTATGCCCGTCTCTACAAAAGCTTCCATGGTGCATGCTATACGTGATTTTCCCAACTCTGATGTAATTAATTTTACACTCCCGCTTCGGTCTAAAAACACCTTAACCTAACTCTTAAGATGATCGCTTCTGTCTTACTCTTGAGCAGATCGACGAGATAGTGTTACATGCTCAACTTAGCCCCTGGCGCAAATAGCCGGCCATACCCGAAAGGGGACGTTTGCGGACGCGTGAAACACCATGCGCTATAGAATTACAAGGCAGTGAGTGAACATAAGCGGTGCTGAGATTGATAAACGTTTCTTCGAGGGCCGTTGTTAGCTCGACCTTATAAGTTCTTCCTCTAAACTCACAGGATCCCGAGAAACGGCTAATTAAACCTGGATGACTATTGACTATTTCGATATTTCTCGCAAACTGTGCAAGTCAAAGAGCAAACCTTAAATGCCACAAGGAGTCTCGTACAAACACAATCACGCCCCGTAGAGCCTCTGCTGGGATTTCGGCATCAAGGGACATAAAGACTGGTCGTTGCAGAAAAGCCTGTGGGAGAGGGGTACATGGTGGTTGGAGAAGGGAAGTCTTGGACAAAGCTTAGCTTCAAGGCAATGGAGACTTTGCAACCAACGCTTTGGACCATGTGTGCGTTCGGGGGCGTTGTGGACATTAGGTGAGATCAGCTTTGAGGTTTGAAAAGCTGTGTCCTACTTTCTCTCATTTAAAAGAACCCTTTTTCCCTCCATTCATCACCACCACCACCACCACCACCTTGAGCCGAGTCCCGCGTCGTCTCACCTCCGCCATCCTCCTCCTCCTCCTTCCATGGAAGCCAACGCCGGACTTGTTGCCGGCTCTCACAACCGCAACGAGCTTGTTGTCATTCATGGCCATGAAGAGGTGAATATCTGTAACTAGGATAAAAAAGAAACTGGGGCCATAACAAGAAAGAAGGAAACAGCTTTTGACGTTTGATGACATTCTGTGTGTGACAAAGGTCATGGTTACCTTCTTTTGTTATCTTTTGTTCGTTTCTTCTGGTGCAGCCAAAGTCTCTGAAGAACTTGGATGGGCAAGTGTGTGAGATATGCGGGGACGAGGTTGGGCTCACGGTTGATGGAGATCTGTTCGTCGCGTGCAACGAGTGCGGATTTCCGGTTTGTCGGCCTTGCTACGAGTATGAGAGGAGAGAAGGGAGCCAATTGTGCCCGCAGTGCAAGACTCGATACAAGCGTCTCAAAGGTAACGAAAACAACCGGTTAATGCAGCGTAAAAATATGCACGTAGCAGATGAACTACACATTAAGATAAATCATTCATGGCTAACCAAAACTCGCACGGCGTGACGATAGAAAACAGAAAGGGAACCAAAGTTCATGCATTTGTTATTTGCAACATTATTCTTAGTTCAGATTACACAGGAGATCTGATCATGAGAAGCTAGCTACTTTAGCATGCATCTGCCATGCGGATGGCAATGTTAGAAGCAATGATTGTTAACTTGAAGATAATAAGATGGTCTGTGAACGAGTAATTTCATGCTGTATGGTTTAAAAATGTCAAAGGGAGCCCGAGAGTGGAGGGCGATGAAGATGAAGAGGACATTGACGATATCGAGCACGAATTCAACGTCGAAGACGAGCAGAACAAGCACAAATACCTGGCAGAAGCTATGCTGCATGGGAAGATGAGCTACGGACGAGGTCCTGACGACGATGATAACGCTCAATTTCCAGCGGTTATAGCTGGCGTCAGATCCCGACCTGTGAGCAAAATTCTCTCCTTAATTTCAACGAAACTGATTTTTCCTTAGTACATTTCACGTATTTCACTTCCAGTCTCTTCTTTCCATTCAAGTTTGACAATGTTAAGGCATGCATTCGTGCAGGTAAGTGGCGAGTTGCCAATGTCATCTTATGGTCACGGAGAGATGCCTTCTTCCCTTCACAAACGAGTTCATCCCTATCCAATGTCTGAACCCGGTAACTATCAACCTACCAAAATTTATTCCAAGTTAACCGTCACCAGAAAACTTCTGCGACCTTTGATCACGAATCATGCACTCTTCAGCTAGAAGTTCCTCTGAAAAAACTCTCTGCAAAGATGATCATCCATGACCTTTTACATTGCATTGATCTCGTTGAAGCAGGAAGTGAAAGATGGGATGAAAAGAAAGAGGGAGGGTGGAAAGAAAGAATGGACGACTGGAAGCTGCAGCAAGGCAACCTTGGCCCCGAACCTGACGACATCAATGACCCGGACATGGCTATGTACGTATCTACTGATCGACAGCTAGAGGAAAAAAAGGCGCTAATCTAATATATGTGGTAAAACTGATAACGAATGCAGGATTGATGAGGCAAGGCAGCCACTCTCTAGGAAAGTTCCGATTGCATCGAGCAAGATCAACCCATATAGGATGGTGATAGTCGCTCGGCTTGTCATATTGGCTTTCTTCCTCCGTTACAGGATTTTGAACCCGGTACACGATGCATTTGGTCTTTGGTTAACATCCATCATTTGTGAGATATGGTTCGCTTTCTCATGGATCCTGGATCAGTTCCCCAAATGGTTCCCTATCGATCGTGAGACCTATCTTGATCGCCTCTCTCTAAGGTAGTCACCAACTGAAAATCTACCCTTCTGAAAAGGATAAGCATTCTAGAGTCAAAGGCGGATCTATTGTATTCATCAGGAGGTTTTTATTCTCATGAAGAAACTAAAAGATCAACAAGAGGTAGCTTTCGCTAAATGGTGCAAAGGCAATTACTGCAAAAAAAAAAAAAAAAACAAACAAAAAAACAAAAACAAAACAAAAACAAAAATGCACGAACTACTTCTCAGTGATCAATAATACGATTTTACAAGCTGTTTTGCTCGTACGCTCTACCATTTTATACACAATGTCCTTATTTTCATATCTTCCAAGAAGCAGACAGAAGGTTGTGTCACCTAAAAAGAAAGCTTATCATCCAACTTCATCTTCCTACAGCTCGATAACAATTCGAGGCCCTAAAGTTTAATTGCTAGAATTCTATTGTACCTTTTCCTAGGAGTAAAGTTGCTTTGCATATGCTGCAGATACGAAAGGGAAGGTGAACCTAATATGCTTTCGCCAGTAGATATCTTTGTCAGTACAGTGGATCCTATGAAAGAGCCCCCACTTGTGACAGCAAACACAGTCC
Source organism: Rhodomyrtus tomentosa (assembly GCA_028455895.1). Classification (NCBI taxonomy): domain Eukaryota; kingdom Viridiplantae; phylum Streptophyta; class Magnoliopsida; order Myrtales; family Myrtaceae; genus Rhodomyrtus; species Rhodomyrtus tomentosa. The sequence continues at coordinate 43,706,160 of JAPCWY010000004.1, forward strand.
TGTCTATATTGGCTATGGACTATCCAGTCGATAAGATTTCCTGCTATGTTTCTGATGACGGAGCTTCGATGCTTACCTTTGAATCTTTGTCTGAAACTGCCGAATTTGCTCGAAAATGGGTACCCTTCTGCAAAAAGTTCTCTATAGAGCCCAGAGCCCCTGAAATGTACTTCACTTTGAAGATTGATTATCTCAAAGACAAAGTCCAGCCAACGTTCGTCAAAGAGCGGCGAGCAATGAAGGTTTCTAGAAAGCTGTTCAGCTTAATAGATAAAGTGAGTTTCTACCACCGGCAACATAGATCTAATTATGCTTCTCAAATGGCAGAGGGAATATGAAGAATTCAAAGTGCGGATCAATGCGTTGGTTGCTAAAGCTTCAAAGGTACCTCCAGAGGGATGGATCATGCAAGACGGGACGCCATGGCCAGGAAACAACACAAAGGATCATCCAGGTATGATTCAAGTTTTTCTTGGACACAGTGGAGGTCTTGATGCAGACGGAAATGAGCTCCCTCGCCTTGTTTATGTATCTCGTGAGAAGAGGCCTGGCTTCCAACATCACAAGAAAGCTGGTGCCATGAATGCCTTGGTAAAATATTTCTACTTTTACTTCCAACTTGAATCAGCCTTTTCCTTTGCCTGAATGACTAACAACTCATGCTTTAATGCCCACTACTCCTAAGGTTCGTGTCTCTGGTGTGCTTACAAACGCTCCTTTCATGCTGAACTTGGATTGTGACCACTACATAAACAACAGCAAGGCTACACGAGAGGCCATGTGCTTCTTGATGGACCCTCAGATAGGAAGAAAGGTTTGCTATGTCCAATTCCCTCAAAGATTTGATGGCATTGATACACATGACCGATACGCCAACAGGAATACTGTTTTCTTTGATGTAAGTCTTTCTAGAGAGTGATCATGGAAAAATTTTATTTGCTACCACTGCTTCAGTAAGAAATAAATCGGGCTCACTTTCCTTGTTTCTGCAGATCAACATGAAAGGTCTAGATGGAATCCAGGGCCCAGTATACGTGGGCACTGGATGTGTCTTCCGGAGACAAGCACTGTATGGCTATGAACCCCCAAAGGGTCCTAAGCGTCCTAAGATGGTCAGCTGCGATTGCTGCCCATGCTTTGGCCGCCGCAAAAAGCTCCCAAAGTATTCTAAGCATAGTGCCAATGGGGATGCTGCAAATCTGCAAGGTCTTTCAAAATATTTTTTGTACAATAGCTACACTCTAGATGCTAATATCTGCTTGTGATCTGCTCCTTCACCTAACCAGAGTCCATCTTCACCTCTTAATTAGGAATGGATGATGACAAGGAGCTATTGATGTCCCAGATGAATTTTGAGAAGAAGTTTGGGCAGTCGGCAATATTTGTTACTTCAACTTTGATGGATCAGGGTGGTGTACCCCCTTCTTCAAGTCCAGCAGCCCTGCTGAAAGAAGCCATCCATGTTATCAGTTGCGGGTACGAAGATAAAACTGAATGGGGCACTGAGGTAATGTTAATATCCAGGAAAGTAAAATCACTCTCCTTGTCTTCTAAAGAGGCACCAATTTAGGAGTTACCAACCAAGGACTGGAGAAAATCTGACAAATATAAACTTCGCTAATATGTTGCTTATAATATAATTGATATGATTTTGCTGCATTTATTAGATATTTTCTAGTATGCCTGTATAAGCTATAATAGCTCTACAAACAGATGCATATTTGGATAATGGTTGTCTTTTCAATCCTGAAAAACATAGTAGATACCTTGGCATCAGGCATTTACGATTACCGACGTGGAAACTGACGCACTATGAAATTTTTGCTCGCAGTTAGGCTGGATTTATGGTTCTATAACAGAGGATATCCTAACGGGCTTCAAGATGCATTGCCGTGGTTGGAGATCCATATATTGTGTGCCAAAGAGGCCAGCATTCAAGGGATCTGCTCCAATCAATCTCTCCGATCGGCTCAATCAAGTGCTTCGTTGGGCACTTGGCTCTGTTGAGATCTTTTTTAGCCGTCATAGTCCAGTCTGGTATGGGTACAAAGTGGGTAAGCTTAAGTGGCTTGAACGTTTTGCATATGTCAACACAACCATCTATCCCTTCACCTCTTTACCACTCCTTGCCTACTGTACTCTTCCGGCCATTTGCTTGCTCACCGACAAGTTCATCATGCCACCAGTAAGTCAACAAAAACATAAGGACAAGCTGATTTATGCGAATTGAATTTGTCAGATATTTTGCTTATCTTCTCAACTTACTTCTGCACTTTACAGATTAGCACTTTTGCCAGTCTTTTCTTCATTGCTCTTTTCATCTCAATCTTTGCGACGGGCATTCTTGAATTGAGGTGGAGTGGAGTGAGCATTGAGGAATGGTGGAGAAATGAGCAATTCTGGGTCATCGGTGGTGTGTCAGCTCACTTGTTTGCTGTTGTACAAGGTCTCCTGAAGATATTGGCTGGAATAGACACTAATTTCACAGTGACATCTAAGGCAACCGATGACGAAGAGTTTGGAGAACTGTACGCATTCAAATGGACGACCTTGTTAATCCCTCCAACTACTATATTGATCATCAATCTTGTTGGAGTAGTTGCCGGAATCTCTGATGCTATTAATAATGGGTACCAAGCATGGGGACCTCTGTTTGGCAAATTGTTCTTCGCCTTCTGGGTGATTGTCCATCTCTACCCCTTCCTGAAAGGGCTGATGGGGCGACAGAACCGAACACCAACAATAGTGGTCATATGGTCGATACTACTGGCTTCCATATTCTCCTTGCTTTGGGTCAGAATCGATCCATTTGTGCTAAAGACCAAGGGACCTGATACCAAGCAATGTGGAATCAATTGCTAAATCTAAAATATCCTGCTTCAATATGCGCATCTCCTCAAGTACGAGTGTTTCGTCCAGATAACTTAGTGTATATCATAAGAACAGAAGTGCTTGAGATTGAATAAAGATAGAGTGCAAATTTTTGTGTAGCAGAAAGCCAGAAATGCCCATTTTTTGTAAGTGACTGAAACGTTCTCTGATAAGATTGGACAAATCCTAAATGGATCATACTAGGCTATAAGTGTTTTCTTCCAGGAAATTTAGTACTTACAATCTCCACTTTCATGGTAAATAATCACTCCTACCAGTTGATTTCTTCAAAGGAGTTCTCATCTCATATTCATGATAATTTACGTGATCATGCAAGAATTGCATCTGATACATCAAAAGCAAAGAGAAATGGCGAGACAAATAAGCCTTCCTTGATCCTCACAGTTATGGGTGCCCGAATTGATCGGAAGTCGGGAAAAGAAGCATGATGCATCTCAATAACTACTAACTGTAGCCATAAGCACTTGTTTCTCCTCACATTAGGTGAGATATATTTCTTGGACAAAGCTTAACTTCGAGGCAATGTGGACTTTGCAACCAAAACTAGTGCCATGTGGGTTTGTGTGTACACACATTAGGTGAGCTCAGCTTTGAGGTGTGAAATGCTATTTCCTACCTTTTCTCCATTTAAAAGAACCTTTCTCCTTCCATCATCACCACCTTGAGCTCAGCCCATTCTCACACCACCGCTACCAACCAGCGGCATCCTTACTTATTCCATGGAAGCTAGCGCCGGACTTGTGGCCGGTTCTCACAACCCCGACGAGGTCGTCATCATTCTTGGCCATGAAGAGGTGAATATACAGAAAAAAGAATGACAAAACTTCGACAATAAAGAAAAGAGACAAGTCAGATATTTGGCGATATATTTGGTGATGTTCTTGTATGTTAGAGTAATGGTTATCTTTCTCTCTCTCATGGGTGCAGCCAAAGCCTTCGAACTTGAAGAAATTGGATGGGCAAGTGTGTGAGATATGCGGGGACGAAGTCGGACTCACGGTTGATGGAGATTTGTTTGTGGCATGCAATGAGTGTGGATTTCCGGTGTGTAGGCCTTGCTATGAGTATGAGAGGAGAGAAGGGAGCCAATTGTGCCCTCAGTGCAAGACTCGATACCGGCGTCTCAAAGGTAGCAAAAAGCCAGTTAATTCAATGGCAATATGTACGTTCAGATGAACTAATGCAAAGTCATGTAGCTAATAACAGATTTGAATTCACAAAACAGAACTACAGAAACACAATGTAAATAAAAGTTGACATATATGTTGTCCGCAATGTTCTTCTCGGTGCACATTATATGGGACTTTGCATATAATCATGAGAAGCATAGGCAAGAGCAAGATATACACTATTTAACCATGATTTTGAAGTGCGATTGCAATATCAGGAGTAGTAATATTTACTTGTAGATGACAAGATGATTATGAATGACTGATAACACGTTTTATGATTTAAAACTGTCAAAGGGAGCCCAAGAGTGGAAGGCGATGAAGATGAAGAGGATATCGACGATATCGAGCACGAATTCAGCATTGAAGTTGAACATAACCAGCATAAACACCTTGCAGAAGCTATACTTCACGGGAAGATGAGCTATGGAGGAGGACCTGATCATGATAACAATTCTCATTTCCCACCAGTTATAGCTGGTGTCAGATCCCAACCGGTGCGCACAACTTTCTCGTTAATTTTCAACAGAACACCTTTTCTAATTGCATCTCATATATTTAGCTTCAAGTCTCTCCTTTCGGGTTCAAGTTTATCTGTCTTTAAGCATGCATTCGTGCAGGTAAATGGGGAGTTCCCAATATCATCTTATGGCCATGGAGGGCAGATGATGCCTTCTTCCCTTCATAAACGAGTTCATCCAGATCCAATTTCTGAGCCTGGTAACTATGAATACATCGCCCTCTATTCCATGTTAACACCATCACTGAAAACCTCCATGACCTTTCACAGTGAATCCCGCTCCAGCAAAAACTTCTTTCTAAAAAGTTCTCTGCCAAGAATATCTTCCATGACCTTGTACTACATTGCCATGATCTTGTCCCAAGCAGGAAGTGAAAGATGGGATGAAAAGAACGAGGGAGGGTGGAAAAAAAGGATGGATGACTGGAAACTGCAGCAAGGCAACCTAGGCCCAGATGACGTCAATGACCCGGACACAGCAATGTATGTCTTCTACTGAGCGACTGCAGAATGGCAAATGATTAAAGCGAACAGATTTCCAGGACTAACATTTTATATTCCATGAAACCGGCTGAATTTAATGCAGGATAGATGAGGCTAGGCAGCCACTTTCCAGGAAAGTTCCTTCTGCACCTAGCAAGATCAACCCTTATCGGATGCTAATAGTCATTCGACTTGCCGTATTGACTTTATTGCTGCGGTACAGAATTATGAATCCAGTGCACGATGCAATTGGTCTCTGGCTAACATCAATACTCTGTGAGATATGGTTCACTTTATCATGGATTCTGGATCAGTTCCCGAAATGGTTCCCCATTGATCGTGAGACCTATCTCGATCGCCTTTCTCTCAGGTAGGCAAAAGCCAAAAAATTCCTCTTCTTGGAAGAGACGAGGAAAAAAGTCCTAGACTCAGTTACATTCATAATATTGTAGACACGTGAAATAGCCAAATCCTGGACATAACAACTCACAAGAGGTAACCTTTACTAAAAGGTTTTTACAAAGGCACCACTGTGAGATAAGAAACAAAAGCTAAATCTCAGTGATCAATAATATGATTTATTTCCTGTACACCGTACATTGTATCGCTTAAAGCAAATGATCTCATATGTCTAAGAAGCAGACAGAAGAATGTCATTTGGGAAAAAGTAAGCATGTTGAAATGTATATTGCGGGATTGATCCTTGAAAGCAGCCTTTCTACCCAACTTTATCCTCCTTGCGCTTCATCTCATGATTCAAGGCACTAAGCTTAACTGCCAGGATCATAGAAATTAGATGTATCTTTTCCTTGCAGTATAATTGTTTTGCATATGCTGCAGATATGAAAGGGAAGGTGAACCTAATATGCTTTCCCCAGTGGATATCTTTGTGACTACAGTAGATCCTATGAAGGAGCCCCCACTTGTGACTGCAAACACAACTCTATCAATATTGGCTATGGACTATCCAGTGGATAAGATCTCCTGCTACGTTCACGATGATGGAGCTTCCATGCTTACCTTTGAATCATTGTCCGAAACTGCCAAGTTTGCTCGAAAATGGGTACCCTTTTGCAAAAAGTTCTCCATAGAGCCTCGAGCCCCAGAAATGTACTTCACTTTGAAGATTGATTATCTCAAAGACAAAGTACAGCCAACCTTTGTCAAAGAGCGGCGAGCAATGAAGGTTTTAGATAGCTTCAGACAGACAGATAAATCTTACCATTGCAATCGAGTTCTAAACTGTGCTATTCATTTGGCAGAGGGAATATGAAGAATTCAAAGTGCGGATCAATGCCCTGGTTGCTAAAGCTTCAGTTGTACCTCCAGAGGGATGGGTAATGCAAGATGGCACATCATGGCCAGGCAACAACACAAAGGATCGTCCAGGTATGATTCAAGTCTTCCTTGGACACAGCGGAGATCTTGATGCAGAAGGAAATGAGCTCCCTCACCTTGTTTATGTGTCTCGTGAGAAGAGGCCTGGCTTCCAACATCACAAGAAAGCTGGTGCCATGAATGCCTTAGTAAATGATCTCAACTTCTACTCCAAATTGAATCAGCCTTTTCTTAGTCTGGCTTCCTCATAATTCATGATTTAATGCCTCCAATTCCTAAGGTTCGTGTCTCCGGCGTGCTTACAAATGCTCCTTTCATGCTGAACTTGGATTGCGACCACTACGTAAATAACAGCAAAGCTGTACGCGAGGCAATGTGCTTCTTGATGGACCCCAAGATAGGAGCGAAGGTTTGCTATGTCCAATTCCCTCAAAGATTTGATGGCATTGATAGGCATGACCGCTATGCCAACAGAAACACAGTTTTCTTTGATGTAAGCCCTTCTTGACAGTGATCAGAAAATGCGCATATATGAGACCGTTTCTTCAATAAGAAAATGAATCAGGTTTGCATTCATTATTTCTGCAGATCAACATGAAAGGTCTAGATGGAATCCAGGGCCCAGTTTACGTGGGCACTGGATGTGTCTTCCGTAGAAAAGCATTATATGGCTACGAACCCCCAATGGGTCCTAAGCGTCCTAAGATGGTAAGCTGCGATTGCTGCCCATGCTTTGGCCACCTAAAAAAACTCCCAAAGTATTCTAAGGATGGTGCCAATCGGGAAGCTGCAAATCCTCAAGGTGTTCAAACTGTTTCCTTTTTACCAGCACATACAGCACCTGCATGCTAATATCCTTCCATCTTTGCTTGTAATTTCCTCCATCACTAAACTAGAACCCTTCTTCACCTCTTGATTAGGAGTGGATGATGACAAGGAGCTATTGAAGTCCCAGACAAATTTTGAAAAATTTGGGCAGTCAGCAATATTCGCAACTTCAACTTTGATGGACCAGGGTGGCGTACCCCCTTCTTCAAGTCCAGCAGCCCTGCTGAAAGAAGCCATCCATGTTATCGGTTGTGGGTATGAAGATAAAACTGAATGGGGCACCGAGGTAATATCAATTTCTAGGAAATTAAAACCATTCTCGTCAGTCTTTATGAGGGCACCAACTTAGCCGTTACCAAAATAGCAGAGCATCTCCACTGATATAATACAGAGCTTTTCAACCTTGTTGCAATATAAAATTTTATGAATTCGCTGCATATCTCAGTTATTTCTCCAATTGGTGATATGCCAATTGTCCTAAGCTGTCATAGCTCTAAAAACAAATGCATTTTCAAAAGCTATGTTGATACCTTGGCAACAAATCCTTACTGAAACTTGATGACTCTGAAATTTCTGCTTGCAGCTGGGCTGGATTTACGGTTCTATTACAGAGGATATCCTAACAGGCTTCAAGATGCATTGCCGTGGTTGGAGGTCCATATATTGTATGCCAAAGAGACCAGCATTCAAGGGATCCGCTCCAATCAATCTTTCAGATCGACTCAGTCAAGTACTTCGTTGGGCACATGGCTCTGTTGAGATATTTTTAAGCCGACATTGTCCAGTCTGGTATGGTTACAAAGGAGGGAAGCTTAAGTGGCTTCAACGGTTTGCATATGTTCACACAACTATCTATCCTTTCACCTCGTTACCGCTCGTTGCGTACTGTACTTTACCAGCCATTTGCTTTCTCACAGACAAGTTCATCATGCCACCTGTGAGTACACAAAGACATATAAATATGTAGCAATCTGTATGAGTTGAACTTGTTGGATAATTTAGCTTACCTTCACAACCTTTGCACTTTACAGATTAGCACTTTTGCCAGTCTATTCTTCATTGGTCTTTTTATCTCGATCTTTGCGACGACCATTCTTGAATCAAGGTGGAGTGGAGTGAGCATTGAGGAATGGTGGAGAAATGAGCAATTCTCGATCATTGGTGGTGTGTCAGCTCACCTGTTTGCTGTTGTACTGGGTCTCCTGAAGATTTTGGCAGGAGTAGACACTGATTTCACAGTGACATCTAAAGCAGCCCATGGTGAAGAGTTTGGAGACCTGTACACAATCAAATGGACGACCTTGTTAATCCCTCCCACCACAATATTGATTATCAACCTAGTCGGAATAGTCGCTGGAATCACTGATGCCATTAACAGTGGGAACCAAGCAATGGGACTGCTGTTTGGTAAATTATTCTTTGCCTTCTGGGTGATTGCCCATCTCTATCCCTTCCTCAAAGGACTGATGGGGCGACAGAACCGAACACCAACCATAGTGGTAATATGGTCAATACTGCTGGCTTCTATATTCTCCTTGCTGTGGGTCAGAATTGATCCCTTTGTGTTAAAGACCAAGGGACCTGATACTAAGCAATGTGGAAACAATTGTTAAATCTCAAAATTCCTGCTTCATTATGCGCATCTCCTGAAGTACAAGGACTTTTCGTCCAGATAAATGTAGTGTACAAATCCACAGCACAGAAGTGCTAAGATTGAATAAAGATAAGAGTGTTTATTTTGTGAAGTACAAAGCAAAAATTTCCATTTTTGTAAGTGAATGAAGGTCTTGTTATAAGAACAAACTTTTCGAGGTAGCAAAATTATTCATTGTTATAATTGCTCAGACTGGAGAAATCCTCAGTGGGTTGTACTAGGCTGCATGGTTTGGTTCTAGGAAATTCCGTATTTGCAATCTCTGATTCCATAGTAAATGATAAACCTAACAGTTCATTTTCCTAAAGGAGTTCACATCACATTGAAAATAATGTATTTGCAAGGTTACCTTCAGGTGCCTGAGTCTAAAATTGATTGTTTTAAGTGAAAGTAGAAAAAGAACACAACTAACAGAGAGATATTATTCAAGAAAAGCATCTGATATACATCAAAAGCAAAGAGAAAAGGTGAGACAAATAAGTAACATTTCACATAAAAAACATTATCAGTGCACAAATTAATCGGAAGTCGGGAAAAGAACCATGTTACATCTTGATACGGTGATACCTAATAAATGAAGCCACAAGCACTGGCTTCTGCTCCCCACCACGAACCACTCCCATTCCCATCCCCACACTGCACCAAGTGAAAACGAAGCGTATCATAAGCAGCTCCTGCTGCAGGAGATAAAATACATCCATATAACAAGGCAAGGAAGCCATATATTTGACAGCCTAAGGTTCAATAAGAGACAAAGATTTGAGAATTACAGCTATACAAGCCAAAGGCAAATGAAACTGCACAAAATGATAAGAACGCTTACGGTATACAAGGGCGAAAAGAATGGTTCACTGTGCAACTATTTATTAATTGGTTATGATGTAATAGGTAAAAAGAGGAACAAATTGGTCGTGATAGACCAGAACAAGGGAGTTGTGTCTGCTCTGCAGCATATGTTTCAATATACATTTCAGCCTGTTTGTATGTCATGTAAATTTAAGCAATGAGGCGGCACAGTATATGTCGTTACTGGATGGGTTGACAGAATGAAAGGTAGAATGCAGCTGCAATGTCAAGCAAAACGAGCAGCAAGAGGACTTTTTCCTTTTCACCAATAGTCTCCGCAAGAACAGATGCCATCCTTGAAATGATGGAAACGATTGGCATCTCTAACAACAATGTCTCTCCTAGTTATCTTCGATATGAATTTAGTAGCAGTGTGGCAGTCTGGACAAACCCGAAGGTTCTTGATGATCCTGATCTCACTTCCAGGCTCAGTAGAAAAAAGGCCAAAAGCAATAGCGAGTTTCTCACTATGAACGTTCACCAATAGCTCCTTCTCTTCATCTTCCACATCGTGCAAAGCAGTGACGGTCTCTGCCTGAAATCCAGCCTCCCTAATCTTCCCCATTAAATGTTCCAGTTCTGCATAGATCGCTTTGGTTTGAGGATGAGACCGGTCACCTGAGGTAAAGACATGTGGTAACCCACCAACTTCTATCAAAGTGCAGCCAGGAGTTTTTGCCAAGCTCCTGCGTCGAACTACTTGTCGTACAGAAGCCGCTAGCAGATAGTTCTTGTCAACAGAGAATATATTTGAGAGTAAGACATAATATCCAACATTTTCAGGGTCCAACTCAAATAGCCTTTTAGAGGCCAGATGTGCTAGTCTTGTTTCCTTGTGAATCACGCAGGCTCCTAGCAGTGCACCCCAGATAGCAGGCCCTGGCTCCACCGGCATTCTCTCTATAAACTCCACGGCCTTTTCTAGCTTTCCAGCTCGACCGAAAATGTCAACCATGCAGGCATAATGTTCAGCTAAGGGCTCAAAGCCGTGATCATGTACCATGGAATGGAAAATCCTATCTCCTTCTGTCACCAAGCCAGCATGACTGCAAGCATACAAGACAGAAAGGAACGTAACTCCAGATGGTGGAACCCCAGATTGCATCATCTTGGTGAAGAGATCCAGGGCTTCTTTTCCATGTCCATGAAGACCATATCCGCAAATCATAGAGTTCCAAGTGACCACATTCTTCTCCTGCATCGAGTCAAATATTCTACGTGCCTCCACAATGCTCCCACACTTTGCATACATGTCTATCAGAGCAGTCATAACATAAATGTTGGAATGGAATCCCTCTCGCTTAACTAGCTCGTGCACCCATTTCCCTAGACTTAGACCTCCTAGTTGGGCACACGCAGAGAGAATGCTAGTCACTGTGACTGGATTGGGTTGGACCTTGAATGTCTGCATATTTTGGAAAAGAAGAATAGCTGCATCCGTTAACCCATTCTGGGTATAACCTGAAATCATGGCATTCCAGGATGCTAAGCTTTTCTCAGTAGATTCATCAAAAACTTGCCGTGCAAGTTCAATTTCATTCAACCTACTATACACAGTGGTCAACGCAGTTGAAATGGCGGGAACTGAAACAACACCAGATTTTACACAAAAACAATGAACACAGAGCGTCAGGTCCAAATGACCAAAGGGAAAGAACACAGGAATCAATCCCACAATTGTGCTCGAATTTGCTCTCTCCCCAAATGCAAGCAATTCCTTGAATAACCTCAGGGAAGATTCAGTTTTGTTATTGCACGTGTACCCAGAAATCATCGCATTATAAGATACCAAATCCAGCCCGTCAATCTGGTCGAACAACGAACGAGCTGTCTCAGTATCCCCACATTTGGAATAAAATGATATTAGTCCTGTAAGTATATGCACATGAGAATGCAGACCCAGTTTCATAGCAAGAGATTGAATCCCCATACCTAACCTCAATCGCTGCAACTCCCCTGCAGCTGGAAGTACAGCTGCAAGAGATGTCGAATCCAATCGGATCTCTGCAGCAGCAACCATATCCTTAAATACCAAAACCGAATCCTCAAAACAACAGATCTTCACCAAGCCAGAGATCATGGTGTTCCACAACACAGTGTCCCTCTCAGGCATCCCATCAAACAGCTTCTTTGCAAACTCCACTTTTGAGAACTTCAAGTAAAGATCCACCAAAGTGGACCCAATAAACAAATCCGATCCGAACCCATCAACGATAGCTTGCGAATGCAGCACAGTTCCAACCTTTTCGTCAGGAAAACCCGAAGAAGCCGAAATAGCAAAGAAATAAGTGAAGTTATCGGGCCGCAGGTCGGTGTTCTTCCTCAAATGGGTGAACAGAGAAATGGACGACCGAGGCGAGTTGTTATTGGAATAGCCCTTGATGACGACGTTGAAGAGGAAAAGGTCGGGCTTTGGGACTGAAAGAAAGAGGTCGCGCGCGCAGTTGATGGCCTTGAGGTCGCAGAGCTTGTGGGTGAGCCTGGTGACGGTGGAGATGTCGTTCTTGTAGCCGTTGACGACGATCTGGGCGTGGGCTTGGGCTAGGTGAGAGAGCGTTGTGGATTCATTGAGAAGCGACAGGAAGAAGTTGCGATTGCGCTCGAGTGCAGGCAGAGGCGCGATCACGGTTCTGAAGTTCATCTGCCTGTGGGATGGCGACAGAGCTTACGCTTGGTTCTTAGTTCTCGCCGTCGTTAGTGCACTCTAAATGCCGTCGTTGCTTCCACTAGGAAAATTGGCGGGAGGTTGTCTATTACGCTAACTTATGACCAAACTTGTGTTTAAGGAAACCGCGAGGCAAAAGGAAAATTATCTGCGCCTAAGTGTTTTGTTAAGATATATTCCCCTTTCGCAAATTACCCATTTCTCAATGAAACAAAAAGATTTCCTCATCGTATCCTTACATAACCATTGAAAATTGTATATGGTACATATCATGATGGGATCCTCAACAACTAATCACCTCAGAAAGATAACTTGTAATCTCGAAAACTGCTATTTTGATGCTAAAGTAACTAGCTTTCCTTCTATATTTCTTGCGCTGTCCGAGATAGACTTTCGTTAAGTGCAGCCGTGCTGCAGGTGCCGAGAATGGCGTGTGCAAGCCTCTCCAAACCTCATCACTATCCACAGAGATACAAAGGTGGAATTAAAACTAACAGAAGCAAGATTCTGGTATTATTAACATGATATGGCCGTGGACGATGATCTTGAGGCCAGACAAAAATGTAACCCAAGAGTTCTGCAATACGACATGATGAGATATCAATCGTCGACAAAGTAGACCATTTACAAGCTGATTTTGGTCCACACCTGAGAGATCCCTCATGGTCACTCATCCTTCTCTTCTCAAGGTGGAAGTGATTCCACATAAGCCAGGATGCTACAATTCACCACAGCATGGTTGATGCATTGGCACAAAGCTTGACTGTAAAAGCTGATGGTCCAAACGTTTGCTGGCTATACATTGCAAAGAGCTGAATAATACTGATATATTGGGAGATCTGACTATATCATACCAACTTGCCATACGACAGATCATGGATTGTCCTCGAGCCTTAGTGCAGTCTTGGAACAGCAATCCCGAGAGACTCCGACCATGCATATTCATGGGTTCAGCGATTGATTCCTCATTTAAGTCAACTTCATCACCCAAAGGAGGCAATGGGGTTTTTTTTTTTTTTTTTTTTTTGGGGGGGGGGGGGGGGGGGGGGGGTGGTGGTTCAGGAGGCAGTGGTTGTTAAAGATACCAAAAACCAGCTGAAAGACAACAAAAGTTCATCCTAAACCCATCTGCTTCATCCACAAGGACCATCTAACAGCCTCCAAAAACTTATCATTCTTCCGAAGTGCATTGATCAAATTTATGTAGGTGACCTTATCAGGCTCTATACCTTTCTCCCTCATTTCTTTTATCAAGGCAACAGCTTCTTCAACCATTCCTGCAATCCCATATGCCTTTATCAATGTGTTATAGCTGCACAAATCAGGTCCTAGACAACAATCTTTCAGTTCTGTCAATACAGTTGCGACTTCATCAATCCATCCACGCTCTCCATAAATGTTCATCATGATATTGTACGTGTAGCGATCAGGAGAACGAGCTGAATCCTTCAGTCTCTGCAAGACTTTTCTAAAACTCTCCATCTGGCCTTCTTTCCCATAAGCATCCAGCATGCAATTGTACACTTCGAGAGAGACCGAAAAACCATCAAACTGCATTTCTTGAACAGTCGATGACATGTTCACAAAGTCCTTGTTTTGCCCATATGATGCTATGATGGTGTTGTACGTAATAGTATCAGCCAGCCCTTGCTTTCTAGCCATCAAGAACAACTTCCGCACCTTTTTGAAAAGCTTAGCTTTTCCATAAACATCAAGCATGACATTGAAGGTGACAGTATTAGGAGAAAATCCACACCGAAGCATTTCATCAAAAAGCCGGGAGAGCTCATCAACAGGCAGAGCACGAGAACAGCAGTTTATGACACAATTATACATTTCTTGATCCCAACTGATGCCACTCCTCAAAACTTTATAGTAGAGATTTTCTAATTTATCCAGCATACGACAGCGCTGGTAAATGCGGAACATGTCTCGAAACAGAAAAACGTCAGGCACAAGATTTTTCTGTTTCTCCATCATCTCAAGAACAGAGCAAGCCTCTTTTAGGGATCCAGCTTTAACGTACATTCTCACAACAATGCTGAAAGCAATAACATCTAATGGAACTCCAGAAGATTTTAGCTTCATATACAGTTCCTCAGCTTCAGTAAATTGGCCCAAGTTACTGTATGTATCGATCATCGTGCATAAGATATGCATGTTCTCCCCGCGTTCAGTTTTAGGCATACTTGTGTATATTTTGATTGCATTTTCGAAATGGCCCAACTCTTTACACGAGCAGATCAAGAGATGGTGCAGATTTTCTTCAAAAGCTGCATCTGTCCACCTTTTATCCTGCATAACCTTTATGGCATTGTCCACCAAGCCATTTTTCACATAAGCCATGACCAATGTGGAGCATGAGGCCTGGTTGACCAAAACGTGTTGGTAAATCGAATTTTTCACAAGGAGAGGCACTTTATCAATTTTTCCAGCCCTTTCATATGCTTGCAAAAGAATACCCAAGATCGACGAATATTGGCAGCCCATCTCTGCCATATCATCTAGAGTTTTGGTGGCACCATCTTCATCCCCATATTTTGCCTGCAAATTTATCAGTGTGTACAAATTGGACGAATTAGGCTTCAACCCTAACCCCCTGAGTTCTTTGCAGTACCAGGTTGCCTGTTGATAATTATTTGCTCGCCCCCATCCTTCGATCATGGACCTGTAAGTTGTCTCATCGGGTGCTAATCCAGTATCTTGTAGCCCCTGAAATATTCTTTGTGCAGCATCCATTTTGGAGACCTTTCCGTATCCGGTTATCAAAGTGTTGTGGGCAACGATATTTGGTGGCAATCCGGCTTCTCGCATGGAAACCAATGTCTTTTCAGCCTCCTCTAACTTACCTTGCTGACAATAGGCATTAAGTATTGCCAACCAATTTTCCAACTTCAAAATCACATCATCGTCTCTCAATAAGCCAATTATTTCCTCAGCTTTGTCATACAACCTCAAACGCGTATAGATCGTGATCATTGCAGCATATGCCGATTGACATTTGATTCCACAATCTCTCATCCGGCTAAATGCAAATTCCGCCTCTTCGACCTTCCAACCCTTTTGGTATAGACTCATGAGCATACCAAATGTCGCAATATTAGGCCGAACGCCATATTCCAACATCATCCTGAACCACTTACCCCCCATTTCAACTCTCCCATCTTTGCAACATGCATAAATTAGAGTGTTGAAAATCTGATAATTTAAGCCACAATCAGGATCTACACTCAGCTGGCTAATCAATTTCTCTGCCGCATCCCAATCTTCTCTCCTACCAAACACTCTGAGGACCAAATTATAAGCTCCGATATTACGTTCCAATTTCCCATTAGTTCTCATCCACTTGAAAAATTCTAAAGTCTTGCTATCACTGCATTCCTCAAGCCGTCTCAAGATCGAATTACACTCATCCATGCTCAGATCAGACGCAACATTATTTACATCTAAGCTACTATAATCCTGCACAAAATACACATCTTTTTTCCCACCATCAGACCTCCGAAAACTGGATTTCCATTTCCTATCTTGCTTGTTTCCTTTCTTTGGACCCTCAAAGTTGGGATTTTTCTCACCACCAGCAAGTAGGTTTTGCTCAAACAATCTCTCACCGACAAAATTTCCTTTCGGAGGCTCGATGTTATCAATTTCTAACTTAGGAGCAGGCCAGTGCGACAGTTCAGCATCAATACGAGAGACCGAGACCTTACTGTGCTTGAACCTACTAAAAGGACTGATTACTGAAGCTCCACTTACATGTACAAAACCGGTCATGGCGAAAACGGAGGAAGCCCGGTCAGATGACTGAACAGGGTTCCCAAAGAAAATGGCCCTTCTTGAATCCCAAGCGTCGACGGAGATGGACAACTTCAACGAGCCCATGGTTCGAAGCAGACTCCAAATGACCACCCTTCAACCCAATTTTCATTCATAAAAAACCAAGAACCGCGAAATTCGAGGATGGAGTTGAAGAGTGCAATGAACTGTTTGAGAAGAAGCACGAGCGAGTAAAATCCAATGATGAAGGGAGGGCCGTCTTTCAACGGTCCTTGTCCCCTTAAGGTTTGTGACCACTGACTACGCCAAATTTGATCCCAGCCGTTCCTGTTTCTTCCCTATCCTTTTTTGGGTAATACCTTAGGAACAAAAAGGTCATTTATCAAAATCCTCATTACGCAAATGGGGACATGCCTATCCTTTTTTGAACAGTTATGGAATTTCAGCTGTCGGACAAAAAAAATTATGACATTCAAGTTAGCACCGTATAAAATTTGTGCCACTTTTTGTAGACCTATCCCAAATCTAGCTAGGAAACATGGCATTTTCGCATGTGAAAGCATCTATTGATGATGGGAGTGACAAAAGCGTCTCCTATGCCCCTTTAAAGTATCTTTGTAATCGGATCCAAATCCTGAAATTGATAAAGATAAGATCTTGTCAGTAGTATGTGGCTCAAGATTTTTCCCGTTACTGCACATGGCCCGCTGTAGCATAATGGTTCTGAAGGTTATTACACTTTGTATTCAACTGATGCGTTGTAGAACATCAGCAGATCGCGATGTCAAGATGGAACTTTCCAATTCGAGGAGAAGAACTCGGAAGTTGTGCAGGCCGAGAGCATAGTTCATGGCAAAGAAACTGCACAGAGTATTCTCGACCTGTGGCTAGGCATGTTGGTCGAATTCCACCGAAGAACTGCATACAGTACCAGATTCAATGTGTATAGCCGGTTTCCGTTGTGATTTATCCCTTATTAGCTGTTGTTGGCTTCTGATGTGCCAGTCGTGTATGAATTATTTGGACGGAGCAAGTAATAGGTACCTTAGAAAGTCATAATGCGTGCTTAATCATGTTGCAGAAGATGGAAGAAGGCTTCCAGATGTTTTCACGCTTTAGAATGGCTTTCCACCGTGACTTAGATGTGCATTGGCCACGCCTCAAGATAGGTGAGGTGATCATATCAGAACACTTAACCTTGACTTTTCAGGAGTTGGAGGATTTGCAGATAGCTCCACTTGCTACTTATACTAGAAAATGTCACATTAGGGGTAGGCTGAAAGAGGGATTGAGTGCAATCACAGTTGTGGAGGTCGTACTAATGTGGTTCGCCATAAATATCGCTTAGCATTTAGACAGAAAACCGAACTGCAAGTGTTCATAGAATAGTTGACATCGGATTCATGTTCACAATCCAGACAGATGAATGGTTCTGGAAATTAAAATAATCAAAGGGTGTGCTAGTTGACATTGGAAAGTAGTTCTCCTTTTAACATATCTGTCCAACATGCAGTTGATCTCCTCGCCAAGAAAATTGCGGTAGGGGGTGAATAAAATGCGTTAGGAAAAAATTAGTTCAGCTATAAGAACATCTTTGTCAAGAAACAATGGAATAAGCTGATACAATTATTACACAACAGCAAACTTTTGGAGCTATGTCTCTGCTTGTCAGAAAAATCTCAGCCTTTAGAAGAAGTTGCTTCCATCTCTTGTGAGGTAGGATCAGAAAGATACTGCTTCAATCTGCTCATCTCATGAGCCACATCCATCATGCTAGGCCTTGTTGAAGGAGAGTACTGGGTGCACATGAGACCGAGCTCAATTAGCTCCACTATCACCTCGCAATATGCCTTCCTGAAGCACTCGGGCATCGGCAGTGAGCTGCACCGGGATAGCGCTTGTTGCACCATGGGATCGAGATTGTGGGGATAGTGACTTTTGACCCATTCGTGCAAGGTTGAACATTCATTAAATAGGACCTCGGTCGGGCGTACTCCTGTCAAGATCTCTAGCAGAAGAACCCCAAAACTGTAGACATCTCCTTGAGTTGAAGCCCTCTTCCCCATCCCGTATTCTGCATTTTCTCAACAGTCACATGGAAGGTCAGGCTTTTATTACTGGAGTAGGACAAATGGTCAGGTTCTGACATAGTATCATAGAAAAAACTAGTTTCATGTCGAAGAACTAGTGGAAGTGCAACAACTTATGACTTACACGTAGAAATGAAATTTCCTAACTCATTGCACAAACATGGATTGAGCACACGCAGTTGCCATCAAAGTGTGCACTATGATTAGTGATAATTCAAGTTAATTAGACTGCAAGTGCAACGTACCAGGAGCAATATAGCCGACTGAACCGCATAATAATCCATCTGTCGAACTGAATGATGCTGAATCATATGGTGGAACACTGTCGTCACCTCCTTTTACCAATCTTGCTATTCCAAAATCGGTTACCAAAGCTGTCATATCATTATCGAGAAGTATGTTGCTCGGTTTTAGATCACAGTGAACAACTCTAACAGGAGAATGATAGTGTAAATATGCAACCCCCTCGGCCACATCACTACAAATGCTGACCAACTGAAACAAATCCAGACCTTGGTTCAGCTTGTGGCTCGGGTACAGATGCCTCTCCAGGCTCCCATTTGACATCAATGGAAGAACCAAAGCCTTAAAATCCGGCCTACTGCATATGGTTATGATCCTCATCAGATTCCTGTGCCTGGTGCTCTTCAGTATTTGGCACTCTCTTTTGAAACTCGCCGAGATTTCTCCAGCAGTCTTAGAATCCAGAACCTTAACGGCAATTCTTGTGTTATCTTGGAGCACCCCTTTATAAACATGCCCGAACTGGCCCGAACCAATCAGGCTGGAAGGGTTGAATCCACCAGTAGCCTCCATGAGTTGCTGATAAGAAATTTTAGGGTATTTGTGCTCTTTGATTTCTTGCTTTTCTTCATCTGCCATGTCGCCTCCACTGAAATTTGCAAGCTTCTGTCTGATTTTGGACCTGAGCGCAAGAGGGTAACCGAATATGCAGAATATGGAAGTGACAACCAATGAAAGGAGAATCGGCACAATAATCAATTGATAATGTCGCCTCTTCTTGCAAGCTTTCATGCCCTTTATTGATCCACAGAGGCCACTGTTTCCCCGGAAAGAATCCACTGTCAGGGCCGCGAATGCACCGTCATCCGATACATTTCCTGAGAAACCGTTGAAAGAGAAGTTGAGCTGCTTCAGAGTTGGAGACACCTGGAGAGATTGTGGGATCGCTCCGACCAAACGGTTGGAAGATACGTCGAGTGATTGAAGATAAGGCAACTGCCCTATCGAAACAGGAAGGGGACCTTCCAATATGTTGACAGAAAAATTGAGGTACTCAAGTGCAATGCAGCTGCCGAGTTGCGATGGGATGGTCCCAGAGATATTGTTCGACGATAAATCAATTGCCAAGACCATGTCCATTTTACTCAGCTCCAAAGGTAAAGCACCATGCAAATAATTACTGGACAGATTCAAGTATATTTTCAAGCTCCTCATACCCGCCACTTCATCAGGAATTGTCCCGGAAAGTCTGTTGTGAGAAAGGTCGAGTATCTCCAAATTCACGCATTTCGCTAGACTCGGTGGAATCAATCCAGAGAGCTGGTTCTTGTATAGAAAGAGCCTTCTTAGTTGAGAGAGGTTGGCAAAACTATCCGGAATCGAACCGGATAGCTTGTTTCTCGACAAGTCCAATAGACCAAGGTGAGGAAGATCACCAAGAGCCGAGGGAATCTCACCAGATAACGAATTGTTCGACAAGTACACTCTTTCGAGCCTTTCCATTCGGCAAAGCTCGGTTGGAATGGTTCCGTTCAAAAAATTGCTAGACAAGTTCAGAAGAGTGAGATTATCAAGGTTTGAAATTTGTGGAGGGATCGAACCATGGATGAGATTCTCGGCTAGATGAATCTGCCCCAGATTACCAGGAAGATTGCCGATGTTAGCAGGTATCTCTCCACCGAGCTTATTGGCGGCCAACTCAAGTTCTTGCAAGTTAGATGAGTTGGCCAAAGCCGAAAAGAAAGGTCCGAGGTTAGCGTTACCGTCGTGACTCACGAAATCATTGTAGGAGAGATAAAGAAACTGCAAGTGCTGCATTTTGTGGATAATGCCAGAAGGCAACTCCCCACTCAGCATGTTCGACTCTAGATCAAGCCACTGTAGCCTCGTGGAGTTGGCCAATGCTGGAGGGACCTGACCCACAAGCACATTGGACCACAGCAAAAGATACCTCAATGCCCGAAGCTCGCACTCATCCCTCAAAGGTATTTCCCCAGTTAGAGAATTGTTAGACAGGTCCACATAATCCAAAGAAGATGACCCATTACAGAAGATTTCTTCCGGAATGTCACCAGAAAGCTTGTTGCTTCCCAAATTGAAGTACACTAATTTGCGAAGCGCACCAAGCTCTGAAGGGATTGCCCCTTCAAGGAAGTTACATGTTAGGCTCAACTGCTCGAGCTCGACAAGCGAGCCTATCTCGGCGGGTATGTGACCTTCGAAGAAGTTCTTGGACAGATCGAGGATGGTCAGCTTAGAGAGACCAGCAAGTGCAGGAGAGATGGTGCCTCTTAGTGACCTTCCACTCAGGTCGAGCTCCACTACTCCGCTCCTTGCATCGTTGCACGCGACTCCTGTCCAATTGCAGACATGGAGGTCGCTGGAATTCCAGCTCTGCAAGGCGTTTCCCGGGTCCGAGAGGACGCCGGACATGAACGACACGAGAGAGGCTCTATCGCTCGTGATTCGACCGTCGCCAGTGCGGTCTGCGGAGACAACGACACGGAAGGCAACGAATGAGAAAAGGAAACTGACATACAAGGAAAAGAATTGGAAACAACCCATCTTTGTTTTCAAGAAACTGTCTTCTCCGAACTAAAAATTTCGAAGAAGATGATCGCGGACGCGAGAGAGAAAGAGAGAGAAGGACGAGATTGTTACTGTGGTGTGAGACGCAAGTGCATCATAGTGCATGGCGCTTTGTCTTAATCAAAGAAGACACACGAGGCCTGAAGATATCGCAGTACCAGGAACCATTGTAATAAACTGTTAACCAACAATTTATGGGATGAGTGTCGTAAGGTTGCGCCTAACTTCCGTCGAAGGAGAGAGGCGTAACGTTTGGCGCAGATGAACTTTGACTTCCCGGGGTCAACACGAATGGCAGAGGACCACGTGTGAACTCGAGGCGCAACACGTCAGCGACGTCGGGAGCCGTACCGACTGCGAAGTGGTGGCCATGTCATCACACACCACCTGCGAGGCCTAACTCTTTTTATCTCGTTGTTGGGCCTAGGCTAAAATTAGTGGAGGGTGTGTTGTTAAGGATGAGATAATCTTAGTAAATAGGCACGCCTAGGATGGTGACGTGGCAATTTTTTTTGTGGGGTTTTGGTATATTTGTCGGATGGAACATTAGCTACATAAGGTGCACGGTACACGACACTATCAACCCCTTTCTATATCATAGAAAACGTTAGAGTGCAACGTTTATTCACCTACCAAAAACATCACAATACTTTCTCTTGTTTATAGTCATATTTTTATTGAAAAATTCCAAATAAGGGCATCAATTGGTTGTGTCAATTTTTTTGGCCAAAGTACATGAAGTGACTATGGCAATTTCAAATAATGACCTCTCTCGTCGGCCAGCAAAATATTCTGGCCGATCAAGAGCATTTCCGTCCAAAGACAAATTTAATTTTAATTTTTTTAATCTTTTGTCTCGTTTCTTTTTCACTTCCTTTGCTATAGCCCAGAGAGGGCCCGACAACTCTTGTCAGTGATTAGGCGAGGGTCGACGAGGGCCTAGCATCTGTCGCCGAGCATTAGTGAGGGTTGCAGCCTTGCCCGAACCATTGTCGGCCGCGGGTGAGGGTTGGACTCACTTGTGACCTGCGAGGGTAACCGTCACCTAGGTAAGGGCGTTCTTAGCATGTGGGTTTGAGGGCAGCCTTACCTAGCCCACTGACCAAAAAAAAAAGGAAGGAAAGAAAAAAAAAACAAAGGATGAAAATGCATTTACTAGCCGGAAGGTCAAATTCTTATTTGAGACTACCATGGCCACTTCAGGCTCGTATGTGATATAATATATACTTTAGATCCTTATTTGAAAAAATGAGTGCAATGCAAGCCCTTATTTGAAAAAATGATGCTATTTATTTGAGAAAATAATGGCACTTCAAGCCTTAATATTTTAAATGTAGCTAAGGGAGATTTTAGTCTTTGCAAATCGGCGGAGTCAAATCCTCATCAATATGCATCAAGGGAAAATCTTGAAACAGTGCATTTGTACTTCTCCTCTCCAACGAAACAATAAGGCAGTTATGCTCGTTACTAGACTTTTTTTTTTGTCGGCATTACTAAACTTGTTGAATATATGAAATATAACCACAATATATCCTTTTTATCAGAGATTGTTTTGGTTTGACATTGCTTTACACCCAAAAAGAAGCGAGCTACATTTGAGTTTTTATGCACTTCTTCAGGAATGAAAAAAAAGGCCAATTTAGTTTCATTTGGTATTTTTGGTTAAATTATTTGATTCCTCGATACTCAATCAATTCCTCTTTTTTAACGATTGCATGAATCCCTAGGGTCTCATATTTAGTAATTTCCAAACTCCTTTTTTTTTTTTTGCATCGAGGATCATTGAAATAAGCAAGAATACTATTTCTACATAAAATGCTATTTATCGATAGTTCTATCAACATACCCGAATTGGGTAATGGAATGAGAAATCAATTTCTTTGACTTTTTGCCATGAAATCAAAATTCACGTGGACAACAGTAGGATATTTGAGGTTACAATGAATAATTGATATAATACGATTAAGTTCTGAATAATTAGGAATCCTATCTTTTTTTAGTTTAACAAAAAAAAAAAAGAAGAACTACATAATTTGTATCTCATTTTATCATTATTCATTGAGAGACTTGAAATATATCTTCATTTGATAGAAAGAGAATGAAGATTCATTTGGTATTGATACTTGTAGAGTGAAAAAGGGACTCCAACTGATCTGCACAAACCTCCTGTTAATATACATAAATGGCTTATGTTTGGTAAAAGATGGAGAGTCTTATGGCAACTGTCAATATCTAGTTCATCTTTCGAAACCATATCAAGAAATTAAAAAAAAATACGAATTTTATTTTGTTTGAATTTCTTTTCTCCGTTAGAAAAAATTCATCCAAAGGCAGGTGAAATCGAGAAACTTTTCAACGAAAAAGAGAAAATACAACAGAAACGCCGATATAATCAAAGGATCGTTTATATAGACATTGGGGTTGACGGAGACTAAGAAAAGCTTAGATAAATTTGTCAATTCACGAGGATAGGTTATCCTCTACCATAAATATATGATTAAAAAAAATATGGAAAGTGCATCATTCATACATTTCGAGGGTCTTTAAAAAGATAAAAAATAATAATATGAAATTCGTATCGATATCATATATAAAAGAAATATGACAATATTCTCCAACGTGGAGGGAATGCACACATATGTAGAAAACGGAAAAATGATATCAAAGTGCCAATATTTATGTATGACGTTCAATTCAGTGTTGGTATATTTTTTAGATCATTTTAAGTGTCAAATCGGAGAAAAAATGATATATCACTTAAGTGTCAATGGCGAGGCCAACTAATTATGTGTAATTTATTTTTTAATTTTTTAACATTACGTGATAATTTTTTATTAAAAAAACAAACCACGTGACATCCACGTGGACTATTAAACATAAAAATAAGTTGAATTTTTTAAAAAATTAAAATTAAATAAAAATCTAAATATATATATATTTTTAATATTAAGTGGATTGTTTTATTCATTTTTAAATTTTCTTTTGCTGACTAGATCCTCTGGCGAGCTATGTAGATGTCATGTATGATTTCCGGCACAGCTCATCGGAGTTGGCACTGAGATAACTATTTTTAAAAAATGGTACTTAAGTGATTCGAAAAATATATTAGTACTAAAGTGAGTGCCATATACAAATATTAGTACTCTAAGTATCCTTTTACATGTAGAAAACTAATTAAAATGTGGTTATTACAGAACTCAAAACATGTTATGGGAACTTTTATCGTGCTCTGGGATTCACCATCGTAACTTCATTACAATCGCGTGCGTCGTGTCGTAGTCCCTATGTAGAGTGCTGTAAATGACAAAATCTTGGAAGATTTACTATCGACGAGAGAGACTTGCTCAAGTTTTCATCCAACGACAAGGATGTCTCTGTAGATCTAATTCACGTGGGCTTGTAGGAACCCCCTCGCTGTTTTTCATCGATTTATTGCGACCAACTTCCGGGCATGTAGAGGAAAGAGGTGTAATATCTTCTCTCATGAAAGCAACCTCAGAATTGAGCGTTCTTACGTGGAAATTGTGACACGGGTATACACCAAAATAGGATTTTTGGGATTTTATTCTAAGGATTACAAGTTGCATAAGAAAAAACCAGTTTCTGTAGCTGTAAGAGAAACAAGTGAAACTTGAACCCTTTTGTATGACAACTTGCACATAAAATCACTATAATCACTGAGATAGATAGACGAGATAGATAATAGAGACATGGAAAGTTTTTTGGATGTCGGTCATTCTGTTTTGCTTGAAGTGGACATTTGCCGGGGGTGAGCAAAAAGAACCAATCAGATCGGGAATCGCCTGGACCAGAGCGAGCTGACATGTTCGATTCAGTTGCCAAAGGCGCCGGTCTGATTTTCGGTTCCGTAAAATTGGAACCGGTGAATTCGTTTCGATTCGATTCCAGCTCTAGGGGTGAGACCCCTGACCAGACCAACTATATTTTTGTAAGTTTAATTATACTTCTTAAAATTTTTTAAAGAAACCATTTAAACTTTGTTTGGAATAAGTGTAAAAAAAGTCCTAAATTTGTTGCATTTGTGTCAATTAAGTACTAAACTTTTTTTTGGCAATTGACATCCATGCCAATTATTTTCGGCCAAAATTGGCCGAATTAACCCAATTGACATAAATACAAAATATTTTATGACTGAATTGACACTAATGCAAAAAAATTTAGGACTTAATTGGCACTAAGAAAAGGTTTAGGACTTAATTGGCGCTAGTATAAAAAGTTTAGGATTGAATTGGTACAAATGCAAAAGGTTTAGGACTGAATTGATACCAAAAAAATGTTTATGAAATAATTGTCACTAATACAATAGATTAGTAATTCTTTTTTTTTTTTTTTTGATACTTTTCCCAACTTTTTTATCTTGTCAAGGGAGTTGGGTTTCTTCTTCTCACTGGTGCCTTCTAGGGTCTTCAGCTTTTGCTTCTCCTTGCCTTGAGGGCGGACTGAGCTGCTGGACCGGATGGTGCCTCCACCTTTAAGAGGAGCTTCTAGAGTAGCCGAGGGCAGCCAAAATGCCCTTATGGTTCGAAGTGCTTCCTCATCGTAAGCCGTAACCTTGACACCACCACGGATGCCATTCTTGTCTCGGCTGTGATTTTTATGAGTGTCTTGAATTTGAGGTACCGCGCCATGGTTTTGCTGGTCAAATGCATCAACTGCCGTGAACGAAGCCTCTTTTGAAGCAATATGAGAAATTTGTGAATACGTATTTCAAGCATATGCAATCAATTTAATCGGACCGTCCAGGAATCGATCACTCTAGACATTTTAGAGAAAATAACCAGCAAACGTATGGTTCTACATCTGCGATTTTAGCCTACGGATATTGATATTTTTCTTCCCATTCACTCTGATGGCCGAAGGGCAAAAAGGGCTTTTAGCTTTCTTCCATTGTCGCCTTACATATTTCCTTATATATATATAAGGACATATTGTTTCTCAGGGGAGTGTTAGGCCAATACTCTCGAAAGTACAGATTAAAAAAAAAAACACATACAAATACACACAAGAAAAAGGAGCAAAAAGGAGCACTATCCTCTAAAATCGAGAAAATTCTACTACGTAACATTTGCATCATCTTATTTGTTGGTCGTCACGTTGATTTATGGTTACGTCCACACCCAATTGATAGTCCTTATTTCCGTATAGAAATTAGACCTGTGTCCGTATTAACAAATCTTTCCGCTTCATCATGAAACATTAGGAAAAAATAGAATAAAACAAAAATTGAATCACGCTCGAGTCACGATCGAGTGCCTTGTGTAGGTGGGACTCGTGAGATTGGCCTCCGCGGAACATTAGTCGACCGTACAAATGCCATGAACTCGATCCACGCGCGAGTCCAAATTGATCCTAATCGTGGAGTTGTCTAAGTCCCCCTTTGAAATCGACGTGATCCGATCACCTATGTGCTCTGAGCTCGTGTGTATCAAAAGCATGCGCGTATCGGTATCGCTGTAGTCTTTCATGCTCGAGCGATTAGTAGCGACTCTTTTCCATGCCTTGTCTTTCAAGGAGCAGAAGGAAAGGACGAAAAGAAATATTAAAAAAAAAAAATCTTGCTTTTGTTTACAGACCAGCACTATGAATTAGACTAATGTCCACTTGCTAAGTGCTGGACCGACACATTATTTTCATTTGATTATACATATAAACCATGCTATTAATTTTTTATATTAGTTTGCCTAAAGGGATAATTGTTCAAACAGTCCTCCTATTTTATAGCGGCCAATTTACACCTAAACTTTTCAATTGTGTAATTTATTCCTAAACCTTTTAAAAGTATGCCAGCTTAGCCTAAACCATTCAATTGTGTTATTTATTCCTAAGACTTTTGAAAATTTGACAATTCATTCCAAAACCTATTGTTTAGATAATTAGCTGGAAGAACTACATTGGTAAATCATCAAAAGATCTAGGACTAAATTAGCAAATCGCCAAAGGGACTGAATTATTATAATTGAAAGGTTTAAGACTAAATTGGCAAGTCATCAAAAGGTTTAGGAATAAATTGACACAATTAAAATGTTTATGACTGAATTGGCTACCGTATGATAGATTTAGTATTTTTTGGAGAATTTTCCTCGTAACAAAATCAAGTCCTCCATTAACAACGACGGGAAGTGAATATAGGAGAAATCGATTAAATTAGTCCTCCGCGATGGAGAGTCGGGCACTTAATCGCAAACGGGACATGTTCGAACTGAGCCGCAAGGCAAATAATGATGTCGGTCGGCCTGGTCGACGACTTTAAACATAGTGCTTTATGGTCTATGTGATGTCCAGTTCAATAGTATCGTCTTGCAAATCTTATGTATAATCAAGTGGGTTATTAGTATATCTCATATATGGAAACCTAGCGTGGACCGCATATAAAGTCTATGCTTTTGCCCTAGTCGTGCATGCCAAATCGACCGTAGTTTAATAAAAAGCTGATAGTAATAAGATTTCAGAGGCTCGAGCCTGCGAAATTTATAATGTTTTCCTCTCGAATCTGAGATCAAAGAAAGTGCCGTCCAGGAACATAATGCCAACTTAACTAATCATGAAATAATCGTGACAAATCTTCTCTGACACTGACTATTTGGATCTTGTGTTATCTTCAACACGTTCTGTAATCTCGTAGTCAACGTCATTTCGCATATTTTGATGTTCAAAGTGGTATGGTATTGTGTCGGGAAATAAGGATGAATCAATCTCACGTGTAGCTCGGTTCCAAGATTACCAGAATCGTTATTGTTGCTAGACATTTCTCCCAAAAACATGAGGAAAAGTACCATAAAAAGTCTTAAATCCATTGCATTTGCCATTTATGTCAATCCAATCTCTTTTTTTTAATCAAAAATGCTGAAATTTCATTAACTGAACGAAAATTTATTAACATCAGAAAAAAAAAAATGTTCAACATACGTTTCAATTGGACCAATTTAATCATAAATCTTTTACATTTATGGTAATAAGTCCATCCAGTTAATTTTAGCCAAAAACTGCTAAAGTAGACCCAACCATCCTACGTGACACGACCAACTTTGACGTGAACATTTTTCACGATATTTTTTTTGGGAAATTGAATTTTAATTATCTTTCTTTCTTTTTGGTCAACGAGGCCACAAAGTCCATGGGCAAGGGCCACCTCCCAACACCAGTGAGCAAGCTTGCGAAGACCATCACCCAAGGCCGCGACCCTTGGGCAAGGTTTACTGGCCCTAGCTAGTGGCCTGGCAAAATGGAATTAAAAATAAGAAAAAAAACAAAATTCAACATTTCTAAAATAAACAATAGAAAATTTTCTCGTAGATATCAGCTCGCCATGTAGGATGGCCGATGTCAATGTGAGCTATTGGCAGTTGAAATTGATATGATGATTCAATCAGCACAAATGCAAAAAATTTAAGATTGAATTGACACCAATATTACAGATTAATATTTATTTTTGTACTTTTCCCCAAAAAACCCTAGTTCACATTACTACATAGTAATGCAACCTTACTAGAAAAAATACCAAAAAATCCTAAACCTATTGCAACTGTGCCAATTCAATTGTAATTTTTTTTCTTATCGATTGAGTCCCAAACTTTTTGCCATCATACCAATTTAGTCTATTTGGTCAATCAGAGCCGATGTCTCACTATCAGTGTTAAAATAGCTATCGTTTTCTCCTCTCTCTTTTTCGTTTGGGCCAGCAGCCTCCTGTCGAACACTAGCCGAGGGCTGTGAACCCCTGCCATCAACACCACTAGCCAAACGAACTGAATTGAAATAATTACAAAAGATTTAAAACTTAATTGGCAAAAAAATGGAATTAAATTGGCACAATTGTAATGGGTTTAAGATATTTTTTTTTGTAATTCTCCCCAGCTTAAACCCTAGTTCATGATTGTAAAATGGAGTCATACTAGTTGCTAACACCAAATAGGTTAATATCTTGGAGTTTTGCATGATGTTGTTTTCAGTTTATTTCCAACAAAGCAAGAAATTTTCCTAGGTGAACTTAATTTTTTTTTTTGGTAATTAAGTTGTCCAAATTAATTTGCGCGCATCTCGATTGACTATTTATCGAGAGTATGTAAATGCTATATTAATAATGTGCCAACTTGAAACTCATGGGAAAACTATCTAAGTGGATGATGGATCGACTTCGTTCTTTAACATCACTTCGCTGACAACGTTGACAAATGCATTTCTTTCTGTCAGGAAAACCGAAGTTGGTCTTGGCCACAAGTCAAAGCTTCCGGCCATTTTGCCTGTTGTAAGATTAAATTAGCCATTTGCATCTATATGATTAAATTACTTTTCTGAGCATTAGAAGCTGAGAACGCCAGCCATCAAAAAGTTACATTAACTATATAACGCGAAAGTGATCATTTTTTTTTTCGTCAAACACGAAAGTGATCATTGACATTTTCAAAATTGGTGCCTTTCACTCTAAACAATCAGAATAAGTCAATTCTTCGTAGCCTTGTCGACATGGGGGGTAACGGAACAATTACGGTGGTCATTAAAATGCAAATACAAGTAAGGATGAGCTTTAAGATGATTTAGTACCTAATTTATTACTGACGGATATAATCTAAGATTCCGTTTGTTTCGTGAAAAATCAACTATTTGGGAAAACATTTTCTTGAAAATGATCATTTGGATTGCTTGAAATAATTAGTCAATGAAAGAAGCTTTCATTACTGATAATAACTTATGTCTAAATTCTTTCATTGACCATGAAAATATTCTTAGTTTTTTTAGGAATTTTTTTTCCAAATTACTCTGTTATCACGAAACAATGAGAGATTAAATGATTCGACATTAAAAAAATGGTTAATGAATCCAAATTGGCAGAATTCTATTCTTCCGTGTAAAAAAAAAAACGAGATTTTTTGTGTTGATAATTTTCATTAGGTGTTGGTAATTATAAAAAAAAATATCATATAAAAAGAAAATGATCATGATTTTTTTTTCAAGTAATTTGTTCATAACTTGCAAAGTTATGAAATTCTGATAGATTAGAAACTGCCCATTTTACTTACCAACTTTTATTAGTTCAAAAAAAGCAACTAGTTTTGATTGAGAACTCTTATTTAAGTTACTTACAAATGTTCAGCTGTCTTTTACTAATGAACATTCTCTTGAGTAATTTGCTTTTATTTGCCTCGGTTAGGAAACCCTGACTTTTATTACTTCTTTATAGAGGTTTACAAACCTAAATTAGTATGAACATTCACCGATTTTTTTCTCTCATCAATCCGACAAATTCGGTCCTTTTGTTTCGCGTTATTATGAAATGGGCCTTAACGTAGCCAAGAAAATAGTAAAATGGGCCTTTTCTGGTCGGGGTAAAATTCATTTGGGCCAGACCCTGCACTTGATTTGCGTCGGGTATCGAGAGGAACGTAAAAGTCAAAGGTACATATAATCTTCAGTCGGAATATGAAAAAGAAAAGTAAAAGTCAAGGTATAAAATCTGCATTTTTATGGGAAACGAAAGGCGTGAAATCTGCTTTTAGCTTTGCGGGAGGATTTCTCAAATTCTCTTTTTGAAAATTCATCTTTTTTTTCGTTGATTAAGCGGAATTAATCCTTAGCTCTTATGGATAAGAAGTCCGAAATCAAGCACGACATTTAAAATGGCCCATTCAAATTGGCATAATTGGCAAATCAAGACCTGGCTTGCTCAACTCTTCTTAATCACTGGCCAAAACGAAAAAGGAAAGAAAAGAAAGGAATAACAAAAAAGAAGAGAGAAGCTCTTATTAACCTAGGTTAAAAACATGATTAATTAATTAATTAATTAGCTTAACATTGCGTTTCCATTAGCTTCCATGTCGTTTCTGCTTTTGACAGTAAGATTGTCCCTTCAAATTTACCAAACTCCACCCGCACGGCAAAGAATAGATATAGTTGTACGATAAGCTGCCGGTTTAAAATAAACTAATGGAACCAGAAACTTAAACCATCCTCATCCCTTTATACTTTCGTTTGATCGACTAATTAGTGGCTTGCGTGTGGTATCCGTTCAATGTGACTTGGGATCCGTTTGTCTAACGGGAATTATTTTCAAAAAAATAATTTTTTGAATTTTTGGTGCGTGGTTGATAGAAAGTAATCAATACACGGAAAACCTTTTCCATGAGCTAGAAACAACAATCTTAGATTGAGGAAAAAGTATTTCCCCTTCTAGCTAGAAGGAAATCATTTTTTTTAAATCACCAAATAAAAGAAAACACACCATTTTCTTAGAATTATTATCATTGAAATTTTTTGACAGTTTCGAGGAAAGTGAATTATTTGGAAAATATTTTCCTGCAAATTATCGCTTATGTCGCTTGAAATAACTAGTCAACGAAAAATATTCTCACTGCGGACGATAATGAGTGTCGAAACATATTTGTGGACGATGGAAATATTTCGTAAGCTTACACAAATGATTACTTTTGGGAAAATATTTTCTAACTCATTCATTTTTCATGAAGCAAAAAAAGCTTTAATGTAAATGTCAACATGTTACCAGTCAGATGAACATTTACATGTTAATGAAATCAATTATCGCCTTAGAAAGATCATCGGCCATTAGTCAACGATTGAATATGACTTGTATTACATGTGAATGAGTGTGTACATGAGTATTGCGTGTAGATATTAGGGAAGGCCGCCTGTAAAACGTACCATATTAATAAATGATCAGAGGACGACCCCCGCAAATTGTTGCTGACTTAATTTCGGTTGGTTCTTAATTGATCCCATCAGGCATTATGCAAAAGCCAATTCAAAGTATGAAACTTCTAGGAA
The DNA here is from genome assembly GCA_028455895.1 of Rhodomyrtus tomentosa. Lineage (NCBI taxonomy): Eukaryota > Viridiplantae > Streptophyta > Magnoliopsida > Myrtales > Myrtaceae > Rhodomyrtus > Rhodomyrtus tomentosa. Next base: position 43,738,051 of record JAPCWY010000004.1, read on the forward strand.
GGAACTAGTTGCTTATTTCACTCTCACCCAGGAAGACTTATATGGTCATATTATAAGATGGGTATCAAAATCGGTACTTGGGTTATGATTATCCATAAGACTTGCTCAGCTCTATTTGGTAGGTATATACAGATGCGAATGGCGTGAGTCTAATAGGTGTTGCTTTTATTTTTTGGGATTATCTTTTCGTTTAGCATAAGAAAATCTTCCAAAGTCTTGTGTCTAAGAGAAATGCCAAAGCATTTATAAGAGAGAGAGAGAGATACAAATAATGGAGGATAAAAACATCTCAAGTACCATAACTTTCGTAGGAAAAATTGTCAAAAAAATCCTAAACCTATTGCATTAGTGTCAAAAAAGGTTGAGGACTAAATTGGCACTAGTGCAATAGGTTTAGGACTTTTTTGACACTTCTCTCAACATTCGTATAACACTCATTTAAGTGCCATATATTTTTTTCAATCATTTAAGTGTCATATCTTCAAAAAAATGATTATTTTAGTGATATTACTTTCAATTGATCAATTGAGTGCCAAAACTTTCTAAGAACATTCACCTAAGTGCCATAAATCCGACGTGACATAGTACTTGTGGTTGTTTTTAAAAAGTTATGGTACTCAAGCAAGCGTCATACATAAGTTATGACACTTAAGTTATTTTGAAAAACAAAATATGGCAATAAGTGATTTTCGTATGAAAGTTATGACATTTATGGTGTCCTATTCCAAAATAGTGATGTTAAAAAAATTATGATTTGGATTTTGACCATAACAAAATGATGGTACAATTTGTTGAAAAGATATTTTGAGTTGGCTGTAATGACCAAGTCCGATTAGGCAAGAGTGATCGCGGAGGTGAGTCTTGGACAAAGATTAGTTCTCAGTAGGCTTTTAGGATGGCCGAGTGGGTGGGAATGTACCAAATTACCTACCAAACAAGGGAAGAGCGTTTAAGGATTATATATGTGAAACTGCGATAAACTCATGAAACAGCGATGGTTAACATTTTAACTTTAATGTTAAGCATACTCAGATGAGAACAATTTCAAGATGAATGACCTCTTGGAAAGTGCCTACGTGTGAGCCAAATGACAAAACCATGAGACTTAGTACGAGACCGGATAAAATGGACAATACCTTGAGTGAGTTAATTCAGGAGTGGCAAATCAGCCCATGAAGAAAAATCAATATAAATAAGTTTTCTAGTTTTTGGATATATATGTGAAGCTGCAATAAACTCACAAGAAGCACTTATTGACAAAACAATAACATTCAGCACCAAGACTCTATTGTATCCATTGATCTATAATGAAAATTTGTGTTGTCTTTCCTATGGCGAATCATGTAAGTCAGTTGTCAGATTTATTTTCTCGTTATGTTAATTTTATTGTTCAATCATTCGTTTTCCTAATAATTAGTATCTGAGCCAGACTTAGCAAAGTCGAAGCAAATTGATGGCGACAGAAATACGAAAAGCAATAACCAACAAATTTTGTGGAGAGAATTTCGATGAATATGCAGATCGAGCATTATTTGTATCAAATAAGTTTGCACTTTCATATGTTTGGGAAGAAGCCAAATTCGATGGAGCAAGCTAAGAGTGGGATTTGTTGGATAGATAGACCTTGAGCGTTATTTGGTTGACGATATGTTGTAGTGTTGTGTTTAACATCATGAAAATAAAGACAATTGCGAGAGTGATAAATGCCCTATCGAATATACGAGAAGATGAGAAGCCGTCTATGATTAATAAGGTCTATTTGATGCGGCATCTTTATTACTTAAAATGGCCGAAGGTGCGTGGTGGCTGCGCATTTCAGCTAATTCAATGTGGTTATTAATCAATTAAGTTCAGTTGACATTGACTTTAATGATGATTTTTGTGCTTTGATTATATATGTGTGTATATACACACACACCATGGGTCAACAAGCTTGGTGTTTAACGAGATTCATGGTTTTGATTCCAAATGAGATCATTAATAGAAGAGAATCCGGTGAATATGTGACTCTTGCTTCAGCAGGTCAATGTAGAGAACCCATGCCAATAAGAGTAGCGCGAACTAAATAGGTGAAGTCAATCGAGGATTTGTGGTTTTATCTATTGAAAGTATGGTAGGATGCGACATTTAAGAAGGGATTGCCTTAAGTTGAAGAACGAGAAGCGTGGAAAATTAGAATTGAGTGTATATACAATATTGCAACCGTGGCTATCTATAATTTGAATAGTGCTAAATGATGTTGATTATGTTTTGTCTATCACTTAGGATTGCTATTTGATAGATGGACTATGAATTTTGGTTGTCTATTTTACGCTACACCAAATAGGAACTAGTTTACCACTTATAATAAAGTATAGTTAGAAAGCAACGATGAGTGTGGTGTTGATAAAATTGTCCAATCTGTCCTAAACATTTTTATGTATGCCAAATTAGCCCTAAATTTTTCAATTTTTGCCAATTTAATTAATCCTAAACTTTTGCGAGAAAATTCAATGCAATCTATGAATTTTCTCCGGAATTTGCTAATGTGGCAGTGTGCCATGTAGGATGATCGATGATGATTTGATTGCTCTATCGGCAAAATTCGATGAAAATTGACCAGAAGGTTTACCTTGATATTTTGTGCAAAATTTAAGACGCAAATTGAAAAAATTGAAAAGTTTATGATTAATTAGATAATTTTCCCGTACAAAGTTGTAGGCTTTGGTAGCATCAAAAATTAGAATGCGTGATAGTATCACGACTGCAACGAGGCATGTTCAAAATTATTGAAGAACAATCTTATTTTGATCGAGTGTCCTAGATTCAAGTGGGTGCCGGCATATTGCAAAAGTTTAAGCTTTTATCGCTGTTCGAGACGACGTAACGATAACGGGAGGAATCAAGCACAGTGACCAGCACAAGTCTCAAGGAGGGACAACAACGAGACTCGTTGCGGAGACCTCGGGCTCATCTGTTCGAGCGTATGAATTTGTGGTCTATGCATTTGGGGGTTGTATTGGCAAGAGAACTTCGAAGGTTTACGAGCGAAAGTAGTTTGCCGTCAAATTGCTGAGTGAAAGGTATTAGCTTAAGGGGTTTTCAAGCTATTTCGTTTAGCTTTCCTCGTGGTTTCTCCTTCTGACAGCAAAGATTGTCCCTTCAAATTTGCCAAACTCCACCATACACACCTGCACGGTAAGCGGCCAGTCAATAATAATAATAATAATAATAACAATAATAAAAACTATATCCCAAACCGGGAAATCAAACCAATCTAATCAATTTAATCTTTCGATTTAAAATCTGACAATTGGGGGGCTTGCGTGTGGCTTTTGTTCAACGAGACTTACTGTTATGTCAACATGCGGTCGGTCGGCACACGCTAATGGCTCTATCCTTGCAAAATTGCAGTGAATTGTGTCCATGTGAATCAGAAATATCGCGTGTGGATGTTAGGCAAGGCCCGCCTGAAAAGCGTACAAAAATTAATTAATGCATTGCCGATGATTCCAAAGTCATCGTTGACTTTAATTCCAATGGGCTCTTTGATTCCGATCCCATCAGATGTCATAGCAGAGACCAATTCAAAAGGGTGAAACTTCTAGGAAGGAATGAGAGGAGTTATGTGGTCATTAGGCTGGACATTTTTCCCAAATCGAAATTTGCTTTTAGGTTTATATAAGACAAAAATATACCTCAATTGTCAATATTTATGTGTGACGTTTGTAATTTTTTTTTTTGATAACTTAAGTGCTAATTTAAAAAAATAATAATTATTTAAGTGCCAACTCCGGTGAGGTCACTGAAATTTCTTGACTTTTGACACTAAAGTGACCGTTTTTTCTCCGATTTGCCATTTAAGTGATCCTAAAGAAAATATCGATACCAAAGTAGGTGTCATACATAGATGTTGACACTTGAGATATCCTTATGCCGTTCATATGATATATGCATTAGACTTGATTAGTTTTGCTAGGTACCGACACACGTGAATTTGGTTCGTCTCACTTTTAGGATCATGTTTTCGATCGCTCCAACCGGCTCTTTTTCGCCATCACGATAAAACCTTCTGGCTCATTTGATTTCTGCGACCATGCCCTCGAGCGGAAGAGAAATGCTGCTGAAACATTCGAATTTCCTTGGTCAGGGAAAGAGAGTTAGAAATAGTGGTGTTTCGGATCTTGGCAACGAGGATGGCTGGCCGACTAATATAGGCGGTTCGGATAGATGGAGCCGCCTCGGTGTTCATTCTCCGCCATCTTCGGCGGCGCGGTTAGGACCTAGTCCGTCCTCGAACAACATATCAACTAGAGGGGTCTTTTACTTCGACACCCATCTTTATTTACCGCACGTGCGACAGACTCGGTTTGAGCGCAGGAGGCTGGAGAGGTAGGTCGCGACGATAACTTTTCGAGAGGAACATCATGAAAAACGCGAAGTCTCTCAAAAATAGACGCATAGCAACGAAATCTTTCCTTGGTTCATCTGCAGTAATTTACCTGCGCATCTGCGAACCGGCAAATTTCACACCAGCGAAAGCAGCCACAGAAGTTACCAGGAAACTCACCAAAAAAAAAAAAAAAAAAAAAACAAGCACAAACCCCACGTTCAAAACTCCTCATCATTCGTTCTCCGTCGTCGTCTTCTCCTTCTTCTTTCTCTCGCAGCAGCACATTGATTCAGTCGCATGCATGCACGAGCACGAGCACGACAAAGTCATGTGCCCAGTCCCCGGCCTGTGGTTCGACAGCATCGACACACGAAGCTTCTCATCGCGTCAGCACTCGAGACAAAAATAAAGAGAATCATTTGCTTCAGCCTAATAAGTTAAACGCTCGTCGTAGGTGATAACGATGCGATACGGACCATAGTACCGCTAGCTTGTCTTCTTCCTCTTGCTCTGCTCGAGCTTCCATGACTTCCAAGACTTAGTCTTACTCTTTTTTTTTTTGCCCCCCTCTCTCTGTTCGAGTTTTGTTCTTGTGGACCTCCTTATGTTCGCAGTTCAGTCGGCCAAGTTGTACAACATAATTTCATTCCCACTTCAGGTTTTACTTCACTAACCACGCGTAATTCTCTAGATCGATCTTCGTGGACACCGCATCTATTGAAAAGATTCGTTAACAGATGTTTTTTTTTTTCACTAGATAGACCTCCTAACGACCCGTAAATGATTAAGAAAAGTTTAATAACTAATTAGACCATTTCCATGAAAATATCACTATCATATATCCATCAACTCGGAGATTCTATTACCGGAAAATTTGGCACCAACATTAAGTACGATGGGAAATCGGACGCGATGATCCCGGCCATGATCTCCCAAAACTGACTTTATAAGATTTAATATTTAAACTCGATCTGCGCTTAACTAAATTACGTGAAGACTCACTTAAACACATTTAATTCCTAATCGTAATTTAGTTCTTAATGACAGAGCATTGATGAGAATCGGTGGAGGATCTGAGGGTCAACAGATTATTAAATAGCTCGATCATCGGAAGACGATAATTCTAATGAATGATGTAACTCTTTTTTGGAGACATTATTAGGTGTGGATGTTCATTGTACGACGGCATGTCCAAAAGGTGTACTCATTCTTTCTTCATCGTCAGTTTTCCGTCACGTTTCCCATAGATTGAAAATTTAGACGGACGAGTGCCATGAGTGATTTTGCATAATCTAAAATTCCTCAATTTAGAGATGATTAAAAAAAATTGATAAAATCATTTTGTTAATAATATATGGAGAGTACGCAATCATATATTCCTTTAGAAAATCGAAATTTAAACCAATTCAATAATATGATTCTAATCCAATTTACTTTTTTTTTTCAAGAGAACTGTCATTATCTTATGTCGATTGGAAACAAAAAAAATCGTGAATATGGTTATTAGTTCAAGAAAATGCGAAAAAGCCCCAACTTAATATCTATTTGTATAACATTGCGTGATTATTAATTGAGTCTCCGTAACATAAATTACACTAATCGAGACTGTAAGATTGACTGTTTTGTTTTTCCACGGCGTATTCACGATGTCGCACTTTTATGCCGTCGATCCACAAGTGAAATGGCTGGTTCTAAGTTGTCTCATATTTCGGCCAGGAGTTCTAACCCCAGCCTCAAGATTGGGGTGATAACAGGGAGGAAAAAAAACAAGTAAAATAATTTAACGATGGATTTTTTTTTTTTTTGGTCCAGCCTAAAAAAGAGGAGAAAAAATCAAATGAAAATGGCCTCTTTTTTTTTTTTTTTCCATCTCGTCAAGAGAGAGAGAGAGAGAGAGAGGGGGGTTGTGCCTGAGCAGTCTACTTCGAAACTTTGTCGTGACTTCCCGTTGAAGCTCGCTCGCTCTCTCTCTCTCCATTATATTAAGTCCCCAAAAATCCCACCAAAAAAGAGGGTAAAAAAGGGAAACCACAGTGTCGATTGAAGACGAAGCAGCTGAAGCATTTCCATCTTCTTCCTCCTGCGGAGACACAATACGTAGTCCGCCATAAACAAGGAGAACCAAACCCGCAATCAAAAAAGTCTTCTCTTTTTTTTTTTTTTTTCTCCTCCTCCCTTCCTGTTTGTTTCTCTCTTTTTTCTTCCTTTTGGGGGGGGTGGATAAATAGAGAAAAGCAACGGAATACAGAAAGGGTTTCGTGTACAAAACCTTGTGCTCTTAGCCATAGGAAAAATTCCCACTCCAATCCAACTCTTCACGTCATTGCCCTTCGAAAGAACCTCCTCTCCAACCCTTTTCGTGTCGACCCTTTTGCGGTTTTGATCTGATTGTTCGTCTCTCCCGGCTTTTTGCTCATCAAGTTCGTTTTCCCTTTTTCCTGGGGGCTGGGGGGGTATGATTTCTCGTGATCGGTTTGTGCTTCGCTGAAGCTGATTGGATCTCTTCCCGCTGATGCAATCGGTTGTAATCTGGGGGAATTGTGGTCTTGGTGCCATACGAGGGTTTGATTGGGGATTTATTGAGGTGTTCTGAGGATTACAAAAGTTCAATATTTTTGTTTGTATAGAGTGTTTGGATGTTGGGTGTGGCACAATTCCAAATTTTTTTGGCTGATGGCATTCTAATCGGATAACAATTCCTGGTGCTATATCTGAAAATTGGGTTGGACGTGTTCTGTCTATGTTCGTGGAAGAGTATTGTTTGCAGACTTGATCTGGGAGCCGTGGCTTTAATCACTATCTCAGCGAAGCTGGAGGTAAACTTTGCCCTCTCTGCCTAGGGTTTCCTTTTCAGGCGATTTCAACTCCAATTCAAGCGGTCGACCCATCAGCTCACTTTGCTGAGTTCCCTGTCTTGGGATTACGGCTCTCTTGCACTGTGAAGCATTGGTAGTTCAGTTGCTTTGAATTGGAGACTCTGTGGTGTGGAGTTTGTGTTTTCCATAAAAGATGAGTTCAAGTGTCACCGGAGGTGCGGTTCACGGAGGCAAGCTTCTAGTACATATTGCTGAAGATGGGCACTCTTTTGAGCTTGATTGCAATGGGAACACCACCGTTGGGGCAGTCATGGGGTTCATTCAATCTGTTTCGGGGATAAACGTCAATGACCAGCTTGTCCTCAGCCTGGATTCGAAACTTGAGCCCCAGAGATCACTTTCGTCTTACAAGCTTCCCTTGGATGGACGAGAGGTGTTTATATTCAACAAAGCAAGGCTGCATAATAATTCTTCGCCTCCTCCACCAGAGAAAGTGGATATCCTCGAAATCACAGACCCTGCAACACCATCTTCCTCGGATGACCACCATCCTCTGGACGATGCTTCTGATCCTGCTCTGAAAGCTCTTCCTTCATATGAGCGGCAATTTAGATATCACTACAATTGTGGGAACAACTTATATAGACAAACGCTGGCCAAAAAAGAGATCTGTGAGAGGCTCTTGAGGGGGCAGAAGGTGCAAGAAAGGGCGCTGGAGGTCGCGAGAAGCAATCTGGAACAATACTATAGGGTAATTAACCAGAATTACTTGGAGTTCATGAAGCGTTATTCGCAGCAGCATCGTGTCCATTCTGATCTTTTGGCGAATTTCGAGAGGGATTTAGAGAGACTTAGATCAATCAAACTTCACCCTCAACTGCAGACAGCAACATGTAAATGCTTACTGGATTTTGTGAAGGAGGATCACTTGCGGAAGATGGCAGAGAGCTGTAGCAATTCTCACAGGCAGTTTGAGAATAAAGTTTCTCAGTTCAAGCAGATGTTTGGTGAAATGAACCGCAAGGTCGAGGACTTGTTTTCTTGCAAAGCCTCCCTTCCTGTCAGGAACCTGGAACTCATGATTAAGGAGCACCAACGTTACATAAATGAAGAGAAGAGTATAATGCAGTCTTTGAGGTCTGAATTTCTTTACCTCAACAGCCCTGATAGCGTCATCTTCATATATTCTTATCATTTTGGTTTACCAGCTGTTTTCCTTGGTTTCTGATTGACGACTTCCTCCACAACCTTCTCCTTCCTCCCCTCTTTCTTCCCCCTATTTGTTCTTTCTAATGATGTCATTTTTTGTATAGTATGGCAAATTACTTTTGTATCTGTATTATACAGTGCTGAGCAGTGCTGAGGTCTTCCATGTTTTTTTGTCATTCCTGCCAACGCAATTTTCTGATTGTATCAGAATAAAGTTCCTAGACCCATGATACTACCTATAACGTGCATATTTTTCTGTAGTATGCTTGTGCTGCTTGAACATGGTTTCTGTGAAAGATTTCGAGGAATAGATTGAAGCGATGTTACTATTCTCACCATTCTCTGCTGTTTCTGTGGTGATGAACCTTTTTGTCAGGGCTGGTGTCATGTTGATAGGCACTCTGTGTAAATTTTCTGGTGATGATGATGTTTGTATTTCTGTAGTATCTCATCACATCAATACGATGAAGATATCTTAATATATCTCATCGTTATTTTCTAGCAGGTTATCTTTTATCTTAGGAAGAAAGAGGATTATCTATCATAATGTTGGCGTTTGTGTGCCCTGAATATGCCATTTTCGTGGCATTCTTTATATTTTATTCATGGCGCTAATCTATGAAAAAACATGAAAATTTTTGCAGCAAAGACGTAAATACTGTGAAGAAGCTGGTGGATGATTGTTTGTCTTGCCAATTATCTTCTTCTCTTCGCCCTCATGATGCTGTTTCAGCTTTGGGTCCCATGTATGATGTTCACGACAAAAATCATCTTCCAACAATGCAAGCTTGTGACGATTCAATCCGTAAGCTGCTTGAATTATGCATAAAGAACAAGAATGAGATGAACTTCTTTGTACATAGCTATATGCAGCGGATTACCTACATATCTTACTTCATCAAAGATATAAAGTTGCAGTTTCCTGTTTTCAAAGAGGCAATGGCATGCCAGGATGATCTATTTATGGAGTTGAAGTTAGTCCGTGGGATTGGCCCTGCATATAGAGCCTGCCTTGCTGAAGTTGTTAGAAGAAAGGCTTCTGTGAAACTTTACATGGGCATGGCTGGACAGTTAGCTGAAAGACTTGCGACAAAGAGGGAGGCTGAGGTCAGGAGACGAGAAGAATTTTTGAAAGCACAAATTTTATATCTACCTAAAGATGTACTACTCTCTATGGGACTATTTGATATGCCAAACCAGTGTGATGTGAATATCATGCCCTTTGATACTGGTTTGCTGGATATAGACATCTCAGATCTTGATCGATATGCTCCGGAATATTTAGCTGGAGGTCTTTCTAGGGCGGAGAAGCACGGTAATATGAAAGGTTCATTTTCCATGGCTAACGACAGTTTGAATTCTGCAGAATCATTTTCCGCAGAATTCCCTCAAAGTTCAGAGGATTTACCTGAGGGCAGTGAGCTGGTAGAGATTGCTGGCACGAGCAAGATGGAAGTTGAGAATGCAAGGTTGAAGGCCGAACTTGCTTCTGCAATTGCTACAATATGCTCACTCCGGCATGACGTTGAGTTTGAGTCTGTTGATGAAAATAGTCGTGACGTGCTACTAAAGACTGCTACTGAAAAGACAGCTGAGGCCTTGCATCAAAAAGATGAGTATCGCAAACATCTTGAATCTGTACTTAGAGAGAAGCAATCGCAGTGTTCCTCCTATGAGAAACGAATTCAAGAGTTGGAGCAGAAATTATCCGATCGATATTCGCTAGAGCAGAAGCTTTCAACTGGCAAGGATGCCTTCGAGTTTGAAAATTCTGCGTGTGCAAAGGCTGAAGGATGCAAGCTTGACACGATAGGCAGTGGTGAAGTTCACATGCCATGCACATCCACTGCTGATTCTATGGATGAGGTTTCCTGCATTTCAAATTCACTAAATGCGAAGCTGGGAATTTTTACTAGGCAATCAAGCAAAGCTCGAGAAGGAGTAGATGAGAATATGATGGATTCATCTGGCTTGCTTCAAACGCAGTTGGATTCATCAATGCAGGAGCCACACCGTGAAGAGCTGCATGTCATTGATAATGATGAGAAGGATAAAATGCTGGGACCTTTAGGCATGTCATCGACAAACAGTTGTGCTGCTGAAAGCATGCATGAGCCTCTGAATGTCTTGTCTTGTGATGCAGTTGCTGAGGCAAGTTTAAATGCCAATGAGTGTAATGATCTCATACTAGAATTACGGAGTGCTCTGGCTGACAAGTCAAACCAAGTGAATGAAACAGAAGCTAGACTAAAGGCTGCATTGGATGAAGTAGTCATGCTAAGGAGAGAACTGGAAGTGAGACAGAAACTTCTTGATGAGTCTCAGGTAATATCTAGTGAATAACCGCTTAGCCATTTCTTGTTGGTTTGTTTTTCTGCTTTTTGTGGATTTATTCATTTCCATTTCTATTTCTAAACTTAACATTCCCTTCTGTAAACCCAGTACAGCAAGTTTCCAGCTAAGGAATTAGTGCTTGTTGATAAATATATACCCATGTGTATGTGCATGCTTTTCCTCAATCGGTCTTGCTTCTATTTTATTTATTTTTGGGTTCATCGACCGCCGACCCCAACTTATTTGGGATAAAGGTGATGTTGATGGTGTGTGTGTGCATGCTTGTGTTTTTGTGCGGTTGCAGAGACGTTGGTTTCTTGTATTTTTTAGGATATGACATGTAATCCTCCATTTTTCTCTCTTAATTCAAGTGGTCAAACTGGTAGTCACCACTCTTTATGTGCATAGAGCTCTTTAAACAGGCTTTATATGACTAAGAAGCAACATAAAGCCTTGTGGAAAGATGTCTGGGGTTCCCTATGATTTTCGATTTGATGCTGAAAATAAGGGCTCGTGAATATGGAGAATGGTGTTTCCTTAAATTTTTTACTTCGATATTTCAAGTTTAGGAATCTTGACTTCTGTCTTCAATTGGGTGGTCCACTTGCATAACCATCTTCAATCGTATTTGTTGTTCCCTGCAGTTTGTTCTATTGTTGATCTTCACATTCATTAGCTAATCTCCTCTTCATTTGGTGAATTTGATTTAGATGAATTGCGCTCACCTCGAGAATTGCTTGCATGAAGCAAGAGAAGAAGCCCAAACCCATCTTTGTGCTGCTGATAGGAGAGCTTCAGAGTATAGCGCCCTTCGTGCATCTGCTGTGAAAATGCGCAGTCTCTTTGAAAGGCTGAGGACGTGTGTATATGTATCTGGTGGCATTGCTGCCTTTGCTGATTCCTTGCGTGCCTTGGCACAATCTTTGGCCAAGTAAATTTTCTTGCAAAAAGCGCTCATTAGATAGTGCTTTGCGTCTCCATCAGATTACATTCACTTCTCACATTATTTTAGACGGCATACTTTTTTCCATGCTTTAGATTGTGTCTTTGCTTTTATCTGTGTTTTTTCCACCAACCAAATAAAAAGTTGATTAAATTACTTTTTTCAGTACTCCAATCGAAAATGAAGATGATGGTACTGCCGAGTTCCGAAAGTGTATCAGGGTCCTTGCAGAGAGAGTTGGTTTCCTATCTAGGCACCGTGAAGAGCTGCTTGATAAGAAATCAAAAATCGAAGCTGCTGACGAGCAGCTGAGGAAGGAGTTGGAAGAAAAGGAGGAGCAAGTTAAGACACTGTTTAAAAAGCATCAGCTTGAAAAACAGGTAATTCCTCTTCAATTTGTGGTGGTTTCTCAACTTTTTGGGCGGTGTCTGATGTGATGAAAGAGACTAGGGTCCTATTGTAGCTTCACATTTCTCAACCATTTAAAGGGGCTGTTTAGTGGTTCATCCTCTTAATACTCTCCTTATGAACGGATGGGTGTAGATGTGCTTGCGATCGCGTGTGTAAGTGAGTCTCGACAGAGGAATGGGGAGGAATAGTACCTTCCAAGAAAGATCTAGATATTTGGGTCACAGTTGTTATCTTTACCTCATTTCTGGGGACTACTAGCACATAGGTCTCTTGATGAGATTTTAGCTAGTGACTTCGAGAAAATGGGGAAATGGGAAGATTTTCGAAGGCATGACCTTTACTATACTTAAATAGAAGACTTTCTGTGCGTGGTCCATGTTACCGACTTGCCTATTGATTCAGAATACGTGTTTGCTGAGTGTCCTCAACTTTCTGAAGGCCCTTACCGGTGAATCGTTTGTTCACTTACATTTAACTTGAACAGTTTTGTCCTTTGTGAGGATTTGGTTGTTTAATTCTTGTTGATTAAATGTGTCAATAAGTTTGCTATTAGGCTAATGATGAATGCATGGTTTTTCAACAGGCAAACAAGGAAAAAATATCATTTGGCCGCCTGGAGGTCCATGAGATAGCTGCATTTGTGCTTAACTCGGCTGGGCACTATGAGGCTATAAATAGGAATTGCTTGAATTACTATTTGTCTGCTGAGTCCGTGGCATTGTTTGCGGACCATCTCCCATGCCGACCAAGTTACATTGTTGGGCTGATCGTGCATATCGAGCGCCAAACTGTGAAGCCTTTGCCTTCTCCACACCGGCCTGAGCATATTAGGGCAGATCCTTTAGATCAACTGACTTCTGATGCAGAGACTGACCGGCCGGCCTTGAATGTTTCTGGGTCGACTGTGAATCCATATGGTCTTCCTGTTGGCTGTGAATACTTCGTAGTGACAGTTGCTATGTTACCTGATACTGCCATTCATTCACCACCCACTTCCTGATCCCTGCTGCAGACAGAGACTGACATGATGGAAGCAAATAAGTGTACATAGGGGGATGATCGTTTTAATTGTTCAAAGTGGATTTCTCTCGGTGGGAGTTCTTAACTTGATTAGTTTTCTGTGCGGCTTAAGAAAGTTCGAATCTCCCATTTGTACATAAAGATTATTCCTTAGGTTTCTTTGTAGATAGATGTGAATATCAGGTTAGCAGTCCACGCTTCTCCGGTTGTGAGCTCTTGGGTAAATTATTCCATCTTAAGTTCCCATATGTGTTTGCGGAATTTATTCTGGGTTGGGTTCTACTTTGAAAGCCCAGTTTTTTTTTTTTTTTTTTTTTTGGGGGGGGGGGGGGGGGTTTGGTGTAGATGGAAGTTTGATCCTTTGCCCAAACAAGTGATCTTTTTGGGTAGATGATGATCAACATCTTATGGGGTTAGATCCCTCTTCTTGGTGTGAGCGTGAAGTGACGCCAGGAAACCATGGCGTCTGATGGCCCTCAACTCTCGTTTGATTGGATTAAGCTTAACCAAAAGTACAAACGCATATACGTTCTTGAAAAACCACAACTAAATTGTACAGATCCCATTGCATCACATGGTCTTCAAACAGGAGAACAATGCCTCGAGAAACTAATGCAAAGCTTTTTACAAAGGACAGTTACCAGGACTCTTCATCAAATTCTAATTTCAGAATCCCAATGCTGCCGAACAGATAAAGCAGAAGGATGCATTTCCCTAACAAGGCACCACACGTAGTCAACAAACATCTTTCCCCAAGAACTGGGGGGGACATCTGACTGCGTAGATACCGAAACGTCTAAAGAATATATACATCACCTTGACTATCTAGAAGTACTGTCGCTATCTTCTTCGGAAATGTTGAACAAGAATTTCGGAAGGGATGCAATCCGAGGAAGATGCAGCAGAAGCTCCCCAAACGAGTCTTTCCTCGACATGCCCGCTGGTTTTGAATCGTCTTCCAGAACCTTAACGTTAGCAAGGTTGCTATTAACCCCAGAAGTAGCAGCATCCTTCAAGTCTTTAGCTTTTTCCTCGCAGCTTTCTCCACCAGCCAAGTTCTGAACGGTCGTGCTATCCTTCTGCAAGAGGCAGCACAGAGAATTCACCCTCGCCATGAGGGATTTTTCGTCGGACGCAGCAGTTGACTGGGTGTCACTGAGAAGGTACTGTGCAATATCCTCCAGTATCTCCTGGCATCCTGATCCATCATCAGATGAACTACCAGACCGCATCTGCTCAGTGATACAGTGTCCAATATGGTTCATTAGATCGCTCATTGACATTGAAGGATGTAAACCGGGCACTTTTATCTGGTCCCAATTTCTACTGGCCTTCATTTCGACTGCATCACGATTTTCGTTTCCTTCAATTACACGGGCGTCCATAACTAAAAAAGAAATATTTCACCTTCAGCATATAACCACTAATTAAACACTGCAATTTAGTTTTAAGTCGCTTCTGATCAGACGCAAGATCCACAGGAAATACTTCCTCCAAGCCATTTGTGATTCATTACCGCAAGTGAGGAAATATCCAGGACATAGAAATATGCCTTTATCCTACAACCAATTCTCTACTCATATTTTCTTGGAACGGTGAATGAATCATGACCTACCAAACGCAAATGCATAGATTACTATATACCTGAACTGGGTGAAGGAGCGTCTATGGACATATGTTCTGAGGTTATGCCAACACGTTCCTGTATCTCTGTCTTCACAGAGGATGACTGTGCTGCCTGTGAAAAATGCAAGCCCGATATTCCTGATTCGTCATCTTTTGTGCCATTATCAAAACCACAGCCTTTGGGTTCCTCTAGATCCTCAAAAATAGATGGTCGCGTGTCGAATAAAGGTGATTCCAAAACTAACTCAGGCTGCCGACTTAAAAAGTTGAGCCGCATGTCACACTGGATAAGCTTTTCGAAGTGCTTGTATAGAAGACCAGGTTGAAACTGCAGAAAGTGTTGCCTGTTTGCACATCCAAGGAAAAAGATCAGCATACTAAACCAATGATTTAAAATAACAGTGAGATTCAGTAAGAGATCAATGAACTATGCAATCTGCCCGGAAAACTCTGGGATGTAACTAGCAGAAGTAACACAGACGCCCACAAGTAAACAGCATATGCAACAGGCAGGAAGTTTGCAAGAACAAGTTCATACCGAATACATTGGCAAAAATGCACTCCTGTAAAATTCAAGATATAAGCTTTTGATCCCAGAGAAATTGCTCAAAACAAAAAGAGGGTGAACTTTTGGCTACACAAGTAATCAAAAGAAGAAAAAGGAACTCAAGCTAATGATGGAAACGTATCTTAGAGCTAAGGAAACTAAAGAAAGTTGTTAGGAAGAAACTTCTTTCACCTGTGAGTGCTCGCTTGTCCATCAGTGAAATCAGAGGTTGCCTGCCACAAAGTGTGCTTTCTCGGTTGTGGGTTGGTCTCCCGGTAGAAAAGGGGCTGTCTGGCAAGCTGCAACAAAGGCAAAACATCCAACAACACATTTATCCCAAACTAGTTGGGGTCGGCGGTCGATGAACCCAAGAATAAATAAAATAGAAGAAAAATCGATTGAGGAAAAAGAAATAATCATATAAAAATATAAAAATAAGAATAAAGATCACCATCTATATAAACAGTAAAGATTACATAGCCACACGATTAAACTGGAGCAAGAGTTCGCACCACAGACAAGATAAGAGATTTACCACAACTTTCAATGTACTAAGTCCATCATCTGGGCAATTCGCCTTCAAGGCCATTATATCCGACCATTGGATTTCGATTTTACTCTTCAGCCCACCCTCAAGAACTTCCCAGACCAACTTATGCTTTGCGAAGTAGCACTTGGCCACTAGATCACCTTCATATCTTGACTTATACTAGCAACCAAACAAAACACATTTTCCTTAAAGGCCTGAGCCAATCAAAGTCCGATAGTCAGTCCTAAAAGAGATATCTAAAAGTCAAACCACAACAAATACCTCCCATCGTCCAATCCTCAAGAACGAAGCTGGGAAATTTGAAGCCTTCATCTTGTCAGTTGTACCAGAGGAAGCGTTACTTTTAGCATCTTTATTTGTCTCGTGAACAAGATTGTCGCTCTGAGTGGTTGCCAAGTTACAAGTGCCCTGAGAAAGCTTCATTTGAATCAAATCCAACAATGAAGGACTCTTCCTTAGTCTCAAACCCAAAGGGCTTGGCTCATCAAGTGGATTGTACTGAGAAGGTGGAACTGGAAATGCATTGGCACCCGCACCCCATAGCTGAGAAAACAATTGATCACGCAAAGAAGCAGTGAGATTGAGAGTCCAATCATTATCAAAAGCAATAAAAATCTCAGCTTCAACTAACATCCTCCTTTATGCATTTTACTCGTTCACAGGAATTTATGCAATCAATTGAAATGCAGAGCAAGCCCAGGTTTAGCTATCATCGTCATCATCATCATCATCCTTTAGTTGCAGAATTCACAAATCCAAATTGGCATTACCGGGTTGATATCTACAGAGTAAATTACGCAGATTTATCTAATTTTCCAAATCCATACAGACACCGCCGATCACGTGCACAGACACCACCGATCACGTGCACAGACACCACCGTGATTCCTGCGTTTCGGGACCGTGAACAAAATTTTGGAGGTGATGGTGTCCGAGCACAGGGCATCTTCGAAAGAAGTCAGAGGCATCTGCACAATTTTATTAAACTACAGGAAGATCTACCGTTTGTGCAATTCAAAGTACTCCAAGCTCATACAAGTCAACACCTCCAATCATCTCAAGCTCCAATCTCCAAAAACAATGATGATACAAAACTTCTCTAAAGATCCTCCTCAAATTCCTATGCTCCAATCCACTGACAAAATAACAAAAGGAGCTAGAAAGTAGTTCCGAGAAAAATTCCTTTTTTTTTGTCATTTCATATTCATCTCTCTTCTTCCCCGTCAGTTTTTTTTGGGCAAATCAAACAAGCGACGCGCACAAACCTCACCTGCTCCAAACTGGACGAGCCCCTAGATCGCTTATTGAGCGGCCCATGTTCCTCTTCCAGCGGATCCTCGACGATCTCAAGCTTCACCGGAAGCTTGTCCCCGCCGCACGACGCAGCTCCACGATCCGCTCCAAAATCCCCAGATTTCATCAATTGCACCATGGAATCAAATCCCACCACGAACCAAACGAACGAGCAGAGTCAACTCGAGGACTAGGATAACTTCGACACAACAGCACAGATCGCGAGATGGGCGAATAAAGAAAACCCTAGAAACGGCTGCTTTTGCTGTTCGATCGATCAGAGAGAGAGAGAGAGAGAGAGAGAGGGGGGGGGGGGAAAGAGGAGAGGGGGGTCGCGATCTGGCCCACGTGCCGAACACGGTTCGGCACGTGCGGAAAACTGCGCGCGTCGTTTTCTCGGCGGAATTGACGGAAACGGGGCGGGATGGAGAGGGCTAAATAGCGGAGGGGGCCGGGCTATTATTGGAAATTTGCGGATTTGGCAAGTGTGAACGCGTCACGGGAGGTGTGCTGGCGTGAGCACATGAAGGATTGTTACTGGATATATGCGGGGCCCGCGCCGGACCGTAAATGACGGCGGTGGTTGGTGTGACCCGCCACGTGGCGGCCGATCTGGGCGTTGCTTGCCTTCCCGAGTGGCGGAAGCCGCCGACACGTAAGACTGTTGAAATTGGAATTGCCCAGTGGAGGCCAGCTCGGCCCTAAATTCTCTTTTGGGGATTTGGATATATTACTTTGCCAAACTTAGGGAATTTCCAATCTAAGCTACTTGTGCGAACGATGGTCAAATCAAACTACTCCCCCAGGATGTTGATATGGTCAATGTTTCGATCTCCAAAATATCGATAGATACGTTGAGATCGATATACACTGTGAGATTTGGTGAGCCATTATCAATCCTTCTAAAATTTAAAACCTCATAATTACTTCGATATTTGAGAGATTTTACAGACACGATCAATAATTTTTAGAATTTTAACTTTTTAGATGAAAAGCATAATTTGATGGTTTGATTAATTCGTACTATACGGAGATTTCCCTCCGCATGGGGTAAATTGCATTCTATTGACCATGTGTCCTTTTATTTGGCGAAATGATAGGCGACCTGGTGTGTGTGTATATATATATATATATTGATCACGTGGATAAATAAACTATTTGTTAATCATAGTTATTATCTATATGGGCCGGCATGCTGATAACGTTGAATCATTGCGTTCCTACAACGCAGTCAAATTCCCATCCCCATAGATTCCACTCGCACGCCGACAAGCCAATCTGGGAGTTTTGATTGTTCACCGGAAAGTTGTCCGACGGTTATCCATAATTCTTGTTTCCAAGAGAATGGAACAAAGCCAAAAGGGCATTAGCAAGGCGTTCAATACTCGGTTGGTAAGGCTTTAACATGAGCAGCCACCAAATTGGGCCGTTTAAAGAAGAACGAAATTCATGTCCAGGCCCGTAAAAATCACGGACGGCCCGTCGAGTCGGCGACGAGGTTATCTTCGTAGCGGCCTTACGGAGAAGTAACTCGGCTTCGAATCGATGACAGAAAATGGGAGACGCTTCCCGTCCTCACTATGGCTTTTTGTGTTTTTCATTTGTTATTTTGAGAGATGAGGACGAAAAGGCCGTCTCATTTCGAGAAAATGAAAATCTAACGTCTCTAGTCCGTGCATCGAAACATGTGGTCAGTATTGATAAGGAAAAGAGGCTTTCGCACTTTATTTGTAAAGGTGCATTTGATTCAGCATTCCCAAAGCTCCGTAGAGCTCCGAAATCCGTTGGGAAAAATTAAGGTTTTTGGCAAACTTTCCCTATTGGGTTTTAGGCCAAATGCTAGCGTTGAGGAGGCCTAAAGTTCAAGGCAGCAAGCAAGCATTTTCGAAATGTTAGATCCATGAATTAGTGAAAGTCAAAATCGGCCGAGGAGAAGATAACGTCACGTTCGTCGAGTGAAAGTCTACAGACAAATTGAATAGAGGTTGGAACCATTTGATTAAATGAGCTAAGTATACAGAACTTGGTTGTCAGACCATTTGATCAAACTAAACATTTTTAAAAAAAAAGTTTGTCACTTATATCACCTCATGAAAAAGAATGACCTCTCGAAAATGTTTAGACTGATAGATTGTTGACTGTAATGAAAATATTTCTCATTTTTTTAAAATGAAATCAATTTTACGAAAATTTTTTTAATACATTTTTTTTTTGTGGGGCCTACCTAAGTATGTAACTATTCAGACAAGCTCGAAGTTATACTCGTCCTTGTATATTATATTCAGAACATGCACCGTTTTACATTACTAGCGAACTTCTTCCGACATGATTGTTAATACTTCACAATGCTTGTGATTATTTAACTGATTTTGCATTACATGTATAATAAAATGGTACCTTTCTTTTCAAATCTTTTTGTTCGCAATTTATGCAATAGATGACTCAAACTCATTAGTTAACTATTTTTGTTTTGCACGTGCAACATCATTGGCAACCGAGTAATCCCCGTCGTGAATGGCACTCTCCTGTTTCGGTCACACCACAAACTGTGGTAACAAAACTCGTAGAATTCTGCGAATCTCGTGGATGGATATCCAAGAAATTGACCGATCTTCGAGCCTGTATCTCCGTCTTTCTTTACCTGATGGTGACTCTGCTCGTCCCCGCGGCACACGACACTGGGCCTTGTAAACTGGGTATCTTGCTTCCCGAAAGCGGAAGGTCCTAGCGTCCGGCCGCGACGCTGATCCCCGGCGGTTCAAACTTGAGAATGGTAGTTTTGCTGAGGATGACAATTTCTTTAGCCGAAGCCCCTAGATGGAAATAGATGAATCATGAGTATCCTAAAAGCGTGATTTCTTGGCAGCTGGGACCAGTATGCTGGTGAATGGATGTACAGAACCTCCACTCCTTGGTCCTGATTTATGGGACCTGTCAAATTATAAATCATGGGAGATGCAGTGGAGAAAATTATAGTGATTGCCCCTGTTTTTTTCTTGGCCCCCACCCCCCCCCCCCCCAAATATTGGCCACATTCACAATGTTACGAATTGATCCGATGTAAAGTAATTACCACATCTTAATCGATCCATAACTTATTTACTTAAGTTTTTGAGTAAAGGTGGATCAAACTGCATATGTTAACATGTTCGGACTTGAGCTCCCACTTAGTGAAAAGTATCGGGCTTATGTTGTGCGCTTCTTAACAAATTGGTACGAGGATTGATGATCGACTGAGTGGGGGCTCCAGAATCTAATGTATTTCGGTTTTTTTGGGATGGAGTTGGGTGTAATTTTCGGCCGTTTGGCTTTATGGTATAACAATGCAGGCCTGATGGCAGAGTTTATAGTTCGATCTCGAGAAAGATAGCTTGATGCAGAAAGATATCTGGAATAAGGAGGAGCAAACTCAATATTAAGATGACACGTGAAGAGAAAATCGTTAGAATTAGGGGTGAGCAAAAAAATCATGATCCACCCAAATCGAACCGGATCGGACCGTACTCAATCGGCCGATTTTGGATGGTAACCGACGGGTACGGTCCTGTTCCCAATTTCAATTTTCTGGAATCGGTGGGTATCAGTTTGGTTTCCGATTTCAGGTGGGAACCATCCAACCGACCCAACCGAACCGGTCCTTTTATAAAATACAAATGTATATTCTATTGAAATAACTTTTGCAATTATCTTATATATTGAAATTTTTTCACGTGGCAATAGTACTAAATCATTTTCCCCATTGTTATCTTGCATTATTGAAATTTTATCTCTTTCAATCGATAGGGCTTGATTCCTTTTTTTTTTTTAATTGATGTTAGTGCTTAGTAGGACCGTAATCAGAATCTAATCAAGAATCGGACCGGACTGGTAGTACGATTTTCGGATGGATACATGAAACAAAGGGGTGGTTCACGGTTCGTATTTTGCGAAACCGGTCCCTAGCGAAGGGTTTTCGATTCTAAGATATGAAACATCCATCATGGAACCGATCACCCTTCGTTAGAATGCACATGTGAGTTGTGCCAGAGAAATTTCACATCAGAGAATTGGTGTGATGTAAAGTAGTCAATATATCCTAATTGGCTCATAACTCATTGGCTTAAATTGTTGAGTGACGGTGGGTCTAAAATATTTTAATAGGGTCGTACATTTATCCCTCAAAACATTTCGTCCATGCTTATTTTTTTAGGGTTTACTTTTTAAAGTTGTCGTTTTCTTTTCTTTCAAATTATATGCTTTGAGTAAATTTGACTGTACTTAATATATGTAACGAAAAGCTCTTTTTTGTTATATAAGTATTGATATGTACATGTGGCTATAATTCATCTCATTATTTTTTTTATAACTAAGGTGTCCGGATCAGCTTGCGTGCACTTTGACTATTCCTCGGGGGAGACCATGACCTAAATAGTTCTTTGACTCGGCTTCGAACTTCCAAGGAAAAATGCGTTTTTTCTTTCTAAACAAAATTGAGCGAGTAATTAGGGTAATCCCCAATCTTTTTTTCACTCCTTGTGGATGTGGAAAACAAAAAGAATAAAATCTCGTATAGCTTATTTATAATTTTATGAGATCATTATCTAAATAAATCAAATTAGATATGGTTTCTAAACTTTTGGTACATATTCAATTTAATCGATGAATTAAATTATCCATAGACCGAATGAATCTAATGATATAATATTTCAAGGACCGGATTGAATCTAGTAAGAACACATGCTAATTACAGAGTCGCACATAATTAATGAATCTTGAGACAAAGGCAATGCTGTGAAGCTGGTGTTATAACCTATTCAATTAAGCGGCGGCAAGGGCGTATTTGAGACCTCTCTCCATTCGAGATCAGAGGTCTTGAAGTCCTTATCATTGTGCTAGTAGCTTTGGGCGATGTACGCACACCCAATACTTTCTTGGGCAAAAGGCACAAGAAACCCCAAACTATACCCCCGTCCCCCCCCCCCCCCAAAAAAAAAAAAAAAAACCCCAAACTATACCCCACTTGACACATTTATCATAATTTTTTTTTTCCGTGACACCAAAAACTCAGGTCGATGAGAACCGTTAAAATTGGTGGAAAATATCAGATAGTACAATATGCAAGAATATATGAAAATATGTTGGAAGAGATGACAAAGTAAGATGAAGTTACCTGAGGCGTGCAAACATTATCTTTAAAGATAATTTCGCCTCTGGAAATACGAAACTTAGTGCGTAAGCCTTCTAGCGGTTATCCTCCCAAGATATAATAGATTGTTTTTTACTTCACATTGCATATTAGAAGGAACCGAAACAATATTATGTGTATGACCCATCGAAGAAGACAAAAAAAAAACAAGGGAAAAATTCTCTTTGTTAATTGGAGTCTCTTCAAGGATTATGGTTTGAAGTTTATATCAAGCGAGAGAAATCACCGTTACGAAATTGTTATGAAGCCATTATAAAATAATGAGAGGTTTATGAAGAAATAAATCAAGCTTTATCAACCCGTGACACGGTCTTTGAAAAGTCATTATACAGCTGTTGCAAAACCGTTATATAATGATAATTTTCATGATTGTCATAATTACTATTAAAACTTTGTATAAAATATTATGAAATTGCTGAAATATCCAACAAAAAAATTTGTATAAATGGGTGCGAAAAGTAAATAAGGTCGACATAACGTCACGTGACGTAAAAACGACGTTATTTTCGTTAAAAAGTCATCTGACGCAACCTCGGCGACACTACAAGTTTGGTGTTTCTTACGCCATAATAAAAAGTTTAGGGTCTATATGTCGTAATGTGCGTGGTTTGAGACCTTTGGTGCCGTGTTCCCAACTTTATTTGCATAAATTAAGACAGAAATTATATCGAGACAGGCTGCATCTCCGAGGGAATTTTACTGGGGTAATATTGGGAATTCACCGTACAGTTAACAAAAAAAAAAGAGGCCACGTGGTGAGACGCTAGACGCTAGACTCTAGAGGGCCCGGAAGCAATCCAAGAGCCAAGTCAGTCATTGGTTCTACTTTCCAATGACAAGCCTACAAATCTGACAGAGAAGAGAGAGAGAGAGAGAGAGAAACGATGAGGCGTCGTCGAGGGTGAAGAGAGAAACGAGAGGCCTGAAATCGCCGAGCTGCTCGCGTTCCGTGTGCGTGTGTTCATGCGAGCTCTTGGCCTTTGGCTCACCTTATCCTATCCGCCATCTCTCTCTCTCTCTCTCTCTCTCTCTCTCTCTATCTCGAACCCCGTCCCCAGCTTTTCTTCTTCCACAGAATCTTTAACACACACCCTTCAGAGAACATCCTCGTTACCCCGCTCCCGCACTTCATTTCAATCCAATTCAATGCAGCGTCACTTTCTCCTAGCCCATCCATGTCTTCCCCGCCGTGTAAAGGGCACCTACTCTCAGGCAAGAGCAAGAAACATGGCTGCTTGACTGGGTTCCCTTCTGTGTCCGTTGCTCCCTCCCGCTCCCTCTGAGCTGCTGAGATTAAACAAACACACACAAAAAAAGTTTTTTTTTTGTCCCTTCCTTTGTTGTTCGCATTGGAATTGGTACCCGAGTTCGAGCTGTATTCACCAGAAACAGAGTTCTTGAGCCGGAAGTTTTCTTTTTCTTCAGCAGAAGAGGATATAATATTTCCCAAGATTTTCTCTGACGGAGATTTCTCTTCTTGCATGCAGTTTGGAGCTGCGGATTCGATGAGTTCAATCTGTGGTCCATAGTTGTCACCGTCGCTTGGGAGGTCCAGGTCGAAGGGAAGTCCTAGAGAACCGGCCCAACTGTCAATTGCATCACTCTCCTGGATGCGCAATGGCTCCCAAAGCAGGCAAAGCGAAACCGCACAGGGTCAAGGGAGAGAAGAAGAAGAAGGAAGAGAAAGGCGGGTTTTCCAATTGCATTGTTATTTTGCTGTACTCATCGTCCCACTCAGCATTTCTGTCCCCTTCGTTCTTTCCATCCTTCGGAAAATTTCAAAACTTTCCAGCTCCAAAGCCTGGAAGACGAGTGAACAAATCAACGGATGGGCACTCAAAGCTTAATGCCGAGATTCTCACAAAGCTCTATCAAGATTCTCGCCTCCCAATCTTATTCCGACTCCGCTTTGTCTGCTGGCAAATCTTTAGATACCCGTTCGGGCGGTCCTTTCGATTCAGCCACATTCAACTGACGCGGTGATGGTTTTTTTTTTTTTGCAGTTTTGCCCACTGTGGTGGAGATTACTGTGGAGACACCAGATGACTCGCAAGTGACACTCAAGGTCTGAACAATTTTCTCACGTTGTTTATGCCCTAATTGACACCCATTTGTCTTGGTGACATGGAGACCGCCATCATGGTTTCAGCACCGATGATTCATGCGCACGTATAAAACCTCCTCTATTTGCTCGAGACAAGCTAATTTCTTCGATTATTTGCTTCGAAATAAAGTAAAGTTTTCAGTGAGATAAAAACAACATTCTACCGGTGAGCATAATAACGATCGTTGCATTGTTTTAATACGCCGTCGCCGACAGAATGAAACTGTGAACATGTTGACATACTCCGAGTCTCTCCACGGTTAAAATGGGTCCTCCGCCGCCACCGTCGCCATTGTACAGTGATTAGTTTTTGCCGCAGCTTGTGCGAAAGGGCGTTTCTTTGGCAAAAACAAATCCCGGGAACATGGTTTTCTTTATGTGGAAAGCTAAGTCACATAACCTGGAACTGACGTTGGAGTCTTGGTTCGATCGAATTGACGACAGGGCATATCTACGGACAGGATCTTGGATGTGCGAAAGCTTTTGGCGGTCCACGTCGAGACGTGTCACTTGACCAATTTCTCCCTATCACATGAGGTGAACAGCCGATCTCTCTTCTCCACCTGTACTTGTCTCTTTTGTCTGCTTCTGGAACAAATTGATTTGTTTTTTCTTTTAAAGTTTTTTTTCGTGGGTCCCATCTAGCATTTACCAAAAATGTCCCCATCATCACCACATGCGGTGTTTTGCTTCCATAGGTTTTAGGGTTAGCATTCCTGTAGTCACCATTACGTCGTGGAACGATTAAATTAAAATTTCGCGTCAAATTTTAAAATTCAATTAGGTAAATTTTTTTAAAAAGTATAACCTTAAATTGACTTCCGAAGAATAAATTTAGGGCTGATCGAGCAATATTTCGGGAGTTAGCCAAATTCAAGATAAATGACACTATGTTCTCTTTCTGCTCCCATACATGGTTGTTATGCCCTTTTAGGTTGTCCAAATCCCGACATACTCAACTTTTGAAGTCGAACTACAACTTAAACTCCGGGATCTAATGAAGTGCATGGTCCCTTGTATCCCCAACGAATGAAGCACATCATTACATGAATGTGAACCGTCCTTATCAAATTTTTCTTTTTATGATTAGTTCAAGGGTCACGATTTGCCGTCTAGTCAAATCTAAAATATACTTCTAAATAGCATGGATCAATAATATCGCGGGTACCCAATGGTCGGCCTGGATTCAAATTCGAGATAGGGACGGAAAAAGTCTGCTGGGGACTCAGCTAAGGATCGAAAGGATGCAGTTAATTTACGGGACCCTTTATTTCGTGTCCTTGTTGTTTTGCATGCATAATATTTCTCACGTGAAAACAGGTTAGGGGGACAAGACTCAAGGACTCGGCGGACATTCTCTCTCTTAAGCCTTGTCATCTTACCATCAGTGAAGGTAACTGTAAGTCGAGTGATTTTTACTTTTTTATTTTTTTTAATGTTTTTGATAATAAATTGTAATAAATCAAAAATTTAAACCAAAAAATAAGTGAAAAATTGGAGCCCCTATAAAAGCTCGCGAATTCAAAAATTTCCTCATTCGCCTTCCTTGTTTCTTGGGTGTTTGCAGAGGACTACACCGAAGAGCTCGCGATCTCGCACATACGTAGACTCCTCGACATCGTTGCGTGCACCATTTCCTTCGGCTCGTCTTCTTCTTCATCATCCCCGAAACCCCTAGCTCGATCAGTCGCCAAAGACTTCTCCTCCACCAAGCCTGACAGTCCGAATGACAGCACGTCGTTTCAGAGCTCTGGACCCGACGTCCATGGGAGAGACGCAGCTAATTGCGATCCGAATCTCAAGTCGGGAGGTGAGAAGAAGACCGATTCGATCCAGAAATGCGCCGGCGCTGCGGCCGACAAAGGGGACGCGCCGTTCGCTGTCTCTCTCTGCCCGCCGCTGCGGCTCGGGCAGTTTTATGATTTCTTCTCGTTCTCGCATCTCACGCCTCCTGTCCAATGTGAGTTCCTTTTTCGCCGTTTTCTCTAGCTTTCTGGTGACGAAATGGGGCTGGATGATGCTTTGCTGTGGTTTTGATTAGGGAGAGTTAGAGCTGTGGTTTTGGGTGCTCCGTCTGATGTCTTTTTAAAGGACACGGTGGTCTCAGCTTTTTTATTGTTGTAATCCAGTTCTTCTCTATGGATTGATGAAATGCATGTTTTGATCAAAGTAGATGATGCTCTTTTTGATAATTTTCTTCGGCTTTTTCTGCAGACATCCGGAGATCGGCACGTCCGTTCCTCGATGATAAGACGGAAGATGATTTCTTCCAGATAGATGTGAGAAGTCACTCCTTCCTAGTCATCTTGTACTCCACCGCTTCTATCACATACAGATAATGCCGACATACTTCTAAGATTTTGGTTCCTTTGGTGTGAAGTTCTGGCTGTTACTGTGTACGCAGGTGCGGATTTGTAGTGGGAAGCCAATGACTGTCGTAGCTTCAAAGAAAGGGTTTTATCCTGCTGGAAAACGAATTCTTATAAGTCATACTTTGGTTGGCCTGCTTCAGCAGAATAGCAGGATTTTTGATGCTGTAAGTCTTAGAAATTGCATGAACTGTCTCGCGCAGCTTTCTCGTGTCAATTTTGTCTTCTGCCCTCAGTTTGGCCCTCTTTGACACTTTAATCATTTGGTTTTCCTTCTCATTGCTTATGGTGTTACTTGGCATTTCAGATCATAGAAACTTGCAACTAGACGTTACCTATTTAGCATTTTTATTATACTATGCTTGCAGGCATACAAAGCTCTCATGAAAGCTTTCACAGAACACAATAAGGTACATACATCTGATTGTTTTGAATTTGCAATTCTGGTAACTATTGAAGTTGCAAGACAATAACTCACCCGAGTTACAATATTAGTTTGGAAATCTTCCGTATGGGTTCCGAGCAAACACATGGGTCGTTCCTCCAGCTGTTGCTGATAATCCTGCAGTGTTCCCAGTGCTTCCCGTGGAAGATGAAAATTGGGGAGGAAATGGTGGTGGTCATGGACGAGATGGCAGACATGATTACAGACCGTGGGCAAAAGAGTTTGCCATTTTGGCGGCAATGCCCTGTAAAACATCAGAGGAGAGGCAAATCCGTGATCGTAAAGCATTTTTGCTTCATAGTCTCTTTGTCGACGTTTCTGTTTTTAAAGCCGTCGCTGCAATCAAGCACCTCATTGATGCAAATAATTGCTTCACATCTGATCCGATCGTTTCAATGTTGCGTGAAGAAAGAGTTGGAGATTTAGTTATCAAGGTTACTAAGGATGTCCCGGATGCAAGTTTGAAACTGGACTCTAAAAATGATGGGAGTCGGGTCCTTGGCATGTCTCAAGATGAGCTCGCTCAGAGAAACTTACTTAAGGGCATAACTGCTGATGAGAGTGCTACAGTACATGTGAGTAGCGGAATGTTTCATTTGACTTGGGGCATGCAAGTTGAAAATGTGACTTATTTATGTAGTGGATCATGTATTAATTGGCAAGTAATTTTTTTGGTAGGATACTTCTACTTTAGGTGTCGTGGTCGTTAGTCATTGTGGCTATACGGCAATTGTTAAAGTCTCAGCTGAGGTAGATTGGGAGGGAAATCCAATTCCTCAGGACATTGACATTGAAGATCATCCTGAAGGAGGGGCAAATGCCTTAAATGTGAATAGGTCAGTACATAATTTTTGTCGTGTATTGCTTAAACATCTTGATAGTTTTCCCAATTATCGACTGTGGTGCTCATTTCAACTTTGACCATCAGCCTGCGGATGCTCCTGCACAAGTCATCCTCACCTCACTTATCCAGTGGTGCTGTTCTACGGACACAAAGTTCAGATACTGAAAATTTACGCTCTGCTAGGTCTCTGATAAGGAAAGTCCTAGTAGAAAGTATGTTGAAGTTGCAGGAAGAGCCTACTAAATGCACCAGATCTATCAGATGGGAATTAGGGGCATGTTGGGTTCAACATTTGCAAAATCAGGCTTCTGGAAAAAATGATGCTAAAAAAACCGAAGAAGCTAAGCTTGAGCCGGCAGTTAAAGGTCTTGGGAAGCAGGGTGGCCTGCTTAAGGAAATAAAGAAAAAGACTGATGTCAGGACCAGCAAGTCCGAACTTGGAAAGGAAGCTACTATTTGCAGCAACAATGACACTGGCAACAAATCAAACAGCATCAATCCAAAGGGACCAGAGAAACACGAGGAAGAAAAAGAAATTATGTGGAAGAGGCTGCTTCCTGAGGCAGCATATTTGCGTCTTAAAGAATCAGAAACTGGTCTGCACCTTAAGGTTTGTTTAGCGGGAGAACCACTATATATAACACGTCCAACTATTTTTCAGCTCTTTTGGCCAATTTGGTCCCCGAAGAATGAGGACATTCTGAAATGATTTAGGTCTCAAGCTGTGCCATCCTCCAATACATGTGCATGGTGAAAATAATATGCTTTGTCTCCTTCACCTTATACTCATGCATTCAAATTTTTCGTTGTTATTCTTGTAGTCGCCAGATGAGTTGATTGAAATGGCACACAAATATTATGCTGATACCGCCCTTCCAAAGCTGGTTGGTTGCTTTCTGGACTGGAATGCCTCAATAGTTTCTTTTTCATAACGGGTAATTGGTATCTCTTTATTTTCTTAGGTGGCAGATTTTGGTTCGCTCGAGCTTTCACCAGTTGATGGAAGGACATTGACTGATTTTATGCACACCAGAGGATTGCAAATGTGCTCCTTGGGCCATGTGGTAACCAAATCTGTAACATTCTTTTAAGTTTTTGTAAATTCACGTTTGCATCGTGTGCTCACCTAATAAATGTCTTCAATAGTAGTCCTGTCGAATTTTTTTCCCTACGTGCAATGATTGACAGTTTGAAAGAGACACTTTGAAAGTTGCTATCTTCTGATGTCATGTTGTTTAATTAGTTGTGAAAGATTTGGCGGGACCACTTGCTAACTGCTCTAAAAGTTTAAGTTATTAGAAGAAGGCGTGGTTTAATATTTATATATTCCAACACTCCCCATTACGCTTAGTCTGGTCTTTTGCTTAGTATTAAGCGTGGACAAATTCATTGGGGAGGTAAATAGGGGCCTGGAAAGATTTGAACTCAGGACCTCCGTTCTGATACCATGAAAGATTTGGTGGAACCACTTGCCAACTTTTTTAAAAGCTTAAGCTATTAGAAGAAAGTGTGGTTTAATATTTATATATTCCAACAAGCTGAAATAACAAGCTGAAATCTTATCCGTTATGAAGCTTTTGCTTAAACTTCCCTCAATATGTTATATAATGGAGAGGAAATTTTTCTATTCGGATTACCCGAGTCAACCTGGGTTTCCCTTTTTGCTAAAAAGAGAAGATGTAGGTTGTACTGACTGATTGTGAACGTTTTACGTAAACTAAAGCTGTTGGAGAATTACATCGTGGAGCCTAACACTTTGATTCATTTCCTGCATCATGCTAGGTTGAACTTGCCGATAAGCTTCCTCATGTGCAGTCTCTCTGTATACATGAGATGGTTGTTCGAGCATACAAGCATATCCTACAAGCTGTTGTGGCAGCAGTTGAAAATGTTGCTGATGTGGCTGCTTCAGTTGCTTCATGTCTAAATATACTGCTAGGCTCACCATCAAGTGAAAATGCCGACGCAGATACTATCAGTGATGATGCGCTAAAATGGAAGTGGGTGGAAAGCTTCCTTTTTAAAAGGTTTGGCTGGCGATGGAAACAAGAGAACTGCCAGGATCTCAGGAAGTTTGCTATTCTTCGTGGATTGTGCCACAAGGTATTATGCACGACCTCCTACTTAAGTTTTCTTTCAGATCTCATGGTATTCCTTGTGCACCTATGTAATTGAAGCAATCTTGCAACAGGTTGGATTAGAGCTTGTTCCAAGGGACTATGATGTAGAGTCACCTTCGCCATTTAGGATATCTGATATTATAAGCATGGTTCCTGTTTATAAGGTGACAAACAATAGTTTTTTTTTTTTTTCAATTCAAAGTTAATTGGTGACTATTTTTTAGGATCTTATTGGGATTTTGATGGTTCCTACAGCATGTTGCTTGTTCATCTGCGGATGGACGGACATTGCTAGAATCATCCAAAACTTCCTTGGACAAAGGAAAACTGGAGGATGCTGTTAATTATGGCACTAAGGTGAGTAACTGCTCTTTTTTTGGCATCATATCTTACGCTTATCTGCGTTGGAGCTGATGATTTTTTATAAAAAATGAAGGCACTGTCGAAGCTGGTGTCTGTGTGTGGTCCTTATCATCGAATGACAGCAGGAGCATATAGTCTTCTGGCTGTAGTGCTCTACCATACTGGTGATTTTAATCAGGTATGTGCATCACTAAGTACTCAACCAGATGAACAGATCACTTCTAGATATCTACGATCTGATATGAATCACATTACAACTAATTGTGATATCAGTAACGTTATTGAACAATTATGAGCCAAATTTGTACTATCCACACTTCATCTTAATTAGGCGGATTCTCATCAGAGCTAACTGCAAGTTTATTTAAGTGTATGGACATTTAACATAAAAAAGCCAAATCAACTGCATAACAATTGCCTTCATTCTAGCGAGTTATTGTTGACATGTTGAATTACCGTGCAGTGTTCTTCCTTACGCATTTTTCATCTATTTTACAGTCGAGAATCAAATGGATTTCAAGTTTAGGTATGAAAGTATTGAACTTGGTTGGTTTTGAGGGGAAAAAAAAACAGAGCTTACATTTGGTAAGGGCACTGAGCTCTTGACATCCCACTACTTCATTAAACATTGACAAAGGGAAAAGAAAGGGACTCTTTCAGCATGACGAATAAAGGGGTAATTGATGGATATAGACTTTTTGGCCAGGTAACAAACTAGCAGATATTTAATTTCTTTCTTTAAGGGACCTTGTACTTCAACTGTTCACATTTAAAAGAAGTAAGTCTGATCGCTGTTTGGTGAAAAAGGACTAGTGTTTTCTGTCAGAATTTGCTACTACAAAGATTTGATAATCGTTGCCTATAATCCCTACATTTCGTTTCTTGACTTGATGATGACTTTATTGAGATGAAACCTACTGTCTATGGTGGAAAGGTTGATTCTTGTCTAAAGATTGCTTTATTAGCATATCGTTTCATCTGAACTTTTTAATGTTCTACCTTGAATAGGCAACCATCTATCAACAGAAAGCATTGGATATTAATGAGAGAGAGCTCGGTCTTGATCATCCTGATACCATGAAGAGTTACGGGGACCTTGCTGTGTTCTACTATCGGCTTCAACACACAGAGTTGGCTTTGAAGTATGCTTTTACTTTCTCTTCCCAGAATAGCTAACCTACATCGCAAACAAGATAACCTTACTTAAGGGCTTTATCTCTTTTTCCTTTCCCATTCCTCTATGATTAAATACTTTTTCCTTAAAATGTTGAACGCCAGAGAGAACCTATTTAAAAGAGAACCATGTGACCGTTGCGTGACTATGTTAGTTCATGTTATAACTTTTGAGTCGATCCTGCATTACTCTAGGTACGTGAATCGTGCTTTGTATCTGTTGCACTTAACCTGCGGTCCATCTCATCCAAATACTGCTGCCACCTACATCAATGTAGCGATGATGGAAGAAGGTCTGGGAAATGTTCACGTTGCCCTTAGGTACCTCCATGAGGCTCTAAAGTGCAACCAAAGACTTCTTGGAGCGGATCATATACAGGTCTCTCTCTCTCTCTCTCTCTCTCTCTCCCCCTCTCCCTCTCCCCCCAGCGACAAATCATTTGTGATTCACTTGCCACTGGCATCTTGGGAAAAACTTATTTCTATTGAAATAATGGGGGTGAGGAATTTCATTTCTACTCTGACTCGAATTTTAGACCTTCTTCATGAACAAATCATTCTAGTTGACACTTGGGCGGTCAACAATGACTTCTAGCAATAGTTGTGTGCTGTAGTATTAGGAGCAGAATGTTTATAACTGCTATGCTGGATCAACTCGCCACTAATCTCTCTAAGATTAACCTGTCATTCTATAATCTATGTTAGTGAGCTTGTCAAGTAACCCATTGAGATACGTTGAGTTTCCTTGTTAAGAGAAAATGTGAGACCAAATTTTATTTGAGTTTTGGCAGATTGTAGCAATAACATGACCTTCGTTTTTTGCCTTTGTTATTTCGCTTCCAGACTGCTGCCAGCTATCACGCCATTGCAATTGCTCTATCTCTAATGGAGGCCTACTCCTTGAGTGTTCAACATGAACAAACTACCTTACAGATACTGCAGGCCAAACTTGGATCAGAGGATCTACGTACACAGGTAACACCAACTTTATTAGGAAAAATCCCCGTCTTGTATTATTTGATATTCATTGTTTTTTTTTTTTGGTAAGGAAATTTTTTTTTGGTAAGGATTTGATATTCATTGTTTTTTTTTGGTAAGGTTGATATTCATTGTTTCTGTATTGATAAATCATTAAATTCTAGGATGCGGCTGCATGGCTTGAGTATTTTGAGTCGAAGGCTCTAGAGCAGCAAGAAGCTGCTCGCAATGGTACACCAAAGCCAGATGCCTCAATCTCCAGCAAAGGTCATCTGAGGTATCAACCTTTTGCATCCGTGTCCATATGCTTCTCATCTTTTTTCTGACCAGATAACAGAAGTGACAAATTTTATGTTGGTAAAATTTTGTGGAAAGTTTTTGTCTTCCCTAAATTTTTGGAAAGTGTATGTCTTCCCTGTAAACAAGCGCTCGGCCTCACAATTCTTTTCGCTGTTTTCTTGTGAGTACACTGATCACTGTTCTGTCCAAACCTTATCAGTGCTGACTGAACAGATGCTCATAAAATGTGATTGGCATCATTTTCCTGTAAAACCTATGGTTCCCATTTTTAACCAGAAATGATTCTCTTCTCCCTTTGGAAAGTCGTAATGTTGATGACCAAATCTGTGTCCATGGTTTTTCCTTTATATTTTGCTGACTTTCCATCTCACATGAAATTTCTGTGACTGACTGTTTATTACAAAAGTTTAAGCAATTAGAGTATGGCTAGAATTATGTTTACTCCTCATGTGATGGCCTTAAGCATGCAAACACAGTACGTGTGAGTTAGAAATTAATTGAAGCCCATTGTGCATAATGAAAGGAAAAGTCCATCACTGGAAAAGATTAAGCTATTAGAATACGATGTGTTTTAAGTGTTGAGTCAAAGAAGAACTCTAGAAGTTATAGCCTTCTTTATGATGCTAACGGTATTGTATGATAAAGCAATAACTTGATTCTCTCTCTTTTGGTTAAGCGTGTCGGACCTCCTTGATTTTATAGCTCCAGATGCAGACATGAAAGCGAGGGATGCCCAGAAGAAGGCTCGTGCTAAGGTCAGAACCACCTTTTATATCTACTCTTTTGTAAATGTCTCTGCCGCGCTTGGTTTAATTGATAATTCTGATGCAGGTGAAAAAAGTTGACCAGAACTGGGATGCATCAGAGGAATATCAGACGGATGAAACCTTGTCACCGAATAATCTTCGTGCGGAGAATTCAAGTGATAAGGAAAACAAAGCTGAACAGACCGAGGCTACAAAAGAGAAGGAAGATCCTTCTTTACCAGGCCAATTGATAGTGGGCATGAGTAGTGAAACGGTACAAGATGACTCTTCCGATGAAGGGTGGCAGGAGGCCATCCCTAAAGGCCGCTCACCTGCCATTCGTAGGTCTTCTAGTTCGACAAGGCCAAGCCTGGCAAAACTGAACACTAACTTTGCAAATGTATCGGAATCTTCAAGATACCGCGTGAAATCCAATAATACCGCATCATCAAAAGTAAGCACTAACGAATCGACCTCCTCAGTTGTGCCATCTGTGCCTGCTACAAAGAAGTTTGTGAAAAGTGCAAGCTTCAGCCCGAAGGTCAATAGTCCTAACACCTCATCTAGTTGGACTCCCAACCCCAAGTCTGCGCCAGCTAGCCCAGCTCCAGGTCAACAAGCTACTAAGACGTCTTCCTTGTCTTGTCCAATCAGTGTTCAGGCTGGGAAGCTTTTCTCCTATAAGGAAGTTGCTCTGGCTCCACCTGGATCCATAGTGAAGGCAGTTGCAGAGCAGTCGCCCAAAGGAACCATTTCGGGTGAGCAGAATTCTGAAGAGACAGCTGCAGCGGAGATGACTCTAAGCAAGGCAACTGTAACTCAAGATGTAGATGACCAGGAACTTCAGAAAGAAGCAGCAAAGAATAAGTGTCTAGATGCCGAGATGACAAAAAATGCTTCAAATGAAGAGCAAGAAAAATTAGAGAAAGAAGCCCGAGAGGAAGCCACAGATACCACCATTCCACAACTAGTTGAAGATACTATGACAGTGGAGGTTGAAGGCACTTCTTATCTTCAAAATCAACAAGGTAGCAGTGTTCTGGCTTCAGAAATCGAGGCAGCCGATAGCTCAAAAGATTCAGACATGGTTGGTTTAAGACATGATGCGTTGCAAAGAGTACCTGATGGTCCAACTGCTTCCTCTGATGTAGATCTTTCACAAGTTCCTGTTGAAAATGCATGTCCATTGCAAGAGAAAAGAGCATGCACTACCAAAGAAGTGGTGGCAGACGAAAAGAAAAACCCGGATGATCGTCTGAATGGTGATATAAATGATAAGCACTTGGCAACTGAAGTAGGAAAGCAATATGAAACTGATGCAAAGGAGATGACTAAGAAACTCTCTGCATCTGCGCCACCCTTTAATCCTTCTGCTACTCCAGTTTTTGGCTCTGTTCCAGTTCAGGGGCTCAAAGATCATGGAGGAATCTTGCCTCCACCGTTGAATGTTCCTCCAATACTCAGTCCTGTCCGCAGGTCACCTCATCAGTCTGCAACAGCAAGGGTCCCGTATGGTCCTAGGCTCTCTGGTGGCTATAATAGGTCTGGAAATCGGGTCCTCCGTAACAAATCTGGCTTCCATAATAGTGAACACGCTGGAGATGGGAACCACTTCAGCCCTCCAAGAATAATGAACCCACATGCAGCTGAGTTTGTGCCTGGCCAACCCTGGGTTCCCAACGGCTATCCAGTATCCCCTAATGGGTATATGGTTTCCTCAACAAACTGTATCCCACTGTCTCCTAACGGTTTTCCTCTGTCACCAAATGGTATTCCCTCGCCTACATATGAATATCCACCTTCAGCCACTGGTCTTCCCGTCACTGCTCAAAATGGCTGTGAAGCATCTGCAGTTAGTCTGGCGGAACCATCGATAGATATGGCTGATGAGGTGGTTGTTGAAGATGAAGTTGCTCTGGTGGAGCGGACTTCTCCAGAAGTAATAGTTGAGAAGCAGTCTGTTGAAGAGCCAGTGCTAGAAAATCCCTTGCCATGCTATGAGGAGAATGCTCATGAGACTGACGGAAAGACCAAAGATGATATCCTTGAGACTGTAGATTCTGTGAAGACCAAAGAGATGGGGAACGATATAGCAATCGATCACGAGAAACCCATCAAATGTTGGGGGGACTACAGTGATGGCGAAGTGGAGATGATTGAGGTTTCGAGTTAAATACTACTGATGACAGTTTTCCTACACATTCACCCATTTGAAGCTCTGCTCTGTGATGTCTTTAGCTGATGCTGCTGTGCAGGGTGAACCGGAGATGTTGGCTTTACTGTATGTGTTGTAAATGACAGCGAAACGCCAGCACTTCCTGAAGCTTTTTGACGTTGGGTTATCACAGCATCAGAGAAGAATTTGGTGACAAGTACTGTGCATAGGCTGAAGAAATGAGGATACGAGTCATTGCGAGAAGTATGTATTGAGTTGCTTATTGTTAACTAATTCCTATCAACTTTGTTGTTTTTCAATCTGTCCTCGGTCCTTGTAATTTTTGTCGTAGTTGAGAACGGGAAGAACCTTAGAAATTTGTACTCTACAGGGCCTCTGCCAGTAATGGTTTGAGCCATGATGACTGCAATGGTTTGCACTAATAATATTTAGTTCATCTTGTTTGTAAGAAAAGTTCACTGCACAACATAAATTTTAATGCATCTACAATTGTTTCTCTTTTGCTTGCTTTCCTATCATATGTACCTAAAGAGCTCATCCGAAATGATAGCATGCTATCAAGAGGGTGTTGAAAGAGGTGGCTCTTTCCCGACCCAAATTTGAAAAAAATAAAAAAAATAGAGGTGGCTCTTCAATCTCAAAAGTTTGTGGCAGTATGATGCAAAGAGATCGGAGCTTGTTAGGGAACGCACATCAGAAACCTGATACCTTTCATCAGGTATGCTTCTAAGCATGTTAACAAATTCAATTGGACTCAACTTCACTAAAAAATTTAAGCTAATGAGTTATTGATTAATTAGTATATATTAATTATTTTACACCATACCAATTCTTCAACTCTCTAATTTAAGCGAATGTGTGACTTCTTCAACGCAACTCTCACCATCCTAACACAGCTTATGCCTGGAGATCTAACCAGTCTTTCTATTGATAAGATCAACTTTTTTTACATTTTGGAAATTTGATAAAGCCGAACAACATAACCCTATTGAAGTAACAAATCAAGTAGCAAGATTTTTTTTTTTTGTTATATGCATAGTCTTCTACAAATCAGCATGAAGACGACACATCATGCAAAGCATCCATTTAGAGAAGCACAGATATTGTTTTCTCAAAAATTAATTTTTTTTTGGTCGAAAGAAAAAATTGTTTTGAGAAGCACAGATGTTGTCTTCGATTGAAACTCAGGACCTACTTAGCCTCCTTACTAGAGAAATATTTGCACCACCACAGACTACGACATTAGAAGACGGAGTTGAAGTCAATAATCCAAAATATATATTCATAAAATCTTGAATCATGGGCATACTATCAGGAGAGACTCTTGGAAATGCTGTTGGACTTCGAACGACAATAGAAGTATTGGATGTGAACATGACCTCTTTCGGCAACTTCAACTCATCTGGAAAGAAAATAAGACATCATCTGTTTATCTTCGTGAGTTTAAACCTATCTGTGGTTAATTGAATTCCAATAGTAAGCTAATGAAGTCTTCAAATTACTTGAAGGACTTGCGATAGCTATGAGTTTTTGAAAATGACCATGTTCAAGCCTCTTCTTCTATCTCTTCTCGAAGTGATTGCCCAACTTCAAAGCTATGAGTTACAAAACAACCGAATTCCAACTACGCTCCCAAACACTTCCACGGCATTTATCCCACAGCTACACAATGGTGGCAACAAAAACAGCCTCGGTTGTAGAGAGGATCCTTATTAATCACAGAGGTTGTGACTTTTCTCAAACAAACCAGAATAATTGGCACTTTTCAGGAAAACATAATACTACTCAGCAAATCAAAACAGTCATTACCCCGCCAAATTCAAACTCAAGAGTATCATGTAGCATACTGAAAACCAGATCCCTAAATGAATGTTATTTTGGATATATTGCAAAAGGTATTCGTAATACGTTATAAAAGATCCAGTCGATTGGAAACTATGCGATGTTGCATTTTATTGGACAAGTAGTACACGAAGAGGTATGTCTTAAAAAATTTGTCTATGATAAATTCAAGATTCATGAAAATTGAGGCTCGAATTGGTGTAATGCGGATAGAGATGTTAAAGGAAGATAATATCACATGAAATTGATTAGACATTGGGTGGCAAATTGGAGG
This sequence comes from Rhodomyrtus tomentosa, assembly GCA_028455895.1. Lineage (NCBI taxonomy): Eukaryota > Viridiplantae > Streptophyta > Magnoliopsida > Myrtales > Myrtaceae > Rhodomyrtus > Rhodomyrtus tomentosa. Next base: position 43,776,091 of record JAPCWY010000004.1, read on the forward strand.
ACCGGACGCAAAATTGAGGGTGAAGTCGAAGTGCTGGGTTCAAATTGTAAGATGTGAGAAAAGAAAGATACTTGGCACATGTTTGACATGTGGCTCTCATGAAAGAAATTTTCTACTGTATATAAGACCCTCTTCTCTCTCTTCTCACGATCCCTCTCCTTCCTTTCATGAGCACTCCATCCCAAGAGCTTTTCTCGCAGGTTTCAGCGCAGGCTTGTAGAAAAATGGGTCGTTTGAGCTTAACCGAAGGCCAAATTGAGCTCCGTTTTTTCTTACGTGACCGTAAGATCATGAGGAACATGAATCTGATGTCTAATTATCCATAAAGTGGATAAATTTCATCGAATTGAGCTGCATAGAATCTGGAAGAAGAGGCCCACTGCTTGACCAATGTGATTCGAGCTTCATTTTTTTATATGATCCTAGGTAATTGAATTCTATCCCTACTACTATGTTGCTCATTTACGATTCATTTGGGTGTGACTTATCAATGTTTAGAAATGAGTATTAGAAACTGAAGATCGTCTTGCATGAGCTAGGAACGACGATGAGATGACAACCCCTGCTAGTATGATCGACTATAGGTTATGGGTATGAGGAATATGTAGTTTGATTGTATGAATTTTTACGGATTGAGATTGATTTGAGTTGCTGATCCAAGGGGGGTTCGACCATATATGTGTGATGAGAGATAGTTATGGACTAGAGGATTGGTCACAGTAGGCTTGGTGTTGGATGGCAGAATTATTGCTACCATGGGTTTAATTAGTATCATTGCGTAGTGAATTGGTATGATTGTTGTCATGATTAGTGAAATTGGACCGAGAGAGATAGATATAGTGAGAGGTTGGGTTCAGTTCTAGCATAAATAAGGAGCAAGAATCACGTAAGGTGTACTAAAGATGTAAAATTGAGGTTTCCTTATTGTAGCATAGCCGAAGTAATCGACGAGTTGATAATTAAGTCATTAAGTGGCAGAGCTGAGGAAATTAATTAACGGTCATGTCCTTTGGTGTGGAGAGGTACTAATACGGTTTTAATTGATCGAATGTTATCATGGATATTGTTAAGTTATGTGTTAGTATGATATTGAGATGTTGTAGATGCATGGCGAGATTGAAGTGGTTATATAAATAAGGGTTCGACCGTGAGCTTCAAATTTGCTAGTATTTTGTCAATCGGCTAGAAATGTAAACGTTGCAAAGGTTCTGATAGGTAAATTTCATGTGAAGTCGGGTAACTATTAATTAGTAAAAGTTGAAATATCATACTTGGTGTACTTGCGTTAAGAATTGATTGTGTTTCTCACCAACATTACCATGATAATAATCTCATTGCATAATATTGCATTCACTTGGCGGAAGGGGTTGAGGGCCACAAGAAAAAGAAATAAGATAATGTGTAATTTCCCATGGAGTTGAGATGCCTTGGCTGGGGGCGCCAAAAGGATCGCGAGATATATGTGCGAAGCCTCGGAGTGAGGGTTCCATGGGCGTAGGAGTTGCCATGGGTATTGGCGGTAGAGCCGGGTGAAGTATCAATATTATGAGTAGTAATCGACTCAAGTACGATGATGTTATTGGTACTACGAGTGATAACTGACTTGGGTATAGTAATGATGTCGATGTTACTAGTGGTAGTTGACTCGGGTAAGGTGATGCTTATAAGTGGTAATTGACTCGAGTATGACAATGGTAATTGGACTATGATACGCCAATGGTAAGTATTTTGCATGGGAGTGCATGCATCCATTCATGTGCATATCACATTATGCGTATGTTCTTCGAATAATTGGGAACAATGATTGATTTTACTCCGAGTGCCACTCGACCGAGCACCGTACGAAAGTTATAGTAGTCATGTTGTTGTTGTTATCCTTCAGCCTACCAATTGTGTTCATATATCTAAACATATTTTTTTTGGGCATTTTCCTTTTGTCTCCTCTTCTCACATTACCTCTTCGATTAAGTAGGAGCTACTACAATGGAATTCAACTTTTAGTCCATCACAAATTAAGCTACTTATGATCATTAGACTAGCTCCCAATCAAGGCTAGAAATTGTCTAGAATGGGTGTTATTGGGAGCGGCACAGTAGAAGTCTGATACTTTCATCAAGAGAGAGCCCAAGTCCGAGCCCGTCAATATATCCAGTTGGACTCACATTTACTCAAAAACTTAAGCTAGTAAGTTATAGTCCAATTTGGATATATTAACTATTTCGCGCCATATTAATTTTATAATGTACGATTTTGTAATCTAATAATCTCTCCATCACGTGTGAACTCCAATGTTAGGTTTGCTCCCTTAATCCAAGTATACTTTCACACCAACTTCACATCAGGCTCGTGTTGCTATACCACAACGTCCACTGACCTGAAAATCGTGTTGGCCACTAGATTCCTTCTTTGAATCCGTTATGGGACATTGTATAAGCTGCTCGGGGAAATGGTGGCTGTTCGTAGTGATTTTGTCTCTGAAAAGATCAAAGAAGATAGATATGATACGTCTATATTGTGGCATCAGAGGCTAGGGCATATCGGTGAAAAGTGACTGTCTACTTTAGCTTCGAGTCAAATGGTAGAAGGAGTACTAGATTGCTCTATGGGCTTTGGGTTCTGTGAACACTGTCTCCACGGAAAATAGAACCGAGTTAGCTTCCAACACACCTGTACGAGAGCAATAGAGGTTCTTGAGTTGATTCACAGCGATGTTTTCGAGCCTACTTCGACTCCATCTATTGGAGGATCCAAGCACTATGTATCGTTTATAGATGACTTTTTGAGATATGGTTGGATTTATTTTATTAAAAGTAAATCAGATGTATTAATTTTTTTTTGAGAATTTAAAATTTTGGTTGAAAATCAATTGGGCAGGAAAATCAAGATACTTTGTATAGAAAACAGAGGTGAATTCTGTTCAGACAAGTTCGAGCAGTTCTGTGTAGACAATGATATTGCAAGGCAGAAGACAACCTCATATATGACTCAACAGAACGGGTGTGGCTGAAAGATTAAATCGGTCAATCACAGAAAGGGCAATATGCATGTTGAGTCTGGTAGGTTTGGGGCATAAATTTTAGGCAAAAGCTATAGCCACGACCAATTATTTGAAGAACCGGTCACCGACCTCATCAATAAAGGACTGTACACTATATGAGGCAGTGTTTGGGAAGAAGCCAAATCTGTCATATGTTCGAGTGTTCGGGTGTGATGCGTATGTTCGAGTGTTCGGGTGTGATGCGTATGTTCATGTACCCAAGGAGAAAAGAGGTAAGTTTGACAATAAGTCTGAGAATAACATATTCGTCGAATATAAGGAAGGGGTCAAGGGCTCTAAGTTGTGGAATCCAAAATCAAAGACCATTGTTTACAGTAAGAATGTTGTCTTTCGTGAATCACAATCCCAAGTTGGCGCATATAAAGATGATGAGCCCAAGAAAGTGGTCGTGCTTGAACAAAATCCTAAAGTTGAAACTGTGGAGATAGTTTCACAAGATACATTAGTAGAGTCTGATTCTGATCCGGAGCAAGATAACTTAATTAATAAAGTCGTGGATACAGATTCAGATGAGACAAATAGCATGCCGGCTCTTGGGAAATCGACGCAGAACAGACAGGTACCACTTCCATACTCACTTAGTGCCTTGAGTACGTTTTATGCTTTGAGCATTATCGGAGATGATCCTATTTCTATAAAAGAGGCGAAATCCATGGATGATGCGAATCAGTGGGAGCTCACAATGACAGATGAGATGCAATCGCTTGATCATAATGAGACATGAAGCTTGTGTAAATTGCTTAATGATAGAAAGGCAATTGGGTGCAAATGAGTGTTCAAGAGAAAGAAGAAACCAAATGGGACTACGGAGAAGTACAAGGCTAGGCTCGTAGCTAAAGGATATTATCATATCCATGGAGTTGATTAAGACAAGATTTTTTCTCCCATGGCAAAATTGACCTCGATACGGTTTGTTATGTCTATAGCAGCTGCATACGATCTTGAGGTGGAACAGATGGATGTAAAGACGACATTCCTTCGTGGAGACTTGGTGGAACAGAAGGCTTTGAAGTAAAAGAAAATGAGAATCTGGTGTGCAAACTAAAAAAGTCTTTATATGGGTTAAAGCAGTCACTGAGGATATAGTATCAGAAGTTTGACATGTACATGCTCCAGCTTGATTTTGTGCGTTCAAATTTTGATCACTGTGTTTATGTGAAGAGAACGGGCGATTAATTTGTCATCCTCACGCTATAAATGGATGATATACTATTGATTGGAAATAGCATGAAGATGGTAAAATCCGTGAAGAGTTTGTTGGCCAATAAATTCGAAATGAAAAATTTGGGGCCTGCAAATTTTATTTTGGGCATGCAGATTAAGAATGATGGTGAGAAACGGAAGCGGTGGCTAGGGCAGGAAAAATACATCAAAGAGATGTTGAAGAAATTCAACATGATAGACTGCAAGTCTGTTGGTATCACTATACCTTTAGGGACTAAACTTTCTGCGAAACAGTGCCCTAAAACGGATGAGGAAGCAGAGGAGATGACTCGAGTTCCATACGCGAGTGCAGTAGGTAGCTTGATGTATGCTATGGTGTGCACACGTCTGGATATAGCCCAAGCAATGGGAGTCTTGAGTCATTATATGTCTAACCCAAATAGAGAATATTGGAATGCGATCAAAAGAGTTTTCATATATCTTCGTAGAACTTGAAATTTTTCTTTATGTTTTGAATGTACATGGAATGGAAACATGCTTGATATTGTAGGCCATGTAGATGCTGATGGGGATGGAGATTTTGATAGTAAACGTTTCACTAGCGGATATATTTTCACGTTGTTTGGGGCTGCGTTGAGTTGGATGAGTAGGAGGCAAAGCATGGTAGTGCTTTCTTCTACGGAGGTTGAGTATATGACTCTTACTCATGCTGGAAAAGAGGCCAAATGGTTACGGAGATTGTGCTTGGAGCTCGATTTTAAGCAAGGTGCTGTAGAGGCGAGATGTGATAATCAAGGGGCTATTTATTTAGCTAAGAGTCCAACGTTTTACTCATGTACAAAGCATATTGATATACAATAATATTTTATCTGAGAAAAAGTGGAGAATAATGAGGTTCAGCTTGTAAAGGTCGACATAGTGAATAATAGTTTAGATTTCCTTACTAAAGCCATCACGGGTGCGAAGTTTGAATGGTGCTCTACTGCGATTGGATTAAAGAAGAATGATATTGGAAAAGCTCTTATTTGCGTGAAGTATCCACCAAGTGGGAGAATGTTGAAGTTGGCGAATACTTCGTGGACCCTTGTTTCTCACATTGGGCACCCTCATGTGAGTTTAGGAAAACTAAAGTATTATCCGACGATATGTGACCTTTGTGAGCGGAATGCGGAGGTTCGGGGGCAGCGCCCCTTTACACGGGTATGCCACTGCCCGGTTAGCGGCTGGCGAGGCTTCCGCTGCCCAGTCAGTGGACAGTGGCCCTGCTCGCCGATGAGCGAGTGGCTGCCCCAAAATAATGAGTTTGTGCTTTATTTTAAGTTGGCCAGTATGTTATGGGATTAAAGAGATTTCGGATAGGTTTTGGTTTTGGACCCATGTAGGGCATATATATTATGCTCATTTTTGCTGATCATTGTAACGAGTTGTGACTGTAAACCAAAATATCATAGTGAGATCTCTTTACAGGACGTAGCCCTATTCTGGGGTGAACCTGGATAAACTATGCATCGTTTAATTTTTATTTGTTTATTTTTTATCATCCTGATTTGGTGTCATATAAATCCCATCACTCTTCAATACCTTACCTTCACTTGCAATGAAAATCAATTACCAAGATATGCATCCCCCGAATGTTGCTCACTATCGTAAGGTAAAATGTATTGTTCAACATGTTTGCGGTACTTTACAACTAGGTCTTCACATTTTATCTATAGTTTTCTTCATTTATTTGGTTTTCCCGATGTAGACTAGACTGGATGCAAGCTGACATAGCGTTCTAACACTGGGCATTGCACTTCTCTCAGCTTAAACTGTGCTTCATGTGTGCCAAGAAACAAGTCACTATGCATGCTCCATGGTTGAACCTAAATTTTGGGCTTTTGCTTCAAAAGCTAACTCACCTAGATTTCATACATTGTGTGTACCATTAAGATAAATCAACCTTGGCCTTTGTGTCTATGTTGGCAAACCCCTTTATCTCCCAAAAACCCGTCCTTCTTTAGAAGCTCTCATATAGGCTCTCAGCTTCAGTTGTCTTTGATTTTCTTTGCTTGATTGTCTTTTCTTTTCTCTCCTAATTTGTTTTAGGAGTTGTGTGTGAGAATAAATTTCTGTAGCAGATCTTGGGTGAATGTAAAAACCAGTTAGGTCATTCATCTAGTCGACAGCTACTAAGGAGGATGCTCGTGATATAGCTCCACAAACTCTTCGAGATTAGACCGTTCTCCTCTCCCGATATATATTTAGTTTAGATCTGGAGTTTTTACTCTCCTAAAATGGATCTAGATATAAATTTGAGAGTTTCTAACAAGCATTTGATTTGTGTCATCTCAACATATTGATGACCCACTCATGAGTAGCTTAGTTGGTTAGGGCGCATTTGAGATTGTGTGATTAGGCGCACTGGTTCCAAGTTCGATTTTCCAGCTGAGCACCTGTGATTTAAGTGGGGGGCCATGGCGATTGGTTGTTGTGCTAGTCTCCTCCGATGAATAGTCGAGGTGTGCGCAAGTTGGCCCGGACACCTCAATTACAAAAAAAAAAACATATTGATGTTAGTATCTATACACGACAATGGTGATGAGAATGTTAAACCTAGACGCACACCGTAATGGAGATCTCGACATGCTCATAACTGAATCTAGTAATTGACTGTCGATCATTTATGGTGGCAAATATGTTTTTAAGGGATAAGAGTGTGCTTCTACTGCAGACTGTAATTTTTTTATTTACTTTATGGCATTTACTTTGTTCAATAGTTCATCTGCAATACTTGAAGTCTTCTATGAATCTCTCGAGTATTATTGTGATTAATGAATGTAATCTTTCTTTCGATTAAAAAAACCTCGGTCTTCGTAATTTTTCTCACAAATAGTTCAATTTTTCATTCTTAGACAAAACACATTGAGATTGATTATCAATTTGATCGGGAAAATGTTGCTCTCGGCTCTATTGTGACTTGCAATGTTTCGTGTTCCTCACAAATTGCTAATGTTCACCAAGTCATTAACTCTAGATAGTCTTGTTGATTATGAACTAAAATCAATATCGTGTTCTTCCCATTGATCGGTTTGAAGGAGATTATTGAATTAACAAATCAAATTGCAAAATATCATCATGGTTACAATTCATAATCTTTTACAAATCAGCAATGAAGGAAACACATCAAGCAGCGTATCCATGACTTGATCATTTAGGGTCTGCGTGGCAACTATTCAGATGCGAAAAAATGATTCTGATTAAAATGATTTTTTTTCTGATTTTGTTCCATGGATGAGTTTTACAGAATCAGAACACGTTTGGTAACTGCATAATTTTTTTCCTTGAACATAAATGTGTTTGGTAATTACACATAATTTATGTTCCGAGAACAATTGTTCTCTCAAATTTTTGTCATTTAAGTTAAATAATTACGTAGTTACTTTGTGAAATTTCATCCTACATTTTGAATTAACCAAAAATTAATTCATATTGATTCTCTTATATAATATATTACATATTGAAATGTAAAAATAAATATCAAGAATCATCACAAGTTATTTTTGTCATTTATGTTGAGTTGTCATCCAACTCTTTTGAGCGAGTGGATAACCAACATGAACGACACCCTTATTTCTACAAAGAAAATGCATTGTACTATCCTACACTGGTATGCATTTTTTATTCAAGAAAATCAAATTTTAGTCTTAATTCATCCAAAACTTAAGAATGAGAGCTTGCTAAGTGTTCAATTGATTATTTTATTTTATTTTTCAGAATTTTCTAAAACTAGACTAAGCCTAAAGTACATAAACCTACGCAAATCACAATCAATGAAATCAAAAGCACAATCAAGAAATCATGACATTGATGAATCACATCATAAAACCCTAACAAAGCCCTGAGGGCTTAGAAAAATGTGATTCGAGTTTAATTTCAGAGGTGCTTATGATTTTTCTAAAAAAAGAATAAAATTTATGAAATATAGAAAATTTATGCCCAAATTTATGAAGAGATGACGTCCATCTAGCCTGATCGAAGCTTCTTATATTTTTTAGGGATTTTCTAAAAACTTTTGTGATTTTTTAGAAAATTTTCAATTTTTTTATCTTATTTTTTTTAAATAAGACCTCATTGTTCTGCTTTAGGTTGAGGAAAAATTGACTTCATTCTATTTTGTGAGTCTCAAAAGTGATTCTTTTTTTCAGAACCAACTTTTTTTTGGTTTTTATTTTTGCTCTAAAACTTATTCCGATTCTCTAAAACTGATTCTAGTAACAAAATCAAAATCAAAATCATTTTCATTATCAACTTAGGTTCTCATCTTTTTATGTTCCAGTGGACAGAATCAGAGAACCAAAATAGTTGTCTTTTAGGCCTTTACAGTTTTTTACCTGATTCGATTTTACTGAATTTTTGTGTAGGTAAAATTATTATCTTCATGTTTTCTTTCACCATGATTATAGGCAATGATATCTCTATTTTATATTTCTCTATCTATACTATACGAAGAATCAATTACATTATTGTGATTCATTCATTTAAATCTCTATTTATCTTTAAACCTAGGTGAACAACCATAACTACATGCATCCTAAGGTGCAAAGTGTTTTTCAGGGTAAGCTTTGACCTCCCATGAATGTCATCTAGTAAAATATATTTAGGGCTGTCTTAGAATGCAGAGTTCTTACTTTTTAAACAGACAGAAGTGTTCTCTCGAAATCTGTTTTATGCAGATCTTGCGCATTATTAGGTCTGTTGGATCAAATTAAAGCAGCTAATATGAAAAGGGTTGCCAAAGTTCTGCCTGTAATGCAAACAATTCTTGGATAAACCAATCTACCTTCTGACGTTTTATGATGGCTGGGCTTGATATGGATTCCAGAACGAGAAGGAGACGTGGCCTAATGCGAAGGAGAGTCGGTGGTTGTAGGAAACACCTGGTTTTCCTCGTGTCTGCTCTCATGACAAATCCTATCTTGGTCTATCCCATCCCTCCCTTATGATTTTTTATCCTGATTGTATCCCCTTTATCCTATTATAGATAGCTACCAAACACAAGATATGATAAAACTCATCCTATTATGATGACCAAACTCGGCCTTAAAGATTAAGTTGCCTTTTGTTGGGTTATATCATTCAGCAAGACTTCATTCACCTTCTTCCAATTTTTGGAGCAATCCAGTTGTGCACTTGAGTTCGATAGGAAAGAAAAAGTTGAGAGGATCATTATGCGGAGGCACAAGCAAACAAACTCACATTGTATAGACGCTCTCCAATGAGAAATGAGAAAATATTACATACGATAGGTAATCTTTGGAGCTAGTGCTGATATGGGAGATGGAATATGATTGGAAGAGAACATGACTTAAAGATGTAGGCGGAGACAAGAGAGAAGAGACAGATTAGGCAGTTTAAAGACGGCCACAATCGAAACTCTCTCGCGGCCGGCTACACGTAATTTGACAGCTCACACTCTTCCAACCTGTCTCTCAGTGTCATTCCTTTATAACCCTCTTCATTGTAAGACTCAGCCATATTCTCTCAGTCTCTCTCCATTTCTTGTACCACCATCTTCATCTTCTTCAGGATTCTATATTCCAGTAAACTGACAATTTTGGTCGCATTCCATTTGGTGCAACGTCCATGGCGAAGCTATCACAGCAAAACCCGAGAAATAACGTGAATAACAAGAGAAATGAGAACATTACTAGTAATAATGATGGCGTGGCAAAAGTGAAAAGGACGAGGAGGAGTGTTCCTAGAGACTCTCCTCCTCGACGTAGCTCAATCTATCGCGGAGTCACTAGGTGTCTGTCAATCTTCTTTTATCTCCTTCTAGGCATTTATCTTGAAATAATGTGCATGTTATGACGTTTGTTATGTGCATGTTATGACGTTTGTTTCAGGCATCGGTGGACGGGAAGATATGAAGCGCATTTGTGGGACAAGAATTGCTGGAATGAATCGCAGAACAAGAAAGGACGCCAAGGTATTCTATCATTTTTGTTCATCAAAGCCATCTTATTTCTTTCCTTTTCTTAAGATTTGTGAAACTCGTGATTTTTGAATGCTACTGATGTGTTCTCTCTTTTTCTCATGGCATCTCCATTTGTTTCTGGGGAATCTGGCCGCAAATGCAGTATATCTTGGTACGTTTCGTGATCTCCTTTTTCCACTCTCTTTCACACACATTTGCCTCAGATATATACGTACCCGAAAAAGGTTGCGACGACTATCTACATTCACTTCACATGTCAAATGGTGTTAGTCTGATTCAGTATATAACCTTCATGTGATCTTTGCAGGCGCCTATGATGATGAAGAAGCGGCTGCGCATGCTTATGACCTAGCTGCACTGAAATACTGGGGTGAAGGAACCATTCTCAATTTTCCGGTATTTCTTCGTCATCTGTCACTCCACAATTGTCCATGATCACACTTGATGAGGAAAGATGTCAGAAACTTAAGTATGATTACAATGCAGCTATCCACATATGAGAAGGAAGTGAAAGAAATGGAGGGACAGTCTCGTGAAGAGTACCTTGGTACATTGAGAAGGTATAAGATCACATTTGCATGCATTGAGGTTTAAACATTTTACTAAGTATGAATGAAGTATATGGATCTACCAATTTCAGGCCTTCTCTGAAGTACGACATTCATTAAATCAAGTGTTTAAACTTGCAGGAAAAGCAATGGTTTCTCTCGTGGAGTTTCAAAATTTAGAGGTGTTGCGAGGTACTTAAGCATCTGATCTACTCGAACAAATTTCAAGAATCCGCAATTTCTTTACATCGATAGTCATCAGAGATCTTAACACAATCTTCTAAATTGCATGCTCGTAGTAATTTGTAAGTAGGAATCTATAATATGTTGAAATTGATATTAACTTTTAATGTATGAACGAGCAGACATCATCACAATGGAAGATGGGAAGCTCGGATTGGCAGAGTTTTCGGAAATAAGTACCTCTACCTTGGAACATATGGTACTTTACCATCTCCACTTGCTCCTGTAGTATAAAGTGCTACTATATGCATATACTTCATCTCATCGTAGTGCTTAAGGAAATGACAAAAAGTAAATAAATTTGGGATTATTAACAGTTTGTTTCTTTCCTTCAGTTAATTGGACCATTTAGTAAGTGCCAATCGAAAGAGGCCAGATGTCCGTGTGTTTCGTTTAGCGTCCCTTTCTTACATACTATTGGACTCTGTCCAAGCTTCTTAATTCAACAGTTGGGACATCGCAGAATCAAAGTGTTGCTTGTTGTTTCCTAGTAGAAAACCTTAAAGCAGTCCATATCTTATCTGCAGACGACCGAGAAGACAAGAGACTTCTGCTTTCTAAAGAGATTTATAAGTGGTAACCAGTCAAAGAGTAGTCTTTCCACTATAATACACACACAAACAGACAAAGGGAGACATTCCTTTCCAATAATTGGCCAAACGGAGTAACTGACTTACAGGACAAATGCATGAAATGCTGTTGTTAGTTTGGTAACTGTCAACTGAATGTGTCTAAAAAGCCAATGATTGAGTATAGGGCTCAGAAGATAGTAAATTCCATCAAGGATTATGAGATGAGAGTCTCATAGGTTTCATGGATAAAACAAAGAAAAATCACTCATATAGGGTTATAATGACAATTTCTTTGCACAAGAACAATATAAAAGTAAAAAATAAAAATTATTGGCCGTACAAATGCTTAAAAGATAGGTAGCAACGAACAACTATTGATGAAAAAATTATGAAAGTTCTTCATTCAGACTGAAAAATTTGTTATAAAACTTACCTTAACCAATAACAACTTTGTTCTGTATGACTGCTTAATGTGGTGGTCGATGGTTATCATACATTCATCGATTTCACCATGGCATGATTGTGATGTTTTCTTTTGGTTCAACTTCGCAGCTACCCAAGAAGAAGCTGCCATTGCATATGACATGGCGGCTATAGAGTACCGTGGACTCAACGCTGTCACCAATTTCGACCTGAGCCGTTACATCAAATGGCTCAAACCCGGTACTAGTAATGATAACAACAGCAACCAAAGTCAAACAAGCATGAACCCTGACCTTAACCCTAGCCCTAATTTTAGCCTTGCTAACTCCAGCCTACCTGCAAGCTCTCACCAACTGGGGACAAGCTACTTCCAAAACCTACAGACAAATGTACCCATAGAAAGTTTAGAAACATTGCCAATGCAGCCACGCCGAGCAAATGCCACGTCAGCCCTTGGGCTTCTGCTTCAGTCATCCAAATTCAAGGAGATGATGGAGATAACATCTGCCCTCGACCGTTCGCCGTTACCATGGGAGTCCGAGTTGCCTCAGTGCAGCAGCTTCCCTAATGAAGTAAAGACGTGCTTTGAGGGTCATGATTTAAGCTGTGGCACAGAGGGCGATGATACGATTTTTGCCGATCTCAACCTGGTCTCTCACCCGATGTTCGAGCTAGAACTTGAGGCATGACGAATAAGGCTAAGGTCAGAGTCGAGGGCACGGAAATGCGGTCTTACCATGGATTTAGGCCAAATAGTATCAAGAGTCTCTTCAGGTAATTCGTGAATATGGAAGCAAGCCATGGCCCATGACACGAGAAAAGAAGAGTCTAGGTCTGGATTTGATTCATTTATTGCAGTTTTAGCTTATTTTTAGAAAAAAAGAAAAGAAATAAATCACAATAAAAGAATAAGATGCCTACATAAAGGTCATGCCAATTTATGCTTTCAGACCTTGAGTGCTAATTAACTTAGCTTGAAAATTGAACTTCAAGAAAAGATATGTAAATTAGGCATTAGGGGTACCTGATGATCTCTCAAATGATGGTCAGACCATTTTTTTCCCTCCTATTGTCTGTATTTTTTTCCCTGATTTTTCAATAAAATAAAGTGCATTTCTTTGTGAGATTGCAAAGCCATTGCCCTCTTTGTTCTTCTGGATGATTCTTATATATTTTTTAGCACGATAATGCATGCTATTGAATGAATAATGCGTAGAACCGTTCTTTGTGATTTACATCTCAATTTGTATTTAAGAATAAGCCAACGAATTGTATTTAAGAGTAGAAATATATTAAGAAGATGACAAATAACTTGAAACTATCTTTAAAAACTTCTGATAACATTGTGGTTTTGCATTTAGTGACCCAGTTTAGTACATAATGAATTTCTTCATCAACTGCATAACATATTGAATTGGATTGGCATGATCTATGAACTTATTATGAATATCCCCACGGCGTTGGTTGAGTAATAAAATGTTTAAACCGGATACGATATTCTTCTATTCATGCACTAGTACCAATTAGTCAAGTCGAAAATATAGATACCCCAGGTACTACTGAAAACATAGTTACCAAATATCCAGCAATGGCCCTATTTGTATAATCAAATTGGCAATGTAGAGAGGAAATGCAGACTAGCTTTCCAAATCTCATTTTTGAGATTGGTCAAAAAGAAAAACTCAGCTTTGTGAGATGCATTGTTGAAATTTTGGCTTTATATTTTGAGATGGTATTAGAGCCACATTTTTCTAATATTTATATTGCAATTGAGCATCACATATGATTCCTGATTTTTTTTTAAATGACTACGTGTGTTTGTTTGTGGAAAAACCTTTTTCGGAAAGCGTTTTCCGGATTTTCGTCTGTTTTGGTTCGTGAAAAATAATCTGGTCAAGGGAAATCACTTTTCAGTCAACAAAAACTTTATTTAGTAGATTAGGAAAGTGAACTCCCCAAAAAGAAGAAGGTGAAAATACTATTCCAAAATCTCACTCTCTTGCTTTCTATAGAGGTATGGCGCTCTTTCGTTCCTCCATTTTCTTTTATTCACTCATAATCCAACCACGAGACATTAGTACTAATCCAACTATGAAATGTTTTCTATATGTTTGGCTTTGAAATCACGTCCATTTTTCATTTCAGGAGCACACGTCCAGAGATTCAGGTTTCCTTTTCATTTTACAAGTTCAAATACTAGATTTTCTAGACTCATTGAGAAAATTTGTTTAATAAGTAACATTGACTCAGTAAATTAAATTGGAAGTGAGAGGCCCACTACTGTGGCTAGTCGCCCGAGGCCGAGATTCACCTCGTGTGGTTGGTTGCTGGGCATCGCGGAGGCCTAGTGTCTGCGGAGAAAGAAGAAATAGACAAAAAAGAAAAATAAAATAAAATAATTAATTAATAACTGATAAAGATATAATATAATATAAAAAGTATAAACATTTGTTCCTGGTAAATCATTTTTTTACGTGAGATTCATGAGATTGAAATCATTTTCTAAATAAGAACTAAACACCGAAAAACGTTTTCCCTAGCATATTACCGAAAAAAGGAAAACAAACCGTTTTCCGGAAAAATGATTTTCGAAAAATCACTCTTCGAAAAATGAATCTCAGAAAACATTTTTCTTGAAAAAACACACCAAGACTTCGTTTATTTCGTGAAAAATGTGGTGTTTTTGGAACATGTTTTTCAGGAAGCCGTTTTCTAGGAAAACGACGATATTTTCTAATGTTTGGCTGAAACATGAAAACGAGTTGGAAAATATTTTTCGATATTTGGTATGAAAAGTTCGAATTGATTTTACTCCGTGCACTCATTTTAATAACCTTTTATTTTTACTTTATATTTTTTATATTTTCTTTTTTAAAATCCGGTTTCTTTTTTTTTTTCTATTCATGATTTCTGCCTGTCGTCGGCAAGGCCAGTGAAGCCTCACCTCGCCAAATGTGGCTAGACTTGGCCTCGTTCGAGGCTGGAGACGCCTTGCCTAAAAAAAAGGAAAAGAAAAAAATAAAAAATAAAAAGGAAAAATTTAAAATTTAAAATGAATTTTTTTGAATTTTTAGACAGATAAATAAAAATGAAAAGAAAGTAAAAAAAATATTAAAAAGAAAGAAAATATGAAAGAAAGGAGGAAGGATTGATGATGAAAATGCTTTACTCTTCTCAATAGAGAAAAGACATTTTCCTTATTTTTGAAGGGGTTTATTTTCATAGGTGAAAAACGATTTCCTACACTTGCTTATTTTTCGCGAACCATAAGTCGGTAAATGTGCTCTCGAAAATAATTTCCTTGAAGTTGTTTTTCACGAAACAAACGGAGCGTTGCGCTCTCGAAAATGCTAACAAAATGCTTGAAAGAGATAAGGTGATGACTTAAAAAGTGGGCACTCGCTGATCAACATAGCCAACGTGAAGAAAAGGATACATATTCTGTAGCGTGCATTGCTCCCTTTCAAAGAACTTTCTGGAATATATAACATTGAATTCTAACCTATCTTCCTGCAGACTCCCAGGAAGAAGGAATAATAAATTAATAGAGGAGAAGGCAAAAGGTTCTTAACCGAGACAAAAACCAAAACAAAGTGATCAACTTTCAAAACCAAAAAGAAGAAAAGCTGCAAGCAAATAATGTATTCTTACTATGCACAAGTATTCCATCCTTCTTAACTTCTCTGTTGGTTCTCTACAGATTCTTCCTCTTATGTGTGTGGGTGACTACTGTGATCACTCTCTTTTGTGACACTTTTCTACTCCTCGTGATACACATGGAGCTGTCACCTTTACGAGGCATTAAATATAAGAGGGCAGGTCGGAACAGTTTGAACGTAGGAAACCCGGTAATCTGAGCTTCCGAGTGTCAACAGATACACAACCAAAAACTCCTACTGAGATTTTCCACACACGACTTCTCAATTTTCGCAACCCGGAAAGCCAAAGTGAGGATTAGCTGATGTTCTCGTTGGAGCCGTGTGGCGAGCGAGTAGATTTCAGCTCAGGTTCATGCGATTGTTTTTTACCTTCTTTGCCGATGATGTTCGACCTAGTAGTTGCGTTACTTTAAGATGTATTATCATTGACTTCATATAATTACTTAAAGTCGAATTGTCTTATCAATGACAATCTCAATAATCACATGAGACAATTAGTATGTAACCAATGTGATTATGAGATTACTTATTAATGACTCTACTTTAATATAGTTTGTATGGCGCCATTCTCACTCTTCTTTTAGTTAAGACACTCCTTTTTACTAGTTAACTTACTAAAATACTCTCCTCTTTCTTCGATTCAATGTTTCTTTTTTTATTAGTTAATCTACAAACTACCTTTATTTTAGTCGATATTGATAAAATGGAAAAGTAAAATTGATCACAAAATGAAAAGGATTAATTTATTAAAAGCATAGTAAAATGTCGAACATATTTGTATTTAGATATGTTTTAACAAAGAATAAACACATAAAAGAAAAAACATGAAATTTTCAACTCTTGATATAAATAAAAGAAAATCAATGTCGATGGTAAATTCAGTCTCATAGCAAGTGGATCAACTTACACAAGTTTGAAAGTGCAGAATGTGTAAACAAATTTTCAAACCCATCTTGCATTTCATATTAAAATGTGAAAAGCTAAGAAAAAAGCACAAATAAGTTATTTGTAACTTTAGAAACCTACAAGTGTATTTGAAAATTAACTACAAGATCAAAATTTACTTGATAATTATATTGAAATTTTAAATTTCAACTTTGAAATAAAGTTTTCCTCAAACTATTTTATAAAAAAGAAATAGAAAATCAATTGTGTGTGTGTGTGTTTTTTTTTTTGGTGATAATCAAGGTGTCCGGGCCAGCTTGCGCGCACCTCGACTATTCCTCGAGGAAAGTTAGCACGGTAATCCACCGCCATGGCCCTCCATTTAAATTACAGGTGCTCATTTGGGAAATCAAACCTAGTACCTGTGCGCCTAACCACACAATCCTAAGTACGCCATAACCAACTGAGCTACCCATGGGTGGGTAATCAATTGTGTGTTCATAAGCGTTATAATTAAAAATTTCTAACATTTTATATAGCTCTTCTAATTAAAATCGTGAGATCATAAATTAAGAATAATAAACTTTTCTTAGAAAATTGATAACACAATGCATTATAAAATAATATTTAATTGTGTGTAATTTGACATTTATATTGTGAATTTGATATCAAAAAGGGAATTTATAAATAAAGGCACTTACGTTGGTTAGGTTGAGAAAAAAAAAAGAAATAATAGGGAGAAGGGTATTTCTGTCTATTGATTAAAAAGAGGAGTGCCTTAGCCAAAACATGAGTAGAAATAGCGCCGCCCAAACTTTATCATAAATTAAATTGTTGTTAGTCGTTAATTAGTTTGGCTCAAGAATAATCATAATAGTCACAAGTTAGAGGGTACTAAATTTAGCGATCATCTTCCACCTAGTAGTCATGTTAATTTGTGATATGTTATAATTACTTAGGTTCCATTTGTTATGCAAAAAATGAATGATTTGGAGGAAAATTTCGCAAAACCAATGGGCAGTATCGATTGGAGTAATTAGTCGACTTGGAATATATTTTCAATATTGATATCAATTTGTGTCTAAACATTTTCATGGATGATAAAATTATATTTCGTTTATTGACTTTTGTAAGTGATACGAGCGATAATTTTTAAGAAATGTTTTTACAATCATTCATTTTCCGAACAAGCGAAGCTTTAAAGTTGAACTGTCTAGTCAATGATAATCTCAATAATCACATGATGAACATAATATAAGTAATGCAATTATGAGATTACTTATTAATGACTATAATCTAATATAGTTTGTGAATCATGTTACCAAAATTTGCTAGTAGTTAAATTGTTGTTAGTCGTTCATTAATTTGGACTCAAGAATAATCACACAAGATAGCCACGGGTTAGAAGCTACTAAATTCCATTGTGAAAGTCACTAACACGTTTCCAAAATTTTTATTACCTATTGAAAATTATAATCGCTCACATTTGGTCTGTTTTCGGGTCAAGGAACCTGTAGAATTTCGACAAAACATGATGATTATGTCTATTCTCTAGTGTTGAATTAAACAAAGTAATTGCTGATTAGCTATGCTGTTATTTAGATCAAGTAGCTCAGCATATCTAAATTACAACTCCGTAGGTTCTGAATTACGATCTTAACTCTGTGCAGCCAAATGTATGTCATGTGAAGATTCAATTTTAAGTTAGCTAAACAAATGAAGCAACAAAGATGAAATGATCACAGTTGCAGAACATAAAATGAAATAAAATGAAGTACGTAGAAACAACTAAAACAAACGAATAGTAGTTCAATTAGAGATAATTTTTATATGTAGATTGAATCGAACTTATCCTAGATGGACATGAGATGAATTTAGTTTAATAAGGTTACCATTATAAATTCCCAGACGCTTTAATGCTTTCCATGGAAACCAGCTTGAATAGATGATTTATCGACAAATAGTACACCCAAGTAATTTTTGGTCTAAAAGGATTTACAAATCGTATAGCCCATACCCTGATCCTTAAGCTCGCGATATCCCTACCAAATTGCCTCAGGTCATAAAAGATAGCGTCTCAGGCACGCTATCGATCCATGATATTAATTACGCATACGGAAACGAATACCACTCCAAACAATAACATAACATGGAGATGGAAAAGCAGGATACATATCAAATCAAAAACATCAATTCATTTACAAACATGTCTTAACCCAATAGAGATATTAATTCAGCCCCATACATCGGGGCGGCTTCCTAAGACCAAAAAAAAGGGTAGTTGGGTCGGAAAGGGTTATTTCCTCATCTACTCCAATAAAGGAACTACGTCACACTCATCTTTATCAACTTGAAGAGGAACTACTAGCTTCCTCCCCTTGGGCCTAAAAATGGTAACCACGATGGGGTGAGATAAATCTCAATAACTGAATGCCTAAGCTTAGCCAGGGCGTTGATTCGTCCAGAATGTCCTATCAATCAATCACACATTACAGTGTATATATCTCATTCACAAGCAACTTACCTGCCAGGATGCCGCACGAAACACAAGGGTACTAGATATAGCAGCAACATAAATCAACTCACTGGCAAGATATCATATCAACTCGCACATAGAGGATTCCACACGAAGTCTAATTTATTAACTTTGGTTCACGCAACTGGCTTGGCCGACTCACACAACTAGTGTGGTCCCATACTACAACTGGTAGTGTCGTCCGGCAGGACCAGGCATCGTTCCCTTACCCTCGACGACAGCAACTACAAGTGGTGTATCCAGTGCACCTTGCTTGTAGGCATTCTTGTAAGGGGCACTAGTCTGCTACTAGCTGCAACCGGCATCCGATAATCCATTAAATCCGTACAACTGGCACGTGGTATATATTGTCGTGCTTTTGACAAGTCGTATGGTTTAGTGCAACTGGCATGATGCGAACTTATTAGGAATCTCATTACCATTTCATCATATGACCATTCAGCTCATCCGACGATCAATCAATTCTTATCTTTAAGTATAGCCAGATGTTCATGCAAACATGTTCAAAGACTCGGCCCTTGGCCCTGTTCATGTAAAAACATGCAATTGAGTTTTCACGTGGTCATATGAATGCATAGAATTATTCACCAGACTCTGCATCTATTTCGAGGTGATCATATCCTAATCAATCATTTAATCATTCAATAATTAATCAATTCATTCAATCAGACAATTGATTAAATAGAGTCAATCAATTCAAAGACAAGAATTCAATTCAGTCATGTATAATAAAGCTCGATTTGTACGCTCCTTTGATATTAACCAATCCAATTTGATAATTGATGGTACGCTTGTCTCTAACCTATTGCTCACTCACAATCAAGCAATGGCAGTCACCCAATCAATCAATTTAATACCAAATAGCAACAATTAGATTAACTTAATCAATTATGACCATTTAACCTAAACCAAGTGTCTAACCTAAATCAGAACTAATTAAATTACCTAAACACCTAATAATCTAATTACACTAATCTGAGCATAATTAGAGACCTAGTCAAGGCTTAGAGGTTAACTCACCATCAATTGCACGAGGCAAGTGCAATGGAGATCCTTGAAAATCTTTCAGACACGAACTTGGACACGATCGGATCACGGGCCAAAAACTTCAGAAAATTGGCCCAGTTTCTCGGTCTACTTGTCCCACAGACCTGACACACAGCCTAGGCTCTCGGCCCAGCAACACAAGACACAGCCTAGATCAGAATGGGCCACGGCCTAGCTTGTTGGCCCACGGGAATAGGCCCAAAATAGGGTACTCGGGTGGAGCAGGGCAGGCGTGAAAAAAGCATAATCGAGGTTGTGGTGGCCGTCCCCCCGGTGGTTCTCGACCAATAAACAGGAACAGTGGCTCCACTACGTTTTAGAGGGTTCACCGGGTAGATAGGTAGCCGGTGAATGTGACGAAGGTGGCTAGAAGCGACAGAACAGCGGCTAGGGATGGAAACATGGGAGGCAAGGGATAAATGTAAGGTTCATCGACAAGGTAAGAGCTGTTCATGCTGGTTCGCTGCTCCACGGATGTTGAACGGCCACCAGCAGCTTTGGCTGACAACATAGGGTCGTGGACAGTCGTTGAGGGTGGTTGGTGAGCAACGGGAGGCGGCGAAACAAGCGAAAGTGAGGCAAAGCAAAGGCTAGAGTAGGAACAAGGCAAAGCTTCGGGTTGGGTTCTATTTGGCTTTGATGGATATCCCATAGCTCGTCGGACGGCGGCAGAGGCTGAGGGACGGTGGAGGTGGTGTGTGGGGTCTAAGGAGGTGGTGGTGGTGGATAAGGACTGCTGGGGAAAGAGAAACGGCGGCAGCAGTAGCTCGAGCAACCAAGGGCAGAAATAGGGTAGTGGATGGATGTTCAGACTTCGAGGGTTACAAAACTAGAGCGGCAGAAGAGGATGGCTGGTGGTAGTGGATGGAGTAAAGAGGTGGTTCCATGGAACTGAGGTGTTGCACGGTTCCAAAACGAAGAAGAGACAGAAGAGAAGAGGAAAGAGAGGGACGCAGAAAAACAAGGGAGGGGTTAGTTGGCCAAAAAGAGGGAGAGAGGAGATGACATTACTTGACTTTTGTGGTTTAGGGATAAAATAGTACCCATAAGTCATCATTACTCTTATATTGCACTCTTGAAACTCCTAGAGGCATTTTGGTCATTTCCTATTTTCTCGGGATATTTTGGTAATTTTGTCACTAAAGGCAATTAGGTCATTTGGCTATCCAACAAAGGGTAGTTTAAACTTTTGTCAAGTCTGACTCGGTCATGATTAGGTTCAAGCGCAATGATTTCAATCCTAAGGCGCGACGACTAATATATTGAAACCTAAACTAATTCGATCGACAATTTGAGAAATATCCAATTTCCCTCAATCCCTCGAAATCTAATTTTGAACAACAAATTGAAATTCACAAGCATTCCATAAACTGAATCCACTTATCTTACAGACGCCAAATTTTCAGGGCATTACAAAACTTTCCCCACCTTAGGAAATTTCGTCCCCAAACTTTATACCACTACACGAACTCCAAAGAATGAAAACTTGGTGCCTCTTAATGTTCTTCATGTACCTCACACACTACTCACTTCAAATAAATCCTTATTTTTATTCAATGCACTAAAAATCACAATTTGACCATCAATGTCCAAATCAAGTTCAAGCGCACTCCTCAAACACCGATTTATCCCAATCCACATCCACAATTCGTCCATATATATGTGAATTTATCTAATTTCACAATTCATGCTTAAGTTGTCACCATCGGACTTACCATCCATTTCAAATGTCACATGTCATTTTGTAACCATGATTAACCACAAAATCAACCATCATGCATATCAATCGACAGTCTCTAAATTATCGTTAGATAAGACTTGTCACTACCTCCCTTCTTATTCCACAAATGACATTTACGTTTAACACTAATGCCAATTTGAGCATTCTATTTAAATGGGCAAGGTCAACTAATGATTGGTCCCTTCATCATTACTCCAAAATTTGAAACCATCACTTGTCAACTATTGGGACATCCAGGGAATTATTGACCTTAGGCGCCTAATCAAGCTAAAGATAAGACCATCTATTCTGTCGAGCAAAGCCGACTCACGGGTGATTAATGAGTTCATGGTCACCTCAATTATCTCGATTTAGAGTTGGATACACCTGTTCCTATATCAATGGTACGATCGAACAATATCATCTCTCATGGCCAATTCAAATTGATGCAAAATTGGTTCATTTCGATTCGTAGTCCACCAACAATATATCACATAGTCCAGAATAGCTAATCTTTGACTAGTATGTAGCTGGTACGGGGTTCTAATACAAATCCTCCCTCATTGGATTCATGGCTAGCTTTTTTGCCGACGAATGCTAGCTCATAGATCATGTCATGGATCAATCCCTAGCTAGCTACAAGGTGATCCTATGGTTGATTCACAGTTGAACGAGACCGAACATAATCGATCCATGCTTAATCTGAGGTCGCCACACATTCGATCCTCAATCAACAGCATAACCGATTGATATACCGAGCCATGAACCTTATCGACGGCGATCTCTATTCCCTTGGTGGCCTTCTTAACTCTTAGTCATCATTCATGAATAGTCCGAGTTCTAAGAAAAACTCTTGTGGTCCTTATCCTACTCAGCTTCATGATTCTATTAAGGTTTTGCTGAGTACATTGGTCATTTGTCCCTTTTAATCGGCACATATCGCAATCTCAATCTTATATTGGGTCAACACTAATCCTAACAACTTACGGAGTCGGTTGGCAAGCTTCTTTGTACCATCAGCTCATAAGTTGCAATTATAAACCTTCCTTATTCATCTTCACAATCTTTCATTCCTCACATTTACCTGAGGTTCCAATGGTTATAATCCTCCAGCGAAGTGCACTTCACCACAACATTATTAAGTCGTCAGTCAGCTAGCTCACATAGTATTAAGTCCAAAGGTCCAAACCAATCTTTAACAATACCACAAGGTATAGTAGCATCGCTTAGTTGTGCGCCTTAATCCACTCATCATCTTCCATCTATCGCTTAAGATGCAATGCAATGCACTTTTGAAAATATTTGCACTTTGATAATCAACTTTATTTTTATAAATGCGTGAGAGTTATGATCGTCTCCACTATTCAATATTCACTATATAACTTCATTTCAACCTTTAACCATCTGAACTCCATAACTCCACAAGTGACCCTGACTTCTCACGGATCAACGACTTACGATCAATCTATAACTTCATGTCGTATCGTTGTTCAGACAAAATCCATGTGCACTTGAACATACGGACCTGAAGTCCAGACATCCATCCTTCATAGTCTCAGGATCCTTTCCTCATCACACATAACCGTCAATAAAAACTAACAACTTAAATCACCAAGGTGTCACAAAAATCCACACTTACAGCCTACAATAATCAGCCATCACAATTCCATATTCAAAATCACTTCAAACAGGATAACCATCACTCTCAAATGATTCCAAGCTTAATTTTCACCTTCCAAACTTATGACCCATTTCACCTATTGATCACTATATTGTATCCTCGAGCTTGTTCGATAGCAATCCAGAATCACATCTATGATGTCCAACTGGTCCTCCGTCCATAAAAGAATCACTCAACGCAAACACATTCACTAGTTTAAATCTCAGCTTAGAACTTTCTAATTCTTGATAGTTTTCCTTGCGTATCTTAATTACATCACTAATCAGGAGCATTAATAAAAGTCAACGACCAAAATCATCAAGACACAACACATATTCAAGCTTACATAGTCCACAAAAATACCCGTCGTCTTATTACAATTCATGTTCATAAGTCAAGCTTAACAAAAAGGTCCCTCTCACCGCTACTAGCCTTGACTAACTCATAACTAGAACATCCTACCTCAAACATTGCCATACTCTTATCGGGGTCAACCCAAGTTGTCCTGTGAGACATCTTCTTGTGGTTGTTCTTCTTGCAACGGCGATACTTGATCTTTCCTTTGCCTCTGTGGACAATCTTTTACTTGATGTTTAGATTGACCACATCCAAAACAAGCTCCTCTAAAAAGGCAAGATGTTGTTCTATGTTTCCTCCTACAGAGTCGACATTTAATCTTAAGGTTGCCTGTCGGCTTTTCCACATCATTCCTTTGATTAGGTGGAATAGAGCGATCTCTTCATTTCTTCATCCTTTTCCAAACCGACGGCTATCCCTAGTAGGAGGCGCAATTCGCAATCCAGATGTTGCTGCCCTATCAATTAAGTTGATTTCGACAAGTTGAGCCCGTTCGTACAGCTCATTGTAGTCCTTCAAATCCAACTGTATCACCTGATCCTTAATCTTGGGCTTCAATCAATTTCGAAATCTTCTTGCTCTACTCACAGGATTCCTAACCATTCTTGGCACATACTTCGACAACTCAGTGAACTTCGCCTCATACTGACTCACGATCATCTGATTCTGTCTAAGCTGCAGGAACTTAATCATCTTCTGCTCAATTACGCAGTCCAAGACATACTTATCATAGAAAGCCTCGTCGAAGGTATCCTACATCGGGACCGTACCTTCAGAGAAGATCTTTCCTTGCATGACTTCCCACCACGCGTTGGCGTTACCTTATCCACTTTTGAGCATCTCAACGAGGCAAATGCCTTCTCCATTTCCTTAATCCAAGAAGTTACAGCCTCTGAGTCATCTACTCTCGAAAATTTCGGCAGTTCAAGATTCAAAAATTGCTCCACCAACTTAAGTATTGACTGCCTTCCATTCTTGTTTCCAGCCAACAAGTCTTCATGCGAAACGGCGGCAGTGGCAATAGCTTGATTCCTCACTTGGTGTCCAACTATAGTTTCCAAAGTTTCCAATGTCTGTAGGGTTCCATCTACTTCGAGATCCTCTTGAAATGACCTCTCATGAGACAACATCTCATTATGGTTGCTCATTATACAGGTGATTTACGGAATCTTGTCCACCCCAGGCAACACATCATGAAAACTTCAGCATTAAATCTTAACTATTAAGTAACAAACACATGCATAAAGCTTATAATCCTACTAATTATCTCAAATCTCAACGCTCTATATCACTCCAGACCAATGACACGATGGATCAAGCTGACTTTGCTCTGATACCACCTTGGGGGGAGATGTCACGCTCCGATCCTCAAGCTCGCGGCATCTCTATCACCTCAAGTCATAAAGGATAACGTCTCAGGCACTGTATTGGCCCTTGATATTAATTACGCATGAGAAAACGTATACCACTCCCAAACAATAACATAACATAGGGATAGAAAAGTCTGATACATTTTAAATAAAAAAAATTTATTTATTTACAAACACATCTTAACCCAACAAAGATATTATATTATTTAGCCCCATACTTTGGGGCGGCTTTCTAAAACCAGCAAAAGGGGTAGTTGGCGTAGGAAAGGTTTATTTGGTCATCTAGTCCAAAAAAGAAACTACGTCACCATCTATCAACTTCAAGAGGAACTATTAGCTTCCTCCCCTTAGACCTGAAAATGGTAACCACGATGGGGTGATATAAATCTCAGGGAGTTAACGCTTAAGGTTGGCTAGGACATTGATTCGTCCATAACGTCTTATCAATCAATCACACATTATAGTGCATATATTTCATTCACAAGCAACTTACCTGCCAGGATAACAGACGAAACACAAGGGTGTTTGATATAGTAGTCACATCAATCAACTTACCGGCAATATATCATATCAACTCACACACACAGGACACCACATGAAATCCAGTTTATTAACTTTGACCTACACAATTGGCATGGCCGACTCACATAGCTAGTGTAGTCCCACACTAACACTGGTAGTGTTGTATGGCAAGACCAGACATCGTTCTTTACCCTCGGCGATGGAAACTACACGCGGTGTATCCATTGTACCTTGCACTGCACTGCAAGTAGGCATTCCTATATGGAGCATCGGTCTGTCACTAGCTGTGATCGGCATCCTATAGTCCCTTAAATCCATACAACTGGCATGGGCAATGGATTGTTGTGCTTTTGAGAAGTCGTGCGGTTCAGTACAATTGGCACGATATGAACTTGTCAAGAATCTCATTACCATTCCATCATGTGACCATTTAGCTCATCCGACAATCAATCAATTCTTATCTTTAAGGCTCCGTTTGTTTCACGAAAAATCTTTTTGTAGAAAATATTTTCCTCAATTTCCCGTGTTTGGGGGACGAAAAATGAGTAGTGAACGAAAAATATTTTCCGGTCAACGAAAAAAAGCCTTCTAACTTGAAGAAAATGATTTATGTTTTTTAGAAACGGAAATTATTTTCCCCATCTCTCATGTTGCTGCTTCTTCTTCTCTTTTGGTCACTAGAGCTTCGTTTCATGTTCTCCCTCCTTCCAGCCTCTCTCATCCATTGCCGACAGCCTCTCTCTCTCGATGAAATTTCCTTCACCGTCGAACCTACCCCCGCTCCGGTGATACTTACTCTCTCTTGCTCAGTAACTCCCTATATGTCACAGATTTCGTCCCCTAACTCGCGATGCTTGCCCTCGATTTCGCCTGTAGCAAAATCATGGTTGAAGCTCTTCTCACTCAAACCTCACCTCATCGACTGCGTTGGATCTGAAAACTCTAAGCATGTTGAGCTGGATAGCATCCTCCTCATCCTTGCTTGACATACACCTTATAGTAGCTTGAAAATTAAGCACACATCTCCATAAGCTCTCCAGATCTGGCCGTAGCCTCGAGCAAGGCCAAGCTCGAGGTGGTGAGGCGAGCGCTTGCTAGATCTGGTCTCGGCCTCATGAGATGGTCGCTGCCTAGGACTGAGCCAATGGGACAATTCGAAGGAAGGCTCGAGGCTTAAGATGGTGGAGGAGCACGAGGTCGACGATGGGGATGAGGTTAGGGTCTAGTTAAAACGAGCTTGACGATGGAGAAAAAATAAGAAAGAAGAGAAAAGATAAAGATTAAGGCAAACAATAAAAAAATAGATTGAAAAAATAAAAAATAATTAAAAATTCAAAACAATGGGTGGAGTTGGAGAAAAATCAAATCTCATTTTCCATGCCAAACGACATAAAATACTTTTTAGAACTTTATCATATTTTAGCCAAACAACGAAAAATATTGCCATTTTCCTGAAAAATAAATTTTTGAAAAATATTTTTCGAAAATGTGATATTTTTCGTGAAACAAACGAAGCTTGAGTATAGCCAGATGTTCATGCAGACGTGTCCAAAGATTCTGCCCTTGGCCCTTTTCATGCTAAACATGCAGTTGAGTTTTCACGCGATCATATAAATGCACAGAATTATCCACCAGACTCTGCATCTATTCCGAGGTGATTATCCCCCAATTTTTCATTTAACCAATCACTAATCAATCACTTCATTCAATTAGACAATATGTATAGACAATCGATTAAATATGTCGCGACAATCTACGAGCGCATGTCTCGAGGGCTAATGGGTCGTCCGCTCTTATTCGGACGCGGGCCTCTCCCAAAACCCGTTATCCAAGTAGCAACGACGGGAATACATGATCGACCTTCAG
Source organism: Rhodomyrtus tomentosa (assembly GCA_028455895.1). Taxonomy (NCBI): domain Eukaryota; kingdom Viridiplantae; phylum Streptophyta; class Magnoliopsida; order Myrtales; family Myrtaceae; genus Rhodomyrtus; species Rhodomyrtus tomentosa. Next base: position 43,803,701 of record JAPCWY010000004.1, read on the forward strand.
TGTGGTCTGGTGACATGCGACACGTGTGCATGCCAAGGAGTCGCCACCAATCGTTCTGTGGAGGGTACGATTGGAGACCCTATCGAATAGTTGAGAGTGTTCTATTCAATTCTGCGAAAATCAGATAAATGGGATTAGGGACTTTGTTACGCCAACTGTCAAAGTTGACGCCCTTTCGGCACCTAAGTTGAATAATTTATCTAACTTGAGATTTCATGCAGATGAATGAGGTATGAACCCTAACACTAGGAGTTTATGCATATAATAATGACTATCCTAACACTCACAATCAATAATAAAATTGCGCAAATCAAGGATCCAAAACGTGCAGATAAATCACATGAAAGTAACATGGCATTCCTCATAAGGTCATATTAGCCTAGAGAAACATCAATTAAGGCTCAGGAGTGTTTTTGACATGATTTGCCCTTGAGGGGGCAAAATCGTAATTTTAAAGACTTTCGGGACAGTTTGCCCGAGAATAGAAAATTTTTCATTTTAGATGAAATAATGAGTCAACAGATGGTGGAAATAGGATTGGTCACCAAACCAACCCATTTTCTATTTTTCATGAACTTTCCGAATTTTTCTGGAATTTTTGGAGCGATTTACCCTTTGAGGGGTAAAACCATCATTTCAGACAGTGATGAGAAGTGAAAATCCAAAACATAAGGATTAGTCGACCTGTTGACCCAAATCCTAATTTTGAGCAAATTTCACGGCTTGATTGGAATAAGAAAGACGATTTACCATTTGAGGGGTAAAATCATCTTTTCAAAAAAAGATACGAGATTCGAAAATCTAAGCATAAGAATTGATCATCTAACCAATCTGAATTCTTATCTTGGCATGTTTTACCTATCTCGCTTACAAGGCGGATGCGATTTACCCCTAAAGGGTAATATCGTCAATTCTCAAATGAATGGATAAGAAATCTTAAAAATAGGATCGATCAGTTGTGTGTGGTCGACCCTTAATTTTTGGGAATTTCTGGAGTGTCTAGGAATTTTTCATAATTTTCCTACATTTTTTTGGGATTTTCTAGAATTTTCTAGCATTTTTTTAGAATTTTCTAGGATTTTTTTGATTTTTTTATTATTTAAAAATGGTTTTCTGAATTTTTTTATTAAAATAATGATTCGGACCTGGTCGACCCGACCCATTTAGGTAGGAACCCGGCCCAAACCTAGACCCGCGCACACCAAATGCCCAAAACGACGTCGTATCGTCCTTTTTTATTTTCGGTTTAATCAGATTTAATCTAACGGTTCCTATTGAACTACATGGCTAACTCACAGTCTTAGGATTGGCTTACTAAAACCCACGGCTCATATCAAAAGGCGACTACTCCTCAGCCGTCAGATCTGATTAATAAATCCTACGGTCACGATTAGAAGTCGAGACTCAATTTGGACCGTTCACCCTTATTAACCAAAACGACATCGCCTACTCACTTAGCCAAACAACACCGTTTCTGTTTGTTTTGATTTTCTGATTTTAAAACATTTTCGGATATTCCTGATTACTAATCGAACAGCCTCTAAAATTTAGACTCGATTTATTTGAGCCGTCCGATCCGTTTATTCGAATAACAAATTTCAACGGCCATGCTGACTAGGCGGACACGTGGACCAATGACGAACGGACACCTAGGACTTTGACTCTTTGACCAAACACGTAAGCTTTGTCTTCAACCTCGCGACGAAGACTAAACGAGCGGCCGAAACCTTCCGGCGATGATCTAATAGTGAAACCTCAACGAAATTACACAAAACCAATGCCAATTAACTCGCTTACTCATCTAGTTTCACATATACCAGAATTGAAGCATTTCGTCCGCAGAATCAAACACAGGCAAACTCAAACCAGCTCGGATATGGTGAATTCACACATGCGATTCATGGCATATCAAGCAAATTCATTCACAGAGAAAGTTATACTAGAGTTTAGAACGCTTACCTCGAGCTCCGATTGAGCTTGCTCGGCTTAGGTTGGGCTATGCAAGAATGAACAGTAATCGACAATGGAGGTCGAGTTTCGAGACTTAATTCGAGATATTCAAGTAAAGTCGATGCAAAATGAAGATGCGACGATGGTCATTGATGCTTGGCAAGCAAAACGCACACACTAAATGCAAGAATCATGGCCAGAGACGAGATCCGTCATTGTTGCTCAGTAAGAAATTCAAAATTCTGACTTATCTATTCTCGTGGTTTTAGGTGGCGCAGTCAACGGCGATCGACTCTTAGAAGCTTGGGCGACCTCCTGACAACCTTGTCAAGCTTTGGTTTAGCCTGAAAAGGCCTAACCAGTGCTCTGCAAATTCGAGCTCCAATCTTCCATAATGGCGATGGAAGGTGAACTCTCTCTCCTTCTCTGCTCTCTCTCTCTATTATGTTAATCTCAGGGAACAGAATTAACCCTCCTCTATAACAGAAAGCCTCCAACTGACTCAAAATGGCAAGTTATTGTGCGTGCCATTTGGTCCAAACGGCGCTGGAGACGATGGGCAACTCCGTCAAATCAAAATGGTTCTCCGGCATGCGCAAATGGACGTCCAATTTGGCAATTCTATGAAAGTTGACTTTCACGGCCGCCGGGACATTGACCGGTCGATTCCGCCCTCCTCCGGCGACCATTGGTCACGACTCCGATGCCAATCGATGGGGAGCGGTCCAAAGCATTAAACCCCCACCAATGTGTCTTCGATTGTGATCGATTGATCGATCAATTTTACGATCCAAATCCAATCTTGCCCTATTAATCTATGCAAGAATCATGGGGAAGAAGACAACACTGTAGCGGACCGGTTCGACCGGTCCAACCGTTTAGAACCGGTCCGACTCTTTTTTTTTTGCGAAATTAACCCTAATTCGCGTGGGATTTTTGTAAATTAAACATCAGAATCGAACTTAGGACATGAAAATTGTCTAGAAATGTGATTTTGCCCAAAAGTTTACACCAATTTCTATGAAAGCCCCAAATTTTCATTTAATTGCGAATCTGAAAATTGTGCAATTGAGGGCTCAAACAGTCAAATTAGACAAAATCACCTATGACAATCAATTCCAAATGATGAAATACATTGGACAGTGGCTTCAATTGGCAAAGGTATCCCTTGAATTGAAAGTAATTTCAATTATGCCCAAATTCAAGGATTAAATTGCAATTAAGTATGCAATTTTGCCTAATTCATGCAATTGGACAATTTGTGTAAGTAATTGGACTAAATTGCATTGAAGGACAATTATATTGAATGTCAAGACTCTAAAAATGCCAAAATTGCAAATTAAAAAACTTAATTGATATTTTTTAAACCAACTTCAATCATACATGTAATAAAGAAACACATAAAATTGAACTTGAATTTGGACTTTCTATGAGGTCAAAAATACAAGGGAATTAAAATAAAGATATTGACTATTTTTTTCATATTTTTTTGACCTCAAATGTTATTTTTCTTGAATTTTCATCTATTTTCTTATTTTTCAAAAATATTAAAAATATGAAAAATAAAAAAAAAATATTTTTTGTTCAGAAATGGTTCCTTAGGCTTGGGCAAGGCTACCAAAGTTGATTTTATAAATTTTCAACTTTTTATGATTTTTTGTGAATTTTTTAAAAATAAACTGAAAAAAAAAACTGATCGAAAATCAAGTGTCAATAAAATAGAGTCAATCAATTCAAAGAAAAGAATTCAATTCAATCATGCATAATAAAGCTTGATTTGTACGCTAATTCGATATTAACCAATTCAATTTGATAATCGATCGTACGCTTATCTATAGTTTATCGCTCGCTCGCAATCAAGTAATGATAGTCACTCAATCAATCAATTTATTCCCAAATAGCCACAGTCGGACTAACTTAACTAATTAGCGTCATTTAATCTAAATCAAGTTTCTAACCTAAATCGGTCCTAATTAAACTCCTAAATACCTAATAATCTAATTAAACTAATCCAAACATAATTAGTGACCTAACCGATGATTAGATGTCAACTCACCGACCATTGGACGAGGCAATGGCGATTCTTAAAAATCCTCTGGACATGAACTTGGACTCGATCGAATCCAGGGCCTAAAACTTCGGACAAATAGTCCAATTTCTCGGCCCACTTGGCCCACGAGCCTGACACACGGACCAGTCTATTGGCTTAGCAACACAAGACACGACCTATATCAGAATAGGCCACGACCCAGCTTGCTAGCCCATGGAAAGAGGCCCAAAACATGGCACTTGAGGGAATAGGGTAGGCGTGAACAGAGAAGAACTGGGACTATGGTGGTTGTCCCGCAGTGGTTCTCGACCAATGAACAAGAACAGCGGCTCCACCAGGTTTGAAAGGGTTCATGGGGTCGGTGGGTGGCCGGTAACTGCGACGGAGGGTTGCCAGAGGCAACGTAACAACGACTCGGGATGGAACATGGGAGGCAGGGGACGGAGGCAAGGGACAGATGCAAGGGTCACCGAACAGGGCAGGGGCTACTCGAGCTGGTTCGTGGCTCTATGGATGTCGAACGACCACTAGCAGCTTTGGCTAACAACGGAGAATCGTGGGCAGTCGCTGAGGGTGGTTAGTGAGCAACGGGAGGCGACAAAAGTAAGGCGAAGCGGGGGTTGGAGTAGAAATAGGGGGGTTGGAGTAGAAATAGGGCAGAGCTTGGAGTTAGGGTTGTTCGACTTCGACGATTGTCCCGGAGCTCGTTTGGATGATGGTGGAGGCTAAAGGACGGTGGATGGTAATGTGTGGGGTTTGAAGGAGGTGGTGGTGGCTAAGGACAACTGGGTAAAGATAAATAGTGGTGGCAGCAGCTCAAGCAACCGGGGCAGAAATAGGGCAGCGGTTGGCTGTTCGGACTTCGAGGGCTGTTGCGGCGGTGGAACAGGACTGCTGGTGGTGGTGGAAGGAACAAGGAGGTTGTTCGTTGGAGCTGAGGTATCGAATAGTTCCAAAATAAAGAAGAAAAGAATAAATTAAAGAGAAGAGAAAGGAGAGGGAATGCAGAAAAATAGGGGAGGGGTTGTTCGACCAAAAAGGAGAGAGGAAAGAGAGAGAGAAGAGAGGGAGAGAGAGAAAGATAAGATTATTTGACTTTTTGGGGGTTTATAGATAAAATGGGATCCACAAGTGATCATTACTCTTATCTTGCACTCATGAAAATCCTAGGGGCATTTTGGTACTTTCTTATTTTACCGGGGATATTTTGGTTGTTTTGTCACTAAGGGCAATTCGGTCTTCTGGCTATCTAATGGAGGTAATTTAGACTTTTGTCAAGTCTAGCTCGGACAGGATTAAGGTCAAGCTCGAGGATTTCAATCCTAAGGCACGACGACTAATCGATTGAAACCTAAATTAATTCGATCGATGATTTAAAAAATATCCCATTTTCGTCACTTAATCGCTCAAAATCCAATTTTGAACAACAAACTAAAATTCATAATCATTCCATAAAATAAATCCAGTTATCTTACAAATGTCGTATTTTCAGGACATCACAGCCGACAACCCCACCCAGGTTGGGGCAGAGGTCATCGATCCTCCCTTTGACCAGGACGGGGGCCGGCGACCCCCTGCCCAAATCCAAGAGAGGACCCGACCATATCCCTGTTTTAGAGAGGGCTTGTTGGACCTCGCCCCTAGCCGGCAGGGTTGCCGCCTCTGTAATTTTTTTATTAATTTTTTTATTTTTAAAAATAAAAAAATAGAAAAAAAATTAATAAAAAGGAAAGAAAATCACATAAGGAAAAAGAATGAAATGATCTTAAAATCATGTCTTTTTTCGACATTTTATGGTCATTTCAGGCCCTTATTTGAAATAATGTTCACTTCAGATCCTTATTTGAAAAAAATGATGATACTTCAAATCCTTATTTGAAACAAGATCCACTTGGGGTACTTATTTAAGAAAATGAGAAGACTTGGGGCCTTTTTTATTTGAAATTTTCCTAAAAAGAAATTATTTTTCCTAATTTGAAATGTTATTTCTATTGACCGAAAAAATTTCGTTGACCAATCATTTTTTGCCCTCCAAACACTGGAAATTTAAAAAAAAATTCAAGAAAATATTTTTCATAAAACAAATGGAACCAAGTAGGATTTGATTTTTCTTTTATTTGTTTTTTTTTTCGTTTCTTTAAAGCACAAGAGGACAAAGAAAACAACCAAATCTCTTAACCGTAGACTTCAACATCCATACAACAGATACTCTCCAACTTGAGATATACCGAACACATATATAAATTTTTTTTTTTGTCGAAGAACACACAGATAATTTTCCTGGATTCAATATAAATTTTATCCAATCTTAATAACATCTTTAAAATAATGTTCTCTATCTTTAAGATATATCATTAGCTTTCACGATCAAAATATTTTTTTTTTCGAAATTTAGTTTTGCGCTTTGAGTTTAAACTCGAGACATATTCTGACAATATTAACTTGCGCGAAGGAAGTGATTAGAACTAAATATGATGCCGTTTTTACTACTTTTTGTTTTTTGTTTGCTTGGGAAAGAACTATTTTCACTCTTGGAAATGCTAATAAAATGCTTGAAAAAGATACAGCGAGGTTCGCTTCACTAAGATAGCGGACTTTACAAAAGGATAAATATTTTACAGAGTTTATTGGCCACTTTCAAAACAATTCCTAGAGTAAATGATTCCTTCATACTCCCAGGAAGAAGGAACGATAAATTAATTTGAGGAGCCTGCAAAAGTTAGCGATTAACTTTCGAAAGCAAAAAGGAAAAGTTACAAGCAAGTAATATATTCTTACTATGAACAAATACTAAATACTCTGTTATTCTTACCTTCTATACTTGTGTTTGTACCGATCCGTTATGATTGTGTGACTGTCATAATCACTCTTTTTTCTAACACTTTTATAGGGATCCGAATCCCCTGCCCAGGTCAAATCCAGGTAGAGGTGTCAAGGTCACATCGTGACCGTCCTTCAATCACGGACGGCCACGATCTCTCTAAATTGTGGCTGCACTATTTATTTATTTTTTTTGCTTTCTTTTCAGCGTCAAATCTTGACCGTCTGTGATTAAACAGAAGTCCACGATTGACCCGGGCATCCCTGTCAAAATGTCCATCTTGACAGGGGATCCGTTCGCCTTTTCTAGTGTTTGTGATACATATTCACGACCAAAAACCAAGGGTGTCAATGGATCGGGTTGGGCTAGGTCTCGGCCTAGCCCGAACGGAGTACTACCGTAATCAGGCCGATTTCTTTTCTTTTTTTTCTATCCTTTTTTATATTTTTTGGAATTAAAACCAATTAATAAACCCTTAAAATGAAAGAATATAAAAATAAATTATAAAAATAAATTAAATTTAAAATAAAAATGGACATTTGGGCGGCGGACTGGCCCGGCCCGGCTCGAATGCCAAACCCAGCCCGAAATGTCTCGAAACTTCAAAAAAAATTTGGGGCAGACAAGGTCGACCTGCCCGACGCGGGTACATTTGATACCTCTACCAAAAGCTCCACAAAGAACCCTGCTAGCCATCACCTTTGTTCGGCCTCCAGCTAAAAGAATAAGGGGGAAAAAGCAAAAAAAATCAATTTTAAAAAAATTCAACGATTTTTCACATTTGCGACGGCCATGCCATTTAAAATGGTTGGTGTTCACATTAATAATTTCTTACCAAAATTAAACGGATTGACTAGATTGGTAGATTTTCAAATGGTTTAGGATTAAATTAGACAAACTAAAAAGTTTAGAGCTAAATTAATATAAATGCACTAAGTTTAGAAATTTTTTTTTGTTTTTGTAAAAAACTGAAGATCTTTGTTATTTTGAAGGCCCAACAAAATTAAGAATAAACGCAAATATTCATGAGAGCAATTGTTAGATCCGACAATTAATTAAAAGAAGAAGATCAAACTACTTAAAAAAAAAAAAATCTTCTCTCATTCACTAACCTCATTGGCACGCAAAGCCTTCGCGTACAATGTCTATGAAGAAAACTCACGAACATTCAATGTACGGAATTTTAGATATTTGTCCCTTTTGGACATGAGTCATTAGTCGAAAGGCCGAATCAATTAATATGCTTGGCCATTATTACCATAAAGCATCTTCTTATCATGTTAACATACCATCTAATATTATAGATCAATAGGGTCATTAAATGGGGAGTTAGGTCAAGTTTGGGTTGGAGAAAAAATGATCTAACCCGAATTGACCAATTTATATGTAATACAAATTTAGTGATCTGTACTCGACTGGAACCGTACTTGACCCTTACCCACATCCGACAAGACCCATTTATTAAAAAAAATTCACATTTAATTCAACCTGTAAAAATCCTTATACATCTAGTTAACCTACTTCAAACTCTTCATGTGTATTAATTCGGATAAAAGCACGATTTGAACCATAAGATGCTAAAGGATTGGATTTCATCATTGTATAAACTTTTTCAATTTATGTATTGATTCACTGTAAAGAATAATAGAAAGTTAGTACTTGGTAGTGAACTTATAAAATTCTCGCAATAAATAACATGGAGAAATTGAACTTTTAATTAAATGAACCATAAGATACTAAAGAATATAATATACGCTAACCATGGATTGCAATGACAAGAATTAATATTAAAATATTGTGTAAAAATAACACTGGCAAATGCAATCAAGGAAAGATAATATTCCACTAATTAGCAGAAGAAACTTACAGGATTAATAAAAACAAAAGTTAATTTGGAAAAAAGAACCCGTTCTAATATTTTAGAAAGGGGGCATTCGGGCCATCTTCGAACGAAGCAGTGGCGGTGACTGCCCTTGGAGAGTGATCGTTTCTTGTTTGGGCAAATGGCCGCAGTGGCCCACGGCCCTTCCGACGATAGTGGGGAGAGGCAGCGAGGGGATCCTTGCTCTTTTTGCTTCTCCCTTTAATAAAAAAAATTAATTTGATTTGATTTAACTAATACATATACAAAGAATTTATATTTGGATGAAAACGACATTATTTTGGACTTATCTTTGTGGTTTCGGTCACGAAACCGCTATTTAGAAGAGAGAAAGTAATTAAAAATATCACGTCAACAATTTCATCATCCAAATTGGACGGATTTAACAGAAAGATTCAATTGCACTAATTTGACAATTATTAGAATTTGATTGCATCTTTTGAAAGTTTTAAGATTCAATTGCACTTTGGTAACGAATTTTAGAACTTCTAGTGAACAAATCCCTAATTTTTATTTGGAAATGCTAATAAAATGCCTGAAAAAGATTGGACGAGGTTGGCTTCGGTTATAAGATAACGAATTAATGTAACAAAAAGATACATATTTTTTGTAGCTTATTGATCACTTTCAAAACAGTTGTTGGAATAAATATATTCCGTCATAGTCACTGGAAGAAGGAACAATGAATTAATTGAGGAGCCTGCAAAAGTTCCTTAACCGAAACATAGACTAAAGTAAAGTAATTAACTTTCGAAAGCAAAAAAGAAAAGTTACATGCAGATACCATATTCTTAGTTTCTTACTATGAACATATATTAAAAAATCTTTTGTTACTTTCTTTACTTGCGACTATCGTAATCACTCTCTTTTGTGACACTTTTCTAGACCTCGTGATATACATTCACGACCAAAAGCTCCACATAGAATGGTCCTCGTTAGTCATCACCTACATCCGGTTAGGCCGCCACCGGCAAAAAGAGAAGGGAAAAAATAAAATAAAAATTAATTTTTTAAAATAATAAAAAATAATAATCTACATTAGCATCGGCCCATGAGATGTCCCGGCTTCTTGGTTCCTTCTTCTCTAGTGTCTGCCCCTTATATTGCCAAACTACCACATGTAACATAAGATGACCAGTGTCCACATGAGCAATTTATGACCAAAATTGGACTGTTGGACTAATTGTCAAAAGATTTAGGATCAAATTGATTAAAGTTAAATGTTGAACTAATATAAATATAATAGGTTTAAAACTTTTTTGATAAAATCCCCTCACACTGAAGGACTTTGTTATTTTGAGGAGCCAACAAAATTAAGAATAAAAACAAATATTCATTAGCAATTGCTGGATCCAACAATGAATAAACAGAAGGAGATCAAACTACTGAAAAATAACATCCTCTCATTCAAAAACCTCATTGGCACGCAATGGGGAAAATTACTCAAAAAGTCATAAACCTATTATAACTGTGTCAATTCACTCCTAATTAAATCCTAAGACTTTTGCAATTATGTTAATTTATTTCATTTGATCGATTTTAATAGAATTTTAATATGTTTCAAATTCTTTTATTGATTCTTTTAGTAATTTTTTCTATCTTTTTTTTCTTCTCATTTTTTTTTTTGTTAAGGCTAGTAGTAGGCCATCGGCCACTGGGCGAGGGCTTGCGAGTACTCACCGGCCGCTAGCAAGGTCACGGTCCTTGCCTAGCTACAAGCTAATTGCAATTTGTGTTAATGTTGGCACTCGTACCATGTCAAAACAGGGGCAAACTACAAGATAAATCAACTCGAACACAATATAAATAGTTAATCATGTTGACTTACTTGTAACGAACATGACCAAAAAATTGACGGGTTAAAACAATAAGATCTAGGTAACGCGATTAAATAAATAGTTTGGTGAGTCGACACGATTGCATAATCACATGTGACACGAAGTCAACCTGCTATCTGCCAATACAATCCTAACAGGAAAATCCTTGATCTTTCTTAACATCTATTCACTAATTGTTATGATGGATCAACGAAGTATTATCCATTCAAGTTAGACAATATACTCATATTGTCAATGAAATATCATCAATCTAATATCTCGATAGAGAAAAATATGAAAAAGGACAACCTTTTAGCAAATTGTTTCTAAACGCATCACAAACAGGCCGTGTCAATACTAACCACTAATTTAAATGAGTTATGTAGGTCGATCTTATGCATGACAGGTTGGACATGGAACATAAAATTATTATTTATCATGCATGGCGGCTAGACACGAAATTTACCCGAACTTGAGATTAACCTCAACTGATACCTGCTTTCGAAAAAAGAAAAAAAAAATTGATACCGGCTAATATCGTAAAGTGCCGAAGTGACGTCATTGTCTTGTATTTTGTGTCGTGCTCGAGTGATGATGTCATTGTGTTGCATAATAAATCGCCACCCCCAGCGACAAACATCGTTAAGCAAGTTTTATACCAAACTACAAACTCAAGTTAGGTATCACCACACAGCATTTCTCATCCGGACGTTGCAAAAGTAGTTACTAAAAGTGATCTGAAGCGAACTGTATTTTCCTCTTCAGGAATCACGAGGAACGACAACCAATCCGAATTGCAGGAATTAAAAGATTAAAAAAAAAAAAAAGAGAAGAAGAAGAAAGAAAGAAAGAAAGATGGCATTTCTTAAACAAGTGGAAGTAAGAAACGCTGTCGAAAAGCAGATGGAACAATTGCAAAAGCAGATAAGAGTTCCTTGCTTCCTGGATATAGTCTTGTCTTTACTGTCTATAAATAAAGCCACAATGTCTAATTTTTGGACTATGAACGATATTTTGATCTTGCAAATTACAAGTCCCTCCATACACTTTCGGTGTCTCGAGCATTGATGAGGATTTATTGAAGATGCATGCATAAATCATTGGAGTCAGGCCAACCCATTTGATTGATCTTCTCAGGTTTCAGTTCTGATTACTTTCCCCCTTCTTGTTAATTGATTGCCTTGCGGTTATTTTTCTTCATTATCTTATAGGTGTGATTCTTGCTCGGTGCTCTCTTTTATTTCACTTTAGGCTCAAACTCAGCTGAACTAGAGATGTAAAATGGGTCACGGACCCATTCTTTAACTCGTATTTTTGCAACTACATTATGTCTGGGTTGTTTAAAATATTGAAAGATTGGGTGAGAGTGGGTTTTCAAAGGTTAAAAGTCTAATCTAATTTGGTCTTGATGGGTTTCGATCCATCTAAATACAAAGAAGATCAGCAAATATACTTCAATACCACTTCTACTTCGGTAATGTGCTATAAGTCTATGTCTCAGAGTCTCGGACGTATGAATGAACGATACAAAAGGTGAGAATTATCTGTGTAAGACATTAGGGCGTCAATCTAACAAAGGAAAAGAAGTAATATACACAAATAGGTAAGAACAATTAATTAAATTTCTAACACCAAGCGAAATAACAGGAGATGTGTTTTAGTAGCTTTGATACATCAAATTTTTCATTAATCTCTTATTTGCTGATTTTTTTTTCCATGTTTAACTTGTTTCCAACTAGATAATATTTTTCAGTTTTCTACTTTCCATATTTAGGGGGGGCGGGGGGGAGCTGTTAAGGATTGAAGCTCGAGTTTGGTTGAGCGAGGGTCGTATATGAGTCACTAAAATTGTAACTAGGTCAATATAAATTAAAAATGAGAAAATTTGAATCAAACTCATTTTCAATCCACTCGAAACCGGCATGACCGACTTGTTTGAAAGGTCTAAGCCAAATCGACCACTACAATTTGCTAATTGCGGTAAAAAGTTTGCAAAATTATCATGTTAGACTAAGAGAAACTGCTAATTGCTGAGAAAAAAACTGCCATTCATACCTGACTCTCTGGCAGTACAAACTACAAAGTCGTGATGATCTTGATGTGGTAATAGACCTCCAAGAAAGAATAACCCTGATTCTTTATTTCTAGGACAATCCCAGGACACAATGGCTTATTTCAAGTGGATTCCCAAGCCCGTATTAGTGGCAAGGAAGGATATGATGAACTTATGGGATGCATGGGGGATCCAAATGCTCGTGATCGGAAGCATTTCCTTCCAAGCGATCCTCCTCTTTGGGAACCGCCGACGGTATATGACCGGACACACCGGCACATTGATGAGGACGATTTTCTGGGTCACATACTTGTTTGCCACAGAAGTTGTACCTTACTCTCTTGGCAAGCTCACGGGACTACAAGTCATCGATCCTGCCCAGCCCGATCCAAACACCGAACTCAAGGCATTCTTGGCCCCATTACTTCTGCTGCAGCTCGGGTATCCGGACAATATCACAGCCTACTCGATGGAGGACAACCGATTGGGTTGGAGACAGGTTCTGAATATGGCCATTGTAGTGACTGTTGTCACTTTAGTTCTTATCAGATGCTTGAGTTACTCCAGCTTTGTGTACTTGTACTTCCCAATGTTTGTGGCCGGCATAGTCAAGTACGGGGAAGGTGTATGGGCTCTCAAGTTCGCTCTCGGCTGGAACATCGGCACTACCGGGAAAGAAAGTGCATCAGAGATTCCTCATTTCTTGACAGACTTGCCAGAGGAAATGCACGATCTAAAGTTGCTTGTCAAGGCTTATTATCGTTTCCATTGCTTGAAGCCGCACCTGGAAAACTGGATTTATCGTCCTGGCTATGTATCTAATCTCCAGCTCTCGATCGAACAGTCCTCGTCCGAAGATAAATTCAGAGTAACGGAGATGGAGCTTGGATTCATGTACGATGTGCTCTACACCAAGGCACCGATAATTTACACCAAGAGGGGTTTAATTGTCCGGTTCGTGAGTTTCCTTTTTCTATTCGCCACGCTGTGTGCATTCAGAATTCTAGCGAGGACTCTGCCTCAAAATGTTTCGCCATATACCAACTTCACCTTTTCTGTTCTTACAGTCACTTTCCTTATAGAAATGTATCAGATCCTACTATTACCCTTCTCAGATTGGGCGATCGTAAAGATGGCTAAACGTCATAAATGGCCGCTCGTACTGCCTTTCTTACGAAGCCTAGCACCTAGATCTGTGCGGCGGTGGCGACGTTGGTCGAACAAGCTGGACCAGTTCAATCTGCTCACCTACTGTGTTCAAGATGACTGGACAAGGTACATCAAATTCTTGAAGTGTTTCGGCATTCAAGAATACATCAAAAGAAACTGGAGGCTTAATAGAATGGGACCTGCTGACTTCCCCTTAACTAAAGGGGTGAAATTGCTGGAAGAATTGCAAAGTTCGGAAATAGGAGGATCGCATCTGTTCAGCCAAAGAGCGGAGTGGACTTTCGATAAATTTACTGAAACAGATGAGCTCAGATGGAGTGTGGAAAAGGGGTTTGACAAGTGCATTGTCGTATGGCACATTGCAACGAATATATGCTACCATTGGAGCGATGACTCTTCCGATTTTTCCAATCTAAGCGAATTGATTTCAGGTTATATGGTCTACCTTCTAGCTATTCATCCTAACATGTTATCGGTCATCACGGGAGATATCGTCTTTGCTCATGCTTGCTGTGAGATCGAGTCAATCCTGAAATGTGGAGATTCAATGAAGACAGAAAAGCAATTAGCCTGGAGCATTCTGGCTGACGAAAGGCCCCCTCCACCAAGCTTGAGGCAAGACCCCAATGCGAGAATTATATCGCAATGGGACGTGATATCCGATTCAAGAAGCCTCGCCCAGTTGTTGTTGAACCGTAGAGACAAATGGCGGGTAATAGAGAGTTTCTGGATGGAGATGCTCTTTTCCACCGCCAAGAACTGCCGACTGTCGCACCATGCGGACCAACTTCGGCGAGGTGGAGAGTTGATCACTCTCATCTGGCTCATTTTAGCTCACAAGACAGATAAAACCTTAGCATCATAGTGTATGCCGGATCATGTTTCATACTTTATGATAAACATGAGTTGCGAAATCTGTAGATTGTGTTTCGGACATGTAGCTGGATTTACTCTTTCCAATCACTCGATCTTGAACAGCATGATCTCGTGATATTGCCCCCAATTCATTCCGAAGCCTTGTGGCGGTTGATATCTTTCATATTTGCATGGACAAGCCTCATAAGAAAGATGATGCACGAGGCATTATACCCTCGCTTTCCAACCTACACTCTTCTATCAACTTCTCGTTCACTTATTCTTAGGAATAGGATTCCAGGTCCAGGTTTAACTTTTCTAGATCTGATGTGAATTTATCCTTACATCCACATGAAGGCGTAAAGATCCACTTATATCATCTACGAATCAGAATTACAAGGTTGGACAAGCGACAGACATATTCAATAATAGACACACGAATCACATGGGTTGCTAAAAAGGAAGATATGCATAATCTCTTTCTAAGGCATATACGGACATAAAGATTTCGTCGGATTAATTAGTCAGTGCGGGCAAAGTTTACATCTTTAATATCTCTAAAATAAAGAACAGAGGAACTTAAGAAGTCGACCTAGTTTAGATCGTCATGAATAAACGGCCGAACGTACAAAAAGTTGTGTCAATAACTGACATTTGTTAGGGCAAGTATGTAAAACCCGGTCGTTAGTAGACGTGCATATATTTACTACATGAACTGAGGCTCGTACATTGTTTCTTCCGACCGCGTGCGGTCGGCAATGGGATCACAAAAAAGGAAACAAAAATTCAACCAAACCCAGAACTGCAAGCAATCCTTCTATCTTCCCTTGAGGAAGTTTCTGCAGATCCTTTCCCAGCATTTTCGATCCGGTTCGGCCATCTCCAAAGCGAACTTGGCACCTTCGGCGAAACCTTTCTGCAAAAGTAATAGCAACACCAGACTAGTGAGCAAAGCATGGATATTGTTGTTCATGTACCGAAACGAAGACCAAGGGCATTCGTCAGTGAAGCAGTTGATCAATTACCTCGATGCAGTCGTTGTTGAGAAGGCGGTCGATGAGATTGAAGAGAATGTCTTTGGTGTACTCAGGGTGGCCCTGAATACCGAGAATGTGATCGCCGACTGCGAACATCTCGACGCCGGTCTTCTCGGAGAATGCAATGACTTCAGCACCGGTCGGGACCTCCCAGACCTCATCTTGATGGCACTCAATGATGGACAGAGCTGGCGGGACATCCTCCATCTCATTCAAATACCCATATGGGAACAAATCCTTCACAATCCTCACCTTCCTCAGCCCAATGTCCCACCCTGTGTAGGCTTTCCCAACTTTGCCACCCAGTGCTCTGCACAACACCTGCAGCAGAAACCCATTTCAAGAAAGCCCCACTTCAGCCGCTGAAACAGATGACTACAAAAGAACGTGTGACCTCAATACAATCGAGATTCAATTGGGATTAGCGGGTCCTACCTGGTGGCCGAAGCAAATCCCGAGGATCTTCTTGTCCATGGCGTCGAGAGTTTGCAAGAGGAGGCAGAGCTCGAGGATCCAGCAGTCGCTGCCATAGGCGTCGTAAGGGCTCCCGCTGACGACGAAGCCGTCGTACCTGTGGAGGTCGTCCACGTCCGGGAACTCCCCATCGACGACCCGGTAAAGGTCCCACCTTTCGCTTTCCTCTCCGAAGGCCGCGACGAACACGTTGAAGTACCCGCCGTAGACTTTCTTGACGTAGTCGGAGTCTCTCGCCGCGAGCAGAAGGGCGTACCTTTTCTCTGACGTCGCCTTCATTTTGGAGCCAAGAAACCTGTTTTTTTTTTGTTTTTGTTTGGGGGGGGGGGGGGGGGGGGGGGGGTGTGGGAGATGGATGTTGCTATGCTATGTGCGTGTCTGAGACTGTGTGTCTGCGTGTCTTCTGGCTGTAGATACGCGAAATCGATGTGGAGAGAAATGGAGGAGGAGAGGTGGCCTTTTATAGAGGGACAAAGGAGACGGAGATTCTGGCTAAATCTCATCAGATGCTGCTGCTGCGGATTTGGAAACTTCTATGATGTAGGATTTTCAAAATAAAATATATATATTTTTGGCATAAATTTTGCATTTTAGAAAATGAAAAAGACAAGCTCCAATAATGTGAGAAAAGGCAGCGTGGAGAGACACGGTTTGACCTTTTGGCCATTTCTAGCCTAAAAGAAAACGTGGGCACAGTTAATTGGATTCCTTTGTTTCTCCCTTTTTTTTTTGGGTTTCGGCCAAATGGAATTTATGACAAACTGAATTGGCCCTTCTTTTTTGCACTTGGAAAATAAGGATATCAAACGTAAAGGGAAAATTTTGATTAAGGACCTCAACTCCTTCTATTTTCTCAAAAAAGGGCTCATAGTGTAGTTTGTTTCCAAGAAGGGCCCCAAATACTCAATCTTGTTTTAAAAAAGTACCTTAGCTTGCCGGTCGACGAAGAGGGACTATTTCTGGCAATTTAACAGGGTGATTTTTGTCAAAAGAAATTTCAACTAAAAAAGAACAACAAAATTCTAAAATTAAAAATAATACCCTACTTCTTCACTTCTCTTTCTTCTCTGACCCACCTGCGTTCGTCAAGGGGAAAAGCTTGCTGTGTGCGATCGAACGACGAGGTGCGATTCAGCAACGGCGATGGGGGCTCACAACTAGGCAACGGTGGCGACGGTGATTAAAGTGATGACAGCGACCTCTTCCTGCTCACACAAACCCTTGTTCGTAAAGGAGAAGGAGCTGAGCAACAACGTGTGTTTCAGCGACGTCGACAGGTGCTCGCAACTAGGCGATGGCGACTGGGGGGGCGACGACGACCTTCAAATGTGAGGGATTTTGGAAGAAATTATAAGATCTCTCTTGTTCACACAAATCCTCGTTTGTAAAGAAGAGGGATTTGGTTGTGTGCGACCGAGCGAGAGAGGCAATCGAGTGGCGATGGCAATGGCCATAGGGGCGTGTGATCTAGCTATGGCGACGATGGAGACGAGACCTTGTTTCAAGGATACAGCGGCAACGGCGATGGCAACAGGGGCAACTGCGATGACTTTGAAGGTGAGGGATTTTGAAAGAAATTAAAAGATCTCTCATATTCACGCTAAGCCTTTGCCCCCAATTCAAGAATGGTTTCGATTGGGTATTCCATGTTACCTCTGTGATCGAGGTCCGGTGGTGCTAGCAATGTGTGACTAAACGGCAACGCTGCAATCAGGAAGAAAGCTCTTGCCACGAACCCAACCATGACCAATTCAAAGGTAGAGGCGTTGTGCGACTTGCTCATTGGAGGATGATCCTCTTCTTACAAAAAATTCAAGCCTTTCAACATGAACATCCGAAAGCGGCCGGAACTTCATTGATCGGATTTTGGTTGTACTCAGTTAAGTTTTTTCCTGTGCAATTGCAAGATAGTTAATGTAAGCCTAATAGTTCGAAGGAGGTTCTAAATGTTGTATCGGCGATATGTACAGCAAGATAAATGTGCGAGTCTTGTTAGTTAACCTATCAATGGGATTCATTTGGTGCAGTTCATTCCACAAAATTCAGTCATTCAAGTAGATGGATCAATGAACTGATTTTTCTTTTAATTTGTCTCTTCAAGCACTTCAATCTCATGTGGACTTACCGCAAAGTCTGCAACTTCCAAGATAACAAAAGCTCCAGCTTTTCACGAGAATGAAAACTTTATTATTCCCCAACCTCTGTTCAAGCTCTTTGATCCCCTCATAGACTTGCCAAAACAGAGAGGTCACCATTAAGGATGTTAGCGACTAGTAAACTCTGCAAACATTCAAGACCCTTGTGTTGCAGCAATGGCTCTGAGATGTCGATGGCGTGACCGCCCTTGCCTTGGGCGGCAAGACCTCAAGGGCTTCACTCAGATCTGGCAAGGACCTTGGCGCCTGCCACTCGGGCTACCATGGCAATATAGTAAAATGGCAATTTACTCTAAACAATTTTGCGCAAAATATAAGCAAACAGAGCTTTGTCAAAAAGGCAGAGCATTAGACTTCAATCACCTGCTAATGTGTTGTTCTAAGTGATGACTGAGTATCATTTTCCCATCACATTTTCCTACAACGCAAAAAGGTAGATCTGAACATCGTATAATACTTGCTCAAGGCGACACATCACTGATATAGATTGTCCTGACAATTACAAAAATTTGCTCAAGATGATAAAAACACAAAGTGCAAATCATTGATATAGATTGTTGCGACAATTACAAAAAATTCATCCATATACACTTTCCTTAAATCTCATTAACCTCATAAACAGGATTCAAGAATTTTGCAACCAATAAGTGCTGAAATGCACTCTATCTCAATCCTTACATTCAGTGGCAAAGCAGCAACATGATATGTTGAGTGAGCTAGGACAGATGCCGTAAAATGCACAACATAAAGACATGTAGTCACTTTAAAGCTGCTCTTGCCACCATCGCCACTGTAGCCTTGAAACAAGGTCTCGTTCCCGTTGCCGTCACCGTCGTAGCCCGGTCACACGCTCCCGTGACTGTCACCACCACCACTCGATTTCCCATCGTTGCTCGGTCGTACACAACCAGATCCTTCTCCTTTACGAAGGAGGGTTTGCGTGAATAGGAGGAATCTTCCAATTTCTTCCAAAATCCCCCACCTTTGAAGGTTGTCGTCACAGCCGTAATCGTTGTCGTCATCGTCGCTTGACCGTATGCCCCTGTCACCATCTCATTGCAAGATCACCCACAACCAGTTCCTTCTCCTTCACAAACAAACAAGGGTTTGTGTGAACAAGAGGGATCTTTTAATTTCTTCCAAAATCCCTCACCTTTGAAGGTCGCCATCATAGTCCCAGTCGCCGTCGCCGTCGCCGTCTCCGTCACCATTTGCAAGCCCCTGTAGTCGTCGCTGCATTGCAAATCGTCGCTCGATCTCACACAGCGAGGTTTTTCTCCTTGACGAAAGCAGGTGGCTAGAGATGAAAGAGAAGTGAGATCGTGGGGTTTTATTTTCTAATTTTAGAATTTTTTTTCGTTCTTTTTTAATTCAAACTTCTTTTGACGAAACTGCCCCTGTTTAGTCGCCAGAAATAATCCATCTTCGCCGGCCAACGAGCTGAGGTCCTTCCTTGAAACAAGATTAAGCACTTGGTGCCCTTCTTTAAAACAAGCCATAATATGAGCCTTTTTTGAGAAAATAGAGAGAGTTGGGGCCTTTAATCGGAATTTTCCCAAACGTAAAAAGAATAATCCCTCTAAAAATCAAAAACTTTTTTTTTCATGGGACATGAATACTTCAAAAAAAACAAATTCCATTTCTGAACTACACTCAAACTTGGAAAAAATAGAAATCAATTTCTACGCTACACTCAAACTTGTACTAGTGAGTAGCGACCCATAGATATTTTCTGTTAGAATTCCATCGATAATGGTCGTTACATATCCGACGTGGCAACATACATGGGCGGTGCTTGGCAAACGATCTGATTAGGTAACGCATGATAACACTTCTAGCCAACTTATCAACTTCTAACAAAAATTAATTTCCCTACTTCTCTTAAAAAGTAGAAATTAATTTTTCTACTTCTACTTCAGATTGATTTCTAATCGAAGAAATTCGTTTGGTAACGATGCAGCGGGTGAATGGCAGTGGCTGGCGGCTCGCGACTGGCGATTGGAGGAAGCCGCCACAGCGGCCGTCGGCGTCCGGCCACGAGTGGCAACAATGGTAGGCCGAGGCTCGTATAATCGAAAAAGTGGTTCTAAAGCGGAGAAGTAAAAATTTTTAACTTCTCAAAGTTAGCAAAAAATCCAACCAAAAGTAGAAAATCCTACCTTAAATTAATTTTTTTTTACCAAATACATTTCTGCTTCGAAAGTAATTTTACCAAATGAATTTCCTTGTCAGATTGACTTCTGACAGGGAAATTGAGAACATGAAATGTTTTCATGCATCTCCTAAAAGGCAATGTTGCAAAGAACGAAATCCAAGAAATAACGTCATTTGTCATCTGTTTTTGAAGAAAAAACGATGATGTTAATGCAAACGGCATCGTTTCTTTTTTAAATGTGTTTTTTTAAAAACCAAATTAAGCCAAAACTTTGTTCGACCGAAAAAAAAAAATAGCCAAAACTTTGTGATTTTTGGTTACGATTTTTAGGGTAATTTGCGCTAGGAGACCCGTGTTTGCTTTAAATTTGGATGGTGTGCAAGTGTTCGTAATAGATTCAATGGGAGTAGGACCATAAATGGGAGAAATTTACTAAAAATTCATAAATTTATTACAATTATGTCAGTTTAATTCTAACCCCCTTTTTGTGGCCAATTAAATCTTAAAATTTTTGAATTTATACCAATTTTGATCAAACATTACTGATATGGGTTATTTTTAATAATATTATTTAAAAAAATTCTTGTCTTTTTAAATTTTCTTTTTATTTTTGCAAAGGCCAATAGAAGGCCGCTGAACATAGGCTGAGACCCAACAACTTGGTCAGGATTGTGACTCACGAGCCCTCGCTCGCAGCTGGGAGGGGACCGCGACATTCACCGTTGGCTAGCAAAGGTCGCTAGGCCTTAACTGGGGACCGGCAACCTCCTGTCGGTCCTAACAAAAAGAAGAAGAAGAAAAGGACATGAAAGAATTATTAAAAAAATTGAAACTAATTGGCTTTTTTAAAAATGTTATTTACAAAAGTCCATGGCGATTCCATGTCAGCGCGGATTGACTTTTTGACACGAAAATAGATTTATGACTAGATTGTTAAGGAAAAAAAAAGGATTTAGAATTGAATTATTACAATCGTAGAAAGTTTAGGATTTTTTTATTTTTATTTTTGTAATTTATCCCATAAACGGCACAATGAGTGACAGCTCGAAGAATGAAGTTTGCCCCATCTTGCAAGCACCAACGGTGGTTCAATCTCCACACATCTTGGAGCTCTAAAGTTTCGGGAAAGAGGTTGTGTCGCTGTCCTTTATAACGTGATGAGTTGTCGACGTTTTGCAATAGATTAGGGATTGATAAATTTGGATTTTTTTATTTATTGTGGATTTATAATTCCTAAAGTCAATTTTTGAGTTGCTGATTTTCTCTATGCTCTACATTGTTGAAGCTCCTCTCACAAATATTAAGTTGTTGATGTTGCCCTAAAGTTAAACTTTGAGAAGGTTTTGTCGCTCTTGATGCTAAGTTTAAGATTGCAACAGCGGGCTACATGATTGAAACTTTTGCTTTGGGTCTTCTGTGGGAATATGATTTTGGTTGTTCCACTTAGGCCTAACGCACATTGCTCAATATGAAATTCTTGCTCGTCTTGGACAGGTTGACGATTGTGGAGTTTTTTCAATGGATTGATCCTAAATTCTCCTTGCATGAGAGAAGTGATTTGTCAATTTATCAATGGGAAGGAAGTCTTGGAAAAAGAGAATAAACAAGATGAAAACTCAATTCAAAGGGAAAAATCAGGAAAATTATGGAAAAAGTCGTAAATCTATTGTATCACGGTCAATCCTGTCATAAATTTTTCAATTGTGACAATTTAGTCCTAAATATTTTTACGATTTGTTAATATAACTCTAAACCTTTTAATTATGTCAATTTAGTCTTAAACCATTTCTCAATTTAGTATCAAACCTTTTGACAATTTGTTAATATAGTCCTTTCGACCAATTATCAGAATAATAGGTTTTGGAAGACAACACTTTAAAAAATGAAGAAAATTGGCAAACAGTCTAAATGTTTAGTATTGGTACAAATGAAAATTTTAGAACTGAATTGAGAAACCGTTAATAATTTTAAAAATAAATTGATGCAATTGAAAAAATTCGGGATGGTCATGCAACGAGTTCAGGACTTTTTGGACAGGTATCATGGGAGAAATGCACTCCCTCTATGCAGCTAGAAAGGAGAAAGCGTGATTTGGACACAACTAAAGCCACTGAACAACACGTTGTTAGTTGAAGTGTCAACACTGGAACGACAGGAAAGTATTTGAGAGACATAATTGCCCCGATATGACTAATGTGTTCATTGCTGCCGTTCAGTTTGGAATGGAAAGGACAACAACGTTTGCTTTAGATCAGCAACATCGACTGTTTGGAGATAGTGGTGTCGTTTGTCAGTCATTTTTGCTCCCTAGATGATGCAGTTTGATTTTATTTTGGCTTGAACAAAGGGCTTTTTGTGCTTGGCCATGAAGAGAATGGCAAAGTTTAAGGGTTTTGTGTCTCATTTGTTGGCGTTTAATTGCATCAGCACCATTGGCAAATCATTTACGGCTCGAGCAACGTATTCATGCTGCGGATTTAACAAAAGGACTGCTCATTCGTGTGATCATATAGATTTGATTGAAAGGACGACAGTGCATATGGTGTGATGCTGCGGATGCAACGTGTTGTTCAATCATTGCTTATTCTAGGGGGCGAGCAAAACCGACAATTCGAATCAAGAACGGCCTGGCCGACTGGTTCGGTTCGAATCTCGGAAGTGCCGTCTGATTTTCAATTCTATAAAATTGGAATTAATGATTTTCGATCCAGTTCTTGGTTCTAGAGAGGAATCGGGCAACCCGGACCAAGCCGATTACTTTTTATTTATATTACTTTTAAAATATTAACCCAATAATTCACTAGTTACTTTTTTTTTTGTAAGTGCAAATAAAATTTCAATTAATATCTTAAAGCTAAAGTCCGTGTTGCACATCCTTATTAATAACCCAACAATTCCATTGGACCTCCGAGAAATGGACATAACCAGATCAGAAATCGATTACCCTTAACTTACAGCACCATTAAATAAAAGAAGGAAAAATTACGATTTCAAGGAAGAGAAGCTTAACTTGAACATGACTTGAAGAAACTTGAATCGAGCACAGTTCAATCCAGAAGGAAATTAGGAGTGGAGCATGACTTGCGGATTCTTGAGTCGTAGAAGATTGAGAAGCTTGACTTGATACATGACTTGTCTTGGGAGCAGAGAGATCAGGAGCGCGAGTTGCATTCCCTATAAGAATTTCACTGGACGAATGACAAATATATATATATATATTGTAATTATATTAATTCAGCCATAATTTTTTTTTGACAATTAAGTACTAAATTTTTTATATTTGTATCAATTCAACCTATTCGATCAATTTCGGCCGAAAATTACTGACATGGACATCGGACGTCTTGCTTGTCGTGTACGTGGCTAACGTGTACAATTTTTAATAGTATTTTAATATATTTAACTTTTTATTTTTTATTTTCATTTTTTCTATTCTTTCTCTTTCTTTCTCTTTCTTCCCATCCCTCTTCCTCCAGCAATCGGTTGGAGTTGAGGTCCGACAAGGTTGATCTCGCTGGTGGCCGAGGGGAAGGAGCTTCGCTAGAGCTCGAAGAGGTCCAGCAATCGACTGGAGGAAGAAGGAATGGAAGAAAAAAGAAAAAAAAAAGAAAAATATTTAATTTAAATTAACAATTAAAAATAAGAAAATATTAATATATTATTAAAATTTTTCCACATGAACGTTGGTCGCGCCACATAAGACTGTCGACGTCTATGTCTGCAGTTTTCAGCCAAAATTAGTTGGATAAACTGAATTGGCACAAATGAAATTTTTTTGAAACTCAATTGAATACAAAAAATTAAGATCGAATTAGCACAATTGCAATTGATTTAAGATTTTTTTGATAATTTTTCTGTTTTTTTTTTACCCTACCAAAGAGAAAACATGTTTTAATTCATCTATAATGTAGATCAAGTCCCGCTTTAGTTGTGCTTTTCATATATTGTTTGCTTACATTCACCTACCCATGTTTTCAAAACTGTAAAAGACAAATTCAATTTGCACTTTAGTCTAACCCGTGATTGTCTCCAAAAGGGTCCACAGCTATTAGCTATACTGGAAAGACGAAAATTTAAAAGTTGCTAACTAGTAGCTACTGGTTAGTGACACGTGTAACGTGGTTGCACAGGGATTTGTACGAAAAAGTGTTCTTTTATTTATTTATTTTTTGTTAGGGTAATCTGTTAAAAAAAAAAATCGACCCTTCCAACACATTTATTTCGATCCGATAACAAATGCTTTTGAAGCACTGATTAATCATACTTAATAGAAAAGTACCTCGACATTCAAAGTGCTGATTACACATAACACGAAGAGCATAATAATGCGGTAAAACTGCATAGTTTTCTCTAGTCTCTACTTAACACGTGTTTTGAGAGCACTCTTCCATCTACTTTCTTCAATAACATATAATCTTTAATTCTAGGATCGGTCAAAATTAAGACAATAAATAAGAATAACAAAAGTTCATAGTAAATCTTTTAAGAGCTGGTATCGCTTAATCAAGACCAACCCATCCAACCAATTACGAAGCGCAATTTTCATGTTTTTTTCATGGTCTTTTGCATGGAAAAATTTACTTATTATGTCATGCTCTATAATCAGCCATATAAGTGAGATCGATGACAAGATCCTTAGGAAAGCATCTACCATTTCTCTTAAACATGAGTTTTTTTAAATTTCTAACGATATCAAAACTCTAGAGAAATACACACTCATAGATAGTTTAGTTGGTTAGAATACACTTGAGATTGTGTGGCTAGGCGCACTGGTCCCAGGTTCGATTTCTCAAATGAGCACCCGTGATTTAAGTGGGGGTCATAACGGTGGATTGCTGATCTAGTATCCTCGAAAAATAATCGAAGTGTGCGCAAACTGGTCCGGATACTTTGATTATCCAAAAAAAAAAAAAAACCCTAGATAAACAAGCCATTGTTTTCATCATGAATTTGCTGTGTCGATGAGTCATCTTCACATTAGCATCTTGGAGGCCACGCAAGGAAGCTGCCATGTCCGACCTTGCAAGAAATGAGAAAAATAAGGGGAAGCTGACCAATGAAATTCTGGTCAAACTATATTAAAATAATGATCCAGTGCGCGAGTTTTCGGACAGTCGAAAGGTCCAACGAACGCGCTGGGAGGTCAAAACGGCTGGTCGGTTTTGGAAAGAGGTGGTTCGCACAAGGGATCTTGCGTGATTTAATCACATCTTTTTGTAGATTTTGTTGATATTATAACGCAACGCGTGAAAATCAACTGTTGAACCGTCCAACGCGTGTGCTTACCGAGAGCAGCATCAATTCGCCAAAAAGTTTGAGAATGATGTATATTTAGTCGTAAATTTTTTAAATTTTTACGTGAAACTTCGATATAATCATTCCAAAAGATTTGAGAAGGAAGTCACAAATCTCACAGTGGCTAGCGAGGCCTCGTAGCCCTCGCTTAGTGACCTACGGCCTCTTGTTGACCATAAAAGAAATTAAAATTAAAGACGGGAAAAAATATCAAAAGAAAAACAGAGAAAAATTAAAAAAGTTTAATTTTTTTAATATGTTATTAAAAATTATCCACGTGAATACCGACTGGTTAAATAGACTGAATTAACATAAATACAAAAATTTTAGTAATGAATTGAAAAAAAAAATTGTATAAGTGAAAAATTGAAACTAGTTTTATGCCAAAATTGACATCTATGTTTGGAAAGAGAGAAATATTTCGAGACTTTATCTTTTATTGGAAAGTCCATCTTAAAAACGAAAATAAGAGAAAACTCGAATTAAAATCGAGAGATGAAGTAGTATTTAGGAATTCACCTATTTTTCTATCGATTTAATATTATACAATAGCGTGCAATTGGCAACACTTCTACTTTAGAAATTAACTTATGGTCAAAAGTTAATTTTTCTAAGAAGTAATTTTTTTTAACTTCTTCAAGTGGCTCCAAAAGTAAAGGGATAAGTGCATTAGAAGTCTTAAAACTTATAATGTAATTGCAAATGAGTCCTAAAACTTTTAAAAAGTTCAATCAAGTCCTAAAACTTGTCACGAAAGAGAATTTGAGTCATGAAACTTTCAAAATATATAATAAAGTCCTAAAACTAGTCACGAAAGTGCAATTGAGTCCTAAAATTTTCAAAAAGTGCAACCAATGGAATGACTTCATTGAATTAATTTGCCAAGTTTTAGGACTTAATTGCACTTCTTAAAATTTTTAGGACTTGAATGCACTTTCATGATAAGTTTTAGGACTTAATTGCACTTTTTGAAACTTTTAGGACTCGAATATACTTTCGTGACAAGTTTTAAGACTTCCAATGCATTTTTCCCAAAAGTAAATTAAGTAAATTGCATAATCAAACGAATTTTTGTTTCGGAAATTGTAGAATACGAATTTTACTTCAAAAGTGTTGTCATATGTGCTCAGAATCACTTTTGACGAGGGAAAGAAAAACAAAAGATATTGTAATACAACACAGATAAAAAAATAACGTTTCACTTGACAAAACGTGGAATAAATGTCGAGAAGAAGAGCAACATGACAAACTTACTTTCTTTCTTTTTTGTCATTGAAAGCTATATTTCTGAAAACCCACCCCCCACACACAAAAAAAAAGAAGAAGCTATCTTTGATTTTCAATTTTATTACAGAAAAGCTCCTCCGCGGGAATGGCATTTCTCACGTGGAATTTGTCGGTATCAAGAGGACACATACAGCAACATCAGTGATGGGCCACGGTCCACGTAAGCCAACACATCCACTCTAACACTAACTTATCCTTTATAATTCATGTGGGATTTGCATGTGCACATCATCATTTTAAAATTTATGTAGGGTTTGCATAATCACGATCCTGCCTTCACTAGTTCTCGGCATATTAGTTGGGAGTACCTCTCAATACATCATTTTCCATGTGTAGAAAAGTTATGTTTCCTTTCATTATATATACATTTCGTGTTTCGTCGACTCATCAAATTGCACGTAAGTAATGTTGCACTCCGCTTAATGTACACATAAGTTTGCAACTTAGGATGATTCATCTAAGCATGTGGAAGATGGCGCCATCTAGACCTATCAAATTGGTAGAGTCGGATCGAAAATAGTGCGGCCTAAATTGAACCATTTTCATATAATATAAATCTAAAGACTCATAGCTAACCCAATTTTATTGGGATGTGGTTTGTACTCCTCGTCAACTTAACCCATACATAGTTTTAATCCAACTTGAGAAATGCATCTTCAATTTGGCCATTCAAGCATGTCAAAAAATTGGACACATGGCGCATTAACCATTTTTTAGGAAAATTGAATGGAGTCATGCATTAATTGGCAACTACCTCACAATTGGTTAATTCAAGTCACCTTGATTACATCCAATTTGGTCCAATTTGATTTAAAAATTTCTAATCTTCTCAATTTATGCCAAATTAGGATAGATTAGAAAAAATAGTAGGGTGAACCAACCGATTCAATTACTGATTTGGTATGTCCAACCCAATTCAATCATCAATTCAGTATGGGTCAACCCAGCTCGACCTCCAAAAGGCTTTTATAGTTTGAACCTATATTTTTCTCATTAATAGTTTGTGCTTGGGCTCATGAATAACTACTTGTAACTGAGAGATGTAACAGAAATGTGAGAAGTGCTAATAATAGTGGAATCATTTGCTCGACATAGTCCTAGTTTAAGAGTGAACCAAGATAAACCTCATGTAGAATACATTTTTCTTGCTTTTACACTTTAATTCGTTTGTGCTTTATGCGTTAAATCATTAAAAAAAAACCTGATACGACTAACTAAAACACTTCTATAATTAATCTAATATATGAGAATTAATTATTAAATTGAGGAGAGTACGGAGTACGCGAGTGCGAGATTGAATGGGATGAGAGAGAGTGAAGGGAGAGTCATGGAAGCATATTAGGTCTAAATAACGTATGAACCCATTTAACACCCATGTTATTTCGAGTTTCACCATTCTAAATTTATTTATGAACCATTTACCCAATATAATTAATTCATATAACAACCCAGCCATCAAATATGGATTAAGACATAGATCTATAGCCCACTTTGACAGGTCTAGCACGTCTATATAATCTAGAATATTTTAAGTGATCTGATAGTGCGCCTATTAATATGGATTGAATCATGTCAAATTTGGTGTTTGATATTCCTTGATTGTACATTTGATTTCCCCATAACTTGAACCAACATGCATCTGTCCGCATTTTATCATTTCTTCCTAATTCTCTGATTTTTTTTTAAATTACCATTTTTTTCTCTTTTAACTTTAAAGGGCCAACGAGGCAATGGCCTGTGGCCTTTGGCCTGTGGCACCCCGCCAACACTTAACAGTAAAAAAATTTAAAATATTAAAAATAATAGAAAATTAAAAAGAAATTGCAAAAAATTGTTTAGGTTGGCACCGACCATGTCGCGTAAAACGTTTTGTGTCTATATGATTGATTTCCAATCAAAGTTGATCAAAATAGCTACATTGATAAATCGTTAAATAACAAACCATTTAAAAGTTTAGGATCATGGCACAAATGAAAGCTTCGTGATTGAATTGGCCTCTGTACAATAAGTTTAGGACTTTTTAGACAATTTCCCTAAAAACGGCCGTAAGTTACTCATGACAACAAAATAGAGACAAATCAAGTATATTTTGTTGTTCCACAACAATGTTAGTGACACATTTTATTTTTTTTTACGCCGCCAGGTACTTTGTAGAATCGGGAGCATTGTTGTCAAACGATTCATTCGTTTCCTAAGAATTTCAGGAATAGATAAATGATAAGGAGTGAGAGGGATATGGCTTGGAAAGCATAATTTGTTCTAGTGTGGAGAAGAATGGGATCTGATTTATTCGCAAACACGATAACTTTTGACATATATACACTAGTGAGTATTCCTGGCCCGTACTAGTGGCCGAAGAGGAATGAAATTTCCCACTACAACGTTTGGTGTCCGTATCTTTTTATGTATTTGTACCATCTTATATGTCCTCTTTCGATTAAAAAAGAAGAAGGAATTTTAGCATTTTTTTTGTTTTGAATTTTTAGCATTGTTCTTGAGCTCCAAAAGATACTCCCTTTGTTTTTTTTGTTTTTTGGGGTAAAAAGATACCCCCTTTGTTGGTTTTGGAATAATCCCATATTATCCTTCCCAAAGACTAACATATAATAGTCCTAAACCGCACTTTGTGTAGGCTGTCGTATGATGTATAGTCACAAATGATAGTTAAACTTACAAGTACGGCAAAGGTTTCGCATTAAAGTCTTTATATTCTCATATTTATTATCAAAATACCGTTAATCATTTCGACAAGCTTATACAATAAAATATTTTCCTTGATATTTTTACCAATTTTTATTTTGTTTGTCATTAAATATATGTCTCAATTACACGTATTTTTTTTCTACTTTTATTGTGGTAATGTTAATATTAAGCTAGGGAATTTCTTTAACACAAAGAAGCTACAATTGTAATAAAGAAATAATGAAGAGAGGGGGGAAAGAGGGACGAGGGCAACAAACAGGTAGCAAAATGAGTGGAGAATGTAAGAGAAGTACTCACCGCAAGGAATAGGTTCAATCCTTGCAAATTAGAGTCCCATGTGTCGAATTTTGATTCGACCCTAAAGCAACCGTTGCTATTTTATAATATATATCGATAACATATGTATAATCTTGGGTAAACTCTTATTCTCTTCTCCTGATTCTGAAACCAATAAAAGATTTATGGGAGATGCATAGATGCATGTTTGAAACATATTGGAGCGTAACCAAACGACATATGATATGATATTCCTCAAGACAATTTAGAATCCAAGGAATTGCATTCTAGGTATTGTTGGATGTTGACCTCTTTATCATGGAAAACTACGCATATATTTTAGTGTTGTGATTCAGAATCATGCACTTCCAAGTTTCACGTGAAGTCGATTCTCTCATCCAAATGCCTGGCTGCTTATTCACCTCTATCTCCCATGAAAGCAAAGGTTCCGAACTTCTTTATGGAAGAATAATTCCCATTTTTTACCGATGCTTCGCGCATCGATTAATTGTTGTTTCTTTGAAGATACGAATCGGTCAAGTCCGCGACCGATGGCAGCCCAAGCTGGCCACCTCCTTCATATGACGTTGAATGAAATAGGACGAATAAGAATCACGAATATTTTGACATTTTCCTTAAATTCGGGTTAACGTTTCAATAATCGCATCCGGGAAAACAATTCAAGAGTGAGATTCTCCACTCTCCGCAGCATTAAAAACACTAATTTTCTTTCCAATAGGTGCATCTAAATGTTGCTGTTTTGGGCTACGTATTGCATGGCCTCATGCAAGCTTTGAACCTTCCACGTGGGGCAGAAAATCGATCTTTTCCATAATTCGGGAGGTCGTATCCATCTTTCGTTTGGCTGACCATAGCGTGTAGACTTTTAGGCAAAGGAGACTTTGCATTTTGAATCACAGCCCTTGCCATGGGAAGGTGTTACGTACTTAATGAGCAATGACCACCCATATATCAGACGGAAGATCGAGAATCGAATTCTTCGCGTCCATGTCCACTGTGGGTGCTTGTATTGATGTTTATTTGTGAAACAAACAGAAAGTGTCTTTTTCTCATCCCACGTAGGAAAGACAGACGGGAAAGCGCGGGACACTTTAATAGTTAAAAGGCTATTATAATCTTTCAAATGGAGAAATTGATCAGTTCATATAATTTTTATTTTTATTTTTCATAGGAGTTGCTGGTATTGCTTGTTAATTTTAATTTTGAAATACTTATTTTCGAATTTCAGTTACGACCAATGATTATGAATGACTCTTACAACCTATGAATAGGTGTCACTGAACTTTCTGTAACTTGGACTTGAAGAGGTGTTTTCGAACACATAATTATTCACACGAAAAGTTGCGTCTAAATTTACAGTTTGAGGAATGAAGAGTTGGGTATCTTTCATGTATTTATAAACACTACAATTATGTTCATTTACATAACAACTTCCATTTTTTGTTTCTCTATAAGATATACAACCATTGTTTCTTTTCTTTTTTTCTAGAGAGTTCTTGGAGAAATATTAAAATTATTATATGATATTCTAATTCTAAAACTATGTTGTATACTGGGGGATTTTTGGTTGTAACTATTAACAAGGTTGTAAGGCAAATAATTCCTCAAAGAAATTGTTATCACGCCTTAGAATCCGATTCAATGTGTTTCCATTCAATCACTATATTTCCTAACAGCATGAGCCTCACACGTGGGATCAACGTGACCGGATCACGGTCAGAATAGTTTCCAATTGCAGCGACGGCAGCCGCCGAGTTGGAAAGGTACCTTGCTTCCTGGAGCCCTAGGCGCGTACGACTGACTAGAACTAGACTGATTCAATGACAAAGTTGACAGCATAGATGTGAAACTGGTCGGGAAAACATCAAAAGTCCAGTCAAAGCCTCCGGTGGCAGACCAAATGTTCTTCCCTTCTGAGGTCGTCAGAAACTTCCCAGCCACGGTTTACTAACTTCATCCTAACGTTGGACAAGTCCGATTCGAAGAACTAATATTCCACCCGCCTAACAACATTTCACACCTAAATGCAAAGAAAAATGGGCAAATACCCACTTGTTTTGGCAGAATCTTAGCGGCCCGAATTTCTAAAATCTTGATGACGAAAGGATTCTCTTTCGGCAAATGTATCTTGGCCCTATGCTTGGGAGAATTCACGAAATGAGAATATAGATCATGGATTATAAAAGTGCTTGATTCGATGTGTATTTAAAGGTGAATTGTAGGTTTCAAAGACAAGCTTTTGTCACCGGGAAGCCAACTCCATGATTCACATTTTCTTTCTGGAAGAATGAAAAAGCCTCAAAGTGGGATTGGATGGAGTCTCAATTCATTTCAACCAGATTTAGCTCATTCTACATTTATAGTTCTTATTATAATATATCTATTAAGTTCTCTCTCCCTCTTTTTTTCTTTTTTTTTTATACAGGAGAGACAAACGAAAACCATTTTTTTATTTCCATTTCTCGATACTTTTTCATGGAAACGTTTGACGAGTGAAAAAAAAAAAAGGAGATTCGGAAAACATGCATGTTTGACGAACATATTATGTTTTATTTGTTAAATAAAGGGATATGTGTCAAAAAGAACCTAATCCACTAATTAATCTATTTCATCCAAATAAAATTTTCAACCTATTTCGACAGGAATCTAATCGCTCACATAACTCGTGCGCTGATACTTGACAATAATTTCATATGAGCATCGAAAGAAAAAATGATACTCGATTGAGAAATGACGAATGAAGGGTGCACTTATTTCCGGGAAAAATGAATTATTCAGAAAATACTTTCGTGAAAATGATCGCTTATGTTGCTTGAAATAATTAGTCAGTGAAGATGTTTTCATTCTCGATAACATTTTATGAAAAAATATGTTCAATAGATGATGCAAATATTTTTTACTTATAAACGATACAAGTAACAAGTTTTGAGAAAATATTTTTTGAATCATTCAATTTTCGCCATATAAACGCACCCTACGATGGTAATTCTCTTCCATCCGATAACAGCATTCATTTGTCCCATGTTTAATTTGGTCCTCCCTAACATGGGTAAAGCCTAAATTAACGTCTCAATTTGATTCAATGCATAATCTCTCAATACTTATCCATTATAATTTTACATTTTAAAGCCACGTTCTGCACATATTGTAGTCCATATGAAAGGTCTGCTTCTAACAAGCCCAAAAGATAATTCAGATACTGGAGTGTTATGGGCTGAACTGTTAGGCCCATAAAAGGGCTGCCTTCGCAGTCATGCTTCATCTATTAATTAAGGCTAGTAGATAATAGTAGGCCCAAAAGGGGCATAAAAATGCGATTATTCAAAGGAAATTGAACAATTCGGTAGTGAACAAGTCTAGTTTCGAATGAGATCAGTTTCGTGAAACCTTGCTTCGACCAAAAGCAATGTCTTACTAAAGCGATAGGGTTGGCTCCACTGATCTGATCATAGACTGGATTAACAGAGCATGTTGTGTGCCGGAAGTCACCTCTGGGGTAGAAAGACTTCCTCTCACAGGTGTCAAATATGTACTCGTTTAACTTTTTTACTCTACTCAGTAGTGGTGCTGGGAACATCAAATCTAGGCGCACACCATCAAAAGGCGAAGGCGAAGCAACAGATGAAATCTCGATTTGTACTCATGACTGAAGATAAATTCGGTGATTAGCTGTCAATTTTAGTGTGAAGTCACATATGTGCTCTTCGAGCGTGTGACTCATAACCTTGTTTTGATGATTCCACTTGCTACTTGGAGCTTGTTTTGTTTTGAAGTTGTCTGGGATTTGTCTTGATTTGCAATCGAATTGCGACGTTTCTCTCTTGTATTTTGATAAAGTGAATGAAATGAGTACATTACTATGTGAATGGACGATTTTCAAAGTATCAAATACCAATGTTTTAAAAAGTTTTACGTCCTTTGAGTGTCGTCGCCCGCTTTTTCCTTCTGCCCTCCCTCGCTATTATGCAACCTAATGAATCATTATCATTAACCACTCACTAATCAAGATCCATCCACTACTTAACTTTTCCCCAATTCCATATTCAATTCACAAAAGTAGGCGCATCATTACTTATAATAATGTGTATGGCGCTAACAATATTTCTATCAAACTTTTCAATAGGTCCAATACAAACCCCGGTTGCGGTGGACACAGATGACGATATAGCTTTCTTCCACGCGTCATTACAGGACAACCTTAATATTATATGATATCTGTCTATAATAGTAGTGATATATATTGGATTGGGCGAATTGTAGGGCTGTCCTTCAACCATTGGGTGGGGGCTCAATGCAGGTTCTCTCTCATGTGCATCACACTCACTCGAAGGGCACAATGCACTTTTTATCGTATTCTTTAGAGCTTTGTGGCAGTAGAATAAAAAGGATGGATCGATCTTTGACATTTGAGGAAAAGAAGGGCCAAAAGTATAAAAAAAAAAGAAAAAGAAAAGGACGGGTCAATATTTTCCGACCCACACTTTTTCATACAACGTGGTCTCATCATGATAAAATCATGTCTCCTTTTTTTTCTTTAACCCTTATCCTTTTATCTTTCTCTTTACTTGGCTTTTATCTTCACAGAGCTATTCACCCAAAATTGACAATAGCGATTGAAACAGGCTACGTAAACCTATAGGTACAGAGACATGTGTAGTATACATATCTATGGGACATTTTCTTCGCCTCGTCTCGATCATCCTGACATTTTACTTTGTCCAAATCCAAGAACTCGCAAAGACAACGGCTTCTTTAAGTTTGACTCGGTAGTAAACTTTCGACCTACTTCACAAACCGAACAGCATATCAGATGG
The DNA here is from genome assembly GCA_028455895.1 of Rhodomyrtus tomentosa. Taxonomy (NCBI): domain Eukaryota; kingdom Viridiplantae; phylum Streptophyta; class Magnoliopsida; order Myrtales; family Myrtaceae; genus Rhodomyrtus; species Rhodomyrtus tomentosa. The sequence continues at coordinate 43,838,517 of JAPCWY010000004.1, forward strand.
AAGTTTAAATATCAAAAGTATAGATCAGGCGGTAGAACTCTGGCTCGGCTATCATGCTCGAGCTCGACTTGACATACGCATGATCGACGGATAACGGGCTGGATCGGAGGGAGACTTTCCCGAGGTTTGGCGGTCCAAGAAATGTTCAGGGTCCATGAAGAGTCGAAAAAACAAAAAAAAAATTATTCAATTCTAATCAACGTTGCTCAATGCTGCGAGACTGAGTTTGCTTATCGTCATATAAGAGGATGACTGGATAGGACATGTAGTTGAAGACTCACTTCAACCCTAGGAAGAGTCACAGTGATGGTTCGTCGTGGCTCCTGAAGGCTTGAACTTCTTTCTTTAACAGTGAAAGGAGCGAGATTCGAAAGTACATGCATCACTGTAAGTAACAGCTCTCTCTCTCTCTCACTACGGTGGGTGTTTTCTGTGTCTGAGCTTTGATGTTCATATGTTTAGGAAGACTTGAACCTGAAAAGGCGCGCAGAAGGTGTTAGGGTTTGAATTTTCGTACATTGAGTCTTTGAATATTTTTCTGTTCTAGTGACAAGCATGAATGCACAGTGCGCCTATCAGAAGTTTCCATTAATGGATGAAGATCTGAGTCGATAACGATTGATATCTTTCCCATCCCCATCGTTTTCAGCTCTCTACAATTTCTTTCGCTTTTTTTTTTTTTGGGTTGTGTTTAACTCTATCGCATGGTCAAACTCAATCAGCCGAACCTAGATAAAGGGTTTTTGTTTTTTTGGTAAAGCCCTAGAATAGGTTTTAAATTTTGAAGAAACACATAAATTTTACATTTATTCTACTAGGAGATACGATGATATTGTTTAAATATATAAATATTAAATTAGTTATTATTTTATCATTTAAGCTTTTAGAATAGTTGATAGTGGTCTCACAAAATATCACATATTTGACTACAAAAGACCAGACTAAGCGTGAGAGAGAGTGATCCTAAAATATGCAGGAAAAATAATAATAATTCTAAAATCTTATCGTCTAAGGATTTTTTTCCCAATTTTATTGTGAACTTTTTTCTCTTATTTTTCTTTGTGACAATAGTCATTGGATCGCACCACTTCCAATCATCTATCTCGCCATTTGTTCATGTTACTCAAATTTGTTTTCCATCTCTTAATTTTTCTTTGTTCTTTTTTTCGAAGCAATCATGCCAACATCTCGTTTTTCACGTTACACGTGAGGGAAAGTATTAGAAAACGTGTCCTAACAATTTAAGTTAACTTCATATTTTTTGCTCCCAAGAAAAAAAATCATGTTTTTGATAATCCAAGCTTTGCATTTTATCCATTTCTCTCACACTCATCATGTATCTCATCAATGTGAAAATCTCTTTCTCTATGTAACTTAGCCACATGTAAGCTGGTAATCATACCCAGGCTCACAGAGACCTGCTTTTTGAAAAGATAATCAACACTTTGATTCCTCAGATCTGTGTTCAGTGTCACTTTCCTCCCGCCCAAAAAAGTTATTTCCTCATTTTGTCCCTCATAAATTCACAAACCGTGTCAACTTTTCGAAATCCTTGCATCCGAGGCATTGCTCAACACGAATTCAAGTGTATATTTCCTAAGTAGGATTAGGGTTTTCCCTCTCATCTCCCTCAGGCCAGCCGAGTGAAAAGAAAGAAGGGGGAAAACAGAGAGTACAGAGATGCGCTAACTTGGCCAAATAATGACAGGATGGAGTGGGATGAGGAGCAGAATTTGGTCACTCATGGAAGCAAAGGAAATTGCAGGACCCTTGAAAGGAAACTGCACAAACCCATCTCATGCTCATTCTCACGTGTTGTGAGACAGGGGAAGACGCTTCCCCTTTCAACATGGATACGAAAATCTCGGGAGTAGTTCTTTTCCACTCTTTACCTGGATTGGATTTTGTAATGACCAGAGACCCCACCCTCATTAACTCGTGCTTGTAGTTGTAACTTTACCTACTACAATCGCATTCCTTACACATGTAAGGTTAACCTTCTTTCTTCGTTAAGGAGGACCCGACCGAATCTGGCGTTCTTACTGTCTGTAAATGGTGCATGAGAATGATATCATCATCACTTTTCAAAAAGTGTTTTCGGCCATTGCGATTAGGTGGTATCATGGTCGATGTTAATGCATTGGATGGGGATGATGTAGCCGATTCAATTAAAAGCATGTCATCGAACGTTGACATTAAGAGACTTGCGAGCGAATTGTTTTCTATGCCCCGGACTAGGATGTTCCACCAAATTCATCAGTGGTTTTATTTTATAAATTAATCAAGGGATTGAGATATTCAAGAGGCCTTACTGGGTTCTCAAAGGAATAGAGCGAAGACCTCTTCCAGTTCCACCCTTTTGCTAATAGTTAGCTCTTCTTCTTCTTTTGCCTTTTTCGAAAGTTGTGGGTTGCTGTTGACGAAGTGTAGGAAGCTATACATGTGAGATTGCAAGTATTGTTTTGACTTCTCAAGGAGGGTGCACTGCAGCATACGATAGAGGTTAGAATAGAATAGACTGAGACATGAACGAGGGCGCAGTGAAAGGCCTAGAACCAATAAAAGTAAAATAAAAAAACCGAATGTTAGGCCATGGGAAAGAGGAAGGACTCTCAATGTCTAGTCGGGTCCTTCTGGTTTTTCTTGGGTGTCCGTCTCGATGGTCCTCGACTGTGGCGCCCCTGTTTAGTCTCCACACTATGTCCCTATCCCCCCATCTCCCTCTCTCTCTCCATTTTCGAACTTTAATATTCACAATAATCTCAGAAACAGCTGACCCCATTTTGACTGACTGATAAGTTAAGACATGGACCTCTTTTCCTTTGGTGGTGGTGGTGATATTTTCCTGTTAAATCTTGGTTCTTTCTGTTTTCTTGTAATTCTCATAGTTCTGTATGATTTCAGGGGGAAAAGTAGAAAAGGGGGTCTCAATCAAGTCCAAAAATTATCCGGTGAGGAGGGACACAGATGTAATTCAGGAGAACACTTGAGGACAGGCAAGGGAACACGACAGTGGCAGATGATGCTTGCGCAAATCTAGCTAATCTGGCCTTCCGGGGCAAGCGAAAACTGTTCGAGTTTAAATCCAAAAATAAAATCACAGTCTATATCAAAAGAAAACCCCCCCGTTCCTTCAGCTAAGACGCACCCATTTCATTTCCACTCTCCCTCGTCTCACTTTGAGCCTCATTATTATGGTGTGAGAAGAAGATGAGTACAGTCGCAGAAATGGTCTCTTCCTGTGCACACACGAAGGCAAAGCAATCTCACGTCCTCCACTTCTTGTAGCCCAGCACAACGCACAACGCCCTTCGCTTATCATTTCCCAACAGCCCTTTTCCATTTCTTTTCAAGATGGGACAAGAAGACACGACTTCCTAGTCCTCGGAAACGAGAAATTCTTGAGAGAAGAAAGAAATAGAAGACCCATGTTTCCCTCTTCCATGATTTGTGTTCTTTCTGAAAAACTCGCGAGCACCCAACCCGCTTCTGTTTACCTTGTTTTCCGGGGGTGACACTGCTTAAAAATCCCACCTTTTGCCTCAAGTGATGAGTGCAGACATGCTGCTGCTGCGACTGTGGAAGCGACGGCGACGGGGACGGCGGCGGCGACGGCGGTGGAGCGTGGGAAGCGCATCTGGTGGTGGTGGTGCTGCTGAGTGGCGAGCTCAAGAATGGCATTGCTCTTTATGCTTATGGCAAATTTGGACTCTTTTGCAAGGTTCAATTCTTGCCACTTGCTCGTCTCTGTTCTCCTGTTTGTTTAGCTACTAACGGTGATGGTGGTGGTGGTGATATTGGCGGGACGGCTCAATCTTGTATTTTTCTGCTTCCAATCTTTGTTGCTTTTCTTCTTTGTTAGCTAATCGTGAATTCATAAAGAAATGCTCTGCAAAATGCTCAAGTTGCTCTCTCTCCCTCTCTCGTTGGGGCCTAACTTTGTGCTTCTTCTTCGCCCGTTTCTTGGAAAAATCCCATTTCTGGAGAAAGCGAACTCAGAAGCTTTTATTCATTTTTCTCTTCCCTTCCAACAAAAGGCAGATATTAACGGTAGGATGAAGCAGTGAATAAGAGCCAAAGTAGATTTTTGTGGGGTCTGAAGACACTGTTTTATTACTTGTTAATTCAAACTGCTGGCCAGGCTGTCCACTAAATGCTTCTGGTGTTTTCTTGGGGGATGTGCATGTTGTGCTGTGTTGTGCTGTGTTGTGCAATATCTCTCTCCTTCCCTCCCCCTCTCTCTCCCCCCCGTGCTGTGTTGTGCAATCTCTCTCTCCTTCCCTCCCCCTCTCTCCTCCCCCCCCCCCCCCCCCCCCCCAAAGTGCAAATTTGAGAAATTTGGTGTCATCTTGTATATGTTTTATTTCTAGGAAATAGTAGAGTTTGTCCTTGGAATTTTCCTTTTGCTTTTTGAGATTGTGGGAAGCCTTTGTTTTTTTTTAATGGAACTGTTTCACCCTTTAACCGGTTCATATGTTGTTTTGTTTGGCTTGGTGAAATTTGTCTGCCAATACCTTACAAGTTCTGGTGTGCGAAGCCTAAGATCAACACGTTCACTGAAATAAAAAAATGAACACAGAAGACTCTCCCATATAAAAGGAGAAACAAAAAGCCTAGCAATGATGCAGCGGCTGCTTTAGCGTTGATTTGCTACGTCTCGCCTTCCTATAAGCTCCAATTTTCACCAAATCGACAGTGCTTATCATAAGGCTTTGTGTCTTGAGTTATCGAATGGTTCGAGCAATTCGAGTGTTCATGCATACCAAATGGATGTTTGCTTCTAAACTATTTTGTCCCTTCATTTATCACCTCGACAATGCCATGGAGCTTTTGCGAGGAGTTATTGAGTTGGGCACTGGCCAACGAGCTGAAAGAAATTAAGAAAAGTAGGGAGCAAATGTCAAAAGGGAGCTTCATATAAGGTACCCTTTGGTGGAACTTGGGAATGATGTGAGTAATTTTGGAAGAGTTAAACTTGGGTGGACACGAGACCTAGGAATTGGTGTGTGTTTTCACAGTGACCCGTTTCTGTGCTTCTCAAGGTAGCCTCGATCTGAATCCTTTAGATATAAATATTTTCTTTTTCTTTTTCTGGGTTCTTTTGTGGTTGATTAAAGAGGCAGAACTTTATAATCTCCTCTTCAAACAGCTCATTCATATGCTTCTGCTCTTTCCATTTGGTTTGGAGGCTGTCATTGGTTTGTCGCTTCATCACATTTCGCTCCAGGACATTGGAACAAAAGAGAAAAGCTTGTGCAAGTAAGTTATTTCAAAGGTGGGCTCCTGTTTGATGCCAAGGCTAAAGAGATTTGTAGGCTGAACGGATTGCTAAAGAGCTTGACTAGGAAAGGAATAATACTCCTCAACATCATACTGCCAAGATTTTCCTTTCAATTTCTAGCTCAACATGCAGTTAGATTCAAGATTTTCCATTGCCTTTTGATTATGATGGGCATGGTTCGGGTCCGAACTAAGAAATCACCTTGGAGATTTGATTCTGTAGGATTGCTATTTAAGATAATTATACCGCTATGCTTAACGAAAGAGAATTTAAACTGAATCATTAAAAAAAAAACTAAAACGGTCTAATCCGACATACAGTAATTGAGATTTTTTTGAATTAAATATCCTTTAAATCTGATTTAATTACAGGTCAGTTGAAATTCGGAATTGGCTTACTTGGTTTCATGAGCTCTGGAACCAGCTTGATCGGTATTTATTCCAACTGACCGATGGTTCCAAGCTCAGAATTGCGAATAAGTTCTGTCGATTGTTTCCAAGCCTCAGAGAACCGAAAATTAGATCTGCTCTCCCAGGATACAGCCTGCGATTGAACTAGCGCTAATTCACTAATTATCGACTTGGATCCGGTGTTCGCCTCTGCATTTACTTAAAGGTCTTTGGGGCCCGAGGGAAGTTTTGCGAGGCAACCTTTGGACAAGCATCACGTAGAAGTAGAACGCCAGGTGGAAGGCCAATCAGATAACCCTCTGGATAGTCAGTGGCAACTTGTAGCCAGATTGAGCTCATCCAAAACCACAGATCTTAGATTTGATATTCATGGGAAGCACACCAACTACTCAACTCAGTTGCTGTTGCGAGGGCTATATAGCCTATGCAGTGAAATAATCTAATGCTCCAAGAGATGTAGATTCTGAAATTTATGGTCTTTATCAATATCTACCTTGAAAACTCTTATCTTTTATTAGCTGAATCTGAAACATTACAGATTTCTGGAAGCCAGGAAGTGCAGTGAGAGAGCTGCCACATTGTGTATTCATAGATTTCTGCAAGTTATGTACCAATCAAATTCACCATAGCACCCCTCCTTCTACAGTTAAGGTTCAGTGGGTAGGGGAAAGTCCCAATCCGACATTAATTTCTGCTGCCCATTTTCCTGCCTTTGCAGCTTCTGAAATTGCAGTACGCCACACCCCCCCCATAAATGCTGAACAGGACAATCTGATGTATTCGCTGTATGCAAAGTAGTTTTGGTCAAAAGTGTGTATCTCAATCAAGCTTCCTTTTATGGTAACTGAAAATCACATGAGCTAAAATCACATTGCTTTTGGCTTTAGCACACCATATTTCTGATCTTCAATCTCTGGTGCAACATGCGCTTGACATCAGCTAAAGTTTCCAACAATAGTTTTAGAAAATAAGAAGGGCTTTCCAGAGACATAATAATGGGTCATGCAGCAGCGTCATGCATGAGTAGGTTTATGACCATTTCGAATCTTAAATAACCGTGGGTTACAGTGCGTCATCTAACCTTCACGGTGTTCGCCTGGGCTATTGGGAACGCGACGATCTTTGCGGACTGGCTCGTAGACCATATCTATCATATCTATCACAGGGAACTCGGAATCGATACTTCATATAAATATTTCGATGATCATACCCTTTTTCACCTGTTAGATATGGCATCTCTGTTGATCGGCATTCCGCAGAAGATCAAGAATACGTCATAACCTTCTGCGTCGACGAAGGAAACTTTTGATTGGAATTTGCTCAAAGGTGAGTATATGATTCATCGCAAAGCGATTTGATGATATTTCATTTCGAAATGATTTGTACCGAAGAATGTCCAGGCGCATGGAGCAGCTAGCCTCAAATTCTATGGGGAACTAACGTCAATTCGGTACAAATATCATCAGATCATTGTATCAGCAAAAGCTACCTCTGATTTCCAAAAATACATTGCGAACTCGGTCGTTCAACACTGTCACTACTTGTCACTTGCCAAATTGCAATGAGATTAGTCCATGAAATATGGGATGTCTTACCACGGTTATGTGCGAAAGAGCAATAGCCAGGCCACGGCGCCCTGCGACGAAGACCTCGGCAAATTTGTTGGAGAGGAAGGAGTCTCTGGTTGCTATAAACCTTTTCATCGTTTCAATTTAGTCATTTCTTTTCATATTTTATCAATTGAGTCTATTTGATCAATTTTAATTGAAAATTAATGACGATGACATTAATCGTATTATGTGCCACGGTATATGCTGACGTGAGTTTTTTTTTTTGCTTTATTTATTTTATTAGCAAGGACAGCAGGACGGCCATGGGTTGAAGACGAACGATCGCAGCCCTCACTGGACACTAGGAAGGGCTATGAGTCCTCATTAGCCATGGCCCTTGCTCGAGCCGGCGAGGGCACGCAGCCCTCACCTACCGCGTGCAATGGCAGCAAGCCCCTTGTTAACGGCCGGTGAGGGCTCGCACGCCCGCTTTTAGTGGCCGCCTTGGCTTGGGTCATGGGACTCCCTTCCAGCCCTTAACAACGCAACAAGAAAGAAAGAGAAAAGACATAAAATAAAAGAAAAAGTTAATAGTGTTTTTAAAATAATAATAATAATAATAATACACGTAAAATGTTTAAGGTCCATGTTAGTAATTTCCATCAAAATTGAATGAATATACTCAATTGATAAAGTGTAAAAATGGATAGAACTAAATTGGCACAATTAAAAGTTTACGATTAAATTAGCATAAATACAATAAGTTTGAAACTTTTTCGATAATGTTTTTCGTAGTTGGGACATCCGCTGGCCTGAAAGGGGGAGATGGAGATGTTCTTTCCTTGATACTTGCAGAGACTCAGCAGCTGCTATATATATATATATATATATGCTAATGGTGTTTACTATAAGGGTTAACGAGGGAATTTATAAAAGGGGCTGCAAATGCACGCTGTGAGAATACTGCGATACCAATACAGTTGAGCAATTTCTATGATGAAGTGATCTCACGTTCGGGTCGCGACAATAGATATCTGAGAAGAGCAGAGACAAGAGAGAGAGAGAGAGATGTAGCTTAATGATTAGGATCGATGGTGATCCGATGACTGATCATGGGAAGGAAGTACGTGGAGAACACTCAATGACTCGAGTCCCAAACCACTCCCCCAAAAACACATGAAGAGCAATTATCATGACCACGAGACATTTCTCAAAAAAAAAAAAAAAAAGTTTCAAGGATGGGAGCTTGATATAATATAATTAGCGTATAATTTTTGAAAAAAACGTAATATTACGATTTTAAATAGAGTTTTAATTATTTTTTATTTTAAGAATTTTAGCGATGTAGGTAATCGCGATATTTGATTTCAATTTCGTTTGATTATATTAGATTAAATTTGTTTTATATTATCTTTGACCAATTCCATTTACTTCAGGAGACTTACTTCTTTCCTTTATAATCTTCATTCTATTATCAATTTTTTTCTTGTTCGAAGTAAAAATTCTATTTCTTAATAGTTGAGAGAGTTTCGCAGAATAATTCCAAACTTTCAAAAGACAAACAACATTCAGAGAGCAAATTTTGCATCTAAAAGCACTCTCTTCATCCGATAGTAGGTATGATACCATTAAATTACGGCAGCGGATCACCAAAGTCCATGATGGGCGCACACCGAGAGCTCTCAGACCAAATGCAACGGCTTGCGGTGCGCGTCTAGAGTTGACGTCCTCATCACCAACGCCGAGCAATAACACTGACAACGGTATGTTGAAGTAGCACAGATCAGATACCTGTAGAGAATTTTCAAATCTATATCTAAATATAAATCGGGATAGTGAAATATCTAGATCTAGATCTAAATCTAAATCGAGATAGAAAAGCGGCTTAAACAGCCGTAGAAAAAAATTATTTATATTCATAAACTCCCAAAACATGACGGGAGAGAAAAGGGGAAAAAAAAAAAAACAACCTAGGCAGTAAAACCAATAGTCATCGACGGGTATCGCTTGACTATCTACTCCTCGATGCTGACGAAGTCCTTACCAGAGGAGCGTGAACCAGGCTTCCGAATCCAACCCAACCGAGGTGAATGAGGGCGCCTTCGTCAATCAGCCCCTGCTACGCAAAAGGAAGATGGCTCTCTGTTTCGCTTCGTCCCCAGAAATCAGCGCCGGTCGGTTGAACTTGATCAATTAAATTGCAGTTTATTTATTAAAAGAGTATTCCGGTTAATCCCTGACTTTTAGTCAAGAGATCCAAGGAAATAAGAAATGAGAAGAAGGATGACGTCACAGCTTTCACGCTCTTGCTTTTGGTCCTTGTACTGTATGAGAGGAGTCGAGTAGCGGTAGTACCCTCGCTCGCTCGCTCACGAGACGATTTACGTCCAAGTGATCGAGTCCGAGGTTCTCGATGGGCTCTCTGCTCCCACAGGTGGTCCAACCAGGAAGATTCCACGTTCGTTCCCATCACTTCTTATCGAGAGCCATGCATGCAGCTGTGGTTGGACTTTGACTTTGAGGTACACGGCCAGAAGAAAAGTTTTCGGGAATCACATAAAATACTCATTAAAAAGTGAAAAATCGCGAGGTGAATAATAATAACAACAGTGCCTAACTCACGGTAGCAACTCACACGTGCCACCACGAACGAAGGCACAAACATGGGAAGACCCACATCATTATTCCATGAATAAGTTGAGACATTGGGAAGAAGGAAATTCCGGACGGTACGAGCTTTCCACTTAGAATGCTAAACATGACCAATTGGAAAAACAAACTAAAACCATTGCTGAACGCCACTGCAAGTCTGCAACCATAAACTATTTTGCTCCCCCGAATAACCCCACCACCTAGCCATTAACGCCGGCCCGAGCAGGCGCCATGCACGGACTGGCCACCACTGCTGCACCCTCCACTTCCTCCTCCTCCGCCGCCTCCTTCCTGCAGCACTGCTTCGCCGCCAACTTCGCTGGTGTGCGGGCCGCGCTCCATCTGCCGCCTTTTGCGTACGTCAGGTATGCCAAGCACGCGCCGCCGGGCAGCGGCTGCTCCACCACCCTCTCGCACGTGTAGCCCTCCACGGCCACTAAGGCCCAGAGTTGGGCCCCGATGCCGCTGCCGCTGCACGTGACCGCGACGGAGAACTCGGTGGGCCCGAAGCACCTCAGCGCTCGCTTGACTAGCGCGTCAAGCTTCACGGACTCGGGGTCGATTCCAAAGGCCTCGTAGCTCGCGTAGCTGAAACCGTCCTCTGGGGTCACGTGCACGGTGGAAGACGCTGCACCCTCGATCCCGTTCATCGAGTACCCGCACGGGTCAAAGTCAAAGGCGCAGATCTTATGGCCAGGAATGATCTCCGATATCCCGGACAGTTTCGTCATTTCTCTCGCCGAGTAATCGGGGTCACCCGATTTTTTGAAGAACACGGACGCCTTGCTCTTGTCCAACCCCGTCATGCACATCTCCAGGGTGATCACGCCCGGCGAAGCCAAGTGGCGGCTATCCGTCGCGGCCTTTCCGGCCGAGTAAATGTGCCAGTTGCGATTAGGAACCTTCGGATCGCCGATCACATACGCCTCGGCGAACAATCCCCCGAAGAAGCCGCTCAGGACGTCAACCTCGTCCGCAAAGTTACGATAAGGAGCAGGCTGGGCGTGGGGGAAGATGAAGCTGCCACGCGAGTACTTGACAGAGTCTACGCTGAGTGAGAGAGACTCAGCGAGTTGAAGTATAGGCTCGATTGAAGAGAGCAGCTTCGTGGTCCCGCACGTCTTGAGGATGATCTTGAGAGGGTCGACGAAGAGGCTCGACTCGGAGAGGACGTAGGAGTCGAGCTCGGCGCTAGAAAGCTGAGCCACGATGGAGCAGCGAGCCGGCTCGAGGACGGAGTCGAGCTGGGTCCGAGTCAGGCGGCGAAGGCCGAGGCCAGAGGGATCGGCGAAGATGGGTGGTGGAGAGAAGGTGATCTCGAGGCGCTTCTCGAAGCCCTCGAAGCCGATTGGTGAGTGAGGTGGTGGGTCGTTCCTGGGTTGGTCTAAAACGGCCATTTGTGTCTTGAGTCTGAGCTTGTGGAAACAGTGTCAAAGCAGAGCAATTTCACAGAGAGAGAAAGAGAGAGACAGAGACAGATAGACAGAGAGGAATGTATGCTACTCTAGTGAACCAGCCATTAGCGAGAGGGCGTATCAGGATGGCTTTCTCAGGCACTGCAAAACATCAACACAACAAAAAAGAGGAAAATTTACGAACAAGAACATAGACGTTGACCAAACTAACAAACTAAAGATTCCATCTTTATAAGGGATTATATGAGAACAACGTACGTCAGAGTAAGCAGCAGATCGGAACTTTTCCACGCCACCGTTAGGACGGATGTCTTCAATGCAGTAGCCGAGAGGGACTTCGTAGTGCAACGAATTACTGCTACTGCTGCTGCTACTCTTTTTCCCACCTTTGGTCTCCATTAAAACATCCACGCTACTATCTGCAATTTTTCGATAATCAGACTAACCCTCTGGTGAAGAGCACGTAAGATCCATGTAAAACACACGGGAAAATCAACAAATCGGGGGAAAAAAAACAGAGGATGCAACGATTGCGAGTACTACAACGAAAAACAAAGCTCAGACTGATACATGGGCTTACTTTTCCTTGGATTGAAGATAAACCTGTGCTTGATTTGCCTTTTCCAAGTATACCCAGATTAACTGTTTCGACGAAGAGAGAACGGAATCCGAAGAAGAGGGTGAGAATGCAGGGCACGAGAAGCGGAAACGCTCGAGATCGCGAAAGCAGGGAGCGAGGGAGGGAAGGAGGGCGGGGGCGGGGGCGGGATAGGGGAGGCGAGCCAGAGGTAGGGCAGCAGGGTTTTTTTCAGGTTAGAGAAGAGGGCGGAGAAAGAAAGAATTTATAGGGGCCAAGATGACAATATCGTAAAATAGAGAGCGATGGAGGGCATGATGGTACTTTTGCTTTTCTTTAGAGAACGACAAATTCCAACGCAATCCTAAACCTATTGCAATCATGTCAATTAAGTTTTAATTTTTTTAATTGAGTCTTAAAATTTTTATAATTGTGTTAATTCAATATATTTGATCGTCGGCGTTGGGGGTGGCAATTTTTTTTTATAATTTTCAAATTGTTTTTATTAACTTTTTTTCTATCTTTTTTTTTTACTTTTCATTTTTTTAAGATTTGGACTGGCGACCTCGTCGGTCCCTGGGCAAGGATCGCGACATCGCCCGCCCAAATCATTAAAAAAAAGTTATTAAAAAATTGAAAAATGATGAAGTATTTTAAAAAAATTATCGTATTAGCATCGGCTAACTAAATGAACTGAATTGGCAATATTGCAAAATATTTGAAGCTCAAAAAAAGTGAATTTATAATTGAATTTATATATATATATATAGTAATTTATCCCTGTTGGGAATATATAATTGGGGACTTCAATGAATAATGTGGGAGTGGCGGTAGCGCTTTAAAATATTGAGGTCAATCCACGCGGCAGCGTGCCCTTGGCAGCTTGGGAGTCGGAGGTCTTTCTGAAATTGATTTTCTTTCTATTTGCGCGGAAAATAGACAATAGAATAACGCACAAAAGCCACATGCACACTCTGAGCTCAACAGGGTTTTGAATTCCTGGAGGCCGTGCAGCCGATGGCTACTGTTCGCTAGTTGCCGATGTTGCTTTGAGCAATTCAAACGGCCTCCGCCATGATCGGTCGTTGTACCTTGGCATTACACTTGTCAAAAGAGATTATAAATCCAATTCTTAACTCATATTTGATGGGCTAATATGTTAGGTGTGTTAGTGATGTTCAATAAATGCACCGTAAATGGGTTTACATAAAAATATATATGTTAAATAGGTCGTAAATGGGAAATAAATTGCTCTACAATTTACTTAGACCTAATTCATCTCTCTCTTAATTATATCTCGCCCTTACTCGATCTTGCTTTCACTTATTCCGCGCTCTCACCCCAGTTTAGATATGGGTTTTCCTAAATTTGGTTAAATAGGAAAATGTTTTAGGTATATGGAACGAGTCAGGTATGGATAACTAAATATGCATTGCATATAAATGGGTCATACCCATCCGTTTGATAAATCTACTCGACACATGATCCGTACGCTGTCACCGTTGTTGTCTAATGGTCAATGGTCGCCAACTTTCGACCACTCTTATCTCCTTTGGTCGTAGCGCCGAGTGAGGTCCACGCGCTAAGGAGTTGAGGTAGTGAACCTCGACTATGGTTGAAAGAGGTCAACGGCCCTTGATCCAGGGCTTCTGGGGTGATCATAGATAAGTTCCATTAATATTATACTTTTCAATAACTACGAATGATGAAAAGTCGAGGCTCGCAATCTTACGTCGCCCTTCTTGTCATGTCAATAACGATGTACTTGTCTGACAGGGCAGTCGAACTCGAACATGGCATGGCAAAGTGATGTTAGTATTAAGTTTTATAACTAACACGCAACATCTTTTGATGTCTCCCTAAGATAACATTACATAGAATTCGCTGTTTTGGCGGGGGCAAGGATCGAAGTGCTCATTCTTATGTTTTCCCTAAGTTTAAGGAGTTTCATATATGAGGATATACGAAATCCTTGGGATACATCGTTTCATGCTCTTCACATTCAGTCAGTGACTCACTGAGAAGCTGCCGTGTATGCAAGTAGCTTCTTCTACAACTTAAGGCCTTTCCTTTCATTATAGTAAACAATCCTTCGTGACTTTGTTTGACGTTTCTTCTTTGGCAGGTTTCTGCAAGGGATGAGAACGACGGTATATCTGCATATTGGGATTTTCTTGCATAGCTAGATATCGGTGCGCTTGATTAGGTCCATCGCAACTATGTAGCATTTACATCGAGAATTCAAGTATTGTATACATCATTGATCCGATCCTTTGTAGGAACTACCATTGTAACGAAACTGTAAAATGAATCTGTTTAACATAAAGAGTTTCATTGCTCCTGACCCTGCTTTGCCTTATTTGTTATTTGAATAAGTAAAAGTTACATCTTGGTCCGAGTGGGGTAACATTTTTCTTCTGCATGTCCATGGAGTTTTGAAAATTCCAAACATCTCGGAGATAGATAGAGAGGTAGAAATTCATCGAACGAACTGCACTCCTTTGTATATGTCAGGAGTCCATTGATGAGAAAGAGCTAGGGAGAGCTTGAACCCGATTTCTACAGTGATGAATAGATGCCCAATTCAAATTCTTGAGGAGTTATACATTTGTGTAGTAATAAGTCAATTCACTCTTTCTTGAAGCTAGATCTCTCCCCTGGATGAACCATATGGCGAAGAGAAACCCTAAATCGGAATAAAAGAGCTTGCCCCATGCTTATGGGACTCGCACAATGGACAGACGCGATACAATTTTTGGTAAGTTTGACAATGTTTTCGTCTTTGGAAATTTGGATTGGCAAAAAGAATCGTAACTAAAAGAATCTACGTTGGAAGCATATAGGGTTTCATAATCACCTTGTAGACTATTCAGGCTCGAATCATGCACAACCGAGATCAGATCTTGCATGGTCCCTTAACACTCGACAAGACCTCCCTAACGTCGCTCGACCCCTCCGTCAACACCACCCCCACCCCACCCCACCCCACCCCACCCCACCCCACCCCACACCTCTCTCTCTCTCTCTCTCTCTCTCTCTCTCTCTCTACAAGGGTGTGCATATGGGTTACATTGGAATTTTGGATAGTTTAGCAAGGGCAAAGCTAAAAGACAAAATAATAATAATACTAATCAAAATCTCTATTTACCTTTCTAAAATGCACAAAATGCCAAAGCTAGTGTGTGTACTACCTCCACCTCCGCAAGATAGATTTTGGATAACATAAAAAAAAAAAGTCAGGGAAATTTGTTAAAAAAATTTTGAACCTTCTAATTTTGTCAATTCAGTCCCAAACCTTTTACATTTCGATCTTACCGACTTTAATCAGCCAACGTGGGTGTCAAGTGGCATCTTGTTCCTCTAGCCGGTCACCGCCGTACTGGGAGAGGCTGATCCAACCCATGGCTAGGCGAGGTCGGCCTTGCCTCGCCAAATCTAGTGAGGTTACTGTCAAAATCGACCAAATGAATTAAATTGACATAAACATAAAAAGTCTAAGATTAAATTGGCGCAAAAAAAGAAAATTAAGACTGAATTGTTAAAATTAAAAGGTCTGTGGCTGAATTGGCAAAAATACAATATGTTTAGGACTTTTTTTTATATTATTTTATCAAAAATAGTAATGGTATCTAGAAATTTTATATTTATCATAGAGTCAGCAGCATGATGGAATTGTTGGGATTTTGTTGAAAAAGTCCCATAAGAAGTGAATGAGAAAAGAAGGATGGAGAGTTCCATATAGGAAAAAGAGTATAGTGGATGCGTTTAAATATTAGAAATTCACAAATTGATTTTGGCCCCAAAGGGCACCACACTTTTGTGGACAAGGGAGTACCTACGCAAAGCTAGGTCGGCCCACACACATGCGCCGTCGCTGCCCTCCCGCCGGTTCGATTCGGGCCGGCCCAGGCCCGGGTCCGCACGTTTATTTATTTTTACACACTATCATTTTTTATTCTTTTTAAATTGAAGGGACGCGACTTCTGAACACTCTTTCTCTTCCGAACAGATATGTCTATTCGGCGTTGAGCAAACAAGTTCAATCGTCTAACAAACATGATCATTCGGTATAAAGCGAACGGACATGTTTGTTCGAAATAGAAATCTGTTCAGTTCGCAATACTTCGTCAACAGAAACGTTTGACTTTGCAACTCTTCATTGTTTATAAATACAAACTTCGACCGTCACTTTTCAAAAGACTGAAATTTTTGTCTTCCACCATTCATTAATCATATTTATCATTTATGCGATTGTTCTGCAAAATTACGTTCGCCGCAGTCCTTTGAAGAAGTACTGCTTCAGAGCTTCAAAGGAACGCGGTTCGTTCTATCTTGGGAGAGAATTATCCAAGGTCCTCGGGTACTGATTGAGGGGGTAAATTTGTCTTAAGGGCACAGTGTCATTTCGTTGGCTTAGGATCAACATTATGCTTACTCGTTTGCATTGGCTGCAGGTTGGTCTTTTAATTACAATTCTAATTATACGAACATAGGCAATAACAATGTCAAGAAAATTTTTTTGCCGTTGACATTCCTCGTGCCTAATTCGTGTGATCTTTTCATTAGAAGTATTTTGTAACATCGTTCACATATCACGTCTATTCGAATCAGTATTTTCTCAAAAGTCTATAACGTAGTTCAAATAGTACTTTGTCGAATTCCAATTGTCGTTGTCCTTATAGTTCTTTTGAAAATTATGTGACTTCACTTATATAATTATTTAATATTATATACGTTCTGTTTTTTTCAATTTTTTTTAGTAGAAATGGCTTCTACTTTGACTCCGATTACTCATATTCCGAATCATGGAGAAAAGACAAAAAAGTTCAACGGTTCTAATTTCAAGAGATGGCAACAAAGATGTTATTCTATCTCACGACCTTGAATTTGGCAAGATTCCTCAATGAGGATGGTCCTAAATTGGACGCTAGAGAGACAAACAAGCAAAATGTTGCTGCTGTGGATGCAGGGAAGCATTCTGACTTTCTGTGTCGCAGCTATGTCCTCAACAGTCTGGATAATACCCCGTATAACGTTTATAGTCTGCTGAAAATGACTAAGGAGTTATGGGATAGCCTGAACAAGAAATACAAAATAGAAGATGCTGGACTGAAGAATTTCATTATCGGCAAATTTCTAGATTTTAAGATAGTTGATTTTAAAACTGTCTTAAGTCAAATTCAAGAGCTTAAAGTGATCATGCATGATATTCATATTGAAGGAATGACAGGAAGTGAATCATTTCAAGTGGCTGCCTTTATTGAAAAATTGCCACCGTCTTAGAGAGATTTCAAAAATTATCTCAAGCACGAGAGAAAAGAGTTATCACTTGAAGACTTGATTGTTCGATTGAGGAAGACAATAGACTTTCTGATAAGAAAGTTGGAAAAAATCTAGAGGTTTCAAGGGCCAATGTTGTTGAAGAAGGGACGAAACTCAACGAGAAAAATGCCTGGCAAGTCTGGAGAGAGATTTACCCAAGGCTTGAAAATGTTCGTTGGCCAATGCTTCAACTGTGGAAAGTCTGGACATTGAGCCAAAGACTGAAGAGCCAATAAAATACAAAAAACTCAGGCGAACATGGTGGAATAGATTTTCGATGGTGTTGATAATATCAATCTTACCGCCATGATATCTGAGTGCAACATGGTGGAAAACTCTAAGGAGTGTTGGATTGATACTGGAGCAACTCTTCATATCCGTGCAAACAGATCGATGTTCTCGTCTTATGCTATTGTGGAGGATGATGAAAAACTTTATATGGGTAATTCATCGACCTCTAAGGTTGAAGGTGTTGGAAAGATTGCTCTAAAAATGACATCTGGAAAAGTCGTGACACTAAATAATGTTCTGCATATGCCAGATGTTCGCAAGAATTTAGTGTTTGGATCTCTTCTTAGCAAGAATGGCTTCAAGTTAATGTTTGTGTTTGACAAGTTTGTACTCTCCAAAAATGAGATGTATGTAGGAAAGGGTTATTTGAGTGATTTGTTCAAGCTGAATGTAATAACTGTTGTAACCAAGGATGATATGAATAAAGATGCTTTTACTTATGTGCTTGAGTCTCCTGATATTTGGCATGATAGACTAGGACATGTTAATTATAAGTCGATAAAGAAATTAATGAATATGGGATTATTGCCGAAATTTGACTGTTCAAGTGAAAAATGTTAAGTATGTGTTGAATTTAAGATCTCTAAACCTCCTTTTCATTCTGTAAATAATAAAATAACAGAACTTTTAGATTTAATACACACAAATATTTGTGACATGAAAGCAATATCTTCTAGAGGTGGTAAGAAATATTTTATCACATTTATAGATGATTGTTCGAGGTATTGTTATATTTATTTAATAAGCAATAAAGATGAAGCTGTGAATGCAATTAGAACTTATAAATCTGAATTTGAAAATTAGTTAAATAAGAAAATAAAAGTGATAAGAAGCGATAGAGGAGGCGAATATGGATTTCCTTTTGAGGAAATTTGTACTGAGTTTGGTATTATTCACCAAATCATCGCTCTTTATACACCACAATTGAATGTTGTGGCGGAAAAAAAACCGATCTTTAAAGGAAATAATGAATGTATTGTTGAATAGTTCTAGTTTACTACAAAATTTATGGGGAGAAGTTATCTTGATGGCAAACTTTATTTTAAATAGAGTACCTCACAAAAAGATACAACAAACTCCTTATGAGAAGTGGAAAGGCAAAACGCCTAATTTGAAATACCTCAAAGTGTATGGGAGTTTGGCTAAGGTTGCGGTTGCTAAACTTAAAAAAGTTAGGATATGAACAAAAATCGTTGATTGTGTCTTTATTTGATATGCTCTTAATAGTAATGCATATCGATTTCTTGTTCATAAGTCTGAGATTCCAGATATACATGTTAATAAATTATTGAGTCAAGGGACACTTCGTTCTTTGAGAATATATTTCCGTATAACACAGTATATGAATCAATGGTAACGAGAAAGGCCCCGAGATGATATATCTAGAAGTGATCCAATAGAGGATGAACCTAGACGTAGCAAAAAACAAAGGACTTCTACGTCTTTTGAACTTGATTTTCTAACATATTTGTTAGAGAAAGAGCCTCAGACATTTAAGGAAGCTGCAACATCCCCAAAAGCCCTGCTCTAGAAAGAAGCTATTAATAGTGAGTTGAATCCATCCAGTCTAACCATATTTGGGAATTTATTGAACTTTCGCCTGGTAATAAGTTACTACAATGTAAGTGGATATTTAAGAGAATAATGAAGGCAGATGGTACTATTGATAAGTATAAGGCTAGACTTATAGTAAAATGCTACAAGCAACGAGAATGTCTTGATTATTTTGACACTTATTCACCTGTCACGAGAATTACATCTATACGGTTGTTAATTGTTATAGCAGCGATGTATAGACTTGAAATCCATCAAATGGATGTTAAAACAGCTTTTCTAAATGGAGATCTGCAAGAAGAAATATGTTTGGAACAACCTGAAGGGTTTATTGTTCCAAGACAAGAGAGGAAAGTATGTCAGCTTATCAAATCACTCTACGACTTAAAACAAACACCAAAATAATGGCTTGCTAAATTCGATCAAGTCATGTTGACGAATGATTTCAAGATTAATGAGTGCGATAAATGTGTATATGTTAAGAACACTCATAATAGCTTTGCCATTTTATGCTTGTATGTAGATGATATGCTTATAATGAGAAGTAATAGTGAGGTTGTTAAGGCAACCAAACGGATGCTCACAAGCAAATTTGATATGAAAAATATGGGGGTCGCAGATGTTATTTTAAGAATTAAAATTCGTAAAACATCTGAAGGATTACCTCTATCGCAATCCCATTATATTGATAAGATTCTTGAAAAAAAAGCAAGCATTTAGGCATTGCACCAGTAAGTACTACAATAGATGTTAATTTACATCTTTCAAACGATATTGGTGAAAACAAGACTCAAAATGTGTATGCTAGTATACTGTGCAGTTTAATGTATGTCAAAACTATACTAGACCAGACATAACTTGTGCGATAAGCAAGCTAATTCGATTTACAATTAGTCCAAATGAAAATCACTAGAAAGCCATGAAACGTGTATTGGGCTACTTGAAGCATACTCAAGATTATGTTTTGCATTACATAGAATATCCAGCGATACTTGAAGGATATTGTGATGCAAATTGGATAATCGCCACAAAAGACACAAAATCAACAAGTGGATGTGTGTTCACACTTGGTGGGGGAGCAGTGTCTTGGAAATTATCCATACAAACTTGTATAGCAAAATCTACTATGGAATCATAATTTATTGCTTCGGATAAGGCCGATGAAGAAGCGGAGTGGCTTCGAAATTTCTTGGAAGATATTCCTAATTGGCCTAAACTAGTGCTAGCTGTATGTATTCATTGTGATAGTCAAGCGGCAGTAGGAAGAGCAAGGAATGCCATGTATAATGGTAAGTCTCAACATATATGTCGAAGACACGATACTGTAAGACAACTTCTTTCTTGTTGAATTATCACAATTGACTATGTGAAGTCAAGAAATAATGTTGCGAATCTACTAACAAAATGACTAACTAGAGAGTTGGTTGTGAAAATATCAAGGAGAATGGGTTTAAAGGCAAATAAATAAGTCATCCTAGAGGAAACCCTATCTAGTTGACTGGAGAACCCAAGATCTAGCTTCAAAGGGACAACCAAGTTATGAAGACAGTGTAGAGTATTGTAAATTCTTACTCATTATCGGATGAAAACAGTACTGATATGTGGAGGATAAGCAAAAGTTTTTAATGATTCTGAATTAAGTATGTAATATACGGATATTCAGAAATTACCTATGTGAGTGTGAAGTGAGAGCCGCTTCTAAGAGAATTGAAAAGGACAAATTCTTTAAAGCACTCATGAGAGCAGACGGTGTTCAAGGCCAAAATGAATACAACAGTGAGAACTAACTTTGTTCGAGAGATAATTGTGTGATTTCTATTATTTAGGCTTACACGAAAGGTCGATAGTTCAAATACATCGAGTCTACCAATTGACCGAGTAAGTCCGATAGGTCTCACTAGGGAAAGTTCAAAGTCTCAGACTACTTATCCTAATACAACGTTCTCTCATGAAATAATCGCACATTGCATCCCATGCAAACACGAAGAGTCGTGATATTTGAACATCTCATTCATGTGGGAGATTGTTGGGATTTTGTTGAAATGAGAAAAAAAGGATGGAGAGTCTGGTATAGGAAAAAGAGTACATGGTGGATGTGTTTAAATATTAGAAATTTAAAAATGGGTTTGGGCCTCAAGAGTCACCGCACTTTTGTGGACAGGGGAGGACCTACGCAAAACTAGGTTGGCCTACACGCGTGCGCCGCCGTTGCCCGCCTGCTAACCAGCTCGAGCCGGGCCGGGTCTGGATCCATGCGTTTATTTATTTTTACACACCATCAATTTTTTTTATTCTTTTTAAATTGAAGGGACACGACTTCTGGACACTTTTTCTCTTCTAAACAGATATGTTTGTTCAGAATTGAGCGAACAAGTTCGATCGTCGAACAAACATGATCGTTCGGAATAAAGCGAACGTACATGTATTTTTCGAAATAGAACTCTATTCGGTTCCCAATTCTTCGTCAATAGAAACGTTTGACTTCGCAACTCTTCATTGTTTATAAATATAAACTCCAACCGTCACTTTTCAAACGATTGAAATTTTTGTTTTCCACCATTCATTACTCATATTCATCATTTGTGCAATTGTTCTGTAAAGTTACGTTCGTCGAAGTCCTTTGAAGAAATACCGCTTCAGAGGAATGCGATCCGTTCTATCCTGTGAGACAATTGTCCAAGGTCCTCGGGTACTGATTAAGGGGGTAAATTTGTCTGAAGGACACAACGTCGTTTTGTTGGGCTCAGATCAACATTCTGCTTACTCATTTGCATTGGCTGCAGGTTAGTCTTTCAATTACAATTCTGATTATACGAGCATAGGTAATAACAGGAAGTACTTGAAGAAACATAATAAAAAAACAGAAAAATTTGAACCCATCTATGTATGCAAAGTGAATTTGTCAAGTATTTACCGGAGAGATCCAAAGGGAAGCTAATGGAGCGGGGTCACCCATATCGTTTGCTCTCAAGATAGGATTCCATTTCAATCATTGACCGTACCCATCTTCATCATTTTTCCCGAAAATAGATTGACTAACATTTTCTTAGAAGGTTAGACCCTAACCTTGCAATTTGGGTCATTCGTGTTATGAATGGATGTCCTAGATTATAACTAACAAAAATATATAAAATTCAAAAGATTACCCCCTAAAAATCGGAAATCTGGATCGTCTGTCTAAAAATGGACAGCCCAAATTATAAAATTAGATGCTTAAAATTCTGAGAAAATGTTACACGATCCGAATCCATTTTCCCCACTTAACATGTGAGCGATAAAGAGACTCGATAGAGATTCCACTTCTTACCTTTCTCCTTTCTTTTTGTTTCCTTTTGGGTTGGGGGAAGATCACGATTTCTATGTTGCCAATGCGGACAAACAATTGTTAAATCTTTTACTTTCGCCCCCCACTTCCCCCGCGCCAGGACAAAGACCTGCATTCTTCCCGGGAAAGACGTCCCCGGATCGGCACCGAGCCAAAAGATAAGAAGGGAGGATTACAATACTATTTCACACTGTAATGCATTAGGGACTCCGAAGGAAACTGTAGTTTAAGCAAGAAAAAATCCAAGAGGGGTACAAGTGCTGGTACAACTACGCTTGTTGTTAATGCATAATTGCTTTTGGTTGCACTCGTTAGTATCGTTTGATCAGTGGAAACCCTAGCCTTTTTTTCCCCAACTATCATTTGCCGACCCCAGCTTTTCTGTGAGGTCCTCATCCCCAACAAAATCTAATCCTGAATACCCGTGAAGCCTACTTCGTTTTATATTGGATTCACCAATCATCTTCCGTGGCCAAAACATGATTAGAGTTAAATAAAATAAGCCATCACGTTCTTAGCTGTAATCACCCCCGTCCATTGTCTATGCCATCCTCTCGGGCATGGACTCAGCACCCACTGGACTCACTTGACCCAAAAACTCTAAAAAAAAAAAAGTTCGACGATATCATTGGGGAATAATGAAAAGGGTTCTATCAGATCCATCGTTAGTGGAGAAACGTTTTCAAATCAAGCACTGTCGATTGATTTCACGATACACGTAGATATTCTGTTCTTGTAGCTACTTGTGTTGTACATGTTGTTGCAATCTTATAGTTTTATGGAACATTAACTATAATTATTTTGGTCTTCCATGTGATTTTTGTACTCCATTGATCAGCTCAATGTCTATACTTTCTGCGCGTATGATAACTTTCAAAGTACATGAATAAAGCCAACTTGATCTATCCTTGTCATTTCCTTGTCAAATACATGAATAAAGCCGACTTGATCAATCCTTGTCATTTCCTTGTCAAATAACATTCTCCAAAATAACTTATTAGGGAAATTATCTGCGCATGCCCTTAGAAGACATAAAGTGAACCCCGCGATCAGGCATTCGCATTGGATTTGTCTGGAAATCGCTACATCATAATCTAAGTCGAAGCTATCAGTATGTTAATCATGGATTTAATTTTTGAAAAATTAAGATGATTAGCTTATTCTAATCTTGTCTTGGCGTGGAGCATCTAGCGACTAAAAGTCTCCTTCGCGATGATAATGTCTAAAGAATTGTATTAGGTGTTGACGGTATATGCTGTCTGCTCTTAGGTGCCATCTGAGGAAGTCCATAGCCAAGGGTTTCAACATGTGGGGGGTTCTTTCATTTGGCAGATTTGGATAATTCTTATGTTCGCACATCTAATTCCAGTGGCTATATTTTATTACGTCTCTTCTCAGCTTTACTGGTGAAGATCTTATCTTTTGTTAGAAATTTTTAAGATTCTCCTACTTTGCTTCATTGAAGTGTTGAATCGGATGTTGAAATTGTTGAGTTGGACCATAGAACGCACGTCATATTCTTATGGGCCAACCAAGTAGGCACGGTTAGAAATGCTGTATATATATAGAGAGAGAGAGAACTGATTATGAACGTTAGAGATAACTCTTTTTGAGTTAGGATCTATTTGATAACTCCAGTAAGTGTTGATTATTAATTCATTATCGAATACAAATAAGCATGTTGCTAACTGTAACAATTTTCTTACTTACAAGATTCAATCAAATTAAAAAAAAAAAATCAAGTTTCATGAACAATGAGATTTGAGATCGTTCGTCTAAATAATTAGATCTCCACGTCTAGTCATTTTTTAGGTTGTTAAGTGTCAGGAAGAATCCAAAACATACCATCTTGAGTGGTTCTGTATCTCATGGCAATGCGTAGGGTAAGTAGACACTAGAATAAAAGTTGGGGGTTTTCATGTCAACTTTGCCGATATGTTAATTCATTAATGACATGAAATGTCATGTAGGGTTAATAAACGGCGATTATGGACGAAAGGTTGACGATGGTAAAATTGGAACAAAAGTTAAAGTTTGAGGTTGTTTATGAGATGAAAAAAATTGATATATATATATATATATATATATATAATTGGGACAGATGTTAAAGTTGAGAGATTTTTGTGTATTAGGCCGGTAGAATTTGGACAAAAGTAAAAGTTTGAGGGGTTTTATGAAAAAAAAAAGTTTTGAATATAATTGAGACAAATGTTAAAGTTGATTTTTTTTAATATTAGACCGAGAAAAACAAATAAAAGTTGACAACTAATACATTTTAATAAAAATGAAATAAAAAGGCTTTAGTAAGTGACTAGAGTGAGAGTTTGTAGGAGAAAAGCTGGTAAGTCACACAATTATAGGTTAACCGTTAACGGATTCATATAAGAGCAAATAACTATACGACATTTGTAAGAAAGACAAATAATACAAACAATGGTAATTAGCACAAATGAGATGATAACTCAAGACTAAGCTATAGTCTAATGAAAAAAAAAGCCGGTACTTGATCAAACAAAGATTTGTAAATTCATATAATAGTTGGTAAATGTAAGGTAATGCCTTAGAGGTGGTAATATGGGTCACAAACCCATATTTGACCCATATTTGAATAAAATGGGTAGAATATGGGTCATTAACTTTTAAATGATTTACTAAAAATGGATCAATAATGGGTCACACTAAATCAATATTCGACTCATATTGGACCCATTTTCGACCCATAAGGACAACATCTTTTTACAAGTTATAAATGATCTCGAAGACCGGAACCGGGGTCGGTGATTGAGGCCGGGATCGGGACCAGAGCCGTGATCGAGGTCGACGCCGTGACCGAGGTCGACGATGGGGCCAGGACCCGAGGAGGGGTGCCTGTGATCGGGTCTTGGGGCTAGGGCCGGGACTCGGGGCGGGTGCTGCGGCCGGGTCTCGAGACCAGGGCTGGGGCCCGGGCCGTGGCCGTGATCGTAACCGTGACCAAGGTCGAGATCGTGACCCGGACCGGAACCCAGGTCGGGCACCGGGGCTGGGACCAGGGTAGGGCACCGGGGCCGAGGCGGGTTTCGGCAATTGGGCCCTGAGGCCGGGGCCGGGACTCGAGGCTAATGGTCAGGCCGGGTCCTGGATCGGAGCCGGGACCGAGACTAGGATCGGGGTCGGTGCCAAGACCGGGACTAGGGACCAAGGACGGGGCCGGAGCTAGGGTAGGGGCCAGGGACGGGGTAGTGCAAGGACAGGGGCCGGGGCTGAAAGGTATTTTAGTAATATTATTTTCTTAAAATATTATTGTGTTTTAATAATATATGTCAAAACGGGTCGGGTTGGGTATAGGTCAATTACGGGTCAAGTTGGGTCTGGGTCATTAAATATTGATCAATATGGGTCAGACCATATTTAACCCGATCCAAACACGACCCGACCCACTCATTTGTCACCTCTAGGTAATGATAATAAATACAAATAAAAATTGACAGAAAATTAAAAAGTTGGCAAGCACCAAACTGAAATATAAAATAATTTTGTAGACATGTTGGTCACTTATCAACAACTTATTGAGAAATTGTGTAGTCAATATTCTTTTAATGACATATTTTGATATCCGCAAATTCTTTCAAAAGCAATACTTGTACAACACGGATCAGTAGAATAGTCCCGGCTGGATACTCATAAAATTTGACGCAGCGAACCCTCTGGCACCATTGCCTACACATGTTTTAAGGTACAAAAGAATCTGTGCGGGAGGAAACTTGATCTTTGTCTGTTGGCCCACTTTAGGACAGAATCGATTCCAACACAAATATTCGAACGCCAATGAGGCGTTGGCTAAGTTGGTGATGAGATCCATGGGCCTTAGACAGTTAAACTGATAAAGTCTCAGTTTCGAATATTCACGGCATCGTTTTGGGGGACTTAATCGATAGCATTAGCGCTCATACCCCACCACTCCGATTAATAATCCATTGCACGTGGAAAATTTCAATTACAAAAAAAAAACATAAACATTCAAATCATATCGAAGTTTCGTCCTTGGTATCAAGGTAGCCAAGGCTGGTAAGGTCACCTCGCCATGGGCTCAAGAAAGGGCCAAAAAATATCATAGGCTCGGGAAAGATGTGGCCAATGCTGTATATGCAACTACTATGTGAAATGGCTATTGTTATTCATAGCTTAAATTGACTGTAATATTAATTAGCATTTAAGTACGGTCTCCTACATCCAAGAATTTTTTATGAATTGGACTCACATGAGGTGAACTATTACAAGACTATTCAACCGATCGCGAAAATCCATTGATAGATTTATTATTATTATTATTTTTGGTGTAGGTGATCCTACTTGATCCTTTGTTTATTGTTGTTTCGTATTCCGAATTAGAGATTACGGCATGGATGGCATGGTAGGCAGACATCGTCCTAAATCCTAACCTGGTTCCGATCATCCCCTCTCGAAGTTGTCAAAAATTGCTTCGAGTAAGGTATTCATGGTGTAACCAAGAAAAACAGCAATTCAAACGTGTCGAGATATTTAGCCACAACATCTCCTATGGTGGTATGATAATCAAGTATTAAATTACGAGTTTACCTAATAACTTAAAATCTTAGAACAATTGACAGTGGTCTTATTCAAATATCTCTCTTTCTCCATCTCTTTGTTATTTGGCAATCTTGGGTTAAGTTCCTCTCTCTCTCTATGGTGTGCAGGGACGATTAATTTAAGGGCGGCATATGAAACTGATTCGACCCGGCGGGTTCCGGCCGGCTCCCGATTGAACCGAACTCCGAGCTCGCCCTGAAGTTACTTTGATGGTGCCATCGGGTCAAGAACCCGTTGAAGCTCGACGTATTGTCCTGAATTGCTTACCCGTCCTCGGCCCAACACGACCCAACAGGACCCAACAGGACAGAGACTTGAGACCATTTCGCCATTTGTTTTCTCAGCTGATCGAGATCGAGGAATCATCAAGGTTTAATTAGCGTACTCATCATCATCGTATCATTGGCGCGACGTAAGTTCTCAGCGTCGGATTTTCCTTGCGCCAATTAAGTGGGACCCTCTCTAGCGTTTGCCCATTTTTAGACTTTGCGCCTTTCCCTTCTTCCTCCTCGTCCTCGTCCTTCTTCTCCTCTGTCCGTGACGATCAATACACTGGTCGACTCTTCCTTTCTTCACGGAATTCATCGCCCTAGAAGTCTCTTAAAATGGCCAACCAGCCCTCGTCCTACCCAATTCTCTGCGCTTCCTTCAATCAGGACAACAGGTGACCTTCGAACTCGGCGCGATGCGTCCTCTAAATTATGCAGTTGCTTGAATTTTGTTTTCCATGCTCTGAACTCCCTGAAGTTTGAAGCTTTTTCCCTCTTCCGAAAGAGGGGCATGGTTTTTCGATTGCTGAAGCTTGTGTGTCCTTGTGGGGGGCGTTAATTTTGCAGTTGCTTTGTCATCGGCACGAGGGATGGCTTCCGGATTTTCGATTCCAGCACAGGGAAGCTCTTGTATGAACGAGGTTTGCTGTTGCGATTTTTCTGGCTCATTATCTGTTCACGAGGACATTAATGTTCTTGGCACTAATATATGATGGTGTCTGAAACGGAACTATGCAACCTCTTCTTGTCCTTTTAGTACCATCAACCTTATGGAACTTGTGCTGTCGTTTGTTAATGAGTAGGTAGTCTTTTAGGAATTCGTTTATGAAATGATTTGTTGTATGACAGTGGCGAACAAGAAAAAAGCTTATGACACCTTCCCCGACTTAAGCTGAGTCGTAGGTGAGAAGTAGAGGCTGTGAAATGAGGACTCCTCTTGCCTTTTCTAGACTAGAAAAGATATCCTACCTCATTCTGTAGCCCGTGTACTTCTTGCCTACGATTCAGCTGAAGTTGATGAAGGTGTCACAGGCATTTTGAGTGAGTAGAGTAATCTATTACGAATTTGCAGATTGTCTGGAGTGGAAAAATTTTAAATGCTTTTGCGGACACCAAGCTGCCTAACGTCTGTGGCTGTGTTGTTGTTTCAGTTATGTCTAAGATTGATTTGTTTCTCTTATGTTTGTAGCTGTTGGAGCTTTCATCATTGTAGAAATGCTCTTTAGCACTAGTCTCCTTGCCATTGTTGGAGCCGGAGAGCAGGTGCTTTTCAGTTGACGTGCCTTTTGTTCTTTCTCCAATAAGTCATCTGAAGTTTTCTGTGTTCATTCACTCATCATTGATGTCATTGCTGCAGCGATCTTTGTCCCCTCGTCGCCTGGTTTTGTTTAATACCACAACCGGAACTTCCCTTCGGGAGTTAAATTTTCGAACTTCAGTTGTCGCTGTTCGCTTAAATAGGAAAAGGTACCTACTTTATTATATGTTCATGCTGGGGTTGACTATTGATGCTCCTTTGCAATCACTAGTTCCTGTTTACTAAAATTACTAGAAATGTCGTGGCAGACTTGTGGTTGTCCTACAAGACAAAACATACATCTATGATGTGAATACGGTTGGAATGCTGGACACAATTGATACCGTGCCAAATCCAAAGGGTGAGTTTTGGAAGAATCATCTGATGCTGCAATGCTTACTGATTTGAGCGAAAGATCATTCGCTTTTATAATCGTCACACACAGGAGTTAGATTTGCGTTTATTTAATATAATATCATTCTAATGTTGAGATCCTGAAAGATTCAGGCTATGAACTCATGTAGAAAATGTAGCATGACTTTATACTGCAAAATTGTTGTTTGAGCTGCACCACAGGCTCTCTATTTATGTGACTATTTCATTCACAAGTAGACTTAGTCATGTTTCTTACGTCTTAGTTGGAAGGTTTAGCTGTTTATCTATGTAGTGACCTATCTTTTTGGTTCCATAGACATTAAGTAGAGCTAGACAAGTAAAATTTGCCACGTAGATTTGAAATCTTACCTATTTGTGAGAAAAAGACATCTCTATTGTAGTAGCCTGTTGTCAGTCTAGGGTTCCATCATCACCACATCACCACATCATGCTAATATGCTATTAATTTGTGAAGATCTTTATTCAGCTGCTGCACAGCCACAAATTGTATTGTCCTCTTTAATGATGATAACAACTTTGCCTCATGTACTTAGCCCCTTAAGTTCTTCTCTAAACAGGAATCTGTGCATTCTCTCCCAGTTCGGATGGTTGCTTCCTGGCTCTTCCTGCAAGTACAACTAAAGGAACTGTTTTGGTGTATAATGTCATGGAGCTCCATTCACATTGTGAGGTTACTTTCTCATACAAAAAGATCTTGAAACATCAGATTTCTACTGCATCTGATTTCCTTTCCTGTCGGTTTATTAGATATTTATACCTGTGAGGATCTTGGTCGATGAATGAAGGCAGCCATTCATTTTTGCACAATGCCATTTTCTGAATCCAGTCAACCAGTGGATTAGTAGATACTTTAACGGTGATCAAAGCAAGTCAGTTGTTCAGTTTCTGGTTGTTTGTGCGACCTTTGTTACAATCTAATCACGATGATTGATTCCATGGTGGCCATCCTCTTCTTTGCACGAGATAGGTCTGAGTATGATCCTGCAACTCAGGTGGATGTAGGAAAAATGGATGAGGGCTATATACTGATTTAGGAGCAAAAAAGGAAATAGATAAATGATTGAATAAGAATTGGATCATGGTGCAAAAAGTGTTGTTGATTAGAGTATTAGGAACAAGAGTTTGAGACTGTTTAGCTTCTCTTCGCTGCCCTCAGAAGTTGAATGTGTTTGATATGTGACAAACAGATATTGGACTCTGGCCCTGGTAAACTTCCAGTTGGACAAATCATGGACTAGGAGATAAAGTTGTTTTTGTTCTTCAGTATTATCTTCTTGCTATGACCAGAAATAACATTCACTAATATTCCTCCGGATTGCAGATAGAGGCCCATCGTTCACCATTGGCTGTGATTGTTCTTTCATCCAACGGGATGTACATAGCCACAGCATCTGAACATGGAACAATAATCAGAGTTCATTTGGTCTCTGATGCAAGCAAGGTAAGAGATGCAGGTATTATATCTATTTTTCTGTTCGTTTTTGGATTTCTTTGGCATCGGTGGTAGTTTGTAAATAGCTGTATGCTCTCTGTCAACATTAGATGTATGCACACTTCATATTGTTTGCCTGTTTCATATTGTTTAATCTTGTGGACTTGCGGAGAGCACAGTGGTTGAAAATATGCTTAATTAGTCAATCAGAGCAAGTCAGCAGTTGGTACATTGGACATACGTACACCCTGCTTGTGCTCCACAATGAACAACCAAGACTTCACTTAATCCCTTCTTATGCAGATGCGCAGAGAACACATACTTTTGGTAGCATTAGAAATTTTATTTTAAGCACCAGGCATATACGTTCTTTTATGTCTATTGTTAGCTGTATTCAGTGTAGTGGCATTGGAGAGTAAAAAGATAACTCGTTGAATTTGTAGACGCCTTGACCATGCTGTTGAACTGACATTACATCCAGCATTCTCGGCCACTTTCTGTTTGCATGTAGTTGTGTGACATCTAATTCATATGTTAGTTTTAGATCTTGATCACTGTCCTGTGGCGGCAGCATTTGTGTTTTTCTTTTATGACGGCATCTAACTATGCTTCATTGCAGTCATATAGTTTCAGAAGGGGAACTTACGCGTCGACAATATTTTCCTTGTCCTTTGGGCCATCATTGCAACTGCCAGACATTCTTGCTGCCTCAAGTTCGTCAGGATCTGTTCATGTTTTCTCCCCGGGTATTGCTGTAAACCAAAGGTGAATATTGAGTTTTCATATTTCAAATTGACGTTGGGAGTTGCAAGAAATTACCTCAGATTTTAACACAAGCAATTGACGTTTGGTTGGTTATAGGAGGTTTTCATCTCGTATTTCATATTTAACATTGAGAGAGGTTGCGCTAATTTAGAGAGCTGATAATAAATCAATTAAATCAAACTGCAATGTCATTTTTACTTCTGATCAGAGCGCAAATTGTTTCCTAAGATGTTATCATGCTCTTATTTTAATGGCAGTTCATTACTTTCCCCTTCAAAATTGCATGCTGTATTGATCTTCTTTCTTAAATGTTGTCTTTCCAGAAGCAAAAGATCAAATAGTTTTCTTGGATCAGTCTTACCTGATTCTGTGAATGACGTACTTGATCCGGCTCATCATCTTGTTCTCCATGATGCTACTCCAGCTGGAGTCAAAAGGTAAAGGAGTTATTAATATCACTATTCAAGTTGAGGCAAGATGTTTGTTTGGTATGGAAGATGTATCCCTCAGGCACTCAGTCATAGTGAAGATAAGTGTCTATGATTGCCTTTACGGTGGATTTTGGTTTTTTGTATATAAATACTTGGTCAAGGCTAAATAGTGTCATTTTCTTCTAGTTTTTGTGTTACGACTAAAAGTGTCATCTATTTTAGTTATTGCATGGTTTTCTTTTCTTCAAAAATTCGTGGTTGAATTGCAAAGTGAACATCAAAATCGATGGAGGGAAAGAGAGGGGCGCCACAACCGGGGGTTTTGGGGGGGAGGTGAGGTTTTGTGCGCTTGGACAAAAGATTAATCATTCGTCTGGTGGGACAAACTCGAAATTATAAATCTTAGGACTATTGAGTAGGGGTGAGCATCGTTTTAAGGTAAAACTCATAACCGGAGAACCGGACTGGTTTCCACTGATCTGGTTCTAGTTTCTAGGGTTTAGGTTCCTAGTTCCAAAAATTGGGGAACTTGTTTCGACAGGCAGGTTCCAGGTACACTTGAAACTTGGAACTAGTCTTTTTTTTTTCTTTTCTTGTTTTAGTCTTTATTTTTTTATGATTCTTTGGGGTTCATCGACCGCCGACCCCAACTAGTTTGGGATAAAGGTGAAGGTGTTGTTGATGTTGATGTTTTAGTCTCCGCGCGATCCTGCGGTACTCTATGGCATTTGATGATAAGTGTGTAATCTAGAACTACTAATTTGAGCTTTCATTTCTGGTGATATCCATGATTGAAACTTTTATTTTGTTATTATTTCATATTCTTCATGTGTGTAAATATGAGTTGTGGTTAGTAGATTGTAGCCTCAAATGGTGGTCATTAGAAGTGTGATTCATTGCAATTGTTATATTAAGAATACAAGTGAAACGGGGGTAGATGTTGGAACCAACCTTAAAACTTGTGACATGGCAGGTTACAGAATATGCAAAGGAGATTTTAAGTTCCAAAATGGATAATTGGTTCCGATGGTAGGTTCCGGGTGGAACCTGGACCGACCCTAGAACCGCTCATCCCTGCTGTTGAGTCAGCATAACTAGCCAAGTTGATGCTATTTATATTGTTGAGCCAACTTAATGTTCTAGATCACTTTGTTTAGACTCAATGAGTTCTTTTGAGTTAGAAGTTTTGTTTGCTGTTCCTTGTCTTCAACTTATGAAAACAAATTGTTTCTAATCCAGCTATGCAGTGATTCGCAAGGTAGATAAGGATCCCAAAACATCTGCATCTGAATTTACTGCCTGTAGGTGAGTTATTCATGATATCTAGCTTCTCTTTCACTGTAGTACTCCGATCCCAAAACATCTGCATCTGAATTTACTGCCTGTAGGTGATTTATTCATGATATCTAGCTTCTCTTTCACTGTAGTACTCCTTCATCTGTCGTTTCTCAGTGCCACTTCTTCTATATCCTTTTAATTCTTTTCTTGGTGTAGATCCTTGTAACTTTGTCCAATAGATCAAATGCAGTCTAAGGGCATATGGACCAAGGTTTCTTCCTCCTCCATAGTTAGCCAATTCAAAATGTGTTGGAGAGAATGCCTAGCATGAGCTGCATATAGTATTTTGAGATGCCTATATATATATATATATATTTTTAGAGTTTCTTAATTGGGTGCCACCTATTAGATTTGTAATCCCTCGAGTGTTGCTAAAAGGCCACTATCTGGATTTTCAAGTGTGCAATTGCATGCATATGTTTGAATTTGCGGTCTGTGGCTTTGCATATTGGTCCATTAGATGTTTAAACACAATCCATTCTAGCCTCCATAACTGTGCTCCTTAAGTGACCGAATCTCTATGATAACTGAATTGAAGTGCAATTTTGTTGCCAATGTTCCTGTGACACGATTTTTGTAAGCAATAGAACTTTTAACTTGGAAGGTCCAAAGCCAACCGGGATGTCAGTATTCTCGTAAATGTATGTTTTACTGGCTCATGGCCAGTGCTCTTGAATGCTTGTCAAAATAACAAAGAAGTTTGATCTTTCCTTAACCAATGTAAACTGATTCTCCTTGTGCCTTCTTCAGGGCAATAATATCCATCATAACCTTCAATGGTTACTTCCAGGAGTACAACTTAAGTATCAGCGAACAAAATGAGGCCTCCTGGTCCCTGGAACGCGAATTCAACCTGTTGATGGTAAATTCCATGCCGTAATACAGTACGGGGAATTTATGCGTTCTTTCCCAGAATCCTTTGGAGCACATGATCGGTTGTGTATCCGTCTGGTGAGCTTTGTGCCAAGCACGTTTCTCAGGCTGACAGCAACCGACGAACACTATGAAAGCAATGAAGAAAGATTAGAAAGATACTGTTGTGATCATCAACTGAGCAAATGGGATTTTTCAGAGGTAATAAAGTCAAAGCGCGCGCCATGTGCGATCCTATGATACTCAAGTGTATGTATTCATTGGTTCCTGCTATCCAGATTTGCTGAGGAACTATAGGTCTGAAAGTGTCCTTATTAGTAGTCTACTTCTTGTGAAAGAAGACGAATAACCACGGTATGTACAGTCTTGTTCGACTACATGGGGTCAGAAAATTGTATATAGCATACGATATCATGTGACTTAACAAAGATTGTCCTGCATAAAAATCCTCTCTCTCTCTCAATGGTAGAAAAAGAGTCACTGATGAAAGCGAACCTGCGCAAGCAAAAGTGGACAACAATCGCGAAAATTCTTCGCGAGGCTGGCATTGAGACAGCAACTGCATTGACTTATAGCACAAAATATGGTCTTATCCACAGCTACCATTGGTTACTTTTAAGACTACCTATGTACAAGATCTTCAAACGGGTCCTACTTTTGTATAAACGTTCTATACGACATGAATGAGCCTAATTGATGCACTCTTTAAGCAAACGTCTAAGCAGCTTGCGTAGATCATGGGTTTAACAGCTACTTTAAATTAAAACTTTGCATCTTGACCGTCCTCAACTGACGTTAGTAGGTGATAGTAGGTGAAATTTGTTCTCTTTATTTATATATCGTATCTGCTCATTATATCCATTCCCTTCAGTTGGGGTAGAATCAGAATACTTTTGACGAAAGTTGCCCTTGACGTTGCTACCAGAATAAGCCAATGATTGCAGATGCAAGCAGGTCGATGAAAATTTGGACCTTATTTGGAAAACAGATGCATTGGGAATCATTTTTCGAGAAAACGGGCCGACCTTTCACAGGAAGTTGGCCAATCCCATCCTTCAGAGGAGATGGGCCGATTCTTGTCTTCCTTGATCAA
This sequence comes from Rhodomyrtus tomentosa, assembly GCA_028455895.1. Lineage (NCBI taxonomy): Eukaryota > Viridiplantae > Streptophyta > Magnoliopsida > Myrtales > Myrtaceae > Rhodomyrtus > Rhodomyrtus tomentosa. The sequence goes on from JAPCWY010000004.1 coordinate 43,873,378, forward strand.
TGCGATTCCGACATCATCTCTCCCTCGGTCTCGGTAATTCGGTTATTATTCGGATGGGTTTCACACAACCGTCCTCCCTCTTCTGATTGGTGGAGACCACAAAACCCGACCGTAGCAGTAACAAAGGAGAGACCCGTCAGGATCCGTATCGGAACGGCCCGGATCCGGGGCAAAGCTCTCGCTGTCATTTTCTTTTTCCTTTCTTCTTCGACGAATATCGAATTTGTCCGACCAACGACCGCGCGCGCTGATTCTCAAAGCCAATATCCTTCGCCTCCCTTCGGATGGCCTCCTTGCGGAGGTTTCGTCCGTTCTGCTCTTCCCTCAAGGTCTGTGCTTTTTGTGCCCTGTTGCGTTTTCTTCGTGTATGGGATTGGCAAAGCGACCATCTCTTCTGACCCACGTCCCGTTGCTTCGGGTTCGCATCCTTCGGGTGCTACACTTATGTCTATGGAGTAAAATCTGTGGTGGTTGCGACTTGCAATGCGTGTTTGTCGTTGGCATTTTCACAAACACGTCTTTCGTCATTGCAGGGGTTGAATGTGCTTCGCGATGAAGCCAGAGCAGGTAAGGTTTTTCGTTTTCCCGCTGCCCTGTATTGTTAAAATATCATAGTTGTAATGGTGGAGTTGTTTCTCTTTACGCCGAGTTTTCGCAAGGGGAAAAGGTTCATTCTTGATTTGCAGAGGTTGGAGGAAGCTTCCGAGGCCTTGGCTCGATTTGTTCGCCGGACCAGAAAGTGTTGAAACTGGGGGAGGATTGGCGGTCTGAGCATGATGTCCCAGGGATCAATGATGAGATAGCGACGATTCGGTGTGAATTCGATGCTGCCAAGAAGAGTTTTCTCAAGATTCCTGAAGCACTCAAGGAAATGCCAAAGATGAACCCTAAAGGTTCTACTCATTTTCCTACAATTGAGCTTCTCTTCTTCTATTCAAATATATGATTTGTTTGCATTTGGGCTATATCGAGCCTATAAAATGCTGATTTGATGCTGACTGTTGTTGTGAATCACATTAGGAATATATGTGAACAAGAATATAAGACTGGATAATATACAAGTGTACGGATTTGACTATGACTACACCCTGGCACATTACTCTGCTAATTTGCAGAGTTTGATATATGATCTTGCGAAGCAGCACATGGTTAATGAGGTATGTGTCATGACTAAAATCTCTGCATGATACTTCCTTGGCCTGCGGCATGGCTGTTTTTTGACATGAGGATTAATCACGGTTCCTTGCCTTTTCTTCAGTTTAGGTACCCTGAAATTTGTACGACTTTTCAATATGATCCAAGTTTTCCAATCAGAGGATTATACTATGACAAGCAAAAAGGATGCCTCTTGAAGTTGGATTTCTTTGGGTCGATTGAGCCGGATGGATGCTACTTTGGTCGACGGAAGGTAATTTTATCGATTGCTGTTCTTTGATTGGTGTAAATATATTTCTCTCTACTATGGTCTTTTGTATTCCTTTATCACGACTTACCAAGGGACCAAAAATTTCACCTGAAGGGTATATATCGCTGTAGTAACTCTTTGACATACAAAGCAGGATAATCGAATAAATTCTGGAAAGTTTTCTACACAATTGTACATAGAAATTATCAGAGCTTAAGCATCTCCTTTATTCCTTTTAATACATGTATTTGAGATTGGTTGCACAGAATTGCTAAAGGACAAGTACAAGCTTGATGAATCCATGTCTTTATGTGGTTGGTCATCATATTTGTCTACTTCAATAGTTTGTGGTCTTTTCGGTCATGGTTGAAGGTGTTATTAGCTTGCTATTAGGTGATTGGGATTGTTGTAAGATTTATTATTGTTATTATTATTTTTTTGGCCAGTCAATGGGCCCGCCCCTTGATATGAAATACAGTTATTCCAACTCATAGCTTTGTACACATAAAATGCAGCTTTCCAGGAAGGAAATCAATCTCATGTATGGAACACGGCATATTGGCCGCGATCAGGCACGCGGGCTTGTTGGCTTAATGGACTTCTTCTGCTTTAGTGAGGTTAGTTTCAGCATCTCTTTGCTAATATACTTGTAAAAAGCAAGAGGCACAGCAAGAGTTCTGGTGGAATTTGTAACAAATCAATACCCTACTCCATGGCATGTGTCCTGCTGTCTCTTCTTGAAACAACATCATATGGACCTATTGATTGCGGCTCCAACTTGATTGGTTTATATGTGCAGTACTCTATTCAACATTGCTTCTATATCTTCTTTGGGTGCGTCTTACTTCAAGTGTTTTTAGCTTATGCAACCATATACTTGTCTAAGCTATTGCAACTTCTAAATTGGGATCCTTTGTGTCAAACAGGATTTTGAATGCCTTATCTGTAGTATTAGACCTCATTTTATCAGCTTCTAACTTTGACTTTGCTCTTTGTTACTTCTAGGCATGCCTTATTGCAGATATGGTGCAATTTTTCGTTGATGCGAAGCTGGAATTTGATGCCTGTTACATTTTTGAGGATGTAAATCGGGCAATTCAGCATGTTCATCGAAGTGGATTAGTTCACAGAGGGATTCTTTCAGACCCTCATAGATACTTAGTAAAAAACGTTAGTACTCCTGTACTCGTGTAATTTGTGACTGGATATTGTTCTATATTTTATTGTTTATGGGATTGTTGGTATTTCTGAACATAACAGGGAGAGGTACTGCAGTTCCTGAAGATGCTGAAGGAGAAAGGGAAGAAACTCTTTTTGTTGACTAATTCTCCTTTCTATTTTGTGGATGGAGGGATGCAGTTTATGCTGGAGGTTAGATTCATCCTTGAAAATTATGCTACCCTGTTTCTTGTCATAGTAAAAATGAGAAGGCTGATAACTTCTATCTGGCATCTTTTTCCACTACTGCAGACCTGCTGGTGTTGCTATCTTATGCATTAAAAGACCACAAACTGTTCTTGTTCTTTTTACCTCTCCTTTACGAGTTATATGGAGGTGTTATCATTTCATGAACCCTGTCTTGAAATTGTTTTCAGGAATACATGGACTGTAGAGATTCATGGAGGGAACTTTTTGATGTTGTGATAGCTAAAGCCAATAAGCCTGACTTTTACACATCTGAGCACCCATTTCGGTTTGCATTCATACTTTGCTCCTTATTTTTCCGCTTTATTCTAAACAAAATTAAGTGCATCTTTATCTTACTATGGCTGTAGTTTGTTTTTGTTTGTAATATTAGGATTTATTGTCTTTTAGCGGGTATAAGCATCTCGTATTGAAAATGGAAGAGAGGGAACAGGGATTGTTTTACTGGTTTAAATAAATTCACAAATGGCCTTACCCAATAAAACTGCTCATCTAGGCAGCTAAAATGTGCAAAGTTATCTTTCAGCCATTGTGTGGTTGTATTAGTAAATGAGATGCTTTTTCATACTGTACAAAGTCAGTGGTAAACCTTTGCCAAAATCTGTTGTTTCATTGCATCTGCCTTCTGAGGAAGCAGAACAACTGATGATCAGACATTACTCTGCTTAAAATTGTCGTCTTGCCTCAACTGTCAGATGCACACATTGTGCTACTGTCTCAACTTGTGATGCAGCCTCAAGTCACTGGAAATCCTGCAATCCAAATTCCGAGTCATCTAGTTTTGATAATTTTTATGCAAGTTATGTCAATGAATTCACTTTTTTCCCCTTTCTTGCATAAAAACAGCTAGAAAATTGGATTATAATCCTAGAAGACCAAGTTTTCTAAAGAGGAATATCTTCTTCTATTCAATTTGAGGTTAATTCACATGCCCTGTTTCTGATTCCAACCAAATGACCAATTATGCCAAATTTATGCTGTGCTAGACATATAGCCATGGTTTGTTCATAATAAAAATCGAGGCATTGGAAGGGAGGATAGGAGGGAGGGAGTAGATTGTTTCCACTGCTCAAATTGTTATTCTTGCGTTCTGTATGGATGATTTCTTGCATTGAAAAGTCTAGTTACTCAGCATGTGGTAGTGTACATCTGCCATATTTCGTCTATACAATAAAGTCAATTTTGGTTCCTCCATGGAACATCTGTGCAGTTGTTATGACTCAGAAAAGGATACATTGGCTTTCACCAAGGTGGATGCATTGCTTCCCGATAAAATTTATTACCATGGCTGCCTTAAGTCATTCCTTCAGATCACTAAGTGGAATGGTCCAGAGGTGTGCACTAAGGAGTTGTACCATGGTTGCTTATTTTTGCTTATTTATCAGGCAATTGATCGATTCATCCTCCAGTATATCTTTTGTGCGCTGTGAATTAATTTGTAATCCCTTTTCCTCCTTGTAAGGTGATATACTTTGGAGATCATCTATTTAGTGATCTAAGAGGGCCTTCAAAGGCTGGCTGGCGCACTGCTGCTATCATCCATGAATTAGAAGTATGTTGGTTTTTTTAGTTGTGATTCTTTCTATTCAGAAAAAGCTAATGGAGTTCATTGAACTTCTAGCCATTACTGGATTTTAAATCATGCAGTGCAATTAAATAATGAAGCCTGATACTGAAGAAGCCGGAATGAAGTTGATGGAGTTCATTGAACTTCTTTCTTTTTGTACTTTATAAATCTGTAGTCACAAATAAAAGATAAAACAATGAAATCTTCTGTCAGTTAGATTGTTAACTGCTCTGTATATGATGGAAAGCACTGCTTTTATTTCCCGGTCATGGTTTAGCTTTCTATTGGTTTACATACTCCTGTAGTTAAATAATAGAACTGCTACTTTGTACTTACAGTCTTTGGTTATATGCAGAATGAGATACATATCCAAAATGATGATCTCTACCGATATGAACAGGTAAACTATGATGAATATCATTGTTTGTAAACCCAAAAATAGTTCGAATGTGGTGTGTTAATATCTCTGATGATCTCAAGTTTTCATCATGCACACGGGTTCTCTGAGATAACCGCCATAAAGACTGTGATATGCATATAAATTGTTTGGAAAGACAAGACCTTAATCCCTGTCACCCCCTGTATGGTTTTTATAGCTTTTTATATAGGTTATACAGGTTCCTTTTTGTGTTGGCTTAGCTGCCACTTTCCGTGGCTCTTTGCTTTTTCTGGCTTTGTTTCTGGAGCTGCCTTTACGCCTTAGGCGACACTTCAATGGTGTGCGGCGGAGGTCTGTATGTATTCTACGTTTTTTCAATCCAATATCTTACCTTTACCCAAAAGAAAAAAAAAAAATAATCCCTGTCACCCCCTGTATGCCTGCTTATTCAAGTCCGAGTCATGCTATAGTGAGGCAGTTGAACAGCTTATTTACGTTAATTGTTTAGTGACAGTTTTGCTTCTGATTTTGATAGAACTCTTGGCATGTTTTGAAAAAATGGAACAGTGCAATTTCATATAAAAAAAAGATGAATGCATTTAGGAGATTTTTGTATTCCCCCCTATAATTGAACTTGGGAGGGAGAGGCCAGGGGAGTCAACTCTACAGAAGGTTCATCTAAGAAGATACACTTCATATTGTTAGATCATTTCCTTAGTACTTTCATTTTGAAGTGTAGGTGGCTTTGCGGCTATTACTATATCATTTTGCTTTCGGGTTTGGATGTTTTGAGTTTGCCACTTTTTGGGAAATGACTTCAACCAAAGTTCTCCTTTAAATGGGCATCATTTAACTTTGTTCCCATCCAAAGATCACCTTTATCTTTCACAAGAAAAACTGCTAGAAGGCCCTATTTCCTGATTCCGTGCTTTGATGAAAGATCACCTTTATCTTTCACAAGAAAACTGTTAGAAGGCCCTATTTCCTGATTTCGTACTTTGGTGGTCACTCATTGTAATTAAGGGTGCAATGAGGTTTCATGCTTTTATTCAGTTAAGAGAGGGCGCTTCATCTACTCTGGCAACAACAAACTGAACCTCAACCTTTTCCCTAATCTTAACTTGAGTTTACATATGTTTATCTCATGTCATTGACCTGTTCATCGCTGAGGTAAACACGTTTTATGAACCTTGTTGGTTATATGAGGACATCCGACATCCATTTTAGTGCCCTAGAAGTTCACTCTCTATTTTTTTCTTTTCTGTTTAATTGGTAGCTGAATGACAATGTCAGCTGCTTTTTTCCTGAAATGACTCTATACCCCTATTATATTGAACAGTTGAAATTTGATTCAGATCCTATGTACAATATAAGAGTCATAACCGACAGACTTAGCTGGCAATTTGAATCTGGAAGTGTCTTTTGTTATTACCTATTTTACTTGTGGACTCAGGCAAAATTTCACATAATACAAGAGCTGCTAGGCAGATTGCACGCAACTGTTGTCAGTAGTCAAAGTGAAGGGTACAAGTCTCTTCTGGAGGAGCTGAATGAGGAGAGGCAGAAAGCACGTCTCATAATGAAAAGAATGTTCAACAGTTCTTTTGGAGCTACTTTCCTCACCGATACTGGTCAAGAATCTGCTTTTGCTTACCATATTCATCAATATGCAGATGTCTACACCAGTAAACCTGAAAACTTCTTGCTTTATCAACCTGAAGCATGGCTTCATGTACCCTTTGATATTAAAATCATGCCACATCACGTGAAGGTATATCTTCCTTTTCTCCATACCTTACATATATGCAAATGCAAATATGTTTCAGTGCACGCGGATGTGCACGTGCTTCTGCACGTTTTTCAGGTCTAAACTTACAATCGACAATCGCTTCCCCTCCTGTGCAGGTTCCATCTAGCCTTGTCAAAAGTCACTGATATTATTCCTAGTGTGCTCGGGGAGAGAACAGTTTTGGCATCTCTACTCAGTTCTCACGTGTAAGATGAAGTTTGCTAGTCTTTTTGGTGTCTTGATCATGCGGGTGATGATGAGTACGTGATTGAGGGCTCATCTTGCTGGTTCTTGGAGGATGTAGCATAAAAGTGTTCAGGCTTTGATTCTTTCACATTAGTGTAGACACAAAAATAATTTTACCTCAAAGGCTATGTACCTGTTACAAGTTATTATCATGTGTGGGAATGCCCATCGTATTTCTATGTACCATATTCACTATTATAAATATGAGAGCATGCCAACCTAGAGGATTATACAATTCATTTCTATCATTCTCCTCTTTTCTTCTTCAGACATGGTATCAGAGTCAACCCTAGTCGCCCCAACCTAAATCCTATCCAACACCCACTATCAGCGCAACCATCATCTAGCACTTGTTTCTCTCTCTAATCTACTCTCTCGGCCAGCTTTGTCGGCCACGTCCTAGGCTCTCGGCCAGGGATCTCGGCCAACTTAGTCTGCCACGTCCTAGGTATCTCCGCCATCTTGGCCGGCCACTTCAGCCACGTCCCAGGGCTCTCGGCCATCTTGGCCTGCCACGTCCCGGGCTCTCGGCCAATTTGGCCGGATATGTCCCAGGCCGTTCGAATTTAATTTACATGTCGAGGTCTAATTTTGTCTAATCAGATCTATGAAACGGTGGAGTTTGTGACTTTTTGATTAATCTAGTGTCTAGATTAAATATTCGTCATGAGTAATACAAACATTCAAATGGCTGCTGCTAAATCTAGTGAGACTGGATTAGCTATAAATAGATCTGGTGTAACTGAATCTGATGTGATGCAATCACAAGCTCCAACCTTTATATTTACTTCATCTAAGCTTGTTGAACGTGTTTTGACAAGACAATCTACGTACACACTTTGGAAGAAGAATGTTTTAAGAATTTGCACGAACAACGGTTATCTCATCATCTTACCTAATTTCCTCCGAGCGAGGATGACCCAATTTATGATGAATGGTATACTGTTGACTGTCATATTTATAGTCAATTGTTGAATGCTATGGATATTTTTGTTTGGACTGTTGTTAGTAATACTGATATTGTTAAGAAGTTATGTGATGCTTTGACAGATTTATACTCATCTCTGAATGATTTTTCGCGACTCTACGATGTCGTTTGTGGGTTATTGAAGCCGGCTCCTGTTGGTCGGCCTTTGAACGGATATTATGAGGAATTTAAATTCTTTGTTGATGAGTTTGATCAGTTAGTTCTGTTTACATATAATTGGGCTACTTTTCAAGAACAACGAAATCAGTTTCTGGTCACCTGCTATCTTAATGGAGTGGGAGCTCAATTTGATACTGCTCGGTCACAAATTCTTTCAGATGCTCGAGTACCTTCTCTTGAAGAAGTTCATCGTCGTGTTCTTCGTATCGAAAGTCGTGAGGAAGTTAGATCTGTTCCTTTAGAAGTTGGTGAACAGACTGCTGCTCTATATATGAACAGAGGAGGTGGCTGTGGTAGCGGAGGCTGTGACCAAGGGAAGGTCGTGGTAGCATTGCTGGTCATGTTCGGGAGACTCGTACTTGCAATTATTGTGGTATTGTTGGACATCTTAGCAGCTATTGTCTAAAGTTACAAGCTGTATAGGCAGGTTTTGGTTCACGGACCACACCTGCTCATGTTGCATCTGAAATTATGCCAATTGACCCAAAAGTTATCACAATGAGTCTAGAAGAGTATACTCGATACTTGGAGTTTCAGACTTTAGGAAGTGGAACTACATCTGCCTCTGTTACAAAACTACAACTGTCATCTGATTATTCATTTACCTCATTATGTGCAGCTCTTCCTTCTACTGATTGGATTATTGATTCTGGTGCAGGTGCTCACATGATGGGTAATATAGGTATTCTTACTGCATATAAATTCTCGTCTCCGTTACGCCATATTACTATTGTGAACAGGTCATTCGTGACAGTTCAGGGACACGGAGCTGCACAACCTTTCAACGAGATCTCCTTATTTTCTGTTTTATATACTCTTGGCATGCCATTTAATTTGTTATCTATTGGTCGTATCACACAGAATTTGGATTGCTCCGTTACTTTCTATCATGATTATTGTGTTTTACAGGATCTCTCGACGCGAAAGACTATCAGTAAGGGAAGCGTCAATGGTGGGATCTATTAGCTGGATGGTACTTCCATTCCAACTGCACTAGTGAAAGAAACCGATGTTTTAGAAATTCACTATCGTTTAGGACACCGCTCTTTGTCTATGTTGCAGTCATTGTTTCCTCGCTTTCGTTCGGTGTCTTCAATAAATTGTGAGTCATGTCAGCTTGCAAAGCATAGTCGTGTTTTTTTACAACTAAGTGTATCTCAATGAGCAACTGTTCCATTTGCCTTGGTCCATTCTGATGTGTGGGGACCTAGTCCTATTGTTTTAGGCTTTGGTTATCGTTACTATGTTCTATTTGTCGATGATTTCACAAGAATGTCATTTGTTTACTTAATAAAAGAACGTTCTGAATTATTTTCTGTGTTTCGTGAGTTTTTTTCTTCTGTCTACACTCAATTCCATCATAACATGCAAGCCTTACAATTTGATCGTGGAGGGAAATATATGTCGGATCATCTCCATCAATTTCTTCGTTTTCATGGTATTCACCATCATCTTTCATGTGCTCGCACACCTCAACAAAATGGTGTTGCTAAGCGGAAGAATCGCCCTCTTATGGATACTGCTCGTGCTCTTCTTATACATATGCATGTTCTACAGAAGTTTTGGGAATGCTGTTCTCACAGCATGCTATCTCATTAATCGCATGCCTCTTTCTTCTTTTGGGAGTAATACGCCTCACGAGCTCCTCTTTCCTAAACGTAGTCCCTTTTCTCTTTCTCCCAAAGTGTTTGGGTGTACTTGTTTTGTCCATGATGATCATCCAAGTGTATCAAAACTAGATCCTCGTGCACTGAAATCTATTTTTCTTAGTTACTCACGAGTGTCAAAGGGTTATCGTTGCTATTCTCCTACATTAGGGAGAATGCTCACCTCTCGTCATGTTACCTTTATAGAGTCTCAAACTTTCTTTTCTGCATGTGGCTCTAGTTCATCTTATCAAATCCCGCAATTGTCCGAATCCACATCTTCTGACCACGTCCTTGTTTATTCTCCACCAACGGTCTCTCATCCAATTATCTCCCCAGCATCTTCACTAGACAATGCCCCCATTGACAATTTTCTTTCTGTGCTAGTCTCTCCTGTAAAGGATACTCCTATTAAGATAATCTCTCGTGTTGCTGACCCACTTGAGATTAATACTACCGAGCAACCTATTGCTCTTCGTAAAAACTTCAGTGCCTGCGGAGATCGCCCTCTTTATACACATTCCTACAAAGGTATATCAGTAAGTTTGTCGGCTTTTGTGGCTAATATCGATGTTGTTTCTCTACCTGCTTCAGTTTTCGAGACTCTTCAGCATGCAGATTGGCGTTTAGCCATAGATGAGGAAATGAGCGCCCTCCAACGCAATCGGACTTGGTCCTTGGTTAATCTTTTTTCTGGTGCTCATGTTATTGGCTTTCGTTGGGTGTTTGCCGTGAAAGTTAATCCTGATGGAACTGTTGCTCATCTCAAATTATGTTCAAACTCATGGTCTTAATTACTTTGAGACATTTTCTCTGGTTACAAAAATAGCTTTTATTCGCCGCTTCTTATCCTTTGCAGCTGTGTGCTCTTGGTCTCTCCATCACTTAGATATCAAGAATGCTTTCCTTCATAGTGATCTTGTCGAGGATGTTTACATAGAGCAGCTCTCAGGGTTTGCTACTCAGGGAGGGAAATTTTTAAGTTTCGTCGCTCTTTGTATGGTTTGAAGCAGTCTCCTCGAGTATGGTTTGATAAATTTAGCTCAGCTGTTCGGAGTTTTGGTTTGCTTCAGTCCCAAAAGAATCATGCAGTATTCTATAGACGTGCTACTACTGAGTTTATCTTTATAGTTTTATATGTGGATGATATTGTCTTGACAGGGGATGACGAGCATGGTATTGCTAAACTGAAAATAGATTTGTATACTCACTTTGAGACGAAGGACCTCGGTGATTTGAGATACTTTCTTGGGATCGAGGTGGCCTGGAAAAAAAAGTATCTCTTTGTCACAATGTGAGTATGTTATGGATATCTTAACTGAATTTAACATGCAGCAATCTCGGTCCACAGAGTCCCCTATGGAACCGGGATTAAAGCTTCTTCCTGGTTAGGGTAACTTGTTTAAACATCTTGAAAAATACTAGCGTATTGTTGGTAAACTAAACTATCTCACTACGATGACTAGGTCTGATCTTGCATATTCGGTTAGTGTGATTAGTCAGTTTATTGCAGCACCTAGACAACCATAATGTGATGTTGTTTTGAGGATTTTAAGATATCTTCGAGGTAGTCCTAGCAAGGGAATTGTTTTTATGGCTCATGGTCATGCTCGCATGGAGTGTTATACTGATGCTAATTGGGCTGGTTGCCCTATTGATAGGTGGTCTACCTCTGGACATGCTTTGTATGTTGGTGGTAATTTAGTTCTTGGAAGAGTAAGAAACATGATATTGTGGCGAGGAGTAGTGTTGAAGCAGAGTATCGAGCCATTGCTACAGCTACTGTAGAGATTATGTGGACTAGACATATTTTGAATGAGATTGGATATGGATCGAGTGATCCCACATCGTTATGGTGTGATAGTAGTTCAGTGATTCACATTGCTTCAAATCCCGTCTTTCATGAGAGAACAAAGCATATTGAGATTGATTGTCATTTTGTTCGACAAGAGCTTACACGTGGTAGTCTCACTCTCTTGCACATCCGCACTGGAGATCAGATAGCAAATGTATTTACTAAAACCTTTAGTTGGGCAACGGATTTGCTTTATATGTAACAAGCTGGGCATGGTCGATATCTATGCCTCAGCTTGAGGGAGAGTGTTATAAGTTGTTATAATGTGTGTGAATGCCCACCGTATTACTATGTACCTTTTTTATTATTATAAATATGAGAACATGCTAACCTAGAGGGTTAAACAATTCATTCATATCATTCTCCTCTTTTCTTCTTCTTCAGACAATACCTTTGAGGGTCACATGTATAAATTGAAAATTCCTGTGGTTATTATTGAAGAATTTATAGAAAAGAATTGTGATATTTTTCATTACTTCTTATACGACTAATACAAAGCTATTTATAGAACTATGTTAAGTGCAAGCTAAGTAAAACAGATCTGAAAAAAATACAACTATTGAAATCCCACAAATTATAGGATACTAAGAGATCATATCTTAACTAATTAATTATAGATATTCCTACAATTAAGACCTAAAATTTGGATAATTCAACACTCTCCCTCAAGCTGAGGAATAAATATCTTCCATTGCCAGCTTGGAAATTATTTCGTGAAAGATTCCACCATTAAGTCCTTTGGTCAGCACATCTGCAAGTTGATTTCCAGAAGATATGTAGGACATGCAGATCAACCCCTCTTCTAGCTTTTCTTTGATGAAGTGTGTCAATTTCAATATGCTTCGTCCTATCATGCTGTACAGGGTTGTGAGCAATGTTAATTGCTGATTTATTGTCACAATATAGCTTCATAGGACCCTCCCACTCAATTTTCAAATCTTCTTGGATGATTTTGAGCCATAATAGCTTGCATATTCCTTGGGCCATTGCTCGAAATTCTGATTTAGCACTTGATCTTGCAACTACATTCTATTTTTTACTTCTCCAAATCACTAAATTTCCACCAAAAAATGTGCAATAACCAGATGTAGACCTTCTATCCACCAAGGATCCTGCATAGTTAGCATCGGTATAAGCTTCTAGCACAAGTTTTTGGTTTCTTCTGAACATAATTCCTTTTCCGGGACTTCCTTTCAAGTAATGTAGCACTTGATTGACGGCTTGTAAGTGTGATTCTCTTGGGTCATGCATAAACTGACTAATCACACTCACTGAACAGGCAATATCGGGCCTAGTATGAGCCAGATAGATGAGTTTCCCAACCAATCTTTGATACATTTCTCGATCTACAACAGGTTTTTCCTTTGCCTCCCCGAGGTTTTTATTATGCTCAATAGGTGTAGCTACTGGTTTACACCCAAGTTTTCCAGTTTCTTTCAAGAGATCGGTCATACTTTTGTTGAGAAACAAAAATCCTTTGTCTAGAGTAAGAAAATTCAATCCCAAGGAAGTATTTGAGTCTTCCTAGCTCTTTTATTTCAAATTCTTTAATCAAACAACGTTTCAGCTCCTGTTTCTCCTCATCATCATCACTTGTGACAATAATATCATCAACATACACTAGAAGTGTCGTCACTCTCCTTGTTGTCGAGTGCTTAATGAAGAGGGTATGATTGCCTTGGCTTTGTTTGTAACCTGAAGCTTTCATAACTCTGGAAAATCTCCTAGGCTCTAGACGATTGCTTGAGCCCGTATAGTGCTTTCCGTAATTTACATGCTTTTTTTGTTGTCCTCTTCCCTTCAAAACTCGGTGGAATACTCATATAGATATCCTCTTCTAGGTCTCCATGTAAGAATGCATTTTTCACATCATACTGTTATAGTTGCCAATTAAAGTGGGCAGCTAGAGAAAGTAAAATTCTCACAGTGTTCATCTTTGCCACCGGAGCAAATGTCTCTTAATAATCTACTCCATAAGCCTGAGAATATCCCTTTGCCAACAATCTCGCTTTATATCTCTCAAGAGAACCATCAATTTTATATTTCAAGGAAAAAAAATCCATTTGCAGCCCACAAGATTTTTTTCCTTCGATTTTTCGACAATCTCCCAAGTCTTGTTTTTTTCTAGTGCATCCATTTCTTCTCTCATTGCATTCCTCCATTATTCTTTAGACAATGCCTAAGATAAAGTATTTGGAACAACAATGGTGTTTAGACTCGTAATGAAATTTCTATGAGATGGTGATAGGCGTTCAAGTGACACATAGTGAGATAGTGGATATAAAGGTCGCTTTGTGCACTCTCTTATACCTTTTCTAACAGCAATGGGAAGGGAGGAGTCATTTTCTGGCATATTTTCTAGCATATCTATTGATTATTCATGCAAAGGAGAGTCGAAACTTACCATAAATTCATTACAGAATTCAGATGAGAATCTTGAATCTATGTTTGGTCTGGAACGACTGCCTTTCTTGAGTACACCTGAGGAAATCTCATGGAGTCATAAATACGGGTAGATGCATGAGTGGACACTTGTTTCGGAATAGATTCGGATGTAGGGAGTGAGTCCAGAATTGAAGTAGTAGGAACTGATTCATAAAAAAGAACTGATTGATTAAGAACAAGTTGATTAGAAGGGGAAGCTCGAGTTAGAAGATTATCTAGAGGTAAATCAAGATTAAGGTCTTCAAAGTCTTTATCTTCCACTAATGATTTCTCCCCCTGAAGATAAAACTGTAGAAAGTATGGTTTGTTTTCCACAAATGTAATATCGGCTGATAAATAGGTCTTTTTAGAGGGAGGATGATAACATTTGTATCCCTTTTGTGTAGAGGAATAACCAAAAAAGACACATTTGATTGTTCTGGGATATAGTTTTCCCCTTTGTTGATTACGAACATGTACGAATGAGGTGCAACCGAAGACTCGAGGTGTGAGATTTTGTGCTGTCCTGAAATGGAGATAAAAGCTAGAAAGAATAGACATGGGAGTTTTGAAATTTAATACTCTTGATGGTAATCTATTAATCATGTATATAGATGTAAGGACGGCTTCCCCCAATATGACTTAGGGACATTCCCATGAAACAACAATGCTCGAGCAGTGTTAAGCAAATGACCATTTTTCTTTCAGCAACCCCATTTTGTTGTGGTGTGCTTACATAAGATGACTCATGAATGATCCCTTACTTTTGGAAATAGGTTGACAAGATATGATTGAAGTAGTCTCGGGCATTATCTGACCTAAAACTCTTCATTTTAACTCCAAATTGGTTTTGAACCATGGAATGGAAATTAGGAATAATATTGCTTACATCGAATTTGTTTTTGAGTAAGAATATCCATGTGACCCTAGTGCAATCATCGATTAGAGAAACAAACCAACGAGCCCTCGAGATATTTGGAATTATAGAAGGTCCTCAAATGTCACTGTGAATCAAATCAAAAGGATGAGAACTTCTTTTGTTGTTAATAGGAAAAGATACACGGGTGTGCTTAGCAAATTCACCTGTATCACACTGAAATTTATTCATATCTAATCCTTTAAACAAAGAAGGAAACATGATATTTAAGACTCGAAAAGATGGATGACCAAAACTAAAATGATGAAGCCAAATGACATATTTGGTTGAAGCACTAAGAAATGACAAAGATGAATTATTCATGACTTTCTTCGAAGCCCTCGGCATCTCAAGATAGTACAACCCATTCCTTTCCTTAGCAAGTCCAATCTTCCTCTCCAAGTCCTGTTCCTAGAAAACACAGTATGCAGGGTAAAAAATTGCATAACAATTGAGGTCTTGGTGAGCTTTGGTATGGCGACAAGATTGGCTGACAGTTTCGGCACATGGAGGACACCTTTGAGAGTGAGAATGGGCATAATATGAATATCACGTACTCCTGCAACAGTGGCTAGGGAACTGTTTGCTACCACTATCTTTTTATTGTTTGGACATGGGATATAGGTACTAAAAAAATGTGAAGTGTGAATCATGTGATCAATAGCACTTGAGTCTATTATCCAAGCTTCACTAGAAAGAGTTTCTGAGGCATTTAGACCAAAGGAAAACGGAGAATTACTTGAGAGTGCCAAAGAACATGTAGCAGAGGGTTTCAAGAGACGCTAAAAGACCTCTAATTCTTTCTATCTCCTCACTGTTGAAGGATTCATTGTCCTGCCCTTCACTATTACTGATGTGCTGGCTGGTTTGTTCAATTAGATGAGCTTTGGGCCTTGACTATCCTCCTCTATTTCCCCACTCTCGACTTGAGGTTGTTGGTTTGCCATTCAGTTTCCAACAACGCTCTTTTGTATGCCTTGGCTTCTTACAGTAGGTACACCATATACTATCTCGGTTATCCCTCCACGTAGGCTTTGAAGTATCCGTTCTTCCTCTTTCTTGTGTTGACGCATTATGAGTTATTAATGCTGAGCCTTTCGTAGCTTGAGGCTCTAGCATTATTCCCCTTTAGCTTTCTTCTGCCCGAATTAGAGAGATTGTCTCTTCCAAAGAAGGGGTTTCTTCCTTTCCAAGTATTTGAATCCTGACTTGATCAAACTCAGAATTAAGACCAGTCAGGAAATCATATACTCGATCCTTTTCAATGAAGGTCTTCAGAGTTGCAGCATTGTCTATGCACTTCATCTCAAATACTCGATAATGATCGAGTTCTGGCCATAGATTTTGAAGGAAATTGGCATATTTTGTCACGGTTTTGCTCCCTTGTCTTGTTGCACTTGCCTTTACCTTGATTTCATACACTCGTGCTGCATCTTGAGCCTTTGAATAAGTCTTGTGAATAGAATCCCAAATCTCTTTTACAGTCTTGAGAAACATACATGTATCACTTATGACTGGATCCATTGAATCCCATAACCATGACATGATCATTGAATCTGCTTCATCCCATGCATTGAACGTGGGATCTACTGGTTTTGGACCTGTTCCAAAGAGGTGTTTGAGTCTTCCTTTACCCTTCAGATAGGTCTTGATGAACTGTGACCATTTGAGATAATTCTTCTCATTCAGCCTGCAAGTTGCCCTCAAATTTTGTAGATCTTCGGTATGGTTGGCATTGGTCTCCTCGCCTTGAGTTTTTTTTTCCTCAGACATGGATATTTCCAGACATGGGAAAATAAACAGAGAGAGTACTTTAAAGGAACAACAAAACAGAAGCAACGAAGGCTTCAGGTGAATGAGGTTTTAGGGCAAAAAAGTGAGACAAGCTTGAAGTGGGAGAAATATAGCTAAAGGGATCACAATAATGACAATTGTGATCAGATTTGTAAGAAGAAAAAATAATCCAGCAATGAAGGCTATGATTAAAAGATTATTGCAACAATGAAGGCTGCAAAAATAGAACCAGCAATGAAGGCTGTGATTGGAAGATTATTGCAGTGATGAAGGTTGCACTGCAAGGCTGGGATTGAAAGATTATTGCAGCAATGAAGGTTGCAAAAATAGAACTAGCAATGAAGGCTATGATTGGAAGTTTACTGCAGCGATGAAGGTTGCACTACAACACTATCCCAAAAAAAAAAAGACGAGCTTAATGCTCTGACACCTTAAAGAATTTAGAGAAAAGAATTGTGATATTTCTCATTACTTCTGGTACGACTAATACAAAGCTATTTATAGAACTATGTTAAGCACAAGTTAAAGTAAAACAGATTTGAAAAAATACAGCTATTGAAATCCCACAAATTATGGGATACTAAGAGATCATATCCTAACTAATTAATTACATATATTCCTACAATTAAGACCTAAAATATGGATAATTCAACAATTATATCATAAGTGAATCTTCTAGAGATAGTGGGGGAAATAATGTAATTTCCCAAATAATAAGGACAGAGAAGTGCGCAAACCATCGTTTTAAGTTGCTGATGCTTCTTCAACCTAGCTAGCAGTTGCCAGAAAGAATTTTGGCCATTTTATGGTAACTAAGAAAGAGTTTAAGAATTAGAATTTTCGTTAGCAAACTTTCCTGTTGCAAATGGGATTTTAGACGCTCTCTTGCAACATTTAGTGATGACAGTCAGCAACAAAGCAATTTTCAAAATAAGGTCCAGCAACAAGCAAAATACAAGGCATGTTTTCCAGCTTTAAGTGACCATATCTTGTCTCTGCCTACAGTGTTCTTCTGTGCTGGTCTGATCTAGAAGTTAAACATATCCTCCACTCATTAGCCTTTGAATTTAAGGTTAAGATTACTAAGGTTGGCATTCACAGAGTTCGGTTGCTCCTGCCATTAGATTATGTGTAGGCTATTCACAAGTAATAGGTTGTTAACTGAGAATCTCTTGAAACTGCTCTGATGTGAAAAGTGCACCTGGTTTTCTTATGTGTGGCCGTGCGACTGCCGACGGTAGTTTCTAATGAACAAGTTCATACATTATAAACTGTCTCAGGTGAGCACAACAAATGTGGATCTTCCCTTTGCCAGCAGTAAGATCTATCAAAATAGTGGTAGTTATGAGAGGAAGGAAGTTCAGTTCTGCAGTAAGTCGAAATCTTGCGACGAACGAACTCCATGTAGGGTCAAAGTTGGAACTACCATAAGAATGAGATCGAAGAAAGGCATTCCTCTGGTAATAATGTTAGAAATTAAGGATAAACTAATTTATTACATCTTATATGTAAATCTTCTTGATTGATCATGCTTTTCTCCCTAATCAACTTCACAGTTGCAATATATGTACTTCCATGTCTTTTTTATTTTCTTACCTGGTTTACACCTTAAATGCTTTTCACCATCACCCGACGTTTCCTAATCCAAATTAAAGTTTCATTAGTTCTTTATGCAATTACATACATGATTAACCTAAAAAAACTCCCACACCGTCCTTTCTGTCTTTTACCTAACCTAGACTTGTGTTTTTTCTCTATGGCTATGTAAGAATGTCTAATTGCCTCTCATGGAGAACAACCTTCTAGTTATCGTTTTTTTTTTCCTTTCGCTCTCACTACCTTTTCTCAATCACACTTCCAGCAGCAACTTCATATGTCTTCGTTTTATCAAATTCTTGTTTTTCTAATTCATGAACTCTTATTCATCCAACTATGGGATAAATGTGTTGTTGATGTAGTTGTTGATGAACTCCTCTTCATGTCGTCCATTCTTGTGACTGCCGCTGATGCCACCAAAAAATCGGTACCGGTGGTATGCCGAAGATGTTGGCATGGTAATTGGTCCATCTCATGTCCATCAAATCACCGTTCTATAACCCTAGTCATACTGACTTTGACCGTGCCAAGTTCGCTCTAGAAAATTCCATTTCACAGCTTCGTCGTGATAGAGCAAAAGATGAAGAGGTACAAGGTAAACTATTGTGCTTAGACAACATATAGTCGAACCTATGTGCACAAAAAGACACATCTCAGCTGATGCTTGCTACCGAGGACACTAGAAGTAGCCTTCACTGGGTTTACAACATTTCGTTCATATTTCAAGACTTGTGTTGAAGGACTTCTGGACCCCAGCCTACACGTTGGGTGCTGTCCTGACAGTGAACAACAAGTTGATTCAATTATGGAATTGCTTGGATTGGACGATAACAGGTCGTCTTTGGCCAACAACTCGGTAAAAATATCCCCTATAGTATTTGAAAATTAGGAATGCATCTCGTGGATACAACCAATTGAAGGCGACTAACACCCCTACACTTATATTTCTATAGCTGCATTTGAGAGTGTTGAAATTCAATACCTAATAGAATTCATGGTCAAAAAGTCAAAAGCGGAAACAAAATCCAACTTTGCTTTGGACAGCTCTCTTTTACATGAAGTCGACAAAGTGATCGTGAAGTTGTGCAGAACAACTTTGGTCAACATGAAAAAGTTGGGTTTGAAAAGGCAACAGTTTTCAAGAGGCAACGTGCTCGCGTTCACATTAAAGGGCGGTCGATATATGGCGGTGCAAATATGGGCGAACTTGGTCAAAGCTGGACATGCAAGTTGGCACCACCTTTTCAATTTGGATGTCGGCAAATGTGGTCCTTAAATGGCGGTGAAGTCTTCTATAAATAGGCATTAGTTAAGCTTATTTTAAGTGCTTGTGTATGCCATAGTTGAGCCAGCATATGAGTGTGTGTTCTCAAGGTAATGCAGCCTAAAGTATGCCATAGCAGAAGGCTCGTGTGCGTGGGAGAGCTAGAAATAGGCATCGCAGCCTATATGTGGTCTTAGCATAAAGAGAGTGAGAGAGTAGAGGATGTTTGTTTTGTATTCAAGCTTAGCAAAGCTTGTGTTATTGTGTGTTTTGTTGTAAAGCCTTAGCAATGCGATTTTGAATACCATTCTCTCATTTTTCATATTCGAAAACTCTCTTGCATTGAAACCACCAAATTTTCGCAAAACCCCTTCTAGTTCCTACAATTGGTATCAGAGCCAGCAGGCTGTCAAGGATTGTGTCGGAGCCTAGGCGGTCAAGAATCCTATCATGGAGATCAAGAACCTAGAGTGGACGATCGAGGATCGTGAACCCGGAGCTAGCTATGGCATCCACAAGCTCCATTCAATTGCAACTTTCAAAGTTGAGCTGGAGGAATTTCAACAATTGGTCCATCCAGATGAAGGTTCTATTCAAATCGTAGGAATTTTGGAACCTGGTGGAGAATGGCTACACCGAAGTAGCTGACGTCGAAGAATTCAGTACTTTGAAGAAGGAAGACAAGGATTCGTTGGTCGAGTCCCAAAAGAAAGATTAGACAGCATTATATGCGATCTTTCAAGCTGTGGAAGAGACGATATTTGAAAAAATATCGTGCGTAGAGACGGCGAAAGCAGCGTGGGATATTCTGCAGAAATCCTACAAGGGCGATGATCGTGTGAAGCGAGTTCGACTTCAAACACTTCGAGGTGATTTTGAGTCTTTACGCATGAATGACTCCGAATTTATCTCATCGTATTTTGATCGTGTGCAAACCATCGTTAACCAATTGAGGGTTAATGGTGAGGAACTCCAAGACGAACGAGTTGTAGAAAAAATCTTGAGGTTTTTGACTGAAAGATTTGACTACGTTGTTGCGGTGATCGAGGAAAGTCAGGATATATCAACCATGACGTTGAAGAGGTTGATGGGTTCATTATCCTCGCATGAGCAAAGAATGAATCAGAAGTCCATTGATATGTATCCCGAGCAAGCATTGCAGAATCGGGTTATTCAATCAAATCGAGAAGATTATTATGGTGGATGAGGTCATGGAGATGCTTGAGTTAGAGGTGAGAATTCGAGTTTCACCAGAAAGTATAAAACACGTGATAAGTCAAAGGTAAGGTGCTTTAAGTGTAACAAGTTCGAACATTATAAATTCGAATGTCAAGAAGAGGCGATGGAATATGTACGTACTGTCAATAATGATGAAGATGTGGTACTTGCATGTGCCATGGATAATGGTAGTTCCCTCTTTGGAAATAAAAGAGGTTCCAAGAGTCATAGAAGGAGTGACGTTGGTTAATATGGCAAACAATGAAAAGAGCCTAGAAACTGGCAGAGAGGATCAACAGTTAGAAGCGCTCAGCCAGGGAGAGCTCATCAAGATCGTGATAAGAACAACAGAAAGCATAGCGGATGATGCTACATATGTGGTAAAGTAGGTCACTTTGCGAGAGTCTGTTAGTTCAAACAGGTAAAAGAGAATGATGCATCTTTTACCAGGAAAGAGCATGATGGAAATGAAGAATGGAGTCTTCAACCAACCGTTGCAACAGAGGTTCAAGAAGAGCTCGCAGCTATCAACGTCATCAAGGCAGATGATGTGATATCCAATGAGATGTCCCCAAAAAAGAGCAAGTCGAGAGAAAGCTCGAAGAAGCGAGTAGCAGCTTCAACAAACAGAAGTGAGAAGGAGCTGCTGGAGATGTTGAAAGCAAGGGATGAAATGCTGAAGCAAAAGGACGAGGAGCTCAAGATCAAAGAAAGAGAGAATGAGAAGCTCCAACATGAGCTCAAGAAATTGCAACAGCTTAAGAAATATTACCTATAGAAAAAGGTCCTAAAGCGCAAGAATCATTGGAAGAGGATAGAGAAAAAGTCTCACGAGAAAAAGGATCGAGATGTCTCTACCGAAGTGCTTCAAATGGAGTTGAATAGATTGAAGCATGAATTGAAAATTGTGAATGAGAGGTTTGATCACTTGAGTTGCAATCTCAAAACTCTCGCGACTACGGAGATTGCGAAGAAAGGAAAAGTGATCGACGCGCAAGTTCGAATGCCTTTGACCAAGTTCGAGTTTCGCAAAGCTCAGTCAAAAATCACAATCGTAGAAGCAACTGAAGAAGATGAATAAATAATGTTATAAGGTGAAAAGTATTAGGTATTGAGGGGGAGTGTTGAAATTCAATGCCTAATAGAATTTATGGCCAAAAAGTCAAAAGTGGAAGCAAAATCCAACTTTGCTTTGGACAGCTCTCTTTTACATGAAGTTGGCAAAGTGACCGTGAAGTTGTGTAGTACAACTTTGGTCATATTGGAAAAGTTGGGTTTGAAGAGGCAACAGTTTTCAAGAGGCAACTTGCTCGCGTTCACATTGAAGGGCGGTTGTTATATGGCGGTGCAAATATCAGCAAACTTGGTCAAAGCTAGACGTGTAAGTTGGCACCAGCTTTTCAATTTGGATGTCGGCAAATGTGGTATTTAAATGGCGGTGAAGTCTTCTATAAATAGGCATTAGTTAAGCTTATTTTAAGTGCTCGTGTATGCCATAATTGAGCCTTAGCATATGAGTGTGTGTTCTCAAGGCAATGCAGCCTTGAAGTATGCCATAGCAGAAGGCTCGTGTGAGTGGGAGAAATAGAAATAGGCATCGCAGCCTATATGTGGTCTTAGCATAGAGAGAGAGTGAGAGAGTAGAGGGTGTTTATTTTGTATTCAAGCTTAGCAAAGCTTGTGTTATTGTGTGTTTTGTTTGTAAAGCCTTAGCAAGGCGATTTTGAATACCATTATCTCATTTTCATATTGGAAAACTCTTTCGTGTTGAAACCACTAAATTTTCGCAAAACCCCTTCTGGTTCCTACAGAAAGAACGACTTTTGGAAATGATGGAGTCATAAGCAACTCAAGCGCAGAGCTTAGTTATTTTTTTCAAATGAGCATATGAGAAGCTTGCTTTGGCAGTAAGGGACACTGATGGGACTCATGAGTCAGTTCATGTCCTGCATAGAGTTCTTTGAGACGTGCTTTGAAGGTGTTTTTGACTAGGACACAAGGGTTTCCTGCTGTTGCTTTCCTTTGCAGCGGGTGGCACAGATCTAGGATTACAGGCGGACAGCTTGTGTTCTATCAATCCATGCTGGCTCTTTTCGGCATGGCTATTCGGGAAGTCACAGCCTTGAGTGGAATGAATGCCCATCAATTTTACAACATGGGATAGATGACATCTATGGGAGAGAATTGTGCTTTAGGAGGATGCATTGTGAACTTGATATAGAACAACTGATATGTGATTATCTCGTCAAATTGGATCGTCAAAAGCTAGCGCGATTTCGTCTGTAATTTCGGATCTTGGGTCAAATGATCTCGGATCGCGCTCAAAACTGGCCGGCTGAAGCGAAACGACTATCTGATTCAAAGTCACTGCTTTGCTGTGAGACACGATGTATTTTAGCATTCCGAAGTCGTTTAAATTACTTTTCAGGCAGTTTTCTAATTTAGAAAATTTTAAATATTCTGATTATCTGTAATATTTGATTTAAATTCCATTAGAATAAGTTAGATACGATTTAGATTATGTTATCTATAGTTATTTTGATGCCTAAAGGAGAACTATCTCTATATATAGGACGTCCAGTTTTGTAATCGACATTATTATTCTATCATTCAATCAAAATTCGAGTATTCTTTGGAATTTTTTTCTAAGTTTGCTTCTCTCTGTGTCGCAGGATTCTCCTGTGACGATGGTGAGTAACGTGAATGTCAATCTCCCCGTAACTGAGGGCCGTGAAAACAAGCCTATTACACGGACGGAGTTCAACCAATTCATGGATCAAACCGATTGGGGGTTTCAAGAGATCCTTGAGGCCATCCAGCGTTTATCCACAAACCAAGCCCTTAGTGCTCTTCCAGCCGAGAGAATTCATGTCGCTCGTGATTCCAAAGTTGCCATGAAGCGTGGAGGAAATCCCCAACATAGACATCAAAACTATGTCGAGGATACTGAAGACGAAGACGATTTCCATGACATGCCCGTTCGTGGAGGTCGTCAATATAAAGGATTCCAAGATGAGTACGTTCGTGAAGGTCGCCGATAGGGAGGTTATCGCCGAGATTCTGAGCAGTATCGATTGAAGGTAGATCTCCATACTTTCAATGGTAACCTAGATATTGAAGATTTTATGGACTGGTTTTGGGAGGTCGAAAAGTTTTTCGATGCCATGAAGATCGAAGAGGATCGCCAAGTGAAGCTTGTCGCGTATAAACTAAAGGATGGCAATTTGGCTTAGCGGGATCAGATACAATTGAACCGACGTCGACAACGACAGGCACCAATCTAGACATGAAATTAGATGAACGGAAGTTGAAGAAGTTGTTTCTTCCATCGAATTATGAGCAGTTACTATTTCAGCAATTCCAGAATTGCAGGCAGTTGAATCGGTCCGTCCAAGCTTATACAGGAGAGTTTCTTCGACTCTCTGCCCGCAATAACCTTGAAGAATCAAATGCCCAACAGACCGCTCGATACATCAACGGGTTGCGACTCAATATCTAGGATCAAGTGTCCTTGCATTGATTGTTTACTGTCGATGATGCCCAGGAGATGGCGAGAAAGGTTGAGATGCAGCTGGAAAGAGTTGGCCCTAATACTCAGGGTAACAGCTACTCGGGTCAACAGCTACTCGGGTCGTGGAACGTTCGAAAAAGGAAAGCAAATTGAAATTTCAGGTTCTTCGACACAACAACACAGTGATACGAACCGAAATTCGAGGAGTACCACAGGAGTGTCCAAAGAACCGATGGCATCAAACACTCGTACACCTAATCCGAGTGCACAGAATCCATATGCCAAACCTCAACCGATTAAATGTTATAAGTGCAATGAGCTGGGCAATCGTTCCAGCGATTGTCCATGGTGGAGGATAGCTAATATTGTTGAGCATGACGATGAAGCCTATGAAAACGAGTGAGTGGATAAGGAAGAAGTAGATGATGAAGTGGGTGAGCAATTCAACTATGTTGTCTGACGTCTATTGCTTACCCCGCGGATAGAAGACACCCAGCGAAATCAACTCTTCTGCGCTTGCTATTCTGTCAACGGCAAGGTATGCGATGTCATCATTGATAGCGAAAGTTACGAAAATATATATCAAAGGCCTTGATGGATCACTTGCAGTTGAAGACAGAGCCGCATCCAGCACCTTATACGATAAGGTGGATTCGTAAATGAGCAGAACTTAAGATAACTCAGTTATGTCACCTACCTATTTCGATTAGAAAATCATATCAAGATATTATCGTCTGTGATGTCGTAGAGATGAATGCGTGCCATGTATTATTAGGGCGACCTTGGCAGTATGATGTAGATATCACTCATTGAGCTAGGGAGAATACTTACTCTTTTATGTGGAAAAAGATTAAAGTTACTTTGAAACCAAAGAGTAGTCCTCCCCAGATTCTAAAGAAGCAAGGCACCGACGTTATGTTAAATGTTCGTAAACGTGAGAAAATGCATATGATTGTGAAAAAGGGTGATCAGCAAGCTGTGATTAGTATTCCTGATGTTCTTAAGCCATTACTGAAGGCTTTCAGCGATGTAATGCCAGAAGACTTACCTGACGGATTATCTCCTTTGAGGGATATCCAGCATGAGCTTGATTTTCTTCCAAATGCCAGTCTCCCTAACTTGCCACATTATCGGATGAATTCGAAGGAGAACCAATGTCACGCCTCGCGCCTCGGGCACGAGCACGCGACTCCCTGCAAGCAGACCAAAAATCTTTCGTGGTCCCAAGATCCACACATAAGTCAAGATACGTATAATGTACAAGCACGTGGAAGCGATAATGAAATAACTCCTCCATACAAATATGAAGTGGAACCTGGATAGCGCAAATACTGTTATACATAATATCCGACTGTTTATATAGACGCATAGTTACTAGATCCGCTAGCAAGAGAGATGACGGGGTAAGAACACAAAAGAGTCCATCACCATCATACAACAAGAACAGAGTCAGGATCGCCACCAAAAGATCGACTGATAAGCTGAGAGCTCCTAAGACGAGCTGCTGGAGTCATCGGTCTTCTCTGCGTCCTCCGTGGGCTCGTACTTCGAAAAGGTTTCAGAGCGAACCTCTATAGTATCCTTAGCGGTCTCTTCAACAGATGGCTCCATAAGATTCTCCTCAGTCGCCTCGACCACAATGACCTCCTCCTTCGTGTCCTCCAAGGTCGGAGTTCTCTCCGGTCCAATCCTTGAACCGACAACAGACCCCTCAGCCTAGTCTAGGTCTCGGGTGGGGTGGCACCAACTAAGGACAACTCCCTAAGGCACCTCATTGGGCTTCAGCGGCCCAGTATATACATCCCCGACTTTTCTAAACCAGACCTCATACCTGTGAGGCTTCCAGCTAGTACTACCCTCGTCTACCCAGACAATAGTACACTTCCTGACATAAATAGTTCCCTGCTCGTCAGGGAACTCATCAAAATAAGTGGATATCTCCTTGGGGTCTCCAAAACGTATAAGCCACATCGTCAGGTCCTAGGATCTGTAAAAATAAGGGTCCCCAACGGGTGAGATTCACATCTCAGTAAAAGAGTCCTAACCCTAGGTTAGGCTAACCGTCCACTCAGGCAGTCACATACCCCAATAACTCAAACTCATAGACATACAAGGCAATGCAAATATAGACAACCACACTCGAGTGACATACATGCAATTATGGCATCATAACACACTCAGATGATCATGCACGACTCATCCTGCCACATCACCACAATCATATTTTCCTGCCTGTCTCATTCTCATGCCCGCGATTAGATCGCATCGGGCTTGGTCTGCGTAAACGCATCAGACCGTCATTGACAACCCACGTAAACGTATCAGGTTTCAATGATACTTTAGGCCAGTGTCAACACCTCATATCTCTGCCCCGCATAAACACATCAGGACCGTGGCCATCTCAATCCCGCATCTTGTACGCATCAGGGTGCCACACAACTCCAACCTCGCGCCTCAGCGCCTCAGAGTATCAACCACATCACCCCGCGTCTCATACGCCTCAGGGTCTCTCTTCGTCTCCGCCATGCCTCAATCACGAATCATGCACACAAGGTCAAGTGCAACTCATGCATAAACAATGCATCCATGACATGCAAGACAATTCGATACACAATCAAACGTGACCAATTACTCAAGAGACAAACGTAAGCAAACATTAGAATCAACTATACTCTCTTAGCATACACAAAGACCAATCACGCTAAGCTTCTCAAGAAACAATCTCAACTCTGTCTGACTTGCCTAATCGAGTCCAATCTTTCTATCGTAAGGTTAGGAATTCCCTTACCTTGAGCTTGATGTCACAAAATCCTCTCCTTGAGTCCTCAACAATTCGGTTTCAATGGTCCAAGGCCAAACTCACCGCGCAACCTAGGAATTTCCAACCAATTGTCAATTTCCCTTGTCCAATTCACTAATTCATGAATCACAAATCTCCATAACACAATCCTCATCATCCTAGCATGTCTCAATCATCAATTTGAGACTCAAAACCCACTCATCTCAGCCTCCACAGAACCGGTCTTGCACAGAATCGAACCGGCTATTTTCTGTTCTGTGCAAACCGAGCATATCCAGCCTTTAATCCACTCCAAATTCACCATTTAATCACTAATCTACTTGTTAACATGTCTATTTAAGGGTTTAAGAGTCTCACTGAAAATTTGAGGTCGCGTCGTTGCCGGAATCCCTTCGAAAGTCACCGATTCCTTCAATTCATTCTACTCGAATTGATCAAATTCGAGCAAGATATTACTGAAACACGTCACTAGATATAATTCTCATTAATGAATTTGAAATTGAGTAGAAATCAGAATGTTACAACTCTTTCCTCTTACAAAAATTTCATCTCTGAAATTTACATCTAACTTAATTACTCAAATAAATGGGGGTGTTGTCGCCTCATTATCTCCTCGTTTTCTTACATGGCGCCTTCGGTTCCATAGTGCTCCCACACAACTTTGACCAGTGGAATCGTCTTATTCCTTAGTGTTTATTTCTTTCGGTCTTCGATCCTGATCGGCTTCTCCACGTAAGATATCCGGTCGTCCACTTCTATGACCTCATAATCCAACACATGTGTCGGATTTGGTTCGTATTTTCGCAGCATTGACACATGGAAGACATTGTGCACCTAGGATAGGTTAGGCGGCAAGGCTAGCCTGTAAGCCAAGGTTCTAATTCGCTTCAGTATCCGAATGGACCTACATACCTTAGGCTCAGTTTTCCCTTCTTTCCAAATCGCGATAATCCCCTCATCGGTGACACCTTGAGGAAGACATGATCGCTTACCTGAAATTTTAAAGGCTTACGTCGCTTTTCCGCATAACTCTTCTGATGACTTTGTGCCGTCCTCAATCTATCCTGAATTATCTTTACCGCTTCCACCGATTGCTCTACCAACTCTAAGCCTGTGATACTTCTTTCTCCTACCTCATCCCAACAAATCGGGGGGGTTGCAAGCCCTTCCATAGAGTGCTTCGAATGGTGTCATCTGGATGCTTTGCTGATAGCTGTTGTTAGACGCAAATTCCACCAAATGTAATTGTTCTTCCCATCCACCTTTAAAATCTAGGACGTATGCTCGCAGCATATCCTCAAGCGTCTGAATCGTCCTTTCTGACTGTCCGTCCGTCTGTGGATGGTACGCAGTACTAAACTGCAGTCGGGTTCCCATAGCATCTTGCAGGCTTTTCTAAAAGTTTGTCATAAATTTGGGATCTCGATCAGATGTAATTGTTACAGACACTCCATGCAACCTCACTATCTGCCGCATGTATAACTCGGCATATCTATCCGTTGCGAAATCCTTTTGCACAAGAATGAAGTGGGCAAACTTGGTCAATCTGTCCACAACTACCAATGTAGAGTCATGACCTCTCTGGCTCCTCGGGAGTCCCATCACAAAATCCATAGTTATAAGCTTCCACTTTCATTTCGAAATCTCTAGTGGCTGTAATAATCCTCCAGGCTTACAGTGCTGCGCTTTCACTTGCTGGCATGTCAAACACTTAGCCACATACTTTGCTACGTCAACCTTCATCCCGTTCCACCAATAGTGCTGTCGCAAGTTCCGATACATTTTCGTAGTCCCAGGGTGGACACTATAATTGCTCTTATGAGCCTCTGATAAGATCCTTTCCCTAAGTCCTTCCTCCTTTGGTACGCACAATCGTCCTCGGAACTTCAGGATTCTGTCCCCTGACACCTGAAATTCTGGCTTTCTCTTCGTCGCGTCCAACTCTAAAATTTTATGAATTTCTGGGTCCGTAGACTGTAAGGTCTTTATTCCTTCCTGGACCTCAGGTTTCACCCTTAATGTAGCCATTAAGCTGGACAACTAGCAGACTTCCAGTCTGAACTTAGAATCTCTCAAATCTTCTATCATCGACCAACTTCTCACCAGCAAACATGCGATGCTTGACTTCCGACTCAGCGCATCTGCGACTCTATTTGCCTTCCTGGGGTGATACAGTATATCACAATCATAGTCCTTGAGCAACTCCATTCACCGACGCTGCCTCATATTCAGCTCTTTCTGGAAAAACAGATACTTTAAGCTCTGGTGGTCGGTGTAAATCTGAAACTCACATAGATAATGTCTCTAAATCTTCAGAGCAAATATAATCGCTGCTAACTCCAGGCCATGAGTTGGGTAGTTCATTTCATGTGGCCTCAATTGTCGGGATGCGTAGGCCACTACTCTTCCATGCTGCATCAGTACACAACCCAATCTTTTCAGCGAGGCATCACTGTATATCTCGTAACCTCCCGGTCCTAATGGAATTGTCAGCACTGGTGCGGTTGTCAATCTATGCTTGAGCTCTTGGAAACTCCTCTCACATTAATCTGTCCATTCAAACCTTGTTTCCTTCTTTGTCAATCCCGTCAATGGAATGGCTATGGATGAGAATTTCTCCACAAAACGCCTGTAATATCCGGCCAATCCTAAGAAACTTCTGACCTTAGTGACTGTAATGGGCCTAGGCCAATTTGTTACCTCTTCGATCTTTATAGGATCCACTACAATCCCTTCTCCAAACACCACATGACCAAGAAATGCTACCCTGCTCAACCAGAACTCGCATTTACTCAACTTCGCATAGAGCGAATGCTCCCTCAGGGCTGTAGGACAATCCTCAAGTGTTTTTCATGTTCTGGGTCACTCTTCAAGTAAATCAAGATATCATCAATAAAGACTATGATGAATCTATCCAAGAATTCCCTAAATACTCGATGCATCAGGTCCATAAAAGCAGCTAGAGCGTTGGTCAATCAAACGGCATCACCGTAAACTCATAATGACCATTCCTCGTCCTAAAGCAGTCTTAGGTATGTCTTCTTTCTTGATTCTCAATTGGTGATACCCGGTCCTTAGGTCAATCTTTGAGAATACCGCTGCTCCTTACAACTGATCAAACAGGTCATCGATTCTTGGCAGTGGGTACTTATTCTTCACAGTTACCTGGTTCAGCTGCCGATAGTCAATGCATAGGCGCAAAGATCCAGCCTTCTTCCTTACGAATAACACCGGTACTCTCCACGGTGAGGCACTCGGTCGGATGAATCCCTTATCCAGCAGTTCTTGCATCTGCATCTTTAACTCTTTCAGTTTTGACAGGGACATCCTATAAGGTGCCTTTGAGATCGGCTTCGTTCCAGGAGCTAACTCAATCACGAATTATATCTCTCGCTTCGGTGGCAGTCCTGGCAACTCTTGGGGAAACACGTTAGGAAATACACGCACTACCGAGATATTCTCTAGTTTCGGCTCTTCGGTAGTCGTGTCCATCACTGCAACTAAGTACGCTTGACACCCTTCAGACATCGGCCTGGTCACTTCCAGAGATGAGACAAAGGGAATCGAGATTCCTCATCGACTTCCCACTAATTCAAAGCTAGGGCAGCCTTCAGGGTAAAAGCGAATTGTCCTAGTACCACAATCTACCACTGCCCACTGCTTACCCAGCCAATCCATTCCTATGATCACATCAAAATCATACATGGGTAATACAGCTAGGTCAATACTCCCTTTACTCCCTCCAATCACTATTTCACAATCAGCATAACTCAAAGAAACCAATATATTATCCTTTAACGGAGTGGCAACATACAGGATCATGCTCAACGATTTTAACTCTATACCCACCAAATCAGCAAATTGAGCAGACACAAAAGAATGCGTGGCACCAGGATCAAACAATGCATATGCATCTTGGTCACACAAGCAAACCGTACCTGTGACCACGCCTGGTACTTCATCCGCCTCCCTGCGGGCTACTACATATACCCTTTCCTGGGTCGGTGGTCAATTCAGCTCAATCTGAGAAGTGGTAGTCGACGGTCCAGCTTGCGGTCTCTGTCCTTGAGGTCGACTCGCCGGAATTTGATTTGGACACGTCCTCATCTGGTGGCCCAGCTGACCACACTTGAAACAAGCCCCAGTCCTTACCGGGCATGGACCATTTCCATGCCTTCTACCACAAAGGCGGCAACTCCAGTTTGTGGGATTTGGCTGCTTCACGATATTTTTCCTTACGGGAGGCACAAAATACCTATTGCCCGTCATCGGCCTCTTGCCCATCGGGCGATTGTCTCTAAATGGGGTAAACCACGATCCAGTTGCGGTGTTCCTCTCCTTTAAGCCCCTTTCAATCATCTGGCCCTGCTCATAGATCTCCTTATAAGTCCTTAGATTTAGAGTAATCATCTGGCTACGGAGCTTAGGCCTCAAACCATCCTTAAATCTCTGTCCTTTTTCCTGGGAATCCTCTACAGATCAAGGTGCATACCTTGACAGTCTTGAGAACTCGACCTCATATTGATCTATCGTCAGCTGGTTCTGGCGCAGCTGTAAGAATTCTACCTGTTTCCTTTCCCTAGCCGTCTCCGAGAAGTACTTGTCGTTGAACGCCGTCTTAAAGGCATCCCAATTCATGGCCGTTCCTTCAGGAAAAACACCATTCTTGGTGGCAGCCCACCAATCATTTGCAGTACCCTCCAGCTGGTACATTGCTAGTAATACCTTCTCTTCGTCCGTGCATTTCAGCACTCCAAAGGCTTTTTCCAACTTCTCGATCCACCTAGGTGCTAGCTCGGGATCTCCAGTCCCATCGAACAATGTTGGCTTCAGCGTTATGAATTGTTCTACTAGCTGACCCATCTGTCTGGCCACGACTATTTCCTCTTGGGCATTCACCGTCTCATTGCCCTGGCCATGTTCATCTTGGTTTCCATTACCACCGTTGTTGCCGTTGTTGGCATTGACGGCAGCTATGATAGCTCCTACTGCCTGGGCTATGGCAACATCCTGATCTTGAGTCTGCCTATCAATAAGATCACCAATTCTCTCTAGTGTCCTCGGCACGCCATCCATTCTTGGGTCATTTGCTATAGGCGGCCTCGAGCTAGAGGCTCCACCTCTAGATCTTCTAGATCTCCTAGATGGGTGGCTCATTCTTATCTCCCTCTACGGAACCTGGTCCATCACAAGTTCAGCAAGGAGTTAGTAACTCATTCATTCAACAGGCCAAAGTCCAGCAATGACTTTCAATACCAAGCAGGGAACTCAATCCTCATGCCTTACCACAGCCCTGCCAAGGCCAAATGCCATTCATAAGTGTCAAGTCACATGCTATGCACCCCATGTCTTGTCCTAACTAGTCTTCTAAGGTCTCTCTATCCGTCCAAGCCCTAACTTAATTCTCCTTATTACTCTAATCGTCAACCAACTTTGGATCAAGCTGAACTTGCTCTGATACCAAACAAACGCGGATGTCACGCCCTGCGTCCCAAGCATGAGCACGCGACTCCCTGTAAGCAGACCAAAAATATCTCGTGGTCCTAAGATCTACACATAAGTCGAGAGATGTATAATGTACAAGCACGCAAAAGCGATAATGAAATAACTACTCCGTACAAATATGAAGTGGGACCTGGATAGCGCAACTACTGTCATACATAATATCCTACTGTTTATACATACGCATAGCTACAAGATCCGCTAGCAAGAGGGATAACGGGGTAAGTACACAAAAGAGTCCATCCCCATCATACAACAAGAACAGAGTTAGGATCGCCACCAAAAGATCGACTGATAAGCTGAGAGCTCCTAAGACGAGCTGCTGGAGTCCTCGGTCTCCTCTGCATCCTTCGTGGGCTCGTACTCCGAAAAGGTTTCAGAGCGAATCTCTAAAGTATCCTCAGCGGTATCCTCAACAGATGGCTCCATAAGATCATCCTCAGTCGTCTCGACCACAATGACCTCCTCCTCCGTGTCCTCCAAGGTCGGAGTCCTCTTCGGTCCAATCCTTGAACCGGCAGCAGACCCCTCAGCCTGGTCTAGGTCTCGCGTGGGGTGGCACCAACTAGGGACAACTCTCTAGGGCACCTCATTGGGCTTCAGCGGCCCAGTATATACATCCTCGACTTTTTTGAACCAGGCCTCATACCTGTGAGGCTTTCAGCTAGTACTACCCTCGTCTATCCAAACAACAGTACACTTCCTGACATAAATAGTTCCCTGCTCGTCAAGGAACTCATCAAAATAAGTGGACATCTACTTAGGGTCTCTAAAACGTATAGGCCACATCGTCAGGTCTGAGAATCTGTAAAAATAAGGATCCCCGACGGGGTGAAATTCACATCTCAGTAAAAGAGTCCTAACCCTAAGTCAGGCCGACCGTCCACTCAGGCAATCACATACCCCAATAACTCAAACTCATAGACATACAAGGCAATGCAAATATAGACAACCACACTCGATTGACAAGCATGTAATTATGGCATCATAACACACTCAGATGATCATGCACGACTCATTCTGCCACATCACCACAATCATCTTTTCCTGCCTGCCTCATTCTCATGCCTGCGATTAGATTGCATCAGGCTTGGTCCGCATAAACGCATCAGACTGTTATTGACAACCTGCGTAAACGTATCAGGTTTCAATGATACTTTAGGCCAGTGTCAACACCTCATATCTCCATCCCGCGTAAACGCATCAGGACCGTGGCCATCCCAACCCCGCATCTTGTATGCATCAAGGCGCCACACAACTCCAACCCGCGCCTCAGCACCTCAGGGTATCAAACACATCACCCCGCGTCTCATACGCCTCAAGGTCTCGCCTCGTCTCCGTCATGCCTCAATCACGAATCATGCACACAAGGTCAAGTGCAACTCATGCATAAACAATGCATTCATGGCATGCAAGACAATTCGATACACAATCAAACGTGACCAATTACTCAAGAGACAAACGTAAGCAAACATTAGGATCACCTATACTCTCTTAGCATACACAAAGACCAATCACGCTAAGCTTCTCAAGAAACAATCTCAATTCCGTCCGACTCGCCCAATCGAGTCCAATCTTCCTATCGTAAGGTTAGGAATTCCCTTACCTTGAGCTTGATTTCATAAAATCCTCTCCATGAGTCCTCAACAATTCGATTTCGATGGTCCAAGGCCAAACTCACCGCGTAACTTAGGAATTTCCAACCAATTGTCAATTTTCCTTGTCCATTTCATCAATCCATGAATCACAAACCTCCATAACACAATCCTCATCATCCTAGCATGTCTCAATCATCAATTTGAGACTCAAAACTGACCTATCTCAGCCTTCACAGAACCGGTCTTGCACAGAACCGAACTGGCTATTTTTGGTTCTGTGCAAACCGAGCATATCCAGCCCTTAATTCACCAAATTCACCATTTAATGACTAACCTGCTTGCTAACATGTCTATCTAAGGGTCTAAGAGTCTCACCGAAGATTTAAGGTCGCGTCGTAGCCGGAATCCCTTCGAAAGTCATCGGTTCCTTCAAGACTACAACCGGCGATTTCTGTCCAATGTTAACAAGACCCATTTGGGGTCAAAATTCTATCAAATTAAGCTCAACTTTTTACCACAGATCACTAAACAAGTCCCCTAGATTTTCACAAAATTTGGTCGCAATACTCCAACGTTTCGAGGTCCTAAAGGGTCAAAAATGTCGCCTACCTCAGATTGTGCCGGTTTCCGTTGGCTTCCGGGAGAATGGTTGGCCGAAGCTCCTCGGTAGCTCAATTGACACGCTTCCACTTCGAGGAGGTCGGCAAGAGGCTAAGCTAGGCGTGGGTGGTCAGTTCGCAGGCTGGTGGTCACCGGAGAGGCTCGTCGGCAGCAGCGAACAGAGAGCACCGAAACTGGTTGGGCGGCAGTAGAGGGTAGAGAAAGAAGAAGAAACTCTCAGTGCTTTGGGGTGTATGGCCGATCGAATGAGAGGTGAGGGAGAGAGAAAAAGAGTTATATTCAATCCTCAAGTCGAAAGAATTGAATGGTAGGTGGTTAATAGTGGACAAGACCACTGTTTATCTCATCCATTGACACTTGTCCTAAGTGTCAATCAAGGGTGATCCAATGGCCATGCTTCCTCCAAATTTTTGGTGACTATCGGGGTGGTTGAAAAACCAAAATGCCCTTCTTCATTTGCATAAGCAAGGCTAAAGCTTGAGGGGCAAAATGATAATTTTACCCCCGACGTCCGGAACTTCGTTTTTTTCGTTTCAATATTCTTCGATAAGGCGACGGCCAATCCAAACATGACGTTGGAATTCTTGATTTTCCATTTGCAATTTTCAAGACTCGTTTCTAATTATTTTCTCTATCAGACGTGGTTCCAGCCTATCCCGAACCGACGGGCAGCTTTTGCAGACGTTACGCGTATCGACCATGTGATTCATATCACATTTAGGGCTCGTCAATTCGTGGCGACTTTGATTGTCATGTAATTGTGAGGGTCTATCACAAGTTCCTATGATCTCGATCGTCACTGTTCGATTTAGGAAAATTTTGTAAATTATACCTTGGTTAAGCGGCATCTACCGCGCTCCAATCGTATAACGCTAGCAATGCATTCCTTAATCGTTCTTAGATCGGCCTTTTATGGTCCTAAATGTCCCCTCAACAATCTTTATGGTCAAAGTGTCATTTCCTATTCGAATTCCCTAGGTCCACGTACCTTGTCTCGTGTTAGCCTTTCCCTTTTGGTCAGTCTACTCGAATTGATCAGATTCGAGCGAGATATTACTAAAACACATCGCTAGATATACTTCTCATTAATGAGTCTGAAATTGACTGAAAATCAGAATGTCACAACCAGATTTTACAAGATTAGGTGGGAGAGCTCCTTAGAAAGGGATTCTTGCACGAGACCAAAAGTCCTTGTGATGTTCCTGCGCTTCTCACGCCAAAGAAAGACGGAAGTATGCGAATATGTGTTGATAACCGTGCCATCAATCGGATTACCATCAAGTACAGATTTCCAATTCCTCGACTAGATGATATGCTAGACAGACTTGCTGGATTAGGGGTCTTTACGAAGATTGATCTGCGTAGCGGATACCACCAAGTTCGCATCCGTTCTGGTGATGAGTGAAAGACGGCTTTCAAGACAAGTGCGAGTTTGTATGAATAGCTTGTTACTCCGTTCAGGGCCTTGCTAACGCGCCTAGCACTTTCATGCGTTTGATGACTCAGGTTCTTAAACCTTTCATTTGCAAGTTTGTGGTAGTTTTCTTTGATGATATTCTCATATATAGTCCAGATGATCAGCAGCACATGGAGCACCTGAGAGATGTCTTGCTGGCCTTGTAGTCGAACAAGTTATTTATAAATCTGAAGAAGCGTAGTTTCATGATAGAATAGCTTCTTTTCCCGGGCTCTGTTGTTGGAGCAGATGGACTTCGCGTAGATGCAAAAAAAGGTGGTTGTAATCCGCAGTTGACCAGTACCCCAGAATGTTGGTGAGGCTAATAGTTTCCATGGCCTTGCTATATTCTATCGGGGTTTTAGCAGGAATTTCAGCACTATTATGGCCTCAATCACTGATTGTTTTAATAAGGGAAATTTTCGTTGGGGTGATGAAGCTGAAGCTAGTTTCAAGCTCATCAAAGAAAAGCTCTTCACTACTCCAGTATTGATACTCCCTAACTTTGAAAAAGTGTTCGAGCTGGACTGCGATGCTTCTGGAATAGGTATTGATGCTGTTCTTTCCCAAGAAGGTAAGTATATTGCCTATTTTAGCAAAAAGCTTAATGATGTTCACATGCAATAGTCTACGTATGAGCCGGAGTATTATGATGTAGTGCGATCTATTAAG
Source organism: Rhodomyrtus tomentosa (assembly GCA_028455895.1). Classification (NCBI taxonomy): domain Eukaryota; kingdom Viridiplantae; phylum Streptophyta; class Magnoliopsida; order Myrtales; family Myrtaceae; genus Rhodomyrtus; species Rhodomyrtus tomentosa. The sequence goes on from JAPCWY010000004.1 coordinate 43,910,209, forward strand.
CATTGGCGGCCGTATCTCCATCAGCAAAAGTTTGTACTGAATATTGATCATTAGGCCGTTAAGTATATAAAGAGCCAAAAACATCTGAATAGGATGCATGCGAGTTGGGTTTCCTTTTTGGAGCAGTTTAATTTTGTGTTTCTTCATAAGGCGAGACACTTGAATAAAGTTGCAGATGCCCTTAGTCGCCGTGCTGAAACATTAGTTACTATGCGCACTGATGTCATTGGTTTCGATCATCTTTGTACTCTCTATGTTGACGACGATGATTTTGGTGATATATGGGAAAAATGTTCACAAACAAGCTGCAATGGGGATATGATTCTTCAAGACCAGTTCCTGTTCTTTGGGAATAGATTGTGTATTTCTCGTGGATCATTGCGAGAGCAGCTCATTCGAGAACTTCATGGTAGTACCTTGGGTGGACACTTCGGTAGCGATAAAACTGTAGCGTTGGTTGAGGATAAATACTATTGGCCCCAATTGAAGAGGGATGTGGGGCGTTTCGTTAATAAATGTTATACTTGTCAGACTGCTAAGGATCATTCTCAGAATACTGGTTTATATACTCTTCCGCCTATTCCTACTAGCCCTTGGATAGATATTTCCATGGATTTTGTGTTAGGGCTTCTCCGAACACAACGCAGTTTCGACTCTGTTTTTGTGGTGGTTGACAAGTTTTCAAAGATGGCACATTTCATCCCCTATAAGAAGACTTCAGATGCTTCCCATGTGGCGAGCTTATTCTTTCATGAAGTAGTCCGATTGCATGGTGTGCCTAAGACGATCACCTCTAATCGTGACACCAAGTTCCTGAGATATTTTTAGCACACTCTATGGCGTTTATTTGGCACTGATTTGCAGTACAACAGTTCTTTCTATCCGCAGGCTGATGGTCAGACAGAAGTTGTCAATCGTACCATGATTGATATTATTCGCTGTCTCTGTAGCGACATGCCCAAGCAATGGGATCGCTATATCGCTCCTGCTGAGTTCGCCTTCAACAACACGGTCAATCGATCGACTGGTAAGTCTCCTTTTGAAGTTATCTACGGGTGGACTCCACAACATACTCTTGATTTGGTTCTCCTGCCAAAGATCCCGGTTATAATGTCGCGGCCGAAAATCTCGCGACGAAAATTATGAAAGTTCAAGCTGATGTGGCACAACAACTTGCTGCTTTAAATTCGACATACAAAGATGATGCTGACAAACAGCGTCATTTCAAGATTTTTGCAGAAGGCGGTGACATGATGGTATTCCTACGCAAGGAGCGATTTCCTGTGGGCACTTATAACAAGCTGAAGCATAAGAAGATTGGTCCCTGCCCCATTCTGAAAAAGATTAATGACAATGCCTATGTTGTTGATCTCCCTGCAGATTTGAATATATCTCCAACCTTCAATGTGGCAGACCTGTTCGATTATCGTCCTCCCGACATTCTGCTTTATGCTTATGCTAACTCAAGGACAAGTCCTTCTGAAGAGGAAGGGAATGATGTAGAATAACTGACATGTGATTATCTCGTCAAATTAGATCGTCAAAAGCTAGCGCGATTTCATCGGTAATTTCAGATCTTGGGTTAAACAATCTCGGATCGCGCTCAAAATTGGTCGGTTGAAGCGAAACGGCTGTCTGATTCAAAATCACCGCTTTGCTGTGAGATACGATGGATTTTGGCATTCCAAAGTCGTTTAGATTACTTTTTAAGCAGTTTTTTAATTTATGAAATTTTAAATATTCTGATTATCTGTAATATTTGATTCGAATTCCATTAGAATAAGTTAGATACGATTTAGATTATGTTATCTATAATTATTCTGATGCCTAAACTATCTCTATATATAGGACGTCCACATTTGTAATTGACATTATCATTCTATCATTCAATCAAAATTCGAGTATTCTTTGGAATTGTTTTCCAAGTTTGCTTCTCTCTGCGTCAGAAATCATCGACGGCCGAAATACGGCCAGAGAGACCAAAATGAAAAAAGGTTAGAACCAATAGCAGATGAAAAATGTGCACATTTCCTCCTCCTTTACGGTGCTTAAGATACTACAATCCGTCATTCGTCGAGGGATTATTTGGGTATCATTTAGCATCTGAATTAAAGGTTGAGATTATTCTGAATTAGTTTCGGCGGATTGTACCTTCAATACTTCCTCCTGAAAGAGATCTACTAGACATGAAACTCCAATGGTACTTATATAAAAAAGGAGTCCGCAGCTCGCAAGGTCATGCTCTAGTGAACCCAGAGATTAGTTGAATTCTACATCCTTTTTAATACTTGGAAGGCCAACAAATGCTAAAAGTAAAATAGTATGGCAAGCCTAGGAATTGCCAGCACATTCTGATCAGTGTTCACACTCTCAAAAGCAATTCAATTTCTTAAGCAAAGTCAAAATAGTATGTGAGATCACAACAAAACAAATTAGATTTGCAGAAAGATCGAATTACAAACACATGAGCACGTCTCATTGCCCTGTCAAAAGCATAGACAACCACTGATCATTGGAGGTCGCGATCTTGAAGTGAGCATGGAAGAATCTCTTGACCTGCGATTGTTGATAGATGAAGTCATCACGAAGAAACATAAGTCAAAGGAAAATCACTGGGGTTAAGATAGCAGGTGTCGAAGTTGAAGTTAGTATCTACCTCTTTGAAAGAAGACAACAAGAAAAATTCCCTCAACGCTCTTTCTTCTGATTCCAATAATACTATGTGACTCGGTAGTGACCAATCATTTGCAAGCTCTTCAGTAAACCCCACAGGATCCATCATAAAACGGTCCGACTCATCCCTCTCTTCACTGTCCAGCAAAATCAAATGCAAATCCATGACTTATACGTTGGTTTTATACTGGAAACCATGAAAGATTACCTTGGTGAGTAGTCCAAGAAACTCAAGGTCAGGTCCCGATGAGGGGTTGAATAGTAAGGTGTGGCATTGCAGGGCATAAGGAAAAGGATACCTTGGTGAGCAGTCCAAGAAAAGGTCAAATGAAACCAGATGTATGCCATTTTTTCATCAAAGGCAGAAAAAATCTGGAGTACCTGATGAAATAAGCTCATGTGCAAGGCCATAGGGATGTTAGTTGCAACCCATCGAATTCTTGAGGGGCATTTCATGTGACGATTCACAGCTTCTGCTGTCTTGTTATCAGAACTGTAGTGTGTCGACCGGCTAAGGAGAGTGGCAAAAAAAGTAAAGAGCATCACTGTGAATCCCTGAGTAAAGTACCAGTGCCACTGGTGTGTTCCATAGTAGTCGCCTCCAGAAGAAAGAAAATCGAACATGAGAAAGTTCAAAGGCACTAAAACCCATGAGCCATACATTAGCCGGTAGAGTAAAGTTGCCAGTCCAAGCACCATCGCCCTGTACAATATATTAGAAACACATAAATCCATCGCACAAAATGCATCCACGGTTGCATGCCATCACATTGCCACAAGTACCAAAATAGATAGATGCATGATTACTCACCCAACAGGAAGAACCTCCAAAAAAAATGAATCTCATCCTATCGCGGGCTGAAAAGAGCTCTAGAAGGCCAACGTACATCCATATAATGGCACTTGTTGGTCGAATTACACAGGCAAATGCTGCCACTACCAAGCGCCATATCCTTGTCGATGAGGCATCACTATTGGATGAAACTCTCACACGCGGGCAGTAATACAGCTCCATTATTGTAAGGACAGTTTCCCAACTATTTGACAATGTCCGTGTAATGCAGAAGAGCATCAACTAGTTTGTCAACTCTGAAGATAACTGACAGAAAGCAAAGGACAATATTATTAAACTTCAAGCTGAAAATTTTGCAAATCAACAAATTTGGTCCGAATGGGATAATAGTGATGCTGCCAAGTGTAATTGCAAAAGGATACTGCCCATCTAGCGACCCGATTGCCAAAAAGAAGGCCAGAGAAGTTATACCAGTAGAGATCACAACTGCAGAAATATTGACTGGAGCAGCCTTGGAGCCCTCATCTGCAAAGCGAGAAAAGCAGCTTTGCATATTATAAAGACAGTAACAGTACTGATCCCTTTGTAATTCATCAGATTTATTGTTGCAAAAGTTTTAATTCCAGTATTACCATGAACCAAGGTTTATGAGGACCAACTGGGGTGGACCAAGGAAACAAATACTGTAATCCACACTGTCTTCTTCACGGGATGACGATGGTGACTGCGCGCCAGAATCCGGACATCAACCAAGTGTGTGGGTTCCACGTACAAAATGTCGGAAGCCACTCTGAAAAAATATTCGTACGCTGGTGATGGGAGAGTAACCGAATGGTGGGTTCATCATATATATATCGTGATTCACTTTCACTTGGCGCTTTACTCTGTTTCTTTCCCGCGGAAACCCTTTGAACGCCCGCTTTTCCCTGCCTTTACTCATGGCAGGTCTAGCCATGGCAGTCCAGGAAGAAGATCATCCGTACATTCGTCATTTGCCCGACGAGCCTTGGGATTGGGAAGAAATATCTCTCAATCTTCTTCTCCATTCCCAACTCCATCAAGGCTCGTACAATCTTTTATTTTCTCCCTCTCACTCTGATATTGATTTCGCAACACTTTTCTTGTTTCTCGTGTTTGCCGAGTTGGGGAATGAGAGGTCGCCATGGGGAAGAAAGAAGCACAGGCTACGCTGGTTGGGGAAGCCGATAGCGATTCCCCAAGTGATTCTCAAGCTTCAGGACCCCAAACTCAGAGAATCTGCTCTCCACTCGCTTAGTTCTTTCCCTTTTCCAGGTCTTCTCTTGTTCAATTCAAAGCTTCAATCCTCTCATTATTCTGTTTACTGAAAGTTTTACAACAGAAGAGGGAAGAGGACCCAGAGAATTATTACGGAGCGGGGTTTCTTTTGTTGCATTCTTGCGGTAGAATGGCCATCTTGATACAGGCCGTTGCTCCAGTTTACTTTTTACTGTCACATTAACAATTGTATCTCTGATGTTGCGGGATTTGAAGCTGAATCTTTGTAGGAGACCACTCGGCGTAGATTTAGAGTATGACGAGTTCATATTGTGATCCTTGTGATTAGTGTCACCGTTCTTCTTAGGGGCTCCACGAAAGAGGGAAGTCTCGACTTTTAACTCAGCTTGCTTTGTTCTCTGGGGTTACTTAGTCAGTGGTCTGCAAAGGGGTTTCCACATTGGTTGAGAATTTACTTGTGCTTCAAGATCGAGTGGGTGGGCAGTTTTCTCTTTAATATCTTTGAAGTTCCTGGGAGTGAAAAAGTTGACAAGTTTTTACTTTGCTCTATTAGCATGTAAATTGGGGAGAAGGAAAGGACTCTGATAATTTTAACATGCAGGCTTTGTAAAATCTGCTTTGGCAGAATGAGCAGAAAATCTAGCGTTTTCATTGTGTGGCACGGAGAAAGATTCTTCCCTATTTTCATCCATACTGCCGGTGCCGGTGCTGTTTAGGGAAATGGTGGATCAATGGGTTGTGGTTGGTCATATGATGCAGGAGTTGCTCTTGATCTACAGGATGATGGCTGATGGAAGTATAAATGAGAAAGCACGCATGCGCCTTATCAATGTCATTATTCTATTCCAGTTAATCTGAAAGCAACTCAAAAAGAAGCATGTCGAGTTCTGTCTAATGCATTCTCACTATTGTTGTTGTTGTCCATAGTCTTAGTTAACTAATTGTTTCATTGCAGCGCATTGCAGCTATTAAAGAAACTCGGCAACTGCTCATGAACTGTAGGCTTCGGAAACTTTCATCAGTGTCTGAAATTGCTTAATCACACTCTAGAATTTATCTTAACAAGAACGTTCTCATTTCCTTTCTTTTGTTAGTTCAGCCTGCATTGTTAACGTCTTGGTGCCCTTAGTACTTTTTGTATTCACTCTGGAGCTGTATGACAATGTGAGAGCTCTTACCTTGTCAGTTTTTTGGTATTTTATGCCAGGTACGCTCTGTTCTCCGGGCAGTGAATCATCAGAACTTCCTCTGATCTCGGACAAAATTTAACTTTTTCTTCCGTGTTACTATCTTTCTTTAAGGCAAGAGAACGTGTTGCTGTCCAATGGGCTATTGAAAAATGAGGTGGTCGAAGTATGCTTGTGAGAAGCATGGACACTGGAAACCAACTCACAAAAGTGGTGAGAATTGCCCTTTGTGTTCTCTAATATCTTAGCGGCCCTTTCACCTGTTGTCCATCTATTTAAGACTGGGCAAAGTCGGTGCGATTCTCAAATACTGTTCTTTCTTTATCAGATTGGACTGCACATTGTTGAATCCATACTTCGTTGACTTTGGAATATCCTACATATTCAGTCCTACAACAGATTATCTGTTGAATAGACTGATGAGGACATGGGATAATTTGGTATGCCTTTAATCAGCCATTGTTGCCATTATAATGTGACATTATGTTGCGCAAATCTTAGAAATTCAACCTTCGAACTTTGTCTTTGTTTTAGGTAAATTAGATAGCTGTTGGGCACGACTTCTCTCCTGGAATCCTCTTTCATACCATCTGGTGCTACACTCTCTTATGTCATGATGAAAGGTAATTTACCTCATGTCCCTTTTGACTGTGAAGCTGAAAGGTACTAAGCGAGCATTTCCTCTTCTGTATGCACATCCAGTGGATATTTGTGTGACTCTTACGATTTATTGATGTATGCGTGGTGCAGTGCATTCCTCAAACTGCTTGCGACCTAGTAGATGCTTTTGAATCTTCTGGTGCTTAAACGGAAAAAAATGAATATAGGGCTGCAAAGACCTAGCACGAGTTTTTCAGGCAAATATTTTACTGTTCTCTATTTCTGTGGTGACTCCTAATTCTTAAGTTGAGACCTGGCATTCATGTCTAGCTGGGGACATAATCTTGTGAAGCAGTCACTCCTTGAGTCCTTCATCAATGGCACTTTTCATGAAAGCCTGAAGGTATTTGCTGATAATTTAGTATCAGATTAGACTTTTTAAGAAGGATATGCAAATCTTGCGTTCATAATTTGTAGATATATATTGCAGGAGTTTCTGGTTTATTCGCAGATTGCTTTCACAGCTACTACTGATTGCTTGCATAAATGAGTCATGAGCATCTTCTTCAATTCACGAGGTTTCATCATTCTGAAAAGAAGCAGGGCAAATGGTGTCAAGTGTTTCCTGGAACTGCTGCATCCAGGGGATCAGATGTTATATTGCATAATGTAGAAAACCAGTTCCTAAGATTGCTACTCCGAAGAGAGAAGTTACACAAGATCCTCTACAAATTGCATTTTTGCTTGAAATTCTTCGTGCGATCTTCGAATCCTCAAAAAGTCTCCAACTTTTATTTTCTACTTTCCTTGTTCTGCCGTCCATGATCACATCTTGTATAAGATGACTTAGCAGGTTTGGCAGATTTTTTTTTTCTTCTTTTCTTTTGCATCTGATGTTTAGATTAGGGAACAACTTCCTGGTCCCTGGACTATTAATCCAGCCATTAAGTCAATTTTTATTGACCTGTAATGCGGAAGACAACGGGTAAAACTAATTAGGACATGAACTGATGATGGATGCAAATTGTATTAAAAAGTGCAAATGATCGACTGTTCGAACTGTCAAAGTTCCTTTGGCGTCTCGAGTTTGCGATGATGATAAGCATCGTCATCAATCAAACCCGGCAAAACCAGGGCCTTCTGACCTCGGGGAAAGGGCTTCTTGGGCCAACAGGACACACCTATGCCACACTAGCTTAGTCCTGGGCAAAGCGACGGTGGCGTTCTCGCTGAACGCGGGCAAGGATATGATGAAGCTCGCCATCGCGTCGTGGCAATCCCTTCCCATCAACACGAGCTTCTCACAGCATTCAGGCGTGAGCTGGTTCTGCGCCAAGAATATGTTGCCAAAGATGACCTCCCCGCACTTCTCGGTCAGCTTGCCAGCGCATTTGGCCAGGTAAGCTTGCGCCTCTGCCGCCTTGGGACCTCGCACGAGCAGGTCCTCGGAATCCGCCTGCGCGACGGACAGCGTGGCGGCAACGAGCAAGAAAGCGAGGAAGCTGAAGTTGCCTGATCTTGCCATGGTCGAGGAGAGGGAAGGGAACAAAAAAGTGGAAGGTGATGAGATAGAACGGTGCGAGGCGGGTCCCATCTTATAGAAAGATTCGGGAGGTGGGTTCAGAGGAAGGAAGAAGCATTCACTCTTTAGAACTCAGAAACTGACTCAATTATGTCGATTGCGTAACCTCTCCATTAATGGGCTGGCTTCAGTTACGAAGCGGGACTTAAAGGGTTCGTTGCTAACAGACCTTGGAATCAGAATGCAGTGGTGATGGGAGTACCATCTTATGGGCTCAAGATGGAGAAGCTCCATCACTCTTCTCAAGCGAGAGACAAAAATGGCGAATCGGCGATGGCAGACTCTACAGCTGGAGGAGGAGACAGGAGAGGAAGAGGACGACGCCGACAAATGAAAAAGAGAAGGAAAGAGGTGGGGGTGGGGCCCTGCGCCCCTCATCAAAGCCGTCTATCACCCCCGGTCGGCCCCACTGTCCCTATCATCTTCCCAATTTCCTAAAATGAATTTTGCCGTTCAATCTTTCTTCCTTCATTTCTCTTACATGTCAAAACCAATAATCAACAGGGATGAACGAAATGGATCCCGAGATTCCCTGAAGAAATTTAAGCTACCATTGTCATTCCCTTGAATTTAGCAACTGAGGAATTGGATTGGATTGGATTGGATTGGATTGCTGCTTAGAGTCAAAGCCTTTGAATTTTCTTTACAGAATAGAAACAACAAGAGAGGGAACTAATAATCACAAATCTGCCTCCCCCAAATCCCACAAATTTGTATAATCAAAGAGCTTCAAAGCAAGAAAGGGAAATAGGAGGAGAGAATCGTTCAATGCACAGACTTGCCGTGGTTGTAGCCGTAATACGACAAGTACCACTTCACGAATCTCTTCAGCCCGGTTCGCAGATCCGTCGTCGGCTTGTACCCGATCTCCAGACGCGCCGAGCTTATGTTCGCGTGCGTGAACGGGACGTCGCCGTTCCCGGGCATCTCCACCTCCCGCCGCCGGGCCTTCACTCCCAGGTGCCTCTCCAGCATGCTCACCATCTCCGGCACCGTCACCGGCGACGTGTTCCCCAGGTTGAACACCCGGAACTGAGCCGGCCCGCGCTTCTTCCCGCCCGACCCGGTGCTCTTGCCCGCCTTGTCCAGCGACGCCAAGCACCCCTTCACAATGTCGTCGATGTACGTGAAGTCCCGGGCCAAGTTCGCCCGGTCCTTGCCCCGGTATATCGTGACCGGCTTGCCTTGGAGTATGTTCCGGGTGAACGAGAAATACGCCATGTCTGGGCGGCCCCACGGGCCGTACACCGTGAAGAACCGCAGACCGGTGATTGATAGGCCGTAGATGTGGTTGTAAGCGTGGGTGATTTCCTCGCCGGCCTTCTTGGTGGCGGCGTAGAGGCTGGCCGGCCGGTCGGTCCGGTCCGACTCGGAGAACGGCGACTTGTCGTTGAGGCCGTAGACGGAGCTCGACGAGGCCCAGACGAAAGCCGGCTGGGGGTTTGCCGACTTGCAGGCCTCGAGGAGGCTGACGAGGCCGGCGACGTTGGAGTGTACGTACGAGTGCGGGTTCTCGATGGCGTACCTGACGCCGGCCTGAGCCGCGAGGTGCATCACGTGCGTGAAGGCCACGACGTCGAAGAGCTTGGCCAGGAGGTGCGCGTCGTTGACGTCGCCGTCGATGACGAAGACCTTCTGGACGCGTAGCAGCGACGCGCGGGATCTCTTGAGGGAGGGATCGTAGTAGGGGTTGAAGTTGTCGAGGCCGACGACGCCGTCGCCGCGCTTCTTGAGGGCGAGGGAGACGTGGGTGCCGACGAAGCCGGCGGCGCCGGTGACGAGGACGGAGAGGCCGGCGGGGCGGCGGGGGAGGGCGGAGACGCGGACCTGCTTCTCCCACTGGATGCCGCCCCAGGAGGCGGCGAGGAGGGGGTGGCCGGAGGAGACGAGACTCTGGAAGCTGAGGTAGGAGGCGGTGAGGGCGATGAGGAAGAGGGCCCAGAGGAAGGTGGTGCTGGTGGAGGCGAAGCAACGGCGGAGGTGGCGATGGTGGCGGTGGAGGTGGTGGTCGGTCTTGAACTTAACCGTCGTGGACGGGAAGAGGTCCTCCTCCTCGGCCACCAAAGGGGGCATCGCTTCGCTTCTGGTTCTTGATCTTGATCTTGATCGATTTCTCTCAACTCTCTCTCTCTCTCTCTCTCTCTCTCTCTCTCTCCTCAACTTTTATGTTCATAATCAGCAGCTGCTGATGCACGGCAAAGAGTCCAAGAGGAGATTATAAAAAGAATGGCCACCCATAAACAAGGAAAGGCGAGAAATTTCCACGCGTGAAACGCCTTCTAGATATACTAAATATAATCTGTACAAAAACAGTTGCATTATTTGATTTGATTGGGCCTCTTGTGAAATTATTAAAACTATAGTATCTAAAATTTAATATCAACAGCAACTACAAAATCACGGTGCTTGTTAACCCAGACAGTTGGCAGCGACCTGGTTTATAAGCACTGTGCCAAACACAGCGACATAAAGAGCCGAAACTTCGATTACTTACTTTGGGCGCGAGTTGCTACAATTCAAGCCTATCTGCTGACGCCCTCTCGTCTCAAGATAACGTGGAGTCTATCTTCTCTGACTTCATCTCTTGAGTCAAAGGAATTAGTTTTTGTTCTCTTTCTCTTCGAGAAATATCCTCGAATTTTACGTGGCAAATTTTAGCCGAACCAAAAAAATATATAGCGGCTTTGCTAATACATTCCTGCCACGTTAAGATGGTGTCCATTTCAGAGTTTTCTCTGATTATTTCTCTAACATAAGTCGTGGGCCATGTTACTTTCCTTTTGTCCCTTATAAAAAAAAAAAAAAAAAAGCGCGTTCCCTTGACGTGGACATTTTGCTTTGTTGAAGCGGCTTTGAGAAAAAGTCAAAAGGACTGGAAATGGATCTCCTAACTAGAAAAACTAACACCAAGCATTAATAATTAGTGGAAGGATTCTTCACATGAATTGTCAAAACTCATGTTGTCGTCCCCACCTTGGAATGTTGTCAAGGTCATGGAACATGGGGCGCCGCCATTATGGAAATCACCGTATGATAGCTCACCCTTATTCTTAGACCTTGGCAACAAAAAAAAAAAAAAAAACCAATGAGAAAAATCAAACTAAAAGGATTCTTCCTTTCAAATGTCAAAAAAAAAGAATGGATTGATGAAATAGAGACGCTAGTATCATAAATGCGAGATTCAAATCTCGCGCTTTGCAAAAAGTAACCTGCACGAAATATTTATTAGAAAATGAATAGAAATGTGTTTGGTATAACCCTAAAAACTTATGTTCCTAATTTTTTATTCAATTATAAAAATGACAATACAGACTTAACAATTCATGCTTGCATAAAATTGGACTTTTGTAAGGACTTGTTAAGATATTCTAAGATGGCCTCAAAAAATCTAATGATACAAGTGGACTTTGGTAAAGACTTAATTGATCCAGATATTCTAAGATGGCCTTAGAAAATTCAAGGATAATACTTGACTTTTGTAAGGACTTAACTAATTAAGATATGCTAATATGGACTTAGAAAATCCAATGTAATAGTTAACAAGGGTGTCAAAATCGCCATAACCGACCCTCTCCGGCCCAGAATTATTATTGAAACTAAGAAGCGATTAGACATGTGGGAATTGAGTGGTGCTCCTAGCTCAATTAATTAATTAATTAGCAATAAAATGGGAAATTAATTAAGTTTTCATCTAACGATGCACCTTTTTCTGCCGGCTTGTAGATGCTGAAATCTTTCGCTCAGATTTGCTGCCTGCTTTGGAGCATATGTTATCTCCGCATGAAGATCTGGTCGGGCTCACTCTTTTTGTTGTGGTGTGGTGTATTGTATTGTATTGTATTGTATATACATACATATAGCATAATAAAATATATTGATTCATTCACCACGCTTGATGGTTTTCTCTTGTAAGAGAATATAAGAGAGAAGACAGAAAAATTGGATAATATGTGGCGTTCTTTAGGCATATAATCATCTTTGTATACATAATTATTGCCCTCAAGATACAAGGAAGCCTACTAACTTTTGTCTCTATGAACACTTCATCTTTAAAAAAAAAACTTTCCAATTTGAGGATTGTTCCAAATACTTTGACAAAACAAACTTAATTAAAATTTCTTTTATATGCTCGGTGTTCTACGTTTGAATAAATTACAAACTAGGTATGCAGCCCAGCTTCTAAAGGGATTAGGGGTGACGACACTGGGGTTTGACTCTCGCGCTCTGAAAACCCGTCCTATAATTGAGAGATCTATATGATTAGCAAAATATGCAAATTCATCTATACTTTAATATGAGTTGGATGATTGTACTAATTTATTGAATTTTCTAATTGTTGTCTTGTCCTTTATTTATATAAACAAAGAACATTGTATTTTATTCCTCATAATATTTTTTCTGGATTTGAAGTGAAATGAAAATTTCCTTCTGATAAAAAAGATTTATTAGAATTCTCGTTTGAGTGTTAATGAGGTTTTTTCCCGAATTATAATCCATGTTGAAGATAATAATCGATTTGAAATCATTATACTTGATTAGATTATTATTTCTCATTACTGGACCAGGATTATTACAGTTTACGAGTGAGAAAAATGGCGTAGTAAAATAGCAAAGTATAGCTAATTGTCATGCGTATTTCATAAAATGGCTACAAGCAAAAGTACAGCATGTGCGGGGTAAGAACAGTACAGGTGTCACAACTTTTGTATGGAGATCACTTGAGTGCCATAATTTTTTTTCGCTCACTTAATTGCCATAACTTTTCAAGATTGATCACTTGAGTAACAATTCCGATGAAAATCGATCACTTGAGTACTAATTCTGGCAAATTATCCTACGTGGACTTTTTTATTTTTATTTTTTAATGACACGTACATTTTTTAAAAAAAATTAATGATTTCTAGGAATTTTTTCTTTTTTTATTTGTTTTGACATGTTTCTTTTTCTGGATTTTTTTTCTTCTTTTTTACTTTGATATTTTTGAAACATTTCTATCAATGGCTGGCGAGGGACCTCGACGACACTTGCGGCCACAATCGACCGGCTTTCCCTAGGATGACGAGGCGCGATGGCCTTGAACAACGGTCGTCGCAGCCTCGCCGTCCAAGGGTGAGGGCGTGATTGCCCTCGCTAGATCTGGGCAAGGGCCCTCGCGTCCCACCTGTCACGAGCGATCTCCGAAGCTGTTTTAGTGAAAATCGAAGGTCGATCCTCTCCTTTGGTGTCGGTTTCGCGAATTAGGGTTCCTTTGTGGCTGGTTGTAGCAGAAATCGAAAGTCGAGACATTCAGCGATTTCCGAAGCTGTTGCGAAAATCTATTTAGGGTTTTTGCTTGAATTTGGTTTTTGTTCCGCGGATATGGATGTAGGAGGAGGTGGGTTTGGATTGGTTTCAAGAATTGGAAATCGAGGAGCACGCAAAAGCTCTATCACCTGTAGACCACAAAACAACAAAGGTTCTACTAGTTTTAAATATTGTGGTTATTTTTACCGAGGTAGGGCAAGCCAACCAGCCCTGGGGCCAGCCGGTGATTGCCCATTGGGCGCGATGGCCCTCGCCTGATCTGGCGAGGACATTTACGCCCTCGCATGAGGCAGTCGAGGCCATGATAGCCATCGTAGCCTCGCCGGGGCAAGGCGAGCATGCCCTTGCGTTGGCCGGCCGCTCGCTGGCAAGGCAAAAATCATGAAAGAAAAAAAGAAGATTTTTTTAAAAAAATAAATAATTATGAAAAATTACACCTGTATATTAAATATATTCGAAAATATAGATTGCCGGTGCCACGTAACCTTTTCTGATCACTACCTCAGCTTTTCTGGCCGCCACATAAGCAATAACACTTAAGTGATCCCTTTTGCTTTGATTTGGTAGTCGGGTGATCGAAAAAAATATTATGGCACTCAAGTGATCTCCATATAAAATTTGTGGCACTTGTACTGTTCTTGTCCCCAATCTGTGCTATCTCTTGAGTCACATTTTTAGCTAGCCTAAAAGCTAACTTCTTCAACGATCGGCGTCGACGGTCGCCGATCGCCGCTGAAAATAGAGCCAAGAAAGAGAAATTTTGTGCTATTATTATACGAACTTTTGTTCCAGAAATAGAAAATCTAAAATGTTATCAAACACGTTTTTTAGTTAAGAAACTCGTCCATGGAATAGAAATGAAAAAATCTATTTCTTGCTAGAAATAGGGTCAGGAAATAGAATGATAATCATGCACGCTCTTAGTGAATTCACTTGAAGTTGTTCATCTGCCTCAAATATTTTTCTGTCCCTGTTTAATTTGTAATCTGCATTTTAGTTCACGTAAGTTCTTGTGTTGCTGGTGAATTTGTTCCTGGCAGTTGGATATTAGTATCTCTTGGTTATCTTTCGCTTGGCTCCAATTAGTCTTCTGCCTAAGATATAAGCAGAAATCTTATTTAACTGGACCAATTTAAAAAGTACTAAACCTATTGCAATCAGTTCAACTGCTATTAGAGAGGGCATCAATGGATAATGATGGTTGTTAATATTCTTTCAATCAAAGCAAGATGGAGACACTAAGATCAAAACCCTAGAAACATGTTCAGAAGACTTGAAATATATCAAGTGATTAACCACCACCGACGCACTCAGCGCATTACTTATTTATTAATAGGTACAATCATGCTATTACATTTTTCGGTTTGTGATCGAGATGATACTATAACAAGACACCACCTGCTTATTTTCCCTGCCCTTGGTAGCCTCCTGATCCGGACCCGGCCCGAGACACCGCGTAGGAACCAGCGTATGATCCAGCTTCAGACCCTGCACCAGATCCTGATCCTGACCCTGCCCGAGACCCCGCATGAGACCCAGCATATGAACCGGCTTCAGATCCAGCTCCAGACGACCCGGACCCAGAGCCCGACCCCGAACCTGATGCAGACCCTAACCCTGATCCAGAACCAGAACCTGAACCTGACCCGGCGCCCGCTCCCGAGCCGCTTCCACCGCCCCCTAGCCCAATGCCTATCCCGACACCAACACCAGCACCAATCCCCAAGTTTCCAAGCCCAAGGTCGAGGCCAAGATCCTTCCTCGCCACCCTACTCTCGGACAACATGAAAAGAGTGGGAACAAGCAACACCCCGAGAGGTAAACCCTTGAAACCAGCCATTGGAAACACCCAAGTGAGACAATTTCCCTGGGAATACTAATGGGACTCTTACTATGTTTTCGTACCAATTGCTCAAGTTGTGTTGTGAGAGGTCACTGCTACATATAGCAACAGAAAGAGAAGTTGGTAATGGTATGACTGGTGGAGCACTTAAAAGTGAGAGTCCGCGTGTAGAGAGCAGCAATGAAGAAAGTGGAGAGCGCATGCGGATTGCTTCACCTTCCTTTTTTTTTTTTTTTGGTTGGTGATGCTGGCCAAGCTATGTGGCCATGAAGGCCTTGTATTTGATGGACATATGCCAGTCATATATTATATTATGTGGTCATAAGTTTTGGATTTGGATGGTCCGTGCAACTGACCCATTTGCTCCCCCACAAAGCATAGTGGAAGTATGATACATAAGCTCGCAATAAGTTTGTCCAAGCAATTGATAAATGCATAATGCATCGACAAGGAGGAGTTGGAGATGCTTTTAAAATGTATCTAAATACTTTTGGTATGTCAACGCTTAGAATAAGAGATGGCAAAAGAGTTAATTGCAGAATTGCCTCTTTGAATCTAGGAGGACCTTTTTTTCCCAAGCTTATTATTGTTTGTTGAGAAATTTGTCCAATTAGTCCTAAATTTTTTGTGCGGATGCCAATTCAATCCTCGACTTTTCAATTTTACTGTCATTATTGTTATTTTTTGCTAGAAGTCATGAACGTGTCGGTCCAGTCATCGTCGGCCTTTCTACTTGGTGCATCGCCAAGTCAGCAATCTCATGTGAAAATTGGCTAAAAAATGATCACATTGCTATTTTGGCACATCTGTTTATGACAAGATTGATGCAATTGAAAAGTTTAAACTCAAATTGGCATCAATACAGTGGGTAATATTATGAAAATGGGAGGAAAATTACCAAAAAAAAAATATTAAACATATTGCACTTATGCAAGTTTAATCCTAAATCTTTTAGTTATGCCAATTGAGTCCTAAACCTTTTAATGTTTAGCCAATTGAGTCTATCCAAGCAATTTTGATTGAAAAATGCTGACATCAACGCCGACCATTCTACAGTGAATTTGTAATAGTATTTTTTTAACTTCTTATTACCATCTTTTTCTTTTCTTTTCATTATGTACTTTTTTGCTGTCATGGACAAGAGTCGCTAGGCTTTCACCCTGGGTGAGACCAGCCTCAACAAATCTAGACAAGGAGTACTCGCTTGCTGTCGCGGTGGTATAGGGGAGGCTGTGGCAAGGCTGGCCTCACCTGCGACCACATTGGCCTTGCCCAAATTTGGGCAAGGCTGGTAACCTTCGTTGTCCATAATAAATAAATAAGAAAAGAGAAACGAACAAAAGAGAACATAAGGAAAATGAAAAAATATAATAAAAATATAATAAATAAATTTGAAATTCAAAAATAATTAAAAACATTAGAAAATTTTTCATGTTAGCACCAGTCATGCTATGTTGGACACTCGATAACTATGTTTGAAGATTTCCGACCAAAATTGACGAAATAAACTCAATTGGCATAGTTAAAAGATTTAGGACTAAATTGACAAAGTGTAATAATTTTAGTGTTAATACCACGATAAATTCAAAATTGGTGCACATGTGACAAATTTATTCCGAACTATTTTTTTACCACAACAAACCCTAAATAGTACACTTATAATAAATTTATCCAAAATTAATTTTTAGACTACCAAACATTCTAAATTGGTACATTTTTTATAGATTCATCCTCTGTTAGTTTTCATTCGATTGGGTTAGTAAAAAAAATCCAAATTGATATACGTATAACAAACAAACGGTAAAAATCTTAAAATAGTACACATGTCAACTGTCGCGTGTCATCTAACTCAAAAATTGATGATAAAATCTAATTGACATTGACGGAGTATAAATTTGTCATAGTCATACCGGTTTGTGATTTTTAGTGGTCAAAAAATTAATTTGGGATAAATTTATCACAGGCGCACCAATTTATGATTTTTTATGGTTAAAAAAATAGTTTGGGCAAAATTGCCACATATGTACCAATCTAAAAATTTTCGTGATATTAAATTATATATTTATGTCTTTTTTGGTAATATTTTCTGAAAATAGTTTGAAAGTTACACGTAAATATTTCGCAAATAAAAACATCAACATATTTCATAAACAATTATTTTTATGGTCCATGCATCGTTTGATCATAACGTGAGAAAAAGTACTTTGAAAATGCCCTTGGAGCCTTCGCTGCCAAAATCTTTTTATATAAAGAGGAAATAGGTCACACAGTGTTGCTTGGAGTTCTTAAAGTTAAGAGGATTTTAGGTGCTTCGGAAGTACCATGACTGAGATTAGTATGTCCTCTAATCATGCGATTCCAAGTATTGCTGAAATACTTTTCAATGGAGAAAAATAAGTGGATGAGCAATAGAAAGATTGCTCCCCAAAGCAATGACTAATTTTATCCCCAAAATTAAGGCACTAAACTTGAACTTAACTAGTAACTTGACCTACTAATACAAATCGAACCTTCAATTAAGTTGTGTTTGCTTCAGAGAAAATTTTGTTATAAACGGAAATGTTTTGGAAATCCTTTTTCAAGAAGATATTTTCCCCTTTTTAGATTAGGAAATTTATTTTTCTAACTTTAAGCATCCATATTTCTTTTTATTATGAATAATTTTTTCGTTGACTAATTATTTTCAATAAATGAGGCATGTGAAATGTCAAAAAACTTATAAGAGAAAGTTTTTTTTTTCACTCGGTGTTTTTGAAGGAAAACCATCTTTAAGAAATTATTTTTCGACTTTTTTGGTGTTTGAAGGACAGAAAGCTAATTGATATACAGATAATATTCTTCATGGATAGAAAATAATAAGCTAAAATTATGGAAAAGCGAATTTCCTATCTAGAAAGAAGAAGATTACTCTCCCCAATCACTAAACAAATAAAAAAATTTGACTTTTTTTTTAAAGATTTCCGTAGAAAATATTTTTCTTTATCATAAAATTTTTCTTGAAACAAATTCACCCTTGTTCGTAGTGAAATTCATTAAGGAGAGTATGTATACAAATCTTGTTCATACACATAACATAAAATAAGTGTATTGCCAATTAAGAATGTAAAATTCTATCCATCATCAAACAAATGGCTCGCATCAATCCTTTCAACAATTATATGTATTTCCTTATAGAACAAACAGAATCACCATAGTATAGCAAACAAATAATATGTATATGTAGTATACACACACACACACACAAAACCATATTGATTTCCTTATACAATCGCCATATTACAAAAACAAATACACACACTCTTACACTAGTGTCCCACTTTTGGCATATGCATTGACAACAAAATTCATGGTACATGATAAAGAGGTTATATATTTGGAAAAATGACCCAGTAGCCTATGAACTTTGATTCAATATGTAATATTATCCTTATACTTTTAGTTTGTTCAATATGGTCCATGAATTTCGATTTAATGTGTAATATCGTCTCTAAACCTTCAATTTACTCAGCCTAGTCATTGAACTTTTAAACATTTAGATATAATGTGAGAATTACATTGAACACTTGTCAATAATTATCATATTGAATAAGTTAAAAGTTCAGGACGACACTACATATTCGGCCAAAATTTAGTGACAACATCCCATAAAGTAAATGTTCATGGACAACACTGTACGTTGGATCGAAATTTATAAATCGCTTATGCTATTATTCTTGTATTTTTCATACAAGAATGCGACAAAAAAAACTTTACAATTTTTTTTACGTACATCCATCATCGTATCATCCAATCCTATTTGACCCTCAAGTCGAGTGTACACTGTATGTACAGTTCAAAATAATTATTATTTTTTTATAATGCAGTACAAAATAAATTGCCCTTCCATTTTGATGAGTGTCTTACTACCCCCATGTCTTTCTTGGGCTCGTAAGGCCTTTGTTTCATGGTAATGCGAAACTGAGCCCGTTGTTTCAAGCCGTCGCCCTTCAGATGCGGAGTCTCCCCGACAGAAAGAGAACCATCCTCCCGGCGTCAGCATCTGTGCGAAACTCTCGAGCTTTCGCTCATGGCGGAGGTAAGATCTCTCACGCTCTCTCTGTATGCTTGACTTGTGTGTTCGTACTTTTACCTGCTTGTTTTCGACGCAAGTATGGCTGTAATATCAGCTGAGAGGAAAAATGAGAAAGAAACAGAGAAGGGATAATCGTAAAGCTCCGATCTTGATTGAAAATTGGCATAGATCGAATAGGATACAACAATGGCAACGAAAGCTTCGGTTTTCTTTTTCTTCTTTTTTTCAATTATCTTACTGCCTTTTTAACTTGATCGGTAGGGCGACGCTTAGGTGTAACTTGAATTTCATGGATAAAGTTTTTGGCTTTTTAAGAATTAAGTGATTTGGCTTATTGAGAATTTTCTCTGTGGATTGCATTGGGTTGAAATTCCCAGGTTGAAGATTGACAGGATCGATGAGTACTAACTTCTGATGGGTTTATGTTGAATAAGAGTACTGGTTTTCGTATGATTTTCAACTTGGCTTCATCATGGATGTTCCATATTGCAAAAGGAACATTTGGTGGAAACCCTTTTACCTCCTTGTTTTCATCATGTCATAGCACATTCTTGGATCTAAAACACCGAATCTTTTATGAGGCCGGATACTTAAGCTTGTTTCTGATTGTGGTCTTTTTCTAGATTTGTGAGAATGCAAATGCAAGGCAAACGCTTTAGCAATGAATATGCTTCTGTTGCTTTATCATTGCGAAAAATTCCTCTGCTTGCCACTACTGTGAGCATTCAAATATTATACTATTGTTGTTCATTATGATTGTTGGGATTCTGCTTTTGGCAGAAACATGCTAAATGGTGGTGCTGAATTGATAATAGATCTTGGGTGGCACCTGGTCGATCAATGACCTTCCAGGGCAAGCCTACTAATTTATCCTCCAAGCATTCATCTGTTTGGATTTTTTATGCATGGGCCCTTGAATAGCTGGATAGTTGGCTCAGACAGAGTCTTGAGCTGAGAATATATCCAAGGGAAGAGCATCCACAGGATTTCTTGGCCTTTGGAAGATATTGTAGCTATTTGGTGGCCTTTTTCTTATTTGGCTTCCATGCTGCAGACTCTTTAAGTAATTCTAGTAGGTTGCTATGCAACCTTTATCTACTAAAGATTAGAGGCAATTGATAATGTCCTCGCTCATGTGAATTTGAAGCTTTCTCATTTTATACAGTTCTCTTCAGCGGAGTTCTTTTACTTGCGAATTGTCTTTAACATGATTATGTTTATCCAGGAATTCCTGTGATAGAACCATCAGAACTTTACAGAATGTCTTCAAGGAAACATCTTCGAACAACTGTTGATGGACGATCTAGTCAAGCACCAGGTTTAATGCGGCATGGCCCGTATCCTGGCTTAGTTCCTCTACCTGGTATCAATTGTCCATTAGAACCATTACCTCCTTCCCTCGGCCTTTTGGAAAATAAGACTCTGGCCCAGCGTGCAGAAATTGATCAACTTGCCAGAGAAAATCATAGATTGGCCGCCACCCATGTAGCTTTAAGGCAGGAGCTTGTTGTTGCTCAGCAGGAGGTACAACAGCTTAAGGCACATATCAAAAGCACCCAGACTGAAAGTGACATCCAGGTGAGGGTGTTGCTGGATAAGATTGCAAAATTCGAAGCAGACATAAGAGCAGGGGAGAGTGTAAGAAACGACCTGCTTAAGGCCCACAAAGAGGCACAAAGCTTAGTTGCTGCAAGAAAAGAGCTGATTGTGCAAATTCAACGGGCAAAAGAGGAGTTGAATAAAGCAATGCTTGATGGCGAGAGCTTGCTCCATTTGCACGCTGAACTGGATGGCTTGATGCGAGAACACCAGAGACTACGGTGAGTCATGAGTTTGCATTATTAGGGGATGCTGAAAAAGAAAAAATGTCATGTTAATGATGGACTTCGAATAACAGCTTTTTCGTTATATAAAGAACACAATTTCTGGCTAACAACTACTCATCATTAATGACAAGTATAAAGAGCGGACACTTTCCCTGCAGATCAATTCACCCTCTCTGTTTTATACACGTATTAGTAGTCTAAAATGAGTGAATAAGCTCTTTTGGTCGTTGAAGAAAGGATAAAAAAATCTAAAAATAATTACCTAGCATTGGTCTATGTTCTTTTCCTTGAATTTGCTGTATTACTATCTTATTAAAGGTTGTTCTTTCAGTCATTACTTTCCGTTTGTGTTCTGCACGATGAGAATTTTATCTGAAGTCCTTTCTTAACAGATCAGGTTGGCCAGTATGACTTGTGGATCTTGTCTACATGAGTGTAAATAATAGGACTGGTGTATCCTAGATACAGAGTTTAGAAATTTCTGGATCTTACTGAGTTGTGTTCTCCTTCCATCTGTAGCACTACGTTCGAGTATGAGAAGAGTTTGAACATAGAGAAAGTACGGCAAATGCAAGCGATGGAGCAGAATTTGATTTCAATGGCAAGAGAAGTAGAGAAGTTGCGAGTCGATGTTGTGTATGCTGAGAAGATGACAAATGGTTAGTAGGCTTGCCTTTGTTGAATGAGGTGATCATATGTTTTGATGTTCTTTGAGAATTTCTGTATGCTCCACTAACAAATTTTTTTCGTTAATATATGTCAAAGCACCAAACCCCCAGGGTGGTGTTGGCCTTTCGAACCCATGTCCCTCGAATGTGGCCCGACTGCAAAGTAGCAGCCCCTATGTTGATGGTTCCGAAGCTCGTCATGGCCAAATTGGTCCTCGGTCTGCAGGAGCAAGAGCCATTCCACACAGTGGGAGCAGCGGTGCAGTTTCTGGCGGCGGGGTGGGTGGTGCGACAATTGCTAGCGCAAGTAGTGGTGTTGGCTGGGCGGGCACATATGACCCTTCACTCGCTGGAAGATGAAAAACATGGATATGATATGCCATCAAATGTCTTCTTGTATAGTCTTGGCATGTTGGACATGACGTTTGTATAGTAGTATATTAGATGTTTTGATAGCTCAATCTTTCAGGGTAAACAATCTCATGCCATTGTCCGTATCACTCTCTTTGTCCCGGAGACTTTGGTATATATTTCTGAAATGGATAATGACATAAATGGTCCATGAACTTTGACAAAATGTATAATGGAGTCCATGAACTTTTAATTTGTTCAATCTGGTCCTTGAATTTTAGCCTAATGTTCAATATGATTCATGAATTTTTAGTTTGTTCAATGTGGTCTCTAGACTTTTGCTACATGTTCAATATAGTCCTTGAATTATAGAAAAATGTTCAATGTAGTTGTTTTATTAATTTAAGATCATGAATAATAATGAATATTTTTGTATGATTTAGGAATTAAATTGAACAAGTCAAAAGTTTGGGAATCACATTGCACATTTTACCAAAATTCAAGGATTATATTGAACAAATTAAAAATTTATGGATCACATTGCATATTTTGCCAAAGTTCAAGAACTATTTGTGTCACTCCCTTTCTGAAATCATTCGAATGCTTTATTCTCCTAATGAACACCTTTCAAAACCCCCATCCAAAGAAATCTTCTCTCCGCTTTCCACTAGTCTAGGGGCGCGCATGGCAAAATTTCTATTTTAGAAAGAATTTATGGAACAAAAATTATTTTTTTCTATTTATATTTCAAAATGAGTTTCTGAGCAAAATAAATGTGTTTGATAATGGCAAAAAAATTTTATTTCTGTAATAGAAATTTATTTGGCCGGCGGAGGCGACAATGATTGATGGCGGCCGACGACCGACGATAGTGGGAGGTGGCGGCGCGGTCAACAGGGTGCGACCAGTAGGGTCTGTGGTTAACGAAAATATCTATTTCTATTTTTATTTCTCGAAAAAGTAATTTTTTTTTGTTTCTTATTTCTGTTTCAAATCTAGTTCTATTTCTCAAAATTGTTCCAGAAATAGTTTATTACAATTGCATTACCAAAAGAATTTATGTTTCAAATCTATTTCAGAAATAGAAATATGTTCCAGAAACTGTTTTTGGTTTGTTTTCATGCACCACTAGGTGAGGTATTCTTGCCGTAGCACCACGCTTACTTTGCTCGTTCATTGCAACTGCTCAATGCGCCAATGAAGTTCCTGCTCTCAACAATGGCCGCATCAGATTGTCTTCACTTTGCAACGCTATTGTTGGCAGAGAAACTCACAACTGTTCCTTCACCTTGTCAGAAGCATACCGATGGTCTTCGCCAGGCTTCTGCATTATTAATTATCCCAGCAAGGTGGATTTCGGTGAAGGGCAGTTGGGATTTGGGTAGAGCTGTTGAACCAAGAGATGAAGATCTCTTGGTGACGATGTATTGAAGAAGTGCCAAAATTATCTCCTGAACTGTGTTCACCCCTCTCATAGTTGGCCGATATATGGACACTAGGAAAAGAAGACAGGATTAGAAATGAAAGCTATCCTAGAAAAACTTTACCTTGGTATTACGCCAATACTAGGATAAGATGAAGGGCTATGTATGCAGTTGTTGGAGTCATTGAGTGTAAAATAATTCACTTGGGAGTAACTCTTATTTCAAACGTGCGACTAAATTCTTCGGTTATGCGAAGTCAAATGCAAGAAAAATCTGAAAATAACCATCAAAATTTCAGATTCGATATGGAACGACTCAATATTTCTTCATTCATTCCCATCCAATCTTATTAATATTACCGTGTACGAAAAGGGAAAATGACACAAGTGGCACACGAACTCTCGTTTAATGTGCAATATCATCCTTGACTATTAATATGTCCATTGGAGCCCTCAACCTACTTGTAAATCTTCAATCTCGTCCATAAATTATATAATATATTATGTTCAATGTTATCTTTGTGGTAAAATATGTCGATATTACTTTCAATCCGTTAAGTTTGAACAATACATAAGCAAAGAAGAAGAAGACGAAGAAGAAGAAGCTACACGAGCTATCCAAAAAATATTCACTTCAGATCAAGATATAACGCTTGCCCGTCACTAATCTCGATGAATATGTTAACACTCTTAACTTTTTTTTTTAAGCAGATAGAAAAAAAGATGAATATGTTGACTTACTAATTGTTGAAATCCAACTTCACATATAATAATGTATAATTTATTATTTGAGCAAGGAAGGACTACAGGGAATATTTACTAATTTTTCAGAGCATATCGAATAAATTTGGTGTCATTTCTCCATCCGAAAACCAATGGGCCTCTTCAAATTGGGCTTGCTCTTCGGCCCAGAAAACGGGCCTCTGTTGTTGGACGTCATCTACGTGGTTACACGTGGCGAATGCTAATTGGAACGTGTGCTTCCCAGTGGCAAAGTGCGAGCCCATTTGGTTTTCTTGACAGTCTCCTCCGAAACCGAGACAAGGGAGCACAAACAAAAATCCCAGCTTTGATTTTCTCTGCGCGTGGATCTGTGTGACGCTGAAGCTTTCTTCCAGATCACTCATGGGGGATGTATGATCTCTCTCGCTCTCTTCGTTTGATTCGAATGTTCTTTCTTATGCTTGCTTGGTTTCTACCGTGTTTTCGCAAAATATAGCGAAGAGGTGAAATTCGGGAAAAAAAAAATGCGGCCGTCGTGAAACTCGGCCCTTGAGCAGTCTGTGAACGGGTTTGAATGTGCGATCAAGTGAGATACGAGGAGATTATGATGAAAAAGATGAATTTATTTTCAGCTGTTTCATGAGATTTTAAGATTTTAATGTGCGAGGACGATTGGGGGAGGATGTCAAATATTTGTGGCTTTCCCGCTAAAGGGAACGACGAGTCTGTGTTGTCCAATTGATTTGATGAGTAGAATTCATTGCCTTTATGAATTGGATCGGTGTTTGGTCGAGAAGTTGCTGTACCAAGAGAATTGTGTTGACCTTTTGAAGTTCCGGATGAATATGGCTAATGGGTTCTGACGGGGATATGCTGGATCTAGGTAGTGCCTTTAATATGACTTCGTTATTTGAGTTCCTTGCTATTGATGAAATTTGTTGCACATGGTCATATTGTGCGGGCTATTGTAACTCTGAATCAGTACCATTCAGCATGATCTTAAATAGGCTGTATCATTTGCGTATAGCATGTTGGATGGGGAACTTAGAGGAACATTGATGACCTGGACAGTGCAGGAAATGGTAAAAGTTCAACATCAGGGAACGACTTCGTGGAAACCATTTGAGGCAACTCTTTCATACACTGTGCATTGGGGCGTGTATTTTAAAGCAGTCTGCTTGTTCGAAGTTCATATGAAAATGGAGGATTATTCATGAGCCGATTTCCTTCAATTATCATTTATAAGAGTTCTGCGTGGAAGTAATTGGTTTGAGAACCTTCTTTCATGTTTCAAAATTGCTTTTTGATGCCAAATTTTGCATTGGAGGCAATATAACTTTACTAGTGCTGCTGCATAACCGATTCTATCCCAAAAAATAGACAATTTGATGGCTCTTATTTTTTGCCGTCGAATAATCTGTTATGACAACGCATGATTTTTTTCTTGACATTGAAAAATTTTAAGATTTGTTAATGGTGCTCAATTTTGTATTCTTGTCCTGCAAATCCGTTTCTGTGTGCTAATTTTGTTAGCCAAATTTTCTTTCCACTGTGTATGACACATCCTTTCTTAGTAATTGTTGATTTTTGTTTTCGAAAAAACAGGCTCCTGGAGCCCCTAGTCCCTGTTCTAGAAATCGTTGTTTTAACCCCTTTGCTCAGTACTCTTCCCTTGTATTTCCAGGAGACAACTCGCTCATTGTAAGACTGACATCCTATGACCGTTATTTGAATGAGTTCTTTTTTATGTTAGATTGAACTGAAAACAGCACCAGCTGATTTTCGATTCCCTACAACAAACCAGAGCAGACATTGCTTCACTCGCTACATTGAATTCCATAGGTTCGCTCAGTTTTGACAGTTTTAAGTATTGTACCATTGAGTTTGTGAGGCACTAATTGTACAAGGCCATTCCTCTTCTGCAGGTGCGTTGCCGCAAAAGGCGAAGAGTCTGGTGACTGCGAGAAATTCGCCAAATACTATCGTTCCTTGTGCCCTGGGGAATGGGTGAGTGTGTCTGCTTGTTCTATTTTAGTCAGATATTGGCTTTGTTTTATGCCTGTGGATTTGAGTGAGCTTCCATATGGCAGTGGGGCATGCAGTTAGTCCAGGAAAAGTTGGTCCAATTTGTGATGCAATCAACATACCATGAATTTTGACATTTGATATGATGTTCATCTGGGAAAAATTCGTTTCTTACACTCATTTTGCATTATGAGGAGAAAGCTGAGGAAAATTTACACTTTTTGTCCTTGTACTTTCACGCTTTTTTCTAATCAAGTCCAAATACCTTTAGTGTGTCTAGTTTTTATTTTTTTATTTTTTTGATAACCAATTTAGTGTGTCTAGTTTTTTTTTTTTGGGTAAGGTTAGTGTGTCTAGTTAATTCCTTGTACTTTCATAAATTTTTTATCAACTCCCTCCGACACCAAATCCCACCAAATCTAGTCGGCATGCCCATTAGCGGACCTCATAATATGAGGTGGATAGATTTTTTGAACGTGAACGTCTACATGGGCGTCCACACTGGCTAAAATTATGCAATCAGACTTCCAAGATGTCTCCATTGGCTAAATTTTTTCACTCATCCACCTAGGGATCTGCATGTTTTGTACCCACTATACTTTGGTGTTGTCCGATTGCTATTTCAGCTGACTTTGATCGGATTTGGGGTCGAAGGGACTGGATTAGAAAATTTGCAAAAGTAGGACTTAATTAGATAAGTTAACGGTATAGGGACTTGAGCAGGAAAAAGGTGAAAGTTCATGGACAAAAGTACACTATTTCCAGAAACTTTAAATAAAAGAAACTCTCTCGTTGGTCACATGGTAAATTTTGGAAAAATACCAAGGCTTTCAGATTTGTTTGTTTCAGAAGTACGCTCGTGTCAGACTTTGCATTCATTGTGGACTTCTTGCATTTTCATATTTGGTGATGTACATCTGAACTTCAGTGTGGA
This sequence comes from Rhodomyrtus tomentosa, assembly GCA_028455895.1. Classification (NCBI taxonomy): domain Eukaryota; kingdom Viridiplantae; phylum Streptophyta; class Magnoliopsida; order Myrtales; family Myrtaceae; genus Rhodomyrtus; species Rhodomyrtus tomentosa. The sequence goes on from JAPCWY010000004.1 coordinate 43,937,470, forward strand.
ACTGTATTGGAGGATGTTATTGTTTCATCCCTTTAATAACCCATTGTTTGCCTCCTTAGTCAGTGAGGCTTGCTATTAAAGAATTTGGCTTCTGCCAAGGATAATGAGGTTGTGATCTCGGCACAATGCATTTCATTGGGTGGGCACTTGTCGTCACAAATTGTAGTTAGGCCACCCACTCTCTCCACACAGACGTGCAAAAGTAGAGGGCATAAGAACAAATATTCATTCTCATCGGCTCAACTAAGCGTGAAACAGTTACCACTTTCGGAGTATATGACACTTAATTTTAAACTCGCCTACCCACCTGTTTTGTCATTGCATCTCATCTGTGATCTCATCTTTTCTAGAGATACTAGGAACATGATGCTGCAGATTGGGTTGGTTTCATGTTAATCGGACCAACTTCTCTTGGGTTTTTTAGTCCTATATAGATGTTCGAGTGATTGTGCCTTACTATGCATCATATTCAGTTTGTAATCGCCTCTATTCTTATCTTGATTGTAGGTTGAGAGGTGGAATGAGCAGAGGGAGAATGGGGCTTTCCCAGGGCCCCTCTAATTTCCGATTTTGGTCATTCAGTGCGTGATCCTTATTGGTCATGGACGTGCAAATTGTTATGTTTGTTTCTGAAACTTGGCCTTCTCACATGTGGGTTTGATTCTAGGACAATAAGGCATCAAATGGAGCTTTTTGAGTTCGCCCAATTTATTTCGAATTCATCTAACAGTAGTCCATCTTTGTTGAATGGGTTACCTTTTCTGTTTGAGTCGAGATTATCTTATCTATCTTTAGCACGTTCGAGTTTGTAACCTAGAACCACAACACTCACCTTAACTGCTGTGTCTGTCACCCGACGTGAGATATTCTACGTTTTAACTGCTTTGCGCATGTAGGGAAAAGTTGATACGTCCGTTCCTCGCTAATTCTATTTTCGTGGATTTGAAGCACCGTTGCGATGTGATGTTCTCATCATTTGCGTCGAATGCGGGTGCCAGTGATTGGAACTTTTTTATATGGTACTGTGGCATTATTTTCTCATCCTCCTAAATTTCAGGGCTTGACCAAGAACCTAACACAAGCTAACTCACAGGATTATGATGGGAGGAATGTGCATCATTTGAGCGCCCGACTCAGCTCATACGCAATGGCTTCTTCAAGCTTCTCGTTTGTGTGATCCATTGCCTTGAAAGCAAATTTAGCCACGACCACGACAACCAAGTGAAAATACTGCCTTTTTATTTTATTAGATGCCGAGGTCTTAACCCAATATAGACAAAAGAATCAATCGGCCAGTTCTAAACCCTGCAAGTAGATAATTGAAGAACAGAGTTTGAGATAAAACGCCATTGTAGAGAGAAACATGACCAGCAAATCGTCTTCATGAGCTACAAAATTGATTTCACGAAATATGCATTCATCATCAAGAAAAATTGCCAATGAAAAATATCTTTTGTTGATTAATTTTTCTGAATGACACAATTATCAATTTTCAGTGAAATGAATGCATTCCAAAAGCAAAAAAAAAAAAATTGTTCAATCGATGTCTGAGAAGTCCGTTAACGGTAATAATTTCTTTTCCTCACATTATAAAATGCATCAATAGCAGCTAGACAACCTTTTTCCATTGCTCGTGGGACAAAAGGAAGGTCTAATCGATGGCTAATGGTAGCTGAAAAGTCAAACATGTGCTTTGATTCTTCTCATTTTCACCAAACGGTTGCTTTATTCAAGATCAAAGACAGGGCGACAAGCAAAAAGAAAAACTGGTTCTTTAAAAATGCATAACAGTGTGAACGCGATCTAAGTACGTGAAGGAGCAAAATCATATAATTTTGAAAAATGTACAAGTCAACGCCATATTGGATGCTCGGTAAAATGAACGATAAAATGTAACAAGGCCTCCCTTCTTCTCTTTTTCGATGATTCCAAATATCAACAAGAGAAAGTAGAAAGAATACGCGGATTAGCTTTGCTAAATTTTGTGATAGGAAGAAGCGATATCTTAGGGCGCACATGGTAACACTTATGCTTCAAAAATCAACTTCCGATCGAAAATTGATTTTTCTATTTTTACTCAGAAGCAAAAATTGATTTTTCTACTTTTGCTCCATAAGATAATTTCTAATCATAAAAATTCATTTGATAACTGTTGAAAATTTCTACTTATGAAACATTACTAACACAATATCTTCCATGAAAAATTATTGTCGGTGGTTGAAAAAATTCTACTTTATTTTTAAAATTTTTAAAATTTCTTTAAAATATTTTTTTATGTAAAATATTATTTACATTTTAAAAATAAATAAATAATATTATTTATTTTTTACCCTCGCGGCTGCTAGAGGGTGATGGTCGATGATTGATGGTCGGTCACAACCGGTGGTGGGCGATGGTCAACGGTTGGGGGCAGTAGCGAGCGACGGTAGGCGGTGGTCGGTGGCGATGATGATCAGTAGCCACGGGCGATGGCAAGCAATGGTTGATGATTGGCGATGGTCACAGCGACAATGGGCAATGGCCAGTGGTTATATAACCACTCACAAAATTTACATGAGAAGAGTACGGCAACAGAAGGGTAAACTACTTCGGATCCATGAACATCATCTTTGCCCACGATCTTCACTTCCCATAATGTTTTTCCTTGTGATTTGTTCATTTGAAGAATGGTTGATCAACAAGAGTAAGCCGAAGCTCCTCCGCAAGTAGGATTCTCAAGCCAAATGACTAAACCAACTATAGAATCTCAGGATTGCAAACAAAGTCGCACGACAAAATTCAAGGTATCCAAATGATAGAATCTCATCATTAAACCAAAATCTAAGGATAGAATCAAGAATCCAAGGATAAACTAAATTAGAGCCATAAATACCACGTTTCGAGATCTATCGAGCCATAATCTAGGATACTTAAGGATAGGATTTCAGAATCTCAGAATATCCAAATCGAAACTATCATAACCAAAACAGATCGCCAAATAATACCTACAGCACCAAAGCTATAGATGATATAGTAATAAGGACCATAAATCTACTTGTATCGACTAAGCGAGAAGAACAATTTGGCGATGCGGTTTGCGGCCTCGGGCGTATGGATGGTGACAACGAACGGCAGTCACGAATGGAGGTCGTATGATCGAGGGAGAGAGAGGGTTGGCAGACCAGCAAAGTAATGACATAATTTTCGACAAGAGCTGCTAAATGAACTGATATCAATTTCTATTTACAATAGCTTAGTCCAGTGAGATTGGAGTCAGCAGCTTGCAATAGAGTTATCTTATGACGTGTTGTGCTTAGTCAACTACTTGCAGTGGAGTCAGCTTATGATGAGTCAACAGTTTGAGCAACTTGCAATTGACCAAGCGATGATACGTGTCACATGCTTGTGACATGTCGTGTTTTGTTCTTGGTTTCCTAATTTCACACATATTCGACATGGGACCTAATTTCAACATATTGTGTCCCTAAAAATAGTACCAGGTCCATAACAATTCCTTTAAAAATATTCCGGAATTCGTATAAAAATTCCTTATAGATGATCTAATAATCCGAACTCACAAAATGGTAATTCAGGCATAAGCAGGCGAGGATTTTTGGGTTGTCACTGATCTAAGAGGGGATGAGGGTGTAATGAAAATAATGTAAGGCGAGAAATACTTTATGACTTTTTTTTTTGTCCAAGAATTACTTCTTGAATTTTTTTTTCCATAGAAGTGCCACTTGAGTTGAGAAGCATTTTTTTTTAACTTCTCAAATTGAAAAAAAAAAAACTTCGTAAATAGAAATCTTCTTTATCAAAAGATTACTTATGGAGCAAAAATTCACTCAAGGATGTGTTACACTTACATTGCACACCCTTAACGATTTGAGGCATTGAACACATCTTCAAGGCCGGTTCTCGTGCTTGCGTGTCCAATCTATTTCGACCATTTAGCTAATCTGTTATTATTACTTAACCTTTTTTTTTTTTTTCATTTTTTGGTCGGAAGCTAATCTGTTATTTGAAGAAGCAATTAGTAATAATGATTTCCCAACGCCGGTTGGTCAGAAAACCGCCGCATGTCTCAAGAATTTGCCTCGTCGAGTTTGAGAACAGCGCGGGTCGTTTTCTCGTCATGTTCTTATTCCAGCTTTGCACCATCGAAGTTTTGAGAAAGGGTCACCTGTCTTGTTCTCATATGCTTTTTAGGTTTGACCGGGCACCTTTCCCCGCAAGTTCAGCAAAAACCCGACGAATAATACTTGTATGGAAAGTTTGTGTTTAGCACACTTACGAAGCAAACTAAAAATATTACATATGCCAAAATGGGCCTAAAATTCATAAATCAACCCGTATTTGATAGCGCGGGGTCATAATTGAGCTGTTTTAAATTTTTAAAAACAAACTTAAATGAATCATAAATGAATTATTTAACATCTTAATAAGTCTTAAGTAAGTTTTCTAATAAGTAAGAATAAATAAATTATTTTAATTTTTTTCCCCTTTTCCCTTTTTCTTGTTCTTTTCCTTTTGGTGCCGGGAGGGTGAAACCTCGCCCTATCGGATTTCGCAAAAAAAAAAAAGGAAAAATAAATAATAATGGTAATATTAATATATAAATAATAAAAAAATAAATAGAAATTTAGAATTCTTGATAATTTGTCTATTTTTTATATTTTATTTTTTCTTCAAATTGCAAAAATTGTCCACAATTTTTTTAAAAAAATATTTTTTTTGAAAATTTATAAAAAAAAAATTTAAACTTGGAAGTATTTTAATAGTATAGGCCGGGCAGAGATATGGATTGAATCGAACGTGAGTCGAGAAATTTATATTATAATAAATGAGTCATAATTAATAATTTGGATCGGCCCAACACCAGCTCGATTCCATCTACACGATTAACAGGTCTGCTAAATATCATAAGAATTAACAAAAAATGAATGATTAACGATGATAAAGATCCTGCCCTCTTTCTGGTCCCACGTCGTCTGCTGGCCTTTTCAAACTGCAGAAAGGCAAGGAGCTTTTTCTTCTGCGTTTCTTGGAATTGGGGGACCTGTGATTTGTTCATTGGTCACCGTCAGTCAACCCAGACTCTAGACTCTCCCTGCCTGCCTGCAGTCCACGCTTCTTTAAAATCAAATCAGATCAGACCGGAGCTCAAAACTCCCCCACACCACCATCTGCGTTCGTTTGTCACCGTCATTACTCCCACCCGCGTCCGTTTTCGTCGCCACCGCGTGCGGTCGTCGTAACCTCCAGGCCTCCCCCACCTTCCCTGCACCATCGCCACCACCGTCGCCACCAGCATTATAAAACAGGCCTCACTCTCCAAGCCCCGTACTTCACTCAGTCGCTCCTCGCCGAAACCCCACCTCAAAGATCACGCCTTTTTCGACACTTACCCCCACATGATGGTCCGCCTGAGCAACAACCTCGTGGGCATCCTCAACCTCCTCACCTTCCTCCTCTCGATCCCGATACTCGGCGCCGGCATATGGCTCTCCAACCGGGCCAGCACAGACTGCGAGAAGTTCCTCGAGCGGCCCGTCATCGCCCTCGGCGTCTTCCTCATGATCGTCTCCCTCGCCGGCCTCGTCGGCGCGTGCTGCCGCGTGTCCTGGCTCCTCTGGCTCTACCTACTCGTCATGTTCTTGCTCATCGTCCTCTTGTTCTGCTTCACCGTCTTCGCCTTCGTCGTGACGAACAAGGGGGCCGGTGAGGCTTTCGGCGACCGAGGGTATAAGGAGTACCGGCTCGGGGATTACTCGCATTGGTTGCAGAAGCGGGTGAACAACACCAAGAATTGGAACAAGATCAGGAGCTGCTTGAGCGACAGCAAGGTCTGCTCGACCTTTCATGACAAGTACCTGAGCGACCCGATCGAGAAGTTTTACACCGAGCACTTGTCTGCTCTTCAGGTGTGTTCAGATCTGCCTACCTTTCCTTTTGGGTCTTTGTTATTCTTTCTACTTTTGGGTTCTCTCGTCAAGATGGGAAAATTGAGATAATGATGTTTCTTGGTCGCTTTGATTGAGATCTGACCTCGTAGGACTTGACCACCGTATATCATTGTTTGTGATTATCCCAGTTTGATTATTATGAATTTTGGTTTAAAGATTTGATCTTTTTGGACTTATATCTGTTTCGTTTTCCCTCTTTCAAAGACGATGAATTATTCGTCAAATTTTTCCGTAGGTAGTTCTCTGTGCATTCGTTTTTCTGATCCTCAAAGATCTGTTTCCTCAGAAAAATGGAAGTGCTCTGACCATGAACCTTTTGGCATTTTGTACTTCTCAAATTCCTCTGGGCTTTTCTTCGTGAACTTCAATGATACATCTTCAGATATGCCGGCACCTTTTTCCTGTAGGAATGTCAGGCCAGTCGCTTTTTTGCGATGGCTAGTAAGCGTTTTAATGCGGGGTCATTATGCATGCACTAATACGCCATGACAGGTTTACAGAAATTTCCTTTGCAATATAATGTACAAACTCATTGTGTCGTTCTGATTATGATATGGCGGTTCAATCTGTATTGAGTTAAATAAGGCCTTGGCCAATTGCAATATGGCAACACATATGCCTCCAATCTTCTAATTGAATGTATGCACTGAAAAAATTTGAGCACCGGGTTTGCAAACTTTGTAGCGTGGTCCTGATTGATTGCATCTCACTTTTAGAGTCTGAGCTTGCACACACACATTTTTTGTGTTTTCAGTTTTGGTTCTGCCACTTAGTCGCACTTGTTTTTATCTATCAGAACATGACATTCCAATGATCTTTGTTTCTTGATGTGCAGTCTGGTTGCTGCAAGCCGTCGAATGACTGCAATTTCACCTACGTGAGCCCGACCGTGTGGAACAAGACTGCTGGTGCTGTCTACTCCAACCCCGATTGTAATGCGTGGGACAACGACCCCAAGGTTCTGTGCTACAATTGCCAGTCATGCAAGGCGGGGCTGCTGCAGAATGTCAAGAGCGACTGGAAGAAAGTTGCCGTGGTCAACATCATATTCCTCCTCTTCCTCATTGTTGTATACACGGTGGGTTGCTGCGCCTTCAGGAACAATAGAGAGGACAACTCTTATGGTAGATACAAGGGGCCCTACTGAAATGGTACACTATAGCTGGATCACATGCTTGTGTACATGAGCAATTAGCAGACGCCTTTTATGTTCTTATTTCTTGTTCAGCCGCTACAATTCGATTCAGTCAGTCCTGTACAGCATCCTATCTTCAGGATTCAGTGATTACTCTTGCTGTATTAATTTTGTTTTCGGTGACTTTACATGCCATGAGTTTATTCGTATGTCCGCTTCGCCACTCTACCTTAATCCTACAGTGCATCACTTAGCAAGGGAAACTACCTTAATCCTACAACTGGTAGTGGCTCTTACTGCCGTTGTGGTGGTGTTGCTGGTTTTGTGCATTTAGACCATAGCTTATTGTTACTAGATCTGCTCTGCGATCTCTTCTCCTGAGAGATATATTCTTCATCAGTGTGTCAACTCCATTTTTTTTCAGACGGGCTTCTTCGTTTAATGAAAGCCATGGTGTCGTAGCTCATCCCTGCAGGTTTCATTTGAGTAAAGTAAACGTGTAGGTGAGAAATTCTGTTGTGGTTGATCCATGGAGCGGATGGTTGGTAAAAAGAAAAAGGGTTGAGTACCAAATGGGAAAGGAGGAAACAGTCGGCTGAGAAATTCTGTTGTGGTTGATCAATCCGATTTTGGGCCGGCTGACCTAACCCAGCAAATTGATTGTGTTTAAGAGTAGCAATTGATTGGAGACTTTCATGAGCAATTTATCTATCAGGTGCTAGTAACGTGTTTCTGAAAATTGGAACTTCCATTTGATAAGCAAAGTACTTTACAAGGAAGGTGGGCTTAACCAAATATGAAGCATTCATGAGTCAGCCTCTTGGGTGTGGTTGCAGAACATTTGCATCAGCGTTTTCCTGTCAAACCGGTCCACTGGTTGCTTCGAATGCTAATTTGATACTGGTTTAACCCAAAGAATTCTTTTGCTCTTAAAGAAAATTGGGTTGCTTGGTGAATGAGAGCACAGATGAGAGAACACTGTTTTGCGAATCTCTGGGTAACGTCTTCCTGTTTTAAATCAACGTGTATCCCATGAGATTCATGTCGGTACGCTTGGCCTCGTCAATGTTTCAGAAATCGCACTTACCATATTCGAACAGAGCCCCTACACACACACACACACACACATATATATAAAATTGTTCCGATCTAGGAGCTCTTCTGGATTTGAGGGGTTACCATCTGCATAAAGATAACTTTGACTCGGTACTTACTACAATGGCAGAACCAGCACACCGACCGATGTTGTTATCATTTTTGACAGATCTGCTAAACGTAATAAAATTTGGCTGATCATGCTGCAATTTGCTTCTCGGAATACTTAATGGCTTCAAGGTTAATCACTGATTTTGTTGCTGATCCGATAGTGTGGCGCACTTTGTGAATTATATCCTGTTTCACGCCAAAGTCTTGGCAGTCAAAAAACAGACAATATGATATTACTGTTGATCAATATCCGATGAAAAGTTTGTGGTTCGTGTTTTTTTCCCCTGCAATCACGCACCTATACTAAATCAATTTCATTCCCCTGCTGGCATTTCAATAGTTAGCACAAGCAAGCAACGTCTGGAGTCTTGAATGTTAAAAGGACAACGGAAAATAAGAACTCTGTTATTTAAGTTCAGAAGGGAAATTCGAAAACTTGTCGATCTAGACGGGGGCTTGTTTCATCAGGTGATTTTTCTGATAAAAGAGGTTCTGATAAATCACATTTACGACTTGACGGCTTCTCCAGTATTGACTCGTCGGCAGATGGTTTTACGGTGCGAGCACAACCAATTTGAAGGTTGGGCTGCGTCTTTTCATTGATCTCACCGTCTTTTACTTTACCCCACAGCACTAAATATAAGCCAGCTACTACCCCAATTGCACCTGCCAAGCTGCCGTAGAATACAGTATGTCAATTTCTTTGAGTTCACATCAGACTGAAGTATGAAGTTCAACCTATGGAACAGTAAGTTATTCTTTAATATGCAAAATTGTTCCGCCTAACACATAGGACTGACTGTCCGACATTGGAATGAAGACCCTACCTTCTGGTATATATTTCTCAGTGCAGAAAAATAGCAGCACAAATGGTTACGATAACAGTGCTTAGAGGGATGAAGGTCGAGGAGAAAAGAGGGCCTCTTCGGGAAATGCACCATGACTGGACGAAGAAAGAAATTCCAGATCCTACAATTCCCTATTCATAACGAGCCAAACAAGGAAAATAGAACGTCTAACTTCAGTAATTTGTACGAATAGTTTCAATTATTATGACAATTTTTATATGGCATCTCGTGTTGAGATGGATAGCTTTGATGCAGTTACATACAGAATACAGGATAGCAGCTATTCCGAGCTTGGAATGGATCTTCCATGCCTCAGGATCTTGTTCTAGGAATAATGTAACGACTGCACATTGAATTGTGGACATAAAACACATCCAAGCCGATAGAGATAGATGGTCAAGATGGCTTGCCAACATTGGAACCTAATTAGAAAGTTACTGGCTACTTCAGCGTCATGAATTTGAGTTGCGGTGGATTACAATTCGATACCTGCAGAATCAACCAAATCGACCAGCAACAAGCGCTTCCAAAGAGAAATATGCAACCCAGCAACCAACTGTCACCTTCAGCAGCAAAAATAGACCTTGCGCGTAGATGGAACTCTGCATTTAGAAGCTTTGGTCCCCTGAGCAACACCATAACAAGCGCTCCACCGATGCAGACTGCTGTGCCCAATATCTTGGCTATGCTTCTTAGACTTCTTCCATTAACCTTCTCCATTCTCAAGTTTTAGAGTAGTAAAGAAACGTGGAATGTCAGTGATTAGATTTCCTACATTACAACTTATGTTCCTATTAACCCACATTAGATTTTTGAAGTACTTCTTTGAGGCGTGTGATCATTCTTTAGATATTGGTCATTGATTCGATCCCTTCGAGCTCAAGAAAATGTTCAATTGTTCTTCATTAGCTTAATGCAGGTCTTGGCGTTTGATTAGTTTTGACTTTAATTACAGGGACCCTGCGGAGAAATCACTTCCGGTAGTCTGATTATTTGAATTCCTCAAGAATAGTCGGAACACAGGTGTGTGTACTTACCCAAGAGCAGACGCCATCAGAAATGTGGTTGCAGGGGTAACATTGTTTGTTGCACTAGCGATCGACAATGAGGCCAAGTAAATACCCTCATAGTAAATGTTTTGACTGATGGCTACCCTGCAAATGTTCATTCTCATGGATCATACCATCTTCGAGGTGAAAAGCACCAACGTATCATTTGACATGACCTAAATAATCTTACTTCTGAAGGAAACTTACCCAATGAGAGATGCCAAGAATATCAAAGAGAAGCTCTTCCATCCCAACGAAGTCCTGTGAGACTCCTTGCAAAAACTCAAAATTCAAAGAGAGAGAGAGAGAGAGAGGGAGGGAGTTCCATAGAAGAGTTCATACCTCCACAGGAAGGCAACAGGTGAGATGAAGAGTGTGGCTGTGGCTTGTCTATACACAACAAAGACTCTAGGACTCACCCCTTGCAAAAAAAGAAGCTCCAGCGAGCAAAGTAAGGGCTGCATAAGTGAACTGCAGGCCAGACATGGCCATGACAGGCTTGTAATCCTCAAAACCACCCAGCCTTTCTCTTGGCTTCTCAGATGGTATCACTCAGCCTCAATCTGATGAAGCCACACAGGCTGACAGATTGTAAGGAGTGTGGAACAATGGAATTTACTCTTCTTACAAATCGGAGACACAGAGAAAGCTGTGACTTTTATGTTCCTAGGAAGGAAAGCACATGGGGACAAAACAATAGGGAAAAAGAAGAAGATGCAATATATTACACTGTCCTAACGCGTTTTTAAATAAAAATCTGGATTGCCTCAAGATGGCATCTGGTTTTACAGTACGACTATGAGTGATTCACATGAATAATGCTGTCTTTCCTTATATTAAGGTCGTGTTTGGAAAGTTGAACATGAGAGGAAAGAAATAATAGGGAAAAAGCAAGACGACAGCTCCTTTTCCGGAAGATGAGTGATTGTCGAGGAAAGTGCAGGAAAGACAGCCGTTCCCTCCCAGGAATGGAATCATTCCTAGATTCAATGCGAAAGTTGGATTAGGACTAGGAAATTTCCTATCCGGATAATTACCGGGGCCTTTTTATTTATTTTTTCATTTTTTTTGGTTGGTTTCAAGAAAAAAGTACTTAAGCATAGCGGCCCTTCCAATGATCATGAGGAGGATTGTCTACCCAATTCAAAGAAAGCTGCTGTTTGATTGTCATTTCTACTTGCATGGGCTACGACAGGCCTAGGAAACCGGCCCAAAAACTCGCGGGCTACATATTGCCTTTGGGATAATACAGTGGCTTTCGGGATGCGTCAGTCAGATCATATCGTGTGATTTTCTATGTTGTCGGTTGTATGTCTTTGTCTACGAAAAATTCTTACACATCACCTCGACTGAGCCACACACATCCGTGTCTGTCTCTTTAATTTTGCACCTGGCGAGCCTAAAAAGCAATATTTTTTTAGTACTAGAAGAAAGTAAAGATAAAGATAAATTTTTAGAAGAACGTTGAGTTGTATGATTTATTCAAAGGTCTTTACAATGGTTATACTTGGAGATATTTATACACTGCTGACCTACATAAAATGGTTAATGAATTTGATGCTATCCATGATTACAAGAAATTACATGGTCTCCTATTATTAATTGACACTGATTCCCAATAATTAGAAATCCTAAATTTGTGGCAATAGACATGACTACGTGGGGGTTATATTTACTGTCAATTGCTCTTTTTTATTTATTTATTTTTCTTTTTTTTCCTTTCTTTTTTTGACTACCAAGTCTGGTGAGGGCCGATCTACCCTTCTGACCAGAAACAAGGGCCGGCGACCCTCGCTAGCCACTAGGCGTGGGCTTCGTGTCCCTCGCTAGGTCTGGAAGAGAGATGCATTCCTCGTTCGCAGCCATCGAGGGCCTCAAGACCTCATCACTTGTGACCCTGGTGTGTTGCAGGGATCCTTGTCCAGCTTGGGAGGGAAAACACGACAAAAAGAAAGAAAAAATTATAAAGAAAATTCAAAATTTTTAAAAGGATTAAATAAATTGTCAATGTCGATGCTAGTCGTATCATGTAAGACTGCCGGCGTCCACATTGTCTATCTTTGATTAAAATTTATCGGATGGATTCAATTAGTAAAATGTGAAAATGTTTAAAACTCAAATGCCAAATATTAAAAGGTTTAAGACTGAATTGGTCAATGAGCAATAGTTTTAGGACTATATATATATATATGTATATATATATATATATATATATATGGTAATTTTCGTTGTTCTGTGCATTGTTGAACAAACTCTGCCCTCATTGACCAAGTCTCATAATTTAATAACCCAATGCTAGTCATTTTTGTGTGTCTAACAAAGATCTAGTAAGGTTAGGCTTTGTCTAACAATGTAAGCAATCATTCTCATCCTCGCTCAACATACATGCAACTGTGTGACGAATCAGTGATGTGGTTTGGGATACTTGGGGGTTTACCGAAGAGAAGATCCCCGTCAATGGGTGACGAACGTGCATTTCTTTTTGTGTCGATCCTGCCACGTCAAAAGTTTTAGGACCATATCATTCTGATTTGATTTGCATTTTCGGTAGGGCTAATCCTTCAAGAATTAAGAACATACCGATTCATGGTGGATCTCCCTCTAAAGAAAAGAGTTCTCGTACAATTGAAAAAATTGTCCAAAAAAAAAACTAGACCTCTCATACGACGGCAAAATTTAGTCTCAAATTTTTCATTTGTGCCAATATATTTTTAAAACCTCTTGACGATTTGTAAATTTAATCATTTAAACCAATTATCCAAACATAGGTTTCAGATTAAAATGACAAATTTTCAAAAATTTAGGACTAAACTGGCACGTTGAAAAATTTAAGACTAAACTGACAAATCGTCAAAAGGTTTAGGATTAAACTGACACAATTGAAAGGTTTAAGACTGAATTGATTAATATTCAAAGTGTTGAATACCTATCCCCATACAATCCTTACACCATCGTTAGTTTTTAATCTTCCGAACTTCTAAGATATGTCCACCACATAATTTTTCTATCAATCGCATATAATAAGCAAACGATGTGGTGTTGACACGTGTCAAGGAAATATATAATAACCAGATTCTCATTTAGTCTATGTAATCTTTGCTTATCACATCGATATCACCGGGTTAACGAAATCAGATCAGCCTTACGATGTCTATCCCATAAAAAAAAAATAAGTGCGTACCATGAATAGGCTCCACCGGTAGATTCAAAATTATCAAATTAGTTGGCATGCACCAGAGTTTAGCTTCATATTAAATGGACAATATTACAAAAGATTATCTTAAACTTTTCTTAATTTGACAAAAAAAAGAGACTAGTTTCTTAATAATATATTTTTTCGGAGCACATTCCATATTCTAGTTTCAAAGTCCGAGATAGTACATCTCAAGTTTAAATAACGTGGTAGAAAATTTTGGACGAATCAAACGCGTGATGGATGGGTAGAAATTGTGGCTTACATTTCACTGGATGTCGGTCCATCGACTTGTATGCCGAAATCTCAAGGACTAAGGGCAAACATGTGGCAACGAGCATCATGACCAATGATTGACGATCCTGTCCGGGGCTCGGTGACCCCTATCGATTCCTGCCGACCACTTCCCTATCATCACCGGCTCTTCTAGCATTGCAGCCATTGCCGTTGGTTTTTTTTGTTTAAATCAATTTAAATAAACATTAAATTAAAAATCAAATTCAAACTAAAACGTCATTGTTTTAGCTAGACACGTAGGAGAGAGAAAATGTTATAAAAATTCATATCATCAATTTTCATTAGCTAAATTGGACGGAGTTAATGGAAATACTCGATTGCATCAATTAGACAAGTTCAGACTCAATTGCGTTTTTTACAACTTTTTCAACTCAATTGCATTTTCGTGATAAGTTTTAGGACTTTTAGCGAACATATCCCTAGATTAAATAATTAAAAAATAACTTTGTGTTAAAAAAAGAAAAAGAAAAATTACATTGCGAAGGGCCTTTTTTTGCCTTTATTTGTTTTATTTTTCAAGTTTAATCTTTTTTATACTTTTTTAGTTTAAAAAATAAAAAATAAAAAAAATAAAAAAAAACATGAAAATGCTCTTGATCAGCCAATGATGTCAAGTCATTTTTTGAGACTAACATGGCCATGACTTTATTTGAGAAAATGAATAAATTTACTAGAAATCCTAAAACATATTGCAATATTGCAATTGGGTTATAAAATTTTCAAAAAATGCAATTAAATTCTAAAATATCAAATTTGGACAGTCGAATCATTCCATTAACGCCGTCAATTTGTCTAATTTAAAATGATGACATGGTATTTTTAAATTAATTTCTTCATTTTACGTGGCATTTTTTAAAAAATAAAAAAGAAAATTCACAAGCATTAATAAATCCGTGATACTATTGATGAATTATGTCATTATACTACAGCATAAATGAAATATCACGAGCGAACTAATAGTTTCTTTAATATTGAAGAGCTTATTATCGGGGTGCCCGGTCGGTGCCGCACAAAAGTGGCTGGCTTTCCCTAAAGGCCCAAAAATCAACACTTCAAGAATTCGATTAATCTCATCGGATCCCGCCGTTTAATGCGATTTTTTTTCCTCTCTCTCTCGTCATAACTGACTAACAATAACACGACTCATTAATTTATGCCATTAAGGCACGAATGACATCATGTTGTTTTAAGCCACTTTATATGTCATGAGATTGATGTGGGTAAAACTTTGCCACGTAATTTTTTTTGGAAATTGCTCTTTACATAAGTTGAGATTGTTTTGTCAGTATTAAATTCTGTGGCAAGATGAACTTCTATCATACTAATTCATTCATAAATCTTTCAATTGAATCAGTGCAATCTTAAATCATTTTGCGGGTAACAATTTAGTCTATCAGGTCAATTGGCCAAAATCGTTGACGAGGACGCCAACAGCGTTATGTAGGACTGATGGCGCCGATGTGGATAACTTTTTAATAATATTTTATGTAAAAAATTATTTTTTTTCTTTTTTTCTTAAACTTTGGCTTTGGCCTGCAAAGGTCGTTGGCCCCTAGGCGAGAGCTACCCGACGCTTGCCTATAGCTGGCAAGGCCCAACAAGCCCTTAATGGCCGCTGGGAGGGACGCCTCACCTGTGGCCTTGCATGCGGCCAGCGATGGCCTTGAGCAAGGCGGCCCTCGCTAGTGACAAATGAGGGTTGCTAGAGACCCTCGCTGATCAAAGCTAAAGTTGAAGGAAAAAACAGAATAAAAAAGTAAAAAATAATTAAAAAATAATTTTAAAAAAATAAGAATAAGTACATTGAAAGTCCTAAAATTTATCACATAAGTGTAATTGAGTCCTAAATTTTTTAAAAAGTGCAATCAAGTCCCAATACTTTCAACATGTGCAATCAAATCCTCAAACTTATTATAAAAGTGCAATCGAGTCCTAATTCTTTCAAAAGGTGCAATGGGCTTGATTTCACCAGTTCGATAATTTTTAGGAATCAACTGCACTTTCTGATAAGTTTTAGAACTTAATTGCACTTTTTAAAATTTTAGGATTTAATTGCACTTTCGTGATAAATTTTAGGACTTTTAATGTACTTATCCTTAAAAGAATATTATTAGAAAATATCCACGGTAATGACGACCGTCCTACTACACGGCCTTGGGGTTCACGTTAGTGATTTTCAACTAAAATTAATTGAATTGGTATCAATAGAAAAAGATTTAGGATCGAATTACTACAAATATAATATGTTTTTAAATTTTTTGGTACTCTTCCTCGATGCCATCGCTCTTTGGAATTCCAAGTATTTAGATTGTGAAGTTCTAGATGTATTCGCGCCTGACTCCACGTGCCTAAAGTAAAAAATAAATAAATGAATAACTTGAATGAAGATCTCGTATCGCGTGACGTTCGGGGGAGTCACAGACCTCGCTTCCGATGCATATAATACAAATTTTCTAACAGCTGATATTAATGGGTAATATTTGTGGAATAACGATTGACAAGAAGATTTCAAGCTTCCTTTACCGTACGGGTCAATGATACAAATGGCAATGAATTTTCACCAAATGTGTAATATGATTTATAAATTTTAAATTTGTTCAATGTATTCGTTGAACTTTGGCCCAATGTATAATATCGTCTTTAAATTTAAATTAATGGAATGAAAACATTCAATATTTTCATACAGTCAAGAGATTAGATTGAACATGTACCAAAATTTCAAGAACGAGATTTTGAGTAAATTTAAAGTTTAAAAATCACATTGTATATTGAACCAACATTTAAGGATCATTTATGTCATTATACCTTATTGTATTAAAAGGGGGAAACTGAAGCCGGATAGATGTGATCGAAGTGTTTCGAAATCAGGGGAGAATCTGAGGTTTCTTTTTATCCCATTCATCCGGACGATCAACAAATGTAGCTTTGGTTTCTTCGGTAATTTTAGTAGGCCCGCGAATATTTCCACTGATGTAAAACGCCAGAGCCGGTGTCCTCTCAAGGAGCTTGATATTTCAGTGATTTCACAAGTCCATAGAACACAATTAGAACCATTCAAAATAGAATCGATGGGCATTAAGACTTCCAATTTACTAATAAAATGCAATTTATCAGTGTAAAAACAGCAAAACTGATGTGGAACGTGAAGAAACCAGTACTTCGAGAGCAAACATGGAAATTAAGGTGTCTTAGTTCATCCAAGACTTTCATGGCGAATTAATCCTGAGGTGCTAGTTTCATGTTTCCGAAAATTGGAACTTCAATTCATAAGCCACGACCATACGGGGAAGGTGGACGTAACCAAAGACGAAGAATTCATGAGTCTGCCTCCTGAGTATGGTTGGAGAACATTGCATCTGCATTTTCCTGTCAAACCGATCCACTCGTCACTTTCGAATGCGAATTTGATACTGGCTAAACCCAAAGAATTGTTTCGCTCTTAAAAGATAATTGGGTTGCTTGGTGTGTGAGAACATAGATGAGACAACACAGTTTCCGGAATCTCTGAATGACACCTCGTTGTTTTAAATCGCTGTATATCTCACGAGTTTGATGTCGGTACGCTTTGCCTCATCAGTTTTTCAGAAATTGCACTTCACATCTTTGGACAGAGCTCTTCTGCATTTGTGGGGTTACCATCTGCATGAGAAAATTTGGGCTCAAAGGTGATTACTTAGTACTTACCACATTGGCAGAGCCGGGGCACAGGGTCGATCTTGTTATCATTCTTCGAAGGTCCATTCCATATGAATAAATTTGGGTGATCATGCTGTCATTTGGTTCTCTCAATACTTAACTGGGTTCAACGTTAATCACTGAGTTTCTCGTTGATTCAGTAGTGTAGCACAGTTTTTGAATTGTCTTGTTTTGCACTCAACTCATGGCAGTCAAGAAATGGCCAATGCGATTTTACTGTTGTTTGATACCCATTCAAAGGTTTGTGGTTCGTGTTTTTATCCCTTCATTCACGAACCTATACTGAATCAGTTTCCTTCTCCTGCTTGCATTTCCATCGTTGGTAAAACCAACATCTGGAGTCCTAACTGTCAAAATGACAATGAAAGGAAGTACACTCAGTGCTATTAAAACACAGAAGGAAAATTCGCAAAATTTGTTGCTCTAGACGGGGCTTGTTTCATCAGATGATTTTTCCGATAAAAGAGTTTCCGATATATCACATTTACAACTTGACGGGTTCTCCAGTATCGACTCGTCGGCTGATGGTTTTTTTGGTGTTGGCACAATCAATTTGAAGGTTGGGCTGTGTCTCTTCATTGATCTCACCGTCTTTAACTTTACCCCACAGCACTAAATATAAGCCAGCTACTACGCCAATTGCACCTGCCAAGCTGCAGTAGAATACAGTATGTCAATTTCTTTGAAAGCCTCAATTTTTACATCAGACTGAAAGGTGAAGATCTAAGTATGAAATTCAATCTATGGAAAAGGAAGTTAATCTTAATAGGCAAAATTATTCCTACACAGGACTGACTGTCCAAGATAGGAATGAAAACCCTACCATTCGGTATATATTTCTTCGTGCAGAAGTATATAGCAGCCAAAATGGTTACTATAACAGTGCTCAGAAGGCTGAACGTCGCAGAGAAGAGAGGGCCCCTTCGGTAAATGCACCACGACTGGACGAAGAAAGAAGATCCTATAATTCCCTATTCATGATGAGCCAAACAAAGAAAATAGAACGTTAGACTTCGTTAATTCGCACTAATTAGTTCCAATTAAGACAACATTTATATGGTATCTCTTGTTGAGATGAATGAAGCTACTTACAGCATACAGAATGGCTGCTATTCGGAGCTTGGAATGGATCTTCCATGCTTCAGGATCTTGTTCTAGGAATAAAGTAATGACTGCACATTGAATTGTGGATATAAAACTCATCCAAGCCAATAGAGATAGATGATCAGGATGGCTTGCCGACATTGGAACCTGATTAGAAAATTATTGGCTACTTCAGTGACCCAAATGGTGTGTATGCTAGTTTTGATGGATTACAGTTCAATACCTGCAGAATGAGCCAAATCGACCAGCACCAAGCGCTTCCAATGAGAAATATGCAACCCAGCAACCGTCGCCTTCAGAAGCGAAAAAGGTTCTCGCGTGGAGATGGAACTCTGCATTTAGAAACTCTGGTCTCCTGAGCAACGCCATGACAATCGCCCCGGCGACGCAGACTGCCATGCCCAATATCTTGGCGATGCTCCTTAGACTTCTGACACTAACCTTCTCCATTCTCAAGTTTTAAAGCAACACAGAAATGAGGAATGTCAGTGGTTAGATTTGCAACATCAGAACTTATGTTCCCAGTAACCACATTTGAGTTTCGTAGTACTTCTTTGAGGTGTGTGATCTTTCTTTAGATATCAGTCATTGATTCGATTTCTTTGAGCTCAAGAAAACGTCTGTATGCTCTTCCTTAGCTTAATTCAGGTCATTGGGGTTTAATTATGATGGAATATAGGGCTTGCAGTGTGTGCCCATGCGATCAATCACACCCACCTTTAGAGATAACTGTAAGCAGTTATCTGCAAGCGGTTATTTAACATAGAGAATCACGTCTGTTCACACACGTTAAAAAGAACAGACGCTCTCCCTCCTTCTCTGATGGTACAGACGACATTATGTCGATCACACAAAAAAGGACAGGCGTCTTTCCCTCCATGTCGAATCGCATCGAAGGCGAAGTGACTCTTGAGATTGCGAAGGCAACATCTAATATGTGGATAGTGAGTACGGTTCCTCGTGTGATCGTATTCCGATCAATGATATAAGTAAGTGATAGATTGGACAATAATCAGTAGCTTTTTTCGTATGTGATTTGTTTAGAATCAAGTAATAAGTTTCCTTCATTGGTATCAGAGCCGGTCAATACTTGTTTTCCTAATCGTAACATACCGTAAGAATCGAAATTTGGAACCCGTTCATCGTCGTTTAAATTTTGGTTCGTCAGAATGCTTTTAGGCCTGTTTCGAAATTTTCTGTTAGGTGAAAGTGATATATGATTGCATCGTTGGAAAGTACTCGTTGATAAGAGTCCGAGGAGTGGTCGCCCGTTGCCGGAGGACGCTAGATGATGTCGAACGAGCCACACGCGCCGCGGTGGGGCGAGTCCCCTCGGTTGCTGATGATTAAAAGGCTTGATTCATAAATTTTGGCTCAACTAAAACTTGATTTGATCATACCATTAGGACGGGCGTGAGGATACGAGTATTTTGAGGGGTGGAATGCCACCAACGGACGGCGGACGAAGCCGCACGCGCAGACATGCGCCGCCGGAGCGCTCTGCTCGTGGGCCTCACGTGCGTCTCGAGTGCCTGGACCCGTCGAAAATAGTTGCTGACGTGGTCGCTAACGTGACGGACACGTGTCAGATGACGTGGCATGATGACCCAATCCGACCCATGACCCGACCCGATCAACGATTGACCATTGATCGCATTGACCAGTACGTGCGGCGCATAAAGCCCACGCACCGAGGCTTCTGGTGGCGCGTGTAGGCGCGTGGGGAGTTCAATTGAGGTGATTTTGGTGTTGATGTGTTCGTATTGAACTTTCCTTCAATGTGGTATATTTATTTTACCATTTTATGCATTATGGATTATGTGTAATCCCTTTTATTGTTCTACATTCGTTGCAGGATCTATGGAACAAAGTAATGTGCGAACCTCAATATTCCCGTGGACAGACGAGGAACATAAGATACTCCTAAAGCTGGGGAATGAGCTAACACTTTATTGATGGGATGTCAGAGTTGACATGATGACTCACATCATAACAATGAACAAAATGATATTAGAAATCATTTGTAATGGTTTTGTCATGGCAAACTATTTGAGAGTTGTTGCCTTAAAAACCACTATTCCTGATTGGCATGAGGTCTTAGACCGTTTATAGAAAGATGCCTATAGCTATTTTTATAAGGAACTTGGAATAAGATTCTTGATAGAGTTCTTAGAGGTCGGGGTAAGGAAGACATCGACCCTTGCTATGAATGGGTCCTGGCGTAGACAGAATGCGTCTTGGCGAAGAGATTTGTTTCCTTGGCTGATATCAGAAAGTTTTCCAAGAGCCACTATAGGGACGCCTTCTAGGGTCAAGAAGTTTCCTAAAGAGTTCATTGAATCTTTTCTCGTTCTTGACATACATTATATCACATGATATTATTATACTGAAAGTTTGCATCTTATTGATGTATGTCTATAAATGTGAATATTATCTTTCGTGTTATATGAAATATTTAGCTATGAATGGTATGAGAATTTTTATTATTAAGTAATGCCTTGGTGGTATATGGATAAGTGGGGAGTTCTAAAAGTTTTAGTAACTTCATGAACTCAGTTTTACACAAATAATTATGTTAATGACAATTTCAAACGAGAATTCTCAGACAATGATTGAGAACATAATGAACTTTCGACTTTGAGATCTTATGTGAAATTATTCGTTAATATAATTAGTTAGTGTAAAATAGATGCATAAATGTATAGGCATCAATAATTCGTGAGCACATGTCTATTGAACTTTCTGTTCAGGCACAATGGCTTTAGCTTACTAGGATATCGTTGCTAAGCCTGAATAAAGTGAGAAATTAGATGGCAAAATTGTGAAAATTGGAATAGGATCCAATATGTGCTAAAAGAGCAATATGCACTATGAGCTCTTGACCTAACTATGGAAGAATCCGAAGATGGAATTACTGTATTGTCAAGAAAGTATAAAGAGATACTTACTACACGAAATAAATGAACTCTATTGCTCGCATTATATTGCTGAGACACACACACACACACACACACACACACACACACATATATATTATGCATGAGTTCAAGCATTTTTGTTTTAAATGCTAAAGTCAAGTGGGAACTATTAACAAACTAAGTTTGGTTAGATTGGTCTCCAATTTGAGACAGATCATTATAAGGTTTGATGCTTATATAATGACTTATGAGCAGATTATTAAATGCCTTCGTGGCATGTGTCAAACAAATAAGTGCACTGTGAGATGCAAGCCCTATGTTGACTAAGAAATAGCAAGTGCAAGCATTTGTCAATTCTTTATTTCATAGCTATGTGCATATGAAAATCCACTAGATTCACATTATAAGTAAAGTTTCTTTTATATGACGCTTTAAACTAGAGATAGATTGCCTTCTGGTGGCAAAACCTAAAATCGACATTTATTAATGCTGATTCTAGTTCTAATGAGTTTTGTGCTCCAGATATAAGCGTCAAGGTGGATTTAAGAAGTGGAAAGAACAAAAAAAAATAGATATTTCATTATAGAAATCAAAGTTTAACCGACATAAAAAAGGAAAACGTCCTTTCGAGAAAATATTTCAAAAGTGAAGTGTTTTAACTGTGGCAAAAAGTGTCACTTTGCTCACAATTGTGATGAGTTAAAGAATTTAGAATCCCTTTGTATGCTTAAAAGTATATGTATGTATGTACTTCAGTTTTGGTAACTGAATTTTATCCTTTGTGGATTGTAAATCTAAGGGCCACAGACCATGTAGTTGTGGAATTTTAATAAGTTCCACATCGAGCAAATTTAATAAACGTGAGAAATATTTTCTTAGTGAAAATCAAAGTAATTGGCACTTGCCAATTGAATATGTGCGATGGTCACACCTTGTTTTTACTAACGTTTATATGCTCCAAAACACGACGAAATTTAATTTCCGTGTTAGTTTGGTTAAACTTGATTTTAATTTGAACTTTCATAAAGATGGTGATGAATTGTTGTTGGGATCAAGTTATTATAATTCTAGGTGGTTTCATTATGCATATTGTTGAGTACAATAATGTAATATTATTCCTCATTTTCATCTTTGTGATGATAAGAATATGTGGTATGCTATATTGGGTCATATTGGCCAACATGATATTTACATAAGCCAAATATGGCTTGTTGGACATTATTGAATATGTCGCCTATTTATAAGCATTGCCTAGTAAATAAATAAATAAAAATAAAACGAGGAAAACATTTGGAAAAGGAACAAGAGCTGAGTTTCCTTTGCTGATTATCCATTTAGACACATGTGATAGCAAGGCATGATTCTATTTATTTCATCATATTTGTATGATTACACTCGATTTGGATTTGTTATTTTTATGATTTTTCCTAAAATTAAGGCATAAGTTGCTTTAAGAATTTTTTTTTATTTTGAACTTTTAATTTAAATATATATATTTGATCGAGGTTGAGAAAATCTATCTGATCAGTTCAGATATTTATGTAATGAAAAAATGAATAGAATGATAGTTGACTATTCCAGCAATTCCTATACAGAATGTAGTAGTAGAGAGAAGAAACAGATCATAATAGAAATGTTTAAGTCAGTGATAGCACATGCTATTATGCATATCATCTTTCGTGGTGATATTTTTGTTGATGACTGTCTAGATACTTAGCTGTGTGTCTTATAAATCAGTTACCTATTTCCCATATGAGTTGTGGACAGGTCAAGAATGAGATTTGGGTTTTTCTTAGACCTTGAAATGCTTCTTATACACACATGTTCTCCCGCAAGTATGGAAAATTGGACCTTAGAGTTAAAAAGAGTATTTTCGTGAAGTACTAAGTGTACTCAAAAGGGTAAGTACTATAGGTAAGCAAGAAAATGTGAATCACGAGAGGTCATATTCTTAGTGGATGAAATTTCGAAAAAGGGCAAGAAACTTGTATATATTCTCTGTTTGACTTCTAGATAGTAATAATGATTTTTCCGGGCATCTTATCCAAGTGGGAGCAATGTGAGAAGTGGAGATTTATTTCGTATTAGTCTCAATTGCAACCACTTATTTTGTAAAAGATGTCGTCATTGTCTGATCCGACTAGGAGCGTAATGACGAATGATGTACTATTTGTAAACTTTCATGGTTGCTCCACAAGAAGAGAATAAGTCAGGGAGTATAAAATAAGGCTACAATTTGCCCTAATAAGGAAAAGTTGATACAAGCAATGGAGAAAGAGATGGAGTTAATGAGATCAAATGAAGTTTTGAAACTGATTGATCTTTCAAATGGACGCAAAGCCATTGGGAGCAAGTGGGCTCTCAAAGAAAGCATAAAGCTGATGGCTTGTTTGAGAAATGTGAGGCTCGCCTTATGGTAAAACATAATAATCAATTCATCTTATTCTGCTAATAGTGATGAGTATGGGTTTTGAATTACATCAAGGGTGTAAAGACTACGATTCTCAATGGCGAATTAATAGAAGGAACCTACGTAGTACAACCCGCAGGAGTTGTGAATGAAGGCCAAGAATATGGCCATGAGCAGTCTGTGAGGCATTGATATATACGTTTTTTTCACGATGCCTTAGTGGCATATGATTTTGTAACAATTGAAAAAGACCATTGTGTATATATCAAAATATCTAAAAATCAATTTGTGATTTTATCATTATATGTTGATGATATGCTTTTATTGCAAGTAGTAAAGATTTGAGCTGAAATATGGGTCTTAAGATTCCATAAGAAAATATAGTAATGGAAAGTGATCCATATACTAGTGCAGTTGGGAGCTCAATGTACGTTGTGATATGAATAAGACCTGATATTTGTTATTCAATTGGAATAATAAGTAGGTATCAGTTCAATAGAGGTCAAGCGTATTGAATTGTCGTCAATAGAATTCTGAGGTATTTGAAAGTACTGCTTATCAATTTACTGATATTCAAGATAGAGATCTGCACCTTGAAGGTATATTGATATTGATTGAGGAGGAGATATAGATGAGAACAATTTTACCTCTAGATTTGCGTTCTTACTAAGTAATGACGCCATATCATGGAAAAATAAGAAGCTAATGTGTATGGCCTTATCTACGATGGAAGATGTTCTCGTGGTGTTATCAGCGGTAGTATAAAAGGGTCTTTGACTTGAAAGATGTATGGATCAATGAAGTGTTGCTAAGAATGCTATAGGTCCAATTATTAGTTAATTGTGATAGTTAAGGAGCAAGAGCTTACACTGAAGATCCATTGCAAGACCAAAATGTATTGACTCGAAATATGATGTCATGGAATACATGTTTGTACGAAAAGATGAGAACATACAATATATATCTATGGATAGATTGAAAGCATATCCAATGATGAAATGAGTTACTCGAGATATCTTGACTTGGTCATTTGTTGATAAATAGATTAGTTCTATATATTGAAATCTCTAAAAGTACTGAAATTTACATTCCCCAAAGTTCATAGTTAATGAGTTAATGATATTTATTATCACTATTGGTGTCTATGATTTTGTGTAACATTTATGCATATTAATGTTTAGTGCATTATATTAGGAAGGTATATTAGACAGATGAGAGATTAGCCCACTCACACGGGTAATCGTCTTTATTTACTGTGTGATAAGTAGAGATGAGACAATTTTAAGCTTATTATCCAGGTGATAATTGAGAGCTAAAGTTTAAAAAATTTATACCCCCTTAATAGAATATTAAGATGAGGACTTATTATTTATAATGTCCGGAAGTGAAATAAAAAGGATATACTTCTAGCCCTCCTACATATTTCACTTTATCTGTCTTTATTACTAGATGAGAGTTCTGACGGAAACTCTTGATTGGAGTTGTTACGTGAACTCTGGTTAGACATTGGGTATGTCTAAGTGATCATCTGTACGGTATTAACTTATAAAGACATATGCTCCATGGGAAAGAAAAAAATACCGCAATACATACTTCATATTACGTATGCATTGTCGACCAACGAGAGTTGGCAAAAGTTTTTGATATTAACTTTGCTAAGCCGTGTGAGACTCTCGAGGATAAGAATTCCTCATTTCGAGTACCCTTATGACTGTTCGTTATTTTTAAGATTTCTATTTAGTGTTTACTATCTTAGGGTGTTACCTATGGTCATGATATTGATTCGATCTAAATGGACACTTCTAGAAAAGCGAGCTGAATTAAGATTGAGATGTCTAATAAAATAGGAAGATCGATTTCGAGTTCTTAAGTCACATAATAGATTTATATTCACAGACCGGTCGGTTATGATTATTTAATGTAATTATAATTGTGAATATAACATATCATACTTAAAGGAGATCTAGAGAGAGATATGTATGTGACTGATTGATCTAGGGTACAAGCATACGGAAATATACTTTTGATTATATACATTTGAGCTGTCATATACTCCCAACGGAGGTATGACAATGAGCTCTCAGTGTATGTTGGCCGCACGGTTTATTTGTCAATATGAACTTTGCATATATAAAGAGAGTTATGCTTGGTCCTTTGTGGACAAGTGGGAGTTTTGGTCCTCTGTGGACATGTATGAGGTGTTTGCCCTACATGGGTGAGTGAGAGATGATGGAATGTAGGACTTACAGTGTGTGCCCATGCGGGGCAATCACACCCTTCTTTAGAGCAGTTATCTGCAAGCGGTTATCTGCAAGCGGTTATTTAACGTGAATAATCACGTTTATTCACATACGTTAAAAAGAACAAATTCTCTCCCTCCTTCTCTGATGATATAAATGACATTCTGTCGATTACACAAAAAAGGACGGACGTCTTTCCCCTCCATGATAAATCTCATCAAAGGCAAAGTGACTCTTGAGATTGCGAAGGCAGCATCTAATCTGTGAATAGTAAATACGGTTCCTCGTGTGATCGTATATCGATCAATGATACAAGTAAGTGATAGATTGGGCATTAATCAGTAGTTTTTTTCGCATGTGATTCGTTTAGAATCAAGGAATAAGTTTCCTTCAAATTAGTTTCGACTTTATTTATGGGGATTGTAGAGGCAATTATTTTCGATAGTCTGCTGATTTGAATTCCTCAAGAATAAACGGAACACAGTTAGGAGAATGTACCTAAGCGTAGACACCATCAGAAATGTGGTTCCAGGGACAAGATTGTTCATTGCATTAGCCATCGATGATGAGGCCAAGTACATCTAAGTAAATGTTTTGACGGATTGCTACCCTGCAAGTGTCCCTTCTCATGAATCATACGATCTTCGAGGTGAAATGCACAAACTTCCGAGGGAAACTTACCCGGTGATAGATGCCAAGAATATCAAAGATAAACTCTTCCATCCCAACGAAGTCCCGTGAGACCTCCTGCAAAAAATCGAACTTGAGACCACAGAGAGAGAGAGAGAGAGAGAGAGAGAGAGAGAGAGTCCAACACAAGAGTTCAGTACCTCCACAAGAAGGCAACATGTGAAATGAATAGTGTGGCCGTGGCTTGTCTATACACAACAATGACTCCAGGGCTCAACCCTTGTAAAAAAGAAGCTTTAGCGAACAGAGCAAGAGCTGCATAAGAAAACTGCACGCCAAACATGGCCATGACAGGCTTGTGATCATCAAACCCACCCAGCCTTTTTCTTAGCTTCTGGAATGGTATCACTCAGCCTCAATATGACTCCGCACAGGCTGACAGATTGTAAATAGTGTGGAACGATGGGACGGTGTTTGCATCTACACTTCTTTGTGGATAAACTTACAAATCGGAGGCACAGAAAGTTGTTACTTTGATGTTCCTAGGAAGGCAATATCAGGATTGCCTCAGGTTTTACAGTAACTTGTTCATTATTTGGAATCGATATACCATAACAGTAGTAATGATTCTCAGGCAAGATGCTGTCTTTCCTCATTGCAAGTTTGCGTTTAGAACGTTAAAGATCAGCAGAAAGAAATAATAGGGAAAGCAATTTGATTTAGTTCCTTTTCTAGAAGAAGGAAGATTGCATATGTTGAAAATATGTCTCGAATTTGAGTATAAAAAGAAAGTTTCCTATATCAAACAGGTTACCTATTTTGAATATGTTTCCTAATTAATGATTTCCTAACTGAAGAAGGTTTCCTACTTTGGATCAAACCATTGCCTATAAATATTGTGAAGAGTATCGAAGACGAGTTTCTGCTAGTGAATTACATCACTAGTGCTTGAAATCAAATTAAAACGACATTATTTTGGACATATCATAGCCACGTCGGAGAGAGAAAATATTAAATGGATGCCTGATTCTACTTCTGATTCTGTTTTTTGATATATTTTTGTTTATTGACCTTATTTTTTAGATATATTTAAACAAATTGATATTTAAAATAAGTTTTGCACCAAAACAACGTTTTAGCCACGTAGAAGAGAGAAAATATTTTAAAAAAGCCACGTCATCATTTTTCATTGACCAAATTGGACAGAGTTAATGAAAGGACTCAATTGCATCAATTTGATAAGTTTTAGGACTCAATCATAATTTTTTCTTTGTAAGTTTTAGGATTCAATTTTCTTTGGTAACAAGTTTTAGGACTTCCAGTGAGCATATCTCATGAAAAATGGCAAAAGGACACAAAGTGTCAATATTTGTGTATGATGATTACTCTAGTGTCAATTTTTTTTTAGATCACTTAAATTCTATTTTTTTTAAAACGGTTATTTTAGTGCCAACTCCAGCGAGTTTTGCCGGAAATATGTTCATGGGAGCATCCAAGTAAGCAATAACAAAAAAACCAAAAGTTAGAACAATTAAAAAAACTAAAATTTAAGATAACAAAAAGAATTAAAAAAGCAAAATGCTTTGCTGTAGCGAGAAGGGCTTGGAAGCCCTCGCCATTGCTGCCCACCATTGCCAGCCATTGCTAGTGGCGGTGGATGGCGGCCGCTGCAACCTAGCAATTTTCCTTTATTATTATTATTATTATTTTAATTATTAGTTTATTAGTTTATTTTTTAAAATTTAATTTAACATTACAAAAATAATTCCATGTGGACTAAATTTTTATATAAAAAATTACCACATGGACTGAACTTTTTTTTTAAAATCAAATAATATTAAAAAATTAATAACAAAATGCTACGTGTACTATTTGGCCGGAATTGACACTTAAGTGATATATATATATATATATATATATATATATATATTTTGTCGGAATTGAACCTTAACTGATCATTTTTCTTCGATTTGACATTTAAGTGATCCAAAAAAATATCAACACTAAAGTGAGCTATGTACACAAATATTTTCACTCTAAGTGTCGTTTTGTCCATAATAAAACCATGAACTTTAGGTATATTCTCAAATCTGGCCCGAATTTCATTTTGTATAAAAAAAATCACCAACTTTTACACTTATCCTAAATATGGTCCCCGCTAACCCACCATCACACACACCATTAGTTATTCGATATGGCATTTCCACGCCAGCAATATATCCACCTCAACAAGATGCTTGGGATTTAGAGTCAAATTACGTTGTTTGCGGGTCTTCATTTCTTCATCTTCTCCCACACAATTTATGCTACTGGGGAAAGTTCGCTCGGGGGTCTCATGTCTTAATCATAATACACCCAGGAATCTTCACTCCGTCTGACGATCTTGTGTTTGGTCACTCACTTTCTCACACAGATTTGATCACCCTCTCGCATACTTATGCTCGGTCGCTTAAGGACGTCGTTTCAGTCTAAAATTTTGGACTTGAAGGATCTATACTTGGTCAAGGATTGAAACGAACAGAGCATTGATGACATTGAACAAACTTCACAGCGGTTTGTGTTAGTTCATTTTGATGTATGGGATCGATGTACATCCTTTTGGTTTACACTATTGTCACTGCATATATCTTATCAACCGCATGTTGTTATCTACTTTTTAGAATGCAGCTCCACCCTCTCTTCTTTTTTCTTACATATCCTCATTTCATTTATCACCTCGTATATTTGTTTGTGTCTGCTATATTCGTGACCATCATCCAAGGCTTTCCAAACTAGATCGTATGTCTCTTAAATACATTTTTGTGGGGAATTCTCGTTTGCAAAATGGTTACCATTATTACTGTCCTTCTCGGCAAAAGTAGTATTTTGCCACTGCAAATGTTTTTGTCTTTGAGTTTATTGTTTATTCTGATAAACTGATAGAGTCTCCTATAGTGCGTGATGATTCCTTTACATATGTTATTGTGAAATCCACTTAGGACTCTCCACCAACTCCTGTACTAATATGGCCAGTATACGGTAGACGTCCTCGTCAGCATGTGGAGCCCCCTGTAAATGTACCTCCTCCTATTTCGTCTTCTTCATCCTCTAAAGCTGATGTAAGCCTGTCACACACTGAACTTGATATTCCTATAGCACGTGGGAGTTCATAGTTGTACCCATCACCCTATTGCACACTTTGTTTCTATTCTGGTCTATCTACCTCTTTTTATGCTAGTTTGGTCACCATTGGTACATATTCAATTCCTAAAATTGTTGCTGAAACATCATTTAGTCCAAGATGAAGGACAACTATGGAGGAGGAACTGTTGGCACTAGACAAAAAAACTAGACTTGGGATCTTGTTCCTCTATCAATAGGGAAAGATTACTATTGGATGTTAATGGCTGTTTACTGTCAAGGATAATCTGATGATTCTCTTGCTTGCTTTAAGGCTAGATTGGTTACTAAAAATAACGCACAGGTTTATTCGGTCCACTATGGTGATATCTCTCTCTCGTGGCTAAGATGACCTTTGTCCGCCTTTTACTTTCTTTAGTTGTTTCTACTTGTACGCATCCTTTTCAGCTTGATGTTAAAAATGCCTCTATCCATGGTGATTTATAGGAAGATGTGTATATGGGGCAACCACCCGGGATTATTGCTCAGGAGGAGTCGAGTTATGTCTGGCATTTGAAGAAATCTTTATATGATTTGAAGTAGTCTTCCAGAGTCTGGTTGGGAGGTTTGCTGAGGTGGTGCTCCAGTTTGGACTGTTAGATGTAGTGAAGATCAATATATGTTTTATCATATCTTTAGAACCGGTAAGATATTTCTTGTTGTTTATGTTGATGATATTATCGTAATTGGAGATGATTCTATAGGGACTGATGAGTTGAAACTGTATTTACAATAGGAGTTTCAAACAAAGGATTTGGAATGACAGAGAAATTTTTTGGGCATCAAAGTGGCATATGCAAAGAAAGGTATTCATAGCTCACAATGCAAGTATGTTTTATATTTACTTACAGAGATGGGTATGCTAGGAGCTAAACCACTAAATATACCAATGGAACCTAACTCGAAATTAATGGCAGAGGACACTGATTTGTTAGATGATCTAGAAAGGTATCGAAGGCTAGTTGGAAAATTAAAGTATCTGATTGTCACTCAACTAAATATTTCACTTTCCTGTGAGTATTGTAAATTTGTTTATGTCTTCCCCCGTACCTCTAATTGGTATGATGTAGTTGGAATTATGAGATACTTGAAGAAATCTCTAGGTCGTGGTCTCTTCTATCTTGGATCCTGATCCCCTAATATTGCCATTACAATGTCAAGGGTGACATTAATCAAATCGAGTCGTCAAAATCGACCTGATTTGACTCATGTCGTCTCTTCAAAATTTTTAAAAATTCCTATCCACATTTTCCCTCTTTTCAAGAGGTGATATGATTCAAATCAGGTAATCTATTTTGATTTGGACGGCTCGATTTGATCAATGTCACCCCTAACATTGAATTGATAATGTTAGGAGATGAGATCTGTTTCTCTCTTCTATAGGGATCATGATCACAAAAGGGTGAAAGCATTTTCAGATGCCGATTGGGTTGGGTCTCCTATAGATAGGAGGTCTAAATCGGGTTACTACACCTTTGGGGGAGGAAACCTAGTATATTGGAAAGTAAGAAGCAAAGTGTTGTAGCTAGATCATAGTGCAGAATCAGAATATAGAGCATAACTCAAGCTACTTGTGAGTTAGTTTGGATGCGTCAGATATTTGTTGTACTTGGACTCAAATATCCCGTATCAATGGAGTTGTGGTGTGATGCTCATGCAATTATCTATATTGCTTCAAATTCAGTATTTCATGAGTGTACAAGTATATTGAAGTTGATTGTCACTTTGTCCGTGAGAAGCTTCATACTGGAATTATTTCTATTAGTTATGTTAGGATTGATGAACAACTAGATGATATTTTCACCAAGTTTTTAGGGAGTAGTAGGGTGGAATATATTTGTAACAAATTAGGCATGCTTGATATCTATGCTCGAGCTTTAGGGAGAGTGTTAAAGTGTGAGAGGGTTATTATGGTCATTAATTGTTAGGTAGTTAATTTAAAAATGCTTAATACCTAAAAAACTCTAACTTTAGCATTTGTGTCAATTATATCTAAAACTTTTTTTTGTATCATGAAAAAATCCTCAACTTTTACTTTTGTCTCTTTTAATTTTGTTTCAATTTTACCGACCTAGTACCAAAAAAAATCCTCAACTTTTAATTTTGTACAAATTATACCTAAAACTTTTACTTTTGTCTTAATTTTACCGGCCTAGTACCAAAAAAAAAAACTTAACTTTTACTTTTATCTCAATTCTACCACCGTCAACCTTTTGTTCATAATCACCGTTAGTTAAACATACGTGACTCGAATTTTCTTACCGAATTTACTAATGAATTTTCAAAATTTAGAAATAGCAGGTTTCAAAAACGACAATATTTTAAAAAAATCGTCAGAATATCTCTATATCTAGCCGTTCTTTGGGTTGTTGAGTGCAAAAAAAGAATACGAAATGCACAGTCTTTTGTGATTATATATCTCTCAGCAATATATAGGGGTACCAAAAAATAGAAGAGAATGTCGAAATTTTTTTATGTCAACTTTGCTAACGTGTAATTCATTAATAATGTGACAATCTCACGTAATATTAACTAATGATGATTATAGACAGAAGGCTAATAGTGGTAAAATTGGGACAAAAGCACAAGTTGGGGTTTTTTTTTTGCACCAGGTCGGTAAAATTGGGACAAAGTTAAAAGTTTTTGGTAGAATTGAGACAAAATTAAAAGTTGATAATGTTTTTTGTACTAGGCCGGTAAAATTGAGATAAAAGTAAAAGTTTTGAGTATAATTAGGACAAAAGTAAAAGTTTGAGGTTTTTTATAAGAAAAAAAAAAGTTTTGGATATAATTGTCACAAATGATAAAGTTAGATGTTTTTTTGGGTATTGAGCGAATTTAACTCTTAATCGGTTTTTACGCTCGCCTCTTTTGTTCTATATCAATTTCTACGGAGCCGAGTGGGGCATCTAACCTAACCCGACAAATTAACCGCATTCAAGAGGGGCAATTCATTGGAGACTTTCATGGCGAATTTATGCTGAGGTGCTAGTTTCATGTTTCTGAAAATTGCAACTTCATTTGATAAGCAACAACCTTCCAGGGCTTAACCAAAGATGCAGACTTCATGAGTTAGCCTCTTTTGTATGGTTGGAGAACATTGCGTCAGCATTTTCCTTTCGAACCGTTCCCCAGGTTACTTTAGTTTGATGTTGTTACGCTTTGCCTCATCAGTCTTTCAGAAATTGCATTTTATATCTTCAGACAGAGCTCTTCTGCATTTGTGGGGTTACCATCCGCATAAGAAAATTTGGTCTCAAAGGTGACTACTTAATACTTACCACATTGGTAGAGCCAGGGCACAGGGCTGATCTTTGTTACCATTCTTCAAAGGTCCATTCACTATGAATAAATTTGGGTGATCATGCTGTCATTTGGTTCTCTCAATACTTAACTGGGCTTATTTCTTCAGCTGTTTGATATGATAACAGAGGTTCTGATAGATCGCACTTACAACTTGACGGCTTCTCCATTAATGACTTAATGGCAGATGGTTTTTCGGTGCGAGCACAATCAATTTGAAGCTTGGACTCTGCCTCTTCATCGGTCTCGATGTCTTTAGCTTTACCACACAGCACTAAATATAAACCAGCTACTACCCCAATTGCTCCTGCCAAGCTGCAGTAGAATACAGTATGTCAATTTCTTTGAAAGCCTCGATTTCTACATCAGACTGAAAATCAGAGATCAAAGTAATAAAGTTCAATCTATGGAAAAGTAAATATTAATAGGCAATGTTACTCCTAGTAACATAGGACTGACTGTCCAAGATAGGAATGAAAGCCTTACCTTCCATTATATATTTCTTCGTGCAGAAATATGGCAGCCAAAATGATTGCCATCACAGTGCTCAGAGGGCCGAACGTCACGGAGAAGAGAGGGCCCCCCCGGGAAATGCACCATGACTGGACGAAGAAAGAAATTCCAGATCCTACAATTTCCTATCCACAACAAGCCAAACAAAGAAAATAAAACATCAAACTTCAGTAATTCGTACGAATAGTTCTAAATATGACAACTTTTATATCCTATCTCGTGTTGAGATGAGCAGCTTTGATGTAGTTACTTACAACATACAGAATAGCAGCTATTCCGAGCTTGGAATGGATCTTCCATGCTTCAGGATCTCGTTCTAGGAATAATGTAATGATTGCACATTGAATTGTGGACATAAAACACATCCAAGCCAATAGAGATAGATGGTCAGGATCGCTTGCCGACATTGGAACCTGCTTAGAAAATTACTTGCTACTTCAGCGACCCTAATGGCATGGATGTGAGTTGCGATGTCTTACAGTTCAATACCTACAGAATCAACCAAATCGACCAGCAACAAGCGCTTCCAATGAGAAATACGCAACCCAGCAACCAGCTGTCGCCTTCAGCAGCAAAAATAGACCTTGCACGCAGATGGAACTCTGCATTTAGAAGCTTTGGTCCCCCGAGCAACACCATAAAAATCGTTCCGACGACGCAGACTGCCGTGCCCAATATCTTGGCAATGCTCCTTAGACTTCTGGCATTAACCTTCTCCATTCTCAAGTTTTAAAGCAACACAGAAATGCAGAATATCAGTGTTAGATTTCCAACATGAGGATTTATGCTCCTCAAAACCACATTTGAGTTTTGAAGTACTTCTTTGAGGCGTGTGATCCTTCTTTAGACGTCAGTGATTGATTCGATTTCTTTGAGCTTAAGAAAACGTCTGTTTGTTCTTCATTAGCTTAATCCAGGTCATTGGTGTTTCACTAGTTTTGACTTTGCTTATGGTGACTGCGGAGGGCAATCATTTCTGATCTGGTTATATGAATTTCTCAAAACTAATCGGAGCACGGATGTGTGTACCTACCCAAGAGCAGACGCCATCATAAACGTGGTTGCAGGGATGAGATTGTTTATTTCATTAGCCATTGATGATGAGGCTAAGTGCATCCCCTCAAAGTAGATGTATTGATAAATTGATACCCTTCAAACATCCATTCTCATGAATCATAAGATCTTTGAGGTGAAAAGCACAAACTTATGAGGGAAACTTACCCAATGAGAGATGCCAAGAATATCAAAGAGAAACTCTTCAATCCCATCGAAGTTATGTGAGATCTCCTGCAAAAAATCTAAATTGAGACCAGAGAGAGAGAGAGAGAGAGAGAGAGAGAGAGAGAGAGTCCAACAGAACACAATTCAGTACCTCCACAAGAAGGCAACAGGTGAAATGAAGTGTGTGGCTGTGGCTTGTCTATACACAACAGAGACTATAGAGCTCACCCCTTGTAAAAAAGAAGCTCTAGCGAACAAAGTAAGAGCTGCATAAGTGAACCGAAGGCCAAACATGGCCATGACAGGCTTGTAATCCTCGAAATCACCCATTCTTTCTCTTAGCTTCTCAAATGGTATCACTAGCCTCAATATGAAGCCACACAGGCTGATAGATTATAAGCAGTGTGGAACAATGGAATTTACGCTTCTTACAAATCGAAGACACAGATTAATTTGTGATTTTTATGTTCCTGGGAAGGTAAGCACATGGAAACAAAACAAAAAGGAAAAATCAAAAGATGCAATATTTATACCGCCCTAACAGGTTTCTTGATAAAATCAGGATTGCCTCAGGATGGCATCAGGTTTTACAGTAACTTGTTCGTTATTTGGAATGATTTATTTGATGGCCAGCCAAAATGAGAGCCTAAACATTATGAAAATACCATAGCGGTACTAATGATTCTCAGGAAAGATGCTGTCTATCCTCATTCTAAGTTTGTGTTTGGAAGATTGGAGATCAGAGCCAGAGGAAAGAATTAATAGGGAAAGCAAGACGATTTAGTTCCTTTTCTGGAAGAAGAGAGATTGACGATCTTAGAGAGAGAAGGGTAGACAGTCGTTCTCTCCCAAGATAGGAAAAACGTTAATAGTTCTTCCTTGATCCCTCCTCATAAGCTGCTTAAAAAACCAGATTTAAATATGATGAGGACGGAAACACTTCATGAACGCGATTAATCTCATCGGTCCCGTCAAATCTATCTGATGTTCTTTCACCCCATTCGAGCTTACTTATGACAAGGACGGTCTTGTTATCACTAGTTGAAAGGTCCATTCAACACAAATGATATAGGCTAACCATGCTGTCATATTAATTCCTTGCAATACTTGCTGTGTGCGAGTTTAGTCGCTGATTATGTTGCTGATTCGGTGGTGTGGCACACTTCATGAATTACCTTTTGCTTCACACTGATGCCTTGGCAATCAAGGAACAGAAAATACGGTTTTACTGTTGATCAATGCCCATTTAAAAGTTCACGGTTCGTGATAGTTTGTGCTCTTACCCCTTCAGTCACGAAACTATTCTAAATGGTTTCCCTTCTCCTGCTGGCATTTCAATAGTTGGTACAGACAACATTCAGAATACTAAATGTCATAAGGCCAATGAAATGTACATTGGGTGCTATTCAAATACAGAAAGGAAATTCTCAAAACTTGTCGATCTAGACAGGGTTCATTTCATCCGCTGATATATCGGATAAAAGAGGTTCTGATAAATCACATTTACAACTTGATGACTTCTCCAGTGACGACCCATCTGCAGATGGTTTCACGGTGCGAGCACGATCAATTTGAAGCTTGGGCTGTATCTCTTCATTGATCTTAACATTGTCTTTAGCTTTACCCCATAGCACTAAATATTAACCAGCTACTACCGCAATTGCACCTGCCAAGCTGCAGTAGAATACAATACGTCAGTTTCATTGAGAAGCCTTAATTTGTACATCAGACAAGATTCAAGATCAAAGTATGAAGTTCAACCTTCGGAATAGTAAGTTATTCTTAGTAGGCAAAATTTTTCCTTAACACATAAGACGGACTCTCGAAGATAGGAACGAAGACACCACCTTCCAGTGTATATTTCTTCGTGCAGAAATGTAGCAGCCAAAATGGTTACTATAACAGCGCACGTAGGGTTGAACATCGCGGAGAATAGAGGGCCTCTTCGGGAAATGCACCACGACTGGACAAAAAAGGAAATTCCAGATCCTATAATTCCCTATTCGCAACGATTCAAACAAAGAAATAGGACGTCAAACTTCAGTAATTCTTACGAATAGTTCCAATAAGAAAATATGAATCTTTCATAGGGTGTCTCCTGTTGATGTGAATAGCGGATGTCATTACTTACAGCATACAAAATAGTAGATATCCCAAACATGGAATGGAGCTTTCATGCTTCAGGATCTGGGTCGAGGAATAAAGTGATGACTGCACATTGAATTGTGGATATGAAACACATCCAAGCTGATAATGATAGATGGTCAGGATGGCTTGCTGACATTGGGACCTGAGCAGAAAATTATTGGCTACTTAAGTGATTCTAATGGCATATTTCTGAGTTTCGATGGATTATAGTTCAATACCTGCAGAATCAACCAAATCGACTAGCAACAAGCACTTCCAACGAGAAATACGCAACCAAGCAACCGTTGCCTTCAGAAGCAAAAATAGACCTCGAATGTAGATGGGACTCCGCATTCAGAAGCTTTGGTCCCCTGAACAACGCCATAACGATTGCTCCACCAACGCTGACTGCCGTGCCCAATATCTTGGCAATGCTTCTTAGACTTCTTACGTTTATCTTCTCCATTCTCAAGTTTTAAAGCAACAAAGAAATGTGGAATGTCAGTGATTAGATTACCCACATCAGAACTTATGTTACTAATAACCACATCTGAGTTGCGGAATACTTCTTTGAGGAATGTGATCCTTCTTTAGATATCAGTCATTTTTTCGGGCCCAAGAAAACATCTGTTAGTACTTCATTAGCTTTATTCAGGTCATTGGCGTTTAATTCGAGTTATGGGGACTGTGGAAGGCAATTAATTCTGATAGTCTGGTTATTTTGAATTCCTCAAGAATAATCAGAACACGGTTTGCGTGTATGTACCCAAGAGCTGATGCCACCAGAAATGTGGTTGCAGGGACAAGGTTGCCGGATGCACTAGCCATCGATGATGAGGCTAAGTACATACCCTCAAAGTAAATGTTTTGATTGATTGCCACCCTGCAAATATCCATTCTCATGAATCGCAAGATCCTCAAGGTGAAAAGCACAAACATGTTATTTGGCATTTCACTTTTGAAGGAGACTTACCCAATGAGAGATGCCAAGAATATCCAAGAGAAACTCTTTAATCCCAACGAAGTCCTGTGAGACTTCCTGCAAAAAATCGAACTTGAGAGAGAGAGAGAGAGAGAGAGTCCAAGAGAACAGTTCAGTACCTCCACAACAAGGCAACAGTTGAAATGAAGAGTGTGGTCGTGGCTTGTCTATACACAACAAAGACTTTGGAGTTCGACCCTTGCAGAAGAGAAGCACTAGCGAACAGAGCAAGAGCTGCATAAGTGAACGCTGTAGGCCAAACATGGCCATGACAGGTTTGTAATCATCAAAACCACCCATCCTTTTTCTTAGCTTCTCAAGTGATATCACCTGGCCTCAGCATGAAGACACACAGGTTGACATATATTAAGTAGGGCGGAGCAATAGGATGGTGTTTCATCTACACTTCTTTATGTACAAACTTACAGATCAGACAGACACAGAAAGTTGTGGCCTTGTGTTTCTAGAGAGGTAAGCACACGGAGACAAAAAACATAAGATGCAATTGTTTATACCAGCCGAACAGGATCGTTAGAAAAACCAGGATTTGCCTCAAGATGGCATCAGGCTTTACAGTAAACCCACGTTCCGTGCTCACGTTCTAATTTGGAACGATTATGTCAATGGCCAGTGAAAAAAAAAAGTACAATTTTGAGAGCACACCTACCCATGACAGCTTAGTTGGTTATGGCGTATTTGAGATTGTGTGCTTAGGCGCACTGGTTTCAAATTCGATTCCCCAGATGAGCACCTGTGATTTAAGTGGAGAGCCATGACGTTGGTTAGTACGTACTTGGGATTGTGTGCTTAGGCGCATTGGTTCCAAGTTCAATTCCCCAAATGAGCATCTGTGGGAACCACACAATTTCAATTTTTCAGATGAGCACCTGTGATATTATGTGTTTAGGCGCACTAATCTCAGATTTGATTATTCTCGTGCAAGATGCTGCGTCTTTCCTGATACTGAGTTTTGTCTTTCCCTGTTTGGAAGGGAGAATAACAGAGGAAAGAATTACTGGGGAAAGCATTATCAGGATCATATCATGTGATCTTCCACAACTTGGGATGAAATGGTTTGCCCAAAGGAATGTATACACGTCACCTTGACTAAGCCACACAAATCAATATCCGGTTTAGCCTAAAAAGAAAAGACTTTCATTGCTCTCTGCTGACCAGTTAATGAAGAGGGATGGGAAAGAGACGTTCTGTCGGCAAGAGCTTACGTCGGACGCCAATCGGATCTTGAATCCGAACATGGCTTTTTCTCTGACAAGAAAGCTGCGATATAAGGATGGAACAAAGGTTAGGAGGCCTCGTCTGTTTCTCTGTTTTGAAGCGGCTTGTTTTGGCGTATCTCAGCAAGCGATCATTCTCATCCCGCCCTCCTCATGCACGAGGGAATAATTGCCAACCCAAACCACCATACAGTAAACCCACGTTCCGTGCTCACGTTCTAATTTGGAACGATTATGTCGATGGCCAGTGAAAAAAAAAAAGTACAATTTAAGAGTACATAACTATTTTAATTTGCTAATTAAATCCTATATCTTTTCACGTTATGCCAATTGAATCTCCCTGACTAATTTTGATCACAATTCGCAAATGTGGAAGTCGGTCGTTTTGCATGGTAATTGTGATGACCTCGCGTAGATAGCCCGACAACCCTCACCTATTGTCGGTGAGGGCTGGAGATTCCTCCTTGATTAAAAGAAAAGGGAATTCCTACGACTCCAACAAATAAAGTAAATAGTGCTATCATTAGAGCCGACGAAATCAGTAATATTATTTGTGAAAGTATTGAGTAATATAATAGAGAAGTAAAGATTGTAAATACCGGTACTGTATTGCAAGCAGGCGATGGCATTGCTCGTATTTATGTAATCGAAAATTCTATTAAGTCTTTCATATCATGATTTTTATTGAACTTATAAAAAGATATAAGAGCCGGTGAATTATAAATGATTAATTAAAAATAAAAAGGTTTTTACCTTGGTCAGACCAATAAAGAGAGCTGAGGTTATAATTAAAGCTGCTAGTAGGATTTATTTTTCAATAGAATCTTACATATTCATAGATTCCATCGCTCTTATCGCTTCGCAACTAATGGTTAGGTTTGAATTCTACAATGGAGCCCCTCATAAAATTTGTTCTTTCCAAGGCCCGCCTCATGGCATCCAAGTTGAGATAGATAAATTTCCAAGGCACATTAGCATGGCGTACTTCTCTTGTTCGAGCGGGGTATGAAACCAAATATCTCCTCGGAGGGATAGATGGGGCAATTCAGGTGAGATCCAATGTATATCCAACTTTCTACTCTGATTAGAAATTGTTGAAGAAAGAACAATATGTTTCTTTTGTCCCTTCCAAACAATCGAAAAATAAAGAAATAGTTAGTGAAAGGGCCGTCGCTCAATGGATAAAAGTTACTCTAGGGATAAACATGGGTTTGATTCACATAGGTCCGAGATCCATGTCTATGAATTGAAAGGTCCAAATGATCAACTTTGCATTCAGTTGTTAGAATCAAAATTGTTGTTATTTTGAATATTGTTTATTCAAATTTCAGTATTATTTATATTGATTGAATTGGAATTAGCGCAATTCGCAGAATTAGAAGCCTTTACACAAGTCGCTTCTCGATTGAACTATGGATAAATGGCATTTTACATAGACCAATCTCCATCCGGTCCGAGGAAACCTTTGCACGCCTCCGTTAGAAAAAAATAAAGAAAAGAATAAAATAATAAATTGACTCGATAGACTCAATTGGTGAAAGTGAAAATGTTTAGGGATGAACGGACGAAAGTACTGTAAATTTAGGACTTTTTGAAAATTTTCTCCATTCTTTTATCACATTTCAGGCATGGCCGGTTGTTCAGGCTTCATCATATGAAGCCCAAAATGGTGGGCAATTTCTATATTTCCAACAATACATTGTTAATATTTCTCATCCTTAATGAAAAAAATGAAATTTTGCAAGTGTTAATTATTATGTGATGCGGTCCAATTAATTATTTCAACATACTATTGGATTAACCAAAGCAAACAATAATTAAGGACAAAACCATCAAAAACCCCAAACTATGTCCACCGTGACACATTCATCCCACACTTTTTTTTTGCAACACAGAAAACCCCAAAGTATTCGCATTATGACACATCTACCCTACATTCACCATTAAAATGATGACATGGATCTATTGTGGCATTTTTAGTGACAAGTGGTTTTAATGGGAGGGCACATTGGAAAAAAATAAAAATTACAGAAAGCAAAAACTTGCACTGTTCATCGCCTTCTTCAGTACTTCCTGAGTACTGTTCATAGCTTCGACATCTTCATCGATTGGCCAAACTCCTCTGGCACTTTTGCTTTGCTGCTCACTACTACCTCAACCTCCAACAGCGCTTGTCAGGATTGTTGAGTTTTTTATCCCTAGTCCAGCCCACTTGTGACATTTTGATTTTTCTTGTCATTTCGAGACCTATTAATGAGAATATATATAACGACGTATTTCAGTCGTATCTCACTCGGATCTGATTAATCTCGAGTTAAATGACCAAAAGGGAAAGGCTAACTCGAGACAAGATACGTGGACCTAGGGAACTCAAATAGGAAATGGCACTTTGACCATAAGGATTGTCGATGGGACATTTAGAGCCATAAAAGGCCGATCTAAAAATGATTAAGGAATGCATTGCTAGCGTTATATGATTGGAGCGCAGATGATGCCGCTTAACCAATGTATAATTTGTAAAATTTTGACGATTGAGACCGTCGGAACTAGTAATAGACCATCGCAATTACATGACAACCAAAGTCACCATGAATTAGCGAGCCCTAAGTGTGATATGAATCACAATTTCGATACGCGTAACGTCTGCAAAAGCCGCCTATCAGTTTGGGATAGACTGGAATTACATCTGACCGAGAAATGATTCAGAGACGAGTCTCGAAATTAGAAAATAGAGAATCAAGAATTTCAACATTATAATTGGATTGGCCGTCGCCTTATCGAAGAAATTTTGAATTAGAAAAACGACGTTCCGGACGTCGAGGGTAAAATTACCATTTTACCTCTCAAGTCTTGGCCTTGGTTTAATAAATGGATAAGGGCATTTTGGTCTTTGACTACACCCTATAGGTTGCCGAAAATTAAGAAAAATAGCAGCCCTTAGATGAAGACTTAATTGACATATGGACAAGTGTCAATGGAAGGTGGATGAGCATTAATTAAACAACTTTTAACTTACCATTCTACCAAGTTAACCAAGCCCTTTATGTATACACCCTCTATGACATTTTGATTTTCCTATCAATTTCGGACTCAGTAATGAGAATTGTATCTAGCGATGTATTTCAGTCGTATCTCACTCGAATCTGATCAATCTCGAGTTGACTGACAAAAGGGAAGGGCTATCGCGAGACAAGATACGTGGACCAAGGGAACTCGAATAGGAAATGATGCTTTGATCATAAAGATTGTCGAGGGGACATTTAGAGCCATAAAAGGCCGATCTAAGAACGATTAAGGAATGCATTGCTA
The DNA here is from genome assembly GCA_028455895.1 of Rhodomyrtus tomentosa. NCBI lineage: Eukaryota > Viridiplantae > Streptophyta > Magnoliopsida > Myrtales > Myrtaceae > Rhodomyrtus > Rhodomyrtus tomentosa. The sequence goes on from JAPCWY010000004.1 coordinate 43,979,990, forward strand.
GCGTTATACAATTGGAGCGCGGGTGATGCCGCTTAACCAATGTATAATTTACAAAAGTTCCTAAATCGAATAGTGACGATCGAGGCCATTGGAACTAGTGATAGACCCTCACGATTATATGACAACCAAAGTCGTCATGAATTGACGAGCTCTAAATGTGATACAAATCACAGGGTCGATACGCGTAACGTCTGCAAAAGCCGCCCATCAGTTCGGGATAGACTGGAACCGCGTCTGATAGAGAAAACGATAAAAAACGAGTCTTGAAAATTGAAAATGGAGAATCAAGAATTTCAACGTCAGATTTGGATTGGCCATTGCCTTATCGAAGAGTATTGAAATGAGAAAAACGACGTTCCGGACGTCGAGAGTAAAATTATCATTTTGCCCCTCAAGACTTAACCTTACTTATATAATTGGACAAGAGCATTTTGGTTTTTTAATCACCCCCAAGGCTGCCAAAAAGAGAAATGATTATGGCCATTGGATGAAACTTAAATGACACTTAGGACAAGTGTCAATAGATTAGCTAAGGAGTGGTCATGTCCACTTTTTTACAACTACCATTCAACCCTTTGACCTTGAGACTTGCATATAGCTCTCTCTCTCTCTCTCTCTCTCTCTCTCTCTCTCTCTCTCTCTCTCTCTCTCTCTCTCTCTCCCTCATTTGACCGACCATTAACTCCCCCAAATCGAGAGTCTTCTTCTTCTTCTTCTCTTACTCGTCAGCTCACTGTCCTGATCTGACCGACTCACTGTTCCGGCCATAACTTGTTTGTCCGATGGTCGATTGTGGTAAAACCACTGGCAATAGAAAGCTTATCGTCTTGCCGTTCTAACAAGGTATTATGGGTCTAAATCCATCCAGCTATTTATCCCGTAGAGCCGTTTGATGGAGCAAAGATCAGGCTGGTCAGTTTTGAATCCGAGAGCTCCCAGCCGACCAGTCCGACCGCCCCACTATTCCGGCCATATCTTCTTCTTCCGATATCGTATTGATGTAAAACTATCACCAAATGAAAGCTTATTGTCTTATCTTTCTATAGACATATTATAAGCTCAATTTAACCCTGTACATCTTCCCATAGCTCGATTTGAGTGGACAAAGGTCTGGCGAGGTCAGATTCTGACCGGTTTTGGGAAAGACCTGTTCCGGGGTCTTTCGGACTTCAAATTACACCAAATTTTTGGTGAGGTCTTCTACACTTATAGTATTAAGCTTGGATGAGCTGTAGTAAAAAGTTGGGATGAATTTGATAAAGTTTTGACCCCAAATGATCTTGTGATTGTAGGATAGAAACTTTCGATTTAAGGACTTGAGGAAACCGGCGACTTCCAAAGGGTTTTCGGCAACGACTCGGCCCCAATATTCGGTGAGCCTCTTAGACCCTTAGATATACATGTTAGCAAGTAGGTTAGTGATTAAATGGTGGATTTGGAGTAGTTTTAGGGCTAGAAAACCTCGGTATGCACAAAATCGAAAATAGTCTGGTTCAGTTCTGTGCAAACCGTTGCTGTGGAGGTTGTTATGGGTTGGTTTGAGTCTCAAATTCATCAATGAGACATGCTAGAATGTTGAGAATCATGTTATTAAGGTTGGTGGTTCATGAATTGGTGAATTGAGCAAGAGAAATTGACGATTGGTTGGAATTTCATAGGTTGTGCAGCGGGTTTGGTCTAGGACCACTTGGACCAAATTTGAGGAGGTGCTTAAGGAGAGAATTTGTGACATTAAGCTTGAGCTAAGGGAATCCTAAATCTGAGATAGGAAGATTAGACTCGATTGGGCGAGTCGGGTATATTTTTGGGTGATTCTTGAAGGGTTTCAATGTGATTATCTATTGTATATCCTAGGAGGGTGTAGATGACCTAAATGTTTGATCATGCTTGTGCATTGAGTGATTTGTCGCATTTGAGTGTTGAATTTGATTGTCTTGCATGCCATAAGTATATGATTGGCACATGAGATTGCACATGGTCTTGTGTGTGTGAATTGATTCAAATTAATGGCATGTTTGAGGCATGATAAGACCCTAAGGCGTATGAGACACGGGGTGGTGGAATGAATACCCTAAGGTGCTGAGGCGCGGGGTTGGAGTGTATGGCACCCTAATGTGTATGAGACGCGGGGTTGAGAAGGCCATGATCCTGATGCGTTGAAACGCGGGACGGAGTTGTGATGTGTCGACATTGGCCTGGAGTAACATTGAAACCTGATGCGTTTACGTGGGTTGTCAATGACGGTCTGATACATTTACATGGACCAAGCCTGATACTTTCTAAACGCGGGCATAAGAATGAGGTAGGTGTGAAAGATGGAAGTGGTGGTGTGACATGGCGGTGTGTGCATGATCTTAGAGATGTGTTGTGATGCCATGTCTGCCTATCTGACATCTACATGACTATTGATAATTGAATGCCTCATGTGTTTGTTTGCATGAAACGCTGATGTTTATGACTGCCTGAGTGGACGGTCGGCCTGACCTAGGGTTAGGACCTACCTTACTGAGATTTATATCCCACCCCGTTGTGGGCAACATTTTCAGGTCCCCGACGAAGAAAACCGAGTTTGCCATGGATTGACATTTGACGAAGTCATTGGAGGAAAATAAAGGCTTCCCTTTTGTGACCTTAGGATTGAAAAATGATACTCTTGGGGATTTAGATTTGTAACCTCTGAAGTATGATTGACCTTTATAAAAGGGGTACCCTTGTGTCCTTAGTCATCATGTGTTGTTGTATTTGTAATGGAGTTGGCATCGCTTTTGCATGCATGCTTCATATAGAGTTGTAAGTTAGTGATCGTTGGACCCTGGAGCTCATTAAAGGTAACGGTGAAGGTGGGATGCTCGCGTGCTCGCCGGGCTCGGGGCGCGACACCCTCTCTCCCTTTTCCCTTCAGTCGAACACTCCACATCCATCATCATCTTCATCTTCATCTTCTTCACTGAGAGCTGCTCCCACCCGACTGATTCTGCCCGCCTCCATCGTTGCCATCGACCGCCACTTCCGGCCACCACCTAAGCTTGAGCCGACCACCAACGTCTTCCGTAGCCTCTTGCCTATCAACTCCAACTCAAATCAAGTTATTTGACTCACTGAGGAGCTCCGGCCAACAATTTTCCCGAGAGTCGACGGAAACCGTCGCAGCTAGAGGTAAGCTGCTGTTTAGACTCTGTAGGATCTTGAATCATTTGAATCTTTCAGCCAAATTTTGTGGACATCTAGGGTACATGTATACTGAGTTGTGGGAGAAATTTGAGCTGAGTTTGATGAAGTCTTGACCCTAAATGGGTGTGGTGTTTGAAGGGCGAAAACTAACTAGTGGTAGACTTGGGAAGACCGACGCCGTTCGTGTACCATTTGACGTCACATTGAGCTCAAATTTTTTATGAGGCTTTCTAACTCTTAGAACTACATGTTAGCAAGTAAATTAGTGGATAAATTGAGGATTTATGATGGTTTATGGGCTGATTAGTTGAGAGATATGCACAGAACCGAAAATGCCCTATTTCGATTCTGTGTATACCGAATCTTGTGGGGGCTGTTGGTGATGGAGTTGAGTTCCAATTTCATCATTGAGGCTTATGAGGATGTCAATCGATATGTCAATAAGGAATATGCTTGGTGAATTGACGAATTGGGTGAATTTCCTTAGGTGCACGGCTGACTTGTTTTTGGACCATTAGAACCGAAGCATTGGTGTGCTTAAAGCAGGGTTTTTGTTGATTTAATTTTGAAGTAAGGGGTTTCTAAACCTTAGCTAGGAGGATTGGACTCGATTGGGTGAATTGGTTGTGAATTAGGCTGGTTCTTGGGAATTAGGGTGTGATTGTCTAATGCGCGTCCTCATGAGGAGTCAATGGCTTGAACGCTTGTTGAATGTTTGTGCCATGAATTGGTTGCCTCTTGTGAGTGATGAGATTGATTGCCTCGCATGCAATAGATATCTAGCTCGATGCATGAATTTGTACTCGATCATGAAGTTTAAATTGAAATAGCGTCTGGCATGTTTGTAACCGATGATACCCTGAGGCGTTGAGACGCAATGTCGTATGGATTGATACCATGAGGCGTTGAGACACGGGGTTGTGTTGAATTGTGCCATAATACGTTGAGACGCAGGATTGAAATGGCTAATGTTCTGATGCGTTGAGACGCGGAACGAAACTTGTTATGTGTCTATACAGGCTTGGAATGAAATTGAAAACCTGATGCGTTTACGCGGGTTTGCCAAGGGGATGGTCTGAGGCGTAATTACGCGGACCGAGCCTGAGGCATTCTAAACTTAGGCGTGAATCAATGGAGGCCTGGAAAGGTGGAAGGTGTGACCTAACTCGATAGTGCATGCTTAAATTGAACGATGAGATATGATGCCATGATTGCGTGCTTGATGCTAGTCTGTATCTATATGTTGTTTAATGACTGTTGAATGCTTCATGTGGTTGCTTGCGCCTTTTGTTCATGATTGCATTCACTTGAGTGTACGATCAGCCTAACCTAGGGTTAGGACCTGTCTTACTGAAATATGAATCTCACCCCGTTGCGGGACCACATTTTTAGATCCCAAGCCGTGAGAATGTTGCCAATCAGACTAGGTGACCCGAAGGAGATGTCCGCATACTTTGAGGAGTTTTAAGACGGACAAGGAATCGTGTACGTTACGAAGTGTACTGTAGTTTGGGTCGATGAGGGTGGAAAGAGCTGAAAGCCTCATAGGTTCGAGACTTGGTTTCGGAGGGTAGGGGAAGTTACTACTAGACCACTGAAGCCCACCGAAGTACCCCGTGGGGTAATCTCTAGTTGGTGTCATCCTACTTGAAATTTTATGGAGGTTGAGGGGTCAGCAGCTGATTTGAGGAACATTCCCGAGAGGATCCCAACCTTGGAAGACACCAACGAGGTCATTGAGATCGAAGCTATCGAGGACGGCCTGGTGGAGCAGTCAGCAAATGAGACGATGAAGGATACAGTGGAGGAATGCTCGGAGACTTTCTCGGAGTACGAGCCTATCGAGAACGCTGAGGAGACTGACGACTCTAGTAGCTTGACCTAGGGGTCCCCGTTTTCTGGACTGTTATTTTGCTGATGACCTCGATGATCTATTTTCTTTTGGAGATGTTAGTGGTTGTCTTTTGAGCCGGTCCTGTCACCCCTACCGACTAGTGAGATTAGTCTACCGGTATTTTGTAAGAACTGGTGGGAAGTTATGTATAAATGTAATTATGATCTTCTCGCTGTGCAAGTCCCCGCTAATATTTGTACGGAGGAATTTATGATATCGCTTCCGCATGCGAACGATTGATTTTTATGCATCTCTCGAAAGACGTGAATCCTGGGACGCTTGAGAGTTTACTTGTAGAGAGTCGCGCGCCTGTGCCCGGGACGCAGGGCATGACACCACTTGCCCATGTGTTTTATTTGCTAAACTATGATTATGCTTTAAAAATACACACGGCCAAAAAACGCAGTAGAACATTTCCAAAAGAGAGAAGAAAAAAAAAACGTTGCAGTTTTCTGGGAAAGAAAAAGATGTGCATCGAATATCAAATTGACAATCGAAGGTTGATTCGTGGTTCGATTGGGCTGAAATTTTGACAGCAGCTGCAAGACTCGTTATTCTTGATTCTGTGCGGTTGGTTCGTGATTTGAAGATATTTACTGTAGTTGTTCATGGGTATTTTAGGACTGCAATTTTGAGAGTGTTTGTCACCCTGTTCTCTCGTTTAAAGTGATATTGTTGATTGATCTCCATTTATAGTTTAAGATTTTATTGTTATTGTATTCAGCAAGGTTGTGTACCTAAACGATTAATAGTGGAGATTTGGGTAGATTCCGTGATCGGTCTCGTGGTTTTTATCCTTCGTATTAAAGGAGTTTTCCACGTAAAAAATCTGATGTCATATTTTCTTTGAGTTCTTATATTTTCATTAGTTGTGCTCGATTTGGTTTCTCATAGGTTTATTCAAAGATGGAAAGTTATTCACTGTTTTTCCCAACATAGTAGTATCAGAGCATTATTTTTTGACTGAACGATAGAACTAAATATAAGCAGGATGATTAGTTTGAATGAAAAGAATTATCATGTATGGAAAGAAAAAATGAAAAATCTTATACATGTGAAGCGTTGGCATTTACCAGTGTTTACTGATACTAAACCTAATAATATGAGCGATGCCGATTGGAATCTTGAGCACAAAATTGTGTGTGGGTTTATTCGACAATTTATCGATGATAATATTTTGAATCACATCAGTAAAGAATCACATGCTAGGATTTTGTGGAATAAGCTGGAGTCATTATATGCGCAGAAGACTGACAACAGCAAAAAATGTTTGATTAAATAATTTATGGAGTTGCATTATAGAGATTTGCAATCTATATTAGATCATTTGAATGAGTTTCAGGGAGTGATAGATCAACTTTCTGTCATGAATATTAAATTTAATGATGAAGTGCAGGGACTTTGGCTGTTATGTACCTTACTAGAATCTTGGAAGACTTTTCATATGTCTATGATTAATGCTGCACCTGATGGTATTGTTACCATGGATTTTACAAAAAGTGTCGTTCTGAATGAAGAGATGAGAAGAAAAACGCATGATTCTTCCTATCATTCTGAAGCTCTAGTTGTTGAAAACATGGGCAAAAGCCAGAGTAGAGGTCCGAAAGATAGATACAAGAGCCGAAGCAAGTCAAGATCATAGAAGAATACTATTGAGTATCATCACTGTGGTAAGATGGGTCACTTGAAGAAAAATTATTTCCAGCTATAAAATTAGAGGAAGAGCGAGAAGAAAAATGACAACGAAAATAACGAGAAAAGAGATCATGGTAGTGATGATTGAGTGGCAACTACTGCTAATGAACTTGTTATTGTTTGCTATGATGATAATGTTAATTTTGTTTGCGATGATTCAAACGGGGTTATTGATAGTGGACCTTCTCTTCATATTACTTCCAGGAAGGAGTTCTTTACATCCTACAGGTCAGGAAATTTTGGCACCTTAAAGATAGGTAACGACGGTTTGGCTACAGTTGTAGGTGTAGGAGATGTATACTTGGAGACTAGTAATGGAGCAAAAATAATTCTGAAAGATGTTAGACATGTTCGTGATATTCTTCTGAATTTGATTTCAACTGGAAAGCTCGATGATGCAGGATTTTACAGTACTTTTGATAATGGACAGTGGAAACTTACCAGAGGCTCATTAGTTGTGGCTAGAGGTATGAAATAAATTTTTTTGTATTTGTTCCAGGCCAAGATTTCCAACGACGTGTGTAATGTTGTGGAATATGAGAATGCAACTACATAATGGCACAAGAGGCTTAGTCACGTAAGTGAGAAAAGAATTGGCTTGTTGGCTAAAAAGGGTTTACTTTTTGGAGTAAAGAGTGCAAGACTTGAGAAGTGTGCACATTGTTTAATAGGAAAACAACAAAGAGTTTCTTTTAAGAGTAATTCGCTTTCAAGAAAATGAGAGTTGCTAGAACTGGTACATTCAGACGTTTGTGGTCCAATAAAACCACTAACACTTGGTGGCGCAACATACTTTATGACCTTCATTGATGACCATTCAAGAAAATTATGGGTTGATTTCTTGAAGACGAAGGATCAAGTATTAGATGCATTCAAGCAGTTTCAGGTATCAGTTGAAAGATAAAATGGAAAGAAGTTGAAATGTATTTGTTCAGACAACGGTGGTGAGTATATTGGACCATTTGATGAATATTGCAAACAACAGGGGATTCGACATCAGAAGACACCTCTTAAACACCTCAGTTGAATGGTGTAGTGAAAAGAATGAATAGGACATTGATTAAGAGAGTCAGATATTTGATTTCAGATGCAAAATTGTCCAAATATTTTTGGGGCGAGGCTTTGAGTACAATGGTACATGTTATCAACATATCTCCCTCTACTGTTTTAGATGGTGATGTTCCAGACAGAGCTTGGTTTGGAAAGGAAATTTCATATGATCATCTAAATGTATTTGGTTGCAAAGTTTATGTTCATGTTCCAAAGGTTGGGAGTTCCAAATTAGATGTCAAGACACGAGAGTGCATCTTTCTTGGTTATGGTTCTGATGAATTCGGATACAGGCTTTATGATCTAATTGCAAAGAAAATTGTCAAAAGTAGAGAACGAGACCATTTGGGATATTGAGAAAATGAAGAAGACAGATTCTCGTAATTCTGATATATTAGTTGATACTAGCTTAGTCCCACCTTTTGAGTTGCACGAATAGTTGCATGATCAAGTTGAAAATGGTGCTCAAGGTCAGACTCTATATCAGCAAGTTCAAGGTCGGACTCAAAATGATCAACATGTTCAAGATCAAGCACAAGGTGATCAACAATATTTATATGACATTGATGCTCAAGAGATTGCACCATTAACTCCACCAACTATTACTTTGGGGAGTTCTAATAGAGACCGCACCCCATCTACTAGATACTCTTCTAGTGAGTATGTTCTATTGATAGATGCAGGTGAACCTGAAACTTTTGAAAAAACAGTAGAAGACAAGAATAAGAAGGAATTACTTGATGCAATGCATGATAAGATGAAGTTATTGCATGACAATCGTACTTTTGAGTTGGTGGCATTACCTAAGGGTAAAGAGCTTTGAAGATCGATGGGTGTATAGATTGAAGCAAGAGAAGACGACTTCTTATCCTCGATATAAAGCCAGATTGGTTATTAAAGGCTTCAATCAAAAAAAGGGAGTTGACTATGATGAGATCTTCTCACCAGTTGTGAAAATGTCTTCAATTCGAGTTGTTTTGAGTCTAGCTGCTAGTCTTGATCTCGAGGTTGAGCAGATGGAGGTGAAGACCGCTTTTCTTCACGGTGATTTGGAGGAAGATATATACATGGAACAGCCTAAGGGTTTTCAAGTAAAAAGTAAAGATAATTATGTTTGTAAACGGAAGAAAATCTTATATGGCTTAAAACAGGCACCGGGGCAATGATATAGAAAATTCGAGTCTTTTATGGGGGAGCTAGCCTATAAGAAGACTACTTTTGATCATTGTGTATTTGTACAGAAATTCTCCGAAGATGACTTTGTTATTTTATTGCTCTTGTGGATGACAAGTTAATAGTTGGTCAGAATGTTTCTAGGAATGACAAGTTAAAGCGAAATTTGAGCAAGTCTTTTTCAATGAAAGACTTGGGGCCGGCTAATCAGATTCTTGGTTTGAGGATCACTCGTGACAGACATACGAAGATATTATGGTTGTCTCAAGAGAAGTACATAGAAAAAGTACTTCAAAGGTTCAAGATGGATATTTCTAAAGTGGTAAGTACACCTCTTGCTACACACTTTAAGCTTAGTCATAAACAATGTCCGTCTAATGAGAAAGATTTGAAAGAGATGGAAAAAGTTTCGTATACTTCTGCAGTGGGTAGTTTGATATATGCAATAGTTTATACAAGACCAAATATAGCTCATGTAGTTTGAGTGGTTAGCCATTTTATGTCAAATTTAGGTAGAGAGTATTGAAATGCATTGAAATGGATCAAAAGATATCTCCAAGACACTTCTAGTTTGAGACTTTCATTTGGGAGTGAGAAGCCGATTCTTATCGGATATACTAATTTAGACATGGCAGGGGATATTGACACAAGGAAATCTACTTCAGGTTATCTGATTAATTTTTCAGGAGGAGCTGTGACTTGGTAGTCAAGGTTGCAAAAATATGTTGCCTTGTCGACGACAGAGGCATAGTTCATTGTAGCAACCGAAGCATGTAAGGAATTGCTTTGGATGAAAGAGTGCACGCAGGAACTTGGTTTCACTCAAGAGAGGCATGTTTAACTTTGTGATAATTAAAGTGCTATACATCTTGCAAAGAATTCTATTTTTCATGCCAAGGCAAAATATATTGATATGAGGTATTAATGGATACAAGAAACTTTGGAATCCAAAGGATTGGAACTTGAAAAGTACATACATAAGATAATGCTTCAGATATGATGACAAAAGCTTTTACTATAGAGAAGTATGAGTTTTGTCGGTGTCAGGCCGGCATGGATTTCTCTTGAATTCTTTTATGTCGAGATCTCCATTTAATGGGCTGGAGGGGGAGATTTGTTGGGCTTTTTGTAGCCCTAGTCCAGCCCACTTGCCCATGTATTTTATTTGCTAAACTAGGGTTATGCTTTAAAAATACAAATGGCTGGAAAACGCAGTAGAACAATACCAAAAGAGAAAAAACACAGTTTTTTAGGAAAGAAAAACCTGCGTAGCGGAGATCAAATTGATGACTAAAGATCGATTCGTCATCCGATTGGGCTAGAATTTTGACAGCAGCTTCAAGACTCGTTGTTCTTGATTCTGTGCGGCTAGATCATGATTTGAAGGTATTTATTATAGCTGTTCATAGGTATTTCAGGATTGCAATTTTGAGGGTGTTTTTCATTCGATTATCTCGTTTAAGGTGATGTTGTTGTTTGATCTCCACTTATAGTTTGTGATTTTACTATCGTTGTATTCAGCAAGGTTGTGTACCTAAACGATTAATAGTGGAGATTTGGCGGACTCCGTGATCGGTCTCGTGATTTTTATACTTTGTATTGAATGAGTTTTCCACACAAAAATTCTAGTGTCGTATTTTCTTTGAGTTTCTATATTTCCATGGATTGTGCTCGATTCGATTTCTCACAGATTTAGTCAAAAAGGAAAAGTTATGCGCTGTTTTTCCCAACATGCATTTGCCCAACCATCCATTAGCTTCGAAGATCGAGGTTAGATGCTTAAGCCATGTTTCAAGCTCAAGCGGCTGTGGTGGTCGCGAGCTTTAAAGCTTGGCCTTGATCGCTTGCTACCACTCGCAAGCCTCAAAGGTTGAGGTCAGACGCTCAAGCCAAGCTTCGAGCTAAGTAATCATGGCGGCCATGAGCTTTGAAGCTTGGCCAAGAAGGCTTGCGACCATCCGCGAGATTCGAAGGTCGAGGTGAGACAAGCCAATCTTCGAGCTAGGGAGGCCATGACGGGTACTCAAGATCGGGCTTCTTGAAGTTTCATTTTCAGGACATGAGAGTAATGTTCTTCCTCTCGGAGAAGACGTTAAAAAGTACAAAATTTCTCTTCCATTTTTCACAAATTTGTTTTTGAGATAAATATATCACGGTGGGTATAATTCGGAATTTTTGGGGGTTTTCCCAAATGTTCAACATTGGATATTAGCCTGGCTCCAGGCCGGGCTTTTCATGTCCAAGCCCGAAAGTTTCGTGTTGGTCTAGCTTTGAAGAGTAAGTCCGGCCCGTCCGGCCCATTTACACCGCTGACATGTAAAAGGGCTTAATTTTTCGAGATAGAGAGAGAGTGTGTGCGCGCCTGGCTTTCGCGAAAACAGTCACCGAACCACTTTCCTATCCTCTGAAGGAAGTTGAACGTCCGAGACACTTCAAGAACTCGATTAATCTCATAACGCCGTGTTTGTTAGCCCCCCCCATCGAGGTTGCCGACGACGAGGATACACACGACGTGTCGTCCCCACACGGCGGAGCCACTTCCAGGTGCATCCCAAGTGGCAGCAGCATAATAGCACAGCCTCTCTTTTTGTCTTCGGTTCGGGTTTCGTTGCTGTAGCCGATGTCAGCTTCTGCTCAAAGGTCCTTGAACGAGAAAGGCCCGCGGAACGCGAAGTCGCCGGAGGAGTTTCATGTGCATGACAAGAAGGGATGGAGGGCACGTTTCATGCCGAGCTCCAAAAACTGGGACCCCATCTCTCTCTCTCTCTCTCTCTCTCTAAAGTTGAACATCATAGCTCATTATAACTCAGCACCACTAACGCGAAGAAAGGAAGGAAGCTTTGTGGCCCATCTGGGTTATCCCTGGGAAAAGAGCATCCATCTCAGTTGCACTGGCCATGAAGATCTCATCTCTCTCTTCTCAACTTGGGCAAGAAGAACAGTATTGCTTGGAAGATTTCATAAATGGACTTAAGATTGCATAACATATGTTAGAAAGGTATAAATAAAGAAATTGTGTGAATGGAGTTTGGAAGATTTCTTTAAGTTCTCAACTCCATGACCATGTACTCCTAAAACATAGAAAATCCAATGTGTCAACCTTATAAGTTATAAATATCATCTTCTCTACTTTTGACTAGTGCTCTAGGAAACTTGTTTTATGTGCATAACGGGGAAATATTCGATTTTCAATTATGTCAATTTAGTAGTAAACCTTTTTGCATTTTGCCAATGTAATCCATTCAGCCAATTTTGGCCAAAATCACCAACGAAACATCGACCATCCTACATGAAACACACAATGATCACATGGACAAAACTTATCTATTCTTTAATAATTTTTTAATTCTTTTATTTTCTTTGCCTTTGCCTTATTTATTCTTTAATGATTTTTTTAACTCTTTTCTTTGTTTTTTTCCTTCTTTCTCCGCCGTTACCATGCCTCGGCGATCGGTCAAAGGCAATTACCACCAAGGACCCCTCTTGCCAGATCCCAGAGAGGGCGACCTCGTCGGTCAAGTAGGATGGCCCGCATCCATGTTAGTAATTTTATAAATTTGACCTAATTGATTATATTGGTGAAGCTGAAAATATTTAGGACTACATAGGTAAATTTAAAGGTTTCGAACTAAATCGATACGATTACAATAGGTCTTGGACATTTTTGGTAATTTTTCTGATCAATTTGTCTCCTGGATTTTATGATCTTGGCTTGACATGAAGATCAAGCCCTCCAAATCCACATCTTGAATAAGTCTTTAGATTACGCAAGAAAATTGTCACGAGGGACAAAAGTTCCTGGCAAGTTCATGCATTTGCAAGTCGGCAACAAGGAGGTTACCTCTTTTCTTGGCCCTTCCATTCTTAGTTGGCTCTTGTTGCTCGTGTGGGAAAACAGCTATGAGATGGGACAGGTGAAGCTCAAGTGGGAAGTCTCTCCATCTATGTTCCCATTCTGATATCTACCCCAAGTTGAATTAAACTCAATCATATTTGTTTTCCTCTCCCTTCGCCCAACCATGCATTAAAACTTTTCGCACTATATCCAACCACTGACATGTCTGATTAGATTCATGGATCAATCTTTAGGTTTCTGTCTAGCCTGTACGAGAGTTGGTGAGGGAATTATTAGACAGCAAGGCTATAACTCGGCAGAGATTTTCTTCATGATTATTTCCTGCTAGGGATAAAAACATACCTAGAAGATCTTATCTTCATTTTGATTGATGTAATTGATATTGTGTTATTTGTTGCTTTAGATAGTTAACCTGAAAAGCCTATAAATAGGAATGTATATCTTTCATTAGCAATGTACATAACATGTCTACCTTTAACCGCAACTTTTGTCGCCTTAAGATTTTGATTTCTTAAGATTTTACATGGTATCAGAACCCAATATTATTCCTTTTCGTGTATGTGGATCCACCCTTATTAATCAATTTTCACGTGCCGCTCGTAATTTGGCTTACACATAAGAGGAGGTGTTGAAGTTATTGTCTCACATCAATTGTGAATGAGTCATGTATGATGTTTATATTCATGTGATCTCCCCCCATCTATTAGCTTAAATTTTTGGATTGAACTTTCTAACAAAAATGATGTAGTTAGGGTCCAAGGATAATAATAAAGCGGGTTTGAGATGATTTTTGAATTTTGACCTTATTCAAATAAATTTTGTGATATACTCGAGCTGTGATAATGTTTGGGACTCTCCATTCATGATGTGCCAAATAGAAAAACCCTTGTACTTATTTTCGGTTTTTCCCCCGCTATAAATTTTTTTTTAGTGAATGTTTCACGTAGTAAAAGATAAATGATAAATCATTTCATGATTTTCGAGGTGCTTCAAGTTAGATAAAGTTTGAATTATAAAGACTCAAGATTAAAAAGTATTGTGTAAAATTTATTGAAATAACTTGAGATGAATGGAATCTGAAAGATTTCTTAGCCCCTGGGTTGGGTGCGCTTTGTCGCGATATTGTATCTTGAGCCGGCTCATCGTTGAACCCTTTTTGGCACCAAATGATGTCATTTTTGAGTTCATGATTTTTGTATCCAGTTTATTCCTTGTACCTAACGCTTTGAAAAGTTCAATACATGCTTACCTTACAAAAAAAAGAAAAGAAAAGAAGAATGGAATATGAAAGATTTCTTTAAGGTCTCAATTCGGTGACCATTTAATCCTAGGACCTATGGGGGCTATAGTTTTCAGTATTAATCAAGTTCTTGACCTTATAAATAACATTTTCTTCATATTTAGTCTTGTTAATCACTGCTCCAGAAAAATTATTAAATGACGAGAAAATATTTGATTTTCGAAACACTGATTGTGCATATCACGATACTGAGCTAAACATTACCCTGAAACATCCAAAAGAAATGGGGACTTTGTCACTTGGCGGGCTTTTCTAAATTCCACTTAGTGAGATTCCTTGAATATGAAGAAAGAAAGAACAGAGGAGACATGCACCGCTGGGCTGGATTTACTTTGCAGGCCAGCAGATCACGCCGAATGTAATCTAAATAAACAGTAATTTCCATCATTGAAAAACGGAAACAAAAGTAAAGAAAAAAAATCTGTCAAATTTCGATATTTATGAGAATTTAACAAACGCACTAAATATAATGAGACTTAATCCTGGCCAGCAAAGGCTATTCATAAAATAAAGCGGAACGATTTGTTTTAGTACAATTGTTATCCCATCAATGACCATAGTTCGAAGCAGAACTGGAAGCTGATCTGCTAGCGAGTGAATTGGAAGGAAAGGAGGAGTGGGATCTCGTATCACTTAGCTTAGGATTGATCATCATGTAATTTCATGTCCTAATCAAAATATTCCAATGTCATGACAATGTTAGTGTCAACTTCAAGTGGTCCACATTGCATTATAATTCAATTTAGATTTGAGTTCCTTGTTCATATCGTATTCAAGTCACTTTTTTTGTCTTATCAGAAATTGTGATCCCTAGTACGAATCAATTTATCTTCATTTTAGTATTTTACCGCCTAACATCACACTATAAGTTGGATTTTTTTTTCTATTAAGTATGAAAATCCAAATCAAGAGGAGGCTAATTTGGGATTTAGTGTGCAAATGAAAGAGTTTGTGTCGTGTATCTACACAAAAAAAATAATAACAATAAACTGAAAAAATTGAAAATTCCAATTTATCAGTACCATACATATTGGAAGTTTAATATTCTTTAATTATGAATTCCTAAATCGCATTTATTTTATTTTGGACCAATATTCCACAATCTAAATTTCGCAGTTAATTACACCATAGATTTCTTTTTCTTCAATAATGTCATTGGATTTTTTTTTTCTTTTAAAATTGCACACATGCAAAAGCTTGGATTACCTATAGCAAATTAGTATCCCGTAACCCAGCATAAACAAAATAAATGGAGAGTTCAAGTTGCACTGTTGCCTATTGAGAGTGATGTGATTATTATGCAATCAAAGTCAACGACAGCAGTCTCTACATCAGAAATTTTGTTATTTCCTTCTTTTTTATTGCAAGCGTCTCGGATTATTTAACAAAGCCGGTCGCATTTAAGATTCGTATCTCTCCGACAACCAACTAAACATTTGACAGAGTGATATATGATTTCTATGACATACACTTCATCTCAATCTGTCTAATGGAGTTCACGATACTAAAAAAGTCTTTGAACATGGCAAGAAAATTGTGATCGGGACTAAAGTTGCCTGGCAATTTCATGCATCTGCAAGTCGGCACATGGGGTGGGGATTTCCTCTATTCTTGCCCATTTTATTATTTGTTGGGTCTTGTTTCTGGTTCGAAAAAGTAGCTGGGAGATGCGACGGGTGGAGCTCAAGTGGGGAGTCTCTCCATCTATGATCTCATCCTGATGTTAACCACAATTTCATTCGACTCCATTATTATTTTTTTCTCTCCCTTTGCCCAAAACATGTCTAAATCAGTTGATAATCTGCCAATCGTGCTAATACAGAGATTGGGATGCTAATATCATAGATATGGGGTTCGACTCCCACACTTTACAAAGAGGTAGGACAAAAGGTAGAGAGAGGGGAGTTAGAGATATCACTGATAAAAAAAATTGATAACCTAAACATATGCTAATGATCCAAAAATAAATACTTTAGGATACATTGGTTTCGCGAAAATGAATGATTTGAAAGCGATACAAACGATATTTTTAGGGGGAAAAAAAAGTTTTTCAACTAGTTTATCTTTCGCGAAACAAACGGAGTCCTTAAGTAACATAAGCATTCAGTGAATAGAAATTGAAAGAAACGGGTACCCGATGCATTAGTCCCTCTTTCGAGTTCTCTCCAGACCCCAACAATTTGACTTTTATCACATGAACAACATCATCGAAGCTATTGTCAATTTACAGAATCAAGAAACGTAGAAAAGCATCAACTTTCGTTTATTCCATCGGATTCTGTTTCAACTACCAACCACCGGCAAAACATACCAGGCAAAATCATGGAAGCGCTCCACGCAAGTATCACTGATAATGTATCAGTTTTATGACGAGTACGGCTGTTTGTTGTTTCCTTTATCATAGCACAGAACTTCATTTTCCTAGTAACAAAAAAAAAAAATACTAATATTTACGCGCGAAAGAATTCCAATAAGAGTTGGTCATCTTGGTAAAAGTAGATATGTCAATAATTGTCATGAAAATTGTTAGAAACAAATACGGAAAAGTAAATACATAACACAATAATTTACGTGATTCGATCAAGGTGATCTACGTCCATGGACGAGGCAAAACAAAATTCCACTATAATCAAAGAGAGTACTTATTACATAAGTCGGTTTTCTCGACTGAAAACAAAGCACACGGCTCACAAATCTCTCATATACCGAAAAACCTCGATGCAACAAAATAAACTCTAGTCGTAGCATAAATAGAGCCCAAAAAAATTATGTCGGGGGCGTTGCCCCCGAACCCCCATAAAAATTTGTTTGTACCCGACCCAACTCTCAGCATCATGAACCAAATCTCAATTTTTCCTCCACTTTTTTGCTGCACAAATAAATATGTCGAATCAAGTAATGAACAAAATCGAATGCATAAAATTCAAGACATATTTAACAAAAACAAATTATATGCTACTAACAAGTTAATTACTTGAAAATTAGGTGACATTTTTTTTATTTTTTTTTACTAAAAAGTTAATTCCAAGAAACCCTTTCAAAAACCTACGAACGAGAGAAAAAAAAAACAACAAATCCAACTTAGCCATTAAAGTATATTTATATATTTTTTTATTTGACCAAAAAAAAATTATAGTATATTTTTTCTATAAGCAGGGAAACTGATCAAAGATTGCAAAACCATATTCCACGACATTCCTAAAAAGGTAACATATTATCATTTTCCAGAAGACTCGGGACTTAGGAATTCACCTCTGTCAAAACAAATAAATGAAAACTGGAGACTTTTGAAACAAACCCATTCCCAACATGTAGATTTTATCCTCCTGTGGTCAACTTTGCTACTAGAGAAGTGGACTGCAATTTGAAGCAAACGTACAAGATGTCTTTATAATTGATTGATTTCCTCTTCCCATGACTTGTTAAGATGGTCCTGCATGCTTATACTTTACGTGTACAAAAAAGAAAGAAAGAAAGAAAGAAATGAAATCCTCTAAAATTGGCTTCATTCGTTAATCGACTCACATTTTTTGGGGTTTTGCGAATTGTAAATGGGGGATTAAATTCAGATCTCGATTATGGTTTTTGCTACTTTTACCATTTCAAATCTCTAGCTCGCCATCTCTTCCACTACATCTTCTTAACCCAATGATGGCACCTACGTAACATAATGTAATAAAGGAGGGAAAATTACCAAAAAAACTCCTAAACTTATTGCAATTTGTTCAAATTTAGTCATAAATTTTTTTTTGGCCAATTGAGTCATGAAATTATTCATATTGTCAATGGAGTCTATCTGATCAATTTTAACTGAAAGTTGTTGACATGTACGCCGACCGTCCATCGGCCGCCCTCTACGGCACTATGGTACTAATGTGATTTTTTTTTTTTATGTATGTTATATTAATCTTTTCTTCCTTTGTTTCTTATCTATTTTTCATTGGGATCCCTCATCTATTTGGCCGACGAATAGCAGAGGTCATCGGCCTTAACAATAAAAAAAGAAATGAAAATAAAAAAAAATAAAAAATTCACGTCAGCACCACGTGGAACGACAAGTGGACGTGTTATCAATTTCCGACCAAACTTGACTGGATAGACTCAATTGACAGATTATGAAAAGGTTTAGGATTGGGGGAAAATATTTAGAATTGAATTGATATAATTGCAATAGATTTAAAATCTTTTTTTTATTTAAGATTTTCCCTAATTAAGGAAAGGTGTACCCCTCATATTTTGATAATATGAGATATTTTCAACCTTTCTAACTTGAAAGGTCATGCCCTTCAGACCACATCATCCATGAATCCTATGTGCTTGACTTTGGAACCAGACCTTGGATTCGCTGCGACAAAGCACGTCCAAGCAAACACGCATTGAATGCCCTGGTTAAACCCCGTCTCTCCTCCGACCAAAAAAAAAAAAAAACACCCCGTCTCTCCTCAACTTCACCGTCGACAAATTCGCTGCCGCCACAACCGAAATGCCCACGGATATTTGTTTGGACAGATACGATCCTAATGTTGATGGTGCGTAGATGGTAGATCAGGATAACTATGAATATTCAATCTTAAACTTATTACGAACACCAATTCAATTATTCGGCAATCCAATTTTACAATTTTTATTTTTTGTAATTTTTTTCTCTTTTTTATTTTTCTTTTCCTTTTCCTTTTAGTTCTTTTTTATTTTTTTTTCCTTCTTCCTCCACTGGTTGTTAGGTGCGTACCACAGGTGAGGGTCACCCTCACCTTGATAAAAAGTCTGCAAAAATATGCAAAAAAATAAAATAAAATAAAATCCATTTTAGCATTGATCCGACTTTCACATAAGTGATTTGTGTCCAATATGGATCGGAATGACTATATTGATAAATAATCATGAGGTCTAGGAATATATTGACGAAATTAAAAAATTTATGACTGAATTAGCATCTATACAAATAGGATTAAGAATTCTTATATAATTTTTCCTATGTAGATCTTATATGGACCCGAACTCACCAAATTCAAAAACTCACAAAAATGCCTTCGGCAAATCGTTCGGCTTGCGTAGTACTTATCATGCAACATGTAACGTGCTTCTCCGTGACCTTGAGCACCATGCATCTGTGCTTATAATCTTCAAGGGAAGACATAAGTCGTACATCATTTGTTCGGCCTTTCTATGAGACACCAACTTTTAGGACCTCACAACACGAGTTTCGATTCAAAACGAGCTGAAAATTAAAATTTCAATCTTCCCTGCTCGACAGGCGGGTTAATCGGGTGTTAATCTTTTCTTTAAAATTGCAATATTCATTTTCGATCAAAACTTTTTCGAGTTTTCTTGCCTGGAGGGCCTCTCGTGCTGCCGTCACATGAATTTTAGCCTCTCAAACCAATTCTAAGTTGAAAGATTTTATTCTAACTTCATCTACTAAACTAGAAATAGCTATATCCTTCATTGGTCAAATTTTATAGTTGTAAAGTGACGGTAGAGGAGAAAAGTGGAACATAAAAACTCATTATTTCCGACGAAAGGAAAGAAATCCATTAGCGAATCTAATGCAAATTTAAAACTTCCAATCATTTGATTTGGTGATTTACATAGTGTTCAACTTTAGCATGCACAATGCACGGAAAAGTGTTGCATAGACTCAATCTATATATACTAACACCATCATAGGCAATGGCATTGAATTCGTAAACCTCGTAATAGGATGTACATGATTAATGGCTATAATAATGTCTGTCTAAATATATAGTAAGCTAATAAAATTCACTTTAGTCCATTTTCTTGTGTCGTGATAGGTACTTGTCTTTTACCATTGACACCCTTTTCAACGTGGTGATTAGCTTTTGAAAAAAGAAGAAGTGTTGATTATCTATCTTAGAAAAGGTTGCGGACATTGACAATGGTTGGGAGAGCAGAGTTGAGCAGGATAGCACATTCATGGAAAGAAGCTGATATGTAACCGCATTATTATGAGGGAATTATTAAGAAATTCTTATATTGATTAAATTATGTCCATTCAGTCCTAATTATTTTTTTCCAATTGACTAAATATTTTATATTTATGCCAATTCAGTCCATTTGGCTGAAAATCGCTGATGTGGCACGGTCGGAGCTGACAGGAATATTTTTAATAAGGAAAATGCTTTCCTGACAGTGCTGTTACTGATAGTGTAATTTCAACCATAGATACATATACCATCACCACATATTTTGCATAAATCACTAATTGATTAAGAGATCCTATTATTCATTGCTAGCAAGGTCCTTTTAATAATATTAATATTTTTTAGAATAATTTTTTTATTTTCTTTTTATTTTCTTTATCTTTTTTGATTTTTCTTCTCTTCCTTTTTCTCGGCAATCGTTGAATAAAAAATAGGAAAGAGAAAAATAAATTAAAATAAGTAAAAGGAGAAATAATTAATTTTGAAAAAATACTAAAAATTTCCATTAAAAAAATTCACACGAGTGCCACATCAATCGAATGGACTGAATTGAAACAAATGCAAAATGTTTAGGATTCAAATTGGTAAAAAAAAAAAACAATGAGTGTAAAATTGAATTAGAAGGTAAAATGATATGAGGACGGAGCGGTGAACCGTATCATATTCTAACTTGTTTCTCGAACTCATTTCATATGTTCCCCTCTCTCTTCTCGCCTTTTACACCTGTGGGGGCCCGGGGAGTGAGTGATCCTGGTAAAGGACATGTGGCCTCGTGCATGGCGAGGGCATTGAATTGCTGGCTCGGAAGCCTTCTTCCCGCTCGTACCACTTGCCCTGCCCTGCCCTGTGCGGCTGTGCCTATTCAGCTGAGGTAAAAGATGAGAACACCTACCCTTTTCTACTGATATAACAACAAGAAGGCCAACAAAAAAAAAGTTGATAATTATCGGACCCTTTACTACATAACGAGCTGCTGAAGGACCGGTGATAAATTATCTGCATTTATATAGGTGACCGATGTATCAGTGGTTGAACTGTCAAAGAGCTTTCACTGTTCATCGAGCCCAATGACTTTTATGGGAGGTGAGCCCCATGGCAGACCCGAAGTACCTACCGATTACCAAGATCCATGGCCGAGAGGGCAAAAGCGTAGAGAGGAAGGAGGGGAAAGAAAATCTAGTTTATTAGGGCAACCAGCAGAGATCTTGGCGGGTTGGGATCATCTCAGAGTTATACCAATTCATGCGGATGCAATCATGCGTGTGTCATGGACCGGATTCTCCCGTGCTCACGTACCCTTGCGGGCGGAGCTATGTGGCTTCGGGCGGGGTGATGAGTGAGTGATGTGGACGGCATGTTACAATGGTTCATGAGAGTGGTATCACGATGGTTCGCGCTACGAGTTTTAAAACATAAAGATTATACTCTTTTAGGAGCTTTAAAGGCGGGATTGGTATCCCGTGCATAAATTGATCGGGAACTAGTGGTCATGGGTGATTGATTTTAGGTTCCATACAGGTTTTCACTTGAAATCTAGAACCTACCATTTTACATAGATTCCTCATTTTCTAGAGCCTAAAACCTACCCTGCATATTTTGGAACCTAGAATCTATCTTGTTCTAGGTTCCAGGGTCGAGTCTAGGTTCCACCCAGGGCCCACGTGTATAGTTGAACGATTATAGTGACTAATTATATTTGATGATCACCATTTACTGCTAAAATCTACTAATCACAACTTATATTTAGATACATGAAAATTATGGAACAATAATAAAGTAAAAGTATTATTGATATAAAGTGGTTCCAAATTGCGCACTCATTATCGCACATTATGAAATACCTTAGGATAACACGAAGACATATACTAAAAAAATATATAAAAACTTATTCCAGGTTTCAGGTTCTGTTTTCAAATTCCACCTACCTAGAATCTGGAACCTATTCGTTAAAATATATTTTCTAAGTTTTGGAACCAAAAACCTACCCTCTATACCTTGAAACATAGAATTGATCAATTCCCGCCGATCCGATTCTCTAGGTTCCAAGTTCTACTTGGAACCTGACTCATCCCTACTGATGGTGATTTCTTGATGAAACATTTGTTGTATTTGAGGGCTCTATGTCTCGACACGATTGAAGGACTAAATGCTCGAGTTAAGCTACACTTGGTATGATCCGATTAGAATATGCTGTTCCCCGGACTGTTCTTAGGAACAACTGTAGAAGGATCTGGTATTCTCAGCTCCCTAGGTGCCGCGCGCGGGCTATTTCGCGACCAAGGCTCTGGCGGCCCATAGCACTTTCGCATACTTTTACACTCTGCAACATGACATCATTACCATCTCGTCTGTTCATTTTATTTATGTTGTTTTTTTGTTGTTGCAAAAACCATTATCTTAGTAGTTTTTGTTTTTTGTTTTTGCTAGAACATATCTTAGTAGTTGAGAAACACAAAATGCGAGATCAGGTCGTGCAAAATGGGAACAAAATAGGAAAAGAAAAAGGGAGGAGTAAAAGAGAATGGAGGGGACGTTCATTTGGGCTTAAATTAGGCAGGAAGCAATTAAGGCACCCGCTTGGTGGTCGGTCCCATACCTCGCCACACTTTGCACATGATTCTCTCCATCTTTTATTATATTTATGCGGCTTTATATCCGAAATTTTTATCCTAGTAAATCATTTTGCGAATTAGTTTTAAAGTGAAAAAGAAGAGGTTAAAAGCAGGTTCCTTTGAAGAAAATACTGATCTTAACGGGAATCTAGGGAATAAACACTGCAAGAGGGCAAAAAGTAATTAAACCATAGTTTTCAAAGTGAATTTAATCTTGGGATGTTGATTCCACTCGATGAGAAAATTCTACTAATTTCGATTTGACTAAAAAAATATATAAGCATGTGTGGGTTCCCGTTTAGTCGACCTGTGCCTGTTTAAATAGTATCGGTTAATCCCGTGTTTCATCGATAAGAATCGGGCCTTGAAATGCAAATAAGCTAGTCTGAGCAAGCTATTCCTTTTTATGCACCGCCTGATTAGCCCACGCCAGGTCATTTCACAAAGAAATGAAGTATTTTGTACTTTAACTGAGGAGGAGTTTAGCTTAGCCGAAGGAAAGAAGAATAATTGAACACCGAGGCGATATATGCGTTTTGAGCATGGCACTGGCAGCCTCAGAACTTCCAGGGGGAAAAAAAAAACTTGATTTCTGCGGCCCCGGCTTGGCGTCGGAATGCGACATTTTAGAAAGACAATAGTAGATGAAGAAATGACCAAGGATTCTAGGTCGTACACACAGGTATCGGTTTCTAGTTGTGCCTTTGAGAAATTCGAAGTTCAGGACATATTTTGTTGCGTAGGAATCCGACATTTTCTGAAGCATGGGCAGTTCGAAAGTCAGAATCGAAACGGTTGGGGATGCCAATCCGGACGCATCAACATGTCCTCGCCCCCTTGATGCCAAGCGTTCACCATCATGTGCAACGACGACACCTGTTATAGATCGTTGCCGTCGAGTTCAACCAAGGCAAAATAGCTGAGAGGTGAATAACGTTACATTGAGTGGGTAATAACACATAGCAGGATAAAATTTATTCTATCCTGTGTTTGATGCTTGCTTAGGACAGTATATGGTGGGATATAAGAGTGATATAACTTGAATAAAATTATTCCATAGGGAAGTGATATAAAAGTGGATAGAATATATTTCTAATAACCCTATTCGAATAACAATTTTCTCAAACTAATAAAACTAAGATATATATAATATTTGATTTCTACTATATAAAATTTAAAATAACAAAAAATAATAATAACATCGTTATTATGTATTTCCATTTTTACTAATGCATTCAAATTTATTTCTATCTTATAATATAAATTATATATATGTAAAAAAAAATTAATCTTAACTACATATTTTAGTTATTTTAGTAATTTAGGAATATTAGTATAGTTTACTATTAAGAAAATGTTATTAGAAAAAATAAATAAATAAGAAAATAATTAAAAAGAAGAAGAAAGGAAAGTAATAAAAAAAATTAGCAATAAAAATGAAGTAGCCAAAAGTGTTACGAGGGATTCTTATCATTTTTTTGTGCAACTTTTAGATTCATTTACACTAATATGTCATTCATACCAAACAATAAACAAAATAAAATGTAAAAATTTCTGATTTTATTATTGTCGATCGCCATACAATGAGTAGGACATAGCAAAATTCATGAATTTTATATCATTATCCTATCTTGTGTAATAATCCCGACAATTAAACGCAAGAGGCTCCTTTTCTCGCACCTCGCAAGGAAATTTATCATCTTTTCATTTTGGTGGTATCCACTTAATTTCCCACTTGATGTGATGTGGTGTGGCTAGCGTCTTGAAAAAGGACTACCATTGGCCGGACGTACCCGTCGAGGATGTGCGCCGTTCGAAGTTCCCGGAAAAATACAACTCATCTGAAAACAAAGGGACAGCATGCACCTAAGTAGACATGTACAGTACAAACAGTATCAGGTCGAAAATTCGAAAGAACATGTGTTACACGCAAGTACTCCGCATGGAAAATACTTTTGAGAATCATGTGCCAGCACACTCAATTTGGATGTTCAATTGTCCTAATTGTCCTAGCCTCCAGGACTGATGAATGTAATTAAACAAAGGTTGGGGCCAAAACAATAATAATAATAATAATAATAATAATAATAATAATAATAATAATAATAATAATAATAATAATAGTCGTAATGAAGGAGGCTCCTTTCCTCATATTCCCAACCAGAAGTAATTAATAGATGGGAGAGTCCTTGCCCATCTCTCCAGCTGTGACGGTAAACAGGCCGGTGCACAAACAAAAACGCGTTGGTTGTACATAAGAGAAAACCACAGCTTTCGGTCTCTCATTGATGAACCGGCCATGTTGTCCAAGTCTAGAATAGAAAGGTTTTCTTCTTCTTTTAATTTTTAATTTTTAATTTTTTTTGGGTGAAAATCAGTGATAATAATGAGGGAGGGACAGGAGCTGATTAAGAGCTTTAACTGCATGGATGCAACTTCTCTTGGGTTGCTTGTGGGCCTTAGAAGTAGGTGATAAGGGTGGTGGGCTGAAATAAGATTTCGCTGTTGACTTGTTTAAACTTTGAAGCTCTTGAAGAGATGAGAGATTGAGGGGCCTAAGCAAGAAATTAACACCAGAAAGCATTCCTGACTTTTGCCCAATATAATTCATAACTCTGTTTCTTCTCAGGAGAGTCCATCTATCTGGGAGACTGTCCTTTCTGCTTCTAGTTTCTTTAAATATTGCCTCTTGTCCATTTGCTTCCCCGGGGTATTGTATCATTTGGTGTTTGCTAGAAGAAGAAGAACCAGAAGCAGCTGCAACCGAAGCAAGTTGAGAAGGAAGAGCTTAATACACCGCCACTGCTCAGTTCAGAGAATGGTTGCTCCCTTGTCTGTCTGGCCCTGGGAAAACTTGGGAGCTTTCAAGGTGATAAAAAGGACATCAAGAAGCCCTTCTTTTTTAATATGGAAATTTTACCTCTTAAACATTCTTGGTCATGCAATTCTTACAGTTTGGTTGATTTATATAGAATATACGGTCTTAAGCTCCGTGGGCTTTGTATTAGTTGATTATTTGTCTTTGCCGATTAGTGTCATTGCTAAAGTTGCTATTTTTTAAATCCTTTTTCTATCTGGGGGTGATCAGTACTTGCTGTATGGACCTTTCGTTGCACAAGTTCTCTACTCAAGGATGGGTGAAGGCGCTGCAAAGAGCAGCTGGTGCCTACATCTTCTCATTATATGGGAACTTAGATCTTCCATTCATTTGCTCTTGGGCTCTTTTGGCAACATGCTGTTCCTGAATCAAACCCGCCAGATCAACAAGCAAGGTGTGGATTTCAAACAGATAGACAGAGAATGGGACTGGTAAGGTTTTTCTGATGTGGGATCATACTTCTGTATGTACCTGTGTGTCTACTGAATTTGTAGTAATCTCTCTCTGTTTTTGGTCTTTTGGGTTCATTTTGTTAGGGATAATTTTTTGATTCTTCAAGCTTTCGTGGCTTTCATGGCCTACTACATCTTCCCATCACTGGCAGACCTTCCTCTTTGGAACACAAGAGGCCTCATCACAGTCCTAATGCTTCATATAGGAGTTTCAGAGCCACTCTACTATTGGGCGCACCGATGTTTCCATGGGAAATACTTATTCACCAATTACCACTCATTGCACCATGAATCTGCAGTCCCCCAATCTTATACAGGTAAAGAGAAAGCAAGCTGATCCCATCAAATTTGTGAGAGATTGCTCAGTATACTCATGCCTCCATATTAATTGGTGCAATTCATTCACTGCAGCTGGACATGCAACATTTTTGGAGCATCTCGTATTGACAACAATTGCTGGAATTCCAATATTGGGGTCTAATTGGCTAGGACATGGATCACTAAGCGTTGTTTATGGTTATTTGATCATGTTCGATGTTCTGAGATGCTTGGGGCATTGCAACGTCGAATTCATTCCTTATCGGATCTTTGAGAGACTTCCCTTCCTCCGATACCTCATTTACACCCCGACGTAAGTTAGATTAAAGTGCCAATTCGCAAATTGGGCATGTTTATCATGATTCAATTCTCAACTTTTGGTAGGATCTGTTAATAGTCAGTTTCTGCTTTCTTAAGCCCAATAAAGAAGCTTTCACATTCTTTAGCCTCATATACCCTAGAAGTAGAAAAAAGTTACAGCTTTGAAAACAAAAATCGTTTTTTTGCCCTTTATTTCTCAGCGGATCTTTCCGGGGAAGTGGCAGCTTAGATCTGTGCCAAGGTTTAAAGCAAAAAGGAAATAGAGTCTTTATCTGAATACCGTCTGCCAACCAAATTTTTTGGACAAGAAGAAAATTTAGTTTGCATTTTTAAGCAACTACAGTATAAATGTTTCTGTTTCAGTTATAACGCAAAAGTGTTTTCTTTTGGCTGCTGACTGTGCAGATACCACAGCCTCCATCATACAGATTTGGACACAAATTTCTGCCTCTTTATGCCACTTTTTGATGCAGTTGGCAATACACTAAATAGCAAATCATGGCAGCTTCAAAAGGAATTGAATTCTGGGTGTGGTAGGTCCGAAGATTTTTTTCTTTTATTGAGATAATAAAAAAAAAATTACCTAATTAGTAACGCCCCTGTTCAGATTGATAATTGATCAAGCAATTGTAATTGTATGACTTAAGCTCAATAGATCTTTCAATCAGATCTCTAATCATCATAAGGCAATCATCGCTCCGGCTCCGGCACACTTCGGCCTCTATCACTATGAGGTGGCCCCGGGGACGGAAGAGTAAACTTAAAATAATTGAGTTCTCATTGCTGCAGGAAATTATAGGAGGGACATCCCAGACTTCGTTTTCCTGGCACATGTTGTGGACCTATCGTCTGCAATGCACGCGCCCTTCGTGTTTAGATCATTGGCATCACTGCCGTACGCCACTCATTTATTCTTGTTACCGTTCTTGCCCATCGTCTTCATGGTGATGCTGGCAATGTGGGCATGGGCTAAGACTTTCGTGATCTCTTTCTACAATCTAAGAGGCCGTCTGCACCAAACGTGGGCAGTGCCAAGATTTGGATTTCAGGTACACCTCGTAATCGCCGAGTAAGGAATAGTAGTAACAATATGCTCCGACTTCCTTTGTCGTGCCGAAATTTCATGGACAGTCGCAGGCTAAAAATGAAACCGTTCCCTTTTCTCTGCAGTACTTCTTACCATTTGCAGCTGCTGGCATTAACAAGCAGATAGAGGAGGCTATTTTGGAAGCTGATAAGTTAGGAGTTAAGGTCATCAGTTTGGCTGCATTGAATAAGGTGGTTGTTCTTTCCTCTTCCGACCTCGCAGTAAGAATTGCATCGGTAGTTCTTTTTTTCTGTCTGATTTTCTTTCTCATGGTTGTTGCTGGGACTATTATCAACCTCCATCATCCATGTACTCGATTCTGTAATGACAGTAATGGGGTGTAGATCATATAGGCTCTGTCGAGGAGGTTTCGATCTATTCTATTATCCGCATGAGGACCACACAATTGCCAACTGTTTCTAGTGTTAAGAGCATGTCCTATCTATTTGACAGCAAATTTCTTTATCAACCGACCCTATGACTAGTTTCTGCTGTGGGGAGCCAAGACATTCTTGAATATGTCGGAAATACCTAACTCGATTACCGTTATGCTTTTGCCAAATCGCGAGTGAGGGCTTGTAGAAAATTCTAAATTGCTGCCAGAAGCCGTAATTGAATGTCCATTAGTAGAACTAGAACGTATCTGCCTTCGTTGGCTCACTCTACTAATTTCAAAGGCACATGACAGGATAAATGGTGATTCTTTCAATTGTTTGTCCTAGGGAAAAAATTGATTGTGAACCCTCTCTGGCCACTTCTAGTGGAAGATGTAGGTCCTTTAGAGAAGCAGATGTTTATTAGTTGTTGCATTTTTTTATTTTTTTTTACTTTCCAAAATCTCTCTGCAGAATGAAGCACTTAATGGAGGAGGGACACTGTTTGTCAACAAGCACCCGGACCTCAAAGTCCGTGTCGTTCATGGAAATACCTTGACAGCGGCGGTGATTCTCAACGATGTCCCTAAAGATGTCACGGAGGTGTTTTTAACGGGTGCCACCTCCAAGCTCGGGAGGGCCATTGCGCTCTACCTTTGTCAAAAGAGAGTACGAGTCCTCGTAAGTGCACTCCATCATTTCTCTCAAACTGCACTAATTGGTCCAGATTTTGATTGGAAATCAATAGCGGTGACACGTCTGGAGAGTCTGGTTTACACTCAGGACTATAGGATCGAAAAGAGTTCCAGATCGATTTTTTCATCTTACGATTCTAAAGCAGCAGATTGAGACAGCCAATGCTTGTGCACAGTATGCTCACAGATCGTCCGTATGATGCAGATGCTAACTCTCTCGACAGAAAGATTTGAGAAAATCAAGAAGGAAGCGCCAGCCGATTGTCAGAACTACCTTGTGCAAGTAACCAAGTACCAAGCAGCTAGGACTTGCAAGGTATGTCAAATTTAAGAACTGTTAAATACCATAGCCAAGCAGTTTCGATCTTCCTCTTATACCATAAATGATGAACATCGAAACATCTTCTGATAAATTGCGGTTAATCGGCTGTGCGAATATCTTAGACATGGATAGTGGGGAAATGGATCACGCCCAGAGAGCAGAGTTGGGCCCCTCGAGGAACACATTTCCATCAATTTGTGGTGCCGCCGATTTTGTCATTCAGAAGAGACTGCACGTACGGCGATCTCGCAGCTATGAGACTACCGCATGATGTCCAAGGACTTGGCAGTTGCGAGGTAAGTCGATGCTAATGTTCCTTAAGAAAATTCATGATGCTTGAGCAATCCAAAGAACGATCATAACAGTGTGATTAGTATCCTGCGAACCTTCCACCAGAAAAATAGTCGCATTTCTTATAGCTTAGGTTTGTTCTCTCACAATTCACATCCATCGCATTTCTTGCGCACGCTGCCCGATTCACTTGCATTCTTAATCGCCGCAAACAAACGCGAGAGTGCTGATCCTTGTGGGTGCAATGCTGAGTTGTTGTTGTGTGTGATGTTGGAACAGTACACCATGGACAGAGGAGTGGTTCATGCATGCCATGCAGGTGGAGTGGTGCATCTCCTGGAAGGATGGATTCATCACGAGGTCGGCGCGATCGACGTCGACAGGATCGATCTGGTGTGGAACGCCGCATTGAAGCACGGGTTGAAGCCTGTGTCGGCCCGCGAACAACCTCATCCTGCAACCGTGACATGATAAGTTGACGAAGCACTGGTTGGCATTTGGCAGGAGCTCCTCCTTTTGAATTTTTTTTTTTATAGCCTTTTTCCTTCTTTTGGGCCCTAAAAAGAAAGTTATAGGACGACAATGTGTCCATTTTTATCGATTTAACCTTCAGCTGTCGTGCCAATTATGAACATTATGAAACCAGCATTATTCGCATATCAACATGTGTTTCTTTCTTTAAATGGTCTGCCTTAGAATCAAAGTCACCCTCTTGCTCTCGGTTGCGAGCGCGACTGACGAGCTACAGGGACCATTCAGAGGGTGACACATGTCAAGACAGGTCCACCCGTCAGCAATTTTTGAAAGTTCTCCGCGCGTTCTCTCTCTATCTCTGTCAAAAATTGTTTACAGCAGGCTCGTCTTGACACATGTCCTTATTTGAATGGTCTGTCTTAAACTTACGTGCTCGGTATTTTCTCGCGAACTCTCAACCAAAACTATTGTGGACTATTTGAAGAATCTGTCCAGTTGAATTCAAATGTCGAATCTGATTGGAAGTTCCATCTGTCAAAAAAACTATGGAGGACAGGGTAGCACGTCCAATTCGTTCGCATGTTCGGAAAAGAATATCAGATGTCGTCAGGGAAAACTTCGACGGTGCGACGTGGCTGGTTTTGTCTCCATGAATCATGGCAGTGGGACGTAGGTTTGATAGAGATTACAAGTCAATCGGGTATTTGCAACATTTACAAAACTATTTTTCTTTAGATTAATTATTTCTAGTGGTACAAGCAAATATTTACAAAAAAAAAAATGCAGATTATTTAATTTTCGCGAGTCAAATAGAGTCTACTTTTCCAACGTTGGAAGTGAAGTGAGGTTTATTGTCGAATGCTTTCTAAATATATGCTAACTATGTCTTCAAATGATTGATTATATCCATGAAGTTTTGCCAAGCGACCTTGTTATGCGCAAGAGATTATAATAAACCTCGAACATATGAAAACTTAATTAACAAATATTGGGTGCCCTAGCCACGCCCCGTCACTGTGCACCCCCACCAATCATGAACGAACACGTGTCTCCATGTCACTCATGTGGAGCCCACCTGCTTTTTTGCACATAAAATTATTTTTGCCTTTTTTCGTTTAAAAGGTTTCCCCTTTAATAGACCTACACATTGATTACGCTATTGTTAGGCCTGTTGTTTCTCTCTCTTCCTTTTTCTTTTGGGAGAAAGAAGACCGAGGCTCCTAGTACCTCTCTCGCACCAGTTCAAAAATTTAGATCCCTCGTTTTCCTCTTTGCTCTGGCGCCCAGCTTGCTCTCTACTCCATTGCTCAAGAGATCTCTGCTCCCGCGCTCTCTTACACTCTATATCGGCCCTTGTTCTCATGTTTTGCTCCGGCGCTTGCTCGATGAAATGGTGCATCGATTCTTTCATGTTTATAGTTTTGGAATATATCATCTTTTAAATTTTTCCTTGTTCTTTTGTTATGATATCTCGATTTTGAGATGCATATGATGGACCATGAAATAGTGAATGGAGATTTCATGCATGGATCCCTGATTTTCATACTTTTTTTCCTTTCTTTTTGCTTCTTTTGGTGGGTAGTTGCACGAACTTCGCTATTGAGTTGGGAATTTTTTCCGTGAGTGTTCGGTGTTGGTGATTCTTGGGAGTGTTGATTTACGAAAGGTTGGAAAGTTAGCAAAAAACCAGGGAAATTAGCAAAAAAACGGATGGGTTGTCATTTTGGGGATGATGTCGAAGCCTAGTTGGATGTTCTCGATGTCCCCAAGCACGAATTTATAGGTACTTCTGTCCAGATCTGAATTTGACACGATTGTTAGTATCTAATATCTTTTGTGAAGGCCCATAAACACTTTAGTGAACTGTTCAAGGCTATTCCCGATACCCTAAAAGACATGCATGAAGGTCTTTAAATCAAATTCTAGAGCATTTGCCACAGTAGAAAGAAAAATCCACTATGAGACTGACCTTATTAAGAATTAGATAGATCTGGAACAATTCTAGTCTTGTAGATATTGTGAAAATAACTACTGGACTGGCATACATTCATTGTACAGGGACTAGGGAGAAGTTTGGAGTGACCGGTTGGGGAACAAAGCACTGCTAGTTTACTGAGGGACTTGTCTTGACTAACAAAAAGCACTATGTTGCAAAAATAGAGCAGTAGCTTAATGTTTCAAAGAAAGCATTATATCACTTATGAGAGTCAACAGACCTCTCTCTCTCTCTCTCTTTCGCCATTGGAAACGTTTCTTCCTCCTCCTCTTTCTATCGAGAATTCAATTGCGATTTTCCTTGAAGCTAACTCGATCAAGCGTGTGTATTCACATGTATGTGGGAGCTTCGAATGCATGTATGAGCTATGCATCTGAGCGCCCAATGTGTTTGCTACACTTTGTTCGTTTGCATGCCTTAAGCGGTAACTTTTCGATTTCGCGACTTGCGCATTGCATTTCAGGAGCTAGAGGTGCAGAATGCAAGGCTTTCTTCTCAACTATCTAGATGTTGCTGTCAAAAGGTGAGCCAACTCGATTTTTGGTTTGCTTTTCCGAAAGGATTTCACTATCTTTGCAACTTATTGATCGAATCTAAATATTGTTAGTGTAGCCCGAAGCTGGTTTTAAGTGAATACGTACATCTTTTGGTTGGCGCTTCTTTGTTGTGGGCTATGCATATAGATGATAAGCAACTGTGACGTTTTGCGCTAAATCTGATGTACTTGAGATTTTTACTTCACTTTGTACAGATGGAAGACGAGATTAGTTCTGTCGTTGATGGAAGCAGCGTGGTCGATGGGACTGGAAATCAATGAACTTGAACAAGAAGTCTAGGAAGAAAAAAGGTGTTGTTGGTCAACTTTCTGAGCTTTAATTGCATGTTTAATCTGAACCATGACATCTCGTATGTTTATTGGTCTTCAAGTTCATTCTAGTTGACGATTTTTCGGATGAGGTCAGTCAGGTTTCAGGAATAGGAGGAATGGTTTAAGTCCAAAAGCCAACAATAATTAAGTTGCCTCGAGAGGTTATAGGATATTGTAGTGTTGAAATCTCTTGGAGTTGCATTATGGTCTGGGTTAGTTTTGACTCCAAAAGTCTAAAGAAAAACAAGCAATGAAGGTGATGTATTTTGGGAAAAGGTACAGACTATGGCCATTGTACTCTTTGTTGTACAACGTAACTACTGCATCATACATATAACATCAACAACATGTTTATCCCAAACTGTTGCATCATACATACAATCTTAATCCGATGCCGCATAATATCATTTTATTGGTCTTGCTTTCCAATGTGGAAGCATTCATGTTCCAAAAAAAAAAAAAAAAAGAAATGCTAAAGTGTCATTGCATAATTATCTTAAGTTGCAGCATCTGTCGCAAGTAAATGTGTAGTTGATGTGATTCATGAAATATGCAATTGAATGGTCGCAAGTACATGTGTAGCTGATTTTCATTCTACTAATTAGATTGTTTTTTCTTTTTCATAAATGCAACCACCATGCTGCTAGGAGGCGGAAGATAGCACCATGGTTATCAAATTCTTTTCAGCATCTTGGGATGAATGAAATGAACAATTCCAAAGGCATAGACAATGCATGATCATACCACAATTCATCAGGAGGCAGAAGATGTCAACACAATTGTCGCTTTTTATGCCTGTTAGAATTCTCTTGTCTTTTGTGCCGTTTGGACGTGTTAGACTTGGCCACCATAAAACCAACTGACATTTAATTTTTCAATTTATTATCGTAGATAATTTTATGTTAGTGTTAAAATATGCTTTTGTTGAGCTAGTGTATTCTATTTTTCCAATAATACAAAACAGATTATGCCCAATACAGCTCTTCGCCAGCTCCACCGATGCATTTTTGGATGAACCAACAAGCAAAAGAGCCGAGCAAAGTAAACAAACCACGTCATCTTTTGTAACCCCAGATTCAAATCCTAAAAACAAGAATAAGTTCTCCCACTGAAATTGCAGTTAATTGATCCATATGCATGTCAATCGTGATACCCCAATCACGTGTTTAAAATTTCCACTCCCCCTCCAACCGATGACTTGTTTGTATGTCAATGAATCACGAAAATGCCATGAGCGGCAGATTCATGACGGGTAAACAATTACGAATAACCACCATCGCAGTTCGAACAAATTAAAGTGAAGAGGAACATTGCTAAACAGATTCAACAGGGAGATTGATCAATGCAAACACTACTTGTTGAATCGAACCAAGTATTCACATTACACGTGACTTCGATTCAAAACAAATCAAAAGCTCTAATGGTAGAGCGCCGCAACGATTCACAATAATACCAAATTCAACGATAGGAGCATCGAAGGGAACACCGCCCTCAAATTGCAATCAAATGTCGAAGCCATAAAGAGTCTTGCCCTGCCTCGTATAGCTCTCCTGTTGGTTCACCAACCAACTGTAGCTCCCAGTCATTTCTCCTCATTGTTAGTTCAGTCCTTCCAAGCACGTTTATGCCTAATCTGGTTGAAGCCCACCTGCCCAATATCAGTAGGCATAATAACAACAATGCTTAAGTCACATATGTAGAGCCAGTTTGATTGCAATGGTAGATTACGAGGGTGAAACTATAGACAATTGTTACAGCTTACAAAAGGATGGAGGATGTTGCAAATAAAAACTAGTATACTGAGAAATGAAAGTGCGATATACTCTCTTTCTTTTCCTACGTTCATTTGATTGTTAGAGAATTGTATAGAAGTTATTTCATCTACAAATTCCTCCATTATCGGCTTTCAAAATCGCCTCCTGTAGGTCCTGCAACTCTTAATTGTGGAATTTTACTGCACAAAAATATCCGCCATTTTGTTGACACCTGATTTTTAATCATATTTTATTTTAATTTTATTTCTAAAATTAATTAAAATTAGAAAAATGAGTTATAAAATTGCAAAATCAACTTGAGAAGCCTTGGCCTAGTCTTGGGATTCAATTTTGAACAAAAAATAATTTTCATAAATTTTAATATTTTTACGAATTTATTTTAATATAAAATTACCCAAAAAATAAAAATAAAAAATACCATTCATGGTCAGGAAAATACATAAAAATATTCATTAATTTTATTTTAATTCCCTCTTTAAGTTTGACTTTTTAAATATCGTAAATTTGAATTGGACCACTATGTTCCTTCATAAACATAAACCCGAATCGAGCATAAAAATTCCTTTTTGAGTCTTTTAATTTCCAATTTTTACTTTCAATAAGCCATGACATTGATATCAAGAACCTTGAAGCGAAATTGTGTCGATTCACCCTTTAATTTGATTAATTTTAACCAAAAGAGCTTAATTGCACAATTTTCTTTTGATTTAGTCCCCAGTTTCGCGAATCTCAAAATTAAATTCTCTCTTGGGACATTCACGGAAATCAAACACTTATTCCCTATAGTTTTCGTCATCCCGAACTCATTGGTGGCCTCAATTTGGAATGATTTGATCATTTAAGCCCTCAATTAAAGCATAAATTATTTTCGAATCCTAAATATAATGTGGGGTTTTTGCCAAATTGGAATTCATTTGTTCACGAAAATACCCATTTTAGATGGAAAACGTGTTGAGGAGTCCGATTTTAACATCTATTTCGGGAAAAATTATTGATTTGGGGGGTCAATTAGGTGAAAATTCAGAACCGGGTCGGTCGAGTCGAACCTGACCCGATCCGGCCGAACCGGGTCTGCAACAACGTTGCAGACCAGGTACAATAAGGCATGGGATTTGTAGAAAAAATAGGAGAGTGTCGCCAAGACGTCGTCGCGACCAAAACTGAGCGTTGCAGGCATCTTTTCAGATATGAGGGAGTGCGTGAGCGATCCTAGACGGCTCCTGGCTATAAGATCGATCAGCAGAGAGAAAGAGAGAGGGGGATTCTCAAGGTCTGGGTTTTCAAAAAAAAAACAGGGGAGAGATAGAGAGAGCCAGGAGAGAAAGAGAGCCACGACCGAGAGAGCGAGAGGGAGTGGAAGGTGCTCACTTGAGGGTGTATTGGATAATAATAATAATAAGTGAGATCCACGGGGTTACGGTGTGCGTCCATGCGGGCAACCACATCCCTGACCGTTATCTGTTAAAGTCAAACGAAAAAATACGTTCCTTTATCTGTTAAGTTGAATGAAAGGATAAGTTCCTTCATTCAACAGACGTCACTTGAATGAAAAGATACGTTCCTTCATTCAACAGACGTTGTTTAAAAAGAATGTCATCCCCTCTAGACGATGGTTGTTAGAAACATTTCGACTCACTCACAAAACAGAGAACGTAGAATTCTTCTCCCTACCGACTGCCGATTGTCGTTCGTCAAAGCAACTCCGTGATCGCAAAAGGGCTCTTAACTTGTGACAATTAAGATATGTCCTCATGATATACTTTTATGATCAGTAATTCAAGTGATTCGTATGGGCATGTTTTCACAATCAGAGATTGAATTTAGAATGGGTTCAGTACCCAACATTGGTAACAGAGCAAGCGTTACTTGATTCTTGCTTGATTTATATTAATTTCGTACAGTTAAATCCTAATAGTGATGCTACTGTTCATGCATGATATTCTGAGTTTGGTGTGTCGAAAATGTATTTTGAACATACCATTAAAACGGGCTCGTTGATACGATCATTTTGAGTGGTCATCGGTCTCGAGGGGATACCTAAAACCTGCCAAACGCGCGTTGCGTGCCGCAACGGGGCGGAGTCCCTCAAGGCCAAGGCTGTTCGTCCTTTTAAGCCACTTTTTGTTCGTCAAAATTGAGGTCTGAATATACCATCGTGTTCATCTCAACGAGATGAGAATTTCAACAGGTGGATGGTCGCCGAAGGAGGTCGGATAGCGACGCATGTGCCAACACGCCCCGGCGGCGTCGCTGCCATCGTGAGCTACACCACATGTACGGCGCACGTGGTCTGCCAGTACAGCTGACGCGAGGCACGCGAGCCCGGCCGAGTGGGCTAACGTTAGCGAATCGAGTCCGACCCGATCAGCAATGCAGCCCAGCCTAATTATTAAAAAAAAAAGAAAAAGAAAAAGGCTCGGCCTAATTTTCAGATATGTTCTGACTCAGCCCGCGGTGGATTTAACCTGAACCGCGAGACCCGACTGACCATTGACCCTACCCGTTGACCCGACCAATCGTTGGCAAAAAAAATTTGGTCATTTTATATAGGCTTGTTTGATGTCTTGTTTAGCTTATTGTTTATTACAATATGTTTATAATAATAATTGCATAATTGATGGATTTTAGTAATTCACTTTGTACTGCATTCGTTGCAGGAACAATACTCTCAAGAAAAGCACTTCGGCATAAATAGAGGGTGCTAAAGACAAGAAACCTCCAAAGCTAAGGAGACAAAAGCAAATACAATCCCTTAATGAAAAAGATTGAAATATTGAACAATTATGAATGGGATAATGTATGCGACATTATATCCCATGTAACAAAGGTCAATAATATGATTCAAGAGATCATTTGGGGTGGACGTATAGTGGAAGATCGAGAAGCATTTAACGCACTTAAATATTCTATGCCTGAGGATTGGCATGATCAGCTTGACCGCACTTGGGATGAACAATGGTTATATAAGACATTTGTACTACATTTTTTACAAAAAGTTGTAAGAGTCGGAGCGGCGAAGATGTCATCACTTGGGATGAATGGATCGCACAAGCACAGTGCACCCTGGCTAAAGACCAAGGGTCCTTAGAGGGGTTTTCCTAAGGCAGCGATATGGGCTCCTGATTTTGTCAAAAATCCCCCTAGAGAATTTGCAGATTTCCTACCTTAGAGGAAATAACAACGCTTGATTATATTTAAAATATAGAAACTTACTGTTATTTGTAACTATTGTAAGTTCAGTTTATGTACATCGCATTTGTTAGATGTCATGATTTTTGTGTATATATATATATAATGTTATATATGTTTGAGTGGGAGTGTTTATGAGTTTTAGTAACTGTATGATGAGCACATATGGATGATTGTATTGATATAGGTTTTAGATTAGAATATTTAGATGATGATGGGGAACTTAGTGAACCGTTGATTTTAGAATCTTTTCTAAAATAATATATCAATATAATCGAAATACATAAATAGAGTTGCATTTGTTGCATACAAATAGACTTAAAATCCGTGCAAAATATCTAATATTCAGATACAATGTCAACGGCTTCAAAGAACATTGTTGCTGAACTCACTAAGGGTGAGAAATTGAATGGAAAGAACTATGAAATTTGGAGTATGAAAATCCAGTATGTGCTAGAGGAGCTTGAGGCATTGGAAGCTCTTAACCTGAACATGGTTAAACCAGAGGATGGTAACATTGCACAGCATAAAAGAGACAAAGAAGCCTTCGTTGCCTGGAAGAAAAAGAACTCAACTGTTCGCATCACATTGTTGAGCAGTATGGATAATGATATAATGCGAGAGTTCAGACAGCACGAGAATACTAAAGACATGTGGGATGCCCTGAAAGCTAGATTTGGACAAACTTCTGTCACTAAACTAGGACAGCTTACTATCAAGTTCGATACATATAAGATGTCACATGGGCAGAATATGAGACAACATCTAAGGAAGATGTCGAACATGATTAGCGAGCTGAAGGATGCTGGTCACATATTGTCTGATGAATGACAAGTGCATGCTGTAATCCGCTCTTTGCTTAATAATTGAGAACACATGAAGGTTAACTTGACTCACAATGTGAATGTCATAACCTTCGAAGATGCTATGTGCCATCTGAAGTTAGAAGAGGATCGTTTTCTGGCGGCTAAAACACAAAATGATGTGTATTTTTGTTAGTTCTAACTCACATGGAGCTTTGGGTTCCAAGCGCAAGTATCATGGTAGTTTCAAGAAGTGGAAAGGTAAAGAAGTGGAACCATCGAGTAATAAACCAAAGTTTGAGAAGTACGGAAAAGGGAAGCGTCTCGTAAAGAAAAACATTTCAATGATGAAATGCTACAACTGTGGCAAGAAGGGTCACTTCACTCTTGACTGTGGCCAGCCGAAGAAAGTAGAAACCCTAAACACTCTTACAAGTGTTAGTTTGTATCCAGTTATGTATTTTTGACTGAATCTCATCATTTGTGGACTGTAGGCTCAGGTGCCACAGACCATGTAGCCAGAGATAGAAGTACGTTTGTAGAATTTCGACGAATTTCAAGTGGAGTGAGATGGATCTATGTATGAAATAATTCCAGAGTGGAAGTGAAAGGAATTGACACATGCCAACTGATCATGCATGGTGGACGCACATTATTCCTAGACGACGTCCTATATGCTCTAGAGATTCATCGAAATCTAATCTCTGTATTAGTTTTAATTAAACTTGATTTTAGTATGAATTTCCATAATAATGGCGTGGATCTGTTGTTAGGTACAACTTACTATGGTTCTGATTATTTCGTGGATGGCTTTATTGTATTAGATATTGAACATGCTAATGTGAATATATGTTATTCATTATTCGCATCTTTCAATTCTAGTGAAAATGATGTGAATGTTTGGCATGCTAGGCTTGGTCATATTGGCCAATAGAGAATGAATAGATTAGCCAAAGATGGCTTATTATGCAATATTGAAAAAGTCGAATTGTTTATTTGTGAACATTGTCTAGCTTGGAAAACTACACGAAAGCCATTTGGAAATGGTACTAGAGTTGAATTTCCTTTGCAATTAGTCCATACAGACATTTGTGGTTCAATGAATGTAAAAGCAAGGCATGGTGCTGTTTATTTCATCACATTTGTTGACGATTATACTCAATATGGATATGTCTATATGATTTCTCATAAGTCGAAAGCATTAAGATGTTTCAAGAAATTTATGACCTTAGTGGAAAATCAGTTAGATAAGAAAATAAAAGCCTTAAGATCCAATTGAGGTCGAGAATATTTATTTGATCAGTTTAGATATTTATGTGATAAAAAGGGAATAGATAGATAGTTATCCATTCCATATACTTCTCAACAAAATAGAGTGGCTGAAAAAAGAAACAAACCCTTACTAGAAATGGTTAGGTCCATGATGGCGCAAGCTAATTTACTAATCGCTTTTTGGAGCGATGCTTTATTAACTACTGCCTATATACTTAACCAAGTGCCTTCCAAATCAGTCTCTTCTACCCCATATGAATTATGGACAGGTCGAAAACCTAATTTAAGCTTTCTTAAACATTGGGGTTTTGCTGCCTATACTCATGAGTCCTCCCATAAATATAAAAAATTGGGACCAAGAGGCAAAAAGAGTATCTTCATAAGATACTCAAAACACTCTAAAGGATATGTATTCATAGGTGAGTAAAAAAGCGGAAGCGTGACTGAATTTGAATCAAGAGATGTCACATTCTTAGAGAATGATTTTCCAAAAAAGGGCGAAATAGGTGAAGACTGTTTCCTATTTGAGATCTCATATCAGGATAATAGAACTAATGGATATAATGATCCAAGTGGGAGCAATGTGAGAAGTGGGGAGTTGAGTACGAACCAGTCTCAATTGCAACCACTTGATGATTTAATACAATTATCTTGTCCTAGTGGGGACATAATGGAGAATGAAGTACCTCAGGTACAATCTTCTCCACGACGAACAAGTCACAAAAGCATTCCTTGACGACGTTTTGAAATTGAAGGGGAAGCTTTCATGATAGCCCCATTAGAAGAGGATGAGTCAAGAAATATAAATGAGGCTCTATCATACCCTGATAAGAAAAAATGGATGAAAGCAATGGAAGAAGAAATGGAATCAATGAGATCAAACCACATTTGGGAACTAGTTGATCTTCCAAAAGGACGCAGTGCATTGGGAACAAATGGGTTCTCAAAATAAAGCGCAAGATTGATGGTTCAATTAAAAGGTATAAGGCTCGCCTTGTGGCGAAAGGGTATAACCAATAGAAAGGAATTAACTATGAATATACTTTTTCTCCTGTGGTAAGATTTACCTCAATTTGTCTTATTCTAGCAATAGTGGCTAGGTTGGATCTTGAGATGCATAAAATGGATGTTAAGACTGCTTTTTTCAATGGAGAATTAGATGAAGAGATCTATATGGAACAACATGTATGGTTTGTTAAAAAAGGCCAAGAATAAAAGGTTTGTTGACTTCTGAGATGGATATATGGCCTTAAACAGCCTTCTAGACAATGGAATATACGCTTTCATAATGCTATAGTGGCATATGATTTTGAGATGATCAATGAAGATAATTGCGTGTATATCAAAAGATCCAAAGGTCACTTTGTTATTTTGTCATTATATGTTGATGACATACTGATTGCTGGAAGCAATATGGAGTTTGTCAAGATAGTCAAAAGTTAGCTATATTCTAATTTCAAAATGAAAGATATGGTGAAGCTACATACATTCTCGGAGTTAAGATTTCGAGAGATCGTTCGAAAAAGTTGTTGTCTCTTTCGCAAGTGACATATGTCAATAAAGTTCTTGAACAATTCCGTATGCAAGATTGCAAACCCATTGATACTCCTATTGCAAAAGGTGAAGAACTGAGCCGAAGAATG
This sequence comes from Rhodomyrtus tomentosa, assembly GCA_028455895.1. Lineage (NCBI taxonomy): Eukaryota > Viridiplantae > Streptophyta > Magnoliopsida > Myrtales > Myrtaceae > Rhodomyrtus > Rhodomyrtus tomentosa. The sequence continues at coordinate 44,021,441 of JAPCWY010000004.1, forward strand.
TGTCCTAAGACTTCACAAGAACAAGAACGTATGAAAAACGTTCCATATGCCAGTGCTATTGGAAGTCTCATGTACGCTATGATGTATACAAGACCTTATCTATGTTATACAGTTGGACTGGTCAGTAGATATCAATCCAATCCAGGTCAAGCACATTGGACTACCGTTAAGAGAATCTTGAGGTATCTGAAAGTGCGACATTCTGATTTTTCCTATCATTTCGAGACTGGTACATCATTATGGATTGGATTAGTCTTTCTGGTGGGTATCCTTAATTCTCTCTGAGAATGTATCTAAAGATGTATTTCAGTCATATTTCGCTCGGATCTGATCAATCTCGAGTTAACTAACCAAAAGTGAAAAGCTAACGCAAGACAAGGTACGTGGACCTAGGGAACTCAAATAGAAAATGACACTTTGACCATAAAGATTGCCGAGAAAGTATTTAGAACCATTAAGGGCCGATCTAAGAACGATTAAGGAACGTATTGCTAGCGTTATACGATTAGAGTGCAGGTGATGCCGCTTAACTAATGTATAATTTGCTAAATTTTCCTAAATCGAATGATGATGATCGAGACCGTCGGAACTAGTAATAGACTCTCGCAATTACATAACAACTAAGTTGCCATGAATTGACGAGCCCTAAGTGTTATGAGAATCACGGAGTCGATACGCTTAATGTCTGCAAAAACCGCCCGTCTATTCGGGATAGTTTGAAATTTCTTTCAATGGAGAAATAGCCCAAAGAAGAGTCTCGAAATTGAAAAATAGAAAATCAAGAATTCCAACATTATAATTGGAATGGACGTCGCCTCATTGAAGAAAATTTGAATTGAAAAAACGACGTTCCAGACGATGAGGTTGAAATTACCGTTTTACCTCTCAAGTCTTGGCCTTGCTTTAATAAATGGATGTGGGCATTTTGGTCTTTGACACACCCCTTAGCTGCCGAAAATTAGAAGAAACATTGGCCATTGGATGAGCTAATAATGAGCTAAATGACAAGTGTCAATGGATGGCTTAGTTGGCATTAATTATACCACTTTTAACCTACTATTCCTCCCTTTGACCATCAAAAATTGGTGTATACACCCCTCCACTGTACTCAGCCGAACACCCTCTTCTTCATAGCCATCTTTATCTTCTTCTTGTCCTCCTCTTCTTCTTTGCCGAACCAGTCACCGCCCGACCAGACCGGACCGCCTCCATCGCCGCTCTCGACCGCCACCGCCGGTGACCTCCAGCTCTCACGCCAACCACCAACTCTAAGCTCAGCCTCTCACCGACCAGCTCCAAGTGCAATCTCAACATTTGGCCACCTGAGAAGCTCCGGCCAGCCGTTTCCCCGAAAGTCAACGAATTTCGTCGCAATTGGATATAAGCCTTTGTTTGACATCCATAGGACCTCGAATCGCTTCAAATTTTCAATGGTAGTTCGTAGACATGTTATACTAGGAATGGATGAACTGAGGTAAAAATTTTGGAGGAATTTGATAGAGTTTTGATGATGAATTGGTGCTAATTTTCGGTGGACAGAAACTGACCGGTGAAGACAAAAGGAAATCGAACTTGTTTTAGTACTTCTGGGCGTCACCCTGACCTCAAATTTTCGGTGAGGCTCTATAACACTTAGAAATATATATTAACAAGTAGTTTATGTGATAATTTGAGATTTAAGGTTGATTAGTGGGCTGATTGGTAGGGGTGAGCATAGAATCGAAAATACCTTGTTTTCGTTCTGTGCAAACCGTAACCTTAGGGGCTGTTAAGGGTGTCGCCGAGCTCTAAATTCATCGTAGAGACATGCTGGAACGTCGATTGATATGTTATTGAGGTTTACGCTTCGTGGATTGGTGAATTGAGCGAGAAAATTGACAAATTGGTTGGATTCCTCTAGGATTATACGGCTGCCCTATTTTTGACTATTTGGGCCGAACACTTGAAGTGCTTGGAAGGGAAATTTTTTTGGATTGAGCTTAAGGTAAGGAGTCTCTAAACCTTGGCTAGGAGGATTGGACTCGACTGGATGATTTGATTGTGAATTGGGTGCATTTCCATGAGTTTATGGTGCGATAGTCTAATGTTCGTCATTGTGAGTCGATAACTGCTTGAATGTTTGTTAAATGCATATGCCGTGTGTTGATTGCCACCTTTGAGTGATGAATTTGTTTACCTCGCATGCTATAGATTGTTAGCTCAATGCATGGGCTTGTACTTGATCATGAAGTCTTGAATTGAAATGAGATTTGGCATGCTTGGGAACTCGTGGTGTCCTTATGCGTTGAGACGCGGGGTTGCGATGATTAGTACCTTGATGCGTTGAGATGCGGGGCTGTGGTGGCGAATGTCCTGAGGCGTTGATACGCGGGACAAGATTGATTATGTGTCGACACAGGCTTGGAATGGCATTGAAAATCTGATGCGTTTACGCGGGTTTGTCAATTTGACGCGGACCGAGCCTGAGAAGTTGTTAACACGGGCGTGAGTCATGAGGAAATTCTAAAGGGTGGAATGTATGGCTTAATTTTGTGGTCTATGCCTAACTTGATTGATGAGTTATATTGAAATGACCGCTTGACTATCAATCATTTGTATCCATATGGCATTTTATAATTGATGAGTGCCTTATATTGTTGAGTGCCTGTTCTTGTTCATTATTTGCATTCATCTGGGTGTACTGTCAGCTTGACCAAGGATTAGGATTTATTTTACTGAGATGTGATTCTCACCTCGTCGTAGGACCATATTTTCAGACCCTAAGTCTTGAGGATGCTACCAACTCGATTAGGCGATTCGAAGGAAATGATGGCCTATTTTGATGAGTTCCTAGATGGTCGGGGTACCGTTATGTTAGGAAGTGTACAGTGGTCTAGGTCGATAAGGATGGTAAGGACTGGAAACCACATAGGTTTGAGGCCTGGTTTCGTAGGGTAGGCGATGTCACCACAGGTTCGTTAAAGTCTACTAAGGTGCCTCGAGGAGTCATCCCTAGCTGGTGTCATCTCACTCGGGATTTTATAGAGGTAGATGTGTCCGTTGCTGGTTCGAGGAATGTGCCTGAGAGGACCCCAACCTTGGAGGACACAGTTGAGGTGATAGAGATTGATGCCTCGGAGGATGAGTTAGAGGACGAGATGATGGATGACATAGTAGATGTACGCTTACTATCTCGGACTATGAGCCGGATGAGGATGCGGACGAGACTGACGCTTCTAGCGATTCGACCTAAGGATTTCCTGACTTACTTTGTAGTCTTTTGGTGATGACCTCGTTGAACTGTTTTCTTTTGGGGACTTAAACTTATTATCTTTTCATTAAATCTCGATACCCCGACCTATCAGCAAGACTAGCTCACTTGCTCTTTTGTATGAACTCTTGTTTATATGTATTATGTTCTCGCTAGCTAGGTTCTCACTGATGATTGTACGGAGGAGTGCATGTTATTGCTTCCGCATGTTTCTTTATATTATGCATCTCTCGATAAGTGAATCCTGGGACTCGACAGTCACTTATCGAGAGATAACTTGAAGGGAGTTGCGTGCTCGTGCCTAGGGTGCGGGGCATGACAGAAAGCAACTGCCGATTATTAGCTGACGTATCAAGAAAGTGATCTGCATCTTGAGGGCTATACTGATGCTGACTTGGGAGGAGATTTGGATTAGAGGAAATCCACTTCTAGAAATGCATTCTTACTAAATAATGGCGTCGTATCGTGGAGCAGTAAGAAACAACAGTGTATAGCCTTATCCACCATGGAAGTCGAGTTCGTGGCATTATCAGCGGCAGCACAAGAAACTGTTTGGCTTAGAAGATTTCTGGATCATTTGGGTGTCACTATAGATGCTGCAAACCCTGTGAAGGTTTATTGTAATAGTCAAGCAACAATAGTTTACACTAAGGATCCTAAATTCCATGACAAAACCAAACACATAGACATTAAGTATAACTATGTCAAAGACAAGGTAGCATGAAAGAAAATAAACCTACAGTATGTTTCTATGCATACAATGTTAGCAGATCCTATGACAAAGCCAATTCCTTGAGTTGTCTTTCTTAGTCATATAAAGACTCTAGGATTGCGTAGAGGTTGATGTATTGAATATTTATTTTTTTCCCTTGAACATATATAATTGATGTTGTTATTTGTCAATAAGGAAGTCGAAAAGTCTATGTGATGTTTATACATGTTAGTGCTCGGTGCATTATATTAGAAGGTACGTCGGACAGATGAGAGATTAGCCCTCTCACACGGGTAATCGTCTTTATTTATTGTAATGAATAGAGATGAGGCAATTTTAAGCTTGTTATCTAGGTGATAATTGAGAGCTCAGGCTTAAAATTTTTTTATGCCGCCTTAACAAGAATGTTAAGATGAAGATTTATTACTTGTAATGCCTGAAAGTGAAATGACCCACATATTTCGCTTTATCTGTCTAAATTGCCAGATGAGAGTTTTGATGAAAACTCTTGGCTAGAGTTGTTACGTGAACTCAAGTTAGACACTGAGTGTGTAAAAAATGATCATATGTACGGTATTAAGATAGAAAGACATACACTCCATGAAGAAGTAGAAAATACCTAATACGTATTTTATATTACGTATGCATAATCGATCAATGAGAGTTGGCGAAAGTTATGATCTCAACTTTCTTAAGCCGTGTGAGACTCTCGAGGATAAAATTCTTAATATTAGCACCCTCACGACTTTTCATTATTCTCAAAATTTCTATTTAGTGTTTGCTATCTTAGAGTGTTGCCTATGATCATGGAATTGATTTGATCTAAAGGGACACTTCTAGAAAAGCGAGCTGAACTGAAATTGAGAGATTTAATGAAAGAGGAAGATTGATTTGAAGTTTTAGTCACACTATGGACTATATTCACAGATCAGTCAATTGTGGTTATTTAGTGTAATCATAATTGTGAATATGGTGTATCTAATTATTAAATGAGATTCAGTGAGAAGTACAAATGTGACTGATCGATCTAGAGTATAAAATACTAAAATCTATGTTTGATTATGTCTTTTTAGAGCTGTCATATACTTCCAACGGATATATGATAACGAACTCTCAACGTCTGCTGGTCGCACGGGCTATTTGCCAATATGAACTTTGCAAAGATATCAAGAGTTATGCTTGGTCTTCTGTGGGCAAGTGGGAGTTGTTTGCCCTGCATGGGCGAGTAGGAGATATTAAATAATAATAATAAGTGTGGTCCACGGGGTTACGATGTACGCCCATGCGGGCAACCACATACCTGATCGTTATCTGTTAAAGTCGAACGAAAGTATATGTTCCTTTGTTATCTGTTAAGTTGGACGAAAGGATACGTTACTTCGTTCAACAGACGTTGCTTAAAAAGAACGTCGTCCTCTCCAGACGATGGTTGTCAGAAACATTTCGGCTCACTCACAAAACAGAGAACGTAGAATTCTACTCCGTACCGACTGCCGATTGTCGTTCGTCAAAACAACATCAAAGTAACTCCGTGAACGCAAAAGGTCTCTTAACCTGTGACAATTAAGGTATGTCCTCGTAATATACTTTTATGATCATTGATTCAAGTGATTCGTATGGACGTGTTTGCGCAATGATTGAATTTAGAATGGGTTAAGTACCCAACGGGGGGATTTTTTCGGGGTTCAAAGAAAATAGAGCAGAAAGAAAACTGAGAGAGAACACCAAAGAGAGTAGCTCGTGGGGGTGGGTTCTGGGAAGTTAAGAAAAAAGGAAAGAAGAGGGCTGCTCTTGGTGGAAAGTTCAACAGAGAACGGAGAGAACGGGGGGGAAGGTTCCGAAGAATTCTTCTTCGGTCATCATCGGAGAGGAGGTCCCGAGAACCAAAAGCTCGACCCTGCCTTCGTTGACGGGAGTAGGAGAAAGAGTTATCGACGTCATTGGCTTCAGCTCGTTTTTCGACGGACACCCGAGTACCCTTCATTGCCATCTACATTAGCGAAATCGGTAAGCCTTGTTCTCGACCATCCGAGTTCTCTCTAATGGCAACTCAGGGTTCAGCCCATCGTTGCTCATTTTCTTGGATTCAACCCACTACTTGAGCTATCCTGAGCATGCTTCTTTGTTTTCTTTCGTTATTTCTGGATGAAAACCGTTGAGTATACCCCGAACCCGAAAGACCATTACGAACCCATGAGTTTGTTTCGAGCACTTACAAACCCATCGAAGATACGGGTAAGTATCTCGACTCTTGTTTGATGTCTTTCCATGGATTTAGTTCAAGTCTGGACGTTAACAAATGGACTTTCATGCTTCACTGGAAAACTGAGATCTAGGTAGTGCCGAGCGGCGCCTGTGTAAGGCTTGTTTTGTTTGTTCTAAGCCGTATTGAGCGAAGTCGAAACATTTTGATGAAGGATTGTTGGTGATTTGATTTGGTTTTAACACTGAGAGTTTAGACACAGTTTTCATGTAGTTATTTTTTAGGACCCCTAGCGGGCTTTCGGCGATACAGTTGGAGTTTTTATTTTTCCGTAGCACTGTGCTTACTAACTAGTTGGAGTCGAGGTTTAACGTGAAAACTTGTAAAAGTTCCTTCCTTCCCCGACGGCAGTACCACTTTGCGCTGTTTTGGAGCTCCGATGGCGTCACTTTGGTCTATCCTTGTTTTAGAATGCTAGCCTAGGTAATTTAGTTCAGTAAAAAAAAAAATGAAAATGGGGAAAGGTTTTGGTCATAGTGAGGTATGCGTTTTTACTCACAGAGAAAACCATGGAGAAGAGTTCATGAAGGTGATCGTAGAAGAAAGTAAAAAAGAAAGTGAAGGACAGGAGGACGAACCTATGGAAGAACACGGAGGTTGATGAGCTTTGGGTTCGGTTTAATCCAAAACAGAAAGTGGACCTAAAAAGTCTAAGGTGATTTGAGGTACGATGAAGTGGACGTTGATGGGTGGTCATGGTGGTGTCGGGTAGGGGGTCCGACGAGTCGACGGACGTTTTTGACGTGAGCGGGTTTGGCGGTGGTCGTCGGCGTTGGCGTTGGCGTTGACCGGCAACAATCGAGATGGCGAAGGAGGAGCGTTTGGAGCTCAATGTGATGACCAAGGACGGAGTATCGTGGAAAAGAAAGAAGTCCAAGAAGATTGGGCTTAGGCGGCTGGATATTGATCCATTTTGGGCTGGTTATGCGTAACAAGACTAGCGGTCCTAGGCTAGAGAAGCAAAGATTGGGCTCCCAGTAGAGAGTAGGCTATAGAAAGAAAGTTGGTTCCTCCTTAAAAAAAATCACTAAACAAAAAGTATAGGGTTAGGCCTAGCCCAAGTTCGATTTTTTTATACCAGCGTGGGCCCATATGGCTCACTTTGGGCGTCTTTGGCGTGGGCCGGATCTATTGGCTTGGGCCGGATAAAAAATAAATAAAATTAAATTCGAAAATTAAATTAAAAAATGGAAAAGTAATAAAAAAGAATAAAACTCAGGAAAATTAGGAAAAAACCCAAAAAAATCCAGAAAATAAGAAATCGCCACAATCAACTGGCCATACCTATTTCGGGTCTTTTGAACCCAAATCCTTCCAAAATAACGATTTTGCCCTCTTAGCAAATCGTCTTCCAAAAATTGAAGAAATTTAGAAATTCCAAAAAAATTCCAAAAAATAGGAAATAACTACAATCAACTGGCCATGACCTATTTTGGGTCTTTTGAACCCCGATCTTTCCACAATGACAATTTTTTCCTTTTGGCAAATCGTTTTCCAAAAATTGAAGAAATTTAGAAAATTCCCCAAAAAAAATTCAGAAAATAGGAAATGGACACAATCAGTTGTACATGACCTATTTTTGGTCTTTCGAACCCCGATCTTTCAAAATAACGATTTTGCCCTCTTGGCAAATCGTCTTCCAAAAATTGAAGAAATTATAAAAATTCTAAAAATTTCAGAAAAATCCCCAAAAAATAGAAAATGGACACGGCCAACTGGCCATTCACCATTTTAGGTAATTCGACACCCGAACCTATCAAAAATGACGATTTCGTCCTTCGGGCAAATTGTCACCAAGTCTTTCCATTTTACCCCCGACCCTAAATCACATATTCTCTAAGCCTTTAGAGCTGTATTAGGAGGCCCCTAATCTGAATTAATGTGCATTAACATGGTTCATTTATTCACTTGATTGTGCTTTTCTTATATTAATTATGATTGATAGGACTAGTCTTCCAATCTGTATGAAACCCCGAATCAGACTTACCCCACCCAAATCTGCGCTTGCATGAAATCTTAAGTAAGAAAATCACTTATGTTAGGTACTGAAAGAGCGTTGGTAATAATACCAATATAACCAAGTCCATGAACCCAAAATCTCTAGTTCCAAAAAACTGATCGATCTCTCCCAATCGATTAGTGAGGTTTCCGGTCCACCTTCCAATAAGGACCAGTGGTGACTCCAAATGCATGCGTACATAGCACATGCCACCACGACAGTACCACAGTTGAATTTGATCGACTCTTATCGTCAAGAAACCCTTTCAAATTTACTCCCGTCGCGATTTGGTATGGGCTTGGGAGGGCCCGCGTCGATCAAGGCCTACGATCCACTATTCAGAGTGGGGGGCCGAATCGATAATCCATTAGCCTGGCGTTTTTTCCTGAAAATAAAAAATGGGTCGCAACACATGCTCAATGCTAAGTTTCACCTTGGATTGTTTATACCTTTGGGACCGCTCAATTCATCTATCCCGGGATGTTCAACAGAATTTGATGTCCCTTATATGAAGGATAAGTAATATATAGAGAAAGAACACAGTTTACTAAACAATCCACCAACATAGATATTATCTCATATAATCCCACATTAACAAAAGTGAAACAACACTAGGATCTAAAATGATTTTCAAAATAAATACCTGACTAGTGAATGGGAAAAATCCATTCATAATTATTGGCGGCATGATGTATGATGGTTGCACCTATATAAAAAGATGTTCTCATTAGTAGAATGTAACAAAATTCTTCGATGGGATCAATTTTTCTACTCCAACATGCATAAACGAGAAGCCATTAACAGTAACGCTAGAATTTTCAACAAATCTCAGCCAAACGTTACAATAGTAAATCGGACTTCCAAATACTTTACTAATAAATGGGGAAAATCCATTCATAATCCTTGGTGACATGAAGTATGGTGGTTGCATCTATATAAAAAATTGACCAAATTAGCAAAATGTAAGTTCAAATGTTGAATTCGGATATACATACCTGATTACGGTAATTTAGATTTACTATAGGACCACCAGTGTTGCTAGAACAAAACGCATCTGGAATTTGATTTGAATTTCTTGAATAATATGGTAAATGAGTCTCATCACCCATTGCTTGGACAACCGGCTCTACAATACAAAAAAAGAAATACTTTAATTGGCATCATGTAGCATAAGTATAAAAATGACATAAACATATTAAGTAGAACTCTCTCTTTCAACTCACCTCATCTTTCAATTACCATTGGGGATATTTTTTTCTTAGACTTTTTCTTCTTTTTCTCACTCGAGCTTTTAAGACTTCCATAACTTGCTCCCTTTCCTTGGGTCCAAAACTAACGTCTCGCACAAAGAAGCCTCACGATTATGATCATCTATCACAACCACACTTGAGTTGTACGATGAAATTTCGGCCACCGTTGCATCCAAGTTCTTCTTTGCTATTCTCATAGTATTGAAATCTTGGGCTCCCAAACTTATCACTTCAAAAGAATTTTGTATTAACATGGAAAATCGACTAGATGTAGATGGACTTTGTGACATTTCATGAGATTCATCATTCACATACCCTTGCTTTGCACCCTTAGTCCATCTCATCAAAACATAGGAAGATGGAATGACCGAACTGATATGTTCATATTCAATACGTGCAAAGCATGCCGACACAATCACCCTTTTGATTCAAATAATTTGCATTCATAAAAAACTGAAAAGTCAACAGTGTTATATCTAAAAATATGTTCACCTATAATCCCCTCACACTTGAGAGTATAACCATACACCAACCCATGGATAGCAGTATTAGACATCCGTTTGGAGACACTTTGCAAAAATTCTTCATTAAACCTTTTTAAAATGGCACGAGTATACACCGAAGTGGCACGCGTCAATATCCCGTCATGCGAAATATGTAATTTCAACTTTCCACGAGAATGATAATCATCTTGACTTTCAATTTCTCTCATATGCTTCAATTGTTCTTCATAATGGTGGACAAATTCTACAAGGGTCAATGTCTTAGACGACATTCATTGGCAGACATTGTTAGAACTCTCGCTCCTTTGACTTGATTTTATACCACAAGAAAAAATATCACGACTAAACGCCAAACTCCATTTATGTCTCAAACCATATAACCTTTGAAGCCAACTGTTCTTTTCCGTGCCCCACTCCTCTCTCATTTTCTTCAAAGTAGATTCAAATTCATCCTCTGACCTGAATCTATACATAAGTGCTGAGAAATCTTTATCCTTTAACTCCTATTTGTGGTAAAGATCTGGAATGTTTTGATTGGCATTTTTTCCAATATGTCAAGTGCATAAACAGTGTTGAGTACTTGGGAACACCATTTGAATGGCTTTTGTCATGGCTTGGTCTTGATCAATGAAAATGGTTTTTAGAGTCTTATTTCCCATAGACTCTAAAAACACCTCAAATAACCAGGTAAATGAACTTGCAGTCTCATCCAACCAAAATGTACAGCCAAACAATGTATTCTTCCAATGATGATTAACTCCAGCAAAAGACGCACAAAATATCTCATACTTAGTAGTGCGATATGTGATATAACAAATCATCATATCACCATATCACGCCCCGAGTCTCGAGCCCGCGACATCCCTTACCAAATCACCACGAGATCATGAAGATAGCGTTCCAAGCACACTATCGACCTCTCGCTTACTTAAGCATGCGAAAACATGTCAACTCCCTGACAATAAAAACAAACATAAATAAAATAGTATGAGTCAAACACTACAAATAAATCTTAATCCTATCGATACTACTTCCGTACGTATACAACCCCATACTTCGGGGCCACTAGACAAAGTCTCCAAGGTATACTCAATCAGGTAAGACTAACTTCCCATTTTACTTCAAGTGACTAATCCAAAAGTCAATCCTTGACGCCCACAAGGTTTCGTCACTTGGGACCTGAAAATGTTATCCCACGAAGGGGTGAAAATAAATCTCAGTGAATCAAGCCTAAGCTCGGTTAGGAAACTAATTCGCTCGGGCATCATAATGAAAGTATCACAATAACAAATCACCACAAATAACACCCAGTTATAGTCATGATATAAAAACAATCCACATGTATACTTGTCAGCTTCAGCTACACATAATGCAATACTTGATTCGATTCACAGCCAATCAATTGATCACCCAAACAAGCATCTCATCCATAAGTACCCACATGACATCACACAAGTCCATTTATTAATGATGATCGTGCCCACGGCACATGAGAGGATCTACGCGAAAGAAGGCGTGATGCGACTCTCACAAACAATGCGATCCAACACCTTGATGCAATCGAGCGTTCTACCGGTAAGACCGGGCTACGTTCATTTTCTCTCGGCAACGGCTACCACAAGAGGTGTCTCCGGTGCGCCTGGCACAGCACCAGCAAGTAGGCATCCCTAAACGGGGCATCGGTCCATCACAAGCTACGATCGGTATCCGACCAACTCTACCTCCGTGCTAGTTAGCACTAGACCAGAATTGACGTGCTTTTGGCTAGTCATGGTTCTATACAATTGGCACAATATGAACTTGCTAGGAAAAGCATCATCGTTTCCTCATATGACCACATAGAACACGTCTATCAATCAACCCATTTCATTATCTTCGGTTAAAGTTGGATACTCACTCACGAATGTAAAAGATCGGGCCGAAGGTCATTTTCATGCTAAAAATTTCTTTTGACTTCCCACACGGTCATATACATATGCAGACTACCTCATAGTCACCACAATCGCACACAAGGCGATTAACCCACAATTAGCAATCAAAATCCAACAGTCATTCCAAGCAATTTATAAAGCCAATGAAAGTCATCTAATCAATCATGAGCATTCAAAACTGATTAGGCCACAAAAAGCTCGATTCGTATAATAATACTTTATTAACCAAATTAATCGATTTAAGACGTCGATCGCTCGCTTGTCCCTAGCCTATCGCTCGCTCGCGATCGAACACAATCAATCAATTGCAACTAAACACAATTAGCCACGGGTAATGTAATCAACCGGATAACTTAATCGATCGGTCATTTAACTTAATCACAATTTCTATCTAAACCGACGTCGATCGCATACCTAAATTTCCTAATCGATTAAATGACTAATCCTAGGCGCAATTAGCGCCCTAACCAAGGATAAGGGTCAACTCACCAGTTGAGTCAGCTCGGGCGATCTAAACGGCAACGGCGCGGGCGACAACGACGAACGGCGATGACGATCGGCAATGACGGACCACAGGCCAACTTCTCGGACAACTGCCCAAACTCTTGGCCAAAGTGGCGCATGTACCCAATCACTTAGCCCAGGCCAAAACGGGCCACGACCTGCGCGAACCGGCCCGAGCAGGGCACTCAGCCGGGTAGGGCAAGGCCGGCTTGGGGCTGAGGCAGCCGGTTCGGCGACCGGCAGATGGCGACCAGCTCGGGGGTTGGCAGTGGAAGCACCAGGTGGTCGGAGGGAGTTGATCGGGAATGATAGCTGCAGCGGAAGGCGGCCGGAGATGGCGGATCGACGAGAGATAGAATCGGGTGGGGCAGGGTGTGGGGGCACCGAGAACAGGGCGCCGGTTCGAGCATATTTTCGGTCGCCACGTGCGGCGACCGGTGGCCACGAACTTAGAGGTGATAGAGAGAGGTCCTAGGAGTTTATCGGCGGCGACGACGAGAGGCGGTGACCGCCGGTCCATACGGATCGAAGAGAAATCCGGCCAGTCTCCAAAATAGGGCATCGGGGCTTCGAGGTAGTTTTATAGCGGGTCCGGGGGTCGACGGTCAGTGAGGCTGGGTCGGCTTGAAGCTCAGGACACGAGAGAGTCCCGGCGTAGTGGTGGTTGGCGGCGGCGACGCCGCACGAAGCCGGAGGGAGGAGAAATGGATCTCGGGTGAACACGGCCGAAACAGAGGCTGGGTTCCGCGGCGATTTCTCGGCTGCCGGCGGCCAACGACGACGATGGAGGGGTTAGGGGTGACGGCAAGGAAGGGCTGTCGGTGGTGGCTGTCGGTGGGAAGTGATGGCAGTGCCAAAATTCGCCGGAGGAACGAGGAGGACGGAGGAGTAGCAGTTGGTCGGGGGAGGGGGGCGTTCTGCCGAGAGAGAGAGTACATGAAGAATAAAAGAGGAGAGAGTGTGTGTGGCCCATGAAGACTTTTGGGGCTAATTTGTCCTATACCCAAATAATAAATGGGTATTTTGATAATTTGACAAATCGGGACTGAATGAAAATTTAGAACACTAGACGAGGGGTATTTTGGTAATTTCACAGGCTAGGCTCGGGTGCGAGGATTGAAATTCCAATTCGCGATGACTAAGAATTTTGAAACCTAATCTAAACTGACTAAAACTTCAAAATTCGTCCAATTATTGTCTTCAGTCATTGCGATCCAAAATTTTCTATCGACTAGAATTCGATGTCAATTTCTTATATTGATTTCAGTTACCTTGTCAGAGGTGAATTTTCGGGGCGTCACACACCAAAACAATCATAATCGAATTTAGACAGACTATCTCTCCAAAATAAGTTCGTCAATCTACCATCTTGATCTACTTGTTGTGCATAGAAGAGCATTGGATTTTGCATTTGCATGCGATGAAAATGCGCTGATTCAGATGACTTTGACAATATCCCCCACTAATATGATTTAATCTTTCACCTTGCAAACATTTATGAGAATTCCGTAAAATGAAACCCAAGTTTTGGCTTCCACCTACAGTGTTTGACAAGTACTTAAATGACATAGTCCCTCCAATGACTGCTTTAGCCATGTCGACTAACACACCCTTGCAACTATCAGAAATCATTCTTCCACATCTGATCAAGTGCTTTTGACGTTTTGGAATGAACTCATGATTATGCTCAAAGACATATTCTATAACTTCATAAATATTATTGTCAACCTTAAATCTGATAAAAGCACGACAATCACATCTAACTTCAGGTCTTTCATATTTCCTTTCTTGATCGGATGAATTGTTAGAATACCACCCACAATTATACACAAATGTTTGTCGAGTTATTTCTCCATTGCCATTTTCTGATCTTACCCTTCCCAACTCCAAATCCTTTGCCTATAGCATAGGCCACATATTTGTGATATGCTTCGAGCTCACTTATAAAAGCTATTCCTATTGTAAACTCAATTTTTTTTTCCAAATCACGGATTACATGAACTATATGGGTTGTTTCATGCCACAAACAAAGAATAGAAACTATTTAGCGTGGTGCTTTTACAAGCAATACAGCATCCCATCCACATCTTGAGCAAACAAATATCTTTCACATAATAAAATTTTAGGATTACCTCTAATTCAGCCATCGAATAACCTTAGACGTGCGAATTAACTGATTGATCACAAGCGGACCTTTGTTAGTTGTAGTTTTTGCGGACGAATCAGGGAGAGACTCCACAAGACAGAGCAAAGAAGTTCACCACACAAGCTTTTGTCATCAGAAAAGCTGTACAACAAAGAATAACATATATTAACTTGAAAGAAACCCATTTGAGTAATACTCAACTGAGTACAGAATTCCTGTAAATAATGAAGTTCATTTAACATAAACGGGCAATAGAAACCAAAAATTAAGCATTCGCTAGCAGAGATAACATCAAATAAGGAACATTTTCCTTAGAACACAGAGTCTAAGAGAACAATCTTAATTATGTAGCCATTCACAGTTTAGTTGGCAATCTTAACTATATACACAATGATACCCAATCGAGAACTAGCATTCTTAAAAGAAAAAAAAAAGGTTAACAATGAGAGTTAAGTCAAGATATCGATGCATTTGCATCAATACAAACTCTTCTTGTATAATCCGCGCATAGCAGTGTGCTGCTATTACATCCAAGACATTTAAATCTATTGAGCAAGTAAATCCCTCAGCATCAATTTCTGTTAACATTTACCATTAAAGCGAGAACAATGAAAATCAGATTCTCCCTTCTCTATATTTCGACTAAAACTCAGTAACCCGCTATGCTAAACAAATTAAACACGTAACCCTCTAACCACGAACAAAAGTCGAAAGTACACATTATTTTGGAAGAAAATTTACTAGTTGCATCATTAAACAGATCTTTGAAGGGATATCTATTATCTTGATTTTAATCATAACAAACCATCTATTTTAACAAGCAAACGGTTTGAGTACTTTAAGATGGAAGCACTGAAAAAATTAAGTAAACCATACTATTACTGAATGCGAATTGCAAAGATACAATTTGATCAGTTCGATGAAAAAGGAAGAATTTTGTTATCCAATAATTATAGCACAAACCTTTCTTTGCTCGGGGTGTATAGCAAACTGTGCGAACAATGATCCTACGATGGAGCACGCGAAGGTCGAGGTAAAGAGCTAACGAAGGCCAAAAGCAGAGCACGGGAACGAGGGCCTGAGTAGAGAGCGCACGAGAGAGCATCGAAGCAGAGAGCCCTTGAGCGATGGAGTGAGCTATGGGCAGACCAGAGAGTCAGCAAGTATCGAAGCAAACACCAAACGAGCGTCAGACGAGTAAGGAGCCCTCTTCTCTAGCTGAATGCTTCAGCACTTCCTTCATGATGCTCGCGTTCCCTCTCTTCACTCCTGCGAACAACGTTGTCCCTCCGGATTTGTTCACTTCATCTATCGACTCCACAGGAGCAACACTTCCTTTCACACTCGCCCCATGGATCGGCAGTCGGCCATCAATTTCAGAAGCTATGTCATCCCTCTCGAGAGAGAACTAGCGACGATCGAGCGAGCAATGGAGCGAACGCCCAAGCAAAGACCAAACTAGCATCGAAGGAGCAACAAGCACCGAGAGAGAGTGTGCGCCAGACTAAAGGGAGAGCAAGCACTGGAGAAGAGAGCGAAGCCAAAGACTCGAAATTTCAAAATGAGATAGGGAGTGAAAATAGTTGCATTTCTTTCTTGAGAAAGAGCGAGACGTCACATCTTCTCTCTTCCATAGCAGAAAAGTAGGAAAGAGAAAAAAAACGTTTTAGTCGAAGTAATTAATGTGGCAAGTCTACGTAAAAGGATATTTTTTCAAATAAAAAAAGGCAAAAACAATTTTATACAGGAAAACAGGTGGGCTTCACATGACTGACGTCGAGACACGTGTCCGTTCGTGATTGGTGGCAAGGCACCCAATAGTTTCTCCAAAAATTGTTAATAGCGCGCTGGTCTTGACACATGTTGTGCTTTGAATGGTGTGTTTTAAACTGATGTACGCGGTATTTTCTCGCGAACTGTCAACTAAAACTATTGTGGACTATTTGAAGAATCTGTCCAGTTGAATTCAAATGTCGAATCTGATTGGAAGTTCCATCTGTCAAAAAAGCTATGGAGGACAGGGTAGCACGTCCAATTCGTTCGCATGTTCGGAAAAGAATATCAGATGTCGTCGGGCAAAACTTCGACAGTGGGACGTGGCTGGTTTTGTCTCCATGAATCGTGGCAGTGGGACGTAGGTTTCACAGAGATTACAAGTCAATCGGCTATTTGCATCATTTACAAAACTATTTTTCTTTAAATTAATTATTTTTAGTGGTACAAGCAATTATTTACAAAAATAAAAATAAAAATTGCAGATTATTTAATTTTCGCGAGTCAAATAGAGTCTACTTTTCTAATGTTGGAATTGAAGTGAGGTTTATTGTTGAATGCTTTCTAAATATATGCTAACTGTGTCTTCAAAGGATTGAATATATCCGTGAAGTTTTGCGAAGCGACCTTATCATGCACGGGAGATTATGATAAACCTCAAACGTATGGAAACTTAATTAACAAATAGATGGTCATTTCTCTATAGTCACAACAATGTCTTCTGCGCGACAATAGCAAAATGTAATATTAGCCAATTTATTGTTCCTCGTCCGTATCCTCTCTCTTAGCTATTCTCTAATTCAATCAAAACTCTTTTAAATTTAATAAATATTTTTTAGTTTAACATGATAATATAAATCAAAGGTTTTCCCATGTTAATTAACAAAGAAAATCTTCTATTATTTATATGCACTCTAGAAATACTATAACATTCGTCAAATGAATAATACCATCATTTAATTTGTTTATGAGTTTTCATATTCAGATTAATTAAATTGTTTTGTGCTTTTTTTTTGTAACCGAGGTTTCCCACGTACAATGTATTAAATCCTCGGAATGATGGGGTACAAAACTAATGCCACCAGATAAGTCCTCAAGACACGGCCGGGGAGATTTGAACCTAGGACTTCATCAGTTTATGTGACGTCCTGGAAATTCAACCCTTGTAAGTGCCGGGAGTCGATTTAATGATATGAATGTATATTCATAGTCGACGCCATTTTGGACTATAAGGACTGAAAAGACGAAAATTTGGACGAATTCCGAACTTTAGATTATTTCGAATTGAGTTTCGAAATTAATCTGTGGCGATTTTTAAATTGCCGTTTTTGCAAACGAGCTTAACCCTGATCGAGCTTGACCAGTGAAATTGCCGAAATTACCCATCGATCAGTACACCAAAAATTTCGTTTCAGTCCCGGCGCGCCAAAATTACCATTTTGCCCCTCCCAATAATTCATTCACATAAGACAAAAAAAAATTAAATTTTTTTGGCCCAAAGTCAAGGTGGGCCCCACCTGCCCTCTGCCCAACGCACGCCTGCTGCTGCTCCTTCTTCTCTTCTTCTTCCTGCTGCTTCTTCTTCTCTCCTTCTTCTCTTCTTTTTCTTTCTTTTATTTCTTCTTGCCGAGAGCCCCTTTGCCGACCGATTCCTCCTCCTTCCGTCGCCATTTTTCGCGACCACCACACCCCCACCGGCAGCCACCGTCCCCAGCCACTCGCCGCCGTCGCCTGGACCCCGGCCGAGCCGCCGTCGCCGCCGTTTCGCCGAAGGAAACTCGCGGCCAGGCCTGCCCTGTTTCGGGTCAGGGGAACCGAGGGCTCCGCGGCCTCCTCCGGCCGCCACGGCCGCCACCGACGCCGACCACCACCACCCAGCTAACCCCCGACCTCCCCTCGACCGATCCCACCCCTCGTCGCCGACCGCCCGCCGCCGGAGTCGCCGGAATCCGGCCCGAAAGTCTCGGTACTCTGTTTTTGAACCGGGTTGTTCCGGTCTTCGTTTCGGCCGCCACCGTCGCCGTCGTACCACACCACCACCGCCAGACGACTCCCCTGAGTCTCCTCTACTGCCACCCAGCCCAGCTCCGCCGGTCGCCGCGCGTGGCCGCCGGAAACCGCCGCCGACCGAGAGCCCTGTTTCGGCTCGAAAACAGGACAGCCATTGATCGCGGCTGTCCGCCGTCGCCGGCCGCCTTCCGTCGCCGTCCACCTGTCCCGGCCGACTCCCACTGACCCCTAGGTGAGCCTCCGATCCCTGGCCGGCCTTGTCCCGGCCCGTGTCGTCGGAAAACGGTCAAAAACCGTGAAGTGTCGGTTGAATATTCTGGTTTCTCACTGTTGCAGGCTGCCGGCCGCCGCTCGCCGGAGCTCCGCCGCCGGCCACCTGTTCCGGCGACCTCGCCGGACTCCCACGGGGTGTCGCCGAAGTTTGAACCCGACCCGCCGCGCGATAAACCTTAGTTTTATCGCCGCCGCCGCCGCCGCCGCCGCCGCCGCCGCCGCCGTCGTCGCCGATCGAGCTAACTCAAATAGTGAGTTGACTCTAAACCTTGGTTAGGGCGCTAATTGCGCTTAGGATTAGTCTGTTTTATTTATTTAGTTAATTAATTAATTATTAATTATTTATTTATTTATTAAAAAAAAATATTTCGATCGGGACCGGTTTAGATAGAAACCATGGTTAAGATACATGGTCGATCGATTATTTGTCTGTGGCTATTTGTGGTAAATTAGCAATTAATTGTTTGATTGAGTTACTCGCGAGTGAGTGACAGGTTAGAGACGAGCGAACGATTGATTGCTATAATTTGACTCAGAATTAAGATTTCTAATATGAATTGAGCTTGAAATTGCCGGGTTAAGTGGGTTACTCGAGAGTGAGTGGATTGCTTGATTGGTTTGTTTGCCTGGCTGAAACGTTCAATTGGGAATCTTATGGGTCTTGGGGCCGAGTTGATTGTATTTCCTGTGAATTTTGGCGTTAATCCAAGATAATCAATGAATTGATTGCCGAGTGCAATTTGTGTGGTCATTTAAAGGGTCAATGACATTACCTGGCAAGTTCGCTTTGTACCGTGGGTACTTGTACCGTACTGATTGTATGGAAATTTGCGACTTGTCAGAAGCACGATAATCCATGTCCCGTGCCAGTCGTACGGTTTTAAGGGATTATCGGATGCCGGTCGCAGCTTGTGAAGGACCGAAGCTCCTTTTTAAGGAATGCCTACTCGCAGTGCCGTGCCGGGTGCACTGGATACACTGCTTGTAGTAGCCGTCGCTGAGAGGGTAAAGTGAACGTAGCCTGGTTTTGCCAGAAGAGTGCGGGATCGCACTATTGATGTATTTATCATGCCAGTCGCGTGGGTCATTGATTAATAATGAACATGTGTATGCCTGAGTGGTTGTATTTCTGTTGGTGGTAGATTTGTCAGACTTGTTATGATTGATATATTTATATATTTATATATCCGTTGTTATCTTGTGATCTTTTTGTGGTACTTTGGACGTTCTGGGCGAATCATTGTCCTAATCGAGATTAGGCTTGATTCACTGAGATTCATTTCTCACCCCGTCGCGGGACAAAATTTTTCAGGTCCGAAGTAATGGAAAGACCGGTGCGGTTCGGCACCCCCACCGACTCATCACTTGATATCAGTCTCCATTCGGTACCAGGTACGGACCAGATGTGGGAGCGTCACATCACGACGATATGGGTTGATGAAGGGATGCCACATCTGGTGGCACATCTCTTTAAAGCCTGGTATCTTCGTGATGGGATGGATCTCTTCGGTCCGCTTCGAGGATTTGAGGGGCCACCTCTACAGGGGGTCCCTAATATCCCCGCTTGGGACCCGATGGATATTGATACACCTGATGGGGAAGTGATGGACCCCGCGCCTGATATGGAGCTCGATCTCGAGCCTGAGCAATCGGTAGCCCCCTCTGTGCGTTCTAGCCAGAGTTCTTGTGATGATCCAAATGACCCGGCTCCCCCGGTTGACTATTATGACACGGATGTCGAGTCTTCCCAGTAGAGGGTTAGGGCCTTTTTGTAGTCAGGGAACTGTGGTTGTTTTTGTGGGGAATACTGTTTTGGGATAGATGAGAGTTAACCTTACCTGACTCCTGTATCTTTTTGTGAGTCCTAGAGGGCCACCTCGAAGCATGGGGTTGTATTTATCAGTTGATGGCTCTGTAAGGTTATGAATCATCTATTCTCATCAGCCTTTCGTATTTTGCAATCTGGCTTTACTTTCTATCTATCCCATATGATTTTAATTGAATGGAAGATGGTACGTTCCGCTGGCGCAATATAAGCTTAGGTCGATAGCAATTGCCTGGGACGCTATCTATTATGACCTGGTGGCGATTTGGCAAGGGATGTCGCGGGCTCGAGAGTCGGGACGTGACATCCCCGCCCAAGGTGGTATCAGAGCAAGGTCAGCCTGATCCATCTGGTCATTGGCACGGAGTGATAAGGAGTGTTGAGAAATGGGATAGTTAGTAAGATTCTTGGTTATGATGCCTGTGATTGCTAATTATGTGGTAGAATTTAAGGATTTCCTTCTGATCACGTTTTGCTATGGGGTAAGCAGGACTTCACCTTTTACTAAAAAAAAATGAGCGGACGTGGTAGAAGAGCACCCCGAGCACCTCGAAGGAGGCCTTTAAGGCCGGTGGAAGAATTGGTCGATGCTGAAAGAGTACGGCCTACAGTGTCCCCTATTGCACCCCCTACTGCAACCTCTGCTGCAGAATCTTCAGGACCTACTGGAAGGGAACCGACAATGGCTGAAGTCATGCAAGCCTTAGGTACTATTGGAGATTTGATGGGACAGCAAGTAAGGAATCAAGCCGCAGCTACTGTCGCTGCTGCTGGGACTTCATCTGCTATTCCGGTTGCTGTTCCGTCGGTGAATCCCCTACCTATTTATGACAGTGAGGAGCGTAGAGCTCAAAAGCTGGTGGAACAGTTTCTTAAATTGAAACCACCCCAATTCACTGGAAGTGGAGACCCTGAAACTGCTACTCGATGGGTCGAAGGGATGGAGAAAGCATTCGATTTGCTGAGATGCTCAGATAGGGATAAAGTTACTCTGGCAGTCTATCAACTTGAAGGGAATGCTAGTACGTGGTGGAGAGCTGTCAAGGGTAGAACTTTTCCAGAAGGTACAATTCCAGTATGGAATACTTTTGTAGAAGTTTTCAATAATAAATACTTTTCGAGGACAGCTAGGGAGCAAAAGATGGCTGAATTTTTCCGCCTCCGTCAGAATCAGATGACTATTGACCAGTACGAGGCAAGGTTTTCTGAACTATCTAAGTATGCTCCGAGAATGATTGAGGATCCGGAGGATAGGGCTAGAAGATTCAAGGACGGATTGAAGCCCGAGATTAAGAGTGCCCTGGCCCCGCTTGACCTTCAAGATTATGATGATATCTACGCGAGGGCGTTGATAGTGGAGCGGGACTTGTCTGAAAGGGCTACTGCATCTGGATCACGATTTGTTTCCTCAAACAGATTCGATAGGAGACAAGGGAAGAAACCCATGTTTAACAACCGGAGTCACATCCCACCAAATCGCCGAGGGGCGATTAGTAAGCCGGCATTTCGTCAGAATGAGGTGTGCAGCTTGTGTCGACAGAGGCATGGGCCTGGTTTGTGCCCGTATCGAGGTGGTGCCTGTTTTGGTTGTGGCCAGCTGGGCCATCAGGTGAGGGACTGCCCGCAGAGACAAGGTGGACAGGCACAACCCCAGCAGGGAGGACAGTCTAGAGGATCTGTACCGTCAAACTTCCAGAATCGCCCGCCGGCACAAGGAAGGGTTTTTGCAGTCACTCGGGAAGCGGCGAAGGATTCGCCGACTGTTACAGGTACGGTCCTCTTGCATGACCAAGTAGCATATGCCTTATTTGATCCGGGCGCCACTCATTCATTTGTCGCAGATCAGTTTGTTAAATTATCTGAATTGAACTTGGTACCTTTAGAAATTGTGCTTAATGTATCTACGCCATTGAAAGATAAAGTAGTGGCTACAGTGAGTTGTCCTGATTGCAGACTAGTGGTGGACGGCCATGAGAGTAAGATAGATTTGATTGTGCTAGAAATGTACGATTTTGACTTGATTGTGGGAATGGATTGGTTGGTAAAGCAAAGAGCCACAATGGACTGCTTTAATAAGATAATACGGTTTAATCCGATGGATGACAGTAGTTATGAATTTTTGGGTTATCGAGGAGGAACCTCGACGGTGATGATATCGTCGTTAGAGGCGACTCGATTGTTGGGAGATGGGTGCCAAGGTTATTTGGTTTCTGTGGTAGATACATCTGCTAAAGAATTGAAATTGGAGGATATTGTGATTGTATGTGAGTTTCCAGATGTTTTCCCCCAAGAATTACCGGGTTTACCACCAGAAAGAGAAATCGAGTTTGTGATAGAATTAGCTCCGGGGACGGAGCCGATTTCTAAGGCGCCATATAGAATGGCGTTATCAGAATTGAAAGAACTTAAGGTTCAAATGCAGGAGTTGTTAGACAAGGGATTCATTCGCCCTAGTGCCTCGCCATGGGGAGCGCCTGTTTTGTTCGTCAAGAAAAAGGATGGGTCTTTGAGACTGTGTATTGACTATAGGCAGTTGAATCAGGTGACGATCAAGAATAAGTACCCATTGCCAAGGATTGACGACTTGTTCGATCAGCTGCAGGGAGCATCTATATTTTCAAAAATTGATCTACGGACGGGATACCATCAGTTGAGAATCAGAAAAGAGGATATACCGAAATCGGCATTTAGAACACGTTATGGGCATTACGAGTTCACAGTGATGCCGTTTGGTTTGACGAATGCTCCTGCTGCTTTTATGGATCTGATGAATAGAGTGTTCAAGGAGTTTCTGGATCGCTTTGTGATTGTTTTCATAGATGATATCCTAGTGTACTCGAAGAGCTCTGAAGATCATGAGCAACACTTGAGAATAGTTCTGGAAACTCTGAGAACGCATCAACTATACGCTAAATTCAGTAAGTGTGAGTTTTGGTTAGCTAGCGTGGCATTCTTAGGCCACGTAGTTTCGAGTGAAGGTATTGCTGTGGATCCGGTTAAAATTGAGGCAGTTATTAACTGGTCGAGACCGACAACTGCTACAGAAATAAGAAGTTTCTTGGGTTTTGCAGGTTATTACAGGCGATTTGTGGAAGGATTCTCAGCTATAGCCTCGCCTTTGACTAAATTGCTGAAGAAAGATACGAAGTTTCAATGGACGGACAAGTGCGAGCGTAGTTTCCAAGAGCTTAAGCATAGGCTAACTACGGCTCCTGTTCTGACAATTCCGTCTGGTCCTGGTGGTTATGAAATTTATAGCGATGCTTCGCTTAGGGGACTGGGCTGTGTTTTGATGCAGCATGGCAGGGTGGTAGCGTATGCGTCCCGTCAGTTGAGACCACACGAGTTGAATTATCCCACACACGACCTGGAGTTAGCTGCGGTTGTGTTTGCCTTGAAGATCTGGAGACACTATTTGATTGGGGAAAGTTTTCAGGTGTACACCGATCATCAGAGTCTGAAATACCTGTTCTCTCAAAGGGACTTGAACATGAGACAGCGCCGATGGATGGAGTTATTAAAAGATTATGACTGTGAGATCCTGTATCATCCTGGTAAGGCGAATAAGGTTGCTGATGCCCTGAGTAGAAAATCAGTGATTGCTCAGTTGCAGGTGCAGGAGTGGCGATTACTCGAGCAATTAAGAGACTCAGACTTTAAACTGGAGATAAGCCAGCTGTCGAGTCTCGTGGCTACCTTGAGAATCGAGCCAGAAGTGCAAGTAAAAATTAAGGCCTTGCAGTCCACAGACCCTTTTATCCGGAAGATCCTGCAAGGTGATCCAACCAAACGAAGAGTCGATTTTCAAATAGCGGAGGATGGGATACTTAAATTTAGAGGACAGTTGGTTGTGCCGGAAGATGAAAATTTAAGGGAGGAGATGTTATCAGAAGCACATCGTAGTAGTTATAGTATTCATCCTGGGAGTACAAAGATGTATCAGAATTTGAAACAGCATTACTGGTGGAATGGTATGAAAACTGATATAGCCAAACATGTGGCTAAATGTTTGACTTGCTAGCAGGTCAAGGCGCAGCATTGCAAACCTGGAGGACTACTCCAACCTTTGGAAATTCCAGAGTGGAAATGGGAGCATATCACGATGGATTTCGTGATGGGTTTGCCGAGGAGTCAGCGAGGGCATGATTCAATTTGGGTCGTGGTGGATAGACTAACGAAGTCAGCGCATTTTATTCCAGTAAGAAAGGACTTTGCTTTAGACAGATACGCTGAGTTGTATGTGAGGCATATTGTAAGGTTGCATGGTGTGCCAGTGACGATCACTTCTGATCGAGATCCTAAATTCACCGCTACATTTTGGAAGAGTCTACAAACTGCTTTAGGAACGAAACTGCAATTTAGTACAGCTTATCATCCACAGACAGATGGTCAGTCTGAAAGAACGATTCAGACCTTGGAAGACATGTTGAGAGCATGTGTTCTGGATTTCAGAGGTAATTGGGAGGAACATTTACATTTGATTGAATTTGCCTATAATAACAGCTACCAACAGAGTATTAGGATGGCACCTTTCGAGGCCTTGTATGGTAGGGCTTGCAGGACACCAGTCTGTTGGGATGAGATTGGGGAAAGGAAGATAACTGGCCCTGAGTTAGTAGAACAGTCGATGGAAGCAATTAAAGTGATTAGAGATAGATTAAAGACAGCTCAGAGTCGCCAGAAGAGTTATGCTGATAAAAGGCGCAGACCTTTGGAATTTCAAGTAGGCGACCATGTGTTTTTGAAAGTGTCACCTATGAGAGGAACATCCCGTTTCGGCAGGAAAGGAAAGCTGAGCCCGAGGTACGTTGGACCATTTGAAATTTTAGAACGGATTGGAATTTTGGCTTATCGACTCGCATTGCCGCCTAGACTGGCTCAAGTGCATAATGTTTTTCATATATCGATGTTGAGGAAGTATGAGCCAGACCCTGCCCATGTGCTGAGTTACGAAGAAATTGATTTGGATGAACGGGCGTCATATGTGGAACGACCAGTCAGGATCGTGGACAGAAAAGAGCAGGTACTGCGATCCAAGACAATTCCGTTAGTCAAGGTGGTTTGGCAACACCATGGCACAGAAGGAGCTACATGGGAGAACGAAGAAGTTATGAAGCTTAGTTATCCTTCTCTTTTTGAGTAATTAGAACTGTGCTGTAATTTCGAGGACGAAATTTCCTAAGTGAGGGAGAGTTGTGACGTCCTGGAAATTCAACCCTTGTAAGTGCCGGGAGTCGATTTAATGATATGAATGTATATTCATAGTCGACGCCATTTTGGACTATAAGGACTGAAAAGACGAAAATTTGGACGAATTCCGAACTTTAGATTATTTCGAATTGAGTTTCGAAATTAATCTGTGGCGATTTTTAAATTGCCGTTTTTGCAAACGAGCTTAACCCTGATCGAGCTTGACCAGTGAAATTGCCGAAATTACCCATCGATCAGTACACCAAAAATTTCGTTTCAGTCCCGGCGCGCCAAAATTACCATTTTGCCCCTCCCAATAATTCATTCACATAAGACAAAAAAAAATTAAATTTTTTTGGCCCAAAGTCAAGGTGGGCCCCACCTGCCCTCTGCCCAACGCACGCCTGCTGCTGCTCCTTCTTCTCTTCTTCTTCCTGCTGCTTCTTCTTCTCTCCTTCTTCTCTTCTTTTTCTTTCTTTTATTTCTTCTTGCCGAGAGCCCCTTTGCCGACCGATTCCTCCTCCTTCCGTCGTCATTTTTCGCGACCACCACACCCCCACCGGCAGCCACCGTCCCCAGCCACTCGCCGCCGTCGCCTGGACCCCGGCCGAGCCGCCGTCGCCGCCGTTTCGCCGAAGGAAACTCGCGGCCGGGCCTGCCCTGTTTCGGGTCAGGGGAACCAAGGGCTCCGCGGCCTCCTCCGGCCGCCACGGCCGCCACCGACACCGACCACCACCACCCAGCTAACCCCCGACCTCCCCTCGACCGATCCCACCCCTCGTCGCCGACCATCCGCCGCCGGAGTCTCCGGAATCCGGCCCGAAAGTCTCGGTACTCTGTTTTTGAACCGGGTTGTTCCGGTCTTCGTTTCGGCCGCCACCGTCGCCGCCGTACCACACCTCCACCGCCAGACGACTCCCCTGAGTCTCCTCTACTGCCACCCAGCCCAGCTCCGCCGGTCGCCGCGCGTGGCCGCCGGAAACCGCCGCCGACCGAGAGCCCTGTTTCGGCTCGAAAACAGGACAGCCACTGATCGCGGCTGTCCGCCGTCGCCGGCCGCCTTCCGCCGCCGTCCACCTGTCCCGGCCGACTCCCACTGACCCCTAGGTGAGCCTCCGACCCCTGGCCGGCCT
Organism: Rhodomyrtus tomentosa; assembly: GCA_028455895.1. Classification (NCBI taxonomy): domain Eukaryota; kingdom Viridiplantae; phylum Streptophyta; class Magnoliopsida; order Myrtales; family Myrtaceae; genus Rhodomyrtus; species Rhodomyrtus tomentosa. The sequence continues at coordinate 44,048,203 of JAPCWY010000004.1, forward strand.
TGTCCCGGCCCGTGTCGTCGGAAAACGGCCAAAAATCGTGAAGTGTCGGTTGAATATTCTGGTTTCTCACTGTTGCAGGCTGCCGGCCGCCGCTCGCCGGAGCTCCGCCGCCGGCCACCTGTTCTGGCGACCTCGCCGGACTCTCACGGGGTGTCGCCGAAGTTTGAACCCGACCCGCCGCGCGATAAACCTTAGTTTTATCGCCGCCGCCGCCGCCGCCGCCGCCGTCGCCGATCGAGCTAACTCAAATAGTGAGTTGACTCTAAACCTTGGTTAGGGCGCTAATTGCGCTTAGGATTAGTCTGTTTTATTTATTTAGTTAATTAATTATTTATTTATTAAAAAAAAATATTTCGATCGGGACCGGTTTAGATAGAAACCATGGTTAGGATACATGGTCGATCGATTATTTGTCTGTGGCTATTTGTGGTAAATTAGCAATTAATTGTTTGATTGAGTTACTCGCGAGTGAGTGACAGGTTAGAGACGAGCGAACGATTGATTGCTATAATTTGACTCAGAATTAAGATTTCTAATATCAATTGAGCTTGAAATTGCCGGGTTAAGTGGGTTACTCGAGAGTGAGTGGATTGCTTGATTGGTTTGTTTGCCTGGCTGAAACGTTCAATTGGGAATCTTATGGGCCTTGGGGCCGAGTTGATTGTATTTCCTGTGGATTTTGGCGTTAATCCAAGATAATCAATGAATTGATTGCCGAGTGCAATTTGTGTGGTCATTTAAAGGGTCAATGACATTACCTGGCAAGTTCGCTTTGTACCGTGGGTACTTGTACCGTACTGATTGTATGGAAATTTGCGACTTGTCAGAAGCACGATAATCCATGCCCCGTGCCAGTCGTACGGTTTTAAGAGATTATCGGATGCCGGTCGCAGCTTGTGAAGGATCGAAGCTCCTTTTTAAGGAATGCCTACTCGCAGTGCCGTGCCGGGTGCACTGGATACACTGCTTGTAGTAGCCATCGCTGAGAGGGTAAAGTGGACGTAGCCTGGTTTTGCCAGAAGAGTGCGGGATCGCACTATTGATGTATTTATCACGCCAGTCGCGTGGGTCATTGATTAATAATGAACATGTGTATGCCTGAGTGGTTGTATTTCTGTTGGTGGTAGATTTGTCAGACTTGTTATGATTGATATATTTATATATTTATATATCCGTTGTTATCTTGTGATCTTTTTGTGGTACTTTGGACGTTCTGGGCGAATCATTGTCCTAATCGAGATTAGGCTTGATTCACTGAGATTCATTTCTCACCCCGTCGCGGGACAAAATTTTTCAGGTCCGAAGTAATGGAAAGACCGGTGCGGTTCGGCACCCCCACCGACTCATCACTTGATATCAGTCTCCATTCGGTACCAGGTACGGACCAGATGTGGGAGCGTCACATCACGACGATATGGGTTGATGAAGGGATGCCACATCTGGTGGCACATCTCTTTAAAGCCTGGTATCTTCGTGATGGGATGGATCTCTTCGGTCCGCTTCGAGGATTTGAGGGGCCACCTCTACAGGGGGTCCCTAATATCCCCGCTTGGGACTCGATGGATATTGATACACCTGATGGGGAAGTGATGGACCCCGCGCCTGATATGGAGCTCGATCTCGAGCCTGAGCAATCGGTAGCCCCCTCTGTGCGTTCTAGCCAGAGTTCTTGTGATGATCCAAATGACCCGGCTCCCCCGGTTGACTATTACGACACGGATGTCGAGTCTTCCCAGTAGAGGGTTAGGGCCTTTTTGTAGTCAGGGAACTGTGGTTGTTTTTGTGGGAAATACTGTTTTGGGATAGATGAGAGTTAACCTTACCTGACTCCTGTATCTTTTTGTGAGTCCTAGAGGGCCACCTCGAAGCATGGGGTTGTATTTATCAGTTGATGGCTCTGTAAGGTTATGAATCATCTATTCTCATCAGCCTTTCGTATTTTGCAATCTGACTTTACTTTCTATCTATCCCATATGATTTTAATTGAATGGAAGATGGTACGTTCCGCTGGCGCAATATAAGCTTAGGTCGATAGCAATTGCCTGGGACGCTATCTATTATGACCTGGTGGCGATTTGGCAAGGGATGTCGCGGGCTCGAGAGTCGGGACGTGACAGTTTAACTGTCTAAAGCTCATATATCTCATTAACTCAGCCAACACCTTATTGGTATTGTGCTTTGATAGTTTAGAGATGGGAAAATGACAAAATTGATTTCTAAACTTTGATCAAATATATAATATAGTGTGATCGCTAAATTTTTAATTGTTTAATGTGGTCTTTAAATTTTAGCTCAATGTGCAATGTCATTCTTAAACTTTATAATTATTCAATGAAATATCTCAAATTTTGGTTAATGTTCAATTTAGTTTCCCAACGATGTGAAATTTATTCCAATTTGCCATTCCTTTCATTTAAGTACATGGACAACATTTAATATTTTTTATATCTCATGACTAAATTGAACATAAAATAAAAATTTATGGACAATATTAACCAAATTAAAAATCTATTGATCATATTACACATTGAGCCAAAATTCAGAAATCGCATTGAATATAGGCCCAATACCAAAAAAAAAACCCAACTTTATCTTTTATCCCAATTATATCCAAAAAACAAATGTCTCATAAAAAATTATCAACTTTTACTTCTGTCCCTATTTTATTTGCATGATGCAAAAAAAAAAAAAACCTCAACTTTAACTTTTATCTCAATTCTACGACTTAGTACTCAAAGAAATCCCTAACTTTAGCATATGTCCCAATTATATCCAACACTTTTTTGTCTCATAAAAAACCTCAAACTTTTACTTTTATCTCATTTCTACCACCATTGCCCTTTCATTCATATTCTCATTTAATTAATTCTACGTGACATTTTCACGTTTCTAACAAATTACACTTTAATAAAGATGACATGAAAAAATCTTGCAACTTCTCTTATATTGTCTGCTTTCTCTACAGATTGCTAAGAGATATTGAGCCACTTAAGACTGCACGTTTCGGACTCTTGTTGGCACTTTATAGCCCAAAGAACGACTAGACGTGGAGATTTGATCATTTGGACGAACGATCTCAAATTTAGTCATTCTCGAAACTTGATTTTTTCGAATTTCGAAGATTTATTGGTAAGTTGAGCGAGAAAATACGATCCATGTGGAATTAAATGATGGTGATTATAAATAAAAGGATGACAGTGGTAGAATTAAGAAAAAAAGGTAAAAGTTGAAGGTTTTTCATGAGATAAAAAAAGTTTTGGATATAATTGAGTCCTATATTAAAGTTGAGGATTTTTTGGGCATTATCGGTAGAATTGAGATAAAAGTAAAAATTAAATTTTTTTTTTATGATACAAAAAAAGATTTCGATATATAATTAGTACAGAGGTTAAAGTTTGGTCTATATCACACCGCGGGGTAAAGTGGAGAGGTTATTTCTGTTAGAGATTTATGAGTACTTTTTCTAGAAGCCGTTTGCACCTCTCTCTCTCTCTGTTTCCTCCACGTGTCCATCCCGTAGCGGAAATGGTTCTCTTTGACCGCCACGTGTCCTCTGCTTTCCCAAACCCAGCACCGCCTAGGAAAACCGCTTTTGCATGGAGACGACGAAGCGGTTGTGATGCTTCCTGTTGGGAGCTTCGAAAATGGAGAAGAGAGCGTCGCTGGGAGTTCTAAAGAAAAGACCCACGAAGCGAAGCAAGAAGAGGGGTTTGCTGAGTTATCTCAGGGCCGACTCTCACATGTTCGCCCCATTGATCTCTCGTTCAAGTTCTCATCTTTTCCCGCGGAAGACTCTGCTATTTTCTGATACTGGTGAGCGATTCTGTGCCCAAGCCATGAAATTGAACTCCTGTTCGTAATCTTTATGGTAGCTATGGGTTGTTATATCTCGTCATTTTCCAAAGGGGGGAGAGCAAGAGAAGAAAATGGAAGGAGATTGGTGGAGAAAATAGGAGAGTACTTGAAGTCTGATTCTTACATGTATGCGCCGATTGTAGGCACTGAAGAGAGTAAAGACACTGTCGCAGGTACTACACATTACCTTTTTATGACTTTGTTCAACAGTTATGAAAGCCTTGTTGTTTTGCTTGGGGTGGTCTGCTCAATTAGGTGCCGAATTTATGATAATTCACTTGGTGCATATTGGTAAGAGGAGATTCACTCGAGCGATGTCATGTCATATTTGTTTCTTTTGATTGTACTGCTGAGATTGAGTTGTTGCGTGGTTTGTCGAGCTTTGCTGCTAAAGCAATCCCTTGTAAAGCAGTTGATAGGTTGCTCAAATCTTGTACAGATGCGAGGTAAGATGTATTTCCAAAGGATGAACTGGCCGTGCATAGCGGCGTGTGCGCGAATTGGTACTGCTGCTTTAATTGACAACCTCTGAAACATCTGATCGTGCCTCTTTAGAACAGAGCAAACAGAGTAGCAGGATTTGGTCTCAATATATCAATGAATGTTGCACATAGAATCAATCGTTATCATGGAATCTACCATAGTTTGGATTTTTAATAACTTCGGAAGGATTTTAAGCCTTATTATTTCTGTATCTTATGTTAAGAAGAGCAACTTGGCTTGATGTATAGTGCAGATGATGTCCATGACACTTTCGATGTGTTTTCCAGCTAGGTTTATAAGGTTATTGGGACAGGGTGAGGTAGAATTTAAAAGGCATAGGCAGATTTGAACTGGCTTGATAGCGAAATGACGTGTTTATGGTTGTGAATGCGCCACAGCCACAGTAGCACATCATTGAGTATTCAATCATGCCAATCTGTGATTACTGGAACTTCATTGTGAAAATTTGGGTTATCAAAATATTTTACTTTTCATGCATTTTACCCGACATTTCTGTGCATGTTTGATCTAAAATAAGCTCCCTGGAGTGATTGGCTCAAACTGTCATGCTGTTGTGACAGTTGAAGTCTACCAAATGCTACATGCTTCCGTTTCTTGTCATTGCATTTACTTTGCCGGCACGGTATACTTAATCCTAGACATATGATGTTAGTTGGCCGCATTTCTCCTGATAGCACTGGTTGACATAAACTTCTGACAAATTAGAGTGCCCTTGTGGAAGAGTTGGAGGTCGAGATATCCCAAGCTGCTGAGAAAACTACAATGTGAAAGTGGTTTAATTAGGCAGGGCCATAAGAAGCGGTGAACAAAATAAATGTTGGGAATGCAATTTGATTATGCATTGCATTTCCATCCCTTTTGATTTTTTGCACTCGCGAAGCTTTCAAGCATTGATGAATGTCCACCCTATTGGGCTTTGCTCTTGGCTATATCGTGCCTTCTACTGTCTGCCTTTTTTATTTCTCAAAGCCTGTTTTATGAATGTAAGTTTTCAAATAGCTTCGTCATCGCAGGTCCAAACTGCCAACTTGAGAGGGCATTTGTTGTATTTTCAGCGAGGGAAATGACATCGGACGACCAGTCGACAAATCAGTCAGCAAGCCTAATTCTAGAGAACCATCTCTCCAAGGACAACAGCTCCGAGATTAGTCTTGCAGCCCACAGTTTCGGACAAAGGGAGACAGTTAAGCACATGGTGTACCAGAACTGCCGCACGTCTACCGTGTCAGGTTGTACCCAGCACCACTTAAATCGAGTCATTTCGGTATTTGTCATGTATAACAGAAGGCTAAATGCTAGATATTTACATATCCAATGATTCTTGTTCAATGAAATTTGTTGCAGGGAAACAGAGGCTAAATAAAGAGTTCAGGAAAGTTGCTATTGACTGAAGGGCGTTGTAAGAAGACAGATATCTTAGGTTCTACGACCCCCGAATGCGACGATAGAGGAACCGAAAATCTCTCTTCGTGTGGTGCTTCGGTTTTTCTCCTCTTCTTTTTATGCCAGGTTACAGGTCTAATGTTTATGAAGCGGGTATGTACATGTTTTTATGTTTTCTTCAAGTTCCGCAGGTCAGTGCTGTGTGTACTATTGGTGTTATTGGACGCTCGTGGTTCTTGCAACAGATGTTTCTATGGGACCGGGTAAGACGAATGTGGGAGCATGTTCCAAATACCTTTTGAATACTTGTGTATTTGGGGTAGTTTTTTTTGGAACGGGACCACTTAATTAACAGGCACGGTTGACTACTGCAATATCGAAAGAATTATAGGTAACCTTTTTTATTTTTTTGTGACTGCGAGTTTTTTCAACCGACCCCGTTTGTTGGTTAACGGTACCGGTCACTCAGACTCCATAGCTAAGAGGACTTGGATGGCCAACTTTGGTCGGTTGTGCGAACACACATGATGCAGAAGCATCTCATCAACCAACACTTGGCCAGATGCTCGACATTTCCTGTCGAGTTTTGGACCCTTTAACAAGTCCTTGTCTGTATCGTCCCCAATCAAGCAAAACGTATTTTGGTTGGATATGATCCGAGTTTGATCTAATTGAGCAAAGTTTGAAACAGTGCCCAGGTGATTTGCGTGCAGATAGATATTGAGAAAGAGTCGTGATCCGTTTGTTTGTTTTGGTAAACTCGTTCTTTATTATTCCTTGTTTCGTCTAATCGTTTCATATATCGCATAAGATAAGTTATTTAATCTCGTTCTAACCAATATATATAAAATCTCGTCACTGTCGCGTCATCAAAAAAGAGTTGCCGGACACATGAGTTACGTTGTTTGAAAGATTTGTCCTATTGAGCTTAATGCGACACGATGAATGAGTAGAGAAATGCTCTAGTAGCATGGTTCCTCCTGTCTTCGAGAAATATCGTGTTTTCCACGACGTTCTTCTCGAAAAGTTAGATATAATCAAAACAAGTTTCGCCAAAATAAATTGCGAGAAAGGTGACACGCCGTTAGTAAGATTTGTTTGAAAATCGTAATCAACTTTTTAAAACTTCTTAATTGGTACAATTTAGTCTGAACCGTACCAATTACCCTCGGAGCGCCTCGACGAGTCGGCAAATGCGACATAGCCCAATCAGTAACATCTCTCAAAATTCAAAAATCAAAGCATGTGTCGCTATTACAGTAATGGAGAAGCGTCATTAGTTTGGCAATACCGCAATGAGATGATAGATGACAATCTATTTAAGTTGAGAATAGCCCTAGCTAGCTACCCTATTTTTGCAAGCTGGTCTCTACGACTCAAGCTTCTTTTCCCTTTTGCCATATAAGAACGAAAGGATGCAATTAGGGTTCGTCATTTGTCTCTTTCAAAATAGGGTGGGCGTTCTCCCTCGACTGCTTGGCCCATTTCCATGCATCAAGCAACGCAACCACCCTACGTCTAGCTGACTTAAATAATCCCTTACGTCAGAAATTATTATTTCAAAGTAGAAACATAAGAAGACAAGACCTAAAAATCAACGAATGGCACATCCTCAGAAATTTAATCATCCCATTAAATCTTTATACGACAATCAATTCAGCCATCAACATTTTAATTGGACAATTTGAACCAAAATCTTTTGAAGATTTGTCAATATAGTCTTTACTGCCAATTTTAATCGAAAATCAATGGCGGGGTGGTTCAATTAGCACCGGCCGTTCTATATGACACAGTGATATAGATGATTTTTGTAATTTTTGTAATTTTCAATTTTTTAAAATTTCTTCTTTCTTTCTTCTCTTTTATTCCTCTTGTTCACTGTCGAGGCTCATCGAGTCTCTCGGCCCCTCATAAATGATGAATAATGGAAAACCAAAAAGATAACTAAGAAATGGGTAAAAATAAAACAAAATAAAAATGTTAAAGCTATTTAAAAAATTAAAAAAAAGTATTCACGCTGGTATCAGCTGTGCCAAGTAAGACGACTAGTATCCAAGCAAAAAATTTTCGGTAAATTGGCTAGAAGAGCTATATTGAAAAACCATGAAATGATTTAGGGTTAAACTGGCCTAATTAAAAAAAAATAGAAATTTGTTGGCCTCCATACAATATGTTTAAAATGTTTTGGATAATTATCTCCTCTACAATGCATTATCAAGACTAGAACGCTTAATCGATCTTCTTGTAGGAAAAGTTACAGGTACTTCCTATCTGTAATGTACATCCAATCCAAAGCCATTTGTGGAGTGATTCTTAATTTGGGAGGCAACATAGAGTTTCTACTATCGGCAGCTACATTAGGAGCTGAGTAATTTTTCGCTCCTATATTCGCCACGCGGCACGAATTAACTTCTGTGATTGTCACGAGGGGAGCCACATTCGGCCATTAGCATTACTGTAGTCATTTTTCATCCTCAAACATTTGTTGTTTATTAAACTATGATGTAAACTTTGGAACTGGCTAATAATATATGCGAATGTCATCTTAAATGTATTCGACCAATAAAAATACATGAAAGTGTAAACAAGATCTCTTGAGATAATTTGGAAAAGATAAATATTAAGTAAAATATCTTTAAAAACGTAAATTTTCATTTAATTGAAATTAAGTCGAAGCCACAAATATATATATATATATATATATATATATATATATATATATATATATATATAAAAGAGTAAAATTACTTATAATTTGGAGTATATGTTTGGTTGACACGTTAATAAACGCATTACTTATTTCATCCAATTGAAAATCAAATTAAAATAATTTGAAGGATAATTTTTTATGTACTTGAACGTTTTCACTAAAATACGCATTTAACGAAAGTACTACAACAAAAGAATGAAAATCAGTGCCAGTTATTTGAATCTTGCACGTACTTTATTTTGTTCTTTTAAAATGCACAAATTTATATTCGGCTTAATTGTCAATATAGCTTATTTGGAGCACATTAGTATTATCAACTTTTACCAAAATACCTTAATTTAAAATCAGACAAGATAAGCATTATCTGTTAATTTATTATTCGACAAGTAACCAACCATAAAAATTAAATTAAAAATTGCCTTGATGGACGGGAACAGAACACTCTTAAAGTGCTATTTCTTGAAGATTGAAGCATTTTCTAGAACACAAAATAATGTAGGATTTAGGCTACAAGTACCTTAATCGTCTTGTATTTGACATCAATCCATTGATGCCTTTAGCTTCGGTTCGTGAAGAGGATTCGAAATTTGCCATGTTTGATTTGAGTTTGAGTCATGAAGGCTCTTCAATCTTGCTCAAGAAGAGGATTCTTACTATTTGATATCGTAATCAAAAGTTTTATTTGTGTAGAGAAACATGTAAGCATACATTTACAAACAATAACATAGCCCGTGCAAAGCACTTGACGCTTTTTGCAAGTCATCAATATTTAACTAATAAATTTTAGTTCATTGATTTGTTATATACCAACTTCAATCTGACGATTTTAATTTGATATATTTAGACAAAAGTATATTGACATGGATGAAAAGTAAAATATCATTCTGATTTGAAATTCGAAATTTTTTTTGAAGAAGATAAAATTCTTTGAAATAAATCTTTAGCTTACATAAATTATTTTGAAAATAAATATATCCGTGTTCTTAAAAAAAATAAAGCTATATTTGGAAATATGTTAATACTTTTCAAACACTTCTTTTTAGTTTTTCCATCATGCTTTCATTTAAATTAAACTGTAATTTGAAAAGCTTTCATGCTCCATGTAGCAAGTTAATACGAACATAGAAAATATAAAGAAAAGTGAACATGAATAGAGGTTTTACGTGGTTCGGTCGACCAAGAAAAAAATTCATTGGAAGCCTACGTCCACGGGAGAAATCTCCATATTTTCTTATTTTCTTGGGGGAGATACGATCTCCTTAAATAAAGAAGAATACATAATAGTTGCTAAACATAGCCTATGATTTTTATGATAAACACAACTATAACATATTGGATCTTGATCATCAATCTTATCATGATTTGACAAGTTTATCTTGTCAATCTCGCTGATATCACCAATCTCGCCAACATTCCCCCTCCAAGTTGGGGCGAAGATATCTTCTGAGGTCAACTTGGCCAACAATTGTTGAAATACTCCTTTAGAAAGAGGCATGGTAAACACATCAGCAAGTTGTTCTTTGCTTTGAATATAAAGTGTCTCGATAGTTTTGTCTTGAACTTTCTCTCGAACAAAATGATAATCGACTTTTATGTATTTTGTTCTTTCATGGAAGACCGAATTTGACGCAATGTGGGTTACTGCTTGATTATCACAAAATAGCTTCATAGGACCACGAGATCCTTCAAAACCTAAGTCACTTAATAGCAAGTGAAGCCAGACCATTCACATGTTGGTGACGCCATAGCTTTATATTCTGCTTCAGCGCTCGAACAAGCAAACACGCTTTGTTTTTTGCTTTTCCACGTAACGAGATTACCTAAAAGTGCAAAAACCAGTGGTAGACCTCCTATCAGTGGGACTCCCAATCAGCATCAGCATATCTAATAACCTCCGTGTGATCGTATTTCTTCATAAGAATGCCACGTCCTAGATAGGACTTCAAATATCTCAATATACGATCAACGAGCTCTATGTGACCTTCTGTAGGTGCATGCATAAATTGGCTCACAAAGCTAATGGCATATGAAATGTCCGGTCGAGTGTTGGTCAAATAAATTAGTCGATCAACTTATCTTTGAAACTGGCCAAAATCTTGGAGAGGAGTAGTATTTTGTTATCACTTTGCTCTCAAAATCCATAGGAGACCCTGCAGGTTTGGCTCCCGATTTTCCTATTTCTTTTAACATATCCAATGCATATTTTCTCTGGGAAAGAAACAAGCCTTTATTGGAACTAGCAACTTCGATTCCAAGGAAATATCACAATCGACCCAAATCCTTGATGTCGAACTTCTCGTGCAAATATTTTTTGAGAGATTCAATCTCTTGCAAATTATCACCGGTAATGATAATATCATCAACATGTATTAACACTACCACAATTCTGTTAGAGCTTTTCTTAACAAATAGAGAATGGTCGGACTCACCCATTTTAAAGCCAAACATCAATAGGGCTGCAGTCAAATTTCCGTACCATGCTCGAGGTGACAGCTTGAGGCCCTAGATTGCCTTCTAAGGGATGACCAGAAGGGAGGTCCACGTATTCTTCTTCTTCAAGTTCTCCATGAAGGAACGCATTCTTAACGTCCATTTGAAATAGTGACCAGCCACAATTGACAACAACTGACATGAGAACTCCGATAGTATTCATCTTTACGACAGGAGCAAATGTTTCTTTGTAGTCCACTCCGTATGTTTGAGTGTATCCCTTGGCGACCAATCTAGCCTTGTGCCTCTCGATTGAACCATCACTTTTATACTTGATTTTGTAAATCCATTGGCAGCCAACAGGACGTTTTCCAGTAGGTGATGGAATAATATCCCAAGTCTGGTTTTTGCCAAGGGCTTGTAATTCCTCATCCATGGGCTTCCTCCACATAGCTGATTGTTGTGCTTCAAGAAAATTTGTAGGCTCACTGTTTGCATCTACAACTGATAGGAAAGTACAAAACTCAGGAGAGATGAAATCATAGCAAATATAAGCCTGAATTGGATAGGCCGTAGATGACTGATACATGACAAAGTCATGAAGACGAGTTGGGGGCCGAGATGCTCGGGTTGATCGATGAACCGGAGCTATTTCCTGAACAGGATCCGGAACTAAATCAGTTGTATCTTGATTAGAAGAATTTCTTCCATCCCTCTGATTTTCATCAATCACCATATCATCAGAAACAATCGGTAAGGGAGAAAATTCTATATAAAATGCACTGTAATCATAATTGTTAGTGTTGTCACCACTATTCTCCCCCTGAATTTGATCCCTAGAAGTAAAATACATGTGAGTTTCATCAAACATAACATCCCGAGAAATAAACATTTTTTTGATGGAGGGATCAAAGCATTTATAACCCTTTTTAACACTAGGATATCCCAAAAAAATTGCATTTATTTGCACGGGGATCTAATTTACTCCCTGATGAAGTGTGAACATAACACACACTATTGAATACTCGAATATGAGAGAGATTAATTGAACGGCCAAGGAGCACTTCCATAGGAGATTTGTATTACAGCACCTTACTAGGAAGACGATTTATCATATAGCAACTTGTTAAAACTGCATCAGCTCGAAAATGTCGAGATAGATTTCCATGAAACAAAAGTAATCGTGTTACCTCAAGGAGATAACGATTTTTCCTCTTTGCGACCCTATTTTGTTGGGGAGTTTTAACACATGAAGTGTGGTGTACAATACCTAGACTTTCGAGAAACAAATCAAAGGGACGATTGGTATATTCAGTCCCATTGTCAGTACGCAATATTTTAATCCGAGCACCATATTGCGTATATATCACTCGAGTAAACTCCTTGAAGACTGTCAGTACTTCACTTTTAGAGGAACGCAAATATAGCCATGTAGTACGAGATTTATCATCTATAAACGTAACAAAGTATTTAAAACCTTCTCGAGATTCAACAGGTGCATTACCCCAAATGTCAGAATGAATCAACTCAACTGCTTTAGTTGCAGTGATATTTGTTCCAGAGAGGTTTGAAGATCTGGAGTGACAACATGACTAGTAACTTTAGGATCCATAATCTTACATGTAGCATTGTCCTTATTGGGTCGCAAGTGAGGGTATAGCTCCCAACAACGATCATGAGTATGGCCATCTTTGCTACAATGGGAACGATGAAACTTTGCATTACGACCGCGACCTTTTCCTTTGGCGCCATTAAAACGAATGCCAGCACTAGCTTGGTTGACAATATTAGCTACATTAGCCGAACTCTCTACCAGTTCTGCCCCTGATTTGGGTTCAACGTTCATCACCCTTCGACGGGTTTCTTCTCGTTGAATAGCGACACAGACATTAGTAAATGACGGTAGAGCAGCACTCATAAGAATCTGTCTCTTAACATCTTCATATTCAGGTCGAATACTAGCAAGCAAGCAACTGAAATATGGGATCTTGTTCTTCTCGCTGAGCGTACACATCGACAGATGGAACTGGAGGACAATACTGTCGGAGTTCATCCCATTTACGTTTCAAATTGCCAAGATGTTCAGTAAAAGATTGGCCAGAGATTTACTCAGTATGAGCAATCTCCTGTTGCAACTCAAAAATCCGAGAAGCATTATCTTGATGTCCATACATATCACGGAGAGAATCCTATAGGGCCTTTGCAGTATCAGAATATGCAAAAATCTCATAGATCTGGGGATCCATGGAGTTAAAAATCCATGACATAACAAGATTATCGGTAGATTGCCACTCAGCATATTTAGGATCAGTGATAAGAGGCGGTTTGATCAAACCATTAACATGCCCCAACTTTGATCTGCCTCCAAAGGCGATTGTAACCGCCCGAGACCAGTGGAGGTAATTGCGACCATTGAAAAGGATAGATGTGAGTCGAGTGCTCATTTCATTTGAGCCAAAACGATCCAAATCTGTGCTAGCCATTGTGAAAAAAAGCTAAAAATGGGAAAAACTTATCTGATTAACAAGACAAGGCGCAATAACCAATGAATCAGCAACGAGCGTAGGAGCTTGATGTTGATCTTGTTTTCTCTGATACCATGTAGCAAGTTAATACGGACATAGAAAATATAAAGAAAAGTGAATATGAATAGAGGTTTTACGTGGTTCGGTCAAACAAGAAAAAAGTTCCTTGGAAGCCTACATCCACGGGAGAAATCTCCATATTTTCTTGTTTTCTTGGGGGAGATACGATCTCCTTAAATAAAGAAGAATGCATCATAGTTGCTAAACATAGCCTATGATCTTTATGGTAAACACAGCTACTACATATTGGATCTTGATCCTCAATCTTATGATGATTTGACAAGTTTGTCTTGTCAATCTTGCTGATATCGCCAATCTCGCTAACACTGTCTTTAGTACGTCTACTCTGTGCATTTTCCTTTTTTGAGTGTTTAATTTGGCATATTCTTTTTCTATTTTACTAGTTATGCACGGATATGGATCCAAAATACTTAAAGAGTGACAACATCCTCGAGATCTAACAAGCGACAGCAGTCATGTGCAAACACAGAAAAAAAAAAAACTATTTCAATGTACCATTAATGTCTATAAAACACATTACTAACTATAATTATTATCTGAAAACTCAGTGCAATTTGTAGGTTAGTTTGCTATTTCGAAAGGAAATTATCATGATATCGTAACGGAGAGCACAAATTGACAATCATAAGCTCCACATTAATGAAATTGAGTTGAAACTGATCGCTTATAAAGTTCAAATAGTTAGATGATGAAGCAATATCTATTTTTTGTTGTAGAAATCCCTCATTTATGAACAAAGCAAACTGCAAAGAATCACAAGCCCAACTTGTTATACCACCAATTAAGCTAAGAAACCTACCTGTCATTCCAAATTATAAAATTAATATGGTAATCGATGTTTTGCATCTAAATACAAAAGTGTGATGATTCCTTGGAAAGAAGAAGAGAAACATGACGAACAAATTGAAATCCAAAAAACAAGGGCCACTGGGGAACTGAAGATTACCAGAAACATGACCTAATTGTTGAAGTTTGTTTCTAAAACAAACAAAATATTGCCTTTTTTACATCCCATCTAGAATAAAAGGTAAATAGCAATTCACTTTATTAGTTAGAAAGCTAATATTGACTTTCAAAGAAATAAATAGGCAAGTGGGCTACACCCCACCATATCCGCGTGTGGGTGTGCAATTAGCACTTAGCACGCACGCTTGCGCGGTGTGGAATTGGCTCTATTCAATAATTATTTTAATTTTATTTCGAAATATTTTCTTTTATAAATGAATTTCATGGCTCATTGGAGCAGTGCGACTGTTCATGGATGTAAGACGCTATTATATCTTTTGGAAGGTTTATGTCTGTTCGAACATAACTACCAAACTAACACTCTTGTGACCTTTGGAGTACTTGTGTCTGTTCGGTAATAACTACCGATTCAGACATGAAAAGGCGTAATTGGATGTACAATTTCAAATATGAAGAGGTATGTTTGAACTATCCATTATTAGACACGAAGAGTTGAAATTTTTTATACAAAAGATTGTCTTTGAAAATTATGAAAAGGTGTGTTTAAATAAACTGTTTTGAGCACGAAGAGTTTCATGAGAATTAACACTTTTCGGACGCGAAAATGTGTGTTCATTTCTCATTATTTATTCGAGTGTTTTGTTCATTTTATCTCACTTTTCACTTTCAACTTTCGTTTAAAAACTCGAGAGATACAACCTTCCCTTCTGATTTTTTTTTTTCAGAGAGTTCTTGGAGAGTTATTAGAATTGCTATCTAATAATCTCGCTTGAGACTCTGTTGTATCTTGGGGGTTTTTTGCCGGTGACCATTAGCAACATCGTGAGGCAAATAATTCCTTAAAGAGAGTGCTATCACGCCTCAGGGTCTGATTCCTTTGTTTATCTAATCTGACCATATTTTCCAACACTAACAAGGGACAAAAGGTATCGTAATCCCAATCTAAGTTGATAACAGTAGCTAGAGCAGATTAGGTCAGATCTAAACCAAGGGACGGTCCATTGTTTCGCTTCTTGAGATGCAATGAAAAGGGAAAAAGTGTCAAAAAAGTCATAAACCTATTGCATTAGTGTCAATTTAGTCTTAAATATTTTTTTTTATAACCAAGGTGTCCGGGTCAGCTTGTGCGTACCTCGACTATTCCCCGGGAAATCCTAAACATTTTTTTTTGTCAATTCAGTCTCAAAATTTTTTGCATTAGTGCTAATTTAGTTCTAAACTTTTTATTAGTGCCAATTCAGTCCTAAAACTTTTGCATTAGTGCCAATTTAGTCGTTAATATTTTATATTTATGCCAATTGAGTTAATTTGATTAATTTTGGCCGAAAATCATTGACACAAAAATCAATTGTCCTACATGGCTCGACTTGCTCTAAAGTAATAATTTTAAAAATATTTTTTAAAAAAACCCAAAAAATGCTTAAAATTTATTTAAAATTATTTAATAATATTTAAAAAAATATCCAAATCAGCGTTTGTCGTGCCACGTAGGACAATCGATGTCCACGTCATCCATTTTTGATCAAAATTAGTTAGATTAACTCAATTAACATAAATACAAAAGATTTTTAGGATTAAATTGGCGTCAATATAAAATGTTTATGATTGAATTGACACAAAAAAAAAAGATTATGACTAAATTAGCACTAATGTGATAGGTTTAGGACTTTTTTTTTTTCTCACTTTGCCCTGATGAAAAGCATTTTGCTTAAAATGAGGGCAACGCTACAATAAGTGATTACTTACCAACTTGTCTTTGAGCCTTACAGGGAGATGACAGAGGCACCGAGATCAAGAATAGTGCTTGTACCTTCTCTCCACTTGGAGTGGGATTAAGAAAAGGATGATAATAATGTCCACGCTTTGCGGGATAAGCTCAAACGTCGATAAGAAAGCGAAGTCCAGCATCGCCATCCTAGCAACTATTCCCTGACAAAGGCTTTGGTTGCTCCATCAACAGACAAGGAAAGGACGTTCATCGTACAGATTTAGGTTAATTATTACTGGTTAGTTCCCTAAATCATAAGTTAATAATGTGTTGCAGGTGGATTTATTAACGACGGGTCTCTGTACTCTATAGGATCAGTTTCGTTTCTTCAGTTTCAGCGATCCTTATATTTTATTAACTATCATCGCGGCAAAGATTTCTCCGATTGAGCAGCAATGAAGTAAGAATGGTCTCTCACTTGAAGGAGTAGCCTCCGTCGGCATCCAAATTCGGCAATGGCACATTTCTCCATTTGGCTTTTGATGTTAAGCGATTATTGACGTGGCAAATGTATTATGGTTTCAAAACAAGCTTAAATAACATAATGAAAGAAATGGTCGAAGAAGTCCTCAATATATTGCATTTTTTTGTCCATTTAAACCTTTTTAATTTTATCAAATCACAAATCTTTTCAAAACAAGGGAGTTAGGATGGGGTTACGAGACATGATAGTATGGTTGTTATCACAAAGAGGGGATTAGAATCGTTAGCCGTATGTTAGTCCTCCATCCTCTATGTTGTTGCCTAATCGTTGAAGATGGTCAATCATGTGCGTAATTCGTTACCCCTCTCTCTATCTCTATTTGAATCTATCATTGATTACTGGTTCCACGACCACGAGTTTGAGGTCCTCGCTCGGCAGCCACAACCCCTGTGAGCACGAGCACCCCATTTCTTTCATAGAGAATGGCAACGGAAGCAGTCATGACCACAGTGACGACTGCCGTTCATCATCGTCTAGCTCAATGCCGACTTGAGCTTGAGTATAGACGAGACAATCTTGGCAGGGAGGTTGGGGAGAGAGCAAGAGAGATGACAAGCTCAATAGTCGAAGGTAGAGATTACAAAGCAACAATGGTTGAGGTTGGGCTCGGATCGGGTTGTGCAGAGTTGGAGGATAGGGGCGTGGGAAGAGACACCATGGAAATTCTATAGGTTTGATTATGATTGTTAAAGTTATCTCATATCGGTTGTGCAAGGCGGCTGACGACCAGTTTGTAAGTGTAAAAAAAAAAAACATCATTCTTTGAGCTAGCTTTTGGTAGGGGTGATCAGTTCTTAGGCGGTCCAATAGAACCGATAAATTAAAATTAGGTTTAACTGTAAGAAATATAAAAAAAGAATCAATTGATTATTAGATTATATTTAAGAAATGACAACTAAAAAAAACTAATTGATTTGATCCGAGGGAATTGAACTGAAAATCATTAATTTCAATTTTATGAAATTGGGAACTAAAACCCTCCTCTCGGAGGAGTCATGTTCGGGTAGTTTTCGATTCGGTCAATTCTTCTTGCTCGCCCCTAACTTAAATGGTGAGAGTGATCAAAGACCACCTAATATTAATATCAAAACTCAGGTTACTAATAATTAAGAATCTAACTATTACTTCGAAAGGTGCAAGAGAGATATCGAGAAGGGGACAAGAGATTAGAATAAAAACCGCGGCAGAGGATCCACACACGAAGCAATGAGGATGCTATTCCACCACTTTTGAGAGAGGTCAATGAAATTGAATGCTCCTCCCCCAAAATTTGCACCATGATTGAAGGGTGTAGGGGCTGTAATTGCAAACCTTTTGCCAGGCAGAGCGGGACCCATCCATGTGTGCCACATGACATGCTCCGCTCCTGCCGTTTCACCAGTTTCGCGTGCGCGCACGACCACCACTGCCCCGGCCACCAAATTGCGCCTTTCCGAAAAAAAAAAAAAAAAAAAATCCTACAACCCCCACGGGCCCACCCCCACCCCCGGGTCCCACCACGTCGTCATGTGTTCCTTCCTATTTCCACGCGCGCAGCTCATCGCGTGCGCCTTATTTCAGCTGCGCGCGTGCCTTATTTCCACGCGCGCAGCTCATCGCGTGCGCCTTTCTTTCTTTTGTTGTAAACCTTGATTTTCCAATGTAAATCGACTTCGATCCTTTCATTTATCATCCTAACTACCGCTAGTAGTTCGCGCAACCCACGTTTAATGTTTATTAGGAAAAAAGGCTTCGAATATAAGATCATGGGATGACTGATCATATCGAATCGAAAGACATTTCATATATTTTGAATAAGAGTTTTGTCGTCTCCTGAATTATTTTATGGTCTCTCAATTGATCCCTTGGCAATTGAAAGAGAGATATATTTTATTGCATTTTTAGGAATGTGTTGGTCGGCGTGAGCAAAACTTTGGGCTTTGTGGTTGAGACTCGACTTCACAAAACAACTTAATTTTCATAAGATCTTTCATTGAGATTGACTCTAACGTCATAAACGATCTTGTTAGATGACGCTGCTTTACTTCTAAAGATATGAGAAGACTGTTGCACTTTAAACGCTTTCACTTTGAGTTTATGCGCGAAATCGCCTTTCTGACTAGCTTGCTAAATATGAAATCGATAAGTTCTTTCATTACCTAATGTAGAGCTACTTCATGTTTTATTGGGTGATAAAATAAGAAGAACAGATTTACGACATTAAATTTTTGTATTCAACTTTAGCCTTTTTCTAGGAGGGTGTCACCTTAGATCTATGTCAAGGTTTAATGCAAAAAGGATAGAGGGTCTATCTTCTTTCTACCCATCCCCTTTATCTTTGCCGCGCTTAACTTTAGGAAAAAACCGATCTAGACCATCCGATATTTCTTTTTCAAGGCTAAGTTTAGCACCATTGTCGCCAAAGACCAGCGGGCCATTTATTGCGGCGGCAAGGTCACGATGGCATGACTCAAGAGGATGGAGAGGGACATAGATAAGGGCTTGACGAGGACGCCATGATGACTCGACGGCGTGGTATGATGGCATTGGGCGATAAAGTGATGAATGACTCACGGCAACATTGATGCAGCACTCGGAAGGGTGGCGGCGAAGGCGTGCCATGACTGCAAGGTGAGAGAGATAGGGATAGCGATTTCAGGTTCCTTCCATCTGAAACATACCAATTGGAACCAATTCCCCATTATTTGTATCCCAAAACTTACCATGTATACCATAGAACTTGAAACCTAGCTTGTTATAAGTTTTAGGGTCAGTTTTCATGATCTATCGAGATACCCAGATTTTGTATATATTCTTAATTAAACGATTGCAATGAATTATCATCATCAATAATCACCATTTGGTGTTATAATCCAACGATCATAAGTCATATTTAGACATGCGAAAAATACGAAACACTAACAAAGTAAAAGTCTCAATCATGAATATTATTGAAAATGAAAGCTGGGAGCAATGGCTCCAGAACACACACTCATCATCAATATCCATAGAGTACCGCAGGATCACGCGTACGATTAGAACTTGAAGAAAACAAAAATCCGTTCCAAGTTTCAAGTTTTGACTCCTAGACACTTAAACCTACCCGTCGAAACCAGTTTATCAAATTTTGAAATTTGAAACCTACAATGCATATCTAGAACCTGCCATGTTTTCGCCGGTTCGATTTTTCTATTGTCGATTCTGCCTTAGAACTATGCTCACCTTTAAGGAGAGAGGGAGAGAAAAATTGGAGGGAAAATTAGGCTCGGTGTTTGTTCCAGCAAAAATGATTGTGTATGAGTTGGCTGCACGGGGGCGCACGACGGGAAGCACCAACAAACGAGCGATACCTAGCGAGCAACAATTAATTGCTACTCGAGCGCTAAGCCGGCTCTTCGCCCTTTCTTCACACCCAATCTCCGTATGATGTCCCCCTTTCTAGGAACTGCGCGTGGGACGAAGAACTCTCATCGTGTAAGAACGGAGGTACGAGAGAGAGAGAGAGAGAGAGAGAGAGAGTAGCAAAAAGGTACGTGGAGACAAAAGGACTTTGGGACATCATTTTCCTTTTTATTTTCCCTTCACATTTGGTTGTTCACATGAATTTCGTAGAGGGATTTTCCGATACCTGACAGACAACAAGTGTGAGTCCGATTCTAAGGATGGGCGCAAATCACGGGCGCTGACCCTTTCGGCTCCCCGTTTCCGCCACCCCCCCTCGTGTCCGTGCATGCAAGGCTGTCTTATTCATGCCACTCCCCTCCATTGAAAGTGTCTTTCGACACCCCAAATATCCAATCCTTTCCTCAGTTTATTGTTACCTCAAATTCGTTTGTGCATAAAGTGGTTAATTTATGCACAACCCCTTTTGGATATATATATATATATATATATATATATCCCTTTGACACCAACGGAGACAGAGCCCCTTTCGTTAATTTTACCAAAAATGGTTGTATTAAACTTAAATAACACAATGCCTTTGACACCAACAGGAGGCAGAGCCTACCGATTCTGGGTCTTGAATAGGCAAAAGATGAAGAAATGTATACTTTTATTGCAAGAACAAGAGAGATTATACAATAAAATCATAAAATATCATCAGATCTGTGATTACAAGTGCAAAACTTTAAACAATCAGGGAAAAACTTTGAAGGTTCTGGGTAGGAATAGTAAATTTGGATGGTTTTGACTTACGGATCTGGATCCGGGGAGACAATGAGTTACTTCTTACTTTGAAAGATCTAAGACTTTTGATTCCTCGACGAAGGTTTGTCCTCCAGCCAAGGTTTCCTTTGGACAGGAGGGAGAGCTTTGGAGGAGAAAGTGAACTTCGGGAGAGAGAGAGAGAGAACTTGTGGGTCTGAAGTCGAGAGAGCCCCCCTTTACCGTTGAGGACGCTCTGCTTTTAAAGACTGAAAATTTACTGTTGTTACAGTGAATTACTGTTGCTACAGTGAATAGTGCTAACTTAAAGACCGCTACAGTGTACATTGTATAGTGCACAGTTGTACAGTGTCATACGGTGTACAATATTTGAGAAGACATTCACAATTACAATTGTCATGATATAATGAAAACATTAGTCAGAGTCATGACCAAAAAGATTAGGGCTGTATTCTTCTCCTTCTTCTGAGTCACTTTGTTGAGAAGATGATCCCTGTTGCGATTCCTCATGCTCCAGAATTGCTTGTTTCATCATATCATAAAATTCCTTTTCATTTTTGACATTGACCAATTTTGCAATAAAAATTGATTTGTCGTGGAGAAAGGATGACTTGGATGCCGCATCCGATGCCACGGTGGTCACTTTGTTCAAATCTTTGACTTTGCGCTGTTGGATCCAATTATGGACAGTTTCAACCGAGCATTGTCCCAGTATGAAAATCCATCCCACAATTTTGTTTTTAATCTTCGGACCAAAATGAGAATTTTAGGGTCTTGATTATTTTTAACATATTCAAATTCCCAGGCAGATACCCATGCCATCCAGAAATTTGCACAAAACATTAGGAGAGTAGGGAAATGTATTTCCTCTGAACTTGGAATGAAGGTTTTTTGGTCAATATGAAGGGAATGTGATGCCTTTTGGTTTGAAAAAAGCTCCATCAGAATTTCAAAGAATTATGAATGACATCTTTAATCCATATTCTGAATTCATAATTGTATATATCGATGATGTTTTGGTTTACTCTCCTAATGTTGATTCACACTTTAAACATATGAATCATTTCTTTAATGTTGCAAAACGAAATGGTCTCATACTTTCTGAAAAGAAAGTATTCTTGTTCCAAACAAAGATTAGATTTTTAGGACATGTAATCTACCAGGGAACTATTGTACCAATTGAAAGATCTATACAGTTTGCTGATAAGTTTCCCGATGAATTGAAAGATAAAACTCAATTGCAAAGAATTCTTGGAAGTTTAAATTACGTAATTGATTTTATTCCTGATATCAACATCATATGCAAACCTTTGCACGAAAGGTTGAAAAAGGACCCAAAACCTTGGTCGCAATTGCATACTGATACTATCAAAAAAGTAAAATCACTCATAAAAAAAATCCCTTGTTTGCATATTGCTAATCCAAATGCATTGAAAATTGTTGAAACAGATGCCTCTGAATTAGGTTATGGTGGCATTCTGAAACAAAAGACTGACAACAAAGAACAAATCGTTCAATTTATTTCAATTTTGAATAGGGGGAAGAAGTCCCAACAACCTCTAATGATATTCAAAATGAGATTAATGAAATTAAGAAAGAAATCCGCTTGTTAAAAATAAATCAAATAGATCAACAAAAAGAATTTTTGGATTTTAAAAGACAAATGTTAAAAGAAAATGATGTTTATGACAAAACCAGTAAAATGATACCTCAAATTGTTAATGATTCAGATTCTTCTAATTTTCTAGAAATACTCACGGAAGTAAATAGCAGAAAATGGATAATTGATATTACTATAAAGATAAATGATGAATTTATTTTGGAAACGACTGCCCTTTTTGATACAGGTGCAGATTTAAATTGTATTAGAGAAGGTTTAATTCCAACAAAGTTTTTCAATAAAACAACTGAATCGTTAAAGTCTGCTTCTGGTGATCATCTGAAAATCAAGTATAAACTTCCTGAAGCATTTGTGGTAAAAGATAACATTGAATTAAAAACGTCATTTCTTTTAGTAAAAGATTTAAAAAGAAATGTAATTCTTGGAACCTGTTCCTCGACGAACGTTTGTCCTCCGGCCAAGGTTTCTTCTGGACAGGAGGGAGAGCTTTGGAGGAGAAGGTGAGCTTCGGGAGAGAGAGAGAGAACTTGTGGGTCTGAAGTCGAGAGAGCCCTCCTTTACCGTTGCGGACGTTCTGCTTTTAAAGACTGAAAATTTACTGTTGCTACAGTGAATTACTGTTGCTACAGTGAATAGTGCTAACTTAAAGACCGCTACAGTGTATAGTGTATAGTGCACAGTTGTACAGTGTCATACGGTATACAATATTTGAGAAGACATTCACTATTACAATTGCCATGATATAATGAAAACATTAGTCGGAGTCATGACAAAAAAGATTAGGGCTGTATTCTTCTCCTTCTTCTAAGTCACTTTGTTGAGAAGATGATCCCTGTTGCGATTCCTCATACTCCAGAATTGCTTGTTTCATCATATCATAAAATTCCTTTTCATTTTTGACATTGACCAATTTTGCAATAGCCATTGATTTGTCGTGGAGAAAGGACGTCTTGGATGCCGCATCCGATGCCACGGTGGTCACTTTGTTCAAATCTTTGATTTTGCGTTGTTGGATCCAATTATGGACAGTTTCAACCGAGCATTTGTCCCAGTATGAAAATCCATTCCACCATTTTGTTTTGAATCTTCGGACCAAAATGAGAATTTTAGGATCTTGATTATTTTTAACATATTCAAATTCCCAGGCAGATACCCATGCCATCTAGAATTTTGCACAAAACATTAGGAGAGGAGGGAAATGTATTTCCTCTGAACTTGGAATGAAGGTTTTTTGGAATATTGTGAATGATTCGAGCACTTGTGGCGGGAGAATGTTTGGGACAAGACCAAAATTGTCCCACCATCGAATAAACCAGAAAGGTAATTTTGAAATGTCAAAAGGATTTTGAAAGAAGAAAAGCCAAGTATGGCTACGATTGGGGTTTTGACGATAGAATACATTATTCCAGGCTTGCTAGTAATCAAAATAGGTAAAATTATACCTATGAGAAAGACTTTTAGTGACTCGCGAATAGAGTTTCACTGGTGTACTTGATGAGTTATTCCACTCGGCAGGGTGTATGACCCTTATTATTTTTGCAGTGGAATAATTTGCAACAGAAGGTAGCACTTTGTCACAAAAATGTTTGAATTTTAGGGATTTAGTTTGGACTAAAATTTTTTCATAGAACTCCACCGGTTTTGTAATATCATGTGGAGTATAAAAACGATTTTCTCCAAACATATTTTTTGCAAAAACATAAGGATCCTCATGGTAGAATCCTTTTTCCACCGTGATAATTTTCTCAAAATTTTTCATAAAAAACTTTGACTTTGATTTTCGAGGGGCTAACGGAGTCACAAAAACCACATCTTTAGAAACATTTAAAGGTGAGGGAGATCTTACCTCATCCTGTGCATACAATTCGAAACTTAATGATTTTTGCAAATCATTCATCATGTAACTTGGCAATATGGAGGGTAACTTTGTGGGGGCAACTGATTGGGTAGGTTGGCTGGGAGAAGCTTCATTGGGTGTACTTTAGGACAACATTAGACTTTGGGTAGTTTCTAGCCAACTATGGATGGGAGTTAACTTTTTGGGTTTGGCCATGATGATGATGGCTTTGTTCTTGTCTCGGCCTTTTTTGGGAGGCATTTTTGAGGACGTTTTCCCTGTAAAAATTCTCGTGTGAGAAAATCAGGGAGAGAATTTAATTCTCCATGAATGAATTCTATATCAAAATCAAAAACAGATAATATTGCTTGCCAACGTGCAAAAATCTGTTTTGATGCAATGTTCAATACATCCTTTTGCAAAATATCTTTTGCAGATTTACAATCAATTCGTAATAAAAACTTTTGATTCAACAAATCACTTTGGAACTTGGATATTGAAAGTACGATAGCTAAAATTTATTTTTTAACAGTGGAATAATTCTGTTGGATTTCATTCCAGTGTTTAGAAATAAATTGAACGATTTGTTCTTTGTTGTCAATCTTTTGTTTCAGAATGTCACCATAACCTAATTCAGAGGCATCTGTTTCAACAATTTTGAATGCATTTGGATTAGCAATATGCAAACAAGGGATTTCTTTTACGAGTGATTTTACTTTTCTGATAGTATCAGTATGCAATTGGGACCAAGGTTTTGGGTCCTTTTTCAACCTTTGGTGCAAAGGTTTGCATATGATGTTGATATCAGGAATAAAATCAATTACGTAATTTAAACTTCCAAGAAATCTTTGCAATTGAGTTTTATCTTTCAATTCATCGAGAAACTTATCAGCAAACTGTATAAATCTTTCAATTGGTACAATAGTTCCCTAGTGGATTATATGTCCTAAAAATCTAATCTTTGTTTGGAATAAGAATACTTTCTTTTCAGAAAGTATGAGACCATTTCGTTTTGCAACATTAAAGAAATGATTCACATGTTTAAAGTGTGAATTAACATTAGGAGAGTAAACCAAAATATCATCGATATATACAATTATGAATTCAGAATATGGATTAAAGATGTCATTCATAATTCTTTGAAATTCTGATGGAGCATTTTTCAAACCAAAAGGCATCACATTCCATTCATATTGACCAAAAGGAACTGTGAATGCAGTTTTGTATCTATCTTGCTCAGCAATCTGTATTTGCCAGAAGCCAGATTTCATGTCGAACTTTGAAAAGACTTTGGAGGAATGTAGACGATTCAAAAGATCTTTTTTGTTAGGAATTGGATATCGATTCCACTTCAAAATTTTATTTAATGGTTTGTAATTAACTACTAAACGAGGGACTCCACGTTCAATTTATGCATTTTTGTTCACATAAAAAGCAAAACAGCTCCATGGAGATTTACTTTTTCTTATCAATCTTTTTTAATTAAATCATTAATTTTATTTTCACACAATTTCAGGAGTTCACTATTCATTTGTGAAGGACGAGCCTTCGTTGGAATATTTCTTTATGAAAAATCAGGTTCATAGGGCAATTCAACAATATGTTTGTGATTACTTCTTTCCCAAAAGGCATTATTAGGGATAGAACAAAGTTCTTTCTTGAACCTTTGTTCTAAAACAGAGATTTTCTTTTGAAGGTCACCATTTTTTAATTGTTGTTCTACCTTTTGAAAACTTAATTCTTCTTTTAAAAATAAAAGATGATTTTCTTTGTTTCTGACAAGACAATTAATTTCTTTGATTGCATGTTTATGCAAGACATTTAGGTTTCTTGTGCAATTTTTAGTGACAAAGGTAAACATTAATTTTCTCTCAAAAATATCTGTCTCAATTCCTTCATTGGTTACCAAAAATGGTTGTATTAAATTTATGAAAGGGGTTCAAAGATATGAAGATGACATGTAGTGTAAACATTAATTTTATCAGGAGGTAGTGTAAACATTAATTTATGCACAACCCCTTTTGGATATATATATCCAAAAGGGGTTGTGCATAAATTAACCACACACACACACACACACACATATATATATATATATATATATATATATATATATATATATATATTTTGGACACTGACTTGTGCGTCTCTCCCTCGTTTCCCACACTTGTGATGGCTTTGATGCTGAGTGATTTTGTTTCCTTACGTGCTTTGCGAGTACATATGTTCTTGAGCAGTCGCGGTTGCCGCCAAACACCTCCACGACCAACCATGAAAAGAGAGTCTTGCGATTAGCAAGTGGCCCTCCGAAATCACCGGTTCATGCATACCCTTTGGATCTCATTCAAGCAAACGGGGTTTTCTACTTTGACCGGCGGTTGCATGTGGTTTCGGTAGACGAAATCGGCGTGGTTTTTGTCTGCTGGTGCGCTTAGCCGTTGTGGGGAAAGAAAAAAAGCATCATGGAAAATGGTGTTTAAGTGCAAGAGAGATCGAGGGTGAGCTGGAAGGGCTTTCCTTCATTCTCGTTTGTTTCTCGAGAAAAATTGATGAAGCGAGACGGCGATTAAGATTTTTTTCACCACCATCTTCTATCCTAATTTCACTAAGTCATGAAGAGAGCAATCTGGGGTTTGTGAGAGTATGCCTGCCTCTATGCATTTGTTTCTTACGTAGTTTCGGCCGGATCTTAATCACAACGCGACGCTAGGGCCTCTTTGTTCTCAAATATGTGGGTTTTAATTAACCAAAATTGCATTTTCGATAAGCTGTGTAATTTGGACGTCGTAAATCTAATCAAACCGAGAGTACAAGATTGAATGGTGATGTCTGACTGAGGAGGCGAACGGTGCTTAAGTTTATTTCTACACTATATGAATCTTTGAGATTTTAAACTTTGCCATCCTCAGTTTTCAAAGTGCTTGTGCGATGATATCTCGGACGGACTTTAGAACAGGATTGTCCAGTCGTAATCTCATGTGCGAAAGATGCATGCGCATTGTCTTCCACATGAGTACATATGAAGGTACAAATTTATTTTGGGTTGCTGCAGCCACTGCTTTTTATTGTGTGGCGTAGCTTTTCTTTATTTATTTTTTTAAGCTTTCTCTTCCATATTTTGGTATTTGCAATACCATAATTAGAGTAAGTTGGAATGTCTCTATTATCAACGATGTCGTCCGCATGATTAGCGAGTTAGCACCTTTAGTCTCCTGAAGCTATTAACCTTGTGCTTCTCATTTATGCACATCGTACTCCGGAACGGCTTTCAACCTAAAGATTCATATCAATTATCCATAGAAATTCACGTCTTCTATTAAGATGAAATAGCAATCTTAATAGCAATCTTATGCTATACACAATGTACAAAATCTTAGTTGAATAAGTCCAACGTGCGCGGCTGGCTGCGACACCCCGAATCCTTCATGTATCGATCACAATTTGAAATTCAAATCTTCCTCATCTCCAACCCTTTATATCCCTTTGCTGAGATGATCCAAGCCTTCAGTTTTTTTTTTTTTTGCCCTTTTGCATACACTTTGACGAATTTCTATTTTTTTTTGTCTTTCTCTTTTTTGTTCACACCCGTTCGCATTGGCAATTTGCTGGCGAGTGATGTAAAAAGAAACACCTACCTAGTAAAGAGCGGGTGATAGATCCATGTACTATAGTTTGTGCCTTCTGTCATTCGAAAATCCAAAGGGCTCTCGTTGGCGCACTCAATCCGTCCTCGGCCCCATACAAAGCACAGATTAAAAGGGGAAAGAGAACAAACTAATCAAAGTTGTATGGTGATTTGGAAACAAATTATTGTAATCCAGCATATGGGGACACCCATTCAAAGCAGTTGACAATCTGGTCCCACTAGTCCACATGAAAGCCAAAATGCCACAAATCAAGCAACTCGACAAGAGAGAGATATAGCTTGGAAGGTGGAAGCTTTTGCTTCATGGCCTTATTAATCCCTCGAGCACTTTGGGAAAATCAATCCGGATTTTGTTAACATAATAGCCTTTAGGAGACTGTGAAAATAATAGTACATTGACGCCACAAATTCTCGAAGGTTTTTAACCCCCACAATGATTTTTAATTAATTGTTATTTTAATTTTCTTTTGCAGTCCAAAATAGGCTGTTAAACTAATAGTCACCCAAAGATCGTTACATAATCAACTCTCAATCCAAAACTTGTCTCGACGGTGAATAATCGTACGACAGTCATAACTAGAATGGCTAACTCGGCATGATCTTAGGTTTTTTGTATATCCGTGGAATAGAGAGGCCTTGACACTTCTCTCGACACAACAAATGGCTGAGGTAACAGATTCGCACGTAGACTGTAGGGCAATTTTTATCTTTCGGGTTCATTATTGTTCGGAAATAATCTCAAGGTGATTTACACTAGAGTATAAAGCATTTCAACCGCATTTACATTTTTTGTTGGGGGGGGGGGGGGGGGGGTTGTCTTATCAAGAATTGTCCTACAAAAAAGGGTACCATAGAGAAATCAAGACAAATGAAAAAGTCCAAATATCCCTCTTTGAGCAAGCAGAAGAAATCTAATTACTGAACGAGATCTGTACTTTGTGCGTGGCTCAATGGCCGTGCTTTGAAAACCCCCATGTGGAGACCATGTGAGGGAAATTCCTTCTCCCCATGCCCGAAACCCCCCCTCCCGCCCGGATGCCCCAGAATTCCTCTCAATCTGTAGGACCCGTTTGTCCTCTCATCATTACCATGTTTTCCGGATCCTGCCAATTCCCCTCCCTCTCAATCAAAACCCAATTGAAAAGCCCCATTAGTCCCCGAAAAAGAGATTGAACAAGACTCACACTCGCAGCTAGAGATTCCACCATGTCCCCCCTTTTTCCTTTCCATGTTATGCCATCGAAGCATCGACCCATGTGTCCATATTGACACCTTTTTTTATTTATTTACGAGACATGTTTTTCTCCTTTCTTTTCAAATGTTGGGTTCTTGCTTCATTTAAAAGTGGCGCTCTATGCACATGGGGGGTGTGCAGATACAATCGATGTGGCAGATGGAGATAAAGAGGTGAAAGAGGGAGTAAGAACAATATATACCCAGAACAGATTGTAAAGTTCGCTTGTTTATACTATTTGAAGAAACGTAATTTATAGGAGATTCAACGTTGTTGTCTAATTGGACCCCCCCTCCAAAAAAAAAAAACACACACACACACACACTCACACACATTGTTGTCTAACGAATATTATTGAAAAAGCTGGCGCAACCTTCACATGGGGTACAATGGATGTGGCAGATGGATGTGGAGGTTAAAAGGCAACCGGAGTAACACCAAAAAGAATCATTTGACTTTTGAACCTCTCCACCGTTTTAGGGGAAATTAATATATTGAATAGAGAACGACGTACTTTGTATGATAATGCAGGTGGAGCGATATCATATAATATACGTTGATAAATATTCGGGAATCACCGAATGCTCGACGGGCATTGAGAGTAAGTTTCGCTTGAATTCCTAATTCTTTCATGCGGGGAAAGGAAAGAGATCAATTCTGCCTTTGTTTAACCACCTTGAAACATTCATAGATGTTGTAAGAATATGAAAAATAATTTAGGATTACATAACTTAGCAGCTATCAATTACTTACATCCCACATGCAGAGGTACATGAGAGCACACTACCATGCATTTAAGCATCCTTAAAATAATTGGTTTTCGCAAGAATTTCTTTCTTCCCATTTTTTTTTTCACCCCTAGAGTCGACGTAATCGGTGGGAGCGTCGAGGTATTTAGAGATCATCCGCTTGAATCATACCAACCAAGTGCAAACTATTCTAAGTCAAAGCCACCTGCATAAGCCAAAGGCTTAGACTTAACCGATTCATATGGGACTTGCAAGGCTTTTCATGGGCCATAGGGGAGCCAACTCTCCACGCCCGCCCCTATGAATTACCAATATAACAAGGAGTTTCTTTCCTCCTACAAAATCTAGTGACTTTTTTTTTTTTTTTTATCTGGTGCTAGAGTTTGTCCATCAATATTACCTCCAGAAGAAAAGCGCTGCAACATGAGATTGCCAAATCAGGGTGTATGAGCACTATCTTGTTGGAAGGGTGTGCAAGGCAGAATTTAGGTTCTGTTGGTTACTTGTCATTTCCGAACACATGCATGTTAGGAAAAGAAGATGCTTAGTTTTCAATGACACACACGTTATGTCAACTCATGACAAGTCAAAGATGGTGAAAATCTTGGTCCAAGCCATTAGTTATGGGAAACCCCACAAGTTTCTATGCTGAAAAAAAAAAGAATAAAATAAAGATGTAGGCACTCTGTATTATGCTCCTATATCGCCCACTTCCCAACTTCCAAAATAGGTCCAGAAAGCACATTTAGTGAGTTTTGTTTGTATTAGTCATAAGTCACAAATGTTAGGTTTTGCATGACAGCAAGGGGACCTTTTTTTCTTCACTACACATAAAATAAAAACCGAGAAGAACTATGTATTATGTCCATGAGGCTGCTGTTCTTTCTTTTGTTTTTTTTGACTTTCTTTCTATTGTATAGGGAAGGTTTTAGGTGGCGGGCCATGGTCGCCATGTGCATGCATGTGCTGTGTCTTTCTCTCAAAGGCCCACCACTTCTCTCCTCTGAGCAAATAAACGGGGGTTTCTTCACATTCTTCACCCTCTCATTCCCTCTTCTCTCTGTTCAAAAACTCGCCCAGACTCTTCTTAACTTCGTGTTTTTTCCTGGGTTTCTGCAGCTTCTCTGGGATATCCATCTTTCTTGGATCAGGGATCTGTGGCTTGATCCTTGTGGTGCATCATCTCCAGTCATCTTTACTTCTCATGGTCGCTTCTCACAACACCGAAAGAGGTATGTTCCAGTCTGCATACGTCCTTCGAGCACTTCTTTTTGCCGTGATTTGTCCGAAAGAGGTGTTCGGCCGTTCGTCCATACTAATCATTTTGAGCTTTGCATGATGTTGTTTCATGAACCATTTTGGAGAAAAGCAAGAAAACGAAGCATTAGATTTAGCTGGCTCAAGAGTTTGCAAATTACCTGGACAAATTCCTCATGAGATGCATAGAATGTGAACAACAAGCATTTCCGAATCGAATCCACAAACCTTCCCTTTATGTTGAAGCAAATTTCTTCATTCATCTCTATGTATTGAGAGCCTTGCACAATTGTTCCTCGTACATTTTTCTTCAGAATGCGCAGTGCTAGCCCAATAAAGCAGAAGTTCCTCAAGAAATGGATAATGGGTCTTCAGCTATGCAATTCCTCAAAGAAGAATATGACGATCACGGAGAGAAGAAAGGCCATCAAGCTCTCGGCAGACCTCGCATTGGCTTCGGTTCGGAATAGTACGACACGTTGGAGTCGTGCCCTAATCGCAAGTGCCTCGCAGAATGATGACAACAAAGCCCTCCTTCAACATATCATCGGTTCTGATGCTGCGAAGCTCAAGAAAGCTTCCATTGATGCTGTAGCAAATTCACCAACCTCCCTTGCCAAGAAGATTGCCAGCAAGAAGATACTGAAAAGAAGCTGGGGCATTAGGAGAGTGAGAAAACTGAGCAATGGTGCTCTAAAAGATCGACCAAATTCTATTGCCAAGAGGCTGGTGAAGAAGAGAACACAGTTGCTCAAGAACCTTGTACCAGGAGGAGAATCGATGGACGCCATCTCCTTGATCGAAGAAACCCTAGATTATATGGTGTGGCTCCGAGCTCAAGTTGACGTCATGCGTTCTCTCGCCCGAGCGAGTGAGCTCCTAGACGGTAAATGAAAATCATCTTCTATGATGATTGAAGTTGATATATAGATTTTGTTTGATCTCCACTTTGCAAGATTAGGTGGGTTAAGGCAAAATGCGATTAAGCTATATATAGTTCAATGCCTGTATATGCAACTCAATGTGACTAAAGTTTGAGTCTCTTCCACCTTTTCTCTGTCATTTACTATTTATTTATCAAGTTTTCAAGATATAGATCAATTGTTTAGCTCTACCCCACCTACTAATTAATGTCTTTTCTTGCCGATGATCTTGCAAATTTCCAAAGCTCATTTCTCAACTTCAGTATCCTCGATTCAAATGAGCTCCATATCCACAAAGGAGCGGCTTGAATAATGTTTGCTTTAGAAGAGGAATTGTACATCGAGCATAATGCCCATTCTAACATGAAAAAAGAAAGATGCTTATGCTAACCAAATTAAGTCTTCCTCACATGTTTTTGAGCTCAAAAGATCTTCCTGACGTACCGTTCTTAAGTCCTGATGATTCAAGTTCGCGATGTTATGTGGTTCTCTGATATAACTTTGAACAAGTTCACGACACATGATCGATAAAGAATTAAAACGCTCGGGTACGCAGAGGGAGTGATGGATAACGAAGGAGAGATTTGAGTGTACTAGACATCTCGAGAGGACGTTATATGTTGTTTTCGGGCCGCATTTGTTCGGTGCGCATGAGAGAGAGAGAGAGAGGCACTGTGTTGTATGCAATTCAATGTAGCCGTAAATGGGGGATCACTTGTAGACGTATGAAATGCTTTTGTCGAGCTGATTTTGGCCAAGAGTAGCAGAGATGGGTCTTGAATCATGGAAAGAGACGACTTAGAGGGCAAAGTTGGTACTTGTAGAGGGGGGAAAGGAAATTGCTTAACGAAGGAAGGTGTTGGGGGGCCAAATTGCGCGCCCGTGCACACACCCGTTTGCTTAAGTCTGCTTCTCTGAGAAGGACAATTGCGAGAGATGGGAGTGAAAAGATGCTTCGGGCCATAAATCGGTCCCAATCTCATTAATTGACTATGTGCTTGTTGCAATCCAAGGTCCTTGATTGGAGCCTCTTCATTTTGCTTTGATTACGCTCTCATGCTCACTGACAATGAACGATCACACTTGAATTGAATTCTCCCCAACCAAGTACCGCGGCGGACCTGGTCAACTAGAACCGATGGAATCTGTGCTACCAAAATCCAGTTTGGCAAAAGTAGGACATATTTACAACTGAATTGGCAAAACCTGGAATCTTATGTAGCTATACGTGACTTGTCAAGGAATAACCTTTCAAATCTTCCCAAGTTTGTGGTTGCTATGAAGTATGGTTTTAGTAAATGATTCCCAAGGATTTCTTGTAGCTATTCAAGTTTGAAGTTCTAGTATTTCCTGAGCTAGAAAACTTGCATGTGTTCTCTTACTGGAAAACGACGGAACTGATTAATCTCGTGCTTTTGTTGATTTAAGTACTTACTTGGATCAGTACACTTGCACGAAATTCATTTTGTTGAAAGAAGACACTATTTATGGCACTGAACGACATGTATTAGCCATAAGGGGTAACTTTCTTAGTCTATTAGCTGAGATCAAGTGTAGATTGCGAACGGACTTTACTAAATTTAAAAAAGAAATTGTGACTATGAGAATAATAGCATGTTGTGGGTCATAAATTGTTGAAGGAGTTAGCTCATAAGTATTTTAATTATTTATTATCTATTTTTTTGAAACTCACAGCATGCTGTCAATCTCAAGGTTGATAAAAAAAAAATTTGTCACATACGCATATTCCATTGTGATGTTAATAATTGAACTGGTCACCCTTTTCCATTTTGTCCTTCCTAGTTTGGGTTTTATGGCAATCGAAAGCCCAAGGAATGGGAGTACTTATGGCCCATTCTCATTCAATGTCCTCATGTGCAAGTATTTTTGACTCGATCTTTCGTTTATCCTACCATTTTTAGCTAACATATCAAGCTAGCCAAATCCTTGTTGATCATATTCCTCAGAAGAGTGCGACATGAGTCTTTGACTTGCATAAAAATGTAGCAATCTCATACATCTACTGCAGCGAAATTTGATCTTAAATCATACCGCTTTTTTTCTTTTGCTAATTAAGAAGGAACCCACTCGTAAGATATAGTGTTCGGGACACGATTGATGTGTTTATACAAGCATCTGTGATTGCACATGCAAACATTCCTTTCTTGCCAGCAACTTTGTTAAAAGCATGGGGTGCCACGTATAAACTAAGGATTGATGATACAAAGTACGCTTGCTTTCACATGACTGGAATAAGCGCAACTTTTATCAAATCTCGGATGGTTGAACACGAACCCCAACAGGAAAACAATGTTAACGCCCTTTAGAAAGATGAGAAACTTCATGGAAGCATCTCAAAACAGCCCTAACCACTGCATTATATAAACCAAAAGCTCTAATTCATCTTCATCATCGACCCAAGTTGATTCACAAGCTTTTGAGGGGACTGCTAAAGAATGTTCAGCTTCAATGATACATGTCTTCTGCTTTTTCATCAATGCTTTTCCATCAATCATCTATGTCTCCCACCTTTTAGCTTTCCATGGCCCAAGCGCATGCTTCCTCATAATGCCTCTCATACTTTACCTTCCTCCATTTTTTTTTGCCCCTTCCTTTTCTATTAGATTGTTTGGTTAGGGTTCTTTCCTGGGGTGGCCCTTGAACAGCTCTTGCTTAAAGTTCATTCATTTTTTTTTCCTTCATATTTGAAACATTCCCAAAGCCTTAGCGTGAAGGTGTGGTTTCCGTTCAAAGACATAAAAGAGAAGGGGCCTCCCCAATTCTCTGTATCAATATCTGCTCTGCGAGTTCCCAACCTTACACTTATCCAACTACTACATCTAAGACCTGTCCGCTTCATTGGGAGAAACTTTTTGATTTGCATGGAAGGATAGGAGACAACCTGTCATTTACTGTCAAATGTCCCTATTTGTCTTCCACAGACATATACTTGAAACTTCTTTCGGATCGCTAATTAGTTGTACATTGAGGGGGGAAAAGGGGACGAGTTGCATATGTTGGTGATAAGTACTTCGAAGTCGACTCGTGCTTTAGCCATGGAAAAGAGTCCGATTAGTATAACAATCCTTAATCCAACATGCGAGTAACGGTAAGTTCCGAATGACAAGATAATAAATAACAAATAATTAGCAAACGGTCCACTCGTTTAAGAATTTGTTGCCCAGGACAAATCGTTACTCTCATAGTAGACCAAAGACTGTCACTTAATAATTTCTCCTATAGAAAATGCGCCTGTTTGGATCATTAATTATTTTTATCGTTAAGATCCATTTTAAAATGTTAAGGTCTATTTGATATAACTAAATTAGGTGCTAAAATAGAAAATAATAATAACAATAATAAGTGCTAAAAATTTGAAAATTGAACACTCAACTAAGATTGGACCTCTTTAATAATCCTAACTGTTAGCGAACTAAAAGACTCAATTTAAGTAAAGAAAAGGCATTTTTATAGCAGGGCTACTTAATCCGTTAAGTACGAAAATGATAAATGGTTACTAAAATCTTGACATTTATTTTGTTAAAACCTATCAACAAATCACAGTTCTATGTTTGATAAGACCTTAGTCATATTTGATAGGGAAATCCCTTATGATGTTCGAAGATCACAAAATAGTCAAAGGTTGCTAATGTGTTTATTAATTGAGCAGAAACATGTGAAAGATGCATAAACCATTATGGAGATAGTGTCTTAACATAACGGTCATGAGTTCTCTATCAATAGTGAACAAGGTATTGAGAATAGAGTGTCTACAAGCTAGAGATACCTTAGTAGAATGTGAACAAGCTTCGAACATGAAGTTCATTAAAGCTTGGAGGGAATTTAGATAGGTGAACAACAACGTAGAGACGCAATTGCTATTACATTTTGAAGGATCATTACGAATATCATCATGACAATTGATATTTTTGATATTTTTAGACTTTATGCTAAAGCTAAATATTATCAAATTCAGAATACGCTTCTGACTGTGTATTCAAACTCAAGCAGTGGAGTCTGGTTATGAAGTTTATTTAGATGCAAAATTGATGCAGAGCATATTAGTAATATGTTTTTGGATCGATTGGATAAGCAGAACTCTTAGCAAAAGTCGAGAAGATGCGTCTAGAATTTTCATATTCAGAGTCAATGATGTCAGAATGTACTCAGATTCGGTCGGTTGAAGCGAAACGGCCGTTTGGTCAATATACAACGCCAGGCAATGGATTTTAGTGACTCGAGATCGTTTAGATGATCTTTTGAATTATTTTAGTATTTCTAGGATTTAATTTTATTTTTAGTGGTAATTTTGTAATTTTACTGGTTTTGGCGTTAGTAGGTTAACACCCTATATAAGCTTGTTTTAAGGTTTTTGGATTACAAAATATTATCATCATTATTGAATTTTCAAAATTTCCTCTCTAAGTAAGGATTTGTTTGTTCTTTATCGCTGAACGCTGCGTCAAAAATGAAATATGTGTGTGTATGTAATATAGACACACACAAAATTAATGATCCGGTGTGGATTTTTTTTTTCTTAAAATAGATAAGCTGTCTTCCATAAATGAAAAAGTCTACTTATGAAAATCTTGATTCAGATTGTATGACTGAATCCATGGAGCTTCTAATTTTATTGCTCCAATTTTATCCCTTAACGGCTCCTCTTTTTCTTTATTCAACCTTGTCCAACGGGTTGATTGGAGATCTTCTGAAGATTATCCAATAGTAGATTGGAAGTGGAGATGTATAAAAGGAGACTACGGTGTATGGTAACGTTTATGTTCCTATGAACATATTTAAAATAAAAATTTTTTTTTGTGTTTCTGTTTCCGGCTACGATTTCTGAGAGCAAAAACGTGTTTGGTAGGCACAAAAAAAAATAATTTTTTCAGCCATCGCAGGCGACCAGCGGCAGCAATGGTCCCGGGTAGTGACTGTGTCGGTTGCAGCGACTGGCAGCGATGATGGCTAGCGGGTGGTGGCCGCGTTGGCGGCGGTGGGTGGTGGTTCCAAAAGTGTTATATAATCCAGAAGTAAGTTTTTTTTTTTGTTTCTTCAAAAGTGATCTTCAGAACAAAAATGTTCTTTGGAACACTTTTAGAACATTTTTTTTACCACATGCGTTTCTGTTCCGAAAGCGTTCCGGGAATATTTTCGAAATAGAAACACTTTCCCTGGAGTGTTACCATACGCAGGCTAAGGTGCTGAAGGTGTAAAGAGAGATGGAGAATCGAAAATTTCAAAGTTCAAAGATAGCTTCAATTCTTATACACTTATCCTCGTGATCTTCAAACTTGTACTTCTTGAGAGGTTTTGTAAAGAGTGGATATGTGAGGTAGTTTGATTCGTTGAAAAGCTTCAATCACTGTGCGCATGGCGATACTTTTACTTTAGATGCCAATTTATGGCCATAAGTTGATTTTTCTATTTCTAGAGGGAACTAAATTTTTTTACTTGCTCAAGTAAATCCAAAATTACTTATGGAATAAAAAAAAAATGCTCCAGAACTAGATAATTGAAGTTGCATAACCAAACAGCTTTCTGCTCCAAGAGTTGTATTATCAAACGGATTTCTACTCCAAAAATGTTGTCATGGGCGACTCTCTATATGCATGAAGAGTGAACGTAGGCTTACAATAAGCCTAACCACTATAACATCCATATGCAATTCTCTCTACACCTTAACTCCTTATTATCTTTTTTGATATATTGCATACAAGTGAATTTGATTATAGCATTGTCTTTCTTCAAGACTTTGATTTCACGTGATATTAAACTTGACTGTTTCAATTTCATCTTGATTTGTCAAGACTGGTAAAAATCACTTATTCACCCCATTTAGGTGATTGTGTTGCTCGTTATACAAATTTTTAATTTGTATTTCAAAATTTAAAATTCAGTGCTTAAATAAACGTTTAAGATTTCTTCTTCTAGAAGATTTATCTTATGTAGGACACCCGTTAATGAGATTCAAAAATGTAATTCACACTTTAAGTTTCATCCTTAGATAAGAGAGGGGATATCAAGGAGAGTATTGGGCTCTATCTTGCCAATATTGATATGTTTCTTTAAGAAAGAAACACTATACTTGATCCTGAAACTAATACGATTCTTTTCATTCCCTTTCTATTTTTTTAATTTTCAGTAAAATACTAACAAAATCAATCGCGATCTTCTATAATCAAGGCCTAGGGTTTATGATGATATGCACCACCACCACCACCACTCTCCAAATGGGCCACAGTGTGATGTCAGAGTTATGCCCCATAATACAAAATGCAGAGATTAATAGTCAAATTCTGATTCAAGGACCATCTATTTAAGCATACCCCCATGTTCAGAGTTTGCTCATATCTGCTAATCTCGTAGTCTTACTCTATCTTGTTGAAAAGCAATCGCGTTCACATGGAGTCCAACTTCAGCTCCGCACCAACCCAAGCTCATCCTGAGACCATGGACTTCCTCTCTCGATCATGGTGCAATTTCGCAGTCCAAGCTTTTCAACCTCCATTGCACGATCCTCATCACCAGTCGATCGTCCTCCTCGATCCCCCGATCGACAAACTCGAGAAAGAAATGAGTTCTCCCAACAATTTCCTGGTGAGTTAAGTAGAGTGGCTTAACTTTGCTGGGGAGATGGCGTTGTTACGTGTAGGTCTTATTTTGGTGAGAGGAGATATGATGTTAAGGTGTATAATTTGCAGAGGATGGACAATAGCGCGACCATGGATGATGCAGGTTTCGCGTCTTTACCTCCATGGAAATCGAATGACGTCAAGGTACTCATGCATAACATTTGCTTAGTCATAAATATCTTATTAATAGTACAAATGATAAGCCCTTGTTTCTTACTCTATTCCCCAGTCATGGATATGGATGCAACAGGCCATGCACCCAGAACTAAATTATAACAGCTGTTTCAGGAAAAAATGGGTAAGTGAGACATTTCCAGAATTATAGCAACGTAAAGTTTTTTATGCTTGAATTTTCAAATGAATGATGCATTATTCTTTTTCGTGATATTAATCTGACCTTTCATGTTGGATTTCATTCTCCTCTCGCGCAGGCTCCCTGGAAGATGATGTCATTCAAGATCATCTCAATCAAGAAGTGGCTGAAAGAGATGAGACTGAGGAGGAAGGAAGATGAGAGGCTGCAGAGAACCGAGGTCCACGCGATGATGTCCGTGGCGGGCGTAGCGGCCGCCCTAGCTGCCGTCACCGCCGAGAGCTCGAGAGGCGGCGAGCCTCTGTCCTCAAGCTCGGAGAAGGGAGCGGCGGTGGCGTCCGCAGCGGCCCTCGTGGCGGCACAGTGCGCCCAAATGGCGGAGGCGATGGGAGCGAAGAGGGAGCAGCTCAGCAATGTGATGAAATCAGCCATGAGCAGCACCAGTGCTGGCGACATCTTGACACTCACTGCCGCAGCTACTACCTGTAAGGAGCACTCTTTTTCAATTCAATTTCTATTTAATGAACCTCGCTTTGGCTTATTTAATGCTACGTCAATTTTGGTTCATCAACCGGAAACTCTAAGTTTATTTTGTAGGTCCGATCGATAAACACGAATAAACTAAACTAACCTACCTACTAAAGTTTAGACACGCTCACAAGCAAAAATTATAGACCAAAAAACTCTCTTTAATCATTCTGAAGAATGCTGATCAGTAATTAGTTGGCAAAATAACACAAATAGTCTCTAAACTTTGACAAAATTTGCAATCTGGTCCATGAACTTTTAATTTGTTTAATTTATAGTCCATGAACTTTGACAGAATGTGCAATTTGATTCTTAAACTTTTGACCTGTTTAATTCATTCTTTAAAATTTTAGTAAATGTTCAATTTAGTCTTTGGACTATATAAAAATGTTCAACGTTATCTTTGATCTTAAATTAACAAAAGGACTATATTAAACGTTTTCTTATAATTCAGGGACTAAATTGAATATTTACTAAAAGTTCATGGACTGAATTAAACAAGTTAAAAATTTAGGGATCAAATTGCACATTCTGCCAAAGTTCAAGGACTAAGTTGAATAAATTAAAAGTTCGGGGACCAGATTGCACATTTTGCCAAAGTTCAGGAACCATTTATGTAAATATCCCTAATTGGTTTACATGAGAGATAAAGCTATATTTATAACTACAAAACCCGAAAAACGAGGTTAGCCGTGGTCGCGCGGTGCCTGCTTTGTTATCCATATGAGGTTTATCCCCAGACCCAAAGTCGTTCCATGATCATGTTTAGAGTCCCTCGTAGTTCCGTATCCATGGTTGCTGAGGAGCGTCGGAACGACGAGATGTCAGCAACAAGGCATGCACCCCTTGATCTTCACCCGAGTTGGAAGCTTAACACTTTCCGGGTGACATTCTGTCTATCTTATAAGTTATAAGCAGTAAGAAAAGAATAAAATCAATTCCATCAGCCAACATCGTTCCTCTTTTCCTATTGAGCTGAGCGAATTGCACATGATTACTACGTAATCTTCTCAA
The DNA here is from genome assembly GCA_028455895.1 of Rhodomyrtus tomentosa. Taxonomy (NCBI): domain Eukaryota; kingdom Viridiplantae; phylum Streptophyta; class Magnoliopsida; order Myrtales; family Myrtaceae; genus Rhodomyrtus; species Rhodomyrtus tomentosa. Next base: position 44,088,812 of record JAPCWY010000004.1, read on the forward strand.
TTCACTCGATCTGCCATGTGCTTGCTGCTTGATGAATGTTCTCTTCAGCGTTAAGAGGAGCTGCTACCCTCAAGGCAAGGTCCGGCTGCAGGAACAGATTAAACGGGACTTCACCAGTTCTCCCAATCGACCAGAACCAGAACGACTTCGACTTCGACTTCGACAGATGTCGTTCCATCTTGGCCAAAGGTGCTGAGCTCAGCATCGAAGACCCAGACGGTTCGTGAAATTTGGGATCCTAATGCATGGCAACTACCACTAATCGTGCCATAATCCTCGTCTTATTTGCTAATTGCTGACGTATTATGTTTCTCTAAACCTTATAATTCTTTACTTCATGGATCGATTCGGACAGGGAGGTACGTGGCGAGAACAGTTTCTTTGTTCCTGAACAACGAAGCCAAGGTGTGTGTCTACTCCCTTTTGACGATTGTAATTTATGATACATAAGAGAACAGTTTGTGAATTTTAATGGCAGCCTAGAAAGGATGTCTGGCTAGAAAGTGTACCATGCAGCGCGCACTTCAATTCAGTCCTAAACTTTAGAATTTGGCCAATGTAGTCCTATGCGGAACTATTTATATTTTAATTGATGGACGATGAAACTTTTTAAATTGTATATCAAGCAACATGGATGTGCGGGTTGTCGAGCGAATCAACTCATGGCTCCTTCTTACTTTTCAGGTGATTCTCCAACTCAGGAAGCCCAATTTGTTGAAAAGCAAACAGGAAAGTATGTTCTCTATTCCGCATCTTGGTCTCTATCTCATCGCCCAAATTCCCCTTTTCTGCAAACTTTTATGTGACAATGGATCGAATTATCTGTCCTCGTTATCATTAAATCAGTTAAACAAATATGCTTTTTGTAAATAGGCATTGTATTGGATTTGCATGCTGAGTTATATAAGGATGGAGAGACCGAGGAGACCGAGACATGCTACCTCATCGTACTGACGACGAGCCGCGGGACGATCAAGCTGGACATGGTGAACGATCATCGATGGTACAAGTTATGGACGGCCACCATCAATCATTTACTAATGTTGTCTACTTCATTTTCCAACTATGAGCTTCAGTTTTATAGGAAATAAAATCCTAATGTTTTGTATAGATGGATGACTACATCGTTTATGTATATTAATACGATTTTTGTCAAGTGCGTAATTTGTTTATGCCATGGTCCTGGCTTAAAAGAACCATTAAGATGGGTGTGCTAGGACCGTGTCCCCAAGTCTTGAATTTTCGCTTACTAACATTCTCAAAAGGTTTCCAATTGTAGCCCTTAATTTCAAGATTAAGATTATATTGTGGCATTGCCAAACAAAGGCCAACCTTAAACAACCATATCAGCATGTAACTGAAGTTTGACTCTGCAGTATCGGGAATTTGAAAAGACCAAGTGTGCACATCCTTCCTCCGATATCAATTTGAAAGGAAAAAAATTATCAAAAAAATCTTAAATCTATTAAAATTGTACTAGTTCAATCCTAAACTTTTTGCATTTACGCCAAGTTTGACTAGCCGACGGTGACGAGACAATTTTAATTAATATTTTATTATTTTTTCAATTTTTATTTACTATTTTTAAATAATTTTTCTTGTTTTTTCCTTTTTTCCTTTTTCTTTTTTGCTTCTCCTTCTTCCTCCTTGCCTCTGGCCAAGCTAGGGCCGACGTGGCTTGTCATTGTTGGGCAAGGCCAAACTCGCCCAGCCATGGCGAGCCTCAGCCGGCCTCGCCGCTTGAGGAAGGAGGGAAAAAAACAAAAAGAAAAGGACAAAAATAAATAAAATACTATAATACTATTAGAAATTGCCATATCAACGCCGACAAACCAAAATTAGCTAGATTGACTGAATTGACACAAATACAAAAGTTTTGAGACTCGATCGGCAAAAAAAAATATATTTAAGGCCGAATCAACACAATAACAATGAATTTAAGAATTTTTCGGTAAAATTTTCCTCAATTTAAATTCTGAGTGCACAACCATTCACTCCAAAAGTTGAAATTTTTAGCGTACGGTGCGGCACATACCGTACATCTTGGTAACGCAATCAGGATGTGAGAGGAAGAGCAGACGGTCTAAGGCATTCAAGGGAAAGGGATGAGTCTACAAATTGCCTAAAATACCAACAAAAACCAATTTGCAGATTGAGAGGGCTTGAGGACCAATTAGTTTCAGAGGACTGTGCCTTCCATACTTCTTCCTGAAAGAGATCTTCAATTATACCACTAAACATCAAAAGGAGTCCGCATATCGCAAGGGCGCGAGAACCGATAGACTAATCCCAATTCCACAGTTTTCAATATTTGAAAAGGCAAACAAATGCTAAAAGTAAAGAATTTGCCAAAGTTCATAACCTAGGAATTGCTAGCGCATTCTAATGGGTGTTTACATGCTAAATAAACAGATGAAATTCTTGAGCAAAGTCAAAATGGGATGTGAAAAACAAAAAGAGACTAGCAGAGAACTTGAATGACAAATGCATGATCACATATCTCATTGAGCTGTCAAAGCGTAGACAACCACTGATGCTTGGAGGTCGCGATCCACCTTGAAGTGAGCATGGAAAAATCTCTTGACCTGCCATCGTTGATAGCTCGTGTAATCAGGACGAAGCAAGAACCAAAAGAAACTGCACGGGAACTAAGTCAGCGGGTGCTGAAGTTGGAGTTAATACTCACCTCTTTGAAAGAGTGCAACAGCAAAAATCCCCTCAATGCTCTTTCTTCTGATTCGAACAACACTATGTGACTCGGTAGCAACCAATCATTTGTGAGCTCTTCGGTGAACCCCACAGGATCCATCATAAAACGGTCTGACTCATCTGGAACACCCCTCTCTTCACTGTCGAGCAAAATCAAACGCCAATCCACGACTTAGACATTAGCCAGATAGATCGGTTTTATACAGGAAACAATCAAAGATTACCTTGGGGAGCAGTCCAAGAAACGCATGGGCAGGTTGCGATGAAGGGTTGAATAGTAAGGTGTGGCATGGCAGGGCATAAGGAAAAGGACACTCTTCACTCTATCTTTTGCAGCTTCTCTTGAAAGAAATTTCATCACATCCTCAGATCCTCTCTGTCCAGCAAGCCAAAGAACTCAGAAGTTCAACAAATAAGTTCCAACATACATGTATCGATAAAGAAACCAAAAAAACACTAGTTAACAGAGTCAATCCAGAATTCCAATTTATTAAGGTAAAAGGATAAAGAAAAAGTCAAATGAAATCAGAAGCATCCCAGTTCTTTAATCAAAGGCAGAAAAAAATCTGGAATACCTGATGAACTAAGCTCATGTATAAGGCCATAGGGACGTTAGTTGCAAGCAAGAAGCAGATGGCCCATCGCATTCTTGAGGGGTATTTACTATGATGTTTCAAAGCTTCTGCTGTCTTGCCATTAGAACTGTGGCGTCTTGATATTGAAGCTAGAGAAAATCCCGAAAACATCAAGGCTATGGGAAGCGCAGGTAGAACAAATCTGGGTCCACATTTCTGGTTACAAAGGAGAATAAGCAGGAAATAAAGAAGGAATTGAAATAGCAAAAAAGCAAATACAAAGGGATCGCCTGTACCTGAATTCTTTGTGACCAAGTACACTATAGAGTACTAAAACCCAGGCAATAAGCCCAGAAAGCCACCAATTTCTAGACATGATAACTCCGGCTAAGGAGAATGGCAAAAACGTAAATAGCATCACTGTGAATCCCTGAGTAAAGTACCAATGCCACTTGTGTGTTCCATAGTAGTCGCCACCGGAAGAAATAAAATTGAAAATGAAAAAATTCAGAGGTACTAAAACCCATGAGCCATACACTAGCCGATCGAGTAAAGTTGCCAGTCCAAGCACCAGCGCCCTATACAGTATGTTAGGAAAGCATAAATCAATCACGCAAAATGCATCCACAGTTGCATGCCATCAAATAGCCACATGTACCAAAAAGGATAGATGCACAATTACCCACCAAACAGGAAGAACCTCCAAAAAAATGAATCTAATTCTATCGCGGGCCAAAGAAAGCTCTAGAAGGCCAATGTACATCCATATAATGGCACTTGTTGGTCGAATTACACAGGCAAATGCTGCCACTACCAAGCCCCATATCCTTGTTGATGAGGCATCGCTTCTGGATGAAACTCTCAAACATGGCCAGTAATACAGCCCCATGATTGTAAGGACAGTTTCCAAACTATTTGATAATGTCCGTGTAATGCAGAAGAACATAAACCAGTTTGTCAGCTCAGAAAATAACTGACAGAAAGTTAAGGTCAATATTGTTGAACTTCAAGCTGAAAAATCCAAAAATCAACAATTTGGTACAAAGTCAAGGATACCGCCCATCTAGCGACACAATTGCCAAAAAGAAGGCGAGAAAGTTTATATAAGTAGAGATCACCAACTGCAGAAAATGTTGACTGGAGCAACCTTGGAGCCCTGATCTGCAAAGCAAAAGAAGCACCTTCACATATAGTAGATTACAGCAATTATTTTCATCAGCTTTGTAATTCATCAGACTTATAATGTCAAAAGTTCTAGTTTCCAGTATTTACCATGAACCAAGGTTTATCAAGACCAAGTAGTGCGAGAACTTTGTAAAGAACAGCAAATATCATTGGATGCAGATAACTTCGTATACCCTTTCTCCATTCCCATGTTAAGTGTCCATAGCTGGCAATTTAGATATCAAATGTTCAATATCCATCCTCAGTAACAACTTTCTAGCAACAAAATGTATGTATAAAAGATGCAGCTATAGAATTAATGGGGGCTACCTTACCCAAATGCAATATGGTGTGCGACTTCCAGAGCTTGGCAGTGCTCATCTGGGTTAAAATATGTCTGTACAAGTAAAGAATTCAAAACTCGCACAGCCAAGCAAAGCAAAAAAACTCTCTTTTCTGATAAGAATAGACATGATTCTTCTAGTTTTTCTTCAGTGCGGTCTTTCAAACCACCCTGCAATGTTTGTCCACCACCAGCAGTAGCAGAAACATGATGTCGCTGCCACATGGTCGCTGCCAATGCATAGATAGTGATCATATGGCACGTAGGTTAGCAAGACTAAATAAGGGAATGATGATCAGAGTTCAGCCAGACATAGTGACGAACGAAAAATAAACAAAATGAAAGCCCATCCACCATTCGCAGTCACAGCAAAAATATCCATGCTTTGGCCAAAACTACCATTATATCTCTCTTGGCTGGGAAACGAATCACCTTCCACGACAGTTTCAAATCGATAGCCCATAAAAGAATATTATATATGCACATTATCGGCATCAGTAAAATCATATCGTCTGACCCTCACCATGCTAAAAACTACTTGGTTTCTTTTCAGATGAAAGTTGGAAGGCAATCCCACACATCAGCACAACATAATTCGTCTTATATAGATATGACAGAAATACCTTCAAGAGCATCCACAGTTGGTTCTCTCCTGCAGTGAACTCAAACTATGATCAGTACCCATTCAAGCATGACTTTTGCTTTCCTTCTCTCTTAACCCAGCTGAGATATGACCCAATTCAAATTGCAGATAGTTTCAAAAGATGAACTTTAACACGCAATGCGGATGGCAGAGTGGGAGATCCCCCAGATCACGAAATGGGCGCGCTCAAGCGGGCGTCTTTAGAGGAAGGGAAGAGGGCAAATAGGGAAAGAGAAATTAACTGCGACGGCGACCTCAAATTGAGCTAATGGCAGCTTCACGAGGGGGAACAGAGAGTGTGAACGAAAGTGAGGGGTGGGTGTAAGTGTCTTCAATCGGAGTCACACGAGCAGAATCACCGACAACCTAGCTATAATCACCGACAGCCTAAGCATGTAGCACCCGATCGCAGCTACTTCGCGGAGGAATATGCAATCCCCAAAACTTCACTCGCACAACAGATGCTCGAAGCTCCAATTAAGCCAACAAATGCTCGAGCACCGACTCTGATTTCACGCGTGATTAGCAAGCGCACCAGCGAGTCTGAGAGAGAGAGAGAGGGGTGGGGGGCGAGAGAGAATGAGAGAGGCTAGGACGGGCTTTGCATGTTTTGGTGATCTATATTAATCTTCCACGGCAACAATCTCCCTCCAGATATTATAATTGGCCCAACTCCATGAAGAATCACCAACTTTAGCTTTAATTCCAAATATGATTCGAACTTTATTTTGTATAAAAAAACGTCACCAACTCTCAATTCTAACCCAAATGTAGCCCCCGTTAACACTGCACTCACACTCACCGTTAGCCATCTGACCTGGCATTTCCACGTCAGCAATTTATACACCTCAAAAAGTCCACGTGAATTTAAAGGCAACACTCCGTGTTTGCAGGGTCATCTTCTCAAGCCCGATCAATTTATGGAATTGGGGAAGTTCTGCTGGGATTTTTCTTGCCCTCGCATTTCGCTCATTCTTAGCCCCTAACCGACTCATCGAGGGCCCCCACGAGCTTCGTCAACCTCCCGCCGTGCCTGGGAGGCTCCGATCACTTGTGGTTGGCGCGGCCGAGTGCCCTTGCCCTGTTTCTCACAACTTGGGCTCGTCAAACGGATTCGTTCACTCTTCGTGGTCGGTTCCGCTCGAAGTTTTGACCTTGAAGGATCTGTGCTTGCTCAAGGGTCGAAGCGGACCGGGCATCAATGGACTTAGAAAAGTGCTCTTCTTCTTCGTGAGGATCCTTTTTTTTTTTTTTGGCCAATTCTTAACGAATTGAATTGAATGATTCTCCTTAATGTTTTAGGAATGGCCGGCGGTTTTCTTTTTTTCCACTTGACGTCCTCGTCAATGCCACCGTGAGTCTTGAGCAGGCACTAGTGGATCTTCTCTTGAAGCTACTACAGACCAAGGGCTTGAAAATGATCATGCTGTCAAAGTGGAACTTGCTTGATGACCTTGTGCGGAAACGGCAAAGGACACTATCTCGTCGGTTTTAGGCCTAATTTGCTCTGCTTTTGTAGTTTTGATTATGGTCGTGCTCCCTGGTCTTTTAGTAAATGTTGGTGATTCTATCTCATCGATGGTCTTTAGTGAGTCCTAGTTTAAGCATTATGACTCTACTCTACAGTCATCAATTGATGTCATAGATGGATTATCTTTAGTCTGTCATGAGCCCTATAGTATGCGGGTTATTTCCCTGATTTGTATTATTTGTTTGCTGCAAGTCTTGTTATGTTTCACCATGAAGCTTTATTTCTGATGCGGGTCATTTGCATCTTGAGTGGACTGCAGTGTTCTATCTTATTTGGGATTTCGTTTCGGTAATTCTTCTATTGTTTATGACAAACCTAAAGGCTTGTTTCTCCTTTGGGAATTCTACGTATCATCATCATACTTAACTTATTTGTTGTCATGGCAAGTTTGTCAATTTTTTTTGTCAGTGAAACACGTATTCTTTGAGTTATTTTGCCGTTTTGTCATTTGATTTTAACCACGCCAGAAGCAGTTTCCCAGCGGCAAGAGTTTTTTGAATATGAGCACCTTTTTCCTTGTGATCTTCATTGCTAAATGAAACATGACAACTCCATAAAGTTGATCCAGTAGCTGCTTGCTTCTTATTCTCATCGCCACCTGTGGCTAGACGTGGCCGGTTCCGGTTCGGTTCTGGGTCCGGTTTCGAATTTTTATTTTTTATTTTTAAAATAATAAAATAAATAAATAAATTATTAATTATAAATTATAATCATTAATCAAATTGTACATTGTAATAAAATTTGGGGAAAAAAAAGAGAAGGAGTGGGCTTAAACTTAATGAATTATCATTAAGTGTCTATATATCTTCTTGAGGATAGAATAATCAAAGCCCATATAGTTTTATTACATTCGGTAACTCCAACTTACCTCATCGTCAATCGTCTCTCCTCGTTGTTGTGGTGGCGATAGTATCTCCACAGTTATCACTGAAGAATTCGTGTTCTCGATCTAGCTCTTGTCGTCAAAATTTAGCCTTTGTCCAATCATCAACACAAGCTTGAATCTTCACACTTTTCAGATTAAATTTTGAACGACGGGGGCCCAAAATTAATCTTACAGCGCTAAATATTTGTTCAATTGCCACTGTTGAAGAAGGGGTCGCTAATATTTGTTTCACAATGAGGGAAAGAACTTGAAATTAAGTTGAATGGTTCTTTCAACACTCAAGAATCTTGAAATTTGCACTGTGTTCGAAATCACTAAACTCAAAAGCAATTGTTAAATAATTTTCTAATTCAGTAATACTACATGATGTCCCTTTATGTTTTTTTTGCCTACTTATGAGCATTTTATACCCTCTACTTAGTGAAATACCTGCATTGCTTTGTGATACACTATGTTGAGCAGATCAACATCCACTATCACCTAAACCATATTTATTAGAAAATTCATTATATAATGCTACTATAGCTTGTTTAACCCCTGCGTGTATAATTGAAATATTTATTACTTCATTCAAATGTAAACAATCATAATAATAAGCATTCATATAATCTAATAAACTATCTAATTTAGTACGTGGATCGAAAATAATACTAACTAAATAGACAATATGAATGTTTAAATAATAATGAAACCATTTTTCTCGCATTACTAAAATACTCAAAGCTAATTCAGTATCATTTTCATATTCATTAAAAATACTAGCAATATTAACACACTCTATTAAAAATAAATACGTAGTGGGATAATAAATACCAGATAAAGTATTAGTAGCATCATTAAAAACTTTCAAAAAATTTAAATTTTTTTTGCAAACGTCCCAATGTTGCGGGAGCAAAGCAATATCGAGAACAGTATTTGAAATAAATAAACATAATAAATCTTTGTAATCAAAAGTTTGTAGAAGCATCTCGTAGATAGAATTCCAACGAGTCAAAATATCTTTTGGAAACCTTTTTGCCTTCTCCCATTTTGTTTACAAAATTTTCCCCACTCTTTCATAAGATGAGGACAGCTCCATAAAAATCTGATTGCACTATTAATTGGATTGAGATAAGTTACAAGAGATCAAAAATCATATTGTACACATAAATTCAAAACATGGCAAGCACATTTAATGTGAAAAAATTATCCGCTAAAAGAGGGTTTACAAATTTTTTTTAACTCGGGAATGGAAGCAGTATTTGCGGCGGCATTATCAAAACCAATTGAAAAAACTTTATTAATCAAATCATATTCTTCTAAAACTTTCCTAATTAGTCTATAAATATTATGGGTCGAACGTCTTTCAAGAAAAACTCGAAATGCAAGAAGTTTTTTTTTTAATAACCCAATCATCACCTATCCAATGGCATGTGACATCCATATAAGAATTAATATTCTTAGCATCGCTCCAAATATCACTACCTATATGTACACGTCTATTGAATTCTCCAAAAAAACTTATCAATTCATTTTTTTTATTTTTTATAAGTTTGTTTAAGTTCGACTCTAAAAGTAGTTTTCTGAACAGATGGTGCTTGCGGAGCCAGCGCAGTGTTTACCAAATATCTAAAATTAAAATTTTCACCAGTATTGAACGGAGCATGCTCATTGGTAACATATTCAGCTAATGTTTGTTTATAAAGTGCATTAGTAAAACAGAATAAAGGATGATGGTTAAGATTGACGAACCCGAAAATTTGTTGTTGACAAGTGTCAATCTCTGCTTGCGTTGGATGTTTTTTCGTCAGATGCCGACGAAATGTTCCATAACCATCTCCTTTACCAAGTTTGCATATTTGTGGACAATATTTACAGCTTATATCAAACTTACCTTCATTTTCATTCTATACTTTGTTGAAGTGTAGCCATAAGTCGGATTCTCAGCTCTTCCATTCCGGCTCTTTCGCTATTGATGTTTCTTCGACACCAGTAGGAGGATAAATACTTTCTTACATTGGGGCGTGCTCGACGTTGGGATGGGGAACATCGTCGTCTTTCCAACATGCATATTCACGAGCAGGATAATCGGATTCTCTCATCGGGCTCTTTCTAGTATTTCTGCTTCCACTTGCCATTTTTTGAGAGAATTGATCAAAAATTTGATTCAAAGAATTAAGACGGAATTGAGAGAGAATAATGGATTGCGAGAATTTGACAGAATTTGAGAGATTGAGACTTCAGAATTGAGAGTATTGGAGAGAATTGAGAGAAATTATGAGAAAAATGAAGAGGGATTGATAGGTTTTTATATAATTTTTTTTATATATAAGAAATTTGTAACGGCCATTTGGCCATTGGGCCCGTTGGGGAAGAGCCCAACGACTCTTCCCCCAAACAGCCATCACCCCCTGCTAGGCAGGGCCTTGGGAAAAGGGTGGGGGCCTCATGGTCCCCGACCCTTTTTATCTTTTTTTTTGTTCGGAATCGGCCTGAAATCGCCGGTTCAGGTCCGGTTCCGAAAATTTAAGAATCGGAACTGGCCCTTGAAGGCCGGTTCTGGTTCGGAACTGTGAGTTCGGTTTCGAGCCGATCAACGGGCTGGCTGTTTCGAATGGCCATGTCTACCCGTGGCATTGTCGAGATAAGATGCCAGCCAGTCTACAAAATCCAAAATACCAGGCAAAAGGTAACGAAAGGAAGGATTTTCACAAAGGTCTCCAAGCCGTCGAAATAAATAACAAGTATACACCTAAATCAGAAAGCGGATACATAGCGATTTGTAGGTATTGTGGCTATTGGCTTTACTTTCCTTAAAAAGCATAAGAACATCATCCACCCTGTTCTCAATATATATATATATATATACAGCCCTGTTAATAACAGAAAGAAAAGCAACATCCATGCTTAATAGAACTGCAAAATCCAAGTGCGGCCTCTTTTTCATCAAGTCTCCAAATCAACCAAAATATCATGCATGGCCAAAACATCCCAAATAAAAAACTACATCGCCAAAGCCACAAACAAATAATCCACTTACAGACGACATAAAACTAGGACTTTTTAGTCTTACAACTCAATGTGTAATAATAGGCTTTGCACGATCTTTGGTCCATGATTTCACATTCAACCATCAATGCCAGATTCTTGAGTGTATGGAGATTCTGATACATCCATGGACGAGTGGCCTGGTGAAACTTCAACAATATTCCTAGCTTTTGTTTGCCTATTGCAAATGGGTGGACCTCCAATGTCAATAACTCTATCACTACCGGGCATCTGCAATAAAAAAGTGAACATATGAGCTCGCTTTTCTTTTCCATATACATCAATAATTTTGACAGAGATTACCCTTAAGTAGGAATTTCCAGTAGCTTCAGATATGAAAAGTCCATATCCACGTCGTGCCTAAAGAAAAAACATAAAAATTAGCCACATCATACACATGGTATGGAAATAAAGTTACGTACGCAAAAAATGCTAGCCTGTGCTCTTTCCCTTCTGATGATGGCAGAGTCCCCATTAGATGGTCCACCAGCCAGTGAACCAGCCTGTGCACCAGTAGCCTCATCAACTTTCTTTGGTCTTCCTCTTTTTGCCTATATGAAACAAAAAAGAATCAGAAGAAAGAACAATGTTATCCATCATCATAACCCAACGAAAAATCTTTTTAACAATCGCATGATGTCAAAAAAGACATACTTTGGGTGGCCTAGATGCTGTAGCATTTTTGCAAGTGTTCTTGTTATGCCCATATTGAAGGCAATTTGAACATCGCATTTGAACTCCAACTTTCGTCAGTTTCTTGCCGTTACAACTTCGCTCATCCTTATTCTTAATTTTGTTTTTCTTCTCTCTCCCCCTTTTCCTTCTGTGAGGTGGGGGTTTGATTGACTCGCTAACAACTTTGGGCCACATTTTTTCCCCATTCATAACTGAGAAGGGAAATTGGTAACATTTCTCGTAAGCGTCTTTCTTAAAGCAATCATCAACACAATCATTGATGTCTAACTTCGTGAAAGCAATGCAACATATTGCATGTTTACATGGAATTCCAAAAATATCTCATTCCCTACAAGCACATGTTCTCTTAGCCAAGTCAACTACCAGTCTATCGCCATCCCCTTCTACCGCAAATTTATTATCCAAAGACGCTCTAGCAATGCAATTTCTGGACTCCAACTGTCTTCTCCAACTTCATTCGAATCCTTGGGCAAATTGGATCTGTTCGGCAAACCATTAACTGACTTCTCTCTGTCATACTCTCCATTAACATGGCTCGTACCTCTTCAAGCATCTCAAGAATGGGTTTTGCTCTCGGTATGCATATATAACTATTAAAAGTCTCGCTTAAATTATTTTCAACTGCATCACACTTGGTACCTATCTTAATGAAAGCCCTACAGAAACGTCCAGGGCCTTGCTTAATAAAGTCTTCATAACCTCTAGGGCACTCCATTTTCAAATCTGCCATTGTCAGGTCAAAATTTACTTCAAAGGTACACATCACAACCCTCCAGAAGAGACTCTTCAAAGCATCCCCTTTGTGTATTTTTTTTCCAATTAGCATATATATGTCTTGCACAGTTTCGATGCTTTGCTTCTGGAGATAGCCATGCAATTGCATTCAACGGTCCTTGCAAACATAATCAACCAATGAAAGCCAAAAATGTCACAACAATGATTGCAGCGGCGTAGTTGCAATCGGCTAACAAAGATAAATGTTTACCTTTTGTTGATCACCGCTGACACCTAAATTTTGACTTTTTAGAAAATTCATTCATTTCACAAAATGAGAGTTAACCATAATTCTCGCAAAAAAAATTTCTCATGCATTACACATTTTATTTTGCATTGGCAGTCAGTCGAAGGCGAGTCAATTGAGTTTGACTTAATGAGCAGTGGAACTGAAATCAATTTAGGAATTTTTTATCATGAAAGGGGGAATTGCCGAAATTTAATGAACAAGCTCAATTTAAATTCATTTCAGTCGATTTTAATTTTCTTAAGAGAAAATCTTTTAATTAATTACCTGTTTGATTAATTAAAGCCCGTTTAAGCCTTAAATTCGCACAAATAAGCCCATTAACAGTGAAATTTTCGGCCAAGCCCTATATCCCTCCATGGTGGCCGAATTTTTAGATATCCTAGCCTAATAAAATTCCTCAAAAATCAGAATTTCTAATCTTATGGTCGATATCTTGTCAAAAATCTCAACGGCCAGGATTAAATCTTATAGCATTACCCTAGTATTCTCTCTCTCTCTCTCTATATATATATATATATATATATATATATACTTCTCTATGCTTAGGGAAAAAGTGGGATAGAATTGTCTGACAGGAATATGCACATTCTCTCTCCCTCTCTCGCTCATCCCGACTCTCTCTCTCTCACGCTACCCTCCTCCGCCGACTCCCCCTCTCTCGCTCTCTCTTTCCTGCCGCCTGCTGTCTCTGTGCCATCGCTGTTCCTCCTATTGCTGCCGTGCAGTCACTGCTCCTACCGTGCGCCGCTGCCGCTGCTCCTGCACCTCCGTTTTTGCTCAACTGCCGTTCCTACCCTCTAGTGCCGTTATTCTCGCTCGACGCTTGGCCGCCTTCCCCACTTCTGCTGCCATGTCGCCATCTAGCCGCCATCACCGTTTCCTCATCAACACCGTAGTTTCGTGCTGCCACCGTCGCCCTTTCGCCGTCGCCATCCTTGGCTGTCCATCTGCTCTTGCTGAAGTTGCTGACCGACGGGTTTTCTCGCTCTAAATCAGCCTCATTTTCATCCCGTGGACTAAGATAACGTCAAACACATTATGAGTCAATCTAAGCATGTTTGTTTTGGATGATTTAATGTTGCTTTTTCTATGGTTTGTCCGCTCTCCTCGCATGATTCGCATGTTGTTTTCGTCAAAGATGCCACGTTATGATGCCTTAAGAATCGTTGAATGTTCTAACGTCGTTCTGCATGATGCCGACATTAAGCGAACTGCGAATCCTTTTGGAAATTCAAGATAATGACTTTTTGATCAAAACTGTTGGAACATAATTTTCGTAAGGAAAATCTCGGATTTAGTCAGCCTGACCTATCACCGTTTAGGTCTAATTTGCTATCTCTAAAAAGCCATTTTTAAAAGAAAGAACCGGATAGAGGAATTTTTAGAAAAATTTGAAAAGACGATAGTCGGGACATTGGAGGTGGCGATTTTGTTTGAATATTCGTTGGCAGATTGCTATTTTGATGATTGATTGACTTTTGCCATATCTAGAAGATTTCTAAAAAAATTAGTAAGATATGTTTTCCTATAAATCATGTTTGATTGATTTTTTTAGGAAGATAAGGTTTCCCAAAAACCTTATCTCATCAATTAAGCAAATAAAGTCAAGACAATAAAAATCATAAAAAGAATCCACCATGGCCGAATTTTTTTTTAAAGTAAAGGGCAAGGATTACATTCATACATATCTTTAGCATATCCTACATATATCTTTAGCATATTTCATATTTCATGCATATCTTTAATATATTACATGCTCATCTTTAGTATATCCTATGTACATCTCATATCTTTAGCATATCCATAACATATTTTCAAGTATCATCCATTGCATTGTGTATTTTCAAAATATCCATGCATATCTCTTAGGTCATTTTTTTATTATTGCCAAAAAAAAAATCTGCTCGTTGTCTCACCATAATATTCGAAAATTGCATGCATGTGTCACTCATAATTTTCGAAAATTACCTGTATCACATTATCATTCGTGTGCCTTATTGTCGCATGTCTATGTTGCACGTCCATGCTTTAATTGATTGAATGTACCTAATTGGACTAAAAGATAAAAGGATGGATTCATCAAGCCTAACTAAAAGTTCTAGAGTGTCTAATCATCGAGTCAAAGTTAAGATGAACATGGCCAAGGAAAACAATTTTGAAACTATCCTTAAGATAAAGAAAAGGCGACGGCCGATCAAGACTATCCCAAAGAATTCGCCGGCCAAGAAGACGGATGCTCTAAAGAGAGAACAAGCGACTATGAATGGTGTCATGCTGCGGGCCTAGAGAATGAAGGCATTAGCGACAACTTCGATTTTCTTTGATTAGTTTCCGACTAGGTTTAGGCTTGACTTAGGATTTTTCTCAGATTCTTCCGCATCCATGTAAGACATAATTTGAAATGAAGAAGGGTTTAATTGCCGTTTGTTCACATCATATAATGCATGATTGCATAACACATTTCCCATGTAATTCATGCATCATCATCATTTTTTTTTGAAAATTATATAGGCTCATTCATCATTCTTTTTTAAAACCATGCATTGCATACCAAATTTTGCTATGTTGCACATTCATTAGTATATCATGTTAATTCAAATTCTTGGTCTTGCATGTTGGGTAAACAGCATGTCATTCGTCTGTTTTAAATTTGATGAACTTACTTTTCCACTAGGACAATTCGACCTTGAATTTACATGCTTTGCATATCCTCGTAGGTCATTCCTGTCATTTAGATAGCTTCATGTCATTGTATCCTTGTCTTTCATGCATTCAACTAAAAAGCGAAAATCCCAAAAAAAAAAAAAGAGAAACACTTCTTTTAAGCTTCAAATTGATTTAATCCGAGTCGTCGATTTAGGACATCTCACATGGAAATATGGTACTGAAAGGGCATTAGTCTTAATTAACTAGTGTAATCAAATTCCTGAATCTACCATCTTTGGTTCGTAGAAGTAAAATGGTTCTCCCGCTGTTTTACTTAGGTTTCTAATCAACCTACCAAAAAGGATTAGTAACGACTCCAAATTCTAAATCATTTCCTAATTAATTTAAGTTGCGATTTGGTAGGGTTTGGAGGAGTCTGTATTAGATTAGTTATTAAAATTAGCCTGATAATCCATTAGCCTAAGAAATCCTTGATTTTTTTTAAGTCGCGACAATCACTAATAAAGGTCCAACCCTCGCCTATGCCTACACTCAAGTCATTGAATAATATAGTGAGAAACCAAGTCCATGATGCCTCAGACTCAACTTTCACAACTGCCCAAGCTATTGGAAACATTTGATTGCTTCCATCTCGTCCAACAGCACAAAGCAACATACCTTTTAATCCAGTCTTATGGAAGCATCCATCCAAACCGATAACACGCCCACAACCTGCAAAAAAACCCCTTTTCAACTCATCAAAGCCCACATAAAACCTCTCAAATACATTGGTTGATGGGTTGACTTCAATCTCAAATGTTACATTCTTGCTAACTCTTTTGAGCTCCTCGAAATAAGATCTCAACATATCATAATGCTTCTTTATTGGCCCCCTTATATGATTAAGAGCTGGCCATATGGCTCTATTATATTTTTTCTTGTTAAGGATAGGGGCAAACCTTTCTCTTGCATCTGTCTGCATTTATGTAGCTGAATAAGTGAGTCTGGATCCAATATTAGGCATGTACTCACGAGCAAGCCATGTAGAAGTGGCTTCTATTGCAATTATGTGGATTTCCAACTCTCTTTATTACAAAAGTTTTCTCATCTTGAACCCAACTAGCATACAACCTCCAACCACAGCCACTTATGCATTTTGCTTCCATTCTTTTCTTTTGACTCCTCTCCCAAAAAATGTCAAATCTATTAATTACTGCATATTTTCGCACAGCAATCTTGAACTGGTCATGAGACTCAAATCTCATGTCCAGACTAAACACATTCTCGTTATGGTCACACATAGGATCATACTTGTTCACAATTTGTCCTGTTGTGCCACTAATTTCTTCAAAGCTATCAATATCTGGGCCACTTAGATGTCCGCTATCCGATACTGCATCTTCATCAGCATCTCCGCCATCATCTACCTCCGCTGTTAGTGCCTCTCTAAATTCTTTCCTCATCTCCCTTGATCTAATCTCTTCATCATCTGATATATTAATTTCATCATCACACAAGTTCAACGAGCCATCATCGCTGTCACTTTCATTCTGAGAAAAAGCAAACAAAGTTACGATGGAAAATAAAAATAATATTCTAACGTAAAGGGTTGACAATTGATTAAACTCACTGTCGCTTCTGATTCAGCCGTCAATAATTCAATCGACCAAATCCTATAAACAAAGGGAAGTAAAAAAACTTGACATTTTTAATCCAATCTCAAATTCATCACCTAATTAAATAACAGTAAGACAACAATAGATCTGGAAAAGCAGTTAAGACACTGCACATGGTGAAGAAAAGTCATTAACTTCTATAACACATTTGAGAATTCGAATATAATAACAATATATCAGCAATGACAACTACCGGCCCCCAATATCTAAACACGAGTCAATTTATAGCTAGAGAACAAATTTGCCCCTTTTGACGAATCATAAGTTTCTCGGTTGACTGTATTACTTTGTTGTGGTTGGCATAGTTGTTAGGCCCTCAACAAAATGGTTGTCTAACCTCTTCTTAACAAATTCAATAACCAAGCCTTGAAGACCCGAGATTCCGTAAGATTGTTGCAACACATGTTTAACTTTTGCAGCTTCGTACCCAACTTATAAAGTCTTCGAGACGTACAACTAACAAGTTGTCTTTCCCTTTTAAAAAATAATAATACTCCACGGCTCCATTTATAACAAAGAAGAAGAAAAATACTTTTCTAAGTCTATCATTGCACTGTTCGCTTCAACCCTTAAGCAAGCACAGATCCTTCAAGGCCAAAACTTCAAGTAGAAACGATCGTGACCTCTCCGAAAGTTTGAGCCTGAGTCTATGCGAGAGTGAACTAATTTGTCTGACGAGCTCAGGTCGTGAGAAACTAAGCAAGGAGGAGAAAGGGCCATCACGAAAAATATATTCTTTGATGTCTCTACTATTTGGCGTAATCATCTGATTCAAACGTCCTTTCGTATCGTTAGGAACGCATGAACCCCATAGCTTAACCTCGACTGTCTAAATTGATCCACAACCTCCTTGATTTCTCAAGCGAACTCATGAGTAGGTCCTTAGTAGCTCGTTCTCGATTCCATTTGGGATTTCTAACTGTTATGCTTTTCCTTGTTAACACATTTCAACTTCCAGCCATGTGTTTGATTTCCTTTGCCTCCATTCCATCCATTACTAGTACCAATGTAAGTCTTGACACATCCTTTGCTATCCTAAATTGATGCCATGATCCTCCCTGTGAGCTTCTTATAAGGTCCTCTCTTTAGGTTCCCTTTCATTAGTGGCATGTGCCCTCATTCATGAACTTCAAGGTTTCCATCCTCGATTTCACTATTCTTTTTCCAAGTACTCAGAAGTCTGGATCTTCTCCCAATTGCTCTTACCCATTCCATTCTTTGGACATTAGTGTCCGTCGGTTACTGTACCTTACTCCCTTCCTGACCTTCAGATATGAAACTCGGAGGTAGTTATCAAACTAATCACTCGATAATCTTCCAATTTAGGAGTTTAACCTCTTATTTCTCGGATAAGGTTTATCCTCTCATCACCAATCGCGCAATGCTTCTTTTCTAATTATATGCATCCACTATCTTACTCGTCTTTCCGGAGCGATACATAATATTGCAGTCACAACCTTCGGGTAAAATAATCAATCGACGTGACCTTTCTTTCGGTTCCCTTTGGAGCGGTTGATATTTCCAGTTCTTATGGTTCACATAATCACGAGATCTTTCTTTACACAATCACGCTTCCATATCCTTGAGCAACTTCATCCATACACGTTGTTCTTCGTCCAATTCTTTCGGGGAAGAACTAGTACTTCAAGTTATGGTTGTCTGCACAACTTCGAAATTCTCCTGATCTCAAAATGACGTTCCTGTTTCCCAAGTGAAAGCGGCAACTGACGATTTCAAGTCGTACCTTAGGTTACTTGTCTTTTTAGGTCTTACTATCATGGCATATAGGCAAAAAGCCTCCTATGTTGTACAGATACACATTCTAATTCTTTCACAACACATCGCTGAAATTCACACAGCTTTTCATGTCTAGATGGAATTGCTTATAACGATGCGGTTATCATTCTATACTTAAATGCCAAAGTTCCTTTCGTGCTCATCCATTTATTCATATGACATTTCGTTCTTAGTCGATCTTATTACCGAGACAATTTTTGTGTGGATCCATGATAGTCTATTAGTCTAGGAAACTTCAAACTTCAGTAGTCCGCATTAGTCTCAATTGATTCCTCACCCACTCTAATCCTCAAGGGTTCCTCAGGGGTTCCATTTCCCCGAAACTGTATGACCAAGAAATCCTGCTCATTAAACTAAAGACTCGCGCCCTTTATACTTAGCACATAGCGAACGTTCTCTTTAGGGTCTGCAGGACAATTCCTTATTTTCATTTGTGCTTCTCATGACCCTCCCCAAGCAGTTCCAACTATCACCTATGGGGACAATAACGAGTCAATCTAATTATTCCTTTGACATCCAATCAGCTTTTTATCTTCTTCCTCATCACCAGATGTCGAACTACCTCAATTGCTCCTTGCATCGTCCACGTGAGAGTCTATAGTTTGGCTCCCTGTTTCTTTAGATATCCTATTAGTGTCACGCCCTAACTCTCGAGCCCGCCACATCCCTTGCCAAATCGACACGAGGTTATAGAAATAGCATCTCAGGCATATTATCGACTTATCACTTACTTGCGCACGCGGAAATATGTTAACTCCTTGACAACAAATCATACATGGGATAGAGAAGTAAATAGTCATGACAGTCATTCAATAAAAGACAATTACAAATCAATCAACATAAGCAAACGAGTTTTAACCCTACTGCGTTACTAACGTACGAGCACGACCCCATACTTCAGGGCGACTAAACAAGACCTCAAAAGGTTACTCAATTAGGTAAGTTTAACTTCACATCTACTCCAAATTGAATAATCCAAAAGCCAATGCTTGGCGTCCACAAGGCTTCATTATTTGGGACCTGAAAATGTTATCTTACGACGAGGTGAGGATAAATCTCAGTGAACCAAACCTAAGCTTAGTTAGGAAACTGACTCGCCCAGGGCATCCTAACACAAGGCTTACAATGTCACATAGGCACGTATAACAATCTAGTATAGCCACAATCTAATACTCATCCATATGCATACTTACTATCCTTCAGCCACACATGATGCAATGCTTGACTCGACTCAACAATCATATCAGTCAATCACTCAATACAACATCACATCCACAAATATACACAGGACACCATACAAGTCCATTTATTAACGATGATCGTGCCAACGACACATGAGAGGATTTACACGCTTGGCGTGATTCGACTCTCACAAATAACGCGATCCAACACATCAGTGCGATCCAGCATTCTACCGGCAAGATCGGGCTACGTTCATTTTCTATCAGCAGCGGCTACTATAAGCGGTGTATCCAGTGCACTTGTTGCACGGCACAGCTGTAGGCATCCTTATATGGGGTGTCGGTCCATCACAAACTACGACTAGCATCCGATCAACCCTAAATCCATACTAGCTGGCACCGAATCAGAATTGTTGTACTTCTAATAAATCGTGTGGTTCCATTAGTTTGGTACGATACAAACTTGCCAGAAAAAGCATCATCGTTCCTTCGTATGACCATACAATGTACATCCAGCAATCAACCCATTTCATTATCTTCGGTTAAGGCCGGATGCTCATACAGACATGCTCAAAGACTCGGCCCATGGCCGTTTTCATGCTAAAATATGTCTTTTGACTCCACACTCGGTCATATGTATATGCAAACTATCCACTAGTCACCATAATCACAGACGAGGTAATTAATCTCTAAATTAGCATTAAATCAATCAATGAACATTCAAGCTTTCAATCAGCCATTCTAATGAGACAAACGACCAAATGCATATCATCAATTCAATTACAAGAAAACTAGTCTCATTAGGCCACATAAGGCTCAATTTCGTGCAATGGTCCTTTATTAGTCAATTCGATTTAGAAATCATCGATCATTCGCTCGGCTCTAATTCATCACTCGTTCGCGATCAAACAATGGCAATTCATTGCCCAATCAATCAATCAATTCAATCTAGCAACCAACTAGCCACAGACAACCTAAACTAATATGACTAACATAATCGATCGCGGCCATTTAACATAAATCCAATTTATACCTATATCGACCATGATCGCGTACTTAAAAGCCCTATTCGACTAATCAATTAATCCTAGGCTGTTTCATTGAGCATCTCAACCTCAAAGGCCAAAGCAAGGTCGACAAGGGCTAGGGGACTCACCGAAGGGCTGAGAGTGACCTACGAGACCGGACAAGAGGGGTTGACTACAGATAGACATGGCCTGACAGCCTCAAGCAGTAGCTCGAGCAAAACGAGGGGTGTTCAGCAAAAACAAAGGAGGAGATCTAAGTCGATTCTGAGCTCCACGCGCAACGGCGACCCTTCACGAGCTCAGGGGTGTCGGAGAGGGGTTCGAGGAGGTCGTCGGAGGTGAGCAGCGGTGGCATCGGTGTTGGGCTGGAACAGAGCCAAACTGCGCCGAACCCCAAAACAGAGCACAACGGACTTCGAGGTGGTTTTGACGAGCAATGGCAATTGAGGTTGGGTTGGAGTGGTCATAAGGACCTGATGTACAACGATGTGGTGGTGGTTGGTGCTGGTGGAGGCGAAAACTGCCGGAGGAGGGCTGAGTCTTCTCAGGTTCAAAAGGCTCAAAATAGGGTAGGAGCTCGGGGCTTGTTTCGCGGTCGTCTGGTAGCTAATGACGGCCGGGACTGGATCGACTGTGGTGGCGAGGTCTGGCTAAAGGTGGTGGTGGCTGGAGATGTGGTGGTGGCCTATGTAAAAACCAACAGAGGAGAGGAGAAAGGGAGGAGGAGTCAGTCAGAGGGGTGTTCCACAAAATGTGAGAGAGAGAGAGAGAGAGAGAGAGAGAGAGAGAGAGCAAAGAGAGAGATGCGAGAGAGATGGATTGATGGGAGAGAGGTGGGGTCCATATGAAGACTTTGTGGCATTTTTGTCCTTTATATATTATTGAGGGAAAGTTTGGTCATTTGGTAAATCAGGACTGAAATGAAATTCGGTACACTAAACAAGAGAAAATTTTGGTAATTTCACATGCTAGGCTCGGTCGGGAATAGGCTTGAACGAGAGGATTGAAATCCTAATTCGCGGTGACTAGGAATTTCGAAATCTAATCTAAACCGACTGAAATTTCGAAATTCATCCAATCATTATCTCTTTAGTCCTTGCGATCCAAAATATTTTATCGGCTAAAATTCAATTTAATTTCCTTTTTATTGAATTCAGGCGCTTACAAGAGTCAAATTTCCAAGGCGTCACAACTAGACCATACCATATTTTGTTCATTTTTGTCACTCTTTTCCCAAGAAGCGTTAACATCCAACTATAGGATCCACGATCAACCAATGCAACTTTCTCTTAATCAAATCCGTTCGGCTGGATGTCCACCTTACCTTGGAATTAGATGTCGTTCGAAGATAGGTCTCGTAGAATTATGTCTTAGGGGTCTTTTGAGCTCCACGTCTTACTTTCCAACTCAGGAGCTCAATCTTAATTCCTAAACAATTAGAATCTCCTTTTTCCTTCCATGCAAGGGTCCTTTACCCTATGAAGGAAACTAATCACTTCAGCAACAACCTCTTGCTTCGAGCCCACTTTGTCTTTCATGCTTTATGATGATAGACATGGAATTTGCGCCCATGGTGACACTTTGTACTCCAAGACTAAAGTATTACTATATCTGATATCTTCTTGATAACAACTCAATCTCTTCAAGTAGCGAGGCTCCAGGGATCGAGGCCTTCCTGGGTTTCCCACTATTTCCCACTTAGGGTGTTCAAATAGACTAAACTGGGTCATCTTCCATTACGGTCCAAAGTGGTCTCTTTTGTTTAACCTGTCGTTCTATTTTTATTGCACATTAGGACTATGCATAGTCATAACTGTCAAGTCTATCCACACCCCTTTTACTAACGACTATCTTATGGTCCAATCATCTTAAAGGGACCAACACCCTATCCTTTAGGGAGATTAGCTTATAAATCCATTTCCAATGGTCTCAATTCAAAATTAGTCAGTCTTTTAGACCAGGCCAGATTTGAGGGGCCTTAATATCCTCATATTCTCGATAATGTCTTGAGACCGGTCACTGTCAGGTATTTCCTGCTTCTAGACACCCAACCCTCTAAGGTTTTTTGGCGGACCTTCAATATGAAGACAAACAATTTTAGGATTGCCCTTTTTCCATTGAACTTGGTTGACTTCAACCTTATAACCCTTCGACAGGTTATCTATTTGGCTACTTCCCATTTCATCTTCTGCCGTCCCCTTTCCATGGTTTCTAATACTTGATTCAGTAACGACAACATCAGTTGTCTTAGCAACCTAGGTAACGATGGCAGTTCCTCCTCATGTCTGCTTATCCATCGGATTCTAATTCCTTTCAAGATTCTCTCGACCCTTTTTATTCTTCCCTTACATCTTGTAACTTCAAGCCAAATGCTCCTCAGGTAACCATACTCTGGTTGCTCACCTTAAATATATCATCATGACTCTTGAACCACGACAATTCCCTCCAGGTATTGAAGACATAGGTCATCTACTCGAGTCTAGAAGTTCTAGACTGCTCAACATAGCAGAAATCACAATTAAGCAACCTGTCATCCTGAGGTCTCACGCAGTTCTCCATCAATCACCACTACTAGGCAAACCCCAACTAGGCAATCTCAAGAATACACACTGAGGTTCTAATTCAATGGAATACAAGCTCATCTAGACGCATTTGTAACTTAGTGGTAACTCAATAGACCATCTCAATTTCAGAAGACACTAGTCAAAACAACATTCAGTGCCAAGCACACAATCTAGCCCAACATGCCAAACATACACGTCAACTTCTTTTTAAAAGACACCTCTGCCAAGTACGAAGCTTTTAATCACGCCAATCACACGCGCCATTACAAATGCCATGCAATTCGTGCCTTAAACTTGTAACCACCTAGGGTCTTACTATCTAATCATTCAAAAGTTCTTACTCCTTATTGTCGCGAACCTCGAGAGTCTTGGTGGGTTAATAGGTTGTCCCGTCTGGTCGGACGCGGGCCTCTCCCAAGGCCCGTTGCCCAAGTCGCAATGACGATATACGTGGTTAACCTTCGGTGCGGTCTAGTGACATGTGATACGTGTACGTGCTAAGGAGTCACCACCAATCGTTCTATGGAGGGTACGATTGAAAATCCTATTGAATAGTTGGGAGCATTTTATTAAATTCTGCGAAAACCAGAAAAATGAGATCGGAGACTTTATTACGCCAACTGTTAGAGTTGACGCCCTTTCGATACCTAAATTGAATGATTTGTCTAACTTAAGATTTCATGCAGATGAGTGAGGTGCGAACCTTACAACTAGGAGTTCATGCAAATAGGAATGACTACCCTAGCACTCACAATCAATAAATGAATGCGCAAATCAATGATCCAAAACATGCGGATAAATCACATGAAAACAACGTGACATCCATAGTAAAGCCCTATTAGCCTAGAGAAATGTCAATCAAGGATCAGGAGTGCTTTTGACATGATTTCCCTTGAGGGATAAAATCATAATTTTGAAGAGTTTTGAGACAATTTACCCTAAAAGGAAAAATTTGTCATCTCAGATGAGATACAAAGTTAAAAGATGATAGAATAGAATTAGTGACCAAAACTGTCCATTTCCTATATTTTGGAAATTTTCAGAATTTTTTTGGAATTTTAAAAGCGATTTACCCTTCAAGGGGTAAAAGCGTCATTTCAGAAGGTAATGAGAAGTGAAAATCTCAACCAGAAGGATTGGTCGATCTCTCAACCCAAATCCTAATTTTGAGCAATTTTCATGATTCGATCAGAATAAGAAAGATGATTTACCCTTTGAGGGGCAAAATCGTCATTCTTAGAAAAAGGACGAGATTCGAAAATCTGAGCATAGAAATTGATCGCCTAACTGACCATGATTCTTATCTCGATATTATCGACCTATCTTATATACAAGACAGATGCGATTTACCCCTAAAGGGTAATATCGTCAATTTTCAGACGAACAGATAAAAAATCCCAAAAATAGAATTGACCAGTTGTGTGTGGTCAATCCTCAATTTTTGAGAATTTCAGGATTGCCTAGGAATTTTCCATAATTTTTATACATTTTTTTTATTTTCTAGAATTTTCTAACATTTTTTTAGAATTTTCTAGGATTTTTTTGATTTTTTTATTTAAAATCATTTCCTAAAATTTTTATTAAAAAAATAATTCGGACCGGGTCGACTCGAATCACTCAGGTCGGATACCCAGCCCAGACCCGGACCCGCACGACCACGACCCTGAAACGGCACCGTTCTGCACTTTCTTATTTTTCTATTATTCGAATTTAATCCGACGGTCCCTATTGAATCACGTGGCTATTCCACGGTCACTAGATTAGCTAACTGAAATCTACGGCTCAGATCAAAGGCCGACTACTCCTTAGCCGTCATATTTGATTACTTAAACCTACGGCCACGATTAAAAGCCAAGACTCGATCTGGACCGTCCATCCTCACTTACCTAAATGACGCCGCTTGAACCATAACCTAAATGACACCGTTTCAAACTATTTTAATTTTCTGATTAAAAATCATTTTTAAATATTCCTAATTTCTAATCGGACGGCCACAAAAAATAGATCTCGATTAATCTAAGCCGTCCGACCAAAACTGACTTAGCCTAACAGACTAACGGTCGAGTTAACTTGGCATCCACGGGGACCAATCACACTCTGCCACCTGAGCCGCTGACTCATTAACCTGCCACGTATGCTTCGTCTTCAACCTCTCAACGACACCTAAACGGACAATTGAAAACCTCCGGCGACGATCTAACGGTGAAATCTCAACGGAATTGCACAAGACCGGCGCCAATCAACTCGTCTCATCTTCGCACACAACATATCGTAAAATCATACAATTTCATCCACAGAATCAAGGATGATGAAGCTTACACATTAAGTAGACATGGCATCTCAATCAAGCAGAACAAGGCATTTCAGACTAATTCCTTTGCATAGAAGCTTTTAATGAGGTTTATAATACTTACCTTCAGGTCCGATTGACCTGGTTTAGGCTAGCTTGAGTTAGGGGAGCTTCGACAAGTTTGATAATAGTGAGAGGATTTTCGGGGCTCAGACGCAAGAGTTTATGCAAAATTCACACAAAAGAAGGTTGCGACCATGGTTAGCAATGTTCAGGATGTAAAACGCACAGAAGAAATGCAAGAACGATCGAGTGCAAGGCAAGTCTCCATTGATGCACAATGAAAAGCTTAAGGCTGTGACTCACCTGTATTCATGGTTTCAACCTGCGCAATCGACAGTGATCGCTTCCTCTAAGTCCAGGTGACCTCCTGACAACCTTTAGAAGCTTTGGTTTGGCCTGAAAAAGCCCAACCGATGCTCTGCAAATTCAAGCACAAGCCTTCGACAACAACGATGGAAGGTGAGCTCTCTTTCTCTCTCTCTATTTCGTTCTCCTCAGGAAACAAAATGAACAACCTCCTCTCCTCCATCAAGCCTGTTTAGGCTATATACCATTTTCAGGATTTTGGCGCCGAACGAAGAAGTGTATATCGGCTTGAATCACATGTGAAGGCACGTGCTTTAGGTCCAAACGGCATCGGGGATGATGGACATTCCATCCCACTCCGTTTGATTCTCCGACAGGTTCAATCTCATGTGAATTTGGCACGAATTTGAGCTGCGTTTGAGAATGTTGATTTTTGTAGGTCCCGCAAGGTTGACCGGCCAATTGCTCTCTACTCTAGCGACGTCAAGCGGTGCCACTGGCATCAATCGACAAGGATGGGCACAGGCGACAATACGCCCACCATTGCTTGTCCGATTATCAACGAATTGATCTTCAATTTGAGGATCAAAATCACCTTGGGTACTGTTCATCTGCGCTGAAGCTCCGGGAAGAAGACGACACTGTAGCAGACTGGTTCGACTGGTCTGACAGGTCAAAACCTATTCTGACTTGTTTTAACACCCTAATTCGCGTGGAAATTTTGCAAATTAAACCTCAGAATCGAACTTAGGGCATGAATATTATCTAAAAATTTAATTTTGCACAAAAGTTTATGTCAATTTCTATAAAAGTTCCAAATTTATCTTTAATTGCAATTCGAAAAATTATGAAATTGACGGCCCAAAAAGTCAAATTGAACCAAACCATCTATGTCAATCGACTCAGAATGATGAAATACATTGGGCAGTAGCTTCAATTTGCAAAGTTAGCCATTGAATTGAAAGTAATTTCAATTATGCCCAAATTCAAAGACTAAATTGCAATTAAGTATGCAATTTTGTCCAATTCATGCAATTGAGCAATTGATGCAAATAATTGGGATAAATTACAATAACAGACAATCAGATTGAATGTCAAGATTCTAAACAATGCCAAAATTACAAATTAAAAAATTCAATTGACATTTTTTTATCAAATTCAATCATACGTGTAATAAAGAAATACATAAAATTGAACTTGAATTTGGACTATGAGGTCAAAAAGACAAAGGAATTAAAAGAAAAATATTGACTATTTTTCATATTTTTGTTACCTCAAATGTTACTTTTTCTTGAATTTTTAGGTATTTTTTCTATTTTCTAAAAAATACCAAAAATGTGAAAAATACAAAAAAAAATATTTTTTGGTCAAAAATGGTTCTTTGGGCTTGGTCAAGGTCACCAAATTTGATTTTACAATTTTTCAACTTTTATGAATTTCTTTATGAATTTTCAAAAATAAATTAAAAAAAGACTAATCGAAAATCGGGTGTCAACAGCTGCCCCTCTTTGGGGTTTGTCGGATATTAGGCTTCCCATCCATCAGAAACATAAAGGTGACACACCCGTTCTTTAGGGTTTGTCTAAGACTAGGTTGATCCTATACCTTGAGGAATCAACGAAGGTCTATACACATGAGGTGTACCTGACTTTTAGGTTTACCAAAGGAGCTATTGTGGGATTTAGGAGTTACCTAGAACCTTACAGAAAGCTAGTTCTAAAAATTATCTTTTTGACGCACAAGGCGTCATTCTGGGGTTTGGGAACTCCAAGTATCCTATAGAAAGTTCAAATCTGCAAAAACTTTTGTTAACAAGATTCTTTTGGGATTTATGGGTTACCTGAAATCTCTCAGAAAGATAATTTCAAAGATTGTCCTTTCGATAATTGAGGTGTCATTATGAGATTTGGGGGTTCCAAGTATCCTGCAGAAAGCTCAAATCTGAAATCTCACATAAAAGACGACTCTGATGCTTTTCCTTATTGAGCAAGGTACTCTTCTTTGACCCGGGGCTGCCATGAGTCTCATAGAAGTTTAAACCTGAGAGTTCATTCCTCATAAAAAGATATCAGTTATCTTGAGGCAATGACAATTATAATGTAAGCAAAGCTCTACTTTAACCTATGCGATTATGCAAAATAACTTATGATGTTGGAGATTATCCAAGACATCTTGAAGCATGCAAAGATGATTGGAAATCATTGTAAGGAAAATCCTAGATCAAACAATTTGAAGTTTCTAACAAAACTCACTTGTAAGTATTCTATTGGAATGTCTTCGTCAAAAAGGGTTTCTTACCAATTCTTCGACTTTTGTCTTCTATGAAGAAAGCACTTGAATTTTCTAACAACCTGCACTTGGATTTTCGGGGCTATTCGCAGTACATACACTCCGATCAATCGAGAGGTCTTTACGGGACCATAATATTAGGCTTGGACACAGTTTCCAAGGGGGAATCACTCTTTGAGTCAGGCCTTTTGAATGAAAGTTTTATTCATCTGCTCTAAGTTTACAAGTCAAGAACCCTGCAAAATGATAAAGAAATAATCTTGCTCGTACCTCTTCGAGCTAAGGTACACATTAACCTAGGCGTCTTAGTCAGAAAATACTGCGAAGGGTTGTAATGTCGGTAGGATTGGGAACCAAAAAAGGCTTATTTTTGGCCGGAATCGCGAAGGGTTTGACATTGGTGATCATTGCTGATCAATCTTCAGTTTTGTCTCTAGTCGACGGCTCTTTGAAGAACATTTCTAGTCTTTTTTAGAATGGGTCTAATCTTTGAAAGACCTTGTTCATCTTTTAGCAGCTGGCTATGATTTTATTCGAGGGGTAGTCTTTTACTGCACAGTTTTAGAGGATTTTTCTTTACTTCGGAAGTTGTTGGAAGCCTCCAATAATCCCTTGGTGTCCCCAAAATCATTCTTATGACTTTTCGGCATTTCAATGAGCGTCAGCCCTACTCTTGTCGAGCTTTTTGTTTCCTTTTTTAATGCATAAAGATGTGCCTTTTTCTCTTCTTCTTTTTTTATCCCGCCTTTTGTTAACATGAGACGTAAATTAGAACAATTTTAGGAATTTTTAATATTTACTTCTTATTTTGTCTCATGTTTATTTTATCTCCTGATAAGGAAGAGTCCTAGGAATTAGGTTTTCTGTTATATATATATACAAAGTCTTGTAAATTAAAAGGTTAATGAAAAAATTCTCCCTACATTCACGTGTGCTTTTTTGGCCTGTTTTCTTTATTGCGCCGTCGTCTCACGTGGCCGATTTCATCGCTGCACTGATCTAATGTGTTGAATTTGATTGACGCAATTTCAACCCAGACTAGACCTGCCGCAGCTTGTGTAACTGTTTCCCAGAACGTCACAGGTAGGATTGTCGTTGCTTTGAACGATGGCAAATCTAACTTCTACCAGAGGAGGAGCTCCCCAGAATCAGACTGAAGCACTTCTTGAGAATCTGACATCGAGATTGACTCTGATCCTCACTCAAAATCAGACTCAAAACCCAACATTGCACGATGATTCATCCGCTTTACAAATTGCAATCAAACTAGATGGAACCAATTATGGTTTATGGTCCCAAGTGGTGGAGATGTATATCTCTGGCAAAGATAAATTGGGATACATTAACGGAGACCTTCTAGAGCCCTTACCTACAGACCCTCAGTTTCGAAAGTAGAAAACCGAAGACACGATAGTGAAAGGATGGTTGATCAATTCCATGGATCCGGCATTGATCAGCAATTTTATTTGATTTCCAACGGCAAAAATGGTATAGGATACGATGGCTACCACGTTTTTTGACGGCATCGATACTTCGCAGGTGTATAATTTGAAGCGCCGAGTTGCATGGCTGAAACAAGCAGGAGGTCCTATCAAAAAGTTCTACAATGACCTTCAAGGACTAGCGAGAAATTGATTTTCGCCGTCCTAATCCCATGTCGTGTGCTGCTGATATTGAGTGTTACAACATAGCTGTTCAAGAAGATATTGTTTACACCTTTCTTAATGGTCTTGATGATCGCCTTGACAATGTTAGGGCTGATGTGCTACAGATGTAACCGTTTCCTACCATGGAACAAGCCTATGCACGGGTACGGCGAGAGGATGTGCGTCATGCTATGATGCTAACCAATATAAATGCCTCTTCTTCTGCTGCTGCAATGGTATCTCGCAAGGGGAGGATAGAGCCACGGGTTCTTGATGGCATCCTGGAACCAAGAACTTCACAGTTGACATCTCTAGGTGGCAGATCCAATACAGACTCCAAGAAAAGGTCACAACCAACTTGGGGATGTACACATTGTGGGAATCCAAAACATACCAAGGACATTTGCTTTAAGTTACATGGGTACCCTGATTTGTGGAAAGATTTGCAGGCCAAGAAAAAAAATGAGTCTACAGTAAGTGGGGGAAAGGACAGGCGTCGTTAGCTACTAGGGACTCGACTCTCTCACTAGTTCCACAGGTAGACTCCACCGGTACATGTGCCTCAGCTCCTGAAGGTAATTACGGGTGTACTTTTATCAATACTAATCAAGGTGGGGGCAGTGGGTGAATTGCTACCAATCATATGACACCCAATCTTGATGACTTCATTTGCCACACTACTCCACGACGATAAAGTATCTATAATGCTAATGGCCAAAGCTATCCAGTGACAGGGGCTGGAAATGTTGCTCTCACACCTTCCCTATCTTTAACTCAAACTTTGCTTGTGCCCTCATTATCTAATCGATTATTATCTATTAGACAAGTTACTAGGGAGTTGAATTGCTGTGTTCTCATGTACCTCAATTTTTGTTTATTTCAGGATATCCTCACGATGGAGATTATTGGACGTTGTACTAAGAGAGAGGGGCTGTAGTATGTAGATGATTTCACCACTGGCAGAGTTCATCATACCGAGGGTCAAACTACAACTAGGGAGAAAAAAATATGGCTATGGCACCGTTGATTAGGACATCCTTCTTTTGGGTATTTGAAGTACTTATTTCCTGAGTTGTTTAAGGGTCTATCAAATTCTGTATTCCAATGTGAGACATGCATCTTAGCAAAAAGTCATGATGTTCCTTTTCCAGTGAGTTTTAATAAAAGCACAACACATTTTGCGTTAATTTGGGGTGCTTCATCGATTACCCCTCTTTCGGGAATTCGATGGTTTGTAACA
This sequence comes from Rhodomyrtus tomentosa, assembly GCA_028455895.1. Classification (NCBI taxonomy): domain Eukaryota; kingdom Viridiplantae; phylum Streptophyta; class Magnoliopsida; order Myrtales; family Myrtaceae; genus Rhodomyrtus; species Rhodomyrtus tomentosa. The sequence continues at coordinate 44,120,136 of JAPCWY010000004.1, forward strand.
TTTGTGGATGATTGCACACGTATGACGTGGCTGTATTTGATGAAGCACAAGAATGAAGTCTTTACCGTATTTCAGAGATTCCATAGCATGGTTGAAACACAATTTGGAGCACAAATTCGCATCCTTCGTACAGACAATGTGGGTGAATATGTAAATCATTATCTCACTGGATATTTTCGTGAATATGGCCATATTCATGAAACATCATGTGCTCAGACTCTCCAGCAGAATGAGGTTGCGGAAAGGAAGAACCACCATATTCTAGAGACAGGACAGGCTTTATTGGGAGGTGGACATGTTCCCACTCGATTTTGGGATGCCGTTGTTGTTACTTCATTCCACTTGTTGAATCGGATGCCCTCTCGCGTGCTAAACTTCAAGACCCCGTTGCAAGTCCTTTCAAAACATGTTTCTCCTCCTTTTGTATTGACACTTTCTCCTAAAGTGTTCGGGTGTGTAGCTTATGTTCATCTTCACGAGAACCAAAAAACCAAGCCGGATCCTTGTGCTATTCGGTGTGTTTTTCTTGGCTATGGAACCCATTAGAAGGGCTATCGTTGCTATAACCCGGCCACTAAGAAGACCCATGTCACCATGGATGTCATTTCTTGAGTCTGAATTTTTCTTTCCCAACACCAATTGTCCCTTTCAGGGGGAGATACATAGAGAAAAGGAATTGGTGGGAGAGTGGTGGTATTATGGCTGGGGCAGGATCTAACTCACTGCATGCCCCAACATATGTTGCAAAGGATGAACAAACGACCTCAATAGAAGATGATCGACAACTGATATTGATACAAAATGCTTCTAAACAGTCTCAAGAATAGCCTCCTCTCTCTCTTGACATCCCCTCTTTAGTACCAGCCCATTCTTCTGAGGATACTCCTGCGATAAGTTCTCCTACTACAGCTGATTCCTTTGATGATTCTGATGTGGTTGTTAGATATAAATTACCTGACAAGCACAATCGTGGCAAGCCCCCTAATCAATATTCACCAGACATGGAAGAACGAAGATCAAGGTATCCTATTGCAAATTACGTCTCAACAGAAAAATTATCTGAATCATTGAAGGCATTTGTATCAAATGTCTCTACCACTCGAGTTCCTACTTGGGTGCAAGAAGCTCTGAGGGATCCTAAGTGGATTTAGGCAATGAAAGAAGAGATGAAAACGCTGCAGAAAAATAAGACTTGGAGTCTTGTGGAGTTGCCGAAGGAAAAGAAAGCAGTAGGATGTAAATAGGCATTTTCTGTTAAATACAAAGCAAATCGTTCCATTGAGAGATACAAGACGCTATTGGTAGCGAAGGAATATACACAAGTTTATGGTATAGACTACCAAGAAACGTTTTCTCATGTTGCGAAGCTTAACAATGTGAGAGTATTGTTGTCTCTTGCAACAAACTTAGACTGGTTGTTGCATCAGTTTGATGTGAAGAACGCATTTCTTCATGGGGATTTAGAGGAAGAAATCTATATGGAAGTTCCACCTGGGTATAGTTGTGTCACTCAACCAAATATGGTGTGCAATTGGAACGATCATTATATGGGTTAAAGCAATCACTCCACACTTGGTTTGGTCGCTTTAGTTCAGCAATGAGAAAATATGGGTATTCTCAAAGTAACTCAGACGACACTTTGTTCCTGAAGCGATTTGAAGGAAAGCTAACGGCCTTAATTACATATGTAGATGATATGATTATCATAGGAGATGACCTTAAAGAGATTTCGAGACTCCAAGAAAAGCTAGCAGAAGAGTTCGAGATGAAGAACCTGGGAAAGTTGAAGTATTTTTTAGGCATTGAAGTGGCCAGATCAAAGGGAGGTATTTTCTTGTCACAAAAAAAGTATATGTTGGACTTGTTAGCCGAAGATGGAATGTTGGAATGCAAGCCCACTAATACCCCTATAGTTCAGAATCATAAACTTGGGGAATATTCATATCAGGTTCCGACCAATAAAGATAAATATTAAAGGTTAGTAGGCAGACTCATTTATTTGTCACACACTCGTCCTGATATTGTCTATGCTGTAAGTGTTGTGAGTCAATTTATGCATGCTCTAAGTGAGGATCATATGAATGTCGTGACTCGAGTTCTGCGTTACTTGAAGTCAGCTCCTGGAAAAGGTTTGTTCTTTGCAAAAAATGGTCATCTTGAGGTGGAGGGGCTTACAGATGCCAACTGGGCAAGCAGTATCTCTAACAGGAGGTCTACGTCTGGATATTTCACATTTGTGGGTGGAAACTTGGTTACATGGAGGGGCAAAAGCAGAAGGTAGTAGCCTTGTCCAGTGCTAATGCAAAATTCAGAGGGGTGGATAAAGGGTTATGTGAGCTACTATGGCTCAAGAGGTTGATGATGGAACTTGGCTTTCTACCGACATCTGAGATGAGGTTGTTCTGTGACAATAAGGCAGCAATTGACATTTCTCACAATCTGGTACAACATTATCGAACCAAACATAGTAAAGTTGACAGACATTTTGTAAAGCAAAATCTGGATGCCAAAGTGATTCGATTTCCCTTTGTCATGTCTGAAAATCGACTAACAGATATATTTACTAAGGCAGTGTCGAGTAGGGCCTTTCACAACTCACTTGTCAAGTTGGGTATCAAATACATCTTTTCACCCACTTGAGGGGGAGTGTTAACATGAGCTATAAATTAGAACAATTTTAGGAATTTGTAATATTTACTTCTTATTTTGTCTCATGTTTATTTTATTTCTTGATAAGGAAGAATCCTAGAGTTTAGGTTTTCTGCTATGTATATATACAAAGTCTTGTAAATTGAAAGGTTAATGAAGAAATTCTTCCTACATTCACGTGTGTTTCTTCACTTTTTCCTTTTCTAGGAACTAGGATTGTTGATGATCATGCAAGGTATGTGACTCGAGTCTCATACTTTGAAAGCCTCATATAGCTCCTACTTCTTGAACTTCTTTGTCTGCGATTGTCTTTGCCACCTTCGCCTTGGTGTTATGCAATGATCACCAATGGGGGCACGTGAAATGAATTCGTATGGTCAAATTGGCTATGCAATGGGTATAAGTGTATAGGATAGTGAAATGAATGTCTCTTCGTCATTCTATGGCACCTGGATCAATGCATATCAACACACGAAGATTGATGCTAGTCAGAGCAAAAAGATTTCTAACCATTTATTTTTCCAAGCTGCTAGACTGCTTCTACACGACCCCAATGTGAGACGGCTTTTGAAAGGGTTAAGAAATGAAGACCACTGTTCAAACGGTTTATCATTGATCACCTATAGTATTTATGAAGAAGAATGAATGTCTCCGTCATCCCAATCCATGTAATCGATGCGAATAGCCTTGACATCCCCTGGTCTAGGCTTTTCTATCCTTACACTCCTCTCGTCTCTTTGGTGTGTATAGGACGTGTTTAGATTAGGCTTGCCTCGTATCTGAAGAAACATTCTCGCTAGATAGCCTAAACAACTCTGTTTTGGAAAAATCATTTCGTTTTTCTTCAGACGCTTCGCCTCACGGGGGGTCTGATTTCTCATCATGTATGCTTCAGTCATGTATGGATAACCTCTAACCCTAACATGTGTGCAACAAGTGTTAGAAATTCATCTTTCGAAAGCATGGTTCGTTTGTAAGTTCGACCAAATGCATGTCCATCTTTGACCTCTTCCCTCTTACAGGAAAGTGAGAAATTTTACAGTGTTTCTCTGTTGTTGTTTTCTGTCTTTATCGGGCATTCCTATATGAAGAGAATGGAAACGCCAGTGAGTGAAAGATATTTTAACGCTTGATGAAACAGATACATATCACCCAATTCTACGTGTCAGGGGCCGTTCTATTCTTGGTTCCATTTGAATGAGTTTGCTTCTGAGTCCATTTCTTGGAATCTTGCAAAACATAACATTCCATGATATGCCTATGTAATGACTACTAAGGCGACTCGAATCGTTTTAGAGAAAGTCATGTGACTATCATCTGATTTCATTTCAAGGATAATACTACTTCATGGCATCTGAGTTTACAGGATATCCCAATTCTTCTCCTTCAGAATTTACAAGAATTAATGCCCCTCCCACGAGGACTTTCTTAACAACATAAGGGCCTTCATAGTTCGGGGTAAACTTGCCTCCTGGATGAACAACATTTGGCAAAGTCTTCCTTATCACCAGGTTATCCACCTTGAAATTTCTAGGTTTAACTTTCCGGTTAAATGACTTAGCCACCCTCTTATGATAGCTCTAGTCGTGACAAATTGCTCTAAAACTCTCTCGTCTATTAGATTTAGCTATTCATATCTGTGTTTGATTTACTCTGCCTCAGAGAGTTTAACTTCTGACAATATTCTTAAAGACGGAACCTCAATCTCTACAGGCAAGATAACTTCCATTCCGTATACCAGAGCATAAGAGGTTGTCCCAGTAGAAGTTCTGATAGAAGTCCGATAAGCCATTAAGGCAAAGGGTAGCTTCTCATGCTAATCCCCGTAATTCTTGGCAGTCTTAGCCAAGATCTTCTTGATGTTCTTGTTTGCCGCTTCTACTGCTCCATTCATTTGTGGGCGGTAAAGGGAAGAATTAAGATGTCGAACGCCAAAGTGATCTAGTAAATCATCGACAATCTTGTTGTTTAAGTTGGACCCATTGTCTGTGATGATCGTCCGAGGGATACCATATCAAGAAATTATATCTTTCTTGATAAACCTTGCCATAATTCTCGCAGTAACATTCGTGTAAGAACTGGTCTCTATCCACTTCGTGAAGTAATCAATTGCAACTAGAATGAAGCGATGACCATTCGAGGCTGTTGGATTGATAGGCCATATCATGTATATTCCCCACATAGAGAAAGACCAAACTTCAGACATCTGATGAAGTTCATTCGGGGGTGCATTAATCTTATCTTCGTATACTTGACATTGGTGGCATGACCTGACATGTTGACTACAGTCTGATTCGCTAGTCATCCAATAATAACCAAGCCTTATGATCTTCCTCGCGAGGAGATGGCCATTAATGTGTGGCCTGCATATACCTTCATGGATTTCCCTCATAAGAGTACTTGCTTCTTTAGCATTTACACACCTTAATAGAGTAGAATCAAATGACCTTTTGTACAAGGTTTGTCCACTAAGGAAGAATTTACTAGCCATTTTGGTTATATATCTTCGAACTCCTACTTGACATCCGTCAAGAAATTCTCTCTTCAAGTGATAATTCTTGATATCGTGGTACCACGGCTCTCCATCGAACTCTTCTTCGATCATCATACAATAAGTTGGTTTGTTAGTTATGCTAATCCTCAGTGGCTCTATCTTTAATCCATCAGTTATTTGCAGCATGGAGGGCAGCGTGGCCAACACGTCTACGAACTGGTTTTGCGCTCTTGGCATGTATTCAAATGACACTTTTTCGAATTTAAGTGTCAATTCTTCCAGGTACTCATGATAGGGGATGAGTTTTGTGTCATTTGTTTTTCATTCCCCCTGTGTCTGAAAAATAATGAGCATAGAATCTCCATAAACCTGCAACTTAGGTACTTTCATGGAGATGGCTAACTGTAGGCCTAGAATGCATGCTTCGTATTCTGAAATATTGTTGGTGCAAGAAAAAGTCAATTTTACTATAACGGGGTAATGTTGACCGTCAGGGGATATTAGCACTCCCAATATGCCAACTCCTGACAGATTGACGGCATCATCGAAATACATGACTCACTTGTCTTCTGCCAGATTCAAAACTTGATCTTCTACTTTTGTCTGCCCAGAAAGTGTGTGATTTTGAGCGTTCTCTACCAACATATCAGCTATGGCTCTACCCTTTACAAACTTTTATAGAAAGCTCTTGTTATCAAATTCAGACAACATCACTCGCCATTTTGTCAATTTCCCTATCAAGGCGGGCTTCTCCAAGAGATATTTGATAGGATCATTTTCTGTCACCAGGTGAATATGGTGGTGTAGGGTATATTGTCTCAATCTACGAAGCACCCACACTATTGCTGCACAAGCCCTCTCAACAGGCACATAATTTGCTTCAGATGAGGTGAATTTCTTACTCAAATAATAGATGACTCTTTCTTTACCATCCATAGGGCTTGTTTGGCGAGTAAGGCTCCTAAAGATTCTTGGTGTATAGTTAAATACAAGGTTAAGGGCTGACCTGGGATGGGTGGCACAAGTATTGGTGGGGAGGCTAGATTAGTTTTGATCTTTTGAAAGGCCTGACTGCATTCTGTATCCCAAGTCACTTTCGCACCCTTCTTGAGTAGTTTGAAAATCGATTTAGCCACATATGATAATTGATTGATGAATCTGGTAATGTAGTTTAGTCTCCCTTGAAGACTTCTTACTTCTTTCACCGTTGAGGGAATTGTTAGGTAACAAATAGCTTGGATTTTCGATGGGTCAATCTCAATGCCCTTGTTGCTGACTATGAATCCAAGAAGTTTTCTTGATTTCGCCACAAACACACATTTGTTAGGGTTCAACCTCAACTTGTACTTTCGCAATCACTCAGACAGCTTCCTTAACAGTTGAATGTGATCTTGTCCTTTTTTGGATTTGGCAATCATGTTATCGACATATACCTCGATCTCCTTATGGATCATGTCGTGAAATAGGGTGATCATCGCCTTCTGATAAGTTGCCCCAACATTCTTTAGTCCAAAGGGCATTACTTTATTATAGAAATTTTCCCAAGGGGCGGTGAATGCAGTTTTCGGCTTGCCCTCTTGTTTCGTGAGAATTTGGTTATATCCGGAGAATCCATCCATGAATGAGAATAATTCATACGCTGTTGTACTATCCAACAGCACATCGATGTGGGGAAGTGGGAAATCATCCTTTGGGCTTGCTCTATTCAAGTCCCGATAATCCACACGGATCCGGACTTTGCCATCTTTTTTCATGACGTGGACTATGTTTGCAAAACAATCTGAGTAAGGGATAGCTTCAATAAAGCTCACTCTAAGAAGTTTCATCACTTCTTCTTTAATTATGTATTCTAACTCAGCTTTCATCCATCCGTTGCCTTGTCTTACTGGTTTGATACCGGGATCTGCGGGTAATGCATGTTCCACGATTCTGGGATCCAAACCCGACATATCAGCATATGACCACGCAAACATATCTTAATACTCTTTAAGTAATTATGTAAATCTAAGCCTTTCGGCTTGGGATAGATGTCCACCAATCTTGGCCTCTTTGATATATATAGCATCACCCAAGTTAATGACTATCGACTCTTTTGAAGTAGGAGGAGTCGAATTTTTTAAGGCACTCCAATATCTATGGGTAGTTGTGTAACCTTCATCCTCGTCTTCCTCAATATCATAGGAGTAATCATCTTGGTGATTCGGTTCGCACAATAGCCTAGTATGCATGTTTGAGATGATATGCCTGAAATGTCATGAGAATGGTTAGTCTCTATTTCATATAAAAATGCGATGCATGAATGTGAAAAATCTTTTCAAAAGAGGTTTCAAAATAAGTGCAGGCATAAATGAAACTAGTCCTCATATCCTTAGACATCCTTGTTCCTCGAAAATCTTTTGAAAATCAGGAATCACATGACAAATCAGGCCTCAAGCTTCCCATATGGAAGGTTAATATCATCACTCGGCTGATTTGTAGTCCCATATGTCCTTAATAAAACTTGTGTGTTTTATTGAATATAAAAATGGACCGCATTAAAAGCTATGCTGTTTGGACCAACGATCAGAGATCCAAAGGCGTTTTCCTACCTCTATTTCAAACAACAAAAATGACAAGTGCAACGAAATGCGGGAATTTAAGTGCAGTATTAAAAGCAGGGGAGAGATTTCTTTACTCAGAAGTGGCGGCTTCCTCATCAAGCCACTCTATGATAACGTTCACAGAGTCATTACCTATAAAAGGGTTTGTTAGATCTGGTTCTATTGACGGAGTTGTGTCTTCTTCTAACAACCGCTTAGAGTCTTTACTGAAGTACTCATTCAAAGGGCTGTTGAACATTTTAGATTTACCTTTTCTAGGCTGGAGAACCAATGAAGGAGCCCTTTTAGTTTTTTTGGCGTCTATGGCGTCCACGGCTCTTACTTTAGCCTCGGCTTGTTGTCTTAGAGGTGAAATCACTAATACGAGAGCTCTGATATCCCAAGCCTGTCTTATGCTCGTTGGATTTTAATTGTAGAGGAGCGTTGATTCCTTGACCATGCTTGCCAAGACCTTTTCCCGATTTGAACCCATATGCTTGCAGCATTTTAGCTGGTAAAAGGTTAGCTTCGGAGATAAACAGGGTCTTTAGTTTTTCCCCTACAGGAGTGTAGATCACCGCCACCAGCTTGAGGGAATGGTAGCTAACTTCTTGCTTAACTTCTGACTCAATGTAGGGGATATCGCTATTTTGATTCACAAGAAGATCAACTTCCCTATGGACGGTAACTATTTTCCTGTCGATCACGAATCGTACTTTTTGATGTAGATTTGAAGGTGTGGCTCCGGCGATGTAGATCCATGGTCCCCTAACAGGAATCCAAATGTGCTTGGCAAATTTATTACTTGGAAGTTTATGGAGAATTTTTTGGTTGGGCCAATGAGCACATCCAGCTCGATTTCGCCTATCATTGTTTTCCTCATTCCATCAAAGGCTCTAACAGCCGCATTGGAGGTTCAAATCATTTCTTCTTTGGTGTCCAAGTTTCTCAATGTTGCCAATGGACAGATGTTAAAAGCAGATCCGTTATCGATTAGTACGTATGCTACTCTCTTTCCATTATAGTATGCAGTGATGTATAAGGCTTTGTTGTGCCATCTTCCCTTCATGGGAAAATCTTCATCTGATAAGCTCAATTGATCCTTAAGAAGAATTGCCCTCACAAAATCTCCTAACAGTATGTTGTTGATGGTTTCGGGGACATGCACTTCATTTAGCACCTTTAGCAGCGCATCCTTATTTTTTTCTGAATTGATGAATAAATCCAACAGAGATATTTGAGCTGGCATTTTTCTTAACTGCTCAATTACCTCAAATTCGCTAGTTTTGACGATGGATAGGAGTTTTTCCGCATATTCTTTTGACACCTCCTTCTTCTTAGATTCGCCTCAGAATTGGGGCGTAAAATCGTCCGGACCTCATCACGGCATCTACTTCTCCCATTCTATAGTTCCAATGAACTGCCTTAGAATCACAAATTTCTACCGGTAGGACTTGTATGGTTACCGTCGTCAGGTGGGATGCCTCTGGTTCAGATTCATCATCAGTTTGATCTCTTGGTAGGTGAATTACCATTGGTTTCACCAGACAATTCTTTTCTTGGCTTAGGTTGTCAAGCTCATTCAGTTTGATTACTATAGTCGTAGCAACTTCAATCATTGCCACTAGATCATCAAAGTCTCCTGAGAAGTTTTCGTATTCCGAATAGTGGCATTTATCAGCATCACTTGACTCAGCTAACATTGCAAACTTCAAGTGTCTTCTTACTCTTTCGAATAGTTTAGTCAAGCTTTGCTACTGGGCTATTAACCTGTCCATCTTGACGCATTGATCGGTGTCAAGCTTGTTATTTGTCTTCTGAGGATGACCGCACGTTGTCAATTGAAATGACACATCTTCCATCTCTCTCTCGAGATCACTCACTTGTTCTTCTATGGGCAAGAAATGTCCCGATATCACCTGGTTGAGTGACAATTTAAGTTCTTATGTAAAAGATTCTATCATATCCCCCTAGACTTCGGGTTGAACAGGATCATCCATAGCTCCCACCCATCGAGTATGATATCCTCTATTCTCTGAAAGAAATTGGGAGGAGTAGAGTACTTTACTTTGAAGTTATATCCACTAGAATCCTCGCCCAAATTATCTACAATTTCGCCTTTCTCTAGTGCTTCGGCTACACAATCGGCCAGGCTTCGCTTGGTAACTTTTAATTCGTTTTCGTCAAGCTCTTCTTCTGGTTCGATAATCAGCTCTACGTCGCCTACCAGACTTTCATATGGGACATTCCACATATTTTCTCACTAGGTTTCAACCACAAATTGGTTCCATTCTAAGTTCACCGAGGCTTTAATTCCTTCAAACTCTTCATTAGCCACGCTCGACATTATTCCTAGGCTCATCATTTTGGCAATACATAACCTTTTTCTTTCAGCCGACGCTTCTCCCTCTTTCGGATATGACGAGGCGATTGCCAAAATGTTGGTTAGCTTGGGTATATTCACCTTCAGCTCAAGGTGATTTCCTTCTTTATCATCAAATATTGCACCAACTGCTTGGTGATCAGGGAGTGGATTCTCTTGCACGTTTGGAGCCACATTATCGAATTTCAAAATTTGATTGTCAATGAGAGCATGAACCTTCAGCTTAAGGATATAGCAATTATCTACATTGTATCCTCTTTTACCCATATGATAGGTGCAAGTCTGGCTTTCATCAAAATCAGGATATTTCGCCGGATTTGCTCTATGAGGTTCATTTGCCACCAAGTGTTGTTCTAATAACATCGAGAATAACTTGGATAACGATCTGGGAAGTTGAGAAAATTACTTCTGAGGCTACCTCTTCCTGGGCTCTTGCCCTTTAGACATCGACCACGACGATCCTCCTTTAGCCTGATTAGAATTAGCGATCGCTTTGGGTTTATGAAAATCCGGTACAAAGGCTATGTCAACTCCAGCCTCTCTTTCTTTTCTCGGGGGATATTGCTTCCTTGTTAAAGTTTCATGTGACCTTCTTTCTCTCAAAGTGCACTCCAATCTCTCGGCCACCTTTTTCAAGTGTGTAAAGATTTGGCATCCTGAGTTGTTTAATCTGTCGAAGTATTCATACGGAAGCACTTTCAAGAACATGTCAATCAAGTTATCTTTCGAGATTGGCGATTTCACTTGAGTTGCCAAAGTACGCCATCTTTGGGCATATGTTCTAATTATTTCGCCTCTTCCTTTCACTATTCGTAATAGATCTTTCCTTGTCGGGGCCGTCGCTGTGTTAAACTTATATTGCCTAAGGAAATCTTCAGCAAGATCTTCCCATCTGTCGTAATCATCTAGGTCTAACTCAATAAACCAAGCCAGAGCGGCGCCAGCCAAATTCTCTTGGAACGTATTCATCAAAAGGGGAATATAGTCAGAATAGTGCGTCATTTTACGCAGATAATACTAGAGGTGAGCTCGTGGACAGCCCATCCCGTTGTATTTTCTCACAAAGTCCGGCTCTTTGTAGTTCGGACGAGTCTCTACTTTGATGAACGGAGATATCTTGTCAAAACGGGCTAACTCATAGCTCTGACTGCTCAAGCACTCCTCAATCTTGGCTATTCTCTTAGCCTCGGCTTCAATTTTCATAGCTTGATTTCCTTTCTCTTTCTTCTCGAGATTAATGACCACTGAAGGTATTTTTGGTTGTGATTGGACATCTGGCGCACGAATGTCTTCTACGACATGTTGGGCACCTTCAACTGTCCCTTTGTCGGTCGTATTGGGTATTGATGATTGACCTGAGTCGTTCAAGTTGGGTACTGTCATTTATCTGGCTTAAGAGGCTTCTAACATGGCCTTAATTTCAGCCATCATGATAGTCATAGTAGTCATCTGGGTCTCCAACATGCCCACTCGTGGAGTCAATTCTTGTTGTTCCATCCTTGTCTTAAGTCGAGTACGGAAATGATGTCTTGGTAATTCTGTGATTAGAGAATACCTATTTATTTAAAAATAACAAGTATCTCTTTATGACAAATAAGGAAAGTATTGGATTCTTTCAATTCCATGTTTTCTATTGATGAATGAAAAAAAGGACTACTTTATGAGCCTTAGTCTCACGTGAGCAGTTCTTTCAATCATTTGTCAAAAAATTTATGAAATCGAAGTAAGTACAATTTTTTACGATAGTGTTTCATGCATCGACAAAACATGCTCATGCTTGTACACATATGTCATAAGTAACATTTAATACAAATGAGTATCCAAATGCTAAGAAAACATCATAATGTTCATACATTTTACACTTGACAAAATAGTCTATCCAAGTCTAGGGCGCTTAGGGTCTAAGGCACCCTTATCGTCCCAGCAAAGATCGGATCCTTTAGTCTGAGATTCCTCATCTCCCGAATATGACGGTGATCCCATGTGTTCAGGTATATACGGCTCCACTATAGGCACGTACGACACAATATATTCAGGTACATAAGACTCGACAAAACTGCGTCTGGTCACCTCAAAGCGTCAGATGTATTCTGTAGAAGCTCCATGAATATTCATCTCACATGTCATATCATCTGGCCATTCTACATCTTCAGTCTGGGAGTCTTTCAAAGAGCGTATGATGAATTCCACCTTAGTTTCGAATTGCTTCTTCTCTCCTATGAGGGTCTCTCTTGGCATGTCAAATGAGAAGACACCTAGTTTTAGTGATGAAGGAATCACTTGCAATGCCTCATACTGCTAGATAACCCTCCTTGGATAATATGCGGTGGCGCCCGTGAATCCTAACAAGGGGACTGAATCTATGCCATTGCATGCGAGCCTAACTTTACCCAATATTGGTAATCTAAGCAGCCGTCGGAATTGTTCTGGCTTTAGAGCTCTAAGAAATTCATTCCATTCTTTAAAATTGAACTTAGGAATACGTGTATGAATTTTGATGAAAATTCTAAGAGGATGGACATTAGAGCTAATCTCAGTGAAATCCATACGGATATGAAATTATTTTATATGAGACGTGAACCACAAGTACAAGAGACCACTAGAGGCTCTAAAAATTCCTTTCTTACTTTTCCCAAAATGGTTGAGCGAGAAGAATGTTTCAGCAAGGATAAGGTTCGTGTAATCCCACCCATAACAGACTTGTTTGACCACGACAGCCATAATAGGGTCAAAAGTTACAGACGAGATCGAAAATAGGACAAAGCTAAAATGGCAAGACAAAAGCTCTACCAGATTTAGTTCCTTTGCTAGCAGGGAGGTTGGGAAACTTGTCTAGGAGAAAAGATAGGGAAACTCACAGAGAATTACTTTTGACATCTGCTTTGATTTCGTTAAGGTTTGTATTCAGGAATTCTGCTAGTTGACTCAAAAGCTCAAATCCTATAAGAGGTTGAACTAACAAGTGAGTAAACTCAATTCCAATGGCAGCGCTATATTCTTCAAGGGTATGTGTAGTCTCTAATCCTTCCATGCAGAACATCACGGTGGTAGGATCCCAATAGAGCGCTATGGCTTGGATAAAGACAGGTGGACATTCAATCTTCAGTAGGTCCAACAGATATCCTAGTCGTGATTTGGCGTTCTTCTGGCTAGCTTCACCCATGCTGTCCCCACCAGGTTAGGAGCTCAGCTTGAGGGTCTTGAATACTTGGATGTCATTCTTTCCTATCAAGTCTAAAATATGCAAATAATTTTGAAAATCAATCGCCAACGATTACTATAAACATGTGATTACGCTAATGTCGTGAAATGTGCATGAACTGGTTTAATTGTATATTTCAATTAATGAAATGAAAATTAGAGTCTTTCTCAGATATGAAAACCGGACTCAAGGTCTAATTTGAATTTCAAAGAAGTGAATTATGCAATTAATCAGAATCATCTTAGTAACTAAAGGAAATAACAATGTCACATTCTATTAGTCAAAACATCAATTGTAAGCATAGTGAAGTAATTCCTTATTACAAAGAGGATACACTATGAAAGAGAGATAGAGAGGGGCCTCAAAAGGGGAGGAGACATCAATCAAATTTATTCTAAGACAAGAAAGCCATGAAAGGCCCATGAAATGTGGAATCTAAGCTATCTCTCCTCTAGATCTAATCTTCATCGGGGTGATAGTCCATCAGGGTTTCCTCCTTGGTTGTATCTTTATCTTGCCCCTCTCCAAGATATGGCTCGATAATCAAGACTTCTTCCCTAATTAAGCGCCCTTCAAGTTGTGAAGAATAATCTTCAGTAGGTTGGTTGAGATACTTTAGCTCTTCTCGCTATTCTCTGGTCCATGGTATAATGACTTCGGGGGTCTTCCTGAGTTTTGTCTTTTTGAGTATGATGTGCCTTGACTTTGTCTTGGTTGCAGGGCGTCTTTTCTTCCCCTAAAGAGAGATTATCGTTTGGTTCTTCCTAGCTTGACACTCATCTTTTCGGCGTACATAAGCTTCTCTAGCTAAGCTGTTGCGATTCTGTCTTTTCATCTCTAGATAGTGCTCGAGCATCTCGTCTGCCTGCCGCTTAAACCTAAGGTTATCGACAGAGTAACTAATCTGACAATCTTCGGCATATCCCAGCTTACGCTCCGTCAATTCTCGGCCATGCACAAATATAGTAAAATTCAACCTTGTGTTCGGTCCAGGACGAGTGACTTTCCTTAAATATTCGAAGGTCACTAACTCCGTCGAACTTCTAGGAAATAGTGACATCCTATCCCCTATCATCGTTAGTTCAATTAGTTACTAGAATGATTTCAGAATGTATGCAATGCATGTAGATGTGAATCATATGCAATACATGAACATACTATGAAATAATGAGTAAGGAAATACATTAAAAGTAAATGCCTTACCAACCAAAACCTAGGAAACATCAAATACTCCCTTGTAACAATGGGTGGTTTTAGATATACCAACCTTCCACAGACATGCGAATGAGACAAGTGGGAATATACTCTAAAAATAAAATCAAGTGAGAGACCTATGGCTCAGGCTCCCACGATCCAAATATGACAGATTCCTCCCCAAGAGTACCCACCCAAGAGGGCTACATATCACCAATTTGGATTGTAAGCGGGAACGAACACGAAAATCTCAAGAGCCATCAAACACGAGATTCATTCATATTCTTTCCTTATCTAAGGTAACCTAAAGGTGGTTTGTAGTCGGGGTTTAACCGCTAGTGCGTGAGATATGTCGTGATCATCACAATGCAAAGTCATGCACGGTAGTTTATATCAAACACTGCTTCAGTAAATGCATAAAAATAAACATACAATCTCAACTCCAACCTGCAGGAAAGATGTCAACAAACACTCCACCCCTTACTTCTCCAATTTGCAAAAACATTTAACACAATAGTTAGGGTATGAACCTCAAATTTGAGAGCATCTACAGAAAATGGGGTTAGATAAACTAATCAACTTTTAAATCGGCTCAAGTCCTCTAAAAATTTCTAACTAGAGATCTGGTTTAGAATAGTCCCCAGTGGAGTCGTCAGTCTGTCGCAACCCTCGAGAGTCTCGGCGGGTTAATAGGCCGTCCCGTCTGGTTGGATGCGGGCATCTCCCAAGGCCCGTTACCCAAGTCGCAACGTTAGTATACGTGGTCGACTTTCGGTACGGTCTAGTGACATGTTATATGTATACATGCCAAGAAGTCGCCACCAATCATTCTGTGGAGGGTAAGATTGAAAATCCTATCGAATAGTTGGGTGCATTCTATTCAATTCTGTGAAAATCAGAGAAATGGGTTCGAGGACTTTGTTACGCCAACTGTCAGAGTTGATGCCCTTTCTGCATCTAAGTTGAATGATTTGTCTAACCTAATATTTCATGCAAATGAGTGAGGTGCGAACCTTGCAACTAGGAGTTCATGCAAATAGAAATGACTACCCTAGGACTCACAATCAATAAAATGAATGCGCAAATCAATGATCCAAAATATGCGGATAAATCATATGAAAGCAATGTGGCATCCCTAGTAAGACCCTATTAGCCTAGAGAAATGTCAATGAAGGATCAAGAGTGTTTTTGACATGATTTGCCCTTAAGGGGCAAAATCATAATTTTGAAGAGTTTTGGGATAATTTACCCTAAAAAGGAAAATTTGCCATCTCAGATGAGATACAAAGTCAAAAAATGATGGGAATATAATTGGTGACCAAAACCTCCCATTTCCTATTTTTCAGGAATTTTCAGAATTTTCTGGAATTTTAGAAGCGATTTACCCTTCGAGGGGTAAAATCGCTATTTCAGAAGGTAATGAGAAGTGAAAATCCCAAATAAAAGGATTGGTTAAAGTCCCGTCCCAAATCCTAATTTTGAGCAATTTTTATGACTCGATCAGAATAAGGAAGACGATTTATCCTTTGTGGGGCAAAATCGTCATTCTTAGAAAAAGGACGAGATTCGAAAACCCGAGCATAGGAATTGGTCGCCTAACTTACCCTAATTCTTATCTCGACATTATTGACCTATCTCATATACAAGATAGAGGCAATTTACCCCTAAAAGGTAATATCATTAATTTTCAAACGAACGGATAAGAAATCCCAAAAATAGGATTGACCAATTATCTGTGGTCAATCCTCAATTTTTGAGAATTTCTTGAATTCCAAGGAATTTTTCACAATTTTCCTATTTTTTTATTTTCTAGAATTTTCTAACATTTCTTAGAATGTTCTTGAATTTTTCTAATTTTTTATTATTTAAAAATCATTTTTTGCATTTTTTATTAAAAAAATAATTCGGACTGGGTCAACCAGACTCACTTAGGTCAAATAGCCAGCCCAGACCCGGACCCGTACTTGCACGGCCACGACCCCGAAACGATGCCGTTCCGCATATTCTTATTTCTATTATTCGGATTTAATCCGACGGTCCCTATTGAACCACGTGGCTATTCCACGGCCACTAGATTAGCTAACTGAAATCTATGGCTCAGATCAAAGGCCGACTACCCCTCAGCCTTCAGATATGATTACTTAAACCTACGGCCATGATTAAAGACAAGACTCGATCTGTACCGTCCGTCCTCACTGGCCTAAATGACGCTGCTCGGCCCTTAACCTAAACAACACCATTTCAAATTGTTTTGAATTTCTGATTAAAAATCATTTTCGAATATTCCTAATTTCTAATCGAACGGCCACTAAAAATAAAGCTCGGTTAATCTAAGCCGTCTGATCAAAACTGACTCAACCTAACAGACTAACGGTCAAGTTGACTCGGCATCCACGGGACCAATCACACTCTACCACTTAAGCCGCTGACTCGTTGACCTGCCATGTATGCATCATCTTCAACCTCTCAACGACACCTAAATGGATGGTTGAAAGGCTCCGGCAACGATCTAATAGTGAAATCTCAACGGAATTGCACAAGATCGGCGCCAATCAACTCGTCTCATCGTCGCACACAACATATCGTAGAATCATACGATTTCATCCACAGAATCAAGGACGGCGAAGCTTACACAGTAAGTAGACATGGCATCTCAATCGAGCAGAACAAGGAATTTCAGACTAATTCCTTTGCATAGAAGCTTTTAATGAGGTTTAGAATACTTACATTCAGGTCCGATTGACCTGGTTTAGGCTAGCTTGAATTAGGGGAGCTTCGACATGTTTGATAATAGTGAGAGGATTTTCGGGGCTCAGACGCAAGAGTTTATAAAAAATTCACACAAAAGAAGGTTGCGACCATGTTCAGTAATGTTTAGGAAGTAAAATGCACAGAAGAAATGCAAGAATGATCGAGTGTAAGGCAAGTCGCCATTTATGCACAATGAAAAGCTCAAGGCTATAACTCACTTGTTTTGGTGGTTTCAGCCTGCACGGTTGATGGCAATCGCTTCCTCTAAGTCCAGGCGACCTCCTGACGATCTTTAGAAGCTTTGGTTTAGCCTGAAAAAAGCCCAACCGATGCTCTGCAAATTCGAGCTCAAGCCTTCGACAACGGCGATGGAAGGCGAGCTCTCTTTATCTCTCTCTCTTCTCTCTTTCTATTCTGTTCTCCTCAGGAAACAGAATGAACGATCTCCTCTCGTCTAGCAAGCCTGATCAGGCTATATACGATTTTCAAGATTTTGGCGCCAAACGGGGAAGTGTATACTGAATTGAATCACACATGAGGCCACGTGCTTTTAGGTCTAAATGGCACTGGGGATGATGGGTATTCCGTCCCACTCTGTTTGATTCTCTAGCAGGTTCAATCCCGCACAAATTTGGCACGAATTTGAGCTGCGTTTGAGAATGTTGACTTTTGTAGGTCACGCGACGTTGACCGGCCAATTGCTCTCTACTCCGGCGACGTCGAGCGGTGCCATTGGCATCAATGACAAGGATGGGCACGGGCGACAATATGCCCACAATTGCTTGTTCGATTATCCACGAATTGGTCTTCAATTTGAAGATCAAAATCGCATTGGGTACTGTTCATCTACACTAAAGCTCGGGGAAGAAGACGACACTGTAGCAGACCAGTTTGACTGGTCTAACTGAGAGGTTTGACCGATTAGAACCGGTTCTGACTTGTTTTTCCAAAATTAACCCTAATTTGCGTGGAAATTTTGCAAATTAAACCTCAGAATCGAACTCAGGGCAGGAATATTATCTAAAAATGTGATTTTGCCCAAAAGTTCATGTCAATTTCTATAAAAGCCCCAAATTTGTCTTTAATTGTAATTCCGAAAATTATGCAATTGAAGGCTCAAGCAGCGAAATTGGACCAAACCATCTATGCCAATCAACTTAGAATGATGAAATACATTGGGCAGTGGCTTCAATTTGTAAAGCTAGCCCCTGAATTGAAAGTAATTTCAATTATGCCAAATTAAAGGACTAAATTGCAATTAAGTACGTAATTTTGCCCAATTCATGCAATTGAGCAATTTGTCGGCTAAATTGCAATAAGGGACAATCAGATTGAATGTCAAGATTCTAAAAAATGCCAAAATTGCATAGTAGCTGACCTTGCTCTGATATCAACCAAACGAAGATGTCATGCCCCGAACCCGGTGGGTACGCGAACATCCCACACCTGCCATTTGTCACGGTAGTCTCTTAGGATCCAACGGCCTTTACTACAAAATGCCTAAATGAAACATGCATGCGAAAGCGAGAAGAACAACCCTACAC
The DNA here is from genome assembly GCA_028455895.1 of Rhodomyrtus tomentosa. NCBI lineage: Eukaryota > Viridiplantae > Streptophyta > Magnoliopsida > Myrtales > Myrtaceae > Rhodomyrtus > Rhodomyrtus tomentosa. The sequence goes on from JAPCWY010000004.1 coordinate 44,138,932, forward strand.
TTAATAACAAAATAGGGCTTTAGAACGATACAACCAAAATAAATCAGTTGACATACAACTTAAAGAAAAACCACTAAGTTAGAGTCTAACCTAGCAAAACCATACGGATGTCACCCAAAAAGAACATAAACGACAAATTCTCAGTCGTCAGTCGAAGATCCAGCATCTCCAGGGTCAAGCTCTGGGCATACAGAAATGCTCGCGACGATAACATCCTCGACCCTCGGTGGCACAGGGTCGGGTACTCCCATGTCAAAACCGGCATCTAGGCCCAGCAATAGGTCATTGAAAAAGTCAACCGTAGACGGGTCAACTGCCCACAGTGAGTCAATGGATACAGCACTCTCCGACAGTGGTCCAACAAAGGTACCCTCATCTTAGAGCGTCCAAGCCTCATAAGTATGGGGACTCCGGTATCGACCTCCCTCGTCGACCCAAACAACACTTGCAGTCTTAATATACAATGTACCCTCACAAATGGTAAACCTCGGGGCCAAGGTCTCAATCTCCATCGGAACTCTAAAGCGTTGTGGTCGGACGTCCATGATCCAAGCCTAGGGTTTGAAAATAGTAACCTCATAACAGGATGAGATATAAAATCTCAATAAACTAAAACTAACCATAAACTAGGTCGCTAGTACCTCGAGACACTTTATAAAAATGGATTTTTTTGGGAATCATGTAAAATAAACACGTTAGCAAAGCAAGGAACAATTTTAATCAAAAGCGACATTCATATCTCTCTAAATTGACTCAACAGTCATAAATCGTAACCCAAAAACTCAGCTTCATGCTTTAGGCAGGGTTTCATTTTAACAAACTCAGAAGAAGTAATCCTTTGTAAAACAACTGACAGTTCATTTGCCTCATAAAACTTGACCTTTAGTTAACGGTAACAAAACGTTACCTGCCCGTGCTAAGATGCTTTGGGCCTCATTAGGAATTTCCTTTAAACAAGCCATTTCTTGCCATGAGAACTAGTTAACCACAGAAAACAATTTATCTTTTCACTTTTTATGACGAGATGATTCGGTTAACATAGCGACACTAGCTCCCCAGCACCGTCGAGAGGATTCGGTCGACTATTAGACTCTCGTCATAGCCAATCTTGCGAGATGATTCGGTCAAACATGTGACGCTCGATACCTTAACTCTCTTAAGACAGTCGACATGAAGACTCTCGCGTCCGGACCTAGAGATGATTCGGTCAATGTAATGACTCTCGATACTCCAACGCCTCGAGATGATTCGATCAACTACATGACCCTCTAGCCGTAGTGACCTCGTCAGGCCAAAATGGGATTTACTCCCTGATCTCAATATCTTGGGATCAAAAACCCAATGTTGGGATCAAACACAAGGCCGATTGGCTATAAGTTTTCTTTTCAATTTCCAGTCATTCATACAAAAGCAAACGGCATACGACCTCAATTCACATGCTAATTCCTAAAACTCAAGTTCATTGAGACCTTTTTAAGGTTAGCATAACTCGTGTTACCACGCATAACTCGACTTAGCACGTAATTCAAACAACCACTCTTTCGATTCAAAACTCAGCATTTGACCAAATAAAACTCCAATTTCGATTTCACAAGTTGTCTCGAGATTCAATTAATTATCCATGCCACTTAATGCGCTCAAATAAAAGGGGAATTTCTACAAAACATGCCAAGGGTCCAGTTATCTCTCACGGGCAGATTAGAACTTCATTAAATGGGCCTTGCTTTCAAAATTTTAAGCCACAAACCATTCAAGCACAGCTCAATCAAAACAGGGCAAGTTCAGTTTTGATGTTCCTTGACCCAAAACGGTTCATAAATCATCAATTTATCTAACAAGGACGTCTCTTAGTAACCTAATAACCTAATAAAGGTTTAGGAATAGTTTACCAGGCTAAATGAGCAAGTAAACTCCTCCAAAAAGACCGCACGAAGCGTTCAACCCTTATTGGTCCGAACATGGCAGTTTTTTGTCCTTCGCAAGTTCACAAGGAATCGACCATTAAAACCTTTCAAATTTCAACTCTAGCTCAACTACACCTTACTAACACATAATATTACGTCCCGAGATGACTTGCCGACGATTTCTAAGCAAGATAATACCTCGAAGGCCCTCAAAGATTCACGGTTCCAAGTCTAGCTAACGGGGGCAGATTCTGCTCCTTGAAAAATCACAAAGATTCAACCATCAAAATCCAACCAAACTTCAATCTTAAGTTAACAAATCCTTAGGCTATGTGTTATAGGTGTCTTACCAAGAGTTGGAAGCTAAACGAGCCTTTTGAACAGGCTAGAGAAGGCTCTCAGTCAGATTAGGTCCGGCAACGATCAACTTGGCTTAAATGGCCCACAAAACGGGTGAAAGGGTGCCAGAGAAAGGCAATCTAAGGTGTTGGAGACATCATGAAGAGGATGAGAAGTGTGGTGGTAGTCAGCGCGGCGGCTAATGGCCTCCAATGGCCCTCGTCGAAGAGAGCGACCAAGCGGCGAACAGGCGACTGATAGGGGGAGAGTGAGCGGAAGGAGAGACGGAGAAGGAGTCGAGAGAAAGAGAGAAATGGGAGGAGGTGGTGGTCGACCAAGGCCTAAAGAGAGAGAAACTGAGCTTTTCTTACTCCCAAGGAAAAGTCAGACATGATTTTGGTGGGTGAGGATTTGACCAAGCCATTAATGCTAACTAGGGTCCTAACCCCAAGCCTAATAGGTTGTCTCTTCCCATCATAAAAATCTTGAAACCAAAAAACCATTTAGTCCCTAAACTTTCGGCCAAAGAGGGATAAAGAGAGAAAGTCCAAAATGCCCTTGTCCATTCTTAAAGGCTTGAGTAATCTCTAGGGGCAAAAGGGTCATTTCTCACTTACAATCTAAAGTTTCACTTTTCCTACCTTATATGACGAATAGTGAGCTTAATCATCATTAATGAGATGGCATCCAAATATTCCAAATGTTGAAATTCCTCAATATCCAATGTCTAATTCATGACAAGTTCTCGTTAACTGAAATCCCAGTTTATCTCAAACTAGCGGGCGGCTCTTGTAGATGCTACGCGCATCGACCTTAGGATTAGTCAAGTCGATAACTTTGGTTGTCATGTAATTGCAAGGGTTTATCGCTAGTTCCTGCAGTACTGATAATCAGAGTTCGATCTAGGAAATTCTCACAAATTATGCATTGGTTAGGTAGAATCACCTACGTTCCAATCGTATAATACTAGCAAGGCATTCCATGATCTCTCTTAGATCGATCTCTGCTATCTCCTCGACAATCCTTATAGTCAAAGTGTCATTTCTCATTCGAGTCTCTTTGGTCCACGTACTAACTCTGCGTTAGCCCTTTCTTTTCGGTCAGTGAACTTTAGAGTTGCCAGCTCCGAGCGAGACCTAACTAAAGTACACCGATTGATATCTTTCCATTTCATAGCCTCGAGAAGGATCAAAATTCAGAATGTCACAACTCTTCCCCCCTTAAAGAAATTTTGTCCTAGAAATTTACAACTTTCCCATTATCGAACTTTATGGGGTAAAAAAAACGCTATCTATATGCACATTTCTACTGAAATTCATAAAAAAAAAAAAATTCAAACTCTTTTTTTCCTTTTTTATAAAGCCAAAAAATTTTGCATTTAAGAGTATTTCTTGAAACAAGTTTTGCTTGATGCGCACATGCAATGTTTATAAAAAATTTAAAATAAAACTCTCGCAAATATTAAACGGTAAATGGTCAATGGTAGTATATTGAGCTAATGTTTCTTTGTAAAGATGACCCGTGGGTTGCATCACGCTCTTTCCCTTATCACTAGCTCCCTTGCCACTTGCCATTTTTTTTTTCAGAGAATTGAGCGAAAAGCCTATTGAGAAAATTGAGCTGGGATTGAGAGAATTTGAGAGAATTAAGAAGATTTGAGAGAAATTATGAGAAAAAATGAAAGGGGAGAAGTATATCCATAGATATTTAGGATAGTTTTAATAAATTAATAAAAAATAAAAAGGAGGGGAGCCGATGCAATGCAATGGGCTCTTCCCTCAATTTATTTAATTTTTTTAAAAGCCGTTGGACCTAAGCCCAACGGCTAATTGGGCGGTTCGAGGCTGATTCCGAACACTACAAAAAAATAGGCTTTTAGCGATGAAAAATAGTGATGCATTTTGGCCAAAATTCATCGCTAAACGTATCTGTGACAAAAAATAGTGACGAAAACAAATTCATCGCAAAATTTAGCGGCGAAAACTTCGTCACTAATTCGAAATGACATCGTCGCAAATTAGCAATGAACGAATTATGTTTGTCGCTAATTTTCCGACTAATTTTGCCACGAAAATGGCTTTGTGGCTAATCTAGCGTCGCAAAATTTAGCGACGGAATTCCAAAATTTCGTGGCTAAATTTAGCAACGAAATTAGCGACAAAAGTGCTTTAAATTTAGCAACGAAAGTTTACTTTCCTCTCTAAATTTAGCAACAAAATCTGGTTTTTGTCACTAAATTTAGCAACAAAATATGGTTTTTGGTCGCTAATTTTGGATACAAAAGTTAATCAGCGACGAAAATGGATTTTCTTCGCTAATTTGTACTAACCTCACGCTGAAAGATTTTGTGTAGTGACGAATAGTTGATTTCGTCGCAAAATAGTGCCAATTCAATTTTTTTTTTCAGGGATATATTTAGCAGTGAATCTCGCAACGAAAATTGTTTAGCGATGAATTTTTGTGATCGTACGATAAAATAATTTCTTTTAATTTTCAATTTTAAATCTAATTGAAAGCAAAATTAATTTCTAGAATTTGTGTTGAACATTGATAAAGGAAGATCCAAATATTATAATAATATGCAAACAAAATACATTCATCTACCATTCTTTTTTTCCCCCACAAATTTAGCAAAAGATCAGAGAATGTCCTGAACTAGACCCATCCATACCACCACCTATATGCCAAGAAATTAAGAAGGAAAGCGTAAAACTCACAACAAGTCTCATAATTGGCTAATATAACATAAAAAGATGACCCCTCGTCGGCGATTAGTGAGTGGTGGCCCCATCTGCAAGATCTGTTCATTTTGCCCCTTCACATGATGATGCTGCTCTGCTATTTTCTTTCTACGAGAAGCTGAGACTCTTATCTGCAAAGTAAAAGCATCAAAATGATCTGAAAATTGAGAACTTCATTTACAAAATGTTCATGATATATGCCATGGAAATTTCTTTCATACAACTCAAATCAACAAAACTTGAGATGTTAGAGATAACACCGTGGAATGTACTAAAAGCATCGGCACATGCGCTAGAAAAAACTAGAAGATGCACGCAAAGGATATCGACAAAACAAATCAATAAAATAAAAAATGCCTGAATATGTAAAATTTAATATCATATACCATTCTTAGTTAACCAGTTCCACTGAATCAATATATGCTCAAGATTGAAAAAAATAAGGCCGTGACTTGTTGGCTTCCATCAAGTATCTTAAGGAAAATTAGTAGTGAAAGAGATTCAGGGCAATAAGTTCATGGAAATACAACAGTGGCGAAGAAGATCAGAAACGACAAAGGCTCACCATTTTCATCAGAAAGCAGAAGTCTCCCTTGGTCTGTGTTTCTACATATGCGCCTCTCAAGAAAGCTTGGATCTTTCCTGCAAGGCAGAATCTTGCTCTAAGATAGGGAATCACAGATACGTGCGAAATTGCCGGTTCCCCAAACAAACATATGGAGCACATAGTTGTCATTAGATCATCTAAAAATTTCTAAATTTAGAGAAAGCAAAGAGAAGCCAGCATTCCTTACATTTTCCTAACTCCTTTAACATATAGAAGTTGCAACAAGAGCACCTATAGTGCATAAGGTTCAAATGCATAACTTTTTACAAATTTCATCACGGAAATTGGACATCCTCACTATGTCCATGGGATACGGGCTACTTTCAAGGTGCATATTGCGCACATAACCTGAACCTGTTGAAAACGTGATACCAGTAAAAATTATTGCTATTAATACCGGTAACCAATGAAATGACCATTGAAATATGTCTCGAGCTATTAAGGAGAGGGAGAACACATGAATAAAAAGATCATATAACACTGATTCACAAGCGATATGGAACAACAACAACAACAACAACTTCAACACCCCCTTCTCACTTACAACAACAACAACGCAAACAACGCAATCTGCACGTGTAAATTAACTAATGGAGCGTAGGCCCACATACGCGCGGAAGGAAATAACTGACTCTGATACCATGTTGAGTGGTCTTGGGCCCCTCTTAACCCAAAAGGTAGCTTTGAGGTTGAGGCTTTCTCTCACACTTGTAAACCGAACACCAACTCATTCCACAACTGATGTGGGACAACCCCAACAATCCCCCCTCGCACATCGGGCCATGGGTCGGAGGGAGCAACAACCCGTATCTCTACCGAGTGACTGTTGGGTCCAGACTTATTAGTAACCTGGACTCTGATATCATTTATTGGGAGCTCGCAGCGGAAGTCCGATACTTTTTGCTTTGGGAGATCGTCAAGAGAGAGCCCAAATCTGAGCCCGTCAATATATCAAGTTGGATTCACCTTCACCGAAGCAAAATTATGAATATTCCGAATCGAATATTTTACGGATATCTGAAATCGAGCAAAATATAATATCTAACTCTGAATATCTTTTGTCAAGATTGGATAAAGATTGAAACCTACGGATATCTATTGGACGTGCAAGCCCACGATAGAATTGAAGTGGCGTGCCAAAGTGGCGATCAAGAAAAGATACCGTTCACCGGAGTCGGCGACAAATAAAGGAAAGAATAAAAGTTAACTTGGATTTTGCTTGATCGAATTCTGTGGGACTCCTCAACTAACGTGGATTATATATATTTGTCCACAAGGGTTGAAGTGGGTGCCTTGCATATTTATTGCAAGTGACGCCGTAAGTAGAGGGACTTCTCTACGAACATCCAATTGCTCGTGATTTCCATATGAAGAAATTGTAAAAGATTGAAGCGAGTTTTTCACGCGAGTGCTTGACATTGGGTCTTCGTTTTGCTCGTGGAATTACATCAAGAATTCAAGTGTCAAAATCGATTAAATATTGAGATTAGATTTGTGTTTTAATTCATTTGCGAAATTGAGATATTATCTGGCTAGAAATTTGGGGCTACACACTGTGTGCGTCCTTAAATATAATTGGGGCTTGGGAAACACTAAGAGTATTTGTGTAACTCCAGTGTGGTTTGTAATCTCCGAGTATTGCTCGTTCTATAGTGAAATTCGTTGATGCTCTCCTCGTGGACGTAGGTCTCTACCATCGAATCAGGTACATCTAGTGTTCGATTTACTTTACTTATTCTGTCTATTTTATCGATTGATCGCTTGTTTCATTCCCAACAATTGGTATCAAAGCCAAGTTTGCTTGAGTTGAAGCGAATCGATGGCGACAGAAGAAGCTAAAGTGAAAATCAACAGATTTGATGAGAAAGACTTTGCTTTCTGGAACATACAAATAGAAGATTATTTGTATCAGATGAAACTGCATGCACCTTTTTCTGGGGAGAAGTCGAATGCGAATAAGCAAGCTGATTGGAAATTGCTGGATAGACGAGCGATGGGTGTCATTCGATTAACGTTGACTCATAACGTCGCATTCAACATCGTTAAAGAGAAGACCACTGCGGGTTTGATGAAAGCCTTATCAAACATGTACGAGAAGTCCTCTACAATAAACAAGTTCTATCTGATGAGACGTCTGTTTAATTTGAAGATGAGCGAAGGTGCGTCAGTTGCTAATCATATCAATGAATTCAATATAATCGTTAGTCAATTGAGTTCAGTTGATATTTACTTTGGAGATGAAGTACGTGTTTGATTCTATTATCATCATTGGCTAATAGTTGGAATACTATTGTCAGTATTGTTAGTAATTCCACTAGATCAGCAAGTTTGACGTTTGATAGGATTCGAGATTTGATTCTGGGAGAGGATATCCGTATAAGAGAATCTGGCAAATTTGTATCTACTGCTTTAGTAGATGAAAGAGGAAGAGTTAGTACTCGTGTTAGCAGAAGTAGTATGAACGTGAATAAACGCAGTTCGTCTAGGATTGGCGGTGATATTTGTTGGTATTGTAGCAATAGGGGCATCTTAGAATGAATTGTTTTATGCTGAAAAACGAAAGGGCTAAGGGAATTAGAGTTGAATTTACGGATGATATTGCAGATATAGCTGAAAATTCTGATGATGTCGATGGTGTATTGTCTGTCACTGAGAATTCGTCGTTTGACGAATGGATTATGGATTCTGGTTGCTCTTTTCATGCTACACCAAATAGGAACTGGTATTCTACTTATCAATGCATAGATAGTATTAAAGTGTAGTTAGGAAACAACGCTAAATGCGATATTGTAGGTATTGGTGATGTTAAAATCAGAATGCGTAGTAGTATTGTGAGGACATTGACTGGAATAAGACATGTTCCAAAGTTGAAAAATAACTTAATTTCCTTGGGTGCTTTAGATTCAGCTTGATGTAGGTATTCTTCACGAGATGGAATTCTGAAGATTGTTCGAGGTGCTCTGGTGATAATGAAAGGAATCAAGCATGACGGCCTGCATGAATTTCAAGGTGAAACATTGATAAGTTTCGACTCTTAAGACGTCGATATCTGTTCGAGAGTCTAACGGCTACTCGAGGAAGCCTTGAGTGGTTATGTCGATGCAAAAGTTTGATGTTGTTGTCAGGAACACGTGGTCGAGAGCTTTGATCGAAATGGAGACTAGTATGTTGATCAAGCATGTGCGAACTAACAGTAGCATGGAGTCCTGCTCGAAGCTGGTAAATGAATTCTGCATGAAAAAGGGAATGGTGAAACACCGCACTAGTGCTAGTAAACCATATCAGTTTGCAGAATTGATGAGCAGAGCGTTGCTAGAGACAGCCCATAAAAAGATCTCTAGCGCTGGTATGGCTAGGAAAATTCCAGTGGATGTGCTTAGTATGGCGAGCTACATGGTGAATAGATCCCCATCTACTGCTATTAGATATCAAACTCTCGAAAAAAGTGTGGTCAGGTAATGTTGCTGATGATTCTATTTTTAGAATGTTTAGTTGCCCGTGTTATTACCAAGTAAGTGATGGTGCGCTCGATGTCAGGGCAAGGTGCATATTCCATGGCTATACACGAGCTGAGTGTGGCTATTAGTTGTGGTGCTCAAATATAAATTCACCCATTTGCAGTAGAGAAGTAACCTTTGACGAGTCTCTAGTACTTTTGGTTATGAGTGATTGTAGCAGTGTTCATACAGATCTAGACGGTGTTCAGCTTGAGGTGGAGTTACAACCAGAAATTCTTGAGGTAGCAGATACTAGTGAAGTAATCGATACAATTGGTACTTTTAGCGAGGTGAAGACTATTGAGCCAACGGTTACCGTAAATGCTTATATTGACAAGGTATGTATTCGGTCTCTTGATAGATATGGATGCAACAGTGGTATAGAAACTTGTATCAGAAAGTCTTTGCGGGATAGTTAAAGGTGCATGTTCAGTTGGTGTTTTGCTGAGGTGCTCAGTTATGGTGAAGTTCAAGCATGACTTGAACTTGGATGATCTCTGTAGTGGTTGAGCCCACTGGAGCTGTTGAGAGAGTAGCAAATTAAGTTCGAAAATTTTAGCGAAGCGATTGTAAAATGACTCAAACGTCAAGTCAAGGTAGAGATTGTAAAAATATATCTCGAATTTGAACCCGAAGCGAAATTGTGAATATTCCGAATAGAATATTTTACGGATAAAATATGTCTCGAGCTTGAACTCGAAGCGAAATTGTGAATATTTCGAGTCGAATATTTTACGAATATCCGAAATCGAGCAAAATATAATATCTTACTCTGAATAACTTTTGTCAAGATTGGATGAAGATTGAAATATACGGATATCTATTGGACGTTCATGCCCACGATAGAATTGAAGTGGCGTACAAAAGTGGCGATGAAGAAAAGATATCGTTCACTGGAGTCGGCCACAAATAAAGGAAAGAATAAAAGTTAACTTGGATTTTGCTTGACCGAATTCTGTGGGACTCAGCTAACTAACGTGGACTATATATATTTGTCCTAAGGGTTGAAGTGAGTGCCTTGCATAATTATTGCAAATGACGCCGTAAGTAGAGGGACTTCTCTACGAACATCCAATTGCTCGTAATTTCCATATGAAGAAATCGTAGAAGATTGAAGCGCCGTTTTTCATGTGAGTGCTTGGCATTGGGTTCGTTTTGCTCGTTTGCTCGCAGAATTACGTCAAGAATTCAAGTGTCAAAGTCGATTAAATTTTGACGTTAAATTTATGGGTTCATTTTGCTCGCAGAATTATGTCAATAATTCAAGTGTCAAAGCTGATTAAATTTTGAGGTTAGATTTGTGTTTTAATTCCTTTGTGAGATTGAAAAATTATTTCGCTAGGAATTGGGAGCTAAATACCGTGCGAGTTTTCGGATGTAATTAGAGCTTGGGAAACACTAAGAGTGTTTGTGTAATTCGAGTGTGGTTTGTAATCTTATCGCTCGTTCTATGGTAGAATTCGTTGTTGCTCTCCCCGTGGACGTAGGTCTCTACGACCGAACCATATACATCTGGTGTTCAATTTACACGGTCTATTTTATCGATCGATCGCTTGTTCCGCTCCCAACAATGACAATCAATATAAGCCCGCAGTGATGAAAGATTGCTGCTGTCACCTTATTCTGGCGGGATACTTTGTGAAGTATGTCTCGCATATAGTGAAAGGGATGAAGAGACACAAATCAATGAGGAGTCAAATGAAGGAAACAAGTAATCAATAAGCAAGGGATTATTTATGGTTGACCAAGTAATCTTTGGAATGAGATCTTTTATGCTCGCTGTGAACAACCTTCTTTGCGTTTTCATTCTGCTTAACATTGGCATCATAAGCGACATTTCCATGAGCATCGACAGTCACCGGCAGAATTTTAGAGAAGAGCAAAATAAACATCAGAGTCAAATAGGTGCAACTTCAAAATCACGAGGCAATGAATCACATAAGCTTCAAGCCTTCTTTCATCTCTGCATAACCTTGTAGTAGAAGTAGAGAAAAATAAACAGCTTAACCAAATCACACGGTTTGTTTCATCAGCGCAAGACTTCTCCATGATACCACGAAAAACATAATATCTCAACATAGAGTAGAGAAAACCGATATATTCAATCCAGTGAAAAACAAGAATTAAAAAAAAAAAATTGCAACCGCAAGAAACACTGCGACAAAGCTCAATCCCCAGCTCAAAATCGCATTCCAATCGAGAATTGTAATCAAACCCCGAGCAAAAATTCAAATTCTAAACCTAGGGTTCAACCAAGCAAATTTAAGGTTCAACCAAGCAAATTTAAGGAGCGCCTCAACACGCCAGGCTCTCAAAACACCACACCTAGTCCCCAAACAGGCGGACGAAGCTCGATCGAGAATTCGCGACGCTTGATCTCGAGAGAGAGAGAGAGAGAGAGGAGGTTTCGATACCTTCAAGCATGACCTAGTTCGATTGATGATGGCTGATCACACAGGAGGCTTCAAGCACACAGACAAGATATGTGGATAGGGCAAAAGCGGAGGATATATTAAATTCGTTGCTAAATTGAATATTTTATTTTTTTATTTTTATTCATATTATATTTGCGACAAAATAATGAATTCGTCGCTAATTCGAATATATTATATTTTATTTTTATTCTCATTGCTAATTTAGAGACTAATAAATAATGTCATCGTTAATTTAGCGATGAATCACTATTTCATCATTAATTAACACTAAATTGACTATTTTCTTTTTATATATTAGTGACGAATAATTATTTCGTCTCTAATTTAGCAACGAACAAACACATTCATCTCTAATATAGCAATCAAAAAATAAATTCGTCGATAAATTGAATATTATCTTTTTCTATTTTTATTCATATTATATTAGCGACGAAATAATGAATTCGTCACTAGTTCGAATATTTGATTTTATATTTTTAATCTAATTGCTAATTTGGCAACGAATAAATACTTTCGTCGCTAATTTAGCAACGAATCATTGTTTCATCACTAAATATTCATCGCTAAATTGACTATTTTCTTTTTATATATTAGCGATGAATAATTATTTCTAAGTTAATTTAGCGACGAACAAACACATTCGTCTCTAATGTAGTGACAAAAAAATAAATTCGTCGCTAAATTGAATATTATCTTTTTAATTTTTATTCATATTATATTAGCGACAAAAATAGTGAATTCGTTGCTAATTCGAATATTTTATATTTTATATTTATTCTTATTGCTAATTTAGCAACGAATAAATACTTTCGTTGTTAATTTAGCGATGAATCACTGTTTCGTTGTTAATTAATGCTAAATTGACTATTGTTTTATATCTTAGCAACGAGTAATTATTCGTCTCTAATTTAGCAACGAGCAAACACATTCGTTTCTAATATAGTGACCAAAAAATAAATTTGTCGCTAAATTGAATATTATCTTTTTTATTTTTATTCATATCATATTAGCAACGAAATATTGAATTCGTCACTAATTCGAATATTTTATTTTTTATTTTTACCCTAATTGCTAATTTAGCGACGAATCATTGTTTCGTCGCTAAATTGACTATTTTCTTTTTGTATATTAGCGACGAATAATTATTTCATTGCTAATTTAGCAACGAAAAAACGCATTCATCTGTAATATAGCAACGAAAAAAATAAATTCGTCGCTAAATTGAATATTGTCTTTTTTATTTTTATTCATATTATATGAGCGACGAAATAATGAATTCATCGCTAATATTTACCGAAATACAATATAAAAAAAGAAATGTTAATTTAGTGTCGCTTAGTAGTCTTGCTGTCGAGCAACACCAAGAGCGAGGCCCACTCGACAATTACGATGCCAAGCTGGCCCAGGAGCCCCTTTATTTTATTTTTAAAATAATTTCTTGTTGTTTCACTTTTTTAATTATTGATGGATAATATTTATTTTATTTATATTATTTAGTTTTTTGGGTAAGGATATATTATTTTTTAAGCTTATTTTTATAACATAATCATAGATCATTAATTAAAAATTTATTAAAATAAATAATTACTTCTTAATTATTGTATTTATGTAATTATTTAAAAATATTCATAAAATAAGATTGGTAAGACATATCAAAAATATATAAAAGATATACATTTAAAGTAAGATATGCAGCTATACATTTATAATATTTATAAAATAAGATTGGTACATGTCACCCGTTCAATAGTTACGCCTTGGCTATATAACCAAAGTGCTCTAACAGTGCCCTTTATCAATCAATTGGAGTATACTGATTTTTGGGGGGAAAAAAAACAAAACGAAAACAAAAAAGATTAAACAAGCTAGGAATGGAACCCACGACCACCAAAATACTTCTCTCAAGCGACAACCGACAGGGTAAACAATAGAATTAGCAACACTATTTGAAGTTCAATTAATCTATGGACACATTAAAAGACATGATACTAATTTGAACATGAAAAACTCCCTAGACACCTTCCACCCTACAAAAGACACGATATAATGAGTCTGGCTTGGAAAGATAGAAAGAAGAAAGAGGAAAAGTACGGTTCATTCAAGATCGAGAAATGACATCGGAGGAAGAAAATGCAAAATTGACAAGGAAAACGATGTTTGCCAATGGATTTGTCTCGAAAACTTACGTGAAATCCAAAAAAAAAAAAAACGTCCCAAATAAACGGTCGAGCGATGAGATATGTCTTTTCAAAGTTTTCCCCTTTCTTTACTCGTCTCTACTCTTTCGATGTGGTTTTCAATTAATCTATGCACACATTAAAAGACATGATATTAATTTGAACATGAAAAACTCCCTAGACACCTTCCACCCTACAAAAGACGTGATATAATGAGTTTGGCTTGGAAAGATCGAAAGAAGAAAGAGGTAAAGCACCGTTCATTTAAGATCAAGAAGTGGCATCGAAGGGAGAAAATGCAAAATTGACAAGGAAAACGACATTTGCCAATGGATTCATCTCAAAAACTTTCGTGAAATCCAAAAAAGAAAATCGTCCCAAATAGACGACCAAGTGATAAGATATATCCTTTTAAAGTTTCCCCTTTCTTTACTCGTCTCTACTCTTTCGATGCAATTTTATATTTTTCCATGCGATTTTAAATTATTTTGGTGCAATTTTTCACCAGCCTATTACTGCGGTTTCCAACATATTCCTATTTTTTCAACATATTACCGCGGCTATAGTCCATTATAGCACTGTATCATTTGTTCACCAAAATTCATTTCTTAATACAATAATTTTGAAGTAATTATTTATATTAATAATTTTTAATTAATAATTCAAAAAGCTTCAAAATTAAACTAAATAAATAAAATCAATATTAAAACCATCATTATTAAAAAAGACAAAAAATGAAATTCTTAAATAAAATAATCATTAGGGACGAATTTGGCACTGTTCGTCACTAAATTGACAAAAAAAAGTTAAATAAAAAAGTAATAGTTAGTCATGAATTTTTAATTTCGTGGCTAAATAATTTTTTTTTAAAAGATATATTTAGTGACGAACAACACGGTTCGTTGCTAATTTAGCGACGAAAAGTGCGAAATTCATATTTCTTCGCTAAAATAATTTAAATAAAAAATAAACAATTAGTGACGAAACATGGTGTTCATCGCTAATTTTATGAAAATTAAAATAAAAAAGAATATATTAGCGATGAAACACAATATTCGTTGCTAAATTAGTGACGAACACCTATTTTGTCGCTAATTTAAAGAAAATAAAAATAAAAAAGAATATATTAGCGACGAAAAGCCAATTTCGTTGCTAAAATAATATATTAGTGACGAAACACAGTGTTCATCGCTAAATTAGCGACGAAACACAGTGTTCATCGCTAAATTAGCGACGAACATCCGTTCCGTCGTTAATTATTAAAATAAAAAAAAATCGATTAGCGACAAAATGCCAATTTCGTCGCTAAAGTAATTTAAATAAAAATAAATATTTAGCGACAAAACGCATTGTTCCTCGATAATTTGAGAAATATTAAAATAAAAAAGAATTGATGAGCGACGAATTGCCAATTTCATTGCTAAAATAATTTAAATAAAAAAATAAATAATTAGCGACGAAACACACTGTTTGTCGCTAATTTGACAAAATTAAAATAAAAAAGAATTGATAAGCGAAGAAATTGGTATTTCGTCGCTAAATTACTTTAAATAAATTTTGCTAAATTACTTTAAATAAATTTTAGCTGCGAATAACGATTTCCGTCACTAAATTAGCGATGAACACATGTTTCATAGTTAAATTGACCAAACTTCAAAATAATTAGCGAAATCGCTAAATAAAGTTAAATAAAAAATAAATACTTAGCGACTTAGTGATGGAACACAATGTTCGTCATTACATTAATGATGAACATTCGTTTCGTTGTTATTTGGCGTAAATTAAAATAAAAATGAATTTGTTAGCTAAGAAATTGGCCTTTCCTCGCTGATTAGCGACGTTTTTTTCGCCGCCAATTAGCTAAGAATTGTTGTTTGTCGCAAAATTAGTGACGATTTGTTTCATAACTATTTTCGTAGCAAATAGCCACGAACCTTATGTTTGTCGTTTCCTTACCCAAAAAAAAAAAAAAAAACCTTATGCTCGTCGCAAATTAGTTACAAATTTTTTTCGTCGCTAAATTTTCGTGGCTAAATCCTTGTTTTTTGTAGTGGAATTTCCCTTGAACCTGAACCGGCGGGCTCGATCAACGAGCCAATTTTGGTTGGTCAATGGGCTGGTTCCGGGCCCAAACCAGCTCATGGCCACCTCTAGATAGAACCGCTATATCAAGGCTCTTTAATTTATGGCCGCTTCTTTATGTAACCGTTGTTGCTGTAAATGATTTTTTTTTTTTTTGTCAATTCAGGAATTATTTTTGCTAAGCAAATTGGAAACTTATCGTTTCTATGAAAAACTCGACAACTGATAACAAAATCTATAACATCCAGCAAAATTCACTCGCAGTGCACAAAATTTACCGTCTTTCAGTTTCAGTACACAAACCACCTTCCTTGTCCAAAAATAGAAATTTTAAATGCAGATTCTTGTAGAAAAGAAAAGCCGAACTCCTTCATTGCCATCTCCCCGGAAGACCGAAAGGGAGAAAAGACGACATTTTTGTAGGTTGCTGCGATGAGTTTTGGCCATACCCACAGATTCTTTGCTAATGGTACCGTACAGTATACCTTATGTCCATTCTTGCCTCCCAGAGTCAATTCAGATGGTATTTGGGGGTTCCTCCGGTCTAGTGCCGACAATCCTCTGGATTACGCGCTGACTCGCCTGAACTTGGAGCTGGTCACGGTGTTCCTCATCACTGAAGTTTGCCATTTCGTGCTCAAGCGGATTGGAATGACAAAGCTGGTGTCGCAAATTCTTGTAAGTTCGAAATTTTGACGTCCTGTAACATCTTGTATGGCATGAGTAATGAGCTTGATTCTCAGGGCAGAGCAGAGATGGTGGAGGAGAGAACTTCGGTTTTGTTACTTGGGGGTTCAATTTCATGTAGGAGTTTGAAAACAGTTCACAGATAAAGAATCATTCGTAATCTTCCCTGATTTTGATTAGCAGATAGAGGCAAGAACATTGACCTGGGAAATCTATTGAAATTCATTGTATTCTTCAATGGCGGGGACGGATGCAATGCTTTTTTCCACTTATCTATTCTGTTTTGTGAATTAAGCAGAACCTTTTTCCTTTCCCTGAAATGATTGAGCAGCTGACGACGGTGCGGGATTTCTTCATCTTGTTTTTGTGAACCAGGCTGGTATAATCCTCGGCCCCAATCTGTTTGTCCACTTCAGCAAGAGAAATGTGAGGGCGATCTTCACTATTGAGAGCCAAGAAATGGTCGATATGATTACCCATTTCGGTTACCTGAATTTTCTTCTCTTGACGGGAGTGAAGATCGACATCAAAATGATTCTGCTGACAGGGAAAAATGGTCTGTACACTGGCGTAGCATCATTGGTGGTGCCATTGCTGCTCGGGCTAGCGGGCGTTGTAAGAGTCGGTGCTGTGTGGCGCCTTCATAAAAATAGTAAATTGGCTCTAGTTAATTTCGTCGCTTTGCAGTCCATAACACCATTTCCCATAGTTGCTTGCCTTCTTGATGACCTCAAAATCTTGAACTCCGAACTCGGCCGGTTAGGACTGTCTTCTGCGCTGGTCAGTGATATACTAAGCATGTTTCTGCAAATCATAACCACCTTGGCTATTGGTGGAGTTGAGGGCGGAAGGCCTTGGCAAGCCCTAGTAAAATTCGGGGGTGTCCTCTTGTACTTTGCTTTCGTTATCATAGTTATTCGGCCAGCAATGCTTTGGATCATTAGACGAACTCCGGAAGGCAGGCCGGTCAAAAATGTGTATGTGTATGCCATACTTGTGTACTTCATTGCTTCCACGGTGATGTTCCAATTGGTGGGGATTTCCGCTTTCTTTGCGCCGTTCATTCTGGGTTTAGCCATTCCTGACGGCCCCCCGTTAGGGGTTTCCTTGGTGGAGAAGTTGGATTGCTTCACTACGGGTGTGCTTTTGCCTCTTTTCATCACTACAAGGGTGATGAAGGCCAACTTCTCAGAAATCGATTTCAGCAACGAGTTCCTTCAGGTTAGCAGCATAGTCACTGGGGTGGTGGTCGTGGCGAAATTCATGGGCTCTATGATACCTTCCATAGTCTTGAAGCTGCCAAAACGAGATATGTTGGCCCTCTCTTTCATAATGAGCAGCAAAGGCGTCGTCGACTTGGTTGCAATGAGCTTTGTTAGAGACAATAAGGTAACTCCATATATAATCAGTGAAAATGCATTGTCATGTCTCGTCTCTGTCTCATATCCAATTCTCCATGGAACTCCGGATTCTGTGATTTGAAGAGGATGGACTCTTTTAGAAACTTCTCTTTTTTGGCGTGTGATCTTTTTCATTACTTTTCTCAATGAATCAACATTTTGACTTTGAGCATCCACTGAAGAAGCTTCTCTTCATACTAAATTCTCCGTGCTTTCTCTGCAGATTCTAACCAATGACATCTACTCTTTCATGGTTGTGGTCTTCTTGGCGACCGCAATCATCACCCCATATGGCGTGAAGTACTTCTATGACCCTTCGAGGAAATATGCAGGCTACCAGCGGAGGAACATCTTGCATCTGAAACCCAACGCCGAGCTCCGAATTGTCACCACCATTCATCGACCCGATAATGTCGCAGCCATCCTCAACTTAGTCGATGCCACTTGTCCCACCAAAGAACGAACGGTCGCCCTCTACGGCCTCCACCTCATCGAGCTGGTCGGCCGAGCCTCTCCTCTCTTTATTTCTCATAGGATGCAGAAGAGGGCTCTCGTCAAAACCTCCTACTCCGATAACATCATCGCTGCCTTCAGTCACTACGAGCAGAACCATTGGGACGCTGTGTCAGCAAACGTCTACACGGCGCTCTCACCGCCGAGGTTGATGCACGAGGACATATGCATGTTGGCACTCAACAAACTCGCCTCCCTCATAGTCCTACCCTTTCACTGTAAGTGGTCTGAGGACGGTTCCCTGGAATCAAAGGACAAAAAGCTGAGGACCCTGAACAGCAGTGTTCTTGAGAGGGCTCCTTGCTCAGTGGGTATATTAGTGGACCGTGGTCGATTTGGAGGGTCCAACTTGCTAGGGCCGTCAGCTGAGTCACCGCTTCGAGTGGTCATGATCTATATAGGTGGCAAAGATGACAGGGAGGCATTGACTCTGGCAAAACGCATGGCAAACGGTCCAAATATCACTCTCGATGTCGTCCGCATCACCCACCATTCAGACCAAGGCATTTCTGACTGGGAAAAGATGTATGATTCTGAAATCTTAAAGGATGTCAAGAACGGTAGCATGGGTAGCAGCAATGTCTCGTACAGAGAAGAGATGGTGGATGACGGACCTAACACTGCCCTGCTAATAAGACCTATGGGGAACGAGTATGACCTCATTATAGTGGGGCGGCGCCAGACGGAAACGTCCCCTCAAACATTGGGACTTCATGAATGGAGTGAATTCCCCGAGCTTGGGGTCATTGGAGACCTCCTCGCCGCGACAGAAATCACCGGAAGCTTTTCAGTCTTGGTCATACAACAGCAGAAGATCTAGATTTTGTTGGGTTTTGTTTCTAAAACTAACAAAATATTACTTTTATTTTTTTACATCCCACGTAAAATAAAAGATAGAAAGCAATTCACTTTGTTAATTAGAAGGTTATTATTATTTTTCAAAGAAAGAAATGGATAAATGGGACCCCATTATACCCATATGTGATTGCTCGATTATTTGACGCACCTAGCATTTATTTTTATTTTATTTTATTTTCATTTCAAAATAATTTATTTTATAAATGAATTTCGTGACTCATTAGAATAGTGCGACTCTTGATTGTTTACGCGATGTCAAGCAAGAATCTAGCGGATCCCTGTACAAAGGCTCTTCCAAGAGATGTTTATTTTTATTTTGAAATAATTTATTTTATAAATGAATTTCGTGACTCATTGAAATACTGCGACTCTTGATTGTTTACACGAGGTCAAGCAAGAATCTAGCGGATCCCTATACAAAGGCTCTTCCAAGAGATATGGCAAAGGTAATCTCAAAAAAAAAAAATGGGGCTAAAACTCTTTGATTAAAATAACTAGTAATGGTAACCCGATCCGATACTAGCACATCACTAGTTATATGGTTTAATGGGTAAAAATAAGTTACTAAAAGTTGTTGTTTTATACTAACATTTGCGAGAAATCAATATCGTCTATAACGTTTTAGAGGCTGAATTATGCTCTTAATGAAGTATAATACGATTTAGTAATATTTTTATTAGTAACATAAACACGTGGTAATACTTTACCTATATGGGCTTAGAAGTTGTGCCAATTCTTACAAAAATTGGGGTTAATTTTTAGAGAGTTCATGAAATAGGAACAAACACAAGGTCGGAATAGTGCTGAGTAATTATGAACTTTTCGCTGAAAGAAGATGTTAGTATATGTGCAGTATGTCCAATTCTATTCTTTAGAGTAACAAGTTTAAAACTAAGCTACTTATAAATTTGATAGAGTTTTGAAATACATGCACTAAATAAAGGTTTAACTCGAAAGAGTACTTTATGTAGGTATATATTAATCTCATGGAAATGTTGGCTGTATTTTTTTAAAAAATTTATTTTGTTATTTTGTTTGATAAACAAAGTGGGGGATTGTTGAAGTTTGTTTCTAAACAAACAAAATATTGCATTTTTTACATCCTACATAGAATAAAAAGTAGAGAGCAATTTCCTTACAAAAAAAAAAAGTAGAGAGCAATTCATTTTATTAGTTAGAAGTCTAGTATTGTCTTTCAAAGAAATAAATGGGCAAGTGAGCTACACCCCACTATACCCTAGTGCGGGTGCTAGATTTTGACGCGATTATTAGACGCACTTAACACTTTGCGCGATCGCGATCTGAAATTGGTTCTATTCAATAATTATTTTTTTATTCTATTTTATTCTATTTTATTAAAATAATTTCTTTTATAAATGAATTTCATAACTCATTAAAACAGTGCGTTCATAGAAATAAGACATCATTACATCTTTTGGAAGGTTTATGTCTGTTCGGACATAACTACCAAGCTCTTGTAACTTTTGGAGTGCTTGTGTTTGTTTTTGAAATAACTATCGATTCAGACATGAAAAGGTGTAATTAGATGTACAATTTCGAACATGAAGAGATATGTTTGAACTATCCATTATTAGACACGGAGAGTTGCAATTTTTTGTACAGGAACTATCTTCGAAAAATTATGAAAATGTATGTTTGAATGAACTGTTTTGTGCATGAAAAGTTGCATGAGAATTAACTATTTTTCGGACGCGAAAAGGCATGTTCATTTCTCATTATATATTCAAATGTTCTGTTCAATTTAACTTACTTCCTCACTTTCAATTTCATTTAAAATCGCGAGAGATACAAACTTCCTTTCTAATTGTTTGTGAGAAAGTTTTTGGTGCTGCTACCCTCAAGGCAAGGTCCGGCTGCAGGAACAGATTAAACGGGACTTCACCAGTTCTCCCAATCGACCAGGGCCAGAACGACTTCGACTTTGACTTCGACAGATGTCGTTCCATCTTGGCCAAAGGTGCTGAGCTCAGCATCGAAGACCCAGACGGTTCGTGAACTTTTGGATCCTAATGCATGGCAAATCCCACTAATCGTGCCATAATCCTCGTCTTATTTGCTAATTGCTGTCGTATCATGTTTCTCTAAACCTTATAATTCTTTACTTCATGGATCGATTCGGGCAGGGAGGTACGTGGCGAGAACAGTTTCTTTGCTCCTGAACAACGAAGCCAAGGTGTGTGTCTACCCCTTTTTGGCGATTGTAATTTATGATACATAGGAGAACAGTTAGTGAATTTTAATGGCCGCCTAGGAAGGATTTCTAGCTAGAAATTGCACGATGTAGCGCATACCTCGTATTTTGAATGGGGAAATTATCCATTCAATCTTAAACATATATATTGCTTTCAATTCAGTCTTAAACTTTAGCATTTGGCCAATGTAGTCCCATGCGGAACTATTTCTATTTTAACCGATGGATGGTGGAACTTTTTAAATTGTATATCAAGCAACATGGATGTGCGGGTTATCGAGAGAATCAATCCATGGCTCGTTCTTGCTTTTCAAGTGATTCTCCAACTCAGGAGGCCCAATCTGTTGAAAAGCAAACAGGAAAGTACGTTCTCTATACTGCATCTTGGTCTCTATCTCGTCCCCAAATTCCCCTTCTCTGCAAACATTTATGTGACAATGGATCGAATTATCACTCGTCGTTATCGTTAAATCACTTAAACGAATATGCTTTTGCGAATAGGCATCGTATGGGACTTGCATGCTGAGTTATTTAAGGATGGAGAGGCCGAGCAGACCGAACATGCTACCTCATCGTATTGACGACGAGCCATGGGACGATCAAGCTGGACATGGTGGATGATGATCGATGATACAAGTTATGAACGACCAGCATCAATCATTTACTAATGTTTTCTACTTCATTTACCAACTATGAGCTTCAGTTTTACAGGAAATAAAACCCTAATGTTTTGTATCGATGGATGGCAACATCGTTTATGTATATTAATACGATTTTTGTCATGTTCGTAATTTGTTTATGCCATGGTCCTGGCTTAAAAGAACCATTAAGATGGATGTGCCAGGACGGCGTCCCAAAATCTTGGATGTTCACCTACTAAGCTTCTCAAAAATTTTCAATTGAAGCCCTTAATTTCAAGATTAAGATTATATTGTGTTATTGCCAAACAAAAGCCAACCTTAAACAACGATATCAGCATGTAACTGAAGTTCGATTCCACGGTATCGGGAATTTGAGATGACCAAGCGTGCACACCTCTGTCTCCGATATCATTTGAAAGGAAAAATTATTAGAAAAATCTTAAATCTATTAAAATTATACTATTTCAATCCTAAACCTTTTATATTTGCGCCAATTTTAACCGGTCGATGCTGATGAGACAATTTTAATTAATATTTTATTATTTTTCCAATTTTGTATTTACTATTTTTAATAATTTTTCTTCTTCTTTTTTTCCTTTTTTTTCTTTTTCTTTTTTGTTTCTCATTCTTCCTCCTGTGGCCAAGCTAGGACCGGTGTGGCTTGTCATTGTTGTGCAAGGCCAAGCTCGCCCAACCATGGCGAGGCTCGGCCGACCTCACCACTTGAAGGAGGAGGAAACAAAAAACAAAAAGAAAAGGACAAAAAATAAATAAAATACTAAAACACTTTTAGAAATTGCTATATCAACGCCGGCAAGCCAAAATAGGCCGGATTAACTGAATTAACACAAATAAAAATTTAAGACTCAATTGGCCAAAAAAAAAGATTAAGACTGAATCGACACAAAATCAATAGATTTAATACTTTTTCGGTAAAATTTTCCTCAATTGTGCACAACCATTCACTCCAAAAGTTGAAATTTTTAGCGTGCGGTGCGGAACATACCGTACATCTTAGTAACGCGATGAGGATGTGGCAGGAAGCGCAGACGGTCTAAGGCATTCAAGGGATAAAAAGGATTTCTGAAAGAAGTGTTTTTTATGCATTTTGGACAACCAAAACGGATGAGTCTTCAACTTGCCTGAAATACCAACAAAAACCAATTCGCAGATTGAGAGGGCTTGAGGACCAATTAGTTTCAGAGGACTGTGCCTTCCATACTTCTTCCTGGAAGAGATCTTCAATTATACCACTAAACATCAGATGGAGTCCGCAGCTTGCAAGGGGGCGCAAACCGATAGACTAATCCCAATTCCACATTATTCAATATTTGAAAACGCAAACAAATGCTAAAAGTAAAGAATTTGCCAAAGTTCATAACCTAGGAATTGCTAGCGCATTCTAATCGGTGTTTACACGCTAAATAAACAGATGAAAATCTTGAGCAAAGTCAAAATGGGATGTGAAAAAAAAAAAGAGACTAGCAGAGAACTTGAATGACAAATGCATGATCACATATCTCATTGAGATGTCAAAGCGTAGACAACCACTGATGCTTGGAGGTCGCGATCCACCTTGAAGTGAGCATGGAAAAATCTCTTGACCTGCGATGGTTGATAGCTCATGTAATCAGGACGAAACATGAACCAAAAGAAACTGCACGGGAACTAAGTCAGCGGGTGCTGAAGTTGGAGTTAGTGCTCACCTCTTTGAAAGAGTGCAACAGCAAAAATTCCCTCAATGCTCCTTCTTCTGATTCAAACAACACTATGTGACTCGGTAGCAACCAATCATTTGTGAGCTCTTCGGTGAACCCCACAGGATCCATCATAAAACGGCCTGACTCATCGGGAACACCCCTCTCTTCACTGTCGAGCAAAATCAAACGCCAATCCACGACTTAGACCTTAGCCAAATAGATCGGTTTTATACAGGAAACAATCAAAGATTACCTTGGGGAGCAGTCCAAGAAACGCATGGGCAGGTTGCGATGAAGGGTTGAATAGTAAGGTGTGGCATGGCAGGGCATAAGGAAAAGGACACTCTTCACTCTATCTTTTGCAGCTTCTCTTGAAAGAAATTTCATCACATCCTCAGATCCTCTCTGTCCAGCAAGACAAAGAACTCAGAAGTTCAACAAATAAGTTCCAACGTACATGTATTGATAAAGAAACCACAAAAACACTAGTTAACAGAGTCAATCCAGCTTTCCAATTTATTAAGGTAAGAGGATAAAGAAAAAGTCAAATGAAATCAGAAGCATCCCAGTTCTTTAATCAAAGGCAGAAAAAAATCTGGAATACCTGATGAACTAAGCTCATGTATAAGGCCATAGGGACGTTAGTTGCAAGCAAGAAGCAAATGGCCCATCGCATTCTTGAGGGGTATTTACTATAATGTTTCAAAGCTTCTGCTGTCTTGCCATTAGAAAAGTGGCGTCTTGATATTGCAGCTAGAGAAAATCCCGAAAACATCAAGGCTATGGGAAGCACAGGTAGAACAAATCTGGGTCCACATTTCTGGTTACAAAGGAGAATAAGCAGGAAATAAAGAAGGAATTGAAAAAGCAAAAACGCAAATACAAAGGGATCGCCTGTACCTGAATTCTTTGTGACCAAGTACACTATAAAGTACTAAAACCCAGGCAATAAGCCCAGAAAGCCTCCAATTTCTAGACATGATGACTCCGGCTAAGGAGAATGGCAAAAATGTAAATAGCATCACTGTGAATCCCTGAGTAAAGTACCAATGCCACTTGTGTGTTCCATAGTAGTCGCCACCGGAAGAAAGAAAATTGAACATGAAAAAGTTCAGAGGTACTAAAACCCATGAGCCATACACTAGCCGATCGAGTAAAGTTGCCAGTCCAAGCACCAGCGCCCTATACAGTATGTTAGGAAAGCATAAATCAATCACGCAAAATGCATCCACAGTTGCATGCCATCAAATAACCACATGTACCAAAAAGAATAGATGCACAATTACCCACCAAACAGGAAGAACCTCCAAAAAAATGAATCTAATTCTATCGCGGGCCAAAGAAAGCTCTAGAAGGCCAATGTACATCCATATAATGGCACTTGTTGGTCGAATTACACAGGCAAATGCTGCCACTACCAAGCCCCATATCCTTGTCGATGAGGCATCGCTTCTGGATGAAACTCTCAAACATGGCCAGTAATACAGCCCCATGATTGTAAGGACAGTTTCCAAACTATTTGATAATGTCCGCGTAATGCAGAAGAACATAAACCAGTTTGTCAACTCAGAAAATAACTGACAGAAAGTTAAGGTCAATATTGTTGAACTTCAAGCTGAAAAATCCAAAAATCAACAATTTGGTACAAAGTCAAGGATACCGCCCATCTAGCGACACAATTGCCAAAAAGAAGGCGAGAAAGTTTATATAAGTAGAGATCACCAACTGCAGAAAATGTTGACTGGAGCAGCCTTGGAGCCCTGATCTGCAAAGCAAAAGAAGCAGCTTCACATATAGTAGATTACAGCAAGTATTTTCATCAGCTTTGTAATTCATCAGACTTATAATGTCAAAAGTTCTAGTTTCCAGTATTTACCATGAACCAAGGTTTATCAAGACCAAGTAGTGCGAGAACTTTGTAAAGAACAGCAAATATCATTGGATGCAGATAACTTCGTATACCCTTTCTCCATTCCCATGTTAAGTGTCCATAGCTGGCAATTTCGATATCAAATGTTCAATGTGCATCCTCAGTAATAACTTTCTAGCAACAAAATGTATGTATAAAAGAAGCAGCTATAGAATTAATGGGGGCTACCTTACCCAAATGCAATATGGTGTGCGACTTCCAGAGCTTGCCAGTGCTCATCTGGGTTAAAATATGTCTGTACAAGTAAAGAATTCAAAACTCGCACAGCCAAGCAAAGCAAAAAAACTCTCTTTTCTGATAAGAATAGCCATGATTCTTCTAGTTTTTCTTCAGTTCGGTCTTTCAAACCCTGCAATGTTTTTCCACCACCAGCAGTAGCAGAAACATGATGTCGCTGCCGCATGGTCGCTGCCAATGCATAGACAGTGATCATATGGCACGTAGGTCAGCAAGACTAAATAAGGGAATGATGATCAGAGTTCAGCCAGACATAGTGACAAACGAAAAATAAACAAAATGAAAGCCCATCCACCATTCGCAGTCACAGCAAAAATATCCATGCTTTGGCCAAAACTACCGTTATATCTCTCTGGGCTGGGAAACGAATCACCTTCCACGACAGTTTCACATCGATAGCCCATAAAAGAATATTATATATGCACATTATCGGCATCAGTAAAATCATATCCTCTGACCCTCACCATGCTAAAAGCTACTTGGTTTCTTTTCAGATGAAAGTTGGAAGGCAATCCCACACATCAGCACAACATAATTCGTCTTATATACATATGACAGAAATACCTTCAAGAGCATCCACAGTCGGTTCTCTCCTGCAGTGAACTCAAACTATGACCAGTACCCATTCAAGCATAACTTTTGCTTTCCTTCTCACTTAACCCAGCTGAGATATGACCCAATTAAAATTGCAGATAGTTTCAAAAGATGAACTTTAACACGCAATGCGGATGGCATAGTGGGAGATCCCCCAGATCACGAAATGGGGGCGCTCAAGCGGGCGTCTTTAGAGGAAGGGAAGAGGGCAAATAGGGAAAGAGAAATTACCTGCGACGGCGACCTCAAATTGAGCTAATGACAGCTTCACGAGGGGGAACAGAGAGTGTGAACGAAAGTGAGGGGTGTAAGGGTCGTCAATCGGAGTCACACGAGCAGAATCACCGACAACCTAGCTACAATCACCGACAACCTAAGCATTTAGCACCCGATCGCAGCTACTTCGCGGAGGAATATGCAATCCCCAAAACTTCACTCGCACAACAGATGCTCGAAGCTCCAATTAAGCCAACAAATACTCGAGCACCGACTCTGATTTCACGTGTGATTAGCAAGCGCATCAGCGAGTCCGAGAGAGAGAGAGAGAGAGAGATAGAGAGAGAGAGGTGGGGGGCGAGAAAGAATGAGAGGCTAGGACGGGCTTTGTATGTTTTGGTGATCTATATTAATCTTCCACAATAACAATCTCCCTGTAGATATTATAATTCCAAAATTTTGTATTACATGTTCTGATACGATTCCTTCGCAAATTATTTCAACTCTGTAATAAAATTTTCCTCAAACTATTTCATAAAAACTAGACAGTCAATTATGTGTTTATAAACTATTATAACTAAAAATTCCCAACATTTCTAATTAAAAATATAATATCATAAATAAAGAATAACAAACTTCTCTAAAAACATTAATAATATAATGCATTATATAATTTTATTTTATTAGATATAATTTGACATTTATATGGTGAATTTGATATTTAAAAGAAAAAATTTGAAATAAAGACAATGTTGTAGGTTAAGTTGGTAAAAAAAGGAAACAATAAATTAAAAAATAAGAATGATGTTTCAGTCTATTGATTGAAAAAATGAGTATCTTAATCAAAATAGGAATGGGAATAGCCGCCCAATAACAAATGATAATTCTTGCGTTCAAGTGACAAAAAGAAAAGTTGAATCCACCACTGCATATTACAAAATTATAGGCTTCTAGAAAGGTAATTATTTTTTTTATAAGTTAAGTATGTATTGAACTTTTCAAGACGTGGGATATATTGGATAACTGGACATAAAAATCATGAGCCCACGATAGCACTATATGTGCCCAACGAGAGTTCAACGGTGAATCGGTCGTAAGATATAAGAATATGTAAAAGCGAACGCAATAACGGCGAAGTCCAGGTAACAAAGTATAAAAAAAGGGCTAAACAAGTAGCCTAAGGAGGAAGGGGAAAAGAAGCAAAAGGCCAAACAATAGCCGAATCCTAGAACTAAAACAAGCCGGTCAAACCAGTCTTCATTCTGCACCGTGAGCATCAAATTAGCGACCAAACAGCAACAAAAACGGACAGGTCGGCACCAATGAGTTGGGGAAGACGTGGTAGCCATAGAGCAAAACAATAGCCAACACCGTGGAGAAAAGAAAAGGAGCAGCAGCTTTCCATCGAGTGGATGATGTAGCGACCGAACAGGCCTTGTAGTCTTCCAGCGGTAGCAGAAGCAGAACCGAAAGAGCCAAAAATCATCCCAAACACTTACAAACATTCGGGAACCAGAAATGGAAACGTCCCTGACCAGAGCATGGCTACAAAATATCTTGGCTAGCAGCATATAAATTAGCTAGAACGAAGGGAGAATCACTAGGAGTCGCCAGGCCAGTCTTAAAAAATGGAGGGAGATAATCCCCAATTCATTTGCAAACGCCTATTCCATGGATTGTCTTCAATGTGACCAAGCGTAAAGGCTTTGTCCTTGACTACCTTGGTAAGATGCTTGATGATAGCCGGCATAAAGAGAGGCTTCTATCCAAAGGGAATGTGACTTCTCTTGGTCCAAATGATATGACATAGAGCACCAAAAGAAAATCTTGCCAACCAACGGGGGAAGGAGTGACCACTGAGGTGTTGCAAAGCCCAATGTAAAAGATCATGCCATGGCCGGTTATGCCACGTCACATTACATTTAGAGGCCCAAATTAAAGCTAAGCTACCCGTACTGGAACACCAAAAAAAAAAAATGGTCAACCGAGTCCGGTCTACAATTACAAAAAGCGCATATCCCATCATCAATCCTATGATATTGCAGTAAAAGAACCTGAATAGGGAGTCAGTTTAAATTTACTAACCATAGGAGGAATGAGTCCCGGGGAGAAAGAGTATTGTCCCAAATAAACGAATGCCAGTACACAATCGGCCCTCTCTTTTTGACGAAGTCCCATGCAGACGCCACCGAGAATGTCCCCGAAGAATGAGGTTGCCATGTGAGTTTGTCTAGTCTGTCTTCCATAAAGAGAGGGGTCGGCTCAAGCCAACCCATAATAGTGTCAAGAATAGCTGAGTCTTGCCACTCTGATTCAAAGAAAGAACGAACCGAGGTATCGCAAGAGATTCTAGAACGGTAGATATCCCCATGAGAAAAAAAACCTATACAAGGGACCTCTGTAATGCCAGTAATCAAACCAAAAGGAAGTGGATCTATCGATGCCAATCCTCCATCTAAACTGAAGGGAGAACTCCGGACACAGGTCCAATATCTTTTTCCAAACCCAAGAACAGAAAGTTGGTTTAGAGACCACCCAAAAACTTTTCTTCATAAAATTAGAATGTGTACACTTACACCATAGGGACTCTTTATCCGTGAAAAGACTCCAAATGTGCTTAAGGGTCAAAGCCTTGTTACAATCTACCAAGCGCCGAATACCCAACCCTCCTTCAATTTTTGAAAGACATATATCGCTCCAAGACAACTTAGCACCATCCACGCCTAAGTTTGGTCCTTTCCAAAGAAACTGTCTACATATCTGCTCAATTTTGTTCAAGACAGCTTTTGGCAAAGTAAACATGCTAGCCCAGTGTACATGGATAGCATGTAAGACCGATCTAATGAGTTGCAACCGACCTGCATATGATAAGAATCTCTGGGACTAGGACCGCGCTCTAGATACAATAGTATTAATCAAGACTTCGCAATCCAACTTTCTAAGTCTAGAAGCAATAACAGGGACTCCCAGGTAACGAAAGGGAAGAGTACCTTCTGGGAATCCCAGGTAATCCCGAATCTGGTGTCGAAAGGCAACCGTCCCACCGGAAAAGTAGACATCGCTCTTTGATGCATTCGGCCTCAAGCCGGACCACGAAGATAAGAGGTCAAGGCCCTCCTTTAGCCAAATGATGGATCCCAAATGAGCCTTGGCAAATAGAAGAACATCATCGGCAAAGAAGAGATGAGATAGCTTCGATGATTTACATCTCCAATAAAAGTTGAAACCCGATGGTTTTGTTTTGGCTTGTAGGATACCAGAGAATATTTCCATAACCATAGTAAATAAATAGGGCGATAACGGATCCCCTTGTCTAATACCTCTATTACTAGAAAAGAATCCATGTAGCTCTCCATTAATAGACATGGAAAATTTCGGCGAAGTAACACATTTCATGATCAATCTTATAAAAAAGGCTGGGAAGCCAAAAGCTTGTAGTACCAATTCCAAGAATGACCAATCAACCGTATCATATGCCTTCTGAAAATCCACTTTGCTCGCACGTTTCGATTTATACGGCTCATGGTGAAAACCGACAAACAACTCTTGGGCAAGCAAAATATTGTCACTGATCCTTCTACCTTTGACAAAGGCATTATGTGGTGGGCTAATGATAGATGGCAAAGTGCGAGCAATTCTATTGGCTAGGATTTTGGTTATGCACTTGTATAGAGTGTTACAACGTGCAATGGGCCTAAAATCTATCATAGTCGAGGCATTAGGGACTTTTGGCACAAGAGTAAGAATAGTGGCATTGGTCTCCTTTAGAATACACCCGGATGCAAAAAAGTCCCTGATAGCCAAAATCACCAAAGAACCAATAGAGGATATAAAAAATTCTACATTGAAACCATCGGGTCCGGGGTTTTTACCTCTAGCCAAGGAGAAGAGGGTTCTTCGAATTTCTTCATCCGTGAATGGTAGTGAGAGGGATGCCACTTGTGTATCGTCTAGAGTCCGCCCAATAAAGGGCCGAATGTCTTCAAACGCCGGCCGAATGGAGGTACCATCACCGGTGAGCAACCCATGGAAGTGTTGGACAATATGATTCGAAACAAGCATAGGTTCAGACAAGACCAACCCTTCACCATCCAACACAGAAATGATGCAGTTATGTAGCCTTCTTTTGTTGACAAAATGATGAAAATACCTTGTATTTTGGTCCCCTTCTTTTAGCCATTGAATTCTCGATTTTTGTCGGTAGAATGACTACTCTTGGAGTCTAAGCTCGGAGAAGTCCTTGCGCAATTCATCGTCACGGTCAGCTAAGAGAGGATCAAAAGGAGAGATCTCAAGGGCATCTTGTATCAAGTTGAGGGCAAGCCTTGCTTACTCCGTTCGAGTAGATATATCCAAGAAAGAACTTCTATTTAATTGTTTGAGCTGAGTCTTGAGAAGTTTGAGCTTGCAACAAATACCATACATCGAAGAGCCTGAGAATGAAGAGCTCCAAACTTGCGCCACAATGTCCTTAAAGGACAGGTGGGAGATCCAGAAATTGAAGAACTTGAATGGCTTCCTACTAGGAGGCGGCATGATTTTGACAATCATCGAGGTATGATCAGAAATCCCTGGTGCAAGAAAGGCTATGTCACACGGACGCGCACTCTCGGAATTTTTTTGCGTACCCAATACGTGTCCGTGTCCGACACACTCCAACATGCTCGGACACGCTTCGACACGAGGTCAACGAGTGTCCGACATTTCGACACGTAGTCAACGAGTGGGACACGCGTGTCCCAAGGGTAATCTTGGAAAATTACACGCTCCGACACGCGGTCAACGAGTGTCCGACATTCTGACACGTAGTCAATGGGTGGGACACACGTGTCCCAAGGGCAATCTTGGAAAATTACAAAAAAATTAAGGAAAAATGACATAGATATAGAGTCCACTCTTGTGTCAAAAGAAGCGGATAATGTAGATGAATGATTTATTATTTATGTTGAAATTGAGCTCTTTTTTTTTTGTATTCCACTTATTTTTGGTGGAATGTGGATTATGTAGTGCTTGTCTTTTTTCCCTCCAAGTTTATGGATTATTGGAAGGAAATGTAGTTGAATTTTTCAATTCGAAATATTGATGGAATTGAAACTTTTTAACGAGGAGAGCGATAGAAGTGAGGTGGATTTGAAAGATGATTCTGATGATTCAAATAGAAGATTTGTGCGTAGAGTTAAAGCACGAGAAGTTAGGGAGGCATTAAAAAAGATGAAGACTAGTAAAGCCTTGGGACCCGATGGTATTCCTATTGAAGTGTGGAGATGCTTAGGGGATGTAACAATAAGTTGGTTGACTAGTCTTTTTAACAAGATCCTCCATACTAATAAGATGCCTGATGAATGGAGGAAGAGTATACTTGTGCCTATATACAAGAACAAGGGATATATCCAGAATTGTTCTAATTATAAAGGCATCAAGCTTATGAGCCATACAATGAAACTGTGGGAGAGAGTTATTGAGCATCGTTTAAGAATAGAGACCAAGGTTTCTGTCAATCAATTTGGATTTATGCCAGGACGATTTACCATAGAGACTATTTTATTAATACGGCAATTGATGGAAAGATATCGAGAAAGAAAGAAGGACCTCCATATGGTGTTTATTGATCTCGAGAAGGCATATGATAGGGTTCCAAGAAAGGTTTTGTGGTGGATTCTTGAGAAGAAAAAAGTACATTCAAAGTATATTGAGGCAATCAAGGACATGTATAACGGTGCTACTACATGTGTAAAGGCTTGTAATGGCACATGAAGTTATTTTCCAATCACAGTAGGCTTACACCAAGGTTCTGCTTTGAGCCCTTACCTTTTTGCCCTGGTTATGGATGAACTAACAAAAAATATTCAAGATAAGGTGCCGTGGTGTATGCTATTTGCAGACGATATCGTGCTTATTGATGAGACCAGGGCTGAGATTAACGCTAAATTAGAAATATGGAGAATCACGTTGGAGTCTAAAGGATTTACGCTAAGTCGAAGTAAGACGGAATACTTGAAGTGTGAGTTTGACACGGCAGGAATAGGGGATCAAGAAGCCGTAAATATGCTCGGACAGGAGGTACCCAAAAAAGATACATTTAGATATTTGGGATCAATATTGCAAAAGGAGGGAGAGATTGATGAGGATGTAAGCCATAGAATCAGAGTAGGTTGGATGAAATGGCGCAGTACATCAGGATTTTTATGTGATCGCAAAATTCCTCTTAGGTTATAAGGAAAATTTTATAGAACAGCAGTCAGACCTGCCATATTATATGAAGCTGAATGTTGGCCAGCACAAAGGAAACATGAGCATAAAATAGGAGTAGCGGAAATAAGGATGTTAAGGTGGATGTATGGTCATACAATGATGGATAAGATAAGGAATGAAGAGATTCGACGAAAAGTTGGAGTAGAACCGGTGACGGAAAAGATGAGAGAGCATAGATTGAAATGATTTGGGCATATTCTCCGAAGACCCTTAGATGCACCAGTACGAACAGAAATTTACTATCGAGAGCATAACACGAAAAAAACAAGAGGTCGGCCGAAACTTACTTGGGAAAAAGTAATAAAACAAGATTTAATGGAGTGGAAAATAGATTGGCATACGGTTTGTCTTATGACGGAGTGGAGAGAGGCTATTAGTATTGTGGAGAGATAGTGTATAGATAGATAGATATATATATACTTATTTATTTTTACACATTTATCTATTTTCTCTCCATTGATTCTGCTTTTATTTTTATGATTTTTTGGGTTCATCGATCGTCGACCCCAACTAGTTTGGGATAAAGGTGTTGTTGATGTTGATGAAATATTGATGGAATGAAATGTTGTTCTTTAGCCTTACATGGATTTATTATGTTCTTTATCATGATGTTATTATTATTAAAATCATAAAAATTATTATTATTATTATTATTATTATTATTATTATTATTATTATTATTATAACGTATCCTAACGTGTCGAAATTTGCTAACTTTTTTAGAATTCACATATTGGCGTGTCGTGTCGTGTCGTGTCGGATGTCGTGTGTCGTGTCGGTGCAACATAGAAGAAAGTTCGCCTCAGAGAAAGAAAACAAGTGGCCCCAATGTTCATTGATCAATACTCTATCAATCTTGCGTTGCTTTCTAGATTCACCCGCCGATGTAGACCCAGAGAAGCGATGCCCCACATATCTTAAGTCATCAAATCCCGCTTTAGTAAGGCATTCCCCGAACTCATCAAAAGCAGGTATCCAAGTGTTAGAGCTGCCCATCCTATTCGTGTGGTCCCGAATGGCATTAAAATCTCCGGCCACCATCCATGGTTTTTGGCAAGAGCTCAAGCTAAAAATGTCAGCCCATAATCTCCTTCTCAATCCAAAAGAGTGATCACCCACATACAATAGAGAGCAGGCAAGTCTTTTCCATAATAAGCATGTTGAGTCGGACATGAATAAATTGAGAGGATACCCTGGAGATAGTTACATCCACCAACTGAGAATCCCATCCAAACCATATCCTTCCCCGCGGTGAGTGATCATAATTAGCAATCCAACTCCAACCTGGTAAGAGAGTTTGAGAGATACTAACAAAATGAGGCTCTTTCACCTTAGTCTCAATCAATCCAATACAAGATAACCGATTACTTCTAATTAAAGCACGAACTTCCGCTTGTCGGAGAGGGTTGACATGTCTCCTTCTGTTCCAAAATCCAAAAAACATATGTACAAGTTGAGGGGCAATGCTTACCGCCTATTAGAACCTCTCCTTCTTGCCATAGTGTTGGGCGGAGGAGGATTCACAATTAATCTTGATCTTGTACGGGGTGGGGATGGAGAACATTTATCTCCTTCATAGCCACTTCCAATTTCACTAACATGTCCATCTCCACCTATTTGAGAATCTGAGGAACCAATGGAAGCAATGGAAGTGGTCCGAGATAGGCTACCAGTCATGGCATCACTCTGTTCGGCGGCATTCTATGCTTCTTCATTCTGGTCGGCAGCAATCTGTTCTTCAGAGGTAGCAGGGGTTGGAAGGGAGGGCAATAGCTGGTCAGGAGGGATGCTAGGAGGGGGAGAAGATTGTCGTGAGGTAGGCAAAGGAGCAGGAGCTGTTGTGTGCACATCTTGGACAGCCAAGGCAGCCACTTTCTTCAACACATCTATCGGTTCTGTCTCAGCCAGGGGAGCAGCAGTTCCCAGGTTAGTAAGATGGCCGTGAGGTAGGCAAAGGAGCAGGAGCTGTTGTGTGCACATCTTGGACAGCCAAGGCAACCACTTTCGTCAACACATCTATCGGTTCTGTCTCAGCCAGGGGAGCAGCAGTTCCCAGGTTAGTATGCAACACATCCACAGTGTTAGGAGGGGCCAAAATCAACCCCGGAGGTAAAGCAGCCCCACCTTGATTCTGAGGCACAGTTTTTTCTTTGACTTGTTGCCAATGGGCTCCATCGTGAGCCGGGATGGAGTGACTTGCCGAAGGTCCCTTAGGAGCCGAGACATCCAACTCGGAAGGATGGGGGACAACATAGCAAGGTTGATCTACCACTCCCTTCTTATGACCAAAAATGCCACAAGATTAGCAAGTTACTGGTTTCCACTCATACTCAACCTCAACGGAGTAATTATCACCTTTCAAAACAATGTCCACCGAATCAAGAAGGAGTTGGCCTGCCTTAATTTCAATGCAAACTCTAGCATAGGAAATCCTGCCCATTTGTTTTGTCACCTTGTCTACATACAATGGCTTGCCAAGGGTACTAGAGACGAAACTAATTCTGGAGGTGGACCAAAGAACATATGGTATCGACCATAATCGAATCTAAACCGGGAGCACTTCATGGAACCCTTTCCTAAGCTTGAATTTAGGGTGCCATTGTTGAAGAAGCAAATGAACACCCTGGATCACGATCGGCCCACCATCTAAAACCTTCCTCCTGAATGTTTCATCCGGAATTCTAAAGAAGAAAAAACGATCTTCATTCACTCTAACCTCAACAAGGTTAGGCCCCCAAACTTGCTTCATTGCTTCTTCAATAAGTTTAAAGTTGAGTCTTCTTCCCACAAGGTAACCAACTAGACATTCACTCCAAAACGGATTTGCCTCTTCAATTATAGCTTGTGGAACCTCGAGGCGAGGTTTGCCATCCACAAGAGTCGGAGCGTAATAGGAGAGATTATAACCCTTGTCCGCCGCCTTAGCAATAGAAGCCCAAGAACGGGGTTGAGATGGTTGAGCTTTAATACCACCTTGGGGGCCAACAGCAGGGACAGCAGGAGGTTGTAGTATAGACTTACCTTTGCTTCCACCATCTATCGTCAATACTTCCACACCATTAACCACAACCGGCATAGGAGCAACCAGGGGATTAGTGGTGGAATGTAAATCAAGATCGAGTGCCAAGTGAGGAGGATTCGTAGAATCAACTTTGTCCAACAACCACACCCGAATTAGCATCCACCTCCATTAAAACACTTAGCCGAGGAACAACCAGTCAAACCCAGAAGAAACAACCAGTCAATTCCAGATCTTATACAGTAGAGACCATAGAGAACGTTACACTCCCAGCAGAACAACCCACCAATGACAGAATACACCCAATAACTCAGTATCCAGCCACCCGACGAGCAGAGTATGAGAGGGTAAGCCACCTCCACACAACCCGCAGCAATTGACACGCTATGGTATATAAGGGAAGGAGAGCCTACCTACCTTTCAAAATTTGAGTTGTAGTCCTTCACCGAGAGGTCCCGTGAAGAAGAAGAAGTCGTCAGGGAGCAACTCGGGCGAGAAAAAACGAGGAGTCTCAGATCTGCTCCACCGCCCACGTGAGGAAGAGTCGTGGGAAACCCATTGGAGGGAATGAAGTAGGGATGAGTGCGATCTCAGAGGAGGAGTGGTGGCCGAAGGCGCCGGCTAGGGAGGCCGGAAACCGCCGCGGCGCACCGAGCAGTCTGAAACTGGGCGAGCAGGGAAAAAAACGTGACTTTGGAGAGCTCTCCAGAAAAAAATACTGAACGAATGCAGGCCAAATTTGGAGGGATTATAGAGGAGAGGAAGAGGAATCTGGGCTCCAAATTTCAGCTTCAACGGCCGCCGGAATCAGCCGGAATCACCAAAATGCCGCCGGATGAACAGTAACCCGAGAGGCTGGCGGCGGGAGCATTTTGAATCACGCAAGTGAACAGTACGCGCCCGAGCTAGGTCAAATGGAAAGTTGGACCAGAAAGGCAATTATTATTTTTTCTTTTTGTCGCAAAAACAATTGTATTCAAAAGTATCATATAGATTTGTTACTAGAAAAAGAAGCGGAGAAAACTAGCATTTACAAAGAAATTGGCTAATAATGTCTAATCAAATCTAATTCTCTCGTGATATGTTCATTAAAAAATCCGACTTCAGACGGATTCTTCCCCCAATTAAAAAAAAAGATCTTGGCAAAATACATGTAAAATTGAGGAGTTGAACATAGTAAGACAAAGAAATTGAAAGATTTCTTTAAAATTGTTCATTTAGAATTTTTCTAAAAGGATAATCATAAATTCTTCCCTCAATTGAAACAATAGGATTAGAGGTGGCTACAGTTTGGAATCGGTCGGTTTCGATTCATGAGCCGACAATTCCAGTTCGTGACCACCCCTGAACCAGAACCGAAGCTTTAAGGGGCAGTCTCAATCCCGGATCAAAACCAGCGATTCCGGGCCGGTTCAAGGGTTGATTTTGATTTTGATTTTTAAATTAAAATTTTAAAACATAAATTATCAAATATAAATTATAATAAGATTGTACATTATAATCAAATTTGTGGGGGAAAAAAGAGAGGGGGAAGGAGCTTGAACTTAGTGAATTACCATTAAGCGCCTACAGATCTTCTTAGTGATAAAATAGAGGTGGCCACGGTTCGAAATCAGCCAATTTTGGTTCATGAACTGGCAGTTCTAGTTTGTGGCCACCCCTAAACCGGAACCGACCCTTAAAGGGGCGATCTCGGTTCGCGTCCAAACCCGACGGTTCATGGCCGGTTCCAGTTTTGACATTTAAATTAAATTTTTAAAAAATAAATTATCAAATATAAATTATAATCAAATTGTACGTTGTAATTAAATTTGGAAGGAAATAAAGGAGAGGGGATGAGCTTGAACTTAATGAATTATGATTATGCGCTTACATATCCAATTGGGGATAGAAGAGTCAAAACTTTTGTAATTTTTTTACCTTTGATAACCCCAACTTACTTCATCTTCAATCGTCACTACTCATTTCGATACCTGTGGTAGTGGTATCTCCATCATCATTAAAGAATTCGGCGTTAATGCTTCGATATAGCTCTTATTGTCGAAATTTAGCCTTTGTTCAATCATTGACATAAACTTGACCCTCCATCGAATCCGAAGCTAAGCACAAAATTAATCCTCAAATGCTAAATACTTGTTCAACCACAATTGTTAAACATGGGTTGCTAAAATCTCTCTTGCGATGAGAGCAAGAACTGGGTATTAGATTGAATATCTCCTTCACCAGTCCAGAATTTTGAAACATATGTAGCATTCGTATTCCCATTCATCAAACTCAAAACAAGTGGTTAAATAGTCCTCTATTTTCGAAATATGCCATGTTACTCCCTTTTATTTTATTTTTTTGGGCCTACTCATTAGCATTTTGTACCCTCTACTAACTTTATTTTGGTATCTGCTTTGTATGTCATTAACTTGGGAAGAAGATCCATTATCACCTAGATTATATGTAACACAAAATTCATTATACAATTCTACTATTGTGTTTTTAATTACTCCTTATGTAGCTCTAACATCTACCATTGCAGTCAAATGCAAACACTCGTAATACGCCTTCAAGAAGTCAATTAAACCATCTAATTTAAAACGTGGATCGAAAACACAAGCAACCAAATAAATAAGATGAATTTCAGCATAATAATTGATCCTTTTCGTTCGCATTTCTATAATAGTAGCAGATAATTGATTATTTTTTTATTTTCTTCAAAAACACCATCAATATTAACACATTCTATTACAAATAAATGTGTAATATGATAATAAATGCCAAATAAAGTATCAATTGCATCATTAAATTTTTTTAAAAAATCTATTTTTTTTCAAATAACCCAATCTTGCGGTTATCGAATACATTATTAGAAATAAACACACTTAATAAATCTTTATGAGCAAAAGATTGATTAAACAACTCGTAGCTAGAATTTCAATAAGTCGGAATATCTTTTGAAAATGTTTTGTTGCTCTTCCATGCTGTTTACAAAACCTGCCCCATTCTTTCATAACTTGGGGATGACTATATAAAAATCGAATTGCTCTTTTTATTGAGCTGAGAAAAGCATCAAGGGTTCATAAATCGTCTTGTACACATAAATTTAAAACATGACAAACACATCTAATGTGAAAAATTATCCACCAAAAGAGTATTTACAAACCTTTTCTAAATCAGGAATGGAAGCGGTATTTGACGAGGCATTATCAAAACCAACAAAAAATTTTAATCAAATTATATTCTTCTAAAACTTGCCTAATTACTCTAAATGCAAAAACTCTTTTTTAAATATTCCTATCGTATCCTATCTAATAACATATGATACCCATATAAAAATGAGTTTACCAAAGATGACTCTAAATATCACTACCTATATGCAAATGTCTATTGAAATTTGTAAAAAAATAATAATCAAACTCTTTTTTCTTTTTTATAAAGCCAAAAAATTTTGCGTTTAAGAGTATTTCTCAGAACAGGTTTTGCTTGCGGAGTAAATGAATTGTTTATAAAAAAAAATTCAAAACAAAAATTTCACCAATATTGAACGATAAATAGTCAATGGCAACATATTAAGCTAATATTTCTTTGTAAGCGTTATCATCGTAACAAAATAAATGATAAGTGTTAAGATTGGCGTACCTGAAAATTTATTATTGGCATGTGTTGATCCTTGCTTCCGTTGCATGTTTTGACCTCAGATGCCGACTAAATGTTTCATAGCTGCCTCCAATTGCAAAACTGTAATTTTTCGTACAATATTTACATTCTACCTCATACTTGTCTCCACCTACACATTGCTTCTCGAAGTGTCGCCATATGTTAGATGTACCATCCCGCTCCGGCTTCTTTGTTGTCGACATTTCTTTGGCATTGATAAAAGGATGAAGATTTTTTTGAGTTGGGACGTGCTCGACGTTGGGCATATCGTTGATATTACCGTCTTCGTCTACTCAATATACATACTCACGATCACCAGCTCCACTTCCACTTGTCATTTTTTTTTTTTTAAGAATTGAGCGGAAAGCCTATTGAGAAAATTAAGCTGGGATTGAAGGAATTCAAAGGATTTGAGAGAAATTATGAGAAAAAATGAAAAAGATGAAAGGTATTTATAGAATTTAGGATGATTTTAATAAATTAAGAAAAAAATAAAAAGGAGGGGAGTCGTTGCAATGCAACGGGCTCTTTCCCTTTTTTTATTTTTTTAAAAGCCGTTGGACGTGAGCCAAATGGCTAATTGGGTGGTTTGAGGCCGGTTCAGAATTTCTCTTGAACCTGAACCGGCGGACCCGATCAACGGGCCCATTTTCCGGCCCGTGGCCACCTTTAGATGGAACTGCTGTATCAAGGCACTCTAATTTATGGCCGCTTCTTTATGGTACCCGGTTTTGCTATAAATGAAAAACAAATTTGTCGGTTCCGGAATTTTTTTGTTAAGCAAATTGGAAATTTCGTTTCCATGAAAAACTCGTCAACTGATAACAAAGTCTATAACATCGAGCAAAATTCACTCGCAGTACACAAAATTTACCGTCTTTCAGTTTCAGTCTAGAAACCACCTTCCTTGTCCAAAAATAGAAATTTTGAATGCAGATTCTTGTACGAAAGAGAGCCTAACTTCTTCATTGCCATCGCCCCGGAAGACCGAAAGAGAGAAAAGTCGCCATTTTTGCTGGTTGCTGCGATGAGTTTTGGTCATACCCACAGATTCTTTGCTAATGGTACCGTACAGTATACCATATGTCCATTCTTGCCTCCCAAAGTCAATTCAAATCGCATTTGGGGGTTCCTCCGGTCTAGTGCCCATAATCCTCTCGATTACGCGCTCACTCGCCTGAACTTGGAGCTGGTCACGGTGTTCCTCATCACTGAAGTTTGCCATTTCGTGCTCAAGCGGATTGGAATGACAAAGCTGGTGTCGCAGATTCTTGTAAGTTCGAATTTTTGACGTCCTGTTACTGCTTGTATGACAAGAGTAATGAGCTTGTTTCTCAGGGCAGAGCAGGTGGTGGAGGAGAGAATTTCGGTTTTGTTTCTTGGGGTTCATTTTCATGTGGGGGTCTGAAAACAGTTCACAGATAAAGAATGATTCGTAATCTTCCCTCATCTTGAATGGCAGATAGAGGCAAGAACATTGGGAAATCTATTGAAATTCACTGTATTCTTCCATGGCAGGGATGGATGCAATGCTTTTTCCACTTGTCTATTCTGTTCCGTGAATTAAGCAGAACCTTTTTCCTTTCCCTGAAATGATTTGGGCAGCTGACGACGGTGCGGGATTTCTTCATCTTGTTTTTGTGAACCAGG
This sequence comes from Rhodomyrtus tomentosa, assembly GCA_028455895.1. Classification (NCBI taxonomy): domain Eukaryota; kingdom Viridiplantae; phylum Streptophyta; class Magnoliopsida; order Myrtales; family Myrtaceae; genus Rhodomyrtus; species Rhodomyrtus tomentosa. The sequence goes on from JAPCWY010000004.1 coordinate 44,180,268, forward strand.
CTGGCATAATCCTCGGCCCCAATCTGTGTTTGTCCACTTCAGCCGGAGAAATGTGAGGGCTATCTTCCCTATTGAGAGCCAAGAAATGGTCGATATGATTACCCATTTCGGTTACCTGATTTTTCTTCTCTTGACGGGCGTGAAGATCGACGTTAACATGATTCTGCTGACAGGGAAAAATGGTCTGTACACCGGCGTAGCATCATTGATGGTGCCATTGCTGCTCGGACTAGCGGGTGTCATAAGAGTCGGCGCTATGTGGCGCCTTCCTAAAAATAGTAAATTGGCTCTAGTTAATTTCGTGGCTTTGCAGTCAATAACACCTTTTCCCATAGTTGCTTGCCTTCTCGATGACCTCAAAATCTTGAACTCCGAACTCGGCCGGTTAGGACTGTCTTCTGCGCTGGTCAGTGATGTACTCAGCATGTTTCTGCAGATTATGACCACCTTGGCTATTGGTGGAGTTGAAGGCGGAAGGCCTTGGCAAGCTCTAGTAAAATTCGGGGGTGTCCTCTTGTACTTTGCTTTCGTTATCATAGTTATTTGACCAGCAATGCTTTGGATCATTAGACGAACTCCGGAAGGCAGGCCAGTCAAAAATGTGTATGTGTATGCCATACTTGTATACTTCATTGCCTCCACGGTGATGTTCCAATTGGTGGGGATTTCTGCTTTCTTCGCGCCGTTCATTCTGGGTTTAGCCATTCCCGACGGCCCCCCGTTAGGGGTTTCCTTGGTGGAGAAGTTGGATTGCTTCACTACGGGTGTGCTTTTGCCTCTTTTCATCACTACAAGGGTGATGAAGGCCAACTTCTCAGAAATCGATTTCAGCAGCGAGTTCCTTCAGGTTAGCAGCATAATCACTGGGGTGGTGGTCGTGGCAAAATTCATAGGCTCTATGATACCTTCGATAGTCTTGAAGCTGCCAAAACGAGACATGTTGGCCCTCTCTTTCATAATGAGCAGCAAAGGCGTCGTCGACTTGGTTGCAATGAGCTTTGTTAGAGACAATAAGGTAACTCCATATATAATCAGTGAAAATGCATTGTCATGTCTCGTCTCTGTCTCATATCCAATTCTCCATGGAACTCCGGATTCTGTGATTTGAAGAGGATGGACTCTTTTAGAAACTTCTCTTTTTTGGCGTGTGATCTTTTTCATAACTTTTCTCAATGAATCAACATTTTGACTTTGAGCATCCACTGAAGAAGCTTCTCTTCATACTAAGTTATCCTTGCTTTCTCTGCAGATTCTAACCAATGACATCTACTCTTTCATGGTTGTGATCTTCTTGGCGGCCGCAATCGTCACCCCATATGGCGTGAAGTACTTCTATGACCCTTCGCGGAAATATGCAGGCTACCAGCGGAGGAACATCTTGCATCTGAAACCCAACGCCGAGCTCCGAATTGTCACCACCATTCATCGACCCGATAATGTCGCAGCCATCCTCAACTTAGTCGATGCCACTTGTCCCACCAAAGAACGAACGGTCGCCCTCTACGTTCTCCACCTCATCGAGCTGGTCGGCCGAGCCTCTCCTCTCTTAATTTCTCATAGGATGCAGAAGAGGACTCTCGTCAAAACCTCTTACTCCGATAACATCATCGCTGCCTTCAGTCACTACGAGCAGAACCATTGGGACGCTGTGTCAGCAAACGTCTACACGGCGCTCTCACCGCCGAGGTTGATGCACGAGGACATATGCATGTTGGCACTCAACAAACTCGCCTCCCTCATAGTCCTACCCTTTCATCGTAAGTGGTCCGAGGACGGTTCCCTGGAATCAAAGGACAAAAAGCTGAGGACCCTGAACAGCAGTGTTCTTGAGAGGGCTCCTTGCTCAGTGGGTATATTAGTGGACCGTGGTCAATTTGGAGGGTCCAACATGCTAGGGCCGTCAGCTGAGTCACCGCTTCGAGTGGCCATGATTTATATAGGCGGCAAAGACGACAGGGAGGCATTGACTCTGGCAAAACGCATGGCAAACGGTACAAATATCACTCTCGATGTCGTGCGCATCACCCACCATTCAGACAAAGGCATTTCCGACTGGGAAAAGATGTATGATTCGGAAATCTTAAAGGATGTCAGGAATGGTAGCATGGGTAGCAAGAATGTCTCGTACAGAGAAGAGATGGTGGACGACGGACCTAGCACCGCCCTGCTAGTAAGACCCATGGGGAACGAGTATGACCTCATTATGGTGGGGCGGCGCCAGATGGAAACCTCCCCTCAGACATTGGGACTTCATGAATGGAGTGAATTCCCCGAGCTTGGGGTCATTGGAGACCTCCTCGCCACGACAGAAATCACAGGAAGCTTTTCTGTCTTGGTCATACAGCAGCAGAAGATCTAGATCTTGTTGAGGCTTGTTTCTAAAACCAACAAAACATTGCCTTCTTTTTTACACCCCACGCTATTAGTTAGAAGTCTAGTATTGTCTTAAAAAAAAAAAACAAATGAACAAGTGGGCTACAGCCCACTATACTCACATGTGATTGCGCGATTATTAGACACACTTAACACTTATTTTCATTTCGAAATAATTTCTTTTATAAATGAATTTCGTGACTCAATGGAACAGTGCGATTCTTGATTCAAGATGTTACCATAATAATTATTTAAGTGAGGTCAAGTAAGAATCTGACGGATCCCTTTACAACGTCTCTTCCAAGAGATATGGTAAATATGATCTCAAAAGAAATGAGGCTGAAACCATTTGATTAAAATCAATAGTAATAGTAACCTGACTTGATACTAGTACATCATTAGTTATAAGATTTAATGGGTAAAAATAAATTATTAAAGTGATTGTTTGATACTAACATTAGTCCGGACATGAGAAACAGCTATCATTTGTTACGTTTTAGAGGCTGAATTATACTCGTAATGAAGTATAATACGATTTAGTAGTGTGTTTATTAGTAACAGAAACACATGGTAATACTTCACCTATAACGACTTAGAAGTAGTGCCACTTCTTATGAAAGTTGAAGTTACTTTCTAGAGAGCTCATAAAATAGGAGCAAGCACAATGCCACAATAGGGCTGAGTAATTATGAAGTTCTCGTTGAAATAAGAGGTTAGTGTATGTGTATTATGTCCGATTCTATTCTTTAGAGTAATAAGTTTAAAGCCAAACTACTCGTAATTTTAATAGAGTTTTGAGTTACTTGCACTAAATAAAGATTTAACTCGAAAAAAATATTTTTGTATGTATATTAATCTTATGGAAATATTAACTGTATTTTTTGAGAAATTTTATTTTGTTATTTTATAGACAAAGTAAGGGATTGTTAAAGTTTATTTCTAAAATAAATAAAATATTACCTTTTTTACATCCCACATAGTATAATAGGTAGAGAGCAATCCAATTTATTAGTTAGAAGGCTAGTATGGTCTTTGAAAGAATGAAATTGGCAAGTGAGCTTCACCCCACTATACTCGCGTGCTAGTACGAGATTTTAACGCGATTATTAGACGTACTTAGCACTTTCCACAGTTATGGTCCGTAATTGGTTCAACGGTTGTAATTGGTTCTATTCAACAATTATTTTTGTTTTATTTTATTTTTTTGTACATAATTTCTTTTATAAATGAATTTTATCTCATTAGAACATTGCGACTGGTCATGTATATAATACATTATTACATCTTTTGGAAGGTTTATGTATGTTCGGACATAACTACCAAACCAATACTCTTGTAACCTTTGGAGTGCTTGTGTCTATTCAAAAAGGTGTAATTAGATGTATAATTTAGAACGTGAAGATATATGTTTGAGCTATCCGTTATTAAACATGAAGAGTTGCAATTTTTCGTACATAAACTGTCTTCGAAAAATTATGAAAATGTATGTTTGAATATTTTGAACACGAAGAGTTACATGAGAATTAACTGCTTTTCGGACGCGAAAATGCGTGTTCATTTCTCATCATATATTCAAGTGTTCTTTTCATTTTAATTCACTTCATCACTTTCAATTTTCGTTCAAAAACACGAAAGATGCGGCATTATCTTTTTTATTGTTTCCCAGAGAGTTCTTAGAGAATTATTAGAATTGCTATCTAATAATCTCGTTTGAGACTCTGTTGTATTCTGAAGTACCTTTACCGATAATCACTAACAATATTATAGGGCAAATAATTTTTTAAAATTATCACGCTTCATAATCTGATTACTTTGTTCATTCAATCTCACAATATTTTTCAACGGATCTAGCCCCAAAAGCAACGGGTGTTGGTCCAGTCAGGGATCCATCTAGCAACGTTGTTGTCTGTACCTCTCAAATTTTGTACTGAGAGAAGGAGCATAGCTGGCATTTTGCAGGCCAGGTTTCCTTGTCAGAGTTAACTAGAACATTGGTACTTCCTCCAGAATCGTAATCATAACAACCGTAGAAAATTGGATTACGAAATCTCATCAAGTTGCTGCATATCGAGGTGGGCATGACTCTGCAGAACAGGAGGCTTCGTGAAGCTGGTTCATCATTGCAGGATGATGCTCGTCGGAACTTCTTTCTTCTTTTTTGGTTCCGTTAGGTTGCTCTAGTCGCGTACGGTTCAGTAACCGGCGCTTCCGGTTCCACAAAAAAGCAAAACCGGCGGTTTCGAGCCAATTCCCAGCTCCGGTCCTACATATTTTTTAGTAAAATATTAAATAATGAAATAAAATTAATAAATTATTTATTATAAATTATAATCAAATTGTGTATTGTAATAACATTTGAAAAAAAAAAGAGGAATAGGCTTGAACTTAACGAATTATCATTAAATGCCTACATATATTCTTGGGGATAGAATAATCAAAGCTCATATAGTTTTCTTACCTTTGGTAATCCCAATTTACCTTATCATCAATTATCTCTACTCGTTATTGTGGTGGTGGTGGTATCTACACATTATTCATTAAAGAATTCGTTTTCTTGATCCAGCTCTTGTTCACGCAAATTTAGTCTTTATCCAATTATCGACACAAGTTTGAATCTCCACACTTTTTGGATTTAATCTTAAACGGCGGGAGTCCAAAATTAATACTCCAACGCAAAATGATTGTTCAACTGCCACTGTTGAAGAAATGATCGCCAATATATGTTTTGCGATGAGGGAGAAAATTGAAAATTGAGTTGAATGGTTCTTTCACCACTCAAGAATCTTGAAATCTGCACTGTGTTAGGATTCACTAAACTCAAAAGCAATTGTTAAATATTTTTCTAATTCGGAAATAGTGTCTGTTGTCCCCTTCTATTTTTTTTACTACTCACGAGCATTTTATACCCTTTACTAATTGAAACATTCGCATCGCTTTGTGACACACTGTGTTGGACAGACCCACTGTCACTCAAACCATATCTACTACAAAATTTATTATATAATGCTACTAAACTTCTTTAACCTCTACTTGTATAATTGAAATATCTATTACTTCATCCAAATGTAAATAGTCATAATAATAATCCCTAAGATAATCTAATAAATCATCTAATTTACACTACAAAAAAATCAAGTTTTAGCCACGAAATTTGCAACGAAAAATCATCCAAAATTAGTCGCAAATCATTTTTACGATGCAATTTGCAACGAAAAAAATTCATTGCGAATTCTGGGTTGTAAATTTTGCAAAGAAAAATTTGATGTTTTGTTGCAAATTTGTGACAAACATTGCAACGAATAAAATGTCATCGCTAATTTACAACGAAACAATTTTCATCGCTTATTTGCAACGAAAATATTTTTCGTCTCAAAATTGCAACGAAAATCCATTTCGTCGCAAATTTACAACAAAAAAAATTTCGTCGCAACTTTGCAACGAAAAGCCATTTCGTCATGATTTTGCAACGATCAGCTATTTCGTCGCAGATTTACAACGAAACAATTTTCGTCGCAAATTTGCAACGAAAAACAATTTCGTCACAGATTTGCAACAAGAAAGCAGTTTGTCATAGATTTGTGACGAATTCTTTTTGGTTGCAAATCTGCGACGTCAAAACAATTCGTCGCAAATTTGCGACGAAAATTCAAATTTTGCGTCGGTAAATTTGCAACGCTATTTAGGCCACGATGGTTTTTTTGTCACAAAATTCGTGGCAAAATCTTGTATTGACGAATTTTCTCAGAATTTTCGTGGCAAAATTCGTCGCTAATTAGCGACCGAACATAAATTTTTTTTTGCTACGAAATTTTGTTAATTTTTAAATATTCTCGATGGATTTTGTGATGACCACGTACAGGGCAAATTTAACAGCGAATCTTTATAATTTATGATCATTCTATAAAATAATTTCTTTTATGTCTCGATTTGAAATCAAATTACAAACAAAATTAATTTCTAGAATTTATATTTACTCAGCAAGAAATAAGATGTAAATATTATAACAATATGAAAGCGAAATACATTCATCTGTTTTTGCAACTTGTGAAACAATACCTCACAATGATCACAATGTTATTTCTATACTCTATATCTAGGGGCATGCTTTTTTTGCAGCTTGCGCAACAATGAGTGATTTACCTGCAGCTACATCATCAATGACGTCAACTCGAGGTGTTTCGACACTAACATCCCAAGATGTCTCTGGCACTCTGTGTCCTGTCCATCAACGCGAGCTAAGTGTTGTACAACACACGCATGCCCGCAAACATGTTTCAAGAAATTAATTTTTAAAATCACACCAAAAAACCAATCAATGGATCTTCAATAAATGTCTAAGAAACAATCCAACCAAGCTCTAGATACTAGTAAGCAACTAATCGAAACCATGATGAGCACGATTACACATAAAATTGAAGCCTCAAATTGAGAAAGGAAAAAAAGAACGCCATCAGCATATCATCTGCCAATCAATGGGTGAAAGACAAATTTCCTTCATGTCTTAAGCCTATTTCACCAATGTATATGTTGTTGATTTTGGAAATATAAATTCCTTTTTCCATTAAGAAATCTAGAAGTGTAAGGTTGCACTTTAGTTGTTGAAAGTAATCACCTCATATTTTCCTTTTCCATCAACTTGTCCACTAAGTGAGAGCCGATAAATCCGTCTTCTCCTGTAACCAGAATCCTCGCACTGGGATGCACACCAAAAACCCCCACAGATTCAGTAAAAGAAAAAATATGCCATAATGACCAACAGCATTTGGTTTATAAATAGCTAGTCTAGCCCAAAACACATACACTTGGACACAAGTTACTAAGAGAAAGTCACAAATAGAGGAAAACTTCAAAACGAAAGTAGCCCAATAGGAACACACCGTGGATGCTCGATAGGTACTTAAAACCACAAGGTCTCTAAGAGATTCATCAAGTAGGCCACATACATGGTTAAGGACCTGCATTCATACCAATTCATGAGAAACTCTAGCACTGATTTATAAATTAATATACTTAAAGACATGTAAGTGGTCCTGCATTTCCAAATCCGTATGTGCAGAGAGAGAGTCCTACAAATCCATATGTGCAGAGAGAGAGAGAGTCCCACGGCATCAAAATGAAAGAGAAACTTGTCTAGTCGAGCACCATCAATATTACCACCGTATGAACATGAAAGCACTTTGTCTCTTAGGTCCCAAAACACCATTCTCAATCCTAGAAGAAAATTCAAGAGATGAATTTAATAAGCAAGGTTCTGTTATGTTTAACAGCAAATATGAGAGCTTTAAATAGACACTTCACATGATGCTTGAGAGCTAACATTCTCTTGAATTTAAGGACTGTCTTATAACGGACTGTCTTATAATAGGCCACAAACAGCATAATCACATAAGTAAAAGAAGATCAGAAATCAAAAGCACACTAGGAGTGAAAAATGCCTGATCAAATCTTGAAAAATAAACCCAATGTACAGCCACTTCTTTATTCTCGTAATTAATCACGGATGAGTCTTCATATTGAAGAAATACAAACTCTTTATTCATTGTGGTTCTCAGATTACATCATCTATATATATAGTGAGCATTAGAGCTTACTAATTATAGAAAAGACTAAACTACCCTTTCAACACTCCCCCTCAAGTTAGGGCATAAATATCAAAGAGTCTCAACTTGTTACATAAAGTAGTTACTCTACTTCCCTGTAATGACTTAGTGAAAAGATTAGCAAGTTGGTCTTCAGTCTGTATGTATTGAAGTGTTACATCCATGTTTTGAATCTTTTCTCGCATAAAATGACAATCTACTTCAACATGCTTCGTGCACTCATGAAAAATCGAATTTGAAGCGATATGCATAGCAGACTAGTTATCACAACAAACAACCGAGGGAGACGATGATGACATACTAAGTCCGGATAATAATATCCTCAACCAAATCAACTCACTAATCACATGAGTCATGGCTCAATATTCTGCTTCAGCACTTGATCGAGATACTACATGTTGTTTCTTACTTTTCCTACTCACAAGATTGCCTCCCAAGAATACACAATAACCATAAGTTGATCGTCTATCAAAAGGACAGCCAGCCCAATTAGCATCAGAGTAGTCAATAACATCAAGATGTCTGTGATTCTTGAATAATATCCATTTGCCTGGTGCTCCCTTCAAGTATTTAACTATATGTAGCACTGCCTCCCAATGTGTAGTACGGGGAGTACTCATAAATTGACTAACAACACTTACAGGAAAAGAGATATCTGGTCGGGTAATAGTTAAATAATTAAGCTTACCCCACCAGTCTCCAATACTTACTTGGATCATGAAGTAATTCGCCATGTTCTACATCAAGCTTCATATTAGGATCCATCAGAGTATTAATAGGCTTCACTCTAAGAAAATCAACCTTATTGAGAATATCCAGTACATATTTTCGTTGTGATAGTGAGATGTCATCGCGTGAGTAGGCCATTTTAATGCCCAAAAAAACCGCAAACGACCCATATCTTTTGTGCTAAACTCTGCTTGTAAAAACTGTTTCAATTTTGTTATGCCCATAGAATCACTACCAGTAATGATAATATCATCCACATATACAACCAAGAGAACACAACCTGCATGGGAAGTAGAGCTAAATATAGAATGATCTACAATACAATATTGCAAACCAAACCAAATAACTGCATCACTGAAATGACCAAACTAGGCACGAGGAGACTGTTTCAACCTGTATAATGTGTTTTGCAGGCAATAAACACTAGTAGACTCCCCCAGAGCAACGAACCCTGGGGTTGCTCCATGTATACCTCCTCTGCCAAGTCCCCATGAAGAAAGACATTCTTTACATCGAGTTGGTAAAGAGTCCACCCATAATGGATAGCAAGAGAGATGAAAACATGAATGGAAGGTATCTTGACTACAGGAGAGAATGTGTCATCATAATCAACTCTATATGTCTGGGTGTAACCGTTGGCAACTAGGCGTGCCTTTAGACTCTTAACAGTGCCATCTGGCTGAAAATTTACTGTGAAAACCTAACGGCACCCTATAGCTTGTTTTCCAGCAGGTAGCGGTGTAAGTTGCCATGTCTCATTATCCTATAATGCTTGCATTTGAACGTCCATAGCCTGTCGCCAACCTGGATGGGCAAGAGCCTCTATAACTGTACTTGGCACAGACACATCAGACAAAGAAGCAACAAACGAGAAATATGTAGGAGAAAGACAATCATAGCATAAAAATTGAGATATAGGATAACGAGTATGGATTTGACAAGACAACCCACTATAGGGAGTAAATCGAGTATTGGGTTGATCAACACAAGAACGTGTACCTTTACACTATGCAATGAGAATTTCATTAGTAGAATCAGGCTCAAAGGCAACTGGTGGATCAGAAGACGAGACATTGAGTGGTGGAGAATCATGCATATCCAATGTAGGTGGCGACTATACTACGTCACGTTGAACAGACAAACGTCGTTGATAGGTCTTGTCGGCGAACTAAAAACCAGGTGGGGACATAGATGACTCTGGCATACTCGCCAAGGGAATAGGCGGTAGTGGAGCCATAGTCAAAGATAGAACATCTTCCGATGTACCTGCTGTAAAGGAGTAATATGATTCATATTACTCCTCGGAAAAAGTTACATCTGCTAATACATATAATCGCCTACTAACAAGACTATAACACTTATACCTTTTTGAGTTCGAGAATATCCAAGAAACATACACTTGTCAGCCCGTGGATCGAACTTATCATGACCAGGAGCAAGATGATGCATAAAACAAAAACACACCCAAACACACGAAGTGGAAAAATAAAAAGTGAACTTGTAGGATGAATAGTGGAGAAAGGTATGCCCCCATGAAGCATTGAGGATGGAAGGCGATTTATAAGATAACATGCTATAAGAACAGCATGCCTCCAATATATTTTGGGGAGATTCATATGAAAAAGGCGATAACGAGCCACATCTATAAGATGATGATTTTTTCTTTCAGCCACCCCATTCTGTTGAGGGGTATAGGGATAAGAAGTTTGATGTAAAACCCCATGAGATATAAGAAATGATTGAAAACCAGAGAAAACAGCCATATATTCTCTGGCATTATCAGAACGCAAACATTTAATAGAAATATGATATTGATTAAGAATTTCAAAGTAAAACATACGGAAACAAAAAAACTTCAGTTCGATCTTTTATTAAGTATAACCATGTCATTCGGGAATAATCATCCACAAACGTAACAAAGTATTTGTAACCAGACATATCACTGGCACAAAACGGTCCACAAACATTAGAATGGACCAACTCAAAAGGACTTGACACATGACGCTGGACACGAGAAGGAAACGATATTCGATGGTGTTTGTCGAATTGGCAAGCATCACATTGGATAGGACTCATAGACTCTGAAACATGTGAAAAATGACGAAGAATGTCAGGTGGTGGATGACCCATACGATAATGCATCTGAAATAAGTCGAAAGCAGTTTTATTTTGAGTAGCTGCAACAATAAGGTCTTTACTGAGATAGTAAAGCCCATTGGACTCTTGTCCGCCACCAATCATCCGTCCAGTCCTCAAATCCTGAAAAACACAATGAGTAGAAGTAAATGTGACAGAACAATTCAAATCTCTAGTAAGAGAACAAATAGAGAGTAAGTTATATGAGAAAGCTGGCAAATGGTAAACAGATGAAAGAGTAAGAGAGGAACCCAAGGTTGCATTCCCTTGACCAGTAATATGGGATTATGAGCCATCAGCAAGTGTAACGGAACTAGATGACATAGATGTAATACTAGACAACAATATAGAATTACCAGTCATATGATTTGTGGCACCAGAGTCTACAACCTAGGAAGTGGGTGCAGAAGAGAGTAAACAAGATGAACTACCTGAAGAAGACTATGCCAAAGTAGCAGTAGGAGTAGAGGAATCGACCACCTGATTAGGATGCACCAAGGACTCGTGCTCGTGGCAAGTCAGCATAATAGTGCTAGGTAGTTCCTCTGATTGACTAGTAACCTTCTGTACTGAAGATTCTACTGCTTCCGCATAAGTAGCCCGCAGACAAAGCTCGGGATGTAGGGAATAGCAATAAGGCTCGGTATAACTAGCTCGCTGACAATGGTTGCAATAACGAGAACTTCCAACACCTCTACCACCATCTCAACCACGACTTGATGAAAAGACAGACCTGTCACGACCCCGAGAACCACGCCTTCGGTTTCTACGACCACCAGAAGACTGAAAGACCATAACACTTGCTACATGTGCAAATGATAATGAGTCAGGCACACATCGAAGGACCCGAGAAAAAACCTCATCTACTGATGGAAGAGTACCCTCGGAGATAATCTGTTGTCGAAGAGAAGAATGAGTAGGACCAAGCCCTCGAAGAAATAACACAAATCTCTTATCATGTTGACGTTTGGCCAACTCTCTAACTTTATTAGTAGCAGGCAAATAAGTATCCAATTTCTCACAAAGCGTAGTGAACCTAGAATAGTAATCAGTTACAGACATGTTGCCAATACGAAGGTCAAATAACTCCTCCCGCACATCACAAACACGGGTCATATCATCTCGACCTGAAAACATAAGAGCACATTTATCTCAAATAGCTTTGACTGATATACACCGTATAAATTGAGGACTAATCTTGAAATCCATGGTATTCCACAACAATGTCCGAATAGCATCATCACCAGAGCACCAATCATCCACCTTTGTTTTATCCGTAGGTGGAGATAAAGTGAGATAACTTAGTTGTTTTGTGGCCAAAAGATATGTTTCGACTGCCTTAGACCAAGAAGGGTAATTGGTCCCATCGATCTTAACAGAGGTCAACCTCAGATTAGTAAGAGTGGTATCCATGTTTCCAGAATTGTCGGCCATAGTTCAATAATAATGTAAAGAGTAAATTTACCATCAACGGAAATGACTCATCAGAACGGAGGCAGAAATTAGCATAAGCAATTAACAAATCAACATTGTCTTCCACATTTCATCAGCCATGAACAATGAAGCAGACCTCTCCCCCTCCAGACCAGCTATATCTCAATTCCCAGACAATTCTAAGCTATATCGCATTATATGCAACTCAGAACGTACCCGAATACGCAATCGACAAAATCGGATCCAGACATGGCACTCTTCTTATCAGAACCGAGCGCGGGGATTCACATCAATAGATTCATGCCTCCAGCTATAATCTGGCAAAGAAATTCATCGATCCAAAAGTACAACAAATGAAAGAGACAAGCTTTCTTTGTTTTCGTGTTCGGAGGACTGGGCTTGTCTCGAATTTCTGCTGGCGTGATCTTCTACAACAGCCAAATGGAGATTTGCCTGCGAAGGAACTTTAGTGACACTGGATGCTTCGGTTTTGGTGAGGAGCACATTGACCCTTCGACTGGCATTTATGGAATGGATTTATATGTTGTGCTGGAACGGCCTTTTCTAAGTGAGAATAGGGAGGAGACGTCGTTGTCTTCTTTCTCGGAATTAGACACTGGAGGACCTGAATGCGGGGAAGAGAGACGCAGGCGATTGAGGTCACAATGGAGAGAGAGAGAGATGTGGGCGACGGAGGCGACGGAGGCGACAATGGGTGTGATGGAGATGGGCAACGGAGGCTAGTGCGACGAAGGCGATGGCTACTTATGACTTTAGATCTGGGTTACATTAGGAAACGTAGAACGGTATCGAGCAACACCGGGTAATGCCAAACAACGTCGTCCACTCGGGATTTTCTCTTTTAATTTTTTTTACTAAAAGTGAAGAAGGATTTTGGTGATTATAGGCTCTAATACCATGAATAAATACAAACTCTTTATTTATTGTGGTTCTCAGATTACATCACACACACACACACACACATATATATATAGTGAGCATTAGGGCTCACTAATTATAGAAAATACTAAACTACTCTTTCAACAAATGTAAAGCAGAAAAGGTGTCCGTAGATCACACTAGCAGAATAAAAAGGCAGTGCTTTGAGATAGATTTTGATTAGTGTCCGCAGCATATAGCATGACAAGGAACAATAATTACTAGTTCACATGATGGAAGACGAGGTCTGATTATTGTAAATCGAATATGAAGGTGTAACGACATCATATATCCGATCAAAACATAGACAAGCACAACAAGAATCATGAGGAGCTAACTTCCACCTTAATCAAATAAAAATACCGATAAGCTTCCTGAAGCACTAGACAAACCACACCATCGCAACTCAGGGCTAGACCTCGTTTACTTGGCTCTTGATTGACATGCCCGAGAAGATAGAATGATTCCAACGATAAGGCCATATAGCGCCAGAGCTTCAGCAAAGATAAGAATAAGGATCATTCCCACAAACAGCTTAGGTTGCTGTGCATTGGCTCTGTAAGACAGAATTTAGCGCCGGAATTGTCATCCAGAGGCTATGAAAGGTAATAGACAATCGTGAAATGATTCTGACAGAGTGGTGATGTAGAACAACTGGCATGTGATTATCTCGTTAAATTGGATTGCCAAAAACCGGCGCGACATGGTCGGTAATTTCGGATCTCGGGTCAAACAATCTCGGATCGCGCTTAAAACCGGTCTAATTCAAAATCACGATTTTTTAGTGAGATACGATGGATTTTGGCATTCTAGAGTCGTTTAGATCACTTTTCAGGCAGTTTTCTAATTTAGGAAATTTTAAATATTCTGATTATCTGTAATATTTGACTTCTGGCAGGGAAATGCGTTTGGTAAAACCCAACCTGAAGTAGAAAGCCATTTGGTAAAAAAATTGACTTATGGTAGGATTTTCTACTTCTGGCAAGATTTTTGGCCGATTAGAGAAGTCATTCTCGCAAGGCCGGCCGCCGCCGGTCACTGCTGCCAATCGCCACCGTCGAACATTTTTTTTAATAATGTTTCGAACGTTTTCTTTTTTTATCCTTGTCAAACGCATTTCTCTATCAGAAATCAACTTTTGAAGTAGAAGCTGAAAATTGAACTTCTACTTCGAAGCAAAAGTTGAAAAATCCATTTCCCTGCCAGAAGCAACACTTATGTTATCTATAGTTATTCCGATGCCTAAAGGAGTCCTATCACTATATAGGACGTCCACCTTTGTAATCGACATTATCATTCAATCAAATTCAAGTATTCTTTGGAATTGTTTTCCAAGTTCGCTTCTCACTGCGTCATTTGATATCAGAGTAGGATTCTCCTATGACGATGGTAAACAACGTGAATGTCAATCTCCCCGTAGCTGAGGGCCGCGAAAAAGAGCCTATTACACGGACAGAGTTCAACCAATTTGTGGATCAAACCGATCGGAGATTTAAAGAGATCCTTGAGGCCATCCAACATTTGTCCACAAACCAAGCCCTTGGTGTTCTTCCAGCTGAGCGAATTCATATTGCTCATGATCCCGAATTTGTCATGGAGCATGGAGGAAATCCCCAACATAGACATCAAAATTATGTCGAGGATACTGAAGACGAAAACGAAGAGTATTTCCAAGACATGCCCATTCGTGGAGGTCATCAATATAGAGGATTCCAGGATGAGTACGTTTGTGGAGGTCACCGACAGGGAGGTTATCGTCGAGATCTTGAGCAGTATCAATTGAAGGTAGATCTCCCTACTTTCAATGATAACCTAGATATTGAAGATTTTATGGACTGGCTTTGGGAGGTCGAAAAAATTTTCGATGCCATGAAGATCAAAGAGGATCTCCAAATGAAGCTTGTCGCGTATAAATTGAAGGGTGGCGCTTCGACTTGGTGGGAGCAGATTCAATTGACCGGATGTCGACAAGAACAGCCACCAATTCGGACATGGAATCGAATGAAACAGAAGTTGAAGAAGCGGTTCCTTCCATCGAATTTTGAGCAGTTACTATTTCAGCAATTCCAAAATTGCAGGCAGTTGAATCGATCTGTCTAAGCTTATACAGGAGAGTTTCTTCGACTCTCTACCCGTAATAACCTTGAAGAATCAGATGCCCAACAGACTCTCAGTACATCAACAGGGTGCGACTCAATATCCGGGATCAAGTGTCCCTGCATCGATTGTTTACTGTCGATGATGCCCAGGAGATGGCGAGAAATGTTGAGATGCAGCTGGAAAGAGCTGGCCCTAATACTCGGGGAAACAGCTACTCTAGTAGTAGAACGGTCGGAAAAGGAAAGCAAACTAAAATTTTGGGTTCTTCAACACAGCAACACATTGATACGAACCAAAATTCGGGGAGTACCGCAGTAGTATCTAAAGAACCGATGGCATCAAACAGTCGTACGCCTAATCCAAGCGCACAGAATCCATAACCAAACCTCAACCGATTAAATGTTATATGTGCAATAAGTTGGACCATCGTTCCAGCAATTGTCCACGGCGGAGAATGGCTAATATTATTGAGCATGATGATGAAGCCTATGAAGAAGAGTGGGTGGATGAGGAAGAAGTAGATGATGAACTGGGTGAGCAAGTTACCTGTGTTGTCCGACGTCTATTACTTGCCTCGCGGATAGAAGACACCCAACGAAATCAACTCTTTCGCGCTCGTTGTACTGTCAATGGTAAGGTATGCGATGACATCAATGATAGTGGAAGTTACGAAAATATAGTATTAAAGGCCATAGTGGATAACTTGCAGTTGAAGACAGAGCCGCATCCCGCACCTTACCCGATCGGGTGGATTTATAAAGGAGCAGAACTTAAGATAACTCAGTTATGTCGCCTACCTATTTCGATTGAGAAATCATATCGGGATATTATCATCTGTGATGTCGTTGAGATGGATGTGTGCCATGTGTTATAAGGGCGACATTGGTAGTATGATGTAGATATCACTCATCAAGCTAGGAAGAATACTTACTCTTTTGTGAGGAAAAAGATTAAAATTAGTTGAAATCAAAGAGTAGTCCTCCCCAGATTCCAAAGAACCAAGGCACCGACGTCATGTTAAATGTTCGTAAACGTGAGGGAATGTATATGATTGTGGAAAAGGGAGATCATCAAGCTGTGTTTAGTATTCCTGATGTTCTTAAGCCCTTGCTGATGGCTTTCAGCGATGTAATGCTAGAAGACTTACCTGATAGATTACCTCCTTTGAGGGATTTTCACCATGAGCGTGATTTTCTTTCAGGTGCCAATCTCCCTAACTTGCCACATTATCAAATGAATCCGAAGGGGAACTAAATTTTACAAGATCGGGTGGGAGAGCTCCTTGGAAAGGGATTCTTACGCGAGAGCAAATCCTGCGCTTCTTAAGAAAGACGAAAGTATGCGGATGTGTGTTGATAGCCGTGCCATCAACCGGATTACCATCAAGTACAGATTCCTAATTCCCCGACTGGATGATATGCTAGACAGACTTGCGGGATCAAGGGTCTTTACGAAGATCGATCTACGTAGCGGATACCACCAAGTTCGCATCCGTCCTGGTGATGCGTGGAAGACGGCTTTCAAGACAAGTGCAGGTTTGTATGAATGGCTTGTTATGCCATTCGGCCTCACTAACGCACCTAGCACTTTCATGCGTTGATTAGTCAAATTCTTAAACCTTTCATTGGCAAGTTTGTGGTAGTTTTCTTTTATGACATTCTCATATACAGTCCAGATGATCGGCAGCACATGGAGCACCTGAGAGATGTCCTGTTGGTCTTGCAGTCGAACAAGTTATTTATAAATCTGAAGAAGTGTAGTTTCATGACAGAACGGCTTCTTTTCATGGGCTTTCTTGTTGGAGCAGATGGACTTCGCGTAGATGTAGAAAAGGTGGCTGCAATCCGCAGTTGGCCAATACCCCATAATGTTGGTGAGGCTTGCAGTTTCCATGGCCTTGCTACATTCTATCAGCGTTTTATCAGGAATTTCAGCACTATTATGGCCCCAATCACTGATTGTTTGAAGAATAAAAATTTTCGTTGGGGTGATGAGGTTGAAGCTAGTTTCAAGCTCATCAAAGAAAAGCTCTCCATTGCTCGAGTATTGATGCTCCATAACTTTGAGAAAGTGTTTGAGTTGGACTGTGATGCTTCTAGAATAGATATCGACGTTGTTCTTTCCCAAGGAGGTAAGCCTATTGCCTGTTTTAGCGAAAAACTTAATGATGTTCGTAGGCGATGGTCTATGTATGAGTAGGAGTATTATGCTGTGGTGTGATCTATGAAGCATTGGCAGTCATATCTTTATCAGCAAGAGTTTGTACTGAATACGGATCATCAGGCTCTTAAGTATATAAAAAGCCAAAAACATCTGAATAGGATGCATGCGAGGTGGGCTTCCTTTTTTGAGCAGTTTATTTTTGTGCTTCGTCATAAGGCGAGACACTTGAATAAAGTCGCAGATGCCCTTAGTTGCCATGCTGAAACATTAGTTACTATGCGCAATGATGTCGTTGGTTTCGATCATCTTTCTACTCTATATGCTGATGATGATGATTTTGGTGATATATGGGAGATGTTTACAAACAGGCTGTAATAGGGATATGATTCTTCAAGACCAGTTCCTGTTCTTTGAAAACAGATTGTGTATTCCTTGTGGATCATTGTTGGAGCAGCTCATTCGAGAACTTCATTGTAATACCTTGGGTAGACACTTGGGTTGCGACAAAACTGTAGCATTGGTTGAGGATAGGTACTATTGGCCCCAATTGAAGAAGCATGTCGGGTGTTTCGTTAATAAATATTGTACTTGTCAGACTGCTAAGGGTCATTCTCAAAATACTGGGTTATATACTCCTCTGCCTATTCCTACTGGCCCTTGAATAGATATGTCCATGGATTTTAAGTTTGGGACTTTCTCGAACACAACGCAGTTTCGACTCGATTTTTGTGGTGGTTGACAAGTTTTCAAGGATGAGACATTTCATCTCCTATAAGAAGACTTCGGATGCTTCCCATGTGGCGAACTTATTCTTTCGTGAAGTAGTCCGATTGCATGGTGTGCCTAAGACGATCACCTCTAAGCGTGACACCAAGTTTCTGAGCTACTTTTGGAGTACACTATGGCGTTTTTTTGGCGCTGATTTACAGTACAATATTTCTTTCTATCCGCAAACTGATGATCAGACAGAAGTTGTCAATCAAACTATGGCTGATATTATTTGCTGTCTCTGTAGCGACATGCCTAAGCAGTGGGATCGCTATATCGCTCCTGCAGAGTTCGCCTTCAACAACACAGTTAATTGTTCGACTGGTAAGTCTACTTTTGAAGTTATCTACAAGTGGACTCCACAGCATACTCTTGATTTGGTTCCCCTACCAAACATCCCCGGTTATACTGTCGCTGCCGAAAATCTTGTGACGAAAATTATGGAAGTTCAACTGATGTGAAGCGACAACTTGCTGCTTCAAATTCGAAATACAAGGATGCTGCTGACAAACGGCATCGTTCCAAGATTTTTGCAGAAGGCGATGACGTAATGGTGTTCCTACACAAGGACCGATTTCCTGTGGGCACTTATAACAAGCTCAAGCATAAGAAGATTTGTCCCTACCGCATTCTGAAAAAGATTAATGACAATGCCTATGTTGTTGATCTCCTTGCAGATTTGAACATATCTCCAAACTTTAATGTGGTTGACTTGTTCGAGTATCATCCTCTCGACATTTCGCTTTATGCTGATTATAACTCGAGGACGAGTTCTTCTGAAGAGGAGAGGAATGATTTAGAACAACTGGTATGTGATTATCTCGTTAAATTGGATCACCAAAATCTGACGCGATTTCGTCGGTAATTTCGAATAGTGGGTCAAACGATCTCGGATCGCGCTCAAAACTGGTCGATTGAAGTGAAACAACCATTTGATTCAAAGTCACGGATTTGCTGTGAGATATGATGGATTTTGGCATTCCGAAATCGTTTAGATCATTTGTCAGACAGTTTTCTAATTTATGAAATTTTAAATATTCTGATTATCTATAATATTTGATTCGAATTCCATTAGGATAAGCTAGATACGATTTAGATTATGTTATCTATAGTTATTCTAATGCCTAAAGGAGTCATATCTCTATATATAGGACGTTCACTTTTGTAATCGGCATTGTCATTCAATCAAATTCGAGTATTCTTTGAAATTGTTTTCTAAGTTTGCTTCTCTCTGCGTCAAGTGGTTATGATGAAAATCAAGAATTAATAGGACTCCGAACAAAATAAATAAAACTATATAAAGAGTGAGGTGGAATCTATCACGTCTTTCTAAAGAAACAATTTCACAATTAGGATTCAATTCTTGTTCTTGAAATAATTGGAACTCAATTATCTACGAAGTCTTAACTAAAATCTAACAGCATCGTGTCAAAGTAAAAGACCAAACCTTATGATCAAGTTCTTCATTATCGCTCTCTTCAGTAAGTTGATGGTCTAAATCAACAAAGCCGAACTAGTAAGTTTTGGTTCAACCATCCTACTCTTTCTAACTCATGACAACAACAGTGAAACAACTAGGAGGACAATCATTTCAGTCATAGTGCTTGAGACTTCACGAAGTATAAAATTAAGGCTTAAAGGAGAGAAAAATTAAAATCATAACTTACGAAAAAATAAAATACCTTCTTTAGAAATTTAAACTAATCGTACCATTTCTTCATCCCCATCTCTTCCACCTTCTAGTTTAACCATTGAAAAAGCGTCTAATAAATTCTTCAGGATCATCAGCAGCATTCTCGTCCTCATTGTGTCGCCCATCATTTTTCCCATTACCTATTTCATTAGTGGGAGGTACCGGAGGAACCTGTTCATTTAGATGAAGATATTGCATGATCATTTGCATTTGATGCTCGAAGGATTTATGTCGCTCATCCATCTGTTTGATTTGCTCATCATTCTCCGCAAGAGGATCTTTGACTAGTTTAGTCTCTTCGTCCTTCTCTTCAAGCAAATGTCCCAATTAGGTAATTTCCTCGTCCCTTCGTGTCCTCTTTGAAGCAGCCGCACTGGAGGACGAACTTCCAGCAGCCCTTCCTGTGAACACCCTTGACATGCATCCTAGGCCATATGATTTCTCACCCATTGCCTCCATCCACAATGCCCGTTAGTCAACTACCGGAAGTTCATCTGCACCCCTACCATCACCGCCACTAGCCATACTCAATAGCTCATCATATTTTTCCTACATCAACAAAATAGATAGGAAACTAAAATACCTTCATATATCTAACTACCATAAACATGAAAACATTCATGGTTTTCAAACCGTATTTCCATAAAGTCAAAAGTATATAACCTTACATACCTTAATACATTTTGCTCGGTTACTAGTTCATGTCTTGTCTTTTTTTTTTTTGAAATGTTCTTTCAAATGTAGCAGCGAACGATGGCTCCACCCCCAATTCATGTGCCTACAAAATTGAAACACAAATGAGCAATTAAATTAAATTAACTTGCCACATATTTAACATAACTTACTATCCTTTTTCTATGCTCTACAATGTTGATGGAACCCCCAGCATACATTGCAGACCCTTCAGTGGAACAAGAAGCTCAATTCTTCTTGTTTTGTTCACTCATTTCCTTCATTTTTTTTCACTTTCTCATTTTTTTTTCACTTTCTCAACTTCTCTTTATTTTCTCCCAATCGTCACCGGTGATAAAAGCTGGCTTGACTTTGGCCATTTTTTTTTGTGACTTTGGCTGTCTTTGCTCTAGTCATCACCTGGCGAATGGGATCACCAATTTTTTTTTCTAAAAAATTCTTCTTATTTCTTCCCCTTCCGATTCCTCCCACTTGAACTTACGCTGTAATCATTTGAAAAACAACTGATTTTATTTACGCCAAACCTAGTGTGTGAGAAAACAAAAGAACAAAACTTACCCTGAACTCGTTCCACCACAAATCCCTCACATGTGTTGGAGCAGCACTATAACTACTCCACGACCCCCTCCAATAGTTATTCACAATTTTATTAAGTTCACGCACCACCTGCGTAGTGTCCGTGAACCTGCAAAAAAGGACAATTCAATTCACATCCATATCTAAAACCAAACAAAGTGATGACTGTAAATATCATTTACGTTAAAAAAAGTACTTGCTAATCTCCATATGGGCTTATCACAGTCCGGCTATCTTCTTCAGGTATGCTTCCCTCATAATGCGAGTGTTCCACTGAAGCACCGAAGACGAGTTCGCTGAACCGAAGTACCTTTAGGTCGGATGGGTCCATGGGCAAGTAGTGGTTGAGTGAGATGAAAGGACCGGAGACGAGCCAGCGGAAAGGGCTAGGGACAAGCCAACGGAAAAGGCCTGAGATGAGCCGGCGGAAAAGGTTGGGATGAGCCAGCAGAAAGGGCCAGGGACGAGCCAAGGAAAGGCGAAGGGGAATGGGAAAGGTCTGGTCTTCCCTGTGAAGATGCACCACAGATGTGACCTCCACACTCGGCAAGTAGTGGTCGAGGGTGAGATGAAAGGGTTGGGGACGAGCTAGGAGAAGGCGAAGGGGAATAGGAAGGGCTTGGTCTTCCCTGTGAAGATGCACCACGGATGTGACCTCCACGCATGGCAAGTAGTGGTTAAGGGTGAGATGAAAGGGCCGGGGATGAGCCAAGGGAAGGCGAAGGAGATTCGGAAGGGCCTGGTCTTCCCTGTGAAGATGCACCAAGGATGTGACCTCCACGCACGTCAAGTAGTGGTCGAGGGTGAGATGAAAGGGCCGAGGACAAGCCAGGGGAAGGAGAAGGGGATTGGGAAGAGCCTGGTCTTCCCTATGAAGATGCCCCACGGATGTGACCTCCATGCTTATGCTGTCAAGTAAAAAAGTTATGCAAGTACCAGCAAAGATAACAACATGTATTAGAGATACAGAAGCTCGATGTATATCATGAAACTTAGCATTTTGTTTCGGAGAGGAAGAGAGAAGCTTGAGAAATTGAAAAGAACTTGCTATCGCCTTTGATAAATACCAATCTTTGGCACAGTTTGGACTCGCACAATTAACTGCAACATTTAAGTTGAACGCAATAGGAAAAATTTCCAAGTATTAGTATTGAAAGAACAAAAGAACCAACCACTGAACAAAGAAGACTGATTTGGAATTTAGTTGAAGACCAATCACAACATACTTCATTAATTAGTTAGCATGTGAAATGGCCAGTCTTATACACGAACGTAATTCAGTATTTTTATGAAGGTTTTATCTGAATAAACCGGAAAATAAGATTACAAAATTAGAGGCCTTTTAATTTTATGAAGGTTTTCAGGGATTCAAGTAAATTTTATCAAACAGCCCAAAGATTGATAATTCAAACAGCTTTTGAAATGACAAACGAAATTGAGATATGGATCCAATAAGGCAATAATATTCAATCAAAACCCTTTCCATCTCTCTTTGCATTACCATAATTGTAAGTTTATCAGGCTAGTGCAAACTTGTGAATCTTCTTCTTTCGTTGAAACCTCTAACCATAGCTAGATAAGACTTAAGAAATCTTATTTACATCAGCACACAACAAAGGGGAAAAAAAAGAGAATGAACAGATCTGGACTGCCACAAGGAAACAGCATGAACTAAGGTAAATATGAGCACACAAACAAAGTGCAAACAACACAGCACGAGGGCGACACTCGGCCGAGCTCGATTAGGGCTTTCCTCGTCTAGATCGGTGAGGGCAAGAGCGAGGCTCGACCGAGCCCGATTAGGGCGCCCTTCGCCCAAATCGACAAGAGCCACACTTGGCAAGGGCTATGGCGGCCATAATCGGGCTTGACCGAGCCTCGCCCTCGTCGATCTGGCCGAGGGCCGCCCTAATCGAGCTTGGCAAGGAGACGAAGAAGAAATAGGGTCATGCGAAACTCACGGGAAACGTGCTCGAAGAGGTGGACGACGGCGATCAAGCTGAGGAGCGACAGATGTGGGAGTGAGCTGAGAGTCGCAACGAACTAGAACGAGCAAGTGACGAACCAGCTTTTATCCCCCAAGAGTTTCGCACGAAGAAAGTTTTGTTGTGTTTTATGACTTTCGTAAAAGTGGTTCTCTCTGAAGAAGCAGCTTTTTTTTTCTTCTTTTCGTCACAAATTTGCAACGAAAATATTATTTTCGTCGCAAAATTTGTGACAAACACAATATTCATCGCAAAATTTACGATTATCACACTAATAATGACAATTACAAAAATTATTGAAAAGTGTCAAAAATCGTAATCTTCATCATCATCTTCACTTCGTCTTCATCTTTGTGTTGATCTTCATCTTCATCTTCATTTTCATCTTCATCTTCTTCAAGAGTATCGTATTCATCCTCTGTCTTGAAATTAGATTCTTCAACGCCTTCTACATTTGATTCGTGAATTTCATTTGGATCCACATCTATCACAGCTCCGCGTGAATCTCGTAAAGTCGAAATGTTATATTCCTCAACTTCAATCATGTTACAAATTTCTTCTTGTTGATACGTTGTATCCTTCCAGTGTTCCTTGATTTTTCTTCGTGTTTTAGTTTTACATACAACCCACTAGTCTGCTTTATCGCGTTTCAAACTAGGATATGGTGCATAATATACTTGAATTGCTTGTTGTGCCAAGACAAATGGTTCATATTTCATTTACCTTTTTTGTGATTTACTTCAACCAAATTAAACTTTGTATGCACCTTCATTCCTCTAACAGGGTCAAACCACATGCACTTAAATAACACAACCCGCATTAATGGTCCAGGGCACTCTATCTCTATGACCTCATCCAACAAGCCTTAAAAATCATCTTTCACACTACCACTATTGGATGACCGAACACACACACCACTATTCATTGTAGCTTTTCCCATTCCATACTCTCGAGTGTGAAATTGTACCCATTTATGAAATATGTTGGCCAAGTTCGTACTGTTCTTTTTGGACCCCATGACAGATGATATAGCAATCATTGCTCTTCGATTTGATCATGAGTATTATGAACCAGAAGTCACAAACGCAAAGTCAATAATATTTTTTAATTAATAATTTATAAAATATTAATAACTTGCTTTTCATTCATAGGCAACTTACATATGTTTTGAATCATGCTGCAAATTGTTCATCACATAAACGATCAAACTCATTCGATGGTAGTACGTACATTGAAGTTCGAAAAATCCCATTAACAAACATCATTTATATATTCGTGCAAAAGTACACTTACTCGAAGTATGGTTCCTGTGACATTCTGATTTTTCAATTAACTTCAGACTCTGTAATGAGAAGTTTATATATATCAAGCGATGTATTTCAGTTGTATTCCTCTCAAATCTGATTAATTTAAGTAGACTGACCAAAGAAAAAAGTCTAAAGCAAGACGAGATACGTGGACCTAGGCGCCTCAGATAGGAAACGACGCTTTGATCATAAACATTGTCGAGAGGATATTTAGAGCCACCAAAAGGCCGATCTAAGAACGATCAAGGATTACCATGCGAGCCTCGTACGATTGAAGCGCGGGTGATGCCGCTTAACCAACATACGATTTGCAAAATTATCCTAAATCGGACTGTGACGATCGAGACCTTAAGGACTAGTGATAAACCCTCACAATTACATGACAACCAAAGCCACCATGAATTGACGAGCCCTAAATGTGATGAGGATCACAGGGTCGATACGCGTATAGTCTGCAAAAGCCGTCCGTCAGTTCGGGATAGGCTGGAATCACGTCTGATAGAAGAAACGCTCAGAAACAAGTCCTGAAAAGTTTGAAAAAGGAAAATCATAAATTCTAACGTTAACAGGATTGGTCGTCGCCCTATCGAAGAAGTCAAAATCGATAAAAATGACGTTCCGAACGTCGGAAGTAAAAAGACCATAATGCCCCTCAAGCTTAGGACTTTGTCTTTATAATTGAAGGAAGGGAAAAATGGACATTTCTCCCCCCCCCCAAGCTGGTGAAAATTGAAGAGCAATTGATGGCCATTGGATGCCCTTGAGAAGAATAATTGTCAAGTGTCACAAATCCAAGGGTAGAAGATCAACTCTTCATTTAATGCCCACCTACCAATCACTTCAATTAATTAAAATTTTGGTGGAATAACCAGCTCTCTCTCTCTCTCTCTCCTCAAAACCCCCCATTCGGCCAAAAAAATTACAGAGCGCCACCATTTCCCTTTCTTCTTCTTCTTCTCCAGTTTCTACTTCACCCGACCCCGCCGGACGCCGCCGTTCGGTTCGTACGACAGCCGCCTCCGGGCATCTCCTGCTTCCGAACGACCACCCAGACGTAGCCCCACATCTTGCCGATGTCCTCCAACTTGAATGAGGTCATTTGGAGCTCTGAGGAATTCGGGGCAAGCATTCTCCCACAAGTCGACGGATTCTGTTCCAATTTGAGGTAGGTTCGATTCTGAACCCTTTAGACAGTTGAAAACTTGGAATCTTTGGCTCAAATTTTGTGGAGATCAAGTAGACATATAGATGGTTCTATGGTAAAAATTGGGGATTTATTTGATAAGTTTTTGACCATGAACCACCCTTGTACATTATGCCCAAAATCTGCCAGTATTATGTGTTTGAGTGATCCGGCGACTTCCGACGACTTTCCGGCAACCACGCCACTTGAAACTCACGGTGAGACTTCAAAAATCTTAGGTAGACATTATAAGAGGTATAATGGTGTATATTTGATGGATTTGAGATAGATTAAGGCTGATTGGACCCGGCATAAATAGAACCGAATGGAACCGGTTCAATGCCGGGCTAAACCGGTTTTGTGGAGGACTGATTAGGCTGGGATTATGTTGTAATTTGGTGTGTATGATGTGTTAAGATGATGAGGAGTATGTTATGAGTGATTTGGATGGATGAATTGAGGAATTAGACTTGGGATTTTGACAAATCAATTGGTTAAACTAGGTTGCGCGACAAGTCGGCTTTGGGACTTAGATTGGCCGAACCATAGGAGACTCGAGGAGGGGAAATTTGCGTTGTTAAGCGGAGGTAAGGAATTTCCTAAACCGAGGCTAGGGGGATTGGACTCGATTGGGTAAGTCGAGTGGGGAAATTGATCGATTAATGGGCATATTCTAAAGTAATGAGCCTTAGTATGTTTTAGGATTAATTAAAGAGTTTATGTGTGCCTTGACTTGTATTGGAATCGCGTGTCATGTTTGGATAATAATTGAATTGCTTTGCATGCCATGGGATTATGAATGCTACTTGAAATGTAATTGACATTGAGTATGTGAATATTAGAAGATCATGGCATGAATTCCGATTGTAGCATGACATGGCATTTTTCTGAGGCATGTGAGACTCGGGGCGGGAGATTGAGACCCTGAGGCGACGAGGTCGCGGGGTGGATGATGATTAGGTGGCGCCTTGATGCAACGAAGTTGCGGGGTGAGATAGTCACAGTCCTAATGCGATATAATCGCGGGACATAATACGAGCTCATAGACTTTGCCTGGAAATTGAACCGGGGTCTGATGCGTTTACGCGGGCCGATCCTGATGCGATCTAATCGCGGGCCAGAGAATGAGGCAGGCAGAGGTTGGTTGATGTGGTGAAGTGACAGGCCGAGCATATACGTGCAACTGTGTGTGACATGAGAATATAAATGTATGTTTGTCCTCTATGCATTATTGTTTATTGAATTATGAATGTCATGGCTACATAAGCACATGAGTTGGATAGGTTGAGTGACTTGACTGCCTGAGTGGACGGTCAACCTGACCTAGGGTTAGGTTTTTCTTATTGAGATGTGAATCTCACCCCTTTTGGGGAAATTTTACCTTACAAATCCTAGGCAGTAGCTATGTGGCTTATTAGGTTCGAGGACACGCAATAGATGACAATGTATTACGATGAGTTCCCTGATAGGCAGGGAAATATATATTTAAGGAAATGTATAGTAGTTTGGGTAGATGAGGGCAAACCAGACTAGAAGCCTCATTGGTTTGAGGCTTGGTTTAGACAGGACGGGGATAGGAAGGTCGGGTCGTTGAAGCCTCACGAGGTTCCGGAGGGTGTTATACCTCCATAGTGTTAAATGACTTCGAATCAGGAGTTTCCGGAGGGTTCAGTGGTTGGGTCGAGGAACGGCCCGGAGCGGGCGCCAATAGCTGAGTTTTCCATGCCATCGCCAGAGGATGAGGTCATCGTGGTGGAGTCATCCGAGAGAGATCCATCCGAGCCGGACCAAGAGGCGACCGTGGAGAAAGACCAGGCTGAGCAGTCACAGGAAGCGACCATGGAGGATTCTGTGGAGGTTCCGTCAGAGACTTTCTCCGAGTACGAGCCGTCGAAGGAGAGCGAGGACACTAGAGATTCTAGCAGTTCTTCCTAGGCGACTCCGGATGTCGACCTAACTTTTGGACTGGCCACCTGACCCCTTCCCTGGTGGATTTTGTGGACACATTTTGACATGTTTACCCGTCGCCTTGCTGTATAGCGGTCTGTAGTAGATGTGACCAGTTGATGTTGATGTATGACTTTATGATGCTATCCAGTCCTGCTTAGTCTTGGGATATATATATTGTATGAGGAGTTGTTGGGAAACGCTTTCGTGTGCTTAATGCAAATTATTTCATCTCTCGATCTTCCTTTATATATAAGTGGATCCTTGGGACCGCCGAGAGATTATTGTTGATTTGCTTGCAGGGATGATTGCATGCTCGCGATGAGGCGCGGAGCGTGACAGTTCCACTTCTGGACAATTCAACAAAATATATGTATGCGCTGCCTGCCATTCTTCGTCTATTAAGTAACGAAACTTACATGCGCCGCTTGATCAACCAAGATGATTGAAAATAAAGAATGATTTGCAATTGTGATCAATGGGCCCCTCATTATTTCTTCCTGCTGTCTGCCTCTTACATTGCACATGCGGCTCAAAATAGTATGATGCAAATATTGTCACTTCTTCCACAATATATGCAGTACAAATTGAAGTTTCAACACATGTCTTGTTCTTCACTTTTCTCTTCAAATGATATAAGAACCTAGTTGCAATACGAAAATTTTCATCATAGCATAATAAGTAATAAGTAATTTCAAATTTGGTAAAAAAATATTTTACCTCTCAAATGGATACATCCGGCGAAATTGGACGGGATATGCAACTTTGGCCTCATAAGGAAAGTGAACTAAGAGATGCTCCATTGAATCAAAGAACGATGGACGGAATATCCTTTCTAAGTTGCAAAGAATGATTGGAATATCTCCCTCCAGCTTCTCCATGTGTGATGCTTTTAACACTGTGGAGCAAATATCATAAAGAAAATTATTCAACTCTGTGATGGCGCCCCATACAAAGTTCGGTAGAAGCTCCTTAAAAGCTATTGGCATTAGTATTTTCATAAATATGTGGCAAGCATGGCTCTTTAGACCTGTCAATCTGCATTCATTCAAATCAACATATTTACCGAGATTCAAAGCGCATCCATCAGGAAATTGTACAGATATCAACCACTGACAAACAATCCGTCTCTGCTTCCTGTCTAATGTGTAAATTGCTTTTGGTTTTGGTCCATTGCTGCTTGCATCCACATCCAGTGCTAGCCGATCACAAATATCTCTCATATCTTTTCTTACATTCAAATTATCTTTCGTATTTCTAGTGACATCCATCAGAGTGTTAATGACATTATCGAAATATTTTTTTCTATGTGCATCACGTCAAGATTATGACGAATAACATGAGTCTTCCAATATGGTAAATCTCAAATGATACTGCATTTAGTCCACTTATGTGCGCTTCCTTACACAATAGTCGTGCCATGAGGGTTTTCAACAACAGTTGGAAAGTCATGCACTTGCTCCAGAATTTGATCACCAATCAACCTCAATGGTGGGGGTGTTTTTTCGATCCTATTCTTGATGAACTCTTTTTTATTCCTTTTGAATGTATGATTTATTGGCAAAAATTGTATATGACAATCAAAATAGCTGGCCTTCTTACCGTGTTTTAATCTAAATGACTTCGATCTCTCCATACATATCGAATATCCTAAGATTCTAGCTGTATTCCATCCAGATAACATCCCATAAGCTGGAAAGTCATTTATCGTCCAAAGAAGTGCAACCTTCATTAGAAATGTTTGATCAGTGGAAACATCATACGTAGGAACACCTTCATCCCATAGTTGTCGTAACTCCACAATCAATGGTTGCATATAAACATCTATCAATTTTTTTCGGATTTTGCGGGCCAGGCACGATCAATGTTAAAAACATATTGGGTGTCTTCATGCACACACCAGGTGGCAGATTGTACGAAGTTAGGATAACTAGCCAATATGAATAATTTTTTCCTGATTTCCCAAATGAAGCAAATCCGTTGGTACAAAGACCTAACCTGATGTTTCGAGGCTCCATTGCAAACTCAGGGTATGTCCTATCAAAATGTTTCCATGCCTCTGCATCTGAAAGATGACATATCAGATCCTCCTCGGTTTCATGGTTTGCATGCCAAGTCATGTGTTCAACAATGGCTCTAGACGCATAAAGCCTTTGCAATCTAGGGATTAAGGACAGATAAAACAATTGCTTACATGGTCTACGCTTCTAATAACGACTATGCCTCTTGCTAATTTTGTACCTCAGTTGGCCACAGAATTTACAAGATTCAATATTTTCATCATCCCCTCAATATAATATACAACATGTCCTACATACATCAATTCTTACGACTGTAAGACCTAAGTTATTCATTAGCTTCTTGATGACATAAAAATTACCTAGCATGATATTATCGCGAGGCATTGCTTCTCGTATTACGCCAACAAAAGAGTTAAAGCAATTCTCGGACACATTATTCTCTGCCTTGATATTTAACAGTCTTGTCGTCACTAATAACTTAGTGCGATTCTCACAACCTGCCCATAAAAGTTGGTCTGCTACTAGTGTTTTTCTCACAACCTGCCCATAAAGGTTCATCTACTGCTTTCAACACATCACAAAACTGATTAGATGTAAAAGTTTCATTGTGCACATTCTCATCAAAACTTGCGCCTCCTGCCTCTTCCATTTGTGATGCATAGCTAGTACCCACTTGTTCAAATATGGGAGCAAAACTAGTACTCGCATAGTTCAATTCTGAAGCAAAATTCTGACCGGCTGCATCAATCACCATCTTTTGATATGGGTTTAACTAAAATTTGAGCACTTGTTCCATATCTTTCATCAAATATAAATTGTTCACCATGGCAAGTCTAATTATAATAGTTCAAAGTGAATCCAAATCTACGAAGATGCTCTCTAACACTGTCACACTCAAGAAATTTATTATTACTGCACCTTTTACACGGACATCTTTAACTTTTCCACCCATCAACTCAATTTTACCACAAGCAAAGTCCAAAAACTGTTCCAACCCAATACGAAACTCATCAGTCAATCCTCGACTTCCAAGTAAGTTCCTATTATACATCCTAGCCCTCTCTCTTTGCATTGTGTCTGTATAAAAATTTTAAAAAAATCTTAAAATATCAAAATACCATATCTACTATTCAATATTCTTAATTAAAATCAGAAAATTGTAAAAATTAAAATACAATCATCCACTAAATTTGTGACAAAATACAAGTAGCAAAATTTGCGACGAAATTCGTGACCATTCATGCCAAACACATCACAAAAATTGCCACGAAATTGAGTTTTCATTGCTACATTTGCAACGAACACTAATTCGTGGTAAAGTTTGCAACAAAATTCTTGTTTTTGTTGGAAAACTCATTTATTTTAATTCTTATGGCACTGCATGGGTTGCGACGAAATTATTTTTCGTCACAAAATTTGCCACTAAATTGGGTTTTCGTTGCTCAATTTGCAATGAACAATAATTCGTGGCAACTTTGGCAATGAACGATAATTCAAGGCAAATTTTGCAATGCAATCATCTTTTCGTTGCAAAAATTTGCAATGGAATTCTATTTTATCGCTAAATTTGTGACGAACATGTACTTTTCGTCACTAATTCGTTGAAAAATTTTGGCCAATATTCACCGCGATTCCGCCACCTTATATTAACATTTTTGCGGAAAAATGTTGCAAATATTATTGCTAATTTTACATTACAATACAAACACCTTGACATATGCTCTACTTTACTTCGAAATTTAAAAAAAAAAGTTACAATGACAATAAGGCTTACCGAAGTATTAGACTGAATATTTTGTACGAGAAAGTGATATGGTTGATGAAAATAGCAAGATTCACTTAAATTATGAAATCTCCACATGTACATGTACCTAAAAAAAGAAAAACAAAAATTACTTAAGATTCATGATGAAATAAACAATAATTTATTCTAGCATTACCATAAGACACAAATAAAAATGGAGAAGGGAGAAGACATAAGGCAAAATGAAGAGAGCGGCCGAAAGATAAGAGTGCAGATTGCGGAGAGAGAGATACAAGAGTGCAGATACATAGAAAGGTCAGGGGATTTTAAAGGGGAAACTTAATCAGCCATGCAATTAGCAACAAAAGTATATCGTTGCAAATTTGCGATGACATTCGGGACAAAAAATTGATCTTAGTGACGAAAAAGTGTCGGTGGTGTTTAGCAACGAATTATATTTCGTTGCTAAATTTGCAACGAACAAAAATTCGTGGCATATTTTGCAACGAAATAAAATACGCGAAAGGTTTTGCAACGAAATCATGTTTTCATTGCCAAAATTTATTTATTTTAATTCTTAGATCACTGCACGAGTTACGGCGAAATTTTTCTTAGTTGTGACATTTACCACGAAATTGGGTTTTCCTTGCTAGATTTGCAACGAAGTATAATTCGTGGCAAAAATTTACGATGGAAGTTGCGACGAAATTGTTTTTCGTCGTAACATTTGTAACGAAAGTGAATTTTCGTTGCAACACTTGCAACGAGATATAATTCGTTGCAAATGGTGCAACGAAATCATGTTTTCGTTGCAAAAATTTGCGATCGATGGTATCTTATTGCTAGCACAATTTAGCAATGAAATCACTTTTTCGTTGCAAAAGTTTAAATTTCTTATTGATTTTAATTCTTAGGGCATACCGAGAGTTGCGACAAAACTGAGTCCGTGGCAAATATTTTCACAAAATTGAGTTTTCGTTGCAAAAGTTGCAACCAAGTCTATTTCGTCGGAAATTGTGCAACGACATCATATTTTCGTTGCAAAAATTTGTTTATTTTAATTCTTAGTTCCCTGCAAGGGTTGCAACGAAATTATTTTCCCTTGCAAAATGTGCCACGAAATTGTGTTTTCGTTGCAAAAGTTGCAATGAACAATATTTCGTCGGAAAATTTGCAACGAAATAATGTTGTCATTGCAAAATTTACTTATTTTAATTATTAGGGCACCACATGGGTTGTGATGAAATTGTTTTTCGTCGCAAAATGTGCCACAAAATTGTGTTTTCGTTGCTAATTTTGCAACGAACAATAATCTGTGGCAAATTTCGCAACGAAATCTTGGTTTCGTTGCAAAAATTTGCCATGGAATCAAATTTTTATTGCTAAATTTGCGACTAGATAGATGTTCGTGGCTAAATATGAGGCAAATTTGTTTTTTCGTGGCAAATTAGCGATGAATTGTTTTCGTCCCTAATTTTGTCGCAAATTTGCAACGAATTTGTTGTTCATTGCAAATTTAGTTTGCAAATTTGCAACGAAATTGTTCCCTGGCTAATCGTTCGTGGCTAAATCCATGTTTGTTTTTGTAGTGTTAGTTCATGGATCGAAAACAATACCCAACTAAATAGACAAGAGGAATGTTGAAATAATAATGCAACTATTTTTCTCGCATTACTAACGTAATTGAAGCTAATTTAGTATCCATTTCATATTCATTAAAAACACCAATAATATTAACGCACTCTATTAAAAATAAATACGTAGTAAAATAATAAATACCAGTTAAAGTATTAGTAGCATATTAAAAAGTTTTAGAAAATCTAAAAAAAAAATTGCAAACGTCCCAATGTTGCAGGAGTAAAGCAATATCGAGAACAATATTCGAAATAAAGGAACATGATAAATCTTTGTAATCAAAAGTTTGTAGAAGTATCTCGTAGGTAGAATTTCAACGAGCCAGAATATCTTTTGAAAACCTTTTTGCCTTTCTCCCATGTTTTATAAAATTTGCCCCATACTTTCATAAGATGAGGACAGCTCCATAAAAATCTAATTGCACTCTTTATTGGGTCGAGAGAAGTCACAAGTACTCATAAACTATCTTATACTAGCGACGGAAATTATTTTTCGTCCCTAAATTTAGTGTGCCAAATTTAGCAACGAAAGAGCATTTTCATCGCCAACATTAGCGACGAAACCCTCTTTTTCGTCGCTAATTAGCGACGAAAATGCGTATTTGGTCGCTAAAATTTGCGACGCGAGATTGGCCATGAATTATTTTTTGTGGCAAAATTCGCGCAAAATTAATTAGGGACGAATTTTGCCGAATTTTTCATTATTATTATAATTTTGCCAAAATAATTTTCTTTTATTTTTCGATTTCAACCGAGCACGGGATAGGTTTTGCGATGAATTTTCGTGTTGGCGTGATAAAGTAATTTCTTTCATTTTTTGATTTTAGATCTAATTACAATAAAATTAATTTCTAATAATTCATATTTAATGCTGATTAAACAAGTAATAATATCTAAATATTATAATAATATGAAAACAAAATACAGTCATCTACAATTGTCTCTTCTCCCCTCCCCCCCCCCCCAGATTTAGCAAAACATCGGAGAATTATATGACTGAATACTATACAAACACAATGAACAATAACAGCTAATCATATAAATAATGAAAAATGTCAAAGTGAAAATTATCTCTGCCTAGAACGTTGTCCCGTCTTTGGCCAAGAAGTTATCCAGTGATTGCCGAGAGGTTGCTCAAGAGCTTGACAAATGCTTGTGCAATGCATTCTTCTGTCTTTCTAAATGAGCCTGAAGAACTGCATTCCCCTTGATCTACACCAAAAAATGAAAGTTTCAACATAAAAGTTAAACCGCTTCATGCAAAAAAAAAAAAACCTACGAGGAGAGTAAGCACACACCTCTCGACAATTCTATCTTCGTCGCTAAATGGTAATAGGAAATTAGTGAGATATTCCTAATTAGCATGCAAAATGAGATAAAAGCAAACCAAATGAGATCAAAATCTCCAGAGGCTTGACCACTTGCTGTTTAAATAGTCCCAAAAGAAAACCGTACAATCTCCACATGCCATGTACCAGAATATGGCTCATAATGTTTAATGCATTTTTAACAGTGATTAACTAATTCGACATCAAATCAAGAAACACATTAGAAGAAGAAAAAATTGGATATAAGGAGTTGTATTTGCATAACGTCCATAATGAATCTGTTAAACCATTAATGTAAATATACAGAAAGCCATCAAAGAATTTTCATTCCATGTCATTCTCTAACTAAAGTCTCTTTTGCAAAGGAAATGATCTCAAGAATCAAGACAGAAAGAACTCGTAGACAAAACAGAAACGAAAAAAATAAAGAAAGATATATTTTTCACGTCTATCTCATGTTTTACAATACTATCGACTTGTTAAAGAAGCATCAGTCCATTCTCTAGATTATTTAGAAAAGCTTCTGTTGGAACAATAGGCAACTATAACTGGCATGCATGCTCAAACATGGGGTTAGTGAGACTGCAGAACTGAATGTACCGAGAGAGAAGAATTCTGCACAATATCCACCTCAGTGATTAAAAACATTCAGGTTTGCAAAGGCCGGTAACACTTGATGCAATATGCTGAAAGGGAAATCTAATTATTGCATTAACAAGCGAACAGGTCAGTCGACCAGAGCAAGCAAAAGGAACTCCTCGGGGACATAAATTCTTTTCGCCCTCTCAAGCAAAAGTTCTTCCTGGAATGTTTCAAAAGCTCAGGCCATTACCCATAGCAGCTTCAATCATCAGGAGAATATACAAAAGAACATGTAAGAATGAAGAAGCTTGAGGGAAGTCCTTTGACCTCTGGCTGACATGTATTCTAGTAATTACAAGATACAGAGAGTTCAGAAGTCAAAAACAGAAGCCGAATATGGAAAAAGACAATCGCAAAGAATTGCAAGAAGTAGCTTAGCTCAGCTCAATGGGGCTCGCGCCTCAAGGAGGGAAGGTCACCAAACAATTTGAAGAAAAAGCTATATAGGGAGATATAGCAACTACCCAAGACCCTCTCTACTGACGAGTTGAGAGCATTCTCATCCAAATAGTAAACGCGTAGGAAAGAGAACCTCAATCATCAGAAAAGGACAATGCATCTTCGGAACCACAGCCTTTGTAAACATGCATAGAGGAGTTTCCCAACCCAATCCAAGGTACATTAAGCTACATGGACGGCAGATCTAGGACGATTAATACCGATGGCAGTCCAACAATAGAGCAAGTAATCCGAAAGCGTGCAAGCTCACTGTAATAGAGCACACACAAACAAGCAATGGCCCAACCGAGACAACAAGGGTGATTTGCTGACGATCTTCCCACTTACACAATAAGTAATAGTGAGAAATAAGAAAAAGAACGGAAGCAAGGAAGTGACCTTGCCAGGGATAATAAGCCGGCAATCGGTGCGGCTGTTGTGCTCGGCGACCTCATCAAAGGAATGAACTTTAGGATTGGATCCCATTTCCCTTCCGTTCACTAACTGCTGCTTCCAAAGACCACTTCTCAACGCAACCAGACTCAAATCTATCCGAAAGGATGGAGAGGGACACTGAGAGAGAGAGAGAGAGAGAGAGAGAGATTGCCAAGGACAAGGTCAATCGACCCAGAAAATTCTTACACGTAGAGAGACAGAATCGACGGAGACGCTGAAAGAAGGGTCGCGGGAAGCGACGATGGCCACATCGGCGGAGTCCTTGGACCTGTAGGTGACGTAGGCGACTTCGTCGCGGTCGATGCTGATGCGTGAGATCGGGCCATAGATCTCGAATCGGGACTTGAGGTCGAGGACCGACCAGTTCGAGGACAGGCCCATCACGACCAGCGCCGGAGGATTCGACGGCTTGGGCGCCTACGTGTCATTGGAGGCGGAGGGATCGGGTCAAGGGAGGGGGCGGCAGCGCTTGGAGATGGAGGAAGAGGCGGCGGGGGTGAGAGAAGTAGGGTTTGTCCCTAGGGGGGAGATGCGAAGGAGAGAGCAGTGGAAAAGCACTTCGTCCGAATCCGAGCCCGAGGTCAAATGGATAGGAGGGGAAATAACCCGACGAATGTTCTTGACGAAATTTCTGTAATGCCGCGCCTCTTTAGCAACGAAAAGCACTTTGTCGCTAAATTCGTGGCTAGAAACTAGCGACCAATCAGCTTTCTCGTCACTAAAAAACAACCTTATTTTTTTATGTTCTATTTTAATATAGTCACTAAATTGGCGACGAAAGTGAAGTGCGTCGCAACTTTAGCGCGAAATTGGCTTTCGTCGTTAAATTAGTGACATCGAAATAGCATATGCAAAAAATGAAGTATTATTTTAGCAATGGAAACGTGATTTCGTCGATAATTTAACAACAAAATTTTATATTCTTCACTAAATCGGCAATGAAAAATGTTTTCGTCGCTAAAAAAATACTTTTTTTTTCATATGCTATTTTCATATATCACTTCACACATATTGTAATTTCGTAGCTAAATTACAATAAAATAAATAAATAATTAGTGACAAAAATCACAATTCTTCGCTAATTTAATTTAAATAAAAAGAAATAATTAGCGACATTAACAACAATACCAACAATGATAATGATAATAATATCATAAACAATAATTGTGACATTCTGATTTTCCTGTCATTTTGAGACTTATCAATGAGAATGTATATAACAATGTATTTCAGTCGTATCTCACTCAGATCTGATCAATCTCGAGTTAACTGACCAAAAAGAAAAGTCTAACGCGAGACAAGATACGTGGACTTAGGAAACTCAAATAGCAAATGGCACTTTGACCACAAGGATTGTCGATGGAATATTTAGAACCATTAAATGCCGATCTAAGAACGATTAAAGGGTGCATTGCTAGCGTTACACGATTGGAGCGCGGGTGATGCCGCCTAACCAATGTATAATTTGAATAAATTTTCCTAAATCGAACGATGACGATCGAAACCGTCGGAGTTAGTAATAGACATCGCAATTACATAACAACCAAAGTCGCCATAAACTGATGAGCCCTAAGTGTGATGAGAATCACAGAGTCGATACGCGTAATGTCTGCAAAAGCCGCCCGTTAGTTCGGGATAATCTGAAATTACATTTGACAGAAAAATGACCTAAAGACGAGTCTCGAAATTGGAAAATGAAAAACCAAGAATTTCAACATTTTAATTGGATTAGACGTCGTCTTATTGAAGAAAATTTGAATTGGAAAAACGACGTTCTGGATGACGAGAGCAAGATTATCATTTTGCCCCTCAAGTCTTGGCTTTGTCTTAATAAATAATGAAGAGAATTTTGGCCTTTGACCTATACCCCATAGCTACCAAAAATAGGAGTGTATAATGGCCATTGGATTATCAAAATTATTGACAAAGAGACAAGTGTCATTAGATGAGGTAATGGCATTAATGTTCAATTTTTAACCTACCATTGTTGAGGTTGACCATCCCAAAGTTGTGTATAGCCCCACTCTCCCCTTGCACAGCCGAAAACCGCCCCCCTCTTCTTCTTCTTCTTCTTCTTCTTCTTCTTCTTCTTCCTTGCCGAGAGGTTCCGCACAACTGAACCGCCGCCGCCACCTCGTGCCGCTCAACGGCCCTCCCCAACGACCACCTGACCTCGCGCTGACCACCAGCTTTTAGCCTTGCCTCTCGCCACAACCTCCGGGTGAAAACTCGGCCATTGGACACCGGTAGAGCTCCGGCCAATCGCTTTCTCAAAAGCAGACAGATTTCGACGCAACAGAGGATAAGTCTTTGTTCGGACTCCATAGGACCTCATTTTGCTTCAAACTTCTAGCAAAATTTTGTAGACATATAGTACACTTGTATATTGAGCTGAGGTAACAAGTTTGACTAAATTTGATGGAGATTTGATGATGAAATGGTGTTGTTTTCGAAAGACAGAATCTAACCGGTGGTAGGCATGTGAGAATTGGAGCTATTCTTGGACATTCGACCGTCGGGTCGCCCTCAAATTTTCAATGAGACTCCCTTAGACATAGGACTATATGTTAGCAAGTGAATTAAGTGATAAATTAAGGTTTAAGGATGAATTATGGGCTGATTGGTTGAGTACAAGGCAGAACCGAAACCGCCCTATTTTGGTTTGTGCAATCTGAGTTCTTGAGGGTTGTTCAGGGTGTCGCCAAGTTCTAATTTCATCGTTAAGGCGTACTAGGATGTCAATTGAAATGTTATTGAGGTGTATGCCCCGTGGTTTGGCGAATTGGACGATAAAATTTGTGAAATTGGTTGAATTCACTTAGGTTATACGGCTGCCCTATTTTTGGATCCTAAAGCTCGAAACCTTGGAGTGCTTGGGAGGAGATTTTTGCTGAATTAAGCTTGAGGTAAGGAGTTTCTAAACCTTGGCTAGGATGATAGGCCTCTACTGGATGAATTGGATGAATTTTCGTGAGTTTATTGTGTGGTTGTTCAATGTCTATCATTGTGGGATGGTGAATGTGAGTGTGCTTGTTAAATGCATATGCTTTGTATCAAATGTCATTTTATAAGTGATAAATTTGATTGCCTCGCATGCGGTAGACTCTTAGCTCAATGCATGGGCTTGTACTCGATCATGAAGTCTTGAATTGAAAAGGAATTTGGCATGCTTGAGAACTATAATACCCTGATGCTTCGAGACGCGGGATGAGATTGTTTATGTGTCGACACAGACCTTAAATGGCATTGAGAACCCGATGCATTTAATGCGGATTCATGATTATGATGATCTGAGGCGTAATGACGCGGACCAAGCCTAAGGCATTTTGACACGGGCGAGAATTACATAACAATTATGGAGGATGGAATGTATGACTTAACTTTGTGTTTCCATGCTTAACTTGAGTGATAAGTTATGTTGATATGCTTGTGTGATTATCAATCGTTTGTTTCCATATGGCATTTTGTGACTGATGCTTGCCTTGTATCGTTGAAAGTGTTCTTACTCATTGTCTGCATTCATATGGGTGTACTGTCAGCCTAACTTAGAGTTAAGACTCATCTTACTAAGATGTAAATCTCACCCGTCGTGGGACCTTACTTTTTCAGACCTCAAACCCTGAAGATGCCACCGACACGTTTGAACGATCCGAAAGAAATGACCACCTATTTTGATGAGTTTCCTAACGGTCAGGGTACCGTTTATGTGAGGAAGTGCACAGTTGTATGAGTCGACGAGGGAGGTAAGGACTGAAAACCACATAGATTCGAGGCCTGGTTCTGTAGGTAGGTGAGGTTACTACCGGTCCTTTGAAGTCCACGGAGGTGCCTCTAGGAGTCATACCTAGCCGGTGTCATCCTACTCGCGATTCAGTGGAGGTAGAGATGTCTGTAGCTGGATCGAGGAATGTACATGAGAAGACGCCTACCCTGGAGGACACTATTGAGGTGATAGAGATTGACGCCTCTGAGGATGAGCCGGAGGATGCCACGATGGATGACTCAGTGGATGTGCATTTTGAGACTTTCTCGGACTATTAGCCAGATGAGAATGCGGATGAGACAGATGGATCTAATGGATCGACCTAGGGGTTTCCTAACTTTACTTAGTAGTCTTTTGCTGGTGACTCTTGTGGCTTGTAATCTTTTAGTGACTTAGGTCTGGTTGTCTTTTGGTTAAGTCTCGTTCACCCCGATCCATTAGTAGGATTAGCTTACTTGCACTTTTGTTTGAACTCATGCTGATGTTTATATATTTATGTTCTCGTTATCCAGGTTCCCATCGATTTATGTACGGAGGAGTTGTTCATTTTCGTTTCTGCATGCTTATTTACATCTTGCATCTATCAACTAGTAAGTCTTGGGCATCGAGAGTACAGTGAAGGGAGTTGCGTGTTCGCACTCGAGGGCGTAGAGCGTGACAATAATAATGACAACAACAATATCATATGTCGTCGTAATAATTATTACACAAATAATTAAAAAATCTCAAAAATAATAATCATTATTGTCATTTCCTAGCATTTTGAATGAGCAAGGTACAATGATCTTAAGAACAAAACACGTAATCTAAATTACAAAATTATGATATTGTTTGTAATCTAAATTATGATATCATTTGAAATCTAAAAATGGACTGATTTGCTAAAATCAAAAGCTTTCTATGTATCTCATGATTATTATCACTACAAAGAAACACGGATTTTGCTACAAATATTCTTCGTCGCTAATTTGCAACAAAAATAGCGACCGGAAAATATTTTGCTATTTGCGGCAAAATTAGCGATGCAATATTTTCGTGGCTAATTAGCAACGAAAATAGCGACCAAAGCATTTCATCGCTAATTAGCCACGAATTTGGCAACGAAAAACATTTTTGTAGCTAATTAGGCGCAAATTTAGCGATTAAATCATATCCGTAGCTAATTTGCTACGAACTTAGCGACAAAAAGAAATCTCCGTCGCTAAATTAGCGACCAAGGCCACCTTTCGTCTCTAATTAATTATTTTTTATTTTAATTTTCATCAAATTAGCGACGAAACAAGCGTTCGTCGCTAATTTAGTGACGATTTCATGTTTCGTCGCTAAATACATCTTTTTTATTTTAATTTTTCATCAAATTAGCGATGACATATCACGTTTGCAAATAGTGCTTTCCGTGGCAAAATCAGTACTGCAAATAAAAATAAACATGAAAAATTTTAAAATTAGAGACGAAATGTATTACTCGTCGCTAATATAATAGAAATAAAAATAAAAAAGAAATTATTATTAGAGACGAATTAGTTAGTTCGTCACTAATTTAGCGACGAAACATAACTCTCGTCGCAACTTTGATATAAACAAAAATGAAAAAAAAAATTAGCGACGAATGAAACAATTCGTCGCAAAATCACTCTGGGAATAAAAATAAAAATGAAAAATTTAAAATTAGTGACGAAATGTGGTAGTCGTCACTAATATAATAGAAATAAAAATAAAAAGGAAAATATTCATGTTAGCAACGAATTTGTCATTTCATCGCTAAATTAGAGACGAAACTTATTTTTTGCCGCCAATATGATTTAAAAAAATCAAAATAAAAAAAAAATTAGAGACAAATTATCACTATCGTCGCTAATTAGCAACGAAAGTTTTTTTTTGTCGCAAAATCCTAAATTGAAGTTTGCGACGAAAAGAGACATTCATCGCTGGCTGAATAAAATAAAAATGAAACATTTTTAAAATTAGTGACGAAATGTAATATTCGTCGCTAATATAACAGAAACAAAAATAAAAAAGAAAATACTTTAGCGACCAAACATAATTTTTGTCGCAAATATGATATAAACAAAAATAAAAATAATAAATTTAGCAACGAATTGTTACTTTCATCACTATCGTTTTTTCATCGCAAATTCTTAATTGAGAGTTTGCGATGAACATCCACATGCGTAGCTGATTTAGCCACGAAAATGTTAATTTTTCGCTAATTTTAGTTTTTTTCATCGGTCTTTTTTCGTATTTTCCTATTAAAAAAATCATAAAAATATACATAAAAAGTCAAAAA
This sequence comes from Rhodomyrtus tomentosa, assembly GCA_028455895.1. Classification (NCBI taxonomy): domain Eukaryota; kingdom Viridiplantae; phylum Streptophyta; class Magnoliopsida; order Myrtales; family Myrtaceae; genus Rhodomyrtus; species Rhodomyrtus tomentosa. The sequence goes on from JAPCWY010000004.1 coordinate 44,222,207, forward strand.
AATTCAAAATTAACTTTGATGACCTTGGCCAAGCTTAGGAAACCATTATTAAACAAAAAATAAACTTCCATAATTTGTACATTTTTTTAATATTTTTTGAAAATAGAAAAATAGGAGAAAATTCAAAAAAAATGGTTTTCGAGGCCAAAAAATATATACAAAAGTAGTTCTTAAAGTGATCATTGAATAAATTATTTTTTATTTCACCATGAATTTATATTATGGATTTGATATTTAAAAGAGAAAACATAAATAAAGGCAATTGTGTTGGTTAGGTTGATAAAAAAGAAATAATAACTTGAATAATGATAAGGGTATCTCGGTCTATTGCTTGAAAAGATGAGAATTTTAGCGTAAATATAAGTGAAAATAGCATCGCCCTAATGATAATAACAATTAAATTATGTAGTTTGTCGACGTTTAGCGATGAATATATTAACAACAATAATAGTAATAATCAACAACAATAACAATAATAACAACAATAAAATTTAACGACGAAATATAATAATAATCAACAATAACAATAATAATAGCAATCATAATGATAATACCAATATTAATTACATACATCCCACCAATCATTTTGTCACGTTTCAAATTAGGATATGATGTAAGTTCTCACAATGTCTATCATCTTAGATTCGATTTTTTCTCTGTCCACAATAAAACTAAAAAGGGATAAAGAAAAGTCTTTCTGCCATTTATCTCTCAAATATTTTTTGGTTGAAAAAAAAAAGAATGTCATTCATATGTTATGTACACAAATTTTAATACATGAAGTTTCAAATTCAATTGAAGCATGGGACATGGGACAGTTTCGATGTTAAGAACTCATTTTTTTCTTTAAATGTTGCGTTGTCCAAAATATATACAAACATAGCAATAGAATAACCAAATTATCCATTGACCAAAAAAAATACCCTCATTGAAACGAAGTACAAATCATTCACTATCATTTTGCAGCTTTTGTACTAAATCCAAGTAGATATTTGACTCCAGCTCAACATGCAAATGATCACATTTTGTGATGTACGAATATGAGTATATATGTTATCATCCACATGGTGGATGCCCTCATTTTCTATGACATTTTTTGCAAAAAAGTGAAATATAGAAAATTTAGGCCCAAGTTTATGAAAATGAGGTCAAATTAACATAATCTAACCTTCTTCTATTTTTAGGAATTTAATTTTTTGGGCTTTTTTAAAAAAATCATTTTTTTACAAAAAATTTTATTTTATTTTCATTAAATAGAGGGAAAATTGATAAGAGAACTGAAACGAAAAATTGAGAGATGTGATACTTCATTCTATTTTGTGATTTTCGAAAGTAATTTTTTTTTCAAAATCAACTTTTTTTTTATTCCAAATTTTGCTTTAAAGCTGATTCTGATTCTCTAAAAATGATTTTGAGAACATAATCAAAATTAGAATTATTTACGTTACTGAATAGGATTATCATTTTTTTTATTTCAAAAAATAAAATCAAAAAATTAAAATGATTCTCATGCAGGGCGCCCAGAGCTCATTCTCGGAGAATGCTCCGTAGCAAGCAAGATTTGTCGATTTTGTGGCTTTTTTTTTGTCGTGGTTTCTCGGGGGCACAGGTGGGCCACTGAAATAGGCGTGGACAAAGATGGCAGTGGGCAACGGAAAAGAGAAAGTGAAGGGGAAAGAGAATGATCGATGAGATGTGGTCATGGAAGTTGCAGAGATGGCAGAGTAGAGACTCCGTACCATTCCCACCGATATACCACACCACACAGCACATCAATACATTAATTTTCGAAAAATAAAAATTTTCAATAAATTGAAATACGTGGCATATATATATATATATATATATATATAACAATGATTTTCCTTTTTTTCTGTTAAGGATTTATCAGAAGATTTCTTTTTGCTGGCTAGATATATTAATTTTGAGACAAATAGTTATTACTTAAATATGTATATTTTTGATAAATTTATATTTTGATTGTTAATTTATTGAAAATTCTTAAAGCTAACAACGTGTCGAAATGTCATGTCGGAATACTGGACTCGCTTATCGCTGGCATGTCTTGAGCGCTAATTACCTACCAGTCGCATGTCGAATAAAGTAGGAAAGCTTTCGAAGATTGTCGATGCTTCTTAAGGAAGAGAAGAAGAAGAGTACCAAAACATCGAGATGACACTCTCGGACAATCTCATTTTTCACTTATTGACATAGATAGCAACGTGCTAAAGTTCCACCTTTTTGCCCTTTTGAATGGAGGAATCAACATCGATGACTTTTGTTACGAGTTATTAGAGGAGTTCCAGATCGTAGCTTGGGAAAAAATAATATTTTAGCCGCAAACGCTGCTGTAATATTGAGCAAGTTTGCCACTGCTGCACCATCGACCACAAATTGGGGGGACGCCGCAAACGAATTAGTATTTCCACAAATTAAGGGATGATTGAGGAATTCGAACTTGTGATAGATGGTAGCTCCAAATCACATGGAAGTTAAAATTTGACCAACTCGCTAATCATCTGATCGCGTGCTAAGGCATGTGATTTGCCTAGCGCCACAAGAGCATGTATAAGTACGATAAATGCGTTGGGTTTTAGCGATTCTCAAAACGCAACAGAACAAAACCCTAAAACAGAATCTATGTGTATATCGAAATCAGAAAAAATTCAAGACGTACCTTTTGCGATCGGCAACAAATAGAGTCAGTTGTGTCTGGATTAGCGTTTCAAGTGTTGCGCCTCTACCGGTATTCACACACACGAACTAAGATCTCCAACTATACAAGTGCTAACTTTCATATCTTCAAGTTCCTCTTGCGGATCGCATTTTCTCTTTGAGACTCTCTCAAAGACATATCAACCGAGAACCGTTCTATGTTTTCTCCTTGTATGATAATACTATCGCAAGGGCTGAGGCGTTTCTTGGGTTTTTACTCATAACTCAAGTTTCGCGGTTTGGGCCTCACAACTTAACGGTTTGGGTCCACGACGTCCTCTAAACCGTTTATTCAACTGTGCATTTAATCGTTATCTCATAACGCGCACAATCGTGTAGATATTCGTAATAAGATAATAAATTAAGATCTACTTCTTAAGTAGATCAAGGCACAAAGAAAATATTAAATCATTTCACTATTGAGTGCGACCCTCTAGGTTTACCAAACATTAGCAGTATGCTCAAAACTATTTTGGCCCACAAGTCATAAGCGGTCTCTAGCAAGACATTACGACTACCTAAATATATTTAAGGTCGGTTTTCCGACACAGTCTTATCCACAACTAATGCTAGAGTATCAACCTTAATTGGTTCTTAGAGCAGACCACTAACAAAATAGAGATTATGGCACTATAAGTTTCATAACTTTCATACCGTATTCACTTGAGTATCATAATCTCTTCTTTTTCGATCCCTTGAGAGCCACGATTTCTTAAACGTACACTAGAGTATTACAACTTTCAATTGTTTACTTGAGTGCTACAAATTAAAAAGAAAAAAGAAATCATCCAACGTGGCGTGATAGGAATTTCTAAAAATTTATGGTGTTCAAGTGATTGGTTGAAAAAGTTATATGATCCTGAAGTGATTGGAAAAGTGTTATATATGTCTTGAGTTTTGAGAGCTCATAGCAAAACCTGACTCGAGATAATCTAAAGGAAAGTCTGAAATTAAATGCACGTTAACGTCGTGGAGATCGATTTCCTGTTCGGCGTTAGGGAAAGATAAAAAAAAAAAGGGATTTCTTGGATTATCTTGACATTGAAGTGGCGTGCAAGATTGGCTGACAATGTAAAGGATAAAGACAAAAGAAATCTTCGGCATGATAAAAAAATGGGTGATTTGAATATTCAACCGCGGGACTTGACTTGGATATGGTCAGAAAGAAGGAAAGGAAATCAGAGATTTCCTTTGCCACGTACATGCTGGACTCAATTCATGTAGGGTTAAAAGAAGGAATATTATATATGTGTGCATGTGTTAGACGAATAAAAGCGTGGGTTGCAGTCGTTGGCCGTACGAAGCCCTGAAATACCGGTTTGTCCGAGCGCTCGATGCACCCAACTTGCAGGGGAGTCTTGATGCCGTTCACATCCAGAGAAAAGGAAACGAGGTCTTGAAGCACGTTCTCCGAGTGCTTGAGTAAAGTATTGAAGTGTTGTTTGTCAACCAATGCTTGACATCGAGACTTCGTTTGTTCGCATAATTTCATCAAGAATTCAAGTGTCGAAATCGATTAAATCATGAGATTATATTTTTGTTTTAATTTCTTTGCGAGATTGAAAGTTTATTTCGCTAAGAATTGGAGAATAAATACTGTGTGCATTCTTGAATGTAATTGTGGCTTGAGAAACACTAAGAGTGTTTGTGTAACTCGAGTATAATCTGTAATCTCTGTGAATTGCTAATTCTATAGTAAAATTCGTAACTGCTCTCCTCGTGTACGTAACTCTCTACGACCGAACCACGTACATTTGATCTTCGATTTACTTTTCTTGTTCTATCTATTTTATCATTCGATCGCTTGGTTCTGCATGACAATTGGTATTAGAGCTAGGCTTACTTGAGTTAAAGCGAATCGATGGCAACAAAAGAAGCTAAAGTGAAAACCAACAAATTTGAGGTGATTGACTTTGATTTCTGGAAGATGCAGATAGAAGATTATTTATGTAATGGTCCCTCATAACCTCTTATCCTCCAACTTCTGCACCGACCCACGGCTAAGCTCTCATGTCTCCTCATCTGAAAAATATATATCCCACAACATGAGTTAGCACGACGGCTAGCAAGGAAAGCGTTCAATCCTATCATAGGGATCATAGGACAACCTAGCCAAGGAAGAATATGAATACCTTTACTAATAAGCAGGAGGGAAAAGCACAACAAGGACGATCAAGCATCAAGTGCAATGTAAATGCCAGGATGTCAATGCTCATTGACCCGTTCTTCGATCATCACACCATTGCAAGCCATTCGACTTGCAACCCTCTCCTCCGAGGCACCCAGGACTCAAGACTATGGCTCTCCCCCACACTTACCTCGGGATCCAGAAGCCATAGCCAATTCCGGCACATAGCCCAAGAATTATCCTATCTCAATTCAATGCACTGAAGAGTGCTCACACCTCAATGATCAATTTGTGCATGTATCATGACATGCTGGTCGTGAGTACGCCATGTCTCACTTTCATTATTTGCAGCCATTTCACAATGTGATGCCAATGTATTGCCAATGTAAGGCCATTTATAGCCACGTATGCACGGACAATAGAGAACAATGTCATCAACAACATTGATGACCACTCTTCGTAGGCATACACAAAACATCTCTACATGTAGCTCAAACCTCATGTCAGTTAGAAGTACATAACCTAAACTTCAAGGTATTTAGGCTACTTAACCAGAATTTTAAACATATATTCTGTTCGGTTGAGCCATTAAGCACTGAACCAAATCACATTGTCTATTCTCTCATATTTCTTCAATTCCCTTCCCACATCAATCAATTAAGTCAGTCCTACATCTCCTACTTGTCCTCTCTCTTTTCTCAGTTAATGAGGTATTTGCCTCTTAATTTACGGCTCAATCGAGAACATTCATCAATTATCTGGCTTAAGAACTGAACAAGATACTAGCAAGGCCAGGATAAGTCATTACTCCTCTTGAACCCCTCAGTTTAGACCTTGTCCGAGAATTACAATCATCAAAACTACATGGACGAGATCAATTACTTAAAACTCCACTTAGTTCCTCCATTTTCTTTCCCTCTCTATGTCACCGAATTTCACATGCAGGATTCATCACTCTCAGACCTCTATATATGATTCCATGGTCCTCAAATTGGTCTGTCATTCTTATCTCTCTACCGTCCAAGTTTAGTTCACTAATGTTCAATTCAAGACAGTTCAACGCCTCAATTTCAATGCTAATTCACGTCTAAACCTGACCGGATCTAAATCAACACCAAGCTGTCCACAGATTCGGTAAACCACCATTTTTCTTGTAATCCCTTCGGTCCAGACCTTACCCGAACACATCACTTATTAGACTCAACGTGCAGAGGCATTTTCCCTCTTTGAATCTCGTCCAGTTACAACATTTTTGCCCCCGTTACTCCATTAAAATCAGTTTCAATGTTTCCTGAGCTGAATCTATCAAATTGGTTCGTAAAGCAGCTCAACTCAGCCCTGTTTTGGCGTCACCACTTCAGCAATTCGTCCAAGCCAAACCAGGCCTTGCGACTACTTCCTAGCTCGTCTCTTTTACATAATGGCCACAATCGAATTCACTAAGACAGACCCACGTAACACAGACTTCTACCCGATAACGAAATTGAAAGAGTTCCTTGCCTTAGAGTTGAATTGTGCGGCTGTTCTTTCAAGTTTGCTCCTCCTCCAAGTGCATAGTTCCCTCGATCAGCCGCCGATCCGTCGACGATCCTTGCCCGAGCTGTTGTGCCTTGGATTTAGCTTTCTGGAGGTCCAAATGAATAGGTGGAGAGGGAGAGAGATATCCCAAAACCTGTTTTCCTTGACCCCTACGCAGGTTATATAGAGCTCCGAAACTTGGGGATAAAGCTAGACGACAAATGGCGAGCTATTGGGTTTAGATCTTGCCCACTTGGAAGGAATCGAGGAGGGGTTAACGACACTTGGGGTTCATGCGGCGACTTGCTCACCATTTGGCAAGCGAGGAAAGAGAAAGTGACACGTGATTTGGACGCGGCAATGATACTTCTTTGAATCCGTTACAAAATCACGACCAGATGAAATCTCATCAAACCTGACAAATTTTCGCACATTTTCTTCGAAATAAAATCTCATATTCTGATTCTTCATCATCTTACAATCGCGTGGGCGAAAACGGGGCTCAACTCGGCATCCGAATGATTTCGAATGAGCCATTTTAATTTCGACGCGGGCTAAAAGGCGAAAATGCGGGCTCTTGAGTCGAGTGGCGTTTTTTATGCAACTTCATATTATAATGATGGCCAACGAACTCCCATTGACTAATCACATGTAATATGGCATTTAACCACCTCTTAATCCTGTTGAATGTGAGATTTAGCCACCCGTTCACGTACCGCTAATAAATTCCAAATTAATCATCTTGTGTCCCAGTAAACTAATTGGAATCTTGCATCACTTCCCCTAAACATGTCGAGCCCTAACCCCGCAAGACGAAATTTGTTTAAGTCAAGATGTCCACAATCACACTTTGGTTCTTCATTCATATAATCGAGGTATTGCTAGTGTCATCAGGTACTCGACCAGTTCTGATTTGGCAACCACAGACCAATCCATGTCTAGTTATTTGCATTCCAAGCTAGCTTTCAAATTCATATTTAATTTCCTTTGACGCTTAAGGATTCCTGAAATTGGGATGTTACAATTTATATCAGATGAAACTGCATGAGCCCCTGTCTGGGACGAAGCCAGATACGATGAAACAAGACAATTGAGAATTGCTGGATAGACGAGCGATTGGTGTTATTCGACTGACGTTGGCTCGTAACGTCGTCGTTAAAGATAATACCACTGCATGTTTGATGAAAGCCCTGTCGGACATGTACAAGAAGCCCTCCGCGATCAACAAGGTCTATTTGATGCGACATCTGTTTAACTTGAAGATGAGCGAAGGTGCGTCAGTTGCTAATCATATTAATGAATTCAATATGATAGTTAGTCAATTGAGTTTAGTTGATATTGACTTTGAAGATGATGTACGTGCTTTGATTCTATTATCCTCATTCCTTGATAGTTGAAATACTACTGTTACTGTTGTTGGTAATTCCTCTGGATCAACTAGTTTAATATTTGATGGGATTCGAGATTTAATTCTGAGTGATGACATCCATAGAAGAGAATCTGGCCAATCTGTATCTGATGTTTTAGTAGGTGAAAGAGGAAGAGCTAGTACTCGTGTTAGCAGAAGTAGTATAAACATGAATAGACGCAGACAGTCTAAGACTAGTGATGTTATATGTTGGAACTGTGGCAAGATGGGGCATCTTAGAAGGAATTGCTTTAAGCCGAAAAATCAAAAAGGTAAGTAAATTAAAGTTAAATCTGTGGATGATGTTGCAGTTGTAGCTGAAAATTCTAATGGTGTCGATTGTGTCTTGTCTGTCATTGAGGATTCGTCGTTTGACGGATGGATTATAGATTCTGGTTGTCTTTTCATGCTACACCAAACAGGAACTGGTTTTCCTCTTATCAATGTATGGATAGTAGTAAAGTGCAGTTGGGGAACAATGCTGAATGCGATGTTATAGGTGTTGGTGATATTAAAATCGAAAGCCATGATGGTACTGTGAGAACATTGACTGCAGTAAGACATGTTCCAGAATTGAAAAAGAACTTTATTTCATCGGGTGCCCTAGATTCAGCTGGATGCAAGTATTCTTCACAAGGTGGAGTTCTGAAGATTGTTCGAGATGCCCTGGTGATAAGAAAGGAATCAATCATGATGGCCTGTATGAACTTCAAGATAAGACATTGATAAGTTTGGCTCCGGAGACATTGACATCTATTCGAGAGTCTAACAACTGCTCGAGGAAGGCATGGGTGATTGTGCCGATGTACAAGTTTGATATTGTTGTCAGGAATACGCGGACGAGAGCTTCAATTGAAATGGAGACCAGTAAGTTGATCAAGCATGTGTGAACTGACAGTAGCATGGAGTCTTGCTCAAAGCTAGTAAATGTATTTTGCATGAAAAAGGGCATAGTGAAACACCACACTTGTGCTAGTAAACCACAACACTTTGCAGGATTGATGAGCAGAATGTTACTAGAGATGGCCCGTAAAAAGATCTCTAGTGCTGGTATGGTTAGGAGAATTTCAGCGAATGCGCTTAGTATGGCGAGCTACTTAGTGAATAGATCCCCATCGACTGCGATTAAATATCAAACTCCCAAATAAGTGTGGTCATATAATGTTGCTGATGATTCTAATTTCAGAATATTTAGTTGCCTATGTTATTATCGAGTAACTGATTGTAAGCTCAATGTGATGGCAAGGTACATATTCCATGGCTATGCACGAAGTAAGTGTAGCAATCAGTTGTGGTTCTCGATTATAAATTCACCAGTTTACAGTAAAGAAGTTACTTTTTATGAGTTTCCAGTACTTCAGGCAAGGAGTAAATATAGCAATGTTAACATGTATCTGGACGGTGTTCAACTTGAGGTGGAGTTATAACCAAAAACTTCTAAGGTAGCTGGTACTAGAGAAGTAATCGACACAGATAGTACTTGTAGCGAGGTGGAGCCTGTAGAACCAACGGTTGCTGTACATGCTAATATTGACAATGTGCGTATTCGATCTCCTGATAGATATGGATGCAACAATAGTTTTGCTTTATCTGTGGTTAAGGGGCTTATGTCAGATAGTCATTATGTGAGCAGTTAAAGGTGCATGTTCAGTTGGTATTCTGATGAGATCCTCAGTTATGGCGAAATTCAAGTGCGGCTTTGTGAAGTTCTGGAAATTTGGCTTTTGTAAGCGCCGAAAGTCGATGGAAATGATATGAAAATATAATCATAGTCGACACCTATTTTGGACTATAAGGACTGAAGAGACGAAAATTTGGACGAATTCTAAACTTTAAGTTATTTCGGATTGGGTTTCGAATTTGATCCGTGGTGAATTGGAATTACCGTTTTCGCAATCGAGCCTAACTCCGACCGAGCTTGGCCAACGAATTTACCAAAAATACCATTCGTCTTGTATACCAAAATTTTGTTTCATTCCCGGCGCGCCAAATTACCATATTACCCCTCGATTATTGGTGAGTACAAGACAAGAAAATTAAATTTTTGACCACCAAAGTCTTGGTCATGGCCCCACCATTTCTCTGCCCCATGCCTTCACGTCAATTCTTCTTCCTTCCGCCTCTTCTTTCTTCTTCGTTCTTCTTATTTTCCTTCTTGAGTTAGCTCTGGACGACCGCCTTAGCCGATCCACTCCTCCTCCTCCATCGACGATTCGTGCGACCACCACGCCTCACCATCGACAGCCACCGTCCTCAGCTACTCTCTACCGCCGCCCTGACCAGAGCCGAACCGCCGTCGCCGCCGAACGGCCAAGAAATCAGCTCGGCGAGCCTGCCCTACTTTCAGGTCAGTGGACCCGCGAGTTTTGTGGCCTCCTCCGGCCACCACGGCCGCCACCGACGCCGACCACCACCCCTCAGCTGACCACCGTCCTCCTCTCAACCATCCCGACCCAGCCCCACCGGCCGTCCGCCACCGGAGACGCCGAAAAGCCGCCCCAAAGTCTCGGTGCCCTGTTTTGGACTTGGCTCGGTTCGGTCTTCGATCCGGCCAAATCAGCCACCGCCGTGCCTTACCGCCACCGCCGATCACTTCCCTGGAGTCCCCTCCACCACTTCGAAGCTCACCGCCGCCGGCCGGCGCGCGTAACACCCAAAATTCGCCATCGAACATCTCCCATGTTTTGACGCCGAGAAGAGCCGTTTCTGATCGAGGCTATTCGCCACTGTCGGCCACCTTTCGCCAGCGTCCACCGATCCCCGCCGACCTCCACCGACCCCTGGGTGAGCTCCCGAACCTTGGCCGGCTTTGTCCTCGTCCGTATCGCCGGGAAACGCCCAAAATAGTCTAGTTCGCCGATTTTGGTTACTGACCCTTACTGTTTCAGGCCGCCACTCACCGGAGCTCCGTCGCCGGCCACCTGTTCCGGTGACCTCGCCGGACTTCCCCGGGGTGTCGCCAAAGTTTGATCTCGAGTCGCCGCGTGATAAACCCTAATTCCGCCGTCACTGCCGCCACCATCATTGTCGCCGCCGCCGCTGGTCAAGCTAACTCACGTTGTGAGTTGATCCTAAATCATGGTTAGGGCGCTAATTGCACTTAGGATTAATTTTATTTATTTATTTTTATTTATTTTTAAAAAATGCGATCGGAACCGATTTAGATAGAAATGATGGTTAGGATAAATGGCCGATCGATTGTTTGTCTATGGCTATTTATGGTAATTTATCAATTGATTGATTATTGTGTTTATTCGCGAGCGAGTGACAGGTTAGAGACGACCGAGCGATTGATTATTATAAATCGACTGAGAAATAAGAATTATAATACAAATTGAGCTCAAAATTGCCGGGTTGGATTAATTGCTCGAGAGTGCGTTAATCACTTGGATGGTTTGGTTGCCTGGCTGAAATACTCAACTGAGAGTCTTGTAGGCCTTGGGGCCAAGTCTGTTGCATTTCTGTATGAACTTTGGCATTAATCATAGATAAACAATGAGTTGATTGCCGAATGCGATTTGTGTGGTCATTAAAGGATCAATGACGTTATCTAGTAAGTTCGCATTGTATCATTGGTACTCATGCCGTACCTATTGTATGGAAACTCGCGACTTGTCAAAAGCACGATAATCAATGCTCCATGCTAGTCGTACAGTTTTAAGAGATCATTGGATGGCGGTCGCAACTTGTGACGGACCGAAGCTCCTTTTTAAGGAATGCCTACTTGCAGTGCCGTGCCAGGTACACTGGATACATCTCTTGTAGTAGCCGTCGCTGAGAGGTTAAAGTGGACATAGCCTGGTCCTGCCAGATGAGTACGGGATCACACTATTGATGTTTTTATCACGCCAGTCGTGTGGGTCATTGTTTAAGAATGGACTTGTGTGATGTCTTGTGTACGCCGGAGTGGTGGTGCCTTAATTGGTTGTTGATTTGGCGGATATATTTTATTGATACATATATATATGTGCTTATATCTTGTGGCTTACTGTGGTGCTTAGGTTATCCTGGGTGAATCAGTGTCTTGACCGAGATTAGGCTAGATTCACTGAGATTAATTTCTCACTCCGTCATGGGACAACTTTTCAGGTCCAAAATAATGAAGAGACCGGTGCGATTCAGTACCCCCACCCACTCATCACACGATGTCAGTCTCCACCCGGTACCAGATACGAACCAGATGTGGGAACGCCACATCACAACAATATGGGTAGATGAAGGGATGTCACATCAGGTGGCACACCTCTTCAAGACCTAGTATCTTCGCAATGGGGTGGATCTCTTTGGTCCGCTTAGAGGATTTGAGGGGCCACCTCTTCAAGGGTCCCTAATGTTCCCATCTGGGATCCGATGGACATTGATACGTTTGATGGGGAGGTGGTGGATCTAGCAGAAAGGTATGCGGCCCGAGCTCGAGTCCGAGCAGTTAGTAACCCCCTCTGTACATTCTAGCCAAAGTTCTTGTGACTACCCAAATAACCCGGCTCCTCCGATTGGTTATGACAATCCGGATGCCGTTTTTACCCAGTAGAGGGTTAGGTTTCTTTTGTGGTCAAGAAACTGGTGACTTCTTTTGTGGGGGTACTATTTTGGGATAGATGAGAGTTAATCTTACCTGACTCCTGTATCTTTTTGTGAGTCCTGGAGGGCCGCCTCGAAGCATGGAGTTGTATTTATCAGTTGTTGACTCTATAAGGTTATAGATCATCTATTTTCAATAGTTTTATTTAGCATTGGGTTGTCTAGCTTTTCTTCTTATCTATCCCATGTTGATTTTATTATATGGAAGACTGCACGTTATGCATGCACAGTTTATTCTTAGGTCAATAGCAGTTGCCTGAGACGCTATCTTTTTTGACCTAGTGGCGATTTGGCAAGGAATGTCGCGCGTTCAAGAGTCGGGACGTGACATCCTCGCCCAAGGTGGTTTCAGAGCAAGGTCAGCCTGATTCGTCTGGTCATTGGCATGGAGCAATAAGGAGCGTTGAGAAATGGGATAGTTAGTAAGATTTTTGTTATTATGCCTGTGATTGTTAATTTAGTGGTAGAATTTTGGGCCTGCCTTCTAACCGCGTTTTGCTATGGGGTAAGTAGGACTTCGTACATTTACTGCAAAATGAGCGGACGCGGTAAAAGAGTACCTCGAGCACCTCGAAGGAGGCTCATGAAGCCAGTGAAAGAATCAGTTAACGTTGAAAGAGCACCGCCTGTAGTGTCCCCAGTTGCGCCCCCTACGGCAGCCTCTGTTGCTGAACCTACAGGACCTACTGGAAGGGAACTGACTATGGCTGAAGTCATGCAAGCTCTAGGGGCTATTGGAGATTTGATGGGGCAGCAACTAAGGAATCAAGCTGCAGCTACTGTTGCTGCTACTGGGACTTCATCTGCGATTCCATTTGCAGTTCCGCCATTAAATCTACTACTTGCACTAACAACGAGGAGCGTAGGGTTAAAAAGCTGGTGGAACAGTTTCTCAAATTGAAGCCACCTCAATTCACTGGAAGTGGAGACCTTGAAGCTACTACCGATGGGTTGAAGGGATGGAGAAAGCGTTCGACTTGCTGAGATGTTCAGATAGGGATAAGGTTACTATGGCAGTCTATCAACTCGAAGGGAACGCTAGTACTTGGTGGAAAGTTGTCAAGGGTAGAACTTTTCCTGAAGATACAATTCTAGTATGGAATACTTTTGTGAAAGTTTTTAATAATAAATACTTCTCGAGGACAGCTAGAGAGCAAAAGATGGCTGAGTTCTTCCGCCTCCTTCAGAACTAGAGGACAGTTGAACAATATAAGGCAAAGTTTTCTGAACTGTCCAAATATGCTTCGAGAATGATTGAGGATCCGAAGGATAGGGCTAAAAGGTTCAAAGATGGGCTGAAACCCGAGATTAAGAGTGCTCTGGCACCGCTTGACCTTCAGGAATATGATGATATCTACGCAAGGGGGCTGATAGTGGAGCAGGACTTAGCTGAAAGGACTACCGCATCTGGATCACGATTTACGTCCCCAAATAGAATCAACATAAGGCAAAGGAAGAAACCCATAGCAACCGGAGTCACATCCCACCCAATCGCCGAGGGGCAATTAGTAAGCCGGCATTTCGTCAAAGTGATATGTGCGACTTGTGTCTGTAGAGGTATGGGCCTGGCTTGTGCCCGTATCGAGGTGGTGCCTATTTTGGTTGTGGCCAGCTAGGCCATCAGGTGAGAGACTGCCCGCAGAGGCAGAGAGGGCGGGCGCCGCCACAGCAGGGAAGACAGTCTAAAGGAGATGTGTCGCCAAACTTCCAGAATCTTACGCCGGCACAAGGGAAGGTTTTTGCTATCACTCAAGAAGCGGCGAAAGATTTGCCGACCATTACAGGTACGATCCTCTTACGTAATCAAGTAGCATATGTCTTGTTTGATCTGGGTGCCACACATTCGTTTGTTGCGAATCAGTTTGTTAAATTATCTGAATTGAACTTGCTGTCTTTAGATATTGTACTTATATGTCTACGCCGTTGAAAGATAAAGTAGTGGCTACAGTGAGTTGTCCTGATTGTAGACTTGTGGTGGATGGCCATGAGAGTAAAATAAACTTGATTGTGTTGGAAATGTACGATTTTGACTTAATTGTGGGAAGATTAGTTGACGAAGTAAAGGGCCACGATGGACTGCTTTAATAAGGTGATTTGGTTTAATCCGATGGATGGTATTAGCTTTGAATTTTTGGGTAATCGAGGAGGAACCTCAACTGTGATGATATCGTCGTTAGAGGCGACTCGATTGTTGGACAATGAGTGCCAAGGTTATTTGGCTTCTATGGTGGATACGTCTGCTAAAGAACTGAAATTGGAGGATATTACGATTGTATGTGAGTTTCCAGATGTTTTTCTTCAAGAATTACCTGGTTTGCCACCAAAAGAGAAATTGTGTTTGTCATAGAGTTAGCTCCTGGGATGGAGCCGATCTCTAAGGCGCCATATAGAATGGCATTGTCAGAGTTGAAGGAACTCAAAGTTCAGATGCAGGAGTTGTTAGATAAAGGGTTCATCAGCCCTAGTGCATCGCCTTGGGGAGCGCATGTCTTGTTCGTCAAGAAAAAAGATGGGTCTTTGAGATTATGCATTGACTACAGGCAATTGAATCAGGTGACGATCAAGAATAAGTACCCATTACCAAGGATTGACGACTTGTTTGATCAGCTGGAGGGAGCATCAATATTTTCTAAAATTGATCTACAAACGGGATACCATCAGTTGAGAATCAGAAAAGAGGATATACCGAAATCGACATTTAGGACACGTTATGGACATTACGAGTTTATTGTGATGTCGTTTGGTTTGACGAATGCCCCTGTTGTCTTTATAGATTTGATGAACAGAGTATTCAAGGAGTTTCTGGATCGCTTTGTGATCGTTTTTATAGATGACATTCTAGTGTACTCGAAGAATTCTGAAGATCATGAGCAACACCTGAAAGTAATTCTGGAAACTCTGAAAATGCATCAATTATATGCTAAGTTCGGTAAGTGCAAGTTTTGGCTAGCTCGCGTGGCATTCTTAGGTCACGTGATTTCGGGTGAAGGTATTGTAGTGGATCCGATTAAAATTGAGGTAGTTATTAATTGGTCAAGACCGACGACTGCTACAGAGATTAAAAGCTTCTTGGGTTTGGCAGGTTATTACAGGCGATTTGTGGAAGGGTTCTCAGCTATAGCGTCACCTTTGACTAAATTGCTGAAGAAAGAAATGAAGTTTCAATGGATAGACAAGTGCGAGCGTAGTTTCCAAGAGCTTAAGCATAGGCTAACTACGGTTCCAGTTCTAAGAATTCCGTCTGGTCCTGGTAGTTTTGAAATTTATAGCGATGCTTCGCTTAGGGGACTGGATTGTGTTTTAATGCAGCATGGCAGGATAGTAGCGTATGCGTCTCATCAATTGAGACCGCACGAGTTGAATTATCCCACGCACGACCTGGAGTTAGCTGCGGTTGTGTTTGCTTTGAAAATCTGGAGACATTATTTGATTGGTTAAAGTTTCCAGGTGTATACCGACCATCAGAGTCTAAAGAACATGTTCTCTCAAAGGGAGCTGAACATGAAACAGCGCCGATGGATGGAATTACTTAAGGATTATGATTGCAAGATCCTATATCATCCTGGTAAGGCGAACAAGGTTGCTGATGCCCTGAGTAGAAAATCAGTGATTGCTCAATTACAGGTGCATGAGTGGCGTTTACTTGAGCAATTGAGAGACTTGGACTTTAAACTGGAGATAAGTCACCTGTCAAGTCTCGTGGCTACCTTGAAAATTGAGCCGAAAGTGCAAGTTAAGATTAAGACCCTGCAGTCTACAGACCCCTTTATTCAGAAGATCCTTCAAGAAGACTCGACTAAACGAAGGGTCAATTTTCAAATAGCTGAGGATGGGATACTTAAGTTCAAAGTACATTTGGTTGTGCCTACTGATGAAAATTTGAAGGAGGAGATCTTATCAAAAGCACATCGTAGCAGTTATAGTATCCATCTTGAGAGTACGAAGATGTATTAGAATTTGAAACAGCACTACTGGTGGAACGATATGAAAACAGATATAGCCAAACATGTGGCTAAATGTTTAACCTATCAACAGGTCAAGGCGCAGCACTGTAAACCTGGAGGACTGCTGCAGCCATTGAAAATTCCAGAGTGAAAATGGAAGCATATCACGATGGATTTCGTGATGGGTTTGCCAAGGAGTCAGAGAGGGCACAATTCAATCTGAGTGGTGGTAGACAGGTTAACGAAATCAGCGCACTTCATTCCAGTAAGAAAGGACTTTGCCTTAGACAAATACGCAGAGTTGTATATGAGGCATATTGTAAGGCTACATGGTGTGCCAATGACAATCACTTCTGACCGAGATCCCAAATTCACTGTTATATTTTGGAAGAGTTGACAAACTGCTTTAGGGACTAAGCTGTAATTTAGTACAGCTTATCATCCTCAAACAGATGGCCAGTCTGAAAGAACGATTCAGACCTTGGAGGACATGTTGAGAGCATGTGTTCTGGATTTCAAAGGTAGCTGGGAGGAACAATTATATTTGGTTGAGTTTGCCTATAATAATAGTTATCAGCAGAGTATTAAGATGACACCTTTTGAGGCCTTGTATGGTAGAGCTTGCAGAACGCTAGTCTGTTGGGATGAGGTTGGTGAAAGGAAGATAACTGGCCCAGAGTTAGTAGAACAGTCGATGGAAGTAACTAAGGTGATTAGAGACAGACTAAAAAAAGTTCAGAGTCGCCAGAAAAATTATGCAGATAAAAGGCGCAGACCTTTGGAGTTTCAAGTAGGCGATTATGTTTTTCTAAAAGTGTCGCCTATGAGAGGAACATCCCGCTTTGGCAGGAAGGGAAAGCTGAGCCCAAGGTACGTTAGACCGTTTGAAATCCTAGAACGAATCAGAGTTTTGGCTTATCGACTCACGTTGCCGCCTAGACTTGCTCAAGTGCATAACGTCTTCCACACATCGATGTTAAGGAAGTACAAGCCAGACCCCGCTCATGTGCTGAGTTACGAGGAGATTGACCTGGATGAACGAGCGTCATACGTAGATCGACCAGTCGGGATCGTGGACAGGAAAGAGCAGGTACTTCGAACCAAGACGATTCCGTTAGTCAAGGTGGTTTGGCAACACCATGGTATCGAAGGAGCTATATGGGAGAACGAGGAAGTTATGAAGTGTAAATATCCTTATCTTTTTGAATAGTTAGAACTGTGATGTAATTTCGAGGATGAAATTTCCTAAGTGGGGGGAGAGTTATGACGTCCTGAAAATTCGGCTTTTGTAAGCGCCGAAAGTCGATGGAAATGATATGAAAATATAATCATAGTCGACACCTATTTTGGATTATAAGGACTGAAGAGACGAAAATTTGGACGAATTCTAAACTTTAGGTTATTTTGGATTGGGTTTCGAATTTGATCCGCGGTGAATTGGAATTACAGTTTTCGCAATCGAGCCTAACCCCGACCGAGCTTGGCCAGCGAATTTACCGAAAATACACTTCGTCTTGTATACCAAAATTTCGTTTCAGTCCCGGCGCGCCAAATTATCATATTACCCCTCGATTATTGATGAGTATAAGACAAGAAAATTAAATTTTTGACCACCAAAGTCTAGGTCATGGCCCCACCATTTCTCTGTCCCATGCCTTCACGTCAATTCTTCTTCCTTCTGCCTCTTCTTTCTTCTTCGTTCTTCTTATTTTCCTTCTTGAGTTGGCCATGGACGACCGCCTCAGCCGATCCACTCCTCCTCCTCCATCGACGATTCGTGCGGCCACCACGCCTCACCACCAACAGCCACCGGCCTTAGCTACTCTCCACCGCCGCCCTGACCCCAGCCGGACCGCCGTCGCCGTCGAACGGCTGAGAAATTGGCTCGGCGAGCCTGCCCTATTTACGGGTCAATGGACCCAAGAGCTTCGTGGCCTCCTCCGGCCACCACGGCCGCCACCGACGCCGACCACTGCCCCTCAGCTGACCACTATCCTCCCCTCGACTGTCCCGACCCAGCCCCACCTGCCGTCCGCCACCAGAGCCACCGAAAAGCTGCCCCGAAGTCCCGGTGCCCTGTTTTGGACCTGGCTCTGTTCAGTCTTCGATCCGGCCGAATCAGCCACCGCCGTACCTCACCGCCACCGCCGATCACTTCCCCGGAGTCCCCTCTACCACCTCGGAGCTCACCGCCATCGACCGTCGCGCATGGCGCCCGAAATCCGCTGCTGAACATCTTCCCTATTTTGGCGCCAAGAAGAGCCGTTTCTGATCGCTGCTGTTCGCCACAATCGGCCGCCTTCCGCCACCGTCCACCGGTCCCTGCCGACCCCCACCGACCCCTGGGTGAGCTCCCAAACCTTGGCCGGCTTTGTCCCTACCCGTGTCGCCGGGAAATGCCCAAAATAGTCCGATTCGCCGGTTTTGGTTACTGACCCTTACTATTTCAAGCCGCCAGCCGCCGCTCGCTGGAGCTCCGTCGCCGGCCACCTGTTCCGGCAACCTCGCCGGACTTTCCCGGGGTGTCACCAAAGTTTGAGCTCGGGTCGCCGCACGATAAACGGTAATTCCACCATCGCCGCCACCGTCGCCGCCGCTCGAGCTAACTCACGTTATGAGTTGACCCTAAATCTTGGTTAGGGCGCTAATTGCGCTTAGGATTAGTTTTAATTATTTATTTATTTATTTATTTAAAAAATTACGATCAGAACCGATTTAGATAGAAACGATGGTTAGAATAAATGGCCGATCGATTATTTGTCAGTGGCTATATGTGGTAATTTATCAATTGATTAATTAATTGTGTTTGTTCGCAAGCGAGAAACAGGTTAGAGACGAGCGAATGATTGATTATTATAAATTGACTAAGAAATAAGAATTATAATACGAATTAAGCTCGAAATTACCGGGTTGGATTAATTGCTCGCGAGTGCGTTAATCGCCTGATTGGTTTGATTGCCTGGCTGAAATACTCGACTAAGAGTCTTGTGGGCCTTGGGGCCGAATCTGTTGCATTTCTGTATGAACTTTGGCATTAATCATAGATAAATAATGAGTTGATTGCCGAATGCTATTTGTGTGGTCATTAAAGAATCAATGACGTTATCTGGCAAATTCGCATTGTACCATTGGTACTCGTGTCGCACCTATTTTATGGAAACTCGCGACTTGTCAGAAGCACGATAATCAATGCCCCGTGCCAGTCGTACGATTTTAAGGGATTATTGGATGGCGGTAGCAGCTTGTGACGGACTGAAGCTCCCTTTTAAGGAATGCCTACTTGCAGTGCCATGCCAAGTATACTGGATATACCGCTTGTAGTAGCCGTCGCTGAGAGGGTAAAGTGGACGTAGCATGGTCCCTGTCAGATGAGTGCGGGATAGCACTATTGACGTTTTTATCACGCTAGTCGCGTGGGTCATTGTTTAAGAATGGACTTGTGTGATGTCTTGTGTACGCTTGAGTGATGGTGCCTTAATTGGTTGTTAATTTAGCAGATATATTTTATTGATATATATGTATTTATATCTTGTGGCTTGTTGTGGTGCTTAAGTTATTCTAGGTGAATCAGTGTCCTGACTGAGATTAGGCTTGATTCACTGAGATTAAATTCTCACCCCATCGTGGGACAACTTTTCAGGTCCAAAATAATAAAGAGACCGGTGTGATTCGGTACCCTCACCCACTCATCATACGATGTCAGTCTCCACCCGGTACCAGGTACGGACCAGATGTGGGAACGCCACATCACGACGATATGGGTCGATGAAGGGATGCCACACTTGGTGGCACACCTCTTCAAGGCCTGGTATCTTCACAATGGGGTGGATCTCTTTGGTCCGCTCAGAGGATTTGAGGGGCCACCTCTTCAGGGGGTCCCTAATGTCTCCGCCTAGGATCCGATGGACATTGATACGCCTGATGGGGAGGTGATGGATCCCGCACCCGATATGCAGTCCAAGCTCGAACCCGAGCAGTCAGTAGCTTCCTCTATACATTCCAGCCAGAGTTCCTGTGACGACCCTAACAACCCAGCTCCCCCGATTAGTTATGACGATCCGGATGCCGTTTTTAGCCAGTAGGGGGTTAGGTTTCTTTTGTAGTCAGGAAACTGGTGACGTCTTTTGTGGGGGTACTATTTTGGGATAGATGAGAGTTAACCTTACCTGACTCGTATATCTTTTTGTGAGTCCTAGAGGGCCGCCCCGAAGCATGGGGTTATATTTATCAGTTGTTGGCTCTGTAAAGTTATCGATCATCTATTCTCAGCAGTTTTATTTAGCGTTGGGTTGTCTGATTTTTCTTATTACATATCCCATGTTGATTTTATTGTATGGAAGATTGCACGTTCCGCATGCGCAGTTTATTCTGAGGTCGATAGCAGTTGCTTGGGACACTATCTTTTATGACATGGTGGCGATTTGGCAAGAGATATCGCGGATTCAAGAGTCGAGACGTGACAGGCTTGGACTTGGATAATGTCTATGGCCGTTAAGCCCATTAGGACTGTTGGAAGAGTAGCGTATGATGTTCGTATTATCAGCGAAGCGATTGTGACTTCACTCAAACGTCGAGCTAAAGTGGAGATTGTTATATATGTCTCAAGTTTGAGATCTCATGGCAAAACCCGAATCAAGATAATCTAAACGAAAGTCTGAAATTAAATGTACATTAACGTCGTGGAGATTGATTTCCTGTTCGGCGTTAGTGAAAAAAAAAAGGATTTCTTGGATTATCTTGACATTGAAGTGGCGTGCAAGAGTGGCTGACAATGTAAAGGATAAAGACAAAAGAAATCTACGGCATGATAAAAAAATGGGTGATTTGAATATTCAACCGTGGAACTTGACTTGGATATGGTCTGAAAGAAGGAAAGGAATTTGCCACGTACACGCTGGAATCAATTCACGTAGGGTTCCAAAAAAAAAAAGGAATATTATATATATATATATATATATATATATATGTGTGTGTGCGCGCGCGCACGCGCGCGCATGCATGAGTTAGACGTATAAAAGCGTTGGTTGCAGTCGTTGTCCGTACGAAACCTGAATCACCGGTTGTCCGATTGCTTGATGCGCCCTAACTTGTAGAGGAGTCTTGGTGCCGTTCACGTCCAGAGAGAAGGAAACCAGGTTTTGAAGCACCGTTCTCCAAGTGCTTGAGTAAATTCTTGAAGCGTTGTTTGTCAACGAGTGATTGGCATTGAGATTTCGTTTGTTCGCATAATTTCATCAAGTATTTAAGTGTCGAAACCGATTAAATCTTAAAGTTAAATTTATGTTTTAATTCCTTTGCGAAGAATCGGGGCTTAAACAATATGTGCGTTCTTGGATATAATTGAGACTTGAGAAACACTGAGAGTGTTTGTGTAACTCGAGTGTGATCTGTAATCTCCACATATCGCTCGTTCTATAGTGAAATTTATAGTTGCTCTCTCCATGGACGTAAGTTTCCACTATCGAATCACGTACATTTGGTTTTCGATTTACTTTTCTTGTTTTGTCTATTTGATCATTCGATCATTTGGTTCAGCGCAACAAAAATAATTATTATGAGACTCAATTAATTGAAAAAAAAAATCAAGCGGGCGCCGTGTGAAAACTATATCACTTGTGGTGCCATTTTCTCACGACAAATGCATCAGTTTCCTTTCACCGAAAGAGAATTTGCTGCATTTGACATCAGAGTGGTACCCTTGACCTCTAAAACCAAGATCGATGACGAGTCCAAGAAAGCTAAAAATGGATTCAATCTGGTCCAACCTGTGTAGTCACCGTTCAACTACTATTTCGGCCCATTCAGTTAATAATTGGTCCATCCTATGAGAGAACGTGATGCAAAACCGTCTATTTATGTCGGCAAGAATTTTGAAAGGACAATTAATTGTCTCTTAAACCAATTAAACTTCGTGATTTTTTTATATTATTTGTTCGGATAACTGTATCATATGTTATTAAACTTGTCACGAAAGTATGACTGAATCGTTAAATTTTAAAAATTTACAATCAAATTCTAAAACTTATCATATTGGTGTAATCAAGTCTTTCCGTTAACGATTTGATTAAGAAAAAATGCTTACATAATTTTTTTTATTATTTTCTCTCTCTTACATGGCATTTAAACGTTAATTAAATCATGAAGCATAAAATTCCTTTTCAAATATTCTAATTTTTTATCATAAATCTTCGATAAAATAGATTTAGTAAAAGCCTAAAAGTTCTTTTAAAAAAATGCTCTCACGAATATATTAGCATGATGAACAACTTGACGAAATTTCTTGACGGGAGGCGGAGCACATGCATTAACTAGAGATGAAAAGAAATGTTTTAGGGCAACTCTCGTATGTTCTTTTAAAACTGCATAGTTTTAGCACAAAATCTCGAACTCTGCTCATACATACATACATACATACATACAGATTTGCAACCGTAATTATTGATTCAAGATTTGTGTTTGGCCGTGGATGCCAAAGGAGAATGTGTATGCACTAGCAAAATAAGATTTCCAATAAACGAATATCTAAACGGAGGTGAAGCTCTAAGACGTGACAATCATAAAATTAGGGATCGACTTGAACCGCGATTGCTATCTAGTAAGGTTGGGTCGTAATAGACTTTGTGTTTTGTACTACACAAGTTTTTCACCTCTTGTAAAAGAGTAAAGAATATCTTGTAAATGGCCTGCCGAATTTAGGTTTTGGGGAAAAAATTGTGTATGTCCCAAAAAAATCGTCTCAAATGAGCAGGACTTCGTTCCTAGAATCTCAAAATTGCCTCTGAAACACGATTCGAACGCTCGTTTAAGTTTTCATTAGGTCAGCACAGATATAAACTCAGTCATCATGACTCAGGTCTATTCCATCCCTAGCTACCCTCTCCGCTACATAGCTCAGAAATTCTGAGCCAGAAAAAGCGCAACGAAGGACTTACTTCCACCACATCATCTGACCATTCCATGCCCTCCCTTGTCTGAGCGACATGAATTTCTCTTCTCCACACTGCAAAACCCACGGCATGAACACGAGAGCGGATGGGTGAATCCAATTGGATCACCCATTTAACCCCAGCAGTGAACTTTACTTGCCTCGCTCATAAAGAAGAAGAAGAAGCAGCAGCAAAAGAAGATGCAGACAGATGGGAGATAAAAGAGAGGGAGACGGAGAGAGATGGCGTGAAGCGAGTATGGATTTGTAAGATGGAACAAGAAACGAGTCCCGCATGCATGCAGAGTGGCATGGATAAAATCTCTGTACAGGAGCTTTCCTTCTTAGGGTTTGGCCTTCTCTGCTGTGTACAACTTCGTGTCTCGGACTTACGTAGGCTGCGGCAGACAGACAGACAGACAGACAGAGGGGGGGGGGGGGGGGGCGGGGGAGGTGGCGGGGAATGAATTGACTATGTATTGTCACATCATGAGGGTTGTGACGAGTCTTGTGTTCGAGATTATTTAGAGCTGACTCAATAGTGAAGATGCTCTTAGGGCCAGGACCCCAAAAGAAAATGAAAAAAATTTAGAACGAATAGTGAAGATGCTCCAGCAAAAACACAAAAAACAATGAAAGAAAGGACCGACTACCAAAAACTCACGGCGTTTTGTCATTGCTAAGAAGGCACCATTTGTCCTATGAAAATTGAGTGATTTAAAGAATATTTTTTTCAAAAGCTGCATATATTATTTAAAATAATTAATTAATTTGTATATCTACATAGATGGTAAAAATATTTTTCATTAATTCATTTAAAGTAAGTGGTCATTTTTTAATTTTTTTAAATCATTCATTTTACGTAAAATAAACAAAACCTAAATTTAAAACAATTTTTGGAACGGAGTAAACAAAATCTCAAACTTTCTTTATTGTGACAAACGTATATCATTTCAACGCTTGTTAGAGAAGATAATCAGATTTTAGTGTCGAGGGGATATTGTAAAATCAATATTAAGATGGTGGATTACATATGGGGCGTTGACAAATTTTTTGGCATTAGCCGGTAAGAGTCGGGTGCACTGGCGCTTGAGAACATAAAAAATATATAAAAAATATTAGAAGCCGCTGCTATTTTTCTGACAATAATAAATATTATTCGTGAGCGCTTTCAAGACAGGTACAAGTTATGCCTGATTTCTCTAACTTAATCGCGGCAATCCATTCCCTAATTTTTAAAACTTGTAACCTACTCTATCATAAATTCCAAGATCAACTCGGGTTTTATTTATATTTTTAATTGAACAGTTACATAAAATCATTACCCCTAAAGCCTATCATTTATTGCTATAATCCACAATCACTACTCATAATTTGAAAATTGAAGAACATGAAATATTAACAAAGTAAAATTTTTAGTCATGCATATCAACAGAAAGAAAACTCAAACTACTAATTCTACATTACATATTAATCATTGGACTCCAAGAAATATCGTAGGATCACTGTGAAGGCATAGAATTAGAAAGACACAAAAGATTTTGTTATAATCTATCTGTTGGATTCAATACTCTAATTTTTAAAACCTAAAACCTACTTGTGTACCTTAGAATTTGAAACTGGATTATGTTAGATTTCCGATTATACCTTGGATTCATGCTCACTTCTAATAAAAGTTGTGCGATTTTATTATATTAAAGGCTGAAAAAAGATGGTCCTCTTTTTTGGCACGTTTAACAAATCACGTTAAAGTTGTTACAATGATAAAAGATATTGACTACGTTACATATTAATCATTAGACTCCAAGAAATCTTGTAGGAACACTGTGAAGGCATAGAACTAGAAAGACATAAAAGATTTTGTTATAATCTATCTGTTAGATTCAACACTCTAATTTTTAAAACCTAAAACCTACTTGTGTACCCCAAAATTTGAAACTGGATTATGTTCGACTTTCGATTCTACCTTGAAATTATGCTCACTTCTAATAAAAGTTGTGCGATTTTATTATATTAAAGGCTGACAAAAGATGGTCCTCTTTTTGGCACGTTTAACAAGTCACGTTAAAGTTGTTACGATAATAAAAGATGTTGACTACAGTAATATTAATCATTGGACTCCAAGAAATCTCGTAGGAACACTGTGAAGGCATAGAACTATAAGATTTTGTTATAATCTATCTGTTGGAATCAATACTGTAATTTTTAAAACCTAAAACCTACCTGTGTATCCTAGAATTTGAAACTGAATTATGTTCGATTTTCGATTCTATCTTGAAACTATGCTCACTTTTAATAAAAGTTGTGCGATTTTATTATATTAAAGGCTGCAAAAAAATGGTCCTCTTTTTGGCACGTTTAACATGTCACGTTAAAGTTGTTACAATGATAAAAGATATTGATTATTTTTTTTACTTTGTACTTGGCCAAGAAGAAAAAGGGGCTGAACCCAAGCAAGTCCTTAAATAACTTCGTTTAAATTTTGGAACGTAAAATTCAGGAGTATTTTCTATGACGAAGAGAAGAAAAATACTTTCTCTCGATTTAGGGGGATGATGATGGAAAAGGTAGATTCCACGTTAATTTGGGTTGGTTATTGCCATGTAGGCAGATAAATTAGCATCTTGCACCTGGGGTGAATCATCGCCTCCTGCACCGTCGACCTGTACTTTGCATAGTGTCTTATAATCGACTTGTTGACAGCGCACTCCTCATTACAGGCTAATCTGTGAAATAGACTTAATATATTAGTGGCTGAAAAGGGTGGTCCTCCTTTTGTCATGTTTAACAGGTCGAGTTAAAGTTGTTACAATGATAAAAGAATGTGATTATTTTTTTACTTTGTGCTTGGCCAAGAAAAAATGTGGATCTAGTTTACTTTTACTTTTGAATAGCTATTTCTATTGACTTGCTTTAAGCCGGTTGAACGTCAATTAACACTACTGTTGCCGGTTGAATGTCAATTAAGACTACCGTTCTTCTAGGAGTGAAATAGTTGCAGTGCAAAAGACTACCCTCTTTTGCTAGCAAAATAACAGAGAAAGTGACACCTTTTTAAAGTAGTCAATATGTCGGTATACCACCTACGTAGCACCGACACCCCTCATGAGTGTAGGTGTCAGTGTTGAAAGCATATCGGATACGGACACGCGTTGACCGCATGTCGGGATTTCAACACGCAGTCAACATCGGACACATGGACTCTAATAAAAAAAAAAAGAGCAATATATGGCCCACGTCTGTTCTCATTTAGCATATCATTACCTATTTGGTCAACGCTCGCGTGTATTACTAACATGTGAGTCGGCCTAAGTCGACACTTGAAAAGGCCTAACTATAATGGTGAGACATTTTACTAAAATTTTAATTTGAAATAAGCCTCTGTGTCCATTTATTTGCATTTTAAAAAGTCATCTCGTTTATTATCCTCATTGAGTAGGACTATTTTTTTCAAGTGATAAGTCTCCAAATATCATCTTTAGCTTTTTAAAAAGACTTCATGTTTGTCTCAATCCCCCTCATTACCAATGTGAGATCAATTATAGGCTTATGATTCAAAGTGTAAATGATGACAAAATAATAAATTATTATTTTCATCGATTTCCAACATATGACACTTATTTTGGCTTTATTTATTTTTTTATATTTAAAATTATATATTTAACATAATGTGTCCCTGACGTGTCGGTTCTTTCTGTTTTTGAGAAATGATGTGTCGACGTATGGTGTCGTGTCGTGTCCGCATGTCAGTATCGGTGTCGATGCTACTTAGTGTACCACTTGATGCAATGAGATCATTTATGGATAAACAATTAAATAAATGGAGCAAACTAATTAATACTTGAAAGTGTTTTCTGTAATCCGTTAGAATTTGATTGGATTGAACATGTTTGTTTCTATTTATAGCCAACTTTTTCGGTTGTTTGAATTTTTTCAATTCACACCAGTTTAGGATAAGTAAATATTTTCAGACATTTAATCGAATGGGACATATGTGTGTATTCTGATAAATATTTAATTATCTGATGAGAACACGTCTTGGTCATTTGTGGGAAAAATGAATATTTTACATCAAATTGTTTCCCCAAAAATGGTTAATTATCCAAACAACGAAAAATCTTTCACCAAAAAGATGATATCCAACTTTTATGGAAGTGGTTTTTATGGTGATTTTGGATAATGAAAGTGTTTGACAAGTTTATAGGAAAAGTACAAGGATTAAATAAGTAAACTATGAATACCGTCCGACCAATAATAAAAAAAACTATGAATGTTGGACATGTAAAGTTTGGAAATTAATGCATTCGTTAAAGAGAATTGACTATGGTGATTGTTATGCCGATAGTCTATTTTGATAAATAATTAAATATTACTATGGAGTCTCCTCTGAGAAGAATTCATGGTTCATAAGATACGATTATTCTTGCAGTCATTCAAAGACTATTTTACTAGCAAAGTCATTTATTAAACATACTGGAAACTTGCGTTTGAAGTAATGATTGTACTATTACAATGAATATTTGTTAGAATGCACATGTGAGTGAGTTGTGTTAAAGAGTCAAAAAGAAATCTCATGTAGGAAAATCGAAATGGTGTAAAGCAGTTAATATATCCATGTTGGTCCATAACTTATTAGCTTAAGTTTTTGAGTGAATGTGGGTTTGACTGGATATGTTAACGGGTTTGAACATGCCTCTCTCTTGGCGATCCTCCCGGGTTAAGGTATCAGATTTCTGCTGCGCACTCCCATTAAATGGTATTAGAGACGATGGTTGATGTCTCATGCAGTTATTGAGCGGGCCCATAGGTAGATTTCATAGTTATAAAATTGGGCTATTCAATTTAAGATAAGTTAATGCAGAAGTATGCCTGAATTAAGAGAGAGTGGACTAGACCTAACACTGAACTCACATGTGAGATGACAATTGTTGGGATGCACGTATGAGCGAGTTGTGTTCGAGAGTTAAAAAGAAATGTCACATCGGAGAATCAAAATAGTTTAAAGTAGTTAATATGTCCATGTTACCTCATAACTCATTAGTTTAAGTTTTTGAATGAATATGGGTTTGACTGGATACGTTAACGGGCTTGAACATAGGCTCTTTCTTAGCGATACTTTTGCTGCGCACTCCCATCAGTATTTACAACCCACTAATCATGATTATGACACGAGGTTACTAATCTTAATGCAGTTACAACGCGAGGTTACTACTCTTAATGCACGTGTGCTAATAATTATTCACAAGAAATTACAGCTTTCAAGGCCACTAGGACGCTTGATCATCACTCACTATTGCCGCCTCCATTCGACGTCTTAATCCATGTATCCTCTTCGTATCTCCAACACTTATCCAGCTTTCAAGATGGCTAATCAGTAATCACTCCTGTTCTGTCAATGTATCTTGCACCCCCGAACTTTATCGACGGAGGTTTGTTATAATCGTCAATGTTCACCTCCTCCAATTATTGTCGATTTTCTTGTGATTGACTGATCTATCAAACTAGAGTTAAGCCCTTTTTTTGTTTTGTTTTTGTTTTTTGTTTTTTTTTTTTTGGGGGGGGGGGGGGGGGGGGGGGGTGTGGAGTTTGCAAACACAAATATATGTGCTGAAAATTTATAAACACTAGCCCTTTTTTCTAACCTCGTTTTCAAGTTCGACTATTCAAGTATATGTAAGGATCACCTTGACAACTAATGCTTAATAATTTGTTCACTGATTATTGGCAATTTAAACTTAGGGGTCTCAATTTCGACACAAAAAAAAAAAAAAAAAAAAAAACTTAGGGGTCAGGAGCGGGATCCCCTGTCAAGAAATTTCCATGACAGGGGATCCCCACCCCTCAAATCATGCCTGGAATTTTCGTCATGCAAATACTAATTACACTGTCATGACAAAATTAGATTAAAAAAAGGTAAAAAATTGAAAATCACAGAAACCAATTACAACAGAGAAATCAGCACAACACAGTAAGGAAAAGCTATTCCAACACTCAAAAACTGAAGCAACGAATGATCGTCAGCGCCGTATCACTATTAAACCTTAGCTTCCTGTTTATCTCGGTCAGAGAAAGAGCGGTGGCAAAAAAAAGTTAAAAAGAGGGGGGGGGGGGGGGGAAAAAGAAGATGAAGACAACACATGCGGTCAAGAAAATAACAGGGAGTGATTTGTCTCGATCCGGCCAGCTTTCTTGAAAAAGCTGAATTATGTGTGCTCTCTCTTCTCAATTCTGAAATTTTCAAGAGATCTTCTTTGCCAGTCTATCCAACCTCAAACGCTGTGTCGAACAGTGTTTAAGACACGACCCCATTTCGTAATTATTGGGACAAAAAGAGTTTTTTTTCCCCCCCTCCTTCTAGTTTTGTGGATCTTTCATGGAAGAAGCCGTGTTCTATAGCTGTAGCTGGCCATTCGCTTCTCACTGCTTTTGTTCATGGATTTGGGGTCTTGCGTGCTTAGTGGCAGCATTTGGCATGAGGTATGAGTACGTGCGCATGGTCAAATCTAATTTTTTTTTTCTCAGTCCATTTCCTCCATCCCTCCCACCTTACCACACGCAACATCAATATAAATGGAACGGTACGTATACGATTGAGATTATATCGCATGCAAAGGTACTGTCAAGAAAGCAATTTCATTATAACACCAGGCATCTTTTTCTGTAACAAGCCAAACTTTAACGATAACAAGAGCATAAATAAGGCGGGAAAATTTTCATTTGAGTTCATAACAGAATTGAAGGGGTGAGATTAAGAAGCCACGTCCCTACCCCGTGTCCCTCGGAACAAGAATTCCCTCATCGTCCATTGGGGATGGATTCGCGACGGCATCTTGTCGTCCCTAATGTCAACCCAATGACTTCGAGACGAGAGACAATATGAAGTCCGATAGCGAGGGCCGAAAAAGAGTCCGAACGCTCGTCCCTGACTGACTCCATAATGCCAACCGAACCAGACGACTTCGGGGGACGACGGATGATATAACATAAAGAGATTTTCCGTCCACGTCAAGAGAGTCGGAATAGTTTCAAAACAGTCTTTCTTTCCCTTCAAGAATGCACTGACGACTGAGGTGAAGACTGAATTGCCAAAGAGGTGAAGGAACTCGCGAGTCAAACAAACGAAAGATCAGATCCACATTCGAGTATAAAAGCGAAAGGGACAGCAGCAAAGGATCGCATCTTGACTCTCCTTCATCGTCACCTTCTTCTGATGCCCGCATTCATTACAAACCCCTTCTCCCAAACTAGGATTGAAAGTTCGCAGCTTCTTCCCTCCCCCTCAAAATTCTATAAAAAAGAAAAAGAAAAAAAGATCCCGAGTCCCCGCAACTTTTATTATTATCATCATCATCATCATGCCTTCCGAAGTAACGTGACTGACAAGGTAAAAGATGTGATGACAGTTATGTCACATTGCTACTGCACTGCCATTTCTGTACTTCCCCTGTTTTACCTTCTCTCAAATCACTTCTTCGCTCCTTTTCTTTCTTTTCTCTCTGTTTACAACATATAAAATCCCATACATGCAGAGCGCGAGAGTGGGTGTGCTTCCGTCTTTTCCCCTGTTTTTTCTTTTTGATTTTTTTTATTCGTCTTGCGACTTGGTGGAGCTGTACACGTATTAAGGAATGTCAGTGATCTGTGTTCATCATTTACTTCCTCTTCCTCATTTCTTTCCTTCTCTATATAATGGAGCTCCCTTCGGTCTCCTCGTCAAGCGTATCTCTTTCCCAATTCCATCACTTCAAACTCTTCATTTCGACCCTTTGGCGTGAGACTATGAGGACCCATTTGATCCGCTCCTTGTCCATAACTGTCTCATCTTCCGACCCTTTTTGGCCATCACTGAGAAAACTTGGCATCGTGAGAAAGAACTCCTGTTCTTGCTCGGTGAAGAGGAAGAAATGGAGGATATGTATTAGGTCAATTTCTTAATGGTGCTATCCTTTCTGAGCTGGAGAATACAATAATTTTTTTTTTATAAATATTTTTCTTGACCTTGCAAGGCTTTTGTCCTGTAAGATTTTTATAGCTATTTTTATATATTTGTGTCTCGTGTTATATTTAGTTTTTGTTTAGAATCTTAGTAATTTTTCGGTAAAATTTTTAATTTTTTTTTTGTGTCTGTTTAATTTTTTTTAGTTTTGATTTCGTAAGTCGTGTATTTTTTACGTTGTTGTGCGCTGATCATTTATTGTGTTAGGATAAATTTCGTATGATTTTATTGTAATTTTTTTTATTTTATTGAAGTAATTTAAAATTCAAATTCATGTTATTGAGGGGTAAAATATATTCAGGAGGTATTCCCGAAGCTGCTTGTTGCGACTTTCTCGATGCTCTCTCTCTCTCTCCGAATAAAAGGCGAGACCGACTGCACAGAACGGTTCACTCAAGTGAATTGTGTTATTCTCATTCTTGAAAATGAACCAACTGAGCTCAACGGAGCGGATGAAGTTCATGTTCGTAGCCGATACGCAGTATCATATATAACGAGTTAGGGTTTTGGTTTCCTTTTTTCCCTCGTTTACCTTCAAGTCAAAGCCATTTGAGTTCAGATTTCACGGCAGAACGAGAGAACATGCCCGTTCCTGAATCAGTTCTTGCATTTTGTCCCCTCAGGTTTAAAGGAAAATACATACTTAAATCAAGCTGAACGAGGTTAAGCAGTGCTTTAACGCATAGCTGGTTAAATCGGGAAGCTTGGTATGATTTTGCTTAGCGTTTATGATATTGTGCAAATCAGGCACATTCGAGTAGACCATGGAAACGCATGCAGCGAATGAAACAACTTGTAGATAATGCATGTTAATCTAACACATATCATTAATTTATAGGTGAATTATCGATAGCCTAGATAAGGAAAACCAAGAAAGTCGCTGCAGTCGCGAAGGTCGTATTCAAGAAGTCGAGGAATTTTCTGAAGAATTTTGTGTGCCACATGTTCATATTTCACCATTTCAAAGATGTACGAATGGCTCAATCCCATAAGAACAGACACTTGGTGTGGGCATATTGATTATGGATGACAGTCGAATGCGCAAAGATATTCGTTCGGATTGATTTGGGCTTGACTTGGTTTAGCTCACTGCCAAACTAAAGCTGGATATTTAAGTGTGCGACTTACATTCGATCACTCGATACAATTCTTTCGACTAACATAAAGTAGATAGCCGGCTGATCTTAGAGTCATGTCTCTAGTACGGTTTAATTCCCATTCTTAACAGCCATGGAAAGATAAAGACTGCCTGAAATCTTGGTTTATCCGGGACACAATGTCGATATCACTGTGGCGAGTGTTGTATTTTTTGAAAGAAGAACTAGAAAGATCTGGGTGGATTAATCATGGGTTACCAAGAGAGATAAGACCTTAAAAATAAGCAAAGACCACCAGGAGATTTTGCCAGGAGAATTTACTAAGATTCTAAACAAAAATCGTATGGTCAACTGAAATACCACTAGATGGATCTGCAAGTGTTAAAAGGTTTTGTTTAGAAGATGCACAAACAGCAAATGAGACGTGTCTCTTGATAAAGACCCAAAAAAAAAAAAAACTGGAGATTGTCGCAATCCGTTCTCTTCTTTCAAAAAAACGAGCTCATGGATTATTAATCGGCCCCTACTCTCAAATGTGGATTGCAAGTATTTTCGGCGCAGGCCCTCTCAGACCCATACCAAATCGCAGTGAGAGTAGAATTTTATTTTGGAGTTTCTTAAGAGTCAATTGAATTTCAACCTTGGTGTGGTTGTGGTGGCACTTGCAACGTGTGTATGCATTTGAATTCGCCAGCAGTCCTTTTTGGAAGGTGGACCGAAAACTATCCTCCACCGGTCCTTTTTAAAAGGTGGACCGAAAACTTCACCAATCGATTGAGAGAGATCGATCATTTTTGGGAAAGATCAGGGGGTCAAAAGACCTGAATTAGATCTTGGTCAGTTAATTGTGGTCATTTCCTATTTTTCAGGATTTTTTAAGAATTTTTCTAATTTTTCTGAATTTGTATTATTTTTAATGAATTTTAGAACTTTTATATATTTTTATAAATATTTTTTGAATTTTTAATTATTAAAAATATTTCATGGACCGGATTGGACTCGGCCCGCTCCTCTCGTGCGCCCGGCCCAACCATAAGGGTTGGAAACTAGTCTAAGAACGACACCATTTTGGTTTTTCTATAAAAAAAAATCTATTTTTTAGCAATTTTAATGGTTTTTCAAATTTATGATAATAAGACTACCATTTGACGGTTCTAGAGGTGCCACATGGCCTCACCACAACCGTCAGGTCCCTTTTTGATTAACGATTTTGTAAATCATTTATTAATTTTTTTGTCGAAATTATTTATTAATCAAGAAAATCATTTTTTTTTATTTTGAAAGGGCCGAATCGTGGCACGTGGCTCATACACGGTCATTTGATCCCATCGATTTTTTTTAAAAGACCGGGTCCCACTTACCGACGTGGCTGCCTACGTGGCGCACTAAGTGGGCTTTGACCCATTAACTGGTGGAGACTCGATCGGAGAAGACGACTGGCGCCTCGCCGGAACAGTTATTATTTCGGCAAGGTAGCCGGAATTATCGCCGAAAAACGAAACCGAGCCCACATCTTCATGTTTTTCGCCCATTTTTACACCATTCGACTCCTTAGACATCCCTCATCAACATGTATGTATTTTGAGGCAAAAACACAACTCGAAAAAGGCCGGACAGACCTCCACAATCCCGACACCGGCGAATATTTGCAGAAATCATTTTTATGACCAAAACGCGATTTCAACCGTTCATACAACATCCAAAGGAGGTTTAGAGACTTACTTGGGCTCGCTACGAGCTTGCCATCCACCGCACTCCTCCATGTGAGCTCTCTGTCTGAACTGAGGCCAACGAGGTCGAACCATCATTTTCAACGCAAATCGATGCAAAACCAGAGTAGACGGTGATTAGGGATGGTTCTAGTGCATTCTCAGACCAAGAAATGGGCTAAAATCACTCAAACACGACGCAACCAAGAGCTCAAAACTAGAACCCGCTGTTGACACATGATTTTTTATTAGTATTTTTTAGTTTATTTTTGAAAAATTCAAAAAAAGTTAAAAAAAATTATAAAATCAACTTTGGTGGCCTTAGCCAAGCTTAAGGAACTATTTTTGAACAAAAAATAATTTTCCTTATTTTTTGTATTTTTTAGTATTTTTGAAAAATAGAAAAATAGATGAAAATTCAAGAAAAATAGCATTTGAGGTCACAAAAATATAGAAAAATAGTTAATATTTTTTTTATTTCCCTTGTATTTTTTACCGCATAACAGGTCCAAATTCAAGTTTAATTTTATGTGTTTTTTTGTTACACGTATGATTGGATTTGGTAAAAAAATGTCAATTGAGTCTTTTAATTTGTAATTTTGGTATTTTTAGGGTCTTGACATTCAATCTAATTGTCCTTCATTGCAATTCAGTCCAATGATTTGCACAAATTGCTCATTTGCATAAATTGAAAAAAATTACATATTTTATTGCAATTTAGTCCTTGAATTTGAGCATAACTGAAATTACTTTCAATTAATGCTTTTTATCATTTTGAGTCGATTGACATAGATGGTTTGATCCAATTTGAGTATTTGAGCCTTCAATTTCATAATTTTTCGAATTGAAATTAAGGACAAATTTGGGGTTTGTAGAAATTGACACGAACTTTTGGGCAAAATCACATTTTTAGATAATATTCATGCCCCAAGTTCGATTTTGAGGTTCAATTTACAAAATTCCACTCGAATTAAGGTTAATTTTGAAAAACCAAGTCAAAACTTGTTTGACCGGTCAGATCGATCGAACTGGTTTGCTACAGTGTCATCTTCTTCCTCGAGCTGTCGTACGAATAAACAGCCCCCAGGTGAATTTTGATCGTCAAATTTAAGATCAATTCGCGAGTAATTGGAAGGGAGATAGGAGGCGTTTTGTTACTTTCGTCGTCCCCTGTCGATCAACACTAGCGACACCACATGACGTCGCCGGAGTGAAGAGTAATAGGCCGATCAAGCTTCGGGACTGCAAAAAGTCAACAGAAGCAAACTCAGGCCAAATTTGGCCAAATTCGCACCAAATGGAACTTGCCAAAGCACCTAACAAAGATGGGATGATTTCCCAACCGATTCTATCGTCGTCGACATGCCGTTTGGCCTGTGACGGCACGTGAATCTAAGTTGGCAAGCTTCCACCGTTAGAACGGGAAACCAAAAATCGGTATATAGCTTGAACAGGCTTGGGAGAGGGAAGAGAGAGGTTCATTCAGTTACTGAGGATTAACAGAATCGAGAGAGAGAGAGAAGGCGAAAGAGAGCTCGCTCTCCGGCATCCGTCATCGAGAACTTGAGCTTGACTACAAGGCGTTGGTTGGGCCGTCTCCGGCCAAACCAAAGCCTAAGAAGAACGTGGGAAGCTTACTTGAAGTTCCAGGAAGCGATCATCGTCGGCTGCGCCGCCTAAAATCGCTAGAACAAGTAAGTCAAACTTCAAGCTTTACTTCTATTCATTAATGGCGGATCATTGTTTCGACCTTAATCCTTATAATTGATGTGTGAGAATCACATTTGAGACATCACTAAGCATTTTTGTATGCTTTGATTGTATTGAAATCGAGTCGAACCTTGCTTTTGAACCCCTTCGCAATTGCCGATCATGTCGAAGCTTCCCTAACTCAAGCTAGCCTAAACCAGGTTAATCGGATCTGAAGATGAGTATTCTAAACCTCATTAGAAGATTCTCTATGAAAGAATTAGTCTGAAATACCTTGTTCTGCTCGATTGAGGTGCCATGTCTACATGTTGTGCAGGCTTCGTTGTTCTTAATTTCGCGGATGAAATTGTATGATTCTACAATATGTTGTGTGCAACGTTGAAACGAGTTGATTGACGTCGGTCTTGTGCAATTTCGTCGAGATTTCACCATCAGACCGTCGCCGAAGTTTCTCAGCCGTTCGTTGTAGATGAAGAGTGCTCAAGGAAGAAGACAATGACGTGGCGGTCAACCGGTCAAAGGTGCTAACATGGTGCTGACGTGGCATGCCACGTGGCAGCCACATCAACTAAGCCGTTAGAGTTCAGTTTGAATCTGTTAATCGATTTAACGGTCTAGGTTATGCCACGTGTGGGCTTGTTGATCGTTAGATCAGTTTTAAATCTTCGGTTTGATAAAAATCGATTTTTAGAAATAAAAATAAATAAATCGACAGATCGGACAGTTGAGGATTAGTCAAGCTGTTCAATCGCGACTGTAGAATCAGATAATCGGATCCGACGGCTAAGGTGTAGTCGGCTTTTAATCTGAGCCGTCGATCCCGGTCAATCAATCTGGTGGTCGTGGAGTAGTCATGTGGTTTAATAGAGACCGTCGGATTAAATCTGAATAATCGAAAAATAAAAAGAAGGCGAAACGGTGTCGTTTTGGTGCGTAGGCCGTACGGGTTCGAGTCTGGGCCGGGTTCTGACCCGAGTGGGTCGAGTCAACCCGATCTGAATCATTTTTTAAATAAAAATTCAGAAAAATAGTTTTTAAAATGAAAATTCAGAAAATAATTTTTTAAATAATAAAAAAAATCAGAAAAATCCTAGAAAATTCTAAAAAAATGTCAAAAATTCTAGAAAATCCAAAAAAACTATAGATTATTGTCAAAAATTCCTAGACATTCTAGAAATTTCCAAAAATTAAAAATTGAACACGAAAAACTGGCTAATCCTATTTTTGGAATTTCTTATCTGTTCATCTAAAAATTGACGATATTATCCTTTATGGGTAAATCACCTCTGCTTGGTATATGAAATAGGTCGATAACGCCAAGATAAGAAGTAAGATCGGTTGGGTGATCAATTTTTATGCTTGGGGTTTTCAAATCTAGTCCTTTTTCTAAAAATGACGATTTTACCCCTCAAAGGGTAAATCGTCTTTCTTATTCCGATCAAGCCGTGAAAATTGCTCAAAATTAGGATTTAGGTCAAGAGGTCGACCAATTCTTTTGTTTGGGATTTTTACTTCTCATCACTTTCTGAAATGACGATTTTACTCCTCAAAGGGTAGTTCGCTTCTAAAATTAAAAAAAACTAGAAATTCTTGAAAAATAGGAAATAGATAGGTTTGATGACCAATCCTATTTCCACCATTTTTTGACTCTATATTTCATCTAAAATGATAAATTTTCCTTTCTTGGGCAAATAGTCCCAAAATTCTTCAAAATTACGATTTTGCCCCTCAAGGGCAAATCATGCCAAAAATATTCCTGAGCCTTGATTGATATTTCTCTAGGCTAATAGGGCCTTACTAAGAATGCCACGTTGCTTTCATGTGATTTATCCGCATTTTTTGGATCATTGATTTACGCGCTCATTTTATTGATTGTGTTTGCTAGGATAATCATTCTTATCTACATGAACTCTTTGATTTAGGATTCGCACATCACTCATCTGCATAAAGTCTTAGGTTAGAAAAATCATTCAACTTAGGTTCCGAAAGAGCGTCAACTCTGATAGTTGGCGTAACAAAGTCCCCGATTTCATTTCTCTAGTTTTCGCAGAATTGAATAGAATATTCTCAACTATTCGATATGGTTTCCAATCGTACCATCCATATAACGATTAGTGGCGACTACTTGGCATGTACACGCATCACATCTCACCAGACCACACCGAAGGTTGATCACGTATACTGCCGTTGCGACTTGGGTAACGGGCATTGGGAGAGGCTCGTGTCCGATTAGATGGGACGGTCCATTAGCCCTTGAAATCGCAAGAGGGTCGCGACACTCATATTACGGCATTTCGTCGAATACGTTATGTGTGTCGAGAAAATGAAACTTAGGAGGGAATACCGACCTGTTTTTGGCTTGTCGTCAGCAACGAAGGCTTCGGTGGTGGAAGGTTCAGAAGGCTGGAGATGGCCATTCGTCCGTCGGTTCTCCTTCGAGCTTGCTTTTTTGTGCTTCCTCTCTATTGGCCTAAATCGCTCTCCTTTCTTTTGGTGGCCGAAGCTCCAACAACCACTCTATCGCTCACCTTCGTGCTCTCTCGCTCTCTTTGGATGTGTCTCTCTCCGTGGAAGAATGGTCGCCTTTTTTCAATGGGAGAATGACCAGCTCCCCCCTTTGTACCGTTCTCGGCTCTCTCTCCTGTACGTACCAGCCTCATCCCCCTCTCTCCTCGACATTTCTCAGTAACGACCGTCCTTTTTGGTCAGCTCACTCCCCAGTACCATTCCCGTGCAGTAGATAACAAAACGAGAGGAGGACCTCGGGCAAAACGGGCAAGAAGCTACGCGTTTTGCTTCGGGCATGCATGAGTTGTAGACCCAGATTCGTCGGGTCAGGTTGGGCCAGGTCCGGCGGATTCGGTTTCACAAAACCGGCCAAATTTAGGCATAATTCAACCTTTTTTCATGAAATTGAAGCCATAATTGGATTCCTCGACATGTTTTTATATAAAAAAATGGGTATTTTCATGAACAATAGAATTAGAATTTAATGAAAATTTCAAATTGCCGATGGGATCTGAAAATAATTTTTGATTAATCAAAGGTCTACATGATTAAAATAGTCCAAATTGAGGCCACCATTAAATTCGACATTATGAAAAATATAGAGTAGAAGTGTTTAAATTTCTTGGGTCTATCCTGAGAGAATTTAATTTCAAGATTTGTGAAACCAGGTACTAAATTGCAAGAAATATGTGCAATTAAGCCCTTTGAGCCAAAATTGATCAAATTGGAGGGCAAATTGACTCAATTGCACTTTAACGCTCTAGATACCAATGTCATAGCTTATTAAAAGTGAAAATTGAGAACTAAAACACTCCAGAAGGAATTTTTATGCTTAATTCAAGTTTATGTTTGTGAAGGAACATAGTAACTCAAGTCGAATATTTGAGATTTTAAGTGATCAATCTTAAGAGAGAATTAAAATAAAATTATTTACTATTTTTGTGCATTTTTCTGACCTTGAGTGGTATTTTTCTATTTTTTGGGTATTTTTATAATTAAATAAATTCAAAAAATATTGAAATTACAAAAATATTTTTTGTTCAAAATTGGTTCCCAATGGTAGGTCAAGGCTTCCAAAGTTGATTTTGAAATTGTATGATTTTTTTGATATTTTAATTAATTTTAAAAAATAGAATTGAAATAAAAGATGATTAAAAATCGGGTGTCAATAGAGATTCAACAATCAGACATTGGCATTAGGTATTTACAGTGTATTTATCACTTTTGTGTCTATAGTATTAGGATAAGTATATTAGAAGTGCTATAAATCTCGTACGGCGTTCACTTGAATACCATAACTTAAAAAAAAAAAACGTTCACTTGAGCGTCATCGCTGATGTGAGCTCTAAAAAAACTGATGTGGATGCCAGAAAAGCTGACGTGGCGTCGATGAACCGATTTTTTTGAATACTTAATGTACACATGAAATTTTTCATTAATTTTTTTTTTTGGAAATTTTATTTTCTATTTTTGTTTAATTATTGAACAATTTTTATATATAAAAAAAGAGGCCAAACCCTTGAATTCTCGGTGGTGGCCAAAGAGTCTCTCTACCGGCCACCACCAGCTAGCCCAAGTGCTAGGGTCGACTCGCTCTAAACTGGCATCGGTTGCAATGGCCCCAGCTGATGGCTGTCATGGCCTTTAAAGCCACGGGGAAGGCGCGAGGCCCTTGCCCTTGAATTCTCAATTGTGGTAGGCGAGGGTCTCTGTTGGTCACCACCGGCCGGCCCAAGGGCTAGGGTCGGCTCGCCTTGAGCTGGTGAGACCGCGACGGGCCTGACTGACCACCATCGCGACCTCGAAAGCTATGGGGGAAAGGAGCAAGGCCCTTGCCTAGAGATGGCAAGGGCTTTGAACCCTTCCTCGCGCTAGCCAAGGCCGCGACGGCCGTCGTCTAGGGCCGTTGCGGCCTTGCCAGTCCAGGGTGACCGACCCCAGCCTTTGGGCCGGCCGGTAGTGGCCGGCTAGCCTTTGGGCCGGCCAGTGGTGGCCGGCGACGACCCTCGCCGGCAACCACCGAGAAATCCCTATGCTTCTCTTTTCTTTTTTGAAATTATTATTATTATTTTTATTTGAATAAAAAATTAAAAAAATCAGAGCCTATTAAAAAAATGTACAGAAAATCCACATGTTACTCAGAAAATCAATATAATAATAATGAAAAGTCAACGTCATCTTTTTTGGTAAAAATAGCGCTCAATTCAACGATTTTGGTCGAAATTGGCACGCACCTGAACGTTTTTTGCTCGGATGTAGCGCTCAAGTGAACGTTTTGAAATTTATTGCATCTAAGTGAATATCGTACAATAGTCAGGGCACTTCTAGTGTACTTATCTCCTGTATTATCTAAAGCAAAATGTGATTTACAGGCAAAGTAAGTGAGAAGAGACTTATTTACTGGGGATTCTTTATGTGCTTTGCTGTAATTGGAAAACAAAAGATTGCCCTTGAACTTCCAGCATCCGCTATTCTGTAGCTGATACACACTGATTGAATGCCGAAAACCACATTCCTCGGCTCGCCGATCGATTACCTGATTGTCTGAAGGCCCATCTCCAGCGCCTACTTTGGTGATTCCGCAGTTTCCTATCAACAGAGAAAGGGACTAGAGGACTTGTGCTTGGATCTCCCAAGCAAAGTCTCGAGTCAATTTTCGTCGAATATAGTTTGCGAAAGCTCAGGGCATGGAAAGATGATCTCAGCAGCGAGAGTCGCATGCCATGAGAAATCGGCTTGCGATACCCATTTTCCAACAAGGTTGTCTCGGGGCCAGCTCCGTAGGATGTGCAGGACGCAAGAGATGGGCTCGCATTCGCAATCTCCGTATTCACAGGCCTTGTCCCCGGAAGCCTAACGAATGAGACAATGCCGTGCCGGCAGAGGGGACATGCAATAGAGCCTGGATGACCGTGAACTACGACGGAACTGCTGGTAGTAGAGCACAAGTAGAGGGCACACCTAGTGCAGAACTGATGACCACAACCTGCATCGGTAGCATGTACCATTCATTGCAATTGTCGGTAATATTTTAGGCTAATTGACAAGAAAAACTACACGTAACAGCAACGTGGGCTTTTAGCATCTAAAGTACCAGAAACTTCGCGTTAAAATTCCTAATTTTGTTTCTTCAGATAGCTCAAAAGGTGAAAACAACTTCCTCCTGGAAGATTGAATGATTGAACTTCAAAATGCCTGTTCGGCCAAGAATCCATACACTCTGGTGAACGAGAAACTTGTGCTCCATAGATTTTACGCTCAATGAAAGACCATATATTAAAAACAGAAGTCGAATGTTATTTAGTCTCACAACTATTTAAGCGGCCGACTGCATTCACTAACAGAGACAGAAAGAGAGATGAATCCTGAGAACTGTTCTTTCTTTCTTAGTATACCTTCTGCAGCCACAGAGCACTTCCTCTCTAGGCAAACCACGCAGGTTTCCCGGTATGATGCGTGCAAACTGCTGCTTTCCCATCCACATTCTCTGGAAATGATCAAAAGGGGGTAAAAATTGGGTTTCTTACTTGCCACTCGAAAATCATTCGCCATCTAGGCATTAATGTAACCAAGCAAAATCATAAGCTGGCACTAGATCACGGTGATATGAAAGGTTTTCGCTTTCTGCCTAGTGTTGATGCTATAACATTCCTGCTTAATACCAAAAGTGACTTGTTTGGCCAGAGGCTACCACAGTGACTTGACATGGTTTTTTCATCACCTCAGTAACTGCTAGCACCATCTATAGTCAACGTTCAGTGAAATTAAGAGCCAATAGCAAAGAATGCTGCAAAGTGGGTACACAGAAAATAAGCAAAATCAGAGGATCCATACATATGTGGTGCACAGAACAAAGGTTCGAGAAGATATGGCATCTGTGGTGCAGAAAAAGGAAATGTGCAATGTATTGATGTTATGTGGCTAGTTACCTCCTTCCCAATGGAAACAGGAACCGGGAAGGAAAGAACATTCCTTTGTTAAGGATTGGTCTAGAATCCTGCATTTTCTGGACTTCAATTGGGCCAGAAAATTAGTAAAATACGTTCTTTCTTTCTCTCTTTCCAGAGATATAAGAAGAAAACCAACAACTTATTCAAAGATTCTTCCATGAATGATGTCGAGGCACATTAAAAAGTTTAGGTCCTACTCACCTTGCAATGTTGACAATGCTCATCAGAGGAAGAGATATGTAAGGCGAAGGAGGAGTTTGCCGCAGGCCATCTGCTTGCCTGCTGAGGATTTCCGTAAGCCGATTTTTGCGCCACGAGCGAGCAATCATCAAAGGGGTCCAACTGTGAAGAAGGAAGAATCGTTGAGATAAGTTTTTAGTGAAACGCCGATGGCGCCAATCAAAACAAAAAGAGACACCAAATCAGAACGTCAAAAGAGCCGTGTTCGTGACGAAATCATACACCAATAAATAGGCAAAGTATATGAAACCATGTGCCACCGATGCGTACCCATTACTGTTTACAGCAGTATGACTCGCACCTTGGTTTATCAGGATCTGAAACATAATGAAACAATTTCAGTCCTTCAACAAGTACCCTCAAGGAATTGACCATTCTAGTTGATGTTTCTGTTTTTCGCTTTTGCATTATTTCATTAGAAGTTACCTGACAACATTGTTCATTTCCGCCACACGCAGCATAATGAAGTGGAGTACTTCCAGCACCTGCATGGTGATGAAGCAGTTTTCAGGGTCAAGGCACGCAACAGTTGATGAGGAGGAAAGGTAATCTGAAATCAATGTCGCCAATGTAGGAAAGAATGAAGAGAAGCCAACTGAACATTCATTTTGATGTAGCCACTAGCCACCACAACCGCCAAACAAACGCTCTCGATAACAAAAATAGCTTCTGAATCTCGATAACCTAGTGTTTATCGTTCAGTAACTGCGCATTCTCATGTTGTGCAGGCGGCAAAGCAATAGACGTGTCGAATTATCTCCTGCTCTGTACGAGAAGAAACAAGGAACAGTTTCATCGGTTAAAATTAATCACCTATATTGTCCACGGAAGTTCCATCATCCTCAGTAACTGCAGAATGAGAAGCGCCGAAGTCCAGGAGAAGTTGCACGCTTTCGAAATTGCCATTAAGTGAAGCCATATGCAGAGCAGTTATGCCTCCATCAGCAGCCCTGTTGACCACTTCACAAAGTGCACTACGGCAAGCAATACAGAGTAGCACAAGCAAGTTAGACACATGTAAAAGCAGAAGAAAATCTCAGGGTGAATGAGAATTAAAAAGGACAGAACCCTTGATCAAACTCCGCAATAGACTCCAAGTTTTCTGATTTTCCCCTCATGACATTGAAGAGATCTCGCATACTCGGTATATAGTCTACGAGGAGGAGGCGGATGCACAGAGAATGGCCATTTAATGCAGCCACATGTAATGCAGTGCCTCCATTGATG
Source organism: Rhodomyrtus tomentosa (assembly GCA_028455895.1). Taxonomy (NCBI): domain Eukaryota; kingdom Viridiplantae; phylum Streptophyta; class Magnoliopsida; order Myrtales; family Myrtaceae; genus Rhodomyrtus; species Rhodomyrtus tomentosa. The sequence continues at coordinate 44,265,863 of JAPCWY010000004.1, forward strand.
TAGTCCGCTCTGTGAATCTGTATTCAAGGGCCAAGCAAATTTAGACAGTTCATGTGAGCCAACGGACCCCTGCAGACATGAAAGGAGTTGTAGATTCTTACATCAGCCCTAGAAAGAATTAGAGTCTGAACAACTTCCCAATGACCATGCTGGCAAGCTTGCATCAAAGCTGTCTGTTCAATGCATAAGAGAAGTCAAACAAAACCGTAATCGAATTCGATCACAAAAGAAGCTAATTCTACAGGCCAGACAAATGAATAGATTTCCTACGAACCTGAACAAATGACAAATGGAGTTAAAAGGTAGAATTTCCAGATGAAGAGAAAATCAAGATTACCTGACCACGGTAATTCCTCATATTAATATCCACCCCGGACTCGAGCAATAGAGAAACAATCTAAACAAACAGAACGGCAAAGCACCATCAGGAAGCTACTCCAAGTAACGGTAATTACGAGAAACGAGACTGATCATTTGACGAACCAAGATGGGGTAGATCATTAGATTACCTCATGGTGGCCCCTAGCAGCAGCATAATGGAGAGGGGAGTTGTGAACGCCGAGAGTGGAGTACCGGACGAGGCGCGGATTGCATTCCAACAAAGCCTTAGCTTCCGAGAGGTCACCATCTCTTGCAGCCGAAACTAGGCGTTCTCCATACTCCGAGCACCGGAAGGGGTTGCTCACAGGGTTTAGGAGTCTCATTGGCACTTCCCAAAATGCCTCAAATTTTTCAGAGGGAAGCACGACATAAAACAGAGCTATTTAGGATCTCCAAAACATCGGACAACCAGAAACCCATCATTCATACAAAAAAAAAAAAAAATGTTCGGTTCGGGCCGCCTAGTGGCCACAGCGCTACAGCCAAAAACTTGGTAGTTGCGTTTGCCTGTGTGGCTTTCTTAAAGCGGAGGGCGAGGGTGTTTTTGGGATAACGGTGACTTTTTAACTGTAATTTGACTTGACTTGAATTACAAACAATTCCTTGGATTATTTTCTATTTATCACATGTCAACCTTCTGGCCAAAAACCATACTCAGATCAGACATACTGTGGTCCCGGCAATTAGCTGTTTTTAAGGCCCTTTCGGCCAATCATTTTGTAAGGGGACATGTACTTGATATATATATATATATATATATATATATATATATATATATATATATATATATATATAGTCTTTATATTATTTTACTCCATTTGCTTATTGTTTTAAGTACACTACAAGCCTAGATGCGATGTGCGCTCATACTCCATATAAATTCTTTCTATATCTATTGCAATCTAGGTGTGATAGCAATTTTCTTTTTTTTACTATGTTTTTTTTTTGGGTCGGATTTTTACTATGTTTCACAATGATCATTTTATTTGTGAAGAAAGCATAGAGGCAGTGATTAACGAAGGGAGAAGAATAATCACCTCCTCTAATTCTGGAAAAGAAGCTGCAGGCCACGGGGAAGTGTCAAATCCAGAGTTTCTACAATGGAGAAGGTCATATTGCCTTCTGTGAAAATGGATTTATGGCGAGCTTTCTGAAGAAAATTCTTGCTCAAGTAGTAAAATTAAAGACATCTGTCGAGGTGTGGTTAGCAGTAACAAATATATTTTTAATCCAAAAATGTTATAGAGATATATATATATATTTTTAATCTATTCTTGAGTATATTGGTACTTTTCAAGGATATTTTAATGAGCCATCTGCTATCGATTGTGCCCTTGAGAAGAAAAGGAATGGTCTCTCTCTCTCTTTTAATGGTTTAGGTGATCGATATGATTCATTTACTATCTACATGTCGAAGCATCCGGTACCAATCTATTATCTAATATGATTTTGCAATTGTAAAGTTTTGAGATTCAGCTCACAAATAAAAGTTCCCTTGCAATTCAACAAGGGACGCCTTTTGTTGGTCTGAGAAGTAATTTTAAGAGTAGCAAGAAGGGGAAACCGATTCCATCGTCCTAACAACAAATCATTTCTCTTCTCAAGAAGGGCGTTTCCTCACAAAACAAATCCAGCATTCTAGCAACAACCATTTCTTGTGCTTGTTTTATGCATTTGCAGGGTCAAAAGCGACAATTCACTCAAAGCAAGATTGAGTGGCTTGTGAAAGATACGGATAAAGTCATTTCATGTCAAATTTTAATAAGCAGGGACAATTAGATTGCTTTATTTGGTTTAATTAGTCTTTCCGAAAATTGCTCATCTAGAATATTTCAATTTTTAATTTTGAATTTAATATTATGCTTCTTACATTTTCTATTTTATAACTTTTATATATTTTTTTAAGTTTATATGTATTTTTATTTTTAATTTTTTTTATTCTTCCTCGGCCGATGACAAGCAAGGACGAACTCGACCAAGGCAGGTAGGCGAGGCTTGGCCTCGAGCTTGCTGATCTGGCGAGGATGAGCTCGTCCAATGTCCACTCGGCTCCGCTAGCCAAAATTAATAAAAGAAAAAAAATAAAAAATAATATACCATAAAATTGAAAAAGAACTTCTTTAAAAATTGTTTAAAAACTTTTTTTTTTTGCTCAGATAAAAATATTTTTGGTCACATATCACAAACCAATTTCTTGGAAAATAGTTTTTCAAAAAGTAATTTATCTTTATTATGGAGTTTTAATTCAGCCAAAGGCACTCTAAAAAAAGGAAAGAAAAAAAAAAACAATGGTGAAGATGAAAATTTGATGGATGGAAGAGAAAATGGATATAGGGTTAATTTTGCCTTAGATCATTCCTAAGAAAGAAAGGGGAAAAAAAAGAATTAAAACGAATGCCATTCTTTTGCTTACCTCAGTTAACCAAAAGTCAAAGGGAGCAAAACTCAAGAAACCCGTGAAGCATCTCATCCGTGCATGAAGCATTTGAAAATGGCTCGGACAATGACAAGAGATATTAAGCAACGCAAGTTGAAGTTCCCGAGGAAGAAGGTCTCATGTTGAACGAGATTTTTGGATCTCGACAGCGATTAGGAAAAGACTTTTGGAGAGACGCTTCTATTCTTACCGCTCGCCTACTTTTTATATGCAACAAAAGCCCCCACACACAGAGACTTCCCAATCTCGCGACCTAGAGCTTCGTCCTTGTCCGGTTCGGGACATGATCCGCTCACTGCATCACTACTAACCTGAGCTGCCTAGCAAAGTGCGACATGCCAAAAGGGGGGGGGAGGGGGGAAAATAAAAAATCACTCCATATGGAAAAAATATGTGCAAAGCTAAGTTATTGATACTTCGTTGATCTTCTTGTCATCACCTGAGGAAACCAGTTTTTCTAGGTTTCTCTAAATAGGTGAATACCAACTTTTGAGCGAAAAGACACCTGAATTTGCAATTTGTTCAAGCCCCTTGATATGTATGTATCATCACTAGATCATTAGAATAGGAGTGTCGCAACCATATCATATAAGGTTGATCGAAAAAGGGTTCAAGATTTGTGCCTCGAGTTGCATTTTGTCCGGATCCTCCGGCCAAGCATCATTTTCGGTTGCTCAGAAAGTTGAAAAAAGGGGTGGAAAAAGGAAAAAAAAAAAGAGAGTGTCACAACCAATTCGTGACTATGATTCTTTCTGCCTTCATTTGTGAGTTTTGAGTAGATCGAGCATGGAAATTTGCAGAAGAATAAGCAAGGAAAAATTTGGACTAGAGCCTCGAGAGATTTTCTCATGCAATGTGTACTTTTTCAATCTCTCTTCTTCTTCTTATTCTTTCAACCCTGAGGGCATGAATGAATGCAAATTTGACCAGTTTTAACAATAATGAACATGACTGATAGGATCCCTGACCTGAGCTAATGCCATTTATTTTCTGCAGTGCCATTCATCCTAATTTATAATTTTTGCTGCGCAATGAGTAATCTACTGTGACCTCCTCTTCAAGTAGGCGAAGCTGCCCTTTCTAGCTCTGTCACGTTAATCTCTACCCTTCGTTACTCACTCGCCCTTAAACGCTCTCTCTCTCTCTCTCGCTCGCTCGCTCGGTCCCCTCCCAACTTGCAGTTGCATATATCACAACCAGTATGTCTATTAATACCCTGCAAAAATTGATGGTTGCACTACACAGAAACAGAGGTTTTGGAAATTAGAGCAAGTTTCGGTGTTCTTTTCTCGCACTCGATCTGCTTGGATACTGTTTGCATGAAGCGAAAATGGAGAACAGCCTTCTGCCTCTGTCACCCCCGCCGGTTGTTCACTCGGATGTCTTTGCTCTGATCAACAAGGTAAGCCCGACCACACTGCTCATCATCATCATCCTGTCCATCATCTTCTTTGTCTCTGGTCTGCTTCACCTCCTCATAAGAATCCTCCTGAGACCTCCCTACAGAGAAGTTGAGGACGCGGAGAGCGTGACCCCATTTCAAGGTCAGTTGCAGCAGCTCTTCCACCTCCATGACTGTGGGCTAGACCAGTCCGTCATAGACAACCTCCCTGTGTTCCACTACAAGGCCATCATAGGGCTAAAGGTCGACCCTTTTGACTGTGCAGTGTGTCTCTGCGAGTTTGGGCCTGAGGACAAGCTCAGGCTCTTGCCCAAGTGCAGCCATGCCTTCCATATGGAGTGCATAGACACTTGGCTCTTGTCTCACTCCACCTGCCCTCTGTGTAGAGATAGCCTGTGGCCTGATTATGATTTCACTCCGAACAATGCTTGCTCTCAGCCCTTTTTGCTTGTTCTTGAGTCTGGAAGTGAGAGCTCGAGAGAGATCGTCGCTGCTGATAGAAGCTGTGACTTAGCCAGGACCAGTTTGGCATTGAGATCAGATTCCCATTTTAGTTTTGATGGAGAGACGAAATTCGGGTCGTCCCTTGTCGATTTATTGTGCAAGTCCCGCGAATTCAGTGCGAGAGATGCGACGACGCAGACCGAAGTGGTAGATGCAGGGGAGAGGGTGGTGTCCATTAGGCTAGGGAAGTTTAGGAATGTGGAGGGTGGTGAATCTAGCAGTACTAGTGCTACTAATAACACTCTGGGTTCAAGAAGATGCTTCTCTATGGGGTCTTATGAGTATGTGACAGATGAATCTTCCACGTTGCTAGTAGCAGTCAGGACCCCATCGAAGAAGCAGCCGAGCAGGAAACCCGCATTACCACTGAGGCCTGGTCACCGCTTGGCAATGTCGGTGTGCAGTTGTGAATCTAGGAGACACTTGGATGGCTTCGACGCGACGAAAAGTGGTGAATTTGGCGGTAGCAGGAGGGATACTAGTATTGGGAGGAGCAAGAGAGAGAACTTTTCGATATCGAGAATCTGGGCGAGGGGAAAGAAGGAGAAGCCGAACTCATGGGGAGAGACATCGGCCCAGCCAGCTTCTCTCCAAATTCCAAATAACCGGGCCATCATGAGCGGAGAGGCAAAAGGCAAGCCGAATGGAGACAATTGTAGTAGAGCTTCGACGGAACTCGAGCTTGGTTGCTCGGAGAATTTAGGGAGCGAGTTCGGTTTTGATCAGGATAGTAAGAGCATAAGTCTGGATTCTCAAGCAAATCTGCCTTCTTTCACCAGGAGGACTCTGCTTTGGCTTGTTGGGCTCGGAGCGCCACAGAGCAACGTTGTGCACGCATCTTCCTCACCCCAAGTCTAGTCCTTTCTTCGAATTATAGAAACAAGATCAGTTTCTCAGTGAAGTTTAACTCTTTTTTATTGGCAAGGTGGAAAGCTCAGGCCGCTGCGTTGAGATTATTCAGGGTTTCTGGAAACTTTAATCTGGCCCACGGCCACAGTGTCATTTCTTGCCATGCTCATGTAATGAATGTACCATATTGTTCAAGAAAATTGCAAAATCTTTGAGACACCGTGTTCATCGAGCCTTAGTCAAGTAGATTCTGAAGTTTCGATCTTCTCCTCTCCCGTCGAGCAACTAGTTTATGGTCTCTGTGTTGATCAACATTAGCGGCTCGATTTACGTGAAAGATGGTAATAAGGCAGGAAATGTTATTTGCCGTGATTTGAATGTGGAAAAGTCCTTGGCACTTAAATGAGGAAAACAGCACAAAATTATTCACCTACTTAATGTATTGAGGGTAGATTGTTTCATTGCTAGGCCATGGAGTTAATGATCAATTGCCTGCAACTTTTTTTCTCTATCGTTTTGAGCAAGAGACATGATTATGAGCTGTTGGAGATGCGGCAATTAATGGGGTCATACTGACTCCGATTTGAATTTAGGTTGCTGGGCGGAGCTGCCGGACATTAATGGCGGATGCTACTCATTTCACCCACTAAGTGTGCGAGAGTAATATCATATGTGGCTGTTCTTCATGTCATGTGATCGCTTGTGATGAGAAATGTACTTCACTGCCCTTTCGCTTTCCTGCATTTATTATCTTGAAGTTGACTTCTTGTTATTCAAAAAACCATTCCAAAACGCAGTGTTAATATAATACGTACGTATTTTCATTCAAACCAGATCGGAGATTAAGCATCCCGTTATTTAAGTATTCTGCGAACCCGGCAAAAGCCAAACAGTAAAAGCAGACATTATTCTCGTGATTGTCCCCGAACTCCGTGTCTTTCCTAGGAATAGTCCACCCAGACTTTGCCGGCCTTGAGGTTGGCGATCCTCTCGAAGGCGTCGCGGGAGAGGTTGATGACCCCGTAGCACGGTTGCCGGCAGTAGTCCACGACTTTGACCTTGATGACGCCGCCCTTGCAAGGTTGCGAAAATTCGTTGGCAGCTCCGGTGCACCTGACCGTCAGGATCCGCCCGCAGGCCCTCCCGTTGTCCCACAATTCGTCCCTCACTCCAGCGATCATCACTCCGCTGTTCTGCATATTGAACCCCACACAAGCCGCGGCTGCCAAAGAGAACAGAAGGGAAAGAAGGACGCGACGTTTGAGAAGCTATATCACCTATTTTTCCAACGTAATTGGAAGAAATGCAATTCTCAGAGAACCCTTTTCACAAGAAAATTAGACGGAAACATTTGCATCCAAACAGACGCACACCGACCTTAATAATCTCTAGTTAAGTCAGGTGAAATTACAAGACACTCACGATAGTATTGGGGATTGTAATAAACCGCAAGACCCGGCGCTGCAGATGCAGCAGAAAACAGGGACAAAGCCACGGCCAACATCACCAACACTTGCAATTTCACCGCCATTGTTGTCACCTTGCCATGCCTAGGGGCATCTTCAATCCCGAATGTCTCTATATATACACGGAGGATTTGATCCACCGTGAAGATTGGGTCGAGTCCCTGTGTTTAGTCATGGTCCTTCAGTCTTCAGTGGAAAGACATGGAAGTCAGTGAGCGAATCTTCTTTGCTTGTTTTCACTTTTGTACTAAAGTTAAATGGCCACGTTGTTAGAAACGAGTCTCTCTTCCGTGCCGTCTACTCAGGGACTAGGTCGGGTCGGGCCCTTAAACACGACGGGTCGTGACAACAAGCATTCGTGACGACAAGCGTGGGTCGTCGAATCAAGTGAAAGAAATGTCGGCCGTTGGCTAGTGAGTAACTGAGATGGCCCTGTTGAGAAATTCTAGTGGATTTTAAAGGAAGCAAAACAGCTACATTAGCTTGAAAAGGACCTTGTGAATTATCTTTGAGAACACTTCATGAATATATGATGCCTTATATATTTAATCTGCTAAGTTTTTATATTTTGAAAGAAGCAGATTTCGTGGACAAAAGCAGATTCTCTTATATCTTATTCATGGCAAGATATATTATGAATCTTTGTGTTATCCTCAAAAGTTTTTGTAAGCTTAATCTTAGTGATTTTATGGTAAATATGTCATTATCACTTAATGATCTGGTTGATATTTCTTTCCTAAGTTATTTTAATTGACTAGCAATCTAAAAGATAATTTTACAAAGAACTTGATTGATTGGCAATCAGTATTTCCTTTCTTAGAAGCTTGATTTGTGGATTTAAGGATTTGATTGTATGGGCAAACGAATTCTTTCAAATCTCTAGTCTTTCAACCTCAACGGCTACGCGATATTTTTTTATTAATATGTTAACAGCTAGTTTGAAAATTGATCCTCGATGTGGTTTTATCTACCGGCAAGCCTATGCCTGAGAGGTGTTGTACATAGTTTAAAAGTGTGCAGAGTGAGGTATCTTTGAGCACAAGCAGCACTGGTAATTCTGATTATGGGTCAAAGGATCTCGAATTGTGCTCAAAATTAGTTGGTTGAAGTGAAACGTCAGTCTGATTCAAAGTCACCGCTTTACCGTGAGTTACAATGGATTTTAGCGTTTCGTAATTGTTTAGACCAATTTTTAGGTAGTTTTTTATTTTAAGCAATTTTTACAATTTAGATATTTTGCAATCTTTTATTCGAATTCTAATTTGATTTGATTTCAATATTTCGTTTTAAGTTATCTTTTTGTTATCTTTAAGAAATCTGGACGTTCTCTCTTTGTAATCTTCATACTTCTATCAATTGAATGCAGTTTATTCTGAGGAATTGATTTCCTATTATTGTTACCATGTGTCATCAACTCTATTCGCTTTTGCCACAACATGCTGCAGAAGTTCCGAAACTTCAAGCAGCTCTTTGAGCTGGATCTAAGGCGACAAAAGAACATTGGATTTGGAAATCTGCATTGGTCCATGGAGTTGTCCATCTGCACCGGGGGCAAATCGAATAGAGTCCCGATATGGGGTTGTGGTTGACTTAGGAATTTCAATTTGGGAATTTAAGGTTTTCTATTTGGGGCAAAACACGTAAATGACATCTTTTTGGGCTAATATACTGAGCCACGTCGGATTTTCGATGACTTGAATTGGAGTTGTCACTTAAGTAGTAATTTTTAAAAAAGGACACTTAAGTAATCTAAAAAAAAAATCAACAATAAAGTGAGCAGGGTACGTAACTTTTGACATTTCTACTTCTATTATTCTTCTCTTTTCTTGTCATTCTCATGTGACATATCATAATCATATTGTTCAAGGAAATTGCAACATCATTGAGACATACCGTGTTGATCGAGCCTTAATTAGTCAAGCAGATTCAGATTTTGAAGGCTTGACCTTGCCCCCTTCTTCCCTGTTGAATGACTAATTACGGTGTTGGCATGGATCACATTGGGCTGCCCGACTCACGTGAAAGATGGTAATCGGACAGGAGGAAATGTTTTTTTGGGGATTTGACTGCGGAGAAAGCCTAGGCACCTAAATCAGGAAAACATAAGAAAATTATTCACCTACTCGTTGCATGAGGGTTAGATTATTTCATTGATAGGCCATGGAGTTAATGACCAAATTGTCTGCAACTTTTTGAAGAGGCGTGATTATGAGCTGTGGGAGATGCGTCATTTAATGTTGTCATACCGACTGAGCCACTGGACATTAATGGCCGATGCTTAATCGTTTCACCTGTAAGTGTCCGACGAGTGTGTGTTGATCGCTTGTCGCTGCCCTTTTAGCTTTCCTGCATTTAATATCTTGATACTGACTTCTTGATAGTCAAAAACCGCTTCGAAAGGTTGAATCGTCGGCCGTCGGATGGTGGTGAGCAGATGAGATGACCCCGCAATCGCATGATATTTTCTTGCGAAGCAGGATTGAACCGTATGAACACTTCCTCCCGAATCAGGAATATTTTATCGTCAAGATCATAAACGTTGGAAATATTCTTTCGTTTGTCGGAGCCAAGGAAATATCGCGCAGGTTTCATTCAGTCAAAGGTGCTGTTCTATCCATGTGAATATATGTGTGAATCGATTATATTCTCCAGCTTTGAATTTGGTTACAGTACGTAAATTTAGTGGAAACTTCCGTGTAAGGTGAAATGTAAGATCGTATCAACGATACAGTCGTTGAGTGATGAGACAGTACTCGCCATCTGTAAACTATTGGATCGCCCATGTTGGGAAATATGGCGTACGAATGAGAACAAAATGAATTTTAGACTACTCTCTTTAATAAATTATTTACCTCGTGACTTATCGGCAAAAATATTCTGAGATATAATAGAGTCTCAACGAGAATATTATATAGCAATTTTAATATTTCTTTATGAAATCTCCGGGGAAACAATCGAAAATAAATGTTGTACTTTTCTTATTTGGAAGAAACGAAAATTAAAAATAGAAAGAAAAAAATGAATAATAAACATAAACGCTTAATATATATCAAAGAAATGCTCTTCCGAACAAAACACAATTTTGCTTGTCTTAAAATAATTGTAATTTGGACACAACCATTCGTGTCCAAAAGTCTAAACCTCACGACTACAGACATTTTTCATATTTGAAAATTGCCATGTCTAAAAAGCTGCAAACATTGGACATAATTAACTAACTAAAATTTGAAATTAAAATTAATAAAAATAACTGCTGCTCCTCTGTGAACAATGTAATATTTTTCTTTAGGACTCAACAGATAATTTATCATTGTAATTTTGAAAAGAATAATAATAATAATCATAATCATTTCGTAGTGTCAATTTTTTGTCGGAGAACATACAAGCGTGCAAAAAGTGCGCATAATAATTTAGCACCCACACGAGAGTATAGACTATATAGTGGGGTCTAGCCTGGTTTCGAATTTTTATCTAATTATATTATTTTTTATTGATATTTCAATAGTGGAATTTCTTTATTTTTGTATTTTCGGTTGCTCATTTCTTTATTTGAAAGAGTATGATTGGCTTCTAATTAATGGAGCGTTTTACACTTTTTCTTCCATCTTATGTGGCACTTTTTGTTTATTTCACAAACAAACTTCAACAACATCAAAGTCGAAATTCATTCTTCATTAATATCCACTCGCTTGTATAGCTAGTATTATTTCAGGTCTCTAGCATTATAGCTTTGCTCCAAGTTCAAATGAGAAAGTCGGAGAACGAAAAATAAACATAAAAACAAGGAAAATTTGAGGAAATATTGCATAAAACACTAGAAATACCTACAATTTTATTTCTCAATTTATTACTTTCATTCAATCACCCAAAAAAAAAAAAAAACTTCGACAACGGGAATCCGGATCGTCTAACCTTTACTCATAAGGTTAGGCGCCTACTCTTAGGATCCGAACCGTACTTCATAACACGGACGGCCCAGATCTCTTGTTATTATGAAGTAATTTTTTGAATTGTTTATATATATTTTTGTTAGTAATAATCTGGGTTATACATTCATAACAAGAATGACCCGAATTTGAAGGGTAGGATCTAACCTTATGAGGAAATATTAGGCGATCCATTTCTCGACAACGGTCCACTTCTACGCCCACGATGTTCAAGTCGTTTTTTTTTTTTTTTTGCAACCAAGAATCACACATGACAACGAATTTTTCAGTGGGGCATCGCCAAGGTTTCTTCGAGTGTCGGCTTTTGTAGTTAAACCAACTCATGGTGAATTTCATTTGGATCTCCAGTACACCAAAAAAAAATAGATTGATATGAAAAAGAAAAAAAAATCGAAAGGAACAAGAAAACGCCTCATGTAAAATAAAGTGACCCAGGTCACGCCTCTCAAATGGGTAGATAGGATTGGGTCAAAAATGGTCTCAAGCCAACCCAACCCATACATGTTCATATCCATAACCAACCTATGCCTGACTAGTTCCATATTCCTTAAACATTTCCACATTTAATCCAATCTAAGGAAAATTTATACCCAAATTGAGGTTAGAATGTGAAGCGAGTGAGCGCGAATTGAGTGATGACGAGAGAGGATGAAAAGAGAGTTATAGAAACAGGTTGGGTTTAAGTAAGTTGTAAACTTATTTATGACCTGCATTGACAGATATGACCCATATTGACAAATCAAACGTTAGTATGTACATAATTTTAGGCATGACCTTAAGACGCTAGCGTGTTATGCGACGATGACCGATGTTTATGGCATCACCAACACCTACTCAATCGAGCTCTCTCCGCATGTGTTTCACATTTGATGTCCTTTTTAATACCAACATTTTCACATTTGATGCCCCATAACCGGCCACTTTTTCGAAATGTTATGCCATGCATGCGCTCAAAAAGATGATCTTCATTTTAAGCTAAAGGAAATGAAAAAATTACAAGTTGAAGTGACCGTATTTGCAGAAATTAAGTTAAAGCTGTGGATAATCCCCTTACTAATGGTTCTGACGAAGTCTTGGGCCCAAGCTCAGCGAAATGGAGGCCCACAACGACCAACCACGAAAGAAGAATCCTTGCCCTTCATTTTGTGATATGAGCAAAAGGATAATTTATCATACAAACAGACTGAAGTTTAAGACAGGTTCGTCAGCAATATTTTAAAATTTTAAAAAAAAATTTGTGTGCAGAAAAAACCACCAAAAACCTCAAAATTATGTTCGTTTGCTCTGATTTTTTTCTTTTGCAATGCTGAAAATTTCAAACTATATTCACTATAACACATTTAATTTTTTTTTTCCTGTGACATCAAAAACCCCTGAATTTGTAGTCGCGATTACATTCACCCTTTACCAAGGTTCTATGGAATGATTCTTCAACCAAAGCGATATCCTTTTTATTTCGTTTAAGCCACATGGGCGCCGTGACAACATCGTTTGACTTCCGTCGGCCATGTAGGCAGATGTTTAACTGCGCTCATTGATGGAATCTCGATGGAGGGTAAACGTGTCGCATGATACTATATAAAGTTTAGGATAAATACGTGACATTCGAAAAAACTTAAAGTACTTCATAACATATTTCATTGTTATTTTATGTTAGTAAAGTAGGTGGGCGATGGAAGATGAAGACAAGCCAAAGGCACGAACCTGAGCAAATGGGGCAGGAGCTGGATGAAGTCAAAGACGGTGTGCTTGGCCCCTCGTTTTATCTCTTGACTAGACGGACATCTTCCGACTTCCCACTGGGTTAAAGCGAATTGATGACAGGGGAACTTAATCATATGATTCAACACTAAGCTTCGCGAAACCATAGCTTAGTTGTCCTGTTTTTATTTGATTAGACATCCGCACATCGCTTTGGTTGGGGGGGGGGGGGGATCAAACGGTGATAAGAAGGCATATTTAAACATAAAAAAAGCTGGTTATAGATCACCAAACTTATGGTCTAATAGTGTGGCAATGATTGGGGCCATCGTGTAGCGTCCGACGTTCCAAAAGGAAGTTCCGTTTCCACCGTTCATTTTACATGACCTATCTCCAACATGGTATTTGTTTTTCGTACCGGACTGTCTGAATCTATTATGGAAGAAATTTCGTATTCTCAGAAGACAGCACGTGTTTCGACAGTACGAAACAAGTTGCATGAGAGCCACTTTATCTCGAGAGAGCTTGAGATTCTACATAATTGCTACAAATATCAAGCCAAGCCAAGTGCTTATTTAGAATCCGCGCGTTGTTTTTTTTTGCTTGTGAGTATTCGATCGATAAATACTTTTGATAACGAAAAAGATGATGAAAAACTACCACCCGCCTAATTATTTTAGGCGATGATTGTCCATTGGGCAAGAGTGGCCAATGAGGGCTTCGCAGCCTTAGCCCAATGGCTGACAAGGGTTGGTCAGTCCTTGCTTATGATCGATAAGGATTGTCTAGCCATCTTCACTAGGTTTGGTGAAAAAAAAAAGAGTAAAAGAAAGAAAAAAAATCGTAAAATTATGAAAGTTTATTCATGCCAGCGTCGATTATATCATGTGGTATATCCGGTGTCCGCATCATTGATTTTTAGCTAAAATTCGAACAAAAAAAAAAGACTCGGTTAGCTAAGTGTAAAAAGATTTAACACTCAATTAATATAAATTCCTACCAAAAAAATTAATATAAATTCTTTTTGAAAGTATAGTGTAATTCCATAAGAATTGGAATTTCTCATCGCGTCGAAAGCAAAAAAAAAGCAGTATGTAATGAAAAGCCGTAAACACGTTCTATCAAAAAAAAAAAAAAGGGCCGTAAATACATCCTCATCTAAACCGACACACCTGCAGTCCTCCACCCATGATATCAATCCCATGATGTCTTTTGCGTCAGTCCCATAAATTTATTTTTCTCTCCTCCTCCTCTCCCATCTTCGCCGAAATATCTCTCTCTCCATCAAAACTGCGATACCTCTCTCTCTTTCTACCCTGCCTCTCCAATCTCCATCGTCTGGGCTTCCTCACATGCCTCCCCATCATGACACCCTCCACGACGGCCGACCGGTCTCCGGCCACCAGAACGACGGCGTTTCGCCGCCGCCGCCGCCGAAGCAGAACCCGAAGCTACTCTCCCTCCTCCTGAAGGCCATAATAATGACCCTCATAACCACCCTCTTCTTCCTCTTCCTCGGTCTGGCCGCCATAATCCTCCTCCACCTCTGCCTCGCTGGTGGCCTTCTCCACCGCCGCCGCCAGATCGACCTCCCGCCTCCCCTCAGCGGGGCGTTGCCCCCGCGCGACCTCAAGAGGCTCCCCAAATTCAGGTACCCGAAGAGGGGGGCTCAGGGACAGGGCCAACACAATCAAGGGTTTACCGATTGCGCGGTCTGTTTGGAGGAGTTCGGTCAAGGCCAGTGGTGCAGGAAACTGGTCGGTTGCGGCCACGTATTTCATAAGAGCTGCGTGGACACTTGGCTCGTCAAGGTTGCTGCTTGCCCAGTTTGCCGGTCGCAGGTCCGAGCACAGGTGGGGTCTACGAGGCCTGGGATCGACGGACGAGATTTCAAGCAGCTTTGGGCTTTCGGTACAGAGACGCCCATTTGAGGGTTTCGGTGGATGGGACTTGTGGAAGTCCTTGAAAAGTGGTTAGATTGTGGCCATGCGTTGAAAAATTCGATCTTTTCTTTTGGGCAATGAAATATGATGTCCTGGATCATCAACTGCAGCAATTTTGTTCTTTCCTACTTTGGTTCCTCAAGTTGTTCTGGGATCAGTTTGGTTATGTTTGGTTAGCTAGAAATGAGATGTCCCAGCGCAGTTGAAGTTTTGGTTGTGAATAAAATGCTGTCTTAGTTGAATGTTCTTTTTTTTTTTCCCTTATTATTAGGCGTGGAGCTTAGCTTTTCATGCTTTTGTAGATTTTCTTCATATTTCTTGGTTCATAATCTTGTACAGTGCTTGTTTTGGTTTTGTTGCACGTAGATGCAGCTGAACTAGGAAGTTTCCTAGGATGAATGATGTGCCTCGGAATAATTGGAATTGAAGCGACATTTGCAAAGGATCCGTGAGGCGATGCTAAGTGACTAGCTTTATGCCAAAGTTGTATTCTAGTATGTGAACAGTGCAAGTAGAACGTTCCTCATCTTTGGGATTTCAGTAGCCAAGGATCGAATCTATTCTGTGGATTGTTGATCGGAGTTAAACTTGATATGCTACATCGGCATGAACTTCCTACAATTGTCTTCTGCTTGAGGATTAAGACGCATAAGAATATAATTCACATTGGACTAGGTGGGATCCACGTTGATTTTCTGAATTCATTACGGCCCTAATAATGATTCAAGGGCTGTAATACAAGGCACCGACTCTGCCTTCTCAGAGGTGCCACTGGAGAGTGATTCATTCATGGCAATGGCAACTAGGTTGTATACCACTGGAGGTTTTGGTTAGGCGATTTATTTGATGGGCTGGTGATTGAATGTCTGGTGAGGTATGTACCTGTGTACCGGATTAGGGATAAGAGTGGAGTCCTTCTGATGATTTACACTGTTAATCTGTTGGGACTGTTTATCTGTCATTGATTAAGAGCTCGCAACTTTAATGTGGAATGTGGTTGGTAGATTTTGGGATTCTTGAAATATAGTGACAATTACTCGTGGCTGAACAATGAAAGTCGTCCGCCAACTACAGCTTCAGGAAATGTTTTATTTGTCTTTTCTACTGACCAAGGCCTTGTGCAGTCATTGTGTTGTGCAATATTGTGTTGCGCAACATCGTTCTATCTATGGCCCTCCAAAGAGCAATGACGTAGAGTTGGATTGCTGTCTTGAATTACATTGCTCACAGTTCACGTTCAATATATGATCTGCTGGATTACCTCTTATAAGTTGTGCATCTGCTTTGGAAGAAAAAAGGTGTTGGAAGTGTCCTCAAGCAGTTACGACATTTTCAAAACTTGTTTGTTTAAGTTTAATTTGAGGATGATACAGTTAAAGTTAGTGGCAGAATGCCTAATTATACTTGAGATATATTGTGTGTAGAGTTTTTTACTTTATTGCAAAAACATTGGCTTGGATCTGGTATGTTGTGAAGGTATCTGCACCTTTTTGAGGTTGTACTCTGTATATATGCTGATGCTCTTGATTACTTGTAACGTAAGGGATATGTAACTGCAGGAATCTTGAATATGCAGGCACCGTAGTCGTGGACATTCCGTCGCATGCTAAGTTTCTTGCCTGACCTGATATGCTTCTGCATCAATTTTGAAGGAACTCGTGAAGGGTTGCATGACTTTTGGCTTTTTTGGAAGCCTAGGATTCTTAATTCACTGGAAAGTGCTTGCTTCCCTTATTCGTGTCCCTGATCAGAACATAGTTTGCAGAGGGGGACTTAGGATCATGGTCATGCATGCTCACAATCTCAGAAATATGTTGCATGATAGCAGACACCAGTGTCTAGCATTTAACAACGTGTCTAAGGTTGCGGAATGTCGCAAATCTTGTGATCATATTTTGTCGACATCAGGCGATTACAACTTCATTACCTGGCTTAGACAGCCTGCGTCTGACCAATTGAGTACTCGTTGGGCGTTTGGTGGTGAATTGGCTCGAGTAAACAGGTTTGTGGGAAAGAGACTGATGAATGAGTTTTTCGTTTGCATTGGATTGTCATTACCTTGCATTTGAATCAGCAGCTAAGACAGTGCATGTGAGCAATGTGCCGACCAATTTCATGTACTGAGACATGAAATTCTGGGTCTCGTAGATGGAAAGAGGTATGCCGATGCTTAAAATTCTTACTGTTGTTATTGTTGGGAACCTTCGGCAGCAGGCTCGATACTGTTCATATATGATAAAGGGATAACTACATTAGAAGTCTTAAAATCTGTTGCGAAAGTACAATTGAGTTCCAAAGTTTTTAAAACATGCAATTAAGTCCTAAAATTTGTCAAAATGTGCAATTGACTCTCAAAATTTTCATAAAATTGCAATCAAAGATTAAAAACTTGTTAAATTGGTTAAATCGAGGAGGAAATTACCGAAAAAATCCTTAAATCTATTGTACAACGGTCAATTCAATTATAAACATTTTAATTGTGTCAATTTGGTCTTAATCATCTTTTACGATTTGTCAATTTAATCTTAAATCTTTAAATTGTATTAATTGAGTCCTAAACCTTTTGAAATTTTGTCATATTTAGTCTTAAATTTTTTGAAGTTTTTTCATTTTAATCCTAAACCTATTATTTAAGTAATTGGCCAGAAGTATTCAATTGACAATTCGCTAAAATTTTTAGGACTAGTTTGGTAAATCATTAAAAGGTTTAGGACTAAATTGACATAAGTAAAAAGTTTATGATTGAATTGGCCATCATACATTAAGTTTAAGATTTTTTGGATAATTTTTTCTTGAAATCAAGTTCTTATATTGATTGCACTTTTTAAAAGTTTTACGGGCACAAATTCTAGGACTCAATTGCACTTTTATTACAAGACTTAGGACTTGATTACAATTTTTTGAAAGTTTTAGAACTCATATTATAATTCCATGATAAGTTTTAGGGCTTGATTGCACCTTTTGAAAGACTTAGGACTCCATTGGACTTTCATGACAAGTTTTAAAACTCGATAACACTTTTTCTTTTAAAAAATTTTACGATTCAGTCGCACATTTACGTTAAGTTATAGAAATTCCAATCCACTTATTATCGGAGTCGAGACTCACTCGCCTCACAATCTCATGCGTGCATCTCAATAAATGAAAGCATAATGCTTATCTAAAGTCGGACCTTGAGCACTTGTGCACTATACTTCGAATATTTGGTCTCGGTGTCCGCGCGCTTCTTGAGGTAAAAATAAAAAGGTCGGGTAGCAAGACGGAAATTTGATTAGATGGAATCATATAGTAAAGGGATGTAATGGCTTGGCTTATATATCATAGGCTAGACCATATAAAAAAAAATCTTCATAATTGGTCTATACACACTATACCTACAAATTATATAGACTTGGAAGAAGTTGAGAATCAAGCTTGTTAATTTACAAGATGATTGAAAATTCCTCATTCATTCATTCACTCGTCTTCTATGCAACAAAGACAAAAAGCATCGTTTTTGCTTCATCGTGCTAATTGTCATAACCACGTAAAAAAAGACCTTTGAAAGTGTCAGCCCGGCCGGACAGCCTTATACTCTGTGTTTTATATCCGATTCTTAGATTTCTCTCCTCCACGAGGGGCAGGCTCTGTAATTTCACACAAACCCCAACACCCCCACCCCCACGCCCAACCCCAAAATCGACCCCTGATCGACGAGACCCTCACTCCGTCTTCGTCTTCGACTTGCGAGGAGATTAGACAAAAAGATGTCGGAGAGGGACGACGCCGTCAACCTCCGCCACAGGTGCCTCGCCCTCTTCTCTCCCGTCAAGACCCTCCTCGACTCCCTCACCGTCCTCCTCCGCAACAAGCGCCTCTTCCTCTCCCTCTTCGCCTCCGCCGCCCTCCCCCTCTCCCTCCTCCTCTTCTCCCTTGCCGTCTCCTCCCACCCCCTCCAGTCCCGCGTCCTCAGCCTCGAGTCCCTCGCCCGTCTCGCCCCCACCCGCTTCGAGGCCCGCCAGGTCCTCAAGGAGTCCCGCTCCCTCGCCCTCTCCCTCCTCCGCCTCCGCGTCTCCTACTTCCTCCCCTCCCTCGCCCTCTCTCTCGCTGCCGCCGTCTCCGCCGTCAGCTCCTCCCACTCCTCCCTCACCGGCAAGCGCCCCACCCTCCTCTCCTCCCTCTCCCCCTTCCGCGAGAAATTCCCCCGCGCCTTCGCCACCGCGATCTGCGTCTACGCCTCCATGTGGATCTACCTCAGCATACCCGCCGCGCTGGTCGCCCTCATCGATTCCCGGGGGGGCGCGAGGTTCCTGATCGTGGCCTCCGGGCTCGCGGCAGAGATCTACCTGGCGGCGGTCCTGGGGCTGGGGATGGTGGTGTCGGTGGTGGAGGAGAGGTTCGGGTGGGAGGCGATCCGGGCCGGGTGGGGCCTAATGGAGGAAGGGGGGAGGAGGTGGAGCGGGTGGGCCTTGTCGGGGTTCTTCGCGGCGTTGACCGGGTGGATCTGGCGGGCGGCGGAGGCAAAGATGGACGGGCAGGACTGGACGTCGGTGGAGGGGATGGTGAGGTGGACGGTGGGGATAAAATGGCGGGCGTGGCTGATCCCGGCGTACGGGGTTGTGGTGCTGTGGAGCTACGCGGCGGCCACGGTGTTGTACTGCGAGTGCAACAAGAGAAGGGTCGCCCTCGCCGGCATTAGCAGCAGCAGCAATAGCAATAGCAATAGCAATAGCAATCGGGGAGGAGATGGCGAGATGATCCCGCTCGCAATCTCACATCACCCCAACCTGTAATGTTTATGTAATGTAATTTGAGGCATTCTTTTTTTTTTCCTTATACAAATTCGATCTTAGGATTTCATTTATCCTGGATCTGTCGAATTATGGAAAATCGCAGATTTGTAGGTATGAATTCCTGCGAAATCCGTGCAATTATGGAGAATTTGCGCCACTAAATCACGACCATTTGATGATTGGCTTTGGTTTTTTTTTCAAAAAAAAGAGAGGCATTTAATACGACCTAGAGGGAAAGAAGCATATATTATGTCATAATTTCTCATCAGGAAAACCAAGATCGTAGAGTAGACCCGCACGGGACCGTACGCGCTTAGACTGTACAAATGGGCGTAGGCAGGCAATGGACCAATTGTAGCAATTGGACTGGACCAAAAGCGTCCGGTCTTTGATATTAAAATTAGATTAGCTGTTGGGGGGATTAGGTCAAAATTTGACCCTTCGTCATGGGGCCAAGGCCAAGCCATCTTCTTGACGATGGAAGTGGTATAAATGTCTATCTTTGATGGTGCTAACTGCTAAAGTCGTCTTGTATCGTCACCCCTTGGTGGAAGCCGGCTGGGCTTTCCAAAGTCTTTCTCCTGACTCAAAACCTACCTGATGATACATATATATATATGTAGTCCTCGGCGTACTCGTACCACTGTTGAACTTTCCTCCGGCGAAGCCTAGTTCTGCTCTCTTGCCGGATTCCGGCATCGAGAGAAATGCACGTCTTGATCGAACTCCTGAGAATGTGATCCGACTTGATAAAATCCCAAGCTAACCTCCTCCAAGGTAATGGTAAGTGACATAAATGTCACCAAATGGGCAATTGTTGTATACTCTTAGGGATGATCGTGGTGACAATCTAGGGATCCACGTATATTTCATAGGAAAGAAGAAACTACTCTGGACATGCATCTCATCCCGATCCGTATTATCAAGTTAGGACCTGTCTCTGAGATTAATCGAACGGGAAAATGCACCAAAAAAAGTCATAAACCTATTTTTTTTTTTTGGGAAATGCACCAAACGTCCACATCAATCATAAACCTATTGTTTTGCATTAATTCAACTCTAAACATTTCGATTGGATCAATTTAGCCCCAAACATTTTTACATTAATAGCAATTCAGTCCATCCGGCTAATTTTGGCTGAAAATCGCTAATGTGGATGTCGAACTTCCTATGTGCCTTGGCTAGCTAGGACATGGACATTTCTTAATGATTTTTTAAAGGTAATAAAAATATTTTCTAGTAATTTTTTTTCTTCTTTTCACACTTTTTTGTTCTTTTACTTTGGTTGCGAGGGCAACTGACGAAGGTTGTTGTCAACCCCCGTTGGCCAAAATGAAAGAAACAAAAAAGAATGAAAAAAAAATAGAAAATAAAAATAAACAATCATTTAAAAATGTCTATGTCGGTGTCACTCGGCACCATGTAGGAGGATAGATGTCCATGTTAGCGATTTCTAATCGGACCAATGCAAAACGGTTTAGGGCTATATTGATCCAATCGAAAAGTTTATGACTAACCAATAGACATGCGATCTTACTGGTAAAGAAATTAAATGGTGAGAACTCTAGCATAAGAGGTGCGGGGTTTCACTCCCATGCTTTACAAAGAGGCATGCTAAAAGTTAGAGAAAGAAGGGTTAGAGATAGTACAAATAATAATAAAAACTCATGACGAAATTCGTAGCAATGCAATGAATTTAAGACTTTTTTATACTTTTTTTTAATAGAACCCCCTCGTCTTTCTTTATGTTTCGGTGATTTACATACTTGATGACTTTTCTTGGAGTGGCTATTAGCATTAATATGGCGTCATTAATGAAAGTATTTAATGGGATCACTTGTCAATTGCTTTAAAAAATTAAGCTATTAGAAGAAGACGTGATTTAATATTTATGTATTCCAACGCTCTCATTCACGCTTAATCTAGTCTTTTGCCTAGTACTAATTGTTAAATATGTCTCGAGTTTAAATCGTACGCGAATATATATTTTGGTTTAAATATTCAATATTTGATCAAAACAATTGTGGCATGTTTTGGACGATTTTTAATTGCAGATTTGATAGCTGCATTAGAAGACAAAAGATGTGACTCAAATATTATATATTATTTGGGTATATATTTGGTCCAAGAAATGAAACAAAAGAGTAAGGGTTTTTTTTCTTGTCTGCATCCTGCAATAGCCTCGAGGTATAAAGAGATCCAAAAAAAGAGAAGACTTTGCAGACTATCTTCTTTGATTGTTCCAAGACACAGCCGCACGAAAAGAAGAGGAGCAGTACGGTCAAGATTTACGCTTCGTTCGTGAGTTTATTTCAGTTTTATTTTATATTCAATTGAGAGTTGTCTGTTTATAAATATTTTGGGATTGGGTATAATTTAGGTGCGGGAAACACAAGCGTATTGAGCGATTGTAAACCCAATTCTCCGATATAGTAGATTGTTCTTGCCGGCTCTCCCCGTGGATGTAGGTACCGACATTCGGACCGAACCACGTTATATCTGGTGTTCTTTATTGTTCATCGTTATTATTTCTGGGTTTTTGCGTTGACGTATTTGCAAGATCCTGGTAGTTTTCGCGTTAGAATTACAACAATTGGTATCAAAGCCAGGTTAGATTTCTGGATTGTGATTTGGGGCTTTTGTTTGTCTTATTATTATATGGAAATTCTATTGTTGTTATGTCTGGGGTGAAAGCTGAAATTGAGAAATTTAACGGGAGGAACAATTTTGGGTTATGGAGCCTCAAGATGGAAGCGCTATTAACAACTCAAGGTTTGGCAGAAGCATTGGAGGGCAAGGCTAAGTTGCCCGAATCGATGAAAGATGCTGATAAAGATGTATTAATTAGGAAGGTTAGGAGTGTAATCCTGTTAAATTTATCGAATGAAGTGTTGATAGAGGTAGACGAAGAAAAGGATACCGCAGCATTGTGGGTAAAGTTTCAGTCGCTTTATGTAAAGAAGGGTTTGAACAATCGGTTGTACATGTTGAAGAAGATGTTTCAGTTCAAATATACTGAAGGTACGTCTATCAGAACCCACCTAGACGAATTTAATAAACTCATGATAGATCTGAAGAATGTCGGTAAGACTCTTGAAAATGAAGAGCAGGACATGATGTTGTTGGCTTCTTTACCAGAGTCATGGGAGCATTTTACTGATTCTCTATTGTAGGGGCGTACTACGATTACCTCAAAAAAGGTAAAGTCCGCCTTGTTTTCTAAAGAGTGGCAGCGAAAGTTGCGAGATGACAGTCTAGCGCAGGATGTAGCGCATGGACTAGTGATTCGGGGTAGAGAGCAACAACGGGGGTCTAGCAGCAGCAGAAGTAAAAGCAGGTCTAAATCACGTCATAGAAAATTCAAAAGACGCGTGAAGTGCTTTGAATGTCACGAGAAGGGGGACATCAGGAGAGATTGTCCTAAGCTGAGAAACAGAGGTGATAAGCAGAAGGCCACAGTCAGTGTGGCGAACATTGCTGAGGAGAGCACTAGTGATGCAAAGGCCATTTTGTGTGTGACTACAGGCTCGTCAGGAGACGAATGGGTGCTAGATTCGGGGTGTTCTTATCATATGACGCCTCATAGGAGTTGGTTTACTACTTATCAGACTGTAAATGGTGGTAGAGTTCTGTTCGGAAATAATGCAGCTTGCAAGGTTGTTGGGATAGGGACAGTTCGGATTCAGATGCATGATGGTGTAGTTCGCACATTGACAAACGTGAAGCATGTACCGGAGCTCAAGAAGAACCTTATTTCTCTAGGGACACTCGATAATATCGGGTGTAAGTACACCGCTGAAGGTGGAATACTGAAGATTTCTCGAGGTGCCATGATAGTGATGAAAGGGAAGAAAGTGAGTTCTCTCTATCATCTAATGGGAGAGACCGTGACAGGAGCCGCTGCAGTTTCATCAGGTGAGTCAGATTCTGATTTAACTCGTTTATGGCATATGCATTTAGGGCACATGAGTGAGGCAAGTATGACAATGTTGAGTGATAAGAGGTTGTTAAAGGGTCAGAAGACAAGTAAGTTAGACTTATGTGAGCATTGTATCTTTGGAAAGCAACGTAGGATTAAGTTTACTACAATTATTCATTCGACCAAGCAACCGGTTGAGTATATTCATTCAGATATCTGGGGCCCGTCTCCGGTTCTTTTGAAAGGAGGTGCCCGTTATATGCTCACATTTATCGACGATTATTCAAGGAAAGTATGGGTATACTTTCTAAAGCACAAATCTGATGTGTTTGATCGGTTCAAGAAATTTAAAGCATTGATTGAGAAGCAGTCAGATAAACAGATCATGTGCCTAAGAACCGATAATGACATGGAGTTTTGTGATAAAGATTTTATCGAGTTCTGCGAAAGAGAAGGTATTGTTAGACACCGCACAGTACCTAGGACACCACAGCAGAATGGTGTGGCAGAATGGAAGAATAGAACTTTACTTGAGCGGGCTCGGAGCATGTTATCGCATGTTGGAATAGGCAAGGAATTTTGGACCGAAGCAGTGAACATGGCATGTTACCTGATTAATCGATCTCCATCATCTGCTATTGAGTGGAAGACTCCAGAGGAAGTATGGTCGGGAAAAACTGTTGATTACTCCGTATTACGAGTATTCGGATGTCCTGTGTATGCTCATACTAGTGATAGTAAGCTTGAGCCGAGGTCAAAGAAGTGTATATTTCTAGGTTATGCACATGGGGTGAAAGGCTACCGGTTGTGGTGCATTAATCCCAGATCACCCGGTTTTATAATCAGCAGAGATGTAATTTTCGATGAGACTGCAATACTTCGACAGAGGAGTCCTGAGACACTACCAGCAGAGCAGACAGATCATGGTGTCAGTAGTGAGGTGGAGTTTCAGGTGGAGACTCCGGAGACCTCAGAGATAACAGATGTTAAGATTGCAAATGAGGCTGCAGTTCCTGAAGATGGTGATAGTCAACAACCAGTACAATCACAGCATACTCTAGTTGAGGGTAAACAATGGAGGCAAATAAAACCACTGGTACGTTGTGGTTATACAGATATTGCTTATACTTTGACTGTAGGTAACGAGATGGAGACAGATGAGCTTTCGTCTTATTTTGAGGCGAAGGCTAGTTCTGAGTCGTCGCAATGATTAGGGGCTATGAGTGAAGAGATGGAATCACTTCATCGAAATCAGACATGGGAGCTAGTTAAAGCACCCAAGAGTCAGAAGATTATTGGAAGCAAATGGGTCTATAAACGGAAAGAAGGCATTTCCGGTGTCGAGGCAGCGAGGTATAAGGCGAGACTTGTGGCGAAAGGGTTTACAGAGCGCAAAGGCATTGACTATAATGAAGTGTTTTCTTCTATGGTAAGGAATACTTCTATTCGTATTTTACTTGCCTTAGTTGCTGCACATGATCTCGAGTTGGAGCAGCTTGATGTAAAGACGGCTTTTCTTCATGTTGAGTTGGAGGAGCAGATTTACATGAGGCAGCCAGAGGGATTTGTTATTCCGGGTAAGGAAGATTATGTTTGCTTATTAAAGAAATTGTTGTATGGGCTGAAACATTCTCCTAGGCAGTGGTATAAGCGCTTTGATGCTTTCATGACTTGTCAGGACTATTCTAAGAGTCAGATGGATAGCTGTGTCTATTTTAGGAGACTGAATGATGGGTCTTTGATATATCTATTGTTATATGTTGATGATATGTTGATAGCAGTTAAGAATATGTCTGATATTAATGCGCTGAAAAGGCAGTTAAGTGCTGAGTTTGAGATGAAAGATTTAGGTGCTGCAAAGAAAATATTGGGAATGGATATTTTGCGTGACAGGAATGCAGGATTATTACGTCTGTCTCAAAAGAAATATATTGAGAAGATTGTAGCACGTTTTAATATGCAGTCAGCGAAGTTTGTGAGTACACCATTAGCGAAACACTTTAAACTTTCAGTTAAATTATCACCGCAGACTGAGGAGGAGGAGGAACATATGTCCCGTGTTCCATATTCTAGTGCAGTGGGTAGTATTATGTATGCTATGGATGCACTAGACCTGATATTTCACAAGCTGTCAGTGTAGTTAGTCGTTATATGAAGCGTCCTGATAAAACTCATTGGGAAGCTGTGAAATGGACCCTTAGATATTTGAAGGGGACAACAGACGTTAGTATAATGTACCGGAAGGACAATGATGAATGTGAAACCACTGATTTTGTGGATTCTGATCATGCAGGTGACTTGGATGAGTGCAGGTCTTTAGCAGGGTACTTGTTTACGCTTGTAGGTGGTGTAGTTAGTTGGAAGGCGTCCCTACAGGACCACATGGCCTTGTCGTCGACTGAGGCGGAGTACATGGTACTGACCTTTGTAGCAAAAGAGGCGATATGGTTACAGAGTTTGCTCTTTGACTTTGGGTTGGATCAGAAAAGTGTTCATATATACTGTGACAACCAAGATGCGATATTTCTGGCGTATAATCCGATTTATCACGAGCGGATGAAACATATCAATATTAGGTACCACTTCATCCAAGATATTTTAGCGAAAAATAAGGTTGTTGTGAGAAAGATAGCTACAGCAGAGAACCCATCAGACATGATGACTAAGTCTGTTACTTTGGCAAAACTCAAGTTTTGCTTGAGCACTATTGGCGTCTGTGGAGAGTGATCGACTTTCGGGGCGATGGGAGAGCAGTATGGATGATGAGCACTATGAGTTGACTTTCAAACATCGAGTCAAGGTGGAGAATTGTTAAATATGTCTCGAGTTTAAATCGTCCGCGAATATATATTTTGGTTTAAATATTCAATATTTGATCGAAACAATTGTGGCATGTTTTGGACGAATTTTAATTGCAGATTTGATATATGCATTAGAAGACAAAAGATGTGACTCAAATATTATATATTATTTGGGTAGATAATTGGTCCAAGAAAGGAAACAAAAGAGTAAGGGTTTTTTTTCTTGTCTGCATCCTGCAATAGCCTCGAGTTATATAGAGATCCTAAAAAGAGAAGACTTTGCAGACTCTCTTCTTTGCACGTTCCAAGACACAGCCGCATGAAAAAAAGAGGAGCAGTACGGTCAAGATTTACGCTTCGTTCGTAAGTTTATTTTATTTTATATTCAATTGAGAGTTGTCTGTTTATAAACACTTTGGGATTGTGTATAATTTAGGTGCGGGAAACACGAGCGTATTGAGCGATTGTAAATGAAATTCTCCGATATAGTGGATTGTTCTTGTTGGCTCTCCCCGTGGATGTAGCTACCGACATTTGAACCGAACCACGTTGTATCTGATATTCTTTATTGTTCATCGTTATTATTTCTGGGCTTTTGCGTTGACATATTTACAAGATCCTGGTAGTTTTCGCGTTAGAATTACAACACTAATTATGAATATATTTATTAGGGATGCAATAGGGACCTGAAAAGATTTGAACTCAGAAATTTCTGCTCTGATACCATTCGATTATACTTAATCACAGTTAACCCACTCAACTATTTTATATTGAAATCTTTGGGAAAATAACGAAACTGAAGAAATATTTCACACTAGTATCGACAATCATATATTTTAAAAAAAAAAATAGCTACCTCAAAGGGGTAAAAAGTCGTCGGCACAAAAGTTAAAGAGTCTCTTCTCTTCCACAGTCCACAGCAAACCTTTGGAATGGGACGCAGTCAAATCAGCATTAGCATTATTGGGTGGGCCGGGTGCAATGCACCCGACCCAATCAGTAGGGGGACATGTGTACCGACTCTTTCTTATCAGTCTCTGCTCTCTCTTTCTCAGTACTAGGAGGTCCCTCTCTTTTCCATCAGTCTATCCTCTCTCTCTCTCTCTCTCTCTCATCGCTAGGAGGTACACATAATGCACCCGGCCCACCCAAATTTTTTTCGCATTATCTTGACCCGGCGTACATGCACGACCGTCGACCACACAAAACACAAATAAATATCCACAGCTCTTGATCCTGTTTCTCCAACACAAAAACCTAAAGGATTCATCATCATCATCATCACCAATGGAACTCGCCATGCTTCTGGGTTTTGTCCAAACTCTGGTCGAAGCATACAAAATCTTCGTCAGAAATGGGAGGCTCATGATCTCTATCGCCGCCTCCACCGCCTTGCTCTACTCTCTTCTGCTCCTCACCAACATCTTCTCCCTCCGGCCGGCGATCGGCCACCTCATCGCCAACCAAAGCATGTTGCTCATCACCAGCCCCACCAGCACCGAGTACTCCTACCTCCTCATGTCCATCCAGAAGAACATAGGCTTGTTCTTCGGCCTCGAGTGGGTCTTCGTCTTGCTCTACTCTGTCTGCTCCATCCTCTTCTCGACCGTCACCATCTACGCTTCTGCCACCGCGCGTGGTGGCAACAATCCGTCCGCCGCGGACTTGGCTATCGCGGTGGCTCGGTCCTGGACAAGACCCTTCGTCACTTTCTTCTACATCACCCTCTTCGGCATTGGTTACCTGTTTCTTGTCCTAGCCCTTATGGTCCCTCTCGTTCTGCCTACGCCAAGTATTGCTACCGTCATCCTATGCATCTTGGCCACTTTGCTCTACGCTCATCTGGCCGTCGTTTGGACCCTTGGGCTCGTCGTGTCGGTGTTGGAAGAGGACAAGAGCGGACTCGAGGCGCTCGCAAAGGCGGGGCGGCTAGTGAAGGGAAGGGAAGTACATGGGTTCGCGTTGAGCCTCGTGATCGTGGCACTATCGATCCTAATGAGCCAGGTACCGAGGTTCGTCTCGGTTCGACAATCCAACGGGGCGTACGTAGTGATAGGATTGGTGATGCTGAACTCGCTGTGGTCGGTGAGGATGTTCGGATTGACAGCGTACACGGTTTTTTACTACGAGTGCAAGAAATTTCACGGAGAAGAGACTAACGAATCGATGGTTAGCTTGGAAAATTCGAAGTTACCTTTTAGTGCTAATACGCCTCTCATTACGGAAAACCTTCCTTAGGGTTTGGACGATGGAATTTACATCCGTCCTTTGATGCATGTGTTGTTGACCATATGGCCAAGTATGGAACGAGTTTATAACTCGCCCAGACATCTCTTGTTTTCTTGCGTGGTCGTATGTTAAAAGGATCAAACACCATCTCTACTTCGCCTGACTTGTCTCCGTATATTAGTTCCCATCAGAAAAGAGTAGATGAAGTACTTCACTTGCTCAATCTGATCTAAAGATAATACAAGAAGAAGCCAATAACGAATAATTGGGTGGGGATTGACCCGACCTAATCAGCATCGGAATAGCCACGAGACTGTGAGTTGGACTGTTCCGAAAAATTTGAACTACAGAGCAACGTGCCCTTGACACTGCGAATAAGGTGTAAGAGAGCGTCATAATGCCCATAACGACGACGTTTAGCACTTTCGAACCAATTGCCGATAGTCATGTCGTCCATAAAGTAAGACGAAGACGACACGCCATCTTGAATTTCCGAATAGATAGAGAAGAATCATATCAAAACCCAGGCGAAAAACGGCGGCATTGAACTTAGAAAACCGAGCGCAAGGAGCTCGTTTAAGGCCATACGAAACTACGGTCATGGGCCAGGCCTAATCGCAGCCTCCGGTCAAGTGCATGAGAACAAATTGGAAGTGGAAATACAAGAGGCAAGACCAAATTAGGCTGGGACAGAACTTGGGCCAAACTCAAAAGAGAAGGCCCGCAGTCATTGGGCAGGCCTTAGTATTTCCAAAATTCCAATATCAGTCATGTAGTACACGTTTGCCGAATCACGAAGCAAATATGCAGAGCTCAAGATGTTGATAATCGACAGATTAGTCAAGCTCGAAGCGCTTAGACCACCATTAATTATGAACCTAAGTTTATCGACGTGTGAAGAGGTGCATATCTCGGGCCTAATACATTTTCAATGAACATTAATGCCAGATTTAACATAGTTTAAGGAACCAGAAGATCCACTTCACACTGTAGGGAGGGAAAGAGACAAATTTTCGTGTTTTATATATATATACTGTAGGGAGGGAAAGAGACAAATTTTCGTGTTATCTATATATATTCAACCTCGGATTCTTATCTTCCATATCGTCGTACTGATGTCTTGACTTGGCCAATGTCAAAATTTCCATGCTCACCAATCCGTATGTTGTGGAACGCGTGGTTGCTTGCCGAGTCTACAGACTCCTAATCTTGCGCTCTTCGCGCAATTAATGACGTGAAAATGACTAATGCAATTTAAGAGCGCACGAATTTCAAGTGTAATGAACTTTAAATAACATTGCTAGGGATTTGGCGTTGACACGTGTATAATTTTTCTTCTTCTTTTTTTAGGTAAATGAATTCATTCCACTGCCGTAAATGAAAATTCTCATCTCGTCGCTATCCGTTATTGTAAGATTCCTTGAGAGTTGAGGATTACACATGTTTCAAAAATCTCCATATGAGAGGGCAGTCAATGAAGGTAACGAGGACTAAGCCGGCTCAATCGGGGTCCCCTTCCGACAATGGTTGCTTGGCAGCAAAGCTCAGAATTTAGCACGTTGAAATCGCGTAAGCCGAGAAGATTGAATGGATGGTTTGTTGCGAGCGAAGATTGTTTGGTACAGGATATTTCAAGGGCATTATGGTAGTTGATAACTTAATATGTTGATATTTGGTGGCCATTTGATTTTTGCTTCCAAGTGTTGCCCTACAATAAATTGTCAAGCGATGCCATGGTTTTTATGTCAAGCAAAGATAAAGAAAGAGGGTGATGACGACGGAGTAGAACCACGTGTTAGAAGCAGCAATAAAAGCTCATTAGGTAAGGTGTTTGAAATGGAAATGGATCGCATGCCCTTTCCTCAAAAAGTCATACTCTGCTTTTGGAATTCGAATCGTCCATGTTATGAATGGACAGTCCGGATCATTACTTAAACAAATCAAAACAAAAAACCCAAAAAGTTTTCCCTAAAACAAGAGATCTGGGTCGTCTGTCTAAAAACGGACGACTCAAATTCTAAGAGCAGGTGCCTGCACTTCTGAGAAAAGGGCAAACGGTCCGGATCCATTTGAAATGAGAAAAGGGTTCTGGTGAAATTACTCGTAACGAGATTGCGATTTCGTGAGTGATGAGACGGCGAAAATTCGCTCTTAGCCACACATGAGCAATGGCTGCGTGCGTGTGAATGGCGAATGCCGATCGCATTTCTCCTATTTGATTGATGTGTCTAAATTACCTAATAAAGTAGAATTCAGTTATTAGATTGTCTTCAATATAAGAGAAATCTTTACCCCCAAATGAAACGTATTTATAGCTAATTAAGTTAACGAGATAATGAAATGGGAGAATAAATCTTTACCCCCGAATGAATCTTCTTTTTCCCCTTTATTTTGGTTGTACACTAAGAGGGTAGAAATTTGTATATTAAGATTATTGTCACATATAAGCAGGACTTGATGTTCGTATAGAAAATTAGGTTGATAAACAAATTTGAAACCAATCGCAAATAAGTAATCTGAATGCAGATGAATGATCTGAGCCCAACGAATTCACGTTGTGTCCCCAAGACAAATTTGTTCCTTCAATCGATACCCAAGTTCTTGGACAATTACCTCCCAAGATAGAACGGATCGTCTTTCCTCGAAACCGGTACTTGTTTCTGAGGAAACCTTCGAACACAATTTCGCGGAATAATCGCACAAAATGGTGACGATGATGAATGAATGACGAACATAACAGTTGTTATCTAATGCTCGTGTCCGATTCTAGTTTCTAATGCGATGGTAAATGCTTATTTATAAAGAGTGAAGCAAAGTGTCATGAACACATATGGCTTTATCGAAAAGTTCTTCGACGAAAAGGCACGATTTCGTCAAAAGTATTCGATGAAACATCACGAAATCGTATAGTTTCGATGAAATGTTACAAAGTCATACAGTTACGTCGATTAAGGGTTACAAATCGAAACAACTCTTTATTTCTCATTCGACTTTGAGACTTTGAGATCAAGGTTTCAACAATCTCCCATATGAATGAGAAGTTCAATTATCAAAACTCTCCAAATATTCCATGAGAGATCGTTGCGTAGTTTGAGACTTTGATAGTAGAGACTTATCGGACTTACTCGATCAATTAATAGACTTGATACCTTTGAACCGTCGACCTTTGATGTAAGTCTAGACAATAGGAAACACACAACTTTCCCTCGAACAAAGTTGATTCTCATTGTCGTGTTCGTTTTAGCCATGAATACCGCCTAGTCTCATGAGTGCTTTAGAGAATTCGACCTTTTCAATTTTTACAGAAGTGGCCCCCACTTCCCACTCACATAGGTGATTTCTAAAAATATAATATATCATATACTCGATTCAAAATCATTAAAAGCTTATTCTTAACTTTCACATATTAGTATTGTCTATATATGAGAATGAACATTAATTTACAGTACTCTACCCAGCCTTCATAACTTATTTATGGTCTTAAATCCATTCTCCTTGATGTTTTTGCAACCATCTCTCTAGTTAGGCCTTTTGTTAATGGATCCGCAACATTATTCTTTGACTTTATATAGTCAATTGTGAAAATTCTACTAGAGAGAAGTTATCTTACAATATTATGTCTTCGACGTATATGTCGAGACTTACCGATATATATAACATTTTCGCCTCCACACTTTGAGAAAATTCTTGAAATCCTTTCAAGACGATGATAATCTTTCAATGAAAGCAGTCATTTGAAATGATTTACTTATAACCATATCTTCGGCATAAATGTTATGCACAATCACTTGGATTTTCAGGACTTGATTTAGGGCGGTTATGAAGCCAACCATCTTTAAGTCCAGAAACTTGCCAACGATAAATCTCTTGAACCCATCATATTCTGTTTTGTATTTCTCGTCCAGACTTTTCCATAGTTCATTAATCATTTTCAATAGACTATAAATGTTATAGGGAAACCGTCTAGACCATTGAGGATTTAGTTGTGACATAAAAAGTCAAAATGCTTCCACACATATACAGCAACAATTATTTCCATGTTTGTCTCTTCTTCATTCAACTTATGAGCATCCTTATTAAGGAACCTTGCAAAATTCAATGTAGTGACATAGAATAATTATTTTATATTATTATTTCTTAAAAACCAGACCATTGAACTTTTATGACTTCTCTCCAAGAGTTGAGATAGACATAATATACGTTATCGATGTCGAAGCCACGAAAATAGCTCAACATACCCTTGAAAAATACACGTATAAAGAGTTTTATATGCATTTTAATAATTTTAAATGTATAAAATATATTCAAATAATATATCAAAATAAAGATAATTTCGAGGTAAACGCAACGGTGCCTCACATGCCCCAAATAGAGCTCATATGCGATCGTACGAGTCGTTTAAAGTTTATGCTTTCACTGGTCAACGCATGGTCAACGAATGTGAAGTTTCACCAGTTAGGCACATGTATGCGTGTGTACCGGCTCTGCCGACCGTCAACCATTCAAAACTCTCGTCTCGACAAGCCGTATCCGATTATGTATTCAAACTAAAATTCACTGAATGAAAACACACACAAATTAGGCCTAAATAGTAACATTCGCTGGCGAGTGTCGGCGTCGCCACCGTCGAGGCGCGTGTGGAAGCGTGTAGAGGTTTCCGGCGTCCCCTCAATGCTTGCAACCACTCATTTTTTCTCATATCGACGAGACGAATCCGAATATATAATCAAACATAATTTCATTAGACTAAACTAATAACGACATGCCAGAACAGAATGTGAAACCAAAATTAACTATATGAGCCAAGCATAGAGAATCATTAAATTTGTCTTAAGATTGTTATCCACTAAGAGGGTAGAGGTTCATATATTGAGATTGCTATCGCCTATAAACAGGATTTAATATTCGTATAGAAAATTAGGTGATAGAAAAACCTGAAATCAATCGCAAATAAGTAATCTGAATGTAAATGACTGATCCAAGCCCAACGAATTCACGTTGCCCTTAATACAAATTTATCCCTTCAACTAGTATCCAAGTTCTTGAACAATTGCCCCCATGATAAAACATACCGCCCTTCCTCGAAATCGGTACTTGTTTGAGAGAAAAACTTCAAACACAATTTCGCGGAATAATCGCACGAAATGATGACGATGATGAATGAATGACGATTATAACAGTTGTTATTTAATGCTCGTGTCCGGTTCTCGTTTCTAATGCGATAGTCAGTGCTTTATTTATAGAGAGTGAAGCGAAGAGCCATAAACACATATGGCTTCATCGAAAGGTTCTCCGACGAAAAGATACGATTTCGTCAAAAAAATTCGATAAAACGTTACGAAGTCGTACGATTACGTCGATTAACGGTTACGAACCGAAACAACTCTTCATTTATCATTCAACTTTTTATAGAATTTTGAGATCAAAGTTCCAACAATTTTTTTCTCATTTACATATGCACGATCTCTTTTTCCTAGTTGAAAAGTCAACACAACTCATTTTTATAGTACGAGATAAGGCTTGGTTTGTTTCGCGAACAAGATGATTTGCAAAATAATTTATTTTTTTTTTAAAATGATCGCTTGTGTTTCTTGAAATAATTAGTCAATGAGAAATATGTTATTAATATCTAAATATTTTCGTAAATAATAAAAATAATTTTTTGTTTATTCTCTTTATTTCTAAGAAATTATTTTTCAAATAGTTGGTGGGAAAGGACAATCTACAGTAGGACATGATAACAGACAATTCCATGCAAACTAATCATAAAAAGAAAAGAGAAAAAAAAAAAAAAACCGGGAAAATTCAAGTTGTAGGTCACCAAGGGAAGCAGCTTCCTAGGAAAGGGGCAATCTTCAGGCAGAAATGATAAGGACAAATTATGCAAACCAACCTTCAAACGAAGATTGCAAAAGTGGGATTTTGATATTGACCATTCACTTTCATTTGAAATCACACACACTCTCTCTCTCTCTCTCTCAATCAATCAATCAATTTGAGCCTTAACGTGGGGAATTACAACTCCATCAGACTTGAATCAAAAGTCGTTTCTCCTTTCCCTTCATCCCTATCCTTTCGAGGATTTTTGGTTGGCAATTTCTGCCGCCATCTGGGTCAACTTACGTGAACTACTGGTCCATGATAACGCCAAGTGAAAAATCCAATCGCGTGCACTACCTGGGTACGTTCACGTGACGGGACTCGGCCACCTGTCAAACGTTGGCGGGAGAAAAATAAAAATACGATATATGACACGCCGACACGATAATTTTTAAAAAATAAAAAATTTCGATATGATGAGACACGACATATATTATATATAAGTATTTTTATAAACTTTAAATATCGTTACGTTTAAATGTCATAACTATTTAATATTTGACATTTTGATATGATTATTTTGCGGTAACGGTGACCCCAAATAGTAACTTCAAATTTATAAAATCACAGTAATTTTTTTAAAAAAAAGAAATTTATACCAGCTAGGTGTATCGAAACGTGTCACGTGTTCCAGACGTGTCGAAGTTCCGCACACGCTGTCTCTCGTGTCCGATGTGTCGAGCCTTGTCGCCGTGTCCGTGTTATATAGGGTGGTGGTAGGTCGGAACTCATTTCCGCGATGTGCCGGGAGACGTACTTCCCGTTACAGGTGATTGATCAAATCTCACAAACTCCATGTACGACCGACGCGATTTGCGTGGGATTCGCTCAACAACTTGATTACAATTCCGGGGGCGCGAAGCTTAAAGGAACTTTCGAAAGTTCTCTCTTGATTTGATTTTATTTTTTAAAAGAATTTTAACAAGCATGGTCGGGACACGTATTAAACGATTGCTACGAAATCTTTTTCCTCAGTGGCCTTTCGACATTTCAAAGAGGGCGTCGGCGAATCTAATCGGACATTAAAATTTGAGATGATAATTTGGCAACTTCTTTGGAAAGCGCAGCTTTTTCGGGAATGTGGCACGTGGATGAACACCGGCGAACGAATAGGACGGGCAAAGTTCAGCGCTCGATGGAGTAAAGAGACGAGACAAAAATCAGTGGCAAAAAAGGTCCACAAATTGAAAGATCTTAGAGTTTGGTAAAGTCTTGGTAAGTTGGATGACACCGCCAAGTAATTTAAAAGGTCTAAATTTTAAATTAGAATCCTCATCCAAACTTAAAAAAACCTTCAACTTTGCCCTTCTTCTTTTTTTTTTTTTTGTTTCATTTTAATGTCGACAACGAGGTGTCTCAAATTCTTTGACAATTTATGATCTTCATTGCATATTTCGTTGTCATCGAATTTTATGCACATCGAATAATCATTATAAATGTATGATCGCAAAATAACAGATCCAAGTGGGGGAGGAGGGGAGGATTGCCCAAATCATTGAAATACGGCTTCAACTAATGACACGGTAGATTTCTAAGGCGAGGAACCAGAATACAGGGAACGAAAACCTCAGTCATTATGACTTTCTAGGTAATTAATCGGCCTTTAACTTGACGTGGATAAAAATTGAATATCATTGTTGATATGGGTATTTTTTAAAAATTTAGTAAGTGACTAGCTACTTGTATCGAAAGCGATGGATGCGGGATTTGTAATATAGGAGATAACACGGACTGTGTACCCAATACTTATCCATTTAATAAACCTGGGACATGTTCTTGCATGAATTTCTTGGGTTTACTGTCATTGGATTATCACACTAAGTAAAGTATATTTAAGTAATCTAAGCATTACCCCGATAGTGCCAAGTCTTCATTCACGAACCAGCATTGTCATTTGATATCTTCTTCTTCTGATGACATGTCAATTCAACAGTTGTGTAACATCTCCAAAGTCCTTTTATATATATATATTTTCCTGTCTTCTTGGTAAGAACCTCTAAAAGCCATTTTCACTAGAGACAAGGTAGAAGAGAAATCCGATGCAAGTTATATACGCAAACACTGCAGTCAGACTTTATTTCCTCAAGTCATTTTAAATTGGTATGTCATATTCTTGCTTATTAAAGACGTTTTGGTCTTTCGATCCGGGCCGTATACATCCGAAAAGATAGTGATAAGAACCCAAACACCTTGGCTAACTTAGGAATAATGGGACAGCTTCGCACGCCAACGACTGTTTGTCCCGTTGTCCCCGTTCATTATCCAAATCAATACGGCCGGCCGTGTCCGAATTTTGACCTATTAGTTGTTTCTTCGTTGCACGTCTGAATTTTCCTGTTGCTTGCTTAGGGGGTGTGGACTACCCTAGTCATCAATCTTGTCAAAGCTTGTCGTGTTGTGGTTGCTCCAAAGTTGGAGACGATTGATCACCTTCTAGGGCTTATTTTAATGTTAATCTCTTTCCAAGAAGGAAGCGCTCCTAAAGATAAGACCCACTTAGTTGCAAGTGTACGACTTTTAGACACCACCGGGCTTGCGATTTTCTAGGAAAACCAGCTAATCAAGATCTTTGTCGGCTGCCTTTCTGTATAAGATCATCTCTATGGCGAATAATTTATCCTGAAAAGCGAATAATGATAAGGATGATAATAATAACAAGAGGCAGGCCAGGAAGACAAAAGATGAGTGGTAATATCCTTTGGCACAAGACCATTTCGAGAGAAGTCGTAGATCAAGAACGGGATTGCGTGGACCAAACCCTAACTCTTTAATCAAGGAAGAAACGCAGCTTTATCGGGTCTTTTCACGTCAGGACAATACGTGATTAAACATATGTTTATTACAATTATATTCTATCAGGAGTTGAGGGGAAAGTGGGGTTTGAAATTTCCTGGTCCGTAACATTCGTTGGGGAAGTCAAAAATGCTTAGCAGAGTTTGGCACGTTGGTGCGGTTTGGTCGAACCCGAGAATTTCGCAGAGGCTTCGGCGTACAGACACCTGCCTATGATAACTTTGAATCTACACTTCAGTCTGTTATTTTAAAATTGATCTCAAGAACGGGGTTGACTTCGTGACGTGGTGCATGACGAATTTCTCCATTGCGGATTCCTTTTGATAATGCGAAGGCAAAAAACATGACGAGACAGGAAAAGCACAAACACAACATGTAATATAGATTAACAGATGGTGTAGAAAATTTTGTTGGCTTTTTGGGTAAGATCAAGATTCGACCATAGGGTAAATTGTAAAGTAAAGGGTGCGTTCTAATGAGGATATAGTCAACCTATCCATGTGTTGTATCGGACCCAAAAGACAAATCAAACCCAATTTAGTAAATGTATTAATTATTACCAAATTCAAGCATATAGAATAGATCGGAGCATGCCATCCAGATCATGCCATCCAGATCAAGCTTTGGCTGTATTGAAAACAAGAAAGACGTTCTTATTCGAATTTTGATGGTTGTGATTTGTGAATCTTTTTTGCTTAATGAGGCTAAAAAAGATGCTTCTTGCAACAACTTCAATCCAACTCTACTTAATCATTTGTAGTTATTGGACATCGATTGGCCAATCTTGTCTTTCGGGTCATTAATAGGATTAAACCCCCTACTTTTTGTTCATTCTAGTTATCTAATTAGTTGCTTGCTCAGCCAAAACAAAGTAAATAGGCAAAGAAAGAGAGGACCAATGAATAAAGTTCATAATTGTTGCGGCGCCTTAAGAGCATAATTAGGTCTCTCCTTTGCCATCGCCGTGATTAAATGACGTTGACCCTGAAAAAGACGGATCAAAGTGATCAAACATAGAGTCTCATTCTCCACATGTTTTGGGTGTCGGGAAACCCTAAGAGGACCACCCAAGACGCAATGACCTTCGAAGAAATTAAGTTCCTAGCAGACAAGTGTTGTCCATTCGTTCCGCCAGATAGGTTAGTTTTGAATTCTTAATCAAAATCAATGGCTCGCAATACAACCAGAATTTAAGGCCGAAACAAGCATTGGTGGTCTACAGTGCAAAGCTCGTGTGTCTGCTCCCAAACCCTCCAACAATGGCGGACACAATCTTTTTGCCGGGAACGACATGAACAGTGCCTTGTCCGAAGGAAGATGGAGCGTGATGCTCCTTTGAAGAAGAACAATGGGGTTGCCTCATGCTCATAGGACCTACGGTCTCTCGATTGCCACCCACATCTCTCATCAAACCGTGCTTACATTCATTCTAATTAGATTGTGATTATTCTTGTTGATGCCATAAAGTAAGGAAAAATACCTTGCGGTTATGCTAATTATGCATGAATCCGTACAGCTCTAATTATTGATTGGAACATGCAGGGTCCATTTGTTTGGAGGAACGATGTAGAGGAATATTTGTTTTCGAAAAATTATTTGAGTATTTGGATGACAGAAAGCTAATGAATTTATGAAAAATATTTTTTCATGAAACGCAAAAATATGAGCTTTGATTGGGGAACAACGGATTTCCCTTCTAGCGAGAATGAAAATTGAAATCACTTTTCGTGACTTACTAAATAAAGGAAGGCTAACATTTTTTCCTTAAAAACGACTTTCATGTAAAATTCATTTTTTATCGTGAAATTTTCACCGAAATAAACGTGCCCGTAATAACCTCCAAGGAACGAAAAACAAAAGACTGGATTTGCGAGTGCATAAGAGCACTCATATTATTCATCCTACGTTTTAGTATATGTGCTATTTCGACGGCGGATGATACACGAATAATCATTTTATGACGATTCTTCCTTTTGATAATGACATATCTATGATTTTTTTGCTTCCACATGAAGTAGCAGGCATCGATCTGTAGAGCCTATAAAAAAGACACGGTTGTGATGCGAATTACTTTTGCACACCTACGACACTCGACTCACGCGCATCCCCATCCCCCTTATGTTACGGAAGATTTGAACTTCTTGCGAGGCTGGCTTTCAGATCCAGTTATTGGCTGCCACATTACGTCCTGCAATCAGAAGAAGATCACTTCGAGGGTCACTATGGCGCGGCTGATTGCATCTAATCGCTTCAAATAACATACAGACTAGAACCTAAGTAGCTCCTGCTCTAATTGGAACTAGATATTTTTTTTGGAGCAACTTATGTTTTCAACTTATAGCATAAGAGGTTGGCTTGAGGGGATAGTGTCCTCAACCTCAAGGGGCTTCTTGCTATATCATGAGGGAGGTTAATTATCATTAGTGTACGTTACAATAGGTGGGGTGGAATTCCAATGGGGGAAAAGGGATGTTAATAGGTTTCTTGATGGCGAGTAATAAAACGTTTTGCATGTGCGGTTTTTTGCGAACCATGTCTTTAAATTTGAGGTTTTTAATGATAAAAAAAAGGTAGAATAGGGGCAAAAGCTAAAGTTGATTTTTTTTTAAGGGTATGAGGCCCTTTTTTTCCTTATAAGATTGATAAAGTCTAGTGGGTTTTGTCCTAGCGGAACAAAAAAGAAATTTGCTTATTCAAATCCGCCGTTGTCATGCTGCGTTTTGTGCTGATCGGACTAATCAAGACGATGCAGTCCGCGGACGCCCTGCCCTGCACATGGAACTCCCATCCAATTCCCCGTCGCACATTATTAAGAGGAGAATCGACGGCCATGCCACCCACGTTGCCTCCCCCCTACGCTAGTAAAAGTAAAAGTAGATAATTATATAATTAAAAAAAAAAAGCGTAGATAAAGTGGGCCCATCAACAAACGACCCCCGCCCCCCAAACTCCCCAAACAAACAACTGCGTCGCAAAAAACGGTCGGTCTCCCACCTCGTCCCGTGGGCCCTCCACCCTCTCTGCCGGGACGGACACGTCAACATCGTTTCCTTCTGGATAACCACGTCGTCCTCTCATCCCAGGTCCGGCCCCGGTTGCTATCCATGCATCCGGTCCATCGAAAGGACCCTTAAAAGTTCCTCGACCGCGACGCTCCACCCCGGGTCCCCTCCTCCGATTTTTTTGAATTGTTATGGGATTTTGGATTCGATGTGGGCGATTTTTACTTTATATATATATATATATATATATATATATATATATTTGCTCTAGGATTGAATTATTGACAGATGGCACCAACCGCCGCGCCAACGATAAAGTAGCTAGAAATAGAATAATCGAAAGTTTCTCGGAACATTTCATGCAATTCACTTCCTATTGACTGCCTACGCATACCTCGGAACCAGGCATCCTCCTCTTCGTCTTCTTTGTAATTCATGGTTGAAGCAAATGGATGGTGGGGTGATTTTTCTTGTGGTGTTGGACAAATGTGGTAAGCCCTCTCCCAGAGGAAGGAACGAACCAACAGAGCCAGGAAAAAAAGAAGAAGAAGCAAGAAAATCCAAAATTCGGCCTGTAATATATGTTCGGTTACTGCACAATTCAAGTCGGAATATCTTAGAATTGTACATGGTTGGTTCAGTTTGGGTATTAGTGTGACACCCCCGGAATAAATTTTGCCTACAGGCAACATCCATTAGTAAGTCAATCGTAATTAGAGGGAAATGCCTATTGCTTATCAATTGCAATTTTAACGATAAGAGGGGGGCAAAAAAAAAACACGTCAAATTCGGGACGCGTCATCGTTGAAACGGGTCAGTGGGTGACGGGAACCACCACGGAGCACGGAGCACGGAGCAGCGATCCAACCCCCCCACCCCCCACAAGTAAAAAGCCACGCACGCCGTCTGACGTGGAGGCAGCTGAGTGGGGGGAGTGGCGGCCGTTGAATCCGCGTATCTGCCAATTCATCCGCATCCCCTACCCCCGGTCAAAGGGCGGGCGTTTCCCTCCCCCCACCACCCGTGACTATTCAACGACTGCCGACATGCCACGTTTCCTCATCCGAGGCTGCGCCGCGTGGGACTTTCCGCAGTGGGGCACTTCTTCTCTTAGGGGGAGCGAGAGTCCATCCCCGAATCGGGACTCGACACGTGTCCACGTGTGAAACCTACAAAAAGATCCTAAAAATAAAAAAAGGGGGGAAATCCCACATGCCTATCCAGTATCCACTCTATCTAGGGGCCCCCACAAGCACCAACGACACACTCAACCCGACGAGCCGCAAAGCTAATCTTGCCACGTGGCCTCCTCTACGAGGGAGACCACTTGTTTTTCTTCATTTTTTTTTTGAGGAGGATCTTTTTTTTGTTGACTGTGCAAATATACCAGAAAAACCACATACGAAAGTCGAAACATCCTTTGTTTTTTTTTTTTTTATGTCACAATACGAAACATCCTTTGAAAATGCACAACACAATTATCAACAAACGGGGGTATTTCAGTAAATTCAAGATCCAGGTCGTATTCCGTAACAGCGCCCCCCGCCCACCCCCACAGCAATTCATGGGGGCAATTAAAAAGGCATTAGTATTCAGTCGGTTACAACAGTGGAACATATAATATTTTTGGCGAGGACCGAATGGATAACTTCGAAGAAGGAGAAAGAGAGAGAGGAAAAAAAAGAAAAGTGGAAAAGAAAAAAGAAGAGGACCGCCATTGTTAAAAATCCTTTACGTGCGCCATATAAATTCGGCCGCTCGGTCTTTTACGCTGTTCGCTCCTCCTTCGTTCTAATCCTCGTCGTCATCTTTCTTCGCTGCGCATTTTCCTTTTTCTCTCCTCCTGTGGCCTGACAAAATTATAGAGAGAGAGAGAGAGAGAGTCGTCAGATATGGCAATTGTTTCACCATCTTGGATTTCCATACCTTCTTTGTTTCACACGCACTTATAAAGGGAAAATCCCCAGAATTCATCACGCCGAGAGAGAAGTCGAGAAGCAGCGCAGACCATTTCCCGTTCTCCTCCTCCTCCTCCTCCTCTATTTTTTGTTTTAGTTTTTATCTGTTGTTTCTCGGGTGGGGTGGGGTGGGGTGGTGTGGGGTGGTGTGGTGTTCCTAAGTCCTCCTTCGTTCCTTCGTTCTTGAATCTCGATACAGTTCATTGAGCCATCCCTCCTCTTTCCTTGCGTCCAAAACGAGTTATGATATCGAGATCGTGCTTGGACCTGTTGAATCTGCTCTCTTTAGATGATTTCGGGGTCGTGAGCCGGGTTCCCAGAGTCATGACGACCTCGGGAGTCATGTCCGATTTCGAGAGCGACCGCTCGCCGAGGTCGGAGTCCGACGACCCCGTCTCGTCGGCCTCGCCGGAGCGGCGGATCATCGTCGCCAACCAGCTCCCCGTGCGAGCCCATCAGGACGAGCAGACCCGGAAGTGGAGGTTCGAGTGGGACCCGGACAGCCTGGTGGTGTTGCAGCTCAGGGACGGCCTGAGACCCGACGTCGAGGTCGTGTACGTCGGCTCTCTGAAGGCTGACATTGACCTCGCCGATCAGGAGGAGGTCTCGCAGTTGCTGTTCGAGTCCTTCCGGTGCGTGCCCACGTTCTTGCCTCTAGATATGCAGAACAAGTTCTACCATGGCTTTTGCAAGCACTATCTCTGGCCTCTGTTTCACTACATGCTGCCCATGTCGCCGAGTCAAGGGGCTCGGTTTAGCCGCCCGCAGTGGCTCGCTTATGTGTCTGCCAACAAGCTTTTCGCCGACAAGATCATGGAAGTGATCAACCCAGAAGAGGATTACGTCTGGATACATGACTATCACCTCATGGTACTCCCTACTTTTCTGAGGAGGAGGTTCCACAGGATCAAGGTTGGGTTTTTCTTGCATAGCCCCTTCCCGTCTTCGGAGATTTACAGGACGATTCCGGTGCGTGACGATATCCTGAAGGCCCTGTTGAACTGCGATTTGATCGGGTTCCACACGTTTGATTACGCCCGGCATTTCCTGTCGTGCTGTAGTAGGATGTTGGGGCTCGACTACGAATCGAAAAGAGGGTACATTGGGTTGGACTACTACGGTAGAACCGTGAGTATCAAGATTTTGCCCGTCGGGATTCACATGGGTCAGCTTCAATCTGTTTTGTCCATGGAATCAACAGCCAATCGGGTTAAAGAATTGAAGGAGCAATATGAGGGGAAGATTATCATACTGGGCGTGGACGATTTGGACATTTTCAAAGGTGTTAGCTTGAAGTTCTTGGCAATGGGGCAACTCCTGGAGGCACAGCCTGAATTGAGGGGCAAGTTGGTTTTGGTTCAGATCACCAATCCCGCTAGGAGTAGCGGAAAAGATGTGCTACTGGTTCAGATCGAGACTGATCACGTCGCCAACGAGATCAACAGAAAGTACGGCGGACCTGGGTACGAACCGATTGTTCACATTAAGGGTCCGGTGACGACGCAAGAAAAGTCCGCGTACTATTCGATCGCTGATTGCGTCGTGGTGAATGCTGTTAGGGATGGCATGAATCTTGTGCCTTACACGTACACTGTGTGCAGACAGGGCAGCCCTGCTTTGGACAACGCATTGGGGATCAAAGAGAGTTCCGCTCCGAGAAACAGCATGATAATCGTGTCGGAGTTCATAGGATGCTCGCCGTCGCTGAGTGGGGCCATCCGTGTCAATCCTTGGGACATAGATTCCGTCGCGGATGCCATGAACTCCGCAATCACGATCTCCGACTCGGAAAAGCATCTGCGCCACGACAAGCACTACAAGTACATAAGCTCTCACGACATCGAGTACTGGGCTCGGAGTTTCGACCAGGACCTTGAGAGGGCTTGTCGGGAGCATTATCGGAAGAGGTGCTGGGGAATCGGCTTCGGCTTGGGATTTAGGGTCGTCGCTCTGGGGCCCAGCTTCAGGAAGCTCTCGGTGGATCACATCGCCTCTGCTTATCGGAACACAAGCAACCGGTTGATTTTACTGGACTACGACGGGACGCTATTGCCGAAAGCTTCCATAGACAAAAGGCCTAGCAGTGAGGTGATTTCGGTACTGAATCGCCTATGCAGAGATC
This sequence comes from Rhodomyrtus tomentosa, assembly GCA_028455895.1. Lineage (NCBI taxonomy): Eukaryota > Viridiplantae > Streptophyta > Magnoliopsida > Myrtales > Myrtaceae > Rhodomyrtus > Rhodomyrtus tomentosa. The sequence continues at coordinate 44,309,969 of JAPCWY010000004.1, forward strand.
CGAAGAACGTTGTTTTCATCGTGAGTGGTAGAGGCAAGGATTCTCTGGGAGCGTGGTTTTCGCCGTGTGAGAAGTTGGGTATCGCAGCAGAGCATGGTTTTTTCAAAAGGTAAAATGCTTTAAGTATTTTTCTTAACTATTGGGTTTGGATCGGGGGTGGTTGATTTCGGCGACTGAAACTGTTGTGCGGTTCCTTTGCAGGTGGACTGGAGATTCAGAATGGGAAACATGCGGATTGACGATGGATTTCGAATGGAAGAAGATAGCTGAACCGATAATGGAGCAGTACACGGAGGCAACAGATGGCTCGTTCATAGAGACTAAGGAGAGTGCATTGGTTTGGCACCATCAAGACGCAGATCCCCAGTTCGGGTCATTCCAGGCGAAGGAACTTCTCAATCACCTGGAGAGCGTGCTCACGAACGAGCCGGTGACTGTCAAAAGAGGTCAACACATTGTCGAAGTGAAGCCACAGGTATGATCTGTGCTTTAGCTTTAAGGTGTTACAGACAAAAACTTGGCTTTTACCAGCATATTTTCTGGCAAAAAGATGGTTGATATCTCGAACAATACGCCACACTGGTTCATTATCCGGAATTAGCAACATCTGTCATGGGATAGTAAAGACTACTGGCGGCAGCAAACGTTCGGTCCAATTTTGCATTGTTAATCTGTAGTCTGAATGATGGCTTGTGGTAGAAAAGACTTGCTCAACTACATGGCTGACTGCAGGGCGTAAACAAAGGCACGGTGGTCGATAATCTGATATCAACCATGCGGAGCAGAGGGAAGTTGCCTGACTTCTTGCTGTGCATCGGAGACGACCGCTCGGACGAGGATATGTTTGAGGCCATCACGCGCCCAGTTTCGACTCCCTCCTCGGCATCTACAGCGGAAGTTTTCGCGTGCACTGTGGGGCAGAAGCCAAGCATGGCCAAGTACTATCTGGACGACACTGGCGAAGTAATCAAGTTGCTTCAGGGCCTTGCAATCGCGACATCACAACCAAAAGTCGGATGTCTCCAATCTGCATCGGGAGACACTCATTCTACTTGAGGACAGGAAAAAGATTTGAGCAGGGACATGAGGATACGGGGTAAAAAGAAGTTGGTAGCTGTGACTAGAAATTTTTTTAGGGGACGGAGGGGTGAGCATTTGTTTAGAAATAGGTGGGAAAGCCAAAAGAAAGAAAATAAAAAATGCCACCCTTGTACAAAAAGAAGAAGGTACATAGTCTCACAGTTTCATGTGTTATAACCACACACTAAGTTTTTACAAGAATTTACAAGTGAATTCATATTCTTTCATCAGTTCTCCTCGCACCACACCAGTACTGTATAGGCTCCATTGTGGGCATGAATCTATTTGTTCAACCGAGATCTGTCTGCGAAGAAAAACGGAATCCGAAGGCTGTCGCAGTTTGGGTCCATGAGAGGAAACTGGAATTAGACTCATCTTGAAACTAAGGTACTGAGAATAGTAGGAGTTGACTTCAAAACAAAGGTATAAGCTTTCAACAGGCTGAAGACACATGGTTGGTTTCAGTGAGAAATCCTGCAAAGAATGATCCTTTGGTGCTCTGATCAACCACTTGAGACGTTCGGTGGGACGGAGGTTCCGAATTGAAGATCACTGCTTCTACAATCCCATGGCCCAATTTGATAGAAAGATGGTCATAAAGATTTGGCAAAGCAGGAAGAGCGCAAGTGCTTCCGAGCAAAGAGACACAGAAGAAGAAAAAAGATGATGTTGCATTTGGGACGGCATCAGATTCCCGGATTTGATTAATGACTGGACCATCCATCCAATTTAGACGTGACCAGATTCTTGGCCCAATCACTTCGGCCCATTCCTTGGATTTATCGGCCCACGGCCCGTTACATGCTGTTGGACCTAACAAAGGAACGTGGCCTCAAGAAACGAGAACCCATCGGCTAGATTCCTGGCCACATCCAAAAGCCGTGCAAGGTGGCCAAAGGAGAGATTCCCGAGTGATAAACCTGACCAATTTTTTCGACTAAAATAAAAGAAAAAAAAATTGACACATATTATAAACATGTGGCAAGTTGTTATATGAGTGTTGAATGGGCTTATAAATTGTTTGGACTCCACCCACCTTTGTAACCTTTATTTTCATTATCTCTCGAGCCCATTATCAATCCACAATATGGGTGTGCAACTGGACCGGATAGAATCGGAATCCGATCGGAACGCTTGAAAAACTGGTTCAGTTCCTAGTTCCGACGTGAACAGGTTCGGTTCTCGGTTCCAAAGTGGACCCATCGGAGAACCGAACCGATCTTTGAACCGATTCTTAGTTACAGTAAAACAAGCCTCGCTTCATTTGCTTCTTCTTCATTCTTTGTCACCACTTTGGAGCAATATTTTTATGGATGAATGGAGAATAGAGTTTAAAATTTTATTTTGATGAACTGAGAACAGAATTATATAATTTATGCTTTCTATTATGCGTTTGAAATTTTTATTTTATGTAATTGTACGTTGCTACGTGCTTGAACTTTTCATTGTTTATAATTGTACGTGACACGTGCTTGACGAATAGGGATTTATGATGATCATCTTTTGATTTGAGTTGTTTTATTGCTCGTATTATTTTGCCGTAAAAAATGCAACAGAAAAAAAATATCAGATAGATCCTGAAATCAGATTGAAAAGATAGGGTAGGTACTAAGTTCTAAAAATCGAGAACCCGTTATAAGTTATAATAGGATACCCACCTTGAAATTGATCAACCCTACTCCGCACCCTCAATTCATTTTGATTATGAGTTTTTTTTTTACTAGATTGAATTATACATAGAATTGATTTTAAAAATATGAGTCAAGTGGAGTATAGATCACTAAATTTGCTTTACAGCGAACGAATTAAATAATTCATTTAAGTTGAATCAATTTTGATCCAACCCACTTATTTGACCGGGGTATTATCCAAGCGATGTCCTCCTGTCCATTTCGATCGAAGTGCTCGTCGTGGACGTTGGAAGTATCTCAGGTCGGCCTACCCTCATCCAAACTTTGCAATTAAATTGGACGGTCCAATTTTTTGTTTTTGTTTTTTTGGCGAGCCACATTCAATGAAACAAGAACGAGAGACGCTGGGCAAGCGTGGGTGTCGTCTTAGGGTTCTCCAACTTGGGCACGCCACTTTGACATTGGCTGGCCTCGGCGACGGCGTGCATGAATCTGCACCTCTTCTTCTTTTCTTTTCGATGACCTTCTGGAACTTCCTCCATTAATGGCTGCGATCGAAGAAGGTCTCCCTCTGGCTTCGATCTTTTCCTGGTCGGCAACCTTTCGGTCGCTAAGGGACACGTGAGGCTATCACGTGAAGGAGGCAAAACTTTTGACCACCTTGCGTCGTTTTCTAAGAGCATTACGTGGCAATGTTCTTTGTCTTGCGCCAATGAGTGCCGCTCCGCTTTTTTGTTTCTACATATCATGTCGGTATGCCGCGAGGAACCGATCCATCAATCAAAGAGAGAAAAATCTGAATACGGTCAATCTAAATTACAAGCAGATCCTTCAAGGGATTGACAGCTCTTGTAATAAATGAATCTCAGCTATTGCTGGCGAACGGAGATGGGAAAATATATATATACACACACACATGGCACTGGACTGTACCGCGCTAATCGTGTCAGTACGATCGCTGACTTCTATATTATTGATTTGAAAAACTTATAAAAAAAATTAACATAAATACAATAAATTTATAAATTTTTTTATATTTTTTCTCTCCGTCTTCGTTCGTAAAAAGAAAGAGAGGTGGTGTAAATTCACAGGTCAGAGTAGAGTGTCTATGGGAACGTTTATATTCATACTCATTATTTTTTAACATAAATATTTTTTATTTATTTATATTTTTTTGTTACGTTTTTAGGAACAGAAACGCGTTTAGGAACGCTGACGACCGGTGGCTACAGTGGCCAGTAGGTGGTGACAGTGTCGGCGGTGGTGAACCATATAATGATTCCAAAAGTATTTCAAAATTTAGAAGTAATTTTGTTTGTTTCTTCAAAATTGTTTCTTAGCGTAAAAATATTTCGCGAAATACTTTTAAAATATTTTTGAATCGTACGCGTTTCTGTTTCAAAATTATTTTCAAAATTATTTTAGAAACAACTTTAGAAAATAAATTATATTCCTGAAGCGTTTCTAAAGCGTTGTCGTACGCGCTCGTAGCTGAACACAGTTTGGACATGTATGGCTTTAGCGTTTCTCGTAGAAGACTACAGGAAGAATAAAAAATAGGAAGTAGGTGAAAAGCCGATTAGGTAACGTGGAGTTTTCTTGCTGTTGTTTTATCCTTTGAGAGGCCAAATTTGAACATCCGAAACGGTAAAACTTGTCCAGCCGTCTTCATAAATATCTCTGACGGGGACTGACATGATATTTAGAGAAATTGCAAAGGAAAAGAATCACCGGCAACGTTTGCTCCGGTACGCTGTGTCTCATGTTACAATTTCAATTGAGTTCTAAATTTTTTAATCTTATTAATTAAGTCTTAAATTTTTTTTTCGTAATCCATCTAATCGATTTTGATCGAAAATCGCTGATGTTAACGTCAACCGTTCGGTGCTGGCGTGGACATATTTGATAATATATCGATATATTTTTTTTGAATTTATTATTGATTTTTTTCTTTTCTTTGTTATTATTATTAATTTTTACAACTATGGAAGGCAACGGGAGAGGGTGTGGCAGCTCTCGCGACCACTTGCAAGGGTGTCGGGGCCCTTGCCTGTTGATCGGCAAGAGCCACGACGAGCGAGGACGTGATGATATGAAATAATACTTTTGGTGTTCACAATAGCACAAATTGTACCATGCAAGACGATCGGGGTCTACATTCATAATTTTATTATGAAAATAATCAAATTGACTCAATTGGAATTTTTTTTAAAAAAAAATTGTAATTGAATTGACAAAAAAGTGCAATAAATAGGGATTGTGGATAATTTTCAATCTTTTGAAACGTCTTTTACATTAGGGCCATACATATATATATATATATATATATATATGGCGAAATCCTTGATATCTGGAAGTGGGGCCTTCGAATTTGCATGGGGGGGAGTCTATTTGAAATTTTTGCAGATTGTTACATGCCTATTTGAAATTATTAATACAAGCGGGGGTCTCTTTCATTAGGGAAGGGAAGAAGGGGCTTAAACACGATAGATGTCGTGCATTTGAGTGGCAAAGGATCATAATTTGTTCCATCTCCGGAGATCAAATTAGGCAGAGCATCTACGCTTTCTTCATTTGCTACAGCTACAAGTTATTCATTCAACAAGAATGCATTTACCTTTTTCCCCCCGGAAGGAGAACATATAATTTTGTCATACTAGGTTAATTTTTGTGTGGGGAGAGAGAGAGAGAGAGAGAGAGAGAGAGAGAGTGGGGGAAGATGGCCAAAGAAACCAAAAACCAATGTGAGACTTCTAGACATGCAATAGCTATTCGGATGATTCTCCTTCTAATGAGCGGCATAATATAATGGTGTTCGATTGTGGTAGTGAAATAGCCTAAACCACGTTTTAAAAAGGCCAACACATCCCTTTCGTAAGACATATAGATTAGATCGCACGCGGTGCGTATAAAAAAAGACGAGATAACCTGAGATCGGGGAGGGGACTACAAAGTCCCAATCACATTTAAATAAGAGCAAAGGGAGAGGGTGAGAAGAAGGGGTGGTTGTGGGGAGGGGGTCCAAATTCGTTTGGACGATACGAGCACATCGACGTTGCGATCTCATGTGATATGGACATATGCAAACTCCCTTCGATTTAGACGCCGACGCGCGTGCAATCGCGAAAACATTTGCATGGGATTTTGACTGAATCCCCACGCCAATTTTCTTATCTTCTTCACGTTTAGTTTCAACACGGTTTTGGCTTGAGCCTTTTTGACCTAGTGCTCCTTGCCATGGATGTGGACGAGGCAAAGCCCAACAGTACGCGCGTGTGTGTATTGTATATATGTGTACAAGAGTCAATCCAGGACAAAAAGTTTAAATACGTCTTCTCTTCTCCCCTCTAGTCTTTTTGACTGATCTGTTACATCATACATGCTTCTTTCATAGAAGAGAGAGCCGCAACCATTCATATCTGATAAATGGTCCAACATGTTGTGTAATAGTTTAATCGCTTATATTTTTATGTCAATCTACAGCTGCGGTTGTTTCACGAATAATTTAAGATTTAAAAGATATTTTCCCAAAAAAATTACTTATTATATCGTTTAGAAGAATTCGTCAGCGGAAATACTTTTATTGTTGACGGCAATTTATGATTACCTATTTTCGCAGGCATTGATTTTTTTTTTGTTTTTTATTTATTTTTATAAGCGATATAAGTAATTATTTAAGAAAAAATATTTTTCAAATCTTGAATTTTTCATGAAACAAAAACATTTCGAACGCCGTTGTTTGTACGTCGGAATATTGTCAATGTTATGTTTTGATGAATGAGGCCTTCTGATGAGAAAGGGAAAAAAGAAAAATAAAAAGAATATGACTGCTTCGTTCAGTATTGAGTTGGGTTTCTTTTCTACTGTATAAACCAAATTTTTTTAACAATGTTTTTTAGATGACTATTACTTTCGACCTTTTCCTTCTTCTTTTTTCCAATCTTGCCTTGCACGGCATTCCTTATTTTTAAATACCTTAAATTTTCACGAGGTATAAATGTTGATACGTCGGTTGTGATTGAATTATTCATAAATACTAAGAATTCAAATTATATTGAAAAATTTGGCCTAAAAAGTAAGGATGGACGATTTCAGATTTTGTACTGGTTCTACCTAAAACCTACCCATCGAAACAAGTTCCTCATTTTTTTTTTCAGAAATTGGAATAAACCGTGCATGCCCTGGAACGCCAGGTTGCATATGCATTTTTAATTTAACTATTACAGTGAATCATCACCTCTAATAACCATAATTTGTTATTACAATCTACTGACCACAACTCATATTTAAACATTAGTGAAGTAAAAGTCTTTGTCATAATTATTGTTGAAAATGAAAACTCAGACTAATAATTCTAAATCATCGGACGCCTATACAGCATGATTGAGAAAAGATATACATTAAGAAAAACACAAAAACTTGTTATAGATTACATATTACATGTTCCATCTATTTGGAATCTACCTATCATATCTTAAAATCTGGAATCATGCTCACCCTAGTAAAAATTGAGAGAGTTGCTTTTGACTTTTCACAAGTGGGTACAAACAAACCTAATTCTTCGCTTTTTCGTCCTCCATCACCTAATTCTTGGCTCATGCTTTCCACTCGTGTCGCTGTAAATCGTTGATGGTATTTTTATTAAATAGAGAAAGAAACGAAGCACATCAGAAAGAATAAAGAACACGTAAATGACCTCATCATTTCATTTTAACTAAAGTAAGACAAATCGTGTTGATAGAGCTAGAATCTTGAAATTAAGTTACATCTGTACACAGTACCATTGAAAGCTACTCCCAAGCGTGACATGAAGATGTGATAATGGGAACGCCTAAGCCTTTTTCCCGAGCTAAAAAGGGGATTCCGTGACAAAGCAAGAGTGCTTTTTCATTTGGAAAAATCTAATACACCTAAAGATAAAAAGGGTTCTTAGGACAGGATTAACTTAATCAGACGCGTTCCCAAGTCCTTTCCATTGGCGTTTCGTGACCATAACTTTGTCTCTAGCAACGACAACTATGTCAAGCTAAGTGCGGTTAAGTACAATGATGAGCCACGACACTTGGCTTTTTCTACGAAGAATCCAACAAGATAAGGTCTGCCTTTTTCTCCTTGGTCTAATATGATCAAACAAAGGAGGACACACAGAGTTGTTCCACGCAGCCTGCGAAAAGTAGCTGTAAAGGGCTTTTAGAAAGCTTTTTAATCAGTCTGATTTGTATAGTTAATTAAGTTAATGCGGTCGAGAGAGAGAGAGAGGAGTGGTTGGGGGCTTTTGTTGTCATTCCAGAAAAGCATTGGCATGGCGTGAGGAAGCAACACAGCACCAAAGTCTGAAAAGGTAACGTGAGTTGGAGAAGGAGGGCATCTTCTTCTCTTTCTTGCTTTTTGAGTTTGGTTGGAAACCCTAACTTTTCCAGAGTTCAGACAAAAGTAAGTGGAGCTTTCTTCGTGATCAAGAATATAACGTTGATGATATCTTGCATGGCCTTATCTCTCTTTTTAACCTAATGATTCGGATCTCTACTGGTTGGCCTGCTCTTGCTTGCACAGTTCCGTTTGATCGGATAGGCACCTTCCAAAACTTTATGCAGATGAACATACTGTATGATATCATCACTTCTCTTATCCAAAATCGAGATTATCTTCCGAGAAAAAGTTTTCCTCTACTAGGTTTAATCATCTTTTGCCTATAATGTCAAAGTTATGATTGCTTCTTCAATTATGCAAGCGGGATAGGATCTTAGAAGGAGATTGTTATACTTATGGTCAGCTAGGGAGGGATTAGTAGGAAAAGATGTAGCATATCTCGATAGTCACTAGCCATATATGATGCTAACCACTAGCTAGTTTAATCATGGTTGTTGAGAATATGGCATCTCTTGAGATGAACGTAAACCCTAACAGGCATAAAAAGTCAAGATCCAAGATGGTCGTTAGTCTTCTAGCAAGAATCCCTAAGACGGGCATAGCTTTCTTTCCGATGATTATTTGATAGGTTAAGAAACTTTGTTACTTTCCAGATTGTAATTGATCGCGAGAAAAAGAATTTAAAGATTTATCTGGGGACGCTTCATCTTTGTAAATACTCAAAATGTGTTTCTAAAATGCGAGTCTTTTGAAATAGGGATATAGGAATACAATTGCAACCCTTCGACAACTTGCTAATTTAATTCTAAACATTTCAATCGTGTCGATTTTTAAAAGGATAAAAGTGTACAATTGCAACCCTTTGCCAACTTGTCAATTCGCTGACTAGAGCCCCACGTTAGCTATTTTTGTCGAAAAATAGCTAACGTGGGGCTCTAGTCAGCGCCAATCATATTTCGTGGCAAAATTGAAAAGTTTTAAGACTGAACTGGACGTCATAAAATAGGTTTAAGACTTTTTGGACCATTTTCCCTACAAATCACGAGTGGCATACTTGTATTGTGATGGATCGTTAGCTCCATCTTTTTCTCGTTTGTTCGATCTTGTCTTTCGATTCCATGCGCAGGACAATTTCATAACAGGCACGTAAATTCGAAATCTTCTCCTTTGCCACTTGATGTGCTAGAGAAAACAAACGAGTTGTCATCCTTCAGCTCACCTTTGGATGCAGCCGATTTACATGTAATTTTGCAAAGGGACCTTTGAACTTGAAGTGAAGTGACACGGGGGGGTGGGGGGGACGAGACGGATGAACTATAAATGCAGACACATGCAAAGAACCAGAATCGATTAATAACTCTCGATCCAAACAAAATGGCACCCACGAGAGCGACCATTTTTGTCCCCCTTTTCATCGAGAGTCAATGCCCCATTTCTCTTGTCCACACTTGCTCATGTGGGGGATGAGCGTTGCTTGGCAAAGTTGCAGAAGAATTCCAGAAACCGGCAGTATATTTTTTTCCCCCCTTGTTGGCAAAGAGCATTCAGGTCGTACGATTCGATTTCGTTTTGTAAAGACATCGAGAAGGATCGACGCGAGGCGGTCCGAAACCTTTGCGTGCTTTACTCGAATCTCAAAGCTCCTCGTTCACCCGAAATCAAATTATATCACCACGAGGAATGAGGTGCTTTGAACTTCGTGTGTTTTTTAAGGCACGCACACACTCTTCTTTAAGTAGCAAGTCCAAAAATTTTATGGCCACGTCGATGCTTTCGCTTCAATTCCCAATGTCGTCTGCGCATTGTAACTTGACTTGGTTTTCCAAGCGATTCGGTGCCCTTTTAACTTACCATCCCCATCGTCATTTGCTTCGATCACAATTGATAGATTGGGTCGGGGTCGGGCACCGATAGACATTACGCAAAACAAAGGTCTTTTTGGCTTTGTCACAATTATTATTATAGTTGGAGGCATGTTTCCAAGGTCTTTGGCTTCATTATATTGCGCTACGATACCCTTACCATCAGCTCCAATTAAGAACCACCGTTTAAAAAATAATATAAATAAATAAATAAATAAAATCATGTGGCCTCAAAGATTGCACACTCCCTGTGTACAATCTTATCATGTTCTTGTAGGATTAAGAATCGAGGGTCCCCAAAAAAAATTGTCATGGCCACGGTCAAATTCAACATCAAATCTCACTGCCAAGTTTCTTTTTCTTTTGTAGCGGGAGCTTAGAGTTCGGGGTGTTATTAAAACATTAAATGAATTGAGCAGAGATTCACGATCAATGCAAGCGCAGGAAGAGCGCCGACCCGGTTCAGTTCATCTTCGATCAAGAGTTCTTCTCGAGGACCGACCCACGTGGCTTTGTTCTGCCTCTTCGTTTTGCCCCAGGAAGCAAAACACGAGTTTGTTTAGAACCAATTTTCATCACGACATTTCTAGAACCGCCGCAGAGATCATTAGTTGACAATATATATATATATATATATATAAAAGAGGTCAAACCTTTACACCATGAGAGAGAGAGTGAGAGAGAGAGCCTTGTGGGTGTTTTAACACCATTTCCATACCACATGACATGAACAAACGCGGGAGTGGGTACTGAAAAGAGGAAAAGAATGCTCAATTCTTATTGATCATCGTCCGTAAAATTAATTAAATATATATATATAGACATAGTTATATATATTTATATTTATATTTATATCTATGGTAAAGACCCTATTATGCAAATTTTTAATTAAAAACAATACAAAAAGGCGAGACATTGAAGGGCCATTTTTAGACACGGGTGGAGCGGGGCGGGGCGGGGTGGGGTGGGGTGGGGTGTGCTCCGCTCCACTTAATCTATCGTTAATTCAATGTCTCAACCTCTCATAATACTAACTGTTTTCTTCACCCCCTCCTCTTTTAAACTTTCAACTCTCTTGACTCGCCTCGCCCCGCCTCGGCCCCAGACGGTCCCTATTTACATCTCCCTCTCCGGAACAGTACCAACCGTGCCGCTCAATCACAGCCCGTCCACCACCACCTTGATGCTGCTAGGCAGCCACTCCCCCACTCTCGGGCTATCGGACTCCCCGTCAGACTCAAGCCTGATGAGCACAGATTCATCGGGTGTCATGCCGACCGTGGCAGGCAACCGCGCCCTCAGCTCATGGAAGGACGGGATCAGCACATTCTCTGTCCACTCCTCCAATCCGGTCTGGCCCAGCCAAACGCCCCCTAGAATCTTCTGGATGGCCTCCTCTTGCACTTCGATGGACACTCGGTCACCCACGATGGCCGAGAACGTCTCTCGGATGGAGTTCGTAGTTTCCTGCACGACAGGATCGAAATCCACGGGGACGAAGACGATGGAGTCGTCCACGTGATTGAGCAGCTCCTTGTACACTAGCGAAGCCGCGGATGATCGTCTGTTGTCGAGGCCGTGGTCGACATCATGATCGACCGTGAGATCGCTCGAATTGTGAGACCCATCAGCCCAATCATCATCCACATCCGCGGCTTCATTCAGGTCAAACCCCATCCCGACATCATTCTCCTTCCTGGGCTTCGTGAGCCTCTCCTGCTGTTCCCGTGACCAGCTAGCCCGGCGCTTCGCAGACTTCTCACAAACGGAAAACCTCAACTGCCAACCACTTCTGGCCAACTTAAATAGCTTTTCTGCGCCCAGGGAAACACCATCCGATGACAACTTCTGATTGTCTGGCAACCAATGCAGGGTAAGGATGATGGTGACATTCCCGAGACTGATTTCACGGCCGTGAGAATCGGCAATCCTGCCCGTCTCCATTGCTCGCTTCATGCTCCCGCGAACTAGAACATCTGCATCGTCAATGTCCTCAAGCAAGACTACCGAGAATGGGTTCCTCCTAACCGCCTCAGCTATCCGATCCAGCACCGTCTTACCACGGAAACTCGTAGGGGAATCCCCACCTCCCCGATGCGATCCAAAAGAAACCACCGTTGGACTAGCGCCACAGACTTGTTCCGAAAGAGCTGATGCCATCTTCCTTTTGCCGACCCGATCGGGACCAATAAATAGTAGCCACGTGTCACCCTTAGATCCAGGCCCGCGCCGTTTGCTGTTACCGAGCTTGCACTGGGTCATGGCAGTGGCCAAGGCAGATGAGGCCTCGCGCTGCCACCAAACTCTCTCCAGTAGACCTCTAAGGAGCTTCTTGTATGAGTCTGTATCTGATTTGCTCAGAAGCTTCTCAATGTTCAGCTCAGTGACCTTCCTAAGGGGTTCCGCAGACCTGACACCCAAAAAGTCCCTCAATGGGTCTCCATTGGATGCCTTGAAGGTGGTTTCGGCAACCTTGGCTGGCCCAAGAGCCAAGTCTGTCCCGACGGGACTTCTTGGCGGGCTAGCCACTGACTCAGGTGGTTGGCTAGCAGGTGTGCTGGAATTCAACTGCAGGGCTTCCCCAAGGCTTCTGTTAAGTGGTAACGCGGGTTGGAACGGCTGGCGCAACAGTGGGTTAGGATTGCACAATCCTGGGATCAACCGAGGCACAGAACTAATCTTCTCGGAGCTGACATTTTGTTGATGGAATTGAGGATGACAACGCAGACAGGTGTCTTTCCATTTCTTTTGTATCTCGAGGCTCCTCTGCTTTTGTAGGATTCCTTGGTCTTTGGTCTGCAAATGAAACAGAGCAAAATTGAACATCCATAAGCAAACAATTTCACATTACACTCCTTGCAATGCACTCGTGTCCCAATTCCCGTGCAAAATTACCTGAAACTTATTCCGACTCTCATTGACTTTTGCATTTTGCAACCACTGCGGAAGCGGTGATCGACCTGATTCTGATTCAACTTCGGGAATGGGCTTCTCAAGTTCTGTTGCTGCGGCTCTGGCAATTTCTTGGTCACATTTCTGAGTGCACTCCGAGCAGCAGCCTGTTCTTTGAGCAGGATCCATATTCTCAGAGAGGCGTCTCGGAGGTGCAGAAATGGTAGTGGAAAGATTCTTCAGTGGCGAGAAAGATTCAACCGGACCGCCTAGAAGTCCATTCGTTCCCAACCTAGGAATGAAAGAAAGAAATTTTTTAAGCATCCACATCTATCCAGTATCCTAGAAGGGCTTAATATCTCCAACTCATCCACATATCCCCAAAAACTAGATAATTCCTTAACTTAAAACTCCTTTTGACTATTAAACCAAACATCCTCATTTCACCAAAATGGCTATCCAAACTAGACAATTCCTTCGCTTACTCCCCAACAACATACGGGATCGGTGAAATTTAGGTTCCAAGAGCAAGTGACTTTCAGGGGTCTAATTTTCTGCATTTAAAAAAAATGCTCGGAAACAGAACAACAGTACAGTTTGCATCAAACTTTCTTAAAGACCAGAAGAAGCATTGAATACAGGAGAGCTACTTCTGACAACACTCGCCATTGAAATTGAATCAGAACGACCCGGCAGCAAGGTTGCTTTGCTGATTATTGATATATAAGTAGAAACTTATACTTGGGAGCTAGACATTCAATGCAAAATGCAAAAGATCAAAACTAATCATACCTTGGGAATAATCCAGGAAGAGGTGTTCTGGCTGCAATAGGCACCGCTTGCAAATCCCAGTCAGTTTCCATTCGAGGATGATAAACGTGACACCTCATGTATGTCTCACAAGTAGCAGTCCCAATCAACCACAACCTACGACTGCTCTTCTCAAACCTTGCCAACAACTTCCCCATCTCCGCCACCATGATCCGCCCCTTGTCGGAGACCAACTGCTGCTGTGGCTGAACTGTGCCTGGACAGTAAACGGCCGCTGCTTGCTCCACCAGCCATTTCAAATCCCCTAAATCAAGAACCACGCCACTACCTCCCGAGTTCCCCATCTTGGTCTCCAAGACATCACCCAATTCTTGAAAATTTGTGGGTATCTTTGCCTCGTCCGACCCGATTTCCTTATCCAAGGGGACAACCTGAATATTCTTGAGGAGCCCATCACCCAATTCTTTGTTCTCAATCCTCTTAAGCAATTCTTTGACCACGGCCTCCGGCTCCGAGTCACCGACCACTACTGGGTTTCTCTTCTTGGGCCTCAACAAGATATCAACTACTCTTTTGACCTCCTCCCCTCTCTGTTGGGTCGAATTCCCAAGTTGTTGCTGCTGCTGGAGTCGCGGATTCAAGTACAAATTCCTTGGCGGAGCGGTAGCGGGTACAGCAGGCGATCGGAAACCGAATCCGATTGGAGCTGAATTGGTATTCGCAGCAGCCGGGGCGGTCGAATTCAGGGACTGCTCAATTGTGGCCTTGACTGCAGGGCTGGAGAAGCTAGCTTCCCGCATGACCCGGCTCACGCTCGGGTCGTCGAGAATAGATATGATCAGCTGCTCAAGCTCGACCTTGACAGCGAGCAGCGGTTGCTGCTGCTGCTCGGGGCAGCCGCGCCGCTGGTGCGCTTGCGCCCGCTTAAGGGCCGCCATGAGGGCGTTCGAAATCGGTGGTTCAATCCCTGGACTTGCACCTTGCGCGGTCGGGAGTCGCTCCAGCGCAACGCTGAAGCAGAGCTCAAGGGCGCGGCACTGGAGCGGGTGGGACGAATTGGGATGAGACTTGATGCAGGCCTGCCGAAGGAACCCCGAGGGCGAGGCCAGGAGGGTGGAAGCGACATGGAGCGGCGTCGTTTGGCTGTGGTTCCGGCGACCCGCCTCTGCTATAGAGTGGCTCAACACGTGCGCCGCCTCTGGCGTTAGCGTTTGCTGGATCGTGCTTAGACCGGCTCTCATTTGCAATCAAGAATTGTATTGTGGAAGAGCTAGGAATATGCTACAACTATTTCCGGGCCTCTTGCAACGAAAGACGCGAAATCGTGCCAAGTTTTCGATTAGATGGAGAAGAATCGGTCGTGGGGGATTCAAACTTCGGGTGAAATTGGGATGGAGAGAACAGAATTGGGTTGGAATCAAAGGAGTTAATGAAGAGATACCGAGAAACTTAGAAAGAAAAAAGGAGCTTTTGGCAAAAGGTGAATGATGTTTTTCAAGTGAGAACACGGGTTTTCGAAATAGACAAGAGCTCGTTTTCAAGAAAAGGGGGAGGTGCCCAAAGAAACAGAGGAAATATGAGAGCTTTGTATTGCCATCGGAACCAAAAATAAAAAAGGAGATAAGAAGAGCGATAATAGTGTGAGGACTCTCAGCTATAAATCCCCTTTTGCACGATCTTCTTCTTTAATCTCTCACCATCTCTCTCTCTCTCTCTCTCTCTCTCTCTCTCTCTCTCAAGTGTCAACAGAAAAAGCAAGATGTTGAGAATTCAACGCGAAAAGGAAAGATCAGATCCCCTCCTTCACAAGAACCCTTCTCTCTCTCTCTCTCTCTCTCTCTCGCTCTCAATTCACCGATTAAACCACAGAAAAACATCGAGGACAAAAATACAAGACAACAATAATGCAAGGGAAGAGAAAATGGTCTCAGACAGAGCAAAACTAAAATGGGTCTCCAAGGCCTTTTCGTATATTAATCAAGCGAGGCAAAAGGATAAAGAATAAACAAAACAAAACAAAACAAACCCAACCCAACCCACCACCTCCCTCTCCTCTCTTTCTCTCTCTGTAAAAAGTGGGGCAAGTGAAGAATTCGTTAAAGTAAGCGGAAAAAAGAAGGAATTCCTCTTCCTTTTAGAGAGAGAAACCAGAGAGAATTTCTGGAAGTACCACCATCTTCTCTTGCAACGATTTCTGGGGCACACTATCATCTTCTTATCTTTTGCCCACCTTTGCCGTGTCATCTTTCTTTCTTTCCAATTTCCCCTTTTCAATTTCCATCCCACCCTTTTCATAAGCTCTGTATTTCCTTTTCTAATCTCTCATCTTTGTCTTTATCCGCTAAGCGATGGCGGAATAGGAGGGAGACTCAAAAACACCTTTTTACGGGAGAGAGAGAGAGAGAGAGTCATTTTCGCTAATCTCTCTCCCTCTTCCCCCTTCCTCGTGACTTTCTCTCTCTAGCAGACTCATGACTGAGGATTGACTGCCTTTTCTATATTTCGCTTTTTCGCCCCCCTGTTTTTTTTTTTTGCCCCCCAAACCCCCTCGCGGAAATTCCTCTTCCACCCTTCCATGCAAATGGTGTCGCCTTCTCCCCCACGCGCCGGCCCCGTCGCTTGGGTGTACCAGCATGGGGGGGAGAGGTTGCGTTGCACGCTCGAGCGGGTGCGATGCGGACTGCGGTTTCTCTCGAACCCAAATTTTTCCTGCTTTTCATACGCAACCGCTCCAAAGGCATCGCACGGCTTTCGCCTTTTCATACTTCGCCTTTTCAATTTTTCCTATCTTTCTCTCTCCTCCTTTATAGCTTTCGCTTTCTCATTTCTCGAATTTTTAATATATTCTTTTATTGCATCATTTTAGGTCTAATCCCCTTTATTAAAAAATATATATCTAAATTGTATGTGTAATCTCAATTCTATATCGTATTTCTTTTTGTCGAAGAAAAATCTCAAATTTTCTAAATTTACAGCGAATTTTTTTTATCTTATAAAAGATTTTAAATTTTAGATCATTCCCAAATCTAGTTCTAATTTTAGAACACAAAATTTCAATGGGTTCTCAAATCTACACCGAAAGGTCTATCCCTAAAGTGAACATTTCAAGTTTTGTATAGGTTCCACCTAAAATCTATCCGTCTATGTAGGTTCTTTATTTAAAAAAATATATATGAAACTTATCCATACATACCTTAGAATATATAATTCACCGTATCACAAGTTTCAAGATCTATTCAAAGGTCAATATGTATTCTTTGTTGAACAATTGCTGTTAATAATTATATTTAATAATTACAACCTACTGCTAAAATTCACTGACCGAGACTTATATTTAGACATACGAAAAATATGAAATATTAACAAAGTAAAAAATCTCAATAATAACGCGGTTCCGAATTACACATTTATCGTCGGATACTATGGAATACTATAAGATGATGCAAAGACATTTATCAAGAAAAAATATAAAAACTTGTTCCACGTCCTAGGTTTCAGTTCCGATTCCAAGTTTCACTTGCTTGGAACTTAAAACCTACATGTCGGAACATATTCTTAATTTTTGAAACTTATAACCTACCCTTCATAGCTTGAAACCTGAAATCTGGAACTAGTCAGTTCTCACTAATCTGGTTCTTCAGGTTTTATCCTTGAATCATACTCACTCCTACTAGTCCCAATTTTGACATAGCATTTTCACGTCGATATTAAATCCACATGAGCAAGTTGAGATAGGAAAGTTTATTCAAAATGAAACTATTGTAATATATGAAAATTAGGGGGCTTTTTTTTTGTTCAAAAAATTAGGGGACTTAACGAGGGAATATTTGGGACTAGAGAAAATTTTGATATTTTTTTCTTAGATAAAAAAATATTTCAGGGTAGATTAGGGACTGAACATAAAGTTTTTTTTTTTTTTACAAACAGAAATTCAAGGCTGATCTGTACCAGACCTAAAGTTTGAGGTTTTTTTTAGCGGAACAGGCATATCATTTTAACAAGAAATGTTATCATACAACACTATTTTTAGTAATTCCATCAAAATAAAAATTATTGGTACAGAGATTTCATTATTATTATTATTATTTTTGGTCGGAACAGAGATTTCGTTATTCAAACGAGTGGAATTGTTTTGGGAAAAAAGAGAGCAAAACTGGGACAAAAAAGGTTATCGCGAGGTGTTATTTGGATTTCATTTTTATTAGTATGTATAATCAAACAAAAAATAACATAATCTTATTACATTCTGGTGGCTGCATTGTGGCCACTGCCAATCAATTACTAAATAATAGCACATAGTACAACACTCAACAAACAACAGTTATCCTTCAATTAGCCAAATCAGCCATTAAATAGCATTATGAACTAATCGTGACAGACCCAATCAGGTCAAGAACGCCATGAACCTATAAAAGACAACCTGAGGTTGAAACTTTTACCGGTCTTGGAGCTAGTTTGGCATAAATTAGTGGGCAATTCGCTTAATTGTTTTCTCGGTGCCTTTCGAAAATGGCTTCGGCGTTTTGAAAAGGACACTGATCAAAATTCATTAATTCATGATTTCGACATTTGAAAATTTTAAAAGTTCAAGGCTCAAGTCTCAAAGGCAAATCTTAGTTCGCTTTGAGATTTCAGCCTTCTCAAAGGTAGAATTCGGCTTAGAATCTCTTGGAGGAACTCGACAAATGCCTCAAAATTTCTTCTAAAGACTATTGAAAAAGCTGAACCAAAATCCAACAAATAGCCCAAACGAGAGAGAGAGAGAGATAGAGCGCTCTCCGTCGGTCGTTACGTGGTTTTTTCGTATTCCCACTACGAAGAAAATGATTGTCGTTTTGGAATGTTTCGAAATTCGTGTTGTTCAAGCTAAAA
This sequence comes from Rhodomyrtus tomentosa, assembly GCA_028455895.1. Classification (NCBI taxonomy): domain Eukaryota; kingdom Viridiplantae; phylum Streptophyta; class Magnoliopsida; order Myrtales; family Myrtaceae; genus Rhodomyrtus; species Rhodomyrtus tomentosa. The sequence goes on from JAPCWY010000004.1 coordinate 44,328,447, forward strand.
AGGGCCAGCAACCCTAGGCGATAAAACGCATCTTGTCTTCATCCAAAAGCATTACCCGATCGCGCCATCGCATTGAATCATAAGCACGCAGCCTAAAAAAGTTTGGTCTTCCTTTTTTTTGTATTTTTAATGGACGCAATGATTCCCATCTTAAATCGAATCACGAAGGGACTGGATATGAACAAGCTTCAGCATTTTATACTCATCTTCACCAAATCACCCGATGGCGTGTTACCGCGACCAGCGTTTGTGAGGTGTCGAGTTCGGCATCGGGTTTTAGAGAAGGCCCCCTTGTAGAGCGATTCGTAAGTAAGTCGACCCGCTAATCCTTAGTCGGTTAAGTCGATCTTGATGTGCATGGATCATTAAAGCATAAAAGGGTTAGCTTGGTATGTACAAGCCATGCGAATTCTTGATATGAATTTGCGGGGAAGAGTGCCTCATTGAATGCATTGAAAATGGTGGAATGGTACCCATCGATCGCCCTATGGGGCAAGGGGGTAAAAAAAAAAAAAATCAAGCATTGATGGTTGGGGTGGGGGTGGCCTCACAAATGTCTCAACTTGGGTTTTCAAAATGGACAAATTTTCATTTATGACCATCACATCAACTCACCACTTTTAGATTTTAAACATTGCCGTCCTCCTCCTCCTTCTTACCACCACCACCATCGTCATCATCAATAAGCTTAATCTAAAAAGTCGTCTGTACCCACCATCCATCAGCTAAAAATTCGAAAATTATCGATACGTCTTTTGGAATTGGGGAGTCTGATTAATTTGATGTGTGTCATAAATGGGTGAGTACCCATCTCTATCCGCTCACATTATAGCCGGACCACGACAGCAGAAAATCACATGCAGACCAACAATGTTTATCGGGCAATTTTTATCACCTCCTCAAGCATGTGAAGCTTCCCCACCCCACCCTTTTTTTTTTGTCCCCCTTTCTCCCCACTGACCCTCTCCCTGAAGGTTGTGTCCCAAGTTTCTCGATTTGGGAGAGGGGGATTAAGCGCATTACGAAATATTCGATGTCTTGACTATGTTATTTGGGAAATTCAACATGCATCGGTCTCCAATCCTTCGAATTTTATGGGGAATGAATAGTCAAACGCTCATATTTGATACACATTTCATCGATACGGTACGAGACGTTTAAAAGCGAAGCAGCTTTTTTTTGGATTTCAAAAATTTTATTTTATTTTATAATGAAAATGATAAATTAAGAAGGAGGAGAAAAAAAAAAGTAAAATTCGGGGGAAATTGTCGGCTTTATGTGAAGGGTGAAAATGATGGGAGGCTTAGCCCGAACAAAATCATCATAATTCCCTTTTGGCGACCCACGCCCTCCCTTGCCTTTTACGCGTTTCTCGAGCTCCTCTCTCTCTCTCTCTCTCTCAACAACTCCCTGCTCTCGCATCTGCCACCTTTTCTTGATAATTATAATAACAATAACAAAAAGAGCAACACGATAATTGTCATTATAATTAAAATTAATACTACGGAAAATACCAAATTAATTTTTAAAATTTTACTCCAAACGAGTACCTAACAAATCTTACTTCAAACAAATATGAATTTTCATGCAGGCTTGTCATAACAATTGAGTGCCCGTTATGTGTTATTCAATTCGACGATTTCACCGTAAAATTTGACAGGAGCTAATAGATGTTAAATATGTCACGAGTTCATCGATTTGAAATTTTTGATGACTCAAAAATTAAATAAGAATAAATTCATCACGTTTGTATTAATTTAAGATTTTCACCGTAGTAATAATAATAATAATAACAATAAATAGATAACCTCGTTATCCCTTTTGCACGACTTTTCACTGCTTTCCACCTCCAAACCCTCTTCTTGGAAGCGAACTCACACCTTGCGATGGCATGATGAGAGGAAGTGAGGGACCCGTGATTTTTAGCATGATTGCTCGATTAATTGAAAACTATGTTTTAATCAAGTGTTATTTAATTAAAGGGGCCCGATGCAGAAAGTGGTATCTCTTTTTGGCTCTACTTTTTTTTTCTTTTTGCCTCTTTATTTCATCAGAATTGCATTATAGCACATTTAATTCACTTTTTAACAAATCCCACCAAGCTTTTATTATTTCGGCTTAGGGTTGCCGTTCATGTTCTTATCGCGATCATTGAATATGATCGAGAAGAGTAACTTCGACCCAATTGTGTCTTTCTTATCGGAAATTGACTTTGAAAGATGAAATTTTGATTCATAAGAGTTCTATCACGGGAATCATATTTTACTCCCCCGGCATACGTAATAATTATCACAAGATCAAAAAACTAAGCAAATTTGGGGTTCATACCCCACCGTCATGCTTAGCCTACGTCGGCTTGTGAGTTTTGCCTAAGTCGTGGCAAGCAGTAGCAACCCATGCTTGATCTCCGGCTGAGAGTGGAAACTCTCTCTCTCTCCAGCATATGTGCAGTCTGCAGTCAGATGAATTAGAACACGACGCCCTTCGCTTGAGCCTAGCTACAACCACAGCCCCAGCCCCGAAGACGGGTTAATCAATTGCCGCTGGAGGCGGGATAGCCGCCTGGCCGTTCACTTGTGATAATTTTGTGTGGCTCTCTTTTTTTCCCTATATATTTCGAATATCATTTTGAACATAAATTAATCATAGTTAAAGGGATGTAATTGAAAAAAAAAATTAAAAGAAAAAAAAGATTGAAGACCAAATCGCACGTGAGTTGAAAGTGCAAAGAATAGCGGGTGCCTGGGGCAACGCGTGGAGACACGGTCCATCACCCTTTACGCTTTGACCGAAAGGGACTTTCGGCATTTATTACCGTTCCAAGAATATCTCTATGCTATCTGCAGCCTTTGCTGAGGCTTTTATCGGGACTTGCATGACCATTTTGCCCCCGCCTCGATCCTCTATTGCCCATATCGCCCATACTCACACGTGGCAGGCCCTAACGACTTTGTAGAGTCAATTTCAAGCTGTTGACTTTCATTCCGCTCCCTTGCCTACAAAGAAAACTAGCTAAAGAGAAAGTGAAAGCCGGTGCCTATGCTCAAGTTTTACCCAAGTCTCTCTCTCGCTATCTCTCCCAGATGTGATATGATTTCAACGCGCTAGAGAATGGTTTGGTCACGACACTTTAATTAATAGGCACTAAATTGACATTTAAGTGAACAGAAAAAGGGCACGTGAAAATCGGGATTTTATATATACATACATAAATTGATATTGGGTAAACGAATTGAAAAAAAAAGAAGAGAAGTCCAATTATAAAAATGAGGATCCAGAATTGCGACACCAGTCGATGGAGGTGATGTTCCTATTATAAGAAGCTCAGTGGTTTTTGTCTTCAGCGTGCTCTCAACTTAAGCATCATACCATAATGATTCTTTCCAACTTTATGAAAAAGCAAAGCTAAGAAGGTGACCTCATCACTCCAACTCCTACCCTTTTTTAAACAAATTGTTAGATATCTCCCCCATCATCCTACTTCTTTAATTTCAATTTAATCCCTCCCCCCTCCCTCTCTCTATCCAATTTATGATTTACTACTAATTGTATGATTAATTTACCTCACCGTCACTTTCAAGAGAAATTAACTTTTGTAGTTGGTTCCTTGGTGAGGGAAAAGTTGTTTCCCACCCATTCTCTCAACCCCCCTACCCATTCAATAATAGAGGAACAATGATTCCAAATGCCCTTTTCCCTTCTTAAGATTTCCAGACCAACCAATGACCCTAGCCGTATGGATCTTCCATTACAAGGACCAAAGTGGCACTTATTTGACCAATTGGACCCCGAAAAGTCCCTTTCTATCTCCCCTTACTCCAAATACTAATTAATTAATATATGATCATCGTCGATCGTGGGTTTTTTTTTCTTTCTCTTTCTCTCTTTCTCGATCTCTCGAAGGAAGATTGATCTAGTATCACGAGACGATAGGGCCCATAGCAATTCCTTTTTCACTAGTGCAAGCCAAGCCCCCTCCTAGCTTTTTGCACATACACGTAAATTGTTTTGATATGATCATGCCATCTAGGTCAAAACTTTAAGCAAACACAAAGCAACAAATCACTCACGAGGGTGGGGTAAATCTAGTAGCCCCCATGTATGTAGCTTTAGCTTAACCCACTCCCTCCTCGGAAAAAAAAAAGTTGTTGGTAGCTTCTTGCACTCAAAGAAAGTTCAGACTTTCGACTTCCTTTTCCTCATCATTCAGGGACAAAGGAAAGTGGGTTCCTTTCTTTTACGAGATGCTTGAGAAGGAAGGGCCCAAAAATAATTTTAAAAAAAAGGGAAAAAAATTTGCGAAATGAATGCGGCAGGAGAAGCACCAATCAAGCAAGATATGACCATTGGCCTCGCCTTTTCCGTAGTCGAAGATTCCTATGTTATTTCCCCCCCTCTTTTTTTTTTTTTTTCAAAAAGGAAATGTTTTGCAAAGGTGAAAAAAGAGTTTGTGAAAAGTTAGGTCGAAACATAATGTGATCTCGAGGACATTTCCTTAGCATGTTCCACGTTCGCGCCTTTCTATCGGAACCGGTAATCGTCCTTTTCCTAGCAAGAAAGAGAGAGGAAGAGGGGGAAAAAAAAAGGCAACATCGATTGTCCGTTTTTGTTTTCTCTATGAACAAATTGAACTTCCACATATGTTTTGATTTTAATTCTATGATTAGTCTAATAAGTGTCTAAAGTATGCTTTACTCACTCATTCCCCCTTCTTGTCAACGTGAAATGATTCCGGACGGGATTAATTCGAAAGTTGATACCGCAAAGTAAATGGAATTGGAGGGACTAGACCAAAATCATGATTTGGAGTTGGGTGCCACCGCGGCATCCAAACATCTTTATGTGTGTTTTTTTCTTATTTTCCCTTTATTTGCCCTTGTTTTTCTTTGTTATTTTTTCCTTATTTTCTTCGTTTCCGTTGAAAACAGACAAGTTAAAGATGCCAAATTCCCACCTCAAAAGCCTACTTTCAAATCTACATTGGCATCTTCTTGCCTTTATCTTTCTGGAATTCCGGGAATCCTTAAAGAGTTTCCAACAATAGAAAATCCCACTTCGATTAAAATAGGCCGATAATTGAAAAAGCCTCTTTTTCTCGCCCCTCCGTTCCTTTCGTTTTGTTAATTAATTTTTTTTAAAATGTTTCATTACAGTCGCGAGTGTGGAAATTTCGGGTCTTTTGTTGTTGTCGAAGCAACTAATCTTGCTTTGCTTTCCACATAAGCACTCGACTTTCTTAGAGATAGGGGGAAAAGGCCACGTTAGAATGACCGGCCCTTTTGGCTACATTTGCAAAAGTGTGACATGCCTACGTGGGACGCCTTGAAATCTTACACAATCTTTAATTAGCTTCCTTCAGTCCCTCCGGAACTCTCGATTAAGCCATAAAGTTAGGGATTTTAAATATGTGTATTAGGGTTAAGCAATCTTGCTCGCTTCCCTTTCCGAGAGGGACCCGCATTAGATTAACCTAAATAACACTATAGTTTTCTTTTTCTGGGCCACCCTTATGACGTTGTAGTCTTGTAAGAACCTTAGAACATGGAGAATTGTAAAAAAAAAAATAAAAATTCCGAAACATTTTCAATTGTGTCAATTGAGTAATAACTATTTTCACGTTTTGCTAATTAAGTTCATCTAGCCAAATATAAATCGCTGACGTGAATGCCGGCTAAAATTGATGGGATGAACTAAATTGACAGTTAAAATATTTATTGCTGAATTGGAAAAATTGCAATACATTTAGGATTTTTTTAGATAATTTTCCAACTTAGAATGCCTACTTAAGTGAGACCAGGCTATGCAGGTAGAATCTTCTACTGATTCGACCATTAAGCCGGTTCGACTTACACGGTGAATTAGAATGATGATATAGCAGCTCTTTTCACTCAAATGAAGGTAACTCTTATCATTAGTAATTTATTTCTAAATTCGTTGTAAAGTTTTAAAATGTAAAGGTTACTAAGCAAAAGTCCGATGCCTTTGCCTAAGGAGATTTCAAAGAGGGAACCCAATTTCGAGCATATCAACATATTCAGTTGAACTCACATTCACTTAAAATCTTAAACCAATGAGTTATGAATCAACTTGGATATATTAACTGCTGCACACCATATTAATTCTTCAATGTTGGACTTCTGTAACACAATTCATATGTGCATTCTAACAATCTTCTTCTCATATGCGAGCTTTAGTATTAGATTTGCTTCCCCTTAATCCAAATATCCTTCTGTACCAACATATTTCAATTTAAATCTCCATCAACGTCCATCGGGTTCGCGTTGTTATACCACAATGCCCATCGACCCGAAAATCATATTGGTCACCAGATTCTCATTTGAGCTCTAGTGTTAGGTTTGCTCCCTCTTAACCCAAGTATCATTCCATATCAATATCTTGAATCTCCATCAACGCCCATCGGGCTTGCCTTATTATACCATAACGCCTACCGGCTCGAAAATTATGTTGGTCACCAGATTTCTATGTGAATTCCAGTATTAGGTTTGCTCCCTCTTAACCTAAGTATTCTTTTGCACCGGTGTATCTCAACTTGAATATCCATCAATGCCTATTAAGCTAGGGTTGTTGTACCATAACGCCTACGAACCCAAAAATCACATTGGTCACCAGATTCTGGTGTGACCTTCAGTGTTAGGTTTACTCCTTAACCCAATATACTTTCACACCAACATTTCTTAACTTGAATCTCTATTAATGCCCATTGAGCTCACGTTGTTATATCACAACGCCCACCGACCCGAAAAATCACATTAGTGACCAGATTCCTATGTGAACTTTAGTGGTAGGTTTGCTTCCCCTTAATCCAAGTATTCTTTCGCACCAACATGTCCCAACTTGAATCTCCATTCATGCCTATTGAGCTCGCGTTGTTACATCACTACCATACCAGCCCAAAAATCGCATTAGTCACCACATTTCTTTCTTGAGATATTCATCAAATAGGGGTCGCGTTGATATACCACAATGCTCATTGGCCCGAAAATCGAGTTGACCACCAGATTCTTTTCTTGAGATATTCCCCAAACACCAATACATATTGGGAGTGGGGCTACCAATCAACCATTGACTCTAGTTCCATATGATGGGAGTGCACGATAGAAGTCCGATACCTTTTCTTAGAGAGATCGTCAAGAGTTAGCTTAAGTTCGAGTCTGTTAACATATTTAGTTGAACCCACCTTTACTCAAAAACTTAAGACAATGAGTTATGTGTCAACTTGGATATATTAACTACTCCACACCACATTAATTCTCTAATACGGGATTTCTTTAACACAACCCACAAGTGCATTTTAACAGTTACTACTTTATTTTTGCAGCATCAAGCGAATTAACTACCCTAAACAATCACAAATCAAAAGAGAGAAAGAACATGAATCCTTGATGATTAGTCTCAAATCACATGGCAATTGCATGGCGGAAGAACTTCTCATCACAGTCCTAGAATTGACGTTCGATCAGGTCACTCAAATTTGACCTTGCAAATATCATGTATCCGAAGTCCAAATCTCTCACAACGTTTCTTCGAATCATCAAATAAGCGTATCGCTTAAGTATGACTTGGAGATATGCTGGGAAAATTACAAAAAAAAGTCCAAAACCTATTGCAATTGTGTCAATTCAATTATAAACCTTTTGCAATTGTGCCATTTTAGTCCATCTAGCGAATTTTGGCCGGCCAGTAAATTGGCATAATTGTAATGGATTTAGGATTTTTTTAGTAATTTTTCCGTAATATGTATGTTAATGACTTAATTTGACCATATCTTAGGTCCAAAATGGGCACCTAATTTGGACTTCCGTCTCATACCTTCAACATAAATTCATTTAACCCCCTTTTTAAAGCTTTTGTAGCCAATAAAGTCAGTTGCTTTTGATATCATAAGTAAACGGACAATTTCTATGCGTAGAAGTCAGCAGCCAAAACCACTAGCAAAAGCAATTTACATAGTCAATCCTTGCCTTGTATTTTCTCTTATTTGAGCAAAAGTATTGGCTTGTACGCACTAAACTTTAACACGGTCCACACTTAATTTAAACTGAGCTTACGTAATTGTTAGGGTTACGAGCTTGTAATTAGTCTCACCTGATATGACTTTACCAACATCAACTTCTCATCATTGTCTTGGCCAAAAGAAACTCCTCATCAATATGCTCTCTCACTTCCATCCCACCAGCGAATTTCAACGCCATCATCCACTTTAAATTTTGAACATCGTGATGATCATTCATGATTTTTCTCCGATGCATCAGCATGTGACCTACCCTGATTTTCGATCGCTACGAATTCATCTGCGTAAATAAGAAACTCGTAGAAAATTACTCGTGCTTAACGCACTTCTTGATAATGTTTGTACCTAAAGTCTCCAACTGTTTTACGACTTCGTTAGGATTGATGAGGTACTATTTTTCTGAATAATTTTTGAACTTTTGATCCATATGTATCTTGAATATATAAGTGATTACATGAACGTACTTTCAAATTTTTGACAAATTTGATATGTGATTGATAGAGGAAAGATTACCAAATGATTCATAAACTTACTGTATTTATGTCAATTTAGTCATAAAATTTTTAACTTAGCCAATTTAGTTTTAATTTTTTTTTACAATTTGTCAATTTAGTCATTTCATCCAATTTTGATAGGAAATCGCCGACTTGGACATTAGCTGTTTTATTATATGATCGGCACTGATGTGAACAATTTTCATATTTTCAAAAAGAATTCTGATTTTTTTATAAATTTATTTTTTTCTATTTATTTTTTCTTTTCCTTTCTTTTTCTTCTAAGTCGACGAGGGTCATAGGAGAGGGTGTGGCCCTTTCCTAGACCTTGGCAAGCGCTTTGCGTTCCTTGTTGGATCTGGGCAAGGGTAGTGACTACCAAGAGTTTTGAGGCTCTTGCCCAATAGTCAGCAAAGGTCGGCCAAAGACCCTCACTGGGCTTGGTGGAAGTTAAAATGATAAAAAAGAGAGAAGAGAATAAGATAAATTAATTTATGAAATTTGAAAAAATTATAAAAAAAAATATTCACGTCGGTGTCAGCCGTTCTATGTGGCATTGCTTGCATCCGGATCAACGATTTTGATTAAAATCGATTGAAAATATTAAATCGTTAAAATGTTTATGACGAAGTTAATAAGTTTAAAATGTTTAAGATTGAATTGACATAAATATGATATACTTAGTATTTTTTTTGATAATTTTCGGGATTGATGACATTCTGCACATCCGTGCTTTCTCGGACCAATGTGGTTTGAAACAGCAACTTATGATTTCCAATCAGGTTATGGGCAGGAGTGACCAGCTCAAATGGTGTATTTATTATCTACATCATGACTACGTCCCACTTTCACTCTCCTAATTGAATGCAAATTTTAGGGTTCCTCATTTCCTTCTTATCCCCCGGCATTCAATGAGATAAAATCATGAGATGACTTCTTCACACACGCTCATAATGGAGGTGTCCATGATCTGGTTTTGGCTCATTTTGGAGGGTGATAGTTTCGACCAGGACGGATAATTTCTGCAATTGTTTAGGTTGAATTATGTTCCTAACTCTGTGTATCCACATTCATGTACCAAGATTAGCACGCAATAATTACCAAAAAAAGTTTTAAACTTATTGTATGTACATCAATTTAGTCATGAACCTTTTGACGATTTGCTAATGTAATATGTCCAATCAATTTTGGCTAAAAATCACTGACACGAACGCCAAACATCCTCTGTGGCTCGATCTTCGCTGATGTGGATAATTTTTCTATTTTTTTTAAGAAAAAGAAAACATAAAAAAAAGGTTGCAAAAATGATCCATTTTATAGCCATTTGTGCCATGTAGGATGGCCGACCTTCAAGCTAGTGATTTGCGGGAGTGATCGATTCTTGATCCGTCATGCCTAGGAACTCGGAACGGGATCGGTCCTCGGGCGATCCAATGAAATCAATAGATTATTGGTAGGGGTAAGCAACAAGGACATTCATTTTTATCTATTAATTAAAATTGAATTTAATAAAGAAATAACTGTTGGAATATTAGGTTGTACATTTAAGAAATAAAGTAAAAAAAAAATCGGTCGGGTCTGAATGGTTTGGCTCCCCATAAAACTAAAAACCGAACTGAAATCACCCTTTAGGGCTTTGTGGTATAGGGCAGTTCCTAGTTCAGTTCATCTGTCTTGCTCACTCCTGGTGATTTCCGGTCAAAATTGACTGAAAGGACTACATTGAAAACGCTTCCAAAAGTTTAGGAGTAAATTACCTAAATCAAAAAGTCTCAAACCGGATTGACATTCCTACAATATATTTTGGATATTTTTTTTGTGCCTGTGTAATTTTTGACACAGAACCTCTTGTTTTCATACCCTAATTTGTGCAATTTTGTGCAAACACAGCCAATTGTTCGTAGTAAGACTTGAGTATGTGCGAATTATCTGACTGATCTTTTCATGTGTATACAATAGAGTTACTTTCGAGTTTGAGGTGAGTAGTAGATATCGAAAAATGAGAAGGCAAAGAAAAATTCAGAGGGGTAGAGAGATTTTGCCAACGTGAGAGGACCTCGAAAGCTAGAGAGAAACTGCCAAAACCCTAAATCAAGGGCGTAATCATGATTAATCACATAATCCGGAGAAGATTCCGTGCAAGAAGACTTTGTGCCTAGCCGATGCTTGATTCAACATGTGAACTGATGTCCTTCGATGCAGAAGTTGGGATCAAAAGGTGAGACAAACATATATTTATAAAGCCCTTAAAAGCTGGCTCCAGTCCTCTAATGTCCAAGAGAATAACATAAAGTGGTCTCTTACGGTCACTTAGGCGCATTATTGTGGTGGAATAAGAATCTAAATCTTTCTTAAGATCTTTCATTAGTCAATTTCCATGTGATGATCTGACCTTTTGGCTAAGAAATAATGAGGACCAAACCATGGTGACTATGCTGACCTAGAAATAAATCACACAACTTTCTTTTTCCTTAGAAAACTCGAATCTCTATTTACGTTTGTTTACTAAAGAAAACGGAAGTACAAAACGACAGTTCCGTTCGTTTCGCGAAGAATGTGATGTTTTACGAATTTTTTTTTTCAGGAAATTAGTTTCTAGAAAAATGATAATATTTTACTGTGTCTGGTGGGAAAATTACCAAAAAAGTCATAAACCTGTTGTAATTGTGTCAATTCAGTTCTAAACTTTTTTGCAATTGTGCCAATTTAGTTCATCTGGGATTCAGTCAATTTTGGCAGGCCGATGCTAATGTCGACGCCATCCAACGACATAATATTTTATTTTAATATTTATTTTCTTTTTTTCCATTTTTCTTTTCTTTTTATGTCTTCTTTTTTTTTTCCCTTTGCTCTTCTTCCTCCGCTTGGTCGTCACTGGTGCAGGCTAGAGGCAATGACCTAGTCGATCGAGCCTTGCTAGCCTACATCCGGCGATCGGTTGGAGGAAGAATAGGGAAGAAAAAAAGAAAAAAAAATTCAAAAAGTAATAAAATATTATGTTGCCTAATGGAAGCCCTACTGGTCAAAATTAACTGGATGAATTGGATTGACATAAAAGGTTAGGATCGAATTGAAAAAAAAAGGAATAAATTGATAAAATTGCAATAGGTTTAGGACTTTTTTTGGTAAATCTCCCGGTGTGTGACTAAAACCTGAAATTCATTTTTCGCCTTTTATTACATAAAATCGGATTTCGTTTGTGCACTCTTTTTAACAATTTATTTTTGCTATTCTTTGTTTCTTTTTTAAAATCAAATTCAAAATATTTTTCATTTTCTTTTTCCTCCTTCCTCAGCTGGTGATGGCCACAGGCGAGCACGAGGCTTGGGGGCTGCATGTGACCGGTTGCTGGGGCTGCTGGCTAAGTTTGATTATGATTCATATACGAAATAAATGTCAACCCATTCATCTTTTAACTAGACTATGATTTTAACAAATCGCTTGTTCTTATTACAAATTAGGGTTAAGAACCAAACCAAACAGGTGCCTCACAGAAACAACAGCGGATGGAGCGGACAAACATGCTTAGCATGTAACATGGAGCGGAGTACGAGAAAATTCCTGATGCTAATGCCAAACCCTCACTCCCCTCAGGTCCACGTCCACCATATTAGCCATCCATTGGAGAGAGAGCATCGAAATTCAACGCGTCTTACTGCTTTTATGCCTCTTCAAGAAGCAAGGCAAGAAGGCATTTGCTGGGACACGAGTTTTGTCAAAGCTTTCCCATTTCACCATCTTCATTCCCAGTTCAAAGCATTGACCGACGATTCAGCACGCTGGCGGTAGCTATCACAGCTCTGGCAAGGAGCACTCTTTGCTCGATCCTTTTCACAATTGGAAGTGACCTTCCCTTTTGTACTCTTTGTCCATTGACTTCGCAGCATCTGCAGAAACGGAAGAAGAAAGAAGAACGAAAGTCAAGAGCTTAGTGTAAAAACATAAACTGGACCAGTTAGGCAAACCGATGCGAGGGGATGGAATTCAACACGTTTTGCAAAAGTCCGCTAGGATTTGAAAAGCGATGGAAAAAGTTATCTTTTTTTTTCATCGGCAGAAGTGGTTTTCAATTTTGCTTAGGAAGCCGGAGGCGTTTGAGAAAGGGATTTAAAAAAACAGACAATGTGGAGAGAGAGAGAGAGAGAGAGAGAGAGAGAGAGAAGGTAATGAAGATGGGACTGTGCCGGGTGACAAAAAGCTGACCGACCCAGGAAACTTTAGTGTCAGGAGGAAAACGAAAAGAAAAGAAAAGCAGCGCACATAGGTCAAGAATAACAGCTTTGAACCCACCTTTTTCGAGAGATTTAAAGCCCACCCCCCCACCACCAACGCCAACAACAACAACAACACAGAATCTGCAAACAGTTCTCCGTAAAAAGCCTTTCCTTTTGCAATGATGATGGCCGACGACCCTGAAAATGAAAGGGAACGAAAGCCCTCTTCCCTGTCAAAAATGTTGACAAATAAACACGTCTTCATTCCCAGCAAAAAAAAGACATACTATTACTACCCTTTTTAGAGTTTTAAACCTCGGTTCGACTGGTTTTTTTAACGAGCATGCGCAGCCGGCCATTCGATTAGCCTAAATTTGATTGTCGACGGTATTGCGTTAACTCTTCAAAAAACAAAAAAGGAAAGACATAAATCAATCTCGTTAATTGGTACATTCGAAAGAGATATCATGATTCTTTTAGACATCAGTTGTCTGAAACATGAGGAATTATTATGTTAAGATATTATAAGTTTGTTAATCAGTTGCTTTTGTTTTCCTTGGGTTTGTCTCCTTGTTTTCAGAATCTTTTTCGCAGTGGGGATTCAAATCCTCGTTCCCACTTTTTCCACATGAATGCACTGTCGAGCCTGCAGAGACGCAGAGGTGAAGAAAGCAGGAACGACGGAACACGACCCTCCATTTAATGCAGAAAGTAGAAATCTAGTGGCATGGCTGCAAACAAACTTGCGGAACTGGCGCCGAGCTTTCGTTCATATTCGATTTCGTATGCATGCTGCATGCACGACACTGCTTCGAAACCCAAGCATACGATCTGTGTATGTGACAAGGTGAATGACAAATTGTACAATGTTTCCTGTCTTCTTTGCTCAGTTTAATTGTCAGAATATAAAAGATTGGGTATGAAAAAGATATAGACCTTGATTGGATGAAAATAAATAAATAAATACAAAGCCTCGACTTTTTTCTTCATATATTCTATCTTTTTATTTGGCAGACTGCTGGTGATAGGGTTGTATGCAAAATATATTCTAAGTCTATTGTATAGATTAGGTGGTGGACATGGGATATTTGTAACCCATTGAGGCGTTAGAGAATTATGGGCTGGAGGTTACTTGTTAAAATTGCACTAATTGCACTAATTGTATGTAGACTATTCTAGGATGAGGTCATCGGTACCGGGCAAATGTCTAAATTTAGTCGATCCGTGGAGGTTGCAGGGTGTTTGTCTAAATTTAATCGGTTCGTGGAGCTTGTAGGATGTTTCACGGGCTTCTGCATTCATACTCAAGCAATAATAAATGGAAAAGAAACAAGTAAATATCTTTTAACAAAATCCTAAGTTCATTTGTGAAGGGCCGCCACCGTTGTTTGTCATTTGATGACAACCGTCATCCCGTGGGTGTTATTTATTTGGATCCGGATTACTTGCCCTGATTCAATTTGGGCAAGTGTACCTTACTTGATCTGGGTTGTTAGTTTTTGGACGGACGTCTCAAATCTCTTATAATAGGGGAATATTTTTTTGGGTTTTTTTGGGGAAATGATCAGGGCCATCCGTTGTTGAATGGACTGCCTTGATCTCGATCAGGGCAACCCTGCCCCGATTTCCGCAAGGCAGGGGATCCATTTCCTATTTATAGTACTGCATCCATAAAGACCACCACAAGGAGATATAGTCGCTTGAGTGGACAATTGACTAAGACAATGAAATCCAACTTAAAAAAAATGAAGAAGAAGAAAAGGAGGAGACATTAATGTATTTTCAACATTCAATGTTTTTTAATGTGCATTGAAAATTATATTTTTGTATGTTTAAGTTCTTATGAATGTCACTCCATCAGTGGAGGAGAGTTCTCCATTATATGTTTGTTCATGGAAGGAAAGTACTTTGCGCACGCATTACGCCTAGAGGTGGCAAATGGGTGGGACGGGTCGAATATGGTCCGACCCATATTGACCTATATTTAATCACCCAAAATCGACCCGAACCGTGATGGACCCATACCCGACCTGATCCGTTTTGACCCATATTATCAAAACACAATAATATTTTAAGAAAATAATATTACTAACATACTTCCCCGCCCCGTCCCTGGTCCCTGCACTGACCTTGTCTTGGCCCCTATCTCGGCCCTGTCCTTGGTACCCGACACAGTCCCCAACCCCGGTTTCGGTCCCGGCTCCTATCCCGACCTCGATCCCGAGTCCCGACCCCGGTCGCAGGCACCCGCCCTTGACCCCGGCCCCGGTCCCTAGCCCCGACCCCTCCCTAGGTCTTGGTCCCGGGACCCGACCCCTAGGCCGGCGTTGAGACTAGGTCCCGAGACGGGGTCGATCCTGACCCCGGCCCCGACCCTAATGCCGGGCAGGCCTGGATCCCAGGACCCTACCCCGGCCCAAGCACTCGACCCGGGTCTCGGGACCCAGTCGCCGGCACCGGCCCTAGGTCTCGGTCATGGCTCCACCCCGACCCCAGTCACGGTCACGGTCTCAATTTTGGGACCCGATCTTGGCCCCAGACCTGATCTCGGCCCCGATCTCGATTCCAGTCCCGGCCTCGAGGCCCGCCCCATCTTCAGCCCCGATCACGGTCCCAGCCCCTGTTACGGCCTCGGCCTCAACCTCGGTCTCGGGACCCGGTCCCGGGACTCGACCCCGGCCCTTGCCCCAACCCCGGCACTCGCCTCAGCACTGAGACCAGGCCCCGACACCTTCCCTGAGTCACAGTCCTAGCCCCGAGACCCGATCGTCATCACCCGCCTCGGGTCCCGGCCCTGACCACAGTCATGGCTACGACCCCAGTCTTAGGATCTGGCAGCCGCCTCGAGTCTCAGCCTTGGGCCCGAGACCCAATCGGAGGCACCCGCCTCGGGTCCCGGCCTCGGTCACGGCATAGTCCTCGGTCCCAGCCCCGGCCCTAGTCACGGTTCGGGCCCTGACTTAGTCTCGGGTCCCGACCTCGTCCCCCACCCTGGCCGGGTCCTTTGCCGGGGCCCCAAGACCCGGTCCTGGACCCGTCCTCGACCATGGTTGGTTGCCCCGGCCCCGAGCCCTAGTCTCGGCCCTGGTTGCCAGTCTCGATCCCGGTCTCGATCTTCGACCTTGACTCCGGTCTCTGGGATTATTTGTAACTTGTGGAAGTATGTTGTCCTTATGGGTCGAAAGTGGATCCAATTTGGATCGAAAATTGATTTAAGTGTGACCAATTATTGACTAATTTTTAGTGAACCATTTAAAAGTTAATTACCCATATTTGACCCATTTTATACAAATATGAGTCAAATATGGGTTTGTGACCCGTATTGCCACCTCTAGGTATACCTTACGCAGATGCTTTGTTCAATTGAGTATCAATTCTAATTATTGAGTTGACATCATGTACATATTAAAAGCTAATCAATTTATATGGCTAAATTCCCTAAAAAAACCCTCAACTTTAGATCAAGTCTCAAATTTACCCTATTATTTGATTGCATACACGTTGGATTTCAAACACTGGACATAGAAAAACAGTCCATTGCGGATACAATACTAGGCGAGCAAGATGGATCGATCAAACTGGGAACGGCTCGGAGCAGATCGAATCGAATCGAATCGAACTGGAAGTTCCCGAGGATGTTGATCCAGTTCCTGCTTCTTGGTGGAACTAGATCGATTGCTTTTTATAAATGTAATCCTAATAATTTATGAGTTATATTTTTATTTCGTAAATGTCAACATATATATTAAAATTAAAGTCCGTATTGCTCTCCCCCATTAATAATTCAGTGATTTCATTAGGTCGCTTAAGAACCGAACAGGATTGGGATCGGTCCGGTCCAGATTGGATTGGGAACGGATCAACCCCTAAATACAATATTGTGTGAACTTTTGAGCTTTCACATTTCAAGTTTATAGTTGGGCCGTGAACATGGGCCTTTGATGGGCTTATCGCATAGAATATCCACGGAAATTACTTCTGTCCGAACACTGAACTCTCCGGCGATCGATTTCATCTTCCATGGCCTCCGATTCGAGTGGAAATCCAAATTTTGGTTTCGCAATCGCAGTTTCCTGGGCACTCGCCGCCATCTCTGCATCGGCCGCCGTCTCCGGTAATTCGCTGAGCTTTAGTCTGACTGCTTTTCGCTCTCTTTTTGTCGTTTACGGCTCATCCGTGCGCTTGATCAATGTTCTCGCAGTGTACTTGTGCAAGAGGAAGTCGAGAGAGCTGGAATCGAGGATAAGAGAGCTCGAAGCGTCGGTCAAGTCCTCGTCGGACAAATGTGCCGCCGAAAGGCGAGGCCGCATCAGGGCTCAGCAGGTTCGAGTCTGTTTGTTATTTTTGTACGCATTTCTGCAATATTTTGCTTAGGGAGACGGCGAAAGAGGCTTGGGCGATTAGCCTCAGGGCTTTATGCTGCACCGACTCGCTGAACACGATATTTCGTTTGTATTTGAATCAACTCCAATCGGTGTACCCACGGATTAGCTTCTTCGTTTGAGCGAACTAGAATCAATGCGCTCACGGATTGCGTGCATTTTGCATTTGCATATGCAAATTGCCCAAAAGACTTTTGCTATTCGAAAAGTGAGAGTAGGATGAGAATGAAAAGATAAACACGATGGAGGGAGATAGAGCGGGGATCGTAGTAAGGACAGTGGAAGTAATGATAGCTGGATGCATCTTGAGTACAGTTGTTTGATCATTGTTGTTTGAAGTTTGTAAAATTTGTGCGTTCATCCAATTCAAACTTATCTTAAGAATGGTAGTTATTCAGTATATAGAGTAAAAGGGAGTTGTTCCTTCTCCGTGTTAAATTTATAATTTGTCTGCAATATTTCGTTTTTCAGCATTTGCCATTTGGCTTTTACTTAGTACTTGGCATGGAAAATCTTTAAAAACCTATACAAGTGGACATTTAAGACCATATTATTCGTGTGAAGTTTTTCTTAATTTTTATTGTTGAGAATTATTATTATTATTAATTTTCAGTTACTTGTTTGCTTAAAGAAAGTGAAAATAAATAGGCCCTTATATTTTCTGTGCAATGTGTTCACTCTAGGCTTTAAGGAAAGCTATAGCACAACCTCAGTTGGAAAATTCTGAGGTTTTTTCTTATCCAATGAGACCAATTGGCGTCGTCAAGTCTTGCTTTTCTACCAGGTATGCAATTTGGCAATATTTCTTTTGCCATAATAAACTTTTTTTTTGGTAATTCATAGCCTTGGTGATAGCTTCTTCATAGTATCTTGATATTGGGGATTTTACAAGTTCTTTTGACTTGAATGATTTGGGAGAGATGGCAGAAGAATTAATTTGGAGAATCATAGTTGGA
The DNA here is from genome assembly GCA_028455895.1 of Rhodomyrtus tomentosa. Taxonomy (NCBI): domain Eukaryota; kingdom Viridiplantae; phylum Streptophyta; class Magnoliopsida; order Myrtales; family Myrtaceae; genus Rhodomyrtus; species Rhodomyrtus tomentosa. Next base: position 44,346,525 of record JAPCWY010000004.1, read on the forward strand.
ATACAAGAAATGAGATCTGAATGTTCACATGGAAAATTGGTGAAGTCTCTTGAAACTAAAGAAAAAGTTTCTGGCAGTGTCATTGCATCTTTTAGCCGTCATTTTTTTTAGTGTTGTCACTGTAACTTCTGAAAAGTAGATTTCTTGTTGAACCATCACTGTTAATAACGCAAGCCCATATAATTAGCAGCTCTGTTTGGTTAATTAGCATTTTTATGTGCAAACTGTTTGTAAAATGAGCCATGAACTGTTGTATCTCCCAATGAAGGAATGGCACGCCGAGGCAGCCTTTAATTGTGCCCCTCGCAAGAGCATGTTTGGTATTTGATGCATCTCGAGTCCCTCCAGCATCACTTGAGGGCCTTGAAGGATATTCTCATTGCTGGATTATTTATGTTTTCCATCTCAATACGGATTTGGAGAAGTTGTGGAAGGAGACAACTAGGTCAAAATTCAAGGCAAAGGTTCGTGGCCCACTATGATAATGACCGGGCAAGCTCCAACTAGCCTTTGTATTTGTCAAACTTGTTTAAGAAGATCAATAGATGGACAGGTCAGGGTGCCCAGACTGAAAGGCGAAAAGGTTGGAGTCTTTGCTACAAGGTCTCCACATCGACCTTGCCCTATAGGTCTAACTGTTGCAAAGGTAATCAGCATTATATGAGAAAATTGTGTCTTCTTTTTTGTACTTTTGAATGTTTCTATCCTAGATTGTACGAATTTTATGAGAAGCTTCTGAACAGACTGCTCTGTCTATAGAGCAGATTTCCTCACATTGTGTGTTTTTCTGGTTTCTACTTGCAATTTACTCTTCTGTATTATGAAAATACAAGAATTATAAAGCACGCTTACCTATATTTGCTTTGTATAACCTAGGTGGAGACTATCAAGGGAAACACTGTTTCACTCTCTGGCGTAGATCTGGTTGATGGAACCGTGAGTCCTCTTTTCTCCTGATCTACTTCCATGTTAGATGAATTCTTTGTTTCTCATTGGCCTATGATAACCCAAATTGGCCATCAATGGATTACGAGCTTACATTCTTCATGGTCTAAATTTCCTAGAGTTATGTTGTCATTTGATTTTGCTCATAGTAATCTTCGGCCTTCTCTAATTGGTTAACTTTTATCGACTACTCAGGCTAGCTCCATGGATTAGAAAGCGAATTGGTTAAGAATGTGCAAAGACTTTAGAATATCTTTAGTAATTTACTACCTAAGTTACTGGAGTTTGATTTTTTGTGGCCAAAGCATGGTGTCAGCTCCCTTTACCTCTGTGACATATGATTATGAAACAATACCTGATTGCCACTTGAGCAATACACTAACTAGATGTAGCGCATACATTGGTACTTCCCTTTCGCAAAATTTGAATTACTTAACATTAGCATATCTATGATTTTGTTTATGTTCGACAGCCAGTTCTGGATATCAAACCTTATCTCTCATACTGTGACAGCCTCCCAGGAGCAAGAGTACCATCTTGGGTAATGGTGAGAATCGGTTCTCTATTGTTTTCTGTTTGTGATTCTCTTTTGGGGGTTGAATGGATACTAAACCTTAAGTATGAAGGATGTCACAGTATCTTTTTCATGACTACCAATAAATACTATTCTCGCTTATGATGAGATCTATTGTGAGATTTTTAAGCTTTGTGGGCTCTGGCAGACTTAGGACTCATAAGGATTTATTATTAACGTTTTTGTAGTTCGTGCTGCAGTTACTCCTGATCTTTAGTTTCCGATCGCAATATGAAGAAAACAGGGGCCTTCATATGCATTAAGTCTTCTCTACGAAAGACACACTTCTTGAGATCTCACGTATGCCTAATTTGCTCAGGTTGACAGTTCACTAGCAGTTGCTTCCGTGAACTTCTCCTGTCATTTCTCGTCAAAACTAGCCAGTTGCTGGGCAGTTGCGGTGAGCTTTATTAAATTAATTTGTCTAATCATTATGGAGATCTTTGGTTCATGTGCTCTTTCCACATTGGGCAGATTCACATTTTTTTGTGTCATCTCATGATGGTTGATTAGTTTCCGTACAATTTCTAATTTTGTGGCAAGATTAGATGATTGATATGCTCATCTATCCTCTGGTGATCAATTTGCAGTTTGTTTAACTAGAGAGATAATTGGTATCATTAACCGATGAGAGATTACAAGGTTATACATACAAGCAAACCCTATAGATATAAAAAGACTATTCTGCCCTCACTTGAATATTTCCTAACATTACTCCTCAAGTTGGGATGTAGATATCAAATAATCCCAACTTGTTACATAGAAAACTCACACGACTCCCCCTGATTTAGTAAAGATATATGTCAATTGATCCTCCGTCCTTGTATGTTGAAGAATGATCTCCTCTTTCTAAACTTTTTCCCGTACAAAGCGACAATTAACCTCAATGTGTTTGATTCGCTCATGGAAGACAGGATTATTTGCAATGTGAATAGTTGATTGATTATCACAATATAATATGGAGGGATTTGATGTTGACAAATCAATTTCTGATAATAACATCCTCAACCATAACAGTTCACATGTCACATTTGCCATGGCTCTATATTTTGCTTCAGCACTTGACCGGGAAACTACATGTTGTTTCTTACTTTTCCAAGCAACTAAATTACCTTCAAGGAACACACAATAACCTGACGTAGATCTTTTATCAGTAGGACATCCAGCCCAATCTGCATAAAAAAAGCCTGTAGTGTTCAGATGTCCATAGTTCTTGAAAAGCATTCCTTTACCTAGTGCTCCCTTCAAGTACTTGATAATCCGAAGTACATCATCCCTATGAGTAGTACGAGGAGAACTCATGAACTAGCTAACTACACTAACAACAAAGGATATATCAGGTCTTGTGACAGTAAGATAGTTCAACTTTCCCACTAATCTCCGATACTTCCCCGGATCATGTAATAATTCTCCATGTTCCGCATCAAGTTTCACATTGGGTTCCATAGTAGTATCTACTGGCTTTGCTTTAAGAAATCCAACTTCATCAAGAATATCAGTTACATATTTCCGTTGTGATAAATTGATACCTACGTGTGAATAGGCAACTTTAATACCAAGAAAATATCGCAGACTTCCCAAATCCTTAGTGCTGAATTCTATAAGCAGAAACTGTTTAAGCTGTTGAATACCATCTGAATTGCTACGAGTAATGATAATATCATCCACGTATACCACCAAAAGAATACAACCAGTTGAGGAGACAGAACGAAAAACTGAGTGATTTACTTGACACCGTTTCAATCTGAACTTGATGACAGCATCACTGAAACTACCAAACCAAGCACGAGGAGATTGTTTGAGCCCATACAAGGCTTTATGTAAGTGACATATCGAGTTCTCCCCCTAAGCAACAAATCCAGGTGGTTGCTCCATGTACACTTCCTCAGTCAAATCACCATAGAGAAAGGCATTTTTCACATCTAACGGATGAAGAAGCCAATCAAAACAAGCAGCCAGGAAAATAAAGACACAAACAGATGGAATTTTTGCAATAGGTGAAAAAATGTCGTCATGGTCAACTCCATAGGTCTGACTATATCCCTTTGTTACTAATCGAGCCTTTAATCGATCAAGAGTGCCATCAGGATGAACCTTAACGGTGAAAACCCAGCGACAACCAACAGTTTGCTCACTCGCAGGTAATTGAGCGAGTTGCCAAGTACGATTTTCAATGAACGCTTTCATTTCTTCCTCCATGGCTTGCTGCCATCTAGGATGAGGAAGGGTTTTAGCAACATTGCTAGGCACAGAAATAGAGGACAAAGACGAGACAAAGGTAGAGAAACTAGGAGATAAACGATCATATGAGAAGAAATTTGAAAGTAAGATGACGAGTATGGAGACAATCAGAAAGGTCAGAATAAGTAGCATAACGATCCATAGACCGACCTATACAAGAAAGTGTACCTTTTCGAGAAGCAATGAGCAGTTTATGATTAGAGGATGGTGCAGCAACTTATGAGGGAACATATGAATCAAGTGTTGGCGAAGTTTGTACCACTGTAGTAGGAGCTGTACTATGCCGATGATATGTGCGGTCAATAAACTGAAATTCTGTGGATGGTTTTGAAGGGAGTGAGAGTGGATGAAGTGTCGGTAAGACGCATCCACCACTTTCAAGATTCACTGTAGATTCCATCTGAGGATTGTAATATGGCTGATCCTTAAAGAACTTTACATCCGCCGAGATGAGTACATGACGACGATTAGGACTATAATATTTGCAGCCCTTCTGAGTTCGAGAGTATTTGACAAAGATACATTTCTTCGCACAAGGATCTAACTTATCAATAGCTGGAGTAAGTTTATGCACAAATCATACACAACCAAAGACATATAAAGGTAATGGAAAGGGAGAACAATCTAGATGTAATATGGAGAATGGTGTCTCCTCTTGAAGAACAAAAGTTGGAAGTTGATTAATTAAGAAACAGGCTGGAAGAACAACATGACCCCATAAGGTTTTAGGTACATGCACATGAAACATTAGGCAACGTGCAACATCAAGAAGATGACCATTTTTACGCTTAGCGACACCATTTTGTTGAGGGGTGTATGCACAAGAAGTCTAATAAATAATACCACGAGAAGGAAGAAAAGGTTGAAGACTTGAAGTCTCGGCAAGATACTCTTTGTCATTATCGGAGCGCAAAATTTTAACATAAATATGATATTGATTCAGCACTTTAAAATAGAATAGGCGAAAGTACTGAAAGATCTCAGTACGATCCTGTATTAAGAATGACCAAGTCAACATCAATATCAACAACACCTTTATCCCAAATTAGTTGGGGTCAGCGGTCGATGAACCCCAAAAAATCATAAAAATAAAAGCAGAATCAAGGGAGTAAAAGAGATAAATGTGTAAAAATAAATAAGTAAATATATATATCTATTTATCTATCTATACACTACCCCTCCACAATACTAATAGATTTCCTCCACTCCGTTCGTAAGACAAACTGTACACCAATCTATTTCCCACTCCATTAAATCTTGTTTTACTGCTTTCCCCCAAGTAAGTTTCGGCCGATCTATTGCTTTTTTCGTGTTATGCTCTCGATAGTAAACTTCTGTTCGTACCGGTGCATCTAAGGGCCTTCGGAGGATATGCCCAAACCATCTCATCTTTTTCGCCACCGGTTCTACTCCAACTTTTCGTCGAATCTTTTCATTCCTTATCTTATCCATCCTTGTATGACCACACATCCACCTTCACATCCTCATTTCCGCTACTTCCATTTTATGCTAATGTTTCTTTTGTGCTGGCCAACATTCAGCTCCGTATAACATGGCAGGTCTGACTGCCGTTCTATAAAATTTTCCTTTTAACCTAAGAGGAATTTTGCGATCACACAAAAATCCCGATGCACTGCGCCATTTCATCCAACCTGTTCTGATTCTATGGCTTACATCCTCATCAATTTCTCCCTTCTTTTGCCATATTAATCCCAAATATCTAAATGTATCTTTCTTGGGTACCTCCTGTCCGAGCATATTTACGGCTTTTTGATCTCTTCTTTTGGCCATGTCAAACTCACACTTCAAGTATTCCGTCTTACTTTGACTTAGCGTAAATCCTTTAGACTCTAATGTGCTTCTCCATACTTCTAACTTAGCGTTAACCCCAGCCCTGGTCTCATTAATAAGCACGATATCATCTGCAAATAGCATACACCAAGGCACCTCATCTTGAATATCTTTTGTTAGCTTATCCATAACCAGGACAAAAAGGTAAGGGCTCAAAGCAGAACCTTGGTGTAAGCCTACTGTCATTGGAAAATAACTTGATGTGCCATTACAGGCCCTCACACATGTAGTAGCACCGTCATACATGTCCTTAATTGCCTCGACATACTTTGAAGGTACTTTTTTCTTCTCAAGAATCCACCACAAAACCTTTCTTGGAACCCTATCATGTGCCTTCTGGAGATCAATAAACACCATATGGAGGTCTTTCTTTCTTTCTCGATATCTCTCCATCAATTATCGTATTAAGAAAATAATCTCCATGGTAGATCTTCCTAGCATAAATCCGAATTGATTGACAGAAACCTTGGTCTCTATTCTCAAACGATGCTCAATAAATCTCTCCTACAACTTCATTGTATGGCTTATAAGCTTGATGCCTCTATAGTTAGAATAATTCTAAATATCCCCCGTGTTCTTGTATATAGGCACAAATATACTCTTCCTCCATTCATCAGGCATCTTATTAGTACGGAGGATATTGTTAAAAAGACTAATCAACCAAGTAATTCGGGAAAAATCATCCATGAATGTAACAAAATACTTGAAACCAGCTCAAATGGACTCGACACACGATTCTGAATGGGATAAGCAAAGGAAACCCTATGGTGTTTGCCAAACTGACAAGCTTCACACTAAAAAGAACTCAGACTCAGACTTAGACTGAGAATCCGGAAATAAACGCCGAAGAATGGTTGGAGGCGGATGACCAGCACATGCATCCGAAACACATCAGAGGATGTGTTTTTCACAGCTGCAGCAGCTAGCGCCTTCTTATCAAAGTAGTACAGACCATTGGATTCATGTCCCCGACCAATCATCTGTCTAGTCCTCAGATCCTGAAAGACATAATGAGAAGAGAAAAAGGTTATGAAACAAATTAGTTCTTTTGTCAAAGAACTAACATAAATTAAATTATGTGAGGATTTGAGATGGAGAATAGATGTCAAAGAAAGAGATGAACTCAAACATGCAATTCCAGTATCATAAACATGAGATTGTGATCCATCAGCTAATGTAACAAAATTTGACATCCTAGGAGGTTTGGAGTGAAGTGAAGACAACTCCTTAGAATTAATAGTCAATATGATGAGTGGCTTCCGAATCTATGACCCAAGAGTCGGAAGCTGCGGAAATTAAACAGGATGAACTACCTTTCGAGATTTGTGCCAGAGTAGCAGTAGGTGCTAAAGGACCTATCACTTGTTGCGATCGAACCAAGGCATCATACTCAGCACGTGTCAATGTAACAGAATCTCCCATGTTCCGCATATTAGTAGAGTCTGGTGGATTCTGTAAGAAAGAATCTTCCGCCTCTGCATAGGTAGTAAAAGTAGGTCGAAGCTCGAGATGAAATGCATAACAATGAATTTCGATATGTCCAGCCTTTTGACAATGATTACAAAAACGGAGCCACGTTGCCCCCAGAGATAGAGGCACTCTGAGCATCAACACCTCCATCACGGCCTCCACGACCACCACTCGGAGCAAAACCATGACCATGGCCCCGGAAACCACTTTGAGCAAAACCATGACTGCGAGCTCCACGTGTATTAGTGTCATGAGAAATCATGGCACTTGTCTCCACAGCCAGGGTGATATTTTTAGCAGGGGTCGAACGAAGAGAGCAGGAGAAAGTCTTGTCTCCGGTAGGAAGGGAACTTTGAGAGGTAATCTGCTAGCGAAAGGAGAAATATTCAGGCCCTTATGTCTTGAGATATAGTATAACTCGAAGATCCTTTTGTCGTTTGACGAGAACGGTCGGATCATTCGAAGCTGGAAGATAAGTGTCCAATTGCCTGCGAAGTGTCGTGAAACAAGCATAATGCTCAGATAAGGATTGATTTCCATGTTGAAGATCAAATAGGGTTTCTCACGTGTCATGCACTCGTGTCATGGCATTATCTTCATAATAAAGTAAAACCCATTTTTGCCAGACTTCCTTAACAGATTTGCACTGAATGAAATGAGGACTAATTTTTGAATCCATACTATTCGACAATAGAGTACGAATCAGTGCATCTCCAACAAGCCAATCAGGTACCTAACTCTCATCTGAAGAGACCGTAGATTAAGATAATTACTTTGTTTAGTAGCAATGAGGTAAACTTCAACAGCTGTGGACCAAAATGCTTGATTAGTTCCATCTAACTTGACAGAGGTCATTTGCAATTGTAGCAAACCGGTAGAGGATCCCGAAGCAGCCATTAGTGAACAAGGAATGTTAAGCTAATCAAATGTTTAACTCCAGTATCAGAATCAGCCACAAAAATCACCACAAGCCACTCAATTTCATTTGTCTCCTCCAAGGCCAAGCAAAAAATCAATCCTAAAAAACAATCAGCAACCCATCAGAATAGCCATATTCAGTATCACGTCAGAATAATCACAAACAGCAACACCAAGCAGACCAACTAACTGATTTGAAGAGCCAAGGGCCAACTGATTTGAAACACCAAGGACCGACTATTTTGAAACTTCTGTGAACTCCATTCCATGAAACAGAATTTGAATGGCTCAGCAACAAATGAAGAGCAAGTGCCTGAACTCCAAATTCATGATCGTGGAAAACTCCAATGCTGGAAACTCAACTGAAAAGAATTGGCGGGTAGAGGAGGGGCGTGAATGGGTTGCTAAGAGGTGGGAGTTGTCGCAAATGGATCTACGATGAAGGAGAGGGGATTATGATGGGTTTGCTGTGTTGTGGCTGGTCGCGTGTGTCGCTGTCCTGATGTGGGAGGGTCGCGAGGGGATTACAAGAGGATCTGCAGTGGTGAGGGAGGTTGCGTGTGTCTCTGTTGTGATGTGGGAGGGTCGCGAGTGGGTGAGCAGTTGTGGGAGTTGTCGCAAGGGTATCTGGCTTGGTGTTGGAGGATCGCGAGAATATCTGTGGTGTTGGTGTATTGCCGATAATAAACCTGTAGTGGAGGAGGATGGCGATGGCAGTGGGTGACGTGATTACATCGGCGGCAGGAGCGACGGTGATTTGTCTGGTTCTGATACCATGTTTAATGAGAGAGATAATTGGTATCATTCACCAAAGAGAGATTACAAGGTTATACATATAAGCAAACCCTACAAACATAAAAAGACTATTCTGCCCTCACTTGAATATTTCCTAACACAGGTCAATTTTGCGATCGGTAAATGTAAAATATTGGTATCTACTAGAATTTCTCAATCAAGGGATGTTTTTTTTTTTTGGTTGCCCGATGTATTACTTTCATTAATTACCGAAATTTAAACCACAAGAAGGTTTGAAATCGAGACATAACAAAGACCAATCAAGGGATGTTTGCTGCTCTATTATGATGCTTCTTTTACTATGGTGCTTTCTGTACCATGTATGACTACTTTGTGAGCAGAATTTCCTATCAGAAATGCGGTTGAATTTTTTTTTTTTTTGGTAAGATACGTGTGTGGTTGAAAATTTTTTAATCACGTCATATATCCAAAAATTGATTTTCCGAGTCATCTATAAGTGGCGAGGCTAATCTTTGTTCTTAGTCCGTTTATTTTTTGAATAATGTGCATTACAGGGAAAGAGTTCAATGTATGCATCACCGGAAGAGCTTCAGAAGTTGATCAAGGAAGTCCTTTCCTGGGATATACGATCGGTATCTCAGAGAAACCAAACACATGATCCGCCTGTTAAGGAAATCAACGGCAAAACATCTGATATAAATTCGGACATTGATGATCTGCATGAAGATGGTTCTTATGGACGTGAGAAGGCGCCTCTGCATTCCACGGATATAGTTTATCACCTTGTTTTGGAAAGATTTGATGTCTCGTATAGGATTGATTCCGATGGAAATGTCTTTGTGGAGAAAGTCACACTTCCCTCAGACATCCCAGATGATAACAATGAGAATATTAGAAACCAATACGAAGGCTGAGTTGGACAACTAGGCTGCTCTAGGATTTTGATAATACAAATGGATGATTTGCTTGGATTAGGGTTCCGGTTCATTCCATTTCCACATCTGGAGCTGGGAGATTCCTGTTTCTCTCGATGTTTAATGCTTGAATGGCTACTTCGCCATAGATCCTGTCGGTGAGGTTTTCTAGTCCTGTTCAAATGTCTATCGCTTTGCAAACCGACCAGTAGGCTGAAGAAAAGAACCAAATGAAAAATTCCGAAGTATACTTGGAGGATAATACGAATATGCTGATTTATATTACTCGTTCAGGATAACTTATGGAAAACGCACCATTCACACGTCCCTAGCGAAGATGCACTGGCAAGATGGCCACTCGCATACATCTTGTCCTTTTCATACACCAATTTATGAGATCAGGATTCCACGTTTCCATTTTCTGGAGACCCACAAGGGAAAAGCCATCACTCCGCCTTCAATTTCTCCATCCGAGGGACGGCTCCACCCTTTTCTAATCTCGTGATGAATTCTTCTCCTCATCACAAGTTTGGCTTTTGGTTTTCTTTTTCTATTTCGAGATGAAAAGGAGCTGTCCTCGAGTTGAAACCACCGTGTCAGGGCACGTGGTTTGGTCTGAAATCGACGCCTCACTGATAAAGAAGCTTTGCACCGAGTTGTTGGTTGTCTCTTTTATGTGGCCGGACAGAAAATCACATGTGAAGTCGGAGGTTAAGAGTTACCGTCTGCTAAGTCACTTGAAGATATGATGACGCAAGCTCTGGCAAAGGCTACTTATGCTTGGTTAATGAATGAAGTCTAATGTCGTGAGAGAAAGCTCTTATTAGGTAGGCACATGTGAAATATATCCATTAAATAGGTGGGCCAGATAGAAAATAATTCAATCCAAATAGATTTATTTAATCCATTTTGATTCATATTATTAAAATATTTTTATTTTTTACTTAATCTAGAAAAGTTAATACCCAAATTGAGATGGCAGTGCGAAACGAGCGTCCGTGAGATAAATTGTGTTTAAGTAAAATATAAATCCATTTATAATCAATTTACGATTCATTTAACACGTATATCATGTTTAAATCCAATATAAGTGACCTATATAACAACTCATTTCAATTTATCCGAGTTGAGAAATAGATTTATCACTCATTTGGACGTATCTATTTTGAAATCGAGAAGCACGTGAACTTTTTAAAACAAAAGGGTTTGATGATGAACGTGGGTTTGGGATTAGCATTAACCTGTAGCATAAGTTAAGGACATTTTGCACGACCAACAATAACATGGCTTGCGCAAACATCAAAGAAGCTTCGAAAGACGTAAGGCCACCCAAAATGGACCTCTAGAAGATCAACGGTCAAGCCACCGTGTGGGACCACCGGGGGGAGGGGGGGTTGGGTTGCAAATTTTCAAAGTTCTCCCACGGGACTCGAATGGACTGACCATTTTACATGCTTGCCCCCGTGGCAATCGAAGATCTACGATGAACCCTTCGACTGTGAAGAACGTCAGCCCCACAAATATCGAAAGACAAAAAATTTATTCCCTTTCGTGTGTTTGTCCCGGTCTTAGCTCGTTCGCGACTTCATTTAACGGGTCTTTCAATCCACGTTAGATGTGGACGATGAAGCGCTACATTATATGATATAAATCGACCGGTAAACTCGACGTGACCACATTATGGCGTTTGAATTCGAAATTTAGCTATTTTGTGAAAAAATAAAAGAGAGGTAAGTCGCAAAAGACGAAATTCCCACGTACTTTGCACGTGCATGTCGGTAAACTTTCGCGGGCATGCGTCATTTAAAACATAGTTATTTTACTGCATTCTCTTTGCATGTGCATTTAAGGAGGGAACATACTATTTTGATCTTACCAACCACGCTCTCTTTAATGATGGAAAGTCGGGAAAGTAGATGGTTGTTGAGGATCTAAATCCTCGTCGCATTTAATGGGGGTGCTTTGCCCAAATTTGTACTCAACATCGGAAACCCAAATTAGTTTTCCCCAAGAGGAAAGCCGCCGGGATCGATGCGATCATGACCGAAACCACCAATTTGCCCACGACACTGCTGTGGCTGTTTACCTTAATTATCGACTAAGATTCGACAATTAGGAACCCAAATCAAATGAAATCCTTAACAAGTATTTCCGACGTAAGTGGCGAAAAGAAAGGACTGGGTCGCATTTTTTCGGGTCGCATCTATAGGTCGCCTGATTTCGCGCGGGTTGAGGCGAATTTTTTTTTTTTCGACATCGCGTGAATTATGGGGGGCTCCCCGCGTGCAATTTACGTCGTTTGGCAACGTAAAGCATCTCGAAAGTGGCAAGACTTGTAAATAAAGCGAAAAGTCATGGGCAAGAGAATCGCTCGTGTTCTCAACGGAAGTATTCCGACGCAACAGACCAGTGACAGTTACGAACTGTGAAAACCTCCGCCTTGGCCTGCTGGTGGGTGGTGGTGGTGGTGGAGGACCCTGGTGGTGGTGGTCGATTGTCATTCGTCAATCTCTCTCTCCCCCTCCCTCCCCTCTCGCTTTCTCTCTCTAGACGAATCTGTAGATATACGCACAGACGCAATCATGCATTCGATTCCATACTTAATCTGTTAAAAGCATTGCGAATGTCATCATTGTTCATGATTTCAAGTTAGGATTTTTAAAAAAAAAAAAAAAAATCGTCCCTCGACCTTTCGCTTTCCACTTGCTCGAACAAGTTTTCTCGTCCCAGGTGCTCGATTGAATCGATCGATCGATCGATAGAGAGAGAGATTTCTTGGTTCACATCCGGCGTGATGGATTCCCCGACGACGCCGGAGAACGGGCTGCGAATGGCGGCGAAGTCGTCTGTGATCGAATCGTTCCGGAGCTGCGGGCTGACGGGGATGCGAATCGACAAGGAAGAGCTAAGGCGGAGGTTGATCCTGCCCAAGTACCTCCGCATCGCTATTCGGAACTCGATCCGGTTTAAGGACCCGAACAGCGTCGATGAGAATCAGCCCGCGGACGAGAATCCCGAGCATCCGGCGGCTCCCGTGGTTGTTTTCATCAACTCCCGCAGCGGCGGGAGGCACGGGCCCGAGCTCAAGCTCCGGCTTCACCAGCTGATCGCTGAGGAACAGGTGCGAATGATGTGGCAATTGGTAGGATAGCAGATGTTTTGTTGAATTTAATCACTTGATATATCTCTGTCCTTATCTCTGAGCTCAAGTTCTGGTTTCATATGGTAATAGCTGTAAAACTGTCTGTTCTTGCAATTCGTTTGATTATTTGGAAGCCTAGTCTAGGTTCGTTGCTATGTTCTGGACTGCTCGATTGAGTGTAATCGTGTGTTTGTGTGTTGGGCATCTGTTATTGGGGACACTTCAAGGATTATGGGCATTGTTGAACTGTCATGAGATGAGAAAGTCCACAATTTGGGAAATGATGTTAGCCGCTTTGACGCTGAAAATATTTCTGCTAGCTTCGGTTCGCATCTTTTCTATTTCTATCTTGCTCTGTTCTCAAGCTGGTTCCTTATCGCTGCATAAAAGTCACAGCCCCACTGTCTGTGATAATGAAAAGCCCTTCCGCTTTCTCTTTCCTTTTCAATTGAGAAAGGATGCATCTTTTATATGCAGTTCATGATTGCTTCACGGGAGTGACTGCTGATAGTGAATTTTGTGTTATTCTTCCGTTTAATTGGAGCTAAAAAATAAGCCATGAAGTCGTTGGGTCTCTCAGATTTGAGTGTTGGACATCTGTTGGTTTGTGTTTGTTTTTATAGTACCAAATTTCTCTTTCAAACAAAAAATTTAATACAGAGAGAGAGAGAGAGAGAGCCATTCTATGACAACTATTGTTGTGGACAACTTGAATCATTGGAGCGACTTATGAAGATCACTTGACAGATGTGTTCCCAAAGACAAGTTTTTCTCTAAAAGTATGGCATGTGATATTTTGGGTACTCATATTTTTCAGTTCCACACACACCCTTGTCAAATTATATAGTATGTTAAAAAAAGTCATTTTGAGTTTCCCGAAAGCTTTGGTGCTACATTTGACAGCAGGGGTTACTTTACTAAGACTGAAAAAATTTATGCCTATGCTGTTGAAAATCATAATCGAGGCAAATGGTAAAAACATCAAAGGTTATGCAGTTTTTTTTTTTCCAAGGTTTGTGATGCTTCTGTATCCTAATATATTTGAATGTATGAACTTTACGTCGCACTCTTCATGCTAAGAAAACACTCCTTTGAATCTAAAGTCATCTATGTTGCAGGTTTTTGATCTACAAGACGTTAAGCCTCAGGAGTTTGTTTTATATGGGTTGGGTTGCCTCGAAAAGTTGGCTAGTCTAGGTGATCAATGTGCCAAGGAGATCCGGGAGAAAATAAGAGTTGTGGTACGTTCGACTAGCCAATCAACTCAATGTATAGAGTTGCGTGGATGTGTGTACAGACGCGGATCAAACCTTCTACATTGATGCTTTAGAGCACCTTTCTGATTGTTGGGCAGGTTGCAGGTGGAGATGGTACCGTTGGTTGGGTATTAGGATGTCTTGGAGAACTTCACAAACTGCACCGAGAACCAGTCCCTCCGGTGGGAGTCATTCCTCTCGGTACAGGGAATGACCTGGCTAGGAGTTTTGGCTGGGTATGCTGCTTCTCTTTGTCGTGTTTTCAATTCTCCAACTGTATCTTTCGATTCATTGTAATTTTGAATTTAGGGTGGTTCGTTCCCCTTTGCCTGGAAATCTGCCGTCAAAAGGACTCTTGACAGAGCAAGTACCGGTCAAGTGTGTCGTCTAGACAGGTATGATATCTTCCTTAATGGTCGATTGGTGACAAATGACAAAACTTTATGTCCTGCAGAATGGAGGTACTGATTAGGAATGATCTGGTAGGCTGTCCTTAGAGTTGCACATCTGTTTTTAGGTTATCCTTAAAGTTGCACAGTACAGGACAATGACTGGTTGACAGCTTTTAATGTTATTTGTAGCACTTCGATGACTAATTTCAAATTGCAGTCATTCCTTTGGTGCTTTTTAATATACTCTCTCTCATCTGAAGAAAACATCAATTGTCGCACCATTTCGTTGTTGATATAATCCACTTGCATGAACATATCAGCTTCTGCTCTGAAATTTCCCAAAGTTTCACTAACTTAGGTTGAGTAGGTAGCCTAATATGATTCCATCTCAGAAGTTTGTAATGGATTTGGACAACTTGGTGGGAGCGGAAATTTGTCGGGATTATGACGGGGAGTGTCTTAGGATAGATATAATGTGAAACTGAGAGCAGGAAAGGACTTCTATCCAGGTTCATTGGTGCTAATGTGTGTCAATGTATGAAACCAACAAGTCGATGCGACATTGATTGAGGGGTAATTGCATGAGAGGTTGAGAGAAAGGATGCAAAGCCTAGCATATAGGGTCGCTTCCTATCGTTGGGGCCTGTAATCTTCAGTACAGAATCTCTTGCACGGAATCTCAAGCAAGTGCCTCGCCATCACTGTTTGTCTCTTTGAAATTGTTGCTTAGTGGAGGGACAGTAATTTCTAAAGTCTTATTTGCTAACGTTAACAAATTTGGTGGTTATATTGCGTATCTTGTGAGAATGGGCTGGAGCATTTTACAACCTCTTTTGTGTGCTATGTCTGTTACTAGTAATTCTTCATGTGTTTTTATGAGTACATCATTGTTCACTCATTGAACAGCCATTTATCATTGAACTTCTCATTTTACAATGCAGTTGGGATGTTGTGATATCCACACCGATGGGTGAAGAAATTAAATTACCTCATTCTCTAAAGGCCATTGAAGATGGTGCTCTTGATGAGGTTTGTTAGCTCTTATTATGATCATGTAGCTCAATTAAATGCATACTTTTGATGGATGATGGGGCATACTGAGCAACTAAACTATGTGAAGGGCATTTTCTTTTCTAAGGTTCGTTGATCTGCTACAATATGTTTCCTTGGAAGTGCTTTAATAGTACAGTTCAGGAACTCATTCTCTTTTTTGAGTTCATGCATTACATGCAAGTAGCATTATCCTGCCTTCGTTTTGAATCAATTGGAGAGGTTTTTCTGAAAGTCTTGGTGAGGTGTCTCTTCCTTTTACCATATTGTGCAGGAGCTATAGAACGTTAATGTTTTCCTGTTTTGAACGTTTAAACACTGGATTCGTGGTCAAGCTTGACAATTTTAGGAATATAAAGGGCAATATATGAGCTGTGAAGAGTGGAATGTGATTTATGGTCAGATCTTGAAAATGTTGTAAACTGATGTTATCTTGCTCTATGTAGTTATAATGTTTTGTATGACCAAGTATATCTAACATCTCTAATCTTACTCTAAATGTGCAGCATGTAGGTAGCGCGCATTTGGTTGAGTTCCTTGTGCAATTTGTCAACACTATGCACTAGCTTTCATCTGTAAAACTGACATAAGTTTGAAATACTCTATGAAATGAGTGTTGGACTGTTACATACAAACATGTTTGTGAAATTAGTGAAGGGAAAATGAGAATGTTTTCATGAGTTTCTGGGTCTCATAAAAAGATCAGATATAGGAAAGAGCACATATGAAAGAAACTCTGTAGCGCCTTAATGGAGGATAAGCTAAGATAAGCCTCGTTTTCTTTTATTGGTGATTTGACCTTTCAGATGCTTTAGTGTGAACTCTGCCGGGGAGGTAACAAAGGGTTGTAGTGGAAGACCACAGAAGATGTGGGTGACCACTAAAGGAAGGACCTTAGCATTTGAAATTGAAGGCTTGATAATTAAAGTAGTATTGCAGTAAGAGAGTTTGTGTAATCTCCTTTGATTGGGAGAAGAGGTTTGGTCAGTGGATGGTAGTGTTATTTGAGTTTATTGATGCATGGATGATGTGTGAATTTTCTCTCTACTGTGGCATCTCTTGGTTTTACAAAATCATCCCTTGACATTTGACTGTCTTTTTGGAATGGTAATGGATTTGCAGCTCATTGACCTAAAACATGTGGAGATTGAGCAAATAATTGTAAATCAATAGTTTTTGCTGTTTTTGATGGTTGCAGATTTATGTAACTACATTATTGCCATTATAGATGACTTCTGATGATAGGAAAGGATGGTCTCCAGTTCATATTATCACTCTTCACGGGCTTCAATGCTGATTAGGTTCTGATAGTTGTAATACTAGGGACTCACATGATTTCTATACTGGACTGGTTGTGAGTATTGGATTCACATGGAACCTACGCTGCATCTTGTCTTTACCAACCTTGAGGAATTTTCCTTTTTGAGTATTTTTTTTTTTCATGTTTAATATGCAAGATGAACCGAAAAGTATTTGATTTTTGGTTGTTTGGAGAGGAATATATTGTCTATGCTGATGTGGATGTTTTATGTGTTTCACATGGATTTTCTGTTGCTAGCCACAGTGATGTTTGTTCTGGCTATTGACTTTCAGCAAAATCTCTGTTTCTTATGGCCTTGATTTTCTGATGTTCCAGGATTTGGAATTTGAAGGGCAATTGCCTGAGAAATCCAGTTGCTTTGGGGGAGTGTTTTACAATTACTTCAGTATAGGTAAAGCGGTTGCAGTTCAAATCTGATGCAGATAATTAAGATTGGCAATGCATATGCATTCAGTAATGACATACAATTCACTATGCAACACCCTGCATTTAGTTTTTGACAACTCAATTTCCTTTCACCTATTATGCACTGCATTTATATGTGGAGACGTTGATTTTGCTCCCTTGTTTGCGGTAGTAGAAATGCTATTAGTACGTAGATGTTTCACTATTTCACTACTGGTTGTTTGCTGAATTATCTGACAAATTGTGATTAGTGAATTAAGTGAAGCCTTCTGTTCTGAATCATTGTTTCAATTAATATACTCAATATCACCACAGTTGCTGGAACATCATTTATCATACGAGATTTAGAAACCTCTTAGTAAACCTAGTACCACATTTCCAATTAGACTTTTATTTGAAAGCAACTGGCTCCTTTTTCTAACTATCAACTTTCTCATCTCTCCTTTTACTGCATGGCTACTTACCTTGATACTATAAAAGATCATGGTTGAAGTTGAAAGCGAAGTTCCGGCATTTTAGGCTGTCAGTTTCTGTAGTTTTTTTTTTTTTTGGTAAAGGCTGTCAGTTTCTATAGTTTTCGACCGTTATTTACTCTCTTCCTCTCTCTGGTTTGCAGGAATGGATGCACAGGTCGCTTATGGCTTTCACCATTTACGTGATGAAAAGCCTTATCTTGCTCATGGTCCAATTGCAAATAAGGTTCTTAATAATTGCTCTTGGTTTCATGTATGATCTCATGCATAACTTGAATTGAGGTGGCTTTTTTTTAATAATCGATTTTGGAGCTAAATAGATCTGGAAGTGTTTTGAGTTGCTATCTTCCTTCCCTTCATTCGAAATTGCTACCTTCTTTATTGCCCCTGAGATACGCTAATTGAAGCTTTGAACTGATGTTATTGTTGCTACAGCTGATCTACTCCGGATATACATGCAGCCAAGGGTGGTTTTTTACACCTTGCACAAGTGATCCGAGTCTTAGGTTAGATACTTGATAAACTTTTTGACATTTCTCCTACCTTATTCCAGTTTTCATTAAACGAATATATGGTTAAAGATGGCATTGTTTTTAGCTATGAAATTTTACCCAGAATTCTTCATATGTTGTCACCTTGTAACTTGGGATGAGTACAAAGAGAAATAATAATGTGGAAGCTATGGTTATTGCTCCGAAAACATTGCTTGTGCTACTTATTTTATGCCCTCAACTAGTCCAGCACTGCAAGTGAATTTAAAACCCTTAGATCTTTGGTATGGGGTCTTTGTACTTGTTCATGCTTCCCTCACTATTGTTACTCGGTCCTTTGGAAGGGTTGGCTCGTAAAATACCCATTTTCTTGGAAATGTCATCTGGTTTATTTCCGAGCAATATCGTTGAGAAATATTTCTAAGGAACAATTTCTGTTAGCAAAATGGTGTTGGTTTGATGAAAATTAATATGACTGAGAAGCACATTACCATTGGCAAAGCTGTTCCTTTGATTGGCTGATTTCTATATTTTAGCACCAAGTCTGAGAAATATTTTGCATTTATATGATGAATTTGTCTGCAATTTTAAATCTTGTTCATAAAAAAAAAGTACATACGAAAGAGAGGAATTTGAAGTTAAAGGAGGTTCGAAGTTTCTAACTATTCATTTATCTATATTTAACTCCGCCATCCATATCTGGGCTTTCTTATTGTTATTTGTTCTTGGAACTGGGCCCAGTATGTTTAAATCATGTAGTACTTCATTCAACAATGCTAGCGGAGGATAAATAAATTAATAGAGGGACATCATTTGGTTGCCTGGAGGAAATTTGGTTGGGTACAAGGGGAGATTGTAGTATTGAATCATTCTCTCTGTATTGTAATACTATGTGTCCTGTAAATTTTAATAATTGGAATACTTCACCCTCCTCTTTTTTGAGATTTGCTATCTACATGGAGTCTTCTCTTCATTTTTTTCCTTAGGGCCATTTCTGCACATGTTCAGGCAGGAGGAATACTGATCCCGCACTGTGTTGTTGTTCCTATCTTTTTGTTGCACTTTATTGTTAAATGCTCTGGCTAGTGACTTAGCCAGAGCCCAAAGAATTTATTTTTGTGAACCCCAAAGAACCCCAAAGAATTTATTTTTATGATTCTTTGGGGTTCATTGACCGCCGACCCCAACTAGTTTGGGATAAAGGTGTTGTTGATATTGATGTCGATGTTGATGTTGATGTTGCTTTGGCTAGTGACTTAGTAGCTGCCCCTAACCTTTGTTAGGACAACTCGGCTTTTTTTCTCCTCCTTTTGTAGTCTCACTGTTGACAAGATGATATAGCCAGATTGAAAAACTGTCTATATGTGTCTTTTTGTTCAGTCATCTCATCTTGCTATGCGTGCAAATGTATTGATTTTTAGGGGACTAAAGAACATTCTTAGGATGCATATTAAGAAGGTCAACTGCACCGAATGGGAGAAGGTTCCTGTGCCTTCCAGGTTAGACTTTTAAATTTACATGGTTACACAAGCACACGCACATACATATGTAATTATTTTTGTTTCACTCTTTCTTTGGGATTCATTTTTTGTGTCTCCCATATATTATAGATACTCATGGTGTAGAACGTTACAAAGTTTTATCCCTTAATCTTTCTAATGCTGTTAAAAGCCTAAGCTTTTTGCACAATTGTTTTTATCCGTCAGCTATACTTCTTTTTTTTTTTTTGGTAAGGAGCTATACTTATTTTTTCGGTTCTGATTATCTCATTTTTTTTTTCAAGTATTTATCTGTTCACTTTTTCCCTGGTTTACAGTGTCAGGGCGATAGTAGCGCTGAATCTTCATAGCTATGCCAGTGGAAGGCATCCATGGGGTAATTTGAAGCCAGAATATCTAGAGAAGGTGATTCTCCTGAATCTTGTTGCAGTAATTTTAATTAGATTTTGCTTATTGCATGCTTCTAACAGGATTGTGCTGCTTTCCTAAAATGGAATTCTCGAAAGCATGAAAATCAAATTTAATGTCCTAACTCAACACCATCTTAGAAAGAGTGAAGCGATATATTTTTTTGTATGTTAAGGCTGTATTCTTCGACTATGTGATAGAGCACTTCAGAAACTACCTGCCACCTAATGTGGTAATAGTGCTTTATTAGTTGACCTAACGATGGGCATTGTATGTCATGCAGAGAGGGTTTGTTGAGGCCCATGTGGACGATGGTCTGCTTGAAATATTTGGCTTGAAGCAAGGATGGCATGCCTCATTTGTCATGGTTGAATTGATATCTGCAAAGCACATTGCCCAGGTGAACTATCTTTGAGAATGTTACATTTTTTAGTATGCGACTCATACTGAAATGCCAAAAGAAACTAAAGAAAAATAGAAGCTCTATGGGATCTCACAGTTTTCCAGTGGCAATGAACATGGTGATGGCTGCGGACCCACACCAGATGCTCACTTGTTGCCAACCAGCAGCTGAACCAACGGCTACACATTTTTTTTTTAGTTTTCTGGATCTGTCTTTCCCTCGATTAATTTTGCTTTTATTTTTATGAATCTTTGGGGTTCATCAATCGCCCACCCCAACTAGTTTGGGATAAAGGTGTTGTTGATGTTGATGCTGATGTTTTTTCTGGATCTGTCTTGTGTCTTGGCTGTATTTTTTCCACAAGTCGGTAATGGGTTGTCCTCAGAAGCTTGAACGTACTTTAAGTTTTGGTTTTTCACTTGTCAGGCTGCTGCTATTCGGCTGGAAATCAGGGGTGGGGAGTGGACAAACGCGTTTATGCAGATGGATGGAGAGCCCTGGAAACAGCCGCTGAGCAAGGATTATTCAACTTTCGTGGAAATCAAGAGGGTGCCCTTCCACTCGCTAATGATCCAGGGAGAGTGAAAGACCAGTAGGATATTGCAGATTTGGGCCCGTGGAATTGGTGGCTAGATTTTATTTATTTATGAATGGATCATGTACCATAGCCATAGCTTAGGTTTAGAACTTTAATGTGATTGCTGTAACTGTATATTCGGCAATTTGTTGTACTAATGTAAACATCAGTTTATTGTAAGTTTAGCGGCTCTTTTGTAGCAAAAACTGATTCACTGGTTGTGTACGCTATGTATCCTTTCTGTTATCTTTAGTAGTTCTTGGGATATTGGGAATCTCACAATGACAAAAGTTTTGCAGAATGTCATTCAGACCTCATTCAGCATCTCATAGGTACTAGAAGCACATCATAAAGGATGGAAAATTTCTGGCGCTCAATGCGTTTTGGTCGCCACTAAGCCCATGTCGCTCTTATTCTCTTATGGGTTATTAATATCTGCAATTAGGAATGACCCTTCCAGCTCTTTTTGGGTTTCAATGAGTAGATGTTCCAACTCGAGCATGTGTAAGCTGGCCCTACTAACATGCGACTTATAAACTGGTCCGGTCAGCTGGCTGGGTAATAATCTTTTCTACATCATTGGCAGACTAAAATATCCGTGTTCCTATTTCTTGTCTGTGGAACTCTCTGTCCAGTTAAAACAAACGCATTCATCCTAAACATGCGGCGGCTTGCTTTCCGAGTAAAAGATGGTTTAATAAGTCGAGATGGATTGAGACTTCCTACTAATCTTCTGAGGGACAGCGATGACGGCGGATTAGCCCAAAATCAGTGTGATGAAAAGACAAGAGGAAAGCTAAAAAAAATAAAAAAAAATTCCTTGAATGGAAAAACTTCAGTTAGAAAACACTCAGAAAGCTGCTTCGTGGCAATGGGGCTCGGAGCTAGGTAATCCAAAACACTTCTCATGTCTTCGCCTCTCCCCTTTGATCCAAAATGCTAGGGGCAAATGGTAGAGTAGTCAACTGAGAGGCCTGAACAGTCAGCACAGCCAAAAATAATGAACGAGAGAAATTGACAGAGGGTGTTATTGCTGGCAAAGTGGTGATAGTGGGAAGAGCTTTTCTGTGATGGACACAGGTCACCAAGCCAGGGTGTAGGAAGAAGAAAATGACACGGAGAGGCAAATAAATTCACACGCAGAACAAAAGGATAAAAGGAACCCCAGGTGAGGTAGTGGTGGAGGGCCATGATAGGGTCAGGTCAGGTCATGGTGCAACCTGTGTCTTCAAGTAATCAAACAAAGAATAAAATACAAAAAAATTGGATTGGTGCAATCAATTTTCAAATCACTGGGCAGCAAAGTGGTCTGACCATCTCTCCCTCCCTCTTCCATTTCTATCCACTACCACATTTACTGACTCCTGACTCATCTTCCACATTTGGGTGTCATTACTTTGCACCCATTAATAATGGCAACAATGCCATGTTTGGTACTCCAATGGCCCTATTGCTGCTATCATTCTCCCCCCCCCCCCCCCCCCCCCCCCCCCCCATTGTCTTTTGAGGTTTGCTCCTAACAATGGATCGTGAATCAGCATGGCCTACCATATCCATACCACGTCCCGATGTTCATGGGATATGAATACGGTATCGAAGTAGGAGGTGCGATCTTTAGATTTTTTGGCCTTATTAGGCGGTCCCCAATCGATATGTTGATTTCACTTTTGAGAACGAAATGCTCAACCGTCGGGATGAGCAATACGTAATTAAGATTTAAATTTGCTTCTGCCCATCCGATTAAACCGTTAGACTCCGCCTCGAACTCACGCAGGTGCGCGATGATTTGCACCCGACTGACCACTATCGGGCACAGTTTCGAGATCAAGGCTCGATAGTTGTTGCTATATAAATGATGCCGAAGGGAGTGATTGGCACTTTTTGGTGATAAAAATGATCAAAATGTCACGCCTCGAAGAAATAGTAATTCAACTTCCATTATGTCGACGTGAATGGTTGAAATCCGATTACGCATTGATTTAGTTTAGTACACGAAAGTTGGTCCAAAACATCGACCGATTGCCAAGCCAAAATAAAACCTACCATGATTAGAGTCTAAGGTAAAACTCTAGGAGTTCATATCTAACCTTTAATAATGTTTTAAGGACTATTACCATCGTCCAAGCACAATGAATATGAAGACAGGCATAATTCATCCTTTCTCTATCCTTGGAGAGAACACAGACCCATCGCCGCATCTTGGATTTAGGTTGCCCTAGACATTACAAGTCAAGAAATAGCAATTCCTTAGGCAAACGTCAACCCCGCCAGGAAAAATCCCACTAAAAGGATTTGTCATAGGTTTGGACCTCCATTCACAAGCTAGAGAAGATAGAGATATGCTCTTAACATGTGAAGCAAGAACATTGTTTCACGTCAACATCGACACCTTGTTACATCGACATGTGACGCGTCGAAGATTCTCGGCGACGAAATTTCTTTCCGAAAGACTGTGGGAGCCACTTCCAATTTGGAGATAAAGATATGCTCGGACTCGGTTTTGTTAAACGAGCCAATCAACTGGAGATCTGCGCCCCCGGTTTGTTCAACTTTGTGCATCAGATAGAGCTAAAACTCTCACATCGCTCGTTCATTGAGTCTATGTTACCCACACGCGATGTATGCTGATACTTAGGTCAGGGCCGTGAGACGGAAATTATGCGTCTCCCCAGCCCAAGAGGCTAGGGTTAATAAGTAGATACAGCTTTATAGATCATTAGCGATGCACGCCTTGCAAAAAGATCGTAATGGGCACACCACCGAGTGATCATGGGATGACGGCTCCCACCTGTTCCCCGCGCTCTTTCGCGACCATCTTTCACCGAAATAATTTATTCTTGTTGGACATTCTTGTTACAACATCCAGATTTAGTGCTGTCCTCCTATAAAGCCACATGAAAAATTGCCACAGTAGGGTACACAGGACATAGCCCTGCTACACATGAGTGGATCATGAAGTGCTTTTTCCACAACCCAATATTCTAAGAGTGTAGTGTGCTTAACACAAAAGGCATCCAATTAGTACAGGTGGCTTTCCTTTGCTATCAAAGGTCAGGTTGCCTTTCTTTTTTCAACTTTCTTCTGCCGAAATTCAAGCACAGTAACTTGAAAGTAAAGAAAGGAAGAGGAAAAACTAAGAGGGATTGGAGAGAAAGTTAAAAGGTTATCGATTTTGCATGGTGGATTGGTGCAGACGATGGCCCTCTGATCTCCTGGAAGTCAGTCTGTGATGCAATTGGGCCATTCATCTTATGAGAGCTATCTTACAAAAGAGGAAGTAGCTTTTTCAGGGCAAAGCACATGGCGGTTTGTACTCATCCGACTACTACCATATTGTTCGAGTTTGATCATATGGGGTCAGGTAATACAACTTGCGCTGTAGGTTGCCAAAAGCGAGCATAAACTTGGCCAAAGTTGCTCATAAAAAGAGCGGGCTGACTAGGTTGATTAGCTTGCTCAAATAGTTACAACGGCAGCCAGTTGAGTTTACAACCATTATTCTAAGAGCTTAAGCTATTATTGGAGATCAATCCGAACCTAGCTAGGGCATGCAAATTGACCATATATGCTTAGATAAAAGAATTGGTTAAACCCATGATGCATGAAGAATGGAGAAACACTAACCAGGTTGTGAGAAATCACGCTCTTAATCTTAGGATTAGGCATATAACCACAATAAAATATATAATAAATGTGAAAAAAAGAAATCGAGATACATATTTGTTTTGATTCACCCTTAAACTAGAGCAACATTCAGTAGAGGATTCCACTATAATTAGCACTTCTCATATCTCCGTTACAACTTTTAATTACAATAGAAAGAGATTATATATAATAATAGTTGTTATTCAATGGACCCAAGTCTAAACTACTAATAAAATACGGGCTCAAATTATAGAAGCCCTCTAGCGATGGAGAGGGAGTATGTGCAACCCCAACACTAAACTCTATGACCTGTGGAAGACGAGTGGGTAACCATTTCGTACAAGAGCTTGAGTAATTGTAGAATGGGCGCGAATCACACATTATATCCTTAACAACTACACCACTTGTTTTCGTGCAATTACCGGTTAGTTCATGAATTTCTCAATGATAACCTCATAAACGTCAATACGGAGTTCCCACACTCAAGATCTTTATGCCACAGAAACTACCTTACATGAAGCGATTGTAAGTTCGTATTAGCATGAGATGTTCAACCTCCAATCCTGTTAGTCCTTAAGAACCCGCCTTATTTATCACCAACTCCACATGAAGTGACTACGTTACATGTCATAAGCACAATATCAAGATGACTTGTATCTTGGCATCTGGGATCCTGCAAGCACGCACGCCCATTCCATTACTATTAATTAGAATTCTCGGACATCATCTGAATCCACACCAAGAAGAACGACAACAAAAATCTTGGAATGATAGTCCTGATAAAGTTCCCGATCGATTGCAACAAACTTTGTGTCTTTTGCATGATGGTTTCTATTTTATAATATCGGGAGTGGTGTCACAGTATTAGGTCATGATCACTTAACTTGTAGGCCATCTAGTGCATAGGCAAATGTGGATCAATCATGCCCCAGAGAACCGTGCCCGTGCGGAATAATCTTCGAGCATCGGATGCCAAATCTCGAGTTTATACAACAAAATAATCTTATCAAATTACATTATCGCCGCTCATTAATCTCTGATTATTTATCTTAGTATCGGCACGTGAAAAGCTACATAATTCATTGGATATTTTTACGTAAAATATTGAGGTAGGAGCGTAGGAATCATGTAATGGACTCTCCTTTTCTCAGTTCTATCCGAGAAGGGAACATCTGCTTTTCCTTTTCATTCGCTTTTTTTTTTTTTGGTTACTTCCCTCCCGCTTTCTTTATCATTATCTTTTTTGTGACACGATCTTTCTTTATCTTTGCATCTTGTGTTGCTGTGACAACTGATTCCAACAGCATCTCTCCTTTTTTCTTCTGATGAATCATTCGCCAAACAAAGCCATTGCAATAAAGCATTATTCTAATGCTGGCGGAAAAACGAAGAGCATCTTGACAAATGGCCCAATCCCTAGTCAAGAGCCTGTATCCATCATGCCTTGCTTTGTCATTTAACTAAGTACACAACTTTTGATCACTGACAATCATTTCCACCCGGACAAGATTAGATTGGTGATCCAGAGGGTTCCATAGGTAGAATTTAGGGTTGGTTAATTACACACATGTCCCTCAAATCCAAACCGCTTGTGGAATTCACGTCAATTAGACCATGTAGATGAACTTCATTAGGTGGGGAACTTAGACTAAAAGCTTCATCTTCTTGCATGGCCAATCGCAGAGCTATCAAAATGAAAATTAGTGCTGGGGTAGCCCACTTTAATTAATTCTCATCCTTAGCCTAACCTAGAATCAATCAAGGTGGTGGCAATCCCACTTCGCTAAAATAATCCCCACACATTCCACCAAACATTCATCTTTAACAAAGATTAGGAGAAGCTTCACTTCAATCTAGATAAGAACCATCCCAAGATGCTCTTTAGTTTCTTGTAGCATAGTTGCGATCCATGACTAGTACCCATTAATTAAATAACTTCATGAGCCTTGGACGCAATTCTAGTTACAGAATCCGCCTAGCATAAGAAGCAAGACGATGCATCAAAATTTCCCCATGCAAAAGAAAGCATCGCGACAATGGTTTAACCTTATCTATTTCAAATTGCGCAAGCTAATATACTGTCAATTGATACTATTATAGCAGTTTCAATATACTTCCTCGGTTCTAATATACTTAATGTCATTGGGGAAAGCAAATGCGATGATTATACGATGTGGTATCCCTGTCAAGAACACTTCCATGCTAAAAGAAAGAGAAAACTATACGTGTCAATGTCTATCATCAATCTCACCCATCTACGGAAGAGCTGACGCATCTGGTCCATGCATGCGTTTCGATCCTTCCCCAAGCAAAGTTCTTGAAAAAGAGGGAGAATTTAAAAGAAGAAAAGTAACTTTAGGCGACCATTAGTCAACATGAATTCGCTGTCATACTTTTATGCTGAGTCCATGAAGGACCAGCTGCGATAATAACATTCAGAACGACCAAGACATTAACACCCCATTTTGTCAACTGAACAGTAATTAAAGCACGCCCTTCATGTAAGAACAAGAACCCACTTGCTAGATAAGAACATTATTAAATTACACGAATCGATAGAGAGCTAACCAACTACGATGAAGGAGAGCGACCCGTTCAGCTAACCCTAAAATCATCGGAATAATGGAGGAGTGGGATTTGGTTCGGATTTGTTTTGTTTGTTAATGCTTTACTATTCTTCGAGCTCATGATTGAATACCTTACCATCCAGGAAAAATCGATAATGTTTAGTGGACAAAATAGGGAGCACTCTAATAATTATATTTTGGTTTGATGTTGGACGTATCATATCTGAGGAGGAATATCCTGTTGTCCTTTGCGTGTACGTCGAGTGGTGGAAGGTGACGATGAGTCTATTAGTATAGGAAAAAACAAAAGGTGGGCCCAATTAAATATTCATGTTGGGAACCTACTTGGAGTGGACCTATCATACTTCCTTGAATTTTTAGGGCTTTTCGAGAGTTCTAACCCCGGTTTAATTATCTATTTAGGTGGTCTTATAGCTAACTCTATTTTAATCTTTTCGGGCACATATTCTCTTATTTCCATACATTGCACAAAAATTATCAAAATCAAGTTTAAATATAGTTAGCATAAGATTTACATAAAATACATCGGGTAGAGTTGCAACTGTATCATGATGTGTTGTGTCGAATCACAATTTTACAAATGTTGTGATGTGATTACGAATGACTATGCGTACTGGAGAAATTGTTATGGGATTGGTATGATTGTTAAAATGATGATAAAGACCTATAATATTATTATAAAGTTATTACCAACGCTTCCGGCTATATTTTCAGAACTTTGTTATGTACCATTTTCGTTGTGTATAGTATTCATCGTGATACATGAAAGAAAGAAGGAAAAAAGAAGCAGCTAGTTTTGCAATCTACCACCTCAAAGCGACTAGAGGCGGCTTGTGGAAGCTGCTATGCAATTGTGTTAACTACGAGGGTGTTGTGGCTGTGAGTTTTTTTGGCACTCTTAGACAAGCCAAATCACTCAATTTTGCACGTATGGTAGCTATATAAAAGCCCGCACCCAACACACAGAATTTATGGTAAGATTACAATTTTAGCGAATGCTCACGAAAGGAGATAAGATTTAAGAGACTACCATCGTACAAAATCGGTTTAATCAGTGGGACTATTAATGCGAGTATGAAAGAGTGTTTTCACATTCACCATTAAGCAAGTGATAAAGGGGGCTTAAGACTTACTTTTGTAATGAAATTCTTCGCAGCGTTCACAGTCTAATGTCAACAATGTCATAGACGCGGGCACGGAATGTATAACTCGTTTAAAGAAGAGATCAACATAATTCTACCGCATCTTTGATTAATCATTTCGGCCAAAACTTTCTGCCAAAAAAAAAAAAAAGAAGTGGAGAAAAACAAAAGCGGGAAAAAGTTTCTCAGAACCAATCGTTGATCTCGTCAAGCTCACTTCCATGCCTCGGTCGTTCACGCAAAGGCAAAAGGGCACGGGTAGTGGATAAGGGTTTTGGGTCTTTTGCTTGTACCCACGTTCGCCTTTGCGTAGCACAACTCAAAAATGCATTCATCTCCATTGCAGATGTAAAGTTAGGGTTTCGGAAATGGTGGGGAAAGAGGTAGAAGATGGCTAAACGGAAGCAAACGCTACCGGTGGGTGGGCCTCGTTCCTTGCCAACCCCGTCACTTCTCGGGCCCGCCCCCCCTCCTTATCACCATCCTCCTTTTCTTTCCTGTTCTTCTTATACAATACGGGGACTTACCGAAAAGGGCAGTTTCAGAAAAATAAAATAAAATAAGATGTAACCAATGAAAATAAAAAAGAAATCAGAAAAGGGTATCTCGGAAATTGGATTGGCGAAATACTTACATAAATAAGAGTTAGTACCGCAAAAAAACTTCAAACTGATACATCAGTGACAAAATTTACTTCAAATTATTTTTTTAATCATGAAAAACCGTAAACTAGTATATTTGCGATAAATTTACCTCAAATTGATACAATCGTGATAAATTTAATATTCGTTCGTTTTTCATAAATTTCACCATCGAATTGTTGAATTGGATAACACATGGCAATTGTCAGGTGTACACATTGCCCTATATATACTACTGGTGCATCTTAAAATTTTTCGTATATTAAATCAATTTAAAAGAAATTAACAGATGATAAATTTGTCACAGTTGTATCAGTTTAGGATTTTTAAAAATAAAAAAATAATTTGAAATAAATTTATCATAAGTGTAACAGTTTGAAATTTTTTGTGATAAAAAAAAAGGTTTTTTCGCGATATTAACTCAGATAAATAATCTTTTTGCCCCTTGGGCGTACATTACGAAGCGACTAACGTCCTTTATGGCCCCCAGTGTAGAATGTGGGATTCCTACACCTGGCCTAATATTTCAGTACCAAAAGTATGGGTAGTAATTTCGTCCCGTGATGCGGATCCTCTTTTGACTTATCGCAAAGGTTGTGCTCGGTGAGGTGGATAAAACCTAACGAAGAGATTCAAAAGAAGCTGCCTTCGAAACTTCCCCCTCGTAGTGATACTTAAGATCCACATCGGATGAATATTTTATGAATCGGATTCACAAAGTAACACGGTGAACAAATTCTTGCACGGCAGGAGAAACTGGTCGAAATCTCTGTTCCATTTCATTTGTTGACAGAAGTGATACGAGTCTAATAAAACCAGTTCATACACTATTTTCGTGGGATTCATGTGTAAAAACGATCGTTAATAAGTAACGAAACGACAGAGAAGGCCAAGTGAGCTGACCGAAGGCGGCTTCATCTTTTGAGAGGGAGACTCTTCCATCACGTGAAGCCGTTCCATTCCTCCTTCCGTCACATTTAATTTGTCGTCGGTGGATAATCACTTCAAAATGAGTCCTCTCCCCGGGGTATTCTGTATCCCTAGTAACTGCTGAGACTTCGCATGTGTTGGGATTCCGCGCATGTGTGAGAAACCGGGAATTAAGGTTTTTATTCTAGTTCACCCTTAAATTAAAGTCACGTCCAGTACATCGCACCATCAATTACAAGAGAAAAATAGTATAAATAGCAACATCTATTCTTGAGCCAAAGTCTAAAATACCAATGGAAAAAAAAATATAAGCTTAAATTATAAAAAGACTTATTGTGTGTAGGGGGTGCTGCCTCCTTGAGACCCTTACCAAGGCGGCTCCCTCGTGCTTTCTTGTCAATTGAGATTATGAATCACGCCTCAACAATATGTAATGATTTAGCAAATTGGGAGTGGGACTACTACATCCATTTGCAAACATAATCTCCCATCTCTAGCATTATATTGAGCCATAAATTTCAGTTGTTTAAGTAGAGATTTAACGCAATTTAAGAGTAAATATCAAATCCGCCTTCAGCCACGTAGGTTTTCAATGTTTCTTTTTATTTCTCATCAAACGAAAGGCTTCTTCTTCTGAAAATTTTAGCCATCAATGCCGGTTCTCCCCGTAAATTTTCGCACTTGTTCGCTTTCCATTTGAACAATGGATTTTCAGCACCTAAGTTAGTCAAATGAGAGCAAGAGCCCGTCCGAGCATAATGTTTTGGATTTAAACTGTACAGTAATTAAAATCAATTAGGTAATCATTAATTGGTGAGAAAATATCTGGCGGAGTTTTGGACGGGTTAATGAAGAAATTGATGTTTATCTGAATTTTCATCCGTTCGTGGGACCAACCCTTTACGGGAACAACACGATTCGTGTGGTATTAGAGCGCATTGCCCCTTTGCATCTCCTTCAGAAAAAGCAAATGATGGAACCAAAGAGACCCTTTGATTTTCCGTTGCATTCAAATTCCATTTGTTTCACGAAAATAATTTGAAAAATGTATTTTTTTTACAAAAAAAAAACAACAGCTTATATCTCTTAGAATAATTCATTAATAAAAAGGCATATTTTAGTAAACACAATAATTATCTCTAAATATATTAATGAATGCTGAAAGTATTTAGCGTTCATGTATTTTTGTAAGCGCCTTTTCACATATGTATATTCACTTTTTTACTATCCTGTTATTTATTCATGTCTTTACATTTTTCGTAGTTATTGATGACCATGACTTTTTCCTTTTTATTTTTATCAAGTGAGGTCCTTTTTTTATTAAGGAATATGGTTACATGACAATTTTTTATCTAGTGTAAAATTGGCGATATGCTATGAGCCACAAAAAATTAATAATAAATAATTAAAAATTATTGTGAGATTTAGTACTTCGAGAATTTGTGGCCATAGAAACTCTCGTTCTTTAATTAATGTAATTTCCTAGCACGACAGTTTTTTGGTGACTATGTTATGGCCACAATTTTTTTTTTCTATCTTTCGCGCTTTCATTGATGTATGTCACTGGCTAAGGCCTGACGTTTGACGCCGGCCACTAGGTCGTCAACCCCTGGCGGAGTGCTGTGAAACCCTCGTCAGTCGGAGGTGAGTCTTGTCCCTAGCTAAATATAAAAAAATTTGCAAAATTGTCCAACACTGATAGAACCACCACGTCAGCAAATTCACCATTATTGGCAAACTATCAAATGTTTAGGATTAAATTGGCCAACTTAAAAAATTTATGACTAAATTGACCACCATATAATAAGATTGAGACTTTTTTGACACTTCTCTATTATCTTTGCTTATGCTCTGTCGTCCTCGGTAGCCAGATATGGCTCGAGAGAAGGGCAGAGCCTCAATAGAACCAAATTTATTTTGAGAATGGAAATCTTCAAAGAGGGAGAAGCCGGGCTTGAATCAGCCTTTTTGTTTCCCTCTGTCTCCATCGAAGATGATTAGAGAGCTCTCGATTGCTTTCGGCATCATCAACGGAGCCCATCCCACGCTGTCCCACCAGTGAGAGAGGCAAATGACGGCTTTGATCCCGAGGAATCTACGGTGAATTGCGACAGAAATGGTGGTGGAGGCCGCAGCAGCGCGGCGGGGTGACTCAGAGGCTGAGGGCACCTAAGGAGGGGAGAGGGGGTGGATTATATAATTAGAGTCTTTGGTGGGGCGATAGGATACTAAGAATTTCATATGTAGCTAGTATGTGTTCAAACACAAACAGCTATCACTTGTCCAGATAGCAGCGGTAAATGTGGCTAGTTCCACGGAACCGCCGGTTCATCTGAACTGGCGATTTCGGGCAGATTCTCGATTCCGATTCTGATTTCGAACTTTTAATTTTATTTTTAAAATAATAAAATAAATAAATTATTAATTATAAATTATAATCATTAATAAAATTATACATTGTAATAAAATTTGAAATAAAAAAATATTATTTTTTGTGGAAGATTATTTTTTGTGTAATAAAAAAACATTATAAATTAAAAATAAATTATTAGTATTATTTTTAAGTGACGATTCGAAACTACGAGTCCGGTTAAGGAGCCGGTTCCGGGCCCACAGTTCCAAATGACCACCCTTATGTTGCAAGACAATAGTAATACCTATCCTTTTGGTTTTTTAATGACAAGTTTAGATTCTGTACACATACAAAAAAAAATCTTTTTAAGCGTTCTTATAATAGCTTCATGCAACACATAATATGTTTGTCCAAACTTTAGTGGAATGAAATGTTTTTTATCAATAGATTTTTCGTTTGAAGAGTTGTTATCCTGACAGTATGATGGTACTGTGATTATTTCCAACCTTATAATTTTTTAATTAATAAAGTAATAAGTGATACAATTTTTTAATTTAATTAGTATTTTATGTAAAATACGTGACGACGTGTGGATCTAAAGTTAGCAATAATTGACGGTACTATCCAATTGCAGGGAAACATTTTCCGTTTGAAGTCATGTGTTAAATGATCTGACATGTAATGTTGATAAAAATTTAGATTGAAAACGATCGATTTACTGCTAGATCACAAGGAAGGACCCTCTTTAAAATATACTGAAATGAAAGCTACTGAAAGGGGGCCCTACAGCTATGCTTCTGCAAAATGATGACGACATAAATCACCAAAACCCACCTCTAAAAACAAATGAACAGAAGAAGCCTATGATATAAAAAAAATAAAAATAAATAAAAAGAAGAGGAAATACAGACTCTCTCTATATAAACTAGGCCAGCCACCCTCCCTTTCTCGTTCTCACATCCCAATTTCCTCCGTATTTTAGACCTTCGCCTTCGCTTTTTCTCCCTGCTTCTCTTCTCATACCCTCAGCTCGTCCCGTCCCATCTTTTGATTTCAAATACAAAAGAAATGGAAGCTGCATCTGCGAGAGGCCACCCAATGACTGTGACCACGGCTACGCCGTCGCCGGCGGCGGCGCAAAGGTCGCCGTGGCATTCTCCGGTGCCCTACCTCTTCGGGGGCCTGGCGGCGATGCTGGGTCTCATAGCTTTCGCGCTTCTCATCCTCGCATGTTCCTACTGGAAGCTGTCGGGCTACTTGGAAGGCAACGGCGACCGAGGAGACGGGGACATTGAGGCGGGCGAGGCCAAGAACGACGAGGACGACGAGACGAAGAAGAAGAAAGAGGCGGATTTCAAAGAGAAGATACTGGTGATAATGGCGGGTCAGGTGAAGCCGACCTTCTTGGCCACTCCCGTGTCCAGAAGCGCCAGCACGAGCAGGACGTCGTCTTTCGGCGACAACTCCAACGCCACCACGAGCAGCTGCGGCTGCAACGACTGCGACAAGAACAAGAGCGAGGGATTGGAGGCGGAGGCTGAGATGGTGAAGCAAGGGACGCAAGAAACCCCACATCACACCGCTTAAAATTATCGATCTCTCCCTCTTTTCTGTCTCGCTCTCTCTGAGAGAGAGAGATGATGTGAGAAGAGAAGGGCATTTCTTTCTTATTTTAACTCTTATTTTCTTTTTTGGGATTCCAACCCGTTTTCCTGTGGGTTCTTTCTTGATCCTTGGCCTTGTTTCGATTTTCCTTTTCTTGTTCGGGAAATGTAAATACTCACAAGAGATTTAAAGAATGAAAGAACTCGCTGTTAGCACTCCTCTAGCTAGAGCCCTGAAAACAAATAACTCACAAGAGGTTTTCCAGATAGTTCCAAGAAGGAAATCCCTGCCAAAAATTGGATATTACGATGAGCCAGGTAGGATCTGTGGGTGACGATGTAGATGAAGATGAAGATGAAGATGAGGTGCATTAATGGAGGTCTCTCTCTTTTGACACAGAGAGAGAGATGGGGAGAAGGTGGTCACACGTGTAAGGCCATGGAGGTTTAGGCGTGGGTGATGCGGCGACGTGAAACTGCTTGCTGCCGTCTTAGCTCACGGTTTTCTTTCCTGCGCTCTTGCTTGGTCGTCGCTAAATTCTGCCGTTCCTGTTGTTGACGACGTGAGTTTTCAGAGTTTTTGGGGTTTTTTTCTCTCGTGAAGAAGTCACGTTTGTCCTCTGTCTTGTCTCTTTTTTCATCCTTTTTTTTTTTTTAATCCTGCTTTATCGTAACAGTTACCTCGAGTCCGATCTTGAAAGTAACCAAACAACACTTGTTAGTTCATGGCGTTTTCTGCGGCTCTTTCCGAGGTTCAGTTCTTGACCCTTCCATTTTGATTTCTTTTTCCCGGCTGTTTTCTAGCAAGAAATCGCCGAGTCGTGTCTTGTCTCGTGCTATCTTCCATTGTTAGCTCGTCCCGAATTGAGTGCCCTGTAAGGAAAGGGGTGACTTGCGACTCGAGCAAAAGGGTCTTCCATTCTTGCACGCACTCGGCGCATGTGATCTCGGGCCATATTATTCATCGGATCATGCTTCCGGCTACTCTTCCTATGTTACCTTCACACATCATCTACGATTGGATCAACTCGACCGACGTTATTTAGTTTGTGGAAAGGTTAATCTCGCTTTTGTCACACACCAAAAAAAAAAAAAGAGAGAGAGAGAGGGGAGAAAAATTTAGGACCGCCTTATTTCCTCATTTTTTTTTCCTTAACTTATCCAAATATCCTTATCTCTTCGATTTATTGTTTTTTTTTTATCTAGAACTGCCTTTATTTCTGTCATCACTCTCGTTAATTTCACAATGTAGATATTACACTTGTGAAAATACACCAATTTGCCATATCTCATTATCTTCTTTTGACCCCCAAAAAAAAAATCTCATTATCTCCTCAATTTTAATTTCATTACAGTTTTCGCATTAACCATAACAATTTCTAACCTTTTTTCTTCTCCTTCTTTTTTTTCCCCAATTTTACTAAAAGAAAAAAATTTAGCCGCATCCCTTTCAAACAAATTTTATCAACTGATTCTTCCATACCTATTACATTTTAATGTTTCCTTCTTGTTCGTCTTTTTTTTTTTTTTACTTATTCTTCATTATTGTTGACTATGCAAGCACTAATCCTATAGCGTAGTAGAGAAATTTCAATTTTATTTACAAATTATTTATTTCTTTTCTCTAGATTATCCTCATGTCACATGATTGTGAATTTTTCGACTTTTGCTTTTAGTACAAATTTATGAGAATTTAGTCAAAGCTTGAATATTGTGGTTTATACATGCATTGTACACAATTTAATTACTCCAAGATTCTTGGACGTCCTTAAGTTATTTTTTGAAAAATAGTTTCCTAGTAAAAAAAATATACAACTCATTGAGAAAATTATTAGATTTTTTTTTTGTAAAAAACACAATAATAAGTCCCAAACGGAGAAAGAAAAGAAAAAACCAAAAAGGAAGGCAGGCATTAGTCTTAAATCAAGAGTAGACCCCAAATTTAACCTCAATAAATGTTGTTTGAGAGGAGTACGATAGTTTCATATCTAGCAAAATTGAAACAAAAGAAAATGAAGAAAAAAAGATAAGAAAAAAAATATTAAATCAAGAATGAGACCCATTATGGATAATGTAGCCCATTCAATGTAAATTGGAATGTCAGAAGCAATAAGGGAGTAGAAATAGCGCGAGCCAAAATTTATTGCCACGACACCTACTACATCTCTCATAACTTTGCTAAACATGTACAAGCCTGCGTCACATCACCCCATGTGTAACTATAAGGGACCACGTTAACATAAGTCAGAGGACTGACTGTTCCAAAAAAAGAGGAGAATTTCATATGCTTCTTGTTTCAAGTACACATCCAAATCCATTTAGCTCTCCGGTAAGTTTCAATTTTGGAACGTTTTCCTATCTAGCTCGCAAAGAATCAAATCAAGCATTAGTGTAACTCTACTCTTTAGTTAACCTAATATTTCACTTTTCTCAGTGCCATGACTCTGACGCATAACTCACAAGACATAAAATAGAGGGGGGATTGCGATGTTCGTCACTAGAGGAACAGTCGAAGGTGGCAAACTAAGTGTTCCTATCTTAGTGGCTTGTATTGAAAATCCATGCGATGGAACAATGATTGGACAGCTTTTCCCATAGTGATATATTAAGTAAGCCACCGAAGGATATACATGATTAGTTTTCGGAAAAGAATTTCTCGCGCTCTTACTATATTCTGAGCGGTTCCATCCATACGCATATGATGCCATTGGAGCAGTGACTCTGTTGAGGGAAAAAGTATTAAAAAAAATTCTTAAATTTATTCTATTGATGTCAATTCAATAATAAATCATTTAATTGTATCAGTTTAGTCTTAAACCTTTTGCATTTGTGTCAATTGAGTCTATTTGATCAATTTTGTCAAGAAATCTCTAACAATGAACGCTCTCCATCCTATATGGCTTGATTGGCGTTAAAGTCGACATTTTCTATATTAAAATTCATTATTATTTCTTTCTTTTTTTTCCTTCTTTTTGGCGGGCACCAGATGTGCTCATGGGCCTCGTTGTCAGCAGCCTCGTTGGGTCTGGGAGAGGTGGCCCTTGCAGGACTTCTAAGCCGTCATCGAAAAAAAAATATGAAAAAAAATTTAAAATTTAATTTTTTTTAAGATTATTTAAAAAAATGTGATCTTCAACTCCAGTCACACTACATGAGACAAGTTACGTTAACGTCAGCTATTTTCGGTTAAAATTAGCCGGATAGAATCAATTGACGCAAATGCAAAAGATTTAAAATTAAATTGACACAAGTAAAGAGTTTAGGACTAAATTGGCATCACTACAACATGTTCATAATTTTTTTTTTGTACTTTTCCCCTCTGTTGAGTATGTCTTGAATTCTTTATGGATTTGAGCAAACGTTAGAACTTTGAAGCAATACAAATATTATATTTCTCAAGTTATTAGGTTACGAAACAAAGACAAAAAGGGTTTTTAGCTTTTTTCTATAGCCATTTTTTGTAATGCTTGAAAATTCATATTGAATTTTGTTTCTCCTTTTCCCGTGATTTTTTCCGCAAAGGTTTTCTATGTGTATTCGTTGATTCTTCTTACTTTTGATTTCGTTATAGTTTCCATGTTGGTGATAGCAAACTCTCATACAATCTCCGACTTATTTTTTTTGAGTTTAAGTAGCATGCTATTAATAATTTTTTCTACAGTTCAAAAGTTGCATTATGAGGATTAAGTAAAAGAAGAATTTGGACACAAAAAAAAAATGAAAGAAGGTGCTTTATTCCAACTTTAGGTGTAAAGGCGGAGGATGCGGCAGCTAGAGAGTGAGTTTTATTATCTTTCATTCTTTGGGTGACTTCATATACTTATTCCTAAGCGAAATGGGGTACGACTGGCGAAGCCTCGAACGTCCCAACATGGGAACATAGCACCGAAACACAGTGAACCACAATGTAATGCTCGTACGATACTTAGGAGAATAGAGTCCGTTATCCTCGTCCTTGTCGTCTGCTTTGAAGAAGTAAAAGGAAGAAAAGCACACCAATGCGTGCCAAGTGTGCGTGGTCTGAGCTTCCTCCTCTTCGTTTGATACGTCAAAGCTTCCTTTCCAGTACTTTTCCCAAGAACAAAATAGATGCTCGTTGTCTGTGGTTCGATCCCATCATCATCCCGCATCACCAAGGACAAGTGGCTCCTATCCTAGTATCCTATCATAATGAAAACAAAATTTGTAAGCATTAGAAAGATTCTTGATCTAAGCCTAAGTGTGTACAAACACGCTGGCAGTTTGGTTTACTAACACTAAGAAATGATGATTTGGTTATCTATTATACGTAGGTTTACCGAAAATTACTATAATAGTATTGAACATATTACAATTGTGTCAATTCACTTAAATTATTTTTACCAATTTAGTCCAAAATCTTTTGCATTTGTGTCAATTCAGTTCATCAGGCCAATTTTGACCGACTGATGATGACGTGGGTTTTTTTTTTTAATAATAGTTTAATAAAATTTTGCGTTTTTTTACAAAAATTTTCTTTTTTCCTAGTTGTTGGACACAAGCGAGGGTGTCGCGGCATACCTGCGCAAGGGGCTAAGTCCCCTCGCTCCAGCTGGCAAGGGCTGTGACACCCTTGCCTAGGGTCGACGAAGGCATCTCGGCCCTAAGTCCAAAAAAAAAACTAAATCCAAGAAAAAAATAATAAAAAAACTAAAAAGTTGTTAACATATTATTTTAAAAAGTTCACATCATGGGCGACAGTCACATCAATATCGGCCAACTGAAATTGGTCATATGGACCAAATTGATACAGAAGAAAAATATTTAGGAATAAAATTGATAAAAAAATAAAAAATGAATTGACATAATTACAATATATTCAGTTCTTTTTTGATAAGGTTTATTTTGCATGTGTCTTGAAGTACGAGAATGAGTTTATTGGTTTCAATGAATCGTGCGTGTGTGTATAATCAAGATATGTTCACTATAAATCATAAATCTTGTCATGAATGTGCATTCGAATTCTAAAACTTGCAGAAAGTACAATTGAGTTATTTCGTTAACTCCATCTAGTTTGACTAACAAAAAATTATGGCGTGACTTTTTTAAAAATATTTTCTCTATTTGTGGCGATGACATGTTAAAATGACATCGTTTTGGATCGAATTTGATTTTTTTTATGTAATTTTTATTTAAAGTACTTTAAAAAAATAAGCTAAAAACTAAATAAATAAAAGAACCACAAGGCTAGTGGCGCGCGCTTCAAGCCCTCGTTGCCGCTACCTCATCTCCGTTGGAATGGGCCAACAATGGTAAGGAAATGGTAGGCGGGGTTCGCCGGTCCCTAGGCAAGGGCTGGAGAACCTCATTAACCGATGGCGAGGGCCCGCTAATCATCGTCCAACACTCGCCAGATGTTGGTAAGGGTCGGGATCCCCGCCAAACACTTCCCTACATCGCCAACCCTTCCCTGTATTTTTTTTGGGGGGGGATGGTGCGGCGAGAAGCCCTACTTGCTCGTTATGCATGAGTGTGTGTGTGTGTGTTTTTTTTAAAAAAATATATTTTTAATTAAAAATCATGTTCGGACCAAAATGATGTCATTTTACTCGTGTCATTGTCACAAAGGAAAAATAAAATATTAAAAAAATCTCACTAGTATTTTTCATTAATCAAATTGAACGAAGTTAATGGAAGGACTCGATTGCACTAATTTTACAAGTTTTAGAACCCGATTATACTTTCGTGATAAATTTAGGAATTCCAACGAAAATATACCGAAGAAAATCTAATTTATTAGCTTTTTCCTACCATATCTCCTCTGGACTGGAGTGCATTAGCAATGTCTTTTAATGATTACATGTGCTCTCCCACAGCATCGATCCATTTATTGCATCTCAACTGGAAGTGCTTTATCTATTACCAACAAAGAAG
This sequence comes from Rhodomyrtus tomentosa, assembly GCA_028455895.1. Lineage (NCBI taxonomy): Eukaryota > Viridiplantae > Streptophyta > Magnoliopsida > Myrtales > Myrtaceae > Rhodomyrtus > Rhodomyrtus tomentosa. Next base: position 44,386,406 of record JAPCWY010000004.1, read on the forward strand.
GAACGAGTAGAAGAGAGAATGTCCTCTCGTAAATCGATCGGTCATAACATAACGAGAGCACCCAATCTGCTCGGCAACATAATTCCGGGGGACCCGACACTTGTTAACTCTTCACCACGTTTTGGGACAATTAAATTAGATAGTATAATGTCGGCAACAGATGCGAGGAGTGTCTTCCCAATCTTGGTCCCCGTACGAGGCCATTCATTTATGATCTTGCCGTTTTCTGGCGTCAGTTTTTATGAGGTGTCCAGGTGCTTTTTAGAGCTGGATGAAACTTCGCTTTCCAAATCGGGTTTCTGTGTTTTTCACCAAACCCTACAAGGCACTTCAAGCTACTACCCTTACCTTGTCGGACAGGCAAAGATTGAAAAGGAAAAGACTCTAGCAATAAGTTCCATGAGAGTGGCACGAGTAAGAGTAAATTAGTTCGATTCGAAATATGTATTGATGGTCGTAAAACATCAAATTCTCTTGACACTTCGAGACCGGATAATCTAGATTTTGTATCCCACAAAATATTTACTCTATCACGTTCTTAATTAAAACTCATCGATGTGATAACATTTCATTTATATCTCACGGCGCATGTATCATGTGGAGAGATGGTAGAGACCCTAGAGTTCTAGGGACGTGATATTCTCTACTTGGATTCTCTTGTTTCTTCTTCTTCTTCTTCTTAAGTATGAGCCTAACCTTGGATCATTTATACCGAAAAAGAAACCGTGCGGACCAAAGTGAATTATGCTGATTGGGAGTAAGTAACTCATAATGTAGCTGATCATACTGTTTTGTTTTATTTGCTGATGGAGAAAGAAACGACAAAGAGTGCATAAAATATGCTGTCACTATTCTCAAGAGCTTGAGCGATCAGGGATGGAATGCTAACCCTAAACAGTGAACCCACCATCATCATGGGCAAGAGTAAGCCCTCGACTTTTCTCGTTATTTGCAACTTTTGTGTGTTGGGGGTCCATCTTCTCGCCGAAGATTGTTGTCACCTTTCCGTGAGCAAGAGGGGATAAACGGATGAAGTTGCTACAACAGAAGCAACCAATAGCGTCAGCATCAGACAGCTCACTCTTCTCTCCTATAATTCCCGAGAGCTACAAGACATGCATGCATTCACTACCTGATCACTCATTTTGGTGTGCCCTATACTGAGAGAAATTGATCAAGGAAATCATACACACCTCATGAAATATGAATCATTAAGACCCTAATTTAACACACAAAAAAAGAGAAAACGCGAGTGCTTTGTTGATGTCAATGATCCTACTAACTCTGAAATGAGACTTTCCGCGGCTTCAATCAGATATCTTGTTGCAGATGATGAGCATTGTTCTGTGCATTTTATTCTTTTCGACGATGCGGAACTCCATCTCAGATGGATAAAGCTCTGCCGGGCCTAAAAGATGGAGCCTAACAACCGGGATGATTTCCTAACCATAAGATTGCTCAAATTGGGTGGTGCAGACAAACGGAGATATGCGCATCCAGATCAAGGGGCCGTTCCTGCTATTGCCTTTTCGAATGCTTACTTCATGTCAATCGTTTTTAGTGGATTTGCGCCCTCCGGCAATATCAGTCATACTGATGCACGGTAGGATTGTGCTACTAACTAGCATGCCTACAAAAGTTACGATGCTAAGTGATGTTGGCAGAATGCAAATGAACATTTAAGGGAGCGTGATCGTACTCAACGCGTGGGTGGAAACGGCCGGATCATTTTGCGTACCGATAAGTCGTTTTTTTCATACCTAACTTATCCGATAGGATTTTACACGTATCTAGCTAGAGATGGCTGCAACACTGTCCGTGCTGACGATCTTGTATGAGTAATTGGTCTTTTCGAGCTTTGATAATGTGAGTCCATTTGCTTGGGTGGGATTAAATATGCCACTGGATTTCAGCCCAAACCAAGCCCCGGACACTTTTAGATGGATGTTGACTTCTATTGCGAACTTCGGGCAAGAGATTTTAGGCCCAAACAAGACTGATGACGGGCGTTAACTTCACTGAGTTCGAAGCCCATCGATATTGTTAATGTACCGGCCCACCATCTATTTAGTTAGGTAGGCCCAATCAATTCTCTCTTTGAGCGCACTTGGGTGTTTTCACTTCATTTATTATAATAATAATAATAATAATAATAATAATAATAATAATACCGACCACCTCTCATGGATGTGCAAGATAATTTTCGCTCTAATTTATAGAAGTGAGCACGGTTTCAGGGTAGAACCTGAAACATAGAACCTAATCGGTGGAGAACCCATCTAGTTCTAGGTTCTAAGGCAGAACTTGAAACGTAAAATTTAACCGATGGAGTACCTTTATGATTCTAGGTTCCAAAGTATGGATGATAAGTTCCAAGTTCCAAAAGTTGGGGAACCTGTTTCGATGGATAAGTTTCAAGTTTCAAATAGGTGAAACCTGAAACTTGTAATGTAATATGTACTAAGTTCTTGGGTTTTTCTTGACATATCTCTTCGCATGATCCTGCATTATTCAATGGGATTCGACGATGGGTGTGTAATCTGAATCACTAGTCTGAACTTTCGTTTTCGGCGATATTTATGAGTAAGATTTTTATGTCATTAATGTTTCATACTTAACAATGTGTCTAAATATGAGTTGTAGACAGTGAATTGTAGGAGTAATTTGTGGTCATTAAATGTGATGATTTACTGAATTATACAATTAAAAATATAGGAAGAACATGTATAGACCTTAGAACTGGCTTGGGAACCCATGACATGGTAGTTTTCAGGTTTCAAGATATATGAATAGTTTCAAGGTTTAGAAAAAATGAGGAACCTTTTTCAACATAAATATTTCTGGTTCCAAAAGAAACTTGTGCAAAACTTGAAATCGCTACCTCCTGCTAACCTTCGCGCGTCACAATAAACGCAACCAACTTTTATGTAGGAGACAATTTTGGTCCAAACTTTCAAGTGTTTTTTTTTTTTTTTGTCACAAACTGAAGTTCTTATATCTCAATTAGAAAAAACTTTCAAGTGTCACGTGAACATGAAAGCCATCATTACAGCATTTTTGTCAAAACTCGAGTAGATGGGATATGATGTGGCAAACGAATATTGACATGGCAAATTGTGAATGTCGCGTGAGTAGACGTGAATTCCATATACAATCAACGCAGCGTCATTTTTAAGCCAAATATTAGGGGTTTGAATTAAACTGAGGAGGAGGACACGCGCATTGGTGCTCGGGGTTTCTTCACAAAATCAGAGCACATTCTCCGGATTTCCCACTTTAAATCTGATTTTGCGACAAACCCAAAACCTAAACCCCAATTGGCGTGGGGGCGCGATCGCTCTCTCGCTCGCTCGCTCGAAACCTCGTTACTTGGCTCGGAAACGACGTTGTTTTGCATGTTGAGCGAAAACGATGTCATTTCCCCCAACTTCAAGTTATCCTCAAGAGGAGGGCACGCCTATACATCCATTGACATTGCATTCGCCTTGCCACGTCAATTCATTCGACTTTGCCACCTCAGACGACGTTACGCAGGCATAACCGGATTAAATTCTAACCGTCGGCTAAAGTTATCTCTCGGCAAAAGTTAATGATTTTCTGGGCGACATTTGAACGCGTAGGCAATAAAGGTTGTTGAAGTCACTGTTGTCCAACATCGCCTTATAACGAGTCTTATATAATTTTTATATTCATGCGGTCTCCCTCCACCTAATAATTTAAACTTTTAGGTTGGACTTTCTAACATGATATCAGAGTTAATGATGTCCACGTATAGTCAATTTTCACGCGCCGCTCCTAATTCGGTTGTCTCACATCGCCTTACAACGAGAGTCCTATATGCTCTAGGGGAATGCCAGCATGAAATCTAGACACAAGTTTTATCTGTAGCGGTGTTTATTTATGAGCACAAGTCCAAAATATGGCCCCTTATGTAAGGATCGGTACACAATCGCAACAAAGTAAAATATGAGAGAAAGAGAAATCGAAATATAAGATTTATTCTAATTCACCCTTAAATTAGAGTTACGTCGAGCATAGGATTCCGCTATATCAATAACTCACGCATTTCGTTACATCACTCAATTACAAGCGAACAATAGTATATATATCAATAGATATTCATGAACCCAAGTCTAAACTACTAATGATAGTATATAAATCATAAAAGCTCTTTGATGTCCAAGGGGCAGCGACCCCGCCAGGGCGGCTACTTTGGACCCCCGCCCCCTCATCATGGAGTGGGATCCACATGCTATCCTATCGCAAGGGAATAGGAACCACACCCCAACATTCTCTCACTTGGTGAATATTTCACATACTTCTTTAGACCCAACTCAGTTGATCTGCACTCACTGCCTTTGTAAAAAAATCTACACTATTCACCTATATGTCAACTTTTTTTAGCGCAACAACTTTTTGTTCTATTTTCTCTCGGATGAAGTGATATTGTATGTAAATATGCTTTGTTCTTGCATGAAAAGCAGGATTCTTAGCCAAGAATATAGTGCTCTGGCTATCACACCCAATATTCACTTCTCCTTTTATAAAACCAAGATCTTTGCACAATCTGGTCATCCAGATCACTTCCTTAGCATCATGAGTAAGAGCCATGTACTCTGCTTTGGTAGTAGATCAAGCAACCGTGCTCTGTCTCTTACTCATCCAACTCGCAACTCCACCGAATAAGGAGATAACATAACTGTTAGTTGACTTACTGCTATCAATTTCACCTTCCCAATTGGCATCGAAAAAACACTTCAGTTCTAACGCTTGTTGTCCCTTTGAGCTTTTTATACCTTCATAATATAACTCAATCTCAGACATATCGTAAAGATAACGAAGCACTCTCTTTACAACTATCCAATGCTCTTTACCAAGATTGGACATATATCCACTCAACACTCCTACTGCTTGAGCAATATCTAGATAAGTACATACCATGGCATACATCAAGTTCTCAACTACATTTGCATATGGAACTATTGTCATCTTTTCAGATTCCTCTTTAGTCTTAGGACATTAGAGCGTTGATAACTTAGAACTTGTGGACATTGGGGGTCTTCATTGGTTTACAATCTGTCATGTTGAACTTTTTCAACACACTTTCAATATATTTCTTCTGGCTTAACCACAACTTCCTATTCTCACGCTTCATTCTTATCTACGTGCCCAACATGAAATTTGCTGGACCTAGATCTTTCATCTCAAACTATTTTGCCAACAGTCCTTTCACAGTACTGATCATTTTCATATTATTCTCAACTTGCAACATATCATCTACTTATAAAGTTAAAACAATAAAATCGTAATCTAATCTATTCACATAGACACAATGATCAACATCGCAACGAATAAAAGCCAGCTTCAAGACATATGAGTCAAACTTCTGGTACCACATTCTTGGAAATTGTTTCACATCATACAAAGACTTGTTTAATTTACAAACAAAATCTTTTTTTTCCTTTGACCACAAACTAATCTGGTTGCTTCATGTAAATATCCACCTTCAAGTCACCATGTAGGAAGGCTGTTTTTATATATAGCAGCTCTACAACTAGATTGTATGCAGCAGCTGCAGATAAAATAAGTCTTATGGAACTTAATTTAGCAACAAGAGAAAAAAATATCACCATAATTGGCTCCCTCTATTTGCGAGTACCCTTTTGCAAACAAACGAGTTTTGTATCGTTCTTTATCTCCATCTGCAGATATCTTCTTTTTGAACACCCACTTGCAACCAATTGCCTTCCGATTCGCGAGCAATTTTACTAGACTCTATGTCCTGTTTTTATCCAATGATTTCATCTCATCTTTCATGGCTTTCTCCCACTGTTTGACATTTTTCGCACTTCTTGCTTTCTTAATAGTACTTGGATCATCACATGTAATAGTCAGAGCATAATTTTCATTATTAGCAAATAGGGTACACCTCTCAGGTGGTATTGTTACCCGTGTGGACCTTCTCAAGATCGGTTCAGATGGTACTTTAATTTCAAACTCAGTATCAGAATCAACTATATCATCCACCACATCCGGCTCATCAACTTCAAAATCTAAATTTTCTGTTTCGGCTTTTGTAGCCTTTGTTTCTTCATGCAAACCAACATCTAACTCAATTGTATGTGGTTCTTCAGGAGGTTGTGAACAATCTGATTTGTCGTAGGTTCTCTGAACACCACATCCCTCTTGTAGGTAATACATTTAGTATCTGGATTTCATAGCTTATACCTTTTGATACCATCTTTGTGCCAAATGAAGATGCACTTCTCTGACTTGCTCTCAAGTTTATTCATCTTTTCTCTAGGCATATGCACATATGCTTCGCAGCCAAATACTCTAACATGAGATACATCCTGCTTCTTCTCGAACAGTGCCTCGAACGGTGTCTAATCCTTTAAAACTAATGTGGGAGATATATTCTTCAGATAACATGCAGTAGCTACTAAATCTGCACCACTTAAGTATACTCCTAGCCTTCTCCATGAAAGACCAATTAAGCCTCTCTGCCACGCCATTCTGTTGAGATGAATAGGGCATAGTTTTCTATCTTGCAATGCCACTGGTAGCACAAAATTGATCAAATTTCGCTGAACAGAACTTTCTTCCATTGTTAGTTCACAAACGTTTATTTTTCTATCAAACTGATTTTCCATCAAAGCTTTGAACTCACGAAATTTTTCAAAACATCATATTTTCTCTGCAAGAAATATACTCACACATGCTTGAAAAAATCATCAGTAAAAGAAACATAATACTTTGATTTTTCAAACGACTCTACAAGTGTAAGACCAAAGACATAACTGTGGATTAGATCCAGAATCTCTTTCGCTCTCCTTCCTACGGATTCAAAGATACCAAATTCTGTTTTTCATGTAGACAATGTTCACAAAATTTGAAACCCATAGAAAGCTTGGGATTCCATCTACCATCTTCTTTGAAGTAAGGGTCACCAATCCTTTCTCACCGATATGACCCAATCTTCATTGCCACAACATCACAGAATCTTCTTCCACCTATTTCGTGATATAACTCTCACCATTGATCACCATGCTTCCCAGTAATTTCCATAGCTTTCCTTCCCATTCGCCTCTAGCAATCACCATAGATCTATGGGTTAGCTTGCATGAATACTTATTGCTGGTGGAAGTAATGCCAACATCTGCCATAGTTCCCACAGATATAAGATTCCTAGTAAGGCCGGGAATATGCATCACATCTGGAAGATTTTTTATTGTCCCAACTTTCATCTTCAGCTTTACTTTTTCGCGATCGATAATATTAAGCGTCGTATCATCTCCCATTCGTACTGTACGTCCCTGATATGGCTAATAACAGCATAACTAATCTCTATGAGGCGTCATGTGGAAAGACGCTCAAGTTTCAATAATTCATACATCCCAATCAACGTGCGATGAGTTGCAAACGAGATACAGGTCTCCCGCATTGTTGTCATCATACTTCTTTATACTAGATGATGGTGTTTCATCTCATTTTTATGGACCCGCGCTTCTGTTTCTACAATCATTCTTTAAGTGTCCAGCTTTTTCGCACTTCTAACACTTTATTTCATATCAATCTCGACTTTTAGATCTTCCTCTAAAATTATTCCTATCAATCTGAATTTAGATTGTTCACTACTTCTTCCTCTTACGAAAAGAGCTTCATTTGTTGCATTATCGGAACCTGCTCTCCTCATCTCCTCAATACCAATCGAAACTATTATATGTTCCCATGAATTTGGCAATGAATAAAGCAAAGTACATGCTTTATCTTCCTCATCCAGATTAACGTCAATCGACGCAAGCTGCCCACAGACAGTATTAAATTCATTTAAGTGTACAAAAACATAATCACCTTCACTCATCCGAAGGTTGTATAGTCGCTTCCGCAGACACAACCTGTTCACGAGTGACTTTCTCTGATAAAGGCTTCACAGCTTAGTCCAGAGATCCTTTATCGTCTTCTCATAGATCACATTCACCAAGGCATTATCAGCGAGGCATAGCCAGATTAGGCTTCGTGCCTTCCGATCGCTGCTAATCTACGACTTCACCCGATTGGATGCAAACGTAATCTCTTCCTCCTTCGCTTTTTCCTTGGTAGGCAGTTCAGGTTTATCTTCTTCAATCACGTACCACATATCTCTGTCCACGAGTAAAGCCTCCATCTTCAACTTCCATTGCTCAAAATCCTTTCCTCCGAACTTCTCCACTTCAATTCGCAATTGGCAAGTCGACATCTTCCCAAGATTCAATTTTTCAGATCTCTCTTCACAAAAAAAAAAAACCCAAACCTCAAACCAAGCTGTGATACCAAATGTAAGGATCGGCACACAATCGCAGCAAAGCGAAAAATGAGATAAAGAGAAATCGAGACACGATATTTATCCCAATTCACCCTTAAACTAGCGCTACGTCCAGCAGAGTGTTCTACCATATCAACACCTCACAACTTTCGTTACATCACTCAGTTACAAGCGAACAAGAGTATATATATCAGTAACTATTTATGAATCCAAACACAAACTACGAATGAAAATTTACAGGCTTAAATCATGAAAATCCTCTGGTGTCTAGGGGTGGCTCTCTCGAACCCCCGCCCGCTCAGCGTAGAGCGGAACTCACATGTTTTCTTATCGCAGGAGAATATGAACCATACTCCCAACACCTTGGACTCTCGTTGGGCGGCTCTTCCGTGCTTTACTTGTTGATGAGGAGCATGAACCACTGCTCGAAGAGATGCTTGGGAAAGAGTAGATATCAGACTCGGGTGGGTGACTACTCGAATCAGCACTGTTTGCACACGGGGCCTCAACTTTCCCTTTCGTAATTCCGTTTCTTTAGCTCACGATGGTCTTCTTCTCTCCTTTTGCCCTTTTACTTCTTTCTCTCTCCCTATTGGCCAGTCAAGCAGCCGGTCGGCGAGATGGAGATGAGAGCAAAGGACCACTTTTGGACCTGTGGAGCCCCCTCGGGGCCCATTTGCCCACGTGAAGCCCACGAGGTATGGCCTCCCAACCCTCCCCCTCCACTTGCGCTGCACATCCCCGACGTTTCTCCTTTTTCTTTTTTTCTTTTTTTCTTCTTCTTCTCATGGCAATTTGTAAAGATTCGCTCCTTCCACATTAAATCGTGAGGGCAAAATCAAGGATTTCGCGAGTATTGACTTCGATCCCTTCTGTCCAATTATGATGCGGGCAAATCATGGTTGATTCAGTCACGATACGGCTGATGACTTTTCGAAGCACCGACCGGACGATTATCGATTTCTAGGACATCGTTGTGGAGCTCGTCTTTGTCCGTGGCCAATCGGCGGCACAGAAGCTCTAGGCATGATCGGCGAGACACGAGGGCATGGGAACGTGCTAGTTCAGAGCGTGCACTACACAGCTAACGCAATTATCTACCTTAAAAGAGGAATTCTTCTTTCACTAAAAAATCCGACTTCAGCCGGCGGCAATCTTCAGAAACCTGAAATGGGGTAAGGTCTGCATGATTGCGTGCTGCGTCCCAATCATCATTTTACCCACAACGAATCGAAAGAAGGTCGGTCGATACATAAAAATGGAAGCTTCACAGCCAAGACTGCTTCGATTTCCTTCCATTTTAAAGAAAGTTGGAAGTTCATTCATATTTTCTGAAATCGTGACTTCTGGGTTTGGCAAAGATAGAAAGCAGACATGGTTGTGGTCAAAGTCTTGCTTTTCTTGGAGTTAGAACGTGAACTCTCCCATCTGTCAGTGCTGGAAAGATCCAGAACGGAAGGCGGGGGGAAGACAAGAACTGCCCGCCCTCGTGCTCCAACTGTAACCTTTGACTTAAGTATTCACATTAGTAGCTTCTTCAGAATCCCTTAAAACAAAACGCTGCAATTATTTTGACAACGACAGGTTAAATAATCTCGTTGCTTGGGGCATCCGTCGGCCAATGGACGGGTCGAAACAGATTCGTGACTATTCCCCGGAATCAAGAAACGCAACAAGAATCACGCTTATCTCCCAGAAAAGCGAAGAAGAAAAGCTCGACGAGAAAAAAAGGTTTCGACCTTTTTTTTAGATACGACCAAACCAGAGATGACAAGAAAAGCAGAAATCTACACGAGCCTGAAAGTGAAAAGCAAACGGGCTTTCTTCTTCCCTTTGAGCTGAAAGAAATCTTGTCCAGATGCAACAGCTCAGGATCAGGAATCAGGGAGAAAAAGCCGAATCAGCCCATCAAAAAACTTCCAGTATTGCACAATATGCGATGGAAGAAGACAACACCTTACCATTAACCTAGGTGCAAAAAATGGAAATCACATTCAAGCGAAAAGGAAAAAAAAAAATACAAGCTACGTAGGCACATTTAGTTGCACAAACATCCGCTAAACCGCTATCCCCCCGCGTCTATTCGATCAGAATGCCGGGACGATCCCGTATCGCGAATCACCCATGAATGCCGCGGAGGCGGTCCCGTAGATGTTGTCCACTTCCGACTCGATCTCTGTCCGCTTGGCGAAACGGCCCTTGATTCTCGGCCGGGTCTCGGCGTAGGCCTTCCTCGAGGCGTACCGGATTGTCTTCTCGAACTTCCGGTTCTTCCTCTTCTCTCTGTACCTCAGTACCCTAGCTTCACGGTCCATCCCGCACACCGGAGTCGGTTGATTCGCCGTCGTTGCTGTTGTGGCTGCCGAGTTTGTGATGCTCGGGTCGGTGCTGTTCCCGCTCATGCTTTGGACGAAAGGGTACGAGATGTCGGACATGGAGTTCCCTTCTGGTACGACTCCGACGTCAAGTGAAGACGATGACACCTGAAACAATATGCACACGATGTTCAATTTCCTGTTTCGGTAACCAGCAACCAGTTCTTTTGGATTTCATTATACGCCTTCCAAGTACTGTAATCTACTTAACACCTTTAGTTGGAATCTATGTGTTCTTAACATGAATTCTTGTTATAGATCGTCCCCCTAAAATGATAGTTTCATTGGATTGTTGGCATATACGTGCTTAATCAATCGGAATTCAACAAAGATCGAGTGTTGAGGCAATTACACTTTGGCTGAGGTAGCTGAAGGATGTGAGCTTGGATCTGCAGAAATCGATGTCGAAGCAGTTCTCCGACGATGGATGAACCACTGGAGCGGGTTTGGTTTGGACAGGCACAAGGCTATCGGTGGTGGTCGACCCGTGAAACCTATCCATCAAGTCGTTGCCATACTCAAAATCAAGAAACGTCTCCATGTCGTTGAAGAACACATCTCCGCCACCACCGGCCGCTACCTTCACATCCATTCCTTCCCCAATCTTATTAGTACTGGCACCGGCGGTGTTCGGGTATAGCCACGACGCCGCTTCCAACTCCTCGTTCTGGCACGCGCCGCCGCACGTGTCGGAGCCGCCAGTGTTGTCCGGCACGGCGAGGAAGTTGAAGGCGGATACGGCCTTGGCGATGGACTCGGCGGCATCGAGGAACGGCTCCACGGGCACGCGCTCGTGGCGGCGGGCGAGGGGGTTCGCGGAGTGGATGTCGGCGTCGCAGGTGACGCAGAGCGCCGCCGCGTCGGCCTTACAGGTGACGGCGGCAGGTGCCTGCTCGCAGACCTCGCACATCCAGACGCGCTCGTGGCGGGCGGACAGCTTGCCGGCCCCGTGGATCCGGGAGTCGCAGCCGTGGCAGAGGAACGCCGCGTCGGGACGGCAGAACACCGCGGCAGCGGCGGACTTGCAGGAGTCGCACAGCTTGGCCGGGACGGCCCAACTTCCGGCGAAACCCATGAGTGAGCGACACAAGTGGAGCTCTTTAAGCGCAGGAAAATGGGAATCGGGAAGCTTTTTTTTTTCCCTCTCTTCTGGCAATGGGAGTTGCTGCTGGGTGGCGTTGTTATTGGGGGTTTGATTTTTCAATCGGCGTCGCACTGAACCGGGTTATCTACTAGTCCCAGTGAGAGGAGGGTGGGGGAGAATCTGGATGCTGACGAGTGACGAGTAAGGTGAGAACACGTGGACAATCCTCGGCCAAGTAAAAGGTTTGCCCGAATTATTATTGGCGAGTAGTTGTCAAGTGTCTGTGCCGACGTGGGCCCCCCCCCCTTCCTCGCCCCGGGGCGGTCCTTCTGGACTGGATGAGAGAGAGAGAGAGAGAGAGAGAGTGAGACGAGGCGAGTGGGAAACTGTGGAATGGATAACCCATCATGTGGTGTCGGGTCGGGCAATTTGGATAGGGGCTCGTGTTGGTTTAATAGAGGAAAGGAGTTTTAGGCGCTACTCTTCTGTAGATTCCCTTCTCATTTTCTATGTTTTGCCTAAATATGTCGGAAGTTGAACGTGCACCCCCCGCGAGCCAGGATGTTTCGACTTCTTTGAGTTGTGGAATCGTCGTCGTCGTCGTCTCCCAATCACGCATCGAATCTGAACTGCCTCTTTTATAAACTTTGTTCTTCGCCTGAAAAACATGACGGTCAAACACAACAAAACTTCCGATCAGAAAAATACTATTTTATTGACGGCTCTAAACGATGTTATGCCCCCCGCCAAAAGAAGAGAGGCCTCTTTCTTTAGGTTATTAATTATGGGCTTCATGTTTTCCTCCAACTTCAATTAAAGCTTTTCCCTCAAGCCAATTCTCCGACTGGACATCACCCCTTTTTCAATTGCAGTTTATTGAGTGGCATGTGGGTGATGTCCTTAAACAATTAATGAAAATTTTCTCTTTGCATTCTCATGGTCTTAAAATCATTTTCTCTCGGCTCTCCTTTTTCTTTTTGGCTTTCGTGCCAAAACAACAGATCACCAAGTTATTCGTTAAAGTTTGAAAAAATGCCTCCATGAGAACGAAGCTCGCATCAAGTTACAGATGCGGATCGCTTTTTAAGTCTACACGGTTGGTAAAAATCGAAGGAGACCCTATTCACTCTTTGATTTTCATCCATCTAACATTGATCAATGAGTCCAAACATAACTTTCATTCGCCAAAAGTAAGAATGAATCGAGATTTGATCCGGTAAAGAACTTCCCGTCCGAATAGGACAAATCACGAGCCCCAGCACGGAGATAGGATATAGGCTAGGGGGTGGGCCAACTCCAAATCTAGACCCTAAAACCGACCATGTTATAATCGGTTCTTAGTTTTTGGAGCCGATAATCGACCATGTTTGTCTTGAAACATATTTTGGGACCGATCTTGTTTTTCGGTCCAGTTCCAGGGTCTACTTGAAAATCTATTTTTTTCATCACAATAATATGAGTGAGCAATAAAAATTGTAATCCACCTAAATGGGCAATCCAACAAATAAAAATTAAATGAGAGGAGGTGAGGAGGTGAGGAGCCGAGGGCCGTGAGCAACGAGCTTGAGCAACAACGAAAGCGATGCACTAGGGAGTCGGGACCTAAGGATTCTTTTTTTTTAATAGCAACTAAAAATCGATCCAAATGGGCCTAAATCTAGAACAGAAAAATCGAACCGATTTAAATCAGTTTTCAAAATATAGAATCGGTACCCAAATCAATTTGAGCGGGAACAGGTTCCCGATCCTATTTTTCGGGTGTACCGATCCGGATTTCGAATCAACTCGATCCGATTTCACATTTCTAATCCAGGCCTACCAATCGAGTCGTCCAATTCGGTCTTCAAAATGGCGGGTCACGATCACAAGGGTACGGAGATCCAACCACAGCCCGGCTGAGATCCGAACTCTGCCATCCGAAGTCCGGAAACACCACACTAGAGGTGACCATTGGCCAAACCCAAGTTAGATCAGCAGGACCTGAAATTCGGGTCCAGTTAGTTGCCGAAGTTACGTCATCCAGTGCGTGAGCCAACAGGGGAAGAGCTTATTTGGACGAAAATGGCCCTTCGCGACCCTTGCCCTCTCTTCCCATCCAACGTCGCTGTCGCCGGCCCGAACGACGGTGTTGGCAGACAAGGCGGTCGGCGAACCGTGTCGCGTTTTTTGATACGCACTCTGGGATTTTGTGTGGCTTCCTTTTGTTTGGGGATATTTCGCTTATGACCTCAGGCCTTTTTTTTTTTTGTCGTTTTCCTACTCTTTTTTTTAAGGGGGTTTAAATTGAGAAAATAAAATATTGGATGGATGCGTGAGCCTCCGCTTAGGTGTCGCGCAGGTAACACGACCTCAACCGAAATCGGTCTACGTGGCGATTAAGGTTTGTTTTTTTAATTGAAGAGAGGATAATTAATGTTTTTTTTCAAGATTGGATAAATAAAATAAGATTTAATTGAGGAACTTTCTGATGAGGATTTGGTCGTTCCTTTGGATTAGACGGTCACTTAATGTTTTAAATATGGGAGGACAGGATTGAGTCATCTGAGGCGGACGAGCAAAGCTCCCGCAATTCAGACCATCCAGTTGAAAATTCTCGTGAGGACAAACATTCATTCCTTTAAATTAGGCATAGGATAAAAAGAATTTCATGGCCAAAGCAAGTCCAAAATCGTGTCTTGCTTTCTTGATTAGTGCTGCAAATACAAATAGGATAACCACACTATATGTTGGAGATCAGTCAATGGGTCACGTAATATGTGCGGTGGGTGTAAACTCCGTGCACAAATTACCAAGAAACTATATTGATATGAAGAAGCAAACATATAATTCTAATGTAGCGGACTTTGTCAAGGTTCGCGCACGGATACGTTACGTGCCATGCAGAATGGAATCAAGTTCATTGGGATCATTGAGGGTGTCTTGCCCTGGAAACTATTTTATTGCTATGCGATGACAGGCCCCCGTGACAAATGGGATTAACCGAGTATCGTAAAGCATCTCTTAACTAGCTAAATGACGATATGTAGCATATTTTTGGAAGTGTTTAATACTTCTTGATGAGTTAACTCCAGTAAAATGAACTACAATAAGGTTCGTTCATTTCTAGAAACAAAAATTCAAGAAAATAATTTTCTCTTTAGAAAATCGTAAATCAAATTTTAAAAAATAACTAGATATCGATATTTAGATCGGAGACTCTACTATTAGGCATGGGAACTCCAATGCTTATTCCTAAGTACTTGGCAGTAAGCTAGGGTACAAAGGTTTGGTCTATCAGGGTCTGGCCAGTTCCAAAGTGGCCTGGTTCGAGACCTTAGTATCGGTGCTCGGCTCCCCGACGCTCAGGCCTAGGACACGCAAGCCCATGTCCTCAATGACCAAGCCCGATATTCGGTGTCCCCCCTGCCCTAGCGCATCGATGTTCGAGCCCAAGTTCATAGAGGCTAAGCCTAGGGGCAACACCCAAGAGCCTAGTTCCTAGGCAAGTCCTCGGCTCCCAAGCTCGACTCCTTGACACTCGAGCTCAAGATCCTAGTGCCCATGCTCAAGTCCCTAGCGCTCAAACCTAGACCAATCGAGCTCGAGCGTGGAACGATCTCCCAGCCCAAGGCTTGGCTCCAAAAAACTCAAGCTTGGCGTCGATGAACCCGGGCTTAGGCACTTCCCACTTGATATCTAGACACGCGCACTGGGATCGTAATCTTGACCTCTATAGACCCGGGCTTAGTGCTATGGATCCGGGAACCGAGGTCCCAAGCATAGCCTCGATTAACTTAAGCATAAGCTTTGAGGATTTGAGAACGAGCATCAAGTTCTCAAGCCCGGCCTCCATGGACCTAGCCCTTGCCTTGATTGATGCGACCTGAAAGCCAATATCCCGAGCAAGGGCTCGTGCTCAGGAACTCGATGCATGTGATCGATCGATCGGCTTCCCATACCCAAGTTACTAACGCTCGAGTAATGCATGTCTACTTGGGAAAATAAAAGCAAATTTTCCTTTCCAAACAACGAAACATAAATTTCAAATTATTTTTGGGTGCAGTGAAACACCAGAAATATTGTAGTTTATTTTCATGATGCAGGAAAATGATTCCTCTGAAAATATTTTCCATATGAAGGTAAATACTTTTCTTTTTTTCTTGGTCAAAAGGTAAATACTATTCAGAAAATCGTTTTCATGAAAATATTTTTCCTTTTCACGTTTGAGAATCCATTTTTCTAACTTTAAGCCCACATGTTTGCTCTGACCTTATGTGATTTTCTATTGAGTGATCATTTTCATCGAACCAAATATGTAAAAGTCTAAATACCTGATTCGCGATTTTTTTTTCCCACTCAAATGAACACATCCGAACCTCCAAATTAGAAGACCTAAGAAATATAATAATCTTAATGATAAATAATCATAATGTCAATGATTGGTTCTAGAGTTGACGGGATATTCACTAATAAATTGGCGTATGGTGGCTAGAGGTTGGTCAAGGGGCACCCTTTGGGGATGTCGACGAGGTTTGCACTAGGGGCCGCACTCGATGAAGATAACATAACCTTGGACCTTGGTCTATTAAAAACAAAAAAAATATAGAAAAGAGGAAAGAGGAGGTAGACGAGGCTAAAGTTGACGGTGCTTAAAGCAGATAAATAGTGCACTAATCATAATGGAGATTCTCGATGGACGGCCACCTCCACGAGACGAAGGAAAACGACGTCGCCAAAGTACTAAACTATTATGCAAGTGACTAAAAGTACTTCATTCATTGGTATAGCGTAGGTTCGATAAATTTTGGTCCATAGGCACAATTAATGCATTCGCCATGCGCGTGTACAAAATTCCGATAAATGATTCGAAAAAGTTGATATCGAGATCTCAGGAAAAAAAATGTCAGTTAATTTTCAGGGTGAAGGAAATGAACGATGGCGATTATGAAGGGAGAATTTGAAAAAAAAAAAGTTCTAAATTTATTGTAATTGTGCAAATTCAATATCAAACTTTTTTTTTGTCAATTGAATATTAAATCTTTTGCAATTGTGTCAATTCAGTCTACTTTGCTGATTGGTATTGACGTGGATAAATTTTTATAATATCTTTTTATTTCTTTTCCTTTTTTTTCTTTTCCCTGCGTACTATATTGTGGCCGACGAGCTCCAACAAAGGTCGCCGGAGCTTGCTGGCCACTAGGCAAGGGCCGCTTAGCCCTCACCGGCCCCCGTCCACCCTCGCTTACCCTAGACAAGGAGGCCATGGACGAAGGCATCCTCGCTAGGGCCATAGGTACCATGGGCAAGGCTGCCTTCATCCGCGACAGCCATGGCCCTAGTGAGGGGGCCGCCAAGCCATTGCTAGCCGAGCTTCCCAATCCTTATCTAGTGGTCGGCAAGCTCGATCGCAGTATGATAGATACGGAAAATTTACTACAAGGGTTGTGAAAAAAATTAGACTGAATTGACATAATTGTAATAGATTTATAACTTTTTGAGTAACATAGGTTTTGGAGGGGTTAAAAAGCGAGTTGATAGGAGTGTTTTGGCTTAATATAATGGATATTTTCAACGAGAAGGGATATTGAGAATACTACCGAAAAAAGAAAAGAAAAGAAAGAGTAGTAGAGAATAAGAAAAAACTTAAAAGAAAGAAAATAAAGGGGAGGTGGAAAATTCGGCAACTTTTACTTTTGTTAGTGATGATGAATTACAAATAGCGACCGACGCTGGCTGGTGAGGACACAACAATTGGGACTGAGACCCCTAGACATGGTTATTTGAAACCATGCGTTCGAAATCGGCCTGAAATCGTTGATCGGACCTGCGGTTCCGAACCGAAATCGGAACTGACCTTCAAGGGCCGGTTCCGATTCCTGACTTTTCGAAACCGGCAGTTCCGGGCCGGTTCCGAACAGCGAAAAAAAAAGGAAAAAGGGGGCGGGGGCTGCCCTTCGGGAAGAGCGAAACGGCTCTTTAATGGCCGTTTGGGAAAAGAGCCGTTGGGTTCTTCCTAGGCTCAACAGGCCTTCGGACAACGATCCGAAAGTCGTTGGAAATTGCAACGGCCATTTTGGCCGTTGGAAATCCTTAAAAAATAAAATAAAAAGTCTATAAAAACCTCTCAATCCCTCTTCATTTTTTCTCACAATTTCTCTCAATTCTCTCCAATACTCTCAATTCTCAAGTCTCAATCTCTCGAATTCTATCAAATTCTCTTAATTTGTTATTCTCTCTCAATTCCGTCTTGATTTTTTAAATCAACTTTCATATCAATTCTCTTAAAAAATGGCAAGTGGAAGCATAAATACTGGAAAAGGAAAGAGCTCGATGAGAAAATCTGATTATCCTGTTCGTGTATATGATACTCGTGAATATGCATGTTGGGAAGATAACGATGTTTCCAATCCCAACGTCGAGCACGTCCCAATGCAAAAAAGTCTTTATCCTTCTACTGGTGTCGAAGAAACGTTGATAGCAAAAGAGGCAGGATGAAAGAGTCGAGAATCCGACTTATGGCTACACTGCAACAAAGTAGGGAATGAAAATAAATGCAAGTTTGATATAAGCTGTAAATATTGTCCGCAAACATACAAACTTGGTAATGAAGACGGTTACGGAGTATTTCGTCAGCATCTGACGAAAAAAATCCAACGAAAGCGGGGATCGACATTAGCCAACAACATAATTTCAGGATCGCCAATCTTAACCCTCATCCTTTATTCTGTTTCACTAATACACTTTATAAACAAACAGTAGCTGAATATGTTGTCATTGAGCATGCTCCGTTTAATACTGGTGAAATTTTTAATTTTAGATATATGGTAAACATTGCGCTAGCTCCTTAAGCACCATCTGTTCCGAAAACTACTCTAAGACGCGAATTTAAACAAGTTTATAGAAAATAAAAAAATAATTTGATAAGTTTTTTTGGAGAATTCAATAGACGTGTACATATAGATAGTGATATTTGAAGTGATACTTGGAATATTAATTCTTATATGAGTGTCACATGCCATTGAATATGTGATGATTGGGTTATTAAAAAAAGACTTTTTGCATTTCGAGTTTTTTCTGAAAGGCATACGACCCATAATATTTATAGACTAATTAAGAAATTTTTAGAAAAATACGATTTGATTAATAAAGTTTTTTCAATTTATTTTGATAATGCTGCCGCAAATACTACTTCCATTCCCAAGTTAAAAAAAATTGTAAACCCTCTTTTGGCGAACAATTTCTTTACATTAGATGTGCTTGCCATGTTTTGAATTTATGTGCACAAGATGGCTTACGATCTCTTATGACTCATTTACATCCAATCAATAATGTAATTAGATTTTTATGGAGCTGTTCTTATCTTATGAAAAAATGGGGAAATTTTTTTAAATAGAATGGGAGAACGTTAAAAAGGTTTCCAAAAGATATTCCGACTCATTGGAATTTTACCTGCGAGATGCTTCTACAAACATTTGATTACAAAGATTTATTATGTTTCTTTATTTCGAATATTGTTCCCGATATTGCTTTACTTATGCAACATTAGGACGTTTGCAATTTTTTTTTAGATTTTTTGAAGGTTTTTAATAATGATACTAATGCTTTATCTAGTATTTATTATCCCACTACGCATTTATTTTTAATAGAGTGTGTTAATATTGCTTGTGTTTTAATGAATATAAAAAAGATACTGAATTAGCTTCAAGTATTTTAGTAATGCGAGAAAAATGGTTGTATTATTATTTGAACATTCCTCTTGTCTATTTAGTTGGTATTATTTTCGATCAACGTACCAAATTAGATGATTTATTAGATTATCCAAATGCTTATTATTATTGTTTACATTTAAATGAAGTAATAAATATTTCAATTATACAAGCATAGGTTAAACAAGCTATAGTAACATTATATAATGAATTTTCTAGTAGATGTAGTTTAAGTGACAGTGTAAGTAGATCTGCCCAACATAGTGTATCATAAAACGATGCGGGTATTTCACTTAGTAAATGGTATAAAGTGCTTATGAGTAGGAAAAAAAAATATAAAGGGACATCAACAAATAGTATTTTCGAATTAAAAAAACTATTTAATAATTATTTTTGAGTTTAGTGATTCCGAACACAGCGCATATTTCAAGATTCTTAAGTTGTGGAAGAACCATTCAACTCAATTTTCAGTTCTCTCCCTCATTGCAAAACAAATATTAGCGACCCCTTCTTCAACAATGGCAGTTGAACAAATATTTAGCGCTGGAGGATTAATTTTGGACCCCCGCCATTCAAGATTAAGTCCGGAGAGTGTAGAGATTCAAGCTTATGTCGATAATTGGACAAAGGCTAAATTTCAACAACAAAATTTGGATCTAGAACATGAATTCTTAAGTGATGACTATGAAGATACTACCGCCATCACAACAACGGGTAGCGATAATTGACGATGAGGTAAGTTGGGGTTACTGAAGGTAATAGAATTACATAGGCTTTGATTCTTCTATCCTTAATAAGATATGTAAGCGCTTAATGATAATTCATTAAGTTCAAACTCATTCTTCCTCTTTTTTTTTCTGCAATTTTTATTACAATGTGCAATTTGATTAATGATTATAATTTATAATTAATAATATATTTATTTATTATTTTAAAAATAAAATTAAAATTTTGAAACTGAAACCAGAACCAGAAACCGGCCCGGAACCGAAACCGGTCCCTTAAGGGCCAATTCCGGTACCCTCTTTTGATGGAATCGGAACCGGCGATTCGATTGAGCCAGCCATGTCTAGAGACCCCTTTGGGCATCGTTTGGGCGGGAACCAAATAGCTCACTGGAAATTACACTCGTTTTCCGGTAGTATCGTAACCCTCCACAGTCCACTGCAAACAATCTAGAAGCCCAAAAAAAAAAATGCCCTAATTCCCTAAAAAAATTAATAACTTTAGGCTTAGTATCAATTCTGTCATAAACTTTTTCTTGTAAAAAAAAAAACACTCAAACTTCAATCCCAAATTCAATCCAAACTTTTTTTTTCTCTAATAACATATCCGTCCCTTTAGCCCAACGCTTGAAAATTGCCGTTAGTCATTTCTAATTTTCATATCATAGAATGGTTTCATTCTGAAGATAATTTTTCATGTCACCATGCTAGAAATGCCAGGCAAAGTTAAGATTGGACCATGGGTTAGATTTGCACATAGATTGAAGGTTAGTATTTTTTATAGACAAAAAAAATTTAGGGTAAATTTGAGACTAGACATAAAGTTTTGGATTTTTTCTGAGAAAAGAAAATTCAGGATAGAGTTGAGATTAGACTTTTTTTTTTGTTTTTGGGTTGGAGAGTTGAGACTAGAAAAAAATTAAGCTTTAAGTTTTGAGTTGAGACTAGACCTAAAGCTTAATTTTTTTGGGGTTTGTTTTTGTTTTTTGTTTTGTTTTGTTTTGTTTGTGGGGGGTGGGTGGGGTGGGTTTGGAATTAGGCCCAAAACACCTCGTCATCAAGTCAAGTAACCCCTTTTCACATTCTTTCTCATTGCATCCATGTTTAATTAGCAACGAGAAACGAGGCTATTTACGTTGCCTGAAGATGCATTACTCATTACCTTAAGATGACCATCGAGCAACCCATTGACGGTGTCATGAAATGAGAGACACGGGAAATGAATCTGCCGATCGATCCTTCTTCGACCGTCATGAGTACCTTGTGCTCTTTCGCCAGCTTACGGATTAAATCTCCATTGAGCGGCTTGCCGGATCTCACGTCTGCCACAGTTGTCGATTGTGCACGATTGTGCCATAACCCAAAATCCCCACTCTAAGGCAATCATGATTCATGAGTATGTTAAGATCAATGAGAACGCATACATATCGTGTAACATACCTCTAAAGATTTCCCTTTGTTGCTTAGAGGAAGAAGAGATCCGATGTCATTTCCTCTCGGATACCTAAAGCTAGACATGGCCATTTGAAATTGTGGGCTCGGAACTGGTCCGTTGATTGGGTCCGCTGTTCCGAATCGGAACCAGAACCGGAACCGGCCTTCACGGGTTGGTTCCGATTCCTGATTTTTTGGAACCGACATTTAAAAAATAATAAAAATGATTTATTTATAATTTATAATATTTGTTATTAAAAAAATAATGTTCCACAAAAAATAATATTTTTTTAAAATTTTATTACAATGTACAATTTGATTAATGATTATAATTTATAATTTATTTAATTTATTATTTTAAAAATAAAATTAAAAGTTCGGAGCCAGGAACCGGAACCTGAAACCGGCCCAGAACCGAAACCGATTCCTTAAGGGCCGGTTCCGGTTCCCCTTTTGGTAGAATTGGAACCACCGGTTCATGAACATGAACCGACCACGTCTACTTAAAGCAGCTAGGCCGATCGTCAATGGCAGCGGTAGTGGCCACCATTCGCATGAGCTCGGACTCGCAAGAAGGGACCACCACCCCATATTCGGTAGACAGGCCATGAAAAGGCTCCACGGTGGGCTGGACCGTCTGCGATTATGAGCTCGGCCCTGTCCATCGCAAATCTCACAGGAAGCCTTTGAAGATCGACTTCTTGAGCTACCTACAAATACTTAAAACCACCCAAAAAACTTAGGCCCAATACAAAAAAAAAATAAAAAAAAAATCTCTAACATTAGCATTTGTGACAATTATATCCAAAAAAAAATTTTGTCTCATAAAAAACCTCAAACTTTTACTTTTATCCCAATTCTACCCAAAACTTTTAATTTTGTCCCAGTTTTACCGACCTATTACTCAAAAAATCATCAACTTTTACTTTTGTCCAAATTCTACAAAAAACTTTTACTTTTGTCTCAATTTTACTAGTCTAGTACCAAAAAAACCCTTAATTTTTATTTTTGTCCTGATTTGATCAACTCTCAACTTTTAATTTTGTCCAAATTTTACCGGCCTAGTACAAAAAAAAAACCCTCAATTTTTACTTTTTTCTCAATTTTACCACCGTTAGCTACAATCATCGTTAGTTATCTTACGCGACATTGTCGCGTCATTAATGAATTACACCTTATTAAAGTTGACATGAAAAAATTTCGAAATTCTCTTCTGTTTTTTGCTACCATTTAAATTGATGAGAGATATATAGTCAATAAAAACAGTATATTTCGTATTCTTTTCGACACTCAACAACCAAAAGAACGGCTGGACATGGAGATATTCTAACGAAATTTTTAAAATCTCGTCGTCTCCAAGACAAAAAAAAGTTTTGGATATAATCAACACAAATGCCAACGTTAGATTTTTATTTTTATTTTTATTTTTAGTTTTGTATTAGGCGAAAAAACTTAGGATGAACTAAACTTAGACAGGGAAATCGCTGCAGCAAATTATAGGAGTTTGGATTTAATTGAGCAACGCGTTGTTATTTTGAGCTCAAATAGTTGGTGACTCTTGATAATCGTTTTGCTTTTACGAGCTCCGTCATGTCATTCACCTGATCAAAGCCTCTCTGCGGGAAATATGAGTAAATAGCACAGAATGTCTTTAGGCCTTCAGCGGCTTAGACCAGCCGCGAAAGTAACAGTGTGTTGCTCAGCGATACCTAGCCCCATCGTTCCATCTTTCTCCGCTTCAGCAATCAAATGAATCGCCAAAATACTGGTTATATGTCAGAGTAGCGGGTTTGGATTTGAACTGCTTCCCTGCCCTGGATCGAATTTGCAACACCTGATCAAATGTGTCGAGAAATTGAAGTTTTTAGTCCACGACTAATGAACACACTTGAATGGAAAATTTGCCTGAGAAGCTCTTTCTTTCTAGAGAAAATTCCTTTGCATCTTTTCAGGCGCGACTTCAGCCGGTCATAGCCTTTTCTTTTTTCTGTGACTACGTGAATTAGGACAGCTCCAGGCGCCAGTGCTGTGGTTTTGACCCTCTTCAGGATATAGACAAGGTCCTCGACGTTATGCCGGTCCACTGGATATAGCATAGCCTGAGTTCTCGACTAACCCTCTCATGTAAGCATCTAGTTTTGCAGCAATTTCATGTGCTTGACCTCCCATGTGTTCGCAATCCCCTGATGACATTTGCACGAAACCACGATTGAATGGCCATTTTATGCGGAATATGGTTAGGCGGTTGCTTTGTTGGCGGAACTGACAGAAGATCTTCACAGGCAACGAAGTATCAACGCGATGGAGTTTTATATGACGAAAGTTGGTTAATCATTCCGTCAAAGTCATACCCTTAGCAGCTTCACGCAGTTGGTGGAGCCTCCTACTAGAATGCAACATCATCAAGGCCCTGCTTAGAGCCCCAACAGGAGGAGCCGGGCCATCGACGGTGGCCGTAGGCAGCAACGCTTGTTGTGGTTTAGGATAATGATTAAATTGGTGTCGTGATAAACTGCATTGCTTATGGCCTCATATGCCTCCCCGGCCGTCATTGCTCCATCGCCTAGGACCGAGATGACATGGTTGCTCTTCCCTAGCAAGTCTCTCCCGGCTGCCATCCCTGCATAACGATCCGCAAAGTATGATAGCAGTTGATAATCCTAGTTGAGTTCTCATCCTAATAATGATAAGTGGCAATGCCTTTACATAATCTGCTAAACTAATGGTTCTTATTTCAAGTACCTAATCCAGCTGAAATGCTGGTGGAACTGTGGCTAACACCAAAAGCATCATGCGCACTCTCTTCCCTCTTTGGGAAACCCGCCAGCCCACAAGTTTGCCTTATCGGGTCCATTCTCAACCGCCTTCCCAATAGGATCTTGTGCGGATAATCCTGACAAATCGACAAACCTCGTCAGGAGAACAACTCTAAAGAGCAGAACGGGACGTGCCGGAAAAAGCAATAGTACTGGAACTAGCAAAGATAGTACTATTTTCGAGTATAGGAAGGAAAGAACGACAACCTAGGATACCCTTTAATCGGATAAGCTCTTGTCTTGCTCTTCGAACTCCATTCGCAGGATGGATCTCGACTCATTAGATACCTATCCTGGGAATCCGTTACTTTGAACTGCTCCGTTACTTTGAACTGCTTAGTTGTCAAAGAGGGCTTGCTTCGCTTGATGGAGAAAGAGTCGTCTGAAGAGAGAGAGAAATAAGTCTTCAAGTTAAGCAAAGTGATCTGAAGAATAGACGTGATCCGCCGACTGTCTTATCCTGCGATAGCTTATCAGTAGTGGAGTACTTATCGACGGAAGTCCAAAGTCCTTGGCCCATCTGCAATCAGATTTAGGAATGAAAGGGAACTCTGGAACGGCTGAGGAATATCAAAGTTGTCTACACTCCAAGAGAAGAAAATTGTTGTGTGGACTGGATAGGAAAGGCCCATAGATTAGGTCATCTCCCTCCTAATTGGCTTTCCAAGCCCCTCCCAACCCCTTTGGAATTTACTTTGTTTAGATGCTATCTCTGTTTGTTTTTTCAGGACCGAAAGTTAAATGATGGTAAGTTCTTTTTTGACCAAAAAAAAAAAGCTGCTTAGCTCAGAAGTTCGAGGTCGAGAAAGAATGGCAACTTTGACGCGGAAGATAAATGCTTCCGAGAACTCGAGAAGCCATCTTCCTCTGCGTGCATTGCTGATATGATGAAGAGGTCGGACGAGTATTGAAGTATAGTTTGATAGGGAGAGAGGGTGGAGCTTCAATGTTCAGCAGCAAAAACACATGAACGAGTTTCTATAAATGGAAGATCTTGACTCCGGAAAGAGGTTCCGAGCGTTTTGGAGCTTTTACATGGTAACGCACGTCGTTGAACGGTGCTCGCTCGTTCATAGAGAGCTTATGTTCTAGTCCGAACTTTCGAGTCCAAAATGTAGTTCAACTTTTCGAATTTACTATTCCCTATTTAATAGTTCAGTAAATTCACAAATAAATAAATAAATAAATACAAAAATAAACGTTGCTAAACAAATAAAATAAGACTTCTAACCCAAAACTATACGGTACAATAGAGGTTGATAATTGTAGATTATAGTTTGACAAATTGGAGGCATTTGTAAGTGAAACAAATACAAGTTGACCGACAACAAAAATTGATAAACTGAGAGAGAAGAAGACGAGATGAAACGTTGGAAAAAAAAAATTGATTTGGCAGTTTAATCCGAAAAAATAGATAGATCACTCAACCGCATATCGGTAAATTTAATTTTTTTTGGGTAAGAAAGACAAAAACTAATGAATGTGGCAGGTTTTCACATGTTTTAGCAGCCAATCAAAAGATAAACACTCAAGAAACAAAAGATGTTCACTAAACATGAGTTGACCATCATGACTGCCGGAGCGTGGGGGCTCGGCAGTTTGGAGTCTCATTCGACACCGCACGCCTTTGCCCTCTTGTTTTGACAAGCTTCCAAAGCTTTCTCTGACCCGACCCGGCCCACAATTAAATTGGCCGAGCCTCCAAAAAAGACGACACTACTCAAAGTGGATATGGTCGTATCCATTCGGTGCATGTGAACCCACTTCTGATGCCAATGCGGGATTCACCTGATTTAACAGGCCAGCTCCAACTCATGGCGCCGGTGTTTTTGTTGTCGTCAACGCATTTATAGTTCGCGTCAAGCGAGTCGGACAATTTGAATCGGTGGCTCACACAAGTTCAACATGGTCTAATTGATGCAGCACGCATTATTTTTCACGCTTTCACACCGATGCGATGCCCCATATCATCTGCCGTGACTCGATCTATCTAAATTTGGACCGCCCAAGCTCCCAAGAATGAGTGGCCAAGTGGTGACCATTGGCGTCGAACCTATGATATTTCGTGAGCTCGATTAAGAAAAGCAAAGGTTAAAAAAAAAAAAAAACAATTCGAAGGTCGGCCACAAGTTTTCGCAAGAAGGATTTCTAAGGTGTAAAACGGGGCCGGCCTTCCCATTTGTTCGATCATTGATGAAATGAGGACGTTGTTCAGATTTATTCGATGCGTGAGAAACAAATCAAATAGAGGAGCAACTTTTGAGACCCCTCTTTCTATTTTGTGCACTAGGGTTTTAGCCTATAGCCAGTCGACAAGAATTTTCCCTCGTAAGACGAGATGGGACATGGTGTTTAGCTTGGGGATTGGCTGGAGCTCGGTTTGACCTTAAGTGCGGACCAAGACCGAAGGCCAAGTCCAAGCCACGAGGGAGACGGTCATCCGCGATCACCGCGTAAAATCTCACTTTCTATGACTCGCTGCATTCCAAGCTCACCGAATTCATCGGAGAAAACTCATTTCAAAACCCCTTTTAGCTTCCGACGACATAACTAGCAGCGATGTTGTCATCAGAAAACGGCACGACGATTAGCTACTTGCACGTCGTTAAGTATTTGGACATAAACATTAACATATTTCAGGCACGCCAAGTTAGGGAAAAGCCAAAACCCTAGCTTAGGTAACCACAATTGGTAAGGACTTGGACATCTTGATTACTTTTATCCACGTGTTAACATCACTTAAGAGAATCGCTTGATCAACATTGTTCTCGTCCCCACCTCCCCATGATCATGCTGCATTATTCTTCTTCTTCTTTTTAATTATTGTTATGCACCTCGCTCTCCTCGTCGCTTGAAGAGCCCATTTGGAAAAACCGGCCGACCATGATCGATCATTCGAAAGAGACAGAGATCAGACAAAACATGTGGGACGAAGCAACGTGCAGAAACCAACAAAAAACAATACTTGTCGTCTTGTGCCATGAAGAACTTCAATTTTGAAAGAATATTGTTTAGCAAGGTGATATCTGAGGACCAACACGCGCCACATCATATGATTGGGCCGCTTGAGATAGCAACTGAGATTGGACGTCCTCGGGACCTCGCGGATCGCCCGTCCCCGGATCATACCTGCGGACAACTTAAATCCAAGCCCCAAGGATCAGACCGACAGTCTCTAATCCTTTGGGGTGCGATGGCATTTCAATATTGGAAGCCTTCAATTAGACACAAGTTGCGGCACATAAATTCAAATTGGTTTTCAAAACTAATCGCATCTATTGGACAGGAAAGTCTGCGGCACGTATCGAGGGCGGTCGACGAGTTCAAGTTAGACACCGTGAGGTGAGATGAAATGTTACGATAATCCAACAAATCTACCTGTCCATGCACGCTTGTCGAGCGTTGTGGACCTAGCTATTGCATGCCACATAAATTGTTTCATTTTTTTTTTCGCTTCAATTGTTAAGGGTTGGTGCAATTAAAAGGTGAATATTGCTATTTTTCCCTTTTGGGATTGGTTGGTTTTGAAAGATTAGTGGAAGTGAATTTTGCGACCATCTCTCTTCTGATTCTAGATTGGTTGTTGATCAGAATTTAAGAAAAATTCCAAACAATGAAGTGAAGTCTCTTCGTTTTATCAAGTAAGTGTATGGAGTGGACTTTATTTTAAATATATACCTGAATTGAACCTTGTTCAAACAAGGGTAGGTGAATATTGCTATTTTTCCCTTTTGGGATTGGTTGGTTTTGAAAGATTAGTGGAAGTGAATTTTGCGACCATCTCTCTTCTGATTCTAGATTGGTTGTTGATCAGAATTTAAGAAAAATTCCAAACAATGAAGTGAAGTCTCTTCGTTTTATCAAGTAAGTGTATGGAGTGGACTTTATTTTAAATATATACCTGAATTGAACCTTGTTCAAACAAGGGTGGTCATGTTAAAAGGCTTGATCTCACAACCTGTTGAAGGGCTTTTTCATCATTTATTTATTTTTTCTTTTTTTTCTTTTTACTCTAAAAATACTAATTTAGGTTAATTATAATTATCTTTGGACAAAAATACCCTTGATCAATCGGAATATTTAGTCGGGTGATGAGGCTAGGCATTTATTTATAACTGTCATGGCCACTTCGGACGCTTATTTGAAATAAGATTACATCATATCTTTATTTGAGATTTTTCACGGAATTTATAACAAATTAGAAGACAAACTCGCAAGTGATTGACCTTTTCTTCTTTCGTAGACGTCAATTTTTTCAAAGACAGCGACCTACGACATACGATCCACGAAGTTTAAGAGAATGGAAAACTCGAAACTATCCCCGGCAAAGAAAGCACTATCAAAACTGTTCCATTTCCTCGTCTGAGCAACAAAAAGAAAATGAAACAAGCATTATAAATTTCTCATGTAGAGTGCAAGGATGAGGCTCATTGCGGTATAAGGAAAAAGGAAAAAGAAGTAATTTGTTAAGCGCGTAATAGAACGTGTGCAATCGATTCATTTGTTTTACCTTTTTTTTTCCTATTTATTTGGTCGTATATACCTTTCTACTCCTCTTCAATAAAAATAAGAAAAATTTCAAATAAGAGCTTAAAGTGCTCTCATTTTCTCAAATAAGGACTTGAAGTGAATTTTATTTCAAATAAGAACTTGAATTACCCTCATTCTTTAAAAAAAAACGAGAGTCATGACCAAGGGCATTTTCGTCATTTATTTATTTATTTTCTTTTATTATTATTATTATTATTTTTTACATTTCTTTATCTTCTTTTTCCTTCTTTTCCGCTTCCTTCTCACCGAAATCCAGTCACTGGTGATAAGGAAGGGGGAAAAAATGTAAAAACAAACAAAGAAAAGGGAAAAAAAATGACGAAAATACATTTAGTGAGGCCCTTATTTGAAATAATGAAAGCATTTCAGGCTCTTATTTGAGACAATCTTCACTTCCGGCAAAATGACAAAAATTCATTTAGTGAGACCCTTATTTGAAACAATGAAAGCATTGCAGGCTCTTATTTGAGACAATCTCTACTTCATGCTCTTATTTGAGAAAATGAGAGCAGTTCGATTCTTTATTTTGAATTTTTTTCATAAAAATAAGTTTATAAAGGCTTTAATGAGAAATGTAAAAGTCCAATAATTGGGTGTTGTCCTTATCTATAGATTACAACTAATGTGCCCTACGCGTGCTGCACGCATCTCGTAAATAAATATTTATGTGGTTTTTCATTTTTAGGTAGTGGGTAGGTTTTGACGATTTTTCAAGTGGAGAAGCGAAAGGAGACATTTCCTTTTAAAGATTTTATATAAAGTACGGGGATAATTTTGAAAGTTAACATAGAAACAAATCTCACTTTTAATTCATCATGTAGTGGCATACATAGTCTCTCTCGTCTCACAAGTTACGGTCCTCATAAACAAACGAAATAAGTACGAAAACAGATGTAAGGTTTTGCGTGTGTGTATATTTATATATATAAAACTAAAGTGTCCGGGTCAGTTTGCGCGTACCTCGACTATTCCTTGTTGGTTAATTAAGAATTTAGTGTTTGTCTTGGTCTCGTTGTCTGAACTCTACCGACCACTAGATTGAAACTCGATTAAGATTATGATTTTTTAAAAAAAATTAGGTACTTAATTGATGAAAATGAAACCTTAAAATTCTCACTTAACCAACGAGCAAAAGCTTATGTCCTCCAAGTTCCAATCACGTAACTCGATTATCACCAAAAATGTCGAGTCCCCTCCAAGCAAGGGCTAGGAACGTAGCTCTTTTCAAATTGTGATATCAACTGCATCATCACACGCGATTCAAGTTGCAAATGGAGGGAAAAAGGCGTGTGGATCGCCATTTTTGCGCATGTGACGATTGACCTAATCAAAAGAATGAACAAAGTTGGCGAGAAGAAGACAGATGGGGAAGTTGAAATTCGATGAACGAAATTGCAGAAACGAAAGTTCATATAATTGCAAGCGCGGGCAGTTTTGGTCTTCAATGGGACCGTCGTGGTCGGCCCAACACGTTATTGTATTCAATCATCTCTCTCTCTATTTCTCTGTCTGGATATCAATTATAGCCATATGAGAACCAGAAACATAATTGTGGCGGGGGGCGGGCCGTGAGGTGAGGGCGATGACGTCGGCAAACATGTCTTGTTAGGGTTAACACTCGTGTTTATTCTACAGTATTTCCATACCCTTTTTGGCGATTCTCTCGGTACTCATCTGTCCTCGGCCTGTCACTTGGCGGGCATTAGTCCGAGACACGCCTCTCCTGCACGTCCGCAGGAGCGGATAAGTCATGGGGCGACCCGACATCAAGGTTAGGCGCATAAATCTAACCAACACAGAGTAAAAGTGATAAAAGAGAAAATCGAAATATGCCGTTTATTCTGATTCATCCTTAAATTAATACTGCATCTAATAGAGAATTTCATTATAATTAACACTCTTGTGACTTCCTGAAAATGAGAATATGAACCGGACACCTTATTAGGGAGTGGTTCACACTTCCCAACGACAAGAAAGCATGTGCATCTTGCTTATAATTTTTTTTTCTCGTTAATAGTTTGGATTTGAGCTTATAAATAGCTATTATTATTATTATTATTATTATTATTATTATTATTATTATTATTATGCTCTTTTTCACTTGTAATTGAGTGATATAACGAAAGGTACGAAATGCTAATTATAGTGGAATCCTCTTCTGGACGTAACCCTAATTTAAGTGTGAATCAAGATAAAATTTTTTATTTTCTTGTTCTCGCTATGCTTTACTTGATTGTGATTAATGCGCCAAATCGTAAAACACCCCAACATCTGAGATCCAAAAATGGAAACTTTAAGGGCCAATCCGGAGCAAATCAAACTTGGGATGGGCAAAACAAAATTACATAAGAAGAGATGATGACGATGCGACCTATCATTTAAAACACAAAACATTAGAGTGTCGTGACCCTCAAATTTCAAGCGGCGTCTCGAGTGCGAGGGTTAATGGGCCATCCTACCTAGTCGGACGCGGGCCTCTCCTAAGGCCTGTTATCCAAGTCGCAACAGAGGTATACGTGGTCGATCTTTAGTGTAGTCTAGTGACATGTGATATGTGTGCATGCCAAGGAGTCGCTACCAATCGTATTTTGAAAGGTGCGATTGAAAATCTTATCGACTAGTTTGGAGCTTCTATTCGATTTTGCAAGAACCAGAGAAATGAGATTAGAGACTTAGTTACGCCAACTATCAGAGTTGACGCTCTTTTAAAACCTAAG
Source organism: Rhodomyrtus tomentosa (assembly GCA_028455895.1). NCBI lineage: Eukaryota > Viridiplantae > Streptophyta > Magnoliopsida > Myrtales > Myrtaceae > Rhodomyrtus > Rhodomyrtus tomentosa. Next base: position 44,418,098 of record JAPCWY010000004.1, read on the forward strand.
TTGATTGAATTATCTAATCCTAAGATGTCATACAAATGAGAGGCGTACGAACCCTATATATAAGAGTTTATGCAAATAAAAGTGACTATCCTAACATTCACAATCAATAAAAGAAGGTACACAAATCAAATATCCAAGATATGCGGATAAATCACATGAATACAACATAACATCTCTAATAAGGCCATATTGACCTAGAGAAGTGTCAATCATGGCTCAAGAGTGATTTGGAAATAATTTATTCATGAGGGGCAAAATCATAATTTTGAAGAAATTTGTGACAATTTACTCCAGAAGGGCAAAATGATCATTTCAGAATAATTCTAGAATCAAAAAGGTCAAAAGTAGGATTGGTCGTCAAATTGATCTGTTTCCTATTTTTTGGCAATTTTCGACATTTTCTAGAATTTTGGGAATGATTTATCCTTTGAGGGGTAAAATCGTCATTTCAGAAGATGAAGAGAAGTGAAAATCCCAGACAAAAGGATTGGTCATCCATCAGACCCAAACACTAATTTTGGAGCGATTTTCATGACTCATTGGAATAGGAAAGATAATTTACCCTTTGAGGGGTAAAATAGTCATTTTAGGAAAAGGAAAGAGATTCGAAAATCCAAGCAGAAAGATTGACCACCTAAGACCATAATCCTAATATATGCATTTTCGATCTATCTCATGTGCAAAACAGAGTTAATTTACCCCTAAAGGGCAAAATTATCAATTTTGGGATGAATGGATAAGAAATCTCAAAAATAGATTTGACTCGTTGTCAGTGGTCATTTCTCAATTTTTGGAAATTTCTGGAGTGTTTAGGAATTTTTTACAATTTGTTTGATTTTTTTTGGGGATTTTCTAACATTTTTTTTTAAAAAAATTCTAGAATTTTTTGATTTTTTTATTTTTAAAAATGTTTTTCTATTTTTAAATAAAAAAAAATTATTCGGACCGGGTCGTCCCAATCCACGCAGACTGGATACCTGGCCCGGACTTGGACCCACACAGAGATTGTCCCCGAAACGACGTCGTTCGTCATTTTTTGTTTTTTTTTTCTAATTTTTTTAACCTTTTTGGATTATCTGAAAATCTAATATCTAATCCTACGGTCCAAACTCACCCATGTGGTTGAGCCACCGCCCTTGGATCAGCATATTAAAATCTACGGTAAGGATCGCGCGGTGACTAATCCTACACCGTCCGATCAAATTACTAAAATCAACGATTACGATTAAAAGGGTCGAATTGATCTGGACCATCCATTCATACTAACTTAAACGACGCCGCTTGACCACTAACCTAAACGACACCATTTCCACATTTTTTAATTTTCTGATTATAAACTAATATCCTAATTATTAATCAGATGGCTACTAAAATTAGACACGATTAACCTTAGCCATCCGATCCAATCGCTGACTAAGCCTAACAGACTAACAGTCGAGTTGACTAGACTTAAACGTGGACCAATCACCAGACGCTAGCTCAGCCTTTGACCAGTTGATCCCAACACGTCATTGTCTTCAACCTTGCGATGGCTACCATAAAATGGACGACCAAGGTTTCTATGCTGTTGATCGGCGGTAAAACTTTGACCAATCGATTCGTCTACATCTCGTCTACAACATATCGGAAAATCATGCAATTTCATACACAGAATCAAGAATGATGAAGCTTACACATTATATGGGCATGGCATCTCAATCGAACAGAGCGAAGCACATCATGCTAATTCCTTCACATAAAAGTTTCGAATGAAGTTCAGAACACTTACTTTCAGGTTCGATTGACCTGGTTTAAGCTAACCTGAGTTAGGGAGTCTTTCGACAGGATCGATAATGGCGAAGGAATTTTCGAGGCTCAAACGCGAGGGATTATGCAAAATTGACACAAACACGAATCGCAACCGAACTTAGAATAGTTCAAGGAACAAAATACCTACTATAATTGCAAGAAACAAGGTCGGAGACGAGATCCACCATAGAAGCACAGTATGAAGCTCTAAGAAGAGAACTATCTTTTCCGGCGATATCGGATTGATTGAACTAGTGCGATCGCCTCTCCGGAGCTTTAGTAAGATTCTCCAAGTGGAATGGTGGCTAAGTTCAACCTAGTTCGTTCTCGCGAGCAACTCATAGTCCAAGTTTAAGTTCTCGACAATGGCAATTGGAGAATGAGCGCTCTCTCTCTCTCTCTCTCTCTCTCTCTCTCTCTCTCTATTATGTTATCCTCCACGAACAGAATGAGACCCCCTCTCTTCGAATGCATGAGTTTTTGGTATATCCCTCTTCTCGAAAATTTGGCCGCGCGGGAGAGGGTGAGTCGGTAACCTTCGCACGTGCAATCACGTGCGAAATAGCCACCGACGATCGGTTGACATCGGGGATGCTCTGGCCATTTCTCTTAGGCCTTCTAGTGATCAAATTTCACGTGGATTCTCCCCTGCATTTTACCTTGCATTTGGGCTTCCTTGGCCGAGGCATAGATCGAGCTTGTCGGCGTGGCTCCGGTGGACCGAGGTGGTCGAACCGATGGCGATCGACGATGGACACCTTGGACTATAAAACCCCTTGATCAATTCCATCCAATGTTGCCAATTGGACAATCACTTTCTCGATCGAATCTCACCTGCAAAATTGCAAATGGGCGCGGGAATTTGGCTTTGAATGAGCCGGGTTCGCGAGTCGGATTGAGTTTAAATCCAAAATTACCCTAATTCTATGGGGAATTATTGAAATTAAACCTCAAAATTGCATTCAAAGATATCAATTCTATCAGAAAAGTTGATTTTTCTCAAAATTACAACACTAATTGATCAAAAGCCCCAATTTCGACTAAAGATCCGATTTGAAATTTCTTGAATTTCGAGCCCTAATTAGCCAAATCAGATCGAACCACTCTCTCCATTCGACCTAGAATGGTGAAAAATATTGGATAATGGCTTCAATTTCTAATAGAAGTCCTTGAATTAAAAGTAATTTCAATTATACTTAAATTCAAGGACTAAATTACAATTAAGTATGTAATTTTATCCAATTCGTGCAATTGAGAAATTTAAGCAAGCAATTGGACTAAATTGTAATGTAAGACAATTGGATTGAATGTCAGGATTCCCAAAATGCCAAAATTACAAATTAAAATACTCGAAATATATTTTTTTTGATAAATTCAATCCTATGTGTTACAAAGGAACACACAAAATGAAATTTAAATTTTGACTTTTTACGAGGTCAAAAAGATAAAGGAATTAAAATAAAAATATTGGATTTTTTTTATATTTTTGTGATCTTGAATTCTATTTTTGCTGATTTTTCATGCATTTTTTTATTTTTTGAAAATATTAAAAAATACAAAAAATATATGAAAGATTATTTTTTTGGTCAAAAATGGCTCCCTTGACTTGGCCAAAAACATCAAAAATGATTTTGTAATTTTTATAATTTTTAAGAATTTTTAAGAATTTTTTAAAAATAAATTTAAAAAATTGATCCGAAAATCACGTGTCAATGTATATAAGAGAAGGTGCCTTGAAAATGTGGCTGAGAGGCACCCTACTACCCCTAACGAACACGTATAATCTCGGCATCCGAAGCTGGAACTTACGGCTGTTAATGAAGTAGCTGCAATGTTGGGAGCCAACTGTGGATACCGTGCGGTCAACTTTCCATAGCCCTGCGTGGTCCCTATAAAGGGAAGCTGTCGTCTTCTTCAACAACTACCCCCCGTGGACAACTACCTCGTCTAACGATTAATTAGTTCTGTTCCGAGCGTAATTCATCGATTGGAACAAAATCTATCGCGACCTAAATCGATCGGAGTTGAGATGATTTGGAATTTAGATTGCAAAGCTGAACAAAGATCGGCCATTGGAACTATACTTCGGACGGAGGGAAATGGATTGATCTTTTTCTATCCGATGCATATGACATTCTCTCACCCCCCGAGTAAAAAATATACTGTAAACGTAATGTAGGAGATACTATAGATTAATTAATGACGTGATAACTTCAGCCAGATAGTTGAATAACATAACTAGCGTATCGATCTGGTTAAAAAGAACATATCTCTATCATTATTTTTTCCTACGATCAAGGGCACTCGTTAAACAATTAATTAAGGGAACTTTCGCGTGTTTCTTATTATATTTCATTTCTCTCCATTTGGTTGCGATGTATGCGCCCTTAAGTTTCGGCTCGTGCAATAATGCCAATCAACAGCATTCAGAGCTGTCTACATTGTGGTTATTGTAGTCGCACAGCTGCCCTGTTCAAAATTATTGTAAATGCATTAATTACAAATTACAGTGGACGCAAATAAAACCTAAAAGAATAATTAAAAAAAAATAAAAATAGAAAGCCAGGGCAATCATTCTTTGCCAGCCAGATGATGTCCACACGGTCTATCTGGCGGATTAGAAATTTCTCTCTCTTTTAATTCGAAAAAAATTATAAGAAAAAATAATTTCAAAAGGGAGTTATGACTGGATAAATTCACTTCTAGATTGGTTGCATTCGGCATTATCCTCTATATCCGGCAGGTTGGCAGCGATCTTCCCGTGTGAGTTTAATGAAAGCTATGAAGTATGAAAGCTATGAAGTACGAACAAGCACGATGTCTGAGAAATTTATATTAAATCAATGATGTGGTTATATTTATATCTTTTGTCCCGCGCTTTCACATATGGACATTGAGAATGTTACATGATACATCGTATGTAAATTATTTGGCTCGTCTTTTAATATTGCTTCAACGTTTGGGAGAGATTAGGATTGATTGATTCTTGATTTGATCCAATCCGATTCGGTCCCATCCTATAACTGATAATCGATTTCTGAAATCAAGTCGTGTCGGATTGATCGGTTCGATCCAATTCTCAAGCAATTCAGTGGAACATTGTCCTCCCAGTATAACTTCAAAGTAAAACAAACTCCAGATAACAAGATTTCTTTTTTTAACTCAATCTAGATAACAAGACGAATCATCGTAATAAAGATATGATTTATGCACTAAAAAAGCAAATGTATGAAATTTTCAAATCAAAATTGACGGTAGATCACCAACTACGTCTTCATTAATGAGCACATATCGAAATCTTCATCTGTTGCTCTGATTCTGACTTTTGATGGTGCTGCCTAGATTCGGCATCCCCAACGTTATGCTATGCAAAATAAAACCTTCATGGAGCTCATATAATCTCCTTTGAAACTAGACTTATAAGCTAACGAAATCAGAGAAAAACGAAATATCAAGAAGCGAAATATCAAGAACATACACTAAATGGGAGAGAGAATATTTTAGATGTAGACTAGTTCAGAATAAAAACGGCTCCACAAATGGGACGAAAGCAAGAAAGAGAAATAGAAAACTAAATTAGTTAAGGGAGGGCGCTAGCATGGACGCGAACCGGCCAATGACATAATATATATTTTTTCTTCCCCTTCCCTTTTGTACCTCCGACCCTTTAGGAAAAGAAAAAGAAAAATAATAAATAATAAATAATAAATTAAAATACTTTGTCGCCTGCTTAAATTGGTCGAATGGACTGAAATGTCATAATTGCAAAAGATCTAGAGTTGAATCGGTAAAAAAAATATATATTAAATTGACATAATTTCAATATATTTGTGAATTTTTTCTTTAATAATTTTCGCGACATCTGCCAGATAAAAATACTAAAACCCGGATACCAACATCATATGCCAGACTGAAGACAGGGTAGGGAGTTGTCTACATCCAGCCAAAGACAAGCGTGCAACGGATGAGGATGTCTGCCTTAATTACAGATTAAGGCAAGCGATAGTCCCTTGGTTAAGGAAAAGTTCCTTTTGAGTTTTCCAAGATCTAGGTTTGCTCAATCAAGATTAACAAATAAAAGACAGAAATGAAGGACATCCTAAGTTACCAAACCCCGAACTTAAATTCGTTCTGTCGCAAAGATCACAAACTAATGGACAAATCTGAAACGGGGCCAAGAATCATTCCTTGCTTGGACGCATTCTAGTCAGGTTCTAATCAAATAGAAGCAAGCAAATCGCGCGACAAGTATGGCCTATCCTGCGCAAGCAATTCCAAATGCGTTTCGGTTCAAATCTCACTATCCGCGTTCTGGAATTTTTTGGCTTCGGCAGCGCCTCATCAGCATCAACCGGTCAAAATTAACTGAATGGACTAAATTAGCAGAAATGTAAAAAAAATTTAGAACTTCAATGACAAAAAATAATAATTGAATTAACACAATTACAATAAGTTTAGCCATAGCGTATAGACGAACATACGAACCGGGGTTCGAGCACTGTCACATTTCGTAGCCAGTTACACCCAATAACCTTGGAGGCAAAAAGGTCAACTCCCAACTCCAGCCTCCAAAAATGTAGCCGACCAAAATATTTTTCCACTAAGGACAAAAATCACACGGGCAAATCCATCTATGGGTAGCTCAGTTGGTTAGGGCGTACTTGGATTGTGTGGTTAGACGCACTGATCTCGGGTTCGATTCCCCAAATGAGCACTTTTGATTTAAGTAGGGGACCATGATAATGGGTTGCTGTGCTAGTTTTTCTCGAGGAATAGTCGAGGTGCGCGTAAGCTGGCCCGTACACCTTGATTATAACAAAAAAAAAAAAAATCACATGGGCAATATAAATTATAAACATTGAGTGTTGGATTGAAGATGCCTGTGTATGACTATGAGGAGGTAATCCAGCACGTTATTCTCGCGTGCCGACTCATTTAATATCGCGACTTCTGGGTCTTGTGAAACATCAGCAAGACCTGTCTATGTTTGCATTTGCAGACAGATCACACTTAAAGCCTTCAATTTTTTTGGGGGCCACCATTTCAGCCTTAGTATCCTTTATTTGACCCAAATAGTTCATCATTACCCCAAAAAATCTTCCCTTAACATGGTCGATTGATACGAATTATGGGTACTAAGTGGAAATCAACCATGTGTCGATGCATCCCGCCTGATCTTTCGATCTAACTCGACCGCAACTTGATATCTTTTCCATTTGAATAATCTATTAATAGGTAGATAAGACTCATGATACAATTAATGTGATCCATATCCATTTAATAAGGTCGACCGGATGTCTCAATTTTCTTTGAGGTGTGAATAGCTCCATTAGAATAGAAGAACACAAGGTTCGTGGGGTTCGTATTATACTTGCAAGAGGTTAGGAATTTGGACTGCCCCTCTTGACCATCTTTCCATCACATGCTCGATTTTTTCCGAATTTACTCCGACGATGCGCGTCATCCCACACGGCATGGAACGCAAGAACACATAAGATGCCATAGCTAAAAACATGGGCGGTTCGACGTGGCGCTCTGCGATTCGTCCGATTCCGCGCAGCATAATCCAATCTTTACTTGAGAGACTATTGCATCAACAGCTACCCTCCATTCAAACTGTCTGTCCCATCCGGTCTCACCAGGCAAATCAAACAACTAGTCCATGGACGAGATGGAGTCTCACCACGAACCCCTCTCAAATTCAATAATTGAATATTTCAAGAAATGTGACTATTAATCCTTTGCCTCTTCACCAGTCACCACAGGCGTTGGAGCCATAGACATGGCAGCTGCAAGGAAGAAGCACGAGGACTCCTCCAAGATAAAGTCCATCTCCACCTCCAACTTCGACACAGATTTAGAGCATCTTGGGTACAAGGAGCATCTCCAAGGTGTTTAGAAAGAGAGAAACCGATCGGATTTCGGTCCCCGACGACAAACGAACGGAATAAGAACAAGAAAGGAAGAAACGGATTGCAGTTCCTCGCGTTTCGAGGCGAAAATGGGCCTCGGAAATAACATAGGGAAGTACCAATTCAGCAGGGTCATCGGAGAAGGTACCTTTGCCAAAGTCAAGCTTGCAGTGGACAGCACCAATGGCCAGCATGTTGCGATCAAGATCATCGACAAGCAGATGGTCATGAAGAGCAATCTCAAGCATCAGGTAAAACTCAACATCAATTCCAGCCCGCAGGGCAAGAAGGAAAACACAACTTGGGGATTAACACTGAAAATGTGGCCGTTTCAGGTACAAAGAGAGATAAAAACAATGAAGCTTCTGCATCACCCCAACATCGTTCGGATCCACGAGGTATGCCTACCAATTCCAAGATAACCCACTTTCAGTTACAATCTTGTACCTCAAGAAACTTGAAAAAGGCAATTCTACAATTGACTTAAGAGTTCAATTGCTTGTGATAGGTCATTGGAACGAAGACAAAGATCTACATAGTAATGGAGTATGTATCAGGAGGACAGATTTCAGACAAGCTGGTAAGGCTCAATAATCGAAACTAAAGTTGCGGGTGCTGTTCGGTCGGCTTTCTCTAATGCTTTTTCTCTCTCTTTTAACCAGGCTTATGCAAAAAAATTGGACGAATGTGAAGCGAGAAAGCTCTTCCAACAATTAATCGATGCAGTGGACTATTGCCATAGCAGAGGAGTTTGTCACAGAGATCTAAAGGTTAGCGTAACATACCATTTTCCTTCAACCGATATGTCGGTAATTTAGAATGAGTCAAGCCAACTGATGAGGATCTCGGCCTCCACACACAGCCTGAAAATTTGCTTCTGGATGGCAAGGGAAATCTGAAAATCTCTGACTTCGGATTAAGTGCTTTGCGAAAAGTAAGACCGACGCACTTCAAAATCCCTTTAGTCAATTTCATTTTTTCAATAGAACCTGGATTTAACAATTCATAAGTAAAGTTGGCTAAACCGTGATAATTCAACAGCCTGGAGATCTGTTATCTACCGCGTGCGGCTCCCCATGCTATGTAGCACCTGAGGTGAGAATACCACTTCTGTGCATTTGACTTTTTATGTTAGGTAAACAGGAAAAAAATATATGCACACAGTATACTGGATAATCCTATTGAACCTAATGGATTTGGTGATGCTTGCTTTCAATAAACAGCTACTGATAAAGACTGGATATGATGGGGCACCAGCAGATATTTGGTCATGTGGGGTAATTCTCTTCGAGTTACTGTCTGGGATTTTGCCGTTCGATGACCGTAACCTCATCAATTTGTACAAGAAGGTAATTTCCCTGCATCTTTGAAGATAAGTTTCTGTCAAAAAGGCACACTGCCGCTAAACGAACACCGTGTTTGCATGAAGATCTACAAAGCGGAATACACATTTCCCCCAGGGTTCACAGAAGGTCAAAGAAAGATAATCTCCAGAATACTTGAACCGAATCCTAGGAAGGTTTGAATCTTCACTGTATTAGCATGCAATACTTTGCTCTCATGGAGAAACACCATCTAAAGCTCTTTATTTGCGTAAACAGAGAATCACAGTACCAGAGATAATCGAAGATGAATGGTTTCAGAAAGACTATGAGCCTGCATACGGATATGAGTGTGATGAACAAAACCATCTGGATGATGTTAATGCTGCATTCGACTCCTCTGAGGTAAATGCCGCCGTAAAAACATGCACGAATATTAGTCATGGGCTGATAATAACTCTCTGTGACAATGCAAACAGGAGAATGATGGCCAGAAGAAGATACCAAAATCCTCCAGCTTCATAAACGCTTTTCAATTGATAGCAATGTCCCATGACCTTGATCTATCAGGTCTTTTTGAAGCACAGGCAAGTCTTCACTTTCCATGCAACTTGACTTTCAAATTTAGATTTTTCCAACTCTGAAGTATTGATCCTCGTTTTTGGTTGCTTGTCAGTGATTTAAGACTTTCTAGTTGCATTTTACTTTCCTATGCAGGATGAAGACAAGCACAAGACGATGCTTGTATCCAAGCATACAATAGATGATACCTTCAAGAAAATTGAAGCAGCTGCAGCAGACCACAGCTTGGCGGTTGAAATGTCGAACAATAAGGTATGGTCTTGCCATTTCTTTCCTGCCTCTCTTTCACTTTGGTTGTTAGCAAATCTTCAGATAATTTCTCCAACTAAGAAAGACATTTTTCACGGTTTTAGGTGAAGATGCATCCAGTGCAAAAGACGACTAGGTCTTCTCGGTCATACTTCAACTTATCAGCCGAGGTATCTTCAGACACTGTATTACGATAAAGAAGCCTCAGCAATTCATAGAAATAAATGCACGCAAATTGTGAATCGCATATACACATATGCTTTTGACATAACTTCACACTTGGAGAAAGAATGCACTGATGAACAGAAAATTTCAGGTGATTGAGGTGGCTCCCATTTACTGTGTCATAGAAATTTCAAAATCTTCGGGGGAGCTCGGTGACTATAAAAAGGTAGTCTAAACTTCTTTGTGCGCTAATATTGTGAGCCTGAATCCGCATTGCTTACCAATTTAGATTTACATTCATGAACAGTTTTGCCAAAGTTTGTCCAGCCTATTGGCAGAGAAATCCGGTATTTCGTCACAAAGTCATGCGATGGACTTATTCAATAGCAACAGCAAAGGTGTCGAACGAGCTAGATGGTAATTCATTACATATCCAGACAGCACAAATGCCTCATATACCCCTGATCCCGACTCACTGGTATAATTGAAATACGCAGTTATCAGGAGGAAGCTAAGCCTGATGCTGATGAATTCCGTTCCTCATGATTGTTTTCCTCAACCTCCTGTGCTCTCAACATTGTTGAGACGATGATGGCGAAAACTGTAAAGATTGTTACAATATCGTTTACACATGAAGAAATTTACAAAACAACGAATAATGAAGTTATTGAACGTGAGATTTGCAAATTGCCAATTGCAACATGATGCTTAAGATTCAGTTTGATACGACGAAAGATGCTTTTTTTGTTCTCTGTCACTGTGTTGGATGCTTTCTGTTTCTTTTCATGAGTCTTCATTACTTTATTCATTGACAGATCAATAAAATATGTCTCCGTTCCCAAATTCAGCCTCTAAACACTCGCATGACATCTGACCATTTTAATCGAGCTACACGTCATAGATAATTCCTGGCCAAGCCAATCAATCAGAAGACATCCACAATCTATCTTAGGAAGCTCATACACAGAATTCACAGAGGAGCAAAGGCAAATTAGAAGCATCTATAGGATAAAGTCAAAACCATGCGCCAGCATTGGATCGGACCAAGTCCGGGATCAGAGGTTAGTCATCATTGAACAAATAACTTATCAGATGTAGTCAATGCTACTGCATCCTGTACTAGTCCCTCACCCATCAACTTAACAACATCAATTGAAAACTACGTCCCGGGGGGTAGTTGTGTAATGCTTGATCCAGACTACTTTAAAACCAAAGTCGATCCTTACACGTCACAATGCAGGGAAAAGCAAGAAGATGCATTTCAAGTAATGTCATTAGGAACGGAGTTACTTACCACCTGGTGCAAATCCAAGAATGCGAATTGGCTCATGAAACGAACCCGATACATTGCAGGCGATGATATGCATAGTTTTGCTGCGCATCCATTATCAGAATGCTTAATAAAGAATTCGAAGGACATTATCATCATTCAGCTCCTTTATGGAAGATATATCGATTCCCAGATATAAATATATCTAAAATAAGGTTTGGCCAGGGCATTCATAACACGGTCCAAATAAGCCAACTGCAAGACCACGTGAGTCCCTACTAGCTCATGACCTAATTCACAGAATAAGCTTTGCTATGTGGAATCAGAGAAGCCACGTCCGTTCTTCACAAGATTCACACACAGGTGGGCTAGACCCTCCAATAACGGGAAATCAAACCAACAGAAAACTGACAAGGCACAGCTCGCCGTCGCCCATGCTGCCTCGCTCGTACTCGAAGGAGGACCTTCGGAATTCGATAAGGGATCAGTACATGCAGACGCTGCAATAACTTGCTGGCCAACCAAAGGCGCTCTCCATGAATGCACCGAAAACGATATCCTAAGATGCCCGGCAATTAAAGCCCGTGATGTTCCGACTCACTCCAAGCACATGGCTTGAATATTGATGTCTTGTCACGTTGTGCCAATCTCATCTTCCTCACTATTCCTTTATATTGATGCATCATTCGGACGTCCCCTGCATCTCCACAGGGTTCTCCAGGAAAAGATGAAATTTTACCCACCGCTCGCGCGAGCATTGGCGTTCCTTCTCCTGATCGGCGTTCCATCGGACGCCTCTGGGGCATCCCCAGAACGACTGCCCCACCAACCGAACGGCCCCCGCAACGAGACCCTCGACGGCGTCTCGAAGCAAAAGTGCGGGGGCTGCGACGGCGAGTCCCTCCGGCTCCAGTTCCTGTACGCCCAGAACGCCGTGAGAGCGGCCAAGTGGGAGCCGCCGCTGACGTGGGACTCGCAGCTGGAGAGCTACGCAAGGTGGTGGGCGGGGCAGCGGAGGTCGGACTGCGCCCTGGAGCACTCGTTCCGGGAAGGGGAGTTCACCCTGGGGGAAAACATATTCTGGGGAGGGGGGTCGGGTTGGAGGCCGAGCGACGCCGTGAGCGCGTGGGCGGGAGAGGAGAGTTACTACCGGTACGGGAGCAACACGTGCGAGGGCGGGCACCAGTGCGGGCACTACACGCAGATCGTGTGGAGGAGCACGCGGCGGGTCGGGTGTGCCCGGGTGGTGTGCGACGGCGGCGACGTGTTCATGACTTGTAACTACTATCCGCCGGGCAACTATGTCGGGGAACGACCCTACTAAAATTAGTTTGAGTTGGGCCTCTTCCTGAAAATGTTGGGCCATTTCAGTGACGGTCCATTGGACCGACGATCGTGTATTTTCAGTGGTGCGACACTTTTTATCCAAATTACGACGAATCATCAAGGAAGCGCCAGAAAACTCGCAATAATCGCAATTTTGCTAAATCATCCAAGTACAAACTTCCCTATAATTACTAATAATAAGGTCTTGTTAGAATGTTTACGCAGGGAATCAGATTAGCTGCGTGTTGCAACGCACTCATTCACTAGTCCTTTCACATTCCTACAGGCCTAATACCCTATAAAAAAAAAACCCCATAATTTTAGGTCCGGTCCAAATCTTCCTCGAACTTTTTGGTCTCAGAAAAAAAATCATTAATTTTAGGTTCAGTCACAAATTAGCCCCAAATTTTTCCTGTCTCAGAAAAACCTTTAGGTGCAATCTCAAATTTATCCTAAATTTTATTTTGTTTAAAAAAAAATATCAATGTATTCTCAAATGTACCTCGTGGTCCAGTCCCAACTCGTCATTTCCACATGGATAAAAATTTACCCCAATAAATAAATTCTCCAAAATGAAACAGTTTTAGGATATGAAAATTAGAGACGGCTAGCAACGAGTTTTTGATAGAGGGCCGATAGGGTAGATTTGAGATTAGAGTAAAATTTGATGATTTTTTATATACCCAAAAAAAACTCGAGATAAATTTAGGATTGGACCTAACGTTGAGATTTTTTTTTAGACAAAAAAAAAATTTGGAACAGATTTAGGAATTGACTAAAGCTAGGGATTTTTTTATTTATTTATAGAGAATTAGGGAATGTATGTGATAATTATAATTATCTTTCTTTGTTTAAAAACTATTTCATTTAAAATGGTTCATCGGCGAGAACTTGAAAGGAAGTATATCATTTCAGAATGCGTGATTGACCCTTTCTGTCCACAAACTTCTTTAGTAAGAGCAAGTTATGGAGACTCGCATCTAATTTTTATTAAACGAGTGGATTTACATTTCTTGATAATATCGTGTGTTTGTTTGTTTTTTTTTTTTTTCCATTTTATGTTATCCTTAAAGAAGTCTTCTCACTATAATTACAAAGATGTTATCCACTTACGAAATACATCATGCAACCGGTGATATATATATCATAAAGTCCACAGTGCCTTATCGTCTTGTAAGCTTAGAGGCGTCAATCAAGCACATAAACAAGGTTGAAACAACCGATATTACTAAGCGACACCTAATAAGGGCGTTGAAATACACATGCCAAAATTTGTCGAATGACGGTTAAAATAAATTCGTTGAGTTGTGTTTATTGTGGTGTATTGGGATTTGAAGTACTATGGGAAGACTTGTCAAAAAGGAAAAATTGAATATAATGGAAACAAAGTACGTAGATGAACCCACTCATGGGCAGCTCAATTGGTTAGGGCGCACTTGGGATTGTGTGGTTAGGTGCACTGGTCTCAGATTCAATTCCCCATATGAGTAAAAAAAAAAGAAGTACGTAGATGGATTGAAACAGTCAAGGTGCGCGCAAAAAAAAAGTACGTAGATGATTGATTTGTATGTATCTATGTGTACACATACATGCACATATCAACCTTGAATGAGGGTTCCTTTCGACCACTAAAAAAAGAAAACAGAAAAAAAAAAAAATCTTGAATCAAGGTCGGTCTAATATCGATCATCCCGATACAAACGAAAGAAAACTTAATTCATGACATTTTTCATCTATCCTTATGCATTAGTTCACAAAAAAAAAAAGAAAAAAAAAAAAGAACCTGGTCGACCATATACTTCAACCACCAATTTTTTGCCCGTTCTGATTTTCATGCACTACCCAAAGAGAAAAACTCGAGGCTAATCAGTGGTGGTCGCCTTGGATCGTGGTCGGCCCCTCCCCCGACCACCTCGGATACAAGAATAATAGTAATAATCGAACCTTGATACTCTATTTATATACAGGGAGAATAACATTTTCTCGATCTCTTTCATGTACACACGGCTTCCCTTAAATTACTAAATAATGGCCATATCTTAGAATATTTACACATGGATCTATGTTAGTTCGCATTTACACATGAATTTAGCCACAAATCTTTTGACAATTTATCGTAGAATATTTACACATGGATTTATGTTAGTTCGCATTTACAAATGAATTTAACCATAAATCTTTTGACAATTTATCAATAATCATTTCAGCCAGTTATCCAAACAATAGGTTCTGGGATTAAATTGGCAGAACTTCAGAAGGTATAATTTAGGATTGTTTTGGGCAATTACCTCACCAACAAGTTACCGGTTTTGTTTCGGATTTTTTTTTTCAAAATAGGTTAAAAAAATTATCAAATTAGATTAATTTCTTTTATTTACTGATTTGGGTCTGGCGCGACAGGTAAATTGACGCACGAGTGGCACTTGGACTGCCGCACAAGCATTATGCGACACTATGACTGCGGCACAAGGCACTTACCCTTTTTTTAATTATTTTTCTTGTTTTCTTTTAACCATTTTTTTATTATTCAATTTGTTACAATCAGTCATTAACTTTGATAACATTCTCCTTCGCCACTTCAATTCAATGGAATTCACAACATTCGTCTCCAGTCCCACAATGGCAAAGCCGCCGTCGTCTTCCTCTATGCGTAATAACAGAGCGCGAACACATAAACCAAATGAAAGACGTAGTTCTCGGTGTTGGGGTCTGAGATGGTATCCTGGACTATGGACTCCCATCATCGAGTCATGCGCTGCGATGACGTGCCTCGACTCCAAGGAAAAGGAGCGGGAGAGCGAAGAGACGAGGCGGCGTCGAACGCCGGCTAGAGGTCGACGCCGCCTGGAGGTGGGACGGGAACTTGTGACGCAAATTAGGGTTCAAGGCAGGAGACAGGAAGGGCGGGGTTGGGAAGTCCTGGAAGCAGGTGTTGCTGGTCGCGCGGACAAGTCCGGGACATGGACAAGGTGGGCGAGCTCGCGGAGCTGGTTGAGGTAGCCTTGCGCCGGCAGGGGCACCATGATGACCATCATTGATCTTGAGACATCTTTCATTTTTGGGCCGTTCGGTAATTTTTGGACATGATTTTGGTCAAACATTTCCTTATGGTGTCTAATTTTTGAAAATGGTGTAGCTCGAGAAGCAAAATTTAAGGAATGGAATTACAAGAAGGAATTGTTCTGACCATTTCCATTATCTTTTCTCCTTTATATCTCTTGTAAATTGTTTATAGAGACGTGTCATTTATAAATAAATCACATCAAGTGGACGTCGGAGAGTCGGACGGTGAGGTGGAGCGGGATCTCACGGAAGGGGACGTCGCGGCGGTCGACGGCGGAGGAGATGTGGTCGGTGAGGAGCTCTTTGGCGAGGAAATCGGATTTCGAATGGACATAGTTATAACAAATTAAATAATAAAAAAATGATTAAAAGAAAACAAGAAAAACAAGTTAAAAAAAAAAAGAAGGCAAATGCCTTGTGCGGCACTTGAATTGCCGCACAAGTATTGTGCAGTACATCGATTGCTACGCGAGACCCAAATCAATAAACAAAAAAAAAATTAACCTAATTTTTTTTTAAGGCAAATGCCTTGTGCGGCAATCCAACTGGAGACCCAAATTAATAAAAAAAAATAACCTAATTTGATAAAAGTAAAATTGGCCTATTTTGGGGTAAAAAAAAAAAGAGAAACCTTTCGTTCCTGACCACCCATTAAACCAGCGTTCCTCTGCACGTCCACGTCTGCTTCGCCGCATGCCTCGCAACGTCGCGTGAACTTCTCTCGTGATTCTGAACAACTTTCCCTCTTTTCGCCCACGAAAATAACCCTGCCAAAACTAACCTTTTTTGTTGGTAAAAGATCACATGAACTTCCTCAATCGGTGCGAAATGTACGTAGCATCAGTTCTTACCTAGAACAATGTCGTAAAATTCGTGTTTTGCATATTGCATGTATAGAATCAGATCACAGTGCACGCTTTAACAGCCGTAGCAGCCGTACCCAGCCCACGTAGCAAAATTAGAATTCTGTCACCCGCTGTCATATAAATAGAGGCCGATCTCCTCCTCTGTCCAAAACGCGACCGACACATACCGACGACGATTGTTCAACATCCGTGTTTCCTCGCTCTCTCTACGCCTCTCGGCGTCCTCTCCTCATGGCGGGAACGAAAGACCCTCCCGCCGGCAAGCATGTGGCCGTGTTCGCCTTCCCGTTCGCTACCCATGCACCGGCGCTCCTCTGCCTCGTGCGCCGGATAGCTGCAGCGTTCCCCACCACGATGTTCACCTTCCTCAGCTCGGAGAAATCCAACCTCGCGTGGAGGGGGGACGGCGTCGTGCACCCGAACCTCGTGGCTTACGACGTGTGGGACGGCGCGCCCGAGGGGTACGTGCCGTCGGGGAGGAGCCCCGTGGAGCCGGTGGAGATCTTCCTGGGTGCGGTGCCGGGGAACTTCGAGAGCGTCCTCGGCGAGGCGGAAAGGGAGAGAGGGTGCAAGATTACGTGCCTGCTGACGGACGCGTTCTATTGGTTCGCCGTGGACATGGCTCGAGAGCGGAGCGTGCCCTGGGTTGCGGTCTGGACCGCCGGCCCCTCTGCACTCATCGCGCACATGGAGACAGACTCGATCCGACAAATATTTGGAACCTCAGGTAACAAAGGGACGGAACATTCTAATGCGAAACTCGCGGCTGTTTCCTTTGAGCTATTATTGAATCTAATAGATGGTAGCGAACCCATTTTAGTTGTGCCGTTACTCGTGATAACCTAAAGGAGATAGTCCAATAGGCCCCTGGAATAGAGCCGATCAGCTTGAGTCGAACTATAAATAATATTCGTAGAACTTGCTAAACTACATTCGTCGGTCATCCTAATTTGTTGATTGCACGAATCGAAGGCAAGACGCTTGACGCAATTCCGGGATTATCAGCGATGCGAATGACGGATGTGCCTAAAGAAATCCTCGACGCAGCCACGCCCTTCCCGACGATGCTCTATAGAATGGGTCAAGTGCTTCCTCAGGCGACTGCCATTGTTTCCAACTCCTTCGAGGACATAGACCCGATCGTCGAGAGGGAACTCCACTCGAAGCTGCGGAAGTTCCTCGCCGTCGGGCCGTTCATGTTGTCACCTCGACCGCAGCTCTCAGACGAGCACGGTTGCATCCCGTGGCTGGACAAGCAAGAGACGGCCTCGGTCGTGTACGTCTCCTTCGGGAGCATGATCAGACCTCCCCCGCACGAGATAACCGCCATCGTGAACGCTCTGGATAAGACCCACTTCCCGTTCCTTTGGTCCTTCAGGGGCGACGCGGAGGCGGAGCTCCCGCGGGAATTCCTCGAGAGGGCCGCGGGGACGAGGGGGAAGGTGGTGCCGTGGGCCCCGCAGCTTTATGTGCTGGGGCACAGGGCGGTGGGGGCGTTCGTCACGCACTGCGGGTGGAACTCAGTGCTGGAGAGCATGATTGGAGGCGTGCCGATGGTTGGAAGGCCATTCTTCGGGGACCAGAGCATGAACGTGAGGGCCGTGGAGGACGTGTGGCGGATCGGGGTGGCAGTGGAGGGGGGAGCGTTCACCGAGGAGGCAACGGCGGGCGCGCTCGAGCGAGTGTTGGCCGGTGAGGAAGGGAAGCGGATGAGGGAGAGAGCTGGGGCGTTGAAGGAGATGGCTTTGAAGGCCGTGGAGCAACAAGGGTGCTCCACGAGGAACTTCAAGGCCTTGGTCGAGATTGTCGCCGGAGAAAGCTAACATGAAATCTATGTTGGCGTTAACCTTCAGGGGTATCTTTGAGGTTTTAGGGACCGGCTCTAGGAATATTAATGCTGTTTATTGCAACCTTCCCTATCATCCATTCTCTTCTAATCATATTTAGTGCGCTCATTTTAATTTCGTAGTTTCCTGAATACTCCACTTGCCAATATAATTTTGTGAATGCCACTAATTAAATATGCGCGCATTAATTGGATTTCTTGGTCCTAACTAAGGAGAAGATAACCGGGGCCTAACTCACAAATTGAGTTCGAGGAGACAAGCATGTACGAGTTATTAACTGTGCCCGGAATTCGAAAATTCTTTATCCTAAATTCAATCCTAAAATTTTTAATTTTGCTAATTAAGTCCTAAATATTTTTCACATTTTATCAGTTAAATTTACTTGGCCAATTTAGCCGAAAATTGCCCACATGGACTCTAATCTTCCTATGTGGCATGGCCGCCGTAGATGTGAACAATTTTTACTAATACTTTCATTTTTTTTTTCGAATTCATGTATTAATTTTTACCTCTTTTTCTTTACATTTTTATTTTTTTCTTTTTCTCTTCGACAACCTCTGGCAGGGGCCACCCTCAGCTAGGGTGAGGGGCGCCTAGCCCAAGGCTATTGAGCAATGGTCACCCTTGCTTGGGCTAGCGAGGGCAACACGCACCAGATCGACGAAGGTTAACCTCGCCAACCTAGGGGCCAAGCGTTCTTCGACGAAGGCTGGTGGCCTCCACCAAGCATCGACGAGGCCCAATGATGGCTAGCGGAGGGAAAAATGAAAACATAAAAAAGGAACAAATTAATATTAAATTTAAAAAATATTAAGATATTATTAGAAATTGTCTACATTAGTGCGAGGCATGCCACATAGGATGACCAACATATGTGTTAGCAACTTTCAGCCAAAATAGGCCAAATGGATGCAGTTGAAAAAACGTAAAAATGTTTAGAATTGAATTAATAAAAATGCAATAAGTTCATGGCGTGTTGGACAATTTTCCCCAATTATGCCAATATTACGAATCATTGTCCCGAACGGAGATAAGTTATCAAATGCCGATGAAAATGAGATTATAGTACCTGCAAATTCAGGCTTTACGAATATCTTTTTTGTGGGATCAACCTGTCGATAATTAATTTACAATGTAGTCATTGGGTCACGCTCTTAACAACGTGCATTTAGCTACGTATTGCTCAAGTCATAAATTGTTGATGATTTTGATCAACTACTTCGCAAGTGTGAACATATAAGGATCTTGCATTAGTTAATGAAAATTGTGCGTATTCAAATCTAGCTAGTGCACTAACTACTACTACTGCTGATGCTACTTCTTCTTCTTCTTCTTCTTGAGAATATTGTACTAATAGCTTATCAAGTGCCATTGTTGTTGGATATATTCCAAGATTTGATTAACTGAGGCCCGAAGTCTGTTTATTTTTGTGTATTATTTTATATTTCACGGCGTTCACGTCAGCGCTGGCTGGCCAAAGTTGGCCAGATAGACTGAACCGGTACAAATACAAAAGGTTTAGAAATGAATTAGCACAAAAAAAGGTTTATAACTGAATTGGCGCAAACGTAAAAGGTTTATGAGTAAATTGGTAAAATTAAAATACTTAGTACATTGACAACACAATTGTTATTCACACGATTTACAAAGCGTGGCATCGAAATCGTTTCTCTATCCATTTTATGCCCTTGAGGAAAAATATGCTCATGCTAGACAAAAATCCTCTCTAATACTGGCTGCTATCGCAGATTGCTCCTGATCCATAGTCTTGAAACATTCCTTCGTTCTGGAAAGCGGAACTATTCGTCGAATCCCAGGAAATGGCCGATGCCAATTTCATGTCTAGCTCATTAGACCACCAGAGAATGTTGTCCTTAGAACCATTCATGTCCTTGAAATAATCGAACTCCGCGTTCGTGTTCGGATGATCCTCCTGAGGCACGAAATCGTTGGCTGCTTTGCGAGTCCCCATACCGTCCAGCTCAGCTGGGATGTGGGACGCAGCAGCGCCGTTGTATGCATTACCATATGACATTGCTTCAGCACCATCTACTTCTGGCATAAGGGCCGTGTCGATCAAATTCTTTGCGTAGTTGAAGGAACCCCCGGTGCTCAAGGAGTTCACCAGGTCTTCGATCTTGGCAACGTTGAACTTGAGAGAATCATGTTGGAGGGAGACATTATCAGGATTTGTGTAGGTGAGGTCACAGAGATCAGCCTTGCTGCGTTCGATGTCCTCAGCTTGTTGTTGAGACCCATTGGCCAGTGCAAGCTGTTGAATGAGACTGGGGCAATTACTGTTGTTAGGGTTTTGGTTCAACAGGCTCTGGATCATCTTCTCTCTCAGGGGGTGGATCTTGGGCCAGAGTGCAGGGTTGTTGTAGAAGCTGGAGAACAAGGGGTTTTGGAGGGTCTGAAGCTGCATGTGGAGTTGAAGCCTTTCAAGGGCAGAGTTGCTCAAAGCATGTGAGTTATATGGCGATGAAGAGTCGTCGTCATCTGGTGATGCGTTGTTCAGATCTCTTGTTGGGTTCAATTGAGATGAATGCGATGACAAGAAGCGGTTCATTACCGGGTTGTTGTTGATGTTGTGCTTTCGTCTTCCGAGCAGCTTCTTCTTCAGCCTGGTGTTCCAGTAGTTCTTGATGTCATTGTCTGTTCTTCCTGGCAATTGGGCTGCAATTATTGACCACCTGAAAGGCATAAAGTGGGATTGATTTGAGTGTGGGTCAATGCCTTCAGCTACTGGGCCTTGTTGATCCATTGGAAAAGGTGATCTTGGTATTTCTTTAAGAATTTTCTTTCAACATAATTTGGTGGCTTGAGAGAGACAGAGAGAGAGAGAGAGAGTTCACCTGCTGCCAATGCTGATGTAGAGGCTGCAGATGATGTTGTCCTCTTCCTCAGTGAAGCCACCATGCTTGATGTTGGGTCTCAAGTAATTCAGCCACCTTAATCTGCAGCTCTTCCCACATCTCTTTAGCCCTGTTGACAGGATGAATATTGATCACCACTTAGGTAATTTTATCATTCCGATGGATTTTCATCTTTCCACACGAGTCCATCACTAACTTTTAAGGAGTTACAGAAACTCAGCCATGTCGAGGTCCGATGAAGCATGAAGCAGAGAAAAATGGACTAGAAAGAACATCGGTCATAACATTTGTCTGTCTTAAGAAACCAAACCTAGATCACATTGTTCCCTAATAGTTCAAGCTTCAAGAGTAATTGGCCCTGCGGTATATATCAACACGTTCTTTCAGAAGAGACCAATTCGAATGAGAGAGAGATTTGAGAATTTACCAACTTTCTGAGGAAGGGCAATCCAGTTTCCACCAGTTCCATACTTTTCAATGTAAGCCTTGAGCTTAGCATCCTCTTCAGGAGACCATGGTCCTTTCTTCACATTTGCCTTGTCACAACACGGAGCCCTTCCCATTTCTAATCGATGATCAGATTGTTTTCTTCCCTTCTTTTTTTTTTTTTTGGTGACTCCAGCTAACTTATATGCTGTTTTGCTGATGGAGAGAGACTGAAGACCTTGCTGAGATTGTTGGGGAAAAATTGGTGAAGGGAAGACCCGAATTTATAGGTAGAGAAAAGTTGCCTTTGATTTGATGCTCTTGGAGAGACAAAAGTCTTACTCTAATACCTCACTGCTCCATTTGACTCCTATGGTTTCCTCTCTCTCTCTCTCTCTCTCTCTCTCTCAATGTGATTGTGTTAACTTTTTGGATTAGTTCGGTCATCTAAAACTAAACTATTGCATGCAAGTTGACAACAGAAGAGCACAAATTTCTCCCTGCTAAATAATATTTTAATCACACTGCTTTATTAGGGAATTCTTAGATAAATATGATGCGAAGCTACAGAAACTTGATCCCAAGAAGACTCCACATCCTCTTGCTTTGTCGCCTGCATCTTTGAAATGTTCCATTATCAACTACGATTGAGAAGCTCGTTAGGACCCCCATAAAGATTTCTTGCAGAGTTGTAACATGGTTGGCCACTTTTTTCTTCTTAATTTAGTATTCTGAGCATGGAAATCAGGTTAAAGAAGAAGTATATCAGTGAAATCTGTAGTGAGGCATTTAAGTTGCTCTTATTCAGCCGAGAAATAATGTGGTTTTTTAAGTTTCGAGGAGACCCTTTTTTACTCTCCCTCACGTGCTGTCTGACAACTAGTTCAGTATTCATAGGACTAACCGGAGTATTTGGCTATTTTCTTTAGGGTTTCACGTTCTAACGAAAGCAGCCAGTGCAAATTCTTTGTAACAGAAAAGGTTACATTTTCTAACAATACATAGTCCCAACTTCATGAAAGGGAAGACGAGATAGAGAATGGGAAAGTCTTTGTCTTGATCTTCACATGTTACAGACATGGCACACTACACAAGCAAGATGAACACAATAATGTAATGCAGATTAGGGTTAGGAGGAACGAAGTGAACACCTTGATGAAAAACTTCAACAGCATTGATATATTTGTGTGAAACTATGAGTTGGACTTATTCAGATCTGGTGGGTTCCATCTTAAACTAACAAATCTGACGGTTAATTAATATCACTTTATTCTTGATGGACTGAACTTAAAAGAGAAAACATTCACATTTGCAAAACTATTTGCTCCATTTTAGCGGGTGGCCACGCAAGCTTGCTCATCAATCTCCTTTGGCTCTACCGCTACTCGCTTAATTAAGGGTTTAGGGGTTAGATTTTAGGGACAAATTTGCCATGTTTTGAAAACTTTGCTTGAACTACACCCTAGTAAAATGGTACAATAAGTCAATCTCTTCAGAGATAGACCTGCTAAATTAAATCTCTATTAAGATGCCCTACCTTACCCATCAACTAAAAGCTACTTCCCACATACTTCTTATGAGTTGTGAATGAGCCTCCTCTTCTCTGCAGAAGAAAAGGAAGGACTATAAAACCAGCTAAATCACATTTTTCTGTCACTAAGTAACTGCGAGAATTGCGTCTTCTTGCTGATCAGTAGCAATTCTCTCATATATTTAGACAGATCATCCCCAAGATGATCAAATGCGCGCCGATCGTCCCGTTCCAATAAAGCACACAGTTCATTGTTTAATGATACACCCTAGCTGTTAACAAGCCAACTTGTCAACGAAAGGTAGCGGAGGAACAACTGCAATACTTAACAAGACAGAAACAAAAGGATAGGCCTCCTAAATTCAAGCTTTTTCTTTTTCTTTCTCAAGAAGTATCACTCATTGACCTCGGTTTCCTAGATTATTGTTTTCTGCTATCGATATTTTCCTCTCGTAACGTGAAAGATGAGTTAGGGAACCGCACCCCACAGAGAAATCAACAAGAGGAAACGATCAAAATTCAAAAGAGCACTCGCTCCCTCAATATGATATTATATTATGGGTGCAATTAATAAATCAGATTGACTTGGATCTTTGGGACGAGGGAGAAGACATGCTTCTGTTTGTCGCCCTCTCGATTGGAATCTCTCTCTCTCTCTCACTGAATTTTGACATTGCATGATTTCATCATCATCAAAGACCAGAGAACTTAAAAATGGGTGGTCTCTTGAGTGAGAGCTGGTAAGGGTTGTCTTGATAAGAGGATAAGCTTGATTGGTTTCTTTGCTAAATTCAATAATCTTGTGGAATTATTGGCTCTCTCGCACACAAAGAGATCGACGAGGGTTGCTTTATCCCAAAGGATCTCTGTTCTACATGTAAGAACGAGGACAAAGAATACTTGGTATGACTTGTGTGTGTATATACATACATATATATATATATATATATCATATTTTGAATATTTATATATTATAAGGGACCAACATGAAGGCTCCATTATCCGGAGACACGTAAAACACCTTACAAGTCTCATGAACTTGGTAAATCCAAACCTTTGACCGTTCCAAGTGGCCTTGATCCGAAGCAATTTGTAGCAATACTTAGCCTATTTTAACGTGTCTTCAGTTTTCTGAGCATGAAATCTCCTAATATTCAAACTAATTGTGCTGACGTCGTTGTCGGAGTGGACTTTCATTTCACACAAAGATGACCCCTTCGTCTATATATTATCCTTACGTAGTTTTTGAAACTAGATTGTGTATGGTTGTCTATATTTCTAGTCAGCATAGGACTATATTAAATAGGAAACGAAATCAAGAATTTTGTTATATCATATCCACCACTTGATCAATCACAACACTAAAGTTAAAGATTTACATAACCTATCATGTCAAATGTTTGGTAGGAAATGCATATCGGTATAAATGAGGAACATGCCCTAATAGGCTGCCCATGAAAAATAGTATCCGTCGTTGTTATCATGATTCATAATAGGTATAACTTTTTTCTAATCAACAATGCTAATTAGCAAGATAATACTGTAGCCTTAGAATTGAAATAAAAAGAATATCACAAAGTCTAAACTAAACCAATCCATGATTGTTGCCAAAAATGCACAAATTGAAAGTACTGCCGACTCTTTCTCGTGATTCACTACTATTGAACCCAAAAATGAACAAACAGAGATGGCTATAATATCTCGCCATTACTATTGAAGAAATCCGACATGTACACACGGAGACAACCTCCCACAATTAATCAACGATTATTTTAAGATTATATCTTAAACATCAAAAGCGCTCATTGCAGCATTTCAGAGTCACAGAATCGACTATAAGAAATATGAACTGGTTTGAGCAACATCAATGAGATAGATTGGCCATAGAATGCCAAATCTAGTGCGTGTGTGTGAGAGAGAGAGAGAGTGTGAGAGAGAGAGAAAATGATCATTCAGCATTGTGATTTTGAAGTGTAGTGCTTTGATTATCTCGCCACTTTCGTGAAGTTTTCACGTGAAACGGCGAGTTATGAAGATTGAGGTCCGACTCTCTTGTTGCTTTCATGAAGTTTCAACATGAACTAGAGATGTACGGAGGATAAGGAGCTTTGACACTCTTGACACTTTCATGAGGCTTTGGTGTGAACGAAAGAGCTATGAAGGAGTCATAAACCTTCTACGTAAGCCAATGCTACAAAAGAGGAGAAGGAGAGGGGAGGAGATTCATGAAAATAACTTCTACACCGTAGATATATGAAATTATGTCCACACTTAGCCCGATTATATATTTGTCACATCTGGATTTATCTTATCGTGAGCAGAAATCAAACGCAAAATAGGATAAATTATTTCACTGTAGACCTTTCACCTCTAGCTCTCTCTTCATTCTACAAATATTAGGACAAGGTACATGTGGCTCATTGGTTTGGTTCATTGCGGCAAGTAATCTGAGCGTAAACCGAGTTAACATAGGAGAAAGCAAAAAAAAAAAAAATTTACACCGATATCAAGCAAGTTGAGGAAGCTACCTAGAAAACAACACAACTTTAGCACACAGTGATTTTCAAGGAGTTGGAAACCGTGTGGTGAAGTTTAAAGTGGCAGACATATCATTAGGACACATAAAATAATGAACCCGCGCCACCTGGCCAATCCCAGTCCAGTGAATGTCTAGATTTCGAGATAAGAATGGTGGAATCAACGAGGGAAAGGGAATAAAACAATAGTCTGGCCAACGTCACTAGGGTTGACAAACTTTCCCTACCAGTTGTAATATATTTCTCCAAATCGGTGATGAATGAGATAGTTATTGACCTGTTTGCCCTAAACAACACGTAGTTGGTACATATTATTCGTTTCAAGCCGCCTGTTACTGTCGCGAATGCACTTTTTGGGTAGAATAATGCACAGAAAACGCTACAAACGGACGCAGTTGCTGAGCTCCATTGAGTCTTACTGAACGATTTGTCAACCCTAGTTCCAGTTTTTTTATGTTCATGTCCATCTCTTTCCTTGCAACAAACCCATCGACTTGCGCATCCAAAGAGAATCGAACTTTTTCTGCTCAACGTTCAAATTAAAAGGCGCGCCTAACCCTCCGAATTTAGTTCTTAGAAAGAGCAAGGTTAGAGATGTGAAATGATGTATAATGAGTCTCGATGTGAAAGGAGGGACTCGCTCGGAAAATGGAGAAAATCAAATCACGCTAAATATGCGATGAAACATATGGAATGCGAGACAAAGTTGTTATTTACGGTTTCAACGAATAGAATCGACATGATTTCTAAATACGATTTCTCATGAGCTGGTGGAGAGTAGCAGGAGTCTAGGTCACCATTCTTCTCTATGACTAGTTAAATTATGAGGACAGAGGTGATATTGTCGTTCTTTTTCCCCAAAGTAGCTTCATATAAGCACATAACTTTTTCAGATGCCATCGAATCTTGACTACACTCCATGAGTAGGAACTCATTATCGGTCTTGAGAGGAGAATTATAAAAAAAAAATTATCATAAATCTATTGAACTTTTATCAATTCAGTCAAAAAAATTTTAGTTTTGCCAATTGAGTGTTAAATTTTTTCACGTTTTGTCAGTTGAGTTTATCCGATTAATTTTGGCTGAAAATCACTGACGTGGACGCTAGCCGGTATTCTCCAGGTCTATTTCTTGCTCCCCAGGGTTTTCATCACATACGTTGATCGCCATGCATGCAAACAGCTCATTCCCAATTGCCAAGTTTATTAATACTCGCAGTCCCGCCATTTCAGTGGTTCATACTCTCTGTGCGTAGATACAAACTGGCGCGAGCGGATGTGACTCGGCACGTTCGGACGTTGACTTCCATCAAGAAGGTCTCTCCACAGTGTGTTAGGTATACTTGTGCAGAGGAATTGATGGTGTCACCCAGGTTGACCTTAGGTTTTCTTGAGCAAATGCTAGAGAGAGTTGGTGCTGCCACTCCCAGGGATATTATTCCCCGACCCCCATTTTTCCCAATCATTTTAAGGTCGGAACTGTCAAAGCTCCGGGTCTCAGATCCATGGGGGCTTTCATGTGCTTTGCACAGGAGAGCAAAAGTCAACCAGGTGTTTGACAAAATGCTCCGTACTCTTCTTTGGATGGCGGTAGATATATGGAACCCACCATTTTCAACCAACCTGCAGTCTCCTTCTGAGCGCATGCTGTGCATCAGGTTTGAATCTGAAGAGGCACAAAGTCAAAATTCAATCGATCGGAACAATTCAGCAAAAGGATTTTAAACTGTGAAATAACTGTGATATGGGAATTTTTCCCAATGCAGCACCACTGTCAAATGTTAAAGTCTTGGATTAGACCCGCTTGAAGATTTGAAAATTCCGAAAGAAGTGAGCAAGGCTCCTGCAAGCATAACAGTTTAACAATACTGTCATTATATTTAATTCCACGATTTTCTAACTAACGATAGTTTTATGCAAAATTCACGGTGATGGTGTGTGGATCTACAATCAGAAATAAATGACGCTACCGTTATACTATCATTTAAGCTTTTTCTTTTCTTTTTTAAAATTTAATTCTGTGGTTTGGTTGCTGAAAAATTTCAGTTGATGGGACTTTTGAAGTGTCAAGGGTTAAATGAGCAAGAAAGCATAGTTGGCCAAAAAATGAAGTACAGGACAACAGGAGACAAGAAAGAGGCTGTCCTCCTATTATTATATGCGTCCTGCGACTCCTCCTGTTTTTATTTTGAGTATAAATTACTGCTAAAGAATCTTATTAATAGGAATATTTAGTTAAAAAAACAAAGGTAACAGATTATGTGTTTTGAACTCATGTCAATTCATACCATCCTCGAATGATCCAACACAACGTTTCTAAACGAGTCAATTCTTATTAGATGTTACCATCTCTCAGGTCATCAAATTTTGATAGACCACTCGAATTCGCTATCTATTCATTATTTGACAATTGATAACACTTTGATCGAATCCAATTAATTTTCCGATTAATGTGGATATAACAGATATGTAGCTAATTTTCTTGATTTGTTAATTAAAAAAATAAAAAAAATCACCAAATTGAACGTGAAATTAGCTACAAATTTGTGATAATTAGTCAAATTTACTGATCCAAAGGTATATCGTATTCTATATAATGTCTATTTGCTCTCCTTTTAACTATCAAGTATTGTTCTTCTATTACTTTGGAGTAAGATTGACCTATTAAAAGAGTTGGCTGATTTTCCACGAGAGTCTCTATTCTTGAATAATACCAGAAAATTACCCTTTGGACTTTTGTAATTATTCAATTCCCGTTGCCCATTACGACCGGAGTACAATTTGTAGTTTGTGCTATTATGCTAATGGGGTTTAAGATGTTATGCACATAGAAACATTAGGGAACTAAAATTAGGATTTTCCGTGAGATGAAAATTGAGAGAATTTGAATTTTACCACTTATAATTTTCTTTCTTTTCTTGAATTTCGGGGTGGAGATCCCAAAAGGAGCCAGCACTTCTCTTGCGAAGAGAAAGACTGAAACAGAGAAAAGTTACAAGCTGTTCATCGAACTGAAAATGAATAGGCTACTTTATTATTTTCCCCTTTTGGATCTCATCTTTCTGTCAATTTTTTTTTACGAAATTTATTTCAACTATGCACAACTTTTCGAGAGAAATTTCGTTGAATGAACAAAATTTCTCAAAATAGGAGGGACCATGTTATTAAAGCGTTTCTCCAATCATTTGTCATATTGCATTCAATTTGAGAAGTCAAATCTTCCCGACAATATAACCCTATCTGTCCGACAAATTTTTCACTTGTGAAGAGAAAGACTCAAACAGAGAAAAAAAACTACAATTCGCTCACCCAAATGGAAATGAATAGGCTACTTTTTTGCTTTCCTCTTTTGGTTAAGTAAAGAACAGGCGTAGATTTTTTTCGCCTTGTCCATCTTAGAATGATACTCCTCGAGAGATTAACTTGCAGCAAATTCATTGACAATTGGCAGATCATGCGGGTTTTGCATAACAGAAAGCTCAATCTTTCCATGAAGGAAAAGTTAATTGAAAGCAAATCAAGGAAATAGATGGAATGTTTCGACTCTACAGTGAAAAGAATGCTGCAAAATTCTCACCGACTTCAATTCTTATCGACAATTCCAGTCCACACTGACGGAGACAAACGCCAAGTCATGACAATTACATTAATTATTGCGAGGGCTCTTGCGCTACCGTGTCAATTGAGCAGATAAATGTGCCCCCTCAAACGGCAGTAATTTCAACTATCTCATGAGAATGTCAAACTAGCAAGTCTATACCAGCCCCGACAAAAAAAAAAAAAAAAATCACGTGCTTTGTACATATATCAGAACCAGTTTCATGTAGGAAATAGGTAACATGTGCTGCTGGCCGGGGGTATGGGATTAAATAAAAAGAATAAACAAGTGAAGACTGCATATAATCGCACTCCGTAGTAAAGTTCTAAATGCCATATTCACCGTCGAGTATCTACACGTTTTTATTCAGGACTCGGTTCTGCTTCATATTCTATATAGAATGTCTAATGTCGTGTTTCCAATAATCCACACAAGAGGCCCGACTAGCAATATCCTGTGACAAAAATAAGGAGGTCTTATCAAATGAGCTGACACATTCAATGTAGTTGAGTGAACGATTCAAGGAGATAGAGAGCGACTCACTTTTCATATTCAGCTGCTATTGCTGGCGTGCTTGGTCAACTTCAAAGTCTTTCTGAGCAGAACCCAGACGAAAGCACGTGTAGTTGCATTTTATAGGGAAATACCAATTTTAATCGGCATAACCATGATAACTTCAATGAAACTGATAATACAAGAAGAAATCCATTACCATCTGGTGGTACGGTAAAGGCAGTAGAAGACCATAGCTGAGATAACTATACTCCGGTGGCTTTTCAGCTCCAAATATGCAGACGGAATGTGAAGGCAAGAAGAGAACTGGCAAGTAAACGTAATTACTAATTATTTCACGTTAATTGCGGCAGCCATACTCCTCAGCTTCTGAGAGATATCTGTAAAAGAAGGCCTTTCTGATGGGTCTGAGGACCAACAACTCTCCATCAAGGATTTCCATTCAGGATCACACCATGCTGGAATTTGTGGACGTAAAGAGTTATTTACTATACCTCCTGCAAAACGTGGGAGGCATAATGGCTGAGAACATGAAGGAATGATATAAAGTTTCAATAAAACAGGAACAACTGATAAAGTGGAAGATCTGCTATAAATGAACACAATGTGTCATTTAATGAATCAGATGCTTCCTCATGTCCCACAAAACAGGAACTAAGTCATTTACACCGTAACACCCAGCTTTTGACATCTTGCATCAACCATTGACATTCTTGTTGCCAAACCTCGACTCTTACTAGAACGTGACAGAGATGACCACTGACAAGGCTAAGAACTGCAAAAAAGTCACTTCGCAGGGTCCAGATTCTGCTTGAATCCAGCAATTAGTAGCAACCTAGGCAAGGGCTGGTCAACAGTTATCAGCTTCACCTTATCAGCCCAATATCAGTGTTATATGTCGCTTCATCTTTAAAGCTTGCAGCACATGGATATTGTTCTAAAAATATTCAAATGCCAAATTTTCTGAAATGATATGCCATCAAGATGTAAGTCATAAAATTAGAGCAAGTTGAATGAAATGGCGCAATGTATCAAGGTTTTTGTGTGATCGCAAAATCCTTCTTAGGGTAAAAAGAAAATTTTATAGAACTGCAGTAAGGCCTACAACGCTATACGGAGCTGAGTATTGGTCAGCACAGAGGCAACATGAGCATAAAATAGAAGTAGCGGAAATAAGGATGTTAAGGTGAATATGTAGTCATACAAGGATGGATAAGATAAGAAATGAAGATATTCGACGAATAGTTAAAGCAGCTTCGAATAGCTTCGATGGCAAAAAAGGTGAAAGAACATAAATTGAGATGGTTAGGACGTTCTTCGTAGAACCCTAGATGATCCCGTAAGAACAAAAGTTTGTTATCGAGAGCTTAACATGAATAAAGGAAGAGGTCGGCTTAAACTTACTTAGGGGAAGTTATTAAAACAAGATTTAACAGAGTGGAAAATAGATTGATGTACGGTTGATCTTAGGAGGAAAGCTATTAACATTGTGGAGGGGTAGAATTCTCATGTTCCTGGCAGTCCTTGTTAATCCTTTTTCCCTCTATATATATATATATATATATATATATAATTTTTCCTCAATCGATTTTGCTTTTATTTCATTTATTTCTAGGTTCATTGACCGCCGACCCCAACTAGTTTGGGATAAAGGTGATGTTGATGTCGATGTCGATATGCCATCAGATAAGTGTTTTATGTATTTCAATGTCCACCATACATCTAGAGAGAACCCTCCATCTTGATCTTTATTGAGACACAAAGTCATGCAATTTTATTTGGAAATACTATTCGTCTATGTTCACTACTCTTATCTTCGTAATTTCAATTTTTCTGATCAAACCCTTCTCATACATAATCCCTCATCAAATCCCTTCAACATGATATCCAGCCAAATGCCGCGCAATCAAACCCTTCTACTCACACATAATGTCTAGTCAACTTCCCTTCGACATGATATCCAACCAAATGCAGCTGACGTGGCTGTCGGAGGACGCCGGAGTGTGACACAGATTAAATATTACCCACATGGATACCCAATGTAAGAAGTGTATAGTGGATGCATAACTCGTTTTTTAATGCTCCCACATTTCTCGGTCCATGTGTGTCACGCAGGCCTATCTAATCCACTCACACTCCGGCATCCTCTGCAGCTGCATTAGTTAGATTTAGCCAGCTTTGGTTTCGAAGAAATTTATTTAGACGTTTTGTCTAAGTATGAGGACTTGACTAGAAAATTGAGAGTAGTACTAAAAACAGATATGGAAAGTAGAATTTTCCATTTAATTTCACACGAACCAGATTCTCAAGTAGTAATAGGACTGCCACAACCAAATCCTCTAGCATTCATTCCAATGCTCTAGCACTTCAGTAGACTATGATCAAGCTATTTTGATAACATCACATGGTTCAAAAGGGATAGCTTAATATGCCATTCAACTCAAACACTGCCACAGAATCCATATAAGATAAATACCATCCTAAAAATCCTTCTCATTTAGAAATGAATGTCTAAAAGATAATAATTAGCTCATTTATATTGACAATTTTTCCATCCTGGAATTCAAGAAGAATGCTGTCTCAAAGAGACATGAACCCTGCTTTGGTTTTTAATATGATTAACAGCGAAGGTCCAGAAAAACAAGAACTACTTCATTATACATAGAATGAGAACAATTTGCCTGCTAAAACAAGCCCATATGAGCTGGTTTTCTGCCAATGGCATATAACTACTAGCACAACACATCTCCCCAAACAACAAATCCCCACAAAGAAATATATCTTGCTCGCTCTATTAAAAGCAATTTCTGTCTACCCAGCATCTTGGACTCTCGTTGTGGAGCTAATCATGCGCGTTAATAAACTAATTTGTATCCGAACAAACAATAATCACAGTTTAAATTTGCCTAAATCATGAAGTAAAGGAAAACCATTTCCATGAAAGTAACCTGTTTCGACATTACAGATGGGGTATAACAATTCAGAAACTAAACGAAGGATATCCTCCAAAAATCATCTTCCTGGTAGCACATTCGCTAGGAAAGTTCATATAACTTACCAATAATAGAGGCACAGTGCATGTCTGAATAAGGTTCTTCCCCAGTAAGCAATTCCCACATAACAATCCCAAAGGAGTAAACATCAATCTACAAGACAGGAATAACAATTCCTAAAATTAATCATGGAGAGAAAAAAAAGGTCAAATATTCTTCCAGCTTCAAAAATATCTCCATAAAAGAAATTACCTTCTCAGTTACCATATTACTTTTCCCACTGAGAAGCTCAGGTGCCATCCAGGGTAATGTGCCACGAACACCTCCTGATACCAACGTGTGTTGCTTCACCTTTGACAACCCCAAATCACCAATCTAGAGAACAATCGCACATGGAAGAAGTAGCCCAATGAAAGTTAAAATTCTCATTGGATTTTCAGGGGGAAAAAAATGATGTGATGTTCCCATAAAACACCAAAAAAATTGGACCATACTCTTACTAAAGAAGATGACAATCAGACTAATAGTTGTGACAACTTGGTACAAGTAGCATGGAGTTTTCAGGGAGTCATTATGAAAGTCTTCATACCTTGCAGACAGGCCTTTGAGGATCTCTCATGTTTACCAGAAGATTTTCACATTTCAAATCAAAATGTACAATGTTCTTTCCATGCAAATACTCCATCCCAAATGCTGCATCCATAGCTATGATGAGTCTTTTGCGACGATCAATAGTCCTGCAACATCATATACATGACGGTCAGATTTGCTATAGGAGCGGAAAATGAGGAAGGTACATTTTGATCTGAAATATCAGAATTCAAATTATTGCTAGTGAAAGCCTCAACCATCACTACAAGACTTACCTGTCTTTCTTCTGCAAAAATTGCTTCAGAGATCCATTGACCATAAACTCTGTCACAGTCGCCAAAGATCCGTCTGGACCGTCTCGTACTATACCGTAGAAGGAAACGACATTTGGGTGATGCAAGGAACTTAATATCAAGGCCTCCCTCCAAAAATCAGATATCTACAAGAGTGATTCACGATTTACCAATCTATGGCACAAGTTTCAACCTAAAAAAAAGTGAAGACTCTAGTTGTGGAACTTCTACTTTTCCTGCAAGTTCTTTCCCTATCCTCTCTTTCACACAAATTCTTCAATATGAGTGTGGAACTAACCTACTGAAGACCACTGATTTCGTGATAAATGAGACTTTGGCACCCCTAGAAAGGGAAGATTAGGCAACAGCAAAAGGCGAAGGGAGTCTTCTTCTAAGTTTCATCCTTTGGAGAGTAAACCACCCAATAGCTCACACAAATGTCTTTTGCTCACTTATTTTATATAAAACAGCTACTTAACAAGCTCAAAATAAAAGAATAAAGCCTCATCCTAGAGCATGAAAAAAGAGCACACGCCAAAAACAACTCCAAGTTTGGATAACCACAGATTTCGATTCACAGCTAAGTAATTCGTAATGTGCTCGGAACTCCAGCTTCATTAGCATTCACATTCTCTGCAACTTATAGTATAGGTGCCAATTTTCCTGATGGACGAATTTGGCACTATAAAACTGTAGTCTATAACTCATCAGAGTGCAATCCTCTTTTTTACGAAGGCAAGAATGATTATTGTTACTACCAAGCGTTCTCGTTCTGAAGGTCTTCCAGCAAAGCAGCTCGCTTTTATCCTTTTTATAGCCACATCAGAACCCTTCCATTTTCCATGGAACACTGCTCCATATGTTCCCGATCCTAGGACTCGGATTTCTTCCAGATCTTCGTTTCTGATTGTCTGATAAAATATGGAATCCATTAGTTCCTAGAAAGAAGACTATATGGCAACTAGCAATTGCAGTGACCTGACGCAATACTGATGACTCATGGCACTTGAAATGTATAAGAGGAGCAAAGGAAGACCTGCAATCCTCTGGCTATTGCTTCTTCCTCAGCCTTGGTTGCCTCTATTTTCAAATTAGCATCATTATCAGAATCCAACTCCGACTCTCCTTGGGTGTTCTACAGAGAACAGCAAAATCAGAAGATTGAAAAGACAAGGTCAAAGAGAACTCCAGAGAAGACTCTTTTAGTATGGAAAACCACTCACCACCAAATCAGATTCATTGTCAATTACTTCTTCTATAACTTTCTCCTCTGCAGGACCTTTGCTCTCTTTGTCTCCAGCATTTGTCTTCTCTCCTTCTAATGCTGCTCTCTTCATGGAATCAATCAACTCAGGTAGCACCCTCAAGTGGTTAACAGGCATCTCTGATTTCTCTTTAGGAGAAAAGTTATCTTTGTTAGCCAATCCAACAATACTCCCACCATTTTCCACTGGACTACTAATTACCTCCACAGGTTTTGAGCCTAAAACTTTCTCTGTTTCTTGACAAGAATCAGCCTGGCCCTGCTCATTACTGGTCTCCCTACCTTCTGCTGTAATATTACTCCTATCTTTCCCCATGACGTCGGTAACATGATTCCCATTTCTTGATTCGGGAATGCTGACTAAAGGAGGGACCCTCAGTGAATGGCCAGTTTCCTCGACACATGCACGCCTGTTCTCTGGGAGAGTGTTTAACTTCAATATCGAACCATGACCAGAAGAAAACTCAGGGACAGCACTCCCATCAAAAGCCAACGCATTTGGTGAGAATGGGGAAGAAATATTTTGATTGTCTATTGCCCTAACAAGCCTTGGACTTTCCTCTGGTGTACGGAGTAATACTGGGCTAACAGCACCATTTATTAGCGGAGGTGTAACGGAGGTTTCATAAGGAGGAGGACCATACACGGGATTCTGGACATTTCTCCACATTCCATGTGGAGGTACGTGTCCATGTGAGACTGTGTACATGCTGTCAGGAGCCACATTTCCATATCTAAGATAGTATTCTTCGGGAAGAGGAATGTGTAAGTGAGCAGCCACAGCCTGGTCATGATAAATTTCATTGCTCAATTCAGGTCCAGCACACTGATGAGCATACTGTTGTGGTGAGTGACGCCCGTCAGTTAGATTAGTGGGGCCGACATGAAAATTGGAGCTTGGACCATCTGCAAAAAAGTGATCATTCAACCTTCCAGCTCCGGAGATGTGTGCTCTTGCATCTTCTACCCGCGGACTCAACTGATTCTGCAAGATCCAACCATCCTTATAGGGAACATGTGGATCAATCTGCTCTTTCTGGTAAATTCCATGGTGTAAATTGTTGCAGGTGTTTAGCACGTGATTTTCCAAATTCGGCAGGCACTCAAGACATGAGTTACCGACAACCGGAAGACAGGTCCCCATGTTAGGTTGCTCTATATGTGAGTGATTTCTGGGCACGGACATCCGACAGTGCTCGCAGGTACTGCCTCCATCGAAAGCATTAGCACCATTTAATATGCTTCCCGGAAAACCAGCCTTGTCCCCTCCAGCAGCGTGCAACCACACTAAATTGTCAGGAACATGTCCTTGGTGGTCATAGGTTGGCTGATGGATAGCGTGAGGCCTTACATGCTCATCCGGAATTCTATCTATGCCTCTCTCTGGTAATTCTCCAAAGGACATAGAGAATCGTGCAGAAGAAGGAGAAGATGGAATGTCAGCTTTTGGGTCATGACGCCGTGGGGAATAGTAAACTGGACTCCACTGGGCATCCATTTCACCGTACCTCTGATTAACAGGTTGCTGATACTGCCCGGAACCCAAACGTGGAACTGTTAGTTGATGCAAGTTAAATGGTATCACAGGCACGTCACTGTTTCTCTGGCTGTGGATGCTTCCCTCCAAACTTATTGGATTAAAGAACTGTTCAGCTAAGTGAATATCATCTACAGGCCTCATCATAGCAGACTCAGACTGCTGTTGCCTCCAAAAATCTGATGGGTCGTTCATATTGTTCAAGGCATCAACATACCTTCTCTCGGTATCCCTCTCCACTCCGTCTATATATTGCGTCAAACCATCTTGCTCCGTGTTTGAGAAGAGAAAAATCCTGAGTCTACTCACCCCTTCACCAGAACCTAACTTATCATACTCTTCCATCATATTAGTCACATCATCGTCATTAACAACCGAGACAAGCGCATCGAGATCCTCATCAGGTTGCTGATATTTCAGAACCGCTGCAGCTTCATAGAGCTCTTTCATCTTGTTCATCAACTCCTCGTAAGTAATTTCTCTAGGCAAGCACACGATTCTGGTCTCCCCACCGACATACCGCAATTTTCCATCCTGCGGGCGGGGCATTATGCTGCCTCCAAAGCTGCACAAGAACTTAAAACGCAGAGCCTCGTCATTGGAGCTCGAGTGCGAGCCATGGTCCGAGGGTGGAGCAGCTGAGGGACTATCCATCACCGAGTAAACAGCCCGATGATTGCCACGCTGGCTGACGGTGTACTCAGACTGCGCAAGTGACTCGCTCAAGCACGCAATTCTTCTATTACACATGAGTAACGCCTCACACCATCAAGCCTGCTAGCTTCGGCACTCCTGATCCAACCAAGTAACGCATTGTCGAGTGCGCCACGGAGCATATGAACTAATACCACCAAAACAAAATCGCGAATCAAATGACCGTAACAGCAATCCAGAGCTATTGGCGAAAAAATCAATTAAAACTTGGAATTAGCCTCAGATCAGCTCAATTTTTTTTCCCCATCAAGGTCGAAATCGCAAATCAGCTCAAATTCGAACTCTCGAGGCGATATTACAAACAAAAGTAAAGAAATTCCAGCAAAGCTTAACCCAAGTACCTGAGCGAGCTCCGAATGCCTAACGGCGAACGACAAAAACCCCTCTCACAAAGCAACAGAAAACCAGCACCCGAGAGAATCTGCTCTGATTAGCCAATCAATACTCTCTTTCTCCCTCGATACCAAATCAAAATTTTCAGAGTAAAGAAAGCGGCAAAGGGGTGACGACTGATCTTGTGAAAGAGGGGCGAAAAAATCTAAAACAAAATGGAAGGTGATGATGAAGATGACGAAGAAGAAGAAGAAGATAGAGAGATGGACGAGCGCCACAGGGCACAGGCCGGCAAAAAAAAAAGAAAGGCTGAGGCTATGTTCTTTGAACTTTTTTTTTTTTTTGCGGGGCCGCAAGCTTCGATGCCAGCTCGCCAGGTAGCGGCACACGTGGCACTACCTGGTTTTTGCATTTCTCTCACATGAAGAGAGAGAGAGCATCTTCGATCTCCAACGAATATGCGCCGCTCCTGCACGCGCTCCTGCGTCCCACTCCCCGCGAGTGGCGTCAGCTCTCCGGCAAGCACGGCCACTGGAGCGCGGGCATCCGGCGGCGGCCAGTTGGCTCCGATCCGGGCGCTCCCTCTTTTGTCGGCTTTCTCGTGAGGTTCCCGAGGGGCCAGCCACGCGCTCGACCCTTTAGGCTATTCGCGTGTAGCATGTGGCTGCCGTTGCGTAGCGATTTTCCCCGATTTCCTCGAATCAATAAAGGTAAAATTGGCTTTTGTCCCTTTTGTTTCGCTGCGATTCTAATCAAGTTGCTGTATTTACAATTATTTTAATTAGTATTTATCCAAAAAAAATCAAATCTTTTTAATTGAAAAAAAAAGCCTAATCTAATCCCTTCGAGAAGTTTGATTAAACCCATCTGACTTGCTGTTTAGAGGATTGGAGAGCATGACATAGATTGTATATTGCTCATACAGACGTCTACCTGAATAGCTCGAACAAATAAGAGGATAATAAGATAAATAAAAAAAGCGACTTTAATTCAAAATGAATATTTGAGGAAAGAACATAATTCAGGAAATAAATTGAGAAAAAAAAAACCGGTAACAATATTAGACAATGAAGGAAATATTGATGGTTTTTGTTGTAATTAGTAGTTTAATGGCGCAATTATTATCTGTAACCGACGTGCATTTATGTTGGTGTAACGGACGTAACCGACGCGGTTTAATGTCAGTATAACGGACGTAACCGACGCAGTTTAATGTTGTGTAGCTAACGTTTTCTCGATCTATAAATAGACGAGTTCCGTAGTTCAGAATCATAACTTACAAATCACAATTCGAAATTCATTCTTCTAGTTCTCACCTAGCTGTTCTCCAATTGCGTCGGTTTGTGTCGGTTTCAAGAAGTGTTTGACAGAGTTTCAGTTTGGAATCATAAATTACAACTCATAATTCAAAGTTCATTCTTCTAGTTCTTTTATAGTTGTTCTCCAAGTGTGTCGGTTTCGAGAAGTGTTCGACAGAGTCTTGTTCGTATAGTGCTGATATAAACAGGTTTGAGAAGTTGTATATTGGGAGACATAGTTCATGAAGCTGATTAGTACCGTTGGCAAGAACTAATGGTATTAAGGAGATTCGATTAGCCGTATCTCATATCTTATCCTATTTTCGAGTTTACATTATTTTGTAATTTTATTTAGTTCGTAATCTTTTTATGTTAATATTGTAATTTGGCTTGATCAATATTGAATATTATTATCTCCATCTTGATTTTATTTTATTTTTTGTAGTCACAAACAATATTACGTATTTCTCTGAAATGCTAACCTGTGCGCTTCAAATTTCTAACAATCTGAAAGAAATTCGAAAAACTACCTAATAATGTCCAGAACGTTTTTGGAGACATTACTTTGGTCGATCTGATCGGTGTTAGTGGAGAGGTTTATACCTCGAGGCTTAGTGTTGTGGCAGCACATGCTATGAGCCTTCAGGCTAAGACCATCTTTCACGGTTTGGGTATACATCAACAGATTTTGACTTCATTGATGGTACCATTTTCGATTATACCGATTAAGAAATCGAAGAAAATCACTGGTATAGGCTTTAAGCTGAAGGCACAGTCTTAGAAATTTCATGGGACATGGTTTCTTTGCAATTAGTCTAACCATCAAGCTAAGGATTACAAGAAGTGCCTGAGCAAAGGCAAGGGCGGTGATGCAGCTAAGTAGCTGAATCTGACAAAGCAGGTAAGTAATTAAGGCCTTACTACTGAGGTGGTATCCAAGGTATCTCTGGTGTCAAATAATACATTGGACATGGACGCCAAAAATCACATTTGGGTGGATAGACAGTTGTTCTCGCATGTATGAAAAGTCTGATGAATGGAAGAATAGAACTCTAAAAGAGATGGCTAACGTTATACTCTTAAGTTCCAGTTTATTTCAAAACGTGTGAGGGGGAGGCAGTATTAACTGCAAACTATATTTTTAATCAAACATCCCACGAGATAACGGGTAAGACTTCATATAAGTTATATAATGGAAGGCTTTAGCGATGCCAAATGGATTTCTGATTCTGATGAATCGAAATCGACTAGCAGATATGTGTTACAGCAGTATCGTGAAAATCCTCAAAGAAAACTCTAATGGCACGCTCCATGATGAAATCATAATTCATTACTTTGGATAAAGCTACTAAAGAAGCAAAGTGACTTCGACATGTTTTAGAGGACGTTCCATTGTGGCCAAAACTTATGCCTACAATACGCATTATTTGTGACAATCAAGCAGCTATTGAACGGACACATATTATGATATATAATGGTAAGTCTAGACACATTCGTCGTAGAAATAATACCATAAGGCAATTGCTCTCGAGTGAAATAATTTCTTTAGACTTTGTAAAGTCAAAAGAAAACATCGCGGATCCACTGACAAAAGGTCTGTCGAGAGAGCAAGTAAACTGCGCATCGAGAAGAGTGGGGTTAAAAGCCTTAAACTAGTAAAGAGCTTTCGAGGTGAAAACCTAACCTACGCGATTGAAGATCCCGTGGACTAGTTCAATAGGACAACGCAAATTTTGAAAACTCTAAATTGAGCATTGTCTCCCATTTCTATGATGCAATAGTGATTTCCACAACGTTTTAAGGGTATGTTATGTATTTAATGATTCCTGTAGTTTGGATTTTAACATCCCAACAATGTATGGTAGGATAACTTTATCAGGAATGCACCTATATGCGTTGAGCTGGCCGACTCTATGAAAATCTTTAAAGACAATATTTTCTAAAACACTCGTGAATCCTGAGAGGTTCAGGGCCAAAAGAATGAGCGCAACAGAGAACCAATCTTGATTCGGAAACACTCTGCGTAAGGTATATTGTTTGGGCTCGCACCAACAACTGGCGATTTAAGACCAAGTTCACTGACTAGTTAAGTATGTCCGATAGGCTTTCACTAAAGGAAGTTCAAAGCAAAAACTACCTATCTTGATGCAATGTATTTTCACAGGCACACTTGGAACTCTTCAAGTCATAGTTTTATTGAGCTATTATTTGGGGGATTGCTGTAATTAGTAGTTTAATGCCTCAATTATTATCAGTGTAATCGACGCGTATTTATGTCGGTGTAATGTACGTAACTGACGCAGTTTAATGTTACGTAATGGATGTTTTCTCAGTCTATGGTTCCCATAGTTCATAATCATAACTTACAACTTACAACTCACAACTCGAAGTTCATTCTTCTAGTTCTCTCCTCGTCGTCCTCCAAGTGTGTCAGTTTTGAGAATTGTTTGACAGAGTCCTGTTTGTATAGTGCCGATACAAACAGGTTCACGATATTGTATCTTGGGAAGCATAGTTCATGAAACTGTTTAACACCATTGGGAGGGACTAATTGCCTTAAGGAGATTTGGTTAGCCGTACCTCACCTTATTACCTATTTTTCGAATTCGCATTATTTAGCAATTTTATTTGTTTTGTAATCTTTGTATGTTAATATTGTAATTTAGCTTGATCGGTATTGAATATTATTATCTCCACCTTCATTTTATTATTTTTTCTGATAATCACAAACAGTATCATGCATTTACCTCGATACACTAACGCTGTGCGCTTCAGATTTCCAACAGTTTTTCCTCCAAAATTGAAAAATGGCTCATTTTAATTTCTCGAATGTATGTTTTGGAAAAAAATGATTTCACGCGAAAGTAAAGTTTGTTTACTTGTAGAGAATGACATCCATGACCAAGAATGTCTCCCATTTTTCACGTAATGGACCGCCTCTAAATCTGTAAATTTATCTTCAAATAAAGAGTATCACTTAAAAATAATATATTTATATATTTTTTAAAATTCACAAGTGATATTATTGTGAATTAATGAGTTCAAAGAACTGTAAATAGCTCACTCTAAAATTAAATAAAAAATTAAACTGGAGCTAGGACAAGAACCAACGAAATAAAATGGGGAGCTGAAACAAGATCGGTCCATTTTATCCATTCAGATTTTTCAAGGTCCAACCATAATTAACCACTAATAAAATTTGCAAGAGGAGAGGGAAAAAAATAATAATAATAAGCCAACGACTGGCAAAAGAAGCACCGGTTTTGACACTACGCCAGCTCCTTCGCCAATCGCCACCACCCCAATCCGCATCGCTTCGTCTCCGTCGATATGGCGACCGACGCCGCGACTCGTCGGTCCGTCTTCCTCGGCGTCGACGTTGGCACCGGCAGCGCCCGTGCCGGTCCGTTCCTGAGCTTATCTTTATATTAGCAAAGCGCATCGTTACCTGATTATCAATCTCGGAGAGCTTTTAGCCTCTGCATTTGATGATTATTATTTGTTTCTCGGTCTCATTTTTTGAATTTTTACTGTTGCATTGATTTTCCCAACGTGGAAAGTTGGCTTCCAGTTCGGAGTAGGCAGGTGTTCGGCTCCAAATTCTTGTTCAATCTTCATAGAACTTCCAGGATCGATCGAGCTTAATCTCTAATTTGGCTTTATACAGATGAATTGTATTGAGCCGTTTCAATTGCTTCCCTACGAAGCCGAAATTGCTTGTATCTGATAAGCCAAGTCTTCATTCGCTCAAGTTGTTGAGTATTCTATTCTAATCCAGTAGTTTTTTTATTTGTTTTCAGCTCATCACACGCTTCAAAAATTCATTTTCGTGTCGTAGTTCTTACAATGTTATCATTAGAAACTGATAGTAGAAGTCTCGACGATTGCGCTCAAGATGTCCTTCGTGCATGGTGTGGCGGTTTCAAATTGAGAAACTATCCTAAGAGCTTTGAATGTGCAAGTGTATCTATGTTTTGCTAAAACATACAGAAGATTTGAATCTTCCATGTGCCAAAGAAAGTATACTTTTTGGGGTATTAGAAAGAATTGTTTAATTGTTAATGTGTTGTACAGGTCTTTTTGATGAGGAAGGAAAGCTACTAGGGTCTGCAAGCAGTCCAATACAAATATGGAAAGAGGGTGATTGTGTGGAGGTAATTAAGTGTCTGAAATTTGCCTTATCAATGGCTTGTTTATTGGCTAGTCATGGCTATGGAACTTGGCTCTGCAACATAACTGGTTTAGCCTATCTTCATGTTCCTAGGAAGCTATTGAGCCATGTAATGAAAAATTTAAAGAGAAAGGGAAAAAAAACTTTGTGTTTTTCAACTGAAATTAGTAACTGTTGAAACTTCTACTTGTTACCAGCAATCTTCAACGGATATCTGGCATGCAATTTGTGCAGCTGTAAAAGCGGCATGCTCCCTTGCAAATATATCTGGTGAAGATGTCAGCGGAATTGGGTTCGCTGCTACTTGTTCTCTTGGTTTGTCTTTGCTAATTGACTGCTCTCTAGCGTCCTCTATTTGAAGATATGCTATCATTGGTGAATGGAATATACGGTTTTTCTGATGGGATAGGATAATTATTTGCAGTTGCAGTGGATGCTGATGGTTCACCAGTAACAGTTTCTTGGAGTGGCGATTCAAGAAGAAATATTATTGTCTGGATGGATCACAGAGCTATAAAGCAAACTGAAAAGATCAATTCTAGTAACTCTCCTGTACTTCAATATTGCGGTGGAGCTGTTTTCCCAGAAATGCAACCACCTAAGGTACTTTTCCTAGAAAGACTATGATGTTATGACTTTTAGAGACTACTATCAGATTTGGTTACTCTCTGTTCGAATATATTCTTGATGCTCTGCAGTATAGGCAGTCACGATGCTTGTGCCTCAGTCCATATTGGAAATAGTTCTTTAAGACTTCTCTCAGAGCTTGAAAAACATCACTGGCAATTAGCTTTTTTCCCCAACAGAAAAAAAAAGAATCTTTGTTTATTTGAGCCAAAAATTTCATGTTTGAGTGTTTGTTCTTGCTGTCGGGGACTAATCGGAATTTTCTTGTATTTTTTTTATGGCTTCTTTATGCTTCTTATATTGCACAATGATGAGTTGTAGCTATTGGAAGTTTTTAAATATCCTAGTTGAGCATTGTTGATCAAAAGGGGAACAAGTGGGAGTTGCCCTTATGCAATTGAAAAGATCATTCGAGGAGCATTTTAGTTGTGATGGCATGCTCTCCACTGCTGTTGAAACTCTCTCTTCTATCCCCTGTTGGGTTTTTGATTTAGCTAATGCGAGATCTTTCTACAAAGAAAAAAAGAATGAAAACATTAACTTGTTTTCATAAATATAGAACACTTGCCTAATGTTTTCCCATATATTCATCAAGTACATAAGCTGATAGATTACTATTTCACGTAAGGAGCTCTTTTGAATCCATATTTCTATTGGTTTCCTGCAATATGATGTCCCATTTAGTTGCATCTCTCATGGATTTCATCTTGGTTAAATTGCGCTTTGAATGCATCCTTCTTTAACCTTGCAATCTTTTTTCCCTAGCTTCTGTGGGTGAAAGAAAATTTGCGAGAGTCCTGGTCACTGGTGTTTAGGTGGATGGACTTGAGTGACTGGTTGTCATACAGGTACTTGGATAGGCTAATTTCCTAGTATTTCCATATTCAGCAAATTTTTATGCATTGTTTACCTGCCAGAGCAACTGGAGATGATACTCGGAGTTTGTGCACTACAGTATGCAAATGGACTTATCTTGGTCATGCGCATATGCAGCTGAGTGAAAAAG
The DNA here is from genome assembly GCA_028455895.1 of Rhodomyrtus tomentosa. NCBI lineage: Eukaryota > Viridiplantae > Streptophyta > Magnoliopsida > Myrtales > Myrtaceae > Rhodomyrtus > Rhodomyrtus tomentosa. The sequence continues at coordinate 44,462,795 of JAPCWY010000004.1, forward strand.
ATTCTCGGGATATGGAAGCCTGTGGATGGGATGACGACTTTTGGGAGGAGATTGGCCTGGCCGATCTTGTGGATGGTCATCATGCCAAGATTGGTCAGTAATTTTTGTTTCTGTCTGCAGTTTTTTTTTTTTTATGAACTGGAGTAGAATTCCAAATATTTCTGGTGTTCTACGAAATGCATTGGTTCCATGTTGAAGGTTGATAGATCAAAGGGATTCTTGTTATATCACAGTTAGAGTTTTACCATTTTGCTTGGAATCTCACTTGAGCCTATTATATTTTTTTTAATGGACTTAGGCTATTTTTAGTTTGTCGTCTTCGTCTTCTTTTCATTAAAATCTAAATGTTCTTATCCTTTATCATATATCATCTCCACCGTTCTCCTTCTCTCCAAATTTGAAACAAACTCCGTGGGCATGTCCCAGAGATATTTCGTTTGCTTGTTATTATGAAATCGAACTAGATGTTGCTCTAGGAGCTGTTTTCTGGTGGTTTGATACAACAATTAAAAAGTGATGAAAGAAAGGCAATGATGAATAGATTGTTTATAGATATAATTGGATAAGGCACAACCCATGCCGCTTGTGTGGGTTCTTTTTTTATGTGAAAGGGGTCACTCAAATTAGAGATATAAGCCAAAATTTATTCTGTGCTGTAGAATGGTAGTGCTCACATTTATTCTGGGTGGAAGACAATGTTAGGTTTCTCCGCTGGAATTATGCTATGTCCTACTTGGTTTTTTAAATAGTATTGTTTTGCTTGATCGCCCTTTGGGGACGTATATGTCTCACAAATACTTTTGAACACTGCTGTAGGAGTTCACTTATGCTAGCATTTAGTTTTTTCACTGTAAGTAGTAATGCAAGATCGTTTCATGTCCACAGGAAGAAGTGTAGCTTTCCCTGGACATCCTCTGGGAACTGGTCTAACTCCAGTTGCTGCAAAGGCAAGAAATTTTGTACTTATATTGATTCAAAGTGGTGCTCATTCGAGGTCCATTAACAAAGAAAACATATTTATCAAAAAATAAGATGAGGGGCCATTCTACTTTCAAGTGAAATTTTGAAGCCATTTTCATCGGCAATAGTTATCTTGTTCTCTTATTATCTTTCTAACCACTGTGCTTTATGTCTAGGAACTAGGCCTCATAGCTGGAACTCCTGTAGGAACTTCATTGATTGATGCTCATGCTGGTGGTGTTGGGGTTATAGAAAGTGTTCCTGAGTCGGACATTGAAAATAAAGGTGATTATGTGATGTTTGTGTAGTTTGCTTTGCTTTTCCTGTAGCTTTTAGCTGAAGTCAATGGTCTTACCTTTGACGCAACAAATTCAGAAAATGTTGAGGAGGCCATATGCCATCGGATGGTGCTTGTTTGTGGTACTTCCACTTGTCATATGGCTGTAGCTCAGAGCAAGCTGTTCATTCCAGGAGTCTGGGGACCATTTTGGTCAGGTATACTTTTATGTTTTCCGGTCATTTCCCAACTGTCAGCTTTCTCTGGCACACTTGGAGCGTAAGGAATCTTTTGACCGTTGTAGTTGCTGAGGCTTGTTGACCCCGCAGTTTGTGGACCTTTGATATGTCTATGTGGCAAGTCGCATCCAGCTCTAATAGTTGATTTGTTGTCCCAATCTTCTTAACCTTGTCAATTGATTTCTTCTTTTTGACCTTCTTTATCTTTCTGTCGTTTCTCTTTGCAAGTTCAAAATGTAGATGCCTAAACCTGCTGTCCTTTGCTTTAGACTTTTATTAGCCGCATGCCAGGAGATTTGACCTTTCTTTTGACGCTGATTGATCTTATTCACTTCCTATTATAGCAGTGTTCATTTAATCCACTAGTAGTTAGATGTGAAAAAGGCCATTCCTTAGACTGCTTCTATTGCTCCAAGTTTTAGGAAAGGAATTCTTACTGGGAGGATCCCTTTATGTCTTGATTTTTCCAGCAATGGTGCCAGAATATTGGCTCACAGAGGGTGGGCAAAGTGCTACTGGGGCATTGTTAGATCACGTGATTGAAAATCATGTAGCTTCTCCACTGCTTGCAAATCGCGCTGCTTCACAAAGTAAGATATCAATTGTCCAACTAAGCCAACATTTTTGGTATAGGAAATGTGTCCTATTTCTGCTGTAATTATGCAGTTTTTTCCCGTCTCTTACTTTTTGTTGGTTATATTTCCAGGTGTATCAGTATTTGAGCTACTGAACAAAATATTGGAGTCTCTTAAGCATGAACTCAAGACTCCTTTTCTCGCTGCTTTGACTGAAAATATTCATGTCCTTCCAGACTATCATGGAAACAGGTACTAAGGTTGTTCAGTGCAGTTTGATACTCTGCGTGTAGTGTGTCAGTGCTATTGGAATTTGGAAATACATTATCTTAAAATTTGATGGTTCAGATCACCCCTTGCGGATCCACAAGCAAAAGGAGTGATTTGTGGATTAACCCTTGATTCAAGTGAGAAGCAATTGGCTCTTCTATACTTAGCTACTGTCCAAAGTCTTGCATATGGTACTCGCCATATAGTGGAGCATTGCAATGCCCATGGCCATACAGTGAGTATCTATGATTCTTTATGCTTCATTGGAGTAGGATAACTAGAAGGTTAGATATTTGCTACTCCTTTTGCAGATTGATACAGTGCTGGCATGTGGGGGCCTGGCTAAGAATCCGTTGTTCCTTCAAGAACATGCAGACATCATAGGTACATCTCTCCTTTTATAACCTATGTCCGGAAAGAGGAATATGAAGGGAAAAAAGTGAAGGGCAAGAAAATAACCTTATCTTCGTTGAGAAACCTAGTGAAAGTGAAAGAAAAGGCTTGGATAGAAAAAAATTAATGCCTTCGGCCTTTCCGTTCTTTTTGAAAGTGGAGAGGAAAAGGCAACTCAACATCGCACCTCTTGCCTTTTTTCAATTCGAAATGTTAGTATTGGTATTTTGATGATTTTTGTCTTGCAACTTTCTTCTCATTTTCATTCCACCTCTATTGAGCTCTTATCCAAACTGAATTAAAAAATTATGACTTCAATTCTCATTCCTTCCCTTTTCACTGATTTGACTTTCTTTTTGTCCTCACTCTTTCCCAAACGCAGTGTAAGTGTCATCTGTTGGAGGATAGGTCTTCCTGCCCTTCCAATTTTGCTGTTGAGTTCCTCTCTTTAGCATCTGTCTGGGTTATTATTTCAATTGTCAGATCTGCCTGACATCAACTTATCATGTTCGAACGTGATTAATCTGTCCTTACACTCTACCCTAATTTATATGATCAACTGCTGTGGGAGGCTTATGTAAACAGTGTAATTTCTGACTTCTTGTTCTTTTGTGCCTGCTTGACCTAGCAATATTTAGAATAACTAGAAGAGGTAAGTGAGATTCATCTATCTCTGACAGAGACAATGAGAGAACCTTATTTATTACTCGCTTCGTTTTTGCACTTTTCTTAGGGTGTAGACTGAAGATTGAGATCGGTTTTTTTCAGATCAATTTTCCACCCATTTGCACCATGAAACTTTCTGTCTGGTGCTTTAAAGTTTCGTGCTGCACCGACACTATTTGACTAAGTTATTCTCTGTACTTGACTGGTGCAGGTTGCCCAATTATTCTTCCAAGAGAAAGTGAGTCTGTGCTATTAGGTGCTGCAATCCTTGGGGCAGTCGCAGCAAAGAAATATTCTAGTCTTAGAGAGGCCATGAAAGCCCTCAATGCCGCTGGGCTGGTAAGCACGACATGCCATTTTCACTTTACCTGTTTGTTCATGAATTATTATACTCCTTTGAGATTGATAAAGGAACCGGGCAAAGTTGAACAGCTTGGTAGAATGATTTCCGGTTTGGTATTGGTGGGAAAACTCTGCCCTTTCATGTCGGTATATGCAAGACCTGTCTACTGAGGGAGAAATGATGGTTCCCATGTTTTAAGTCATGAAAAAGAGAGAGAGAGAGAGGAGACAAAACTTGAGCATGAATGGGTGGCATTTGGGTTGCTTCAACTGCAAGCTTATGAACATGGTCATTCCAATTCAAACTTAGTGATTTGAACAATGAGACATGCTCTTTGAGAACTTAAAAAAAGGAGACTAACTGCATAAAGAGTTTGACAGAGATATATCTTGAATTAGGACCTGACATGCTTTGGTTTTCTGAGGAAAATCCCATTATCCCTCAAGTATTGGGTCTAAATCTGTCTATTTAATCCGTTTCAGGTCATACATCCATCTAATGATCCGAGGATAAAGAAGTACCATGATGCCAAGTACCGTATATTCCGTGATCTTTATGAGCAGCAGCTGGCTCAGCGTTCAATCATGGCTGATGCTTTGGCATAGATGCTTTGGTGCGGATTTTGAAATTAAGAGCTCTTTTTTATCGGGAGTTCTCTTGGCACCAAGCATGATGCAACGATAGTTTTTTCCCTCTTCCTTTTACTTCTCTCTCTAGTTGTCGCAATGTATATGCAGTAAATATACATTTCAAATGCCCCCCTTGTGGAATAAATCTCTTACTTTGCATATTAGAAGGAAATAATTGCGTAGAAAAAAATTGGATGAAAGGCTTCTTTTATGAGCAGTCTTTGCCATTGGAATGGAGGAGAGACGATGGCAATTTTTCTGCTTAGAAAATGAGGTTGATGAATCAGTTTAGAGAAAACAGAGTTGTCTTTGATCGAATATCATTGTGGAACTTCTGGAGCTTCATCTGCTGACAGCCTGACAGGTTCATGCTGTAGAAGCAAGATCCATGCGCATTTCTTCATTTTCAAGTAAGGTTACTGCATTAACCTCGTTTCTCTGAAAAAGACAGGTTCGGGTTTAGGTGTATCAACGGTTTTGGCTTTCCCGCACGCCCTTGGTAGGACTAGAGTAACAGGCTTGCCTGAATAGTTGATGCTTCGTCGACACCTTAAACCAAGCATTCTAGCAGTGAACAAGGTAAGTACAACTAAGGTTTAGCAAATTGGACCGATTAGACCGGGACCGGTGATTCAATTTTCGATTCTAAAGGTAGCGATCCGGTTCGCGGTTCTTAAAATTGAAATCGGTTCCCGTTTCTTAAAGGCATAAAAACGGACCATACCGGATTGTTATTTTAAAGTCACCCTCTATAGATTTACGTTTTCCTACACCAATCAGACGGTTCTCTGCCGCAACTGATTCTCTGAGAAAACCCGAATCCCTGCCTTCCCTACATTAATTTACACTGATTAGAGCTTGGAAATAGGAGAAGCCATGTGCTCACATCTGAGCTCAACGCGTGGCACTTTCCTTCCAAAACTCCCAGCTCAAGCAAAAGCAAAGCAACAATAGCAGGGAAACAACTAAGGTCATTTTATCAACTCCTCCTGCCACTTCTCTGCATCCGAGAAGACCATGATATCAAAACCAATACCAGGAGCTTCACCTTGCACAAGAAAAGAGAGTCAAATAGACCCTTTTGACTATCAGGCATTTCTTCAAACACTTATCACAAATTTGTCATGTTATTGGTTACTTGAAACCACCGGAACTGATCCTTAGTTACTGAAAATGGGAATCGGGACCGTCAGTCTAGAGCTCGATTCTGAATGGAAATCGGATCGGGAGCCGATCACCTAAGTATAACTGCGTCGTAACATTTCTCTTTTTGAGCAAATATAAGGTTACCAAATGAAATTGGTGACTAAACACACTGAAATTGGTAATGTGCTAATCTTTAAGGACAGCATTTCTAATTCAAGGTTTGTAAGTCCCAAGTGTGGATTTTTCTTGTTAATTTTCACTGGAGTGTCCACGCACCAAATTTTATAGTAGGCAAGAGGTAACCCAACGCGCACTTCTTTAACTGAATATGTATGACTCTTACGACGAGATCATTGTTCGCAGTCCAGGCATGGAGGACATATTCCGATCGTTAGACCGGCCATATAGCATTCTTATGTCGGAATGCATAAACAGATTCGGGACCAGAAAATCAAGCGCTAGTCATTAGAGAGAGGGAAATATCATCCAAATTTGGGGAAAATTTCGATTAACGGTCTCAAGTGCACTGATTTTTTCAAATAAATACATGAATTGGATTATATTTTAAATAAGGGTTTGAATTGGATTTTTTTGTTTGAAAAAAATTCTGTCCGAGTCCGAAGGGTATTTCCGTTTTTTACTCTTTCTTGCAATTTTGTACTTTTTATGCTTTTCTTTTCTTTCTTTTCTTTTTCTTTTACCCCTCCCCTGTCCCCTTCCCAGCCACGTTTCACCATTGACGAAACTCCTCTCTTCCTCCTCCACGATGCAACCGCCGCCACTCCAATTCCATTGAAATGCCCCCCTTCCCGCCGCGTCAGCAATCTCCTCACTCCGCCATGGAAAGAGAGCTCAAAGACCTCTCACCCACTGGCCCACCTCCGCCCGCGTCCCTGCCGACAAGGACACGACCGTCCCCTTCCTCAAGCCGGAGCTGGAAGCCGAGGTCGAGGCCTCCGCGATCACGCCAGAGAACCTGGCCTAGCTTGAGTAGCAGTTCGCCGCGTATGTCCGCCGCAATGCCTACCCACCATGGGCCGCGACGGGCGCCCGCTGGGGGAGAAGCTGCTCCTCAGCTTTGCGATGCCCTCATTCGTGCCCGTGTGCGTGTTCGCAACACTGGCGATACTAGTAGTGGATTACCTTGTCTGCAGGGCCAAAAACAGAATATAATCGAGCTCAGGACAGGATTTTAGTGAGTTTCGATTGAAAAAAAACTCCTTGTAGTAGCACAGATTCGAAGAACGAAGCTCACCTATTTCGGGACTTATCCAAGGTCGAGACGAAGCTGATGGAGGCGATGGCGTCGATTTGCGTTGCTTGCATCGGCAGGGAAGTGAGCTTGAAGCTCTCGGCCGTGTTCGACGATGGCGGACGAGCAGAGCTGCAGAGAGGGTTTACTCCTCCCTCTCTCAAAAAATTCCCCTTCAAAGGTTCTGGATTCCCCCTCCCAATAGAATGGACATTCCTTTTTCTTCAAAACGCGGATCCGGAAGGGAGGGGGCACGTTGCATTGAAATCGGAGTTGCGCAGACGTTAATGGTGGCCGTGGCCGGGGATGGGATGGGTAAAAGAAAAAGAAAGAAGAAAGGAAAAAATAAAAAGATAAAAAAGATAAAATTGCAAGAAAGTGCAAAAGACGGAAATATAAGGCCCTTTTTTGAAATAAAAAATTCATCGCGAGCCCTTATTTGAGGAAAATCATAACACTTGAGGTACTTAATCGAAATTTTCCCTCCAAAATTGCATTAACTCTACACGAGCAAGAGCCAAAGATTTTGCGTTTCAGTCCAAGTTTTGTGTTTGGACTTTTGATTGGGCCTCAATTGGTGGTTGAGTTTGGCAATTAGGCCAACCCAAATAGAATTCGGTGCGGCCCATCTCGACTTGGTCCCCCTTTCAAATTTCCCACCGCCAGTTGTATCCTCACCACCTAACTTGCCCAACTCCTCTCTCCCTCTCTCTGTTTGTCTCTCTCACTCAGCCAGCGGCCACCATGAGTCCTACACTCTCCTCTCTCCTCCGGCACCACCGCCACCACGGTCTTCTCCGCCACCAACTCCCTCTCCTTCTCTTCCTCCGCCATCACCGGACCTCGTCCTCCTCCCCTCCCCTCCGGATCCCTCTCTCCCACCCCACCTTCCTCATCTGGTCCTCCAACACCTCCCTCGGCAAAACTGTAGTCTCCACCGGCCTCGCGTTCGTCTCTCTCTTCTCTCCCGCCCCAGCGCCTTCCAAGTTCCTCTACCTGAAGCCTGTGCAGACCGGCTTCCCCTCCGATTCCGACTCCCTCTTCCTCTTCAACAAGCTCGCCTCCCTCTCTCTCCTCCACAAGCCCCGCTTCCCCGTTCTCGCCTCGCACCGCGTGCTCAAGGCCTCCGCCTCCGCCGCGCTCTCCTTCTCCGAGGCGCCTCGACATGGGGGTGATTTGGATTTCGGGATGGTTGATTTGGGGATTTGCGAGGAGAGGAGGTTGGAGGGCGAGAGGAGTGGAAATGGGGATGGCGCGGTGTCAGAGTTGGTGAGCGAGACGCTCTTTGCTTGGAAGGAGGCAGTATCCCCTCATTTGGCGGCGGAGAGAGAGAGTGGGGTGGTGGAGGATAGTGTGGTGGTGGAGATGGTACAGAAAGGGTTGAGAGTTGGCCAAAGAGATTTTGACGAGGAGATGCTTTGTGTGATCGAGACTGCTGGTGGAGTTGCGAGCCCCGGACCTTCTGGCTCTCTTCAGTGTGACTTGTACAGGTACGTTCGTCTTCTCTCCGTTCTTTTTATCTGGGAAAGCATGTCATCGTCGGTGGTTCTTATGATAGGTGAGCATATTGAATTTTTCATTGGCGGGTTTCGTGCGTATTTAAAATTGACTCGATCTTTTCTTTTGTCTCATTTGTTTTGTTTATTGCTGTCGTGCCTAAAAAGAAGAAAAAAGTCAACTCTTTCGAACAAAATTCTTCACGTTTTACTTCTTTGGCTTCCGTTTCCAGTAGAACGAGATATACATGTTTCAAGGATGCTGACCGCTGCCTTTTTGCTGTGGGATCCTTGAAAATGTCGACCATCTCATTTGCTGAGACCGTGAACCCAGTTGTTAAATGTCTCTTGATGTGGTTATCAGGTCCTCTGTTTTAAAAATACCTCATTTTTGGTTAACGATGCTCTCTTCCTAATTACATGATCCTCCATTTCCATGGTTCTCAAGCAACGATATTTGTCCGAGTGGAAAGTGCCCCATTTTTTTTTGTACTCATGGTTGATCCTTCTTCAGAATGGACCCAAGTGGGCTGGAGGAGGTGATCATCGCGGAGATATTCAAACCAACTTATGTGTTTCTATATACTAAATTATTGTGAATGTTCCAAATAATTTTTTTTTAATCTTCTTTTCCCAAGCCAAGACCCTTCTAAATATTTCATTATCTCTCCTAATTGATTATGTATCCGTCACTGATCCTCTTACAGTAACGAACCATCTCTTTAGTAAAATCATGTTTTGACACAGCTATATACTGCATTGTTCCATGGCCCATGCCCTTGATACTGAATCGGTATTTCTCTTTCTCATTTATCTTCCTGAACCGGTTGTTTACTTCTGTTGCGCAATTTTTCTATAGGCCTTTCAGGTTGCCTGCTGTTCTCGTTGGAGATGGACGACTCGGTGGAATTTCAGCAACAATTTCAGCCTATGAAAGCTTAATAATTCGAGGATATGATGTGGTTGCTGTTGTATTTGAAGATCACGGGCTTCTAAATGAAGAGCCACTGACAGCCTATTTTCGGAATAGGTACTTGCAGTTGTTACTATTGTCTATGCCAGAGGATTCTAGTTTCATTTATTGAAGTATATGCTGCATCCTGAAATTCTTTACAATGGGAATGTGTGTCATTCATTAAATTGTGCATTGGCCCACTGCATAAAATGATTTTTCAGCTTAAATCTCTTTATAATTGCCATAGGGTGCCAGTGCTAGTGCTACCACACATTCCAGAAGATCTCTCAAATGACCTGATGGAATGGTTTACCGGTTCTCGGAGCATATTTGATATGTTGAAGAACATAATGAAGTCATCTTATCTGGAACGAATGCAGACATTGCTTGATATGCCTAAGAAGGCAATAGATATATTCTGGTGGCCTTTCACTCAGCATAAACTTGTATCAGAAGATGGCATTACCGTGATTGATTCACGGTATGGCGAAAACTTTGCAGTTTTCAAGGTTTGTCTTGATTATTTATTGTGTTCTGACTATAATACTTACACTCCCACTATTGGAATTAACATGCCCTCCCCCCACGCCCCCAAAACACACACACAAGCATGCACGCTTGCACCCACACAGTGACCCCCACCGAAATGCTCATGTACCACTATTTTCCTGAAATTGTCTCTTAATAGAAAATGTACTGCTACTTAATTATGGACACCTCTATGAAGGATTTTAAAAACTGACTTCATTTTCTTGATGTAGGATCAGGATGATAGATCTTTGAACCAAATGTTTGATGCTTGCTCAAGTTGGTGGACCCAAGGACCTAATGCTTCTTTACAGGTCATTCTTACTGCCTAGTTATTCTTGTGTGTGCTTATTGGTCGTTACTTTGAATAGATGTCAGAAGATTTTTTTGGACGAATCCAGCAATTATTTCTGCATATGATGGAATTTTGAAGCAGGATGCTTATTAATGAATTGGTATTGTTAACAAGTGCCGGTAGGGCACCAGTTAACTGGACTAAAAGTGGAAATAACACTTTCGAATACAATTGGAAAATGGAAGGATTACACATTATAATAAGATCCCTCACTTCAAATTCGATAATGGTTAAGAAGTGCTCAAGGGGCACTGTTTAACATTTTCCTTAGTGAAGTGCTTCCTGAATTATTTTACATGTGATGATAATTGCCTTCTTTGACTTGTTTTGTGTTGTTATGTTAAACATGATGAAAGCTTCTTTAACTCTTGAAATCAAGATACACCGAGTTCAATATATGAACTGTTAATTATCAGCATATTTTCTCTCGCGATCTCAGTCAAGTATTTCCGAGGACACTTGAGCTCCCTCTGTTAGTCCAGGGATCTTCTCATTAATCAAATTTTTTAATTTATAATAGCAAGTTCCAAATCAACAATGTCATGTTATTTGCTTGCCATTGTAAACGAGAAATAATTGCTGAATTGAAGTGCCAGCAGCTGGAAGTAAATAACCCCTTCTTACCTCCTGAATTTGAGGGGCCCCCTCCCTCTTAAACAAGGATTAATTGCTATTGGTTGCTATACGACACATATGAACCTTCTGTTATCCACATTTGTCTGCGGGGTCTTTCTTTATCGACATATAAGTACCAAGCAAGGAATGACCATCTAATTACTGGTGAATAATACTTGAAGTAGACGAGGTACAGAAGAAATGATGCCCTAGAACTAGTACTTAATGAGTCCCAAATGCTCAGGTTCTCTTTCTTTGTGCATTCTGGTTTGTCTGTCTTTATCCTTTTTTCGGACCTTGGTGTGATTATGGTTTACTTCTACCAGTCAAATCTTCCAATTTTGTCTATGAAAAATTGGCATATGAAGCAATGCAGTGGAAATGGAAATGCTTTCTACGGAATGTTATTTGTCTAGGCAGAGAAGATGAAGATAGTCCCACAATTGTGCCATGCCCCTTGGTTTACTAGGGAATAACATGTAGCGGTAGTAAGATGACCAATATCACAGAGCACAGACTCTATCAGCTTGCTTGATTCTCTTGCTTTCTTTTTGAGGTGTTTCTCTTTTGTATTTTTTCTTGTGCATTGTGATAGATCTCCTGAATTTTCTTTTTAATGTGGACATGTTTAGGTGTTTACAGACTGAACTTGCAAGGGACATGGGTTATGCTGCTGCAAGATTTGGGCATGTGATGTTCCCAGAAAATGTTTACAAACCAGCGTTAGAATGTGCGGAGCTTTTGTTGGATGGTGTCGGAGAAGGTCAGAAGATATTCTTGCACCATTTAAGCAACCGATCGTAACTTTTGTTCAGAATACTAGTGAAATTTGACTTTGGCCTCTCTTCTGGTGCTCTTTTGTTTTCCTCTTGGGTGTCTTACATTACCTAGAATATAAAACTGCAATTGAATAAGGTTTTATTTAAATGTTTATTATGTCTTTCTGAAGTTTGATTTACCTTTTCCAGTTTATTTTATGTTTTTGAATTAGAACAATAACTAGCGTTCTTTAAGGTTGAGTCATTTTGCTTATGCTACTTAATAATTTGACCGTACAACGTAGACTCCTAGTTCACTCCTTAGTTGTTGAGGCAAAAGCCTAAATCTTTTACACACAAGCACCTAGTGGACTTACGGTGCTCAATTTATCTGTAACCGAGGGCTACATCTACCTTTTCAGGTTGGGCTTCTCGAGTATATTTCTCTGATAATGGATCTACTGCTATTGAGATTGCTCTCAAGATGGCTTTCCGTAAGTTTTCTGTTGATAAAGGAATTCTTTCAGAAAATTCAATTGGCGATGCTTCTGAAAAAAAGCCAGAGCTTTTGGTAGGTTTCATTCTTTTCAGTCACATTTCTAATAAAAGGGTTCTAGTTGGCTTGTTTACTTGTTTTCTGGTCTAATATTCTCTGTGTGCATCGCTTCATTGTCTTTTTGAGGATATTTTTTTTGAGGTTGCATATGTTCTAATAGCCACTGTTGATGTAAAAACCAAAGGTTTTTGGTCATCTTTTACTCTTGCCCTTGGTTCGTTTTCTACTCCTTAATTCGATGGATCAATTTTAGTTGTTTTGCTATATAATTTTGCATGTTTATTTGATGGGAATTATGGATACTATATTCCTCATGTATTCCTAATAGAACACCGTCTTTCTGGTATTATTGCGTGAGGTACTCAACTTTAGAAGGGCCTCTAGTCTGTATCATTCTAATCCAATCTCATTCCACTCAACGAACCAAAAAACCCATTTTGTTGTTGTAATATTGTCAGATCAGTGTTTGATGTATGTTTTTAAATTAATGTCTACTGCAGGTTCTAGCTCTCAATGGTTCTTATCATGGAGATACTCTTGGTGCTATGGAAGCACAGTCGCCATCATCCTATACTGGCTTTATTCAGCAACCATGGTATGGCATTTGGTCATGAACATATTGAAAGAGTCTGTTCTTTCTTCTCCCTTGAAAAATATGTATACATTCTATAGCTGTTGTCTTTTTCAGCTAATATTTTTGGGAAAATGCATTTCCCTGTGTTTTGAACTGGTCGCCACTGGTTATGAAGCAATGGATGTGTAAATGTAACTTGACTCTCTTTTTCTCCCCTTTCCGTCCTGTCTTGCTTCGTGGGGAAAGGGAGCTCTAGCGTATTTCATAGGAAGTCATTGGACTTAGTCGGACAAGATAGGCCTTTGGCATGACTTTTCCTGCTTGTCAAAGTCTTATTTGGTATAGCTTAAAAAGCCTAATGACAGATAGATAGCCAGGTCAATTCTTGATTTTTATTCTATTGTAGTTTTGTAATATGCTGTGTATGTACTTAGATAATAATGTGCTGTCTGCTTGTTATTGCTACTTGTTTGTCAGTCATTGTCTTAAGACTTGGACGCTTACATCATGGCATTTGGTACTGGTTGGTTAGGATCTATAGGCAAAAGAAGAGAATTGAGGTTTTTTTGGAACTTGATAAATTTAAAATCATCCTAATGGAGGCAATATTGGATGCATTTAGAATGACTTAGTCTCAATGTAATGTTGATTCCATCTGCTTAAGAGTTTCTTTAATCTTTTGGACTTCCTGTTGTTGGCTATTCTTGCATTGCTTTTTCTCTATTGGCAAAGTGGCAGTTTTTTTGTGCCTTATGTATAACCTGCAAGTAAGAACAAATTACAGCAGGTTATGAGTTCTTGTTTATTTAAAAAGGAAGTTCGCAAATTGTTACAGGTACACTGGGAGGGGTCTTTTTCTGGATCCTCCTACAGTTTTTTTGCACAGAAGTGTTTGGAAGCTTTCCTTACCAGCGATGATACATAACCAAAGTTTTGAATTTGGCAAAATGAGTATGTTATCTTCCAATACATTCACCTAGAAAAGTTATTTCTTTTGGCTCTTCTTTCTGTCATTGGGCCATAATTGAGTTGCATCTTCAAATTTGTGCAGCGTTCGGTTCTCGTGATGAAATTTTCTGCAAAAGCCGGGATGAATCAGATCTTTCTGGTATATACTCATCATATATATCTCAACATCTATCAGGATCAAGGGGATCTAAGTACATTGGGGCACTTATTATAGAACCAGGCAAGAAACTCTCCCACGGTCAAATGCGTCTTAATTTAATGTTTTTTTCTCTCAGGTCAGGGATAGGGTTGATTTGCTAATTTGCATTACCTCATCAGCTCTCCTCTGTGTGCGTGTGTGTGTGTGTGTTAAGAAGTTGTAATGTTTATTTGCTGATTGTGGATTGAGTTTCAGTGCCTTGATTCGTAAAAGTACTTGCCCTGAGCCAGAATGATCTAATATTGCATTCCTGTTTTCCCAGTCATGCTGCAATTGGCTATAGCCCAATTGTTTTAGTTGAAAAGGCAACGGCACAAAATTGTATGTTATGTGCTGTTCGGAGTATTTGGATATCATTAATTGCTGCAAATGAATTTTGCAGTCATACAAGGAGCTGGAGGAATGCTCATGGTTGATCCACTTTTTCAACGTGTACTTGTTAACGAGTGCCGAAGTCGGAAGATTCCAATAATATTTGATGAAGTCTTCACTGGTTTCTGGCGTTTGGGAACAGAGGTTGGTTGATTACAAATGTTTTACCTTTTCATTTGCTTGTTCAATGATTTTTCTGGCGGGAATGGGATGTGATTTACTTGTTTTCCCAGTCTGCTGCAGAACTGCTGGGATGTGCGCCAGATATAGCGTGCTTTGCAAAACTGATGACTGGTGGGATGATTCCCTTGGCTGTCACATTGGCGACAAATGCCGTGTTCACTGCTTTTCTTGGGGAGTCGAAGGTATCTTCTTGTGGCTAATATGTAGAAATAACATTTATTATGATGAGACTGTTTCCTGATTGATGCATTTTGACTGCTCGCATTTTTCATGATTCATGGTACTACTTGAAAGTTGAAATGCCCCATTAGTCGTAACAGGAAAACATAGGGGCGATGTTATCTATTTGCATTTTCAGTCAGCACTCAAGTTTTGTCCTTAATTGTGATAGATAGAGCATACTCCGTGAGACACATAGTAATTGATGCTCTATGGTTTTATTTATGATCTAAATCCGTTCCTTCTGTTCAATGGCTGCAATTGGTTCACTTACAGATGTTTGTCTCTTACAAATGCTGTGCAGCACTTCAACTTGCAAAATAGCTTTGATAGTTTCTTTTACTTATGCATTCTTAATATGACTCATTTATCAGCTCTAGCGTCGCTTAAGCTTTTAAAAGAATTCCAATTTTTTGTTACGTATTTGAGTTAATATTTCTGAATTCCTGGGTCCACTCTATCTTTTAAAGTGGAATTTCACGTGCCATGACCTCCCTATAGCAAGCATGACACCATTAAAGCATCATTTTGTCAATTGAAGATAGTTACAAACCTCTTCCTTTTTTCACGCTCTTAATTTTTCCGAATCTAATAGTGTTGAAGTACTATCCCACATTGCTTGATTCTGGATCCTAAATACTCTTTATATTCATGTGATCTCTCTCCACCTATTAACTTAAGCTTTTGGATTGTACTTTCTAAACATGGTATTAGTGATAATGTTACCCTTTTTGCGAATGTGCGTAGTCAAAATTCCACGCACCACTTGTTTGCATGTGAGTGGGGGTGTTGAAGTATTATCCCACACCGCTTTACCTATTAGCTTAAGCTTTTTGGTTGATAACAAATAATGGAGGATGCATGCTAGTTAGTTTGAATTTAAAGGCAAAGTCTTTGTTAATGTCTTCCATGGGATGTTTGTTCATTTAACCGTGTGGTTGGATACTGGCAAGTCACCTTGCTCATTTTGCCTATCAAAAGAAAAATACCATACATATATCCATGGTGGGAGTCAAATGCTTGAATTTTCTTGTTACAGCTCAAGGCGCTTTTGCATGGACACTCGTACTCTGCACATGCTGTGGGGTGCACAGCAGCTGCTAAATCCATCAAGTGGTTCAAAGATCCTCAGTTGAACCACAATGTCACTCCTCAAGGCAAGCTGCTTAAAGAGGTAAAATAAATTCCTCTGTATTCTCAAGAGTATGACTTTAATGAGTAAGAGATTCACTTTTCCTAGATATTTAGAAGCATGGGGAAAGCGAACATTTGAGAAGCATATACATGCTTGTCAACTGACAACTTTCTGTTTGCTTGGATAGTTGATGATGCAGTCAGTGTTACCAACAGCATCATCTCCTATATGTTAATATTTATATGCTTATCTGTGCAGTGAATTGGATAACACACATTTTTTGAGCTTTTGCAGTTGTGGGATTTCGAGTTGATTGCGCAAATTTCATCTCACCCAGCAGTCCAAAGAGTGATTTCCATGGGAACCCTCTTTGCCCTGGAACTCCGAGCTGAAGGCTGCAATGCTGGGTAATCTTCTTAATTTACTATAGAGAAGCAATGTCACTGTGTCACTTCCTACTCAATATACTCTGTTGAAGTCTTTACTCATCTTTAGACGATTAAGGCACATGATGATGTTCATTTGGGATGTTTTAGTAAGCATCTTCTACAAATGATGCCATCCTTGTCAACGTTAGAGAATCAGTAAAATCGCGAAAAAAATCACTTTTCCGGCTTATAATAATAGGAAATTACTAGATTGCTGGGAGTAAGGTCTCTGTTCATCTTAACTTGCGCGACCGGACATTAGCCAATGTACAATCAATGTTGTTTCTTTGTGACATCATCTTGATGATCCTGTCTTGTCAGAGATCATCCCACGGAGTTCTTTTCTGTTTCTAAGAATCCACTATAGATTTGCATCTGCCTTATATGTCCATATGTGATCAATTTGGCGTCGTCGGGCCAGTGCTTGCCTATTCCTTTGTCGTGTCAGAAACACATCTGCTAAAACTGCCGGAGACTCTTGCAGGTATGCTTCCTTATATGCAAGGGCTCTTCTTCAGATGCTGCGCGACGATGGCGTGTACTTGAGGCCTCTGGGCAATGTCATCTATCTCATGTGTGGTCCCTGCACTTCTCCTGAGATATGTTCTCAGCTGCTAGTCAAACTTCAGAGAAACCTGGAGGAATTCTACCAAGTCCATGGAAAAGTAGAAACGAGCGCCGTCATGAACGCGAAGTAATCTTCTTGCCCGGCACACATTCGCTCCTTGATATGAACTTTCGACATTCCAATTTCTCATTGGGCTTCTAATGGAGCATAGCCTAGTTTGACGTGGCAGCGAACCGACTTTCCATTCCGAACGAACACTTCCCTTCTTTGGTAATTTACTTGCTTGAGATAAATCTCCTGTAATATCCCGAGTTCCGCCAGTTGAAAGTCACTCGGTCTCTAGTTGCTTATGGGATGATTTGGGCCCTGCTTAATTAGAACATAAACGTCTTTTGCCATTTTGAGAATCCACCCGTACAGCTGGCTAAAACACTACAAAAGTGACGTCTGCCTCTGCTGGTGCACCTGACGTCCCATTTGTTTTCTCGAAACTAAAAATTGGAAAGCAATTGATGCACGAGTGACGTGGCGAGTGCAAATCAACCGCGTTCATACAACGGATTGGCGGCCAGGCTGGCACTGGCTCGGGTTGCGGACTATCCTAAGCGCTTTTGAGACGCACATGGATCCAACTCTGATCTTCATTGGGCCAAAAAAAGAGGTAACTCTCATACGTCGGTAATCATCAGCTGGTCCACCGACCACGGTACGCCTGCCACGCCATTTGCCAAGAAAAATTCCTAAGCCATGGGTTATTTTGGCGGGCGATATTTATTCTAGCACCTCTATGCAAAAGCCATAGATGAGATTCTCGTCGATGGATTCGAATCTTATTCAACTGAGTGCAGAAAATGAACACGCCGTCCTATAAATTAACCGATTAGATTAATTTTGAATAACTTCTAAAATGCTTTATAATTTTATCAATATTTTTTGTGAGCCGACATAGTTAATGAAACATGATGAATTAGGAGAAATGATGGGACGGTAAAAAAATCAGTTGCTAGAGTCGGGAACAATAAATGTCGGACTACTTGGAAAGGCCTAGGCTCCAGATTCTCACCATCATCGGGATTAGATGGCTGCGGTAGTGGACTATTGTAGACCCGTGTACCACCTGATCACTGCCACTGACCCAGCGGCTAGTCGTCAGAGTGGACTTTGGAGTTTTAAGGAAGAGTCCAAAGAGACCAAGCAGAGACTCCCCTCCCGCAAAGAGAGCTCCCACACGCGCGCGCGCACGCGCCCCAATCCCCTCACTCCCCCACACAAATTCCCAATCGATTCCTACTGCGTCCCCCCTTCGATTTTCTTGGGAAAGTGTTTGGATTTTCTCTCGCTCCACCAACCTCTTCCCTTACCGCTCTCAGGTTCTCCTCTCCCTCTCCCCCTCCCTCCCTCCCTCTCTCTCTCTCTATCTGTACTGTGTATTCCGATGTGATGTTTTGTCCGTCCCTTTTTGTTTTTTGTCGCGATGAAGCTCGGATAGCCGGAGCGAAGCTCGCGAATCGTCCCGCTATCGGGTGGATTGATTGCTCGCTTCTCACTTCTCGCTTCGATTCGAAGTATTAGGCTCTAGTCCCCTCTTATCTGTGGGGCTGAATAGCCGAATGAGGTGAGTTGAGATCTGGAATCTCGTAACAGTAGTGAGATTTGGGGGTTTCTGATTGTACTTCTGCTGTCATGTGTTCAAGTGTTGGGATGGAAGCTGAGGCTTGTGGTTTGTCCGTTTCAGAGTCTGACCCGTGGGGCGTGTGATTGGGATTGCTTTGAGATCCACTTTTGGGGATGGCGTGTGTGTTGCTCAGGGTCCGTGGATTTGAATCGAGGACGCTGACAGAAGTGCCGATTTTTGTGTTCTGCAGATCTGCTGGGAATGCAGAGACAAACTAGGTATATGGAGAGAAACAATTCGATGAATAACAGAGGGAAAAGGAGCTTGGAGGGTGAAGATGAGCAGCAAGAGAGGAAGCGGCCTGCTCTTGCAAGGTAAGGCGGTCCCACGATACCCCACCACATTCCTCCCCTCATTGGTAGCTCTTCCGTGAAGTGTGATGGTCTTTCATTTAGCATACCCGTCTTCTCGTGCGAGATTGTACTTTGAGAAGGTATCATGTTTTCACGCTGACCTTATTCAAGTTGATGGTTCTGAAGCAAAGTGAGAAATTTTTTTGTATCAAGTCAAAATGAACCACGGCTCTTTGTTACTCGATTTGGGATTTTTGCTAACTGCTACTTTGGCAGGCTGAAGCATTAAAGGTTTTCCCCACTTTAAATGACATGTTGAGCTTATCCTAATATGACCTTGTCCCCCTCCTCTTCTGTGAATGAAGTTATTTTACGATATTCCGACTAGTACAATCCTGCAAAATTCACTAATTTCATTGAAATTTTGGCAGCCTTTGCCGAACAAAATGTTTAGCTGTGCTTCATCTTGAAAGGCTATATATTTTGAAGCTTTTGGAAATTCTATAGCGAAGTTTTAAGGAAGGAGATGACAGTGGCATAATAAATGCATTTGAACAGGGATGTGATGTAATGTTTCAGAAGCTTGTGTCCTCAGGTTTAACTTGTTTGATGTTGTTCTTTTGAAGTGTTTTTTTTTCCTCCTCTGGACCTTACTCCCTTCACATTGGTCTTTTAACTATTTGACTTCTGGGAGTTCCATCTGCTTTAAGATGATAAATGACAGCTTCTATCCTGTGTCGGCTTTGTTTTCATGGTTTCCTTCGTTATTTTGTTATTTCTCTTGGGATTTTTATCTGCATTGCTTCTTTCTAGGGCAGGTCTTCCCTATATTACTTGTTCTCAAATCACTAGTGTGTTTTTATCTCAAGCATCTCTTGAAATTTATTTGCATCATTTTGTTCTCTCAACTTGAGCTGCATGACTCACATTGCTTTTATCTCTAGACCGTCATTGCTACATAAAATGACTCTAGAATTGCTCTGAGGCTGCAAGTTTTGCATTTTGGCACCTTAGTCAAAGTTGTCTGATTTACTGGAGGGTGATTATGTTGGTTGAACGTTTGTTTGTATCTTGTAAATGCAATTTTTTTTATACAACTTCAAATTTTGCAGTGTAATTGTAGAAGCTCTCAAGGTTGACAGTTTACAGAAGCTGTGTTCATCGTTGGAACCTATCCTTCGTAGAGTTGTAAGACACAGCGCTCTTTCTGGTTTTTGAATTTAAATTTTTGGATATATATTTAGTATTTTTATCATACAGTTTTAAGAGTTTTGATCCTAAATATAGTAAATGAAGTGCCTTTGTTGCATTTTGATGAAAGGAATATAGTTGTTTCTTCTTCTTAAGTGGAGATAGTTTTTCTATTTCGAGGCAATAGTTACTGTAAGTTGACATTCTATTATATGGAGAAGATAGTTGATTGGATTTACAACATTTTCACGGCCCATAGTCGCTTGTTTCAATATGGTTTCTAACAGCCTTGAGATTTTTTGGCTTTAATACTGTCATTCTCTTTTGTTTGAAATGTAATATGATGTAGAAGAAGGATACTGCGCTTCTCTTTGACGTGATAGATCATGTCTTTCTATACTATAACTTGATATCTCCTTACTTCTCATGTAATTGATTCTGAGCAGGTCAGCGAGGAAGTTGAACGAGCACTGGCTAAGTTGGGGCCTCCTAGACTAAATGGAAGGTGTGACCTTTTGTCATTAAATGGGTTTGGTTATCTTCTTTCTGGAAAATACTGTTGCCTTGTTTTATTTGCGTCTTCCTCTCTCTCTCTCTTTCTCTTTCTCTCTCATGTGCGCACATTCACGCGAACGCGAACATATAAAAGATTGTTTTAGTCAAGGATTCACAACATTAATTTGAATTAATTTGATATCAGAGCATCGCCCAAGCGAATTGAAGGTCCAGATGGAAGAAACTTGCAGCTGCAGTTTAGATCACGGTTGTCTCTTCCACTCTTCACAGGAGGGAAAGTTGAGGGGGAGCAGGGTGCTGCAATTCATGTAGTTTTAGTTGATGCAAATAGCGACCATGTTGTCACCTTTGGGCCAGAATCCTCGGTGAAACTGGACATTGTTGTGCTTGAAGGTGATTTTAACAATGAAGACGATGAGGGGTGGACCCAAGAAGAATTTGAAAGCCATGTTGTTAAAGAGCGTGAAGGGAAGCGGCCACTATTGGCAGGGGACTTGCAAATTGCACTGAAGGAAGGTGTTGGAACCCTTGGGGAATTGACATTTACGGATAACTCCAGCTGGATAAGGAGTAGAAAATTCAGGCTAGGCTTGAAGGTTGCCCCCGGATTCACTGAAGGCATTCGCATTCGTGAGGCTAAGACAGAAGCTTTTACTGTTAAGGATCATAGAGGAGAATGTAATAACTCTCCATTATTGACCTTTTACTGTTTTTTTGTTCATACAGTTTCTGATTATTTGTGTTGCTTTGGATCTTCACAGTGTACAAAAAGCATTATCCACCTGCCTTACATGACGAAGTATGGAGATTGGAAAAGATTGGCAAGGATGGTTCGTTTCACAAGAGGCTAAACAATAAGGGAATATTTACAGTTGAAGACTTCCTCCGCCTTGTTGTTAGGGATCCTGCGAACTTGCGGAATGTAAGTTTATAATTTGATATGAATTACATTTTAATTTGTTACTGAAACATTCTTCTGGTTTCATGTAGATCCTGGGCAGTGGTATGTCAAATAAGATGTGGGATGCTCTTTTGGAGCATGCCAAGACTTGTGTCCTTAGTGGAAAGCTCTATGTTTACTATGCCGAAGATAATAGAAATGTTGGAGTAGTTTTTAACAACATCTTTGAGCTGAATGGCTTCATTTCGGGGGACCAGTATCAGACTGCTGATTCTCTTTCTGACAATCAGAAGGTTTGTGTATTTGTAAATTTAGCATTTGCTGTCGTAATATGCAGTTTTGTGTATCTAGACTCTTGTATCCATAAACTATCGTACCTTCCTTTAACTTGGTAGATAGATATATCTCTTTTTATGCATCCTTTTTGATGTAAATATATACACCCAATTGATGAAAAAGCATATTTTTTTGTCAGATGCCATTGACAATATTGTGAATATGGTATGTGATGCTTACTCATCTGCCACATTGGGTCTTACTCTTCTTCAGCTCAGAGGCTTTCACCTTACCATCCTCTTTTGGCTACTTTTTAGTTTAAAAACTGAAATTAGACTTTGCTCAATCTGGAAGATCATATTTCCTCTACAGCTTTTTTGATCAGAATGTCATTCTAGTTGGGCATAGAATTGTTATTTTTTTCAATAAATTCTCTTGTTATTCCTTCTCTTTCTTTTTCATATTTTTGTTACACTCCCTTTTGCCTGTATCTTGTTTTCTCTTACACAAATATTCTCATAAAAGAACGGTGTTGGCTTATGGAAATAGTGAAACTGCCCCAATCTCTTGCAGGTTTATGTAGATTCTTTGGTGAAGAAGGCTTATGACAATTGGAATCAAGTTATAGAGTACGATGGCAAATCTTTATTAAGTTTCAAGCAAGTAAGGAGGTCTACTCGCAACGAACCACAGGTGGCGGCGCTAGAATACTCTAATGCTTTAGATCATCAGTTGCAGATACCACGATTACCTGTTTCATTTACATCTGAACAGCCTTCAGCAGATCCAGGTTTAACTGTTGGAGGTAATGCTTGCTGCATACCAGTTGGGGCTTTAAACTGTCCCATGAGGCCTTTCTATGTGACGAACATAATTTTCTCAGTAGAAAATGAATTGCTGTGATTCAAAGCACAGACTTGTCCTCCTCTACTATTTCTCCATCATGCAGAGTTTGATTTGAAATCGTGGGTATTCAAGTGGTGGATGAAATATAGTGAAAGCTTCGTGTGTCAAGATAATTTAAGTGGAATTTTGAGAATGCCACCAGTTATTTTTTTGGTTAGTCTTACACCCAACAGGAAAAAGTAAAACTTTCCCAAGAATAAATGGAGTTATAGACTTTAATGAGGCTGTGTAATATGCAGCATTGAGAAACTATTGAAGGCAAAGGCCCTCCACGAATTTGTCGTAGGTTTGGGTCATAAATTTTTTCCCCCCATAGGTTTGGGTTATTCTCAATGCATAATTTTACTACTGGTATGTGAAGTACACAACAAAAGCTAGAGGCTGTGTAATATGCAGCATTCGGAAACTATTGAATGTAAAGGCCCTCCAAGAATTTGTCGTAGGTTTGGGTCATTCTCAATGCATAATTTTACTAAGAGAGACGTGAAGTACACAACAAAAGCCATGATACTGCCATCTGTTATTATTGCTTAATCATTCCTTGAGAAATTCCATGCATATGGCCTCTACCGATCTGTACAACTTTCATGATAGTGCTATTGAAAAGGTAGTTGGGAGATTTGGATTATAGTGATTAGGACTAAGTTGCTTTTGGTTTTGTCTTCAAGTGAATCTTTCTATTTTATTTTATGTCTTGAAGTGAATATGACATTTTGGGATATGTGACAGTAGTATAATGATAAGAATGTCATTTTCAGATCGATAGCAGTAATAACTTTCTTGGGGGAAAGCAGTAAAATAAGATTTAATGGAGTGGGAAATAGATTAGCGTACGGTTTGTCTTAAGACAGAGTGGAGGAAGGCTATTAGTGTTGTGGAGGGGAAATGTATAGATATATATGTGTGT
This sequence comes from Rhodomyrtus tomentosa, assembly GCA_028455895.1. NCBI lineage: Eukaryota > Viridiplantae > Streptophyta > Magnoliopsida > Myrtales > Myrtaceae > Rhodomyrtus > Rhodomyrtus tomentosa. The sequence continues at coordinate 44,486,120 of JAPCWY010000004.1, forward strand.
GTGTGTGTGTGTGTGTGTGTGTTTGTGTTTATTTATTTTTACACATTTATCTCTTTTTCTTCGATTGATTTTGCTTTTATTTTTATGATTCTTTGGGGTTCATCGACTGCCGACCCCAACTACGTTGGGATGAAGGTGTTGATGTAGATGTAGATGTAGCAGTAATAACTTTCTGATTTGAATGTAAACTTGATGTGATGTGATCTTAGGTGTTATACCAAAGATGTTTCTTGTCCACTTAAATCTCCGTCAGCATAGCATGCATGTTTATGCAACACAGTACTTTCATTCTCATGATGCTAACAAAGGATCACGCATCTATCAGTTATTTAGTGCTTCCATAGATAGTGCATTTTATTGAGAAATGCCTTTAATGGATGAAGGCTATATCCTATGCAGCCATGCTTAGTCTTCTTTACGCATATCTGATAATCTAGAATACGAGTTTTTTTTCCCTTCCCTTCTAGATTAGAAAGACGTCCTCTCTTTGGGAACTTATTCTTTGTCTCCTGACAAGGCACTTCTCTCGCAGTTTATTGAGGTTGCGGTTTAATGCCATCTGACATCCAGCACAAATTACTGAAATTGTCTATGTGATCTTGTCTTATTTCTTGCATAGACCAAAAGGAAATTGAGGGAGCTGCTTATCTGTTGTTCTTATGGCATCATTGGGTTATTGTTTTGATCTCCCTCCAGCCTGACTTATTCCACTCCACGCACCTCCACTGCGAGACACATGCGCGCAAAATCAGTCACACACTAACACAACTATGTGCAATGATCTTGCATGGAATTGGAATTCTACTACACCAGGGCAGCTTGGAACTATATAAATCTAGTATTAACCTTGTGGGTTGTCTGTGTTCTGTCCTTTTCAGGATATAATGGTGACGTGGCGGCAAGATACTCAACCCAGTCCCAGCTTGGAAATTCTAATACTCGGTCTCAGTTTCCTAGTACTGCTTCATACATGCCACATGACCAGTTGGCTAGCAACCAAGCACAAGGTTCTAGAAATGACAACAGTGTTGGCTTGGCCCTTGGTCGGCCTCTGTCAGCTGGTTTTCAGGCAACTGGTTCATCGATTCAGACTCCTGGCTTGAATCCATTTGACGATTGGTCGAGCAACCGGGACAAGGGAGACATTGAGTTTTTGACAGAAGAAGAGATTCGCATGCGAAGTCATGAGATGCTGGAGAATGAGGACATGCAGCATTTACTCCGACTCTTTAGCATGGGAGGTCATGCCTCCATTAGTGTTCCTGAAGATGGTTATGGGTTCCCTACCTACATGCAGTCACCACAGCCATATGATGAGGACCGGTCCCGTTCAGGCAAAGCGGTTGTTGGCTGGCTGAAAATAAAGGCAGCGATGAGATGGGGCTTTTTCATAAGGAAGAAAGCTGCTGAGAGGCGGGCTCAAATTGTTGAGCTGGATGAATAAAAACGGAAGAAGGGTCAAATTGCTGAGAGGCGGGCTCAAATTGGGCGTTGACTTTTGTTGCTTTTGGTTCTAGGATTCATGGCAGCTCTTTGCTGATGCTGACACAATTGTGGTTTCGGGCCTTCTGTTGGCCGGGTTTGTCAGAGATCTCTGCTGATTCTGCATCTTCAATGTGGAAGTCTCTTGTACAGTTGTCTATACAGTAAGTTCCTTCTATTAATAGTACGTGAAGGCTTATTTATTCATGAAGTATGTGTTTTGGTAAGGAATTGCTTAATGTACTTATAATTGTTGTACTTATAATTGTTGGGCCAGATTGACGATGTTTTTCGATTCTAGGTATTTGGCCACCCATGTTTACTTGTTAGGTATGTAATCGTGTGTAGATGACCAATGAATAGTCTTCCCTTTTACTTCGAATATTCACTATGTTCTGTCGTCTCATTTTTACTGCTGCTTTTTCTCCCCTTCAATTGTCTGGATTGGAGGGTCGGGTTCGTCAATTGTCGTGCTACTAAAATGAGTCCTAGAAAAGTTTCTTTTTTCTTTCGAACTATTCTTTGTCATTATTGTGCTGAGAACCTTAAAGTGGAAGGTAAGAAATCGAAGATTTGCCATGCTCAGCCCTTTTTGGCCAAGAGCTCAAGCAGGCCGGTGCCATAACATGTTCTGCACATTATAACTAACTCTTGAATCTGACTAAAGTAATCTTCACATTTTTTGTCCTTGCCTTGGTCGTACATCGATCATACATTCATAGTGCTTGAGAGTTGTGTGGCTGCTGGAACTTTTATGCACGGGTTGGCTCAACGATGCAGGGATTGTGGTCAGGGTCTCTAGGGTTGGATAACTTTAACCAAAGGCCCTAGTTTGGTACTCGTGTGGGGTCGAATCCCATGTGAAATGAATTAGTAAGGTGAATGCCCACCGGCAGAGAGGGAAACGTGCTTTCCTATTGATGCATCAAACCATGAATGAATGAAATAATGGAAACAGGCGCTTCATCAACGTCACACTCTCAATCTTCACCACTTTATCAATTTCACATCACCAATTTAAGTTGTTAGGATGCTTTTAATAATTGGAACGATATGATTGCACAAATAAGGATTTAGAGCTTGATTGTGTAAAAATAGTTTTCACGGCCCAATTGAACAAAGCAAACACCAATTAGGTGGCAAGAAATGTGCTGAGCGCAAACGAGAAAACGAGTAAATAGAAATGGACATTGTCACAATACAAAGCCAATACACTCCTTACGTGGCCAAATTTCGCTCTACATTGTTCTGAATTGCTCGAGGAGGCAAAATTATCAACCAAGAGGTAAATATTACAGAAAGAACAAGATATTGTCGATCATATTAAAGAATATAAAAATTCAATGAAAGAATCGTCCTATGTTCAAAGCCTTGGCATTTCGCGCTCTCTTTCTCTCGCCCTCCTCGATATATTAAGACAGGCTGCATTCTGGAGGGAGGCCTTGAGGGAACCTCTTGGAGTCGGAGCAGTAGTTGTAGATCATGTAATTCTGCTGCACCCACTTCAGCCTCTCTTGGCTGGTCGTGTCCAGCTCTTGCGTGAGCCAAGGATTGCCGTCGCTCGAGGCGGGGTTGGACCCGCAAGATGACGACCCGGATGACCAGACGCAGGCATCCTCATTGAAGTTCCTGTACGAAGCTGTGAATGGAGCTCGCGACCAGTCTGTCTTCACCAGCCCGCCTCTCGTTGCCCAGTCGTCCGCGTTCCACAGGCTCGAGTAAATCCTCATCGGTTGGCTCTTGGGGAATGGAACGCCGCTCGATTCCGCGTTCTTGAATTCTCTGATGGGGGTGCCGTCCACTGAGAATCTGTAACGCACGCACACAAATAAGTGTTTGAATAAATGCCGCAGAGAATGTGTACGTATCAGTGAGATTGCCGTTTGGGATTGTCCCGATTCTTACATGATGCATTGCGGGTTCCAGAGAATGGAGTAGGTGTGGAAATCAGTAGTCGGGTCGAACCAGAGATAGAATTGCTGTTCCCTGTTTCCCTTGCCTTGGCTGAACACATTGGTGTGAAGAATGTATGGATCGCCACTCAGGTTTCCCAAGAACTCAAAGTCTATCTCGTCCCACGTTGACCCTTTTGAGGATAGCTGCAATGCACATACACCCAAGACCACACATATATCAGCAAAAGATCACAAACGGCTATTAATATAAAGAGGCAAAGATTGAGCTTTTCTTTTATTTCGTTTTTTTTCTTTTGGGGGAGGGGGGGGGGGGGGGGGGGGGGTGGCAGTTGCACTGGAAGTGGATACTTACATAGTATGCAGTGACAGTGCCAGCAGAGTTTCCAGGGACTAGCTTGAGTTGCATGTCGATCTTGCCGAAAAGATATTCGTTCTTGGATTGGAAGCCGGAGCCCGAAGCCTTGTCAAGCGAGAGAGTGAGGAGATCTCCATTGTTGAGTATCTGAGCTCTGCCATCTCCCCAGGTTATGTCGAACTCTTGGTGGAAGTTGCCGGCACACGCAACCATCAAACTTTTGAGCAGAACGGAAGTGAAGAAGAGGATTGCAAAGTTAGAAGAAGCCATGACAACGGCAAACAAGCTGGTGCTCAAGAACCACCGAACTGAGACCCAAGGGGATGAGCGAAAAAGGAGAGGATGAATCCAGTTGAATGGGGATGATGGGTGTTTTGTGATAAGAAACATTTCGAAGCGATGGCTATTTATACTGGGAAGGGTCGAGCAAACGAAGCTTCATTGATTACTTGTGCGAAGCCAAAGGAAGGTCATAGGAAGGATGAGGTTAGCTCGGCTGTACACAGTTGTTGCATGCAAAAGGTGCAATTTTTAATATCACGTACACTTAGCTGTCAAAGTTTACCTTTTATCTAGGACGCAGCGCTTGTCATAATCTCTCAAAACTACTACAGAACGCGTTTTAGCTTTAATAATTTCACGAAAACAATAATGATATTTCCAATGTTATAGTCAAAACAGCGTACCAGGGGGCAGGTAACTATCAGCAGCTGGCGGCCATAAACAGCAGCAACGCAGACGAAAGATTAGGGGGAGGTCTCACCAAAGGGGAATATAAAACAATTGCTGATTTATTTCCGGGTTAAATCGATTTGAAGAGCACAGGTCCATAGCATTCATTCATTTATTGCTGTGATGTATTTCAGTAATGGAGAAGAGACCGTGATTGGGACAGTTCCCATGAAAATTATTGAAAATGCTTCGCTGTATCTTTAGAGACCTCAGTTCTATTAAGGAGGGTTGCAGTTTTTTTTTTTTTTTTTGCCCCTGCTAATGCAAGAACATTGGAGGAGATGATGTTCTCACGCATATTATGAAATAAAATAACCGTTAGACAGTGAAATGAAAGTACAGGCCTGCACAATAATTATTCTGTTTCTCTATTTTTTTTAAAAAAATTTGTGAACAAATTTGAAACAGAAATTTATTTTGTAATGTAATATTTTTTTTATATAATTTTTTCCCTCATTGCTTATTTCCTCTATCTTGCGTCTCTGTCGCCATACGTCGGCTGCCCTGTGACGCCTAACGACTAATAATCATAAAAATTTTATGTTGTCATCATACAAATTTCTATTTCGAAAACATAAAATTTGTGTTCCTGTAAAACACGTTTCTCTCCTCAAAACTTGTATAGAAAACATAATAGAAAAATATGTCTGGCCAAAACTAACTCCAACGAATATAATGGTTATCATTCGCGCCCTAGATGGTTATAGAAAACTTTCTCATAACTTTTAAAATCTAAAACGATTCGTCAAGATGCTATCAGGATTTTGAATACAAGAAATGAAATTTTGGTAGAAATTAAATTTGGTAAAATTCGAAAGTTCAAAAAGAAATTTGACAAAACTCTAGAAAAGAAACGAAAGGAATGAACAAAAAAAAAAATTGTTGAACCCTAATAGGAAATTTGATGAAAGTCAAGAGTTCAGAAAGAAAGGCCATTCTCAACATATCTGCACCATTTTTTTTTTGGTAAAGAAAAAATAATTTTTGTGTTAGTTTCTTACTGAAAAAATCTCGAAAGAGAAAATTTCAAATGATTCATGTATAAAGATTTAATAAACGTGATAAAAAATATGAGTTACAACTATATGTTATCATTTTAACGTAACAATTCCACATCCTTCCTTAGTCTTGTGATTTTCAATATTTGTCATCCACACATATTTTTCAAATATACAAATCTCGTTCAAGAGGGATTATTGTATGAAAGTGACGAGAAAATTAATCACAACTTACAAAGCAAAATGCGAAAACTTTGACTTGGTGAAGAGCTATTGGTGATCTTGGATCATCATCAAGCACCTCAAACCTTTAGAAAGTGTATAACATTGTACATTTGGAATTATGCACAGCAAATTAAGATTTTTGGTTGCATCATTTAAAATTTGAGATAACTCTCTGTTTCGGGAGGAGCAAAATAATATTTTTATTGGACTTGGTGAAGGTTATTGGGGATCTTGGATGATCATGGGCCAGGCGTGGACAAATCATGATTTGGGCCAATGGGCTCTTAATGTGATCGATCTTTTCTGAACTTCATTTCTTGTTTTCGCTTTGCGGTTGCTCGGTTCAGACGAAATTTGTTGGCGAAGATTGCAAGTCGAGAAGATGAAGAGAATTCCGCGCATCAAATTCCCGCAGAGGCACCCGAAATCCTCTGTTGCAGGTCCCTATTTCTTTTTCCATCGGTTCTGATTTGGAAGTTACGATTTTTATCACCTTTTGTTTTTTGTTGAAACTCGGCATGTTGATGATTCGCAAGTGATGGTTTGAGAGGATGGGTACATGGGGTTTTGTTTTATTGGTGATTAGTGAGTTGTTTTAGCTGGGAAAAGAGGATGGAAATGGACTTCGTTTAGTTGGAAGATATACATGTGTGATATTGATATATCATGTATGTACCTGATCTCTTGAATTTGCAACAGCATTATGCTGACGCTTCCTTGCTTATGCATTTTCTATTTGGAAAAACACTTAGGATTTGTTTGATTATCAGGACCAGATTCTAGGTGAAGCTGTCCCATATGATTTTGTTAGCAACAGATGATCAGGTGTGGTTGATTCTCTCTCGAACAGACGTTTGAATTCTAACAGAGTCCTCATGTTTTACTAGAGGTGAAAGTGGCTTAATTTGGAAAATAGGAAGCAGCAGTTGTAACTAATTTTCCTCTATGCTAGCCTTTTTCCACGGGCAATAGGTATGCACCTTCATCCAGTTAAATCAGGTGACACGATTTTGAAGAGCAGGAATGAGTTATCGCTGTTTGAGTTCTAACTCGTAATGTAGTGGAAGGTCGACGAAAGTGAGCTAGGAATTGTGGACTGTAAAATGCAATGTGACTTCAAGTTGCGATAATGTGCATGAGTCAGGAGATTTAGAAACAGACAAACTAGTGTTGTTCAAAAGTACATATGAATGTTTGAGGCATGATTTTTGGATCCTAGTTTGAGGCATTCTAAGTTTGGTTGACTTGAGGTTGATCAGCCATATAATGTGGTTGCATAAAAGCATGTTCATTGAGTTTGCAGAAGCTGGAGAACTGGTCTGGTCATGATAGTAATGTAATGATTGGTTGTGAGACAATGGTCATGATGTAACGTGATAGATTGGTTGTGGGACACTGTTCTATGTTTGTTACTTCTGTGGAACGCAAGGACCAGTGCGAGATCTTGGCCAAATTGGTCTCGTCATAAGGATATCAGAGTTGAATGTAATGTTAAAACAGAACTTGCTAATTGTTGCGCCTGTAGACTTTTCTGAGCTACAACAGCCTAATCAATTCTCTCATTAGTTTCATGTTCAAGGAAGGAGCTAGTCTGTAAAAACCATTTCTTACTATTAATTTTGGTCCGTGTTGTATCCGCTCGCTGAAGATTTCCTCTGTCATGTGTATTCCAAGTTTCATGTACTTAGATAGATGAACATTATTTCTGAAGAATGATATGGAGGACCGTTTCAATTAGTCAACTACTTTATTCCATCACATAGGATCTGCATCCCAGACCCAAGCTGCTCCGAGCGCTGAAACCTTTGCAAAGATATCTGCTTCCAGGTCGGATGTCCCAGCACCTCCAAGCAACATGGCGGCGGGAGGGCAAGCTTCACTCCAGCCAAAACGTACTCCTGTCTCAGAAAAAGAAATTGAAGCTATTCTGGTAAGCAAAAATGCACAGGAATCATCTGATTGTCTTGAGTATCCTTATTGTGCTCTGAAAGCTTTGGTATTTTTGTACCCCTTACAGTGGGGTTTCATAGCAAACTGAAATTTAACTCTATTGCTTGCCAATTTGAGTGAATATGCACTATTGAATCAACGAGGTTATTTGTTATCCAACTTGGACCTTTTCTCGTTAATTTTCTTCAGTGCATCTAAATGGATCTGAATGAGCAAAGGTACCAGGAGCATGCGAGGGTATAAATGGATCCGTAAGGTTAATGTAGTATGACTGTTGCAATATGAGTTATCGATTTATAGATTGGGAACATACTGCGAGCATGAATCTCTTTCTTATATACTTCTTTATTACCACGTAAAGTTTAATAATGTCTTCAGCTCATATCTCAGCGCAGATCATGGCTGCAGGCTATTTCAATTTATATTGCGTTAAGGACTTTTTGCTATGATTCTTGTGCTCTGTAGTTAGGTGGATGCTTCTAATGGTACTTGGAGAAGCTAGGATGGAGGAGGGAGACTGAATTTCCTTTCAGACGAAGCATTTTTTCCTTCTTGTTCAATGCTTAAATGCCTACCGATAGGATCACCGGATAAGGCAACTGATTGTAAATTGATTGTAAATTTACTTTGTATCTATATGCTTTTGTTCTGCTAAATCATTTTTGGTAGATAATGAGGCTGGATGAACACAATATGTCATGAAGATAATGCTTTGATTCTCCAGGGTTGAGATTTTCATTGCACGATTGGCCTAACCTTTGGTTGTCTGTCCAAGTGCCGAGAGAGGACGTGACGACGTGCAACTACTTATTCTTTCCGATGTAAACACGATTGTTGTTGGGTGGTTATGTCTTTCAAATCACTATATGCAGAATAGTGAGAATGGTATAATCTTTTCGCGACAGTTTCTGCTGTAAAGAAAGATGCTTGGCAACCACTTCAATGGGGCAAGTCATTTAAATTGGAGGATGCAGTAATTACATGCCTAACTCATGATACAGTTCATATCTGGGCCACGTACTTAAAACCATTACTTGCTGGTTCAAATTGCTCACGAAAGAACATGAATGAATCTAATGCATCTGGCAGAATGCCTTTGTTGCACTACTGCAATGATGGTGTTGCGTTCGGCACCGAATCCAAGGTGCAAGAAAAGTTGCATTCCTAAACTTAATTGCACAAATTCGACGTAGCGAGAGATATTAGCGCATTTTCATCTTGAACATGTTCATTTTCAAACGAGGGCAGCTCTGTCACTTTACTAAATTAGCCGTGGAAGAAATCTTATGCAGACCGTGGAACTAATATTGCTCAAAGTATATATTGTATCGCTTACGAGACTTTGATCCTACACTTTAGGGTCATGTAAAACCATACCATGTGCCCTGAGCATCACAGCAATGCAATGAAATCCAAGAAGATCTTCTGTTTTATTGACTGAAGGTAGGAATGTTACAAATGTCAAAGAATAAAAGAATATCAGTTGCTTCTTGACCACAGATAGCCGCTTCACGAATAAAAGAATTGGAAAGAAAGGAAAAATAAAGAAGAGAAATTTCTGAGGAATTCTATGCCTCGTGTCGTTTAGGACATGGTGCACTCAGGAGGGAGGCCTTGGGGAAATCTTTTGGCATCCGTGCAGTAGTTGTAGATCATGTAGTTGCTTTGCACCCACTTGAGCCTCTCTTGGCTTGTTGAGTCAAGCTCCTCCGATAGCCATGCATTAGCATCCGAAGAAGATGAAGATGAAGATGAAGCGCAAGACGATGACCCAGATGACCAGACGCAAGCGTTGTCGGCATTGAAGTTCCTGTAGGAAGCAGTGAAGGGCGCTTGGGTCCAGTCCGTCTTCACGAGCCCCCCTCTGGTAGCCCAGTCGTCCGCGTTCCAGAGGCTCGAGAATATCCTCATGGGCTGGGATTTGGGGAAGGGAACACCGATCGACTCTGCGTTCTTGAACTCTCTGATCGGAGTCCCGTCCACTGAGTATCTGCAATTGTCGCACACATTGGTTTTTGAGTAAATGCCGCAGAGACAAGTGCACTGCATTTCAAAATGCAAGAAAGGTCGCAATTTTAGCATTTCGATTCTTACATGATGCGTTGCGGATTCCAGAGGATGGAGTAGGTGTGGAAATCTGCAGTTGGGTCGAACCAGAGATAGAATTGCTGCTCTCGGTTGCCCTTGCCTTGGCTGAACACGTTGGTGTGAAGAATGTACGGATCGCCGCTCAAGTTCCCCAAGAACTCGAAGTCTATCTCGTCCCACGTCGACCCATTCGAAGATAACTGTAGTTCACAACACAGCAGATATAAAATCCGATCAGCGAAAAAAAGAAGGAAGCTTGAAGATGAAGGGGCACAAACTGATTAAGAAGGGAGACTTACGTAGTAGGCGGTGACAGTGCCAGCGGAGTTGCCGGGAACGAGCTTGAGCTGCATGTCAATCTTGCCGAACAGGTACTCGTTCTTGGACTGGAAGCCGGATCCGGAGGCCTTGTCGAGGGAGAGAGTGAGGAGGTCGCCATTGTTGAGGATCTGAGCTCGGCCATCTCCCCAGGTTACGTCGAAGTCTTGATAGAAGTTGCGGGAGGAAGCAGATGTCGCCCATGAAACGACCACGAGAACCAGCGTGGTGATGCAAAGCGAAGAAGTGGAAGGAAAGGCCATATTGGGTGTGTGTTGTCTGTTGCTTCTGCTGCTGTTATAGTTGCTGAAGAGACACAAATCTGAGTAAAGTGATAGGAGAGTGAGGACTGGAGAGGAGAGAGAGACACAGATGTGGGTGTTTGATGAAATGGGAGAGATGTGCAGGTGGTATTCATAGCTTCGTGCCAAAGATGGAGAAGGAGAAAACGTGTGAGAGAAGAGGAAAGGCAAAGAAGGATTGGCGGGAGTCAAGTCAAACCTCAACGCCAACTCAGCTGTGGACAGTTGGCTTCTGAGAATGACAAATGTTTCCAAAAAGAAGAAGAAGGGCGAATGGCGACTCTGCCGACCCACCTCACATCATGCAAAGAAATTGTGGACGCGGTTTGAGACGATACGAAGCTTCCACACACAGAGACCAGCTCTGTCATCTCTTCACCGCCAGCTATTGTCGGTTCTCATGCTCGAGGTGATGTCCGGACCTCAAAGACCGACGAATCCCTGGAGAGCCCATACGGCCCATCTCTCCTACCGGCAGTCCCTCTTGCTTCGCCCTCTTCCTCTGAGGGGGGCATCGTCGTACGTACGTTCTTCCAGTTCCCACACGCTGTAACTTGCGTACACAGAGCTATAGGAAATGGATTGTCCAAAATCAAATGCAATTCTATTTTTATAATTTAAAGGAAAAATATAGACAAAAGATAAATCTTTGTCACATTCAGGGTCATCTTCAAGTGTCTTAGGCAGAGATATTATAGGATGATCTCCATCTAACAAAGCTCATTCAAAACGAAAAGAAAAAGCGGAAAGTAAACGTTGGAATAAGAAAACATCACCACCGAATTTCGGGCAAAGATTGCAATAGCTCCGGTCAATCAGGTGCAGTAATTTTCCTCTGTTCTAGCTCTTCGCTCGGCTTATATTTATTTCTGATTCAAACGATTTGACAACTCTGTCGGCCGCCAACCCCAACTTATTTGGGATAAAGTTGTTGTTGATATTGAGAAACTTAACATATTGATGATTCGTTATTTGCGATTAGTGTGTTCTTTTAGCGAGGAAAAGAAGATAGGAAATTGATTTTGTTTAGTTGGAAGAAGATAATCTTCAGGTTTTTCCTTATATATTTGAGGCGCACCATGCTATTAAGTTTGGTTCACTTGAGGTTGATCAGCCTTAAATTGTGGTTAATTCCAGGCTGGAGACAGGGATGTTCATCGAGTTTGCAGAGTTGGAGAGCTCGCATGGTCATGATGGCATTTTGAGGGGGTTTTTTTTTTTATTTTTCTTTTTCAAAAAAAATTTACGAAAATCGATTATTATTTTTTATTTACCAAAATGGGACCTGTATAGAATTCAAAGTTCCGCACACTTGGATCCCCTGTCAAGTTGCAACCTTGGCAGGGTGTACCCAGGTAAATCTGGTCTGTTCAATCAACAACGGATGTCTCATATCTCTTTAAATTGAGGATATATTTTATTATTTTTATTATTTTTTGAGAATATATTTGGGCAGTCCGTTATTGATCGGACGGCCCAGATTTCCCTGGGTACCCTGCCAAGGTTGCGGTTTGGCAGGGGATGCGGAGCTCTGAGAGTTCGAAAGGGATCCCCTACAATCCCAGCCATCCCAACCATTTTCCCCCTATAAAAAGGAGAGGAGGGATGGCCAAGATTGCAGGGTTCCCTGAGAGTCTGACATCCGCACAATGCCTTGTGCAGATCACTCCCGCACAGCATATGTGCTGGGTAGCCCATGCAGACTTTTTAATTTTTTTTTGTTTTATTAATTATTTTATATTTATAAGTTTTTAAATAATTATCAATAAATAATTTGAAAAATGATGAAAATATATAAATTAATAAATAATTTCGTTCATTCGCTTCGCGGCCTCCATCGACCGATCGTTCGCTCTTTTGTTCACTCCGTGGCCTCGATAGTTCGTTCATGCGCTCACTCGTTCGTTCGCTTTCGTGGCCTCGATTGATGGTTTATTCGCTCCACGGTCTCAATCGATCTCTCGCTCGCTCATTTGTTATCTTCGCGGCCTCAATCATTCATTCGCTCGCTCGCTCCGTGACCTCAATAATTCGTTCGTGCGCTTGTTCATTCGTTCGCTCCATGGTCTCGACTGACTGTTTATTCGTTCTGCGGTCTCGATCGATTGCTCGCTCGTTTATTCACTTTGCGGTCTCAATCGTTCGTTCGTTTACTCGCTCGTTCATTCGCTTTGCGGACTCCATAGTTTCTTGGTGCGCTACCTCATTCGTTCGCTGTGCATGCTTCATCTCGAAAGGGAAAAGGAATGAAATAACTAGGTTAAGGAAAAGAAACGAATGGCAAACTCTCTCTGCCAATTGATCCACGACAGACATCATTCTTCCCGGTGACCTGTGACCCTTATCTTTAAACTCTGCTGTCTCATTGGCTCCCTTCCTCCAATTCCAATTGCAATTGCAATTGCCAATGGGTGTTCCTGTCCAAGGGTAAACGGCGTGTGAACTTCCAAGTCTGATTTGCTACTTTACACCTCTCATATGCTTAGTTCTAGATATTTGCTCTTTCAGATAATGTTTCTATGACATGCCCTCTCTGTTTGACTATTTCATGAAGAAAGTTGTAATAAAGGGAAACAAAACCTTTGGTAGTCCTATTTGGCTCGAGTACGTCAGGCGTTAGATCTCAGCTGGTGACAATTTTATTGTATTTGTGATCTGTATACGAGAGCCTTGAGTGCCAATCGGTATTGCTTACTAATCGGTCCATATTTATGCCTAAAAAATGTATCTAATTTGTGGGTTTCAAATAAACATTAATAATTACATTAATTTTTTGGTTGACATTTTAACTATTGAAGAGGAAGACAAAATTTAAAATATTCTCTAGCTGCAGAGATTTTGTAAACCTGATTTTTCCTAAAATCCAAGATCCTTAGTGAATTTTACAAAATCTTATCTTTAGAAGGTTTGAATTTCCATGAGCTCTTGAGTGATAGGATGTGACATTCTGATTTTCAGTCGATTTCAGACTCATTAATGAGAAGTAAATCTAGAAACGTATTTCAGTCGTATCTCGCTCGAATCTGATCAATTCAAATAGGCTGACCAAAAGGAAAAGGCTAACGCGAGACAAGTTACGTGGACCTAGGAAACTCGAATAAGAAATGACGCTTTGACCATAAGCATTGTCGAGGGGATATTTAGAACCATAAAAAGGCCGATCTAAGAACGATTAAGGAATGCATTGCTAGTGTTATACGATTGGAGCACGGGTGATGCCGCTTAACCAATGTATAATTTGCAAGACTTTCCTAAATCGAACAGTGATGATCGAGACCATAGGAGCTAGTGATAGACACTCATAATTACATGACAACCAAAGTCGCCACGAATTGACGAGCCCTAAATGTGATATGAATCACAGGGTCGATATGCGTAACGTCCGCAAAAGCCATCCATCGATTCGGGATAGGCTGGAACCACGTCTAATAGAGAAAACCATCAGAAACGAGTCTTGAAAATTAAAAATGGAGAATCAAGAATTCCAACATTATATTCGGATTGGCCGTCACCCTATCGAAGAATATTAGAACGAGGAAAACGACGCTCTAGACATTGGGGTGAAATTACCATTTTGCCCTCAAGCTTAAGCCTTGCTCATGCAATGAAGGAAGGGCATTTTGGTCTTTATCCCTTCTCCAAGGTTGCCGAAAATGTGAGTGAATATTGGCCATTTGATCAAGTATGAATGACATGTGGGACAAGTGTCAAGAGATGAACTAAAGAGTGGTCATGTCTACTATTGGCCACCTATCATTCAACCATTGACCTTGAGTCTTGAATATAAGGCTTTTTCTCTCTCTCTCTCAACTCATTTTGGCCGGCCATAACACCCCCACTTCACCGAAACCTCTTCTTCTTCTTCTTCTCCCTTCTGCTTGCCGGCGACAGCTTCTGCCGCTCACGTTCGGCCTTTCCGACGCCATCTTCCGGCCATCGCCTAGTGCCGACCTCCTCGAAGTGGAAGCACGGCGATTGGACCACCGAGAAGCTCTAGCCAAGCATTTCCCCAGAAGCCGACGAAAATTGACCCAATCTGAGGTAGGCTGAGTTTCTAACTCCTTAGGAGGCCGAAATGTTGGAATCTTGAGGCCAAATTTTGTGAAGATCTAGGAGACATGTATATCAATCTGTGGTAAAAAGTTGAGAATGATTTGATGAAGTTTTAACCTTGAATAGGTCTTGTGAACTTTGAACAGAATTTGCCAGTTACTGACCTTGGAGGATGAGGCGACTTTTGATCGGATTCCGGCAATGACTCGACTTCAAACTCTTAGTGAGACCCTTAGACCCTTAGATAGACATTTCAAGAGGTAGGATAGTGCTTAAATGATGGATTTGGGGGAGACTTAGGGCTAGATATACTCGGTTTACACAGAGCCGAACATAGCCCGGTTCGGTTCTATGCAATCCGAATCTGTGGGGGCTGATGATGGTTGATTGTGAACCTCAAATTTGTGATTTAAACATGCTAAGATGATGAGGATTATGTTATGGAGGTTTGTGGTTCATGGATTGGTGAATTGGATATGGAAATTGACGGAATGGTTGGAATTTTCTAGGTTGTGCGGTGAGATTGGTCTTGGACCATTAGAGGCCGAATCCTTGAGGGCAAATAATTGCATATGCATGTCTCTTGAGTAATTGGTTACATTTGTATATGTATTGACTCATTTCGCATGCCATGGATGTCTTGTTATGCATGAGATGTTTATGCACGAGATGCGCTGGACCTTGTGTGCATGAATTTGTGGTTGTGACATGGCGGAGACGAGTTAAGACCTTGAGGCGTATGAGACGCGGGGTGGAGAAAAGCCTGATGTGATCTAATCGCGGGCATGAGAAAAGCCTGATGCGATATAATCGCAGGCATGAGAAAAAAAAAGCCTGATGCGATCTAATTGCGGGTACGAGAAAAGAAAAGCTTGATGCGATCTAATCGCAGGCATGAGGAAGGCCTGATACGATCTAATCGCGGGCATGAGATTAGCTTGATGCTATTTAATCGGGGGCATGAGAATGAGGCAGACAGGAAGAGATGGTTGTGGCGAAGCTGTAGGATGAGGTGTGCATGATCATCTGAGTGTGTTATGATGTCATAGCTGCATGCCTGTCATCTGTGTGCCGTCATCTTCATTTGTATGTGCCTGTGTGTTTATGAGTTTGGAATTTTAGGATAGATGACTGCCTGAGTGAACAGTCGGCCTAACCTAGGGTTAAAACTCTTTTACTGAGATGTGTATCTCACCCCTTTGGGGACCTCGTTTTTACAGATCTTAGGCCTTAATGATGTGACCTATTTGATTTGGAGACCCTAAGGAGATGACCGTGTATTTTGATGAATTCCCTGACGGTCAGGGAACCATTTACGTGAGGAAGTGTACAGTTGTGTGGGTTGACGAGGGTAGTACGGACTGAAAGTTTTATCTGTATGATGCTTGGTTTAGAAAAGTTGGGGATGTGTCGACTGGACCGCTGAAGCCCTATGAGGTGCCCCAGGGAGTGATCCCTTATTGGTGCCACCCTGATAGGGACCAAGATCAGGCCGATGGATCGGTAGTCGGTTCTAGGAACGGGCCGGAGAGGACCCCGACGCTGGAGTTTACTGAGGAGGATAAGGTCATTGTTCTGGAGGCAACCAAGGAGGATCTTGCAGTGCCGTCGCATGAGGAGACCATGGAGGATACTATTGAGGTTCGCTCCGAGACATTCTCAAAGTACGAGCCGACAGAGGACGCTGAGTACACTGAGAACTCTAGTAGCTCATCCTAGGAGACTCTAGTTGTAGCTTGATCTTTGGTGACGACCCGACCCTGCTCCTGTCGGATTTTAATGATGGTCCATATTGTATGCTCACCCGGTAACCCTCCTTGCTTTCGGATTTTAATAGTTCTGTACTTGTATGAACAGTCGGTTATTGTGTACGATAATTTCTATGCTATCCAGGTCCCACTTAATTTATATTTGTACGGAGGAGTTGCTTTATTACCACTTCCGCATGCTTGATATATTTGTCATATCTCTCGACTTAGATTGTGGATCTTGGGAACGTGAGAGATTATATGATTTGCTTGCAGGGAGTCGCATGCTCGTGCCCGGGGTGTGGGGTGTGAGATGCCCGTCCGATTTGGTATCAAAGCAAGGTCAGCTCGATCCAAAGTTGGTTGAGGACTAGAGTAATAAGGGGGATTAAGTTGGGACAAGGACGAATAGCGAGACCTTAGGAGACTAGTTAAAATAAGGCCTGGGATGCATAGTGTGTGACCTGGTACTTATGATTGGTGTTTGATCTTGACAGAGTTGTGGTAAGGCATGAAAGAGTTGAGTTCCCTGCTTAGGATTGAAGGTCATCCCTGGACCTTGGCTTATTTGATGGATGAAAGTGATTGGTTTTATTAAATCACTGGAGTGAATGGAATTGAGAAATGGCCATGGGCTATTTATTGAAATGTTTCTAGAGTTTGTGGTATGGACTACTATTGAATTGTAACTGCTTCTGTTAACGGCTAGTTAGTAGCTCTGGATTTGGATGATTGAGTGAGTTACTAACTCTTTGCTGAACTTGTAGTGGACTAGGTGCAGTAGAATGAGATAAGGATGAGCAACCTGTCTAAAAGGTCTGGAAGGTCAAGAGGCGGAGCCTCTAGCTCGAGGTCACCTGTCGTAGAAGATCCAAAAGTTGGATGGCGTGCTGAGAGCACTGGAGAGAATCAGTAATCTTATTGACAGGCAGACCCAAGATCGGGACGCTGCCATAGCCCAGGCAGTAGAAGCTGCCATAACTGTCGTCAATGCCAACAACGGCAACAATGGTGGCAATGGAAGTCAGAATGAACATGGCCAGGGCAATGAAGTTGTGAATGCCCAAGAAGAAATCATCGTGGCCAGACAGATGGGTCAGCTAGTGGAGTAGTTCATAAAGCTAAAGCCGACTTAATTCGATAAAACTAGAGATCTCGAGCTAGCACCCAGTGGATCGAGAAGTTAGAAAAAGCTTTTGAAGTGTTGAGGTGCACGGATGAAGAAAAGGTATTGTTAGCAGTGTACCAGCTGGAGGGTACGACGAATGATTGGTGGGCTGCCACCAAAGACGAAGTCTTCCTTGAAGGGACAACCTTAAACTGGGACGCTTTTAAGATGGCGTTCAACGACAAGTATTTTTCTGAGACGGCTAGGGAAAAGAAGTAGGTGGAATTTCTGCAGCTACGTCAGAACCAGTTGACGATAGATCAGTACGAGGCCGAATTCTCGAGGCTGTCGAGGTATGCACCTCGATCTGTAGAAGACCCTCAAGAGAAAGCAAGAAGATTTAGGGATTGTCTGAGTCCCAAGTTCCGTAGTCAGATGATCGCTCTAAATCTGAGGACCTATAAGGAGATCTACGAACGGAGCCAGATGATAGAACGAGACTTGAAAGAGAGAAACACCACAACTAGATCGAGATTCACATCATTTAGAGATAATCGCCAGATAGGCAAGAGGTCGATGACGGGTAATAGGCGTTTTGTACCTCCCGTAAGGAAAAATATCGTGAAGCTGCCGAATCCCAGTAAATAGAGCTGCCGCCTTTGTGGCAGGAGTCATGGGAATGGGCCATGCTCGGTAAGGATTGGGGCTTGTTTTAAGTGTGATTAGCTGGGCCACCAGATAAGGACATGCCCGAGTCAAGCTCCGACAAATCTACCTCAAGGGTAGAGACCGCAGGCTAGACCATCGACTGCTACTCCCCAGTCGAGCAGAATCGACCACCGGCATAGGGAAGGGTGAATGTAGTAGCTCGTAGAGAGGCGAATGAAGCATCAGGTATGGTTTACTTATGCAACCAAGCTGCATACGCATTGTTTGACCCTGGTGCCACGCATTCATTTGTATCTGCACAGTTTGCTCATTTGGTGGGTATGAAATTGAAACCATTGAATATGAATTTGCATATTGCCACTCCATTAAAGGATAATATATTGGTTTCGTTGGGCCGTGCCGGTTGTGAGATTGTGATTGGAGGGAGTAAAAAGAGTATGACCTAGCTATATTACCCATGTATGATTTTGACGTAATCATAGGAATGAATTGGTTGGGTAAGTAGGAAGCAGTAGTGGACTGTGGTAGTAAGATAATTCGATTTTATCCAAGAGGCCGCCCTAGCTTTGAATTGGTGGGAAGTCGAGGAGGAATCTCGATTCCCTTAGTCTCATCTCTAGAGGTGACTAAGTTGATGTCTGAAGGGTGTCAGGCATACCTAGTGGTAGTAAAGGACACGACTACCGAAAAGCCAAAGTTAGAGAGTATCCCGGTAGTGCGTGAATTTCCTGATGTGTTTCCCCAAGAGTTGCTAGGGTTACCACCGGAACGGGAAATAGAATTTATAATCGAGTTAACCCCTAGGACAGAACCGATCTCGAAAGCACCTTACAGGATGTCCCTGACAAAGCTGAAGGAATTAAAGGTGCAGATGCAAGAGCTGCTAGGTAAGGGATTTATCCGACCAAGTGCTTCACTGTGGGGAGCACCGGTGCTTAACATAAGGAAGAAGGATGGGTCTTTGCGTCTATGCATCGACTATCGACAGTTGAACCAAGTGACAGTGAAGAACAAATACCCACTACCGAGGATTGATGATCTGTTTGATCAGTTGCAAGGAGCGGCGGTATTTTCGAAGATTGACCTGATAACAGGATATCACCAGTTGAGAATCAAGAAGGAAGACATACCTAAGACTGCCTTTAGGACGAGGTATGGCCATTATGAGTTTACGATGATGCCATTTGGTTTGACCAACGCTCCAGCTACATTCATGGACTTGATGCATCAAGTATTTAAGGAATTCCTGGACAGATTTGTCATAGTCTTTATTGACGGCATCTTGATTTACTCAAGGGGTGATGCAGAACACGAGGAGCACTTGAGAATTGTACTGCAGACCTTGAGGGAGCATTCACTCTATGCGAAGTTGAGTAAATGCGAGTTCTAGTTGAGCAGGGTAACATTTCTTGGTCATGTGGTATCTGGTGAAGGAATCGCAGTGGATCCTACGAAGATTGAGGCTGTGACAAATTGGCCTAGACCTACTACGGTCACTGAAGTCAGAAGTTTCTTGGGACTGGCGGGATACTACAAGCGTTTTGTGGAGAAATTCTCATCCATAGCCATCCCATTGACACGGTTGGCAAAGAAAGAAACGAGGTTTGAATGGACAGGCAAATAAGAGAGGAGTTTCCAAGAGCTCAAACATAGGTTGACAACCGCGCCAATATTGACAATTCCATCAGGACTGGGAGGTTACGAGATATACAGCGACGCTTCACTGAAAGGATTAGGCAGTGTGTTGATGCGGCACGTTAGATTAGTAGCCTATGCATCCAGAGAGTTGAGGCCACATGAGATGAACTACCCAACTCATGACCTGGAGTTAGCGGTGATTGTATTTGCTCTGAAGATTTGGAGATATTACCTATATGGCGAAAAATTTCAGATTTATACCGACCACCAGAGCTTAAAGTACCTGTTTTCTCAGAAGGAGCTGAACATGAGGCAGTGTAGGTGGATGGAGCGGCCACAATTGTTCGTTTGCTTCACGGCCACAATTGTTCGTTCATTCGCTCGCTCACTCGTTCGTTTTACGGCCTCGATTGTTCGAGACAATCCGAGCAAGTGCTCTAAAGGAATTTACGCAAGACATTTTAAAAAAAAATAGAGTACAAGTCGAGCAAGGGCAAAAAAAAAAAAATACGAGAACGATCGAAGCCGCGGAGCAAACGAACGAGCAAGTAAGCGATTGAACGATCGGGGCCGCAGAGCGAATGAACGAGCGAGCGAGTGTATGAACAATCGATCAAGATCGTAGAGCGAACGAACGATCGGTCAAGACAGCAGAGCGAGCAAACGAACTAGCGAGCAAACGAAGATGACTGTTTGAGCTATCCATCATGTATTTAGAGAGATGAACATTAATTATGCCTGAAGAATGGATATGAAGACGCCTGTTTAATGATTTTAGTTTAGTCATCTACTTTTTTCTGCCACAGAGGATCTGCATCCCAGACCCAAGCTGCTCTGAGCACTGAATATGTTTCAAAGACGTCTGCTTCGAGGTCGGACGTCCCAGCACCTCCAAGATTCATGGTGGTGGGAGGGCAAGCGTCACTCCCGCCCAAACGCAGTCCTGTTCAGATAAGGAAATTGAAGTTATTCTGGTAAGCAAAAATACACAGGAAAAATCTCATTGAAGTCTGCACGTTCTTACTGTGCTCAGAAAGCTTTGGTAAATCTGTACCTCTTAGCAAACTGAAAGTCGATTCTTTTGCTTGACAATTTGAGTGATTATGTATAATGGAAATCAACAAGTTAAATTGTACAACTTGGACTTTTTCTTGTCAATTTAAATGGATCTCTCTGAGCACATAGAGCAGTAGCGTCTAAGGGTTTAAAGGATATGTGTGGTTAATGTACTCCACTGCTATTGTTGCTAGATGAGCTATCGATTCATTAATTGGAAACACTCTGCGAGCATGAATCGTTTCTGACATGCTTCGTTATTACCATATCTCGGCACAGATGATGGTTGCAACCTATCTCACACTTCATATCGTGCGGAGGACTTGTTGCTATGATCTTGTGCTTTGCAGTGAGGTGGATACTTCTAATAAAACTCAGAGCAGCCGGGATCGAGAGGGACGCTGAATAACGCAACTGATTGTAAATTTCCTTTGTGTTTATATGCAAAATCAACTCGGAATATGTTCGGAATAAAGACACAGGAATTAATCTTGAGGGAGACAAGATGACATGAAGATAAAGCTTTTGACTCTCCGTGCTTAAGATTTTCATTGCATGAGTGGCCAAAAACTTTGGTATAGGCTTTCATAAGCATCTTCGGCCGTGAAGAAGGGTGCCGCAGCTTTTCAAGGTATTTGGCAATCACCTCATCAATCATCTCTCTCAATGCTGAGGCAGTTTTGTCACTTGACTAAATTAGCCGGGAAGGAAACTTACAGGCCGTGCCGAAATATTTGTTGCGTAGATGGCTAGAATTTGGATCTAGACTTGAAGGTCATGTGAAAACATGCGCACTGACAATCACAGCAATGCAATGAAATCCAAGAAGATCTCCTGTTTTATTGATTGAAGGTAGGAATGTTACAAATGTCAAAGAATAAAAGAATATCAGTTGCTTCTTGACCCCAGATAGCAGCTTAACGAATGAATAGGACTGAAAAGAAGGGAAAAAAAAAAGAAGAGGATAAATTTCTGAAAAATTCTGTCTTGTGTCGTCTAGGACATGGTGCACTCAGGAGGGAGGCCTTGGGGGAATCTTTTGGCATCCGTGCAGTAGTTGTAGATCATGTAGTTGCTTTGCACCCACTTGAGCCTCTCTTGGCTTGTTGAGTCAAGCTCTTCCGATAGCCATGCATTGGCATCCGAAGAAGATGAAGATGAAGATGAAGCGCAAGACGATGACCCAGATGACCAGACGCAAGCGTTGTCAGCATTGAAGTTCCTGTAGGAAGCAGTGAAGGGCGCTTGGGTCCAGTCCGTCTTCACGAGCCCGCCTCTGGTCGCCCAGTCGTCCGCGTTCCAGAGGCTCGAGAATATCCTCATGGGCAGGGACTTGGGGAAGGGAACACCGATCGACTCTGCGTTCTTGAACTCTCTGATCGGAGTTCCGTCCACTGAGAATCTGCAATTGTCGCACACAAGGGTTTTTGAGTAAATGTCGCAGGCACAAGTGCACTGCATCGCAAGGGCAGGGAAGATTGCATTGTAAATGCAAGAAAGATCGAAGTTTTAGCGTTTCGATTCTTACATGATGCGTTGCGGATTCCAGAGGATGGAGTAGGTGTGGAAATCAGCAGTTGGGTCGAACCAGAGATAGAATTGCTGCTCTCTGTTGCCCTTGCCTTGGCTGAACACGTTGGTGTGCAGAATGTAAGGATCGCCGCTCAAATTCCCCAGGAACTCGAAGTCTATCTCGTCCCACGTCGACCCATTCGAAGATAACTGTAGTATCACAACGAGGCAACAATTAAAATCCGATCGTGAAAAAAGGAAGGAAGCTTGAAGATGAAGGGGCACAAACTGATTAAGGAGGAGACTCACAAACTGATTAAGGAGGAGACTTACATAGTATGCTGCGACAGTGCCAGCGGAGTTGCCGGGAACGAGCTTGAGCTGCATGTCAATCTTGCCGAACAGGTACTCGTTCTTGGACTGGAAGCCAGAGCCGGAGGCCTTGTCGAGGGAGAGAGTGAGGAGGTCGCCATTGTTGAGGATCTGGGCTCGGCCGTCTCCCCAGGTTAGGTCGAAGTCTTGATAGAAATTGCGGGCAGAAGTAGATGTTGCCCAAGAAACGACCACGAGAAGCAGCGTGGTGATGCAAATTGAGGAAGTAGAAGGAGAGGCCATACTGGGCGTGTTCTGTTTACTGCTGTAGTTGCTGAAGAGATGCAAGTCTCAGTGAGTGGATATGAGCGTGAGGACTGAAGAGGAGACACCAAGTGAAAGAGGGACGTGGGTGTCTGCGATGGTTGAGGCAGTGGGTGAGATGTGCAGTTGGCTTCTGATGTCATCAAGTTTTCAAAAAGAAGAAGAAAGACGGATAGTGGCATTACCGACCCACATCCAGCACAGAAATTCTGAGGCGACGACGCGGTTTGAGACGACGCGAAGCTTCCGCGCGCGCGCACAATAGAGACGAGCTCTATCATCTCTTCACCGCCAACTAAATAGCTTTAGCCATCAGCCAGCGCAAGCTGCTTTTGCGCTAGCTAATGCCAGTAAGATTAATTGGTTCACGACTCGGTTCGGTATTACTCAGGAAATGGGAACTGGACCTGAGGAATCGATTCCCTGTTTTTGGAACCTGAGGGTTGTGTCTAGCATAGCAATATCATTTTGAGGGGATGAATAAGAGATTTTAATCGAATTTAACTAGAAATTGTGGAATTAGAAATTCAAGTCAAATAAGTTACATAATCGAAATCTAAAGGTACATAGTTTATGCTTATGAATAGCAGTATTTAATGAGGATAGAAAGTATTGCACAAGATGATTATAGTAGTTCGGCTTATATCAAGTCTAATAGGGATATGCAACTGAATCGAGTTTATTTATAAATTGGACTTGACCACCCAAAATACAGGTCTGGGGATCGATTTCTGTTCAAACTGGTCTTAGGTACATGTTCTAATTTTTGGAATCGGTTGGACCTAGTCCGGTTCGTGATTTCAAGTGAAGACCCACTTGGCAACTCTACAGTAAAAAAGTAAAATAATAATAATCTTGCTTGCCTCACCTTCTCCTTATATTTTTTGTGGATTGCAATTTCTATTATTTATATTAGGGATTGTTACTTTTGGAGTATAGTGAGTTTTATTATTGAATCTTTTACTTTGAACCATTTCATTATTATTCATATTATTTTGCTGAAAAAATGAAATAATAAAACAAGAAACAAAGGAAAAACAGGTTTTTGAGTAGACCTTGTAACCGAATCGAAAAAATATGATATGTTCTAAAATAGGTTCCAGTACAAAAAGGGTAGGTTAGTGATAGCAATAGCAGTACACCAGGACCGAACCACCTGCTCTAGGAACCGACATGGACCGGACCGGTTCTCACGCGCTGGTGGATGCAAAGCTGAAGAAGATGAACTGTTGAAGGGGTTGGTGGAGTACTTCAACCTTTCAACAAGGAGAAAAGGGGTTGGAACCAGTTCAATTGATATCAACTTTGCTCTACCTACATGCCGCCAAACGCCGGGCGTGCAACTTCAGGAGGTGGTACAGAGCAACAAAGTCAGCTGCAATGTGAGAAGAACCTTCAAGGTAAGAGCAACTCTGGTTCATTTTTCTTAACGGCTGCACGGTCGATGCCAGCTAGACATGACTGATCCACCAACTGTGGACAATCAGACTTTGTATTCTTGGTTTTGAATATCGGGAAACGTTGGAAGTTCTCCAACAAACACTGATGCATTTGTCGAACACTTGATGTTCATGATGAAACACACGTTTCTTGTTCGCGTTCCTCTCGGAACTTGGCTCCTCATCCTTTATCAATTGTCCTTGATTGTGTTCACCTCTCAGAACGTGAACGGCGATTCCAGTTCCATGCCCAAGTGTTGTGGGATTGCCTTGTCGGTGTTTCCTCAGATTCCGCACGGGGAGATGGAGACTCCATGGAGATGAAGATAAAAGAAGTGAAGAAGAGATGTTTATTTTTGACTTATCTATGAAAAAATAGGTCCGGTCAGTTCGGTTCCCACCATGGAACTGGAACCGGACCACTCGTCACCGGTTCAATTTGATTGAATCGGAACCGGACCGGTGTCCTTGGGAGCTGCCGAAAACAAGCTAGTCTTGTCCGATCCGAGCAATTTTCGGCTTGGGTGGTCCCGCTGCACACCTTAAATGTTATTGAATCTTGTGGTCGAGGTGATATCAGGACCTAAAAAATGGGCAAATCTCAAGAGCTATATATATATATATATATATATATATATATATATATATATATATATATATATATATATATATATATAAAGAGAGACAAATTTCTGATAATTTTTTGTAAGTGACAAACTTAGTGATACGAATAGTTTGGTTAAAATAGTAACAATCTAATCGACGACGACAATGTAATCATCAAGGTGACCGTCGATGTCACTATCTAGTGATGGAGTCAATATACTGTCAAAAAGTTGAGTCCTACTAAACGTTTTACAACCTATGCTTATAATCTCCCTTTTTTTATCGACCAAAAATAAAAAAAACAGTCGATCGTGGACTTCTTTGTTAGCCTCTCTTGCGCAAAACAACTAAAGTCAATTCCTATATCCTTAGCTGTAATTTCTAGATGTCTCGTCATCAATTATATTTCAACGTGTATCTTAGCTGTAGTTTTCAAGTCTTCATTGTCGATTAAATTCCGACGTTGTAACTTTACCTAACTTTGTCGTCCATTAGATTCTGGTAAAGTTTCATGTATCTTGATGTTGATTAAATTTCGTTAAAGTATATCTATATGTTTCCTTGTTCTTCATTGATAATACTGCTGTCTGGTACCACAAAAACCGGGAAGGAAACTTATAAGCCGTGGTGTAGATTGTTAGAATTTGGGACTAACTAGACTTCATGGTCATGAGAAAACATACGCACTGAGAATCACAGCAATGCAATGAACTCCAAGAAGATCTTCTGTTTTATTGATTGAAGGTAGGAATGTTACAAATGTCAAAGAATAAAAGAATATCAGTTGCTTCTTGACCACTGATAGCCGCTTAACGAATAAAAGAATTGGAAAGAAGGAAAAATGAAGAAGAGAAATTTCTGAGGAATTCTATGCCTCGTGTCGTTTAGGACATGGTGCACTCAGGAGGGAGGCCTTGGGGGAATCTTTTGGCATCCGTGCAGTAGTTGTAGATCATGTAGTTGCTTTGCACCCACTTGAGCCTCTCTTGGCTTGTTGAGTCAAGCTCTTCCGATAGCCATGCATTAGCATCCGAAGAAGATGAAGATGAAGATGAAGCGCAAGACGATGACCCAGATGACCAGACGCAAGCGTTGTCGGCATTGAAGTTCCTGTAGGAAGCAGTGAAGGGCGCTTGGGTCCAGTCCGTCTTCACGAGCCCCCCTCTGGTAGCCCAGTCGTCCGCGTTCCAGAGGCTCGAGAATATCCTCATGGGCTGGGATTTGGGGAAGGGAACACCGATCGACTCTGCGTTCTTGAACTCTCTGATCGGAGTCCCGTCCACTGAGTATCTGCAATTGTCGCACACATTGGTTTTTGAGTAAATGCCGCAGAGACAAGTGCATTGCATTTCAAAATGCAAGAAAGGTCGCAATTTTAGCGTTTCGATTCTTACATGATGCGTTGCGGATTCCAGAGGATGGAGTAGGTGTGGAAATCAGCAGTTGGGTCGAACCAGAGATAGAATTGCTGCTCTCTGTTGCCCTTGCCTTGGCTGAACACGTTGGTGTGAAGAATGTAGGGGTCGCCGCTCAAATTCCCCAAGAACTCGAAGTCTATCTCGTCCCACGTCGACCCATTCGAAGATAACTGTAGTTCACAACACAGCAGATATAAAATCCGATCAGCGAAAAAAATAAGGAAGCTTGAAGATGAAGGGGCACAAACTGATTAAGAAGGGAGACTTACGTAGTAGGCGGTGACAGTGCCAGCGGAGTTGCCGGGAACGAGCTTGAGCTGCATGTCAATCTTGCCGAACAGGTACTCGTTCTTGGACTGGAAGCCGGAGCCGGAGGCCTTGTCGAGGGAGAGAGTGAGGAGGTCGCCATTGTTGAGGATCTGAGCTCGGCCATCTCCCCAGGTAATGTCGAAGTCTTGATAGAAGTTGCGGGCAGGAGCAGATGTTGCCCATGAAACGACCACGAGAAGCAGCGTGGTGA
Organism: Rhodomyrtus tomentosa; assembly: GCA_028455895.1. NCBI lineage: Eukaryota > Viridiplantae > Streptophyta > Magnoliopsida > Myrtales > Myrtaceae > Rhodomyrtus > Rhodomyrtus tomentosa. Next base: position 44,512,889 of record JAPCWY010000004.1, read on the forward strand.
TGCAAAGCGAAGAAGTGGAAGGAGAGGCCATATTGGGTGTGTTGAGTTTGCTGCTGCTGCTGCTGCTGCTGCTGTAGTTGCTGAAGAGTGAAGAGATACAAATCTGAGTAAGATGATATGGGAGTGAGGACTGAAGAGGGGATAGAGAGAGAGATGCCTCAGATATGGGTGTTTGATGAAATGGGAGGGATGAGCAGATGGTATTTATAGCTTCGGACCAAAGATGGGGAAGGAGAAGACGTGTGAGAAAAGAGGAGAGGCAAAGTAGGATTGATAGGAGTCAACCTCGACACCAACTCAGCTGTGGACAGTTGGCTTCTGATAAAAAATAACATGATTCTACAAAGAGGAAGACAGACGACGAATAGCGACATAGCGACCCACATCGTGCACAGAAATGATGGCGCGACGCGGTTCGAGACGGCATGAAGCTTCCACACACATACAGGGACGAGCTCTATCGTCTCTTCACCGCCAGCTGAATTGCTTTGCCGGGAGCGCTCGCTGCTTTCCCCGAAGACTCTTTATTGACCGAAAGTTAATGAACTCCCCAAAGCTTTTCTTTTTCTCTACAGAGTTACCAGTCAGCACAACAGTGCTGCACACTGTTTCCTACATCTTCCATTTTGACTACTCGATCAAGTTCTCTCCCATGTCGGCCAAAATACTACAGTCGGGTTTGTCAATTAGTTCTTTTTTTTTTTTTTGGGTCCAAAGGTTTGTTAATTAGTTCAATCGTGGTATTTATTAAGCATATTTTATAGAAAGATATTTCAGTTCCAACAGCATTGGAAATATATAACATAAGGAGTAATAACATTAAAAACAATTACTCTTTGTTATTTGGTTGCTTAATAAATTGTATTTCTTCAAGGGAAATGTTTCCGTAAAAAAAAAAAGAGGAACTTTTTTTAAATAAGTGCGTGAAGTGCCATTGTTTTATCAAAATCTCAAATAAAAACTTGAAGTGCTGTCATTATTTCAAATAAAAGTTTGATCGAACCTCATTTTAAATAAAACCAGACCTTGAGGCTGGTCAAGGGAATTTTCGTGGCTAGTGAAACAGAAAGAACGAAAAAATTAAAAAGGAAAAAAAAATAAAAATAAATGGTGAAAATGCCATTGACTACCTTGAATGTTAGTAATTATTTGAGACCGTCATGCCATTATGCCCTTTTTTGAAACAATCTTCACATCATGCTTTTATTTGAGATAATGATGACACTTCGAGATTTTATTTGAGATAATGTTCAGATCAAATCCTTCCTTGAGAAAATGAGAGCACTTCAGGATCGTATTTGAAATTTGAGGGTTTTATAGTACATTGACTGTTCATTTCCATGAATCTGTCCTTGATTTACATATGAATGCATATCCTCAATTCAAAAGGCTTAGGTTGACTAAAAAAAAAAGCGCAATTTATGTTCTTTTCCCTATACATTAATCAGTGTTCAATTGTTGCAATCACTATTGTACCGGTGTTTGCCTTTTCGTAAGCTACAATTATCTATCATCCCAAAATTTCACCGGACATTATTTTGTTGACGAGATTGGCCCTTTCCTTTTTTCATAGACCAAAGACCACAAAACAAAATAGACTTAATCCATATTAAGTGCCACACATCCGATATCAGCACATCTCTTTTGGGTCGCCATTATTCTCGTGTACTGTACAACGCCACGTATATGATATGATATGACATGTCACATCGTAGCACACTCGGGAGCAAATCCACCAGGGAAGCGTTTGGTGTCGGTGCAGTAGTTATAGATCATGTAATCCCTTTGCACCGACTTCATTCTCGCTTGCCCACCCGCGTCCATCTTCGCCGTGAACCACGTCGGCTGGTCCATCAGGCCGCAGGACGACGACCCGGAGGCCCAAACGCAGGCCTCGGCGCTGAAGTTCCGGAAGGAGGCCCTGAACGGGGCTTGGGTCCAATCCGTCTTAACGAGGCCGCCTCTCGTGGCCCAGTCGTCCGCGTTCCACAGCGTGGAGTGGAGTCTCATCGGCTGGCTCTTTGGGAAGGCCACGCCCTTCGACTCCAGGTTCCTGAACTCCCTGACCGGCGTGTCGTCCACGGAAAATCTGTCAAAAAAGAAACAAAACATGTACGCCCAAGAGAGATAAGGATGAGCAAGAAGTGGCACATAGTTTCATAAACGTACGCGAGTCTTTGCAAATGTTTCGAACTAGCATTGCTCTATTCCTTAAGCGGTCGTCCGACTCAAGAGAGACAAAAAGCAAAGCTACAACCATGATGCGATAAGTACATCAATGGTAATCGACGTGACTTGTCACATAAATCTGAAACCAATTTGACTTTTGTAAAGAGGTCGTAACATGATTATCTAGTATCATTTGGTAGATGACAAAACGTATTACATGATGGTATGTGGATTCCAAAGGACCGAATAGGTGTGGAAGTCAGCGGTGGGATTGAACCAAAGGTAGAACTGTTGCTCTCGGTCACCTTTGCCTTGGGTGTACACGTTGGTGTGCATCACATAAGGGTCGCCGCTCAAATTCCCCAAGAACTCGAAGTCTATTTCATCCCACGACGTCTCATCCGACTTCAACTGCAGAAAGCAACACCCGCAACAACGAACTCATAAATTTTTTCCTTGTGATGAGTAAAAAGTACCGTGCACATATGTATGCGAATTAGAGCTACATAGTAGGAGGTGACGGTGCCGGCTGAATTCCGGGGGACCAGCTTAATTTGCATGTCGATTTTCCCGAACAAGTACTGGTTCTTGGATTGGAAGCCAGAACCGGAGTACTTGTCGAGAGAGAGGGTGAGGAGCTGGCCGGAGTCGAGTATCCTGGCACGTCCGTCGCCCCAATTGATGTCAAATTCCTTGTTGAAATCGCTCGCTCGAGCAGCTAGCACCAAGCACGACCAAGCCACCACGGAAAGCACACACGAAACCAAGCCCTTGGCTTCTGATGAGGGAGAGCCCATGTCGATGGGGAGTAGCTAGAAACTTATCTAGAGAAAGTGTCGCAACAGAGATAATTTTGAGAGCATGTGTTTTGGGCTCTCTTTCTTTCTTTTCTTTGGCTTACGGTGCCTCCCTTTATATATGGGGAATGGCAGTGATTTAAGAGAGGAGAGGGAAATGCCAAGTAGCGAGGAGAAGCAACAGATGGCGAGAGGGAAGCGAAAGGGGCCAGGAAGAATGGCGATATGGGCATAGTCACACAAGCGACCGCTCAAAGTGGAGTCCATGAGCCAACACTTGTTCTATTTCCGAGCCTGTTTTGTGGTTGACCAGAGCCTCGCCCTCGTTTTGTGTCTCTTATTCACCGACCCCGGGTTTGTCGGGGGGCTGACCACGCCCCTTCGCATCCAATTCGAGGCTAATTCCTTTCGAATTCTCACGCACAAGTTTAGGAGAATCTACTAAACGCAGCACTTAATATAAGACGGTATACACCCCACAATGTTCCCTCTCATGCTATATCTAGACTTAATTCTACTTAATACTCATCTTAATTTACATCGCTTCATCAAAGAAGAGGACACTTTTTCCGTGATTACTCGGTCGAGATTAAATTATCTCTTTCCTCATTGAAACATCATTAAATATCTTGGCTAGTTCCATGTATTCTTTGCTACATGTTTTTGTGCATAAACGCGTGTTGTCCCTAACCCAAAGTTAATGTGGGATATGGTAATAGACGGTTGACTTTGTGCTCCTCCTTTGCTTTAGGACCGACTTGGATAAGCTAAGACGTATCACGTAGACGCCAACGCACGTCAGATGGCTACTTATGTTAAAGAGTCAAAGATACCCAACAACCCAAGAAGCACATCCATTTATAGTTTCAATATTTTGCCCTTTTTGCCAAACCAAAAGTCTTTATAGCGGAAAGCTTTCTAAGATGATGTCGTTAAGTTGAGCCCAGATCAACTGAGAGAAGTATCTGGTACAGCATACGATTGACGGTGATACATACAGAAAACGATCATCTCTTAGTCCCCTGTTTGTTTAGCGAAAAATTGTGATGTTTTCCAAAACTGTTTTCCGAAAAGTCATTTTCTAGAAAGATGACCATATTTTATGATGCTTGGTTGAGACCTACAAATAAATCAGAAAACGTTCTCTATCGTTTGGCAAGGAATTGCTTTTCCTAGAAAAATTATTAAAAAATTCAAATTTTTAATTATTTTAATTATTTTTAATTATTTTTTTTTATCTTTCATTTTCCTTCTTCCTTCTTTAACTTCTTCTTAGTCGATTGCTGTCCACGATGGTGGTCGGCGATCGACCACAAGTCAGGCTTGACCTCACCTTGACCTCGCCGGAGGTTGGCAAGCTCAGGCCGATCCTCGTCGGCCTCAAGCAAGACCAAGCCACCCCAGATTTGGCGAGGCTAGCATCGCTTGCTTGAGGCTGAGCCAAATCCAGCGAGGCTCAGTCTCCCTTGAGGCTGGCAATGTTGAGCTTGAGGTTGCCGGCCCACGTGTCAAGCCCGATTGCCGAGAGGCCACCGGTGTCGACGTCTAAGGTTGGCAAAGTAAACAAGAAGGAGGGAAAAAAGAAAGAAAGAAAAAGATAAAAAATAAAAAAAATAAAAATTTTGATTTTTTTAAAAATATACAGGTAATGAAAAAAGTAAAAAAAAAAAAAGTAATTGTAAAGAAAGGAAGTGTGAAAGAAACGAGGAACGAAAGATGATGAAAATGTTTTTCTCTTCTCATAATGAGGAAGGCATTGAATGTATATTTGCCATTGGTGGAAAATATTTTCCTTGACTAACTTATTTTCGAGAACCAGATGCCGAAAAATCAGAAAAATATTTTTTTTCGAGAAGTTAATTTTCGTGAAACAAATGGATCATCTTGATAATTTCAAAATTCAAACACAATTATTGATTGGGTCTATGATACATCGACTACATCACGTTAACCATGCAATCGTTGCATAGAACACTTTTTTCTAAACCTCTATCACATGCAACTATCCTGGAAATTGACTAATGTTTCCAAACATATTTTTTTTTTTTGATAACCAATATGTTCAGGCTAGCTTGCGCGTACCTTGACTATTCATCGGGAGAGACTAACACAACAATCCATCGCTATGGCCCCCCACTTCCAAACACATCTTTGTGTGCTCACAAACCGAGAGTTAAGTCGGTTTTGATGTATTCGGTTGGCATTAATATGAAATATTTCTCATGTATTAATAATCTAAATATTCTACATCAAAAACAAAAAAAATATTAATTTAATTGGTAGATTATGTCTTCACACATAGATCAACTTGGATAAAATTTTTGAGCTCTCGAGATTGATATTGGTTAAGAAAAAGTTCCTTAATTCTAGCAAAAAAAAAAATGTTCAACTTTCTAGAAATCATATAGATTCTATTTTTTAAGAAAGAGATAAATGCATTAAAAATCCTAAAACTTATCACCAAAGTACAATTTATAATATTAAACTTTCAAAAAAATGCAATCAAATCATAAAATTTATCAAATTGGTGCAATCGAGTCATTCTGTTAACTTTGTCCAATCTGGCTAACAAAAAAGTTAATGTACTTTTTTTTATTTCCTATCCCCTACAAGACGTTGACGTGGCTAAAACATGAAGGAAATGCCAAAATTTGTTGTTTTGGTCTATTTCTAATTTTTTTAATCGAAATATCAATTAAATGAAGGCTACCGTGGAAAAACACATTTTGGTACACCAGTAACAAATTTATCATTCCCTACTTTCTGTTAGATTGGGTTATTACCACAAAAACCTCTAAACTAACACACCTCTAACAAATGGAGGGTAAAAACCCAATTGATACACTCGTCAATTGTCGTGTATCATCCAATTCAGCAATTTGACAATGAAAAATAATGAAAACTAATGGGGGTTAAGTTTGTCATAGATGTGTTAGTTTGGATTTTTTGTGGTAAAAAAATTTGTTTAAGGAAAAAAAAACTTTTAAACTAGTTAAAAAATAGAAAAAGGAAAGAGTGTAAAACCAGTGAAGGTGCCGTTACCGCCGCACCATCACCGAAAGGGCTAGTGATGGTGGGATGAGGGTTGGCCGAGGACCTTTGGTCTTAGACAGTGGCTGGCAACCGTTGACAAGCGAGGGTTTGCCGGCCCTCGCCCTCTGCAGCCCTTCTCTTGATCGGGCAATGGTCACCAGCCCTTGCTCAGATTTGGGATTGGATTCAATGACCACGGCCGACTCTCGTCTCAAAATTTCCTGCCCTTCCCGGTGATAGCGGGTTGGTTGTCAAAGAATTAGACGATGTGACTATCAATATGGAGGGTTATGCACCTCTATAGATCACTCGTAAACAAGCTCCGCTCGATTTGCTTCTGCTTTGTTTTATAGTATACTACTCTATCCATATAAGTAATCTAATATAGTTATCACTACAAAAATACCGACACCAAGACATTTCCCTCATTTCTCTCCACAGTTCAATGAAAGATGAGCATGAATTTGCATTGGGATACAATCAAGTTGAAAATAAGGTTTCAAAAATGAAGTTCTCAAAAAATTAGACCATCATCTCAAATTCGTACCCTAATTTGGGGACATTAGAGTGAAAATTCTGCAGAATCTGCTCTAAACAAGCTTCAACGCCACGAGAATGTATCCCAGTACAATGTGCAATTGCAACCACGACATGTGGGATGGGATGATGAAAATTCAGGTTTTAAAGTTAAGTACATCCAAATAAGGATATAAAAGGGTTTACTATTAAGTGCGTTCCTCGATAAATGTGGAGTGGAAGTTAATACAGGATGTCTAATAATCGGACTTGGAAAGTAACGGCAATAATAGCTAATTCAATAGCAGATTCCACAGCTGCCACCGTTGGAACCAATGAAGCGACCTCTCCCACTCTCAGTTTTCCTCTTCCTCCTATCACCTTCACCCATCTTCTTCAAGCCGCCATCGCCATCGTCAGCGTAGTCACGTCTTATACCAAACGGGCTCTAATGTTTTTACCAACTCCCATGCGCATTTTCTAAAGTCTTGGTAAACTGGCGGTTGTTTGCAGAAGGAATGGATGAAAGTCGTGGCGTCCAATTAGTAGAGTTTCCCACAAAGTAGATCATCGAAGAAATTACTGGAAGGTCTATAGTTTGACATAATCAAAGAGGAAGAGTCACATCACATAAGAGAGATCCACTGCAAAAGAAGAACTGTTAGGCAAGTTTTGATTGTGAGGTGATAAGGTATGATCTTGGTGGATTTCCAAAGAAATAAGCGCATTAAAAATTTTAAAATTTATCGTGAAAGTGTAATTAAGTATTAAAAATTTCAAAAAGTACAATTAAGTTTCAAAATTTATCAAATCAAATCCTTTCGTTAATTTCGTTTATCTAGACTAACATAAAATGCTCACATAATTTTTTATTATTATTTTCTCTCTCATATATGAAGGTTAAACGAGTCGTTTTGGGCAAAATTTGATTTTTTTTTTTAAATAAAAGTAATCTAAGCTATTATTAAAATTAAGAAACAAGTAGGAAAACCCTCATTTGATCAGAGTTGGCAAGAGTCTCTAGCACGCCCTTCTAGGGGATGGGGACAGCCAGCAATGGGTGCAAGCCCTTGCTTTTTTTTTTTTTGTATTTTTTTTAAAATTTTCGGACTTAATTACACTTTCGTGATAAGTTTAAATGTACACTTATTCCTTCAATAAATAGCCAATACATAAACATGCTCAAAACGACATATACTTGGCCCTCAATGTGGGTCTTTACGTGGCTAGATCTTTCTAGAAATCATTCGGGGGATTAGCCTTTTGGGCACTTATGCGTGCAAATAGCAGAAGGTTATTCAAATATCCACTTGAAGATAGGCAACAAAACTTTGCATAGCCATCTAAGATCCCTAGCATCATGAAAGCGATCAGTGTGTCCCATTACCAATTGCTAATCTGGCATGCTCTAATTGCGCCTCCAGAAGATGGTGGAGACAATAAAGCTGACCCATGTCTCTCTCATGATTGAGTCAATCTTGTCACGCCCTTTCTACCACGCGGTTTTCAGACTCCGGTATAGACCGGTGAACTCGATGCCGCGGCCGGCATGGAGGAAGCAACCATGCTGCTTCCAAAGCCTCCCCAAATAGTTCCCTCCAGGTAACACCCCCCCATGGAACGCCCCATGAAAAGAAAAGTTTTTTGGAAGTAGTTGATGAAATGAATTTGTGCTGCTCGTCATCATTTATGATAGCGAAGGCCCTTTTGAAATTGACAGATAGGATAAGCCTGTGTTGGCTTTCGTTTTTGGTGTCCAGCTGTAAACTCTTCATTTCCTACGCACCAACTTAAAGAACAGCCAAAATTGCGTTTTACCATCGTGCAAATGGAACATCCCCTTCCGACCAAAAATAAAAAAAAAATTGGAACATCCCCCAACACGCCAAAGCCTCTTTATAAATACCCTCCTGAGCCTTGAACCATTCCTTAAGTTCCAAGTTTCTCCGACAACCCAAGAAAGTCCACCCACTTCCACTAAACCCACGACTAAAAAGTTTGCCGATGGCCACCTCAATCTCTTCAAGCTCGTGTCCTAGGACGACCTTGTTGGTTGTGTGCACGATCCTCATCGCCTCATCCATGGTTGCTTTTGCCGGTAACTTCTACCAGGATTTTGACGTCACGTTCGGAGATGGCCGAGTCAAGGTTCTGGACAACGGCCAGCTCGTCGCTCTCTCCCTGGACAAGGCCTCCGGCTCCGGCTTCAAATCCAAGAACCAGTACCTCTACGGCAGATTCGACATGCAGATCAAGCTCGTCCCCGGCAACTCTGCCGGCACTGTCACCACCTTCTACGTAAGTCCCACCGTCCTTTCCGTCCCCTCGACATCCACGATTTCGCTCTAGAGAAACTCGAATCTTGTCTTGTGCTGCAAAGATTCCAGCTCATGTGTTTTTTAAAGGGATATCAATTTTTAATAGTACTAACGCGAATGATGTCATTCTTTTATTCGCAGTTACACTCGGACGGGTCAACCTGGGACGAGGTAGACTTGGAGTTCTTGGGGAACCTGAGCGGCGACCCTTACATCCTCCACACCAACTTGTACAGCCAAGGCAAAGGCAATAGGGAGCAGCAATTCTATCTCTGGTTCGACCCGACCGCCAATTTTCACACCTACTCTGTCCTCTGGAACCCTTCGCACATTGTGTAAGTACTCCTAGTCCTGATCATGAAAACCTTAGAACAAACGAATTTCCTCCTATAATGACACCGATTTGAGGTCCTTCCACAACATACTGAATGATGGGTATGTTTTCTTCTCCCTGAAAAACAGGTACTATGTGGATGGGATTCCAATAAGGGAGTTCAAGAACTTGGAAGCGGCGGGCGTCGCGTACCCGAAGAGCCAGCCCATGACCCTCTACGCGACCCTGTGGGACGCCGAGGACTGGGCCACGCGTGGCGGCCTCGTAAAGACCGACTGGTCGCAAGCGCCATTCACCGCCTCCTTCAGGGGCTTCAACGCGAGCGCGTGTGTTTGGTCCAACGGAGCCTCCTCTTGCCCTTCTTCCTCGGCCGCGGCGGCAGCGAAATACCCGTGGTTTTCTCAGCAACTCGACGCCGCGGGCCAGCAGAAGATGAAGTCGGTCCAGCAGAAGTACATGATCTACGACTATTGCCAGGACACCAAGCGATTCCCTCAGGGCTTGCCCCTGGAGTGCACTCTAAGGACCAAGTGACCAGATCATGCACATAAACAAAGATTGATAATGTTCATACATATGCCTTCGTACCATTAATTTGTAAGTGTTGTGATTAATTCGTACCCCGTGGATGTACACTGGACATGCTCATGGTTTACCAAGTCAATAATATGTTGATTAATTTGATGATGTGATGGAATTTGGATGGCTTCGAGATGAGGTTAGTTGCGGGGAAGTCTGAGTTACTTCCCGAGAGTGGCAAAGACCTGTGTCTTTACGTAAACAAGTGACAGAGAAATATATCACAATAATAAATATACCAACGTGTTTATTCAAACTAGTCGGAAGGATCTTGATTGCGATCTGTTTAGTATTATACAAGCGTGGAAGGCGACAACTGACTCATGATGATTCCTTCCTATCCTAAGCAACTAAAGAAACACTCATTTAACTTAGCCAATATCATTAAAGAAATGCCTATTATTCAAAGCAACGAAAGGAACAATCATTAGCTACATCAACCTAGCTAATATAATTAACGAACTGTCTATTAATCCTCGATGCATTTCAATCTTGTAATTGTAAAAGTAAGGGCTTATTTCCTGGTGATCTCCAAGGTCCATGACATGGCACTCCCCCAATTAGTTAGCTCTGTGGAAGATTCTTGATTTTATTTTTTGTTGGGGTCGACGATTTTATTTTTCTTGCTTGATTATGTCCACTAGGATCAATGTAACTATTTCAAGCAAAGGTCGTAACGAAATTTTACAAAATAAAATAGTGCGTATTTCCGGAATGAATATGATCGATTTATGTATGATTACTTAATTCTGGTTTTATTTACTGAAACAAAAAAAAAATAATTCTAGTTTTGACTTAATTCCAATCAATTTTGATTATCAATGTCCATTGGCTTTGTCTCCTAATCTTTTGAATAGGTTGATTTTTTGAAAACACTTATGCAGTGTAGATTTATGTACTACACCAACAAAAGATATATATCTAAACATATGCTTTTCTTAAATTAATGATAATGCATCGTAAATGTATCCTCAAACTAACAAAAACATTAAACATTATCGTACAGTTTATGGACTAAACTGAACATGCACAAAAACTAGTCAAGTTACACTTTTTTTTCCCGATTAAGTGTGTGTGTATGTATAGGTGCGACCCTTCTTGCTAGTTTCATACTTCCTCTTGTAATATGCAAGAAACTTAATATATATACACGCTCTACAAAGAAGGAAAATGGCACTTAAAAGACGCTTCACTTAGTTCTGTGCAAAACGCAGGCCCAGATGCTAGTAATTTATTCTCTTTAATGTAAGACTAGTTTGGTAGGCACATGCCCTATGCGAGATAGGTCACGCCTAATTTTGTGTCAAGCCAAGCATCTTCTGCAGCTAAGGAAAAAGCTCTAACAAAATTAAGTATGCACCCGCTCTTGAGCGAAACTGAAGTGAGATTTTAATATCGCCGCACTTCCGGAGCGAACCACCAACTAAGCTAAAGATTTTGCACGGATACTCCAAGCACAGACCAATCAGTACTTTGGGGTATTGATTTATTCGAATTAACACGCATATTAATTTAAATAAGAACCACCACTTAGCTATTATGTGTTGATTAAAATACTTCACTTATGAGAACCAAAGATATTACAGATCGACATTAACATGTGGAGCGTACGACTAACCCAGTAAATCGCTCTAGGTCTTCTACCAATGCCACTAATTTACGCTAGATAAATCTGATAGTCTTTTGGTATTATTTCTCTTTATTTTAAAAACACATTGTGCAAGTAGTCTTGGTCAATTTCAAGCTTAAGCCTCTAACATTTGAGAGGTGATCATGCAAGTGCGCAAGTAGTTTGGGCCCATATTTTTCTACCGATAGTTTGGGCTGCAGCCTATAAATAGTTAATGCTATAGATACTCATGTTCCCTTATTATTGAGAGATGTGGCAGAGAGCTACAATGTGCTAATTATAGTTGAATCCTTTGATGTATGTAGTTCTAATTTAAGGGTAAACCATGAAAAAACTTTTTGTCTTGATTTCTTTTTTCCCTTTACGCTTTGCTTCGTTTGGGGTTTGTGTACCAAATCCTAACAATATGGATGAGGCATGTAAACAAATATGCAACCTAGATGTCCTAAGAATTCAGCTATGGCATTCATGAATGAAATTTTTGAATCAAACTTTGTCTAGAGAAATTACCAAAAAAGTTATAAACCTATTGCAATTGTGCCAATTAAATCACAAACTTTTCAGCTGTTTTAATTTAGTCCTAAACATTTTCATTGCCACATCTATAACTTTGACCATAATTCGCTGACGTAAATTTCATATGCGGACATTTTTAAGTTCTGAATTTTTTTCTTTATCTTTTTATGGGATTGAGGGCCGACAAATGATGTTGGTCATAGACAAGGATGTTGCGGCCCTCTCCAAATCCAGGTCGTGCGCCCTCGCTTTGGCTAGTGAGGGCCTGTAAGCCCTCACCCAGTTGTCGGCAAGGGTCTAGTGTAACAAGTTTAGGAATTTTTTGATAATTTTCCCAACTATAAAATCTACGGCTCATATTCTAATCATATAGACAAGGAAATTTTGAATGACACATGCAGTGAAATCGCCTGACAATGAATAATTGAAACTAAATGTAAATCTGGCACTTAAACTATATAATGGCATAAAACAAGTCTAAACTAACATGTCGGTCTAATGTTTTAGCAATAGAAAGGTGGGTGGAGTACTCCTCGGTGGCTCACGGTTTGTTTTTGCTACCCACGGTCAAGACCAATTATCTGATTAAGTCTCTGTCACATCCGTATGCTGTGTGAGGCTCCTTCTTTTTGTATGTTCTCTTCAATATATGGTATGTGGGAAACCGTTCCCCATCTTGTGCCCCTCTCTTATGTCATAAAGCTCGGGTAAGCAATTCTTCCTTTCCAAATGTGTGGACACATCCCTGTTGCCTTTGTGGGAGTTAAGAGATACCGCCAAATATCTCACTTGTGACCACTTTTCCTCTTCTCTTTCAATCTTGCCGTGTAGAAGACCATTAAAAAAATCTTTTATTCACCCCATAATATCTCTTTTCCCTTGCCGAATTGATCCTCCGAATGTAATATGTCTTTGGCCTCTAAATTTGATCAAAGACTGTAATCTTTCCAAGTTTAGGTCATCCATGTGTAACACACATGCAGATGTTGGCCATGATGAAGATTTAGTGGGTTCAATTCAATTTTCAACCTTACAGGCTTGGTTCAATTACCTTAATTAATTTCAAAACCTCCCTAGCTTAACTCCCTTCAATCCAATGCAATTACAGGGCTTAATTAAAATGCTCCTAATATCTATATGCAATTTAATTCATATTTTCATTCGGGGAATGCCTAAATTAGGTCCCAACATTTAATCATTTACTTTTCAAAATTTGAAGTTTGATTAGGAAAAAAAAGTAATTTGTTGGAATGCTGTAAGTACTGAAAACTAATTGGTAAAATAAGTGTAGAAATGTCAATATCATTCTAATTGAGGTTGGCAATATCTAACAAGAGATGGTAAATTTAAATAATCGATAAGGAAAGTAACTAAAAGTTGTAAGTCAGTAGAAAAGTTGATTGTCGCAAAAAAAAGTCGATAAATTTAAGAAAAAAAGGAATCGATTTTGTTAAGAAACGCTACCCATATGAGAATTGATATCCCAAAATTACAAGGTAACTTTCTCATCAGAAAGTTAGTAAGTCGCACAAAGAAAATTTGGCAATGTTGGAGTTGGCGAATACTTAGGGAACTCTTGTTTTTCACACGGGGCACGCCTACATGAGCTGGAAAAACTGAAGTATGATCCGACGACATATGATTCTACACATGAAATGCGAGGGTTCGAGGGCAGCGCTCCTGACACGGTAGCCCGCTGCCTAGTCAGCGGACGGGGGTGCGGGGGCAATGCCCCCGAAACAACAATAGATTTGGGCTTTCATCTAAGTTGATCCGTTTGTTATGTGATTAAAGAGATTTTGGATAGCCTTAGGTTTTGAGCTCAATTAATGCATATATATTATGCTCGTTTTTGACCGATAGTGAAATTTCTTTGCAGGACGTAACCCTATTCTGGGGTGAACCTGAGTAAGTCGTGCGTCGTCTATTTTTCTTTTATTATTTGTGTATTTGTTCTGAACTCCGAAGTTAAGCGTGCTTGGGCGAGAGTAGTACTAGGATGGGTGACCTCTTGGAAAGTTCTCGTGTTGCACCCCTCATTTTCATTATTTGTTCTAGTTTGAGATAAATGTGTTGTTGATGTTGATGTATCTGTGTATTCGTTCTGAATCGGTTTGATACATCCCATCAGGCAATCCACATGATAGTTTGTAGCTTTAAATCACAAAAAATTGTAAACAAAAGTTGGTAAAACAAAACTAATTGCTAATTTTTTTTTTTTGGTGAATTTAGAAAAAGGACCTAATCATGGCGAGTAAGGAACTCAAATGGGAGTTGTTAATTGAAACAACTTATTAAACAACTCAAATTTGAAGCCGTAAATTTATGTAAGAGTTAGCAAATTTAAGGCGCTAGTAAAAAGGACATAAAAAGTTGATCAAAAGTAAGCAAAGTTGGGAATTGCAACTCGTCGAAAAAAGTTTGTAATATCATAAAAGTACGAAGAGATCATAAATAAGTTACCGAAAATCGGTTGATTGATTTTTTATTTTTTTTTGCTGGGATTTGAATTCTAAACACTTTTTTTTTTACCAATTAAGCTAGTTAATTTCAACTAATTGTCAACAAACATGCATACGGTTTTCAAAACGAAGAGACAATGTTAACAGCTCGCTGAATTATCTCTCCTTCAATCTCGAAGACTTTTCAAATTATTCTGTACTTGTGTGAGTTTTCCCGCACGTAAACATTTCAGTCATTTCTTCTCTCCAACCCTCTATGAATCAAGTTTCCAAGATTTACTTTCCTTGCCTTTTCTTTAGCCACTAAACCCTCATGGTGAGATCTTTCCTGTATTGTGCTTTCGACTTGTTTGCTTGATCACACTTGATATGCTGTTATCTCCGCTAGGCCGATCTTTCCTTTTCTGTGGACTTCAAGCCATATTCAATAAGCAAAGAAATCTTGTTCGATTAATTTCCATCACTATGGTCTAGATCATCTCCTACATTTACTACTGGTAATACAAACCCTAACCACTTATCTCGATTGTTTAAGATCTTCTCTTGTAGAATTTTGGTGATCTTCTCGGATGATCAAGATATTTTCTTGATATATTTTCGTGCTCAGGGTCTGTAGATATGCTAAAGATTGGTGAAAAGTGTACGTGTTCAGCCACGGCGGGAGCGGATGGAGTTTCATATCCTCAGGGTCTGCGAGTCATGGCCATCGACGGCGACCGGGCTTGTCTCTTGATCCTCGTCACTGTGCTGAGAAAGTGCCAGTATGAAGGTTTGTCGATCCATGGTGTCGTTAAGTGTACTTCTCTTCTTGTTTAGGGAAGTGAAATACCATGCAAAAGGTCATGCATTAACTCTGTTCTTCGAAGAACGAATTGCTAACTGCTTCGCTGTCTATCAAGGATTTGAGAACATTGATTAAAATGCTATCTTGTAACGGCATCCTGCAGACACATCTCGAATTTTCGTATGATGGGGCTTTGAATTGTTCACAAGCATGGTTTTTTATGATGATTACAGCCGGTAATCTGGAAAGAAGAATATTTGTCTAGTTTGATTTGTATACAGTACGGATGTATCAATTAGGAGTTCGGTCTAACCATCTTCGGCAAAAAGAAGTGAATCCCTGTAATTGACATATGAGAGACAGTTCTGCACCAAAAATAATATCTAAGTTCTGATCGTGCAGTTTTCACTTGTGTACACATGCAGTTACGGGTCAAGCGAAAGCGACGGAAGCCTTAGAAATTCTGAGACAGAACAAAGACAAGTTTGACATCGTCGTCACCGCCATTGTAGGGCTCGACATGGACGGTTTCAATCTTCTGGAGATCATCGGCCTTGAATTGGACATACCAGTCATTCGTAAGCTGCTACAAAACTTGTGTCGATATGTCACAAGTCTCGTACATCTCGATACCTTGCTCCATCTATTGCAGCACAATTTATGTTAGACTACACAACTTCTGCACTAACTACAACTCTAGGGACTCGAGAAGTACAAACATTTATCTATCTGGACATACAAACTCCTATGCTGCTGAGTGCTGCAAATTTTGCGTCTCATCCTTTTTTAAATCGATTCTTTTGGCTGCATGGATATTAAGTTTGATCTTCTTGTTCCTTTCCTTCACCAATGCTTCTTGCCTCAGTCCTCTTACTCCTCTCTAGAGATTTAAAAAAAACTAAAAATTAAAATGGAGACCTCTGAACCGGTGTTGACATTTAAGTTTCAAAGCTTGCAACCTTCACGCAACTGATTCCTCTTCAGCATGACAATGATGCATCTTCTCACGATTGGGAGTTACTATTGTTCAGTGGTATCGGCAAGCGATGATCAGAAGATCATTATGAGGGCTGTATTGCATGGGGCTCGGGACTTCCTAATGAAGCCGGTTAGGATTCACGAGCTCCAAAATATTTGGCAGCATGTGCTAAGGAAACAGTTACGCAAACAAGAAAAATCTAGGCTTGCGGTTGAAAAAACAGCTCAAGAAACAATGGGGATGAAGCGATCGATGCTCTCGGACGAAGTACCAGATGCTAAGTATGAAAACAATTGCCAAGCTGACAACAATGGTTCAATTCGTAAGAGAACAAGGGTCAGTTGGTCGGCCGAGCTTCATCTGAAATTCGTTAATGCAGTTCAGCAGCTAGGAATCAATTGTAAGTTATCTTGTACTTGGGAATTGATGGTAAGTAGTTTCAATTCTTTAGAATGGATGAAATTCTATGCAAACTATGAAGGTAGAGGATTAATTCTAACATTAGTGTCTGAAATAGTATTTTGCAAATGCAAGTCAATTAATGAACATTCTAAAGGTTTTATACTGCAATTCATCAGCAGCATATCCAAAACAAATACTGGAAATCATGAATGTACAGGGACTCACTAGAGAAAATGTTGCGAGTCACCTTCAGGTGAGCATTATATGCTAGTCTCTTCCACCATGGTTGCTTATTATTTCTTCAAAGCCCCCCTCGATAATCTACTAATCCAGTGTCACATTGTAGAAGTACAGAAATATGCTGAAGAAGCACAATGCAGCTCTGAATCAAGAAAGCCAAAGCGAAGCTTATTCGAGCCTGAACACTAGACGTGGTCGCTACCGAAAGAACAACTACAATGCCGACAGAGTAGGAAGTGCCCGGCCGCCTCTCAACATTAACGACTACACCATCACATCCAAAATGCTAATGAACAACCATTATGGCATTAATCAGAATGTTCCCCCGAGTCATTTCGATGCTCTTCAAGTGTACAGACCGCATGTGCAGCACGTGCAGACTCCTTGGTTTGAGTACCAACCTTCAGCTAATGTTTTTCCTATGGTCAATCAAGCCGCTGTGCCTGAGGTTCAAAGATCGAGCTTCTTGACTTCGCAATTTGGACATATGCAGCCAGAGAATCAAATAGGAAGTCACTCTGAGCACTTTCAATTCCACACTCCCCGGATAGGAGGCGGCTTTGGCGGCAGGCTAAGTGATCATCCTCACGCATTCCCAGCTGGTTTCAACGAACGTCCTCTGTTAATTCACACTGGAGTTTCTCCCGTGACAGATACCTGTATGGACTCCGCGACCAACCATGTTCATAAATCTGAAACAGGTATAAACAAAGTGAACGTTCTCCTTTTGTTCTTAGTGCTAATACGTATCTGGAATCAATCATAATGCCGCTGCTGAAATTTTCTGTGGTCTTCTAAGCCTTTAACCTGCTCAGTTCACTGTGTGTTTGCTGTGATTATGCGAATAAATGCGTGTTCTTCCTACTCAACCTTTCGTACTACTATCCATATACGCTAATGATTTCTGCTTAATTGTTTGCATAAACTAATTGGCATATTTTTCTTTTGAGGGCCAGACAGAGGGATGAGTACTTATTGTCGAGGCAATGGCGAAAGCTCCAGCTCGGGGAGTCAGATTGCTTGTGGCGAAAGCAAAGTGAGAAATCTGTCGTCAGTACGATCATTAGAAAGCGACAATGCCAAGCTCGAGCATCAATTGCTCCAAAAATCAGAAGAAGGAAGAGACATGTACCACCACAAGTTGAGTTACCTTGATGATGAGCTTACTGTCATGATCAACCAGGTAGAGATCCACAGATTTTTGTACCCATTTTTCCCGCTCATGCAGTTCAGTTTGCTTTAAGTTCTATAAAGAATCAAACTGACAAGCAATTAGGGGTAATATTGCGTCAAGTTAAACAATCTGATCTGATCTTTGTCATCGTTTTGATTCGTTGTGTTCACTACTGATTAATCAAAGACACTGCAGTTCAATGTTGATGGAGCTCCGAAGCTATAATCCACATCCAGTTATATTTACACGAAGCATGCGATCCGAAGCCGGCAAGTGAATCTGATCTTCTCTCATCTGTGAAAGTAGGGGCTTGTTTTGGACATCCAACGAAGAAACATATTGCTGTCACCAAGTGATTTCCTATATCACCTAATCAATTTGTGATATTTTCAATTTATCCAGATCCTAGGATCATGTTCTATAGATTAGGGCTTTATCCTATTTGCAGGTTGGATTAGAATCTAATAAGTGGAAACTTTGTTGTGCCAGGCTTATGTTCTATATATTAGGGCTATATCCCATTTGCAGGTTGGATATGATCTAATAGATGAAAACTTTGTTGTATCGATTTTCCATATGACGTAATTGTAATGTGAAAAAAAGGAAATAGTTTCTGAGAAACCATTTTTCAGAAAAATATTTTACCCTTTTCAGATTATATGTATACGTATAAAACTTTTGAACATGCATCGTCTACCAGAAATGAATTGAAGTTCTAAATCCGATGTATCAAAGTTTTCAGAGCCGCGAAAAATCAGCAAGTTAGTTGTCTCACCAATCTTATCAACCAATAAAAGATCTTATCAACCAATAAAATATCAATCGATTTGTCACAACAAAAATTGATGGAAGTCGGCCTAAAAAAGCCATTTGGGTTCATTGTCGATTAGAGGTGTAAGTGGAAACATATAGATAAAAGAATTAACTAAGTATCGGATCGACCAAACTGAACAAATGATAGGTCAAAATCAAGTTGTCCGCTGGTAATTGAAGACGGGAGAACAGGAGGCCATCAACATGAAACATCACGGGGGCAGCGCTCTCGAGCTACCAGAGAGCCTGTTTGGTCCTATGAATATCTAATGCTATATAAAAATAAATATCTCTTTCTCTTGTAATTAAGAGATAAAAAGAAGAAGAATAAGTGCAATGTGATAATTATAATGGAATTAGCTATAATTTAAGGGTAAACTGGGATAAAACTTTGTGTTTCAATTTCTCTTTCTTGTTTTTACGTTC
Source organism: Rhodomyrtus tomentosa (assembly GCA_028455895.1). Taxonomy (NCBI): domain Eukaryota; kingdom Viridiplantae; phylum Streptophyta; class Magnoliopsida; order Myrtales; family Myrtaceae; genus Rhodomyrtus; species Rhodomyrtus tomentosa. The sequence continues at coordinate 44,532,061 of JAPCWY010000004.1, forward strand.
TATTTCATTGTGATTGTGCGCCGCATCCCAACATAAACAACCCCATGAAAATTTTTTGCCATGACAAATTCATCGAGCCTATATTCTTACCTTTGATCATCAGTTCATCGATTGTGTCTTAGACATCTCGCCGATCTGCTAACACCTCGTATGGCACGTTGGGCTAAATTGGAATGGTCTTGGTTTAGTTATTATATATGCTTGATTTCAAGGGGGGGTTTTCGTTGTATTTCCACGATCATCCACGTCCCGTTAGATGTGGTTGTGACGAGGACTCAATTTCTTTCATTTATTAAGACGAGCATTCGTAGCAAATTGCTCAAAAGCGTGATTCATACCTTATATGGACCAGAGGTCGCTGAAGCACCAAGTTGGATCCCGTCACGAGCAACCTAATTCCTGCAACAACATGGAGTCGAGCATTTAATGTCTTGTTTCATTATTACAGCAAAAGTCAGAACTGAATATATAATTTATCTTCATGAGTCCACTTCAGCTGCTTTTGATCGTCAAGATGACCATCCTGTTATGTGTTTGGTAGATGTACATAATATGATAGAGGAGAGGAGGTTTTAGCCTGGATATAAAAAACCCTAAAAGAGGGTGTGATAGATCTGAATAGAATTTATCAAGAGAGTAAACACGTGAAGAACCAGATTTTTTTTCACAACCACCGCATCAAGCCACCTCTTCGGCGGCGGCAACTGTCAAGTGTGGCAACCTCTCCGGCGGTGCCAGGTTGGGTCTTTAGTAGCAAAGCCGGGTATCTCCAAGATCTCATTCTTTAATTGATAGTTTAACGTGATGAGATCATGCACCTCATGCTTTAATCGCTTGAACATTTTCAATACTCGAAAAGCGGTCTCAGACATGTTGTGAAGAACTCAAAGTTGATCACCAACTTTCAATGTAGCTCTCTAGGACACCATGCATGAGTGTATCTTTCATTTGTGAAAAGAGGCCGAATAATTTCATTGTTCAACACTTTTTTACTAACTCAACAAGACAACAAGTGAGGCCAGCGAGTCATTCTCAAATGATTCGACTCCAAAGCAAGATCTCTAGTTCTACTAGGTTTCCTGGATCGATGTCGTGTTCGAATTTAGATGGTAGGAACCTTTGTTCAACAATAACTTATCAAAACTCATCATTGAATAATTTCTGCAGCAGTCTGATATTTCATCAAAGCAAGGTCGATCACAACTGCTCACCGCCTCTACTTATCCGATTTTATATTCGAGGTTCATTAAATAGTAGATAGGATATGACAAAAATCATTGTATTTCTTATCCTTTCTTATGTAGTACTGTCCAAATCACCCTTAGGTCACAAATGCTAGTGTCACAGGCCCTCTATCAACCTATAACAAACTACGCATGCGAAATGTGCAACTCTCCCAATCAACAAGATCAACATGGGATAAAAAAACAGTTAACCACATCTGTCAATCCATAAAGGACAACTTCACTCAATAATCATAAGCATATGAGTTTTAAACCTACCGAGCTACAACAAACACATACAACCCCATACTTCGAGACGACTCAATAAAATCTCAAAAAGAAATACAAGGTCGAGTATGGTTAAACTCTCATTTAATCCAAAAATCTCCCAACAGCCAAGCCTTGACATTCACGGGATCCATCACTTAGGATCTGGAAATGTTAGCCCACACGGGGTGAGAAATAAATTTCAGTGAATCAATGCTTAAGCCTGGTTAGGACGTTGATTCGCCCAAAACACTCTAACCGCAAAGATCATAGAATCACAAAATACACATACATCAATCAAGTAGAGTCACAATACAATAATCATCTACATGCATACTTACCAGTCTTTAACCATACATAATGCCATGCTCGATTTGACCCAACAATCACATTAAATAAACAACCAACCTATACCTCACATCGACAAGTATGCACATGACACCACACATAGTCTATTTGTTAACAATGATCCACGAGACTTCCCTGGTCGACACACATGAGTAGTGTGGGCATACGCTATGAATGGTAGCATTTACTCGTAGAGCCAGGCATCGTCCCTTTTCCCTCTCAACAACGGCTACCACAAGCAATGTATCTAGTGTACCCATCACGGAACTATAGGTAGACATTTCCATACAGAGTGTCGGTCCATCACAAGTTGCGACGGCTTCTGACAATCCCTTAAATCCGTACTAGCTAGCATGGGGCAGAGATTGTCGTGCTTTTGACAAGTCGAGTGATTCCGAACTTATTGAAAATCTTATCATCGTCTCTCCATATAACCATACAGCACACCAGACAATCAATCAGTTTTATTCTCTTTAATTAATGCCGGATGCTTATAAAGACGTGCTCAAAGACTCGACTTAATATCTTTTTCATACTAAAACATGTCTTTTGATTCTACACATGGTCATATGCATATGCAGACTATCTGCTAGACACTGCAAACACAAATGGGGCGATGAACATCCAATCACCCAACGATCAATCGAAGCATCCAATGAGACATCTCAAATAAGCAATCAACCAAGTAACCACCATTAATTTAAATGGGAGCAATCAATTCGATTAAGCCACATAAAGATTTGATTCATGCAGTAGTCCCTTATTAGTTGATTCGATTTAAATCGCTGATCGCTCGCTCGTCTCTAACCTATCCCTCGCTTGCGATCAAAACATAATTAAAATTCAATCAATCAATTAATCAATTTCGTCTAATAACAATTAACCATAGACAATCTAATTATCCAATCGAACTTAATCAATTATGGCCATTTAACCTAAACCGAGTTCCTAACTAACTAGGCCATAATCAATCTACCTAAACATCTATTCTGCTAACTGACTAATCATAAGCGCAATTAGCGCCCTAACTAAGGATTAGGGATTGACTCACTAGTTGAATTAGCTAGGGCATTCATGACAATGACAACACGGGCGGCGACGATCCTCGGTGATCTTACGGCCCAACTTGATTCCTCGAGTTTCAAAACTCATCCAAAGGGTTCCCAAGAGGCGACGGCACCTCGGGACGGCGACATAGGACTCGAAGACGGTGGCTAGAAGCGGTTAGAGTGGGAGAGGCCGTAAAAATAGGGAAATGGTGGTGGCCAAGGTTGATTTGAGGTGTTTCGAGCTGTGCAAGGTATGGAGAGGGGTTGGGCTAGGTCGGTGGGTTGTTAAAGAGGTTGAGAAAGTTGACGACAATAGTCGGAGGCGGTAGAACAGTGGCGGGACAGAACTGGGCGCAACCAAGGGATGTATGAGGTTCGGAATAGGGGACGGGAACCGGGATTGATTTCAGCTCAAACTACAATGCACGACACTAATGGCCACAACGGACAACGAGGTGGTTGAGGGGAGACACTGGAGGTGGCTAGTGAGTGGCAGAGTACGGTGCAAGGCGGCAGAGAGGTGGTTCGGTGCTGAACAAGGCAAGAGAGTCCGAAATAGGAAAGGTCAGACTGGGGCTATATCAGGGCTCCATTTGCGTTTGACGGCTATCAACGGCCTTGGCTGACAACGGAGGGTCAAGGGAGCTTGCTGGGGATGGTTGATAAGTGGCAGAGAGTGGCGCATCAACGTTGACTAGCGGTTCGAGGCGGAAGAGGGCTCTTGGTCCCAAACTGGATATGCCAGCTTTAGAGACTGATTGACGGTCTCGCGGCGGCACGCGACTACCGAAGGGGAGTCTAAGGGTAGTGAGATGACTGGTGGTGGTCAGGAGTGGTCGGAGGGTAGTTGGCCAACAAAAATCCGAAGGTTATGCAGAACAGGGCATGGGGCAGAGTTCGGCTTCTTGCTGGTTTTCTGGCGGCTCACGGCGGTCGGAGTGGTGATAGTGGTGGCAGGCAGTGGCGGACATTGGAGGGGAAGGTGTTCGGTAATGGTAGCCGCACAAAACTCAAACTAAGGAGAGGAATGTGTTGGCCTGGAAGGCAAGCGTGAGAGATGGGGGTTGTTCTTGCGTTGAATAAACGGAAGAAGATGTGAGAGAGAGAGAGAGTGAGTGGGGTAGGTGAGATAAGATTGATTGGAGGGGAATTTGACCAAAAGTGGGGCCCACAAGTCAACTCAATTTCAAAGTTCTTAACCTCTATGCACTATTTGAAGGGCATTTTGATCAATTCACAAATCGAGATTGGTCAAATATTTAGAGCACTGGATGGAGTGTATTTTGTCATTTCACAGGCTAGGCTTGATCATGATTAGGCTTGGGTGAAAATTTCAATCCTAAATCACGGCGACTATGATTTTCGAAACCTAATCTAATCTGACTGACGTTTTAGAAATCGTCTAATATTCGTCACTTAAGTCCTTGCAATCTAAAATATTTTACATATTGAAATTCAATATTAATCCTTTTCATTGAATTTAGATACTTCACAAAAGTCGAATTTTCAAGGCATCACAAGTACCATCCTAACTAAAAATATGGTTGATCAAACGCAGCTATTGTACTAGTTTTGAATAGATATGGATAGTTACTTTACCACTTAATTTCAAAGTACTATAGCTCTAGAATATGTATTAACAAACATTCGAGTTATATTACTATCACACGACACTACAAATGATACTAGTTCTGTGATGCTTGGAATTTTAATGTCCGTAAGTTATATGAATTCAATAAAAGGTTTGATGTTGAATTTCAGTTTGTTATGAGATATTGAATTTTAAGGAATTAAGTGACGATTTTGAATATTTCTCGGAACGTTAGTCAGATTAATTTAGCCTTTGAATTGTTTAGTCGTCATATCTTATTATCAAACCTCTTGCGTCCGAGCCTAACCCTAATTGAACTAGAGCTAGAAAAAGTCTAAATTACCCTATATTGGTTGAGCCAAATTTCACATCATCTCTAAATGTCAAATTACCAAAATACCACAACCAAAATTTGAAATTACTGTTTCGCCCCTAGGGTATTATACACAACAGAACGAAAGAAATAATGACTGCATGCCCCATCTTATCTCGTGAACCCCCAAGTCAAAAGTTTCAACTTGATTTTTTTACCTTCTCTCTTTGTTGAACGATACCACCCCTCCTCTATTCATTGACTCTCTCTTTTTCCTCTACTTATTCTTTTTCCTTTTTCGTGCAACAACCTCATCTCACCGAACCCCCAACCAACTTCCCAACCTGTAAAGACCACCTTCCATCTCTATTGGCTGTCGTTGCACCTTTATCGCAGCTGAGCAGCCACCGAAAACCCAAACCAATCGCTGTCCTATTTCTACCTCTGCTGCGTCTACCTCTACTCTGTCATGTAACTATTGTTGTTGCTGCTGTTGTTCTCCTTCCTAGCAAGTCCCGATGACCACCTCCACGACCTACTCCAACCATTCACCGTTGCCTCCCTCTTCGCCTATAACCCAATCCAGCTATCACCTGATCACTTCCTTGTTTTTTCTTGGTTTCTATTCGTGGCTGCTGCCACCGCTGTTCTGACTTCCTCAGCCAACCCCGACCACCATAGTCCTCCTAATCGTCTAGTCACCTCCGCGCTTGTCCGAGCCTCCTCAGCCCCAAAACAACTACCTCAACCTTGCTTTTTCCTATCTCAGACCTTCCCTGCTCTATTACGCCTGTGCAGCCTTGTTCGAGCTGCTCCGCCTTGACTCGTCACTATCCCGACACCCCTTCGAGCCTTCGTCGACCACTTTAGTCCCTTTGCTATTAGTTCGTCGTACCTCACTGCTCGAAATAGCCAAGGACAACCTCTACTGAAGCTTTGCCTTGTTTCAGTTGATGCCCTGTTTTAAGCCTATTTGTGTGGGCCATGGCCTTTGTTAGACTAGGACGTGACCCATTGAGCCTAGGTCGTGTGCCAGGATGTGTCCAAGAAATTTGACCCGTGTGATCGGGTCGTGTCCTAGCCCGCGCCTGGCTGTATCTCGTTTCATGTCTGAATGTGTCCAAGAACTGTGCTTGAGCCACAGCTTCCGTGTACCATTGTACTCGTCTTGTGCCATTGATTGTGAGTCGACCTCTAATTCTTGGAAAGGTCGCTAATTATATTCGAATTAGTTAATTAGATTATTAGGGTGTTTGGGTAGACTAATTAGTGCTGCTTTTGGTTAGAGGCTTGGTTTAGGCTAACCTAATTAGTTAAGTTAGTCTTGTTAGCTAGGAAACTGTGGCTATTTGGGACAAGAATTGATTGATTGAATGACTGTTATTGCTTGATCATAAACGAGCGATAGGCTAGAGACGAGGTACGATCGATTGACGAATCGAATCGTAGTCACATATGAATCGACTTGAATGAGCATAATTGGATGGAATACTTGCAATTGGATTGATTGGATTTGTTTAATCGATCGTCTATATCGATTATATGGTTAAATGTATTGATTGACTACTAATTGATTTTATTGATTGTTTGGGGGTTAACCATCCTATATTAGATGCAGAGTCAGATGGACAATTCTATGCATTCATATAACCATGTGTAGAACCAAACTGCCTATTTTAGCATGAAAATGGTCTCGAGCCGAGTCTTTGAGCATGTTGTAAGAGCATCCGACTAAATATGGTAATATGAACTGGATGTTTGCCGAATGTGCTTGAGTGGTCACATAATGGGTTTCCTGACAAGGTCATGGCGTGCCGATCAGAATACCACGACTTGTTGGATGTACGTCAACTTGTGATGCTGGGTTGAGGGGATGTCGGTCACAGCTTGTGACGGATCGAAGTCCCTACAAAGATTCTTGTTAGTTTCGTGCCGTGACGATCGAAATCATACGGACTATTAGATGCCGTCGCTGGAAGTAAGGCATCAAGCCTGACCACACTAGTAGACACTGTCAATCGTAGTGTAAAGTCACACCGATCATGTACATTGAGCTAAAAGGCAATTAATAACTGGACTTCGCGTGGTGTCCTATGCATGCAAGTTGATGTTATGCCTTGCTAGTGGATTGCTTGATATGACATTTGTCTCATATTACATATTGTGGCTTCTGGCAAGTAAATTTGCATGTGATTGAGATATTTGTACTATGATTCTGTGATTACTTAGTAGGGGTTATGAACGAATCAACGCCCTAGCCGGGCTTAGGCGTTAACTCACTCAGATTTATCTTACCCTGTCGTGGTTACCATTTTCAGGTCCAAAGTAAGGAAGCTAGTAGTTTCTTTTAGAAGTTGATGAGGACGAGGGTGACATAGCCTCTCCATTGGAGTAGATGAGAAGATCACCATTTTCGACACATCTACCTTTTATGTTAGTCTTAGGAAGCCACCCCGAAGTATGGGGCTGAATAGTATAATATCTCTGTTGGGTTAAGACGTGCCTGTAAATGAAATGATGTTTTTGAGTTGATGCGTTTCTTGATTTTCTATCTCCGTGGTATGTTATTGTCTAGGAGTATTGTACATTTACGCATGCATAGTTAATCTCAAGGGTCGGTAGCGTGTCTGGGATGCCATCCTTTATAATTTGAGGCGATTTGGTAGGGATGACGCGTGCCCAAGGATCGGGGCGTGACAAGTTCTTTCACTTTGAATGTCACTTCGAGTGTCGTTTTCCTTTTTATACGAGAAATTCGAGTCTCAACTTCGATTGTCCCCTAGAGTTTTGCCAACTTCAATTGTTAACCTAAGCTCCACTGCTGGAAACAAGAAGAGAAACCTATACTATCAAGAAGTTTTTAGCTAATGACCAAGTGCTCAAGAAGGTAGGAGTGCAAACAATCCACATTAAACGATTGACCAAACTTGGCAGCGATTTGAGAAATCAACAGAAACGAAGTGGCCTCCAACGAACAAAGAAGTGACGATAAGAGAAAGAGGGAAAAAGATTGTTGACCCACAATTTGTCGATGTGGCTCCGTTCACCGAAATCGCTCACTCATAGGTCGAGTCCAGCTCCAAGATTAGCATCTAAGGCGCGCGTAATGAGAATATCGTCAGAAAGACAAATCGAGCAGTGGCTAGAAGAAGAAAAGTTTTGTGGCTGCATCCAAAGGGGCGAGGGCTACCGTACCGTTTTTAGGTGCGTGAGATGTAACAGCTTTAATTAAATTGGAAGTTACGTCCGAACCGTGTTAGGAGACGTCAAGTTGAAAGCCATTTGTGGCGGCGACTTTGGAGCGTGGACATTTCCACGCCAATTACTTAAATTGTTTTCTCAGCATCCAAAAATTTTCAAAGTCCTCGTAAAGAGGCTGGTCGTGGGAGAGGACGAAAAGGAGTCAGAAAAATTCAGCAAGCCAAGGGGTGGAAAAGACACAGTCATGGGGCATTGGGCAGCGAAAACTGAAGCTTTCTTGAGAGTTTCTGCCATCTTGCTCTTGGTCTTGACAGCGTGTTTGGTTGCCATGGACACTCAGACCAAGTTCATTGTGTACACTTATGCCAAGACAGCCACTTTCAGGGACTTAAACGCTCTCCCGTATACCCTCTCTCTCTCTCTCTCTCAATCTCGATCTCGATCTCGATTTCGACATGCATCTTGAAGTTTTTGCTTTTGTCTCTATTCTGTGCATTTTATGTTGCTGGAAATGTTATGAAAGTGTGTCGTTTGTTATGCTCGGTAGGCTTTTGGTGTACATTGATGGTGTGGTTACCGGTTATAATCTGCTCCAGCTGAGCAGATGTTCAGTCTCAGCTTGCTACAAGAGAGAGATGCAGAGTCCGCCCTTGAAGAACCTGTCTTGGGTCCATTTCTTGCTGGATCAGGTGACTCTCAACCTCTTCCTCTGGTTCCTATGCGTATAGCTAGCCAAACAACTTGATTGGGCAATTGGTATTTGTACATCGAGGTGACGTATCGGGAAAGAATGGGATTTGACAAACAATTAGATGATGATGAAATTACTCTACTCTATCATCCAATCTTTATCAAATAGGAAAGGACACTTTGAAATGGCCATCATTTACATTATATAAACAGACAGAAGTTCATCTTTTGGTTGCTGGATGTTTAGGGCATACTTGACTCCATCGCAGGCCAAATCATGCTACGAATCAACGTAAACAAAGTAGATCAGTAAGCCACAGTATTCACAACAGGAATAACAAAATAGCATCCACTTTTCGCGAGTTCTTTTCTTATAAAAAATAAAGAGAGATCGAATGTATTTTCGTCGCACAATAATAAAATCCATCTTTCAGTGTAGTCACAACAAAACTCCGAGCCAGCTACAGCAAACGATCTTACAGGTTTTTCGCCGAGCATTAGCATGTGAAGTGCATAGCTATTACCTAGGTGCTCCCATATTACATCTTGTGCATGCGTTTTTCCATGATTAAGTACATTCCTGTCAACTGTTTTCCCTCTCATGATACTCCTTACTAGGAATTAATTTTGGACGACTGGCAAAAATCATTGATCGGCCTAACTGTTTTGTACTGCTATTTGGCATAGGTCGCCGTCTACGTTGTGTTTGCTACCACCGCGGCCGCGACTCAGGCATCGCTTCTGGCGGTGACAGGGTCTAAGGCCATGCAATGGATGAAACTGTGCGACAGGTACACCAGATTCTGCGTCCAAATCGGCGGGGCGCTCCTCTGTGGCTACGTCGCGTGCATCGTCCTAGTGCTCACCTCGTTCCTCTCGGCATATAACCTCTTCAGACTCTATTCACCAACGAAGTTCATGCAGCTGAAGAGCAAGCAGTAACATTTGCAATCACTGTAATGGTGACCTAATTACTCCATGATGTATCTTGTGAAGTGAAAAATTATGCGAGTTATTTGCTAAATGGGAGTCTTGGGTTTATGCAGAAATTACTCCCTTTTCCCCCATCATAAATAGACTCCAACTACTTGATGACATTGGTGATCTGTCTCTTTCTCCTTTTTAATGATCTTAGCGTCCTCCCAAGAACAGAATATTTATGTCTCAAAATCACATTATTAGTTTTCTACATGTTTTTGAAAGAATTCTAGATGATTTTTTTCGAACCAATTTCACATATGTAAAATCCTCCAAAACGCAACATCCAATTTTCTGACTTCCCTAAAAAAAAAGAAAATGCACATATTGCAAATCGTTTTCGTCCAACAGCCAATTTGAATAGCCATCAATGGTTTCCATCCACCCTCAATGGACGGTAAGAAAGAAGGATAATCACCAGCAATCATATTTTGACATTTACTTTGAAAATGTGTGTGCATCATGAGTATCAATCCACCGTTATTGAGGTAACAAGCATGTGTGTGGTGATGAAATGTATCAATATTAAACCACGGCTTTATATAATAGCTTAACAATTGGCATTAATTCCACAAAATCTCAAATGATATCAGAGCAAGAGTTCCCGATTTCATATCTTTACAGGTCATATTTGACTTTCCAATTAAATATGTTTATGCCTAGTACCAGGCTAAACGTGAGGGAGAGTGATAAGTAGGTATCTATTTTACCTATTTTGCTGAAAATATAGTCAACCATAGATCTTGTAATCGGCTTTCTCCTCATGCCAATTTTTGGTCGGTGAGTTCGTGCGTGCATCTCCACTCCTCTGAACCATGAAAGAAATCAGAAGAACTCACAAATAGTACGACATGCTCCAAAACGATTTTCATATATATATATATATATATATATATATATATATATATATGTATATAGCCTCCCTCTAGGTGGTTCGCCCGAGGTGAGGATGCGATAGCTTAATTGAAACCAAAATTGAATATCCCCACGTCACGCGAGGTACGGACTTTGAGAGAGCCTATGCTCGGAATTGAAGGACCATTTCGGATCACCTACTCGATGATGTGTTCGAGCCGTCCATTAGGGATGCCAATTCGGTTCGTCCCTCGAGTAATTACCTCTAAATCTATTCTCGAGGATAGGTCGCGACAGATTAGGCCAAAAAAACTCCTCTTTGTCTCGCATCTTTTTTTTTTTTTTTCACCTCTCCTATGCGAATGGTAACAGTAACACCCTTACATCGTAAAATAAGAAAAATACTCCCCATATCGACAAATAAAAAATACAAGTGCGAAAAGAGAATGATCCAATCTATCATCACGACCAACTAAAAAGCAACCTGGAGCTTTAGTATGGGCGCTAGGCAATCAAAAGAAAGAGTGTTGCACCAAATTAAGCACACTTTTACTCATCAAACCATTCAATTGAGCACGAGAATTGATAAAGATGTAACAAAGCTAGTCGCAAGTTAAAAAAAGAACCCGCACGTGCCAGTAAAGAAGCCAAAAGTTACAGATAAGAAATCTTCGCAAGCACTAACAAGTCCTCACTTGATTTTGGTTAATCTTTCGAATGTCAATTTCGTTTTCGTGTGCGTATTTTGATGGTCAGAAACAATTAGGAGAGAAAAACAGTTTGATCGATAGCTTATCTAATGCAGATTTAATGTTGAATATATTGATTATGGTAGGCCAGATCAGCCAAAAAGAAAATTAGAGGGAAAAAAAAAGGAAACCAATTTTCTAGATATCCTCGCTGTGCTTGTTGCTTGAATTATATAAGTAGGATGAATTTTAAAGTCAACAACACGAGAAATCCCAGATTGGTAAATCAATTTTAGCCAAAATTAGTTTTTTGACCATAAAAAACACTAAATTGAGACACCCATGATAAATTTACTATATGTTAGTTTTCACTAAATTTTATCATCAAATTACTAAGTTGGATGACACGTGACAGTTGACTAGTATACCGATATATGCTTTTTACTCTTTGTTAATATTTTGGGATTTTTCTAGGCATTAACCCAGTCTAACGAAAATTAAAGTAGGGCAAATTTATCATAGTTGTCCCAGTTTGAGATTTTTTTCGGCAAAAAAAAATTATCAGTTTGAGGGTAAATTCATCACAGTCGTACTATCTTGAGATATTTTATGATCAAAAAATTTAATTTGAGGTAAATTTATCACAAGTAAGGGTTCGCTCGCCTGCATCTGCTCCTTGAACAAAATAATCGCTAATCGAATCGACGATGATGCTCGTGCTGGTCTTATCCCAGCTTCTAGCCTACATTGGATTCCTTGCCGATATATATATATATATCGGTACGCTGCCAATCCCGCCATTCATGGAAATCGACACGGGAAGCGACCTCCTTTGGTTTTGGTGCCTACCTTGCACTGTTTGCTTCAAACAATCTCCTCCTCTTTTCTATCTCGCCAAATCGTCGACCTACTTCCATATTCATTGTGGTTCCGTGGGTTGTGCAATTTCTTGAGGCCAGCGTAATGTTGATAAGAAGTATTGCCTTTACAAGAGGTCGTATGGAGACAATACCTCCATGACTAGTAACTTCGCGCCTTCTTCTAATAGCTTAAGGTTTTAGAGCTGTTGACGGTGGTTCTACTAAATGTTACATAGTATCAGAATAGGAGGTCCTGAGTATAAATATTTACAGACCCTCATTTGTCTCCCCAATGAATATGTTCACGCTTATTACTAGGCAAATTACCAGATTAAACGTGAGGGGGAGGAAGAGTGTTGGAATATATAAATATTAAATCACGTGATGTACGACGGGTACTTTGTTTGATTCATTATAGATCTATGCTCAACATTGCTTGTCACCCAACCAGAACACCTCTACCCCTTGAATATTTATTCCTTTTCCTACTCAACAAATATGTACGCGCTTAGTGCTAGATAAAAAACCAGACTAAGCATGAGAGATAGTGTTGAAATATAATAAATATTAAGTCACGCCTTGGGGAGTGTTTGAATGTAATAAATATTAAATCACGCATTCTTTTTATAGTTTAAACTTTTAGAACAGTTGGCAATGGTCCTACCATAAATCTCACATGAACAAGCAACCTTTGAGACATCGGCCAAGGGCCTAGTAAAGGCACCGACTAGGGTGCTCGGATGCGGCCACATAAATAAATGCAGTGCCGGGGTTTTAGGACCAAACTATGGTTTTAAAAATTCGAAAACTCTCATTAACAATTAAGCTCCAAATTTGACTGTGATGTTCTCGAATCACTTGTATAATCACATGGAATTAACAATAATCTCCCGTATTTTCTTGAGCAAAAATAATTGAACTTGGATTCCAGCTTTGCATCAATTGATTGCGCACGAAAGGGTGACGAGCTAACTTCTCTCTCATTCTCTGGCTTTTGTGTTTCGATCGGGTCGATAGCCTTTGTTTGATGAATATCACTTGGTCATGATCGATGCTTTTGACAGCAACCAGCTGCGCGCATGCTCATTCTCAATCTCGTTTGATGCTTAGCGTTCCTGCTCCAGCATTAATTTCGCCTTGTGATGTCATTGGCATTTGTGTTTCTCTGAATTTTTCTTGGATAGACGGCCTGGATTTGCCTTGATTACCCGAATTTTAGTTCAGATCTATGTTTAACCGAGAACGTTTAATGTCCACAACTTTAGAAGATCGCCTTGATTTCGGAATTGTGACAATTGTCGCTTAGGAAGCGTTTGATTGAGACATCCCATTGGTGTAGTAATGGGTAGGTTGTAACCGGAAACCAATCGCCAAATGCTTGATTTGCCAGCGACTGGACATGCAATATGAAAAAAAAGATGATTGGGCCGGCCATTGAAGGTGAAGATAATGCAACCAATTCCCTTTGTATATGGCCGGCGATCTTGAGCGGCCGGGCTGCGCGTGCCCGGACACACTATATTTTTTGGGCACATGTGGTCCGAAATTGAATGACCCCCTTCCATCGCTCCCCCACCCATTCCTAGTAGGAGCAAAATGCCTCGTCAATTCAATTCTTCATTAATTTTTTCTTTGTATTGTTAGGAGGATGATCATCAATCATGGTGGAGTGATGATGAGCCGTCAAATGGATAGGTTGGGTTGAAAACAGTCTAATCCATATTGACCCATTTAATATGTTTTGACCAATTTTTCTGTTATATAAATTTAGCCACCCATATCTAACCCGATCGATATTATTAAAACACTTCAATATTAAAATCCAGTTTAGAGTATATTATTTCTCATACATTTTTAAAGATATATATATATATATATATATATAAACATTTTAAAAGAAAGAAAAAAAGCTTTTCATAAAAAACAAGTTTCAAAATTGGAAAAGAAATTTTCCAAGAAAAAGGAATTTAAGAAATTTAAGACTGAATCAAAAAAATATTTTAGTAAATATACCTGTTTTAATTGTGGTAAAAAAAGTCATACAAAGAAATTTTGCAAATTAAATAAAAAAAATTAATGAACTTGATCTTGATGAAGACGTACTATATATATTAGTAAAGCAAATTTTTATAATCTTATAGAAAACTTTAACTCATTTAAAATAGTTATCTTAGCAAACCTATTTATCCCATATTTAAAGCTCATTGAGGACCCATTAAGTTTTCTAAGTAACCGATTTATGATGACCCACTTAGCTTGCTTTAGCAACACATTTATGACTCCCCACCAATAAACATGGTCAAAATATGAGTTCTAGGCCTATTTTGTCACCTCTAATGATGACCCACCAGTGCCAAACGGCATCCTCCGGAACACCGTAGGGTCGATGCCGAGCATTTGCAATCTGAAGTCAGGAAGTAGAGGTTATTGAAGATCTCCAATGGCGGCGAGTCCCCTTCAATCACAACATCATCACCTAAAATCAGTTGGTTATGAGCCGATGCAGAATTTGGAACCCAGTTTTATGAGCCAGGGATACATTCTTACGGTGAAGTCCCCGGCCCGGATCCTATTAGGCTGGTCATTCTTCGTAACCACTAACCGTCGTTGTCAAGAGGCCACACCCGATGACCATATTCTAGATCAATTGATCAAGATGTCTGGAAGGTCATTCCAAACTTACCGGGTGAAAGAGCCCAATGCATTTTGATGGACCTGAATAAGCCCAAAAGCTTTTCAATCCACGTCCTTGTCATGCTATTTTAATAAAAACACAGCAAAAGTCCTGTACAAGTTTCAATTTTTTTTTAATCAAATAGCATTCAAATCAAAGTTTGATTCTGACTGTAAATTTTAAATTATAGTTTACCGAACACTAATTATATTTGAAAATAATCATTTCATCCAAATTTTTTCTACTTTCATGAAAGCTTTCCTTAAAAGTCTTACCAAACACAGCCTAAGACCTTCTTAATATAAGATTCGTTCAATTTGATATGCTATAGATGAAGAACTCTTTACTTGAAACAATTTATCCTGTCTAATCGAAAAGATGTGTAATGGGTCTCCTGTGTTGGGAGCGAACAGCGAAAATCCGATATTTTCACCTAGGGAGATCGGCACGAGGGAGCCCAAATTCGAGACTGTCAATATATCTAGTTGAACTAACCTTCACTCAAAAGTTTAAATCAATGAGTTATGGGTCAATTTGGATATATTAATTGCTCAACACTACATTAATTCCCCAATGAGAGACTTCTTTAACACAACCCATACGTTTATCCTAACAATCTTCCCCTCACATCTTAGCTCTAATGTGAGGAGCAATAATAATCACCCCTTCACATCTGAGCTCCAATGTTAGATTTGCTCTCCTTTAATCCAAGTATACTTCCGCACTAATTTATCTTAACTTGAATCTCCCTCAACGCCCATCGGGCCTGCACTGTTACACCGATCAAACATTGGAACAAATTAGAGGCTCATCAATCAATCATCGATTTTGATGTCATTTGTTGGGAGCGCGCAATGAAAATTCGATACTTTCATCTAAGGAGATTGCCAAGAGGGAGCACAATTCCGAGCTCGTCAATATATCTAGTTGGACCCATATTCACTCAAAAGTTTAAGTCAATGAGTTATATGTCAACTTGTATATATTAACTGTTCAACACCGCATTAATTCTTCAATATGCGACTTCTCTAATACAACTCACATATGCATCCTAACGCTTTGGGCTGTTTATTACATGTGGAATATGCTTGATCGCTTTGTTTCATTGAACAAAGCTCAAGTCATGTCCACTCTTAACTAAATCGAATTGAATGGACTGCCGCTGAAAGTTTGATATAAGCTAAAAGTGACAAAAAAAAGACATTATCTAAGAGGAAGTTTTATCATGATTCGCCCTAAACAAATGGAACGTTGTTGATTAGTGGCCCATGTTGTGGACTAATGGGGCTTGGTTGAACTTTTCTAGTGAAGAGTGGATGCCCAAAAGAGGAAAGCTGAAAATTCAGTGCAAAGATCGATGGGATCTTTGGATGGAATAGAGAAATCAATAGTTCCAACAATTCATTTTGCTTAAAGCGAGGCTGATCATACTACGTTTGTTCATACCTCTTCTGTTGGTTGCACTATTCTTCTTCTTTACGTTGATGATATGGTCATCACTGGAGATGATCATGACTATATTGAATATACCAAGAGGCGCTTTCAGCAACATTTTTCCATGAAGGATTTTAGACCACTGCACTACTTTCTTGGGCTTGAAATTGGTCGCAGTTCGCGTGGTATACTTATTTCTCAGCAAAAATATACTTTTGATATTCTCTCTAAGGTTGTTCTCTCGGATTCATGCACTGCTGCTACTTCTATTGAGCTGAATCAGAAGTTATGCCTGGAAGACGGTGCACCTCTTTCTGATGTGACCTACTATCGAACTTTGGTTGGTAGCCTCGTATATCTTACTAATTTTCAACCCGATATTGCTTATGCTGTCCATATTGTCAGTCAGTTTGTTACTGCTCCTCGCACAGTTCATTATGCGACTATTACGAGGATCTTGCACTATCTCCGAGGCACTTTATCGCGTTCCTTATTTTTGCCATCTTCTTTTGCTCTCAAGTTGCGTGCCTATTCTGACACTGATTGGGCTTCCAATGTGACTGATCGCAAATCTGTCACTAGCTATTGCATTTTTCTTGGCGATTCTCTCATTTCTTGGCGTGCGAAGAAACAACATATTGTCTCACGCTCCTCTACAGAGTCCGAGTATCGTGTTATGATTGACACTACCGTTGAGATTGTTTGGTTTCGCTGCTTACTTATTGACATAAGTGTTTCACTTCTGGATCCCACTCCTCTACACTGTGACAACAAGAGTGCCATCCATATTGGTGCAAATTTAGTCTTTCATAAGCGTACAAAACATATTGAGATCGATTATCATCTGACTCATCATCATCTTCAAGCTCGCACCATTTCTCTTCCCTTTTGTTGGAACTGAGAATCAGCTTGTAGATTGTTTTACGAAGGCTCTCACATCACAACGTTTTAAATTCTTCTTTCCAAACTCTCGTCGTTTGATTCACCTTGAGTTTGTGGGGGGGGGGGTGTTAGACATACTTGTATAGCCTTGTAGTCTTGTAACTTTCTTTTGCACTTTTTCTTTCTCTTTAGTCCCACATAGGAAGAACACTAAGCTCTTTACCTCTTCTAAGCCTATATAAAGGCTTCTCTTGTACATTGTTTCACACCCCATTATTAGAGAATAATATCATTATCTCTTAATCTTTCTTTCTTATCAAGAGCTTGATGACCACTTGAAGGCGCTGCCCTTGGCTCGGTTTGGGACCAGTAAGCATCGGGCCTCTATTTTCTATGCATGTCGATGCAAAACAATCATAAAGAGGGGCTTAGAATCAGCTCTAGACAAGGCACAAAGCTAAATGCACGAACAAGACTCGAGAATGGCGTGGCTGAAGGCTAAAGCAAGGAGAATGCCTTGGACTACATTTCATCGAACAGTTTATGTACACTAAAAAAACATGGTTAAACGGAAAAAGGAAGCCCAACGAGCAGAAACGGGATCAATGACAGTTTGTGTGCGATCATAGGGATGTAAAGCTATGCTGGTATGCATTTGGTTTGGCTCCGTTTGACAAAAAACCAAATGGAGCCAAACTAAACAAGGCACGGGCGATAATAGAAAACAAGGGAAGGAGGGGCCGGGGGCATACCGACCTTTCCTTGTGACATTGGCAGTAGCTGCGACCTCAATGACAATTGGCTCATTAGCTTGATGCTCCAAGACCTCTCTCGAGCGTCGGTAATAGTTAGGTCCCCTTCACAATCCTCTCTCTCCCCCATTTTCTAGTGCTCTATTTTTTCAAAGAAAGTGAGTGTTTCAGCCGAGCCTCTCTCTCTTAATCTCTTCTCTCTTCTTCTTATTCGCTCTCTGTGTTTCCCTTTCTGTATCTTAGTGTCCACGAGCTCTCTTTTGCGAATGAAAAATTCTCCCCCTTTGCCCTCTCATCTTCGGTCCTGCTCATCCTCATCTCTCTCTCTCTCTCTCTCTCTTTGCTTGTCAACTTTCTCGTCCATACCGATCATCATGCACATAAAATGATAAGGATGATATGTTATGATGCAGAGGGAATGACGTAGCATGGACGTGAGAAGAATAGAAAGAAGAGCACGGGCATGGGGCTACAGTTTGCATGAGTTGCAGACAAGGATCAGTCGAGTCGGGTCAGGTCCGACTTGGCAGATTCAGTTTTGTAAATTTGATCAAATCGGGACCCAATTTGATCACTTTTCATGAAATTGAGGTCAAAATTGGGTTTTGTAACATGTTTTCTATATAAAATGGGGGAATAAATACACCGTGAGTACCATAACCTGTGTAAGGCGTTCATTTGAGTGTCATAACTTTCAAAACGTTCCCTTAAGTGCCATATCTTTCAAAAATCATTCACTTGAGTCCTACATCAAGTTTTCCGACATGCACGTCAGCTTTCCGGCGGGCCATATCAGCTTTCCGACACACCATGTCAGTTTTCCATCGTGCCACGTCAGCTTTTTTGATGTCCACGCCAGAAGTGAACGATTTTTTAAAGTTATGGCACGTAAGTGAACGTTTTAAAAGTTATGGCACTCAAGTGAACATCGTACAAAAGTTATGGCATTGATAGTGTGCTTATCCTCAAAATGAGTATTTTTATGAATTTATAGCCTGAATTTGATAAAAACCCCAAATTTAAAGCTTGACCAAAAAATTATTTTTTGCTAATCTAAAGGTTAAACTACCAAATCGACCCAAATCAAGGCCACCAATATTTTCATAAAGATGAAAAATATAGGGTAAGGGGTCTGGAGTTTTATGGTGTCGCTGGAAAAAGTTTAATTTCATTTTTAGTGAAACCGAGGACTAAATGGAAAATAAAATGTGCAATTAAGCCCTTTTAGTAAAAAATGAGCAAATTGGGGAGTAAATGGACTTAACTACAGTTCAAGGCTCTAGATACCAATTTCATAGCTTATGAAAATGTGAAAATTAAAAATTAAAAGGCTCGAAATGAAATTTTTAAGCTCGATTATGTTTGTGAAGGAACATAGTGACCTAAATCGAATTTTTGATATTTAAAGTGACCAAAGTAAATATAATTTTTTTAAAAAAATATTTAATATTTTGACCATTTTTCTGACCACGAATACTATTTTTCTTATTTTTTGGCTATATTTATAATAAAAT
Organism: Rhodomyrtus tomentosa; assembly: GCA_028455895.1. Classification (NCBI taxonomy): domain Eukaryota; kingdom Viridiplantae; phylum Streptophyta; class Magnoliopsida; order Myrtales; family Myrtaceae; genus Rhodomyrtus; species Rhodomyrtus tomentosa. Next base: position 44,551,381 of record JAPCWY010000004.1, read on the forward strand.
AAATTCAAAAAATATTAAAAATTCTGAAAAATATTTTTATTCAAAATTGGTTCCTAAGATTAGGCCAAGGTTTCCAAAGTTGATTTTGTAATTTTTATAATTTTTTAATCTTTTTGTAAACAATTTTCTAAAAATAAACTAATTAAAAATCAAGTGTTAACAAGTATTAAAGGAGTATAGTGTACGTTAGAGGATTCGGTAGTCTCAAGCTATTTTTAATCTTTAGCAATGGCGAAGTTCACCTAGATTGTTGATCAGTTGCTAACATTTTGAGGAAGTGATTTCCATCTTGAGGGCTACACTGATGCTGATTGTGGAGGAGACTTGGATGGGAGGAAATTCACTTTTGGAATGGCGCAATATCGTGGAGCAGTAAGAAGCAACAATGTATAGCCTTATCTACCATGGAAGCAGAGTTCATAGCATTGTAAGCGGCAACACAATAGGGTATTCGGCTTAGAAGATTTTTGGATCATCTTGGTGTTACTAGAGATGCTATCCTATATCAATTTATTGTGATAGTCAGGCAACAATAGCCTATATTAAGGATCCTATGTTTTACTACAAGACCAAACATATAGACATTAAATATTAGCAGATCTTATATATCTACGTATAGAATGTTAGCAGATCCTATGGCGAAGCTGATTCCTAGAGATGTTTTTCTTAGTTATGCAAAGACTCATGATTGTGTAGAGGTTGATGTACTACATATTAGTATTTTTCGTAAGTGGTCACATTTGATGATGTTATTTATTAATATGGATGTCTATAAGTCTATTTGATATTTATGCATGTTAACGTTTAGTGTATTATATTGAGAAGGTATGTCAGACAGATGATATATTAGTCCACTCACACGGGTAATCGCCCATATTTGCTGTGTAATGAATAGAAATGAGGCACTTTTAAGCTTATTATATTGGTGATAATTGAGAGCTTAAACTTAAAATACTAATGCCGCCTTAATTAAATATTAAGATGAGATCATCATGTTTGTTATGGCTGCATGTGAAGTAACCCACACGTTACACCTTATCTGTCTTAAATGCCAGATGCAAGTTCTGAAAGATTCTTTTAAAAGAGAATAGATCTGTGAACTCAAGTTAGACATTGGGTATGTCTGAATTATCATATGTACGATATTATTTATAAAGACAGTATTATTTGTAAAGACATACGCTCCATAGAGAAGCAAAGAATATCATATACATATTTCATACTACGTATGCATTATTCGACCAAAAATAGCGAAAGTTTGGCTTAAGTACACCTTAAGTGTCATAAGTTGTGTACGATGCTCACTTTAGTGCCAAAATTTTCAAGTCGATCATTTCAGTGCTAAGTTTTTGTAACTTCGATCACTTAAGTGTCAACTTCTTTTAAAAACAATCACTTCAGTACCAACTTCGATTTAAGCTGACGTGACTCGTCGAAAATCAGACACGTGCATTTTTTATTATTATTTGAGCTGACGTGGCTCATCGAACTTGGTACTGAAGTGATCATTTTTAAAAGAAGTTGGCACTTAAGTGATCGAAGTTACAAAAACTTAGCATTAAAATGATCGATTTGAAAGTTTTGGTACTGAAGTAATCGAAGTTATAAAAACTTAGCACTAAAGTGATCGATTTAAAAGTTTTGGCACTAAAGTGAGAGCCATACACAACTTATGATACTTGAGGTGTACTTAACCCGCAAAAGTTTTGATCTCAATTTTTTAAGCCGTATGAGACTCTTGAGGATAAACGTTCCTCAATTTGTGTCCTCACGACTCTTACTAGTTCTCAAGGTTTCTTTTCGATGTTCATTATCTTAGAGTGTTGCCTATGGTGGTCATGAAATTGATTCAATCTAAAAGGAACACTTATAGAAAAAGTAAGCTGAATTAATATTGAGAGGTCTAATAGAAGAGAAAGATCGATTTAGAGTTTTTAAGTCACATTATAGATTTGTATTCATATATCGGTCAGATATGATTATATAGTGTGATCACAACCGTGAATATAATGTACCATATTTAAATGGAATCGAGATATATATATATATATATATATATATATATATGTATGATTGATCGATCTAGGATACATCATACAAAAATATACTTTTGATTATGTCCACTTTAAGCTGTCAAATACTCCCAATGGATGTATGACAGCAGCTCAGTGTATAATGATTGCACGGATTATTGGTCAATATAAACTTTGCACAGATAAAGAGAGTTATATTGGGCCCTTTGCGGGTGAGTGAGAGCTGTTGGTACTCCGTGGGCATGTGGGAGCTGTTTGCCCTACATGGGTGAGAGGGAGATGTTGGTGTACGGGTCTTACAATATGCGCACATGCGGGCAATTACACCCACCCCTACCATGTGCGCCCATGCAAGTAGTTATTTGATGTTGCTAATTTGAAAGTGAAAAATCACATCTTTTGAAAGATGTCGTAATCTCCTTTCCCTTCTCACAGTATTAAGTCATACTCCAGAGAACACCAACGATGCTTTACCCCTCTCTATTGTTGAATCGCAATTACGCGAAGGGACTCTTGAGACGGTAAATGCGACATCTACTCTGGGGTAATTACGATATGTCCTCGTGATGCATTTGTTTCCCGATCAATGATGCAAGCTGAATTTTGGGCATGTTTTTCCTCAAATTCGACATTTAGATGAAAGGATTCAGTATCCTTCATACAGCAAACAAATTGTCATAAATTCACGTTGATTAAAATTGTTGCGGAAGAGCTCATACCCTTTCACCAACATATTATCGCGTGCGAGAACACCAAACACAAAACGGGGCAAATATCACTCTAAAATCAAGTAATAAATATACCATATATCTAATTGTACTTTCTAGAAACCATATCTATGATTCTACAACAAATACCATATAAATTAAGTAAATTAGCTCTGACGTAAGAAAATCACTAACGTCTCAGTAAATGAGATCTGCACATACGTAAAATAACGTCAAGATATATGCTCAAAACCTCACAAACCTCCAATCCCTCAAACGAGATCTTCACGTGTATATCTCGAGATGTGTTGATCGGTGTTCTCGGATTATTACACGTCTCCGATCTTGCATATCAAAGCCTTAACGACAAATCGAGCTGGCTAAAATCCTCCTGGAGATCCTCTTCATCATCAGATACATCGATGCATCCTTGAGACCAAGATGGACCATACTTCAGACTGATCCCAGCAAACCTCGTATCATCCCCAACAAGCCTGGCCAAGTGTGGCTGATTCTCGAAAACCACAGGTTCACGAGATGGCCGTCCATGATGACCACACGAGGTCGCCGCATGAGGTTTCACGGCAGAACACCTGCTCTTCTTGGCGAGGGTCCGCTCGAGCTTGTGCGCATTCTGGTGACCCCCGAGAGCTTGCGAGCTGTAAAACTTCTTCCGGCAGAAGTTGCACGAGTAAAGCTTGTTGCCCTTTCCAGGCATAGCAAGAGTCTGAGGTGATGGGGGTGATGACGATGAGGACGACGAACATGGCTCAAGTCCGAGCTCTAGGTTGAGCTGGTTTTCATTATTTGCTGAGCTCTGATGATGCCATGGATTTCTTTTTTTCCTTTTCTGTCTGGACTGATGCCATGGATTGGACTGATGTTCCATTGAGAGGGAAAGAGAGAGAGTACATATATGAAGTGGAATGATGACTGAAGTTGCAGCCAATAGCACTTGGAAGGGGAGGGCGAGATGAAAGAAAAAGATGGATATATAGGTAAAGTGGTCCTGGCTCCATTGGTGATTGTGATAGATCTTACTTTTTTGTGCAAGAGAAGTTTAAACATGAGAAAAAGCTTCCATAAAATAACATTTGCAGTATTGCATAAATAACTTAGGAGATCTAACAAATGTTGGTAAATTTCGTTGGTAAATATCAGTGGGAATGCAACGAAATAGATTCAGACTTTGAGATGTGATAAGTCTCTTTTTAAAGATTTGTTTGTCCCACAACCTTACTAACAATTTTTGACAAATATACTTCATGATATAACAAAGTCTCAAGTGAAAATAATAAATAGCAATTCTGATATTTCTCCAGGATCTCTCAAGAAAAAAATTGGAGAATAATGTTGTATTTCTTTTGAGAAAAAAACGAAAATGAAAGTTGTATAGTATATTAAACAAAATTGCTCAATATATATAAGAGAAATGAACAAAAAGTTTTTCATACTCTCCAGAGAAAAACACAACTTTTCTTGTCTGAAAATAACTGTAATTCGGACACAACTCATCGTGTCCAAACCGGTAGTCATTTCGAATAGACACATACATTCAAAGACTGTAAGAGTGTCGGTTTAGTAATTATGTCCGGACATACATAAAACTTCCAAAGGTTGTGAGAGTATTTTATACCCATTAGACATAAATAGAATTAAATGAAAAATTCAAAAAATAAAAAAATACATAATTGTTGATTAGCGCTATTTTCGGTTCATGACTACGGAAATACGCCTAATAAGCACGCTGCATGAGGATATAGTGGGTTCTAGCCCATTACCCATTTCTTTATTTGAAAGATTACAATAGCCTTCTATCTAATAAAACATTTAACACTTTCCCTTCTATGTGGAATTAAGTAAATGAACTTTTTTATTTGTTTTGCACACAAACTCCATTAAGGTTATGATTTCTATATTGTGATTGGTTATATCTGTCGTATTATTCGTAAAGTGAGTCTGCATGATATTTTTGTCTGAAAAATTATATTCTGATCATGTGTGGTAAGTTTAATTTGTGAAATAAGTGAAGATGAAGTTACTTGGCCTTTAGGAGTCTCTTGTAAGAAAAAAAATCAATCAAATATTGCCATGTAAGTTCTTTGTAGGATAAATGTTTACGGTGATACTTGAGTAATAATTATCTGGTCAAATTTGATCTTTCGGATACTCTTTTTGCTCTTCACGAATCGAAAATATACGATTGCCTTTTATTTCTCCCACTTTAGAGATTCTTACTCAATACATCAATGAGTGTAGTTTTCTTCTCTCTCTCTCTCTCTCTCTCTCTTCACATAATTGATTCGTTTTCGTAAAATTTTGCGGGTCATCCTGTTTGGCTTCCTGCCTTCCGATTCAAATGACAGCGACAAGGCAAAGGCAAAACTAGCCATCACTAGCCAGCTGGAAAAGCCATTCTTTGGAGGCGAGAATGGCAATAGAATGAATGCGCAGAGTTTAAGTAGGAGGGAAGGCAGGGCGAACAGTGAAGCTCCAACATGGTCGATTATGTTCGTGGAGAGCTATTTTAGTTTGATTTCTGGTGATGGAAATTGAAGGGGAAAACCCGACAGTGACGGGGAGGATAGATTCGTTTCCTTTCAGTTGGGTGTTGGCCTCATTCATGGTAACACCGACTCGGTTCCCTGAAAATGCCTTCAACTTTAGGTTTCTGTCTAAATAAATAAATCACGAATTTCACTTTTGAAGAAATCAGCGACGATTTTTGCACAGAGGGTTAATGGTGTAGATTTGGGACTAGACAAAAAACCGGTGTTTTTTTTTTTTCCCAAAGAAAAATAAGTTTGGAATAGAATTGAGATTAGAAGTTACTAGCTTGACAGTTTGATAGTAGTGCTAGTTATTTCTAATAACGTGATCTTCCAATCAATGAATGATTTATGCAAAATACACGATGATATGTTGTGGATTTATGGTTGAGACTATACTATTCATGACAGTATTGTCAGGGAATCATTCCCATTGAGACTTGATCTAAAAAGTTGAGGTCTTTTTTTTCTTTAGGAAATCGGGCCTGGTAATATCGGTTGGGGCCTTTTTTTTTTTTTTATTGGTTCCCAGTAATTTTTGGGTGGTTCATGCATACAATATTAGGGTTTTTATAATATCCGTCATCAATCATCATTTTAACGTCACTTATATTTGAGTAATTTACGTGCTGGAGGCAATTCTATCCCAAAGATAGCCCAACCAGGGGCATGCAATGAAACCTAACAAAATTGGCTGATGGTGATTCTTATGGAGTTCTATCTGGTAGGTGCAAAAGAAATAACTATATAAACAGGGTTTAGAAACTGATACGTACAGTTTTAATTTCGGTAAGATCGTTCTATTAATAGGTAAGATTTTCTACTTCATAATTGCTTGTGTAAAGGTATTTTACGAGTAAGGGTGTATTACATATAAAATGTTATGTTTGACGTTGTTGTTTTCTTAAATTCCTTAATGATCGAGGTTAGTTTTACGTATTTATTTATCGAGAAATGATTATGTGATTGTCCTTAAGTCACTGAGGTTTGTGGGCCCGCAATACGTTGTTATTCTGAGAGTTAATTCAAAAATTGTTATGTTAGCAAAACTTTTATTTATTTCACTAAAAAAAAACACGAACCTAGGTTTGCAAAACAATGACGAACTTAATCCAGCAAGAACGTATCTACTTTTTTGCTGGAAATAGTTTGGAAGTCTTTAGATTGTTCATGAGTGCCTCTCGAGAAGGATTATACTTTACATGAAATCAAATTGAACTTACAACACGTAATCAAACAATTAGAACAAGATCAGCGGAAGCGCAGACACGAACAACATCGATCCAACAATCAAGTAGGAGCCGCCTATGTGAGATCGAAACACGGCTAACTTATACAAGCTCCACCTCCAGCCGTTAACGATGATTTATAACTTGGTTTGACGTTGCGGCACTCGACTCTAATATACGTGCTTGTATCGACTTGTCATATGCCTTTCGATAAACCCAAGAACCTCACAATAAACAAAGAGGTTACTTCAATAATCCTGAATAAGTCATGTATAAGACCCGATTAGGAGATAGGGTTAACAACTCTTTGGTCCCTTTCTTCTTAAAAAAGCTGATTAAGCAGTAGGATTAAGAGACTTTTATTATTATTATTATTATTATTAGATGTGAAAAGTTGAGAAGATTTCTCAATGTGACGTCTCAACAAGAAGAAGATGACGACATTTTCGAGCATCTCATCTCATGGGACCTTGGAAGATCTAATCATGGACATGGACGTCGCGTCCTCTTTTTGGAACGGGATTGCTTTCGATCTTTAACCCGGATGCCTTGACTAATTAAACAACTTTACTTTAATTAATCTATTACTAATCTTATCGCATTAAAACCCTCTTCCTCGACTCTTGATGCTTTCTTGAATTGCTTGGTTTTTGCTGGTGTGGGGGCTTATGATAGAAAAGGGAAAGTTAATCAAGGGCGGGGTTGGTGTTTGTGGATGCAAAATCAAGAATCCATTTTGGCGAAGTCACCGAGAAGATGGCTGGCGGGCCCAAATTAATCTAATTGCGAGTAGTAGTTATCTAGTGTTAGTGATGTGGCCATAGAGCGGCTTAGACTAATCTCGTAATTAATATTCAGTAGCTTATGAAATGGGGCTTACAAAAAGGAAACTATATACATTTACACACGGCGATCCCGTTGTTTCCCTCGCGAAAGAAGAAGAAGAAAAGATTTCTTTCCGTGTCGATAGATTTTTCAAAGAATTTATGCGTTGTCAAAAAAATTGCTAATGAACAAATCACTGGTTGCCCGATTCTTGGTAACTTGTTGGTGACTTGCTATTGGTACCAAAAAATGTCAATTACTCGTCGACGATCTCGGATGCAAGCAATGAAGAAGTATCCATCAAAGCAGTGGATTCGATGTAATCACCAAATAACACACGTACGGGTAAAAATAAATAAATAAATAAACGAAGCGAAAATAAATAAATGCCCATACATGTATCTGTAGAGGCGTAATTCGCGCGTTTCAATTGAAAATCATAATAAATGAAGAGAATTAACAGATTATCTCTCGTAGCATGCTTGGGTAATGAAAAGGGTTCAGATGTTTTTCGATCCAAGCCCCACAAGTGTCGAGCCTGTAGTTCAGACACTCCACCAATCGTAAAAACGAACGAAGAACGAACTTGGGAATCACTACCTTAATTGTACTAGCAATTGTGGCGATGTTTTCCTCCCGTTCTTGATTTTTTTTTTTTTTTATAACCAAGGTGTTCAGGCCAACTTGCGTGCACCTTGACTATTATTCGGAGGAGACTAATACAACAACCCACCGCCATGGCCCCTCACTTAAATCACAGGTGCTCATATGTAGAATCAAATCTGGGACCAGTGCGCCTAACCACACAATCTCAAGTGCGCCCTAACCAACTGAGCTACCCATGGGTGAGTTCGTTCTTGAATTTTTTATCACCACGAGAGCAAGAAAAAAATGAGAGAGAGAGAGATGATGATTTTTTGCTCACAAAATGCACACACCTTAATTCAAGGATCTAATCCTTTGCTTAAGCATTGCACACAATCGGCACACCTTAATTCAAGGATCTAATCCTTTGATTAACCATTGCATACAATCGTCAATTGTTGATTGTGTGCCGCCGTGCATTTTTTTTTAAATAATAATAACAATTGTTTTTTTTCACGTGTATAAATTGGGCACATCAATATGTGTCCAAACAATAAGTGTATGTCATTATATGCATGTACATCAATGACCAAAAAATAAAATAAAATTAATCATATTTAATCTAATTTCAGTCCGACTAATTCGATAGTCGTGATTGCAAACATATTTGCAATAACGTCTTTCACGTTCAACGTCGTCTTGTATTGGTTAAGGTGTGTAACATTCCTAGGTTCATCACTGAACTGGCAGTAAGACACGTACTAGCACATTAGTACTTCCAAGAGAATTAGTTGTCCCGATTAACCTCTAAATCTCACAAGCCATGAGTGGCATCTAGCAATATGTTATGGCTACCCAGACAGTGTGAATTTTTTAAGAATATAATAAACCTGTTAGCTTTGGTTATAATGTAATTCAATCCCTCCATCTTACTATATTCCGATCGAATAAAGACCATGAAATATTTGTCAAATTCAATCGACATGCATTTATATGAGACATAAACATTTTGTTCTCGGTTACAACCTCGGGCGAGGATTTCAATGCATTGTCATAAAATAATCGCATAGGATATCATACCTTGCATATGGCAAGGAGATAGATTCCATTTTGCGCATACGTGTGACTTCGTATGTGCATGAACTATGGCCATCAAGTGCAGAGACGGATTGACGAACCGTTGATATTCGGCCTCGTGAACCATAGCCATCCAACGCACAAGTCAACACTGTGTCTCAGATCTAAGGATTATTTACACAAGACCAAAGCATGAACGATTAGACATTGATCACGTTAAAAGCTTCCATGTCGCTAATCATTCAATGCGAGTCATGTTCAGCGAACTTGTCCAATACAAGCACATGTGTTCTAACCCGAGCATCACAATACCCAATGACTTGTGACTCGTCAATCCCTTAAGTATCTAATACTTAATTGTGAAGTTAAGAACACACCGACCTCAACAGAATTATTGATATCCATTCAATGATCCATCGATCGGGAACAGTTTAAAGATTCAGTCTAATTGTGAACCCATCACACATATTCTTAACGTCTCAAGAATAGGTCCAGTGACAACTAATCTTATGAAATTTATTCATATAAGTAGGTAATTGGACAAATGAATAATACGTCTTTGCCATTGATTAAATAAGAAATCAGAAGTACAAGTGAAATTCCCAATACGTAATTATTACATGATTACTTTAGGGCATATCTCTAACACGGTAACGGGCTATATAATTTGTCGGGCATAAATATCTTAAGAGCACTTTGTAAAGCACCCTAAATCAATCAAAAGATTCATATTCTTCTGCACGTTTATGTTTGTCTTTGTTTTCCTATAATATATAGCCGGCAACAATTGTTCCTAGTGTCATACTTTATATTCCTTGTCGTTTATTTTCATATCCAAAATCAACATGAACCTTCACAGCATTTGTCGATTCGGTATTCGATGAAAGTCGTGTGTACAGCTTGGAGGGAGATCTTTTTTGTTCATATTTTTTGAGATTCACTATACAATATGGGGTCAAAAAGCCAAAATAAATTATTGAAGCCCCTATAAAAAGAAAACTGATTCTTGAATACCTTTCATGCTCATGTCACGTCGAGGTATCGCAAAAGAAAAAAACTACTGTAAAATCCGATTCAATTTATCGTAATCGATTAGTTAACATGTGATCGATCCATATTCTATAAGGCATTTTGTCAGCTTTTGGGTGAAACAATTATCAAAGGTTTACCGAGATTAGCAATCCTTTTGTACAGTTTCCAAAGTACCTACTTTATCATCTTTTATGTATATTTATTTATCCTTATTATTAGCGTCTTCCATTGACCCACTCTTTTACCGGCCTTTATTCTACCGGTTAACTTGCCAACCAGTGTCGAGTTGCCAATTGTTACTTTACATGCCATTATTTATTTATTTTAAGTTTAATTTGCTATTCCAGATGCCTTAAATTTCTCAATTCTTACATGAATTTACTAATTTGTATTTCTGTGACTCACATATATTTTTCTCATTAAACTACTCACCATTTCGTTTTCCCACTCTTCTTTGAATTGCTTACCAGTATTATTTTATTGTTTAAAAATTATCGAATTCTATTTGAGGTACCACCTACTTACCGACCCATTAATTTTATTCAAATAAACGTCACTCAAGTCATGATATATTTTTTTGGATGTACAACTTTTATTTGAGTAACTTACCAAGCTCATTTGTGTTTTTGTTTACAAATTTACTGATTGTCCTTGTCGTTTACCAACTTCTATTTGTTTTGCTAACCAATTCGTTTTACCAACTCTTTTTAGAAAGTATCAACCTTAATTAGAATAATTACCACAAAAGTTTCATTTATATAGAATAATCCCAATTAGTGGGTATATTTTACTATTTTAGTGGTAAAAGTGTGATTCATTTTATTTATCCCTTTTATAGTTAAGGGATTCCTCAGTTTGATTTGATTCATATTCCGAACGAAAACAACGATGTGTTAAGCTTATTGGCATCAATCCCAACTCTTCAATCCACATCTTTCTTTATATAAGAAACTACTTCGCCGTTCCTCCAAGAGAAGCGGGATATCAACAGGTGACAATCTATTGGTGCAATTCATATTTCAAATTTTCTCTGATTTAACTTACCAATTGATTTTGTGTTACTAGTTCTCATTTGAGTCAATTACCAAATTTTTTTTACATTTTTTTAGATTATATACAAACTTCTCTAATTTCTGATAAAAAAAGAATTTCCCTAATCTTTTACTAACTTTTTCATTAACTTTCTTAATAGCGCTAGAAATTTAGCAACTATTATATAAATTATCAACTTTCAATTTGAAAGACTTGCTAACATTTTGTTCGGATCAAATCATCAATTAGTGCTATATTACCAACTCACATTTGAAATACCTATCTGACATTTTCTGATTGTTTGCTTACTTGTATTTGCCCTCCTTACCAAGTCGGTAAATTTACTAGTCGTTGACACCTGAATTTTTGTCAACATGTCAAGCATGCATGAAAAATAAGTGAAAAAAAAAAAACTAGACGGTAGTATAAGAACAAAAGAGAAACAGATAACTAAAGTAAAAGAAGAGGAGAAGAAAGAAGGAATAAATCAACGAACCTCCAAGGGCACGCATGGCAACACTTCTGCTTCATAAATCAACTTCTGGTCCGAAGTTGATTTTTTTACTTCTCTTCAGAAGCAATTGATTTTTCTACTTCTGTTCCTTAAGTTATTTCTGATAAGAGAAATTCTTTTGGTAACAGTTGAAAATTTTTACTTTTGAAATATTATTAACACAAAATCTTTATGGAAAATTATTATCGGTGGTTGAGAAATTTTTACTTCAATTTTTGAAAATAAATTTTTTAATAAAAATATTATTTATTTTTTAAAAGTAAAATTTATTATTTATTTTTTACTCTGGCAGCCGACGTGGTGGTCGATGGTTGGCGATAAGGGGCGGTGGCCGGCGGAGGTGACGATAGGCAAAGATCGTCGATTGGCAGCAATTGCTGCCGGCAATTGTCAGTGATAATTGACGGCAGTGGTAGTTGACGATTGCCGGCGGTTGCGGGCGGCAATGGGCAGTAGTTGGCAGAGATCGGCGGTGGGCAGTGGTTGGCTACCAAGGGCGGTTGGCTAGTGGTGGCGATGGACGGCGACCAGTGGATTTTTGCGATAGGTGGGGTAGACGGTGGTTGGCGATTGTCGTGGGCGGTGGCCAATGGAGGTCGGCGATGGGCGGCGGCCAGTGACGGTCGACGGAGGTGGGTATGATTGAAAAGAGGGTGAGGGTGTAATGAAAAGTGGGTGAGGCAAGAAGTACTTTTTTAGTTTGAGAATTTATTTTTTTAACTTCTCAAATTGAGGGAAAAATAACTTCAGAAATGGAAATTCACTTCAAAAGTGATTTTTTTTTTTCATAAGTAAAAATTTTTACTAAATAATTTTTTATTTTTAAAAGTGCTATCATGCGAACCCTATCTCATCAGCCCATTTCGATTTGATTGGATTGGCTTCCCTCATGGTATTTTGAGTGTTGGGCTTGGGTTCTGGGGCCAAAATCGAGTGTGGTTGAATGGGTCTCGCGACCCGAATCCAATCAAAGCGACATGGATTGACGGGTTAGAGCCTAGAAGTTTGGTGTTTTATTTCTTATTTCCTATCCTTTTCCTTTTATTTACATATACTTATTTTACTTTTGTTCAGCTACAATTGTATGGTTTTATTTTATTTATTTCTGGGAAAAAAAATGCATGCTTGGCATGTTGATTGAAAAATTCATGTGTCAACGGGTAGTAAATTTAACGAATTGGTAAGAAGGGTAAATACAAGTTAGTAAGATAAGAAAAACTCTGTAGGTATTTCAAATGAGAATTGGTAATATACAGCACTAGCTGATGCCGCAATTGGAAAAGGGATCTTAGCAAGTTTTAAGTGCATTGCCCATGATCTTTGGCAAGATTTTGTAAGCAAAGTTGCATAACCTTATGAGATGAAATTTCTCAATTATCTCATAATTAGGAATTTTAGGAACAAGGACAATATATGAGTACTATTTAAAGCTGGATTTTACACTCCCAAGTGAAAGAAATCCTTTAATTGTTTTCCGAACATTCTCTATAATGTCCTCCAGATGTTGAAGGAACACTACATTCAATCCATTTGCCTCTGGCGCTTTGTCTGCTCCTAACCGAGAAACTGCATCTTTCACTTCTATTGTAACTTCAGTTATTAAATTCTCATTCATTTCTTTTGATACCATACAGGGGGCAGTGAGATAATACATGTTAGAAGTTCCTAGGCCTTGCAGTTTGGTAGAGATTTTTAATGAAATCGACTGTTATTTGTTTCAGATGCTGCTGTCTCTGATTCTGTTTCCATCTGAGATTTCTAGCGTGAAAATTATGTTCCTCTCTATCTTCCTTAGAAGGTGGTGGCATGAAAATATTCAGTACTTTTCTCTCCATTTCAACCAATTAATCATCGAGCGCATCCGTCTGGGATAAAGGTATTGTTAATATTGATGTTGAATCATCGAACGCATCCCCCGGTACATCTCCTCCTGCATCCACATGGTTTCAATAGTTCCTCTTTCATACTCTGAACGGTGTTCTTGTCATAGACCAAGCTAGAGTAACTTGTGCAACGGTGTCGCTCCTGTTTTAAGAAATTCATTCTATGGAGGCCATTAGAAAGTTTCTTCTGCATCTGAAACAGCCAGTTGTTTTCCCATGGGAGAACTATATACCAGTCTTGGAGACTCCTACATTTCTTTCACAATCTTCCTGCGGTCCTTCTCCAAGATCCAGAAGGCTTCAAACTTGAAAGGCTGTTCTCCTCTTTACTGGTGCTGCATAGAATGACAAAAGGATGGGACTATGGTCGGAGCCAATCGCTGACAATGCAAAAAGACCCTCTTCCGAGAACACCAATCTCCACTCGACGGTGCTAACAACTATATCTAGTTTTTCCTTAACAAAGGCATCTGTTTCTCGGTCATTGGTTTATGTAAAAGCGCAGCCTTTGCATGCGATTTTCAGGAAGGAGCGAGCATTCATCCCGGAAAACATGAACTCTATGGTGATCTGCCATACGCTTCCCCACTTTCTCCCAATGATATAAAATCTCATTAACCGTAAAGATAAACTCATGGAATATCAGTATAAAGTCTGGTCGTCTGAATCTCTTCCCAAAGATGAACAAGCTTTTTAAAGTGATAAGGAGCTTGAACGAAAGTGATCCTCACCTTGCCCAAAAAATTTTCTTTACCCAAAAAAAAGGGAAGCGATCCTCATCTTCGTACCCCTACCTCTCTCCTCACAGTATAGATCCATTAACTCCTCAGTCATAAACTCCATTTGAATTAGCACCGAGTCATTCCAAAGGACCGCCAAATCCCCAGCCGTGCCCACTGGATCAACTACACAACAATTCTGGAATTTGAGTTGTCTCTTGATTCTCTGAATAACATCCTCTTTATTTTTTGTTTTCATAAAGAAAATCGCACCGAGCCTTTTTTGAGTCACAATGACTCTCAAAGCTTGGCCTGTTAGTGGTGTGTCCATCCTGAATAGTTCCCGCTTAATAGTTTCAAATGTTCCTCGATGGCTTATCAGGGCTAGCAACCATTCAGTTGACCCCTCCATAGCATATATTGGTTTCTCTAATAGCTTGGATTCATTATACACCACAGTGTTAGTATACAGATCTCCATAGGGACAGTACCTCTTTCCCTTTTTATGGCATGAAAAGTTCAATACTCTAGTTGAGGATCTCGGTGTCCCCTGCTCAACACCTTTACATGCAGAAACATAATCTTCGATATCGTGGGAAGACCATTGAGTCAACAGCAGCTGAGTTCCGTCATTTAAGGCAGCTAGTCCCCCTCTTCTAGGTTCCTTTATCCTCGTTTACAATCACGGCTAGGTTGGATGTTGAAACCCTTAGTTTTTCTCCTGGCAACACTACCTCCTTGCTATTTACCTCTAGGCTCTATGGGGACAAATGAGCAGATGCCGCTTGGACTATTTCCTTAGCCTCTAATTTCACCTCCAACACCTTTGTCAACGTAGCCTACGTTGTGAACCACTTCCTCAGTGACCTTCCGAAAAGGGAGGCCATGAATATGAACCCGAAATGCACAATGTGCGAATTCATATCAGTGCTCAGGGTTTGTCAGGGTCACATTGCTTCAATATCAATAAATTACTAGAGAACGACCAAGGTCCATTATCAAGCACTCTCTGTTTTCCATGCAACCAAAATGAAAGGTTATGTATGTTCGAGGGTTCGGTTGTTTGCCCATTCAAGCCGCACGTGAGCTAGGTTCAAAATGTCATCAGACAGTTGAGTTCATATCCGGTGTGGGCATTAAAGCATTGAGAGGACCTTTTCATAGTACGAGAGGACAGGAAAGAACGTAATTCTAATGTACCAGTTATCGTACCTACGGTAAGCGCTGAATAGCCAAGTGCGGAATTACGATGATTACCTTACGTGTGTAGATGATACAAAAACATGAAATAAAGATTCTTCTCACAAGTCGAAAATGGTTAATATCGTCAGAGATGTGAACACAAGGCAAATATTAGGCAAATATAGCTTTGATAGATTAAGCCCTAATACCACACTAATTAAGTCATTTCACCCTAAAATTTAACCTTTTGGGATTAAAAGTGTGTGTGTATATATGCACACATATTTCGATACGATCTCATTTCCATAAAAATGTTTGAGGATTTTTAAGTAAAGCAACAATGAAATCCAATGGAACATATTTTGTTTGACTTCTGATGGAGCATATGCTAAATCACATGGAGAATCAATTAACCATGTAGTCCTATCCACTTCAAAGTGAAAAAATGGTTGCAATCATGTAAGGTTGTGCTGAGCTGTCATGCAAAATCTTCGAACACTGATGACTAGATTCACCGTATGATGCTAGAAATTGACGATACATGAGAACTCCTAGTGCGAGGCTTTCACCGAAAATAATGACCACATTAAAAATTAGCCTCCCATTTTTATTTACAAAAAAAAAGAGAATAAAAATAATAATTAACCCATCCACGCAGGGCTGAGTTGGTCCCTGATTCAAATCTCCCAACTCACGCTCCGTGACTTAAGTGGGGGTCGCGGTTGGTGGTTATCGTGCTAGTCCCTCCGAGGAATAGTCGAGGTGCGCGTAAGCTGGCCCGGACACCTTGGTCATAAAATAATAATAATAATAATTAATGTCTCAAAAAATTCTAAATTAATATATTTATAACAAATTTATCCTAATTTAAGTTTTTTCACCACAAAAAAATCTCAAATTAGTATGCCTCAACTTTACTCTAAAGTAATTTTTTGACCACAAAAAATTTCAAACCTATACATCCTTAATAAATCTACGACTCCGTTAGTTTCTGTTAAACTGGATTAGTATAGCGAAAAATCTCAAAATGGTACACTTGTGACAAACTGAGAGTCAAAACTCCAAACTATTACGCCTATCAACTCAGCAATTTGACATTAAAATTTAATGAAAATAAATAGAGGACAAATTTATCATGGATGTACCACTTTGAGTTTTTTTTTTGGTCAAAAAATCAGCTCTAGATAAATTTAATTAGGATTTTTTGTGATATAAATTTTATGAAAAAAATCATGGTCTCGATTAAGATCCTCTTGAAATTGAATTACTTTATACAAAGAACTCTTCAATTGAAACACTTTATCGTGGGTTTATCAGAGAGAGTCTAATCGAAAAGATGTGTAATGGGTCCCGTCGGCTGTTCATTACGTGTGGACTTTGCTTAATCTCTTTGTTTAGTTGGACAAATCTCAAGTCATGCCCACTCCAATTGAATCGAACTAAATGGACTGTCGCTGAAAGTCTGATGTGAGCTAAAAGTGAAGAACATTATCTAAAGGGAGCTTTCATCATGACTCGCCCTAAGCAGATGCAACATTGTTGATTAGTACACAATCTTGTCGATTAATGGGGGCTTCGTTGAACTTTTCTAGCTAAAGTTAATGCCCAAACGAGGAAACCAGAAAAGTCAGTAAGACACGTATATCGCAAACTCTCGTTTTCATCTGCGTGCGAAGACCCATATGATGTTGTTGGAACCTTGGAGGGGAAAAAAAAACTTCAGGTCATGATTTGACAAATATATTTGATGGGTCGCGTTAATGATCTTCTTAACATCTAAACATGTTGTCACAATCAGATGTTACCTTGAACTCGACGGAAAATGTTTGTGAAGGTGGTTTTGTTTGAATGGAACATAGTTTAAGATCGCCTGAACAGGTGAATTAGTTGAGATGCGCAAAAACAGGTCCCAATACCACTTGACCGCTCTGCCAAAAGAAGAAAACAAAGAATTACTATGAATATTTTCGTAATATATCAAATAGGAACCATGAGAATTACTATGCTTATACATAGAGGCCTGTTTAAATATTGCTCAAACATATAGTCAGCTAAGGCAACTAATGATCACATCTACTGTAGTGTGATGTCGGGGAGATTTGATTGAGCTATTATGCTATTTTCATTTCGCGGAAAATGAGTTATTTTCGAAAAGTGTTCTCCAAGAAGTCATTTTTTAGGAAAATGACAATATTTTTCGATGTATAGCCGAAATCTGAAAATGAACAAAAAAATATTTTTCCTTGTTCAGTATGGAAAATAGGATTTTATTTTCCTTTGTGCAATCCTTTTAACAAATTTTTTTTGTTTATTTATTTTTATTTTAAAATTTCTAATTTACTATTTTTTGTCTTTTCCCTTCTTCTTTGGCTAGTTGCCCACATCCTCTTGCCCAAGCAGGCGAGCTCGATCTCTCTGGCCTTGGGCAAGCGGCTATAGCGGATTGCCTGCTGTCGCACTTGTCAACGACTAGTAGAGAAAGAAAAAAGAAAAGGAAAAAAAATCTTAGTATATTAAAATATTAAAATAATTATAATTTTTTTTTAAAATAATTGAAAAGAAAATAACGTGAAGGAGAGGAGGTAGAGAAGATGAAGGAAAATATTTTCCTCTTTTCAAAAAGATGAAATTACTTCCCCTATTTTTCAATGGTTTTTTCATGAGTGTAAAATGTTTTCCTTGAATCATTTATTTTTTGTGAAATGCATGTTGAAAACTCCAAAAAAATATTTTTATGAAAGTTGTTTTTCGCGACACAAACGGAGCCTTAGGGCGCGTGTGACAACACAACACTTCTAGAGTAGAATTTTTGCTCCCGCTCCGGGAGCAGTAATCAGTTTAGTAATGCAACTTCTAGAGCAGAAATATATTTGGTTGGGCAAATTCCTTTTTTTTTTTTTCAAGAATAGTTTTTGAGCCAATTGAAAAAGTAAAAAAATAAAATACTTCTAAAGCATAAATAGAAAAAAATTAATTTTTGGTTTGGAGAAAAAGTAGAAAAATCAATTTTTGTTTGGAAGTTGATTCTAGAGTAGAAGCGTTCCATGTTCCATGCGCGCTCTTAGTGTCTCTATATGTAGCATCCTCAATCGGATCGCTGATGATACTTGCCATGCTCGTATAATAATATTAATGGATACTATAACTCCCTGTTGCATATCACGTTGGGAAGCATCAAAACGTAAATGAGCACTCGTCTTGCTCATGAGTGTACTTGAATCATACACGCAAGAGTACATTAATGGGTTCTTCCCCATGATTTATCTTGACCATTGAAATGACCAAAGAAAGAAACTCAATTCAGATTTGATGATCTACATGGTCACAGAGTCTTGAGCGGATAGAAATCTTCTATTCTGCCACGGTACTTCCACCTATGTCTCGACAGATCTCTAACTGTGAACACAAGTCTCGTTCCTACAAAACAACGGTTGAATTCATTGAAGTACTGAAGAAAGTGTTGTGAAGGTCAGAGGATTCGCCCATCAAGCTCTTCTTCGCTTCTTGGCAATGACAAGTTTCAACTAGGCAGATTTCAAAGCGCATAATCCAAGTGCATTTAGACAAGCAAAACTCTCTATTCACACAATTCCGCCCTCTCCTCCACCTTCGTGTCAACTCTGCCGCAATGCCCCCACCAACCATCATCAATTAAGGGGTGGACGATCTCCAGAAGGAGATTTCAATTATTGGGCTTAAAGGAGGGGAAGAAAGAAATGGGGTTAGGGTTTGCTTCAAATCATTGAATAGCAAACACTACTCAGTCTTTGCGATGGAAATGGAAATGCAGGATCAAATAGCTAAACTTGTCTATGTAGTGTTATCCACACTTAATAAAAACTTGTCTCAGCAAAAAGATAGCTGTGGCAAAGAAAGTATTTATCAATAATTACTGCGCAAGAATTCGTACACTTTCTAAAATCATGTGAACTGGACATTAAGACATCAAGTATTAAACCTCATAGAGGGACATACCTATATACCGGATCTATAATTCTTTTTGCTAGAAATCATATCGGAATTTGCCCCGAATTAAGTCTATATAGAACACTAACGTCTCAGTAAATGAGATCTGCACATACATAAAATCTCGTAAAAAAGAAAACCCGCAAACCTCCAAACCCTCAGACGAGATCTTCACTTGTATATCTCGAGATATGTTGATTGGCGTTCTTGGATTATTACCCATCTCTGATCTTGCATATCAAAGCCTTAACGACAAATCGAGCTGGCTAAGATCCTCCTGGAGATCACCTTCATGATCGGGAACATCGATGTATCCTTGAGACCAAGATGAACCGTACTTCAGATTAGTCCCAGCATACCTCATATCGTCTGCAGCGAGCCTGGCCAAGCTTGGCTGAGTCTCAAAAACCACAGATTGAAGAGATCGCGGGACATGATGACCAATTGAGGTCGCTGCGAGAGGTCTCACAGCAGAGCACAAGTCCCCGCTCTTCTTGGCTAGCGTTCGCTCGAGCTTGTGCGCGTTCTGGTGACCCCCGAGTGCTTGCGAGCTATAAAACTTCTTTTGGCAGAAGTTGCATGAGTAGAGCTGCTTGTCTTTTGCAGGAACTTTAAGAGTCTGAAGTGATGGTGGAGGTGATGAAGACGAGGAGGATGAACATGACTCAAGTCCGAGCTCTAGGTTGAGCTGGTTGTGATTATTGGCTGAGCTCAGACGCCATGGATAGGATTGATGTTCCATTGAGAGAGAGAGGAGACTTAGAAGTACATATATGAAGTGAAATGATGTCTGTTCTAACAACGGAAAGCACTTGGAAGGAGAGAGCAAGAACTGAGTAAAGGACAAATATATAGGTTAGTGGCTGTGATGGAGAATCTCTTGGTTTTTGCACAAGAGAAATGTCAACATGCCAACGTGTTTCCATAAATAATATTTAAAAAAAAAAAAACAAATAGAGCTGCATATATTTGTTCTATTAGATCAAGTCAATCACAGTACCGTATCTACATGGTGATTGATTATGTGTACGGAATCGTTTATGAAATAAAGCTATATTAGTGTTGTGTGAAAAATTGTACTCCAGTAATGCATGGCAAGTGAAATATAAAAATTACCAAAAAAATCATAAACATATTGTAATTATATCAATTTAGTTATATATATATTTTTTGGTAATTCATTTCATCTAACTAGGTGAACTAAATTGGCGTGGCCAACAATATGCACAGACATTTTGAGAATATTTTAATATCTATTTTCATTTTTTATTTATTTTCAGTTAGTAAAATTTTTTTCCCTTACTTTTTTTTTTCAAGGCCGACAAGAGACCGCCGATCACCGGCCTAGGCCCGGCGACCTCCATCGGCCGCTGGGTTTGGGCCTTCGAGCCCACAATGGGCCCCCAATTCAAGCAAATATCACCTTGTAAACTGCACCTTATCTCTAGATTTTAAAACTAGATCCTAGTGATATTTTAGAATCCGTTTGCCGTCACCTTTATCAAAATAATATGCGGTATTTTATCGGTAATTAGCCAGTCAATTATCACTCTCATGTACTATTCGAAATACACGATTGCGCATCATTCATTCGAAATACTTCTCGCTGTGGAGGTTCTTACCCCCATGCAAACTAGCAAGCGAGAAAGGAAACGTAGCTTTAAAAGGAAGTCCTGCGCAGCTGGAAATCTTTGATCATTTACTTGGATCCCATCTGGCACTTGGGACAATAACACACGTGGTTTCCAGTTGGTCGATGAAAGTGATACCATTCGAATCTCTCTCGTGCATGGTCCGCATCAATTTCCACACATGCTTCGAGTCGTCCTCCGCAAATCCTGCAAACGTTCGTAGGCGTATGGCCTGTGTGTGAACACCGGTCAGAACTCCTCTGTCGGATCAAAGTCACGCCCGTGTCGGTCCCCCACAGCACGCAATGATCGGCCTGCCATTTACGAGAAATCTTGCGCTGGACAACCCCATCAGACTCTCTCTCTCTCTCTCTCTCTCTCTCGTGATTAGACTGAGCATATTTGCAGGATTGGGACTAGGCGTCTGACGTCCATGCTTGCTTGAGAAGCTCCCCTCCGAGTTGGCCGTTGCCATCTTTGCTCTGTGGTCCTGCGAAGATCAAGAATTTTTAGGGAATTACAGATTATCTGGGGCTCAATCATGGGTTCCATCTTGCAACTAGTGCGCTGATTATGACCTTAACCCTAGTTACGTTATGGAGATACTTCAGTTAAATTCTTCCATGGGATGGAGAGCTATTTGATTGATTGCTCGGCTTGGGATTTCCAGGGATATATTACCTAATATAGAAACGACAAGATGAGCCTGCTTATATAGGAATGTACACGTGTCAGTGTTGCTAATATACACATATGAAATGAGGAAAAAGTCTTATTATATTGATATCAATTCAGTCTAAACATTTTATTGATGTCAATTCAATCCTAATATTTTTTTTTTTGTATTTGTGCCGATTGAGTCCTAAACCTTTTGCATTTGTGTTAAATGAGTCAATCTGGTCAATTTTGACCAAAAAACACTGGACTACAACGATGTCACATAGGACGGCCGACACTGACATGATAATTATTTAATAATATATATTTTTAAAATAAGAACTTTTATTTCTTTTTTCCTTTTTACTAAGACATAAATTTTTTAAGAAATATTATTAATAATAGCCACGTCGGTGCCAGTCGTCCTATGTGGCATTTTCAGTGTCTATTTCAGTGATTTTTGATCAAAATTCGCCGAACTAACTCGATTGACACATATGCAAAAGATTTATAAATCAACTGGTATAAATGCAAAAAAATTAGAACTGAATTGACACCAATAAAAGTTTGAGGATCGAATTGGCTAAAATGCAAAAGGTTTAGGACTTAATTGGCCAAAATGCAAAAGGTTTAGGATTGAACTGGCATTAACAAAAAGTTTAGGACTAAATTGGCACAAATGCAATATGCTTATGACTTTTTGATACTTTTTCATGCGAAATTATGTCAATTTAAACTTAGAGGCGAAAATTATTTAAAAAGTCCTAAATCTGTTGTAATTACGTCAATTTAATTTTTTTTTACCAATTGAGTCTTAAAATTTTTGTATTGATGCCAATTCAGTCAATCAGACCAAGTTTGGAGGACGCTGACGTGGCGCTACAATCAACTAGAGGAATAAGGAGAAAGAAAAAAGAAAAGAGAAAAAATAAATAAAGAAATTGAAAATGTACTAAAATATTATTAAAAATTTCATCGACAACACCACGTCAGCTCTGACCCCCCACCAACAAGTCAAAGTTAGTCGAATGGATTGAATTGATATAAATGCAAAAAGGTTTAAGATTCATGTCTTATTTGGTTCAACTTTCTCTAGAGGCTTTGAGCCTCCAAAGGTTATTGGGGAAAATATGAGGAGTTTGACAAGTGTTTTTGGGACTTCTTTAGCCAAATGTTGGCATTGAAAAAACTAAAAGCCCAAGATTTGCCTTAGGCTTTCAGTATTTTCAAAATCTTTTCTCTAGAGATTTAGTGACTTTTATTTCTTCTTGTCTTACCCTTACTAGCTTACTCATATTCCCCTTTTACCCTCGCTAAGGACAGATCATGGCTTTGTAGAGCCGCTCAAGGGACGCCGTTGCCACGGGATTGCGCACCACTTATGGCTATCACTTGGGGTCGCGACACCGGAGGCTATCACCTGAATGGATTCAAAATGCAAATCTATTTGTCGCCTGGGTTCGCTTATGTGGATTGACGAGTGAGGGGCTAGGTCGCTCGACCTTAGTGTCAGGGGTGGATGGATGGGCGAAGGTGATGGAGTTATCATTGGGCGAATAGGTGATGAGGCTGACCTCTGCTTTGCAGAGAATGGAGAGCTTGCACTTGACCCACCAACACTTTGAGTCTCTCTTTGCCTCTATCGTGGGTGATGGCAATGGCCACTCTCAAGTCTAGTCTTGATTGTGTTTCTTTTTGTTGGGGCTAACCTCATCATGGGGTTGAATAGGTGATTATAAAAACTTGTTTGAAATTATCACATAATTAAAACAAACAAGTTCATAGGTTAATTCAGAGTGTAATCAATAACAATATCCGAGATGATCTCAGAGTCTAATTGTGCACAACTTAGTATTACAAATAATATAAAGGGGTTTAAAGGATAGAGATTTGCACAAAAAGATTGTAGTGGTTGAGCTTAGATCAACCTTACGTCCATTATTCATAATAATAGCCTACTAGCTGGATTTGACTAATCAATCAATCGGAGGTTATAAAAGCAAGCGTTTCTTATATCCAAGCACTTCTCCTCGTAGTAGGTGCTGCTAATACTCAAGCATATAGAACTCTCTATCTCACACCAAAACACAAGTTGGATACTATCAACACCTCTCAATGATAAAAAATGGAGAACTCACGGGAAACAAGTATATAGAATTGAAGCTCTCTTTGAACTTTAGATTTTTTACTCTTGACCTTTCTAGCTCTTTGGCGCCTTGTCTCCTTTTTATATCCTTCTGTCTCCAATTTAGTCGTTGCAAAATCTTCAGAGGATCACTTTCTAATCAATCTATTGGACAAGATTGTAAAAAGAAGATTTAATAGCCGTTAAGAGTTAAAATCAAAATCTCCACGGATTCAGTCGCCCATACAATCTAAATCTGGATTTTCACAAGTAGAGTTCTTAAGCAATGGAAGATAGGTTGGTTATCATAAAAAAGAAATCCAAGCTGGATCACTAGCCATTGTGAAAATAATTCGCATATGAATCTGAACGTTGCTTCTTCTCAGAGTCTATGCTCGACAACCCGTGAGCTCAATAGCCTCTAAGCTTGTCCAACGTCAGCATCTAATGAGACTTCTTGTTGGGTACTAAACCTATTCTATATTCAATTTAAAACACGGAAATATGTCCATAAGAATCACTTGAGTCACTGATCATCAAAAGTATATCACGAGGACATACCATAATTGTCACAGGTTAAGAGCCATTTGTGATCATGGAGTTGCTTTGACGTCGCTTTGAAGAACGACAATCGGCAGTCGGTAGGGAGGAGAATTCTTCGTTCGTTTTGTGAGTGAGTCGAATGCTTCTAACAATTATCGTCTGGAGGGGACGACGTTCTTTTAAGCAACGTTTGTTGAACGAAGGAACGTATTCTTTCGTTCAAGTAACGTCTGTTGAATGAAGAAACATATCATTTCGTTCAACTTAACAGATAACGAAAGAACGTATCCTTTCGTTCGACTTTAATAGATAACGGTCAGAGGTGTAGTTGCCCGCATAGGCGCACACCGTAACCCCGTGGACCCCACTTATTATTATTATCCAATATCTCCCATTCGCCCATGCAGGGCAAAGAACTCTCACTCGTCCACAGAAGGCCAAGCATAACTATTAATATCTTTGCAAAGTTCATATTGGCAAATAACCCGTGCGACCATCATACGTTGAGAGCTCGTTGTCATATATCCGTTGGGAGTATATGAGAGCTCTAAAAGGGCATAATCAAATATAGATTTTAGTAAGCTTTACCCTAGATCGATCAGTCACATTTGTGCTTCTCACTGAATCTCATTTAATAATTAGATACATTATATTTTACAATCATGATTACATTAAATAACCATAATTGACCGGTCTATGAATACAGTCCATAACGTGACTAAAACTTCAAATCAATCTTCCTCTTTCATGAGATCTCTCAATTTCAGTTCAACTCGCTTTTCTAGAAATGTCCATTTAGATCGAATCAATTTCATGACCAAAAGCAACACTCTAAGATAGCAAACAATAAATAGAAATTCGAGAATAACGAAAAATCATAAGGGTACTAAAATTGAGAATATCCTCGAGATTCTCACACGGTTTAAGAAAGTTGAGATCATAACTTTTGCCAACTCTCATTGGTCGACTATACATATGTAATATGAAATACGTATTACGGTATTTTCTCTTTCCCCATGGAGCGTATGTCTTTCTATTTTAATACCGTACATATGATTATTTTGACAGACTCGGTGTCTGACTTGAGTTCACGTAATAACTCCAGCCAAAAGTTTTCATCAGAACTCTCATCTGGCAATAAAGACGGGTAAAGTGAAATATGTGGGTCATTTCACTTTCGAACTTTATAAAGTTTAAATCCTCATCCTAACATTCTTGTTAAGGCGGCATAAAATATTTTAAACTTGAACTCTCAATAATCACCTAGATAATAAGCTTAAAATTGTCTCATCTTTATTCATTACAATAAATAGAGGCGATTACCCGTGTGAGTCGGCTAATCTCTCATCTGTCCGACATATCTTCTCAATATAATGCACCAAACATTAACATGAATAAATATCAAATAGACTTTTCGACTTTAATATTGACAAACAACATCATCAATTATATATGTTCAAGGGAAAAAAAATAAATATTCAATAAATCAACCACTACGCAATCCTAGAGTCTTTATATGACTAAGAAAGACATCTCTAGAAATTGGCTTTGTCATAGGATCTGCTAATATTTTATGCATAGATACATACTGTAGGTTTATTTCCTTTCGTGCTACCACCATATCCTCGACATAATTATACTTAATGTCTATGCGTTTGGCTTTGCCAGGGAACTTAAGAGCCTTAGTGCAAGCTGTTGATGCTTGACCATCACCATAAACCTTCACAGGGTTTGCAGCATCTATAGTAACACCCAAATGATCCAGAAATCTTCTAAGTCAAACACCCTCTTGTGTTGCCGCCGATAATGCCACAAACTCGGTTTCCATAGTGGACAAGGCTATATACTGTTGTTTCTTATTGCTCCACGATATGGCGCCATTATTAAATAAGAATGCATTTCCAGAAGTGGATTTCCTCTCATCCAAATCTCCTCACCAGTCAGTATCAGTGTAGCCTTCAAGGTGTAGATCACTTCCTTGATACATACGAATAATTGACAGTTGCTTTCAAATACCTCAAGATTCTCTTAACGGCAGTCCAATGTGCTTGAATTGGATTGGATTAATATCTACTGACCAGTCCAACTGCATAACATATATCAGGTCTTGTAGACATCATAGCGTACATGAGACTTCCAATAGCATTGGCATATGGAACATTTTTCATACGTTATTGTTCTTGTGGAGTCTTAGGATACATTCTTTAGCTCAGCCGTTCACCTTTTGCAATAGGAGTATTAATGGGTTTGCAATCTTGCATACGAAATCGTTCAAGAACTTTATTGGCATATGTCTCTTGCGAAAGAGACAATAACTTTTTCGAACGATCTCTCGAAATCTTAACTCCGAGAATGTATGTAGTTTTACCCATATCTTTCATTTCGAAATTAGAAGATAGCCAACTTTTGACTGTCTTGACAAACTCTATATTGCTTCCAGCAATTAGTATGTCATCAATATATAATGACAAAATAACAAAGTGACCTTTGGATCTTTTGATATACACGCAATTATCTTCATTGATCATCCGAAAATCATATGCCACTATAGCATTATGAAAGCGTATATTTCATTGTCTAGAAAACTGCTTAAGGCCATATATCGATCTCAGAAGTCGACAAACCTTTTGTTCTTGGCCTTTTTTAACAAACCCTACAGGTTGTTCCATATAGATTTCTTCATCTAATTCTCCATTGAGAAAAGCAGTCTTAACATTCATTTGATGTGACTCAAGATCCAAACTAGCTACTATATCTAGAATAAGACGAATTGAGGTAAATCTTACTACAGGAGAAAAAGTATCTTCATAGTCAATTCCTTCCTATTGGTTGTACTCTTTCGCCACAAGGCGAGCCTTATGTCTTTCAATTGAACCATCAGCCTTGCGCTTTGTTTTGAGAACCCATTTGTTCTCAATGGCTCTGCGTCCTTTTGGAAGATCAACCAGTTCCCAAATGTGGTTTGATCTCATTGATTCCATTTCTTCTTCCATTACTTTCATTCATTTTTTTTTCTTATCAGGGCATGATAGAGCCTCATTTATATTTCTTGGCTCATCCTCTTCTAGTGGAGCGATCATGAAAGCTTCCCCTTCAATTTCAAAACGTCGTCGAGAAATGTTTTTGTGACTTGTTCGCCGTGGAGAAGATTGTACCTAGGGTACTTCATTCTCCATTATGTTCCCACTAGGACAAGATAATGATATCGATTCATCAAGTAGTTGCAATTGAGACTGGTTCGTACTCAACTCCTCACTTCTCACATTACTCCCACTTGGATCATTATATCCAACATTCCATTATCCTGATCGAAGGTCTCAAATATGGAAAAGTCTTCACCTATTTCGCCCTTTCTTGGAAAATCATTCTTTAAGAATGTGACATCTCCTGATTCAAATTCAGTCACGCTTCCGCTTTCTTGCTCACTTATGAACACATATCCTTTAGAGTGTTCTGAGTATCTTATGGACATACTCTTTTTGCCTCTTGGTCCTAATTTTTCATATTTATGAGAGGACTCATGAGTATAGGCAGCACAACCCCAAAGTTTAAAAAAGTTTAAATTAGGTTTTCGACCTGTCCATAACTCATATGGAGTGGAAGAGACTGATTTGGAAGGCACTCGGTTAAGTACATAGTCAACAGTTAATAAAGCATCACCCCAAAAGGCGATCGGTAAATTAGTTTGCGCCATCATGGACCTAACCATTTCTGGTAAGGTTTTGTTTCTTCTTTCAGCCACTCCATTTTGTTGAGGAGTATATGGAATGGATAACTGTCTATCTATTCCCTTTTCATCACATATATCTAAACTGATCAGATAAATACTCTTGACCTCGATCGGATCTCAAAGTTTTTATTTTTTTATCTAACTGATTTTCCACTAAGGTCGTAAATTTCTTGAAACAACTTAATACTTCTAACTTATGAGAAATTAGATAGACATATCCATATCGAGTATAATCGTCAATAAATGTGATGAAATAAACAACACCATGACTTACTTTTACATTCATTAGACCACAGATGTCTGTATGGACTAATTGCAAAGGAAATTCAGCTCTAGTGCCCTTTCCAAATGGCTTTCATATAGTTTTTCCAGTTAGACAATGTTTGCAAACATGCAATTCGACTTTTTCAATATTGCCTAATAAGCCATCTTTGGATAATCTATTCATTCTCTGTTGGTCAATATGACCAAGCCTAGTATGTCAAATATTCACATTATTTTCACTCGAATTGGAAGATGCGAATAATGAATAACATACATTCACACTATCATGTTCAATATCTAATACAATAAAGCCATCCACGAAATAATCAAAACCATAGAAAGTTGTACCTAACAACAGATCCACACCATTATTATGGAAATTCATACTAAAATCAAGTTTGGCTAAAAATAATATAGAGATTAGATTTCGAAGAATCTCTGGAGCATATAGGACATCGTGTAGGAATAATGTGCGTCCACCACGCATGATCAGATGGCAGGTGTCAATTCCTTTCATTTCCACTATGGAATTATTTCCTACATAGATCCATCCGACTCAATTTGGAATTCGTCGAAATTCCACAAATGTACTTTTATCTCTAACTACATGGTCTGTAGCACTTGAGTATACAGTCCACAAAGGATGAGATTCAGTCAAAAATACAGAACTGGATACAAAACTAACACTTTTAAGTGTGTTTAGGGTTTCTACCTTCTTCGGCTCACCACAGTCGCAAGCGAAGTGACCCTTCTTGTCACAATTGTAACATTTCATCCTTGAAATGTTTTTCTTTACGGGACGCTTCCCTTTTTCATGCTTCCCAAACTTTGGTTTCTTTCTTGATGGTTCCATTCCTTTACCTTTCCCGATTCTTGAAACTACCATGGTGCTTGCGTTTGGAACCCAAAGCTCCATGTGAGTTAGAGCCAACAAAATACATATCAATTTTTGTTTTAGACGCCAGAAGGCGGTCCTCTTCCAATTCCAGATGGTGCATAGCATCCTTGAATGTTGTGACATTCACATTGTGAGTCAAGTTAACCTTCATGTGTTCCTAATTATTAGGCAAAGAGCGGATTACAGTCTGCATTTGTTGTTCATCAGACAATATGTGACCAGCATCCTTTAGCTCACTAATCATGTTCGACATCTTCCTCAGATGTCGTCTCATATTCTACCCATGTAGCATCTTATATGTATCGAACTTGATAGTAAGCCATCTCAACTTAGTGATAGAAGTCTATCCAAATCTAGCTTTCAGGGCGTCTCACATGTCTTTATCATTCTCGTGTTGCCTGAACTCTCGCATTGTATCATTATCCATATTGCTTGACAACGTAATGCGAGTAGTTGAGTTCTTTTTCTTCTAGGCAGCGAAGGCTTCCTTGTCCCTTCTATGCTGTGCAATGTTACCATCCTCTAGTTCAGCCATGATCAGATTAAGAGCTTCCGATGCTTCAAGCTCCTCTAGCATATACTGGATTTTTATACTCTAGATTTCATATTTCTTTCCATTCAATTTCTCACCCTTGTTGAGTTCAGTAACAATGTTCTTTGAAGCTGTTGCCATTGTATCAGAATATTAGACATTCTGCATGGATTTTAAGTTTATTTGTATGCAACAAATGCGACTCTATTTATGCATTAAGATTATATTGATATTATTTCGGAAAAGATTCCAAAATCAACGGTTCACTAAGTTCAACATCATCATCTAGATGTTCTAATCTAAAACCTATATAAATACAATAATCCATATGTGATCATCATATAGTTACTAAAACTCATAAACACTCTCACTCAAACATATATAACATTATACATACACACACACACACAAATCATTACATCTATCAAATGCAATGTACATAAACTGAACTTACAATAGTTACAAATAATAGCAAGTTTCTATATTCTAAATATAATCAAGTGTTGTTATTTCCTCTAAGGTTTGACAATTGACCCAGGCAATTTTCCTTATATAAGATAGGGAATATGTAAGTTCTCTAGGGGGATTTTCGACAAAATCAAGAGCCCATATCGCTGCCTTAGGAAAACTTCTTTGAGGACCCTTAGTCTTTAGCCAGGGTGCGCTATGCTTGCGCGATCCATTCATCCCAAGTAATGACGTCTTCACCACCCCGACTCTTACAACTTTTTGTAAAAAATGTAGTACAAATGTCTTATATGACCATTGTTCATCCCAAGTGCGGTCGAGCTGATCATGCCAATCCTCAGGCATATAATATTTAAGTGCGTTAAACGCTTCACGATCTTCCATTATACGTCCACCCCAAATGATCTCTTGGATCATATTGTTGACCTTTGTTACACGAGTTATAATGTCACATACATTATCCCATTTATAATTGTTCAATATCTCAATCTTTTCATTAAAGACTTGTATTAGCCTTTGTTTCCTTAGCTTTGGAGGTTTCTTGTCTTTTAGCACCCTTCATTTATGCCAAGGTGCTTTTTTTGAGGGCATTGTTCATGCAATAAATGCAGTACAAAGTGGATTACTAAAATCCATCAATTACGCAATTATTATTACGAATATATCGTAATAAACAATAAGCAAAATAAGACATCAAACAAGCCTATATAAAATGATCGACCTTTTTTTTTTATCAACGGTCAAAGTCAAGGGTCAACAGGTCGGGTCAACAATCAGTTAGGTCGGGTCACGGTCAAACAGATCGGGTCAAGATCATATAGGTTGGGTCATGTCCACCGTGGGCCAAATTAGAAAACATTTGAAAAATGGGTCGGGCCCTCTTTTTTTTTTAATGGGCTGGGTTGCCTCGCGGGTCAGGCCGGACCCGATTCGCTGACGTCAGCCCACCCGGTCGGGTCGCATGTGGCTGACGTCAGCCGCGCGAGTGGACCACGTGGCGCTTGGCTCGCGACAACAGTGACACCGTCGGCGCGTGCGTCGCCGTCTAGCCTCCTCCGGCGACCATCCACCCATCAAAATCCTCGTCTCGTCGAGACGAACACGATGTTATATTCATACCTCAATTTTGATGAACAAAAAAGTGGCTTAAAAGGGACGAAAAGCCTTGGTCTTGAGGGACTCCGCACAGTCGCGGCGAGTAGAGTGCGTGCGGCGGTTCCCGGTGTCCCCTCGGGGTCGGTGACCACTCAAAATGATCGTATCGACGGGCCCGTTCTAATGGTATATTCAAAATATGTTTTCGACACACCAAAATCAGAATATCATGAATGAACAGTAGCATCACTATTAGGTTTTAACTGTATGAAATTAATATAAATCAAGCAGGAATCAAGTAACGCTTGCTCTGATACCAATGTTGGGTACTGAACTCATTCTATATTCAATCTAAAACGCGAAAACATGCCCATAAGAATCACTTGAGTCACTGATTATCAAAAGTATATCACGAGGACATACCTTAATTGTCACAGGTTAAGAGCGCTTTGCGATCACGAAGTTGCTTTGATGTCGCTTCGATGAACGACAATCGGCAGTCGGTAGGGAAGAGAATTCTTTATTCGTTTTGTGAGTGAGTCGAATGCTTCTAACAACTATCGTCTGGAGGGGACGACGTTCTTTTGAGCAACGTCTATTGAACGAAGGAACATATCCTTTCATTCAAGTGACGTCTATTGAATAAAGGAACGTATCTTTTCGTTCAACTTAACAGATAATGAAGGAACGTATCCTTTCGTTCGACTTTAACAGATAAAGGTCAGGGGTATGGTTGCTTGTATGGGCGCACACGGTAACCCGGTAGACCCCACTTAGTATTATTATGCAATACTTCTCATGGAGTCTAAACACATATAAACTTCAGATGCAATATTCAGAACTTCACTTGAGTTTCCATCTTTTGATCCCTTCAAGCAAATTGGAAATCATGCCTCTACCTAGTTGTTCACCTATTCAGGATCCTTCCAAGCTTGACTAAACTTATCGTTCTAGGCTTGCTCACCTTCTATCTAGATATGTTTAGCTTGTAAACACCTCTGTTGTGACGGCCTGACTTTCTGCTAGTTGGTTTATTAAGCGGATTAGTTAATGTAGGCGCAGATTAATAGTGATTATATTTTTAGAAGCGTTGGTCATTAGCGGGCTAGTTTTGGATCATGTTGAGTCGGTTTGCGTGAAACTTAGAAAATTGCGAAGACCCCCGCCGACTGCCCCACCCCACCGCCGACCTATCCTCCTCTATAAGTATCCCAATTCTCTCTCTCCATCTCATTTTTCCTCGCTTTCTTTGCTTGGATGACCCCTTCCCTTCCTTTTATCTTTTTCTTTTCTTCTTCATTTCTCTTGGCGGTGCACACCCAAGCGGCTTCCTTTTGCTCCTGTTCTTGCTGACGACTTCCTTGGCTCGACGATAGCTGTCCACGAAGTCCTCTAGCCACGCTCAACTCGCCTCGGAGCTGCTTGCTTCCCCTCTGCTGTTGCCATTTGCGTTCGCAACTCACATAGGCGAGAAGGTCGGTTCGAGCTCTTCCGGGCGACGAATTGACCTCTCTTTCTTCGTTGTCATTTCTAAGGCAAGTGGGATTCTAACCTTGTGACTATACTTTCCATACCTCATTTGTTCTAGCGTGAATGGGTGAATGTAGTGGTGGTTGTGTGGACGGAAAGATGTTCTTGCATGGAAGAGAAACACCCATGTTAATTTAAATCGTGACTGGGGTTGGGTAGTCCTACGTCTTGGGTAACTTAGAAATGTGGTCTAATCTGTGCGATTGGGTGAGCTTACATGCCAATCGACGCAGAGAGAAGCGAATTTGGAAAATAATTCCAAACAAATGCTCGAATTTGATTGAATGATAGCATAATATTACAAAGGCGGATGTCCTATATATAGAGATAGGACTCCTTTAGGGAATAAAATCGTTAAAGATAACATTATTAAAATCATATCTAAGCTAATATAAGAGAATTCGAATAAAATATTATAAATAATTGAAATATTCAAAATTGCCTAAATTAGAAAATTGCTTGAAAAGTGGTCTAAATAATTCCGAAATACTAAAATCCATCGTATCTATAGCATAGCAGTTACTTTGAATCAGATGGCTGTTTCGCCTCAATCGACCAATTTTGAGCGCAATCTGAGATCTTTGACCAAAGATCCGAATTACTGGTAAAGTCGCGCCGACTTTTGGCGATCCAAATTTTCAAGATAATCATATGCCAATTGTTCTACATCACGAACTTCATGGACAAATTGGCTTCAACGTCTAACGAGCCGAATTTTTTTTTGTATTCCCCACTCGTGCTCCCGTCGTGTGAAGCCCATAGTTTAGGGGTATACATAGTAGAGGTGCCCTCCCCTTTGTAGCATGCATTCCCCTCCATTTAGCATTCCAAAGTCACTTTGACTGACGTCGACCTTGTTTCGTAATCCTGGAGGAAATGAGAAAGTAGAAACCTAGGATAGAAAAAACAAGGGCACTTCGAAAGCTAGCTAAAGACAGATTACCTCTTGGTAGACTTGAGGGTGTTCTCGGGATCATTTTGGAGTTAATATGATAGAAAGTTGTCAATGAATAACTTGATCCGTATTGGAATTTAGTTGGTGACAGTCAGCCCATAGAAGATTTATGGGAATTTTCATCGGTTGTTCTATTGGTTTACTACGTGTTGTTTTCTGCTTAAATGAATGATGACTTAGATGGTTTAGCCATTCGATTAGAAGCTACTTGTTGAGATTTGACTCACTCTTAAGTTGTTGAATCCTTTTCGGGTATCCAGTTATCAGCTACTACAGATGATCGTGCCAAAGTTCGAGCGAGAAGATGGTGCTTGCTTTGTACTCGGCATAGAGTTTCCCCTTTTCATTCCTCCAAGTGTACTCCCTTGGTTTGGTTTAAAGGGTGATGCATGAAACCTTTCTGTATATAACTATAAAATATTTTAAAACGATTTGCTAAATGATCTTAGTGATTGCGTGTGATACAAACCTGCTAGGGCCATACCCTATCAGGTGTGACTACCATTTCATTCTGCATGCACTTGTTTCCTATGTGGCCGCTAACTGTTTCTAATTGATTAAGCTTCCGCATGCACCTTGTACTAGCTATAATATATGATTACAATAGAGCTCGTAAGCAAGGCGAGCGCCTTCGGACGTCTCGTGCTTTACACTTGGTATCATAGAATGAATTAAGGACGGGTCCCGATATCTGTGCCAAATGTCTTGTTCACCATTGATAGATAACTCACGACCTTTAGACATTTTATTAACAGACCATCTGCATAATGGCTTGTTCATTTTTCACCTGGTTTTACTCAACGATAAACACATTAGTAGGCTTTAATTATTTTGTCATTTTCAAAACATCGAAGGGATTTTTCCTAACACTTTCTCTACCGAGTCATGGAGAGAGGATTGAATTTTCTTTTGGGTTTTTTTCTGTCTTTGAGTGAGAATATGGAGAGAGAGCATACGAAATGAAAAATTATAGAGGAGCTCTTGAACTCGGGTGTCAAACAAGCCCGCGTTGGGCGGGCCGACCCGACCCGAAAATTTACTTAATTTTCGGGCCTTTTCGGGTCGGGTTTGGCAATCAGGCCGGGCTGGCTTGTCGTCCGACTTTTTTTAACATCCATATTTTCTTTTTAATTTAATTTAATTTTATTATTTTTACATTCTTTCATTTGATTGATTTTGATTCCAAAAAAAGGAAAAAAAAAAGGAAAAGAAAAAAGAATCGGCTCGAATCCGACCCGGCCTGGCCTATTAACACCCCTACTTGAACTCATTGAGATCCTCCGTTTTTCTTTCTCTTTTTCTTTTTTTTTTTCATTTTAAAGTTGCTTTGCAAAATATACACAAAAATGAGTTACCAAAATTAATTTCACGAATACACCTTCACTTAAAGCTCCTTGGGAAAATGGCTTTGCATTCCCGTATAGTTGAACCAAACGCAAAATTGACAAAAATAAATAAAAATAATTTTGAAACTGAATTGACACAATTACAATAGTTTTACGACTTTTTCAATATTTTCCCTAGGTTTAGAGGTGGATTGATAGGAAAGAGAAGTGAGTATACTTTTTCATTTATTCAAGGAGTTGAAGTTTCTTTTCAAAATTTTTTTACCGTAAAACAATTCTTACGCAAGTAGATATGACTTAGGAACTTTCATCTGTTAATGGGAACAAGATGATTATCACAACAACAAAAACTTTACATGTCGACATCTTAACCCTGTTTGTGGAATAGTTTTTTTACATCGCCGATGTAAAATAAAAAGGCTTTATATGTAAGCTATTATTTTATGGGCACTTGCAATCGATGTCGTGATTTTACTCATTAGTTATTTCAGGAGAGTCGCTTCTTCCAGCCTGATTTTTCTGGTTTTTTTCAGTGTACGTGATTGATGAGAACTCTAAAATGACATGAAAGCGGCAGATGTTTCGAACTAAGTCAAATTTCGTTCGTAGTATTATTTAGATTAAGTACGAAGAGCAAAATTTAGGAACCTATCTAGATATCCCTTTATTGTCATTAAGTGCCTTTGATAATCCGTACCTACACGGGAAAATTGTCAGAAAAAGTCCTAAATATTTCGCACTTTTTCCAATTTAGTCCTAAACCTTCTAAGTTTGCCGATTCAGTTATAAACATTTTCATATTTTATCGATTTAATCCTATTAGCCGGAAATCGCTGACATGGACATCAGCATTCCTACATGGCACTATCCGAGCTAACGTTGACAATTTTTAATCTATCGAGACCCCCCTTTATTGTCAGTGATAAGCAATTTAATTGATCCTTTCAAGCCAAATATCATTTAACACGGTAACTAAAGGAAGGACTCAGTTTAATTGGTTAAATGATGAAATACTGAATGGGAGTCAAAACCTTACCAATTACATTGACAAAACCTTCCAATAATGGTTAGTAATATGTGGTAACAAACTAATAAAATAATTTCATTTACATCTCTTATCAAATAACTTTTGATTTTTATTTTCAGTACACGAAAACTTCACCACCAAACATTGAAAATATTTAAATTTCTTACACTCATGTTCAATTTTGTAGGCCTATATATTGCAAGCAAATGGAGAGAGATGAAGTCTTTTTGGTCCGTCGCAAACGTCCGAGCAATAGAATTAAATGTTGACCCCACGAGGGAGACAAAATGCTACCAACCCCAATATGGACTATCTCTCTCGAATGTAAAATGTCACGACGCACCCAAAACAACACGTGAGGCAAGATCCACGCTAGGCATGCAGTCCTACTTATAAATGAATTTGATGGGTGGGGAAGCTAATATCATAGGTGCGGAATTCGACTCTCACTTTACAAAGAGGCAGAGCAAAAGTTCGAGAGTTGAGAGTTAAAGATAGAAAAAGAAAAAAGAAAAAAGTAAGATCCACACCTTCTTTATCTGACAAACCACACACTATTAACACACAAAAAAAACGAACTAAAAAAAACTGAAAATAAAATTGAGAAAATTGTCCATGTCAGCGTCATTCGTGACACTTAAGAAGGCCAGCATCTACGTCGGTCATTTCCATTCAAAATCGGCCGGAATGACTATATTGGCAAAACGTCAAGAGATTCAGGACTAAATTAGTCAAATTGAAAAGTCTAGAACTGAATTGAGCCACAATACGATATCTTCATGACTATTTATTGGTGATTTTGCCAGGGTTACGATTCACCTTGCTCTTTTTGGGAGGGCTTGCAGGTCGATGTTGTACGTGGTAAGATGTTCTCTTCTGTAGTTATGAATGGCTAAGAATATGACAATTCGCCCGAGCTATAAATGGATATGCGTGTAGGGGGCATTAGGTGCATGAATCTACAAGCTTGCTAAATACCATTTGAGCCCTAATGAATGACGAGGTATCTAATCATGTGATCTGAGAGCAACTCATCAATGAAAATCGCATAGAAGTGTCTTCAGAAACACATCAACACTCAACTACCCTAAAACATACTTATTTACCCTTCCTAATCGAAAGGTACCATTACTGCGAGTTCAACATCTTTAGGATCGACCTAAATGTTGTGGGTCATGCTTGAACAGAAGTTAAGAATGCCCCTACAATAATGCAGCACGCACCGTGCTACGACATAGTCTCCTCTCTCGGCAACACGGGTGATCCTTCAAGTCCGATGAAATCACCTGAAAATAGGCAGCTCGTCCCGTTCCGGCATTAGCGACTGGCCGATGGAGATTCTGTATGCACCTAAAAAACGACAACCCAACCTCACCCTATGGAGCCGACAAATCTATCTTATTTGGATCGATTGCAACTGTCGATTGTATGGACCCATGTCTGCTCCTTTGCGTGAGAAGAAAACAATCAAGGGCCGCGACAGCACTCGATCCGCGAACTGCGATGCAAGGAAGAATTTGCGCAGGGGCTGACTAGTGGTTGGACTTAGCCGGAATTGTTCTATGTGCTTTATCCGCCTCTTCACTGTGCAATCCATTTGATGAAGCCCATAATGCTTTTGCTTGGAAATATTCCTTCCAAGAGCCCAAAATTGCTGAGAGTTTTTTATTATTCACAGTCAAACTTAGGAAAAGGCACGTGTTATTTGAGGCGAATTATCATGTTTTGTAATTGAGCATACGTCCGGACCGGATAAATGCAGCATCAGGCCACCAACTCCCTTCGACTATGATCTTGTCTGTCGAGAAAGAATTATAACATCCAGTATTTAATGAACTTCATAGATATTCAACGTTCATAAATACCACATCAAAAGTCATGACATATTTGCATGTATGATTAGTCTAATTATGTTTTGGTAATATATACTATTTTCTTAAAGCAATGAACTTTCAATTTTGTTAATTTTTCCTAAATCCTCTTAAGATTTTTCAATGTAGGCCGTTCTGCCAATTTTGGCTAGAAAATACTAACCTGGATGTTGCCCGTCCTACGTGGCACAACTGACACTGACGTGGACGATTTTGCAGTTTTTAAACTTTTAAAATACAACCCTAGTCGAGGCTCGACGACCAATGGAGAAAGAATTCAAAAAAATAAGAAATAAAAAAAACAAATTTTTAAAAAAGTTAAAGAATTTTGCAAAAATCCCTTTCGACAGCGCTGGTTGTGCCATGTATCGTGGTTGGCGCCAGCTAGACCGCCACGTTAGCGATTTCCGAGCAAAATTAGTCTGACGACAATATTGGACAATTGTAAAAAAAAATTAGGACTAAATTGCCTAAATTAAAAAATTTGCAATCGAAGGTCGCTGTACAATGGGCTTATAACTTTTTGAATAATTTTCCAACACACATGTATTTTTTTTTATAATAACTTGTGATTCTTCTGCCGTATAAACCACATGAAAAATTTAGATATTCTTTAATTAAAAGTTACTTTATCTAATGGGCTAATTTCCTCCAAGTTAAGTCAGTCCAAAAAGAAGAAATATGCCCTTCACAATAGAAAATAATTGGTCAATCGGTGGCTGAAACGAGAAGTCGAGAAGTAAACAGCTCACGTTCACAAATCACAAGCTTATCGCTCTCTGTCTACCTCAATTGAAATTAACTTGATTACCAAGTAAACAAGTACAGCATGTGTTCGCAAAAATATCGCTGGTTTCTACGTAGTAATAATAATAATAATAATAATAATAATA
This sequence comes from Rhodomyrtus tomentosa, assembly GCA_028455895.1. Taxonomy (NCBI): domain Eukaryota; kingdom Viridiplantae; phylum Streptophyta; class Magnoliopsida; order Myrtales; family Myrtaceae; genus Rhodomyrtus; species Rhodomyrtus tomentosa. Next base: position 44,590,279 of record JAPCWY010000004.1, read on the forward strand.
ATAATAATAAAAGAGGAAAAAGGATGCATGGATAAACCACCATGTCATGGAATAATCAATGAAAAAAGTCTTCACTATCGATAATAATTTATGTCTAAATATTTTGTAAACGATAAGATATATTTTTTGTTCATTCCATCTTTGTAAGAATGAAAATTAAATTTCAAATCATTAATTTTTCACAAAATAAAATAAAGTATTAAACTAGCAATAGAATCTCAAGAGGGAAATAGTTTTTATGTTCAGGAGAAGCTTGATAAAGAAGGGGTAAGCAAATGCGTCATTGATTTTCACCTAATCGAAAGAGTTAGGTTAAAAACGAATCAAATTTGATATCTTGAGAATAGAATACAGAAACAGTTAAATAATAACTGCGACGGCTATGCATGCATGTGTAATGAGGGGCCATTGGAGCTTTGCGTGGGAGATGGTTCTTGCAAGAATTCTACGAGAACGCCGTGACATCACCTTTTATTTAAGACTCCACCTATTTCACCGAGAAATGAATGAACTAAAAAATATTATCATAAAGATGATCCGCCGTATCACTTGAAATAATTAACTTATTAAAAATATTTTAATTATTAACATGTTTAAATATTTTCGTGAACTATAAAAAAAAAAATTTATTCGTTCGCTTTTTACGGGCGACATAATCGATCATTTTTTTAAAAATATTTTCCACATTACTCACTCTTTGTGAATCAAACAGGGATCGCCTAACCTTTTCTTAAAAGGTTAGGCGGCTGCCATTGGGATCTGGAACTTTCGTTTTTGGACGGACGACTTAGATCTTCTTTTTTAATGGGGTAATTTTTTGAAATTTTTTTTTATATTTTTTTGTTAATAATAATATGGACCGTCCATTCATAACACGGACAGCTTGGATTTCAAGAGCAGTACCTAACTTTTTTAGGAAAGTTTAGACGATCCCTTTCAGCAAACAGAGCCTAAATATCTTTCTTTCCTTTCCGTAGGATTCATCCACTAGCCGTTTCTCTTTCACACACACGTATAAGTACGGTCAAATCCTTGGCGAGATCGTAGACCAAGTCACAACTTTCCAATTAAGCAACCCGGCGAATTTAACCGAGCCACAAACGAACGGAAAAGATCAATTCAATTGATTAAATTGCTAATTTAATTTTTTCTCTGTAGAACTTTCTTATCGATTTTTCCTTCTATATTATATGATATGATCCCCAGAATACAATGTCTATTACGAATCCCACATCTTAGCTCTATATGGTCCATTCTGAAGCTAAATATAGAGAATTAATCGAACTTTTCTTTCACCTAAAAGATTTTATCTTTTTTTTTTAATCAAACGTTATAATTCCACTGAAGAACTCGTCTAACGCTTTGACCAGTCGAAATTTCTGGATGAGTTTTACAGGGCTTCAACTCTCACACGTCATCAAACAACACGGTCTTCTATCCACTCACGCATCGTTTTTCTTTATTACCTGGCAAGTTCGAGTCGCATGCTTCCACGCATAAAATAATTGAGACTCCTCTCCCTATAAATACGCAAGCTTAGAGCCCACTCTTCGTGAAAGTTTCCCCAACATTCCCTTCACAAAGCCATAAGAAAAGTTTGCAATCGTTGACAATCTTCCGGTCTCCAGCACACAAGGCACATGGACAACTGGCCAGTGCTCGGCCGCCTAAGAAGAGCAGTCCACAAGGTGAGGTTCCTTTTAAACTTCGACCTCCACCGGTGGATTTTCACCTCCCGGGCGCGCGGCCCCACGAGCAAGCGGCTTCTGAGCTTCAGCGACCGCCCTGGGTTGAGGGCATGCGCGTCGATGGACAATAAAGAGTACGAGTACTCGCCGAGCTCCTTGAGAGGGTCGGGGCTTCAGAGAACGATGAGTTATCCCTCCGAGGACGATAAAGAGTACGACGACTCGCCGGGCTCCTTGAGAGGGTCGGGGCTTCAGAGAACGACGAGTTATCCCTCCGAGGACGATGTCGACAAGCGAGCCGATATGTTCATCGCGAATTTCCACCGGCAACTTCAGCTAGAGAGGCAGATTTCTATGGAGCTTCGCTATTGCCGGGGGAGTAGCTTCGTGTCGAGGTCGCCGTGACGATGTAAATACTCGGTCAGGCACGCGTTCCATCAATTCGTGACATCTTTTGGCCAAGTCCAGGTTCGCGGCATTGCGGTTTCCACTGCAAACTTGGCTTTTCTATGCTTTTCGCGCCGCAGAAAAGGTGGCTAGGTCGAGTCGATAGAGTTCATCAAAGCTCAGTTTTTGTAGAGCTGCATCTGCTAGTGGACGGGGATGAACTAGGGTTTTCAATTTCTTCTGCTATCATTGTTTTCCAAAATGTCTGAACCTTAAGCTGTCAAGCCAATTCTTTGATTTTTTTTTTTCTTTTGTGTGGATAGGAGTTTTGAGATTGATGCGTGAGAATAAGGAATATTTTCCTTTTGTATAGGCCATTTTAACTTTTAAATTACGGAATAAATGTATTCAATTCTGTACGAATTGAAAAAGAGTCCATGAATATGATTCATCCTTTTTTTCACGTGATACCTGCTTTTTGAACGAAGTTTTGATCACCATCATTGCTTTTGAACGGATAGGACTGTGCTTTAGCCGCCTTCATTTTCATTATTAGTCCAAAGAATAAGTTGGTCAAGATGGCACGCTACACGGAAGAATAGTTATCTTGTTAGGCTCTATTTTTGTTTTTATATAAAAAAAGGGTCGTTAATTTGGAAAATATATTTCGAAAAGCAACCGGCCGTATCGGTTGAAATAATTAAGTCAACGATAAATATTTTCATTATTGACAAAAAATTATATTTTAATATTTTTTAGGATGATGAAGATATTTTTCGGTTGTTCATTTTTGTTCTTGATACAAACTACAGTTTTTAAGGAAAATATTTTACAAATTATTTATTTTCGACAAAACAAACCGAACCCCAATAATAATAATAATAATAAATTGGCCTAAAGGCACCATATTTCTTGAGTTAAGAAAACGCTACAAAAGCAGCGAGCAAGTCCTGAACACTTTTCACCTCGACGAGAAAGTAGAGCGACAATCGATTAAAGTGATTTTTCCTCCGTAAGAGAACGTGGCTCAAAATTAAAAAAAGATTTGAGAAGATGACAGTATAACAGTGCAACAGTATAATATCAATCGCAAGTATTATGAATGACAAAAAATATTTAACAGTCATGATGGGATCCATCTCTGATCTCATGTCTAGTATTCCACCGTTGTATTGTCATACTGTCATGCTAGCATAACCCAGTTAAAAATCTTTGTAGAGGGTGAAATGATCTTTATTGCCGGGAATATAGCAGTCACCAGCCGGACTCGTCACTTCTTATCCCTGTTGTTAGCTCACCCTCATTGGAAACTCCTCCTCTATTGGAATTCTTGTCGGTCGCCTTCCAAATATCGTTGGCGTGAACGATTCCGACTCAGTGTCGTTTAATTTGCTCACTTATACTATTATTATTCACTATGTTTTCATCGACACGCTCGCGTTGGGATTCTCTAAAATTGATATCTGTTCGCACCAAAAAGTGATCGGGTCGTCGGCACGTAATCAAGCCGTAAATATCGTAAGGCACGTGATCAGTCATCGACGATAGAAGCCGGTATCACCGCTGAAGCGTGCTGATAATGGCCACCAATCAATTTTTCACGTTCAACAATGAACGGTTAATCGACAAGGGTACCGATCGGTAAGAATCGACGAGCTAACAAGATACTGGATGAATGATGAACACACCATGTCAATGTTACAAGTTGGAAGCCGCTTAAGAACAAGATAGTTGTGATCCGGGGCCAACTAATGCACGTTGTAAAAGGGAACAACTGCTTAGAAACGAGATCACGGTCTCAAGAGAAATTTGACGCAAGATTTTTGAAAACGGAAGAACATTGAGACTAAAGGAAACGGATTCCAGTTTGTATACCAAATATGTGCGGAAAACTGCAGTATTATGCCCAGAATTCGCTTGTATCACCAATCGGAGCATGATCACATGGGGAATCGTACCCACTATCGACAAATTAAGTGTCGCTTTCGCAGTCTCAAGAGTCTTTTTTCCTAGAACGCAATTCAACGTTGGGGAGAGTGTCGTTAGTTTTCCTTCTTTAAAGTAACTGTCAGTCAGAAAGAAGAAGGGGGAAGACATTCTTTTAACGTACGCGAACAAATGTGATTTTTCACGTCAAATAATTGCTTGTAGATATCTCTAGGGGCGGGTGTGATTGACTGCATGGGCACACACCGTAAGTTCTATATTCCATTAGAGACAACCACTGAAATCCCACTTGGGGAGCAGTTATGACAGACACTATAAATGCCATCGCTCATCTACTGAGAAGCCTTACTACCTTTATTTTCTAGACTTGTGCCGGCAATTAAGTTCTGGAGTATAATACCTTAGTGTTTTCAAGCATTGTCGTAGTTGAAATCCTGACATAGTTTGTTTGCACTTGGTCCTATTGTGGACGTTTGTACGGTATAAGTGTTTTGCCGGAATTTCTCCTGTGACGAAATATCTTTCACCGAAAGTAGTTCTTCGATTTTTAAATATAGGAAAAGGGTTTTATGTGATTCTGAACAGGAGTGATCTCGATAATCAAAAAATCAATGGATGACTTTCACTAAAATTATACAAACGCAAACATGGCCAGAGTTTAACTCAATGACAAGGCTCAATTTACAAACCAACTGACAAAAGCAAACTTCAACAAAGTTTAACTCGACAATGAAGCTTGAGTATGCTTCGACATTACATCAGAGTTTGACTTGACGATAAAGTATCTATAATAGAGATAAATGCCAAAAGTTGACTCGGCAATGGGAATCTAAAATCTAGAATTATGGAAATTAAAGTGCATTGCAGAAAGTACGGAAAAAGATAAATTTATTTGATTTGTCAAGGTACTTCCTGGTCGATGCTTGGTGGCATTTATAATGGTTAAACAGTTAGCTCCTCTTTGACGGCTGCAGCTTTCAAAGGGTTCTTATCGATTGCTTCCACGTTTGCTATTTCCCATGAATTGCTCGGCCATATGCTGAGTAGTTATTTCTTCCATATATAATGAGTCATGTAATGGTCAATAGTACTCTAATGGCTTGCAGCAACTCGAATCTTCTCTCTTTTTTGCCCTTATCGAATCATGTCTATGTCTCACACTGATGCGGAACATATTCGCAATGCGTTTCTAGCCCAATTGGATAGACAGAAGTTCCAACGAAAGTCGAGAAAATACATTTAGAATTGTCAAATTCGGAGTCAACGATATCAGAATGGGCTCAGATTCGGTCTGTTGAAGCGAAACTGTTGTCTTCTCAATACTCAATGCCTATGGCATTGATTAACGATGAATTTTGGCAATCCAAGATCGTTTAGATGGCCTTTTGAATTATTTTAGTATTTTTCAGATTTAATTTTATTTTTAGTGGTAATTTTGTAATTTTGCTAATTTTGGTGCGAGTAGGGTTAGCTCCCTATATAAGCTTATTTTAAGGTTTTTGGATGATAGAATATACTTTTATCAATATTGAATTCGAGGTTTGCTCTCTAAGTAAGGATTTGCTTGATTTTCGTTGAACGCTACGTCAAGTTGTATCAGAGCCTATGGCGATTGGCGGTGGTCATCGTGACGATGCTCAGGAGACTGGAGCCCCAATCCTTAGGGACGACGCGCTACAATGTTTGGAGCAACATTTAATGAAACGCATAAATCAACGAATTGATCTCGAACTTCATCGCATCGAGCAGCGATTTGAAAAATTGACAGATCGATTTGAATGTCTCGGCGTTGATGTGAACTGGTATCGGCTGAATGACAGAATGCCGGGTGTAGATCTTGTTCGTGGTTAGGCGCGTGTATGGTCCAGGCCAGTCCGGTCCCGGCATGAAATGGGGTCAAACCAGTAGTCTCGGTCCTCATAATTTCGGGACCATAGACTGGACTAGGACCGGACAGGACCGAGACCAGCGGTCCGGTCCGGTCCCGGCACAATAAGACTGCTAACTATAACCTCCTGCAGCATTTTGAGCTCGATGGATTGATTATTGAAGTAAAATTTTCTTGTTTTTTCAAATAATTTTTGAAGAATAATAAAAGACGAGGGAGGTTGAGGTATCTCTTGTAGCAAACTAAGATTTTTGCTTATTTTGCCAAAGGCAGCCAATCCTCTTCATTGAAGGAAAAAGGAAGGTACTATGAATAAATAATTATATATTATAGGCGGTCCGGTCCGGGCCGAGCCGATCTGGTCCCAACACATGGAACCGAGGACCAAACAGCCCGGTCACCAGTCCTAGTTATTGGGACAGGGGACCGGACCAACCCTGCTAGTCCGAACAGGTTTCGATCTGATCCGAGCCGGTCCGATCCAGTTTGCACACCTCTACTCGTGGGGACCTTGTCGACAGGCATGTTCTTGTCCGTAGGCAGAATAATCATTTATTTTCAGAGAGTTTGAAGGAAGAAGAGCACGAGTTTTCTGATGAAGGACGTGCTGATTATGGAGACACTAATTGTTATGGAGGAATTCCAATGAAACGTTACGACGATCGTGATAGAAGAGATGACAGATGACGTTACGACGATGGTGAAGGTAACAACTTTAAACTGAAAGTCGATATCTCTTATTTTGACAGGAGTCTGGGATTAGAAGAATTTCTAGATTAGATTGCTAATATAGAAAGATTCTTCGATTATATGGGAACCCCTAGCGAGAAAAGGTGCGGCTAGTAGCCTGTAGATTGAAGGGGGGCGCGTTTGCACGGTTGGAGAGATTGCGGAATAGGAGGAAGCGAAAAGGAAAAGAGAGGGTGCGAACCTGGAATAGAATGAGGAGGTTGTTGAAATAAGAGTTTCTTCCACTTGATTATGAGCAAATCATATTCCAGCAATACCAGCGTTGCCAGCAAGACAATCGAACTGTGTATGAGTATACGATAGAATTCATGAGATTGGCGGAGCAAAATAATCTTTTAGAAACAGAGGGACAACAGGTAGCCAGATATCTCGATGGGTTGAAGCCCTTCATTCAGGATAAAATTGGGGTGCAGTTTCTACAGAATTTATATGAAGCCAAGAATATGGCAATGAAAGCAGAATTGATGTAGCAAGAACAGAGTAAAAGAGGCTTTAAAAATTATAGGGGTAGTAGGTCAAGCAGTTCCATGGAGAAGAACAGCTTTAACAATCGCTTTAGCGTAGAGCGAAATCAAGGAAATAAGACGATAGAAAAGCGCCCTTTGAACGAGACAAGGGACAAGGGTTCACAATCACAGAAAACTGTGAACCCAAATCTGTATGTTAAGCCAGCAGCGATTAAGATTTACAGGTGTAATCAGCCTAGGCACCACTCTAATGAATGCCCTCATAGGAAGACAGTAAACGTGGCTGCTAGAGAAGAAGATGAAGGTGGATATTGCTGTAAACTAGATGGTGAAAAAAAAAAGGTTTTGAAGATGAAGAGGAGGATGAGATAAACTGTATAGTGCGCAGGATGATGTTAGTCCCGAAACAGGAGGATGATTCGCAGCGCCATCAGCTATTCTGAACCAGATGTACCATTCTAGGAAAGATCTTTGTTGTTGTTATTGATAATGGGGGCATAGAAAACATTACCGGGAAGGAGGCAGTGAAGAAGCTGGGAATCCCTGTGAAGAAACATGCTAATCCGTATACGTTGGGATGGATCAAGTCTAGAGCTGAAAGTATTTAGGTAACTGAGCTATGCAAAATACCATTCTCCATCGGCAAGTATCACGATGTGCTGTATTGTAATGTGGTAGATATGGATGTATACCACGTGTTGTTTGCGAGGCTGTGTCAATTTGATGTGGATGCTCAGCATTCGAGGAGGAGCAACTAGTATAATCTGGTGAAAGATGGGGTGAAATATACATTATTGCCCCCGAAGAACAAAGAAAAGTAGGCTGCAGGTAATAATTTCCTTACTCTTACAATAAAATTTAAATCTGAAATTAAGGAGACTAGAGAAATTCATATGATGGTAGTGAAACAAGTAATTGAGACAGAAGCTGCATTACAAGTGGAAGAGCAGCCTGAAGTAGTTAGACCTTCATTGCAAAAATTTAGTGAGCCGATGCCTGACGAGATTCCAGACGAGTTACCTCCTATGCGTGATAGTCAACACCATATAGCTTAATTCCTGGTGCTAATCTACCTAATTTATCGCACTACAGGATGAGTCCTAAAGATAGTGATATTCTAAAGGAAAAGGTGAAAGAGTTGCTGCAAAAGGTGCACATTCAAGATAGCATGAGCCCATGTGCTGTTCCTACCTTGCTAACTCCAAAGAAAGATAGGAGCTGGAGGATGTGTGTAGATAGTAGAGCTATTGTCACGTCCCGAACCCGGCGAGCACGCGAGCATCCCACCATGGCGTTCCTTTTTATGAAAGCTCCAGGATCCATCTGCCAATGTCCTATACGCTGAAAGAAACATGCACGCGGAAGCGACGCCAACTCCAATTTACAAATAAAGCAACACCTGATGACTTAGGACACAAGGGCACACCTTTAATAAATGTCAATGATACTTCATTTATTACAAAACTAAATCCTCAAGCTTCAACTATTCAATTCTAAGGTCACAAAAAAGAAGTCTTCATTTTTCCTCTAGTGACCTCGTTTCTGTGCCAATCCATGGCAAACCCGATTTCCTTCATTAGGGACCTGAAAAATGTTGCCCACAACGGGGTGAGATTCACATTTCTATAAGGTGTCCTAACCCTAGGTTAGGCCGACCGTCCACTCAGGCAGTCACATACCCCAATAATCCAAACTCATAGACATCTCAGTAAGTTCAAATATAGATAACCACACACAAATGACAGGCATGCAAATATGGTATCACACCACACTCAGATGTTCATGCACGACTCATCCTGCCACCTCACCACAACTATCCTTTCCTTCCTGGCTCATTCTCATGCCCGCGATTAGATCGCATCAAGCTCTTCCCATGCCTGCGATTAGATCGCATTAGGTTCGGTATGCGTAAACGCATCAGACCATCATTGACAACCCGCGTAAACGCATCAGTTTTCAATGATTTTTCAGGCTAGTGCCGACACCTCATATCTTCGTCTCGCGATTAGATTGCATCAGGACCGTGGCCATCTCAACCCCGCGATTAGATCGCATCAGGGCGTCACACAACATCAACTCCACCCTGCAATTACATCGCATTAGGGTATCCATCTCTTGCCGCGCGACTCATACTCCTCAAGGCCTCGCCATGTCATGTTCATGCCATGCTTCTCAATTCAATTCACAGATAAAACAATAAGTGCAACTCATGCACAATTTGAATACTAATGGCATGCAGGACAATCAATGACATTCGACATGGCATATGATTTAAACACAAGCAATGCCATACATAGACCTCCTATAACCACTTAGGACATATTAAGAGCTATTCCTTTGGAAGATTCCCATAAATCGATCAAATTAATACTCGACTCACCCAATTGAGTCCAATCTTCCTATCCTAAGTTTAGGATTCTCTTACCTTGAATTTGATAACACGATTTCTCTTCTTGAGTCCTCAAAGGTTCGGCTTCAAGGGTCCAAGACCGAACTCGCCGCGCAACCTAAGAATTTCCAATCAATTCGTCAATTTTCTTTGCCCAATTCCTCAATCCATGAACCACAATCATCCATACCATAACCCTCATCTTCTTAACATGTTTTAATTACCAATTTGAGGCTCTAAACCAACCATCATCATCCCCAATAGATTCGGTTTGCCCGAAATCGATCCAGTCCTTCTCAGTTCTGCGCAAACCGAACACAACCGGTTTCAAATCTCCTCCAAAATCATCATTCAAATAATATCCTACCTATTAACAAGTCTATCTATAGGTCTAAGGGTCTCACCGTGAATTTAAAGTTGAGTCGTCGCGGGAATTCCATCAAAAGTCGCCGGATCTCCCAAGGTCAGTAGCCGACAGTTTCTGTTCCAAGTTCACAAGATCGATTCGAGCTCAAAACTTTATCAAATCATTTCTAAATTTTTACCACATATTTATATACATATATTTTAGATCTCTACAAAATTTGACCTCAAAAATCTAACGTTTCGACCTTCAAAAGGGTTAGAAACCGAACCTACCTCAGGTTGGATCAGATTCTGTCGGCTCTCGGGAAAACACTTGAGCGGAGCTCCTCGGGGGTCCAATCATCGTGCTTCCACTTCAAAGAGGTCGGCAAGACGTAGAGTTAGGTTGGTATGATTGGCTGGTAGTCAGGCGGTGGCCGGAGGAGGTCGTCGACGGCGCCGAACAGGGACCCAGAAACTGGTCGGCAACGTAGAGAAGAAGAGGGAAGAAGAAGTGGCTATCGTGAGTCATGGGGGAGGTAATGGACAATCAATTGGAGAGGAGAGAGATTGAAAAATCTTATATTCAACTCTCATGGTCAATGGTTTGAATGGTAGGTGAATAAAGTTGGACATGACCACTCTTTAGTTCATCTTTTAACACTTGTCCCTAATGTCAATTCAATTCAATCCAATGGCCATGTTTCGTCCAAATTTTCGATGGCCTTAGGGTAATTTAAAGAACCAAAATACCTTTCCTTATTTGTATGAGCAAGACTTAAGCTTGAGGGGCAAAATGATAATTTTACCCCCGACGTCCGGAACGTCGTTTTTCTCGCCCTAACAATCTTCGATAGGGCGACGACCAATCCAAACCTAACGTTGGAATTCTTGATTTTCCATTTTCAAATTTCGAGACTCGTTTCTGATTAATAAGTCTGAAAATGACTAGGAAATCAGAATGTCACGACTATTAATAAGATAACGGTGGGCTACAAGTTTCCAATGCCTAGATTGAATGACATGCTGGATAGATTGCACGGAACTAAGTGGTTTACGAAGCTGGATTTGAAGAATGGCTACCATCAGATTTGTATTCAGTCCGGAGATGAGTGGAAGATAGCTTTCAAGATAAAGGAGGGGTTATACGAGTGGTTGGTTATGTCGTTCAGGCTTGGTAATGCTCCGAGCACCTTCATGAAACTTATGAATTAGGTTCTGAAATCTTTTATTGGTAAATTTATCGTAGTTATTTTGATGATATCCCGATCAATAGTAAGACTAAGGAGGATCATTTGTTGCACTTAAGGGAGGTGTTGACAGTTTTGCAGACTAATAAACTACATATAAATCTTAAGAAGTACAGTTTTCTCACTAATAAACTGCTTTTCTTGGGATTTATTATCACCACTAAGGAAATAGAGGTGGATAAGACGAAGATAAAGGCAATTAGAGAGTGGCCTACGCCTAAGACTGTTTCTGAAGTTAAAAGTTTCCATGGTTTAGCTACTTTTTACAGGCGATTTATCAAATTTTAGTACTATTACAGCCCCGATTACATAATGTATGAAGAAAGGTAAATTTCTATGGGAAGAGGAAGTAGAGAATGGTTTTGCTATTCTGAAGGAGAAGTTGTGTACTGTGCCTCTTCTTGCTTTACCTAACTTTGATAAGTTGTTTGAGGTAGATTATGATGCTAGTGGAGTGGTTATAGGAGCTGTTTTGTCTCAAGAGCGCATGCCAATTTGCTTTTTCAGTGAGAAACTTAGTAATGCGAGACAGAAGTGGAGCACTTATGATAAAGAATTTTACTCTGTCGTAAGAGCTTTAAAGACATGGGAGCATTATCTTATTGGGAAAGAATTTGTGTTTTATTCTGACCATGAAGTTTTGAAGTACTTGAATAGTCAGAAGAGGATCAGTAAAGATCTGCAAGTGCGTTGGTGTCAATTTTTACAGAAATTCCCTTTCAGATTGCAGCACAAATCCAGTGTGCATAATGTCGTAGCAGATGCGTTGAGCAGGAGGGCTGGCTTGCTGATTACATTAAGCCAAGACATTCTGGGGTTCGAGCAGCTGAAAGACTATTATGCAAGCGATGATTATTTTGGACAGATTTGGGGGACGTATGTTGCTGGACAACTTGTGCAGGAGTTCTATATTTTGGATGGTTATCTAATGCATGGCAATCAACTTTGTCTTCCTCGGACATCATTACGAGAGAAGGTAATCTGTGATTTGCATGATAGTGGATTGGCAGCACATCTAGGTCGAGATAAAACTATTGCTGCAGTTAGGGAACGATTTTATGGGCCCCAATTGCATAAAGACGTCAGCAGGTATGTGCAGAATTATTATATTTGCCAAACTGCTAAGGGATAGTCTAAGAATATAGGTTTATATATGTCTTTACCTATTCCTGACAATATATGAGAAGATATGTCCATGGATTTTGTGTTTGGTCTGCCACGAACCCAAGAGGCGTGGATTTTGTTTTTGTTGTAGTAGACAGATCATTTAAGATGTCACGCTTCATTCCTTGTAGGAAGACTTCTGATGCAGTAAGTGTGGCCAGATTATTCTTTAAGGAAGTGGTTCATTTGCATGGAGTCCCTAAATCTATCACTTCAGATAGAGATAGCAAATTTCTGGGGCATTTTTGGAGGATTTTGTGGAAGCTGTTTGATTCTTCTTTAAATTTTAGTAGCACATAACTCACTCGCAAATTGATGGAATGATAGAGGTGGTCAATAGAACCCTAGGGAATTTGATTCGAAGCATCTGTGGAGATAAGCCGAAGCAGTGGGATATTGCTTTATCACGGGCAGAGTTTGCTTATAGCAATGCAGTTCATAGGTCTACTAGCCAGTCGCCTTTTTATGTTGTTTATACAAAGACACCTCAGCACACTCTGAATTTGGTACAGTTTCCTAAGCAAGCATACAAGAGTATAGCAGCGGGTCATATGGCTAAACAAATTGTAGAGGTGCATCATAAAGTCAAGGAGAAGCTGGAGGAAGCTAATCAAAAGTATAAGGTAGCTGCGGATAAACACAGACGGAAGCATATGTTTGCAGTAGGTGATCAAGTCATGGAGTTTCTTCGTAAGGAGCGGTTACCAACTTGTTCTTACAACAAGTTGCAGCAAAAGAAGTACGAACCTTATACAGTCAATAGGAAGATCAACGATAATGCTTATGTTATAGACCTTCCACGTAGCATGAGCATATCCAACACTTTCAATGTTGCTGACTTGTCACCATTTCATGAGTCCATTGAGCCGTTGTATCCAGATTTTGATTCTAACTCGAGAACGAGTTTTCCCCAAGTGAAGGAGAATGATGCGGAGCAAATTAGCAATGCGTTTCTGCACCGATTGAATAGATAGAAGTCCCAACGAATGTAGAGAAGATGCGTCTAGAATTTTCATATTCGAAGTCATCGATCTTAGAATGGGCTCAGATTCGATCGGTTGAAGATAAACGATCGTCTTCTCAATAAGCTTGGTTGACGATGAATTTTGGCTATTCGAGATCATCTAGATTGTCTTTTGAATTATTTTAGTATTTTTTAAATTTTATTTTATTTTTAGTCGCAATTTTATAATTTTACTAGTTTTGGTGTTAGTAGGGTTAGCACCCTATATAAGCTTGTTTTAAGGTTTTTGGACGATAGAATATACTTTTATCAATATTGAATTTGAGGTGTTCTCTCTAAACAAGGATTTGCTTGATTTTCGTTGAACACTGTATCACACACCCATCATGACTCCCACAACTAGGTCTTTAGTCGGCTGTTTAGAGCTTACATAACTATCGATGGCTATTCTTCCACCGACAACTTGAAGAATCGACATCCCAGTGAAGTTATCGACATAGTAAAAGTTATCGACGAAAGCCTTTGTTAGAGATAAAAGAGAGCAATATGTCTTGTTTTATTTATGAGGTAAGAAAGAGTACTTATAGGCTTAGGGTTAAGCCTAGACAATTACACATATACCCAAACTTACTAATACTTTAAAGTAATAAACCCAACACTCCCCCTTAAGTTGGAACATGCATATCAAAAAGTCCCAACTTATTACAAATATATGAAACTCGTCCACGTCGAAGAGGCTTTATGAAAATGTCTGCTAGTTGTTCTTCAAAACACGTGTGCACCAACTGTATGTCTCCACAATTCATCTTTTCCCGAACAAAATGACAATCCACCTCTATATGCTTCGTTCACTCGTGAAACACTAGATTGCTAGCAATATGAATAGCTAATTGATTATCACAACAGAGAGTAGATAATCTAGTCATAGGCAGTCCAATCTCAGCTAACAACATACAAACCTATTAAAGTTCACCTGTAACATTAGCCATAGCACGATACTCGGCCTCTGCATTAGATCGAAAAATTACAGACTGCTTCTTACTTTTTCACGACACAAGATTACCACCAAGAAAGACACAGTATCCCGAAGTAGATCGATGATCCATAGGGCAACCAGCCCATTCTGCATCAGAATATCCTATCACCTCTAAAGACTCAAGAGTAGAATAATCGGCTATACAAAGATGACCCTGATTACGAAACACAAGTCCTTGACCAGGTGCTGCCTTTAAATATCGAACAACTTGTATAGCTGCTTGACAATTAGTAGTACAAGGAGAACTCATAAATTGACTTACCACACTAACAACAAATGAAATATACGGACGAGTTATGGTAAGATAATTTAATTTGCCTACTAATCGACGATACTTCTCTAGGTCATGAAGAAGTTCTCCATGTTCATTATCAAGTATCACTCCAGAGTCCATAGGTGTGTCACCAGACTTAGCATCATGCAAGCCAACCTCTTTAAGAATGTCATGTGTATACTTTCGCTGGGAGAAAGCCATACTGTCATTGGCAGGCACATCCAAAAATACGAGGACGAATAGACCACAATGGACGATCGGGATGAAGAATAGTATAAGGAATAGCTCCATTCAACAAGGAGGATGGAAGATGATTAATGAGATGACATGCTGTAAGAAGATCATAGCTCCAGAAGGACTTAGACATATGAGTATGAAGAATGAGACAATGTGCAATATCCAGTAAATGACGGTTTTTACGCTCAGCAACTCCATTTTGCTGCGGCGTGTGAGCGCAAGAGCTCTGATGTAAAACGCCACGAGCCTTGAGAAATGGAGTGAATGTAGAAGAAGAAAAGTACTCACAAGCATTATCTGTCCGCAAACACTTAACGAAATAATTATACTGAGTATGAACCTCATTATAAAACTAACAGAAAGAATGGAAAACTTCAGTACGATATTTTATTAAATATAACCGAGTTATATGAGTACAATCATCGATGAAAGTAACATCAACATCAACAACACATTTATCCCAAACTAGTTGGGGTTGGCGGTTGATGAACCCCAAAGAATCATAAAAATAAAAGCAGAATCAAAGGAAGCAAAAGAGATAAATGTGTAAAAATAAATAAGTATATATATATATATATCTATACACTACCCCTCCGCAATACTAATAGCATCCCTCCACTTTGTCCTAAGATAAACCGTACGTCAATCTATTTTCCACTCCATTAAATCTTGTTTTACTGCTTTCCCTCAAGTAAGTTTCGGCCAACCTCTTGATTTTTTCGTGTTATGCTCTCGATAGCAAACCTCTGTTCGTACCGGTGCATCTAAGGGTCTTCAGAGAATATGCCCAAACCATCTCAATCTGTGCTCTCTCATCTTTTCCGTCACCGGTTCTACTCCAATTTTCCGTCGAATCTCTTCATTCCTTATCTTATCCATCTTTGTATGACCACACATCCACCTTAACATCCTCATTTACGCTACTCCCATTTTATGCTCATGTTTCCTTTGTGCTGGCCAACATTCAGCTCCATATAACATGGCAAGTCTGACTGTTGTTTTATAAAATTTTTCTTTTAACCTAAGAAGAATTTTGTGATCACACAAAAATCCCGATGCACTGCGTCATTTCATCCAACCTGCTCTGATTCTATGGCTTACATCCTCATCAATCTCTCCCTCTTTTTGCAATATTGATCCCATATATCTAAATGTATCTTTTTTGGATACCTTCTGTCCGAGCATATTTACGGCTTCTTGATCCCCTCTTTCTGTCGTGTCAAACTCACACTTCAAGTATTCCGTCTTATTTCGACTTCGCGTAAATTCTTTAGACTCCAACATGTTTCTCCATACTTCTAACTTAGCGTTAACCCCAGTCCTGGTCTCATCAATAAGTACGATATCGTCTGCAAATAGTACGACACCTCATCTTGAATATCTTTTGTTAGCTCATCCATAACCAGGGTAAAAAGGTAATGGCTCAAAGCAGAACCTTGGTGTATGCCTACTGTGATGGGAAAATAACTTGATATGCCATTACAAGCCTTCATACATGTAGTAGTATCGTTATACATGTCCTTGATTGCCCATCGATGAAAGTAACAAAATAACAAAAAATCAAATGAAGACTCTCGACTAGGACCCTACACATTAGAGTGAACTAACTCGAATGGTTGTGAAGCACGACTCAAAACTCAAGGGGAAAAAGACACACGATGGTATTTACCCAACTGACAAGTTTCACAATTAAACTGAAGACTTGAAGTAGACATAAATGGAAATCGTCGGAGTACGTCTGCCGATGGGTGACCAAGACGATAATGTAATCGATATGAATCATCCACAGCTTTATTCTAAACTTTGCAGCAGCAGCAGCAATAACCGCAGGGTCCAGGATGTACAATCCACCAACCTTACGCCCACCATCTATTCGGCGTCCAGTCTTTTGATCCTGAAGAACACATGAAGTTGAAGAGAAGATAATGTCATGGTCAAGATCACGAGTAATAGAACTGACCGATAATAGATTGTGAGGGAAGTGTAGAATATGGTAAACAAATAGTAAGGAGACAGAAGAACTCAATGATACACAACCTGTACCAGCTACTTTGGATTGAGAACTATCTGCTAATGTAACTGACGTAGAAGGAACAGATGAAGTGGATGTAAGAAGATGGAAATCACCAGTCATATGATGAGCGGCACCTGAATCAATAATCCTAGAATGAGAAGTAGCTGTACCGGATAGTAGACAAGTATGATCATTATGTTGTGCTAAAGTAGTAGCAGGACAAGAGACGACACCACTCATATTCTGTCGTGCTCTGACCAAATCATCATATTCTGTACGAGTCAAGTTTACTATAGCCTGTCCAAAAGAGGATCCAAGAGAAGGAATCCAAGGCTCAGTATCAACGGAGGCATGTAACCCCCGCAACTCAGGATGGAGATCATAACAATAATCAATATTATGCCCAGAAAGCTGGCAATGTGTACAGAAGCGGTTCCCTCGACCACAATCTCGAGCTCCTCTAAAACCTTTATTACTACCACCACGAACACTACCTCGGCTTTGAGAACCACGACCACAATAGGAATAATTATAATTCCATTGTCCACGACCATTAATATGACCACGAATCCCTTGACCTCTACGAGCTGCCATAGCAGTATTGTCTGACATTGCTGAAGTCTTGGAACTGAAAGTGTAACGAGCAGCTCGAGAATGCACTTCTTCAATGGAAGGAAAAGTGCTCTAAGAGGTAATCTGTTGACGAAGAGCACTATGATCTGGATCAAGACTATGGAGAAAGAGTACGGTTATCATGTCTGCTTCTCGTTGTTACATCTGAGTAACTGTGGTAGCAGGTGGAAAATAAAACCTGAGGAGCTGATACAAAGATGCAAAATGAGCATAATGATCTGCCAAACTAGCATCATCAATTTGGGCTTCAAACAAAACCTCCCACATATCACAAACGCGACTCATATTATTTTGTTTAGAATATAGTAAAGCACACTTCGTCCATACCTAATGGGTTGTTGCACAATCCATGAAAAGATGACGAACAGATTCAGACATACTTCCCCATAATAACGTATGCAAAGTAGCATCAACAAACTTCCATTCTTCTAGATTTGCTGAATCTTCAAGTGGTTCTTCTTCAAGCCATCTAGACCGATGATTAGTGTAAATAAAAGTCGAAAGCACCATTGATCAAGAAGGATAATTGGTACCATCTAACTTGATCAATGTATTATGCAAACCTGTCATACTAAGGTAGGGACCAAAAGATCCTGAATTCGAAGGAGCACTAGAAGGAACTAGCCCCGAAATAATGGACGGGGAATTTGATGAATCAGTAGACATCTCCACAAACTACTAATCAATGAGAAAATTCACATCAGAGTACCACTTGTAACTTGACCTGCGTGTAATTAAGCACCACACGCACTCCCTACCAATGAAAACAACAACTTCAACTCTACATATCACTTTCGAACTTTCAAGAACCACACACTTCACCCCACACTAACTCAGCCACTTCAATTCAACCATGAAACAACCCAAACTCAACGATCCCAACAAATTCGAAGAAAATCGAACTTAAATTCAATCACTAACTTCGCTTCTGACATCAAACTTAGCCAAAGTGACACCAAACCAACGATCCCAGTAAATTCAACCCCACGTCACCTTACAAAATCCTCAGCACAGTAACAAAATCAACAAATATAGGATCGCGAATCACAAAACACTCAAACCACCAACTCATGTAAGACTTACGACCATCCGGAATAGATCGCTCATGCTTGGGCGACTCGCTGGGACTTGGGCAACACTGGACTGGGTCACCGGGACCTGGGCGAGGTCGCCGAGAGGTCGCTGGGACCTGGGCGACGCTGTACGAGGTCGCCGAGAGGTCGCCGGGACCTAGGCAATGCTGGACGAGATCGACGGGACCTAGGCTAGGTCGCGGGAAGGTCACTGGGCCCTAGGCGACGCTGGGCGAAGTTGCCGGAAAGTCGCTGGGGCCTGGGCGACGTTGGGTGAGCTCGCGGGTGAGATGTATGGAGGCTGGTTGCTGAGATTGATGATAGGTACTGTTGATTGATGATGGGTATTGTTGATTTAGGGTTCATGTTTTAATTTAGTCTTTGATACCATGTTAGAAATAAAAGAGAGCAATATGTCTTGTTTTATTTTTGAGGTAAGAAAGAGTACTTATAGGCTTAGA
Organism: Rhodomyrtus tomentosa; assembly: GCA_028455895.1. Lineage (NCBI taxonomy): Eukaryota > Viridiplantae > Streptophyta > Magnoliopsida > Myrtales > Myrtaceae > Rhodomyrtus > Rhodomyrtus tomentosa. The sequence continues at coordinate 44,609,246 of JAPCWY010000004.1, forward strand.
GTTAAGCCTAGACAATCACACATATACCCCAACTTGCTAATACTCTAAAGTAATAAACCCAACAGCCTTCACCAATCGACGAAGCCATTGCAGGTTTTACAAATTGTTGGAAATTGGAGGCAATGATGCTGAATCAACACAAGAACACAATTGCTGGGTAGTTATGTTTGTGGTTACAACTTCTTGTGGGTAAATATTGCGATAATAGGAGACGTGTTAGTCCTTGTAACCACCGATAGGATTATGAAGTTATTTCTATATTCAAAATTAGTATTTGTTGTATGTATTTGTCGTATATAACCGACAGCAAATGTGTTCATTGTAAAAGAGCCCTAATCAATCAAATATTTCAACGTTCTTATGAAAATTTATCTCGACACTTTAATTTTCAGCAATTTACATGGTTAGATATGTATGTCTCCAGTGTTCATATCTTTAAATTTCTTGCCATTTACTTTCCTTTTCGAAATCAACAATGGACCTTTTGTAACCTTTGTCGGTCCATATCGATCCATCCTTATTTTTAGAAGATATTTCATCACTTTAGGTGAAACAGACATATGTCTCAGCCACTGGTCCTCTAAATCATTAAACCATATCGGTTTATGAAAGGTGAATATGCCATTAGTGTCGTAAGCAAATCATTAACTCAAGTGATAATAAGTTATCATTGAGAGCCAATCAATCGTTCCAATTTGAATCTACTTGAGTCAGGAATCTAACTGCGAGCCTAATGTAGAGTTCGAGACAGTTTTTGGTTCCAAACGGAACCACCCCAAAAAAAAAGGAAGAAGAATAAGAAGAAAGTAACTCCAATGTTGATGTTACTTGTTTAGGATCCGGGACAATTAATGGTCCGATGTTATGTGTTCGAAGGCCGTTTCGTGAGATCTTCTAACCACAAATTCTCTTCAGAATTCAACCAATTTAAATGCGGACATCAAAACTAGCTAACTTTCGACCAAAAAAAAAAAAAACTGGCTAACAATTATATATATATAAAGAGACATTTGTTTCGAGCAAGCTTCAAAGTCTCTACGTACACATTGAAGCAACATGGATCGGTTTGTGGGCTCGGACAATCGTGAACAAGTTGTCAAAGGCAAGCGAACGAAACACCGCCAAAGGTTGTCAGCCACACACCTCGAAGCCATAGTGACCACTATTACTCTGTCCTGTGGCGGCGGCGATGATAACAGCTTGATTTTGTCGTCCCCATCGTCCACAGTCGACATGGAAGAGAGTAGTACCAGTGAACATCAAGAGGAAGACATGGCCAATTGCCTCATTCTTTTGGCACAAGGCAATGTCCCAAGACAAGCAGAAGACAAAAAAGGTGGCCACGAAGTTTATACTAGTGACCCCAAAGGGAGAAGCAATGGTTGTGTTCAATCATATAAATGCAAGACATGCGGTCGAATGTTCCCATCTTTCCAAGCTCTAGGAGGCCACAGATCCAGCCACATGAAGAAGCCTAAGTCCATGGGACAACAAAAGCTAGCGAAAACATCTTGTGATCCAGGCAAGGTACTCGGCCACGGTAGCATAAAGATGTATGCTGGTCAGGACAAGGTCAACACGAAGATGCGCGAGTGCTCGATATGTGGGTTGCAGTTCAAGTCGGGTCAAGCTCTCGGAGGTCACATGAGGCGACATCGAGCGCTCAATGCGGGCACCCCTCATGTCTCAATTACGAGCCTTGAGATAACACTGCGCGCTGATCAGAAACGACTGGGCAACATTCTTCCGTTGGATCTTAACCTTCCGGCACCGGAGCACGATTTTGGTCTCTACGGTTCCCAGATTCATCATCGCTCTCCGGCCACAAGCCGACAAACGTCGCCAGTGTTATCGACTGCTGCGACTTTAGTCGAGTGCCTTTACTAAAGAAAGATGTAAGGCGCTTGATAAGGAGCAATTGTTTGTTATGATATTTCAGTTGAGTTATATTATTTGGCACGATGGAATTAGTGCTCGTGTATCCAACAGAGGGTTTCAAATCCTAGACAGACAAAAGTTAATCTCGTGAAATATCATTTGAATCTTATGCCTCTCATAATTCTTGATTGCATAGTATTCTAAACTTGGCCAACTAATATGCTAGCATTGAAGAAGCATTTGCAGAAACGACAATTGATCTCATAAACATTCTCTGAAATGATACGCGCCCAAAAAAGCAAAAGACAACTCATAGGAATCAGCTGGGGCTTCACTCTCAAAACCATTCACTGGCATTCATGGTACCCCTTTCCGATCCGAACTCTTCTGACTTGACTAATCTGCGTGTACAAACTCCAGCTTCCCCTCCACATACATCGGACAAAGTTCGATCTCCACTGTGGTCACCTCTCGTTTATGACAACCTTTTTTTCTTTTGGGTAGCTTCTTTTCGGAAGAATCACCCAAGAGTCAAAACCCGCCTACCAATACTAAAAGTGTAGAGACGTTGGTTAAAACCAGTCCCCTGAAGAGAAACCATCTCATTGCATGTGAACAAGAACAGCCTGAACTACAGATGGAAGCCAATGTCATGTTAAATTACAACCAGATAGATGAACAAGGAGAGGGCATGCACAGGTCGAAGTGCAATGTATGCGGGCTCAACAAACAACTAGAAAAATGCAGTGACAAGCTAGGAACATTGTCCGAGCCAAAAGATGATCGATCATGTTATAACCAAATTATCCAGCACAAGGACGACAAAACAAAAATTATCCAGCACAAGAGAGACAAATGTTGAAAGAGGAAAATGAATTGAATCATGAATAGTCTTCCCAGGCTTTGTATGATGCCTTGACATTCCAATGGAAAAATATAATCTGTGATTATGAACCTTTTCCAAAACTGGGTTACTGTTTCCCCATGGTTCTCTTAGAAGCTTTTATGCATTATCCCTCGTCAGTTTCCCAGAACCAACTGGGCAGAACAAAACCGCCACCGGCTCAAAAGAATGGGCAGACCCACAAATTTATCAATTTTCAACTAGCTAAGCAGCATCAACATAGTTTGTCCGCTTTCTTTGCCAAAAAAAAAATAAACATATTTTGTCCGCTTTAAGGTTTGAGAGCAAGAGCAAGACCGAGCTTGGGGGCTGCATTGATGGCCTTAGAGTCATACTCGGCAGACACAGTAATGAGGGATTTTGGCCTCCATTCTCGCTGACCCAACAAGGCCAACTTTCCATTGTCTGAGAACCGCGTCTTCACAACAGTGCATGGATCGACTGTGTGAGAACTTCCAATGCTAAAGTTGTTCTCATAGGTGGGGAATCTATGTGTCAATTCAGCCGCAACTGCATTGAAGGGGTCCACCGAGTGGATGTAGGAGGCCTTCAGAGTTTGCCCCTTGTCAGTCCTATTAGAGTTTAATAAATAACAGATCAGTTCAAGGCTATATAAAAAGTCATCTAAATACCAAACACGTCAACTCCAAGAATGTTCCATGCAGACCACACAAAATTGTTGGTCTGCTGATTGATCTACAACAAATAAAATTAAGTCTTGCTGCACACAATATGCATCACCATGAAAACGCGTCAGAAACTCACCATGGATTCCACCACATCTGTACTGCAGGTACATTTTGATTTAAATCTAATTCTGCAGGTAAACCGCCCTCTTCTTTCTTAATGTGATATCACAATTTGACTATAAATTGCTATTGCCTCCTTCACTAAGGAATAGATATTTCTAAACTAACAGATTATGTACAAATAGATAACAAAGCCTTCTCTCGGGGTATTTTGCTGGTTAAATATTATGCGAGTAACTAATATAAGCAAGCGAAACACGATCACAAATTCGTGGAAACACATTGCCAAACCAGAAACGAGTAACAGAAAACAAAACTAAAACAATACGGTAATCTATTGCATTAAGCCAATGCAACCAAATCAACTCTGGATTATGCTTTCTTTTGACTTGCAAAAATACCAACCTCATCTAGATGTATTATCAAAGCAATCTAAAGTCTTTGAGTTATTTTGCTTGCTTAATACATCAAGAGGCATCACCTAAGGGTGTCAAAAAGGCCCAAGCCAGGCAGGCCGGCCCGGGCTTGGTACTCGGGCAGGGCCGGCCCGACGCCTGGATGTTTTTTAACATCTGTATTTTCCCTTTAATTTAATTTAATTTAATTTATCCTTTTTATATTCTTTCATTTGGTAAATTTGTCAATTAATTTTAATTTCGAAAAAAAGAAAAAAAAGAAAAGAAAAAATAATTCGGTCCTGCCCGGCACGGGTCGGCCCAAACTTGATACTGTTCACCTTCGGGCCGGCCCGGCCCGGCCCGGCCCATTGACACCCCTAGAATCACCCATGATAACAACAACAACCCCACCCCACCCCTCCCTAGCAGATGGAGATATATGACAGACATTGGAGCATTTAAAAATAACAGCACCCTATGTGCATCATAGTTGACATTAGAACACTGAACAGTAAATTCCTAACGTAGAAAAATATGTACCCCTAACCATACTTACAGAAGAACTGCAGCAGAAAAATCTGGCCTGTTCAAGCCAATCCCAGCATTATATTTGGTTAAAGTAGCAGAAGCAGTATCAAATCCAACTTCACCACCAAGACTGAGATCCTTGCTGCCAATTGCTGCAGAAAACTCCAAAAGGGGAGTCGGGTTCAGACCTATGCTTGAATCAATTGCTGCGTGATGATGGAGGTACTGCAGCTCCAACTGATGTATAATAAAGAAGTTAGTGATTCATATATGGCAGCGTTTTACCCACAACATATTCAGTAGTGATTCATATATGGCAGCATTTTACCCACAACATATTCAGCCCCTCCCAATCAGCATATGTTCCCACTTTACGCCCCACAATGATGCTCATACAAGATACAAGCTTAGAACACCATTTGGCCAATCTAATCTTATTGACCATAGACGTAGGTAAGCATTAATGAACATCATGTAAAACATTCAAAAAAAAAATCAAAGGACGCAGGACAACCATAGATTCTGCTTCAGAAACAGAAAACCAACAAATCACTCACAAGGCCATAATATTTAGAAAAAGTAACTAGAGGAAAGATGCCAGTCTTCAAGAAATAATGACATATGCAAAGTTGCAAAGTCTCACATGACACTATTCAATATTATAATTGATATGTCACTGACCTTGCCAGACTTGTGGTCTGGTATTTTAAAGCTAAGGGAAGCTTTGGTAACCGGCAGAACACCAGAAACAGTCACTTTGGTCGACACCTGATGAACAGATCCATAACAAAGATATTCCATCAGTCCAGAATGTAAAAGAAGCGTTTATGCATGGATGTTCAACTAGCTATAACAAATGAGTAGGAGAGTAAAATAAAATGTTCCTGGAGCAACATCAATGTTCTTACGTTCGAATATGAGTCAACTTTCACATCCACTGTAGTATTTTCACCCTTGTAAACCGTATTTATGTCACCTACAAAAATTTGATCCCTTTTCAAACCTGTAGCTGTAAGTCCCTGCGATGCACAAATTTTACTCCATAAGAGCATTCAACCAGCTTAGTGACTAAGGTGAATTTACAACACCAATTCACAGGAACAATGGGCTCAAAATCATTTCCATGCAAACATGTTCAGAACTTGAAATCAACTGTGGCATGTGTCTCTACAATGTTCCAATATCATGATTTTCTGTACAAGCATAAACAACAAGCATGTGAAGATGAAAAGAGTTATTAAGACAATAACTAGTCTAATTACTTAAAAAAAAATTGGGATTTCTAAATTTCAGCTTTCGGCAAGCACAGTGTAAGAAGTTGGTTCTCAAAAGGTGATATTATTCAGTCTACACACAGTGCCTAACTTGGGAAAAAAGAAAAACAACAAGCATAATAGAATTGGTTGAGAGTGCACCATCCCAGTTGAACTCGGAAGCGTCAGGGTAAGCTTGTGATCAAAGGTATAATCTTTAGTCAACAGATCTGCATTTAAAACTAACAACGTTAGCCAAGTCTAAAGCACAAAAGCTTAGGGAAGATTAAAAGCTGCACACCACTACAAATTATTGGCAACATTTTGGGGGATTAGGAACAAGTTTAATGCCATTGTAATAGGTCATCAAGTCCTATGAGAACCAACTTGTGGTGTATCAAGGCATTTCAACATGTTCCTATCAAAACATTTGATTTTCCTGGGTCTTCTTGTCTTCTTGTCTGCTAGATGAAACACTGTGATTAACTATGCATTATTATGAAGGTTTGCACAAAAAATTTTGTGGCAGACTAGAGTAAAGTGGAGCACATAATTTATAATCATCAGGTGTACGTCTTGATTGTTCAAAATATGATTGTCCGGTCAACAATGATCGCGAAATTAAAGCAAATAATAGACGAGCGATGCACACTGAATGAGCAGGAAAAACCTTCTGTTGTAGTTGTTCAAGTGTAGCATCAGTCAATAAGTGGTGATTCATATGAGGAAATTTAGTGTAGCTGTTAAAAATCATTCGACTATGAATATTGATGTTTAAGTATGATCATCAAGAGATCTCTATATCAATGAACTTGGTCTGCATGTAGCAAGAAATATGCACTTAGAATCGCATTCCTGGTCTGCACGTAGCAAGAAATATGTACTTAGAATCGCATTCCTGATCTCACCAAACCCCTTAATAAAATATGACATAAAACAATACATGCATCCACCTTAGTGTCAAGGGGAACAGAAGAACATATACATTAACCAGATCAATTATTTAATAGCAGAACATTTAGCCTTAAAAAAAAAATGAGGAAGCGAAACTTTTCGTGAATAATTTCCTAGCATAATATTTGACTCAAATATGAACCGGGGCATTAAAAATATGACGAAGGACTGACAAACTGATGCTTATGGCATCTATCCCTTAAAGATTCGTTAGGATGCCAACATCCATAGAATCTTTTGTGAAAAGGAACATTACCTCTTGCCCTTTTCCCGATATCTGAAAATGGTGCTGGACCACCGGCCATTGCTTTTGAGTAAGAAAGCGCAACCTGCTCCAAGGAAACTATGATAAGATAGTTATATGAGCCACTAACATCAAAGAACATCAATCAAGCCATTGGATTATTAGTAGCAACTGTTAGATTATTGTTAGGATTAAATGACAACATGCAAAAACAAAAAGGAAAACAAAAAGAGATCTCATATCCGAAGTCACAATGGTGATGACTGCTCCAACAAACATAAATGCAGCAATTTTACCCTACAAGCTGGATTATGGATTACTGCCCATGCTTCGATACATATCCACTCTGCCAATTTTCGCTTTACTCTCTAACCCAAAAGCAAATGGGCATGAAACTGACTTTGAAACTCGATTTCACTGTAGCTTCCTTTTCTTTTTGGACATTGAAACACCAATTTAATTGAAGTACATGAGGAACACATTCATTATGAATTAGTTTAGGCCCGGTTATCAACTCAATTAGATGAAGAGAGTCGACAAAACCAACTTTCGCTTGCTGACTAACTTTCAGCCAAAACTAATCAATAGACCACTCCTTGCTCCTGACCTCTACAAGACCCATTTGACCAGGACCAACAACACCATCGCCAATTGATAAGAGAAGTAGGAAAACGAAAACCCATCATTAGGAAAGCAAGAACAAGCCCCTCCATTAGATGGAACAATACTAACAGATACCATTGACTTCATTCCTGCGCTCCAATGCATTTTCAGTTTTAGGCGAACGACAAATCCAACGAAGAAAACAAAAGGTGTATATGACGCACGCAACCGTTTCGACTCTTGAACCGCTTAGTGATCGAAGAGAACCTGTTTCTTTGAAGTGGCGGCGCCCGGCGGAGGAGGAGAGGCACCGTCGCGGAAGAAGCCGCCTCGGCAAGATCTAACAGGGCTGGTGAACTTCCTCGGTCGACGTCGGCTCTTGCTCTTCTCTTATATCAGATGATCCTTTACAGGTTTGCCAAAAGGTCCCTCATCTTTTGTTTATTAGCGTCGAAGCCCGGCCTTGTGCGCAATAGGCCATAAGTCTTTCTCCTTGGCACCCAATAGAACGTGGCTTCCCTTACCTTAAGCATGCGAATCAGAAAAAAAAATACGTAGAAGAAAAAAAAAATGGGGAAAGAGACTGACAAATTAATGATTTATTAGGAAATAGACAATCCGATACCAATAAGTACCGAAAAATTAATACATATCTTGAAATTTCAGTTTTGTCAAGGTCAGTATTTATTCGCCAAATACCTCATATTTTTCTCAAGAAATCCCTTCTCAAAACCGAACCAAACACACCATATAACCAAATTTCAACTTGGGAGTGACTTATATCGAAGTCGAACTCAAGTTGTTACGTCTCCAGTACCAAATATATGACTTGTTGTTAGTTCAATTTAAAATCGAATTCTTCTGGTCACATGGGCAAAGGCCATAATTATGAACGGAAAGCATATTGAAAATTTGCGACGATAGTAATTAATGCAATGTATAATCATCTTTAAGATATGAAAGGGCAGTTACTCGAAGTATGTTTCATAGCCCTAGAGATGAGATCTCTTTTCATAAGCTAAGGATAAAAACCAATTAAACAAGGATTAGGAAGATAAAAAATAGAGTTATACCTCTGTATACACATCTATGTATATCAAGGATTTGTTGGTTGAAACTAGCAGTTGTCATTTCCTCTATTTCCATCACCAAACTTGAATATAATTAACCAATCAGTCCATTACTTAGATGACTATTGTTCTTCAAATGGACACCATGTGAAACTTTTTTATTAATTAAATCCTTAAAAATGACAAATAGAGAAAGTATATTTCCGGATCATACGTTTGATCATACTGCTCAGTGCTCTAGATTAAGGCCGGAGCTAGTTGTTGGAGACTTAGTTTAAGGCCTCTCACGACCATTTCCTCTTGATCGGCCAGAAAATACCGAGGGTGAGTGCTGAAATTGATGTCTGCATTGGTGATTGAGATGCGAGATTTAGGCTGCTTATGGTAACACTTTAGAAACGCGTATGGTAAAAAAGTGTTCTCAAAGTATTCCAATAACAATTTTGAAACAGAAACAAGAAATAAAAAATATCTGCTTCTATATTCCTAAAACAATTTTTAGAAATACATTTGGAACATTTTTAGAAATAATTATACAATGTTGACACCAATTTTTTTATCATTTTATTTTAAAAAATTAATCACAAATATCAAAATAATTCATAAAATCACAAAATCAATCTTGGAAGGTTGGGCTTGGCCTTGGGAATCAATTTTGAATAAAAACTGTTTTTTGAAATTTTTAAAATTTTTGGGATATAATTTAATTATAAAAATAGCCAAAAATTAGGAAAAACAGTATTCATTGTCAGAAAAATGGGCAAAAATAGTCCATATTTTTATTTTAATTCTTTTTTTATTTTTTTTCCTTTTAAAGTTTTAAAAATTCAGTTTGAGACCACATGCCTCTTCATTGACCATAATCCTAAATTGACAAAAAAAATTCATTTTAAATCATTTTAGCCAAAGTTTTTTACTTTTAGAGTCATGATATGAGACTTTGTTATCCTGCATCTCATTTCAGTCCTCATGTTTGGAAAAATTGCACAATTGGACTAGAGCGACCTAACGCTCTGTTTGTTTTACGGAAAATGAGCGATTCGGAAAATATTTTTCAAAAAGTAATCGCTTATATTATGTAAAAAATTAATCAATGAAAAATATTTTCATCTTCGATAACAATCTATGCCTAACTATTTTCATAGGCGATGAGAAAAAATTTATTTTTTCATTTTTTAAGAGATATAAACGATTATTTTTTGAAAAATATTTTTCAAATCATTCATTTTTTGTAAAACAAACGGAGCCTAAATACAAAAATATTTTTAATTGTACTCTCCTGTTTCACTCAAAGTGCAATCAATATTTTTCTGTGTTTCCTGCGATATTTGTTAACTACTTGGGAACATTTACGTGTGGCTCATAATTGTAATTTTTCATATCTATAGAAAACATTTTTTATGTTCTCATTGTCCAATTCCAATTTGTCTTCTCTTTCAATTTTTTTTTTTATAGTTGATCTCGTCCATATTGTAATTTGATAAATCATGCATAAACTATTATACATATATTGATCTAATTTGATTTAGTAAATTGAATAAATGAGATTTAATTTGATTTAGTAAGCTAAAAAGATAAAAGAATCTTAATTTTTTGTTCCGGGAACACAAGCTTTATGCAATTACCAAATGCGCTTATGTTCTTTTTTATTCCGAGAATAGATTTTTTTTTTTTTGCGTTACCAGACGCATTTATGTTCCCAAAAATCATTGTTGGAAATAGAAACAAAAAAGTATTTTTATTTCAAAAGTTGTTCCGAGATTAGAAACGATACCATGCGCAGCCTTACTTACTCATTTCACGTTTCCTTTCATCGTCTTGGGTTCGCTATTTTTGTTCATTTTTTTGGGGCAGGGATTCAAAATATTGGTATGTATTTAGAGAAATTCGAGAGTTCTTAAACAAAAAGTTGGATAAAGGGGGCATTTCTGTCGCGCCGTACAGAAAAGCTCCGTCGGTGTTAATTTTCAAGGTAAGAGGCTACGGTGCGATTATAGTAAATTTCTCATCGATTGTGTTGCTTCTGCGTAAAGTTTCTAACTTTGGTCATCCTATTTCCTGAAATTTCTGAGTGACATCCTCTTTGAATCGACTAGGATTTTCCGGATCCGGGTTCCTCGCTTTCCAGATAAACCACAAGAGAGGGTCGCTAATTCATCGAAGATAAAAGTGTGCATCTTGACTGTAAAGCTCGATCTCGTAGGCATACCTCAGATCGCAAGAGGGTCGCTAATTTTTCCATACGAACAAAGACAAAATGAGGGGATTTATCGCCTGACTGCAGACCTCAATCTGTTCTCAAGTCATGCAATTTCTATTGCTAGTATGAAAACATGAGCTTCTTTACCAAGGTGAAAGATCAAATCCGTGCCTCATTCAGTCCCATCAATCCCTCAACACTCACGAAACGTTCACGACTGTGGATGGATACTTGTGTTTAACAAGTTTGTGTGTGCATGCCTCACCTATACATTCAAATGCCAGGAAATGTGATCTCAGATCTTCCACTTGAATTTGACTGCCGGTAACAGTTGAAATATGGGTGGCGAATACAATTCATGTGTCCTTCTCTGTTTGAGCTAAAAAGTAAATATTGGAACAGGAAGAGAATAATAGTTTCGCCAAAATAGGATTGTATTGATCATTAAGTAACCAAAAAGGAAAAGGAAAAAAAAAAAAAAAAAGAATGATCGTGCCCAAAAATGTAAATGGTGATGGCGAACGAGCATGACTTTGTCTAAGGAATATGATACAATTTAGAGGGTTTCAAGTTACTCGTGAAATTGAAGTACTTCAATACCTGGAGCCACTTCTCATGCGTCTTCACCGTGTGGACAGCGATCGTGTCCGGCCAAAACTCGTGCTGGCACGGGTCCTTCGGATCGGGATAATTGTACATGGCCCACTTGGCGTTGTACCGGTTCTTGGCTCGGCGTCCGTCCCGCAACCACGCGCCGAAGACGAGATCCTCGGCCCCTTCGGTGTGGTTCCTAGCGATGTCCGACTCGCTGATCCACTCGACCAAGTCCCACGAGACCATGTAGCCCATCCCGGACATGTAGTGAACGAAAGGGTCCATGCTATGGCACGGTATCACGAAGCCGTAGTACAAGTCCTCCCTCGGCAGCGGCCTCAACGACGCCACGAGCTTCTCCAACCTAATGAAGGTGTCGTCGTCCGCCTTCATCACGTAATGGTAAGGCGGGTATGGTCGGTCCGCACCCTTGAGCATCTCCGGCAGGCTCGAGAAGTACGTGTACGTCTTCCCGTTGTTCATGTTCTCCGTGCAATTCATGATGATGATGTCGTCGTACCGCATGATCTCCAGCGCCACCAGGACGTGCTGCTCTTCCCTGGTCAAGTTACAAAACACGAACTTCACATCAACTCGGGCACCGGCCGGTGATTGAGTCCCGTAGATCATGCGGAGGAAGTGGCGCTTGTGGTACTGGTCGGGGAGCGTAAGAACGCCTATGAGTATCCTGATTTCGCTGTCGGACGAGGAGGAGTTTGCGACCGAGAGGTTGGTCGAATAATCGTTGAACTGGGAGAGGTTCGAGAGAGCGCATCGGCCGAACTTCGACAGCGTCTCGTATCGGAACTCGTTGATCGAAGCCAAGACGCAGAGGAAGAAAATGGAGAAGAGGGAGACGATCATGAAGCGTTGGCCCCCCAAGGGTTTTGCAGCCTCCATGGCCATCTATTTTAGAGAGAATTCCAACTCGGTTTTGAGGCTCATTTTACTATGTTTTGAGTGCCTCTCGCATGCGATTGGAGAATATTTTTGCGTGCATAACTTTACGTCTTTGATACGCCCGCATTACTATTGGTCAATATCTTGCTACTGCGTCTACCGAGTTATTTGACTTTTCTTCTTCTTAAAGAAAGAAGGGTGCGTGCGAAAGATTAAAGCATGAAAGAGTGTTCATTTTTTGACCCCCCCAAAAAAAAAAGTGTTCATTTTACCACCATGTCCTCTAATTGGCGTTAAGGTAGACGGCTTAGAAAGGCGAAGACGAAGATGAAAGCGAGGAGTTTTTTGTCTTATTAATTATTTTAAGACTGCCAACTTTTTGTTTGACTTGATGTATCGGGTCCAAGTTAGGCAATTTAGTTTTAACGCATAAACGAGGGAGAGTGGTGGAATTGAGCCTAATGTCGGACTCAATATATTTTTTCTCCTTCGTTTTTCATATCTACATAATCGACACTATTATCATAGAAATGATTTTGTAGTTTACCACGTTACAAGTACTAAGTAGTACGTGATAATAACTTGTCAACATTGACATAATTTAAACATGGATAGCTTTCGTTACGTTAAAATCATTTATGGACATGAATTTTTCGTGATAACTGTCTCAAAAGTAATAAACCTATTGTACGCCGGTCAATTTAATCCTAAATCTTTTAATTGTGTCATTTCAATCCTAAACTTTTTGGCAATATGCAAATTTAGTCATAATCCTTTCAATTATGTCAATTTCATCATGGACGTTTTGAAAATATGTTAATTCACTCATAAACCTATTATTTGGATAACTAGGCAGAAGGACTATATCGGCAAATCATCGAAAAATTTAAGATTAAATTAGCAAATTGTCAAAAAATTTAGGACTAAACTGGCAAAATTGAATGGTCAGCACAATTAAAAGTTTATGACTAAATTTTCCTAAATTTTTCGGTTATATAAAAGGCTTAATTTTATTTTTCCCTGTGTGAACTATTGTCGACAAAATTTATTGATAGTAATGTTTGGATGGATCTAAAGTTACGAAGGCTCTTTTTCACCGGAGTTTTTAGGTGATTTGGCACGAACTTTCGGAGGTGGCGTTGAAGTTTGAAGGAAATGTTTAAAAAAGACCAGCTTACGTAGGACTCAACCTACGTGAAAATGAAGCGAGCGAACCCCCTTGACGCGTAGACGATGCTTCTCAGTGAATTCCCGCACAAATTGCGCGAGTTAGTCACATGCTGAAAATTTAATTTACTTGCAAAAGGCTAATGGCCGTTTAATCAAGGCTAAGCCGCCTCTTAAAAAATAAATAGCACGACATCAATTCGAGTATATTTTCCCGAGTCAGATCACCGCATAGGACGGCTAAGGATGATGGAACCGATGCATTAGCAATTTCAAGCAAGTCTTGGGCACAAGGGTTTAATTGCATTTTTCACTCAAAGATTTAGGACTACGTCAGAACAACTAATGCAAAGGTCTAAAGCCGAATTCAAACCTTTATAACAGGTTTATGACTAAAAGTGTGGATTTCTCGTTTTCTCTCTATGCTTGGTTACTAGGAATGAAGCAATTGGAATGGGAATGGAACCCTCATTCCCTTACTTGGCAATGCTCTCAAAATAATTTGCTATGGAAGTTTGACGTAGAGTAGCGATAGCTGAAATACTATTCTAACAGATAAACTGTAATTGAATTAATAATAATTTGAAGATTACAAATATATATATATATATATAATTCTGATTAGATTTGTTTTCAATATAAATATATATATATTCCAAATTTATTAAAGATAACCAAAAGATAATCTATAACTAAATATTGAAATCAAATCTAATCAGAATTCAAATCAAAGATTGCGAATTATCTAAATTGCAAAATTGCCTAAAAAAACAGCTTGAAAATTGATCTAAACGATCTAGAAACGTGAAAATTCATTGCAATTCATGGCCAAAGGCCAAGAGTATTGATCAGAAGGTCGTTTCGCTTCAACCGACCAAATTTGAGGGCCATCCAAACTCGTCCGACCCGAAATCAAATTTACCGGTGAAGTCGCGCCGGTTTCTGGGAATCAAGTTTTTCCAAAAAATTGCAAGCCAATTGTTCTACCTCATTCTCCCCCTCTTCAGAATAACTTGTCCTCGAGTTATCATTAGGATAAAGTGGAGTATCTGGATAATGATACTCGAACAAGTCTGTCACATTGAACGTCAGAGAAATTTTAAGATCACCAGGAAGATCAACAACATTGGCATTGTTATTGATCTTTTTGATGACTCGGCAATGACCAATTTTCTTGTTCTTCATCTTGTTGTATATATTGACAGGGAATCGCTCCTTGCGCAGAAAGACCATTATCTCATCGCCGAATTCAAAAACTTTGGAACGACGCCGTTTGTCAGCATCATCCTTATACTTCGAATTGGAAACAACAAGTTGGCTGTTGCATCGGCTTGAATCTCCACAATTTTAGTCGCCATATTTTCTGCCGCCACACTATATCCAGGAATCTTAGGTAGAGGAATCAGATTAAGTGTATGTTGAGGTACGCGACCATAAATAACTTTGAACGGAGACTTGACAGTGGAACGATTAACTGTGTTATTGAAAGCAAACTCTATTGGAGCAAGGTATCGGTCCCACTGTTTTGGCGTATTACTACAATAACAACAAATGATATTCGCCATAGTTTGATTAACCACTTCGGTTGCCCATTAGTCTGAGAATGGAAGGAGCTACTATACTACAATCCCATGTCAAACAACTTGCACAGAGTCCTCCAAAAGTGATTGAGGAACTTTGTATCTCGATCAAAAGTAATCATCGTAGGAACACCATGTAGATTAACCGCTTCGCAAAAGAAAAGTTCAGCAATATGCGAAGCATCGAATGTCTTCTTACACGGAATAAAATGGGACATCTTCGTGAATTTATCAACAATAACAAAAACAGAATTCATACCTCGTTGTGTTCGAGGGCATCCTAAGAGTAAGTCCATTGAAATATCCACCCATGGCTCAAATGAAATTGGAAGTGGTGTATAAAGGCCAGTATTCTGTAACTGTCCCTTGGCAACTTGGCAGACAGGGCACTTCTGAACAAAGCGCCTGCCATCACGTTTCAATTGGGGCTAGTAATAATGACCCTCCACCAAGGCCATGGATTTATCGTGCCTCAATTGTCCTCCAAGATTTCCACCATGAAGCTCCTGAATCAGCTTCTCTCGAAGTGAGCTATGTGGACTACATAATTTGTTTTCATAAAATAAGAACTTATCATTAATAATCATATCACCATTAGAATCAGTAGTTTGACACTTCGTCCATGTATGTCGAAAATCCTCATCTTTAGCATAAAAATCATACAAAGACTCAGCGCACCACTTCATTTAGCATAGTAACAAGTAACGCAGAGTGGCGGCTTAGAGCATCAGCCACCTTGTTAAGATGCCCTGTATTATGACGAAGCACGAAGTTAAATCGTTTTAAGAAAGAAACCCAGCACTCGTGCATCATTTTTAAATGCCTTTGGCCCTTAATGTATTTGAGCACTTGGTGATCAGTGTTAAGTGTAAATTCACGCTGATACATATAAGGCTGCCAATGTGTAATAGCTCTTACTACAACATAAAATTCTTGCTCATAAGTAGACCATCGGTGCGTAGTCTCATTCAATTTATCACTGAAGTAAGTAACCGGCTTGCCCTCTTGGGATAGAACAGCGCCAATCCCTGCTCCAGTAGTATCACAATCTAATTCAAATACCTTATCAAAGTTCGGTAAGACAAGAACTGGGATAGTGGACAGCTTCTCCTTTATTAAGGCAAAACTCGCCTTTGCCTCATTATTCCATCGAAATTGCCCTTTCTTTAAGCATTTTGTAATGGGTACTAAAATAAAACTGAAGTTATGAATGAACTTGACATAAAATGTCGCCAGACCATGAAAGCTTCGTACTTTCCCAATAGCCTTGGGTGTCGACCACTCGCGAATAGTAACAACCTTTTGAAGACCATCTATGCTAACAATATACCCCAGAAACAGCAATTGATTGGTCATAAACTGTGTTTTGACATGTTGATATAGAGTTGATTATTCTCCAGATCTTGCAAAACATCTCGAAGGTGGTCTACATGTTGCTGTTCGTCCCGACTATAGACAAGTATATTGTCAAACTTTCCCAAGACTGGTTTCAAAACTTGCGTCATCAAACGCATAAAGGTTCTAGGAGCGTTGGAAAGTCCAAAAGGCATGACTAACCATTTGTAAAGCCCTTCGTTTGTTTTGAACGTTGTCTTCCATTCATCTCTAGGTCTCACGCGAATCTGATGATATCCGATTAGCAGATCAATTTTAGAAAAGATCTGCGATCCTATCAATCTATCAAGCATATCATCTAAACGAGGAATATGAAAGTGATACCTCACAGTGATTCTGTTAATTGCTCGATTGTCAACACACATTCGCATGCTTCCATCTTTCTTCAGAGTAAGGAGGGCAGGAGCAACACAATGGCTCATGCTTTCTTGTATAAATCACTTCCGCAGAAGTTCTTCCACCTTTTCCCCTAGTATCATATTTTCCCTCGGGTCATGCGATAATGCGTCAAATTTGGAAGACTAGCACCAGGTAGAAAATCAATTTGATGTTGGATGTCTTGCATCGGTGGTAACCCATCAAGTAGATCCTTAGAAAAAAATACTAGAAAAAGCCTTAGTAAGGGTTGCAGTGCTTTGATACCAAATGACGCAAAGAGAAGTGATAATTTAAACAATTCCAAAGGAATTCAAAAATTTGATTGAATGATAACGCGAATATTACAAAGATGGACATCCTTATATATAGATAGGATTCCATATTTCTTAAAATAACCTAAAATGAAATATTGAATTCAAATCTAATCATAATTTAAATAAAATATTATAAATATCTAGTCTAATCTATATCGTGAGTTTCCTAAAATCGAAAAATGTTAACGCAAATTGATGATGTCAATTGTTTTATATCATTCTCCTACTCTTAAGAAGAACTCGTCCTCCAATTCATCTTGTATGGATCCACTTCCTCATGTACTTCGGTGTTTCTTCCTCTTCTTCTTCCTCATCCGGGCTCTTTTCTGGAACTTCAAAGAATCCAATGGATTGTCGATCTTCAAAGAATATTGCCTCATGTTCAAACCGGTCATGGCAACCTGTCACGGCAACCTGTCACACTCCTCCTCCTCCTCCTCATCTCGAATCGAGAAGTTCTGGAACGTCGCTGGCATGAACCCCTTGACGAACTCTCGCAGGTCGCCAGTGATGCCGAGCTTCTTGAAGTCCTCCGCCATCGAAGCGGCATAACCAGAGGGACTCAAGTCTTGCGGAGCGATGGAGTCGGTGATGGACTTGATCCGGTCGGCCTCCTCCACGCTTCCATCGTCGCCGTCACCACCCAGACTTTCTTCCCATTCAGCTGCGAAATGGCACATCATCGGGCCATCTGCATCTGGGTCGAAATCGATGCCTCGTCATCGAACGCCGCCAAATCACAATCATTGATTTTATCTTGATCAAATGTAGTAGCAAAAATATTTAAATATTAGACTCTACCATTATCCTGTCTTACAATTTTTATTCCTCTGACATTTTACTTCCATTATTTGCATCCACCATAATACATAATTTAACAAGCTCAACATGCCTACGAGTAACCAAAGCACCTGATTTCTCCGTTACTTTAGATGCCTCTGAAGGTGAATGTACTCTGCATGGTGGATGAGATTCCTTAGAAATTCCAAAGGAAAAACCATCAGTTGCCATCGGTCTCTCCTTGAATGCTGTGAAATCTCAGTGCATTCGCATCGCCACCTGGGAAACATTGCCAAGGGCGACCTCACGCCCTTCATGAATGCTTGTTTATAGTCGGGTGGAAGTAACTGTACCTTCAACATTCGTTTCATCCGATTCCACGTTTGGATGTGAGCTTTTCCTTGTTGGCGTCGGGTTAGTTGCGTCTGCTCCCACCACCAGGCTAACGCACCACCCCTCAACTTGTTTGCCATGAGTTTTACTTGGCAGTCCTCATCGATCTCTATGGCATCAATGAAATTCTCAACATCTCAAAGCCAATCCAGAAAGTCTTCTATATTCAAATTGCCATTGAAGGTAGGGAGATCAACTTCCAATTGATATTGCTCGGGATCTCGTCAGTATCCCTATGTCGGAGACCTCCACGAACAGGCACATCCAGAAAATATTCTTCTTCCAAATGCTCAACATAGGCATTTCGCATTTGTCGGTGATGTCAGTGATTTGCCCAATGATCCATAGATACTTCGGGATCTCAAGTGATAGGAATTTGCTCGGTTGGAAGCGCGCTAAGAGTGTAGTTTGTGAATAAATGCTGGATGGTGTCAAGGACTTCTTGAAATATCTGATCGATTTGACCCACGAATTAATTGAACTCAGCTTGTATAAGCTCGTTTTCACGGCCCTCCGCTGCGGAGATATTGACCTTCATGTTATTGATTATCGTTATAGGAGAAACCTGCTATGATACCAAATAACGCAAGATAGCGATAATTGGAATACTCTTCCAATAGATAAATTGTAGTTGAATTGATAATAGTTTGAAGATTACAAAGTTAGACGTCCGTATATATAGATAAAATTTCAGATTTCTTAAAGATAACCAAAGCATAATTGAAATCAAATCTAATCAGAACTCAAATAAAAAATATTGCAAATTATCTAAATTGCAAAATTGCCTAAAAATCAAAATTTGCCTGAAAAGTAGTCAAACGATCTCGAAACGCGAAAATCCATCGCAGCTCACGGTCAAAGGCCGTGAGTATTGATCATAAGGTCGTTTCGCTTCAACCGATCAAATTTGAGCGCAATCCAAGCTCATTTGACCCGAAATCAGATTTACCGGCGAAGTCACGTAGGTTTCCGAAGATCAAGTTTTTCCAAGAAATCGGGCGGCAATTGTTCAACATCAAAATTGCAGTGCAATGATAATAAAAGTAGCATAGAGGGTTTAATGGTGAGAGGCAAAGATCGCGAGAAGGGTTCAAGCAGGCACCCGAAACTCCAGAGCGAGACGAGGAGCAAGCCCTTTCAAGTATTATAACTGTCAAAGAGAGGGGTACATCGCGAGATCTTTTCTAGAAGTTGAAGAGAGATGAGGAATCAAAATTGATGCAAAATCGCGTAGAGGCAACTCGGACAAGTTGGATTACAATTTGTGCATGTCCACTAGCTCGACTCTAGTTAAGTGGATTAAGGATTCTAGGGGCACCTCACACGAAAATCAATGAGGTATCCGACTTATTGTCAAGGTAGAGATTTAGCGGATGCCGCTTCAAGTCAGATTTGATTCAGTTTGGAACTAACTTGAATTAAATTCAAGTACATCTAAAGCTAGCGAGACTGGTTCAGAACGCAAGAGGAGATATTTCATGTTATAAAGTCCAATATAAAAACTTAAGCTGATAGATAGAGTGAGACCACATGAATATAAAGAGCATACATGATCCATTCACAATCAATATCGAGACAACAACAACACCTTCCACATTTCGGACGATCTAAATTATTTGGTAGACATCCAGAATGCAACACCAAAGCTGGAGGCTACTATGAGTCCAACTCACCACATTTAGACGGACAGAGGTTAGATTAGAGATTCGGCCACAATTGGATGGATGTTCGACCATTTGGACGTCTAGTCATTCCTTTGGCCTAGAAGTTTTCTAACAGCTGACGTTCGGCATGTGCGGGACCCGATTAAAACACATTGCTTGACCTATTTCGCTCACAACATCAAATGCTTTTCATATGCGAGCTTTGGAGAGCCGTCAAGGGCAATGAGTGAATGAAAAACTTTTGTTATTTCTTCATAATTCAAATAAAGAATTATTCAAATACAATTGGGTTTGGAAAACATGTCTTTTGTTTTTTTGTCGAAAAGAAAATTTTCATCTCATGTGAAAGAGAGACATAATTTCAAGATAAAAATGCAAATCCAATAAAGCAAGCAAATTTGAAAGATAAATCAACTTGGTACAGCTTGCAGAGACTTGGTCATTCTACAAAGACAGATCCGTCATAGTATCAAAGCACACGCCGTGGCCGATCGCTGAATCTTGCATCAACATCAGTGATGAGCACAAGTTGGGCTTTTCCTCTTCAGTAGTTATGGCTTTGCCAAAAAGCGATACACGACTAGGTTCGACATCTCTAACATCATCACCATATAGAGATAACAGTAATATCAATATATTGAATGAAAACACAAAATGCCATGTAAGTCACAGATCTATTTCTTGATCGAAACAAAAGAGCATTCAAATCAAGATTTAATTGAAGATCGGGAGAGAAAACCTACAAAGGAAATACCAGTAGATCACCAAATCACTTTTGGATAAGTTGAACATTGAAGGCTGCTACAAAGGGGCCTCACAGACTTGCGAAGGGACTGATTATATGGAGCAAACACTGGAGTGGGAGCGAGTGAGTAAATTCGGAAGAGAATATTCTTTCGAGGCGCTTGCACTTCTAACTTTTGAGCTCATGGAACAAAACTGTGCCTTATGTTTATAGTTCCAAATCAACAGAAATTGGACGAAATGGGTTTTGAAGTAGATTTAAGCCGATAAGACAAGTGAGAAAGAGGATATGGTTATTGATTTAGTTAACGATCAAATGCGAACGGTGATTTTACAAAGAGAATTTTTAAAAAATGGAGGATGATCGTTGGGGCCGGTCACACTTGGCTCAGCCGGGTTGGGCCGGACGGGTTAGGGTCGCTCAGCAGGAATGCACCGACATGGCGAGTTGGGCCACTCACCCGGCGCTTCTGGGCCGCAAAGGAGAGGTGCCGGTCTATAGAACCCAACCTTTTCCCAGCTCTGGATTTCTCATTTCCGGCTCGAAACTCTATGTCCTCTCAATTGCTTTGGGGCTTGGTCTGGGGGAAATTTCAGCCTACTTCGGTCCACCACTAATTAGTAAATGGTGGAGAACAGACCCATTTTAGCGTGTTCTCCTCTGTTCTCGTGCGTGCACCAACTAATGACACCACCGAGCGACAACGCTTCGACTTCTGTTGCAGCCTATCCGTTTGCTGCACGTCCGACCATCCCCACCGTCGGACGACCTCTCTCTGACTAACGACCTGAACCAGGCAAGTGAAACTTTCTCACCCATCCACTAACCATTGCAATGCGAACCGACGAAGAACAGTGAGTCGAGCGTGGGTTGTGAGCTCGGGTAAGTCCATGTGTGGCTGCTTGTCGTGGGTTGGGGTCGAGATGGTGTCTATGATCTACGAAATAATTATAGGCAGTGTTGTATTACTGAATTAGGTGGTAGTTCTCAGCACTGGGGTTGTACGGTGGTGAAGAACGAGTCCAGGAATGGGTTCGATATTCAGGAAATGAAGTGGGGTTCGATTTATGAAAGACGAGTTGCTAGAGCGATCTCGTTTGTCATGCTAGCGTGTGGAGGGATGAGCCGCGACGGGTATAGTTCAAACTGGTGCGCTTCGGGTTCTCGTTGCTCGCGAAAGCGGAAGCATGGGATTAATTGAGTTGGGTTGGCGTCATCTTGTATATGAGGCTTGTCGGGATTCAGTCGAGGTCTGGTGTTATATGTTCACTAAATGCGATCCGATGCAAAACTTGGTAATGAGTTTGATATTCTTTGATTCAACCCATGGAGACTGGTGTGTATGGGAACATCCTGCTGTGTGCTCTGGGTGACCTTGCTGTGTGTTCTAAGTCGGCCTCAGAGGTGGGATGAGGCATTACACTAAAAAGTTGTAAACTGGGAAACAGACAAGTGACTTGAGTCGTATATCTGAATTACTTGTTCAGGAGTATTATTGATACACGTACGTTGCATGATTTAGTATGGTGAGTCGACGAATGTTCTTTAGTTGATTGTAATATTCCTAAAGCATCGAGGGTAATTATTCCTTAATTATTCGTTCTTGTCTCGTCTATTGGTTAGTTTAGTCGATGGCTTATAACTTTTTACTTTCTAAAGGTATTACTCCTTTATCATTGGCATTTTTAGGATGTTATCATGGCTAGCCCACCTACCGTGTCTTATGGAGTACCAACACGAGTTGAGTCGTCTGTAACACCTTTTGACATACCACAGTTACCACAGAAGTTTCATACGAGTGCAGGTCATGATGTGGGGGAACTCCCCCATCGTTCTATCGCGATCTTTGGCGTTTTGGAATACGGTCGGGGGTTGATAGGCCCTCTATCGTTCGAGTTAGTGGCACCTTTGAGTACCTTGCTACAATAGTAGAGTGGTGTGAGGTGATGTCGTACGATGCAGATTGGTGATGTGAGGGTGTTGTTTTGTGATCAGGTTGTTAGGGGAGCTTTTGATGAGAGTAGTTGTCCCTAGCCAATTTTTGGACGTGTGGACACGAGGCCAATTGTTTATTGCCACCCTACGGAGTCTCCTAGGAACTATATGCAAGGCAAACCTGATGATTCTGGTCTTAATAAATAAGCGTCGTGTTTTGATAAATTTGTGCTCATGCATGTTTTAATCATTATTTATATTAGCCGACAGTTGTAAGGCGAGCCTAGATCGCCATGAGTTGTTATGGTTCCTCACAAAAACTCTAATTCCATCGATTAAGTCTACAACATTATTCGCGAAATCTATGAAGAAGTTTTGAAAATGAGGAGATAGAGAGATAGGGAGAGGCAAAGCGAGATTTCGCTATGGAAGAGGTGTGCGGTAGCTTAAGAGAAGAAACAAACCCTAGGAGAGAGAGAGGAGAAGTAGGAATGAGGTTGAGAAACACTTAGGAGAGTGTAATTCAGAGTAGTCATGCCTAGTCGAACCACATAAATATTTTATTCTCACTCTTTTTGTCAAACCTTCGTTATCACTTAATTTGTAGTTAAGTGGAGGAAAATTAGTAAGTCACTTAAATAAAGTTTGGCAGTTTGATATTAAGGTTTGGTAAATTTAAAAAGTTGGTAAATTATGCACAAAACAGTCGATTAAGTTGTTGAGGAAGTTGGCAATTTACAAACTACAATATAAAAAATTAAATAAGTAACTCAAAAAGACATTGACGAATCAAAACTAGTTGGTCATTTAATAAAAAAATAAGCCAATTGGTCATTTAAATTAAGATTGGTAATTTGATATAAGTTGGTGAATATTGAGTAAGTTTGTATAGATGTTGGTAATGTTTAGATAATCACATAAATGTTGATAAATAACTCAATAAGAATGGGTCATCTAAAGCTGATTAATACTTCAATTGGAAAAAAGTCGATAGGTCACTGAAATTATATTTGTAATTTAGTAAAAGAGTGGATAAATATAAAACATTGGTAAGTTACGCAAATAAAAATTGATTAATTTTTAGAGAAGTTAGTAATAGGACAAACATATATTAAATTATTTCAAAAGATAGACATAAAAAGTTAGCCACAACAATTAGAGAAACCTTCAGTCTAATAGTAATGTTGGACATATTAAGGGTGGCATCTTACATTAATTTATTGCATAATGTGGTAAATTTTAACTGGACTTTCAAACAACCGAACCGTGTTTAACGAACAAAGAAACTCTACCATATAATGCATTAAATGTGCAATATTATCCCTGAATTTTGTCATTTAATGTGGTCTCTGAACTGTTGGTCCAAAATTCAGAGACCTCATTGCACAAATTAAAAGTTCAAGAATGTCAATGCACATTGAGCTAAAATTCAAAGACTATTTGTGTTGTTATACCGTTCGAAATCTAAATGCCAATTCCTACGAAGGGTGTTTATTGGGTTTCCAAGAAATACTGTGCGCTTATAATGCTCGATTATTGGATTGAAATGTAAGGGCATATTTGGTAACATTCTTATTTCTTTGTTTTTCCATTCTTTTGCTCCTGGAACAAAAAAAAGAAAAGAAATATATTTGTGTATGTCAATTAATCTTTCTATTCTCCGAAACAAATCAATGGCTAGGGAATAGATTTGAAACTTAAATAAGAAGTAAAAAAAAATTAATTTTTCTTTCCTAGAAACAAAAAGAGAAAGAAAACGTGCTAGAGAAACAAGCTTAGCATAACCTAATATCAACCATTAGCCGACAATCGACGTCTGGCAATCAGCCGACCACCGGCGATAGGCTACCTATGTTTGGCGTCCAAAGTCTAGCGACTGGTAGACCACGGACGATTGGCCAGCCGCCGACGAGGTCGTCGATCTGCACAAGAAGTCGCTTGAACTTTCCAATTTTCACACATGATTTGACCGAAATCACTTCGTTGCTTTGGCGAATCTACGACCTGCATTTTAATTTTAATTTTCTTATAGAGAAAATGTGAATTAATGTCAACTGTGACTGACGTTAGCTTTTGACCTGGTAGAGTCGTGATTACTCCCTTGTTACATTTTATTGTGAAGAAGAATAAGCATATTTGTGCGGTCCAAATTAATCTTGCTTAAGTCTGAGTTTATCTCACTGCTCTCCCACATATCTATATCTGTATTTACATTGTCCTTTTCTGTTTTATTCCTCAAGGTCATATCAAATGCATTTTTGTTCCTTTTTATTTTGGAAATAGAAATTTTGTGCATTTATTAAATGCACAATTCTGCTCAGAAACTAATCCAGAGTAAAAAATAAGAAAAAATATTATTTCTTGTCAGAAATTATTTTTAGGAACAGAAATGGTAGAGACTTCGGCCGGTCAACAAAATCCATGAGGCACGTTGCCTTCTTGGAAACCATAGACTCACCCATCCATACACGACTGGTGTGGAAACACATGATTCTGACCATACCTATGACTGCGGACAAGCCGAGTCCTCGAAGAGATTTGTCAAGTCTTCCCCATTTGGCTTCAGATATTTTCCAAGAATACTTCCCGGAGACGAAAGACTTACTTTCAGAAAACGATTATCTTCACCATTATCAAGAGCAGTTGTTGGAGATATTAGGCTCCAAACTCAGCGGAACCATGCAGCTGACAATGGAGTTGGAGAGCTTGGCGTGCATTTTCTTTTTGTTGGTGATGTTGCATGCCTTCGATCCCATCGATTGCTCCATGGCTCAAAACGGTCGTCGTCGAGAGCGTCATATTCATGTTGGAGTGATTCTTGATATGGAGTCACCAGTTGGGGAGATGGCCCAACAATGCATGACCATGGCCATCTCTGACTTTAATGACTCGGCCTCGCACATTAACCACAACCTGAAGTTGATTCTGCATCTGAGAAATTCCATGGGACACCCTCTCAAAGCTCTATCTTCAGGTGAGTTCTCGTCGATTCTCGGCCACTAAATCAAACGAATCACCATGCTGAAAATTATTATGAGGTTCACGATCACATAGTAGAATGTAAAAAGGCGACTAATGCTTTTTATAAGTCAGCAAATATTGTCATTTTTGTGACTACGTGCTTAGCTACACGAGAGAAGACTTGCCATCTAGTACTCGTAAGAGCAATGATCAGTTTATTGCCATTTGGAGCAGCTGTGGAGCTTTTGGAGAATGAACAAGTCGAGGCACTGATAGGCCCACAAACATCTGAAGAAGCTGAGCTTCTGGCTGAATTGGGAGATAGAGTGCCTATCATCTCCTTTTCTGCTAGTAGCCCTTTCTTGTCCGGAGATAAAAATCCAAACTTTATCCGAATGACAACTAATGACAACACTCAGATTGGTGCCATTGCTGCTCTGGTTCAAGAATTCGGGTGGAGAGAATTAGTCATAATACATGAGGACAGTTCCTATGGAAATGGAATTATACCCGACCTTCTTCTTGCATTAGAAGAAGGAAATGCTCGTGTAGTGCGTCGAGCTGTCATTCCACCGCAAGCCAGGGATGCATTTGTCGAAGCCCAACTGTATAAACTGATGGCTCTGTCTGCCAATATATTCATTGTCCACATGTCTGCTTCCCTCGCATCTCACTTTTTCTTGAAGGTTAATGAGTTGGGAATGATGAGTACAGGCTATGGTTGGCTTGTGACTGATGGGATAGTAAATGAGCTGCCTGTGATGGATCGGTCGGTTTTAGACTCGATGCATGGAGTCGTAGGAATGAGACCTTATATTCCACCTTCAGAGAGGCTTCGAAACTTCTCATTGAAGTGGAGGAACGCCTTTTTCGCAAACCACCATCATCAAATTCCTGAAGTGAATGTATATTGCTTATGGGCATATGATTCTGTCTGGGCTTTAGCCAAAGCAGCATATCATTTAGATCCTGATCCTATGACTTCTATGCAGAAGAATGATCCTACAAATAAGCTTGCTCATCCAGCTGCCATTCCTTCGAGACCAACAGGATCCGATCTAGTCCGTACAATTCTACATGGCAAGTTCACGGGTTTGAGTGGGCAAATTCAACTTAAGAATGGACAGCTGCAACAACCACCAGCATTTGAAATAGTGAATGTTGTGGGAAGAGTAAAGAGAATCGGGTTTTGGACAGAACTGAATGGGATAACGCGAGGGCTAAATAGGTCTAGTTTTGCAACTCAATCACCCTCAGTGAGAAAAATGGGCTCTATTGGATGGCCTGGATCATCCTTGGCTATACCAAAAACTCAACGGATTGTGTCAAAGGCAGGGAAGAGATTGAGAATCGGAGTTCCAATTCCATCAGGTTTTAAAGAATTGATGGGAGTGGAAATCGATCCCGAGACACATGTGGCAATGGTAACAGGCTTTTGCGTCGATGTGTTCAAGGCCGCAATCGATATTTTGCCCTACGAAGTACAATTTGACTTTGTCCCGTTCAACGATTCAAACATGGTGGTGGCTGGAAACCAATATGACAATCTGATATACCAAGTATACCTTCAGGTGATCTTGAATGAACCCAGTATACCTTGAAGATTGTCTTTTTCTCAAGTGTGGGGCAACCACAAAATAACATGTTCTGCTTCCATGCAAGAATGGCACCAGATTTACAGCACGTCCAAGCACATAAACATGAGATTTTATTCATTGAGCAAAAGAGGTTAAAATTAATTGATAAAACTTGTAGTCCATCCATTCTTCCCTTTTCATGATTCTTTTACATGTTCTAATGCGGAAACAGTAGCCAGGCAAGATGCAGAGAATTTCTGTTTACATAGATGCATGCAAAAAATTACAACTTCCTGGAGCCGAAATTCTTTCACACGATAACTCTTGGACAATACTTGGTACTGTATTAAGCATAGTCTGGATCATGGCTATCAAGATGTCAATTCCTGAAACAACTCGATTACTCATATGTATAGCAGGGGCAAAGAACGTTAACAAAGAAAACTGAGTGATGTGCTTGTGTGCTTATATACGTTGTTTAAGACATGTGCTTACCATTTCTTTTGGGTCCTGGAATATGCGCTAGCAATACGATGCAGCAGTGGGTGATCTAACCATCACAGCAAATAGATCATTGCTTGTGGACTTCACAATGCCTTTCACAGAAACAGGAGTAGGGATGATCGTGCCTATTGAGACGTCCCGAAGCACAAACATGTGGATATTTCTCCAGCCTCTCACAGTGGATCTGTGGATAGTCATAGGGTCCTTCTTTGTCTACACAGGATTGGTGGTGTGGACAATTGAGCACAACGACAACGATGAGTTCAAGGGACCATTAGCTCGTCAAATTGGGACAGTGATGTGGTATTCGTTCTCGACACTAGTTTTTGCACATAGTACGGACTCCCTGTATATGTTTTTTTTATGTTCATATCTGCTTTATGTTGAGTGGATTGACTGAGAACAAGATCAATGTTTCTCCAGCAATGGACAGTTAATTAGAATTAAACCATATTTCAGGGCAAAAGAAGGTGAAAAAATAGTATGGATTGATAGTAGGCAGAAATAATACGCCCAGTCGTTTCTCTTGGACATTGTACCGTGCTGTATAATAATGGTGTGAGTTGATATATTTGCAGGGGAAAAATTAATCAGCAACTTGTCCAAAGTTGTGGTGATTGTATGGCTGTTTGCAGTTCTAATACTAACGTCCAGTTACACTGCAAATCTGAGCTCAATGCTAACAGTTCATCAGCTTCAGTCCTCGCCAAAGGGAGAATCTGTTGGTTTCTCTTTCAACGATACTGTTTATCAGGCAGCTCTGATCAATCTACCCTTCAAAAATGCCTCTTTTTACCCTTTGAAAACGGTTGAAGATTATGCAAATGCTCTGAGAGATGGAAGCCGAAATGGTGGCGTCTCAGCAATTATTGCTGAAATTCCTTACGTAAAGCTTTTTCTTTCCAAGTACTCTGCTCAATACACCATGGTCGAGCCCTCATACTACAGCACCAATGGATTTGGCTTTGTAAGTCCCTTTCTTCTTTTCTTTTCTTTCTTTTTTCCTCTACACAATGGGATTGATCCAGTCAATGATTCTTAGGCCATTTTATGCAGGCTTTCCCCAAGGGGTCACCTTTAGTCCCTGACATTTCTGCAGCAATAGCGAAATTGAGAGAAAATGGAAAACTTTACTCGATGAGCCAAAATGGTTATCAAAATCATTCCTTATTCACAAATCAAGATTCTGCAACAGAAGTCGCGAGACTTAACTTATACAGCTTTCGCGGCCTCTTCCTTATAACAGGCATCACTTCGACTGTAGCTGTGATGGTATCCTATAAATCCAGGAAGAAAGGATCAATGACTGTGCAAGAACCTGAGGCTGCTGATCAACCTGGAGAAGAGAAGTTCTCACCAGTTGTTGACATCCCACCGAGAAGAACCAGTTCCAAACACGTCCGAAGGCATTCATATTGAATCAGAAGGAAGTTTGATGCCCTCAATAGCATGGTGTTTATATGTGGGAATATACCAGGAACTTTGAAACTTCTTAGGATTTTTATCTGTAGGGACGAAGAGTGGAGTCTTGTTAGAACTTCGAAGATGTATGAAACGAGAATATGTCCGTGTGCCTTCTGCTCTATTTGAAATGCTTTTGCTAAATTAACCATAAGAAATGCCAATATTCTTATTTATATCTGCACTATTATTGCTTTGGTTTTGTTACTACACTGGCACAACAAAATGACCAGAAGGAAGCAACTAAGGGTGACATGTCCTTAATGTTTCATCATTTCAAACTAAGATTGATATCTTTCTTCTCCGAATTTGATCTGGACTCAAAGTAGAGTCTAACAGCCAGTTTCAAGGTCCCAATCCACAGGAAGCAGCCTGAAAAAACTCTTTTGTGCAAGCACCCAGAGAGTCTAGAGAGCTAACAGAAGTAGAAGCCTCTATTTCAAAATCTCCTTTTTTTTCTGCATAGGAAAAGCAGCCTGAGACTTACATTTTGTAGGTCTGCTGAGCAGGATTGTGTGTCCAACGGATGCTTCGACCCGTACAAATCACAAGACTTTTCATCGGCTAGGACGAAGCTTGGAAAGATTATTCAAAGGGCGCAAGTGTTTCTCAGGACCTTAGCAGGAATAAGAAAATTCTATTCTCTCTTAATCTTTGAATACTCGGATGCTCTCTAGTGTGAAATGCAGCTTGATCGTCGTGATGTCTTCCCTCAATCTATTGCCATTGCTGCTCTAGGGGAGGGGTGTTTCTATGGTTCCCCTAAGGCACCGTGCCCTCACAATCTTTTGCCTTTGAATGAAATGCGAGAGATGCCTGGATGGTGGCGAGTTCTTGCTTTTGGATCCAGTGGTGAAAAAGTGCCCCTTGGGAAAGAATTATCGATTTGCTGACTCCAAAGTATCGAATCTTGCTCGATAATTTGGCTTGACTTTGTCGTCCAGATAATCCCGTAGTATCTAAAATAGTAATCATTAGTGAAGCCAAATACCTGCACAGACCAGACCAAAAGTCTGCTACAGTAAAAAAGATTCAAATCTCTTTGTAATATTCTGGTTCTGGAGCATCCATGAATATCACAGTAAATAGTATTAGAATTGTTATAGCTCTAACATAAATAAGAAGCTCGGCAGCCTCTACAAGATGGGATTTTGATGGAGTACACAAAAAAAAAAAACGAAAAGAGGATACAAAAGCAAGAAAGAACCACTCGAAAGGAGAAGGCTGAATATATACGGGACTGGCAAGCTGTGAAGCACCAAAGCGACGCCGCGTCGATATCGGACTCGTCCGACACGTAGTCCAGACGAGGAATGGGGAAGCGCAGATTTGGAACTCCGAGATCAGGAGGAGCAGGTGGGAGGGAGAGGGCGAGGTTGACGGAAACACTCGCCCCGCTCGTCCGCCCGCCCGCCCGTGCATGAACCTCATGGGGCACTCCACCATCCACGGCAATGCAGCAGTGTATGCCTCCCTCATGACATCGGAGACGGGGAAGGGGAGGAGGGAGGGAGCGAGAGAGAGGTGAGACGTGTGTACGAGATCTTTTCAAAAAAGTTAGAGGAGGGGACCAGAGAGAGAGAGAGTTCAGATTCAGGAAAGGGGTCCTCTGCCATTGTCGGATCCTTGAAATTTGGACCGTCTATGAACGTACCTGCACTACCCTCGGGAAAATATTCATTCCTTCACCATCATATATTAAATCGCCATTCCCCCAGGCCCCGTCTCGCGCGTTCTCTCTCTCTCTCTCTATATCTCAGAAAACCAAAAGCCATTAACTCTCCCTCTCTCCCTCTCTCCCATTCACTTCGAAAAGCATCCAAACGGTTAAATTTCCTTTTTATTTTATTATTTTTATTTTCTAGGCTGGCTATGATCAAATTATGAAATTACACATGATAGAAAAATTTCCTTTTTAATATAATCACTCTTTTCATAAATTCTTCATTTTTAAAAATAAAAATAAAAATAAAAATTTGTCATGTGTATATGAAAATATGTATTTAACATAAAAAAATCTCTATATGTTCTCAATGTTCAAGTAGACCATTGTCTCTCAAATTTTTACACCCTGCTGTACAGTAACAGCGTGACTCGATATGGTATGAAGCTAAATTGTAATCGCCAGATTTGCAGGGGAAAAATTAATCAGCAACTTGTCCAAAGTTATGGTGATTGTACGGCTTTTTGCAGTTGTAATACTAACATCCAGTTACACTGCAAACCTGAGCTCAATGCTAACAGTTCATCAGCTTCAGTCCTTGCCACAGGGCGAATTGGTCGGACTCCCTTTCAATAATCCAGCTGATCAGACAGTGGTGATCAATTTACCCTTCAAAAACCCCTCTTTTCACCCTATGAAGACGTTTGAAGATTATGCAAATGCTTTGAGAGATGGAAGCCGAAATGGTGGCGTCTCAGCAATTATTGACGAAATTCCTTATGTAGAGCTTTTTCTTTCCAAGTACCCTGCTCAATACACCATGGTTGAGCCCCTTCTACTACGGCACCAATGGATTTGGCTTTGTAAGTCTATTTCTTCTTTTCTTTTCTTTCTTTTTTGCACAGCTGAGAGAATGTATTGTGGTTGATCCAATCAACGATTCTTAGGCCATTTTATGCAGGCTTTCCCCAAGGGTTCACCTTTAGTCCTCGACATTTCTGCATCAATAGCGAAACTGAGAGAAAATGGAACACTCTACTCGATAAGCCAGAATTGGTTTCCAAATCATTCCTTATTCACAAATCAAGATTCTGCAACGAAAGTTGCTAGACTTGACTTATACAGCTTTCGCGGCCTCTTCCTTATAACAGGCATCACTTCGACTGTAGCTGTGGTGGTATCCCATAAATCTAGGAAGAAAGAATCAGTAACTGTGCAACAATCTGAGATTTCTGATCAACCTGGAGAAGAGAACTCACCAGTTGGTGAAATGCCATCAACAAGAACCGGTTCCAAACTCGCCAGAAGGCATTCCTATCGAATCAGAAGAAAGTGTGATATCCTCCCCTCAATCTCATGGTATGCTTCTAACATTTTATAGGTTTACCGAGCAATATTGTGTGTCCAACGGATCCTCTGACCCGTACGTACAAGACTTTCAATGGCTATGATGAAGCTAGGAAGATTATTTAAAAGGTGCAAAAATTGCTAAGGACCTTTTCAAGGACCAGAAACTTTCTATTCTCTCTTATCTTTGAATACTCGGATGCTTTCAACTGTGAAATACAGCTTGATTACCGTGATGTCTTCACTCAATATCTTGCCATTGCTGCTCTAGGGGTTTTTCTATGGTTCATGTCGGAATATATAAATATCAAACCACGCCTTCTTCTAATAGCTGAAGCTTTTAGAGTAGTTGGCAAGTGGTTCCACCAAATTTATCATGATATCAGAGCAGGAGGTCCTGAGTTCATATCTTTCCAGACCCCTATTTGCCTCCCTAATAAATATGTACACGCTTAGAACTAAGCAAAAAATCAGACTAAGCGTGAGGAGGAGTGTTAGAATACCTTTCCAAACCCCTATTTACCTCCCTTATAAATATGCCTGCGCTTAGTACTAAGCAAAAAATCAGACTAAGCGTGAGGGGGGTGTTAGAATATATAAATATCAAACCACGCATTCTTCTAATAGCTTAAGATTTTAGAGTAGTTGACAAGTGGTGGGAAGAGATTAAGAATCGGAGTTCCAATTAGAGTAGGATATAAAGAATCGATGGGAGTGGAAGTCAATTCGGTGACATATGCGACAACGATAATGTGGTTTTGCATAGATATGCTCAAGGCTGCAATCAATATGTTGCCCTATGAAGTAAGATTCGACTTCATCCAGTTTACAGATTCATACATATTGATGGCTGCAAGCTACCATGACAATCTGATACACCATGTTTACCATCAGGTGATCTTGAACAAACCTAGTAAAACCTTGAGGATTGTCTATTTTTCAAGTGTGTGCACCCGCAAAATGATATGCTCTACTTCCAAGCATGGATGAGACCAGACAAACAGCACATCCAACTACATAAACATGACTTTCATTCATTGAATAAAAGATACAGGTTAGTTGATAAATCTTGTAATCTGTCCATTCTTCCCTTTTCTTGATTCTTTTACATGTTATTATCGAAAATATTAAGCACCCGAGATGGAGGCAAGATAATTTTTATTTACATAATTGTGCATGCAAAAATTACTTCTTCGTGGAGCCTGTCAGAAAGTACCCAAAAACTTAAGCTGATAGGTGGAGGGAGATCACATTAATATAAAGAGCGTATAAGACGCGTTATTAGGCGATGAGGGATATGGGATAATAACATCAACACCCTCTCTCACGTGCGTTATTAGGCGATGTAGGATAATAACTTCAACATCCGCTCTCACGTGGGAAGCAAAATTACGAGCAACACGTGGAATTCGACTAACAGAGGGTGGACACACGCACATTTGCGAAAGGGATAACATTGGCTCTGATACCATGTTAGAAACTCAAAAGCTTAAGCTGATAGGTGGAGGAAGATCACATGAATATAAAGAGCAAATAAGACCCGTTATTAGGCGATGTGGGATAATAATTTCAACAAAGCCAAATTTCCTTCACGTGATAGCTCTTGGCTATCAAGGTTTTGATTCCCGGAACAACTCAACTACTCTATATATGTCGAGGGAAAAAGAATGTCAATAATGAAATTGATTTGGCTTTGTAAGGGGTCACCTTTGGTCCTTGACGTTTCTGCAGCAATAGCAAAAATGAGAGAAGATTCTTTACTCAGAAATCAGGATTCTGCAACAGAAGTTGCTAGACTCGACTTGTACAACTTCCGCGGTCTCTTCCTTATCTCAGGCATCACTTCATCTGTAGCTGCGATAGCATCCTATACATTTAAGAAGAAAGAATCAACGAACTTCGCAACAACGCGAGGCTGCTGATAAAAAGTTCTCGCCAGTTAGTGATATCACATCAAGAAGAACCAATTCTAAACACTTCATAAGATATTCCTATTGAATCAGAAGAAAGTGTCATGTTCTCAACTGATGTGTATACCCTCAATTTCATGGTGCTTCTATGTGGCAACGGACCAGGAACTTGTAAAGATTTTTCAGCTGTAGGGACGAAGAGTGAAGTCTTGTTAGTTGTCATGTCCCGACTCTCGAACCCGTGACATCCCTCACCAAATCGTCATCAGGTCATAAAAGATAGCGTCCCAAGCAACTGCTATCGACCTAAGAATGTACTGTGCATACGGAACGTGCAATCTTCCATACAGTAAAATCAACATTGGATAGATAATCAGAAAAGCCAGACAACCAAACACAACATAAAACTGATGAGAATAGATTATCTATAACCTTATAGAGCTAACAGTTGGTAAATACAACCCCATGCTTCGAGACAGCCCTCTAGGACCTACAAAAAGATACAGGAGTCAGGTAAGGTTAAGTCACATCTATTCCAAAACAGTACCCCCACAAAAGACGTCACTAGTTTCCTGACCACAAAAGAAACCTAACCCTCTACTGGGTAAAAAGGGCATCCGGATCGTCGTAACCAATCGGGGGAGCCAGGTCGTTAGGGTCATCACAGGAACTCTGACTAGAATGTATAGAGGGGGCTACGGACTGCTTAGGCTCGAACTCGGGCTGTATACTAGGTGCGGGATCCACCACTTCCCCGTCAGGCATATTAATGTCCATCGGATCCTAGGCGGGTACATTAGAGACCCCCTGAATAGGTGGGCCCTCAAATTCTCTAAGCAGACCAAAGAGATCTATCCCATCACGAAGATACCAGGCCTTGAAAAGATGCGCCACCAGTTGTAACATCCCTTCATATACCCATATCGTCGTGATGTGGCGTTCCCACATCTGGTCCGTACCTGGCACCGGATGGAAAGTGATATCATGTGATGAGTGGGTAGGTGTACTGAATCGCACCGACCGCTCCATTACTTCGGACCTGAAAGGTTATCCCACGATGGGATGAGAAATCAGTCTTAGTAAATCAAGCCTAAACTCGGTTAGGACATTGATTCGCCTAGGATATCCTAAGCACAACAGTCAACAAAAGGCATAAACACATATATCAATAAAATATAGTCACCAAATAAGTAACTAATCAAGGTATCACCACTCAAGCGTACACCAAACATCACACAAATACGTTATTTAATAATAACCCACGCGATTGGCGTGATAAAAACATCAATAGTGCGATCCCGTACTCATCTGGCAGGACCAAGCTACGTCCACTTTTACCTTCTCAGCGACGGCTACTACAAGCGGTGTATTCAGTGCACTCGGCACGGCACAACGAGTAGTCATTTCTTAAACAGGAGCTTCGGTTCATCATAAGCTGCGATCGACATTCGATAATCCCTTAAAATCATACGACTGGCACAGGGCATGGATTATCGTGCTTCTGACTAGTCGCGAGTTTCCATACAATAAGTACGGCATGAGTACCAATAGTACAATGCGAACTTGCCAAGTAACGTCATTGGTCCTTTAAATGGCCACACAATTCACATTCGGCAATCAAACCATTGTTTTTTTTGGTTAAGAACAATCAACCCATTGTTTTTTTTTTTGGTAAGGTACAATCAACCCATTGTTTATCTTTGATTAATGCCAAAATTCATACAGAAATGCAACAAACTTGGCCCAAGGCCAGCAAGACTCTCAGTCAAGTATTTCAACGAGGCGACCACACTAATAAGGCAAATAATGCACTCACGAGTAATTAACTCAATCAGGCAATTTCGAGCTCAATTTTTATTATATCTCTTGTTACTAAGTCAATTTATAAATTCAATCGCTCGCTCGTCTCTAACCTGTCGCTCTCTCGTAAATAAACACAATCAATCAATCAGCTGATAAATTACCACAAATAGCCACAGACAAAATAATCGACCAAACTAACCTAATTGATCGGCCATTTAACCTAATCATCGTTTCTATCTAAACTGGTCTCGATCGTGTACCTAATTTTTATAAATAACTAATTAACTAAATAACTAATTCTAAGCGCAATTAGTGCCCTAACCAAGGTTTAGGGTCAACTCATAAAGTGAGTTAGCTTGAGCGGCCTCGATGAACGGCGACGGTGAACTCGGCGATAGCGACAGCGGCGGCGAAATTAGGGTGTACGCGCGGCGATCCGAACCCAAATTTTGGCGACACTACGGGGAGGTCCGGCGAGTTCGCCGAAACAGGTGGCCGATGACGGAGCTCCGGCGGACGACGGACGGCAGCCTGAATAGTAGCAGGTCAGTGGCGAAACAGGGCAAACCGGACCGTTTTGGGGCGTTTCTCGGCGACGGGTCGGGACAAGGCCTACCGAGGCTTGGGAACTCACATAGGGATCAGTAAGGGTCGGTTGGGATCGATGGACAGCAGCGAAAGGCGATCGACGACGGCAAAATAGCCATGAACAGAAGCTCGCAAAACAGAGGTGACTCGGCACCGAAACAGGGGAGGCGATCGACGATGTTTTTCGAGCACCACGAGTGGCGGCCGGTGGCGATGAGCTTTGAGGGGATAGAGGGTTCTCTGTGGAGGTGATCGGCGGCGGCGGCGAGGGACGGTGGCAGTTGGTTTGGCCTGATCAAAGACCAAATTGAGTTGGCCTCAAAACAGGACTACCGTCGGTTCGGGGCGGTTTGCGGTTGCTCCGACGGGCGTTAGGTGGTGCAGCTGGGTCGGAGTGATCGGGAAGAGGGTGGTGGTCGGCGCTAGTGGCGGCCGGAGGAAACGTGGGTTCTCCTCGGGTTAGGGAGCCCGAAACAGAGCAAGAGCTCCCGCAGTTTCCTCGTGGCCTTCTGGTGGCAACGGCGGTTGGAGCTTGGGTCAAGCGATGACAGGGAGTGGCTGGGGGCGGTGGTAGTCGGCTAGAGTGGTGGTTGTCACACAAAATCCTAAGAGGAAGAGGAGGGTGGATCGGCTTGGAGGAGTAGTCGCCCAAGGCCAAACCAAAGAAGAAAAGAAGAAGAAGACATCGAAGAAGAAGAAGAATGCAGAAGAGAGAGAGAGGCTACGGCTGATGGGAGGTGGCATTGGGAAGAGAGAGAGAGGCTACGGCTGATGGGAGGTGGCATGGGGAAGAGAGAGATAGGGTGGTCCCACCATGACTTTTGTGGTAAATTTTATCTCACAAAACTTAATGACTTTTGTCTTATGTAAACAAATAATTGGGGGTTATTTTGGTCATTTGGCGCGTTGGGACTGGAACGAAATTTTGGTACACTGGCGAAGGAAAAATTTTGGTAATCTCGCCGGCCAAGCTCGATTGGAATTAGGCTCGAGCGCAAAAACGACAATCCCAATTCGCGGCGGATAAAATTCGAAACATAATCTAAAATAACCTAAACTTTAGAATTCTTCCAAATTTTCGTCTCTTTAGTCTTTACAGTCCAAAAGTTGATTATGATTAAATTTTCATATCTTTTTTATTGACTTTTAGCGCTTACAAAAGTTGAATTTTCAAGACGTCACAACTCTCCCCCACTTAAGAAATTCCGTCCTCAAAATTACAGCACAATCCTAACTATTTAAAAAGATAAGGATAGTTACACTTCATAACCTCCTCGTTCCCATGTAGCTCCTTCAATGCCATGGTGTTGCCAAATAACCTTGACTAATAGGATCGTCTTGGTTCGAATAACTTTCTCTTTCTTATCTATGATCCTGACTGATCACTCCACGTATGATGCTTGTTCATCCAGATCAATCTCCTCATAACTCAGTACATAAGCGGGGTCTGGCTCATACTTCCTCAACATCGACACGTGGAAGATGCTATGCACTTGAGCAAGTCTGGGTGGCAACGCATGTCGATAAGCCAAAATTCCAATTCGTTCCAAGATTTCAAACGGTCCAACATACCTCGGGCTCAGCTTTCCTTTCCTGCCAAAGCGGGATGTTCCTCTCATACGACACTTTCAAAAAACATGATCGCTTACTTGAAACTCCAAAGGTTTACGCCTTTTATCTGCATAACTTTTCTAGCGATTTTGAACTATTTTTAGTCTTTCTCTAATCACCTTAATTGCTTCCATCAACTGTTCCACTAACTCAGGGCCAGTTATCTTCCTTTCACCAACCTCATCTTAGCAGACTAGCATCCTGCAAGCTCTGCCATACAAGGCCTCGAAAGGCGCTATCTTAATACTCTGTTGATAACTGTTATTGTAGACAAACTCAACCAAATGTAATTGTTCCTTCCAGCTACCTTTGAAATCTAGAACACATGCTCTCAACATGTCCTCCAAAGTCTGAATCGTTCTTTCAAACTGGCTATCTATCTGCGGATGGTAAGCTGTACTAAATTGCAGCTTCCTCCCTAAAGCAGTTTGTAAACTCTTCCAAAATGTAGCAGTGAGCTTGGGATCCCGATCAGAAGTGATTGTCACTGGCACACCATGTAGCCTTACAATATGCCTCACATACAACTCTGCATATCTGTCTAAAGCGAAGTCCTTTCTTACTGGAATGAAGTGTGCTGGCTTCGTCAACCTATCTACCACAACCCAGATTGAATCTTGCCCTCTCTGACTCCTTGGCAAACCCATCACGAAGTCCATCGTGATATGCTCCCTTTTTTACGTTGGAATTTTCAAAGGCTGCAGCAGTCTTCCAGGTTTGCAGTGCTGCGCCTTGACCTACTGACAAGTTAAACACTTAGCCACATATTTAGCTATATCTATTTTCATGCCGTTCCACCAGTAGTGCTGTTTCAAATTCTAATACATTTTCGTACTCCCAAGGTGGATGTTGTAACTACTACGATGTGCCTTTGATAAAATCTCCTCCTTTAAACTTTCATCAGCAAGCACAACCAAACGTCCTCTAAACTTCAGTATCACATCCTCAACTATTTGAAATTCACTCTCCACGGCGATGCACTAGGGCGCAGGGTCTTCTTGAAGGATCTTCTGAATAAAGGGGTCTGTAGACTGCAGGGTCTTAATCTTAACTTGCACTTCCGGCTCAATTCTCAAAGTAGCCACGAGACTCGACAGGTAGCTTATCTCCAACTTAAAGTTTGAGTCTCTCAATTGCTCAAGTAAATGCCACTCATGTACCTGTAATTGAGCAATCACTGATTTTCTACTCAGGGCATCAGCAACCTTATTCGCTTTACCCGAATGATACAGGATCTCGCAGTCATAATCTTTAAGTAACTCCATCCATCGGTGCTGCCTCATGTTCAACTCCTTCTGAGAGAACAGATACTTCAGACTCTGATGAATGGTATATACCTGAAAACTTTCCCCAATCAAATAGTGTCTCCAGATCTTCAAAGAAAACACGACCTCAGCTAACTCCAGGTCATGTGTAGGATAATTCAACTCATGTGGTCTCAACTGACGAGATGCATACGCTACTACCATGCCATATTGCATTAAAACATAACCTAGTCCTCTAAGCGAAGCATCGCTATAAATTTCATAATCACCAGGACCAGTCGGAATTGTCAGAATAGGAGCCGTAGTTAGCCTATGCTTAAGTTCTTGGAGACAACGCTCGCACTTATCTGTCCATTCAAACTTCATGTCTTTCTTCAATAATTTAGTCAAAGGCGAGGCTATAGCTGAGAATCTTCCACGAATCGCCTATAATAACCTGTCAAACCCAAGAAGCTTCTAATCTCTATAGCAGTCGTCGATCTTGACCAATCTATAACTGCCTCAATTTTAATTGGATCAGCCGCAATACCTTAACCATAAATCACATGGCCTAAGAATGCCACGGGAGCTAGCCAAAACTCGCACTTACTGAACTTGGCATATAACTGATGCACTCTCAAAGTTTCCAGAACTACTCTCAAGTGTTGCTCGTAATCTTCAAAATTCTTCGAGTGCACTAGAATGTCGTCTATAAAAACGATCACAAAGCGATCCAAGAACTCCTTGAACACTCTATTCGTCAAGTCCATAAAGGCAGCCGGAGCATTTGTCAAACCAAACGGCATCACAGTGAACTCATAATGTCCATAACGTGTCCTTAATGCCGATTTCAATATATCCTCTTTTCTGATTCTCAACTGATGGTATCCCGTTCGTAGATCAATCTTAGAAAATATCGATACTCCCTGCAGCTGATCAAACAAGTCGTCAATCCTTGATGGTGGGTACTTATTCTTGATCGTCGCCTGATTCAACTGCTTGTAGTCAATACACAATCTCAAAGACCCATTCTTTTTTTTGACGAACAAAACAGGCGCTCTCCAAGGCGATGCACTAGGGCGGGTGAACCCTTTATCTAGTAACTCCTGCATCTGAACTTTGAGTTCCTTCAACTCTGACAATGCCATTCTATACGACGCCTTAGAGATCGGCTCTGTCCTAGGAGCTAACTCTATCACAAACTCAATTTCTCTTTCTGGTGGGAACTAGGTAATTCCTGGGGGAAAACATCTGAAAATTCACATACAATCGCAATATTCTCCAACTTCAATTCTTTAGCAGACGTATCAACCACAGAAGCCAAATAACCTTGGCACCTATTCTCCAACAATCGAGTTACCTCTAACGACGATATCATCACAGTCGAGGTTTCTCCTCGATTACCCAAAAATTCAAAGCTAATACCATCCATCGGATTAAACCGAATCACCTTGTTGAGCAGTGCATTGTGGCCCTTTGCTTCGTTAACCAATCCATTCCCACAATTAAGTCAAAATCGTACATCTCCAGCACAATCAGGTTTATTTTACTCTCATGGCCATCCACAACAAGTCTACAATCAAGATAACTCACTATAGCCACTACTTTATCTTTTAATGGCGTAGACACTTTAAACACAATATCTAAAGGCATCAAGTTCAATTCAGATAATTCAACGAACTGATCTACAACAAACAAATGTGTGGCACCCGGATCAAACAAGACATATACTACTTGGTCATGCAAGAGAACCGTACCTGTAACGGTTGACGAATCCTTCGCCGCTTCCCGAGTGACAGCAAAAACCTTTCCTTGTGCCGGCGGATGATTCTGGAAGTTTGGCTGCATAGCTCCTCTAGGCGATCCTCCCTGCTATGGAGGCCCCTGCCTGCCCCTCCCCTGCGAACAGTCCTTCACCTGATGGCTCAGCTGGCCACAACCAAAACAGGCACCTCCTCGATACGGGCACGGGCCAGGTCCATGCCTCTATCGGTACAAACTGCAAATCTCACTTTGACGAAACGCTGGCTTACTAATCACCCTCGACGATTGGGTAGAATGTGACTCCGGTTGCTAAACATTGGTTTCCTCCCTTGCCTTCTGTCAAATTTGTTCGGGGACGTGAATCATGATTCAGATGCGGTAGTCCTTTCAACCAAGTCCTGCTCCACTATCAGCGCTCTCGCATAGATATTATCATAGTCTTGGAGATCAAGCGGTGCCATCACACTTTTAATCTCGGGCTTTAGCCCGTCCTTGAACCTTCTAGCCCTGTCCTCCGCATCCTCAATCATTCTCGGAGCATACTTGGATAGTTTAGAAATCTTTGCCTTATACTGGTCGATTGTCATCTGATTCTGACAGAGGCGAAAGAACTCAGCCATCTTTTGCTCTCTAGCTATCTTCGAGAAGTATTTATTATTAAAAACCTCCACAAAAGTATTCCATACCGGAACTGTACTTCAGGAAAAGTTCTACCCTTGAAAGCTCTCTACCAAGTACTAGCGTTCCCTTTAAGTTGATAGACTGCCAGAGTAATCTTGTCCCTATCAGAACATCTCAGTAAGTCAAATGCTTTTTCCATCCCTTCGACCCATCGAGTAGCAGTTTCCACTTCTAGTGAACAGAAGTGGCTTCAACTTCAGGAACTGTTCCACCAGCTTTTGAGCCTTACGCTCCTCGCTGCTAGATGTAGGTGGTGGATTTACTGGCGAAACTGCAGGTGGAATCATAGATGAAGTCCCAGCAGCAGCAACAGTAGCTGCAGCTTGATTCCTTACTTACTGCCCCATCAAATCTCCAATAGTCCCTAAAGCTTGCATAACTTCAGTCGTGGTCGGCTCCCTTCTAGTAGGTATAGTAGATTCAACAATAGAGGCTGCAGTAGGGGGTGTAATTAGGGACACCACGGGCGATGCTCTTTCAACATCAACTAATTCTTCTACTAGCCTCACAAGCCTCTTTCGAGGTGCTCAAAGTGTTCTTTTATCGTGTCCGCTCATTTTACAGAAAAGATACGGAGTCCTGCTTACCCCATAGCAAAATGCGGTCAGAAGACAACCCCAAAATCTTACCCCAAAATTAAAAATCACAGGCATAGTAATAAAAATCTTACTAACTATCTCATTTCTCAACGCTCCTTATTACTCCAGGCCAATGACCAGATGGATCAAACTGACCTTGCTCTAATACCTCCTTGGGCGGGGATGTCACGTCTCGACTCTCGAACTCGAGACATCCATTATCAAATCGCCATCAGGTCATAAAAGATAGCATCCTAGGCAACCGCTATCAACCTAAGAATGTACTGCGCATGCGGAATGTGTAATCTTCCATACAGTAAAATCAACATGGGATAAATAAGCAGAAAAATCAGACAACCAAACACAACATAAAATTGATGAGAATAGATGATCTATAACCTTACAGAGCCAACAGTTGGTAAATACAACCCCATGCTTCGGGTCGGCCCTCTAGGACTCACAAAAAGATATAGGAGTCAGGTAAGGTTAACTTACATCTATTTCAAAACAGTACCCCCACAAAAGACATCGCTAGTTCCCTGATTATAAAAAAAACCTAACCCTCTACTGGGTAAAAGCGGCATCCGGATCGTCGTAACCAATCGAGGGAACCGGGTCATTAAGGTCATCATAAGAACTCTGACTATAATGTACAGAGAGGGCTACGGAATATTCAGGCTCGATCTCGGGCTGCATACCAGGTGCGGGATCCATCACTTCCCCATCAGGCGTATCAATATCCATCGGATCATAGACGGGGACATTAGGGACCTCCTGAGTAGGTGGCCCCTCAAATCCTCTGTGCGGACCAAAGAGATCTGCCCCATTACGAAGATACCAGGCCTTGAAAAGATGCGTCACCAGTTGTGGCATCCCTTCATCGACCCATATCGTCGTGATGTGGCGTTCCCACATTTGATCCGTACCCGGTACCGGGTGGAGAGTGATATCGTGTGATGAGTGGGTAGGCATACCGAATCGCACCGGCCTCTCCATTACTTCGGACCTGAAAGGTTATCTCACGATGGGGTGAGAAATCAATCTCAGTGAATCAATCCTAAGCTCGGTTATGACACTAATTCGCCCAAGATATCCTAAGAACAACAGTCAACATAAGGCATAAAGACATATATCAATAAAATATAGTCACCAAATAAGCAACCAATCAAGGTATCACCACTCAAGCATACACCAAATATCACATAAATCCATTATTTAACAATGACCCACGTGACTGGCATGATAAAAACATCAATAGTGCGATCCCGCACTCATCTGGCAAGATAAGGCTACGCCCATTTTTACCTTCTAAGTGATGGCTACTATAAGCGGTGTATCCAGTGCACCCGACATAGCACGGCGAGTAGGCATTTCTTAAATAGGAGCTTCAGTCCGTCACAAGCTACAATCGGCATTCAATAATCCCTTAAAACTGTATGACTAGCATGGGGCATGGATTATCGTGCTTCTGATAAGTCGCGAGTTTCCATACAATAAGTATGGCATGAGTACCAATAGTATAATGCAAACTTGCCAGGTAACGTCATTGATCCTTTAAATGACCACACAATTCACATTCGGCAATCAACCCATTGTTTATCTTTGATTAATGCCAAAATTTATACAGAAATGCAACAAACTTGGCCCAAGACCAACAAGACTCTCAATCAGACATTTCAGCGAGGCGACCACACCAATAAGGCAAATAATGCACTCACGAGCAATTAACTCAATCAAGCAATTTCGAGCTCAATTCGTACTATATCTCTTATTACTTAGTCAATTTATAAATTCAATCGCTCGATCGTCTCTAACCTATCGCTCGCTCGCAAATAAACACAATCAATCCATCAGCTGATAAATTAGCACAAATAGCCATAGACAAAATAATCGACCA
Organism: Rhodomyrtus tomentosa; assembly: GCA_028455895.1. NCBI lineage: Eukaryota > Viridiplantae > Streptophyta > Magnoliopsida > Myrtales > Myrtaceae > Rhodomyrtus > Rhodomyrtus tomentosa. Next base: position 44,653,461 of record JAPCWY010000004.1, read on the forward strand.
AACTAACCTAATTGATCGGCCATTTAACCTAATTATCGTTTCTATCTAAACCGGTCCCGATCGTGTACTTAATTTTTATTAATAACTAATTAACTAATTAACTAATCCTAAGCGCAATTAGCGCCCTAACCAAGGTTTAGGGTCAACTCACTAAGTGAGTTAGCTTGAGAGGCCTCGACGAACAGCGGCGGCGGCGGCGACTACGACTGCGACGACGGCGGAGACGGCAGCGGCGATGAAATTAGGGTTTATCGCTCGGCGATCCGAACCCAAACTTTGGCGACACTACGAGGAGGTCCGACGAGATCGCCGGAACAGGTGGCCTGCGACGGAGCTTCGACAGACGGCGGCCATTAGCTTGAACAGTAGTGGGTCAGTGGCGAAACAGGGCAAATCGGATCTTTTTGGGGTGTTTCTCAGCGACATGGGCCGGGACAAGGCTGACCGAGGCCTAGTAACTCACCTAGGGGTCGGTTGGGACCGATGAACGGCGGTGAAAGACGGCTGACGGCTGCGAAACAGCCGCAAATAGAAGCTTACAGAATAGGGGTGTCTCAGCGCCAAAATAAGGAAGGAGGTTGGTGGTGTTTTTCGGGCGCCACGCGCGATGGCCGGTGGCGATAGGCTCCGAGGGGGTAGAGGGAACTCTGTGGAGGTGATCGGCGGCGGCTGAGGACGGTGGTGGCCGGTTTGGCCAGATCGAAGACCAACCGAGTCGACCTCAAAACAGGGCTACCGTCGGTTCTGGGCGATTTGTGGCGGCTCCGGTGGTTGCCGGGCGGTGCGGCTGGGTCGAGGTGGTCGGGAAGAGGGTGGTGGTTGGAGCCGGTGGAGGCCGGAGTTGCCAGAGGAAGCGTGGGTTCTCCTCGGGTCAGGGAGCTCGAAACAGAGTAGGGGCTCCGACGACTTCCTCGTGGCCGTTCGGTGGCAACGGCGGTCGGAGCTTGGGTTAAGCGACGACAGGGAGTGGCTGGTGGCGGTGGTGGTCGACTGGAGTGGTGGTTGTCGCACAAAATCCCAAGAGGAAGAGGAGGGTGGATCGGCTTGGAGGAGTAGTCGTCCAAGCCAAACCGAAGAAGAAAAGAAGAAGAAGACGTCGAAGAAGAAGAAGAAGGCAAAAGAGAGAGAGAGGCTACGGGTGATGGGAGGTGGCATGGGGAAGAGAGAGATAGGGTGGTCCCACCATGACTTTTGTGGCAAATTTTGCCTCACAAAACTTAATGGCTTTTGTCTTATATAAACAAATAATTGGGGGTGTATTTTGGTCATTTGGCGCGCCGGGACTGGAACTAAATTTTGGTACACTGGCAAAGGAAAAATTTTGGTAATCTCGCCGGCCAAGCTTGATTGGGATTAGGCTCGAGTGCGAAAACGACAATCCCAATTCGCGGCGGATAAAATTCGAAACCTAATCTAAAATAACCTAAACTTTAGAATTCGTCTAAATTTTCGTCTCTTCAATCCTTACAGTCCAATATATATGTCGACTATGATTAAATTTTCATATACTTTTTATCGACTTCCGGCACTTATAAAAGTTGAATTTTCAGGACGTCACATTAGTACTCTGAAGATGTTTGAATTATATGTCCCTCCTGTACCTTTTGCTCTATTTAACCTGCATTGAAAAAATTCACCGTAAGAAATGCCAATATAGTTGGAAGATTAAGAAAAACTTATTGATTATGAAGAAAAATATCGATAAATTATCAAAAAAGTTGACAATTTACACAACCACAAAAAGAAAACATTCGCAAGTGAGTCAAAGAAATATTGGTGGTACGTCACTTAATTAGTAATTTGATATGAGTTGGTAAATTCAAAAGTTGGTAAGTTCTGCAAATAAAAATAAGTTATTAGAAAGGTTGGTAATTTTCAAACAACCTTAGAAAACGTTGGTAGAAAAAAAAAACTCAAAAAGAGTAGACAGCCAAAATCCAGTTAGTAATTTAGTCGTAGATAAATTGGTTTGTCACTTTAATTGATGTTGGTAATTCCAATAAGAAATGATAGACCTAACACATATGCAAGTCACGCAATTACAGAAGTTGGAAATTGACAAAAAGCGTCAGTGAACTCGAACAGAGTTTGGTAAACTACTTAACAAGTTCCCGGAGAAATTACTATTTGCTTGTCACATTTTTTTATCATATGTTTGACTAAAATATACATTTTGATTCTTTTTGTATCGAAAAAAATAAATAATTTGAAATACATTTTTCTAAAATAATTTCTTGTATTGAACATAATTTTATTTCATCTCTCCACCATAATATTTAGACAAATATTGTTGTTGACAACAAAAACATTTTTAGTTGGCTAATTATTTTATGCAATATAAGTGGTCATTTTTTGGGAAAATATTTTTTAAATCATTCATTTTTCTTTAAACAAACGAAGCCTTAAATGAGTTCAAAAGATAGACATAAAAAGTTTGCAATGAAACCTGAAGTGTTAGGAGTAATGCTAGACATATTATTAAGATTAGTATGCTAAATTAATTTTTTTCCATCGACATTATGCTGAATTGACATTGAAGAAATTGTCGCGACCTAAAAGAAATAGTAGGCTATTGAATTATCAGGTTAATAAAGGACTAGTCTAATACAGTCTCTTCCAAACCTCACCAATTCGCAACTTTGGCTCATTATGATTTGGAGACGTCATTAATCATTTCTGGTAGGTTAATTAAGAACCCTAAGTAAAAATAGCAAGAGAACAACTTTGCTTCTACAAATAAGAGATTAAGTGTTCGAGAATTTGGTTATATTAGTTAATTAAAATTATTGCCCTTTGGTTACCTTAAATTTCATGAAAATATCCTAAGTTTGGCAACTCAGATTGAATTAAGTCAAAGTTTAGAAAATGGAGTTTTTTTTTAAGTTTCTCTTTTTTAGATGAATGACAAGAGTTCTATCTAAATGATGGGATGCAAAACAAAACATGCAAATTTAAAGTCAAGTTACCCTATATCAAAAATTAACTAATCAATTAAAGCATGCAAGATAACATGACATTAATGCAAATATGATGTAAAAAGCAAGACAATCTATTCTAACTATGCATGACATGGATAATATGGATGGCATATGAGAGAACATGCAATCAATTAAATTAAACATGCAAGAACCGTGTGAGGTGCAAAAATTCATGCTTAATTTAAAGGACATGCAATTTTAATTAAATGACCCACACATTAAAATTAAGAAGCCTAAGATGAATGGATCTAAACATGTTTTCTATATGATGTGCGAATGACATGACATAATGATAAAGCGAATATGACATGGTGAAAAGTGAAATGTAAGGCGCAAACTGCGACATGACATGATATGGTACATAAACGTATAACATATGAATGATATGATGTGCAAAAATAAGATGCGAGCATGTGTATGCAGACATTAGATATGCAAAAGTGAGATGCAAACCTAAGATATGCAAATATGCTGACACCAAAAAATATAACACTTGAAAATATAATGACATGCAAACATAATATTTTTGAAAATAATAGTATGCAATAACATGATGATACTCGAAAATATTATATGCAAAATATGATGTACAAGACAACATGTGACATGCCAATATGAGAAATGCAAAACATGGCATATGCAAAGATATGTGTGAGATACGCAAGATATGCATGAGCAGATTTTTTTTTGTGACCTTTCGAAAATTGAAGATAAAAATGTTTGATTTGATTATCGACCCAATACCCAAAAAAATCTCCAACTTTAGCATTTGTGACAATAATATCCAAAAAAAAAAATTGTCTCATAAAAAACCTCAAACTTTTAATTTTGTCTCAATTCTATCAAAAACTTTCACTTTTGTCCCAATTTTACCGGCCTAGTACCAAAAAAATCCTCAATTTTTATTTTTTTTCCCAATTCTATCCAAAATTTTTAATTTTGTCCCAATTTTACAGGTCTAGTACCAAAAAAATCCCAATTTTTACTTTTGTCCTAATTTTACCAACCCTTAACTTTTACTTTTGTCCCAATTTTAACAGCATAGTACAAAAAAATCCTCAACTTTTACTTTTATCCTAATTTTACCGCCATTAGCCTTTTGTCTATAATCATCGTTAGTTAATCTTAGATGACATTATTGCGTCATTAATGAATTACGCATCAACAAAGCTGACATGAAAAAATTTCGAAATTCTCTTTTATTTTTGGCTACCCCTATATATTGCTGAGAGATATATAGTCATTAAAAACGGCACATTTCGTATTTTTTTCGGCACTCAACAGCCCAAAAAGCAGTTAGACATGGGGATATTCTAACGAACTTTTTTAAATCTCATCGTCTCTAAAACCTATTGTTTCTAAATTTTGAAAATTCATTGGTAAATTCGGCAATAAAATTTGAGTCATGTAGGATTAACTAACGGTAATTATGAACAAAAGGTTGATGGTGGTAGAATTTGGATAAAAGTAAAAGTTAAAGAGTTTTTTGGTATTAGTCTAGTAAAATTAGGACAAAAGTAAAAATTTTAAGTAGAATTGGGAAAAAATTAAAAGTTAAGGTTTTTTTGGTACTAGGTAGGTAAAATTAGAAAAAAAGTAAAAGTTTTGAGTAGAATTGGAACAAAAGTAAAAGTTGAACGCTTTTTATGAGACAAAAAAATGGATATAATTGACACAAATGCTAGAGTTAGAGGTTTTTTGCGTGTTAGGCTATTATGATTATCTTGACTTTATTCCAAATTATCCAATAAGATAACATTTTTAAGAAACCAAATTTTACTAAAGCTTTAATTAGATAAGGTTTTTGAGAAACTTATATTGCTAAATCTTTTAGGAATCTTGGATAATAAAATTAGAACGAAAACAATATCCGATAAATAGAGATCCAGCAAGATAACAACCAAGTCGTTGAATTTTCTCGAAAATTATGATACCAAAATTTAAAGTCAGCTTATGGAGATAGCAAGTCGGATCTAAATATCAGTACCTTTCCGTTTTTATTAAGCCGGAGGATCGTAGCCGAATGACAACAAATAGGATATGTCTAACTTAACATAAAAGTTGTCTATCAAGAAAAGAATTTTCCTAATTTTGATCTTGATCTTTTTATTCTGAAAAAATATGCCCAAAAATCTTTGCTTTTTCAATCAAAAGTTTACATCTTTCAATAGATATCAAATCAATCAAAATAAGCAAGATATCTAAACAATCAATCAATTAAAGATGTGCAACCCTTTCAAATTAAGTTTACCTAAATTGCCGATTTGCTTTTCAAAGCTTGAACCTTGACGGCTTTTTCGACCAAAAAAAAAAAACCTGGTCAGCTTCAACCGATCGCTGCGATGGTGGGTGAAATAGCATAACAAATTAATGCAAGTACTCAAGAGAAATGACCGATTGATCCCCAGAGAAATAATCTTTGGTATTGTAAGGGGTTTATTCAATCAAACTTTCCACTTGGCTATTCTCGACACCTCGCATGCGTATCAACCAAAAAAACCAGGGGCAACAATCAAGTTGAACCAGCAACAATTAAAGTGTAAAGCATGGCACTCAATCACATGACAAATAATTAAAGGAAAGATTGAAATTTTGTCCTTTTCCCTGCCTTCCCTCGTCGAAATGATATCCTGTCAGAGATGATGAACAAATTGGTGCGCAAGTTGTGTTCTTTGTAGTGGTGGAGGATGAAAACAAAGATAAAGACTCCCAGCAAAAGAGACACTTCGATTTTCGTGGGGGAGCTGTCACACAAGTTTCGGTGAAGCTCTCGGTATAGGCAAGCACGTTCGTGCTGACATGGATCGTCGTCAAGGTTCAGTACTGGATTAGCTACGGTGGACTCAACTACTCATCACGGGCGGCACAGGTGCAAAGTCATGGCTGGCTGGCTGGTGTCGCTCGGTGCGACTTCGAGTTGGCTCACCGGAGAAAGTCCAATATTAGGGTCTGACCAACTTGAAGCTTGCTAGACGTGAACTCACTAGGAAATATTCAGTGCTCGGTCGAGAGGGGACAACGAAGCCCCCATATAGTAACACTTCTGATCGACTTCTCAAGTTGATTTTTCTATCTCTACTTCAAATTAACTTCTGATCAAAGAAATTCATTTGGTAACGGTTGAAAATTTTTATTTTTAAAACATTATTAAAAAAAATATTTGACAGCCGGCGGCGGTCGGCGGGCGATGTCCAACCACAGGTAACAACGGAGGTCGGGTGATACTCATGTAATCAAATAAGTGATTCTGTAACTGAGAAGTAAAAATTTTGAACTTCTCAAAGTTGGTCAAATATCCAATCAGAAGTAGAAAATCCTACCATTAGTCAATTTTTTTATCAAACGCATTTATGCTTTCAAAGTGATTTTACCAAACGAATTTCCCTATCAGATTGACTTTTGATGGGTAAATTATACTTCTGGTGGGTTATCATGCAGCATCGAAGTTGTTATCTTCCCTTAACAACCACTGTGGAGATTGGTGCCCGTGGAGTGGTGGGGTGACAAGGCTTAATCTCGTGCAGTGAAGACGGGCTTGCGAAGAAGAACCTTTTTTTTTTTTTTTGGTAAGGAGAAGAACCTTTGTTTTTTTTTTTTTTTTGCAACAAAGTTGAACAAAAGGAAATCCTTCGCTGTTGGCTGAGTTGGTAAAATTCCTGGACCTTAGACAGTTAAACTAATGAGGTTTGAGATTCGAATCTCCCAGCCACGTCTTGAGGGACTTAACTAGTGGAATTGGGATTTATACCCCCATCATCTCGAGGAATAGTCCATTATACATGAGAAATTCGATTATAAAACAAAAACAAAAAACAAGAGGAAATCCTTCGGAACCTGCAAGAAGAATTTTTCTGTCTCCGCCTCTCTTTCTCTCACCTTTTTTCTGGACCCTCTCTCGGTATGCCGTACATCACGATGGTGTAGCACCCAACGTGAATCTATAGAGAAGTTCCCTCTTTTCTGGCGTGTGATTTTTTTGTGGCCTCCCTAAAACCCTAAACTTAATGGTACATTTATGGAATGAAAAGTTGCAAGTCAAGGGTCTTGAATTTCTTAATTTTTTGCAAAATAAATTCGGACTCAAAGTATAACTTGAATTAAGTCCCGAAGATTTAATTGCATAAAATTGATCCTTGAATGAGCTGAAAATTTCGACCTAGCCATATAGATGGGCTAAGCCGAATTTTTCATGTCCATTGTGGGCTTAATTAGCCTTTTTTTTTCAAATAATTGGCATTTTAAAATAAAGCTTTTTTCCTAAACTATAAGCTACAAAGTAGGCTTCAATTTTCAACACATGTGTCCATGAATTGCCAAAAAAATTGCCCGTCAGTTTAAGCCCAAATCGCCAAACAAATTAAGCTCATTCTCACACCACCGATCCAGATGGGTGCTAACGCAATGCGTGATCAAGGAATTTAAATATGCTATGCATGAAAAATAATTACTTATTTTGACGAGAATTAAAACCAGTTCTCATGTCTTACTATAAAATGCATGATTTAATCAAAATTTAGGTGTCCAAATTTCTCCAACTTTCCGATTTTCGCTTAAGACGTTGGAAGAATACTTGATAGAGACATAAGACCCAACTTTTCAATGTCACACCCCGTATCCAATGAGAATACGTGAAGACACAGGTGGCCCTTCCACACCAAAGATGCGGCATCACACAACCAACAACTTGTTATAAAAACACATATCTCTGACTATACTTGCACATATATATGATAACTCGGTAATTTGGTTACGACATCATAAGAGTTTCTATCAATATTAGGTACAGTTAGAGCTGTTAATATGGGTCATAGATTCATATTCGACCCATATTTTGTATAAAATGGGTCCTATATAAGTCATTAACTTCAAAAAAAATCTCTAAAAATGAGTCTAAAAGATTGAAGTAAAATTAAATGAGTCAATAATGGGTCACACACTAGACCCATTTTCGACCCAAAAGGACAGCTTCCTTCCACCAGTTGCAAATGGCCCCAGTTGCCGATCCCAATCACGATCGCAAGCCCGGCCCCGGTCCCGATCGTAGGCCCTAGTCCCCGTTACAAGCTCCTGTCCTGGTTGCCGGCCTCCGCCCCCATCGCCAGCCTCGATTGCTGGTGACCAGGGATGAGGCCGAGACTGAGGTCGACAAACGAGATCGGGGTTGAGACTAGGAACGCAGTTGGGATCAGAGCCGGGGACCTAGTTCGGGATCAGGCCGGGGTCCGGAGCCGAAGCTGGGGCGGGGACAATGGCTAGGACCGGGGCCGGGACTGGGACCGAGCCCAGCGATTGGGGCGGGGATATGAACCGAGATCGGGACCAAGGACCTGTTCCGGGATCAGGACTGTGGCTAGGCCGGGATTGAGTCTAAGGCCGGGTCCAGGACCGCGGCTAAGACCAGGGCCGGGTCCAGAATAGAGGCCATGATCGGGGCCCACGACCGGGGCTAGGGCCGACGACCGGGGCTAGGGCTGGAGCTGGGACCGAGACCGGGGGCTGAGGCCCAAATAGGGGCCGTGGCCTGGTCGAAATAGTAGCCAGCGACAGGTGTCAGGGTCTGGGCCCGGGCCGGGGCTAGGACTAGCGATGGGAGCCGGGGACCTAAGCTAGCGACCAGGGCCGAGGCTAGCTACTAGGGCTAGGGCCGGTGACCGAGATCGGCGACTAGGGCTAGGGACCGGCTACCGAGGCTGGGGCTTGGTCAGTGACTGAGATTGGGGGCCGGCAACAGCAACCAGAGCCAGGGTCAGAGCAAGGGCTAGCGACCAGAGACCGAGGTCGGCAATTGGGATCGAGGCTGGCAAATGGGGTCGGGGTCCGAGGTAGGGTCCAGGACTAGGATTGGCAATCGGGACCGGGGTCGACATGATATGAATTTTTATGTTACAATAAAACCAATTTGTAACTCATACTATATATAATTCATATTGCTTTCGACATATGAATTTATAAACTTGAAAAAGAGATAGCATCAATTTACCTAGAACCGACTACGATCAAATAACAAACATTACTCGAAACATCGAACTTTCAATCCTAACAAATAAGTGAGACACAACGTTAAAATCAAGTAAAAAAGTTAGTTCAATGACAAATAGATAAAACTAAACTTCAACATTAGGGGTGAACAAAAAAGACCGTCCGGATCGGACCGGGATCGATGGTCCGATTCCCGGTTCCTAAAATTGGAAGCGATGACCAGACGGTCCAGTTCTCGATTCTAGGCCTAGGACCGGACCGGACTGATCGGACCGTTTTTAGGAACATAAATGGTACCAAAGCAACATAAGAGACTTCAGCCGGTCAACAAAATCCATGAGGCACGTTGCCTTCTTGGAAACCATAGACTCACCCATCCATACATGACTGGTGCGGAAATACGTGAGCATGGCCATACCTATGACCGCCGACAAGCCGAGTCCTCGAAGAGATTTGTCAAGTCTTCCTCATTTGGCTTCAGATATTTTCCAAGAATACTTCCCGGAGACGAAATACTTACTTTCAGAAAACGATTATCTTCACCATTATCAAGAGCAGTTGTTTGAAATCTAAATGCCAATTCCTATAAAGGGTGTTTATTGGGTTTTCAAGAAGTACCGTGCGGTTATAATTAGGGATGAACAAAAAAGACCGTCCGAATCGGACCGGGATTGATAGTCCGATTTCCAATTCCTAAAATTGGAACCGATGAAGTCGAATCTTATTTCATAGGGCAACATATTGATTGCAGCCTTGAGCATATCTATGCAAAACCACATTATCGTTGTCGCATATGTCACCGGATTGACTTCCACTCCCATCTTTTATTTTTGTCTCAATTCTACCCAAAATTTTTACTTTTGTCCCAATTTACAGGCCTAGTACCAAAAAAACTTCAACTTTTAATTTTGTCCTAATTTTACCGACCCTTAACTTTTACTTTTGTCCCAATTTTAACGACATAGTACCCAAAAAACCCTAAACTTTTACTTTTATCCTAATTTTACCACCATTAGCCTTTTGTTTATAATCATCGTTAGTTAATCTTACGTAACATTATCGTGTCATTAATGAATTACACCTCGACAAAGCTGACAGGAAAAAATTTTGAAATTCTCTTTTATTTTTTGCTACCCCTAAATATTGCTAAAAGATATATAGTCGCTAAAAACGACGTATTTCGTATTTTTTGGGCTTTTTTCGGCACTCAACAGCCCAAAAAATAGTTAGACATGGAGATGTTCTGACGAACTTTTTAAAATCTCGTCGCCTCTGAAACCTATTGTTTCTAAATTTTAAAAATTCATTGGTAAATTCGGCAAGAAAATTTGAGTCAACTAACGATGATTATGAACAAAAGGTTGACGGTGGTAGAATTGGGATAAAAGTAAAATTTAAAGATTTTTTTGGTATTAGGCCGGCAAAATTAAGACAAAAGTAAAAATTTGGGTAGAATTGGGACAAAATTAAAAGATAAGGATTTTTTTGGTACTAGGTAGGTAAAATTAGGACAAAAATAAAAGTTTTGAGTAGAATTGGGACAAAAGTAAAAGTTGGGCACTTTTTATGATAAAAAAATAGATATAATTGACACAAATACTAGAGTTAGAGGTTTTTTGCGTATTAGGCTCTTATGATTTTCTTTATTTTATTCCAAATAATCCAATAAGATAAGATTTTTAAGAAACCAAATTTTCCTCTAGCTTTAATTAGATAAGGTTTTTGAGAAACTTATATTGCTAAATCTTTTAGGAATCTTGGATAATAAAATTAGAATGAAAACAATATCCGATAATAGAGATCCAACAAGATAACAACCAAGTCGTTGAATTTTCTTGAAAATTATGATACCGAGGACCTGTTCCGGGATCGGGACCATGGCCAAGTCGGGATCGAGTCCGAGGCCGGGTCCAGGACCGCGACCAAGACCAGGGCTGAGTCCAGGATAGAGGCCACGATCGGGGCCGGCGACCGGAGCTAAGGCCGGCGACCGGGGCTAGGGCCGAGGCTGGGGCCGAAATAGAGGCCGTGGCCTGGCTGAGATAGTGGCCGGCGACTGGTGCCAGGGTCTAGGCCCAGGCCTGGGCTAGGACCAGCGACAGGAGCTAGGGACCTGAGCCAACGATCGGGGCCAAGGCTGGCTACTGGGGCTAGGGCCGGTGACAGAGACCAGCGACTAGGGCTGGGGACCGGCTACTGAGGCTGGGGCTTGGCCAATGACAGCGACCAGAGCTAGGGCCAAGGCCAAGGCTGGCGACCAGAGACCGAGGCTGGCAAATGGGGCCAGGGTTCGAGGCAGGGTCCAAGACTAGGATTGGCAATCGGGACCGAGGCCGACATGATATGAATTTTTATGTTACAATAATACCAATTCGTAACTCATTCTATATATAATCCATATTGCTTTCGAAATATGAATTTATAAACTTGAAAAAGAGATAGCATCGTTTACCTAGAACCGCCTACGATCAAACAACGAACATTACTCGAAACGTCGAACTTTCAGTCCTAACAAATAAGTGAGACACAACATTAAAATCAAGTAAAAAAGTTACTTCAATGACAAATAGATAAAACTAAACTTCAACATTAGCAGAGCGACTATTATGCGTCAATAGATCGTACACCCAAAGCAATTATTTGAACCATTCGCAAAGCGAAAATCACGCGCGAAACCCTAAAATTCTTGCTACGACCCCAATCGTTGCTTCAAAAGAAGTCTCATTTAAACCCACATCTCTACAACGCCATAATCTGTCATTTCTATGAAAATCAAAAGCTCGACGGCTCTGAAATCGGACATCGCGAGTCAAATTTCACAAAACTTCGAATTCAAGCCCTAGCATAAAAAAAAATAAAAAATTATTTCGATTGGATGACCAATCGGTGCAAGCACTTACCAGCATTGCGAATCGAAGTTGAATTGGTTTGGCGAGGTCCCCCGCGCTTCACGTTCTCTTCGATTGAGAATCTCTTCTCCTTTGTCCCTTTTTTTTTTTTTAATGTTTGTATCTTTCCTTCTCATTTCGGTGATTCGCCTCTATTTTTTATTTTATTTTTTTGGGCCTCTATTATTTGAGGGGGGTCCAGTCCCTCAGTCCACCGCCAGTGGTTCTGTGAATATATATATATATATATATATGGTTGTGTTCTTTTGACTTTTCAACTCTTTTATGTGGGTCCCACCACTAGTTGATCAAATGGAAGGCCAAATGTTACATTTATATCAGCTTTAGCATCATCAAAACTAGCTCGAAATCTTAGCTCCAAGCTTTGTGATTTCACGCAGCTGAGGATGAAGATGGAGAGATTGGCACGCATCTTCATCTTGTCGGCGATCTTACAAGCCTTCCGTTCCGTTGAATGGTCGTCGGCAAAAAGCACTCGTCGTCATCGTCCCCTTCATGTTGGGGTGATTCTTGATATGGAGTCATCAGTTGGGGAGATGGCCCAACGGTGCATGACCATGGCCATCGCTGACTTGAATGCCTCGGCCTTGCACACTGACCATCAGCTGAAATTGATTCTTCATCCTAGGAACTCCATGGGACAGCCTCTTAAAGCTCTATCTTCAGGTGAGTTCTGGTCCATTCTCCGCCGCTGTCATTCTTTTCACGTTCCCGGGCTCAATCCACGCCAACAGAGCAAAAGGAAACTATACTGTGCATTTGTTCTCCCACTAAATAAAATCAACCGCAATGCTGAAAAATTATGAAGTTTTTTTTTTTTCCCTAATCGAAAATAAAGAGGTTCACAACCACATATTAGTATGTAAGAAGGTGACTAACGGTTTGAATGAGGTAGCAAATATTTCCATTTCTGAGGAGGTGCTTGGCTAACGAGAGAGGACTTGCCATCTACTACTTGTGATCAGAATTGATCTGTTTATTGCCCCTGGAGCCGCTGTGGAGCTTTTGGAATTTTATTTTACACTCGTTCTGCTACTAAATAAAACCAAACACAGTGCTGAAAATGTGATGAGGTTCACAATCACATATTAGTATGTAAGAAGGTGACTACTGACTAATGGTTTGAATGGAGGTACGGAAGATTTTCATTTTGTGAGTGCCTTGCCATCTAGTACTAGCAATTGTAATTGATCTGTCTATTGCCATTTGGAGCAGCTGTGGAGCTTTTGGAGAATGAACAAGTTGACGCACTGATAGGCCCACAAACATCTGAAGAAGCCGAGCTTCTCGCGGAATTGGGAGATAGAGTGCCTATCATCTCCTTTTCTGCCAGTAGCCCTTTCTTGTCCGGAGATAAAAATCCAAACTTTATCCGAATGACAACCAATGACAACACCCAGGTTGGTGCCATTGCTGCTCTAGTTCAAGAATTCGGGTGGAAAGAATTGGTCATAATACATGAGGACAATTCCTATGGAAACGGAATCATACCCGATCTTCTTCTCGCATTAGAAGAAGGGAATGCTCGTGTAGCGCGTCTAACTGCCATTCCACCACAAGCCGGGGACATATATGTCGAAGCCCAACTGTATAAATTGATGGCTCTGTCTGCCAATATATTCATTGTCCACATGTCTGCTTCCCTTGCGTCTCGGTTTTTCTTGAAGGTTAATGAGTTGGGAATGATGAGTACAGGCTATGGTTGGCTTGTGACTGATGGGATAGTAAATGAGCTGCCTGTGATGGATCGGTCGGTTTTAGACTCGATGCAAGGAGTCGTAGGAATTAGACCTCATATTCCACCCTCAACACGGCTTCGCAACTTCGCGTTGAAGTGGAGGAACAGCTTTTTCACATACCAGCATCGTCAAATTCCCGAAGTAAATGTGTATTGCTTATGGGCGTACGATTCTGTCTGGGTTTTAGCCACAGCAGCACATCATTTAAGTCCTACAACTTCTGTAGAGAAGAACGATTCTGCAAATACGCTTGCTCATCTGACTGCCATTCCAACGAGACCGACAGCATCCAATCTAGTCCGCAAAATTCTGCGTGGCAAGTTCACTGGTTTAAGTGGGGAAATTCAACTTAAGAATGGACAGCTGCAACAACCGGAAGCATTTGAAATAGTGAATATTTTTGGAAGAGTCAAGCGAATCGGATTTTGGACCCAATTTGATGGGATAACGATGGGGCTAAATAGGTCCATTGCTGCAATTCAGTCACCCTCTGTGAGAGAAATGGCCTCTATTCGATGGCCTGGAAAATCCTTGGCTATACCGAAAGTTCAACGGATTATGCCCAAGTCTGGGAAGAGATTGAGAATCGGAGTCCCAATTAAAATAGGATTCAAAGAACTGGTGGGAGTGGAATTCGATCCGGTGACAAATGCGACAATGGTAACAGGGTTTTGCATAGATGTGTTCAAGGCTGCAACTGATATGTTGCCCTACGAAGTAAAATTTGACTTCATCCCGTTTACAGATTCAAACATATTGATGGCTGCAAGCTATTATAACGATCTGATATACCACGTTTACCGGCAGGTGATCTTGAATAAACATAGTATACCTTGAGGATTGTCTGTTTTTCATGTGCGTGCTGCCGCAAAATGACATGCTCTGCTTCCATGTAGGAATAACCCCAGATAAATAGCACATCCAAGTACATAAACATTGAGATTTTATTAATTGAACAAAAGAGGTTAAAATTAATTGATAAAGCTTGTAGTCCATCCATTCTTGCCTTTTCATGATTCTTTTACATGTTCTAATGCGGAAACAATAATAGCCAGGCGAGATGCAGCAGTGATATCAGACCAGGAAAGATGAATTTCTGTTTATATAGATGCATGCAAAAAATTACAACTTAGGTGGAGCCAAAATTCTTTCACATGATAACTCTTGGACAGTAGTTGGCATATATTAAGCAAAGTCTGGATCATGGCTATCAAGGTGTTCATTCCTGAAATGAACTCCATTACTCATGTGTACATGTGTGTGTGTGTGTGTGTATATATAGAGAGAGAGAGAGAGAATGTTAACAAAGCAAATTGAGCTTTGTGCCGAAGTGTATTTGCAACAGTATGTGTTTGTGTGCTTATATACATTGTTTAATATATGTACTTACCATTTCTTTTGGATCCTGGAATATTTGCTAGCGATATGATGCAGCGGTGGGTGATATAACCATCACGGCAAATAGATCGTTGCTTGTGGACTTCACAATGCCTTTCACAGAAACTGGAGTAGGGATGATTGTGCCTATTAAGGCGTCCCGAAGCATAAACATGTGGATATTTCTCCAGCCTCTCACGGTGGATCTATGGTTAGTCATAGCCTCTTTCTTTGTCTTCACGGGATGGGTGGTGTGGATAATTGAGCATGACAACGATGAGTTCAAGGGACCATTAGCTCATCAAATTGGGACAGTGATGTGGTATTCATTCTCAACAATGGTTTTTGCACAAAGTACGAACTCTCTATATGTTCTCAATGTTCAAGTAGACCACCATCTCTCAGATTTTTACACCCTGCTGTACAGTAACCGTGCGACTTGATATGGTATGAAGCTAAATTGTAATCGCCTGATTTGCAGGGGAAAAATTAATCAGCAACTTGTCCAAAGTTGTGGTGATTGTATGGCTTTTTGTAGTTCTAATATTAACATCCAGTTACACTGCAAACCTGAGCTCAATGCTAACAGTTCATCAGCTGCAGTCCTTGCCAAAGGGCGAATTGGTCGGCCTCCCTTCCAATAGTCCAGCTGATCAGACAGTGGTGATCAATCTACCCTTCAAAAACCCCTCTTTTCACCCTTTGAAAACGGTTGAAGATTATGCAAATGCTCTGAGAGATGGAAGCAGAAATGGTGGCGTCTCAGCAATTATTGATGAAATTCCTTATGTAGAGCTTTTTCTTTCCAAGTACTCTGCTCAATACACCATGGTTGAGCCCTCCTACTACGGCACCAATGGATTTGGCTTTGTAAGTCTATTTCTTCTTTTCTTTTCTTTCTTTTTTACACAGCTGAGAGAATGTATTGTGGTTGATCCAATCAATGATTCTTAGGCCATTTTATGCAGGCTTTCCCCAAGGGTTCACCTTTAGTCCTTGACATTTCTGCATCAATAGCGAAACTGAGAGAAAATGGAACACTCTACTCGATAAGCAAGAATTGGTTTCAAAATCATTCCTTATTTGCAAATCGAGATTCTGCAACAAAAGCTTCTAGACTTGACTTATACAGCTTTCGCGGTCTCTTCCTTATCACAGGCATCACTTCGACTCTAGCTGTGATAGTATCCTGTAAATCTAGGAAGAAAGAGTCAATAACTGAGCAACAACATGAAGAGTCAATAACTGAGGAACAACCTGAGGTTGCTGATCAACCTGGAGAAGAGAAATTCTCATCAGTTGGTGACATGCCATCAACAAGAACCAGTTCAGACTCGTCAGAAGGCATTCAAATTGGATAAGAAGAAAGTGTGATGTCTTGAACTGATATACACCCCTCAATATCATGTTATTCTCATATGCGGAAACATACCAGGAACTTTGACACTTCTTAGGATTTTTAGCTGTAGGGATGAAGAGTGGAGTCTTGTTAGAACTTTGAAGATGTTTGAAATGAGAATATGTCCCTATAACTTCTGCTCTATTTGAAATAATTCTGCCAAATTAACCATAAGAAATGCCGGTGTTCTTGTTTATGTCTGTACTTTTATTGCTTTTGTTACTACACCGGCAAAAATAAAATGACGAGAAAGAAGCAACTAGGGGCGACATATCGTTGATGTATCATCATTTCAAACTAAGATTGATTTCTTTCTTCTTCTAATTTGATCTGGACTCAAATTAGAGTCTAATAGCCAGTTTTGAGGTCCAAATCCACAGGAAGCAGCCTGAAAAACCAGAGCAGTATTTCCTCTTTTGTGCAAGCACCAGAGAGTCAAGACAGCTAACAGAAGTAGAAACCTCTATTTGGAAATCTCCTTTTTTTGTTTAGGAAAAAGTAGCCTGAGCATAACATTTTGTAGGTCTGCTGAGCAGGATTGTGTGTCCAATGGATCCTTTGACCCATACGTACAAGACTTTCAATGGCTAAGATGAAGCTTGGAAGTTTATTTAAAGGGTGCAAGTGTTGCTGAGGACCTTAGTAGGAATCGTAAACTTTCTGTTCTCTCTTAACTTTGAATACTCGGATGCTCTCAACTGTGAAATACAGCTTGATCAATCTATTGCCATTGCTGATCTAGGGGAGGGGTGTTTCTATGGTTCCCATAAGGCACCCTGCCCTCACAATCTTTTGCCTTTGAACTGAAATGTGACAGATATCTGGATAGTTGAAAGTTTTTGCTTTTTGATCCAGTGGTGAAAAAGTGCCTCTTGGGAAAGAATTTTCGAATCGTTGACTACTGAGTATCAAATCTTGCTCGAAAATTTGGTTTGACTTTGTCATCCAGAAAATCTCATAGGATCTAAAATAGCACTCATTGGTGAAGCCAAATGCTTGCATAGACAAACGAAGTAGTCCCATCTCCAACGGTCCAAAGATTCTAGTCTTTGTAGTATTCTGGAGCATTCATGAATATCGCAGCATATAGTATAAGAATTTTTATAGTTCTCACATAAATAAGGAGCTAGGCAGCTGCTACAAGATGGGAGTTTGATAGAGTTAAAAATAAGGATACAAAAACAAGAACCACTCAAAAAGGAAAGGACTGAATATATAGGACTGGCAAGTAATACCACTCCTAGACTTCCTAATATAAGACCTGATTTCAGAAAAACTACAAGAAAATCATGTATTGGGCCGGACAAATTCATTAAGACAGTGACTGATGTGGAAACACATGCTATCAACGTCCCTCTAATTGTACAGAAGTTGAGAAGAAATTTGTCCAATTCTTTCCCATTTGGCTTCAGAAATTTCGAAGAATACTTCCTGGAGAATTAACACTTGACTTTCAAAAGATGCGCACTAGCACTGCCACTATGGAAAATGACTTGCTGGAGATATTAGCTCCAAACTTTGAGGAAATCTGCAGTTGACAATATAGATGGAGATATTGGTGCGCATCTTTGTTTTGTTGGCTATGTTTCATGCGGCCTTCAATTCCATCAGTTGGTCGATGGGGCAAAACAGCCATCTTTGTCGTCGTCATATTCATGTTGGAGTGATTCTTGATATGGAGATGTCAGCTGGGAAGACAGCCCGACAATGCATGACCATGGCCATCTCTGACTTGAATGCCTCGGCCTCGCACTTTAACCATTTGATTCTGCATCCTAGAAACTCCATGGAACAGCCTCTCAAAGCTCTATCTTCAGGTGAGTTCCCGTTGATTTTTCGCCTGTCATTGTTTGCATGCACCTGCACTCAAGCCACACGATGCCGAGAAAAATGAAATTTTATTGTACTCATTCTGCCACTAATAAAACCAATCACAGTGCTGAAATATGATGAGGTTCACAATTACATATTATTATGTAATAAGGTGACTATTGACTAATGGTTTGTATGAGGTGCGGAAGATTTTCATTTTGTGAGTGCTGTCATGCCATCTAGTACTAGTAATTGTAGTTGATCTGTCTATTGCCATTGGAGCAGCCGTGGAGCTTTGGGAGAATGAACAATTTGACGGTCTGATAGACCACAAACATCCGAAGTGTTGTCAAAACTTTCTCTGAGTATTTTGATTCTGGCGAAACTATCCTTGTTAAGGTGGAATCTGTATAATGCTTATATTATTTTTAATTGCAGAATGAACAAGTAAACAAAACTTTATATGGATCCTTTTTCTGGCATCAAGAATCAAAAAGGAGAAGTCATATATTTGCTTCTAGAGACATTCAGATGAAGTTGCTTCTAAAGATGTTTAGATGGAGTTGCCTCTAAATGATCAGATGGAGCATATTGAATCTGAAGGCTTAATGTCTAAAGGATTATATGACGTGCTAGAAGTACTTTATTAAAACTCAGTATCACAATTCAAGATTATCTATTCATATTCAAAAAGTCTTTATTTATGAAGTCTGCTTCTGAATACTGCTCAGATTCTACGTACTCTAACAGACAGATTCTGAAGACCCACGAATGGTAGGTTTCCGATTAAGTTAATTTCTTTTATGGAAGTTTGTGATAGTTGATTGACAAGATATTCCTTCAATCAGATTGGGAAAAATCTACAATTGGATATTGCCTTCCAAGAATAAGAATTGTGGCTTATTTGAATCTACTCTACTTTTAGAAACCTAAGATTTAGTTGTATGGGCAACTGAATCTGAAGAGTTCGGATTCTACTCTAACTGCTACCATATCTTCTCAGATACAGTTTCGTTCAATCATGATTGACGATGTCCAATCAAAGATTGAAGAGTAGTCCTTTGAAGGATTGTCCAACGGCTAGTTTGGAAACAAAAGAGTAAAAAAGAAGAACCATGGTGATGTGCAGAGGGAGTCAAGAACATTGAAATTCCAAAATGCCTGAGTTGTTCAGATTCACATACTTATTCTGAGAGTTCTCAATTTCTTTTCATCGTGAGGACTTGAAAGCGATTGAGTGTTTTCATCTCTTGTAATCTCCATTGAATCATTCTAATGGAATCCAGCCAATCAGTTGTCATCGTGAGAGAGTGGACGTAGGCTAACAAGTCGAATCACTATAAACTCAGCACACATCATTCTCTACTCTAAACTCTTATTTATGTGTTTAGATTTCTTGCATGTTATTATACTACTTTTTATTCTAATCGTGCATTGAAATTGTCTTAATTCCGCAATAAATTTCAATTAGATTCAGAATCACCTATTCACCCCTTTAGGTGGTATTGCTAGATTCAACAATTGGTATTAGAGTAGCTTACTCTTGTTTATGAAGTATTTTCGACTTCTGAGTTAACCATCTATTATGTCTAACAACAATTTCTCAGGAACAAGCGATTCTCATTTTGCCAACAAACCACCATTTTTTTTATTGAAAGGATTATAACATGTGGAGCAACAAAATGAAGTGGTTCTTCAATGCTTACGATAATTTAATGTGGGATGTCGTCGCAAATGGTGTCGTGCCTGCTACTACTACAACTACATCTACTAGAAATGAGACAAACTCGTGCACCAACGATGTCTGATACAGAAAGAGCTAAAAAAACGAGGCTCGAACTGCAAAACTGTTAATGCATTATTTTGTGCTTTGTCAACTCCTCTATATAATTGTTTTTCAGAAGAAGAATTAGCAAAAGCTATATAGAATAGACTTCATGTTACATTTCAAGGAACATATAGAGTGAAAGAAACATATCTTAATATCCTCCTAAGTGAGTGTGAAGCCTTCTAGATGAAGCCGGATGGATCGATTGTAGATATGATCTATAAATTTCAAATTCTGGTAAGTGGTCTTGCGAGACAAGGTGCTCCAATTGCAGAACCAATGCAAGTCAGAAAAATACTTAAATGTCTCACAGATGATTGGAATTATATCAAACCTTCTATCCAAGAATCTCAAACAATGAGACCACTTTCTGTAGAGGAGCTTATTGGGACATTACAATTTTATGAGACAGAACATGCCAACAAGAAAGAAGATCCGAAAGGTAAGAAGTCAATAGCTTTAAAATCTAAAATTGTTCTTAATTTGTCTTATTCATATGAAGATGATGAAGAGCTAGCACTTATGGTGAAGAAATTTAGAGAGATGGCTCGAAAAGGCAAACATTTCAAGGGAAAGAAATAATTCAAGAAAAATGATTGGAAGTTTTCGAACAATGATATACAATAAAGCAAAGATGTGATATGCTTTCATTGCAAGAAGGTAGAGCATATCAAGTCAAACTGTCACATACTGAAAAGGGACAACATCAAGTAAAATAAGTACGAAAAGGCTTTCAAGGTAGAGACATTAAGCAATTCTGATGATAGTGAATATGATTATGCAAACATCTGCTTAATGGCTGATTTAGATTCAGAATCAAAATCTAGTTCAGATTCAGAAATTGATATATGTTTATCTAAACTTCCTAATGAAGTTACTGAATATATTGATGAACTTTGCAAAAACTACAAAGAAACTCTTAAAAAGGTTTCTATTTTGAAAAAGAAAATTTTTTCTTTAAGGCAACAAGATATTTCTCAAAAGGATAAGATTGATTTCTTACAACGAGAACTTCATCAAATGAAAGAAAACCATGATTTTATTTCTAAAGAAAATGATCTGCTAAGAGTAGAGACTGAAAACATTTCAAAAACACAGAGTTCAGAAACCTTAGACAACATCATTTCGAAACAAATTCCTTTCAATGACAAATTTGATTTAGGTTTCAAAAATGAAAATAACCTCAAAAGTTATTTTCCTTTAACAAAAAAAAGAAATTTTCAAAAACCTTCTACATCTGCATATAGACATCATTTTCAGAAGCAATTCACAAGATCTTACATACGTCAACCTTGTGTAAAATATGGTGATTCTAGTCACATCAAAGATTATTGTAAGAAAATCGGGAGACCTATTAACAGAAGGTAATCAGATTCTACTAACTTAGAAAGACCCAAGAAAGCATGGGTACCAAAGAAACAGTGAGTTGTTTTTCATTTGCAAGTTCGAAAGAGAAAGAATAACAAATGGTTTATAGACAGTGGATGCTCAAGCCACATGATCAATGATCCAAAAATGTTTATTCACTTATCAAATTACAATGGTAGAATTGTGTCTTTTGGAGGAAATAATAAAGAAAAAGTTATTGGAAGAAAAACTGTGAAGATTAGAAATTTGAAAGCTAATGATGTCTCATTAGTCAAAGGACTAAATTACAATCTTATCTCTTTGAGTCAACTTTGTGAGTCAGGTGTTGACACCTGATTTTCGATCACTCTTTTCTATTTTTTTTTTGTGACCGAGGTATTCGGGCCAGCTTGCGCACACCTCGACTATTCCTCAGGAGTATTAACATGACAACCACCAGCCGCGACCTCTACTTAAGTCACGGAGCAAGAGCGCGAGTTGGGAGATTTGAACTAGGGACCTGACAAGAGATAGTTCATCTCTTAACCAACTCGGCCATGCGTGGATGGGTATCAGTCTTTTTTAGTTCATCTTTAGAAAATTCATAAAAAAAAATCATAAAAAGTTGAAAAATTGAAAAACCAACTTTGGAATGCTATGGAGATACTCATTTCAAGTTGGTGGAAACCACAGGGAGAACTTGACCTAATTGATTTAGGATCAGGATTCTACTTGCTTAGCATGGAAAACGTTGGGGCAACAGAGCTCGCTTTAACAATGGGGCCATGGGCGATTGATGGTCATTACCTCAAAGTTCAAAGATGGAAACCGGGATTAACCCATCGAAAGCCCAAATCACCACCACTCCACCTTAAGTCAAAGGGCATTGGCCAAGCCTAAGGAACTATTTTTTACCAAAAAATAATTTTTCATATTTTTCACATTTTTTGGTATATTCAAAAAATAAGAAAATACATGAAAAATCAAGAAAAATAGCATTCTAGATCACAAAAATAGGAAAAAAATACTAAATACTTTTCTTTTAATTCGTTTGTCTTCTTGACCACATAAAAAGTCAGAATTCAAGTTCAATTTTGTTTGTTATTTTGTTACGCATATAGTTAAATTTGGTAAAAAAAAAATGTCATTTGAGTCCTTCAATTTATAATTTTTGTATTTTAAGAGTCCTATCATTCAATCTGATTGTCCTTCATTGTAATTTAGTCCAATTGGTTGCTTAAATTGTCCAATTGCCTAAATTGAGCAAAATTGCACATTTTATTGCAATTTAGTCCTTGAAATTGGTAGAATTGAAATTACGTTTAATTCAAGGACCTCCATCACAAATTGAAACCACTACCCAATATTTTTCACCACTCTAAATCGATTGGCATGGGTGATTGGGTCCAATTTGATTGTTTGAGCCCTCAATTTCACAATTTTCCGAATTGCAATTGAAAATAAATTTGGGATTTTCATATAAATTGACATGAATTTTTGGGCAAAATCACATTTCTAGACAGTATTCATGCCCTAAGTTCAATTTTGGGGATTAATTGCACAAATTCCCCACAAATTATGGTTAATTTTGGGAAAAATGAAGTTGAACCAGTTCCAACCGGTCCAATAGTACCTTCTTCAATCTTTAGTTCCCGCGCGAATTCAACCGACTACAAGTGGATTTCAATCGCAAAATTGAAGGATCAATTGGCTTCAATTCATGAAATTGATGGAAGCGTTTTGTTGGTCACGAAGCCTAACATCGATCATGATCGGTCCGACACATGGCAATCGTTCCGACAAGGCTGTAATGTGTCACGGCCACCAAATTCATGCGAAATTTGGTCACCGGAGGGCCTAACTGAGTTTATCATTATGCTCCCGTCGATCACCGGTCGTCGGTGATCATTTTGCACGTGACTGCACGTGTGAAGGTCACCGACCTCCATTTCCCCCGCGCAACCAATTTTCTGAAGAGGGGATATAACCAGAAGTGAGGCATTTTTTTGGAGAGAATGAGCTCATTCTATTGGAGACGAGAGAGAGAGAGTTCTCCGACTCCCATCGTCGAGAACTTGAACTCGATTGCAAGGTACTGGTGAGGCGAATCTAGGCCAAACCGAACTTGAGGATCACCACTGGAAGTTCGCTAGAGCTCACAGGAAGCAATGGTGCCTGCTTGTACAGCCGGATACCTCAAAAATAGGTGAGTTGCAGAGCCAAAACTTTTATTGTTCATTCATGGCAACTTACGTACCTCATGATCATTTGTGGAATTGGCACGTGCGTTTTACTCCTAGAACATCACTGACCATCATCGCATCTTCATTTTGCATCGACTTTGCTTGAATACTTCGAATCGAGTCTCCAAACTCAACCTCCATTTTTGAACATTGTTCAATGTCCCCTAACCAAATCTAGGTCGTGTGAGCTCAATCGGAGCTCAAGATAAGTCTTCTGAGCTTCCTCTCATGCTTCCCTGTGATTGAATTAACATGTTTATGTATGAATCGCGCGATCAAACTTCCATGGTTGTACTCGACATTTTGCATGTTGTTTGAGATTCTGCAGATGAAATGCTTTGATCCTTAGATATGTTAAACTGAGGAACGAGACAAGTCGAACGGCACTAGTTTCATGTCAATTGGCCTAGGATTAGTCGTCGATCGGAACCTGAAAAGTCTCGGCCGTCCATTCCGTCGGAGTCGAGAAGTTGAAGAGGAAGCTGACGTGGCTAGTCAAAGAGTTAGCATCCTAGTTGTCAGTCTGTCATTAGTCCTGTGTTTGCCCAGTCAGCATGGCCGTTGGGGTCTGTTATTTGAATAAGCAAATCGAACGACTTAGATATATCGAGTCTAATGATTAATAGCCGTCTGATTTGTAATTAGAAATATTAGAAAATAGTATTATAATCGAAAAATTAAAAAAAAAACAATATGAAAACGATGCCTTTTAGGTTAGTGTCGCGACCCTCTCATCTGCTTCAGAGCGCGGAGCGGGCTAAAGGGCCGTCCACTCTGGTCGAACGCAAGTCTCTCCCAAGGCCCATTACCCAAGTCGCAACAGCGATATACGTGGTTAACCTTTTGTGCGATCTAGTGACATGTGATACGTGTACATGCCAAGAAGTCGTCACCAGTCGTGCTGTGGAAGGTACGATTGGAAATCCTATCGAATAGTTGAGAACACTCTATTTAATTCAGCGAAAACCAGAGAAATGGGATCAGAGACTTTGTTATGCCAACTGTCAGAGTTGACGCCCTTTTGGCACCTAAATTGAATAATTTGTTTAACATGAGATTTCATGCAGATGAATGAGGTGCAAACCCTAAAACTAAGAGTTCATACAGATAGGATTAACTATCCAAAAAAATAAAGTCAATACAATGATTGTGCAAATCAACGATCTAATGTGTGAGGATAAATCATATGAAATCAATGTGGCATCCCTAATAAGTCACTATTAGTTTAGAGAAATGCCAATCAAGGCTCAAGAATATTTTTGACATGATTTGCCCTTGAAGGGCAAAATCATAATTTTGAAGAATTTCGGGATAATTTGACCTAGAAGGGAAAATTTATCATTTCAGATGAAATATGGAGTCGAAAAAGGGTGGAAGTATGATTGGTCACTAGACTAATCTATTTCCTATTTTTCAAGAATTTTCAAAATTTTTCTAAAATTTTTAGGGCGATTTACCCTTTGAGGGGTAAAACCGTCATTTCAGAAAGTGATAAAAAAGTGAAAATCCCAAACAGAAGGATTGGTCGACCTCTTGACCCAAATCCTAATTTCGAGTAATTTTCATGGCTTGATCGGAATAGGAAAGACGATTTATCCTCTGAGGGGTAGAATCGTCATTTCAGAAAAAGGACGAGATTCGAAAATCCAAGCGTAAGAATTGATCTCCTAACAGACCCTAATTCTTATCTTGACATTATCGACCTATCTCATATACAAGAGGAAGGCGACTTACCCCTAAAAGTTAATATCGTCAATTCTCAGATTAACAGATAAAAAATCCCAAAAATATGATTGACTAGTTGTCTGTGATCAATCCTTAATTTTTGAGAATTTCTGAAATGTCTAGGAATTTTCCACAATTTTTCCATATTTTTTTATTTTCTAGGATTTTCTAACATTTTTTATTTAAAAAAGATCTTATGAGTTTTTTATTATTAAAAATGATTCGAACCGAGTCGACCGAACCCACTCTGGTCGGATACCCGACCCAGACCTGGACCGGCGAGCCCACACACCTAAAAGACACTATTTCTTATTTTTTATTTTTTGGTTTAATCGGATTTAATCCGACGGTTTCTATTAAACCACGTGGCTAATCCACGGTCATTGGATCGGCCGACCGAGATCTATGACTCAGATCAAAAGCCGACTGTCTCTCAGTCGTCAGATCTGATTACTTAAGCCTACGGTCATGATTAAAAACTAAGACTCGATCTGGATTGCCCATCCATACTAACCTAAACGACGTCGCCTACTTACTTATCCAAACGGCACCATTTTGATTTATTTTGATTTTCTGATTATAAAACCATTTTCGGATATTCCTAATTTATAATCGGACGGTCATTAAAAATAGGAATCGATTAATCTTGACTGTTCGATCTAAACTGGCTCAACCTAAACAGATTAACGGTCGAGCTGACTCAACTTCCACGTGGACCAACCACGCTCTTACACCTTGGATCGCTGACTATTTGACCAGACACGTCAGCTTCGTCTTCAACCTCTCGACTATATCTAAATGAGCAGCGGAAAACTTCCGGCAACGATCTAACTATGAAACCTCACCGGAATTACACAAAACCAGCGCCGATCGACCCGTCTCATCGTCGCACACAACATATCGTAAAATCGTACAAATTCATCCACAAAATCAAGTACAAACAAGCTCGAACCAGTATATATACAACTACTCTAATCATACGATTCATGGCATCACAAGTCAATTCATCAACACAAAAGCATCACAAGAGGTTTAGAACACTTAACTCGAGCTCCGATTGAGCTCGCACGACCTAGATTTGGCCAGGCGATTTCGAACAGTGATCAGCAACGGAGTTCGAGTTTGGAGACTCAATTTGAGATATTCAAGCAAAGTCAATGCAAAATGAATATGCGATCATGGTCAGTGATGCTTGGGGAACAAAATGCACACACTAAATGCAAAGATTAAGGCCAGAGACGAGATCCACCATTGATGCACAGTATGGAAGTTCGAAGAATGAACTCACCTTTTTCAGGATTATAGGCGACCCGGCTAATGGCAATTGACTCCTGGAGCTTCAAGCAAGCTTTTGACAACTCTTAGAAGCTTCGGTTTAGCCCAGAAGAGCCCAACCAGTGCTCCACAGGTTCGAGCTCAAGCCATCAACAATAGTGATGGAATGTGAGCTCTCTCTCTCTCCTCTCTCTCTCTCTCTTTTCTCTCTCTATTCTGTTCACCCTTAGCAACAGAATGAATCCCTCCTTTTAACAAAAAGCCTTCCCAAAGGCTATATACCACTTCTAAAATTTGGCGCCAAAAAAAGAAGTGTATATCGGATTCAATTTGCACGTGAGGCCACGTGCTTTTGAGTTCAAACGACGTCGGAGATGATAGGCATTCCGTCCAACTCCGTTTGGTTCTCCGACAAGCCTTATTTTGTGCGAATTTGACGTGAATTTGATCTAAGTTTGTCTTTGTTGACTTTTTGCAGCTCCGAAGCTTGACCGGTCATTTACTCCTTACTCCAGCATTGTCGAGTGGTGCCACCGGTGTCAATCGACAGGGAAGGGCATGGGCGACAAAATGCCCACCATTGCTTGTCTAATTATCCGCAAATTGATCTTCTATTTGAAGATCAAAATCAACTCAAGGATTGTTCATTCGCACAGAAGCTTGAGGAAGAAGACGACAATGTAGCAGACTTGTCCAACCGGTCAGATTCGGTTCTGACTTGTTTTTCCCAAAATTAATCCTAATTTGAGTGGAATTTTTACAAATTGAACCTCATAATTGAATTTAGAACAAGAATATTGTGTAAAAAAGTGACTTTGCCCAAAAGTTCACATCAATTTCTATGAAAGCCTCAAATTTTCACTTAATTGCAAATCAGAAAATTGTGCAATTGAGGGCTCAAAGGTCAAATTGGACCAAACCACCTATGCCAATCGATTTAGAATGATGAAATGCTTTGGGTAGTGGCTTCTATTGGCAAAGGTGGAATTGAAAGTAATTTCAATTATGCCTAAATTCAAGGACTAAATTGCAATAAGGTATGTAATTTTGCCCAATTCATGCAATAGAGCAATTTGTGCAAATAATTGGACTAAATTGAAATGAAGGACAATTAG
Source organism: Rhodomyrtus tomentosa (assembly GCA_028455895.1). Lineage (NCBI taxonomy): Eukaryota > Viridiplantae > Streptophyta > Magnoliopsida > Myrtales > Myrtaceae > Rhodomyrtus > Rhodomyrtus tomentosa. The sequence continues at coordinate 44,681,187 of JAPCWY010000004.1, forward strand.
ATTGAATGTCAAGACCCTAAAAATGCCAAAATTGCAATTTAAAAGACTCAATTGACATTTTTTTTACCAAATTCAGTCATACGTGTAACAAAGAAACACAAAAAATTGAACTTGAATTTGGACTTTTTATGAGGTCAAAAATACAAGGGAATTAAAAGAAAAATATTGACTTTTTTTTCCATTTTTTGTGACCTCAAATGCTATTTTTCTTGAATTTTGATCTAATTTCCTATTTTTTTAAATATTAAAAAATAAGAAAAATAAATATTTTTTTTCAAAAATGGTTCTTTAGGCTTGGCCAAGGCTACCAAAGTTGATTTTATAATTTTTCGATTTTTTATGAATGTTTTATGAATTTTCAAAAATAAGATTGAAAAATATTGGTCAAAAATCATGTGTCAACAGCTGCCTCTCTTTAAGAGGAATCTCGTGAGAGGCTTCACTCAAAGACAGGTGATACCTGAATCTAGATCGACTCGACTACGGAAAAGAAAAATGAATCCTGACATTCAATCTTTCTTGTCCTACTAGTAAACGCTTTGCTCATTCTATTTAGCTGATACAAGAGAGAGAGATGGAGTAGAGACACTCACCTGTTATTTATCTACATGATGCTTGTGTGGCATATGTGGTGTATGGCAAATTCAAGTAGATATCTAGAGACTTGTCTCTTGAGTATCCTAGGGCAATTAAGTTCTAGCCCGTACGGTAGACTAAACCAAAATGAGATTCCTATCTGATAGGAACCAAGAAGTAACGCACCCGTTCTTTAGGGTTTGTCACAAGATTCGATTCGTATGGAGGATCAGGCCTCGAATAGAACTCCTTTATATTAGCAACCAATGGATGACGCATTTGTTCTTTAGGGTTTGTCTGAAATTAGACTTCCCATCTACCAGGAATCTAAAGGTGACGTACATGTTCTTTAGGGTTTATTGGAGAGTAGACTTCCTATCCACTAGCAACCTAAAAGTGACGCACCCATTCTTTAGGGTTTGTCCGAGACTAAGCTTCCCATCCACCAGGAACGTAAAGGTGACGCACCCGTTCTTTAGGATTTGACAGATACTAGGTTTCCCATCTACCAGGGACCTAAAAGTGACGCACCCATTCTTTAGGGTTTGTCAGAGACTAGGCTTCCTATTCACTAGGAACCTAAAGATGACGCACCCGTTCTTTAGGGTTTGTCGGAGACTAGACTGATCCTACACCTTGAGAAATCAACGAGGATATATAAAAATGAGGTATATCTAACTCTTAGGTTCTACCAAAGGAGCTATTCTGGGGTTTAGGGGTTATCTAGAACGTTACAAAAAGCTGGTTCTAAAGATTATTTTCTTGGCGTGTAATGTGTCATTCTGGGATTTGGGAACTTCAAGTATTCTACAAAAAACTCAAACCTGTAAAAACTTTTGTTATCAGGATTGTTCTGGGATTTATGGGTTACTTGAAATCTCGCAGAAAGCTGAATCTGAAAATTGTACTTTTGATATGGAAGGTGACATTCAGAGGTCTGGGGGCTCTAAATATTCTGCAAAAAGCTCAAACCTGCAATCTCACATAAAAGACGGCTCTGACGCTCTTTCTTGTTGAGCAAGGTATTCTTCATAGAAGTTTAAACCTGAGATTTCATTTCTCATCAAAAAATATCAGTTATCTCGAGGCAATGATAATTATGCTGCAAGGAAAGCTTTACTTTGAGCTATGCAATTATACAAAATGACTTATGATGTAGGAGGTTATCCAAGACATCTTAAAGCATACAATGATGAGCATGTAATGATGACCAGAAATGCTTGTAGGGAAAATCCCGGATCAAACATTTTGAAGTTTCCAACAAAGCTCGCTTTTAAGCATTCTATTGGAATGTGTTCATCAAAGAGGATTTTCTCACCGATTCTTCAACTTTGGTCTTTTACGAAGAAAGCACTCTAATTTCCTAATAATCTGCACCTAGTTTTTCGGAGCTATTCGCAGCGCATACAATTTGATCAATCAGGAGGTATTTACGGGACGATAATATTAGGCTTGGACATAATTTCCAAGGGGGACTAACTCTCTGAGTCAGGCCTTTTTGAATAACAGTTTTCCTCACCTGTTCCGAGTTTACAAGCCAAGACCCTAGAAAATTATAAAGAAATAATCTTGCTCGTGCCTCTTCGAGCTAAGGTTCACATTAACCTAGGCGTCTTAGTCAGAAAAGACTGCAAAGGGTTGCAATGTCGGTAAGATTGGGGATCGAAAAAGGCTTATTTTTTGCCCAGAATCATGAAGAGTTTAACATTGGTGATCATTGTTTATCAATATTTTGTTTTGTCTTTGGTCGACGACTCTTTAAAGAACACTCCTGGTCCTCTTGAGAATATATCTAATCTTTGAAAGACCTCCTGTATCTTTTAGTAGTTGGCTATGATTCCTTTTGGAGGGTAACCCATTGCTGCGCAATCCCTGAAGATTCTTCTTTACTTTAGAATTTGTTTGGGGGTAGGAGCATCCAGTAATTCTTTGGTGTCCCAAAATCAGTTTTACAACTTTTCAGCATTTCAATGAGCGTCAACTCTGTTCTTGTCGAGCTTTTTGTTTCTTTTTAAAACATAGGGATTCAGCTTTTTCTCTTTTTCAATCCCGCCTTTTCCTTTTCTTTTTCTAGGAGCTATGATTTTTATGATCATGCAAAGTATGTGACTTGAGTCTTGTCCTGTTTGAACATTTTGCTTTGACAGTCTCACGTAGCTCTTACTTCCTGAACTTCTTTGTCTGTGAGTGTCTTTGCCACTTCATCTTGATGCTGTGCAATGATCACCAATGATGGTACATGAAACGAATATGTAGACTCAAATTGGCTATGCAACAGGTATAAGTATATAGGGTAGAGAAATGAATGTCTTTTTGTTATCCTATGGCGCCTGGATTAATACATATCAATACACAAAGATTGATGTTAGTTCAAGCAAAAAGATTTCTAACCATTTACCTTTCCAAGCTACTAGATTACTTTTACACGACCAAAATGTGAGGCAGTTCTTGACAAGGTTAAGAAATGAAGACCACCGCTCAAAAGGTTTATCAATGATCACCTGTAGTGTTTATGGAAAAGAATGAATGTCTTTGTCACCTCAATCCATGTAACCAATGTGAATAGCCCTTACATCCCTAGGTTCAGGCTTTTCTATCCTTACACTCCTATAATCTTTTTGGTGTGTATAGGACGTGTTTAGATTAGGCTTGCCTCTTATCTGAAGGAACATTATTGCTAGATAGCTTAAACAACTCTGTTTTGAAATAATCATTATGTTTTTCTCCAGACATTTCACCCTACAGAAAATTAAAGATGCACCATGCGTGTCTCAGCCATGTCTAGATAACCTCTAACCCTAACATGTATGCAACAAGTGTTAGAAATTTATCTTTTGAAAGTATGATTTTTTTGAAAGTTTGACCACATGCATGTTCATCTTCGACTTTTTCTCTCTTACAAGAAAGTGAGAATTTTTACGATATTCTTCCATTGCTTCTTTTATCTTCATCGGACATCCCTGTATGAAGAGAACAGAAATTTCACTTAGTGGAATATATTTTAAAGCTTGATGAAACTGATACATGTCACATGGTTCTACGTATCAGGAACTGTTCTGTTCTTGGTTCCATCTGGACAATGTTTGATTCTGAGTTCATTCTTCGGAATCCTGCAAAATATAACACATGCCAGGTATGCATGGATGCAAGATATATCTATGCAATGCCTGCTAAAGCGACTTGAATCGTTTCAGAGAAAGTCAGGTGATCATCATCTGATTTCATTTCAGGGATAATATTTCTTCACAGCATCTGAGTTTATAGGATATCCCAATTATTCTCCTTCAGAATTTACAAGAATTAATGCCTCTTCCACAAGGATTTTTTTTTATAACATAAGGGCCTTCATAATTGGGGGTAAACTTGCCTCCCAGATGAGTAGCATTTGGCGAAGCCTTCCTTATCATCAGGTCATCTACCTCGAAACTTCTGGGTTTGACCTTCCAATTAAATGACTTAGCCACCCTCTTTTGGTAGCTCTAACCATGACATATTCCTCTAAGACGCTTCTCGTCTATCAAATTTGGCTGTTCATATCTGTGTTTGATCTACTCTGCCTCGGAGAGTTTAACTTTTAACAATATTCTCAAAGACGAAACCTTAACCGCTATAGGCAGGACAGCTTCCATTCCGTATACCAAGGCATAAGGGGTTGCCCCAGTAAAAGTCTTGATCGAAGTCCGATATGCCATTAAGGCAAAAGGTAGCCTTTCATGACAATCTCTGTAATTCTCGGCAGTCTTAGCTGAGATCTTCTTAATGTTCTTGTTTGTCACTTCAACTGCTCCATTCATTTGTGAGCGGTAAGGGGAAGAATTAAGATGTCGAATGCCAAAGTGATCTAGTAGATCATCGACAATCTTGTTATTTAAGTTGGACCCATTGTCTATGATGATTGCCTAGGGGTACCATATCAAGAGATTATATCTCTTTTGATAAATTTCGCCACACTCCTTGCAGTGACATTTGTGTAAGAGCTAGCCTCTATCCACTTCGTGAAGTAATCAATTTGCAACTAGAATAAAGCGATGGCCATTTAAAGCTACTGGATTGATAGGCCATATCATGTCTATTCCCCACATAAAGAAAGGCCAAACTTCAAACATTTGATGTAGTTCGTTCGGGGGCGTATTAATCTTATCGCCATATACTTGACATTGGTGGCATGACCTGACGTGTTGATTACAGTCTGATTCAATGATCATCCAATAATAACCAAGTCGTATGATCTTCCTCACAAGGATATGGTCATTCATGTGTGGTCCGCATACACCTTCATGAATTTTCCATGAGAGTGTTTGCTTCTTTAGCATCTATGCACCTTAACAGAGTAGAGTCAAATGATCTTTTGTACAAGGTTTGTCCACTGAGGAGGAATTTACTAGCAATCTTAGCTGTATATCTTCGATCTCCTGCTCAACATTTATCAGGAAATTCTCTCTTCAAGAGGTAATTCATGATATCGTGGTACCATGGCTCTCCATCGAATTCTTCTTCGACTAGCATACAATAAGCTGGTTTTCTGATTATGCCAATCCTCAGTGGCTCTACTTCTAATCCCTCAGTTATCTGCAGCATGGAAGCGAGCGTGGCCAACGCGTTAGCGAACTGGTTCTGCACTCTTGGCATGTATTCAAACGACACTTCTTCGAATTTAAGTGTCAATTCTTTCAGGTACTCATGATAGGGAATGAGTTTTGTGTCCTTTGCCTTCTACTCCCCTTGTGTCTGAAAAATAATGAGCATAGAATCTCCATAAACCTGCAATTTAGGTACCTCCATGGAGATGGCCAATTGTAGGCTCAGGATGCATGCCTCGTATTCTGAAATATTGTTGGTGTAAGGAAAAGTTAATTTTGCAGCAACATGATAATGTTGACCATCAGGGGATATCAGTACTGCCCCTATGCTAGCTCTCGATAGATTAACTGCACCATTAAAATACATGATCCATTTGTTTTCTGTCAGGTTCAGAACTTGATTTTCTATCTTTAACTGTCCAGAGGGAGTGCGATTTTAGGCACTCTCTGCCAACATATCAGCTATGACTCTTCCCTTCACAGACTTTTGTGGAAAACTTTTGATATCAAATTCAGACAACATTACTTGATATTTTGCCAACTTCCCTATCAAGGCGGGTTTCTCCAGAAAATATTTGATAGGGTCATTTTCTGCCACAAGATGAATGTGGTGGTGTAGGGTATACTGCCTCAATCTACGAAGTACCCACACTGCTGTTACAGAAGCCCTATCAACAGACACATAATTTACTTCAGATGAAGTAAATTTCTTACTCAGATAGTATATGGCTCTTTCTTTACCATCCACAGGGCTTGTTTGAGCAAGTAAGGCTCCCAAAGACTCTTGATGTATAGTTAAATACAAGGTCAAATGGTGACTTGGGATTGGTGGCACAAGTACTAATGGAGTGACTAGATAAGTTTTGATCTTTTGGAATGCTTGACTGCATTCTGCATCCCAGGTCACTTTCGCACCCTTCTTGAGCAATTTGAAAATTGATTTAGCTACGTCCGATAACTGATTGATAAATTTGGTGATGTAGTTTAATCTCCCAAGAAGACTTCTTACTTCTTTTACTATTGAGGGAGTTACTAGATCACAAATAGCTTGAATTTTCGAAGGGTTAATTTCAATGCCCCCTACTACTAACCATGAATCCGAGAAGTTTTCACAATTTTGCCCCAAACACACATTTGTTAAGGTTCGGCCTCAACTTGTATTTTCGAAGTCACTCAAATAGCTTCCTTAACACTTGAATGTGGTCTTGTCCTTTCTCGGACTTGGCGATCATGTCATCAACATATACTTCAATCTCCTTATGGATCATGTCATGGAATAGGGTGACCATCGCCTTTTGATAAGTTGCCACAACATTCTTTAGTCAAAAGGGCATCACTTTACAACAGAAATTTCCCCAAGGGGTGGAAAATGCAGTTTTTGGCCTGTCCTCCTGCTTCATGAGGATTTGATTATATCCGGAGAATCTATCCATGAATGAAAATAATTTGTACCCTGCCATGCTTTGTATCAGCACATCGATGTGGGGAAATGGGAAGTCATCCTTCAGCTTGCTCTATTCAAGTCCCGATAATCCACGCAGATTCAAACTTTTCTATCTTTCTTCATGACGGGGACAGTGTTTGCAATCCAATCCGAGTAAGGGATAGCTTCAATAAAGCCCACTCTAATAAGCTTCATCACTTCTTCTTTAATTCTGTCCTCTAACTTAGCTTTCATCCGTCGATTGTCTTGTCTCACGGGTTTAATACTGGGATCTGTGGGTAACGAGTGTTCCACAATTCTTGGATCCAAACTTGGTATATCGGTGTATGACCATGCAAAGATGTTCAAATACTCTTTAAGTAACTCTATAAATATGAGCCTTTCAGCTCGGGACAGATGTCCATCAATCTTGACTTCAATGACATCCTCAGCGTTACCCAAATTAATTACTATTGGCTCTTCTAAAGTAGGAAGTGTCGAATTTTCCAAGTCACTCCAATCTCTACGGATGGCTGCGTAAGCCTCATCTGCGTCTTCCTCAATATCGCAGGAGTAATCACCTTGGTGATCTGGCTCACACAATAACCTAGCATGCATGTTTGACATGATATGCCTGAAATGTCATGAGAATAGTTTTTTTTTTTTTGGTAAGGTATGTCATGAGAATAGTTAGTTTCTGTTTCATACAGAAATGCGATATATGAGCGTGAAAAAATCTTTTCAAAAGAGATTTTAAAATAAGTGCATACATAAACGGAACTAGTCCTCATATCCTCAGACATCCTTATTCCTCGAAAATCTTTTGAGAATTAGGAATTACACGAAAAATCAAGCCTCAAGCTTCCCATATGGAAGGCTAGTATCATCATTGGGCCGATTTGTAGTCTCATATGTCCTTATTAGAATTTGTGCGTAATATTGAATGCAAAAATGGACCGCATTACAAGGTATGTTGTTTCGACCAACAGTCGGAGATCCAAAGGCTTTTTCCTACACTTACTTCAAACAACGAAAAGTGCGAAGAAATGAAGGAATTTAAATGCAATATTAAAAGTAAGGGACAAGTCACTTTACTCAGAAGTAGTGGCTTCATCATCAAGCCACTCTATGATGGTGTTTACAAAGTCATTCTCCAGAAAAGGGTTTGCTAGATCTGGTTCAGCTGACGGAATCATCCCTTCATCTAACGGCTACTTAGGGTCTTTGCTGAAATACTCGCTCAAAGAGATGTTGAACATCTTAGATTTGTCTTTCCAAGCTGAAGAACCAATGAAGGAATCCTTTTGGGTTTCGTTGGCGTCCACGGCTCTTGCCTCGGCCTCGGCCTGCTGTTTTAGAAGTGAAATCACCAATAACTGTTATGATATCTCAAGCCTATCTTATGCTTGTTAGATTTCAACCGTAGAGGAGTGTGGATCCCTTGACCATGTTTGCCAAGACTTTTTTCTGGGTTGAACTCATATGCTAGCAACATATTAGCTAGTAAAAGGTTAGCTTCAGAGACGAAAGGAACCTTCAGTTTCGTTCCCACGGGAGTGTGGATTACTGCCACCATCTCCAAGGAATGATGCTAGCTTCTTCTTTAACTTCAGGTTCAATGTAAGGGATAGCGCTATTTTGATATGTAACGAGGTCAACTTCTCCATGGATGGTAACTACCTTCCCATCAATCACGAATCGCACTTTCTGATGTAGATTTGAGGGTACGGCTCAGCATGTAAATCTAGGGTCTCCCTAACAGGAATCCAAATGTGCTCGGCAGAACCATTACTTGAAAGTGTATAGACAATTTGGTTGGGCCTATGAGCACATCCAGCTCGATCTCGCCTACCACTATCTTTCTCATTCCATCAAAGGCTTTAACAGCTGCTTTGGAACTTCGAATCATTTCCTCTTTAATGCCCAAATTTCTTAACGTAGCCAATGGGCAGATGTTAAAAGCTGATACGTTGTCAATTAGCACGTGTGCCACTCTCTTCCTATTGCAGTGTGCAGTGATATACAAGGCTTTGTTGTGCCTTCTTCCTTCCATGGGGAAATCTTATTCTGAGAAGCTCAATTGATTCTTAAGAAGGATTGCCCCCACAAAATCTCTCAATTGTATGTCATTGATGGTTTCAGGGACATGCACTTCATTTAACACTTTTAGCAGTGCATCTTTATGTTTTTCTGAATTGATGAACAAATGCAATAGAGATATCTGGGTTGGCATTTTTCTTAACTGCTCTATTACCTCAAATTCGATGGTCTTGAAGATAGATAGGAGTTTTACTGCATCCTCTTTTGATGCCTCTTTCTTCTCTAATTCGCTTTCCCTTGAGGCATAAAATCGTCTGGATCTCATCACGACATCTACTTCACTTGTTCCATAGTCCGAATGAACTGTCTTAGAGTCGAAAATCCCAACTAGCGGAACTTGTATGGTTACTGTCATTAGGTGGGATATCTCTGGTTCAGATTCGTTATCGGATTCATCTCTTGGTAGGTGAATTACCACCGGTTTCACCAAACAACCCTCTTCTTGGCCCAAGCTGTCGAGCTCAATTAGTTTAATCACCACAATCGTAGCAGTTTCAATCATTGCCACTATGTCACTCCAGTCTTCAGGAAAATCTTTGTATCCCGTCTAGTGGTAACTATCAGCATCACTTGACTTAGTTAAAATTGCAAACTTCAAGTGTCTTGTTACTCTTTCAAACAGTTCAGTCATGCATCGCCACTACGCTATTATTTTCTCCATCTTGACGTATTGCTTTGTGTCAAGTTTGTTATCTGTCATTTGAAGATGACCGTACGTTGTCAATTGAAATGACACATCATCCATCTCTCTTGAGAGATCATTCACTTGTTCTTCTATGCGCAGGAGATGTTCCAATATCACTTGATTGAGTGATGATTCAAGTTCTTCTGTTAAAGGCTCTATCACCGCCTCCTGGATTTCGGGTTGAACATGATCATCCATACCTCCCCACCCATCGGATATGATATCCTTCATTCTCTGAAAAATGCTGGGAGGAGCAGAGCACTTCACTTTGAAGTTATAATCACCAGAATCCTCGCCCAAATTGTCTATAACTTCGCTTTTCTCTAGTGCTTCAGCTACAAATCTGTGATTAGCTTGGCTTCGCTTAGTAGCTAGTAGTTCATCTTCATTAAGATCTTCTTCTAGTTCGGTAATTAGTTCTACGTCGCCTACCAGACTTTCGTGTGGAACGTTCCACACATTCTCTCGCTCAATTTCAACCACGAACTTGTTCCATTCTAGGTTAACCGAGGCCTTAATTCCCTCAAACTTCTCATCAGCAATATTTGACATTATCCCCAGACTCATCATCTTGACAATACATAGCTTCTTTTTTTCAGCCGACACTTCTCCCTCCTTTGGGTATGATGATGCGATTATCAGAATGTTGATTAATCTAGGTACATTCACCTTCAGCTCCAGATGGTTCCTTTCCTCGTCATCAAATATTGTACCAACTGCTTAGTGGTCAGGGAGTGGAATTTCTTGCACATTTGAAGTTACATCATCGAATTTCAGAATTTGATTGTCAATGAGAGCTTGAACATTTAGCTTAAGGATGTAGCAATTATCTACATTGTGCCCTCTTTCACCCATCTGATAGGTGCAAGTCTGGCTTTCATCAAAACCAGTATATTTCGCCGGATTTATTCTAGGAGGTTCCTTTACGACCAAGTGTTGCTCTAGTAACATCGAGAGCAACTTGGATAAGGACTTGGGAAGTTGAGAGAATTGCTTCAGAGGATGTCTCTTTCTAGGCTCTTGCCCTTTAGACGCTGACCATGACGATCCCTTCTTGCATGATTGGAATTAGCGAACACCTTGGGTTTATTGGAATCCGACACAAAAGCTATATCAACTCCATCCTCTCTTTCTTTCCTCGCAGGATTATCAAAGCTTCTTGTGGCCTTCTTTCTCTCAAAGCCGATTTCAATCTTTCAACCACATTTATCAAATGTGTAAAAGTTTGGCATCTTGAAGTGTTCAATCTATCGAAGTACTCATAAGGAAGTGCCTTCAGGAACAGGTCAGTCAAGTCATTCTCTAGAATTGGCGATTTCACTTGAGTTGCCAAGGCACGCCATCTCTGGGCGTATGTTCTGATTGTTTCGCTTCTCCCTTTCACCATTCGCAGCAGATCTTCCCTTGTAGGGGCCGTAGCTATGTTAAACTTATATTGCCTAATCAAATTTTCAATAAGATCCTCCCATCCGTCATAATCATCCAAGTCTAACTCAATAAACCAAGTTAAAGCAGCGCCAACCAAACTTTCTTGGAACGTATTAATTAGAAGTGGAATATAATCAGAATAATGTGTCATCTTGCGCATATAGTATTTGAGATGAGCACGTAGATAGCCTGTCCCGTTGTATTTTCTCACAAAGCCCAGCTCTTTGTAATCCAGAGGAGTCTCCACTTTAGCAAACGATGATATCTTGTCGAAGTGAGCTAACTCATAATCCTGACTGCTTAAGCACTCTTCAATCTTGGCTATTCTCTTAGCCTCGGCTTCAGTTTTCCCAACCTGCTTTCCTTTCTCCTCCTTCTCGAGGTTGATGACAACAAAAAGCATCTTCGGTTGTGATGGGACATTTGACGCATGAATGTCCTCTACGACATGTTGGACACGTTCAGTCGCCCTTTTGTTAGCTGTATCAAGTACTGAAGATTGACCTGAGTCGTTCAGGTTGGGCACCTTTGTTTGTCTAGCTTGGGAGGCTTCTAATATAGCCTTAATTTCAGCCATCATGATAGTCAAGATAGTCATCTAGGTTTCTAACACACCACTCGTGAAGTCAGTTCTTGTTGTTCCATCCTCATCTTAAGTCGAGTACGGAAATGATGTCTTGGTAATTCCGTGATTAGAGAATACTTGTTTATTTGAAAATAACAACTAAGCATATCTTTAGGATAAATAAGAAAAGTACAAGATTTCTTCTATTGCATGTTTTCTATTGATGGATGAGAAAAAGGACTACCTTGCGAGCCTTAGTCCCGCATGAGCAATTCTTTCAATCATTTGTCAATAGAATTCACAGAATTAAAGGAAGTGTAATCTTCAGCGATAGTTTTGATACCTTGACAAAACATGCTTATGCTCATACACATGTATTAAAAGTAACATATAATACAAATGAGTATCCAAATGTCAGGAAAACATTGTAATCTTCACACGTTTTACACTTGAAAAAATAGTCAATCCAAGTCTAAGGCATTTAGGGTTTAAGATACCCTCATCGTCCCAGCAAAAATCAAATCCCTCATTCTGGGAATCATCGTCTCTTGAATATGACGGTGATCCCATGTCCTTAGGTATATATGGATCCACTCCAAGCACATACGACACAATGTATTCGGGTAGGTAAGGATCGACGAAGCTGCGTCTGATCGCCTCAAAGTATCGAATATATTCTGTAGAAGCTCTGTGAGTATCCATCTCGGAAGTCATATCATCTGGCCATTCTACGTCTTTCATTCGGGAGTCCTTCAAAGAGCATATGATGAACTCCACCTTAGCTTTGAATTGCTTTTTCTTCTCTCTTGTAAGGATCTCTTACGGTAAATCAAACGAGCAGACATCTGATCGTGGCGATGAAAAAACCTCTTGCAATGCCCTATATTGCCGTATGACCCTCCTTGGATAATATGCGGTGGGGACTGTGAATCCTAACAAGGAAAATTGATGATCGTAATTGCAGGCTAGCTTGACTTTACCTAATGTTGGTAATCTAAGCCGCCATCGGAGTTGATCTGACTTTAAAACTCTAAGAAATTCCTTCCATTCTTTGAATTTGAATTTAGAAATGCGTGTATGGGTTTTGACGAAAGTTCTAAGAAGATGGGCATCTGAATTAATCTCAACGAAACTCATACGGATATGAAATTATTTTACATGGGATGTAAACCACAAGTACAGTAGACAACTAGAGGCTCTAAAAATCCTTTCTTGTTTTTTTCAAAATGGTTGAGGGAAAGGAAGGTTTCAGTAAGGATAAGGTTCAAGTAATCCCACCCATGACAAACTTGTTTGATTACTACAGCCATGATAGGGTCAAAAGTTACGAACGAGATTGGAAATAAGACAAAACTAAAGAATGCCAAGACAAAAGCTCTAGCAGACTTGATTCCTTTGCTAGCAGGGAGGTTGGGAAACCTTTCTAGAAGAAAGGATAAGGAAACTTGCCCAGAATTACTTTAATTTCGTTGAGGTTTGTATCTAGGAATTCAGCTAATTGACTCAAAGGCTCAAATCCTATAGGGGGCTGGACTAACAAGTGAGTGAACTCAACTTCAACGGTGGTACTATATTCTTCAAGGGTATGGGTAACTTCCAATCCTTCCACGTAGAACGTCGCGGCGGTTAGATCCCAATAGAGTGCCATGGTTTGGATAAAGGCAAGTGGACATTCAATTTTCAACAAGTCTAACTGATATCCTAGCGGTAATCTGGCGTACTTCTAGCTGGCTTCACCCATGCTATCCCACAATGCCGTGAGCTCAGCTCGAGGGACTTTGAACACTTGGATGTCATTCTTTCCCATCAAGTCTAGAATATGTAAATAATTTTAAAAAATCAATAGCCAAAGATTACCTTGAACACGCGATTATGCTAATGTCATGAAATATGCATGGGCTGATTTAATTGCATATTCTAGTTAATGAAATGGAAATTAAAAATATTTTCATGCATGAAGAACCTGACTCAAGGTCTAATTTGAATTTCAAAGAAGTGAATTATGCAATTAGTCATGATCATCTTAGTGACTAAAGGAAATAACGACACATTCCATTGGTCAAAACATCAGCTGTGAACATAACAGATGAAATTCCTTATTACAAAAAGGATATGATGTGACGCAGAGATCAAGAGGGGTTCTAAAAAGGGATGAAGCGCCAATCGAATTTTATTCCAAAACAAGAAAGCCATAAAAGGCCCTTAGAATGTGAGGTCTAAACTATCCCTCCCCAAGACCTAATCTTCTGTGAGATGATGATCAATCAAGGTTTTTTTTTTGGTGGCATCTTTGTCTTGCCCCTCTTCAGGATACGGCTCGGCAATCAGGACTTCTCCCCTAGTTGAGCGTTCCTCAGGATGCGAAGGATAGTCTTGAGTAGGTTGGTTGAGATACTTTAACTCTTCCGGCCATTCTCTGGTCCATGGTACGATGACTTCAAGGGTTTTGTTGGGTTTTGCCTTTTTGAGTATGATACGCCTTGACTTTGTCTTGGTTGCAGGACGTCTTTTCTTTCCTCAAAGAGAGATCACTGGTTGATTCTCCCTGACTTAGCGTTCCTCTTTTCTGTGGGCGTATGCTTCCCTAGCTAAACTATTGCGATACTGCCTTTTCACCTCTAAATAGTTTTTGAACATCTCGTCTGCCTGTCGTTTAAACCTAAGGTTATCGACATAGTAACTAGTATGGCAGTCTTCAGCATATCCCAGCTTACATCTAGTCTGCTCCCGGCCATGTACAAATCTAGTAAAATGCAACCTTTTGTTCGGTCCAAGACGAGTGACTTTCCTTAAAAACTCGAAGGCCACTAATTCCGTCGAACTTCTATGGAACAGCGACATCCTATCTCCAATCATCGTTATTTCAATCAGTCATTAGAATGATTTCAAAATGTATGCAATGCATGTAGATGCGAATGATATGCAATATATGAACATACTATGAAATAAGGAGTAAGGAAAAACATCAAAAGTAAATGTCTTACCAACCAAAATATCAAGGAACATGAAATATTCCCTTGTAACAATGTATGGTTTTAGTTATACCAACCTTCCACAAACATGCGCATGAGACAAGTGGGAGTATACTCTAGGGATAAAATCAGGTAAGGAATCATGGCTCAAGCTCCCACGATCCAAATATGGCAGATTCCTTCCCAAGAGTACCCACCCAAAAGGGCTAGATATCACCAATTTGGATTGTGAGCGGGAACGAACACGAGAGTCTCAAGTGCCATCAAACACGAAATCCTTTCGTACCCTTTCCCTATCTAAGGTAACCTAGAGGTGGTTGCAGTCGGGATTTGACCGTCAGTGTGTGAGATGTATCGTGATCATCACAATGCAAAATCATGCACATCAGTTTGTATCAAACACCGCCTCAGTATAGGCGTAAAATAAACATACATTCCCAACTCTAACCTGCAGGAAAGATATCAACAAACATTTCGCCCCTTATTTCCCCAATCTACAAAAAATATCTAACACACTGGTTAGGGCGCGTACCTCACCTTTGAGAGCATTTGCAACAAAACAGGGTTAGAAAAATCAATCAACCTTTTAATCGGCTCAAATCCTCTAAAATTCCTAACCGGAGATTCTGATTTGGAACAAGTCCCTAGTGGAGTCGCCAGTCTGTTGCGACACTCTCATCTGCTTCAAAACACGGAGCGAGCTAATGGACCGTCCATTTTGGTCGGACACGGACTTCTCCCAAGGCCCATTTCCCAAGTCTTAACGACGGTATACGTGGTCGACCTTCTGTGCGATCTGGTGACATTTGAAACGTGTACATACCAAGGAGTCACCACTAATCGTTCTGTGGATGCTACAATTGAAAATCACATCGAATAATTAGGAACATTCTATTCAATTCTGCGAAAACCAGAGAAATGGGATCGGGGACTTTGTTACGCCAACTTCAGAGTTGACGCCCTTTCAGCACCTAAATTGAATGATTTGTCTAACCTAAGATTTTATACAAATGAATGAGGTGCAAACCCTAAAACTAGGACTTCATAAAGATAGGATTGATTATCCTAACAAACACAGTCAATACAATGAGTGCACAAATCAAGGATCCAATACGTGCGAATAAATCACATGAAAGTAACGTGGCATCCCTAATAAGGCTCTATTAGTCTAGAGAAATATCAATCAAGGCTCAAGAATATTTTTGACATGATTTGACTTTGAAGAAAAACATCGTAATTTTGAAAAATTTCGAGACAATTTGTCCTAAAAGGAAAATTTTATCATTTCAGATGAAATATGGAGTCAAAAAAGGAGAGAAAGGAGGATTGGTCACCAAACTAATCCATTTCCTATTTTTCAAAAAAATTCAAAAAATTTCTGAAATTTTTAGGGCGATTTACTCTTTGAGGGGTAAAACCATCATTTCATAAAGTGATGAGAAGTGAAAATCCTAAAAAGAAGGATTGGTTAACCTCTTGACCCAAATCCTAATTTTAAGTAATTTTCACTGCTTGATCAGAATAGGAAAGACGATTTGCCTTTGAAGGGTAAAATCGTCATTTCAGAAAAAAGGACGAGATTCGAAAATCCAAGCATAAGAATTGATCGCCTAACCGACCCTAATTATTATCATGGCATTATCGACCTATCTCATATACAAGACGAAGGCGACTTACCCCTAAAAGGTAACATCGTCAATTCTCGGATGAACAGATAAGAAATCCCAAAAATAGAATTGACCAGTTATCTCTGGTCAATCCTCAATTTTTGGAAATTTTTGGAATGTCTAGGAATTTTCTACAATTTTTCCATATTTTTTAATTTTCTAGGATTTTCTAAAAAAAATTATTTATAAAAGATTTTCTGATTTTTTTTAGTATTAAAAATGATTCGGACCAGGTTGACCCGACCCACTCGGGTCGGATACCCGGCCCAGACCCAAACACGCGAGACCCACACACCGAAACGACGTCATTTCTCTTTTTTTATTTTTCGGTTTAATCGGATTTAATTCGACGGTTCCTATTGAACCACGTAGCTAATCCACGGTCATTGGATCTGCTGGCCGAGACCTACGGCTTAGATCAAAAGTCGTTTGCCTCTCAGCCATTAGGTCTAATTACTTAAGCCTACGTCACGATTAAAAGCTAAGACCCGATCTGGACCGTCCATCCATACTAACCTAAACGATGTCGCCTACTCACTTATCCAAACGACACCGTTTTGATTTATTTTGATTTTTTAATAATAAAACCATTTTTTGATATTCCTAGTTTATAATCGGACGGTCATTAAAAATAGGGATTGATTAATCTCAATCGTTCAATCTAAACTGACTCAACCTAAACAGACTAACGGTCGAGCTGATTCAACTTTCACGTGGACCAACCACGCTCTAACACCTTGGATTGCTGACTATTTAACCAGACATGTTAGCTTCACCTTTAACCTCTCGACGACATCCAAATGATGACCAAAAACTTCCAGTGACGATATAACGGTGAAACCTCAACGGAATTAAACAAAACCAGCGCCGATCAACTCGTCCCATCGTCCCACACAACAAATCGTAAAATCATACAATTCATCCACAGAATCGAGTTTAAGCAAGCTCAAACCAGTATATACACAACTATTCTAATCATAGGATTCATGGCATCCCAAGTCAATTCATCAACACAGAAGCATCACAAGAGGTTTAGATCACTTACCTCAAGCTCCGATTGAGCTCGCACGACCTAAATTTGACTAGGCAATTTCGAACAGTGATCGACAATGGAGGTCGAGTTTGGAGACTCAATGAAAATGCGATCATGGTCAGTGATGCTTAAGGAACAAAACGCACACACTAAATGCAAAGATTAAGGCTGGAGACAAGATCCACCATTGATACACAGTATGGAAGTTCAAAGATTGAACTCATCTTTTTCGGGATTATATGCGACTCGGCTAATGAAGATCGATTCTTGGAGCTTCAAGCAAGCTTCTGACAACTCTTAGAAGCTTCGGTTTAGCTCAGAATAGCCCAACCAGTGCTTTAAAGGTTCGAGCTCGAGCCTTCGACAATGGCGATGGAAGGCGAGCTCTCTCTCTCTATTTTGTTCACCCTTAGCAATAGAATGAATTCCTCCTTTTAATAGAAAGCCCTCCCAAATGCTATATACCACTTTTAAAATTTGGTATCGAACGAAGAAGTGTATACAGGCTTTGCACGTAAGGCCACGTGCTTTTGAGTCCAAACGACGTCAGAGATGATAGGCATTCCATCCAACTCCATTTGGTTCTCCGGCGAGCCTAAATCTGTGCGAATTTGACGTAAATTTGATCTGAGTTTGTCTTTGTTGACTTTTTGCAGCTTCGAAGTTTGACCGGCGGATTAATCCTTACTCCGGCAATGTCGAGTGGTGCCACCGGTGTCAATCAACATGGAAGGGTGTAGGCGACAGTATGTCCACAATTGCTTGTCCAATTTATTGCGAATTGGTCTTCTATTTGAGGATCAAAATTAACTCAAGAACTGTCATCCGTGCAGAAGCTTGAGGAAGAAGACGACACTGTAACAGATCGGTTCGACTGGTCCGATCGGGCAGTCTGACTGATCAAAACCAGTTCTAACTTGTTTTTCCCAAAATTAATCCTAATTCGAGGGGAATATTTACAAATTGAACATCAGAATCGAATTTAGGGCATAAATATTGTCTAAAAAGTGATTTTACCCAAAAGATCACATCAATTTCTACGAAAGCCTCAACTTTTCACTTAATTACAAATCGAAAAATTATCCAATTGAGGCCTCAAACGGTCAAATTGGACCAAATCACCTATGCCAATCGACTTAGAATGATGAAATGCTTTGGGTAGTGGCTTCAATTGGCAAAGGTGGTCTTTGAATTGAAAGTAATTTCAATTATCCCCGAATTCAAGGATTAAATTGCAATAAAGTAAGCAATTTTGTCCAATTCATGCAATTGAGCAATTTGTGCAAATAATTGGACTAAATTGCAATGAAAGATAATTAAATTGAATGTCAATACCCTAAAAATGCCAAAATTACAAATTGAAAGACTCAATTGACATTTTTTTACCAAATTCAATCATATGTGTAACAAAAAAACATATAAAATTAAACTTGAATTTAGACTTTTTATGAGGTCAAAAATATAAGGGAATTAAAAGAAAAATATTAACTATTTTTTAATTTTTTGTGACCTCAACTGCTATTTTTCTTAAATTTTGATCTATTTTCCTATTTTTCAAAAATATTAAAAAATATGAAAAATAAAGAAAATTATTTTTTGTTCAAAAATGGATCCTCAGGCTAGGTCAAGACTACCAAAGTTGATTTTACAACTTTTCAACTTTTTATAAATTTTTGTGAATTTTTAAAAATAAGACTGAAAAATACTAGTCAAAAATCCGGTGTCAACTATTAGAAGTCGAGCGGCATCATTTTGGTTAGTAAGGACGGATGGTCCACATCTAGTCTGGCCTCTAATCGTGACCGTCAATTTTAGTATACAAATCGAACGGTTGAGGGTGAGTCTCCATTTAATCTGCACCATCGATTTAGGTAAGCCGATCCGAGGGCAGTGGCATAGCCACGTGGGCAGGTCCGGTCCGTAGGATTAGACATTTTTAGATAATCCGAATAGATTAAAAAAATTAAAAAATAATAAAATAATAAAACACGAAACGGCGTCATTTTGAGGCTGGCTTCGTGCAGGTCTAGGTATGGGTCTGGTATCCGGTCCACATGGATCTAGGCGACTCGGTCTGAATATTTTTTTTAAAATAGCAAAATTAGAAAATAATTTTAAAAATCTAAAAAAAATGAAAAAATTCTAAAAAATGTTAAAAAAATCCCAAAAAATTAGGACAAATTGTAGAAAATTCCTAAACGCTCCAGAAATTTCTAAAAATTGAGGAATAACCACAGATAACTGGCCAATCTTAATTTTGGAATTTCTTATCCGTTCTTTCGAAAAATGATGATTCTACTCTTTAGGGGTAGCTCGACCCTGCATTGTACATGAGATAGGTCGAAAATGCCTAGATTAGGAGTAGGGTCAGTTAGGTGGCCAATCCTTCTGCTTGAATTTTCGAATCTCGTATTTTTCCTGAAATAACGATTTTAACCCCTCAAAGGGTAAATCGTATTTCCTATTCCAATGAGTTGTGAAAATTGCTCAAAATTAGAATTTGGGTCTGGTGGATGATTAATCCTACTATTTGGGATTTTCACTTCTCATCATCTTTTGAAATGACGATTTTACCCCTCAAAGGATAAATCATTCCAAAAATTCTAGAAATTGTCGAAAAAAAGGAAGTAGGTCAATTTGATTATCAATCCTATTTTCGACCCGTTTCTGACTCAAATTTCTTCTGAAATGATAATTTTACCCTTTGTAGGCAAATTGTCCCAAATTTCTTCAAAATTACGATTTTGTTCCCCATGGACAAATCTTGTCTAAATTACTCTTGAGCCGTGATTGGCACCTCTCTAGGCCTATAGGGCCTTACTAGTGTCATGTTGTATTCATGTGATTTATCCACGTCTTGTATCCTTGATTTGCGCACCTTCTTTTATTAATTGTGAGTGCTAGGGTAATCATTCCTATCTACATGAATTCCTAGATTTAGGGTTCATACCCCCCACTCATTTGCATGAAATCTTAGGATTAGATAATTCATTCAATCTGGGTACTGAAAGGGCGTCAACTCTGATAGTTGACGTAACTAAGTTTTCGATCTCATTTCTCTGATTCTCACAGAATCGAATAGAAGTTCACAACTTTCGATAGGGCTTCCAATCGTCTACAAAATGACTGGTGGCGACTCATTGGCATGTATACACATCACATGTCACCAAACCACACTAAAGGTCGACTGCGTATATCTCCGTTGCGACTTGGGTAACGAGCCTTGGGAGAGGGTCGCGTCTGACTAGATGGGATGGCCCAATAACCTTTGATATCCCAAATTTTCGAGGGTCACGACATCTGGTTATTAAATTTGCTTTCAAAATCGAAAGTGCACAGGCGTAAGCAAACATAAGAAACAAAGCTTCACTGGCAGAAGGCATGGAAATATCTATCTTCTTGATATTGGTTTTGAAGATCTAAAATATCTCATCTCGGTTAAGGATGAATCTGAATTATGGCATAGAAAATTAGGCCATATCAGTATGAAGTATATCTCAAAATTTTCTACAACGAAACTTGTTGAAGGATTAGCACAAACAAAGTTTGAAAAATCATAAATTTGCTCAACATGCACATTAGGTAAGCATGTGAGAAGTTATTTAAGTCAATAAATCAAGTTTCTTCTAAGCGAACTCTGCAACAACTTCATATGGATATTTTTGTTTCCAACAGAGCCTTAAGCCTTAGATGTAAGAGATATTGTCTTGTTACTGTTGATGATTTCTCTAGATACACATGGGTGTTATTTCTTGCTCACAAAAATGATGCTTTTTCATTGTTCTCAAAATTTGCTAAAAGAATTCAGAATGAAAAAGTTTATACTATTTCTTGCTTAAAAACATATCATGGAAGAGAGTTTGAAAACCAGAGTTTTTCAGATTTTTTTGATGATTTTGGATTTCAGCGTAATTTTTCTACTCCTTATACTCTTCAACAAAATGGCATGCCAAAAAAAATCACTTTTTGCAAAAAATGGCTAGAACTCTTCTGACTTAGGGAAAAATTACTTCTGACTTTTGGGCAGAAGCGGTTTTCATAGCTTGCTATATTCTGAATCATATTTCCGTTAGACCAATACTTGAGAAAACTCTCTATGAACTTTTCAAAGAAGAACCTGATTTTGTTTACTTTTGTGTATTGGTTGTAAATGTTTCATTCCGAAAAATGCTAATGATCGTATTGGCAAGTTTGATGAGAAATCAGATGAAGGTATAATCTTGGGGTATTCAATAAAAACAAAGCCTACAGAGTCTATAACAAAAACTCTCATGTTGTTGAGGAATCAATGAACATTAAGTTTGACGAAAGTCTTCAAAACAATCAATCTAGATGTGGTCGGTGCGGCCGAACTGCCGGTTCCGATTTCGAAAAACGTGGAACCAGATCCAGCCCTTGAAGTGGCAGGTTTCGATTCTGGTTCAGAACCGCCGATTCCCGGCCGATTGTTCAACTTCAACATATTCACTTCATATGATTTTTTTGACCAATATGAACAACCAAAATATAGATAGTTGAGTGGCTTAAGGCGCATATTCAAGCAAAAGAGGGCGTGGGTTCAAATCGCACTACAAGCGATTCTCATTTTCTCCTTTTTTTTCTTTTATTTTTTTTTTCAAATGGAGGTTCCAAATCGGCCCAGAACTAGTGGTTCCGGGCCAGTTCGGAAAAATGTGGAACCGAAACCGGCACTTGAAGGCCGATTCCATTTTCGGGTCGGAACCGCGGGCCCGGTCAATGGACCGGTTCTGGGCCCACGGTTTAATTTGGCCATGTCTAGATCAATCTAAACATAGTCAAGCTTCAATACTTTCACAAATTTCAAGACTCGTAGAAAGAATCTAAAGAGGAGCAAGATTCAGAAGGAAATGTTGTTTCTGAAGATATTCAGAAAGATCATCTGAATGAAGAAAGTCTAGACGATGGTACCAAGATATAAGCACAGAAAGATTTCACAACGATATAAAATATAAGTAGCATGTGAATCTTCAGATATAAATTGGAAGAATATCACCAGTATGTATATGTAAATCAAAATGTCATGATTTAAAAACTTCAGACTTTCTTTGCATTATAACTGCATCCTGCAAAATATATGAAGATAATCCTGCAAAATATATTAAGATATAGAGGCTTCTCTCCTCCTTTTTGTCATCAGCAATAAACAAAGAATCTGATAAAAAAATAAATATCATTCCGATAACAAAGCTACCAGCCCATAATAAGGACATGACAATTCAGTATATAAAACCAAAATATTGTTCAATCAAAATCAACTTAAGGAAGAACTGTTTGAAATTTTCAATTTCAAACATATGATGGTAGAGGTGATTTGAAGAAGAATGAACATCTTCATGCTCTTTATTATCCTACTTTGCAGACCCCTTGTTGTAATCTACTACTACTTTAAGTGAATAATCTCTGACGGTTTGGGAATGAGAGAAATCCTAAACAATCTTCTCATCACGAATTAAAGTGTACGTCTGAATGCTTGCCATTTCAACACAAAACATTCTGCCATAAAGATCAAGTGTTTTCTCGAAGCTATGCATCTTTTGTTCAATTATTTTGAAGCTTTATGTCTTCTATTCAATCATTCTTTCCATTACATCCAATCTCTGAACTACTATCTGTTGTAGCTTCTCCATCAGTTTCTAAACTGCAATATAAGATGCATTGGTTTCCAGAAGCTCAAAAATGAAAGTATTCAGAGTTTCAATGGGATCCATCTGTTTGGCTTGTGATGTACTGTGTCCCATTCTCCCAAATGATGCTTTCTCCTTTCTTGCAAATTCCAATACCTTCTTCAGCTTTTGCTTCCCCTCAGTCTGAGGCTATTCTTTTGAATGCTTCATTGCAGGTTCAGAAACATCAATTTCTTCCATTATAACATCGAAGTCTGTCAATTCTTGCTCCCCCTGAGCAGTGACTTCTTCCCTAACAATATCCACGTTTGCAATATGGACAAGCGGTTCCTTCAAAACTTGCTCCCCCTAAGCAATTACCAACCCTTCAGTCTTGTCAATCTTTTCTTTAAAAAATTACTACTCCTGAGCAATTGTTTCATTTGACTCCATTGTCAAATTCTCAGCCGTTTCACCTTGAACGAGAGATTCATTTTGCCTTTGTCCTTTAGAAGTTCCTTGACTCTACTCTTGAATTTGTTCAGACTTATATGCAATAAGTTTGATAGCAACAGAAAGATTTCTTTCAGGTACTTCTACATGCATATTGTCTACTAACAGATGAGGGTTTGGCATATTCTCATCTACTGCTATCATAGGCTCCAGTTCTTGTCTTTGAGCTCCCTGAGGCTCAACAATTTCTTCTCTATCTTGTTCTTTCTCTCTGTCTTCCTCTATCTCTTCATAGTGTAGTGCAACAAGCTCAGCATAACATATTTCTCTTTTTTATCTTCCCAAAAAATATGCATTCCATATCTAGATGTATTCTGCTTGGGAAATCTGACTTTATTTCTTTGCTTTTTCAGCAGAACTTTCAGTCTCTTCTTCCTAAACCTGAGCCTCATGGAGGCCCTTTTCTTTGTCATTAGGGTCTTTCTGCTCATGCTGACTTACAGCATCTCTAGCTGTATCTCCTTTATCATCATCATCTTTAGAAAAAATTGAAACAGTAGCTTCTGAATCCAACACTTCAGTATCACCTTTGCTTCTAAAAATTCCTTATGTGGCCACAGTCTTTCCCTCTTGATTCTTTGTTCTGTCTTTTCTTCAAATTCTATGAGAACTACTTCTGAATTGTTGTTTCTCCATCCACTTGGCGTCAACTTACATCCCATCTTTTTAAGCATTGACTCTCCAGTTATCATAACCTGGCCTTCATTCTGCAAAAGAACCATGGGAATCGTAACATCGTGGAAGTTCATGATCCTGAAGATCAATCCTACATAAGGGGGTTGTCCCTTAGTCTTCTGAATTGTTATGTACATATGAAGAAGAATAGTATGGGCAAAAGATATCATCTTTCCATTCAACATGCCCACAACAGTTTAGCTTCACATTTGGAGATGTCAATTTTTTATGCATCTTTTGGTCTCAGGCTCTCAATAACAACTTTATGCATAACGTTATGTTTCAGTGAAAAATCATTGTATGCCATATGAGCCTTTGAATCTCCTAAAAAGCTTTCTTTCTTAGTGAGAAAAAATAGGCCTCTTCAGGTGAAACATCCAATGGCGTAAAGTTCATCTCAGCAACACCCATTAAAGCCGCTAGGTCTCTGACATGCACATGATAATGATATTTGCCAATAGTACAGAAGAAAGAATCAAAGTCTTTGAATCGAAGATTTGAATAGAAATATGCAGCCAGATCTAGAAAAACATTTCTTCTTTGAATTACAAAATTCTCCAATTTCAACTGTCTCAGATGCTTTCAAACGAGAATACCAACACTATCAAAGTACTTCAATTCGAAAACTCTGTGTAGTATCACACCTCTTTTCTTCAAACTCTCAAACCTTTCTTTGTGTTTCACGCTCACAAATAGAGGACCCTGATAATCCTTATCCTCTAAACATCCCCTGATTCTCTTGAAATCCCTTAACATCACATCATCATCGTCGTCAGGCTTCCCTTTGAAATCACTCTCACTTTCATCTTCACTCCTTATCACAACACCCTTAGAAGGAGTCGTTTTAAGTTTCCATACACTTGTGCCAGTAATTTTCTTTTTACCCTTACGAGAAATTGTCTCAGGAATTTGTACATCGATTGGTTCAACACTTCGTGCAAGCAAATTCGCAAACGCTAGAAGTTCTTCCACACTAGCAAATTTGTGAATGTTCAGTAGCAACTTAAGGCTATCTTCATTCCCTTCGATCGCTCCACTACTATCATAGAGAGGCTTAATAGTAAATGCAAGAGCCCCTTTTTCTTTAAACTCAGTTTAAGACAAACTTGTTGTCTTTGAAGAAATTTTCTCTAATCATCGATTTCTATTTTTGAGACTTCAATAGGAGTAGTATCTCGTGAAAGGAGTCTTCTAGACACACAAATAGGCATTCTTCCTTGACTTTCTCTGTCAGCAGAGGGTTTCCTTGCAATGGAGGATGATTTTAGAGCCATTTGAATGAAAAAGTTTGAAACTTTGAGAGAAGAAATAGTAGATGAGGGAAGTTTTCGAGAGAGAATGATTATGAGAGTTGTTTTAGGGTTCGTAAGAAGAGTATGGAGTTTTTAGAGTAGTTATAGACAAAGGTGGCGGTTTGTGTCCCTGTTCAAATATTGAATAAAAATTGTAAAACTTTAGAAATAAAATTAATTTCGAATATATGACAAATCGAGAGAATATATCTTTAATATACCAGTCAGATCAATCAGATATATATTAGAGATTTTATAAAAGCTTACCTTAAATTTTTTCGGATCAAAATAAAATCTGACATTTTGCTCTGCAAACCTGTCTTTTGTATTTGCTTTTGAATATCATTCTGTATTTGAACATTTGCATCTGAGCGTTTGCATCTGAACTTTTGCTTTTGAACATATGCATCTGAATATTTACATATGAACATTTGCTTCTAAACGTTTGTATATGAATTTTTGCTTTTGAACATATGCATCTGAATATGTGCATCTGAACATTTTCTTCTAAACCTGTTCTTAACAAAAATACTCAAGGCAAATGATTAGTAATAGCTAGTTCATTCCTAATAAAGTTGAAAGTTTCTTTATCTAGACGTTTAGTGATGATATCTGCAAGTTAGTTCTTTATATCAACATACCAAATGTGAACATCACTATACTGAACATGGCTGCGTATAAAGCGATGTTTGATCTCAATATGTTTTTCTTGAAAGCAGAATAGGATTCTTGGTGAGATTGTTGGCGCAAGTATTAACACATTTGATTTCCACATCTGTGTCTTCAACATCATAATCCTTTAGTTGTAGCTTCAATGAGAGAATCTAAGCACAGCAACTTCCTAGAGATACATATTCAGCTGCAGCTGTACTGAGAGAACTTGTGCTTTGCTTTTTAGAGTACTAAGATATGAGCATACTTCCGATAAGTTGACAAGTTCCAGAAGTACTCTTTCTGTCAATTTTACAACCAGCAAAATACGCATCTGAATACCTTCTTAGAATGAAATCAGAATCTTTAGAATACCATAAGCCATATTGGACTAAAATCTGGCACATAAACAAACGCTAAATAGAATATCTGGTCTTGAAGCTGCGAGATAAAGTAGCGATCCAATCATACTGTGATATAACTTAGGATCAACTTCTTTTTCATCTTCATCTTTATCAAGTTTAGAAGAATGAGACATAGGAGTTTCTGTTTTCTTGCAATTCTCCAAACCAAACTTCTTAACAATCTCAAGTGCATATTTCTCTTGATGAATGAAAGTTCCACTTTTCATATGATGAATTTGAAGTCCAAGGAAAAATCTGAATTCTCTCATCATGCTCATTTCAAATTCATCCTGCATCACTTTAGAAAACTTCTTGCAAAGATATTCATTAGAAGAACCAAAGATTATATCATCTACATAAATCTGAACAAGTAAATCTTTACCTTGTTTCTGAATGAGAATAATAGTATCTATATTGCCTTTGACAAACTTCTGTTCAGACAAAAAGCTACTTAGCCTTTCATACCAAGCACGAGATGCTTGCTTCAAACCATAAAGTACTTTTCTTAAAACATAAACAAGGTATTTTTCTCTAGGTTCTTCGAAAGCATGAGGTTATTCAACATAAACTTCTTCTTTGATGCAGCCATTTAGAAATGTAATTTTTACGTTCATCTGAAAGAGTTTAAAATGATTATAACAAGCATAAGCAAGAAGTAGTCTACCGGTTTCTAACCTTGCAATTGTTGCATATGTTTCATTGTAGTCTATTCCTTCTTCTTGAGAGTATCATTTTGCCACTAGCCTTACTCTGTTTCTGACTACCTTCCCTTTGTCATCCAGTTTGTTTCTAAACATCCATTTAGTTCTAATTACTGGATGATTTTTGGGTCTAGAAACCAATTCCCAAATATTATTGACTTTGAACAGATGTAGCTCTTCTTGCATTGTATTAATCCAGTTTTCATCTACCAGTGCTTCTTCAATTCCTTTAGGTTCCACTTCAGACACAAGAGATATATTACTCATTGCTTCCTTGAATTTTGTTCTTGTCAATTTTTAAATCAGGACATTCTGATTCACATACACATACTGGTGATACTCTTCTAATCTATATCCGAAGATTCACATGCTACTTATATTTTATATCATTGTGAAATCTTTTTGTGTTCATATCTTTTAACCAAATTTATTTTCATAAAATCATTCTAATGTTGAGAAAGTTTTGTCATAATCAAAAAGGAAGAGATTGTTGTGGAAACTTTCTTTGAGTATTTTGATTTTGACAAAACTAACCTTATTAAGGTGGAATCTGTATAGTGTTTATATTGTTTTTAAATTACATAATGAACAAGTGAACATAAGTTTTTATTGATCCTTTTCTAGCATCAAGATTCAAGAATGAGTAGTCATATAGTTGCTTCTAAAGACGTTCAGATGGAGTTGTTTCTAAAAATATTCAGGTGGAGTTGCCTCTGAAGACGATCAGGTGGAGCATATTGAATCTGAAGGCTTATTCGTCTGCAGGATTATATGACGTGCCAGAAGAACTTTATTGAAACTCAGTATCACAGTTCAAGAATATCTGTTCAGATTCATAAAGTCTTTACTTTTGAAGATTGCTTCTGAATACTATTCAAATTCTGTGTTCTCTAACAAACAGATTCTAAAGACCCACGAATAGCAAGTTTTCGATTAAGTCAAGTTCTTTTATAGAATTTTGTGATATTTGATTTATAAGATATTCATTCAATCAGATTAGGAGGAAATCTACGATTGGATATTACCTTCCAGGAATAAGAATTGTGGCTTATTTGAATCTACTCTACTTTTCAAAACTTAAGATTTAGTTGAAGAGCGATCATTTGAAGGATTGTCCAATAGCTAGCTTGGAACCAAAGGAGTATAAAAGAAGAATCGTGATGACCTGCAGAAGGAGTCAACAACATTAAAATTCCGAAGTGCCTGAGTTGTTCAGATTCACATACTTATTCTGAGAGTTCTCAATTTCTTTTCACTATGAGGACTTGAGAGCAATTGATTGTTTTCATATCTTATAACATCCATTGAATCATTATAGTAAAATCCAGTCAATCGGGTGTCATCGTGGGAGAGTGAACGTAGGCCTAACAAGCCAAGCCACTGTAAACTCTACGTGCATCATTCTCTACTATAAACTCTTATTTATGTTTAGATTTCTTGCACGTTGTTATGCTATTTCTGACTCTAGTCGTGCCTTTAAATTGTCTTAATTTTAAAATAAATTTCAATTAGATTCAAAATCACATATTCACCCCCTCTAGGTGATATTGCTAGATTCAACACGAAGAAGCCAAGCTTCTAGCGGAATTCTACCCATCATATCCTCTTCTGCTAGTATTCCTTTCTTGTCCAAAGATAAAAATCCAAACTTCATCCGAATGACAACTAATGATAACTTCCAGATCGAAGCCATTGTTGCTCATGTTCAAGAATTCTAGTGGAGAGAATTGATTATGATACCTAAGGACAGTTTCTATGGAAGAGGAATCATACCCGATCTTCTTCTTACATTAGAAGAAGGCAATGCTCATGTAGCGCATCAAACTCTCATTCCACCGCAAGCAAGGGACATATATGACGAAGCCCAACTGTATAAACTGATGGTTCCGTCTGCTATTATATTCATTGTCCACATGCGTGCTTCCCTCGCATCTCGGCTTTTCTTGAATGTTAATAAGTTAGAAATGATGAGTACAGGCTATAGTTGGCTTGTGACTGATGGGATAGTAAACAAGCTGGCTGTGATGAATCAGTCGGCTTTAGACGCGATGCAAGGAGTCGTAGCAATTAGAACTTACATTCCCCCTTTAGAGCGATTTCGCAACTTCTCATTGAAGTGAAGGACCAACTTTTTGACAAACCAGCATTATCAAATTCCTAAAGTAAATGTATATTTTCTTATGAGCGTTTGATTTTGTCCTCGCTTTAGCCACAACAGCGCATCATTTAGGTCCTACAACTTCTGTAGAGAAGAATGATTCTGCAAATAAGCTTGTTCATCTGGCTGCCATTCTAAACAAATCGATAGACTCCGATCTAGTCCTTAAATTCTGCGTGGCAAGTCCACTTGTGTAAGCGGGGAATTCAATTTAAGAATGAATAGCTGCAACAACCGGTTGCATTCGAAATAGCCATTGCTTTTGAAAGAATCAAGTGAATCGGATTTTAGACCCAATTTGATGGGATAACGTGGTGCTAAATAGGTCTATTGGTGCAGCTCAATCACCTCTGGCTCTATTCGATGGCCTAGATCATCCATGGCTATAGCGAAAGTTCAATGGGTTAAGCCTAAGTCTAAGAAGAGATTGAGAATTGGAGTTCCAATTAAAGTAGCATTTAAAAAAGTGGTGGGAGTGGAATTCGATCCGGTGGCAAATGCGACAACGGAAATAGGGTTTTGCATAGATGAGTTCAAGGTTGCAACTGATATGTTGCCCTGTGAAGTAAAATTTGACTTCATCTTGTTTTCAGATTCAGATATATTGACGGCTGCAAGCTACTATGACGATATGATATGCCACATTTACTGTCAGGTGAACTAGAATAAACCTAGTAAATCTTGAGGATTGTCTGTTTTTCAAGTATGTGCAGCCACAAAATGACATGCTCTACTTCCATGCATGAAGGACACTAACAAACAGCACATCCAAGTACATAAACATGACTTTCGTTCATTGAACAAAAGATACAAGTTAGTTGATAAATCTTGTAGTCCGTCCATTGTTCCCTTGTCTTGATTCTTTTACATGTTATTATTGGAAATAGTGGGCACCTGAGATGGAGCAGTGATATGAGACCAAGCAAGATAATTCTATTTACATAATTGTGCATGCAAAAGTTAGTTCTTCTCGGAGCCAAATTTCTTGTACATGATAGCTCTTGGTTATCACGGTTTTGATTCCTGGAACAACTCGTCTACTCTTTATATGTCGAGGGAAAAGAATGTTAACAAAGAAATTGAGTTATGCAGGTTGAAGGAAGTGCCCAAGAGCATGTGCTTGTTTGCTTATATGCATTGTTTATGATATGTACTTACCATTTCTTTTGGGTCCATGGGAATAATCACCAGCAATATGATGTAGTCGTGGTGACATAACCATCATGGCAAATAGATCGCTATATGTGGACTTCACAATCCCTTTCACAGAAACTGGAGTAGGGATGATTGTGCCTATTGAGACGTCATGATGCACAAACAAGTAGATATTTATCCAGCCTCTCACAGTGGATCTATGTTTAATCATAGGTACTTTTTTTGTCTTCACTAGATGGGTGGCGTAGATAATTGAGCATAATGATAACTGTTAGAATGCACGTGTGAGTTGTGTTAGAGAAGTCCCACATTGAAGAATTAATGTGGTGTTGAGCAGTTAATATATCCAAGTTGGCCCATAAGTCATTGGCTTAAGCTTTTGAGTGAATGTGGGTCCAACCGGATATATTAATAGGCTCGGACTTGGGCTCCCTCTTGGCGATCTCCTTAAGTGAAATGTATCAGACTTTTGTTGCGTGCACTCAACAAATGGTATCAGAGCTGATAGTTGATTGATGGGCCTCAAATCTGTTTTGGTGGAATCTCAAGAAGGAATCTGGTGACCAACCCGGTTTTCGAGTCGGTGGACGTTGTGGTGTAGTAACGTGGGCCCGATGGATGTTGATGTAGATTTAAGTTGAGATAAATTGGTGCAAAAGTATACTTGGATTAAGTGGGCCCGATGGATGTTGATGTAGATTTAAGTTGAGATAAATTGGTGCAAAAGTATACTTGGATTAAGTGAGCGCATGTGAGTTGTATTAGAGAAGTCCCACACTGGAAAATTCATATGGTATTGAGCAGTTAATATATATAAGTTGGCTCATAATTCATTGGTTTAAGCTTTTGAGTGAAGGTGCATCCAATCGGATATATTGACGGGCTTGGGCTTGGACTTGGACTCTCTCTTGGCAATTTTCCCAAGTGAAAAATATCGAACTTCCGCTGTGTGCACCCTACAATAACGGTGAATTCAAAGGACCATTAGCTCAACAAATTGGAATAGTGACGTGGTATTCGTTCTCAACACTATTTTTTGCACAAAGTACGAACCCTCTCCATATGTTTTCAATGTTCAATTAGACCATTATCTCTTAGATATTTACACTCTAGTGCACAAGAAGGGTGTGACTTGATATAGTATGAAGCTAAGTTGTAATCTCATGATTTGCGGGGAAAAAATTAACTAGCAACTTGTCTAAAGTTGTGGTGATTGTATGGCTGTTTGTAGTTCTAATATTAACATCCAGTTACACAGCAAACCTGAGCTCAATGCTGATAGTGCATCAGCTTCAATCCTTGCCAAAGGGGGAATCTATCTATTTCCATGTCAATAGTTTTGTTCTGTCTATTTATTTGATCGATTGCTTGTTCCGCGCAACAATTGGTATCAGAGCTAGACTTACTTGAGTTGAAGCAAATCGATGGCGACAGAAGAACCTAAAGGGAAAATCAACAAATTTGAGGGGAAGTACTTTGATTTCTAGAAGATGCAAATAGAAGATTATTTATATCAGATAAAACTGCACGAGCCCCTGTTTGGAAAGAAACCAGAAACGATAAAGCAAGCCGATTGGGAATTGTTGGATAGACGAATGATGGGTGTTATTCGACTGGTGTTGGCTCGTAATGTCGCGTTTAATATCGTCAAGGAGGAGACCACTGCGGGTTTGATGAAAGCCTTATCGGATATGTACTAGAAGCCCTCTGCAATCAATAAGGTATATTTGATGTGATATCTGTTTAACTTGAAGATGAGCAAAGGTACATCAGTTGCTAATCATATCAATGAATTCAATGTGATCATTAATCAATTGAGTTCAGTTGATATCGACTTTGAAGATGAGGTACGTGCTTTGATTCTATTATCCTCATTGCTTGACAGTTGGAATACTATTGTTACTACTGTTAGTAATTTCTCTGGGTCGACAAGTTTGACGTTTGATGGGATTCGATATTTAATTCTAAGTTAGGATATCCGTAGAAGAGAATCTGACGAATCTGTATCTGCTGCTTTAGTAGGTGAAAGAGGAAGAGCTAGTATTCGTGTTAGTAGAAGTAGTATGAACATGAATAAATGTAGTCAGTCTAGGACTGGCGGTGATGTCTGTTGAAACTGTGGCAATAGGGGGCATCTTAGAAGAAATTGCTTTAAGCTGAAAAATGAAACAGTTAAGGGAATTAGAGTTGAATCTACATATGATGTTACAGC
Source organism: Rhodomyrtus tomentosa (assembly GCA_028455895.1). Lineage (NCBI taxonomy): Eukaryota > Viridiplantae > Streptophyta > Magnoliopsida > Myrtales > Myrtaceae > Rhodomyrtus > Rhodomyrtus tomentosa. The sequence continues at coordinate 44,713,601 of JAPCWY010000004.1, forward strand.
TATAGCTGAAAATTCTTATGATGTCGATTGTGTCTTGTATGTCACTAAGGATTCGTCATTTGACGGATGGATTATGGATTATGGTTGTTCTTTTCATGTTACACCAAACAGGAACTGGTTTACTTCTTATCAATGCATGGATAGCAGTAAAGTACAGTTGGGAAACAATGTTGAATGCAATGTTATAGGCGTTGGTGATATTAAAATCAGAATGCATGATGGTATTGTGAGGACACTGATCGGAGTACGACATGTTCCAGAATTGAAAAAAACTTAATTTCCTTGGGTGCCCTAGATTCAGCTGAATGTAGGTATTCTTCATGAGATGGAGTTCTAAAGATTGTTCGAGGTACCCTGGTGATAATGAAAAAAATTAAGCATGGCGGTCTATATGAACTTCAAGATGAGACAATGATAAGTTTTACTCCTGAGACGTCGATATATATTCGAGAGTCTAATAGATACTCGAGGAAGGCCTGGGTGTTTGTGCAAAAGCACAAGTTTGATGTTGTTGTTAGGAATACGCAGTCGAGAGCTTTGATCAGAACGGAGACAGGTAAGTTGATCAAGCATGTGCGAACTGACAGTAGCATGGAGTCCTGCTCAAAGCTGGTAAATAAATTCTGCATGAAAAGGGGCATAGTGAAACACTACACTAGTGCTAATAAAACACAACAGTTTATAGAATTGATGAGTAGGACATTATTAGAGACAGCCCGTAAAAAGATCTCTAGTGCTGGTATGGTTGGGATAATTCCAGCAGATGCGCTTAGTATAGTGAGCTACCTGGTGAATAGATCCCCATCGACTGCGATCGGATATCGGACTCCCGAAGAAATATGGTCAGGTAATGCTGCTGATGATTCTATTTTAAGATTATTTATTTACCCGTATTATTGTTGAGTAAGTGATGGTAAGCTCAATATGAGGGCAAGATGCATATTCCATGGTTATGCACGAGGTGAGCGGGGCTATATATTTGCAACAGATAAGTTACCTTTGACGAGTCTCCAGTTCTTCTGGCTAGGAGTGATTGTGGCAGTGTTCATACGGATCTGGACGGTATTCAGCTTGAGATGGAATTGCAATCAGAAACTCCTGATGTAGCGAATACTAGCGTGGTAATCGACACAGATAATGCTTGTAGCGAGGTGGAGCTTGTGGAACCAACAGCTGCTGTAACTGCTGATATTGACAAGGTACGTATTCGATCTCCTGACAGATATGGATGCAATGATAGTTTTGTTTTATCTGTGATTAAGGAGTTTGTGTTAGAAAGTCCTTGTGGAGCAGTTAAAAGTGCATGTTCAGTTGGTGTTTTGATAAGATCCTTGGTAATGGTGAAGTTCAAGCGTGGCTTGGACTTGGATGATGTATGTGGCGGCTGAGCTCATCGAGCCTGTTGAGAGAGTAGTAGCGGTGAAGTTCAAAATTTTAGAGAAGCGATTATGACATGGCTCTAACGTCGAGCCAAGGTGGAGATTGTTAAAAATATGTCTTGAGTTAGAAGCCCAAACTAAAATTTAAAATTCATGTAACTTGCGAAAAAGATTTATCCACAAGATTGAAGATGAAGTTGGCATACAAACCGGGAAAGGAAAGCAGATAAAATCCAAAAGTGAAGTTGGTAGCCATGGAATTCATAAAAGGACCCAAAAAAAAAAGGAAAAGTTCAAACTAAGACTTGTTGACCAAACACAACATATGCACTTTCTTTCTTCACGTGAGTTTTGTACTTCCTTTCTAATGGTAACATATATTATATTATTTTTTGGTCAAGAGAAGCGGTGGGCTGCAGAGTGATGTGCAAGTGTTATTCTCACAATGATATATTATATTATCACAAAGATTTTTTCTTGGTCAAGAAGTCGGCCACGTTGATATATATAGGTGTGGGCTTTCGTGAAGTGGGTGTGACGCAGAGAATTCTTCTCCAAAGTGCGCACCGTTTGTTGAGAATTGTGGCAGAAGCAATTCCTATCAAGCTCGAAATTCATCCAAAGACAAACGAAGAAACAAGGTTGCTTGAAGCGCCGTCCCTTGGTCGAGTGCTTGAGAGGGCTCATATTTACATAAATAATTTAAGTGTCGAAGCCAATTAAATCTTGAGGTTAGATTTGTGTTGTAATTTTTTTTGCGAGATTGAGAGATTATTTCGCTAGGAATTTAGGGCTAAACAATGTGTGCGTTCTTGGATATAATTGGGATTGGGAAATACCAAGAATATGTTTGTGTAACTCAATTGATCTGTAATCTCCGTGTATCGATCGTTCTATAGTGAAATTCGTTCATGCTCTTCCCGTGGACGTAAGTCTCTGCGACCGAACCACGTACATCTGGTGTTCGATTTAATTTACTTGTTCTGTCTGTTTATTTGATCGATCGCTTGTTCCGCACAACAAGTTCAGGTACCCGGACATTTATGATCAATCTACCCTTCCAAAAGCACCCTTTTTGCCCGTTGAAAAGGGTTGAAGATTATGCGAATGCTCTGAGGTATGAAAGTCGAAAAGGCGGTGTGTCAGCAGTTGTTGATGAAATTCCTTACGTAAAGCTCTTTCGTTTCAAATTCTCTGCCCAATACGCCACGGTTGAGCCTTCATACTACGGCACCAAAGGATTTGGTTTTGCAAGTCTCTTTCATTTTCTACATCCTGCTGAGTAAATTCTTTTGGATCCACCCAGTTAATGATTCTTAGGTCCCCTTTAATGCAGGCTTTTCCTAAGGGGTCACCTTAGTCCCTGACATTTCTGCGGCAATAGCACAAATGAGAGAAGAGGGAAAACTCTACTTGATAAGCCAAAATTGGTTTCAAAACCATTCTTCACTCGGAAATCAAGATTTCGCATCAAAGGTTGCTAGACTCGACTTATACAGCTTCCGCGGTCTCTTCCTTATCACAGGCATCACTTCCATCTGTGGACTGTAGCTGCGATGGTGTCCTGCAAATATCTGAAGGAAGAATCGACAACTTCGCAACAACGTGAGGTTGCTGATAAACCTACTGAAGAGAAGTTCTCAACAGTTAGTGATATCCAATCAAGAAGAACCAGTTCGAAACACATCAGAAGATATTCCTATTGAATCGGAAGAAAGTGTGAGGTCCTTAATTGATGTGGATACCGACCAACATCAAGGTTCTTATATGTGGCAACGTGGGAGGAACTTTGAAGCTTCTGGGGATTTTTTAACTGTAGGGACGATGAGTGAAGTCTTGTTAGAACTTGGAATATGTTTGAATTATAATATGTCCCTCTTGTGCCTTCTACTCTTTTTTTACTACATCCGTAAAATTAACCGTAAGAATTGCCAATGTTCTTGCATATGTAATTACTTTATTTTTCTCACTACAGGGGCAAAAGAAATGACGAGAACATATCCTTACTGTCTTATCGTTTCAACTAAGGGTTGATTTCAAATTAATAATAATAATAATAATAAGGTTTGGTTTCTATTTAGCAAACATTTAAGAGTGATCGGCTACAAGACCAATCCAGTGGGGGGTAAGGCCTTAACAATCTCAAATGGCAAATCAGTCGGAACACTGTAAAGTGACAGTCAAAATCTTATTTATACTGCAACAATCACGTTTTGGATGCACGCAAATTAGTCGTAACAGTCCAAATTTCATTCCACTCAAACTAAGACAATTATTAGTGTTAAATTAAGTCCCGAGTTCGAGCCCATCAGACGAAACCCGACTCAAACAAAGTATGCAGAAACATACAGGATTGTTCTGTCTTGAAGTGATGATCAATAAAGGGAAGCCAATCTTGAACCTCGTATTTGGCATACAAGTTTGTTGAAGCACACGGCAATTTTCAGTATACTAATTGGAGTCTTCCTTCTCAAACTGGAAATTCCAACATGAACTTTGAGTTGGACATTGGCTCGGTCAACTTGGATTTTCTTATATATTGCAAGCTGGGTTTCTGTTTATAGAACCAGTATTTGGCCGCAAAAATTGGTTCAACCGGCCTTTCACTGAGCGCTGGGCAGTGGATTATCTTCGTGGGTTTTGTCCGCGGAGTTTCGCCAAGAATTTGTATGTCGAAAGCGGGTTAAATTTTGTAGTAAAATTTGTTAATTCCTTTGTGAAATAGATAGGTGATTTCGTTTAATAATTATATGTCCAAACATTACGTGAGTTAATTGAGTGTAATTAAAGTCTGGAAAACATTAACGGTGTTTGAATGACTCGAATAGTATTTTAATCTCCATTGTACCGCCTGATCTTCTAATGCTCTCTCCATGGATGTAGATCACATCTACCGAAACACGCATATGCGATGTCCCAACTACTTTCTTATTATGTGTATTTTATTCTTGTTTTCGCAGCTATTAAGATGACAACATGCTGAAACTCCCAAGCACCTGCAAAGTCATGCCTGAGTATTAATGCGCGGTCCCTTGAGGACCTCAAGTTTGGCAGTGGAGACGAGCCTAGAGAGAGCATAGCACTTGCAGTACAAATTGGTAATTTGCAAGTGCTCCTCCGTCCACTTAAGCTATTTATTACTTAGGATAGATGATTTAATTGGGACGGATAGAGATTTCGTAGCATGAGAGCACATAAAAAAACGTCTCGAAAATAATGGAAAGCGAGCTCTATATGTTGAACTTAATTTCACTGAAGCCTTGGCTTGTCGAAATAACTTTCAGTCCACAAGTCCCTCACATTTGTACACTCCAAACTCAGATTGAACCTTTTTTTTTTCATCTTGTATTAATTTAAATTCATTCAAATTAAATTTCTATCCGTCTATGGAGATTGGTAAGTGCATTTGGAAGAGGTATCTCTTTTTGTTGATTTGTTTCCTCATTTTGGAATTTTTTTTTTTAAAGAAGTTAAGAATTGTTTTTGGGTTAGAGAATAAAGCAAATTTTGGCTAAGAAGATTTCGGACAGCCGGTCCTTTTCGGGGGATTTCCGGACACGTGCGGACCAAATCAAATATGAGCTCTGCACCTATTTGGCTCTAGCGTTAAGCCTAACTCAAGGGAGAGCTTTGCAGAGCCACTAAGAGCAATGAAGGAAGCGAGAAATTCTTGCGATCTCTTGATCAATTTTTGTGTGGATTATTCGGATGTAATTGGGGTGACAAAACACTTGAGTGAACGTGCGATTCAAACGATTATATTTCACCTTGACCCCAGTTAAACATCTCCTCGATCTTTCCTGGAATGCCCAAAATGTCACGCTAAAATCCGAGAGGATTTGCAGACATAGAGCGGCACTCATCACGCGTGAATTCATATCCAGTATACAATAAATAAAAGGGTAACAACAATGAGAACCATAATGAGCTTACCCTTTGAAAGAATAATAAACGGTGCCTTTACAGCCACAAAAGCTTACCCTTTGATAGAATAATAAAAATGAGAACCTTATTGTTTAGCACAATATTAGGCACATATAAAGGAACGAAAGTAGCAAAATTTAGCATTTCGTGTTTATTGTACACGATTATTTTATGTTTTTTTTTTTTTTGCTAGAAGATTATTTTATGTTATTATGATTTAACAACAACGATATCTAATTGCATTCCTGAATAATCTCATTTATACTGCAACATAACACATTTTGCTTACAGACAAACCATAACACTACAATCTTCTTTTGCAGAAACTGAGATAGTTAGGACGACAAAAAGCGGAAACTTCTGCAAGTACCTCCACAGTCAATGTAACTCCGAGCAAAATTGATAAATTGTAATTCAAAGCCACTGCCAATTTTAAAGGTGCTGCGGCAAAATGGAATCCACCATTCTTAGCTGAATAAACCCTCTCTCTGAAAGATTAACCACCCTGGCATATCTCTTGTTAATATGAGTAGTTGAACCATTGCCAACCGAGACAAGAAAGAAGCATCCAAATCAGCTGCTCAAAATGCCATTTGTTTGGCCTATTAAAAAACCCTTTTGGGCACCCTTAACAGGAAAACCAGCTTCCTTCTAAGCAGAATCATCTCTCACGATTTCACAATACAATGCATGAATTTACAATGCAAGTCTTACCAGGAAAAAAGAGCAGACATCCATTATCATTTGTTTTGATTTTCTCCATCTGCATTTGTTGTGAAAAGCTGGCCAAGGGTAGTGGGAATTGAATCATTCGTGTTCCTTTGCCAATCTGCAGATACCCAAAATCATTCATTTCGATTTTCTCCATCTCTGCAGATTGGCAACGATACAAATGATTTAATTCCCACTTCCCTTGGCCAACTTTAGACAATAATTGCACCATTTGTTTAGAACCTGAGAATTGCAAAGCAAGAACTCAACCCAGTCTGAACTTAAGAGGAGAAGACAAAGTCATGGAAAACCATTAGGAAGTTAAAAAAAAAATGAAATATATCAAAACTAATCCAAGTAAAGACAAGATATCATTACAAGAATATTTTGCTAAAGGCAGCAATTGCTCGACATATTCACAATTTGCAATGAAAAGATGAGTTAAATTCGGAATTTACAATAGTTAAAGAGATACTAGAGATTAGAGCTCTTTATCTATTGCTCAAGGTTTAGATGCCATTCCCCATAATAACAATTAAGAAGCCTTATAACAAATAAGCTGTGTAAATCCATCGTCCACCCATATGTGCAGCAGAAAAGAGAGAGAGAGAGAGAGAGAGAGGAGATCAGTGCAAAAATGGCAGTTAACATAGACAACAAGATCAATCAGTAACGATTTGTGACATCAAAGGGAAGAGCGCCCTCAATGCACTCTCCTATCATGACAAACTCACACGCTTTTGGCTTCTTGTTATTTTACCTGGATAGTTGTTATTATCTATGTTCTTATTCGACTCCTTGAAGGTGAATTCCTCATTGAGTCTATCTAGTTCGATTCACAGGAGAATTCTTTTTTCAATGTTCTATGATTCTATCCACTTAATTCATCCGGTTGATTCATATTAGGCCACAAAACCTGGTTAAAATGTCTCATATTTACTATGAGAGACGATAGTTACTCAAAACTAGAAGACTATGAAAGAATGGATCAGGGCACAGAATACGTCAATCGGTTTGTGTACTATAAACAATGGACGAAAATAAAGTAAATCAAACCAATGTTTGGTCGACAACTCATCAAACTGAGAATGTTGTCGTCATTCTTAAGAGACCAGTAGACACCCGAATATACTTCGGTCGGCAAAAAGGATCGAGCAAGTAATTTCACTTTCCCCTTCAGCATAGTAAAGTCTGACCAATTGTGTCAATTTTACCTCTGGCAGAAGCTCAGACTGTATAGATAGAGACCATGAGTTATACGCAAACCCCAGAAATTCCCTCTCTGGTAATCACAAATTCACAAGATGTATCAGGGATGTGAGGCGCAAAAAGCAAATGGAGTCTTCTCCTTATTCTGCAATGCATCAGTTCACAACCACACTCATCCCTCGTCCCATTCACGGTACCAACAATCTCTTTATCCCTAGACAAAAACAGCCTCGAGTTCACGCAATTCGTCCACGCCAGACCCAGCGCAGCACAAACCCGTCTCCCGGATGAAACCAAGCAACCCAAGTTCCCAATCTTCAGCCCGTTAATCCCCTCATCAGGAGCGACCAAATCAACCACCTGATTGGTCACCACAACTGCGAGATCAAACTTCTCAGCCAACAGCTTCAGTTTACCCGAGATCTTGAAAAACATAGATGACCTCCGTTTGAGATCAAGCAGGTTATTGTCGAACTCTGACCGGAACAATGCCGCTATCGAATCAATAACGATAAGCCGAACCGGGAACTGGCTTTTGAAGTTCTCCACGAAAGATTCCATCTTGGGCATTGCGTCGAGCAGGTGGTCCGCGGAGTGCAGAGGGTGCACAAAGATATACTCCAAGGGGTCGTGGCGGGGGTCGAATGGACGGGCGCGAGAGAGCTGGCGGAGGCGGCGGGAAGGGAAAGGGAATTCGGAGTGGAGGTAGAGGGAGGAGGCGGAGAGGCCGCCGCGGGAGGGCGGGAGCTGGGCGGAGAGGAGGAGCTGGAGGCAAAGCTGGGTCTTTCCGCAACCGCTCTCGGCGACGATTTCGGTGACGGAGCGACAGGGGATGCCGCCACCGAGGCAGCGGTCGAGGACGGGGCAACCGGTGGTGCACTTCTGAGTGGGCCTGGGACGGATGAGGAGGTTCTCAGGTTTCATTGTTTGACAGTGATTTCATGGAAATTAAAGCAAAAATGGTGAGATCGAGAAGAGAACGAGCGGGGAAGGCATTATTGGCGCGAAAGATTATTTTCGTAAATTTAGACATGACATATAAATCAAATTAATCAGAATTTCGAACCATAGGCAAACATAATTTTTTTTTTTTTTTTCATTCTAGAAAATTTGAATTTTTATAAAGTACGAATAGTAGCACAAAGACCTAGGTAAAATGCTCTTATAAATTTTTTGAAACTTCAGTAATATTTTAGTTTTGATTGTAAAATATGAAAAGTTGCCCATTTGCTTTCACCTAAGCTGACACAAGCTCGACTAAAAGTTGGTAATTCGAAAATGAGTTGGCAAGACATTCGAATAAAGATTGGTAAATTCACAACGTAAATAGAAAAGATACATCAAGATATATTCTGAAATCCCATAAAGTGTTGTCATCTTCTTCTTATTAAGGAGTCTTAAAAATTAATTCGCGCTCGTCGGACTAAATTAAGTCATCTTGTGATGAAAATGGCAAGGCTCTAACCATAGGGTCGTTGACGGATTAGATTTCGCAACAAACTCATCTATCGTGTTAGGGTGCAATAGATGATCCACGAATTCATGGATGTATTTGTTGACATCCTTGTCAACTTTGGAAACGAATTTTCTCATGAGCAACTCAGAGGACCGAAAGATGTGGCAGATCAGACTTCTCCCTTAGGATTCCTTCTCCACAGGCTCTCTCTCTCTCTCATATTTCTTCATTAATTTCGTGGACGACGAGAGTGAGCTCTGAAGATCGAATGGCTAGTGTCTCCCAAGAATCTGCTCGTTTGCTCTAACGTCGGGTGCTTGCTCCAGTCGAGGATCTCCCAATTTTCGAAGTCTTTTTTCCTACCAACCGGATTATCTAAAGTGATTAATTTTGTGATCAACATATATACTTTTGCAATTATTCTCACTCGATCTAAAGTTTAAACTAGATTCGGATGCTCTTATATCCTGATTTAGATATAGAGATATGGAATTTGCAAAGCTTTTTTCTGTACTTTCTCCATCTATATGTGTTGTTTTGATCTCTGTACTGCGATGTGTCGGGATGGCAAACCTAGGGACACATCGCCTTTTGGCAAAACCGTAACTACTGAAAAGAATTTTCTTTTTGTGTGTGCTCATCATTGATGATGATGATGATGTGAGATTCGATGATTGGCCGCTGGTTATGCTTGCATGATATGATATATCTGTCTCAAGCAATAAGTGAATTTCTACAAACTGTATCAAATTGTTCACTTTTTAGATTTACTTATTTCGTGAGATTTTCATTTTATTTTGAAGTGATGTATTTCTCTTTGATATAAAACGAAGATCTTTCTTTCATAAAAAAAAAAAATGTGCCAGATCTAATATCAAAACTACATATATTGGTCAGTAAAAGTACAGATTTAGCTCTTAGTAATTATGATATATATATATAAGTGAATTTCTACAAACTGTATCAAATTGTTCACTTTTTAGATTTACTTATTTCGTGAGATTTTCATTTTATTTTGAAGTGATGTATTTCTCTTTGATATAAAACGAAGATCTTTCTTTCATAAAAAAAAAAAATGTGCCAGATCTAATATCAAAACTACATATATTGGTCAGTAAAAGTACAGATTTAGCTCTTAGTAATTATGATATATATATATATATATATATATATATATATATATATATTACAGATTTAGCTCTATATTGTTCATTTTAGCTCTCTCTCTCTCTATATATATATATACATATATATATATATATAGAAATTACAAATGGGCTTATATCACTAAGTATAGACGGGCGATCATGCTTGAAACATATAGACGGGCGATCATGCTTGAAATATTTATCATATATCTTCATCATTTTGTTGGGGAAATTACAATATATATAATATTTATCAAATTTATGCCAATTGAATTATAAGCCTTTCAGTTTGACCCGAGATTAGCATGGCTCTAGGGTAGAATCGAAAACTAAAGAACTAATAGGTGGAAATAAAGTAGGTTCTAGGATATGAATGATAGGTTTTAGATTTCAAAAATTGAAAAATCGGTTCCTCCAAGTAAGTTTCAAGTTGGAACAATTCTTTTTTACATGGTATGTGATTGAAGAGTTTCATTTCATGGCTTAGAACTATGGATTCCATTTCTAGGCTATTAAGTACGTTTTGTGATAATTCAGCTACTGTTTCATGGCTAAAAATCAGAAAAGTAGTAGTCAAAATAAGCACATCAACATTAAGTATTTAACTATTAAAGAATGTGTTAAGGAAAAGAAAGTGGTCATAGAACAAGTTAGCACTGAATTGATGTTAGCTTAACCTTTAACTAAAGGCATGCTATCAATTAGTTACAAAGATCATGTGAATAGAATCGAAATCGGTCCCATCATGTAAATTTTCTTCGTCCGGACGAAGTTGTGAAACTCTTATGTGTTTGTGATTTTTTTCTCAATTAAGGTGCACATTCAGTTATTATGAGAAAATCGATTATTTTGACCTAGAATAAACTTAAAGGTTTATTCATTAAGTACACCTGGAATAAATATATGACTTATACATTAAGTTATGTTATCACATACATGCTGATTTTGATGAGATAAGATGCATTTTGATATACTCGCTTTAAAAGGACTTGCCGTCGTGATACATGTGTTTTGTCTTCAACATGAAGTTAATGTGTATTTGGTTCAGTATTTCATTGATAAATGTTGAGATCATGTGACGTCTTGGAAATTCAATCCTTGTAAGTGCCGGGAGTCGATTAAATGATATGAATGTATAGTCATAGTCGACGCCCATTTTGGACTATAAGGACTGAAAAGACGAAAATTTGGATGAATTTCGAACTTTAGATTATTTCGAATTGAGTTTCGAAATTAATCCGCGGCGATTTTTAAATTGTCGTTTTTTGCAAACGAGCTTAACCCTGATCGAGCTTGACCAGTGAAATTGCCGAAATTACCCTTCGATCAGTACACCAAAAATTTCGTTTCAGTCCCGGCGCGCCAAAATTACCATTTTGCCCCCCAATTATTCATTCATAAGAGACAAAAACATTTAATTTTTGGGTCTTCAAAGTCAAGGTTGGGCCCTCCATTTCACTGCCCAACGCCCGTCCTCTCTCTGCCGCTGCCTTCTTCTTCTTCTTTTCTGTTTCTTCTTCTGTTCTTCTTCTTTCTTCATTTTGTTTTTCTTTGACCGACGACTCCTCTTGCCGATCGATCCACCGCCGTTTGTCGCTGTTTTTCGTGACCACCACACCACCATCGGCAGCCACTACCTCCAGCTACTCCCCGCCGTCGCCTGGACCCCGACCGAGCCGTCGTCACCGCCGTTTCGCCGAAGAAAACCCACGGCCGAACGTCCCCTGTTTTCGGGTCAGGCGACCCGAGGACTTCGCGGTCTTCTCCAGCCTCCACGGCAGCCACCGACGCCGACCACCACCACCCAGCTAACCCCCGACCTCCCCTTGATCGATCCGACCCCTCGTCGCCGACCGTCAGCCGCCGGAATCGCCGGAATCCGGCCCGAAAGTCTCGGTGCTCTGTTTTGAACCCGGTTTGTTCCGGTCTTCGTTCCGGCCGCCACCGTCGCCGCCGTGCCACACCGCCACCGCCAGACGACTCCCCTAAGTCTCCTCTACCGCCACCCAGCTCGGCTCCGCCGGTCGCCGCGCATGGCCGCTGGAAACCGCCGCCGATCGAGAGCCCTGTTTCGGCGTAAAAACAGGACAGCCACTGATCGCGGCTATCCGTCGTCGCCGGCCGCCTTCCGTCGCCGTCCACCTATCCCGGCCGACCCCCACCGACCCCTGGGTGAGCCCCCGACCCTTGGCCGGCCTTGTCCCGGCCCGTGTCGCCGGAAATCGACCAAAACAGTAGAGTTGCCGGATTGAATATTCTGCTGTTCACTGTTGCAGGCCGCCGGCCGCCGCTCGCCGGAGCTTCGCCGCCGGCCACCTGTTCCGGCGACCTCGCCGGACTCCCACGGGGTATCGCCGAAGTTTGAGCTTGATCCGCCGCGCGATAATCCTTAGTTTTATCGCCGCCGCCGCCACCGGTCGAGCTAACTCACATTGTGAGTTGACTCTAAACCTTGGTTAGGGCGCTAATTGCGCTTAGAATTAGTCTGATTTATTTATTTATTTAATTATGTATTTATTTATTTATTTATTTATAAAAACAATATTTCGATCGGGACCGGTATAGATAGAAATCATGGTTAGGATACATGGTCGATCGATTATTTGTCTGTGGCTAATTGTGGTAATTTAGCAATTAATTATTTGATTGAGTTGTTCGTGAGTGAGTGACAGGTTAGAGACGAGCGAACGTTTGATTGCTATAATTTGACTGAGAATTAAGATTTCTAATATGAATTGAGCTTGAAATTGCCGGGTTAAGTGGATTACTCGAGAGTGTGTGGATTGTTTGATTGGTTTGTTTGCCTGGCTGAAAAGTTCAATTGGGAATCTTGTGGGCCTTGGGGCCGAGTTGATTGTATTTCTTGTGAATTTTGGCATTAATCCAAGATAATCAATGAGTTGATTGCCGAGTGTAATTTGTGTGGTCATTTAAAGGGTCAATGACGCTACCTGGTAAGTTCGCTTTGTACCGTGTGTACTTGTGCCGTACTGATTGTATGAAAATTTGCGACTTGTCAGAAGCACGATAATCCATGCCCCGTGCCAATCGTACGATTTTAAGGGATTATCGGATACCGGTCGCAGCTTGTGATGGACCGAAGCTCCTTTTTAAGGAATGCCTACTTGCAGTGCCGTGCCGGGTGCACTGGATACACTGCTTGTAGTAGCCGTCGCTGAGAGGGTAAAGTGGACGTAGCCTGGTTTTGCCAGAAGAGTGCGGGATCGCACTATTGATGAATTTATCACGCCAGTCGCGTGGGTCATTGATTAATAATGGACTTGTGTATGCCTGAGTGGTTGTACTTCTGTTGGTGATAGATTTGACAGATTTGTTATGATTGATATTTATATATATATATATATATATATATATATATATATATATCTGTTGATATATTGTGATCTTTTTGTGGCACTTAGGATGTTCTGGGCGAATCATTGTCCTAACCGAGATTAGGCTTGATTCACTGAGATTCATTTCTCACCCCGTCGTGGGATAAATTTTTCAAGTCCGAAGTAATGGAAAGACCGGTGCGGTTCGGCACCCCCACTGACTCATCACTTGATATCAGTCTCCATCCGGTACCAGGTACGGACCAGATGTGGGAGCGTCACATCACGACGATATGGGTTGATGAAGGGATGCCACATCTGGTGGCACACCTCTTTAAGGCCTGGTATCTTCGTGATGGGATGGATCTCTTCGGTCCGCTTCGAGGATTTGAGGGGCCACCTCTACAGGGGGTCCCTAATATCCCCACTTGGGACCAAATGGATATTGATACACCTGATGGGGAAGTGATGAACCCCGCGCCTGGTATGGAGCTCGAGCTCGAGCCTAAGCAATCGGTAGCCCCCTCTGTGCGTTCTAGCCAAAGTTCTTGTGATGACCCGAATGACCCGGCTCCCCCGGTTGGTTATTACGACACGGATGTCGAGTCTTCCCAGTAGAGGGTTAGGTTCCTTTTTGTAGTCAGGGAACTGTGGTTGTTTTTGTGGGGGATACTGTTTTGGGATAGATGAGAGTTAACCTTACCTGACTCCCGTATCTTTTTGTGAGTCCTAGAGGGCCACCCCGAAGCATGGGGTTGTATTTATCAGTTGATGGCTCTGTAAGGTTATGAATTATCTATTCTCATCAGTCTTTCGTGTTTTGCAATCTAGCTTACTTTCTATCTATCCCATATGATTTTATTGAATGGAAGATGGTACGTTCCGCTTGCGCAATATTATCTTAGGTCGATAGCAGTTGCCTGGGACGCTGTCTATTATGACCTGGTGGCGATTTGGTAAGGGATGTCACGGGCTCGAGAGTCGGGATGTGACAGATCAAGTGGGAGAATGTCATATTTAATTATTTGTGATCCCACATTAATGATATATTGACATTTAAATTATATCAGCTCTATATTTAGCACATTAACTTCACGTGACAACCACCTCGCCCCATAACAGTCTTGATGGGAGACGGTTATCTTTAAGGGGGACGTCAGTTTTAATGGGTCATCTAAGGCAAACCCCCTATGTTAGTTTGAAAAAGAGCTACGACGTCAGTTTCTCATGTATTATAGAGAGCTTACGCTGACAGGGAACATACACATCAGTATCCAATGAGGTAATTGTCTAGAAGGAATCCGTTTTCAACGCACATATTTGTGATCGTCGTCTTCATCAATGGTTGGAGGTATGATCATTTATTATCCATGTTTCTGCATTCATTCCTGATATTGCATGAGTTTCGTTCGTGAATTCAAGAATCGGGATTGTTAGTATATCTCTAGTTTTTAAGTCTTACAGCATGATGCAAACTATTTTTTAAAAATTCCTGTTCTCTTTTTCTTTTTCTTTTTTCATTGTGGTAGCCGAGAGTCGCCAGAGCTCACTGACAGCTAGACAAGGGTCATTAAGCTCTCGCCCTAGATAAGGCCATCGGGACTGCAGGCCAGCCCGCCAAGTGGCCTCGCCTAGACCATTGTGGCTATAGGCAAGTCCAACCTCACCCAGTGACTGGTAAGGTCTAGCTAGCCTTGCCGGCCATAGCAATAAAAAAAGAAGGAAAAGAGAAGAGAAGAAAGAAGAAAAAAAATAGCTAAAAAGATAAATTCACAAAAGCATTAGAGAAATAAAATAATTATTTACGTCAATGACAGCTGTGCGTCGTAAGACAGCCGGTGTCCACATTAGTGATTTCCGACTAGAATTGGCCAAAGGGACTCCATTGGCAAACTGTTAAAAGCTTTAAGACTAAATTGATCAAATTAAAAAGTTTATGATCAAATTGACACAATTACAATATATTATGATTATTTCGGTAATTACCATTTCATTTTCATCTAATCCTTCATAAGAGTCGGTCATGAATATCCTAAATATGTTCCAATTCTTATCTTCGGAGATGTTGATACATCCTTGCTTGAGAAGGTTTGTCATCGTTTCATGTACCTAGGTTCGTGCTTTCAAGTCCGACCTATATTGACGTACCATGAGCTCAATCCACAAAGAGCTTAAGAGATAAACAATGTAACGAACAAAAAAAAATAAGATTTTATGTAAGATACATGGCCGTTTAAATCATATTTGTCACACAAAATTCTAGTTTTATAGTGAGGAAAATTATCAAAAAATTTTTAAACTTATTGTAATTATTTCAATTCAATTCTAAATCTTTTTCATTCATTTCAATTCAAAACTAAACTTTTTGTATTTCTGCTAATGTCTTTCCAATCAATTTTGGTCAAAAATCACTAACGTGGTGCGGCTGACGTAGACATGGCCAATTTAGTCCCAACGACGGGGAGGCCGCCCTCGGCATGGCCGTAGGAGGCTAGACCTCACCAAGCAATAGTGAGAGGTCGTGCCTTGCCAGGGACTAGCGAGGCTCACCCTCGCTAGTCGCCGAGCTCGGCGGTCAGCTGGAGGAAGAAGAAAAATGAAATAAAGAAGGAAAAAGCAATATATAAATAAATAGTTTGAAAATATTATCAAAAACTATCTGCGTTGGTGAAATGATTGAATTGGCACAATTACAAAATATTTAGAATTAAATTGATTAAAAAAAAAAGATTGAATTGACATAATTATAATAAATTTATGAATTCCTCGTATTTTTTATTTAATGCATGATCGGGCTATCTTCCGGCCAGACCTTCCCCCGAGCACGTACCTACAAACACACAAGTGACAAATATGTGATGGCTAGGATATGCTATTATTTATGAAGATGACGTATGATATAGAAACCCTAGTGTTGGGTCATCATCCACCCACAAATTTCTATCTATCACCCCGACAGATAAATAAAAAAGAAAAATCCATCCCATTGTCGCTGTCGGGGATTCTCATGAGATTGCTGCTATTTCCTACAATTTCCGTCACCGAGACCAAACCTCAATTAGCTCCCCCAAGAACATCATCGACCATGTTCTTCAACCTTCGCTGTCCTCTTGCCTTCCCTTCTACGTAAAGACGTCTGCGCTTTCACTTCATCGCCTCCAAGGGGAAAAAAAAAAAAAACAAGAGTCGCTTCCCTAGCCCGCCGGCCATGGCTCGTCTCGCCTTTTCGCTGTCGTTAGAATCGGAAGGGAGAAGCCGAGCAGGATCACCACAAAATTAGAAAGCTAGACAATCCACATTCATGTTCATATGTCGCTTTAATGGTAGAAGCATCGACATTTCGATTCGAGACTCAAAATTCTTTTTATCTTTATATGTAGCGCTTGTGCAACCTAATATTCTGAAAAGGTATAGATTGTGTGTGTACTATGCCTATGCAATAGGAATTTCAGCCGGCAATAAATAAAAGCACTCGGAATTTCAGCTAATATTACTATACTTCTATTCTGCGCTACGTATTTTTGCCAATTCTTTCTGTCCGAAAGACGCGGTCACCGCGACGCTTGCATGACCCTTGCAACTCAGCACTCTCAGCACCTTCCACGTCGCCTTCCCCGCGCCGGTGCTCCACTGAGCCTTCCCCTCCCCGGAGTCCCCTGGATCCGGGAACAGCATCGCCGACGGGCTCCGCCGGAACTGCCGGCTCTTCATGTCCCGTAGCTCCATCTCTGCCGCAGACTTCACCTGCCCGAAAGTGAGCACGTACCACGGCGGCCTCGAAGCGGGAGTGGTCTTGGCCAGCGAATCCGATCTCGCTACCGTCGCTCTGTGTGAAAGAAGCACCAGAGGCGACTGGTTCGGCTTCAGCTTGCCGTAATCGAGCGACTTGCAATTCCTGATGAGGTTCGACTTGGCACTGTTCGATCTGGCCACGGAGCCCTGCAACTTGGACAGCGACTCCGATCGCCGCCGGAACGCAACTTGTAGCTTGCTTTCTTCGCAGTCCTCCTCCGTCGCCTGAGGAGTCGTCTTCGTCGCAGACGGCTTGGAGGAGAAAGGTGCGAGCTTGCCGCAGACGATGACGTCGTCCGCCGAGCACATGTCGGAGCCGAATTCGCTGGAGAACTCGAAGAACTCCGCCACATCAGATGATGATCGGCTGTGGTGGGTGGGGAAGTGGCCAGGAGTCTCTGTTTCGGGTCCGTCGTGGAGCGGGAGGTCGCAGAGAGAGAGCGCCTCCTCTGCTTCTTCTGGGTCGTCCAGCGGAAGAAGTTGATGATCTGCCATGGACCCCAGCGCGCGCGCAAGAGAGAGAGAGAGAGGGAGGGAGGGAGGGAGGGGGAGGGAGGGGGGGATGATGGTGTGATTGAGATCGATGAAGAATTTAAGATTATAAAGAGGTGATTTTCAAAGAGGTAGAGAGGTGCAGCGAATGGTTGGGGCAGTGGAGTCGATAACTAATTCAGAATTGAGAGAGACAAAGAGAGAGAGATCGCCTTATGTATGTGGTACTTGCCCTTGGGCTTATCATATTGAAATGTCAATACATAGCTCCTGGCGGATACTTTTGTTTCAGCTTATAATGTCTAGGGTGACAGATTGCCTTGTCAATCGTTTCTAGAAGGAGGGGGGAGAGAGAGAGAGAGAGCGTGTGGTTAGACATAGTAATCAATGGTAGGATATTCGCCACCGAGTACCGACATGCATCGTAGAAGGGAGTATTTAGTCATGCAAAAGAAAAAGAAATACCATTTTGCTCATCACCTTGTACATTATCTTTGGAACTCATTTACACAGTTATTAACTTCAATTGTATGTGGTGTCTCTATATATGACATGCACACTGATGAGGTCCATACCTGCCAAAAGTTCTCATTCAGAACATAATTATTTTTTTAAAAATGATTTCCTGACAATATTGTCAAAAGAAAAATACTTTCCAGAGGGTATTATCGTGAACAATATAATTTTCACCTTAAATCCACATACCATCACCGCGTGTTTTGCACAAAGTAGTCAATGACTGGAAGGTCGTGTGGTCGAAAATAACTTAGTCAAACTGTCGAGCTAGAAACTTTCTTATCAAAATGTCGAGCTAGTAGCTTCCATTTTTTGCACGAGTAGGTTAAGGGTAACATTCTGAACCAGAACTCAGTTCCATCATCTTAAATCAAGAGAACGTTGTAAGCACGCGATAAAAATCCAAGCCTCCAATGAATTATGGGCAAATTAAGATATATTAATCGCTCCACACCATATAAATTCTCTTGTGTATGGATTCTCTAACACAATTCATACCTGTGTCTTAAAAAAAAAAAAAAAAAAAAAAAAGGAACTTGGACACCTTTGGGGGACATCCCATCACCATCGGCTTTGCCCGTTTTATGTCAGCGGTTAAAAGTCCTTTTCGCGACTAGGGTTTCCACGGAGGCCAAGTTTCTGACTTTAGTAACACAAGGTGGCTCATACGGCAGATTAATGTGTGTCCGTTCGCGGATGTGGATGCTCAAGTGGGGGACAATCCCTATCCTTAGTTTCTTCAAAAAGGGGCAAATCTTGATGCCACCGCGTGAGGTTATCTACTGTTCCAAGCTATGGAATCGGCAGAGATTCTTGTCTGGTCCACCAATTCTCTGAAACTGAGAGTGCCCATTGCCTGTATCGCCTGATGGCACGAAAGGCGACGCAACTTACTCACTCGCCAACTTATCATGTCCTTTTGATAAAGCAGAGGAAAATGGTCCGATCAAATCGATGTGAATAGACAAGAACTCTCCTGTTCAAAAGTGCAAAATGGGTGTCTTTAGCATATCGGAGAGAGCTGTTGTTTTTGTCTTTTTTTTTTGTTTTTTTTTTCGGGGGGGTCGTTTGGTGGTTGCCTAGCTGCTTCACAAGTGCGCTACGTGAAGTTAAAGTCTCATCTTCCTTCCTCCTGACAAATAAGATCGGAATCTGTAAGTTTAAGGTTAAATTCTAGGTGGCCTGAACACCTTATGTGCCGTGTGATTTATCTCCAAGCAGGAGATACTTAGCTCTTGAGGGACGGAGTATGGCTAGTCACTTTGATATATATGGTCAAGAGCTATCGAAGAAGGCTATCAGAATAACATAGGTACTTACGAAAAGTCCTCGACATCTAGATCAGAATACACAGAAGGGGATGACAACGTGAGAGGGCGTGTATCTTTTATCGCGGTGGATCCTCATTTTAATAAGACGGCTTGTTTAATTTCGTATTTCATTTCTTAAACAAGCGATGCGGTTCTAAATTATTTCTATTAACGCCGACGGATGGCTGGCGAGTTAGGACGCAAGAGCGATATTGTCTGTCCCAGGTGTTGTCCACATTTAAAGGGGATCTACTAAACGAAGACGTGCATTCATGTAACCCCCTAGGTCGGAAGGAATAGGGTTTGACTAGGCAAGCTTAAGGTTATGGCCACAATAGTCAACTTCTTACACAAGCACGATGGTCGATCCAATTGCATGCAATAGCAGCAAGTAGCTACTCATCACCTATTCTTAGAATCTTTTTCAATAAAGTCCGTGGCATTCAATATGTTATGCGAAAATAACAACGCGCCTTAATAAATGTTCTTTGATTTTCTTTTCTTTTCTTTTTCCTTTCACGGAAGATAAGGTAAGGTCTAATTTGCATATAGAGGGTTGGCAAATAATGTTGAAGAATCTGTTTGACTTTCTAGAAGGAGAAAGACCTCGTCAATAAATTCATGCAGGTTCGGGGAGGGGGGGAGGGATAAAAGAGACCATTTATCTCTAGAAACTTTTTAAAAAAATTATTAATTTTATTCCCCCGTTAATGTTTAGGAAGAAAGATAATCTTATTCTAGTGTCGGAAAAAGGTTCCTTAGAGAAAGACAATACAAGAACTAGAATAGTCCCACTACGAGCTAGACTTAGACACGTTTCTTCACATCGATACGATCGATGGACGTTTTGTCATTTCGTTTGATGGTGCAAAGGATTATGGTAAGGTGTTTTAAGATTAACTTGTTCATCGTTCGGCAGTCACGTGCTTGGTCGCATACGAAGGACGCACAAGTTGGGACATTTTCATGTTTCCTCTAGCATTGAATAGTTTCGATTTTTTTATGTAGCCTTACTAAAAAAAATTAACTAGATTCAATTAGTGCTTTATTAATGCTTCGTTCATTTCGAGATTCTATCGAAAAATATTTTTCCAATTAAATTACTTAGGAACATGAGGTTGCAAGAAATCTTTTAATAGTTGACGGAGACTCGATGTTTAAATTCGGACAAAATAATTTTCTCTTTAGTAAAAAATAATAACTTAGTATTAGAAATACAACTAGAATCAACGATGAGGTTAGAGACATCAACGCTTGGGCACATGAACCTTGTCGATCCTTGGTCGTGTCCCAAAGTTCGGACTCGCGCCTTTCAAGGTCGAGCTCGAGACCCAGCGTCCGTGCCCCGAGTCCTTGATGGCCTTTTCCCAAGTACCAGCTCCCATGCGCAAGCTATTAGCTCTCGACTCGTTGGCGGCCTAGCTTGGGTCCATAGAGGTTGGTCCACGATCCCTGTACTCGTGCTTGGGTCCTCGAGACCTCGCCTAGGGACGTAATCCCACGCTCAAGTCACTGGCACCTAGGCCCTTGTTCAAGTTCTCCAGGCTGGCTCAATGAATCTCGGATCCTAGAACCAGAACCCAATGCCTGTGTTTGAGGACCCTACTTGGCAAACCGGAGTCCTTTGAGGCTAAGGCCTAGTCCCCTATCTTTCACTGTAAAATTGTCAAAACGAGCCACAAACCTATATATAATTTTACTATTTTTTTTATAAAAGTATCTCATAAATAGATCACTTCAGATTTAAGATGTGGGCCATCATAGATTCGATTAAAAAAAATAACCCAACTAGATGTGGGTCTGGGTTGGTTTAAAACAAACCCATTTTCAATCTAAAAATAGTAATTGAGAAATTTTCAAATAAAGTCTTGAAGTGAAATTTTACTTCAAATAATGACTTGAAGTACTCCCTTATTCAAAAGAATAGTTTGATCAAGAGTGGATATGGCCATTTAAAATCGCAGGCCCGAAACTAGCCCGTCAACCGGACCCGCGATTCTGAATCGGAACCGGAACCGGAACAAGAACCGACCTTCAAGGGCCGGTTCCGAACCGAAAAAAAAAACTAAAAGGGGCGGGGGCAAGAATTGCTCGAGGCCAATCTTCCCTTGCGAGGCAGGCGGGCCTCGCCTGGCAGGGGGAAGAGCCTAACGGCTCTTCCCCAAGGCCCAACGGCCTTCAGACAATAGTCCGAAGGCCGTTGCAAATTTCTTTAAAAATATATTTATAAAAACCTCTCAATCCCTTTTCATTTTTCTCACAATTTCTCTCCATTCTCTTCATTACTCTCAACTATCAAGTCTCAATTTCTTAAATTCTGTCAAATTCTCTCAATCTGTCATTATCTCTCAATTCCATCTTAATTCTTTGAATCAACTTTGCGATCAATTCTTTCAAAAAATGGCAAGTGGAGGCAGAAATACTAGAAAGGGAAAGAGCCCGATGGAAGAATCCGATTATCCTGCTCGTGAATATGATCTTCGTGAATATGCATGTTGGGAAGACAACGATATTGCCCGTCCCAATGTCGAGCACGTCCCAACGCAAGAAAGTCTTTATCCTCCTACTGGTATCGAAGAAACGTCGATAGCAAAGGAGCCGAAACGGAAGAGCCAAGAATCCGACTCATGACTACACTTCAACAAAGTATGAAATGAAAATGAAGATAAGTTTGATATAAGCTGTAAATATTGTTCTCAAACGTATAAACTTGGTAAGGGAGATGGTTACGAAACATTTCGTCGGCATGTGACGAAAGAACATCCAACGCAAACAGGGATCGACACTGGCCAACAATAAATTTCCGGGTTCGCTAATCCTAACCATCATCCTTTATTCTGTTTCACTAATGTACTTTATAAATAAACATTAACTGAATATGTTGCTCTTGAGCATACTCCGTTCAATACTGGTGAAAATTTTTATTTTAGATATTTGGTAAACACTGCGCAGGCTCCGGAAGCATCATATGTTCTGAAAACTACTCTTAAAAGCGAACTTAAACAAACTTATAAAAAACGAAAAAATAAATTGATAAGTTTTTTTGGAGAATTCAATGGACATGTACATATAGGTAGTGATATTTGGAGCGATGCTTGGAATATTAATTCTTATATGGGTGTCACATGCCATTGGATATGTGATGATTGGATTATTCAAAAAAGAATTCTTGCATTTCGAGTTTTTCCTGAAATACATACGGCCCATAATATTTATAGACTAATTAGGAAAGTTTTAGAAAAATATGATTTTATTAATAAAGTTCTTTCAATTGGTTTTGATAATATCGCCGCAAATACTGTTTCCATTTTCGAGTTAGAAAAAATTTGTAAACCCTCTTTTGGTGGATAATTTTTTCACATTAGATGTAATTACCATGTTTTGAATTTATGTGTACAATTTGATTTACGATCTCTTGTGACTTATCTCCATCCAATCAATAGTGCTATTAGATTTTTATGAAGCCGTCCTCATCTTATGAAAGAGTGAGGAAAATTTTATAAACAAAATGGGAGAACGATAAAAAGGTTTCCAAAAAATATTCCAACTCGTTGGAATTCTACCTACTAGATGCTTCTACAAACTTTTGATTACAAAGATTTATTATGTTCATTTATTTTGAATACCGTTCTCGATATTACTTTACTCCCGCAACAATGGAATGTTTGCAAAAAAAAATTAGATTTTTTGAAAGTTTTTAATGATGCTACTAATACTTTATCTAGTATTTATTATACTACTACGCATTTATTTTTAATAGAGTGTGTTAATATTGTTAGTGTTTTTAATAAATATGAAAAAGATATTGAATTAGCTTCGAGTATTTTAGTAATGCGAGAAAAATGATTGCATTATTATTTGAATATTTCTCTTGTTTATTTAGTTGGTATTGTTTTCGATCCCCGTACTAAATTAGATGGTTTATTAGATTATCTTAATGCTTATTATTATTATTATTATTATTATTATTATTATTATTATTATTATTATTATTATTTACATTTGAATGAAGCAATAACTATTTCAATTATACAAACATAGGTTAAACAAGCTATAATAGCATTACATAATAAATTTTATAGTGGATATGGAGTGGATGCAGATCTACCCAACATAATGTCTCACAAAACGATGCGGATATTTCACTTAGTAGAGAGTATAAAATGCTCATCATTAGGCAAAAAAAAAACATAAAGGGATATCAATAGGCAGTATTTTTGAATTAGAAAACTATTTAACAATTATTTTTGAGTTTAGTGATTCCGAACACAGCGCATATTTCAAGATTCTTGAGTGGTGAAAAAACTATTCAACTCAATTTTCAATTCTCTCCCTCATTGAGAAATAAATATTAGCGCTCCCTTCTTCAACAGTGGCAGTTAAATAAGCATTTAGCGTTGGAGTATTAATTTTGGACCCTCGCCATTCAAGATTAAGTCCGAAAAGTATGGAGATTCAAGCTTATGTCGATGATTGGATAAATGCTAAATTTCGACAACAAGAGCTGGATCGAGAACATGAATTCTTCAGTGATGACTGTGAAAATACTACTGCCATCACAACAACGGGTAGCGACGATTGACGATAAGGTAAATTGGGGTTACCGAATGTAATATAACTACATGGGCTTTGATTCTTTTATCCTCAAGAAGATATGTATGTGCTTAATAATAATTCATTAAGTTCAAGTCCATTCCTCCTCTCTCTTTTTTTCCCAAATTTTATTACAATGTACAATTTAATTAATGATTATAATTTATAATTTATAATTTATTTTATTTTATTTTATTATTTAAAAAAATAAAAATAAAAATTGGGAACTAGCTCGGAACCGCTAATTCCCCCTTTTGGTGGAACCGGAACTGCCGGTTTGTGAACCAGAACCGGCAGTTCCATGGAACTGACTACGTCTAACCAAGAGTATTTCAGCCATTTATATCTTGTGAATATTTTTCCATTTTTTCCTCTCTTTTTTCCTGTCAAAGAAGGGAACGGCCACCGATGTGATGGTTGGCCACCGACTAGGGCTAGGCGACCTCACCGGTCGCAGGTTTGATAGCCTGATTTTATATCTGTTTGTTTATGAGTAAAATGGATTATTCAATGAAGTCATATTTTGATCCCGAGATTATGTAATGCTAAATAAAGTTTGGCTTTAGAACCTAGTGTGACCATGCCCAGCCCAAACGCATCGACGACCGGCAGAGCAAGGAGCGGGGGGGTGGGGGTGAGAAATTCTGCTGGTGCGGGGAAACAAAGAAGTGGGACCACTTTGGGCTATTTAGCAGCCCAATAGCGAAATTCGAAAGTGAAAGCCCAACCCAACTTCATCTCTTCAGCCTGCGGAACCAAATATTGAAAGGGGGAAAAAAAAAGTGGTAAAGGAAAGCCAAGGGGGAAGCAGAGCTGCAAAAACCCTAAAAACCTCGCGGTTGGGAAGCAAGAGCTGCGAGTGGAGAAGAAAGCCAAGCGGAGAGATCGCGCCTTTCCTTCCCTGTGAACCCCCCAAAAACCTCGGTTTCTTCCTCTTCCAATGGCTGTGAGTAACTTTGATTCGCTTCGCGTTTTCCCTCTTCTTTTTTTTGTTCATTTATTTCTCACGTACGGGACTCGTGTCGTGTCGTGTGCAATTTGGTGAATCTGTTTCAATTTCGTGCATTTGAAGCTTGATCCATTGCATTTAAGACTGTATCGTAAGGGGCATTGCTTGGTTCTTTTCACGGTGAAAGCTTCCACTTTCGTTGGCAATTTTCGTGCTCTTTCAGTCCCTTGAAGGTCGTAAACTGTGCTGGAATTGACAATGTTAGTCAGTTTTCAGCTGTTTCTATGACGATTTTTTTTTTCACGGGTGTTTTAACTGTTAACTGTAACGGTTTCAATGCTTGATTGTTTGTGTAAGAATTGAGTATCTCTATCGAAGAGACAGAGTGATGCATTAGGATACGGAATGTAGGTCCTTGAAATCTTGTTCCATGAGATTTCTCTTTAACTTTTCGGATGAATATGTTTAGCTGTTAAATAGGTTTCCTCTCAATCGTGCACGTCCATGTAGTCCTTAGTCGCACGGTTCATCTCTAATATAGGATATGCTTGCGCCTCTTATCTCTCTGGATAAGAACTTGTACTTTAAGATTTGTAAGTGCTCGAATAGAAAACAATAAAGGACATAACTGGCTTACTTTGTTTGTTAAGCGGGGGAAAAAAAAAGATGTTTGTTGCCATGCTTTCTTGGGTTTGCTTCTGCCATTTTGAGGCGCTTCCACTAAGACCCTGCTTCCCGAGATCGTCAATTGAGTCACTGACCTTTTGGAATTGATGGTTATAGTATTCGTCCGTTTTATAACTGGTTTTCCATGTGCTGCAGACTATTCCAGTTAATCCTAAACCTTTCTTGAACAACTTGACTGGGAAGCCGGTTATTGTGAAGCTTAAGTGGGGCATGGAATACAAAGGTAATTCCTGCAATCTTCTGAACTTTTCCAATTGGAAACTTTATCACTATGTATTTCCTCCGATAAATACATGATGGGTTTCTTTAGCTGCAATCAAGGATGTAGTGCGCCTTTTGTTGACTAACCAAGTATGATTTTGATTGTATGTTTTGTAGGTTTTCTTGTTTCGGTGGATTCCTACATGAATTTGCAGGTTTGTCCCTTCTGACTGATCTGTAAATACATTCTTTCATGATGGTTGATATCCGGTTTTACTTATTGGTAAATATCAACGGTTCTTAAGGATTTCCTTAATCTGAATACTTGCAGCTTGCCAACACAGAGGAATACATAGAAGGAAAATTCACTGGAAGTCTGGGAGAAATTCTGATCAGGTAACTTCACAACATGCTGGAGAAAAGAAGTTTTCGTCATTATTTTTTTCAAGCTTAAGTTTGTGACGGTAAATCCGAATTCTTGATGAGCGTTCTTCTTTGTCCTTCGCTGTGGCCTTTCATACTTTAGTACTTATTCCTTTGCTCGGTGTCATATGTGGACTCTTTAGGGTGGTCAACATATGCTCTTTTTTAAAAAAAAACTTGGGTAAGCTATTAGCATAAAATGGAGTAGCAGAGATGAGTATGTTAAGGCGGATGTGCGGTTATATGAGGATTGATAAGATAAGAAATGAAGATATTCGACGAAATGTTGAATTCGACGAAATGTTGAAGTATCACCGGTGGCAGAAAAGATGAGAGAACATAGATTGAGATGGTTTGGGCATATTCTTCAAAGATCCCCAGATGATCTGTTAAGAACAGAAGTGTGTTATCAAGAATATGACATGAAAAAAGGAAAAAGTCGGCTAAAATTTACTTGGGGAAAAGTAGTAAAACAAGATTTAATGATGCGAGAAATAAATTGGTGTACGGTTTGTCGTAGGACGGAGTGAAGGAAAGCTATTAGTATCATGGAGAGGTAGCATTCTTGAGATGGTTTGGGCATATTCTTCGAAGATCCCCAGATAATCTATTAAGAACAAAAGTATGTTATCAAGAGCATGACATGAAAAGAGGAAGAAATCGACTGAAACTTACTTGGGGAAAAGTAATAAATCAAGATTTAATGATGTGGGAAATAAATTGGCGTACGGTTTGTTGTAGGACGGAGTGAAGGAAAGCTATTAGCATTGTGGAGAGCCAGCATTCCTATGTTCCTTAGTGTCCGTTTCAGTCCTTTTTCTCGTGTGTGTATATCAACATTAACATCAACAATACCTATATCCCAAACTAGTTAGGGTCGGCGGTTGATAAACCCCAAAGAATCATAAAAATAAAAGCAGAATCAAGGGAGGGAAAAGAGATAAATGTGTAAAAATAAATATGTATATATATATCTATCTATACACTACCCCTCCACAAGACAAACCGTACGCCAATCTATTTACACTTTATTAAATCTTGTTTTACTGCTTTCCCCCAAGTAAGTTTCGGTCGATCTCTTGCTTTCTTCGTGTTATACCCTCGATAGCAAACATCTGTTCGTACCGGTGCGTCTAAGGGCCTTCGAAGGATATGCCCAAACCATCACAATCTATGCT
The DNA here is from genome assembly GCA_028455895.1 of Rhodomyrtus tomentosa. Taxonomy (NCBI): domain Eukaryota; kingdom Viridiplantae; phylum Streptophyta; class Magnoliopsida; order Myrtales; family Myrtaceae; genus Rhodomyrtus; species Rhodomyrtus tomentosa. The sequence continues at coordinate 44,740,904 of JAPCWY010000004.1, forward strand.
CTCTCATCTTTTCCGCCACCGGTTCTACTTCAATTTTTCGTCGAATCTCTTCATTCCTTATCTTATCCATCCTTGTGTGACCACACATCCACCTTAACATCCTCATTTCCGCTACTCTCATTTTATGCTCATATTTCTTTTGTGCTGGCCAACATTCAGCTCCATATAACATGGCAGGTCTGACTGATGTTTTATAAAATTTTCCTTTTAATCTAAGAGGAATTTTGCGATCACACAAAAATCCCGATACACTGCGCCATTTCATCCAACCTGCTCCGATTCTATGGCTTACATCCTCATCAATTTCTCTCTTCTTTTGCAATATTGATCCTAGACATCTAAATGTATCTTTCTTCGGTACCTCCTGTCCAAGCATATTTATGGTTTCTTGATTCTCTCTTTCTGCCGTGTCAAACTCACATTTCAAATATTCCGTCTTATTTCGACTTAGCGTAAATCCTTTAGACTCTAACGTGCTTCTCCATATTTCTAACTTAGCGTTAACCTCAGCCTTGGTCTTATCAATAAGCACGATATCGTCTGCAAATAGCATACACCACGGCACCTCATCTTGAATATCTTTTGTTAGCTCATCCATAACCAGTTCAAAAAGGTAAGTGCTCAAAGCAGAACATTGATGTAAGCCTACTGTGATTGAAAGATAATTTGATGTGCCATTACAAACCTTTGCACATGTAGTAGCACCGTTATACATGTCCTTGATTGCCTCGACATACTTTGAATGTACTTTTTTCTTCTCAAGAATCCACCACAAAACCTTTCTTGGAACCCTAGCATACGCCTTTTCGAGATCAATAAACACCATATGGAGTTCTTTCTTTCTTTTTTGATATCTCTTCATCAATTGTCGTATTAAGAAAATAGACTCCATAATAAATCTTCCTGGCATAAATCCAAATAGATTGATAGAAACCTTGGTCTCTATTTTCAACTTATGCTCAATAACTCTCACCCACGGCTTCATTGTATGGCTCATAAGCTTGATGCATTTATAGTTAAAACAATTCTGGATATCCCCCTTGTTCTTATATATAGACACAAGTATATTTTTCCTCCATTCATCAGGCATCTTATTAGTATGGAGTATCTTGTTATAAAGACGAGTCAACCAATTTATTGCTACATCCTCTAAGCATCTCTACACTTCAATAGTAATACCATCGGGTCCCAAGACTTTACTAGTCTTCATCTTTTTTAATGCATTCTAACTTCTTGTGCTTTAATTCTACGCACAAACCTTCTATTTGAATCATCAGAAGTATCTTCCAGATCCACCTCACCTCTATCGCTCTCCCCATTAAAAAGTTTGTTAAAATAACTCATCCATCTGCCCTTGACGTCTTCATCTCTTATCAAGAGTGTTTCATTTTCATCCTTGATACATCTAATTAGCGTCAAGTCTTTACTTTTCTTGTTTCTTGACTTTGCAAATCTATAGATGCATTTTTCTCCTTTTTTGTTCCTAAGTTTATTGTACATATCGGTGAAAACCTTGCCTCTGGCCTCTCGTACAGCTTTCTTGGTATTTTTTCTCGCCAATCTAAACTTTTGCAAATTCCTTCATTAGGACATTTATGTAGGCATCTGAAACATTCCCTCTTCTGCTTAATTGACTCCTGCACCTCTTCATTCCACCACCAGGTTTTCTTTGTTTGATGTCATTCCCTTTATTTTTCCCTAACACTCCTTTTGTCACTGACTGGATGCAGTTAGACATTTCCTTCCACATCATATTTACTTCGCCCTTCATTCACCACGGTCCTTCCTATGGCATTCTTTTATTAAATTCTGTTTGTTTCTCCTCATGTAAATTCCATCATCTTATTATGGGGTGCTGCGCATTTCTCTTCATCTTCTGTATTTTGTTATACCGAACTTCTAAGACCGCCAACTTATGTTGTGTAACTACACATTCAGCATGGTATACCTTACAATCTACATACGAAGGTCTATTCTCTCTTTTGGCACGAAAAAAATCAATCTGGTTACAATTTTGACTGCTGCGAAAAGTGATCAGATGTGATTCTCTTTTCCTAAAAAAAGTGTTTACCAACATCAAATCATAAGCTAATGCCACGCTCAAGATGTCTTCGCCAGCCTCGTTTCTAATCCCATATCTAAAACCTTCATGAACTCTGTCAAAACCTTCACTATTCTGACCGATATGTCCATTTAGATCTCCTCCTATGAATACCTTCTCTTCGTGTGGTATCCGCCTTAAAATCTTTTTCAGCTCTTCTCAAAATCTGCTCTTCTTGGATGCTTGCAGCCCAGCTTGATGGGCATACACACTAAGGATATTCAGAATCAAATCCCCAACTACTAGTTTAACTAAAATAATCCAATCTCCTATTCTTTTAACATCAACAACTCTATCCTTGAAATTTTTATTGATCAGAAACCCAACTCCATTTATGCTTTTTATTGTGTCTGTATACTATAGCTTGAATCCGGTGCCATCCACTTCCTTAGCCTTATCTCCTTTCCATTTAGTCTATTGTAGGCAAGCAATATTCACTTTTATTTTAGCAAAAGTATCTGTCAATTTCCGTAATTTACCCGTTAAGGTTCCTACATTCCAACTCCCCAATCTAATCCCTATCTTCTGGGCTTTTCTTGCCCCTCACACTTGCCCACAGAAGTGTGAGGACCCTTGCTCATTTATCACCACATCCGGGCACCGATGTGGCGCATCACTCTGGGAATGATGGCCCAAGGCTAGCTTCCTTACCCCTTGCACCCACCTATTTTGGTGTAAAGACCCTTGCTCATTTTTCGCTACACCCGAGCGCCGATACAACGCGTCGCCAAGAAAGGTACGCTCCAACGAAATATCAATAGGGTTCATCTCATAAAGGTAGCTCTTTTTTTTATAACCGGATCGATACGCCTGACGTAACCTTATTCCTTTACCTGGCTTGGGACGGGTTATGTAGACTACATAGACGGAGTTGTGTATATATATATATATATATAAATAAATTTTTTTCTTCAATCGGTCTTCTATTTTATTTATCTTTGGGTTCATCGACCACCGACCCAATTAGTTTGGGATAAAAGTGGTGTTGATGTTGATGTTGATGTTCTACTTGGGTAACCTGGGGATTTATATAGTTGTAAACTTTGATGTTTGCTAAGTTTTTATCGTGAAGTAAGTTAGGTGTTCAGAAGCTTCACTTATTTTACACGCCCTCCCTCCCTCTTTGCAGATGTAACAATGTCCTGTATCTTCGAGGCGTCCCAGAGGATGAAGATCTAGAAGATGCAAATGAGGACTAGATGTGATTCGGCTTCGAATATAAAAAATTCAGCTTCACGCAGTCTGCATTCCGAGTAAAGCTGAATGTGATTCGTCCAGGAAAACCTTAATCATCAAAAAACGAGCTGGATTTCATGTTGTAGTCATGTGTTTCTGGAGATGCATTTATATGTCTGAAACACCCTAAATCATCCATGGCCTTGTGTCTGAATTTGGTGTAACCACTTGGATCTGGCTAGAGTTAAGCTTTCAAATACGTTGGGCTTTCTGATCATTGCAGTGTGTGTGTATTATTTGTGCACATCGTATGTTGCGTGCTTCTCTTGCCTTGCAAGGCAATTACTCAATCTAAGCTGCAAGCCTAGGTCAAGACAATTGGACAGAGGAATCATGCCAGAAGGCAACTTGATAAATTCGTTAACTACCTTCACTAGCCTCATAAAATTGTAATATCCTGCGGACGACTGCTCGTAAGTTCAGTACTCTGATACATTTGCCTTAATGGAACTCACTGTTTGAGGGATTGATTCCTGCTATTACTCAGCCACTTGATCATGAGAAAATTTCCCGACTGTTCTCTTTGGAGTTAGGATGGGGTCGGGGATTTCGCTCATCTTATTTCCATCTTCTATGGCAGGACTTTTACAGAAACATGAGGATATTTCATCCTCTCTTCTTAAGTAAAACTGTCAAAAAGATTTATTTTTGTTCAAAGACCTGAAGAGAGACTAACGGGGGAGACCAGGATTCCAATGCAACCGAACTTCTCGGCTCACAAGAACTCACTAAATCAACACAAATACAATCAAGTACAATTGTATGGAAAACTGGATAAACTGTCATTTTGACCTCTTTCAGGGATTATACAATAAAAATTGGAGGATACACAAACTAGTGTCTAAATTGTCATTACCAATCTGTATGCGTAAAACTACGGCGACATATAGCACCTTACATTTATCAGAAGACTAAAAAGAATTACATAATAAGTTTGTTATGACTACCACATGTGACTTTGCGGTCCAACGGTAGCTTTTATGCGCGACCTTACCATCAATTTCATCCAACTCCGGTCACATGGACCCATATTAAATGTATGCTTTTATTTTCTGTCCCTCTTCAAAATGGTTTTACAGAGGAGGTGTGCGTCACCACACATCACGCAGATACCTACCATTCATTTGCAAATTTTTCACCAGACTCTCGGTTTTTGAGCTGTCAAGAGATCCCTGAGAGGCATTTGAAAAAAAAAAAACATAGGAACGTGTCATGGCAGAGATGGACAGGAAACCTCATCAAAAGCATGAGCACCACACAATTTGAATGAACGATTGAGCAGGTGAGCTTGAATCCAATTGTATCAAAGCAAGATGACATGTGGAGCATTAAATCTATTTAACACTGATAAGAGCATGCACATACGTACCCAAATTAAAAGGATGTGGTTAGTTATTGTAATAGTTTGAACTCTAATGCCATGCCAATTTAATTAAGGTGAAAACTCAATCAAATTGCAAGATCCCACTCTCTAATGCAAGAGCATGCACATGACTATAGAAATTAAAATGACACGCAGTTGGTCTTTGCGAGTTATAACATCTTTTCATTTTAATACCATGCCATGCCAATTAAGTACGGTTGGTGGTGGAACCTGCCACTGTGTATGAAAGTTCACTCATACCTGCTCTTGAACAATTGTGTGCAAAGTTCTGTGGACGTCCCTAGCCATGCCTTTGGCATCACCACAAACATATACGTAGCCTCCATCGGAGATTATTTTCCAAACATCTGAGGCCTGAGATAAAATGAAAACCATTGAGAGTCAAGAGTCAGTTGATGGAAGCTGAATAAAGAGGATGAGCTAGAAGCAAGCAAGCAACGACCGATACCTTCTCTAACATTTTATGTTGCACGTATTCCTTGGTTGGTCCCTCACGCGAGAAGGCTACAAGAAGCTCAGACACTGCACCAGCTTTGACAAACTTGTTCAGCTCGTCTTCATAAATGAAATCCTGCAATAGGAAGACCAAACTAGATGCTTACAGTAGCATCATTTAAAATATTTACCATATGCCCCCAAATCTATCTAGACATCCCCAGAGAAATAGGAATTAACCTACCATTCGGCGGTTTCTGCACCCGAAAAAAAGTATAGATGGTCCAAGCTCCACTCCAGCATCTTTCAGAGCTAATCTTTCCTGAAAAAGATTATCTTGGTGATATCAGGAGCTTGAATACAGAGTTCACGTTACAAAACTGAATAAAGACTAGTGCTGAACCTGTAGGAAACCCCTGAAAGGTGCTAAACCAGTGCCTGGTCCTATCATGATAATGGGTACTTTAGAATCTGCAGGAAGTTTGAAGTTTGATTGCCTCACAAAAATAGGAGCCCAACTGCATTGATCACTCTCATCCAATGGCACAGCATTCTGAAAGACGGATAATATGGTAGAATTTTAAGATTAGAAACACGTAACCTTCATATCACTCCTCAACTTAAAAAAGGAAAACAAGGGATCCCCGGAAGCCAAGATGGACAATCGTATAATTTATCCATTCAAAATTTAAGGATACTCGTAGGCTTGTATTCAACAAAAGCTTGATAACTTTCAGTTTCTCCAGTCCTAGCAAAAATTGTCCAACTATTCTACTTCCTTTACGGTGTAAAGAGTATAATTAGAAGGGAAGTGTCATTTTAAATACCTTCATCCAAGTTGAACAAACTCCTTTGTGAATCCTTCCTGTTGGCGTTTCTCCATAAACTAGTGCACAGGTAACATGAATTCTAGAGGGCGCCATCCTGAAAATTTTAAATTGACATTCTAAGTTCAGCAAGTCAAATATGATTTTGAAAATAGTAGAAAGAAAACTAGTAAATGCTCGAAATTTACGAATCTTAAAGGCCACCTTACAGTCTTAATTTTGTGACGTTACAAAGAAAAGTTCACTTCTTAGTGATTTAAGAACTGTCAATTATGCATTTCGACAAGCTCCAAGAGGGAGGGAGCATACTACACCAGCATGTCTAAAGTTCTCAAACACAAACCTCTCTCTAAAGCACATCCTTAGATCCAGCTTAATGAAGGAGAAGGGAAAATAGAGAGCAATATGTAAGCGTAGAATCACCTAGGAGAGGAGGAGATTGAGTAAAATCTTGGTTGCAGCCGCGGAGCAACTCCCGCAAAGAAAACACCAATGGGCGGTTTTGCAGAAGGGAACTCAGCCATGACTTCAAGGAGGCTTCTTTGCCTGGCAACTACCCACTGTGCATATTCATCCTGTCACATTTACAAAGTAGTTCAAGTCACGTTCTACTTTAGTTACGGAGAAGCAATAGATGTAACAAGAACAATTATTCTATGTTAAGTTTCCATTGCTGGATTGAATGAAGCTAACAACCATGTCTTGAACCCTGCATATTCATTAGCCATTTAAATACCTCCAAGCGTAATTCAGCCATTTAGTAAGATCTAGCACCCCTAGCACTGCCTGCACCACAATATGATGGAAGCAGAAACATTCCAATAATATGCAAATCGGACCTTTCCAGCGGGTGATGCAAGATATCTCAGTCGATCAGCCTCATTTGGATCAGAAGCATGAGCTGCTAATGCAAGCAAAGCAGACTGAAACAACATCCACAACACCATTAATCATCTGTAAGTTTTACAGACATGTGAAAACATTATGACATAATATGAACCCTTATACTGTGGACTGACCTTTTTCGGTGAACTCAAGAGATCTGCATATTTAGATAAGGCTGTTCTTAATGTACAGGGTGGGAATGGAGGAGGCAATGAGCCACCACTTAATGGTGTACCATCCTCCTTATCGGTGTGGACGGAGAAATAAGTCTCCGGTGGCACACCCAATAAATTCAATGCTTCATCAACAGTTTCAATTAAGTTCTCACAGTAAACACCAACATGATCCCCGGTCTCATATCTGGAGAAAATGCACGCATGAGAGGATGGAAACTTTTAATGTCTCCCACGAAAAATCCTTATATTCTACAAAAATCAGAGTAATTGACACAAGAAACAAGACAGAAGACGCATATCAGAAGCAACACCATTGGCAACTTACGTAAGTCCAGTCCCAACAATGTCAAATTCCAAATGAATGCAGGATCGATCAGATTCAGGAGTGTGGAGTTCTCTCCTTCGGGCAACATTAGCCCTTCATGCAGCAGAAAAAGGCAAATAAGAGGTAAAAACAAGGAAATAAGCAAGAGCCAGAGGGAAGTAGCAAGATGCATTCTCAAAAGGCACTTATATCTCTACCTGCATGGGTGCTGAGCATCAATAACGGTATTACCATTGGCACTGCTCAAGCTTTTCTCCAGAGCCGGTGTATCCATAGGGTCATGATACACAACCCTATATTCCAATACAGCAGCAGTATAAGGAGTAGAAGCACTTGTGGCATCATCCTCATCGCGTAGCAAATTATCCAACTCCGGCCACACCAACTCCCGCCTGTCGCATTGACAACCAAACAATTATGAGCTCCAAAAGCACTGATCAGCCTATACATATTGGAGCTGTGAATTAAACCAAGCCTATGCTGAGACACTTGCCACGCACTGAAGTCATCCTCGATGCACTGATCATCGTCCCCAAGACCCACTGGCACGAGACGCTTCGCACCTGCAGAGCCACAAACCAGCAGAGGGAAAGCAATGAGAACTAGAACAGACCATCTTGCCAAGATGGCTAATGCCTGCTTGGGACGTACTATATTCCTTTCCCACCTAATTATTTCCTATAAGTGCTACTCTGGTTGCACCTGATATAGAGCAACAAGAATGAGGATGGGCGTGGACTTGCTTAGCCTACTCTATAACATCACCAATAAACAAATCTACATGTATCAATCCATTTGTTTTCTTCCCTCTTTCTTTTCTAAGTATCTATTAGCAATGCAAGTTGTCGAGCATTTCCGAGTGAAGAAGACAAATAAATGAACAATGTCATAAATATGACTGACCAAGAAATGTTGGAAAGTAGTAAAATCCAAAATCTTCCAGCTTGTAAGATTTGTGCAATAAGAGCAATCAATTTGAAATGCCAATTGCGTCAGAAAAGACTAAAACAAAGTTACCATGATTATATCAAAAATAGTAACAGACGTTGATACATATTCCTTCTATGTAAAGGTAAGCGACCAAAACAATGGAAGCTTGCTTCGCATTTTAAAAGAGCCCAGACTTCTAGTCAAGAATCAACTTAACGTCTAAAGCAAGAATAGGAATATACGAAGCAGCTTCAAATACCTTGCTCAACAAGGCCATCATCAACCTCCTTTGCAACCTATGTCAGGAAAGCACAGATTAAACTAACATGGGAAGATGAAGATTGTATAAAAATCAAACCAAAGGTTCTCCATCTTATAAGGACAACAGGACAATAAACAGATTGCTAAATACTCGATTAGGGTTGAGTCGGACCTTGTTAAAATGCTCATACTGCCTATTGCCAAGGCCAAACACTCCATATTGCAGGTTTTGAAGCCATTCTCCTCTCTCTTTTCCCTAACCACATTTTCATGCAATCAAGAAATGAGCCAAACTCTAGTCCTCACAACAAATAGAGAGTTGTTCAATTTGAGTTCGTCCAATTTACCTCTGTAAACCACTTATAGAACCTTGCTGCATTATCGGTTGGCTCACCATCTCCGTATCTACGCCAACATTGAAAGTAAGACAACATTGGATGAGGGGAAAAAATAAGGAAATGATGAAACTGGTCAATAATATCTCATTCTAAGTATATAAAAGCTCACGTGGCCAGAAAGAAAAGGGCCAGACTCTCCTTCCTCAGCTTTTCCTCATACTCCTCATCATCGGCGGCGTAATCATCCTAAATGCCAAACAGAACCACTCTCAAGAATCACATCAAGCGTCCGAAGTCGCAAATTATCATCATCTATCACTCGTCAATCAAAACCAGAAGACCAATTAAAGAGACAGTCAACTTTACCAAGTCAACAACTCTAAACGCCGCCTTATCATATCTAGCTTTTGCTTCATCAGCCATTGCCTACAGCCCAAGAACCAAAGACCAACATTAAAAACCACGTCCACATCAATCGAACTATAAAAAAACACTCAATTCCACACGGCAATTGAGTTCACGAATAAGATCGGGGCCACCAGTACACAGACTACACACCTTAGCGAAACCTTCGGCCGTACCAGTCTGAGTACCGAAAAAGATGGTGACTTTCTTTTTACCGTCGTCAATCTCGGGCTCGAGCTCTTTGACAATCAGGGGCTTGGGCGGCTCGAAGGATCTCGACTTCTGGCCGCTGGATCGGCGCCAGAAGAACACCACGACGCACCCGATCAAGACCGCGATGGAGGTGGTCAGAATCATCACCAGCTCTTTGTTCTCGAAGAGAAGGGAGGCCAGCTCGGTGGCAGGCTCCGACGAGGCACTGGAGGGGTCCATGTCGCCCCCCGTCTTGTAGCCCACACAAGATCAACAGGTGGCCACGATAATTTGACTGGACTCGAAGGTGATGATGATGGTGGGGCTGATTCTGCTGTAAGAAGAGGCGTCGGGGGAAAGTAACCGGAACCCGGATCTTGTATGGGAGAGTAGAATGATGGGTCTTCGCCGGATTCCGGAGGGAGGGAGAGAGAGTTGCAGATGAGTCTTCTCTCTCTCTCTCTCTCTCTACCTCTGGTGATGGGTTTGGTGAAGTGTGGTTGGAGAGAGAGAGAGAAAGATAGAGCAATTAGTCAATGCACCTAAAAAACGTTTCTCTTTTCTTTCTCTACTTTTCTTCTATTTTATCTCCTCCTTTTCAGACGCTGAATATACTGTCCACATACACGTCACTCGGCTTTTTTTCAAAAAATATAATTTAAAAAAATTACGAATTTAAGTTTTTTTTAAAAAAATAACACATCCTAAGAAAATAAAAATAAAAAACTTAAATTCGTAATTTTTGTAACCAGATTTTAAAAAAAAGCCGAGTGTGACTAGTGCTCTTTCGCACTTCCTATTGTTATATTCACAAATCTCAGTTTTCATTAAGAAAATAAAAAATTTAGTTTTGCCGAACTAAAGTTTTGAACTTTATGAAATATTATTACAATGCTATAGTTCCATCTCTTTCATTTGCATATTTGAAAAGAAAATACTACAAATAAACGATTGAAAAAAGTTTTTTTTTTCGTGATTAACAGTTGGATGAGGTTTCTTCCTTGTTAAAATTTACATGTTGCTTCTTGAACTCTACAAATTATGGTATAGTGAAAAATCATGTGAAAAGCTAATCGTACCATCCGAGTACACACGTGTTTGTATATTTTATTCTGAAAAAGGCAATATTTTGAGTATGGTATTGATTATGTTTTAACCCTTTGTTCTTGTTTTGGGGGGGGGGGGGGGGGGGGGGGGGGGGTGGGTTAGATGGGCATATTGCGGTCACCTACTATTGAAGGCAAGAGGCTATTTGCCCATAAATGAACGGGTAAATCGCAATTAACAAGTGGGATTTTTTATTTTATTTTATTTTTTTTGTATTTTTGGTCGAAACAAGCGGGATTAATCAGCACCTTTTTGCTTGTCCTTTTCAATTGGGAGGAGGCTAATTAGCGGAAAACTCTAGATCGCGACCGAATGGGAAGGAGATGTTGACCTTGGTTTTGCTCGATTGGACTTTGGTCTCATTAGCATTCGGACAAGGCAAGGTGTGTGTGCACGCACGCGTGCGTGTGTTTTTTTTTTTTTTTTGGTGGGTGGTTCAGAAACAAGGCAACGTTAAAATTGCCCTTTTGTTTGCTCCTTTCGAGGGTTCGCCAATTCTAGTGACGGGTCGTGGGGGGTGGGCGTGACCCGTTTAGCTGGGCAGAAGAGGATAATACGTGCGTGATTACAAGATAAAATCGAAAATCCAAAAACTGATCCGCTTTCAAATGTTAGTAGGATCCGATCCGATTCTGATTCCATATTTTTTTGGAACATTTACTATTCGAGAATCGAGAACGAAACCACCGATACACCTTTTTATCTTTTATGGATTGTTGTGCCTGCAATATATCGAATGCAAGAGGAAAATTCCTGGTTGCTCCATTGTATCTCACCTCTACTGGAAAATGCCCGCACCCTTGTTGTCATCTAGAATCTAGAGCACCAAGATCTATGCTTTTCCAAATCCTCCTCCATCCGTGGTCATCCTAAAGTCACTCGGTAATCTTCTTCGAGATCTTGCTAATTTCACTTGAATGATGGTCTTGCTAATTTCCCTTCTGAGTCACTCGGTAGTCATCAATTTTTATTTTTTATTTTTGAAAAACGATTATTTGAATGCCAACTCCAACTCCGGTGAGCTCACCAAAATTTCTTAACGTAACCATTAAAGTGATCATTTTTGTCTGATTTGACGCACAAGTGATCTTTTTTGGATCACTTAAGCATCGATTTTTTTTAAAAAAAGTCCTGGGAGACACAGATACTAAAAGTAATCGAACCGTTTCGATTAACATCGATCCGACAACATGGGCAGCAGCAGTCGGCCAAATGTTCCAAGCATGTGTGAACTGTCGAGGCTGGGGCCAGTTCCAAAGCTTCGGAGGACCAGTCGATCGGGACCATAATTGAGGGCCCCTTCGTTCTTCTTGGCCTGGATCACACTTAACTGCGGGGACGAAGACGACGACCTTCGTGAAAACGGATTCATTCCTTCGTAAATTCCTTTTGTTATTTTTTATGACGATGATTTCCCGACCGATCTATCTTTCGTTCGAATGTAAGTTAAAGGGAGCGGCCGGCCACTGATTTTCTTTTGAGGAAGGAAGCCAGTAGACTTCCTCAACCGGTTTCAAATTTTGACATAATGTTTCTCTTCTTCTTCTTTCAATGGAGAGACAAAATCATGATATATATCTGATGAACAACTCTTTCAAATTTTGAAATCAATTTTCTCGAATATGAAGAAAGAAAAAAATCAATTACATATCGAAACATAAAATAACTACAATTAGAAAAAAAATTTTATTGCTTACTTAAAAAATATATCTTTGATGTCACTACGTAGATCCGTTTAATGTAAAAGATAAAAGATGAAAATGAGATGGCACGTGACAATGGAATCATTTTGCGATGAGATGGCTTCTCATTCCTTTCGCTCAAAAAATTGTAATTATTCGATTACAAAAATCCTTACGATAATTGGGACCTTTTTTTTTGTGTGTGTTATTAAGTCGTGTTAATTTTCCCACATAATCTTTTTCTTTGACCGGAGAATTATGTCCACTGTTTTAAAAATTATAATGGAGTTCTTGGCATATTTCTTGTTGTTTGAATAAGAAGCTTGCTGCATAAGTCTCGATTTTGAATATGGGCAATACTTAATTGAGTCACTCATGGGCTGCTCAGTTGGTTAGGGCGCACTTAAGATTGTATGGTTAGGCGCACTAATCACAGGTTCGATTCTCCAGATGAGCATATGTGATTTAAGTAGAGGGTCATGGCGGTGAATTAAGTAAATACTCAAAAGATGATATAATATTTCAATAGCAGTATATAAAATAGCAACATATATTATAAGCACAAGCAACATTATTTATTACTAAAATATGTATGAAAGAGTTGTTCAACAGATATATCAAGAAACCAGTCACATAAATCAATAAAACCAGTCACAAGCAGTAAACAGTTTTGTATATAAAAAGTTGCATAAAGTATAATATAAATGCGATAACATATGATATATATAAAAAAGAAATAAAGTATTTATCATAACAACCACCAGCAAGGAGGCAAACTCTACACAACCTGGGGTATATTATTGAAATTTAAATATGCAAAGTGAAGTGGTGCGACTAGTCCAGAGGAGGAGACCACAGATCAATCTTCACTGGGAGCTGTATGCAGAATATAAATTGCAGTAACTAAACGTTTACGCAGCCTTGGACACCAACAGGAGGCAAAGCCTACCGATTCTGGGTCGTAATAGGTAAAAGATGATGAGAAATATACTTTTATTGAAAGTAGATGAAAGATTACACAAGTGAAACTTAAAAGATCTTCAAATCTATAATTACAAGTGCAAAAACTTAAAATGATTCAGGAAAAAACAGAAAGGGGTTTCTGGGTAGAAATAGTTGGACAGAAATGTGTTAAACTTCTGAATCTGGGTCCGGAAGTGTCTAGAAAGGTTCTTCAAAATGTAGTAAACAGGAAGGGTAGAAAGGTTCTCCGGTGAAGGTCGGCTCTGAGTAAGAGAGAGCTTCGAGGGAGAGAGTAAGCTTCAGGATGGAATAAAGGTCAAAAGATGAGAGAGAGTAAGCAGCCGAAGTCCCTCTGTCCGTTGGGGAAACTTCGGTTTTAAAGACATAAAATTCATTGTTGCTACAGTGAATGGTGAACAATGATCATAAAAACCCGCTACAGTGTACAATGAGCAGTGCACAATGTACAGTATTGTACGGTGTATAAAATACCAAAATACAGCAATACTTGTTACAACCAAAACTTAATCAGAATCTCGGGCGAGATCGAGGTTGATGTCGTAACAATTGTCTTCATTGGTGTTGCCACTGTGGTGTGAAGACGATTCCACTTGTGATTCTTCATACCCAAAAATTGCTTTTTTCATCATGTCATAAAAATCTCTTTCATTATTGACATTAACCAATTTTGAAATTGCCATTGACTTGTCATGCAGAAAGGTTGTTTTTGATATCGTAACTAGGATAGAAACTTTGTTGACTACTTTAGTTTTTCGCTGTTGAATCCAGTTGTGGACTGCTTCGGGGGAAATTTTATCCCAGTAGGAGAAACCATCCCACCACTTGGTCTTGTAACAACGGGACAAAATCAAAATCTTTGGATCCTAGGTGCTTTTTGTATACTCATGTTCCCATGCAGAAACCCATGCCATCCAAAAGTTTTCGGAAAATAGGAGAAACGGTGGAAATTATTTCTCATGTTGGTTGGGTACATAAGAACTTTGGAAGAGTTGGTAGAATTCCATGACTTGAGAGGGAGTATGTAAGGATTGGATTAAAATTATCCCACCAACGGATGAACCAAAATGCATCACGTTCCATTCATACTGACCAAAAGGAATTGTGAAGGCAGTTTTGTATCTGTCTTTCTCAGCAACTTGAATTTGCTAGAAGTCAGATTTCATGTCAAACTTAGAATAAATTTTAGAAGAATGGAGTCGATTTAAAAGATCTTTCTTATTTGGGATTGGATATTGAATCCATTTTATAACTTTGTTTCAAGTTTTGTAGTTTACCACAAGACGATAAACACCTCGTTCAATTTCAGCATTTTTATTTACATAAAAAGCAGAACAGCTCCAAGTTGATTGGCTTTTACGAATTAATCGTTTTTTAACCAAATCATCTATTTCTTTTTCACAAAGTTTTAAAAGTTCACTATTCATTTATGAAGGGCGAGCTTTCGTTGGAATATCTTTCTCAGAAATATCAGATTCATAAGGGAATGTCACAATGTGATTATGATTACTTCTTTCTCAAAAAGCATTGTTAGGAATGAAACAAAGTTCATCTTTAATTTTTTGTTCAAGGACAGAAATCTTCTTTTGTACTTCAGGATTTTGAAGTTGTTGTTCAATTTTTCGAAAATTTAGTTCTTCTTTTAAAACAAAAGATGGGATTCTTTGTCACGAATGAGACAATTAATTTCTTTAATAGCATGTTATTGCAAAACATTTAAATTTCTTGTTTGAGGTTTTGTAACAAAACTGAATATTACTTTTTTTGCCAAAAATTTGGGTTTCAATTCCTTCATTTGTGACAGTAAATGGTTGAATTAAATTTATAAAAGGAGTTCCTAAAATTTCATTTCTTTTTAGGTCTTTTACCAAAAGGAATGACGTTTTTATAGCAATATTGACTTTTACCACAAAAGGAAGTTTATATTTGATTTTTAAATGATCACCAGAAGCGAATTTTAATGATTTTGTGGTTTTATCAAAATACTTTGTGGGGATCAAACCTTCTCTGATACAATTTAAATCAGCACCAGTATAAAAAAGAGCGGTTGTTTCTAAAATGAATTCGTTATTGATTTTAATTAAAACATATATAATCCATTTTTTACTTGTTACTTCGGTAAGTAGTTCGAGAAAATTGAAAGGGTCAGAATCAATTAAATTTGAGGTAGGAGTGACCACTTTGTGAGTTGGGTTTTCAGGAACATTTTTTCCTTGCAAAATTTATTTTTTGAATTCTAAAAATTCTTTTTGTTGATCAATTTGATTAATCTTTAACATTCGAATTTCTTTTTTGAGTTCGTTGATTTCAAATTGAAGATCATTATAGGTTGTTGGTCTTGTTGTAGACTCCTTCCCCCTATTCAAAATTTCAATGAGGTTATAAGCATGAACTTGGGAGTGTTTAGAAAAGGACGAGCTGGGATTTTGAATTTGGTTAAGGTAGACATTAGAATCAGAAAGAGTATCGATTGAATCTAAAATGTCTTGTTCTTCTTTGGTCAAAACATTAACTTCTTTTTCATTGTCAGAATCGGATTCAGAAGAAAAATCAGAAGAAGATTCAATTTCATTAATTTGAAGACCTGGTTTTACTTGTTCCTCATCGGTTGAAGAAAAAAAAGAAGTTTCGGAATCAGTTTCAATCATTAATTGATTTAACTAATTTAGAATGTCTTCATCGAGATCGAGTTCATTTATTTTTTTATTTAATTTGTAAAATCTCTTTGTATGCCCTTTTTTTTAATTTGTATGCCCCTTTTAACCACAATTAAAACAAGTAAATTTACTGAAATCCTTTTTGGGTTCAGATTGCTTATATTCTTTTTCTTAAAAAATTTGTTTTCTGGTTTTGAAACTTATTTTTTATGAAAATATTTTTTATTTCTTTTAAAGGTTTTTCATTTGGACATGAACCAGAACATTTTTTGGATGAAGAAAAAGAGTAAGAAAGGTCGTATTGACGACAAAAATCTCCCAACCCTTTGCGAGTAAGAGACTTCTTCTTCTTGAGTTGTTTTTGGAGTTTAATGTTATTACACATTTGAGTTTCAACTTTATAAACATAATAAATTAGTTCACCATAAGAAAGGGAATCAAAAGGAATAGTTTCTCCAAATTATTCACGAATTTTGTCGCAAACCTGGTTTCCTATGATTGTAGGAATACCGGTAAAAAACTTTTCTTTCCAAAAAGGTTAATTACAATCTAGAAGAAGTAACACCCTTTTTAGAAATACATTATTGTATTCTCGGAATTCTCCGAATGAACGACATTTTATATTAGAAAGAAAATCTTGATTATGATCACAAATCACAGAAGGATCTCCTATAAAATGTTGGGAGATGGAATACAAGAGAGTAGAAACATCGTCTTGAACCATTTGTCCATAATCATCAAAAACGGTTTGACCATTGTCATAAACTTTGGCAGCATTTAAAATCTGGTCTCTTTGATCTTGGATGAGATAATTATTCCACCAACCTTTCAAAGTACCAGAAAAACTAGCAACGATCATATAAGCCACTTGTTGATATGTTGCATCAGGAAGTGTTTTGTACATTGTGGCACAAATTACCATTTGACTTAAAACTTGCAAGAGATTCTGCTCAGAAATACCATCTATGTTCCACTCATAAATGATATCTGCATAATATTTGTTTTGGACTTTATTAAAAGATTCTTCGGAAAGAATATCGGGTGGAGTGGCTCGAGAATAATAGAGTTTTTGGGGTTCTTTTCAAGAAATGCGATTAATTTCTGGAATATCAATTTTCTCAAGGACTGATATTTGATTATCAGGCTCGGGGGAATTAAGACTTAAAGGTTGATTAACTTTTGGAGTATTCAAAACAGGTTGTTTTAAAACTTTTTTCTCTTAAAAGTCTTTGATTTTTTGTTTGAAGGGCTTCATGGAATTCTTTACTGAAAGTTTTAGGCATTTCAAAATTTTTAAACAAAGGTACTTTTAAAGGCTTAGAAATAGTAGAAATTGGCTGTAGAGAATAAGAGGATGATGAAGGAACATCATGAATTGAGGTTTTACCAATAGAAAATTCAATTCTATCCAATCGGACACCTATTGAATGAAGATGTTGATTAAAAAAATTATTTTGTTCAATGATCTTCTTAAACTCATTATTTCCAGTTTCAGAAGTAGTCTTAAAAGGAGCAGCAGGAATTTCCTTTTCGCGATGAGAAATTTTATTTTTTCTTGAAGTAGGATGACTTGATTCAATGAGTTGATCATCATCAAGTTTCCACTTAAAAACTTTTTTCAGATTATAAATTTCTCTTTTTTCAAGAAAATAGTTCTCAAACCAATCAAAGAAAAACATGTGTATTCCAATTTATTCTAGAAATTCATAAAATTGATTTTTAATTTTCTTAGTATATTGTTTGAAATGATCAAAAAACCATTTTTTGATTTCAGAATTTTCTTCAGAATTAAATTCTTTATTCAAAAAATTGCGATCAGGATTGAAATTCTTTTCAAGCATATTACACTATGGATTGTCATCTTCCATTTGGGACTGAGTAGGTTCAGGGGATTCAGGACTTTGTTGATGATAGACAGGACTGGAGATTCCTGAATTAGTATCCAAACCAGAAAGATTTAAAGGAGGTGCACTTGGAGTTGCATGTCCTTGTGCATGAATTGCGTCTGAAACATTGATACTACATTGACTGCTCACGGGGATTGTGATTACAGGAGGCAGATTTGGATGAAGATCTACTGACTTTCAAGAAGAATACCCATGGAAGGAAGGTCTTGCAGAAATGAAAGAATTTGTATCAAAAGATTTCCTGGGGAATTGTATTGTAACTTTTCCTTCAGGATGTTATATTACATTAGTAGGTGTGTCATTTTTAATAGAAATCTGAGAAATGAGATTTTCAATTTCCCATTGATCAGGAAGAACAACATCATTCAAACTAATGAACTTTGGAATTATGAAATTTGAACGAGAAATATCAATCCGCAAAAGAATGGTTTGTCCTTTCGGAGCATCATTCAATGAGTGAACATCAAAAGCAGAACTCATAGTTTTATAGATGAGGGAGAGTGGAATGGATCCTTCATCTATACTATAATTATGAGTTTTGATCTGCAAAACGAGTGACTGCAAAACGAGTGACTTCATAATGTTTTTATCCTTCAAAGAAATTGAAAAATTTAGATAACAATCAAAATGAATGGGGCCATTACAAAGACTCGTCTCTATTGTAGCCAGAAGAGAGTCTTCGTATCTCAAGAGTCTTGCATCTCTTAAAACCAGAAGAATTGAAGTATTTAGACCTTCTTTTAAAATGGATTTAATACCAACTTGAACCATACAAAAATGGAGATAATTGCACTTCAAAGCATGTTCCTTTAAGGAATCCTTATTCAAAAGGGGAATTAGAGAATATCAGGGAGAAAGAGGTATATCACGGTCCTCAATCGTGATGACATAATCGTTGAACTTAAAAAGTTTTTTAAACTTAGATTCAGAATAAATTTGATCATATTTAATTTTTGGAATCTTCCAATTCTTAATTGACTTGTTAAAATCTTCAAGAGTGATTTATTCTCTATTTAAAGGATTTGGGATTTGACTTAACTCAAATATAGAATTATTTGAGGAAAAATTAGTTCTTCTAAAAAGATCCATCTTGTGTAACATTGATTTTAGTTGTTCACTTTTGACCTCTGCTACCATGCCAACTGGACTTACGCTACCTCCGCCAAGGTTTTGTGGCTCCAAATGAGATCCACCTTAGAACAACCAAAAACCAATTTATACAAAACGTTTCTCAAAAGAACAATCAATTCTCCTCTCAACTGGCTCTGACACCATAGAGGGGACATGATCGCAGATTAAAGAAATAGATGAGGAATTATTGGTGTGTGTGTGTGTATATATATATAATACCATACTTGATTGAGTTTTTACCGTCCATTTTCCAGGGCAAGGGAAAAGTTATCTAAGAATTTTTCTAAATTGAACTTCCAACTACAGTCCTTTACACGCGCCGAATTGAAAGAGAACTTTCCTTTCCTCGTGCATACTTTCTTTCTTTCTGTGCGGAATGATTAAGAAGGTCCATCGTATTTGGGGTGGATAATCGAATGATTTCGCGTTTTCGCGCGCTTATATGGTTTTGCACTCGATGTACCGAGTATTGTCCGCGTCATTAATCAAATCATTCGATGGCAATTGGAAACTCTAGATGAATCGCTTTTAATGTAAAGAATCAATGGCCGATCCAATTGGTGAAGCGGCCGTAGTTCCCTCTGACGTTTTTGTGGGCATTTGCAACAAAGAAATTAAGGATTAGAAGTTTGACTTCTTTCTGGCATATTCTTTTGAAACACGTCACGAGAAAACAAGAGGATTAGTTGGTAATTAGAGTATAATTTAGGCTCCATTTGTTTTGCGGCAATGTAATTGGTAGGGGCATATTTAATTGTTAGAAAGTATATTTTAACAATCTTGCGTGCAAGTCGAAATCTAACTAGCAAAGTGGACGCACGTGAGAAAATATCAAAAATTGATTTTGGTAAAAAAGAAGAAGAAGTCGAGCTTATGGTTAGAGAAAATGGTCCATACATAAAGAGTATATATATCCCTAGAAAAAAAGAGACATAGAGCAAATGAGTATCCTGGTCCAAATGATAATTTCGTCAAATAATGTAAACACATAATTAGGGAAAGTTCTAAATAAGGGCATGAAATCTCGTTATTTCTTTTAAAGAGGGTCCTAAGTGTACTTTGTTTTAAATAAAGGATTGATATGGCCATATTAGTCGTGGAGAATGGTCTAACCTAGTCGGCATGCCAAATCTTTCGATTAGTCAATGGCGTTTCTTTCATTTATTTTTTTTAATGATTTTTTTCCTTCTTATGTTTTTTTTTTGCCTTCTTTCTTTCTTTATTCCCTAATAGTAGGTCTTAGGCGATGGCTGCCTATCGATTAGGATTGGGCGGCCCTCGCTTGCGGGCAGCAATAGCATGGTCGGACAAGGGTCACAAATGATGAAGAAAAAGGACAAAAATTAAACAATTAATTTCAAATAAAAAACATGATTGGGATGGGAAATGTCCTCGACCAGCCTGAATATTTGGCCAGTCCACGGCATCAGATTTTTATTTGAAATTGTCATGGTTATATTAGGCTCTTAATTGACATTTTACCGCGTAATTACTGCCTCTTAAGAAAGGGGAAAAAGTTGAGATAAGATAGCGGAATCCCAAAAAAAAAAAAAAAAAAAGTTTTAAAATAAAAAACCGGGAATGGAAGTTTTCCTAATTAATTTAAAAAGAAAAAAAAAAAAAGGGAAAGAGGAGGAGTGGATTTTATTCCACGAAAAGGAAAAGGAGTCCAAAGGAGGAGTCCAACTTTGGAATAATTAATTAAAAGAGCGTCCGTCGTCCACGGAGGTTTCCGTTTTTCAAACTCCCTCCTCCTCCGCCGCAGATCTATTCTCTCTCCCTCTCTCTCTCGGAGCTCTCGTCTCCCTCCCGCAATGGCGGCGACTGACACCCAGTTCGATCTCAGAGTAAGTTCCCTCATTCCCTATCCTCCATTTTCTCATTTCCAGTTTCTTTCTTCTTCTTCTATCTCTAACCCGCTTCCTCTCTCTCTCTCTCTCTCTCTGCATTTCTTGGCAGCCGTCGCCCCAGTCCGCCTTCTCCTCCGGGTACCTCCCTCCGTCCTGCTGCGTTTTTCGCCTCCTTCCATCGCGAGCATTGACGGTTTAGGTTTTCCTTTTCTTTTTGGCTCTCGGTGCAGGGAGTACGCGTTCGCCAATGCCGGGAACTTGGAGCATTGCGCTCGGTACTTGAACCAGACGCTCGTCACTTTCGGCTTCTCGGCTTCGCTGGACCTCTTTGCCATCGATCCGGTGCGTTCTCGTTTTTGGGTGGGGTGGGGTGGGGTGGGGAGGGGAGGGGAGGGTGTCGTTGAAAGGTTGAGCTCCCGCTGGTGGTCGTGTTCCGGTCCTGATCTGCTTGCTTTCTCCGGCAGGTATCGATCGCCAGGACTTGTAATTGCATTTACTCTTTGCTTCAGCAGAGGCAGCGCGATGCTGAATTCAGAGAGTCTGCTAACGAGCAGCGCCAGAGGTAGCTTCTCTGTCTTTTCTTTTGGCTGATTTTGATCTAAAAATGAGACAACTGTTCTATCTGAGCAGATCAAGCTCAATTTTCAATCTTGTGCTGAAAAGCACGGTCCTTTTTGTTTACTTCATCTTAATTTACCAGCTCTTCTTAGCTTTTAGCGTCTTATTTTCTGAAAATTTATCTTGCCCAGATATTTGCTTGACAATGTGGTTAAGTAGAATCTGCCGTCGTAGGATCATCCAAAGTAATCCCATTTTTCAAATGTACTAATGAAAGGAGTACATTTGTTATGTGTGGCTAGGAAGAAAGTATGTTAGGATGAATCGTAGTGGTGCTATGCATATGTGATCGTTGTGCGCATTGATAATTTTTTTTTCTTTTTTCTTTTTTGCGTAATAGACTGCTTTCGGACATCTCAAGATTAGAAGCAAAAGTTGAGAGGCTGGAGTTACAACTGCAAGCAAAGGACAGGGAAATTGCTACCATTACGCGAACAGTAAGAAGCTCTCAACTTTATGAAGCGCTTATAGTTTCAACTCGTGGTTTTGTTGACAATTCACGTTTTCATGATCAGGAAGCTAAAGCTACGGCTCAGTTTAAGGCTCAAATTGAGAAATTACACCAAGAGAGAGATGAATTTCAGAGGATGGTCATCGGCAATCAGGTTTAGATTGTCGAGTTTTAGCACCGCATCTTGGTGTTGACTGCATGAAATTTTCGGACACTGATTATAGTTAATGTGCTTTTCTGACATTGCAAAAGCAAGTGAGGACTCAGCAGATACATGAGATGAAGAAAAAAGAAAAGGAGTACGTAAAGTTGCAGGTTCACTTCTACTTTGTAGTTTGAAATTCTTTAAGAGGACCTACAATCCATGGTCATAAATGTATCAGCTTACACCGCATTCCTTGTCATTTTACTGTCCAGACCATGGCCTTAATGTTGAAGTGATCCTTTTTCATTTGCAGGAGAGGCTAAACCAAGTGTTGATGGAAAAGAAGAAGGAATCTAGATCAGGGATGGAGATAATGAATTTGCTTCAGGTAATCATTTATTTGTTGCAGCTTAGCTTTTTGGTCTATTCGGTGGTGGTTCTTGACATATCGTAAGTATAAACAGAAAGAAGGTCGCCAACGTGGGACATGGAACGGGAAGAAGGTTGACAATGACTTCTACAAAAAAATTGTGCGTAACCGATTTCTATTGCCTAGCTTATATGTGGGGTAGTGGCATGGCACTCCATTTATTCCTTTATGATATGATTGTTATTACTGACAGGTTGATGCTTATGAAGCCAAAAATCAAGAGTTGATGGCTGAGAACAATGATCTGCGGGCATTATTGCGGTCAATGCAAGTATGCGTGTTAGAAATTTCTCATTTATTTTGCATCACCATCTGCAGTTCTGCCAAGCTAAGGGTCATTGGCTTGCATCCTGCACGAACTCGCTATTTAGACCATCCCCATACTTGTTATTTTTCCTTGTCATAGAATCTTAGTTGGGCCTGGTAATATCTTAATTGAATGGACAGTTAAGTCACACCACTGTTATTGGCCTGCAGACAGATATGCGTGAATGTTTCAATGCTCCTAATGGACTGCCCAAGCCATCTCAAGCTGTCAATGGAAAACATGAAAATGACCCTTCCCAGTCTCCACTGGGCGGGAGAACGGTGAGCTATCTTGTAAAACTGGCGGTATCTTATTCCTCCCTGTTGAAGTGCTGCTGCTTTTACTTGAGTGACTAATCTTTTTGTATCTCTAGGATGTGTTTGACCTGCCTCTTCATATGGCCAGAGATAAAATTGAAGAAAGTCTTAGAAATAAAATGGCTTCTATAAAGGTAATTTTCACCCTTTCTCGAAAAAAAGCGATCTGGCCAACTTCAGGCACATAGTTGACTTCTATGCTGTGACAATATAGGAACGGATGGTCCAATTACAAGATGCACAGAGAGGGTCAGAAGTTACTTCTGAAGCCACTGAGAGAGAGCTTGAACTCGAAGCTCAACTTGTCGAGGCAAGAAGCATTATTCAGGAACAGGTACTGAAATTTGCTTATCCTGCGTAAAAGAATGGTTTTCAGGTCATGTTTTTCTGAGGATTGTCATGCTGCTGATCGTCATCATTGTCAAACTTGTTGATTAGTTTTAGGTAACGTTATCTGGTTATATCTTGCCGCTTAACTCTTGTTTATGCCTACCAACCTTCTTACAATTTATCATCTTTAGCCATAGAAACGATTCTTATCAGAAGCTTTGTACTGTTCACCCGATGCTCAATTTGTTTGAGGCTTGAAGCTATTTTCTTGTCCTGCTAGCGTTAATACTCACATAGAGGTTTAAACCTCGTGCATCAAATTTTGCAATTTGATTGTCTCTCTTTTTTGCTGCAATTTCTGAGGCATGTTAATGTGCTCCTTGTTACTAAAGGATATTTGATTCTTCTGACCCATCAAAGGTCAAAACTGTGCACTGTAAACTAGTAATAAGCATGTCAATCTTGCTAATTTCCTTTACTCTTCAACTTTAAAGCTAGGAAATAGTCCAAGTTTATATGTCCTGACTAATACTCATTTACTCATATCACTCGTAAGTTCAACCATTCCCCAAGATGTTCACGTCTTAATATAGCTGAACCTGGGACGAATTTGTCCCATTTCCTGTTTTTCCTTGTCATTTGCATAACTTTCCCTGTCTGGTTTGTTTGACATGTGGGTCTGAGTTTGCAGTGGGTCTTGTTTAAATTTGAACCGCGGTATAACCCTAACTGTTTATGACAGGCATCGTTAATGTCCAAACATCTTGCAAAGACTGAGAGAACAAGGTATCCTTTCGTGTTGCCTTTAGTGGATGTTGTGTTCAGACTTAACTCAAGAAGGATACCTAATGGAACTGTTTTATGTCTTTGCCTTGACAGGGAGCCAATTATTCCATCTCCTCTCGAGGTATACATTGATCATGACCTAAATTTGCTTCCTGTTTAGATTTTTTTGACGCATACGATAATTCTAATTAAAAAGCGTTGATCCTGCTGTATGATTCATTTATCCCTTTATTTTTTTCATCTCTGGGTTGGTTTTGCTCTTGAGAACTTCTTTTAGTTTGTAGAGGATAATGTGACCTCTTAATATGCATGGAGTAATTTCTTGGAACCTTAACTGCGAGGACGGTTTCTTGGTGGGTTCAGAGTATCGGGTTTCCTCCTTGACAGATAAACTGTTCCCCTTTGGTTTGAGAAGACCGTAATTTCTTAGGAAATCGAGTGAGGATGGCACTGATGATGAAATTACCTACTGTGAGCAAACGTGCTAGTTCTCTGACTGCTGTAGTTTATGGATCAAAGGGTTACCTGTTATTTCATATGGATAATGCATATACAAGATGCTTGTCATCTCTTTCCATCATTTTGTATCAGGAGTTTCATGTTGCTATGCCCTGACTGCTTCAGTTTTTATTTTAGGGGCTTCGAAATGACACACCTTGATGGGTAAGATTCTCTTGAAGGTGTCGGCTCCTATCGACTGAGTAATGTAAAACTTCGTGTACTTCATGTTAGACTTCTACAGAGACCAGCAAAGAGTTATCAGTAGAGCATCGGGGGGACTGTACCTCATTGTCTGTCGATATTGATTCTGTTGTAGCTTGTCTTCAGCAAATAGTGTTGGAGTGAAGGCTGATAGCTTGTGGGACATTTCGGGATGATTCGCGATGGTGACTTTTCTAAGTAACTCACCATGAAACGTTATTAGCTACTTAACTTATTGTAAATTACTCTTCCCTTGGGAAAGATACTAGACATGAAGGTTTTTTTAATTTAATGGTATGTTATTTTCAAATACGCGAAAGATATCAACTAATATGTAAAGTATTTTCGAAATCAGTCATTGTTGACGAAACAAATGTACCCAACGGCCTTATATCTATCTTGAAAACCGATTTCAACAATAGGATAATACTTATTTTGGTCAGAAACAACGATAAGATAGACTAAATAAGGGACAAATTTGCCTATTTTAGAAGGGCAAAACTTGTTTTTACGGGAAAGATGTTAGAATGTAATTTGAAAAAACTTGGCTCTTATTTGTCTTTTTGGTAAGGAAAAACTTGGTTCTTATGACGTATGACAAAGCGATTTTTTTTTTTGTCAGAAGACAAAAAGAAGTATACAACATTAAAAGTTATTAACTTCTTATAGTTTCTTACCGAGCAAATTCAACTTGTCACTAGTACCATGTGTCCATCAAGTAATAGACTATGAGTCCTTGTTCAAAAGAGCAGAATGGCAGATGAACTTTCCTCTTTTAAACTAACATGTTAAACTAATTATCTGTCTGTGGTCCATCGTTGATAGATAGTTATGAACAAATTTTCAAATTTGGAGGAGTGCTTGGAACGAATATCTACTTACTTTATCAAACTGTTTGTAGAAATCAAATGCATAATGGAACATCTCTGTTTATTTTGGGGAAAATTGTTGAAAATGTTATAAATTTATTACAATTGCGTCAGTTCAGTCCTAAACTTTTTGTCTTTGTGTCAATTCAATCCTAAACCTTATGCGTTTATGTCGATTTATTCTATTCGGCCAATTTTGATTGGCTGGCGTTGACATGTCAATTTTTAATAATATGTTAATATTTTTGTAAAATTTTTATTTATTTCCACCCTTTTTTTTTTCTTCTTCTTCTTCCCTAATTAGCGACCATCCAAAATAAAGGGCCAAAGAGGGTGAGACCTCGCCTGGCCTGGCCATGGCGAGGTCTTAGGCCTTACCAGCCCTCTCTTCTTCTTCTTCTTCTTCCTCAGCCGGATAAGAAGAAGAACAAGAAGCGTTATAATATTATTAAAAATTACCACATCAATGCCGATGTCCACATTAGCATTGCTCAAATCCACATCAGTACTTATCACCCAAAACTATGAAGATGTTATTAAAAATTGCCACGTCAATGTCAAACTCCACGTTCACGTCGGCGGATGTTCACATTAGCGTTCGCCGACCATAGTTGATCGGATGAAGTGAATTGACATAAACGCAAATGTTTATGAGTGAAATGACAAAAAATAGTTTAGGACTAAATTGACACAGTTGCAACATGTTTATGATTTTTTTGGTAACTTTTCCGTTTATTATGCTAAAGAGAACGTCAGTAATATTTGAATTTTTTATATTTATCTGTATTTGAGATCAATTTCAAAATGAAATTGTATTCGGTTTATGGAAGGCTAGAAGTACGGATTGCAACACTTTATGATCCATAAATACTTGTATGATTACATCTATCTTCATCTTTCCTCGCTATTGAAAAAAAAAAAAAAGAGGGTGAGCGATCACCAAATTTTCCATATATTTTCTTTCATAATCACTCATAAAATTCACTTCGTGTGATCCAATTAAAAGCCATTATAACACAGAGCTGTATGTGCTCTCGTATGGTTTAATAACACCAAATATTGTTATTTGCACACATTTATTGAAATTTGCGCATATGCTAATTCTTATATGCACTAGACCAAAAAGAAAAAAAGTTTCAATAGGTCAAGTGTGAACTCCGTGCTCTGTGAATTATGTCAAAGTGAGACAAGCAAGAAAAGAGTGGTGGTGGAAAAATATGTACTAATTCTAAGAGGGAAAAAACATACAAGATTTATTAATCACCCGGTTACTGCACATGGGCAGATTATAAAAAAAGTACTAGGCATATTGTAATTATGTCAATTTAATCTTAATGCTTTTTTTTTTCCCTTGTCAATCGAGACTAGTCCATGTAACCAACTTCGGCCGCTAAGCTATCATAATAAATACTTTTAATATTTTTAAAATTTTAATTTCCTCTCCTTTTTTTGTTTTCTTTTTATGTTTATTCTCCTTATTCCTTAGCAGGTTGCTGAGAGGAAAAGAACGACGAGGGTGAGGTGGAGCCTCACCTAGTGATGGCAAGGTCGAGGCCGACCTTGCCCTCGCCAGTCCTCGCTCTGGCCAGTCACCGATCTGACGACTGGCTAGAGGAAGAAGGAGGGAAAAAAATAAAAAGAAAGGAAAAAATAATTAAATAAAAATGTGAGAAAATATTATAATGTTTCTAAAATTATCATGTCAGTGTCAGCCTGCGTATATGTCTACGTCAGCCTACCAAAGTTGGCCAAATGGACTGAATTAACATAAACGCAAAAAGGTTTACGACTCAATTGAGGTAAAAGAAACAAACACAAAAGGTTTACGACTCAATTGAGGTAAAAGAAAAACGGTTTATGACTGAGTTGACACAATTGTAATAAGCGTAGGACTTTTTTGGTAATTTTCAAAAAAAGGAAAAGAAAAGAAGAAGAGAGAGAGAAAAGAACCCGAAGTGTTTTGGCTCAAGAAAAGAAGAAATAGCTACCGAAATACTCCATTGATATGCAGAAAATAAATGAAGGAAGGGAAGTATCTCTTCAAATCTAGTAAGTGACAAACTAATGAGGAGGATTTGAAGAGAGATTAGGGATTTACTTGCTCCCAAATCCCAAGCCGTTACGAAATTGATATATCATACCAGATTTGGCGGATACACTCCCAGCCTCTCTTCTACGATATAACACGACACAGCACCCTCCCAAACATCATTCTCAGATCAAAACAAAACAAAAAATGAAAAAATAAATAAATAATGGATTTTCACAGATCAAAACCTGAAGGTCGCAGATCACCAGTCTCTGTGCTAGAAGGTGAAGGCTCCTACTTCCGCAAGATCCTGTCAAGAGAGCCATCCATTGGCAACTCCAACGGCTACTATCTGAATCGCAGCCCCGGCCAGATCCCTTTCCAATGGGAAAGGCAGCCAGGAAAATGCAAATTCGACCCGCCGAAGGAGGACGCCGTTGACCTCCCGCGGATCAATCCCCCTCCGGTCTCGGCCTCCGGGAGCATGGAATTGCCGTCCAGGACGAACCACGGCGGCGGCCCCAAAGGGTCGTCTTCGAGCTGGTTAAAGATGAGATTTTGGAGGAAGATCAAGAACAAGAAGCCCCAGCTGACGATGCCCAGATCCAAGCACCAAGCGAGAGGCTCTGAAGCTACGAGTGAACGCGGTTTAAGCGGGTCGTCTCGCGCTGCTAGCGATGACAACCTCATGTCATCTTCTAGCAACTCGAGTTCTTCGTCTACCTCGTCCTCGTCCGCCTCGTCCCTGTCCTTGGCCGCTCCTCTGCGGTCATCGAACTTGGCGAAAGGACGTAAGGATTGGCATTTTTAATGACCATGTAGGTGTTCTTCCTTTCTTTATCGGACGTGTGTATGGGGTTGCATGCGCTGGTGTTGGTGCCGCCAATACATTTCATGTAGTAAACGTAGAGCTATAAACTTTTGATGAAAATTGAGGGAAGCGCAGCAATTTTCTTTCATTTGCTCGATGTTGGCGATGATGGGATTCTATGTTATCGCCCTAGTGATTATCACGTTTTCAGTTTAATGGTCATGGACACTACTAGATGATTAGTTCGATTGAATTCTTGATAGCCAAAAACGGAAAAGATAAGCTAATTCCCTTCCCGTGAATCAAATCGATCCAAAAATTTCAATCATAGCGAAAGCATACCAATCTTCATTTGAAGTGATTGTTCAAGACGCCAACCTTAATCGAGTTTCGTGTTGTCTTTGGGCTCACACTTGTACCATGTTGAGTTAGGTATGTCATTTAGGTTACGGCAAGTTTGGTTGCATCACCACATTGGACTTGAGTGGAGTGTAGTTTTTTCAAGAATTCTAGACCACGCTTACGATGAACTTTGATTTTTTTCTCTTTTGGTTAAACCAGCGCCGACTCTTGGACATATTTTTTGCTTGAAGTATCTCTAATCCCATTGATGACGAGTGGGATCAGGCCTTTTGCTTGTGCGGGGGCAACACGATCAAGTTGGTAAGTGAAAAATTATTCTCTTTATACAGATTTGGGAGAGGGGCGCATTCAAGTCTTGTTCTTGCTTGTTTATTAGGGCCTCCTTCCTTTCAAATGAGAAAGAAAAAGAAAAAGAAAGAGAGAATAGAATCTCCATTTTTTATATCCCGTTCCCTATTCGGACAACAATAAACAAAATGGTTTCTCAAAATCAAAATTTTAAAAATTCATTTGGAACATGGTTGTCATCACTTGATCACTTCCTTTTTCACCAAGTGTTCCGATTGTTTCATGAAAAACAAATTATTTGAAAAACATTCTCCTAAAAATGATCATTTGCCAAAAGAAAGAAAGAAAGAAAGAATGAATTTCTGTAATTTATCCACGAAAATATGAAGACAAATTATTGTTGATAATAAAATAATTTTTCACTATCCAATGATTCTGAAGACATAAACTATTTATGGTTTGAGCTATTTTCCTGTCGAATTTGGATCTTAACTTCCCGAAATTCTGTCTATACAGATGATCTAGGCCTATATTCGGAATTTTTTCTTGGATTGTGGTGTGTAATGATTATCAGCATAAGGTTTAATTCTTGGCCTAATTCCAACGACTCTAAACACACAATTGCTAAGGGGGTGCTCATGAACTTGCATAATTGAATCTTTGGTTAAGCGCTGCGCATCCTCATAGTTTCTTTTCCCTTTCCAAAGGCTATCGAGAAATCGCAACCATTTAGGTCTTAGAGATGTTCTTCTTCAGGATTTGGCACAATTGTTTTATTGAAGGAAAAATAGCAAAAGTGATTCATGAATTATTATCCAATGAGGATAGCACAAATGGCGTTGCTACAAGCACAAGTCTCCGAGTGAGGACGTGCACGGCTCCAAGGTAGGTTTGTGACCACGGCATTAATGGCAAAATTGATGGCAAGGTGGTCTAGGATGTCCACCTAATACCAGTAGATATGTTTACTAAAAGTTAACGGTCGAACACCTATTACTGACACCATCTATGTGCCATGAACTAATTGAGCGTATGAGATGGTTTGAAGACCTACCTTAACTATATATGGGCCGACGAGCGGGCCGAAAGCCGGCTTTTTCCATCTCAGGTTTAGCAAAGATGGCCCAATTAGAGCAAATTACTGGTCCAAGTACCTATCTTCACTCCGTACTCAAGCTTAACATGAAAGTGTCAGCCATTATTTTCAATTTCCTAGGGGAAGCATTATCATAGAGGCAATTTATTTTTTCGGCCGGCCATTATGATGGAGTCAATTATTAGCACTTGCAGCATTAGGACAGCCCTCCAATTTCAATGATAAGATACGGGGCCCATGAACCGAATTTGGAATCAACACCACCTTGAACCTTCTTCCCAATATCGATCAAATGATGTTGATAGGAGAGAACTAGTCATCCGGTCAAGATGAAGGATGAAAATGGCAACAATCATGTGAAATTTGGAGATTGAATAAAGGTTTCACGAGTTGACGATGGAGAGAGAGAGAGAGGGGGAGAGATATGCTGCCTAACATAGGATGACATTGAATATTCTTAGATTTGATCAGAATGATTGTCTTTTGGACCGTCGAGTGGATTGTTGCATAGATGCCTAACTCAAGAAATAATGAGCTCGACGAACCTAAGCTTGCTAAAGACCAAGTCCGGCCGCTTTCGGAAATATTTAAGACCCTTCTTGCGATCCCTATCTTTCTTTAGGAAATAAACTTAATTATCTTCAAAAACCTTTTCTTACGACTCGAGCAAACGATAGGAGTCGATGTTTCAATCAATGAGGTTTAAAAGTACATCATTCACCCTTGTGTAAGGTGGTTTGGGAACCAGTGGACCACATGCAATAAAAGCTTGGCATCACTACCGTTCGTGAAAAATAAAGCTTTTTTCACGAATTATATGTGGACGAATAAAATTCTATATTCGGAAAAATAAAAAAGAATATTTTTTCGGATTTTTTTTTAAGGGGACGAAAAAAAAAAGGTGTAGAAAGAGCTGCAAGCTATTCGTGCACTGCTCCGCCAATAGTTTTACACTAAGCCGAGATTTGATCCGTCGTTGAAATGGTCATTTGCATACTTTTTAGCTTACCTTTTCAAGCCGCAAAAGGATATTGCACCAGATGCTTTCCTTTTTCTTCTTGGGGGGGGGGGGGGAAAACCCAATTGAGATCTGGGAGGTATGAATGCATTACAAGATTTATTGGCCAAAACTAGGGGCGTCAACGGGTAAATCCGGATTTTTCACGATAAGCGACCCGACTCGAGACCCGAGATATAAACAGAGCGGTTGGGTCAGTTTCTAGCTCAATTAAAAAAAAAATGGCATGATAAGATTGATGATATGATGAAACATTGAACGCCGAATGAATAATGCCATCTAGATTCAAGGTAGTCGGTCTGGATTTCAAGCGATTTTTAGTTCAGGAACCGGAGGTTATTCGGTCAGATCTCGTCAGTTGTGTGCAAACTGCTCCGCATCAGGGTCGCATTCTCAATTCAAATTGCTGAATATAAATTACTTATAAAGAGGCTGAATATG
Organism: Rhodomyrtus tomentosa; assembly: GCA_028455895.1. Taxonomy (NCBI): domain Eukaryota; kingdom Viridiplantae; phylum Streptophyta; class Magnoliopsida; order Myrtales; family Myrtaceae; genus Rhodomyrtus; species Rhodomyrtus tomentosa. The sequence goes on from JAPCWY010000004.1 coordinate 44,772,715, forward strand.
ATATATTGAATTTGAAATACCTACTACTTTGAATATGGAGACCATCTTAACTTGGATGGACGACACATTGTATGATATATCATATTCTTTTCTTTTCCAGTCGGAATGTAAATTTGTAGCACACTAATGCGTCGCCCATGTGTAACTACACACAATTTCCGATGATGCAAGTATGGAGCCCCCTTTATCTCAGCTTGAAATCTGCTCTCAATATGCTGAAAATCCTCGTGCCAAATATCTCCAAATTTCTTGTTTTAGAGAATTATACAGATTTACTCATCCATGGATAGCTCAATTGGTTAAGACGCACTCGCGATTGTGTGGTTATGCGCACTGATCCCCTGAGGAATAGTCGTGCTAGTCCCCCCGAGGAATTGTGTGGCTAGGGCGCACTTGTAATTGTGTGGTTAAGCGCATTGGTGGTTGTTGTTAATTGTCGTGCTAGTCCCCCCGAGGAATAGTCGAGGTGCACGCAAGCTGGCCCGAAAACCTCGGTCATAAAAAAAAATTATTCAATGCAATATGATATGCGAATAAAATGGAAAAATTTATTTAAAAAGTCATAAATCTATTACAATTATGTTAATTTAATCCTAAATTTTAGGTCAATCGAGTCTTAAATGTTTTATGATTATGTCAATCATTTGATTGGTAAGTGTTGATGTGGCACCACCAACGCTGACACGATAAAATTTTAATAATATAGCAGGAGGCCACATGCGACCTCCGTCAACACTTGTTTGAGGGCCAGCGACCCTCGCCAAGAGGCAGGCAAGGGTCGCAAGCCCTTGTTCGATAGTCCGCAGCCTTTGCAAGTCCAAACCAATAAAAGAAGAAGAAGAGGAGGAGGAGGAGGAGATAGAAAATAATTATTATTTTTATACCCACCCACGCATGGCCGAGTTGGTTAAGAGATATACTATCCCTTGTCAGGTCCCTGGTTCAAATCTCCCAACTAGCAGTCCGTGACTTAAGTGGGAGCCGCGGCTGGTGGTTGCTGTTGATTGTCGTGCTAGTCCCCCCGAGGAATAGTCGAGATGCATGCAAGCCGGCCCGAAAACCTCGATCATAAAAAAGAAAACACGGTAAAATTTTAATAATATAGCAGGAGGCCACATGTGACCTCCATCAACACTTGTTTGAGGGCTAGCGACCCTCGCCAAGAGGCAGGCAAGGGTCGCAAGCCCTTGTTCGATAATCCGCAGCCTCTGCAAGTCCAAACCAATAAAAGAAGAGGAGGAGATAGAAAATAATTATTATTTTTAAAAAAATAATTAAAAACTTGTGAAAAATAATCATTAAATATTTATCACGTCAATATCGGCCAGTTAAATGGATTGAATCGGCATAATTTGAAAATGTTTATGACTCAATTGATTAAAAAAAAAAGCAGACTTAACATAATTATAATATGTTTAGTTTTTTTTTTTTGATAATTCTCCTTAATAAAAATAGGCCACCGGTTAAATTTAAAGCCAGACGGATTCGTCAAACGCAGCACGGAAACACAAGTTGGAGATTCGTTTCGTAACAATTCCAAGTCAGTCCACGCACTTTCTGGGCATAAAGCAAGACTTGGATGGGAGTAGTGATCAGTGATCACTTATGATTCTTGTGAATGGTCAGTAATTTCTTTTTTATCTTCTATGTCTCTCCCGACGAAGCTTCGTCTTCAGGCCATCAGTACTTTCACACACACACACACACACACATATATATATATATATATATTTGCATCCTCAAGTGGAGGAATTACTCAATTTTCAATCCCCCAATCATTGAAAACTTCCAAGGACCACCGCCAGAAGATGCTTATGTTTGCAAATTTGTCTTAGCTTTGCCACGAGCCGTAAAGTGAACAGCCCTATACAATGCACTATCAAGGGACGAAAAAAAATAAAGAGAGAGTTATATTATCATCAAATTGCAAAAAAGAAAGAGAAATGAAATTGAATTCGTCAAAGGGAAAATTAATGTGGCATGCACCCGTCCGGGTCGTCGGATCGAGCGGGAGTCCAAAATGAGTGTGTTGGTATAGACATGTAGAATCTGTGATTCTCGTCAAATTCTACGGTATATCTCTGGTTATGGTCGTGTTAAGCACATGTCATTTTCGCGACCCTCATAACACACGCATGATTTGTTAATGAGAGAGCGTTTTAAGGGCGGGGGCGTGATTAGGTTTCGGCCACGGACCGCCAATCAACGGGTGTGAGCTTTAAGAATGCACATAAGCAATTTCATGTGATATTAGAACAGGAGCATTACCCAAAAATGTCATAAGATTAGTGTAATTTTGTCAATTCAGTTGTAAACTTTTTATTTTTGCTAATTCGATCTTAAATATTTTGCATTTGCGTCAATTCAGTCCATCGGGTCAATTTTTGCTGGAAATGGCTGACGTGAAAATTTTCGTAAATACTTTAAAAATTAAAATTATTTATTCATTATTAATTATTTTTTCTTTTATCCACGTTAACACCGGTTGCGCCACGCCGATGATTGTCGTCCGTGGCAACAAATGCAAAGGTTTAGGGTTGAAAGGGAGAAAAAAAGTCAGATTTGGGATTGAATTGGCACGATCGCAATATATTTATGGCACTTTTTCGGTAATTTCTCTCGTGAGAAAACGTTTCCGTCCATTCAAATCAATCGCGACGCGTGGACTGTTTGTCCAAATGATGAATACTTCTTTAATATGGTGCGACTCATTCGGGCGGACGGAAACTTCACGGCAAGCGACGTCGGCCGTCGTTCGAGATGAGAGTGTGCAGCTATAACGAAAACCCTAAGAACATGGAGACAAATCTCTGTAACTGGTGTGGCGATGTTGATTGCACTGTTCTTCTGATACGGACGTCCATTGATTTGGGTTATGCCAACAGTATTGTTAAAAAGGTCGTCTGTAAACTAGTGCGGTGTTTCAAATTTCTCTTCACGTAAGCACCGTAAAGTAAAACTTAGTTCTGGCTCTCGCACATTATTTTATGAAGAACTTCTCTAATTGTCGAGGCGTGCATCTGCCCATTTCGCCTCTCCTCACGGGGCATTTCTTGGTCAACGGGAGTAGGTGAGAGCCTCATGATTCTTCTGAAGGTATATTGAATTAACCACGTAGCTGTCGTTATGATAAAGCCACGAGGATCCAAAGTTCATCTTCCTTCTTCACCATCATCCATGAAGCATCCTCTCCCTTGACTTTCATGCACTGAGCTAAAATCTCAGTCCTCATTCTCAAAATAGGGTTCTATCAGATTGCCTTTTATTGACCTAAACTCTGAACGAGAAGTCCCAACTTCAATTGTAATCTCGAACTATTTTGAAATACAAAATCTAGGTCATCTTTACATTTTCGGGGAGTCGAAGATTTCCATGTCGGCAACCGTTTGTTTTTCTATCATAACAAAAAGACTTATCAGTACTTCAGGTAATTTACGTGTGAAGTGATGGGAATGAGCAGCAGAAGTCCAATGCCTTCTTTCGGGGAGATCACCAAGAGGGAGTCCATGTCCGAGCTTGTTAACATATCCAATTAAATCCAACTTAACTCAAAAGCTTAAGCTAATGAGTTATGGACCAACTTGAATATATTAAGTGCTCAACATCACATTAATTCTCCAATGTGGGACTCTTCTAACACAAATCACACGTGCACATTCTAACAATCTCCCCCTCACGTGTGAGCTCCAGTGTTAGGTTTGTTCCCCCTTAATTCAGGTACCCTTCTACATCAACTTATCTCAAGTTGAATAGCCCAACTTCATAACCATGGAGTCTATCTTTGGGCCCGCTCAACAACAGCATGTGGGACATTAACCATTGGCTCTGATACTATTTGATGGAAGTGAGCAGCAGAATTTCAATACCTTCTTTCGGGGAGATCACCAAGAAGAAGCCCATGTCCGAGGCTGTTAACATATTTAGTCAAAAGCATCTTAACTCAAAAGCTGAAACCAATCTCCCACTTGAAGACAAATATATCTGATGCACCAAGCAACTTTGCATCCATCCTCTTAAAAAATTAGCAGCTAGAACTTGTGCCTCTGCGATACTCTTCATCAATTAACATGGAGTAATACCAATAGTAGTAGCATAGAAAGTATGATTCTCTCTGTCTACTACCTTGGTAAACATGTCGGCTGCATTCTTTGAGCCATCAATCTTTTGTAACTTTAATTCGTTATCTTTCAATGCTGATCTGATGAAGTGATAACGTTTCTTGATATGTCTAGTTCTTGAGTGATGAGTTGCATTCATTGCAAAGTGCATTGCATTTTGAATATCACTCCATAGTGCGCTCACTGGTTGCTTTCAATGTAGCTAATCTAGATAATCTTGTAATCACATGATTTCTTTAAAGGCTTTCATGATCGCCACGTACTCTGCTTCTGTCGTCAATAGAGCCACTATTTTCTATAGTTGAGATACCCAACTCACTATTGTATCTGCAACTGTAAATACATATCCAGTGGTACTCTTACCACTATCTTGATCACCCAGGTGATTTGCATCTACATAACCCTGTAATTCTAGAGATGTACATCCATAACAAAGAGAGTAATTTGATGTATCTGCTAGATATCTTAATATCCATTTTACTGCATTCCAATGCTCTTTGTCTAGGTTCTGCAAATATCAACTCACAACTCCCACTGCCTGTGCAATGTCTAGCCTCGTGCTTACCATAGCATACATCAAACTTCCAACTGCCAACGCATTTAGCACTGCCGCCATCTCATCCTTCAAAGCTTGAGTACTTGGACACAAATCCTTGGAAAGTTTGAAGTGACTCGCTAGAGGAGTCGCAATCGATTTTGCCTTGTCCATGTTGAATCGTTTTAACACTTTGTTCACATAGTCTTCTTGCGATAACCATAATTTCTTATTTTTCCTGTCCCTAATGATTTTCATGCCTAAAATTTTCTTGGCCTCTCCCAAGTCTTTCATAGCAAACTGCGTTGCTAACATCTACTTTACTTCTGTGATTCTATTCATATTAGAACTAGCCACTAGCATGCCATCAACATATAAAGAGAGATATATAATATTACCATCGCTAACTTTCGAAAATAAACACAATGATCATTCTCATAGTGTGCAAATCATTTTTTTTTTCATAAAATCATCAAATTTTAAATACAATTGTCGCGGAACTTGCTTCAAGCCATACAAGCTTTTCTTCAAGTGACATACCATGTGTTCTTTACCTTTGACTTCAAAATCTCTAGGTTGTGCCATGTGTAACTCTTTATCTAAATCACCATGTAAAAATGCCTTTTTTACATCTAACTGCTCTAGATGAAGATCCTTCACTGCAACTATACTCAGCAAAACTCTGACTGTCGTCATTTTCATACTGGTGAAAATATCTCGGAGTAGTCGATCCCCATCTTTTTGAGAAAATCCATTTACTACAAGTCTCGCTTTATATCTGATACTACCATCAGCTTTATTTTTTATCCTACACACCCACTTGTTTAACAAAGCTTTTTTACCTGTGGGCAACTTAGTCAACTCTCAAGTTTTGTTCTAAATTAACGAGCTCATCTTGTTTTTCATAGCACGCTCCTGCTGCATGTGAGATGTGTCTTTCTTTGCCTCGTCATAAATCTCCGGCTCTCCCGAATCTATATATAAGACATGGCTCAGAACAATATTAGCTAAAGGATCAAAAATTACCTTTGGATTTGTCACGCGTGTATATCTCCTCAAAATAGGTAATTTAAGGTTACTAACTCGTTCCAGATTACTGTGTTCCTCTTGAACTGCTTGCTCATTAGTAATATGTTTATCTTGAATCTTTTCTTCAAGTGCACTGTGATCTGATGGAATTATCTTCACAGGAATTGTGTCTAGCTCAACATATTCTGGTTCTACTGCCGTCTCATGTTCTATCTGACGATCCTTGTATATCTTTTCTTCATGGAACACCACATTCCGACTGCGAATCACTTTGTTATTCTCATAATTTTAAAGCCTATATTCATATTCATTGCCGCCATATCCAATAAAGACGCACTTCTGGGACTTAGCATCAAGCTTTTTTCTGTCCTCTTTATCAATCAAAGCATATGCAGTACAACAAAAAACTTTTAGATATGAATAATTGACCTTTTTACTTGACTACTGCTCTTGCGGTACTCCTCTATCAAGCACACTAGATGGATTCCTGTTAATCAAATATACAGCTGCATCAACTGTAGCAGCTAACAAGTATAACGAGAGATCATCATGTAGTCTCATGCATCTTGCACTCTCCAAAATAGTCCTATTCATCCTCTCAGCTACACCATTCTCTTGAGAGGTTCTAAAAATAGTCTTTAACCCAAGAATGACTTCTCGGCTCAAATATTCTGCAAATTCATTGCTCGTGTACTCACCACCATTATCTGATTTTAGAGCTTAAATCTAATATCATGTTTCTTTTTTTACCATGGTTTTCCACATTTTGAAAATCTCGAATACTTCTGATTTTTCTTTGAGAGCATATACCAAAGTCTTTCTTGTTACATCATCAATAAAAGTGACAAAATATCTCTTACCACCGTAAGAGAGTTCCTGAGCCGGTCCCCACACGTTAGTATGAACCAACTCTAATTTTTGCTTTTTATTCAGTCGCATATTTAATTGAAAACTAACTGCCTTTTGTTTTCCATAAATGCAACTTTCACATAAATCTAACTCAACTTTCTGCAAACCTAGAAGTAACTTTCTTGAATGTAACTGCTTGACATCCTTTTCACCAAGCTATCTCAAACGATGATGCCAAATAGTAGATAAATTACCTGTAGCCACTGTAGTTGCAACCATATCACTGATATTATCTACCTGGAGAAGGTAAAGTGTACATGTATGCTTTCCCTTTGCTACTACTCTTGCTCCTGAGGTTATCTTTCACTCTTCGACTCCAAAAGTTGTCATCATACCTTGTTGGTCAAGTTTATTAGTTGAAATCAATTTTTTCTTCAACTCGAGAATATGTTTGGTTTCACGCAAAATTAGACGTCCGCCACCCGAGATGTTTAAAACTACAGTTCTTTTTCCTACAATCGGACACATGTGGCCGTTTCCCACAACCACTTGCCCAAAATCTCCATCGGCATAATCAATAAATGTATTTCTTTGCGAGGTACAATGAAAAGAAACACCAGAATCAAGAAACCACTTATATGTTGTTAAGTCAAGCCATGCAGATAAACACAAGTTTTCTAGCAAAGGTTCATCATTTACCACATTAGCTCTTTGATTCTCATCTCGCAGCTTCTTTTTATATGTTTCACATTGAAATCTACGATGTCTCGCCTGGTGACAAAGACAACACTCATCCTTTGTAACTTATCTCTTCCCCCTGGATTATGACCTACCACGCCGGCTAAATTTTCCTCTACTTTTACTTCTTCCACGATTCTCCACTGTTAGTGCCGTTAAAGATGCAGATGCCGAAAATTTATCTCCACCTGAGACTTTTCTTCGCATCTCTTCATCCATGATATTGCTTACAGTATCATCTAGAGTCAAATCATCCTTCATGGTGCTCGAAATTCCTTGCATCGCAGTGTTATAGCTTTCCGAAAGGAAACATAGAAATAACAGATCTTGTAACTTCATATCCAGATTTATGCCTGCGAATTCTAGCTGACTTGTAACCTACGTGAAACTGTTAATATGCTCTGCAATAGAACCTTTGTTAGATAATTTCATATTAACCAACTTCTTTAGCAAAAATATCTGATTCGATGTGGATGGCTTCCCAAATTTCGTTAGAATATCTATGGCTTCTTTTGCAGTCTTTGCTTTTGTGATGTGGTATCCTGTCTTTTTCGTCAAATCTAGACAAATCGCACCTAGCGCCTTTCGATCAAGAATTTTCTATCCTGATTCTGCTGTCGGATCTACTTCCGCGAGTTCAGGTTTCCAACCTTCAAGTGGTGCATGGAGATCTTTCTGATAAAGATAGTCCTCTATTTGGAGTTTCTAACATCCGAAATCTTGCCCATCAAACTTATCGATCCTAATTTTATCTTCTGCCATACCGTTTGCTTTCAATCGAATGTCACCGAAAAACTCTCCATTTTCTCGATTAGCCAACCTAGGCTCTGATACTAGTTGATAGGAATCGTGCCCAAATTTCAGAAAAATAACCCAAGCAAATAATACGCACTAGCAGAATATAATAATAAAAGAATATAATCAGAAGAACACACTAGACAATTTATTATCGAAGTTCACCCAAACCTGGGTTACGTCTCCTCGCAAAGGCATTCTGTCAATCCACTAGTTTTCGAGAAAAATAGGAATACAGCCGACGATCTTCTCACAAGATCGAAGGAAAAAGAAAACAAGAACTCTCAAGAATGCCGTCACGGCTTCTCTTGTTTTTTTTTTTCTCTCTATTCGCTACTTTGCGTATTTTATCTGATCTTGCGCTTTCTATCTGCTCTTCTATCTACTCTCATCTACTGACGGCTACAACCTATATATCCCCATTATAAAAGGTATGTCTTTTAACCTAAAAGAAAAATAAAAAGACAAAAAATAAAAAGAAATCTTAGTGATATATTTTGATACATTTTGGTTTCACACCAACATGAAGAACAAAGGAAGAGTATGCTTCCCAGCATGAGAGGTCACGTCATGCTAAAGGAGGGTTATAACCTTAACGACTACAAGGTAGTGTCCGAAGTCTCTAGGCCTCGACAATCCAATCCATAACTTGGTTGGAGTCTCTTAAAGCAACGTCACCTGTTTGAATGTCACCAATCGCATCCAAAATGCTCAACCGTTTGTGCGTCTTGTGGGGTTTTCCGAGGCCTCTGCGCATGTGCCTTGAATTGTCAAAAGTAAAAATTGCGACGACCTCTCATTAATCTCTTGTGGGACTCTGAATGAGTAGATAAATACAACTTGCACATATCATCCATAAAAGTGCGCGTTGCATTCGCTTGTTAAAGTATTCAAAATAGTTTGTCCATGGAGCTATTAATGAGCATATGATTTCTATGCAGCCATCCTTCGTTTAGCTAAATTGCTTTTAAATTTTAGATTATATCAATATATTTTTTTAGATTTTTTTTACTTTACTCTTTTTTTTTCTTTCATCTCCTTTCTTTAGCCGACCACCGGCCCTTGCGCCACCCCACCCCACCCCACCCCACCCCACCCCACCTATAATCGAACACCGGAGGCGGACCGGAGAGGTCGAGCCTCGCCTGGCCATGGCATGGGTCGACCTCCTCATCGAAGAGCGAGGCAGCGACAGTGAGGCCAGGCCCCGTCATGGCCGGGTGAAGCTCGGCGTCGCAAGCCTAGACCTTGCCCGGCCATGGCAGTGCTCAATCGACGACGGCATGGTCAACCCTCACCATGGCTGGGCGAGGTTGAGTCCCGCCATGGCCGGGTGAGTTTCTGGAGGTCGGCGATGGAGGCCGAGATTTGTCAAAATTGAGCTTGAGCAGCAACTGGTCGGTGAGCCAGCACTGAGCGAGACAGGACTCGAGGGATCTCTTGTACTCGTTGAAGAGGGAAAGGAAGGAAAAAGTCGATTCGAAGGAGGCGGCGGAAGGCGACGAATCGGACTTGTCGAGGCGAGATTGGTGGCGGTAGCTGGCTAGAGGAAGTAGATTAAAGAAAGAAAAATTAAAAGAAGAAAGAAGAAAATTTAAAAAATCGAAAAAATATTAAAAACATTACGCCGTCGGACAGTCAAAATTGGCTAGATTAAATGAATTGATATAATTGTAAATGGTTTAAGACTTAATTAGCAAAAAAAAAGATTAAATTTGTATAATTGTAATAGATTTATGACTTTTTTGGTAATTCTTTCAATGAATTGCTAGATTAGTATTGCAATAAATGAAATATAAACAGTTAAAGGAGTCTATTTAGATGGGACTATTCATGATCCGACCTAAATCCAAACCCGACCTACCTTTTTTTGACGGATATATCATGGGCATAAGAGTTTCCAAATTACAAGAGCGGTCGGACCGCGATTGTTTTTCCCACCACAAGAAACCAAGATGTTGCTATCAACGCCATGCGAAACCAATCCTTTTGACGGCACATACGACAAAAATTGATGCCTAATCAAATCTTCATGCGTGTTCGTGGGAAACTCCGGACAGACATAACGAGATGGCATCAATCGAGATATCATCGCACAGGCCACAGCGGATTACTGATTTATTCACTCAACATCCAAAAAAATTTCAAATTTAACATTTGTGACAATTATATTTATTTTTTTTCTCACAAAAAAACTTTAATTTTTACTTTGTTTCAATTCTACCCCAAACTTTTACCTTTGTTCCAATTTTACTAGTTAGTACAAAAAAAAAAACCTTAACTTTAGCATATGTTCTATATCATATTCAACACTTTTTTTTTGTCTCGTAAAAAACCTATAACTTTTATTTTCGTCTCAATTTTACCAACTTTAGCATTTCGTCTATAATAACCATTAGTTAATTTTGTATGATATTTTCACATCATTAATGAATGACACCTCAACAAAAATGATATGAAAAAGTCACGAACTTCTTTTTTGTTGTTTGCTTCCCTTACATATTATCGGGAGATATATATATTTAGTCACTTAAGACGGCGCGTTTTGTATTCTATTCGGCATTCAACAACCCAAAGAACGGCTAGATATGAAGATATTCTGAGGAACTATTTAAAATCTTTTTGGCTCTAAAATCTACTGTTTCTAAATTTCAAAAATTCATTGGTAAATTCGGCAAAAAAAATTCGAGTCACGTAAGATTAACTAATGGTGATTATGAATAGAAGGCTGACGTGGTAGAATCTAAGTAACACCGACATTGATACGCGACACGCCACGATACGGCACGACACGCCGATACGTTATTATAAAAAAATGAGAAATTTCGACATGTTGGGACACGTTGTATATTAAATATAAATATGTATATATATATATATATATATATATATATATATATGTAGAAAACAAATCATAAATCTTGGAGTGAGGATTACCTAGCAGGACGAGATGTATTAGATTGCACGTGTACAAGTTCAAACGGATCTCAAGTAATTGTGCTCGCAAGTTACAGACGTTCAAGAGATGCTATGGTGAGCCAAGCTGGTTCCTCGCCTAATTGATGCCGCAAGTCATTGGATCTTCGGGTTGTTATTAAAGATTGAATGTATAGAGAACCACCTTGGTGCTTCAGCGATGTTCGGGACCTTTCGAGACCAACGTACGAAGCAAGAGATGGGCATGTGCACATAGAATTTCACTAGATAGAATGGAGAATTTAATCTTGACCTCTGAATCTCTAACTGTAATTCAAAAATCAATCTTCTAAGGAGTGTGTTGACGAGTAGCGGCAACTCGAATGAGAAGTTGGTTAATCCGGTGTAGAACAACGGATTTAAGTCACATAAAGTAAAAGAGATAAAGAGACAAATAGGGGATGCATGTGTAAGGATAGCAAGTATGATAACTTTTTTAAATGCTAGTGATGAGATGTGGGTACTTAATTCCCTTGCTTATTTGGGTAAGTTGAAGTGCAGTATGGACAATTTATTTTAATGGAAAGCGCTCCATAGTAGCTTGCTCGATTGAGGGCTCAGAGTTAGGTTTTTTTTTTTTTTCCAAATGGTTGTTGGACATTTGAGCCGAAGGCATGTCCTCGGCGTTGACCGTGTGTCGATTTCCGACATGTGTTGATCGCGTGTTGGACGGGCGTCCGGGTGTGTCGGATGCGTGTCGAAAATCCAACACGTATCCGACACTGACACGCACACCTCTTATGCGTGTCGATGCTTCATAAGGTAGGATTGGGATAAAAGTTGGTGATTTTTTAGAAGGTAAAAAAAAGATTTGGATATATTTGAGACATATTAAAGTTGATGTTTTTTTTTCGGATATTAAACCGATAGAAGGAATGAGCAAAAGTTGGAGGTTTTTTATGAGAAAAAAAATGGATATAATTGACACAAATATTGATGTTGATGTTGAATTTTTTATTTTTTTTTGTATTAAGCCCTGATTTAAGTATTTTGCCTTACAACTAGGTGAAAAAGTTATAGTGGGTATTAAGAAGTAATCCACTCATTTACATGAAATCGAAATCACATTCCCGTCGAAATTAAACAATATTTTCGCTTGCCAAAGTTTAGGTGAAAGCGAGATCTAAAAGCAGTGGGTAACCAAATAACTTGCACCGAACATGTGGTCTTAAAAAAAAAAAATTAAAAAAACCGCTTAAATAATATCAAAAAGTGAAAAAACAAAAACAAAAACAAAAGTTCTTGGACAGTTGAACTACAAAACTATTGAGTACGTGTCGATCAAGCAGTGGGTAAATTGGAAAAATGGCGGTGCAAAGTCTCGTATGCAATCTGTTGGCAGTCAACTGCTTTTAAAAGTCAAATCGCGATGACATCTACAATTTCCGATTTACGTCCCAAAAACAGGAAATAAAAGAAATAAAAGGTTGTCAAATTTTTTAAAGGTTGTTACATTTGACTTTGTAATAAACAAAAGTCGAGGAAGATTTGGGCCAGCATGATAATTTTTGAATTAGAAATTCGTTTGGTAACACAATTTCTGGAATAGAAGTTCATTTAGTTATGTAACTTCATTTTTCTACTTCCGCGTCATTTTTATTTTTGCTTCAAGAGTAATTTTGAGTCACTTGAAGAAGTAAAAAAAAGAAAAATCAACCCAAAAAAAAGAAGTAAAAAAAAATTACATCTCTCTAGAAGTAGAAAAATCAACTTATTATCGGAAGTTGATTTCTGAAACGGAAGTGTTGCCATGCGCGCAATTCTCGAGCCAAACTGATAAAACCAAGAAGAAGCGCATCTCCCTTTTCCAATGTTTTTTTTAATATCATTTTTCCCAGTGTTCTTTACCAAAGTCAACTTTTCATCAAATAATCAAATATTAAATTGCATGCAAATGCTCAATCCTCTTCCTCTCTTTCGCATGGGCAGCATTATTATTGATGTGTCCTTTTGTGCAAACAAGTGATGATGAAGCCGCTATTTTTCTGTTTGAAATTGCAAATTCTTATATTGTCTCACCAAATTCTAGTTCTATAATTGGGACGTGACCCTAGCAAAAATGGGATCAGATTTTTTTGATAATTTTTTTTTGGTAATTGAACTTAATGAATAAGTCTATGTTGAATATTAGTGTTAAGATTTTTTTTTAATCCGTTTCGAAATCATCAAATAGAAACGAGGTTGGCAAGATCGCATACTACTGTTCACTCCTTAGGGTAATCTTTAAATGATTGATTGGTTATGGATAAGGTATTGGATTCCACTCTATAGAGAAAGGAATAGATTTGCTTTACTTAGAATAATAAAGCATGATTAGGGCTATTAAACAAATATCCAAGAGAAGCGGAAGCACCCTTTCCATTCACCATGCAAAGCTTGAAAAAAGTGGGCTGAAAACTAACAACAATTAGACCGCTTGTCCTTGGACTTTGAAGCATACTTATATGGACGATGGAACATGGAAGGAAACCTTTAAAAAGAAAAGAGGGAGAGAAGACTTTTGGGTACTCAAAACAATGCGATATAATTGTGCTCTTGAAAAGATAAATGATTTTGCAAAACGAGAGAATATGATGAATGCTATAAGGTAAGTGGAGATAAATGATATTACAAGTGTCATAACTTATGTACGGTGCTTACTTGAGCGTCATAACTTTTTTTTTCTTCAATCACTTGAGTGCTATAACTTTTTTTCTTTCTTTCATCACTTGAGTGACATATGACTTTTCAATCCATCACTTTAATGCCATAACTTTTCAATAACGTTCGTCGTAAGTTCTATGCCATGTCGAATTTCGGATACTTTGGTGAACGTTTTTAAAAAAGTTACGGTATTCAAGTGATCAAATTAAAGTTATGGCATTCAAGTGACTGTTTTTTAGAAGTAATGATACTCAAGTGATCGAAAAAAAAATTATGACATTCAAATAAACATCGTATGGAAGTCACGATACTTGTGGTATCATTATCCCGATGAATGGAGGATGCGGTTCCCTTTTGTTATGTAAGTAGGATATTGATAGTGATTTAGTCTGATTTTGATTCTCAAAGTTTAATTTAACGACGACAGTCATCATAATCTCGTGCAAGTGATAGGTTTCATAACGATAAATGCATTGTTCTCACTATTTCTTGATTGGATTGAAAGTATAGAGAATCATAAGAACTACGAAAAACGTGTTTTGAGTAAACATACGGGAGATGTGCAAATTAGTAAAAGCACATAAGTTTGTTTTTTTCCTTTTTTTCCAAAGGGGTGTGTTTGAAAATCACATTCAGGGCTTTGCTCTGGTGACCCAATTCAGTGATGAGAAATTAAAAGTTGAGCGCTTATTGAGACCAAGCTTATGATAGCCTTAGTTATTCTCAACTTAAAAAGATTCAATTATAGCTAATTAAGGAAGGGATTGCTTACCTCTTGCAACACGAAAATTCATTAGAATCTTGCTAATCGTATCACGAAAACCTAACGATAATTGATCATTGTGTTGGAAAACAGGCATGTAATAGACAATATTATATTCATGAACAATTTGCCAAAAAAGTCTTAAATCTATTGCAATTGTGCCATTTAAGTCCTAAACTTTTTTTTTGTCAGCTGAGTTCTAAACATTTTTTTATTTATGCCAATTCAGTCTATTTGGCCGGCCGGCAATGGTGTGGATAATTTTTAATGATATGTTAATATTTTTTAAATTTTGCCATCCCTAACCAAAAGAAAAAAAGAAAAGAAAAAGGGCCAAAAAAATAATTAATATTTCGAAAAATATTTAAAATACTATTAAAATTTGAAGTTTAGGAATTTTTTGATAATCATCTCTTATATTGAGCCATGTGGTGGTATGCGCTTTTCTATTGTATCTATAAAATATGCTTACCATGGCTCTATCCGGAGGCTTCGAGTTTCGAAAAGTCAAGGCAAGGGGGAGTGAGCTTTTTGCGTCCCACTTTAGTCACCATTTTCTCTGCATAAAAAAGCTCAATTACTCAATTCAATCCTCCACTAGGATCTAATTTCACGTTTTGCTAATTTAATTGGGGGGGGGGGGGAACATAATTTTCGTTAGTTCTTTTTTTATTATTAGTTTATATACCATGGCAGCTAGGATATTTTTATGTTTTGCAGTGTGGTCCTCCACCAGATGGTCCTTTGCATTTGCAGCCATTTCTTTTTTGGTTTTGAATATAGCAAAAAGGAAAGGGTATGAAAATCGAATTTAAAAATACGAGCGAATCAAGCTTAGCACAAGTTGTTGATTTAGATGGGGATTTTTATTTATTTTTTCCTTGTAGGGATTGGGATTGTTGAGTACAAGAAAACTCATTTTCGATAGCGATATTATCTAATTTCATCCGTTGACTAAGTGATTTAATTTATTTTCTCCTACATTAGTAAAGTTTAATTAATGAGTGATTTGATTGTTTTGGGGGGGGGGGGGGTCGTCATGTCATGTGAGAGCGAGATTCACGATGCTTGCTTATTCACGCTGGAGAGGCGTTTAAGACTCCGCAAATAAAGGTTAAAGGCATGATTATGGGTCCTCGTTGTTTAGTGAAATAAGAATGATTATTCACAATGCCTGTCCTATATTATCCTCTCTCTCTCTCTCTCTCTCTCTCTCTCTCCTCTTTGTCTTAAAAACCCTTGAAATTTCACAAAATCTCCATATGTTGACATGCATATTCCTTAGATGTAATAAACTCTAAATTTATGGAGTAATGCTAAACATGGTTTGCCAATATTGTTTGTACTCATGTATTTAAATCACAATACATGTTTCATATCGGTGAGCTGTAGACTTTCGACAATACAGACTGCAACATGTAAATCATAATGATTTTCATATTTATTTTCAGTGTCTTGCCATGGAATTATCCAAATTATTCTTTATCGATCGCGAAAAAGGGAAATTATCAATGGATGCATGAGAAGAAGAAGGAAATTAAATAAAAGAGAGGGTTAAAAGAGGGAACCCAAGAGAAGAAACGTTTTGTTTGTTTGTTTGGGGGGTAAGGGTGAAAATCCGAATGAGGGTAGGGAGGAAGAGGACATGCATGATGCATCCATCAGCCGCTTTTTATTTTGGCCTTTGCCTCTGCCCTGCGTGTGTAAGCCTATGACTACAATTCTTTACCTCGTTTTTATTTTCTTGCTTTTCGCCTCTGTCTCTCTTTCTCTCTCTGTGTAAGAACCAGTCCTCATCGAATCTCCTCCCACTTCTTCTTCTTCGGTTTTGGGTCCTCTGGAAACGTGAGGCACCGGAGGAGGATTTGTTTCTCTTTTTCTTCCTCTTGTCTGCCTGTGTTTGTGCGAGATAGAGCGAGAAAGGTAGAGGGTCATTCATGGGTTTGTTTGTTCTCATGGCAGGATTTCACGCGTCCTTTTCTCGGTACTTGCTGTTCCCCCTCCTTTTCAATCTCCCCACAACACCCGCAACCCCTTTTCTCTCTTTCCTGGGCCTTATTTTATTCTGGCGAATTTGGTTTCCTTTTTACCACTTTTGCTCCTTATTCAGTGCGTCCCTGAGGATTTCCTCCTTTGCAGGGCATGAAAGTTTGGATTTTTATCACTGTAATGTGGTGAGCTGATCGGTTCTTTTCTCATCTGGCAATGTCTACGGATACTTCCTTTGAAGGTAATATATGTGCCGCTCGATTCACCTCTGGTGTTGCAAATTGTGTTTGGATTGGTTTTGGGTTGTGTCACCGTGTTCTTCGGAGTGGTTGAGGCTGCTCATTGACGGTTTCGGCTGGTCTTGACTTCTGGAATTTCTTAAGTTGCATGATTGTTTTGACACATGAATGGCCGGTAAACGTGTGATTCCACTGTCGATCAAACCTTCTGGTTTTCTTCGAGAAGGTTGTTGGTATTCATCGATCTTTCGATTCCTCTCAAATTCTTTATCCTACAGTGCTGTTTACATAGGTAATCAAAGCTAGGAAAAGTTCGTATTTTTCTAGCTTGCAGTTTGGTTTCTCTTTCATCAGCTGAGAACTTTTATTCCATTGCCAATAATACCCATTTTGGTTTGACTTTTTGGAGTTTTGGTATCAAAATGGAACAGTGACTCAATCTTGGAGTTAGGGTGATGGCGATTATTGTCATTTTATAAAAGATGATATATGTATTTTTTAGAGTTAATGATCGTTCTAATGCGTGGGGGATTAGCATTATGTTGATTCTCCTCCTTGCTTGTTTTTTAACGAACTTTTCAGGAGAGATGCGATCTTTTAATTCTGCAGTTTTGTGCTCATCTAATTCTCTCGTAATCTTCCAGGAGATCTTCTTGACCCGTCTAAATGCAGCAAGTTGAGCGTGGAAGAGAAGAGAGAGCTGGTTCACCAAGTTTCAAAATGGCCAAATGGTGCCGCTGAAGCACTCCACGCATGGAGCCGGCAGGACATTCTCCAAGTCCTCTGTGCGGAGATGGGAAAGGAAAGGAAATATACGGGTCTGACGAAGCTGAAAATTATAGAGCAACTTTTGAAAATCATATCTGAAAAGAAATCTGGTGCAGCCGAGGCCACAGCGGAGCAAGAACAACAATCTTCGCCTAGCCCGAGATCTTTGAAGAGGCAGAGAAAAGCTGAAAATCCATCTCGACTTCCGTTTACATCTAGTAATGTTCCAATCAATGCTGCTGGCGGTGACGCTGGCACTATTGTATATTGCAAGAACTCAGCCTGCAAAGCTACCTTAAGCAGAGAGGACCGATTCTGCAAGAGGTGTTCATGCTGCATATGTTTTCATTATGATGACAACAAGGATCCTAGCCTTTGGCTGATTTGCAGTTCAGAAGCTCCATCTCATGGTGATTCATGTGGCCTGTCTTGCCACCTGGAATGTGCTTTGAAACATGAGCAATCTGGCATTGCTATAGATGGGCGGCATAGAGGAGTTGACGGGTGCTTTTCTTGTGTGACTTGTGGAAAAGTAAATGATCTGCTTGGGTAAGATCCCTTTTCCTACATCGTTGTCTCTGTCTGTGTTCACATACTGCCTAACTGCCTCCTGATGAACTGTGAATCAGTGTGAAGTCCCCTATTCTTTGATGGAGTGTACCCTTTGTCAACACTTTTTCTTTTGCGCATGATCATGTGATTCATGTTTGCAATTGTATCTCTTTGAACAAGTTCTCAACTAGATTGCACAAAGCTAATGACATTATCCTCCATAGTCCACAGAGACAATGACATTACTTTTGTATCACTCAGCAAATATTATTTACTAGTTGATGAGGGGTTTTAAACGAGTGGGGGTAAAACAGATCAGCTTTTATGTTGAGGACCTTGATATAGTAATGCTTCCTATTGAAGGCTGATAATTTGTTCAGATTATAATTGTCTATGGTTACGTTGGTTGAGTGCTGGAGTCCAAATTATGGATTTTGGAATAGCGAGTATTATTAGGAGAATCCTTGCTTGTGCTGTAGGCATGGTGGACCGAGCAGATGAGACATTAACTAATAGTCAGTCTCCATCTTAGCTGATGGAAATACAACACCATTCAAATTCATGAGATTACATGCATGTATCAATTGTCTTGGGGATGATATTGCGAGATATAATTGCTTCTCGAGACTAGTCCTTTTAAACTCTCGCTCAACTTGAGGAATCTGTTGGTAGATCTCCTTTCTGTTCCTAACTAGTTGCTCTCGCAATGTTACCACCACCCCATGTTGCTGATCCAAGAGGCACCACATATTTCTTGTCGTATTCTCTAGACAATTTCCTATGATTGTCAATTACTCCTTACAAAGTTACTTTTGCTTTATGTCAAGCTTACTTTCTGGTGTTCATCATTTGGATTGTCCGCAATGCATCAAGCTTTTATTTTTATTTTCAAAATTTGCATTGGTGACTTTACATGAAACAATCAGATTTCAGATTTAGGAGAATATTCTCTGACGAGGTTTTCCCCTTTGATGTGAACTGATGCTGTCGATCTGATGTGGGAAATGATGTGCTTGCTGTGAAATTACGTGCATGTATCAGAGAGAAAATTAGCTTCTGCAGTGTAGTTGTCCGTGAGGAGTTTCTTATTCTTTTTTATTTGAGGGTGGGGCTTTATAAATAAGGGAGCATTTTGAAGGAGCACGAGTGATAGATTGGATCTCACTATATTTCGATGGTGCTGTGCTGTGATATTCATTTTCATGTGCTCTCTCTTGAATCTCTCTCAAGCCCTTTAGCTATTCTTGAGTGTTTCGTGATGCAGTCAAGAAAATGGTGACTGCCAGTTGGTGGTTTTTCCGATATCACTGCCTAAGTGATTGTGAGATTATAGAGAAACTGCACCTCTACTGTGAATGTCGTAAGAATAAGGTTTGAAGATATCAAATTATTGCTGCTGTGTGCAAATTCAACAAAGTTTGAGCTGATTGTGGTCATATTAGTTCTGTAACAGATGTTGGAGAAAGCAATTGATTACTGCCAGAGATACTAGACGAGTGGATATACTGTGCTACCGTGTAGCTTTAAGCAAGAAGCTTCTTAAGGGAACAGAGAAGTATCGGAAGTGTTACGAAATTGTCGATGAGGCTGTAAAGAAACTTGAGGCTGATGTAGGTCCTTTGACTGGTTTACCCGCAAAAATCGGTAGGGGAATTGTTAACAGGCTTTCGACAGGACCGGAGGTTCAGAAGTTATGTGCTTATGCCGTGGATGCGCTGGACTCCATGCTTTCACTCACCAACTTGCATTCATCTGCAATTCCTGCGAGACAGGGTATCCTAATTTACGCTCGTAGATAATTATTGTGCTTGGAAAGTCATTTTTTTTTTAAACATTGTGATGGCTGCGAATGATATCCTTGAAGGATCTTATATCCTGTCTATCTCCTCAGAAATGCTGCATCTATTTACTTCTGCGAATAACATTGTTTCATTGTGAGGAAATTGGATTTTCTGATAATTATTGTGCTTGGAAAGTGATTTTTTTTAAACATTGTGATGGCGGCAAATGATATCCTTGAAGGATCTTATATCCTGTCTATCTCCTAAGAAATGCTGCATCTATTTGCTTCTGCGAATAACATTGTTTCATTGTGAGGAAATTGGATTTTCTGATAATTGTCGTGCTTGGAAAGTCATTTTTTTTAAACATTGTGATGGCTGCGAATGATATCCTTGAAGGATCTTACAACCTGTCTATCTCCTTAGAAATGCTGCATCTATTTGCTTCTGCGAATAACATTGTTTCATTGTGAGAAATTGGATTTTCTGATATTCATTTGTCAGAGAGTCGGCTGATGAAAAATATGTTTTTTGTACATTGCACAGGCTCGACTTTGATAATCCCAGACATGGTCAGATTTGAAAATATTAGCACTACATCTCTCACTGTGATGTTGTGTTGCGAAGGTCATTCACCTAATGATTCTCTTCGTTACACCTTGTGGCATCGACAATCATATGATGCACAATATCCAGAAGAAGCCACATGCATCCTGGCCCCAAATATGAGGTTTATTGTCTCGGGACTAAATCCAGGCACTGAGTATTCTTTCAGAGTTGCAGCATTTAATGGTACAAGCCAATCTGGCACATGTGAAGTTAGGGCTTTAACAAGTGCGGCAGCTGATGAAGCCTCAGACCATTCAGTGGCTGAAAGAAGCCAAAGCCCGGCTACAAATTGTAGTAGCCTTTCCAATCCTTCGTCGGTGGAAGATGAAAGTAATAACATCAGTACGTGTGACACCAAAATGGATAGTCAATCAATGAAGCATCTATCTTATGGCAAGGATTCTGAGAAATTAGTACCTGATTCTGCTGTTGATGCTGTTGATGGTACTGGATTACGTCAGGAAGTTGGTCTTAATGAAGTACCCTTGTTGGAGGAGAACCATGATATCCGGATCACCGGATCATTGCCCCATGTCCTGAATGAAGAAAACAAGCACGCACAAGAGGACAGAATGATGGAGGCAATGAACATTGATAATGGGTCAAATATTCATGCTAGGGGTAACATGGAATGTGTCCCTTTTGGTGGCAGCTTAGAATCTGCACTACCCATTACGCCTTGTAAGCTGGAGACTTCTAGGGACGGACCAGGAAGGTTTGGGAGATTGAAACCGAGCAACAGAGATTTGGAAATTGGGAATGGGAAGGGAGATGGTCCGCAAGATGGAAGTACATCGAAAAAGCGAAGCAGTGAAAGTCGGGATGGGGAGTGTGAAGCGAATGCTCATTCTGAGAGGGATTTTGAGTATTATGTGAAAAAGATTAGATGGCTGGAGTGCGAGGGACATATTGAGAAGAACTTCAGGCAGAAATTTCTTACTTGGTATAGCTTGAGAGCAACGCCACAGGAAGTAAGGGTTGTGAAGGTGTTTATAGATACCTTGATAGGAGATCCCAAGTCTCTTGCGGAGCAGCTCATAGACGCATTTTCAGACTGCATATCAAGCAAAGCTTCCTCCGTTGTGCCGTCTGGATTTTGCATGAAGCTCTGGCATTGAAGTGCCTTTTGCATATGGGGGTTGATGCTGTTAATTTTGGATCTGCCAGACTTCCCTCACTGAAATTCTTTGAATCCTGATTCTTCATATGACCATTGTTAAAGTTATTTTTATCACCAGCATTTGTTATTATGCGATGCTGTAACAGCGGTAGAATGCATTTAAGTAGATTTTCTTTCGCCTTATAGAACATTGGCATTAATCGTACAGTGGTTCCTTTACATATCCTTGCATAAATCTCTTTTCTGTTAATCCTTCTTGCTACTATGGTGCCTTCTTCCTATTTTGTTTTTCCTTCATCTCTCTCCACTCGTTCTTTTTGACCGTCACAACGTGCATCAACAAGCTGGCTTTGGAATTTGTTCGAGGTTTCCGTCGGATTGGAATGAATATGGAACTTGAGTAGAAGTGATGTTTGCGTTGGAAACGAGCTCCGGCTAGATTTCCGTGTCACTGGTTTTTCTAAACTTGGAGATAAAGCTGCTGCTAGAAGCAGTGACCGGCGGTGGCAGATCACCTTAGTTTTGGAACCACAGTAGTGAGCCAAAGTGATTCCAGATTTGATTTCCTTAAGTGTTAAGTCAATGAAAACTTGTTGTTAGTAATTAGCCAGTGATGTGCAGCAAGTTCAACTGGTAGAGATTGGTCCTTCGTATTTCCATTCCTCTTCTAAGATTGCGACCGACTTATTGTAGCTTGTGTAGTCGGAACAAGGCACCCTTATTTTATTGCCGGAACAAATGGGGTGGTTGAAGAAAACAGGGTGCAGATCCAGCCATAACAAGCACCAATGGAGTCCAAAATGCAGACGGGGGCCGAGTGATCAACTGGTAATAGAAGACAAGCATCATCCCAAGCGGTGGTAACATCGAAGCCTAGGATATTATTAAAAATTCACCATCCCCTCGTAAGACGCACCCCTCGTCCCTTTTTTGCCTTACTTTACAGCCAGCAAACCATGAGCAGCCCCGCCGACTTGGTTTGTCCTTAGTTGATGAAACTACGTGCACTAGCCACAGAAATTAGCTCTTGATCACAAAGCTTTTGCAACAGCTGCTCGTTTCACTCTTCTCTCGCCGATCTCTGCATACTCTTCCTTTGCGTACCCGTTGAATATGTCTGCATCGACTTTTACCGCTTCGGCCGTCGGATCAGGATATGTTGGCTTGCAACTACAGCAATTTAAGCTGTTCCCGGTAAAAGATTCTGCAGGATGGCGCCGGAGCACTGTCTCCAATGGTTCTAAGATTTGCTGCATGAAGGTAATGTATGCACAGATAATCAAATGATCTAAAGCTGTTCTGGACTTTGCACTGAAGTTCATATCACTTAACCACTAGTTTGTTTCTCTTTTTTTTTTTTTTTTGCCTTCGTTTCATTCCATAGACATGGAATCCGATCAACAACAAGAAGTTCGAGACCCTTTCCTACCTCCCTCCTCTATCGGACGATTCAGTTGCCAAGGAGATCGACTACATGCTCAAGAAAGGTTGGATCCCGTGCCTCGAATTCGATGAGGTACTCGATAGATCGCAAATCCCTTTTTCTGTGTACTTCCGTAAATAGTAACTAGACTCATTTTAATACAGAGCAAGTAGAAAAACTCTTGGGACCAAATATTTGGCCAAAGTGCAAACTTTGCAATCCAAATCAGCTGATCCAATCATGCTTACTAGTCATCCTATTGCCTGCGTACTCAAAAGAGAGGACGATCTTTCTGGATCAAATCCTAAGATCAGAATCTTTTTGGCAAGTCGATCCTGTCAGTGATCTGTGATCTGAACTAGCAATCTTTCTTATGGAAGGTGGGGTACGTGTATAGAGAAAATAGCAGGATGCCAGGGTACTACGACGGGCGGTACTGGACGCTCTGGAAGCTGCCCATGTTCGGCTGCAACGACTCCTCCCAAGTCCTTCACGAGATCAGCGAGTGCAAGAAGGCATACCCGAATGCCTACATCCGCTGCCTGGCGTTCGACAACAAACATCAAGTCCAGTGCATGGCCTTTGTCATTCAGAGACCAGCCTCGACTTGAACCGCAAGGCATCACCTACAGTATGCTTCAATCGAATGACTCTTTCTACTACGGTCTTGGAATTTTGGGACAGATCACAATATCTGAAACCCCGTGTTTTGCTTTTTCACCGTTGAAAACGTAGGAATGTTTGTGATGTTTGATGTTCCTACCTGTTTGCTTTTGGACGATGAGGTGAACTTTTTAGAATAATAAAGGAGGGGCTTTCATCTTTTCTGAATGGTGTCCGGCCTCAAATGCGACATGCATGAACACTTAATAACATTCTGCCGGAAGAAAGCTATCGTCCACGTTGGACCAAACCGAGGAAGTAGCATCTCATGCCGAGGTCTATGGAGAACAAGACAATTAATCATCTCCAGTTAGAACAAAACAATTAGGCTGCATTCATATGACATTGTCGTCAACTTTCCCCCCTTCGATTTCTCAAAGAACCCCTTTAATATTGATGACCATACAAACCTGTGTGATTTGGATTGATTTTTCCCTTGTTAAAGACCTCCAGTAATAGCCCCGTCCTTATAGACTCCAACCCCACTAATTATCGGATGGTGCCAACTAGAGCTGATCATCGGAAGTCATCGGGGTGGGGTGAGGCCTACCGTGTCGTCTAGGATCCGGTCCGTCCCGCAACAGGTTGGACCGACCCAAGCCGAACTTGGTTGGGTCGGGTTTTATAATTGCAAATTATTTCCGCAACCCGTCAAATAATGTTTTTCAATTCATTGGACCTAGGTAAGCCCATGGACCATCAGACAATACATAGGTCAAACAATACCCAGATCTCATGGTCGTTGGAAGTATACCTTATAGCCTACTCCCAACAGTGAGACCCTCCTTCAATAATTTGGCCTTTTTGACTGCCCCGGACTAAGAGCAAGCAACAACATGTGCTAAAAGGACAATCACATCTGAAATGGAGAATTTCTCCTTTTCCCAATCATGAATTATTTACTCGATGTGAAATCTCGACGACTCGACTCCTGACCTCGAGCACTCTTTCGGAACTTTCATCCTAAGCTGTATATATTTGTCCATCTTCATCCCCCTTGACTCTGCATTTTCGTCTTGCGGTTCTCTAGACTTCATGTCGAATTTTAATCGACCTTAAAAATTAAAATAGAGAGAGCTAAAGTCAGAGAGAATATGTTGGACTCTAAGGTGGTCTGAGCTCGCGACATCATTAGATCTGACTGTTATTATTTTAGAAGGCCCGGTAACGTTGGACCTACACTTTTTCTTGGCCCCCAACGCCATTAAATTTCCTCCAACTATACTCCTCAACCATAGCATTGGAAAAAGGACAAAAAAGAAAAAGAAAAAGAGGAGCATATACCGCTTGCATAAAGGCTATATTTAACATAGACAACCTTGCCATGTTGAATCTGAGGAATATAACTATCCACTATCTCAAATCGATGAGGCATACGGCCGCTCTATACAGTACTCTCTTTTATACGTCGGCGTGGTATGCTGCTATCGTTCTTGAATTTTTTTTTTTTTGGTCGCTACACGATGGCCGATATGAACAGTGAGCAATAAACAAATTATGGGAAGAAACTTTGATCATTGTCATCACTAGTATACAATCAATCGGGAGACACCGATAGGGTTTGATTTTTCTTAGTTTAGTAAGATAAATTCTGTCTTTATCTTACTATCAAAATATCAACTGTTTTGTCAATAACCCTAGGCGGATTCTTCACTGATTAAACAAAATACAACCTTCAAGTTCATAGGGTTAACTTTACTCGAGGTTGCATGTGAGTGCTCCGGAACCTTATTGTCACCGGGTTCCCTTATCAAATGCCCTTTGAGATCATGGCACATGGTGTCCTATGACCCCGATTCTAATCGTCGCCCCGAAAAACGAGACAATATTTGTCGAACATGTTTAAAATATCAGTGACCTGGGAAGAAAGCCAATCACTTTTCGATAAAAGCCATGATGCGAGTAGATAATGAAATTTTATGTTTAGATCACGACATCTTTAACACGATATTACTTTCGATGGAGAATTTAAAGGGACCGAGTTAAGGCAACCGATCCTTTGGTTAACTTCAATCAACCACCCTAAAGCTTTCGTGTTAATTCATCTGCCTTGCATGCGTACAACATAAGCGGGAATGGAGCTGAAACCTGAATCACCCGCTTCCAAAACTGCGAAAATAACAAGACTTGGGACCACTGGAAAACCCAAAAAGAAAAAGAAAGGAGGGGGAGGGGGAGGGGGAGGGGGAGGGGGAAGGGGAAGGGGAACTCTCTCTCTCTATCTCTAATGCATGGGAAAGGCAAATTTTTGCAGAGCAATACATGAGAGGGATTTAATATAGGGCAAAGGTAAGTGGTCTTGAGAACTTTAATGGGGCGGTTCTAAAAGATTCGAGTGACTGCCCGAGACCCTCGTTCTTGAGTCGTCTCCATCTTTCGCGTCTTTACACAACCAACGCTTTGCTCTGTGCCGACACCTCAGCCGAGGTGATGATATCGATGAAGCTCGTGAAAACAGTAATGTGTCGGTTTCCTCTCTCTTCATGTTAAGGACCAGCCTCTCCCTCTCCCTCTCTCTCTAGGCCAGGGAGGGAGAGAGAAAGCACTCAGCAGACATTCTGGTTAGGAATGGGAAGGGGAAGAGAAGGCGTTCTTGATATATTCTTGTTTGGCGAGAAAAATGGTTTTCTGTCTCTGGGGGGGAGGTGTTTCGGTTGACTGAGCTTGAAAGAGCTGTGAATGTAGTGGGTTGCTTTGGCGAGGATTCAGTGTATCCTGTCCAACTTAAAAGTTTTTACAATATCCACGTACAACTCAGGTTGTGAGATTGTCAGAAGACGATAAAGACGACAGAAGATGGGGAAATTTGTATATATTGCCTATAGAAGAAATGTATGCTTGTGTCTATTTATAATCCTAGAACAGGAAAGTGTATAAACATGATTCAATCAAATTAATCCAATCAATTCTCAATCAAGATCTTCAATTGGAATATTCAATCAGATCTTCAATATCTTCAATCAAATCTTCAATATCTCCAACACTCTCCCTCAAGCTGGCAGCCTATAGATATCGAGGGTGCCAAGCTTACTTAGGAGATATGTATGTTGTGCTCGACACAAAGCTTTGGTAAAAATATTTGCAGGCTATTCCACAGCTCAAATTCCTTTGGTTATAATGATCCCTTCTCGAATTTTGTCTCGAGTGAAATGACAATCAATTTCGATATGCTTCATTCTTTCACAGAAAATCGGATTTGCGGTTAATTTGAGTGCGGTATCAATATCACAAAATAGTTCAGTTGGCTTTTCAATTTGTACGCCAAGATCTGAGAGCAGTCCATGTATCCAGATTACTTCACAAACAGTTTTGACCATTGCACGATATTCTGCTTCTGCTGATGATAAATATACAGTCGATTGCTTCTTTGTTTTCCATGAAATCAAGGACTTTCCTAATTTTATGCAGAAACTAGTGATAGATCGCCTAGTCATGGGACATGTGGCATAATCCGTGTCACAATAAGCAGTCTTCTTCATATCACAATCACCAAACAAGAAAATCCCAAGCCCTGGACATCCTTTTAAGTATTGAACTACTTTTAATGCCGCATTCATATGAGATTACTTTGGCTTGTGCATGAACTGGCTAAGCATCTGAACTGCATAACATATGTCAGGTTTTGTTATAGTAAGATATATTAGTTTTCCAAAAAGTCTTTGATATCTTGATGGATCTTCAAGTAAGGGATCCTCGATGGATGATGATATTCCCATGTCATATTCATGAATTGTCATCCTGACGTTCTACTCTATTGGAATGACAACTGGCTTACATCCCGATAATCCTGCTTCAGATACAATTTTCATGGAAAATTTTCGCTGACTAAGATTAATTCCTTTGTCAGAACGTGCGATGTCAATTCCAAGAAAAAGTTTAGGAGCTCCTAAGTACTTGATATGAAAGGCAAAATGCAAATATTCTTTGAATTTCGCAATGCAATGTTCGTCATTTCCCATGATAAGAATATCATCAACATATATCAACAAATATATTGATGAAGTACCTGAAGTCCATGTGAAGAGTGCATAATCGTATTTGGAATGCCGGAATCCTGCATTTGTCAAGGCATCAGTAAATTTGGCATACCATTGTCGGGAAGCCTGTTTGAGTCCATACAGGGATTTGCGAAGACGACAAACCCGTGACTCCTCATGTCTACGTTATCCCTGTGGAAGATCCATATAAATTTTCTCATGAGATCTTCATGGAGGAAGGCATTATGAACTTCCATCTGATGTAGGGACCAATTGCGAAATGTTGCTATAGAAAAAAAAGAGCGAACGGTAACTTACTTTGCCACCGGGGAGAATGTTTCGTGATAATCAAAACCTTTGCATTGAGTAAATCCCTTTGCTACTAATCGGGTTCCATAGTTCCATCGGCTTTGAATTTAATCTTGTAAACCCATTTGTACCCAATAAGTTTCCGATGTGGTGGTAACGGAACAATGTCCCATGTATGATTGATGACGAGAGCGTCTAGCTCGGCTGTCATGGCATGTTGCCAACGAGGATCATGGGATGCAATTGCATAGGATGATGGTTCCTGCTCCTCATAAATTCGGTTAATGCTACATATGTGTGCAGGAGAAAGCCGATCAAAGGAAACATAAGAAGATACCGGGTAATGAACACCTGAAGAGCGAGACAAATATAATCTTGCGTCCAAGTAGGTGGTATGATAATATGCCCAGAGCGATGAGGCGACATCGGAGGTTCAGGTGTAGAGTTCGGTGAAGATACTGATGTAGTAGTTGGAGATGACGAATAATCAGCCATAGGTGACTGAGGAATATCCGTGCCTTGTGCTTAAGATAATACAGGCATTGGACGCAATGTATCATTTGGAATGGATGTTGGAGGATAAACATATAGGAGTTTGAAACACCTTCCTCTAAGAATGCCGATTGGTCCGAGGGCGATTCAAATGTGGAAGGGGGAGACATTGTGTCTCGAAAAGGAAATATGTCTTCGTGAAAAAAAAAACCATCTCTACTGATAAAGAAATGTCCAGTAGCAATATCCATAACTATATATCCTTTCTGCAAAGTGGGATATCCCAAGAAGACACATGGCACGGCATGGGGAGCCATTTTATCCCGTGGTCCCACAGTCGTTGCATAACATAAACAACCAAATACCCCCAAGCGATCGATAGATGGTGTAGTACCATAAAGCAATTCATAAGGAGTTTTTCCATCAAGAATTCTCCTTGGCATGCGATTAATCAAGTAGGTAGCAGCGATCACACAATCGCCCCCGAATCTCTCAGGAATGGAGGCTTGATATTTGAGAGCTCTTGCGACCTCTAAAAGATGCCTATGTTTTCTTTCCACAATGCCATTCTGTTGTGGAGTGTAGGTGCAAGATGTATCATGAATAATGCCATAAGAGACAAAGAGAGACTGACAATCTTTGGAAAGAAATTCTCGTCCATTGTCTGTCCGAATTCTTTTGACAGATGTATCAAATTGAGTTTGAGCCAAAGAAAAAAAATTCGTTAAGAGGGAAAGAGTCTGACTTTTGGAATGCGTAAGGAAAACCCAAGTAGCACAGGTAAAATCATCAACGATTGTGAGGAAGAAACGAGAACTGTCGTGATAAGGAGTGTGATAAGGTCCCTAGATGTCCACATGTAATAATAAGAAGGGATGATTAACTCGAGATGTGCTTATGGGAAATGATGGTTTGGATTATTTAGCTAATGGACATATGGAACATCTCGGATGGGGATAACGTACACTGTGGCCCAATCGTTGATGTAAAAGGATATTTTTATTCTTGAAATTGTATTACAAGAAATGCGCTTATTGGAAAAATTGAAATCTCTAGGAAAAATAACCCGACTTTGACTCTACTCAAGCCCATCGTTTTGCCAGTCTTATGGTCCTAAAAGAAGCAATTATCGGATTTGAAGATGACATTGCAGGAATTATCTTTGCATACCTTTGAAACAAAAAAGAGATTGAACTCAAATTCAAGGGTATTTAGAACATTGTGGAGGACAAAATTGGGGCTATGATGAACAATCCTGATTTTGGTGACCTGAGTAGTATTTCCATTGGGAAGGCGTACTGTTAAAGGAAACTTCGAGTGATCATGAATGTATGAAAATAGAGTTTCTGTACAAACTATGTGGTCACTAGCATCGGAATCGATTATCCATGCATTAGCCGAAATAGAATTTGCCTGTGGTAGAAAGGTACCTGAGAAGCCTGCGCTATCATCAGTAGTCTTTAACTAGCTCAGCATTTTCACAATATGCTGGTACTGTTATTGAGTGATCGTGAAGCTAGCTAGCTCCATCAACTTTTTATTTTGAAACCTGAAATGCGGAGGCTTCTTTTTCCCTTTTTTCGTGATCACTTGGTCGCCCATGTAATTTCCAGCACGTCTCCATGGTGTGATGTGGTCGTTTGCAATATTCATAATATTTCGGCCGTGATTTGGAATAATTGTCAAGAACTTTACCTGATGACATGGTAGTGCGATGACCATACGATCCTTTAGAAAAAAATTGTTGACGTGGCACGTTCTTGGCCATTTGATCCAGCCACTTGAGTGGAGAAACCGAAGCCATCGGACTGCAACTTATAATCACGGTCGTTCATTTGTAACCCATTAGGGTTTCCTTGCCGCTTGTCTCCATTATTCTGGAACCCTCCGTTCCTTTGCCCACACGAGACAGAGAAGGCGACAGAGCTCCTGATTTCCTCAATCTCTTTGAGAGCACTTTGAGGTGAGAAGGCCGAAAGGACAACTCCTTCGCTGGCTCGTGTGGGTGCTGTCACCGCCAACCGTTGGCTCTCTTCTTGCATTGGCAGTTGAAAAATTCTTCCGAGAGAGGGTGCCGGTTCCATCCCAAGGATTTGTGTTCGAAAGGACAGATATTCATCGTTGAGAATGAGCAAGAATCGGGTAGTTTTCTCTCGATCTTTAATCGCTCGGTATTGGCTTGGTGTTTCCTCTGTGCCTTCGAGCCGTTCTTCAGCGGCTTCGATTTCGTTCCATAACGCCGAGAGGCGATTGAACACGGTAGTCACAGATTGCCCTTCCTGTTTCAATTTGGAAAGCGTTTGTGTGAAGTAAAATAATTTTGCCCTATCTAGTTTACCATACATCTCACGTATGTTGTTCCACATGGTTTAGGCGTCGTCTGTGGGGGGTAGTCTGGTGCCTACTTCGACCGTGAGACAGTTTCTGATCCACTGTCGCACGAGTTGGTTGCATCTGCGCCAATGACAACGTAGTCGTTCTTCAGTCGGAATGGGAACAATCCCGTCTAAGAAACCGTCTTTATCTTTGGTGACTAATGCTTGCCGGAAATCTCTTGCCCATGCCGAGTAGCCTTCGGATCCAGCGAGTTGGAAGCTGATAAGACGCAACTCTGGTACGTCGGCCGATGATGTGTAGAGGGGATCCCTTATCTCCAGTCATCGCCGCCGATTCCGAGGTACGGATAGGTGGTTTGGAAACCGGGTATAGGAACCGGGTAGGGATTTGACCCAACCCCCGATTGACCCGGTACACCTGTTTGCCCTGTATACATCGCATATGGGATGTTGGGCCCAGGGACAAGGCCTGCCCCAATTGCCGTCGTCGAGCCTTCCTTGGGCTGCACATGCGTCTGCCCCATTTCAGGCAGTGATGATCTCAAAACAGTTGGTTGAGCGGGCCCATAATACCATGGGCTTGATAATGTTGGTGCAGGTATCCACTAGATTGGCTAGCTCGAAATGGGCTGTCCCTGGTTGGGTTGAGCCTGAAAAAATTGCCACTGGTTGGGCTGAGTCTGAACATCAGAATATGCTATAGGCGCTAAGATCTGGGATAAGCTTTCATCAGAATGAATCAGGTTCTCTTCTGAGGTTTTGTTGTCGTCGCTCATGGTGGTATCTTGGTAAAATGATTTCTACCTGGAGTGCTAAGTGTTTTTTTTTTTTTTTGCAGATTGGTGAACGTTCCTTTGTAATAGCACAAAGCAAGAATGATTTGGAAGACAATCAAGGATGATGGATGCGAAAGCTAAGCCAGGATGGCTAATCGCTTTGATACCATGTCAGAAGACGATAAAGGCGATAGAAGATAGGAAAAATTGTATATATTGTCTATCGAAAAAATGTACACTTGTGTCTATTTATAATCCTAGAAATAGAAAAGAACAGGAAATTGTATAAACATGATTCAATCAAATTAATTCAATCAATCATCAATCAAGATCTTCAATTGGAATATTCAATCAGATCTTCAATATCTTCAATCAAATTTTCGATATTTCCAATAGAGATTGCATAATATGAATGTTGTCTGATTTCATGGAGGATCACCACAGTTAGGATTGAGCAAGATGGACTAATCGAATCAAAAATTGCCTGAACTAGGTCGAATCAGCCTGTTCAGTCCGGCTCCTGGGCGTGCTAGTTCGATTTTCGTTTTAATAAAATTAGAATCGATCATTTTAGTTCTCATTTTCAAGGAGAGGATTGGATTCGACGTATTATTTTTAATTTATTTTTATTTTTTTAAATATAAACCTAATAACCCACCGGCTATTCTTTTAATTTCTCAAATACTAAGTTAATTTAATTAATCTATTAAAATTAAAGTCCTGTATTACTTACAGGTACTAATAATTCATCAGTTCCTAGTTCTTAAGTGAAATCGGACCGAACAAGGAATCGATCACCACTAACCATAATCTGGAGCATGACTCTTGGAGGAGTCTTGTGCGCATGGCATTGGTTTTTAATGTGCATTCTTTTTGGACAAGATGCAATAGCAATGGAAAAGGAAAAAGAAAAGGGAAAAAAACAGAGAGTATTGCTTTGGTATGGCCGGTGCTGCCAATGAGTGGGATTTGGTAGTAAGGTTCTGACTTTAGCTATTATTTTTCCTTATGCTTTTGAGTTAGTTTATGCAATAAGCAAGTTTATCTTTTGGTAGTTAACTGACCATTGTCCCAAGACAAACAGGCCAGGGCTTCAATGGTTCAGGTGCTTCTCAACCTCTCTCTCTTTGCTTTTTTGGAAGCAATCATCTATCCACAATACCTATATAGTGAGATATCTTATGCTACCAAATCAATCACCTATTAGAAAAAAAGAGCAAGATCGAGACTAAACTCCACAAAAGCATGGTCAGTTTCGTCCATCACATCATCGATGGTCAACTTAAATGGGTCGACACCTTGATCTTTTAAATTGCTCAAATAATATTAATATGGTAGCAATTTTGATTGATTATCTCCGGTTACCGAGTTTCCAAGCGAAAGAAGTTCATGTTGAGACTAATTAATTATGTGATTGCGGCTAAATCATTCCCTTCAAGCCCCTGAGACGTGGCTATATTTGCTGAATCAATTATGTGGATCTTGTTGAGTGATCTTACCTAAGTAGGAGGCTTCAATTATGAGTGGATGAACCAATGTAGAGAGGGAGAGAAGGAGAAAGAAAAGGAAAAAGAGAAAGGAAATCAGTGTGATTGAGAGGCCTCCACTTGTCCACGAGATCCGGTGACTGCTTGAAGTAGGTTAGCCAACTATAGCCTTGAGTCTAGATGAAGTGCCCTAACATTGTGTGGTTAAAGGTTAGAGAGATCATTGCAAGTTCTTGTACCTACTAAACAAGTGAACCCTACCCAACAGAAGGGTTTTCAATGTTCCAAGATGCCAATGCACCAAAATTATACCGCGAAGGAAATTGCCAGCCGACATGTGCTAGGAAATCTTAACTTAAAAAAGAAGAAGAAGAAGTCTTTATCAGGTGACTCAATTGAAACTTGTCACATCGCTCGATAAAGTAAGTTACGGTGGAAATTGTTTTAGTGCTGATAGGGGTTCTTCAAATAAATTTCATTGTATACTAAATGACGACATCATTTAACATATCGAAATTATGTTAACTCGAGTTTGGATTTATCTCAGCGGGACTTGCATGAGAGTTGACCCCTTATCCGAAGTAGCACACCTACTAAACATTACTCATGCTTTTGTTCTCGTAAAGAAAACTACTCCATGTAGCTGACCTTATAAAACTCTTTAACGTCGATGTCAACCTGCTGCATTTCCTTGTCTGGTTTTAACTAATTCCCATGAGACAGATTGCAACAAAAAAACAAGAATATAGCGAGAAAATCAATACATAGGTTTATGTACATGAAACGACCTTCGTGCGTGGTATAGAGATTAGCAAATGTACTAAAAGAAACAAATTTGAGGAACAAAAATAAACATTAGTAAGAACTTATTGGTACAGCAATAATTTTTGTATCCACTATGTTTTTCCCCGATTACGAACTGATTTATTAGTGATAAGAACCTGAATTTCAACTTCAAGGTTTACGACGTACGTAATGATCTTTTTCAAAAATATATATATATTTTTTTCGCATTTTACCCTATCGCAAGCCAGTATCTAATTAAGCATTACTGTTGGTCGAGTTTGTTAATTAATTCCTTGAATTAACTTCTAGTCACTGTATCTCGAGCCAGTTAACTCCTTAAACGGAGTTTTGAGTATCTAATTAGGCATACTTGTAGGCGGAGTTGGTTAATTTACGGGAAAAATGTCAAAAAAGTCCTAAACCTATTACATTAGTGTCAATTCAGTCCTAATCCTTTTATTGGTATCAATTTATTCCTGAACTTTCTACATTAGTGCCAATTTAGTCCTAAATATTTTGCGTTTCTATCAATTAAGTAAATTCGATCAATTTTGGTCGTAAATCATTGGCACATACATCAATTATCCTACGTGACACGGTTTGTGCTAACGTGGATATTTTTAATATTATTTTGATATTTTAAATAATTTTTAATTTAAAAAAACCAAAAAAATGCTTAAAAATTATTTAAATTTATAGAATAATATTAAAAAAAATATCCAAGTCAGCGTTTATCGTGCCATATAGAACAATCGATATCCACCTTAGCCATTTTCGGCCAAAATTAGTCGGATTAACTCAATCGATATAAATACAAAATATTTAGAACTGAATTGACACTAATACAAAAGATTTATGACTCAATTAGCACCAATAAAATGTTTAGGACTCAATCACCAATACAAATATTTTAGGATTAAACTGACACTAAAAAAAGTTTAGGACTAAATTAGCACTAATGCAATAGTTTTAGGACTTTTTTTTTTTTGGACATTTCTCCCGTGAATTTACTCGTTAAATTTTCTAACCTAGTCAAGTAGCCAGCACAAACTTGATGCACAAAAACCCTAATTTCTCCGCTCTCAAGTTACAATTCCACATTCTGCTATAGTTCTTTGTCCCTACCCAATTTAGAGAATCAATGGTACAAGAAACACTTCAATCAAATCTCATTTATATAAATCCAATTTTTGCGTAAGATGATCTCAATAGAATCGATACCTAATTTTCCTTTTGATCATCTAACTTTGACATTTTGTTAGGCATGGCGATTAGGATAGACCTTTACACATTGGTCATCTAATCCTAAGAAAAAGATACAATATATTGGTATAGGCATTTGTTAATCAAGTGAGATTAAACTAATATAATCTTTTCCTTTTGAAACAAGCAATATCTCTTGATTTGGCGTCCTGTTCTCGCGTGCTGTGGGGAAAATCTTCTAGAGCTTATGAAGCTACAACCACTAGTGTTGCCTACCCTAACATTAAGGGAAGTAAAATGACTTGGTCGATTTGGGGAAGTATGATTTAAGCTGACTTTGAACAGTCTAGTACAAGAGTAGCGCTAGAGTATATCCAACATTAAAAAAAATGGGCTTAAGCAATTGAAAGAGCAAGACCAGTTTTTTTTATGAAGCATAGAGTTTTGAATTTCCCAGAGGCACAAAGCTGACTTTGAATATGCCAAACTCTTGTGGTCATGGTGTCAAGAGTCACCTAAATTGATGTAGGGGAAGGAAGCTCTCCCAAGTCACATGTCCATTTCATATATTTTCCGTGTGGGAATTCGAAGCGTACATTTTGATTTGATTTTAGTTGGTGATTGATTTGGACCTTGATTATCTTGAGATGAGACGACGAGGCTGCCCGATTTGGAGACGCAACAATATTTCATCTAGCGTCGAGTGAATTTGCAGTAAAATGCTTGATTTTTTATTCATTTGATTTTCCATGAAACCATCTTAGATCACGGCAAAACTCTTCCTCCGCCGTGGGCAATCGACGAATCACGTAAAGTCGTGCTTCATTAACTGAATCGCTTTCTACAAATTTACATAACGAAACCTGAACCGGATCGGATTAACAATAGTGGACCGCTATATTTTGCTCT
Source organism: Rhodomyrtus tomentosa (assembly GCA_028455895.1). Classification (NCBI taxonomy): domain Eukaryota; kingdom Viridiplantae; phylum Streptophyta; class Magnoliopsida; order Myrtales; family Myrtaceae; genus Rhodomyrtus; species Rhodomyrtus tomentosa. Next base: position 44,808,580 of record JAPCWY010000004.1, read on the forward strand.
TTCTCGTGTTACGAATATATAAGAAATCAAAATTATTATTATTATTATTATCAAATATACTTAAAGAGTATCTCAGAATTAGCCGCGGCAAAACCACAGAGCTAGGGGCCCCCTCTAGGAGATAGGACTTTGGCACAAAGTACAGAAGAGGAGGCACATGTTGCCAGACCATGCAATTTGCCTCTCCTAATTAAAAAAGTTATTGTAGTCCTTTTCTCTAGACAAAATTATTTTGACCCCACCGTGCTCGCCCTCAAATTTTGCATTGTCCCTCTCAGTCTCCAGCTGCTGTACTCCAAGTTATTAATATTATACTCCGTCAATTTCGCGAGAAATAAATGATTCCAAAAATACATTTTTCAGAAAAATATCGCAAATATAACTTGAAATAATTAGTCACTAAATAAATATTTTTCGTTCATTTATTTTTTTTTAAATTCTCTTTTCTTTTCCGGTGTTCATTTTAAGTCGAATAATATGGCATGCATGCATATGTATAGTCTCTGAAGTGACATCGAATGTCATGCCCCCGTCTATATTATCAGCAACCGGTTGCATTGATCTCTCCCCCGCAAAAGGGCAGAAGTCCCATACGCATGCTGCATGCAACCACCCTTGAAGTTAAGAGGTTAGAACAACTACAAAAAAAGATTAAGAGAGTCAAATAAGTTTAGAAGAAAACGTCTCTCTCTCTCTCTCTCTCTTTCTCTCTTTCTCTGCGTCTGCTCTCTTATATCAATGTATTGGTTCCCTTGCTCCTCTCTATGAAGTAAGAGACAATGAGATACATCAGAGCAAACAGCTTGAAGCGGTTCTTCTCTGTGAAAAGGCGCGGTTTTGATGGAGAGAGTCCCAGCCCAAGTAGCGTCGACGAACAAGACAGCAAAAGCACCTCCAAGATTGCTCCGGAAACAGAGCCTTTTCAGAGACCCACTTGGAAATGCTTCTCTTTCGAAGAGATTTTGCAAGCCACACAGGGTTTCAGCTCAGGTTGTTCTCTTTTCCTGCAATGTTTTTCACTCGTTTCCTTCCCCCGTTTGGGTTCTGTCTCTTTTACTTCGTCATTGGGGCTTAAAGTTTGTGCCTTTATGTATTTGTGAGAATATCAGAGAATCTGGTTGGGAAAGGAGGGTATGCAGAAGTTTACAGAGGAATGCTGGAAGAAGGGGAAGAAATAGCAGTGAAGAGGCTGACCAGAGGCTCTAGCGAAGAGAGAAAAGTGAAGGAGTTCTTGACAGAGATTGGCACAATTGGCCACGTTTGTCACCCAAATGTGTTGTCACTGTTGGGTTGTTGCATCGACAATGGTCTCTACCTCATTTTCCAGTTCTCTTCAAGAGGCTCTGTTGCCTCTCTTCTTCACGGTAAGCTTTGCCTTGCTAATTGTCTTCTTTTCTTTGGAAGTCCTAAGTATCACATTTTGTTCAGTACTCATCTGTTTTTGTGCACGATTCTTGGTGTGCAGATGAGAATTTGCCCACCATTGAGTGGAAAACCAGATACAAGATTGCTCTCGGCACGGCTAAGGGTCTCCATTATTTGCACAAAGATTGTCAGAGAAGGATAATTCACCGAGACATCAAGTCTTCAAACATTCTATTAACTGCAGATTTTGAGCCACTGGTACTTTTAACACAATCTCTCGGTAGCTTTAAGATGACAGCAACAAATCTGGAAAGCTCTCTAATAAGGTCTCTTGTTCTCGATGTCATAGATTTCTGATTTTGGGCTTGCAAAATGGCTACCATCTCAGTGGTCTCATCATTCAATTGCTCCTATTGAAGGCACATTTGGGTAATTTCACATACCTTGACAAACTCTTTCCTTCTCAAATTAAGTTGTAATGGACCAGAGTTAAGTGTGATTCGACACGCTGAAAAGTTTTAACTTTTTGTGCAGACACTTAGCACCAGAGTACTTCATGCATGGAATAGTGGATGAGAAGACAGATGTGTTTGCTTTTGGAGTTTTTCTACTGGAACTTATTTCCGGCAGGAAACCTGTTGATGGGTCTCACCAAAGCTTACATAGCTGGGTAATAACAGCAACTGCAACCACCTTACTTAGAAAATAGAAATAGAATATGCTTTCAAGCTCAAATCTCGATGAAGCTTGCCGTCTCATTGAGTGAATTCATAACAATTTATTCAAGTTTTCGGTTACTTGTGATCTTTTTAATGATTAAACAACGTAACCATAGTCATATCTTTTCAATTGAAATTTTGCACAGGCCAAGCCAATACTGAATCAAGGGGAGATTGAGAAGCTGGTGGATCCAAGGCTTGGAGGGGCCTACGATGTTTCACAGATGAAAAGACTTGCATTTGCAGCATCGTTGTGCATCCGGTCTTCCTCCATGTGGCGCCCTATTATGAACGAGGTAGCTGAATCTCTTGCTTTTGCTTCTGTTTGATGATCACATACTTAATGCTATGATGATCTCATACAATACAACTGATATTATAAAAGCCGTCTCACTTGTCCAAGATAATAAAGCAATTTGATGTCACGGTGAAGTTAGACTTAATCACCTTTTTTTTTTTTTAAAATTTGTTAATCAAGTATGTCGCGGTGTTGTGGTGGAACCACCGACTAATTACAAATAGTAGTCTCCTGAGAAAGTGTCATTTTGCCAAATGAGGAAAGTATTCTTATGCTTAAAGCTGATAAGTTAGGCAATATACATGTTCTCATGAACCTGATATGACTTTTACATGTTGTCACTGGAATCTTGGTCATTAACTTAAGTTCTTGATAAGGAACAATTACATCATACTAATACACAATGAATATGGTGCCATGATTTGGTTCATTGTTTGATTGATTGGAGAGCGTTCATTTTTTACATATGTTTTTAGCAACAAAAATTCATTAATTGTTTAAATCAATCGGCCTTGATACGAGTTCCCATACCCCTCTTTCACTGGTCAAAGCTATGAAAATTCCCTTAATTGTTTGTCGTTGCGGTGGTGATAGGTTGATCAAGCCTTCTACACGCAAGTCCACCTTAGTCGGCAGATGTTCTATCCTACCTAACCTAAATCTTTATACAAAAAACAAATATATAGAGTATTGAACTCCCATGTGACAATGCTATTGACATATGATGAGTAAAGCGATAGAGAAATCAGACCCGCTTCCTGATGTCCTTACCATTTAAATTGGCATTTTGTCGTATGCATCACTTTGAAACCAAAAAAAAAAAAAATGTCAATGTTCTGTAGTTTCAAGCTAAGCAGTAAATGGAATCCAATCTGCCTTGGTAATCTTCTTTCGGACAATGCTGGTATTATATTAGTTTTTAATGTGCATTGGTGGTTCAAATATCTAATACATCAAATTGCACACTGACCCCACTTGCACAGCAGCTTCTGCAAACATCCGACGCTGAAAAACCAAAATTCAACTATTTAAATTTCAGCGTCCCTTGGTGAAATTCACCATTGAAGTTCCATCTTAATCGAGATGAAATTCATATGTTTTTTGTTGGCGAATTTTTGGCAGGTTTTAGAGGTGATGGTTGAAGAGAAGCTCGACGAAGAGATGTGGAACATGCCGAAGGAGGAAGAAGAAGATCAAGAGGAGTTCTGGGGTTTTGAGGATTTGGAATGTGAGCATGAATATGAATCCAGTTCCTTCTCTGGTTCACCTCAGGACTCTATGTCAACTGGAAGTTCTTAGAATTTACAGGTTTCTTAATTAGGTAAAAGATGAGAATATAACTGAAATTTCCCGTTCCTGATATGGTGTACATATTATGAATTTGCACAAAAAGGAAAAAAAAAGTGTAGAAAGACATGGAGAGAGGGATTATTAGAGCAACCCCCACTCCCGTTCTCAGCTGTCCCTACGTGACAGAAAGTTTTGTGGATCTGCAATTCCGTGGACATACAGTGAATACTAATCAAACTTTTTGCTCCTCCTAAACATCCTTGTTTGATGCGTTCTTATTTCTGGACAGATTCACGGGTCAAAACTTAACTACATCTTAAAGTTGCAGAATCACTCTTGTTTCATAAGATGCTGACAATACTGAAAGACTGCACAGTCCATTTAGCTGGTGAAAAGAAGCAATGATCTTTATCCTGTTGCAGAGAAATTCAAAATTATTGATTCCAAAGCAAGTACCCTTGTGCCATTTTCAAAAAAGTGAAGAATCTTCTTAGGGTCCAACAAAGAGAAAAACAGGGGAGAAGGAACAAAACTGCAACCGAGATTGGGTGGTTGTTTTTGGAGGGGAATGAATTTATGATGAGCTGCTGCAATATACATACTCTTCTTTTGTAAACCATACGGAGAGGGATATGACAGTTTAGAAAGAACAATCTGTCCGTCAATCATGGCGGTGGTTGGAAAGCCACCTTCAATTCATTTCAGTCACGCCCTGCAGCTGAACTGCTGTTTCATTTAAAGAGGGTAAACTGACACGAGCAAACATCTCCTTGGGGCTTCCCTGTTTCGAGTGGCTAATAAAACCTGGAGAAAGAAGGCATTGGCAACCACACGGTTGCACTTGCATTTCATCCCCAAAAGCATCGTCGGCAGTCCATGGTTTCAGGTGTGTCCAAGTTTAATTATCCAACACAGGTCTCTTTTGGCATCCCATGCTCGTTTAATTACGGGAGAATTACCAAAAAAAAAAAAATAGTTTTAAACATATTGCAAACTAAGTCCCAAACCTTTGGCTTTGGGTCAATTCAGTCCGTCCAGTCATTTTTGATCGGAAATTGCTGACGCTGCACTGCCGGCGCTCATGTGGACTCTTTTAAATTACATTTTAATATTTTTTTTGAATTTTTTAATCTTTTTTTTAGCTTTTTGTTGTGGCCCTAGCCTCGCCCTTGCCGGCCTTGCGTCTAGGGAAGAAAAGCTAGGAAAAAAGATAAAATTAAGTAAACTAAAAAATTATCAAAATAATGTTAAAAAGGTACACATCAGCGCCGATAATGTCATGTCAGCGATTTTCGGCCAAAATTGACCAGACGGATTGAATTGACACAAAAGTAAAATGTTTAGGAATGAATTGGAAAAAAAAGGGTTTAAAACTGAATTATCACGTTTAATTACTAATTCTTATTAAATCGTTAAATGAATCGAGCTTAATTATTTACTAAATCTAGAAGGAATTAAGAATGCCGAGACTCTAGTAATATGTTTGGACAGGGCAAATGGAAGAAAGCAAACATCAAGAGATATAAGGGTATTGTTAATCAAGCGCATACTTAATGAGAAGATAATCAATATTTAAAGTATTACTTATGACATTGCGAAGGCAGTCAGTCCAGCAAATATCGAAATGTCCAAAAAAAAAAAAAAGGACACAAATGTCATATAGAAATGTGACCAAGGATGATTTTTTTTTTTTAAATTTCAAGAAAAGATTTTTCTTCAATTTTCGCTTCTTTTCTTCTCCAACTTTGGTTTTTGTTTTTCTGTGGGTTGAGGATATGAACATGCATTATCATTGCTGCCCTAAGACATTGACAGACGGACAACAAATGATTAGGAAACACAGCGTTACCAGCCACCAAAATTGGCCGACGAGACATGTCCAAGAGGAAACACACACACTTGTAGTTGTGGGCATGAAATGAAACTTTGTACCAATGTCTCATCTCTGTCATTCCACTGAGTCCATTCAAGAGGACCACCATCTTATAATTATATAGCTGTCCTTCCTTAGTTTCATGCGTGACATAATTGGGGTTGCTACGTCCTTCTCATGCCTTCCTTTTCAATCTTTGGAATCACTGGATAAGGCCTGTTTCACCACCCCCCCCCCCCAAAAAAAAAAATAAAAAATAAAAAATAAACTTATATAAAGTCTAGTGGAGAGATTTGGTTCATGTTTGGCCCACGCCAGACACCTGATCATAACCCAGAATATAATTTCATTTTTCCTCCCGTGTATTCAATAGCCCATGTGCTGTATTTTTGTGTCCTATTATACTGAATTATTATGTGCTCATGTTAAGAAACTCCAAGTAGGGATTTGATAAGTAGTAGGGCTTCTTTGGATACCCCAGCTGGCAACTTCTTCCAATGAAAGGGCTCGTCTCATCATCCTACGAGAACAATTCTTTGAAGTTCTCAGCTGAAGCATCAATGAAAATTGTCTCGTACAGCCGGGAAAGAAAAACAAAGTTCAGGATGTGTTTGTTCGGGTGAAAGCGTAATCCGACAATTCGTTTTTCAAACTTTCACCCGTTTGGTTCACCGTAAATGACAAGTCAACCGAAAGTGGATGTTATACTTCCACCTCTTTAGTGTTTTGGAAGCCAAGAAAAAAAAAAAAATCAAGTTCACTATATTATCAATATCTTGGTTCTGTTTATCATCCTTTGAAATATGTAGGAGCATCAATTACGTTGAAGCTGCTCATATGATCAATTGGACAGTATAGCTTCCATTAATACAATGCTAACCAACTGCTTCTCAATGGTTTTGCAGCAAGACTTAGCTGGGATGACGTCCTTGCCTATTAAAGACAAACAAATAAATGTACACACATATGGTACTCTTTGTAGTTGAAAGTCTTATGTGGTGAATCTAAATGTAGGATGAATCACACCAACTTAGAGTCTATTTGAACGGACCTAAACACACGCTAGTTACAAACTACAACATATTAAGTAATAATCTATTTCTTATCATGTTCACAGAAAATACCTCTTCCTAAGGATTCTTCTTCAAGTCATGTCGGGATCTGTCCAAAAATGATTTTGTAAAGAAAACAATCCGATCAGTTAATGTATGAGTAACATGGGGAAAAGTGTCAAAAAAATCCTAAGCCTACTGTATTATTGTTAATTCAGTTATAAACTTTTTATTAGTGCCAATTAATTTTAAATCTTTTGCATTTGTGCTTATTAAGTCTATCTGATCAATTTTGGCCGAAAATCATTGATGTGGTTGCCGATCGTCCTACGTGGCATGATCGGCGTTGATATGAACTTTTTATTTATTAATATTTTTTAATATACATTTTTTGAATTTTTTTTCTTTACTCTTTTTTCCTTATTGAGGGTCGGTGCTTGCCGGCCGCTATGTAAATCTTTTTACATTGCTATTCAAGTTTCACCTATAGTCTGGTGAATATGCGTTATATCAGTTGTGGTGGGGAGTCATTAAAATGATGCCGCCCTTACGGTTATTGGGCAATGATGCATTCCCCATAGCCATAGAGAGTGCCGGCCTTATATTAATATCAATTGCTAGGACAAGTAATTCTAGGTACATTTTGTTTGTAGTTCAAGACTTGAGCATGAGCAGGTGGCCATTGATGAACAAGAATGGACTTGCCACATGTACCATGTATAATGTTGTCGGTACACATGGAACTTATGATGAATTGATCATATCAATATTAACTGCTTTAGATCCACACACATAGTGTTGGCTTCTTTTTCTGGCCAAAGATGGATACAGAATGGGTTTGTTGAACGCTTAAACCCTAATGCACGACAATTAACTTTTCTTTATTCTCAACAGAGAGGCAGAGAAACTAGTGTTTTAAGAGTAATATTGTAAGCAATGGGTCCAAAGTTGTTTAACTTGAAATGACATGGAGGATAGGTGGTGCAACGACAAAGAGAAGCGTGGCGGTTTTAAAGAATCCCAGTAGGTGCAATAGTTAGAACCCTAAAAAGGGGGAAAATAATAATAATGAATATTCGAGATGCTTCGTGGGAATGAATATTCTCAAATCAATCTAATGTTGAAACATGGGCTCTGATCAAAACCCAAACAGAACGTCGTGGAAAGGAAGGCCAAGATTTCTAAAAGAAATCAAAATGGAGGTAGCAGGTGGCGCCTTTACCAAACTTCATGTTCTTGTTTCTGGTGAATTCTATGGGTACAATAGATTGGGAATACACAAATGGAGAGAGCATATTGTTGTAGAAGGAAACCTTCAGATTTTCTTGCAATAGCTCTCTTGAACAAGTAATCAATCAAATGCTTCAAAGAACTGAAAGGGAAAACGGCACAGAATGGTCCATATACTTTGACCCAATGCGCAATGTGATATCTGAATTTTTGATTCGTTGAAAATGGTCCCTGGACTTTTAACCGAATGCAAAATGTCATCCTCGAAATTTAAATTTGTTCAATGCGGTTTCTAACATTTTTATACATGTTCCATTTTAATCCATTGCATCATATGAAAATATTCAATGTTGTACTTTAATTAACTTAAGTTCTTTAGGGGCAACATTAAATATTTCAATATAGTTCATAAACAAGATTGAACATAAATAAATATTTTATGTTCGCGTTGAATAAATTAAAAGTTCAGGAACCACATTACATGTTGAGCCTGATGGGAGTGCACAGCAGAAGTCCAATACCTTCTTTCGGGGAGATCACCAAGAGGAAGCCTATGTCCGAGCCCGTTAACATATCTAGTCAAACCCACCTTAACTCAAAAACTTAAGTTAATGAGTTATGGGCCAACCTGGATATATTAAGTGCTCAACACCACATTAATTTTTTAATGTGAGACTCTTCTAACCCAACTCACACGTGCACATCCTAATAATCTCCCCCTCACGTGTGAGCTTCAGTGTTAGGTTTGCTCCCCCTTAATTCAGGTATCTTTTTGCATCAACTTATCTCAAGTTGAATAACCTAACTTCATAACCATGAAATCTACCTTTGGACCCGCTCAACAACCGCATGGGGTACATCAACCATCGGCTCTGATTCCATTTGATAGGAGTATCACAAAGGCATAAGTTCTAGCTGCTAGTTTTTAAAGAGGATGGATGCAAAGTTGTTTGGTGCATCAGATATATTTGTCTTCAAGTGAGATATTGTTGGCGTAAAGCCAAAATATATCAAAATACATCATTAAGATTTTTTTTGTCTTTTTCTTTTTCTTCTAGGTTAAAAGATACACCTTATAGATTAGGGATATATAGATTGTAGCCGTCAGTAGACGAGATCAAATAGAAGAGCAGATAGAATACACAAAGTAGTGAATAGAGAGAAAAAGAAAAAGAAAAAGAGAGAGGCCGTGACAGTAATCTTGAGAGTTCTCGTTGTCTTTTTCCTTCAATCTTGTGAGAATATCGTCAGTTACATTCTTACTTTTCTCAAAAACTAGTGGATTTGTAGAGTGCCTCTGCGCAGAGACGTAACCCAGGTTTGGGTAAACTTCGATAACAAATTCTCTGGTGTGTTTTTCAAATTCTGTTCTTTTATTATTATATTCCGCTAGTGCGTATTATTTGCTTGGGTTATTTTTTTGGAATCGGGCACGATTCTTATCAACTGGTATTAGAGCCTAGGTTGGCTAATAGAGAAAATCGAGAGTTTTTTGGTGACATTCGATTAAAAACAAATGGTATGGCAGAAGATAAAATTAGGATCAATAAGTTTAATTTTGGACGGTGAAAACACCAAATAGAGGACTATCTTTATCAGAAAGATTTCTATGCACCACTTAAATGTTGAAAATCTGAACTCGTCGAAGCAGATCCGACAGTAGAATCAAGATGGAAAATTCTTGATCGAAAGGCGTTAGGTGCGATTTGTCTAGGTTTGACGAAAAAGATAGGATACCACATCACGAAAGCAAAGACTGCAAAAGAAGCCGTGGATATTCTAACGAATATTTATGAGAAGCCATCGACATCGAATTAGATATTTTTGCTAAAGAAGTTGGTTAATATGAAATTATCTGACAGAGGTTCTGTTGTAGAGCATATTAACAGTTTCACGCAGGTTACAGGTTGGCTAGAATCCGCAGGCATAAATTTGGATATGAAGTTACAAGCTCTGTTATTTCTATGTTCCATTGCGGAAGGCTACAACACCGCGATGTAAGGAATTTCGAGCACCATGAAGGATGATTTAACTTTGGATGATGCTGTGAGCAGTATCATGGATGAAGAGATGCGACGAAAAGTCTCAGGTGGAAATTTTCGGCATCTGCATCTTCAACGGTACAAGCAATGGAGAACCGTAGAAGAAGTAAAAGCAGAGGAAAATTCCGTGGACATGGTAGGTCACAATCTAGAGGGAAGAGAGAGGTTACAAAAAATGAATGTTGGTTTTGTCACTAGACGGGACATCGTAGATTTCAGTGTGAAGCATACAAAAAGAAGTTGTGAGATGAGAATCAAGGAGCTAATGTGGTAAGTGATAAACATTTGCTAAAAAATTTGTGTTTATCTGCAGGGTTTGACTTGACAATAGATAATTGATTTCTTGATTTTGGTGATTCTTTTCATTGTACCTTGCAAAAAAATATATTTATTGATTGCGCCAGTAGAGATTTTGGGCAAGTGGTTGTGGGAAACGACCACATGTGTCCGATCATAGAAAAATGAATTGTAATTTTGAACATTTCAAGTGGCGGACGTCTAATTTTGCGTGAAACCAGATATATTTTCGAGTTGAAGAAAAATTTGATTTCAACTAGTAAACTTGACCAAGAAGGTATAGTGACAATTTTTGGAGGCGTAGAGTGGAAGATAACCTCAGGAGTAAGAGTAGTAGCAAAGGGAAAGCGTACAGGTACACTCTACCTTCTCTAAGAATACAATATCAGTGATATGGTTGCAACTACAGTGGCTAGAGGTAATTTATATACTCTTTGGCATTATCGTTTAGGACATCTTGGTGAAAAAGATGTCAAGCAGTTACATTCAAGAAAGTTGCTTCCAGGTTTGCAGAAAGTTGAGTTAGATTTCTGTGAAAGTTGCATTTATGAAAAACAAAAGGCAATTAGTTTTCAATTAAATGTGCGACAGAATAAAAAGTAAAAATTAGAGTTGGTTTATACTGATGTGTGGGGACCGGCTCAGGAACTCTCTTATGGTGGTAAGAGATATTTTGTCACTTTTATTGATGATGCAACAAGAAAGACTTGAGTATATGCTCTCAAAGAAAAATTAGAAGTATTCAGAATTTTCAAAATGTGAAAAATCATGGTAGAAAAAGAAACATGATATCAGATTGAAGCTCTAAAATCTGATAATGGTGGTGAGTACACGGACAATGAATTTGCAGAATATTTGAGTCGAAAAGGCATATCTCGATTAAAGACTGTTTCTAAAACCCCTCAAGAGAATAGTGTAGCTGAGGGGATGAATAAGACTATGTTGGAGCGTGCAAGATGCATGAGACTACATGTTGGTCTCCCATTATACTTATGGGCTGCTAGAGTTGATGCAACTGTATATTTGATTAACAGGAATCCATCTAGTGCACTGGATGGAGGAGTACCGCAAGAGCAGCGGTCAGGTAAAAAGGTCAATTATTCATATCTAAAAGTTTTTGGTTGTATTACATATGCTTTGATTGATAGAGATGACAGAAAAAAGCTCGATGCTAAGTCCCAAAAGCGCGTCTTTATTGGATATGGCGACGATGAATATTGATATAGGCTTTGAAATTATGAGAATAACAAAGTCATTTGCAGTGGGAATGTGGTGTTTCATGAAGAAAAAATGTACAAGGATCGTCAGATAGAGCATGAGATGACAGTAGAACCAGAATATGTTGAGTTGGACACAATTTCTATGAAGATAATTCCTACAAATCAAAGTGCACCTGAAGAGGAGGTTCAATATGAACATATTACTAATGAGCAAGCAATTCAAGAGGAATGCGGTAATTTGGAATAAGTTAGTAACCCTGAATTACCTATTTTGAGTAGATCTACACGCTTGAGAAAGCCAAAGGTAATTTTTTATCATTCAACTAATATTGTTCTGAGCCATGTCTTATATACAGATTCGGGAGAGCCGGAAGTTTATGATGAGGCAAAGAAGGACACATCTCACATGCAGTGAGAGCGTGCTATGAAAGACGAGATGAGCTCGTTAATTCAGAACAAAACTTGAGAGTTGGCCAAGTTGTCCACAGGTAAAAAAATTTTGTTAAACAAGTGGATGTATAAGATAAAAAATGAAGCTGATGGTAGTATCAGATACAAGGCGAGACTTGTAGTAAATGGATTTTCTCAAAAAGAAGGGATTGACTACTCTGAGATATTTTCACCAGCAGTGAAAATGACGTCATTCAGAGTTTTGCTGAGTATAGTTGCAGTGGAGGATCTTCATTTAGAGCAATTAGATGTAAAAACAACGTTTTTACATGTTGATTTAGATGAAGAGTTATACATGGCGCAACCTAGAGGTTTGGAAGTCAAAGGTAAAGAACACATGGTATGTCGCTTGAAGAAAAGCTTGTATGGCTTGAAGCAAGCTTTGCGACAATGGTATTTAAAATTTGATGATTTTATGGAAAAAAAGGATTTGCACACTATGAGGTTGATCATTGTGTTTATTTTCGAAAATATAGCGATGGTGATGTTGTATATCTTTTTTTATATGTTGATGACATTCTAGTGGCTAGTTCTAATATGAAGAGAATCGCAGAAGTAAAAAATATGTTAGCAGCGCTGTTTGCTATGAAAGACTTGGGAGAGTCCAAGAAAATTTTAGGCATGAAAATCATTAGGGACAGGAAAAATAAGAAATTATGGTTGTCGCAAGAAGATTATGTGAACAAGGCAAAATCGGTTGCGACTCCTCTAGCGAGTCACTTCAAACTTTTCAAGGATATGTGTCTAAGTACTCAAGCTTTGAAGGATGAGATAACGGTAGTGTCGTATGCGTCAGCAGTTGAAATTTTGATGTATGTTATGGTAAACACGAGACCAGGCATTGCACAGGCAATGAGAGTTGTGAGTCGATATTTGCAGAACCCCAGCAAAGAGCATTGGAATGCAGTAAAATGGATATTGAGATATCTAGCAGGTACATCAAATTACTTTCTTTGTTATGGATGTACATCTTTAAAATTACAGGGTTACGTGGATGCAAATCACTCGGGTGATCGAGATAGTGGTAAGAGTACCACTTGGTATGTATTTACAATTACAAATACAACAGTGAATTGGGTATCTCAACTATAGAAATAATGACTCTATTGACGACAGAAGTAGAGTACGTGGCGATCACGGAAGCCTCTAAGAAATCATGTGGTTACAAGATTATCTAGAGGAGCTACATCGAAAGCAGCCAGTAAGCACACTATGGAGTGATAATCAAAGTGCAGTGCACTTAGCAAAGAATACAGCTTATCACTCAAGAACTAGACATATCAAAAAACGTTATCACTTCATTATATTAGCATTGAAAGATAACGAGTTAAAGCTATAAAAGATTGATGGCTCAAAGAATCCAACTGACATGTTTACCAAGGTAGTAGACAGAGAGAAACATACTTTCTGTGCTACTACTATTGGTATTACTCCATGTTAATTGATGAGAAGTATCATAGAGGCACAAGTTCTAACTGCTAGTTTTTGAAAAGGATGGATGCAAAGTTGGTTGGTGCATTAGATATATTTGTCTTTAAGTAGAAGATTGTTGGCGTAAAGCCAAAATATATCAAAATATATCATTAAGATTTTTTTTTGTCTTTTGTCTTTTTCTTTTTCTTTTAGGTTAAAAGATACACCTTATATATTAGGGATATATAGATTGTAGCCGTCAGTAGACGAGAACAGATAGAAGAGCAGATAGAAAGCGCAAGAGCAATTAAAATACACAAAGTAACGAATAAAGAGAAAAAGAAAAAGATAGATGCCGTGACGGCATTCTTGAGAGTTATCGTTTTATTTTTCTTTCGATCTTGTGAGAAGATCGTCAGTTGTATTCTTACTTTTCTCGAAAATTAGTGGATTCGCAGAGTACCTCTGCTCGAAGACGTAGCCCAGGTTTGGGTGAACTTCGATAATAAATTCTCTAATGTGTTCTTCTGATTATATTATTTTATTATTATATTCTGCTAGGCGTATTGTTTGCTTGGGTTATTTTTCAGGAATTGGGGCACGGTTTATATCAGAGCCAAAGTTCATGGACCATTTGTATCATTATCCTAAAAAAGAAAAGATGACTTGACAAGCTTCTCGGACAGCTCACTGAGGAAAGTGACGATGATGGTTAGATAATGATATTCCACATGGTTATTTCAAAAACTGAGACATAAGAAAATAACCAAATCTTTGGTCAAAATACAATTGGACTGTGGACTATGTCCTGAGTTTTAAGGGTGAGCAATTTCAGATTAATTTCAGGTTCCGAGTAGGTTCCACTTGAAATCTAAAATCTATCCGCTAGTACATGTTCATCATTTTTTGGAACCTAGAATTTACTCTGCATACCCTGAAATCTAGAACCTATCTTGTCACATGTTCCAAGTCCGGTTCCAAGGTACCTGAGAACCTGCCAATACAAATTTCTTTACATCAAAACAGAAGACATTCATATAGAGTCAAATTGAACTTGTGTGAGTGGCCAAGACACAACAGGTCTAATTGCAAATTCCCTCTGATAAAGCATACACAAACTGAATAGTAGATTCCTACATCACATGCTATTATCAATATAATTCAGTAGAGAAGCAATTCTATTAAGAAGAAGCTACCTTCAGAAACCTACTGGCTCTATCGTACAATTAGTTGTATAGATCACCTGCAATCAAGATATAAAATAGATTGTGTAACATACGGGATAAACTATCTGCAGCATTTTTTGGGGGAAGAATAGAAATTAGAAGTAGGAGCAAAAAACTAGGTTTTAAAAATACCAATTTCGATTTCGCGTCTGTTTCCGGTTTGTTTCCATAGGGACCCAAGAACCGGAGCCGGCGGTTTCTCAAAACATGGAACCGAAAATCGGACCCTCTATCACTAGAGCCAGGAACCGGACCGGAACCATAGATTCGGTTTTCTGATTTTCGGTTCTACCTTTGAACTATGCTCATCCTACTGAGTTCATAGACCCCATTTCTGCGTCACATTGGTTGCGACTCATTTCAAATAATCCAAAGTTAATGTTAGAAGATCGACATGAGTCGAACACGACGAGGGGATTTCTAGTTTAGAATGCTCGGGGCCCCAGCGGTTGATCGACCCATTTTTGTACACTCGCGGAATCATTCGATCTTATCGTTCGAACCATCATTCTCTCTATGGCTATTTCTACTTTTAGTTGTTTCTTCTCGTTATTTCGTGACATTAGGTAAGTCAAAATCGTTGTGTCAGTTATCTTATGACAATGTTGCGACTTTACGGCACGATGATCACCATGGTGGTTCTTTTCTATTCATCCCTCTAACTTTGATCATAGAAGCATCTTCTGTTGGATCTGACAAGATCCATTTTAATTATGTGGCCTATCAGCTATATTATTTAAGTAAATATATTTGATAATATTTTATGTCATTCGATTGAGCTTCTAGAACCTTATCTTTAAATCTTGATGGACTGTTGAAATTAGGCAGCTTTAGGATTGATCTCATCTCTCCCTCTATATATAAGATCTTTTTTTGTGAAGATCAGCTAAGTTTTTCCTTAAGCTTCCGCATTCTTACGCTTATGTTTTCTCCACAAAATTAGTAAGAGAAAAATACACATCCATCTCAATTAGTATATAAGAGTGGTGAAAATCTACACCCATAAACGACATATTCACCTCCATCGGATCAACAATGACTTCTTTTAATTTGGGTACACTTTATTTATCAATTTTATCTTATATTCGTATGATTGAAAGATCCTATCGATCTATTCAGCTTCCTCGTCCTCTTTGTCTTGCAATTTTGCCACTATACTTACGATTAGGATAGCAGACGACGCTATTCATCCTGCAATTTTCAGGCGACTTTGAAAGACAACTCCCTTTATGTATTTTTCCTTTCCTGTACTCCGCATGGAGTGAAGAAAATACAAAAAACCGGGTGCTCTCGCAAATTATTCGCTCCCGAAAGCTACTGAGAGTATGCCTGCATAAGCATCTAGGACAACAAATCATGGCGTGGAAGGTTGTCGCAGCTTCTAACAGTCGATCTTCATAGAGGATAGTAAGCAAGCCAGCGATCCAGCATTTCGTAGCATTCCTTAGGCTTGTACTCTGGAGCAACATGGCCGGCGCCCTGAACGTGGCAAAGACGGTATATATGACCGATAAGCACATGAATTGCATGAGTTTCTCGTGATGCAGTAGTACAAATCTCGAGCTACGTTCATTTTACTCACCTTTATGGTGGCATAATCTAGAGTAAAATCATCGTTGATGAACTCCTGTGTATACCTGCATGAAGCATTATGGAGGTTTTATCTACTGGAAAATTTCATTATTTCACATCGGATTTTGAAACAGACGAAGCACCAAAAATGCGAGAAAAGAAGATTCCAAGCTTGGTGATTATTCGACCTACCCTGCAATTTGGCCATCGACGAACCACGGCCTCCAAACGTTGTACAAAGTCAGATCGAGAGAATAGATCCAGTTTTGCGTACCAATGTGTGTTACAGACATGTCATGGTCACCACTGGAAAAAAAGAGAAGATCCATAAGGTATAAAAGACATTGGAAATGTTCCGGATTTTGTCGAGTGTGTACAGAAAATCACTGATTAGCATTATTTATCCTCGTTACAAGATGAAATTTCTAATCAAATATAATCCACAAGCTACTTCAATCACATCTAAAGCTGGCTTAATCCCGCTCGTCCGGGTGAAGATTGTCCATATTTACTCTAACTATGTGCTAGTTGTCGTAGGAAATTCCAAGTAATTTTCATGAAAGATATAGTTTCCCTATCTGAATAATGTAAAACATGCAACAGGAATGTAATTAAACAAATCGGAAGGCCATGAATGAATTTAGTCTTACCTATACAAAAGAGCTCTGAGGTTCGTAGTACTCAAATTTTTATGGTACCCTACAGTGCTTGTGACAGTCTTTGTGTAGGCTAAACTGCAATTGCACCGGTTCCAGACACCTTTGGTCCCCTGTTAAGCACCAAGAAAATCTTCACACAAAAGATCGATGCGTAAAAGAATTTCAATCAACATATTCACAGCATTTGGACACCTCTCGAACACCAAGAGCAGCTCGGACACTCTTGTCGTTAGCCCATACGGCAGAGAGAACATAATTATAATCCTACAAAACCATATCCAGGTGAATTATCTAACGTTAGGTTATTCAAGGTAGATGCATATAATGTGCGTGAGCGCGTGCGTGCATCATGGGCATATACAGATATGAGTAACTTACCCTACACCAATGTGCTGGCTTGGCTCCTGTAGCTAGGAAATTTTCGTAATTTTCTTCAAACACTATTCTTTTTCCTCTGATTGATTTAGCTGGTCTTGAGTATGCAACTTGGCAAATGGGTTCCAGAACATGCATAAGATTTATTTCTTCCACCATCTACAAAGAGAGTTGATTCTTAATGGCCAACGAACAGAAAGAGCCAGACAGTGTCTAATGGAACCAATTAGGAGCTATCCTGCTAACCACATCGATGGCGCCGATGTCCGTGTCGCAGTCCGCATTGCTTGTATTTACGTTGACAAAATCACCATTACAAGCTTCCATAGCTTCCTGTTTAATAGAAGGTATAGTAGGCTCAGCATAAACACGACCCAGTACCATATTCATTTTGTTCCACAATTGACACAAGCATGCAGATAAGATTCTAGCGTCCGGTGCTAGCTGTATACAAACACCGAGCATCTGAGTCGAACCAAAAAGTAGGGGCAGTACATTGTTTAATTGCACTGTCTGCCCATCTACTTCAATTAGGGAGATCCACCTTCATCTAAGAAACGAGAAACCACGTTGCCAAAAACAAAGAATATGAGAGGCGTACCTCGTACAGTTCACCTGATATGAGGGTAAGTCGGTGGGCAAACGGGACTCTTGAATTTTCGTCGACGAAGTCATCTGTTTTTGGATTTCCAAGCACATACCCCTGTTAAGATATCCACACATTGTTGTTTGTCAGTGCTTGCCCATTGAAAACTAGAGCCGAGTTAGTGGAATTAGAGAGTTACTTTAAGATTCATGTATGGCACAACACCGTCACCATTACCTGCAGTTGCACACCACAATTAAATTAGCCAAAGTCAAACGCTTATAACAGCTCAACTTGTTGAAGTTAAAGATATTCGACCATACTCAGCCAAAAGATCATATTTACCCTCATATATTTTTTTAACAACCATCGGAAGTGGTATGCCAGAGTAAGAATCCCCACCAATGTACAGTATAGTCTTCAAGAACTGAGGGTGTTTTATCAACCACTGCATAGCAGCACGAATAGCAAACATGCTTCAGTAATCATCGTTCAAATCTTGTTGTGATGTCTGTTGCAATTTCATTGTAGATTAATGCCCATCTTCCACGAATTCCAATTTCAATTTTGTTGAATCAAAAGAGTTTCTTTTTGGGCCTATGCCTATATTCACATACCTTTCTCAGAAACTGGTAGATCTCTTCAGAAGATCTATAGTCATCAATGTAATAATTCTCTGCAGTTGTTGAGTAAGAGAATCCCGTGCCAATTGGCGCATCTACATATATGATGTTGAGGCCCTAGACAACATTAAGTTCTTGCAAGTGAAATTATCACATATATCTCTCAGGAATTGGTGAAACATACAGTAATTTAGAACAAGACAAGAACAAGCACCTGTGTCCAAGTATAAGGGTTCAATTGTAGTGATGGCAAGCTCCCATTGTAACCAACATAAGTAAATTCCACTGGACCTGCATGCAAGGTTAAGTGTGAAATTCAATAAGGTCCAGTGTAAAATTCAACTATCATGCACAGGAATTGAGGACATGTTCCCAACTTTCTTGTTTGCCAATTGCAGTTTGGAAACCACTCACACAGAAGCTATTCCTCCATGCAGCGTACCCGACTAATTCTCTCCTTGTCCACTGATGGCATTCCCAATAATTTTGTTACTAGAGGACCTTAAGTATTGTCTCGGAGGCAAATTAATATCGTGAAACAAACGATCATATACATTCTTGATTCCCCCATTAGTCATTAAACATGCACATTCTTATCTATCTGAGGCCTCCTCAGTTCTTGCGCTTGTCAATTCACTGCGGACATCACCACACTTCCAAACCAGTTTCCCTAATATAAGAAACATCTGATATCTAACTGAAAGAACTAGCCCAAAATACCAGAATCCACTGAGTTATGCCTCCCTGGTTCAGAGAACTTTTATCAGTGCCCCTTATTTTGTTTTTTTTTTTTTTTGGTAAGAAAAGTTGTAGCAAGAAAATTAGTGCCCCTTATTTTGTTTATGCAGGGGGAAGAACAACATCACCAGGGAGACACTATATCAGTGTTGTCACCCTTTCATTTACGCAGGAGTACCCACTACATCGCCACAATTTCTTTTTTAATAATGGCTCTCCGGGTCCAGGACCCTTCTAATTTTACATAACTCTTGGTACAAGAACTGATGCTACGTTACCAAATTTGCTAGTTCACGGTAAAACTCCAAACATCCAATTTTTAGGTAAACGTCATGGATCAAAAGTAAGAAAAGCATGAAAAGAGAAAACTAGACTCAATGACTAGAACGGGCAAAGTAAGCAGTGAAAGAAGTGGTACCACTTTCATAGAAGAAAGCAGAGAGAACAGAGCAACCAGGGCCTCCAGTGAGCCAAAGCATGAGTGGGTCGAGCGTAGGGGACCTCTGTGACTCCACAAAGTAGTAAAATAGCTGTGATTCCTCTAGGTCCCCCACGCCGATGTACCTAATCACATTGAACACAAGCAAATAATAAACAAACCCATCATTTTGAAACACTTTGCGGATGCTATCAATCCAAAAAGTTACACCCGACAAACAAAGAGGAGACATGATCCTCGTTGGACATTGCCCCCAAGTGCTTGGTACAAGAAAACATATTTATTCCCTTGGTACCAAAGAATGAGAAAAAAAGAACGGAAAAAGTCCAAATTTTTCTCGGCATCACGAACGAGAAGCGAGACTTACCCAGTTTCAAGATAAAAGGGCAGTTCACCATCGTAGCCAGGAAGCGTGGTGACGACCTTCTGTGACCCGGCGAGGCGAGAGCAAGACAGCAGGAGAAGCAGGAAGCACGAGCAAATGAATGAACTATGCAACTTCGCGCGCCCTGGGCCCATGCTGGTCCGACTCCGAGCTCGTGTAGAAAACGGAAGGGAGAGCGAGGACACAACAAGGATGGGCACGAAAATCTAGTGGTTTTTTCTGTTATAGACATGGGGAAAGGAAGATGCGAGCTTCGAACGAGGTGAGTGAAGTGGGTTTGGCTTTCTGGTGTCCTCAGACATTTGGTGAGAAAGTTAGCTGCGGGATTTCCAAAATAAAAATGTCTATTTTTCAGGGTAAAAGGAAACACGTCCAGAATCGAATTGAGAGTGCCACTAAACAGTCTTGTCCTTTTCATAAAAATTCATGGTACAGACAAGGACGACGACGATCGAGGCTTCTTGCCTTTTTCTCCCGAAAGGGATCTCCTGCCCAGCAAGAAAGAAAAGGATGCCCTTCTCCTGTTTCTGCTTCGGAAAGCACAGCTACCGGAAAATCAAAAGTTCCGTTTGGTTCAAATTCCATGGAGAGGGAACCATGATTCCTTCACCTTAAATTTTAGCACCCCCCGGAACTAGTAGTATGAACTTATTGGTACAAAACATGTTAGTACAGCCTCAATCACCACAGTGAATAAGCTGTATATTGCAGTATTGGTGCCATTATTATATTTTACCAAACGGATTTTACAGTTAGAACTAATACATGGAATTTGAGTGGTAATTAGGAATGTTATATTAGCTTACTTAGCTTAATGGAGAGTGAGTTAGTTTCTATTCTATAATAATGGATGCTGTTGCTCGTTTCTTTAGATACTATACTAATGGATAATGATGATGTTATCAACTCTTAACTAAGAGCTTGGCGTATGTTTGGTGGATTAACATATGGTTCAGTTGCAAAATGGTATCACCGTGAGATATAGTAAACCTAAAATTAAACTATGTCGCTAATCCTATGTTGAAATTTTTGAACTACAGTCAGAAGAGCACATACAATCCTCGTTCCATTTTAACTCCCAAGTTCATCGAACAAAATGATTAATATTCTCATTCTATTCCGTTCTTCTATCCTTCCGCTCCATTACATCGTACTAAACACAATACAATTCAACTGCCAATTGCCACAATACACACCCCCCCCCCCCCAAAAAAAAAAAAAAAATCGAATTAATTGCACTACATATCATCAATTAGGGTTTGTAAAATTTTCAGTTCAGAAATGGATTTTCAGTAAGACACGGCTACTGTCACATTGTGCTCCACTGTTGAAGACGCCGGAGAATGACTCTTCCAATCACGTTTTGAAGTCTTTTGACCAGAAGTGAGAAAAGTTGCTTCTAGCTCTATCTAAGAAAAGTTGCTTGCAGCGCTATCTAGCTTCTATTTTTCCACGTCCTCCAACCGTTAGTGTTTCAGTACTTAGGTATAAGCAAAGCCATCGGATCATCTGTCTGTCTGAAGAGCCATAGCCACCCATCCCCAACTAACTTTCCAACAAAGGAAATTATACCTGCTATTCAGCTCATAAACGATGTGAATATTTTGAGAATGATTCATCGACCAACACGCGATATCGAAGATTCCGATAATGTTATCTGCGGTTGAGCATGAGACAAGTGACGAGCAATGTCATAGTTTAAGGTTCTTCCGCAATTCTTGGGTCCGAGTGTTTAGATCAGAGGCGAATCGCTTATGAAAGAGAGAGATAGAGAGAGGCAACTTCTCTTGATTATTCATACTTGACAGTTCTCAGGTTCATCCATCATGGACTTCTGTGGGATTTTATACTTTTGCACACTAAGTGCAACACATATAAAAGGAAAAAAAGAAGAAAGAAGATCGACATTGGATGAATGCTCAATTCATAAGTATCCAAATATTTCAGAAATGAAAAGCCTAAGAACCATTCTAACATCTGGTTTGCTCATTCATCTCTCTATCAAGCGACATGGAAATTATTCTTGGATGCATACATAGCTCAGACTCGTGATATGCGCTTTCAAGCACACTCTTTCGATTTAATCAATATGCCTACTTTTCTCAATGCTACTGCTTCTTGTAATGCAGCCGCGGAATCTGGAAATGTGAAGCGATACATTTCTAGCAAGAATAAATGCATCGACTCCCAATGAGGCACTCCTAGTTGTTCATCGTGTAACCGTTGGACGTCTAGAATGGATAGTAAGCAAACCATCTATCTATCAAAGCGTAGCATTCCTCTTGCTTGTACTCTGCAGCAATATGTCCCCCACCCTGTGTAGAAGTCAAAACAATGCCATGTCATTTCTCGCCACAATGCATATCCAGAGAAAAATAGGTGATGATAAGGTTCAAGATTCTCTTGCCTTTATGGTCGCAAAGTTGAGAGTGTAGTCGTTATTATCATATTCTTCCGTGTAACTGAACCATACAAACATGAAGTGTGATTACTGATGCAAAAACATAAAATAAAACTGAGATGCAAAGTGAGAAAAATAAAAGAAGCGGCGACTACATGGGCGATGGGATTGGAAAGACTGAAACAGAACGTGAATCCTACCCCGCGACTTGTGCATTTAGGTACCATGCTCGCCATGAATCCAGCAGAGTCATATCGAGAGATTGGATCCATTGCCGTGTTGCGAGGTGGGGAATAGACATGTCATGGTCGCCGCTGTTGGGGAAAGAAACATCATTCTCAAAGATGCTTATGGAAATTGAAGTATCAAGCTCTTGATAAATGAACTCTTTTGACGTGACAATAGCCTTGAAGTTGCCTTTAGTAGTAAGCTTTACAGGACTGAGTTCATATTCAATCTCTGGACATTTAATCAGAGTTCCTAAGCATACATAATATAAGTTTCAAACATTAGTCTGATTAAGGACTAACCTCCAAAAGGCAAAGTCGGGATTTACCTGTATATCAATGCTCTTAACTCTGATGTCTCGGAGAAGTTCTTGTGATAGCTAATAACACTATCGAATTCCTGGTCGTAAGACATACTGCTGTTGCACATCTTCCAAAGTTCTATTGTTCCCTATTTTCGATTTGCCGAAACACTCAGTTTCACGTAAAAAAATAAAAGGAGTACTTTTCATTTCCAGTGACAAATTTACGTACCAGTCGAATATGAAGGGCATCCTGCACGGATTTATCGTTTGCCCAAATGCCACTTAGCACATGACGATAATTCTGAGGAAACCAAAATGAATTAGATCTTTGAATTGAACTCATTGTGTGCGCGCACGTGCGCGCGTGAGAGAGAGAGAGAGAGAGATTATTACCCTACACCAGTATGCAGTGTCTTTAGTATGTAAACGGAGAAGCTCTTGGGACTGTTCTCTTAAAGATCTCCTGTCCCAATTCATTTCATTTGGTTCTGGCGATGTCATCGAACATGCTGGTTCTAAAACTTGTTCCAAATTTATTTGGCGGATCAACTGCATAAGAGAGAAGTTTATGCCACAATTAAACTAGAAAACTAGGGAGGTTTTCTCAAGCAAATTGGAGCAGCTGTCTCACTTACATCTTCAACGGTCTGCATAGCTGCCTCGCATTTTTCATTGTCTGTTTGCACAGTCACAAAATCCCCATTGCAAGTCTTATTGGCCGTCTTGTAGTACAAAAGGCATACAGATCCGAGATTTCAGTAATTAATAAACTTCAAATCAACGGAATTAATTGTTTATGCATGCTTATGAGTTGATGCAGTCTCAGACTCCTAAGGAGTGCATCCTCCGTTTGGAGCAACAATGTTGACAATGCTGGAAAGAGGATAGGTTCTAGAGGAGACAATGTGATGGATTTACTACAGTTTACCCTTACTTCAACAGCCAAACATTTCCAGAAAATAAAGCAGATAGCCAGCTGGTAGGTCTCATTGAAAAGTTCTTGGCCACAAGTTATGTGACTGTCGTAACTTTTCAGCTGGAAAATGCACAGATAGTAATCCATCAACTCACCAGAAAGAGCTCATCGGGAATAAGGGCCAGCCTGTTTGCTAATGAAACCCTTGAGTTGTCATCAATATAAGTATCCGTCTTAGGATTCCCAAGCACATAACCCTGGAAAAAAAGATAAAGAAAATTTCAAGACATAAACCCAGTTGTTAACCAATAGACCAGAAATGAAACAGCAGATGATTATGAAGGCAACTAAAGCGGAAGTGAATTTCTCCAGCTTTGGCAAAGAGTTACTTAATAGGTAAATTATTAACAGCAAATCTGATCACGGTACCTTGAGGTTCATTCGTGGGTATACCATATCTTGATTACCTGAAAATTTTGAAAATGAAGAATAGAAGAAGCTCTTAGACACCTTAGAGCATGAAGACTTCACAATCAATACATAGTACATTTGAAAGAGCAAAGAGACTTTGAGTTGACAATGATATGTCGAGCAATAGAACATACTATCCATGATTGCTTTGACGATCAACGGAACAGTTACGCCAGAGTAAGAATCTCCACCGACATACAGTTGGTTTGATTTGAACGCAGGATGACTCAACATCCACTGCACTCATTCCAAAAGAAGGGGAAAATATTAATGGTATTCCTTCCACCCAGTAGAGACTAGAGAGCTTCTTTCTAAGTTATACCATTTCTATACTATACATAAGCAAGATAAACCCACATGCATGTCATCATTAGAGCTGCTGGCTTAGACAGATCACTCGTAACAGTCCCTTCTACATATCAGGATTAGATACATTGACTATCACTCTTGTTTGGCTCGTGGCACATAAGATTCGTGAAGAAATTTTGTTCTTCATCAAAAGATAAATAAAAAGAATGACAAACAATAGTAGACTGACAGATGCTAACCTTTCTTATGAACTCATAAGTTAAGGCTGCGGATTTTACGTCACCAGTGTCATAACCTTCCTGGCTTGTTGAGTAAGAGAATCCAGTGCCTACTGGTTGATCTAGATAGATTATATTGAGGGCCTGAGGAGAAAAGAATAACGTGTGTCACCACATTGTTGGAGAATAATACTAGAGAACATTGCTAAGGAAGAGGATGGTGGAAGGGGACCTTTGTCCATGTATAGGGATTCAATGCAAGGGATGGCAAGCTCCCATTGTATCCTGCATACACAAAACTTAATGGACCTGCGCATATCATGAGAAAATGAGATGATGGTCTGAATAATTCGTTCGACAATGCCTCAGCAGCAACAGAGTAATTTCAGGTCTAACATTTGGACTTGCTTGTCACAAGACACAACGCCAACACTGTGATTACAACCAAGAAGGCGGCAAAATTTGAGCTTTCACAGGTCAGAGCTTCTTCGACCCGCAAATTTTGGAACATCAATCATTTTCCTTGTTATGATTACTGTCATGAGATGTACAGCGCTCTACTCTTTATCAAAGGAGAAACACTAAAAAATTGTTAAATCTAATGAGCAAGTCATTGAAGGTGCATGTATTGTATATGCAGATCTCTCTCTCTCTCTCTCTTCCTTTTTTTTTTGGATCATCTTTGTATGCTCAATAAATCACATATTCAACTTTATAATTTCAGGCTGCGTTTGATAATGTTTCTGCTCCTAGGAACATATTTGGAATAGAAATATTTTTTTGTGATTCTGTTCCCGATTACGATTTCTGGGAATAGAAATATTTGGTAAATTAAAAAAAACACTTTTTTTGCCAAAAGGAAGCGACTACCGGCCACCGACAGTGACCGGCGATCGACGGCAGTGACCGGCGGCAGCCGACGACAGACAACGGCTGGCGTTCGGCGGCTGACCAGCAACCGGCAACGGCAGTGGATTACACGAGAGGTTGCCCTTGAGTTGTTTCTAAAAGATGTTTCGAAATTCAGAAACAATTGTTTTTTTTTTTTGGCTTCGAAAGTGTTACTTTTTACAAAATTATTTTTCGGAACAATTTTAGAATATTTTTTAATCATATGTGTTTTTTTTTTCCGAATACGTTCGAATAACACTTTTGGAACAGTGGCAACTGGCATTAAGCTTGAATGTACTTTGTTAGCTTCTTCTTTTTCACTCGTTGACAACTGGCATTAAGCTTAAACAGATTCAACAACAAACATTTTAGTTGGGAGCTAGGAGACAGAGCTTGGCTCACCTACATTCATTAAGCCGCACACATTGTCGTCTGGTGTGGTACTAAGCCTAAGATGGTATACTTTATCAACCTAAGCGTACGGACTCACCAAACCGCCTTTGTCTTTCAAAAAAGAGAGAAGAAATTTTTTGTAGAAGTTCCGGAGCAACGCCGTAACGACAGCGGCGCACCTTCCATCATCTCATAGCTCCTCCTAACCCCGCCGCGACAAGGAGTGGACATCGAATGATGTGCAATGCAGTTGCATTTAACAGGTCAATGAACAAACAAATGCAGAAAAGAGCAAGAAAATACCGACCGCTCTCGTAGAAGAAAGCCAGGAGGGTGGAACAGCCAGGACCGCCAGTGAGCCAGAGCAAGACAGGGTCCATCGACGGCGATCTCTGAGACTCCACGAAGTAGTAGAACAGTTGAACGTCCTCTGTCTCTCCCACTCCAATGTACCTGCCATTCCCATTTCGCATTCACCACTTGTTTGCTCAGGAAAAAATAATATATCTTTTCTCGATTGCAACACAATGAGAAGGGCAAAAAAAACACAAAACAAAACAACATAACAAGAAAGCCCAACACTTGACAGATACCCTGTTTCGAGCGTGAAGGGAAGCTCGCCATCGTAGCCGGGGAGGTTCTTGATGACGTTGCTAGACGACGCACTGGCCGTGAAAAAAACCAGAATGAGCAGACCAAGTGTCAAACACCGGGCCTGCACGCAGAGAACATCCTCCTTATTCTTCCCCATGCTCACCGACCCTTGCAAAAGACGCGCTCCGCTTGGACAAAATGAAATGCTGCCTGGGGGTGGGTCGTCTCGGAGTTTTGAATCGTCCCAGCGCTGAACAATCGTATTTTATAGGAAAAGCTAGTCTCTCTCTGTCTCAATTCTTTGTCATTTATTATGTTCTTTCTTTTTCATGGACCCCTCACGTGTTTAATCAGCTACACGCTCTCCATGTGTTCATTAGTCGATGCTTATTCCATCATTCCATGTAAGAAGTGGTGTGTGTAATAAAATATTTCGATTAGCTGCATCTCCTTGGCATTCAATTAGAAGGAGACGAACTAATTAGGGATAGCGCACATGCAGATTTTGAGTGCAGGCTTTATACTTTCCCATCAGGCCAAAACCTTAAATTAATCTCATCATCTCATGTCCATTGTCATGGGTTTTGACCCTTAATTTCGTTTAATGCAATCTAGTCTTTTCCGGCCACCAAACAAACAAACTTGAACAACTTTTGCTCGGCTTTCGACATTCTTGGTAAGAAACTAACACAGTTCCGACTTTTTCCAAACATAAGGTGCTTCTTTTAAAGTAATTATTTACTACGGAATGCATGTAATGAAGCCGCCAACGTGTTGCTATTGAAGCCCTGGTGCCGCTTATGAAAACGAAGAACTATATCAAAGATCAGTCTAGTGGACAACTAACTTTCCCTTGTACTCTCCAATTGAAAGGTGGTTCGTGAATTCATACACGAATCAACTGATTGATCTCCTTCTCGATTGAGTACATTTGGCCCAAATGCTTTGCCCCAGCTATCATAGATTGATCAATTCAGATTACGAACGTGGCCTGACAACATTTATTCGAGAGAGAGAGAGAGAGAGAGAGAGAGAGAGAGAGAGAAATTCCTTGTACAAGTAGATCAGTCTAGTGGACAACTAACTTTCCCTTGTACTGTCCAATTGAAAGGTGGTTCGTGAGTTCATACACGAATCAACTGATTGAGTACATTTGGCGCACGCGTAACACATTGCCCGATTTTCAATGGAATGTTTCTGTACTTGCAAATATATCTGAAGTTCAAAGTTCGGTGATAATTCGGAGACTCGACAGTAAAGCATCCGTATAGCTACCCAAAAAAAGGAGGGAAAAAAAAAAGAAGAAGAATAAAAAGATGGGATCTAACTGTCAAGGAATCCGGATAGTATGCTCTTGATATCCGAATCATCCGTTTTTGAACAGGCGGCCCGGATCTACTTTTTTAGAGGGTAACTTTTTGGATTTTTTTGTTTTTTCAGTAATATTGGACCTTCCATTCATAACACGAACGATCCGGATTCCAAGAGTATGGCATGCTTTTCTGAGAAAAGGGCAAACGATCCCTTCACACTAACTTTCCCTTGTACTGTCCAATTGAAAGGTGGCTCGTGAGTTCATACACGAATCAACTGATTGATCTCCTCCTCGACTGAATACATTGGGTGCATGCGTAACACATTGCCCGATTTTCAATGGAATGTTTCTGTATTTGCAAATATATCTGAAGTTCAAAGTCCGGTTATAATTTGGAGACTCAACAGTAAAGCATCCGTATAGCTACCAAAAAAAAGAGGGGAAAAAAAAAAGAAGAAGAGGAAAAAGGGGGAAGAAGATGGGATCTAACTGTCAAGGAATCCGGATAGTCTTCTCTTGAGATCCGAATCATCCGTTTTTGAACGAGCGGCCCAGATTTACTTTTTTAGAGAGTAACTTTTTGAATTTTTTTGTTTTTTTGTCAAGTGGAGAATAGTCAGCCGTACCATTTTAGCCTTTGCCACCCCCTAGTGCCCAAGGGAAATGGATCCCCTGCCTTAAAGATAGGGGATTCTAGTAACGAGGGCCGTGTAGGGGGGGAAGATTCAATGGCTATGGGGAAATGGATCCCTCGCCAGGGGATCCGGACCCATGCCGAAGAGGCAAAGAATTCGTTAATACATATGACTTGCTCTTCTTTGCTAAAACAGGAAAACAAAAAAAAAGTAAAGAAAAAGGAAAACAAATCTTTGTAAGTTTTTTTTATCCAAACGCAAACTTCGAGAGAATGGCAAGCAAGTTCTTGGAAGACAAATAAAATTTGGGCATCTCTCCTCACAACCGTGCGGTTACTTTGATTATGTAACTAGTCGTAGAGTCATTATGGTATGGTATGGTTATGTAACTAGTCATAGAGTCATTGCGGTTTTCTACAATTCCAAGAGTCATTCACATTCACTTAGTGGTGTCCCTCTATAAATAGAGTAGCAATCTCAACCGTATCTGTAGGAGGCAGACCTTGAACCTCAACGAATATATGAGCTTCTTATGAAGAGAATGAATTTTTATGTTCGATTCTTTATCCAATTCCTTTGGTGGTGAGCCAAAATTTCATTATCCTGGTTGGTGGTGCATGTATGGCGGTCCTAAACATGGCCATTCAGAACCGCCGGCCCAAAACTCGCCCGTTGATCGGATTTATAGTTTCAAACCGGAAAAAAAAAAGTAAAAAAGGGCGAGGCGCTGCCAGGCGGGGCCCACCTGCCTGGCAAGGGGAAAGAGCAACGGCTCTTTCTCAAGGCCCAACAACCATTTGGCCATTGCAAATTTCTTTAAAAAAAAATCTATAAAAATCTCTCAATTCCTCTTTATATTTCTCACAATTTCTCTCAATTCTCTCCAATACTCTCAAGTCTCAATCTCTCAAATTCTGTTAAATTCTCGCAATCTGTTATTCTCTCTCAATTTCATCTTAATTCTTTGAATTAATTTTCCGATCAATTCTCTCAAACAATGGTAAGTGGAAGCAAAAATACTGAAAAGAGCCCAATGGGAGAATCTGATTATCCTGCTCGTGAATGTGATCATCGTGAAAATGTATATTGGGAATACGACAATGTTTCCCATCCCAACGTCGAGCACGTCCCAACGCAAGAAAGTCTTTATCCTCTTACTAGTGTCGAAGAAACGTCGATAGCAAAGGAGCCGAGGTGGAAGAGCCAAGAATTCGACTAATGGCTACACTTCAGCAAAGTATAGAATGAAAATGAAGGCAAGTTTGATATAAGCTGTAAATATTGTCCGCAAACATACAAACTTAGTAAATGAGATAGTTACGGAACATTTCGTCGGCATCTGACGAAAAAACATCCAAGGCAAGCGGGGATCGACACTAGCTAATAACAATTTTCCGGGTTCGCTAATCCTAAACCTCATCCTTTATTGCGTTTAACTAATGCACTTTATAAATAAACATTAGCTGAATATGTTGCCCTTGAGCATGCTCCGTTCAATACGGGTGAAAATTTTAATTTTAGATATTTGGTAAACATTGCACTGGCTCCGTAAGTACCATCTATTCCGAAAACTACTCTTAGACACGAACTTAAAAAAACTTATAAAAAATGAAAAAATGAATTGTAAGTTTTTTTTTGAAGAATTCAATGGACGTGTATATATAGGTACTGATATTTGGAGCGATGCTTGGAATATTAATTCTTATATGGATGTCACATGCCATTGATAGGTGATGATTTGGTTATTCAAAAAAAACTTCTTACATTTCGAGTTTTTTCTGAAAGTCATACGACCCATAATATTTATAGACTAATTAGGAAAGTTTTAAAAGAATATGATTTGATTAATAAAATATTTTCAATTAATTTTGATAATGCCGCCGCAAATACTGCTTCTATTTTCGAGTTAGAAAAAATTTGTAAACCTACTTTTGGCGGACAATTTTTTCACATTAGATGTGATTGCCATGTTTTGAATTTATGTGTACAAAATGGTTTATGATCTCTTGTGACTTATCTCCATCCAATCAACATTGCAATCAGATTTTTATGGAGGCGTCCTCATCTTATGAAAGAGTGGGAAAAATTTTGTAAACAAAATAGGAGAAAGGCAAAAGGATTTCTTAAAGATATTCCGGCTTGTTGGAATTCTACCTACGAGATGCTTCTATAAACTTTAAATTATAAAGATTTATTATGTTCATTTATTTCGAATACCGTTCCCGATATTGCTTTGCTCCCACAACATTGGGACGTTTGCAAATTTTTTTTAGAATTTTTGAAAGTTTTTAATGATGCTACTAATACTTTATTAGGTATTTATTATCTCACTACGCATTTTTTTAATAAAGTGCGTTAATATTGCTAGTGTTTTTAATGAATATGAAAATGATATTGAATTAGTTTCGAGTATTTTAGTAATGCGAGAAAAATGGTTGTATTATTATTTGAACATTCCTCTTGTCTATTTAGTTGGTATTGTTTTCGATACACCTACTAAATTAGATGGTTCATTAGATTATATGAATATTTATTATTATGATTGTTTATATTTGAATGAAGTAATAAATATTTCAATTATACAAGCAGAGTTTAAACAAGCTATAGTAGCATTATATAATGAATTTTCTAGTAGATATGATTTAAGTGACAGTGGATGTGAATCTGTCCAACATAGTATCTCACAAAGCGATGCATGTATTTCACTTAGTAGATGGTATAAATGCTCATGAGTAGGCAAAAAAATAATAATATAAAAGTACATCAACATGTATTATTTATGAATTATAAAATTATTTAAAAATTACTTTTGACTTTAATAATTCTGAACACATCGCAAATTTCAAGATTCTTGAGTGTGGGAAGAACAAATTAACTCAATTTTCAATTCTCTCCCTCATTGCGAAACAAATATTAGCGACCACTTCTTCAACAGTGGCAGTTGAACAAGCATTTAGCGCTGGAGTATTAATTTTGGACCTCCTCCATTCAAGATTAAGTCCGGAAAGTATGGAGATTCAAGCTTGTCTCGATGATTGGACAAAGGCCAAATTTCGACAACAAGAGCTGGATCGAGAATACGAATTCTTCGGTGATGACTGTGGAGATACTACCGCCACCACAACAACGAGTAGCGACGATTGACGATGAGGTGGGGTTATTGAATGTAATTGAACTGCATGGGCTTTGATTCTTCTATCCCCAAGAAGATATGTATGCGCTTAATGACAATTCATTAGGTTCAACCACATTCCTTCTCTCTCTCTTTTTTTTCCAAATTTTATTACAATGTACAATTTGATTAATGATTATAATTTATAATTTATTTATTTATTTTATTATTTAAAAATAAAAAATAAAAATTCAAAACCGGAACTGGAACTGGAACCGGTCCCTTAAGGGCTGGTTCCCGCTTTTGGTGGAACCAGAACCGGCGGTTCTGTGGAACCAGCCACGTCTAGGCGGTCCAGCTCAATCCTCGATCGAGGATGGACCGTGACGACACAATCAACTAGCCATGTAATAATTCACTCAACAAACCAATGCATGGTCTGGTGTGTGGGATCACCCAACATCGATCCCACTCGACCGAGCATGAGCGAAGAAGGTCGAGCAGGCGGATCAGCGGGATCACCAGTGCATCAATCGCTGCATGAGGCAGCGGGTGGCCATAATCAATCCATGCGCGATACACGGATCGTGCAGCCTGACTTAGTGCACGCTGCAAGACTCATGCAGCATGATGTCGTGCATCATGCAATGAACGACTCGGGCGGCCGAGCAAACGATTGACCGAGCAAGTGGGTAGGTGAAGCGACGCACACAAGTACGTGCGGGAGTGCACTGGGCTTATGCTCAAGATCTTGGATATGATCGCTAGCACTATTCGCATTCATGGACGGGCTCAAATCGTGGGCAAAGATGGAGCTGGAATGCCGCGGAGTGTAATAGCTTTTCAAAGCTCTTACAGTGGTCGGATCCCTCATCGATGTCCATCAGACAATCATGATTAATCCATGTAGCCCGACTTGATGCACGGTGCCAGACTTATGCAACATGATATCGTGAATCATCCAACGAATGAACCGAGCGGCCGAGCGAACGACCGAACGAGCAAGTAGGCAGACAAAGAGACGCGTGACCCCTCGACTTCCCAACCTTCGAGAATGCCCAGGGGACTATCGTGCGGCCATAGGGGAGTCCTAAAGCCTTACCACAGGCAACACACAAAAGATAAACCATGGGGAACTCAACCAAGCCAAGATAAAGGGAAAGGACGAATAGAAAAAAGACGAAACATAGGACTTGAAGGGCCACACGACTCTGCCCTCTCTTGTATTATAAATGTGGGGTGAACCCCACATTGTACATCCCTTTGATCAACTTGCGTTCACTCAAACATCAACAGATACTCCCCTTCTCCACTGTTCGTGAGTTGTGAGTGTGCGCGCGATCTCGGGCCAAGGCTTGACTCGTGCGCAACATCATCCAAACCGTCGCGAGTCGCCGGTCGCACGTCCGTGGTTCAAACACATGTCTTTATGCTTAGGTGGTGAACGCGAGTTCTTTATCATTGGGTGGCGGTGTGAATTTCAGGACTTGCTGATAAGCTCCATATATCCCAACTTTATTTTTCCCTCGTACCCATTTACTTACAACTTTTCCATCAACTACTTTGGAAAAACCTATACATACACTTATCGGAAAAAAAAAACACAAATTTCCTTATCTCTCAATCCAATCATTCATCACATATATATATATACCTATATTATTTTAACCTTATTATTGTGAAATTTTGGGAGGCTACTTTCAATTATTTCAAAAGCTTAAGCTATTAAATATCAATTATAATCAATCAGGATCAATTAATGAAGATAATACACAATCCTAAGAGATAACAGATTTAAGGGAAATATATCTCTAACTATTAGATGACTCATTCCATACTGGGAAGAATTGCAGGAAATCGTTCGATAACACGGCATGATTTAATTCATAAATACTCAACAATTTTCACTTTTGAATTAGAAGATAATTTTCATTTGTTACTTGATTGATTGTTCTTAGGTCAATCTCAAATGAGGAAGCACGATTCATGTGCGTATTGTGACCTGACTTTGGTTTATAAAAAAAATTGCGCTCATTAAAATCAACGGGAAGGAAGCTAGCAATTGGCTCGACACTAACTCTTATGAAACTAGCTGCTCGACTAAATGCCTGAATCGTATGGTGGATTCTTCCACATTACAAATGAATAGGATGTTAATCTGTATATATTCGCAAAAAATTGGACGATTCAACCGATTTACATGTCGCACCAATTATGTTGAGGCAAATAGCGACATGGCCAGTCCATACACAATCTAAAAGAAAAGAATCGAGCATACTGAAAGTCCTTACTCAAATCCATCTATCGAGGGGATTATATCGTGTGTTTTAACACAAGAAATGGACATGTGCATAGAGATATTAAGTAAAATGGAAAACAATGAGTGCATATATAGACACAATGAACGGAATGGAAGTTAAATGCGAAAAAAGAGAGATCGAGGCATGATTTACCTTTAAACTAGGACCACTATAGCAGTACCTTTAAACATGTCTGAAATCCAATAGATGATTTCATCGGACTGCCCGTACTCGATCTGAAAGGTGTACGTAGTCGCCTCGCCTGTAGCTAGCTACTGGTCAACACAGCAACTCGTGAGCTTTTCGCTTTTGAATCATCAGTGGGAAGTAATCAGGAATGAGAGTCGACACGTGCCTTCTGGTCAAACAATCCCGTTCCCAATATGTAGCCAAAACGAGGGTTGAATAATACAATTGATGTCGTAGACCACGGATTTCAAGGTGATTCGATCCGTGTTTTAGTCATTCGGGAAATGGAAATCGAAGCCTGTTATTCATTACGTGTTTCGATTTGTAAAATGATTGGAGAAATGTCGTACTTTTCTGCATGGGAAACTATATAAAGAAAAATCTTTAATTTTTTTTTTATATTTTTGCCAATTTAATCCTTAAATTTTTAAATTCGTCAATTTAATCGTAAGTATTTTACATTTATGTCATCTCATTCCGACCAAAATTGATTGGAAATAACTAACGTGACGCAACCACTTTTTAATGTTATTTTGATATTCTTTTGACTTCTTTTATTATTTTTTTTCTTTCTATTTTCTAGTCTCTTGTTTTTGGCAACTGCCAACGAGGGTCACCAGGACCTCACTAGCTGCTAGGTGAGGGTCTCTTGGCCCTCACCGGCAGCTGGAGAGGCCATGTGACCCTTTCCTGCAACCACGTTGGCCTCGTCCAAATCTAGGGAAGGCCTTGTGAGGGCCGCGACATTGTCCTCGCTCAGTGAGGGCCAAGTGATCCTTGTCGGCCGATGAAAAACATAAGACTAGGAAACACAAAAAGAAAGAAAATATTAATGGAAAAATAAAAATAAAAACTTAAAGTATTATTAAAATTGATGACGTCAGCGTCGTTCATACCACATTAGAATTTTCGATCAATTTTGGATGGAATGACTGAGTTGACAAATATAAAAGATTTAAGATTGAATTGACAAAATTAAAAATTTTAAGATTTAATTAACAAAAGTGCAAAAAATTTAAGACTTTTTTGGAACTTTTCCCGTTCCTGCATACCACGCTAGTCTTCATTCACATAGAGCATGCATTCAATGTAATCTAATTGAGTAACTAAGCAAATTAGCGCCCACTTCCCGCTTAATAGAGCTTTTATTGTTTGGTTGGGCGTTTTCAAGTGAGTGTCTTATCTTCTATGAATTGAAAACCTAAGTTTTGGATATATATATATATATATATATATATATATATATATATAGAGAGAGAGAGAGAGAGAGAGAGAGAAGAAATGGATATGTTATGAACGGGTCAACACATCACATGACATGATGCACATAAAAAAGGAAAGTGTTGTTTAGGGTATATTTGCACCATAAATCTGGATCGGGCATTTATAACACTTTTGGTGATTAGAAATGGTTTGCTTGGGAAAAGTGACCGAAAAATTCTCAAATCTATTGTATTAGTGCCAACTCAGTGCTAAACCTTTTTTTTAACGTCAATTTAGTCCTAAACCTTATACATTGATACCAATTTAGTCTTAAATCTTTTATTGGTGCTAATTCAATCCTAAACTTATTACATTAGTGTCAATTTAGTCCTAAAAATTGTGTCTTTAAGTCAATTGAGTCAATTTGATCAATTTTGATAGAAAATTATTGGCGCGAATATCAATTGTCCTACGTGGCACGGCTTGAGCTAACGTTGATATTTTTTAATATTTTTTTGGTAATTTAAATAATTTATAATAATAATTTTTAAAAAATAAAAATAAAAAAATGCTTAAAAATTACTTAAAATTATAGAATAATATTAAAAAAAATATCCAAATCAGTATTTATCGTGCCACGTAGGACAACCGTTGTCCACGTTAGCCATTTTCAGTCAAAATTAATTGGATTAACTCAATTAGCATAATTAAAAAAGATTTAAGGCTGAATTGACAGCAATGTAAAAAGTTTAGGACCGAATTAGCACCAATAAAAAGCTTTTAATTGGCACCAAAAAAATATTTAAGAATAAATTGGCACTAGAGCAATAGGTTTATGACTTTTTTTTACACTTCTTTCGGGTTTGCTTTTTGGAATGAATAGTGAGAGGTTAAACGTAGGAATTTGGGAACCTGATTCATGAAATGGACTTGAATTGGTTCATGATTGAAGGACGAGCTGATTGTTTTATGATCATTGTCCATCTTGGTGACGATGATCGTAAACGCGCGCGCACACACAGAAGGGGAATCTTGATAAGCCTTGTCACATGGTGTTGAGCATGTCCTCGGTCAATCAGCGGAACCGCTAATGTCTACCTTGATATGATTGGTCGAACGATAAATCTGATATGTCTAAAGTTCTGTTGAGATCACATAACTCATCTTTGATATTTTACAAGTAGAAAGAATTTGGATAAACGCAGTTCTGGTTCTATCTATAAATGTGCATGGTAAATGCTCGAATTGCTTACAAGAAATTCACGTTATTTATGAACAATGGTTTGCTCAATGTTTGAAATAGCATTCGTTTATACAAATGTTCTTTTTTTGTGGACTTTAGAACACCAATTCTGCAATCAACTTGCTGTCTAGTCAAATATGTAGACGGTATCATGTATGTGTCGGTAACAAGCGTCCTTCAGGTAGGAGGACGGCCATGTCATTTCGCTTATACTTGTAAAGTTGGGGTGTGAGATTTTGTATCCCAAATGAGAAGCATTTGATGAGTCGATTGATGAGTAGATCAGTGCATAAAGACTTGACCACCAATATGTGCTGCAAACCAGGTAGAATTGAAAGATAATTGAGTCCTAGCTCCAACAAAAGATAGACATAGAACAAAAACACTCAGACCTCTCTGGATATTACGCTTCCGACTGGTATCATATATAAGCGACTTCATCGTCTGTTGTAGATTCGCAATCACTACTCAAAACGCCAGTAGAATTCACATTGTGAGTCCACAAGCAAGGAATAATTTCTCGAACTAGCAAGATGAAACAGAGGAACTATGCAGGGGAAATAGTCCTGCAGATGTTCCTACTGCGAAATAGCACATGAAGAATTCAGAACTACCAAGTTCTTGGATATTAGTGAGAACTTTCCACCTTTCCACATTCTTGTACATGAAAATACCAGAATTTACTAACAAGAGTCCACATATGACAATCTCTTCAGAATTTGAACAGAGCTAGATTCAACTACCATAGATATAGATGTATCTCGATGGACAAAGTCACCTTCAGATGAAAGACAGGACCTCAACCTATATCACAAAAAGAGGATTGTCGAAGTAAGGAGTAGAGTGGTGCCTTGCCTGAACAAAGGTCCCAAGATCCTATACTCGGAATCAGCAACAAGTTCTTAATAAGAGTTCAAACACTGCTCAACTCGAAACAGTTCCTGCATGAGAACAGAGAAGTCATGAGGGCTTTCAAGCAAAACCAAGAGCTAAACTGTGATGTTATAAGCAATTCAACCAATATGAAACCTAAATGATCTTCACCTGTTCGAGTAAGTTACACATTCTGTTGTTTGCTTGAAACTTCTTTAGTTTTGATGCCTTCCTTTTCCTGCAGACAGCATAATGAAGCTCGCACCATCAATTTTGCAAGCCAAGTAGAAGCTGGGTATGTTTAACGTATGCAGCAATGCAAAGAAAGTGATTATGTGAGAAGAAAATAGAGGCATCTTACATGCATTGGAGAGCCAGGCCAAGCATGACTGTTTTACCATATTTTCAAATTTAACTCAGTTGTGGTAAGTTACGTTACAGTCTTAAGGCTGATATTAACACTTCTGAATTTGGCAACAAGTTATAGGGAGGTGATCATCTTAACAGGTTTGTGTATTCCATACCATGTTGTCTATATAGATGCAACAAGAGAAACTCCTGGTGATGCAATTTAGCAGTATATCATCTACAAAGTCCAAATCCTCGTCATAATGCTAAGAAAATGGAATAAGTCAGAGCAATCGCAATCTCAAACCTAAATTTGGGAATCAATTCATCAGCTGTTTAAGAAAGGTTTTCTAGTCCCTCTCTCTCTTTCAAAACACCCAAAACAGAAGAAAAAGGGTATTTCACACATGGTATTGTCCATTTAATGAAGCTGTTAGTGTAAATATCTATGGCATTTCAAGATAGTACAAGCCTAGTTATGTTAATTAAAGGCAGAAAGCTATGTCAAATAAGCAACTAATTAAAGTAAGATGCCGGCTGGCAATACAAATAACGGATCTGCTTGATCTAGATCTAGTTCAGCAGAAGCACCAAGCAAAGCATGTCCACAACATTGAGAAAACAAGGCAATTTAGGATATAAATATTGCAGTGTTTTACGAACCTACTTTAAAGATCTCAGAGCTACCTGCCCTTCAATGGTTACATTATAGGGCAAGGCATGATGAAAATGAGTGGAACTAAAGATTTTGTGGTTTCATGCAGGACAAGTTACATCAGCAGAATCCCGTAGTTCATGTCTTGGTCTACCACTCTGTTATGCCTATAGCAAGTATTCTCCCGTGCCATATGTATATAGTTGGATGTATGATAGGATGTGAACAGGCATTGCCAGAACACTAAAATACCTCATGACTTGGCAATTTTAATATTTTGGACCATATGCCAAAGGAAACAGGACAGAATCCTGTTTCCTGTTTCTCCTGCTCCCAGTATCTAAGTGCACTACAGAGTGGCTCAAGCTTGCCATTGCCGAAACCAATGTAAAGCATGCAACAATGAACAGAAATTGAGCGTCTAAACTCATTTAATCCAAAATCAGATCCGTTATTTGGGGTTGAGCACCTTAAAGTATAGGAGAAAATCTTGAGGGCACATAATTGCAAAAAGTAGCACTTCAGCAGTTTCTCATTTTCTAGGAACGTGGATTGCAGTGTTCAAAACTGAGTTTGACATGCCGACAGTATATAAAATAGGGGAATGCGGCAGATTATACAAACCAAGCAACTTTATGCACGAGTGACTCTAGTCACTCATTGTCCATAACATTCATTATTCAGATAAGAAGATTTCAACAAGAAAACAGAATCCAGCATCACCAAGCAGGGTCCCGTCCAGAAGGGAACGCCAGTGAAGTACTTGAATCTTACCAATCCTTTGTTTTCATAGTAATCATCCAATGCCCACTGATACTTCGATTGGTTCAAACCAAACCAATGCGCCACATGGTCATCCAAGCTTGAGTGAGCTATTAAAGTAACCCAAGGAATCTTTAAAAACTGTTTAAATGTCAAATATATATACCGCTATGGATAAATTTTTTACAGAGAAATATAAATCAAGCAATAATATCAGCATTCTCTATCTCAGTATGCCAAGTTTCATACATCAAGCCCGAAAAATGAGAAATTCTCAGCTTTATATTCCTCAATCCTAATCCAAACTTTTAGGAACCAAAACAAGATATTTCAAAG
Source organism: Rhodomyrtus tomentosa (assembly GCA_028455895.1). Classification (NCBI taxonomy): domain Eukaryota; kingdom Viridiplantae; phylum Streptophyta; class Magnoliopsida; order Myrtales; family Myrtaceae; genus Rhodomyrtus; species Rhodomyrtus tomentosa. The sequence continues at coordinate 44,848,128 of JAPCWY010000004.1, forward strand.
CTTCTCAGATATCATAAAGATCCTATCTGCAGTCTAGGAGGAAATTCACTCACTGCTCTAAGAATTCCATCTTTAGAACCGAAACTTAAAGAAACTAAAGCATCAACCACTAGATCAGCACAGCTAAAGTCTTAAACTTTCGCAGCATTCCCCTGAATTGGCTCCACTTTCGCACCAGCCAAACAAGAGGGTCTCATTCTTTCAAATTCAACAACACTAAACACGTTCATCACAAGTGACAAGAGTGTAACCTTACCATCTTGCACTCGGTTAACAGCATTCTTGAAGAACCCCAGAAAGGACCCATTTTGCGCAGGCTTCTCAAATTGCTGCGGTGGCGGCTGAACCGGCGGAGGCGCCACCTTCTTCGGCGGTTCGAAAGCGGGAGGTGCGGTTTCAGCTGGTTTGGGAGTGGATGGCGGGGTCATGAACACTGTGTAGGGTCCAATTTTGCCGATCACCGGTGGAGGTACAGATTCTTTGTTGATAGCCATGGTTGGACAGTGAATGAGAGATAGAGGCGGCGACCTCGGGGGAGAGAGAGAGAGAGAGTGTGTGAGACTGAAAGAGAAGAGTAAAGCAGAATGTGGGTACTTAGAAAGAGAGGTAGAGAAAGTGGTTCTTTGAGAGAGAGAGAGAGAAGTGAACAGAGCGCACGCAACCCAAGTGGTTAGATCTTTGTCTGTGTTTGAATTATGCTGGTCTTTTTTTTTTCCCCCTTTTTTAACCTCTCCTTCAGATGGGAACATAGGAATGAATTCGGTCAAGTATAGTTTAATCCAAACATCATCATCATCTCAGAATTTGAAGACATGCGACTTTCTTGTTCTGTTCTTCTGAATAGCAAGGATCTGGAGTTGCAAGTGACACATCTTTATCAGTTCCATTTCCAAACCATTCAAGATTTTGATCTAAGTTTCTTGACCAGTGCCAAGTTGGGGATTCCAAATCCTTTTTGGGTTCTCTCTCGAGTATTAAGCTTGTCTTCTACCCTACTTGGTGATAAGGATGGTCTTATATATCCTTCCTCCCCGAAGACTACTTTTTTTTTGGGGGGGACAACTTGGATTAAATAGGCAGATTTTATATAGAATATGTAATTAGCAAAGAATAATTCTAAATATATTGAATATTAAGTGACGGTGCACACTTTTACCTTGAGTAATGTACAATTTAATAAAACAAAGTTTACATGATATGACGGACTATAATTAAACATTTAAACAAACAGGTCATAAAGATTTTAACAATCCGTGACATCATTCAATGCAAATATTTTGCAAGCTAATCGTAGCATACTTGACATCTCTTTTTTGGAATATTGAACCTTCCACTCATTCAATCTATCACTTGATATATCAAATTATTAATTCGATACTAGTTTTTTTCGAAATCTCTTGCTTATATCTCTCATCAAACGGTGCTATACAATAATATCTATCTAGCAGATCAGACCATTCTTAATATATGTCGTTTTACCTATTCGTGATAAACTATTGTATCACTTTGTATATTCAAGAGGTCGTGTCAAGTAAGAAACATATCAATGTAGTGTCCCATCATTTTCTCAGTTGACCCACCCTCAAATAGTTCTACGATAAAAAGACGTGACATAACGTAACATTCTCTAAACCCATTGATCGACGAGCTTAGCAACGTGCTAAACCATCAATAAGTTGTTTTAAGTGGGCAAAATAGCCATCTTCCTAAAGCAGGTACAACTATGACACAGTTCATGTTCAGCCCCTTGCAAGTACAACTATTCTAGAATCATGTGGTTCTTGGCATTCGCTTAACATGAGTAAGAATAGTTAAAAGGGAGAGAACCATGACAAAGACATGCAGAAGAGTTGAGACATCACAAGTTCACTCATGTAACCTCTGTGATCTTTCCAAGTTCAAAAGCCATGCAGTACAACGAGGTCACAAAATGGAATGGCTACTTCATCTGCCTTAGAACAAAGCCAGCTGCCCCTACTCATTCACAAACCATCTCAAATGGTTGTTCTCATGCAGGTATGTCCCTCCAGAAGCAAACTTTAGCCCGCACAGTAACATACCTGGAAAATACACATAATATACATTCATATGATTCTTTATCAGCAACCAAAATTAACATGGATTATACATTCGACATTGGGTCATTCCCAGCTCAAAAAAGCCAGGAGAAAAGATCTCTCTACCGAAGTTAAACACACCTATTCAAATCAAAACTAGATAGCACAGCAGAACGCAATATCCCACCGCTTGACTGAAGAGTATCTTATTCAATATAAACATGCATGCATTTTTTCCTTTTTCCCTTTAGTTCAAATTACAGAAGGTGAATTAAAACTATGGCGACGTACTACCAATCTACCAACAAAAATTAATGCACTATTCATGCCAAGGGGGAGATTCTTCTGCTGGCCTCCCAAAAATCCGATGCTTTTTCCAAGTCACTGGCTGAAAACCTTGTCTCGAGCCAGAACTACATCACATAGGAAAAAACACGGCCCATAACCTAACATGCAGTCCTGACCAGAGCACCAACTTTCTCAGAAATTCAGCGACAGAAACACCAACATGCATCAGGAGTATGTCATACCGATCCAGGATCTTGCATTGCAGCAGAAGTTGCCGTGATTCAATACACGTATCAATCAAATGAGGGAACTTGCCAATGAAAGCTCGTGGAGCTCGGTGAGCATCCACTCCTCCCCAGTTTGACCCCCTAGAACAATGGCTCTCGTCCCTCCAACAACACAAGTACTATGACCCCAAGCAAATCTCGGCGGTCTCCCAGGAACATTTAGTATCCTCCATGTGGGCTTTTCATCGGTTGGATCCAGCAAATAGAGTTGTGAGGCAGAGTGAAGACCAGCAACAGATCCACCGAAGATGAGAATCCTCCCACTGGGAAGGCTGACAGCCACATGGTCAAGTCTTGGAGGAGGAGCTATGCCACCAGGATTTCCAGCTCCAGGCATTCCACTTCCTGTTACACATCTCCAACATGGTTCCTCCTCGCTCAGATCCATTGTGAAGACATCACTAGAACGAAATCTAAGGGGGCCACTTTTCGCCAAGCCACCAAACATCAGTATCTTTCTCCCACCGTAGACTGTCAAAGTGTGCCCTAACCGGGAAGGTGGTGTCCATGCTGCTGGTATCTCTCTCCAGACGGGTTTCTCCATCGAGAGATCAAGCAGAAAAGTATCACTCAGAAGGACGCCAGAATCTGCACAACCACCGGAAACTATCAATTTGCTGCCATCAAGCGTGCAAGAACTGTGCCATGATCTTGGAAGAGGAGGTGCCAATCCAGATATCTCACGCCATGTGGGGGGATTTGCATCCAAATCCAGCAGAAAAACATCATTAAGTAAGCCTTGCCTTCCACAACCCCCAAATACAACCAAGTGGGACCCATTCACACAGGTAAGTGTATGACCCCAACGACCTGGCGGAGGAGAGCTGACTTGGACATGTCGCCACTCTGGATTGCTAGCATTCAGATCCAATACAAAAGTATCATTCATCGGTTGCATGTTAACCCCTTCGCCCCCAAAAAGGACAACTCGATTGCCAACTGCACAAGCACTGAAGTTGCATCGTGAGGGTTCAACAGCACCTCCAACAGTTAGCTTCCTCCAAGCTGCTGCTTCGAGGGTGGTTAGCTCCCTTGCAAGCCGACCCCAACCTAGTCTCTTTGCACCAGGCACAGTTTCTAAGAGACGGGTAGTTTCACTTCCCCATGCATTTTGACAGACCATTCTCCATAGGTCTTCATTCTTTGTGAGAGCGTAGAATCGTGTACAGACAGAGCCTACCGCTGCAATATCTCTTGGTGTCAATCTTGAAAGTATCTTAAGTGAGATTACCTCATCACTCAATTGCAATATCCCACACAACCCACGTGCAACATTTCGATCCCCCGTTGACAAGATAGGGAGAGAGGATAGACCGGTACGAAACCGTTCAGTTGATTTGGTGGAATCCTTTCCAGATATTGGACCAAGGTCAATGTTGGCTTCAGTAAAGAATTGTATACCAATAACATGAGTAATTGCTTCGTCATCGCCATAAATAGGGGTTAGTCGCAATCTATTCAGCAACGGAGATCCATCTTTCCGGAAGTTCAAAAGCTCCCCTTGGAATTCAATCCCTTCATCCATACATCGCCTTATTTCTGTGACTACAGCTGAGTCCACCAAAGGATGCCTTCTCTTGGCAAATGGGCCCCTACACTGCAAGAACCGACTGCACAAGTTCCGTGGAATTAGGTATATATATATATATATATATATATATATATATATTTTAAGGAGAGAGACTGCTAGCAACTCACTCGCAAACAAGTTATAATTCTTACCACCGCGTGCACTGACACGCACCTGCTAGATTTGCAATACTAGGAAAAGAGCAGACAGTAAATCCTAATAGTGGTACACAACAACAGGAGACTAAGGAGCACATTATACCCAAAAGAAGATAACCGCAAACCACATAACATGTAAAAATGATCTATGACTTAATCAGCATCCTGGAGGCCATAGATTTCGACTCAGTTGAAGCTATCATAGCACCACCAAATGATTGTTGTAGTGCAACATGGGCTGGGAAAGAAAAAGAATAATTGAAAAAATATATATCCAGTCACAAGAAGATGAGAATAAACATATAACTGCCAAAATCATGTCGCTGTGTCAACAATCCTGATCTAAAAGACTAACTAAGGAGCACAAATCCAGGACTTAACACCACTATCCAGACTATTTCACAAGAACCCAGACCATAGTTGACGTGTTTTCAGAGACAGAACAAATCAGAACTACTGATTAATTGGACTCTAGACAACCAATTATTCATCCAACGTTCTTTATGAATCAATTGCACAGCAAAAGACCTGGGTAGACTTAGAGAAGGCACCTAAAGCTTTGCTCCTGAAGCAGTTCAGCACACTGATATTCTTTAATTAGGACACTTTCGTGTATCATTTGATCAAGTCGTGTACCGACTTACCCTCAGATATTACTGTAGAGACAACTAAAAATTTAAAAAAAAAAAAACAATATCCAAAACTGCACCCACCACCCCCTCACATAGGAACTTAAAATTCACTGCCATCACCAAGAACAAAGGGTCACATATCCCTTATTTGTGTTATCATTAAGTGACCGATCCACTTCAATAGCCATTTAAAATATAATCCTAACAAAGATATCATATGGCATAGTTAGTAACACCTCCTAGTGCTCACTATTCTGCATTCAAACTGCATTGACAATAGAAATGCTGACAAGCATCCTGCCAATTAGCTCTGAGGCTATACACCTTGCCAACTACACAGTTTCCAGTACAAAAGCAGTTTAATCAGTTGCCTTCTTGAATCCATCTAATAGTGCCACCGAAACAGGGCTGGGACTTTCTCGTTCCTACAAAGTGTATTCTCACTAATTGCCGCCACAGAGGAAAATCAAAACCACATGGCATGCATGCCTTTCATAATATCTCATCTAAAACAGCTTATCAGGAAAGTTTATGCATATGCTAAAGCTTCAAAGTACCAGATTATCTAGGAACTCGACCATAGAATTATGTTTGCATGATTCTCCATATCATGCCTTGTTACTATTCTCCAAGATTGTTATGACTTTGGTCAAAGCAGCTGTGTTAGCAACGATGAGATCATTAGACAGCTAAATCGCAATTCAGGATAGGTAGAGTCCAACTCCAATACCACCAACTTGGTTTGGCTATTGCACCCTACATAGTTAGGTATCATCCTACTCCATATTCTTTGTGGGTTCAAAGCCTTTTTTCTGAAATTTCTGGTGCATACTCAAAGTCATGCAGTCCCTTTGACCAAACTGGTTTTTCAAACACAAAGTCTAATCTCATTTTAAATCCAGAAAATCTTTTATAACTGTTTCATTAATACCGCCATTTTTCAACAGGCTAATCACCACCGTAATAACTCATTTCATGCACACGCTCAATCACGACCAGCCAACATTCAATTTCATATCATTGGCATAACTTACTGTCTTTTAACATTTCATCCAAGCTTATGCAACATTCTGTCCCCATGTATGACTCTCAGTGAACTTCTCTAATTCAGCATACACGCTATTCTCATACATTTATCCCCATAAACCCACGAACTTCGCGACATATATTGGGCATAAATATTTATAACTGTTTCATTAATACCGCCATTTTTCAACAGACTAATCACCACCGTAATAACTCATTTCATGCACCACGACTAGCCAACATCCAATTTCATATCATTGGCATAACTTATTGTCTTTTAACATTTCATCCCAGCTTATGCAACATTCTATCCCCAAGTATGACTCTCACTGAACTTCTGTAATTCAGCATCCACGCTATTCTCATACATTTATCCCCATAAACCCACCAACTTCGTGGTATGTATTGGGCCTAAATATTTATAACTGTTTCATTAATACCGCCATTTTCCAACAGACTAATCACCACCGTAATTACTCATCTCATGCACACGCTGAATCACGACCAGCCAACATTCAACTTCATATCATTGGCATAACTTACTGTCTTTTAACATTTCATCCAAGCTTATGCAACATTCTATCCCCATGTATGACTCTCAGTGAACTTCTATAATTCAGCATCCACGCTATTCTCATACATTTGTCGCTATAAACCCACCAACTTTGTGACATATCTTGGGCCTAAATATTTATAACCGTTTCATTAATACAGCCATTTTTCGAGAGATTAATCACCGCCATAATTACTCATTTCATGCACATGCTGAATTACGACCAGCCAACATTCAATTTCATAATATTGGCATAACTTACTGTCTGTTAACATTTCATCCAAGCTTAGGCAACATTCTATCCCCATGTAAGACTCTCAGTGAACTTGTATAATTCAGCATCCACGCTATTCTGATACATTTATCCCCATAAACCCACCAACTTCGTGACATATCTTGGGCCTAAATATTTATAACCGTTTCATTAATACCACCATTTTTCGACAGACTAATCACCACCGTAATTACTCATTTCATGCACGCGCTGAATCACGACCAGCCAACATTCAATTTCATATCATTGGCATAACTAACTGTCTTTTAACATTTCATTCAAGCTTATGGAACATTCTATCCCCATGTATGACTGATCATTTCATTAATGCTGCCATTTTTCAACAAACCAATCACCGCCGTAATTACTCATTTCATGCACACGCTGAATCATGACCACTCAACATTCAATTTCATATCATTCGCATAACTTCAGATTTTAACATTTCATCGCGAGCTTATGGAGAATTCTATCGCCATCTATGACTAGTAAACTTCTCCATTTCAGCATCCATTCTATTCTCATGCACGATATCCCCAAGAACCAACCAACTTTGTGACATATATTGATCCTAAAACTTTATGATTGTTTCATTCAAACCGCAACTGATTATTTCTTCAACCCCTAGACCATGTTTAGCTAGGTCTTCAAGCCTAGTACACAGTTTGTCAGCATACCTATGAAAGTTGCATACTCTTCCTAGAATCTATGTCAAACCACCTCCACTGAACTTCTTTAGCCCTCAAATATGTTCCCACCAACTTTTTGTAGAAAAATTTGTAGCTCTAATCCAACCTTCTTTTAACTTTTAAGTGCCAAAACATGCATCCAAGAGGCAAGTGGATAAGGGCGGACTAAAAGTTCTCTCTACCAGCCCTGCCCTTGTTCCCTATTTCAAACCTTTTTACATTCTCACACCATAATGGAATGAAGCATCCATGCAGGTACCACAGCACATTGTGTTAGGTAATTACCACATCTAATGGAAATGATTCAGTCAAGATCTATGGGCATATCTTTGTATGTAAAGCCACATCTTTTCACCATCTTAAATTTCATCCACGCAGATCCTTATAGCAAACAAACAATTCCAATCTTAAGAATAGCGCAATCAAACCCTCAGTCACTCGTGCATTGGAATTCCATTACTCGTCAACCAGACAACTTCTTGTTTGATGGAAATTGGAATACCAACAACCCCAAACCTCCCAAACCACATCCACGCCTTCAAAAAGAAGATTCTTGTAGATAGGTATAAAAAATTGCATGCACTAGTCTGCCATATTTTATTACAAGGCATAATCAGTTATGCAAACCACAACAATAAATTTCCACATACTTTCTACCACTCAAAATTTCAGTATGAAATTCTCCTTCAGTAATGCCTTTGACATAAATGCATCTGAATCTATTTTCCATCAATTCTGATATTAGCAACATTGTCGTTGAGATAATCAAGAAAGATGAAAGAATTAGAAATGAAACTTTTAAACAGTTATAAACAAGTGATCCCATCAGATAAAGATGGCCACAGTTTCCACAAAACATTAGCATACTCACAACTACTAGATTCCATGCGATAGTCCATGCTTGTAATTACTTTGCAGTAAGCGACCGCCTAGACAGTAGTAAAAGACAATGAAGTACCATACTCGCTGCCGCATATCACAGAAGCTTCACCAAGACCTCTCAGGAAGGGATCAACACAAGAACACAAAAGTCAGGCCCATCCAAAAAGGTCCACCCAGTACTTCCCCATAAAACCTCCCACGGTTTCATTCAAGATTAGGAATAACTAAAAACTTTCAGCTTTAAATCAAGATAAAAATCCTAGAACCCCTCCTTACCAAAAAAATAAAATCCTAGAACCCCCTTACCATAAAAATAAAATCCTAGAACCCGCATCATGTACATCACTCCATTGAAACTACCAGAACCAGCTCGCTCTCTTAATAGTAATATAACCCGAAGAACACATGAAGGAAACAGCAAATCAGATGACCTAATCACAAGCAACAAAAATGCACCTCACTCGTCTCTCCATCAAATGAAACGAGAGAGAGAGAGAGAGAGAGAGAGAGAGAGAGAGAGATTAGAAACTGACCAATTGCGACCGAGTACCTCCTCGGCGCGATACCCGGTGACCATCTCGAAGACGGCGTTAACGTAAATGATGGGGTGGTCGGGCTCGAGAGCGTCAGTGACGACGAACCCGCAGGGCGAGGCAATCTGTATCAAGTTCTCGACGGGGAAAGGAATCGGGCCACCGTCGTTGAGCATGAACCCTGCTTCCTCTTCATCCCCGCTCAAATCCGAATTGCTACTGCTGTCCCACTCCATCAATTCCTCCCCAAGCTCCGAGCTTTCCGATTCGCTGTTGCCTCTCTCTTCAACCCATTAATGGAAACTCCGAGGACAAGTGGAGGTGAACGCGCGAGGAGGAGAGACGCCGACCCAATTGAGATTGCCTCGCTTCACAGAGACCGAGAGGAAGAAGAGGGCAAATGGAGGGTTTTAGGTTTCTCGAGGTTCGCAGGTTCGTGCGTGCGAAGGAGAGAGAGAGAGAGAGCGCGCGCGCGCGCGCGATGAGGTAGATGGAGATAGAGATAGAGAGAGGAGTGAGGAAATGCGAATGAGTATGTTTGGCTAAGAAGACGACGCAGAGAGAGAGAGAGAGAGAGATGTGCAGACCGACTCGATGAAGGTAGAAAAATCTGGTCGTGCGGAGTGGCCCAAATTCTGTTGATTTTTTTCCCTTTTTTCTTCTTTTTTTTTTCCTTTTTCTTTTCATTTAATATTTATTACTCATTAGAGTCATAGAATTGTTGCATCAAATTTCTGTTTTCACATGGAAATCTCTTCAATTATTTTTTAGAATATTATGTATCTACCCTTCTTTTTCCTTGTACAGTTACGTGATTTGCTTGCTCTGCGATGCTTAGTAATTCGAATTCAATCAATCTCATCAAGATAGGACACAAACCTATCGATAACTGTTGCGACGATAAAATGCTTATCGAAAAATGTCATCCGTAGCTAAATTAATTGAGAAAATTTGTCATCAATATAGTCTACAACAGAACTGATTGCATCTAAATAAGGCAGTGACACTGTAAGAAGGACCCAATCCAGGAATGGCATAGAGAAACGCAATCCTCTGGTTAGGAAAACCTGCCTTATCTTTAGAAAGCATCAACTTCAGTTCCCTGCAAGTCAGTAGCTGTGGTCCAATCGAGTCTCCGTAGCTCGAAACGAGTTCTGCCATCCATCACATCTTTTCCAGTTTTTTTTTTTTTTTTCCTTTTTGGGTGGGAAAAAAATCATCTTGACTCCAAACAACCTATAACAAGAATGGGAAATAATCCAAAAAAGGACAGAGCGACCCCTCTTTTATCCCTTCCTTGTGGACTAATCAGGCTTGGTCAATCAAGTGCGCGATGTATCGTGAGCCTCCACCCGCCGCGAAGCGGCTCGCTCATCTCATGAACCGCGTATAATGCGGAGTCAAAACCCAGGTGGTGAAGAGAAATGAACCCCGTGGAAGTGAAATATGAGCAGGGCATCAGAAATAAAGAGAGTTCTTGCCTTTAAAGCAGCAGCAACGAGGGGCAATCACCATCCCCCCAGTAATCGATCTAATCCTAGACCAAACCACAAATTGACACATAGTAGAGCCCTGAATCTGAAACCACCCATTTAGAGAATCGAAATCCTATCATCGTTGTTAAAAGCGACGACATGGTTGACAACACAACATCCAGACATTGCAGTTTCTGCGTGCGTACGTGGAGGCCTGCATTCACATGGCCTTGCTGCAGCGTAACACCAAACTTGTCATCAAACGGTTTGGCAAACATCAGTTGTCATTGGACGGTCCCAAGGCCCAAGTTAGGTAAACAATTCCTGTTCAAGAAATGTCATTGTCAGTCTTTCAAGATTCTTAAAGGGAAAATATAGCACTCTGTTCCAATCAAAGACTTAAAATTCTCAGTATCAAAGCAAGTGGCCTTCGCGAGAGGCTGTCAAACTTAATCCAGTAATCGATTTAAGAGAGAAGCAAAGGTCATTTAAGGCCTGCTCAGAAGCTTTCAAGTAATCTTACCAGTCCAACGAACAATAACAACACGAGAGAAGTGAATTGAAAAGAGAAGTAGAACACATACAGCCTTCTAGCTCCTAGTTACAAAAATTTATCTGCTGCAAGGCCAAAAGCATACTACTGTCTCTGCCCCGTATAAACCAGAAGACCAAAGCATCACTGAGGCAAAAGGGCCAGCTGTTATGAGCAGAGAGAAGAAAATGGAAGGAAAAATTTTGCAAAGAAAGAAAGATGAGTGGTATTCTACATTTTATTCTGCATTTTCTGCTAAAACTAATCAGATGTGATCTTAATTTTTGGCAATGATCCAGAGGACACCATTATTATGCCATTGAGCTGGAGGACACCATTTTTGGCAATGATCAGTAGTATTCTACAGGTCTTTTGATGCATATCCAACAGGTTACTTAGAGTAATAAATTAGGTAACATATATGAGGCATGGCATGCTCTGTGAAAGGTCCCAGAGACACCAAGAAGGGAGCCAAAAAGAAGAAAATGTGTACATGAATAAAAACATTCAGTTTTGCCTTGTCACTTGTCAGGCACAAAAACAATTAATTAACAATAAACTATGATAAAAGCAGAGGAATCAAAAGTAAGGTAATCAAGACTTTTCAACAGGACGGTTGAGACAACTTCACCACCTCATGGTAATGCCTATGATAGGACGGGTGCCAAGAGACAAAACTTTACCTCCTCATGGTAATGCCTTCTCGAGAGACATCTATGAAGCATGTTCAGAAGCTAAAGCACAATACGTTGCTGTTATATCATCCTACAGACCTTCCTGTTACCACTCGTGTAGTTTCTTCCTTTGCAGCAAGTTCATTAGGCACTAATCAATGTATATCAATTAAGTCAACAGAAAAGGTCTACCCAAAGAGGTAAGCTCCATTGAGCCAAACATGAGTCTAGATGACTGAAAAGACCTGACGCAGCAGAGAAGCAGAGTGAAAATAGGAGTGGGGGGTTGAAATGTCATCATGAAGAAGATCCTTCTAGGTAATGCACGAAATGAAGGAAGAAGAGAGCGATTCTCACTTGACAACAACCTAACAAATATCATGATTTAATTTCTATAACATTCGATTAGCAACATGCTGTTCATGGATGGTTCCCTCGAAAGCTTGAATCCATTGTCAAAGGATAAGCCACTCCGACCATGAAGATCATATGCAGTTTCATTCTGGGCCAGCATCTATTACCCGCAAAAAAGAAATAAGAAAAAACAGCTTGAGACTGGTAGCAGTAGGTACCGACAGCAAGTTAAAAAGAAACAGCAAATATGGAAAAAAAAATGCTAAAGTATCAAGGTACCTGCTCTTAATTGGATGGAATGGTTATGTTCAATGGCTGTCTGCAAACTCAAGCAATATCAGAATCAAGTAATCTTTTCCTAGGCAACGAAGTTTACTGTGCCTATCAATTGCAATCAGCATTGCAAGGACATATTCATAACAAAACAAGCAAATGCTAGCCACTTCCACTATAAAATACCCAAGTAAAAGGATGAGAAAAATGACTTTCCAAAAAAGATCAGTCGATGAAAGCAGAAGGCCGTGATGGTTAAGAAATTTAGCATATGATCCAGCCAAATATCAGAAGTTTCTTAAAAAGATCCACAGAGCAGTATTAAACATGAATAGGAGTAAAGTTATGGCTGATGTGATATGACAAGTCGTTCGAATAAATATATGAGCAAAATCAAAGAGCAGATCAACAGCGATCTACAGATGATCTACTCCCATGGGATTTTTCAAATTCCACTTTGGAAATCGTTCTCAGTCGAAAAGAACTCCTCCAGCCAAGACTAGAAAAGGAGGTAACAACAGCACACTTAGTCTGAAATGTCCAAGACTCTTGACGTGATTTTCAGCCATCACATTATCTATAGATAAATTACAGAAATATAAGTATTTCCCTCTTCAATAGCATAAAAGAATCATACTCCACTATAGATTCAGCCTTCACAGGTAGCTTGTGTAGGGAACATGTGGGGTTACACTGGTTGGGCACATTTTGCATACAGACGCCTGAGAGAGAGAGAGAGAGAGAGGGGGAGGGGGGGGGGGGGGGGGTGGAGGGTGGAACGGTTCAACTCAATTCACTAGAGCAACAATAACAACCTACATTCTGACTTATAAAAAGCCTCTTCTAGTTACAGTACAAACAATCAATTGATAAAGTACAAGGAAAAAGCTCAAAAGGATGATGAACTTGCTGGGCGCAATAAGTTAGAAAAAAGCCTCAGTGCCTTCTGCCTATTCAATCATCAAACTACCTAAGAATAAAAAAACCCAGGACCTGCCCGTGAAAGAAGTTCTTTGCCAGCATCCTTTCCCATCAAAACCATATCTTCATAGGTATATGAGCCTTTTCTTGAAGTTTCAAGCACTGAGATATAGAAACGAAACAGTAAAGAAAGATAATTGGTCTTCAGATCAATACCCATCCTCCAGTAGAATGAAGAATGGGCATAAATACAAAATGGTCCAAGGTTAAATTACCACGGGTCCCATCGGGTGAAGCAACCAATCCTCTAAAGATGCAATTGCCATCCTCATCTTTACAAGCATAACCCGCAATAGGAGTACGACAAGACCCATCTAAAGTCTCCAGAAAGGCTCTCTCGCAAGAAACCGCCAATCTTGTTTCTTCATGGTTCAAAGTGGCCAGGTAATTAGCCTGTGAAAAATGAGGTGATTACAACAACACTCTATCCCACTAAAAGGGGTCATTTGTATAAATTGTGCTCGATCTCTTATTAAGACCGAAAAATTGCTACCCTTTAGCTAGATATGAGAGCAAGAAACCCACCATCTTCTCATCATCACTTCGGCAAGCAATGCCAATTGCGCCTTGAGCAACAGCAGGAAGCATATCATCAATTGGAAGAATGGAAGTGACATTTTCGGTCATGTTTAACCTTTTTAACCCAGCTAGCGCCAATAGTGTTGCTTGAACAACTCCTTCATTCAGCTTTTTCAATCGTGTCTGAACATTGCCCCGGAAGTTCTCCTGGACCTGCAAGTTAGAATTAGCCAAAATTAGGATTAAGTAGCTGACCAACAAAACACAAACTGTATACTCAACTGCAAGATAGATGGCGCAGTGAAATTTAAGAAAAGGCATCATTATTTTGAGTGATAAGCTTTAATTATAATATTGATTTATATTACCAGTCATTTTCACAATGCGAAATAAGAGATGAGAAAGAAATACTTAGAACTCTTAATATGTTGGTTGTCATGGCCTCATGGTCCTTTTAAGTAATGGTGAGGCTTTGCAATTAGTCAAATGCATGATAAATTCCATTTATAGTTTATTCAGAAATACTAACTGCATCAACACGTTAATAGTCTCAGCGAGATGCTTATGGTGTGCATCCACATAGGATGTCTTTTGTATGTCGCAAAAGGATGTTGGCTTACTTGGAGTGAAGGATATCTGTTAAGTATTTGTGACTTCCTCCTGAGTGAAGCCGTGCCAATAATACTTCCAGCAGGGAGTTCAGCGAGCGACCCCGCGGACATGGAGATAAATGCATCACGGACATCCTCACGCTGAAGGTTGCAAGGTAGTACAGTCTTATCCGGTAAGTAAGTAGGAACATCTTTCATAGAATGGACGGCAATGTCGATATCTTCGTTGATTAGCGCCTCATCAATTTCTTTTGTGAAAAGCCCCTTGCCTCCAATGTCAGCAAGTGGCTGCGAAAGGATCTTGTCCCCTGTTGTCTTTATTATTTTGATCTCTATAGCCCCTTCTTCTGTTAACTCTGGATGGCTAGCCATAAGCCTGTCTCTTGTCTCATAAGCCTGCGCAAGTGCCAATGGGCTACCCATTGCACGAAGCACATAAGTACCCGTACAAAACAGATGAAACATATGGAACGATGGCGGAACCGGACAAACAATTTCAAGTACTCTATAGTTCAGTAACTCAAAAAAAAATCTTCTTTTCGAATTTAAGCGAATATTAGGAGTCCAACCACACTAGCAGAAGCATTCACAACTTTTCCAGAGAGAACTATGACTTCTAAAGCGGCTAAGAATATGTATCCAGTTCTCTTGCCAACACCAGCAATACGTGGGTGTAGAATCCATAATTGATTGAGCTCTCGTTAATTTAAGAGTTGCAATCAATATGGAGTCACCAAGGGTGAGCAAAATCGTATTGCATTCCTCAGATGCTAGATTCGTTTCAAGCACGTATCCCCCGCACATAAGAGAAACAAAGCTACATTCCCACCAATGCAAGCAACAAAAGAAGCGAAATTCGAGCTCTGGAAACGAGAAACGACGCACCTTCCTCTGGTGCCGATGACCAGAAAAGCTGTCCTCGCCTCCTGGGTCTCCGTCTCGACGACGACAGAGGCTCTCACAATGCCATTGGTGTGAGGCCTCCTTGAGAGAGAAGGAAAGGCGAGAGATTTGCGAGAAAACCCAAGAACGGAGATCGACCCACGAGTACAGGAGTTGACTGGCAAGGAATGGCCATGCCCGAGAGCTCGTCTCGTGGATAAAGAAGAAGAAGAAGAAGAAAAAGTCTCCATGTGCAGAGAATCGCAGCTCTTTATCCTGTCTAGAGAGAAAGCCAGAGAGAGATGAAGAAGAAGAAGAGGAGGAGGAGGAGGAGGAGCAGCAGATGGTTTGGCTTGGAAGGACGGTTCTATCGAAATGGATAGATTAGGATTACGGACAGACAAGTTTTCCAGATCTTCTGCTGTTACCAAATTATCACCACCGCCGCCGTCATACCCCTTTCCTTTTCTTGCCTTTCAATTCATGCCTGTTTAGTGATCGTTTATTAGTCTTGCTGAGTAAAATTGGGCCTGCGAGTGTGAATTTTTCTTCCCTCTTCCTTTTTTACACTTCCCCTTTAAGAACGGAAGGACGGAGAGGGATGGGCAAGCTCAAGCGTGATCCGAGTTTCATCCCTAGTAATATGATTTTGAATTTTAGATCTTCCAATTAAAATTTTGATCCAAGCCTTACTAGATATTGTGTCGGACACAAAATTTTTTAAGTAAAAGTAAAAATAACTTTTTATGATATGATTAGATTTTATATTCCTCAATTTGTTGATGCCTTATCTCCGCTAACTTTTTTTCTACTTAAGTTTTTGTTTTTGATGACACTATGTAATAAGAATCAACGTGACTTACTCTTCCTTCAATTCAGGCTAAGTTTTTGTTTCAAATGAAGTACCATTGTTAACATTTTATGATCTACTGTCCTATGAATGTCAGAGGTATTCACCGTTGGCATTTTATAAATCATGAGTGGCGACCAAACATACATTTTTATGAACCGAGAAGGAGACATCCTCCGTCCTTCCAAAGCGTGGGTGCAACGCACATGACACTTTTGTGCGTTTCAAGACTCGAAAGAACCAAACTTTTTTCGTTGGGCACTAAATATAAAGCACGTTTAGTTACTCACTGATCTTCATTTACAATTTCACGCCACAAAGTTTCAGTTTTTTTACGCCGCCAACGCCAGCAGCGCGTGGGTATTTTCACTGTCAAGGCCACAAGTTCGTTCTTATCCCAGCAAAAACCCTAGCACCGGCGGCTTCTACGTCATACCCTCTTGCCTCGACTCTCTCAATCCTTGCACTCGGTCTCCCCGAAAGGCATTGCAACTCCGTCCTCTTTCCCAGCAATGGAAGGAGGCCCTGTTGATGAAGCAGCGAAAGCTGTCTCGGACATGTCCGTGGACGCCTCGTCTGGAGAAAGTCAGAGCAAGAAGTGAGTTTCTGCAGTCCGCGTGCTTCATTGAACACGTTCTTCGCTGTTCTCGTGCTGCTTCTGTGTATTTGGTTGATGATCGATCAAAGTTTTGGTGCTTCGAGATGAAACTCGCTTGTCCTGCTCCAATTTGGTTCTGTTTTTTTTTTTCCTTTTCTGCTTATGCATTCTGATGTGTCGAGCTCTGTTTGAAAAATTAACCGCAGTGCACGCAAGAAAGAGTTGAAGAACAAGCAGAGGGAGGAGGAGAGGCGGCGCAAGGAGGAGGAGAAGGCTAAGCTGGTATAAAGCTGTTTCCTCTTCCTTTGCTCATGAATTTTCTGTTAGTTGTTCTGGAAATTGGTTCTATCAAAACGTCAGGTGGAGAGTTTTTTCGCTGTTTATTTCATAATGTGGAGGCGTTTTATGAACCGCTGTCCTAATTGGCTTTAACTGGAGTACAAGAAATCTCACCTTTCTCTTTGAACTTAGCTTTTGGCATTTGGTTTGTCGAGAGATGTATCAGTGTGGACGTAGTTTTTCTTTTTGAACAGACCTAGTGCAGATAAGTGTTAGTTATGATGGTAAAGGCATTTTGCATCAACTATCGGCGGCTCAAATTGCCTTTGGTTTTGTCTCCATGTTGTTGGATGTGGATAAATTATCAGTATATCTCGTAGAGAAAATCGGATGGATTGTGCACACAACCGTGAGTTCTGTTGGATAGATGTCTTTTTGAAAGTGTCTTAGTATGAAGAAAAGGATTTGTTTTTTAGTTTTTTAGTTTTTTAGTTTTTTAGTTAGTTTTTTTTTTTTTTTTTGGGGGGGGGGGGGGGTGGCGGCTGGCACTTTACTAATTATAGTTGTTTGCTATATTTTCGTTCTTAAACCTGCATAAACGAATTAAAAATGTCAATAATGACCAAGGACACTTATGTTGAATAAACTTGGATGGCAAAGATGCTTATATCTTAAGTAGATGACCATTTTAGATCTTGAGTGGATCAATCCCGGTCCGATTTCTGTTAATGTCAGTACTGTCATTTCTTTCGATGACTTGAATCCTGATGCTAATTTGACTTATACAAATGTGAAGGCTGCTGGCAAGGCAAGTTCCCAAACTCAGAAATCTGGAGCAGCTGATGATGAGGACATGGATCCAACAGTAAGTATAATTTACTTCCTTGCTGTATTGCATATTACTACTTTTTTCTATGAGCTTCACAATTCATGCTTGTTTTCTCTTTCCTACTGGCAGCAATACTTTCAAAACAGGCTGAAGTATCTTGAGGCACAGAAGACAGATGGGACGAACCCTTATCCTCACAAGTTTCAAGTTATGATGTCTATCACTGAATATATTGACCGGTATGGAGGCTTAAACAATGGAGAGCATCTCGAGGCTGAAGCCATATCTTTAGCTGGTACTCATGATGGCATTTTCTTTTTATGGGATGAAAATATGTTATTTTGGCTTGTCTTCTGCTCTTTAGCTCAGCATTGTTTCTGTTGTTCAAGGTCGAATCATGAGCAAACGATCTTCATCTTCAAAGCTGTTTTTTTATGATTTGCATGGGGGTGGAGTAAAAGTGCAAGTCATGGCTGACGCTAGGTGACTTTCGTTTCCTTTTCTTATAGCTTGGAAAATTAGTTTTTTGTAATTTTTACTGTCCAATATTCTTGTGTCAACATTTTATGTTTCCATTTAGTTAGCAATTCGTGTATGATAGAAATTATCATTATTCTGGACAAATTTCATGTGCTAGTGGCTTTAATTACCTCCAATACCTCCTTCAAACGCTCGCATGTTTTTGGTCATCGATCAACCAAACTTTTTAGGCAATATTAAGCACCACAGCTTCAAGATCATTTGCTTATTAAATTTTTTGCATGCCCTTTTGTTTGCCATATTTCGAAAGCTTAGCAACAGTTTTGGCATAAGGTTACATCCTAATATTTGGATCGCAGTTTGAGAGATTATCAACATAGCAATGCTTGACTGTGTTCTTAAGATGTCTTCCTCCAACAATTTTTGCTTTCCCTTCCTCAAATTCGAATGGGCCTCTATGTGCAAGCTTTTATCCTACAGGACCTCCTTGTCGAAATATTCAAGCATGATTGCACATTCGCACGCTTAAACAGGGGTGCGTCCATTTGTGCGAGAACATCGCCTTTCTCTCCCATAAGTACAATTACTGAAGACTTGTAAGATACGGAAAAGGAAAACAAGAGAGAACCTTTTGTTTATTGACTATATGAGCCATTTCTTCGATTTAATATATGTTTGGTGATACTTTTATTCTGTTGCTTTAAGATTTCATAATTTAATCCTTTCTATGTCAAACTGCAGCAAATCAGATATGGACGATGCTGAGTTTTCAAGATTCCATTCCAACGTGAAGCGTGGTGATATTGTTGGCATCAGTGGTTTTCCAGGTTTGGTTCTTGCTGCATTTCTTCATCGGCTCATTATTTTCTTTTGATGCCCGAGATGCTACTGCTGATGTTGCTAAGAGTAAGATCTTCTAGTCTTCATCTGTAACCGTAACTTCGTCATGTCCTTTGATGGGAAGAAACTTCTGGCTGGTCTTGGTTTGGATGTTTCCTCTTATGTTTGTCTCAATCTTCTTGTGAATTCTAGCTGGAGGGAAAAAACAAGGGCAACTGGTGAAAAAAAATTTGACCATTTTCTTCTTTTATGGATGCAAACACCCATGTAGCCAGATAAATTGGTGTTTACTATTCGACCAAAAACAATAATTTGGTATTTACTAAAATTTCAAAGGGCACAATTTCATAGGTTGGTTCAATTTTTTCCCCTTTAATGCAGACTTCAATGAACACAGCTTGTGTGTAAAAGAAGAAAGTGCTTTTTAACTTCCTGACAAATTCGTAATATTACTTGCATTTAAGAAAATGATGAAAAATATTTATAGGTAAATCTATGTGACAGTATTTGAGTGTTGTGAAAGCTTTAGGAGTTCTCAATTTTAAATAACTCAAGGCATGTAAGTTGCAAGATTTAGATTAAGCAAAAACAAAAAGTGAAAGTCAATCTAGACAAGCCCAAGGAAAGGATAAGGGGGTTGAAGAGACCCCCCTCCTGTCCCAAGAGATCAGTTGTCAAAGTCTGTAGAACCACTTTCCCATATTAGACTACATCAAATTATGTATTTATGATTAATCACACATCATGAATCTTAACTGTCTATGTACATTGCATATGTGTTCAGTGGTTATTTTTAACCGGACCTTTATGTCTCCTTGGATGGCTCTTTTACTTTGTTAATATTTCTTTTCTTCGTTCTTTCAGGAAAAACCAAAAGGGGTGAGCTAAGCATATTTCCCAAGTCTTTTATAGTTTTGTCCCATTGTCTCCACATGATGCCAAGGCAAAAAGCTGCTCCAGGTTCAGAAAATGCAAATGTGAAGGTAACAAGGCGTGATTAAGAATTTTCTGAGATGGGAATTACTTCACGATGCGATTGATTCTGCGTGCTTGTGCAGAAAACGGAACTGTGGGTTCCAGGAAGTACCAGGAATCCTGAAACCTATATTTTGAAAGATCAGGTACTTGATCAATATGCTTTGGTTGGTCGTATTTATATTCCGTACTTCGATTTTAGGACTTATTCCACGTGAGTCTGGCTCTTTTAACGGTGCGTGATTGCAATCTGACATATAAATGGAAATCCAATATTTCGAGATAGCCCTCTAGAACACTATAGTGTCCTAAAAAGCAACCGTCTCTTTAGTTTATGTTGGAGTGACTTAACTTTGTTCTGTGGTATTGCAAGGGATAGGTTCTTGGTTATATGAATATTTATCTACTGCTATTTGTATTACTTGATTAACATTTAGCTACAGTGGTTGAGCTTTTTTTGAGCAATCTGTTGATTGAATCAAGTTTTCCTCATTTCTCATCAGTCGTTCAATAAAATGCACTGATGTGCAGAACTTGGTTTTGTTGGTTTTCTTATTTGCTGTAAATATTTTCTTTCTAGGAAACTCGATACCGTCAGCGTTATCTGGATTTGATGTTGAATATGGAGGTTAGACAGATATTTAAGACTAGAGCCAAGGTCATACAGTATGTTAGGAAGTTCCTGGATGATCTTGACTTCTTGGAGGTAAGGAACTGTGCTTTTCTGTTTGTTTGCTCTGTTTGTAACTAGTGCATTATATTTCTCAGCCTTATAATCTTTCAGGTTGAGACACCTATGATGAACATGATTGCCGGAGGAGCTGCTGCCCGTCCTTTTGTGACTCATCATAATGAACTAAACATGAGGCTGTTCATGCGTATTGCTCCTGAACTTTACCTGAAGGAGCTGGTTGTTGGAGGATTGGACCGTGTTTATGAGATAGGAAAGCAATTTAGAAATGAAGGAATAGATTTGACTCATAATCCTGAGTTCACTACTTGCGAGTTCTATATGGCTTTTGCAGACTATAATGACTTAATGGAGCTCACCGAGAAAATGCTTAGTGGTGAGGGTCTTCGACATTCAAATTGAAATCATCCTGTATGATTTTTGTCTCCCTTTATAAATCCTATACTTTGACATATTTGATGAAACAGGGATGGTTAAGGAACTTACTGGTGGTTATAAAATTAAGTATCATGCAAATGGACTTGACAACGATCCAATTGAGATTGATTTCACTCCCCCTTTCAGGTATGTGATTATACATGACAAATTCATATGGTGATAGATCTATTTTCACACATTGGGTCGTTTGCTGTTGTTCAACTTGCGCAGGAGGCTTGACATGATAGAGGGGTTGGAGAAGATGGCTAATCTTGACATTCCTAAGGATCTGTCGAGTGTTGAAGCTAACAAGTATTTGGTGGATGCTTGCGCTAGGTTTGATGTCAAGTGTCCTCCTCCTCAAACAACTGCTCGTTTGTTGGACAAGGTAAGCATAAATACTTTTGCGTGTTCTAATACTCCCAACCCAACGCTCAGCTAAGTGCCTTAATAATTCAACAAATTGCCTCTGAAGATGAGCATGCAAAGATGCCTGTAGTTCTGCTGTGTAGCCTCCTGAATTGTCTTTTCGTTGTTTAATGCAATTCATAAGTTGGTTGGTATAGTGTCTAGTTGAATAAAAGCATTTATTGGAGGCGGAAATTTACATGCTACTTATTTTCAACTATAATTTTATTTTTCTTTTACCCAATAACCTTCAGCCTGTTACGGGCATTCATTTCATCCTCTTCATTTGCAGCTTGTGGGGCACTTCTTGGAAGAAACCTGTGTGAATCCTACTTTCATCATCAATCATCCTGAGATCATGAGTCCCTTGGCAAAGTGGCATAGATCGAAGCCAAGCCTGACTGAAAGATTCGAGTTGTTTGTTAACAAGCACGAAGTATGCTTTCTGCCTTTGTCCAGGTTTTTAGTACTTCCATCATTTGTCTCTTTCCTTATTCGTCTTTTCTCTGGTTTGTCTTTGGTCAGCTTTGCAATGCGTATACCGAATTGAATGATCCCGTAGTACAGCGAGAGCGATTTGCCGAACAACTCAAGGTACTTTCATTGCTGGGTGCAATTTTTGGTAATACTTTCGGGAAGCAATTCTGAATTGAATCTGCATGGTATTCAGGATAGGCAATCGGGTGATGATGAAGCCATGGCTTTGGATGAAACGTTCTGTGCCGCACTTGAGTATGGTTTGCCTCCAACCGGCGGCTGGGGGATGGGTATTGATAGGCTTGCCATGCTTTTGACCGACTCACAGAATATTAAGGTGATCTTTCTCTCTCTCATTCACAGGCTTGCACGCCCACATACAATCATGCATACATGCAGCTTATGTTCTGCTTTCTACATTAACAGGAAGTACTCCTCTTTCCGGCTATGAAACCGCAAGACGAACCTCCTGCCAAAGGTACAAATCTGCATATGTGTTGCACGAGAATGTCTTCATATATTCATCCTCCTCATAATTCAGCCGATTTTATAAGTTTGGTGCCTGATGGCTGAATGGTTATCTGGCAGCTCCGTCGTCTTAGGGATGTTGACGTGCTTAAAATCTGGAACATTTTCGTCCACTCGAGTGGAAAACACCATCCGCATGGAATCATAGCCAATACCTTGCACTATGACCCAAAATTATCAGGGTATCTACATTACTTTTTAAGTGCAAATTGAAAGTACTGTTACTGATCAGCCGGCCATAGGGATGTGGGAGCATACTTTGTTGGAACATTGCTAATTGGATGCTCTGGCACTCATTTTCTTTATATTATGAGTACATGAAATAGGTAATGCTTATGTGTTAAAAGGAGTGTATTTGTCTATCGAACACTTCGGCTCAGAGTTAGATTGATTGATACATAGCATGTTCCTTGACAATGAACAGACTTGGGATTTGATGAAATGCATCTAACCAACAAAAACTGATAATTATATTCATTTAGGAATGATTTTGGACCATAGTAAAGTCCAAATACATGGAAAAATAATAAATGCCTGTTTTATATAGAGAGATGTAGTGGAATCGTTTAATGGAATGTTGGATTCAAAGAGAAGTTTCAGGAAAATGGAGATTGTAAATCATTCCCTTGAAACAAAACACTGAAGGAATCCCCATCATGTCCAAAATCATTGGGCCATTGTTGGCTGAAGCCCGTCTAGACCTTTGCAACTTGCTGGTCCCTCTAAGAAGTGGGCCTAGAAAACGTAAAAAGCCCAAACGATGTCTCATTTTGGACCATGGTATTTTAAACCTTAAACTAGGTAGGCACCAAGATGTTGGTGAAGTTTCCCGTTTTACTTTCCTTCCTTTTTTGACCTTTTTTTAAACTATAGGCCTGCCAA
The DNA here is from genome assembly GCA_028455895.1 of Rhodomyrtus tomentosa. Taxonomy (NCBI): domain Eukaryota; kingdom Viridiplantae; phylum Streptophyta; class Magnoliopsida; order Myrtales; family Myrtaceae; genus Rhodomyrtus; species Rhodomyrtus tomentosa. The sequence goes on from JAPCWY010000004.1 coordinate 44,871,632, forward strand.
TGCATGATAGTGATAGGTCATGGAAATTCATCTATTCTAAGAAGCCTATGCTAATATATCTTTTTGCCACTAATCCTTTTCTAGTTAATTTGATAATCTGAATACACCACCCTAAGTCACTCAACATTCGATCGAGGGCTACCACATCTCGACATAGAATAAAAGGGCTTCGTGTGTCACGTTTCATATCTTCTGCGAGTTAATAATACTGTAAATTTTCGTATTGTGATCCATTGTGTTTATTATTATTATTATTATTTTGCATATGGAGTGATCGATTGTGTTTATTGATAAAATAGTCAATAGAAAAAAAAAAGAGGATGTCCTGGATCTATATTTCCTAAGATAATACCTTGTCCAACGGAGGGTACAAAGATTCTCTCTCTCTCTCTCAATAATAAACATAATAATAAATTTGGAGTTGGGGAGGGGCAACGAAAGGCCAAGCCAAGTTGGGTAAGTGGGAGGATTGGACATTCCATATTCACAAGAAAGAATCAGAAGCCACGCCTGATTTTTACACTATCCGATCGCAGCTTTTGAGCACTTGGCTCCAAAACTCTTTTGTCTCAAGAAGACGAGGCCACAATGTTCAAGAATCTCCATGATGAGGACAGAGAAGATAGGGCAAGAGAGAGAGAAGCAAGAGAGAATGGCGAGAGCATCGCGCAACAGAAAAGGGTCACTCATTCATGGATATGATTTTAGTCCTTTTACACACTTTCAAAAGTGATTCTTTTTGGACTATCTTCAACTCTTTATTCTAATCCACCCACCCACCACCCCTACTCTCTTTTATATGTGCCTTTCGCTTCGTTTATTTCTGTCCACTTTAATATTTGAAATTAGACCAAAACCCTTCATTTTTTGCCCAGAAAAACACATTATTCCAAGTTCTAAGGGCACTATTCGTTTGTCCCCGTTGAAATTTAGAAGGGTCATGGAAATTTGTAAGCAACATACCTATCAAACAGTCCCGAATGTATGCTTGGTTTGGTCCCCCTTTGTCCCTCCGTCCAATTTGTGGGTGTGTTTGAGAGAGAGGAGGAGAGAGAGATTAGTCAACTCGAGGGTATTGTTCTTCAATAATGCTAGAAAATGTCATGAAAGAAAAGATTCTTGAGATTTCATTGTGGACATAGTGTGGCCAAAAGCAGCATGGTCCATTGCTCTTTTTTCGCAGGACACAAATCACAATCCCGTACGGAGCCGCCTGCATGCTTCAGAAATTGCATTTTGATACCTCAGTACAATGACACAATAAGACCGATATACAGAATAATGCGAAAAGGTTATATAGATAATAGGGATTAGGTATGTCTTTGCAGCTTGGGCTGGCTGATGTAAGATCTACCTCTGGATAACTTGGTAATTTGATAAATGTTCATACTAAGAAACAATCCGTCGCGGGTAGATCTAATGCCAATGCAACATCTTGAGCATTAGCAAATGTTATCAATGAAGGGTTTGCAAAACGGCATTAGGGAAGAGAATCACAATTTTGGATGCAAGCAAGGAAGCACTAATTTTATTGTTGATAACTGCAGGCTGTACGGTTAAATGCCTTTGGCTCTAACACCAACATTCGAACCATCTCTGTCGAATCATTGCCTACACTTTAGTAGAGTGACCTCGATCCTAAATCATATAAGATGAATGCCAGGAGTCCATTAGGGGATTGGGAAACTTCTTGTTCCCTCGGAAGGTAAAGCAAGAGCCACCTTATTCTATTGACCTCAAGATCGTTTTGTTCACATCTTCTCTAATCAAAAGAAAAGCTCTGCGCTCGTAATCAACCGTTTGTAATCCCCAATTGGCCTAGCCTCTTACATGGGATGACAGCCAAAGGAGTCTCCTTCATAACAGATATGTATTCCTTACTTTCAGGGAACTAATTGTGTCCTCTTTTGGACTCAAATGGTATTATATTGTCTTTATGATCTGGAACATTCGATTGTATATGTTTTTAAATAAGATTTCACATGATTACATGCAATCTTGGTACGCATGACCAAGGAATTTCAACAAGGATGTACTAAGTTTGTGAGAGAACAGAAGTGCTCTCCTTAGACTACTTGCATGCACACAGACCCACCCAACCCCGCTCGACAAGCATAATCCATGCATTCACATAGAGGGGTACAGATATAAAACTATACCTAAATTCAAGGACCAATTAAACTAAAATAAAATAAATTAAAAAATTGGGTTGAATCCGTGGCAATTGTCCAAGAAAAAATATCAACCATTAAAATTGCGTCGGTCAGCATATGATGACCAACTTGGCCAGGCCACAATTATTTCATTAGTCATGTGGAAGTAGGTCAGCATGCGTTTTATTGTGGCCGAATTCGGTGGCTCTCATGTCCCCTGCGCAATAGCGTACAATGTTAAAGCATGAGGAAGAAGTACAAGGAAAAAAAAAAATCCTAGGGTTTCGATATTGCTCTTCTTTGTTTCCTTACGGGTTGTGTGCTTAAGGGGCAATTTGGTGTCGAAAGAGGATAGTGCCATCCTTGGGAATGCACGGACACGCCAGTTTTCCATGTAACAAGAACGTATAATTATACAGAAACGACCCATGTATCGCGTGATGAAGATGTGATACATTTCAATAACGAACGTGTTCATGACGTGACGACGGCAAGTAAAGTTTATCGTCAAGGCACATGAAGGTTGAAGCGAAGAACGTTCTTGTGGTAACCTGTTGTGGTAATGGCATGGACAAGTACTGGACTTTAAATAGAACCTAATTGTTCTCATGAACCGTCATGTCATGGGACAAACCAAAGGGATTCACGCCTGGTTGGGTGGGCTGTTTGTACTTTGGCATTAAACAGGTGTACCACATGTTCCGATTAGTCTTGGTGGAGCCTCCTTTCGCTTTATGATCTCCATTAAAATTGCTGGTATTACAATGTGGCGTGCCGGCGAAGGTTTGTCCGCATTTCATGCTTGTGCCCGGGGGAGGTGCACTGCAATCTCTCATTATATGTGCGTTCAACCAATTTAATTCCCCGTTAATCGCTCCACTTAAGAGGGGAAAAAAAAAAGAAATTCACTCCTTGACACACTCGTTTAAAACGAAAATGATTCAAAATAACCCTCGTTGTATCCTCGTTAATGGTAAGCCTGACGAAAGGGGAAAAACATTACTTTAACATGGATCAATCAATCTCATGATCTTTGTCCATAATTTCCTGACTATTGTTTCTTCTTCTTTTGTGATCAAGACGGAGAAGTTTACGGAATTTTTTGTTTTTTTAAATACTCTTTAAGTTCGAGTATTTTAATAACCCTGATTATCAAAATTTTATTTTAAAAAAGATATCAGTAAAGCAATGATGTCTTGAATATTTTTTTAAAAAAATTCTCTTTAAAGTTTGGTCTGTAATGACTCCTTGTCATATCCAGTTCTTTGGTTTTTAAGTTTTTTCGAGTGTAGCTTTTTTTTTATTATTACTAAAGTTGTGAACTCTGTATGATTATAATTTATATTTAAGGAACGTTAATAAAAAAAAAGGTTACGAAAACTTAGCCAATCAGGCTTAAACTTATTGTACATATATCAATTTAGTTTTGAATTTTATAATTTTACCAATTAATCCTAAATATTTGCACAAAATTCCAGCGTAGTTCTTTCGGTAATTTTTTGTAGGAAGTTGCTGACTTGGCGGTTCAGTTAAATGTCAGCGTTTTTAGGCAAAAATAGGCCGGAAGGAATACATTGAATTTCACCCTCAGTCTCAAGACAATTGGCAAATTGGAAAGTTTGGGACTATTGACAGCCGTACAATAGATTATAGGACTAGTTGCACGATTTCCCCCAAAGATTATCCAACAAGATTCAAGCTCATTAGAAAAAGCCTCTCATAGAATTCATATTAATTAAGCACATTAGTAAGTAGAGTAGAGGAGGAGGAGGAGTTTGTACAAAAACTAAAGAATGATGATAGGATGATTTCACCCTTTCCACCTTAGTTCTCTTAAGATTATTGTCATCACCTCATGAGTAACGTGGAATTAGAGTGAATAATTTATACATTGAAAATGCAAAAAAGGGTTAGAAGAAGAATAGGGGCAAAAAAAAACAAACGATTCCTTGTATCCGTCATGAAATGGTCTTACATGGCATATAGCAAAATGGTTTGCACTATGACAACCGCGCACATTGTATATTCCCCATGCTATGTCCAATATGGATTAGGATATCCAAAGAGGATAATCGCCCGAGATAGAGAAAAAATACCAAAAAAATCTTAAATTTATTACAATTGCGTCAATTCAGTTTTAAACTTTTTTTTTTTGCTGATTCAGTCTTAAACATTTTATAATTATGTCAATTAAGTCCATTCGACGAATTTTGGCTGTCCGGCTCTGACGTGAACGCTAGACGACCAACGATCCTCCTTCCCCATTCATTTCCCTTCTCTCCCCTCCCCACCTCCAATTTGTTATAATCCGGCGACCGGCCAAAGGGAAGGCTAGAGAGGCTGATTCGCCCAGCCATGATAGGGGTCGACCTCACCGTCACCAAGCGAAGCAGTAAAGGTGAGGTCGAGCCTCACCACGGCCGGGCAAGGCTTGACCTTGCAAGCCCAGATCTGGGCCAACAAGGTCGAGCCTCACCCGGCCAGGGCGAGGTCAACCTCACCGTCGCTGAGTAAGGCACCAACGGCAAGGTCAACTCTCGCCACGACGGCGAGTCAGCCTCTACGACGACCTCTCTGGCCGATCGCTGGATTATGGCAATTGGCTAGAGGTGGGGAGGGGGAAGGACAAAAAAAAAAGAGAAAAGAGTAAAAAAATCATAAAAATATTTAAAAATATTAAAATATTAGGTCGTTCATCGGCCTACATTCACATCAATGTCGACCAGCCAAAATTTGCCAGATAGACTGAAATGACACAATTGCAAAAGGTTTAGGACTGAATCGAAAAAAAAAAGTTTTGAATTAGCATAATTGTAATAAATTTAGAATTTTTTTTGTAATATTTCCCCCTGTTCTTTGTTTAGTAGAAATTCGTGCGATCATTCGTACAAGATTTGTCTTGTTGTATATTCTCGTACATGGTCGTACACAAGTGAAGGAAATTTTTAAAGACCCTAACAATGCACACACACTGTTTCACATGCATGGAAACTGCCTGATGCCTATTAAACACGATATTCGTAAATTCCATTATGAAACTTGCTTAATTTTAATTATATATAACTGTATGGAAATATATGGATAATTATCCAAATAGTCCTAAAACTATTGTACGACAACCAATTTAGTCATAAACTTTTTAATTTTGTCAATTTTAATAGTAAACCTTTGATTATTTGCCAATTTCGACCTAAATCTATTATTTGGATATTTGGCCAAGAGGACTAAATTGATGAATCACCAAGAGATTTTATTATTAAACTGACATAATTGAAATATTTAAGGCTAAATTGACAAATCGTCAAAAGGTTTATGATCTAAATCTGCACGATTGAAAGGTTTAGAGCTGTATTAACCTCCATACAATATGCTTATGACTTATTGGATAATTTTTCCTAGTAATATACGGTCGATAGTTTCTTTTCTTCCATGAAAGCTAAAACAAACCATTAACCCTATTTCACATTGTTGATGATATGACATAAGTCGATAGGGACGATAAGCAATTTAGATCATGTACGCAACTTTGCTCGAATTGCACCGATAAACCTAAGGTAGGAGCTCTTGACATGAGACTAGTGAGTGAAAAGAAAAGGTGCACTAAAGCCGGCTGCTCCGGTCGGATGACAGTTTTCGCCATTTCGCAATGTTTTTGTGTATCTTGCAACCTTAATTCTTTTATCGCGGTTTTCTGTTTTTAGGGTTTTGTCTTTTGCGGTGAGTAATGTTACAGGCGACTTCAAGGACAGGGATACCAAATCTAATGAAATTTTTTCCTCAGCTTGGACCGACATTATTAAACCTTATTCCATTACGTGTGACTCCATGTATGAGCAGTTCCTCTGTCAATAATTGGCAAAAGAACTAACCAACAAGAGCAACTGACGTCTAATATTAGGCAGGGAACTTAGCGCACTAAAGCATTCTTGTATATGCTTCTTCTTCTTTGATAATTTAAAGTGTCTCGGGTAAATTCTTGATGGAACATGGTGGCACGAGCGATGATTTTGATTAGGGATTTTCGGATCTTTTCTTAGGAGTGTCCCACTTTTGTCTGTTATATTGAAAAAAAGGTCACTGTCACACATGGGCAAAGTTGACCTATTAGATGTTGCCGGCCCCAACACCCACCTCAACCTGTTTTTTTTTTTTTTTTGGACAAAGGTCCTTTATTTTATATCTAAATAACTTCAGTATATCTGAGGCAGACATAAAAGCGAATTTTATTATAAAATTTATGTAATTTTAATTAAGTAAAACACCCAAGGTTAAAAAAACTCGTGCACGCCTAAGTAGTACTTTTTTTTTATTATTATACCGGAACAAGAGGGCGAAGGAGTACCGAACCTCGATATGCTTTTGGAGTAGGAAAAAATTGTGCAAACAGTCTAAACCAGTTGTGCGGCGGCCAATTCACTTCTAAGCCTTTCAATTGCGCTAATTGAATCTAAACCTTTTAACGATTTGCGAGTAGTGTCCTAAACTTTTCACATTTTGATGATTTACCAATTTAATCCTAAAATTGATAAATTTTCAAAAGGTTTAAAACTAAACTGGCAAATCCTCAAAAGGATTATGACTGAATTGGATATCGTACAATAAGTTTAGGATTTTTCAGATAATTATCTTAATAAAAAAATGTCCTAATCAATTTTACGTGCAACAAAAGTAGTTACTTGTAGAGTTGCATATTTTTTTTAATTTATAATTTTGCTAGTATAATTTTTTTTTTGGTGATTGTGGGAATAACATAATGTTATGAGTCACAAATTCTTAAAAGAGTGGACCACAGAATAATTTTTAATCCGTTGTTATTTTTTTATGACTCAAAAGAGACTATTAATCATACAGTCATTCAAAGACCAATACATAATCAATTTTCTTTTATTTATCCCCTAAATGTTCAATTCAATGTCCCTACTTGATAGAGAGCTTGACTCTCAACGTGGCTATAAGCTCCGGCTGTGTCTGATCTGATCCCCCCCACCTCCGAGCTTTGTCCACTCTCCTCCTTTGGCTCCAATTTATCTTCACCTTTCATATTTCCTGCTAATTTCCAAATAAGAAATCGTTTTTTGGACGCTTTATTGAATCATCTCCCCATAATTAATTGAAAAAAAAAAACTACAATAGAGAAGGCAAGCCAAAACCCTAATTGCATGATATTCGCTGTTCATGAACGACGTGAACCATACTCCATTTCCTACGCAAATCCTTCAACTAATTGTAGCCACTTATTTAAACACGTCATTGTCGAATTCTGGTCTCGTATCATGAAATTTCTCGCCTCGAGATGGTAAATTACGATAATCGTTCTTAGCATATGGTCGACAACCCAATGCGGCATGACTAAATTGGAAGTCCAAAGGGCGGGTTTGTAGATAATCTCGTCGCAGGCGTAAGTAAGAATGATACTCCCTATTCGATAATTAATGACATTTATTTTTCTTATCTTCCGTATACAAATAAATTAACGGACAACCCTAAAACCATGTTTCGTTCCACCCCCTATTGACGCATTTAGAACTGCGGATTTTGATGCAAATGCCGCACGCTCGGGGACAAGAAACGTAGCTTTAAGCAAAAAATGCCTTGCAACTTTGTCCTATGTGACCACATTATTCGGCTCTGGTGAAACACCTTAACCTCCCTCCCAATGAATAATATTAATATATGCTGTCTCCATGTACGGTGAGTTTATGATTCTACGTTTAGAAATAATTCACGATCTTTATGATCCCACCATTTTTTTTAAAATTTTATTTGCGGCTCAACTCTTTCCCAAGGTAAAATTCTTTTATTAAGATCTCTATCCAAGTAGCTAGATCGAGCCGCCCTGTAGCCGCGTTCCCGAGGAAGAGAAACTCCCTCTCCCTCTCCCTCTCCTCTATTTTTCTTTGGATATCCCCATCTTTCGGTTTCATTGTCTTCTTCGTCAATTTGGTGAATGGGTGATCCGCATCCTCTACGAAAGTGAGTTCTGAAGATCGAAGAGCGAGTGCTTCCGTAGAATCTGCTTTATTCGTAAATACTTGCTCGCTCCGGCTTTGAGTGCTTGCTTCGAATTTTCGACGTTGTGCAAGTTTCTACAATTTTTTCCCTGGTAATCGGCTTATCGAATAGTCATTTTGTGGTCAAGAGGTGTCCTTTTGCAGCTATTCTCTCCCGAGCTGGAGTTAAAACTAAATTTGAGTGCTCTTATATCCCGATCAAGATATAAATCTAGGATTTACAAGGCGTTTTATGTACTTTCTCAACATATATGTGTTGTTATTGTCTCTGTACAGTGATGGTCTTATGGAAGCCGAACCTAATTACATGCCACTTTTTTGGAAAAACCGTAGCTATTGGAGATGGATTTTTCGATATGTGCTCATCACTGGAGATGAATTTTTCGATATGTACTCATCACTGATGATGAAGCGATATTTGGTAATCGGCCACCGGTTATACTTAGATACAACGGCATACCCGCCCTTAAAGAGTGAGCAAGTTTATGCGGAATACAACAAGTTGATTCAATTTTCAAATTTATTTACATTGTGGGATTTTTCATTTTTATTTTGAAGCCACATATTTCTCTCTGATGTGTAATGAAGATTTTTTTTTTCAAAAAAGAAAAAATGCCTCGATTGATGGGACACCAAAAAGGCCAAAAAAAAAAAAAGGGAAAAGAAATCAAGGCAAGGTTGAACTCCAGAAGTCAAATTGCCCTTCCCCTTGCGGAAGATTGAGCATTATCCTCCACCTAATCGAGGAGGGAAGTATAACGTGCCATAAATAAAATATCAATTCCTTCGGGCAACAATTATGGAAACGTCAAACTATGGTTCGAGCGTTTCGTGATTGTCAACTGCATATATTTAGTCCCATTATTGCATGACGATTGCATCTTATCGACAAGATTTTGCTTATGAAAAACTGAAACCTACCCAGCCGTGTTCATGATTGTCGTCATTACGGCAAAGAGAAAAACACCAAAGGTTGGAGACTGAGTGGTGCACGCTTGCTTGACTTCTCTCGGTGTCCAAGTTGTGAGTTTCGCAGCAATTTTTCTTTTCTTTTCCTGCATTGTTTAGTTTGCATTATGGATCGACGGTCGGCGGGGTGTTAGGAAAGTCATTGACAAGTGGGATGCAATTAAGGGTTAATCTGGCGTCAGTCGCCGGGAGAATTACATGTGACCTGAAGAAGCAGGTAAGAAGTTGATATGCACCGATTCGTCGTTACCCCTCTCATAGTTCGAGTGAATATAAAAATCCAAATTACGGTCTTTTGCTGGAGTTATTAGAATGAAGTTTAAGAAAAAAGAAAGCAAAAGAGAATGGTGGTTGGAGGTAATGTGCTCGTTTAATTAAGGAAAAAGAGAACGTGGCGAATTGCAATTGAGGTCCTAAAGAAAGGCTGGAGCTACGTCTAAATGTGTAGTCCACCTAACCTAATCAATCCTCATTGACTGGTGTGTGTATATATATATTGGACTTTTCAGATGCGGACGTTTCATTATTGCATTGTTATCAAGAAAGGCATGCGCATGCTTGTGAGAAAATTACCAAAAATTTATGAATTTATTTTAATTGTACCAATTTTATCTTGAATTTTCTTCTTCTTCTTCTTTGGCAATTCAATCTCAAACATTTTGCATTTGTGCCAATTCAGTACATCCGGCTAACTTCAAATGGCCGATGCTGACGTGCATCTCGGCGTTGATGTGAATAAATTTTAACAACATTTCGATAATTTTCTAGTTATGTTTTTTTTTTTTGGGTCCTCCTCCTTCCTCAAGTGGCGGCCGGCCAAAGGTGAGGGCTGGTGGTGTCCCACTCGCAAGGCCCGATCGTCGTCGCTGGGCAAGGTCGAGCAACAATACGATGGAACGACGTGGCATTGAAATCCCACAATCTTGAACCACTTTATTTTCTCGAAGAAAAGGATATTATTAAGGATATTTTGGATAATTTTTCCGTTTATTTTTTTTTTTATCATTTCTTTGTTGCGATTACATGCATCTATTCTAATTTTTTTGGGGCCGAAATATATTCAAATACCTGAGTTATTGGGACATGCTCGATTATACTTATTCCGTGATTGGTCATAACAATTTCGTAAAGGTTATTACATGGACCAAAGTCTCTTTCACATCAAAAAGGGTCGAATCTGTCGGGGAAGATCCCTTGAAAACGACGTATCACTCAATCATATAATTCAATCTTAAGCGTAACGTCTAGGGCACCAAGAATCCCCGAAAAAATCTGTATATTAAGCGACATTATGGAACCATCCAATTTGGTCTTGCGAAATCACATTGTAAATGAATATCGGTGAGAATGTTTATCGTCTAATATTTGGCAATTCTACGTTTGGGGCATCAAATAGATGGACATCTTCTTGTCGCCAAGGGGGATTTTTATTTAATCAGCGATTGATTTTAAAGGGGCCGACAAAGAAATTTTCGACTAGCCACTGAACAATTCAAAGCACATTATATTTAATAATGCCACTAGCAAATATGGAGAAAAGTACAAAAAAAAAATTTATAAATCTATTATAGTGGTATTAATTTAGTCTTAAACTTTTTAATTCGGTCAATTTAATCGTAAAATTTTTCACATTGATACCAACTCAATCCATTCTGGCAATTTAGGGTGGAAATTGCCGACATTGACGCTAGTCATCCCACGTGGATAAACAATATTTTTTATATAGTTTTTTGTGTTCTTCCTTTCTTTCTTTTTTCTTTCTTTTTCTTTTTGCCAGTGGTCGGTGGGTGTTCGCCCTAATCCCGATAAAAAGAAAAGAGAAAGGAAAAAAGAAGAAGGAAAATATTTAAAAATTATTCTGAAGAATATCCACATCTATGTTGGTCGTGCCGTGCAGTGCCAACGATTTTCAGCTAAACTGGCCGGATAGATTGAAATGGTATTAATATGAAAATGTTTGTAACTAAATTGCTAAATTAAAAGGTTTATGACTAAATTGATACTAATGAATAGATTTAGGAATTTTTCGGTATTTTCCCCTCCGGTTGTTCCTCTCATCCAACTTTTTCAATTTTGCCAGTTTTTGCGATTGTGAAATTCTCTAATAAACAGCGTGTGCATCTGACGGCAGCGTACACGTTCATCTGAAACATTCCAAGCTCCTGAAATTTTTATATTAAGAGAAAAAAAAAGTAATGTGAAAAGGTAGGGTTTCAACCCCCAAAAAAGAAAATGAAAATGTAAGAGCCAAGGGACAGGAGACAAGAGAAAAATCATATGAAATCGACGAAGGGACAAAAAGGCTGGAATGTTTTCGACAAGGATAAAGATTCAAGTGTCCCTTCGAAAGGGGGGGGGGGTCACTCCCTAGGCTTTTCCAACTTGGCATTTCCACCAACACAACATGAAAAAATTGAAAGAGGGGCAAAAAACAAAAAGAAAGAAAGAAAGAAAATTGCTATTTTTTTTTATAATGTTTTACGATCATAATCAAATTATAAATAGTGCAATACCCGGTGTCTCATTCTCACAAATTATACTAATTACTCGATTTGTTATGTGAATTTGTTTGCTTTTCTCGCATGAGGGTCACCGTTTATAATAATTTGTCGTAAATTGAATAGAATGGTTTCACTGTTTATAAGTTAGGGTTTGTAATCTTTTGACTCTTAATCCAAGGATTGATTTGATTTTAAGAAATGTTAAATTGGAAGTCCAACGAAAAATTTTCGCCCCTCTTCCAACCTCGCCTCCAAAAGAGAATCCCCAATATCAAAATTTCATCAGCATATAACATTGCGGAGGCATTTGACGCTGCCGGTGCATGTCGGAAACCAGCCCTTGAAAGTTAAAACTCAATTCATATGTAGCATTATGAAGTTGACCGTGTGACGTGGAGCATCGTCATGTGCCACATTTGTTGACCCACGGTGCATTTCCTCCACTCTTTCTCCTTGGCGTTTCGCCTTCATATTGGGGCAATTAGGTTAATCTCAGTTCTTTCCCGCGCCTTTATTTGGTGACTAGCCCTTAATTGAAATCAAGAAACTATTTTTGAGGGGGGAAGATACATACGGAAAAAGAAAAATTGGTAGGGTAACAAAATTTTTCTTTCGGGACATCACTTCTTTTTTTTTAGGAAGGAAATACAGACGGAAAAGAAAAATTGGTGGGAGACTAGTGTTGTTATTATCGCCCTAGTATGAGTACAAATTGATGGAGAATTGGCATTGTCGCCGCCAGCTAAGGCAGAATTAGGCCAGAATTTTACTGACAAATGTTGAGCAAGAAGACTTGGAATGTGAGAAAGGTGTTTCGAAAATTTGAAAAAAAAAATCCCATCAATAGGAGGTTAGGTCCTTAAGGAAGCCAATTTGGATGATCATCCAGCTTTTCCAGAACAGCTTCCCCTGTCTTCTTCAGTACCCGAGCCAACTCCTGAGAAAATTCCTGAGGTAAATTCTCCTATTACTTATTTACATGATGATTCTAGTATTTTTATAGGATATAAAAAATTTGTGAAGCACAATTGACGAAAGCCCCTGAATCGATACTCACCAGATATTGGAGGGAAAGAGAAGTATGCCTATGCGATTACTAAATATGTTTTGATTTGAAAATTTGTCTGAGCCATTAAGGGAATTTGTTTCGAATGTGTCATCATTTATATTTCAGGAGGAGTATATGATGCCTTGAAAGATCTTAAGTGGGTTTAAAATATGAAGGAAGAGATGGATGCATTATAGAAAAATAATACGTGGAAGTTGGCAAAATTGCTTGAAGGAAAGAAAAGAGTGGGATGCAAATGGGTGTTCTCGGTCAAGTATGAAACAGATGGGTCTATTAAAAGATATAAGGCGAGGTTGACAACAAAAGTATATACACAAACATATGGGGTGGGTTTTCAAGAAACTTTTTCACCTGTTGCGAAACTAAATACTATACGAATGTTATTATCCCTTGCAATTAATTTGACCGACCATTACACTAGCTTGATGTCAATAACACATGTCTCCATGGTGAACTTGAAGATGATATTTATATGGATATTTTACTAGGTTATAGTCCTTCCTCACAATTAGGACTGGTTTGTAAGTTGGAATGAGCATTGTATTGATTAAAACAATCTTCTCGAGCTTAATTTAGATGGTTCAATGTGGCTATGAAAAGGTACGAGTATTTTCACAGTGATTCTTATCACACCCCATTCTCGAGGTGAAATTGAGATAAGATAAATGTGCTGATTATTTATATAGACAATATGATTATCACAGGAAATAATCGTGAGGAAATCGCGAAATTACAGCAAATGCTCTCAATGGAGTTCGAGATAAAAAAAATATATTGGTGGACTCAAGTACTTCTTGGGAATAGAAGTAGCAAGATCTAAAGGATATTATTCTATCTCAAAGAAAGTATATTTGGATTTATTGGTTGAAGTGGGAATGCTAGATTACAAACTTGTAGACTTAGAGAGTATTTTGATCAAGTGCCAACAAATAACGAAAGTTATCAAAAGTTAGTTGCCAAGCTAATTTATTTGTGGTATACACGTCCTGATATTGCCTATGTAGTGAGTGTTGTAAGTTAGTTTATTCACGCTTTTAGTGAAGACCATATGGATGGTACAATGCAAATCCTTCGATATTTAAAGGTAGCTTTGGAGAGGGGGCTTCATTTTTATAAGAATGGGCATTTTAAGATCGAAGGTTTTACTAACGCAGATTGGGAAGAAAGTATGCCAAACAAAAGATCAACATCGAGGTACTTTACCTTTGTGGGAGGGAATTTGATTATGTGGAGGAGCAAAAAATAAAAAATAGTAGCCCTCTCAAATGCAGAGACATAGTTTAGAGGAATGTCTAAGGGATTGTATGAAATCCCACGGCTTCGAAAACTTATGACAAACTCGATTTTGCTCCTACATATTAAATAGAGTTATTTTATGATAACAAAGCAGCTATAAAGACTTGACTTCGCTGAACCTGCACTACTATTTGTCGGCTCCCGTTATATGAGTTATCACTCATGAATCACTTATACTACCCCAAACATCCGACTGCATTTTCCAACTAAAATGAAACGTACTCTTTCAAGGGTGGCTGCTTCTAGGCAAACTTCCTGGCTGCAAGATCGAGTCCTAGACAGGCAGATCTCATTTTAACAGCCGACACAGTAATAATGAAAATGACCCCTTCTTTAGTGAGATTATATGAACAAATGCCTAAACCCCAATATGTTATTGCTATGGGAGCATGTATAATTACAAGAGGGACCTCAAAACAATACATTTTTATTATCGTGAGATATATTGGCAAGTCAAATACAATCATCAAGTTGAAAGTACCAGAAATTTCTAGAGGCATGCCATAAAAAAAAAAAGTTCTTTTCTCTTGCTTTTGACATAGGGGGCCCCGGCGAGAAGCTTGCATGACGGGCTATTAGCTCAGTGGTAGAGCGCACCTCCTAATAATTGCGTCGTTGTGCCTGGGTTGGATGGGCGGGCGGAATGGATGAGCGAAGGGTGCCATGGACTGAGGAAGATCTCGAGTCTCATCTAAGACAATGACTTCCTGAAATTCTTTTCTAAGCTCAACCAATCCCCAATACTAATACTAACAGATGCTAGTTGTGCCCGAGAAAGGTGGTCCACCCGTTCTAGCAAAGAAGCAAGCAACTGGAATCCTTTTTTTGGATTATCTCTCACTATCCTGTCCAGCATGATCGTACAAAACATATTGAGGTGGATCGTAACTTCATTAAGCATAACTTGGATTTCAATGTGATTGAGTTTCCATTCATGAAATCCAAAGATCAACTAGCAGATATCTTGATGAAGGCTGTTTCAAGCATGGCGTTCTACAGTTCACTAGATAAGTTGGGCACGCGATATATATACGTGCCAACTTAAAGGGGAGTGTTGACGTGAATTGTAATTCCCTAATTTGTAGAATATTTTATTTTTCCTCTTGATTTGTAGAAGATTCTTTTTCTAATTATAGAGACTTAACTTGTAGAAGAAGGCCGTCTGATTGTATATCTATGGGTTTGTACATACTTGATGATATAACGAAGAAGAAGGAAAAAAAAATACGGTGAAGTGTTTGATGGAAGATGTAAGCATGTTGCGGAACTTTGTTAAATCGTCTATTCTTTATGTTCCTTTTTGCTTTTCAACTGAGATATCTTTTCATCCATAGTGTTCTTCGCTATTTTTTAGAAGAGACAGGTCCTGTGGCGATTCCAGAGAAGAAATATCCCAAAACGACAAGAGAATCGATAATTTCATCTCACGTGGATGTGAACGTGCACAAACTTTGCTGAAAGCTAATCGACGACAAAACCTGAGAACGCAAAGAGGCAACTTCATAATTCAGTTTGACAACGAGGCACCCAAGAACTACATCAAAGATATACGCCGGAATTTAATTGACGAGGGGGACCTTGAAAACCACCTAAGAAACACTCCGGAATTTAATCGACGAAGCAACTCTGAAAACTATACCTGTAGCGCAGGAATTGAAATAACATGTTTTTTTGTTTGTTTGTGCGCATGGGCTTTACGAGCAATTCTTCTTCAGCTGTAGCCATGACTCCATGTCTCTGGGAATCTTGGTTCCATGTTCTCGCGTCGCCACGGTTCCATCTCTAGGTGGATGTTCCCTAAAAAGACACACCTCAATCTTTTGCACTTTTGTTGCTGAGTTTAGCTCCACTCCTTCTCCCACGGTTCGCTGGACTTCGTTGTTTTATCATAAGCTTTCGATCCCCTTCTAATCAGTATCTTTATCCGAGTATTATAACTATGCGTTATCGTGTAAAGACAGCACAATCGATGATCATGTATCTACATTAACATCAGTAGCAATTCTCACGGTGGTCGACAATGACTCGCGTTTTCAATGTTGATAATCTCCGGCCACGTGCTTCTTTACTTCGATCGCCTGTTTTTTTTTTTTTTTTTGTTCCTTTTTGTGCGCGCGCGCGCGCGCGCAAACCCCTACCCTTTGAGAAGTTCTCGAAGATCTTGAGGACATAGAAGGATAGAAAGTCGTGCAATACTTTTTTAGAAGCAAAAAAGACGCCATTAAATCATGCTATATCAAGCAAGCATAGAGGCAAACAAACTTTCCATAGATTTGTAGAGCATAGGAGGCAGTGTTTTAGATCTGAGAAGGCTGCCCACCAGATTTTCTGACCGTAATTGTCAATGGGAGTGCGGTGGAGTATTGGTCCTTACATTCCGTAATTTTGTCCTTCACTGGCATTAAATGTCCTGCTGACGGAGCTAAATAAAAGAGAGCCTTAGATATTCTTCATCATCAAAATTCAGAATTTCTTTTTCTAAAACAAAGTTCAAAGACTACTTTATTTATGTCAATTTGGTCAGTTTAGTCACAAATCTTTTGATAATTTGTCAATATAGTTTCAACATCAACAACACATTTATCCTAAATTAGTTGGGGTCGGCGGTCGATGAACCCCAAAGAATCATAAAAATAAAAGCAGAATCAATGGAGAAAAAAGAGATAAATGTGTAAAAATAAATAAGTATATATATATATATATATATATATATATCTCTACACTACCCCTCCACAACATTAATAGACTTCCTCCACTTCGTCCTAAGACAAACCGTACGCCAATCTATTTCTCACTCCATTAAATCTTGTTTTACTGTTTTCCCCCAAGTAAGTTTCGACCGATCTCTTGCTTTCTTCTTGTTATACTCTCAATAGCAAACTTCTGTTCGTACCGGTGTATCTAAGGGCCTTCAAAGGATATGCCTAAACTATCTCAATCTATGCGCTCTCATATTTTCCGCCACCAATTCTATTCTAACTTTTCGTAGAATATCTTTATTTCTTATTTTATTCATCCTTGTACGACCACATATCCACCTTAACATCCTCATTTCCGCTGCTCCCATTTTATGCTCATATTTTCTTTATGTTGGCCAACATTTAGCTCCATATAACATGGCAGGTCTGACTGCTATTCTATAAAAATTTTCTTTTAACCTAAGAGGAATTTTGCGATCAAACAAAAATCTCGATGCACTGTGTCATTTCATCCAACCTGTTCTAATTCTATGCTTTACATCCCCATCAATCTCTCCATCATTTTGCAATATTGATCCCAAATATCTAAATGTATCTTTCTTGGGTCCCTCATGTCCGAGTATATTTACGGCTTTTTAATTCCCTCTTCTTGCCGTGTCAAATTCACATTTCAAGTATGATCAATTTTTATCAATAATTACAATCGTGGATGCTTGCCAAGAATCATGGACACTCTTCGAGAGCCTTCATGTCGTGTTCGACACTCTCCGATATGCGATCGACACTTGGTCAGTACTCCACATGCGATATCAATACGAAAGTCCAGCATCTTAACACGTCATTTAGACACGTAGCGGTTTAATTTTAAACATTTTCAATAAATTAGAGGTCAAACTATAAATTTCTCAATATATATATATATAATTCACATATCCAACCACCTCAAAATTAATATACCTAGCTGACAAAAAAAAAATTCCGATCATGAATTCCTAACACAAAAAAGAAGAAGAAATTAACCACTGATATTTTTTATATATATGATAAATTTATCATGTATACACAAAAAAAATACATATTTAATAAGCAACGTGTTTAGAATTCACTATTTTCTTAGAAATGATTTGTCGACATGTCTTGTCGCGTCGTTAGGGGTGTCAATGGGCCGAACCGGATTCGGGCCGAATTGTTTTTTTCTTTCTTTTTTTATATTTTTTTAATCAAAATCAATTAACAAATCATCAAATGAAAAAAATATAAAAATAAATTAAATTTAAAATTAAAAAAAAGGTATTTTAAAAAGTTTGACGCCGGGTCGACCCGACCCGAAAAGGCTCGAAAATGCAAGAAATGTTTTGGGCCGGGTCGGCCCCTCTGGTGCTACATGTCACGTGTCGGTGTTGGCGTTACTTAAGGATGCGGATCGTCTTACGTGGCATTATTTATGATTAAATTGAGACATTACTTTCACGAATTATTTTTTTTTTGATAATTTCTCTCGAAATTCACCTTGAACACCCATTTGGAGAAAAATACATAATTAGGAGAAAAAAAATGTCGACATTTTCGCTTGGAGAAAAAAAAATAAGAATTCCCAATATTGGAACATTTAGCAAACAAGGGGGCCCAATAGGGTGGGAGCACCTACGGTCAACTCGGCACGAGAACATGAAAATATATAGTCTCGACAACATCTGATCACTAACTGTAAATTAAATACAACTCTCAATCACTTCTTCCAATTTCGACCAATTTTTTTTTACTTATTTAAATAATTTATTTCTGATTTTTTTTTTTGGTTGAATACCTCTATAGGGAATCCAACGGTCATGGCCGCCGGCCAAGCGGCCACGCCTCTATTATTGTACCCAATTTTAATGTTTTTTTTTTTTCATGATTCGTGAATGCATAGCTTGTTTAGGCTGTCGAGGCTCCGACGACTTCCACTTAATCATTTATTTAGTTTTTTTCCTGGTGGGGCCCCACTAAATAAAAAATCAAAATATCTCCTCCAAAATAAATATTATCCCCTCCTCCTTTTTTTTTTAAATTCCCCTTTTGCTTGGTAGAAAATAATTTCTACCATGTGCACCTATTTTCCAATTTTCTTTTTTAAGTCTATTTATGAGCATTTTTTATTACTTGATATTTAAGCCCCAAATATTTTTCCCAAAAGAAAAACCCCAAATATGTTTATAAATATACGAAATTACAAGAAGAGTAGGTATTTTAATTTTTGACATTCTTTTCATGGATAGAGAAAACAAAAGAATCTGAGGGCATTGACTACAAATTTGAGCGAATTTCTCCAAGGATCGCTACTTTCTTAAAATTTATGAAGATGACATATATAGAGTCTTCCCATGTAATAACAAAAGTCAAAAGTTCTATTAACTTCAAAAAAAAAAAAAAAATTCACATCTCTTTTTTGCTGAGTTACAAGGCAGCAGCATATTGTGCAGGAGAACATTAATTTTTTTGCTGGAAAAAAATCCGCAAAAAATTCTAAATTATGTCTAATGTAATATATTTATCCTAATTTTTTTTTTGGGACAGAAAAAATCTCAAACGTGTACTTAAATGATATATTTACCTCAAAATTTGAGGTAAATGTGTCAAATGTTTGGAATTTTTGGTGTAAAAAATAATAATTTTAGGCAAACGTGCTGCACGGCTACAAATTTGGGAAAAATATGTCGTGATGGAAATTCTGAAATGGGAGATGATGATCTGAAATAGATTGTAACCAGGGGCAGACGATGCACGCCCCGATAATTAGACCGACCAGGCTGTTGCTGGCGGAAGTTTTACCTTATTTTTGTCGATTTTCAAAGGAGGAGTCGTACTTGGGAGGGTTGAATCCCCAGAGGCGTGATGGAATCCAATCACGAAACAACCCAGAAAAGAATCAATCAATCAATCGAGGACCAAACCAGAGACACGTAACTCGATAACAGGTAGGTTCGTGTACACACGATTGCAGCGCGCGCACATGTATGTGTCTATCGGGTCCCACTCGAGTGTGTGTGGGGAGTTGGGTAGAGACTAAACGGCGGGGCACTTCTGGGGAGCCATCGGGGGAGGGCAGGGAGGTGGTCTGAGAGGTATATAAAGGAGAAGGTGCTTCAGAACCCACCGCAGGCCTCTCATGATACAATCCACTTTGGCTCCCTCGTTTCTTTTGGGGTCTTTGAGGAACGGAGAGAAGAATTCTCATTGAATGGCCTTAACTCTTCCTCGGTTGTCTCTCCATTGAAGAAAGCAATCATTTTGTGATCTTCTGCTCTCTCTCTCTCTCCCCCTCTCTCTTTCTCTCTGGTGTGTTTTTTCTTTTTTGGGGGCTGGGGTTGAAGGAGGAGCACAAAGATGGGTGGAGACAAGGCCAGTCTGGAGGAGATCAAGAATGAGACTGTTGATCTGGTAAGAATTCATTATTAAACATCTCTTTTATCGTCCCAAGGAATTTGGGTCTGTCCTTTTTGTGGAGTTTGTAGCTAGCTCTCTGTTTCGGGAATCCATTGCATGATTATGTCCTGTTTCCGCCATATGCTCCTTGCCCTTTGTTCTGTGTCTCTTGTTCAGACACAGAAATGCATGTACTGATTTCCCCCATGGAATGTGTTCTTCTCTCTGACTGATGATCTGAGTAATCTTGAGCCTGAGTTTTGGTCACGACTCGTCTGCGCTTCTGACCACGGTCTTTTGGGTGAGAGCAAAAATCATCCGACTGCTGAGAAAAAGCAGAGAGTGAATGGTCTTGGACATGAAAAGGCACAAACCTTTGACTGCATGTGGTACAGAGAAGCGCCAGAGAAGTTGAATCAGAGTCTATCAGATCCTTGTTTCATCGTCCCCCTCCCCCTGGGTTAAAGTTCTTGGTGTTTTTCAGAAAAGGTTGATGCTTTTTGACATGTTTTTTAAGGCCTTCAGTTCATATTCCCTCCCACCAAAACAGACAGATCAGGCCCCGGTTGGTTCGCCTCATCACCGGATCTAAACATGTGAGGGGGGGAGAGAGAGTTTCAAAGCCACCATCTTTCTCACAAAGTTTCAATTTTTAATGCCTAACCATGTTCCCTTAATCCCTCCCTCCCTCTCTCCCTCTCCCTCTCTCTCTCTCTCTCTTTACTGTGTGATGATCCGAGGGTTTTTGTTTTGCTTGTCACAGTGAAGAGGGAATTCTAAGTACCTTCCGTGGTACCCTTTTTTTTTTTTATCTTTCTCTGCCGCGAGAAATTAAATGAAATTTTCCTATTTTCCTCGCTCTGCTTTAACCGTTTCTCTCTCCCTCCCTCCCTCCCTCCGTTAAAACGCTCACGTTCAACGGTTCTGAGCTCTGACATGTTCCCCCCCATGTCAGTCCAAATTTATTTTCTCGGAAAACGAAGTCGAGTTATTTTAATGGAATTTTCATTTTCTATATCGACCCTCGATTATGAGCAGAAAGTAATATATTTTCTTGGCGCGTCGCGTGCACGGACCAACCATATGCGGTTGAAGTTGGAAGATATCGACATGAAGCCGGGTTCTGCGCTTTTTTTTTTTTTTTGAGTTTTTATTGTGGGTTCAACGCTAATGTGTGGCTGCCACAAAGCCCGACTCCCTGTTCTAATTGTTTTACTAACTGTGCACTACGCCCTGTTCTAATGTGTGGCTTTGTTTTACTAAAGAGATAAAATCAATAGAACGACGCTCGGATTAGCGAAATTTAGACGATCTGTTGAGATGTTTAGACATGAACTAGGACGGGTTTAGAGAAGAAAGATAATTGGCTCATCAATTTCTTGTCTCAGGATGATACAATGTTGTCGCTATTAGATAATCAACGGGTGTCATGGCTTCTTTAGTTTATGTATCTTTTGATCATTTGCCATACTTTGCAAGGCACAAAATTTTGGATGTTCCAAGTGCATCTTGTTTTGAATATGCATATGTATGCTTCCTCGCTACCTGGCATGTTCGATAATTTTCTAGGATTATGAAGATTATGTGGTGAATCTCAGCTTTGTCGGCTGACTTCATACTCAACCCTCTCTATCATCTGAAAAATCTTTTCAGGAGAAAATTCCTATTGAAGAAGTGTTTGAGCAGCTGAAATGTACTCCAAAAGGTTTGACTACAGAAGAAGGAAACACCCGTCTCGAGATCTTCGGACCCAACAAGTTGGAAGAGAAGAAGGTTATATTGCTCGCTAGCCACATTTTCTAGTGGCATTTTACTTACGAAGTCTGTGGACGTCTGACATTGTTTCTGTGTCAATAGGAAAGCAAAATCCTCAAGTTCCTCGGCTTTATGTGGAATCCTCTGTCGTGGGTCATGGAAGCTGCAGCCGTTATGGCCATTGCGCTGGCAAACGGCCAGGGAAAGCCTCCAGATTGGCAAGACTTTGTTGGTATCATTTGCTTGCTGGTGATCAACTCCACCATCAGTTTTATTGAGGAAAACAACGCTGGTAATGCTGCTGCGGCTCTCATGGCTGGTCTTGCTCCCAAAACCAAGGTATCATATCATAAATGGCTTAAAAATTTGTGCTCTCATGTTATATATAATTTGTGCTCTCACGTTGATGTAGGACCTTGGCCAAAATAAAATATTTATTGATCAGAGCCGCACATGTCATCACTCATTGAAAGTGTCAGTCATAGGCTTTGACAGTGCTTTGTCTGTTTGCACATCAACTTAGTTTCAGTTGCGTTCTGTAGGTGCTTAGGGATGGCAGGTGGAGTGAGCAAGATGCTGCCATTTTGGTTCCCGGAGATATCATCAGTATCAAATTGGGAGACATCATTCCTGCTGATGCCCGTCTTCTTGAGGGTGATCCTTTGAAGGTCGACCAATCCGCCCTTACAGGAGAATCGCTCCCGGTGACCAAGAATCCCTCTGATGAAGTGTTCTCTGGCTCCACATGTAAACAAGGGGAAATTGAAGCAGTTGTCATTGCCACTGGTGTTCATACCTTCTTTGGTAAAGCCGCGCATCTCGTAGACAGCACCAACCAAGTTGGGCACTTCCAGAAGGTGCTCACAGCTATCGGGAACTTCTGTATCTGCTCAATAGCAGTTGGAATGCTGGTCGAGCTTATAGTCATGTACCCAATCCAGCACCGCAAGTACAGAGACGGAATCAACAATCTCTTGGTCCTCTTGATTGGAGGCATACCCATTGCCATGCCCACGGTTCTGTCAGTAACCATGGCCATTGGGTCCCACCGCCTGTCTCAGCAAGGTGCTATTACTAAGAGGATGACTGCCATAGAAGAGATGGCCGGTATGGACGTCCTCTGCAGTGATAAGACTGGGACACTGACCTTGAACAAGTTGAGTGTCGATGTAAACCTGGTCGAAGTGTTTACCAAAGGAGTGGAGAAGCCGCATGTGATATTGCTGGCGGCCAGAGCTTCTAGGACAGAAAACCAGGATGCCATTGACGCGGCCATTGTTGGAATGCTTGCTGACCCGAAGGAGGTAAAGTACCTTTTGTGTTATCATGGTGGCCTTCTCTCTATTGAGCTAGTTTTGATCAGAAAGACTGATGTACCTATCATTTCATGTGCTCAACGTAGGCTCGAGCCGGGATCACAGAGGTGCATTTCTTCCCATTCAATCCTGTGGACAAGAGAACTGCCTTGACTTATGTCGATTCCGATGGAAACTGGCACCGTTCAAGCAAAGGAGCACCTGAGCAAGTAATGCATCATGGGCCATTGTCCTCCAAAAATGCATTGTGTAGTAAAATGTGATTAGATTGTTTCACTGACTTTGTTTCTCACCTTTTGTTGGATACAGATTTTAACCCTTTGCAATGCCAGAGACGACCTTAAAAAGAAGGTCCACGCTGTCATTGACAAATTTGCTGAACGTGGGCTGCGGTCCCTGGCTGTGGCTAGACAGGTGTTTGATATGTAACCTTTCAGACTCCCACGTAAGTGTTATTTTCACTCGGAAGCAACCCTAAGATTCTTTATTTTTGTCATTCACAGGAAGTACCAGAGAAGAGCAAAGAGAGTCCCGGTGCCCCATGGCAATTTGTTGGTCTATTGCCCCTCTTTGATCCTCCCAGGCATGACAGTGCAGAAACTATTCGCAGAGCTCTCAATCTCGGTGTCAATGTCAAGATGATTACTGGTAATGATTTCTTGGTTCGTTACTCAATTAAATTACAGTGGATATTCAAGGTTTGGCATACGATTAACACTTGCACTTTCAGGTGATCAACTTGCCATTGCCAAGGAGACGGGGAGGAGGCTTGGAATGGGAACCAACATGTACCCATCTGCTTCTTTACTTGGTCACGACAAGGATGCTAGTATCGCGGCACTTCCTATTGAAGAACTCATTGAGAAAGCAGATGGTTTTGCCGGTGTTTTCCCTGGTTCGTCCCTTTTATTCTCATCTACTAACTCCTGTGTCTGTTTCCAACTACAAGATTTGCTTACTCCAACAAGTGATACTTAATCGTATCTAATTCTCTGTTTGGCAGAGCATAAGTACGAGATTGTGAAGAAATTGCAGGAGAGAAAGCACATTTGCGGGATGACGGGCGATGGTGTCAATGATGCTCCTGCTTTAAAAAAGGCAGATATAGGAATTGCTGTTGCCGATGCTACAGATGCTGCACGGGGTGCTTCTGATATTGTCCTCACAGAACCCGGGTTGAGTGTTATCATCAGCGCCGTCTTAACGAGCAGAGCTATATTCCAGAGGATGAAGAACTACACTGTCAGTACTACATTCTTTTATTTCTTCTTTCTTTTTCTTCTTGAAGGGAACTAATCATTGGTTCTGTTTTTTTTTTACGTCTTGCAGATATATGCAGTCTCCATTACTATCCGTATAGTGGTAAGTGGAATGTTTTACTCAAATAATGTCTGACTAGCACAAATCTATGGATGGATTATTCATTCTGTGTGGGTTTGCTCCCATTTCTGCAGTTTGGTTTCATGCTTATTGCTCTAATTTGGAAGTTCGACTTTTCTCCATTCATGGTTTTGATTATCGCCATTCTAAATGACGGTAAGCACTTACACGTCCTTGGGAAAGGCTTTAATTTTTCTTGATAGCTTTTTTTCCCTCGCAATGGCATAGCGACAATGGGAATTAATAGCATCCTATTTCACTCTTTAAAGGCACAATCATGACAATTTCAAAGGACAGAGTGAAGCCATCTCCAATGCCCGATAGCTGGAAACTGAAAGAGATATTTGCCACCGGTATTGTGCTCGGAGGTTACTTGGGACTGATGACCGTCATATTCTTTTGGGCCATGAAGGAAACCGACTTTTTCTCAGTAAGAGACATGAGATTCTTCTGCCCTTACAGATTCGCTGTTGCCTCATGGAAAACGTAAAGATTCATCCTTTTAACTCCTTTTTTTCTCTTTTTATATGACAGAACAAATTTAAGGTCAGATCGCTGAGGGATAGCCGGGAAGAAATGATGGCTGCGCTGTACCTTCAAGTGAGTATCGTGAGTCAGGCGTTGATATTTGTGACAAGATCTCGTAGCTGGTCATTCGTTGAGCGCCCAGGGCTTCTTCTAATGAGTGCTTTCATGATTGCACAACTCGTAAGACCCTCGATCCATCTTCTTCATTTCTCGGAACTTCAATTACACCATTCTGCTACTTCTTCTATTCCACCTGATGCTTATGAAGCTCAAAAGATGGGTAATCCTGATATTGACGAGCTTTTTTTTCCTTTTGGCAGGTTGCTACATTGATAGCAGTATATGCCAACTGGAGCTTTGCTGAAATTAAGGGATGCGGGTGGGGATGGGCTGGGGTCATCTGGCTCTACAGCATTGTCTTCTACGTGCCTCTGGATATGCTCAAGTTCACTATTCGCTACATTTTGAGTGGAAAGGCATGGCTCAACTTGCTAGAAAACAAGGTGTGTTTTAGTCGTGTTAACACACAGCAATTGACCTACATTTGAATGGCCAAAATGCGACCAACTGAACTCTTCTTTTTGCTCTATTTTGACGACGCGATAGACCGCGTTCACCACCAAGAAAGATTACGGCAAAGAGGAGAGAGAAGCCCAATGGGCTCTTGCTCAAAGGACTCTTCACGGTCTCCAACCACCGGAGACTTCCAGCATCTTCAATGACAAGAACAGCTATAGGGAGTTGTCGGAGATTGCTGAGCAGGCTAAGAGACGAGCTGAAGTTGCAAGGTAATGTTGTCAGGTCTTCCCTAGTAGTTGCTCAAAACAACAGAAGATGACAATCTTTCTTTCTTTTGAATGGGTCTTTCTTATTAGAATGCTTCCCTAGTGAACTGAATAAGTAGCAAACTTTTTCTCGATTTTTGCAGACTTCGGGAGCTCCATACGCTCAAAGGTCATGTCGAGTCCGTGGTGAAGCTGAAAGGATTGGACATCGACACGATCCAGCAGCATTATACCGTGTGAATGACTTCATCGAAAGAGTTGCGGAAATGGTCCCGAGGTTGGCTGCTTCCCAAGTAACATGGTCGTGCCGATCAAGTCGAAGGACTAACTAGCTAAAAACTTGTGCAAGGGAGGAGAGGTTTTCTTGATCATAAATCTCCCCGCGCCCGCGCCCGCGCCCTTTTCTTTTTTCTTTTTTCCTTTGGGGGTCCTCTTCTTTCGTTCCCTCCCTTCTTTTCCCATGTATTTGAAGGCCAGAAAGAAGGCTCATATAAAACCTTGTTGCGCCATTTCCCAGCTTCAATGGTCCTCTCTGTCTTTAATTTATGCACCTAAACTTGCATCTCTTTCTGCCATTTTCTCTTATCTTCAACTATATTTAGCTACGCCACTTCTGACTACGAAAACCATTGAATGGATTGCAGAAGAAGATAATCGTTTAATTCAAGATTAATAGGAACAAACTAACCGCAAATAGATAGATGGATCTACATATATATAGTGTTCCTCGTCCAAAGATGGATCTACATATATTGTTCCTCGTCCAAATCATTATCTTCTCAAGTCCACTGGGTTGTAGTATAAGGATCATTTGCCAAATTTCATTAACAAAAGGTCTCAACACGAGATGAGGTCTAAATATTCTTATTTTCTTGAACGCAGATGAGCTTATTCTTGTACCTATGGTCTTCTCATGAGGAGCAACCATTCTTATGGCAGTATAGTTTTCCAAGCATGAAGTTTGAGCCATGATAACTTGTAATAATTTGGGCAAGTCAACCATGTCCACTTCTTTCGACCAAAAAAATAAAAAAAAACCACGTCCACTTCTTTCCGACCAAAAAAGGAGGGGGAAAAAAAAACAGAAGTCGAACTCATGAATTGTGTCTAATAATGAAATCATAATCGCTACGTCAAGGTAAAATCCCGTTGATTCGGTTGAAAATGACCCCATATAGAATTTGCATAGGATAAATACCTAAGACCCCCTCCCCGTTTCAAAGTTAGAAAGTATTCATCTGTTTCTTTATCTGGCTATGCATATCCTACCATTCTAACATAAATTTCACCGCATTTTCTACCTTTCTTTCTCCTCTCCTTCTTCTTTTTCGCCCCCTCCTTTTGTAACTATGGAAATAGATTAGAAAACAACTAATCACTAGGAATTAGACAGTATTAATGACTGTTTCCTAGGACTACTCCTCTTTCCCCCTCCACATGTAGTTTAATAGAAACATTGGCCGGTCTCTAAGTTGGAAAATTCTATATATTAGAAACTTGAAAAGGTCAATCCACTCATTACAATGTGCATGAAGTTTTCTCAATTTTTCCCCACTCGTTTTGCTTTGTGAAAGGCCCAAAACCCTAGACTCTAAACTTCTTTATTGGGGCTCGTTTTGTTCGATGTTGGACACCTCTTGGATTTATATGTATCTCCGTTGGGGATGATAGTTCTCTTCCCCCCCCCCCCCCCCCCGCCAAAAAAAAAAAAAAAGGGATGATACTTTCCCCCCCAAAACACATCCAAGCTGACCATACATGTTTCAAGGCAGAAGGACTCAGAGTGTCAACATTTGTGTACTGTACTCACTTTGGTGCCGATATTTAGTGTCATTTTTTTTATATATAAATAGTTATTTAAGTGTTAACCACTGTGAACATCGTCAGAAATCTCACGTGGCATCTACGTGGCTCATCGGAGGATCTCAATCAGCAAAAGAAAAAGGCAATTTTTTTTAAAAAAAATACCACAAAATATTAAAAAAATTAAAAAATAAGTCACAAAATTAAAATCAAATGTTGCAATCAGGGCTTCAACAGCCCTCACCGCCGCTGCCCCACCACTGCTGGCAATGGGCGATGAGAGAGGGGGATGGGTTGACGGGGATCGCTGAGCTCCGGCTACTGGCCAATGACCCCGGTGGCTGCTGAGGTCGAGCCCTGTCGAGGTAGGGTGATGCTGATCTTGACCACTGGCCAGGGCTCAGCAACCCCCACCGGCCCATCCCTTTCCTTCATTGTTCATTGCCAATGGTGGCAGCTAGGGTTGTGCAACCCCTCGCCGCTTCAACATCTATTTTATTTTACTTTCTTAATTTTTAGCTTATTCTTTAGTTATTTAGCTTTTTAAAATCTTTATGACTATTACATGGAAATTTTTTTTAACATTTTTGGTCTTTTCTTTTGCCATATGTACTGTATTTAAAAAAAAAAGTAAACAAATCCACGCAATATTACAAAATTAATAAAAAAAAAAATATCACGTGTATCATTTGGTAGAAATTGGTACTTAAGTGATTATTTTTTCTCGAATTTACACTTAAATGATTCAAAAAAATAATATTGGTACTAAAGTGAGCACCATATAAAAATATTACCATTCTAGGTGTCTTTGTGCCCATGTTTCAACAACCATATCTTTTAGGAATGGATGGGACTTGTTATGTTTTCTAAAGTTTAGATGAAATTAATCTTTGCAAACAAGTCCTGACAGATAGGGGTGAGCGGTTCCCCATCCGATCCAATTTTCCTCAAGAACCGAACACTGAACCAATAGTCTCGGTTCTTATTTTTCAAAATCGGGGAGTGAACCAGCCACTAGTTCGGGCCGATTCTGTTTCCGATTTCAAAGAACCAATAACACAATCAAATTCTATTTAAAAATGATTATCAGCATGATTTCAGATAGTAAATGAGTACACCATGAAACTTACGAATAAAGAACGAAGATTGGCTTTCTTGATTGGCTAAGAGAGAGAGAGGGGGGGGGGTAAGATTTGGATGGGCATATAGAGGAGCTCGGTGTGAGTCTTTCGGATGTCTTTGAGATGCATAAACTGGCAAAAAACATAGCAAGAGCAACAAGTAGGTAAGAGAATTTGAGTGTAGACTTTGAGCTCCTGGGACAGTGGGACTTGTGAGGACTAAGAGTGAAGACTGAACTGAAGAGGCGACTCAACTATGGCTGCAAAATGCAAAGTGAAACCCTAACCAGTAATCATTATTATGTTATTTAAAAAAAAATCGACCAATCTGGTTCAGATGGTTCGGACCAAGAACCATATTGGACACCTCTAAAATGGGAACTGGACCACGGTCCCGTCCGGTCTGACCTCGGTTTGAGCGGTCTGATTTGCTCACCCCTATTGACAGCTTCAACGGACATCTCGAAATGCAATTCACGGCCAAATGTATTTCTATGAAACATCGACCTTGGTAGCTACTCCATGAGGTTGATTTAATTGGCCTAACTGCGAGAGAAAATTAACTTACTTTGCAAAAAGTTGAAACTTAAAAATTGGGTTTGTTTTAGAAGGTCGCTTCAATGGCATTTCCCAATTATTCCTCAACATCCGCATGTGTCTAAAAAAATGTCCTTTATTTCATTAAAAAAAAATCAGAAACATACTAATGTTTACCCTACAAATTAAATTTTATTAGGGCAACATTCTCACAGATGTTGATGGAATTTACTAAAGAAGTTTATAGTCTATATATACATATAGAGGTACTCCATTTATTGTTCCAAGAAAGATGCATTTACTAATCAATCATTCAACAAAATCATCTTTCTAACAGAAAAAAAAAAATCGACAAAAGCATCTGAACTTTGCATCATTCCCTAGAGATACCTTGTAGAAGAGTACAATCCATGTTGACAAATCTATAGCTGATCCCTAGGGATCAATATGAGCAATCAAATTCAAGATTCTTGTTTGATTAGATCACCACTCCACCATTTTCCTATATGGAACCCAGCTTCCCCAGTTAATGCCTCTTCTATGTAAAGATAAGACATCGGTTAAGAATACTTTATTCAATTGATCAGGGGATTTTTTTTTTCTTAATTGAGTATCAAACATTAAAGGAGCAAGTTTAGACCGAGAGGAGCAAAGTAAGCATGTGCTTCTCACTTTTCCAACATGCCAACTGTCCTAACATAATCTAATTAATGCTTTAATTATCGCACATAAAAAATAATTAACTAATGAGCCTATTAAAAGAGAAGTACGGAGAAAAATAGAGGAAATAATCTCCACTTGCAAGCATTAGGATATCGCGCACGTTCGACCAATAATTTGCGCATGCACCTAGTTTCATGTTGTCCTCTCGATAAGCAAAGATAGTGTCGCTTTTTCTCCATTCTTGACTTGAAATTTTGTGGTTTTTCCCGTAAAAAAAAAAAAATTGACAACTTACGACATGAAAATCCATGAAAATTAGGTCGAGTTATATCACATTAATATTATTCTTACGTTCAAGACCAAACCGAATAAGAGAGTTAAGCTTCTCGATTATGTTCTCGCATAACTATTACATATTTTCCTCGCTTTTAAAATCATTTCGGAGTTGAATTTATCGTATCAGCTATCGGCGCATTCGACTGAGCTCATTTCTTATGATGTAAATCGCATATAATACCTATGTGCATTCGATCAGTTAAGCATATTAGTTTCACTTGTGCGTATACGCTAGTGAAAGACAAAATCGAACTTGCCATCATAGGATGACCTATGCACAACTATCATGGAAATAGAAATCTAGGTAAACAATAATTGAGAAGACAATGGAGGAGAAGGCGTACTAAATGAGGCACTCGAACAACGTGGGGATGCAGGTATTGTTCTAAAATGGAGGCGGGTGCGAAAAGGCATTGGATCCAGAGCAGATAACCCTTTGCCCCCAAGATAAGAGAGATTCCCACTCTGTCCTAAAAACCCCATTCCCCATATGAATATTATTATTCGTTCTTTGGTGTTATTCTTTCTTGGGCTCATGATAAATTATCAATTTGATTGAATTCACCCACACCCACATCTCGAATCTGATGCAGTGAATGTGGGAACTGAGCTGGAAACAAATGGGGCTTCATGCTTATGAACAAGAACGCTGGAGCTAGAATCTCCATCCAATTCTCTCTCTGCAAGTGACTTTTTCCAACTGGTTGTGTCTCCTCCTTTGACGCAAACGTATGTTATTGGACAGCTTATGGCCAATGAAGCTTTCCTGGTCTTGGTCAACTGATGCGTGTGGAGAGGATGCTGTAGATTCCAATCCAGATCTTGATGTGAAACCGTGCCATGGATCCACCATATGTGGAAGGAGGGTTTTCCTAATATTTTACTGTTATTAGGGTTTTTTTCTGTTAAAGTGTTTTGGGGTTGGGGGCGACCAAGGAAGAGACTGGGGAAGATAAATGGTGGTCCTCGTGGCCAGACTCAGGTGATGGATGATTGGATACACGCTATTCGATGATTGCATTTGGATTTTTGATTCACTGGATAGTAACATTTTTTGCAAATATAGAGAGCTTGCATGAAACTCCACGAAATATTTTCTCGGATGATTGAAGTATTTATGTTTCCTAGGTCTCTCGATGAGATGGATCTGTACTATATTCTAAGTAGAGGCAAATTTTCATAACCTGGAAGAGCTTATCGTCATGTAGATCTCTTGTAAATATGATTTAGAAGATCAACAAGGTCCTTCCACAAGTAGTTAATGCTCTAACTAGGCATTAGACCACTTTTGCGTCATGCTCAATGGGATATTGACGATACAAAAAATAACTAAACTCGTACCCAAGCAAAGCTAAGTGGTGGATCCCACCGACGACTGCCGTGTCATTTTGTACGGGAAAAAAAGGATGAAAAATCCTAAAAAGAGTAATCATGTAGAGTGAATAGATTAAGTTCACTTAAGTTGCGCATAAAATCACTTTAGAATTTTCATTTCCCTGTCAGCAGTGGATCTAGTAGGAAAATTCGTTTGATAAAATACTATCCAAAGCATAAATGCGTTTGGTAAAAAAATTATCTTTTGATAAGATTTTCTACTTCTAGTTGAATGTTATATTTCTGACAAGATTTTTGGCCAACTTCACGAAGTAAAATTTTTTTACTTATCCGGCTCCACAAGTCATTCTAGCGGCGGCCGACCACCCGCGGAAGTGGTGGAAAATCAAATTTAAAAAAAAAATTAACCACATACATCTAATTTTACCCCCCAAAATAAGAAAGAAAGTTTGCCATCTACTAGTGCTGAAATTTTAGAGTCAAATTGCTTGGCCTATCAAACAAGTTAACATTAGATCCTCCCCCACCACTTTGATCGGGGGCACCACACCGGCATTCACGAGCATGAAATAAATAATTAAAGGGAATTTGAATTCCCATCACTGGGTGAGTGACACGTGTCTGATTTACCTGTCCCTCGTGTCCCCACTCGAGGCGACACTGCCTTCAGGGATTCGTCGCAAGTATTTGTGAAATGGTGATCCCACGATCTTATCACCTAGTCGAGAGAGAGTGCGACCATCCCCAACTTATGATGCTTCTTCTTTACTTTGATAGACAGCAACACCACTCACATCGCAGCCGCCAATCGGGAGCTATCATCCAATTTTATCAACTTTCATCTGAAAATCAATGCTTTATGGATCGATTTTAAAGTACACGGTACACAATTTCGACTGATTATTTTTTTTTTCGCGCAATCCACGTTCACAGCTATTAATTCAGAATAGTCGGCAAAATTTTCAAATTATTATCACCCGTATCAATATCGATAATTGTAAAGTTGTAACAGATAGATAATGCTTTTTCACCGATTCTGCATCCTATGAAAATTATGTACATAATATATGGTGCATTGAAAATTTATTGCTTTATTCATGTAAATAACTTCCTCCTCTCTCTCCCTTTGAGTGGATGATTCATCGGACTTTTCTCTTGAATTTGTGCACTACAATCCCCCTCTGGTGGGCATGTACATTCCAAACTAAGTACGTTAAAGTCTTAGCTAAACTTGTTTTGTGCTTATGTGTGTTTTGAAGGGTTTCCTGAATTCATAAAACGCAGCGGAACGAAACTCTAAATAAGATCCATGTGTGTATCGAAATCAAAATAGGTTTAAGACGTACCTTTTAGATAGGTTTCGAATTGACGGTCAGTTGTGTTTGAATCAGTACCCTAAATGTTGCGCCTCTACCGGTATCCACGCACATAAACTGAATTCTCTAACGATACAAGTGCTAACTTTCAGATCTTGAAGTGTCTCTCACAATCGACTGAATAAAGAATTGTTCTCTCCCAAACCTCCCTTCCAAGAATGTGTGGATTTGACCACTTGTGAAGCTCACCATATATATATATATATATATATATATATATATATATATATATATATATATATATATATATATATATATTCCTAGAACATACAAAAACTAATGATTAGACGGGTTTCTTAACGTTGCTAGGCGCAGATTGATGGGGTTTTTGCAATGAGAGCGACCGTTTTATCTTTGTCCCAAACTGATGTATGCCATTTGAAAATGGCTCTAGGGAATATGATTGTACCCAAACTGAGCTGAACTATTCTTTGTTTTGCATTTGTGGATTATTTGGCTCCACAAACCATATGGGGAGATTGCATATGAAATGCAGGTATGTACGCAGATCGAACAAAATTCGTATCAAATGGGAAAATAATTCGATAATTTGATAGGGCTTGCGTTTATATAATAGAAAGATCGAAAGACATACAAAATTTTATTTTTTTTTTGGGAAAAAGGGCCAATGGAAGGGGTAACTGTTAGCATATCGCAAAGCTCAGTTACGAATTTTGTGGTAGAAAGCTCTGTAAATGATTTAAAAAGTAGGAGGACGAGAAGAAGACGAAGACGAAGACGAAGACGATGATGATGACGACGACGAGGACAGAGACGGTGTAATGGAGGGGTCTCATGGAATGACGGCTGATGTGTCTTGGTGAGGCTACAAGGCGTGCTTCATCAATCCCACACCCCAATCAATTCATTTTCCTATCTTCACTGAAGTTGCCGTCACTTCCTTTTGTCTCTTCTCTCTCTCTCTCTCTTCTTTTCTTTTTCTTAGTTATTTTTTTTTTTTGCCTTCTTCCATTTTCTTTTTCTTTATTTATTTATCTATTTTTACATAAATATAATGTCAATATTTTTTTTTTCTCTGTGTGCCTATCTCTTATTTTTGTTCTGACTTTTTATAGAACATGAGATTCGAATCACGCATTTATGATGTTAGCGTCTCCACTCCCAATAATGTTAATAGTTTTTTTATCCTCTTCACCCAACTTTATTTTCTTGGACTACGAAAACATTTTCTAACCTCTTCATTACTTCTACAAGTAAATGAAGGTCTGCCGATGTGCGGAGACATTCATCTTCCTCTTCTTCTAGTCTTAAGGCCCAGCAAAACGCAAATGACGATCAACTACTAAGTAATTCATTCTCATATCTGTAATAATAGATGACGAAATAGTCGCCAATTTGTGCTTATCCAAGGCGATTAATGATGGTAGAGCTAATCTCTCTTGTTGAGAGTGGCAGATTTACGGAGGGAATTAGGAGTTATAATCTTTAACATAAAACGCGACATTTTGTATCGAGCTGCTTTCGTCAACCAAGTAGAAAGTGCAAGTGTATCGAGACTTAGCGACGGAGATTCATGACAAGTGTCTACAAGGCGGTTATGATAAGTTGGGTCGCCAAGTCAATGCGACGAAGAGCAACCGCTGGAGATAAAACATTCCCAAAGCGATACAATCACTTTTATTTGTTTCAATAAAAGATGTGATTACAATGAATCACACTTAACTTCAACACTTACAAAATCTGAACAATAGGATTAAGAAACGGACAACATAAGAAGCAAAAGGATTGAGCAAGTTATTCTAAACAAAGCAACACTGTAGAAAACAAAGGCTTGCATAATGATAATTAAATTGTCTTACATGTTATATAATTCGTCAAAAATCAGAAATACTTCAAAAAATAAAAATTAGCACTCCCTATATCGCATAACCACATTTGTAGGCTACTAAAAAAAATGCAAATCTCTTAATTGCTTTTTATCCCTAACAATCTACCAAAGAGAGAAAGACAGAAAAACAAACAAGAAGATATTTAGGACCAATTTCGTAAGAAGCGACTTTGTCAATAACTCAGACAGAATGCACAATAATTAGTTCAAAATGTTGGGAGCAGCCCAACATGTTCGGGATTTTATTTGAAAGATCTCGATGAGTGCTCATCAAGAATACCTAATACGAAAAAGTGCTATTTTGGCGGAACGTTGAAAAGAAAAAAATACCGTGATAGAATATTCTGGTGATTATTCAAATTAGAAATTTCCAATCAATTAAAGTGATTTCCAATCAAGAGGGGATTGCGAAATCAGTTGGGGAATATTCTAATTTGGATGGAGATATGCCACTATAACAGAGTGATTGAAGGGAGGATTTTTTGTGTGCACCAGAAAATTACTCCAAAAAAATTACAAATTCTCAACAATGAGTAAGCACGAGAGTTTTTGAAAGTTCGTCAAGTGAGATTGTGCTTTGTGACAATTGTGGGGATTTATTGTGAGAGAAACACCATTAGAGTGTCAGTCGTAATCCTTTGATTATAGCAAAGCGTTCCTAGACTAGTGTCCTGTGATTTTTCCTGCATCGGGTTTTTCACGCAAAAAATTCTGGTGTATTGCTCTTCTCATCTTTTTTTAATTTTGTTGTGTCGATTATGTTTTTCTCAAAAGAGAAAACGGACATCATATTGCGCAAATTTGACAGTTAGAATTCCATTGCGATCGATTGCAATCCGACTTTCTACAACACATAATATATTCATAGCTAGAGCACTAGGTAAATTCCAACTAGGGTGCAATTGACCTACGTTATAATATGAAGTTTATATAGGTGATGATATTACAAAACCAGATAAGAACAAATATAAAATTAGCCAGATGAACTTATTTGACAAATATGAAAATGTTTATGGGTCAAACTGTAAAATTGAAAGGTCTAAAACTTAATTGGCAAAAGTGCAATATATTTAGGACTTTTTAGATAGTTTTCTCTTCCCTTGAGACTATTCTCTAAACTTCACGCCTAGCTAATCAATTATAGAAAAAAAAATCAGAAATAATATTCGTGGGTCTATTATTAGATCAAGTTTCTTATTGTGGTAATATTTGGACCTCTTACGAGTACAAGGGTTTGGTGCTGGCCATTATTATGGGAACTAACCTAACGTCATAAGAAAGTCTAGGGTTTCCATGGTCCGTTCTTGCAAATAACTTTTGGACCTACTTGAGATGCTCTTCAGCGAAATTGCTATGGAGACTCTGATTTATTTCTCTTGGCTGGCAAAATTGTTGATTAATCATTTGACCGTGACCTTGCACGCCGCAGCTAATCTCAGCGACTCAGATTAACCCGTCTGATAATAAGGATAATATGGCACCGGAATTTTCTAAAAATGGAAGACGACGACTTGAAATCTCTTTAGAAGAAAAAAAAAAATTGGGGTGATGTCAACATTCCGCAAGCATGTTGCGTGAAATCCCATATTAAACTTTTCTTCTCCAAGAATGTGAAACGCGACAACATGGACAGGAACAAATAGTTCTTCCCACCAGTCAAATACGTAAAACAAAAAAAAAAAAAAGAGGACAAAAATTGATGTCTGGTTCTGAATGTACCCAGGATCGTTTCTTAGTCGGCCGAACCGGAATTTCTGCATAGATGAATCCGAAGCAATTCATCCAGACACTGCAACAAGTCAAACTGGATTGGAATGGTGGGAAGCTTAGTGATAAGAAGGGTTCCATGTGGACAATTGCAGGAGGGATCGCTTGGAGAGCTGGGACAGCCTTCAACCCAGGACAAAAGAAAAACCTAGACAGCATGTTTGTATGAGCAATTACAAGATGGAAATTGTACCTTGGTTGTGGTCCCTTGCGAAGCTCTTAGATTCTACCCTTGAAAGTTATTGGACACAGAAGCATTTATGGCATTATTGGCCTTGTTCTTATCAAGGTCTCTTTCTTGTGTACTTTGACTTTGACCTCTCCCCTACTTTGCCCTAGATTTTTTTTGGATGCTAAGTGTGGAAGCAAGACCATCCATGCAATGCCAAGAGGATGCGTAAAAGATGCAACAAAGCTAGAAGAAGTGTCAAAATAGTTCTAAACTTATTATATCAGTGTCAATTTAGTCTTAAATTTTTTTTTGTGCTAATTCAGTCCTAAACCTTTTTCATGGGTGTCAATTCAGTTTTATACATTTTATTGGTGCTATCAGTCCTAAACTTTTTGCATTTGTACCAATTCAGTCCTAAATCTTTTGTATTTATGCTAATTGAGTTAATTTGACTAATTTTGACCGTAAATGGCTAAATTGAGCATCGGTTATCCTACATGGCGCGACAAATGCTGACTTGGATATTTTTTAAGTATTATTCTATAGTTTTAAATATTTTTAAGCATTTTTTTTTGCAACTGATCAAAAAGATCATCAATCCTCGGCAGCGGATACTTGTTCTTCACCGTCATTTGGTTCAGCTGCCAGTAGTCAATGCATAATCACAGAGACCCATCCTTCTTCCATTTGAGCCTCTCGTGGCTCATCGAACTTGGCACTGAAGTAATCATTTTTAAAATAAGTCAGCACTTAAGTAATCGAAGTTACAAAAACTCCCGTGCTTTAACTCTATGCACAAACCTTCTGTTTGAATCATCAGAAGCATCTTCCAAATCCACCTCACTTCTATTGCTCTCCCCATTAAAAAGTTTGTTAAAATAACTCATCCACACGCCCTTAACATTAAAAATTATTTAAAATATCAAAAAATATTAAAAAAAATATCCATATTAGCTCAAGCCATGCCGCGTAGGACAATTGATGTTCACGCTAATTTCCGATCAAAATTGATCGAATTGACTCAATTGACATAAATGCACAGTATTTAGGACTAAATTGACGCTAATGTAAAAGGTTTAGGATTGAATTGACACTGAAAAAAGGTTTATGACTGAATTGACATAAATGTAAAAAGGTTTAAGATTGAATTGGCACAAAAAAAGGTTTATGACTAAATTGGTATTAATGTAATAAATTTAGGACTTTTTTTTTATACTTTTCCTCGACAAAGCTGGGGATTGTTGGCTCTTTTGTCAATGGAGTTGTACGATATTGGGAAGAGGGTGAGCCACCTGATGGAGTCACATTCCATGGATTAGGATTGAAGGTAAGAACTAGAAGGCTCATGTTGAGAAGCAAATTGACCAAGTTTGAATGACGAGACAAATTAGTGGGGGGAATATAAAGGAGTCTGACGTTTCTCGGTAAAATATCGTGACAAATTCTTATTGAGCGAATAAACAATCACAACCTATATAAATACTTGTACAGAGTTTGTCATTACTTTACAAATTAGTTTCGATAATAGGTTGTACTTATGGATAACGTTAGACAATCGGGCCCTTTTTTTATAATTTTAAAATGTGTTTTCGTTTTTCTATTCACTGTCTCCTAGATCAGAGTGCTGATGAGCAAGAGAGGTAGGCCTTTGAACTGTCAATCAACATGGGATTTGCTAATCCTAGGGAATTTACTGATACTCAGTAGAGCAAAAAGGGTGAGGGTCTGGAACAGATCTGAGCAGACAAAAATTTGTTTTCTTTCCATGCGCGTGCATGGACAAGCGTGCAAGTGGTACTACTTGAGCAGATCAAGGAGCAAAAGGCCATGTTAGAATGGGATTTTTGAGCAGACATGAACAAGTAAAAGACAAAAGAAAGGCATACATTTCATGGAAAAGCAATCATGTTTTTATATTGCTGCTCTTCCCCAACGCATGTGGATGGGTGCGGTGTTGATTTCCCCGGATCAGAACTGAGGATACTCCCTTTTTAAAAAAAAAAAATCTTTATTATTAGTTTATTATTTTCTTTTTGGTTTTATTTTTCGTTTTGGTGTATAATAATTTTGGGGGACAAGTATGTTCTTGGCCCTTAATCTTTTGGAGGAAAGTGATATGTGGGAAGTTTCTCTCTTCCCCACTCATTTCAATGCCAATGGCCTGTGTTTTATTGATTCTAGGAATATCACTTTTACATCTCATTAATCCTAGCATAATTGCCCCTCAACTTTTCCTTGTGTTGGGCTGAAATCTTGAGTTTTGCTTCTTTTGTCGGTATAGTGTACTGTTTTAATAATGATTTTGATGGAATCCGGATGAATCTGCGGTCGTTTCGTAATTTATGGAAAGACAGAGGCTGAATAGGAGAACAAAGTTTCCAAATCTTACTCCTTTTCATCATCCTTTCTTGTCAAGAAATAGAAAGCTAGAATTGCTTTGTGGATTATAATTATGATGTATATCATCCATCATGTGGAAGGAATTCACATAAAAGCATGAGCTTCCGAAAGTTACACTAGCTCATAAATCTTGTTTGACTCTGTGTTTATTGTCAATGTTGTTCGAGAATCTGCCTTTCTGAATCTAGTAAAAAGAAGAAATTTTTTTTTTCATTGTAAAACATGGTTAGCAGAGTCAGCTACAGCAGCAAAGGAGTTGAGTGAGACTCAGCAGTTAAAAAGATGACAAATTCTTGAAACACAAATGTCATGATACGTAGAGCTACGTTAGATGCACAATTCAGGTAGAAATCTCAAAAGAACCGTGCTTGAGAGGAATGCGATGGGGCCGTCGATCAGTCCGGAAAGGGCGGTGATAGAAATCCGGATCTTAAAATTGTTCATGGACAAAAAGATCGGTGGGGTATCATGTAATAGCAAAGGATAGGGAAGAAAACACACTGGATGTTTCCATTATATAAAAAAAAATAAAAATTCATACAGATATTCAATGTCCAGCAAAACTTGTCCGGAATATCTTGTTCACAGGCCTACATTGGCTGATGTTTAGGATATGTCACTTGCTTTAAATACATGTCTGAATATATATTTTTCCGAGTGGACCCTCCTTTTTGATCTTCATCCCTTCAATAGTCCAGTGCAGCACTTAAACGAAAATCCCATCAAAGGTTATTTAAGACACCTCCCAAGAATATAGCGCGCTCCCTCTCTCTCTCTCTCAAACACACAGAGAATATTTAGAATTAAGCAGTATCACATTGCTACAACAGCTTTCCTTTTCGTTTTTCTTTGTTTTTTTTTGGGCTTCCTTGGCATTCTCTTTCCCTCCTTTCACAGCCTGTCAAGAGCTGAATTATTAACATACCAGGAGACTACAAATTTTTTTTTTTTTTTTTAAGAGAAAGGTGCTTTGTTGTCTGTCCAAGTAAAGTGAGGACTGGTTCTGGCCTGCCGAGAGTTTTTATTTTTATGAGATTTGTTGTGGTGTTTTGAGTATTTCTTGAAGAAAGCTCTCTTTTTCCTGTTTTTGTTTGCCTTCTTTGGTGGCTCCGTCGCGCGTGCCGCGAAACAACATGCCATGGTTGCTCATGAAGGTTTCGGTTGGTTCTTGCCCTCCTGTTTCTGGGCTTCTTGTTATTTAGCAAGGCGGCCTTCTTATGGATGGTAATACTGGGGGGGACTTGCGTGAAGGAAGATGATGTTGAGAGACCATCTCCATAGAGTTTGCAAATCTGGTCAAGTCAATCTCTTGCAGGTGACGATCATCACTCTCTCTTTCTCTCTCTTAATGAGAACAGGTGATGTTGCGGAGTCAGTTTCATTTCACACTGTAGATGCAAAGCCTGCTCATAGTTTTTTCTTGCGCTTGGAGTGGTTGGCGCAAGTTTTTTCTTGGCAAAGCACGGAAGAATTTCCTGGTCAGACTGTGCTATTTCAGGCAATACAGATCCATCTTTCTATGCTTCTTCAAACCAGATATTGAGCAGACAATGAATGTTTAACAATTAATTGGTGGCCTTTCTAAACCTTTTTCTCTTTTTCAGTCTCATGAAGCAAATTCTGACTTCTCTCCTGTATTTTCAATCTGAGCTCTTTGCATTATGAGGACTGATGTTACCAAAATTCTCCACCTGTTCACTAAGGAAGAATATAAATCTCTCTCTCTCTTTCTCTCTCTCTCGTTCGCGCATGCTAGAATTTCGAAAGGGCATTGTGTGAATGAGCATGATTTGTTATTAGGTTGAAGATGATTCATCCATCGTGTCAGATTTGTTTGAGTCGCTTCTATGTCTCTACATGATTCAATTAGTGGCCCTTCTAAATTTCAACCAACTACCGAGAAAGTAGAAATTGGAAAAGAAGATATGATCCTAAATCAACCGTGAGTGCACACCAAGAATCTTTCTATGTTATGTCATCCATGAATTCCTAGCTAAATCAACTATGATTGGACGCAAGTCTAAAGATTAATTTATTTTTCAGGTATGGGAACCGAACTTCAGTATGCCATCAACCCACTAGCAGCAGCTTCACCAAGCGGCCACATTTTTTCTTTTCACTGTGTGGATGAACGGGACCATTTTCAGAACAGAGAGCTCAAAGAAAGCATCAGGAACGCTGGAGCCAACAAGTTTATAAACCCCATGGATCATGTGGACGAGAAGCATCACATCGAATCAATCAGGAAGACAATGCAGATGCACGAAGGTATCTTCAAGCAACAGGTAGGAGATTCTCTGTAGCTTCTCTCCTAGGATGACAAAACTACTTAGAGAAAATTCAAACTGTAAAGGGGTAAACAATTGCAGGTGCGGGAACTCCACCGGCTGTACAGTGTTCAAAAGATGCTTATGAGTGAGCTAAAGAAAGAAATAGAGCAAAACAGAATCCGGCGTGCCATGAGGAGTTCAGAGGCTAACTATGTCGTCAATTGGCCCCAGCAAACAAGTCAACCCAGTAGCAGCCGTCCGTTCCATTTACAAAGTCTGAGCAATGACCCAAGTTCAAATGAGAGGAGCAGTAGCAGCTGTGCCGAGGCCATAAGAAGGACGAGAGGTTTCGACCTCGAAAGCCCTGCAAAAGAAAACAGCAACATTGACGGAGAATTACCGGGGCCTAGCTTTAGCCCTCGCATAAATGAAGGAATGAGCATCGAAGGCTCGGATGAAGAAACTGAAGTGGAGCTAACACTAAGCATTGGAGGGAAAAGGGCCAATAGAAAGTCCAAAAGCTACCAGCAGCATTACAGTAAAACAGAAGCAGGTTTCTCCAGGATGAATCATAAGGAACTCGTTTCACCACCGTCACTCGCGTCGGATCGAGGCGATGCTTGCAGCGGACCCACCACCAGTATCGGTGTCGGTGGTTCAGCTACTTCATCTGATCGGGAAAAAAATCAGCAGCATTGGCTGTTTCAAGTCTGAAGTCGACATTATTTGAAGATAGGGGAATGTTCATTCATCTCAAGCCTCTCCTGAGCCGTCTTATCAACACGATTCATCATCCATTCAGATTCTATTTTGCTTCCTTCTCATTCTAATAAGAAGATGATCACTTTGCCATTTCTGAGTTATTGATGTAAATACCTCTTCACTAAGATTTATCGTCCTAAATTCCAGCACATATGTCTAGGACTTAATCTGCCCTATGAGCCAGAAAACAAGTTCGAATTTTGCAGAGCTAATCTTCTTTATTGACGGATGAACTTTTTGTCCCCCATCCGTGAAACGATATCAAAGACTAGAACAATCAAAGTAAGCTAAGAGCATCTAGAGAGAGATCTCAGATTCTCAATGACTTGGCTAGCATTCCAATTTACGTAGGATGCAGTGGGGCTTCCTGCGCTAATCTGGAGTCTGATATGGTGAAGTACATGGAGAGAGAGTTTAAGACTCCAAGCCAATGGCCTGAGCCGTTCAGGAATTATATTGTCAACATCAATTGTCATTGTGGTGGCAAAAACTAGGTTACAAGAATCTAATGGTTCAGTCGACCACTTGAGTACTAGTGTGAATCTGTCATGATGGTCATCAATCAGAAGAACTACCAGGGCCTAGCTTGGTGAAGCATCATCCACAGTTTGGGAGGAATTAAACCGTGATAACAACATTGGACCTCTTTCTTACAGACAGCTGAATTAATTAGAAGAGTAATCTCCAACAGGAAATACTTTCTCAGTTCGATTTAGGAAGAAAGCATTTACATTCTTCCATCATTGCAGGTTCTTGCTAAAGAAAACCAATTTTCTTTGTAAATGCCAGAAACAGTTGCTGTGTCTCACTTCCTGTCTACCACTGCCACTCAAGTGCGAAGTGGATTCAATGAGCAAACCAACATGGAGACTGGTCGTTCTTTAGACAACAGTTTCAGTCTTCAAATCATACGCGAGAGAAAGGAACAACTTCCCCACTATCTACTTCGACTACTATTGCTCCCCATGTCGTGTTGTGAGAGAGAGAGAGAGAGAGAGAGAGAGAGAGAGAGAGAGAGAGAGAGAGAGACTTTCCAATGTAAGGCAACCGAATCAATATCTATCTTAACTTAATGGGATTCTAGTCTGAGGAGGGAGGTCAGAAAATGGTTGCAGGAAGAGGAATGCGGGTTCCACTTCCAAGGAGAGGTTACAGAAGAAACCGAGGTGCGATAGAACCTGCATAGTTTATTGTTAGTTCACTCGGCGATCCCGGTAAGATCCAATGTGATCCCTACCATCTATTGATCAAACTATAACGCAGCAAATAACGTTTTTGCTCTAGAAGCTACATTGCAGGCATAATGCACCCAATTAGCCCCGTACAAGGGTTTCATGAGCTTCAGCTCTGTAAGTCTGCCCAAATGACATTATTCCTCATCTCGGGTTATCATACTAAAAGGATTTTCACTACCATCACATGTTCGAGTGAGATGTGCTACCTAACAGAACCATTTCCATTCTATGGGTGCAATACAGCATCAATCTCAGACGGCAAATCAACCCATCCACAACCACAGTTTAATTCTGGCTGGTTATATCCGTATCATTACTCAAAAGTTTTATGACATATTTTGGATCTCCTTATCAAAAGCGGCATCATTAGAGGAGTCGATGTACTCATGAATCCATTCTTCCACCCGATGTAGAAAAAATTCAAGGGAGGGGCAAAAAAATGATGGCTAGGATTCACTGTCGATCCATCCGAAATTGCAACGAAACCTGCAATGCATGATAAGTGTGATTGGTAGATTCGAGAGCAAGCAAATAAAAGAGTCCTAAGCTACATCTCCAGAAGCAAAAACAGTTTCCTACACTGAATCTCCATTTGATCAATCAAAACTAGGTGGAATTCCATAACAATCAATAGCAAGCCAGTGACAACTCATCCATACTTCTTGGCCTCAATACTCTACAGGGCGGTTCAAGTTCAGACAAAATTAGGGGGCAACAAGGTTCTGCAGAGCCTCCAAAACTTAGGTCTGGGGAAAACAGACAGAAGACACAAATTTGCCTCAGAGAAAGCACACTGGTCAGACCTTTCGACTTTAAAGAGAAAACGTCAACCATTCACTTTACTGGTATGTGCATTCTAAGATGGACACCTCATGTGGAAAAAGACCAGGAAAAAAAAATGCAATTGATGAAAATTCATGACAGATCTAATCCCATCATCATCTGAAAATCTGCTCATGACAAAGCAAAAGAAAATTACGCGAGATGAAATTGTCTGCAGTAGTTCCCTAGTGACAGAGAGCCAGCATACCTACAATTGTGCATCTTCATGCTTTTAGTTGTTGAAATCTTACGTTGAAAAGTCACCAAT
Source organism: Rhodomyrtus tomentosa (assembly GCA_028455895.1). NCBI lineage: Eukaryota > Viridiplantae > Streptophyta > Magnoliopsida > Myrtales > Myrtaceae > Rhodomyrtus > Rhodomyrtus tomentosa. The sequence goes on from JAPCWY010000004.1 coordinate 44,916,215, forward strand.
TTTTTGTTTGCTAAGAGCATACAAAAAGAAAAGGGGAGATTTCCAAGAATCACCTGTACAGAGTATAGATTGTGAGGAAGGGTTATTCAGCAGCCCTGAAGGACTTTCTGGGGGTCCAGCTGACCACTACAATAACTAGAAGGAACGGCAGAAAGCTCCTGCCTCCCTCTCCACTCCTCGCCTGGTTTCAGTGTGATAGGTTTTTCAATGGAAGCAGGCTCGACGCAGAGCATATGCTTATATTCATCATCACCAAAGTCAGCCATGGCCTTTGCCTTCTTGTCCCAGGGATTCCAAACCACTGTATGCAAGTGAAGATAGTTAAGACATTTTGCGCACCTACATAGATCCAGCAGTGAAGTGACGCAACTTTTAACAAAAGCCATAACCCAGCAGATTTATCTCACCAGCATCTGGTAGTCCATCTTTCCGTATCACGAATGTTCTCTTCTTTTCGTGATCAAGAATTGCAATCTTTGTAGGAGTGCTGAGATATACCTTGTCCACCTGTTCAACCAGTAATGCAATAAATAACCACAACAACAAGATCACAACAGACTAAAGATAAAAAGGTGGAACTTTGAACGGACTTCTGATTCAAATGTTAGTGCATCCCCTTGCTCAGTAAAACGCTCCTTATTCTGCAAGTTGTCCAAATAATCAAGAGTCTCTAACCCTTCTACTCGAACTTCACTGAGAACAAATAAATCAGATGTATTAAGAACAATTAATACTGCTAAAGAAGAATTTTGAGCTGACTTAACTACGGAATATATGACAATCTGCTGACTGTAACTCCAAACGAGCTGACTAAATTAATGACATACGTAAATAAGTATTTATGACTCATCGAAATCACCAATTGAAATGACAAGTAGACTTAAGAACGAGAAGTATGGCTGCCTGGAGCACATTAATTGCGCTTGAACCCTCTGTCTCCATGTTATAAGTATCCATCTCACTGAGTATATTATGGGGGCTACAGGATTGCAGGTATAAACAATTGGTAAGGCTCCTTTTCTGAATTTATCTACTGCTTAACATCAAGATCCAAAACCATCACCTAATTCTTTCAAACCATCAATTGGCATGAGGGCAATGAAGAAGCATATTTGCATTTTACTAAATACTGAAATGGTCTCAAAAGCTACTTCGGACAACATCAACATCAACATCAACTTCGGAGCAGGAACAATATTTTCTAATAGGATACCAAGGAATGTAACTTGCCACATATTTGCTGAATTTTTTAGGGAAACATCACATAGTCAGGATTTGCAGGCAGGAAATGCAGTCGTTAAGTCCGTTATCAATGTAACGTACTTGATTTCATCTAGAAAAACCATACTCGCTCACCAAAAGAATTTTTCCCCACCCCACTTGATGTAAAGCATGGCATTGCTTGGTGCATCACGCAAATGCATGTGCGGCTTATCAATCCTATCAATATTCACAATTTTTTTCCGCTCTACCCTTCTACTAACAACTTCAATCACTGCAGGTTCCACCTGTAGAAAACTTTACATCTGTTTGCTGTCTACCAAAACCACAAGATTAAATGACCATTTTCATAGCCTTGTGTTGACCAGTGATGGACTTAATCTTGTCATTCATAAATCATGCAGAAATACAGTAGCATAGTCCTAATGGGTCGCTTACAAATACTAGTTGAACATACAATTCAGTAAGACACCAGAACATATTTGTTGACAATGTCCTATCAACAAGGATCAACAATAAATATCTATCAAAAGGAGAAGGTAATTCACTCCATGCACGATAACCATTCTAACAGAAAAAGATTCATTTAACATGCCAGATAGAAAGCAGAGTAAAACCTAGTTCTTCTATTACCTTATATCAGAAACGGAGAAATAGGTGTGGTAGGCAAAGGTGAATGTGAAAGGTTTTGTATCAGTATTCCTGATGCGAGATGTCAACATCAGATCTCCACCAGGCGCCAACGCTACTCTCAGACGAAACTCGAAACTAAACATGAGAGAAGAAAGAGGAAAATTTCAGAGGAATGGTAAGGTAGATATTAGTAAAGAAACAAGGACACAAGGAAAAGTATCAATAAGGTCCCAATGTCTGAATTCAACCATCCCATCCACAGTAGTGTGGAATGGTGTCAAAGGAGCTAGAAGCATGGAATGCTTTTTGTCTTCAAAACTTAGAAAACAAATTTCTTCAAGTTTCTTCCTGTTTCTAGTTTCTGGTTAGTAGGGAGAAAAAAGTCATATATTTCACAAAGGGAAACCGGTTCTTAACCTCCTTGCTCATGCTCCTTGCACACATCAATTTTTTAGGTACAGCATGAACCGCAAGAATATGTAAGAATGTTGTTCCAGATCCTGTTATTCTCTGGCGTAAGATTTGTATTTGCAATGGAATTTTCATAGTACCAGTAGAGACCTGTAGTTACCTGTGAGGCCAGATTTTAAGGTCTTCATCTGATGGCTTAAAGATCAGATCCACATAAGCCTTACTAGTGGAATTAGCAGGAAGAGGAGCTGGGTCATTATCAATATCCCACAATCTGTTCCTCGCAAATCCATGTTGCTCTAAAGAACCATGGTTCGAGAACTGCAGATTATATAAAAATATTCCACCTGAGACAAACAACCTAAAATTAAGTTACAACGAAACGGATATTCTGTAAAACCAGGCACCTGAGGAAAGCATATCGGTATCCCTCCACGAATTGCCTTGGGAGGCTTGAATAAAGCCTGTTTCAATTGAAGGGTTTCAGTCAAAGTGGAATTGGACCATGCACGATAACAGAATAAGAAGATTTGAGGTACATGGTGCAGATTACAAATGACATGAGGTTCGGAATCACGGAAAGGAATATCAATAAGATACCAAAATGTAATGTTACATCCACTTACGTAAACAAGCAAACAAACTGAGAGCAAAGCCAATTTTCTGACCTGAGGGGATAATAATTGGGACCATAAAAGAAGATAACGGTTATCTTCATCTTGAATGTTAAGTATGAGAAGAGTAAAACACAAGTATTTGATGGACTTATGGCGAACCATCAGCACTTTCAAGTATTCAAAATTTGTCTCCGCCAAAAGCAATTAAAATAGGAGCACAATAAAACGTTCGCGACCTTCAGACAAAGAGTCCAGGTCAAATAAATTCAATATAATAGAGAAACAGATGCCAAATGACTTTGTATGCACCACATCAGCAACCTATAAGCAAGTTCCATGGCTCATTTTCCCGCACAACATGAATAAATGAAATTTGAGTATCACTTTTTACCTTGCTACTAACAAAAAGCAACTCCTCCCCATGATCGTTCTTCCAAGATGTCACTTGGCCCCCGTACAGATAAACCTGAAGCAGAACGGAGGAGGACAAATTACAATTACTAAAGAAAAAACACATCTGTCGTGAGTAAACATGTACCCTTGAATAAAAAACTGGAAACTTTGCAGAAAGGAAAAGAAATAAATGAGAGCATTATCAAATCATATCTTAAAAAGAAATCTCATTAACCAAACAAGAGTGGAAAGCTAAATCATCAGGGCTTTATGACGACGACCCTTCAGCCAAATCAGCAGGCACTGAAAGTTTCATTGGGATACGCTTCAATCAGCCTTTTTATTAGCCTTTACAAAGGTTCATGGATTCTCCTTTAAGCCTAGAATGAGAAAATCAAATCTATAATTTATTCTGGCAAACAACTCTAATCGGGAACTATCATTCTTCATATTCAGGGTAGTCCATAATCCCATTGAAATGACGAAAGAACAAGTAGACAGCGGACTGTCCACAAGGCTTAAGATAGTCGAAATTCAAAATTCTTCCAGTCAAAGCTACAAAGTGTGATTGACCCAGTCTTAGACAATGTGAATGTGATAAAAAGGTACATGATGATATCGTACGAGCATAAAGAATCCCTGTTCAGAATGACATAAAGTTTGATACAGAGAAAAAATTGATGAATGGTTGCTCGCCACTCATCATCCCAATAAGACCAGCCTGAAAAGCAATCCTCGAAATTAGGCAAAAGATATCTCAAGTCAAACGGTGGCTTGGTTAAGCACATTCACAAAAGAATGTATCAGCTAACCACAGGCATCCGAGGCAACCGCTATCTTCTTACGTCGCTCGATACAACCATTTACACCACCAATAACAACGATATTGCTTTCTTCTTCTTCTTTTTTTTTTTTGGTCGGATATTGCTTTCACATACAAGCAGATCTAACTGCTCGAAACCCATCTAATAGTACTTTATGGCGACATCTCCGGTCATCAATGTCTCTAGCAAAGGTTGAAATGTCAACACCGCTCAGTCCTCCAGGAGTTCTGATGATCAGCCTGAAGTACGATGTAAAATATCCAAAAGACGAGGACACGACCTGTACGTATACCAATATGCACGCGTTTCTCCCAAATCATGGATCATCGCACGGCACGTCTCTCGTCGGCCTCACCCCAATCGACCACTCCAAATCCTCAAAACCATGCTTGAGCGGCCAAATCAACTTCTCGAGCCACCAAAACAGCGACAACGCAGATCAGTCGCTCCGATTCGCCAGACCAGATCAAGAGCCACGAGAACAGCACGCGCGCCGAACCATCAACCGGAGGTCCAATCAAGACGACTCCGGCGCGCGGCGCGCACCCGCGGGGAACAGGGAAGAGAGACAGCGAAGGAAGGAAACGCCGAGAGAAGTAGTACCTCAGCGGAGCTCCCGCGAGACTCGCGGAGGATGACTTTGGGGAGACCATTGACGCCCTTACAGAGCTCCATCCGAGGAGGAGGCGGAGCGACCTTGTCGGCGGCGGACATTCTTGCGGAGACGTCGCGTGCTTATTATCCTTGGCGAGCTTCAACGGCGGTGGTACGAGACCGTACGTGAATCCCGCTTTCCTCCCCCCCCCCCCCCCCCCCTCTCTCTCTCTCTCGCAAACAGTAATGTTGCTCTGCTCTCTGTAGCAGGTGCCCCTCAGTTCACAGATGAAGCGTTTCTCTCTCTCTCTCTCTCTCTCTCAAGAATGAAGAGAGAGAGATTCGGGGTTTGTTTTTCTGTTTGGATTAGTTATTTATGCACATGATTTCCGTTTCCTTTCCGTCGCCACCAATTTTTCCCCCAACTTCCATGATTTAAAAAAAAAAAAGTATATTTATATTCACATTTTGGAAAGTTGCATATTTACCGGCACTGCCACTGTGCTGATGACTAACGACTAACGACTAACATACCGGTAAAACATAGTCCGAATAGGAACACTTGCTGAAATAAACAAATAAACAAGTCATCGAAAAACTAGAATCGGAATTTTCACCACGGAAACATATAATGCTAACTGGATCGTCCCACGTTAGCGGCGCTTCCGCGTAATGACTCTACTAAAGGAGCGTATATCATAATGAGGAATGGTTTTCAATGCACAAAACAAACCCAATTACCCATTTGTTAATATGCCTTGAATATTTAAGGGATTAATCTAAGTGACTTGGGGTAACATTAGGGTTTGAGGGGTAATACTATAAATATCGCTATTTTCTCAAACTGACGGATTGAGAAGTTTATGTGTGCCTCTTTTGTAATTCCTTATTCTCACAGTGGATTTTGCTTCTCCTTTCTCCCGTGATTTTTCCCGTAAGGGTTTTCACGTAAATCTTGATGTTCCGTTCTTCTTATCTGTCTCAACTTACTTTCAGTTTCCACATTATCGTAACAAACTGGTATAAGAGCCTAAGGTTCATCCGACGACGAAAGAGAGACAAGAGAGAAAGGAGCAATTGACTACTCAAAGGAATTTTGCTGGTTCCGTGTTAATCCGTGTGAGTATCGATTTTTTGGTTTGCTGTGAAGACTTTGCTTTTGATCACCAAGGAAATCGTTGAGTTTCCGTTTGATTTTCGGACGCTTCTCTACGTGGCCACCGAGAAAAAAAAAATCAACTTTCTGCAAGTCTTCATCAACTTTCATGTTTTGAAGTTTGTTGGTTCAAGAATACAACTCAAAGCTTCAATTTGCTTGGCTGAACAAACAGCGACGCCCTTCTTTTTTTGCAGCCGCTTTGTGCCAATCCAGGATTGATTAAAATACATGCCGCTGATTTTGGTTTGTTCACTTTTATTGTTCATGTTCGAGACCATTTAACTGTGGTCTTTTGGCGCAAACTCAGTGTTGTCCGAGGAGTTCGTGCGCGCTTATTCGACTTGGAATAAGCTATGGCTTCGAGTTTTAACAACAAAATTCGATATCAAAAAGGTTTGATGGGAGCGGTAGTTTCAACCTATGGCAAGTTTGTATGTTAGCCGTTCTTACGCAGGAGGGTTTGAAGAAAACTTTGTTTACTAAAGGGAAGAAACCGGACACGTCAGATGAAGCATGGGAAGGATTGGATGAGAAAGCTTTGTCCACTATTCAGTTGTGCCTCACGAACAAAGTTTTGCAGGAGGTACTAGATCAAAAAACAGTCGCATGTTTATGGACGAAGTTGGAGAGTATTTTTCTGACAAAGTCTCTTGCCAATCGATTGAGACTCAAGCAACGACTCTTCACTTTTCGTATGGCTGAAGGTAATTCTCTCAAATCCCATATTTTTGAGTTCAATGCTCTTATCGCTAAATTAAGAAGCATTGATGTTAAGATTGAAAATGAGGATCAAGCTCTTTTATTGCTAGTTTCACTACCTCCCTCTTATAAGAATTTTAGAGAGGCCATGATTGTTAGTAGAGAAACTATTGATTTTGAAGATGACAAGACTAGTCTGCTAAATAAGCAGAAACTCGATACAGAATTGACTTCTAATGGTAGTAATAATCATGGGGCTGGTTTAGTTGCTTAAGGAAGATCCATTGAGAGAAGAAATAGTGGTATGAGCAGGTCAAAATCTAAGCATAGAGATTTGCAACTATTGTAAGTCTCTAGGGCATATGAAGATAAATTGTCTAAAACTGAAGGCAAAGGAGCAAAGAGAAAATAATTCGAATCAACCAAATCATGGGAATGTCAATTGCCATAACAATCGCAACTATCAGAATAGACAAAATAGACGAAACGAAAATCCTGCTCAAGTTGATGTTGCTAAAGAAGAAGACAAAGATTGGCTATTGATTGCAGATAATAAAGACAACTTCTGTGATAGTTGGATTCTTGATTCAGGCTATTCATATCATATGTGTCCTCATCGAGATTGGTTCTCTACGTATAAAGAATATGATGGTGGAGTTATTCTCGTGGGCAATAACGCTAGATGCAAAGCTATTGGGATTGGCACTGTTGATATTAAGATGCATGATGGCATGATTAGAACTTTAGATAATGTCGGACATGTGCCTGATTTGAGGAAAAATCTAATCTCTTTGGGCACACTTGACGCCAATGGTTGTAGATTTACTGCCAAGGGTGGAGTTCTGAAAATTATGAGAGACTCACTTTTGTTGATGAAAGGGCACAAAATTAGTACTTTGTATCGGCTGCAAGCCTCTACTGTTACTGGTTCAGCTGCGGTCTCTTCTGATATGACAGATTCGGATAATACACAATTATGGCATATGAGACTAGGCCATATGAGTATTAGAGGGATGGAAGAGCTAAGTAAAAGAAGTCTCTTGTGTGGTCAGAAAATTGAAAAACTGGATTTCTGCGAACATTGTGTCTATGGGAAACAGAAAATAGTCAGTTTTAAAATAGGAATTCACAACACAAATGGCACTCTGGATTACATTCATTCTGATCTTTGGGGGCTTGCTAGAGTCCCATCTAAAGGCCTTGGTTCCAAGTATGTACTCACTTTTATTGATGATTTTTCAAGGAAAGTCTGGGTATTTTTTCTCAAGGCAAAAGGTGATGTTTTCGTTACATTCAAGCAATGGAAAACATTAATTGAGAAGCAGACTGGTAAGAAAATCAAACGGCTGAGAACAGATAATGGGTTAGAATTTTGTGGAGGCGAATTTCATGAATTTTGCAAGCACGAAGGAATTGTGAGGCATCATGCTACAATATATACACCGCAGCAGAATGGTATTGCAGAACGTATGAACAGAACCATATTAAAAAGAACAAGGTGCATGTTGTCTAACGTTGGTTTAGGCAAGGAATTATTGGTTGAAGCAGTCAATGCTGCTTGTTGGTTAATAAATCGTTCTCCTTGCATACCTATTGAGAACAAGACACCTGAGGAGCTATGGTCAGGTAAACCTGTTGATTATTCTTCTCTTCGAGTTTTTGGATGTCCAACATATGCACATGTTAGTGAAGGAAAACTAGAGTTTAGAGCGAAAAAATGTATTTTTCTTGGTTATGCTTCTAGTATAAAAAGTTATAGGCTTTGGTATTCTGATTCATCTAAGATTATAACTAGCAAAGATGTTACTTTTGATGAGTCTGTTATGCTTCATCTTGTCAAGAAATCATCAGATAATTGCCAAGAAAATCTGAAAAGTGCACCAAAGAAGGTGGAGTTTGAAGTATCTTCTTCACAACCAGTTCAGTCAATGACTGATAATATTGAGATTGAAGAATCTGAAGAAGAGAATTATTCCATAGCCAAAGATAGACCGAGAAGAACAGTGAAACCTCCGCAAATGTATGGATACTCAGATTTTGTTGCTTATGCTCTTTCAGCTGCAGAGTCGATAGAATATGTTGAGCCTAAAACGTACAAGGAAGCTATTTCCTCAAAAGATTCGGCAAAGTGGTTAGTTGCTATGAATGAAGAGATGTAATCTCTTGAAAAGAATCAAACTCGGGAGCTTGTCAAACCACCAAAAGAAAATAAGATTGTGGGTTGCAAGTGGATTTTCAAAAGAAAGGAAGGTATTCCCGGAGTTTAAGACTTTAGATTTAAAGCACGTCTAGTCGCTAAGGGCTATAGTCAGATTGAGAGAGTTGATTTTAATGATGTGTTTTCACTCGTCGTTAAACACAGCTCTATTCGGATCTTTCTTGCGTTAGTTACTATGCATGATTTAGAGTTGGAACAACTCGATGTGAAAACAACTTTCTTGCATGGTAAACTTGAAGAGAAAATCAATATGGGTCAATCTGAGAGTTTTCAATTTGAAGGTAAGGAAGATCATGTATGTTTATTGAAAAGATCTATTTATGGCTTGAAGCAATCACCTAGACAATGGTGTAAAAGATTTGATTCTTTTATGGCGTAATTTGGCTATTGTAGAAGCAAATATGAGAGTTGTGTATATTTGTGCAAACTTCCAAATGGATCTTATATTTATCTGCTGTTATACGTTGATGACATGTTGATTGACGCAAAAGATAAATTTCATATATAGAAATTGAAGGCATAGTTGAGCGTTGAATTTGATATGAAGGATTTAAGTTTTACGAAGAAAATTCTTGACATGGAAATTCAGCGAGATCGAAAAAAAAGAAAAATTGTATCTTTCCCAGAAAAGCTACATTGAGAAGGTGTTAGATAATTTTGGCATGAAAGATGCCAAACCAGTGAGCACTCCTCTTGCTACTTACTTTCGATTATCAGCTGATTTATGTCCACATATAGATGATGAAATAAAATATATGTCACATATTCCATATTATAGTGCAGTTGATAGCATTATGTATGCTATAGTTTGCACTCGACTTAACATATCACATTCTGTTAGCGTGGTAAGTAGATATTTATCATGCCCAAGTAAAATTCATTGACAAGCAGTGAAGTGGATTTTGAGATATTTGAAGGGTACTTCAGATTATGGTTTAGAGTTTGGGAAAACTTGTGAAACTCTTACTGGATATGTTGACTCTGATTATGCTGGTGACCTTGATAAAAGGAGGTCTTTGACGGAGTACATCTTTACTGTTGGAGGTTGTGCAGTCAGTTGGAAAGCTTCTTTACAGCAGACAATTGCTTTGTCTACTACAAAGGCAGAATATATGGCTATTACAGAGTCAATCAAAGAAGCTATATGGTTAAGAGGCTTATTTGGAGAGGTCAATGTGGATGATGATGTGACTATTGTGCATTGCGATAGTCAGAGTGCTATACATCTTACTAAAGATCAGATGTATTATGAGAGAACAAAGCACATTGATGTGCGGTATCATTATATTCGAGATATTCTTGCTGATGGCTATATTAATGTCTTGAAGATTGGTACAGAAAACAATCTAGCCGATATGTTGACAAAGTCATTGCCTTTTACTAAATTCAAGCACTACTTGGATTTGGTTAATGTTTGCCGCAGTTGAGTTTTATGTTGGTGGGAGGAGAAGATTGACTTAATACTTATGTCTACTTGGGAATTCAAGTCAAGGTAGAGATTTGTTAATATGCCTTGAATGAATAGTTAAGGGCTTAAGTTAAGGGCCTTGAGCCAACATTAGGGTTTGAGGGGTAATACTATAAATATTATTTTTTTCTCAAACTGTCGAATTAAGAAACTTATGTGTGTTTATTTTGTAATTTCTGATTCTCATAGTAGATTTTGCTTCTTCTCTCTTCCGTGATTTTTCACGTAAGGATTTCCACATAAATCTTGATGTTGCGTTATTCTCTGTCTCAATTTCCTTTCAGTTTCCGCATTGTCATAACACCAATAACCAATCGAGTCCCCGAGATGAGGAATAATTGGTTATCGGATGCAATGAACCGTCCTGCTAGATTCATGGGAATTATATGCTTCATGATCTGCAACTTTTGGGTATGCTTCCAAAGAAAAAGTGTCGCTAGAAAGTGCATATGCACTGTCGCATACTATTGGCAGAATGAGAAAAAAGAAGAAGAAGAAGACGGGGACTTGCTGCTCTTTTTTTGAGACTTGAAGCCTTCAACGTTTTCAAGTAGCAAGATACCATGCTCATGCATGGTTTGGTGTCTTCCTTTCCCCCTTTCCCTTTTCAATTAGCCGAAAAGGAGATGAGCAGAAGAGGGTAATGAGCTAGCATTGATTGCAAAAGTGCAGGAATGCCAACGATACGTACCAGGTAACCTCCTCAGGTTGAGCTTGAAACCTCCAATAAGCTGAAATAAAAGGGTGCTGTAGATCCCAACTCCAGTTGGACTTACTTCGCGCACGAGGATACTAGATTGCCCCTTATCATAAGAGATTTCCCACCTCTTCCAACATTACATAAATCTCCACAAAAGAAAAAAAAATATAGCCAAGGACAAGCAAGCTTAGGGAATTTCAAGTTCAGAGAACGATGATCGTTACATGTAATCCTGCGCTCGCATCACATGCAAAGAATAGCACTTCAGATTGGTTTCCCGAAAAAATATGTTAAGGTAAGTGCAAAGAGAATGATGATCAGAGGACACAAATCACACCATTATTACAAGAGCAAATTGACCATGTAAGCTGATTTTACACTGCTGTACACGCTTACATCTCCAGACATAGACTACACTCTTTCGAGTAGTCCCACAAACCCACCTAATCTGGCACCAAAATGGAAATTCTCTTGGCAAAACCGAAAGAGAAAGGGAATCAACAAAATTGCAACCTCACAGCACGCCTCTGGGAATAAAGAATACCAAGCAACTAACTCAACAAACAAAAAAGAGAACCGAAAAGAATAAATACTTCTCAACACCGGGACAAACCCAAAAAAGAAAAAGATCTGATTTGTCCAATTGCCAAAAATAGTTCCTTGGGAGCAGAAGCATCTGAAGGAAAAAAAAAAGGCACCTTTGCGTCCCTTTGACTCAGGTAGTTCCGAATTCACCTGCACAACGAAAAGTAACCCGGTCAGCGGTTAGATAATACTCAATCAAGTTATGGGTGCATCAATGTTGAAGAAGCTTGAGACAAGGAAAGTATTTATTACATATATCCAGGAAAGCTTCCTTCTGCTAGCCATGCCGTAATGAAGAAAGCAAAAGAACAAATAGAGCTATCAAAACAGACTCAAAACAAATGAAGTGCCATTTTAAGCTTGTTCTGTCTCCATTTGGGCAACTTATAGAAAGCATCCTTTGTCATCCCAAATTTCTCTCTGAACTCTGCTGATGATAAATAAATCTGTGACATTACATGCAAAAAAAAAAAGATCTCAGAACACGGTTGAACAGGTGCGTAAGATATAAAGTAGCGAATCCAGATCAAGCCACTACCTCTCGTTTGGTAACATCAATTTCTGCCACAGGATCTGTTGATGTTGTCATAAGGCGATCGTATGGGTGGACTGGAACATCCTCATCCTCAGCTTCACCCTCTTTCACATCTTCTTCAATAGTCAGGGATCCTATTCGGCTGCTCATAGAGTTCTCCTTGTCATTTGGCTCTGAATTCTGTTTTGGTGCCTCAGGACTCGCTGCGACGTAAAACGAAATGATCAGATAAAACTCCATAGGAACAATAGTCGCTTGTCAGTGTGTTCCCTAAGCATCAATTAACAAGTCATGACGTACCCTTGATAGATTTGGGTATGATGGCTTCTCGTGTTGGTGGTGCTCTCTCAAAAGTGGAAGTGATAGCTGCTATAGCTGCAGATTTGGAAGCCAGTTTCGCTGAATCAGGGGTTACGGACTTTGGAAAGATCTTCCTGACAACAGGTGGTGGAGTTGAAAGATTTCTTGCATTGGGGTTCTCAAAATTAGCAGCCAGTGCATTGAAGGCAGGAGACCTGCCCCTCACACGAACACGGTCTGGGCTAAAAGACATGCTTCTTGACCTCTGATTTTTGTCCGGCACACTAGATCTTCCTCCATAGGAAGCAGGCGTTCTACGCTTGGGTTTCTGACCATGCAATATGCATTAAATCAAATTGACCACAAACAGAGAACAATCTTGTTGGAGATGTGAGCTGGTAGTTATCCATCAAGCAGCACATATATCAACAAGAAAAGTGCATCTTCATGTGCTTTGACCATTAGAAAGTGGTATAAATGCCACATTATGTAATCAGTTTAGGAAGTTCACAGCCACTTCAGAAATCAGTTCTCAATATTTATGCTTGTTAAGAGCAAAAGTTGAAAGGAACTATGGTAGTCCCTCAAAGAGTCGAGATATCAATAGTTAGGAGTCATTGACACACCAAAGGGGCTAACAATCGAGATGTCCATAGTTAGGAGTCATTGACACAACAAAGGAGCTAACAATCATTCAAACAGGTGTTAAGAAGCTTCAAAGTATGTAAGTCTTACATCAATAGTTGGTGTACCACCATGTTTAACAATTGTAAGCTTCCTTTGGAATGAGTTCCCATGCATCTGCACCAGGAAAAAAAAAATCAATCAGAATTCCCGGACAGCAAAATCTCAGATGTATAATGATTACAATTACTTACAGCAGATTTTGCGGAGTCCCAAGAGAAGAAGCGAGTGAAGAAAGGTGGTTCACTTCCTTCCATGACGACATATATTGGAACTTCACGAGATAGTTTCTCAAGAAGAAAGTCATGCTCTAGAAATTTCTGCAAATTGTAAAGTTGGTGTTCAATGAACCATAAACAATGATATTTAATTTACAACTCAAAAATTGCTCATGCAGCAAAGACTTTCAATTATGGACCTAAACACTAGAGCGGAACAGCATGTAAAAATACATGGAAATCGAAATACTATGCCACCTTTATGCCTCAAGCTGAACCATACCTCTCCAATGGTTAAAGCATGCATTTTCATCTTGGAGTTAACTTGTTGTCCCACCCAGACAAAGATTGCTGAGTGACAATCCAGGATCAATATATCTTCGGTCATCAAATCATCCTGGCTAAAATTGTGTATTTCTGTCACCTGGAATAACAATATCAGAATGGCTGTATAAGTAAGAACCTCGATAACATGAAAGTGCAACAGGTAAGAATATATGCAAGCATCTTTAAGCTGCGGCACTTGAAAACACAGGAAGACGTCAACAAAACGATGAGAATACTCCAAGAGGATTCAGTTTTATGATACAGCAGAATAAAGGCAAGAGTTGGAATGAATGCTTATGATCAACAGGGAAATTATTCTACACACCTTCAGATTTCCTGCAAATGAGCGGCCATTTTTTTTTGTGCGGGGATGAAACATGGAAGAAAAGATAGATGAGTTGTAACATCTAAACAAAGAAAGAGATGAAAGGAGTAGAAAGGAAACAAATATTCAAAAGCACCTCATGTATACCTTCCTTAAAGATGCAAGAAAAGAGGTGAGGATCAATCTCAGAATCTCGCGCTGTCTTCTGGCTGGAATATTCCGCTTTTCCTCCTAATAACTCCCAAAAGTTGTCAGATTCAGCACCTTCCTTTTGTGTTTTACATTGGACATTTGGCTGAATACAGTTAAGACCCGTTTAGAAAGTTAAGAAGAAGGCACCTCTCAGAATAATAGCTAGCTTCAGATAAAACCGGAAGGCAACTGCATGTGGCGACGTTAAAAAATACAAAAACCGAATTTGACAGGTTATTTGTCTTCGAGGGAGACTGTCAATCTCATAAGTCATGGTATACTCATGAAAACTGAAACTGGAGAAATTTTTACTATTATCAGACCTTTATCAGATCCAGCTGCCTCTCAACAAGTTCCTGATTCTCTGAGGTTGTGAGGTTCCCATACCACGTAAGGACGGAGGAGCCACCATGCAAGATGTAACAGTATGAAGAGTTCAAAGATGATGCAACCTGATTCATTAATTGCATACAGTGAAAGAGGAAAATTCCATCAGCAGATAACCAAAACATGACATGCGGTGAGTTTTGTGGGGCAAACATGACATACATGTTTCTCCAAAATAATAAAAACTGAAAACCCGACATACTGGTTCGACTTGAATTGCTTGCATATTATCAGGCCCAGATCCCTGGACTCTAAATAATGCCACGCCATCCTCATTATATGTCTCATCCGGGATTTCGTTCTCTGCTATGTAGCTCTTATACCCTTCACCCAAGCCGCCCTGAATATTACAGCAACGGAAGTGCATGAAAATTGTTGTCACTCACCAAAATATTGTATAGAAAATAATCTACGGTTATTGCCCACATACCTTGAAAACAATGAAGCTCTGAAAGACTGAGAAGAATTGAATCGGTTCATTTCCTTCATATATGCGAGCCTAAAATGTGTCATCACAGATGTTACTAATCCAAACTAGATGTAATCTACAGCATCACATGACGAGAGCAAAAGCAATCACAGTATGAGAGAACCAACCTGGACAGGGAGAAACTTCAAAGACTCGATCATCTTGCTAACCTGTGAAAGAGCAGACGCTCTTTCTTCCTGCTTTCATTCACGACGAAAACAAAGTTACCAATGCAATACAGAGACCTTGTATACATATATGTTTGCCCAATATCAGCGCTATGTAGTACACCAACTGCAGCCCTTCATACATGTAAGCATACGGCAACGCTTGACAAGGTTCTTTGTCATTCATAGCATTTAGAGAAGACGAATAAAACTTAGATTCTAGTCTAGCAACAATAAAATTAATTGACTATGGGACAAACTTAAGATGCCACAAATCCAAGAATGTTGGATCATCGACGAACATTAAAATCAATCGAAGGAAAAGAGAAAAATATGTAAAAATAAATAAACAAATATGTATACACACACTACCCCTCCACAATACTAATAGCATTCTTCCACCCCGTCTTAAGACAAACCGTACGCCAATTTATTTCCTACTCCCTTAAGTCTTGTTTTACTACTTTCCCCCAAGTAAGTTTCGGCCAACCTCTTTCTTTCTTCATGTTATGCTCTCGATAGCAAACTTCTGTTCGTACCGGGGCATTTAGGGCCCTTCAGAAAATATGCCCAAACCATCTCAATCTATGTTCTCTCATATTTTCTACCACCGGATCTACTCCGACTTTTCGTCGAATATCTTCATTCCTTATTTTATCCATCCTTGTATGATCACACATCCACCTTAACATCCTCATTTCCGCTACTCTCATTTTATGCTCATGTTTCCTCTGTGCTGGCCAACATTCAGCTCCATTTAGCATGGCAAGTCTTACTGCTGTTTTATAAAATTTTCCTTTTAACCTAAGAGGAATTTTGCGATCGAACATTGAAAAGGCAAAATATAGGAAATGTATAAACCATGAGTCACATGAAATTATTTTATCAAGGGTCTAGTTAACAAGTTCCCTAGGGGCACTAGTTAAGACCCAATAATTTTAGTAAAAACAATTACATATATGTTTTGAAAATTGAAAGAAACATATTCCAAGAATGTAGAAAATTTGAAATAGTGTCCACATTACTACACTTAACAAGTGCCTCGGGGGCACTCTTTAACATTTTCCTTTCAACAATAGAATACCAGAACAGCAGTGGCTGGAAGCAACACCATACTGTTCCAAAGCTCCCATGTTAGTGGGATGATAGTTTCTGTGTCAACTCCATTTTCCTTGGCAAAAAGGGAGGTATAGGTTCTAGAGCGTCCCTATGAATCTGTATCATGCAAGCTAAGCATCAAAACCTGATTGTGTATTAGAATAACCTTACCAGGTCACTGCAACAAACTAGTTTACTGACCACACTACTAATACCATATAGATTAAATTGAACTGTCCACGGTGGATTCTAGTATAACAATGTCTAACAGAAGACTTGACTGAAACCCAGATAATTTTTAATCAATAGAACCTTCAAGCTACTACCATCTGTCCTTCAATATACATTAAAAAATGCAAATTAATCACTTCTCCTAAGAAGCAGCATCCCCATTGCAAACAACCAGTGCCTTCCAGGAGGCAATATATAAGGATTCTAACCATCAATATGCCAACACAATTCTGGAGTATTGCTCTAGTTAAACAAAATGGTCAGTGGTTCATTTTTCTGGGCACAGAAACCTGCTAATAGTCAAGTAACCTCTACAAAACTTATGATTTCTGATTTTAGGATCTATTTTCGAGTAATGTCCGCCCTAGTTTAAGGCCCTCCAACAAAAATGCTTTCTTGGAAACACACTCTCCAGTAAAATTGGGAAAAAAACATGTCATTCTCACAAAAAATATTGTTCTACGAGTATTGCAATTATTAGACATCACACGTAATAAATTGCTCAGCAGCTAGGAAAACGAGAATGAATAATCTGAATTATCTCACCTCAGCGCTCTTCTTCCCAAACCATGTTCCAATGAGATGCTCTTCCTTATCATCTCCGGGATAAGAATATTGAAAGATATAGCAATCCCCACTATAAAATTTCGACTGGTCAGCAGATTGAAGAAGAATCTTCTCCTGAGCATTTACACGCCAAACCTGCATAAACAATGTTGAGATATCATGATATTATAGTCCGGAACACTGAACCACCATCTCACCTACGCCTGAAATATGAAAAGTCAACTGACAAAGCATATCGTGCAGATATATTCAGCTTGGATGTGCATATAGAACCTGTAAATGTCCAGAGCAATCAATATATGGTTGAGGTTCTTCTTTAGTGGGAGAAGCTTTCATGAGACCCTTTACATTTAGTCCTTGCCGTTTCAGAAGCGCTACAAATGAAAAAGAAATGGTATCCATGGGAATAAGTAGCGGAAACAGCAGCAGCAACAAGAGTAATAGCTAAGAAGGATTTATGTAATAGATCCGAGGTTGGAAATTAAAACATTTCAAAAAGTGTCAAAATTCGAAAGGCATGTAACAACCTGCAACTTTGCCTCTCCCTTCCTCAGTCACCGCTACATCAGTTGTCTGAGGCCAGGAATCAAATTTCGAACGAAATACCACAGTCTCGAATCCCTCAATTACACGGATTATACGAGATTGTGGCCGATCAGGACAGCGGATTAACTCCTGTTTCATTCGTTGAACAATGGCGAAAGAGGAATGAGACACACATAGCGGTCAAAATATAGGCCTAATAATTAGTTATATCATTTTACCTCAGCAGCAGAACTAGCACTCTTCCTGTCATCAAGAGACGTACTTCTCCCCATCCACACAAACACATCCGCCCCACAATCCAGAAGATAGCATTTGTTCGTATCCAATAAATCCCTTGTCAAAGACTCATCCCCAATAGTTTCAATCTGGCCCTTCTCCACACTTGTCAAAGAGATGATTGCAATTAGTGAAAATAAAAGGGGAGAAAAAGGACAAACAGAAAACTACAACCGAATTGGAATTGCAGTTGGTAGATCTAAATATGCTTCATTTTTTACAGTGATTTAATGCCCATAAACAAATACAAATGCACATTTAGCACTCTGTTTTCAAGAGAAACACCAGACTAACAGAGATCGAAGATATGAAACCTTAGGTATGCAGTCTAAGAATTGAATACATACCGAAGTAGCTTGGTAGGATAAATGCCAATATTCTTGTCCTCTTCAGAAGCCGTTTTTCTCGGAAGAGGGGCAAAGCCACCAAAAAATCCCCAAAATTCACCAGTCTCAGAATCCGCCATCAATTTTCCATCCTCTGTTCATAATATTTGTAAGACTTGTGTACATTGTTGTTCTTGGTCACCTGATTGTTAATCTATTAGTTCACTTACCAATGGCTGCTATGTCACATTTTCCATGGTGATACGTATCTTTGATGTATTGGACGACTTCAAGAGCTTTTGCTCTTTCTTGGATGGATGAATTTGAACCATTAAATTGGAATATCTTAGACTCGGTATCCAGAATAAAAATGTCATCATGATTGAGAGAAGATCGAGCAAAAGGAACCTGCCAGTAACACAACATTCTCAGCAAAAGAAAAACATGTATGCAGTCAATTTAAAAGCACAATCTTCAATCGTGACTTTTAAGTCTAAGCACTTGCCTCTTTTACATGCACAACATGCTTTCCCCTGCAGACAAACAAGCGTGTCTTATGTTCTTCTGCCTCAGTATGTTTGAACCCAGTTGCAACTCCACCTTCCTGCGGGATTATACATGGCTTAAAATATGATAAGAATCTTTCTGTTTCATGACCCTGTACTTCACGATACTGAACAGCACGTCCTCCAAGGGCTGCATCTAATTCTACTGTCTTTATGGCTGCAGTACCAGATTCATCCTATAATAAAATAAAGCCGGTGTTACTAATGAAAAAATATTAAATGCTGTTATAGACAAACAAAGCAGTGAGGAACCAACCTGAGTTGTATCCTTGCCCAGCCAATAATGAATGTCATGACGCAAGGCACCATTCTTCAACGCAGTAGTCTGCAGGTATTGAGACGCAATCTTTAAAACCAGATAAAATGGATTCTTTTACTCAACGACATGCAACATAGTAAAATAGCAAGGTTAGGAATATATCTAATTCATCTTAGCTTTTAATTATTCCTATTAGGCCTTGTTCAGCTCACCATGGAATTGGATTTAAAAGGAAAAGGAATCCTTTTCATGTTTGGACATAAACTTTATACTGCAAAAGTGAAAAGTCTAGTAGTGTAATTCAATTTCAAGATGAACCAAACGACGTCTTTGGCAAAATAATTTCTAATGGACATGCCTCTTTCCTCGTAGAGCTTAGTTAGGCCACTATCATGGTATGTACTGGGGATCCACACTTATTTGAAACTTGCACCAAGCAACTTCAAGGAACAGCCATCTTTGAGTTCTTGCTGAAACCATTTTACATATCATTTGGATTGTCAACTTAGGACCACTAGCGATGACTAAGTCAGAGTGCAGTCAAGCATATTCCTTATGTCAGATGCATAGTACAAAAGATGCCAGAGATGAAATAATTGAAACCAAAACATTTACCTTCAAAATCACATAGGAATCCCCAGTGAAGAATTTTCCGTGAGATGATTGAGGGATCAGAACGGGATGAAAGTTTTCAATTCGCCATATTTCAACTCCACTACGAATGGTTAAGGAGAATCCTACATGAATGATGCTTAGATGATATTTCGAACAGAAACAAAGAACATAGTGAAGGGTAGAGATACTACAGCAGGTCTGTTTGCCAATATACTGTCATTTTGAGTTGTACATGGATGGACCAGAGAAATTGCAAGATTCCGTTTCATCTTGGTAGTTTTTTTGCAAAGCATTGTAATATACAAACGCACTAGCTATTCAGACATAAAGAGGATACGCCTTTTGTCCAGCTCCCTGGAAAGCTGGATCTAAGTCTCTCATGGAAACAGACATGCTTTCTCTGCTGCTTCAACAATATATGTCTGCTGCTAGTTTGCTGAAATTAAGGAAGAGGTACCTGCGACGTCATTACATTTTTTCACCAGTCAAATGACATGAGATAAAACTGACAAGAACATTATTGGAAGCAGTATAATTCTACGAGGAAAGAGGAAGATGAATAGTTGCTTCATGACGGAAACCGTAAGCAGAAATCCGTGTGGAAACTCAATAATAGGAATAGAAACTAATTTAGAAGAATATTAAGTAGCTTCACTAGCACTGGCATTTGCAAATGTCAGAAATCAGAACAAAAATCTCTTCATTTGAATTTGCAATATAAAATACCCAGTAGATAATGCATGACCGTGATTGCCAATCAATATATGTACAGTTTTCATACTCTTGCTATCACATTATTGTTTCACTAACTAGGAGAAATACTTATCCTAATTTGAAGTGGAAAAAACCAGGGCCAGCTAGACATATCCAAGAGGGTGTCAAGTACTTCACAGACCTAACTTCAACTTCTCCATTGCACCCAGAATCAGATTTCCCAGGTTAAAACTGCATCCCAATAACAACTTCCCTAGGCAAATCGGAAACACAATTCAACTAATTTTCTTGTTTTTCTCAGGTACAGTCAAGTGCCAACAACAAAGTCGCCTTCCTCTCTACTCATAGGGGGGAAACATATGTACACGATTGAGCAGGCAACTTAATGTATGGGAAACGCAGCTGGAGAAGATGGAAAATATTTGCAGCGAAAGAGAAATAGAAAGAAAAACACATCCTATATGCATGTTTTTCTCTAACTCCTAACTTCTGAGTTAAGTTGTAGTATTCATCCTTATCACGTGCATCTTTAGTATTAGTCATCTAACAGGGCATAAATTTTCAGAGGCTCGATTGGGAGGAGGTGTGGAGTCTTCAACACCATCGTATAAAAGTGAATTAGTGTGAATATCAGTGGTATTTCCAGTTATGCTTTTGTGAGGCATACTGCCAAGGCTTACATTAGTAGAGGATCTCGAGTCTTCAGCATCATCATATAAGAGTGGATTAGTTTCAATATCACCAAAGGCAAAGCACACATCCGCTGCATTTATGCTTGTCCTTCTAATAAGGCCACAATGAACATCATTTTGGCTGGCAACATCTCACATCTTAAGGAGCTTATCCGTCAGAAATTGGCCTTGGAGACGTCAAAATAAAAGAAAAAAATCGAAAAAGAAAGAAAATAAGGAAGACAAACGATTGAAACAAATTTTCGGAGCATGGAAAAAGGAGAAACGAAAAATAAATCGCAAGCAGCTACAGATAAGGGCCGAGCGGGTTGCTGCAAAAGAAAATGCTCTCAGATTGCTGAAGCATTCATTGGGCGAGAAGGAAGCTCGAAACTTTAAATCGGAAGAAATTGATGAAAATCCAGAGACACTGTCCAATGTACAGTATTTCAAAACCGCGCATTGATCTCCAAGACCTCAACTTTGGAAGTTTTTTTTCCATTACATATCTCTCTTGAGCCCCCAAGATCATGCCCATCGTCGAACCCATTAAGAACAAGAAAGCCGTAATTATTATCGAAATTCGCATCGACATTCTATCAGATTTTCCGTGCAAATCAGGAGGCCAGACAATAAAAAACACAACAACCAACGCAGATCACACAAAACAATCATTTCACGGAGGAACAAGTAACTCGGAAACGCGGAAAAACAAATAAAATAATCAGAATTTCAGCTCGTCGAGACAACATTTAACGACCGTCAAGTTGGCACATTTAACCATCGAAGCACCCAATTACCCCAGAAACGAAGCTGGAAACGAGCTTACCAGGACTTGGGTCGGATAATCTCGAGCCGGATTGCGTCGATCCAATCTAATCGGCCGAATCACGACCAAAGGAAGGCAAACAAATCGAAGGGTCGAAAAAAAAAAAAATCTTCCCTTGAAAGGAGAGAAAAGTCGAGAAGCGAGAGAGGAGGAAAAGGCGATAGAGGAACAGAGCAGAGTGGGGCTAAAGAACGGAGAATAGGAAGAAAAGAGAAAAAAAAAAAGATTGGAATAAACAAAATGGGCAATTTGAAGGAGGCGGTTTAGAGAGAGAGAGAGAGAGAGAGAGAGAGAGAGAGAGAAGGAGAGGAAGAAGGAGAGGTTGGAGGGAATGATGAGGATGATGAGTGCCAGGCGTGCCAATCACTAACGGCAACAAAAGCCAACAGTCCGCAGAGCTCAAATGAACTGTAAAAATCCCTGCTTTTCTTCATTTTAATTAATTAAAGTTGTTTTTTTTAGGGGGGGTGTTTAATTTAATTAAGCACCGATTATAATGCTGACAAATTAGTACGGCTAACCTCATTTGATTCTCTCGTTTATTTATCTTTTATTTTTATTTTTCGGGTGGGGTGAAAAATGGGCACTTTGTAAAAAAAAAACAAAAAATCCAAGAGGGATGGTTCTCTATTCGGAAATTGACTTCCGATGATTTACGTATTTTAGTTTCGAGATTAGCGACGGGATTTGAGAATTGTGGGGACGAAAATGGGTTTCACAAAAAAAGAAAATACGAATATGGGAGAATGGCGAGGAGAGCTAAGACTTTCTTGTGGGCTTTTTTTTTTTTTTTTGAACTGGTGTGGTGAAATTGTAAAATCAAATCGTGTTGCTATTGAAAATAAAAGGTATGATTGGATTTTATTTTATCTCTTTCTTGCCTATTTTAGAAAGAAAAATGGTCACCTGGTTTTCTTTTTTTCTTTTCTTTTTTTTTTCTCCCCGAGCATTATGCATTGTTGTCGGGAATTATTAATGTTTGGAAAAGAAAAGGGAAACAAAAAAAGACAAACTTTTTTTTCGGGGGGATCGAGGGGAAGAAGAAGATGTCTTAAGGTGTTTCCGCTTTGCGAGGGAAGGAGTGGGAAAGTAGTCGGTCACCGGCCATAAAATCATGCATGCCATAAACTCTCAACTCTCTCTCTCTCCCCTTTTTCCCTTTTTTTTTTTTGTATGAATTCCTAAAATCCTTGAATTTTTTCTTTTATTTTCTTATTCAATTTTCCAAATTCTCATTTATTTTGGCCATTCCGTTAACTGCGTTATCATGTCATGAGCTTTTTCACCTATCCACTCCGCATTTAGTGAGCCGAAGAAAAATATGATAATTACTGATTCGGCAAGCCAAGTTCGAGAATTTCTCGCAGCATGACTCCATCATAAAGTCTGTATTATTTATTATAGCAAGCTTATTGCTTCCGTCAATTAATAGTATCGAAATAGGTTTTGGATCTACGAATTCCATTCCTATAGAACTATGGCGGGATGGGCACGCGTAGTAACGTAACTCAACACCCAAACCAAATACAATATTTTCGAGACTTGGGTCATGTAGGTAACTCAAATCTATGACTGTTTCTTATTAGAAATTGGCCAAGACAGAAGCTAGATATGCATTCATATCAATTGGGTTCGAATGTTTTCTTTTCCAGGATTGCGACATACTTCTTGTTCATGAAATCTTCACCGGTTGATGGCTTGACAAACGCCGCGATGAGATGAACTGTCTCGCCTTTTTTGCAGAAAGTGGGTGACCCCCCCAGCTTGGGGAGGAATATTCTATTCTTGCTTCTCTTTCTCAGGAGATGAAATCTTTGACCTTTGAGTATGACGTGTGTGTGTGTATATATATATATATATATTAGTTTTAATATTAATTTTGTGAGACTGACTTTTTGTGGAAATAAGAATTTGAAAAATTGCCATCTGTGTGCCATGCCGAAAGTAAATAATTGGACGGGGCCTCCTTTAACCCCCGTGACATCAATGGAAGCCACTGGTCGAAATAATTATAAAGAAATTCAGAAATTTGATTGAAAGATAAGTTAATATTTTCTAGATTTTTTAAAGATAACTTAAAATAAAATATTAAAATCAAATCTAATCAGAATTTAAATAAAATATTACAAATATCTAATCTAATATATATCGTAAGTTTCCTAAAATAAAAAACTTTTAACACAAACTAATGACGTCAGTTGTCCTACATCACCCTGCATGGTATTACTTCTGGTTAATTTCTCAACTTCTAACCAAAAATTAGTTTCTGTACTTTTCGTTAAGAGCAGAAGTTGATCTTTCTACTTCTAATTTAGATTGACTTTTGATTAAAGAAATTCATTTAGTAACTGTTGAAAATTTCTATTTTTGAAATATTATTAACAAAATCTTTGGCAACAGCCAGCGGCGTTCGATGACGGTGGCGAACGACTGGCTGCGGCGGGCGACGTTCGGTCACAGGTAGGTGACAACGGTAGTCTGCCGAGACTTGTGTGATTGAAGAAATGATTCTGAAACTAAAAAGTAAAAATTTTAAATTTCTTAAAGTTGGCCAAAAATTCGATCAAAAGTAAAAAATTCTACCATAAATTAATTTTTTTACCAAACACATTTTTGCTCCGAAATTAATTTTACTAAACGAATTTTCTTACCAGATTGATTTATGGCAAAAAAAAAAATATTTCCGGTGGGTTATCATGCAGCATTTAAGCTACCCATTTGATAAAGTATGCTTTTTTTTTTCCTTTTATTTATCCGGAGTGAATACTCGGGAAAGTCACATCAATTGACTTGGTGGCATGTGAGTTACTTTAATTCAACCAAATCGGTTTTGATTTTTCTTTTGTCCGGAAATTGGTTTTGATTTTTTTTTTGGGGGTCGGGAAATTGGTTTTGATTACTTATAGATTAATACCACTGAAAATGTCAAATCGGTATATACGTGCTATATTTTTCGTGTTTAAAACTTATTTTCGAGTATAAAAACACTACAAATTGGCGCGTCCACGACAAATCTAGCCATAACTAGGTTATTGTCGAATATCTAGTTAAATTGCTGGCTTGAAAGCAGGATTCGACGTTAAAATTTGACATAGTCAAATCTCTTAAACAACGTCGTTGAAAGGAAGACAGATTTGAAGAAAAAAGATTAAGTAACAGATAGGGAAATCTCGATAATTTTTCC
Organism: Rhodomyrtus tomentosa; assembly: GCA_028455895.1. Classification (NCBI taxonomy): domain Eukaryota; kingdom Viridiplantae; phylum Streptophyta; class Magnoliopsida; order Myrtales; family Myrtaceae; genus Rhodomyrtus; species Rhodomyrtus tomentosa. Next base: position 44,941,223 of record JAPCWY010000004.1, read on the forward strand.
TTAAGAGCTCCTCGACGTTTCGAGGATATGCTAAAATCCCTAATTTTGTTTTAATTCTTTTTTTTTGTCAAAGATTTATCTATTTATTCATTTTTAGTTTTGTCCGAATTTGATCGTAATTTTTTGTTGATTTGTCATGAGGATACCTGCTTGGAAATTTTCGTGAAGTAAATAATAATTTGGGATAAAGATGACACTTTGTATCGGTTTGAAGTATTTTCGTTACATGAATATTAGTACGAGGGAAATGTAGCATGGATTTATTAATTTAGGACCTTCGGTTACACAAAAAATTTGTACATATAATATAAAATATTTTTGAATTTCTTAAGGGATTAATCTTTCTCTTTTCTTGGTAAGCAAGCATTGGATGAACATTTATGGTTAGAAATTGGAAAGTGTCGTTTAATCAGCAAGTTCTCACTTGGGAAGGAGAGAAGGGGGGTTCGATTCCCCACCTTCTCATGGAAGGTTGGGAATGGGGACATGTTAGTGAGCGAGTTGGGTTTCGCAACCTGTACATAACATGTAGTACTTGCAGTGTGGCTTGTAAAAATAGAATAAGATATACCGACACAAAAAAAAATATAAAAATGGATAGGATAAACCAGACAAAAACAAAATATTACTTTTTACCTTGTTATGGTGTGGCTCATTTCTATGCCTCAATACGGAGTATGCATTTTTTTTTTGGGGGGTCGAAGGATTATGTTTTGAAACAAGGGATAACATCCTTTTGACTTTTTCTTTTTATGGCCGTAAATTATCCTTAAGAGTTTTTTTTGGGCCATAGATTACATGCTTAGATTGAGTCGAGCGAAAGGCCCAGATTATTACCCAACAAGTGGGCCCACTTAAGCCTTGAATCGGGGAGGGGGAAAACGGTGTCGGACCCGTTTCCGCCCATTTGTTGCTCTCCATCGACCTTTTATAGAGAATAGTCCGAAAAGCAATTGCATAAAGATAGATTTTCCATAAATCGATTTTCTCGCTTTAATTATTGTGATGACTGATGCGAAAATCACAGCGAAATAAAAACTCAGTAGAATAAAAGAACACAGAAAATCCTTACGGGAAAAATTACGGGGAGAAGAAAAGCAAATTCACTATCAAAGTTTAAGAATTACAAAAGGTGGTTCGTAAAACTTTAAAACTCTTTCTATTTCTTCTTAAAATCCTAATAACTTGAGAAAAATTATATTTATTGGCGAATGTCCTCGGCATTCGCCAATAAATATAATTGGGGAGTGCGGGAAATGCCCATGCAAGAAAAAAAAAATTGCAAATTGGGGTGTGTGGGAAATGTCCTCGGCATCAGTTCGCTGACCGAATGCTGTTACCTGTAGTGACCATGTAAACTATATATCTAATAAAAAAACTATATAGCTAATATATTATTTGTGTACTCCATAAAAGGCTCGGATAAATATGTAAAATACGCAATTCACATTATAGCCTTAACAAAAATTTTTATTTATTTGTTTCGTAAAAAATGAATGATTATGAGAATATCTTTCTAAAAATAACCGCTCGCATCATTAGAAATAATTAATCAATGAAAGATATTGTCATTATTGACGATAATCCACGTGTAAACATTTCGCGGACGATGGAAACAATCTTTGGTAATTCTTTTTTAGGAGCGATACGAGCGATTAAAAAAAAATGTATTTTCTAGACAAATTGATTTTCTACCTAACAAACATAGCCTGAGAATAAAAACAACAAGATTCCGAATCCCGCGTCTCGTTTGTCAACTACGTAGTTTAAAATGGCTAGCTTCAGATTAGGCACCAGTAGGCACCAATATGTCCTAATTAAAACGAGTAAAATCAAATTAAATAGTCCCATAAGTGGTGGGATGTTTTACGCCCGAGGAAGGTATGGATTAATGAGAGACCTATAGAAAGATTAGCCTTCCTTAATTGTACATTTCCCCTCCTTTTTCAAGTTAATTTCACATATCGAATTCGAGAGACGTCATGAAAATCTTATAAAGATATGGAAAATAGCTCTTCTTTGCCTTTGCCCCGTCAATGCTATGGTTATGAAGGTTCCTCAATTGTTCTCTTGGAGTAAGAAATTTGTAAAGTAAGATTTTGACACTAAGACATCTGACAAAAATCTAGTTATTCTGCGATTTGACGTGACGCTATCACGCATAGTAAACTTCTAATTCGTCACCATTTTGAAATATGAAGATCATTAATTAAAGGTTAATACCATGAAAAATCCAAATTGACACACATGTAATAAATTTACTCTAAATTATTTTTTTGACCACCTATCACGACCTACAAAATTAGGCTAACGGATTATCAAATTAATTAAATTAACTAACCTAATTCAAACTCTTTCAAGATCTACCGAATCACAACTTAGATTCAATTTATGAAAATTATTAAATTGGAGCCGCCACTAATCAATTATGATATGTTGATTAGAAACCTAAATAAAATAGCGAGAAAACTATTTAATCTATATGAACCAGAGAAATTAAGTTCGGGGACTTGGTTACATCAATTTAGAAAAATTAATGCCCTTTTGATACCCAATTTTCATGAAAAATCCTTAGTTTGATGACTTGTGAACTGTTTTTTTGTTTTCTTTTATTAAGTGCAAAGCTAATGCAAACTAATAATATGGCATGTGAAATGACATGACAAAGATGTATGAGATGGCATGATGACGTGGTAAGTATGCATGTGACAAAAATGCGTGACATGGCATAATAAAGTGGCAAATATGCATGATATGGAAAATATGGCAATGTAAATATGCATGACATGGAAAACATGATAATGCAAACTAAATTATATGATATGTAATGCAAATGACATTTTTTTTGTATTTTTTTTGTTTATTTTCGGATTTATGAAAAAATGGAGTGAAAAAGCTATCTTAAAGTAAAAAAAAAAACGTGATCTAACTTAAGAAGAGCATGTGATTTTTTGGGATTTTTTAAGAATTTATTTAAGCACGAGAACACAGAAAATTTGAACAAAAATAAACAATATTGCCCATAAAATACATTTAAATCCGAAAATCTGATTTTATTCACAATATCCCCGAGATTAGGGTTAGCAAGTGAATATATTATAGAATTAACGTCGTTCCTATTTACATAGGGCAAACCTTGGAATTCTATTTATGAATTAGCAATCCGCTCTTCAAGATTAAGGATTTGATATTTAATTCACATGTACGGGCACGATCGTACTTTAAGATCGAAGTCAAATGTTCCTTTAATGTGTTATGGGCAATATTATTTACTAAAGTTCAAACTTTATAATAAAAACAGCATAGAACGAACAATAAACAGTATGGAACATTTAAACATAGTAAAAGAAATCAAACATACTGATCACATGAATTTCGAAAATTATAGAGAATTGCCAAAAATTGTGAAGCAATCTTACCTTATCCACCAAGATTCATATCTTCTAAAATTAGACAATTATCTTACGATATCTTTTAAAAAATATTTTAGATAATTGCCAAATTGGGAAAGATATATTCAGTATTTTCGAAAATTCTAATTAGATCACGAGATATGTTCAAATATTTCGAAAATATTTCTGTCAACACAAATTTAGGCAACAAGAATCTTCATAGATAAGCAATTGGAAGATACGCCCAGTACACAAAAAAGAATCACCTCAAATCTAGAATGGGTAATTGTGATCCGATAATATTCGGATATCTGAAGATTATGTGCGATGATCACAAAATATGTTCCCAATATATATGCAATATCCTAAGAAGTTCCAAATTCGAGATCTCAACTTAAGTAACTATAATCAATCCGACAACCATGCAATAATCATCAAATGTTCATCCAAACAAGAATTTTCAGAATATGTCAAGATAAAGAATTTACCTAATTTGGAACTCGAACCGAAAGTCGTCGGACGAAGCTCGTATAAGTGGACTGAACGGTAGGGAAAAGCTTGGGCTATTATCGGAGGCATGGAATCACAATAGCTACTGGAGCTCACTGAATTGAACCTGTATGATTACCATAAATTGCCGAGTAAAAACTGGAAGCTCAGCGAAGTAGACAAATCTTGTGTCAGAATGGGAATCATGGCTGGGTACAACATGTGAAAGTATTACAAACACGACCAAAAAAAAAAAAATGCAACCACATAAAGACCAACAACTTGAGCAAGGAAAACGCCAAGTTTTTCTAATCTTTTTTTTTTTTCTTATTTCAAGAATCCATGTGGGCATGTTCTATGTTCTTGTGCATGCCTTCAGAGAAAACAGAAAGAGTGAAATTTTATGAAGAATTGACAACTCCCTGGATATTGCTACGAGCAAGCTGAGCCAAGAGTTCGACTGAAACTTCCAAGGACTGCTGAGTAATGGAAGGCGCATGAAGGATCGAGAGTATGCATTGGCAATCGATTGTTTTGTGCTTGAATGTCAGTGAGCGAGTCTGCTGGTAGAGGGTTCTCTCCAACATTTTTTTGTCTCTTTTGGTTGCTTCTTTCTCCTTGAATTTTCTGAGCGTCAGTTGCCCCCCTCACTGCAGAAAATTAGTTTCGCAATCGTGGATCCATGATGCAGAACAAAATTGGCTCTTCGACGTCGATGACGCAAGGCTTATAGTTCATCGTCAAGGCATGAGGATCGGCAGCTTTTTTCGTGAGGGAAACCGCAGCCTTATCAAACTCGTCGCTGTAGGGCAAGCTCAGGGGGAAGACCGTGCAAGTCTAGGAGACAGCTCGGGGCTCACATGCTGGACTTGTGATTGGTCCCATGATTTGCTTGCGGTGGACTCAACAATGGCTGTGGACAAAATCCTGGATGCTAGAATAAAGTATTTTTGGTCAACGAATATAGAATAATCAAGGATTCATGAATTTGACTATCTTGATCAGAAGATGAAGAAATGAAAATGACCAAGAATCTGTCCATTCTTTGGCCAACGCCTTAACATTGCTTCTAACCAAAGAATATGCAAAATTCAAGAACACTCGAATAGCATATCAACAGCTCGTTGGTCCAACGAGTGAAACGCCGAGTGAACTTGTTATGTCGTCTGTATCGCCAAGCCGAGGGGATGGTTTCCCAAATCACCAATATTGTTGATCTCTATGTCTAATGCCTCTCATGAAAAGGAAAATGTCCAGGGAGTACACTAGTTCATGGATGACTTCATGCATGAATCCTGGCAAAGGAAAATAAGACAGAGGGATTAAAAGATAATATATTCATGAAGATTCGTCAAGGATTGGCTTCACAGTTTGGTTCATGATTTGCTTTGCGACAACTTTACGATGATGGGCCGCCTCAAGAAACGGATCTCATGCAGATGAACTCATGGGGGAGCAAGCTAGCGCGCGGCGGCTGATGGTGGTGTTCGGTGACCAGGCCGATCTGGTTGTGCGGGAAGGGGACCGTCAATGTCGTCAGGAACCCTTCGACTCGTAACGTACAAAGTGAGATGGCAAGGAGCATCGCACGGCGTGGATAGCGGCTGGATCTAGTGGAATAGCTGCTCCCTTGCAGCCGAATATGTATAATGAGTTGGTTCCCTCACTGTGTCGTATATTTTCAATTCTATGGCCGAGTATTCTAATGGATGGCCTCTTGAACAAGAACCCACTGGGAGAGGAGTCTTCTCTTCTTTTCCACGTGAAAGACTTTCTCAAAATCTGCCGTTTGTGAATTATGTGTGGCCTCCATAAAATCTGCCGTGTTTTGAATGAATGTGGCCTCTCCAAAGTTGTGAGCGAAGTTATGCTTATATAGGCCTCGATTAAGAGCGAAATCTCTCATTTTCCTAATCTAGAGCCTAAGAGATATATTCAAATCAATTGCTCAATTATCTAACATTTTCCAACTTGGCATTTATTTATTGCAATTTTCGGCTTTTTACTATGTGCAATGGGTTTGGCTGAATTTATTTTCTTGGGGGCTCATAGCTCGAATTAAGGCTTTCTCAAAATAATGGACATTTAATTAAAAGCCTTAATTATTTAAATAGATTCATTTAAGCTCAAAGTATGTTCAATATGGTCTATATAATTTTCAGCAATTCCCCCTTTTTTGTTCGAAAATTCCAAATTGATTTTGGTCCCATCGCCTATTAAATAAAGCTCAATTGACTCGCCTTTGATTAAATGCTCATGCATGACAGAAAAATAAATATGCAATACATGAGAATTTATTTTTGTAAAAATTATGATTAACTCTCATTTAATATTTAAATGAATGAATTTCTTAAAGTCAAAATTTAGTGTCAACACCATAAAAAATCCCAAACTAGCATACTCATGACAAATCTACCTCAAAATATTTTTTGACCACAACAAATTGTAAATTGGTACAAAAATGATAAATTTACCCAAATTAATTTTTTTTCCACAAAAAATCCCAAACTAGTACACATCTCAAATTTATCCTATGTTAGTTTATGTTAAATTGAGTTAATACCATAAAAAATTTCAAATTGATACACCTATAGCAAATATAGGGTAACGTGTATACTCAACAATTCTATGTGCCATTAAATTCAATGATTTGACGGTAAAATTTAACGAAAATTAGCATAAGGTAAATTTATCACAGTTGTACCAATTTGGATAAATTTGATACAACTGTATCAGTTTGGGATATTTCATGATAAAAAAAATAGTTTGGGGTAAATTTATCATATGCGTATCAGTTTGAGATTTTTTGTGGTAGTAATCCTTAATTAAATAACAAGCTTTCAAAGAATTTCTCAAATTTTTCAAACATTGCCAAAAGCTGCTTTGTTCGATTTTTGTGTCACTTCCATTCATTCCTTTTAGATAGACGTGGCCACGGTTCGGAACCGGCTGATTCCGGTTCATGAACCGGTAGTTTCGGTTTGTGGCCACCCCTTAATCGAAACCAGCCCGTTAAGGGGCGGTCTCGGTTCCTGTTTGGAATAGCGGTTCTAAATCGGTTCAAGGGCCAGTTCTGATTTCGATTTTAAGATTTAATTTTTAAATAATAAATTATGAAATAAAAAATAATAAACTATCAAATATAAATTATAATTAAAATTTACATTGTAATCAAATTTGAGGAAAAAAAAAGGGAGGGGAAGGGGTTTGAACTTAATGAATTATCATTAAGCGCCTACATACTTCTTGGAGATAGAAGATCATCGAAGAATTTGGCTTAATGCTTCGATCCAGCTCTTGTTGTTAAAATTTAGTCTTTGTCCAATTATTGACACAAGCTTGAGACTCCACCGAATCTGGATGTAATCTCGAACGTCGGTCGTCCAAAATTAATTCTCTAGCACTAAATGCTTGTTCAATCGCAATTGTTGAATAAGGGGTTACTAAAATTTGTCTTGCGATAAAAACGAGAATCGGGAATTGGGTTAAATGGCTCTTCCACCACTCTAGAATTTTGAACTTTGTGCTGCCTTCAAAATTATCAAACTTAAAAGAAATTGGTAATTAGGTCTCTAGTTCAAAAGTATTACGTTGCTCCTTTTTGTCTTTTTTGCCTACTAATGAGCATTTTGTATCCTCTACTAATTCTATCACCATTTCCGATTTGCACGTCATTAGGTTGGAAAGATCTACTATCACCTAAATCATATATATTACAAAATTCATTATATAATTCTATTATAGTGTATTTAACCGGTTATTGTATAGTTCTAACATTTGCAGTTGCATTCATATGTAAGCATTCATAATATATATTCAGATAATCACCTAAACCATCTAATTTGGTGCGTGGATCAAAAACAAAAGCAAGCAAATAAACAAGAGGAATATTGGTATAAAATGAAGCCATTTTGTTTGCATTGCTGTAATGGTCGAAGCTAATTCATCATCTTTTTCATATTATTCAAAAATACTAGCAATATTAACAGATTCTATTAAAATAAATGCGTAGTAGGACAATAAACACCGAATAAAGTATAAGTTGCATCATTAAAAATTTTAAAAAATCTAAATTTGTTTTGCAAATATCCCACGATTGTGGAAATAACTCAATTTGAGAAACATTATTTCAAATAAACGAACATAATAAATCTTTATATGCAAAAATTTGACTAAGCAACTTGTACGTAGAATTCCAACGAGTTAGAACATCTTTTGAAAAAAAAATTGGTCTTTTATGTGGTTTATAAAATTTGCCTCATTTTTTTCATAATTTGGGGATGACTCAATAAAAATTGAATTAATGTCTTTATTGAGCTGAGAAAAATATCGAGAGTTCGTAAACTATGTTGTACACATAAATTTAAAACATGACAAACATATTTAATGTGAAAAAATTATTTGCCAAAAGCAGATTTACAAATCTTTCCTAGTTCGGGAATGAAAGTAGCATTTGACGTGGCATTATCAAAACCAAATGAAAATATTTTATTAATCAAATCATATTCTTCTAAAACTTACCTAATTACTCTATAAATATTATTGGTCTTGTGCCTATCATCAAACATTCAAAAATGCAATAACTCTTTTTTGAATATTCCAATCGTCACCTATCCAATGACATGTGATACCCATAAAAGGATGACTTTGTCAAGAATCACTCTAAATATCGCTATCTTTATGCACACGTCCATCGAAATTCGTAAAAACAAATTTCAAATCTTTTTTTTCCTTTTCTATAAATTCAAAAAAGTTCACGTTTTAGAGTATTTCTCAGAACATATTTTGCTTGCGGAGTACATGTAATGTTTATAAAAAATTTAAAAATCAAAATTTTCACCAATGTAAAACGTTAAACGTTCAAAGGTAGTATATTAAGCTAATTTTTTTTTTGTAATTTTTTTTCATTTTAACGAAATAAAGGAGAAATGTTAGTATTGGCGTACCCGAAAATTTATTGTTGGGTAATGTTGACCCCTACTTGCGTTGCATGTATCTCTAATGCCGATTAAATGTTTCATAGCCGCCTCCAACTGTAAAATTGTATGTTGTTACACAATATTTACATTTTACCTTATACTTTTTTCCGCCTAAATGTTCCTTCATGAAGTTTTCCAATATTTTGGATGTACCCTCCCGTTTCGGCTTGTTTGTTGTCGACATTTCTTCGATACTGGTAGAAGTATTAAGACTTTTTTGTATTGAGACGTGCTTGATATTGAGAATAACATTGATATTATCATCATCTTCTACTCAATATGCAAACTCACATGGATCATATTCATGAAGATATTTGGATTCCCCCATCCCATCAATGGCATCGCGCACTTTCCCCTATCACTAGCTCTGCTTCCATTTGCCATTTTTTATTTCCGGAGAATTAAGCGGAAAGCCAATTCAGAAAATTGAAAGAATTGAGCCGGATTAAGAGGATGAAGAGAATTGAGTGAATTCGAGAGAAATTGTGAGAAAAAATAAAAGGAGGGAGGGGTATTTATAGAGATTTAGAATAGTTTTAATAAATTAAGGAAAAAAAATTTAAAGGGGTGTAGTCGTTATTGACTGTTGCAAACAACGGCTAGGGGAAAGAGCAGGCTATTTCCCCTTTTATTATTATTATTATTATTATTATTATTATTATTTTAAGGCCCAACGGCTATATGTCGATTCCTGAAATGTTAGGAACCTTAACTGGGCCGTATGGGATGGGCCGTTCTTAGTTCAGAACCGGCGGGCCCGGTAAATGGGCCTGTTCTAATTGGTCAACGGGCCAGTTTCGGATTCAATTGGCTTGTGGTCACGTCTACTCTCAGAAGTCTCACTGCTTTGTGCTCATGAATTGCCATATTCGAGAACGATATTTTCTTTTGGCTTCAGATTGATATATTGCCGTATGTTTGACTTTTTAATGCCTGAATTACTGAATAATGCTATAAATCCATAAAGTGCTTTTCCCTTTTGAGGAATAATCTGCGAAGTGATGGTGAAAGAAATCTAGGAATTACGTTTCAAAGTGGAAATTGCTCCGAAAGTCAAAAACATTTAGGCCAATGTGCAGTCAAGAGCTAAACCTCTGTAAATATCCAATCAAATCATAAACATTTTGAATTTGATAAAATTAAGTGGTTGCGGCGACTGATTAATCAAATTTGCCAATGTGTCTTGCTAGAATCTAATGCCGCGATTTTCAAAATACATTTTAGGCATGAGGACATCCGAAGTATCAATATTTGTGTACGGCGCTCACTTTGGTACAAATATTTTGTTTTGGATAACTTGAGTGTTAAATCGAAGAAAAACGATCACTTTAGTACCAACGACGAGAAATTCCGACGGCCTTACAGGAGCTGGCACTTAAATAATCATTTTTTTTATAAAAAAATTTGACACTTAAGTGATAAAAAGATCACTTTAGCACTAAATCGGAGTAAAAAAGATCACTTTAATGTTAAATCGGGGAAAACATGATCACTTTAGTGCCAATTTCGGCGACCTCATCGGAGTTGGTACTGAAATAACCGTTTAAAAAAAAAATTAGCACTAAAGTGAGCGCCGTACACACCATATATTTTGGCATGTATGGCGATAACGTGGCACTACGTTGAGAAATTCAAAGTATTTTTTAAAAGGAAAAATAAAAAAATAAAAATGCAAAAAATTAAAAGAGAAGAGGAAAGAAAAATCAAAGAAAACGGAGTAGAGAGGAAGCCCCTTGCCTTCCTAAGCTTTCATACTACTTTATTCGTATGAATTAAAAATAAATAACTTTCCCCTCCGCCCTAAAATTTGTCAAGCCCCGAAATAGCTCTTTTTTTTCATTTTTTAATTTTTTTAAAGATTTTTGTGGTTTTTATAAATTGATTTTTTTATCACGTGGCGCCACATCAACAATACGTAAAGGCAAAAAAAATATATTAAAAAGATGCCATGTGAGACTCCGGTGTGAGAGTTTAGCAAATTTCCAAAACGATAATAGGAAAAATTTGATTGCACTTGATTCAAAATGTTTATAACTCGTAGATATATTTTCGAGATGTTTAGGTTTTGATTGTACATCGAACAGAATGTTTAGAACTTCTGTAGCAAATTTTCCCTTTTAAAATGAGACGACATTAAGGGGCTTCGAGAATGGTACTTGAATAATAGTTACGTGTACTCTCCATCACAAGCTTTTGCAAATGAAAAATGCTTTCATGACAGTTTAACAATATTGTCAGTTATTTCTGACCATAGATTTACACATCTTCATCGCATGTTTTGTATAAAACACTAATTAATTGAAAATCGTGGGGTCACAAATAATGACATTATCCTCAGATTGTAAGACTAGAGGTTGACTTTGTAAATGTAGCTTTGTTGGATGGATGATCTCGGCATATTAAGATAGATTTACAAAGTACATATTACCAACTTATATTCCTTTTTCATCTTAAGTTAAATGGACTCGATTATCCAACTATCAATCTAAATTTACTCCATATATTAAATTTCCCCTATTTTCTAAAAAGAAATCTTCGTAACTAGCATTGCTCATTCCATATTCATCATGCACCTTTCTAAATATATCCACTTTCGGATCTAAGGCACATGGGAAGTGAGGAATTTCTGGGATTTCACGTCACCATTCTTGTTTTGTTTACACAATTTTCCTCCGTGGAATCTGGGTACCATGATATGGCACGTGCTTGAATATGAATGTCAACAAAATATGAGTTAGAGTCGTGTGAGAAATATTCAATAATATCTGGTATTGCTAGCTAGTGTGATCCCTAGGCCGAAGCTAGAAATTTATTGATCATCTATTCATCTCTTACCTATATGTAGAGGCCCTTCTTTTGCTATCTTCTCCACCGCACCACTTTACGAGGCTTCATCCTTTGTTGGTTTTTTCTGATTTGTTCTTAAATGGCGTTTTTGGAGCATGATCAAGCATGGAGGGTCGTATTGGTTCTCTTCTTGGTCTCTCTGAATTTGTCGCGGAGCTTGGTTCTTGGAGCTCCTCAAGTCCCGTGTTACTTCATCTTCGGAGACTCGCTCGCCGACGACGGCAATAACAACAATCTCCTTACCCTCGCCAAATCGAATTATCCTCCTTATGGGATCGACTTCCCCGGCGGCGCTGCCACCGGAAGGTTTACCAACAACCGCACCTCCGTCGATATCATCGGTCCCTTTTCTTACCCTTTAATTTTGGTTAACTCCTTAAATGGCCAGAGAGCAAAAACCCTCGTGTGTGTGCAGTCATGCATGCATGTATAACTTTCTCTTAAGATGTGTTATCTAGCGGGGGAGCTACACACGTTATGCATAAGCCGTATTCAGTGAGCTCTCATACGAAGCGTCAGTTAATCTTCTTCCCTTCTTTATTGGAGCTATGTGCAAATGTCAAACTACGCCAGAAAGGAATTGAACCTTCTCAACTGTGTATAGTCCTAGGGTTAGAAAAATCTCGCCCACTTCTTTACGGTAATGAAGAATTAAGTCTAGTTTTGTAATTAGGTTTAGGTAAATAGTTAGGTTAGTTGACTATATCCAGCCACGTTGCCATTAATTTAGTTAGTCGCACAAATTACTTCAATTCTTTATGGTAAACTGAGAAGGTACTTTGATGGGCTGGAGATTATGCATGCAAAACTAGCTAGCTCTGATTCATGATCTTTCTCCTTCAAATTACAGCTCAACTCCTCGGGTTCAACAAGTTTATTCCACCCTTTGCCACCGCAAGAGGCAATGACATACTCCAAGGTGTGAATTATGCATCTGGTGCAGCCGGCATTCGTGATGAATCGGGACAGCAACAGGTAATGACCGTGTTATTATAAGTAGCAGATAACTACTTGAACTGATAATAAGCGGGTTAATTCTCTTCGTTCGCGTTTAGCCCCTTGGTGCATAGATTTGAGAAAATATTAGGTAGAAGGGACCGCAATTTGCGGAGCGTTTAAGTTAAATGTCTTTTGCCTTCTTCAAACAGGGCGATCGAATAAGCTTGAACCGTCAGTTGGGAAATCATTTGTCGACGGTCTTGCGCGTAAGAGGAATACTAGGGAGCAATGTTTCGGCTTACTTGAACAAGTGCATATACACGGTGGGGATGGGCAGCAATGACTATATTAACAACTACTTCATGCCCAACATATACCCGACTAGCATGATGTACACGCCCGAGCAGTACGCCGACGTACTAATCAAGCAATACAAAAGACAGTTGAAGGTACACGTCTCTTTTCTTTCCTCAGTAAGGTATTCTAAGCTTGATTCTATTAAGCGACACATCGGAGCTTGACACAATCAGTCACCAGGCCATTATCGTAATACTCCATTTCTTTTTTATCTTTTTGAAACCTATCCATTGTATATTTCTTTTGATTCAACCGACTTCCTCGACACTTCATTTGTTTCCCTGGGAAGGCCCGTGTTTTTCATAGATCATCCATTGTCATCTTCGAACCTAATTATCGTACTGTTTTTGTCTTTTCAAAACCTTAGACATTGTATCTCTATGGAGCGAGGAAGGTGGCAGTTATGGGGCTGGGTTTGATAGGATGCACCCCCGCAGAAATATCAAGATTTGGCACGAATGGGTCGGCGTGCGTCGACAAGATCAACAACGCTGCTATCCTGTTCAATAATCAGCTCCAACCTCTCGTAGATGAATTCAATAGCAACCTCTCGGATGCCAAGTTCACCTACATAAACACCTTCGCCATCTCAACCACTGGTCCCGGAACAGGTTTGTTCCTCTCTCCCTCCCTGTCTTTGGGATCAATGTATTGTGATATAATCCTTCCACATGAACATGTTTTGTCTATCCTCAGCTGGCCTGATCTCAAATGCAACCTGCTGTGAAGTGGACAAGGAACTAGGCACTTGCGTTCCCTTCAAAACTCCATGTTCAAACAGGTCGTCCTATGTGTTCTACGACGCATTCCATCCCACGGACGTAGTGAATCAGGGGTTCGCCGCCAGATCATACAATGCTTTGCTTCCGTCCGATGCCTCCCCTTATGACATCCGTAGACTCGCGATGATGTGACAGAGGAGATCGGGACGATATTAGTCGCTGCCGAAGCAGTTTTCTACACGGCTGCCGACGTCTAAATGGCATTTAGTAAATGCATACGCAATTGAATAAAATCTCCACTACGATTCCCGTCGAATAAGGCGACTGCCATTTGAGAATAAAAGCTTCTGCATATGTCATACCATTTATCAGATCTACACGACTCTTGGAAAGGGGGACAAAAAGAACTTCTTCATGCATATTGTATTAGTATACGCACATTATTGCATTTTATGACAACATATATGACGGGCTTGAATTTAAAAGATTTGCTTCAATGGTGAATAACTAACTATGCGAAACGATAAGGGTTACATAATATTTCCATTTGCAATGATGGCATGTGCACTAGGGCAATCATGTTCAATTTATAAAATATTCGTTAATCGTCATGGCGGCGCACAAAAGTCGTATTGCTTGCGCATGGCGCAAGTATGATAGCTAATGCTAACATAAATTGGTCAAAGCATGACGTAGTTATATCTCATCCCATGATAAGTATAGATAAATTTTATCATCACGATAATAGTTCTTATAATAACTTGCATATCAATTATGCCTTTATTTATTCATAAATTCGCTACGAATACATCTCTTCTCATTGTTTGTAAACTAAAATGACCTACTTAATTTGGGTTTAAACCACTACGTTATGCATGCGATCATACTGAATAGAATGCTTTATTGCCAATACTATTTTTAGGGCGTTGAGCTCGGAAAGAGATCATCTTACCTTTCTTTAGAAAGTTAGGCCCTAACCTTGCAATCCGGGCCGTTCATATTATGAATGGATATCCCAAATTATAACTAATAATATATATATAATTCAAAAAATTACCTCCTAAAAATTGGAGATTTAGGCCGTCTTCTAAAAATAGATGGCCCGGATTGCAAGATTAGGCGCGGCGATCCGAATCCGTGGACCTCATTGGATTTGCAAAGCTGTGCTATTGGAGATCCTCCAGTCCCATGTAGCTTCGCATTTGGAGACTTGGTCGCTGATGACGTCAATCAAAGCCTTTTTCGCAAAATAGGGTGAAAAAGTGTCAATGACACACCAAAGAGTGTTAAAAAATTTCTTATACTTGAATCGATCCATCTTGTTTGCTTAAAATAATTCTTCCAAGTGAGATAAGCAAAAGTTACGGTTCCTGGTACCAAATTAGTTTGACTCACTGAACTCGCGATATATCATGAAAACACAAGGATGGATAGATTGAGCAAATTCATTATGAAAATCTTGGACTTTATATTCAGGATACTTACCAAAGAAATCCAAAACCTATTGTACGAATCACAACTCAATCTTAAATCTTTTAAAGCTATGTCAATGTAGTCCTTTTGTGCATAAATCGCTGACGGGGATGCCTGCTCTACGCGGCATAACATGCGTCGACATGATTTTTTTTCAATTTTTAGAAATTTTTTAATTTTTTTTTCATTTTCTCATTTTTTTTTATTTCCTTGGTTTACAATTGATAAGTGGTAAACCGGTTTTTATTTGGCGTAGCGTGTAATGAACAACTATATTTCGTAATGTATCAATCAAATGACAAATCCTTAATGACAAACACGACATAATTTAGCACTTTTCAAATAATAGTCAGCTAAAGTTGCCACATCATCTGTAGAGTCCATTCTGCATTGCTATTTTCGTTCTTCAGCTTAAAGCAATCACTTCTTGACGCAACGTTCAACGAAGAAGAACAAGCAAATCTTGCTTGAGAGAGGAATTTCGAAATTCAATATCAAAAAAGTATATTTTGTTTGCTTAAACAACATAAAATACTTTTTATATGATGTATTAGACCTAAACCTATTAGGATTTCGTATACAAAACTCAAAATTACAAAATTACCTCTAATAATAATATTTAATCCAAAAAATACTAAAAAATTGAAAAACCCATCCAACGATCCTAGATCGTCGAAATCCATCGCACTTCATCGCCAAGACTGTAATGAGTATTTAATAATATCGAGTTTGAGCCAGTTCCGATGTCGTCAATCCAATTTGCCAATTCTAGGCGCATCATTGCTTCGACTTTCGATTGAATTTCTGCCGGTCCAATCGATCCAGAAACGCACTATTAATAGACTTTGTATCATTCTCCTCCACTTCAGAAGAACTTGTCCTCGAGTTAGAATCAGAATCTGGATACAACGGCTCAGAGGACTCATGAAATAATGATAAATCATCAACATTGAAGGTGTTAGATATGTCCATGCTTTGTGGAAAGTCGATAACATAGGCATTATCGTTGATATTCCTATTGACAGTGTAAGGCCCGTACTTCTTTTGTTGCAACTTGCTGTAAGAGCCGGCTGGTAATCGCTCTTTACGAAGAAATACCATAACTTGATCACTACTGCAAACACCTACTTTCGCCTGTGTTTATCTATTGCAGCCTTGTATTTCTGATTAGCAACTTCCAACTTCTGTTTGACTTCCTGATGTACCTCTACAATATGTTTTGCCATATGATCCGCAGCGACGCTCTTATCTGCTTAATTGGGTAACTGAATCAAATATAGAGTATGCTGAGGCGCCTTTGTATAAACAACAGAAAAAAACGATCTACCAGTAGAATCATGACTGCATTATTATAAGCAAACTCTACCTGCGATAAAGCAATATCCCATTGCTTCCATTTATCTCCACAGATGTTTCTGATCAAGTTGCCCAGAGTTCTATTCACCACCTTTGTTTGACTATTAGTTTGCGGGTGAGCTGTGCTACTAAAATTCAAAGACGAATCAAATAACATCCACAAGGTCCGTAAAAAATGCCTCAGAAATTTACTATCTCTGTCTGAAGTAATAGATTTAGGCACTCTATGCAAACAAATCACATCCTTGAAAAACAATCTGGCCACACTGACTGCATAAGAAGTCTTCCTATAAGGAATGAAATGCGCCATCTTGAAAAATCTATCAACTACAATGAAAATAGAATCCACGCCTCTTTGGGTCCGTGGCAAACCTAGCACAAAATCCATAGAAAAATCCTCCCATATATTTTCTAGGATAGGTAAAGGCATATACAAATCATCATATTTAGATTGCCTCTTTGGGTCTGTGGCAAACCTAGCACAAAATCTATAAACAGATCCTACCATATGTTTTTTGGGACAGGTAAAGGCATATACAAACTGGTATTTTTAGATTGCCCTTTAGCAATCTGGCAAACATAACACTTTTGCGCATACCTGCTAACATCTTGATGTGATTGGGGCCAGTAAAATCGCTTCCGGGCTGCAGCAACAATTTTATCACGCCCAGGTGTGTAGAATCCACTTTCATGTAAGTCGCGAATTACCTTCTCTCACAATGAAGTCCAAGGAAGGCAAACCCAATTACTACGCTTTAAGTAACCATTATGTATATAAAATTCCTACACAGATTGACTAACAACATATGACTCCCAAATCTCCCCAAAGTCATCATTACTGGCATAACAGTCTTTTAGCTGTTCAAACCCAAAAATGTCTTGGCTTAATGTAACCAACAAGCTAGCCCTCTTGCTTAAAGCATTTGCTACCACATTTTGCACACCTGATTTGCGCTGTAATTTGAAAGGAAACTTTCGTAAAAATTGACACCATTGCACATGCATATATTTTCTAATTCTCTTCTGACTATTCAGATATTTCAAAGCTTCATAACATAGCACGAATTCTTTTCCAATCAAATAATACTCCCACATCTTTAAAGCTCTTACGACAAAATATAATTCTTTATCATAAATGCTTCACTTCTATCCGCTTCCCTAAGCTTCTCATTAAAATAGCAAATTGGCATGCACTTCTGAGACAAAACAAATGCTATACGCACTCCACAAGCATATCAATCTACTGGAAATAGCTTATCAAAATTAAGTAAAGGCAGAATAGGCGCATTACATAATTTTTCCTTTAAAAAGCAAAACTATTCTTGGCTTCTTCTCCCTAGAAAAACTTGTCTTTCTTCATATATTCTATAATTAGGGCTGCAATAGTTCTAAAATTTTTGATAAAATGCCTGTAAAAAGTAGCTAACCCTTAGAAACTTTTAACTTCAGAAACTGTCTTAAGAGTAGGCCACTCTCTAATTACCTTTACATTTGCCTCATCCGCCTCTATTCCCTCAGTAATGATAATAAACTCCAAGAAAAAGCAACTTATTGGTTAGAAAACTACACTTTTTAAGCTTTATATACAGCTTATTAGTTTGTAAAGCTGTCAACACCTCTATCAAGTGCATCAAATGGTCCTCATCAGCCTTACTATAAAACATGATATCATCAAAATAAACTACAATAAATTTGCCAATAAAAGATTTTAGAACCTGACTCATAAGACTCATGAAGGTGCTGGAGCATTAGAAAGCCCGAATGACATCACCAACTACTCGTACAGTCCCTCATTTGCCTTAAAAGTTGTCTTTCACCTATTTCCAGGCCGAGTATGAATATGATGATAGCCATTCTTCAAATCCATCTTTGAAAACCACCTAGCCCCGTGCAACCTATCCAGCATATCGTCTAACCTCGGAATTGGGAACTTATAGCCCACAGTTATCTTGTTGATGGCCTTGCTGTCTACACACATTCTCCAGCTCCCATCTTCTTAGAAGTTAACAAGATAGGAACAGCACATGGGCTCATGTTATCCTGAATGTGCCCCTTTTGCAGTAACTCTTCCACATTCTCCTTTAGAATCTCACTATCCATAGGACTCATTTTGTAATGTGGTAAATTAGACAAACTAGCACCAGAAATTAAATCTATATGATGCTGAATATCATGCATAAGCAGTAGCCCATCCGGAACCTTCTCTAACATTAGTTCACTAAACTCCTTCAACAAAGGTTTAATCGATTCGGGCTGCTCCTCCACTTGTGTTTCGGCCTCTGATCTGAATACTTGTTTCATTATCAGTGTGTGAATCTGTCGGGACTCCTTAACTTCTGCTTTAAATTTACTTATAAGGGCAAGGAAATTATTCCCAACAATTTGTTTTCCCTTGTTCTTTAGGGGCAACAACGTATACTTCTCTCCATTGTTCATCAGATTAAATTGATTGCTCCTTCCCAAATGCTGTGCATCTACATCAAATTTCTACTGCCTACCAAACAACATGTGGCATACATCCATATCTACTACATCACAATATAGCTCATCATGATACTTATCGATAGAGAATGAGATTTTACATCGTTCGGTCGCTTGAATATTTTTCGCTCTAGATTTAATCTATCATAATGAATAGGGGTTAGGATGTTTCTCCACGGGTATCTCTAGCTTCTTTACTACCTCATTGACGAAAATATTCTTCATGCTACCACTATCAATGGCCACAACAAAAATCTACCCCAAAATGGTGCATTTGGTTCGGAACAATTGATGGCCCTAAGAGTCATCATCCTTTTTAGGGCTAACATCATCCTCCGCACTATGCAGTTTAATTCCTCTTCTTCCTCATCTTCAAAATCTCCTTCCTCACTTTCTGGTTCACAGTAATATCCGTCTTCCTCTTCTTCTTTAGCAGCCTCATTTACTGTCTTCATTTGAGGACATTCATTAGAGCGGTGTCCAGGTTGATTACACCTTTAGCACTTAATCGTCGTTGGTTTAGGATAAGGATTTAGGTTGCAATTTTTTATGATTGCAACCCTTTATCTCTCGCCTTGTTCATAGGGTGCTTTTCTACCAACTTATCTCTCTGATTTCGCTCTGCACTAAAGCGATTGTTGAAGCCTCTCTTCTCCATGGGACTGCCTCAATTACTTCCCCTATAATTCTCGTAGCCTCTCTTACCCCGTTCTTGCTGCATCAATTCTACCTTCATCGTCATGTTCATCACTTCAGAAGATTTCGCAAAAACCGTACTCTAATTCCGTCTCAAATGAAGGGCTTCAACCCATCGAAATATCTAGCCACCTGTTGTCCCTCCATTTTTGATAGATTATTTTGCTTCGTCAATCTCATAAATTCTACCGTATAATCATGTATAGTCCGATTGCCCTGCTGGCAACGCTGGGACTGCTGCAACATAATCTGCTCATAATCAGGCGGAAGTAACTCCTACTTAAGCAACCTCCTCATCCTTTGCCAAGTTCGCATTCTCTCTTTTCCTTCTCTCTCCCGCTTATTCTGCATTGCTCCCACCATGCAAACACACTCCATTTCAATCTGCAAGCTACTAGTCGCACCTGCTTCTTACTAGGGGTCTCCATATAATCGAAAAATTTATCTATATCAGCAATCCATTCCAGAAATTCTTCTATCCCTAAACTTTCATTAAAATAAGGGATATCAACTTTTAGTTTAAAGTCGTTATCTTCACGATCGTCGTAACGTCGTCTGCCATCTCGTCTATCATATCCCCTTGGAAATCCTCTGTAACAATTTCCATCTCTTCTATCATAACCAGCGTGTTCTTCATTAGAAAATTCATTTTCCTCTTCTTCCGAACTCTTTGAAAATAGAGGGTTATTCTGTTTGCGGACAGAAACAGACCTATTGAGAGGGTCACCGCGAGCAACATCTACACCCGGCCTTCTGCCATTCTGCTGATTCCGATTCACATCAACGTCGAGACCTTCACATCGATATGCTATCTCGTCAAATCATTCTTCAAAACGACGAATGCTTTGATTGAATCGTTGTTCCAAACATTTCATTAAACGCTGCTTCAAACGTTGCAGCGCGTCATCCTCGAGAATTGAGGCCCTAGTGTGACGCCTTGGAAATTCACCTCTAGCAAGATAACTGAAATCAATATAAGGAATTGACATCAAATTCTAGTCGATGGAAAATTTTGGATCGCAAGGACTGAAGAGACAATAATTGGATAAATTTTAAAGTTTCAGTCGGTTTAGATTAGGCTTCGAAATACTTAGTCGTCGCGAATTAAAATTTCAATCCTCGCGCTCGAGCCTAATCCCGACCGAGTCTAGTCTGTGAAATTACCAAAATACCTTTTTGTTCGCTTCCAAAAATTCAATCTAGTCCCGATTTGCGAAATTACCAAATTGTCCCTCAATTATTCACTAAGAGACAAAATGGCCAAAAAGTCTTCATGTGGGCCCTACTACCCTCTCCCTCTCATGTGACCTCTCTCTCTCTCTCTCTCTCTCGGCAGTATACCCCCCGACCGACCACTTTTTCTCCTCCATCCTCCTCTTGCAGCCGGCGAATGGCGCCGCCGTTACCCATCACCGATGGCCACCACCTCCGGTCACCCCTTGTCGTCGCTCCCGACCCTCCGCCGTCGTCTACAGTTACAGGAAGACCGAGAGACAGCCGTAGAGTCAGCCCCTATTTTTGGCTCTGCTGACCGTGGGCTTCGCCGCCTCCTCTAGCCGTTTGTGGCCGCCACCGCCGCCACCCAGTACCCCTCCGACGTTCCCCTACCTTCTCTCGATATCATCGACCCAACCTTGCCGCCAATTACCCACCGGAGCTGCCGCAATCGACCCCGAAATCGTCGGTGCCATGTTTTGGGGACCGGTCGGATTTCTCTTCGATCCAGCTGGATCGGCCGCCACCGCCTCTCATCGTCGCTGCCAATGAAACCCAAGACCCTTCTCTACCACTCCTCAGCACGTGACCGCTGGCCACCGTGCTTGGAGGCCAGAAATCGTCCTAAACCGAACCCTTGCTCCCGGCGCCAAAACATTCCCAGCCCACCGATTCTGTCGGCAGCCGATCAGCTGTCTCCGGCCGCCCTCCTCCGCGGCCACCGATCCCGATCAACTCCCCCCGACCCCCTGGTCCTTTTATCGTCCACCCCCGAGTCGACCGCTGTCCGTCGATTGTCGCTCCGGCCGTTTCAATCCCCGGCGCCGCCCTACCCTATCCAAGCCGGTTCGCGCGGACCGTGGCCCGTATCGGCCTGGGCCGGGTGGCCGAGAATCCGAGCTGAGTGGCCGGGCCCGTGGGCTATTTTGGCCTAGAGAAGTCCGGGTTCGTGGGCCATTTGACAGAGAAGTTTGCATGGGCTGAGAGTTTTGGGCCATTGTTCGAGGAATTTGGCTCGTGATACTGCCGTCGCCGTCGCCGTTGGGACAGCTAGAGCCGACTTAATTTGTGAGTTGACCCTAATTCTTGATTAGGGTGCTAATTACGCCTAAGATTAGTCGTTTAAGCGATTATGGAATTTAGATACGCGATCGGGGCTGGTTTAGATAGAAATTGTGATTAAGTTAAATGGCCGATCGATTGGGTTAGTCGTTGATTACACTATCTGTGGCTAATTGTGATTAGTTGCAATTGATTGATTGTGTTTGATCGCGAGCGAGCGATAGGTTAGAGACGAGCGAGCGATCTACGGCTTAAATCGATCAATTTGGTTAATAAAGTATTATTGTACGAATCGAGCTTTTTGTGGCATAATCGATTTTGACTGCTCGTGATTGCTTGGTGGCCTTGTTGATTTGATCGCTTCGCTGAACTATCTGTTTGGCTATCTTATTGTCCACTGGGTAATTGACTGCCTGTTTGGGGTTTGATAGACCTTTTATGATTGCAGTGTCTAATGTTAGACTACATATGCATATGGCCGTGTGGGAAATCAAAAGACATGTTTTAGAATGAAAATGACTTTTGGCCGATCTTTTACATACGTGAATGAGCATCCGACTTTAACCGAAGATAATGAAATGGGTTGATTGCTGGATGTGTTTTGTGTGGTCATATGATGGAACGATAATGCTTTTCCTGACAAGTTCGTACTGTACCAGTTGTATAGAGCCACACGACTTCCCAGAAAAACTATAATTCATGCCCCGTATGGTACGTACGGTTTTAAGGGATTGTCGGATGCCGGTTGCAGCTTATGATAGACCGATGCCCCGTTTAGGGATGCCTACTTGCTGGTGTCGTGCCAGGCGCACCGGAGACACCTCTTGTAGTAGCCGTTGTCGAGAGAAAAGAGACGTAGCCCGGTCCTACCGATAGAACGCTCGATTGCACCAAGGTGCTGGATTGCGTTATTTGTGGGAGTTGAATCACGTCTTCTTTCGAGTAGATCCTCTCATGTGCCGTGGGCACGATCATCGTTAATAAATGGACTTGTGTGATGTCCAGTGCGTACTTGTGGATGAGATGCTTATTTGAGTGATCGACTGTTTAGTTGTGAGTCGAGTCAAGCATTGCATTATGTGTGGTTGAGGCTGACAAGTATGCATGTGAATTATTTTTATATAGTGACTGTATTTGGGTGTTATTTGTGGTGATCTATTATTGTGAGACTTCCGTTAGGATGCCCGGGCGAATCAGTTTCCTAACCGAACTTTGGCTTGATTCACTGAGATTTATTCTCACTCCGTCGTGGGATAACATTTTCAGGTCCCAAGTAACGAAGCGTAGCGGACGCCGAGGATATGCTTTTGGATTAGTCATCTGAAGTAAGATGAGAAGTTAGTCTTACCTGACTGAGTATACCTGCTTAGGTCTTGTGTAGTCACCCCGAAGTATGGGGTTGTATACGTTCGGAAGTAGTATCGATAGGATTAAGATTTATTTGTGGTGTTTGACTCCTACTATTCTATTCCTGTTTATTTTTATTGTTAGGGAATTAACACGTTTTCGCATGCTTAAGTATGTGATAGATCGATAGTGTGCCTAGGGTGCTATCTCTATGACCTCGTGGCGATAAGGCGAGGGATGTCGCGGGCTCGAGAGTCGGGGCGTGACATCTAGTCTCTTGAGTATCATCATGAAGACTACCGCCAGTTGCCATAGGCTCTGATACCACGTGACGCAGCATTCAGGGAAGAATAACAAACAAATCTTGAAATTCAATATCAAAAAAATATATTTGGTTTGCTCAAATAATATAAAACATATTTTATATGAGATGTTAGAACTAATTCTACTAGGATTCCAGATATAAAACTCGAAATTATAAAATTACCACCAATAATAAAATTTAATTCGAAAAATACTAAAAAATTAAAAAATCCGTCTAAATGATCCAGAATCGCGGAAATTCATCGTAGTTTATCTCCACGGGCTATAAATATTGATTATCACGTTGTTTCGTTTCAATCGATCGAATTTGAGCCCGTTCCAATGTCGTCGATTCGGTTCGCCGGTTCTAGGCGCATCAACGCTTCGACTTGCGATTGGATTTCTACCGGTCCAATCGATCCAGAAAGGCACTACTAATAGACTCCACGTCAATTCTAAGATGCCTTCCTTTACCACAAATCCAACAGACAATACTATCGGTCTTAGACTGATTATGTCTTTTCAGATTTAGACTCTCTTGCTAACATTCACCCACTAAAGTTGTAAGCTTGGCTTCACCACATTTATCTCCTATGTATGTCCTCACTCATAATTAAATGTGAACCTTATCAAATGTCAAGTTCGTTAATCAAAATATCAAGTGATTAAATACTAGAATTAAATCATGTATCCATCTTCAAATCAATTAAATCATGTATCCATCTTCAAATCAATCTCAACTGACTCAATCGACCAACGACCACATTGAAGCCGTTGATATGGCCAACAATCGACAGGTCTTCATCTATCATTAAGTGAAATAAACGCCACATGAAATAGAACTTGTTGACCACAAAGCTGTCTCGCACATGTGATATTATTTTCCATAATATTAAACTCGACATTACGAACCGTATCCAATGTTTTTCTATCCAGCAATTCCCAATTAGTTTGTTTCATTAACTCTTCTTCTTTCTAGACATGGGTAAGTGCCAGTTCGTCTATAATCATGAATCTGCATCTTCCAAAAATCAAAAGCATTCCAATCAAATCCATCGATTTTAACTTTTCCATATTCTTTCACCATCAATTCCCTTCAACGTAGTCAAGCCTTATTATGATATTAATTGTTGTGAAAACAAGCAATCGAACAATAAAGTGGTACATGCTCTACGTCCACGAGGAGACCAACAATTGATTCCACTATAAATTAAGCGATACAATGATTATTACAAACATAATCGAGTCATTTGAATACCCCCAATATTTTCCATTCTCCAATTACACTTAATAATTCACACAGCTTTTAGCCTCAAAATTCTTCTTGAAATAATCTATCAATCTCACAAATAGATTTCATAAAATCTTAATACAAACTATTCTTAATCCAACGGGAAAACATCAAGCCATAATACATCTCCTCCTTTTTGCCGTACGTTAAATTTCTACTATTCACACTCGTGCCTGCGCAACTCATTTTTGTTTGCCTATGCTAACCAGGCAAAGAGCACAGCCTAGTCAACTCCCGCAAAATTCTCTTCAAGTCGTGCAATCACGTCGTTTTGGTGCACACGACATCTCCATAATAATAATAATATTGTTATTATTGTAATTATTATTATTAGTTGTAGAAGCTTCTGACTAGAATATGTAAACACGGATTAATTTACAATTATGAAATACTATATCCATTCCACACCCCCCCCCCAACAAAAAAAAAAAGAAAAAAAAAATCCCACTCTATTCTTAGTTTATTTTCTCGTATCTTTCCCAGACGTTTCATTCCCCCCACATTGATGGAATTAGTTAAACGGGAATTAAAAGGTATCGAGAAAAAAATGATCCTATTTGAATGCTGTATATTGCTAACATCAGGAAATGGAAAAATCGAGAATCTCGAGTAATTGGCTGAGTCGCTAAAGTAACATAAGTGGTGACAAATCCTGTGAGGGGTAAGGAAAATTACCAAAAAAAAATTCCTAAAATTGTTGCGTTGTGTTAATTCAGTATTAAACCTTTTAATTTGGCCAATTTAATCATAAATATTTTGACAATTTACCAATTGAGCCCTCTCAATCAATTTTGGCTGGAGATTATTGATATGGACACTGGCCACACTCGATCTAGGTGAGAGCCTTCATGGCTGGCGAGGATCACTTGTGACCATCTTCGGCACAATAAAAAAAGAAAAGAAAATAGAAAAAAACAATAACATAACATTAATGAGTTTTTTTTTTACAGAAATCGTCAACGTTAGCATCGGTCGTTCCACATGAGAAGGTTGACATCCACATTAGCAATTTCTTGCTAAAATCAGCTAGAAGGTCTTAGTTGATAAATTGGTGAAATGTTTAGTAATTGACTACCCAAATTAAAAGTTCTAATATATATGGCATAACCCAAAACAGCGGCACCATCGCGGGCAACGAAAGAGACGGGTCAACACTTTTAACGTGCGCCAAATCAGATGTACGTTTGCAGTGAATAGAGTATGAATTTGGCTTTAAGGATAATCAAAGAAAGTCCACCGAGAGAAATAACTACCAATAAATTAAGAATTCAAGCCAGAACTGCCCGAACTAATCAAGTTCGATTTCCGGAACATCAGATCTACACGACTTCTAATTTTTTTTATTTTTTTAATATTTTTTTTTTGGCCTTAAAGGAAGGGAGAAAAAGAACATCTTCATGCATAATATTATATGTGCACATTATATCAATTTTTTAGTAGGAACATACAGGACTTGCTTTGATGGTTAATATTTCCATTTCCAACGATTTCTATTGCGTGCTTGAGCAAATCATATTCGATCTATGCCTATTGGTTAATTCTTACAAAGTGGTATAAATAAATCTGTCGAAATAGGACGTGACGCTTTTATGGTAACTCGCATCTCGACCATGCTTTACTGATCCATCTGTTTAATTAGGAAAATGCTCATTCATATTTCAACCTAAGTCCTTCATTTTTTCCCTTTGTTTGTAAACTACATTGTATCAAGTCATAGACTCGATTTTTACCTTCCCCTAATCAAATTCGGATTTGAATATATGTTTCGGTGCACATGATTATGTATGCTAATATTTTTTCTAATGTCACGCATGGGGGACGCGGCATATTTTATAAATATTTTAGGGTCAATTCAAAAGACCAAAAAAAAAAAAAAACAAAAGAAGCTGGGATATGCCAATTGAATCACAGCAGGACATTACATAAAATCAATGTTTACCAAAGCAATGCCTTTCGCTTCACGTCACCGAAATTCTTTTGTGATTTGGCTTTTCGTTCTTTTCCCTTTCAAGAGAATTGGGTGCATGCTAGAGCGAATGGGAAGGAAACAAAAGAAGTCAACTCTACCAATAATTCGAAGAAAACGACGACGTACTTGACCACGGGGTTTAAGCTATTGCATCATGCGTGTGATCAGACTCAATAGAATGCTTTATCGCCAGGGATTATTCTTGGGCCTGGCTGGTTCAAACCACCGTCGCCATATTCATTTCTCTGGCCTCTGTATTACAGTCCCCTTCTTGCTTTCTGTTTGATTTGTTCATATATTATTTCACACCAAAGAAGAAAGCTTCATCCCTCTCCTTCATAGGGACATTTCCCATTTCGAAATGGCATCGTTCGAGTGCAACAGAGCCTGGAGAGCGATCTTATCTGTTCTCTTCTTGATCTTGTCGGATCTGCGAAGCGGGGCACTCGGAGCTCCTCAAGTCCCGTGTTACTTCATCTTCGGGGACTCGCTTGTCGACAACGGGAACAACAACAATCTCAAGACTTGGGCCAAAGCGAACTATCCGCCTTACGGGATCGACTTTCCCGAGGGCGCGACCGGAAGGTTCACCAACGGTCGCACCGCCGTCGACATCATCGGTCCGCTTTCTTACCTTCTCTCCTTTTGTTTACCATCGACCTTTCTAACTAAATTTAATGTCAAATCCTGGAAAAGCCATAATGTAATGTGGCTCAAACATAGTATCATGCTTTCCCCTGGAAATTAATGTTGTCCTAAAAGTTGCTTAAGTGGTCAAATAGCAAAAAGCTCATGCTTTTAATTGTGAATTGCAGCTAAACTCCTGGGGTTTGACAAATACATTCAAGCCTTTGCTAATGCAAAAGGCTGCGAGATACTCGCCGGCGTGAATTATGCGTCTGGTGGGGCGGGCATTCGAGATGAAACGGGACGGCAACTGGTACGCAAATATATAGAATTTTTACGCTAATTATTTGATGGCTAGGTTGGACGGTACGTGAATTTATAGAAAAGGATATCTTTTTCATGCTCTTCCGATAGGGCGATCGGATCAGCTTGAACCACCAACTGCAAAACCATTTGGTCACGATCTCGCGGATCAGAGAAATGTCCGGAGCTAATGCTACGGCGTACTTAAACAAGTGCATATACACAGTAGGAATGGGAAGCAACGATTACATCAACAACTACTTCATGCCAGGAGTCTACCCGACCAGTGAGCTTTACACGCCCGAGCAATATGCCGGTGTACTAATCGAGCAATACCGACAACAGTTGAAGGTAAGTACTCTCTCCTAATGCGCATTAGATATTCTCCGGTCCTAATGTGAATTAACATCTATTTCTTTTACGTCGCTTTTGTTTGATCATTTCTTGGATCTGATTATTTTCGCTATCCCATTTTCAAACCCTAGACACTGTATTCCTACGGTGCGAGGAAGGTGGCAATATTTGGATTAAGTGTGATAGGTTGCGCCCCGGCAGAAATATCAAGATTTGGGACCAATGGATCTCTGTGCGTCGACAAGATCAACAGCGCGGTTATGTTATTCAACGACAGGCTCAAACCCCTCGTGGATGAGCTGAATCGAAACCTGGCCGATGCTAAGTTCACCTACATAGACTTTTTCGGAATCTCCACTGCTGGACTTCCAGGTCTCTATGTTCCTCTCTCTCTCTCTCTCTCTCTCTAACAATCTTGTGTTCCAGGTCCCTATGAACTGAACTGCCCTGCCTATGGTTCTTCATGTGTGAATAACAATGATGGTACCAATTGCGTTCGTCTAATTTTCAGCCCTCCGGCTTGCAAGTTCAACCTGTTGTAAGGTTCGGGACGATGGCATGTGCATTCCCTCCGAAACACCGTGCCTGATCAGGTTGCTGCACGCCTTCTACGACGGGTTCCACCCCACGGAGACGGTGAATTTGGTGTTCGGGGCAAGAGCTTACAAGGCTTTGCTTTCTTCTGATGCTTACCCTTTCGATATTCATCATCTGGCGACGCTCTGAAGAAGGAAACAGAGAGATTAAGCGCTCATGCGCGCATATTAAGTCGATGCGGTTCGGTTGATATCGCTCCAGTCGTTCGGTTAGAATCTCCAAGACAGTTTGACAGATTCTTATTCATGTCGATATCATGTCTGTCCAAAGAAAACGTTTGACGCCGTGAGGGCAATTTAACTAAATAATAATGACAATTTCGCAAATGTGTACCGTACACGCATGGAGTAACTTGCTGAAGTAGAGGATAGGTTGGCGAGGTGCCTAAGTATTAGGACACTTATGAGTTTTATCTATTAGGTTAATTGTATGTTGGCTATTATTTGAACAAGAGCTCTGTTATAATTCAAATCAATATGAAAACTGTCTTAGGATCACGTACATGCATGCTAGAGCAATCATCAACTTCTCTAATAATTTTTCGATATCAGCTGAAACATGCTGGGAAAAGTAGGTTACTTAAATCAACAAAATTCCTGCCATTTTCTTGAACAAAACGTTCGGATATTTCTCTTTTTATCATCTGTTTTTGATCCCATATTTCCCTCTCCGATAAGATTCAGAACCTGACAACCAAGCACCGAAAAGAATGAAAATGAAATTTCCCTTGTAATATTAGAGTCATCATCTTGAGCTGTTGCACACGTTATCTTTTCGACCATCATCTATGAATCAAGGCTTGTTCTGTATTTTGTGCCTTAGAATTATAAGTTCCACAACTAAGATAGTCTACACGTACGCTTAGCAATTTGTGTACTCTTTTTCAAAAGTTTCATATTATAAATTTGTCATTTCTCAGTGGAAGTTTTTCCTAGATCAAAAAACTTATGTCTAAATTTAAATGGTCTTTCTTACTTTTACATTTTTCTTTGGGAAAATTTCAAATAAGGGCCCCAAGTGATCATAATTTTTTAATTAAGGACCTGAAGTTGATCTTGTTTCAAAAAAAGGGTATGAAGTGCTCTTATTATTTTAAATAAGGACCTAAAATGGTCATGACGGTTTTAGATAATGACCTAACCACGCCGGCCAACCAACTACTTCGGCGATTAAGGGCTTTTTGGTCAAAATATAATTTTAATTTAATTTTTAGTTAAATTGAATTAAAATAAAAAACTGAAAGTAAAAAAAAAAAAGGGGAAACAAGCTTATACAAGTGGGACAGAATGTCTCCTGCTTGTGGTCACCACCCCAATGCCGGTGGGGTGGCGGCGATGGCCTGACAAGGGCCTGCAACCCCATTGACCAGTCACGAGGGTAGGTTGGCCCTCGCCAGAGGAGGGAGAGGGCCGCAACCCTCTCCCAGATTTGGGCGAGGGTCGGCGACCCTCGCCTAGGTCCGACGAGGGGCCGTGAGGGTCGTGGCCCTCTCCCTCCTCTGGTGAGGGCCAACTGGCCCTCACGGCCGGTCGGCGGGGTCGCCGGCCCCCATCGAGGCTCCGGTGACCCACCACTAGCCATCTTCATCGCCCCACTGACGTTGGGGTGGTGGTCACAGGTGGGAGGCAACCCCTCCCACATAGGTCTCTATTTTTTTGTACTTTTAATTTTTTTAAAAATTATTGAAAAAAAAAGGATAATAAAAAAATAAATTACAAAAAAAACCCATATCAGCAGGTCACTCAAGCCCTTTTTAAAGATTATATGACCATTTCAGGCCCTTATTTGAAACAATATTCATTTGAGGCTCTTGTTTAAAACAATAAAGATACTTCAAGTTCTTCTTTAAAACAAAGTCAATTTTAGGCCTTTATTTGAAAAAATAAAGGCAGTTCGGACCATTTTTAAAAATTTTCCTTTTTTTCTTTTTTGTGGTAAAGGGAAAATACTACAAATAAAGATACAAGCATCTTTATCGGTCAAATATAGGGGCAAAATTGACTTTATTGCGTGTAGCAAAATTTATACTTATAGTAGAGATTAGGCTGAATTTTAATGAAATAATACATCGAACGATAGAAATTTGTTATGCATACACATCTCTAATTATATTCATGTAAACATGAGTCTAGTTCATAAAATAGGATATATATACACACACAATATTTGATATTTGTAAAAGTAAATTTATTAGTGTAACAAGGGATGTTTATTGTTTCCATTGCTTTTACCCCCTATATATTGGACTTCACGATCCTTGTCACTCATATAGTTCCACTTCCAACAATATTATATTTCGTGCAAGCTGAATGAGAAAAATTAGAGAAGAAGTTTTAATTAAATGAAATTCCATAAAGTTATAAAAGATTAAAATTATGGGAAGTATGGAGTGGTAATAGTAATATATATTTTGGCAATTAATGGAAAGTTTCGGATCCGGGTCGAGTCGATCCAGTCCGATTATCCGGCTTCTCCAAAGCCCAAACATGTCATGGACATGAGCCGAAACCCCAACGCCTCACCGCCCCCAAAACCCGCACCATAAAGAAGAAAATCTCTCTCTTCCCCCCCGATTCAATCCGTCACTCAACAGGTTTCGCCCCCGGTCATCGCCGCCGACGTCCATCCGCGGAGAAAGGCGGGCCATAGACAATGGAAGGAGCGAGCGAGAGAGAGCGCGAGTTCACTCTCGTTGCTAGGAAGCCATGCTTCGGCCTCCCGACGGCTTGCCCTCATTGCTTGCCCGTCTTCATCTACCTCAAGCTCGCGAAGATTCCCTTCCGCTTGGACTTCAATCTGACCTTCCCCGATTCTGGTAATAATCATGTCCGCTTCATTGGCTTGTTGCTCTATAATCATGGAATTTCAGGTGTTTTGGATGAGTTTCGGATGTTGATCAGTGTTGGTGGCAATGCTGCTGCTGTTAGGATTTTGGCCTTTGTTGTGGATTTTGCCTAAGTGTGGCTCATAGTGATCTGAATATGATTAGTTGGTTGCTGTTCATGAAGTAAATGTGAACTTTCTTAGGCATGGCTGGGGATGAGTGAAGTTCTTGTTAGGTTGAGGGTTTAAAATGATTTTCTTTTGGTTGGTTCATTAGGTTTAAATTAGATTTGAAAAGTCTCTGGCGTTTAAAGAAAACAATTGTGGGCTCGGTGTAACTGGTATTTGTTTACGAAGTATGAATTGTCTAGACAGTTGTTCGATTAGGATCTTGTTTTTGATGGTTCACTAGGCTAGTTAAAAGCGTGCCAGCTTGTAAATTTCTTCATATTTCTATTTCTATGGAGTTCTTTCCTTTCCTGCGGCTGACAAAAATCTTTTCTAGGGGACAGTGAGGGTCTGTTTTCAGTATCCTAGCCTTGTGAATTCCAAGATACTTATAATTGTTATCTCCTCATACTTTGCCTTCTAGATTTTAGGGGAGGATACTACCAAGTACCCCTATTAAGTGTTATGGGAGCATTGCGACTTTCTATCGATTGATCAGTCTTGTCCTCTAGCATTCAGTATTGAACTACACTGGTGTAGAGAGCAAGTTGCCTCAGGCTGACCTCTATTTCACCCTTATGCTCTTTATGCTTGCTTTGGAAATGCTAGTAAAAGAGATCATTTCTGTTCCGATCATATTTAGTTGTTTAACTTTCCATGCTTAGGACATTGAAGAATGCTATTCTGATCGCTTGCTGATTATATTTCTCTTAAGTTAATCTGTTATGTCTCTTGAGGTTTTCAATGTAACTAACGTTCATAAGAGTAGTTGTTGTGATGCCAATGTGACACTAAATTATCTGTCAATTAGAAAAGATAAAATTGTTTTGTGGCTCTGCTTTCTAGATCAAGTTCCCTATGTCGAGTCCGGTGCTTATGTGGCTTATAATAATGAGAAAGGTGGCGTAATTGAGAGTTTGAAAGAAGATGGTATTGTTGATTTGGATTTGGAACTCCGATCACTTCCTGAATTTATCTCATCGAAGGCCATGATCAGCTCATGGCTGGAAGAAGCGATCATCTATGAGCTATGGCTGGGGTCTGATGGAACTTCTGCTCACAACATATATTATGCTGATCTTCCATGGCCGGTAGGGAAATTGCTGTACTTAAAGCAGATCCGCTCTGTTAAGCAGCGTTTGGGGATCACTAAAGACAATGCAGAACGAAGGGAAGCAGAGGTCGCTCTCTCTCTCTCTCTCTCTCTCTCTCTCTCTCTCTTACACGTGCATGTTAAATGGCACAACCTTGTGGTCTTGCGCACACACAGAGGCATTTATCTAAACAGCACACATGCCTGAGCTTGTATGCTTGCACATGCGTCTGTTCATATGCATAGGTACGATCTAATGAATTACAAGTTGGTAGAAGAGGCGGTGGTGGTCAGATTTTTCAATATTGACGTGGTTCTGCCATTTCGACAGATATTCGGGAGAGCAAACATTGCGTATGAAGCATTGTCTATTATGTTAGGAGAAGATGATTTTTTCTTTGGGAGGTGACTCTCTAGTCTCTCAAACCTGAGTTATTGGCTTCTAACTTGATTCCTCATTCTGATGAAAGTTTCTGAGATTGCTGTGATTATGACATCTATAATGTGCCTATTGTACACTTTTGAAAGGCAATCAAGTTTGGATGCGATTTTTCTGGGGCATGCACATTTTACTCTTCAAGCCTTACCCGTAAGTCATTTCCACCTCGATAATCTTAAAATCGTTGTGATTGCTCAGCGAATTGGGAATCGATGTTGATTATCCAAAAATATGCTATCGAAGGCATAAAGAAGTTTAGTTAATTGCTTGTGGTGTCTTGGCTGTGCAATACAATGTTGGAAATTTGTGTTTGCCTGGCATCTGGTGAAATTACTTTCGGCACCGGTGGGTGGTCATGTTGTTATAGTGAAGCAGAAAAATAAGGCAAAACATCAAATTTCCATCCACAGCTACTTAGACATTCGTGGGGCGTTTCCAAAATCATGTGTCTACATTTGTCATGCATAAATGCCATTTCTTACTTTTATCAAGCAATCCTTGAAATAATTATCAGCTCACATATGCCAATACAGACTTGGATTTGCTAAAAAAAAAACTTTTGCATTAAGGCTTATTCTGCAATTTTCTACTGTAGGAAGTATCTTTGCTGCGAAACAGGCTTGTAGAGCATGGCAATCTAGTCCGGTATGCTGAGAAACATAAGTCAGAGTGTCTAGAAGCTGGTTCAACGTCATCCTCTCACGTGCATTTTCCTCCAAGCTCTTCAGCATCCGCTCCGAGACAAGGTCCTTCACATTGGAGTAAGACCTCTTCAGCTTCACATTTATAAATATTTACTCCTTAATTTTATAACACTTTGCGGGTGGGGTGAAGTAGCTTAAAGCTGTCGGTAATTATTGGGGAATAATTGGCTGTCAGTGTGCTGGACGATGATTTCATGTTTTGATGATTTCTGCTTATGGGGAGACCTTTTGTGCATTTAACCCTGATTGCTCAAACTCATTAGTCTCAGAAGCTTCCAAAGCGCTCACTGGGTCCTTTTGAGTACTGCAATGGGCAATCATTTAACATTACCTTTCTGATGTATGTAAGGCACATGTGCTAGTGGATATGTGATGTGATAGGCTGTGAGCCAGTGTTGTCAAACCCGGTGTTGAATCCTGACTGCTGGATTCAACCAGTTGAACCTCACTGGGTTTCAGACCGGTCCTTTGCCCTTTCGCTTACAATATCCCCTCCTCTTTTTTTTTTTTGTTTTTAAATTTTGCTCCTAACTCTATCTTTTAAAAATAAGTAATTGCAGAAAGCAGGAGTTGAACTCCTGCTGTGCAACGCATGATCCAGCAGTTGAACCAGTTGAACAATTAACTGGGGCCCTTATATGTACTCTGGTGTGGGCTTGAAAACACTGCTTGCTGCGATGTGGGATTGAAACCCTATTGTATAATGGCCTGTCATTTCCATTTCTCTTGAATCAATACTCCGGAAGTTATGGGAGAGCCATTAGCTTGGTTGGCATGCCCGCAATTGCATCGTGTCCTAAGAACACATAGGTAGATTAGTTAGGTGTGGAGAGCGTGAAAGTGAAGATGTCTAAGTCTCGTCAGATGGCAATTAGAGATTGTGAGCTGTTACAACTGTGATGCTATCCGCGGGACACCAGATACCCATGACATGTGTTCACCTCTTGCTTTCAATTGAGTGACGATATCGCACAAGCAGATACTTGTGAACCTATAAAATTGTTTTGAGAGCAAATTTTGCTTTTCACATTTTGGGACTTCCCCTTGTAGTGAGGTTGGCTGGAGTAAAGAACCTTCAAGGAAAATGTCAGAGAACACTTCAAAATTCTGGGCTCCCTGATAAAAGTTGGCTAGCTGGCTTCCTTGTCCAACTGTCCATTGTGCTACTCCAAATCATTAGGGTGATTGCAGTCGATACACCACACTTTAGAAGCCGCACTCTCTCTGTTACTAGACAAAATTGTTTAGCAAACTCTATCCCTTATTAAGGATTTGTCAGATTTCTCAGCCCAGGAATACAAGTTGTCTCATTAATGGTGGAGTCTGCACTTTTTATGTTGGAGTGGAAGTTGAGAGCCTAAACAACTTAATGCCTAGGCTTTTGCATCACGTTATTCTCGTCATCTAGTATCATATGTAATGTACTTACAAATGGTTCTTTCTTTAGGTTCCAAGCACAAGAGCAAGCCAAAGAGAGAGAAAACAGACGAAGAGAAAACATTCAGGAAAAGAGCCAAGTATTTTCTAGCAGCACAATTTACTGCAGTTTTGCTCTTTCTTACCATTATGCGGAGGTCGGATGATAATGAACTGGACCTTGATGACGATGATGGTGATTTGGATTATTAATGAACAGTACATATACTGACTCGTGTATGAGGATCATCAACGTCATGTACTCTGTTGCTCGCCAAGGTTAGATGCAATGACTTGGATGATCAATTTTTACATCTGTTATAAGTTAGTTCTCTATCTTTCTGAAGAAAATTTTGCGGATACTGTTCTATAAAGTCGAGGCAGGTTTTTATTAGAGAGAGATGAATTTTTTGGTCGAGGATGATTTGGGTGAGGCTTTTGGGCCAAAAGATTCTCATGAGGTTACCCTATCCCATATTTTTTTCTCCAGAGATTTGTACTGGGACACTGATTGGTTTTAATGCTTTGACCATAAAGCAGAATGTTGTTTCTCTAAAGTTTTCCCCCCTTCCGAACCCACCCCCCAACACCCGCCCACCCCCCAACAAAAAAAAAAGAAAGGTTTTCTCCCCTTAAAACCATGTGTGCTAAGTGAATTTGGAACTTCATACTTTACTCTCGAATGAGCTGTTTATGTTCCTGCAGAAATCTCCATGCCAATCAAGTGTGTACAGTCATGGGAGATTGTGGTTTAGATGGTTTTCAAACGTTCTTATCTAAGGATCTATAGCTTATACCTGTTGTGAGGGTGGAGCCAAAAAGCAGTCAATAAAGGATATGGTTGCATTCCATTCATCTAAACGATTGGCATGTGAATACTCGCCTCTTCTTGAGTAACTCTTGGGGTATCAGGCATGTTGGAGAATTGATTTATTGGGGGTTTAAAACAGGTGCCGCAGATCATTACTTTGTATGCAGAATGTCATTTATGCCACTGATATTTGTTAGTGCTATTGAAATGTCATAATACAGATCCATAGACTTGGACATGTCGACCACACTGTGGAGCTCAATAATTGATGTGCTATTCATTTTTTATTGTTTAACACGTATGACAATATCATGAATTGCTCTGATACGTTAGGACATGGACGATCACGTGATACGAGAAAGTTGTGCTTGATGGGTATTAAAGTAGTGATTGCTTTTGTTCATGTGCCTTCAATTCAGGAAACACCAATGCTGAAGAATATATGCTCGAAGGAGCAAAGAGGGTCCCTTTCGATCCTTGGTGTAGAATGATATTCTCCTTGTAGCGGGGGCAGTTTTGTGACAGGTTCCGGTCTATTTTAGTTCTGGATAGTTGGACAATAAAGTGGTCCTATTCCTTGAGATGATCACTGCACTGGAGAACTCTGCCTCCTCTCCGGTTTGAGGTGGGTGCGCTTCAGGCTGAATCATTTCTTCCGTGCCGCGCGATCCACTCATTGAATTGTCCGCATGCGCATTTGTCTCTATTATTAGAATTTGATGAATCATGCTCCATTGTGGGATCGACTTTAATGAAGCTATTAAAGATCAGGCAACCTCTTGAATGAGTGGACTATTGGCATTTCAAATGAAAGTTGCCAATGTCCACTTGTGTAAAAAGAATCACTGGATAAGTTGACGGCATCGTATTCCAAATTCTCAGTCTTCCATCTGCGTGATACGCACATTTCATCGATGATAATCATAATCGGAGTGTTGGCATATGCAAGCGGATGGTGCAAAATTTTCACGTCATAGCTAAATGCATTTTTTTTCAATGCAAGTTTCCACTTCGGGTGTTAACTAGTGGCTTCACCCTATATAAGAAGATGTGGAGGAATGTCAAAATAATTAAGTTGTCGATTTGTGTTGTGAAATCATAGGCTATCGTTTCTTATAGTTAGCCTGCATCTACTACTAGTATTGTGAGATTGAAAGGTACGTTGATTTTAAGGTAAGGTGACTCCAATTATGTATTGGCCCTTGGGATGGATCGAGTTAGTAGATTCACATGAACATTGATTATTTTCTCAAAAATAGGTGGTAAATTCAAGGATGCAGGTAAAGTAGATGCAAATTTTGTTTTCTTATTCGAAATTCACGTTATATAGAATTGTTCGATTCAGCTTTGTTAGAACACTATCTTAAAATGTGTCACATCATTTAGTAAAAAAGAAATTGGAGCATATATAGTAAAAAAATTTGGAGCATATACTTTTAGCATCAATGGAATTGCTCCCTATTGAGCATTGCCGTGTGGAACCAGCTCGTATTCTCCACTTTATTTTGTTTATTAGTTTGGTGTGGACTAAAAGATTTTATGGGACCACAGCCAACTGTTCTAAATATTTAAACTATTAGAATAAAGCGTAATTTAATATTTATATGTATTTCAACACTTCCCTTACGTTTGATATGGTCTTTTGTCAAGTATTAAGCGTAAACAAATTTATTGGAAATGTTTGAACTTAGGATCTTATGTTCTGATACCACAAAAGATTTTATGGGATTATAGCTAACTGTTCTAAATGTTTAAGTTATTATAAGAAGGCGTGGTTTAATAATTATATATTTCAATGTGAACCCTAAACTCTGACCAAAAACAAAAAACATGGACTCTCACCATATTGCTAAGGTCGTAGTTGCTGCCCACTAACTTTAGGTTACATAGATAGCTCTACAAAATTTACAAAAAAAATGACGCGAGACCGTAACTATGAGAAACGAAGATGTGAGCTATATGCAACACTCGATATATCAATGTTGCAAGCCTATGTCTTGATGCCTAGCTAGCATCACTCTAAACTTTAAGACGAGGTTAGGGACCTCAGTATGTGTACATAATCAAATATTAAGAGAGACTCGAATTGCAGGGAGATTCATCGTGGTGTGTCGGCCATCAAATGACATCAAAGTATGAAAAGTTGATTAAGAATTCAAGAGCTAAGGCGTCATTCGAAAGCAATACAGACAACAAAACTTTATCTCACCTTGCAATGCCATGAAAAGATATGGAAGGATCTTAGAAAAAAGCTGTATCATCGACGTTTTTAGATGTTCATCTATATGCCGATAAGATGTTCTTTTTCATAAACTAAAAACACGACTATTCGATTAATTAAAAAGAATATTTTAACATGATAGTAAAAGCATTTATGATTTTATTGTTGTAAAATCGCCTTCGATTGCGATACTATAAAATATGTCTTGTCATTCGGAATTGGAACAACATCACGTGATGTCCGAAAGTGGCCATGCAAGATCCGGGTCGCTTTCACAAACACGTGCAGGTGGTGGAACAAATATGATAACTGACGTAACTATAAAAAGTAGTGTTGTTAAACTAGCTTTTGATTTCGACAAAAAAGAAAACTAGCATTTGACCAAAAGGCAATGCAAAAAATCTTGCAACATATTTTTCCTTCATCTTTTTTTTTTTTTTTATTGATTTAAGAGATAAAGAAAGGGGGCATATCCAAAATAAGATATTATACTTGAGTCAGCAGCTAATGAACAATTAAAAAGGAAAAACAAATGGTATGGGCTAAAATCGTTCTAATTTTATTAGATAATTAACTTGGAAACTCGAAAATACAATGAACTTGCCATAATGGAAAAAAGAAAAAGAAAAAGAGGCAGGTAGATGTTCAACAAAATCAACTCAATGAAACGAGGAGTACATCCAATTGGAAATTCATATCAATGACAATGTAATACAAATTATTTCAAGGTGATCAATCGTGATAGATTATTTCGAAATGAAACAGCGACAACTTTACACTAAACCTAACAATTTTTTATTTTATTTTATCTCATTTTCCTCCGCTAATGGGACCTGTCTTCTAGTGGTCCTTACAGTTCCTACGACAAAATTTAAGGACAACATGATGTCCTCGTCACTAGTAGTTGAATCAAAACACTAAAAGTCTTCCAAATCATCTTAGGCTTTGCACCAACTGCTTGTGGTGCAGGTTGAGAAATGATCTTGGCGATTTTAGACGTGGAAAATTGTCCGACGACTTGTGGGTGCAGCACCAATTGATGGAGACGTCCATTAAGACCTTCCCCCCTCCAAATAAAGACAAGAAAAAGAATAAGTGCTTCTTCCTGTGTGCGACACCTTTTGAAATGCACTTGTTTTTTTTTTTTTTTTGGTCTTTATAATCTTTTATTGGGGAAGAACATTTGGTTGTGATTGCTTTACTTGTAATTGTCTTTCCATTCGTTTTTTTTCTTCCACTTTAGGATCATTTTCTTGATCCTGCGCATGAGATATGGTATTATATTTGAATGTGGGGCTTAGGGTATAAGCAAAGACTCAGTGGGCTGATTCTTTTGGTCTTGTTTTTTCCTTAAAGGAAGGAATATTGCTAATGAAGAAAGATAAACAAATGCTTTGTGTAGGATCCCACCACTTACGATCATCTTGAGCTTACCTAGAGACATCGTTTTCTGGTATTCTCTTTCGTTCTAACTTCCACCATGCATATTTATTCTATGATTCTCTCTTAGCACGAGATGGGGTTAGGCAACGTGGACATGATTACTTCCCCAGGGTCTAATCTATCCTTGTTGGATATTCACATTCGGTCTGGGCACTACAAAGCAAAATTTGTAATGATGCTAATTGGGTGAATTAGGGCGTCTTGTTAGACATCTGGTTATTAATTTTGTTATTTCTACATCTTCCACAGTGGTGAGAATAAGTAAGTACCATAACTTTCGGCGTCCACTTTAAGTGATTTAAAAACGTTCACTTAAGTACCATATTGGAACAAAAAAGTTCAGATCAATGCCAATTCTGGCCAAAAGCGTTCACTTGAGTGCTATTTTCGTCGAAAAATATGACGTGGATTTTTCGCTAGTATTTATTGAATTTCTGAGTGCCATGTGGAAATTTCATGTCATTTTTAATAGTTTTTTTTATTCAAATCAGAAAAGCAAAAGTAAAAAAAAGAAAAATTAATGATTTTTAAAAAAAAAACTTCAAAAACTAGGGGTTTCTCGGGTGGTGGCCGGTGACGACCCTCGCCGGCCGGCCAGGGACCGGGGTCGACTCACCCTGGGAGGGCGAGGTTGCGGCGGTCCTAGGCGAAGGCCGTCGCGGCCTGGGGTGGCGCAATCGAAGCCTCAAAATCGCGGCCTGGGTTAGGGGAATCGAGGGCTTTGCACCCTCAATCTTAGCTGTCGAGGTCGCGACGGCCGTCAACCAGGGTTGTCATGACCTCGTCGGCCGAGGCCGAGAAGACCTTGGGCCGGCGAGGCTGCAAAGGATGCAGGCGATGGCCGTCGCAGCCTTAGCTAAAAGCAAACGAGGGATCGAAGCTCTTGCACGATTTGAGCGAGGGTCGCGGGCCCTCTCAGGCCACTGTCGAGGCCGCGACAGCAGTCGGCTAGGACCATTGCGGCCTTGCCGACCCAGGGTGACTGACCTTGGCCCCTGGCCCCTGGGCCGACAGGTGGTTGCCAGCGGGGACCATTGCCGGCTACCACCGAGAAATCAATGTTTCCCCTTTTTAAATATTTTTCAGTAATTAAAACAAATTAGAAAATAAAATATGCACTCAAATATGTCACGTGTACAATAAATATTCAGGAAATCACCTCGCCGGCGCCACGTCAGGGATTCCAGCGGCCACGTCGCCTTTTTCGGTAGCCACGTCATCTTTGGCACTCAAGTGAACGGTTTTTGAAAAATTTGGCACTTATGTGAATGGTTTAAAAGTTATGGCACTTAAATGAACGTCGTACGAATGTTATAACACTTGTAGTGTACTTTTTCCTACAGTGGTGTACATTTAATAAAGTTGAAGGGAACGGATCTCAATAATATATATGCAAATATGCACAGTGGATTACATTAAATTACATGCATTATATGAATTTGAATAACTAATTGGAGAAATATGTCACGTAAAATGAACATACCTCAATAGCCACAGATTAAGAGCCTTAATCACATGTGTGAAAGAATCTAGATCCGCCGATCGCTCATTCTTTGAAAGAAACCACATAGAGTTTTTCTCATGGTTGGAATTGAACGCCGTATGTTCTGAAGAGAGCATAAACAATATACTCTTATTTGAAATTAGCAATCAAATCAACCATTATTGCGATCAATCAAGACTTGCCTTTTGGTCTCCCTCTATATGACAACTAATACCATCTATTAAAAGCGATTTCGGATTTGCTCTTTATGGGCGCAATAAATTCCAATTAAATTTTTATCTACATCACACTCTGACGTTATCTAATGGCCATACCAACTGAATTGGATTTCGAGAAGGGCTGGAATGGGGTGGTTTCGCCACCAGGGTGAGAGGCCTTAGTGGCTCCTAGCAGCCTTTTAAAATTGCGAAAGGGACATGAATAAATTGAATAGCACACAAGCATGGATAATTGTTCCCAGATTACATGTGAAATTGAAACTAAATCACAAGAGTCGGCTTTTGACATAAAAACAATGTTTTGCGTTGGAATTTCAAGCGAAATATGGGTGTCATACTTGACGCCAAGGTATATGACTGTAAAAAACATAATTTATACAGGGCCGAAATGTTAGAAGTTTTCCCATAATTTGTTAAGGGTTTGCTTATTAAGAACAGATTTTTGTTGTAAAAGATTATTTTGAGGAGAATAATCTTGTAAGAGTAGAATGAAGGGAAATTTCATAAAAAAAATCATTAATGTATTGTATTTGTGCTAATTCGGTCATAAATTTTCCAATTTAACCAATTTAGTCATTAACCTTTTGACAATTTACCAATTCCGTTTTGAACCTTTCTTAATTGTGTCAATTTAGTCACTTTGATCAATTTTAACCAAAATCAATGACATGGTGGCCTGGTCAGTTTTGGTCTAATTATGTGGCACCATGTTGACTCGGAAAACTTTACCAATTTTTTAAAATTTTTAATGTTAATTTTTTTTAAAAAAATTCTCTTTTCATTCCAACCTTGGGCCGATGTCCCTCACCTAGTCTGAGCAAGGGCATTGCAGCCTTTCTCGGCCATAGGTGAGGGCTTGTGTGCCTTTATCGGCCTCAGGCTAGAGCTGGCCTCGCCAAATCTAGGCAATAGTCTCGGCCTTGTCGACCCTAGGCAAGGCTAGCCCTTCCTAGATCTGAGCAACAATCATGGCCCTTGTCTTTGGCGGCAAGGGCCTAAGTAAGGGCTGCGACCCCCTCACTACCAGTTAGTGAGAGTTTCTTGTGGTCGACGAAATTGTCCTCGCTAGCCCAAGGATGGAAAAAATGAAAAAAGAAAAAGTAATAATTTTAGAAAACTTAGAAACTATAAAAATATTAATATATTAAAATAAATTACAAAAAAAATGGTCCTAGGTGCTGACTAGGCCATTTTGTCGGCAAAAAAGGGGAGAAGTTTCAAAAAAGTCCTAAACATATTGCATTTGTGCCAATTTAGTCTTAAACTTTTTTGTGTCAATTTAATTATAAACCTTTTGCGTTGATGCCATTTAGTCATAAACCTTTTATTGGTACCAATTAAGCCCTAAATCTTTTGCAGTTGTGTCAATTTAATCTTATTGTGCTAATTTAATTGGTTAGATTAAGAATGAATTGACATCAATGTAAAAAATTGACACCAATAAAAGGTTTAGGATTGAATTGATACAAATGCAAAATATTGAGGATTGAATTGACACCAATACAGTATGTTTAAGATTCTTTTGACATCTTTTCCTACCAGGGGCTCCTGGCTAAAATGGAAGTACTAATTTGGCAAATCATCAAAAGATTGAGAATAATGTGTAAGGCAAGAATTGTGGAATTTTTTTTTTGTATATTTTGATATATCTAGAAAATCGTACATGGAAGATGATAAAGATAGT
Source organism: Rhodomyrtus tomentosa (assembly GCA_028455895.1). NCBI lineage: Eukaryota > Viridiplantae > Streptophyta > Magnoliopsida > Myrtales > Myrtaceae > Rhodomyrtus > Rhodomyrtus tomentosa. Next base: position 44,984,546 of record JAPCWY010000004.1, read on the forward strand.
GTCAAATCAATTAAGGATATGCATATCAAAGAAGATATTTGCATAGTCCTGAAAGTTCTGGCTAAATCAGCTATATATCTGAATATTGCCAACATCCCCACCTTAAACGCAAGGTAAATTGAAACATATGAACTTAAAAAATAATTCCAAAATACCATTGATATCCATGCAATTATAAAATGAAAATAGTTGCACTACACAATGTTGGATATGATAGATCAACGTAGTGGCTCCAGGCTCCCGCTGATTATGAGATTTCAATTTGTTGATTGTATGACGGTGTCAACTCTAGTGGTGGTGTCGAATTTTAGAAATGACAAGCGAAATGTCAAGAATCGGAGGGTAAACGGCAAGTGGTTAATGCAGATGGCTTGCAAAATAGTAATCGAGTAACGGAGCCTATGCAGATTGCGTCATAATATTAAGCAGCCTATATAGCTATAATGGGAAAATAGTTACTAAGTGATGTGGCCTATAAGAGTGGCATTGAGGAAGAGCTAACTCCATAAAAATGCTCGACAAGATGACTTGTCATTGAGATTGTAACAAGGCCAATGTGGCTCTTACTCAGACAAGAATGAAGCACTCTGATGACACTTTCGAGAGGCGGGGATGGATTTATTTTATATGGTGCATGGGGTGCACCGGTGCATCGGGTCCAAAGTGCACCCAATACTCTAAGATTACCTAAGGAAGGGAGGCTCTGATACCAAGTAAGAATAATGCGAAGGATAAGAGTTGAGAAATCTCTATATATTTCAAAATAACTAGAAATAGTACATGGAGCCTTATAGGCTTAATTAGAAGACTAACTAAGATAATAAGATATGTAATATCAAATATAATCAATTAAGGATATGCACTATCAGAGTTGATACATACGTAATTCTGAAAGATATATTGAATCAATTACATATCCTAATATTGCTAACATTCCTATGAATCACAAGGTGAGTTGAAATAAATTAACCTGAGTTTAAAAAATGATTCAAACACTGTCCAAAAAATCTTCGATTGCCATTAATCATGTAGCAGAAATGGTCGAAACAAGCACCGCCCAACATCGGGCATGATGAATCCATAGTGTGGCTATATGTGGGATACGTGTAATGGTTCCAACCTCCTAATCACAACGAGATTTCAATATATTGATTGTCTGAAGGCGGCAAGTCTTGTTGTATTGTCAGTTTTTCAAAATGAAATGAGAAACTTTGAGAATCGAAGGGGAAATTGCAAGCGGCCAATGTGGCGCAACCTATATAGTTAGCATCGTGGCAGCAAACAGTTGATACGGCTGACTTAGGCAAATAGTTACTAAGCAATGTGGCTCTACAACAAGCATTGAAAGAAGAGAAACCTCCTTGAGAAAAGCTTGACAAAGTAATATGTCACTGACATCATATCACGACCATTGTGGCACTAACTCAGCCAGGAATGAAGCACTCTAATGAACATTGTCAAGAGTCGAGAATGGATTTATTTTGCTATGGGTGCATGGGGTGTGCACTAGGTATGAAGTGCACACTAGGATTGCCTATGAAAAGGAGGCTATGATACTGGTTGAGAATAATGCGGAAGATGGATATTGAGAAATTTATGTATATCTCGATATACTTAGAAGGAGTATGTGGAGCCTATTTATAGGACATATTAGAAATCCAACTGAGGTAATAAAATAAAAATAATATCAAATATAATCAATTAAGGATGTACTGAATAAGCTAAATACCTAATATTATGAGTTGAAAGAAATCAACTTAATTTAAAAAATAATCCGAATAGTATCCAAGAAGTCTTTGATCTCCTTGAAATCATATAGCAAAAATAGTGGAAACCAACATTATGCCGTGCGTCGAGTACATGTGGTGGCTCCAGGCTTCCGCTAACTACGAGATTTCAATATGTTGATTGTTTGACGGTGGCACGCCTGGTGGTGGTGTCGATTTCTTGAAATGACACTTGATTTCTCGAAATGACACGTGAAACATCGAGAAATCATAGGGGAAGCCACAATCGACCGATGTGTTTCGCTTACGAAATAGTAACTGAATGATGAGACCTATATGACTAGCAGAATCAAGTGGCCTATACAGTCTGAGCAATGCGGTTGACATCGCAAGAACAGTGACATTTTGAATTGCCTTCCATTTCGAGACTTGTAAATGACAGTATATCTATCGATGTATTTCAGTTGTATCTTGCTTGGACCTGATCAATTTCGAGTTAACTGACCAAAAGGGAAAGGCTAACGCAGGGCTAGATACATGGACCTAGGAACTCGAACAAGAAATGACGTTTTGACCATAAGAATTATCAAAAGAATATTTAGAGTCAACGAAAGCCAATCTAAGAATGATTATGGAATCCATTCCTATCGTTATACGATTGGAGCGCGGGTGATTCCGCTCAAATCAACGTATGATTTACAAACCTTTCCTAAATCGAACTCGAACGATCGAGGCCGTCGGAGCTAGCGATAAGCTATTGCAATTACATGACAACTAAAGTCGCAATGACTTGAGTAGTCCTAAGTGTGATGCGAATCATTAAGTCAATATGCGTAACATTTGCAAAAGCCATCGATTATTTTGAGATAAACTGAAATTTCGATTAACGGAAAAGTGACCATGAAATGGGATCTCGAAATTGGATATCGGACAATGAAGAATTCCAACATTAGATAGGGTTTGGACGTCGTCTCATCGAGGGTAATTAACATTGAAAAAGTGAAATTTCAGACTGTAAGTGCAAAGTTACCATTTTGCCCCTAGAAGGGTATTCACGCTTTAAGGATTGAGCAAGGGAATTTTAGTCATTTGGCATTCCCCTTAGTTGGTTGAAAATTTGGGGACAAATTGGTCAATGAACTTCAAGATTTTACGAGGAAAATGACAAGTGTCATTGCTTGAGTTGAAGAGTACACTTAGCATTTAATCCTTATCTAACCCAACTACCATTCTTCTCACTTTGACCAAAGGAGATTAGAAGACTCTCTCTCTTTCCTCTTCTTATTTTGGTCAGCCACCTTCTTTCTCCCTGAGACATTTTGGATTTCCGCCCCTCAAGGCTTGACATATGAAATAGAAGCTCGAATTGACAATTGAAAATAGAGAATTTCAATTCTAGATAGGGATTTGACGTCGTCTAGCCAAATGATAATTTCGAATTGGAAAAGTGAAGTTTGGACTGAAAGTGCAAAATTACCATTTTGGCCCTCGACTATTTACTTTGCCTTAAGAAATCAAAAAGGACAAAATGTCATTCCCTCTCCATTATTAGCTGCCAAAAATTGATGAATATGTGGTCAAAGATGAGTCAAAGTTGGAATTGCATTATTGGACAAATGTCACATGTCAAGTAATGGAGCCCTCAAGTATTAATTGCCCTCATCAACCCAAGTCTAATCAAATTAATATCAATTATGTGTGTGAGCCAACCATTGGAACACCCTATAGCCGTGTATAGCCATCCCACCATCTCCCACCATCTTCTTCTTCATTTCTCCTCTCGATCGAAGAGGTATCCCGCGGATAGGGAAAAATCGGCTTACTATTTTAGCCATAACTTCGTCGTCCGACTTCGGATTGAGATAAAACTACCACCATCTTTAATATTATCGTCTTGCCATTATAGGAAGGCATTATGAGCTTAATTTGGCCCAACCGTTTGTCCCGTAGGTCTGTTTGAGTGGACAAAGGTCTGATTCTGACCTGTTTTTGGAGAGGTTGCATTTTTAGGAGCTTCCGGACTCCAAATGACCTCAAATTTTCGGTGAGATCTTCATGACATCTAGTACTTAAATTGGATGGTCTGTGGTTATAATTTTAGAGGTGTTAAAATAGGTTTTCATGACTGATTATGGGTGATTAAAACTGGACAGAAAATTGATCGTCGAACACCAAGGAGAGACCTGGCTATTCAAGGGTCTTTGAGGTATTATTTTGCTTCCAAAATCTCGGTGAGCTCCCTTAACATGTGGATTAAGGTTCTGGCAAGTTTATTTTGTGAAGAATTGAGGCTTAAGGTTGCGATATGGCTTGATTAGACTAATTGAATCAAAATCGATTATGTTTTGTGGGTGAACCCTTTGTTGGCCGATTCTGTTGGGGGCTAATTAAAGAGTGTGGTGACTTCAAATTGACTCATAATATCCTATAGGATGTGATGTGGGGTGTTAATGAGAAGTATATGAAGTGGATTGCGCGTTAAAAATGAATTATGAGCAAAATTGATGCACGAACCCCTAAGTTGTACCTTGCCTAGTGGGTGCCATATGAACCAAACACACTGAGGGTTCGTGAGAGTGTTGTTATGTGTTTAATTGATCAATAAGGTGTCTTGAATTGCCTATTATATGGCTACTGAGAAATTGGGTTAAAGGAAGTGAGAATTTAATGATTCTTGATTCAATATTGGTGAACTTTTCTAGGTTGACGAGGAATTTTTGGGGATTATATACTTGTGGCATTGAGGAGAGTCACTTTGTGTGACATTGTGCTAATTGATCCAGGTAAATGGTTTCTAAACCTTTACTTGAATGCTAAGACGCTACTGGATAGTTGTCTTGTGTAGCATGATTGTGCGATAAAAGCATAATGATTGATAGTGTGTTATTGAATTGGTTGTGAGCCCTGTTCTTGTTATTGAATTGGCTGTGAGCCTTGTTACTATTAAGGAATTGACTGAGATGCCTTGGTAGTGAATTGGCCGTGATCCCTGGTGATGACATCGCGGTCGCAGGCCTTGGCGATGATTTGACTTGGAGCCCTATGAAATTATATAGCGGCTTGGAGCCCTGGTGATGACATTACGGTCGTGGGCCCTGGCGATGATTTGGCTTGGAACCTTATGAAATTATATCGCGGCTTGGAGCCTTGGTGATGGCATCGTAGCCATGGGCCCTGGCGATGATTTGGCTTGGAGCCATATGAAATTATATCGTGGCTTGGAGCCCTGACGATGAGTAAATGGTTTTTCTCATTGAAGACAATATGTTTGCTTTGGGCTAATATGTGAAGCATGGGTTCTATCGCATGTGGTGTGTTCGTTAATGATTTGATATGCCATACTTGATTTATTGATACCTTATGCCATTGCATTATTGATTATTTGCATTTTGGCTGCATATATGTGTGATATGGGAGGAATGATGTTCAGGCCTAAGTTTAGGTTTCATTTATTGAGATTTATATCTTACCCCAGTAGGGGCTTAACTTTTTCAAGTCCTAAACGAAGTACACCCGAACTTGCCATGGGTTGTCATTTCAGGAAGTTGATGGCGGAAGTCATAAAGAATCTGAATGAGACCATAGGAACTGGGTATTATTTTGAGTTAGTTTTGTAACCGACTGTGATATTAAGGATAAGTGTATACCCTATTGCCTTGAGTCATTTGGTTGCGGAATTGTATGGAGTTGTTTAACTGCTTCCGTGACCTTGTATTATTTTGGAGCTGTAATTAATTGGCCGAGGGATCCTAGGAGATTATTGAAGATTAACGACCAGGTGGGATGTTCGCGTGCTCGTCGGGTTCGGGGCATGACATCCTCGTTTAAGTGGTGTTAGAGCAAGGTTTGCTCAATCCATTGTGATTGAGGCTTGGAGTGATAAGAAGTGATGACTTGAGGACAATTAGATAGTGATATTTTTAGGATTAAGCATGGATTGTTGAATCTTAAGGATTATAGGCTTGAACTTATGTGCACCCTAATGGTTCTAGAGTTGATTTTGATTGATGATCTTGAGTGATTTTATGAATAAGGCTCATAAGGAAGTGAGTAAATAAGCATGGATTTTGAGGTAGTAATTGTGCTTGAGGTTTGTAGAGAATTATTTACGAATAAGGGGTCGATTGGAGTACATGATTGTGATCGTGGCTTGTCGATGACCAAACTTAGAGAATATGAGTTATAAAGGGACGGCTGACATTAACGGATTCATGCTTGAATTGTATTGTATATTGATGGTTTAGTTATCGATTGCTATTGACAACCTTGGGTGATGTGAAACAAGGTGTATACAAGGAAGTGGAAAAGGAATATATGGCTTAAAGGGCAGTTGTGATCGATTGGGCAGTTGTGATCGATTGCTTGTGGATTTGACTTGAATAACGCTTATATTTGGGGTATATAGTTGAATATAGGCAATTGATCTGTGAGATGCAATGGTCCTTGTGGAGCTAGAAGTTTTCTATGGATAAGGCTTGATGTGGAAACGTTTGTGATATGACAAGTAGTGAGAACGAACATGTTGTGCATGTGTTTGTGGTTACGAAATGAAAGTTGATGAGGGTGCATACATGAGCTTATCGCTATCAGACTTAATAAATTGTCATTTGGTATAGGAAGAGTTGATGGGATACCTATAAACTGTAATGAAACATGTTATGGGGCGTGTGGAATGGGGCTTCCTTCGTAGATGTATGACTTGGGACAAGCTGTAACAACTAGGTTTGATGAAGGCGGGGAGTGATCACCGGGACAGAGAGGTTCGAACAAGGAGCGGCTCTTAACAGGCTTCTAAGAGAGCAAGGAGGCAGGGATGACCCAAGTCATAAATTGAAAGGGAAAGCCTAGGAATCAGAGTTGAGTCTGATTGTGGTTAAGAGATGTATGGCACGAGACTGATTCTCGAAAAGAATGATTAAAAGTGGCATGCAATGTGAAATGACGCCTATGAGTGGCATGGTCAAAAGTTTTGTACTTGGCAGTAGATGCCGTTTGAAAAAAAAAAAAGTGATGATGTGATTGGCCTGTGAGGCGCGTTTTATGATTGGCATCATGTGATTGTTATGGCTAAGGTCTAATCGAGAGATTAGACGGTGTGTGGGGTTTATACCCATTGAACTGATGTCTGTTGATATTGAGATAGTCTGTTGTGATTGTGCTGGAATGGCAGATGTCTATGCACTTACGGCATGAATGATTGAAATGACACTTTGAGTGCTTATTTGATAGTTGCCTAGTTGAGGCTTGCCTAGTAATGGCTGTTAATTGAGAAATTGCCTTGTTGAGACTGCCTTGTTTAATAGTCATTGATTGATGAGGATCTGAAATCCTTGGGTAATGGACAACTAGTTGAGAGTTATTTGGGAACCATTGGATGATTGATAATGATGAATAATGAGATGAGCAGCCTGAGACTGCTAGATTTAGATAACTTAAGTCTTTGATTCCTGGAGGGAATCATAGTGGTTCAAGAGACATGATAACCTAATGACGTTGAATGACCACAATATGGTCGTAGAAGAGCATTTGTCTTGAGTATGTATGGTATGGAAGATCCAAGAACTGAGGTGGATCATGAGAATTGAGTAAAGATAAGCAATTGGCGAATGAGTACCAAAAGAGAATATGTCTCGATTTGTTAATCGTACGAGACCCAAGAGCTTAAGGGGCCATGAGAACTTAAGTGGAAATGAGAGAATAGAAGGGTAGGCAGACTCGAGAAGGAGTTGCCATTGTTAACCAAGTTGCTGAGGCGACTAATGCTGATGAGTTAAAAGATGGAAGTTATGAGAAAGGTGACTTTGAGTTACTTCATTCTAAAGTGAATGTGTGGGAAGAACCATGAGAATTTTGAAAAGCTTGTGAAGCTATGTATAAGGTTGAAACTGATTGAGTTTAGTGAAAGTGGATTTGAAACTACCTCCCTCTAAATTGAGGGTTTCGTGAGAAAACCTTAGAGGTTTTGGGTGCACTAAACAAAGAAAGTGACTGTGGCAATTATTAGCTTTAAGAGGCTATTGATGATTGGTGAAGTGTCACCAAGGGAAGAGTTTTCTTGGAAGACATGGTATTTGTTTGAATTGCCTTCATTGAATTGTTCAATGGAATTACCTTCTCGAGATAGTTTGAGAGCATTAGTTGTGTGGATCCTAATAATCTTGCAAGGATCTAAGAACAATTGACCAGTGTGAAATAGAGTTTTCAAGGTTGTCTAAGGGAGTCAAAGGTGGTCAAGGACCCTTTGAGTGAGACATGAGATCTCCGAGTGGAATGGAATTTGAAAGCCTTATGGCTAGTGATTATTCCTAACTTTGAGGAATGGTGATGGGACTTAGTAAGAGAAGTGAATGATCAGAATACATGTGAATAAGAGAACTCCTGCTCATGGATTACGAGTAAAGAGATGTTCATTATGGAACATGGAATGTGCTTTCGAGAAACGGCTTTTACCTTGGCGTGAATCTCGTAATGAGAGACTGGCATGTCGTCCCTTCCGTTGTGGGGAAAGTTGAGGAAAGAGTTATGTCGGTTGTCTGACATGGATGATTCTACGAGATCGATTAAGGTTGAATCAAGACAACTAGAGGTGGTATTGTATGTTGTCAGCCCTAAAGAGTAGGGTTCGTTCTTAAAGAACCATTGGACCATGAGATGGTCGTTGAGGGAAAGGAAAGTGAATGGACTTGATAGTCCTGATTGTTCGTAATTCTAATGAATGGTTAAATAAGAGAAAAATAGCACTTAGAGTGTAATTACAAAGTGACTCGAGCTAGCCGAATGAGTATTCGATACGGAAATATGTGGAGACCGAGGAAGAACCTTGACTCTTTGAAGTTTTGTCACTTGAGGTAACTGAGTCACTGGAAGAAGAGTGTCAGATATGGTGAAATTTGAATCCTAAAATGGAGGTACCGCCTTTGGCCCAGACTCCAAGATTGACACTCTGTGAAATAGGAAGGACAAAGTGGATTCAAAGTAAAAGAATGCCACTGAAGTGTATAGTTTCCTTCATGGAGTAAGAAACCCTAGTGTAAAGGGAAGAGAAAATTCGAATCATTTGGATATTAAGATTGAGCGTCTGGACTAAGAAAAAAGACGCAAAACTTGAAGGATCCTAGAAGTGAAGTCTGAGTAACTGTCTTGTAAACAGAGTTGAATTCCGGGATAATGTCGATGTTTGGTTAAATGGATGAAATTGAGGTATAATCGCATTAACTGGTTGTGGAACCCAGAGGCTAAGGCACTAATGCTTCATAAGGAAAGAGTAACAAAAATGAACAAAATGTTGTGTGGTCCTAGAGGAGAACCGTGACAACAGAGAGCTAAGGTTGAGCTCTCAAGTGAAAAGTGTAAGGAACAATTGGGAAGATTCGACACCTGGTGGAAAGAAGTTGATAATAGTCGAATTAAGTGTCTCAGTAATGGTTGAGTTGATTGTTATCATCTTGAGAGACGATGATTGGACTCGTTTAAGGAGTCAGGAGCAATACGAACACGTTTGAGGGTATCCTATGGACTCTAAGGAGATGCTCGCTGTATGTTGAATGTGAAGAACATGGACAATGGATCTGATGAGATAAGATTTCTCAGTCGTGAAATCTCTGAGAAATGAAATTTCTGTGAAGCCTTGAAGGATTGAAATAACTGACGAATCGACAGAGTCAATGTAAGTTACTAGAAGTTGAAATTTTTTGAGATTTGTAAATTGTTACAACCGGATCATGGGAGGATTCCCCACAAGAGTTGTTCCATGGGTGAAATGGACTAAGGACGAGATGTAAAATGAATGGGGGAATGAACGTGAAAAGAATTTTCAAGGACTTGAGTCAAGATGACGACTACGCTATAATGACAATTCATGTTTAGAATCAAAAGAGTCAAAAGAATCATAATGACGTGGCGTAAGAAGGGAATTTAAGGCGTTGCATGGCAAACTGATACGAACTGCACGAATGCACCGTGACAATAATGCCATATGAGTTGGAATGCTTAGAGCATGATTGGAATTGATTTGCGAATGTCCTTGCAACAAAGTTTGGAAAATCTTATTTGGATGGAAGAAGATTTTGAGTCCTTAAACTGCCACAAGAAAATAAGGCAGTAGTTTCTTGAGGGGAATTGAACAAGAGGCAATGCGGACGTATGAAATTGCCGATAAATATGAGAACATCGCTTGCATAAAGAAAAACCTCGAAGTTATGTGAACTATAAGAGGTTGAGAGTTGAGCATTGTGTAATTGGTGATGGAGGGACAGATCTTCCCTCGAGAAATAAGAGATTTAACTTCTAAATTGAAAGTTTGTCGATTGACTAGGTTGATGGTTACTGGAAGAATCAGGTCCGAAAGTCAGAAATGAATTAAGGGGTTGCGAGGAATGGACTCTAAGATCCAAAGGATTATGAGAGTGAACATAGCAGGAAAGAAACCCAGACTTCTAAATGGTTGGGGAAGAAATTATGGAAGTTGAGAATAGAAACCTTGACGTTCCATGGACGAAGGTATGAGTCCAGTATTGAAAAGGAGAATTTAAAGAGATGGCCTCATCGAAAATTCGAAGGGAGAATTATGGTGTTCCTTGGGATGGTACAATGATGTGCCAAGATCTTTTCTTTAATACTATCGGTGATATGGATTGAGAATTGGATTAATTTACCATGTGGTCGAACTTTAGACATGCCGATAAGAAAGAAACAAGACCACGAAAGTTGATAAATCACTTGATCCAATGGGATTTTCGAAGAGAGTCGAGAATGGATCACTGCGGAAGTAGCCCTGAATTTGCTTATGGAGTTGAAGGCTATAACTCAATTTGGATAAAAAAAAGGGCAATTTCATAAAGCTTATGAATCTCTGATGGTACGAAAGAACCTATGAATGTTTGGGACGCTAGATAGTATAGGCACTAAAAAGTATATTCCGGCGAGGGTTTAGTATTAATGATGATAGGCAAATTGAAGAGATGATGGAATGTTTAAGGATAAACTGCTAACAAATGCATGAATGTCGAAGGAGAATAGAAAGAAGTAGATACAGATTGAGGACTGAAGGAAACAAGTCTTAGGGAAGGATGACTTCTATCGGAAAGGACAAGTAAGAGCGTCAAGTCATGGAAGGAATTATTCTGAAGAGTGAGAATACGGTAAGACGGTGATACCTCAAAGGACTGAGGAGTTGGAAGGTTGCAAATTTCGAGGATGAAATTTCTTTAAGTGGGAAAGAATTGTGACATTCTGAATTTCCGCCTCTTAATGCTTGAGATACGAAATGGAAGCTCGAATTGGCAATTGAAAATATAGAATTTCAATTCTAGATAGGGATTTGACGTCGTCTCGCCAAATGGTAATTTCGAATTGAAAAAGTGAAGTTTGGACTGAAAATATAAAATTACCATTTTGCCCCTCGACTATTTGCTTTGCCTTAAGAAATAAAGAAGGACAAAATGGTCATTCCCTCTCTATTATTGGCTGCCAAAAATTCATGAATATGGGGTCAAAGATGAGTCAAATTTTGAATTACATTATTGAAAAAATGACACATGTCAAGCAATGGAGCCCTCAGGCATTAATTGCCCTCACCAACCCAAGTATAATCAAATTAAACTCAATTATGTGTGTGAGACAACCATTGGAAGACCCCCCAGCCGTGTATAGCCATCCTACCATCTCCCACCATCTTCTTCTTCGTTTCTCCTCTCGGCCTAACAGGTTTCCTGCGAACAGAGAAAAACTGGCTCACTGTTTTGGACATAACTTCGTCGTCCGACTTCGGATTGAGGTAAAAACCTTAAGGTACTATCTTATTCAATGTTTGTTCAATTACTCTTTTCCCTGCAAATGCAATGTAAGCATTAGGGTTGGCAGTAATGATATCCCCCAACATCCCAAAACTAGCCGTTACCACATAAGTAGTAGGGGATGTAAGGATTGATACATATAATAACTTTTTATGGGATTGATAATCATTTAAAGTGGCAGATATTTTAGCCACTACTGCCATATTAAATTTTATCATCTTGCCATTCTAGGAAGGTATTATGAGCTTAATTTGGTCCAGCCGTTTATCCCATAGGTATGTTTGAGAGGACAAAGATCAGATTCTGACTTGTTTTTGGAGAGGCTGCATTTTTGGGAGCTTCTGGACTCCAAATGACCTCAAATTTTCGGTGAGATCTTCATGACATCTAGTACTTAAGTTGGATGGTCTGTGGTTGTAATTTTGGAGGTATTAAAATAGGTTTTCATGGCTTATTATGGGTGATAAAACTGGACAGAAAACTGATCGCCGAACACCAAGGAGAGACCGGGCTGTTCAAAGGTCTTTGAGGTGTTATTTTGCTTTCAAACTCTCAATGAGCTCCCTTAACATGTGGATTAAGGTTCTAGCAAGTTTATTTTATGAAGAATTGAGGCTTAAGGTTAAAATATGGCTTGATTAGATTAATTGAACCAAAATCGATTCTGTTTTTTGGGTGAACCCTTTGTTGGCCGGTTCTGTTGGGGGCTAATTAAAGAGTGTAGTGACTTCAAATTGACTCATAATGTCCTATATGATGTGATGTGAGGTGTTAATGAGGAGTGTATGAAGTGGATTGGGCGTTAGAAGTGAATTATGGGCAAAATTGATGCATGAACCCCCTAAGTTGTACCTTGTCTTGTGTGTGGCCATATGAACCAAACACATTGAGGGTTCGTGGGAGTGTTGTTATGTGTTCAATTGATCAATAAGATGTCTTGAATTGCCTATTATATGGCTAATGAGAAATTGGGTTAAAGAAAGTGAGAATTCAATGACTCTTGATTCAAGATTGGTGAACTCTTCTAGGTTGACGAGGAATTCTTGGGGATTATATACTTTTGGCATTGAGGAAAGTCACTTTATATGACATTGTGCTAATTGATCAAGGTAAGTGGTTCCTAAACCCTTACTTGAATCCTAATATGCTACTGGATAATTGTCTTGTATAGAGTGATTGTGCAATGAAAGCATGATGATTGATAATGTGTTATTGAACTGGCTATGAGCTCTGTTCCTGTTATTGAATTTGCTGTGAGCCCTGTTACTGTTAATGAATTGGCTGAGATGTCTTGGTAGTGAATTGACCTTAGGCCCTAGTGATGACATCGCAGTCGTGGGTCCTGGCGTTGATTTGGCTTGGAACCTTATGAAATTATATCGCGGCCGTGGGCCCTGGTGATGATTAAATGGTTTATCTCATTGAAGACAATATGTTTGCTTTGGGCTAATGTGTGAAACATGGGTTCTATAGCATGTGGTGTGTTCGTTAATGATTTGATATGCCATACTTGATTTATTGATGCTTTATGCCATTGCATTATTGATTATCTACATTTTGGCGGCATATGTGTGTGATCTGGGGGAACTGGTGTTCAGGCCTAAGTTTAGGTTTCACTTATTGAGATTTATATCTCATCCCAGTGGGGCTTAACTTTTTCAAGTCTCAGACGAAAGACACCCAAACTTGCCATGGGTTGTCATTTCAGGAAGTTGATGGCGGAAGTCATAAAGAATTTGAATGAGACCGTAGGAACTGTGTATTGTTTGGAGTTAGTTTTATAACCGATTGTGATATTGAGGATAAGTGTATACCCTATTGCCTTGAGTCATCTGATTGTGGAATTGTATGGAGTTTTTAATTGTTTCCGTGACCTTGTATTATTTTGGAGCTGTGATTAATTGGCCGAAGGATCCTGGGAGATTATTGAAGATCAACGGCCAGGTGGGATGTTCGCGTGCTCGTCGGGTTCGGGGCGTGACACTCCTACCCGACCAACTGCTGCTCGCCGCTTTGCCCTCTTCGACGGCCGTCTCTGGCGACCTTCATCCCAAACGCCGACCACCACAATCTTTCCTAGCCTATCCTCTACCACCTCCTATTCACCATTCAGCCTTTCGCTGGTGCGATCGTGCCATTTGGCGGTTGCGAACAGAATCGGTCTCTACCGGACCCGGTTTGAGAGAGAGCAACCTTGCGCTAGTTTTAAGGGCTCATTAGGCTTCCAACCTTCGGTAAGGCCTTCTTAACATATAGTTCGTGTGTTTAGCAAGCTGAGATTGGATATTTGTTGAAGATTAGATAGGTTTTAATGGCTGAAATTACTTGATCTTGTAAGGGCAGTTTCTTCTTCTCTATTGCCTGTTTGGAACCGAACCATTTAGAGGTTCGTCGAGGTGTCGCCTTGCTTTGGAACTCACGGTGAGACATCTTAGGACGTAGATTAATGTGTTGGCGAGGTGTGTGCTTGATAGAATGAAATTTAGAGGTGTTATAATGGTTATTTTGTTGAATTTCCTTAGGGCCGTGCACTGCCCTGTTTTGGCCGGTTGAGGATTGAGCATTCTGGCTGTCATTGGCGGAGATTTCTAACTCAATTAGCTTGGTAAGTGACCCCTAAATCTTTATTAGGATGTTAGGATACTAAGGGACAAGTTTGAGACTCGATTGATAAGATTTGTAAGTCGAATTGTGCTTGGATTGATTGAAAACGAATATACTTGTGTGAGCCGAACCACAGTTGCGTGCCATGAGGTGATATTGTAGAATTCTTGATTGGAATTGACATGTAGATTTTCGGTTGGGATGTGTCCTTGATTGGCCGTGTGGTACTTGGCTCTTGAGTGACAAATGTGTGAAATTTATACTCAAATTGGCAAGGAATTGACTTGTTTGATTGATTGCCATGTAGTGTAAGTTGTGCCATGCAATGGGTGATTCGGCCATGAATGCTTCCCTTGTTAAAAGGCTAACAACTTTCTTAATCGAATTATGCTCGATCATGAAGTTGTTTAAAAATGAGTTATGGCTTGTGAGCCCTTCATTGAAAAGAAGTATGGTAATGATGACAAGCTTTGGTTGATGGAACTATGGGTGTAACGGCATATCAAACTTTGATGCGTCAGAATGCAGGATAGGCTTGATACCTGTCGACACAAGTATTGAAATGGTATTGAAACTTGATGCATCAAAATACGGGTTGTCAATTATTTTTAGCCTGAGGCGTATTGACACGGGCCTAGCCATTGAAATGAGAAATTGAGATTAATTCCTGGTATATGAACTTGATATTGCGCTAGTACGAGAAGCTTGGTCTTGTTGTTATGATTCCCTTTGAATTGTAATTGTTTTATGCCAGTCATGATGCTTTGTTATGATGCCTTGAGTGCCATGTACAATTTTCTTGATAAGTTATTACATACTGCTTTTAAAGATGTCTGGATGTACTAATGGCCTAGTTTAGATTTAGGGGTAGCTTGCTGAGATGTAATCTCACCCCGTGATGGGATTTGTTTTTCAAACCCTAAGCCCTAAACATGTTGCCTATACATTTTGATACCCCGATGGATATGGACACATCCGTCGATGAATTTCCTATAGACGAGGATAGGTGTATATAAGGAAGGGAACTACTGTTTGGGTTGATGAAGGGGAGCCATATTGGAAGCCGCATTGCTATGAGTCTTGGTACCTTCGTACCGAGGATATGACCACTGGACCTTTGAAGCCTTCTGAGGTACCTAGGGATGCAATCCCGCCATAGTGTCATCCATCTCCTACGGAGGTCGAGAGAGATAACTCTGTAGTTGGGTCTAGGAATATCCCTGAGAAGACCACAACCGTTGAGGAAGACATTGAAGTCATAGAGCTATCTGCATCCAAGGACGACGAAGAGAAGGATACCATGGGGTTTGATTCTGAGAGTTTCACGAAGTATGGCCCCATCGAAGATGAATACGAAGCTGAAGATAGTGATGACGACTAGTGGCCTTAGGAGTGACTAGACTTTTTGGATGACCTATTTGATTAGAGGCATGATGGTGGGATTCATGGAGTTGTCTTTTGATGTGGCCCCTAGTTTCCCTCGACCCTTATTTTGTATTTTGTCTCTAATCCTGGTCGTTTGTAAATAACTTGTGGTGCCTTATTATATGTGGAGTTGTTGTTGTCCCAAATTTAATTTTATTTATGTACGGAGTAGTTTACGTTTCCGCATGTGCATGCATATTCATGAGCGCGTCATGGCCGTTCGGATCTTGAGTTATCTTCGACCATGAAAACAACATTCGTGGGATGTAGCGTGCTCGCAAAGGATTGCGGGGCATGACAAAGAGCCACCTCCATAAAAAAAGCTCGACAAGATGATTGGTCGTCGACATTGTAATACAACCACCGTAATGTTTACTCTAATAGGAATGAAGCACTCTGATGAAAACTGTCAAGAGGTGAACATGGATTTATTTTACTATGGGTGCATTAGGATTGTCTTAGGAAAGGAGGCTATGATACCAAGTTGAGAATAGGGCAGAAGATAAGGATTTAGAAATTTATGTATATTATGATTGTTGACACCTGATTTTTTATCAGGTCATTTTCCTCTATATTAGAAAAATTCATAAAAAGTTAAAAAAAAATACAAAATCAACTTTGGTGTCCTTGACCAAGCCTAGGGAGCCATTTTTTAACAAAAAATAATTTTATATATTTTTCATATTTTTTGGTATTTTCGAAAAATAGAAAAATAAATGAAAAATAAAAAAATAACATTTGAGGTCACAAAAAATGAAAAAATAGTTAATATTTTTATTTTAATTTCCTTGTCTTCTTGAACTCATAAAAAGTCAAAATTCAAGTTTAATTTTATGTGCTCCTTTGTTACACATAGAGTTGAACATGGTTAAAAAATGTCATTTGAGTCTTTTGATTTGCAATATTTGCATTTTGAGAGTTTTGACATTCAATTTAATTGTCCTGAATTGTAATTTATCTCAATTGTTCACCATTGCGTTAATTGGGCAAAATTGCATATTTTATTGCAATTTAATCCCCGAATTTGGAAAAAAAATGAAATTACTTTTAATCTAGGGGATATCATGCATGAATGAACATTGACCCGTAGGTTTTTGACCTCTCTAAATCCATTGGTGGGGTTACCTGACCCGATTTTGTCATTTAGAGCTCAAACAGATCGAATTTTGTTTTCGGGTCAAACTAAAGATTTAGGGCTTTTGCACAAATTAAAATCAATTCAGCCACATTTTAACTTTCTTAGATGAATTCCATGTCATATAATCTGATTTTAAGGTCAATTGCATGATTTTTGGACATTTGGATGCCCAATTTGAAGAAATTTATTGAATCGGGTTGACCCGACCCAGTCAATCTAGTTGACTAAAATAGAACAAAGTTGCTCTGTTCTTCAGCTTCTTCTTCGTGTAATGGACTCGAGAGAATGGGAAGCAAAATTGAAACTCCAATTGATTTGCCCAATTGACGACGTCGCTCCGATCACCTCTCCACACATCGCCGACTAGCTACAATTGGCAAAACGGCGTCTCGCACGTGCGAGTCCAGTCTGGAGATCCCATAACATAATCGAAGGGTAGAAGAACAGATTCGGTTGGGAGGAGTTGGAATGGACAGAGAGCAAGAACTTGAGGTAGACAGAGAGATAGAGAGTGAAAGAGAGGTTGAGAATAGAGACGATCGCCGTCGTACATCGCCTTCGCGTCGCCATTGTGCCCTTGGCAAACTCAAGTCAGTCCGCCACCTCTTCTATTTCGAATACTCTGTTTTTATGCCACTGTGTTTGCCAGCTCGATTTGGTTTTGGTAACCAAATCGAGCCATTCCGAACGATCACGACCCTTATGAACGTTCCATTAATCGTTATTGTATGATCGTTTGGCTTCTTATCGATCGGAAGCCCATATTCATTGGTGATTTACTAATTTTGGCGATTGCTCCCCACCTGTTTGATGAAAAGTCAACAGAGTATTTTTGTTATGTTTGATTCCTGTTAGGAGTTTCGATTACGCTATCTGTATGGTTCATGCCTAGATTTGAGTCCATAATCTCTACTAGGCCTAGCCTTGATCTTTTTTGTGCATCGAACGTCGATTTTCCCATGGCTGAACCATCCTCGAACTTCGCCGGAGTCACTATTCGGGGACGTTAATAGACGATGGTCACCAACTGAAATTGCCCAAGTAAGTTTTCTAGACCTATTGCAATGCTTCCTGTGTGTTTATCCTAGCTACTTCGCGCTTAGAATGGTTAAGGCGGACTCTCGCCGAAGATTAGTTCCGGTCGAATTAGGTGAGTTGGTCAAACTTGATTCTGCCGTGCTGAACTTCTAGTATGTTATAAAGGAGATCCGTACGAGTTGAATGGCGTTGATTTTTTGTGAGATTTGGGCATCGAAAGGCTAGATATGGCCCTCTGACGGGGCGCCGGTGAGATAGTGTCAACACCGATTGTCTTCCCCGATGAAGCATTGCCCGGTAAACGCAAGTTAACCTTGTCAACGCCTATGTGGTGCTGACGTCGCGGCCACGTGGTAGCCACGTCATCCAATCGGTTATAACCGAATAAAAAAAATGACGGTGGAGCATTAGCCACGTGTTGACGGTGGAGCATTAGCCACGTGTCGCGATCTCGCATTTTTCAAAATAAAAATGATTTTTAGAAATAAAAAGTGCCTTAGATCGGACGGCCACAGTTCAATTGAGTACTTAAATCTGGACCGTCAGTTTCATGCGTTAGATTGGGTCGTCCGTAGGTCGACACATGGCACAATTTGGACTGTCAGTTCAAATTAGGCGGGAATTTGAAATTTGAGCGGGAGTGGGATGAAGCGACGCCGTTTCATCCCTCCCTGAACCCAAGCGGGTCGAGCCGACCACCTGTGGGTTGTGGGCCGGGTTACCCGACCCGGTCCGAATAAAATACTTTTTAATAAAAAGATTCTAAAAGTGATTTAAAAAAATCATAAAAATTCTAGAAAATTTTGAAAAATGTTAGAAAATCCCAGAAAATTAGGAAAAATTGTAGAAAATTCTTAAGCACTCCAAATTTTCCAAAAATCGAGGAATGACCATAGACAATTGGTCAATCATATTTTTGAGATTTCTTATCCGTTCTTCTGAAAAATGACGATTCTATCTTTTAGGGATAATTCGACTCAGCATTGCATATGAGATAGGTCAAAAATACCTAGATTAGGATTAAGGTTAGTGAGGTGGCCAATCATTCTGCTTGGTTTTTCGAATCTCATACTTTTTCTTGAAATGATGATTTTACCCCTCAAAGGATAAATCGTTTTTCCTATTCTAATGAGTTGTGAAAATTGCTCAAAATTAGGATTTGGATTTGGTGGATGACTATTCCTGCTGTTTGGGATTTTCACTTCTCGTCATCTCTTGAAATGACGATTTTACCCCTCAATAGGTAAATCATTTCCAAAATTCTAGAAAATTCTGAAAATTGTCGAAAAATAGGAAGTGGGTCGATTTGACTATCAATCCTATTTTCGACCCCTTTTTGACTCAAATTTCTTTTGAAATGATAATTTTACCCTTTTGGGCAAATTGTCCAAAATTTCTTCAAAATTACAATTTTTCCCCACATGTCCAAATCATTCTTGAGTCATGAATGACACTTATCTAGGCTAACATGGCTTTACTAGGGATGTCACACTGTATTCATGTGAATTATCTACATGTCTTGGATCTTTGATTTGTGCACATTCTTTCATTGATTGTGAGTGCTAGGGTTGTCACTTCTATTTGCATGAACTCCTAGATTTAGGGTTCGTAGCCCACTCATCTGCATGAAATCTTAGGTTTGGATAATTCATTCGACCTAGGTATCGAAATGGCATCAACTTTGATAGTTGGCAAAACTAAGTTCCCGATCCATTTATCTGGTTCTCGCAGAATCGAATAGAAGCTCCAAACTAGTGGATAGGGTTTCCAATCGTACCCTCCACGAAATAATTGGCGGCTACTCTTTGGCATGTATACATATCACATGTCATCAGATGTGATATTTCGAATTTCAACCCTCTCGAGTCTATTGAATGGAAGGATATCAATCGGTGTATTCCAGTTATAACTTGCTCGGAGTTGGCCACTATTGAGTTATCTGACCAAAAAGGGAAAGACTGATGCAGAGTCAGATACGTGGACCATGGGAATTTGAATGAAAAATAGTATTTTGACCATAAGAATTGTCAAAAGAATGTCTTGGGCCGGCAGAGATCTATCTAAGGACGATCATGGAATGTCTTGCTAGCGTCATACGTTGGGATGCGGGTGATTCCGCTTAACAAATTTATAATTTGCGAGAATTTTCTAAATCGAATTTCGATGATCATGATCGAAGGAACGAACTATAAACCCTCGCAATTATATGACAATCAAAGTCTCCACGGCTTAAGAAAAATCCCAAGGTCGATACGCATAGCGCCTGCAAGAGTCGCCCGTCAGTTTGAAATAAACTAGAATTACAGTCGGCGAGAGATCGATATGAAATTGGACCTCGAGATTTGGGTATTGGACATTGAGAAATTCTAATATTTGAATTGAAATGGACGTCGCCTCATCGAAGGTGGTTTATGTTGAAAAAATGAAATTTCCGATGAAAAGTGCAAAATTACCGCTTTGCCCCTTGACCATTTGCCTTGCCATAGGAATTCAAGAAGGACGAAATGGTCATTCTCCTCTCCACCATAGGGCTTTTGAAATTGATGAGCATGGGTCAAAGAGGAGTCAAAGCCAAAGGTTGTATTATTAATATTGCCACATGTCACCCATTGAGAGCCTCAAGCATTTATTCCCTCACCTAATTCCATCTTGTCAATTTAACCTCAATTATTTATGTGAAATCCATTGCTAAAGACCCTCTTGAGCCGTGACCTCCTCCACCTCACTTTGCCTCTTCATTTCCTTCTCCCTCCATCTCGGTCGAGAAGGACTTCCCGTGGACAGACAAAAACCCATCCACTCTTCCGGCCATAATTTTATCTTCCGACATCGGATTGAGGTAAAACCATCGTCATCTTACAGATTATCATCTTTCCATTTTATGAAAGTATTATGAACTTAATTTGGCCCAGCCGATTGTTCCGTAAGTCTGTTTGAGTAGGCAAAGGTCAGAATTTGACCCGATTTTGGAGAGGCTGCATTTTTGGGAGCTTTCAGATTCTAAATGGCCACAAATTTTTAGTGAGATCTTCATAACATCTAGTACTTAAGTTGGATGGTCTATGGCTGCAAGTTTGGAGGTGTTAAAATAGGTTTTCATGGCTGATTATGGGTGATTAAAACTGGACAGAAAACTGATTGCCGAACACCAAAGAGAGACCGGGCTGTTCAAAGGTCTTTGAGGTGTTATTTTGCTTTCAAATCTTCGGTGAGCTCCCTTACCATGTAGATTAAGGTTATGGCAAGTTAGTTTTGTGATGGATTGAAGTTTGAAAATAATTTATGGACTGATTTGTGCAATTGAACCAAAAACCAGTTCTGTTTTGCGGGTGTCCTGCTGTGCCAGTTCTGTTGAGGGTCAATTAAGTGGTACTTTGGCTTTAATTTGACTCATAATATCCCATAAGACGTGATGTGAGGTATTAATGGAAAGTATGTGAAGTAAATTGGGATTTAGAAGTGATTTAAGGGCCATTTGGGACATGAAACTCTAAGTTGTATCTTGCCTTGTTTATGGCCATATGAGCCGAACATATTGAGGGTTTATGGGAGTGTTGTTATGTGTTCAATTGATCGATAAGTTATCTTGAGTTGCCAATTGAATGGCTATTGAGGGATTGAGTTAATGGAAGCGAGAATTCAATGGCTTTTGATCCAAAATTGGTGAGCCTTTTTAGGTTGACGAGAAATTCTTAGGGATTGCATACTTATAGCGTTGAGGAGAGTTACTTGGTGTGAAATTTTGCTAATCAAGCGAGGTAAGTGTTTCCTAAATCCTTACTTGAATATTAGGACACTATTGGATAGAGTGGTCGAGTGATTTGATTGCTTAGTGAAGCCTATGGATTGATTGCTTTATGAACCCCATGGATTGAATTGCTTGATTGCGCATTAGATTCCATCACTTGGATGACATAGCGTGACCATTGAACTGTAATATGCCTTGATGACATATTTGGCTATTGAGCCTTAATTGTTTAATTGGCTGATATGCCTATGTTATGAATTGGTTAAAATGCTATGGTGCCGATGCTTTATGAAAGGGCTATAGTGCCCCAACGATCGTTGGCCTGTGACCCCTAGAGATCGCATTGGTTTGATGCTTTGATGATACCGATTGGCCTGTGGCTCCAGTGGTATCGAGTGTGATTTTACTGTGAATGATGATGAGGATATCGATTGGCCTGTGGCGCCAGTGGTATTGAATGGCGGTGAGCTTGAAAGATATTGAGGATACCGATTGGCCTGTGGTCTCTATGCTATCGGAGGGTGGTGAACTTGAATGAGAATGAGAATGTCGATTGGCTTGTGACCCCGGTGACATTGAATGATTGTAAGTCTTGAAAATACCGATTGGCCTGTGGCCCCAGTGGTACAAGGACATCGATTGGCCTGTGGCATCAGTGTTATCAGATGGCAAGAATGCCAGAGGAGTATGTGGGTGGATGAGAAAGTGGTGGCAATTGTGTATCGAATCGCATGTGCTTGTACTTTGAGCTTGAATCCATAAGATTGTCTATGCTTGGTTAGTTAACATGTCTAATTTATGAAGGCCTTGTGCCATTGCATGGATGAATGCCTGCATCTGGTGTTGTTGAGTTGGTCTGGGGGGACTGTGTTCATGTTTAGGTTTAGGTTTTACTTGCTGAGATTTATATCTCACCCTAGTGGGGGCTTAACTTTTTTAGGTTCCAGGCGAAGGCAACCCGAACTTGCCAAGGATTGGCATTCGAGGAAGTAGTTGATCAACTATTTTTAAGACGTTGGGTGATCTTATAGTCTGTGTGTTGTTTGGTGGATTAGTTTTGATCGTTAGAACGAATTAAGGTGTATTTTATAGGTTGAGAAGTGTACTGTTTATTTTGTCCTAAGTCATCTTGATTTTATTTGTGTACGAAGTAGTTTCTTGCTTCCGCATGTATACGATTTGAGAACGTGAGGGCCGAAGGATCCTGGATGGCACAGCTTGATTACGGTCTAGTGGAATGTTTGCGTGCTCGTCGGGTTCGGGGTGTGACATATCCGTTTATGTGGTATCCGAGCAAGGTCAGCTTGATTTATTGTGATTGAGGATTGGACTGATAAGGAGTGATGAATTGAAGACAATTAAGTAGTGAATGCTTTAGGGTTAAGTATGGATTGTTGAATATTGAGGATTATAGGCTTGAATTTGTGTGCACCCTAATGGTTCTAGAGTTGATTTCGATTGATGATCATGAGTGATTTTATGAATAAGGCTCACAAGGAAGTGAGTATAGATTGAAGAGTCATAAGCCTAGATTTAAGGTTGCTAGAGAATAGCTTATGAATGAAGGGTCAATTGGAGTATATGATTGTGATCGTGGCTTGTCGATGACCCAACTTAGGGAATATGAGTTATAAAGAGACGACTGGTATTAGTGTATTCGGGCTTGAATTGCATTGCATCTTGATGGTTTAGTTATTGATTTCTATTGACAGTCTTGGATGGTATGAGGTGATGTGTATACAGGGCAGCAAATAAGGAATATTTGGATTAAAGATCAGTTGAAATCGAGTGCATGTGGATTTAACTTGAATAACGACTAGATTTGAGGTATATAGTTGAATATAAGCAATTAATTTGTGAGATGTGGCGGTCATTGGTGGAACTAAAGGTTTTCTATAATTGATGCCTGATGTGAAAACGATTGTGGTATGACAAGTGGCGAGAACAAACATGTTGTACATGTGTTTGTGGCTTTGAAACAAAAGTTGATGAGGGTGCATGCATGAATTTATCACCGTTGGACTTAATAAACTGTCGCTTGGTATGGGACAAGTGGATGAGATACCTATAAACTGTAATGAAGCATGGTATGGGACGTGTGGAACGAGACTTTCTCCATAGATGTATGACTTGGAACAACCTGCAACGGCCAGGTCTGATGAGGACGGGGAGTGATCGCCGGGATAGAGAGGTCCGGACAAGGAGTGGCTCCTGGCAGGCTTCTAAGATGGCAAGAGGCAGGAGTAGCCCAAGTCATAACTTGAAAGGAAAAGTCTAGGTATTAGGTTGAGTCCAATTGTATAAACTGTAATGAAGCATGGTATGAGATGTGTGAAACGAGGCTTTCTCCGTAGATGTATGACTTGGGACAACCTGCAACGGCCAGGTCTGGTGAGGGCGGGGAGTGATCGCCGGGATAGAGAGGTCCGGACAAGGAGTGGCTCCTGGTAGGCTTCTAAGATGGCAAGAGGCATGAGTGGCCCAAGTCATAACTTGAAAGGGAAAGTCTAGGTATTAGGTTGAGTCCAATTGTACAAACCGTAATGAAGCATGGTACGGGACGTGTGGAGCGAGGCTTTCTCCGTAGATGTATGACTTGGAACAACCTGCAATGGCCAGGTCTGATGAGGGTAGGGAGTGATCACCGGGACAGAGAGGTCCGGACAAAGAGTGGCTCCTGACAGGCTTCTAAGATGGCAAGAGGCAGGAGTGGCCCAAGTCATAACTTGAAAGGAAAAATCTAGGTATTAGGTTGAGTTCAATTGCGGTTAAACCATGTATGGCACGGGATGGATTCCCCAGTGAATTTTTGAAAGTGGCATGACATGTAAAATGACGCCTGTGAGTGGCTAAAAGCTTTCTTTTTGGCAATGAATGCCGTTTGAAAAAAAAAAGTGATGCTTGTGATGGCCTTGTTAGACGTGTTCTATGATTGGCATCATGTGATTGGTTTGGCCAAGGTCTAACTAAGAGATTAGACGGCATGTAGGGTTTATACCCATTGAACTTATGCCCGTTGAGAATGAGATAGCTTGTCGTGTTTTTGACAGAGTGGCAGATGCTTATGCTTATGGTATGAGAATTTGACTCATGAAAGTGATGCTTTGATCATGTGCTTGGTGTTGACCTAGTTGAGGTTTAGCCTAGTTGATGCTTGCCTAGTAATGACTGTTAATTGAGAAATCGTCATGTTGAGGCTGGCCAGTTGAATAGTCATTGACTAATGAGGATATTAATTCCTTGAGTAATGGACAACTAGTTGAGAGTTGTTTGAGAACCATTGGATGGTTGATAATGATGAATGATGAGATGAGTAGCCTAAGACTGCTAGACTT
The DNA here is from genome assembly GCA_028455895.1 of Rhodomyrtus tomentosa. Taxonomy (NCBI): domain Eukaryota; kingdom Viridiplantae; phylum Streptophyta; class Magnoliopsida; order Myrtales; family Myrtaceae; genus Rhodomyrtus; species Rhodomyrtus tomentosa. Next base: position 45,009,355 of record JAPCWY010000004.1, read on the forward strand.
GAGTAGGTGACTTAAGTCTTTAATTCCAGGAGAGAATCATAGTGGTTCAAGTGACATGAGAACCTAATGACATTAAACGACCAAAGTATGATCATAGAAGAGCGTTGAGCTCGAGTATATATGGTATAGAAAATCCAAAAACTGAGAAGGATCATGAGAATTGAGTAAAGATGAATGATTGGAAAATGAGTACTAGAAGAGCGTATGGCTCGATTTTGTAAATCAAGTAAGACCCAAGTGTGAAAAGGGGTCATGAGAACTTTAAATGGAAATGAGAAAAAAAAAATGATAGCTAGGCAAGCTTGAGGAGGAGCTGCCATTGTTGCCTGAGTCACTATGGTGACAAATGCCGATGTTGATGAGTTAAGTGATGGGAGTCACGAGAAAGGTGACTCTGATTTACTTCATTCTAAAGTAAGTGTGTGGGAAGAACCACGAGAGTTTTGAAAGGCTTGTGAAGCTATTAATAAGGTTGAGATTGACTGAGTTTGAAGGAGGGATGAGATTTGAAATTGTCTTCCTCTGGATTGGGGATCTTGGTGAGGAAACCTTATAGGTTTTAGGTACATTGAAAAAAGAAAGTGACCATAGCAGTTTTAGCCTTAAGAGGCTGTTGATAATTGGTAAAAGGTTACCAGCGTAAGGATTTCCTCGAAGGCATGATATCTGCCTAGACTATCCTTGTTGAGTTGATCAACAGAAAGTATCCTTTTGAGATTGCTTGAGAGCAAAGGTTGTTTGGATCCTGATACTTTTGCAAGGATCAGAGGATGATCGACTAGTGTGAAACAGAGTTCTCAAGGTCGTTTAAGCATATGGTAAAGGTAGTCAAGGAACTTTGAATAAGATAAGTAAATCCCTAAGTGGATTGGAGTTTGAAAGCCTTATGGCTAGTTGTTCTTCCTGATTTTGAGGAATGGTAATGGGACTCAGTAAAAGAAGATAACTCATGCTCATGGATTACGAGCAAAGAGATGTTCATTAAGGAATATGGAACGTGCCTACGAGAAATAATTGATTACCTGGGCATAAGACCTATGGTGGAAAATGGGTAGCCCGTCTTTTCTGTTATGAAAGGATCGACATGCTAGTTTGCGTGGATTTAATGATTCCTTGGGATTGATTAATTGAACTGAAACCATTAGAAATGAAATCATGAGTTATTGTTCCCTAAAGAATAGGGCGTTGTTCTTAAAGGATGAGTGTACCACGAGATGGTCGTTGAAGGAAGGGGAAGTGAATGGACTTGATAGTCCTGGCTGTTCGTAATCCTAATGAATGGTTGAGTAAGCGAAAAGAACGCTTAAAGCGTAATTGCAGAACAATTTGAGGTAACCGAATTGAGTATTCATTATGTGGATTGGTAGAGACTAAGGAAGAACGAACCTTGTCACTTGATGTGATTGAGTTATGGGAAGGAAAATGTTAAAACATGGTGGCATCTGAATTCTGGAGTGAATGTATCGCCGTTGGCGCAGACTCCAAGATTGACGTCCTATGAAATGGAAAGGACAAGGTGGATTTGAAATAAAAGAATGCCACGGAAGTGTATAGTTTTTTTCTTAGGGTAAGAGACCCTAATGTAAAAGGGAGAAAAAGTTTGAATTGTCTTGGTATTGTGATTGAGCATCTGGACCGAGAAAGAAGACGCAGAACATTTTGACCATAAGGACGATCATAGAATGTCTTGCTAGTGTTATACGTTGGGACGCGGGTGATTCCGCTTAACCAATGTGTAATTTGCGAAAATTTCCTAAATCGGATTCCAGTGATCAACATCGAAGGAATAAACGATAAACCCTCGCAATTACATGACAATCAAAGTCGCCACGGCTTAAGAAAAATCTCAAGGTCGATACGCGTAGCGCCTGCAATAGTCGCCTGTCAGTTTGAGATAACTAGAATTACAGTCGACGTGAGATCGACATGAAATTGGACCTCGAGATTTGGGTATTGGACATTGAGGAATTCTAATATTTGAATTGAAATGGACGTCGCCTTATCGAAGGTGGTTTATGTTGGAAAAATTGAATTTTGGACAAAAAGTGAAAAATTACCGTTTTGCCCCTCGACCATTTGCCTTGGCATAGGAATTCAAGAAGGACGAAATGGTCATTCTCCTCTCCACCATAGGGCTGTTGAAATTGATGAGCATGGGTCAAAGAGGAGTCAAAGCCAAAGGTTGTATTATTGATATGTGCCACATGTCACCCATTGAGAGCCTCAAGCATTTATTATCTCACCTAATTCCATCTTGTCAATTTATTACACTCTTTACCCATTTCATCGCAACACTCTGCTCACCCACTTTTCTTCTTCGCAACATTGCTTTTCCTTTGGCCTGGAACAGAACATTCTCATTTCCTTGTCGAAGTCCTCTAAGGTCCCTTCAATCTTAAATAAAAATAGTACTTTCGGCCTCATCTTCAGTTTACACCTCCCAAATCTGTAGCTCTAGTCACTCCTCCTTAGGGAGGCCTTCGATCCCCGACCTCCCCAAAGCGCAAAACCTAGAGTCTACAACATGGAAGAAGAGATGATGAAAGAGAGAAGACTGGCTTCCATCTGCCGGAGAATGGGAAATCTAGGTCAAAGGACTCTATGGCCATTATGAATGAGGAAATCCCAGTGGAGAAACAGAAGGAATGCAGTTTAATTCTCTTGGGTAAGCTCTACTCTAAACCTAACGTTAACTTTCAAGCTTTTCTCTCCACAATGAGTAAAGCCTGGAAGGCTGAGGACGTAGCCGGGGATCAACCCCAATAGGGATTTTTCACATTTACATTTCGGTTGGAGGCCGTAAAAGAGAGAGTCCTAGCTAACAGCCCATGGTCTTTCTCGGACAACCTCCTTATCCTTTAACGGCTGAACCCAAATGTCCCAATCCACTGCCGTGACTTCAATCACTATGCGTTTTGGGTCCAAGTACATGGTTTTCCCTTGGGTAGGATCACGCCTTCTGTAATAGAGGACATTTTATCGAAAACAGGGTCAGTTCTGGAAGTAAAACTAACTGGAAAAGAAGGCAGTCTCTGCAAGGTAGGGAGAGCACAGGTCCTCCGAGATCTAGCGCAGCCTCTGAAATCAGGGATTATAGTAAATTTCGAGGGTAACAAATTGTGGGTGGACTTTAAATACGAACGCCTCCTAAGTTTTTGTTATTCCTGCGGGAGGATGGGCCACTTTATAACGAACTGCAAAGAAGTGCCCTACAAGAAGGTCGAATCAAAGGAGATTAGAGTAGGAAACTTTGGTTATTGGCTGAAGGCTGAAGCTAGGGAATCAAGCCCATTATGGGATTTATTCTATGGGAAGTTATAACTAGAGTCAGACAACGAAAAGGCCATACCGGAAACACCAATCTAAGAAATAGGGATGGAAGAAGAACCGCTTACGCGAGTTGAAACCCAAGTAACATCAGGGCCTATGGAGGTAATAGATGAACTGGAAAACAAAAAGAGGGGAAAGGGACTAGAGATAGAAAAGAGGACAAACCTTAGAACCGTGTAATCTGGAATCCAGCTACCGATTCAAAACACTCCTTGGCAAGAGGCAACTCCAAAGGAAAAGGTAGAGAGCTCGGCAGGTACAAAGAAGGAATATCACAAGCCAGCCACCAAGAAGATGAAATGACAGGCTGTGAAAAACTTGAAGGGGAGAGAAATTTCTGATCTAGATGAAGATAAGCTCCGTTATACTCTGATCCTAATAGAGGAGGGGTCGAAGGGATGGGCTTTGGTGGCTAGCCCTAATAAGCCACCGGGGGATAAATGAAAATTATGAGCTGGAATTGTCAAGGGCTGGGTTCTACCCTGACAATACAGCATCTGCGAGCCTTAGTGGCTCGCGAAAGACCCGATGTTATCTTTCTTATGGAAACAAAAAACAAAAGAGAGATGGTGGACAAGGTGACGAAGAGATTCAACTACAACTAGTTAGTAATAGTAGATCCAGTGGGTATCGCGGGGGGTTTGGTAGCAATGTGGCAAGAGGAAGTCAAGATGGAAGTGCAAGAAGGAAATGAAGGGATCATCGACCTGATTTGTAGACCTAAGGGCTGCAGGAAACCCTTTCGGCTAACTCTCCTCCACGCACCCACCAACTACCAAGAGAGGCTTATAATGTGGCAAAGATTACTTGCAATTCATAGCGGGAATAACATCCCTTGGCTTTGTGTAGGCGACTATAATGAAATTTTATATCGGTGAGAGAAGTTTGGCAAAAAAGAGGCTGCCTACTATAGAATGGTGGCTTTCCAAAAGAAGATGAATGACTGTGCCCTAATGGATCTAGAGAGCAAAGGTTGCGCTTTTACCTAGGCTAACCACAGAGACGGAAATGAATTGGTCAAGAAAGATTGGATAGGGCAGTTTGCAACATGGAATGGACGGTGCTGTTTCCCGAGGCAGAAGTCTCCGCATTACCGGTCGTGGGATCTGACCATAGCCCTATTCTAATAGCCTTGTTTCAGCCCCCTGTAAAGAGGAAAAAAGAGTTTCAATTCGAGGCATTATAGCTGGAAGATCCCCAATGTAAGAGTATAGTAGCAAGGGCTTGGAATGATCGAAATAGCTCATATTTAGACTTTGCGAGCAAAACAAAAAAGTTCTCCACTGCTATGACTAACTGGAGCAAGAGAAAGTTCAAAAATGCCCACAAACAAATCAAGCTTTTAATGAAGATAGTCATGGCTTGCACTAATGATCCGAGCACAGAAGGAAATGAAGGGATCTTAAAGCAAACAAAAGAGGAGATAGAGAGGCTATGGAGACAAGAAGAGATGTTCTGGAGCATGAGATCTAGAATAAATTGGCTGAAATGGGGAGATTGAAATACGAAATATTTCCACACCACAACGATCCAACGAAGACAATGAAACAGAATTTCCATGCTTAAGATGAAGGACGACACGTGGTGTCGAGACCAGGCGGAAAATCCTCCTACCAGGCCTTGTATGAGTCATCGGGTGATAGAAACTTTCAGCCTATACTAGACCAATGCCCTTTGTTGGCAAAGGAAGCAATGAATGAAGCTTTAGTGAAAAAAGTCACGACTAAGGAGATCAAAGAAGCTACATTTCAATTGGGGGCAACAAAAGCCCCAAGACCAGATGGACTCAACGGGAAATTCTACCAACAACACTGGGAAAGCATCCAAACAAATGTTTTTCACTTGATAGACGATTTTTTCGCAAATGTTACATTTAACCCTTCCCTGAACCAAACGCACATAGTCTTGATCTCGAAGGTGGCTCATCCGGAGAGTATTTCCCAATTCAGGCCAATAAGTCTATGCAAATTTAGTTATAAAATCATCTCCAAAGTGTTGGCTAACCGGCTAAAACCGTGGCTCCCAGAATTGATTGCTGTTGAACAGAGTGCGTTTGTAAGTGGCAGACAAATCCAAGATAATATTTTCGTCGTACAGGAAGTATTGCACCAGCTGAGAATCAGGAAAAGGGAAAGGAGCTTCCAAGCTGTGTTAAAAATGGATATGCAAAAAGCATATGACAGAGTGGAGTGGGATTTCCTTTGCGCAAGCATGCAAATGATGGGGTTCTGTGAAAAGTGGGTCCAACTAATCAACTACCGCATCTCTTCTGTGACCTTTAGCATAAGAGTAAATGGAGAATCTCTGGAGTTCTTCCAGCCCACTAGAGGAATCAGACAAGGAGACCCACTATCACCTTACCTATTCATCATTATGGCTAACTCCCTATCGTCCATCATGAACAAGGCCTTAGTGGACGGCAAAGTTAAGGGCATCAAGTTGAACAATAGGTGCCCATCCTTATTTCACTTGCTTTTCGCGGATGATGCAATTTTTTTCTTGGATGAAACCTTGACAGAATGTGAAAATGTATCAAACATCTTGAACCAATATTGATACGCCTTAGGGCAAGCTATCAATCTAAACAAGTCGGGTATCTATTTCAGTAAAGGATGTCCTGAATCTCTAAAGAGGAACCTATCGGTAGAACTGAGAGTCCCTATTCTGGAGAAGACAGGAAAGTACCTAGGAATTCCATGGGATTGGGGCCATATGAAAAATGACATGTTCAGCTGGGTGTTAGCATGACTTAATTCGAAGCAGGAGGGGTGGAAAGAGCAGTTCATCTCAAAAGCCGGGAAGGAAATACTTATCAAGACAGTAGTCCAAGCACTGCCTCAATATGCCATGTCTATCTTCAAAATACCGATGTCAATATGCAGAGCAATCGAAAGAAAAATCGCATCCTTTTGGTGGAAATAGAACGATAACAAAGAAGGAGTCCACTGGAGGAAGTGGGAGTACTTAAAGACTAGGAAAGACATGGGTGGTTTAGGCTTCAAGGATTTGACCGCCCTCAACTTAGCACTACTCGGTAAACAAGCTTGGCACCTAGCTCAGTCACCTAACTCACTCTGGAGCCAGATCTTGAAAGGAATTTATTTTCTGGAGGGAAACATCTGGAAAGCAAAGAAAGGCCACCGCCCATCATGGAGATGGCTAAGTCTACTAGCAGGAAGAGAAGCAATCGAACCAGAAATTAGGTGGGTGGTGGGCAATGGTAGAAGGATTAATGTAAGAGAAGACAAATGGCTCTCCTCCGGCATTTTTGAAGGTTCAGCAAACAACACAGAACCTCGAGAGGTGGCAAGCCTAATCCACCAGGAGACTCGTGAACAGAACACTCAGCGAATAGTAGAGTTGTACAGTTGGGACATGGAGAAGGAAATACTAACAATCCCACTTAGCAAAAACCCCCATGAGGACCGACTAGTGTGGTCAGGAAATAAGGAAGGAAGATACTCTGTTAAAGCTAGATACAACAAGATATAGGAAGTAGCCGAAGCAGACCCTAAGGCACAACCATTCACTTCATATACCCCCCAAGGACATTCTGGTCGAACCTGTGGAAAACCCAAACCCATCCAAAGATATGCTTCTTTCTGTGGAGCGCCTGCAACAACGCCCTACCGACTACAGAAAATCTCTTCAGAAGGAAAATAACCTCCAATCCCCTGTGTCCTGTCTGTCGTTTGACCCCCTAGAAACCCCAAAGCACCTGTTTTTGCTTTGTAAATGGACAAAAGACGTATGGTCAGACAAGAGGTTAACCTTTGACACAGCCCCTAACAGAGTCACGAGAATAGATAGGTGGATGATGGATAACTCGACCGCAAGAGTAAACATACCTAAGCCTGAAGCCCCCTTTTCGCAGTCACTATTAGCTGAGATCCTGTGGGCCATCTAGAGAGAGCGCAACGCATGAGTCTTCCAGAAGAGAGTATCGTTGGCGAAGCAATCAGATCCTTCGATTTGTATAAAAGATGGAACCAAAGTGGGATTAGGGGAGCTACTGGATAGGATCTGCTACCCAATCAATGGTGCGTATAGCAACAAGGCAGACTGAAGCTCAATGTTGACGCGTCGTGGAGCAATGAAACAGGGAAGCAGCAGCTACATGTATCCTTCGAAACGCCTTTGGTATCCTAGAATCAAGCTTCGCAAGGAAGTTTAGAGTGTCATCAGCCACTATAGCAGAAACCCTTGCAGTAAGAGAAGGTCTGGAATTTCTGGCTAAAGTACAAAAAGATAAGTCAAAAGTAGATCTTGGGGGATACACTTCTGAAGAACTGGAAGTCATGATTGAAATAGACTCCCTTTCCACAGTACGATGGGCTTTGGGTTGCGAAGAAATTCCATGGCCCGTGAGTTCTATTACCAAAGACTATCAAACCATACTGGATCAATTGGGGATGTCTCCCTGGCCCATTGTCCTCGATCGTCAAACCAGGCTGCCGACTGGGTTGTGAAGTCTCTCCGCACCAATTCTCTCAATCCTAAATGGCTCCTAAAGCCACCTTCTTATTTTTGCACGTTGTTAAGTTTAGATTGTGGGACCTCAAATTGTCGTATTACCCGTTTATGAATGCAAGAAGGAAGTTTTCGTCAAAAAAAAAATTAACCTCAATTATTTGTGTGAAATCCATTGCTAAAGTCCCTCTTCAGTCGTGACCTCCTCCCCCTCACTTTTCCTCTTCATTTTCTTCTTCCTCCATCTCGGCCGAGAAGGACTTCCCGTGGACAGACAAAAATCGATCCACTATTCTGGCCATAACTTTGTCGTCCGAAATCGGATTGAGATAAAACTACTACCATCTTAAAGCTTATCGTCTTGCCGTTCTATGAAGGTATTATGCGCTTAATTTGGCCCATTCATTTGTTTCATAGATCTATTTAAGTGGGAAAAGGTCAGAGTCTGACCCGGTTTTGGAGAGGCTACGTTTTTGGGAGCTTTCGGACTCTAAATGGCCTCAAATTTTCATTGAAATCTTCATAACATCTAGTACTTAAGTTGGATGGTATGTGGTTACAATTTTGGAGGTGTTAAAATGGGTTTTCATGGCTGATTATGGGTGATTAAAACTGGACAGAAAACTGATTGCCGAACACCAAGGAGAGACCGGTTGTTCAAAGGTTTTTGAGGTGTTATTTTGCTTCCAAATCTTTGGTGAGCTCACTTACCATGTAGATTAAGGTTATGGCAAGTTATTTTTGTAATGGATTAAAGTTTGAAATTAATTTATGGACTGATTTGTGCGATTGAACCAAAAACTAGTTCTGTTTTGGGGGGTATCGTGCTGTGCCGATTCTGTTGAGGGTTAATTAAGTGGTATTTTGGCTTCAATTTGATTCATAATATCCCATAAGACGTGATGTGGGGTATTAATGAAAAGTATGTGAAGTGGATTGGGATTTAGAAGTGATTTAAGGGCTATTTGAGACATGAAACTTTAAGTTGTATCTTGCCTTGTGTATGGCCATATGAGCCAAACATATTGACGGTTTATGGTAGTGTTGTTATGTGTTCAATTGATCGATAAGTCATCTTGAGTTGCCAATTGAATGGCTATTGAGGAATTGAGTTAATGGAAGTGAGAATTCAATGGCTTTTGATCCAAAATTGATGAACCTTTCTAGGTTGACAATAAATTCTTGGGGATTGCATACTTTTAGCGTTGAGGGGAGTTACTTGGTGTGAAGTTTTGCTAATCAAGTGAGGTAAGTGTTTCCTAAATCCTTACTTGAACATTAGGACACTACTGAATAGAGTGGTCGAGTGATTTGATTGCTTAATGAAACCTATGGATTGATTGCTTAATGAAGCCAATGGATTGAATTGCTTGATTGAGCATTAGATTCCATGACTCGAATGGCATAGCATGACCATTGAACTGTGACATGCCTTGGTGACATATTTGGCTATTGAGCCTTGATTGTTTAATTGGCTGAGATGCCTATGTTATGAATTGATTATAATGCTATGGTGCCGATGCTTTATGAAAGGGCTATAATGCCCTAGTGATTGTTGGCCTGTGGCCCCGGAGATCTCATTGGCTTAATGCCCTGATGATACTGATTGGCCCGTGGCCCCAATAGTATCGAGTGTGATTTTACTATGAATGATGATGAGGATACCAATTGGCCTGTGGCCCCAATGGTATTGAATGACGATGAGCTTGAAAGATATTGATTATACCGATTTGCCTGTAACCCCAGTGGTATCGGAGGGTAGTGAACACGAATGAGAATGAGAATATCGATTGGCCTGTGGCCCCGGTAGCATTGAATGGCTGTAAGCTTTGAAAGTACCGATTGACCTATTGTCCCAGTGGTACAAGGACATCGATTGGCCTGTGGCCTCGGTGATGTCAGATGGCAAGAGTGATAGAGGAGTATGTGGGTGGATGAGAAAGTGGTACAATTGTGTATCGAATCGCATGTGCTTGTACTTTGAGCTTGAACCCATAAGATTGTCTATGCTTGGTTGGTTAACATGTCTGATTTATGAAGGCCTTGTGCCATTGCATTGATGAATGCCTGCATCTGGCGTTGTTGAGTTGATCTGGGGGGACTGGTGTTCAGGTTTAGGTTTAGGTTTTACTTGCTGAGATTTATATCTCATTCTAGTGGGAGCTTAACTTTTTCAAGTTCCAGGCGAAGGAAGTCCGAACGTGCCAAGAATTGACATTCGAGGAAGTGGTTGATCAATTGTATTTAAGACGTTGGGTGATCTTAGAGTCTATGTGTTATTTGGTGGATTAGTTTTGATCATTGGAACGAATTGATGTGTATTTTATAGGTTGAGAAGTGTACTATTTATTTTGTCCTAAGTCATCTTGATTTTATTTGTGTACGGAGTAGTTTCTTGCTTCCGCATGTATACGATTTGAGAACGTGAGGGCCGAAGGATCATGGATGGCACAGCTTGATTACGGCCTGGTGGGATGTTCGCGTGCTCGTCGGGTTCGGGGCGTGTCATCAGACTACACTGAAGGTCGACCATGTACACTTCATTTGCGAGTTGGGTAATGGGCCTTGGGAGAAGCTTGCGTTCGACCGGATAGGACGGCCCATTAATCCTCAATATCGATAGAAAAAGAAAAATCGAGGGTCGCGACAACGATATACCTAGAAAAGTGTATGTGGAGCCTATTTGTAGGCTTTATTAGTAAAATAAGGCAATAAGTTACGATAATATCAAACATAATCAATTAACGATATGCACTATCAAATGAGATATGTGCATAATCTTGAAAGATACGGTAAATCAACTAAATATTCTAATATGTCCCCCTCAAACGCGAGGCAAGTTGAAACAAATCGACTTGAGTTTGAAAATAATCCAAACAATGTCCAGAAAAATCTTCGATCGCCATGAAATCATATAGCGAAAAATGGTCGAAACTAGTACTACACAAGGTCGAGCATGATGGATCTGTGGTGCAACTGCGCGTATGGTAGCTCCAAGCTTCCGTTGATGGAGAGATTTCAAATATGTTGATTATCTAACGTTGGCAAGTCTGGTGGTGGTGTAGGTTCTCGAAATGACATGTGGAACATCGGTAATCGGAGAGAAAATAGCAAACGACTAATGTGGTTGGCTTGTGAGACATAATTGAACGACATGGCCTATGCAACTGGCGTGTTAGCATCAAGCAGTATATGTGGTTGGCTTGGGAAAGTAGTTATTGAGTGATATAGCCTGTGTATCTGGCATACGGAGAAGGGCTATCTCTATGAAAAAGCCTCGGCAAGACGATGTGCCGCGACATCGTAGCATGACCATCATGGCGCTTGCTTAGATAGGAATGAAGACTCTAATGAGCATTGTCGAGAGGCAGGGATGGATTTATTTTGCTATTGGGATCACCGGGTGTGAAGTATGAAGGGCGCACGGTGCAATAGGATTACCTTAGGAAAGGAAACTTTGATACCAAGTTGAGAATAATGCGGAAGATAAGAATTGGTGAATTTCTGTATATTTTGATAGTCTAGAAAAGAGTACATGGAACCTATTTATAGGCTTTATTGGAGGACTAACTAAAGTAATGAAGTAATGATAACATCAAATATAATCAATTAATGATATGTGTTATTAAATGAGATATGTGTAATCCTGAAAGTTATGCTAAGTCAACTAATTGTCCTAATATTTGGCATCAAGGACTATATTGGCCCAATTGAAAGATTTGGGGTTGAATTGATATATTGTCAAAAGGTTTAAGGATAAATTAGCCAAACTAAAAGGTTTATAATTGTATTGGCACAATCACAATAAGTTTAGAACTTTTTTAATAATTTCCTCAATAAATGAATGGCAAAAGATAAATTGAGGAAGAATACGCACTTGACATATGACCCGAACTATGTTCTGGAAAATAAAAAGGAGTGTCTCTAAATCTAAATCATATGCAGGGCACATGCCCTCACATGTACCACCACCGCCACCACCATAACAGCAACAACCAACTAAACCTCGAGCTTTCCTCTTTTCTTTACTTTTTAAAAATCGAACTCATCCCCAATTTTTTAATTTAAGACTGTAGCATCTAGCACGATACTCCCCATCAAATCTGTTCATGATTTCGAGAAGATCAACTTCCACGACTTGGCATTGTCTTATATGTCGTATGAACAAAAAGGACATGACAACTTTAGCTTTAGGACATGCTAACCTGAAGAGTTCACATTAATCGCCTAGATTGTTCTCGGACATTGATTCCTTTCAGACCTCCTCATCAAGTGTGCTGGCTATAATCCCATTAAACTAATCGCAATTTGAATGGTCAGTGGCTTTGAAAGGTAGGGACTAATAATGGCGTTGGGGGCAAGGGAAAGTGAAAGCAATGACATAAGGACAGAACAATGTTATAGGTTATAAGGCATTATTTGTACGGCATTGAAAGTTAAAAGAGACACAACAACGGAAATTAACAACAATATTGTTGGGAGCGCGCAGCATAAATCCAATACTTTACTGGGGAAATCACCAAGAGGGAGCCTAAGTCCAAGCTCGTCAATATACTCAGTCGAACCTACCTTCACTAAAAAACTTAAGCCAATGAGTTATGGGTTAACTTGGACATATTAACTGTTCCACACCACATTGGGTAACTCAGTTGGTTAAGGCGCACTTAGGATTGTGTGGTTAGGTGCACTGGTCCTAGGTTCAATTTTTCAAATGAGCACATGTGATTTAAGTGGGAGGACATGGAGGTGGGTTGCTGTGCTAGCCTTTCCCAAGGAATAATCAATTTGCACGCAAGTTGGCCCGGACACCTTGGTTATAAAAAAAAAAAAAAACTTTCAATGTGAGACTTCTCTAACACAATTCATACATGCATTCTAATAATCTCCCCCTCACGTGAGAGCTCCAGTGTTAGGCTCGCTCTTCCTTAATGAAAGTATCTTTTTGTACCAAATTATCTCAACTTGAATCTTCATCAATACCAATCAGACCCATGTTGCTATACCACAATATCCACCGGCCTGCGCATTGCTACACCACAACGTCCATCGGCCCGCACGTTGCTACACCACAACGTCCACTGGCTCGGAAACCGCGTTGGTCACTAGATTCTTTTTTAGATCCATCTCAACTCGGATCTCCATCAATGCCCATCGGGCCCACGCTGCTACGCCACAACACCTTCTTCCTTGAAATGTTCACCAAACATCAATACATATTGGGAGTGGACCACCAATCAACCGTCGACTCTGATACCATTTGTTGGGAGCGCGCACCATAAGCCCAATACTTAACTGGGGGGATCACCAAGAGGGACCCCAAGTCCAAGTTCGTCAATATATCCAGTTGGAACCCACCTTCACTCAAAAGTTTAAACCAATGACTTATGGGCTAATTTGGAGATATTAGGTTCTCCGCACAACATTAATTTTTTAATGTGAGACTTCTCTAACACAACTCACTCGTGCATCATAACAAATACACATGAAGCTACTTCCATCTTTTATCATCAATAATCTGTCATTCCTTTTGTTCTTCTTCAACGGTGGTTGATTTGATCGAATCATGTAATCAACATTGCAAATGAAATGAACTTCGACTTAAAAAGTTTTAGTGATTCAAAAGTAGTGAAAAGGAGGTCCACTTGTATTACACTTAGCGTTAGTATCTCTGTCAATCATAGAAAATGTATAAAAGAAGGATTAGTACATATTAATTTGAATTAGACTATAATCAATTCTCATGTCCCAATCGCATCTAAGCTAGCACAGAAAATGTTCATTGGTTAATCATTATGATGGACATCGCTAAACACATGCTGGTCCAAAGAACGAAATGTATTTACCATAGATTTGACCACTCCATCCGTTTTGTGGTAAACAACTTTTAGGAAGATATTTCTCGAATTTTCCAGCATGTGATTCAAGGAAAATGAACTAGTCAAGGAAAACATTTTCCAACAATAGAAAACATACTTTCAAAAGTGGAGAAAATGATTTACCCTTTTTGAGGAGAGGAAATCATTTTCCTTCCTCTTTCTTTTACCAATACCAAGTGTGTTCTTCTCCGTGCACTCATTTTAATAATTTTTATTTTATTTTATTTTATTTTTAAAAAATTAAAATTTTGAGTTTTTTTCTTTTTCCTTTGGCCGATGGTTGACGAACGGCCATAGGTGAGCGACGAGCTTACGACCTCTTCGTTGGCAAGGCTCGAGCCTCGCACAGGCTAGTGACCTTGACCTCAAAACAAGCCGGCGAGCAAGGTCCCAGCAGTTGCCGTGGCCAGTGACCGACAGAAGAAGGAAAAGGAGAAAAAATATTAACTTATAATTTTTTAAAATTTTTTAAATGAAAATATAATATAAAAATAAAATATTATTATATGCAGAGCATGAAGGAAAATCATATCATATTTTCCATATCAAATGGCAAAAAATATTTTTCAGTTCATTTTTAGGTTTCAGTGATACATCTGAAAATATTGTCATTTCCCAGGAATACATTTTTCAAAAATATCACATTGTCGTAAAATGAACTGAGCTTTTAAGAGCGAACGTAAGGTTGAATTTGAAAGCCATTTGGCGAAAGAAGTATTTGATACTTCATTTGAAATGAATATGTGCAATGCAACACGTATATGTTTATGCATAATCAATCACATTTCAAGCACTTGCTAATGCAGCAGATCTCATTCTTTTATCTGCTCGATTATTGAAAAATTATCAAAAAAGTTGTAACATTATTGTCTGATGGTCAATTTAATCCTACTCTTGTCAATTTAGTTTGTAAACTTTTTGAAAATTTGCCAATGTGTTTATACCCGCCAATTTTGGTCAGAAATCACCGATGTAGATATCGATCGCCTACGTGGCATGGCCTATACTTAAGCGCATGACTTTTTGCAATTTTTTTTAATTGTCTTTTTTTCCTTTTTTACTTTCCTTTATTGTTTCTTCCTTCATTAGATTTCTGGTTAGCGGGTCACCGACTAATGAGGCGTGCCCTCACTAAATCCAACAAGGGTGACTGTTATCGATGGCCGGCGACCTCCACTGGTCATTGATGAGGCCTAACAAGAGGGAAACAAAGAAAATAGGAAAGAACAGAAAAGGAAAAAATTTCACTTTTTTTTTTTGCGGAAATCGTCCACATCAATGTCGGCTTTGCCATAGAGGAGGACTGGCGCTAACTGAACTGCCAAGTTAACAATTTCCAACCAAAATTAACCGGAATGACCATATTGGCTAAATCGTCAAAAAGTTTAAAACTAATTGATGAAATTGAAAATTTTGTATTGAATTGTCATCCGCATAATAATCTATTAACTCGGTAATGCAACAATCTTTGCATGAAAATGACTAACCGGTCTCTATGGGATTTGTATAATCTCCTAAGACGATGATAATAATAATAATAATAATAACGATGACGACGTCATTATTGAATCTTTAACATAACTTGCGCCTTAATTGCAGTCCTAGTAAAAATATATTTGTCCTACCTCCTAAATATGGATGCATATTCTTTTCTTATCTCCGGAAATGGTGGGAAAGATCAATTAATAAAAGAAGCTGCCATACGTATGGTCAAACTCTCAAGTTACTTGTACGGCTTCATAAGATACGACTCGTCATCTTGTAAATCTTATTCACATATTTTACTTTCCTTTTGATCAGCGATAACAAATATGATGTTTTATTTACAAATACTTGCCACATTCATTATTAGAATTCCACATTAATAAATATTTAACGGTATCAATTCCACGTCATTAAATTTCGTCAACAGACCGACTTCGGGATGGCTAGCGACAATGCTTAGAATCGAGAGGGATGGGTTTGAATTGAAAAAAATAGAGGCCCGGTTTTAACTTTCATACAGATGTAGACGGATCATTGCGGTCGCTTCACCTGATTTTTCTCAAACCATGATTAGCTTAAAAAAAGTAATTGCACCTGATGTTGATCAATGCTCTCTGCCTGCTTTTCAATTTTTGCCCCGCAAGTGCTGATTGGAGGTGCAACATCTACCAATTTGGAATCGGAATATCATTCACGACACAAGAATATAAATGTTCATCTAGTTGTCGCTGACCTCATTGTGAATATTTGTTTCTCATCTAAAAAACCAGAATAGGAAAATGAATTCTCAAGGCTGTCTAAATCTGCTAAGTTATTTTCGGAATAGGACCTCTCAACGGTGAATTTGTGGCTTAGAACTAAAGTGAATGTGGGGTTAAGCAAAGTCATCCCCCCAGAGAATTTCAAATGACAAGGGCTCCAGTCCCAAGTAGAAATGGTTTCCATTGTATGGTCCTTGCGTATATGCTTGGATGTGATGATAAATTGTCAAGTTCATATCAACCAATCCCCATTAGGGTTAGTTGAACAGTGGTGGGGGTCCTCCAGGAGGATATCGTGCTAGGAAAACTATGCCCATCATGGGCTCATACCAGTACTTTCATAAGGTGCTGGAATCCATTTCATTTAAGGGCCCTAACCAATTGAGCTATCTATAGGTGGGTCTAATTCAAAAAAAAAAAAAGAGCTTGTAATGTATAAGTAGTTGATAACTTAATAGAAAAAAAAGTTGGTATATATGTGTAAATGACCGGTAACTAGCTGCTAACTTACATCATAGTTAGTAAACACAAGTCGTTTGTAAAAAAGGTAAATTAAACTTGATATAATATAAGAGAAAAGTTAGTAAGTAAGAGAAATAAATTTTAATAATAAAAAAGTGGAAAATTGACAAAATTAAAAGTTGTAACTATTTGAAATGAGAATGGATGATTGAAAACTCCTTAATAACTTAATCAAAGAAAAATTGGTAAGTAACCAAATAGAGGTTGGTGATTTCACATATGATATGATAAATGTAAGGGGTTGGTGCAAAATGTAAATAAAACTTTTTGAAAGATAAGATAGATTAAATACAACAAAACAAAGCTAGAAACTAACTGAAATACTAATTGGTCACTTAATCATAGAGAAGCCCGTGCCTGTTTGAACTAAAGTTGGTTATGTTTAAAAAGAGTTGAACAATTTAATGGGTTAGTATCGCGACCTAAAATCATGTTCATTAGGTTAATGGATTATTAGGTTAATTAGACGAATTAACTATTCTAATACGTACTCTCCCAAGCCTTACTAATTTACAACTAGTTTTCATTGAATTTTTTAAATTTAGGAGCCGCCACTAATCGTTTCTTGATAGGTCGATTAAAAACCTAAATAAAATAGCGAGAGAATTATTTTATTTCTACGAATCAGATATAAAGAGTTCGGGGACTTGGTTACATTAAAAATCAATTAATTACCTATCAATTTCATGAAAACGCCTTTTTTCTAATTGATTTATTTAACTTATATATTTTTTTGTGTTTTGTGCTTTCTTTCTTTTTTTTTTGTTCTTTTCGGATTTCTTCACAAAAAAAAAGAGTTTGAACACGATTAAACAAGAATGCCTATAATATACCTAGAAATTTGAATTTTCGATAATTCACTCAACCCAAAGATTCGGGTTAGAGTAGAATTTTTGTAGAACATATATTTTAAATTAAGAAAGATTATCTTTTGAGATTTTTAAGAAATTTTAGATAGTCTTCAGAATTTTAAAAGATATCTTTATTCGACTGAAATCTCATCTTCAATTTTTAAATTTTTAAAAAGTTATTTTTAAAGTTTGTAAAGATTTTAGATAAATTCCTAAACTTCGGATATATTCCAATTAAGCTTGAATCTTATCTCTACCCGAACATACTCTAAAATATCCGAAAAATAAGATAAGATGACGATTAAATTCTCGATCCAAGTAACTAGCATATCCAATGAGAATTCAAATCGAAGATTCAACCAACTTGCATATAAAAAATTCGACTAACTCGCAGCACATGAGAAGTTCAGCGCCATGAAATTCATGCATTACCAATTGGTTTCACATCTATCCAAAAAAAAAAAAGTTTAACTCCTGGTTTCAATTTCATGCATCAGCTTAACATCCGTTTCATAAAAACTCCATACGTCAACTTGGATCATGAGTCGGCAACAATCTCTAGAATTCATATGCATGCTTTTCACCAAATAGATTGCAATCAAAAGATAGGGAATTCACACCGTTTTCTGGGCGACTTTTGGCAACATGGTTTCAACTAATTCTCGTCCCAACTTGGAGCGATTCCAAGAACAATTTGTGGTTGAAATACTCCAACTATCTGCCACAGGAAATATAAGGATTAAAGCTTTAAACCACGGAAAATCAAAGATTGAAGGACCTCTGTCAAACGTTGAGGATTAGCCGAACGGTAGCCTCGAAACTGGATAGGGACGGAGCTCCGGGGAACGACCACCAACAAACAAAGTTGCTTGAGAGAGAGAGATGGGATGATGTTGAGGGGCTAAGCATGTTGAGTACGCTAGACTGATGATGGTATACCCTAAATTGTGCGGCCACCAACTTCGGGTAACGAAGGGAGGATTAGGCCAGAGGATTGTCTCGACCACGGGGGAGACAATCAAATCCTAAATTTCTCTCGAGCTCCCCATACTTCAAAGTGCCAAATTTTCTAAGTATGCCGAATGAAATCTCCCTTGAATAAAGGAGTATATATAGAGAAAACTAGGGTAGAACAGATTCAATCCCGACCACCGAGTAAAGAAACTTTAGATAGGACAATAGCAGTGGGATCGAAAATTTCCGAATATCCAAGGCCTTATCCTTGAGTAATTCGGCCACTATAGGAAGCATAAGAGGCTTGGCCGAAAATTAACAATTGGCGGACTTATCTGCGTAAATTTAAGACCTAATCGGGCTTTAGTTAATTAAATGGTTAATTAATTAAAAGCCTTGCATTCTTAATAGTTAAAATGAACTAGACTTGATTTGAATTGAGCCCAAACCAATGAAAATTTGGTGATCCCCTCCCTTGGTCGAAAATTGATAATGAGTCTGGTTTGGATGTTCGTCAGATTAAACTCGATCGACATACTCTTTGCAAATGCATGACAGAAAATAAATATGTAATGTATAGAAAATTATTTTTGTGAGAACTAAGACCAATTCTCATTTTATGAAATAGATGAATTTCAAAAAATTAAAATTTAGGTGGTGATCCCCTTCCTTGGTCGAAAATTGATAATGAGTCCGGTCCGGATGTTTGTCAAATTAAACTTGATCGACACACTCTTTGTAATGCATGATAGAAAATAAATATGCAATGTATGAGAATTTATTTTTGTGAGAACCAAGACTAATTCTCATTTTATGAAATAGATGAATTTCTCAAAATTAAAATTTAGGTGTCCACAGTTAGTAATAAGTTAACTAAAAGTTGGTAAATAAAAAAAAACACGTCGAGAGTTTGTAAGCTAAAATAGTTATTAATATAATAAGAGAAGAGCTGGTAAATTGCACAAATAAAAATGTGAGTATTCACACATAATTGATAAACTTTAGATATTGGCAAAAAGACAAATAGTATTCAGTAAAATTGATAACAGAAGTCAATAAATTTGAAAAATTCAAATGAAAGTCGAGAAGTAACTTTAACCTTTAAAAAGTCAGTATAAAGATTAGTAAAATTAGAGTTGGTAGATTTAAGGCCTTAGCAAGAAGCGCGGATAGAAGTTGGTAAGAATAACAAAACTTGATAATGCGCATAAATTTTGTATAGCTATAATTATGGCAAAATCAGGCTATCAATACGTTCCTTTTTAACCGACAGTGTTTCGACTCTTACAAACTGTTCTAGAACAATATAGTCGTCATTCTAACATATGATATTCCCCCCTCCGGCCCTCACCCTCCATCAAAAGTTGGCTAAACAAGATCAAATGGTGATATGCAACTTTTTTTTCCCATCATAGATGGTTAAGTATCTTATTAATCTTCCGTCTAATTTTTTCTTTTTTGGTATGTGAAATGGATGATCATGTGTGAAATTGAAACACTTCGTTGTTGCGTGTCATTTTCTAGTAATTTATAATCTTAGATGTGGTGATTGAATGAGAAATTGAATTTGACCATGGGGTGCTTGCTTCTTCAAAAGAGGTTCACACATATGAGTTAGCTTTTGTCTTGTTTCCCTCCCGAAAAATTATTTCGTACCTTTGCCTCTTTGGAGGGATTAAACTCATTTCCTATGTGTCTATAGACACAAAGCCGGTCAAGGAAAATGCGATGAAATAATTTGATTGATTATTAAAAGTATGTTATCATAAATTAAAATTTTAAAAATAAACCATTGTGCATTCAATTAAAAAAAAAGGAAAAAGGAAAAGAGAAAATATCATCAGAAGATGATGTTAGCAAAATAGACCCAGGAAAGGTCACTTTTCCGCAGACCGTGGAGCAAATAGGAATCAAAGTACTATAAAATCTATTTGAATGAGGAAGAATTCGCACAAGCATTTGATCAATCCAAAAAGCTTGGAACAACACCCTTCCATGAAACGTTGCATTATACGAGACAAGGAATCTTTTAATGAACACAACCCCCACTTTTGAATTTGTCGATTTCATTTTTATCACTGTGTAGATCTCAACATTTTTTTAAGGATGAATACCAACAAAGTTTTAAGTTGGTGTATTCGCATCATATTCATTACAAACTAATTTCGGTATCATAAAATATATGAAACTTGTATAATTTGTGCTATATGTATTCCAAATTAATTTTTGTAGCATAAAAATATCAAACTTGTAAATTCGTGCTATTTTTTTCTTTCGCTATTACTAACTTTTATTTGTCTTTCTTAGCAACACTTCAAATTCATCATCTCAATTTTTTTTTTGGTTAAAATACCAGCCGTAAATGGAGTAAACATACCAACTTTTCTTTGATTAAATTATTGAGTTAAAAACTCTTAATTAAGTTACTTATCAAGTTTACTTTTCTTTTATAGCAACTTTTCTGAACTTTTAAAAATCTACCCGCACAAAAGTAAAATCCCTTTTTAAAAAGAATCGGAAAAAAGAAATCACGGTTCTGACATATGACGTTCCCCTTAAAATTGGGGCAACAAAGGCAAATGTTCTTGTGCTACTCTTTTTTTTTTTTTTTTTTGCTATCTCAGATGATTATCTGATCATTGGTCTGTCCATTGTTTTGGTTGTTGGATGATCTTGAGACTCTCTCGACCCAAAGTTAACTCAAAGATCGAGGCTTAATCTCACACTTATAAACCGACCATCAGCCCCTTCCATAACCGATATAAGACAACCCCAATAATCTTTCCCTCATACAGCGGGCAATGGGTCGGAGGAGTGACAACCTATATCTCTCCCGTGTGACTGTAGGGTACAGACTTATTGGTAAGGTAACATGAGCTCTAATATTAGTGTTGGGTGGTCTTGGGTCTCTCTCAATTCAAAATTAGCTAAAAGGTTGAGGTTTTTCCTCACACTTATAAATCGACCACGAGCTCCTTCCACAACCAATCTGGGACAATCCCAACATTAGTCAGGTGGAGTCAATAATCATGTTTGTTGTATTGTTAAGACATAGTATAGTTTGACCAAAAAAAAAAACAAAGACATAGTATAGAATGTTTGAACGACATCGATTCCCCATTTTGTTGTGAACAATTTTCTACCAACTTAAATTCTTAGTTTCAGTGCTTTATGCACTAAATCCAAGAATTATCAACAAAAAGAAACTGAACCTGGTCATGGAGGAGGTGCTCGCTTCTTGAAAAGACATGGACACATATGAGTGGCTTTAGTAGGATTGACACCCAAAAGGAAAATCTTGATCAATGGCCATGCTAAACTTAGTGGAGGCATTGGCCCATTTCCTATGTGACTACTGACTTAGAAAAGCACCTAAGGCTATGTGGAAACTATGGACAAGTGTTGCAACTATTTACGCATCTTCTGGGTATACTATTGCATGAGTGATTAGGATATGTTGATCTCAAATTTGCTAGGAAAATAGGCAACCCTTTTCTCGTGACTTTATAAAAGGATATTAATAAACACCAGAACTCTTGAGCAGTGTCCAGGCAGGAGAAAGAAAAATTAGCGATGAGAATATAGAAATTGGAATGCAATAAACGGTTGTGAGTTCAATTAGAAGCAAAAAAGTTAAGTAATGATAGGGCGGTCTTCATACTCCCATGCGATAGGAATGCATGTGGGTCCCTCTCGCTCCACGTTAAGCGAGCGGGGCTCTAGGACAGCCTCCTCGGCGGGAGTTTCAAGAGGGCAATGCCTCATAGACACAAGAGGATTTTTACAATTTAAGCCCGTAATTTTTCATTAGTTTTAGACTTGGGTTTATAATAGCTATTGCTGTATATATTCTCTTTTGCTTGTAATTGAACGATGTAAAGAGATGTGCAAAGTGTTGATTATAGTATAATCCTCTGCCGGACGTAACCTTAGCTTAGTAGTGAACCAGGATAAAATCTCATCTTTTGATTTCTCATTTTCGCTTTACGTTTTATTTTGATTTAATTGTGCGTCGAATCCTAACAAGAGCAAAAGGCGAAAAGATGATTAGAAAATGTCAATGAAAGGGACCTAGGCAAGGTCGTTTTCATGTCCGCAGGCGGTGGACCAAATAGGAATGAAAGCATATAAAGTCAACTGAATGTGGCTGATTCCCACAAGCATTCAACTAGGCAAAAAGCTTACAACAACATCCTTCCATGCACCATTGCACTAGACGGGGCAACGAATCTAATTATGATTTCTTAATGTCTTGATAGTAGACTAAACCCTAATACAAAAGCCCAGACCCAGCCCAATCAAACACTCAATCAATTCTTCTTGACTAGGGGTGTGCATGATTCGGACTGGTCCATTTCTAGTATGGAACTGGGAACCGGACCGATAGTCCCGATCCCCAAGTTTTTTGGATCAAAGACCGGACCGGATCAGGACTGGCAGTCTAGTTTCAATGGGGCCACTAACACCAGTTGCTTATGAAAGCCCTCAAAATACATGCATGACCGGAGAGGTAAAGGCAAGAGCAGCAAGCGCCAAGCAGAGCTACGTTGCGAAAGTGAGACGCGTGCTTTGAGCAGAAAGAATGAGTCTCAATTGTTGACCAAAAGATGAAGATAGGTAAAGTTGTGTTTAGCGAGAGGAGTGAGTGTTGACTGTCGAGTAGAAGATGAAGATGGGGAGTAGGTTTAGGTTAACTATTTTTTCAAAAATTTTAATTTTTTCCTCTCTCTATATATGTTTATTTATATTTTGGTCAGTTCGGTCCAAGCGGTCTGGTCCGGTCTCATCCGCCATGGAACCAAAGACTGAACCGCTCAGTCATCGATCTCATTTGTTGGGATCGAGGACCGGACCACCTCTCTCAAGGAACGGACCAACTTGTGCAGTCCAGTCCAGTCCAGTCCCGGTCCCGGTCCGATCCAGTTTGCACACCCCTATTCTTGACCCAGTCTGTCCCGCTTGGAGGGCTCCTTGTGACAAGATGATCGTGATCATAATACTTAGTCATTCTCCATTAGTTTGGAACTAATCTTCTCTCCATTAGTTTGGAACTAATCTTCTCTTTTCGAACCCCCTTCTTTTTTCTCAGTTTGCGCGTGATTTTATCTGATAACCGAATATTTATATAGACATGAAAAGTCTTTCCACTCATGCATTTCAACTCCTCACAAGTATAATAAAAAATGTTGAGGTGAAGAATATTAACTTTGGAATTTTCTATGGCCTTTCTAAAATAGCATATCAACAACCTTTTACGTTGTTCAGATGCTTCTTGGAGCATAATGGATCCGCATTACTAGGGTTATTGTCGCGTCTGCTTGGCTCCTTATGTCGTTTAATTGTCTCTTGGAATCAGAAAGAAGCATAGGCAAAAATGGACATGAATTGAGACAAAACGGCAGAAATTATTGAGAGACTTAATCCTCCTTTGCTTTGGTGTGTAAGGATTGGGAATTTGTCAAAGGAGAATGGCCAGCAAATCGGATGACTGCAATGGAAGATAGTGCTCGGACATACGCAGATTGGAATAGCAGACCAAAAATTGTGACTGTAATGTGACTTTAACTTCCTTTTAACTACAGCTTTTGGAGATGCTTTGATAAATGGAAAGGGCTTCTTTCCTAATTAATTTAGGCAATGCCTCCATGTAGCATAGTCATCTCTTGATTCTATCTTATCCTATGTTAAGTATAATTTTCCTAATTAAAATTCCTAATTAAAATTTTTATTTTTTCAAGGTTTAATACTACTAAAAACTCCAAACCGGTACACCTGTGATAAATTACCTCAAATTATTTTTATGACTATGAAATATCCCAAATTGGTACACCTGTAATAAATTTATCTTAAACTAGTATAACTATGACAAATTTACCCTATGTTAATTTTCGTCAAATTTTATTGTCAAATTGCTGAGTTGGATGATACATGACAATCGTCGGGTGTGCACGTTACCCTTTGTTTACTATAGATATATCAATTTAAAATTTTTGGTGGTATTAACTCAATTTAACGGAAACTAACATAGGGTAAATTTGTCATATGTGTACCTAGTTAGGATTTTTTTTGTGGTAAAAAGATTAGTTTTGGGTAAATTTATCACAATTGTGCCAATTTATGATTTTTAGTGGTCAAAAAAATAATTTGGGGTAAATTTTCACAAGTGTACCAGTTTAGAATTTTTTGTGGTCAAGAAAATAGTTTAGGATAGATTTATCATAGTGTCGGTTTGGAAATTTTCATGGTATTAACCCTTTTTTAAAAATAGAAAAATTATCTATATTAGCGACTGCTGTGGTTTTCGACTAAAAGACGATGTAGAAAATCAAATTACATTTTCCTTATCAAACGACGACAAATATTTTCAATTTATTTTCATATCTCAATCAAACACAAAAAAATATAGTCATTTTTCTAGAAAATATTTTTTATAAACAATTCATTTTTCACCAAAAACGGAGTGTTAGGTTTTTTTTTTTTTTTTTGGTGGAAGGAAAAGAATGTTGACAAATTCTCTATGAAATATGTATGTGCCTGATCATATATATCTGTCATTGGCCGGGAGATCGTGATTGGCCCGTTCGGCGACTCAGGCTAGTTTTGTATCGTTGGACGCTCGAGCTAAGCCTTTTGTCTTTTGTTTCTCTAAGGATCACGTAGACAAGAGGAGAGATTGAGAGGGAGAGTCTCCGAGAGGAATGTTTGATCAGTTTATTTGTGGACGATCAAATGAAAAGGAGGACTCCCAATTATATAGGAAATGGCCTCAAATTACAACCGTAGATCTCAATCTCATCTAATGGCCTAGATCGCATCTCTCATCTTCCTAACCTCCGATATCAAATAGGAACATTTTAGAATACTTGCAAATTACTGACACGCCCATCCCTGGTAACATTCTGGAACATGGTAGAGTAGTATAGAAAATCCTAGATAAACCCTAAAGGATCAAGAGAGATCAAGTCTTGGGGTATCTCTTGGACATTTGCACGACCGGCTAGGGCACAAAAACCTCGGTTCGTGTCATTCTCCCCCACCCATTTAAGTGCCGTACTCGGTGCTCTTGGCTCGAGTTCTTCTTTGCAACGAAAATTTTCTTTTTGCCATTCGCATCCTTCTCCTAGATCGTCAACTTCTTTTGGCTTTTGTTTTGCATCCACGAGAGGCCTTCTTCTTCAGCTTCGGGACTTGATGTTTGATCGATGCATGCACCACATCTCGAGTCGTGTGTGACTCGGTCTTTGTCTTGGCCGCATCAATGCTCTCCAGGTCAGGAAATAGCACATTGATCGACATAATATTTTGTGTTAGTGTGGGTAGCTCCCACTCTTCCTTTGGCTTCTCTAAAGGTCAGATTTTCTTGTTTTGCTTGGTCAGCTCGTACAGCGTCTCAACTCTGGTTTCCTTCTCCACGAGTCGAATCGTGTTGATGGTTTTTGCATTTCTCACCCCATCGATCATCATCACGACCGATTGGTACTTTGAATCAGTGATAATGAGCAACTTGGTCCTCAAGTCGACCATCGTTTATGCCTAGTTAAAGAAGTCCATGCCCAACATTAAGTCATACCAGTCGAGCGGAATTACCTCAAAGTCAAGCTTTCCTTTCCATCCATCGACTTGAATCTCGACGTCTCTGGCTATGCCATTAGCTTGACAGTCTTTAGAGTTCAAGGTCTTGAAGAAGTGTTCGTTGGATTCCACATCGAGGTCCAACCACCGCGTTGTTTCAGTCGAGATAAATAGATTTGTTGCACCCGTGTCAATCAAAGCAAGGAGTGTCTTGCCACGCACCCTGACTTCTAGGAAGTTGAGCATTGATGGTCTTGTAGGCTTCTTCGGCGGTGATAGAGTGCACACTGAGTCAAGTCTTCTTATGCCTTTGAGTCGAGCTATTTTCGGTTCTTCCTCTTTTTTCTCTTCATCACCCTTGTCTTTGACGATGACAGAGTATAGTAACTTTCCATTGTTTTTCTTTGGACATTGTTGAGTCCAATGGCCGCCTTGGTATATCACACACGACTGTGAGGGAGGATGTTTGAACTTGTCCACCGGGTTGATGTAGTTGTTCTGGAGACCATTGCCCCGTTGCTGATGTCTGGACGATACTTTGCCCCATCTTTCTCTTTCTCTGTATTCTTTTGGATTACGCTTAGAATCGTCATCATCCTTACGGTTGTTGTCTCGATCCTTTGATCTATTTTCCTTGGACTTCGAATCGAGTTTGCTGAAGGCGATCAATGATTCATCTATGGAGATTGCTTTGGTGATGCTCTGAACATCACGTCTCTTCAACTCGAGTTGTGCTCATGCTTTCAGCCCGCCCATGAACACTCCGAGAGCCTGCTCCTCACCAAGTTGGGGATTTGGAGAGCTTTGTGAACTCCTTGATGTACTTCCGAATCGAGCCCTTTGGTTCTAGGTGGTGAAGCTTGCTACGAGCTTATTGCGCAACAAACACTGGGTAGAAGTGGTTCCAATTTATCCAGTAAACTCATTCCACATTTCTATGTAGTTTTGGTTATTTTCTTGGCTTTATCGATCATAAATCGCCACCATAACATGGCTTGATTAGTCAAATATAAAATAATTGTTCACACCTTGGCCGATTCATCTTGATTTCCCATGGAATCAAAGTACTACTCCATCCTCCAGATGAAGTTTTCCACTCCACGATGGATCGTTTGCCTCTGAACTCCTTCGGCTCAGGACCTTTATCTTCGGTGCCGCTTGAACGACCAGTGTACCATTTCATGGATACACCGTTGGCTATGCTGGTTTTGCACAAGACCAGCTCGGTCTTGAGCTCTTGAATCTCGACCTTCAATGCCTGAATCTCGGCTTGGTGGGAGTTGTCTTTCTCTTGGACGTCCAGTTTCAAAGCTTCGGTCAACACTTCGAGAGCTTCACCCTTCATTTGTAATGGAGACAAGGCTTCGTTTAGGATGATCGTGAAGTCTTCACGAATCTTGTTGTTCATCTTGTCGATCTGCTCCTTGGTGTCTTCAAGGCCGTCAAGCAACTCTTGCACCATTCTCTTCATCGAGTCGAACTTGTCAGCAAGCGCAGACACAATGTCTGACGAAGTTTCTCTTCTTCTTGATTTGCCCCGAGCTTTCTCTTGCGTGGGTTTCTCGTGGTAAACTTCTCCATCCACGGCAATGATTTGATCCACGATTGGATTTGACATTGCCTTGACCAGTTGATGCTCTTCAACATCATGAATAGCTCATCTCTACAATGTTGCTTTGATACCACTTGTCTAAGGATCGGGTAGAGAGAGGAGAGCTCAAGAGTGAGAGGCTCTGGGAGGAATGTTTGAGTAGTTTATTTGTAGATGATCAAATAAGAAGGAGTACTCCTCTTTATATAGGAGGGGGCCTCAAATACAAACGTAGATCTCACTTTCATCTAGCAGCGTAGATCGCATCTCCAATCTTCCAAATCACCGATAGTAAATAGGAACATTTCAGAGCACTTGCCAAATTACCGACATGCCCGTCTCTAGTAATATTCTGGAACACAGTAGAGTAGTGTAGAAAACACTAAACAAATCCTAGCGGACCAAGACATAGCAAGTCTTGGGGTATCTCTAAGCCATCTGCACGATCAGTTGGGGCACGAAAATCTCGGTCCATGTCATATGTGTGAGAGAGAGGGAGGTAGGGTAGAAGTTAAAAAGGAACAACAACGTGGGATGGCAAACACAAAAGCAAAGCTGGGGAGCAAACCTAAGTTTGCATATGAAAAGTAGAAATAAATCCCTCATTCTTTTCAGTTCAGTTCAGTTCAGGGAGAGAGAGAGAGAGCGCGCGCGCGCATATGCACATGCTTTCAGATAAACCAATGAAGCATTTCAAACGTGAAGTGGATTCACATGCGGATTCCACTCTGCTCTTTATAAATAAACCCTTTGGATTCCCCACCCACTCATGTATTTTCCCAACAAAAAACCACTGAAAAACAAATCTACGTTCCATCCTTTCCTTGATTTTACTTGAACCCCTTTTTTTTTCTCCATTGCTCCTACAAATTCCCCTGTCAAATCCCATGTCACAAGCACCCCCAGCATATATGCCTATTTAAGCCTTAACTCCTCCTCCTCCTCCTCCATTTTCAAAAGCCAGTCTTCAACTTCTTGAAGAAGGAGAAGAAGAAGAAGAATATATCAAAGAGAGCCTCCATTCCCATCAAATTCACCTTAGAGGTGCTTCACCCTACTCCATTACTCCGAACTTTCATTAGTTGCTTTCTTCTTTCTCTTCTCGTTTTGCCGTCTTCAACTCTTAACTCTCTCTCTCTCTTTCTTTTCGCCCTCCTCATTTTCTGGCAACTATAATAAATTTAGGTCTCTTTTTAGAGGTATGGTATGTCACACGCAACGCGTCTGCTTCCATGTCCTCTCCCGCAAATCAGCTGCCCGTAGTTTCAGTTCTTCTCTCTTTTCATCAGCATGACGAGCACAATTTCCATCCCCGTGTATTGGGCATCTCGTTCTCGATTGATTCTTGCTTTGCCTTCTTCCATGGACAGAGACAGAGAGAGGTCGGAGAGCAGCCCGATCATCTCTGGAGAGGAGGATGGGTGAGGCCGGAAAGTCGCCGAAGAAGCTGCAGAAGAGCTACTTCGATGTGGTGGGGCTGTGTTGCTCGTCGGAGATCCCGTTGGTCGAGAACATCCTCAGACAGCTCGATGGGGTTAAGGACGTCTCGGTTATCGTGGCTTCAAGAACCGTTATTGTCGTCCACGACACCCTCCTCGTTTCTCCGACCCACATAGGTAAATTTCCTATTAAAAAAAAAAAAATCGCCCTACTCCCTCTCCTCTTCCATTTCTGAAAATTTATGCTCTGGTTGGGAGGCAAAAGGATATAATGAAAGAGAGACGTAATCTCTGTAGCATCACCGTTGAGATCTTAGTCCTCGTCGAGTAGCCATCCCCAAAAAAGTATCCGATCTATAGTGATCGAACTCGACCAATCTCGACATTCCAAAGCCGCCCTCATTTAGCCCAATTTGTCTAGAGTGGTGGGGTCATGATCTACTAAAGTATGATTTTATGGCAATTGTGAATATAACTTGGTAGTGGTAGGCTCTTGTCTTGTCACCGCTTCTGGCGGAATCTTAACGTTATTGAACATGTTGAAAGAAGAAGAAAAAAAAAACAAGTTGAGGGTTCGTCCGATGTTAAAATCAATTAATCGCAGTCTCACTGGGCTCCAAAAATGAAAATAGAAAAAGGAGAGAATGGAAAAGGTTGTGATAATTGCAATTATTCTGTGACTACTTTTTTTTTTTCCGAATTCAGTGAACGTTTTTTTTTCCCCTCTCTTGGTTCTGATTTTATTTTTATGATTCTTTGGGATTCATCGACCCTCGATCCCAATTAATTTAGGGTAAATGTGTTGTTGATGTTTACGTTGAGTGAATGTTTGACTCGCATTCTAAGGGTGGGCCAAAAGATTAGTTGGATCGGTCAACGATAATTGAGAAATCCTATAAAAGGTTAGTGAATAGTCAATGACACAGGCAATTGATGAGAACTAGCTTTCAAAGCCTTGTCTGGGAGCAAAATTATTGTATTTCTTAGTATTTTACATGTGTCTTCACACTAATGATTCTGCGGTTCTCTTTTGCATTACTTTACCTTCTTTTCTTTTGACTCTTTTACAAGATCAGAACAAGTTCTGTGCACGTTACGATTCGCTTATTGCCATTGGTTTTTTTTTTTTTTTTTTTGGTGGTGGGAAACATTTTTTCCTTTTGTGTCTTCACCCACCGCACTCCCACTGACAAAAGAGTGAAACGATTTTCATGCTTGTTGCCAACGGGATTAAACTATTTCTCGAATCTTATT
Organism: Rhodomyrtus tomentosa; assembly: GCA_028455895.1. NCBI lineage: Eukaryota > Viridiplantae > Streptophyta > Magnoliopsida > Myrtales > Myrtaceae > Rhodomyrtus > Rhodomyrtus tomentosa. The sequence continues at coordinate 45,039,460 of JAPCWY010000004.1, forward strand.
GTCTAGGACTCGGATTTAGATCGATATTCTCTCGTGCCGTACACAAAATGAGCCGATATTTTGGATTTTTTTTTGGACAAAAGTCACTCGAAACACTCCAAATTATGTTTCATCGTGACACATTTATCATTAAAAAATTAACTGTCACACCAAAAATCTCATACTTATACCTGTGTAACGTATTTACTATTCGTCAAAGTTCCGTTATTGAGCAATGTTAAAAATTGGTCTATATGGACATTAGAAAGTTAATGGTGTTGACATGGCACTCACATAACAAAAAAGATGCTATTTTTGCTTTAAAAAAATCGTTTAAAAGAACTTTAATGGAGGGTAAATTGTGTAACAAAAGTATAAAGTTTAAGTTTTTTATGTTACAAAAAAAAGTTCATGGTAAATATGTCACAGTAAGCATAGTTTGAGAATTTTTATATTATAAAAACAAAAGTTTATGGTGTTTCCAATTCTTATATTGAAGTTGTAGTACGACCCATATCTGTTTGGCGCGTCTTGTCTGAAATTCGGTGCCGAGGGTTGAGCGAGATGCGTGATCCTCTTGGACTTGGAGACATCTGATCTAAGTGACAAGTTGCGTTGTAAGATCACCTTTCGTGTGATGTTGCATTGCGGTGTGGTGTGTACCTGTATGCTTTGTTGGAAAGAGCATAAGGACAATTTTATATCACACTTTCCAACATATCAAAAGCATGCAATTTTTTAGCAGATATGAGACGGTGCACGACATTTATATCATATGTATATGTATGTATCAACGGGTATTTTGTTTCTTCTCCTTGTTCATTTTCTTTATGGGGTGTTCCTCATAAGATCCGTTGCATAGACGCAACTGATGAGGTTTTGAATATCATTCTGTCCTTTTGCATAGAATTTTCTACAAAAGAAACAAAAAATATATATTCATGGCAATTTTCGCAACATAAAATAACCCAAGATTAATCTATTCAAGGTGAGCTTTCCAGTCGTAATCGGAATTACGACCATAGTATCGTAGGTTATACACTTATTATTCCCTTTCTTTTAATTCTGTTATTTTCTACCTAATTCTCATGCATGCGAAATAACCCTTGTCCTTTTCTTTGGGCCCCTGATGGCAGTGAACGCACTGAATCAAGCGAGGTTGGAAGCAAACGTGAAGGTCTATGGGGAGATAAACCATCACAATAAATGGCCGAGTCCCTACGCGATCGCTTCCGGCCTTCTACTCCTATTGTCCTTTTTGAAATTCATCTACCACCCATTCCAATGGCTGGCTCTCGGTGCCGTCGCCGCCGGCATAATTCCGGTGATTCTGAAAGGTTTTGCGGCTCTCCGGAACTTCCGGATCGACATCAACATCCTTGTCTTGGTCGCAGGTGAGTAGATATGCATATCTCAGCTACCTCTTTAATGGATGTTGCTTGTAGACTCAGATTGATGTAATTGAGTACCAAGAAAAGGAAGCGACCTACATAAACAAACCAAATAATTACCAAAAAAGAATAATGTTTTTTTTTTCCCTAAGAAGTATAGATATTATAGATATGATTCCCGGGAAGTCATTGACGTCTGCGTGGCTGCTGATGAGAACCGTATGAAAATTTTAATGAAAACAATTACGGTTGTCTTTATGATTACAATAGCCTAGGTTATCACTTTATTAAAATTTAATTAACGTTTGACTTGGAATTAGTAGCTGGGAGCGGCATCTTCATCAGACAATCACATACGCCCATCATTCCAACTTAAGTTGTAATCCACTTTTGGGCCATAAAATCAGCACTAAAAAAGCTTAAGTTCAAAATACACATAGTACTGGCTGGTCCGACTCCAATTTGATATACGCCAGATTCAATAATTCCAAAATCTGGACATGCATGAGAGGCTCGCGTGCCTAATCTTGACTCATTTAAAGAAACTGGGCATGCTCAACAAAATTTCCATGATTGATTAATTATGCTCATTCGTAGTGTTTAAGGAAATAAATAAACCCACGAGCATTGTAGTGAAGCATTATTTGTCGGACGATCCTAATGGAAACCCATACGAATGGAGCACGCACATGTAAGAAGAGGGTCCAAAGGGAAAAGAGTAAGAGCGGTAGGTGGAGTCAGGTTTTTGATAAGTTAGGAATCGTGTACAATATATCTGCACATCTAACGTTTAATTGCTTGACAGTGATCGGGACGGTCGCGATGAGAGATTATCTGGAGGCCGGCACCATCATCTTCTTGTTCACCAGTGCGGAATGGCTCGAGTCTAGGGCAAGCCACAAGGTATAGGGTTTAGGGTTTAGGGTTTGCTTGTGTGAAACTAAACTCTAGGGTTTTGCTCATATTAAATTCCTGAGTCCATTTGTAGTTCAGTGCTTGTCCAGGAATTACTGCTAGAACGGACGTAGACTACAGGCTTTGTAATGTAGGGAGTTCTAGATGTGGACATGAGCGGTATAGAACTTGCAAGCATAAAAGGACAGACCAATGCTAGGTAATGATATCCTAAGGTGAAATTTATCTTAAGATGTTTTTGTGTTTGGCCATGAACTATCGCTCACTTGAGTGTCACAATTCTTTGAGTGATGCTACCGAAATAGTTCTTTTTTTGTCATATAAGACACGAAAAGTTCGATTTTGCAAGCTATCCAATATGTAAATTCCTGTGTAGAAATATATACACGCCATTCATATAGGAAAATCGGTCGAGATCGAACTTTGCATGCCCAACGAGAGTCAGAACTATTTCGAGACTTTTTTGTGAATCTTCCTCTAGACGTCCAGTTGGATAATTATGCAACATCTGCCCAACTTATTTCTTTGAAGAAATATTCTTTACTTTTGAATAATTTTCATCTATGAAGAGGTAGTCTTTGCTTTGGAATGAAGATAATTACTTTGCTAAAGATTTTTTTGTGATCCATCTGCTCAGGCAAGTGCTGAAATGTCGGCATTGATGAGCATAGCTCCACGAACAGCAGCAATAGCTGAAACAGGGGAGGCTGTGAACGTCGATGAGATCAAACTCAACACCATTGTAGCTGTGAAGGCCGGTGAGGTCATACCCATTGATGGTGTTGTTGTGGATGGCAAATCTGAAGTGGACGAGAGAACTTTGACTGGAGAGTCATTCCCTGTTTCCAAACAGAAGGATTCCTCTGTTTGGGCTGGAACAATCAACTTGAACGGTGATTGACCACTCTTTCTCAGTCACAAAATTTCGAAATGTTACGACGAGAATCCTTGGGAAAAAAGACTTAAGATTTTAAATATTTTTGTAGGTTACGTCAGTGTCAAAACAACTGCTCTAGCCGAAGACTGTGTAGTGGCCAAAATGGCAAAGCTTGTTGAGGAGGCTCAGAACAAGAAATCAAGAACACAGAGATTCATTGACAGATGTGCACGGTTTTACACCCCAGGTTGGTCAAAACACTTCAATTCTTGATACGTGATTGCCTTTACTTGTTCGATTCCAATTTTATCGGAATATGGCACCTTATTCTCTTCAAAAAGCAGGACAACCCTGCTTCTCCTTATGGATTAGGCATTTGTGTTTGCCCAATGTGCATGTGTTCGAACTTCCGTTCTTTGGGATTGATTGGGAGCAGGAGCTTGCAAATCTTCAATCTCGACTTGATTTCTGTGATTTTACCATCTGCAGCAGTAATAGCTATATCCATCGGTTTCGCCGTGATTCCGGTGGTATTGCACGTCCGTAGCCGAGACCACTGGTTTCATCTTGCATTGGTGGTACTAGTAAGTGCATGCCCCTGTGCGCTAGTCCTCTCCACTCCTGTTGCCACTTTCTGTGCCCTCACAAAGGCAGCGAAATCCGGTCTCTTGATCAAAGGGGGTGACTATCTTGAAACCCTTGCTAAAATCAGGAACCTGGCTTTCGACAAAACCGGCACGATCACAAGAGGTGAATTCATGGTGGAGGACTTCCGTTCCCTCACTGAAGCCACAAGCATCAAGACTTTGCTTTATTGGTAAAGATCATGGACTCCTAGTTCTTTAAATTTTAAATATAGCTCATATCAGTCCAAAAACCTCATATGGGATAGATGCAAATTATTTTCAGGGTCTCAAGCATTGAGAGCAAGTCCAGCCATCCGATGGCTGCTCCATTGGTACTGTACGGGAGGTCATTTTCCATAGAGCCGAAACCTGAAGATGTCGAGGATTTTCAGAATTTTCCTGGTGAAGGAATTTGTGGCAAGATTGATGGGAACGATGTATTCATAGGTAACAGGAAGATTTCCTTGAGAGCTGGTTGTGAAACAGGTGAAGCATTCACATTCCAAAAGTCCTAGTCAACATGCTTATTCAGAATAATTCAGCAACCGTACAAGTGCCTCAATTTTATTAAAGCCGCCCGCCCCCCTTTTTCCGGGTATGCAATTTGCTTCAGGCGGTTATTGAATTCCTTGAGTTATCATGCATTTGCAGTTCCGAGCATAGAAGGCGTTACTGGGGAAGGAAAAACTATAGGGTACGTGTTCTGCGGAGCAAACCCTGTCGGAATATTCACTCTCTCGGACGCATGTCGAACCGGAGCTCAGGAGGCCATCAAGGCACTCAAGATATTGAAGATTAAAACTGCAATGCTTACTGGCGATAGCCATGCTGCAGCAATGCATGCACAGAACCAGGTGCGACCCTATCTCTCGGTATTTCTATCAGCTCTTGACATGTCAAGTAGGAATTCTGGTAAATGACCAAGCAATTGACATCATTTTATTTTTCCTAGCAGCTAGGTCATGCTCTGGATGTAGTCCACGCGGAACTTCTACCCGAAGATAAAGCAAAAATCATCAAACAGCTCAAGGAGGATGCGCCAACAGCAATGGTGGGGGATGGTATAAACGATGCCCCTGCATTGGCTACTGCTGACATTGGTATTTCGATGGGTGTTTCCGGTTCCGCTCTTGCAACGGAGACAGGGCACGTGATTCTCATGTCCAATGATATCAGGAAAATACCGCAAGCGATCATGCTCGCAAGGAGAGCGCACAGGAAGGTGGTTGAGAATGTTATTCTGTCGATAACCACTAAGGTTGCCATCCTCGCATTGGCCTTTGCCGGCCACCCGCTTGTTTGGGCAGCAGTTCTCACCGATACTGGGACATGCCTGGTGGTGATCCTAAACAGCATGCTCTTGTTAAGACAGAGCCATGAGCACGAGAAGAAGTGTTGTAAATCTTCTGCAATGGGACAGATAGAAGGATGCAAAGTCCACAAGACAAACTCATCCCACAACCACCGTAACTGTTGCTCTTCTACGGAGGGGACGGAAGTTTGTGAGACTGAACAAGGTTGTGGCAAAGTATGCGGATCGAAATGCCAATCGAGCGTTCCTAACTCAGGCTTGTTTGCTAAGGGTGCAGCTAAGAAGCATTGCAAAGATGGGGACAACTGCAGAGATTCAGCTGCAACACATGATCAAGATCATGGATGCAAAATTTGGAATAACGACATGTCCCGTGGACATCGCCATTGCGGCTATGAAAGCAAACCGCAAAATGGGTGTGCTTCGCAGCAGAGGTGTGTCGCTAACTGTCATTCTAACAATTCAACTTCAAGCGTTAGATTGTGTGGAAATAGCAAGCTTTCCTACTCGATGAACAGACGAGTTCCTGAAGTACATAACGATGCAGACGCCGAGCAGTGTGGCCAGATGCGCAATGATCACAACCATGGTCTCTCCAGTACAATTTGTTCTAGCACTCGCTCTGATAACATGTGCACAAATGCGATTCAGAAGCAAGGAACTTGTGCATTTGGCAATCACAAAGGAGAACAGGATGCGGCGGAACACTGTGATTATGGAAGCTGCAAGATGATTACAAGAAGCGAACCGCATGCTATCACAGGTAAGTGCGGTTCTTCACACGCTGATCTCAGGTCAGATAATCATCATGATCATCATCATCCAAAGATTGTCTCAGACTGCTGTCACTCCCTTCGACCCGTGATCGACATCGAGACAGGCAAAGACCACGCGGACTCGGGGCCAATACACACATGTGCCATCTTGGCAAAGAGGGAGATTGGTGGGTGTTGTAAGAGCTACATGAAGGAATGTTGCGGCAAGCCCGGTCATTTAGGACCGACGCTCGGAGGCTGCTTGTCCGAGATCGTCACCGAGTAATAGCCAGATCCAATGTAACAGGAGAAAAAATTCTAGTTCGCTGAGAGATTTGCCGGCTCCAACCTCGACATTAGACTGAAGGTTTCTGATTTTTGGGAAATGAAAATTGCACAATCCACCATCTTAATTAATCCAAGAATTTTAGGGGAGGCCCAAAGGGCAAAGGTTAACCAATTTGTCCAGGCCCATCCTTTTTAATATCGGACTAGGCCCACAACCGTAGGTGCCTGGACTACACGCAAAGCGTATCTTTCTTTTCTTCTCTTTTATTATCCTAATACATACATACATACATATATATATATATATATATATTTATTGTCAAATGAAAATGGACAAGTGAAGGAAACTGAAAACAAGGACAAGGTGCAAAAAACTAGGGGTGGTCCGTTCTAGGATGGGTAAGTTCCATACTGAACCCAGAATTTACCATGTTATAACCCGTTCTCAATTTTTGAAATCCGGTCTACTCTTTTTTTAGAACTGGTCCTAGAACCTACCCTGTCTTTTCAGTACGATTTATGGGTCTAACCCATAATTTTTCTTTTCTTTTCTCGATTTTTTTTAAAGCAAAATAATATGAGCAACAAAACCGACTCAAAGTAAAAAATGATCAACATAAATCCCTATCCGTCAAAAAAGTGGTCACGTACAACTATAAATGATGAAAAGTTCAAACACATGACACAAAATATAAATTATAAAATTATTTACTCCATTCATCACAATAAAATTTTAAATTCATTCTCCTTTCATCCATAAAAGTATTGCTCCAAAGAATAGAGAGAGAGGAGACAAAGAATGGAGAAGAAATAAATAAAGCGTCGCAAAGTTAAACGCAACTTAGAAAACTCATGTTTGTTTTACTGTAACTAAGAATCAGTTTCGAAACCAATCCTGTTCCTGGGTGGGTCTTTACTTGGAACCGAAAACCAAACTTGTTGAAATCGGTTCCAAAAATTTGAAAACGATAACCTGATATGTTCACGTTAGAATTGGGAATCGAACAGGTTCTTCGAGCAGTTCGGTCTGGTTCCCGATTTTACTGGATCCAGTTGCACACCCCTACAAAATACATATATAGAGAGAAGGAAGAATCTATGTTTGAACAAGTGACTCGAAACCCCAGCAATCATCTAATAAATCTCGAGTTATGCAATCAAAGCATGACCCACAGCAACTCATACAATTGAATAAATCTCATTTATAGTTTCTTGTACTTACCATTTAATCTTTCTTTTTTTCGTTCTTTTCCATTTATTATTCATATATATTGATGTTGCTAGTAGCATCACCTAGAGAGGGTTAAATAGATGACTCTAAAGAACTTCATAAACTAATGTGAAATTCGAACTATCAAGTTCAAAATCAAGATAGAATTTGAACATAAATAATGCTATAATCAAATTCACGTGTGTGGAATAAACTATCGAATGTAGTAACAGATGAGAGAAAAATTGCACACAAAATTTATAGTGGTTCATATTACTGTTACATCCACTCTCCTCGCATGCAGCCTAGTGGTTGGATTTAACTAGTGAATCAATAAGATATTACAATGAGTGATGCTTCTTAGATCGAGATCGCACTATCTCACACAATCACTCTTTTCAATGTATCCCAAGGATTACAACTTTGAAGCGCACGAAGGCAAGTATGAAGCTACCTTAAACTTTGGAATTTCTAGTTCTGATCTATCTTCTTTGTTTAGCTCTATGGTCCCCATGTACTTCTCCACTTCCGATCTAACTATTGGACAGTCTTCAAAGGACTACTATCCAATCAACACGTTGACACAGGGAAGTAGTATCTGAAAAGCTTTTCTAAAATGATTGACTAATATTTGATAAAAGGAACTGTAAACATTACATAGGTTAACGGCCTTTATATAGAGAGGACTCCTTTAGGAAAATAAGCGCACCATAAAATGACATAATGAGAATCAAATCAAAATGGAAAGCAAATAAATAAAATGATTCAGTTATCCCAAAGATCAAGGAAATGCGTGAGTTTGGGGACGAAACGATTGAAGCTCCATAAATAGTAAGAACGCCTTTCAAGGATCTATTTATGGTGGTGGGATTGCCCTAACTTCTGCTAATTGCATTTTCTAGGAACTTATAAGCCAGTTATTCTACATCAGTTTCCTCCTCTTCGGAAGAAATCATCCTCAAGTTATGATCCGGATATAAACGAATATCAAGAGAGTGATATTCAAACAAATCAGCTACATTAAATTTCGAGGAGATTGAAAGATCAACTGGCAGGTCAACGACGTAAGCATTATCATTGATCTTGCGAAGGATACGACATAGAACCACCTTCCGTTGCTTCAACTTATTATAAATGTCGATGGGAAAATGCTCCTTCCGTAGATAGACCATTACTTTGTCTATTTCATCAAAAACCTTGGAATGGCGCCGTTTGTCAGCATTATCATTGTACTTTGAGTTAGAAGCAGCAAGTTGGCATGCAACATTAGCTTGAACATAAAGAATTTTGGTCACCAGATTTTTTTGCCACCACTCTGTATCCAAGAATCTTAGGTAGATGAATCAGGTCAAGAGTATGCTGAGGTACACGACCATAGATAACCTTGAAAGGCGACATGCCAGTGGAGCAATTAACCATGTTAATAAAAGCAAATTCTTCAGAGTAAGATATCGATCCCATTACTTTGGCGTATCATTATAGAGACAACGGATAATATCTGCCATAGTTCGATTGACCACTTTGGTCTTTCCATCAATCTGATGGTGGTAAGAGCTATTGTACTGCAAGTCTGTGCCAAACAACTTCCATAGGGTCCTCAAAAATGGGTAAGGAACTTGGTATCCCGATCAGAATTAATTGTCTTTCGCACACCATGTAGACGAATTGCTTCGCTGAAGAAAAGGCCATCAACATGAGAGGCATCGAAGGTCTTCTTACAAGGAATAAAATGGGCCATCTTTATGAATTTGTCCACCACAATAAAGATAGAATCCGTACCTCGTTTGGTTCGTGGGAGTCCCAAGACAAAACCCATGGAAATGACTATCCAAGTCCAGATGGAATTGAAAGTGGTTATAAAGGCCTATATTTTGGGAATATCCCTTTGCAATTTGGCAGATAGGACACTTCTAAGCTTCCCAAGATCCCGCTTCAATTGTGACCAATAATACCGTTCATCCACCAAGATAATGGATTTGGTGCACCCCAAATGGCTTCCAAGGCTTCCACCATGTAGTTTCCGAATCAATTTCTCTTGAAGTGAACTATGCGGAATACATAACCTATTGCTATAAATCAAGAAATTGTTATGGATACTCATGTCACCATCAGAACCAGCAGCTTGACACTTCACCCATGTGCCTTGAAGCCCTCATCCTCAAGATAGAGGTCACACAAAGACTCCAAGTCCACTACTTCATTGTGCATAGTAATCAGTAACGCAGCTCAGCGGCTTAGAGCATCGACAACTTTGTTAAGATGGTCTACTATATGATGAAGCACAAAATTAAATTGTTCTAGGAAAGAAACCTAGCGCTCATGCATTTTATTCAAGTACTTCTAGATTTGGATGTACTTGAGCGCTTAATGATCTGTATTAAGTACAAACTCATGTTGGTATATATAAGACTATCAATTTTTAATATCTCATGCCACAGTAAATATTTTATGTTCATAAGTAGACCATCGGTATCGAACTTCATTCAGTTTTTTATTGAAATAAATAACTAATTTGCCTTCTTAAGAGAGCACTACGTCAATTACTACTCCAAAAGCATCACAATATAATTCGAATACCTTGTCAAAGATTGGCGAGACAAGAACTGAAGCAGTGGATAATTTCTCCTCGATTAAGGCAAAACTCGCCTTCGTCGCATCTCCCCAGTTGAATTGCCCCTTCTTTAAGCACTCTATAATAGGGGCTAAAATAATAGTGAAGTTGTGGATGAACCGATAGTAAAATGTTGTTAGGCTATGAAAGCTCCGCACTTCCCCAACAGTCTTGGGTGTGGGCCACTCTCGAATGGCAGCAACCTTTGCCTCATCAACTCGAAGACCATATACTCCAACGACATACCCTAGAAAAAGTGGTTGATTGGTCATAGAGTTGCATTTGAGCAAGTTGATATAGAGTTGATTAGCCTGTAGGACCTGCAAAACATCTTGTAGGTGTTACATGTTATTGTTCATTTGGGCTATTGACAAGGATGTCGTCGAAGTACACCACCACAAATTTTCCCAAGAAAGGCTTGAGCACTTGCGCCATCAAGCACATAAAAGTGCTAGGTGCGTTGATAAGCCCAAAGGGCAGGACCAACCATTCATAGAGTCCTTCATTTATTTTGAATGTCATCTTCTATTCGTCTTCGGGTCTCATGCGGATCTAATGGTATCCTCTTCGGAAATCAATCTTCAAAAAGACCTTTGATCCTGTCAATCTATCAAGCATATCATCCAAACAAGAAATAAAAAATTGAGGTAGGTTCTTCCACCTTCTTCTATAATATTGGATTTTCTTTCGGCCGGAGTAATACGAGAGGTGGGTTTAGAAGGCCATCACTGAGTATAAAATCAACTTGGTGCGGGATGTCTCGCATCTGTGGCAAACTATCAGGTAAATCCTCAAGAATAATATCAGAGAAGACCTTCAGCAATGGTTGGAGGGTTTTTGGAATTGTGATGGCTTCATGTTTAGATCCATTGTCTATAATCATGTTGTCGCGACCCTCTAATCTGCTTCAAAGCCCAGAGCGGGCTAATGGGCCGTCCACTCTGGTCGAACCCGGGCCTCTCTCAAGACCCGTTACCCAAGTCGCAATGGCGATATACGTAGTCGATCTTCTGTGCGGTCTGGTGACATGTGATACGTGTACATGCCAAGAAGTCGCCACCAATCGTTTCGTGGAGGATATGATCGAAAACCCTATCGAAAAGTTGAGAGTATTCTATTCAATTCTACGAAAACCAGAGAAACAGGATTGGGGACTTTGTTACGCCAACTATCAGAGTTGATGCCCTTTCGACACCTAAATTAAATGATTTATCTAACCCTAGGATTTCATACAGATGAGTGAGATGCGAACCCTAAAACTAGGAGTTCATACAGATATGATTGACTATCCTAACAAACATAGTCAATACAATGAGTGCGCAAATCAAGAATCCAATACATGTGTATAAATCACAGAAAAGCAACATGGCATCCCTAATAAGGCTCTATTAGCCTAGATAAATGTCAATCAAGATTCAAGAATATTTTTCGCATGATTTGCCCTTGAAGAGCAAAATCATAATTTTGAAGAATTTTGAGATAATTTGCCCTAAAAGGGAAATTTTATTATTTCAGATGAAATATAGAGTCAAAAAAGGGTGGAAGTATGATTGGTCACCAGACTAATCCATTTCCTATTTTTTAGGAATTTTCAGTATTTTTCTGAAATTTTTAGGGCGACTTACCCTTTGAGGGGTAAGACCGTCATTTCAGAAAGTGATGAGAAGTGAAAATCTCAAATAGAAAGATTGGTTGACCTCTTGACCCAAATCCTAATTTCGAGTAATTTTCATGGCTTGATCGAAATAGGAAAGATGATTTACCCTTTGAGGGGTAAAATCGTCATTTCAGAAAAAGAATGAGATTCGAAAACCCAAACATAAGAATTATTCGTCTAACCGACTCTTATTTTTATCTTGGTATTATCGATCTATCTCATATACAAGGCGAAGGCGACTTACCCCTAAAGGGTAATATCGTCAATTCTCAGATGAACAAATAAGAAATCCCAAAAATAGGATTGACCAGTTGTCTGTAGTCAATCTTCAATTTTTGGAAATTTCTAGAATGTCTAGGAATTTTTCACAATTTTTCCTCATTTGTTTTTATTTTCTAGGATTTTCTGACATTTTTTTTAGAATTTTCTAGGATTTTTCTTTTTTATTAAAAAAGATTTTCTAAATTTTTTTATTATTAAAAATGATTTGGACCGAGTCGACCTGACCCACTCGGGTAGAATACCCGGCCCAGACCCAAACCCACGAGACCCACACACCGAAACGACGTTGTTTCTCGTTTTTTATTTTTCGATTTAATCAGATTTAATGTGACAGTTCCTATTGAACCATGTGACTAATCCACGATCATTGGATCGGTTGACCGAGACCTACGGCTTAGATCAAAAGCAGAATGTATCTCAGCCATCAGATATGATTCATTAAGCCTACGGTCATGATTAAAAGTTAAGACTCGATCTAGGCCATCCATCCATACTAACCTAAACGACGTCGCCGATTCACTTATCCAAACGGCACCGTTTCGATTTATTTTGATTTTCTGATTATAAAACCATTTTCGAATATTCCTAATTTCTAATCGGACGGTCATTAAAAATAGGAATTGATTAATCTCAACCGTCCGATCTAAACTAACTCAATCTAAACAGACTAACGGTAGAGCTGACTTGACTTCCATGCAGACCAACCACGCTCCGCCACCTAGGATCGCTGACTATTTGACCAGACACGTCAGCTTCGTCTTCAACCTCTCAACGACATCTAAATGAACGGCTGAAAACCTCCGGCGACGATCTAACGGTAAAACCTCAACGGAATTACATAAAACCAACGCCAATCAACTCGTCTCATCGTCGCACACAACATATTGTAAAATCGTACGAATTCATCCACAGAATCGAGTACAAGAAAGCTCGAACCAGTATATATACAACTACTCTAATCATACGATTCATGGCATCCCAAGTCAATTCATCAACACAGAAGCATCACAAGAGGTTTAGAACACTTACCTCAAGCTCCGATTGAGCTCGCACGACCTAGATTTGGCTAGGCGATTTTCGAACAGTGATCGACAATGGAGGTCGAGTTTAGAGACTCAATTCGAGATATTCAAGCAAAGTCGATGCAAAATGAAGATGCGATGATGATCAGTGATGCTTGGGAAACAAAATGCACACACTAAATGAAAAGATTAAAGCCGGAGACGAGATCCGTCATTGATGCATAGTATGAAAGTTCGAAGATTGAACTTACCTTTTTCGGGATTATAGGCGGCTCGGCTAATGGCGATCGACTCCTAGAGCTTCAAGCAAGCTTCTGACAACTCTTAGAAGCATTGGTTTAGCCCAAAAGAGCCCAACCAGCGCTCCACAGGTTCGAGCTCGACTCTTCAACAATGGCGATGGAAGGCGAGCTCTCTCTCTCTTTTCTCTCTCTATTTTGTTCACCCTTAGCAACAGAATGAATCAATCCTTTCAACAGAAAGCCTTCCTAAAGGCTATATACCAATTTTAAAATTTGGCGCTAAACGATGAAGTGTATACCGACTTTAATTGCACGTGAAGCCACGTACTTTTCAGTCCAAACGGCATTGAAGATGATGGGCATTTCGTCCAACTCCGTTTGGTTCTCCGACAAGCCTTATTCTGTGCGAATTCGACGTGAATTTGATCCGAGTTTGTCTTTGTTGACTTTTTGCAACTCCGAAGCTTGACCGGTCGATTAATCCTTACTCCGGCGATGTCGAGTGATGCAACCGGTGTCAATCGACAAGGAAGGGTATGGGCGACAATATGCCCACCATTGCTCGTCCAATTATCCGCGAATTGGTCTTCTATTTGAGGATCAAAATCAACTCAAAGACTGTTCATCCGCGTAGAAGCTTGAGGAAGAAGACGACACCGTAGCAAACCGGGTCGACCGGTCCGACCAGGCGGTCTGACCGGTTAGAACCGGTTCTGACTTGTTTTTCTCAAAATTAATACTAATTCGAGTGGAATTTTTACAAATTAAACCTCAGAATCGAATTTAGGACATGAATATTGTCTAAAAAGGTGATTTTGCCCAAAAGTTCACATCAATTTCTATAAAAACCCCCACATTTTCACTTAATTACAAATCGAAAAATTGTGTAATTGGGGCCTCAAACGATCAAATTGGACCAAACCACCTATGCCAATCGATTCAGAATGATGAAATGCTTTTGGTAGTGGCTTTAATTAATAAAGGTGTCCTTGAATTGAAAGTAATTTCAATTATGCACAAATTCAAGGACTAAATTGCAATAAAGTATGCAATTTTGCACAATTCATGCAATTGAGCAACTTGTGCAAATAATTGGACTAAATTGCAATGAAGGAAAATTAGATTGAATGTTAAGACCCTAAAAATGCCAAAATTACAAATTAAAAGACTCAATTGACATTTTTTTTACCAAATTCAATCATACGTTTAACAATGAACACATAAAATTGAACTTGAATTTGGACTTTTTATGAGGTCAAAAATACAAGAAAATTAAAATAAAAATATTGACTATTTTTCATATTTTTGTGACCTTAAATGCTATTTTTATTGAATTTTGATCTATTTTCCTATTTTTTGAAAATATTAAAAAAATAAAAAAAATAAAGAAATTTTTTTTTTTGGTTCAAAAATGGTTCCTTAGGCTTGGCCAAGGCTACCAAAGTTGATTTTATAATTTTTCGACTTTTTGTGAATTTTTTGTGAATTTTCAAAAATAAGACTGAAAAATACTAGTAAAAAATCAAGTGTCAACACATGTACATGTCATTCTTTTTGCGAACATTAAGAAAACCACCGATTTCGTTCTTCTTTTGAGTAGTTCACGAAACACAAGCAACTTCATTTAAGGGCCGAAGAGTGATTTTAATCTTTTCCCAAACAAAGAAGTAAACATTCTCACTCGCTCGATGAGTAATATTAATGTCATATTACCATGGTCATCCCAGCAAGACGTGGCATGCATCCATCTCAATAACATTAAAAATTATTGCATCATTATATGATTTTCCCTTAGAAATAAGCAAACGACAAATCTGAGTTACCTTAAGTTCAGGCCCCTTGTGGATCCAACCAATTGTATAAGGGGAAAAATGAACTTCTATCTTCAATTGGAAATGGCCGACAAGTGCTTTGAATATAATGTTCTCGTAGCTGCCACTATCAATGATGACATTGCATACATTTCTGATGATAGTACAACGGGTGCATAGGAGATTATTTCGTTGTGAGTCATTCTTTCGTGGTGCTAATAGCAGCCACTTGACTACTCATTTACCATGTTCTCCTTCTTTAGCGGCCGCTTCTTCTTCTTCTTCCTAGTCGTGCTCGTAAATTCACCATCATGCTCGACCAGGTTCACAACCTCCTGTCGTGGACAATCACTTGAGTGGGGTCCAGGTTCATTGCTCTTAAAATATTTTCCTGGGAAGGGCTTCATGTAGGGATTCTAAGCAACATCACGAGCTTTTAAGGTAGGAGGCTCGGGAAGCTTAGACGCCCAACAATATTCCTTGAATTTTAGTTCATAGTGTTGGATTGTCGATTAGAGGCCTCAGCAGCATCTGTGGTTTTTCTCATCCAAATATCCCTTGAGGAGTATAATTGCTTGTTCGATTTGAGAAGTTGGTTCGTTCCAATTGTAACTTCACTTTTCTGTCCATCTCTTGTGCATCTTCTACAAAATATAGACAATGCAAAGAAACACGATCTTGGATATTTAAGCGTAGGCCGTAGATATACCTGACAGTTGCGCTTCTGACTCAGTAAGATTATTACAAGTCGAAAGTATTCCTCTGTGTAGACATGAACCGTCTGATCCAAATGTTTGTAGTCTTGAAATTGTTGGAATAAGACTTGTTCACAGTCAGGTAGAATGAACCATATTTTGAGCACCTGCTTCATCTGATTTCAGGTTTGGATGGGAGCCTTGCCTTGGCAACGACAGGATAGTTGCGTTTGCTCCCACCACGCCGAGGCGCCACCCTTCAGCTTGTGAGTCGCCAATTTGATTTGGCGGTCCTCTTCAATATCCATGGCATCGAAGAATTTCTCCACTTCCCAAAGCTAATTAATGAAGTCTTCAATGTTGAGATTGCCATTGAAGGTGGGGATGTCAACCTTGAATTGATATTGTATGGATCGCGTCAATAGCCTCTATTCTAGTAGCCCCTATGGATCGGATCCAGAAATTCATCTTCATATTCTTCGGAATCCTCAGCATAGGCTTGGCGCCTACTCTGGGGGTTGATCCTACATTCCGAAGCTACTTATGGGACACGAGCGGCTGGAGCACATTCGACCGGAAGAACACCGGGGTTATGATTTACAAACAACTGCTGAATTGCGGTAAGCAAATCTTGCATCGTCCGTTGGTATCTTGCATGGTTCGTTGAGTTTCCTCAACAAACTGGTGCTGACACCTAATTTTTTATTAGTATTTTTTTTTGTTTATTTTTGAAAAATTCATAAATAATTAATAAAAAGTTAAAAAAAAATTGTAAAATCAACTTTGGTAGCCTTGGCCAAGCCTAAAGAACCATTTTTGAACAAAAAATAATTTTCCTTATTTTTCGTATTTTTTAGTATTTTCGATAAATAGGAAAATAGATGAAAATTCAAGAAAAATAGCATTTGAGGTCAAAAAATATAAAAAAAAATGGTCAACATTTTTTTGTTAATTCCCTTGTATTTTTAACCTCATAAAAAGTCTAAATTCAAGTTCATTTTTATGTGTTCTTCTGTTACACGTATGATTGAATTTAGTAAAAAAATGTCAATTGAGTCTTTTAATTTGCAATTTTAGCATTTCTAGGATTTTGACATTCAATCTGATTTTCCTTCATTGCAATTTAGTCCAATTATATGCACAAATGCTCAATTGTATGAATTGAGCAAAATTGCATATTTAATTGCAATTTAGTACTTGCATTTGAGCACAATTGAAATTACTTCAATTCAAGGGCTAACTTTACAGATTGAAGCCACTACCCAATGTATTTCTTCATTCTGAATCGATCGGTATAGGTGGTTTGGTCCAATTTGACCATTTGAGCCCTCAATTGCATAACATTTCGATTTGCAATTAAATGAAAATTTGAGGGTTTTATAGAAATTGACATGAACTTTTGGGCAAAATCACATTTTTAGATAACACTCGTATCCTAAGTTCAATTTTGAGGTTTAATTTGTAAAAATCTCCCGCAAATTAGGGTTAATTTTGGAAAATCAAGTCAGAACCGGTTCCGGCTGATCGGACCGCCCGGTCGAACCGTTCGAACTGGTCTGCTATAGTGCGTCTTCTTCCTCCCATTCGAGCCATTTTTGTAGTTCGAAGGGACGAATTTTGATCGAAAAATTGCACGATCAGTTGACTTCAATTCATAAAATTGATAGAGGCGTTTTATTGGCCACAAAGTCTAGCGTCGATCGAGACAAGACCAACAGCATAGGTTCGCCGGAATCACGCCGACGAGGCTGTGGTGTGTCACGACCATCTTCACTTAAACATAGAACCAAATTAAGATCAAATTCATGCAAAATTTGGTCATCGGAGGGCCTAACTGAGTTTGCCATTATGCTCCTGCCGATTGCTAGTCGTCGGAGACCATTTAGCAAGTGATTGCACGTGCAAAGGTCACCGACTCACCCTCTCCCGAACGGCCAAAATTTTCGAGAGGGAATATAATAAGAACACACTCATTCTTGAAGGGGAGGCAGGCATTCTGTTTCGGGGGATCAACAGAATCGAAAAAGAGAGAGAACGTAAGAGAGAGTTCGCTCTCCGACCCCCGTAGTCGAGAATTTGAGCTCGAATTGCAAGTGGTCAACAATGACGATTCAGGTCAAATTGAACGGCCATTTCATTTGGAGAAGCTTGTAGAAGTTCCAAAGAAGCGATCGCACTCTTCCAATCAGCTCGATATCACCAGAAAAGGTATATCCCAAACTCGAGCTTTCGTTTGAGCTCCAATGGCGCATCTTGTTTTTGATTCTATTCGTTATAATTGACTTGTGCGTTTCATATCTAGAACGATACTAAGCATGATCTTGTGTTTTGATTGCATTGAAATTGAGTCAAACTTCGCATTCGAACTCCATCGCCATCGTCGATTCAGTCGCAGCTTGTCTAGGTTATCCTAGACCTTACCAGGTCAAACTGACCTGTAGATAAGTCTTCTGAACTCATTTAGAAGCGATCATATGAATGAATTAACCCGGTATTCTCTTTGTTGCTTGATTAGCGTAGCCATGGCCGAGCTGGTTATAACCTGATTAATCTAGTTGTCTTAGATAATCGCATTTGATTCTGAGATATGTTACTCGAGACGTTGAAACAAATCGGTTGGCGGCGGTCTCGCTCAATTCTGTCGAACTTTCCCCGTTGGATCATCGCCGGAGGCTTTTGGCCGTTCATTGTAGATGAAGGATGTTCCACGACGAAGACGATGACGTGGCCGTCAGAGTGGTCAACTTGCTGACGTGGCAGCCACGTCAACTAGGTTGTTAGAGTTCGGTTTGAATCTGTTAGATGATCGGACAGTCTAGGTTGCGCCACGTATTGGCTTGGTAGCCGTTCGATCAGTTTTATAAATTTTGTTAATAAAAATCAAATTTTCAAAAATAAAAAAATAATAATAGTTTGATCGAACGGTCGAGGATTAGCCGAGTCGTTCGATCGCGATCGTAGATATAAGTAATCAGATCTGACGGCTGAGGGATAGTAGGCTTTTGATCTAAGCCGTAGGTTTCAGTCAACCAATCCTAAGGCCGTAAAGTAGTCACGTGGTTCAATGGGAACCATCGAATTAAATCTAAATAAATCAAAAAATAAAAAACGCAAAACGGTATCGTTTTGCTGCAGTTGGTCTCGCGGGTCCGGGTCTGGGCTAGGTTCCGACCCAAGTGGATCGGGCCGACCCAAGTGGATCGTGCCGACCCAGTCCGAATCATTTTATAAAAAAAATCAGAAAATGATTTTTAAAAATAAAAAAGCAGAAAAATCCTAAAAAATTCTATAAAAAATATTAGAAAATCCTAGAAAATCCAAAAAAAAAAATTGTAGGAAGATTATAGAAAATTCCTAGGTATTCCACAAATTCTCAATAATTGAGGATTGATCACGGACAACTGGTCAATCCTATTTTTGGGATTTCTTATATGTTCGTCTGAAAATTGACGATATTACCATTTAGGGATAAATTGCCTCTGCTTGGTATATAAGATAGATCGATAACGCCAAGGTAAGAATTAGGTCGGCTAGACGACCAATTCTTATTCTTGGATTCTCGAATCTCGGCCTTTTTCCTGAAATGACGATTCTACCCTTCTAAGGGTAAATCGTCTTTCCTATTCCAATCGAGCCTTGGAAATTGCTCAAAATTAGGATTTGGGTCTGGTGATCGATCAATCATTATGTTTTGGATTTTCACTTTTCATCGCTTTCTAAAATGATAATTTTACCCCTTAAAAGGTAAATCGCTTCCAAAATTCCAGAAAAATTTCGAAAATTCTCAAAAAATAGCAAATGCATTGTTTAATGATCAATCCTATTTCCACCATCTTTTGACTCCATATTTCATCTGAAATAATAATTTTCCCTTCTTGGGCAAATTGTCCCAAAATTCTTCAAAAATACAATTTTGCCCCTCAAGGGAAAATTATGCCAAAAATATTCCTTTGCCTTGACTGATATTTCTCTAGGCTAATAGGGTCTTACTTGGGATGTCACGTTGCTTGCATGTGATTTATCCGCACGTTTTGGATCCTTGATTTGCACATTCATTTTATTAATTGTGAGTGCTAGGGTAGACACTCCTATTTGCATGAACTCCTAGAGTTAGGGTTCGCACCTCACTTATTTACATGAAATCTTGGGTTAGATAAACCATTCAAATTAGGTTCCGAAAGGGCGTCAACTCTGAAAGTTGGCGTAACAAAGTCACCGATCTCATTTCTCTGGTTATCGGCATAATCGAATAGAATGCTCCCAACTGTTCGATAGGGTTTCTGATCGTACCCTCCACAAAACGATCGGTGGCGACTCCTTGGCATATACACGTATCACATGCCACCAAACCCCACCAAAGGTCGACCACGTATACCGCCTTTGCGACTTGGATAACGGGCCTTAGAAGAGGCCTGCGTCCGACTAGACGGGACGGTCCATTAACCCGTCGAAACCACCTCGGAGGGTCGCGCCAACTGGGTAAATTACTCTGATGTAAAGGGCTCATTGGCTCGACCTTCAGCTACAGAGGCATTTCTCTTCACGTAATTAGTCATCGTTGCAAGGAGAACCCGCTCTAATACTAAATGACGTAGGGAAGTAGTATTTGGAAAATTTTTCCAAAAGGATTGATTGATATTTGATAAAAGGAATTGTAGACATTACATAGGGTGGACGTTCTTTATATAGAGATTATTTCTTTAGGAAAACAAATACACCATAAAACGACATAATGAGAATCAAATCAAAATGAAAAGCAAATAAATAAAATGATTCAGTTATCCGAAATATCAAGAAAACGCATGATTTTGGGGACGAAGCGATTGCAACTCCGTAAATAGTGCGATACGTATTTCAAGGATCTATTTATGACGGTGGAATCGCCCTGACTTCTGCTAATTGCGTTTTTCTATGAACTTGTACACCAACTGTTTTGCATCACACGTTCGGTGAGATTGCATAAAGAAGATCGAGTAGCGTTGAAGGATAAAATCAGAATCTTGATTGATTTGTTTGCCTATACAAACAAATCTTGGGTTTTCAAAAGTAGAGTCTTTGTTTGAACAAGGAAGCTTGTCTTCAAAATGATTGCCAATCAATCAAGATGTCTCGTGTAAAGATTTGCATTGCAAAACCATCCTTGAGATTGAGGATCGATCATCTCTTTCTAGAAAGGAAAAATCCAAGCCCGATTATGCGATTCATTTCATGTTGCATCTGCATAGTCTTTATGATCACATGATACTACCCGAGTTTGAAAAATCACTAGACTATGTTTGGATCTGATTATGAATTTGATCTATTACTCAGTGAACAATGTTTGAGTCTGAACGTCGCATCTGAAGTTCTTCCTAGAGATTGAATCATGCTTATATCGGGATGTGAGTCTGATATGCAATATAGATACTTAATACTTTGATAATATTCTTGTAAGAACTTTAAAGTCTAAATATAGTCAGAATAATCTTCTTTGGGTAAGTATCGCATCTGCAACAAATATTTTTATGCATTTGTTTATTTTGTGAGCTTCAAAATCAATTAAAAGGTTGTCTAAACATATATTCATTAGAATGTCGAAGGAAACACTACATGGGGAAATTACTGCGAACAAGGACGAGGTGCAAAATACAAGAATGGAGAAGCAAGAATCAACGTTTGAACAAAGTGTCTCGAAACCCTAGCAATCATCTAATTAAGCTAATGCAGTCCATATAAATTTAACAAAATAGACTCCTAATTTCCATGGAAATGTCTAGTGATTGCCAATAGAGAGCACGTTGAAAGCATAGTGATTCCATGTTTACAGTAAATAAATAAATATGTGTGTGTGTGTGTATTAATTACAAAAATTGAAGGGGGGAAGAATCCATTGAACTTGTCCTTTCGCAAGGTTGAAACATCATATGCTGGCCTTTATCTGGGGTCGCCTCTCTTGAAGAATATTTAGTAGGGTCAAAAAGAAATAGCGGAAGAAAAAATATTTAAAATGAAAATTAGAAAACATAAAGAGATTATTCGCCTTTTTAAAGCTTCCTCATGTGTATTCCTTTTCAACGTTACAGACGTCAAATTCAAATAACCACAATGAAAATATTTGTGTTGCCCATTGACCCAAAAAAAATTTTACATGTATTTCTCTCCCGGAGATTTTTCCCTTCTTTGACATATGCATTCAACAGAGATTGATGGAAAATTGTTAAAAAAAAAATGGGAAATATCATATGGAGTTCACCCCAACTTTGACTTTGTCCACCATATGAAGATGAATTCATCTATTTCATTCAATTTAATTGGACTTCCTACTTAATTATTCCGGCCTTTGATTTGTGGCATTGGACCGTCTTGTCTAACTTATTGTCTCCTGCATTTCCTTGCATGTGAAAAGGAAAATTTTCTAAATTAGTCCAAACTTATTGTAATTTTGTCAATTCAGTCATAAACATTTTAATTTTACAAATTGAGTCCCTAGATATTTTCATGTTTTGTCGATTGAGTCCATCTGGACAATTTTGACCGAAAATCATTGACTTAGACGCTGGTACAGTTGGCGCTAACGTGATTAATTTTTATCATTTTTGTGAATTATTTAGTTATTTATTCTTATTTTCATATATGTGTTTTCCTTCTTTATTTTTTTTTTCTTTATTTTTTTTTCTCTCTTTCCCTTTGTCCCTTCATAGGGCATTACCATGTCTCCTTGATGGTCGGTGACTGCAAGGGTAGCCCTTCGTCAGATTGGGCAAGGGCGGCCCTCGTCTAATGCCAACAACCTTCGCTAGCCATTGACAATGAGGCCTGATGATCACCAGCGGAGGGAAAGAGAAAAAAAAAAAGTCAAAAAAGAACATAGAAAAAAAGGAAAAAATAAATAAATAATTTGAAAAAATTATAAAAATATCATTAAAAATTGGCCACGTTAATGCCGGTCGTTCCACGTTAAACGTTCGACATTCATGTCAATGATTTCGAGCCAAACTTGATTGGATGTACTCAACTAGCAAAACATGAAAAAGATTACGATTCAATTGACAAAATTAAAAAGTTTATGCCTGAATTGCAGAATGGGTAAAAGTGCAATAGGTATAGGATTTTCTGGACAATTTTCCTGCATGTGAAATCATATAGATTCTATCGTGTGTTCTCATAAAAGACACGGTTGATATCACCAAACAAAGCTCTTAATGTTTCACACTTACTGAGTTTTTACTCCATTATGCCGTCGCATGAAATGATTGTGTAATCTACAAATTGTAGAAATTTTATTTTCTCTATTTCTCTATTATCAACAAGTTTACAATATCACATGTATATACATGGAGGAGGACAACCCTAATTGTCCTACAAGTCAGAAGATAAGAATAGGAAAAAAAAATAAAATAAGGAAAGCTCCTCCTATTAAGATTATAATTGATAATTGACAGCTTGCCAACACAAATATATCTGGATCAATTTCTTCTAATTTATTTTCACATACGTTTTCCTCACCAAAGATATTTGTGACAAGAAGCTATCAGCAAACAATCATCTTCAAGATTTCCTACCAAATAGCACCCTTTCCTACCTAATCAGTATATGTCATTGACGTAAATATGTAAAAGGCACTCTTCCCTGGTAAAAATAGTAAAGAGAAAATAAACGTAAAGCATTGTTTTTTAGGTAATCCAGTGGCACATCATACGTGGTAACCCAAATATTTGGAGGCCCCTGAAGCACCCTGTAAGGCCTATAAACCAGTTCAGTTCAGGAGTTTGATCTTTATAGGTGGCCCTAATCCAAAGTTATTTGCACGCAGGTAAAATTAAATCGGTGATCTCCAATTCCACAGAGAGAGAGAGATCCAAACGCAAGCCTACAACATGAAAGAAGATATCTACGCTGGCTTCTCGGTCTACTTCCCCATGTAAAAATGTTGCATAGATGTTAAACAAGTGAAATTTTATATATATAAGGCTCCGTTTGTTTCGCATAAAATGTTATGTTTTCGAGAAATGTCTTCTGGAAAACCATATTTTATGACGTTTGGCCGAGACTTAAAAACGAATTGGAAAACGATTTCCGTCATTTGCCAAGGAATTGATTTCGAATTCCTTGAGACTGAGATCTCCAGCAACCAGCATCTCCTCTACACAGTGGCACTGATCTGAAGATTTGAGGCTGCGATCGAATGAGGAGGCTAGGGAATTTCTTGTGAATGGAGGCAAATCTCTTCACTAGGATGAAAGAGCGCGACGGCAAACTAATTGGGCCGTCAAACCATATCACTTGTTGCAAAGGCTGGGGAATTTCTTGCGAATGGGTGCACTGCTCCACTCCGGGGATGTTGCGCATTAGCATCCTTTCTGCGATTCCACCGTTTGTATACACAAACGAATTGGGTCCAGCGAGGCGAGCCTTGCCGTCACCAGCCCCAAAAGAGGCCAAGCCTGGCCTGTGGCCGTGGCCGGCGACCGGCTAAAGAAATTAAAGAAAAAAGGAAAAAAAATAAAGAGAAAAAGAAATAAAGAAAATAATTAAAAAATTAAAAAAATTCGAATTTTGAAAAATTAAATAAAAAATGAAAAGAAGTAGAAAAATAATTAAAAGGAAATAAGATGTGAAAGAGAGGAGGAATGAAAGATGACAAAATGTTTTCATCTTCTAAAAAGGATGAAAACGTTTTCTCTTCTAAAATAGATGAAAACGTTTTCCCCACTTTTGAAGAAGTTTTTCCGGAACTAGCTTATTTTTCGGAACTAGCTTATTTTCCGTCCCAAAAGCCGAGGAATCCATAAAGCGTCCTCAGGAAATTTATTTTTTGCGAAACAAACGAAATCTAATCATTGTCTCACCGAGACTGCCACTTTTCTTTTCGTATGACCTACCGTGCTACGAAATTAGGACAAGAAGAATCCCATCGTTTTTAGTGTGCTTAACAGTAAATGGGGCGAATCAACCACCCATGCAAAATCGTATTCCGCGCATGTCAAAAATCTATCCGTCCACACCCCCTTTCTTTCTATGGAGATTCCATTCGCAAACCATAATTCAAACATTTCAACTGACCAATCGCCTTCTCTTCTCCACAAACTGGAGCCCATTTTTACCAAGTGATAGGACAAATATATATAACTAAGCCTATCTCATGGCCGACATGTGGTCAATGGAGACAAACCATAGTCCAAAAACCATGTGCCGGTCCATATCTTTTTCCAAAGAGAAAGGTCTAAAATGAGGAGAAAATATGGACAAACTCGTCTGTTTGCTATTTGCAATAATACCCACAAAATATAATAACAACTTTGGAACATATATGATTACTAATTTGATCGTAAACCTACAAAGTCCAGGACCCCCGTTTCAAAAGTGTCATAGGAACCATAGAATTAGGGTTAGAGCAAGTCAAACGATGAATAGCCGAAGGAGCTTGCGCAGATGTCAGCTTTCTTTGTACGGCAATCCCGCACTGATAACTATACGACAATTCAAAAAGAAGGGCTGGTCAGAGAGAGAATATAGAGGAGAATATCAGCGCTCTTAGTGCTTGCCATTGCATTCTCACTAGACCTACCTTGGCCTATATAAAGGATCACATATGGTGCGTGAGAAAATATGGGCAATACAATTACATCCCAGGGGGCTGATCACCGGGCAAATGCGTGTGATTTGGTGTGTCAAAAGCCTTTCATGAAGAGGTAGAGCATGGAGTTCAGCCAAGGATGACTTGCCGGCAAACTATTCGAGGGTTAATCGGATAATATCTGTTTGGCTTACATCAGCTCCGGCAGGTGGTCTTTGGCTATGTTTCGTCCTCTTCTTCTCATGTGAGGCTCAGAGACACAGTTGTTCGTTGTTCTTCGCTGATGAAAGAAAGCACACCATATCTTTTTTTTTTGCCCCCAGAAAGGCAGGTCATTTTTTAGCCGCAACAAAGTAAGTTTCGTCCGCGAGTGCTACTGCATGCTCGAACTTAAGAACTGCACCAGCATAAGTTCATATGATGTCGGACTAGATCGTTTCGCTTCGCATACATTTCGCACGCCTTCTTTTATAAGTTTTAAGCTGTTAAGATTTGCTCTTGACCAAGGGCTCAGGTTTTGGCTGGCAGAGAGAGAGAGAGAGAGATGTGATCGATGTAGGTAATATCATTCTTTACCATGCGATTGCCTGTTCTTGCAGGATCCATGATCTCTATGTTGGGAATGGATGTCATGTAGAATGGATAAACATAGACGCGTGTGTTGGGATGATCACGCAGCTTGTGCGATGCATGATAGTTTTCACTTAAAAGAGTTGTTCCACCTTTTGCTTTTTTCTGGAAATGGGACTCGTGTACCTACGGAAATAGCTCGTGCATAATTGGATGCGGCATCATAAAAGCAAAGTCAAATTGTTATAAAGAACGATTGAAAATATTCTAGCAACATGGAATACCGGAGGTGCTTATCTGTTGAAGTGTAGTTTATACATTCATGCTGCGTTTGATCGTCTAGATTTCTAGTCAAAGTCAAATTGTTATAAAGAACGATTGAAAATATTCTAGCAACATGGAATACCGGAGGTGCTTATCTGTTGAAGTGTAGTTTATACATTCATGCTGTGTTTGATCGTCTAGATTTCTAGTTGAAATATGACTGAATAGGATAGGATATTAAATTCACGAATTTTGCTATATCATGTTCGTTGTTCGGTTAATTGCGGTAATAAATTCAAGATAGTTTCATATCATGCCAGGTCCATTATCAGATACGAACGACACACGAATGTACAGGTAAACGGAGATGGCGAAATCTCACATGATTCACTGCTAAAGAAACCACAAATGCACAAATGAAGATTACCTGCGCCAGTTAATCCATGATCATTATACGATCTAACTATTAAAAAGTAAAGGAGCTCATCAAAACGTTTCAGAGCCTTGTGACAAGAAATGTAATTGGGCTATATCAACATTGACGAGGTAGACAAGCCAGCGAATGCCACATCTAGTAAGAGAGAGAAAACATGTCATTCATCTTCTTGATTCCGAAAGTTATAGTACTTCGACTCTTTCGCCTCTTTTGCAAATCTTCAACGTGAGCCATAGAGCCGCATAAAAAATGAGCTTATACTCTCTTGATGCTTTTGTGGACTTTTCACGCTCACTAGAGAGATAAGGAGGAAAAAGAGCTTTGACTCCGTAGTCATTTTCGTGGAGCTTTGACATAAACCAAAGAATTACAGGATAAGTGGTAAAGCTTCAACATGAACCAAACGCATGGAGGAGAGAGATAGAGAGAATATGGTTTTCTTAAGAAATCTCATTTCCCAATTCTCCTTACTCTTCGAAAATTAGGAAGATACTTTTCCAGGTTGAATTTGTTCATTTAGAATATGGATTTTTCCACTTTATTTTTTTCTACATCTTATCATATTATTGTTTCCTTTTTCATTGCTCTTTTGTTCCCTTCCCTCATTCCTTAATAAAATTTTTGTTAAGTAATACCCTGAACTAATATGTCTAAAATGCTAATATACCAAAAATAAAAAGTAAAGAGTTGCAAGTCAATGTAAATAAAAATTTGTAACTCAACTGTCTCGTCGGTAAACATAAAAGAAGGTTAATACCACAAAAAGTCTCAAGCTATGCTCACTCGGGCACAATACCCCAAACTTTTTTTGTACCACTAAAAATCTTAAACTTCCTATTGCGATACAAATACCCAAACTTTCTTTTTGTCATAAAAAATCATGAACTTATACCACTGTGAGAAACATGCCCTGAATGGAATTGTAATAGAGGTTGAAAATGTCACAAAATATACAAGTTTGAGATTTTTTGTGACACAAAAAAAATATTGGGAGTATTTATGTCACAATAAGCAAGTTTTAGGATTTCCAGTGACACAAAAATAAAAACTGAGGGTGTTTGAGTCATAGTGAGCATAATTTGAAATTTTTTGTTGTATTTGCTCCTCCCTCCGCACCCCCCCCCCCACCCACAACAAAAAAAACAACATTGATAGGTAACTTATGCGAGAGTTTATAACCAAAAACTATTAGGCAATTGAATCTGATAAAAAAAATGTGTAAATCACTCTAATGAAATTGATATTTCATATAAGATTTATTGAATTCGATTGTGGTGGTAAGTTCCACGAATAAAAGAACACAAAAATTGATCATTTGCGTACTATCATGATAAGTTTGTAGTCCCATCAAGCATTCATAGTTTACTAACAACTTACTTGGAAAAAAAAAAAGTCACATATCTTCTGTTTGTCAACAGTTTTTTGGCACTTGCCACCTACTTATTAAAAATTTACGGGCCCTGAAAAAATCCGTCTTTAGCATATGGAACAATAGAATTCAGACGGGCATCCCTTTCATTTAAGCGTAACTTTGTAATTCTAAACAAGGTTGTTTCACTGTATGAGGAGGTTAATCAAAGGATCTACACGACTACATAGACCTGAAGAGGTCGCCATTTTCCGGTGGATAAGCATTTTGGATTAGAGAGGTGTTAACTGTATATGGTGAGAGCGAAGCTTCTCCCATTCTAAGAACCAAACAAAAATTTAATATGCATATATAAAATGATAATAACTTCGTAGTTTGCCTAATTGAACCATCAAATTGAGTGCCTCCTTTGGGCTTCGTGGTCACGTAATGACTATTATTGGCATACATTGTTGTTTACCTTTGTCTAATTGAAATTAAGGCGTCGTACGTTGTCCATTACAATAAAAACAAAGAACCTACTAAATCAAAAGGTCCGAATGATTGATTTATGACAGTCAAAAACATGTGCGTGATGAGAAGACTCGAGAAAGTAATACTAGAATGAATTTTATATGATGCACAACCATGTAACTCATTTACGAAAAACGAGATTTAACAGTTTTTTTTTCCTCATAGACAAATGCGACCCCTTTGTCTACATAGTCTACATAGGCTACAAATGAGATTTAAAATTATCGGTTCTAGTTTTCATGAAAATGCATCACATTCAATTGGCACTTACATGTGTAAATAAAATAAATCCTCACATATAAGGTGCATAGAAAGTGAGAAATCTTATTGAGAAATATTTATTTTTTAAATACATACCATGTTAAGTCAGTTAGGACAAATGAAAATGGGAAAATAACAGAAATAAAAGTTTTTCGGATAATTCGACGCGTAAGTGTGTATAGAGGCATCAGATGCTTAGACTAGTCACGTATAAATGCACACATATCCTTGCCTACTTGCTTTTATTTTTCATAGATACGGATGCCCACAAAATGAATCACCATATTCAGTTCTGTTCTTTACCTTTGATATTTGTTTTCATATAATGAACACTGCTTTTAATTTTAGCTTACCATGGGAATTTCAAGAATCAACGTCAAGAGCTATCAAGAATAAAAGCTAGGTCAAGGAATTGACAGGATAAATTAGTGAATGGTCCAAAATGTTGACAGCGGTGATGTAACATCTGAGACAAAGAAGTTGAGGAATACATCGAGAACCCATCAGTCTTTATCCCTTTTTTTAGTATTCCTTTGCCTTTCTCGCAAATCTTTGTCGGCATTGATTCCGTGCTTTGTTCGTGAAATGTTCCAATTGGCTACCATCACTCAATCCCTAGCCATTGGTGGATTGATGTGCTGTCGATGGTCAAATGCACATATTGCCACACTGCCCATCTTGTAGGATCTGAGTGGAATACTAGTGAAGATTTGTTAATGAGAACGAGAAGGGGGTAAACCTTCTATATACCAGACACATTGCCGGAAAAAGTTACTCGAGCTAGCTTTATCTGTTACTCGAACAAAATCCATACATAGTTCATTCAAGATGTCTATTAGATATTGCGGTATAATTCATACTCTCCATCGATAGAAAAGAATGGAGCCCCACTCATAGCTCGCAGTTTATTGGTAGTTTGAGTTTAGGCTCATAACAGCTACTATTATATATAATATTTTTATTTTTTAATTGAGAGTTGTAACAAAGATATGAGAAGTGTCAATTATAATTGAATTATTTGCTAGATGTAGCGCTAACTTATGGTGAAATAAAACACTGTGTTTCGATCTTTTTTTTTAACTTTTCCTCTTTATTTCACTGTGGTTTGTGCGTTTAATCCTAGTATTTTATGGCTCAATTTTGGGGACAAATTTTAAGTCTTTGACTGACCACTACAGTGTTGCCTTAGTGTCCTTACGGTGAAATGTGCAACATCCATGTACAATTCGCCATTATTCGGACAGGTGCTCTTGTGGTATGCAATTGTACTACATTGAGGTACGGTATCTAATACATTAACTTACGAGATTGAAGAGAACGTATCTGTTCCATTCTAGTATTAACCTTTCCTTATAGATTGGATATAACTAATCTGACATTGATACGCAAGCATGACGGATCTTTTCTGGCTCATGCAAATGAAGAAATAAAAAGTGTGTTTTTTTTTTAGCTTGTGCACACATCGACTATTCTTTGGGGAAGATTAGCACATCAATCCACCCCCATGAGCCCCTATTTAAATCCCAGGTGCTCAGCTAGAGAATCGAACTTGGGATCAATGAGTTTAACCACACAATCCCAAGTGCGCCTTAACCAACTGAGCTACCCATGGGTGGATAAATAAAAAAATGTGTTTGTTTCTCAAAAAGTCATAATTTGAAAAAAAATAAATTACTGTCGACAAAAGACACGTATATATAACTATTTTTGTAGATGGATAAAAACATTTTTCGTTCATTCATTTTTGTAAAAAAATGCAAACACACTCAAAATAAGAATTTTTATAGGCCAGAAGGACATCAGAACTGCTAAAGTTTGTGTAAGATGCTCACTTTAAAGTCAAATTTTCTTTTAGATTACTTAAGTGCTAATTTTTTAAAAAAACCATTATTTTAGTGCCATCTACTATCAGCTTAGCTGAAAATTTTGCGTGGCACTTTTTCTATTAATAACTTAAGATTAGTGGCTCACCAGAGAATTCAGTCAGCAATAAACAAACGAAAAAAAAAAGCTAAATACTCAAGAAAATATTTTTTAAAATAGCTCAAAAACATGAGGACTTGCAGCATTTTTATGTGCAAAATGACAATCGCCGGCAATGGCAATCTCCAGCATTTTCATTTGCAAAACATCACCGAAAAATTTGCTAACTTGATTGTATTGAACAAAATAAAAATTTAGAAAAATAAGCTAAAAAAAAGAAGTTAAAAAAATATGAAGGACTTGCAACGACAAGGGCTTCACAACCCTCGTCGCTGCCGCCCAACCATCACTAGCTGATGGGGGCTAGTCGATGGGAGTCACCGACCACTAGACTGATTTTTTTGAAAGATTTGGAACTTGAGTGAGCCGACGAAAAATTTTGGTATTAAAATGAGCTTCATACGCAAACTTTGACACTTCTGATATCTTTATATCACTTCTATTGGGTATATCGTCAATGCAAAATATTTTTCACACATGCAATCATTACACAAAAAATTCCATTTACTAATGGAATGAATTAGTTTATCAAAATTAAAATCTGTATATAAGTTAGCGTTTAAGTCATATTTGTATTCTGACCAAAAAAAAAAGTCCTACCAAAAAAAATTTTAAAAAAAAATGAAGAAAACCATTTCCAAAGCGGAGAAGATGCCAGCGAATTAATGGAACAGTAGACCAGCTTAACCCTGGCGCATCAAGAACTTGCCACGTTTGGAGGGTCAAAATCTTGTCCTATATCAATCAATCAATCAATGTCTTGAAATTCCAATGTCCAACAACATATCCACTTTGACATTCAGCATGTCTCCGCTCCTTGCCCACCAATGGGAATGACCCCTCCCCTCTATGTGCTTCCGAAATATAAAATAGAAGGATCAATTAGTTTCCCAATTAACGCGATATCCCGAGATAGCTTACTACAATTTTAGTCTAAATGTGAATTCATGTCTTTTCTTGCGTGCAATGTCAGAGCCCATCGAAACAATGATCTTTGTCTCCTTTTTACCATCCTCTCTAATAGGGGTGAGCACGGTTTAAAAGTAGAATCGAAAACCGGAGAACGGGACTGACTATTTTCGATTCGTTTTCGTGCTCTGGAAAGACATGGTGTGGTTCCACATTCCCTTTTTAAGGAATCAGCAGCTTTGATTTGTTTTCCAGTTCTCAAAGAGAACCAAACTGAAACCAGAAATCGCAATATATATATATATATAACAAGCAATTTTTGGAGCAATTCTTCATGGATGATTGAGGACTCACATTCTACGGTTTA
This sequence comes from Rhodomyrtus tomentosa, assembly GCA_028455895.1. NCBI lineage: Eukaryota > Viridiplantae > Streptophyta > Magnoliopsida > Myrtales > Myrtaceae > Rhodomyrtus > Rhodomyrtus tomentosa. Next base: position 45,071,361 of record JAPCWY010000004.1, read on the forward strand.
GATTTTATGTCACATGTTTTGAACTTTTTATTGTTTATTTTACATTACGTGTACATCTTTTATAGATTGTCAACTACAATTAGATTACAATTATTGTCTTTGTTCACCATTTTTTCACGCTCGAACAGTAGACATTATAAACTTGTATCTGCGTAAGACTCATTCCATACTGTACTCGTTTGCATTATGGTCTTTTGTTGGGGTAATTTATTTGGGATGATATTTTTCTACATAATTCAATGGTTGTTAAGATCACATGATTTCACAGTCTATTTTTACGGACTTCTTAGCAGTTGTTGCATTCACTCTCATTTTCTTAATTAAAAATGAAAAAAAAAAATTGTTAGGCTCTTGGTACTTGGAACTAACCATGGAACTTGTGAAATGGTAGATTTCAGGTTCTAGGATATGACGGGTAGGTTTCATGTTTCAAAAAAGATGAATATTTTTCAATGGGTAGGTTTCAAGTGGAACCTTTAAGGAATCTAGAATAGCTCACTCCTAATCTAAGGAAAAATTACCGAAAAAGTCACAAATCGATTTTCATTGTGTCAATTCATTCCTATTTTTTTTTTACAGTTAAGTCCTAAACCTTTTTGTAATTATATCAATTCAGTTCATTTGGCTGGTCGACGCTGACGTAAATAATTTTTAATAATATTTTTTTTATTGCTTTTTGATTAATTTTTTCTCCTCTTTAGGGCCTGCAAGAGGCCACTGTCCACTGGAGCTTTCAATAGCCTCGATGATGGTGGCGACCCTCACCCAACTACGAGTGACGATCGTGAGCCCTTGTGTGGTGAGGCTGACGAGGGTCGTAGGCCTCACCCTACAACCGACGGCATCCTGCCAGCCCTAACAAAAAAAAAAAGGACAAAATAGGTTCAATAAAAATCAAGACATGAAAAACATAAATAGAATTTTCTATTCCTAATTATTCTGAATCTTTCTTCTTCACCCAATGTTTCACATATTCACATCAAGAAGTTAGAATAGGTCCAGTGATATGAATATGACCAACTATATGAATAATACTAGTTCATTTTATTAGTATTGAATATCAAGTATAAGTAAGCTTTTTACGAAAATGCAGAAAAAAATTTCAATTATCATTAAGTAGTACAATAATTTATATTCATAGAGCAAATAATTACACAAAAATAGAGTAGTCAATACAGTACTTTGTTTTGATATATATAATAGGATGGTGCATAGCAAAATTGGCTCGCGTTAGCGTTGACAGGTCAAATAGATTGAATTAGCAAAATTGCAATATGTTTATAACTTTTTTGGTAATTTTGCCTCCTCTCTAATCCGCTGGTGTCATAGGATTCTATTCTTAGACCAACCATGCTGCGCCTCCATCCAACGCATCCATAATGAAGTTTCGTAATGGGACCCCTCTCACGCCCCCCCCCCCCCCCCCCCCAGTTTGGATAAGAGAGAATGCGCATCTACATCAACCATCACTTCGCCTTCAAACTTCCCCTACTCACTATAAATACCTCCGCATCGTGAATGCAATAAGAACATGGAGAGAACTTGAACGAGAGACGGCGAAGAGCAGAGTGACGACATCGGGGGTTGCCCATGTGCATGCATGAAGAGAGGGAGTGAGTTTGAGCCAAGAATGACTTGCCGGGATCACGCTCTGCGCAAGCCAAAGGCATTCAGTTCTCAAATAAGAGCTTGAACTCTATGTGGACTTCCCGGCAAGTTATCTTGGCTCTAATTCTCTCTCTTTCTTGTCCTTTATCTGTCTAGGGAAGTAATATCTTTTTTTTTTTGAAGAGCTGCCTATGGGAAGAGAAGTTTAATCTTCTATCTACTTTCTTCTTTCATTGCTTTGGTCTATTTCTCTCTCTTATCTTGCGGCAAGAATCCGGAAGAATGTGTAAGTTGAATAACGGGTATGCATTCGACATTCTGCTTAATTCTATTCATGTAAAGGGATATGACGTTGATTCGGAAATCAAGCATGCATCTTCGTGTGAGGCTCACAAGAACCGTTTGGATTGCGTAACCATTTGCATCATTTAAACCGTTTTCACAAAGATCCGTTTGCGTGCTTGCTGATATAACCATCTTCATGCCAGTTACTCCTGTCTACATCCATCTCATACTTGGACATCAATGCGTTAAATAAGATATTACTTCATATCCCCATCGAACGATAATAGCATTTGAGATTTCGAGGGGAGCACGAAGTTTCGGACAAATAAAATTGGTCCAACCATTTAGCACTTGCTGTATCGGCAAAGCGATCAGAGGCTTTATTTTCTTCGGATTGTAAGTGCTCATTTATGTCCGGTCAAACGATGGCGTTTTAAATTGGCATCAGATTGGACTTGGAATTTCCCCCAAGAGAAAGTGGGAAATGGGGGTTAATGGGCTTTTTTCAAACATCTGGATCAACAAGCCTCAATGATGTCTAGTCCATCAAGACAATCCAAGCAAAGAAATGGACCAACGACAAACACTTGGAGCTCCCCAGCTTGTCTCTCCTCTTTGCCAACATGGGCCAGTTATAAACTTACGCAGTTACTTTAAATATTGCTATAACTCAAATTTTCCGTCTTTCATATCTTATTGCGTTGGTGATCTGGCATGGTGGAGGCCAATCAGGAGGTGAAGAGGACATGGGTATCTCGTCCGAGGATGTCAGTTCAAATGCTATATACGTCAAAGCTGGCTGGGGATTATAATAGTCTTATATAGCTAGCAGAATTTGATTAACCACTAATAATTAGGGTTTCATCTGGGCTTTCAATCTTTCTCAAACCAGAGATAGCACATGGCTTCGCATGAGGACGTGGAACCAACTCACGTTCCGCTTCGATCCTATTATCATTGCATACCATTGTATTTTATTTTATTTTTCAACAAATTTATCCGTCAAGCCACACAAGACAACGGCGGCGGCGACTAAATAAATCACGCCCATGCTACAGACTCGTTCCTATCTCCTCGTCCATAAAAATTATTGACCCCACGAAATCTCTCACTATGCATAATCTGCCAATAATCTTGATTAAGGGAACAAAAGTGTACTGCCGATGCATGTAAGTGGGCGTACTGAATCTTCAAAAATAATAATAATAATAATAATAATAATAATAATTTTGCATGGGTGCAAGAGGGTATAAGTCTTGGAAAAATGGTAGCAAAAATCGATTTCCTGTCATCAATTATTGAGGGGGACTAAATAGAGAATAAGGGTGAATAAATAAAATGGGCTCCTAAGCACATGGTTCATGGATGTCTGTACTCTGTTCATGGGACCAGCTCACCTGGCCATGCATGCAGGCGGGACCCCCGCTCCACACCATGCCCTAATCTAGACATCAAAACATTCATGGCCGGACAAAGCCTCTGTTTTGTCTCACTTGGTGCGATCCCTTCGGCTTGACGAGATCGACCGAAGCCTGAAGGGCAAAACCTCAAAAAAAAAAAAAATTGAGGAAGAGTAATGCACGAGATTACGCGAACAAGGAACGTGGAAAAAAAAAAAGCGAAACGATGTCCATGTTGTTTGGTGAATTGCCAAGAATTAGGTGAATTTTTGGGATCCATTGTCAAGAAAATTCATCTTCCAGATGCGGATAAGACCTTTCCAGCGCAGTCATGTGGTGGATTTGATTGGCGGACGTACTGTAGAAATAGGTTAATCAAATGTCTACCTATGTTAAGGGGCACCTAGACCTAATCAAGAAAGTAACCCTAATTGCGGGTATGCTTACACTGTTTTTGTCTTTCCGTTGAAACTGTAGACTGAAGTAGCTACGAATCCGAGCACAAGACAATCAAACTGCAAGATATGAAGGATCTTCTGCATTAAAAGAACTTACCATCGCTTTTGTTTTTTTTCTAATTTATATTATTAGATGTTGACGTGGATTAATCTTACGCATTTTCAGTACGTCTTTTCAAATGAACGGATACGTAATTTGAGTTACGACAGTTGACTATTAGTGATAACTCTAAGTCTCAAGGTTGGCATGGCTAGTATGGGTGTTAGGAGATTTTCAGCTCAAAAACTCGAGGTCACCTGTCCAATTCTCCCAATTGCATGCAAGCTCCTCAAGATCAGGACCACTTGCATAAATCGATCGCCTGAACTTAACCAATTCATGGGACTTGTAGGATATTCCATGAACCTTCAAATAGCCAGATTTGTATGCCCATATCAATGGGATATAAAAAGAAAGTATTCTCTAACTCTTTTTAAAAATTTGATTGAATTACAATCATATGGATTTTCGTTATCATAGTTATTCTGGGCTAATTCCCCAAAAAAAAACACTAAATTTAGTTCCAATAATGATTCTAGCCCCAACTTCTCTTCTCTCATTGGAAATCACCAGCTTCAACTCGAGTCTCAAATCTTGCCTAAACTTTTTTGTCTCGTAAAAAAAATATTAACTTTAATTCAAGTCCCAAATTTGACTCCCTTAATTTGGAATCATCGGTTGTCCAATTGTGCCAATTCTACGTCTTCAATAAATTCATGTAACTTGCTGACATGAATTCAAAGCACTATTCACATCTTCGTGGCACGAAATCCCAAGTTATTCATTCGCTTTACCTTGGTCATAACTTGAAGGATAATAGTTATGGATAGGGGGTAATACACACCTTCGAATTCCAATGAGACAGCAGATCCGTCGAACTCACGGCTAGAGCTTTTATTTTTTTTAACAAGTTGTGCCCCTCCTCGAATCTTCAAGATAGTAAACGAAGGTTTTTTTTTTCAAATATATATATATATATATATATATATATATATATAGGAAACTATGGCTAATGACGCTATGGTCGAACGCTAATGACGCTATGGCCGCAAGGGGTGTCATGGGCTGGGTCGGGTCTCGGCCCGGCCCGAGCCAGCCCAAAGGTAACAATACCAAGTTCGGGCCAGCCCGCGCCGGGCCAAATTATTTTTTATTTTCATTTTTTTCGCTTTTTTGAAATTAAAGTTAATTGATAAATCTACCAAATGAAAAAAAATATAAAAATAAAGAATTAAATTAAATTAAATTAAATTAAAGGAAAAACGGATGTTAAAAACCATCCGGAAGTCGGGCCGGCCCAGCCCGAGTACCAAGCTCGGGCAGACTTGGCCCGAAAATGCTCGAAAATCAATTGAATTTTCGAGCTGGTCCGGGCCTTTTTGACACCCCTAATGGCCACAACAGAGATGAATAGTGATTGAATAAAAAACAAAAGAAAATGCGCAAACTTGGCTCTATTTTGAAGCATTAGGGGAGGGCTTGTGTTTGTTTTGGAAAAAAAAAAAACTTTAGTCATGAATTTGGTGGGTCTTGTCCATGGCGTCTCTCTCTGAGTGGGTAATACACAACTTCATATTTCAGTGAGAGAGCAGAAACTTGCAGGTGAAATGAATGAGATGTTGAACTGCTTAATGATCGTCCATAAAGCTATGACAAGGTGAAGTGGATGAACAACTTCGAATTTCGTGCTCAGAAGACGATAAATAGCGCCTTAAATCTACGTCAGCAATACACGTGAATTTATTGATTACGTGAAATTACCTTGTTGGACAACTGATAGTTCCAAATTAATAATAAGGGCCATATTCGAGAGTCGAGTTAAAATTGATGATTTTTTCTAAGACAAAAAGAAGTTTGGGCGGATTTGAGACTCAAGTTAAAATTGGTGATTTTTTATGAGACAAAAAAATTTCGGACCAAAATCGGCATTGGACCTAAATTCTGTATTTTTTTTAAGAGAATTAGCCCTAGTTATTCTGTGATCTTCTGTACATTAACCAATCGAATATAATCTCCTATAGCACGCGCACATACTACATAGTATATGAATTTAAAAGGGGATTCGATGTTCTGTCGGGAATTTTAAAGTCTAGCGAAGACGAATTTGACTTAGAAGGATTCAAGGGCGTCTTCCTTTTTGCCAGTCATCCTTTTTGGTTAAGACTAAAAATGTTATTCATAAAATGAACATGAATGTCAATACTTGTGCACTTCTAAAATTCGGCATATTTAGCTTTAGAAAAAGCACATTGGAAGTCCAAAAATTTATCATGAAAGTGCATTCGAATTCTAAAAGTTTCAAAATTGTAATTAAGTCATAAAATTTGCTACGAAAGTGTATTCGAGTCCTAAAACTTTCAAGAAATGCAATCAAGTCCTAAAATTTGACATATTAGTTCAATAAAGTCCTTTCATTGGTTGACTTTTTGAAAATTTCAGGACTCAATTGCACTTTCATGACTAGTTTTAGGATTTTATCGCACTTTTTGAAAGTTTTAGGGCTCGAATGCTCTTTTGTGACAAGTTTTAGGACTTAATTAAAATTTTTGAAGGTTTTAGGACTCATTTGCACTTACATTATAAGTTTTAGGACTTCTAGTGCACTTACCCTTTTAGTTTTTAACTAAAGTCCTAAATATATTACATTACTACATTTTAGTCCTGAATATTTTAACTGAATCAATTTATTCCTAACCATTTTTTACGTTTTGTTAATTGAATCCATATGGCCAATATAAGCCGAAATTTACTGACGTAGACACTAGCCGTCTAAGTAGCATGGTTGGCACTGACGTGAATAATTTTTAAAATTTTATTAACTTTTTATTTTCTTTTTTTCCTTTTTTTCATTGCTTGACCAGATTTGGGTGAGACGCAAGCCGCCTCGCGCGGCTGCTTGGGCCTCGTCCTGACCATCGCTAGGCAGCCGTGGTGAGGCCACCTCACTAACAATAGGCAAAAGGCCTCGCCCACGATTGATAAGGGTTTCACAACCCCACCCAATAGCCAACAGCTTCGGTGATACTCGCTGACTATAGAGAAAAAAAATAAAAAAAGAAAAGAGAAGAGAAGAAAAGAAAATTACTAAAAAATTAAAATTACAGAAAAACAAAAGTTCCATGTCAGCGTTGTGCTTCATAGGATTGCAGAAATCCACATCAACAAAAATGTTTGAAATATTATGAATTTTTTTAAAGCTAATTTCTTAGAAATCGCCATATCTAAAAATGTGAAAAGGTTAAACAGAAATTGCTTAATCATCATTGTATATTATATACGAGTATATATGTCAGTGGTGCATGAAAAACAGAGTATGTGGTACGCATGGACGATGAATGAATTTTATGCTATTTATATGAAAATGGATTAAGATCCTACAAAGAAAGAAAATAAGTTTTACTATATTAGACTAAAATGCCCTTATACATTAGGAGAATTTACATCAAAGTACCAAACACACTCCTCTCCGCCAATAATGTACCGTCGTACCGGGGCAGCCAGAGTCGCCGCCTCGCCTCCCATTGTCGCCCGCCTCCGCCCAAGTTTAGTCTCTTCTGAAGGTAAGTAAAGTTACCCTTAATATTCTAATAGATTAGCGGTAAGTTAATCAAATGTCTTAGGTTGGACAATTTCTAAAGGTAAGTGAAATTAACCTTTTCCTCTTTTTTTCTTTTTTCCATTCTTTCCCTCTCTCTCATTCCTATTTTTGCGTCCCTTCCTTCTGCAATAGTAAAACCCCACACATTAAAGGTGATCGGTTTCAAAGCGAGGATTTTGAACCCACCTCTAAATCATGATTTTGATAAATCGCTATCGGAAATCGATTTAGCTAGGGCTGAAAATCACCTGGAATTGAACTGGTTGATTCTAAGTCAATTCCCAGTTCTACTCAGAACCAGATTTGTTTATTATGTTGCTAATTTATCGTAGATTGTCTTCACTTTGCAGCAAAGTGAGGGTCTCAGCTTAGTGGTCGAGAGAGTATATTCAATCTTCAAAAGATGGTTCTACCCGAGTGAACCAATATCAAATTGGCCAAGGCTGATTGCCGAGAAGATTTGTCAGTTCAAAGCTTAGATTGGGCACCAAAGCTTAGATTGGGCACCCTACCTCGGGTAGACCGATTCTTCAACCGAATCGATTTACCCCAGAACTAGTCTACGATTAGACCAACTAAGTTGATTTCGGCCTTTCTCGATTGCTCCAGACCCAATGGTTACCCCTTACCGCCACATCGCACTATGCACGACTTGCAATCAAACCACCCCTCCATTACATGCCTAGCTGAATCTCCACACCGCCTCGCCAAGACCATCGGCCCCTGCTTGAACCTCTCGAAGACCCAATTGATGTCCATGAGCCCCTACGGTGTCCCCCTCTCTCTCTCTCATTCGGGGGTTGATCTAGACTTGCAACATCGAATTCGGTGTTATCAAGCTCACGTCCAACCTCGGGGCAGCAATGCGATCCCACTGAATACACAGAGAAATAGAGGGACCGTTGACGACGGCCTCGGGCGACGCCCTTGATAGAGGAGAGGAGAGGGAGCACAAGGGTGGGCAAGCTTTGCCAGCCACACAAATGGCGCAGCAGCCGCAAGACGGCCTATGGAGCGAGGCGAGACAAATTCCCGTAACACGCAAAGGGGCATAGGTGCGATTTCTCTAAGAAACAAGGCTATTTAGTCCAATAGAGCCATTTCACCCCGCACCCCCCCCCCCCCCCCCCCACACACACACACGTAAACTCCCAAATTATTAATTTATTAGTGACTACGTAGGCTATAGATGGATAAACTGAAATTAATATCTCTTCGAATGAGTTAGCGTGGTTCGACCAAAAATAAAAAGTAAATAAATAAATAAAAACGAGTTAGAGGGAACACTAGAGCAAAAACGGTGAGGTTTTGGTGTTTGCTTTCCCGGGTCCTCAAATCACTTACAAACAACCTCCTGACATGATGGATTGCAAAACTAATACCAGAGGAACTAAAATCATAAGAGATGTGATACGAATTTTGTAAAATAATATCAGAAGTGTCAAAATTTATGTGCGGTGCTCATTTTAGTTTTAATTTCTTTTCAACTCATTCAAGTGCTATTTTTTTTTTAAATAATCACTTAAGTGTCAACTCGATATGTTTCGTTGGATCTTACATGACATTTTTTTTTAACTTTTTAATTTAATTTTAAAAAAATAGTTTATTTATAAGTTTATAAGTAATATTAAAAATTTAATAATAAATATGGCATAATTAGTTTGATCGAAATTTCTCCGATTTAGCACTTAAGTTATCGTTTTTTCTTCGATTTGATACTTAAGTGAAGCTGATGTGAAAAAAATTAGCTCTAAAGTGAGCATCATACATGAATTTCGACACTTTTGGTGTTCTTTTTTGCTCGGAATTTTGTTGGAAACTAAAGATGATGCACTTGTTAAAAAATCCACTTGCAATCGATCCTATTACATGCCAATTTTGTAAATAAATTTATCGTGATTAGCATTGCTCATTATGCAATACAAGAAATTCAATTGTAGAAATTACTCATAAGGCGATTCTCCTATCTGTTTTTCCCTCCACAAAGTTAATTCCTCACGTGCACCTTTGCGTTAGAATCCTATATTTATCCAAATGATACGCGGTATTTAGAGTATCGGAGCGATTTTCCATAGGTCGACCACGCTTTCCTTTTGGGAAGGAAGATGCCGAGGGGTTCGAATCTCTAGCTTTAGGGAGTGAGACGGGGACGCGTGAGGAGGGGATAAGTTTCGTAATCTGCACATGGTACATAGCGAACACGATGCGAATTGTACAGTAGAATAAGATGGGATAAAACCAGAGGAAAAGTAAAACCATCAAAGCGATGGCCGACCCAAAAATAATAATAAACTATCAGAGCGACCGATTAGTATTCACCGGGCAAATTGTCCCGTCCCGTCGAATGCTCGGCTTTGGTAAACCTCCACTACCGTCGCCAGCCAAAAGACCACATCGGGGGAAAGCACTTTGACCATCCAACGAATTCCTCGAAAGCATCTCGGGAGCTTTGTAGCAGGCGGATGACCAATGGAATGTTGCTAGATATATAATATCAAATGAAAAGTCTAGTCTCACCCTTTGACTTGCACAAAAAGAAGCAGCCTGTTCCCCCCACCTTTGAGCTATGCTCCTGATCGTTAAATCCAACAAAAAGCGCACGTGCTTATCATGCCACCGTACTATACCATAGTATGTACTGTAATTAGCTAGCAAAAGAACAATGTGCGTATTCTCCGCATTCCAAAGAGATACAAATCGGGAACTTATGCTCGCTTAAAATTATTTTTGCGGATTAAACGTACGACACGAATTCAAATCCCAACTTCACCGAATGCAAATAATCCTCGGACCGCCTACTTGGGCTTCGATTCGCCTTTCGTCTTGTCTAGGAGCTCGGTGTGGATTATTGTACTCTCGCGAGGTTTATTTACCGTATCATCTTGCCAGGCCTAATGCCCAAATTCAATAGATTTAACTTTTCTTCTAATTAAGTTAAACTTTGTTTCCTCAAATTGTAACTGTTGTGCACGAATTCTTGCTATGAGTCCCTATTTACTGTATCATCTTGCCACGCATAATATCAAAAAAAAAAAATTCCAACTATAGTTTATGTTCCAATTATATCCACACAAAAAAAATTGTCTCGTAAAAAATTCCAAACTTTTAATTTTATCCCAATTCTACATCCTAATACTAAAAAAACTCTCAACTTTAATATTTTTTTTTGGGTAAGGTTCTCAACTTTAATATTTGTCACAATTATACCCAAAAAAAAATTTATCTCATAAAAAATCTCAAACTTTTACTTTTGTCTCAATTTTACCGCTTAATAACAAAAAACCCTCAACTTTAGCATCTATCCCAATTATACCTAAAAAAAATTATATTATAAAAAACTTTTGAGTTTTACTTTTGTCTCGATTCTACAATCGTTAACCTTTCGTCAATAATCATTGTTAGTAATTCTGTGTGGCTTGAATTTTCTCGCCGTGCTTACCAATGAAATTTCGAAATTTGAAAATAGCAGGTTTAACGGACGACAAGATTTGGCATCATTCGTCCAAATAATTGGATCTTTAAGTCAGCCATTTTTTTTTTGGACTGTTAAGTGTCGAGGACAATCCGAAACGTGTCTTCTTGAGTGGCTATATATCTCCCGGCAACATGTAAGGGAAGCAAACAATAGAAGAGAAATTGTGGATTTTTTCATGTCAGCTTTGCTGAAATGTAATTCGACGTGAAAATATCATGTAGGATTAACTAATGATGATTATGGACGGAAGTCTAACAACAGTAAAATTATAACAAAATTAAAAATTAAAGATTTTTACTATTGGATATATACTAAAGTTGATGTTTCTGGATATTGGGTATATAGAATTGAAACAAAAATAAAAGTTGAGGGCTTTTTTTATATTCGGCCCTTAAAATTGAAACAAAAGTAAAAGTTTGAGATTTTTTATGAGATAAAAAAATTAGATATAATTAGGATACAAGCTAAAGTGGATGATTTTTTAGGTATGGGGCGTATCTTATGCCATGACTAAGTTATGCCCTCTTAATGAATAGAGAAGGCACACAACCTTTCCACACGATTTTCTCTTCACTAGGCAGAAATCAATTGATAATTTAGAAAATTAATGAAGTGATTCATTACTTCATTTACTTTTTTTCATGCCAATTACTTCATTTACTTCGAAGCTTCATTGATTCAACAAATAAGTTTCTCAATCCACATAGCTTACCTATACTAACAATTATGCGGAATTCCCTCATCCACAAGCTCAAATTTTGGGTTAAACAGATTAACATAGTATGAGTCAATTTTGCTCCAATTTATTTTGTGGGTTCAACCCCTTATAGTCAAGTTTTACGTGTCGTTTCCAACACACACTGCATACTGGAGAGGATAGACTGTGTAGGGGGTCTCAACCTAGATTGGGCAAACAGGGCAGGTGAGGCTCACTTGCCCTAGGCTAGGGCTGGCAAGGTCTCACTCTGGGCTGGCGACAGCCGACCACCCTCAGCCAAGGCCAGCGAGGTCTCGCTCGAGGCTGACGATAATTTTAAAAAATAATAATAAATGCCACTTAGGAGAGAGAAATTAAGTTAAAATGTCACGTCAATATCTTTTGTTAGATAAATTAGTATTAACAAAAGGACTCGATTACGCCAATTTGATAAGTTTTAAGACTAACTTGCACTTTTTGAAAGTCTTAAGATTCAAACGCAATATTGCGATAAGTTTTAGGATTTTCAGTACACTTATTCCATTTAATTTTTACATACATCTGATCTTCCTCCACCTTTAAGTTCAAGCTTTTAGGTCAAACATTCTAAGAGTTGCAAGAATGGCATTGAGAAGAATCGAAAAAGAGATTTTTGTTGCAATGAACGAACTGTACTCCGAAAAAAGCGTCATACACCAATTGAGTTTATCATTTCAGCATTGTCATAGATAGGACATCTATGTGTTGAATACGATATTACTTTTGATAACATTGTTGGATCACAATAGAATTTGAGATTTCACAGAAAATGGATTGTTCAGTTTTATTTTATTTTTATTTTAGGGGGGTCAACCCCATTGGATTACTTGTTCAACCATTCGGCACCTTGCTTTATCGATCAACAAGTGATCAAAGGTTATATTTTCTTTGAATTGTAAGTGCTCGTTTATGTCTGGTCAAACTATGGTGTTTTACACGGAAGCTTCTTGCCATCGAGATCATTCAACAAGGTGTCGAAGATTGGACTTTGGAATTCCCCCTTTAAAAAATAAATTTTCCTTTTTCTTTTTTCCTTGTGGAGTTCCGGGGTGCGGTCAACCACAGAAACAAATCTCGAAGGCGGGTGTTGACAATAACAAAGCTTTGATGAAAGCAGCCCGCCAAGTCTTCGGCCAACCCGACCCGGTAGCACTCCGATTTGTCGAGTCTCGACTCAGCCCCACGGGGCCAAACGGGGAACACGGCCCACGCGCCACGCTTGCGCGTGAGGCTGGCGGGAGTAGCCCTAGGGGGAAGTGAAAAAAAATAATAATAATAAGGAGATGGAAGAATACTAGTCGCCGGCCGAAATTTTCCAAAATTTCCTTCTGTGCAAAAAACGCAACCTCAGAGACAAAAACGACGGCTTCTTTGGACTCTCTCTCTCTCTTGAAGTAGTTAGGAAGGGGGGAGAGAACAGAAAGCAAGAAGCCAGAGCATTCGTAGAAACGAATCGAGAAGGAATCATATATCTTCTTCTTCCTCGAAAACTCGGGATATATTAATCGTGGGTTCCATAGGGGCAAAGGGATTTTCCTTTTCTTCTGCCATATTAGTTAAATAGTTTCGCTTCTCTCTCTCTCCCCCTCTCTTTATCTCTCTCCCAACTCTGTTTGTCTCGCTTTGCTGGTCCAATTCTCTGTTGTGCCCCAGATCTTGAACACCGATATCCAAACAGGCCCCCAGGAGCTCCAAGAGGGTTCCTTCGGATCTTTTGATTTCGGGAGCTTGGCAATCGAGGGGGTCTCTTTGTTTCGTAGGCTCGAGAGCCGCGCGATTCATCAGGTGATTGTTCTCGTCCTCTTCGCTCTTGTTTCGATCGATTTGTCAGCTAGTCAATTTCTTGGAGAGCAGGAACATCGCTGCTTTGCTTTTTTGTTCTCTTGATGTGGGTGTTCGTGCGTTTCCTGGGTGGGGTGTCAGGAGGGGAATGGCTGCTTGAATCTTGGCATTCTGTTTGGAGGGTCTGTGGGCGACTGTTATCTTCCTTTTTACTTTCTGGGCGATAGAAAAAGACGATGTTGTGGGGCGTGAATAATTCGCGAGCCATTGACCATGTTGGTGAGACGAAGCGTCTAAGTACGCATTGCAAACAGTCTTGTTTTGGCAGTTTAAAGCCGTTTGGAAATTGACGGTGAATTGGTTTGACTTTTTGTTCCAGGATTTGCTCTAGTCGATTTCCTTGGGTTTTACTTTCTCCTCTTTGAATCCTGCTTCGTTCTAGTGGTTGGGCTTATCAAGGAACTTGATGTTTTAAACAATTGCTGATGCTCTAGATTTCTACGATTTTCTGGGAGACATACATCCATTGTCTCCCGCATCGCAAGATATGTGGCATGACACTCTCTCTCTCTCTCTCTCTCTCTCTCTCTCTCTCTCTTTTTGGGAAATTGACGGTCTCATTAGTTAGATGAGGTTTCAAGGAGTTGAAAAGGCATCACTTGATGGATATATCACGTGGTTGCCTATTGTGAAGTCTTGCAATATCCGCTACAAAAGTTCCAAAAATGGTCTATTGACTTGGTAGAAATTTTCTACTGCTCTTTTTTATAATCCCTCTTTAGGTGTGATCTTAAATATGTTCGTGCTTGGCTTCAATCAGTGCCCAGCATTGGCCTTGTTAGATGACAATATAATATGCATGTTTACTTTCCCTTAGAGCTAACTAACAGGACTTGACTTGGCCATTAATTTAATGTGCTCATGTTGAAGTTCTCGTTTACTTGATCTTAGTGCTTCTTTTGATCTACAGTCTTCTTCGTTACGTTAGTAGTATCCGCAAGGTATGCTGCAATCTTTGCATTAGCTTAGCCTCATTATCGACTCATTACCATCTAATATTGCAGATAAATCCTTTGCATTGAGCCCCACTCGTATTAAGTGGACGTCCATCGGACAGGGGAGGTAGTATTAATTGAAATTTGAGTTGAAGGATATAGCAGATTTTATGGGAAAGCTTTGATGCATTAATCCAGTCTTCTTGATGAAGACAGCGAAAAGTTGGAGATTGGGTATGGGTGATGTCCAGATTTTGGCGGGCCATCGACCTCGTCCTCCATTGAAGAAGCCAGTGTGGATTATAGTGTTGGTTTGCTTGGTCAGTATGTTCCTAATTTGCGCGTACGTATATCCTCCCAGAGGCAGTGCTGCCTGCTATATGCTTTCTTCCAGAGGTTGCAAGGCTCTTTCAGATTGGCTTCCACCGGATCCTGCAAGGGAATATACTGATGAAGAGATGGCATCTCGTGTTGTGATTAAGGACATCCTAAACACACCTCCCCTTGAAACTAAGAACCCTAAAATCGCTTTTATGTTCTTGAGTCCTGGATCGCTACCTTTCGAGAAGTTGTGGGATAAGTTTTTCCAAGTAAGATTCCACATTTACTCTTTCTCTTCCTATACTTGCTGGCATCTCAAGCCTTTGTACCGTCTTGATAGAGTCTTTCTTTTGTGGCTCTGACAATCGCTGCTTGCACACTATTGAATGAATAAGAGATGATGTTTTCTGCTGCAATTATCACTATTTGTCTGTGCATTCTGAAGTCTTTGAAGTCCCATCTGTGTGAAAATTATTCGTGAGTTTCTTGACTATCTAATGCTTGTCCCAGATATTTTTATCTTGTTTGATCAAAGAGTAACTTCCTTTGTTCTCATTATTCTATTCTTCTGGAAGAGTCTGATAAAAAGGAAGATAATTTTTGTTGCCAGAAATTGCTTGGGATTACTGAAGGATGTTATTCTTAATGCACACAATTTTTGCAAAGCATAGTATACTTATGTATGAGTGGACATTGATGTAGTTGAAGAAAGAATAGTAGCTGCACAGATGCATACACAGTACTTAGTGCCTGTGTTGTCAGTGCTGAATTTCCATGTTTTGCGAAGAAAAACTAGGGAGAAGCTTGTCTCCCTATTTGTTTTGATCTTTTTTTGGCATATGTGATGGCCCTACAGGTGAATGAGGTAATATGGGTCTTTTGGGTCCTTGCGAAGATCCAGCCTTGATAACATCATCATAACTGAGCCTTGAATATTTATTTGGTATCTTTGTGTTCTGAATACTAGGAAAATGGGCGTTAAGGAAATTGTCCTAAACTACACTGTCAAGCGTATCTGCCCATCATCTGTCTGTTAAGGAAGGCTATGCAAATATGGTTACATATGATGTAATAAATTGGATGTGTGTTGTCATTCCCTCATAAGACTTATTCCTGGAACAACATATCAAGAATTCAGATGAGTTCATTTTGGCTTCTAGTTTGTTATCCTGAAATAATGGCAAATAACTGCTGCTTCTTATTTTGTCTTTCTCAAGTGCTGATGTCTTTGTCTTCTCTGTTAGGGTCACGAAGGAAGATTCACAGTCTATGTCCATTCATCAAAAGAAAAACCTGTACATGTGAGCCGTTACTTCATTAATCAAGACATCAGGAGCGACCAGGTTCAGTAACTAACTTAGCAATATTAGTCTGTCCTTGAAAGTTCATATCCGTATTCTGATAATCGTGCGTTGAATCTGACTGCGCAATTTTTCCAATTTAGAGGTTTGCGCTTTGGCACAAACCTATAAAATATGTTTTCATTTTTATGCCCTGTCTCTGCACTTTTGGCTGAAGTATTATATCCTGTTGATGAAGGAAATTGTTTTGGTAGGGGCGACTCATGTTTGTGGAGTGCAAGTTTTATCATGAAAGCCAAAAACTGCTAAGTTATATGCAAAAGAAAGATGAACTAATTAAAGAAAGAAAAGAAAAGAACAGCCTTCTCTCAGATTTTAGCTTTTCAAGGAATTTGACTGGGGGCAGACTTTTGCTCGAATAGGCCGTTCTTGCTTTTATAGTGCCTCCGGCTTGATGTGTCAAGAGAGCGAAGTGGATAGCTAATGAATCTTTATGTGGGAATAATGTTTAACAGATCTTCTCTTTGCAATGTCTGCATCTGTGGGCTGTGGCAGTTAGTGATAGATGCTGTTGCGCCAAACTTGTTATGCACTTTGCAGCATATTGCTTTTTCAAGTACAGTGCTGGTGAACTTTAATAAATTTTACTCAAAATGGATCCTTTAGTTGGTACCCTTCTTTTCAGCAAATTGGTCTTTTGATTTGCTAATTTGCAGATTTATCCTATTCTTCCTGCTCATTTTCAATTGGTTCTTTCATCGGATAAAATTAGGAATCTGCGAATTTGGAAACTCATGTGAAATGGTTGTGGTGAAGAATTTGGTGGCTATTTGCCTAGTGCATTTTGGAGTTATGTGCTCTCAAAACACGGCCGACCCCTACTAGTTTGGGATAAAGGTGTTGTTGATGTTGATGTTGATGCTCTCAAAACACACTAAATGCAAGTTTCATTGAACTTTTTTATATTTTCAAGAAAAATCCATGGAATTTTTACTTTACACTATTTTGTTAAGTAATTCTTTTTCTCTGTTTAGAAGCTTAAATACATATTTTCTTGGAATGGCTTTAATTGGGTGAAAAAATTACTGAGCCCTTTCTCCAGCCCCTTACTGAGTATCCTTCATAGCGTTCTTGATTGATCATTTCCGAG
This sequence comes from Rhodomyrtus tomentosa, assembly GCA_028455895.1. Classification (NCBI taxonomy): domain Eukaryota; kingdom Viridiplantae; phylum Streptophyta; class Magnoliopsida; order Myrtales; family Myrtaceae; genus Rhodomyrtus; species Rhodomyrtus tomentosa. The sequence continues at coordinate 45,088,510 of JAPCWY010000004.1, forward strand.
TTGACTGTAATAGGCTGGACCTGAATTGGATAAATTCAGAATCATGCAATCGGTTTAGTAACCTGAGTTTGTCCTATATGATCATGAACCATTTGATTCTAACATGACGGGAACAATTCTTTAAGGCTGTGAATTTACTGTAAAAATGAATTAGGTGCCTATTGATTTCAAGTTACAGCCTTCATATTCTTTTGTCTTCCTCGGACTTCTGTTTTCGTTTTTCAATTCCAATATGGTCATAGGTAGGAAGAGGTTAAGGTCAAAAGCAAAAAAAAAAAAAAAAAACATGTTAAGTGACAACACTCCTGACTATCCTTTTTAGTCATTTCCCCATATATATATATATATATATATATATATATATATATATTTATCTTTGTTTATTTATTTTTACATATTTATCTATTTTCCCTAAATTGGTCTTGCTTTTTTTTTTATAAATCTTTGGGGTTCATCGACCGTCAATCCCAACTAGTTTGGGATAAAGGTGTTGTTGATGTTGATGTACGTGACAGCACAATTTTTGCTGCTTGTAGTTGTGCCAATTTTATTTGTATGTGCTAGTTTTTGCTATTATGTGACGACATAATATTATTAATTGATGCTCTTTTTTGCTCTTTGAGCTCTTTTTTGTATTGAGTTTGGACCTTATTGCCATATGGTTGTTTACTTCTATTTTTAAAAAGATAATTTTACGAAATTGGTCTTATATTTACCCGTGCAGGTGGTGTGGGGAAAAATTTCCATGATTGATGCTGAGAAACGATTATTGGCAAACGCTCTTAAAGATCATGATAACCAACATTTTGTGTTACTCTCTGATAGGTAAGGAGGACAAAAAAAAATTAATATCTTCGTACTTATTATATTTGAAAATAATTAAAGTGGCTTGCTTCTAAGTTCTGATTTCTACTCTGTCTTGTTGCAGCTGTGTGCCATTGCATACGTTTGACTATGTTTACAATTATCTTATGCACACAAATATCAGCTATGTTGACTGGTAAGCACATAATGTTTTTTTGTATTGTACTACGCTTCTTACTCATTTTCTGTACCTCATGGCTGCACCTCTTTAGTTGCAACTTCATTTAATTGAGAAGGCTGGCATCCTTCCAGCTACTCTTTCGAACATTGCCAAGGCGACTCATTCTCAACTATTTCCTGTTTCCCATGTAGCTTCTATGATCCCGGTCCACATGGGAATGGCAGATACTCAGAGCACATGTTACCTGAAGTCGAGAAGAAAGATTTCCGGAAAGGTGCCCAGGTATGTCAAGAATGAGCGAGATGTTATGACATTGCTATAATGGGAGTCTGAGGCCATTCGATGGCTTTGATATGGCTGCCAGAGTGAATTTGTATGCTATTGCTGAATTTTCATTCTGATACAACTGATGAATTTCCATTTTGACCAGATTGGGAAAGAATTGCTTCCTTTGAGTAGACTTGAAGGGGATCTAAACTTTTTCATTGCTTTTCTTCTTTGAGCACCCAGATTTTTCAGATCAGAAGGCTAGTCTCTCTAGAAAGTGAACTTTTCCTACACTAGCTCATACAGGCACAGATAGGTCTTTGCTATTCTGGCGCACCGTGTATATTATATATAACTATCTGACATCTCAATTCTTTGAACCCACGGATTATAAAGCCTGCTATTTCAAATTAACAAGCCTGCTTCTTTTTATCATTTGTATTTCTTTTCAATGGTAGAAGTCTTGCAAAATCTAAATTTGTTTTGGGGATCTTTTAAGTCTGTTTGTTTTTTGTCTTGCTGCCATGTGTCTTTAGCGGTTTAAACTTCGCATGTTGGCTTCTGAACTCAGTTTTTCTGGCACATATTTCTTATTAATTGCTTTGTTCTCTGCAGTGGTTCACAATGAAGCGGCAGCATGCTTTAATTCTCATGGCTGACAATCTGTATTACTCGAAATTCAGGGACTATTGTAAGGTGAATATGCTTATTCGGTTGCTTTCGGTCCTCTTGCCTATCATCTTGTTATTATTAGGTTTGTAGATCAAAGTTTCTGCTTCTGTTGCAAACATCGCCTGCATATATCCCATTAAGATATTTTTCTTTCAAAGAGTGTTGTTCTGTTTTCTTTTGTCCATCATTTTTTCATTATGGACATTTCTTGGCCAAATTTCTCTGGACAATTGACTTATCAGTTCATTGCATCGTATTTATTTTGTCCAGTCACTTTTAAATATCTGTCATTGGATCTATGATTCTTGAACATTCTATGAGACAGCAAGATGTTAATTTAGTTATTCTTTACACCGACAGCCAGGTTTGGATGGTAAAAATTGCATTGCTGATGAACATTACATTCCGACCTTTTTCAGTGTAAGGATCCTCCTGTGTTGGAACTTCGGTTTGTGATGTCATGTCACCAATTTCCTGCATGACTAGTTTCTTCCTGCATGTGTTCTCAGATGGTTGATCCTGATGGAATTGCAACATGGTCGGTGACGCATGTTGATTGGTCTGAGAGAAAATGGCACCCCAAATCTTACAGGGCTCAAGACGTCACATATGAACTTCTGAAAAACATTACGGTATGCACAATAGTTTTCCATCACTTGTACTTTTCACAAAGACGAGATGGGATATGGGGTTCCTTACTCAACTTTAACTACCATCAGACTCCACTAAAAGAAAAATACTACCACTTTGTGAAGTAGGAAGCTGCAAAATTGTGAATTTTTCTGTTTTTGTTTGAAAAATAATGATAATAATGTATGTAATTTACCGTCCCCATTTTCCTGTTATTAGTTTGACGGTGCTTATTATGTCATTTGTGCAGTCAATTGATGTGAGTGTACATGTAACGAGTGACGATAAGGTACGCAATTTTTGCATCCTCTCAATTAATGATCTTGAATAATACATAAGAAGCCTGAACGAAAATTTTGTTGTTTGGGTTTCTGCAGCATGAAGAGCAGGTAAAACCTTGTTTGTGGAATGGGGTGAAGAGGCCATGTTACTTGTTTGCGAGGAAGTTCTATCCGGAAACTTTGGACAATCTGTTGCATCTCTTCTCCAATTATACGACATTCTGAGCTGGGCATTTTTTTTGACTCGATATTCTTTGGTCGAACCGATATAGTTGCTTTCGACCCCATTCACCCTCTCTTGTTCTCAGTTGTAAATTGCCGCATTATAAAGGCTCCTATGTTGCCCAACCCCAATATCTTGAGCAAAATGGTGGCTTCGAGTGCTTTTTAGGGTGAGTTCATTCCCGAGGGAGGCTAACTATTTGTTAGAGATCCCTTTGGCATTTGCGGGGCAAGATGAGGCTTCTTCTCAATATCACTCCATCCTTTGGGCTTAGAAAAAGGACAGAAACGTAGAAAAAGTCGGGATGGTGCAGTTAGTTCTTTTTGTAAAAGTTGCGACTATTGTGTTACATATGACTCGATCATAGCGCTTCTTTTGTATCTTTGGAGATAAGATGATGAATTTGTGACAGATGATTTTACATAGTTGAATTCCTTGACTGCCTAGAGAAAAAAGAAGAAGATTTGGTTAAGAATTTTGCCCCCCCTCGTTCTGATCATTGTTCTTATGTGTATTATTTGTTTCTTTTATCCCCTTTGCTGGACATAATTCTCGTATTTCAATGACATTAAATGCATCTTTGAAATTGAGCACAAGGAAGAGACCATCTCTAACTTTGGGACTATCCTTGTTGTGAACCATTAAAGTCGTGCAATAGAACAGTCAGATGCCTAGGCATGCCCTCTCGCTGTGCTTGGGGTTTACATTGAACAAAAGAGGAAAGAACCAGCCGGGCTTCTTTGGTGAGGGAAAGGGAGAGGGAGGGGGGGTTATCAGTTTGGAGATTTCGCAGATTCAACTGAAGGTAAAATACGCCTGCACGTTCAGTGTTTCCACTACGCCCGGCCCGGCCCGACCCGACCCGATCCGAAAACACTTAAGAAGTAACCCAAAGTGATCGGGCCGGGTTGGGTCGGAACTGGCCGGGTTTCGTGTTTTACACCAGGAGGGAAGTTCTAGTGTCGCCAACGCATTCAACCAAGGGTAAAAGATCTCTCTGTGTTTCTCAGTTGTTGATTAATAATGCCTTTAATGGTTTCTAGTTCTATTCATATTTATGGCCAATCCTCCCTACTTAAATTTCACTTGCAAAAATTTAAAGCATTAGGGTTCTTGATCAGTATAAGTTTGACCACTTTGCTCACCACTCAACTTAAACTTTAATACAAGCAGTTGAATCTCTCTCGTCTCTACCTTCTCCCTTCAACCCCATGGCAACACTATTAGCATCGCACCGTCCATTTCTCTCTCTTATAATAGCCATGATTTCGATTGTTCTTGCTTTCCTCTGCTTGACCACCGGCTGCGCGGCTGAAGCTACGGCCACAAGAAGCCACCGGCGATATGCCATGAAAATTATTCACCGGAATTCTGTTCTCTCTCCATATTACGCAACTGATGCGAACATGTACAAACCAGCTACTCGTGCAGTCACAACTTCTATGGCGCCTCTGGCCTACTTGGAAGCGAGTGCCACCGGCGCCCTTTTTGCGCCGGATGACGTCCGTGGTAGCATTGTTTCAGCAGAGGGCGCGACGCAGTTTATGGTGATTATCTCGATAGGGCAACCCCCGTGCAGCAACTAACGAGTGTGGACACCGGAAGCGGCTTGTTATGGATCCAATGCCTGCCTTGCGCAAAATGCTTCGACCAATGTAGCCCGCTTGTCGATCCTTCCAAGTCCTCAACGTACGCTAACTTACCGTGCACTTCTCCGTACTGCACCTGCTTGCCTCCAGGCAAAAAATGCGACCCGGCTAACTATTGTAAATTCTCTAACCACTACATCGACGGAATCACCGTGAGAGGGCTCTTCGGCACAGAGACGCTCACGCTCGAGACGTCCGACGAGGGGGAAACGAAGATCTCGAACATGGTCATCGGGTGTGGCCACGACAACAATGGTTACAATGACCAGCCTAGCGGGATCATTGGGCTTGGCCCAGAGAATGTGTCTCTGGCTACCAAAATGGGGTCTATGTTCTCTTACTGCATTGGCAGCTTAAAAGACCCTCACTATGCTCATAACCAACTGGTTTTAGGTGATGATGCTGTGATGGAAGGGGACTCGACCCCACTGGAGATCTTCAATTTCCTCTACTTCCTAACTTTGGAAGGAATCAGCGGCGGAGTGAAAATGATTGACATTGACCCTGCAGTGTTCCGGAGGACGCCATCCGACACGGGTGGGGTCGTCATCGACTCTGGAACCACGATCATCCTCCTAACACAGCAAGCGTTCGATCCTCTCAGCAAGGAGGTCGAGAGGCTGCTGAATGGGTCTTTCGGGCGGGTCGAGAACCCGTACAGCCAGTCCAACTTGTGCTACAAGGGAAACATGAGCCGTGACCTCACCGGGTTCCCCGTGGTCGCGCTCCACTTCGCTGGCGGAGCCGACCTAGGACTAGATACGGAGAGCTTTTTTCATGAGAACGGACAATGTGAATTCTGCATGGCCGTTAGCCCTTCCAGTTCTGACATCAAGGAGTTGAGCGTGATTGGAGTGATGGGTCAACAGAGTTACAACATTGGCTACGACATCGGGGGGAAGAAAATTTTCTTCCAGAGAATTGGCTGCGAACTTCTAGAGTAGCACCTCACCTGCAAATAACATCAATCGATGTAATAAAATCAAATTATGTGGATCAGATCTGTTCATTCTGTTCATTATATGCACAAGTGAAGGCCCGAGACAAACCAGCATCAGAGATCTATTCAGAGGTCAAAGAGACTATCTTTCCCTTTGCTGTAAATGTATAGGAAGGTGATTAGTTAGTTTAATGATGTAGCTTCAACCTTCAATACACACCAGACCAATTTTACTTCCCTGGCCCATCGATCTTGTTGCATGCCACCCACATTGAAATTAATGGTGCATTTTGATTGGGGAAAAATTCCATGAGAAAAAGTGCAGCTGGTTTGGTCCAGCGAATTCTTGAAATAAACAACTCGCACACACTCTCTTTCCAAAAAAGATCAACGCACAAGGATTAAACTTAGATTTATCGGATTTGTTGCTAAAATGTTGGTATTAAATCCGAAACTCCTGGCCGATTGCCAACGACCCAAGTAAACAAAAGAATCGGTTACATTTTTCATACCATCTCCCCTTATAGGAAAAATAAAATTGAAAAAATTGAATCAGTGTTTTTTTTTTTTTGTATCACTTCACATTTTTTCTATTTATTATTTATTTCTTTGAGTTATTTTTGTTTCTCTTTATTAGGATAAATGATCTACTTAACTCGGTGGTTAAAATATTGCTTTCACACGGCAGGAGTCACGTCCTCATACTCCTCCTGTGGGGTGACATGGGGCGAAAAATGAAAAGAGAGGGATGGGGTTTATCTCGCTTTTGATATAGCGGGCCTTGGCAAGAGGCCCGCATGACGGGGTTATTAGCTCCATGCTATTACCAAAAGAGAGGGCCAAAGAAAAAACTTTGACTTTGAGTAATCGAAAGCAGTGTGTGTCGTCGTCTTCAAATGTCTACCGTAATTGTTCTATTAGTAAATCGCTAACTTTTCAATAACGACGTTTAAGCTTTTTGTAATCAAACGTGCGCCTGCATATCTTCCAGCATTTTTAAAAGAATATAGTGCGCTGGTATCTTGCATTTTCATGAGCCAGATTTATCTAAAAAGCCTTATTCTGCTCAGTCTGATCTCGGATCCTTCTGAAAAAAGGGAAGGAGAAGGATCTTCTTTGGTGGATTCGTCTTGTTCCTGTTTCTCTATCCTTTTGACCTATTCGATGTATAATAAGCCTATTTTCCCACACTTCTTTGACATAATCGAGATCAAGTTTCGGAGAGATATTCTCGATCGGAAAGGAGTTTTGATTTGGAACCAGCGGCGGGACCTCTCGCGAGGGAAGTGGATTTGGAACCTCAATGTAGCGTTCAAAAAAGTCGCAATGGCGTTCAATAGTTTCATCAAACATCAAACATGAGCTTCCACCAATCATGTATACCATCCACATTGAAATTAAGGGTGCATTTGATTGGGGAAAAATTATTTGAAAAAGTGAAATATAGAAAAATGGTTTGTTTTCCTTCATTTGTTTAAGTTACCAAAGACGTATCTAATGTTTGTTTCTCATTTGTAAAATAATTTCAATCTCGTGGTTTTGGCAAAAAAATAAAAATTCAAGTTTTAATTTTTTTTCTAATTTTTATATATTTATTTTTTAAAAATTTAAATTCTCTTTTTTTTTTGTCTTTTTCTTCTTCCAACACCGGTCGCTGCTAACCGGTCACACGAGACAACCATCGAGCTCAAGCTTGCCAAGCAGTCGACGAGGTCAAGCCTCGTCGGTGACCAGCCACACGAGACGGCCGACAAAGCTCAATCTCGCTGGGATTAGGCGGTCGGCGAGGTCGAGCCTTGCTAGAATCTAACGAGGCTCGACCTCATGTGGCCAGCCATTAGCCATCGATGAGGCCCAGGACCAATGGCTGAAGAAAAAAAAAAGTTAAACTAAAAAAATACATAAAAATTTAATAGGATTAATTTCGAAAAGTGTTTTCACTTCTTCAGATAGGAGAATTCACTTTCCTAATTTTATGCATAAATTTTTCATTGACCGGAAATTACTTTTCATTGATTATATTGTTTTTTAGTGAACCAAACGGGTAAATGTCCAGAAAACCAATGCCCAAAAAATATTTTCACTCAAACAAACGCACCTAAGAGTTTTTGAGAGAACTAAGTTTCTCTTTTTCATCGATTCTTTAGAGATCATGCTAAGATAGATCAAAGCCTCAGACTTTAGAGTTGGCAAGGGATTGACAACGTATGTCTTGAAGCCAATTAATGACCTTCACGTTGAGGCAATTTGGCATGGTGGATATACCACTGCGTGATCTCAATTAATTTCGATGGTTGACTTGATCCTCATAACGCATATATGGCACACTTTTGTCTTAGTTATTATTAACTTCTGGATTACGGTCAAGATTTTTGAATTACCGTGCAGTAAATGCACCTTAAACATGGAAAGAGACGATAAACCTCTCAATCTGAAGTCCATCCTTGAAGTGGGATTGCAAAGGCTCACGTCAAAGAGCATTAATGCGAGACTAATTAAATGATTTTTAGCCTTTTCTGATCAGTCTTTTAGATTGTGGTCCTTAGTTAATGATGCTTATATAGTTAGTCAAACCACCTCTTAATAAATAGAGGGGGTGTTCCTTCAAAGCCATTTCAACCTCTGTCAATGGCCAACACTAAAATGACAATCTCTTGCTGCCTCGGCCTCTTCCTCCTGTTATGCGCCGTCGAGATCGTCCCATCGTCCTTGGCCAATGCCGCTCCCGATACTGCCCCAAACAACCCTTCCCGACTAGCCATTAGACTCATCCACCATGATTCTGTTATATCTCCCTATTACGACCCGAACATCACTGTCTATGAGGTAGCTGAACGTGCCGTCGAAGGCTCGGCGGCGCGTGTTAGCTCTTTGCACAGAAGAATTACTAGTCCAGGCAATGGGATCCCTGTCGGTCTCATTGCTGACAACCGGAAAGTCGGGTTCCTTGCCAAGGTATCCTTCGGTAAGCCCCCGGTGCCGCAGCTCGTGCACGTCGACACCGGAAGCCTCCTCTTCTGGATACAGTGCATACCTTGCACACAGTGCTTCAGACAATCCTCTCCCGTTTTCGATCCGACCAGATCATCGACGTACTACAACTTGCCTTGCGACTCACTTGATTGTCAACATTCCCTCGGCAAGTGCAATCGTTACAAGGAATGCACTTACAATTATTCGTATGCCAGAGGAAGCACCATCGGTAACCTCGCCTCCGATATAGTGACCTTCGACGCAAGATTGGTGGTTCCGGTTAGAGTGTTCGGGTGCGGCCACATAAACGTCAACAGCACTAGGGATTGGCAAGAAAGCGGCATACTGGGCTTAGGATTCGCTATTTACCCGTCTCTCGTGGTACAATTAGGTTCGAAATTTTCCTACTGCATAGGCGACATAACCGACCCCCAGTATCCACATAATCAGCTGATCCTCGGCGTGGGGTCGGCAATGGAAGGCGATCCGATGACCCTGGAGACATTCCAGGGTCACTACTATGTGGACCTCCAGGGCATAAGCGTCGGGGAGAAAATGCTAGACATCGACCCACAAGCGTTCAAGCGAAGTCCGTCTGGTGAAGGCGGGGTATTGGTCGACATGGGATCGGTGCTGACTTGGCTGAAGACGGATGGCTACGTTCCACTCCAGAACGAAGTCCAGAGCTTGCTCGACAAGCGAGGCCTAAGGAGGGTCAAATATGGGCACGACCCGTCGATGCTGTGTTACGCGGGGACAGTGGAGAGAGAGGTGAGCGATTTTCCGGTCGTGGCGCTTCATTTCGATGGTGGGGTCAAGCTGAACATGGTCCCGAAGAGCTTCTTCTTCCAGAGAAGGCCGGGATTCTTTTGCATGGCGGTGGCCGAGAGCCAACCGAGTCTCAAAGGCCTGTCTCTAATCGGAACGTTGGCCCAACAACATCATAATCTCGGGTACGACATTGCTCTGGGAAAGATCTACTTGAAAAGAATTGAATGTGAAGAGCTTGCTGAATGACTCGGGTGGCAGTCAGCGTTGACAAAAACAATGAGACAATAATTTATGCTCCTGTTAAACTTGATCGAGCATTAGTCCCTCAAGGCTATGCAGTGAGCTCTCTTCTGTCAATCTGATGAATCAAACATTACTTAAAGAACATTCATCAAACTCATGCTAATTCCCGTGTAGGTGACTACTAAAAAAGCACAACAGGCGACACCAAAACCATCCCTGAAACATTCAGCGACGGTCGGGACTGTTGCTAAAGCCGCCCCTAGCGAGATGGATTCGGGACGGCGGCCCTGTCCTTCTAACTAGGGAACTGTTGGAATTTGTGATCCATTTTTTAGAATTCCTTAGATTTTCTTTAAACTCAATCTAGAAACTACTAAGTGAACGTGAAAGAGAAAACCAAGTTGAAGGTTCCCAACATGTGTAGACAAGTACTAAAAGGAAAAAAAAATACGGATTTGGATCCCCTACCTTAAAGATAGGGGTGACTTAATTAATCTGGGCCGTCTAATTCAAAATAGACGGCCCAATCAGTCCACATCATTTCTCACTTAAAAAAATATGAACTGATCTGGGCCGTCTATTTTGAATTGGACGGCCTAGATTTTAAGTCAAAGGCAAGGGATCTATTTCCAAAGAATATAGCAGCTTGGCCGTGAAGGAAAATATTGAATAAAATATTAATAAAATAGCAGTGGCGGTGATGGAAGTGTGAAGAGAGTGCTACAACTAGTATTAAAATAATCAAATTGTAGACAAATCTACCATTATGTCGGTTGTAATTTGTTCTATAAATAGAGCTCGTAACCAATTCTTGTAAAGGTGTGGGGAGCGTAAAATTAAAGAGTACATCATGCAGCTCTTCCACCATGTCTCCTCCCCTGTTATCATATCCTTCATCCATTATGTCTGTAAAAATAATTTGTTCAACTGATGAAACTACTTTTGTTTATCCCATGATCTATATCCCTAAACTATCCAAATTGTCTCTTGTACATCCTCTACCGAATACATCACTAATCACAAACTATCATCGGCAATCAATACCAAGCTTCCGTGGTCAATCTAATTTTCAACAGGAACATTAAATCGAGAATTAATCAAACACAAATGCCAAAAGAGAATGACCCAATCTATCGTACCAAATCTGTATTCACCTGCAGTAGATCAATGACTTGTTTAATGGAGATTTAACGTTGAATATATTTGATTATTACAGGCCAAAAAGGAAATTAGAGAAGAAAGGAAACCAAAACAAAGAAAATCCAGCTGCATTTATCTACATGAGCTGAATATCCACGATCAATGTGGCCGTGTTTAAACTTTGGCCTAAACAAAACATTGGAGGTTAGGGATTGAAAGAGTAAAGAGTGTTTTGATTGCTTGAAGTATTATACCAAAAGACGTCAAGTTTGGAAAGTTCAACAGTATTACTTCCCGCTTAGGAGAGCCCTAGAGTTAATATACAAGCTATTGGGCTCCAGCCCATATGAACTCAAATAACCATGCTTTCATATATTGGGCTTATATGCGAACATATTATCTGGACTATATTAATAATATATCCAATAATCTCCTCATATGTTCACCATACAGCACAATCCAATACGGTGGTCAGTGTAATATTCAAACAAATACGAATCATCCACATTTGGTCCAAGACAATCAACTCAGATTAGTCAAAGACTTTTACAGTAAAATATTAAACTTAATCATCATTTGTAATCCAAATATGTGAATCATCCTAATCATGAATTTGTTCACAACCAACATATGCATAACAATCAAGTAAAAGTAGGCCAGTCAAAATAGTCCAAAGCCGTACAAATATAAGAAACAAGCATAATAATGTTCACAAAATAGATATATCAAAATGTAAGTCTCAAGCAAATGGACTCCATCAAAATAGCCAATAGCAGGTGAACTGTTAAATCCCCACACGCTTTAAATAATATATATTCATTCATTAAGTAGGTTATCCAGATCAAGATTCTTCTTATTAAGCTCTTCTCCATCTTTGTCATTCCCTATAGAATGTCAAATATGAATTTCATATTATCATGAATTCAATCATTTGAATAATCTATTAAAAATGTCTAGTTCTACCAAAAGAACTTAGCGACATAACATCCAGCAGAGAAGAACATATATTAATGTCATAAAGTAACATAATATCATATTCATAAGCATCAAGTCAGTTTTATAAATTATAAACAAAGCCTAAACAATTTGATTTACAAAAAAACATCAAGTTAAGTTTATTTATAAGATAATAATTGTTGTCTAATTTCAAAGAACATGACCAATAGTCAAATTAATTACAATAACATAGTCATGTAATATCAAGTTTCAATTAAGAACAAGACCAACAGACTTTTAACGCAAACAACTATTTCTATGTTTCAATTTGGAATGTCACAATTACTAATTCCTTAAAGTCAAATAATCTAGCATCAAGTTTGGAATGAGATCATTTAACCAAAAGTATAGTCCAACTTAGTTGGATTGTATCATCAAGTTTGGAATGACACAAGCTTCCCAAATAGAACCTTTGAATTAAGTTAAAGTCATCTTCATCAAGTTTGGAATGAGATAACTCACCCTTTTCAAATTCATCAGCAACCATGAACATCGATGAAACACATATACCATACTTATCATTTTGGCCAACATAAAAAGATTCAATAATTCAAAACACACAATTAGAAAGTAAGTAAATGGTAATTAAGACTTGTCTACACAGTTTTTAATCTCATTTCTCCCCGTTTTGAATAATCGATCTGTAGACAAACCTTTCGTGAGAGCATCGACTATGTGATCCTTTGATCTCACATAGATCAAGGTAATAACTCCTTGTTCTCTCAGATAATTCAACAACGCATGTCTCGGTCTCACATGTCTCGGTCTCACATGTCTTCTCTTCGAATTAAAGAGAGCATTCTTGACAACTTGGATAACTACTTGATTATCACAAAACAGGCTTAAAGAATTAATCTTTAGCCGAGTCAAAGGAATATCTATAATCAGATTCTTTACCCACTCTGCCTCTTCGTCGGTTGAGGCTAAAGCAAAAAGTTCTGATTCCATAGATGACAATGCAATACAAATCTATCTTTTGAATTTCTAAGTAATAGCTGCTTCACCTAAAGTGAATACATATTCACTTGTGGACTTACTATTTTTAAGCTCTGAGCACCATGAGACATCAGCATATCCATCCACAATTGGAGAAAAACTAGAATAATATAGAACATAATCTTTAGTACCTTTAAGGTATCTCATCAGTTTATTAAGAGCATCCCAATGCTCTTTACTAGGATTATTAATGAAACGACTTAGCATGCTAACTGTAAAATCTATGTCAGGTCTAGTGCAACTCATAGCATACAAGAGACTACCAATCAATTTCGAGTACTTTAACCGATCCACGCTGGTCCCTTCATTAGGTCTCAGCCTTTTATTTTAATCACATAGTGTCTCATTTAGTTTACGCTCATTATATTCCTAGGTAGAAAGTAGTTGCTCAATATAATGAGTATGGCTAAGAGAGATGACTTGACTTTCAAAGCTTACTTTCATACTAAGAATGGTATTAGCAATATCAAGATTTTTCATGTCAAGTTCTGTAGCTAAAGTAGCTTTCATGTCATTCACTATAGGATAATCAAAGCCAAAAATTAACATGTCATCAACATACAAGCAAATAATGGCCATCTTATTTGACATACAACGATGGTAAAGGCATTTATCTGAATAATTAGACTGAAAGCCATAACTCTTTACCACTTTGTCAAATTTAAGATGTCACATCTTAGGTGTTTGTTTAAGACAATACAATGATTTCTTCAATTTACAAACATTGTCCTCAAGACCTTTCATGACATACCTTTTCGGTTATTCCACGTAGATTTCCTCATTTAACTCTTCATTTAGGAAAGCTATCTTTACATCCATTTGATGCACTACAAATGTTCAATAGATGCCCAAGCAAAAAGAATTCTTTTAGTTGATAGAAGACACACAGGTGAATAGACATCAAAATAGTCTATTCCACTCTGTTGTTTATAGCCTTTAGCTACTAAACGTGCTTTGTATTTGGCTATTGATCCATCAATATTCAGTTTTTTCTTCAATACCTACATACAGCCTTTAGTCTTAGACCCTTTTGGCAAATTGACTAGTTACCAAGTGTGGTTCTGCAGCAGAGAGCTCATTTTATCATCTATGACTTCTACTCATAGTAGGGATTCCTTAGATCTCATTACTTATTGATATGAGAATGAATCATCCTCTCGATGGTAAGTAACAAAGTTTTCACCAAAACTTTTGGGAACTCTCTTTTGTTAATACTCTAATCGAAACTGATTCAACAACCAGCTGTGTGAAATTAATGTCAGAAGTACTTGCTTCAAATTCTATAAAAGATTCTGAAATTATATCATAGATCCAGAAACATTCAAGCCATGATCTTTGAGAAACTAATTCTCGAAGAATTCTGCATCTCTAGATTCTATCACTGTGTTAGTATATAGATCCAAAAACCTATTTGCAACACTATTTTCTGCACTACCTAGATATACACAAGTAATTGTTCTAGGTCCCACCTTAGGTCTCTTAGGATCTTGTATTCTAACATAGGCAACATAGCCCCAAGTCTTAAGAGTATCATATCTACGAGGACGCCTATGTAATATCTCACAAGGTGTCATAGACAACTTAGAGTGCAGCAACATGTTTAAGATGTGATTATATAATTGCTTCTTCCCAGTAGGAAGAAGGCATGTCAGCTGTAAGTAACATGAAATTTAACATTTCAGTTAGCGTTCTATTTTTACGCTAGGCAACACCATTTGATTAGAGTGAGTATGAAGCAGTGGCTTCAAGTATTATCCATCTGAGGCACAAAATTCCTTGAACCCTGTCATTGTATATTCACATCCTCTATCACTCATAAATCTCTTAATTTTCAAGTTGAGTTGATTTTCTACTCTAGACTTGAAAATCTTAAACTTTTCAAAAGCCTCATCTTTCAATTTCAATAAATAGACATGACAACATCTAGAAAAATTGTCTATGAATGTTATTAGATACTTCCAACTACCTCTAGTAAAGTAATTATTAAAGTCGCAAAGGTCATAATGTATTAGTTCAAGAAGTTGTGTGCTTTTAGAAATCGACTTAAAAGGTTTTCTAGTGATCTTAGCCTGTGCACACACTTCACATTTGTCAAATCGAATAGAAGTATCCAATGAAATGTTGTGAGTGCATTTTCCTATAGTTCACATGTCCAACTCTAATGTGTAACAACTTTGGATCGATCAAAGTAGAACTCACATGGTTTATGCTATCAGTATCTAAACTCAACCTATACATATCATTAACCATGAATACACAACCGAAATAACATGAGTTAACAGATAAAGTTACTCTATCATTCATAGTTGGAAAAGATATACCAATTTTATCAAGTAAACTCACAGATATCAAATTCTTTTTAAGTAAAGTACTACTCTAACATGTTTCAGAGTTAATAATTTACCTGAAAAAAGCACCAAATTTGCAGTTCCAGCATGAGTCACATCTGTCTCACTACCATTGCAATTTTCTACAGTGTCTTTCACTTCTGTGACGTTAGTGAGCAAGTTCTTGTCATTTGTAGCATGATAAGTAGCGCCACTATCCAACCACCACTCAGAAGAGACGCTGGCATTTCCATTCTTCATCATTCCAATGAAGTCTTTAGGCTCAAATTCACTAATTAGCATATTAGCTTCATTTTTTGGTGTATCATTATTTGGCTTCTTTGGTAACTTATCCTCTACTGTCTAGTGACCTCACTTTCCACAGTTATGGCATTTGTTCTTCTTCTTCCTTTTGGAGATAAGTCTTTTTGGCCTCTAACTGTGAAGAGTATTCACCTTTTGGTGACTTGGACTTTTTTCGAGGTATATTGGAGTGTGAAACAAAGTTAGCAACTGACTTTTGTTAGCCTACTTATTCCAAACTATTCCTAATAATATTTTGATCCTCAATGTGAATATACCTCTTTAATTCATCCAGTCTTATCTGTTCTTTTTGTCTGTGCATTTCAGTCTTAAAAGAACTCCATTTAGCAGGTAGCTTACTCAACACAAAACCAACAAAGAGATTATCGGACATATCAGAGTTATCCCCTTTCAGCTTGTTCCTCATGTTCTCAAGTTCAATTAACTGAGAGGTGATACTTGAATTCATATTGAATTTAAAGTCAAAGAACTTCTCCGCTATGAGAGTTTTAGAGAGTTCCTCTTGTTTTTGGAACTGAGCGTTCAAGTGATCCCGTATCTCTTTCGCCGTCTTATACTCACTATAAGTTATAGCTAGACGAGAATTTAGAGAGGTCAAAAAATAATCTTTACAAAAATCTTCATTCTTTTTCAATGGATATTCATCTACATCTTCAGTGGTAGATGCAAAATCAATCAATACAGTATAGAATATTTCACGTTCTTTCATGACAAATTGAACATGTAATTTCCAATCATGAAATTTAGTAACATCAAATGATTGCAGCTTTATAATAATATAGGAACTATATTTTTCCATTTTAATCAGAGCTAAAACTTGGAAAGAGTACACGTTGGAGTCCTCGGAGCTCACAAAGTCGAATAAAGTCTCAAACCTTGGTCAAACTTCTCTGTAGATGTGAAATTTTCCAAAACAGATTCCAAAAATGAATCCATAGTGCCTAAAAACCTTAAGATGAACTGCCCTTGCCTTTGGAAACTTGCCGAAAAATAGCCAAAAAATCGTCAGAAATTCGCTGGAAATTAGTGCGCGATTTGAAACTTTCGGTTGCCGTATCTCAACCATCCAAGCTCCATTCGAAAACGTTATATCGATGAGTAAAACAAAAGTCAAGTGGTTTCACTCTTTGAAATTGACTATAATTTCTGAATTTTTGAATCAAATATTTCGGTCATCGAATCTTCAAACTCAAATCCCGACCAATCCTACCGTCGAAATCGAAAGTAAATTATACATGTGAGTTCGTCTCGACGAAATCTTCAAGTAGACACCTTATTCGCTCAAATCTGACACACGAAACTTGTATTTTAACAATGTTGGAGGTTAGGGTTTGAGAGAGTCTAGAGTATTTTGGTTGCTTGAAGTACTACACCAAGAGACGTCAAGTTTGGAACGTTCAACGATTGTTACCTCCAACGTTGGAGAACCCTAGAGTTAATATTCAAGCTATTGGGTTCCAGCTTATATGAACTCAAATAATCATGTTTTCACCTATTGGGCTTGTGTGCGAATATAATATCTGGACTATATTAATAATATATGCAACACAAAATCCATTCAGTAATTGTAACACGAAGAAGTACATTTACACGAGAAAATTAGATTACGGCAATAGCTACTACGATGTCATTTCGTCGTTTCCGGCGAATGTCCCTTCGTCCAAGACTACCACCGTTAAAGCTCTGGGCATAGCTATCAAGCATATCCACCACGATTCCATTCGATCTTTTCATATTACAATCCAAACGCCATCATCTCCAAGCGAGCTGAACGTGCCATTAATGGTTCGCTCGCTCGCATCCGCTCCTTGAGCAAAATAATCGCTGCTACAAACGATGACGATGTTCGTGCCGGTCTCATCACAGACAGGTGACGTATACTGGTTTCTTGCAAACATATCCATCGATACGCCAACAGTCCCGCAACTCCTGCATATCGACACGGGAAGCAGCCTCCTTTGGTTTCAGTGCTTGCTTCAAACAATCTCCTCCTCTTTTCGATCCCGCCAAATTGTCCACCCAATCCAATATCCCTTGCAGTTTCATGGCTTGTATATTTTCTCGTAGCAAATGCGATCCTAATCAAGAGTATTGCATTTACGAGAGGTCCTACCTCCACGGCCGGTAACCTCGCCTTCGAACAAGCGATCTTCAAGACATCGATGAGGGCATGGTAAGGTACCGGATATGGTGCTCGGATGTGGCCACGTAAATAAATTCACTGGGGATTGTCAATGAAGCTTGATATTAGGACTAGGGTATAGTTATGGTAATTCGCCAACTCTGGTTAAACAATTAGGCTCCAAATTTTCCTTCTACATCGGCAACAATTATGACTCCTAGTATCAATACAATCAACTCATCTTGGGAGATCGGGAGATCATGGAAGGCGATCCTACGACCCTGGTGACTGCCAATGGTTTCTACTACTTGGACCCTCCAAAGGTATAAGCGTCAAGGAGAAGACGCTACTGATCAACCATAAGGCGTTTAAAAGAGGGCCTTCCGGTGAAGAAGGTGTGATCGTAGACTCGGGAACCACCTTCATGTTCCTGAAGGAAGAGGGGTACGTTCCGTTGCGAAACGTGGTCAAGAGCTTGATGGCGGGAAAGTTGAACAGGGTGAGCCATCCGGAGTACTTTGTGCTACGCGGGAAGCTTGGAGAGATATTTGACAGGATTCTCGATTGTCACCTTGCAATTCTCGAGCGGCACGCAACATGGCTTAGATCAACAGCATGTTTTCTTTTTGCCAAGTAAGGGCGAACGTCTTTGTGCATGCAGGGCCTTCGTTCAGTCACATATGCAATGAATGGCATATCTTTAATTGGACTTGGAGTGATGGCACAACTCAACAGTCGTATAATATAAAGTATGACATCAGTGAAGGCAAGATTTTCTTTCAAAGGATTGACCATGATGTTCTCAAATCACTTGTGTAATCACATGGGATTAAAATTTATTTGATGCATTCTAATAAACTCATTTTTTTTATAAGCCGAATTGGCATAAATACAAAAGTTTTAAGATTAAATTGGCATAAATTGCAAAACAGTTTTGCTAATTTTCTCGATTGTAAGCGTGAGGATAATTTATTATAATATTACTTTTTACCTTCATGTTGCACAGAAGCAAAAGATCAAATAATAAAATACACATAATAAGTAAATAAGCAAACACCAGATTTACGTGGCTCGATTGTATAGACATACGTCATGGGAAGAGCAACAATAAATTTCAATATAGAACAAGCAATCCAACGAAAATTACAAACCACGCCCGAATCACTCAAGCACTCAATCCAACGACAATTACAAACCACACTTGAGTCACTCAAATATTATCACTGTTTTTCAACCCCAATTACATTTAATAATACATCTAATAACTCACAAGTGTTTACCCTGCAATTCTCGTGCAATTCACAAGCAAAAGCTCATCTTTGATGCTCTTCACAAAGAAGCTATGTTTCTTATTTATAAGCAAGGTTGGACCTGAAATAGGAAATATTCTCCAATTAGGATTAGGAAACCTATTTAAAATTTGAAATATCACACCAATTCGAGCAAGGGATAGATGTCGGTGAGATTCAAAACAAATCTTATCGCTTGCAGAATCCAAGTTAGGTCAACTCACTTCCATATTAAACTTTCTTTGAATTTCTTGACCAACTTCAAAAGCCAAAAGAAGATGCATGCTCTTTCTTTTATCTTTAATTTCGCGACCAAGATATATTTATTTTTTAAATTCAAATTTTTGCTTCAAGTTGAATCTCGAAATATATTCTCAACACTTCAAAAAGTTGTCAATTTAGGAGTGTATTTCCTCCCTGTCAAAATTGGAATTCCAAGATCAAAGAAAAATCAATCATGAGATGGAGTAATTAGACAAAATGCGGTCTTTTCGCTTGCAATTGCATAGTCAGTTCCTCATAAAAATATGCATCCGCAGGTACATCTGATACTCTCAATAAAAGTGGCCCTAAAGTACCATATGACCACACATTTGAAGTTACCCTCTTCTATCCTCGGATAAAAATTGTGTATGAGATTCAAAAATTATTAGGTTACAAAAAAAATCACAGGAAAATGACATAAATAGTCCCTGAGTTTTAGTCTAATGTGTAGTGTGATCCCTAAACTTTTAATTTGATCAATATGATTTATGAAATTTAGCTCAATGTATAATGCTGTCCCCGAACTTTCAATTTGTTCAATATGGTCCATGAACTTTTGGAGCATGTTCAACTTAATCCCTAAATCATAACAAAATTTTCAACGCTGTCCTTGAACTGTAATCGATGGAATGATTACATTGAACATCTTTCTATAGTTCTCACTGTTGGAAAATATGATGTATTTTGATGGGTGGGTGAATGATAAATTATTTCTCAAAGAACACCCTTGAGTTGAAAGTGAAAAGTGAAAATATGCTAGTCCCACATTGGAAAGAAAGAAGGTATTTAAATACTTTATATGTGGTTACACTTCCTTTGAGTGGTAACTATTATAATACAAGTATTATGTCTCGTGCACGGGCAGGGCGGTGCAAATCCCAAACCTCGATGGAGGCCTGACAAGTTGAAACTTGGGCGCAAGCGCACGACCTGCGTACACTAATGCAGTACCGGAAAGTGGGCCTCGCGACAGGTCCATTTTTGCCTTATGTATTAATTTTTTTTTCCAAATCAAGCCATTACAATGTAATCGTTCTTAAGTTAATTATCAGATTTTAATGGTGTTAACTAAGTAACGCTTACAATTCTATGGTTATAAAATTAAATATATAACAGCTCTAAACAGAAGAGTTATTTAGCCGTTAATCTTTATTTCAGCAATGCCCCACTAAGCCTAGAAATAGGTGGCTTCCCATTCTGTTTGTGAGATCAGAAAAAACCTACTGCCTCAAAGAAAAACTCTTCTCTCACTTTTCAATCGTCTGCATCTGCATTGTTTTCGATAGTGTTCGCATTGTGTTCAAGTTCGCCGAAAGCTTTAGAGTGTTGTGCTTGCCTCTATCGCTGCTTAACCGTTGTATTCTAGGAGACGGACGTTCATGAAACCTCAAAGCACGTACTAGAGGGAACGAATCTGTTTTAAGGAAACTGTGTCGTACACAGGCCTCAGTATTTTTATCAATTCCATTTCTTTTAATATTGTTGTGTTTCTGATCAGATTTTGTTCTTCTGAAGGTTCGGATTTTGTCCTTCTGAGGGTTCAGATTCAGTGCTTCTAAAGTTGCTTCTGACGGGTTTAGATTCACTACTTCTGACTGGTTCAGACTTAGTGCCTATGAAGGTGCTTCTGACAAGTTCAGATTCAGTGCTTCTGACAGGTTCAGATTCAGTCATTCTGATGAGTTCAGATGCATTGCTTCTGAGCTGCTTCTAAAGGTTTAGATTTTCTGTTTCTGACCTATTTATGAGCTGCTTCTGAAGGTTCAGATTTTGTGCTTCTGATCTGCTTCTGAAGGCTCACATTTTGTGCTTCTAACTTGCTTCTGAGATGCTTCTGAAGGCTCAAATTTGGTGCTTCTGCCAACTTAGTATTTTTATGTTTGAGGCAGTTTTCTCACATTTATTATTGTCATTCGAATTTTAAGTATCCTCCAATTTTATAAAAGAGAATTGTTATTTTTAACATTATTTGTCTAACAATACTACATTGAACATCTTTCTATAGTTCAAATACTAAGTTGAATATATTCCAAAAGTTCAGGGACTATATTGATTAAATTAAAAGTTCATGAATCACATGAGTTAAATTAATTAAAAGATCATAAACTCCATTGCACATCGGATGAAAGTTTAGAGACTATTTGTATTATTACCTCAAAATCATATTTTTCATAACGCTCATAAGATAAAGGAGCCATGAGTTATTAATGCAAAAACATCGGCAAAAGGTCCTTTTCCATAAAATAGTCATGCATTTAAGGCAGTTGAAACATGGAAATAGAGCTTACAGATTCGTTGAATTTCATGGTCCTAAAGGATTCTATCCATGGCACTGAAGTCACGGTACATTAGTTTCCTCGGGAAAGTTCTACCGCCATTTTCCAAGATTCAAGCACGCAATATTTCAAAAAATGCATAGTTTTTATCTTCCTTTTCATTTCTTATTTCAGGTGGTTTGTGGGGGGACAATTAATAAAAAAAGGTTATTTACCATGTTTCAACAGCAAAAAAGTCAATTACCAAAAAATTTATTTCCGACATGTATGGATATCAATTTAATCCTAAATCTTTTAATTGGGTCATTTTAGTCTTAAGTCTTGTGACTATTTTTTGCTAGTATAATCTTCCAACTAAAATTTTGACTGAAAATCACTGACATGATGGTCCACTCAACAACAACTATCTTACGTGGCTAGCACAGACTTTTGGTGTAGAAGTACACGATTGAAGCAATTATTTAAAAACTTAGTGATCTTTTTTCTTTTTCTTTTAGAATTCTTTTTCTTTTTCTATCTTATTTCCCTTCAATGGTCGATAAGCCTCAGTGATGGCTCGCGGAGTCATCGGCCATAACCGAGGGCCACTGTCACTAGCATTTGGGGAGCGTCCCAGCACTCGCCGATGCCAGCCATCGCCAAGGCCCCAGCGGCAAAGGGAATAGAAAAGAAAAAGGAAAGGAAAGGCAAATAATCCATAAAATATTTTTAAAAAAATTAACAATTATTCATGTTAACTAATCGTGCCACACAAGACACTTAGCGTCAATGTGATTTCCTACCAAAATTGATCAAAAAGGTTACATTGAAAAATTCTCAAAATATTTAGAATTAAATTAATCCAATTGGAAGGTTTAGTACCGTACAAAAGATTTTAGGCTTTTTTAATAATCTGATTCTTATTTGGACGGGCAACCGAGTAAATGCCAATGCAATGAGTATCAAGTAGGAATAATGCTAGGGTCCTCTTTTTTAACAGCAATTTGACCACAAATAACGCATGCATTCCTCTTTTTTTACCAACAATTTGCAACAAAACAATTGCTTTGCGCACACATACATAAAGCAAGACCTGCTCTGTCAACAATCAACACCATCATTTCAATTTTCAACCTCGTTTAAGACCAAATGGCTCTGAAACTGACATTGCCCTGTGGCGTCTTCCTTCTGGTTTGTGCGACCAATATCGTCTCATCAGCATCCTCAACTCATGGTGCTTCCAAGACCAATCCGATGAAACCTCCGCGATTGGCCATGACACTTATCCACCCTGATTCCATCCATTCTCCTTATTACAACCCAAATGCCACCGCCTACGATTTTGTTGAACGTGCCATCAATGGTTCAATTGCGCGCATTCGCTCCTTGAGCAAACGAGTTACTGGTCCAAACGACTATGCCTTCCGTGCCGGTCTTATTGCAAACAATAGGGGAATTGCGTTCCTCGTGAAAATACCCGTCGGCACACCACCCGCTCCTCAGCTCTTACTTATCGACACAGGAAGCCACCTCTTCTGGTTTCAGTGCAAACCCTGCGTCTCCTGCTTCAAACAATCTACTCCTCTCTTCGATCCTGCCAGGTCCTCATCGTATTCCAATATCCGTTGCAACTCCGCCGCATGTGCTCGTTCTACAGGCGAGTGCGACAGAGATAAGGCGTATTGTACTTTATCATTTTTCGTATGTTGACAGAGCCGGCACACGCGGCAACCTTGCATCTGAAAACGTGACTTTTGAGACATCCGATGAGGGAACCATGGTAATACCAATTAGAGTGGTCGGTTGCGGTCATGAGAATAAGGGCAGCGTCGATGGGCAAGAAACGGGCATATTAGGGCTAGGTTACCATTACTACGCATCTCTTGTTCAACAGGTAGGTTCGAAATTTTCCATCTGCATAGGCGACATACATGACCCGCACTATCAGTATAATCAACTGGTCCTCGGGGATGATTCAGTGCTCGAAGGACATTCCACAAGCCTCGACATGTATGGGGGTCACTATTACGTGAACCTCCAAGGCATAAGCTTCGGCGAGACCAAGCTAAAGATCGATCCCGGAGCATTCAAAAGAGCGCCTTCCGGATATGGAGGAGTTGCCTTAGACTCGGGATCGGTACTGACATGGCTGAAGGGAGATGGTTATGTTCCACTGCACAATGAAGTTCGAAGATTGCTTGACCCACGCCTACGTCGGGTGGAATACGGGCACAATCCGGAGTTCTTATGCTATGTGGGGACGATGCAGAAGGATCTGCAAAAGTTTCCAGTGGTGATGTTCCATTTCGAAGACGGGGCCGAACTAGTCCTCGACATCGACAACATGTTCTTCCAAGTAAAGCCAAACATGTTATGCATGACAGTGGTTCAATCGGATGTCAAACTTCAGGGTTTGACCGTAATTGGAGTGTTCGCACAACAGTTCCATAACCTCGGGTATGACATTCTACCGAGAAAGCTCTTCATTCAAAGGATAGATTTTTACCTTCTAGATCGCGGGAGTGCCTTGCCGTGATTTGTGTTGTAAACATAAGCTATAATTAAGCAATAATCGATTCCGCATTCGATATAAAACCAGAGGAAGATGACTTTCTAGGGGAGAAACTTATCTCCCACGGGCCACCACCAAGGAAAAGACCAGCACTAATACATTAACGTTTGGATAAGGATGAACGTCCTCCTTTGTCGGGAATTAAATGCGACTCAAATATGGAAAATAGAAATCAATGGTAGCTGATCCCATCAGATAACTAAATGCAACTTTTTACTAGGAATTTCGCATAAAAATAATAGGTAAGTGGTAGAAACGACAAACATACCTCGTAAAAGACTAATGTTGTATTGTTTAAGCAGTCTTGTATCTTGTTTTCACTAATAAAGTGTCGTCATTCTTGCTTCTCGATGAAAATTTCGATAACCTGCAAGCAATTTGACTAGGCTGTAGTACCACGATCAGCATAACATCTTTGCACAAGCACTAATGAAGTCCTCTTGACAAACATGTCTATTTCAGCGTAGACGCGAAAAGCGCAAGAGGAATTAAATTTTGTCTTATAATCAGATCGGACAAATATCATTTTTTTCGTCATTATTTCGTAACGTGATAGCGAACCGACCCTTAAATAATGTCAACTTCCTGAAGTTGTTTTTTTTTTCCTCCTCTTTTCCGCTTTAGCTTTTGAATTTAGCTCAAATTATAAAGTGGGCCAAGAATTGCTTGATCACCATGTCGAGACAATCGATGCCGAAGCCCCACGGTCTCTCCCAAGTCATCGTAATAAAATACTTCTTAATCATCACCTACAAATTCCACACCAAACGCCATTTGGCCTCCAATCACCAAGAGCTGGTCGGCAAGCTTTCCCCACTTGAGAGTTGACCTGATCGAGAAACCGACAAAGGGCAAAGATAATCACAACGTCTTATGGGTGGAGATAATAATTCATCGGGCGCCAGAAACAAGTTGTATGGAAAGGACAATGGATCGCAGCAACCGACACAGCTTGACACAAACTTTGTTTTTAGCTTCTTGTAGTCTCAACGCACCAACGATACGGTGCCGGGACGTGGTTCTTTCTGTTTCATGTTAACCGGCATGCTGTCCAATCTAGAGAGACTCGTTTTCTTTACCATCGGTATGATAGAGTATGCGAGAGAGGGCCAATTTTTTTTTTCTTTTTCTTTTTCTTTTTCTTTGTTTGTCAAGAAAATTTTGACACAATGGCATTTGATTTTAGTTTGTGGTTGTTTTATGTTATTTAAGGTTTAAGGGGCAGGTTAATACTGGCGATTGTTACGGCGATACTAGAGCACTTGTAATGTTGGTTGGGTTAAGTGATGCATTGCAATCTTGGTGTGTTAGGTGGAGAAGTATGATGCTTTCTTGTTTATCTCAATGAAAATGTCAGTGCGCCGAGTAAAGATGCTTTATACACCCTTGCTTTTTATCCTATCTGAATATTTAAACGTTAAGTTACGTATATATCTCAAAACTTAATCTTTTAAAATAGTTGGTAGTGATCTCATATAATCTCATGAGATAGGGAGATTCTCAGTTCAAATCTTTTCAGACCTCATTTCCATACTTAAGCTAAAATTAAAATATTTAAATATTAAATCACGCCTCCATCTAAAAGTTTAAACTTTTAAAACAGTTCATAATGGTCTCACATATGCTCAAAGATCCGATTCGCGCGAAGCAAAAATGAGTTGTGCCATGTGCCGCTTCTTAGGCGTGCTATCTTATGGCATGATAAGCATTACAAAAACGTGTGAAAATTTTCCTTTTTATATGTGACCCGATATTTAATCCCTCTAATTCGTGACCATATCGAGAGCAACGTTGGAATTTAGAAATGCTCAAAGGAAAAAAAAATAGAAGAACGACCTTGTCAAATGACGTGACCAACTTCACGATCAGCCTGCATTTTGGTGCATACTAAGGCTTTGCCGATGGGAGAAAAAATCAATAATAGCATTAGCATAAACACTTGTCGCACTAGGTTGCGACTATTTCCAACTCCATCAACATTTACCCAAGTAGTTGGCCAGCGACCAGCCCCAGGCCCAGCATAAAAGCAAGCCCTCTCGCTCGTATCGCCTATCTGTCACGACACAAGAAGAAAAGTCCCCTTTCCTGTCTTTATCTCCTCGCGAGTAGCCATTAGCAACTTGCTCCCGAGCACGCATGTTCACGTTATATAAAAAGCACATTCATATCTTGTTCCTTCTCTCAGCAAAATTTGATTGCAGGTTGACACAGCAATCAAGGAGAGACTATGGGTAATTGTGCGCCGTGCAGATCATCAGCGGCATCATTACCTGCATGCAAGAACAAGAGCGTCCGGGTGGTGCATTGGAATGGCTTCGTGGAAGACTTTGAGGAGCCCATCACAGTGGGTGAGGTCACGGGCAAGCCGGCCAAGCATTTCGTGTGCACCCCGGCTCAGCTCCTCTCGGCCGGGTCGAAACCCATGAAGCCGCATGCCGCGCTCGAGCCGGGCCGCATCTACTTCTTGCTTCCCTACTCCGCTCTTCAGGCCGACGTGTCCCCCATGGACTTGTCCGCATTGGTGAGGAAACTCATGATGAAAGCGAAAGCTAGCCCGGGGAGACCGAGCGGCACTAGTCCTGGACAGAGGAGCTCTCCAGCTCAGAGCATCGATCCGAGTCTGATTTGGAACTCGCCCGGTCGGAATTTCACTTCGGGTAGCCCATCGTGGGGTTCGAGTCCGTCCTCCAGTTCGCCAGGCCGGAGCCCAACCTGGTTATTGGGCGCAGACGGCGCAATGGCGGGGCAGAGGTCAGTAGGTGCTAAATCATGGAGGCCAGTTTTGGGTACCATTAGAGAGAGGTCATTTAACAGGAGAAGCGAGTCAGATTTGCAGGAGACAGTGTCGTCGTTGATGATGAGTTGAATTAGTACAGTAAGGAGCAGGAACAAATGTTTCGTACACGAAATCATCCATTTCTCCACTCCTGGCCCTCGAGTTGCTTTTGAGTCTTGCTTGTAGAGAATTTAGCAAGGTGGATATGATATTGACATATACATCACACCCCGGCCAGCTTTCATCCTTGGCCAACGTTAGATCGCATTTGCGAGTCTGTACATTACTCCAGAGAAACGAGGATTGCAGTGCACCAATACGATGTTTTGCGAAATGCGAAGTTCTATCGTGTGGTTCCTTCTAGGATGAAAGAACTCTTGCTAAATATGGCATCAACTCCAAAATATATGGCGAAAATTCAAGTTAAAAAACTTGTGTCTACTTTGGCGTTTCTGTGTTTTGGTAGAACTCTCGAGTCTTTATCCACTGGTTGGTGGTGGTAGATTACTAGATGCGATTATTTCTTAGCATCGCTGGCCAAGAATGGATGACATCATTGACATTTTTTAGCTAGTGGAAATGGAAGTGCAAAACCAGACGGCATGCCAACCAGATCTAGCCCCAGTGATTCAATTGTTCCGGGAAATCCTTCGCCCCATGGCCATTAGATCCCCCGGAAGATCTAATGGCCAAAAAAATCCTAATCCCCTACGTTTATGGTAGGGAATCTGAATCCGTTCATTGTTCCGGTAATTTGCTAGTGCCACATCACCATCTGACGTGGCAATTTATTTGAGTTGATTCAACTGAAAAATTGACACGTTTTTTAGAAAAATTTTAAAAAAAAATTAAGGATTTTCTATCTTTTCATCTCCATCACAGCCACCACCTCGCCGGCCAGTTTAGAATCCGCTGCCCAACTTGGCCATATCAATTGTCCACCGTCTCCCGCTGCTCAAGGTGCTGTAACCTCTATCTTCAACACCCTCCTCCCCACCATGGCTGCCGCAGCAGCGAGTTCCCTTCCTCCACCTCAAACGGTCATGGAGTCTCTCCCTTGTGTCCCTTCCATCGTCCTTCCTTCAAGTTCCCTCCGAAGAGTTCCTTCTTCCGACTTCACCAGTAAGATCCCCTCTGTGCAGCGCAGCCGTGACAAATCATGGCTTTTTCCCCGAAAGCGATGTTAGTGTCACCTTGACCCATGATCGCGTCTAGATATGGAGCCTTGCCGTGACACATTTGGAGCATGGCCTGCATGGCCGCTCCTAAGTCAGTTCTAGAGACACCGCCCATGGACAAGCAAGGACGACAGAGAACTTCCAGATCTAGCGAAAAACCTTGATGGAGGTAAGCACGTAGATTGCGAACTTCCAAATTTGGAGCTCATACTTGGCAGCAAACCTTGACAGCAAGGTCCATGGCGACTCTGCGGGTAGCGATGCCAGGAGGAGACCCCGGTTACTCCACTGATGCCGACTCAAGGTGGCTACAGTTTTAAATGGACGAAAAGAGTGGTGGATAGAGATTTTTTTTAAAAAAAAAAAAATTATCTAACTGCACTTACAGAGTATACATGTCAATTTCTAATTGGCTTAGAATGGATAAATATACAGCACGTCAGCTGATGACGTGGCACTGGCAAACCGCCGAATGTTTTCTCTGTTAGCATGGGTACATGCTCAAAATGATATGCTTTGCCCTAAAGCTAGTGCCTACGAACCCAAAAAATGTATTTAAAAAAAAAATTAAGGGCTTCAGCACAACTCAAGTTCCAATAAACCACAACCGCCGCAGAAATGAGTCAATGACGACAGTGAGTTCCACAGCTCAATCTCCAAATTCGCCAACCAATGAACCTCGCAGCATTAAGTCCATGCAAGGTTATTTGGATTCATTTTCCCTATTATGAATTGGATATGTAGAAAACAAGAAAAAGAACCCGACATATCATAACAGGTAAGGCAAAAACACTCACAACAGATAAGAGTTGAAAGACCAGAACTGCAGCGTACCCCCCACAATCTTCTTGAACCTTTGGTGGGGATTGTTTAACTACTTGTGGTAGTAGAAACGAATTTTCATCCGACATACCAAAATTGGTAGACTTATTGCACCCGGATTCCTTCAGCCACTTAAATGTGGGAACACACGACGGAGAAAAATATTGTTTCTCATTCGAAAGTCCGAATTTCTGTCAAATAACCCAACCAAAAGATTTAAGCATGTCGCTTCCACGTCCCTTAATAATAATATCTAATGCCACAGTGCACCGTTCACGCAAGTCATTTAAAGATCTGAGCCTAATAACCTGTTGACTACGGCTAAACAGTATAACCAGAGAATTTTGAAGTATTTATTAATAGATTCATCATGCTTAAGATATGGCTACATCAAGAACACAAAGGGGAGCACCCGAAATGTACAGAAACATTAATCATTCTCTACAAGAGGACTGGCTGCCTTGATTACCTAAGTTGCAAACCATACTCGTCGCCACCTTTAAACAGGATCTGATGACTTTATTCCATGGCGCTTGAAAAATTCTCTGAACCCGTACACACTTTGGTCATAATTGAACTGGGACGAAAATACGAGAAAGGTATTATTAGGAAAACCTAAAAGCAAAGGCGAAAGAGGATATAATGACAACCAGATTCTTTCCTAGTTTCTAAGCATTTTGGAGACTACATTCACTAGCCCAACCACGAGCAGGTTTGACACTCACTTATTCCAGGTGGTTTCAAGTTTGTTCCGAAAATGTAGTTGATGAAAAGCCAATATGCTATAACTGAAAGGTTGTCCTAACTATATTCTAATTATGAAAGCAATATGCATGACTGTCAACTTGAGCAACCCATCATTTCACTGATGCTACACCTCAAACAAGCTTCAAACTTACTGGAAGAACCTTGACAGAGTACTTTGTAATATTAGGATCGGCAATTCTTCCCTGATTAGAAGCCTGCTCAACCAAGACATCAAGCAGCAGTTTCAATTGATAGTGAAATATGCAAGTCCCATCTGGATACTGCAGTTTCAGTTGTGCATAGCAGCATAAATATATGGAATCGAATGAAGGAAAATTTAATACCAAAAAATTAATAATAAAGGGATCCAAGTTTTATGGATAATATAGCGATCCTGGGTGAATGAGTAATCCCAACATGATCACCAATGCTTCTGAAAACTTCCAGAAGGAAAATGTTCGTTGAGTGGTCTTGGTTTTG
Source organism: Rhodomyrtus tomentosa (assembly GCA_028455895.1). NCBI lineage: Eukaryota > Viridiplantae > Streptophyta > Magnoliopsida > Myrtales > Myrtaceae > Rhodomyrtus > Rhodomyrtus tomentosa. The sequence continues at coordinate 45,118,432 of JAPCWY010000004.1, forward strand.
AACCCATCCCAACAAGGAGAAAATAACACATTAAAGACCCAAGTAGAGAGGCGGCAATAATGCAATAGAAATGAGATAGAAGAATGAAAAAATTTATGTGATAAAGGGATAGTCCTCTTGCCTGTTCAGGACTATGAAATATCTCAATAAATGGATATTCCTTCCTCTGTCGTGATATACAGAATCCAGGAAATTTTGGACACTCCACCTGAAAAGTGTGCACATGAAACAGATGCATATCGAGCTAATTCTCCATCATAAACACTAATTTCCAAAAACTGGATATGAACAACCAAGGAAAATTGAAACATCAAAAGTTCAAGAGATGCAAATGAAGAGCAGCCAACTAAAGGCAACATTATATGAAAGACCTATTTGCTAACACGTTCACTACGCATAAGTCAAAAACTGACTTACCCTCATAAATTTCACATGAGGATAGAAATTAACAGCTGCTTCCTCCAGCACTTTGTCCAGATGCTTAGTGTAATTACCTCTGTATCATCAGTACGGTCAGAAACATAGGAAAAATGTCGAGGAGAAGAAAAAAGCAAGAGGCATAAGTAACATGATACCTGATTGTGAATGCGACAACCACAGGATAACCTTGATGAAGAAGTTGCACAAACTCACGTTCCGATGTGAAATGAACCAAACGTGATGGTCCAAGATCCTTTGGATAACCAGTATAGTATCTATGGAGGTTTTGTTAAAGAAAAATAAGAACCGACAATGGGATCCACGGACAAGATGTTTGATAACACAGGAGTTTGAAAGGCGATGGCTAAAAAGTGGTTGCTGAAAAAATCATAATCCTGCTTGAGCATTTACACTCTGAAAAACTGTTAATGTAAGTCCTTTGTTATGTCAAGCACCATTATCAAGGTCAGCAAGTTCTTCGTTGTCACCATTCTGATTTACAAAGAATGTTTGCTAAATAGATAAAGCACGTACAAAAGATAATTAGTTAAAAACCGCTGCCAAAGGGGGTTTAAATTGAGGGTATCTTTTCAAGAATATGCAGAACAGTGCAAATATCAATTTCTCATAGACCCAACATTCAAATGTGGAGAATGATGAGCAAACACAAGAAACAAAGTGAAGAAACAGGATGATGTTCATACTTGCATGTTGCACGAAGATTACACATCATTCTATCAAAAATCGACTGTTCACCCATTTAAGTTTTATAAGAACCAGAGCCGCCTTCCGGACACTACAGTTAAACTTCCTATCGTGCTGAAGACTCCAAATGCTGCATCACAATGAAGTCCAAGGTTAGTTCTTATGTGAAAGCATCATTTCATCACAATAAGTTCAAGAATCAAGAGATCGGTATGTCACGTAAAAATTAGGAAGTAGAACACCTAGGTGCTTGTGTTGTGTTATTAGTAGAAGATATGAATAAACTATCAAAGAGATACCTTTAACATCAGATATTGCACCATCCATCATTACAAACTCACACGGCGATCACACCAACAAATTCCAACCCAAAGCCCCACCCCACTTGCTAAAGAGTTCAGCTCTTCGAGTCACCACTCTCAAATCTCAGCTGTTTTACTATGTACTAGTCAGCCACCGCAAGCTTATAGTATGAGCAAAACAAGAGCTTCTCTTCTTGAAAACTGAATGCTGATCAACAGACAGGCTTGACTCTATGCCAATGGCCATTATTAACTAGGAACTGTGCTACCAATACACATTATATTGACTGGCCTAACAGTCGACCGTAAGTTAATCCCGAGGTTTCCGTTTGTCCCTATGATTTTGACAAGATTTTAGTCAAAATTCCTGCATTCTAACGATGAGTTACAAGCACGAAGCGACCAATAAAATTCAGTGGAACCCACAATCAGGGCGAACGAAAACTTAAAATTGAAACAAATCTAAAGAGGGGGGTCGTGCACAAGTAAGCATTTCCTCGAACAGCTACCTTGCCAACATCTGTTTGATGTAAACAAGCACAACATGAAAAATGATTAAGAAGCAACTACACTGAAACGCAGAAAAGAAACGACAGGCAAATTAAAAAAAGGAACCTCTAGCCAGTACATGCCGATTCTCGAGGACACCCAATCAAGCATGCATTTTGCGAGAGCTGACAATATTTAAATGCGAGAAGATCGCTCGTGGGATAAAAGAAACGGACAACAAGAAGCAAGCAAGCAAGCAGAAGCAGGGCAAGAGTACGTAAAGAGCGAGGACGAAACACCTGGTCTGGTCAAGGAATGTTCTTCTTAGTCCTGTAGTGTGGGATGTAAAGCTGCAGCTGTTATCTTATTGCAGCATCGGAGCGTTGTCTGTCTCGCGAACGAACTCGTAATGGGAATCTGCACCATTCCCAACCCCCCCAAAGAAAAAGGAGAGCTCGTAATGGGCCTCAGAGTTTGGCCCAAGGTCACTTGAATTCCCGCCCAAGATTGAATGCCGTTGTTGGTCTTCAAATGTTGGATCAAACTGGCCGCAGGTCAAGCTTCAAGTTCAGTCTCATTCATCATCATAAACTCTACGCGAAATGGTATGGCAGCTGCCGGGGTCTGCGGGGATGCTCACGGGCTCCTTGCCACCGGTTTCTCCATGAAGGCCCGGCCGCTTTGGTAGTGGAGACCCTTGCCGGGCGAGAGGGTTAGTCACTGCTGGAGAGGGCACGCGAGCCGGGAGAGAAGCTGATCCGTGCAGAGGCTTCAACGACCTGCTGCAAGCTGTTCTTGAGTCGGGATCATCATGGGCCGACTGGAGAGCCCATGGGCTATCCTATCTGGTCCATTGTTGAGGACTGACAGCATATTTTGGGCCGGATGCTTGGGAGCGACTCTCATTTCCTGCTCCCAGGATTGCCAATCAGCCCGCGGATTGGGTGGCGAAGGCCCATCGGACTCATCCCCACTTCCCCTAGGGGCTTTGTTATGTTACGTCTTAGGAAACTCAGAGCCTTGAGGTCCTTGTTTTGATTATCAACGAACAAAAATGCGCTCTTACCGATCCCAAAAAGAAAAAAAAAATTTGATCGGCAAAATAAATTGCACATGATGAATGAGACAGTGCGTGTGTAGCCTCACACGATGGAACAGAACTCTAAAAAGGAAGTTGGAATGTCAACCACAACGTGGACCTTGTGAACCAGCATGCAGCACGCACGCGGAAAATGAGCAGGCAAAAAAAAAAAAAGGGGGGGGATGCAATTGGGTGGACCCCTTCAGCGTCTGGTCTTGAATCAATAGCCGGTGCATGATCGCCCCTCCCTCCTCGTTTTATCACATCATGTAATTCAAGGTGAACATGACCTCTTGGTACACTTGTGAGGACAATTCAGCAAAAGAACTACTTGGATATCTTAGTTCAGCCTATAACTCGCTAACTTGAGTTTTCAAGTGGAGCTGCAGCCTGCCCTTGGACAGACTTGGAATTGAACTTCCCCTCGACATTCTCCTCGATGAAATTATCGGAGATTTTACTCAACATGATCAGCAAAATCGACCTCATTTACGAGTTCATAGCAAGCACAAACCGGAAGCCAACCGGCTGGTCTTGCTTCCTTATCATGCCTTGAAGTTGCGATTGGCGAGCAACCAATCTTCCGATCATTACATTGGTTGGAGACTCGTGGCGGTTGGTGGGAAATGGGAGGCGGGCACTTTTTCTCTGTTTTGGTCAAAAAGACAAAGATGGAGGTGGGACCCCCTCTTCCTTCATATATATAATATTTGTCCGCAACCCTTTTTTTTGTTTCTCCAAGCTACTTGTCATTGTTGTCAATTCAAAAGCACGCCACAAGAGACGACCGGTCAGGGGGGCCCCTAATTTCAATAGATTATGAATATAATTACGTTGCTCCTGCCTTAAATTAATGTTCTCGATACCATCCTTGAGATGTAATAAAAGGATGTTGAAACATGGAATATCGTACCCCTTTTTTTTTCTTGTTGATTAATTAGGGACTAAATTAAATTACACTTCTCTTTGATGTGACCGGATTATTTTACGTGACAAATTCATCTTTCGTTTTAAAATATGCCCCGCTCGGTTGGAAATTAACACACCATGCCCCACATCCAGCAACAACAACAACAACAACACCTTAATTTTTGTCCACCTCTCTCTCTAACTTCCCATCCCGATCGAGCCATGTTTGCCAGTCGAGCTCCCATGGGCCGCCTCTATGTCCCCATTGGACCTCAAATTGTTGTCCCTTCAACACGTTTTATGCGTAAATGAGAGTTACGCTTATTTTCTTTCGCGGAAAATGAAGAGTTTAAAAATTATTTTCCTGAAAATGACCGCCTTGTAGCGCTTAAAATAGTTAGTGGGATGCTTGATGTTTTCATTGTCGACGGTAATTTATGTCTAACTATTTTCATGGACAAGGAAAAAAAATTGTTTGCTCATTTTTATAAGTGATACAAACGATTATTTTTAAGAAAATGTTTGCAGGTCATTCAATTTTCACGAAATAAATGCATGAGACAGCTCTATAGGCAATCAATTATGCTTATTGAAAGCGTCTTTGGCCTATCAAATAAAAGCTAAAACTCAAAAGGAGACTGCTTTGTTAAGAAAAAGAATGACATTATGTCTCCTAAATCATCTTCATCATCATTACTTGATTAATATTATACTTATGTTTAACATGCCCCGGAACCGTAATTTTGCTAAATCACCTCCTTGTCTCTATAATAGCTCAAGCAATCAAAATTCATTATTGAAGACAAGACCTCCACTTATAGACTTAGCTTCGACGATTGCTTTTTTGATTATATGTCTTTTTTCCTGTTTAAGCACGCGATCCCCATCGTTACAGGGTCACTTTTGAGTAAGGGCGTCCATTTAATTTAGTTCGAAACCTTGCCTGATATAATGCAGCTCGTTCAATCAATTTTCCAATCAATTTTCTCCGAAAATCACTAGTGTAGCGGTGCAATCACTGCCAGCTATTCTATGCGGTACACTAATTATGCTACATTACGTGACACATTGCAACATCGGGGATTTTCGATGAAAATTGACTCGAATGACTGTAGTAAAATTCCGAACAACTAAATCAAAATATTTATGATCAATCATACAATAGGTTTAGGACAAGAAAATTATTGAAAAGTACTAAATATTTTACACTTTTACCAATTTAATCATATACCGTTTAAGTTTGCATGATTCAATCCTAAAACTTTTTCTACATTTTGCCAATTCAGTCCAATTGATTAACAATCGCTGACGTGGACGTCAACCGTTGTACGTTGCATCGCCAGAGCTAACTTGGACAAATATCCATAGTATTTTACTTACTTTAATACTTTTTTTCTGTTATCCTTTTTCTTCTTTCATTTTCTATCCTTTTCTCCTTTTTGATGTTTAAATTTTATTAACAGTTGTCCATGTCAGCACCGGCGGTTTCAGTAAGAGGATTGACTTTCATGCCAAGGATTTTCGGCCATTGGCAAAATTTTGAAAAGGTTTAGAAGTAAATCGATAAAATTAAAAGGTTTAGGACTGAATTGACAAAAGTATAACTAGTTCATGACTCGTTTGAAAAAATTTAAATGTCCATATAGTCTATTCAAACTTGATGATCGAACGTGACTTTTCAAATATAGAGCCTGTTGCTACTCCCGATCCCGATGTTCTTCCTCCTTGAGACTAGTCAAAACGCTTAACTTGCATATCAAGATTCACCATTAACTAGAAGGTCGAAGAAATTAGAAGGCACGTAAAGATCAATCCCTAAAGATCATCAATTCGGGATATCTCGATCTTGCTTGTGAAGAGGAGATCTCATTCCAAACCCCGTGATCCACCATTTGCTTATCAACTAATACAATACAATTGTTTACATATACAACATTTTTTGTTTGGCACATGGTGCGCACCAACGAATTCTATATGCTTTTATCTCCTTCAGCTTAAATATTAGATTAATCACGTTAATTTATTGCTTTATAGAGGGAGACGTGCAAGTCCATTCAAGAAGAGAAGACTCGCCAATCTGATTGGCAGAATGATGTGGACGATTGAGACTCGTGACTCGTTCAATTCTCACTTGCTAGTCTTCGGCTGCGCGTGATTAAACAAAAATTTAAAAATTGGGTTCGGTAAGGGTTTGATCATCATCTGATCAGAAGCTGACATGGAACGACGATTAATCATTTGCGCCGCCCATTTCGATTTCTGTTACTTTTAATCCACGGTGAAGGTGACAGCTCCTAGGCTAAGGTTTTTATTTTTGTATTTTATAAGACTGTCGACTTTAGTGAGGTTCTCACCGCCCAAGAAACTAATCCGAATATTGAACATCATCGCACGAGCTGATATCACCACTAATGCTTCGGCTTTTAGCTTATTCAACCCTTATAAAAACTAAAGTTACTGCACTTTAAAAAATAAGTTTTTGATCTGCCCATAATTCATCAGTTTATATCATCTTTAGCACCAACGTCGGGTACATTTAATGATTTGATCTGAGATGTATAAACAAGATTAACGTATCAGAACCATGTTGATCTTTGAATTCTACTTTGACGACCACTTTCTAGGGTTTCAAATGCTGAATGCGCGTGAAAAAAGGGGGTCGAGGAGCATAAGAGGGGGCGACCACTATTGATGTAACAGGAGGGGGGGAAGGAAAGATTGAAAGATGAGGAGCAAAACACTTAGGTTCACAAGTTAATTTAATGATGGAAAGCACTAAAATGCAAAGTGGAGGAGGGCAAGAAGAGCCACTAGGAACGAGACAAGCCCATCTAGAATTAGAGCCAACGGTCCCCGGATCCAATTAATCAAATACCCTCGTGCCGTTAGGTGTCCACACGACGATACAATTTTTTTTTTTTTTAAAGACTAGAGGAAACTGTTAAAACGCATGCAATGCGCAAATTCATGCACGCGATGTAAAGACAACATTAATTTCTTTAATCATGCAACGAAATGGGAAGACGATTAGACGTCGTCGGCTCCGCCATGGAGCTTTCCGACGGTCCCATTTTATTTCTATAAGTGAGCCAAATCAATGGATTCCTGGTAATTCCCATTGAGGGTCTTGCACATCTTTAATTGAAATGATTGGTGCCGCTAATATCTGATAGCGCCCAAGCAATGGAGGGACCATCTTTGCATTCCCTTAATTATTATTGCGATAACGCGTATGGTCAATTTGGTCATCTTTATTTGCAAAACGACATCATCCTACCTACCCAATTAACAATGTTAAATGTTTTTTCCCCACCCAACGTCAGGGTTAACATGGCTCTCGCCTTTGCTCTAGAGTCTAAAACATTCATAAACATGATGTCAATAGTGAAACCTAGTTTCAATCATCATACATGTATAGCAAAAAATGTTAATAACTTTTAGACATATGTTTTTATAGTTGAGTTTTGCCCGTATATTTACTATATAAATCCAGATTGAGCTAGGAACATGGTTTCTTAGCGGCAATTATCACTGTCTATTATTTCCGAAGACAAGCATGGGTCAAGCTCCGCCTTCCCGGAAGCTTTGTCTCTATCAATATTTGCATTATTGAGTGCCCTATTCCTATTTGATGTCTAATATGCTCCTTCTTTCTATATGAATTTTTCTCAAGTATATGTTTTGTTGCGTTCCCGGCAAGTATATAGTAATCAAGGGATCAAGACAAAAATTACTTGAAGGAGAACGTAGACTGCTTTTTTGGGCCATATCTTCCTCATTTGACATGCCTACTCTAGATTCATGTATTCATGGTCAAAGTTTCTCATCTGCATTTTCCCATTCATTGATGTAAGCCATGTTAGATTCATCTATGTTTTCCCAGTGATTTACGTAACTCGACATAGATTCATGTGCATTTCGTTTTTATATGCACAGAAATTAAAAACAAAAGACAAAAAATACACGGCCATAGTTAATCAAGCAGCTCAAACTTTTATTATTTAATATAACAAAGATAATCAATCTTTGGTTCAACTAATCTCTATTTTATGTAGATGAACTCTATTCGTTTGCATTGGACAAGACTTCACCCAAAAGAGGTAGGTGCAACTTTTAAATTACCCTAGTTAAAAGACATGATCTGGAAACGAAACTTACTGAGTGAAACGGCAACTCAATCTAATCCCTTGATTCTAACAAGAGAAAGATATCTAAGTTGATCCAAACTCTTTGAAAACTTTAGGTTTTTTGTTTTCAAATTTGCACATCTTTCTTGCTATAAGTCCATGAAGATCTAAGACGAGGTACACAATTCCATCCCTCTTGTGAAAGCGTTTCTTGATCTAATAGCTTCCCCAGCTATTCATTTTCGTGTATTCAACCTCACTTATGTTTTGAGTACATTTGCCAATAGTATCTCTATAAGCAGCATGACATCCATGTTTTAATTCATGTGTCAAAATTATCTCATCGGATGATCGACATGTGAGAATGATCAAAACGTAGAAGATCGTAAATGAAATTTTGAAGCACCAACTTTCTGTTTTTCCGTAATTTCTGAATTGGAAATCACTGTGGAACCACCCAAGATCGATTTTGAAGTGCAACCTTAGTTGGACAAAAAAAATATGGAAAGTAAGACAACAAAGAGCCAAAATTTTGCTCTTTGACGGATTTAAGAAGGGGCAAAACTGAAGCAACCGGGTCTAAACCAGTTCGTGGAGATTCAAAGGCCCGTATAAAATCCAGGTCGTAGCAATCAGGTTTATGAGCAATTCATGGGTGGACCATGACGAGGTTCGAGCACCATCATGATCATCACCCAAAAGAGACGTGGAGCAGTTAAAATGGTAATATTCGCTTGTGGGGCGAGGCGCATATGCCCCACGCAGACAGTGGCACCTCGCACGAGCTTCATATTTGCGTTATAGGTGTTAAAGAAGAAGACGACAGCTCGCCTTCCCTTCCAACAGGTCAAGCTCTCTCCTCAACCTTCCCCGTCTTCCTCTCTCTATACAAACCAACAAACAAACGAATTATTGTCCTTCTTTCTCTCTCTCTTGTTCGGACGAGGAACAAACAAAAAGGGGAGGAAGAAGAAGAGGAGGAAATGAAAATGGAAGTGTCGTTCGATTCCGCCATTATCCAAGCGTAGACGTAATTCCTCTCTCTCTTTCTTTCTTCTCCACAAGACTTTTCCCAGATTTATTTTTTTCTTTCTGACCTTTTGGTCCAACTCGTTATTATCGTGTTAGCTCCTTCCAATTTCACCTTTACACAAGTTCCCTCATCCGCTACCTTTCCTCTCTCGCTCCCTCTCTCCCCACCTCTGGCGACCCTTTTGGAGTTTCTGCGATACCACAAATCTTGCGCTCGATAATTCTTTCGTAATTGGACAAATTGCCTATTTTTTTTAAATAAAGTCGGGAAATTTTTCTCTGGGATTGATAGACTTTTGGGTGTTCCAAGAAGCATGCCGGAACCGACATCGAGGTTGGAGAGTGAGGGATCGTCGGCTCGTCGTCGTTTTGAGGGTTTAAGAGGGGTCCAATGGCGTTTGGATCTCGGGGTTTTACCTGCTGCTCCGTCTTCCACGATCGATGATCTTCGCCGTGTCACCGCCGATACTAGGCGACGGTAACTTAAAGAGCTCCTTCTTTTACTTTGGTTGAATTGATTTGATCTGCGTGACTTTGCTTGGAACGTGATATAGAGCTTGAAATGCATTTGTCCTTTGCCCACGCGAATTTCGCTTTCCAGGATGATTTTTTTTTTTTTTTTTTTTGCTTTGAGATTTACTGAAGTTGTTTTCCTGGCTAAAACAAGTTGGGATTCGCCTTGTAATCAGACTTGAAAGGAATTCATTGTATGGAAGGTGAAGTAAGATTCATCTCGGTTCTGTAAGTGGAACTGCCACATGGAAGAGCAATAACAATGTCGGGTTTTAGCTCCATGTTGACACATTAAACAGTGATTTCGTCCATAGATCTCCCAAATCCTTAATCAAGTAATGAAAACATGGGCAGTTTTCGAGGGTTAACTTTCGATCATCTGCTTCCCAGCCTATGCTTGATAGCCTACAATTCCCTTCTGTGGCGATGGAGCCCTGTGGGGCTAACATGCTCTGTCATCTTAGACCTGTTTAGTGTTAGAAGAACAAAAAACCCAAAGAAGCTTATAAGTTGAAGCGGCAGGCTTGAATAATATTGAACAATAGAAAGGGTCTTGTGCAACTCGATTTCTATCTCTATAGAGCCTTGCTGCAGTCAGTTGAAATCCAGGATTCATGTGGAAAAAATGGGAAAGATGTAGGATTAGGCTTTGGATCTATGAATTTGTTAAAAAGTTTGTTAATTTCGGCCTAGGACTCTTGTTTTGTTTTTTTTTATATTTCTTGTTGCTGCATAATCCACCGGGGTGGTCGAGAGATTTGATTGGGCATTATTCTATCCACTTAAAGCATGAAACTTTTTAATGTCACGAGTCCACCTGGGTGCATTACGGGAATGCCTCGTCATCATAAGCACGTTGCTTAAATGCAATTTATAGCTAGCTTTAGTCATCAGATGAGAACTTTGGATGTACTTTTGCAATCTGGTCTTGGTTAATTGCTTTATGCTCTTTATGCTTACATCTCTCAGATATGCAAGTTTGCGGAGGCGCCTTCTGGTGGATCCACACATTTCGAAGGATGGAAGTAATTCACCTGATCTTGCACTGGACAATCCATTGTCGCAAAACCCAGGTTAAATCTAGCGCTGCTAATGTGCTCCTTTTCAAAGAGTTTCGCAGTTACATCATTTTATCTTCTTGCAAACAACTGTTAGTATACTTTATGATTGTGTTTTTTTTTTTTTTTTTGAAAAATGTTCTCATTTATAGATTATAACCAATCCGTGGACACGAACGAAGAAAATATAGAGAAAAGAGGATCCTTTTTGGAGGACATTGAGGATTTACACCTTGGTTTACCTTTCAAGATTTATGTTAGAGGATGAAATTTGCATGCATAAACAGGATAAACACAATTTAGCTTGCGAATATGGAAGACAATTAGGACATAATATGATGTGATACATGCACCCATATGTTGGGTAAATGTGGTTTCTCTGAATTGTACTTTTGTCTAGTCCTACCTTTTGTAGGAGAAAACATTAGATTGTGTGTATCCTGGTAAGTTGCAACATTGCCAGGTTATTGAAAAGCTGTTCTTTATTCATTGCCAGACAGCAGCTGGGGTCGCTTCTTTCGGAATGCTGAGCTGGAGAAGATGGTTGATCAAGATTTATTACGCTTATACCCTGAAGATGGGAGTTACTTTCAGACACCAGGATGCCAAGGCATGCTAAGAAGGATACTATTGTTGTGGTGCCTTAGACATCCAGAATATGGTTACAGACAGGGTAAATACCATGCATAAGAAATAGTTACGACATATCTTTATTTGCTTTGGTGACTGAGTGGTACAGATCTAAAGTACGTCTAGGGACTATCTGAGATGAAATGGGTGATGCTTAAAATTTTGGCATTTCACGCATAGGAAGTTCGTTGAATTTGGCATTGGTTTTAAGTCTCACTTTTTCTTCCGCAGGTATGCATGAACTCTTGGCACCATTGGTGTATGTTCTCCATGTTGACCTTGAACGTCTCTCTCAAGTGAGAGAGCTTTATGAAGAGCACTTCACTGACAAGTTTGATGAATTATCATTTCATGACAATGATCTTACATATAATTTTGATTTCAAAAAATTCTCCGATACTCTGGAGAATGGAAATTTCCAAGGAAATGCGTCCAAGGTGAGGAGTATCGCTGAGCTCGATCCCGAGATACAGAAGATAATATTGTTAAGTGATGCCTATGGTGCTGAAGGTGAATTGGGTATTGTATTATCTGAAAAGTTTATGGAACATGATGCCTACTGCATGTTTGATGCATTGATGAGTGGGGTAAATGGGTCTGTAGCTATGGCAGACTTCTTTGCACACTCACCTACATGTGGGTCTAATGCTGGCCTGCCTCCTGTAATCGAGGCTTCCGCTGCACTGTACCATCTGCTATCTGCCATTGATTCATCTTTACACAGTCACCTCATTGAGCTGGGGGTTGAGCCACAATACTTTGCACTTCGCTGGCTACGTGTTTTATTTGGTCGTGAGTTCGCACTTCAAGACCTTTTGGCAATCTGGGATGAGATTTTTGCACATGACAATAGAAAAATGGACGTAACTACAGAAGACGATGAAGGATCTAGCTTCAGAATTCTCAGCTCATCACGAGGAGTATTTATTGCTGGTATCGCTGTTTCTATGATACTTCACTTGAGATCTTCCCTGCTTGCTGCTGAGAATGCCACTTCCTGTCTTCAGAGATTGCTGAACTTCCCTCAGAATGTCGATCTAGCGAATCTAATATCGAAGACAAGGTCATTGCAGGTGCTCGCGCTGGAAGTTAATACTTCTACCGCTTCTTCGTCCAGTGGAGTTTTTGTCCAAAGTAAGCGAATGGTAAGTAGAGGCCATAGCCTGTCATCGGACTCTATATCTCCTAAAACTCCATTAAATTTGGTACCTGATAGCTACTGGGAAGAGATGTGGAGAAATCTGCATAAAGAAGAAGAACGTAAACGGGATAGTTTACAGAAACAAGTTTCAACCAGGAAAAAGGGATGGTCTGAGAAAGTAAAATTGAGTCTTTCCAGAACTGAGTCTGATCCATCTCCAGCTAAGGCTGAGAACATCGAAAAGGTTGCTAGGACATCCGTAAGGCGTAATTTGTTGGAAGATTTGTCTCAGCAGCTTGGCTCTGATGAAAGTGCTGAGGCAACGAGCAGCCATCAAAATGGAGGCCAGAAGCATCAATACTCTGTTAAAGATAATTTGGCTAGATCGGAAGTCCATAATGAGTTTAGCTGTACCGATGAGGAGAGACGTTTAAGTGCGAATTGCGGGAGCGAAGAGAATTCCTCAATATTCTCTGACCCAGTTAGTCCTCTTAGTGGTCCTATTGACAATGAGAATGACTCTGAGAAAAGCAGTGTTGTCTCTAATTTATCCCTTGATGAACGTGAAGATCAATTGCAAAGTACAGGCTGTACAGTGGAGGATTCACCTGTACCTGTCTCTGATGTTCCTGACAAAACTTTAAAATCTGAACCAAATAACGAGCCGGCAGGAAAAGCTGCAGTAGGCGTGAAGGAACGAAGGGCTCTCTCTGGTAAATTCCAATGGCTTTGGAAGTTGGGACGGAATGCTAGCGCTGAGGAGACATCTGATAAAGAAGGATCTCCCGAGACTTCAAAATCTACTGATGCTAAAACCATACGTCACGATGCAGCTGAATATTCTGTAATTGATCACAGCATTTCTTCCGGGGTCAGTAAAGGGGATTCTATTGATGGGAATATGATTGGCACTTTGAGGAATCTGGGACAGTCTATGATTGAACATATTCAGGTAGGTATCTTTTCTTTTCATTGATCTACGCCTCTGTGCAAATGTAGCCAGTCCTACGAAATAAAAAAGTTATAGCATTCATAGAGAAAAACAAATTTGTGGCGTGGCCATCTTACTTATTGCGCTATAAAATGGAAGTTATATTTGTCTGTCATACGAAATTCATTAAAATTGGTTTTGTAAAGTTGTTGTCTTTCTACCCTATACTCTTATGCTGCTTCTAAGTACTTTAGTTCAAGAGCATGCTTCAAGTTGAGGGAATGACGGGATGAGTTTCATGAGGTGAAGCGAGATTGAGCACAATACAGCTGCTAGGTTTATAACTAGAACTACTTCCGTTAAATACAGCAGCTTGTGATTTCCTATGATCGAGCAAGTTTTTCTTTTGACAAATGCAAGAGTATGATGAGGCAACTTATGCTCTTGTCGGTGCAAAAGATAGTACATAGTGCACATTACTGATCCTCATGAAAGTTCAACCGGTTCCAATTGCAGTGCTGCTTTTTTATCGTCAAAACTTTCAGATATGCTTATTTGATTGTGTATAGTTGAGATCCTGGAGATGATCCGTCTATGATGAGTTCTATGGTGTGCAAAATACTGTTGAAACCAACTTATGGTGGTCATGTGATCTCTTGTGCAGGTGATCGAGTCGGTTTTCCAGCAAGATCGGGGTCAAGTTGGTTCCCTGGAGAACTACTCAAAGAATCTATTAGTTGGCAAAGGGCAGGTGACTGCTATGACCGCCATCAAAGAGCTTCGCAAAATTAGCAGTCTTCTGTCTGAGATGTGAAGCACTGAATAAACGTCACTTGTATATATCTTTTTTGTAATTATTATTTGCTTTAGTGCCTTGACAGTTCACATCCTTTTGGCTCCTTCGACATTGCCGGCAAGTATAATTTTTCTGAATCTTGAAGAGAGAACTCCATGTAACTATATATGTCAGTCAGCTTAGGAATTGAAAGTGAGGTGATGATGCCTTTATCTGAGTTTCAAGTCTGGTGATTGTGATTGTGATTGCTTTAGAACTAGATTTCCATGCTCTTGGTTCATCTAAAAGTTCTCCAAAAGGACATTCACTTTTTCCAGAATTTATGAGGGTTGAAGTGATGAAGGAAAATTAGTCAATCCATTAGTGAGGATGCAGCTTCTTCTCCTTCTAAACTTGATTTCATACGAAATCACTTTCTCTACCTTAATCCTGCAAATTGAACCGTAATCTCTCCTTGGAAAGCAAAATGGGGAGATCTGATGGCGTTATATTGTCATGTAAACTTCACCCCTTGAGGGATGGGCTTTAAATTTCCGATCGCCAAGCCTCCTCTTTATTAATGAAAAGGTGATCTTCACATATTTTTCTCCGATCCATCGACAATGCTGCCACATTACATCCATTAATTTCCAACTGCATCGTACATACGAATGTTGTACCTTCGCATCTAACAAAGTTGCAAATCGGGTTATACAAATGTTGGAACTCAGGTTTTACCAGCGAGAAATAAGAACTACGCAGGAAAAGAAACAAGCAAGAAGAAAGGAAGCTACTTTACCAAATTTAAGAAGTCAAAATTGAAAAGTAAAGGGGAGACTGGCCCGGTCAAAGAGGTGGACGGTCAGGTTTGAATTGGGTCGAAAATAGTACTACTCATCGATGTATCGACTCATTTCATACAATGTAATAATCAATTTTCACACCCAACTTGTACTTGACTCAACCTGACCTCAATTTTTAGCATTTTTCCCCTTAAATTGATTGAACATCCAACTTCTGTTCAGAATTTACATTCAACCTTTACTCAGAATCGTCCTCTTCCTCTGAATTTGAACAATTTTATGGGGAATTCCAAATCAGAGCCTGAGGTCCCTTCATTTTCTCAAAAGTATATATTATTTCAAATAATGGCATAAAGTGCCCTCATGAGTTCAAAGAAAATCCAAATTAAAGACATTTTCTTCATTGCTTTTTTTTTCTTCTTTTTGCTCGTGACCGGCCACAGGTGAGGGCTGGACAAGGCTACCCTCAACAGTTGTGAGGGACGGGCTTGCATGGCTGTGGAGGACCTGGGCTAGGCGACTCATCGACCGCAACAAAGAAAAAAAAAAGAAATGGGAAAGAAGAAATGAAAAAGGGAAAAAATATAAATAAAAAATAAATGATGAAAATGTTCTTAATCATACCCTTCTTTGAAATAATGAGGGCACTTTAGGCCTTTATTTGAAATTTTATCTAGTTTTATTGGACTTAACGAATTATGTGAAGTCCCTCTTTCGATGAGCACTGATCATAGATGACTACTTAAGAGCATCTTTCGATGGCAAATCTGATGGTGATGGTGATGAGTGCGCAACAAAGGAGAGTGAGCGAGAATCGCAGGATGAAAGAGAAAGATGGAGAGAGAGAGAGAGAGAGAGAGAGAGAAGAGACCTAGGTTTAGAAGCGAAGTAATCTGAGTCAGTCGTTATAAGTGCACAAAGCCAGATCGACCAGAAAGCTGGGAGGCCAGTGACCCAAAAGATAAATGGGACTCCGATTCTTCGGAGAGCCACCGAAGAGAGGCAGCAATGCGCTTGAGATGGTGAATGCCGATCAGTCATGTGATAAAATAAGGAAGAAGAAAGCTCGCCAAGAACGGAAATTGGCGAGTGGCGACAGATGGAATCAAAGAGCGATGAGAGGAACAATGTTCAAAGAGGGAACCAGATCGCTTCTTCAAACTAAGTTTACTCTTGTGATCAAGTGAGTCGCAGGTGGGTTTCTATAATGGATCCACCAAAATCCATCTTTTTTTCGCTTCTCTTTAGAACCAACCTATTATAATCTATATTTTAGCATATGAGACATCGAGACAGTTGTTAAGTAAATCATTCCAATGGAAATAGGTTTCTTAGAAAAAAGGACAACCGACTAAACGGTTCAAATCCAATTTATCCAAAATCCTTCTGTTCCTGTTATGTATCTCTCTCCTCCTATATGAACATAGATCCAGCTATGATTTTGTACATTTATTTCCAAACAAACAAAAACAAAACAAAACAAAAAAAACCAATAGATTGAGCCTCTGAAACCATTTCTTGGCTAAACTGCAACACCCTAATCAATGTTGTGAAAACCAGGGAGCAAGGAAGAGATAAAACCAAAGACAATCATCTGGATCTCCTTCACAATCCCCCACCAATGATTGGCCCCATTCTCAGCACCCCGTCCTGCTGCATTTTGGTTCTCAGCTGCCTGATGTCCATCATCTTCCACTGCACCGTTCTCATTCTCAGCACCAGCTTGTCCATCAGCTGCATTATATTACAGGAAAAATAATTTGCATCGACCAGAAGAAAACATCATTTTGATGGGCGCAATTGTCATCTACCAAACACCACTACTAGTGCTTTATCTATCATTGTTCCATGGAATCCATGACAATTTCTCTCCCCTATCCTCACAAAGCAGCCAGTAGATACATGGGTGGTCATCTGTACGGAAGCAGAAATTCAACTATTCTGAAGAGATTCGTCTACTTGAGGCTTCTAGAAATGTCCTACTAAAAAACAGTAAAAGAACCCTAGGAGATCAAGACTTATTTCGCAAAATAAGGGACTTGTAAGGACACTATTGCATGATGGAAAAGGTGCTAACATCTAAGAACTGACTCTCTTAAGAGACATACCTATGGATCAACTGTATGGAATATCATAAAGTTGACTTTAACTTTCCTGGGATTGAGGTTGACAATGCATGGGTTTTGCATATCTGTGAATCAAATGTACCTGCCAGGGGCCGATTTTCGTTTCCTTGACCGGCAGCAGGTGGAACATTCTCAGCTCTGACTGCTGGCCTTGGTGGATGAGGAGGTGCGGCTGCTCTCTGCATGCCTTGAGAAAGCCATCGAATCAATGGTGCCAGAGCTCCAGTTTGATACCTACATCAGCCGGGGTCCACAAATTCAGCTTTACATGCAATAGAAATGTCGCCAACACAAAGTTCAAGAAAAAAATGAGAATTTTGGAGGTCTCTTATTCCCTGATTTCAAATAACGGTTCCCCAGCATGCAATAATTGACTTCAACTAACAAAATAACATTATGAACCAGTTCAAGGATGATTAAAATGCAACATTCCTCACCCTATAAGTAAGATTCCCATACTGGCAATTAAACAAATAAGGCAACGAAAAATTAAGTCTTTGGACCAATCAAATGGAGAGGCTCACATGACTTTTAACTCGTTAATAGGCCCAGATACTTACAAATAGATGAGGGAAGCAAAAAACACAAGGACAATCAGCCTTTGTCTTGATCCATCTTGGTTGAACAAAAATATCACAGCAGCCAGCTTTAATATGAGCAACAAATCAAGCTGAATTGCTATCTGAAATCTCCTCACAACAACTTGTCTCTGAGGTGCAGGCTGTTGCTGGGGGTTCTGTTGCTGGTGGCCCACCTGCCCCTGTTCCTCACCTGTTGACCCCACCTCACGAACTCGTCTACTATAAGCACAGAAGCAACAAAGTACTACGAGATTAATTATTATTGGAAATCAATATTTTCATTCAATTCTCAGAATCGATACATCACATGAGAACCTCAACATTAAGAAACTCAGAAATAAGGCTAATGTGCAAAAACACGTACTGGAGGAGATACCGGAGAACCCACTGGCTCAACTGGAAGAACCGGTCAAATTGGCTGGTTTAAAGTGAGGTGTGTTAAAGTTATATAATAGCCAGTATATACAAACAATGCATATAATTCCAGTGGCGCAGCGCAACAGGTATGTGATTTTAATGTGTATAGAGAAGACTAAAGTTTGAGACACGGACTCGTCAATATTTTTCATAATGGGAAATCAAATGTAAACGGCATGAACTCATCTACTATGAGCACACGAGCAACAAAGTACTAAAAGATCTTTTATGTTTGAAAATAAATATTTTCATGCTATTCCCAAACTCGGTGCAGTTATTAGTTTATGAAACTCACACGAGAACTTTAACCTTAAGAAACTTAGAGACACAACCAATGTTATAAGAACCGTCCAGGAGGCCAAACGGGAGAACAGATCAGTTCAACCAGAAGAACTGGTCAAACCAGCTGGTATAACGTGAGATGAGTTGCAGTTATATGTAGCCTGTATGTATGCACAAGTTCCAGGCATGGTAAACTCAATTGGTATGGGCTTTTAATGTGTATCGAGAGGACTCAAATTTGAGATTCATGGCATGTAAATTTATGAATCCTTTCAAATGGGAAACAAGCAGACTTTATATGTAAATTAACAAGAATAAATACGTAAAGATAATTGGCTCAGGTGGTATAATGGCCACATTTACTTCCATCCGTAAGAGATTTCAGAACTTCTGTCCACTCATCCTCTTCTTTATTTTAAAAAGTCAGAGAAATGGTTGAAAAGCCAGTTTCAACTGAAACTGCATGACCCATCTAACTGGTTTCAGCCAGTTTGACTGGCTCCTGACTGCCACAGGCATAGGATTGCGAACACCGGAGGAAAGGCCGGTACACGGTTGAACCAGGCGGTCCTGTCAGGTTTATAAAAGAGTGTATACGACACACTTTCAAGGCGATGGAAAGAGCATTTCTTTCCACTTACTTCATGAAATGGTATTTAGGAGATAAGGAGATGCTACTTTTATGCAATTATCAGCTTGAGGTGGCAGAAAAGAACAAAACAATTTATAGGAGAACTGTTCCACAAACAACCCCCCCCCCCCCCCCCACCCACACTTTCAAGGCAATGGAAAGAGCATTACTTTCCACTTACTTCACGAAATAGTATTTAGGAGATAATGAGATGCTACTTTTATGCAATTGTCAGCTTGAGGGGGCAGAAAAGAACTAAACAATTTATAGGAGAACTGTTCCACAAACAACCCCCCCCCCCCCCCCCCAAAAAAAAAAAAAAAAAACACACTCTTTCAAGGCGATGGAAAGAGCATTTCTTTCCACTTGCTTCATGAAATAGTATTTAGGAGATAAGGAGATGGTACTTTTACGCAATTGTCAGCTTGAGGGGGCTAAAAAGAAATAAACAATTTATAGGAGAACTGATCCACAAACCCAACCCCCCCCCCCCCCTAAAAAAAAAAAACGAGGTAAAGTTTCTAGACAGTGATAGGAGAAGTAGGTAAGGCAAACATTCAGACAATTTCAACTGATGGATACTACAGATGGATTTCCCGATTACAAATTAACTACAGAAACAAATCAACAGCAGCAATTAGACTAAACACAGATGATGCATGTCGAAATAATTTTAGACAAGCTTATGATAGATTTAAGGTCCCCCACAGACAATAGATTGGATGTACTTACGTTGGAATGTTATAGGTAAGAGGGATAAGGGTGTTGGATTGAAATCCAGAAAAGGACCCAAGGTAGGGAGAAACTGGAACTGCGTAGATGCCAGCACCCCTATTTGGCTGATCTTGATTTTGCGAATTACTTAGGCTGGGTCCTAGGGAAGGATAGAAGATGGGGAACATTTGCAAATCACCGTTTCCAGGAACTGGAAAAGCATACGATAATGGAACCTGAGAACACAAGTCCAAAAGATGAAATGTGAAGCAGATACAAATATGATTTCGATGCTATATACTACTTTTAAGCACTCTATAATAAGACAATAATGAAGAAATGGTGTCGCCCAAGTTACACATCAACCAAAAAGCAACATGATTTCATAACTGCGAGCAAATTGAGTAGACAACAGAAGCAGTTGTCTACGATAACAGAGCTCGGCGCTAGACACTAGACAAAATCTGCGATGCAGTAACTACTCAAGAATAGTACATAAAAGTGCCAGATGCAACAGATAAGTAAACACGGAGAATTCAATCGTCATTGCCACTGTGTTTTTCTTCACCATGTTGAATAACATCCCGGCACAGAAGTCCAAACCAAAGGTTAAGCTCAACTACCTCACAGGTGCATCTAAACCTAATACATAACTCAAATATACCTTTAAACAAACTTCAAATATTGCACAAAAGTCCAAGCAATCAAGCCGCTTATTTTTCCCAAATCAAATACATAGAGCAAAACAGACACTGAACAGAGGACAGTCCACAAGGATCAAGCACCGAAACCCCAAACCAAATCCCTAGCCACCGCAAATCCAATAGATCAAGTTCTAAGAAGGCGAAAGACGAGAAGACATGCTACCTAGCAAACAAAGAAACGCATAGCAATTACAGAACCTGTGCTTGTTGCCGAATAGCGCCTTGAGGAGATTTCTCCGACGATGACGACGGCGGAGGTGGTGGCGGGGGTTGTGAGGTGGACGACGGCGTCTCGGGGCTCTCCGCCATCGAAGCAAATGCTTCGTCTTCGCTCTTGCAGCCTTATCGCACAAATGATGGAGCTCGCGCACAAGGAGATTTGTTCGGTGTAAGAAGTTTGACAGATCATTCCATTTTGCAGATTCGATCAAAGGAGCTCTGCTTCATTTTTTGCAGGTCCCCTGTGTTTCGTCATTGCGTCCGTTCAGAACCAATGGGCTCACGACATGTCAGCACCTTGAAATATCATGTCATCTCTGGGCTTCTCGCAGGGACAACGGCTTTGGTCGCTCCTTTCTCTCAAATTAGTGAATTACACACGAGAAAGATGGAAAATTCCAAATAAGAATTCTAAGTACTATTATTTTGGACCAAAATTAGTTTTTATTTCAAATAAAAATTTGAAGTGTCCTCGTTATCTCAAATAAGGACCTAAATTGACCACAACTACTTTAAATAAGGGTCTCACCGTCCTACCTATGGCGGTCGGGGTCATCGGCACCTCGCCCAAGGCCAACAAATCCGTCGACTAGAGGCGAGAGCAAGCAGGTTCTCGCCAGAATTGAGAGAGGGATGTGGTACTCTTTCAAATCTGGGCAAGGATTACTAGCCCTCACCTCTAGTCGGTGGATTCATCGGTCTTGGACAAGGCGCTGGCGACCCCGTTGGTCATTATCGCCGCCCCCCACCGGTGTTGGGGCGGTGGCCACAGGTAGGAGGGAAGCCTTCGGCCTATGTCATTTTTTTCTTTTTCACTTGCATTTTTTAATTTTTTAATTTTTCAAAAATAAAGAAAATAATAAAAAGGGATAAATATTGAAAATGCCCACATAACCAGTGAGTTAGGCTCTTTTTTGAGATTAATATAACTATTTCAGGTCTTTATTTAAAACAATATCCGATTCATGCCCTTATTTGAAATAATGATGGCAATTACATCCCTTATTTGAAACAATATCAATTTCATACCCTTATTTGAGACCATTTTTTGAAATTTGCCCCATAAGAAATGCCAACATTATTTTCTCATGCGTACTTATATTGAATTTAACAAACTACTTAGTTCACGAAAAGTGAATAATTTAAAAATAACAATAAAAATAATAACTTATATAGTTCAAAATAATTAGTGAATGAAAAAGCTTTTCATCATCTAGAACCATCTATATAAAAATATTTTCGTGTACAATTCATTCTTTGTCCCTTCAATGCAAAAATACATGACGCATGTGGTACACTTCGGCTCTGTAAAAGGGTTTTGACGCAAAGCCGTTCGACAATGCCGAGCCATCTTATGACCATCTAATTTGAGAATATGAACGATCAGCTCTGTTGACGCATCGCATTTTACTATAATACCACCTTTTTTGCTGCGACAGAGGAGAGACCATTTACCCCAATGCGAATCTTCCTAACAAATTCAAAACATGTTTAAACCCCAAAGAACACGTTCGTTCCCCAGACCACGTTCCAAATGACAAGAACATTTCATTTCTTACGTATGAAGAAACAAATCGGTGGGATCTGGACGACGTTCGTGAAAATGCTCGCTCCTCGTTGCACTTTTCCATCTTCTTTAGGCCGTTGTTCCTCCTTGGAACCTCTTTAAAATGGGGTGTCGAAACTTTCGGACACAGCCACCCCCGTGCTGTAACGCATGATACCTGTTAACTTACTCCGTGTACTTTGGCTTTTGTGCGTTCCCGTATGTCTTGAAGAAGATTACTGGAGCGAAGAATTGCGGCTAACAAGTGAATGTTCAAACAGTTAAATAATATTGCAAAAGCTTGCAGCAAGCGAGTGATCATTTACAGAGATGACAGAAATAAGATGTAAATGGACAGGTTCGAATCGATAAATGAAAACTATTATCTCCCCCAAATCATTCCGAGATAGGATATCTACAATATTTCCTGTCCGCTCACTTATCCTTCTAGACCACCCCTTACAGCCTCCTGAGTTCCATGTCTAATTAGCACTTGATCCTGCAGCGGATTCAGACAAAATAAATGAATTAGCTCCCCATCAAAGACATGCAGAAAAAGGTTCTTAGATCCTATAAACTCTATGTCTGGATTGGGGTTTGGTACTTACTTAATGTTTCTTTTCAAGTCAGAACTAAATTCTACCGCGTACAAAGAAATCTCACGTTTCAAGAAATTCATTATGTCACTCAACTCCACCACTAGTGAACATGGCTTAAATTGAACGTGTTCCTTGGCCAAAAAGAAAATTCTGACATTCCACAACCAGACATGTTAGGGCAGTTGCTTTTTCTATGGTCTAAGGTCAGGTCCTATACAGATTTCTTTCTCTGATTGTTTGGTAAGTTGTTTGGTGAGCTACACTATTTGCTAGATCTGATAGACACAACCCAGCAGTAATTTCCCGATGGTCAAAATAAATTCATATACCTCAATAAACAAATGCGGGTTATCACTAGAGACAAGCCTCTGACTTGATGCATAAAAGGTAAAAACTAAAGCTTTCATGAATTTTTTGGGGAAGGACGGAGGTGGCACAGCAAAAGAATATGTTGCATCCCTCTATGAAAAACAGCAGGTGCCAGATACGCTGAAGACATAAGCGAAGCAGCAAGCGTAGAGAGCATATCCAAGCAACATTTCAGAATTTTCTCCTAATTTGAGATCAGAAAGACAGGCACGACTTACCCTACCAGCCATCATGACTTTTAGGATGCTGACGCTTCTCATTCGTCATCAGCAGATTCACGGTCTTCTGAGATGGTGAACACCCTAATCTCTACTACCTCTTCCTTAGACAACTCATTTGCTGACTCCACCTTCGAGGTATGTGCCGATTCACCATCTGGGCAGGAAGAAATTATCACGAACATCAATCATTGCTTAGAGGAGTTCGAAAATATGATAAACCAAGGAATAGTGGCTTAAATCTGTGGTAACTGCACGCTTGTAAACTGCTTATATTTAAAGTTTTAATAATTGATTGATCTCATCACTGATTGTGAGAAAACGTTTGGTCATTATACCAAGTTGGCTTTCTTGGAGACAGATACCCAAAGAAAGTTATCTCCATCACTTCTCTCTTTTATAGAGTGTCATGCTTCAGTACAAAAGAATGGACCAACCAGGAAAAACAGCAAGCATTTGGTATAGCAATTTGCTGTTTAACCAGCTTCAGTAATCAGTGTCTAACAACTAAGCACAAGCAGCCAGAAACTAGAAAATCATTCAGATCTGCTTAGCAGAAGGATGAAAAACAAAGGCAATAGCCCGAGGAAGGTGCTGATGCTTATAAACACAATCAGATCAATGATCAACTGGGGCACCTCACTAATACTCTTTCAATAATTTTCCGTTCATACCACCTAGTGCTTATCAGTTATAAACACAAGCAGATTATTGATAAACTAAACGACCTTATTAATCACAGAAAAGGTCCTAAATACTTCAACATATTCCTCCGATTCTCACACTTTTTACGACAACTATCTCATCTTGACATCTAAGCTACGACAATGTTCATGGTTTTCTTGCAGGCAAGTCAGAAGAGCTATCCCCTCAAAGGAATAACTTCTTTTAACGATTGCTACTGCAAATGATGATATGATCTCACTAATATTCTTTCAATAATTTTCCGTTCATACCACCTGGTGCTTATCAGTTATAAAGACAAGCAGATCATTGATAAACCAAACAACCTTAATAATCACGGAAAAGGTGCTAAATGCTTTGACATATTCCTCCGATTCTCAAACTTTTTCATGGCAACTATCTCATCTTGACATCTAAGCTACGACAATATTCATGGTTTTCTTGCAGGCAAGTCAGAAAAGCTATCCCTTCAAAGGAATAACTTCTTTTAACTATTGCTACTGCAAATGATGATATGGATCTCATGTCCTCGACTAATGTATCAAATTTAAGTGAATTAGCAAAAGTCCTTGTCAATTTAAATCAACAAGAGCCACAAATACACATTCCTCCGTCAAATCGCTTAGCACAGACGCTACTCACAGTCACTTCTTATGACACCTCGACAGAGAGAATAGAAACTTAGCACCACAACTTCGTTAAACGGACCTGAAAACTTAAATTAAGCATCGCTTGTCAAAATCCAGAGAACCAATCTCATGAACAATAGATAGATCATCAACATTCGATCCAGATATTCTCCGAGTGCTTATACGACTAATTAACGAACAATCAGAAAGTAAAAAAGAAAACTTGTCAAACGGTTCGCAATAACATGAAAGTGAAGCACGCTATGTAGGGGTCAACCCTAACCTGGTCGAGACAAAAACTCAAAGCTAGGCCAACCGCGAACGGTGGCGAAAGACAGATTCTCCTCCTCCTCGAAGGTCAACGGCCTGGCCAATTTCCCGACGAGATCGACGACGTTGACCGGTCGCCGCCGTGGCGGAACCCAGAAGGAGGAACCGGGGACGAAAGGGATCCAATCGGGCGTGGACTTCTGGACGATGATGGAATGGATAGCCTCCTCCAGGCCCCTCAATCCCAACACCTCTCCTTCCTCGTCTGATGCGGAAGACGAAGAAGTTGATGATGCAGATGACGACGACGACGACGACGACGACGATGACGTGGAGGAAAGGGTCGATTCGAGGTCGATTTCGATGAGCTTGCCGGGGCGGTTGGACCGGTTGCGGACGGTGATGAAGGTGATGGAGGGTGGCGGGGGCTTGAGGGTGTGACGGGAGCGGCGGAGGAGGGTCTGAGAGAGGAGTCTCGCCATTGTTTTCTCTTTTTTACTTTTTTTCGCTGGAGCTGAGTTTCAGATCGAGGCGACCCGGTTATGCGACTCGAGTGGGGAGTGAATGTGCAGGTGAGGCGGGTAGGCGAGAGAGGCGATGACTATTGACTGTGGATGATCGGCACGTGTCGGATTAGATGCTTTACGCATGTTTTACTCTAAACTATGTTCATTGTTTACTCCCCGTGACGAATTTATTAGATGATTTTTGTTAAGGTGAAAAAAGGTTTATGAGATACTTTCATACGGACAAAGCAAGATTAGTAAATTACACTCATTAAAAGAGTTTTTTTTTTTTTGTAAAAGTAAAAAATGTATTGAACTAGGAAGCGCTGATTACAGGACAATCCTTCGCCGCGCACCGCAAAAATGTTGCTAAAAGCACAAGGACAGCTCGAGTTGCAAAACCCAAAAAAAAAAAACTAGGGGCCAAACAAATGGCCGCCACTACATAAACAAGAGGCCGAGAGAGCCAAACAAAACCCTGCGAAACCTATACAAGACTATACAGAACCGGGCCAAAACGGCAATCGAACCAACAAGGACAGACGCCAATAGCCAAAAGGACATACGCCAACCAAATGTCAATCAAAAATAGAAGTAGAGATGCCCTGGCTAGCTTGCATCCTTCTGTTTCTGGGTGTATCCTTGTCTTTGACAACTTTCTGAAGATGAAACTTGAGGGCGGACATTTTGAGTCTTGTTCCGAAAGAGAATATGGTTTCATTCCGTCCAAAGCATATGACAGAGGCCACCAAAAGAGAACCTGACAATACAGTAGTGAAAGTGGTGTCCGTGGAAGTGTCTCATCACCCACCGAATATTGTCTTGCCATGAAGCGTTATGTCATGCAAGATTACACTTGGAAGACCAAAATAAAGTAAGTGCATTCGTGAAGCGACAACCAAAAAATAATGATCAATGGAATCCGGCCGACGATTACAAAAAAACACAAACTCGAGCCACAATTCTACGATAGCTAAGTAAAAGAATCTGAGTAGGAAGTTTGTTAAGAGTGGTAAGCCGCAAAATGAAAGAGTGCCAAGGTGCAAAATGACGGTCCCATGCAAATGAGTTCCGAGAGACTACCTAACCCTTGTGACAATAATGATCCCAAGCCGAAGCAGTAGAGAACACACCAGAGGAATGATCGAGCCAACAAAGGGTATCCTCACAAGACTCTAGGACGAGAAACGACGTGGGATCAGTCCAAGTCCCCATGACAGTACTCACCCTAAAGGGAAAGAGAGTCATAGATAAGAAGTCACGAACCGTGGCCTTTCGAAGGATGCCCGACCTATAAATATCCAAGTCATAAAAGAGCTTGTAGAGTGGCCCCTTAGAGTGCCATGAATCAAACCAAAAGGAGATACTGCCGCTACTAACTTACCACGGGAAGAGGTGCTCCCAGTCCTGACGAAGATCCAAGATCTTTTCTCAGGCCCAAGAACAGAAAATCATTTTCTTGGCCACCTAGAAATTAATTTTCTTCAAGAAATTTGCATGCATTTGCACCACATAGATTCTTTGTCTGTGAAAAGGATCCATTTATGTTTAGTCATCGCTGCCCTATTACAATTTGAGAGTCTATGAATTCCGAGGCCCTCTTCCTATTTAGGTAGGCACGACACCTTAGCTCCGTCTGCACCCAACTCCGGACATTTCCAAATGAATTGTCTAAGTATTTGCTCAATGTGAAGCTGAACAGACTACGGGAGTATAAATACGTTACCCCAAAAAACTTAGATAGCATGAAGAACCGTTTTAAACAGGAGAAGATGCCTTGCAAATGAAAGAAAATGCTAAGACCAAGACTGAGCTCTTGTCGTGTAGCATTGATCAGCGAAGTACAGTCCACTTTGCTAAGTCTAGCAGAGATAATAGGAACTCCAACATACCGAACCGGCAGAGAACCTTCTTGAAAACTGAGAAAGGAGAGGAGTTGATGGCAAAGCTGATCTGTGCCACCCGAGCAGAATACTCGCTCTTGTTCATATTCGGCATGAGCCCGACCAGTCCGAGAACCTATCTAGACCTGCCTTGATTAATGCAACCGAGGTAGGTTTGGGTTAGGCAAAAATGAGAACGTCGTCTGCAAAGAAAAGATGCAAGAGCCTAGTAGCTTTGCATCTCCAATAGAACCTAAATTCTGGATGGTGAGTTTGGACATTTAGAATGCCAATAAATATCTCCATAACCATAGTGAACAAAAAAGCCGACAGTGGGTCACCTTGGCGAAACCCCTTTCAGCTAGGAAAAAAGATGTGGAGCTCTCCATTGATAGAAATGGAGAATTTTGGGGTCGTAACACAAGTCATAATGAGATTAGTGAAGCTTACCAGGAAGCCGAAAGCTTGCAAAACCAACCGAAGGAAATTTCAATCCACGTTAGTATCACGAAAATCGAAAAAAGTATCGAAAAAGTCTTAAATATATTGCATTAATATCAATTTAGTCCTAAACCTTTTTTTGTATCAATTCAATCTTAAACCTTTTCTATTAATTTCAATTCAATCATAGACCTTTTATTGGTATTGATCCAGTCCTAAATATTTTGCATTAATACCAATTTAGATCAAATCTTTTGTATTTATGCCAATTGAGTCAATTTGGCTAATTTTGATTGAAAATAGCTGGGATAAACATCGATCGTCCTACGTGGCACGACTGGCGCCAACGTGGATTTATTTTTTAAAAATAAAAATTATTTAAAATTATTTAAAATTTTAGAATAATATGAACAAAAAAATATCCGTGATCGACATCTACATTAGAGATTTTCGATCAAAATTAGCCAGATTAACTTATTTGACATAAATACAAAATATTTAGGACTGAATTGGCACCAACGCAGAAGATTTATGACTAAATTAGCAACCATAAAAGGTTTAATATTTAATTGGCACAAATGCAAAAGATTTATGATTAAATTAACATCAATAGAATAGGTTTATTACTTTTTTTATACTTCGCTCCACGAAAATCTCAAAATTAATCCTTTGCAAAAAAAAAATCTAAAAAATAATGTATCCATCATAATTT
Organism: Rhodomyrtus tomentosa; assembly: GCA_028455895.1. NCBI lineage: Eukaryota > Viridiplantae > Streptophyta > Magnoliopsida > Myrtales > Myrtaceae > Rhodomyrtus > Rhodomyrtus tomentosa. The sequence goes on from JAPCWY010000004.1 coordinate 45,146,879, forward strand.
TGTCCTGAACTAATTTTTTTATAACAAAAAATCCCAAATTCATAATACCTATGATAAATTTATCCACTGTTAGTTTTCGTTAAATTGGGGTAATACCACGAAAAATCTCAAATTGACACACATGCGATAAGTGAAGGGTAAAAACCCCAAATTGATGCACTTGTCAACTGTTACGTGTCAACGAACTTGACAATTTAACAGTAAAATTTAACAATTTGACCATTTTAAGTATTATTAACCTCTATAAAAAAATACATTTTGTAAAAATTGTTCTAGAGTCAGATCCATAATTAGTAGACTAATTGATGGAATATCATAAATTTCATGATTAGTGGGCTAGCTAATGAGATATCATATTTTGATGGATTTGATTGTTGTATGGTTAGAGATCTTATTATATGTGATTGATTCCTCTATTAATATAAATATGTTATGATGCTTTAAGAAAAAGATCATCAATCCATTTCAAAACTTCTCTCCTTTTACATAAATTCTTCATGGTGTCAGAGTTCAAGTTACCAATAAGTTTGGACTCAATAGTCACATGGGAGAAATATGGGTTGTCGCTGCCTTTGATCCATGACCCGATGTGTGAGGGGGAGATTATTGCGGTCATTTCACATCGGTGGTGAAATATGTTGGTGGTCGGTTTATAGTGTGAGCGAAAGTCTCAATCTTTAAGCTAATTTTTGGGAAGATAGAAGCCCAAGACCACCCAATAGTGATATCTGTGACATTTTGAATTTCCTATCATTTCGAGACCTTTGAATGTAAAATATCTATCGAGGTATTTCAGTTATGTCTTGCTCAGATTTGATCAATCTCGAGTTAATTAATCGAATGGGAAAGACTAATGAGCGATGAAGTACGTGGACCTGGGAAACTCGATTAGAAAACGGCACTTTGACCATAAAGATCGTCGAGGGAACATTTAGAGCCGAGACCGATTTAAAAACGATTAAGAAAATCATTGCTAGTGTTGTACAGTTGGAACGCGGGTGATACCGTTTGACCAAAGTATAATTTACAAAATTTTCCTAAATCGAATTGTGACGATCATTGCCGTCGGGGCTAGTGATAGACCCTCGCGATTACTTGACAATCAAAATTGCCATAGTTTGGGTTATTCTAAGTGTGATAAGAATCACAGAGTCGATACGCGTAACATCCGTAAAAGCCACCCGTTAATTCAAGACAAATTGAAATTCAATCGACGAAAGATAGGATCTCGAAATTTGAAAATGGAAATGAGGGATTCCAACATTTGATATGAATTGGACGTCGCCTTATCGAGGGTGAAAAATACAGGAAAACGAAATTCCGAACTAAAGGTGTGAAAAGACCATTTTGCCCTTGGAGAGTTAACCTTGCCTTAATGAATTGAGAAGGGAATAATAGTCATTTGACCATTCCTTCTTCCCCAAGGAGGCTGCCGAAAATTGAGAGGGGCAAAAGAGTCATTGGAACCTTGATATTATGGATACGATGACAAGTGTCAATGCATGGATGATGGTCATTAATCATCCACTTGCTCAAACCTTCTAGAAGTCGAATCAAAAGTGATTAGGACTCCATCATCTGTTGCTTCTTCAAAAATTTCGTGGACCATCATCTTACTTCCCTTCCATTTGTGCATTTTCCTCCCAGAACAGAAAACTGCTCCTGCCAACCAGTTTCTACCTCTCGGTTTGGTCCGTATGAGCTCCTCCTTCGTTGACCTTTTGGCCAACCGCCAACCACCACAGGTTAGTTTAACCTGTCTTTGACAATCTCCAATTGGTTTCGTGATTTTTGGAGGTCTAGTTAATTTATGGAAATTTTTGGAAGAAAACTGGACAGATTTTGAGCTAACTGAGAAAGGGCTATGGTTCGCCCACTTAGGGACTTCAAATAGCTCCAAAATTTTTATGGGAGTTACATGACATGTAGTACTATGTTCTCTAAGTTGGGACCGTTGATTGGGTTAAGTTTCAATTAGGTTTTGATGGTTGGATTGGAGTTGAATTTTCGAACAGATTCTGACCGCCGGTGAATTGAGGAGAGTCAGTCTGTTTGGAGGCCTTAGGAGTGCTATTTAACTTTGAAATTTATCGTGGGACTATATAACATGTTGATTAAGGTTAATCCAAGTGAATTGATGAAAAAAATTGGAGTTAAGGATGATGTGTAGACTATTAGAGCAAGAAGGAGCAGAACCGATTTTTTTGCTCTATTTCAATTCTGAGCACACCGGTTCTGTTGGGGGCTGTTCATGATGTCACCATGCTCTAAATGTGTCGTTAGGACATACTAGAATAGCCCTTGAGTTGTTAATGAGGTCCACGATTGATGAAATTGAGGCTAAATTGGATAAATTGATTGTAACGATGAATAGTTCCTAAATTGTTTTATCGCCCTGTTTTGGACAGCGGAGAAGTCAACTTGAAGCCGAACTTGACGAGGGAATTTTAGCGAGAATTGCTAACTTAAGCGAAGGTAAGCGACCCTTAAACCTATATTAGAACTTTGGGACACAACTGGATGATTTTATTGCAGGATCGATAAGATGACGATTCTGTTATGCTTGGTTGAGCGGAAATTGAATGGAATTGTTGAGAAATGAGTAATGTGCACTCGCTTGCTATTAAAATAGTAGTTCCTTTGACTGAATTGGTGATATGTTTGTTGGCAAGTTTTGCTTGATTATGTGGCCATGGGTTACTCGACTCTCAAGTTACTTTTGTGATGAAATTCGATTATTTTGACAAGCATTTGGTTTGTAATTGACTTTATGAAATTCTTATGATGAGAATGTGATTAAATGATTATTTAGACATTTATAGACTTGAGATATTTGTTGAGGCCAAAGATATCCTGAGGCGTCTTAATACAGGATCGTATTGTGAGCACATCCTAAGGCGTCTTAACGCAAGATCGTATTGTGAGCATATCCTGAGGCATCTTAACGTGAGATTGCATACTAAGTGTACCCTGAGGCATTTTAACGCGGGGTTGTGATTGAATGATATCCTGATGCGTTCTAAAGCGGGATAAGAAATTGTACATGTTGACATGAGTTGGAAATTGTTAGTAAATCTGATTCGTCTTAACACGAGTTTATTTGTCACGATAGTCTATTGAGTTGTGGATTGAGAATTGAATTTATTATTAATTCCTATGGTATTGCTATGATTCTTGGCTAGTATGGAAGCTTGGGTCACATTCTTTATATCTGGTCTTAGATGTCAATTTTTTCATAAGTTGTACGTTATGATGCTTTCATATAAGCGATACATGCCTTTATGCCACTGGATGTTTGTTGTTGTTATGACTGTACTGTTTGGTAGGACTGAAGGTCTAATTTAGGATTAGGCTAGCTTGTTGAGATGTAAGTCTCACCCCGTCGTGGGATCTCTCTTTTTTCAGATCCCCAGCCCTGAAAATGCTGCCGATCCATCTTGGCGACCTGAAGAGATGACAACCTATTTTGACGAATTTTATGATAGACGAGGTACAGTTATGTTAGGAAGAGTACGGTAGTATGGGTTGATGAGGGGGAGGAAGACTTGAAGCCATATCGCTTCGAGGCCTGGTTCAAGAAAGTTGAGGAAATTACCACTGGTCCAATAAAAGCTCACGAGGTTCCAAGACGTGTAGTCCCATCGTGGTGCCATACTTCTCAAGATGAGATCGAGGTAGAGGGTTCCGTGGTAGGCTCAAGGAACATTCCAGAAGAGACCCTGGTTAAAAAGGAAAGCATCGAGGTGATCGAAATTTCTGATTCGGAGGATGAGACGGAAGAGGACTCCGTAGAAGTTCGATCAGAAACTTTCTCGAATTTTGACCCCGCAGAGGACCTAAGTCGAGCTGAGGATACCAGTACCACTTAGTGAGATCGAGATCACCCGACCGTTGGGGTTGTCTTTTGGTGGTGACAATCTTTTGGTGGGGCTTAATGGTTGTCTTTTGTTCGCCCTCTTGTCTTCCTCGACCTTAGCCGGTGGTATTAGCTAGTACCTGACCTTGTTTGTATAAACTAGACCTTTTGTTATGTAAATCAACTCTTTCATTTGTTCCGTGTCTCATTCTTTATTTTATTTTGAATTACCTTACATTGAGTTATGTATTTATTTCCTTTTACACTTCTGCATGCGAGTCTCATTTATTTATCGCCGTAAAATAAGGGTATCTTGGGATTGAATTTACGGCATGAGCATATGAGCGCACCCGTATGGTGAGCGGGGAGTGACAATATCAAAGCTAGTTTTATGGTTCTCACCTTAAACCACCTTCTTTGTTTTTGTGCTATCACCATCACCACATTTTTCATCATTTTTTTTTTTTTGCCGAAGCCTACAACTATTTTAGTTAATCTCACTCTCTTTTATTTTTGACCTAACCTTAGCCTAAATAGAGGTCATTTTATTGATCTAATCAGGTCATAATCTCTTTTTTTTTTCTCTCTCTTCCATCTCGAGTTATTTTCATTTATCATTGATGTCAGAAAATTCTTGTAATAAGGATGATTCTCTTACTTCTGAATTCGAGCGAAAATATGAAAAAATTCTCTTTCCTACCATTTGGTTCAGTTTGATGGCCTTAATTACCTACTTTGGTCATAATCTATGATGATTAGTATTGCATCCGGAAAATGTACTAGTTTTCTCATAGGGGAGAAAACAAGACCCACTGCTCCTCTAATAGCCGTCTAAAGATGGTTAGCTGAAGATGCCTCTGTAAAGGCATTCCTGTTGAATCATATGACTAATGGCATTTGTAAACAAATATGTTTTTATGCAGACGACATAGGATATATGACGTCCTGAAAATTCACCTCTGGCAAGGTAACTAAAATCAATTTAAGAAATCGACATCGAATTCCAGTCGATGGAAAATTTTGGATCGCAAAGACTGAAGAGACAATAATTGGACAAATTCTGAAGTTTCAGTCGGTTTAGATTAGGTTTCGAAATTCTTAGTCATCGCGAATTAGGATTTCAATCATCGCGTTCGAGCCTAATCCCTACCGAGCCTAACCTGTGGAATTTTCAAAATACCCTTTTATTCGGGGTCCAAAAATTCGATCCAGCCCCGTTTGCAAAATTACCGAATTACCCCCTCTTAAAAAAAAATCCCGGTGGAGCCCCCCTCTCCCTCTCACGTGCCCTTTCCCCCTCCCTCCCTCTCTCTCTCAGCGTAACACACCCCCCGACCGAACTCTTCCTCCTCCTTCCTCCTTTGCAGCCGCCGATTTGCGCCACCGCCATCCACCAACGACGGCCACGACCCTCAGCCCTTTGTCGCCGTCGCTCCCGAACCCTCCACCGCCGGAAGATCGCGAAACGCCGCGAAATCTCAGCCCCCTATTTCGGCTCTGTTGACCCGAGAGCATTGAGGTCTCCTCCGGCCGTTTTCGGTCGCCACCGCCACCACCCACCACCCCTCCGACGTTCCCCTGCCTCCCCTCGACATCCTCGACCCATCCCCGCCGTCGATTGCCCGCCGGAGCTGCCATAATCGACCGCAAAACCATCGGTGCCTTATTTTGGGGACCGATCGATTTTCTCTTCAATCCAGCCATTTCTGGCGACGCCGCCTCACACCACCGCCACCAACGAACCCCCAATATCTCCATCTATCTTCCCCGAGCTCCTGGTCGCTAGCCATCGCGCGTGGTGGCTGGAAATCCTCTCTAACTGGCGCCCTGTTTCTCAATGCCCAGACACCCAGCTCGGCCGGTTCTGTCCCGACGCTGATCCACCGCCTCCAGCCGTCCTCCGCCGCGGCCACCACTCCCGATCGACTCCCGCCAACCCCTTGGTCATTCCACCGTCCACCTCCGAGCCGGTCGCCGTCCGCCGATCGCCGTTCCGGCTGTTTTAGCCTCGACGCCACCCCTGCCTTGTCCGGGCCGGTTCGCTCGGGCCATGACCCGTTGTGGCCGGGCCGGGTCAGTGGCCAAGTCTGTGGGCTATTTGACCGAGAAGTTTGGCTTGTAGGCCGAGAGTTTTGGGTCGTTGTTCAAGGAATTTGGCTCGTGATTCGCCGTCGTCGTTCGTCACCATCGCTGTCGCCGTTCGTCGCCATCGCCATCGCCGTAGAGATCGCCCGAGCCGACTCAATTTGTGAGTTGACCATAATCCTTGGTTAGGGTACTAATTGTGCCTAGGATTAGTCGCTTAGGCGATCAGGGAATTTATGTGCGCGATTGGAGCCGGTTTAGATAGAAATTGTAATTAAGTTAAATGGCCGATCGATTAAGTTGGTTGGTTGACTACTTTGCCTGTGGCTAGTTGTGATTAGTTGAAATTGACTGATTGATGTGTTTGATCACGAGCGAGCGACAGGTTAGAGGCGAGTGAGCGATCGACGTCTTAAATCAATCAATTTGGTTAATAAAATATCATTGCACGAATCAAGCTTTTTGTGGCCTAATCGATTTTGACTGCTCGTGATTGCTTCGTGGCCTTGTTGATTTGATCGCTTCGCTGAACTGTCTATTTGACTGTCTTTTTGTCCACTGGGTAATTGACTGTCTGTTTAGGGTTTGATAGACCATTTATGATTGCAGTGTCTAATGTTAGACTGCATATGCATCTGGCCGTGTGGGAAATCAAAAGACGTGTTTTAGCATGAAAATGGCCTTTGGCCTATCTTTTACATGCGTGAGTCAGCATCCGGGTTTAACCGAAGATAATAAAATTGGTTGATTGCTGGATGTGTTCTGTGTGATCATATGATGGAACGATGATGATTTTCCTGACAAGTCCGTATTGTACCAGTTGTATAGAATCACACGACTTGTCAGAAGCACGATAATTCATGCCCCGTATGGTACGTACGATTTTAAGGAATTGTCGGATGCCGATCGCGGCTTGTGATGGACCGATGCCCCGTTGAGGGATCCCTACTTGCTGGTGCCGTGCCAGACGCACCGGAAACACCTCTTGTAGTAGCCGTTACCGAGAGAAAAGGGACGTAGCCCAGTCCTGCTGGTAGAACACTCGATTGCATTGAGGTGCTGGATCGAGTTATTTGTGGGTGTCAAATCACACTTTCTTTCGCGTAGATCTTCTCATGTGTCGTGGGCACGATCATCGTTAATAAATGGACTTGTGTGATGTCCAGTGTGTACTTGTGATGAGATGCTTTTTGAGTGATCGACTGTTTGATTGTGAGTCGAGTCGAGCATTGCATTATGTGTGGTTGAGGTTGACAAGTATGCATGTGAATTATTTTTATATAGTGACTGTATTTGGGTGTTATTTGTGATGAATTGCTATTGTGAGACTTTCATTAGGATACCCGGGTGAATCAGTTTCCTAACCAAGCTTTGGCTTGATTCACTGAGATTTATTCTCACCATATCGTGGGATAATATTTTCAGGTCCTAAGTAACGAAGCCTCGTGGATGTTAAGGTTTGGCTTTTGGATTAGTCATCTAAAGTAAGATGAGAAATTAGTCTTACCTAATTTAGTATACCTGCAAAGGTCTGGTCTAGTCATCCCCGAAGTATAGGGTTGTTTTTGTAAGGAAGTAGGATTAAGATTTGTTTGTGATGTTTAACTCTTACTATTCTATTCATGTTTGTTTTTATAGTCAGGGAGTTGACACGTTCCCGCATGCTTAAGTAAGTGTTAGGTCGATAGCGTGCCTGGGACGCCATCTCTATAATCTCGTGGTGATTGGGTAAGGGATGTCGCGGGTTCGAGAGTCGGGGCGTGACAGGATATTTGGGCATCAGTTAAAAATACCTATTTTGAGACAGTAAATGATGTTCAGACTTATGAATTGATAAAGAAGATCCAAGAACTTCGACATGAAGGTATGTATGTTAGTGTTTATTTTTCAAAGCTACAAACTTTGTTCAAGAGCTTGAATTTATGATAACACTTATGAAGGACTTTGTTGCGGATGTCATTGTTTGACTTCAACAAAAAGAAGATAAGAAACGTGTATATCAATTTCTTATGGGTTTGAATCTTGAATTTGATATTGTGAGTAAAAATATTTTGCAAAAAGATACTTTTTCTACCCTTCAACAGGCCTTTGCCTTGGTCCATAAGGAAGATAAACGGCATCGCTTATATTCTATGACTCATATTCCGGCTCCTGACCGTTCGGCTCTTATCATGTCTTCCACGTTGAGATCATCTCAATTTCATATCCCACGATGAACAGATAAGCTATTTATTCGATGTGATTATCATGGTAAACCTTATCATATTAGAAAGTAGTGCTGGAAACTTCGTGGAAAACTACAAGGAATCGGTAAGGCATATCCCACGATGAACAGATAAGCTATTTATTCGATGTGATTATCATGGTAAACCTTGTCATATTAGAAAGTAGTGCTGGAAACTTCGTGGAAAACTACAAGGAATCGATAAGGCAAAGGTATGAATAAGAGTCTTTCACAAGCTCATGAAGCTGAGGTGATTAGGCGAGCTGGTTTTGAGTCAGCAAGTCCTAGTGATATTGGAATTTTGTCACCAAAGAGGAGATGCAGCAAATTATCAAAGATATGACTAATCTAGAGGGTATAATTCCTCTCGTGTGGCATCTAGTGCATCTTCTATATCTTCTAACACTCATCCTTTTTCAGGTATATCTTCCAATTCATCTCCTTGGATCATAGATTCAAGAACTTCTGATCACATGAGAGGATGTTCAAGTCAGTTTGAATCATATAAATCATGTTCTAGATAAGACAAAATTAGGATAGCTAATGGATATTTTTTTCATATATGAGGAAAGAGATCAATTTCTTGCACTCCATCCTTGACATTATCTTCGATTCTTCATGTTCCTAAATTTTCAAATCAATTACTTTCAATTAGTAGTCTTACTCGAGGTTTCAATTGCAAAGTAATCTTTTATCCTATATATTGTGTCTTTGAGGACTTGGCGACGGCGGGTGAAGATCGATAGTTGTAGTGTACGTGCTGGACTTTACTGGCTAGATGGATTACCGACAACACCTATCTAGGCTAGCACTGCAAATTTTAATTCGATTGCTATTTCTTCTTTGCGATAATGGCATCGACGTTTGGGGAATCCACCACTTCGTGCTTTCTATTCATGTTTTCCTAGTTTAAAGAATCAAGTTAAAAATCATCTATTTTTCTACGATACTTGTGTTTATTCTAAGAAGATTAGAACTATTTATTCAAAATCAAATAATATAAGTCTTATTTCATTTGATTTGGTTCATTCTGATATTTAGGGTCGTTCCCTTGTTAAATCTGTCACTAGGTATGATTGGTTTGTGACCTTTATTGATGATTATAGTAGAGCAACTTGGGTCTTTTTACTTAGACATAAAAATGATATTTTTGAGGCATTCAAAATCTATTTCAAAATAATTTAGACCCAGTTAAATGCTACCATTAAGGCTCTTCAAACGGATAATGTAGATAATATTGTGCATGTTCCTTTCAAAAAAAAAATTACAAGAACACAATATTCTCCACCAAACTAGTTGTGTCGATACCCCTGCACAAAATAGTGTGGTAGAACGAAAGAATAGACATCTTCTTGAACTTGTGCATTCTCTTTTGTTTCAAATGCATACCCCACCATCCTAGTAGAGTGTAGTTGTTCTTATAGCTACCTACTTAATAAATCGTATGTCATCCAGGATTTTGCAAAATAAAAGCCCAATTTCTATGTTGACTGGGAAATATACTTATCCTTCCACCAAAAATCTTTGGATCTGTTTGTTTTGTTAGAGATCATCGGATAAAGAGTAAATTGTCTCCCATGAGTCTTAAGTGCTTTTCTTAGGTTATTCCTCTTCCCATAAAGGTTACAAGTGCTATCATCCATCCATTCGTAAGTTTTATGTCTCCTAAGATGTTATCTTTAATGATCTGAAGTCTTTTTTGATAATCCACTCTTAGAGGTATCTAGTTCGACATTTATTAAGTCATTCCTTGAGCTCTCAGTGCCATTATCAACAGTGCAGATAGAGGATTCTATTATGAATCAAAGAGTACCTCAAGAAGAGGTCTCACATGTTCAAAGAAATTATTCACATGTTTATTCTCATAAATAGGCTGCTATGCCCGGTAATCCTCCTGGTATGTCTTCATAGGCAATACCAGAATCCAATACAACACCATCGGAGCTTAGTTCTATCAATGATAATATTATTGAGGATGAAACAACCCAAGTCGCTCCCCATAAAGGTAAACGGTCTCGTGTTGGTAAGCCTTAATATGCTATCGATGAATATACCTCCTATTTTGTTCTTTCTCTATCATATTCGTTGTTTGTTTCCTCTTTAGACTCTGTGTCTATTCCTAATACTTGGCAGATTACTATTCAATAGAAAATTAGAAAGATGACATCTTAGAGGAAATGGAGGCTTTGAAGAAAAATTATACTTGGAATTTTGTGCCCCTCTATCTTGGGAAGAAAACAACAAATTATAAATGAGTTTATACAGTTAAGCAAAAAGTTGATGGAACTGTGGATAGGTACAAGGCTCGACTAGTGGCCCGGGAATTCACTCAAACTGCAGGAGTTGATTATCAAGAGATATTTACCACTATAGCAAAGATGAATACAATAAGGATTCTTATATCATGTGCCGCATGTTATAAATGAAATATTGAACAATTGGACGTGAAGAATGCGTTTTTTCATGGAGAACTTGATGAGGAGGTTTATATGGACATTTCATGAGGTTTCGCAGATAGCACTATTGTTAGAAAGGTTTGTCATCTCAAACGTTTTCTATATGGACTTAAAAAATCACCTCGAGCTTGATTTGGCAGGTTCACTAAAGCTATGCGAGCTCAGGATGCACCCAGAGTAATGTTGATTACACCTTGTTCATTCGTCGTAGCGGTTCTCTCTTAACTTTCTTAATTGTGTATGTGGATGGCATTGTGGTGACTGAAAACGATACTAGTGAAATTATTAGATTGAATAACGCATTAGAAAAGCAATTTGAGATTAAAGATCTTGAAAAACTGTGATATTTTCTTGGAATTGAAGTAGCTCACTCCTTACATGGGATCTTCATATGTCAGCGTAAGTATATACTTGATCTTCTATCTCATACATAAACTCTTGGATGTAAACCTATTGATACTCTACTTGATTCAAACGCGAATATTCGGGCCAAGACAGGGGAGCCGATAGATCGCGAAAGATATAAAAGGCTTGTTGGAAAGCTCATCTATCTTTTTCATACACGTCCTAACATTGCATATGCAGTCAATCTTGTAAGTCAATTCATGCATGATCCGTATATTACTCATATGGATGTTGTGATTCGAATACTTCGTTACTTGAAAGGCACAATGGGTAAAGGAATATGGTTTCAAAACCATGGTCATTTGAAGGTTGAGGCATTTACTAACGCAGACTGGGCTAGTAATGTGGATGACAGGCGATCTACTTCATGTATTGTTCTTATGTTAGAGGTAACCTAGTTACTTGGCAAAGCAAAAAGTAAGATGATGTTGCTAGATCAAGCGTAGAGACTGAATTTTGCTCTATGACCGAGGGCATGTGTGAATTATTATGGATTCAAAAATTTTTGGATGATCTAGGATTTCGAGTTCAAAAGCCATTGATTATTTACTCCGATAGTAAATCCACTCTTAGTGTTTCACATAATCATGTCCAGCATGATAGGACTAAGCATGTGGAAATTTACCAACACTTCATCAAGGAAAAGCTTGATACAAGAGAATTTTATACTCCATTTGTTCAATCCTCATAGCAGACCGCATATATTCACTAAGAAAGTGAGCAAACGAGTATTTGATTATCATGTATCCAAATTAGACGCGTGCGACATACATGCGCCAACTTGAAGATGGTGTTATAATATTTGTTCTAGAGTCAAATCCATAATTAGTAGATTAATTGATGAAATATCATAAATTCCGTTATTAATGGACTAGTTAATGTGATTTCATATTTTGAGGGACTTAATTGTCGTATTGCAAGGGATCTCATTGCATGTGATTAATTCCTCTATTCATATAAGGATGCGTTTGGGGATAGCTTTCGCAAAAGACTTTAGAGGTCTAAAGTACCTTGGAAAAAGCTGGAGTGTGGAAAGCCAGACATTGACTGCCTTAGACTTTCAGCATTCTCGGCAAGCTAATTTATTTTTTTCCCAAATTGCCCCCATAGCTAATTTTTTGTTCCACTTTTACCCTGAACAATTATTCATCTTCTTCCCAACGTCTTCTGTGCTCACTATTGGTTCTCGTTCAACGCAGGGTTATTGGTTGCCAAGATCGAGATTAAGAGTCACGGTGGCCATCAAGCCGCTATCTTCGTCGGAGCTGTTGCCTTTGTCTGATTTACTGTGAGTCGAGGTCGAGGTCGAGCTCGTCCATCGAACGAACCAGATCTAGATCTTTGATTGCGAATCTGCGACCTCGGCATCACTTGACCTGGCGGTGCGCATCCACGGCGTCGCCTCACCTAAGGTATAGCCTGACTCTGGCATCTCATCCCTTGAGGTCGATCTACCTCGACGGCCCTGCCTTGGGGTTGCGATGTCGGCGATGGGCCTCACCTGGGTTTCGCGATTCTTCATTAACCTTCGTCGCCTGAGCTTCTCCGAGCTTCGAGAGAAGTTGCGACATGCTTTGTGGCCTCACCTGGCCGGCGGTCGCCTCTGGCCGACGATCTCCTTTGGCAGTCTCCGCACCTCCTCTGCCATGGTTGCCTTCTGTTTTTTTTTTTTTCAAATTCAAAGTTGCTTTGCAAAATATACACGAAAATGGGTTATCCAAACACCATTAGCTTTCATTAAATGCACCTTTCCTCAAATATCCTTGAGAAAAGACTATACATTTTCTCAAAGTCTCCCCGAACACAGCCTAAATATGAGATCATGCTCTAAAAAAAAAGTCATCAATCCATTTCAAAACTTCTCTCTTTTTGCATAAATTCTTCAATAGCAAACTTCTAAAGGCAACTTACTCATCTAGTCGTAATACTCATTCGCGATTAAGAATCACTATATTATGGTTATAAAAAAAAAACATACATGAATCCTATACATTCTCGTTGACAACCCAATATTCTATGTAGCACGGACTCGCTATTTCGAGCATTTTTTGCGTGTCGAACATCGATACGTGTCCGACACGCTCGGACACGCGTGTCCGTCTGTCGACACGATGTCAAACTTACGGACACGTGAGGGACTCGGGTGTCCGAAAAGTATGACCTATTTTTTTTTTATTTCTCCCATCTGCCTTCGACTCTTTTATAGTTTGCTTGTGGATTGTGGTCGATCGCTCGTCTCCTTCGAGGCTTCGACTCTGATCTCTCTCTTGCTTCCTCACCTCGCTGCTCTCTCTCCGTCACGTCGCCTTGCCTCCCCTCAATGTCGATGTCCCTCAATGCTGATGTGCACCTCGTGGCTGCCGGCCTCCCCTCAGGCCCTCACCTCGCCTCTTCTTGCATCACGGCTCGCCTCGCCTCCTGCAAGCTCTCTCGCTCTTGCCGCTCAATCTTGTTCACTGCTCGCCGTGGATTGTGGTTTCACTGGTTTATTGCCCTTACTGTTTTGTTCTGTCTATTAAGTGTTAATATTCATATGGGAACAGTAAGGGCTGGGATATGACTATGAGGTCGACAGTGGTAATTTCTTGAATTTTTTGTCTTCACCTTGCCTCAAGACTTGTGCGTCTGCTTTGCTACACACAAAAACCAGATAATTTCTTGATTTTTCGTTTATATGTACTTATGTTATGGTTGATGATTGTGCTGGGAATCTGGGATATGAGGTCGACAATGGTGTATATTCAGGGCTGGAAAGATACCAGGAAATGGGGACAGTAATGGCTGCAGATTATGATTAATTTGGGACACACACAAAATGGGGTGTATATCTGAGTGGATTTTGTGAGAGATAGATTGAATGTGTCAGGTTAGATGCATGCTTTTGAATTAGCATATCTCGAAGATTAGTTGGTTTTACCCAATGTATTGCTACTTTTAAACTACATCACTGCCATTATTGATTATTTGATATTTATTTGATGTGTATTTTTTGTAGAGATATATCAAGCATGAACGGTATCACTTTTAGTAAATTTGTGTACTTGTTCAAACTAAAAAAGCATACTTCTTTTATGAATGAATTGAAAATGTTGTTTTTTATTTTATAAAAATAATAATTTGTTACGTATATATAAAATATATATTCAATATACAAGTTGTTTTAACGTGTCGAAATTTTTAATTTTTTAAGAAATTATATATCGACGTATCTTATCGTGTCATGTATCGTATTTCGTATTCCGTAACGTGTTGGTGCTGCATGATCAATATTGAACGAGGGCTATTGAGTTGAGCCTACAAATTGAACCGGATCCAAGCAACTCGAACCGTATCATGGGCGGGACCCAGTCGATCAATTTAGTCCGTATCTCTCCTCCTCCAACATCTCAACAGAGTCGCTCCACCAAAATTGGAGACGAGAAGTCGGGATTAGGGTTTGCCTCGCTGAAACCAGGGACGAAACTGAAATGGCGCTGAGGCAGTTCTACAACGAGATCAGGGGGATGAAGGTGAAGGAAATCCCCAACTACGTGAAACCCAAGCTGTCGATTGACTACGTGAAGAAGTCCATTCAGAGGGGTCTCGACAATTACCATGCCAAGTACATCGAGACCGACTCCGTCGAGCCTGTCTACCACGTCTGCATCGGTGGCATGATCTTCTCCTACCTCGTCGCTCTCCCCAACGAGCGCCGCCATCTCGAGCACCAGCGACACGCCAAGGAGCACGGCGGTCACTGATCGATCCATCGGTTCGTCGTGGTACGTGCGTTGCTCGGATCGGATAATTGCTTTGTTGTCTATGCCCCTTTCACGGTCGTCTTTGGGCTGGATCCAAAAAAGTTATCCGTTTCTCGATCTTCTGTTAATTCTCACTCTCTTCATTGGCGTGTTTGCGGTCGTGGTTGTACCGCACTGTGGTTACAGTCGATACCACGTGAGTTTGTTTGCTTTAATCTCTCGTTGAAGCATTCTTTTCGTTGGTTGTGATATGAGTAGGTATCCACAAAGATTTATCACGATATAATTATAGACGAAGAGAAATGAACTAGGTTGATTTGATTTTTCTTTTTATTGAAACACGAGCTGAATTGGGTGTGTCTTGAACATCCCGTTCCTTGGCAGGGCTTTGTGGTTGATTTTTTGCTAAGGCTTGAGCTCCGGTTTGATTAGGAAAACTCGATATCAGGTTCTACAGTTGATTGATGATTGCTTTGACACTGTTGAGTTCAATAGGATCCCAGTGTTACCAATGTAATGGTTATTACTCTGTTGAGTAGAGTGCCTTCCTATGTTGCCTCTTATTGTAGAACTACTAGTTCTGCCCACCTGGTGTTATTCTAGTGCTT
Organism: Rhodomyrtus tomentosa; assembly: GCA_028455895.1. NCBI lineage: Eukaryota > Viridiplantae > Streptophyta > Magnoliopsida > Myrtales > Myrtaceae > Rhodomyrtus > Rhodomyrtus tomentosa. Next base: position 45,162,253 of record JAPCWY010000004.1, read on the forward strand.
GGTCAACATACCTTTGAAAATGTGGTAATCTGGTGGATGCATTGGTTTAAAGATTCGTTTAATTTTTTATTATACCCTGTAAGTATGATAGGGTCTTATCTTACAGAGCATAGTGATTTGGAACTTCTTTCTATCCTGCCATTTATACTTGGAATTGTGCGACTCACTGCTGATTGAGGAAAAGAGGTGGAAATGAAGTAGTGGCGTGTTTTTATGGGCCTTCTTCTTCCTATTAGTATATCAGTTTATTGGACTTAAAAGGTATTCAAGAGACATTTCCTATTAATATCAGACAAACACGAATGTATATTGGGAAGCAACCAGTGATTAGCAGGAACGGAAGAATGACTATTCTTTTTTCTCTGTGTCGGTGTGCTTCCTAGAGGCTTTCTTTTCTGTAATCACAAACCCAGCATTATGCCCTTAGCATTTTACTGAATGTTCCTTTTCTTTTTAACGTGTAGGATGAAACCTACCTGGGACTTTGCCACTTGCTAGCAAGGTATCGGGTGGGTGTGTTGACAATGAGGTGCTGTGTGCTAAGGCCTTAGAGATCTGTTGAAATTCTAGGGAAACAATGTATAGACTGCTTTCATCAGCTTTGGGCAATTTTCTGTTAGATAAGTAACAGTGAAGGCATCTTAATGAATCATGGTTTAAAGCATCGTATCATGAGTTAGGCCTGTCAATTTCTTATCTCCTGCTTTGGAGTATCTGTCTTTTTTAATTTAGAGAATTTTTGCCCTAGTCAGGGGTTCAGTTCTCTGGCTTTTCTTTCTCAGATGAAACCGTTGACTTGATTTCTTAACCTTTCAACAGAATTGCATCAAAGGTGCTTCTTACAGGGCCCTCTAGACTTACCGAAAGAATTGGTCAACTTGCGCATGACCATGAAATTGACATGTTACGAGCATCACTGTCTGAATTACTAAAATCATCGTGCTTGGCTTAGGCATTGTATAACCCCTCCAGGAATGTTAAGAAGAGCATATGCATGTCTATCTTATGGAATATTGTAACGTACTCTGCCAGGATTGAGTTCACTTAATGAACTCCTGGGCATGACACACATAATGTGAGGCTTGGAACTTGAGTCAAGATCGAATAGTATATACTTTACTAGAATTGGCGTGGCCCTTGGTGCTGGAAATCAGCTGGAGCTTGAATATCGACGGCATTTTTGTGCTTATGTTAGACACTATCTATGTTCAGGCATGTGATTAGTTAGATGCTCTTCGATGTTCACGTCTCCAACTTCATCAATAAAGGTTGTCATCATGTAAATTGAACTGAGCTGATGTTCATACTTCGACTTCAAAATAATACTTGAGTCGAGTCAACTTCTTGTGAGTACTCTGCAGCCTATACATACGCAACACTTTTTTAGTGAGAATATTTTCAGAGCTGTACCTTTGTGATAATCTGAAGTCTCACGCATGCAGGGCTTATGATATCTTTGGGCCTAACAATTATGTGGTTGGTTTCCGTGACATGCTTGCTGATTCTGCTTAGTGCTGTCTATTTTTTACTTTACGCCATTCTCTGCCCTCACCCGTACCACAATAACTTCATATGGGCATATGTGTCGTTTATCTGCTAGTTATTACTTTTTCCCCTCATAATTTGTTCTCCATTTCCTGGCAGGGTCAAGATGGTTGCGATGTGTCGATTCTCTCTATCTCCGAATTTCTGATTATCATTGGGAAGACATGATGAACTGTCTAGCTCACCCATTGGTACATCCAAATAATGTGAACTTTGTGTCTTTTTGTGTAAGTTTTTACATTGAGGATGTTACTTTCATTAGTTTCTCTATAAGGGTGAATGAAAACACATGTTGGAGTTTGAGCTGAATGGTGACTGGCTCTTGAATTTGGATGGAAGAATGGTTCTTAATTTAGTTTTGATGGCTGAATAAGTATCGTTGGTTCTGAACTGGATTTCATACTACCTTCTTTAAAGCTGCTTGTTGTGTAAATCAATATGCTGAACCAGTTGCATCTCCCCAATCTAGCGAACAGCTTTTCTGGGTGATGATTACTTGCTGACAATGTATGCATCGTGGTGTCAATATTCTCAAGCAAGTGCTGTCCAATTTACATCTCTAGAATGCCCTTGAAAGTGGGAAGGCATAAACGAACTGGAAGAGGAAAGTGGAGTGTTCAATGTGCCCCTCGTCAGTATTGGGTGAAGACCACAAAGTAGCCTGGTCTGTCTTGCATTGTTAATGCTGTCAAAAGTGGCAACCATTAGTCGTGTTATTTATGTCTGGTTCATGAGCTCTTTCCAGGAAGTTTTATCCATACGATTCCATCTTCGGATTTAAAACGGAGACAAATGTGTTGGGTCTCTCAGCAATGCCGTGGTGGAACTTCGATAATTCAAGCCCTTGGCCAATTTGATCTCTACATTGGGAAGCAAAATTAATGACTCATCAAATCTCTCGCTCTCGTGCATTTCAAAGTATATGAGGGAACAAGCACGAAAAGGATCGTCTAGTTGTTGTCCTAACAAATGGGCTTACTAGTTACTGACCCTGCTGAGGTGCAGTGTGTACCTCCATCCCCGGGGAGTGGACTGTCTTTGAACAGACTGCCATCGTACAAGCAACGTGAAGAATGCCTTGTAAAGAAATTTCAAAAGGAGGACAAATTTTCAAATGCGGATTAAGCTTATGACGAGAAAGAGGAGGAGAGTTAAAAGTTGCTTAACAAGCGTTAATAGAGAATTATCCAGTGTTCCAAATTAAGGAGGCATCTGCCCAAGGCCCGCTGTAAGCACTCAAACAAACTTCTCTTACTCCAGGGAAGTATTCAAGGCTAAAGCAGGGGTCTGATGAATGGGCTTCGATCTACTCTATCAGGCCCATTGATTATAGTTGCCGTCCGTTCTCCCTCTCTCTCTCTCTCTCTCTCTAGCGCTCGTTCGTGCGAGCGTAAACGGCGGCTGAATCCGAATCCACAGTTGCGTCTCTTCCTAGTTCCTAGAGCGTAATCGATCAGGCTCGCTTGAAGAATAGTTCGAAACGGAGAGAGAATGAGTGCGTCTTCGTCAGGCAAAGCACGAGCCGCTTCCTCCTCCCAGCCCTCCGAGAGCTCCTCCAAGCGCAAGCGCGGCATTTTCCAAAAAGAGCGTATGATTTCGTCTGTTCCTTTCTTCTCGTGATCTTTCTCCTTTATTTTTTTTTCTCTTTCCCGATTATGATTGTACTTACGTAATTCCACTCAATTCCAGTGCAGCACATGATGTACGGTTTTGGTGATGATCCGAACGTGAGCTTCCACTTTCTGTGTCGCTCATCGCTTCGTTTGGAATTTCCTTTTTTTTTTCCTCTCTTTTCTTTCTTTTGCAATTTGTCCTTGAATATGAATTCATGGCCCAAATGGTGACCTATAAATTTTGGGGGTGAAACTCTGTCGTGTTTCTTGATTACTTGTACGTAGCGAGGAGATATGTTTCTTGCGCATCTCTTTTGAAATGTATGATTCTGGCGATACCCCAAGTTGATGTCTCGTGCCTACTCTTGCGCGTGTGCAAAGAGAAAAAGATTGAAAAGAACTGCATCCAGCAGGATTGATGAGGAAGGGTCGTTACTCTCTTTTCTTGCTAATAGTGTCAGAAAAGCAAGCTGGAGAACGAGCTGCCATTTATATTCTGTCAATTGGCACTCTGTAAGTATGGTGGCTCAGATTTGAACTGAGGCCAACCATGGTGTATACCGATGCAATGATAAACACATAGCGTGGTTGGTGGTAATGTTGGCTCTCCTTTGAGTTTGACTACAATGAGCGTGGAAAACTTTGCCATAATGTGCTCTTGGTGTTTGAAAAGTTATAGCGAATGCGTGACTGGTATCTTGCTTTTCTCTGACTGTAAAGTTGTTGCAATGGACTCATGCCAGCTAGCCGAGCTCAACTAGCTACCTGTCTTTGTTTTGCTATGAAAGCCTCTTTTGGTTGTGAATCTGCCAAGTGACTCTCCAGATTAGTGAAATTAAATGGGTTCATTGTTGAACCAGCATGTTACAAGTATGTAGATATTAAGGATTAATTGAAAGCCATGCCCTTTTTTCGCCTGTGTGTCAAACCCTTTCTGTTCTTTTGGTCAGTAGGCAACCTATTTACTGGGAAAAACTATTGAGTTGCTGATCCTGATGTCTATTTTTATAGATTACCTTGCGAGTTATTCAGTTGGACAGTACATATGAGAAACCCCTGATGAAATTTTAGAGGAGCAATAATTTTCCTACTTGTTATAGGAGGTTTTGGAGGTTGCACATGCACTTGGCATATACATTGTCTAAACGCATAGAACTTGATCAGTAATTTATGCAGCACCTTGATTGTGGAAGGTTTTTCTCATGGATGACTGATAAGCTGTACAGCTACCAATGTTGTTGAACTAGAGCTTACAAGAAGATTCTATATTTTTAATCATATAAGAAGAATTAATGTTTCTAAGCATGGATTACGTTGCTTCTGTGGGCCAAAATATTGGAGTAATTTGCTAGGTAATCATCTTACCCTTTTTTAGCTTCTTCATTCTGTAAGAACTGAAGTCTAATCCATCTTACGGTCACGGGTCTCATCAACCACTGGATTTTCAAGATTGAAATGTTTTCTTTCTACTGTTAAGAGAATGTTCTGTCAGATGGTTCCATTGGGCGTTGATGAGGAATTATCATGTTTTTTCTGTACAATGTGAAATATTCACTCGGTTAAATTTGTTTGATGATCAGCCACTTCCAGAAACTGTGGCGCTTGTTGAGGACATTGTGGTGGAGTACGTCACAGATTTTGTAAGTTCTTTTGTAATGGCATTTGCATTTCTGTTAGGAGGCATTGAAAAATTAATTTGCTGTCTTGAGCTGTGCAGGCACATAAAGCACAGGATATTGGATCGAAGAGGGGAAAGCTTTCTGTTGAGGATTTTCTTTACCTAGTCCGCAAGGTATGATCAGCGACTTTTTGTTTTTTCTTCTATGGCTTCATGCATATTAGAATTTTTTTAGTATGTCTGATCCCCAATCCATTTTGATGTAGTGTACGAATGACATTAATTCTTGGGAAAAAAGAATATCAGAATAGCTTACTTTTACCTCATCTATTTCGATCCTTGTGGTCAAGCCGCTTTGCAAAGCCATGGTATATGTCATAGAACAGCGTAGTTATCACCTTGCACAATCACCCTTCCGTTGTGTTTTCGTCGGCTACTACTATCATGGTGCATGCTCTTTCAACCTTATATGATGGAATGTTACTCATCATGTCATCTTCACTGATATTGTGGAAATGAACAAACTGCGCATCCCCTTGCTCTCGTCTTCTTCATTGATGTACTGGTTTTGAAAGCAAGATTGTTAAATATTTGGCCTAGCAGGATGCGCCGAAGCTTAACCGCTGCAAGGAGTTGCTGTCTATGCAAGAAGAACTGAAACAAGCTAGGAAAGCCTTTGATGTAGATGAGGAAAAGCTTGCGGCATCCCTGGACTGAGCTATAGATGCTGTCTAGGATGCTCAGCGCAGGTCTTGTCTGGTGTTAGGTTGTAAATGTTAAGACCCAAGGCTGTCGAATTTTGCACAGGAATGAAAAGAAAATGGTTGCGGGTTTGGTCACCTCACTGCTGATTATTGATTGTTTCTTTTTCCAATTGTCAGATTCTTTATCTAGTTCAGTCAAAACAGATTTTGTGCAGCCCCACTTGGTGTTCTCAAATGCGACCTCCTGATTAACAGTGATGCATCTTTTTTTTTTCTCCTCATTGAAGAGTGAGCGACAGAGATTGCTTTGCCAGTTTTGCCTCTATGGATGGTTTGAGCATCACGACACTGCAGAAGCATTACGAAATGGTTTCAGTTGGTGTTGTTCCAGAACGCTTGAGCAGACTTTGCTAATGAAAATGATTCACGATGCTTGAATTTCACAAAAGAGTTGCTGGTTGAATGAGAAGAAGGCCATCAGAGTGCCATCTGTGACATAGGACGATCGATTACTCTAGATTGTTAACTTTCAAGGAAATCATCTGATGCACTATTCAAACTAAATGTTCACTGCCAATTCCAGTCTTGATGGCAAAGACAGGAATTATGCAGGATGGCTGGAAGAGGTTCGACACTTCATTCATGATCTTAAGTTAGAAAATCTACTAATGCTAATGATTCATAAGATTCATTGTGGATTTGTAGAGGAGGTAGATCTATTATGGATCGTACGTTGTTGGTAGGTAGAATCTGTACCACTTCTAGGGTTACCTCGTTTGGGATCTTTGAAAAGAAGAATAAGTCAACCTTTGTGAGCAGCATGCATCGAAATGTAGTAAAAAGAAAGAAAAACGTTGGACCCGTCCCAACGTTTTCACCCCGTAGGAACTTCGAGGCCACTCTTTTGGCACACGCAGATTGCGACCCGATAATAGAGTCATATTCAATAAGTGACACGTTTAAGTGTTCGTACAGCTTGAGCAGTGAAGATTGAATAATGATTTTTACTTATTTTTAAAACCAGCATTCTTGAAATAAGCTCGATAGAAAGAGAATGAAAATTTATTTGGTCTCGACCATTAGTGAAAATAGAGACTATTGAATATGCACAAACTCCTGAAAAATATCCACTAATAAGAGACGGTAAAATACATACAAATATTACAAGATTATCGTTGGGAAAAGTACAAAAAAAGTATTAAACATATTGCCTTGGTATAAATTTAATTTTAAATTTTTTAATTTGATCAATTTAATTCTCAACTTTTTTACATTGATATCAGTTAAATCTATCTGGCCAATTTAGGTCAGAAATTACTATTATGGACATCGATTGTACTTCGTGGCACGGTTGACGAGGGAATAAATATTTTTTAAAAATATTAATTTTTTATCTATATTTTCCTTTAATTTTTTCTCCTTCTCTTTTCTTTAGGGAATAGAAAGGAAAAAAAACAGAAAAAAAGGAAAATAGAATGAAAATAAGGAAAAAAGGAAATTGCAAAACAAAAATATACATAAAAATTTGAAAAAAATACTTGGAAATTAAATAAATATTCACGTCAATGGACAATCATCCTCGTTAGTTTCACGAAAAATTAGTGATTTTAATGATATTTTGAAAAAGAGTAACCATTTATATATGAATGAATGAAATTTTTTTAATCACCTAAGAAAATAATTAGACATAAATTATTATTGATGATGAAGATATTTTTCATTAATTATTTTTCTAAATGATATAAATAATTCATTTGTTTATTTTTTTCGAAACCAACGGATGCTTGATCAAAGTTCATTTTGCTATCACTAGGCCCAATCGTAATTAAAAGAAACACCCAAAATGTAAAAGGCCAAAAGCAGGTTAATGCGCTGATATAAAATGCGCCAGAATTTGGAGAGAAATCAGAGGTCATCATCGAAGAAACAAGAAACGGCTACAGAGAGAGAGAGAGAGAGGGAGGTGCAAACGAGGGGTGGCGCTTCAAGTATTCGCCGACGAAGACCGACGGAGAAACATTGTCAGTCAAAAGAAGAAGCCCTTGTCAATCTCGAAGGAAGCTTTGATTCTTCATCGAGTTTTGTCTGGCCCGAATCAATCCGAGTTTCCGTAAAGTCTCGAGCTTTACAAGTTCCTGTCCGGTATGTACACACATGACACAGATCGGATGCGCGTAATCGATCGCTATTGAGCACTCGGAAGTCAAGATATTCTTGGCTCGTCGGGTAATTCATGCATTGCTCATGTTGTCTATTTGACTTCTCCTACTCCTCGCGAGCTCCCTTAAAGATGCTGTTTTGGAATTGAGCTTCTTATCTGTTGAATTGCTACGACATTGATCTTCGTGAGGTAGCTGGTTTGCCTGCTTTGTTTCGTTCTTATGCTTTCTTTTTCCGTTGGTGTCGTGCCCGATCAAGTATGCTTATTTGATCCTGAGATCAAACTACCACTTTTCCTGTTGGTTTTCACGAATAGCCCAAATTCAAGGACTATTTTTTTTTTCTCCTTTCGCTTTTAGAACTCCGTCTTTTCATTCCCCTCTGTTTAAGCGAAAATGCCTGCTGATCTCGGTATGGAATTTGGTTTTTTTTTTTTTTTTGGTGGTCTCGACTTCAACCGGACTTCAACTGTTGTTGCCGGGTCAAGAAAATTGGCGGTATTTTGTTTAGTTCTTGTTGCATCAGTTTCTCATGGTTGAAGGATTTCTCTAGTTCTGCCGCGAGATAATGTCGAATTGTTGGGTTGTGTCCTCAGTGTCTGTGCTAGGGATGGTGTCCAGTGAGTGAATATCATAGCAGTAGTCTGCCGATTTATCGTGTCTCATGATTGACATATTCTTCTTAGTTGCTACTTTAGTACTTCCTGCTCGGTTAGGACAGTTAGATCACTCTGCTTTTGAGTTATGATGGATTTTTTTTGTTTTTCTCACGAGCCAGTGTTTCTTGACATTTTCATCAACATTTCTTGTTTAACTGGTACTGCAATTAACTTGTGCGTTTTTTTGTTTTTTTGGGAGGAGAAGTCGTCCTGATTATGATAATGGCACTTATTCTTGCTTGAATTTTTTGTTCAAATACTTAGGGGTCATCATGCATTCCAGAAAGAAACTTGCTCAAAAAGAAAATGGCGACTCTTGCTTTTTGAAGGCAGAATCTGGATCTGAGGTTCTTGCCTCACTGATATTCAGAAATAGGAGAAGGAAAAAGCAGAAACAGCAACGGCAATCTCCTGTAAAAGCGGGAGGCTTGACTCCTGCCAAGAAGATGCCCAATAACTCTATCCGAAAGAGACTGGTATGGAGGAACAGCTCCGACAAAGAAAAGCTCATAAATTTAAAAGTTTTTCGTCATAAGAAAATTAAAAGATTTCCGAGGAAGCTTTCATCCCCTTCATCTCCGGAAAGAAAGCTTGTACGTAACACTTCTGATGAAAATGTGCAAAACGCAAATGAGGATGTCAAAGTTAAAAAGCTGAGAAGGAAGAGGAAGAAGAAAATAAGAAAGCATTTTTCGGAGTTAGATGAAGCTTCACGATTGCAGAGGAGAACAAGGTACCTTCTTATTAAAATGAAGCTGGAACAGAACCTTATTGATGCTTACTCTGGTGAAGGCTGGAAAGGTCAAAGGTATGTAAAGTTAACCAATCATCATTGATCTGCAAATTCAGACTTTTTCACAAGACATGTGGGTGTATACAAACATTAAAGATGTTGAGATTAAACGATTCCTTGTCTATACTTCTGACTTGCAGTAGTATATTAGCAACACGTCTGTTTTAGCATTAGTGATGCACTTCATGAATAGGTATTTTGCTTGTCTGTAAACAACATGCATATTGACAGGAGTATGTGGTATACTTTTGGACTTCTTCGTCTTGACCACACAAGTTCGACTCTAAAATAGCACTCAACGTCGTCCTGGTGCCCGCCCACGCGCTCTCTCTCTCTCTCTCCAACATTATGAGAGTGCCTTGAGAATATATGTAGACTAGGTCACTGGACAAGAACACTTGATGCAGCAAATTTCTTATTTGAAGGATATTGACTGGTGAATGCGCATTTGGATTAGAGCTTTGGTTATTGGTAGCTAAATGGATAATTGCTTATTGCTTATTTATGAATGAGGATAGGGTAACGTCGTTTCTGGGGCACCATTTTCTGGAAAAGAAAGTAGCATGTTTCATTTCTTAATTTCTGTTACAGCCGGGAAAAGATCAAGCCAATAAAGGAATTACAAAGGGCCAGGAAGAAGATACTGAATTGCAAACTTGGAATACGGGATGCTATTCGACAGCTGGACTCCATTAGTTCAGTGGGAAGCATTGAAGGCTCGGTGATTGCTCCTGACGGTTCTGTTCACCATGAACATGTAAGCATGCTGCCGGTTCTCTTCATCAGTAGTTCAAACATTAATGTAAGCTTTTGGCTGTTCAGAGCATCTGGCTGTGGGAATATTTGCATTGGATATTTCTCTGTTGAACATTCTCTAATTGCACCAGTATTAGCTGCATTATCGATTCTTACATGCTCATGTGTTGTCACAACATCATCCAGATTTTCTGTTCAAAATGCAAGACAAATGAAACTTTCCCAGATAATGATATCATACTCTGCGATGGGACATGCAATTGTGCTTTTCATCAAAAATGTCTTGATCCTCCGCTGGAAACGGAAAGCAGTATGTTCTATTAGCTTTTTTCTTGCTAGTGTATGCAATTGTTATTGAATTTCATGGACACCTTGTGAAAGTAATTGGTGCAATTTTCTATTTACAGTTCCCCCAGGGGATCAGGGCTGGTTTTGCAGATTTTGCGAGTGTAAGATGGAAATTATAGAGTCAACGAATGCACATCTGGGGACCCACTTCTCTCTTGACAGCAATTGGCAGGTCACATACTGTTGATAGTAAGAGGTCAATTTTAGTCTTTTGGCTGCGTAGTGGCTGAGGCAATGAAGAGGGTATTTGACTTAACAGGATATATTCAAGGAAGAAGCTGCATTGCCTGATGGAGGGATTCAGGTACTTGATCTAGAGGAAAAGTGGCCTTCAGATGACTCGGAAGATGATGACTATGACCCAAAAAAAATGAAAAGCACCGGCATCAGCTGCGCTGGCAGTGATGATTCTCAATCATATGACACAAGTAGCTCTACCAGCTTGAGTTGGTCATTGGATGGTGAAGTTTTGTCAGGACCGGCAATTTCAGGCAAGGGAGGGTTTAGCTATCATGAGAGCATTGCAGGATCTGATGTATTAATGGATACAGACATGGACACTGTATGTGGCCCACGACAGCGAAATGCTGTTGATTATAAGCAGCTTTATAACGTGAGCATTTGTTTTCCAAACTCTACTATGGCTAAATATTCAGTATTTTCATTTTTGGCATCCTTGTAAATGAAAACTTTTGTGTGGGTCTGGAAGATAATTTTGCTGTGATTATGTTAGCTTCCTACTCAACCGTTCTTTAGTTACCTGCAAGTGGAGAATGCAACAGAGATCAGACCTGGTAAGAGAACAGTGTGTTAACCATGATTTAAATCAGTGCGAAAATCGGCGGATTGAGGGACTTTCTAATTGGAGGAGAGAAAAATAAAGTTAATGAAACTTACTTTACCAGAAGTTCTAGCACTATATGCTATTGCAGGTGAATGTAATTTTTGTTTCTCCCCAGGAAATGTTCGGTAAGGATACTCCTGCCTGCGAGCAAGCCAGTGAAGATGAAGACTGGGGTCCTAATAAAAGAAGGAGAAGAGAAAGGGAAACAGATGCAGCCAGCACCCTCATGACTCTCTGTGAACGTGAGAAAAACAATCCATTTGTTGACCAAGCCTCAGAAGGTGATAAGAAACTCTCTGCAGAAGCAAGAATGAGAAGGCGGATTTTCAGAATCCCTTCGACTGCAGTTGAGGTAGTAATGATTCAATTTAAGACAAGACAAGTGTTTCAGCGGGGATGCTCTTCATATTTCTTCTTTATTCTTCCCAACTGTCCCTCTATGCTATGCATACTTACTGTCTGCTTTCTAACTACTGCATCAGAAGCTTCGCCAAGTATTTGCAGAGAATGAACTTCCCTCAAGATCTGTCAAGGAAAATCTTGCTATAGAGTTTGGTCTTGAACCTGAGAAGGTAATAGATAAACGATTGTTAATAGTGAGATTGATGAAGCTGAATGTATATTTGAGTCACCCTTGAGAATGCAAACATTTGCACTAGTCTAGCTATTCTGTCTAGTTTGAAAATCCTTTACATATATGAGCAATAGCAGTGGCTTCACAAAATTAAGGTTTTTATACTTTTCTGGAAAACCTTATTGCTTGAGATTTGTATTAGTGATTAATTTGGATGGGTGGTGTCTTGGACCTGAAGTAAGCCCAAACACTTTGTTTTGAAAATGGCCCCTGAGATTATGTTTGGACTCAGAATTGGTAATTTTGATTCTTTCCACCCTTTCCTGATGCAACCGACAGGGACAACCCTGTAGTAACCACACTGTAACAACTGCTGTAGTCAGTCTATCATAGGATTTAACCTGTAGGCTCATCCAAATCAGAATGTTAGGCATGAAAGTTCCTGTAACGCATCTGCATCTAGTCTCCTGTCATAGTTGGCCATCTTTAGTTAGCAAGTGCTTGATGAAAGAGAAATCAATTTTCAACAGTCAAAAGTCTAGATAAAGAAAATTGGTCCCGTTTCATATGGTACACCAAATTATTCATGGTGTTATTTATTATTATTTTTTTTTTTTGGGGGGGGGGGGGGGTTCAAAATTCATGGTGGAGTTCACTGGATTGGAAACAAGCATCGGAGAGATAGAATAGGAAGGGGAGAGTGGGTGCATCTAAGATATGGTCTGTTTGTATCTTCATATTGTCACATTTTATGGCTTTTTTTTTCATTCAGGTTAGCAAATGGTTCAAGAATGCACGATATATGGCGCTCAAAACAAGAAAGGTGTGCTGATTTGCAGTTGTACTGCACTGTGTCGGTTTTTTCCATGTTCTCTTGATTTATTAGTTTGGTTTCTTTGGTCTATTTTATCACTCCATTATATAGGCAATAGATCAGTTTAGAATCTCTGTTGTCTTGTTCTTCATTTGTCCAACTGTAGAGCTTGATTAGTGTCATAGGCACGTCTTAATGGTTTACAGGATATCAAATTATAAGTTAATTACTTCATTTTATGCTTGATTTGTTCATTCCTTGCAAAATAGGCTGGGGGTGCTGATCAATTTCCAAAATGCCCGCAAATGCATGGAGAATCTGAAATAGCAAAAATGAAGAAAGGGACTCTTCCTCTTCTGTCTAAGGATGCCTACAAGAAGGGTTTGCCTAGAGTACCTGAACATAGCTATAAGGTACTTTCTCTCTCTCTCTCTCTCTCTCTCTCTCTCTCTCTCTCTGCCTGTGTGAAAAATCATTTTGGAAGTCCTAATTTGTAGTAGCTGCAATCTACTTTTGACCTAATATAGTTGCAATTTGGTTATATGAACTAAAAATGATCAACCAAGTTTTGGTCTCTTCCTTTTCTTTTTAGTATTGTTCAGTTTATTCGTTAGTTTTTTTCTTGACAATGGAAGGTACCATCTCCCAATGAGTAAGGGTGCCATGATTCCTGGACTAAAATTATGAAGCTGAATGCCAGAACCTATAAGTGCATTTACTTGTTCAGTAATTCTTCAGATAATTTCTTCGCACTTAGTCCTTTGACTACTCGAGAACTCAGGCATGGGTTTGCTGTAGCAGGAGAATTTTGAGTTGGATGACAATATGCCATTGAAACAAATAAAGCTATTGAAAGCAAAACCAAAGGACAGGAAGAGGGTTGACTTTGCAGCCAACGAGGGATTACGAGAAAGAGAAGCTCAGTTGCAGGAGCTATGTAAAATTAAAAGTAGGCTAGATAGTTTGAGGAAGAAAATTTTTACATTTCGGTCGAGCGGTTCTAATGCTTTGGACAAATCCAATTTTTGCGGATCATGCGTAGTCTATGTTCCAGTAGCAGAACTGAAGGAGAGAGCTTGATTTTTTAGCACCCTTTAGTTGCTTGCTCTTTGTAAAAGCATTCTCAGTGTATGCCTGAGGGGATTACATTGATCCAACTGTTCGCACGTATTACTAGTTTACTATTACGAATCCAAACGTTTACTTTTGCTTTTTAGTGCATAACAACCATATTGGTTCTATGGGAGACTACCTCCAAATTTCCATTCTTTTGTGGATGTATGGAAATCTACCATTCTCATCGAATGGAGATGCACCATTAAACGCCGGTCGTAGAAATGCCAACATGATTCCCTATGATTAATGACGTTTACACATAAAGAGCTACTTCCATGTGTTTCTAACTGCAATTGTATCGTAGGTATTAAACATAATTATCTATATATTTGTGATACAATACATACCATAATTATAGTTGTATGCTATGATGATGGACTTTAAGAGTTTTTTTTTTTTTTTTGTACTTTTAAGAGTTTTGGCAATGCTTTTTATAGCATGAAAAACTAAACCTATCTGGTTGCGTGCAACAGCCACCCATTTGCTTTTGTGAAATATTTTATTGACAAGTGGGTTGTGAGAAATGCTTCAAATGCAATTTTAGTTAGCCATAATGATCCATCTATTTCTGATTTTTTTTTAAAAAAATAGACAATTCTATTTAAACTAGCATCACTATCAAGGAAATATAAGGAAAATATTAAGCACACATGAAGTTTTCTTGTGCCCCATGTTTCATATATGAACGGATAGACCAAGAGGTAGATGGTTATATATACAAGTGTGGAAAACCCCACAAAAAAATCCTAAACATTTTGCCATCGGACCTCAATGCCTAAGATTTTTGTATGACCCTAGCAGTTCCGTCCATAGTCACTATTAGAAATCCTACGTAAAAAAATGAGTGCACGACGCCATAAAGGGCAACCGTAGGACCTCCTTCCTGGACCTTTAGCGATCCAAGATGTGCAGAGATTGACCTGCCACTGATGCTTTGCTTGCCCGATGTGGGACAAACTTCATTGCTTGCTTGAGGCTACTTCCAATTGGATCGAATTAATAACTAATTATCCAAGCTGAAGCTAATTCGATTCCGGTTGTTCGAAGAAACCCCCACTCTAAACTTGCCCCATTTTGCCCAAATTTGGTTCATCAAGAGAGCACAATAAAAAGGGTAATGACATGCAGAACTGGACGTCATCGTTCTATACTTGAAGAGCGAGAGACAAACGCCGTCTTTCTCTTGGACCTCATTCTTTGCCGTTTTGAGCAGATTTGATCGATGCACGTCGGCACATCAAATTCGTCTACCTCGCGTTGTCCGTACATGCTATCACATTGGATTTTCAAAGGATCCCTGGAGATGGCATTTTGGTGTAATTATTTTTGGGTTTGGTGCAAATTCAGGGTATTGGTTGTAATTATTCCCATGGGGAAAATTTTAGGATTTTTTGGTGAGATTTTCCCTATTGACAACTCTTGAATGAAAGGAATTACTTTGCATGCTAACTTCAACTTCAATTTATTTTTACCGTCCATATTTTTAGCGTCGTCTATTTTCTTTTATTAATTTGAATTTATCACTGTAAGAAACATTACTTCTTTTACTTCGAAATGTTTGGGTACACAAGATGACCATAAATTACCATTAAAACTCAAACATTACAGTTATTGCGTTCTAGATACCAAGAATTAAATTTAAACAAAGTGTACAACTAGATTTTTGGGGAAGGTGAATGATAACCACTTTGTTCCATAAATAAATTTATGGCTAGAAATAATTTTTTTTTATTTCTGTTTCTATATGAGTTTTTGAGCAAAAAAAAAGTGTGTTTGATAACAAGATAAAATTTCGGATCATACAATAGAAATTTATTTAGCAACAATACTTCTATAAAATGCGACGACCGACGATGTAGCCGGCAGGGGTCGACGGGGGATGATTGGCTAGGGGGGGCGGGTGGAGGTTGGCGACGGCGGGTATCTGTGAAAAAGTGAGATTTTATTTTTGTTTATCGAAAAAAGTAGGAAATTGTTATTTCTCATTTTTATTTTAAATTTGTTTTTTGAACAACTTTTTTCTTTCAGAAAAAAAAAAAAGAACTGCTACGAGTCTCTGTTAAATTAAGTTTGGAGGTCAAAATTTATTTGTGGTTAAAAAAAAAAGTTAATTTGAGACAAATTTATTATTATTTTTCTTTTTTTTGGTGGGATTAACCTAAAAAGTTACGAAGTATTCGATTACCGACCCAGGTCCGAAGGTGCTCTCTGGCCTTGAAGGCCTCACTTCCTCTCCGACAGAATCAACTTTTTCCGCCGAGTGAGTGTCAATGGCTTTGGCAGTTGGGGCTTCCTACTTCTCTCCCATCATCCTCAAACCCCGAGCCACTTTCGCCAACGCCGTCACCTGCAGCAGCGGCAACCACGCGCTCGAGGCGGCGCTCGTACGACGAGCCGCCGAGCTCGCTGACAAGTCCGCCGGATTCACTTCTCCGCACCCGAATGTCGGTTGCTTGGTGGTGAGCGGCGGCAGTGGTGGAGACGTGGTGGGCGAGGGATATCTGTACGCTCAGGGGACGAAGCCCGCCGAGGTCCAGGCCGTCGTGGCCGCCGGCGAACGCTGCAGAGGCGGCACCGCTTTTCTTAATCTTGAGTCCGGTGATTGCCATGGTGATCATACTGCTGTTTCCGCTCTTGTCCAGGTTTTGCCAATTGCGAGCTTTTTGTCTTTACCTTTTGATGCCGTTGATTTGCTACATTGGTAGAGTTTTCTCATTTTCACTTAGTCCTTGATTATAATCCGAGTGCATGTAGTGGATATTTTGTAAAAAATGTTGAGATATTACATACTTTACTTCATTCAAAAAATTCTCAAGGGGATGGAAGTTATATTGGCTCTGGATATTTGAGGAAGCAAAAGTACACAGTTTCTGTAGCATTAAGTGTTTGTTTTTACCTTTTGTAAATTATGAATGCGATATAGGAAACGGGATGATAGACACGGTTTTGGAAAATTAGGCAGGTATTGCAAGAGTAGTTGTTGGGATGAGGCATCCGCTACAGCATCTCCGGGGCAATGCTATACGCGAATTAAGATGTCAGGGACTGCAGGTCGACGTTTTCGGAGAGGATCTACAGAGTAAAATTATTGAGGTTCCTTTCTTCCCAGCCATTTTGTATATAGTCTTCCTAATTCTGTGCCCTTCACTAGAATTGCTAAAGAAATCTTGAGCAGCATC
The DNA here is from genome assembly GCA_028455895.1 of Rhodomyrtus tomentosa. Classification (NCBI taxonomy): domain Eukaryota; kingdom Viridiplantae; phylum Streptophyta; class Magnoliopsida; order Myrtales; family Myrtaceae; genus Rhodomyrtus; species Rhodomyrtus tomentosa. Next base: position 45,178,975 of record JAPCWY010000004.1, read on the forward strand.
AGGCTCTGTTGAGACCTGATATGATTTAGTGTAACAGTTACTGTCCTTACAATTCACGGTCAACTATCCTCTCTGATGAGAATGATCCTGATATAAAATGTTACCTTCAATAGTAACAGAACATCATGTTGATCCACTGTTATTGGGTCATCTAACTGGTGACTTCAGAGGCAAAATGTTGCAAGGACAAGGCCGTAAAATGTGTAAAACCTTGCTTCCTGGTGCTTGTATGCTGCTATTGATGAAGCCATGTTCTCTGCCCTACAGTTCTGTCTTTTCAAAGCTAACAATAAGCATATTGAGGAGGGACATTAGAAAGATGGTGATAAATAAATAAGTTTTGGCAGTGGAATGCTAGCTTGGAGCTAGTGGTTGCCTTACCTGCAGTCAGTATGCTATTGATAGTTGTCAAAAAGCTAACAAGGTACTCTAGTAGTTTTTCCGATACACTTTCATGCTTAGTCAGTTGCCTAGTTGGTGTCATGCCATCACTGTGCAAGTAGAAGCATTTGTATGAATCATTCTGCTGTGACACAGACATTTAATTTTTTCTGAGTTTCTTTTGTTTCTATGTTATAAATAAAAGACAAGTCTAATTAAAATATAATCTGCATTAAATGTTGGAATAACTTTTCCTAGTTGTTTTCTATGATTTCAATAGCTTTTAAGTTAAATTATTTCACCTTTAGATTCTACTGAGGTATTCATATTTTTCTCTCGAATTTTGAAGTATTGTTCCCATTTTGAATCTGGGATGTGTACTGCAAATTGGGACAGCATAGCCTCATCGACAATTATGACCGGATCAGTGGTGGTCCCAGTAACTACTGACCTGTCTGCTTGCAGAAAATATTTGCACTTCACCTTGTTTGAAAGTGGTTTTTCGAAAAATTTGTGCGTATCTTACAATAGATCATGTGGTGCAGGAAGCTCAAAAGGCATGCCGCATTGTCAATGCTCCTTTGGTTTACAGAGCTGCTTCTCGAGTTCCATTTTCTGTTCTTAAGTATGCCATGACCCTTGACGGTAAGGTTCTTGGTTTTGGCGGCAACCGTTATCTTTAGTATTGTCTAGCAGTTGTTAAAACTACATGAGGTTGCCAACTCGGAAATGCTGATTTTTATCCTTAGATGTATGCAGGAAAGATAGCTGCCAGTAGTGGACATGCTGCATGGATAAGCAGCAAAAAGTCTAGGAGTAGAGTTTTTGAGCTAAGAGGTAGGAGTGATGCAATTGTTGTGGGAGGAAATACTGTACGTAGGGACAGTGAGTATCATCATCTTTTAGACTCTGAATTTTTCATTCTTTTGATAGTTATTTGCTTCTTTAACTCTCTCTCTATGAAACAGATCCCCGCCTAACTGCTAGGCATGGTGGTGGTCACCTGCCCATGCGCATTGTGATGACGCAGACTCTCGATCTTCCTGAAGAAGCACACCTTTGGGACATCTCTGAAGTATCCACTGTAGTTGTAACCCAGAGAGGTGCCAGGAAGAGTTTCCAAAAATATTTAGCATCCAAAGGGGTTGAAGTTGTTGAGTTTGATATTTTAAATCCGAGAGATGTGATGGAGTATTTCTATGATCGTGGCTACCTTTCAATTTTGTGGGAATGTGGTGGGGCATTGACTGCATCTGCCATTTCATCTGGGGTAATACACAAGGTATCCGACCTTTTCTTTGACAATTGAACGAGTGACTTTGTGTTCTTGATTCAGCAAATAAGTAGGAATTACATGGGAGTATTAATTGACATTACTTCTTGTTGAAAGATTGAATTGTGATGGTGAACCAATAATCTATAGGATTTCCGAGGTTTGACTCTTTATAACTACCTTGACTAATGTAAAACAATCCCTGAGTGTCCAAATCAAGCCCCCTTGCCATCTATGAAAGTTTAGAATGAAAGGTTGATACTCTCACTCACAATGAAATAGTTTTAACATGGAGCAAGGTTAAACAATCATTGTGAGATAGGCTCCACTAATATTTTTCGGTATGCTTGGTGCTGTCTGAGCATCCGGAGTCCCTCAGGATGCGTTTTCACTTTTCAGAGTATTTGGTAACAGATCAGATGAACGTTGGCCAGGAGCTGATTTTGACGGATGATGCAAATACTGCTAAAAAATGTTTATAATGTGATATTGTCAGTTATGTTGGCTTTCTTAATAGATATACTTCCCATTCATATTGCTAATATGTCTTATACCGCGCAGGTTTTTGCATTTGTCGCTCCTAAAATTATTGGCGGAAAATATGCACCATCACCTGTGGGTGAACTTGGGATGGTAGAAATGTCCCAAGCCTTAGATCTGATTGATGTTTCCTATGAGCAGGTAAATTAGGTGTCATGTGCCAACAATGTCTTAGTTTTACATTTCCATAGTAATTGTATAATACCAAAAGAAAGAGTAGCATGACAAGGCGCTGGTTTTAGATATTCTACTTATGTCACTCATTTTTCTCTTGTGGTGTAGCGTACAATTGTTTATCTTTGCCATTCTGCATATCACCGGTCAAGAGTTATGATTCTTTAGGGTTCATCAACCGCCGACCCCAACTAATTTGGGATAAGGGTGTTGTTGATGTTGTTGATAGTAATTGTATAATACCCAAAAGAAAGAGTAGCATGACAAGGCGCTGGTTTTAGATATTCTACTTATGTCACTCATTTTTCTCTTGTGGTGTAGCTTACGATTGTTTATCTTTGCCATTCTGCATATACCGGTCAACCGACTTTAAGATGGTTTTATTGTGGGCCCTTGACTACCACAGATAAAGCCGGATATAATGAATCTTTCTTTGATATTGCACGTGCTAATTGAAGTATTTGAACAACTAATGATAAAGCTCTTTGCATTGACCGCACATTTTAAAATGACCAGGTTAGAGAACTGGCTTACTAGATTTTGTGAACGCGTCGATTTCTTATCATTTATGACCAAGGAAATTCATTCAGAATTTGTGTGTTCCATCTTGGCTTGCTCCTCTCTCTATCTCTCTCTCTCTCTCTCTCTCTGAACTAATGGCTCCTGTAGTTACTTAAATAGGTTGGACCTGATATGCTGGTGAGCGGATTTCTTCAGCCCATACCTGACCTAACACCTGTTATTCCATCAGTAGATGAGACTTCCGCCATCGATCCCACGGTTACACCTTACGATTCGAGCATCATATTTTTCTATAAGACTTGGGATCCTTATGGAGCTTTCTCAAATTTTTCTCCTCATCCGATTCAAATGCTAGATGAAAATGGTAATTATGCAACTTGGTCAACTGTGGAGCACTACTATCAGGTAACTAGTTATCCTACTTTTCGTCTTAAAATTACCTTCTAAATCAAATGCCATGCATTATCTGCCCGGACATTCCAATCGCAGGCACACAAGTTTGTTGGGGTTGACAATCCTCTTGCACGAGCATGTGTTGAAGACATAAAATCTGCAAAAAGTCCAGAGGAGGCAGCGAGGATGGGAAGGGCTTTGCAGAGGCGGCACCCCAATCTGGTAATCCTCAGTTTCTCTATTTTCAGATGGCTTTCATTCTTCATTCTCACTCCTATTAATCATCAGCCGCCCATTTTTTTAAATTGAAGAAAACCTGTGATTTCACTTTTTTGTATTTTAGAAACTCAGAACATTTATGTCAAAGTAGTTGCATGGCTTATGGACCCTCTACTTTGGCTTTTGTTATGTACATGTGATTAGAGCCGATCTTCTTAGTAACGAACTATTTACGTTCTGCTTGAAGATGAGAAAATATAAAAGCTGGTTAATTTCAGTTTTCGTCCTTGTTGGAAAATAAATGTTATTCACTATAAAGGCTCATGAGCTACCAAAGCATGAAAATGGTTATTAAAGTGACTAAATTGTGAAAGCATCGATGCAGGTGAGATCTGACTGGGAGAGTGTGAAGATTGATGTAATGTACAGAGCCTTGAAGAGCAAGTTCTCGATTTACCCCCACTTGAATAACATGCTTCTCTCAACCGCTGGTTCCGTTCTTGTTGAAGCTTCACCGCATGACCTCTTTTGGGGTGGAGGAAGGGAAGGAGAAGGATTAAATTATTTGGGCAGGCTGTTAATGCAGTTGAGATCTGAGTTTCTTGGCGAGTCCTCTGCCACTAGCGAAAGCTCCATTTTGGCTGAATAACATGTATGCTTGTTGAGAATTGACCAAATGGTGGACCATATATTGTCCCTGTTTGAGTTGTACGAAGATGTCGGGAAAATCAATGGGACACAGCTGCAAAGTCCTATGGACAAATGGGCTGTTAATCTTTATCGTACGAGCATGAAGATTCGTATGATCTTGCATTTGAATTTCAATTATGTTCCTCCCTCTGTTCATCAGGATGTGATACGAAATGCTGAATTCTTGTATCGGGAAGAGTAGCACGGTAACCAACTCTTTTCGCACGTTGCGCTTTTGTACGTGATTCAGTCGAAAGTCTAACTTTGAACCAAATACTGATAAGATGATTATAGCTGGTCTTATTTTCATTAGTGCATGTCAGATTGCTGAATGTGGAGCTGGACCCCTTCGTCTTATTAAAATTTAAGTGCATAAAATCATCAACTCAAGTACTTATTGCGGCAGCACGGATGGTTCCTTTGCCACTTTCAGAGATCTGGCATGATGGGGACTGCCGAATGGAATGCTGATAAATAGACCGGTGTTTAGCATTTGCACCTGAAAAATCAAAAGGAGCAAGTGTCTGACTTTCGAATTGAAGTACACGATCAAGATTCTGGATTCTGTATTATTTGGCAAGATCATCGTGTTCTGGTTCTGTTGTGTGCTGTGCTCAATCAAGTTCACTGTGCTCATTCCACGATGTGTCTGTTTCATTATCCACTCAAATGTTTTTCCTCTCTTTTTCTCTGATACAGTGCTGGTCATACTAATGGTGAATAATTGACCATGACCTAGATACATAATGCCAATCAATTGTTTTATCATACTCGACATGCTCAACTTTCTCCGACCGATAATTGACGAGAGTAGAGAATCGCGGGCGGGTAGCAGTACTGTTGTACTTTGTAAATTGAAACTGTTCTCTTGCCTGAAGAACTTACATTGAGATTTGGAGAAAATTGTCCAAATGGCCTTAAACTTATTGCACTTTTGCCAATTCAATCTTAAACTTTTTAATCTTGCTAATTCAGTCCTAAAACTTTCACCCTTGGCTAGTTGAGTCAAGCCTGTCAATTTTGGCTGAAAATTGGTGACTTGACCACCAACCATCCTGCCTACCACGGCTAATGCTGACATGAATAATTTTTATAAATATTTAACATTTTAAAAAATTAATTAATATTTTCTCCTTTATTTTTCCTCAGCGGTTGGCGAGGGTCACACTACCTCGTCGACCACTGGTGAGGGCCGCGCCGCCTATTCAATCGTTGGCAAGAGTTGCGACCCTAGCTCTGATCCACAGCCGTGATGGCCTTGCCGGCAGCCTGTTAGGCCAGGGAACCCTTACCTAAAGGCCAATGAGGGCCCAATGGCCCTCGTTGACCGATACAAAAAAGTACGAAAAAATTTCAAAAAAATATAAAATTATTGAAAGTTATCTATGTGGGCGGCGGCAAAACCACATGGGACGTCTAGTGTAGACCTCAGTGATTTTCGGTTAAAATTGACTGAATGGACTTAACTAGTTAAACGATGAAACGGTTTAGGATTAAATTGGCAAAATCAAAAGATTTATGACTGAATTAGTAAAATTGCAATAGATTTAAGATTTTTAGTCAATCACAATGTTTGGTCCTATTACCTGAGTTATTGCTATACGAAGAACGATTTTCGAGCTAAAGACCTTGGAAAGGGCTAGGGATGTCATTTGTGTACTGACTTGGGATTTCCAAGCCTTTGGAGCATGGAGAATGGAGCTGTAGCTGAAAAAGAGGGATGTCTTCCAGCACTCTCCATACTGATGATAAATAGCTGGTTCAGATGGTCCCCAAGACACTTCTTGTATTCATGCTTTTTGTCTCATTAGACATTGTAGGGTGCCCTAAATTATGTTTACACCCGGAGAAACGTTACAGGCGGTCTGTGTTTTATTTGGTTTGGAGGATCTGTAGAGATCAGATCAGTATCTTCCTGGAAGAATGGCCTTTTGATTTTTGGAATCTTGCATGGCTAGCATTATCTGTGGCATCAATGCTAACATATGTAGCTACGTAGACCATTGTATTTTGGGTTTTCTGTTGCATCCTGTTTAAAGGATGATTAAACTTGTCATTTGTCCCCGACTAATTATTGGGTCTCGAGATTTTCAGCTGGTCTAACTGCGAGTTGTCAGTGTTGGTTGATTTTTGCTTTATCTTGTGATGCTGAAGACCAACATTATAGCAATAGCAACATCAACTTGTGCATAAAGGAATCAATCAAAAAATCACATGTCCTTCTGGTTCTGGTTGTGTACTTATCCACATTCTAGGGCTGTGAGATTTCCATCTCATTGACTTGCAGATAAGGGTGGTGTCATCGTGTTGTGAAATTCACCATTGACCCTTTTGTGGCCAGAAACATATGATTAAGGATATGGTATGCCTCTCATAGGCAGTAAGTACTAATTCGTGTTTCACATTCAAATCAAAATTCGCAGCCGATGTGCTAGCCTCGAACAGTATACTTACTCAACACAACAAACTTTGGTTGCACAATCACCAATCTCTCGCGCGAGATGCGGTTAAAACACGTGTTGTCGGGCTTTAGGTACGAATGTTATTTCTCACCAGTGCGAATGCTATGCCTCTAGGAGTGAGAAGTATAATAAAAGAAAAGTTGTGTACGACGCTTACTTAGATGTCAAAAAAATTTTAGCCATATTATTTAAGTACCAAATTGGAGAAAAAACAATCACTTAAGCACCTCCGGCGAGAAATTTTAACCAAATTAATTATGTATCATTCATAATTAATTTTTAATCTGATGCGGTAAATTTTTCAAAAAATTCAGTCCGCGTGGAATTCTAAAATTAAATACAAGATAAAAAATTAAATCAAATTGAAAATAGGCTAAAATTATTTCTTTAAAAAAAAAAGCCCTCGCCGCCTACCCGACCTTCAGCTTAATTTTAGCTTATTTTTTTAAAAAAATTCATTTATTTAGTCTAATAAATTTCATATTTTGTATCTTTTTAATATATTTTTTTGAATTTTTGTCTTCTTTTGTTGTTGATTGGATCTCCAACGATCCACGTTGACTTCATATATTAATATATAAAAAAGTGCCACTTGAATTTCTGGCCGAGCATATGAGAATTGACACTTACGTGATCATTCTTAAAAAAAATGACACTTAAATAATTATTTTGAAAATTTTGTAACTTCAATGAGAGTTGTACATTATTTTTTACATTTCTAGTGTTCTTCTCTGGCTTAGGTGAGGAACTATGAGATGCGTGTGCCATGGCAAAGACCCCCCAAGACAATTGTGGTCTGAATTGATTGGCCGAGAAAACATAGAGAAAACGAAAGCAGAAAGGTGTTATCATGTCATGTCGCATTGCCCGAAAGCTTTTCAAGAGAAGAGAACGGTCGTTCATCGGAGATATTTCTGGATATTTATTGAAACAAATATCTTCGAAAATAAAAATAAAAAGTACTTAAATTTCTGGAAAGTGCAAAAAAAGTGCCTGCCATTTGGCATTCATAAGCAAGAAAATAGGAACGCCTTCATCAGAATATAACTCAACACCTTTTGAAGAAAAAATTCTGCCAGTGGTGGCTTATCGCTGTTCCTGCCATTTGATTAGATTGGTTTTTTTTTTTTTTTGGTCGTGCATTTGATTAGCCTGTTCATGAGTTAAAAACTTGACCATAGGCTCTTCTGCTCAGAAATAATTTTCATAGACGTAAGTATGAATTGTCTTCTTCTTAAATAAGAAAACATTACATTTTAGGTTAACACTATGAAATCCTATATTGATACGCTTATGATAAATTTATCCAAAGTTAATTTTTTCAGCTCCAAAAATCCCAAATTGATATTATTGTGACAAATTTAATTTTCGTTAGTTTTCGTTAAACTCAATTTGCTGAGTTGAATTCCACGTAGGACGTAGAAGTTGAAAAGTGTACTATTTTAGATTTTTTGCCATTACTAGTTTGAAATTTTTCTTAGTATTAATGAAAATTTAAGGAAATCATACAAATGATAAATTATTCATAAATGTATCATTTAAGGATTTTTTTGTGGTAAAAAAGTTAGTTTGATTTAAATTTATTGCAAGTATACTAATTTGGAGTTTTTCTTGTATTAACATTATATTTAATCCATACATATTAGAAGGCGACAAAAAGCCATTGAGGGCCCTTTTTGCTAAAATTGAAATTAGAAGGTGAAGCAACATAAATGGTCCCTAAATTTGAGTTCCATGTGTAATGTCATCCTTAAATTTTTAATTTGTTAAATGTGATACTTGAATTTTGATCCAATAGTCATTGTGGTCCTTGAACTTGTAAAAATTAATCTAAGTACCATATTGAGCATGCAGTAATGTTTAATGTGCTGTCGCTAATTTTTCTTCTTCGCTTTTGTATAAGGGCATGGATGAAATTTAGACCTCCTTTTTATTGGTCGGAATTTAGACCTACTTTACCTTCTGATGGAACGTTTGGTTTGAATCCCAACCAAGATCAACCGCCAACGGGGGCGAGCCCGTTACCACAAACCTATCGTGTGTGAAATGAGGAACAAAAATACCACGACTTTCGTCTTTGGTTTTGGCACATAACTCACCATCCCTAATTATTTTTATTATTATTATTTTGAAAATGATATCACCGCTCATTTTTAGTGAATAAGATGAGACTTACATATACCTAACTGATAAGCATATTGAAAGTCCTAAAACTTATCACAAAAGTATAATTGAGTCATAAAACTTTTAACAAGTGTAATCAAGTCTTAAAATTTTATCACGAAAGTGTAACCAAGTCCAAAAACTTTCAAAATATACAATGAAGTCTTAAAACTTGTCACGAAAATATAATCAAGTTCTAAAACTTTCAAAAAGTGTAATCAACAGAAGTACGATATTTCATCAATTTGACAAGATTTAAGATTTGACTAAAATTTTTGAAAATTTAAAGACTTGATTACACTTTTCAAAAATTTCAAAACTTAATTGTATTGTCATGATAAATTTTAGAACTTTCCAGTCACTTATCTGACGTGCACGTAAGATTAGTTACCTCATTCTCCTCCTCCTCGTCTTACTCCTAATGGCAGTTTGACTTTGCACAGATATTATTTTAGAGATTAAATAGAGAGAAGATATTTCCTTCTGAGAAATAAAAAAGAGCAAAAAAGAAAAGGTCAAAAGATGGAAAGAGATAAGAACGTGGGTGATCAGAATGAACAATCCGGAGCCAATGAACCCCAAAACCCCAACGTATGATTCTCAGATGCCACACAAAAGATGGCAAAAGACACCAAAAAGCTTTCAAATCATTACCCTTCTCTCTCTCTTCTCCACCAATCACATCCAAAAATCGCCTCCTCCTTCTCCTCCTCCTCCTCCTCCTCCTGGACACACGTGAAATCCTGCAAATTTTGAAAAGAACCACACACAAAACAACATAGAAAGAGCAGTCCACGTCAGCCCTAAGAAATCTGAGCCAGCCAGTGAGGTTTCGCCATGTCATCAGATAAGAGAACTTTTGCTAGTAAGAGTTTTTCAGGGAAAGAAACAGAGAGGGTCCGGTCCTGCAGGTGGCATGGGTGGCTTGCCCGTCTAGAAAAGATCCAATCAGGAGATCCAAGGCAATGACCCACGCCCATGATTAGGATGACGTTCCATCCAAGTGCTCTTTTACTGCCTTATCTTAACATATTGCAATCGAATCAAAGTTTCAGACCGTTCATTAATATATATATATATATGGGGTGGAGTGACGTAAAGCTGTTCTAATGAATTTGAAATAGTCGTTAAACGCAGCAGCAGACGAGACTTCTGAATTCCCTCAATCCGTCTTTTGGACAGATATTTTTCCGCAAATATGGCGTAAAATTGAGTTTTAGGCAGAATTCACGCAAAAGAAAAGGAATTAATTAATCTTCTCTCAAGACTATTTCAGAGTCTTTGATTGAAGTGCTAAGCCACTGTAAAATGGGGATAGAGAGAGGTTTTACGGGGTGGTCCTCAGAAAGCAGAGCTGATAACGAGTCTTGTCCCTTCCCCTGTTTCTCCCTCTCTCTCCTTCTCTCTCTCTCAACTCAAACAACGACAATTGCCTATGCTCCCATTCCCTACTCTAATCCACTCTCTGGAGAGAGAGAGAGAGAGAGAGAGAGAGAGAGAGAGAGAGAGTAGTAATAGCAGTAGTGGTAGGTCACGGGGAGGAGCAAAAGAGACCCGTTGAAAGTTATGTTGATATAACAGATGCACATCCACAATGGCATAACACACTGTCTCTGTCTCTCTGCTCCCCTTTCTGTCTCTCTCTGCTAAATTTTAAACTGTAGCGCACTCGAGAGTCTTTGATTCCCTCGTTCGAAAATTTTCCTTTCTGAGATTTTCTGAATTGTAATACCTCTTGTTTGTTTCTTGGGGTCTAAACCTGTCTGCCTTGAGTCGAGAAAGCTCAGATATATAACTGGGTTTTCATAGGGTTTTGTGGCTCTCTCTCTCCCTCTCTCTCTCTTTAGTGTGTTCCCCATAGTACAAGACAGCTCTCTACTCGTTCAGATGTCGAGTCTCTCAAACGTTAGATTCTCTTGATGGCCTTTCCAGTTCATTTTAGAGTTGAATCATCCTCTGAGTGTAGGTTTTCATTTCACAATTCTCTAATCGAGTTGGAGTTCCAGAGCTTCGGTAACAAGGTTTAATATTCTTGCAGCCTATGAATTCTTTCCAATCTTTTCCTCGCGAATTCTTGAGTAAAACTGAAGCTTGGCTTACTGATCATTTCCGCAAGTTGGCTCTGTGAATCTCCTTCCCAATTAGCTCGTCTACACAAAATTTTTCTGATAGCTTTTGCTCACCCGGAAAATCTAATATTTGCCCAACGGATTGATTTTCTGATCAGAACTTGAATTATAGTCCGACTGAATTTAGTCTTCTTGGACCCATTGCACTGATTCCTACTCAAGTTGGTACTCTTTCCCTTTAGTTAAAATTTCTTCTACTTCTAGTATAATGTCTTCGTGTCTAAGTGGAGGCAGCAGAACTTATGCACTCGATCTCGCTATCATCAAATCCCCAACAACATCGATCCGAACTTCGCAAACATCATCATCGCCATGTTCAACAATCTCCGAATCGAGCGACTCACCACTTGCGATCTGCACCCGGAAGCCCCGGACACAGAGAAAACGTCCCAACCAAACATACAATGAAGCGGCTGCTTTACTCTCCACGGTCTATCCGAACATTTTCTCCAGCAAACATCTGACGAACCATCCACGTGAATCCGCCAAATCCCATCAAATCCTCGCCGATGAATCCTCGGAACTGTTGCTTCCTTTTCGAGTCGTGGACGATGATTCTGGTTGTGGGTACTTGCTCCCGCATCACCGGCCAAAGCAAGACAAGTGCTTTTCCCAAATCGAGCCAAAATTCTCGCCCTTCTTCGAAAAGCCTTGCCAAAGCCCGGGGGAGAACGAAATCCAATCCAAGGGCTCGGATTTGGACGTTTGCTGGGAAGGGTTCCAAGAGGATTTCGATGCCGAATCCATACTGGACGAAGAAATCGAGGAAGGGATCATCGACAGCATCATGGGGAATCCCAGCGTCGACACCGACGTGGCCCATCGAATGTTGTACAGCGACGCTATTTGTGGAAATCAAGCGTCTTCGGGATTCGGAATCAGAACAGGAGTAAGTGCGTGGAGAGACGTTAGCGAAGTGAATTGGTGGAACTTCCCGACTGTCGATGTCCTTGAGATATCTCCGAAGCTCAACAGGAACTCCACTTCGGCGGAGAAGAAGAGGAGGAGTAAGGTCGAGAAGAACGCGGTCGAATCCAGGGACATGGAGGAGTCGCCCAAAGAGGATCCGACTCCGAAGCTGACGACCGGGTTGCTATTGAAGCTGAACTACGAGGAGGTCGTCGACGCTTGGTCGGGCAAAGGTTCGCCGTTCTCCGACGACTCCGACGTCGCCGGCAATGACGTCTCTGTACGTTCTCTAAACCCTCTCGCCTGCAAAATCTCTCTATGTTCTTAAGACAGATTCATTAGTTGACGAATCCAATGTTTGCGCAAGAGCTAGCTCGCAAGTTTCGCACGCGATTCCAACTTCCAAGTACAACTAGAAAGTCTCAGGTTTTTGCTTTAGGGGTGGGGACCAGCTCTGCCAATGAAGAATCTAGTCTGTGGGACCCGTCTTCACTGTTATCAGACTCTTGTTTTTGTTGAAGTAGCTTCGAGCTAATCAAGCCGCATTGTCGGCCAATCATGCGGTCATCAGCTTCCGATTTTTCTTTTTTTAATTTTTTGGGGAAAAATTTTGCTCCGTTTGATTGCTGATTTATATTACATCAAATGTCTGACGAATATTTCGACGGAAAAAAAAAATGTCCGATGAATAGCTATTTGATTCTGAGCTACGAATTTCTTTCCTTCTATCCATTTCAAAGTACTAGATTTCTTCCGTGAGAAGTCTGTATTGGCCTTTTGTCCATTTTGCCTTGACATCTTTCATATAATTAACAGGCGAGGTTGGCCCAGATTGACTTATTTTCGGAGAGCGGGGGAGTGAGGGAAGCAAGCGTTCAGCGCTATAAGGAGAAGCGGCGTAATCGCCTCTTCTCGAAGAAGATTAGGTATCAAGTCAGAAAAGTTAATGCTGATCAAAGGCCCAGAATGAAGGTGCATCTCTTCTCAGTTCCATGACGTACGACCTAATTTATCTCTCGGTTGTCAGCATTTGACTAGAGAGTAATTTGGTGATTTGGTAATTCGGTTGGGTCCTCCTCAACCACATTCTTCTTTTCTAGAGAGAGTTTACGAAACTTAGCTCGAACAAGAAGACTTCTTCTTCCCTAAGATTTCGATCCAGGTGCAGAACAAGCAGAAACTTTTTCACCCTTTTCCCATTTTTGGCTCTGTTTTGCTTTGCTGTTCAAAGACGGGCAGAAAACAGAGGTAGATCTCTTTGCGAAAGACCTAAGTCCTTAGGTTAACAGACAAAGACATTGACATTTGCCAACAAAGGTGCTGTCCTGAAAGAGGATGCTTCTCTGACCACGTCATGTTCTTCGTTTTTTTTGCAGGGTCGATTTGTGAGAAGACCGAACTCGAGCACATCCGCGTCGAAGATGAAAGGATGACGACCCTACTATTATACCAGTGCTTACAGATAGATAGAAGATTAAAGAGAGATGGTCCTCCTCGGTTTCGTTTTTCTCCATCACTTCTATTTTTGTAGTGCCGAAATACCATTTGGTCCGGCTTTGTCGTGATCTTACGTGGGGGAAGACAAAAACCTTTCGATAGGAAAAGCAAAAGAAGCCTTTACTGAGATCGTTGAACAGCGGCTATAGAGAAGAGCATAGTGAATAGTTGATTCCTGTCTGCTAACAGTGGCTCGTCTGCTATCATCTATCCTGTCACTTCATTTTCTTGTTGTGGAGTTGATTTATCCATAACCAACTGATCAAGGGTTGTGAGTTGTGACCACCGTTGGATGACATTTGAAATTCTAAAATGAAAAAGTGGATTCGAAAATAGAAATACTTCCGTGATAGTATTGTCAGAAACGGTACAATCTTAACCGTAAATCCACATACCATCACAGCATATTTTGCATAAAATACTCATTGATTGAGAGATTGTGCAGACAGTGTTGTGCTATCAGACTATCGGGCGAGCGGAGCCCATTCGAAAACCTTGTGCTCTTTCGTATAATAATTTCTGGTCTGAGTAGAAAAAGATTAGTCAAAACGGTGAAACATGCGAAAGTTGTCTAACAAATTGCGAAAACTTATGACTCTCTCTCGATAAAAGATAGTATGAAAGAAGTAATTACCAAATTTAAAACGAATAAATAAACAAACCGACTGAGGTAATTCAAGACTATTGTGAGTAATAAGATTGGAGCAATATTTTGATTTTAAATATAAAAGAAATGGGTGAGAAAAGAAAATGATATTCTCATTATTAAATCTAGTAATTACCTAACACTGCAAAGATAGAATGATATTTTGGAAATCTAAATTTGCAAATTGGTAATTCAATTATCATGGTCAAAGCTTAATTGAATCTGAATGCCGTTAACGGAAGTTTTTATTAGATTTAGAGGAATTGAACAAAGTGAAAATCGAGTCCAAACCCTCCCATTTAGTAGTTTCATGGTGAATATACCCAATCGGAAATTAGATATTTAAGTTGCATTCAGTAACATTTCTGTTTCGGGAACAATTTCTATTCATAAATACATTTTTGTATTTTTATTTTATTGACGAGTTTCTGAGTAGAAGAGCCCATTTAGTAACTATACAAAATTTATGTTCCCGAAATAGAAATAGAACATAAATGTCTTTGGTACGACTCTAAAGTTTATAATCCAATTTTTTTTATTTAATTATAAAAAAAGTTAATGTCGGCTTAATGATTCACATTTAGATAAAACTGTACTTTTGTGGGGACTTAAATGACCAAGATATTCTAAGATGGACTTTGAAAATCTAACATGATAATCAGGAAAGGTATCAAAAATACCCTAGCTGGTATTACGCAATAAAAATTTCAAGGTGTTTCTATTTGTGTCTGATTTGGCTAGGTTATGTATAAATGATTTCGGGTAGTTTGACGGTTCGAGTCAAGTCAGGCAGATTCAGGAAGTTTTTGCTTTTTGTTTTTTGCACTTATTCTTTTTCTTCTTCTTCTCTTCTCACCTGTATTCCCAAGAACCCTTAAAAAAAATACTATAATTAATAAAAATAAATTCAATTCAAAATTTGAAAATACATGTCACTTCCCTCCTTGTCAAGTCCCACCACACCCAGTTCCGATAAACCAAAAAAAGGACTTACAAAACTCAATTGTTAAAATAATTCATCTATGTAGATACAAAGCATCCGAATACAAATTTACACTTCTTCCGTTGTTGTCAATTCTTTCATGTTGCATACGAATTTTTTAGAGTTTCTTTTGTGAAATGTATCCAAGGGTACTGAAAGAAAAATCTTAAAGTAGAAATTAAAAAGAAATCAAACTGGTAATTTTGATTTTATCTTGACATATTCTGATGAAAAATATACCAACGAATCAAAAGTATATATAAATAGTATAATGCAAATAAATAAATTAAAAAATAAACTTGATCAGAAATGGCCCTTACCCGACTGACTTAGGTGTATGTGGGTCGGGTACTGGGTACACTAAATATATATATATATATATATATATATATATATATATATATATATATATTAATTTTTATTTCCATTCCACATCTATTCCCCAACCACTAATCTATTCATGTTTCTATGTCAAAGAATAAAAGAACAGAAAAATAGAGAAATAAACCACTTACTGAATAGCCCCTTAACCATCCAAATGCTCGTGGAAATTAGGGATGATCGATTTTCAAGCGGTACAATGGAAACGATGAATTATTAAGAGCGAGAATTTGAAATTTAATTTTAATATATTTACTAGAGTTACATTTGTATTTAAAGGAAAAAAAATCTGATGATTTATTAAGTTACATTTAAGAAATTTAAAAAATAATTGGTCCAGTGTGGTTCCTCTGAAATCAGGAACCAGATAGAAAATCAACGGTATCAACTCTATCTTGTTGGGAATTGAAATTTGAACGGCCGATTCTCTATCTAGTCTGGACAATTCTCGATTGTAAAATGAAAAAGAAAAAAAGAAGAAGAAGACAAACCCTTCTTCAATTTAGCATATTTTTGGCGTAAATGGAACGATGCTAACGCATACAAATACTTCAACGAGAAAAGCCCCAGCCGATGTCACCTGGCCGTTGTTGAAGCTAAGAGTGACACGAGGCCGAAAACTCCAGGAGGCTTGTGAGTTGTGACACAGCGGACAAACATCCACGATATCTTATCTTCTCGGGAACCATCATCCGTTCTGTATTCGCCCGAAAGTAGGAGCACACTCCTGCCTTTTCTCCAAGCGAAAAGGAGACAGAGAGATGCCAACTTTGAACCTGTACACCAATGTGCCGGTCGACACAGTGGTCGCCTCTGACATTCTCAAGGACGCAACCAAAGCTGTCGCTAAGCTCATTGGCAAGCCTGAGTCTGTTAAGTGTCTTTTTCAACCCTTTCATACCTTAAGTACTATTTGAACTGCCCTCACACTGTTTGACGATATTTCTATGTGAGCAATCGACATGAAAGACTTGGTTTTGATACTCGCAATGGGCTTTGTACTAATTTAGAGACATGGGTCTTGTCGTTGTGCAGTACGTTATGATACTGTTGAATGGGTCAGTGCCCATTGCATTTGCTGGTACTGAGGCACCGGCTGCATATGGTGAGTTGATATCCATTGGAGGCCTTGGACCCAGCGTCAATGGCAAGTTGAGTTCCACCATTGCAGAGATACTGGAGACTAAGCTTTCCATTGACTGCTCCCGGTTTTACATCAAGTTTTATGATGTTCAGGTTAGTTCATTTTGTTCTGCTCACTGAAAATGATGTCTACGTTGTTCTGTTTGGTTTTGCTCTCTGTTTCCATCACATGGTTCCATCTGAAAGATTAATGAATATCATTCAATGTTATCTTGGCGACAATAGAAAATTCATGCATGTGATCTATACTCCACATGCATACGTACATCACAGATATCAAAACTTTCCATTACAGTTTGCTTGGAGTCAATGTTATCATACAACAGTGAGTTGGGTTGCTAGATTGTATAGGGTGAACTGAAGGGACCGTCCCTTAATTTACACATGGCTGTGGGACTGGAACTTTGGCGGGGGAGAAGTCATGAATCTCTGCCCCTGGAGGAAAGATTGAACGAATGTGCTGTTATCTTGCTATTGCTACAATATCGTTCTGTTGGTCTACTAAAGCAAATTATTTCCTGCCAGAATTCCAAGCTTAATGACGACTAGAGATTCTGCATCTCTTTTCCGTCCTGAATTGCTCCCGGAGATTTATTAATCTCTTGCCATACTAACGGGTCCAGGCACAACAATCGAATTTCACATCTCCAGAAATAGAACTTGGAAATATTTATCTCCTGCCATTCCTGTTTGGATAATTCTTTTACCAATTGCTCTGGCGAAAAAGGCTGGTAAAGAGAGATATCATTTCTAGAGCTAGCGATGAGGCATAGACATATGCTTGCGTGTGCCAAAAGACGGTGTTGACTAGAGTTTGTGTAACTTGAAAAAGAGGGCACAAAAATGGGAGAGGAAAGTCAGTAAATGAGGTGATTTAGTAGGTGAGATGTTTTTTTATGAAATCAAATTATGAAGATTCAAGTTTTCTACTAGCAAATTTCTGGGTGATAAATTTATGCATATAACTTCTGCTTCAAGTTAATGTGTCATCAAAAAGAAAGTTTCCTACTCTTAACGAAGTTTAAATACTATTTTGCAGAATGAAAATTGTGACGTGCTTTTACATGGACAATGATTTCTGTTATGCTTTGAGGAGACAGATTCCTCTCCATCTTCTTTACCCTTAGCTAACAGATACTACCCTTGCTTATGTCCAGAGATCATTCTTTGGATTCAACGGGTCAACTTTTTGACCAGCATCATCTGTAAGAGACCCCTGGAGTCGTCGATGCTTTGTCCATAAGCTCGCTATTAGCAAGTGCTTCTGTCGCATAAACCCCATTTGGGGATACCATCAGCAACTGCTAGTTTGTACATGCATTGAAGCAGCTATAGAGCACACTCACTTCACAAATTTCTAATATCCTTCTTTGTCTGTTATCTTCGTCTTTTTTCAGGTTTCTTTCCCTTTGAATTGTCTGAAGCCGTTATTGTTCAGGCTCCCATGCAATGAATTTTAAGTTTAAAAGAGCAGCCACTAACCAATTGTGTTCTAAGCCGAGTTCCCAAGTTTTTTTGCACCGAGGTTGTATCCTGGTCATGCGATCGCTTACCCAATCTGGTAGCTGAGTAGTCTACTAGAACACATTGCTCTTGTTTTTATTCTCCTCCGGTTAACAGCCAACTCTGGATCTCTTTGATCGGTAGAGCTGGTTGACGACACATCAAATGGATTAATCTATGCTTTGACGTTAGAAGAAAAAGACTTCACTGGTTATAGGTTTTCTTGATCTATTGCGAGTCTAGCTGAATCGATTGGTACCAGCAGGAGATAAAAGAGAGGAAGACCATGGCCTGGGGCACCTTTTGGATATCCCGTTATCCTAAAACGGTTCCAGGCAAATCCATTATTGTAAAACGTGCAACTTTTTGCTTAATACAAGCCACGGGCCTAATAACCTAAATTTTTTTTAACTTTTATCTTGTCTCATAAAAAATCTCTAATTTATGTCCAGTCTCAATTCCACTTTAAATTTTTTTTTAGTCTCATAAAAACCCTCCAATCAATTCTACCCTATTTCTTTTTGTCCTATGGAAAAAATCTCAACTTTAACTCTTGTCCTAAATTTATATACATGTCCTAACTTTACCCTACAATTTTTATAGTCATAAAAAAAAAATCACAAATTCTTACTTGAGATTGAAGACCGTTAATAGAAGAAAATTTAGGATTCAAGTAAAAGATGGTGGATTCACGGGTTATAGCCAATTGTCTTAATCGTTATTTCACAAATACTTGTGCAGTTGGGCCATCTTAGAGCCGACATCACGATGCCAGACCTTCCCGTCATGATGAGACAAAATATTAAAGAAACATTAAAACTGGACCAAAAGCTGAGGTCGTTTCATGAGGCAAAAAAACTAGTTATACAATATATTGCATCCAAAGTCGATGATTTTTATGAGATAAAAATATTTAGGATACAATTGATACTAGACTCAACATCAACAACAACTTTATCCCAAACTAATTAAATAAATTTGAATTTTTTTTTATGAAAAAAATTAATATAAAATTGAAACTACACCTAAAGTTAAATTTTTTAATGAGACAAAAATTAGGACAAGAGACTAAGAGAGAGTTGAAAATTTTTCAGGAGCAAATGATAAGGTGACTTGTGTGAAAACAAAATGGCGAAGATTGCGCAAGAGAGGTTACAGTTTCGTCTTTCTTGAAGCCAGGAAGAGAATTTTCTGAAAAAAAAAATTGACCGTCAATGTTTCTAGGGGCACTCTCCACTCGTCCATGGAGTCGAATCAATGTCCCACACTTTTGACGGCTGTGTGATCCAATTGAAATCAAAATGTGCTCGCAAGGAAGCCACAAGAATGATAGCTGATAAAAAGCATTCAATATCTTAAGACTAAGGAATTCATATACCAATTACCAATCACACTCAGCAATGTCATTAACTGAAAACAGAAGTTTCTTTCCAAATCATCATCATTAAGCACATGAAGTAGCCGCCTTTTTGTTTTCATGCTCGGTTGAAGTAGCTGGATGGTCCATTTTAGGCTAGGATCACCTCTCATGAATTATACTTCCTCGCCTCCTCCATCTCCACTGGCTTTTTAGATGAAAAAGATGCCGTTTGCTAATCACCAAAACCTGGGCTAGCGTTGGAATGAGATCGAATATGAACCAGTGTTTGGATCTTTAACAGCTTTGAAATTGTCAATGCTCATCCCAAACCGGCCCAACACAGAGTTTCCCATGTCTTTCAGCTTCGCTGCAGAGAACATAGGCTCCGGCACAATTAGTTTTTCAGCAACAGAACAGAATACTAACTCATGGCAATATCAGTTAACAGACCCGATACTTTACTAGACACATTACCTGGAGCATAGAAAAATTCTCTATATTGACATCACAAGTTTAAAAGAAAGATGTATTCTGGTTCTTTTAAGTGGACATCACCATATAAAACAAGATAATTACCCAGTAATTGATTGAGGGCAAATAAAGTTAATGTCTGAGATGAATGACTCACCAATCATTTCTTCCTTCATCTTTTCTCTTTTTTCCGCAGCAAGTGGCTCCAAGCGGAGAATGGCCTTTCTAGCTTGATTGTTTGAAGGGTCCGCTTCCAAAATCTTTTTGTTATCTGCAAACCATATGAAAACAAGTTCAGAAAGATGTATAGACAAAGTTGGACAACATACAAGCACTCTCTACAGTTCAACCAACAGTAAAGGACATCAGAAATCGAAGACACCTAAAAGGTGGGGACACCAGAGACTAGAACCAGTGTTCGTAAAAAGAATTCATTCCTACCCTCAAATAATCAATATGCTCACCAAATCCACTTCATTACCAACATATGCGCCCTTTACATGACTCTATGCCAACTGGAGAATCAGAGGAAGCATGAACAACAAATGTTTATTACTGTATGATGAAGATAGCCAAATAACATTTGAGTTGAAGATATCTGTGAAAGATGGACACTCTATCATGCAGAAGAGTGATGCAGAATTGATCATCTTGAATTTATGCCTACCAGCAAGGGCTTCTTCGTAATTTTCTAGCTTCTCATGAGCTTCACCTCTCCTGACCAATGCTTTCATATATGTAGGGTTCAGTTCTAATGCTTTGTTGCATTCCTTGATTGTATCTTCATACCTACCCTGAAACACAGAAGAAAATTAAAGGCTATAAAAACGAAAAAATGGAACACCTTAGGCTTAGATTGCTCCATAAAAATATTTAGAAGAATCTTGATCAAGGACAGTAACGATCTCATAATAAGTTGTAGCATCTTATGGCTAAAAGGGTTCAGATTCTGCTGCTTTAGGAATGCATCCATATGCTGGCAAATTCTCTTTTCGCCAGTTTGACGGCAGGCAGGCTGCCTCTCAAATGAAATTCTTTTCCTTCAAACTCAAAGATTGTAATGAATGACAGAGTGTCACATTATCAGTAAAGGTGCATACCATTTTCAATAAACATATCGCACGATTTCCATGACATATGGACCTTACTTCCACAGACGCAGGAATGTCTGGAGCAACCTTTAAGGCTAGCTCATACTTCAACAATGCCTCCTCATATTGACTATCGGCAAACAGTTTGTTACCTTCCAACTTTGCTTCATTTGCTTGTGCTAAGGCAATCTGCTTTGAAAAGGATAAACATCATTTATTGAGAGAAGAAAACATAAGAAAAAGTTTGTGCTTCAGAGAGAGAGAGAGACTTCATATTTTGCAAGAAAAATAATATTAATACATTCACTTCATTTTATGTTTCTTTTTTTCTTTCGGGGAGGTGGAATTATGGTATTGGACCGCGTTATCTTATAGAAGATCATTATGGTCCCCTAATCCATTATTTGACATATATAAACAATGTTATTTATTTATCCCTACAGAAAACATTATAACATTATAAAGACCAAATGCAGCATAGAGGTCTTGAGATAATCAGAGAAACTCAGATTCTTGTAAGCTACAATAACACTACAAAATCTCTCTGTACATGAAGAAATTACGCTTCATATCTGCCTTCAGGTAGCCCAAAACTGCGATTTTTCTAATAGGAACCAACCTAAGCAGCACGAATTTTCAAAATGCAGTAAGTTATTCCCTTAGTCTACTCTCACAAGACGTTCTGAATAAATTTTGACTAAGTTGGAGAACGTGCACCGACAGCCCGATAAGATGACAAAGAATCTGTGCAAGCAAAAATCAGGGAGGCTACAATGATGAGAATAATGTGCCGACGTAAAAAGGAATCGAAGCCCTTCACATTGCATTTCTTTTTCTGCGTTCGTCTGCGCTCCATCAATCGACGACGAAGTACTGCCTAAAATATAGAACTAGTAGATTTTGTAGCGAGTAATACTCATATCTGACACTAGTATAAGCACTCATCACTGGCTTGCCTTATGACAAAAGGGGGAGAAAACTATTCCATCATCCAAAAGGACCCAAATCCAAGGAGAAAGCTGCAAAATTCTCAAAATCAGGGCTTAATTACCAAACTCAAAACTCAAGCAGCGCTGATAAAGTTTTCAATCAAAAGGCAATCTTGCCCAGGTTGATGAAGGATCAACCAGACTACTTTGCACAAATGATTAAATTACAAAAACAACGAAACTGATAATTATACAAGCACGAACTCACTAATTACAGATTAGAAAGCTGCATGTACACGCGGAATCACAAACTGACCTGATTCGACTCATCGTCCGCAGCATCGATTTGAGAATCGTCCTTTTGAGACGTCGATTGTTCCACCGCAGCATCGTTCCCTTCTCGTGATTTCTGCTGTTGAGTAAGGTCGACGCCGCCGTCGCCAGCGGCATCATCGGCGTCGACGTCGCCTTCGCTGGCGGTCTCGAAGCCGTCGGAGTCCCCATTCACTGTCGAATGGCTGGTGGATGCTTTCGCAGCATCTGAAGTTTTCTCGGCGACCTCCCCAGGTTCGGGTTCTGGTGCAATCACCACCATTTTCTTCTCCGGTTAGATTTGATTGCCGTCTGGGACGAGCTTGATCAGTTGCTTGCTTGAGGAGCAATGCCTCGAGCTGTGTCCTCGCGACGCTTCCAGAATCTCTGGTATAACGTGCTTCGGCCCTTTCTGGTTTTGGGCCAACTCGAAGAGCACACGATTTTCATTTTAGAGGAAAAAAAAACCACAAAAAAATTAAAATACCAGCTATGCACTCACATATTTACCTTAAATTTTTTTTTGACATAAAAAACCTTAAATTATATCCGTTTGCCTTCTATCGTTCAGGTAGATAGATATTTACCTGTGTTTATTGATAGAATCTTGACGAATGCTGTTAAACATTTTTTAAAGATGTGAATAAAATTCGGATACTTTTGAGTTTTTTTGCCTTTATTTTAAGTGATCTTAGCGAAAATTTCTCTTATTTTTATAAATCACAAAAAAAAAAGAACTTGTGCAAGGTGGCCAACTGCGCATTTTGTTCAACCCAAAAAACTACACATTTTGGGATATGTAAAGTATTTCTAAATTTCCCGGCCAAAAAAAAAGTATTTCTAAATTTCAACCTAGAAAAAAAAATATTTCCAAATAAAAATAGCGTATGAATTTTAAATTTTGCATCAAGAAAATAAATTTATAATAAAAAATAGGTGACTAGTTCTTTTACACATGTTTTGCAAAAACTCAAAACAATATTTGGAAGATGCCGAGGAATATTAAAAGTCAATTCCAAAGTATTTTATAGTAAACGAGGGGAAAAATTAGCATATTAAAAACATCTGATCATGTCCTTCTTATGATGGGTTAAATTAACATAACCTGTCAAATTATAAAGTAAATAAATGAGTTAAAAATTACATTAGCTCGGTCCACTAATCGCTTACCCTTGCTAATATGTTATTCAATAAAAAGATTATGAAGTTAGCTTATCGTTGCCAATAATGAGTCTATTCTGATTACATGGTATGATCTACTTTTAAGAAGGGTAATGAGTTTTTCACTTCCTCTTTAGCTACCCCGTTATTTGAATTAGTGTTTTGACAACAATATTTATTGTGAATTTCAACTTTTAGCATATCATTCCCATTAACATATTATTAAATTCAAACATGCATCCTATTTTATGTTTACTTTTTTCTTTTTCCTTTCCCATCTCTCTCTTCTCTTTTTTTTGCGTGTTCATGTTTAATTTCTCGTTTCCTTCTTCATGTTCATCCTTCATTGCACCTCCGATCCCAAGACTCCATTGCTCGCATTGTTTGCTCGCTTCTCCATCTTGCTGCTCTTCGTGGCCTCGACTTGCCGTCGTCGAGATCTCTTGACCATCGTTTACTCCGCCACAGAGGGGTACAAGATCGGCGAGGCGTAGCTCGATCGCTTTTGAATGATTTTGAATACGAAGATTCAACCACATGGTGAACTCGAGAGATAGAGAAGCGACCAATTTGATGATTCTATCAGGGTGAAAACGCTACCCCCTCATAGTGGAATAAACGATAATCGAGAAGGTCTCGATGACGGCAGGTCGAGGCGGCTAGCTGGGGAAGTGAGCAAATGGCATAGCCAATGGAGCCTTTGGATCAAAGGCTCATTAGAGGTGGCACATGACCAACACCCAAAGAGATTAAAGATAGCGATAAGGAAAGAAAAAAAAGGAAAAGGTAAACACAAAATGGACTCACGTTTGAATTTAATAATTTGTTAATGGGGATTATATGTTAAAAGGTAGGATTTAGACCTATAAGTGACATTATTTTCAAAATATTAATTTATGGAGTGGAAAAAGTTCGATCCTTAAAAAAAATAAAAGAGAAAGGAAAAAAAATGGCAATTATAATCTGCGGGACATGATCAAGTAATCCATTTCATTTTATACTGCCCCGACCCGGCCCCTCGCCGATCCACCTGGCACTGGCCCGTTTTAGTTTCAGCACTCGCGCCTTGGAAGTTTTTCCTTTGGCGGTTAAGCTCGATTCATTCCCGAGTCCCAAGCACACCGCAACCACCCCACTCTACTCCCTACAGCTCCAGCGTCCGCCCATTGATTCATCGTCTTCCCCAATCTCATCCCTAATCTGAAAACACTCGCTCGACCGATTCACCAACGAAACCTTAGAACAAGCAGCACTCCCAGCAAGACTCTTCTCGTCGCCGTCGAGAATGTCCGGCGACACCAAATTCAGCGTCCTCGTCAGCCTCTTCAACTGGATGCAGAAAAGCAAGTCGTCCGCTCAGAAGCGCTCCAAGTTCCGCAAGTTTCTCGACACCTTTTGCAAGCCCAGCGACTACTTCAGTGCCATCCGCCTGATCCTTCCCTCGCTCGATCGCGAACGCGGCACCTATGGCCTCAAGGAGTCCATCCTCGCCACCTGCCTCGTCGACGCTCTCGGCATGTCCCGGGACTCCGAGGACGCTCTCCGCCTCTTCAACTGGCGCCGCGGAGGTCCCAAGTCCGGCGCCAATGCTGGCAATTTTGCTCTCGTCGCTGCTGAGGTATAGCGTTTTGGACTTATCAGAGACCATATGATCGGTTGTTGGTTTTGCTTTTGCATCTGCTGCTGTTTCTCTGTATAGTTTAGGTCGTCATATGAGAGTTAACACGCGATTTCAGTCCTAAGTTTTGAGAGCGAATAATTTCTGCCATTCGAGCTATCATTGTGGACATGTGTTGAGATTTGAAATGATTTTGGTATATTGGCCATTTCTTCAGGAATCTGTCTTGACCGTCACTTGAGTTGTTGAGAATAGAGCAAGTACTCTTCATGAGAAACGTTAAGTATATACTACCATTGTTATAGGAAGTTGGAGAGCATTCTGTTGGTGCTTTTACTTGATTCATTAGTCCTTTCATTGACCTGACGAGTCTGATAAAGGTGAATATGCTTTTTTTTTTTTTGGTAAGGGAATATGCTTTTGAGTATGGCTATTATCACTTAAGCGGCAGAGTTATTGCCTATGCAAATTGTTGTTCTGGATTTAATTTCCTTGGGTACGCTGGCAATGTCATTGGCATCAAAATGGATCTCTGAGGTCGACGTTAATTTTTATTTTTTATTTTTTTCATGTTTTCTTTGGACTAGGTGCTGCAACGTAGGCAAGGAATGGCATCTGGGGACCTAACCATTAAGGAGTTAAATGATTTACTTGACCGTTTGGCATCAAGTGAAAACAGGCAGGCTGTTTTCTCATTGTTGTTCACTATGGACATTGTATAATCAAGTTGTTTGATTGTGTCCTACTTTTTAGATACTTTTGCAGCTTTTATCTTCTATTAAAATGTCTGTCTCAAGGCATAAAGTTCCTCATCCTCATTTAGTTGATATACAGTAATATGTTCATTTGATTTCATGCCGTTGGTGCACTATACTGGTATTTACACTTGCGTGCCTCTTCCTTTGAAAATTTCTGAACAGGTCAGAAAAGATTTCGGTTCTTTCTAGTTTAATAAAGAAGACAAATGCCCAGGAGATGAAGTGGATTATCATGATAATTCTGAAAGGTGTTATCTCTTGACCCAGTTTTTGTAGAGTCTTTGCATTTCACTTATTAGTCTTTTCTGTTTATATTCTCTCTGCAGATCTGAAGTTAGGCATCAGTGAAAAAAGCATATTCCACGAATTTCATGCAGATGCTGAGGATTTGTTCAATGTCACATGTGATTTGAAATTGGTCTGCGAGAAGCTTAGAGATTGTGGCCAACGGCATAAGCGCCAGGTTTGCTGCTTGAAAAACTTGCCCCCGTTTATATGGGAGAACTCATATTGCTTGACATTTGATGATGTTATTTTTGTAAAGGACATCTTTGGAAGCGGTTGTTGATTTTTAAAATTGCTCTAGTGATAGCATGTGCCCATAAACATTGGACATGTTTCTGTTCCTGCTCTACGTATGTCCAGTCTTCACATGAAATCTGTCTCTTTGACAAGGGAAAGCAAGTAAATACTACATGCTTTATTTTTGCTGTAGCCTTTTTCTAGATTCTGATATAATATGTTGCTATCCATAGACATGTTCTATACGACAAGAGATTTAAAATATCCTCTTCAAGTAGAATTGGGAACAGTAACTAGCTGAGTATCCCACGAAAGGACTAGTCTTGTTCTTGTGAGTGCTTTTGGATCTATATGTCTTGAAAAAATATATTTTAATATGCAATGTGATAGTTGTGTTCTTAGGTCTGCTCATTGGTTTTGCAAGCCTTGATATATGGTACTTCATGCATGCATTTTATGGCGTTGACTGGGCATAAGTTTAAATAGATTGCTCTAAACTTATGGAGTTTTGAAGTTGTAAGTAGCATGCATGTTGTTTTCTACCTCTAGATGAAGGCTAAAGGATGGTCCCAATGAAAAGCAGAATGCTTGCTGTATATCGTGCATCTAATGGATTTCAAACATTTCATATTTTGTTGAAGGAAAGGGGGTAACCACTGTCAAATGGCTTTTCATAGAGGATGTCCAATTTATGAGTGTATAGGATGAGGACATTGGCATGGATTTGGTATTGTAGCATTTAGGCTGCTGTATTTTTAATATTGCAATGTTGGCAGCCTTAAAAAACTTCTGTTTAAATCGTTTCGGTTGGGCTATGTACTGAAATGAGTAGGAGAAATGGCTTGTTGAACTCAAAGGAATGTTTATCCTTTAACTATGTGTTAAATTATTTAGTTAGAGTCCTCTCTGGGTTGCCCACAATGAATTTTTGGTACTTTACATTTTCCATTTTCTTATAATTGGAAGCGTCTACATATACCAATGCCTCCCCTATCATTTTTGGCTTATAATTTCAGTTATCCACTGGGTCTAAATTTTTAGGACATAGAAGTTGGCAAAGCTGTTCGTCCTCAACTTGCAATGAGAATTGGCAACGCAGCTGCTGCATGGAAAAAGGCCTGACATCTTACTCTAGTTGCTGAAATTCATTATGGATTGAGCCTTTTGTGTGTGTTTCATTTTCTAACTGCTGCTGTCAGCTTTCTTTGGTTGATGGTGTTTGATTTGGAGCTTTTCTGGTTTAGTCAATGATATTATTCCCTGTCAGATAATTGACAAGGGATTGACCTAGTTGTGGTCTACCCTTGCCAAGACTTGATGAGGTCTTGGGTTCATTTCTCTCTTCAATTTTTGCATTTGCTTATTGATGTCAAAAACAAAGAGAGGAAATCGGATTGTTAATCTCTGTGGCATTCATTAGCTTTTTTATTTTTATTTTAAGCTGTTCCACTGAGTTGACACATTTATTTTTTGCTTATTGGAATTTGCTTTTTCCTTTTTAAAAATTTCTTGGTTCTTTTATCAATTGGCTTCAAGATTGGATGTTTTGTAGATATGGATGTCTGTTATATGCCTTTCTTATTGACTTAGGATTTCTATTATGCATAGCTTCATGGAAAGGAAGTGGTTGTTGAATGCAAATTTGATGGTGACCGCATCCAAGTTCACAAGAATGGATCTGAGATACATTTTTTCTCCAGGTAAGCTTACGTATCACTCATGTTATCACGGAGACACGAGGACATAAACATACATGAATTCAGTCAGCCTAGAGTACTAGACCTGAAGAGGCATAGAAAAAGGAATTTTCAGACTTTGCCTATAATTGCAAGTCTTTAAGGCAGCATGTCTTTACTTGATGTTCATTTTGGTAATGCAATCTTTACTTTCTCACAATGTGTGCAAACGTGCATTATGTGCAGGAATTTTCTGGATCACGCAGAATATGGACCAGGAATGTCGGATGTCATAGTCAGTAATATTGTGGTCGATAGGTGAGCGGTGTCTAGGATTTCCTAAAATGTGTGCTTTCCACATTGGGGTAGCTCTTTTTCCTTTCATCTTTTTTCTTTTTCGGCTACAAAATGGAAAGAACTAGGTTCTTGTATATTGACCTGATTGATGTGTAAGTAGTGATAGTCTATTGTGGGATGTTATTTTCTCTCCTCAATTAGTGTGCTGATTTTATTCTTATTGGTAGAACCTGATTGATGCGTGAGTAGTGCTGGTAGTCATAGGATATATGCAGTGATCACTACTAGCTGGATGATAATTTTTAGTCAGTTGCATGATAAGTGCCAAATGCTTCTGCTGCTCCCATGGCTTACTAATAATAACATGGTCCTCTTATTAATGATAGGATGCGTGCTCCATATTTCATTATTCATTGTGTCTTTTTGGAAGGATGTATAGACATCTATTCTGATGGACTTAATGAGCCTGTGCTGCAATGGTCTTTACATGTTTATCCTGTGCCCAGATGCATCCTTGATGGCGAGATGCTGGTTTGGGACAAATCTGCGAATCGTTT
The DNA here is from genome assembly GCA_028455895.1 of Rhodomyrtus tomentosa. NCBI lineage: Eukaryota > Viridiplantae > Streptophyta > Magnoliopsida > Myrtales > Myrtaceae > Rhodomyrtus > Rhodomyrtus tomentosa. Next base: position 45,207,734 of record JAPCWY010000004.1, read on the forward strand.
TGCCGAGTTTGGTTCAAATCAGGAAATAGGTTTCCCTCTATGATCTTAATATCATCTCAATATGTTTGTACAATTGGTGTTTACATCATGGGGAGAGCGTCTTTGTTTCTTTTATGAGTGAAGTTCATTCTTGTCTTTCTACAGCAAAGGCAGCGAGGGATGAGCTTGACAGTGATAGACAGGTTTAACTTGTCGAATGTGCTCACTTTTTGTGTTGCTGAACTGTTCTTACTTTAATAAAATTTTCCTTGTGAATGCAGTTGTGCTGTATCCTTTGGGTGACTTGGCCCATATCTCGGATCTTTCTTTTTGGTTTTGATGGATGGGATGTGCCAAGAATACTGACAGTATTAAACATGTCTAATGAATTATGTGTAAGTACACTGTCGTATTCAGATTCTGGTATCGTACCATTATAATTATAACAATGAAGCTCTTTAACTCACTTAAGTTGCCTCTTTTTTCCGTTTCTCACTGCGATTTCGATTTTATTCTAAGCATCCTTTTATTTATTTGGTGAAATTTATGTTTTTTGTTGTATGTAATGTAATTGTTGGATAGTAATACGGAGAATTTGCAAGAACAAGACTTGGTGTAGTGATATCCCATAACCTTCGGCATTTGTAATCACTACTTACTTGCCCCACGGGCGCCTGTTATCATGACTAAATCACTCGACAGCATTATAATAGACATAAGTGCTAAAGAAAGTGGCCCTTCTATCGTTTTCATCCATCTAGATGTTATGTCCTTAAGATGACATTGCTTACCAACGTCATGTGACCAAGAGCCGTTAGGGAGAGAGAGCGAGGCAGGGTCGTCCTCTTACAGACTTCAGTATGTTGTGGTGATAATCACAAGTCGTCCTCTTAATCTCGAAGAAACCCTATGTAACTTACAAACCACTTAACTTAAAGACAATGATGACACTTACTGTTGTCCGTATCTTTCTCTATGATGTTACTACTATTAGTGAGGGTAAGCAGACCAATGATTGGAATGTTAGTTCTCCATATTGGCAGCTGTTAATAAAGAGACAGAAGGATTTCTTGTCAAGGGATGAGAATCGTTTCCTTCTTATGCTAATCACCATTTCTTGGACAATTCTAGTCATGTAAAGGACATTTTCATGTGCCATGACGTCATCAAACTATCATTATCCGCTTAACAATGTATTTGTCTCAACTTTTAATCACCCTGTACCTAGGAAAGTTTGTAGTAGACTTTTTACAACTATTATTGTTGAAAGTTCAAGGCCAAGAGTTTTGGTCTGCCATACCAAATTATCAGTTCAAATCCAAAAAAAAGACCATACATTTTGTTCTTCTTAACACGACCATGACCAGATATTGCATTTGACATCCTGTACGCTGGGGATACCAGTGTTATTCACCAAACTTTGAAGGAAAGACACGAGCTTCTCCGGAAAGTTGTGAAGCCTTTGAAGGGTCGTTTGGAAATCTTGGTACCTGATGAAGGCCTCAACGGTCACCATCCTCCTGGTAAGAAGTTCACATTCTGACAGGGTAAATTCTTGACGACTGCAGTTATCCTGTTTCGCTTTCAGGGGAGCCTTGTTGGTCTCTTATTGCTCACAATATGGATGATGTCGAGAGGTTTTTCAAAGAAACAATTGAGAACAGGTAAACGTTCAGTTGTCTCCTCATTAAATTTTGGGCTACAAACAAGGCTTGCCTCTAAATATGCGTTGATATTTGAAAAGAATGTTTTCTTTTTGTCTCTCATTAGCTCATAGTGTGTAAATTGTCTAACTTTAGCCACAACTGAATAAACACAAAATTACATTCACAGAAGTCGCAGGTGATTTGTTGTTCTGGTTCTTCTTCCTGAGGCCTGAAAGGGGGCTTGGTTGTAATATGTTTGTGGGGGATCAAGAAAAGCCTGAAATGGGGGCACTTGTTGTAAGGCTTTAGTAATGGGGATCAAGGAAACTTAAGAAACGCATTAGCAGTGTAGGCTAGGAAACTTCAGTGATTAGCGGCCTGTAGAGGTTTAGAAGACCAGAGACCTGGCTCTTGCAAAATGCTTTCCTTTTAACAACTTTATTAACTGTAAAGGGATTGAACTGGTTTGTTCTGTAGGTTTGAAGATGAGTATATCAATCTAGTTGACCCGCGATATTACATAAGGAATGATATGGAATTTTCTGATTAGTAATTGAATTTGTATGTTAAAGAGAATTGTTCTAATAAATGAGAAATATTCAAAAATGGAGAATAAAGTAAAGGCAAACTGCGCTAAACAATAGTGGAGAGACTGGAGCACGTTTCCTGTTTATGCATATATTAGCAAAAAACAGTAGAATAGAATCTGTTGCTCTAACAATCTTCTATTCCTTTCTTTCCAAATGCACCACATAAAGCCGAAGGACTTCCTGTGATGGGTGGCTCACTGTTGTTTAATTTGGCATAAGAATTTCCAATAAAAACATCAAATGACTAGTGTGTCGCCATTTTTTGAACTGTGATATATGTTCTAGATGTGTATATCTAATTGAAGTACTTCTGGATTTTAGAGATGAAGGGATCATCTTGAAAGATCTCAGTTCCAAATGGGAGCCAGGTGATCGGAGCGGAAAGTGGTTAAAGCTGAAGCCAGAGTATATTCATTCTAGTACCGACTTGGATGTTCTTATCATAGGTAAAATTTGTTCAGCTAAAAATTTCCTGTTTGGAGCATCACATCCTGTTGTTTTAATTATATATTCATGTCTCATGCCCTGATAGGAGGATACTATGGATCTGGGCGCCGTGGAGGGGAGGTCGTTTTTTAATTTAGTGCAATGTCCATTAATTTTTTGTCACTTTCGAATGATATATCTCAGTTAAGAATAACGTATTGATTCTATGATATGCAGGTGGCTCAATTTTTGGTTGGTCTTGCTGAGCGTCCACCTGCAAACACATATCCTAGACGGTACTTTTTAGTCGCTAACTTGACTTAGCTGTATCCTTCCCCATGCAATAAATTTCATGAAGCCTTGGCGACCAATTAAATCCTTTCCGGTGTTGTAGGATGTATTTTTCATCTCTGAATGAAAAGCCCAATTAAGTTCACTTGAAGGATAATTGTCAATCTGATTCTTGTAATGGGTGGGCATGTTCTTGTTGCCACCTAAAAAGGCAGATTTTAGTGCATTCAGAAGAAAATGGTGCAGATATGATGAATGAGTGTAGCCGGGATGAATGAGCCACATACATATCTTGTCACATGAACATGCCTGTAATTGAGTTATTTGATGGCATGTAGTGTACGAGCTACCTGTGTGAATAGCACACTTTGTGATGTGTCATTGTTTGTTCTTTCATCTTTCTATTATGCCATTCTCTTCCTAAATAGTTAGAAAATTGGAGTATGGATAGAAGAATTTGGCAATATTCTTTTGTGCTATTTGATAGTGTATTGGTATGGATGTTATACAATTATAACACAGATTGAGTGTATGAATAATTCCACTGTTGAACTTGTTGCAGATTCATTTCCTTTTGTAGAGTGGGTACCGGACTTTCTGACGAGGAACTTGAGGCTGTTGTCACCAAATTAAAGCCATACTTTAGGTACAGACTCCATTTTATCTGGTCAGATAGATCTTACGGGAAAACATTGCTCTGCCGTTTTTCTTGACTTACCTGCATGATGAAAGCAACATAAATGTCCATTTTCAGATCTCTTTCTTTAATTTGGTTGCGTTAGCTTTATGATATGGTTGTCCAGGTCATTTTTTTTGGATTATCAATTTTAGTTGTCTTCATGCAATAAAGAGATACTAATGACAGAACTGTTGGTACCTAAGGTGCAAATTGTCTAAAAAAGATGAAGCTGATAAGCCAAATTTGTACTGTGCATACCAGCAGATTTTCCTCTCTTTGGTCTTCTATAGTGGATAAGTGGATTAATCTCAATGTTCTCTTCAGGAAATATGAATTCCCTAAGAAGTCACCTCCAAGTTTTTATCAAGTGACAAACCATTCAAAGGAAAGGCCAGATGTCTGGGTCGAGAGTCCTGAGAAGTTAGTCATTCTACTACTCTAAATAGTGTGCATGTTGTTGACGATAAAAGAGCAAATTGTATTATTTCAAAGATAACAAAGAATACTTTTAGGCTTAGGATTAAGCCTAATACATTTACACAAATATCCCCAACTTGCTAATATTCTAAAGTAATAAATCTAACACTCCCCCTCAAGTTGGAGCGTACATATCAAAAAGTCCTAACTTATGACAAATATATGAAATTCGTCCATGTCGAAGAGGCTTTGTGAAAATGTTTGCTAGTTGCTCTTCAGAATGTGTGTACCAATCGTATGTCTTCACAGTTCACCTTTTCTTGAACAAAATGACAATCCACCTTTATATGTTTCGTTCGCTCACGAAACACTGGATTGTTAGCAATATGAATAGCAGACTGATTATCATAGCACGGAATAGACGATCCGGTCATAGGTAGCCCAATCTCAGCTAACAACATACGAACCCATTAAAGTTCACCTGTAATATTAGCCATAGCACGATACTCGGTCTTTGCATTAGATCGGGAAATAACAAACTGTTTCTTACTTTTCCACGATATTAGATTATCATCAAGAAATACACAGTATCCCGAAGTAGATCGACGATTCAGAGGGCAGCCAGCCCAATCTGCATCAGAATATCTTGTCACCTCCAAAGATTCAGGGTTGGAATAATCAGTTATACGAAGATGACCCTGATTATGGAACACAAGTCCTTGACCTGGAGCTCCCTTCAAATACCAAACAATTTGTAGAGCCGCTTGCCAATGAGTAGTACGAGGAGAGCTCATAAATTGACTTACCACACTTACAACAAATGAAATATCAGGACGGGTAATGGTCAGATAATTTAATTTGCCTACTAACCGGCGATACTTCTTTGGATCATGAAGTTCTCCCTGTTCATTGTCAAGCCTCACTCCAGGATCCATAGGAGTGTCACCGGGTTTAGAATCATGTAAGCCAACCTCCTTAAGAATGTCAAGAGTATACTTTCGCTGGGAGAGAGCAATGTTGCCATTAGCATAGGCCACTTCGATGCCAATAAAATATCGAAAACGACCTAAGTCTTTAGTGTTAAACTCCTTTTGAAGAAACTACTTGAGTCTTTGTATGCCTTCAACATCGCTTCCTGTGACAATGATATCATCAACATAAACGACAAGAATAACACATCCTTTGGAAGTTGACATACTAAATACTGAGTGATCCATACTGCACCGATGCATGCCAAAAGTGACAACCACATCCCTAAATCGGCCAAACCAAGCACGAGGAGATTGCTTAAGTCCATAAAGAGCTTTTCGCAATCGGCACACCTTCTCTCCCTGAGCAACAAACCCATGTGGTTGCTCCATATATACTTCCTTGTGAAGATCACTATGAAGGAAATCATTTTTAACATCAAGCTGATGAAGAGTCCCACTGAGACCGAGCAGCCAAAAAAATAACAATACGAACAGAAGGAATTTTGGCTACTGGAGATAAAGTTTCATCGTAGTCAACATCATAAGTTTGTGTATAACCCTTTGCCACAAGACGCCCCTTTAAGCGCTCAACGGAACCATCTGGATGGTGTTTGACAACAAAGACCCAGCGACAACCTACCAATTGTTTATTAGCCGGTAATGAAATGAGCTCCCAAGTCTTATTATGATGTAGTGCAGCCATCTCCTCCTCCATAGCACGAGCCCAACCTGGATGGGCTAATGCCTCCTGGACACTACTAGGCACAGACACAGAAGCAAGAGATGGCACAAAAACAGACATTTGAGGGCTTAAGCTATGATAAGACACAAAATTAGAAAGAGGATACCGAGATCGAGTATGGTGAGCAATAGGAGAACTATCAGAAGACGGTGGAAGAGGATCGGAAGCCTGGACCAGAGGTGGTGGTGGAATGCTCGCTGGTGAAGATGTATGACCCCAAATAGAACGAGGGCCACGTGTATAAACCGGAAGAGGAGTTGATGCTGGTGAGCCTGTATTCGGTGGAGCTGCATCAAAAGTAACAGACGGTGGCTTCGGCTAAGATGTAGGTGCGGAGGGTGGCAAAAGATCCATGGTTAATGGTGCCTGAGTACGAGTATCGCCAAAGAATGCTTGATCTTCAAAGAAAGTCACATCAACAGAAACATACTCCCAACGACGAGTAGGATTATAACAGACATATCCTTTTTGAGTGCGGGAGTAACCCACAAATATACATTTTTCAGCACGAGGTGATAATTTGTCTAATCCAAGAGACAAAGAATGAACAAAACAGACACATCCAAAAATATGAGGGCGAACAGACCATAAAGGACGATGAAGATGAAGAAGAGCATAAGGAATAGCTCCTTGCAACACGGAGGACGGAAGACGATTAATAATATGACATGCTGTAAGTAGAGCATAGCTCCAGAAGGATTTCGGCATATGATTGTGAAGAAGTAGGCAACGAGCAATATCCAACAAATGATGGTTTTTACGTTCAACAACTCCATTTTGTTGCGGAGTGTGAGCGCAAGAACTCTGATGTAAAATACCATGAGATTTGAGAAATGGAATAAAGGTAGATGAAGAAAAGTATTCACGAGCATTGTCAGTATGCAAACACTTAATAGAACAATCATATTGAGTTTGAACTTCATGATAAAACTGGCAGAAAGAATGAAAAACTTAAGTACGATCTTTTATTAAATATAATCAAGTTGTACGAGTACAATTATCAATAAAAGTGACAAAATAGCGAAAACCAAGAAAATACTCTCGACTAGGACCCCACACATCGGAGTGAATTAACTCGAATGGATGTGACGCACGACTCGAAACACGAGGAGAGAAAGACTCCCGATGGTGTTTACCTAACTGACACGTTTCACAATTAAGCTGAAGACCTGAACTAGACACAAAAGGAAACTGTCGGAGTACGTCTGCTGATGGATGACCAAGACGGCAGTGTAATCGATAAGGATCATCTACAGCTTTATTCTGAACTGTTGTAGCAGCAGCAATAATCTCAGGGTCCAGAATGTACAATCCACTAGTTTCACGTCCACCACCTGTTTGGCATCCAGTCTTCCGATCCTGAAGAACACACGAAGACGAAGAAAAGATAATATTGCAATCAAAATCACGAGTAATAGAGCTGAATGATAATAAATTGTAAGGAAAGTGTGGGATATGGTAAACAAAAGGTAAGGAGATAGAGGAACTCAATGATACACAACATATGCCAGTTACTTTGGACTGAGAACCATCTGCTAAGGTGACCGACATAGAAGGAATAGATGAGGTGGACGTGAGAAGACAAGAATCACCAGTCATGTGATGAGTGGCACCCGAATCAATAATCCAAGAACGAGGAGGACCTGTAGTGGACAATAGACATGTAGGGTCATCACGCTGTGCTAAAGTAGCGGTAGGACCAGAGACACCACCACTCTCACTTTGTTGTGCTCTGACTAGCTCATCATATTTTGCACGAGACAACTGTACTGTTCCCTGTCCAGAAAAGGATCCAGTAGAAGGATCCCATGGCTCAGTATCAATAGAAGCATGTAGACCTCGCAGCTTGGGATGGAGGTCATAACAATAATCAACAGTATGCCCAGAAAGCTGGCAATGAGTACAAAAACGGTTCGCTTGACCACCACGCCCTCCTCTAGAAGTATCTCTACCAACACAACGCACAACACCTCGGCCTTGAAAACCACGACCACGGTAAGAACCTTCAGAATTCCATTGTCCACGGACGCTAATACGACCATGAGTCCCTTGACCTCCACGAGCCACCATAACACTATTGCCTGAAATGACTGAAGTCTTGGAACTAGAAGTGTAACGAGCAGCTCGAGAATACACTTCTTCAATAGAAGGAAGAGTGCTTTGAGAGGTAATCTGTTGACGAAGAGCACTATGATCTGGACCAAGGCTACGGAGAAAAAGCATGGTTATTATATCCGCTTCTCGTTGCTGCATCTGAGTGACTGTGGTAGCAGGTGGAAAATAAGACTTGAGGCGCTGATACAAAGATGCAAAACGAGCATAATGTTCTGCTAAACTAGCATCACCAATTTTGGCTTAAAAAAAAGCCTCCCACATATCACAAACTCAACTCATGTTATTCTGTCCAGAATATAATAAAGCACATTTTGTCCGTACCTCACGGGCTGTAGTGCAATCCATGAAAAGATGACGAACAGATTCAGCCATACTTTCCCATAAAAGTGTACGTAAAGTTGCATCTACATACCTCCATTCTTCTAGACTAGCTGAATCTGCTGGTGGTTCTTCTTCAAGCCATCTAGATTGACGATTAGAATAAATAAAAGTTGAAAGGGCCATTGACCAAGAAGGGTAATTGGTACCGTCCAACTTGACCAAGGTATTGTATAAATTTGTCATACTATAATATGGACCAAAAGATCCAGAACTCGAAGAAATTTTAGCAGGAACTAATCCCGGAACAATAGATGGAGAATTTGACGAATCAGTAGACATTTCCACAGACCTTTAAGCACTAATCACTAGGAACTTGACTTGTATGCAATCAAGTAAAACACACCACTTACTATATCACTTCTTCGAGTATCCACAAATATCACTTCAAATGCAGACACAACATTCACACTTCTGACACCACATAACTCCAAGTGCAGTCAAGTCCAGTACCATATTCAACAATCCCAGCAGCTACACCAACTTTAACCAACTTCAACCAACTTCAACTCACTGCCCACTAAAAAATTTACTTCTAGATATCACTAAATTCAACCAACTCAGCAAATTCATTCAATCTACGTAACAATAGGCCTCAGAAACTCTCCTGAAGTACAACCATTCCCAAGGAATCAACACATCGAGACACCACCTGAAAGATTGCGACCCAAATCAAGATTTCCTGACCTAGGTGATGCTGGGAAGAGTCGCTGGGACATCAACGGGAGCTGGCTGGCACTAGGCAAGGTCGCCGGGACCTGAGGACCTCACGATGAGGTCGCCGGGAGGTAGCCGAGGACTAATCGGCGGTGGGCGAGATCGCCGAGACCTGAGGACCTCACCACGAGGTCGTCAGAAGGTCGCAGAGGGCTAATCGGCGTTGGACGAGGTCGCCGGGACCTGGTCGACTTCGGAGCTGGAGTTTTCGGCCCTCAGTGACGCTGGGTTGAGGTCATCGGGCTCAGGGCACACTGGATTTGGGATCGTCGGCCTTGGGTCGACGCCGGAGTGAGGTCGCCTGGCCTGGGCGACGAGATTTATGGTGGCTGGCGGCTTGGGTTTGTCGAAGGATACGTTGATTTTAGGGTTTAGGTATTAATTGAGGCTCTGATACCATGTTGACGATAAAAGAGCAAATTGTATTATTTCAAAGATAACAAAGAATACTCATAGGCTTAGGATTAAGCCTAATACATTTACACAAATACCCCCAACTTGCTAATATCCTAAAGTAATAAATTTAACACATGTTATGCGTTCTCATTCAGCGCAAGTGTGCATGGGCATGGGATAGCTATTATCTTTGAGTTTGTTCGATACTGAAAGCTTTCTCATCTTTTTAGTTGATACATGTGTGTATTTTTCTTTGCTACAGATCCATTATAGTTTCTATAACTAGTGACATCCGGACTATAAGTTCTGAGGTTTGTACTTATACGTTTATTACATTTCTATAATCAAGCCAAATATCTGCGGACTGAAGGTTATCTTCTGTGCTTTTTGCCATATCTATTGTTTGCTTGCTTGCTCTTATTTGATTTGATCTTTGTTGAGTTTCATCGATGTAGGTGTTTGCTGCTCCATACAGTCTAAGATTTCCACGAATTGACAGAGTTAGATGGGATAAGGCTTGGCATGACTGTCTTGATGTCCAGTGTAAGTTCTCATATATGCTGACGTGTGTTATTCATATACATGTTCGTATCCTATCTAAATCTGCAATCTAACCGAAAAGAATTGTTTGCATTTGGTTTTCTTCTCTCCCCTTGTGGCTGCAGCTTTTGTGGAACTAGTGCATTCAAGCAATGGTACTACGCAAGGGGGAATGGAGTACAAAGGCCAGCTGGTAAGTGGGCTAAAGCGCAAGAGGTCTTCTGATAAAGGAAATGGAAAGAAAAGGAGCTTGATCGTTGTCCCTTCCCATTTCATGCGAACCGACATTTCTGGCTTCAAAGGGGAAACTCAGATATTTTCAAGTTTGATGTTCTGTATCCTTTCTAAGAGCTGGTTTTCTGTTGCTTCTTTCAATTGGTGGTATGATGTAACTGCTCCCTTGTCCTGGTGGACGAGGGTAGTAATTACTCCAACTTAAGTTAGTCTTTTTGTACCTTTGTAGTGCACAAGCGAGTTGGTAGTGCTAAGCACTCTCGCTTATGCACTTCTACCTCAACAATGTTTTGGTATTAAAAAAGAAAAGAAAAAGAAAAACTAGATTCGTGAATTGATATTTTAATTTCGTCAACAACAAAGGGAAAGGAATGCATTAGTCAGATCCAGTTGCATACTTTGAGACAAATATGCCTCGCTTTTTTTTTTTTTTTTTGGTAAGGAAAAAATATGTTTTTAGTGATAGTGAGTGGTTTAGATAAATCTTGGATCATGGGAGACACACTTCTGTGTTGACTAGTAACTTAGTTTCTTCGGCAAGATACTGCGTTCCTTATTAGCATATAATGCACTTATGGATAAGATATTGCCAAATGACCCAATATGATTTTCAAGATTGATGCAGGCTAGGGGTAGCTTATATTGGTAGTCCTCAATTAATATGTGGACTATAGGACAATGGTATATATGGTGATGTCATACATGAATGTCATACACGGTAGATAATTGTCTAACAGTACTTTTGGGGAAAAAAATGTGGGATTGAATATCATTTTCGGGAAAAATTATATGAATGCATATCGTCATAGTTTCTGCTTTTCTTAGTAGTTTGAAGATATTCTCCTAATACAATCTTTGTGAATCAATTTAATTGTTTGGTTATTTTCGTTTCGTTGAATGTTGAGATATTCAGTAGGCATGAATCAACTGATATGTGTTTATATGTTGATTCTGAATGATTCAGTTTGTGAGCCTTTAGTGTACTAGATTCTGACAACTATGCCTGCAACTTGGAAGTCCAATTGTATAGGGAAGATAATTGAGTTGTTAACATGCTGCTTATACCAGCTCCAATCCACTGTTTTTGTTGTCCCCCACGTGAGATGCACCTTGCTGCTTTTTGCTTAACCATATCAACAACACATGATTTTGTGGGTCCTTTTTTTTCCCCTTCTTTTGGCTGTTGTTCTCTTCTTTTTTACCCATCTTTAAGATCCTTTGTGATCTCCTTGAATTTATTCAGACTTTGTAAACGTTCCTCCGAACCTTTCTCTTGATGCGTTGCATAAAATGGTTGTTGAGAATGGTGGCACTTTCTCCATGAATCTGAATGATTCAGTTACCCACTGTATTGCGGCTGAAAGCAAGGGTCTCTCTCTCTCTCTCTCTCTCATGCACGCGTGGTGCGCGCACACACTAGCCTTCTTAAATTGTTACTCTCTTTTTAGCATCATAGAGTTACATATTTATCTGCAATTGATTCTTGGAAACCTTGAATCTTTGGGGTTCATCGACCGCCGATCCCAACTAGTTTGGGATAAAGGTGTTGTTGATGTTGATTCTTGGAAACCTGGTTCCATTGTACTTACTGAAGAAACGCTTGTGGCAGGGATCAAATTTCAGGCGGCAAAACAGAGGAAAGATATTATTCATTACTCATGGGTCCTGGATTCTTGTTCACAAAAGAAGCTTCTTTCTCTTCAGCCAAAGTTAGCTGCACTTTTATTTTGTGTCATTTATTTGTAATGAGTGTTTCAAAATGTCTTAGGTATTTTCTCAAATTCAGATTAAGGCCAATATTTAACAGGGACTCTTATCTTGAAGGTACTTTCTCTTCCTATCTGACATATCAAAGAGGAAGTTGCAAGAAGAAATCGATGAGTTTTCTGACTCTTACTATTGGGATCTTGAACTAGCAGATATCAAACAGGTAAGCAAACAAATGACACATGTTGTTCTTTTGCATGTGTGAATGCATGTGCACATACAAGTTATTCCCGAGTTTAATTTGGTGTGAGATGTACCAATAGGCAGTTCTCATGAAATTAGTGTTGATAACGTCAAGGAACTTTTTGGGATAGTTAACTTGATATTTTCTGTTTTTATCTCAGCTTTTAAATAATGTGGAAAGATCTGAAGACCCTCATCTTGTGGATCATTACAAGAAAAAATTCTGCCCATCAGAGAAGTGGTCACGCTTTCATGGATGCTGCGTTCACTTCTGTTCTTCAATGAAGGCATTGTAATACATTTAGGTTTTAAATTACTGAAAAGACTGTTGCACTAACTTGTTCTATTTTTTTTTTCCTAAATGTTATGTCCTAAAGTTTGCTTCCATATTTTTTCTGTTTGTCAATTATGTTGAAGAAAACCAGAATGGGATCTCTCATTGAGGGTAATGCAAAGGAGGTTGGAGCTGGAAGTATTGTGGGGTGGTGGCGAAGTCAGCAATCATCTTGGACATGCTACTCACGTGGTCATAGTGTCAGAACCTGAAACTTCAGTCGATGTTGATGTGATCTTGAGCAGGTAATTTATTACATATTGTAAGGAAAGCTTTTGAGGATACTTGGTCGGATGTCGTTCTAAAGTTTCTGTCAAAAAATTCATAAATTTCTGTGGCTCATGAATTTGCATCCGTTTACAAATTAACAAGGTAATTCTGAGATAAATTACCTTTGATCGTTGGCCTACCATACAAGTTCAATTTATATAGACAATTGCCAATCCAACCTCTTCTTTTCTAATTTTGACGGGTGACATCATTATAAAAAGAGTAAAGAGAAGGAATTACTTGCCCATTCCAAGCTGTGAGAGATTTGATAAGACCACAACCGACTGCTCTAAAAGCTTAAGCTATTAGAAGAAGACGTGGTTTAATATTTATATATTCCAACACTCCTCTTCACGCTTAGTCTGGTCTTTTTGCCTAGTACTAAGCGTAGACAAATTAATTGGGGAGACAAGACAAATAGGGGTTTGGAAAGATTTGAGCTCAGAACCTCCTGCTCTGATTCCATGTGAGAGATTTGATAAGACCACAAGACCACAACTGACTGCTCTAAAAGCTTAAGCTATTAGAAGAAGACGTGGTTTAATATTTATATATTCCAACACAATCAAATGGCATAATATTGGCTACTTGGGTGACTGAGGATTCTTATTTTTTTCCCCTTTCTTCTATTTTTAGTCATTTGCCTTTCCCTTCCTTATCTCCTTCTCTCCATTGCTTTAGTCTTCAGAGTCATATTTGCATACATGGGATCGCCACAGTTTGACATATTATGAGCTTGTTATTATAATGAGTGAAAAACTTGTTCATTCCTTCTTTCTATAACTGAAATATATTAAGAGGTTTTGAAGTAATCTAGAATATGATTTCCAAATTTTTTATTGGAAAATCTAGTTAAGGAAAATTGAAATACGACTCTTTATCTAGTTTTACAGACACCCACAAGCTAGTTTATCAAATATATTGAAGGTCTTCTCTATCCTCGAGGCAGTAAACTTATTGGTAGTCATTTATAAGTACTGCTGTTCTATGCAATAGTTTAGGGGGAACTAGTCGGTTCAAGTTAAGAAGTAGCGTGCCTGTGTGTGTGCTGAAATGGTTTTGTCTTCTCCTTGGGGAAGTTGATTATCTCTTTTGCGAGGTTTAATCTCTGTGTTCCACAGCTTAAATGCACCTGAGAAACGTCTTCTAAGTAAGAAGAGATTGCATGTAGTTGATTTCAAATGGTTGGAAGACTGCATGGAAAGAGGTGAGAAATTGCCTGAGGATCCGTATGACTTGAGAACTACTTGGAAAGAAGAGTCAGACACGGGAGTCTGGTGAGTTGCATTCATCTCCAGTAAGAGAAATTAAGAGATGTTAGTTTTTATGAAGAGCTTGCATAATCCTCTATGTAGGAGTTCTTATTTTGTTGAAGTGAATAATTCATGAAGGAATTTATTAAAAAATAATTATTGGTCAAGTGATGATGGAGTTAATATGCTGAATTATGTCTTGTAGCATTGGAAATCTTACGTGCATGATTACACTAAATTATTTGACGGTCTTGTTGACTTGAAAAAATTATCCTAAATTTTATGGGTCAAGGAGTAGTAAAATTCTGATGAGAGTAATTAGAAGAATCTATGTCTCTTACAGGCGGCTTTTTGGCTATTCAAATTAACTATTTCACCAGCCCATTTACAAAGTTAATTGCGGGATGAAGAGTCTAGTATGTCTGGAATCGAATCTGCAGTAAGATTTTCCCCATGTGTAGTAGAAAACTTTTGATTTAACAAGCCACCTAACTCTTATAAGATGGTTCTCGGAGATATTGTAAGTTCTCCTTTCTTTGCTTCAGAATTAGCAGAAAGGTTGTTAGGGGGACCATCTGAATCATCCCGAACTTCTCTGTGCTAATGCGTAGGCCAAAAAAATTCAAGGTGGTCGCTGTTTGAAATAGAATCGTGTTGTAAAAATGTTCTGATTGTAGAGCAAATTAAAGAAATGGGGTTATGCCCGTCTTTCAATATCCCTTGCTCCTTTGCTCAATGAAGTAGTACGTACTGATATTAAAACGTTGGAGGAGGGTTTATTATCTGAATTATAGAAGGTAGGACCTGCATCCATCAGCGTTTGGAAATGTGTTTATAGAGCGGTCTTCTGAGCATATTCTGATTATTTGACTGCATACTGGATTCAAGACCACCTCGATTGAAACAAAGATTGCACAGGACCAAAAAACCTGATTGGTGTTCAGGGGTTGAAAAATGATTGATTGCTTTCCTATTAAGGATTCGTTTATTTTGCGAAAATAAATGATTTGGAAAATATTTTTATGAAAATGTTTCACTTGTATCGCTCACAAAATTGGAAGTACGAAAATATTTATAGTTAAATAGAAACTAATTAATTGTATTGACGACAATTTATTTCTGAAAAATTCTCATCAATGACAAAAATATTTTTCGTTTTTTCATTAAATTAAGCGGTACAAGCGATAATCTTGAGAAAAATATTTTCCAGATCAATCATTTTTCATGAAACAAACGTACCTTAAAAGGAGTAAATGGAATGAAATGAAATGAGAAACTTCAAGGCCACTTGGAGGTCTCAATCTTGGTAACTGGGGGGTTTCAGTCAGCCAGCCTAATCAGCACATTGTTCTACCATAAGTATCATTGCTGTATCACTGGCTGTTGAATGGATGGACCATCACTATGTATACATAACAGACAAATTCGATGTTGAGGATACCATAACAGACAAATTTAACATGGAGGATACCTTGCTTACCCTTTCCTTTTATGGAGTTAAGTGCTTATCTATGTAACAAAATCAAAGAGACGGAGCTTGAAAGGAATTGTTAGGAGAATATAACGTTTCATTGATTCATTGAACATTTTTATTAGGTGTTCAGGAGCAATATTCTCTCTTAGATCGAATGTTTGAAATGCTTTTGGGCCAATGCTCTCTGTTTGTGATAACTATTCCAGCTATTGTTAGTTTCCATATTATGTACTTGGTCATAAATATAACGTTTCATTGATTCATTAAACATTTTTATTAGGTGTTCAGGAGCAATATTCCCTCCTAGATCGAATGTTTGAAACGCTTTTGGACCAATGCTCTCTGTTTGTGATAACTATTCCAGCTATTGTTAGTTTCCATATTATGTACTTGGTCATAAGTCAAGCTCCCTTCGCCTCTTGAAAGTGAGAAAGCGAGGAGCAAGCATGGACCAGCTCTTGCCAAAGAAACTAGCAGTAAATTTTTTGCTTATTGCAGCTTCACTACTCGTCATACTGCTTGCATTAACAGTAATCCCACCTCTTGGCATAGCAATATTTGCTTTAGACTCCCATTTGATATGAAGGATACTTGAACTTGTGAAATTAAAGCTAGGAGCTTGTCTGCTTCTCATTTGTCTGCCAATGTAGTGGAATTAAGTTTATGCTTCCCTGTTTATTTCTTCAGCAAGCATGAGGCTAATCAAGAGAGGTCAGTTTCCAGCTTGTGCAAAGAGGAGGAACAGTTATCGTCTTTTGTGGAGGACGCGGTAGATGCGAAAGGTAAAGCAGCTTCGGAAGACCAGATTGGTGGCAAAAGAAGAAGAGGAAGACCTGCTACCATCAACAGAAATAGAGGTAAAAGTAGTAGCAACCAAGCTGCAAGGAAGCGAACACGTATTGGAAGGAAACCTGCAAAAATATCGGCAAATGAATCTGATGGAAGCAGTTCTGCTGCTGAACCAGCGCCTGCAGATACGAAGAACGAAAAAGACAATAGAATTCATGAAAATTTAAAGGATGAGATGGCTGAGAGTGCGGACAACGTGAAAATAGAGATTTTGGAGTCTTCACTAGGAGGCAGGACAGAGGAGTCAGGGAATGCGGATCCATGGGAAGGAACGTCCAGCAATGATCGGAAAACAGAATTTGGGGAGAAGCATGATGACCAATGTATCGGGCAGATGGAAATTAGGAGTGATCCAGTGGAAGCTATGCTATTGGACATGATCCCAAGCCTTGGTATGAGAAAGGTGGAGACTGTCGATCCATCTGTTGAAAAGGAGAAGCTCCCAGTTGATCCGGTCGAGCAGCCTCAGAAGAAAAAGAGAGTAAGCTATAAGGATGTTGCCGGTGAGCTTCTTAAGGATTGGTAAGATCCGTCATTTTTGGACAGCAGTGTGTGCTAAACTATTGGGGAAGTTGATGAATTAACTTAAGAGAGAGATGAGCTGTCCATCCTTCTCAAGGTGGTTATTGTTTAATGTATATTTTCCTTAGAGTTTGTAATTTGTTGGAAGATTTGACAAGCTGTTTGATTGTGCCACTTTATGGCAAGGCATTTGTATTGATGCGCCGACAGTGAGGTAAAGAGTAATAGAAACTCATGGGCCTTCTTTTTAGGCCCAAAAACTTCTTCAGGATTTTTTTTTTTTTTTTTAGCTCTTCTTCAAGATTTGATGGTCGGCATTTATGGGCATGGTAGGCGTCGTTTGGGCATGGCCTCAGGTTGTACAAGTGAAGGTAAGAACTTGGGCCCCAACTCATCTGAAGCATAGTTTGGATTAAATTTCTTGCTTTCTGGGCCCAATGAATGCCTGGCGTAGATGGCCCGACGCATATCGTGGCCAGAATTGACATTGAATGGGCCTGAAAGGCGTGTAATTCTGCATATTGGGTTCAATTGGCTGGCCATGCTTTGGGCCAACTCGTACTGTGCCCATCTTTCCTGGGCCTGAAATATTGAGTGCTCGGCCTAGGCATGGCCTTGGGCCAAACTCGTATTGAGCCCTTATTGCACGGGCCTGATATTACTGTAATTGGGCCTAAATGGATTCGGCCCATTTCTTGTTGGACCAAGACGGCCACGCTCTGGCCCAATCCATTGGGACTACTGTTCTATGGGCACAGTGGAGTCTTTGGGCTGCTGGGCCTAGGCAGCCATGTGGGGCCCAACTCGTATGGAGCCCATAGCCTGGGCCAGACAGTCCTCTGGCTCTTACAGGCCCAATGTTGATGGGCCTAAAATGGCACTTGGGCCAAACTCGTATTGAGCCATATTGGGCCGGCCTGAGATTATTCTAATTGGGCTTAAATGGGTTTCGACCCATTTATTGTTGGGCCGAGATTACTAATACGCATTCATACTGGGCCACTGATGTTGATATCTGGGCCTGAATTCTTTGCTTACTGGTTCTTGATGAACGGTTTTGGATTTCCCTCGAGTTGGAACGACATGAGCCCAGCTAATATATAAAGTGGATTTTTACGGCCCAATTCACTTAGTTTCATCCGCAATTTCCAGATTAAAGGCCTTGCGAATTGCTGGGCCAGCATATTGTTTGGGCCATGGGCCCCAACCTTCAAATTGGGTTCTAATGCGCATGTCCTATCAGGCTCCTTTAACCTTATACAGGACTAGCTTAGGCCCGGCTTTAAACACAGTTCAGGCCCAACTCACCTGGTCTTGGCCTGGCCACTGTACGGTTGAAAAACAACTCAAGGGAAGCTGTCACCACATCAATCATAAGAACTAATGCCCTTTACCCCTGCACTTTTACTTTCCTGTTCATATATTTATTCAGTACAAATCATATGCCAAACAGTCAACATTTAGCCATTGGACATATTCTTGGAATATGGCCACAGGCTCAGAACGCAATAATCCCACAAAAGCAACAAGGCCACGGGCAAGCAAGACAAGTTCGATGAGATTTTACCACTAGGGTAATTCCAAGGAAGAAGTAAGGCCCTTCCTTTCCTGAGATGCTCCATCAGTCGAAATCTTCTGAAAGTTGCCAACCATTTTCACCATCCTCCTGTCTCAGCAACATCCACACAGCAACTCTGATGAACTAAAACACTGCGCAACTAATATTTTTCTTCACATGGAAGCTCATCATCCACCTGGAGAGCAAGAGTGATTTTCCAAAACTGAGACATTAAGGTACATGCAGGATAGCAACAGTTGTTCTACACAAATGACAGTCCACAGTTGGATGTTCCAGAGCTTTCAGTATTCTCGACGCATCCTCCCGGAATCACACATAGCTTCCATATTACCATCCATACTTTGCGTGCGTTTGAGCCTTTGTAAGGAAGCCTCTTGCACGCCGTTCTGCAAGCTCCATCTCCTTCTGCTTCATATCAAAGTACAGAGTACCAATCTGATGCTTCCTCTTATGCAGTTTGGAAGGCTTTCCCTTTGTTGAAACAGGCTAACAATTTCCATGCATAAAGAGGTCAGTGCGAAGAACACATACATATGCTATATAAGAGCTTCAAAGCAGATTGATAAATTTCCATTTTTCCTCGTCAGATGCATCACAATGGGGACTAAATAACTATAAACAGTGGTTTGCATCATTAGTTGAACTAGTTATGTTCTAGTTTAACAACTCTACATCAGATGGACAAAGCAGGCAGTTGAGCTTTAGACATTGCCAAGCCACTGAAAAAATTGAATGATAGATGACGTTCTATTTAGACCACAACCATAACAATTGCACATATGATGTGTTTTGGACAGCAAAGACAGCCATAGCTGCATACAGTTGTGTCTTCAATATAATTCAATACATACTCAACATCAACAACAACTTTATCCCAAATTAGGTTGGGTCGGCAATTCAGTACGTACTACACAAAAATAAATACATCACAGTCTAAGTGAATCCGTGATGAAAAAAAGAAATACTAAAACAAAGAAGTGCAAAGCACATATGTAAAGTAGAATTCCCCCGCATTGCACAGGTTTAGAAACTGATTTGTCATAGTCCTAATTCAATTTGTTCTCTTATTAATGATGGATGAGAAAAAGGACAGAAATAAGGTTGGCCCATGGTTTTTCATACCTCTGTAAAAGGCTGCGGACATGGTTCCCAGAAAAGACGCGAGGGTTTTGGAGAAGAAAGGTATCGTTGCTTACCTAGAAGCAACGAAGCATATCAACGATAGAAGGGTGACTTCAACTAGGATGCTAGGTCGAACGAAGGATTTCCAATAGCAATAGCCTCACATTTATGTTTAGTTTCAATGACCATAGAGGCCAGTGCTGATGTAGTAAAGGAAAAGGTTCAAAATGGTGACCAAAAGTCTCCATAGAGCCGTGTATTATCTACACTAGCCTCCAACCACTTAAACACCATATATTAAAAAAGAGATCGAGCATGTTTTCTTTGTGCTTGCCGACCAATCGCACAACCTCTTTTTTTTTTCTACCCAAAAGCCGACACCTAGCTGCTATTTCATCCTAGGTTTACATGACATTAGCCACCTAGCAGCTGCACTTGCCAAATACTGTTATCTCATAATCTGACCTTTTGTCTTGAAAGTAGAGTTTGATTTGGTTTCAAAATTTTCTTCCTAGCTGAAAACTAAAAACAAGCATATTGTACGTTCTACTCCATGCGTAAGAATGTTGCCTCTTGGGGCTTCTTCATTTGGCGACGCAATTTATCCACCTCCTACAAGCACTTATATATAGGCTTGCATTTCCAGTTATTCAAATGTAATGCAAACTACAGCAATTTCCATGCATCTAAACAGTAGCCTCCTCCCTTCTCAGCGTGATATAGCAAACAGCATGATTATTTGATGTCATTTTGAATGCATAAAAGCAAGGATTCTGTGCATATCTATGTGGCATTCTTCTTGATTTCAAAGATAAATCAGATATTCTAACTCCAGCGGCAACAGTGGGTTTCCTGAAAGAGCTGCCTTGAAAGTCCCATCTTCCTGTTCACCTCTCTTTTGTAATTTACTTTCATGCAAATAGTGGCTATATTTTCCTCTCTACGACTCTACCAGTTAGTAGTTTAATGCACTTGCAGTCATGCTTGTTGACCAAAAGAAGAAACTGGCAGAGGTAAACAGGAGGAGGGTTTTAATTTTGTCAGAAAAATAAATACTTTTGAAGTAAAACCCCAAATTGTTCCAACGTGTTGATCCTCATGATACAAAATCATTACTATAATTATCCCAATCAATAGCGAGGTAATCCTGTTGGAATTAAAGCTATACTTGAACCAGGTTGGAGAAATAAGATTTTGAATGCTATTGAACAAGATCTGTTGAACTGCATGGGATTAAACTGGTAATTCATCAATATATCAAGAAAAAGAACCATCTAAACTTCACAAACCTTTTTAACTTAATTATTACAAGAGTGTATTTAAGAATGCTTCTACTTAACAAAATATTGGTCATGGCCACTCATATTTGCCTAAGTACGAGAGACAATCAGCTTTCAAGGGTCTACCCATGAGAACTGGGTCCTTTTTTTCATTTTTCTTCTCCTGAACCTATTGCATGGTAACAAGATATTTTTACCATAACTTTGTCACATCACAGAAAACACACATAATCAAGTGTATAAAGTATTCAACCTGAAATTTAGGAATATTAGCTTTTTCACTAACAAAAACAAGTCATTCTTCAAATTATGTTAACTATCTCCAATTATTCATAGACTCATTAATTAGTGAAATAGTAAATGCTAACAATAAATTCCACTGATATTATTTTTATTTTGTGAAGGTAGCTTGACTGCCTTAGCTATCATTGAAACACAAGCTGTCGAGTGTCGGCCTATATTCCTACAAATTTGATCAGCAGACAAATATGTTATCAATAACTTCCGTTTTTGTTATTTTCATCTTGAATAATAATATACAGTATGTAGGAAAAAAAATCAGGTAATAGCAACAAACAGTCCATAAAGTATAATCAAGATAGGCTATTGTATTTCATAACAGTAACATTGTTAAGATTAACCTGGAACCATTTCGCTGAATCACAAGCTAATTAAAACTAAAAATCGCAATTTACGAGAGACTTCTACTGCAGAGTAGCATAGAGAAAATTTAAAAAAATTCTGTATCACTAGGCAGATACCAAATAAAATTTACCACCTGAAATTTAAGTCCTACTAATTCTATTGGATCCCATCATAAATTTAGACATTGCCTCTTCTGCACAAGATTGATCTTTAATAATCTTTAAAGTGGTTTTCAGCATATACTTATTAAACTAGGGGACGAGAACTACAACTACTGTACATGAAGAATAGATGAAGTAGAGTAGCGCAAAAATGGTATCCCGTACCACAATAAAATATCACTGAAAATAAAATAATTGATATCTCCCAGCAACAGCACCAACATTATTAATATTACGAAGTTCAATACCGTTATATGAACAACAGTGGAGAATTATTTTGGCAAAAATGAATGACCTAGTTGATGTCTGCATACTCAAGGAAAGATATAATTAGAATTTACTGCATCCCTAAAATAGTTGGCATGACTTAAATTGATGACAAGATGAGAGAATATAATAGGAACGGAACTCCTTTGGGATGGTTTGTCTAGAGGCATCGGTGAGAACATGTGATATTATGAAGAAGATAAAAGATAAAAGGCTCAGGAAGGAGAAAGCTAGAAAGATGTAGCCACTATTTGAAGAAATGTATCGAGGATTAAAAATATGGAGGATATAGTTCAGGTCAAATGAAATGGAGCGCCAAGATCCCTGTAGCAGACCCCACTAAGGGACATATAACACAGTACATTATATGCTACCGAAAACTATAGCAGAAACTTCGGCAATCAAACTTCAACTAGAGCAGTAGCAGGCAGCATTAATGCTCTCCTGTTACTGCAATTAATATGTCTCTCTTTTCCAATGAAAGAACCACTCTCTTAATCAAGTTACTATTAAATAGTTCCACTAACATACACGAGGAACATACGCTTCAACAAAGTTTCTCACAGCACACAAGAACCAAGGAAGAGAAACTCAGCCTTCCCCCTTTCTATAATGCCTAGAACAAGCAGCTCCGCACGTGTAATTACACGAGGTAATGGGATCAGCATCATGCCTAGTTTGAACTTGACGAACTGCTACAAATCATACTGCCCCACAGGATCTCCAACAAAAAGTTCAATTAATAAGAGCAATCACAAAGGCAATTTCGAATAAACTTTCACAGAGAAATAGATAATGAAGATGATAATCATGATACTGGTCTTCATACCTGATAAGAAGGTCCAAAAGCAATCCCAGTCAATTTCACTTGGTCCTCCCTAGGTCTATTCTTCATCAACTCGTCCTGTTTCACCTCCACTATTTCTGCTGGAATCTCATTCCTCCCTCTCTTCCCGGAAACACTCACTGCACTGTCGCTCATATCCTGCACCAGCCCAGCGGATGCCACAGTCGCATGATCTGAATAATTTGCATAATTTCCATACTCCTCTTGATTACTATAGCTCTCGTATCCTCCGTAGTATGAATTATCACTCCCGCTAGCATTCTGATCATAGCCGCCTTGATAACTTCCGTAAACCTCGTGATACTCAGAAGCCCCCGCACTTTGATCAATCCCTGAGTCATTAGTCTCATAAGTGCTAGAATTACCGACGTTTTGATTATTACCTCCACTGCTCGATTCCAAGCCAGTAGAACCCACAGAAGGGGCATCTGTTTCAATGATCGATCTCCGGCCAGAACCGGCGGAAAGAAGGGCGCCCAAAGTGGAGGAGTTCCGGGGCGCGGGAATGCTCGAAAGGAAGGACATGACGGAGAAAGTCTGAACCGCAGATTCAGAATCCCGCCGCCGCTTGCGCTCTTTCTCCTTCTCATCCTCGTCATCTTCTTCGTCATCGTCGATTGCGCTAGGGTTCGTGAGCGAGGCGTGAACGGGCGGTCTGAATTGCACGATCCGCCTCGTGCTGGAGTTTGCGCTTGCCGGAGGGAGGCTCGACAGCGATTGCTGTTTCGGCTGAGGGAGCGAAGAGAAGAGTCTGGATGAGGATCCGGAGGCGACCTGAGCGGGAGACTTAGAGTTTCCTTCATCGGAGTGAACGGTTTTGGGGTTAGAACGAGAAGAAGAAGAAGAAGAAGAAGAAGAAGTTAGGGTTTGTTTGGGTTGGGGGAGAGAGGAGAAGAGAGAAGCGGAGGAAGACGAAGACAATTTCGGTGGAGGCAGAGAAGAGAAGGATGTGGTGGTTTTAGAAGGAGAGGAGTGGGAGGTCAAGCGAGATTGGGGTTCGTCGCGACGACGAACTTCTTCATCTTCGTCCGACGAAGCGTAGTTAACCATCAACGACTCCATGGGAGGAGGGAGGAGGAGGGAGGAGGAGATTTGGATTCGGGAAGGAAATGGGATTTCCACGATGCTTTCGCAGTAAAGAGCGTCCGACGCGGGGGTTTTATTGGGCCTTTGTTGGGCTTTTGTTGTCAAGGTCACCCGTTGGAGTTAAGCCTGGCGGAGGCTTTATTGGGCCTTTATTGGGATTTTGTTGTCAAGTTGGCCCGTTGGAATTAGGCCTGGCCTTTCTCCATTTTCTGATATTTTTCGATATTGCTCATGTTGCTAACTACATCTTCGCTGCCCGAAAAGCAAAATAAGTTTTGCCATGCAGATTCCCATTTCACAATCACGTTTTGGTTTTGTACATCATTTCTGACTTCAACTTTCGTAATTACCCTATAGATCAAGGTCGAGAAGAGTCAGCTTCACATCGATCATACATGGGTTGGTCTCATATTTATGTTTTTAACTTTGTTATATCGTTTTTACCCCATTCCGTATAGAAGATCCTGTGTTCAATCCTCATGAGCCAATCAAGTTAGTCCCGATCTCTCCCTTTCCGACTTTATTATAGTTTTGATATCTTTTGAACAAAATGGTCAGAACATTCTTACTTTCACGTGACTCTCCTGAAATTTCAAGTACTAGGCACAAAAAAGATTTATTTTCTGACATTATTATCATGTGTGCCGGCGATAATTCCAATCTCAACATGTCTTGACCGGTGATTATTACATGCTTCAGCAACAATAATGAAGGATAGCGATGCAAGAATAGCCAATAATTTGGTCCTATGCTATTCTTAATTCGTTTGTTTCTTTCTTGTGAGCTTTGCTTAAGAATACGAACAAACAAATCTGGTCCTACCATAATCATAGGTCCTATGGTAGGTCATCGGATAATGGTATCACTTGCCTACACCTGTAGACGGACAAGATACAACGTTGTTTTCTAAGCAAATCCAATCGACCGGCCCTCAATTATAGAACACGCAGATGTTGAAAGAAACAATGTTCTATCATCAAGATCACAACACAACAGAGCACAATCCTCTACCTAATGGGCCACCTCGGTCAATAAGAGGACTAAACTCTCATCCCCTTCAGCTTTAGATCTGGATGTGCAGAAGAACATCCTACTGTCCACATATCAAAGAACTCGACATGACGTGTTATCGAAGTAGAAAAGATTCATCACATTTTAAACACCAAATTCAAATTTGGTACTACCCCGCCACCGAAAATGACATCCCGTGAGCGCTAATGGAATCGGACTCTTCTGTGTGTTTTCAGCTCATAATGGCTTAGCGCTCACATCGGAACTCGGAAGGATCGGCGGGGAGATTGTTCAGAGCAGCGATGGCGGCTTCGATTTTGGATTGAATGTGCTCCTTACCCTGCTTCTCTTCCTTCTGCCAAAAAAATTATGAAAGAGAGGGAAAAATGAGTGGGGCAATTGCAGTGGCCTCAGCCACGAGAAACGCAAGATCAAACATGAAATGTGAAGCAATCATGGGACGAGACCAAGCAGGGGCGGGCGTCATATCTACTTCCATAAGTCATCACGTTGCCCCGCACTTGTTCGCTTCTCAATCAAAATGGGAACCCGGCATCATTATCAAGAACATGTAACCCCGATCATGCATGTCCAATGCGGGGCCACGCTACCTAAGCTGTTACTTTCAGCTGATCATCTAGGGCCGGATTATAAAAAACATCACCAAGATCTCCACAGGATTTTGGTTTTAGCCCCAAGTTTAGCGAGACAAGTACTAGAAGGGTCCCCCTGTCTTCGCCTAAAACTGAGAGATGATTAAAAATATCGGCACACAAATCGCATGGCGAATACGATCTTGGACAGTAGGTGATTGGCTCGTGCGCACGACCATCTGCAGAGCACCGGTTCGGGGTAGGACAAGTGCTTTGGACAATTGAGTGCGAGATGGAGAAAACTCGAATGCCTGCCCTTGCTCCGTCTTCTCAGGAGCGATGGGGGAAGCATAAAAAGTCCAGATTTGAGACCAGAGATCTTCTTCCAAACATCCATAGACACCATTAAACCGACGGGGCTCATAAAATTATGTCACATATTATGTCACATCTTACAGAACTAGGAGGTCGACAGTAGACAGATGTCGATCGGGACCACACCCTTTTCTCGCATTCTTCTCGACAAATCTATCTTAGCCCAAATGATACAAGTTCATAGTTACATGGGGAAAAAAACAAAAACTGAAAATGCGTTCTAAGTTAGCGTCTTGTAGACTACTCTTGCCATTAATTGATGGCGTGTGGGAGCTCGGATGCAGAAAATTGACAGAAGTGGAGAAGTGGTTACCTTGCATGGGATGATGTTACTGATATGAACTTTAGTCGTCAAAGGATAGACGACATGGTATGGAATTTTACAATCTAACATCTTTTTCGTGTGACAAGGCTACATGGGTCACTTGACTTCTTCTCTAACATGTTTTGGGACGATACTCCAACTCCAAATGCCTAACCCCACTTGTTTAAAGTTGTTTGGCGGACTGTAGTTGGATCAATGTTCAAATGAGAAAAATGTGTTCCTTATTGGCAGATCCACGTTATCTGAGTGGTTCAGCAATTTCCAGCTCCATCTACTCCCCCACGTTCATTTCTACTCATGCTACTACTGTCGCACTTATCACATTCCGGCAAGCAAACAGATTATCTTCCACAAGAAAAACAGATGACTGGAAATGACGGAAAGGAATCATCACACACTTATATGCCGATGCATATGTCATCTACCTTACGGTCTACTCGTCGAAACCAATACCTAATGTATGCCCGTGATCAATCAAGATGCACCTCCTTCGGATTGGATCGAAAACGTACCTCTATGACCACCATCTTCGAAAGCTTCTCCGAGAGGACGGTGATGTTGGCTGCGGCTATTTTGAGCTTCAGAGACTCAAACGCTTGACAGAGGTTAACCATCGTGTCTCCTCTGTTGCTACAAGTCAAGCTGACCACCACACTCTTCTCTCCAACTTCCATCACTCTTAGCTGCAATAATTTCCTCATCCATCAATAGATTTCTTTTCAGCATGGGTCAAGTTGATGGGATCAGTACACACCTGGTAGTCAATGCTCAGAGAGAAAGAGAGAGAGAGAGAGAGAGAGAGAGAGAGAGAGAGAGAATTGCCTCAAGAACTTCAATTGGGGTGACGTCTGGACTCTTGGAACTATCATGGCGCAGCTTCCTTCTCTTCGTCTTAGATTTTGGATGAACCGGCGATCGTTCTTGCTCAAATTTAAAGCCGGGGTTTTTCTTCAGAATTGCAGATTCGAGCTCCGCTATCTCGGCTTGGACTTTTCCTTCTTGTTCACGCAACTCTTGGATGTAATCAATAGCATCTTTCACTATGGAAGCCTTGTCCATCTAAAACGTCATCATCAAGGTACAAACAGCACAGTTCGATTCAAACTTCAACGTTCAGATAACAGATCCAAACTACTATAGTCATCGAAGCTGATCGCAGTATGAACACATAAATACTGAGCCACTACGGCGCGATGCCATTATCAGGTTGGTTCTGGGAGCGACCTTACTTATCCTGGGGACAAGAGCTCTAAGCGCAAAGAGCCTTTCATTGAGCTTCTTCCTCCTATTTCTTTCCAAGACAATGCTTTTAGATGCTACCGGCAATGCCGCCGTGCCCAGCGAACTCGAGCCACTGAATATGGAAATCGCCTCGCTGACGCAGCTGCAAACTCGCCGCGTAAAGGAAGCAAAAAAGAAAGAGGAGGAGGCAAGAGCGACATTGTGAGAACAGAGAGAGAGAGAGAGAGAGAGAGAGAGAGAGAGAATAACACAAGACGGCGTGTCTTGCGTGAAGGCATTTTTCATATGAGATAGGAGGGAACGGAGTGGATACTTGTGAAGCTCTTCGGATTGGAAGAACATGAGAGTCTCCCAGTAATTGTGGAACTCCTCATCGATGGACTCCATGCGTGATCGCGCTTGTTTTTGGAAGGAGGGATTGATGCTTTCTGCCTTTTGTGTCCTGTGTCCGGTACCTTCGGCTGTAGCCTGTGGGTCGTCTTTATATACCCAACACGACAAGAACATTGGCTTCTTGGAATCCCTTTTCTTGCTGTTTTAATACACACAAGTGGAGGAGGATGGGAGGTTATCCAATGCCAAGATAGATGCATACTACATGCCTAATTTTTTTTTTTTACAGGGAATTTACGGAGTGTCAACTGTAAGATTTGAATCTGAAGCGAGCTGGATCGATTCATTCCAATTTTATTAGAGAATTATTCATTAGCTATTTTCAAGTTCCGCATTGATTCCATTATAGTCTCTTTCTTTAAATGCAATTGATTATTGCAATTGTCAAAATCCTAAATAATGAAAAATATTATGTGCCCATTATTTGCTTGGCTTGGTGGGAAATTTTAATGTATCATTAATTTTTTGTTGTTGTTCATTATTGACTCTTTCGTATTAAATTCGTCGTAACACTATAGGATTGTTGTCTATTTTTCGTTTTTCATATATGCTTTTGTTATGTATAAGAAATCGCAAAAAAAAAAAAATGGATAATTTCAAAGCTTACAAATTTCATTTCATACGAAAGCTGTAACTTTAGCTCATCGTGAGAGCCAAAAAAAGGACAAAAAAGAAATCGGAAATGGAATGGCGTCAGCCTCCTCCAAACTGAAGACACAGTCGCGACAGTTCGACCTCGTCAGCGAGACCCAAACCGGCTGCAATGGCGGCGACCTGTGACAGCGAAACGGGAATGCTCCTTTCGACCTTTGAACAAATCTATGAAGTAAAGGCTTGCCTCCTTTTGCTTCTCTTGGATTATCGTTTCTCCGTTTGAGCTTCGCATGCGGATTCACCGTAATTTCAGCCTCGCTTGGCATTTGCTTCTCTTTATTGATGACGACGTAGATGTAGAGTTCGAATCGTGATAATGAAAGCTCAGTTTCATTCGATTGTTTCTGCGTTTGTCTAGTAAGTCCGACGGAGGCGATTTCGATCGTTTCTTCCCGTAATGTCATAACTCTTGTTCAGGATTTTGAGAGAGGAGTAGCAGAGATCCAATCGCTGAGGTTGAGCTGTGATGCCGAGGTTAAAAGACGAGAAGCTCTCGAAATCTCTTGTGACGGTCTAAAACAAGGTTCGTTTCGTCCGGAGTCTTGCGGTCTTCAAATGGTTGCTTTTATACCCTCTCCACGGTTGTAGCATAGTTTTCCTGATGTATTCCTATATTAAGAGAACATTTATACCCTCTCCACGGTTGTAGCATAGTTTTCCTGATGTATTCCTATATTAAGAGAACAAAAATAGTCATGGCGATTGTCAATGGGACAACGCAGATAGCTATGATAATTGGTACAGTGACTTTGCCCACGAGTTCTTTTTCTTTTGTCCTGTTTTTCCTCAGATGTAGGACTTTGATGCTCAATTACAACGAAGGTATTGTTATTGGTAGACTTCAGAACTCTGCCTCAGCACTGAGTATTGGAGCTGACAAGCCCATGGATTTTCCCTTTTTCATTCCTTATTCCTTTGAAAAGTTGAGTTCAAGTGGTTGAGCCGGGGATTTACCGATCCATGGCTTTTAATAATAGGACTTGCCATCATACTCCTAGTGGCAACAGATCCAAGGTCTCTAAACTTTGTTTACCGAATTTACCGATTGCTACATCATCTGTGGTGTCAAGGTTGATATTGTCAGTCACAAACATTACTTTTAGATATGAAAGTTTCTGCATTTTGTCTGAATTCCAGCATTTACACTGACATCCTTTTGGGATGTTTGGATATGAGACAATGCAGACAACAAGAGGCTCACAAAGCTGTACTCAAGTTGCATGAACAATTTGGCTGATCAGGTGTCAAATTTCTCAATTTATAAAATACCTAGCAATTCCGGTAACATTATGAAATCTTCATCAGGATGATAGCCACAATGAGGCTTCCAAACTAGTAGTTAGTAAGTAGGCTGGCTTCCTCTAATCGCTTCATTTGAAAAGCAACTTGCAGCTCGAAAGTCGCACTAAATGCCAGAGATTGGAAGAGGAAATTAAGAGGCTGATTGATGAAAACCACCGTAAAGCAAATGTACGTAAGGTTGCTTCTAGTTAACTTTTTTCCGTGTTGCAATGAGGACCAATCTGTTTTCCATATAAGGCCTGCATTAATGGGATAAATTGATCTTTCTGATGTTCTTCACGTTCTCTGAGTTCGAAGGACAAGTAGAACTTTGATCTGTCATGATCTTAACAAACTGGAGTCCATGAGCAGGGGCAAATTGGATCTATAGAATTGCTGCAACAAGATTATACAACTAAGGTTGAAGAGTTAGAGACCCAAATTAGGTGAGTTTTCTCATGTATTCATCAGCTGCTTCACAATACTTCATTCTTTAAGGCCTGACATGCTATATCATGCTAGAGGCTTTCAGACGGAGAAAGCATCGCATGAAACAACCATTAATCAACTCCACCATGAGTTAACAACACATAAAACCCATATCCAAGCTCTAGCAAGCGGGTTAGAGCAGCTCCATTTTGACTTGGATTCAAAATGTAAGTTCCTAGATGTTTGTGCGACATTCTGGAAAACACTAGGGCTTTTCACTCTTACATCATAAGTTTTTCATTCTGCAGACCAACTCGAGATTGGGGATTTGAAGGACTGTCTTCTACTTGAGCAGGAGGAGAAGAAAGACTTGATTAAGAAGCTTCATAATCTAGAAAAGGAATGTGCGTCAGCGGTTGCTTCACTTCTATTTTTCTTTTCAAGTGCAGTAAATCTTTCCCTTTTGCCTGTTCTGGACTATTCTACATACCCAGTAAGATTCATATCAATAGATGCCAACACATGAACTTGCAGTAACGCGGAGGTCGTTTTGTCTGCTCTAGTTATACGCGTATGGTCCCTTTTGTGTATGCAGACAAAGGGATGCTAGGGAATAACCATCTACTGGTTACATTTTAGGATAATAGATTTTCCATTTGCTGCAGTGCTTATAACCAGAACAAAGTTTGCTCGAGAGCAACGAGATTCAGCTACAAATCGGCAGGTTGAAATACTTAAGCAGAAGGTTATGAGCTTAAGGAGGGAAAACGAAATTCTGAAAAGGAAGCTCGCTGCTTCAGGAGAGGAGTAGAGTCTGTCTCTGATAGATTGCAGTGCTTCAGCATTTTGGATATGATCATTGGACCCCCTCTTACCCCTGATTTCCTTGTTAACTGGACTTAGCTGCAGCTATAATTGAGGGGATCTTATTTTACTTGTTTCAAGCGGCATCTTGACCATCTTCTCTTGTGAGAAAATATGCTCCGTTCTGTTTCACTAGATATTCAGGATGACCTAGTGAACCAAGGTACAGGGGAGTCTTACTCCTGTTTCTGTGTTTACTTTTGGCAATGACTATGGAACTTGTGTGTGTGTGTATATTGTCCAGATTTCAGGACTAGCATGTGTTTGGCATCTGATCAGCGATTCTTGAAGTACAAATGGGTCCATTAACTTGCTCCATGATCTGAGATCCCGATTTCCAGTCAATACGACAATAATTTAAATCTGGCCTCCGCTTGAATTCTCTCCTGCATAACCAAACTTATGTTTCAAGCCATCTTGTACATTAAGCCAATGCGATCTGTTCGCGAACTTTTAATTTGTTTAGTATGATTTCTGAATTTTTTGTATATATTCAATTTAATCCTTGAAATATATGGAATATGTTCAATGTGATATTTTCATTAATTCAAATTAGTGGAATTTGCTAATTTAGTTTCCAACTCGAGGAGTTTGAACAATGGACAAAAAATAATGTGACACATGGATTATCCACATAATGATATTCAACAATAATTAGGATATAATAATTCTTTTAGTTTCTTCAATTTGAGAAAATGAATACACATGTTAACATAGATATTTTTACCTTATTAAAGAACTAAATTGAATATTTATTAAAAGTTTATGGATCATATTAATGAATTAAAAGTTCAGAATTGACAATACATATTGGACTAAAATTCATAAACTACATTGAACAAACTTAAAATTTAGTGACGATACATTGTGTAATTATCCTATTCCATGCTCTTTATTACATCAACTTGGTATTGCCAAGCCGACATACCTGCTTTTGCATACCGAGCCATTGAGATAACTACCCAAAAAGTAACAAACGTATTACATAGAAATCAATTCAGTTATAAACTTTTTAATTCTACTAATGTATTCTTAAACCTTTTGAAGATTAACCAATGTAATCTTTAGGTCAATTTTGACAAAAAATTACTAATGTGGATGCTAGCGGTCCTACATGACATGACCGATATTGACATGCATAATTTTTGTAATTTCGTTAAAAATTTCTTTTTTTCTCAAAAGGTTTATAACTAAATAGGTCAAATTGAAAATTTTAGGACTGAATCGGCCAACGTACAACAAATCTAAAGTTTTTTTTTAGTAATTTTCCCCCGAGCCATCTCCATAAATTTGTAAGTCTCCTTCACCAGGCGGAGAAATTAAATTGGCTGCGAGAAAACGAGGCTAGCAATGAAGGATAATTCTATCCATATATTCAAACACGAAATTCTGAACTTTATTGCTGGGGCCAAAAAGAAAAGCATGTTTTTGCGAGGAAACCAAGCATCCATGAATAACTTCTAGCCTAATTCTCAACGTCCAACAAAGGAGTACAGCCGTTGAGCGATTGATCTTCAGCAGAAGCTGTCAAAAATAACCAACAGACAGAGTAATAGATATGTATACTCTCCCCTTATCCCTTACCTTCTAATTACTGAAGTAACAAAGTAAGTAAATAGTAAAGTATCACATTCAATTTGATATTGGCCGGACAGCGGGGTCCCTGACATCTAAGAACAGCAAATCTGGCGATATATCCAATCATACTGTTGCCTCACAGTTGTTCTCTCAACTCATCTCTAGCTCAATGGCTCAGTATAAATTGCGAAGAAGGCAGAGGTCTCAGCCAGCCCGAAAAATGGTTAACCTTCAAAGGGGAAAACTATTAGCACTTGCCTTAACCGCATTGCTTTCTGTTTCTGACGTTGCATGCGACCATCGCACTTCCTCAAGGGAGCCACTTGAGGCGAACGAGAAAGACGCCGGGGATGATCGGGCGACTAGTGTAAGGAGAGAGAAGGTGAAAGATGCCATGCTTCACGCGTGGACGTCTTATGAGAAGTATGCCTGGGGATTGGATCAGCTTCAGGTTTGGTGGATGAGGATCATGTCTTTTTAAAGGCTGTTTAAGTCTAGCTTAACATTGGCCTCCAAAATCAAATACTGATGTTTTCCATCATGAGTTGTTGCGTTGACAGCCACAGACGATGAATGGGGTCGACAGCTTTGGTGGATTGGGAGTGACCATCGTGGATGCTCTCGACACGTTGTTCATCATGGGGCTTGATGAGCAGTTCAATAGAGCCAGAGAGTAAGTGTCGTCCTTCTCTTTCCCTGGACATCAAATAACAGAATGGTTCAAAAGTTTCAAGAACCAATGAAGCGTATGCCTCTGAATGCAGGGCTTTTCCAAGCATTTTATTGTTAAGTATAGTTATGATGCTTTCGGTCTATCTATATTGGAGTGACGCCAACAGAGAATTGTATGGACAGAGTCAATAAAATAGAGCCAGTATGTGGCATTGGTGTCTTTTTAAAGTTGGTTAATTTAGATTTGGAAATTCTTTGAATTGTAGTCGGCTTGATGTGTCACTTGTCATTGATTTGTAAAAAACAAGCACTGAGATCCCTACAACAACAACAAGAAGCTAAGCCTTATTTCCGCTAATGGGAGAAATGCTGCTCAGAGATCCATCACTTAAAAGAAACGTTCCTAAAACAGAAGAAAGCATTAGAGAAGAGAGCAGAAAATGGAGAAGATGCATTGTCTTCCGCTGCATGAGATGCTCTTATCTTTCGATTTTGCATTCTTTTGGCATTGTTAGTCGTTAATGAAACTCGATAATGTACGTCGCAGTTGGGTGGCTACCTCCTTGAACTTCAGCAAGAATTATGACGCCAGTGTCTTTGAGACAACCATAAGGTAGACAAGAAGTCCTCCCTCTGTCTCTGTCTCTTTCTCTCTCTCATCAACGAAATCGATGCATTGGAGAACCCTAGCCCTCACATGACATCAATTGCGCGGATTCTTTTGTTGTCGTCTTTTGTGCTGATGCAGGATGGTAGGTGGACTTGTGAGTGCGTATGATCTTTCTGGGGACAAAGTTTTCCTGGAGAAGGCTACAGATATAGCAGATAGGTTGTTGCCTGCATGGAATACACCTTCTGGAATTAATTATAACAGCATCAACTTGGTTACTGGACAGGCTCATAATTATCCTTCGGCCAATGTAATATTCCAACCTTTCCTCTGCTTCTCGTGAATCATGCTTTATCCTTAAATTTCGTCTCTCTCTCTCTCTCTTCCCCTCTCCCACACCCACCCCCCCCCCCCCCCCCAAAAAAAAAAAAAAAAAAAAACCCGATCCAAAGGAATGTTGTTATGTTTTCGTGATCATTCTCTGGTGTATGATCTGAAAGGTCAATGGCTATGATTTTTGAGTTCCTGATATAGAGTGAGAAAGGAATTGCAAGTCTGGAAGATGATTAAGCCATTAGATTGATTGAATGAGAAGCAGGATGCAAATTATGACTTGATTATTCCATGATGTTGTTACCAAAGGTCTAAGGTTTCACTGTGGTTACATTCACATTACGCAGACCACGCTTGACCTGATGAAATAAGGTTGAGAAAACCGATTCTATATGTATTGCTGTCTCATCAAGCGCCTAGATACAAGGTTTTTATGTGTTCATTCACCATTTGCATCAAGTTTGAAATACCATTACCTATGAGATGTGACAAGTAGTGTGAACAGTGATACTTCACAACCTGAGTTCTTAAAGATCCAATATTTTAGCCCCAGTAGGACGTCTGCCTATGCCAGCCATATGTAATTTTTGCTATGTAGATATTGCATGAACCTTCACTTTCGTGTTGCCTTATAAAAGGAAATGACAAGATTTACTCTTTGCATCTCCAGGGAAACAGTATATTGGCTGAAGTGGGGACAACGCAGCTTGAGTTTATCGCACTATCTCAAAGGACAAATCAACCCAAGTACCAGGAGAAGGTTTTAGATTTGTCAACCTTGTGTCATTTGAAATTGCAGCAGCAATCAGTTTATAGCTACCATGAGTGCACTTCATTCTTGTCTAGATATGGTGGCATCGAAAGACTGGCCACCCCCTGAACTATCTCGGAGTTATTTATTTATAGCAAAAAGTAGAAAATGTTGAACATATGATGCGAGTACATTCTTTTCGCAGTTGTTTAGGTGTTCTTTTATCATTCTCCAGGTGGAGAAGGTCATTGAAGTACTTCACAAAAATTTTCCCGCTGATGGCTTGCTCCCCATATACATTGATCCTCGGACTGGGAAGCCATCTCCATCGTTTATCACATTTGGTGCCCAGGGCGACAGGTATTAGAGGCTTAGGTTTATATTATTTAGATGCAGGTTCACGGAAAAAGAGTAAGATAACACACCTCAGTGCTTACTCGAAGTCAATTGGTCAAAACAGCAGCTTTTATGAGCTAGAATGGCAGATAGCAGCAGTCTATTAGTTGCAAAACTATATATTAATTCCAATGATTTGCAGAGGGAGAAAGAGAATCTTCAAGCTGAATGAGCTAGACTGCTACTCTATAGTCGTCGTGCATAAAATCCATCAAACCCATCCACCAGTGCGGACTCATTGAATATGTGAATATGCTGCCACAAATTTGCATTGCATCACATTATAGTTTAATTTATATGGACTGGATGTTCATGCAATGCATGTCCGAGATGTTGTCTGTGAAATGTAATGTCAGAACAGATCATTTATCTTGTAAAAGCTCCACTCATCCTCATGGATTCACCATATACCATGAGCCCAAGAGCATCATTACTTAGAAAGGTGATCTCTCCAACAAGTATAGATTAAGAAAATCATCTTCATCACTTGCTTGGAAGGGTTTAATACTTCTCTTGTGTATGTTGTTCTGGTAGTCATTTTCGTACTAGCTGCCAATTGGCTTACAAAGTATCCCTACAAGTTGAAGCCTATGACCGCCTACGATTCCTCATTCGATTTATATGAACACTAACATTTTACTCAACGCTGTATGTGCTTTGCAGTTTCTACGAATATTTACTCAAGGTGTGGATACAGGGGAATAAAACTCAAGCTGTTAACGTCTACAGGTAGTAAAATACACAGATTGAAGTGGAATATGAGTGAAAGATCATCCCTAAGCAATACCATAACATTCAACTCCAATCTTCCTCTCATTTTATCTTATTTGCATGAACTTCTAAAAGCACCATACCCCATCAATGATGCAGTGCTTATTCTTGTCATTGGTACAGGGAGATGTGGGAGACTTCAATGGGTGGCTTGCAAAGCTTGGTCAGGAAATCAACCCCTTCTTCTTATGCATACATATGTGAGAAGAACGAAAATACGCTGATAGATCAGGTCAGTGAAGCCACTCAACAGAGCTTCCTCTTTTATTTTGTGCCATGCATGCTAATTCATTGATATTTTGTGACTTCAGATGAATGAGTTGGCTTGCTTTGCTTCCGGGATGTTGGCTCTAGGATCTTCTGGCTTTGACCCTCAAAAAGCTAAAACGATTCTTTCCCTCTCGGAAGAGGTATTTGTCTGTCTCTGCTACTTGCAGAAAGAAACTATGACTGTCTGAAAAAGGTACTGAGAGTTTTCGAGGGACACCTTAAATCAAGTAATATATCATTCTTGTCTGGGTGACTGCTTATCGGGGTGATATAAGACAAAGAACAAAATGTAAGGAAAATCTAGGCTGTCTTTAAATCTTCAACAATTGGAGATGGTAAAACGCAGCGCTATCAATTACCAAACAATGGGATTACTCAATACCATTGTCCTAGGGATTCCTCCTAGTCCACACAGAAATCTTTATTTCGGAAGTGCGAAAGATGCTTGAGGAAACAACTTGGGGTATATTAGCAAATTAGGATGGTGCTTAAGATTTGAGCTTGTGTCCACAATGGACTGCAGATTGGGAAGACATGCTACAATTTCTATCAGATAACAAATACAAAACTGGCAGGAGAGGACTACCTTTTTACTCCTGGACAGGTACATTAACTTTGATCCACCTCATTTATGAAGTTCTTATGTCTCGGATGATTCGTCTGAAGAGAATGAAATTCCATAGGACATGAGTGCTGATAGTCTGTATAACCTCATGAGGCCCGAAACTGTCGAGTCACTCTTTTACCTTTGGCGTTTCACCGGGAACAAGATGTATCAAGATTGGGGTTGGGATATTTTCGAAGCATTTGAGAAGAACAGTCGCTTAGAGACCGGCTATGTCGGGCTGACAGACGTAAGTGCATCATGAAACTCGAAGTCTCCTATGCATTTCACTTGTCAATACATGATCAAGTGAAGTTGAAATTTACTTTTGTCCTTTTTCTGTGTTTATTTGGTCAGGTGAATACCGGTGCTAAGGACAACTTGATGCAGAGCTTCTTCCTTGCAGAGACCCTCAAGTACTTGTACCTCCTGTTTTCGCGTGCATCGGTGATTCCTCTGGATGAATGGGTGTTCAACACAGAAGCCCATCCTTTGAAGATCGTTCCCCGGGTAAACAGTACGGAGAGCTGGAGCAAAAGTGAACGTGTATTGCCTACAAGGCTTGGTGGAAGGAAACAAGGTAGACCAGGACGTAACTAGTCTCTTGCCCTGAAATGTTTTGTCGCCCAAACCCTTTCTTTTTGTCCTTGGCCTGAGAGATGCATAAGGGTATGCAGGTGGCCATTTTACATTAAATCAAAATAAGAGGGGAGCTGCGGTCTCTCAATTATCAGGGGAAGTTGTCATGAACATTTTATACGGCTGGAAAAAATGAGCAAATGCCCATGTAATAAAGTGTTATAGCTATAGTACATCACAGAGCACTGCAACTTGCGAATTTCTTGAGGTCAAAATATGTGGAGCGCGAGTTATAAGATACAGTAACAGGATGGGAACAAGATCTGTGAGATGCTTGTTCAGTCAGTAGATAACTGGACATCTTTGGAACAAGATCTGTGGATGTTCTTCTTAACAGGAAAGTTCTACGAAAATCAAGTCACAAATGATTCAAAATACACGCCATCTTTACATTTTTATCATGAGGTTCTCTGATCTGATGACGGTGCTATTGTTACTTCTTAGGAAGGCTTGGCCCATCGTTTTCACTTTTCCGGATTTATAGGGGGGGTCCATTAAAGCTCTGTTCTTCCTAGCTGACATCAAATATTTCTGCGTCGTGGCATCAGAAGGAAAAGAACCGCAGACTAAACAAGGTCTTTCACAAACGGTGCTATTAACATACTGATTGTATTAATCCTTTCGCATCTTTCACGCTTAACTTGGTGCCATAAAACTTCCTTTTTCAGCCAAGATGGGTGTGGGAGAAATCCGACCATGACTTGTAAACAGCATCATCATTTGCTGAGAAGATGCCTCCAACCATCGGTTCATGTGTGAAGATAGTGGCACAAACACGAGATTTTCTGGCTTAGTAGTGGCAAAATGAGCGTAGAACTCATATTTCATCCCATATACAATACTGCATGTTGTAAATGGGTTGCTTTAAGTTTTCAATACAAGTTTAAGTTAATTATAAATATGTTACTTTAAACAACTTAATGTATCATAAATTGATTTTTTTTTTGGGGGTCTAAAGGATCATAAATGGATTATCTAATACTGAATTAATAAATAGGAAAATTTTTAATTTTTTAAATTTTCTGATTTTGTTGAACTTTTTATCTTGTATTGTATTTCTTTTTTCTTTGTTTTCCCTACAAAATTCTCACGAGGGTCGCTGGGGCCCCAACCCTTGCTAGACTTAGAAGAAAAAAAAAAGGAAAAAGAAATAAAAAATTAAAAATTGTTGTCTTTAAAAGTTTATAAAGAAAATTGTCCAAAGTATATTAGCAATATAAATTTTTTTTCAGAAATTTATAGGAAACAAGTTTTTCTAGATTGTGTTAAATATGGAAGTGTTTACGTGATATTGATCGGGTTAGATATGGGTTATTAGATTTGTATTGCTTGAAAATGAGTAAAAATATGTTAAATATATCAATTGTATCGAACCATTCTTGACCAAACCCGAGCCCGAACCCAAGCCCAAGCACCAGCCCAAGCCCAAGCCCAGCCATTTGAAATGTCTACCATAGGTGAGCTAATCGCCATACATGTGCTCAATTTTCTATATCTTTGAGTGCAAGCGACTTTGTACGCACTTGGTGAAGTTACTTGCTTTGGATTCTCTATTTTTATTTGAGGATATCATATACATTGGAAAAATGACATAAATAATCTTTGAACTTTCGCTCAATATGCAATGTTGCCCCTAAATTTATAATTTTCCTATGTAATTCATGAACTTTAGCTCAGTGCACAATGACATTCTTGAACTCTTAATTTGTTCAATATGTTTCATAAACTTTTTGTACATGTTCAATTTAGTCCTTGAAATATATGAAAAATGTTCAATGGAAAAATGTTTAATGTTATCTATTCATTAATTTAAAGGTTAATACAATCAAAAATCACAAACCGGTATACCTATGATATATTTATTTCAAACTAATTTCTTGACCACAAAAAACTCCAAACAAGTATATGGATAATAAATTTACCCTATGTTATTTTTAGATTTTATCGTCAAATTACTAAGTTGGATGACACGTGATGCCATATGAGTATTAGCTTAAGATTTTTTGTGATATTAACCCAATACAAGATAAACTAACATAGGCTAATTTTATCACAGATGTACTAATTTGAAATTTCGATGGTCAAAAAATTAGCTCAGGATAAATTTATTACAAGTGTACTAATTTCGTATTTTTGGTGATAAAAAACAGTTTGGGATAAATATATGACAAATGTACAAGCTGTCGCGACCTAAAAAAAATAATTAAGCTAATGGATTATTATGTCAATTAAATTAACTAACCTAATACAGACTCTCCCAAGCCCTACCAAATCGCAACTTAAATTTCACTGAAATGATTTATAAACTGGAGTCACCACTAATCATTATTGGTAAGTTGATTAGAAACCTAAGCAAAACGGCGGGAGAACCATTTTACTTCTACGAAACAGAGATTGTGAATTCGGAGACTTAATTACACTAGTTAATCAAAACTAATGCCCTTTCGGTACCAATTTCATGCAAAGGTCTTTTGATTGGTTTATGTAACTTGATTTTTTTTAAAAAAATTCACTTTTATTAAATATGATGCTAATGCAACCTAACTATATGACATATGATGTGTAATGACATAAAAGATGACGTGGTATTTATGCATGGATGTCATGTACGAATGACATGGCGAGATGACGTGGCATTTATGCATGGATGACGTGCAAGAATGACATGGCAAGATGACGTGGCAAAATGACGTGCAATTGTGTAATATGCAGTGCCAATGATACATTTTTTGGTATATTTTATGGATTTATGGATTTTTTTTAAACAAAAATTACTCTATTTTCGGCAATCAACTTTCTGGATATGGTAAAAACCAATCAATCAATCAAGATAGCAATCTGCCAACTAACATTCACAGCCAAATCGCGACCGTCATCTATTCTTTTCCAAATTTTCCCGAAAAATTTCACATCTTGAATTAAAGATTGACTTTTCGAAGATAACAAATCAGACCTAAACAGTGATAGATCAGATTAGCTATATTCGAGATTTTTTTGACAAAATTATGTTTTGATGGTTTAGATAGAAAAAAGGAGTTCTTTGAATTTTCAAAAAAATTTGCATTCACTTAAATTACGGCCATCACAGCATATACACAAAAAAAAAATCACCATAGAGAATCGTGATCAAAATTTCGGTCATCTTACTGCACATAAAAAAATTCTACCATCCTGAAAATTTGACTATCTTGAACGTCCAGCCAGCATATATATTCAATCAGCGTGCAAATTCAACCAATGTTCAAATTCATCAAATCATCTCTGTACAAGTAAATGGACATTACCTTAAATCGCAGGATGAATAAAAGAACCGGTTTGATGAGGAATCTTTGATGGACAGCGACATCGATGGCCCGACAGAAACGGGCGGCAACAGGAACACTACGGCAATGAAGAACGAGCAAGAGCGATGCCGTGCGGAAGCAAGGCAGCGTCAACGATGGCGTGGTGGTTTTCGACAGTGGAGGCAGCAGCAGTGACGGTTGCGATGTGCGACGGGATCAGCGGTGGTTCGGCGGTTAGCAGCAACGGCAACGGCGGGATGGAACAATGATCAGGATGGCGATCTTCGAGCGGTAGAGAATAGGCGACGGTGACGAGAAACGGCGGCAGTAATAGCGTTGATAGTCGAGCAACAGCAATGGCCTTCAAGTCGGTGTCACGGTGGGCGAAAAAAGGCGAGCAACCAAAAGGTGAGCAACCAAGAGGATAGTCGATCGCCGAGAGAGAAAGTGTTCAGCCCTCGAAAGAGGTATGAGAGATGGTGTGTATATTCTCTCCGAAAATTCTGTCAGGAGAAATCTGTCGTTCCCCTCCAAAATTCTGAATGTCCCCCCAAAGCCTAGGCTAATGTAAGATATATAGACAAGAAAAGGCCTTAAACCGTGGGGTTTATTTTTTACCTTCAGCTTCGAGAAATAATAGTCGTTGGATTGAAACTTCTATCCTTGGTGGGCTCGGGTGCTCAAGATTTCGGCAACAATAGAGGAGCATATGGATTGGCCGAAATTCTCCCATTTATGGGTTTGTTTGCGCGAATTCAGGGCCTAATCGGGCTTTAACTAATTAAATGGGTAATTAGTTGAAAGCCTTGCATTTAAAATACCTAAATTGGACTGAATAAAATTTGAATGACGCCCAAACCTATATAAATTCAGCCATCCCCTCTTATGGTTGAAAATTTCATATTGATATTAAATTATGCCAAATCGACTCGCCTTTAACCCTAATGCAAATGGCATGACTGACAGAAAATAAATATGTAATGCATGATAATTTATTTTTTTGCAA
Source organism: Rhodomyrtus tomentosa (assembly GCA_028455895.1). Lineage (NCBI taxonomy): Eukaryota > Viridiplantae > Streptophyta > Magnoliopsida > Myrtales > Myrtaceae > Rhodomyrtus > Rhodomyrtus tomentosa. The sequence continues at coordinate 45,249,575 of JAPCWY010000004.1, forward strand.
GAGTTATGAATAATTCTTATTTTATGTTATAAAAGAATTTCCTAAAAAATCAAAATTTAGGTGTCAACACAAGTTTATTATTATTTAAAAAATAATTTATGACAAATTTGTCACATATGTATCGATTTGAGATTTTTCATAGTTTGAACTCTTAACTCAAGTTAAACCCAATTTGTTGCTTTGGCTTCCAATTCAGTATGTTTCAATGGTGGAAAATAAAAAGATACACATAGAATATCCACATAAGATATTCAACTCAAATTAGGACATAATAGTTCTTGTCATCAATAACATGGATAAGTATTTTTCCAAAGGTTAGTACCATGAAAAACCAAAAACTGGCACATCTATGACAAATTTACTTCAAACTATTTTTTTTATCATCAAAAACTCCAAGCCGATACATTTATGATAAATTTACCTCAAATCATTTTTTGACCATCAAAAACCCTACAACTGTGATAAATTTATCCCAAAAATAATTTTTTTACCATAAAAAATCCCAAACTAATATTCATATGAAAAATTTACCTTCTATTAATTTTCATTAAATTGAGTTAATACCATTAAAAATTTCAAATTGATGCACCTGTAGCAAACATAGGATAACGTATATACTCGATAATTACCACGTGTCATCCAACTCAGCAATTTGATGGTAAAATTTAATGAAAACTAGCTGAGGTCATATTTATTACGGTTATACCAGTTTGAGGTAAATTTATCACAGGTCTATCAGTTTGAAATTTTTCATGGTAAAAAAAAAAAGTTTCGAGTAAATTTGTCACAGGTGTACCAATTTGAAATTTTTTATGGTATAACCCTTTTCCAAATTAAACAAATTAAAAGAACTATTGTATTCTGATTTGTACTGAAACTCTTTATGTCGATAATCCATGTATAACTATTTTTTTTTTGGGTCCATTCTTCAAACTTACTGAATTTGAAGCTAAATGAATAAATTTCGTTAAATTGAATTAATGACCATATAACATAGATATTCTTATTTTATTAAATAACTAGATTGAACATGTATCAAAAGTCCATATTCCACACCAAATAAATTAAAAGTTCATGGACGACATTGCACAATGAGCTAAAATTCATGAAAAGCATTGAACAAATTAAAAGTTCAGGAATAACATTGCACATTAGGCAACATTTCAGGAAGCATTTGTGTAATTATTCTATTTTATCCCCTTTAATACATCAACTTGGTATTGCCAAACCTTCAATGTAAACAACAAAAGTGAAAAATCCCGCTTATGCATACCAAATCATGAAAATAACTATTCAAAAAGTCATAAACATATTGTATGGATATCAATTCCGTTAGAGTCATTTCAAATTGACAAATTAAATCCTAAATCTTTTTATAATTTGTCAATGTAGTCATTTCGATCAATTTTAGCCCGAAATCACTAAGATAGATGTCAGGATCCTATGTAGCATCGTCGATATTGACGTGGATAATTTTTTCAATTTCTTAAAAAGAATATATTTTTTTCTTTTTTTTTTCATTCCCCCTTGCCGGCTTGCAGCCTCGGGATGGCCAGCGGAGGTTGTCGACCATAGGCGAGAGTGTCGCAGACCTTGCCTAGTGTTGGTAAGGGTTGGCCGACAACCCCACCTGGTCCAAAGTGGAAAAAAAAACTGCATAAAAAAATCTATGAAAAGGTTTTAAAAAGATTGCAAAAATTATCAATATCAGTATTGGTCGTGTCACATAAGACGACCGATGTCAACTTTAGCAATTTCTAATGAAAATTTCTTGGAAAGATTGTATTGAAAAATTGTGAAAGATTTAAAACTAAATTGAACAAATTGAAAAGGTTAGGGTTGAATTTTTTGCCTTACTATAGATCCATGGTTTTTTTTTTTGGCAATTTTACTACCGAATCATCTCCATAAATTTCTTGAGTCTCCTTCAGAGGGTGGAGAAATTAGACTGGCTTAGAGCCATCAATATGGGTCAATCACCCATTTTTTACCCGTATTTGAAATAAATGGGTTATCTATGAATGCTAGATTTGTAAAGGATTGAATGAAAATGGGTTCAAAAATATTTAAATTAAATCAGATAGGCCAAAAATAGATCACACAGTTAAACCCATTTTCGATCCATAAATATAACGTCCTTCCATGAATTGCAAATGGGCCCTAAAGGCTTTGTTATTATTACTATTATTTTTAATTTTCTATTTTTATAAGTGAGATGAAATAAATTGAAAAAAGAAATATAAAAGTCGCTGCCACTAGTCATCGGCCGCTGCCGCCACCGCCACCTCCACTCTCCGCTCTCCTGTCGCCGACACTAGCCGGAGAAAAATAAAATTAGAATAAAATAAAAAATACTTTTAAAATATTTTTTGAATAATAGATATTTTTAATAATAAAGTATTTTCTAATAGTTAATATTTTTAAAAAATTAAAAAAATTAGAAAAATCTAAAAAAATGTATGTAATTATTTTAGTAATATTATTTTCTTAGAATATTATTATAATTGGTAATATAGGTCAAAATAAATCAGATCAGGTATGTGTTAGTTGTGGGTCGGGTCGGGTCGGGTACGGTACGAGTCATTGAATATGAGTCAAAATGGGTTAGATGGAACAATATGGGTCGGACCATATTCGATCCGATCCAAACCTGATTTGATCCACCTGTTGACACCTGATTTTTTACTAGTATTTTGCAGTCTTATTTTTGAAAATTCATAAAAAAAATCCATACAAAAGTAAAAAAAAAATATCAAAATCAACTTTGGTGACCTTGGCCAAGGTCAAGGAACCATTTTTGACCAAAAAATAATTTTTTATATTTTTCACATTTTTTAGAATTTTTAGAAAATAAAAAAATACTTAAAAATTCAGGAAAAATAGCATTTGAGGTCACAAAAATATGAAAAATAGTCAATATTTTTATTTTAATTCCATTGTATTTTTGACCTCATAAAAAATCCAAATCCAAGTTCAATTTTATGTGTTCTTTTGTTACACATACGATTGAATTTGGTAAAAAAAAAAGTCAATTGAGTTTTTTAATTTGAAATTTCGGCATTTTTAGGATCTTGACATTCAATCTGATTGTCTCTCATTGCAATTTAACCACCCAATTATTTGTACAAATTGCTCAATTGTATGAATTTGGCAAAATTGCATACTTTATTGCAATTTAGTCCTTGAATTTGGGCATAATTAAAATTACTTTTAGTTCAAGGGCCACCTTTGCCAATTGAAGCCACTACCCAATGTATTTCATCATTTTGAGTCAATTGGCATTGGTGGTTTGGTCCAATTTGACCATTTGAGCCTTCAATTTCATAAATTTTCGAATTGAAATTAAGGACAAATTTGGAGTTTTTATAGAAATTGGCATGAACTTTTGGGCAAAATCACATTTTTAGACAATATTCATGTCCTAAGTTCGATTACAAGATTTAATTGCAAAAATTCCACACCAATTTGGGCTAATTTTGAAAATTTTAAGTCGAAACCGGTTCAAACCGGTCAAACCGATTCGCTACAGTATTGTCTTCTCCCCCAAGCTCTCGCGTGAATGAACAATTTCTTGGAGGATTTTGATCGCCAAATTGAAGATGAATTCGCGAACAATTAGAAGGGAAAGGGTAGGCGTTATGTTCCTCTCATCGTCCCCTGTCGATTAACACCAGCGGCACCTCTCGACGTCGTCGGAGTAGAGAGCAATTGGCCGGTTAAGCTCACGGGACCTACAAAAGTCAACGAAATCAAACTTATTTCAAATCCTTGTCAAATTCGTGCGAAATGGAGAATGTCGGAGATTCTGACGGGCATGGATGGACACCCAACGGATTCTGTCACCATCCGGTGACCAAATGGCGCATGAGAGGCACTTGTGTAGGACAAGTTGCCGTTCCCCGTTTAGCGCCAAAATTCTAAAACTGGTATATAGCTTAAACAGGCTTTCTAGAAAAGGAGGTCGGTTCATTCTGTTTGGAGAGGAAGAACAGAATAGAGAGAGAGAGAGAGAGAGAGAGAGAGAGAGAGAGAGAGAGAAATCTAGAGTGAGAGCTTGCTCTCTGGCCCCTACCATCGAGCGCTTGAGCTGGACCTGCAAGTGCTCGGTGACGACGATTCAGGTTGAATCGAGTCATCATTCCACTTCGAAAAGCTTACTCTAGCTCCATAAAGTCGATCGCACCAATTCGTGCTACCTTTCATCTCAATAAATGGTAAGTCGAACTTCAACTTCAACTTATGTTCATCAATGGCAGATCTTTGTTTCGGCTTCAATTCTTTCGATTGATGTGTGCATTTCATATCTGCTACATCACTGAACACTGATATATGCTTTAATTGCATTTAAATCGAGTTGAACAATGCTTTTGAACTGCGTCACCATGGTTAATCCTGCCGAAGCTTTCCTAGCTAAAATTAGCTTAAACTAGGTCAATCGGATCAGCAGGTAAGTGTTTTGAACTCATATAGATACGATTGTGTGAAGGAATTTATTCGATTTGCTCTCTGTTGCTCGATTGAATTCCCATGGCCGTATTCGGCGCTCTGCATGTTGTACATGACTCAATGGATGAAATGCTCTGATTCTTAGATATGTCGAACTATAGATAATCGCGAGTCGATCGGCGTTGGTCTCGTACAATTTCGTTAAAGTTTCACCGTTGGATCATCGCCGGAGATCCATAGCCATCTATTTTTGGAATCTCTCACGAGATTACTCTCAAAGAGAGGCAGCTGTCGACACCTGATTTTTGACTAGTATTTTTCAGTCTAATTTTTAAAAATTCATAAAAAAATCCATAAAAAGTAAAAAAAAAATAGAAAATCAACTTTGGTGGCCTTGGCCAAGCTAAAGGAACCATTTTCACCAAAAAATAATTTTCCATATTTTTGACATTTTTTAGTATTTTTAGAAAATACTTAAAAATTCATGCAAAATAGTATTTGAGATCACAAAAATATAGAGAAAATAGTCAATATTTTTATTTTAATTTCCTTGTATTTTTGACCTCATAAAAAGTCTAAATCCAAGTTCAATTTTATGTGTTCCTTTGTTACATGTATGATTGAATTTTGTAAAAAAAAAAATATCAATTGAGTCTTTTAATTTGCAATTTCGGCATTTTTAGGATCTTGACATTCAATTTGATTGTCTCTCATTAAAATTTAGCCCAATTATTTATACAAATTGCTCAATTGCATGAATTGAGCAAAATTGCATACTTTATTATAATTTAGTCCTTGAATTTGGGCATAATTGAAATTACTTTCAATTCAAGGGCTACCTTTGCCAATTGAAGCCATTACCTAATGTATTTCATTATTCTGAGTCAATTGACATCAGTGGTTTGGTCCAATTTAACCGTTTGAGCCTTCAATTTCGCAAATTTATGAATTGAAATTAAGAACAAATTTGGAATTTTTATAGAAATTGACATGAACTTTTAGGCAAAATCATATTTTTAGACAATATTCATGTCCTAAGTTCGATTCTAAGATTTAATTGTAAAAATTTCCCATCAATTTGGGTTAATTTTAAAAATTTCAAGTCGAAATCGGTTCAGACCGGTCAGACTGCCCGGTCAGATCGGTCAAACCGGTCTGCAATAATATCGTCTTCTCCCCCAAGCTCTCGCATGAATGAACAGTTTCTGGGCGGATTTTGATTGCCAAATTGAAGATCAATTCGCAAACAATTGGAATGGAAAGGGTAGGCGTTCTATTCCTCTCATCGTCCCCTGTCAATTAACGCCAGCGACACCACTCGACATCGTTGGAGTAGAGAGCAATTGGCCGGTCAAGCTCGCGGGACCTGCAAAAGTCAACGAAATCAAACTCAGCTCAAATCCTTACCAAATTCGTGCGAAATGGAGAATGCCGAAGATCCTGACGGGCATGGACGAACACCCAATGGATTCCGTCACCGTCCGATGACCAAATGGCGCATGAGAGGCACGTGAGTGGGACAAGTTATCATTCCCCGTTCGGCGCCAAAATTCTAAAACTGGTATATAGCCTAAACAGGCTTTCTAGAAGAGGAAGTCAATTCATTTTGTTTGGAGAGGAAGAACAGAATAGAGAGAGAGAGAGAGAGAAATCTAGAGTGAGAGCTCGCTTTCTGGCCCTACCATCGAGAGCTTGAGTTCGACCTGCAAGTGCTTGGTGACGACGATTCAGGTTGAATCGAGTCTCCATTCTGCTTCGAAAAGCTTCCTCTAGTTCTACCGAATCGATCGCACCAACCCGCGCTGCCTTTCATCTCGAGAAACAGTAAGTCGAACTTCAACTTCAACTTCTGTTCATTAATGGCGGATCTTCGTTTTGGCTTCAATTCTTTCAATTGATGTGTGCATTTCGTATATGCTACATCACTGAACAATGATCCATGCTTTGATTGCATTTAAATCGAGTTGAACCTTGCTTTTGAACCACGTTACCATGGCCAATCCTGCTGAAGCTTCCCTAGCTAAAGCTAGCCTAAACCAGGTCAATCGGACCGGCAAGTAAGTGTTTTGAACTCATATAATTACGATTGTGTGAAGGAATTGGTTCGATTTGCTCTATGTTGCTCGATTGAATTCCCACGGCCGTACTCGGTGCTCTGCATGTTGTACGTGACTTAGTGGATGAAATGCTCTTATTCTTATATATGTCGAACTAGAGATTATCGCGGGTCGATCGACGCTGGTCTCGTGCAATTTCATCAAGGTTTCACCGTTGGATCGTCGCCGGAGATCCATAGCTGTCCATTTAGTCACAGTCCCGAGGTTGAAGACGAAGCTGTCGTGCCTGATCAAAGAGTCGGCGGTCTTTGGTGGCAGAGCGTGATTGGTCCACGTGGAAGTCGAGTCAGCTCGACCGTTAATCTATTTAGGTTGAGTTAGTTTAGGAATATCCAAAAATAGTTTTATAATCAGAAAGTCAAAATAAATTGAAACGGTGTCGTTTGGATAAGTGAGTAGGCGACGTCGTTTAGGTTAGTAGGGATGAACGGTTTGAATTGAACCTTAACTTTTAATCGTAGCCGTAGGTTTAAGTTATCAGATCTAACGGCTAAGGAGTAGTTGGATTCTGATTTGAGCCGTAGATTTCAATCTACCAATCCTAAGGCCGAGGAACAGTCTCGTGGTTCAACAGGAACCGTCGGATTAAAACCAAAAAATAAAAAAAATGAGAAACGATGTTGTTTCGGTGTGTAGGCCGCGCGGGTCCGGGTCTGGGCTGAGTATCCGATCTGAGTGGGTCAGGTCGACCCGGTTTAAATTATTTTTTTAATAATAAAGTCAGAAATGATTTTTAAATAATAAAAAAATCAAAAAAATCCTAGAAATTTTTAAAAAATGTTAAAAAATCCTAGAAAAACAAAAAAAAAATATAGAAAAATTGTGAAAAATTCCTAGACATCCCAGAAATTCCCAAAAATCGAGGAATGATCACAGACAACTGGTCAATCCTATTTTTGAAATTTCTTATCTGTTCATCTGAAAATTAACCATATTACCCTTTAGGGGTAAATCGCCTCGCTTTGTAAGCGATATGGGTCGATAATGCCAAGATAAGAATTAGGATCGGTTAAGTAACCAATTCTTGTGCTTGGGATTTTGAATCTCGTCCCTTTTTTCTAAAATACGACTATACCCTTCTAAGGGTAAATCATCTTTTTTATTCCAATCGACTCGTGAAAATTGCTCAAAATCAGGATTTGGGTCAAGAGATTGATCAATCCTTCTGTTTGGGATTTTCACTTCTCATTACTTTTTCAAATGACAATTTTACCCCTTATATGGTAAATCACTTCTAAAATTTCAGAAAAATTCAGAAAATTCTCGAAAAATAGAAAATGAATTGGTTTAGTGACCAATCCTATTTCCACCATCTTTTGACTCCATATTTCTTTTGTAATGATAAATTTTCCATTCTTGGGTAAATTATCCCAAAATTCTTCAAAATTGCGATTTTGCCCCTCAGGGGCAAATCATGTCAAAAATATTCATGAGCCTTGATTGACATTTCTCTAGGCTAATAGAGTCCTATTAGGGATTCAACGTTACTTTCATATGATTTATCTGCACGTATTAGATCCTTGATTTACGCATTCATTTCATTGATTGTGAGTGTTAGGGCAGTCACTCCTATCTGCATGAACTCCTAGTCTTAGTGTTCGCACCTATCTCATTTGCATGAAATCTTAGGGTTAGATAAATCATTCGACTTAGGTACCGAAAGGGCGTCAACTCTGATAGTTGGCGTAACAAAGTCCTTAATCTCATTTCTCTGGTTTTCACAGAATTGAATAGAATGCTCCCAACTATTCGATAGGATTTCCAATCGTACCCTCCATAGAACGATTGGTGGCGACTCCTTGGCATGCACATGTGTCATATGTCACCAAACCACATCGAAGTTCGGCCACGTATACCGCCGTCGCAACTTGGGTTAACAGGCCTTAGGAGAGGCCCGCGTCCGACCAGAGTGGATGCTCCATTAGCCCGCCTCAAATGAGCGGGTCGAGACAGACTGGCGACTCCACTGGAGACTTATTCAAATCCAAAATCTCTGGTTAGGAATTTTAGAAGATTTGAACCTATTAAAAGGTTGATTGGTTTATTTAACCCTATTTTCTGCAGATGCTCTCGAAGGTGAGGTACATACCCTAACCAATGTGTTAAATATTTTTGCAGATTGGAGAAATAAGAGGTGGATCGTTTGTTGACATCTTTCCTGCAGGTTGGAGTTGGAAATGTATGTTTATTTTATGCATATATTAAAGTGATGTTTAATACAAACTGCAGTGCATATATTGGGTAACGGGCCTTGGAAGAAGCCCGTGTCCCACCAGAGTGGACGGCTCATTAGCCCGCCTCGAAAGAGTGGGCCGTGACACCACCCATTTGATTGGCCGCGTGAAAATGAGGCCGGCATTGGAGGATAATTCCAACCATGTCTATCTAACATATTCAAACACGAAGGACATCGCCCTGTCAAGGCTGGCGTCGCTGAACAACTTCCAGCCTGATTCTCAACGTCCAACCAACGAGCACATCATTTGACTGATAAAAAAGACGAGGAACACAGCCGTTGAGCGATTTATCTTCAGCACAAGTTGTCAAAAAATAAACAGAGTAATTACAGAAGTAGCAAACCGAGCAGTAAAGTATCCGACACAACTTCACGTAGGCCGGACACTGAGGTCCCTGACATCTAAGAACAACAAATCTGGCGATAGATCCGATCATATATTCATATTGATGCCTCACAGATGCTCTCTCAGCTCATCTCTTGCTCGATGACTTGGTATAAATTGAGTTGGCGGGAGAGATTTCAGCCATTCCCAAAAATGGCAAACCTTCAACCTGGAAGATTATTAGCACTTGCCTTGACCGCATTGCTTTCTGCTTCTGATGTTGCATCCAACCATCGCATCTCCTCAAGTGAGCAACTCGAAGCAAATGGGAAAGACGCCGGGGATGATCGAGCGACTAGTGCAAGGAGAAAAGGTGAAAGATGTCATGCTTCATGCGTGGACGTCTTATGAGAAGCATGCCTGGGGATTCGATCAGCTTCAGGTTTGGTGGATGAGGATCATGTCTTCTTAAGGCTGTTTATCTCTGGCTTAACATAAACATTGGCCTCAAAGATTAGTGTTTGTCATCATGTGTCGTTGCGATAACATCCACAGACGAAGAACGGGGTCGACACCTTTGGCGGACTGGGAGTCACCATAGTGGATTCTCTCGACACATTGTTCATCATGGGACTTGATGAGCAGTTCAAGAGAGCCAGAGAGTAAGAATCGTCCTTCTCTTTCCCTAACCTTCAAAAAATAGAATGGTTCGAAATTTTTAAGAATTTAGGAAGCATACATCTCTGCATGCAAAATGTTTGTATTGACGTGACAGCAACAGAGAATTGTATAGACAAATTCAAATGTAATACAGCCAGTATGTGGCATTGGTGTCTTTTTAAAGTTCGTTCAACTTGACTTGGAAATTCTTTGAAGTGTAATTGTTTGATCTGTCACTTTTCATTGATTTGTACAAAACAAACTGAGATCCCTACAACAACGACAGCAAGAAGATAAGCCTTATTTTAACTAAGGGGGCAAATGCTGCTGAGAGATCACTTAAAATAAATGTTCCTAGAACTGCAGAAAGTATTAGAGAAGAGAGCAGAAAATGGAGAAGATGCATTGTTTTCCACTCCATGAGATGCTCTTATCTTTTGATTTTGCATTCATCTGGCATTCCTAGTCGTTAACGAAACTTGGCGGAGTATGTTGCAGTTGGGTTGCAACCTCCTTGAACTTCAACAAGAATTATGATGCCAGCGTCTTTGAGACAACCATAAGGTAGATAAGAAGTCCTCTCTCTCTCTCTTTCTCTCTCTCTCTTTGCGCACATTCATCATTGGAATTCAAGAGGAGAACCCTAGCCCTCACTTGACATCAATAGCGTGCCTTCATTTGTTGTTGATACAGGATGGTAGGTGGACTTGTGAGTGCACATGATCTTTCTGGGGACAAAGTTTTCCTGGAGAAAGCTACAGATATAGCAGATAGGTTGTTGCCTGCCTGGAATACCCCTTCCGGAATCAATTATAATATCGTCAACTTGGCTACTGGACATGCTCAAAATTATGCTTCGGCCAATGTAATTTCCCAAACTTTCATTTGCTTCTCCTGAATTATGCTTTACTCTCTCTCTCTCTCTCTCTCTCTCTCTCTCTCTGATCCAAGAGAATGCCAATTATATCATTATCGCGAACTTTCTCTGCTGTATGATCTGAAAGGTTAATGGCTACGAGTTCTGAGTTCCTGATATGGAGTGGGGAAGGAATTGCAAATCTGGAAGATGATTAAGCCATGAGACTGATTGAACGAGAAGCAGGATGCATATTATGACTTGATTATCCCTCCCATGATGTCGATACCAAAGGACTAAGGTTTCATGTGAATTCATTCGCATGTCCCAGACCCACCTCACTCTGATAAAATAAGTCTTAGAAAACTGATTCTATGTGTATCGCTGGCTCATCAAGCGCCTAGATGCAAGGTCTTTATGTGTTCATTCACCATTTGCTTCAAGTTTGAAATACCATTAATCATGCGATGTGACAAATAGTATGAATAGTGTACTTCACAAACTGAGTGCTTAAAGAGACAATATTTTAACCCAAGTAGGACATCTGCCTATGCCAGCCATATTTATTTTTTGCTATGTGTCTGTTGCATAAACCATCACTTTTGTGGTCTTATAAAAGGCAATGACATGATTTAGTCTTTGCATCTCTAGGGAAACAGTATATTGGCTGAAGTGGGGACAAATCAGCTAGAGTTTATTGCTCTATCTCAAAGGACAAATCAACCCAAGTACCAAGAGAAGGTTTTAGTTCTATCAACCTTGTGTCATTTGAAATTTCAATCAGCAGTCAGCTTATAGCCACCCTGAGTGCACTTTATTCTCGTCTAGATATGGTGGCATCAAAAAGACGGGCCAACCCCCTGAACTATCTCGGATATTGTAACATATGATGGGGGTACACTCTTTTCGCGATTGTTTAGGCGTTTCTCATCCATTTTCCAGGTGGAGAAGGTCATTGAAGTACTTCATAAAAACTTTCCTGCTGATGGCTTGGTTCCCATGTACATTAATCCTCAGACTGGGAAGCCGTATCCATCGTTGATCACATTTGGTGCCCAGGGCAACAGGTATTAGACAGGCTTTGTGAGCTTTTAATATTTATTAGAACGGAAGATACCAGCAGTCTATTAGTTGCAAATTATATATTAATTTCAATGACTTGCAGAGGCAGAAAATTCAAATTGAATGAGCAAGACTGCTGCTTCATAATCATTGTGCATTAAATCAACCAGTGGACATTAATGACAGACTGAATTATTGAATATGTAATAAGTTGCTACAAATTCGCATTGCATCAAATTATATTTTAATTTGTATGGACTGGATGTTCATGCAATGCATGTCCGAGATACTTTCTGTGAAATGTTGTGTCAGAACAGATCATATACCTTGTAAAAGCTCAACTCATGGTATGCTCGTGGATTCACCATGTACCATGAGTTGAAGAGCATCATTACTTAGAAAGGTGATCTCTCCAACAAATAAGTATTAGGAAAATCATTTTCATCGCTCGTTTGGAAGGATTTAATACTTCTCTTGTGTTGGAAATGCTGTCCTCGTAGTCACTTTCATAGTAGCTGCCAATTGGCTTACATAGTATCCTCAGAAGTTGAAGCCTAGGGCCGCCTATTATTTGTCCTTTCATTTGGATGAATATTCTTCAGTTATATCTCTGCTCAAACACATTTTACTGTGTGCTTTGCAGTTTCTACGAGTATCTACTCAAGGTTTGGATACAGGGGAATAAAACTCAAGCTGTTAACTTCTACAGGTAGTTAAATACACAGAGATTGCAGTAGAATATGAGTGAAAGATCAGCCACATGCAATACCATAAGATTAAACTCCACACCTCCTCTAATTTCTCACATTTGCATGAACTTCTTAAAGTGTCATACACTATCAATGATGAAGTTCTTATTCTCATCATTGGTCAGGCTATTTATCGCCTATGTTTATAAGACAGTATTCGTGCAACACCGATTTCTTGTAATAAACACGCAGGATGAAAGATCACATGGCTGCACAATCGCATTGTCATATGTAAGGAGATTAATTAAGGAAAAAATTTCTCTTTCTATAAATTTGTTAGAGTCTGAAATATGGATGGACATACCTTAAAACTGTAAAGTGCTGCCACAACCACACACACAAATGATGAGTGGTTTCGGTTTTTGGGAAATTTTCTCAACTATTCCCTTTTTAACAATTTTGGGACAGGGAGATGTGGGAGACTTCAATGGGTGGCTTGCAAAGCTTGGTCCGGAAATCGACCCCTTCTTCTTATGCATACATATGTGAGAAGAACGGAAATGCGCTGGTCGATCAGGTCGGTCAAGCCAGTCACCTGAGCTTTCTCTTGTATTATGTGCCTTGCATGCTAATTGATTGATATCTTATGACTTCAGATGAACGAGTTGGCTTGCTTTGCTTCCGGAATGTTGGCTCTAGGATCTTCTGGCTTTGACCCTAAAAATGCTAAAACTATTCTTTCGCTTGCGGAAGAGGTAGTTGTCTATGTCTGTCACTCGCAGAAACTATAACCGTCTGAGAGAGGTACTGAAAGTTTTCTAGTGACACCTTAAATCCAGGCTGTCTTTAGATCTACTACAATTGTCCTAGTGATTCCTCCTATTCCACATCAAAATCTTTATTTTGGAAGTGTGAAATATGCATGAGCTCCAGGCTGCCATGGTAATAATTTCCGGTGTCTCAATTTACTGCTCAATTTGAAAAGCTTAATTGAGTGTCATTCGTTGTGGATCCATTTTGCGAGAAATGGGATTCCAGTGTGACCATAAGGGAAACTGCAGCAAAGGATCGTGGATATTCCTAAATTCCACTTCCTGTATGCTGTATGATTTTGGGGGTGGATTCTGGACGCTTTGCTTTTCGACTAGGGCTGCTAATTGTCTGAACTTCTGATATCGCAAGGGTAGCCGAAGAATGAGCCTAGCAGAAATCAACTGATTAAAAGCGTGCACATTATGCGAGCATTTTCTTTGGCCGTACTGACTTTCCTAGCCGTACCTGGGATTATGCACCGTTTTTTATACCACCAATACCTTGTGGACAGTCATTTTTCTATTCGGCAACAACTTGGGGTAGATTAGCAGATTCATGATGGTGCTCAAGATTTGAGCTTTTGCCCACGATGGACTGCAGATTGGGAAGACATACTACAATTTCTATCGGATAACACGTACAAAAATTAGCAGGAGAGGACTACGTTTTTTACCCCTGGAAAGGTACGTTAGCTTTGATCCACCGTATTTATGACGTTCTTATGTCTTGGATGATTCGTCTGAAGAGAATGAAATGCCACTAGGACAAGAGTGTTGATAGTCCGCATAACCTCACGAGGCCTAAAACCGTCGAGTCGCTCTTTTACCCTATGGCGTTTCACCGGGAACAAGATGTATCGAGAATGGGGCTGGGAAATTTTCCAAGCATTTGAGAAGAACAGTCGCTTAGATAGGGGTTATATCGGGCTGACAGACGTAAGTATATTGTGAAACTGGAAGTATCCTATGCATTTCACTAGTGAATATGCATGTTAAAAAAGGAAGTTCTTCACATTGTGTGCGAATCCAAAACATGAGGAATCAGATGAAATTGAGACTTTTTATCCTTTTTCTGTGTTAATTTACTCAGGTGAATACCGGTGCTAAGGACAACTCGATGCAAAGCTTCTTCCTTGCAGAGACCCTAAAGTATTTGTATCTCCTGTTTTCGCCTCCATCGGTGATCCCTCTCGATGAATGGGTGTTCAACACAGAAGCCCATCCTCTGAAGATCGTTCCCCGGATAAACAGTAGAAGCAAAAGTGAACATGTGTTGCCCGCAAGGCTTGGTGGAATGATGTAGGAAGTAATAACTTGAAAATACAATTCCAAAGAATACTCGAATTTGATTGAATGATAATGTCGATAACAAATGTGAGCGTCCTATATATATATATATATATATATACACGGCATCAGAATAACTAAAGATAACATAATTTAAATCATATCTAACTTATCCTAATGGAATTCAGATCAAATATTACAGATAATCGAAATATTTAAAATTTTCTAAATTAGAAAACAACCTGAAAAGTGATTTAAACAATTCTGGAATGCCAAAATCCATCATATCTCACAGCAAAATTGGGAATTTGAATCAGACGGCCGTTTCGCTTCAACCAACCAGTTTTGAGCGCGATCCGAAATCGTTTGACCCAAAATTCGAAATTACAGACTAAATCGTGCCAGCTTTTGACGATATGAAATTACAGACTAAATCGTGTTAGCTTTTGACGATCCAATTTGACGAGATAATCACATGTCAATTGTTATATATCATGAAAGAAAAGAAGGCAAACCAGGATCCAATTTGACGAGATAATCACATGTCAATTGTTATATATCATGAAAGAAAAGAAGGCAGACCAGGACGTAACTCTTCGACCGAAGTGTTGGTTGCCCAACCCACACCATGTACCCCTTTTTTGTTTGTCTTCGGGCCTCAAGAAACGCATCGGAGTGTGCAGGTGCAGGTGGCCATCGTCATGTAATCAAAAAGTGAGAGAGCGGCTGTGCGGCGTGCCTGTGGTCTCTCCACCATCAATGAAATAGTAATAGACATTTTCTAGTTATGCCATTGCGGTAAAATATATTCTTTTCCAAGGGAGAGCTATAGAACAATGGTAGATAAATGGATTTCTTTGGAACATTATCTGTGGATATTCTTTTTCCAGAAAAAGATCTGCGACGATCAAACTCGCAAATTATTCAAAATATCTAGTGATTGTGCCATTATCACTTCTTAACAAGGCGTGGCCCATCGTTTTCACTTTTCTGGGTTTATAGAGCTTGGCCCATTGAAGCTATGTTCTCTCTAGCTGACATCAAACGGTCCCGCTTCGCAACATCAATGAATCTAAACAGCAAATCCAGAATAAATCACCAAACAAGGTCTTCAACTTCACGAACATAACACCTATAAATCTAATCACTGAGTGATGCTGTTTGTATGAAGACAAAAGGAATAGGGAAATGATTCCGAACTGTCAGAGACGGCACAATCTCAACCGTAGATCTACAAACGATTACCGCGTGTTTTGCATAAAACACTCATTAATTGAGAGATCATGCGATCAGAAATAACTTACACTGCTATCAGACTGTTAGGTTAGCGGCTTCCAACGATATAAGAGGATGATTAGAAATAAAGAAAGAAAGGATAACTACAAAGCTTCGACAACACTTGAAAGACACTTCTGCCGTGATCCTCGGCAACTTAGCATAAACAATTGCGTAGCACAATGGCGCTAATTAGGCTAAATTATAACATAATCATATTTCTTATTATCTATCTGGCTATCCCCTAAAGAAAATATTTATCAGAAAGAAGACAAAGGTATCAGGCGATCTTCTCTTTTTAGCGCGTTGTTGCAACGATCTCTTAATAGATATGTGATAATACCACAATGATGTGGGGGGGGGGGGGTTAGAATCATTTGGGAAGGACTGGTGATAATATAGCAATAATGTCAGCTGGACGATAGTACTAACGAGCAAGAACCAAAAAATTTATGGATGAAAGTTAATTCCTCCATCACACCCAACAGTGGTGGTAGTACAGTCCAAAGGCGAGCGAAAGGCACAGAAACAGAAAAATAGGAGCGGGTGGAGAGAGAAGGACACAAGCACAAGCAAAGAGACATTCCTTCAACGCTTCCAAAAAAGGATAAACAAAAGCTAAATGCAGAGTATGCCCACCCACCACCTCAGGTGCAATGATGACAGTAAAGAGTGGGAAGTGATGGCCCTCTTAAAAAAGCTTATAATAATGGGGTCTGATAAACCCACCAAAAAGAAAAAAAAAGACGACAAAAAGAAGAAAAAAAAGAAAAGTGGCATTCACATTCACAATCACAATCACAATCACCACATGAGTTATTCAATCCCCATGCAAAATTTTTTGAATATTCCATAGGGGTTTATGAATAAAAACATTGCACAGACAGTAGACACAGACTTACATACTGTTTGAATATGCTCAGCCCTGAGAAATTTTTAAAGGTGAGGAAAGGTTAAAAAGCGTGAAAATAGAATCTAGTACTATCTCTTGAGAGAAGCGATCTATGGATTTTGCACTGGCAAAAGAGAATCCATGTCATGGGGCTGCTTTGCTTAAAAAGAAGAGCCTCTGCATACCCTTTGGGAGAGAAAGAGAGAGAAGATGGTTGTGTTGTGTTTTGTGTGTCAGCTTGGGAGAGCATGCGCTCTTCGAACTTCAAAGGGACTTGGTTCAGAATTACGGAATTCCAGAGCCTTATGGCTTCTTTCCCTTTTGGCCTTTTTATCACATTCTCTTCTCATATTTATATGTACAGTTAAAATGCGCCTTCATACTTCACAGTTAATTTGTGCGACGTTCTACTTTAGATTACATTCAGGTATAGTTTGAAGTTTGAGAGTTTTGCTTTTGTTCTTAGGTGAATGTTTTCACATCTCTTGTATATTGGTCCATATAGACAGACAGACACAACATCAAGTTGAAGCTTTTGTTTCTGAAGTTTGACATGTCCCAAATTTACATGCTATTATAGCAACTAGGTCATTTCATCACATTATTTGCAAGTTCTCGTTTCATTGTCGTTCCTCAATTCGGCTTATGATGTATTTATTCTACACGACAAATAATCATTCAAGAACTCAGATCTCACATGGCTTCAAAATGGTGGATACCAATGATAAATTATATATGAATCTAATCTCCCAACCATTAATTGGTCATGAAGCTATCTAGCGGACAGAGCCATGACTTGGGCACTTCAGGTAGAGGCTAAACTTTGATTTGTGTATGGGACAAATTCCCTTGCCAAAAAACGAGGATGCACGGGCAAACAATTCGGAGTTCACTTAAGGAAAAATTCAATGAAGCAAGGTTTGGACGCAACAAGAAGGGTAAGTATCATCTCCTCGAGAAGTCAATATCGATCCATGGCAAATGCATGTTGTGAAGTCCAGTGGCTAACTTATTTATTCAAGCCAAATCAAGCCGGAATGCATTAAACTTCAACTCGATCAAACTGTAAATACCTGTTTCCTCAATCGAAAACAGAGAGGAAAAAAAATGGGAAGATCAAACGCATATACTAGCATCATTCTAGACGAGCTAGCTTGTAGCTAGATTTTTGTCTAGAATAATTTGTCTAGATGGGTGCGATGTGGGCACTAACGCTCAAATCAATGAACAATATTCCCTTTTCCTGCAAATGGGATCCTCATCGATCTTAAAGTGCAATGTTGTTGCGACAGAGAGAATTAACATAATCCTCCCATCGAAAGTATGAAGATGGTGGATACGGAAAAAGCTTTTCTTGATGCGATCATCAGTGGAAAAGATTAAAAATAATAGAAATGTACATCCTTTTTTTTAATAATAAAAAAAGTAATTGTTTTTTTGGGAATGTGAAGATCTCTGGATGGATGGTGTAAAAGGGAGAGGACACCTTTTTGACTGTAATAGTGGTGTGGACACTTTCACTTTTTTCGCTCATAATGTAATGCCAATATTGCATGCAGAGAAGGATTTGGGGGTGGAGATACCTTTTCAGGGCTTATTTAGCGGAGGGGGGAGACGGACAATTTTTGTGGATTAATGTGTTTTCTTTGTTGAAATCGGCTCTACTTTGTAGAGTCAATCTTTCGTTTGTGCTTAACTGCAAAGAGCATTTTCAATATAGCCATTTCTTGCATATTTATCTTAGACACGGGTAAGTATAATTGTCGCAAACTAATACTACATCTATATATTATGTCTATGTTTAGAAGTCACATGTTCTGATCTCTTGTTTGGACAAAACGAAAAAAGTTATCGAAAAACTGGTATATGTCTTTATTCAATAACATTTCGAAAAATGTATCGCGAAAGAGCCCATAAATTGGGCAATCAAATCGAATGCTTATACGAGCTCCGATGTTCATTCATCTAACCATCGACCGAGGCAGATTTTGCACCATTTTTTTATTTTATTAGTGGCATCTGCTACAGCAATAATCATTTATGCCACAAGTATAAGGTTTTTTTTTTAATTTTCAAATGCACGAATAATCTATAACACATTTATTCTTCAACGATTTGTTCTTTTCAATTCATGTATTAGGTGTGAAAAGAGTTTCATGTTAGTATACATACTATCTTTGTCAGAGATTTGATATCTCACAGTATATTTTGAATGTATATATGTGTGTGTGTGTGTATGGTCTTCATAGAGCTGCGGTCTGTCATGTCCTAACGATCATATTGACATTGCATTAGGTTTTGTCGCCACAATTTTCAAAGGGATACTCGAGTTTTGGTTTCACGACACCTTTGTTGTATTACTTTTGGGATTGTACCAGCTCGTGAAGGGAGTTGCGACTCAGCGTCGGGAAAATGACTTCAATTTTTTTTTCTTGGAACTTAACCAATAAATCACACTTCATCTTATGCTAGGATTAGGGAGGTGATATTTTTTCCGTACTAATGAACTTCTAAAAAAAGTCATTAAATCTTAAAAAAAATTGTTGGTGAAAAAACATCGATCATCTGCTTACCAATACTTTTCTTCTTGTAGTAATCTTCAAGTTACAAACTTTTCTTATATTTGATTGACTTTTATTTGACTTTTTTTGTTGCACCTTATATTTATCAAGTCGTATATGGATTTTCTAATATTAATTTGAATACCTTATCAGGTTTTCTCTGATTAAATTGACAACTATTTTTGGATTGCCAGTTGAAATTGGAGTTATTTAAAATTATTCATCTCGTTTTTTTAATTCATAATTTTTTTTTAGTGTTTACCAAGTTTTATGCTTTTCTTTCTTACAAAAAAAAAATGCTTTAAAAATTTACCAACTCTAATCTGAATTCACCAATCTTTATTGATGCAACTTACTATTTTTCTTTCATTAGACTACTTAATAGTTTGATTTACCAACTCTCATTTGAGCTGATTACGTTGTACTTAAATTTTTAAAAAGAATTACCAACTTTTTTTTATTGAGTTACTAACTTTATTTACCCTAACTAAACTATGATATTTACCGACTCTTTTGTATAGAAATTATTAATCCTAATTAGAGTGATCACCAACTTTTATCTTATCAATTTATACACAAGTTTTGTATTACCAATTATTATTCAAGTAGTAACCGGTATTTATTTGGTATATCTTTTAAATTAGCAACTTCTCTTATCACTTACAAAAAGATTTTTCTTCTTGTTTATCTACTTCTATTCACCTTTCTTTCGAGCACGTTATATTTACTAACAATCTTATAAATTAACAAACTCTATTCGTGTGACTCATTAACTTTTCTCTAATAAAGTTACTGACTAGCTTTGAGTTACCAACTCTCATATGAATTGCTTACCATGCTTATTCAATTTTTCAATTTATTAACTTTCATATTGTCCGATAAACTATATTTGCTTTGTAACAAACTTTTTTCCTTCACCAGTTTTTTTTTCAAGTTACCAACTTCATTTAGAGTGATTACCAATTATTGTTTGGTTAAATTGCTAATTAATTGTCGTTACCAACTCTTATTTGAGTTAGTTACCTAAATTTTTATAGCTTCTTTTAAATTACCAACTTCCCTTATCTTTGAAAAAAAAAATAGACTTGTCTTATTTTGACCACTTTTATTTACCTTTACTACCAACGCCTTAAATGTATTTATTACTATGTATTTACCTTATTTGGAATAACTTCCCAACTTTTTTCGGATTAAGTGACCCAATGAAAACTTGAAAAATTAAAAAGACAAACAAGCATTGATAACTAACTCAGAGGAGAGTAGGTAGACAATTAGTTGAGAAATTAATTGGAGAAAAGTTAATGAGTCACTCAAATTGAAGTTAGTAACTTTTTATAAGAACTAAGAAATTTGAAGCGCAATTAGGCATAAATGAAAGATGACGAAAGATTAGAAAAGTTGACAATTGAAAACTTTAAGTTGAATTATATTTTGTAATTAGCTGTTAGCATGATTGGAGAAAAGTTGGCAAATCATTCTAATTAAGATTGATAATTTTCAAAAATAGTGAAGACATTGAACAAATTGTAGATGATAAAAGAAATTGGTAAATTGAAAAAGTAAATAAATAAACTTTGGTAAATAACTTAAATGAGAGTCAGTAACTCAATAATAAATGAAAATTCAATGGAAGAAAATTTGGTGATGAGTCCCGCTAATTCAAGTCGTTATCGCTAATTCTAGGGATCGCTAACCAAGGCAAATAAAAGTCGACAGCATAATATAAAAGTAGTAGATTCAAAAAGGAAAAAATCAAACGCCCCTAATATAAAAGGACGTAGATCAAAACTCAACTCCATTGCAACAGCAAAATCATCCTTAATTTTTTTGGCCACAAGTAGCACGAACCCATGAACTGTACATGGGTCCTGCAAACAAGTGGAGTCATCTCAGCCGTCGCAAAGACAGCACGAAATTGCACGGGAAAAAGGATTCAGAGACTGTTGGCACAAAAACAATGCGAACGACCTTTACAGTTTTCAATAATGGAGGGCACGTCAATCTTCGCCGATCAGAAACACCGGCAAGCCAAGCTGCTGTTTACGGTGCAGTCTCTGTATAGGGCTGCATGCATTTTTTTTCCTTTCAAATCTGCTGTTAAATGCTACGACCATGTACCTACGCCATAATTATCTGTGTGCGTGACAAGTCTATTCCAACTCCAGCACCATCTTGCTCCAGCATTTTCGAACTGTCTATTTTACCTCCGGCACTCCTTCAGTCGTTTCCCAGAGAGAGAGAGAGAGAGATTGTAATATTCTCTGTTCTTTTCCTATGCATTCTTTTTGGTGGGGTTGATGGTTACTGTTGATAGAATGTGTGGCCATTTTGTCGTCTCCCAGTAGTAGCTAGATTTTTCATTTGTTTTTTTCTCCGGATTATTTGAAATTTTAAATGGTGTGTAGGGTACGTACCCTACCAAAGTCACAGCGAGCAAACCCTAGCTAGGGTGGAGAAATAAGAATAAGAATAGAAAAAGCAGTATCGACCCACCTTCATTCACTGCAATATCTGGAGTTTGTAAGGTGACAAGCCTTTGTCCAATGTCCATCAATTATCAGTCCAGTGTTAAGCTTTTGTCCATCAATTATTCACTGCGTCATCTGGACATATTCACGACATGTACTCGGTCAACATAACCAAATAGATAAATAAATACAAGAGGACCAGAATGAATCCAAGCAATTAAAATTTTATACATTTGATACCGAGGCATGACGGAATGCAGCACACCCAAGTCCAAGAATTTGAAGTTAGCTTGGGTCTGCCCTTGATTACAGGAGTCCTAGCTGTCCTATCAACATTCATGTTCTTCAAGCTCGTCATTTGCGTGAAACTAGCTTAGAGGCCTCCAAAATTACGAGCTAAGCTTAACAAAAACCAAGCAGGAAATATCATACTAAATGAATAGACAAGATAACCGATCAAGAAGCATATCCTATGCGCAACGGTTCCAAAAGTTCTAGAACCTAAGTGCCACTACCAGTCGTTTCTTCTTCTTTTTATATTTGTTTGACATAAACCTAAATGTTCTGCAAAAAATGATCGAAACCGCCTTGGAACATATGCTAATTTAAAGAAAAACCGATTAACTGTCCTAGACTACTGGTGTCGTAGTTAAACCTACGACCACTTTCAATTGAGGATACCTTTTTGTTAACACTGCAATGCTATACTGCTTTAGGGATGGTTTTCCCTGTCTTTTGTCTGACAATATGACCGATTCCGTAACGGCTATTTTCAAGGTATAAATCTCCGGGCCTTGACGAAAAAACTGATACCTGTATGCCGCGATTAATTACTTTATGCATCAACTCAAAATCATCATATGTGAATCACATATTCATGTAGTAAAAAAATTGACGCATCTTATTTCGAATTCGTCATTCTTGATGCGGACTTACGACGATTCGATACTCAATAGATTCTTCTCTATGAACTCCCTTTATCATTGGCTTCAATGAGATAGTCTCCCGTATAACTTCTGACGACATTTTATGTGAGGTTATGTGTACCTTAGGGTTTGGAAGAATGACTTAAGCTATATTTATAGAGATTAAAACATATCCCTTCATTATTCGGCCCACACTATCCAACTCTATATTAAACTAAATAGGAAATCGTATATGTCTTTTCTTTATTAGACTAATTAATATTTACAATAATAATTAATAAAGCTCACATAGAATATTAAATATATTCTAACATTCTCCCACTTGATTTATATTAATTGAAATTGTACTATATATGCGCATCTTACATTAGTCTAGAGATAATTCCTAATAGTCAATATGATCTCATAAAGTCTTAAGTACAGAGTCATGCCAGTAACTGCATCAAAAAAAACAAAAGCATCCATGATCACTAATGCTCTTAACTTTGCTGATATGGATTTAATATGAGAGTGTGGAAAACAGATAACATATCAAATAATATATAAATATTGTATGTTATCCTCCTTATCAGTTACCATTCTCTTATTTTATATGTCATGAGACTTGATGTGTCACAAGAGAATATCTTTATGGTACCAATGAACCGACATATGTCTTACTTTATAGTTAACTATACTTTATGTGTAACAAGATATATGTATATAGCTAAAAATAAATGCTTCAGCCATTACTCGAGCTTCACATAATACCTTAACATTTTCAATAGATATGTATTCGATAAAAAAATATCACATTCATAAATACTTCATTGAATGTAAAAAAGTCAATACATATCAAAATCGTTACTAAAAGTAACATAATACAAATGTAAACTTTATTAGAGCAAAAACTAAAGAGCTCCCACTAAACAATCGCATTCCAAGATGCTTTCAATGTTAATGACATGTCGTTCAAACACATAAGGGCGTGGATCTTTAGTCAATGGATCACCAACCATAACATCTATAGAAATATGCTCTACTCTAACATCGTCATTCTGTACGAATTCCTTTATCGTCAAAAATTTGACCTCTATATGCATGGGCTTCTTAAGACCTCTATTGTTAATGAACAACACTGCAGAGTTATTATCACAATACAATTGTATGGGTCTATCGACAAAATCGAATGCGGTCAACTCTTTAATGAGATTTCGGAGCCAAATAGCTTGAGTAACAGCTGAAAAATATGCTATAAACTCCGCTTGCAGGGTAGAGGATAATACCATTTTCTGTTTTTCACTTTTCCATGATACCGCACCACCTACTAGCATAAAGATGTGCATTGTTGTTGACTTCTTGTCATCCTGAAAACCAACATAATATGAATCTAAATACCCCACTAGCTGCAGATTTTGAACATATCTATAAATCAGCATATAATCTCTAGTCCTTTTTAAGTACCTCAAACCTTCTTGGCAGCAATCTAGTGATCGTATCCTGGATTTGACTAATATATGCCTAGAAGTTCTGTTGCAAAAGCAATGTCTGGCCTAGACAAATTTGAATATACATAATACTACCAAGTACACTAGCAAAAGGTATATTCTTCATATGTGATTTCTCAATATTTGAACAAGGACATTGTGAAAAACTCAATCTATCAACTTTCCTGATGGAATCAATTCCTGGTTTGCACTATTGTATATTGAATCTCTTCGAAATAAGATCAATATATGCCCTCCAAGATAAGCCCAATATGCGACGAAAATGATCCCTATGAATCTCAATCCCAAGGACAAAAGATGCCTCACCAAGATCCTTCATATCACAATTCTGTGACAACATTCTCTTTTTTCCATGCAGTAATTCAACATCGATGCTAGTAAACAAGATGTCATCAACATAAAGAACGAGAAAAATAAATTTTCTCTCATTAACCTTGTAGTATATATACTGATCTAACTTGTTCTCAATGAATCCAAAAGAAGTAACAACACTATGAAACTTTAAATACCACTGTCTAGAAGTTTGCTTCAAATCATAGATATAAATTTTCAATCTAAACTAGATTACCTTTATTATCTGCTGCAAAACCATTAGGTTGTGCCATATAAACTTGTTCATCAAGGTCTCTATTCAAAAAAGCAATTTTAACATCCATCTTATGACGCTCCGTATCAAAATGAGCTACTAAAGCCATGATTACTCTAACAGAGTCTTCAGAAGAGATTGGAGAAAAAGTTGCCTCATTGTCTACATCATCTCTCTGAGTGAATCTCTCTGCTACGAGTCTTGCCTTAAATTTTTCAATCTTTCATGTGGAGTCTTTCTTGGTCTTAAACACCCATTTACAATCGACGGGTTTATAACCTCCAGGTAATTCAAACGTCATTATGTTTCATAGATAATATCTCATCTTTCAATACATCTAACCATAA
The DNA here is from genome assembly GCA_028455895.1 of Rhodomyrtus tomentosa. Classification (NCBI taxonomy): domain Eukaryota; kingdom Viridiplantae; phylum Streptophyta; class Magnoliopsida; order Myrtales; family Myrtaceae; genus Rhodomyrtus; species Rhodomyrtus tomentosa. The sequence continues at coordinate 45,274,607 of JAPCWY010000004.1, forward strand.
ATCAGATTGAGGACAATAAACAGCTTTTGTATAAGTCGCCGGATCAACAACACAGTCGATATCATAATTTAGATTGGGCCTGTTTGGTAACTATTTTGTTCCAAAAAAGTGATTTTGATTAGAATCAATTTTTTTTTATTTTGTTTCCTGGATGATTCTAGAAAAACAGTATACGTTTATTAACTATATAAAATTTCTGTTCTTGAAATAGAAACGCGTTGGTTAACTGCACAAAATTTATGTTCTGAAAAATAGTTTATATTCTCAATTTGTTATTTAAATTAAATAACTATACAATCACATTTGATACCACGCGGATGGTGGACCTCAGCGATTGATACCATGAGGTAACTGATGCAGCATGGTACTCCAATAATAAATTAGACAGCTTAAGAAAAATGTAAAGGCAAAATGACAAAAAATAGGATTGGTCAAATGAATATACCTATTTCCAAATTTTTAGAACTTTTTTTAAAATTTTTGGATTTTTTGGAATGCCAAAATCGTCATATGAAAGAAATCGAAAGGAAAAACTATCAAAATAAGATTGGCCGGTTGAAATTGTGACGTCCTGGAAATTCAATCCTTGTAAGTGCCGGGAGTCGATTAAATGATATGAATGTATAGTCATAGTCGACGCCCATTTTGGACTATAAGGACTGAAAAGACGAAAATTTGGACGAATTCCGAACTTTAGATTATTTCGAATTGAGTTTCGAAATTAATCCGCGGCGATTTTTAAATTGCCGTTTTTGCAAACGAGCTTAACCCTGATCGAGCTTGCCCAGTGAAATTACCGAAATTACCCTTCGATCAGTACACAAAAAATTTCGTTTCAGTCCCGGCGCGCCAAAATTACCATTTTGCCCCCCCCCCCAATTATTCACTCACAAGAGACAAAAAAATTTAATTTTATGGCCTTCAAAGTCAAGGTTGGGCCCTCCATTTCACTGCCCAACGTCGCCTCTCTCTACCGCTGTCTTTTTCTTCTTTCTGCTTCTTCTTCTTCTGTTCTTCTTCTGTTCTTCTTCCTTCTTCTTTTTTTTCTTCTTTGCCGACAACTCCTTCAACCGAGCAAATCACCTCCGTTCGTGGCCATTTTTCACTACCACCACACCACCACCGGCAGCCACTGCCTCCAGCTACTCCCCGCCGTCGCCTGGGCCCCGGCAGAGCCGCCGTCGCCGCCATTTCGCCGAAGAAAACCTACGGTCGAACGTCCTCTGTTTTCGGGTCAGGCGAACTGAGGACTCCGCGGTCTGCTCCGGCCGCCACCAACGCCGACCACCACCACCCAGCTAACCCCCGACCTCCCCTCGACCGATCCGACCCCTCGTCGCCGACCGTCAGCCGCCGGAACCGTCGGAATCCGGCCCAAAAGTCTCGGTGCTCTGTTTTGAACCCGGTTTGTTCCGATCTTCGTTTCGGCCGCCACCGTCTCCGCCGTACCACACCGCCACCGCCAGAAGACTCCCCTGAGTCTCCTCTACCGCCACCCAGCTCGGCTCCGCCGGTCGCCGCGCGTGGCCGCCGAAAACCGCCGCCGACCGAGAGCCCTGTTTCGGCGCGAAAACAGGACAGCCACTGATCGCGGCTGTCCGCCGTCGCTGGCCGCCTTCCGCCGCCGTCCACCTATCCCGGCCGACTCCCACCGACCCCTAGGTGAGCCCCCGACCCTTGGCCGGCCTTGTCCCGGCCCGTGTCGCCGGAAAACGGCCAAAACAGTAGAGTTGCCGGATTGAATATTCTGTTGTTCACTGTTGTAGGCCGCCGGCCGCCGCTCGCCGGAGCTCCGCCGCCGGCCACCTGTTCCGGCGACCTCGCCGGACTCCCACGGGGTGTCGCCGAAGTTTGAGCTCGATTCGCCGAGCGATAAATCTTAGTTTTATCGTCGTCGCCGCCGCCGCTGCCGCCGCCGCCGCCGCCGCCGCCGATCGAGCTAACTCAAATAGTGAGTTGACTCTAAACCTTGGTTAGGGCACTAATTGCGCTTAGGATTAGTCTGATTTAATTATTTATTGAATTATGTATGTATTTATTTATTTATTTATTTATTTATTTATTTATTTATATAAAAAAATATTTCGATCGGGACCGGTATAGATAGAAACCATGGTTAGGATACATGGTCGATCGATTATTTGTCTGTGGCTATTTGTGGTAATTTAGCAATTAATTATTTGATTGAGTTGCTCGCGAGTGAGTGACAGGTTAGAGACGAGCGAACGATTGATTGCTATAATTTGACTAAGAATTAAGATTTCTAATATGAATTGAGCTTGAAATTACCGGGTTAAGTTGATTACTCGAGAGTGAGTGAATTGTTTGATTGGTTTGTTTGCCTGGCTGAAAAGTTCAATTGGGAATCTTGTGGGCCTTGGGGCCGAGTTGATTGTATTTCTTGTGGATTTTGGCGTTAATCCAAGATAATCAATGAGTTGATGGCCGAGTGCAATTTGTGTGGTCATTTAAAGGGTCATGACGCTACCTGGCAAGTTCGCTTTGTACCGTGAGTACTTGTACCGTATTGATTGTATGAAAATTTGCGACTTGTCAGAAGCACGATAATCCATGCCCCGTGCCAGTCGTACGGTTTTAAGGGATTATCGGATGCCGGTCGCAGCTTGTGAAGGACCGAAACTCCTTTTTAAGGAATGCCTACTTGCAGTGCCATGCCGGGTGCACTGGATACACTGCTTGTAGTAGCCGTCGCTGAGAGGGTAAAGTGGACGTAGCCTGGTTTTGCCAGAAGAGTGCGGGATCGCACTATTGATGTATTTATCACGCCAGTCGCGTGGGTCATTGATTAATAATGAACTTGTGTATGCCTGAGTGGTTGTACTTCTGTTGGTGGTAGATTTGTCAGATTTGTTATGATTGATATATTATATATATATATATCTTTGTTGATGTTTTGTGATCTTTTCGTGGCACTTAGGATGTTCTGGGCGAATCATTGTCCTAACCGAGATTAGGCTTGATTCACTGAGATTCATTTCTCACCCCGTCGTGGGACAAATTTTTCAGGTCCGAAGTAATGGAAAGACCGGTGCGGTTCGGCACCCCCACTGACTCATCACTTGATATCAGTCTCCATCCGGTACCAGGTACGGACCAGATGTGGAAGCGTCACATCACGACGATATGGGTTGATGAAGGGATGCCACATCTGGTGGTACACCTCTTTAAGGCCTGGTATCTTCGTGATGGGATGGATCTCTTCGGTCCGCTTCGAGGATTTAAGAGGCCACCTCTACAGGGGGTCCGTAATATCCCCGCTTGGGACCCAATGGATATTGATACACCTGATGGGAAAGTGATGGACCCCGCGCCTGACATGGAGCTCGAACTCGAGCCTGAGCAATCGGTAGCCCCCTCTGTGCGTTCTAGCCAGAGTTCTTGTGATGACCCAAACGACCCGGCTCCCCCGGTTGATTATTACGACACGGATGTCGAGTCTTCCCAATAGAGGGTTAGGTTCCTTTTTGTAGTCAAGGAACTGTGGTGGTTTTTGTGGGGGATACTGTTTTGGGATAGATGAGAGTTAACCTTACCTGACTCATGTATCTTTTTGTGAGTCCTAGAGGGTCACCCCGAAGCATGGGGTTGTATTTATCAGTTGATGGCTCTGTAAGGTTATGAATCATCTATTCTTATCAGCCTTTTGTATTTTGCAATCTGGTTTTACTTTCTATCTATCCCATATGGTTTTATTGAATGGAAGATGGTACGTTCCGCTTGCGCAATATAATCTTAGGTCGATAGCAATTGCCTGGGACGCTATCTTTTATGACCTGGTGGCGATTGAGTCGGGACGTGACAGAAATGACCCATCTCCTAATTTTTTTTAGATTTTTTTATAATTTTTTTATTTTATTGGAATTTTTAATCATTTTTTGATTTTTTAAATTATTTTTTTTCAAAATTTTATTAAAAAATTATCCAGATCGGGTCGGGTTGGCCTAGCTTACACCTCACGGGCACCCGACAAAAGTGAAGAAAGACTATTATTACTTTTTTATTTTCAAAATTGTTCTTTTTTTGGAGAAACAACTTATTTTTGCTCCAAAAGTGTTCCTAGGACCAGAATCAGAATAATTTTCGTTACCAAATATGTTTTTGATTCTTTTTTGTTCTGGAGAGTAGAAACATAAGAGTAGAAACGTTACCAAATGGACCTTATGTAGTCTAGTGACACAGTTGATCGTCTCTGCTTAACAAATCTCCTTAGTTGAGCGTTTTCAACCTCATCTTATTCATGAGAGACTTGAGAAACTTTATCAAGAACTCCTTCAGTAACAGGCTCTTGAGCCTCATCAAGTTCAGTATGTGGTATGAAGACCTCTACAATTATCTGTATAGGTAGAGAAAATGACATGGAAATACTTAACATACTGTTATCCTCAATAGTCTATGAGCAATCACCTTTTTCGGCTACATCAAGCTCTATAAACTTTGTTGTCTGTAAATCCATATTATCATTCCTCCATTGGGATTATAAAATCGATGTCTCTTTGAATGATCTAGATAAAACACAAAATAACATCGAGTAGTTTTAGAGTCCAACTTGCTCAAAGTTGGATTATAAAATTTTACTTCTACAAGGCATCCCCAAACCTTTTGATGATTCAGGCCAAGTTTCCATTCAATTCACAATTCAAAAAGAGTAAGTGGCGCAAATTTGTTAAGAACGTGATTTAGAATGTAAAGCATTGTTTTCAAAGCTTTACCCCACAAAAAATCAAGTAAATTAGTTTTGCAATCATGCTCCTCACCATATCTGTAAGGGTACGACTATGCATTTCAGCTACACCGTTCTGTTCAGGACTACTGGCATAGTAAACTGAGCTGCAATCCCATAATCCTCTAAGTACCTGGCGAATGGCCCTTTAAGCTGTCCAACATCGCTATGTTGAGCATAATACTCATCACCACTGTCACACCCCAAGTCTTACAATGAATTGAAAAATGACATGACCGTCCTCGTACCTAAAAGACGTAGCCTCAGATAGAAACTAACATAAGCCTATATATATATAAATATATATATATATATATATAAATATATATATATATATATATATATATCTAACTACATATAAACATATAGACATCTAACTAAACATAGAATTGGTTCCTTAATCGGAATTTCTATAATCCTCAAAGATATTTACGTTTCCCCATTCGGCTGAATTCAACAACTAACAATATACATGTATACAAGTCTCCTTAGATCATGCCCAAAATCTGACTCCCAAAAGTCCCCCACGTTTACGCTTTCATTCTGTTTGTCGATGACTGAAGAGCCTGAAAACATGTAAAAGGAATGAAATGAGCAACTACAGCTCAGTAAATAGTACATATCTCTTCTAAATAGATCGAGCACTCAGTATGCACATATAATAATATGTATATACCATAAATATTCTATTAATCAATAAAAATCAATGGTCAAGTCCATTAATTAATCTCCATCAAATCAAATATCAATGGTCCATTCCATTGACCAATCTATTTCTCATATGAAACCACGATCACAACATAACACCTTGTGACAAGATGACCAAGATTCTCCCTTGACAAAGTCTCCACCTATTATCATCCAGTGATTCGACTCCAAAAGATATCCTAAAACTAGTATGCATACCCAAAAACCCTTAACCGGGTTCATGGCCATAATGAGCATCAAACCGATCCAAAAACCAATTCAGAATTCATTTCATAAACCAGAATATATATTTCACAACCGTTTCTAATAAACCAGTTTCATAAATCGAAGCACATATTTCACAATTCATTTCATAACACATTTCTCAAGTGACTCGTAAAAATCAAAACATAGTAAATACCCGACCCAGATTTTTATGCAACAAATATGCTTTTACCATTCATAGTATATCAAATCTGTACCGCCTTCAAAATATGACTTTATAAATTCATAGAAGAGGTAAGCACACTCACTTGATATAGCCTAAATCAAATCTCGAAAGCTAATTCAGGCCTACGAACTTGAATCCTATCAATTTAGCGAAAATTGGTAGTATAAGTAAGTAAAATTTTTATTGTAACTATTGGGCGCATGCAGCGGAAATCCGATACTTTTACCTAGGGAGATCGCCAAAAGGGAGCCCAAGTGTGAGCTAGTCAATAAATCTAATTGGACCCACCTTCACTCAAAAGTTTAAACTAATGAGTTATGGATCAACTTGGGTATATTAACTGCTCAATACCACATCAATTCTCCGATGTGAGACTTTTCTAATACAACTCACACGTACATCCTAACAATCTCCCCCTCACATATAAGCTCTAGTGTTAGGTTTGCTCTCCCTTAATCCAAATATTCTTCCGTAACAACATATCTCAACTTGAATCTCCATCAACGCCCATCAAGCCCGTTACTACACCACAACATCCATCGGCTCTTTGCTACACCACAACATCCACCGACCCGAAAATCGCGTTGGCTCTATCTCAACCTAAATCTCCATCAACGTACATCGGGCCTGCATTGCTACACCACAACGCCCACCGGCCCGAAAATCACGTTGGCATTAGATTTCTTCTTGAGACGCAATCACCAGATTCCTTCTTAAGATATTCGCCAAAACAGATTGGAGGTCCACCAATCAATCATCGGCTCTGATACCATTTGTTGCATGCATGCAGCAGAAGTCCGATACTTTCACTTGGGGAGATAGCCAAGAGGGAGCCCAAATCCGAACCTATCAATATATCCAGTTGGACCTACCTTCACTCAAAAGCTCAAAACAATGAGTTATAAATCAACTTGAGTATATTAACTACTCAATACCACATCAATTCTCCTATGTGAGACTTTTCTATCACAACTCACACGTGCATCCTAACATTAACTACGAATTGACTAAGTTAAACTCATTCACTAATCGAACTATTCCTACGCATTAACAAAACGCTTATTCGATTCGCATATTCCAAACTATCCGTAACGTTGAGCCTAAATGTAAAACTTCAACTATATGGCATAACTTTGAATTCCGACTATACGAACGAGGGGCTCAAATTCTTACTAGATGCTGAAGAACGCAATCGATTCGGGTCGATTCTTGACCAAAGAAGATCTATTTCTATTTCTCCTTCTTTTCTCTATGTTTTTCTCTTTTTGTGTTAACGGGTGAATAAAGCACTCTCTCTCACTCTTTATATTCTTGGCCAAGCACTTGCTACTTGAGGCGGTGACTCTCTTTTAAAAAAAAAAAATTGCTAACCAGTCAAATGGTGAACAAAAAAGGTGTCGCTACAAGGCCATGGCGCAAGACCACATACGTATCGCATAGTACAACAACGGTCAGATCTAACAACATTTATGATTTTTCCCAGTTGTTTCTTGACTTCAGTTTGAAAAATCTTGAATTTATCAAGAGATTCAGATTTTTCCTTAATCGAGTACAGAAAATCATATCGAAAATAACCATATATAAATGTAATGAAATAAAAATTTCTACACAATATTGCTGTATAGGGTCGACTTATATCTATATGGATGATCATTAATAGGTGAAAACTACGAACTACAGTTTTCTTCTTTATTTTGGCCATATTACCTCTACAACAGTCTTTTCACATTTTCTTTAGAGATGTGATCAAGACGTTTATGCCATAATGTGTACAACTGTTCCTTAGGCATAGGCTTTTTTGAAATAATTTTTTCGACTGTATAAGCGACGTATATTTTATTGGGAGACAAACATAACCTGTACAATCCATTGGACATAATGTAATACCCAACTTTATTTGAATTAAAAGAAATAAAAATTTCATTGCTTGAAATTTCAAAGGAGTAACCACACATGTCCAAATTTAATATGAAAATTAAATTTTGTCTAAAAGAATGTACATAAAATGTATTCCTTAATATCAAATTAAAAGTAAAATCTATAATTAAAATGACAACTCCCACGAACTCAACGTCCGCTTTATTGTTGTTTCCTGCGGTGAGCTTCAATTCTTCCTTATTTGGTTTTCTCCGATTTATGAATCCATGTATGGTAAATGCAACATGATTAGTTGCACCACTATCTAACCACCACGAACAAGATGGAGTTTTTGATAGATTAGATTCACAAATCAATGCCAAAGAATCATTATCTTTAGGCTCACGCTTAGACCACCAATTTTTATATTTAGCGCAGTCTTTCTTTACGTGTCCTCCTTTCTTATAGAAGAAACAGAGATCATCCTTACTATAATTTTCGTCCTTTTTAAAATTCGGTTTCTTTGAACCCAAATTATCAGACGGACCAGCAAATGAATGAGTTACTTTATGAGTCCGATTTTTGTGCCTCTTGCTCTTCTTAACACCAGGACTAGAAGTAGCATATATAGCAATTTACGCTTTACCTTTCTTCAATTTAGTCTCCTCTGACATCAGCCATGCAATCAAGTCATTGATTTTCCATGTCTGATCAGCGATATTATACTATGTTTGGATAATCCCAAATACAAGTAGAAGAGAGTTTAGTGCAAGATGCACAATACAAGCATCAGGGATAGGAACGTTAAGCCCCTTAACTTTTGACTGCAGATCAACCATTTAGGACATAATCTCTAACACCAACGAAACCATCATATTTCAAACTAAATGACCCTGACATATGTGTCCCAACGTCAGCGTTAGGAGAGTCACGATTTCTAGTCATCAAAGCCTCCATCATCTACATAGCAGTGATGTTAGCAACAAAATCACTTCTAAGATATTCCTATATGGATCGCTTCATTGACAAGAAGCAATCATATTGCTCTTTCCCGAGCAGCAAAACATGCTTTTGGAGCATCTATACTAGCTTCAATGAGAGCTTCCGATCTATCCTCATTAAGAGCAAACATGAGCATATGCTAGTTCTATACTAGATAGAAAATCCTCTCTTCACTTCTTAAAATTAGAACGAGTAAGAATCTCAATAGCTACGGAGTTATCGTTCATAGAAAATGTGACTGAAAAAATAATCAATGTTTATAATTAGCATAATATGAAATTTACCTTGGGAATTATATATATCATCATATAATCACTTTTGGGGAAAAAATATGATATAAAGTTGTATACTTTTCACATTACAGCGGCCATAAGAATTTATTTTAATTTTCGTTAATCACCACATTTAGGTGTATGAAAATACTTGGACTAATCAATTATCAAGCATATGTTTTACATGCAATCCTCCATACAACAATATGCAATTATTTCCTTCGAGAGTATAACTACGCATTAAAACAGAAGATATCTCAATATTTTATAAATTGTTATTTATTAAACTCAACTAGGTGTGCCACTTTGGCGATCAAAGCTCAATGAATTTTTTTGAAAATAGGATATAAATTTTATATTTCACATTTGCCATATTTCAAAAATTAGGGGCAAAACACATACTCCTAAAAAAATGAAAAGTAGCGAGCGCAGGGCCAAATCAGCCGCAGGAGAACTATACTAACTTGCCGTCGATGACTTTCTCAGGGCTTTGCAGGATAAGAAAGAAGGTACAGGTACCATTTCTAATGAAGCGAAGGTTCCCCCTACTCTCTATGTTTGAGTTCGGATTTGAATTGGAATTTGGGTTCAATTGAGGAGTGAAGTAAGTCTATTCTTTCTTTATTTATTTATGGTTCTAAGACCAGTAGCTCCGGCATTCGACTCGCGGGAGCGAACTTATTATCATGGGTCACAAGTGCAGAGCACGTACGGAGCCTTGGTCAACGCGTGGGTCACAATCTCAGAGGGTGGCCGCACATCTGCCTTCATCCATTGGCGATCTTAATATGGTTTTGCTAGTCTCGATGAGCACTTTTAGAATATTTAATTATTTTTTCACTTTTGACGACAATAAAATTTTGAAAAAACCACAGAGATTGTGATTCGAGATCTAAAATAGGTAGGCTCTGATACCACATGTACATCACAATTAATTACTTTATGCGGTAACCCAAAATCATCACGTATAGATATGTGAATCATAAATTCATAAAATAAAAGAATTGATACACCTAGTTTCGAATCTATCATTCTTAATGCGGAATTGCAACAATCCGATACTCAAGAGATTCTCCTCTATGAACCCCTTTATCACTGGCTTCAATGAGATGGCCATCACGTATCGCTTTTGATGACTCTTTATATGAGGTTATGTGGATATTAAGGTTTACAAGATGGACTTGAATTTTATTTATAAAGATTGAAATTTATCCCCTCATTATAGATAAGGTTTATGTCAGCCCGCATTATCCAACTCTAATTAGACTAAATAGAAAAATGTATATATTTTTTCTTTATTAGAACTATTAACATTTACAATAATAATTTAAAAAAACCCACATAGAATATTAAAATATATTCTAACAACATCTAAATTACACCCATTCTTATTCGGCGTGGGTGGAATCGAAACGCTTCTTTGACTCTACATATGTCGGAGCGGTCGTCACTGGATGCAAGTGGAGGCGTACGTAAATTTGTCTTCTTTTACAATCCTATGATTATGCAGATCAAATGGTTTTGTTCCATGGGCCATAGCAACTGTTTGAAGAAATGGATCAGAAAAATCTTCAAATTGTTCTTGTTTCACCAAGGAAATTGTTCAAACGCTTCCATGAGTATCCAATCCATCGCCTCTGTCTTCAAATGACATCCACAGTGACTAATGTCTCATTTGGTTAATGGCTTGGGCTATTAGCTACATAATAGTCAATAGGTCTTCTGTTTTTCAAACGAGAGAGAGAGAGAGAGGGGGTTGTTGATATTGGACATAGGGATTGGCGACCAAAGAGAGAGGGTTTGGGCAGCAATGATGAGATAGATTTGTCATGGTTTTGGCATTCAGTAGAGATAAGAAGAAAAGGGTGATGTGAGAAAGGAAAATAACCTACTTTTATTACCTTTTCTTTTCTCTGTTTTCTTTAGCTTTAATCAGTCTCTTGCATCATTTGCTAATATTTTTGTTCCTATAAAAATATTTAGAACAGAAATATTTTTTTTTGTATTTCTATTTCCAGCTACGATTTTCGGAAATAGAAACGCATTTAATAAGTTAAAAATATGTATTATTTTTGCCAAAAGGAAGGATTGATGGTGATTCGCAATCGACATCGAGCAGCGATCGCCGTTCGACGGCAGGCGATGGCGGGGCCCGGCAGCCGGTGGAGACCTATGATGGCCGATGGCAACCGACTACAGTTAGCGGCGGCGACCGGTGGCGGCGGGCGATGAGCAGCTGCGACGACAAGCAGCGGCTAGCGATGGCCGGCGGTGGTAGGCGACGGTGTCCAGCGGCGGATTGTGGTCGGCGATCAACAACTTGCGACGGCTGACGTTGGTGGCGGTTTACTCGAGCTAGCTCTCGAGTTGTTTTTAAAAAGTATTCCAAAATCCAAAAATGAGTTTTTTTGTTTCTTTTTTTGGCTTTAAAAGTGTTTATTTTTGCAAAATTGTTCCCTAAAATACTTTGGGAATATTTTTTTACCATATATGTTTTTGTTTCGAATTTGTTTTGAGAATAATTTTAGAACAGAAACAATTCCCAAAAAATAAATGCAATATCAATAATATATATAAAAGGGCTTCTCTCCCAACCCAACTTTTTCTTTTTGCGCCCCCTTTTACTGCCCATTGATGTGTCTACAACACAGTTCTTTGAACAGTGGGAGGATTTCTAGGGGAATAAACCTACACCCACCCCCTTTTCTCCACCATGCATTTCTATTGGCATGTACAAATTCTCATATTTCTTGAATGAATTGAGAGAGGATAATGATGACAAGGATACAAAAAGAGGAATTGCCATCGTAGAGATTTCGCGTCTACACATGGAAATTGCCCACGACTTTAACTAATGTCAAACTTTAATCGACGCCAACTCATATGTGATAGGCCCCCAATTCAGTGTGTATGTACAAGAGTGCGTAAAGAGATTAACTGAATGAGGAGAATTTCATGACCGAAGTGCCAGGGGGCGGGCCCCATAGTAGAAATTCGATATCCTTTATTCGAGAAGATCGTTTAGAGAGAGCTCAACTTCGAATCCGTCAATATATTCAATTAGACCCAACTTCATTAAAAGTTTTAAATTAACGAGTGATAGGCCAACTAAGATATAACGTGACTTTACTAACGCAGCTTATTCGGTCACCTCAACGTGAAGTTCCCCTCCGAAAGACCAAACATTTTCGATGTTATTCATCTGTCTTTGATACTTTTGATAGGCACGCGCGATGCGGTGCGGTGTAATAATAATGGCGAGTTCCTGAGGCTTATCTGCGATTATGCATGGTACAATCAAAAGTAAATCCCATTTGGGGAACGTCACCTGCACGCTCTCAAAGGGCGAGTGACTGGGGAGCTTCCCGAGACAAAAAGAAGTAGGGAATAATATTATGCGAGAGGGAGGGAAAAAAGTGAGATGAGGAAAGAAAAAGGATGGAAGAGACGAGGAAAACAGATCATATGATGTCTCTCTGCCAACATTTGTTGTATAAAGTCGCACGCTCTCCTTTTCACACCTCCTCTCACACCGTATGAGACTCGATTTTGCGACTGAAGACCAAGACCGACATGCATGAGTAATCTCGCAGACATAATAAGATTCATGGATCTTATGATTTCTAGCTCTTCCTATATGACGACCAAAGGCACTCCAAGCTAGCTTATGCAAAACACAGCCCAAGGATTTTCGTTGAAAAGGAGTTGACGATCAGTCCAAATCTTACTACCACAAAACGCTGGAAAATTTTGCATAACTAAGGATAGATGAGTCACCATATAGCTCTAGAGAGAGATCAGTCCATGAGTAGATGTTCCCTAGTTTCATTTGCATCACCATAAAGACAGCAGAGTGGATCAACATTAAAATGCCAGGATACCATTTGGTCCTGGAAGGCAACCTTTTAAGAATGAACAACCACGAAATGAAAGACTGCTTAAGGATACTAAGAGGAAACCAGAGCAAGTGATGCCATTTCACTCCTGGTCCTTTTGTTCCTCAGTACAGACCGGGCACTATTAGCTTAGAAAAGTTTATCTCGAGCAGCATTCCAAATCGCTTTACCGTCCTTATCGCCAGGAAAGGGAATTCCCCATAAAACAGCTTGAATGTGAACCAAAACATCAGATCTTGCTTTTGGCCACACCAAATCCATGTTAGTAATAACAGCAGCCACCTTAGCTTGACAAGATAACCCGTTACCATGAATAGTCTCCTCCTGCCATATTCATCGAGAAGTGGCCCATTAAGATGCCAATAGTCGTGCCAAGAGAAAAGTATTCATGCCATTACTAATGATGTCCTCAATCAAAGGCCCTAGCAAACACTCCTATTTTTGTTGAATATTTCAACAATTTTAAAATTTTGAAAGCCATTCCTCAGTAACGGTTTCGTAACAATTTTGACAACTATCAATTTGATGAAAAACGGCTTGATTTTTAAATATCACAGCCGTCTGATTTAATTTGTCCTCTCTTTCATTTGTTGTTCATTTTCCTTCTCTTATTCTATACAGAGTAAAGAGGACCGTATGTGTATCCTAGAAGAACAGCCATTAAAAGTCTCTTGCAACAAGTCTCATGCTTCGAGGGGCGAAATTTTTTTTTTATGGATGGTGTTTGCACGCCTAAAACGGTTAATCTTGTTGTTAGAAATATATGGTATAATGGGATGAATAATAGAATCAGACTTTGAGGCGTGAAAAACACTCTCTTTAAGGATTTATTTGCCCCACAAAGTTGCTAATGGTTTCGGCAAATATCCTTCAGGATACAACAAAGTCTCAATGAGAATAGCAGATAAAAATTCTGACATTTCTCCAGGATCTCTAAAGGAAAACAATTGGAAACAATGGCTGCGTGTCTTTTGAGAAAAGCAAAAATTGAACTAGAAGTTGTGTCTGAAAAACGAACAAAATCACTTTATATATATGAAACTTCAAAGAAGACAGCTCTTCATGTTTCAAAAGGTATCGTTCAATCACAATTATTCGTATATAAAGAACAATTAGTTTCAGACACATCACTTCACGTTTGAAGAACAGTCAAAACTGTTTATTTAGACGCAACTCTTCATTGTCCGAAAACTATCTTATCTGAAAGACTGTAAAAATTAATCAATGATTAAGTGCTAAGTGTGCCTAAAAATCGCGCACCTGCAAGCGGGTATGGTGGGGTCTAGTCCATTTGCCCACTTTTCTTTATCTAAAATGTTATAACAGCCTTCTAACTAATAAAAATACTTTTTATCTCCCTTCTATCCTATGTGGTATACAAAAAAGTCACTATTTTGTTATATTTTTCAAACAAGTAACAACACTTACGTTAATTTTCCCAAAAAAATTTCCAACAATCTATAGGATAATCTTTATGGATTTCCAAATAGAAACTGCCGCCGCTGTTGCTATTGTGCCGCCGCCATTGCCGTCACCGTGATGCCTTTACCTCCGCCACCTCAGTTGTGTTGCCACCACTACCACATGAGTCCTATGATAACCATCTCCTCAAGTATCAAAGACTAAAGTTTTTAATGGCAAGGTGGCAATAAAGTGTTTTCTCTATCCTAGATGTGCATGGAGTATCTTTCTTACTTACGGAGGTCAAACTGACTGATAACAAGCTGCTATAACAATGGACACGTGCTAATAATGTATGTAGGCACATAATTATTAGTAGGCTTTGTAACGAATTCGATGTCTACTGTTGGTACAAAAAAGCAAACCAAATACAGAACTCCAAGAGCTAGAATTTCATTATTCGGGTTCTAATTGCCTGGGCTTCTATTTACAAACTTATTGTTTTCCCAATGGATGTGAAAATACCTTTCTAAATGGTGATTGAGAAGAAAAAATTTACATGGTGCAACCTATGGGGTGTATTCTTTCTGGCCAAGAAAACAAAGTTTGTAAACTCCCTACATATGTACTTCGTGTAAAGCAAGCACCAAAATAATGGCATGAAAACTATAATCAAGTACTAGTTAATAACGGATTTTCCTTTATTGGAGAAGATAAATGCGTGTAAACAAAAATTGTTGATAGTGAAGCTATTATTATTAGCCTATGTGTTGAACACGTGCTTATTTTTTATATATGCATTGATGATGTGAAGAAAAAATATTTTTTGAGTTCTAAATTTGATATGAAGGACTCGGGAGAAACTAATCGTATTTGGGGTGCTAAAATAAAGTGATAGTGATCTAATACTTACCTAAGAGCATTATGTGGAAAGGCTACTTATAAAATACGAACATTTTAGCGTCACACTAGTGAGTACTCCTTATGATTCTAATACTCAAAATTAACAAAACTAGAGGAGATAGTGTGGCTTATATAGTCTGAGTATGCTCAGATTATTGGGAGTCTAATGCATTTAATGAACTACAATCAGTATGACATAGATTATGTTTAGACTGAACAAATATACACAAAAAATCATCATTGTGATCATTTAACTTCCTTGAGCAGAGTAAATATGGGAGGAACCATTAACAATGGCATTTTCTATAATGGATTTTCCGCTATATTAGAAAGATACAGTTATACTAATTGGATATCAACTTCATATTAGACAAATCCACTGGTGGTTATGTATTGGTAGAGATGTTATAACTTGAAAATCGGCCAAACAAACAATAATTGCTAAATCCACCATAGAATCAGAATTTGTAACACTAGAATTGGCTGACAATGAGGCTAAGTGATTAAAAAAAAAATTAGCGGACACTCCTTTGAGAGTGAAATCAACACATTTTGTGACCATGCAATGTGAGTGGCAATAGCCATTACATTGAGTAAAACTTTCAATGGTAAAAATAGATACGTCCAGTAAAGGCATGATGTGGTAAAATAGTTGCGTACAGATGAAATTATGTCTATTGATTATGTGAAGCTAGAAGTGAGTTTGGTTGATTCGACTAATCTTTAGGAAGAATTAACGGATGATACATCTAGAGGAATGGGACTAAAGCCAGATGAGAAAAATAAAATAAAAAATGATGATAACTTAATCCATGTGATTCACGATCCATGAAGTAGGTTCATATGTATAATAACAAATTAAATCACTTGTCGACTAATCCCAAAATCCCGCATTTGAGTAATGATCTAGATATGAAGTCAACTGAATAGATTTTTTATTTTTTTTTGTGATGCTTTCGTTTTAATTTTGCTGATTAAAAACATCGGTGGCAAAAAATCATGTAAAAATTAGGGCTTGGGCTTTCTGGGTGTGGGGCATGGATGTCAGGTTCAAGTGTAGTTAGTGGTTTATCCTTTCAGTGCTTTGTAGAATTCATGTCCGGCAAAATCAAAACCAAATCATTCGGACTCCGAAAGATTGTGTCATTCGATCCATAAAGACATCTTTGCGGGAATCTCCGTTAATTCCATAAAGCAAGCACCGATACTTTCCTTGCAAGAAGAGCAAACCAGCGCCTCTCTTTCTTACCTCACTCTTTAAACCTTTGAAGAAACAAGAAAATTTGTCTCCCCCACCCATTTGGCACTCGTCTTTCAAGAATCGATGGCATCGTCTGATCTGAATTAATGTAGCTCAAGCGATGGTGGGGGAAACCCCACAAGGATTCTTGCTGTCACCCAAGGCACTAATTGAGTGCTGCATTTGCTTTAAAGATGGAAGAGAGAAATGATGAGCATGCCCCCACCTCATCACACACTACTCACTGTTCTTCTCTTTTCTCTTAATCAAACGTCGACATCATTGCATGATGCTTTCAATCACGAGAAGAGCCACTCATCATACTGGGATTTACTGCGAGTTATCATTCAGCCCTTTTCTCTTTGTTGACGCATTTATCTAATTGGAATCCCGCTCGGAAGAACAGAGGAACCAGACGATTTCTGCGACTTTGACTGCATGCAGTATGGTTTTTGCGCGCAGCGGCTAAGGAAGAAAACCCAGCTCTCAAGAAAAAAGAAAAGTTCCAACTCAACGAGACATATTTTCTCGATGGCTTTTTTGACCCACTATAAAGCGTCCTTGCCTAGAAACTTTTCACCTCCATAATCCTCCCACGCATCGCACGACTACAGTTGCCCACATGCATTACTGAGTGTGGATGGCTTGCATCATACAGACCAGTGGAATGATATCAGCTAACAGAAAGCTTGTTTGGCCAAGTGCGAACGTATTTTCTCGACCACTTAAACAGTAAAACCTGATGTTTTGCATGCTTTATTTGGCAAGTAATACGAGTCTTAAGTGGGTAGTTAGAGAGAGGACGAGGTGTTTAAGACAAGAAAGTTATGAGTAATGGTACAGATCAGAGAGAGAGAGGGAGAGAGCCAATAATGCTATGGAGCATAGCAGACAGAGGGTTCCTTTTTGGGTACTTGGGGAATAAAATGCTGTCTCTCTACGAGGATTGGCGTGAGGGTTTCTCCCTCTTTAGATCAGACCAAATTGTCATTATTTACGCATAAACGACAACTGACAAACAAGAGGAAAGAAATACAAAAAAAAAAAAAGATGGGAAGTTTAGTTTGATCTCCTGTAATCTAATCTTTGGCTTTTTCCATCTTTTTCTCCTTTGCTGCTTTTTTATCGAATTTCTGATGGCTTTTTCTCTGTCCATTCAAAAGGGTATTGTGGAGAAAAAAAAACAAATAAGAAGAAAGGACAAAGCTCGCTCAGAGAGTTTTGTACTGCGAGCCCCACACGCGACCCCTTCTCTGCGTAACCCACGTTTCCGTAGTAATGGAAAGAGGGGGGAAAAAACACCAAAACGAGATTTATCAATCGCATGCATCGCCATTAACATATTACGTTCAATTCTGTCCGAATCTCAGCCGAGATATTGCATGCATGCCGTGCTGTAGCAGTGAAGAACGAAGATTATGAAATGACCGAGTCTCTTGTGGATTAAAATCTTCCGTTGCAGCTTTTCCAATCGCCACCAGATCATCTTGGACTTGAATGAATCATGCCATTAAAGTTTCCTCCCCATCCGATGATACTTGTGAGTCCCCAGAAGCCAAAAATGATTATTATAAAAAGCGGCTTTAGTCTTGATTATCACCAGAACAAGCCCGTCCGATTTCTACTGAGATGTTAACTTAGACCGGCCTTGGCCTTGGCCTTGGCAAAAGAATGATGGGGTACTACCACCACTGTCTGTGACCAGTTTTAAAAAAAAAAAAAAAAAGGAGGAGTGGAAAAAGCAAATAAGTGGGAAATAAGAAGGCTGAAAAGGTGTAGTGATCAGTGATCGGACGCAATAGAAAGAGAAAGTGAGCAACAAGGGGGAGAAAATAAAGTAAGTAAATAGACAGCTCTCATATGGCGGAGAAGTATAAAGAAGGCTGCTTGGTCTAGTCTTGTTTTTCTGAAGCCACATACTCAGCTTCCTTCATCGTCTCTCTCTCTCTCTCTCTCTCTCTCTCCACCACTCTCAGAAGAAACCAACCCAACCCGTTTCCTATTAGAGAAACGCTCCTGAGTCTTGCAAGACTCTCAGTTTCAGCTTAGCCAAACAAAGCAAAAGAGAAAGAAAGCCAGACCCTGAAAGAAGCCAGCTTTCTGGGTCTCTCTTAAGTTGAAGTTAAGAAGGATTTTTTGTTTTTTCAAGGGGGGTTGGGGTTATTTCAAGCACCGCTCGACAGAGAAGTAACAGCCCAACCATAGTCCCGGAATCAGTGAGCTGGTCACAAAAGGGGGGGTGGTGAGGGGGGGTTTCGGTCAAGTGTGATGCGTGCAGGAGCTTACACGGTCCAACAGACCCTCACAGCAGAGGCTGCTTCAGTCCTGAAGCACTCTCTCAGCCTTGCAAGGAGGAGAGGCCATGCCCAGGTCACTCCCCTGCATGTCGCTGCCACTCTTCTGAGCTCAAGGTCGAGCCTTTTGAGGAGAGCCTGTCTCAAGTCTCAGCCACCTTCTTCTCATCCTCATCCTCACCACCATCATCCTCTCCAATGCAGAGCTCTTGAGCTTTGCTTCAATGTCGCGCTCAACAGGCTTCCCACCACCCCAGGCCCAATGCTCCATGGCCAACAGGCATCTCTCTCCAATGCCCTGATCGCCGCCCTCAAGAGAGCCCAGGCCCACCAGAGGAGGGGTTGCATTGAGCAGCAGCAGCAGCAGCCTCTCTTGACCATCAAGGTCGAGTTGGAACAGCTGGTCATTTCCATCCTAGATGACCCGAGTGTCAGTCGGGTCATGAGAGAGGCTGGCTTCTCTAGCACCGCAGTAAAGAGCAACATAGAAGACTCTTCGGCTTCTTCTGTGTTCCAGTGTTACGGCTCCGCCGCTGGAGTCTTCTCTTCGCCTTGCTCTCCTAATCCTGCCGATACGGCCCCACAGAGAGAAGTGGTCATAAACCCTAGTGGGTGTGGCAGTTTCTGGCAGACCCACTTGTTCAACTACTCTCCCGAGCAAAACCCACTTCTCTTCTCTCCCCAGAAGAGAGTTTTGAGCAGCTGCTTCGTCACAGATCCGGCTGTTAATAATCCTGTGAAGGAGGAGGACGTCAAACTGGTTCTTGAGGTACTGTTGGGGAAGAACAAGAGAAGGAATGTTGTGATAGTGGGTGACTGCTTTTCACAGAATGATGGCCTTGTTATAGAGCTGATGGCAAGAATCGAGAAAGGAGAGGTTCCTGAGGAGCTCAAGTCGGCCCACTTCATAAAGTTCGAATTTGCACCCGCTCCCTTGAGGCACATGAAGAGAGAAGACGTGGAGCTGAACATTTCAGAACTCAAGAGGAAGATTCGTGATCATTCTGTCGCATCTGGATCAACTGGTGGAGGTGTAATAATCTATACGGGAGACTTGAAATGGACCTTGGAAACAAGTAATGGTGGGGGTGACAAGAACGGTGAAGCGCCAGTGATATATAGCCCAGTGGATCATCTTGTTGCAGAGATGGGAAGGTTATTATCAGATTACTGTGGTGGTTCAAGTACAAAGGTTTGGCTAATGGCAACTGCAAACATCCAGACGTACATGAAATGCCAAATGAAGCAGCCTCCTTTGGAGGTTCAATGGGGTCTTCAAGCTGTTTCTGTTCCTTCTGGTGGCCTCGGCTTGAGCCTCCATGCATCCAGGTCCTCTCTCTCTCTCTCTCTCTCTCTCTCTCTCTCTCTCTCTCTCTCTCTCTCTCTGGGTTTTGGCTGGTTCACATGATTTATTATGGTATTTCTAACTTTAATCATTGTGTCTTCCATTTTCGGTCATTCTTTTGAACGTAGTGTTTGTAATTTTCTGATCTGAGGATGCATGGTATCAAAACAAGACCTTAAGCGCCTGTCAAGAAAAAAGTAATGCTTTATGGAGAGACAGGCGTGAATGACTGTCCCTTCTGTCTCTTACACTTTGCTTTTGTCAGCATATGCTTTACCATGTAACATGATTATTCTTCACTTAAGAGAAAATTTTCAACTAGCTCGAAATCTTTTTTAACGCAGACAACGTTTCTTTCCAGATCGGAAAAAGAAAATTCTGCAGCATAAAAGAGATTGGCTGTCTGGACTTTCGGCGACCAATTTGACTTTCTGCAATTTGCCTTTCGGTTTTTATGGAACTTCTTCTTATTCGGAGATAGGGCGATGATTACTCTAGGATTCAGGAAGTCCTAGGAACGAACCAATATATATTGTAGCTTTCATACTTGAAAGATGAATCTTGACAGTACTTACCAACCATGAAATAAGGAAGAATCCAGTTAAAGTTAGCGAAAAATGAGAAAATATTACCCAGATCTGAGGAAAAAAGACCATGAATTTTTCATGACTATAGTCCACGCCTGTTCCTGTAGTGATCATGAATTTTTCTTCGAATTTTTCTGCTCCTAGCATTCAGTTTCTTTAACTGAGTTACGTACTTTTATGACACATTTAGCGGCAATACTCAGACGATCGCTTTTGCTAATGAGAATGACGGCACATTCTCACCAGAGACAAATAAATTCCAACTTGTGAGAGGGTCTTAAGGAGGACACTTTTCTCTCTCTGTTTGGTTTATCGTTGTCTACTTAGGCCTTTTCTTCTTGCAAACACTTGTAACGTGTGCATACTTCAAATGTTGCAGCAACAGTGACTCAAAACGACCATCAGCGATTCCACCTCAGGTGCTGGAGATAAAGCACCCGAGCAAGGAGGAACGAGATGGCCTCACTTGCTGTGCTGAGTGCACCTCCAACTTTGAGAAAGAAGCTGACCTATTTAAGTCCAACCAACAGAAACTTTTGCCGTCCTGGCTTCTAGGACAAGGCAACGATGCTCTCCGCAAGGTACATTTGCATAAATTGGTTATGTTTTTATACCTTGCCTTGTTCAATTATAGCAATCTAATTTACAATAAACCATACTCATATTGAGTACACTGTACCAGCAATGCACTCACATCTAAAGTTGTGCAATTTGCAGGAAGACTTGGCTGAGCTGAGGAAAAAATGGAACAGATTGTGCCATGGACTTCACCGGGACAGGACAAGGAGCTACGGCGCCTCCACCTTGTATGGCAATCAAAGTTCTGTGGGGAAGGCCTACTGTAGCACATTGTCACACCCTTGGTGGCCTACTCAGAGCACCATCTTTCCTGATGCAAATTCTATGTCGTTTGCTAGCTCGCCATTGAAGCCTAATCAGGGTTCCAATACTGTACCCCGTTTCAGACGGCAACAGTCCTGCACCATCGAGTTCAATTCTGGTGTCTGGAATGAGAATAAGCATGGTAGGCCAGAACCGAACTTGTATTCTCTCAAGAACACCGAAGGGAAGGAGGTCAAGATCACTCTCACTCTCGGCAATTCCCTTTTCGATGATCCAGGGAAAATGGCAGAGCAGAATATTGAGAGGATGTTGCTGCGAGGTAACATGCGACGATTGCTTCAGGATAATGTGCCGTGGCAATCTGAAACAATTCCTGAGATTGTGGAGGCCTTGTTCGATGCCAAATGCAGCAAGAAGGATAGTTGGCTACTGATTCTGGGAAATGACACGCTTGGAAAGAGAAGGTTGGCGCATTCGATCGCAGAGTCGATGTTTGGGTCGACTGACTTCCTTTTCCAGATTAACAAAAGAACAAAGCGTGGTAAGGAGGCCTCATCAGATGAAATAGAGGCAAGGTCCTCAAAGAACGATGACAAACTTGTGGTCTTGGTGGAAGACATTGATTTGGCAGACAAGCAATTTATTAGGTACCTTGCTGACCGATTTGAGACCGGAAGATTTACAGATTCAAGCCAGAGAGAACAAAACCAAGGTCAAGTTGTGTTTATATTGACTAGTGGGGACTCCACGGGCTATGATGGTCGAATCAGACAGAATTCAGTCGTTCAGATGACTGTAAAGGTCATTGAAACGACAGCCAAATTCAATCACAAGAGGAAATCCGAGTGGGGCTTGTCCGATAAGATGAAAAGTCCGAGAACCGATGGGAACGAGAGCACATATTGGGGTTCGTTTGAGAAAGGGAACATCGAGGGAGTCCTGTCGAGGCAGTCCAGCTTCAATGCCATTGATCTAAATATGAAGGCCGACGAGGACAATGAACCTGGCGGGAAACCTGAGGACTTGAGCCCCAATTCAAGTGACTTGACCCGCGAAAGTTCAGGCGAAATCCAATGCCCGCGGACATTCCTGGAATCGATTGAGAACCGGTTCACCTTTAACCGAAGCCTGACTCGAGATAGGGAGACAATGGAGTTTTTCTTGTCCATGGTAAAGAAATCTTTCGAAGGGGTATACGGAGTTGGAAATAAGGTTAGGTTTAGTGTAGAGGAAGGGGTTTTAGAGGAGATAGTAGCTGGTGGGGGGTTTTTTCTGAACAGTTTGTTTGAGAAATGGTTAAAGGACATTTTCCAAACAGCCATGCAAATAGTCACAAGTAAGGGGAGGGATGGTATAAGTTTTAGGCTCTGTTTAGGGGGTAAAGGTGAGGGAAACTTGGAAGAAGGGTTCATGAGCACATGCCTACCCAAGAAAATCCAAATTTCCTATGGGGACTAATCTGTTTATGTAACTTGCTAATGTTCATAAGGGGATGTGTTTTATTTGGTTTGGTTCACTCTTTTTTGTCGGACTTTTCTCTATGGTCTCTCTCTCTCTCTTACTTATGCGCACGCCCGCTCGAGGAATTGATGAGCCATACAGGAAACGCATATCAGCTACGAATGCTACAAACGTAGACAAACGACAAGCATGTCTTCGGAGTCACGTATTAGGACAACAAAGCAAGTTAACAATGATATATATTCATCTAAATCTCAGAGACGGTGGATATAGCCAATCTTGCAGGCAAGAAATTAATTTCCCTCAGCAATTTTGTAAGAATCGGCCATGCTAAGCTACACAACTATAATCCATGCAGGACTCTTTTAGGTAATGATTCACGTGCCAACTTAAATTTGCTCTTTCAGCCCTTGCATTTGAACTAATTGATTCTTAGTCGATTTTAGTTTCCCATCCTTTTGAAAGCAGGCCGTCAGGTGATCACCCCCACCCGCCAACCCACTCCACTTCTTCTGTGCCAGAATCTATTTCTCTTCTTCAATCTTGTTAATGCGAGGGAAACGGGGGTGGCTGCATATAAGCAAAATAATATATGACCGTAAAAACAAGAATCTGTAAATCTTAATCAAATATAGTAAGTGAGGATCAGCGTCCCCACAATCGACATTAAAAACTCGATGAACAGGCAGACAATTGCGCATTAAGAATGTGGATAATCAGCGTCCCCATAGAAGATAACAAAGTGGGGAAGCTCAGGACCCGGCGGATGTGGAATTCACTTAGCAATCCAAGTTTAGAAAGAGCCTTTTCTTTGCATATACAATGTTGTCCTGAGCAAAATCGAGTCTTATCATTTCATCCACTGTTTTTTACTGCAATTAGTGGTCACTTGTATGACGAGGCATTAAAACCAGAAAAAAATAAATAAAGTGTGGGTCATCATAACCTTTCCTATTGGCTTCTACAAAGACAGAGGAACGCATCTTCTTCTCCACTACGAGCCAATGACACTTTCTAGTTTCAAAAATTCTTTCTTGAGAATCTGCATCATTACTTTTGACTCTAAAGGCTTCATAATAAAACCAAGATATCATTGCATCGAACGGCGGATGTGGGACCTGCCTTCCTATCATAGAACACATAACAATTCACTCTCTCCAATTTGGGATATGATAATCAAACTTTGCACCTACTTTAGAAAAGTTGTCAAGTGTCCTAGTCCTTGTTCATTGAGAAAGTTTTGTCTATATAATATGGGAACGATGGGCATGCTCCCATTAAAATCCAGTACCTAACGTAATACATTCCTTAGCCAGATTGGTTGATGACCCATCGGCTAGACCATATATGTAGAATGATCGTATAAGTATTATATTTTTTTCATTCAGTGAGCCACGGATGTCTTCAATCACTTTCCTTATCCCTAACCTACCTCATTTCCCTCCTTTGCTACTGGTTCAGGCATTTGCTTTTGTATCTATTAAACGAGTGCCCGTTGCGCGCCAGTTGAGTCAACTAAAGAGGAAGATAACACTTTCTTAGACATCCAATAAGTTTTAATAAGGGGGGCCCAAGGACACCCATTAAACATTTTCCTTTGCTTTTTAATGGCCTAGGCGAACTCCACTGGCAACTTTCCCTGCAATTCTGTGGCTGGCATTTGCATGACGTGAGAATTAAACCTGCATTATAAGGTTATTGGATTTTAGGTGATTCAGGAAAAGAGTTTATCTTCCGGCGCTTCGACAGAACTCCGAGAGAAACTCGAGTACAAACATAGTCAATGAGAATATTGACTGAACCATCTGTCCGAAATCTTGTCTTCATGGTTCTGTGTATCGGCGAGCTCCTTTATAGCTAGATATTAGACATAACTAGCAAAATACGATAATCAAACTGCAGATCCCAAATACGCATGTATAGCAGTTGCATTTATGTAAGAAAACTGTAGAAAGGCAAAACTCTGGAGGCAACGACCTATGCCATCAGAGTCCTGAGTATCATCTGCCCAGCAAGCAAATGACCTCCCAGCCTGATGATCCTCTCAAAATTCAGATTATGTTTTACTTAACCTCTCCTAAAATTCCAAAAACTGGAAGCACTTTGTCTTCTTACATCCAGAAAGCAACTGCAAAAATTACTACAAATTTTGGAAGAACATACCATATATGCAGGGACAAAACATTCTGAACACACTAGGAACTCTCGATCTTGGGAAAAAAACTGCTCTGAAAAATTCACTAATCACTTTGTCTGAGATGTACAATGATTTTACAGCTTTAGACCAGTGAACAATAATTTTACAGCTTTAGACCCCAGAAATATACATACTCTTGACAGAAGCTGCTAAAGAAAAAGGAAAAGACCCATAAATGGAAAATCGGGCATAAAACTCGTATACAAAGAATGACACAGAGGAAGCTAATCTACATTTTGGCGTATCTACAAACAGAGCTCCTATAAAGGGTGGATAATCCTAATAAATATCAACCCTACAAAATGTAAACTATTTTTTCAGCTTAAAACCAAGAAATTAATTCTTGGGTGGAACGCTTTCGGTTTAGGAGGAAGTCTCATGCTGAAGAATGTCAGATAAACCTAAGGCATTTTCAAGGTCGAGTAAAGGTTTTAGTCTCTTCTCTACCTCATTACTCTGCAGATCTCTCTCCTCGACAATCATAGACAAAGCAGTCTTGCAAGACTCCTCATCCCTGAATGCCAAGGTCCACCTCCCATCAACCATAGTTCTCGACTTCACTTTTCGATCTGAAGTTTTTGTGGGATCCAAAGAGGGTATTGAGGACGGGCGGATTCGCAAGTGTAGCCACTTTGGGTGCTTATCATCAATTCTGGGCTGAGGACACAAAGAAGCAAACACATTTACGCAAAATTTAAAAGCCGTCTTTGCCAAAATAAGATTCCTCATTATCAACAAACACAATCTATTCAATCAAATAAGTGACAAAACAAAAACAACAATTGCATCAGCTTCCGTACATTTGAACCGGCCAAAGGTGCAGCAACACGAATAATTCCATAGTTCTGCTTCAATGGTAATTCTTCAGCGAGAATAAGCCATCCTGAAATTCCCACAGAGACAGCAAGAAAGCGAAAGTGACGTTCTTTACCCCTCTCAAAGGCAATTCTACACGGCAGAGCATCAACTGCAGATGACGAAAAGCAGCAACATTAAGTAAACCACATAATATCCGACAAATAATATCCAACATCATCTTAGCACACAAAGTTACACAACTCTGACTTGTATGAAATCTGAAAAGTTGACAAAAGAGAAAAAAGATGTGTCTCCTCATGAACTTGACTGGAACCTTGAGAATTAACTCCAGGAGAAGGGCATCTTACATTTTCTTTTTTAGTCAAGCCCAATTGTTATAACCTTCAGTCTTCAAGTTTGTTAAGGTACTAGTATTCAGCAAATGCACAAAGGAAAACAAATTCATTCATGAATTTATCTGATTTCTGAAGACAGTAACCTTTGAAGCACCTTCTTCAAAACCAGTTTCTAATAAACAGTAAGAAATAGTATACATATTCTAGAAGAATCCAATTTCCAATGTGAAATGAGGAGAGTAAAGAATTCTCATAAGCACGCTTTGGGTGTACAGTCCACCACTTGTCAACAATGTGAATTCTTTATCGTTGTAACGCGACTTCAAGTTAACGGTAACATTAAATTCTAGATAAATCCAAAAATCAGTAAACTTTTGAAATTCTTGGACTCACCAACTTTTAATTCAGTACCAGGCTTTGGAACAGAAACATCAAGTCCAGATGTTTTTGCACGTGAATTTTCAGGGTGATCACCTTGTGGATTAATAGAAGGCTGCTCTGGCAAAGGTCTACCGAGGGAAAACAGTTCAAGTTGATGAAGAAGTACAAACACCTAAGACCAAACGCGGAAACTATTAAGTTATATAGAGAACCACTCGGCCGACAATAGATATAGAGATATTCACTTAGAAAACTGAATGCAACCACGTGAAATGCAAAGCAAGGCTCTAGATGAGGACGAATCGAGAGAAGATCATTCCTCACGCACCACTACGGAAATGAACAAAAGAAAGAAGCGACATATCAAACATTACTGGAGACAGAAACAAACCTTTACCACCTCACACATCCTTTCACCAGCAGGGATGGATGATTCACTTGGAGCAACCTCTGCAAGAAAGAGAAAGACTTATCATCTGCAAAGTGGAGAAGTTATATTGTACACAGTACATAGTAGAGTACACCAATGAGATGCCAAAAAAAACATAGTGGTGAGTATTATCTTATTTTCTGGAAGAATAACTAGTGGCTTTTACCTTCATGGTACTTCCACTGTGACAAGAGTATGCTCTTAGGTTCCTTTCTGGGGGATGAAGCCTCAATTGCTAGAAATGGAATGTAATTCTTCAGACGCGTAAGCAAAACACATGTAAGACCAGACAATGTTTGGAAACTACGTCAAATACCTCTTTTGCACTTCTTCCACTCATTAGTAATTATTGTTAGGACCATATCAGGCCATAAACCTCTAGTCTCCTGTAAAAGAGCACGAGTACAGCTCCTGTATGATTCCTGCGTTAAAAGGCTGCCAAGTTACTCCTCAACATTTGTTCACTTGTCATTAGAGTAGAAGGGGAAAAAAAAAACATGATAAAAGAGAATTCCATGACAGGTGAAACTTGTTTGCATCTTCACCACGCAATTACCTACCTGAACACATCAGCAATAGCAACTTCCAAAATTTCTGATTCATGGCTTGAAGGAAAAAATAGCGACTAAAAATAATACACCTCCAGAGTATCAACCAATAAAGAAGAGAAAAAAAAAAACCTCCAAGGGGTAAATACTTTGCAATTTAATTATAATTATAAAAGCAATTGGCTTATTTATTCTCGCTCCAGTTGCACTGCTATCACTGCAGCAAACCCACAATTCACCAAAGCAGCACTCGTCAAAACTATAAGATTTGCTCCGAAAGACTCTCTCCACAAAATAAAGGAGCATCCCAGTGGATAAGGGCCTGTTTTGTAACAATTTTGATCCTAGGAACAATCTCTTAGCAAACTGATTTTTTTCTAATTCTGCTCCTGGCAACAAAAAAGTCGATTTTTTTTGCTTCTTTTTTCCGCTCCAAATCTGTTCCCTGGCCACTTGTCTGTTCCCAGTAACAGAAAAATCAACTGACACTACCAAACAGATTCTGTTCTTTTTCTGTTCCCGGGAACAAAAGAATAGGAATTAAAGAAAATGGAAGCATAACCAAACAGGCCCCAAGATTGCTTTGGTCACTCTGACACCACTCACTACTTCATTTTCAAGAACAAACAACAATAAAAGTTCATCAAGAGTGATTAAATGCAGCTACTCGAAGGTTACTGTTTACGATTATAGCCACCGCAACATTCAGCTGTGACACTTACTTTGAGCAACACCAGATGATGACTGCTAAACTCTGCCTCGCCATGAGGAAGTAATTGACGCAAAAGCCATCCCCCATCCCACAATGTCTCTCCTGGTATATTGGTGCGACAGAAAAGAGCAACCAACGCATCTAGCACCTTCAAGAAAGGTCACAGACAAAAGGCAATTCGTCAATTTCAAAGTGAAGGAATGCTCCAAAAATCTTTAAAAGATAGTCAAACAATTTTATAGTAGTGGAGAAAACAAGCACATCATCCAACCATCATCGCATAAAGTCTCATAAGAAGTCTAGACAATTGAGAACAAAAGAGTGCATCACTCTTACAGTTCACAAATAAAAGGCCTGACCTTCTAAGATGATCTTAGCGAATAAATATGAGTCACAAAACACAAATCGCTTCCTAAGTAATCAGGTTATTAATAGTTGGGTTCAACCCAAAAACCAACATGCTAAACAGAACTGAAATAAGGACTAGATGAGTATTAAAATTAACCAAAGAGGAAGTTGGTAATCACCAGGAAAAATTACATAGACATCACAAAATAAAGTTCTGACTAACCCTCTAAAAGAATAATTTTGTTCAATAGGTAACTTACCTGAAATCTAGAGCACCTAGCGCTTGCTCCCTCTGCCTTACTCGAAGTTGACACACAATACTGGTCCTGTTAGATGGAAAAGTGCAGAAGACAAATGTAAAGAAGTTACCACTTTTTTATTAATGTCATGTATGCAGAGAGATAACAGAAGGAAGTAACAAACAAGAACAATATCGACCGTACAACAATGACCTACTATATAATAAAAGTCTTCCTAATTTAAAAGAGCTCCAAAAACAACATATTGTGCCTAGGTTACCACAAAACCATACAAAGAAAAGAAATAAAAGAGGCATGAAATCAAAGGAAAGCCAAATCCTCAACCTTCAGAAAAGGAGATGGTATTCTCATATGGAAATTGTTCCTACAAATCTTGAACATCATTTTGAAGGACTGGCCCAATGAAATAAGCCAGAAGTATACGAAGGACCAATCATATAAGATCAACATTAATAACACCAATTTGAGAGCTCAGATACATGATTTAATTAAGTTTCTCCATCTTTTCTTCGAAGGACTTGGGAATGGGGCTACTCTAGAGATAAGGCACATCACAACCAAGTCGGACATATGATGGACACAAGCCCAAGAATCATCATAAAATTCACTAATCCCAAATTAGTACAAACGCTAAAAACAGAAGTGGGTTTACCCTTCACAGGACAGCTTGATGAAGTTCTTTCCCAACAATGTAACGGTACCTATTAGATTTCCATATAACACAGCAAGAAGAATTGAGAGCTTTTCCCCACTAAATGCCAAATTGGTTGCACAAGCAGATACTTTCACATCACGGCACCCTAGTCAAACCAATTTCTTCCAAGCTTGGATTTAAGACAAGTATAACAGAAATATTCGTATAAGCGATATTCATACATCAAACTTATACAACGTTAAAGGAAAGGCACGAGAATTGAAGCAGAAAAGGAGGGGGGAACATCAATTTATACCTTGATTCTTTGTAGATAAGCGTCTAGTTCACCACTTAGACCATCTTTCATCAAAATGCTTTCAGAAGAAAACAGTTGCTCTTCGCCAGAACCCTCGCCAACCAAAGATTCCTACAAGATAATAAGCAGAAGAGAACATTAACAACACAAGCTTCAAGCACAATGAAGAGCACGAGAAACATACGTAGTTGGCTAGACTAATCAATATCATCTACTTAAAATAGTATCAGAAAAACCGCAATTTGTATTTCAAATGAGCTAAAAACAGCACAAAATCTCATTGGAGGAAAGACCGATGTTGAAAAGAAAAAGTGACCAAAGATGCACATGAGAACAAATTCAGAAAATGTTAACAGCTTGATAATCTCTTCGGTAGAAAGCTTTTCTTCAACCAACAAGTTTAGCATATCTCAAGATATTGCAAATGTGTTTATAATGGGCCATCAACAAGTCTTGATCAGACGGCGAACTCCTTCAAAGTATCACAGATGAATTTTCAAACTCCAAATTTTGTGCACAACACTCTAGGAATTAGTATCGTTTAAGTACTGTGTAATTGATAACGCAAAAACACGAATATTACAAGCAAGGCATTTTGCTAAATTTATTTACAGAATGCTATAGCAATTAAGAATCAATATTGCTTACTAGCAAGAGTTTCTTCTGTTTTTTGCGCTGAGGAAGAATTCCAAGAGCATCCAGCATTGACTCATCCAGTTCTGTAAAAGCAAATGTTGATAATAAATGATAGTATGTACCCAATAAGTATTTGTAACCAAGCTGGAAAGATCCAACCGTACCACCTTTTGTCTGTAACAACATGGCCAACACACTCAACGAACCCAAAACTTGAACATTGTTCCCATCTCTGATATACGAAAGTAATGTCTCCCTGCAAAGTTATAATGTAAGAGAGAGAATAATGGAGAGAATATTGACAACAAACTTCTGCCACTTTAGCATTTTTTCATATAAAACAGAATAGAACCAATTACAAAAGTATAAAAGGGGTCTCACTCAGCATAAGGACGAGATACAACACTAAGTGGCGCATTTATTCTATTGTATGGGTAGTCATTACAAGATCGTAACCATAAGACTCAAAAGATCACAAGTTAACAGTATTTTTTTGCCATATACAACAGTTGTTCATATTGTTTCCAATAAGCTTAAGCTATGATGGTTTCCAAAGAAATTGAAATGATTGATTTGCTCCATCTTTTCAGAGGTTACATAACCTTTCCAGGAGTAGAACCGATAATGATATACGTAGAAGCGGCTTAAAAAAGAGAAGCCCACAACAAAGAGTTCTTAAATGAGGCATCCTAATACAAGTCCATGAAATACTGGGAAGTGCATCAGTGAAATTTCAGCATAATCCCCTATTTCTTCATAAACATACAAAGGTGTCTATCTTGGCTCTCGAAGTAGTCTTACTCATAGACAACAAGTACAAGAAAGCATGCATCTCTCCAGCTTGGATATTTCATGTCAGAGAAACTTCAGCAATTAATCAGCTCATCCTTCTCTCTACCTCAGGTAATAAAAGGACAAAAGAATTCTTATTTTCTCAAGGAAAAAACAAATGAAGGAAAGTCATCAGAATTGTGCAACCCAGCACATCAATCCCAAAAAACTCGCTCTAATACTTATTCATCGAATTTGATTTTTTTTTTTCTACTCTTCCAATTTCCATGGAACGGCAATTCCTGACCCTTAACCAACCATCAAAGAAACCCACAACTTGCAGTTGAGAAAGCTCACAAGTTCTTGATTAGTCCCTAATTAACAAAATCTGAGCAGTCCTTTCAGAGAAGAACCATAAAATTTGCAGCTTCTAAAAGCTATTTAAAAAATAACAGTGGCAACAATCTAAAAAATCCATGTATCTCATTGACAACAATTTAAAAAATCCATGTACAAATCAATGGGAAAGCATTCCAAAACCATAGCTACATAATTTTTCTCTATCCACTTCTGAGCATGGTCAAAAAAAGAGAACGGAATAGAGCTTCTCTCTAATCAATTTCCTTTTTCAATCTCATCCAATATGAAACTAAAAGGAGAATGCACAATTAACTCCATTCTTGATCCTAAATTAAGGGATGTAAAAGCATATGGCAATCCTAAAGATCCATAAGATCAAATGTGGATCCAAAATAATAAATACTACAAATGTTAAGGATCTATGGAAATCTAAATCACAAGTCATGTTACCTCAATGCAACAGAGGAATCGATACTAACATTTGCCTTGATAGCAGCCTCTTCATGAACTTGTGTACCACTAGAGCAGTCAACCAGATGGGCCTTCAGGCTATCATTTTCAGTGCCAAGCCTTGCATTGTCTGGTGGTTCGCTTTCATTGATAAGTTCATGAACAGATGAGAAACCATTGGCTTTATTCCCAGAATTTGCGACGAACACCTCCGGAGGAATAAAAAGCCCAGCAGCTATACTATTTGCCAAATCTTTGATCTTAACAATAAGAAGGATGCAGCAAATCAAGTACAAAGAAGTGA
Organism: Rhodomyrtus tomentosa; assembly: GCA_028455895.1. Classification (NCBI taxonomy): domain Eukaryota; kingdom Viridiplantae; phylum Streptophyta; class Magnoliopsida; order Myrtales; family Myrtaceae; genus Rhodomyrtus; species Rhodomyrtus tomentosa. Next base: position 45,307,088 of record JAPCWY010000004.1, read on the forward strand.
CAGAACCAATCTTTACTTCCTGCATTTATTTAGTACCAAGATATAGAGAAAAGATTAATGCCACATAAATCAACAAAAACGGACGAACTTTATAAGAAAACCCAATTTTTTCACCACGGTTCTCCAATTACATTGCAAATCATGCATCGAACACTTCACAGCTTGAATTATCAAAAAGAATAAAAACAACTAATAAAATTGGTAAGGGCAACCAATAGGTAAATAAACAACATCTCCTCACTGAGGGGGGGTTCATCTGGTATAGCTGTAGCTGCACTCAAGCAGTGTTGTGCTATAATGACGTTGTCACATATTGTTGTCAAAACATATTTAAAGCTGTAGCACTTCCAAGCTGGGTGAGCAACTTTGTAGAAGCTACTGGGAGATGTTACAACTGTAGTTATGAAGATACTTCAATGTTGTAAAGTGGAAGCCATGTCTCTGTGATATGTTGATTCCTCGCAACAATTACTTGATTTACCTTGCGATGAGTCATAGAAGTTCCAATGATGGGTATTCTTCTTCAAGGCGATAAGATGATCAGTCATTCCTTTTTTCTTGTATTCATTGGTATTAACGAGATGCCAAAGGACCTAATAAAGCCAATTTAAACAGACCCAATAGACTCAGGTGCAATCCAAGTCTAATTCGTTTGATACATTTGGTCAAAAGTTCAGTGTAAGTAAAATTCGGAAGGATATAACGGTATTGGATCAAGAATTTTAAATCTAAATAAATGGATTTAGAATCGGCACTTATAAACATCACTAGTGGTCACAAGAACCATGAGGATCAGTAGAAAGGGGAAAAAAACCACTTAAGTCAAGAGGTTAAGTCATTTACATATGCAGGTTCTGTCTTCAGAGAAGGAAGGAGCATTGAAAACACCAAATGCTTCAAAAACTTGTCAGTCAATAACCTCCCAACATCAGGAATACCAGCAGAGGTGATATCGCTAAAATAATACAGAGTATCCTCAAGCTCATCTACTGCAGCAAGAATATTAGATGCTGGTTCCAGAACAGATTTTCTGCATACATAACCATAAAATTAGTTAGCATTTCAGGGTGTTCCCCTCGATATACAAAAAAATGGTGAAGCACCCAGGGTCTTACTTCAGAGCATCTGAAATCAATTCACCCAACTCCAAGCACTGCTTGCAGAAGTATTTGACCAAGGTTGAAAAATATTTAGACTGTGGAGGACTGGCAACAAATCTATTCACAGATTCATCGCCAACTAAAGGCAAATCAAAAAAATCACAAGGTAAATACATGGAGTTAAGCAAATTGGAACCAAAAAGAAAGGAACATTAGGAGCATAATAGTGACAATATAAGGAGATAACCGGTAGCTCACCATGGTAAACATTAAGTGAAAGAGCACGTATGGCTGTACGGACCATATTTTCTTCATGGAAAGCAAACCGTATTGCCTCAGTATATAGTGGGAAAGAAATTACATCATCCTAGATGTTGCACAGTATAAAAGAAATTTTAAGAGAGATAGAGAGAAAAAAAGCAAATAAAAAAATTATCTTGGCATGGAGAATCCATAAGTCAGTTAAAGGTTAAAAAAAAAAAAAGAAGAAGCTAATTGAGTATAACCGATCAACCATCAATTGCATTAGCACATTCAAATGAGGGAATGGAAAATGAACTGAAAAAGAGAGTCTAGGAGTAATGACCGGTGAAAGAAAGTAGGAACCAGAGTAAGGGATGATGACAGGCATCAGATGTAAAAATAAACTCTTTCCTTTTATCATTTTTCTTTTTCTTTTCGCTTTCGCCACCCCCCCCCCGGGTTTTTTTTTTTTGGGGGGCGGGGGGGGGGGGGGCGCGAAGGAGATGGTGCAATAAATTCCGTCACGTGGTTTATTTTGAGAAAAACTGATGAAAAAATTATTCTCCTAATTGCAAAAATGGAGATTGCAATACAGAGATGCCGCTATACTCACTAACAACGACAATGAAAAAACTCTAGCAACGAAGAATATGTGGGGCGGGATGAAGAAAAAAGAAGACAGAAAAGAACAAACTCACATCTTGAGTCTTCACCAGCAGAGAAATTGTGTTTTTATTTAGCTTCCCACTTATTGCTCTTTACATGGCACAATATGTAGGAACATTGAGAATAAAAGAAAATAGCAGTTAAAATTACAGTTACAAAGGGATGAGAAACATAAGAAAAGTTACGAACTACTTTGGTAGTAAGGAAGTAGACTACAAACCTTAAGAAAGATATATAGTAGGATAGTAGCTCCTCATTGTCAAAGTTGAATGAATATGTTATTAGGTAGTTGATATGCTCATTACTGAACATGTAATCTGCAACATATCCATGACAGTCTTTTTAATCATCTTGTTTAACAAACACAATTTTAAAGCAGAATTTAATAAGCTGCAACAAAGAAATTTACATATGGCATGTTCACTTTTAAGGTTTTGGATCATTATACTCAATGTCTGAAGCAACTGAAGTGAAACACTGACGGGTCTACTAATCTTCAAAATTCGTACAAACTCGCCCATGACTTGCTTCTCCATGAAAAACCTGCAGCAATCAGAATGGCACGAAATCAGCTGACACTTCCCCATTTGAAGTTTTCTAATAAGAAAAGGTAAACCTTCGAAGTCTCACTCAAAAAAGGAGGAGTCATGCTGATCGCCATATGTTATCAATTCCGCAATCAATCGCAGGGCCTCGATGACAAAATCCTACAAGATCAAATACGGGTAAAAAGCGCATAAGAAGAATGTACTATTTAGCAAGCTCAAATTAATAATTTATCATCATTACCTTGTTCACTTCGTTGACAACTTGGATTCTAAAGAGTTGATCAGTTAAATATCTGCAACAGCTAGGCTTCAGAAAAACACTGCTCCGATAAATGCAACTCAATTCTCTTCATAGAAGTACATGTTATGTGTATGTGCACATTAATACTCCAAGGACTCTATTGCTGAAAAGTCCTGTAGCATAATTGTTTCCATTTCTACCAAGGATTGCGCCCAAAAAGACTATCGCTACCGTAGTTACTCTCGTTATGGATTTCCGTTCATTCAAAAATCTTTTTGTTTTTCCACCTTATTTTCTACACAACAGAATTTGAAAAGAAGTCCACCAAATACCAACATATATAGCGCACATAGCAGGTATCTATCAGTAAAACTGCTGAAACCCAGAGTTGTCCGTCAGAAACATTGAAAACTACAACTTTTTGAACTTCTAAAGCATACTATCTCGAGCTTGAGCATCTCAACCATCTGACTAGCATTTAGGGAATGAATGTCATCTAAGTTCAGTAAATTATATTTGAAGATTCAAAGCAGCAAGCTTTAGATAGAATCAAGTTTAAGTATACCTTGCACATGCTCAATTTGACTAACCTCAACTACAACGATTCAATCTATCTACATACTAGACATACAAATGCAATTTTCTCTATGCATCACATGACTATGCATCGAGGTCTTTTGAAGAGCCATTTGAGAGAAACGTAACACGAACTTTGCAAAGTATGATAGAATGGCTTCTCCTTCGATCAGAGATAGTGCCTGGTTGTGCCATGACAATGTTGGTTTATACTGCACTTTGTTGTTGGCACCTTACTTTTGTGTCATGTTTCATTTGGAATCTACAGCCATCAAAACATCTTAGCTGTTGCACTCGCTGATCCTTAAGCTTGTTATCACGGAATTAGAGGATAGATTGCTAGAAACCTCATATAGCAGCAACCAATGATTTTCTTCCTCTAATTCTCCAAACCCGTTGACACACCACGAGAGGTAACAATGAGCACTTCACTACAGATTCTATCTAGTCAATGGTAAATTGACCCTAGCCGTCCAGTCCGCTGCGTGCATAAGGGACTGATGCTCCTCCTGATGAGACTAAGTAAATCATGCGCCCTCTTTCTACAGTATCACGTCATCAAGACTTCCACGCTCGTCAAAATTGGTGCAGAGAACCAAAAGAGGCCCGACCAACCAATGACAAGATGTGCACATCTTTACGAAAAGAAGGTTAACTTTCCTACTATTATTTTCATCATGTTTAACAGCAAACTGACGAAGTAGAGAATATAAATAAGAGAATGGACGAAATCACAAGTGATTAGCTTTTGCTGCCGCCATCACATTCACGCGCTAAGTAAGAAAACCGTCTCATGGAACAACAAAAATTGACGATCGCCAGCTATTTACTTAGGTCCTATCTACGCCATAATGCCGACAACGCAACTCGTACACCAGCAAATTTTTCGCCTTGCAACCGCTCAAGCAAGACATCTGACGAACGAACGTACACGATAGTTAAAAATGGAGATTCATGCAGATTGCATCGCACACCTGAGCTCGTCAAGGGAGAGTCGATTTCTCGATCTCCAGAAGCCAAGCCACATGATTTGGGACAATCAGGCCACCCGATTCCGCATGCTAATCAAGCTTCAATTCGCTCCGCAACGCATATAGTTCAAGATTAGAGACAACTGAAAAAAGCTCGAGGAGGAGTGAGATTTGGGAATTGAAGAGTGGAAAGTCTTTGGGATTGGACGTGATCCGGGGAGGAAGAGAGCAGAGAAAGCTGAATGGGGTCTCCGTTCGCTGATGATGAAGGGAACGATGATGAAGGGCGGCAAGTCCGACAAGTGACAAGAGAAACGAGCAAGAAGATTGAGGCAAGCGAAGCGACGAGAATGAATTGGCCACGGACACGGACACGGACGCGAACACAAACAAAAGGGCAGCTTCGGCGTGGGAAGGACGAGGTGGAGCTGGCAGCCTGGCAAAGGCAATTTGCTCCACTTGGTATTCAAGTCGGATCCGATGTCCGAATTAGATCCGAATGAGGCTTGGACGGTTGAGGATGAAAAGGAATATTCTTTTTCGACATGGATTTGGGCCAAATCGCATGATCCTGAAGACGCCCGCTCATCAATTAGCGGTTCATGCCACTCGGACCAGCTACGACCCTCATAACAGCTACCATTACAATTGATCCGACACGATCACACGACCGGGCCTGGTCTGTGAGCCCGGCCCTACTGAATATATTGTTAGAACCCGTTCTCAATTTTTAGAGACGGGAACTGACCTGTTTTTCAGGTCCGACTCCAAGATTTATTAACTTATTTTTCTTTGTTTTTTTTTTTTTTTTGGTTTCGTTTTTCACAACAAATAATTTGAGCAACAAAACGGTTCAAAGTAAAAGATGAACAAAGCCGAGCGAGCAGAGGCGGGTCAAGAACGAGCCAGGGTTACGAGACTAAAACGAGCAAGTAAGAATGAGGATGAGTCGATCGCTAGAGAGAAAATCGGGAAGCGTCTGAGAGAGATTGGAGAGAACAGAGGGGGAAAAAAGGAGAGAGATGGAGGAAAAAAAATACAAAAAGAAAAATTATGATTTTTAGGCTTTATGAAACATATTCCAAATTCAGACTGATCGATCCGGTTTCCAGAGATGAATATTTACTGGAAAATGAGAATCGGACCGGTTCCAACAGAAGTCTGAAATATAACCGATTTTCAGGGCGGTGTGTACCTGGACCTGGACCTGGACCTGCTCTATAAAACAAGTCTGGGCAATAATTTCTCCTCCGGGAGGAGCACCGCAATCTGTGCAGAAAGAAAGCATTTAAAATAGCACAAAGCAAAAATTAAGACTAGGGCAACACGGAAAGCAAGTAGAAAACGGGCAGAAGTAGCCAGGAGCCAGAACCGGGAGATCTGGACCACGGCAGCCTTCTTGTTCTGAACAAAAAGCCAGACATGTAGCAGTAATAATCATAAAAGAAACCCTCAATTTCGGCACGCTTTTCTTGTTTAAGTGAGTCCCAAGCCTCAGGCATGGGAAACGCTAGGTAGACGGTGTCGCGGTCGCACTGTGTAGCTAACGGAAGTGCGTGTCTATCCACGTCATTCCGACCAATTTAATTAGAAATCACTCATGTAGACGACGACCGTGTTAAAATTACCACCATATGCGATTTTTGCATTTTTTTAAAAAAAAATGAAATTTTGCTATTTTTTCGTCTTCTTTTTTCATTGTGGCTGCTGAGGGATAACTTGCTCACGGTCAACTCCCCCGATGAAATCTGACTTGAAGTTGAATATTGATGCCTCTGTAGGTGGTACCGACGGTGATGGAGCCATCGCAGGTGTTCTACGTGACTCTAACGGGATCCTGGTGGACAGATTCGTGCCAAAAATCCGATCTTGCTCTCCTGTTCAGGCGGAAGCGAGGGCTCTACTAGAAGCTTTCATCGAGAGGAAACGTCTGGAGTCGAAGAACGTGGAAAGGAGGAAGATAAGTCTTCACACCGACAATCGTACTTCGGCGTTGGAAGTTAATGGGGAAGTACAATTGGGTTGGGAAACTGAAACCCTGGTTCTTGAAGCCCAATTGTTGCTGGCCCAGGACGGAAATATCTCAGTGGCTTATTGCAGCCGCACAACAAATATGGTGGCTGATTGGCTGGCTAAGACCCATCGTTCAAGTAGTATGTCTGTATTTTGGGTCTCTTCTGTGTTTAGATGCTCTGCCTTTGAGCAATGGTCGTAAGGATACTTAATATTTCGTATTGATACTTTTTTTCGGACCCAAAAAAAAAACAAAAAAAACCCGCAATGGCTTACTCCCTCACCCAGTGACCAACAATGCTCTCGTTGGCCACAACGGAAAAAAAAAAGGCTAAAATATTTACAAATAAAAAAAAATCTTCGAGAATTGAAAAAATTATCCGCGTTGGAAATCATCATGGCACATCAAACAGTTAGCATCCTCGTCATTGATTTCCGGTCAAAAAGACTATATTGGTCAATTTTTTTTGCCGGATTATATTAGTCGATTTGAGATATTTAAAATTGAATTTGCATCTGTAAAATAAATGTGTGCTTCTTTTTGGTAATTTTTACTAGACGTAAAAGTATGCTGTTTCTTCCTGGTAAATGATGTATACATACATTCGATTGCGTGTTCAATTGTATCGATGCAGGTTAATACGTGTGAATTTCAAGACAAATTGTCATTCAGACAAAGTTTACTATTTCAATCTACAGATACTCGAATAATACCGCTCCAGAGCGCAAGCGTATTGACCAAAGTTGAATGATAAAGTACGAAAATTTATCTTGTTGGGGCTTCGAGATTAGTTGTGAATGCAACACAAATTGCTAATTCCGCATCGAACATGAGATTTTAACCTTCGTTATTATCAGACGATTTACATTCATTAAATTTGCCAGTGCACACTTAGCCTATGGTAGTTTATAGTGGGGCAAGGGAAAATATACGTATTTAAAAGTGCGTTTGCTTCATGAAAGGTTAACGAAAGGACCGTCATCAAGGGAAATAATATATATATATATATATATATATATATATATATAATAAGATAATAAAAATATTAATATAACATCAACATCAACAACACATTTATCCTAAACTAGTTGGAGTCGGCGGTCGATGAGCTCCAAAAAATCATAAAAATAAAAGCAGAATCAAGAGAGGGAAAATAAATAAATGTGTAAAAATAAATATATATATATACACTACCCATTCACAACACTAATAGACTTACTCCACTCCGCCCTAATCCAAACCGTACGCCAATTTATTTATCACTCCATTAAATCTTGTTTTATTAATTTCCCCCAAGTAAGTTTCGGTCAACCTCTTACTTTCTTTGTGTTATACTCTCGATAACAAACTTCTGTTTGTACCGGTGCATCTAAGGGTCTTCGGAGGATATACACAAACCATCTCAATATATGCTCTCTCATCTTTTCCGCCACCGGTTCTACTCCAACTTTTCATCGAATCTATTCATTCCTTATCTTATCCATCTTTGTATGACCACACATCCACCTTAACATTCTCATTTCCGCTAATCCCATTTTATGCTCATGTTTCCTTTGTGCTGGCCAACATTCAGCTCCGTATAATATGGCAGGTCTGACTGCTGTTTTATAAAATTTTCCTTTTAACCTAAGAGAAATTTTACGACCATACAAAAATCCCAATGCACTGCGCCATTTCATCCAACCTACTTTGATTATATGGCTTACATCATCATCAATCTCTCTATCCTTTTGTAGTATTGATTCCAAATATCTAAATGTATCTTTCTTGGGTACCTCCTGTCCGAGCATATTTACGACTTCTTGATCCCCTCTTCCTGCCTTGTCAAACTCACACTTCAAGTATTCTGTCTTACTTCGACTTAGCGTTATTCCTTCAGACTCTAACGTGTTTCTCCATACTTCTAACTTAGCGTTTAACCCAGCCATGGTCTCATCAATAAGCATGATATCGTCTACAAATAGAATACACCACGGTACCTCATCTTGAATATCTTTTGTTAGCTCATCTATAATCAGGGCAAAAATGTAATGACTTAAAGCAGAACCTTGGTGTAAGCCTATTGTGATTGGAAAATAACTTGATGTGCCATTACAAACCTTCACACATGTAGTAGCACCGTCATACATATCATTGATTGCCTATACATACTTTGAATGTTCTTTTTTCTTCTCAAGAATCTATCAAAAAACCTTTCTTGGAATCCTATCATACGCCTTCTCGAGATCAATAAACACCATATGGAGGTCATTTTTTCTTTCTCGATATCTCTCCATCAATTGTCGTATTAAGAAAATAGTCACTATAGTAGATCTTCCTATCATAAATCCAAATTGATTGACAGAAACCTTGGTTTCTATTCTCAAACGATGCTCAATAATTCTCTCCCACAGCTTCATTATATGGCTCATAAGCTTGATGCCTCTATAGTTAGAACAATTTTGGATATTCCCCTTATTCTTGTATATAGGTATAAGTATACTCTTTATCCATTCATTAGACATCTTATTAGTATAGAGGATCTTGTTAAAAAGATTAGTCAACCAACTTATTGCTATATCCCCTAAGCATCTCCACACTTCAATAAGAATACCATCGGGTCCCGAGACTTTACTAGTTTTCATATTTTTTAATGCTTCCCTAACTTTTCGTGCTTTAACTCCACGCACAAACCTTCTATTTGAATCATCAGAAGCATCTTTCAAATCCACCTCGCTTCTATGTTTTTCCTATTAAAAAGTTTGTTAAAATAACTCATCCAATTGCCCTTGACGTCTTCATCTCTTATCAAAAGTGTTTGATTTTCATCCTTGATATATCTAACATGTATCAAGTATTTACTTTTCTTATCTCTTGACTTTGCAAGTCTATATATGCATTTTTCTCCTTATTTACTCCCAAGTTTGTTGCACATATCGGTAAAAACCTTGCCTCTAACCTCTCGTACAGCTTTCTTGGTAATTTTTCTCGCCAATATGAACCTTTATAAATTCTCTTCATTAGGACATTTATGTAGGCATCTGAAACACTCATTCTTATGCTTAATTGCATTTTGCACATCTTCATTTCACCATCAGGTTTCCTTTATTTGATGTTCATTCCCTCTACTTTTCCTTAACACCCATTTTGCTACTGTCTGGATGCAGTTAAACATCTCGTTCCATATCATATTTACTTCGTCTTCTAGTCGCCATGGTCCTTCCTGTAGCATTCTTTCCTTAAATTCTATTTGTTTCTCATTATATAACTTTCATCATCTTACTCTGGAGGTGTTGTGCACTTCTCTTCTTCTTCTGTACTTTGTTATACCGAACTTCTAAGACCACCAACTTATTTTGTGTAGCTACACATTCACCAGGGTATACCTTACAATCTACATACAAAACTCTATCTTCTCTTCTGGTAAGAAAGAAATCAATTTGGCTATAATTTTGACCGCTGCGAAAAGTGATCAGATGTGACTCTTTTTTCCTAAAAAAAGGTGTTTGCCAACATTAAATCATATGCTAATGACACACTCAAGATGTCTTCGTCAGCCTCATTTCTAGTCTTATATCTAAAACCTCCATGAACTCTGTCAAAACCTCTACTACTCTAACCGACATATCCATTTAGATCTACTCCTATGAATACATTTTCCTCGTGTGGTATCCTCCTTAAAATCTCTTCCAGATCTTTTCAAAATCTGATCTTCGCGCACGCTTGCAGTCCAACTTGAGGGGCATACATACTAAGGATATTCATAATCAAATCCTCCACTACTAACTTAATTAAAATAATCATATCTTCTATTCTTTTAACATCAACAACTCTCTATACTTGAAATTTTTATCGATCAGAGTTCCAGCTCCATTTATACTCTTTGTTGTGCTTGTATATTATAACTTGAATCTAGTGCCATCCACTTCCTTAACCTTCTTTCATTTTTATTTAGTCTCTTGCAGTCAAATAAGGACATCATTCCTAGAGTGATGTCTCTTGATGTCTCTAGTAATGATGCAAAGACCCTTACTCATTTTTCGCTATATCCGGGCGCCGATGCAACGCGTCGTTAAGAAGGGTACGTTCCAAAGAAATATCAATAGGGTTCATCTCATAAAGTTAACTCTTTTTTTTTTATAACCGGCTCGCTACGCTTGACGTAACCCTACTCATTTACCTGGCTTGGGACAAACTATTAATATAAAATGTTATAAATTTAGGATGAATAATTCTGAAAAGTATTTTCACATCTTCATATTGAGAAATTCACTTTTCTTGATTTTATACATGGATATTAAATGTTTTCGATTGTCTTGTCATTTTCGGTGAGTTTGAAAAATGGATTTTCGAAAAAACACTTTGACTAAAATAAACACTTAAGAATTGCTTTTGAAAAAAATTATTATATAAGTTCTAGGAAAAATTTCAAATAGGGGCCTGAAATACCTTCATTTTCTCAAATAAGGACATGAAATGGATATTATTTCAAATAATGGCTCAAAATACCCTCTCTTTTTTTAAGAATGGCCTGAAGTGAATGTTGTTTCAAATAAGGGCATGAAGTGTTAATATCAGTTTCAAAAAAGTACCAACTTACCAACTGATTAAGACATTTTCATCATTTTTATTTATTCTTTATTTTTTTCCTTTTTTCCTGTTTAAAAATTAAAAAGGAAGAAAATGTAAAAAAAAATGAAGAAGAAGAAGAGACGAGTAGAAGGGCTGCCTCGCACTTGTAGCTAGCGCCCCAACAACAAGAGGTAAGGGCAAGGCCTCACTAGAATTAGCACTAGGCAGAGGCGGGTGACGCTTGCTTAGGTTCAAGGGAGGGCCCCTGCCCTCGACCGAATTGTGGTGAGGGTGGTTGCCACCCCCACCCCACCAGGTCCTGGCAAGGGGTGGCAACCCACACCCAATCGCCTCTCGCCCAAATCTGGCTGGGCGAGGGTTGCCGGCCCTCGCATATGATTAGCGAGTCGCTAGCAGTGGGGTTGCGGGCATAGATACCAATGTGTTCTTCTTCCCTCTCGCTTGCTTGTTCTTCTTCTTCCTTTTTTTTTCCAATTTTTGTAGTATTTATTTAATTTTACTAAAAAAATTAAGTTTAACCTACATTTTTCGAAAATTCCCCTAATCGGTTGCAATATATAGTCAACCAGTGAGGTCAGGTCCTAATCTGAAAAGTTCATGACCATTTTAGGTATTTATTTGAAATAAAATTTATTTTAGGATATTATTTAAGAAAATGAAATCAATTCGTGATCTTATTTTGAATTTTTCCTAGTTTTACACGTGGCGAACACTGTATTCAAGGATTATTTTATACTGTAAGAGCACAGTGGGAGGGGGGAACGCTAACTGCGCAGGTGCTGACGTGGGGAAGGCGCAGTATCCACCCACGCGCGTACGTTAGAGAGGTTCTTCTTTGGAAAACCACGGGCGTGCGCCGGACGATGTCGGACGCTTCTAAAGCGACGACGACCCATGAAACAGCTGAACGAGCAGACCAGGCTGAAGACCGAAACTAAAAATTGACACTCAGTGGGCCGAACGTAGGCAGTGGCTCTGTGGGGCTAACGTGTCGCTGTCCAAGACGCCGTCATGCGCTCGATCAAAATGACCACCCATTGAATTAGAATTATGTCATATGAAACACGATTTTTTTTTTCCTGGTCTGAATTTGACAATTGAGGAACAGAAGATTCAACCGAGGGCGTTGGGAGTGGATTGGCCGCCTAAAATTACCTCTTCCCATATTGAAACATAACCGCCCCCTTCCACTCACTTACCTTACTACCGCTTTCCTTTTTCAGACGCGCATGGCGATACTTATCACCTATGAATCAACTTTTTCTAATACTCCTCGAAATCAAAAGTTGATTTTTATACTTCTGCTTCAAATTGATTTCTGATTAAAAAAATTCGTTCGGTAATAATTAAAATTTTTTATTTTTAAAATATTATTAATAAAATCTTTCACGACGGCGGCCGCACGACTGGCGGATAGCAGAGATGCCCCCTGTGGTAGAAAAAGTGATTCTAGAGTCGAGAAGTATTAATTTTCAAAATTAGCTAAAAATCCAATCAAAAATAGAAAATCATGACAGAAGTCCATTTTTTTCTCGAACGTCTTTCTACTTCGAAATTGATTTTACCAAACAAATTTTTCTATCAAATTAATTCATGACATAGAAATTCAAAATAGAAATTGTTATCATGCATACACCTTTCTTCCTCAAAATTCAATTCCACCCACGTGTTTCCACCTTCACTGCCGCCTTGTCATTTTTTTTTTCTTCGATTTTGATGTTTTGTTCCAGCTGCTTTTTATGTCCGTGTCTGAAAAATCTCTACCCGACCGACATTACCAACTGCCAAACTAATTAAGAGATTTATGCCCGAATTCCATGAATATTCGGCTATCCGACCATTGAAAAGAGTCGTAAAAAAATGTTGGCATAAAGAGAGGACGCCAATTGGGATGAACACAATAAAATGGCATATATTTGAACTTGAGCCGTAGTCAACTGGTTCGTTTTGCGTGGTTTCCATCAGGTATCGATTCGGTTTCTAATTCTAATTTACTGGAACTGGTGGATACTTGTTCGGTTCTCGATTTCAAGTGAGACATCCACTCATACCAATCGGACTGGATCTATTTATATAATACGTGTGTGTGTATTCTAGCTATTTAACTTCTCACTTCAAAAATATAGGTTGTGTCTCTGCAATTTCGCTTCTCACTTCAAAATAGAGGTTTTTTTTTAATGAATTTCTCGAACAAATCAGCAAATACACCACCAATGCTCATGCCATCTCTTTTTATCCCGATGTCGGTGCTTGGTACTCAATAGATTGGTTCCCTGAAACCAAATCGGACTGGCAATTTAGTTTTAAAGTGGGTCCATGGAACAAACAGGTGGTTCACGGTTCTCATTTTGCGGAACCGGTCCCTAATGAGAAGTTTTTGATTCTGGGGTGAGTATCACCCACCCCATAATTGATCACCCCTAGACGAGAAGCTCAATACTAAGGAAATCGCGTGGAATGTGATATATCCACCTTATTTTGCCCCAATTTTTGCTTCAATTCTCGCGAGGATGGCCCTATGCGACTTAATCAACAACCGAATCACAAAGAACAATTTACAAACTTATCGACAAGGAATACGGTGAATATGAAAATACTCAACTGAAGTTAAACCGCATTTTTGGGACGCAAATTTGCTATGGCCTTCCGTGAAATAAATTTACCAAACTTTGTCCTTTTTCTATTTTTGGTCGGAACAAAACTTAGTTCTTAACTTTGATTATTGGATACGTCATGTCATCTTGGTAATTTTCCAACCCCGTCTTCGAAGAGACAACGGCATGTGAATTAAGTACGAGGAAAAAAAAAAAAAAAAGAGAAATCATAGTGAAAGTTAAGAGTCGGTCATTAAACTAATAATTCCCCAAAATCGTCAAACCTTAGCTTGATCCGCAGAATATCCGATTGCTTTCACCCCCTCTTATCTCCACTCCGACCTACCTCTCTATATAAGCCCTCTGCTCGGGTCTTTGTCAAGGCGTTCCCCTTCGTTGAATTCCTCGTTCGGCTTTTCCAACTTGGCTTCATCAATTTTTCTGCGTTATAACTTATATATAAAGCTTGGATCGGACCGGACCCATCCGAAGAAGAAGAAGAAGAAGAAGAAATAATGTGCGTGGCGTTCATATGCGACGAAGATGAAAAAGAACTGGGAAGGCAACAAGCTTCCGGTTCATGTCCTCACTGTGGGGGGAAAGTGGAGGCCATCGACGTCGAGAGCCATTGGAGATTCTGCTTCTTGCCCGTTTGCTTTCACGTCAAGCGTAAATATTTCTGCACTCTCTGCGGTCGACGTTTGGTCCTGAACCAGTAATAATTCGAGGAAATGGTCTATCTCTCTTCTTTTACCCTGTTGGGTCTCTCTGAAAATCCTTTCTTTGCATGTTCAAAGAAGCAGCAGTTTCTGCTCTGCGGTAGGACTAGAGGAGGATCGTTAGGCTGTAGCCTAACTTAGCAAATGACTTGGGGGTCGTTCTTTCATGTCTCTAACTAATCTATCTGATGTGCTGGAGATTTTGCTGTATCCATCAGTATCGTGTGTGACCAAGCTCGTCAATCTGAGATTTTGGTTAGCAGCAACCCATGTTTGAAGCGAAGGGAAATGTCTGGAAGTCTCGACCGTTTGCAATTTCTCGAGTCTCCTAAGACACGATACTTCTGCATTGGGCCCGGGATCCACATTGTTCTTGGGTTGCATCCACTTGAACAGTCGAACTAGGATGTCTAGAGATTTGCTTTGCTTCGCGTCCTTCAACCCAACAGAAAACGAAACATATAAATGAGTTCGCCTCTTGAAATCGGATAGAATCTCTCCTGGTGGCAAACTTCGTCAGTGATCCATCTAAAAATTTTTGCGGGCATTCGATTAGATCGTTGCGTGGATGCTAGGAACTAAATGAACTCTGCCAAGTGCCAAGTAGTACCAGATCCGCGAAAGCCATCTCGTTAAATCTCAAACCCCACAAGATCAAACCCAGGGTAAAGCCGAAACATGAACGCACTCGAGCGGAGGGTCCTGCTAGATCGCTATCCACTGCACCAGAATGTGAATAAAGAAAAATGAGAATGACTGTGCAACAAAGAAGTAGCCAGGATCAGAGATTTTTTGTGAGGGACGAGTGGTTCGGACAGGGCACGCGAGCGAGGAGCTGTTGCTTTTTGGCAGAGGTACGGCTTTGTCGTTTACAGAGCACGAGCTGGAGCACTCCCAAGCTCCCAACCGGAAATGGTAATCAATCATTCGCCCGGGAAGTGCAAAGAGCCATATGAGTTCGCGCACCTTCTTTGTTGCTACCGGGAAAGATTGTCGACCATTGGAGCAACAGAAGAAGGTATTGGGTCCATCTCATCTCCCTGTCCTTGAGGAACGCAACAAGGCATTGAACTTCGGCAATCGGATTACGGAATGGCAACCCATCTTGTCTCCCCGCAATTTGCAATCAACTCTCCAGCCCAAAGAGCTTAAGAAAGGAAACCCAGAAAACCAGAAAATGAAAAATTTATGAGTCCCTTCTTATCGCATCCGCAGAATCCATCTTTGTTCGTTGATCACTTCTCTCTTTCTCCGTAGGCTTTGCTTGTGACAACAATAGGCTATGACTTACGAGTTGCAAAGTAGCCACAGCCATATTCTACAAGACTACGGCCTTATATATGCCGTTTAGCTAGCAAATGAAGCAAATATAGAACCAATGGTTCAGAGAGATTTTGCATGTCTAGATTCGTGGCATGCTCCGCATTCATCTTCCTCGTACTCCGTTTTGATTTCTCTCAGAATTAAGGTGAATTTAACCTCCTTCCAAACACGGTTCAGGGACTTCAAAATTTGTTCTTGGTGAACAAGATTTGCAGAAGAGCACGACAAGTCCTCGATGAAGAGTCAAAAGTGGGATCTGTTAGCTGCCATAGCAGCAGATTAATTTCTACAACCCCACGTGACGTAGAAAATTCTCTATGGAGAACGCTGGAAAGAAGAACAACTAAATAAAAAAGAAAAAAACAACGAATCGTGCCGTGCGGTGCTTCGCCTCTGTGCACCAAGAGTTCCTTTATTTCTCTCCGAATTTGAAATAATTATTAAATAAATTCTAAATTTTTCGCAGTTGTGCTGAATTCAATTCGATCAATTTTGACCGAAAAAGCGTGATGCTTACGTGAACAATTTTAAATAATATTTTAATATATTTATTATTTTTCCCTCTCTTTTTTTTCTTTTTCATTTCTTTTTTTGTTATTACAGTGGTTGACGAGGGTCGCCAGAGCTCATCGGCCGCTAGGCGAGGACTGCGACTCCCTCGCCTAGATGTGGGCGAGGCCATGGTCGCCGTGCCCATAGCTAGCGAGATTGGCCTTGGGTAGATCTATGTGAGGTGGCCTCGCCCTCGAGGTATGGCCGTGGGCGAGGCCACCTTAGCTCGCAGTCGGTGAGGCCGTGGCGAGGTCCGAGGGCGATGACCCTTGTTGGGGCCGGCGATGACATCGCAGGCTTAGCCTAGTGGCCGGCAACTTCCGTTGACCACAATACCGACGTCCTTATCGGCTATTTTCTCCCAAAATTGACGGGATGGATTGAAATGATAAAAATGCAAAACTTTTAGTATTCAATTGACAATAAAAAAAAGTTTAGAATCGAATCGATACAATTACAACAGGTTTAGTTGGGGCATCAATGGGCCGGCCCGAAACTAAACATTAACTACCTTGACCCGGGTCGAATTACATATGACCCAACTTTTTGGGCAGAGCTGGGTCTGTTTCTTTTTTCTTTTTCTTTTTTTTGAAATTAAAGTCACTGGATAATGACGTGGACGAAATAATATAAAAATAAAAATAAATTAAATTAAAAAGGAAACGTGGGTGGCTGGCCCGGTTTCGGCTTTTTTTTTTTTACCCCTAAGGTTTAGGACTCTTTGTGTGTGTGTGGGGGGGGGGGGGGGTTAGCTTTGATGAGTAACGTGAATCAAGGGTACCCATAATTCGTTTTGTTAATTTGGTTTCGCATTGTGATATGTAGACGTAGGCAGTCGATGACCAGTTACCCCTGCCATCCCACGAGTTATAATTACAAAATGCGAGACCTTGATAATAATAAAAAAGCGGGAACTTACGTCCTCTCCCTCCCCCGAAACCGAATAAAGAGAATCACCACCTGCCACTACGAAATTGGGTTTGGGCGTCTGCTCTGCATTCATCAGATCCGTGCAACGCTCACGTGGTTCTGCAGTTTCATCTACCTCATCCCCCGGTTAGTAAACAGTAAACAATAAACAACATCAACAGAGTCGATTAGATGCTACGTAACGTAAAGTATATGCTAATTTCCCCATTAAAAATCAAGCTCAGGCCTCTTTGATACGGCGGTAAAGCGAACCGCGGGATTGGGATTGGGATTGGGATTGGGATTCCCGCTTTAGGTGTTGCCGTCGAATCAATGCGCGCGCACACCGTGATAATTCGGCCATTTTCGCGCCGAAACATTAGTAATTTCATAAAACTCCATCAGAAGAGGCAATCACCTACTGGCGTCATATTTTGGTTCGTCTGCTCTAATATAAAGCAGCTAAAGCTTTACGCATTGGCGATTTCCTCTTATGGACATGACTGTCTTTCACAATTAAGAAATGCCTAGTAGTTCTTAAGAAAGATCAACCCATCACCAAAAAATTACTAGAAAAATCTTAAATCCATTATATTTGTTGTAGTTCGATCCTAAATCTTTCGATTTGTGTCGATTTATCCCAAACATTTTTACGTTTTTGCTAATGTAGTTCATTCGATCAATTTTAGTTGGAAATCGCTAACGTAAATTCCGACCGTCCGACGTGGAGAAAATTTCTTGCGAATAATCTATCTTCAAGCAATCTAGGTAGATCTGCAATTTCCTAGATGATGATCGAAATTACTCAGACTCTCGAAAGTCACACACACACAGCTTCGGAAAAGTAGAAATAAAACGTGAATGAGGCGCATGCACGCAATTTGCGAAATCTCCTAGAGGATCACAGGACGAGGATATTCTGAGGATGCAAATAGCCGTGCCCACGTCTTGCAAAGTAGGAAAGAGAGCAGCAATAAGATATATGAAGACATGAGATGACCCATGTGCCGTCGACAGTGACAAAAGTGATATGACGACGAAAACCTAATTTATAACCTAAAACGTGTCCTTTTTTTCTTTTTTTAAACCTTCGGGGCGTTGGTTGCAAGAGTGATCGACTTTCGGTTGTTCCAACTCTCATTCAGGAATTGACAATCGGACCATCTAGTCTTGGAACTAGATCGGACCAAACCGACTAATCCAGTCCGATTCTTAAATGATCTAATGGAATCAAGCACTTTTCATTAACAGCTGCTCTGTCGTTGTCAGAATCTAACTTGAGTTGGTTCTGTGACACTCGATTGGCACTACATGCCCATGGAACAACAGGAGAAATGGTGGTAGCCAAATGAGATATCCGACTTCGAGATCTCCATCCACCATTCATCCTTCACACGTAGCCCCAAGCTCGTCCACTTAGTCAAGTCTACCACCATCACTCCATGTTGAAGTAGCACGGTGTTTGGCAGGCGGATGTGCCGGCGACGCCCGAGTTCAACCATAAGCCCTTTATGGAGTTCACGTGGCGGTATGCCAATGTGTCTATCATCCTTGAGCCCAGGCTGGTCGTTAGAGATGTTGTCGACGATGACTAAATTAAATTACCATGCTGATTTAGGTCGCAAACAGATTAGAGAGGTTGTTCAAGCGCTTGTCTGGTCTAGAGGGTTCCTTTTGCTCACCCAATTGATAAATCCATAGTAAAGATCATGGACGGCCTGGATGACGAAGATGTGCTCAGGTACAAATGACACAGATGTATACCTTATGGTATGCAAAATTTTCTAAAGATGTCATGTCCATAACGTTAACAACAATTTATTGGTCGCTACAAATAAAACCATAATGCAGAACAGAACATACACAAGCTATGTGGTACCAACTGACTTAAAACTTTCTTGGATTGTTGGAGCGCATGCTGGTTCTTTCGGATCATCGAAAGAGAAAGTGTTTAGAGAGAAGCTCTGGAGAGAATTCTTGATATTGCTTCGAGGATTAGATGATACAAATGGGGGGAGGACAACTCTATTTATACTAGAGGGCTTTTCATTACAACCGATGATCTATTATTAATCTAACCGATATTAAAAAATAGGGTTCTAGAATGGGGGAATCGCCCCCCCTAAAAATATTCTAGAAAAACTAGAGACCAAGGAACGTCAAATTTACGCATTCATGGGTAGCTCAGTTGGTTAGGGCACACTTGAGATTGTGTGGTTAGACACACTGGTCCCAAGTTCGATTCCTCGTATAATCACCTGTGATTTAAGTGGGGGGACATCAAGTCTTGTTGTTGTCCACTCAGGTTATGTGGTCAATCGGTTGTCTCACGGGATCTTCGGTTCGTGACATATGCACGGTTCCTGCGTTAGGGAATAGGGACATTGTATCTGCAGATAACACTCTGTAAGGATCGAGATAGCAACGCTCGAAAGCACAGACTCGTCAGCGATTCGCGATATCGATATCGCGCGAATTTGTGACGTCCGACGAAGGCAGAGTAAGCACGCAACGGAGCTGGGAGCGATCGGAGGCGCGTATTGGGCCGACAACTCAGTGCTCACATACTTGAAGATCCATTATAGATGTACTTGACTTTTGGGCTCCAGAAGCATCATGATGAGAAGCCCATGCAAGTCGGGTCGGCCTTAATTTGTAAACGAGTTCCAAAATACTCCGTTTTTAGGCCGACTGTCTCGTTTATCATCGCCTTTAGACCAAAGGAAAATCCACAGATTTGAAAGAACATCAAAAATTTGATTCTAACCCGGGCTATTTCAATGTTGAATTGACAGCCACTTTATGAAGTCGGAGGATGAGAATGAGGACTAATCTTTTGGCCCCTTTCGACGGAAAGAAGGAAGACACTAGTTCAAAGAAGAGAACTCGTAAAGAAAGAGTGATTTTCCCGGAAACCTGTGATGGAAAAAGCCATTTGTTATAAGATAACATGTCATTGTTCGAGTAGGAGCCAACCGAGATCATCTTGATGTAATTCTCCAGCCAATCGTGATTTATTAGATGTCTACCTCTCTTCAAACTTAAAGATTCTTAAAAAGCTATCATTGCGTTCGTTACTGTCTTCGTTAGTTTTACCGTAATTACAAGTAATTTGTGTTTTTAAGTCACTTTTCTAATCGTAGGATTTTTTCTTTGGGGTCAGAAATCGTAGAAGTTAACCACCACGGTAAAAACTCTCACTTCCCCTTATAATTACGTGGCCACTGGCCAG
Source organism: Rhodomyrtus tomentosa (assembly GCA_028455895.1). Taxonomy (NCBI): domain Eukaryota; kingdom Viridiplantae; phylum Streptophyta; class Magnoliopsida; order Myrtales; family Myrtaceae; genus Rhodomyrtus; species Rhodomyrtus tomentosa. The sequence goes on from JAPCWY010000004.1 coordinate 45,327,348, forward strand.
CTAGCTGGGCTAGTCCGGGCCCGTTGACCTAAAGCGTAAAATACGCGGGCCTTGGCAAGCAATCCCTGTTTTTGGGATTGGCTCGACCAGCCATATACATTTTAATTTTTTTTTTTAAAACGAGATAAATAGTCCATGAACTTTGACCTATTATATAACATATTTCTTGACCTTTTAATTTATCCAATATAACTATTAAAAAGATGATGAATATTCAATCTAATCCCTAAATTATGTATAAATATCGAGTTAACGAAATATGACAATACGATATTAATTTCATTCAATAAAGAGCAGTTCGAGTCAAAATAACAAAAAAAAGAGTGCATATTGTCAGACTTGTCAGTGATACAAAAGGCAAGCAATTTTTTTTTTTGGGGGAGGGTGAGCGGAGAAAGTGACACGTGCCCAAACGAATAAGAATCCTAATTTAAGAAAAGGAAAGTGAAAAGTAAAGCAGAAGGGATAATGCCTTAGCCGTTGGCTTTTGGGACCAGGGGATAAGATATGACGTAAAGCAGCAAAATTGTATGTTATCTATGGGCGATTTATAATATCAACTTCCTCAAGACTTCATATATTTCACAAAAAATAAATAGAATAAATTATTTTAAAAAATAATTTCTTAAGTCTCTCGTTTTTCGTGATATAAATATATCATAATTCTTTTTCCCTCTGTATAACTTGCAGATTTGTAAGAAGATGTAAGCATAAGAGAGTGCTTTATCTCACTTTCCGACACCCACCATCTTGTTTCATTTCCCTAAAAATCGGAACCTTCATTTTCCTGTCACATTTTCTAATTTGGCCATTTAAAATTAAAAGACAAGAATTGCTCGAATAAAAAAGAAAAAGATTAAAAAAGATAGCTGTCGCAAAGTAAAATAAGGCCCCTTTTCTTTTTCGAGAAGTCAATTCATTTATCCAATAATATGGTTGGGCATATTATTTTCGATTAACCAATTTTCTATGAATTGTATCACTTCATGAAATGGCACGATAAATAATTTTACGAATATGAGGAGATCTCAAATCATTTCATATATACATAGACACACACTTGATATTCATATAGGTTAAAATTTTGTATGAGACATAGCCAAGTTTCATTTCATCGTGCCCCATTTAATTATCTTTTCATAAGTGATTGTTTTGTTCATTCTTATTTTTACAATTCTTCTACTCTTTTAAAGTTCTCCATGCAATCTTATTTGTGACATATTAGAAGGAAAGCTAAAATTAACTCACATTAAAAAAATCAGTTGATGGACTGACGAGGAAAAAGAAAAGAAAATACAAAACATGTTATAAAAAATTCAATATATTAAAAAATCAGAGTAATACTAAAATATTAAGTCGCCGGCTGGCAGGTGTTCACGTTAGTGCCGGCTAGTCAAAGTTTGCCGGATGGATTGAATTGTCACAATTACAATAAGTTTAGGACTTTTTTTTTTAATAATTTCCCCTCACTTTAGATAAGAATTTCACAATTGAAATTAAACATTCCGCCAGCAATGCAAGACCACCCATGGTTAAGGTCAAATGTCCGCCGTTGAAATTCATGACGTGGCATTCATTCAAGGGTATAAATTCATGATGGGAATATATATCCAAAATGGAGAATCCCAAATCTTTTAATAGCGTGCAACACTTTAGCTCTTCTTGAGTCGGGGGATAGAAAATTTGCTAATGCTCCTTAAATAATCTGAGGATAGTCCTAGGGATCATGTTAACGAGTGATTCCAAGAGACTTACCAATCACATTTGATTTCGGATTAATTAACTTCCAAAGCAGCAATCTCACAACACAAAATCGGTTGATGCATTGAAAATCACACTATTTTATTCAAATGGATACTTAATATTTGGAGTGTCAATAGTTTAGTTCAGTTTGATTTTTCAAGAAAACCAAATTAAGTTAAACCATTAGGGTGTAGGTTGGAACCGAACTGAATCTCGCCTTGAACTGAATATGAATCAAACCAAAAACCAAGTTTGGTTCGGTTCGGTTTAGTTTGATTTTCGAATTTTCTTTTTTCAGTTTTTATTTTCATTTTTATGTTTTATTATTTTTTCCTTTTTCGGTTCAAAGTTGGCGGAGCCGCCTTCCCTCACCCAGTGCCACCGGCTCTTTGCACCAAAAAAGGTTAAAAGAAAGCAAAAGAAAAAAAAAAGAAAAAAAGTACAAAAAGAATGGTTGTTTTCGGAGGCTCTCAGTGTGGTTTGTTTAACCGAACCGAACCGAACTAAAAAAAGGAATAGTTATTTTTTTTATTACTTGAATTGAAAATGGAACCGAACTGAAGATTTCCGATTCTATTAGCGGTTTGGTTGGATTTTTCAATTCGATTTTGACACTCCTCATTAATGTACGTCTTGGAGACATTTGTTAAGAAAATACTTCGATAACATTGCTTGAAAATATCTTTGAAAGACTTCGTTATCCGAACGGAAATTTCCAAGAAAAGACCAGCAATATCAAATGGGCGGGGCGGGGTGGGGGCTGGTGGTACTGGCGATGTCTGGATTCTCTGTAACTTCACATGTGATTGATTGGAAAACAATCGTGGGACTTCACATGCCGTCTACGGAAAGGTCTATAACTCTCTTTACCAAACCAGCCGATGAACGTGGGAGATGACCCAGCCTTCTTGAAATGGCCGAACAAGTCCAGACTGAATGTTGAGTATGGCGTGGAACTTGATCTTCGTGGCGCGTCCATCACGCCCGAAACTTTCGTACAATTTGATTCTCGAAGATATAAGCCTGAAGGCTCAAATGACCTATTCAAAATTTTTGTTTCTATCAATACCAAATCAAAAGCCTTAGTAAGGAAGGTACTCCCATAGTTTTGCTGTCAACAATCTAAATACTCCTGAATTCAGGACTCAACGACATCTAAGATATGGTAGGATTGAAGCTGACCTCATTAAATGAATCTCTAAGTTTAAGGTAAGATATTATCTTACTACTTAACCCGATGTCAAATAAAAAAATATGAACTTGAAGACAAGTAATATCACATATCATTCACAGGAGTCACTGTGATCCTGCAAATACCATTCTAACGTGTTCGCCAATTCATCTTTTGTGAGCACGTATGATAACGTACATTAATGGACATATAAAAAAAAAATCCATTTATTCATGAAAAGATGTCACAATCACAATCATCTTTGTCAAATTTACCTCATCACTTGCTCACCACATAAATAAGAGGAAAATTGCCAATAAAGTGCTAAACCTATTACACTTTTATCAATTCAAACCTAAACCTTTTAATTTTGTCAATTCAGTTTTAAACCTTTTGCATTTTGCCAACTCAGTCTATTCGGATAACTTGGACGCTGGTCGGTACTAACGTGGATGGCGGGGCAGCTCTAAGATGGACCTGATCGGGTAAATTTTAATAATTTTTCAAAATATATATATTTTTATATTTTTCTTTCCTTTTCTTTTATTTTCTATTCATTTTCTTCCTAGATGGGCAACTGGCAAGAACGTCGACCACTATTCATCTTCTTGGACGGCGAAGGTCGAGCATCTCCCAAGTTTCCCCAAGAGTCATAGCCTCTTGTGCTTACTTTTTCGCCTTCCTCGTCGCAATTCTTGCGATCATGAGCAGAGAAGTGGGCAAAGCTACTTGGCCCTCGTCGACTTCTACAAGTGCCAGTCGTGCCAATTGCAAGTGCTCGATTGTCGACTTTTGCAAGTGCTCGGCCATCGTCGTTGCCGTCGCTAGGCAAGGCCGAGCTCACCTAGTGATGGCGATGCGGCGCTGTGGCTTGGCCTCGCTAGATCTGGGCAAGGCTGACCTCGCCTAGTGGTGGCTGCGCTGACGTTGCCTAATTGCCGCACAAATGGCCGTCATTCTAGTCGGTTGCTAATCCAGGAAGAAACTGAATAGAAAATAGAAGAAAAGGAAAATAAAGAATTTGAAAAATTATTAAAATATTATCAAAAAACCCCCCACTAGCACCAATTCGATCCACGTTAGCGCCGGTAGGTCAAAATTGGCCGGATGGATTGAATTGATACAAATGCAAAAGGTTTTGGACTGAATTGACAAAATTAAAAGGTTTATGACAGAATTGACAAAAGTGCAATATGTTTAGGACCCTTTTGACAATTTTTTTTTCCATAATAAGGAGATCAACTACTCAAAACAAATAGTATTTACAGTCATTTTCCAAACATATTATTCAAGTTCAACAAGATAATGCAATCCACGCTTTATGACGATATTCATGTGTGCCGAGAATGAAGATAAATGCCATGAGTTGAAATTTAGTCAAATACTTAAATGCCCACAGAAGAACATACTAATCTTGTGATGCACAAATATCACATAATAGCTCACCGATATACAACGGTGATTATCTAATGCTTAGATGGTACAAGTTAAGGCTCACATTAACTCATGATATGTCATCACCACTAACTTTTGGGGGACGGAATCATAAACACATCTTTGCCACGCCACTCGTTCTATCCATCATGAGTGTCTTAAACATTACCAGCCTCATCGACATAAGTCAGGGTCAAATCAGCACAAGTAGGGAAACTGAATAGACTGAGAATCTTCGCCTTCAGGCCAACCATGTCAAGATCAAGGGGTTGGAGCCGGGGACGACAACCACGAACTCCAAACCTCAAGTTCCAAGCACTAAGCCCTAAGCTCAATCCCCTAAGCCCCAAGCCCTAAACCCAAATCCCTACGACCTAAGTCCTGAACCCAAACCTCTAAGCCCTATGCCATGAGATTCGAGCCCTCACCCTGAGCCCCGAGCGCCTTAAACCCTAAACCCCAAACCGTAAGACCCAAGGCCCAAGCCTCAAGCCTTGAGCTCAAACTCCTAAGCCTCACCTGAATCGCAAAGCCCTGAGCCCCTAGCACGGAGCCCTAATCCCGAGCCTCGATCCCCGAGCCACAAACTCTCGAGCCGGAGCCCTAAACCCCGAACATTGAGCTCTCAGCCTTAAACTTCAAGCTTTAAACCATAAACCCAAAACCTCAGCCACGAGCCCCTAGCATGGAGCCCCGTTGCCCCAAGCCCTGAACCACGAGCCTCAAACCCCAAGCCCTAAACCCTAATATCAAATGCCTAAACCCCAAGTGCTGAACCCAAATACCTAAAATCCAAGTCCTAAGCCCAAACCCCTAAGCCCTAAACCTCCAGCCCCGAGCCTTAATCCCGAACTCCCAAAACCCCAAACACTAAAATCCTGAGCCTCAAACCCAAATCTCAAACCTCAAAGCCGAAGCTCAAACACCCAAGCCTTGTGCCTCGAGCCCTCACCCCTCACCTCGAGCTCTAACCCCGAGCTCCCTTGAACCTCAAACCCCAAACCCTAAAACCCAAAATCCCTAAACACAAAAACCCTAAACCCCAAATCCCAAGCCTTAGGCCATAAGCTCAAACCTCTAAGCCTAAACCCCTAAGCCCTAAGCCTTGAGTCCCGAGCCAATTTCGTTGATTTTGGTTTCGTGAAAAATTCATCTGGTGTGTTATTTAGCCAGGGCAATGATTTTCGCAGTTCGTGATTTCCCTTTAATGGTGGGTAAGGGGTCAATCATTTTGTTGGTTTTGATTTTGTGAAGATGGAGTCTACTTTCGTGATCAAGGAGTATCATTTCTCTTTGCTTGATTAATTTGAACATTGACTTTTTAAGAGCAGGTCTCCCCCCTCCCCACTTAGTATAATTTTACAGGATGCATGTTGCACTTAGCTGTGGTACATGATTGTTGGTTAAATACGAAAGTACTAAAATGCGCTTCAATGCACGCGTGAGTGAAAATGAAAATCTGGATCTTGACATGGTTAGCCTAAAGGCAATGATCTTCAGTCTAGTCAGCTTCCTTACTGGTGTTGATTTGACCCTGACCTATGTTGATGAGGATGAGGATGGTGATGTAGTGACACTCGTTGACAATAATGACCTATGTGATGTAATGAGGTAACATTTGAAATTCCTTAGAATTAATGTATTCGTGAATAGAGAGGAAAGTGACAGATTTGCTAGGATGCATGATAATTTCTAAACATATGTGGAGCTCTTTATAAAATCATCTACTAGGGCAATGATCGTAATGTATTTTCTTGTGCTGCTTAACTTGATTATTTTCTGTCGTAAAGGGTGTAGAGGGTCGGATGTTGCTGGTTCTTTTGCAAAGAACACATTGGGTGCTGAAAGAGCTCCTTTGCTAGGGCGCATGATAATTTCTAAACATATGCGGAGCTCTTCCCAAAATCAGTTACTAGGGCCAATGGTCGTAATGCTTTTTTTTATATGTACTATGTAGCACAACTAGATTATTTTATATCATATAGAGAGGAGAGAGCTGGATGTTGCTTGCGCTACTGCAAAGAACACATTAAATGTCACAAAATACTCCTATACTAAGGCGCATGGTAATAATAAATAAATAAAATAAAAAATAAACATGCCCCGACTCAACCCTAAACCCAAAGCCCTAAGCCCTAGCTCTAAACACTAAGCCAGAGCCCTAACTTTGAGCCCTGAGCCCTATCCCCGAGCCCCGAGCCCTGAGCCCTATCCCTAATCCCCGAATCACGAATCCTGAACCCTGAGCTCCAAGCCATGAGCTCAAACCCTTAAGCCCCAAGTCATGAGCCGCAAAGCCCCAAGCCCAGCCCAGAGCCCTAACCCGAGCCTCGAGCCCTAAACTCCAAGCCTTAAACCATAAACCTTAAACTCGAGCCCTAACCGAGAGCCCCGAGCCCCAAGCCCCAAACCCCAAAAATCAAGCTTTTAACCCTAATATCAAACACCTAAACCCCATGTGCGGAGCCCAAATCTCTAAGATCCAAGCCCCCAAGCCCAAACCCTTGAGCCTCCAGCCTCGAGCTCTAACCCTAAGCCCCCAAAACCCCAAACACTAAAACCCCGAGCCCCAAACTCTAAACCCCAAATCCCAAACTCCTAGCTCAAACCTCTAAGCCTTGAGTCTTGAGCCCTAGCCTCTTAACTCGAGCCCTAACCTTGAGCTCCCCTAAACCCCAAATCCTAAAACCTTAATTTCCAAAACACTAAAACGTAAAACCCAAAGCCTCAGGTCCTAAACCATGAGTCCAAACCCATAAGCTATAAGCCCTGAGCCCAAATCCCTAAGCCTTGAGTTCCAAGCCAATTTCGTCGACTTTAGTTTCACGAAGATTTCATCTGGTGCGTGATTTAGCCCAGGTAACGATTTCTGCAGTTCATGATTTCCCTTTAATGGTAAGGGTAAAAGGTCAATCATTTTGTTGGTTTTGATTTTGTGAAGATGGACTCTACTTTCGTCATCAAGGTGCATCATTCCCCTTCGCTTGATTAATTTGAACATGGGCTTATTAAGAGCATGTCACCTGTCACACCCCGACCCCGACAGGCATGCTAACATCCTACACAACCGTCAATACTAATAAGATAACCCAGGATCCAACGACTAAAGTTGTGGAGCGTAATATGGTAAGCACATGCGAAAGCGAAAATAAAACCCCAGACATAAAATAAGCACATGGTGACATATGATTTAAAAGCCAACATACATTGTCTTATAAACAAGATGTCCTATTTAACAAAAGGGAGTAGGGTTCGGGGAAGGCACTATAGGACCACAAAAAGAACTTTAAAAAAGAAATTCACAACTAGACGGACTCGTTTTCATCTTCCTCCTCTTCCTCTTCTTCTTTTTCCGAGCACCTTCAGGGATTTGTGTCTGAAAATGTTGGTCCCACGACGGGGTGAGATAATAATCTCAGTAAGTTAACCCTAATCCAAGCTAGGCTATTGATACCTCTAGGCACGTTTGAAAATATGCAAGTTTTGAAAAATACTTTTCATACATGACATTCAAGCAATTAGCATAACAAGGCAATCCGGTTCGTGTCTTTTACACTTTCACTTTCCAATTCGAATTTCCCAAGCCATATAGGCATAACAGACATTCCATGCATTCTAGACATTCCAGCCAATTCATGCGTTCAATCATACAGACTCGGAAACACATCACAATCATGTTTCAATCTTTTATCTTCATTACGCCCATCAAGGGTCGCCCTTCTTAGGCCACGAGATAATTCAGTCAATTATATGACTCTTGACGTCTTATCGAGATGATCCGATCATCATAACTCTCACTGCAAGATGATTCGGTCTCTATAGCGACTCTCGACACTCCACGCCATCGAGATGATTCGGTCGACTATAGGACTCTCGCGTCCGGACCTAGAGATGATTCAGTCACTACCTGACTCTTGATTCTTACAACATTTGAAATGATTCGGTCAAGATAGGACTCTCTAGCCGCAAGACCTCGTCAGGTCAATTGGGATCAAACACCTGTGGCGCAATGCATTGGCCATAAACAAACGATGATTCTTTTCGTTAAGCCTTTTATCACAACCATAGGCAATTCATACCATCATGTCATCTCATCGCCACTCAAGGCACGCGGTTCAATCACAACCACTCATCATTCAAGCACATCATTTCGCCATCATGCATATGCATAACATTACATCAAGCCACATGCGACATTGAGTGCAAAACCAAGCATTAAAGCCCTCAATTGAGCCCCAATAATCATCACATGCCGAAATTCACACGCGACATAACATCACCAAGAAATCACAGCTTAATTCATTGCTTTCTAAGTATGAAACATGGTACTCAATTAAGGACAAGTCATAAAACCATAACTCACAAATCTGCCCACCCACGACCAGGTTCAGTCTCACGAAAATTGACATTTTTCTACTGACCTTTTGAGGGAACAAATTTCAGGATCTTGTCCTTCAAGATCTTACGGATGTGTGGGTGAAAATGAGGCTCGATTTGGATATCGGATGACTTAGAATGGGCAATTTTAAAATTGGTACGCGCTGAAAATAGATTTGGGCGGTTTTCAGGTCTCTCGCGTTTTTCTCACTAAAGCAGCCCTTTAAACCCTTTCAATTCCATCAAAGATCCATCCTTTAGTAACCCAATATCCTAGGGAAGAGTTAGAATCAACTTACCGCTCAAGCAAGCGAGAAAAATTCCACAATTAGTCACTTGAAGCCTTCCAAATCAGGCAGACGAAACAGGGCAGAACCGTTTCCTAGAAATTTCACACGAATCAACCATCAAAACTCCAATCTAACTCATCTCTCCTTTGCTAACATGTAGTATCATATCTTAATGTGTCTTATCAGTAAGTTTCGGGGCAAGGCGTCACCTCGGCGGACCTTAAAACTCACGGATCCTCTGCCGATCGAAGAGAACAGAATTTGCTCTTGCAAAACCAACCAATTTCAACCATTAAAACCCGTCAAAACTTTCATAAACTTGCAACCTCAGCTCATCCAACTTTAGTATTGTAAGTTGAGAATTCCTCACCAAAAGTTTGAAGTCGTTTGAAGCCTTGAAGTGGCTAAACGAAGACCTTCCTCCAACTTGGTCAGAATTTGCCTTGTCTTGACATTCGTCCACTCAAACTGAGCTACGGGAAGACCTACTGGGTCAAATTGAGCTTATAACATGTCTATGAAAAGATAAGACAATAAGCTTTCGTTTGGTGGCGTTTTACCTCAATCTGATATCGAACGACGGAATTATGGCCGGAACAGTGGGACGGGTCGGAACTGGTCGTGAGCTGGCTGGCGAGAGGGAGGAAAATGAAAGAGAGATGAGAGAGAGATAGAGTTCGACCAAGCTTGAGAGAGAAGAGAAAATGCTTTGCTTCTTCCAAAAGTCAAGAGGAGAGAGAGGAGAGTTAGGTGAGGATTAGACTAGAATTCAATGCAATCTAGGAATCTAATCTAAGTCTATTTGGATAAGGCCTCCAAAGTTGATGACACTTGTCTTCTACACCATGATTATCCAAACTTCATTGACTTCTATTGACCCATTCTTCTTCAATTTTTGGCAGCTACTAGGGGGAGTTTAAATGACCATTTTGTCCTTTTATTTTTCTTAAGGCAATGGCAAATGGTTGAAGGGCAAAATGGTAATTTTGTACTTCTCGTCTGAAACTTCACTTTTTCAATTTTAAATTACCATTGGTGAGGCGACGTCAAATTCTTTTTCAATGTTGGAATTCTTCATTTTCAATTGCCAATTTCGAGGTTCTATTTCATGGTCGATTTTTCGTTAATCGTATCTTCAGTTCATCTCGAACTAACGGGCGGCTTTTGCAGACGTTACGCGTATTGACTCAGTGATTCTCATCACACTTAGGATGACTCAAGTTACGACGACTTTGGTTGTCATGGAATTGCGAAAATTTATCACTAGCTCCTACGGTCACGATCGTAGGAATTCGATTTATGAAAGGTTTGCACATCATATGACGGTTAAGCGGAATCACCCGCGCTCCAATCGTATAACGCTAGCAATGAATTCCTTAATAGTTCCTAGATCGGCCCTTATTGCCTCTAAATATTTCCTCGACAATCTTTATTGTCAAAATGCCATTCCTTATTCGAGTTCCTAGGTCCACGTACTTATCATGCGTTAGCCTTTCCCTTTCTGGTTAGTTAACTCGAATTGATCAGGTCCAAGCGAGATAAAACTGAAATACATCGATAGATATCTTCTCATTCATACATTTCGAAATGGTTGGAAATTCAGAATGTCACATCACCCCCACCTCTCTACTTGATATAATTTTTCAGGATGTATATCGCACTTAACTGTGGAACATGATTATAGGTTAAATACGGAAGTACTTTAAGGCGTTTCAATGCATGCATGAGTGAAAATGAAAATTTGGATCTTGACATGGTTGGCCTGAAGGCGAAGATCCTCAATCTAGTCAGTTTCCCTACTGGTGCTGATTTGACCTTGAATTATGTCGATGAGGATGGTGATGTAGTGGCACTCGTCGACAATGATGACCTATGTGATGCAATGAGGCAACATATGAAATTCCTCATGATTAATATATTCGTGAATAGCGAGAAAAGTGACAGATTTGCTAGGTCGCATGTTAATTTCTAAACATATGTGGAGATCTTCCCAAAATCATCTACTAGGGCAACGGTCGTAATGCATTTTCTTATGCACAATATGTAACTCAACTTGATTGTTTTATGTCATAAAGGATGGAGAGGGTCGGATGTTGATGGTTCTTCTATAAATAATACGTCGAGTACTAGAACGAGCTCCTTTGCTTGGGCGCATGGTAATTTCTAAACATACGTAGAGCTCTTCCCAAAATCAGCTACTAGGGCCAATGGTCATAATGCTTATATATATATATATATATATATATATATATTAGGTAGCTCAACTTGATTATTTTATATCATATAGGGAGCAGAGAGTTGGATGTTGCTGGCGCTGCTGCAAAGAACACATTAAATGCCACAGTCAACTACTCTACTAGGGCACATGGTAATAATAAATAAATAAAATAAAAAATAAAAATGCCCCTACTTAGACTTAAGCTCTAAGCCCTGAGCCCTAAATCCATAAGTCCTAAGTCCTAACCCTAAATACTAAACCTAAACTCGAGCCCAAACCATGAGCCACGAGCCCTATCCCCGAGCCCTGAGCCCTGAACCACGAACCCCAAACCTCAAGCCCTAAGCCCTGAGCTTAAACCCCCTAAGTCCCGAGCTTAAACCCCATAAGCCCAAGCCCTGAGCTCCCAACCCGAAGCCTTAATCTCGAGCCCCAAACCCTAAGCCCAAGAGACTTGAGCCCGAAGTCTCGAGCCACATCCCGAGCTCTAAGCCCTAAACTCTGAGCCTTAAACTATAAATCCTAAACCCAAGGGTTGAACCCCTCGCCTCGAGCACCAAGCCCAGAACCTCGAGCCCCGAGCCCTAAACCCTAGTATCAAACACCTAAGTCCCAAGCGCTGAGCCCAAATCTCAAAGATCCAAGCCTTTAGCCCTAAGCCCCTATCATTGACCCTCGAAACCTCAAACAAAAAAACCCCGAGCCCTAAAAAACCCAAACAAAAAATCCCCGAGCCCCAAACCCCAAAGTCGAAGCTTAAACTCCTAAGCATCAAACCCCGAGCCCTCACCCCTCACCCTGAGCACCCATAAAGCCCAAATCCTAAAACCTTAAACCCCAAACCCCAACCCCAAACCCCAAGCCTCAGCCCTTAAGCTCAGACCCCTAAGCCCAAGCCCTGAGCCCAAACCCCTAAGCCCTAATCCCTTAGTCCCAAGCCAATTTCATCAGGTTTGGTTTAACGAAGATTTCGTCTGGTGCGTGATTTAGCTCGAGTTACGATTTCTGCAGTTTGTGATTTCTCTTTAATGGTAAGGGAAAGTGGTCAATGATTTTGTCGATCTTGATTTTGTTAAGATAGAGTCTACTTTCGTGATCAAGGTGCATCATTTCCATTCGCTTGATTAATGTGAACATTGGCTTTTTAAGAGCAGGTCTCCCTCCTCCTCTCCACTTGGTATAATTTTTGAGATGCATGTCACACTTAACTGTGGTGCATCATTATAGATCAAATACGAAAGTACTCTAAGACGCTTCATTGCACGCATGAGCGAAAATGAAAATCTGGATCTTGACATGGTTGACCTAAAGGCGAAGATCCTCGGTCTAGTCAGTTTCCCAACTGGCGCTGATTTGATCCTGACCCATGTCGATGAGGATGGTGATGTAGTATCACTCGTCGATAATGATGACCTATGTAATGCAATGAGGCAACATATAAAATTCTTCAGAATTAATGTATTCGTGAATAGCGAGAAAAGTGGCATATCTAGTAGGTCGCATGGTAATTTCTAAATATATGCCGAGCTCTTTAATGGTAAGGGAAATGAGTCACTTTTGTGATCAATGTGCATAATTTCTCTTCGCTTGATTAATTTGTATATTGGCTTTTTAAAAGCAGGTCTACCCCATCTTCTCCACTTGGCATAATTTTCAAGATACATGTTGCACTTAACCGTGGTGCATCATCGTAGGTCAAATACGGAAGTACTCTAAGGCGCTTCATGGCACACATGAGTGAAAATGAAAATTTGGATCTTGATATGGTTAGACAAAACACGAAGATCCTCAATCTAGTCAGTTTCCCTACTGGTGCTGATTTGACCCTGACCTATGTCGATGAGGATGGTTGTGTAGCGACACTCGTCGATAATGATTACCTATGTGATGCAATGAGCCAACATATGAAATTCCTCATAATTACTGTATTCGTGAATAGGAAGAAAAGTGGCAGATCTGTTAGGTCGTATGGTAATTTCTAATTATATGTGGAGTTCTTTCCAAAATCATCTACTAGGGCAATGGTCGTAATGCATTTTCTTATGAACAATATGCAACTCAACTTGATTATTTTATGTCATAAAGGGTGGAGAGGGTCGAATGTTGCTGGTTCTTTTGTAAATAAGACGTCGGGTACTAGAACAAGCTCCTCCGTTAGAACACATGGTAATTTCTAAACATACGTGGAGCTCTTCCCAAAATCAGGTACTGGGGCCAATGGTCGTAATTTTTTTTATATGTACTATGTAGATTAACTTGATTGTTTTATAAAATATAGGGAGTAGAGAGTTGGATGTTGCTGGCGCTGCTGCAAAGAAAACATTGAATGCCACAAATAACTCCTCTACCAGGGCGAATGGTAATAATAAATAAAAAAAATAAAAGTGCCCCGACTCAACCCTAAGCCCTAAGCACAAATCCCCAAGTCCTAAGCCCCTAAGCCTCGACCCCTAACTCGAGCCCTCAAAACCCCAAATAAAAAAATCCCGAGCCCTCAAACTCTTAAGCCTCAAACCTCGAGCTCCCACCTTTTACCCCGAGCCTTAACCCTGAGCCCCCCTAAACCCTAAACCTCTAAACACTAAAACCGTAAACCACAAACCCCAACCGTAAACCCTAAGCCTCAGGCCTTAAGTTCAGACCCCTAAGCCCAAGTCCTGAGTCCAAAATCCTAAGCCTTAAGCCCTTAGTCAAGAGCCAATTTCGTCGGTTTTGGTTTTACGAAGATTTCGTTTGGTGCATTATTTAGCCCAGGTTACGATTTTCGCAGTTCGTGATTTCTCTTTAATGGTAAGGAAAATTGGTCAATTATTTTGTCGGTTTTGATTTTGTGAAGATGTAGTCTAATTTCGTGATCAAGATGCATCATTCCCCTTCGCTTGATTAATTTGAACATTTGATTTTTAAGAGCAGGTCTGCCGCTTCCTCCCCACTTGGTATAATTTTTAGGATGCATATCGCACTTAAGTGTGGTGCATCATTGTAGGTCAAATACGAAAAAACTCTAAAGCGCTTCATTGCACGCGCGAGTGAAAATGAAAATCTGGATCTTGACATAGTTGGCCAGAAGGCGAAGATCCTCAGTCTGGTCAATTTCCCTACTGATGCTGATTTGACCCTGACCTATGTCGATGAGAATGATGATGCAGTGACACTCGTCGATAGTAATGACCTATGTGATGCAATGAGGCAGCATATGAAATTCCTTAGAATTAATGAATCCGTGAATAGCAAGAAAAGTGGCAGATCTGCACGGTCGCATGGTAATTTCTAATCATATGTGGATCACTTTCCAAAATCATCTACTAGGATAATGGTCATAACGCATTTTTTTATGCACAATAGGTAGCTCAACTTGATTATTTTATGTCATAAAGGGTGGAGATGATCGAATGTTGCTGGTTCTTCTGTAAATAATACGTTGGGTACTGGAACAAGCTCCTTCGTTAGGGCGCATGGTAATTTCTAAACATTTGATGAGCTCTTCCCAAAATCAGCTACTAGGGTTAATGGTCGTAATTTTTTTTTTATATATATACTAGGTAGCTTAACTTGATTATTTTATATCATATAGAGAGTAGAGAGTTGGATGTTGCTGGCGCTGCAGCAATGAACACATTAAATGTTGCAAATAACTCCTCTGCTATGGCGCATGATAATTAAAAATAAATAAAATATAATATAACAATACCCTGACTCAACCCTAAGCCATAAGCCCTAAAGCCCTAAGCTCTAAGCCCTAAACTCTAAGTACAAACCCCCAAGCACTAAGCCCTGAGCACTAACCGGAACCCTCAAAACCCCAAACAAAAAAACCCCGAATCCTCAAAATCCCAAACAAAAAATTCCCGAGCCCTCAAAACCACAAACAAAAAAGCCTTTAGTCTCAAACCCCAAAGCTCAAACTCAAACTCTGAAACGTCAAACCTTGAGCCCTCACCCTTCACCCCGAGCCATAATCCCGAGCTCCCCTAAACCCCAAACTCTAAAACCCTAAACTCTAAACCCCTAAATGCTAAAATCCTAAACCACAAACTCCAAGTCTCAGGCCTTAAGCTCAGACCCCTAAGCCCCAAGCCTTGAGCCCAAACCCCTAAGCCCTGAGCCCTCAGTCCAGAGCTAATTTCGTCGATTTTGGTTTTGCGAAGATTTCGTCTGGTGCATTATTTAGCCCAGGTTACGATTTCTGCAGTTTATGATTTCTCATTAATGGTAAGAGAAATGGGTCAATTATTTTGTCGATTTTGATTTTGTGAGGATAGAGTTTATTTTCGTGATCAAGGTGCATCATTCCCCTTCGCTTAATTAATTTGAACATTGGCTTTTTAAGAGCAGGTCTACCCCCTCCTCCCCCCTTGGTATAATTTTCAGGATGCATGTCGCACTTAACTGTGGTACATCATTGTAGGTCAAATACGGAAGTACTCTAAAGTGTTTCATTACACGCGTGAGTGAAAATGAAAATCTGGATTTTGACATGGTTGGCCAGAAGGTGAAGATCCTCAGTTTATTCATTTTTCCTACTAGGGCTGATTTGACCCTGACCTATGTCGATGAGGATGGTGATGTAGTGACACTCATCGATAATGATGACTTATGTCATTCAATGATGCAACATATGAAATTTCTTAGAATTAATGTATTCGTGAATAGCAAGAAAAGTGACAGATTTGCTGGGTCACATGGTAATTTCTAATCATATATGGAGCTCTTCCCAAAATCATCTACTAGGGAAATGGTCGTAACGCATTTTCTTATGCACAATATGTACCTCAACTTGATTATTTTATGTCATAAATGGTGGAGAGGGCTGAATGTTGTTGGTTCTTTTGTAAATAATACGTCGAGTACTGGAACAAGCTCCTCCATTAGGGCGCATGGTAATTTCTAAACATACGTAGAGCTCTTCCCAAAATCAGCTACTAGGGCCAATGGTCGTAATGTTTTTTTTTTATATGTACTACGTAGCTTAACTTGATTATTTTATATTATATAGGGAGTAGAGAGTTGGATGCTGCCGGCGCTGCTGCAAAGAACACATTAAATCCCACAAACAACTCTTTTGCTAGGGCGCATGGTAATAAAAAATAAAAAATAAAAAATAAAAATGCCTCGACTAAACCCTAAGCCCCAAGCACAAACCCAAAGCCCTAAGTCCCTAAGCCCCGAGCCCTCAAAACCCCAAACAAAAAAATCCTGAGCCCTCAAAACCCGAAACAAAAAAACGCCGAGCCTTCAAAACCACAAACAAAAAAGCCTCGAGCCCCAAACCCCAAAGCCCAAGCTCAAACTCTTAAACATTAATCCTCGAGCCCTCCCCAATCACCCCAAGCCCCCTAAGCCTCAAACCCTAAAACTCTAAACCCCTAAACGTTAAAATCCCAAACCCCAAGCCTCAGGCCTTAAGCTCAGACCCCTAAGTCCCAAGCTTTGAGCCTAAACCCCTAAGCCCTAAGCACTTAGTCCTGAGCCAATTTCGTCGATTTTGGTTTTGCGAAGATTTCGTCTGGTGCATTATTTAGCCTAGATTACGATTTTCGTAGTTTGTGATTTCTCTTTAATGGTAAGGGAAAGTGGTCAATTATTTTATCGGTTTTGATTTTGTGAAAATGGAGTCTACTTCGCATCAAGGTGCATCATTCCCATTCGCTTGATTAATTTGAACATTGGCTTTTTAAGAGCAGGTCTACCCCCTCCTCCCTACTTGGTATAATTTTCAGGATGCATGTCGCACTTAACTGTAGTGCATCATTGTAGGTCAAATACGGAATTACTCTAAGGCGCTTCATTGTACGCGTGAGTGAAAATGAAAATCTGGATCTTAACATGGTTGGCCAGAAGGCGAAGATCCTTAGTCTAGTAAGTTTCCCTACTGGTGATGATTTGACCCTGACCTATGTCGGTGAGGATGGAGAAGTAGTGACACTTGTCGATAATGATGACCTTTGTGATGTAATGAGGCAACATATGAAATTCCTCAGAATTAATGTATTCGTGAATAGCAAGAAAAGTGGTAGATCTGCTAGATCGCATGGTAATTTCTAATCATATGTGGAGCTCTTTCCAAAATCATCTACTAGGGCAATGGTCGTGACACATTTTCTTATGCACAATATGTATCTCAACTTGATTATTTTATGTCATAAATGGTGGAGAGGGCCGAATGTTGCTAGTTCTTCTGTAAATAATACATTGAGTCCATTAGGGCGCATGGTAATTTCTAAACATACGTGAAGCTCTTTCCAAAGTTAGCTACTAGGGCCAATGGTCGTAATGTTTTTTTTAATATGTACTATGTAGCTCAACTTGATTATTTAATATCATATAGGGAGTAGAGAGTTGAATGTTGCCGGCGCTGCTGCAAAGAACACATTAAATGCCACAAACAACTCTTTTGCTAAGGCCCATGGTAATAATAAATAAATAAAATAAAAAATAAAAAATGCCCCGACTAAACTCTAAGCCCTAAACCCTAAGCACAAACCCAAAGCCCTAAGTCCCTAAGCCCCAAGACAAAAAAATCATGAGCCCTCAAAACCACAAAAAAAATACCCCGATTCTTCAAAACTACAAACAAAAAAGCCTCGAGCTCCAAACCACAAAGCCCAAGCTCAAACTCTTAAGCATCAATCCAGTACCCCTCCTCCTTCACCCCGAGCCCCCTAAATCCTAAACCCTAAAACCCTAAACCCCTAAACACTAAAACCCCAAATCCCAAGCCTCAAGTCTTTAGCTTAGACCCCTAAGCCCCAAGCCCTGAGTCCAAACCCCTAAGCCCCAAGCACTTAGTCCAGAACCAATTTCGTTGATTTTGGTTTTGTGAAGATTTCGTCTGGTGCATTATTTAGCCCATATTACAATTTTCGCAGTTCGTGATTTCTCTTTAATGGTAAGGGAAATGGGTCAATTATTTTGTCGATTTTGATTTTGTGAAGATAGAGTCTGCTTTCGTGATCAAGGTGCATCATTCCCCTTTGCTTGATTAATTTGAACATCGGCTTTTTAAGAGTAGGTCTACCCCCTTTTCCCCACTTGGTATAATTTTCAAGATGCATGTCGCACTTAATTGTGGTGCATCATTGTAGGTCAAATACGGAAGCACTCTAAGGCGCTTCATTGCACACGTTAGTGAAAATGAAAATCTGGATCTTGACATAGTTTGCCAGAAGGCGAAGATCCTCAGTTTAGTAAGTTTCCCTACTGGTGTTGATTTGACCTTGACCTATGTCGGTGAGGATGGTGAAGTAGTGACTCTTGTCGATAATGATGACCTATGTGATGCAATGAAGCAACATATGAAATTCCTCAGAATTAATGTTTTCGTGAATAGCAAGAAAAGTGGCAAATCTGCTAGTCGCATGGTAATTTCTAATCATTTGTGGAACTCTTCCCAAAACCATCTACTAGGCAATGGTCGTAATACATTTTCTTATGCATAATATGTGGCTTAACTTGATTATTTTATGTCATAAATGGTGGAGAAGATCGAATGTTGCTGGTTCTTCTGTAAATAATACGTCGGTACTGAAACAAGCTCCTCCGTTAGGGCGCATGGTAATTTCTAAATATACGTGGAGCTCTTCCTAAAATCAGCTACTAGGGCCAATGGTTGTAATGTTTTTTTTATATGTACTACGTAGCTCAACTTGATTATTTTATATCATATATGGAGTAGAGAGTTGGATGTTGCCGGCATTGCTGCAAAGAACACGTTAAATGTTGCAAACAACTACTTTACTAGGGCGTATGGTAATAATCAATAAATAAAATAAAAAATAAAAATATCCCGACCCAACCCTAAACCCTTAAGTCTTAAGCCATAAACCCTAAGCCATAAACCCCTAAGTGCTAAGCCATAATCCCTAAGCACAAACCTCCAAACTCTAAGCCCCTAAGCCTTGAGCTCTAACCCGAGCCCTCAAAACCCCAAACAAAAAAACCCCGAGCCCTCAAAACCATAAACAAAAAAGCCCCGAGCCCCAAACCTTAAAGCTCAAGCTCAAACTCTTAAGCCTCAAACGGCGAGCCCTCAGCCCTCACCCCGACCCTTAACCCCGAGCTTCCCTAAACCCCAAATCCTAAAACCCTAAACACTAAAACGCTGAACCACAAACCCCAACCCCAAACCCCAAGACTCAGGTCTTTTTCTCATACCCCCATGCCCTAAGCCATGAGCCCAAAGCCCTAAGCCCTTAGTCCAGAGCCAATTTTATCGGTTTTGATTTCGCGAAGATTTCATCTGCTGCGTTATTTAGCCCAGTGCACAATTTTCGTAGTTCGTGATTACTCTTTAATGGTAAAGGAAATGGGTCAATTATTTTGTCGGTTTTGATTTTATGAATATAGAGTCTACTTTCATGATTAAGGTGCATCATTCCCTTTCGCTTGATTAATTTGAACATTGACTTCTTAAGAGCACGTCTCCTCCCTCCTCCCCACTTGGGATAATTTTCAGGATGCATGTTGTACTTAACTGTGGTGCATCATTTTATGTCAAATACAGAAGTCCTCTAAGGTGCTTTATTGCACGCGTGAGTGACAATAAAAATATGGATCTTGACATGGTTGGCCTAAAGGCGAAGATCCTTAGTGTGGTCAGTTTCCCTACTAGTGCTGACTTGACCCTAACCTATGTCGATGAGAATGGCGATGTAGTGACACTCGTCGACAATGATGACCTTTGTGATGTAATGAGACAACATATGAATTTTCAAGAACTAATGTATTTGTGAATAGCGAGAAAAGTGGCAGATCTCCTAAGTCGCATGGTCATTTCTAAATATATGAGGAGTTCTTCCCAAAATCATCTACTAGGGTAATGGTCGTAATGCATTTTATTGTGCACAATATGTTGCTAAACTTGATTATTTTATGTCATAAAGAGTGGAAAGGGTAAGATGTTGCGAGTTCTTCTGTAAAGAACACATTGGGTGCTGGAAAGAGCTCATTTGCTAGGGCGCATGGTAATTTCTAAACATACATGGTGCTCTTCCCAAAATCAGCTACTAGGGTCAATGACCGTAATGCTTTTTTTATATGTACCGTGTAGCTCAACTTGATTATTTCATATCATATATGATGGAGAGAGTTGGTTGTTGCTGGCGCGGCTGCAAAGAACACATTAAATGCTGCAAATAACTCCTCTACTAAGACGCGTGGTAATAATAAATAAATATTAAAAAAGGCCTCTAGCTTAACCCTAAACCTTAAGCCCTAAACTCCTAGGTCCTAAGCCCTAGCCTTAAACACTAAACCCTAACCCTGAGCCTCGAGCCTCGAACCCCAAAGCCCAAGGCCCAAGCTCCAAGCCCTAAGCCGCAAAGCCCCAAACCCTAAGCCTTAAACTCCAAAACCCAAGCTCAAACCCCTGAGACTCGAGCCCCAAGCCATCACCCCTCGCCCCGACCCTAACCTCGAGCTCTCCTAAATCCCAAGCCCTAAAACACTAAAACCCGAAACTCCAAACCTGAAGCCTCAGGCCTTAAGCTCAAACCCCTAAGCCCTTACTCCTAAGCCAGTTTCATCGGTTATGATTTTCTGAATATTTTGTTTGGTGCGTGATTTAGCCCGGGTAAAGATTTTCGCGGTTCTTGATTTCCCTTTAAGGGTAAGGGTACGGACCCAATCATTTTGTCGATTTTGCTTTTCTAAAGATGGAGTCTACTTTCGTGATCAAGATGCATCATTCCCCTTCGCTTGATTAATTTGAACACTGGCTTTTTAAGAGCAGGTCTCCCTCTCTTCTCCACTTCGTATAATTTTCCAGGATGCAGACTGTGGTACATGATTATAGGTTAAATGTGGAAGTACTATGAGGTGCTTCAATGCACGCATGAGTGAAAATGAAAATCTTGATTTTGACATGGTTGGCTTGAAGGCAAAGATCCTCAATCTATTCAGTTTTCTTACTAGTGCTAATTTGACCCTGACATATGTCGATGAGTATGGTGATGTAGTGATACTCGTCGACGATGATGACCTTTAATAATGTAATGATATAACATATGAAATTCCTTAGAATTAATGTATTCGTGAATAGCGAGAAAAGTGGCAGATCTGCTAAGTCGCATGGTAATTTCTAAACATATGTGGAGCTCTTCCCAAAATTATCTTCTAGGGCCATTGGTCGTAATGCTTTTTCTTGTGCACACTACATAGCTCAACTTGATTATTTTATGTCATATAAAGAGGAGAGAGTCGAATGTTGCTGGTTCTTCTGCAAAGAACACATTGGGTGCTGGAAAGAGCTCCTCTGCATTTTGGTAATGATGGGTCATGGTAATTTCTAAACATATGGATCAAAATGGGTCAGGTCAAGCATGGATTAGTTGCAGGTAGGGTATGATTCATTGAATATGGATCAAAATGGATTAGATAGATCAAAATGGGTCGGACCATATTCGACCCCAACCCATCCATTTGACACCTCTACATTAGGATAAACTTTTCTTAGATGATTAATGTTTTAATGATTTAAGTGACTTCTTAGAAGTTTAATTTCTAAGAACGTATGGATGTTGAATTTACACTGGTGGTAACACAAAAAATGACCAACTTTTAGTTTTCAGCGATAAATGATGGTCGACAACGTGGACAATCGACATTGATGTCTTGGACAAACCTTAATTTGATTGACATTATGAAAACGACCTTTTGATTTGATATGAATATATTACGTGGATAATTAGCATGCAACTTTTTTATGAGTCCACCATTCAAACTTGACGTATTGGAAGCTACATCAGTAGATTTCATTAAAATCAAAATTAATAAAAAGATGAAATTGAACCTTTTTCATGTAGTTTACAATTAAATTGAACATTTACCCGTAGTTCATGGATCATTTGAATGTTAAATATCCCACGTCGCTTGTTTGTAGGATCTATAAGGTCTTATCTTTGGTAGGTTTTAGCACACAACCATGACGAAATATAGTGTAAAAGCGAGAAAAAGAAATCGAGACACAAAAATCTATCTTGGTTCACCCTATAACTAAGGCTACATCCAACAGAAGATTTCGCTATAATTAGTACATCGCACATATCTGTTTTATCAATTAATTACAAAAAAGAAATATTCAATATAACAGTAACAATTCATGGCCTCAAACTCAAACTATCAATAAAATAAAGGTTCAAACTATAATAGTCTTTGGCATCCAGGGGACGCTGTTCCATACAAACCTATCGGGGCAACTCCCCCGGATCCCTGCCCAAGCGGGATCATCGTGCTTTCATGTCGATGAAAAGTTATTAATCACACCCTAATCTTCATGTTGTTGTTGTTAGCTGCAAAAACGACATCCCATGATCACCATAGTTAGAATCTAGAAACACAGTAATAGTTTAAAGAGATTTGTGTACCTAATTTGGAATCCTTCGTTCTTGATGTGGGATAACGGATGATCCAAAGCTCAAGTGTTTCTTTTCTATCGCCTTTTGTATTCTTGGATCAATGAGATACGATGCAAATCCATATGCAATCCTTACGTGAGGTTGTTTATGAGTCCATAAGGTTAAAGGAGACACTTGAGCATTATCTACGTAGAGTTTTCAATCGGACGCTCTCATCATGGGCCGGATTCAAGTCTATCACAAGCCAAGCCCATATTAGACTGGTTAACAATTCCTATATTTTGTTTTACTAGACCAATCCTGTAGAACGATAAATTACAATTTTGATCAATATAGCTTGCATTAGAAAAACTCTTACAATTGTCTTCCTTCAACCGTTGGCAGGAAGTGCTCATGCTAGAAGCTATCGCAAAGTATTGTCCCCTATTTCAAGTATTCCTATTGGTACCACCATTTTGCATGGATAGGTTGAATCTACGTCAAGACAGCGTGTGCGCTGGGAACGGAGAAAAGAATTCCTGGTGGGAATGTCCGAAGTTGAAAAGGAGGATAATTAGGTACAACAACAGACCTAATGTCGCGGATCATTTAAGCAAAGGGCACAAAGATGGGTCCATCCAGCATGCCGTAGGTTGAAAGTGGGTGGCAAATTAGAATTGGCTCCACCCGAATTACGAGCTCCTTCTTGAATCTTCTGGTCGGGATGGGAGTAGAATGTCTGAGCGCTTCCCATAAGAAACTGTTATTCGGACCACAATCCCAGCCATTTTAAAGCTTAGTCTCGTGCTCTGCTCTTCTATTCAATGGTCGTATGATCGTGCTCAGTTTGCATTGGAAGTTAATGGATGCCCCAGGAAAAGGACCGTGCGGAAGAAGAAAAAATATATAAGAGGACACATCGTGCTGGAGACGTCTCGTCTCGGTAAGCTTCTAGGAAATTTCGCGAGCGAGTCCCACTCGGATACGGGTTCAGTTGCAACAACCGTGGTTATCACAATCGTCAGACACTCATCACCAAGGAGATAGTGGGCTGTCTCATCATTCCCCAGCTTAAGTGCTTTTGGTGACACGAGCTCCTCACTCAAGCCATGGCTGTGCCCATGTAAAAGAAGTAAGAAGAACCATCTTCTTTCACCCCTTCTCTGCATTTGAAGGCAACACCTCCTCGTTTCCATTTGATTTCCTTCCCCACGTGTGCTCACATATGCTCCTCCGGAAAAGCTTCCGGCTTCCGGGCTTTTCGAAAGTCCTCATCGTGCTTTTCCGCTGATTTACAGGTTTGGTCGGTCGACCGAGCTCTAAGCTTTGGCCACGCCTGTTGCGCATATTTGGCAAAGGTGAGTCATTCTCCTTGAAAAACTCACGACATGACTTTCGGCTCCCTTAGACAAACTTAGAACACCGAAAGTCCGCCGGGCATCCCAAACTAGAATAGACGTGACAGAGACCGGGGAACGTTTCAGAAGAGTTTGGACAGACCCCCACACCCCCAAATCCTGCAATAGATACCAAAGTCAGCGTTCATGCCCTTCTGATCGATTGCAAGTGAGACGCATCGGAAAGAAACTTCGAGCTTAAGCAAATTATGCAGCTTAAGTCAGAAGGATTCATTTAGAAGTAGCTTATGGCCTTTTCCGCGTACATATCTTATTTTCAAGCATGTGTAGAGAGAGAGAGAGAGAGAGAGGCAACGGTGTACCGCCGAAGCAAAGGCGCCCTTTATTTTGAAAAAATTAGACAGATTTCCATGCAACCTCTTTCCTTGTCGTTCGATAAAGGGTTGAAAGTAGAGTCCCCCAGAAGGGTATCGGCGTCTGGATCGCGCTTTTTCTAGCCGCGTATGGAATCTTGACACGTCCTATCCTGATTATATTACCCCAGGACCCACCCTCGATTTAGGTTTTACAATTTTTTGGCTTTAATTTTTTTTAAAGGACAAAAACTACCCACATCCCTGTCAAACGATAGATGTATTGTAGAAAGCATTTTCTTTAGCATCTGCTTGATAATGATGGATGTTTGGAAGTTTTAATGTAATTGATGCTTTTTATTTATTTATTTATTTATTTTAAATCATGCAACGCCAACGGCGGCATGATAAAGAGATAAAATCGGACTATTAGATTAGCATAATAAAATGAAAGTTGACCAATTAAAAGGCATAGATAATAATGTACCGACACATGTCAAAGTCTTAAATAAACAAAATGCGCGCATACTAAAAGAAGAATAGGAAGAAACTAGAAAAATGAGACCAAAAAAAAATAAAAAACATCAAGACTGGGTTCCACATTTGACCTTTATAAATGTTGTTTGAAAGTAATATGAGGTAGAGTTTTGCTTTCTGGTAAAACTAAAATAAAAAGCGAAAAGACGAAAGAAAAAGGTACGAAATGATCTACAATCGAGAGTTAGACCACACAAGAAGTAATGCCAAGAAGTAATGCCGTCAATTCAAGGTGGCAAGTAGGGCATTACGGAGCCGACAAATGAATGGAAAAAAAAAAAAATTCGAGCCCAGTAACGATTAAAAGAAGTTGGAATTACTAAAACGGTGTGAGGTTCCAAAAGAAGAAGGTATTCCTTGCTTGATGGTAAAGCGATGCTCGAGGGAAAAAATGAAACAGTGGGGAAAAGCAAGGCCAACAGAGTCTAAAAGTGAAGTGAATAGTAAGCAAAGCACGAGTGGAGTGGTGATGGACTTGAGTTGAGTGAGTGAGAGGCGCTTTAGGTCTAACTAAAGCACTATATAAAAGCATCTCCCCCTTCTTTCCATTCCGAGGGCTAAGCTCAGCTGATGATTTCGGGCAATGTTAAGAGCTCTTGGGAATTGGCGAACAAGCTTCGGTTTTCTTTTGGAGAGGCACTTACTTACCCCGGGGCTCTACTTGGTAAGCTTCCGATTCGATGTTCCATGCTTGAGTGATTGAATTTACAAAGATTCTGAGCGATTAGATTCTAGTTACGCGGTCATCACTTGTGGCTAAGAATGCCTCAAAGGTCACCATACGAATGGATCCATCTCCTCCCATATGCTTTCCCTTTGTTGCGTTCTCTTTTCCGAAGATGGGCAACTGTTCTCTTCTTTTCATTTTGTCTTTCGCTTCGCCCGACACTTGTGAATTGTGACAAGGCCAATGAATCAAGATGAGGCCATGAGGCATGAAGGTTTTGCTTTAAGGACCAGCATGCAAGTGTACTTGCTACTGTCTAGGGGCGAGCATCGTTTTGGAATAGAATCGTACCCATCCATCAGTCCAAGTCCAGTTCCAGTTCTAGGGTATACACTGTGTAGGTTCTAAGGTCCAAGAACTAGGAAATCAGTTACGAACTCGTTTATACCTTGGTAGAGTTTGTAAGATCACGATGACGTTCGGTGATGAGTGTGTAATATGAAACTATTTATATGAGTGTTCATTTCCGACGATATCCATGGTTAAGACTTTTACTTTATTAATATCTCGTTTTTTGTGTGTATCTAAATATAAGTTGTGGTTAGGACTTGTAAAAGCAAACGATAGTCGTTAAAGATGATGATACACTGTAAGGGTAAATCTTGAGATCGACTCTAGAACATATGCATGGTAAGTTCTAGGCTTCATTGTATGAAGGGTAGGTTTGGGAAAGCGGCTTCAACATGCAGGTTTCAGGTTCAAAATGGAACGTAGAACGACTTTGGAACCGTTCACACTTACGACTCCATTCAAGCAAAAATTATACTAAGTTTAAAAGAAAACCATAGTTTTGGATAAAATTGGCTAGAAGGGCTAAAATGAAAAATTGTCCAAAGTCTTAGGAGTAAATTAGCCAATTGAAAATTTTATGGCCGAATGAGCTGTCATAATTTAGGATATTTTGTGCAAATGTCCCGAGTATATAGTTTTGGAGCCCCAAATGGGTTCTAAAATTAAACCCGTAAATAAAAGTAAACCAAAATTTTAGTACAATAAAGGAAATCAAATCATCTAAGCTATACGTATTTTTGGGAGTTGGTAGCTTTAAGTTTAAGCACAAGATTGTAAAGTCAACACCAACATATAAGGAAATAAAAAATAACGTCATCATCTCAGAATATATTATCGCTGTAGGAACCAAATTTAAAGAATAGAACAAGAGGGAATCGAACCAATTGGATTGTTGCCTAGATAATCAGATTAGTCCCTTCTTTGTGCGATTATCTCTTGATCACGATTTATGGTGTACTTTAATACGGAATTGCGCTAGAAATCACGGCACCGCTAGAGTTCTGGATCACGATTAATATTGTATATTTTCGTATGGATTCGTGCTAGAAAATAACAATATTAACATAACTACAGCCGACGTTAACCCTTCACCCGCCTACTCTTCTTATTAGTGCGCTCGCTTTTATTATTTGTGGAGTTAAACGGTCGTCCAGGATAGGAATGAGATCCCCTTTCTCATCTCCTTTCGCGACTAGCGTTCAAGCATTAGATTAGATTGTTCGCCCAAGGCGGATTATTGTACGTAGAATTAATATGCCAAAGCAAAAGGAGTCAGATGAAACCAGTGGCCGCATCAGTGTCTACTCTCTAGATAGTACCATCTTATCCTATGAGGACACTTGCGTGGATAGCAGCTTCCAAGTGTTTCAGACGCGTCGCCGACATGTATTCTTCTCTACAGCTAGTGTCCTGCTCCTATGAGCCCAGTGGTGGGAATCAGTTGACGCTGAAGGCATTTCTTTTCATCGGAGTATACTGGGAAGGAGACCAAGGGGTGATAGGATGGGATATGGCTTTTGAGATAGTTGCTTCTTCTGTGAAGTTGGGATTACAAGAGCAAGTTGCATTCACCCTTTTAGTGAGGGTTTTCGATTTCCAACCAGGGGTTTCTGTATGATGGTCGATGCAATAAGATGGGAAAACTTAACCAACAACAGAAAAAAAAAACTTTGATCGTTTTTGCTAGTGCAACGAGAGAAACTTCAAGGATCAAATGTCAGAAGATAGAGAGGGGGAAATGAAGCAACCTTAGCTTGGTTTACGTGGGCCAAGCGCGATTCCTACTTATACGAATTATTTGCAATAAATATTTGGGTTAGGATTGAACATAATGGACCTATCGGGTCGAAAATCACACTGACCGCGGTTCGGTTAGTTCTAAAAGAGCTTCAGTTCGGTTTTCGATTCCTAAAAGTGAAATCGGTATTCGGGGAGTTTGGTTCAATCGGACCGATGGATCACCCAACCGGCTTGACAATTTTTCTTTTTTTAAATAGAAAAAATAGTTTGGGGGCTCTCTATCATTTAATACTATTCATGAAGTTTTTTTTGCGGCAAACAATGAATTTTTGCTTTTTCTTTTTTATTTTAAATTCACTAAGTTTTTTTCTTCTCATGCATCATCAAAATTAGAAGCATCTTCGAGCATGGAAACAAAAGTACCGATCATCAACATTCTTGGATTCTATTCCACGTATGAACGCATCAATTGAAATTGTAAAAAGATTTTTAAAAGTTAAAAGAGGGGGGGGAACATTTGCATCTTTGATATTCTCAGTCACGTACGGTAAAAGGAAAAGTGAATATTGCTTGCTTACGTAATCTACATAGACTGTCCCAAGTCAGGTAAAGGAGGAGTTTTACGTCAAGCGTAGCGAGTATGTTATAAAAAAAGAGTTACCTTTATAAAATGAACCCTATTGATATTTCGTTGGAGCGTATCTTTCTTAGCGACGCGTTGCATCGGCGCCCGAGTGTAACGAAAAATGAGCAAGGGTCCTCACACTTCCGTGGGCGAGTGTGGGGGGCAAGAAAAGCCTAGGGGTAGGGATTAGATTAGGAAGTTGGAACGTAAGAACCTTAACGGGTAAATTGAGGGAATTGACAGATACTTTTGCTAGAAGAAAAGTGAATATTGTTTGCCCGCAAGACACTAAATGGAAAGGAGAGAAGGCTAAGGTAGTGGATGACACTGGATTCAAGCTATGATATACATGCACAACAAAGAGTATAAATGAAGTTGAGATTCTGATCGATAAAAATTTCAAGGAGAGAATTGTTGATGTTACAAGAATATGATATATGATTATTTTAGTTAAACTAGTAGTGGGGGATTTGATTCTGAATATCCTTAATGTGCATGCTCCTCAAGTTGGACTGTAAGCGTTTGAGAAGAGCAGATTTTGGGAAGATCTGAAAGAGATTTTAAGGCGGATACCACACGAGGAGAAGGTATTCATAAAAGGAGATCTAAATAGACATGTCGGTCAAAGTAGTGGAGGTTTTGACAGAGTTCATGAAGGTTTTGGATATGAGATTAGAAATGAGGCTGTCGACGACATCTTGAGTGTGATTTGATGTTGGCAAACACCTTTTTTAGGAAAAGAGAATCACATCTGATCACTTTTCGTAACGATCAAAATTGTAGCCAGATTGATTTCTTTCTTGCCAAAAGAGAGCATAGAGTTTCGTATGTAGATTGTAAGGTATACCCTAGTGAATGTGTAGTTATACAACATAAGTTGGTGGTTTTAGAAGTTCGGTATAACAAAGTACAGAAGATGAAGAGAAATGCGCAACACCCCAAAGTACGATGGTGGAAGTTACATGAGGAGAAACAAACAGAATTTAAGTAAAGAATGCTACAGAAAGGACCGTGGCGACTGGAGGGCGAAATAAATATGATGTGGAAGGAGATGTCTAACTGCATCCAAACAATGACAAAAAGGGTGTTAGGGGAAAGTAGATGGAATGAACATCAAACAAAGGAAACCGGTGGTGGAATGAAGATGTGCAGGAGGTAATTAAGCAGAAGAATGAATGTTTCAGATGTCTACATAAATGTCATAATGAAGGAAATTTACAAAAGTTTAGATTGACGAGAAAAAGTGCCAAGAAAGCTGTATGAGAGGCCAGAGGTAATGTTTTCACCGATATGTACAACAAACTTGGGAGCAAAAAAGGAGAAAAATACATCTATAGACTTGCAAAGTCAAGAGACAAGAAAAGTAAAGACTTGACACAATTAGATGTATTAAAGATGAAAATCAAACACTCTTGATAAGAGATGAAGACGTCAAGGGCAGGTGGATGAGTTATTTTAACAAGCTTTTTAATGGGAAGAGCGATAGAAGGTATGTGGATTTAGAAGATGTTTCTGATGATTCAAACAGAAATTTTGTGCGTAGAGTTAAAGCATGGGAAGTTAGGGATTCATTAAAAAAGATGAATACTAGTAAAGTCTTGGAACCCGATGATATTTCTATTGAAGTGTGGAGATGCTTAAGGGATGTAGCAATAAGTTGGTTGATTAGTCTTTTTAGCAAGATACTCCTTACTAATAAGATGCTTGATGAATGGGAGAAAAACATACTTATGCCTATATACAAGAATAAGTGAGATATCCAGAATTGTTCTAACTATAGATGCATCAACCTTATGAGCCATACAATGAAACCGTGTGAGAAAATTATTTAGCATCGTTTGAGAATAGAGATCAAGATTTCTATCAATCAATTTGGATTTATGCCAAGATGATCTACCATGGATGCTATTTTCTTAATACGACAATTGATGGAGAGATATCGAGAAAGAAAGAAGGACCTTCATATGGTGTTTATTGATCTCGAGAAAGCGTATGATAGGGTTTCAAGAAAGGTTTTGTGGTGGATTCTTAAGTAAAAAAAAAGTACCTTCAAAGTATGTCGAGGCAATTAATGACATGTATGACGGTGCTACTACATGTGTGAAGGTTTGTAATGACATATCAAGTTATTTTCCAACCATAGTAAGCTTACACCAATGTTCTGCTTTGAGCCCTTACCTTTTTGCCTTGGTTATGGATGAGCTAATAAGAGATATTCAAGATGAGATGTCGTGGTGTATGCTATTTGCATATGATATCGTGCTTATTGATGAGATCAGGGCTGGGGTTAACGCTAAGTTAGAAGTATAGAGAATCACGTTAGAGTCTAAAGGGTTTACGCTAAGTCGAAGTAAGACGAAATACTTAAAGTGTGAGTTTAATGGGGTAGAAAGATGGGATCAAGAAGCCGTAAATATGCTCGGACAGGAGGTACTCAAGAAAGATATATTTAGATATTTGTGATCAATATTGCAAAGGAGGGAGAGATTGATGATGATGTAAGCCATAAAATCAGAGCAGGTTGGATGAAATGACGCAGTGCATCGGGATTTTTGTATGATCGCATAATTCCTCTTAGGTTAAAAGAAAAATTTTATAGAATAGCAGTCAGACATGCCATGTTATAAGGAGCTGAATATTGGACAACACAAAGAAAACATGAGTATAAAATGAGAGCAGCGGAAATGAGGATGTTAAGGTGGATATGTGTTCATACAAGGATAGATAAGATAAGGAATGAAGAGATTCGACGAAAAGTTCGAGTAGAACCGATGGCGAAAAAGATGAGAGAACATAGATTAAGATGGTTTGGGCATATACTCCGAAGATCATTAAATGCACCGGTACGAACATAAGTTTGCTATCGAGAGCATAATACGAAGAAAACAAGAACATAAGTTTGCTATCGAGAGCATAACACGAAGAAAGCAAGAGGTCGACCGAAACTTAATAAGAGAAAAGCAGTAAAACAAGATTTAATGAAGTGATAAATAGATTAGCGTACAGTTTGTGTTAGGACGGAGTGGAGTAAGGCCATTAGTGTTGTAGAGGGATGACGTATAGAAATATAGATATATATATATATATTTACTTATTTATTTTTACACATTTATCTATTTTCCTTGTCCTGATTTTGCTGTTATTTTTATGATTTTTTGGGGTTGATCGACCGCCGACCCTAACTAGTTTGGGATAAAGTTGTTATTGATGTTGATGTTGTACGGTAAAAGGAAAGAATTGCCGATTATAATTTGGGGATCTAAATATAATTAAGCATCTGACAAAAAAAAAACAAACAAACACTTTGGCCAAATCAATCTTGGAAAGGAGCGACCGTGAGGAAGAATTATGGTATCGATGGAGTAAGTAACCATCGATCCAGAATTTCGAAAAAAAAGGAAAGTATATATTGATACGTGATTTCCGGTGTCATTGAAAAATAATGTAAAAGCATATACGACGCCGTAAAAGAATGATGGTTGCAGGTACGGGGGATATAGAAAGGGCCCGATCGATCTTTGGTGAACCTTCCGGGTACATCTCTCTGCCGACTTCATTCTTCAACGGGGTCGTCTATCTGTCGATAGATATTCAGCACTAAGGCGAGGATCCTTTCTTCTTCCTCTCTCTTTCTTCACACGGGAGGCCATTCGATCTTTAACTATCTTTCTCCGTTATATAGCAGTTCGGAAGCAGGAAGTGATCAGGCCCGCCTACGGTCTCTGCAATCTCCCTGAAAGCTAGAAGTCTGCAAAGGGTAAGTGCTAGTCCCAGTGTTTATATCCTTTTTCTCTCTTCCCGCTTGACCTATAAAAGGAGAGCAGGTGAGACGAGTTTGATTAAATCATGAACGATGATTACGTGCCTGAAGCGTACGAGAGAATAGAAATGAATGCTTTCATGCGAGGAGCACAGCGTGGCTTGCTGTATGATTAGGGGCGTGGGGTGGTTTGGAGGGGGCAACGTGTCGGGGACTCCTGGCATTCTTTTAATCGAGATTATAGTAACTCGCTCCCATATACGGAACCCTCTTCTTTTTAAATATAAGTCAAGACACCAGAGCCAGACTGCGTTCCAAGTCCACACGAAGCTTTTTCTCCTCTATCTCTGAAACTTCTGGAGATCTCTTGGTCTGCCTAGCGTGCTTTCCATTCTTCTATTACGTGGCGGGCCTGCAAAACCAACCATAGATCTGAGCTGCCTTGGACAAGGTTGTGGGCACAATTATGTGACGCCATCTGGCGCACGGGGTCCTCGGATTGGACTTCCAACCACTCTGTTCCCGTTTCGCTCATCCCGTGTCCCGTCATCATTATCATCAACTTGTTCTCCTCCTTCTCATCGTGTGGTTCCTCGTTCTGCAGCGGCGACCGCCATTGTCTCGGAGCAGCTGGTTTCTTTCTTTGCTGCGAAGTTCCTGTCTTCCTGATACCACCCGAGCTCCATTCGTTCAAGGTAAGCATTTCCGAAACGTCTCGCAACTCTTTTGAGCATAATCATGTGCGGATACCGCGTCTCGTCTCACTATCATTAACGACAAAGACGGTAAAGGGTCTCTTGATTTGTCCTTATTGCTTTCACGGCCGTTCTAAATGAGGATATAGATCTATTAGACCGTGGACGACCTTATGACCTTGACCACCGCCCCAATCTCCAGCTACTCTAGCTAGGTTGGGATTGAATGATATAAATCTGACGGATGGATACCAAAGGAATCCATCACACTTCTACCAGTTCGAAGCTTTTGGGTTTGGGGTACCTGGCAAGATTGACGAGCTCGTGGGAATGTGCTGCAGTGCAGAAAGAGGACGAAAATGTCAAGCTTTGCGGTTTTGAAATTACGGAAAGAAGTTGATAAATACAGACAGCGAGTATGCCAGAATTTGCGGTGGGACTAGTGACTTTCCTCGTTCTGCTAGGCCCTTTGAATTTGATACTATAATAGTATAAAATTCATGATTGATTTGAAGTGTCCATTTAAATTTAAATTGAACAGTTGAAATCAATTCACGTTATTTTTTACTTAAAAAAAATTATAAATTAAATCTGCACGCTCTGCGTCTTCTTACATGGAGCCTTGAAAAAAGGTGCGTTATCGGTCGGCGTAGTTACATGGAAAATCGGGAATTGCACCCCCACCCCCACCCCCCACAAATTGGAAATCTTGTCCTTTTCTGTGAAAATACATGGTCGTACTGAGGGACACGTGGTCCAATCGTAGCGTGCCGCGGAAGGAAAGGGCCAGCCAGCAGACCATCGAGGGGGTGGGACGTGGCACGCTGTGGTCGAGCCCAGTGTGACGTTCGATTGCACCCGAGTCCAAAGGATAGGATGATGGTGACGCAGCCCACGTGGTTCTCCCCTGCTGCCTTGTAATCGCGATCACGTGGGCTTGAACCCAAGTTGCTCCTGGCCCAAGCCATCTCCCACCTTTGAGAAAGTTCACGCGATTCTGTAAAATGGAAGATACTGCTCATCATTTGCTTTGCCACGCTCGACAAATGAAATAATTTGACTTAGATTTGTCGCTCAAGATGGAATGAATTTGTGTAAGACTTGTGATCGAATTAAAGAAGAATATAGGTAAGGTTATTTGCTTTAGATTTGTAAACAAGCTTGTTAAATAAGTTTTTTTTTTTTTAAGGCAAAGCATATCTATCTTTTTATGATTTTGTAATTTGTGTAATTTGACAATGGTGATCTTTTCATAAAGTATGGTTTCCGCTTTTAGAGGCGTCTAAATTCTAGGAGCCGGCCTCGGGTCAGGGTAACCGACAGACCGACCATTTGAAGACCCGAGTCCAGAGTCTCAGAGCGATTCCGTTTTGTACGGAAAGGATATGGAGAAATCAGTAACATTTCTGAATCGTACGACGCTTCCTCCGCTGCCATCGATGGCCATCGCCATCGCTATTGCATGCTGTTGGCATGTTGCTCTTGTGACCATGGCTCCCTGCTCAAGCAACTCTTTACTTGCGGTTTTGTTCTCCCTAGTGTGCTGACGCTGTGAGTGTTTTTTCATTTTTTGTGTGGCGATTTTGCAGAGAAGCGATTCGAGCGGTTGACTGCCGGTGTCGTTCACCCTGCGACAGTAGAATGGATGAACAGCCCAGAATTTCTTCGCCCTACCGGCGTCAGCGTGATGTGGAGGTTGGAGGCGGACGCTCCGGCGGTTTCGCTGAGGAAGAGTCCTCCGATGGCCCGTTCGACATCACCAGCACTAAACACGTCGCTCTCGATCGTCTCAGGCGATGGAGGGTAATCTATTCTCTTCTCTTCTGTATTTCTCCTTTCTCTTTTGTTTTCGTAATTTTCGGCTGCATTTGATCGGTTGCTATTTTTAACCTCTTTGTGATATCATCTCTCCAGTTAATTAAACGCGTTTCGCGTCATTGTCCATATCTGTCCGTCTCCTTTTTAAAGGAGTTCCTGCCCCCGAATCAGCGATTATTTTTATGTATAAATGTTGACTTCTCGTTCTCGCTTGACTCACACACACCAAAATGAAGAGAATGATCTGTGAACTTTGTGATATATGCGATTAACTTTTAAATTTCTTTAAACTTCTCAGTTGCTCAAGGCGGAGATCGGACTTAGTATTTAATTTGATCATACACATTGTCCACATCGCACTCCATGTAAACCAAATATTATAATCTCAGACATCTCCAATTAATATCAATCCTAATTGGGAAACCTACTTATCAAACCCAATATTTTGCTTTTGGTGTAGTTGGTTAGAGTTGGACCATCCAGGCTTGGGTTAAGCTATTACTGTGGAGCCAGAACAATGCCTGTCCTGTGAACTTCTCATATTTTCCCTAGTCTGGAAAATAATACTTGCTTTGACACCTTCTTCGGAGATCGATGAGTAGGATCCTAGGTGTGTCTCTTCTTTTTCTCCCCCATTAACTTTTCACAAAACGATTGAGGAATTGACTTAAGTTTGAAGTTTCTTGTAAGGTTCTTGGAAGGACGTGTAGGTTTTCATTGCATCTGTAAACAAAAGTTGGTGAGGTCCCAGACGGCACTCAACTAATACAATCACTCACCCACTCCTTATCAATGTAAAGATGAACATGTGTTTAAGAAGTCACAAGGAAGATATGCTCAAGTATAGGTGACTCGGACTGTGAGCAGAGTCTCAAGATGCTCGACTATTCAAGCTAGATACAGAGCATGACTGGTGTGTGCTTCCGATACGTAAAATAAGGTCACATGGCAGATTAATGTTCAAATGTGCCTTGGGTAAGCAAAGAATGAAGCAACGAGTGTGCCTAGGGATGTGAATGCAATTTTAAGGAGAATGTTTTGGTGCAATTGGCAAAGTTGAAGGAAAGGATTGGAAGCTTTGATGGGAGAGTTCCTCAAAGCAAGGACCATATGATTTACCGTGATGAGGATGAAGTAGGTGAATCTAAGCTTTGATAGTTCGAGGTCTAGTTTCCTCCATTTAGAGGAGAGTAAGCAAACCACATATAAGGCATGAGTCTCAAGATATTGACAAGATTGCCAAATTTTGGTGAAAATATTCTGTGTTGGTGGTATGACACAAGTCGTGGCCCCGTTGGACATTGCAAGATCATATCTACTCCATGATATGTCCCCCAAAGATTATGGGTTTATGATGTTGTTATGAGTATCAGAGGTCTATTGCAATATAGTCTGTTTGACTTCCTTATTTATTTGTGAACTTCGAGCATGATCCTAGATTAAGATTTGAAGTCTATGGAAAATGGTTAGTGTTCTAAAGGACTTCAAGGTGGTAATACTCTAGTATATTTCCCCAAGTTTGATTATTCTTATCAACACAAGAGGTCCGTAGGAATTGCTCTGTTTGACTCTCTTATTTCTCTACTTTGAGCAAGATTTCACTGATAGATTCTTGACTAGAAGAGTGTTAAATATGTTTGGATTATCCTTATTAAGATGCTCATGGAAGTGACTTAGTTTCTAAGGGGGTTCTGTGCATGTGAGTTGCATGATGCGGCGCATGTCTGCTTACGTCTCAACAACTTCTGATGACTATTTATGAATTTTTCTCCATAATTCGAGGAGGAAAAAAAAAAAACTGTTCACGTTTCCAAAATTATGGAAATATTTTGTGAGATCCTGCATGTTGACATTGGAATAATCTAGAAGGTTTTAAGTATTTGTGATTACATAAAAGTAAACTGTGAATGGTGTAGAATTACAAAGGTAAAAGTCAGTCCAGGCACCTCAAAGGTCAAACTCAGAAGCTCCTTATGTTACAAGGGATTCCTTCTTCACGACTTGCTGTTTATTGCCCCTTTCTCTTTTTTCGGGTTTCTCTTTTTGGTTTTTAAACAATAGTATCCAAATTGAGTTTCCAATTCATATATGGATGTCCTTTATTCACATCATACCCTTGAATAGTGGGTATCATCATATGTCATGGCTCATATATAACAGATCTCTGTTAAACTTCTATCTCACAATACCGTTCTAATTTACAAGCTTTTCATACTTTATTTCCTTTCCGTGACAATTTTCTACATTACTGAAGACAAACTATGATTTTTTGAGTTCCATAACCCAAAAAAAAAAAAAACTATGATTTTTTGAGTCATGATATAGAGGTCGGATGATGTCTAATTGCTTATGTGGTTGATAAATCATTTGGATTGTTGTGAATTCTTTTAATCCTCATTTGCCTAACTATGTATGCTTGTAGCAAGCTGCACTTGTGTTGAACGCCTCTCGTCGATTTAGATACACCCTTGACTTGAAGAAGGAAGATGAGGTGAAGATAACGTTGCAGAAAATTAGAGCTCACGCTCAGGCCATACGCGTAAGTAGATTAGATCAGAGTTTTAATCCTTTAGAGGGACTTCTTTTATGTACCTATGACATCTAACTGAGCTTTTCATTGCATCAGGCTGCACAGCTTTTTCAAGCACATTGTCAACAACCTAATGGTGCTTATTTCCCCTTCTTGTGCTTAATTATCACTAGGCGCAAGCTTTGATACATTCAGGGTGTCTCTCTCTTTGGACATAAATATGTTAGTGAACTGTCACCATGCTCGTGCAATGGATGCCGAAATGGGGAAGTAAAATAATCCATTACTGATGCGCAGGAGTAGTTTTATATTGCAGCTCTCCTTTAATTTAGCTATATATGGGACATTGATGTATCCATCCTTGAAGTGGTGTCCTTCACTGTTTCCTTTCAGTATTGCTAGTGTGCTAGTTTGTTGACTTTTCTTTTTGTTTATAACCTCTTCTCATCTTCTATTCAAGCCTCATGTCTTAATGTATGCTTTCATCATTGAAAAGTCTATAGAATCTATGTTCCTGAGTTATACCATGTCTTTGTGCAAAGGCATTTTGGCATGAAAATGATTGGGTACATTTAGTTCGCTTCTTTGATTTGACATGATCAAACTATGCAGCTGAAAAATCTTATATAAATTCTTCTTTTCCTCGTTTTCCAGGAATCTCAAATAGGCCCATCCCAAGTGGTGATTTTGGGATCAGTCAAGAGCAACTTGCTTTGATGACCAGAGACCGTGATGTTCCTACTCTGGGGGCGTATGGAGGGGTAATTATCCCAAAAGAGCATGCTTCTGTTTTTGTTGAGAAAAATGTGGCATCTTGCCTTGGAATTTTTTGTGATATCTTTTGTATCCGACAACTGCTTTCTGTCTTCCATCTCCTTTCTATTGAGAAAACTGTGGCTTTTCCATGAACTAATGTATTTTGCAGCACTGGAGCAACGGGTTGTGCTATAGAATCAACAAATAACTCGTCTCCTTTTTTTTTTCTAGTCAGAATCGTTGCGATGGTTTGAACATCTAAAAGGAGGAAAAAAGTAATTTTCGAGATACTTTTTGTTTCTATGATTTAATCTAGCAATTGAATGACTAGGTTAAAGGACTAGCCGAGTTGTTGAAGACAAATTTGGATAAGGGTATTCATGGAGATGATGCTGATTTATTGGCTCGAAAGAACACATATGGATCAAATACATACCCTCGGAAGAAAGGAAGGAGTTTTTGGGTAATCGCTTTGACCTTACCCCCAGCCAATTTTTTTTTTCTCTCTTTCTTCTTCGGTTTAGACACACAGGTTTTGTTTGTTGATTAAGTGTAGACTACCTACTTTTCTCATCTAGTTGTTAGCTTCTCATCAGTGTCTTTTGTGTCATGTAGATGTTCCTTTGGGAAGCGTGGCAAGA
This sequence comes from Rhodomyrtus tomentosa, assembly GCA_028455895.1. NCBI lineage: Eukaryota > Viridiplantae > Streptophyta > Magnoliopsida > Myrtales > Myrtaceae > Rhodomyrtus > Rhodomyrtus tomentosa. The sequence goes on from JAPCWY010000004.1 coordinate 45,365,745, forward strand.
TCTTACTCTGATCATACTGATAATAGCAGCAGTCGCTTCTTTGGTACTTGGAATAAAGACAGAGGTGGGATTGGCCTACGAGTGGATATTGTGATTTTTCCTAGTTTCTTTCTAGTTGCTTTATCTTGTTCGTTGCTCAAGCTGACGTAATCAAAATAAGCAAACGTATGCGAAAGCTTTGCTGAAAGATTTTGAAACGCTTCTTGGTGCATATAATGTTCCTTTCCCGGATTACTTTCCTGTGTATGCTAGCACAAAGATGCATTGCCATAGGGGCAAAATAACTTCCTATCGAGATGGACCACTTATCACTTGTAAAACTAATCTTTTATTTATTTTTTTGTCAAAACAAGTGAACACATGTATGTCTATCAGACAAGCGGTGCTTATGCCTCATCTGTCATGTGAATTCTGTTTTTTCTTTTTGAAGCATATGGTTTTTTTTTTTTGCATGATCTATGAGTCTTCAATCATTTTTTATTCTAAGATTGATTATGCAATCTATTCCGTGTGCTTCTTTTAGGGCATTAAGGAAGGATGGTATGATGGTGGGAGCATTGCTTTTGCTGTTATTCTCGTCATTGTTGTCACAGGTTGGATTCAGTTTGATTACAAGACCCGTTTGCATTGGATTTTGTGGACAAATGCTTTAAGATTTTAACTCTTTTATTCAGTATTAGTTTTTTTTTTATCATCAATTTTATTCAGTGCTTGTTCAATTTGACAATTTCAGCTAATTCCATTGTGGTGATGTGGGAAATATTTTTGCTGACCTATCAGATGATAGCTTAATATACTCAGGAGCATGTTATCATGCCGCATATTTTCTTCTGATTGATCAGATCGTGACTTTTACGCTCAGGAGACATGTTATACTTCTGCATTGTTTTAGTTTCTTCTGATAAGGTTGCAGAATAATTCGACAAGAGAAAGCAGTCAATGTGTTGATTTGCAGTAAATAGTTTAGTTTTTTCACTACGGATGCTGTTGACTGCTGTGAGATGCAATGACTTTGGAATTGTTCATCATAAGTTAATCTCTTAATTGGTGTTGGTTTTTCTGTCTGCAGCAATAAGTGATTACAGACAGTCTCTGCAGTTCCAAAACTTAAATGAAGAGAAAAGAAATATACACTTGGAGGTGGGTGCTTTTTATGAGATGCATGTCTTACACTCTTCTCTTTCCCTGTATGCATTCGGATGAACGTGTTGCATGTTTATAGGTTGTCAGAGGCGGCAGAAGAGTGGAAGTTTCAATATATGATGTTGTTGTTGGTGATGTTATTCCCCTTAATATTGGTGATCAGGCAAGTAATTTAAACCAGTTCTGGATTTGGTACCCTGCCCCTGTGGACACTGGATATGTTCTTATATGTGATGTTTACTTTTCTCTCCAGGTTCCCGCAGATGGCGTATTGATTTCTGGTCACTCCCTGGCTATTGACGAATCTAGCATGACTGGAGAGAGCAAAATTGTAATGTGTTGTGGATATTTTGCTCTCGCTGGGCAATTGATCTATTCACAAGCTGGTCTTTCTTATTTAATTCTATCATTTTGATCAGGTTCACAAGGATGGAAGGGATCCCTTTCTAATGTCTGGCTGCAAAGTTGCAGATGGCCACGGCAGCATGCTTGTAAGATTTTTCCATTCTAGTACTTTGCTTTCCTCAGCATACTTAAGACTCTTTATCTCACATTAGAGAAGATCCGTACTTCATGAGATAGCTAATTCTCTTGCAACGTATTTCTACTATACACGATTCTTTGTTAGATGTTGGTTGGAAACTTGGTAGTTAGGAGTTCTTGAGCTAATTTGGCAAAGGAGCATGACTCTTTAAATTTCAAACTCTCTCTTTTGAAATAGAGGGTGGACCCTTAAAGTGATGAGTCACTTGTTCTTAGATAAGTAAATCCTTTTTGTTTGTGATCTTTTAGTAACTCAAAGGAAGAGAGAGGTGAAATTTTTTATGTGGAAAGCTCACTTTACTGTTTAAAGAAAAGATTTTAAGAAACTACTGGAATATTTAGAACGACAAGTTTGTTCTCTTCTTGAAGCCACATCAAATTTGAATTGAATGAACCACTCCGTTCCTTGGAACATGCACTTATACCCTTCTCTTTGCCTGTCTCTCAATGGGTTTTAAGCCGCAAGTATCTATATATCCTTTTGTCTCTTATATCAGAAGTTAGTTTGTCTAGATTGCTGCTTCCTGAGATGGGGTTACTCTGTTCCAAGTCCGTCTTTAGAACAAATCAAGGCTTTATTCCCACTGTCTTATGCCTCACATTTAAATTGTTTGCCTCTCAGGTGACGAGTGTGGGGATTAACACTGAGTGGGGTTTGCTCATGGCTAGTATTTCGGAAGATACTGGAGAAGAGACACCTCTGCAGGTGAGTTTCTTTAAACTTGTTTTATCATTTCTGTGTCGTTTTTTTTTTAATAGATATGGATTTTGCTGGTCATTCTGATTTCTTCATTCTTATATTAGGTTCGGTTGAATGGGGTTGCTACTTTCATTGGTATTGTTGGACTGTCTGTAGCTGTTGTTGTTTTGGTTGTTCTTTTGGCAAGGTAATTGCTGCTTTTAAAAAAACTGCAATTGCAGTTAATTAGTTCCCAAATTGAAACCATAATAGATCTTACATACTCGAGCTTGTTGCAGATATTTTACTAGCCATACAAAAAATCCGGATGGGACCGTTCAGTTTAAGGCTGGGAAAACCAGTGTTAGCGATGCTGTAGATGGAGCAATCAAAATAATCACTGTTGCAGTAAGTTTATTTCTGATGGAATAGTTTTGCAAATTATATCAGTTAGCTCTTGAATAACTTTTAAACGAATAACTTTTAAACTTTCCAGGTTACCATTGTGGTAGTTGCAGTACCTGAAGGCCTCCCTCTAGCTGTTACGCTGACGTAAGTGTGTCCCCTATAATGAACACATTTTTCAATACAACATGGACATTTGTGCGGTCCTTTCCATATTACTGTTTCTCACATTCAGCAGAGTTTGATTTAGCTGGATAGTATCTCATGTGGATAATCATCTGTGTGGTCTTTGAATGAATTTATGTGGAAGTTTACAATGTTCATTTCTCTCATTTTTTACCTTTCATTCAATGAACAGGCTTGCTTACTCAATGAGAAAAATGATGACGGACAAAGCTTTGGTATGGAGATGATTTACCCCTCCTTACATCGACCTTCATTTGAATGTTTTATAGCAGTAAAAGGGAATTCCTAATCACCAATAGTAAAAATGTCAGGTCCGAAGGCTTTCTGCATGCGAGACTATGGGCTCTGCCACAACTATCTGTAGTGATAAAACTGGAACCTTGACTTTAAATCAGGTACGTTTTGTTACAGGTTGCCTTTTCTGATCTAAGCACGGTGTCAAGGACTCCTAAATTGCAATTTATCTGAGTGCAAGTAGATTTGAACTATTTCGGAGCTGTACAGCTGTTGTAGCAGTGAAACATTCTTGCGCACCGATATCATATGATGGTGCTATCGATAACATTTGTTTAGTTTGATAGTTTGACTATGAATGATCCTAAAGTAAGTCATGCTTTTGGAAAGAAACTTCGAGGCTCTTGATAATTTGAAAAAAATGTCCATTATGTGACAGATGACTGTGGTCGAGGCCTATGCTTGTGGAAGAAAAGTTGATCCTCTAAACAGCAACTCACAGTTATCGACTTCTATGATTTCTCTATTGATTGAAGGCATTGCTCAGAATTCAAATGGAAGTGTTTATGTGCCTGAGGTGAGGTTGTAACATCAGTAATGGCTGCTTAGTAACGGTTACCAATAATAACTTCATGTGTTTGAACTTCTTTAGACGGGGGGAGATGTAGAGCTGTCCGGTTCACCAACTGAAAAGGCCATTTTACAGTGGGGGATCAAGGTTCATGCTTAAGTTTTCTATTGCTTTCCTATCTTTGATTCATCTATTTGATTCAGGTGCAATGTCATGTTAAACTAATCATGATGCTTTATTTGCAGCTGGGGATGGATTTTGAAGCTATTAGGTCAAGATCCTCTATAATTCATGTTTTCCCTTTCAATTCTGAGAAAAAACGAGGTGGAGTTGCTGTAAAGCTGGTATGCTTCTTAATCTTTGGTTTTAGTGATCATGAATGCACTGCCGATGCCAACATGATAAGATCTGGATATCGGTCCTTAAGTTTTAGATGGAACAGTAGATGGATCCTAGTATCGGATCTGAGATTTTACTAGCCATTAGCATGGGCAAAGCCATGCATCCTGTATGATAGTCGTGTAAAGGCCATTAACTGTGGGGTTCATGAACCATTAAATCTTTTCTTTAACTCTTTGGTGGTCTGAATAAAAGAAGAATTTGCTGTTATACGGGAGTTAACTTTTGGTTGGCTAGTACTTGGTTATTGTGCACACCCAAATTTCGCACAGTTATTGGATTGAGTTGTGGCAGTGTTAAATGTCCTGCAGATTTGTGCTACGATTGTATAGTGATGGACGTAAGCCATGGTTAATGATTCTTTTTCATCTTTCATGCACAGCCCGACTCACAAGTTCGCATACACTGGAAAGGAGCTGCTGAATTAGTTTTGGCCTCTTGTACCAAGTACATGGATGCAAATGATCAAGTGGTAGCAATGGATGAAGATAAGGTTGGGAAAATTACTATCGTTATCTATACCAATTCAGTGGCTCTTATGGTTTTTCTTTCCTATATTACCACAGTACTATAGAATTTTTTGGTACTTTTCGACGAAATTCCATTTCTTTGCTGCAATGTTCTTCCGTGATGGCATAGCACACGCTCTGGTATTGCACTTATGTTCATCAAGATGTGCCTTGACATGTTTCCGGTCTTATTTTGACCATTTAGTTTTGGAAGTTTTGTGAATTACTACTTACATTCCATGGTAGGCAGATCTTAGTCCTCCGAGTTACTCTTTCCAGCATCCATTCTTGAATACCTTGGCTTGCATTTGTATCTCATGTTTGGTACTTTTATATTCATGTTTATGCTTTTATTTATTGTTGAGGGTCTTAAATCTTCTCATTGAGAGATTAGGCTTTTTCCTAGTCTGAGGTACTGTGGTAAATTGTTTCTTGCCTGTCACTAGTCGTCGACAGTATTGACTGAAGATTTTTAAATGAGTTCTTTCTTGTTTGGCAGATGACGTACTTTAGACAGGCTATTGAAGATATGGCTGCTGTTAGTCTACGCTGTGTTGCCATTGCATATAGACCCTATGACATACAAGACGTTCCTCTAGATGAAGAACAGTTAAGCAAATGGGCACTTCCTGAGGATGAGCTTATTTTACTGGCTATTGTAGGCATAAAGGTATATTCTTGTCAAGCTTATTTTACATTATATTAAGTAAAAAGATGTTGATTTTCATTTGTTCTTATATATGGTCATGAAAGGTTCCATGCCTGATGATGTGACTTTTGGAATGTTCCATATTGTTGGAGGTTTTCTGACATTCAGCGAAAACTTCAGCTTTGAATATTCCAGTGCTTTCCATGACCTTGAGGAGTGCTGATTGTGAACCTAAGGAGAAGTTTAATGTTTGTATTATTTCATTGATACCCGCTTGTTGATCCAATTTTTGTTTAAATGATCTTTTGGTATCCTGTAGAACTCTGTTTTGGTACAAGTGGCTGGCAAGTGAAGACTGAAAATATTTTCTTATGGCTGGATGCATTGTTAATCATTTGCTAGACCCACTCTTGGTATTGTGCAGTTTAATTGTAGGAATAATAAATTCTCATAAACATTCATACTGTGCAGGATCCTTGTCGTCCTGGGGTGAAAGATGCAGTGAAACTATGCCAAAATGCTGGAGTCAAGGTACACTTTGTAATTTTGATCATTTGTTAAGACCGGTTATTTGGGGATATGATCCTTCGTCCCTTTAGCTTCTTTCTTTCTCTCTCTTTTTTCCCAATTCATTGTTATTTCTGTAACTCAAGACTTGAGTTTCTCATCATTGCATCCTTTTAGATCGTCATATGGGATGTTTATGTTGGGTCAATGCGTTTCATTGGAAAATGGAGTGAGCATAATTTATCCTCGTATGATGAGGTTATTATGAAGGCTAAGACACTGAGGTTCTGTTTATCGACCACGATTATGAAGTGCATTGTCATTTAGTCATATCAGTGTAGGGTGCTTCAAACATATCTTTCTGAGGATGCTAATCATTGATGCTGGATTTCCAATAGTAATCTTCTGCAGCACGACAGATTGCGGATAGGTACTTATCTAGATGTGACCTCAGTATATAACGCATCTTATTGGGTGATAGGTACGAATGGTTACTGGTGACAATCTTCAAACTGCCAAAGCAATTGCTTTGGAATGCGGGATACTAGATGCAGAAGCAGATGCTACTGCACCAAACCTTATTGAAGGAAAAGCTTTTCGTTCCTTAACTGATACAGAAAGAGAAGAAGCTGCTGAGAAGATATCAGTATGGCATGGCTTCTCTTTTGCGTAATCAATAATGTCTTCTGTTCGAGGGTATGCTAACAATCTTTTTGTTCTTGCACCAGGTTATGGGAAGATCATCTCCTAATGACAAGCTTATGCTTGTACAAGCGTTGAGAAGGCGAGGACATGTTGTAGCTGTGACTGGGGATGGCACTAATGATGCTCCTGCTCTACATGAGGTTGACACCATTTTTGTGGGCGTTCCTTTGATGTGCTACTGGTGTTATCGCCTTTTTCATTGATTCATGACTTCTGTCATTCTAGCATCTCTAAAGATTCAGCAGATACACCGGACCAAGATACCTCGGAATCGTTTGACGTAACTGGTTTATAGCCTTCAAGTCACTAGATGTCTCATAACATCTTTCTTTTTCTTTTTTTTTCTTTTCTTTTTTTTTCTTCACAGTCTCATTGTTGTGCAGTCTGTTGGTAAATTTGTTTGTAGTCTTGGGAGTCACTCCATAGTCTGGAAGTTGGCTTGTTCTTGTATCTATTGGAAGGTGGATAGATTGCAAGTTTTTAAAAATGTAGGATCTTAGCTTGCCATGCTTTTAAAAAAAATATTTTGTTGTCATGCATATGGCTCTTGAGCATTCATTTCTCTGGTTCACATGTAGCGGTGCTCTAATGCTGTGCCTTAATTGTGAACTCTTTTCATCTAATAATTTGTTTCTTGGATGTCTATTTGATCTTGGAGTTCAGGCAGATATTGGCCTTGCAATGGGTATTCAAGGGACAGAAGTTGCGAAAGAGAGTTCGGACATTATAATTTTGGATGATAATTTTTCTTCTGTTGTTAAGGTTGGTAAATTGATGATGGTCTTCCTTGCTATACTGCCTGAATTTAACTGAAGAAGAATTCATTATGTTTTGGCAAAATGCTTGTGCACGTGAAAATAACTCATAGACAGTGAGGAGACTGAAGGACTCTATTGTAGTTGAATCTGGAGATTATATATTGAGCTTTCCAATGCATGGTAAAACTTCGAATCACAATTTCACATAGGGATGGCCCGGTTGTGGGGGGGGGGGGGGGGCTGAAGGACTATTGTAGTCGAATCTGGATTGATAAGTTCTAGAAACTTTAAAGTACTTATCATTTTAAGGTAAATAATTATAGGTCCCCTGAGCTGAAATTTGTAATGATTATATCTCAAAAGTCTATTTTTATAGCTATAATAGACTAAATAGAACAAATCTAAATGATATTGGGTCGATAAGGTCAGATCCTGCAATCATCTGATTTTGTCACATAGGATGCAATCCACTTCAGATGCCAACATGATAAGATCTGGATATCGGTCCTTAAGTTTTAGATGGAACAGTAGATGGATCCTAGTATCGGATCTGAGATTTCTCTAAGGAAAGATTTGTACTAATTTGACTGGATTAAGATTGGTATATTCAACTTGACTTGGGTACCTAGTCTAGATTTCTCAAAAGAGTCAATAGTAAAATTTTGCCTGTACATCTCGAAATTTTTCTGAAGTGTAAAACTGCAATGGAATTGGATCTTTGCAAATTTTTTCTTAATGCTTAGTGGAATATTTGTTCCGCATTGTCAACTTAATGATTTTGACTATTGTGGTTTATGATTTTAATTTCGGGGCTGATTAAGCCTTAAAAAGTGCACTGATGGTCCTTACCCCCCCAAAAAAAAAAGTGCACTGATGGTTGACAGACTTCAAATTACCTGTGGAATGTAGGTCGTCAGGTGGGGAAGATCTGTGTATGCAAATATTCAAAAATTTATCCAGTTTCAGCTTACAGTTAACGTTGCAGCTCTTATCATAAACGTTGTTGCCGCTGTTTCCACAGGTGATGTTCCACTTAATGCAGTACAGGTACTCTCTCTCTCTCCTGCGGTGCAAACCTCGGCATGAGATTTGCTTTCTCTAGTTCTGAATTTTTTTCTTTGCTTGCAGCTTCTCTGGGTTAATCTTATCATGGACACCCTTGGAGCATTAGCACTAGCTACGGAGCCTCCAACTGACCACCTTATGCACAGGCCTCCAGTCGGTAGGAGGTACGAGTGAGTGCTTGTTTTGGGTATAATATACATCAAGAATTTCAGTCCCAAGCATGGAGATCGTGTTTTTTCTTTCACTGTTTCTTTAGATCTGTATCGTGACATCTTCACTTGCTGGAACCTGTTGTTTATCCTTTACTTTTTCATTATGCACTGACTGGGTCATTTTCTCAATTGCAGAGAACCTCTTATTACAAATATCATGTGGAGGAATTTATTGATACAGGTATGGCCACTGACACTTTATACGAAAGAGTTTTTGCTGGCTTTTTGCTTCTAACACTGTGGAGTTTGGATCTTTAGGCTGCCTATCAAGTGAGTGTCCTGCTTGTCCTCAATTTCCGAGGTAAAAGCTTACTGAATTTGGAGCATGATACCAGCAATTATGCTAACAAAGTGAAGAATACACTGATCTTCAACGCGTTCGTCCTTTGCCAAGTAAGTTTGGTGCCTCACAGTCAGAGGATACGGTTCAGTTGAACGCTCTGGGCTGCTGTTGTTAAGAGTACTTGTGTGTTTAACTTTTATCGGAATTAAATGGGTTGGATCTCTAGTTAGGACATTTGGCAATATGGTTATTTCATCAGCTGAGAAAGATTGAATGATCCACAAGCTGTACTTCAACATTGAATCTATTTTCTTGTGCGGGAAAGAAATTGATTTTCAATTGCTTGCAAGTTGGTTTCTCTGTGGCGTTCTTGTTGTTTGAAAAATACTACTCCCTAGTGGAAGAGAGACAGAGATCCCTGCAGCGTGCCTATTTGCACATTTTCTACATATGTATGGAAGCCAACCGCTCCAGAGCTCCAAATTCTGGAGGGTGAGCACTTGGAAAGCATGTATATCATTCAGAGCCTGGATTCTCTCTTGTTTCTTGTTTGTTGAGAAGTAAATAGTTGATACCTTGACGGCATCTACAGTGCCCTTATTATAATTGGTCAGCACAAATGTTGGGCTGATTCTGATTCATATAGTCTGGGCATCAGCTCGAGGAGCCCATTGATAAATGGAGTTTCATTTCTATCTAGGCTTTTCCCGTATTTATGATGCTATTATCAAGTAGATTAACAATTCTCTCATTTTTTTTCCTCTTAACCCACAATTTTGACAAGCATGTGAATGTTGAATCTTCAGATATTCAATGAATTTAATGCCCGGAAACCAGATGAGTTTAATGTGTTCAAGGGAATAACGAAGAATCGTCTCTTCATGGGAATAGTAGGTCTGACTCTTGTGCTTCAGGTGAGAAACTTCCGCTTCTTTCTTGATTGACTTAAGATATCGTTCAAGAATATCGGACGATCCTTTATCTTTGCCTTACTCTTCAGGTCATCATCATAGAGTTTCTTGGGAAGTTTACTTCAACAGTGAAACTTAATTGGAAGCAGTGGATCATATCTATTATCATTGCTTTTATCAGGTTTGTAGCTTTTATATCTCTCGTGATATTGATGGTGAACAATGTAGAGTTTTCTTGTAACGGTCTAATTCTTGTTACCTCTTTATGTTATTTGGGTTTTGGTTGGTGCTTTGGATAATAAACATTATGGAAAGAGCAGTAGCACCAGTGACCACGACTCTTCGCTAACGGTTTTTCCTTATATGGTTTTCCCCGACTATGAAAACAGTTGGCCTCTGGCTGTTGTTGGAAAGCTAATACCTGTCCCCGAAACTCCGATTCATCTGTATTTTGCAAGAATATGCTGTAGACGACGACGAAGTGGTGGGAGTAAGAGTTCTTTAATTTACTCTTCTGTGCGCACTTGCTTAGCCGCTAATTTTGCTTTTCCTCCTGCAGGTTAACCGAGTGTATCTTTTGATCAGCTGGGACAGAATACACTTACTGACGTTAGATGCAGAATATACTTACTGTCGTTAGATGGTTCTGACAGTTCTGACACATGATCGCTCACGACCCGTTTTTGAGTATTTTTTTTTCCCCGAAACATTTGCGTAGCTTCCAGCGAAAATTTCTATTATTCACAGTTGGTGCGATTTGTAAATGACTTGGGGAATTTCTTTTTTTTTTTTTTGCGGAATTTATTTCTCAGTCTGTTTCGCTGATATTTCTCAATGTAAATGCGAGATTTGGATTAAAAGTTGAAATGTGGTGAATTGAAGGTTGATACGTGCTTGCAGTTTGACAGAGGCCCGTCAAATAGAGAAGCTCTAGTTATCATGCTTTTCACCGGAGAAGACAGGTTGTTCAAGAAGTTTTGCATGCGAAGGACAAAAGTGTGTTTCTCGACTAAAGGGCTAATTTCAGCCAAGCCATACTTGGGTTTGGCTTTCTCGTGAACTATACAAGCCAGCTTTAAGGATCCTTTCCTTCAAAAAGCATTTTTGACTTATTTTCTTCTCTAAGGGCCCCCCACCCCTCCTTCCGTTTTGAGAACGGGTGAGATCTCGCTATCTAAAGCATCCTCTTACCCCGATTTATAGGAACCATTAGAATTTACATTTGCGGCAACATAAGAGGAAAATCGAAGGCCATGGGTTTCTGCTAATGCCTGGAGGGATGTCGTAAGCCAAACGCGATAGATTCAATAAGCTCGGAGGGGGTTTATACCTGATAGTCTAGAAATGAAAATTAAAAGAAGAAGGGAGGACTAGGCTTTTCACCTCGCCAAACAAGATACCTGTAATTCACCCTTTGAGATTGTAATAGAGCACACCATGGAAATGGTACATGGCATTTTCAACCGTCGGCGCATATCTTCCACTGCAATAGGCTGGAGATTCGAGACCTTTTTGAACGCCTTCGCACAAAACAATATCTTCCATCTGCAATTCCCACAAAATACGTGAGGATCGTCGTATTGCCCAAGTGTTGGCCCCTACGGATTAGATTTTATGTTTTGCTTCCTTATACCTGTACTCTTTCACTATCCTGCAGACTTCTCTCCACGAAAATCTTGTCATCCTGTAATCAAAGGACGCGGATGAGATGAATTACTGAAAATGACGCGAAATTTGGAGGAGGAAAAAGCTTGAACCTGAATAGCTGCACACATGTAACTCGACCGTGTTGAGACTCAGCATCATGGTAAATCATTAAATGTGTGGAACAATGACTTTAAGATGATACCACAGGACAAATGAATTGATGGATGTGAGTAGCGTCAAAAGTGACAAGGGATGAAAAAGAATATAGAAACAGAAATCCTGGAGGACGGTGAAAATTGGTTGTCTTTACAAGATATGATGGTAGAATGGATAAGCATATGCACAGATCTGCGTCTTTAGCTACTTAGCTCTCCTTTCTAATGGCATGCTGCACTATGACGTATTCTATTGCCGCCAACCTTCCGTGGTAATAACTATCACCCAAAGGGCTGGAGGCATGTCTAGTTAAAAAACTGCATTATGAGTTCGTGTGCGAGATTAATGTTTCTGGTTGATGAGGTTACTACTTCTCATAGATATTCTGGTTTTATATTGTGCACACTATTCCTTTTTTTTTTTTTCCTGAAACAATACTGGAATTTCTGAGGGAACATTCACAAAGTTGCTAATTGATACTCCAGGGACTAACTGGAATTTAGATCACCTTGAGAGAATCTTTCAGAAAATAGTCAAATATTACGCGGCATTTCCTGGGTCCCAGAGGCAGTACAAGATTTGTGTCCATCCATGGTCCATACCTACAGAAACAGTAAACCTCAGCTAGAGAAGAGAAGTAAGATTAACTGCTTCATAGATACCGAAAACCCGATGAGGGAATTATCACCTGTTTATCATGAAATTGGGATAAATGAAAGCATAAAGAGCTTTCGCTCCAAGTCGGTCAAAATCATCGGCACTGTCGGCTGATCCACCTTCACATATTTGTAGACTTACTTTTTCATGTATCTAGTACGAAACAATGACTAAAATGAAAACCATAAACAGTTGCAGATATTAAGTAACCATCATATGATAAGTTTTACTCTGTAAAACGTGATGAGGATGAAATGCAGGAACAACGCTTACATATAGGGAATGGGCATTATGAAAATGTACAATTTGTGGCCAGTCATACCACAGTGGAGTAAGAGTCAAGCTTGAGACCAGACGCTAGGCCCTTGTGCGCATATGGTACGTGATAGCCACCATCTAAATAATTGTCACAGAAAACCTACGAGAATGAACAATCTCTCTCAGTTGACCGAGAATCGTCACGGAGACAAGGATTGGAATTTCTTTGTCAAGATTTGGAATGTGAATTGAAATTTTTAAAAGGTAGGTTCAAATGATTTTAAAAAAACAGATAATATAATCATCCTTGAAGCATTTGACAATCGGAGCAGTAAAAAATTACACTATACAGACCAGAAACAAGGATACTGATTAAAACACGATAAGAGGCAGCAAATTAACATCGAAATGAGCAGCTACAGACCTTCCAGTTACACTCAATGGTGTATTCACGTCTACAAAGATAAGTTAGCGATGGATCAATGCAGTTATTGCCCAGAATATCTACACAGCTACCAGTCCATTCCTTCGCTGCTATGTCACTTTCAACTTCCTGAGCGGGTGAAACATCTTTCTCGAAATTGAGAAGAACAAATGGGCCCCAGGTAGCTACTTTTAGTGGTATGAGCCCAAATTCCTGCAGCACAAGCCGGAAGAAACCTCATTCTCATATTATTTGAAAATGCTGCGCAACAAGTGGAATGAGATATAAGTAACAATTGCCTGCCTTTACATCAAAGTTCCGGATTCCTTTGATTCGAGTTGCTCTGAGGAGGGCTCCATTCAGTGCATAAGTCCACCCCTGCGGAAAAAAGCAAGATAAGTTGGTCTGCTTATCACGTGGTATCAGTAGATTTACCATCTCAAAGCTTGTCTTTAGTTGTTAGTCTCCTCAATGACGCAAGTTATTCAAACTCCAAAGAGAAGTTCAACAAGAAATTGTAAGTGCCAACATAGACTTAGAAGCATTTCCAAAGTGCATCTGCATAAACGATCCACAAAAGCTTGACTACTTTTTTCATGGGTAGCTTGCTGATCTTTTTTGGGTCGTAAATGCATTCCAATTGTTTCAATAGCATGATAATGGAAAGAATCTGCTTATAAATCTATTACTTTCACCCAGCACGTTTTCTCTCAAACTCAACTGCCATGTGATCCATTCATCATTAATCAAGTCAGGATGAAAAATGACTTGATATTGCTTTAAATCTCAAGATGGAGATCATGATAGGAAAATTAGGTATTCCAATGTCCTATTAATAAGTTAAATATTCAAAACTATCTTCAACTATGCTACTCTGTAAGCATTTATCACATGAGTTGCAGCACAATGAGATGCATTCCAAACAAGGTAAAGGTTTGCTTGAGATGAGCCTTTTGCTTTATCCATTCAAGAAAGCACTGAATCAGATTGCCAAACAATTGGCTTCGATTTCCTTTTTACCAAACATCATCAAGGAACAAAAGTTCACAAGAAAATGGAAGCACAACCATATAACTGTTGACTTCTTAGGTTAACATGAAAATGAAAATGAACTAACATGATATGGGCACACAAAGCACGACTTCCTGCCACTTCCTGATGCAAGAAGAGAAGCATGATGGCGACAGACATTGTGAAAGGCATGGATTTTTCCATTATCATCTCGACACACCACAAATTCTACATTTCCCAATCTGCAGCATTTAACCATAACTGGCATTTTGAAAGTCACGCATAAACAGAGAAACAAAACGGTAATTTAACTAGGAAAGGTGCTGTTTATAACTCTCTCACTCCTCTACATAAAAGAATTGTCCCGAGAATGAAAACAATTGCAAAAGGAAGGAAATTTTTCAGACTATGATAAAGTCAAGTTGTTACTCTGTCCCACAAGAGTATAGTAATTGCTTACTGACGCTCCTCAGTACCTGCCAGTGAAGAAGTCCTGAGGTGATTTAACCTGATCCGTGTATCCTGACAGTCAAGAAAGAGCGACAACAGTACATCTCAGGAAACACTTAAAATCCATGATCCAGTCCAACAATTAAGAAGGAAAGTCAAAGTGAGATATCAAAAGTCAGGGAACTGAAGAACATAAATCTGGGCGGTCATGAAAGTCATCGTTGCGAACTGGGTCGGACAGAAACCAAAGGAACAAAGCGAATTCATGTCCCTAAGAACAAATTGAGTCGAAAGCATGAAGCTTGAGGAGAGGAAATGAAATCGAGGAGGACGGACCGACAGCCTGCCAGCCTCGATAGAAGACGCGATCGAGCTCGAGGCCGAGGAAAGAAGGGTCGGTGTACCACGAGCTCGGCGGCGTCAAGGCCTCTTCAATTGGCAGCTCCGGATCGAACTCGTGCACCAGCGACTTGGCAGCGGACGGTGCCACTGAGGCGAGACAAGCGGTGGGATGAGTCAGGACTCGGTTGAGCGGCGCATGAGTGGTGCGATAATTGGGTCGAGCCTTGCGAGATTGATGGATGAGCGGAGAGACGGGTTTGATCACAAGCATCGTCGTCGCCATGGACATTGGTTTTGGTTGCTTCTGCGGTTGACGGGATGCTCGGACTGCGTTGACACCACACCCGATCCCAGTTACAAACGCTTCAAAACTATCTCTGTAAAAAGGCACGCCGGCACTGATAATCTCTCTCTTTAAATTTCCGTTTAATACTAAAGCCATTAAAACCTTTCAGAGTATTCAAATATAAACAGATACAATTATCCATTTAAAGTAAAAATAATCTTTTTCTTTTTCAGATTTCACAGTACAGCAATGGCAGAACAATTTCCGTTTAATACTAAATCTATCTTGATAGGCCCGCTTATGTGCAGGTGTCTTATCTTACAGCTGGATGAAAAGAGTATCAAGAATCGAATTCGAGCTCTCTTAATTATTAACGGCAGTTATTTCTCTCTTGAACAATCTATTTGTCTCTTACGTAATCGGTATCGTGGATATAAGAAAAAATGGCCACTTATCATTATTATTGAGATAGGCGTATCAAGCGATTGTATCAGGTCGATCGAATATGATCATATACATATCGACCCATTTAACTTGTTTTTATCCATCTTATTGCAGTACAAATTTAATGTTTCATACCCGACCCGTATTACTTAAAAACTTTTTATATTCAACCAAATTATGAAATTTTTTTCTTATATTTTATTAAGAAAAATGATTTTGCTAAAACAATTTCATACAATGCAAATCTAGTGATTTTTTTTTAACTTTTTAAATATATTTTTAATTTATTTTGTTCTTTTTTCTGATTTATTTTCATTTTCTCCAGTAAGAATCGACCGCGTTCAGTGACATTCTATTTCTTGAAATATTTTCTATATTCTTTAATTTTATTTTTTTTATTTTTCTTTCTTTCTTTTACTTCTAAAAAGTAAAATAATACGAACTAATAAACTTTGCAACCTAAGCGAATTGTAAATATGTTGGGTTTGTCTAGCTAAATGGGTTCAAAGATAAACCTATTTATAACCCTCATATAGTTAGGTTTAAGATTCATACCCATTAACAATCAAATTATTAGAACTCGACAACCTATATTTGACCCTTCGGCCCAAAAAAAAAACCTAAATTTGACACTCTTTATTGATTATGGATTGAAATATGGATTTCCAATCCATATTAACCCCTCTTCCTTTGGGCTTATCAATTTGATGATGCTCGTAGAATAGAAGTTGTGCACAATAGGAGTGTGAAAACTGAACCGGATCGCCCTAGATCGACCTAGAACCCGCCCGAACCGGCCAGGTTGGTCCGGTCCTTGAGGTTGGCAGTCTGGTCCCCTGTTTCATGGTTTAGGGCCGGACCGCTAATGTTTTTTTTAAAAAAATTAATATACATATATAGTCAACCTATTTTTAACATTCTGATAAGCCCATGAATCTAATCTCACGCCTATTGAATTTAGTAGTGTCATTTACGTGGTTGTCTTGCCGTTGTAGGTTAATTATAGATTGTAAATTAATATTGTATTGTAATTTTTAAGGGCTATATTTTTATAAATAGGTAGAGTTAGCGGTACTACTGGGCTCGGACTGTCGATCCCGGTTCGGTCCGTGGTCCCGAAAATATGGGAATCGGGATAATTGGCCCGGTCCCCAGTTCCATGCCAGGATCGAACCGGCCCAGACCCCATGCACACCCCTAGTGCACATGCACAGAAACGGTCAACATTCCAAAAGAAAGATTATAAAAATACATAAAAAAAAATTAATAGATTAAATGGAAAAATTGAACACATAACCAAACGAAAACTTTTAATTTGCTTAATTATGGTAAAGTATTCTACTTCTTCCCAACGAGTCAAATAATGATTATTTTGCGAGCAGTCCGATGTTTTAATATAAGATTCATTTTTTAAAACAGTGAAGGAAAAACTAAAAGAAGACAGAAGATGAAAATGAGGGAGCGTGGCAAGTTCCAACCAAGTAAAAGACAAAACAATTTCAAAAAGCAACATGTAGCAATCAGCTACTCGTTGTGGAATGGCCATCTAAGACGACTCCTCCTGCTTAGTCTGTAATTATTCCTTTGCTGTAGATTGTAAAATGAATGTGATTCTCTGATGAACTTGTTAATCTTCAGGAAGCTATATATGCTTTGGTCCATTCGCGAAACGAGAAAACGGCATGATGCAAAGAGAACACTGAGCTGATTACTGATGTTCAAAGGGGCATCTACGGCTACACCTGTGGCTTACATACATTACACACTTATTTGATCTGTGAAACCTTATAAAAACACTATACATTGGCATTGAGAGAGGGAGAGAAGGTGATTTGGCTGGCTGGCTGACTGCTAAAACCTGATTTTCCTAGGAACTCAACAAAAACACGAATAAGCATAGTGCTTCTTCTCGGAGATGTAAGGGGATATGTGACTCGGGGAAGAGGAGGAGGAGGAGGAGGTCGATGTCGGCACGAGTATCCGAGTCCTCCCCGATGCTATTCTTGACCCAGCAACCGTCACATAAAACCAATTAGCCGAGGCAGGTACGAAGACATCGCTTTCAGATGCTAGATAGAAGTCGATAACCTTCACGAGTTCGCAACTCGCACTGCTCAGGAACATACCCTTTTTCTCCGGTGGCATCAGAAACTCCTGTCACAATTCCAAAAGAGGTATTTGATTTTGCCAAAAGAACCAAAAGAAAGTGAACAGTTGTCAAAAACCAGTTCCATACCTTTGTGATAGTTCTCGGGAAGATGTCCGTCAAAGGTCTGAGATTCTCGTGCCATCTGGATTGAGTCACGTAGATAGGAGTCTCTGTACTAACACCAGTTTTCGTCAGGAACTCACTTACATCCTCTGCATGATGGCAAAACTTCATTTCAGCACTCCCACTTCGCTGACAACTCTTGCTTTGTAAAGCTTTACCCCTCAGGTCAACTGCAATAAAATGGCCATTTGACTCCCCACCGAATGACTTTAGCCTGCGAATCATTTGGTCGACGAGTTGCCGGACCTCAGGTTGCAGTTGGATGGTCCTGAACATCGCCAAGCACGTAATTGGGTCCAAAACTTTATTCTCGTCTTCCTTTTTCATGTTAATGGAAGACAAGGGAGTCTCAAGCCTCAAACTTCCCTCTGCTTTGAAGAATGGCTTGATATGTGTTCTAATGTAGTCTTTGGATACCATGTAAGGCACCTTAACTACTGCAAGCTTTCTAAAGGATGCCAAAGCCGGCTGATTCCTTGCCACTTTGACAAGACCATTCAGTCTATTCGCGAACTCCTCAGCATCATAAATCTCTGTGAAATTCCTGTCGCAAGGTCATTGATACGTCAGCGGGTATTCCATTCTCCGGCGCAATTTGAACATTGTTGTTGGCGTAAAATTGACAGGTGCAAGCTATTCAATCCATATCACAACAGAGCATAATTATATGCAACATTATCAGTTGCACTGTTTGAAATATGATTCCCAGAGCTACAGTATCAGAGGTCTCGCCAGAGCTAACCGGACTGGAACATAGGGGCAATCAAATTGACTTTTTTATGTCGCTGAGTATCCTATGAAGTATCTGTTAACTATGACATATTCCTTATTTGCATTATACCGCGCTCGAAAGATCAATAACGGCTGGCAGTAAAGGATATAATATGCATTGCAGAATCCACCAAGACTGAATTTAGTGTGGAGTTCAGATTTGACCTCCTGTCTCCTGGTTTCCTGCCCCTGATATCTGGGAGCGCAAGGTTTGCCCCCAACTCTCTAGCTACTAACACTGCAACAGCAATCTGTAAAATCAGTAAAAAAAACTTTGGCATGATCAGGTTTCACCAAGAACTTAACAATGTTCAAGAAAATCTAGGAGAAGAGGTTCTGCAGAAAAAGCAAAGGTGGGTTTCATTTTGCCTGAAAAACTACGTGTTGCACCGTTCGTAGACTTCTCCAAATTGGCTGAATGTGCACACATGATTCTTATCAAGTGAGATGCAGGGTAATAGCCACACAAATCAAGTGAGCCGATGACCGGCTAAACATAGGGAAATATTTGATACTCGATAGTGCATACGATACCTGCAAAACGTGATATTCAGGGCCGTTTGTAAGTGAGAATATTATGTAACCTTGCGATGGTTGTTGTCCTGTGACTAGAGAGTACCATTAAAGGTTGGGAAAATATATGTCCGAGTTCAAAGCTAGTCTGATTAAGAACAGCTCAACAAGGGACCTTACTTGGTGCAGAGATGTTCCAACATGGTTTAAGCCTACGACCGTCATCCATCCAAAACCGTTCATTTGCGCTCGCCTGATTAACTAGGCTTGGCCCGGTGATCTTTATCGTGTTAAACTGAATGGTGGATCTTGCCGGATACTTTACCTTCAGTTAAAAACAATAACACAAGGATGAACTATACCGCAAGCACCCTACACCTCAAATTGTGAACTGGAATACTACCAATGTTTTAGTTTTTGGAAGAACGGAGATGTATCAGGTTTTTAATTGCGTATGAAGGCCTTATTCTTTGTTGCTGTCCTGTTTAGCTAAACAACTTGTGATGGCGCTGGCAGAAGTATGAAGTAATAAAAGAGGTAGGAGAGGCATATTACTTGGAGGGTGCCGAAGTGGTCACGCTTGATCATATTCCCCACCATGCCAAACATCGATAGAGTGAGGAATGCGGCCATTATTTGCCGTAGATCTATTCCTCTCCCTCTCATCCTTCTCTCTCTCTCTCTCTCTCTCTCTCTCTCTCTCTCTCAACACAAGCACAGACACAAACAAGTCACACAAAGACCACTTTGCTGTGTTGAGATAAATAAAGCTGCAATATAGAGAGAGGGAGAGAGGGAAGAGGTCAATGAAGAGGAAGAGGTGGATGTTGACAAGTTTTGACAACTAGCAGTACCAAGTCAAATGGCTCCCAAAAAAGGACATATGAGAGAGAGAGAGACAGACAGAGAGACAGAGAGGCTACGTGCGTGAGAACACGACGTGGAAGGCTATTGCTTTCATCATCAGATCACATCTCCCCTGAAATCATTCACCCACCCACAACACGATGGAATTTGCCCCCCAGTATACAGCTACTCCAATTCAAGAATCTCATTTATTTCCTGAGTTGGGCAGATGGGGCAAGCTGTCAGTGTCAGGAAGGATTACATACAAGTTCCAGAAAATGCTATTCTCTGCTCTTCTTCAGCATTCCCTGAATTGGCCACAAGGTTTTGAAATTTGCATATTACTCAGCATGCGGCTTATAAGCTTTAATGATTGGCGTTTAGGTTGGTTTTTCACTATAAATTTCACTTTTTAGCATTAGAATTCTAGTACGTCAACTTGTGCCATTGACTGTTCGACCCAAAAAAAAAAAAAAAAACAAGCTTGTGCCATTGACTGGAGAATAGTAAAAGCAATCCAGGTCAAGCCCTCTATCCTGTACAGATCCAAATTCAAGCCCAACTTCAGCTCTTGGATGACTCATACTTGTGCGGCTGAGCCTAAATCTAATACCACTGTGGAATCATGATTTGGGTGTGATCTGATATCAAGTTCGGTCGATATGTTGGAATTCTACTTTAGATATTTATAAAAGATTTTGCAATTTGACCTTTCCACAGCTAATTGAAAGATAGTAGATGTGAAGAAATTTTCTGTTTACCTTGCTTTCTCAAAAAAGAAATAAACAAACTCCTGAAAACTTTTGCATTGATGTTAATTTAATTCTAAACCTTTCAATTAAATCAATTTAATCATAAACATCTGCTATTTATATCAGTTCAATTCATTTGGCCAATTCTGATCGGCAATCGCTGATATGGATGCCGGTCATCCTACATAGCATGGTCGGCAATCACATAAACATTTTAACATCGATAACAAGACTATTTTTTTTATCTAAGCATAACCACTGAAACTTAGGCCTATTTACACTGTTAAAGCTAGAAAAGAGAACGCAGATATGAAGTAAAGGCGTCAATGAGGGTTTCGACCCACATTTTATTTCACTTTTATTCATTTTGGTCATACATGCGTTCAATAAATTTAAACAAAAATGTCAAATACGAGTTTCAGCATAAAAACCCTAATTAAATATGGATTTTAACTCCACTCATTTTTTATCCGCGACCTGTAGCTTCCCAATATGAACCTCGCTGCCCGCCTGCCGCCAGCCTGCCGCCAACAGCCCTCCGCCAAACTGTACAAACGCAGCACACGAACCAGTAGCAATTGTCCGAGCACGACCACTCGTTCTTTCGTCGGCTTTCGTCTTCTTATTTGACGATGATTCCTTCTTCTTCCTATCCTCATCTTCGCCAGCGTCTTGGGGCGATTTTCTCATCGAAGCTGGGGGCTTTATCAGCCTCTGCTCGCTGAATCAAAGGCGTTTTCCTGAATTTTCCCTCGATACTCCACTCTGCTTCTTTCTAGGAAAATCTTTCTGATCCAGTTCCTCAGAAAACTATCTTTATCTAGACAAAACATGCACTAGTAAATCAAAAGGCGACACACCAAGTACCTCGCCTCCCTTTCCCCCCACCCCCCCCCCCCCCCCCCCCCCTCTTATTGCCTTCAACAATTAATCATCCGGCAACTGAAGAAGCCAAAAGTAACTGTGGAAAAGAGAAAAGCTCGGCCCCAAGCTTTGGCATCAATTTTCTTGTACGTTGAACAGGAACGGAAACTGTAGGAACGATTGAACTCGAAAGCGAGGTTTGTGCAAGAATGAAAAGGCGGGAGGTGGGTGGCGGGCAACCGGCGACATAAGTCGGCGGCGGTCGGCCGTTGGTGGCGATCGGCGGTTGGTGAAACGGTTTATATATTTTTTAAAATTTTATTGAAGCAAATATTTTATGATTTGTCGTGTTAGTACCCCCGAGGAATAGTCGATATACGTGCAAACTAGCCCAGATACCTCGGTCATCAAATATATATATATCAGAGCCAAGTTGGCGGAGAATTGGTAGTTCTTTTTAGAAACATTTTGTATAAACCCACTTTGTTTAAAGGTGTACCCCGTTTGGAGCCACAGAGCTTTGGCAGAAATAGCGTAAGTCCAGTTGGCGTGCTAGCAGAGGGTAAAAATTGAACAGAAGTAAGTTTATACTTAATGGATCTTTTTAGAAAAACTAATTATTCCTCAAGTAGTTCTGTGTCTGAATTAGGTCAGATCCCAGACCCTTTAAATAGAGAAGAAATTACTATTGAAGATTTTAACAAGTCTCTTAAGAATTGAAAGATTCCAAAAGTCAAGTATGATCAGATATACTCTGAATCAAAATTCAAAAAAAAATTTAAGTCTAATGATTATGTCATCGCCACAGAGGAACGGGACATTCCTCTGTCATCGTCTTATTGTTTGATACCTCTTTTAAGTAAAAAATCTTTAAAGAAACATGTTCAAAAGTATAATTATCTCCATTTTGGTATGGTCCAAGTCGGTATTAAACCTTTGATTAAAGAAGGTTTAAATACATCTATCCTTTTGGTCTTAAGAGATGCAAGACTCTTAAGGGATGAAGATTCTCTTCTTGCAACAATCGAAACAAGTCTTTGTAATGGTCCAGTTCATTTTGATTGTTATCTTAATTTTTTAATAAGTTTGAAAGATAAAAATATAATGAAATATCTCGTTTTGCAGATCAAAAATCATAATTATAGTATAGATGAAGTATCAATTTCACTATCCCTCATCTATAAGGTCCACTATAAAGTTATGAGTTCTGCATTTGATGTTCATTCTTTGAATGACACGCCAAAAGGTCAAACCTTATTATTGCAGACTGATATATCTCGTTCAAATTCTATTGTTCCAAAGTCTATAAGTTGGAGTGATATTGTTCTTCCCGATCAATGGGAAATTGAAAATCTCATTCCTCAAATGTCAATTAAAAATGACACCCCTTCAAATGTCATCCAACATCCTGAGGGAAAAGTTACCATACAATTTCCCAGGAGAAGTTTCGAGACAAATTCATTATGTTCTGCAAGACCTTCTTTTTATGGGTATTCTTCCCGAAAGTTTATTAACTATCGTCCAAATCTACCTCATGTCATCACAATCCCTGTGAGCAGTCAGGGTAGTATCAAAATTCTTGATGCCATTTCTGCACAAGGACAAGTAACTCCGAGTGCACCCCCTTTGAATCTTTCTAGCCTAGATACTAGTTCAGGAATTTCAAAACCTGTTTATCATCAACAAGAACCTGACTCCCCTGAGCCAACCCAATCACAAATAGAAGATGATGATCCAGAATGTAACATGTTAGAAGTAGAATTTATTCTCGATAGAAAGTTTTTAAATAAAGAATTTAATTCTGAGAAAAATTGTGAAATGAGAAAATGATTTTTTGACAATTTCAAAAATTTTGCTAAACTAATTAAAGAATAATTTTATGAATTTCTGAATGAAAGTGGAGAACACATGTTTTTCTTTGACTGGTTTGAAAATTACTTTTTATAAAAAAAGAGAAATTTATAATATAGAAAAGGTTTTTAAGTGGAAATTAGATGATGACCAAATAATTGAGTCGTCTCACCCTCCTTTAAGAAAAATTAAAATAACACATCGTGAAAAGGAAATTCCAACCGCTCCTTTTAAAACTCCTTCTGAAAATGAGAATAATGAATTTAAGAAAATAATTGAACAAAATAATTTTTCAAATCAACATCTCCATTCCATAGGTATCCAATTGGATAGAATTGAATCTGCCATTGGAAAACCTTCAATTGCTCATTCCATATCTACTCCTTCTAAGACTTTACAAACACCATTGTTTAAAAACTTTGAGATGCCAAAGTCTTTTAGTAAAGAATTTCAAGATGCCCTTCAGGCAAAAAATCTAAAGCTTCTAAAAGAAAAGGTCCTTAAGCAACCAATTCTGAATACTCCTAATGTCAATAAACCTCTGGTTATCAATACTCTCAAACCTGACAATCAAATATCAGTTCTTGAGAAAATTGATATACCCGAAGTCAATCGCCTATTATGGAAAGAACCTCAGAAACTATATTATTCTAGAGTCACCCCTCCTGATATTCTTTCCGAAGAATCATTTAATAAAATCCAAAACAAGTATTCTGTAGATGCCATTTATGAGTGGAATATAGATGGTATTTCCGAGCAGAATCTCTTGCAAATTTTAAATCAAATGGTAATGTGTGCAACTACTTATAAGACTCTTCCTGATACAACAGATCAGCAAGTAGCTTATATGATCGTTGCAGGTTTTTCTAGTACTTTGAAAGGTTGGTGGGATAATTATCTCAACCATGATCAAAGGGATCAGATCCTTAATGCTGTTAAAACAGATGATAATAGTCAAACTGTCTTTGATGATTATGATCAAATTGTTCAAGATGCAGTCTCTACCCTATTATATTCCGTATCCCAACACTTCATTGGAGATCCATCTGTGATTCGTGATCACAATCAAGATCTCATTTCCAACCTCAAATATCGTTCTCTTAGAGAATTCCGAGAGTACAAAGATGTATTTCTAAAAAGAGTATTATTTCGTCCAGATTGTAATCAACCCTTTTGGAAAGAAAATTTTCTCGCTAGTCTCCCAATTTTCTCGCTAGTCTCCCTATAATTATAGGAAACCAAGTTCGCGATAAGATTCGTGAACAATTTAGTGAAAGTATTCCTTTCGATTTACTATCTTACAGTGAATTGATATCCTATGCCTATAAAGTTGGAATCCAAATGTGTAATAACATTAAGTTACAAAAACAGCTTAAAAAAGAGAAAAGTCTTACTCGTAGAGGGTTAGGAGATTTCTGTCGACAGTACGACCCTTCCTACTCCTTCCCAACATCTAAGAAATGTTCTGGCTCTTGTCCAAAAGAAAAACCTTTTAAAAGAAAGAAAAAGTTCTATAAATCTCAAGTCTTGAAACCCGGGAGAAAGTTCTTTAAAAAGAAAAGTTTTAAAAAATTTGAAGACACAAAAGATAAAAAAGATTTTAACAAATTTGTCTGCTACAATTATGGAAGAAAAGGACATACGAGACGTTTTTGCAAATTAAACAAAAAAGTCAATGAGCTTGTTTTAGATGAAGACATACTGAATCAATTAAACTAATTAATGATTGAAAGTGATTCAAAAAATTATATTTGCCCTTCAACAGATGAAGAATCGATAGAACACGATCTTCAAATTAATAAAATAGAATCGTCATCTGATTTTTCTTCTGAAACAGATTCTGAATCTGAACATGAAATAAGTGTCTTAACTAAAGAAGAACAGGAATTGTTAGATTCTATAAAAAATGTTTCTGATTCTGACAAAATACTAAAACAAATTCAAAATCACAGTTCCTATTATGGTAAAGGTTCCCAAGTTCATGTTTACAATCTCACTGAAATTCTAAATAGAGGAAAGAAGTCAATAAGACCAACAACCCTAATGATCTTCAGAATGAAATTAAGAAACTTAAAAAAGAAATCCGCTTGTTGAAAATTAATCAAATAGACCAACAGAAAGAATTTCTAGATTTCAAGAAATAATTCTTAAAAGGGAAAAATGTTTTTGAAGGAACAATCCACAAAGAAATTCCTCCAATTGTCAATGAATCAGACTCCTCAAATTTCCTTGAAATACTGACAGAAGTGACAAGTAAAAAATGGATAATTGATGTTGTTATCAAAATAAATAATGAATTTATTTTGAAAACAACTGCCCTTTTTGATGCAAGTGCTGATTTGAATTGCATTAGAGAATGCCTGATTCTCACAAAGTTTTTTAACAAAACCACTGAATCGTTAAAATCTGCTTCTGGTGATCATTTAAAAATCAAATATAAACTCCCTGAAGCTTCGGTGGTAAAAGATAACATTGAATTAAAAACATCTTTTCTTCTAGTAAAAGATTTAAAAAGAAATGTAATTTTAGTAACCCCTTTTATAAATCTAATTCAACCTTTTTTGGTGACAAATGAAGGAAATGAAACAAAGATTTCTGGTAAAAAAATAATATTTACTTTTGTCACAAAAAATCGAACAAGAAACTTAAACACCCTGCATGAAAATGCTATCAGAGAAATTAATTGTTTAATTAAGGATAAAGAAAGCCATCTTTTGTTTTTAAAAGAAGAACTAAGTTTCCAAAAAATAGAACAACAACTACAAAATCGTGATCTTCAAAAGAAAATTTCCATTTTAGAACAGAAAATTAAAAATGAACTTTGTTCTATTCCAAACAATTCTTTTTGAGAAAGAAGTAATCACAAACATATTGTTGAATTACCTTATGAATTTGATTTCTCCGAAAAGAATATTCTCACAAAAGCTCGTCCTTCTCAAATGAATAGCAAACTTTTGAAATTACGTGAAAATAAAATAAATGATTTAATCAAGAAAAAATTAATACGAAAAAGTAAATCTCCATGGAGCTGTTCCGCTTTTTATGTAAACAAAAATGCAGAAATTGAACACGGAGTCCCTCGTTTAGTTGTTAATTATAAACCATTAAACAAAGTTTTGAAGTGGATTCGATATCCAATTCCTAGCAAGAAAGATCTTTTGAATCGTCTTCATTCCTCCAAAGTTTTTTCAAGTATGATATGAAATCTGGCTTTTGGTAAATACAAATTGCTGAGTAAGACAGATACAAAACTGCATTCACAATTCCTTTTGATCAATATGAATGGAATGTGATGCCTTTTGGTTTAAAGAATGCTTCTTCAGAATTTCAAAGAATCATGAATGACATCTTTAATCCATATTCTGAATTTATAA
Source organism: Rhodomyrtus tomentosa (assembly GCA_028455895.1). Taxonomy (NCBI): domain Eukaryota; kingdom Viridiplantae; phylum Streptophyta; class Magnoliopsida; order Myrtales; family Myrtaceae; genus Rhodomyrtus; species Rhodomyrtus tomentosa. The sequence continues at coordinate 45,392,422 of JAPCWY010000004.1, forward strand.
TTGTGTATATCGATGATGTTTTGATATACTCCCCTAATGTTGATTCACATTTCAAACATGTGAATCATTTCTTTAATATTGCTAAACGTAATGGTCTTATGCTTTCTGAAAAGAAAGTATTCTTGTTTCAAACAAAAATTAGATTTTTAGGACATATAATCCATCAAGGGACCATTGTACCAATTGAGAGGTCTATTCAATTTGCAGATAAATTTCCTGATGAGTTGAAAGGTAGAACTCAACTACAAAGATTTCTTGGAAGTCTGAATTATGTAATCAATTTTATCCCTGATATGAACATCATATGCAAACCTCCGCACCAAAGGCTAAAAAAGGACCTAAAGCCTTGGTCTCAGCTGCATACTGATACTATCAAGAGAATAAAACACTCGTAAAAGAAATTACTTATTTGCATATTGCTAATCCAATTGCATTTAAAATTATTGAATCCGATGCTTATGAATTATGATATGGTGGTGTCTTAAAACAGAAGATAGACAACAAAGAGCAAATTGTTCAATTCATTTCTAAACACTGGAATGAAACTCAACAAAATTATTTCACTGTTAAGAAAGAATTTTAACAATTGTACTCTCAATATCCAAGTTTCAAAGCGATTTGTTAAATCAAAAGTTTTTATTACGAATTGATTGTAAGTCTGCAAAAGATATTTTGCAAAAAAATGTATTGAACATTACATCAAAACAGATTTTTGCACGTTGGCAAGCAATATTATCTATTTTTGATTTTGATATTGAATTCATTCATGGAGAAGTAAATTCTCTCTCTGATTTTCTCACACGAGAATTTTTACAGGGAAAACATTCTCAAAAATGTCTACCAAAAAAGACCGAGACAAAAACAAAGCCATCATTGTCCCGGCCAAACCCAAAAAGTTAACTCTCATCCGTAGTTGGCTAGAAGCTGCCCAAAGTCCATTGTCACCCCAAAGTTCACCCAATGAAGCTTCTCCCAACCAACCTACTCAATCAATTGTCCTTTCAAAGTTAGCCTCCATATTGTCAAGTTATATGATGAATGATTTGCAAAAATCCTTAAGTTTCGAATTGTATGCACAGGATGAGGTAAGATCTCCCTCACCTTTAAATGTTTCTAAAGAGGTTGTTCTTGTGACTTCATCAGCCCTCGAAAATCAAAGTCAAAGTTTTTTATGAAAATTTTTGGAAAAATCATCACGGTAGAAAGAGGATTCTACCATGAGGATCCTTATGTTTTTGCAAAAAATATGTTTGGAAAAAATCATTTTTATACCCCACATGATATTGCAAAACCTGTGAAGCTCTATGAAAAAATTTTGGTCCAAACTGAATCCGTAAAGTTCAAACATTTTTGTGATAAAGTGTAACCTTCTGTTACAAATTATTCCACTGCTAAAATATTGAGGGTCATACACCCTACAGAGTGGAATAATTCACCAAATTCCTCAGTAAAACTCAATTTGCGAGTCACTGAAAGTCCTGCTTATAGGTATAATTTTACCTATTTTGACTACTAGCAAGCTTAGTACAATGTTTTCTATCGTCAAAATCCAAATAGTAGTCATACCTGGCTTTTCTTCTTCCAAAGTTCTTTTGACATTTCAAAATTGCCTTTCTGGTTCATCCGATGATGGGATAATTTTGGTCCTACCCCGAACATTCTCCCCCCACAAGTAATTGAATCGTTTACAATATTCCAAAAAACCTTCATTCCAAGTTCTGAGGAAATTCATTTCCTTCATCTCCTAATGTTTTGTGTAAATTTTTGGATGGCATGGGTATCTGCCTGGGAACTTGAATACATTAAAATTAGTCAAGATCCCAAAATACTCATTTTGGTGCGAAGGTTTAAAACAAAATGGTGGGATGGATTTTCATACTGGGATAAATACTCAGTTGAAACAGTCCACAATCGGATCCAGCAACGTAAAGTCAAAAATTTAAACAAAGTTTCTAACGTGGCATCAGATGCGGCATCAAAGACATCCATTCTCCACGACAAGTCAATGGCAATTGCAAAATTGGTTAATGTCAACAATAAAAAAGAATTTTATGATATGATGAAACAAGCAATCTTGTAGCATGAGGAATCATTGTAGGGATCATATTATTAACAAATTGACTCAGAATAAGAAGATGAATACAGCCCCAATATATTTGGTCATGACTCCAAATAATGTTTACATAGTCTCATTCAATGGTCAATTATAACAAATACAATGGTGTATGTAATCGTATTTGTATTGTAATCATATCTGTATTATACATCGTATGACACTATACACACTATACACTGTACACTTCACTGTACACTGTAGCGGTCTTTTAAGTAAATCACTGTTCACTGTAGCAACAGTGAATTTTTGGTCTTTAAAAGCGAAGTGTCCTCAACGGAAAGGGGGGCAGAAAAAGTATTAATCCTCAAGTGCTCGCTCTCTCTCTCTCTCTCTAACCTCACCTTCTTCTCCGAAACTCTCTCTCTCATATTTAGAGGAAACTTACGCCGGAGAACCAAAGTCCCCGATCCTTCAAAGTGAAAAGTAACCCATTGTTTCTCCCCATACTCAGATCTGTAAGTAAAATCCCTTCAAGCCATACTATTCCTACCTAGAACTCTTTTCAAGTTCTTCCCTGATTGTTTAAAGTTTTGCACTTGTAATCACAGATCTGATGATCTTTTGTGTGCAATCTTCCTTCTACTTTCAATAGAAGTGTATATTTTCCCAATCTTGCCTATTTAAGACCCAGAATCGGTAGGCTCTGCCTCCTGTTGATGTCAAAGGCATTGTTTTTTTTAAGTTTATGCAATCTATATTTCTGTCATTTAAAGTTCTGTACTGCATACATTTGCATACAGCTCCCAGTGAAGATCGATCCTTCATGTGGTCTCCTCTCCTGGACTAGCCGCACACACTTCACTGTGCATATTTAAGTTTCAAGCATTTAATTTTAATCATACCCTAGAGTGTGTAGGCTCTGCCTCTTAGCTGGTGGTTTATGATATTTCTTTTTATTTACACTACCTGTCTTCGCATTAAGTTTATATTCTCAGTTATTGTTTATATTCAGAGTTGCTTATTGCTTGTAACTGAATTTATTGATTTTTGTAATTGGTATTTAGATATTTCTGTTCAACCATTGTTTCACACATATTTTAGTAAAAAATAATGATAATTGCACTCCTAATTGTTGTTGCCATTTTATATACTGCAGTTGAATCATTATATCATCTTTTAAGTGTCTATTTGAGATTGCTTGAATCATATCGTAACTATTGGACAAACAAACTGAAGAGAAGACGTCGTTTCTAGTCGTACCCCATTTGTAACTTCCCCTCTATTTCTCCGGTCAAACGATCTTATTCCCATTTGGTATCAGAGCCAAGTTGGCGGAGAATTGGTAGTTCTTTTTAGAAACATTTGTATAAATCCACTTTGTTCTAAGGTGTACCCCATTTGGAGTCAGAGAGCCTTGGCAGAGGTAGCGTAAATCCAGTTGGCGTGCTAGCAAAGGGTAAAAATTGAACAGAAGTAAGTTTATACTTAATGGATCTTTTTAGAAGAACTAATTCTTCCTCAAGTAGTTCTGTGTCTGAATTAGGTCAGATTCCAGACCCTTTAAATAGAGAAGAAATTACTATTGAAGATTTTAACAAGTCTCTTAAGAATTGAAAGATTCCAAAAGTCAAGTATGATCATATATACTCTGAATCAAAATTCAAAAAACTTTTTAAGTCTAATGATTATGTTATCGCCACAAAGGAACGAGACATTCCTCTGTCATCGTCTTATTGTTTGATATCTCTTTTAAGTAAAGAATATTTAAAGAAACATGCTCAAAAGTATAATTATCTCCATTTTGGTATGGTCCAAGTTGGTATTAAACCTTTGATTAAAGAAGGTTTAAATATGTTCATCCTTTGAGTCTTAAGAGATGCAAGACTCTTAAGGTATGAAAATTCTCTTCTTGCAACAATCGAAACAAGTCTTTGTAATGATCCATCAGCTATATATATATATATATATATATATATATATATCATGATTTGGTTGAATAAATAAGTATTTAAGTAAAACAAATTGGGTCGGATATGAGTCATAAAATTTATACTATATGAAAATGTGTCAATATGGGTTGGATCATATTTGACCAGACTCAAATTCGACCCGACCCATCGACACCTCTAGTATGAAGTGATGAATCTTTGTACAAGGGATTTGAAAAAATTTCTTATATTGCCTTTACTTATATTGTTAGTCGGAAATTTTTAATGGAGCTGATTATACAAAGTCAGTTTGTGTTTTCCTGAAAAATCAATTCGGCAGTGTTAAGCGCTTATTTGGGCCTTACCACACCCTAAGCAAAAGGCTCGGTATCGTATTGAGAATAACACAGACATAGCCACATTCAAAATCGATCCCCTCATCAGCATAAGAAAGTTTTGGACCATGCGATTTTCTTTTGTTTTCCAATGGACGATGTCCGGTTCAATCCCTCTCATCTTTACAATTCAATAAATTTGAAAGGTCTTTCTGTCGGTCGGGTCGAGAATAATTTATCATCAATCGCCATTTTGCTAAGCATATCAAAAATGCTGGCTATAATCAAGAATTTGCATTCAGATGCATTTGTTCATGTGGATAAATACCAGGTTCCAATGGATTGGCTGACATCAAGCGCAATTCCATTTTCTAATACTAATTTTTCGAGCACGAACGACCCAACTCGACCAAGTTACCAAAGAACGGTAATGCAAATTACAAAACTAGTTGTACATGGTGCGTAATGCATGGTGCCAGACATCAACAAACATTGGCTGTACTCCTCAAGATGGAACGGGCATATCGAGTCCAATTCGACCGAGCTTTCGCAATGGCTTTCGGACCATTTCATTTCACCACATGTTCTGCGGAATTCAAGCACGTTTCCTAGGAATTATCGAAGCTCCAACTGGATCCGATTGACCATGTCCCCCTCTCGTTCATCTCATTTTTCCCTATTCATTCCTTAATTTTAAGGCAAATGGGGTCACAAATTGGCGCATCATGCTACCGTTCAAAGCTTAGAGACCATCAAAATCAAACTTGTTGGCTTGTCTAGGTTCGTATGCACCTGCGATCCGTCAAGATTGACGGACATTTCGGGGTCTAATTTCAATAGAATAAAGGCGACATTAATCTATTGCAAGGAATTGTACTCATCCACCCAGCAAAGCCAAATTAAGATTTAAGCAGTTGGTAGCGTCATGTTTTCGCGTATCTCGCTCTCCATTAAAGTTGACCAAAAGGAAGGGGTAGGATCATGGGTTGGATCATGCGCAGCGCAAAGGACATTTCAACACTCGGAAACCTGTACACACGTATATTTATATCTATATGCGGTTCATTTGTCAAACAGCTTTTGAAATCTCCATCCAATAAACTTCGGATAAGGTTGTTTGTCCTTGTACGGAAATTGTTGAGGCGCCACCGCCGCTGTCATCATCAATTTGGTTGTTGTTCCTAAGCGCTCTTCCCAATTTCGGTCGCGCAATGTGCTCAAATTTTAATAGTACTCTCTTGTTCTTATCCGTCATCTCCCCGCAGCACACCGCGCGACTGATTAATGCTAAGCAAAATCGATCTTTCGTCTCTCGCATATACGAGCCAAAATGATCGCGATTTCCACCCTCGTTGTACAAGCAATTCGAATAAAATTAATGCAGCATGTCGCCATAAACATTTTTGCCCGAAGATACTGTGTTGACTTTGGATTATATGTGCCTTTGAAAAGTCAACTCCCTCTTAAATAAGTCTGTAAGTCTAGCTCAGAAATGTGGACACGGCTTGTCATAGACTGCCGTTTTGCATCTCGGGAGGAGAAAATTTAAGGTTCTGAGTAAATTACCCTCTCGAGTCTGGAGCCTATTTCTCAGTGACCGACACAAAAACATCGCTTGGAGCATGGGACTGCGGAATCTGCAATACCTAAGTGAGGGTGTGATGCTTAGAAATTTTACTTAGAATTTCTATGGAGCACGATTGTATATGTGTGGAAAAATTTTCAGACACACTTTTCTACTTTGGCACTCATAATCATTATCATCTTCAATTTTTGAAAAATAAATAATCTGCATCACAGCACAAAACCCCCTCGCCAAAAGGACCTTGATCCCATGTCTCTCCTCTTCTGAAACTATGTTTGGTTCCACTTTGGAAATAGATGTTGGAGAGATGCAAACATCTTTTAACCTAAAGGGATTTGAGGAAATACAAATAGACTTTAGTAAAAATTTCACTAAAAAATAACTTTGTGTTATGTAATGTTTGTCAAAGAAAAATTTGTCAAAAGTTTGGCTAAAATTTTATTTTTAACTAAAAACAAATGAAACCCTTCCCCGGCTTTAGCGAAGTTCCCGACGGCCATCGACCGAGGTCACATGACCTCAGGTGAACCCTGACAAGGGTCGTGTGACCCTAGGCGATCGTCAGTTGGACGATCACGACCTTAGGTGACAGCCTCGCTGGCCTCTTGTTGGTCTGTCGCTAGCTCTTTGTCAGTCTGATCTGGTGTGTGTGTGTGTGTGTATCTTGCTAGTCCCTTGCCAACCTTTCGAGAGCCCTTTACCGGTCAGATCTAGCCTCGTCGGCCCTCGCGGAAAGAAGACGCAATAAAAATGATGGACTAAATCGAAAGATTAAAGAATTGGTAAATGTAGTTTTGAAATAATTTTTCTTATTCAATATCATGATTACTACTTGGCAACAATCACGTAGACTAGTTATTTAATTTTTCCTAATTGCATCTCTTAATTTTATAATGTATAAAACAAACTAATAAAATTGTCGTTCCAAAGATAATATTGCTATATTACTATCTATAGGCCTCTTCAAGTGCATGCAAGCTTTTTTGTTTCTTATCTCTTGGAAACATAAGTTCAATTCCGCAAAGAAGACTATGTGTTAATTAGTTGACTTTATGAAGCAGATTTCTAATACGCTTTGGTTATTGTCGTTGTAAAAATAAGAGTGTGTAGGAGAAGATGGAAAAATGAGAATGTAGATATCTGAGGCATGCAAGCACTGTTTTTAAGTGTAATTTCACTCATCAAAATACGAAACTCGGTGCATAAGACTATAATGACTTATCCTTTCAGGACACAACAAGTCTTTCTCTATATTCTTCACAGAATAAATACAAGGAGTGTGAACAAAAATTCCAAGTAATAAAGGGGGGAGAAATAAAGGAGGACATCTTATTTTGGTATGTTTTTATTGTATTAGGAAATTCTCTTTATAGCCAAATAAGCTAAGGAAGAGAGTGAATAAAGAAAAATAAATCAAATCAAGGCTGCTACAAATTGATTACATTGATTGCGGTCGTAATTACCTTTGAAGCGTTACAAAACAATCGCTTCGATAATACAAAAATTGTTGAAATATCCAACAATTGTTAATCATGTCTTAATTTCTTTTTGTGGTTAGATCCAATTGTTTAGGGGCGGTGCAGTTGAGAATTTTTTATGAAATCAATCGTAGAAGTGAAACGCCAAAGATAGCGAAAAGGAAGAGACTGCATAATTTAGGACTTCCTCCGCCAGTCCCTACTAATCCACCAAAGGATCAGGAAGAAAATTGAGGGAAATGAATAGAAAAGCAAACTCTCAAAGGTAAAGATTTCATTCAATAACTTAAGGGTTCATGTCCCGGGACGAAGGACTAAACGAAATCTGTAACAACATATATCAGGGTAAAATTTTGCTTGATACTTTTGGAAATACAAATGATTATCTTAGCCAAAATATAAAAAAAAAAAAAAATCGAAAACGGCAAGAAAGACTAATCGAATGCCTAGTTGATCTGGATGTAGCATATATCAACTATATTGACAAAGCATGATCAATTTCTTCAACTGTAAAAAATTGGAAACCAATTGGGCGGTAGAACAACGTCAAACCAACTATCTCATTCATAGGCAGAGGAATCCCACCGGTCAATCATGCTTGTCGTGGTTGGCAGCTCCGATTTCTTTTAATACCGACGGCCAAAATAATCTGGCCAACTGAAAAATTGACATCTGACCAGCAGCAAACCTACAAATGTGGGGGTTGGTCCATATGTCACAAAAAAAAAAAAAGAATCTGCTGAAGAATCTTGCAATGAAGCCGGCCCAAAAGAAAATAATATATTTAGATAGATGAATGATGGCTGCCTGGTTTTAATAAGCGAACTCTCTTATCAAGGCGTGAATAAAGATAGTCCGGAAATGGGGCTTCAACTTCAAAGAAGGCGTAATGATAAACTCAACTTGTTATCATCACGCCAAGAGAACGGGTCAATCCCAGTACCATCTGTGCTGTACCCTCCCATGTGATCCGTCGTGCCTATCATTGGCCGAGGGCATAATATGGCTCGAACCTCTGCGCTGGCTGGATGCCCTTCCACCTCCACCCACCAAACAAGAGCTTTGCGATCATAACATATGCTTCTCTCCAGTTACATATCTCCGTGTCCGCTTCGTTACACCCACTCGAGGAAGCATGCCGCGCTAACAATTTGCGTAAAGTCGATATTTATTCGAGTTTATCTCCTCTAAAGTAGTCGGTATATTGCATTTTGCATCATAGAAAACAAAAGTACGGGATTTTTCTTGTATTACGTTATTCGCGTCTTGGTCTCTTAGTTCTCTTCTCTGTGCGAGGGGAACATTGACATCTAGCTCAAAGATCTTCTCCAATTTTAATGACTTGAATATATCTAGATTAGGACGGGATTAGCTTCTTGCTTAGAAACGGAATTTGTCCAATTCGTGGAAACGCAAATCAATGGACCGTCACATGATAAGCTCATGAGAAATTGAGATGGTGAGGGAGGGGCGGAGCATATACCCTGGACGCAAGAATCTTCATTAGAGAATATTATTTTAATATACTAGTAAACACAATAAGTCAATAGTTATATACATTTGTCAAATGTTTTGTTTTGTTTGTTTGTTTGTTTGTTTAGATGGGGGAGAGAATCGGGAGGGTGGAAGAAATATCAAGTGGGAGGAAATGGTCCCAAGCCAAGGAAAGGAAATATAAAAACGCAAAGCGAGGTGCCCGAGAGAGGCGGGCAGCCAAGGTTTCTCAAGTGGAGTTATGGGTTGACTTTTGATGGAGGAAAGACACGTGGCGACGCAGCCCTTCGTATACGGCCTTCGTCCTTTGAAGCAGCACAAGCTTATGCACACGTGTTTGTTGCCTCCCTCTTCCCCCCTCATCCGTACGTCCTCGCCATCTCTCTCTGCGTATAAATGTGATGTGAGGCTTCGCTTGTTTCTCTCATCCTGCAAAAGCCCACCACCTCTTTCTCTTTCTCTCGTCACTCGTAAATTCTGTTTTTTTCTTCTCGTTTGCCTTCTTCTCTTCTTTACTGGGTTTGGTCTTCTGGGGTTGGTTCGAAGATGATGTACGAGCAGCAGCAGCAGCAGCAGCAAGTGAGATGGGATTTGAGGAGGAAGACAGGGACAGCGGATCAGAGAAAGGGAGGATCCGCCATTATTGAGGAAGATGAGAGGCTTGAAGTTGTGGATTTGAGTGGCTTGTCCATGGAGTCTCTTCCTAACCCTACCCTGAATTTAGCCCTCGTTTGCAAGTTGGACCTCTCTAACAACAACCTTCAGGTACTCACTGCCTCTTGTTGGATTTATGTCAGTAGTTTCAATCGCTACTTTTCCCACACAGAAAAGACCCATTTGACAAAAATTGACAGCATGCATGAAGGATGAAGATGGGAATTGAGTGCTTGTTTGGCTAAGTCAAACTCGCCTTGAAAATGATAGCTTTTTGACATATCTTCACGTGAGAGGCTGCGATAAATGCATGCCTGCAAAGACAATTCAATACTACTTCTCTCTGCAGTATTGATGATGAGTCTTTTTGAGTCGGCCAAGATAAGGACAATGAATTCGGTAGTTATCCCAGGTTCAGTTTCAATACGCTTTTCAACTTTTCATAAATACCAGCAAATTTTCTTATAAGGAAGTTGGTTGTCACTTGTCATCATCCATGCTTATCGGCTCTCTATCTCTCCTTCCCTCTCTCATTGTTTGTGTGGCACCCTTACATTTCCGTCAAAAGGCAATTGCCTCGGCGTTATATCCTCTAGCAAGGGAAGAGGATGAGGGTTCAAATCTTGAATTCCCAAGGTGAGATGAGGTTAGGGAAGATAGTTCCTTCCGTTTCTTGAACCTCAATATGATGAACAAATCGTTAACGGAACAAAGTAGAACGAGCTAGTATTTTGATGTCCCTTTGATGGTGAATGGGACTTAAATCTGGAGATATGGAAATTAATGTATGGCAGACAATACCGGAGTCGCTGACGGCAAGATTGCTAAACGTGGTAGTGCTGGACGTCCACTCCAACCAATTGAAAGTCCTTCCGAACTCAATCGGGTGTCTCTCGAAGCTCAAGGTTTTGAATGTTGCCGGAAACTATCTGCGGTTCCTCCCCAGGACTATTGAGAATTGCAGGTTAATTATCTTATTCTCTCCTTCTCTTCCACTTCCTTTTTCGAAATCTCATTACTCTAATGCTCATGCAATTATTGACATAGCACCATCAAAAGCTAAAAGCGCCTATTTTCGTTACATAGCAAAAGAAAAGGGCCTGGACTTTAGGAGTTTGAAAATAAGATCCCTAATGACAATTAGGAATTGAAAGAGAGAGAGAGAGAGAGAGAGAGAGTAAGCCGCGAGCACATGATGCTTTCTCTAATCATTGAATTCATTTTCCCTTTTCCCCTATCGCATAAACTGACCGTTTTAGAATTAGTTGCTAAGACTAATATGTCCTGTTGTCCGTTGTCGTATATAACTGTGGAGTAAAGTTTTCATTTTGCTTATGTGAAATTGAACTATAGTTAACGATACTATATGTCGAATGAGCTTATAAGCTTGTTTCGCTTTTTTGATATGATAATTGCATATTCTTGCATGTATTGTAGCCTTTCTTATATCGTTAAGATGCATCATTCATCGGAGAGTTTCTCTACGTGTTTCCAAAGAGCATTATTTCATCAAAATTATAAGTCGTCGAAGTATGCCCTTCAATGATCTTGCTTCGCTAGTTTGAATTTGTATGTCGCCCCATCACCTCTCCTGCGCATTAGAATTTTAGACATTCCAAAAGGCCGGCATAGCCTACACAATGAAGCATGTGTTGGTCTATTCTAAGGGATGAATTGTTTTTTTTTTTTTTTTAGTACGGAAGAGAGATTTATCAATTTATTAGGATGCAAATATCAATTTATGTAAGTTGTACCCCCCAATTTGAAGTACTTTTTACTCGTTATGATAACTATATCGGCTATCACTTTATACAAAACTTTTTGAGTAAATGAGTAAAGTCAAGTCATGTACATGGGAAGAATCATTCTGAATTATACCAAGATGATCAATCCATGTGGGCGATAAGATAATCGGTTCAATAGATACGTGAAGTGGAACATAATTTTCAGTGGCAAGAAATGGAAAAAGATTAATCGTCTGCCGGGAGAGTTGTGTGTATGTGTGACGTAAGAAAAATCATTAAGCAAGACTGTCGCATCTGCATATGAATCTTTAGTTGGAAAGAATGTATACATATCTGCGGAGGACTTGTATACTCAATCTGTACGAACATCGACAAATCTCTGCTGAGCTAAGTTTATTAATTGAGCGTCAGCTCATCACAATAAACGTTTACATATAGTTTGAGGAAGTGTTGGCTTTGAAAGATACAGACGCACATGTTTTGTTTCTTATGACAAAATGAAGATGTCGATGTCTGGATCATCACATTTGAGTTAGGAAACAAGACGAAAAGAGTGATGTAAGTGACAACCGCCTCCGCAAATCTCGTGTTATCTCTCGGTAAAATTGGGATCCTTTGTCCCTCACATCAGACACGTTTCCCCTTTCTTCACGGGATATACAAAAGCCAGAGATAACCTTATTTACGCAGGAGTACCTGTTCGGTGACGTCCCTTGACCGACCATGTTTTGGTCTGTTTTTTAAAGGACACAGTACTCTGCGTAAGCAGTGTAGGTTACTACTACTCTAATAGAAAATTTAGGATGTCCCGAGCCGTTGTTACAACTAATGTGATTTGAAAATGCCGAGGTCGAGAGAGAGGGGTTCTTGCATGTTTCAACGTCTTCGAGGGTCACTAACAAGTAAATTACTTGTTCCCCTCGCATCCCAGATCACTTGAGGAACTGAATGCAAATTTCAACCAGCTTACGAGACTACCAGACACCATTGGCTTTGAGCTCCTGAACCTCAAGAAGCTCTCAATCAGTTCGAACAAGCTTGTGTTTCTCCCTCACTCCATCTCCCACCTGACCTCCCTCTGCATCCTCGACGCTCGTCTCAACTGCCTTCGCTCGCTGCCTGAAGACATGGAGAACTTAATCAACCTTGAAGTTCTCAACCTTAGCCAAAACTTCCAGTGCCTCGAGACCCTCCCCTACTCCATAGGCCTACTGTTATCCCTCGTCGAGCTGGACGTTAGCTATAACAAGATCACAGCCTTGCCAGACTCCATGGGATGTCTCAAGAAGCTCCAGAAGCTCAGCGTCGAAGGAAACCCGCTCACTTCGCCTCCGGCAGAAGTCATTGAGCAAGGGCTGCACGCCGTGAAGGAGTACTTGAGCAATAAGATGAATGCAGGACATCAAAGTCCAGTCAAGAAGAAGTCGTGGATCAGCAAGTTGGTCAGGTATGGTACATTCAATGGAAGCCAAGTTAGTAGAATGAACCAGGAGGAAACGGAAGGGTTTATGCCAATCGACTATGAAAGAATTGCTGGACTTGCCTCGCCGAGATATGTGGGGAGGTTCTCACCGCGCCGCCTCTTTTCTCCAAGAAGAAGTCATTAATAATATTTAACTTTTTGCTGAGGTTTCTACAGTAGTGGTATTGTATGACTCTGTTGCCAAATGATGGTTCGTCCATTAGCACTAGGGCAGTTTATGATACTATTAGCGTCACAAGACAGGTAGATGAGCCCACATACATATACATAATGGTGTTCTTGGTTCATTTGGCTGTATGACAAGTTGCTTTTTTTCCCCTTGCGCTCATATTTCTTCTTCAGTCATGGCTGCTTATTCACATTTAGATAGACAATCGGATACAACGATGGTAATTTCGTGCTATTACTCTCAGATACAGTGCCTTGATGAGAGCAGCAATTTATTAAGTAGCAACACAAATGACAACGCTCAATCTTGTGCACTAGTCCTTAGGAGTTACAATCAGCTCCCTGATATGGAAGCATGACAGATTGGCTTTTTTAAGACAATAACTCAAAGGAATGACCCCCGTAGAAGTAACTTACACATCTCAATCCAAGCTACTTGTATAATTTAAACTGGATACAGATTTCCAGGGTGATTCTTGGCATAAACCAACTGAATGTTGACATTCTCAAAAGAAGTATGATCTATAAATTCATTTTGTCCGGGTTTCAAAGAAAAATTATGCATTAGTATGCCCTGAATGAGAAATAAGAGTACATACAGATGAGCCTATGCATCTAGTGAAGTCCACCAGGCCATACCCGCCTTTCACTGACAGTGCTGGCAGGAAGATTAAACAAGTTAAGTTTCCTCCAACGCATGGTTTAGACATGCTTCAAGAACCAGTTCTAGGTAGCCGTTATTCCTTTCAATGGTTGTGGAAGAAAGCATAATTCCCAAAACAATACGTTATACGAAACAGGTAACTAGAGTATGCAAAGGCAAGGCTATCAATGCCTATGGATATCTAGGCAGCAGAGGACCACAAGGTTCATCTGCTTGCTTTTCACAACCTTGTCTGTGTAAGCACCTTTCAAAAAAACTTGCTGAATTTGGTTGAGATAAAGGCATCTCTGACTTTGTATAGTAACATTAATACCTTCTTTCAACAAAGTCAGAGGGGTATATCAAAAGGCTAAGAAATGACAGACTGGAAAGAGATTCACTGATATTCAACTGAAAGAGAAGGATGAAAATAAGCTAGGCTGGCAAGCAAAATAGCACGACAAAATGCTCTTAGGATGATAAGAGAGACTCAAATCAACCATGGTGAGAGTGACTAACTAGAAGCTACTTGCCATTGTTTAAAGGCACATGCCCAAGCGTAGGAAAAGGTATACCTTTTCTTTTTTAAAGGAAAACACAGTACATAATGTACGTTTCAGCAAAGGGTGCGGAAAATACTGGCAATTAGCTTCGAACAATTTAAGAAGGCGATTTATATATCCCTGAAGTTAAGCAGTTATGGCTACTTGAAGATTTCGTCTAGTGAACAGCAGGATCAAGAGAAGTAGATATCCTTAGTCAATCAAAGAAAGGAAATACTAATTTCTGAGTGTTTGAACTCTTTTAGATGACCAAATCCGCCATCATGTGCGCAAGAGTGCCTACATGCCCTGTTGCAATAACTCTTGCTTCTATAATGAGTCAAGCAAGAAACAAATTGGACCTTACTGCTCTAGGGATACACAAATCGTCAGGCGACATTGGCATGTTGTCTAGATGGTAACTCGAAACAGACTCTGAGAAAGAAATTCAAAAAATGCAAGAGATAATTAAACTATTTAAGAAAATAGCAAAGATACTTGCAAGTCATTAACAAACTATCTAGCTACATTCGCCACTCATAAGATTGAAATCCTAGTTGTTCAATGGGGGTTAACATGACTTGAGGAACAACTAGGAGAATCACTCTCGAGGACAATTTGAGTCACCCAACTGTGAAAATAAAGTCCTTAGGCGATTTGCATCTACCCTTTGCCCTTGAGCCAGCCAGCTCAATCCTTCATTTCTGTGGTACAACGGGTCCAAACCTTAGCCGGCCATCTCTTTAATTCAAAAGCAGCGAGGTTATTGCCGCTTAAGTTATGACTAATTATTCAGCAAATTTGCTGGACGACTTTTAACAGCGATATCCACAGTGGATGAGATAAATCAACAAGGATAATCTATGGAACGCTACCTATGACGACACCAGCCGATAGACATGCCAAGTTTCCCAGCGTCAATATGATATATGATAGTAAACAATAGCAGCACAAAATCCGCAATTGTATATAGAGATCTCGCAACATGTAAAAACTGAGAAGCTAGATATTATAAAGGAAGCCCCAGCTCAACCTAAAAATTGAATCGCTAGCTAAGATAAGCGGGGATCTTGATGCGAATGAAGAGCATACTCATGACATAAGCAAGCACCACCGACGAGATCCCGGCCGTCGCGAAGGAAGTCTTCACGCTCTTGGCCCGATTCTTGTCCAGGGCGAGATCCATGAGCACGATCCCGACCCCACCCAGGACGAACATGAAGCCAGAAGAGAGACCCTCGATGATGTACTGGCCGTTGACCCGACCGGGCATGAACACGACGGGGCGGACGGATCCGGTATAGGGGTCCTGGGTGGAGCCGATGCCGGGGGGCTCGACGATGACGTCGTAGACGATACCGGAGACGACCATGAAGTAGGTGAGGAGAACGAGGGCGTAGACAGTCATGGGGGAAGGGAGGGTGAGGGTGGGAAGCTTCAGGCGGAGGCGGGGCGGCCGGAGGAAGGAGAAAGGCAGGATCTTTAGGATGTGGAAAAGGGGGTCGATGGAGGCGGGGGTCGAGGACGGAGAGTCAAGGGTGGAGTGCGACGAAATCGGCGTCTCCGGCTTCGGGGCCATCTTGGGAGGTGGAGCGGGAGCGGAACAGTCGACGGATCACTGCTCTCCGAGCCTCGTGTTTCAGTATTTCATTCAGATCAGGACGGAGTACTACAGAGCAGAGTGAAGCTGACTTCTTGTTTTGGGGCTGAGGTTGGTTGGAGGAGTGGATTGGATTGGGCTGTAGTTACTGTAATAATCATAACGCCCAGATAAAAAAAGCCTCTGTAGATAACAATTTTCAGTCCAACAGTGTTACTCTTACGTTCTTCTTCTGAGTCCATACTACACCAAGGATGGGCCTCATGTATGTGACGTAATCTTGACGGGGCCATGCAGCATATAGGTAGGTAAGTAGGTAGGTAAGAAGGTATGTGAGCAAAAGAATCGATTGGACGGTGCCTTAGAGTGTGCCTGAAAACAATTATCGCTCGAGAATTCGATCCATCAAGTAAGTTGATTTTTCAATTTTTACTTTGGAGTAGAAGTTGAATTTTCAGATTTTGCTTCAGAAGTTAATTTATAATAGAGAAATGCGCTTGATAATGATTAAAAAAGATAATGTTCGAAATATTATTACAAAAATGTTCGATGACGGCTACAACTGGCGGCGGCTGGTGACCAGCGGTAGCGGCAGGCGACAGCCAACGGTGGCGGCCAGCGACCAGCGGCGGCGAACTACGATCGGCGATGACGACTGACCGGCAATCGGCGGCGGGTGAGGGGCGGGGGTGGCGAGAATGACTTCTCAAGGCGAAGAAGTAAAACTTGTTTACTTCTTCAAATTGAAAAAAAAAATCTTGGCATAAGTTGAAAATCCTACCATAAGTTACTTTTTTTATCAAATGGTTTTCTACTTCAAATTGGTTTTTACCAAACGCATTTTCCTGCCAGATAGACTTTTGGCAGGGAAGTGAAAAAAAAAGAAGTGATTTCATGCAGACCCCTAGTGTGCTGTTCCGGTTTCCTCTTCTAGAGGTGGAATCGCCCGAACTGGGCTGACTATTTTTTATTTATTTATTTTGTTAAATAAATGATTTCAACTCTTAATTATTACAGGTATTTTTACGTATGTAAATTGTGAATATATATATATATATATATGTTACAACTGGTTCCATTGAATCCCACGATAACCGATTATTCGATTTTCAAATGACATCAACAGATGACCCCTAATACAGCATAAGTGTGTAAGGAGCTATTACACGTTAATTAGTGTACTTTGAAAGAATCATAAGACACCACGGTGTATATTGTATAGATACAGAGGAATAAATAAAAAGGAAAAGGATTCATGCGACATGCATTCTTATGCTTAATTGGTGTAAGGCCTTTGGCCGATGTAGTTGCCCGGAGGATAGTACTCGCACGCTATGAAAGTGTCGCCGGAGTTGCATATGATCTTGGAGCAGCCCACGCGGCGCGTCGTCCGCCACACCACCTGCGTGTAGTGCGTGCACTCCTGGCCGGAGCACGAGTTGTCAGCATAGTGGTACCACCGCTTCTCTGCCACCCATGCCGCCGTGGCGTCCCCCGCGCTCCACCGCCCCCCTTGCCCCCAGAACAAGTTCTCCCCGAACGCGTATCCCGGGGAGTGCACCAGCCTGCAGTCCGCACGCCTCTGGTTCGCATAGGCTCGCGCATAGGTGGCGAGCGACGTGTCCCACGTGAGCGGCGGCACTCCCACCGCCTTCCTCGCCGCGTTGTGGCTGTCCAGGAACTCCCGTATCATCTGTGCCCTGGTTGCCGAGGCGGCTTCGACGGCCGTTGTGGAGGGGCCGGTGAGGATGATGATGAAGAAGCATGCGAGCGAGACGGCCAAGTGCATCATGGCGCCCGAGTTCATGTGGAAGAAGGGCATGACTTGCTGGTTGCTACGTTCGGATGCGGGGGAGCTACCTGCAGCTTATAGCGTCTTCTCGGATCAGAGTTCAGGTTGTATCTTCAATCACAAGCCGAAGCTAAAGTTGCTTTGGAGGAGGAGTACGAAGGTCCAAAGCCTAACTTAGAACTCGCACCTGGCTTGTTGGTTTGGACATGATGGTCGGGAGAGGAAAGCTTACGTTAATTGCTTCGAGCCTGCTAGCGGTCGGAATATGTAAGTTAACGTGTGCCTTAATTCATTAGGGGAAAACAAAACCCAATGGGGGTCAATTAACGATGTGTCACGGAAAACTCAAGATTTGAAAAACAAGTCCCGAAAAATAATTAGTTGTATAGCCTAGCTAGAAAAATTAAATGTCAATAAAAAAAGTTATTTTTATTATCGATATTAATTTATGCATAGTTGTTTTTGGAGATGATAGAGATATATATTGCAAAGATTTAATTTTTCCTAAGGTCTAATCTGCTTGGAGTGATTAATCAACTTCCTGGTGCTAATTTGATGGGCAAGATTCTTATTTGGCCGCCATTTGGAACCCCATGCCACGCGTGCTTCTGACTTTGTTGGCTTTCTTTCACGACTGAATACATACATCATTGTCCTCTGGGAAAAATAGCAAGGCACGAGTTGGAAAATAGCACGTTCTACCTAGTATTTCGTCCCCATCCAATGCATCATTCCGTTATTCTTAGAGACATAGTATTACATATAAGAGATTATATCTCATATTTTATTATTTTTCTAAGTTTATTAATTTCTTTATCAGATTTTTTTTTTCCCTTTTTGTTCGGATATAAAATATCCATCTTTAAAAATATAGTAACTATTGATTCTCTCTTCTTTTCTTTTGAAGATCCTAGAAAATGTGCAACCCTCAAATCTGCAATCAACGTATCTAGGGAAGTAAATTGAGAAAGAGTATGGTCCAAGGGGCACTTTGAGAACTGTTGATCATTACATTTACAGGGGGGGCTAACTTAATTTTCCATTGGTCCATTTCTCCATGCGTTATCACCGTATCACATCGTTTGTATTGGAACAAAAGCTGGGCACCCATCTTTGATTAAGGAATAAGCTGGACCGAGTCGCCGCACTAGCACTGCTGATACTTCTGAATTATGCTGCCAAAGTCTTTCCGATGCCCCGTGTCGGTTCTCCACATGTCAATTGCTGCTGTCGCTATCTGCAAATTTCACGCGGGCTAATAAAAAGTCTTGACCCGAAAATTGAACTATCTCCGTTTCGGAAAAGACCGGTTACCGTATGCTTCCCTGGGTCGCACCGTCACTTGATAAGCTTTTATGGCGAGCGGTGGACATCTAATGGTGAAAGTAGGTCGCCTTTGGATTTTACGGTTCCAATCATGAAGTATGAGTAATCGAGTTAACTAAGCATGATACAATTCTTCGTGCCTAATCAATTCGCGGTCACTGCGGAGCTATGAGATCGAGGGGCATTCATCTCTATATGATTGTGTCATTAACTTTTCGTGAATGCCTAGAATTTTATAATATATTCGTAATCGAGAACACACGTATACATATATTTTTGGGTCATAACAATAGCACATATGTTATGAGATAGGTTTGAGCAGTCTATTAGATTATTGAATCTAGATGCACACTAGTGAATCATTTCATTCAAAAAAAACAAAGGCATGTGACAAAAATGGTTAATGAACTTTTAGTTTGTTCAATGTGGTTCATGAACTTCAGGTACATGTTCAACTTAAATCATGAACTAAATGAGAATGTTGAATAGTATCGTTACATTTTCATATAATTCAATGAGTAAAATTGTACATGTACATAAAATTAATGGATCGCATTAAACAAAATAAAACTTAAAAGGCCACATTGCATATATCGGGTGAAAATTCAAAGGCTAATTGTGTCGTGTTCCCAATGAAGCAATAACTCGACTAGATACCCCTGTTCGCGTTTCAGGCTAAGCGGGCCCTTAAATCCGTGGTTAACTCTACTTAGCACTGGGATGGTGCTGCAAACGGCCAAAGTAGATTGGCAAATTAGTGTGAAAATGAAATTTCGTTTGATAATCTTTCCGTTAATTCATGCGTAACTTCTGCAAAACCTCAAATCACTCATAATTTCTAGCGGTCAAAACATTATTACTATGGTATCATAAAGAAGCCCATTATGCACATTAGTCATTTAAAATATTACAGAATTATACCTCAAATGCCGGGCATTCATTACCTTCGACAGAAACATCAGCCGAATTTTCGGTCTCCGTCACTTTTATATTGAACCTCTAGCGACCGACCGCCGTCGCCCGACCACCATTCCTGTTGGTGACTCGCTGTTGTTCTTGTTATTGTCCAAAGGAAAGAAAGGGGAGAGAAAATGGAGATATTGGGCGACCGTGAGTGCGAGGGAGACCGTGATTTCCTCAATTTCTCCGCGCTCTCTACTCCATTTTCCACCATCAACGCTCTTGTATGACCCACGTGTCCGCCCTCGATCCTTGCGTGCTCCCACTCCCACTCCCACTCGCTTCCCTTTTTGTTTTGCTCGCAATCCCCGTGCCTATCGTTTTGGTGGCATTTTTGAACTCAAAACTGCAATATTTCTTCTTCTTTTTGTTTTTTCACGCTACCCAGTACCCACCACCATCCGCCTTCTTCAGGAAAACCGTTCCCCAGAAAGGTATTGGTATTTGCAGATTTGTACTGATTAAGTACAGCAACTGCTGCTTCAGGACGATACCCACTACTCCCTTCCACTGATTTTTTGGGGTTCGGGTTGGGGTTTAGGGCTCCATTGGAACTGCTCGTTTGAGCATGTCATCTCAGTCCCAGAAAGAGGAGTGATAGTGAAGCTGCTCTCCTTCATTATTTATGAAAATGCTAAGCTTCTTGCTAAAGAAAGACGTCAGGAAGATTCTGAAGCGGAAGGACAGCGATGTTGGCGAAAAAGGTAACTGCTTTACCACTTGGGTACTTGCTCATCAACTCTCAGATACTTGATTCTTGAGTTCTCGCTTAGTTTTTGCAATGCAGTTTGTTTCCCAGTCGTTGGTGTGGAGCATACGTTTGATTTCATTGATCTGAGCAGGAAGAGCTTGCAACCACTTTTCAGTTCTATTGAATCTCGATTTGTTAGCCTCTGTTAGATGATGCACATTTTCTCGTCTCTCTGGCCTTGCATTTATCTCATGAGCTCTAGTCTTCCAGAAATCTGTCCCTTTTTTCTCTTTTCCGAGGTTCAGCAATTACACGCGGTTTCAGTTTATCGACCTTTTTCAATTATCTGGCATTGTGGATAGATGATAGCAGAAGTCTTCACACGACAAGTGTTATCATCTGGTCTAAGAATGAGGATCAAAACACGTCCTTGATATAGGAAATTCCTTTCAATTTGAAATTTATTCTGGGAGGTTTTGAGCCGGTAAGATGCAGTTGTAGATGTGGTTATTTTCCGTGTAGGCTAGATCTTAGGCCAGAATGAACGTTGAAATGTTAAATTCTCTCCTTTTCCTCCTTTCCGTGGGTGGGGCATTGTACTGTGGAAGAGTTTACTTGTTTCCAAGCTCACATTGGCATGTCCAGTTGCTTATTAAGTGAGATCAAGTGCCCTATAATTTTTTTCCATTTTTCATATTTGCCGCAGAAAGCAATTGTGCATTATCCACGGAAAAGACTCCTTTTGTCTCTCAGTTGGATGATTCTAATTGACTACCCTTGTTTTAATTAGGAGTATTTGCTCTCTACTTTCCTCTGTTCAAGTGATTCTGATCAAGTTAGTCTCTTTTCAAGAGTAACCCCCTACTTAAATAGCACCGCCATCGACACGTGACACACGACACGCGGACGCGTGTAAAAATATAGACAATTTTGACACTTTGGGTTACGTTATATATTAAATAAATTTATATATGCGCGACTATATAAAAATATCAGCAAGTTTTTTTTTTTTTTTTCCTTTTGTTAGGGAGAAATTATTGGATACCCGGCCACCAATGGATTAAATCTTTTTCCGCCGACCCCAATTAATTTGAGATAAATGTGATGTTGATTTTATTGCTGACTATGTATACTAATTTTGGGATGGCTGGATATATGACTTAAGTGTATGTATTTTTGATAAATCTACATTGTCGGTCCCTAATTTATTAAAATGCTTAAAATTGGCCCCGTACGTGTCGAAATGGCGTGTTGGGATGCTTGGCTTGCGTATTGCTGGTGTGTCTGGATTGTGGATTGCATGTCGGAGAGTGTCAAGAGTGTTGGACACAACACGGAGGCCTTCAGAGAGTGTCGGTACTTCCTACCCCCCCCCCCCCCCCCCC
Organism: Rhodomyrtus tomentosa; assembly: GCA_028455895.1. Taxonomy (NCBI): domain Eukaryota; kingdom Viridiplantae; phylum Streptophyta; class Magnoliopsida; order Myrtales; family Myrtaceae; genus Rhodomyrtus; species Rhodomyrtus tomentosa. The sequence goes on from JAPCWY010000004.1 coordinate 45,414,287, forward strand.
CCAATCCCAAACTTGGTATAGTAATGCTTTCTACACAATTGCCATGCCTAGAATTTTGTCTCTTTCTTGAGGACGTGTCTGGGTTTCACTAATAGAACGTCAAAGACTTGAAAAAGATTTGCAACTACATTATTTTTCTTGCCTTTCCTTATTCTATGTTTTTTATAATCCATTCTATGTGATAGAGGTACTTTGAGATGTCATACACCGTTTGAATCACAAATTTAAGCCTCGTGAATCGCCTTTGATCGCTTGTTGAGAGTCGATTTCTTAAGCAGTCATAAGTTTTTGGGCCTTAGTAGGGGTGAGCATGGTTACAAGGTATGCAAGGTAGGTTTTAGGTTCCAAAAATTGGGGAACCGATTCCGATGACCTGGTTCTAGGCGAAACATATTTTTGTGTTTTTCTTGTCTTATGTTTTCGAGCGATCCTGTTGTATTCCATGGCGTTCAATGATAAGTGTGTAATCTGGAATCACGAGTCTCAACTTCCATTTCCAGCGATATCCTTGACTGAGACTTTTACTTTGTTGATATTTCATATTCTTCTTGTATCTAAATATGAGTTGTGATCGGTGGTTTATAATAGAAAATATTGATCGTTCAAGGTAATGATTCGTTGCAATCGTTCGATAAACGATACGGGTGGAACGTGGATAAATCTTAAACCAACCCTGGAACATGTGACTGGCGAGGTAGGTTTCAGGTTCCAAAAATTGGGGAACCAATTGTGACGGGTATGTTCCTGGTTCCATGTGAAACCTCGACCGACTCTGGAACCGCTTACCCCTAAGCCTTATGTGCTTTTATTTACTTTTGTGTATTGTGTCTTGGTTATCTGTGATCTATTCAAATAAGGTTAATCTTGAATTTTTTTCATCAACTGTAACGTTTTAGGTTTGCTTAAATTTCCTAATAAACGTAGGACGAGCGCTGGAAGACTTGCGGGCCTCTCTGTTTAATGAATTTCGCTCATCTGATGGTGCCAAGCGTCAGCAGCAACGCATATGTCAACCAATTGTTGCTCTTTCATTCAACTTTATCGTTGCTGTTGGTATTATATTCACGAATAAACTGGTTCGTGCCTCAGCCTTCATGCGATACCTATCTTGACAAGCATTGTCATGAAGATTTGCAATGCAGCCCATTGTCTGGCCTGGTTCAGAAACAATGTTTTTAACTTTCTGGCTTTTCAGGTGCTTAAGAATGTTGGATTCCAGTTCCCCATATTTCTCACGTTCATTCACTACGTAGTGAGCTGGGTATTAATGGCTATTCTGAATGTTTTCTCGATCCTGCCTGCATCCCCTCCTTCAAAGTCAAATCGTTTAACTGCCTTACTCACTCTGGGGGTCGTGATGTCTCTGTCAACTGGCCTTGCTAATGTTAGCTTGAAATACAATAGGTGAGAATGGTTTCTCTATTCCCATTGTTACAGTCTCCACTGGTGATGCATATTATGTGATTCATGTGCACCCTTCAGTGTTGGTTTTTATCAGATGTCCAAGATTGCTGTAACACCATCAATTGTTCTGGCTGAATTCATTTTCTATGACAAAAGAGTATCTTTCTTAAAGGTAATTGTTCTCATCTAAAGAAAAAGGGTCTCATCCATGTTTCTATGCAAAGTACATGCCTGAATATAACTTCTTATGACATGGAAGAGGTTGTCTAAGTCCCAGTTTGATATGATTTACAGCTCGTGGATGGCTTCATCTGAATTCTAACCACATGAAATTCTTGTCTCCCTTTTGAAAGAGGATAGATGGTTTGAAAGAGAATCTACCAAATGTTTATTTTGGGATATAATTGTTGTGGATAGTTGACTTCGTGAAAATGATATTGAGGCAAATTTCCTTTGAAAGTTCCTATTGTGGTCATGCAAGATTTATGTGATAGAACACTGGGAAGGTCACTGTTATTTGTCTCATTTTAATTTTTGGCGACTTTAGTGTTGTTCAAGAAAGTCATCTCCATGCGGTTGAGGCTGTGAAGTCTGTTCAACACGGAATTGAGTGTTGGATCAACCTCAACTGGGTACACATGCATTAAGTAATGCACTAGAATTTCGTTACTGTAGTTCTTGTGTATAATCATTTTCAGCATAGAAGCATATTCCCATCAAAGCTAACATGTCCCTGTATAAAGCGTCCTCAACCGGGTATCACATTTCCACTGTTCTGATATTAGTTGTCCGATAGAGTGGCATAACAGCTAGGGTTCTTACAGCTTCGTATATCTTGATTTTAGGTGTTATTCTGCATTGGAGAATATTTACATTTACCACTTCATTGATTCAACTCTGTTGCAGCAAATGATATGTCCATCAATGCTCCATCTCTACATGGAACCGACCTAAAACTTTAAAATGATTGAGTTTTACGCATATTTTTGCCCTTGATTTCTGCTTGGCATTTTCAGCTTTCCAGCTCAATTAAATCAATAAGTCTTTCAATGAACCTTTTCGCCATAAGACGAGCTTTGCAGTTAATCTGGTCTCTTCTAGCCTCTGGGGACTTACCTGCTGCACACACTTGCCATAGTTTGAAATAGTATGGTGCTCATTAATAGATCTCTTTACAGGATCTTCTGGTCAACCCATGCAGTGATTCGATTACTTTTAAGGCCTTAGATATATTTTATCAATCCGTCAGTGTTACGTGATGCTATTGAGTGTATTAGAATGCAGTATATTTTCTTTTACCATTACTGAATATATATATATCTTCTCCAGCTTTTTAGGTATCTTACTGTAAATTTTTCAGGTGCTTGCACTTACAGTTGTTTCCATTGGCGTTGCTGTGGCTACCGTTACAGATTTGCAGTTTGATCTTTTTGGTGCGTGCATAGCATTGGCGTGGATAGTCCCAAGTGCAGTTAACAAAATTCTGTGGTCCAGGTTGCAACAGCAGGAAAATTGGACGGCCTTGGCGTACGTCATTTGTTTCTGCAAGGACTTGTTCTTTGTTTTGCGCCTTGTTGAAGCTTACTGTCTTCCGAAATTCTTGAGCAGGTTAATGTGGAAGACAACACCAATCACCTTGGTTTTCCTTGTGCTTTTGATTCCTTGGCTTGATCCCCCCGGTGCCCTCTCTTTTGATTGGACCTTCAACAACACAGTGGCCATTCTCATGTCAGCTTTTCTGGGATTCTTGCTTCAATGGTCCGGTGCTTTGGCACTTGGGTAGGTGAAATCTGGCATTCATCTCATGTTATATGTTGATTCTTGTTTGGCTCTGCCTAGCTCTGATACATGATGTGGTTTGTCGCCTGCAATTGCTGTTGTTAGTAGTGATGCATCGTGGTTTTCCCATATTAGAAGAAACAAAATTCTAGATATCTCAGAACAACCCCCTCCCTCTTTATTTTTCTTTAGAAGTGCACTATTGAAAATGGTAGAATAAGAGATACTCTGCCAAGCTCCCATAGTTTTTGTTAATTTCATTGATGACTCGATGGGGAACAAGGAATTCAAAATCAGCTTCTTGTTGTACACCCAGATGACTTTCCTTCTTATGTTCCCTTTAGCAGTATGAATATGAAAACAAAAACCTTGTGCAAAGGCTGCGGCATCCACTGATTGGCCGTATGACTAGCTTGGTGAAACTAAGCACTCTGTTCAGAACTTCAAATGCCTGCGCGGTGTTCTAGCGTGTTTGTGATATCTCACCCACTCTCTGTCATTCTCTCTCACAGGGCTACCTCTCCCACAACACACGTGGTCCTTGGACAGTTCAAGACATGTGTTATTCTTCTAGGAAATTACTATATTTTCGGATCCAATCCTGGTAGAACAAGCATTTCAGGGGCATTTGCAGCTATCGGTGGCATGTCCTTATACACTTACCTGAATTTACAGAACCAGAAACAACCGAGCAAAGCAACTTCCCGTCAAGCCTCTCTACCAAAGTCTAAACTGAAGAGAGAGAATGGCAATACTCAGGACGTAAATTTCGGGTCCGATGCAGTCTAGACTGCTGCTCAGCTGTCAACCCTCGATACTCACTTTCTCAGAAGACAAGAAAACTTATCCTTTACCGACCTCCCCACATGTTGTTTCGTTCAATTTATTTTAACTTTCATAGGATGTTGCAGGATAGCTCTCTCCATTCATGGCTGATTTGTAAAGATACACTCCTGAAAGGGATTGCTTGTTGAGCAGCGATGCCTTCTTTTGAGCTAAGGTGTGCATATTTTAGTAATGTAGGAATTTAGAGAGAGATTCCTACTGTGGTAGCGCATGTTTGGCATGCTATAATTGCTGGTAGGTTACAGTTTAGACGGACTTGCGGAGACGAATGATGCGGGACAAATTTGTAAGTTATGAAGTTGCACGAGAGAGAAGAGAGCGACCTTAAATGACAACAACAAAAGGAAGATAAAAGCCATGAGAATGGACATGTTGGAGAAGTTGGAGGAGTGGGTTTGGGCCACTGGAGAGTTTGGTCTTTGGCCTTCGACTTGTCTTGAATCTGCACGCAAAACGAGTGTGTAGCGTGACGAGAGAGCTCAATAAAGGGCAAGGGTTTTTTGCCAACTTGTTTCTTAAATTCCGATCAGTATCCGGTGTGGTGTAATTACCAAAAGGAGCGAGCACCCTGCATAAATCCCCATGACAAAGATCTGTACTGTACATAAAGCAAAGCTGGACCGAGCTGCTCTTCATCGACCCCAAGCAGGTGACAGATTCCTGCTGCAAGAAATTTAAGTCAGTGGGGAGGCCTTGGAACTCGGAACTCATCAAGACGCCATTATTTGTGCTATCGATCCGTCCTAGATTTATGTGAAAAGAAAGCTCCCATTAAAGGGTGGTGCTCACAGAGGGAAAGAGAGATATACAAATGTCGGTTGGGGCTCGGTTGGTGACGTTAATGTGTCGGCTCTAGGGTCTACAGAATATCTTCGTGCCCTTGTTATTTATCAAAGCCCATGTCTCCGGAGTCGGCAGAGTGGCTCTGCGGTTGTGTTTGGGGAGGGGGGGAAGATGATACGGCACATGCATGACGCATGTGCTCTAACCAGTGAAACCCGGCCAAAGTCGCGTAAAATCTGAGCTAATCAGCCTACTCAGTTGTACTCGCGTTCTCTCAAAGTTGAAATCACTAACTTATGAGTTAATTATAATATATATTACTTTGCGTCACGCTAACGTTTTCGATTCGTAATGAGACTATGATAACGGGAAGAGACGGGCCTGTGTTAACGCGGACAAAAGGAAAAACAGTGACCGTGAAACATGGTTGACAGACCGTAGTTTGTTTTTATTCTACACGTTTCAGGGCGCTTTAATGTCGTGGGGCATGTATTGGCCAAGTCTGCTTTGTCTCATCCCCAGTTTTTCAATCCCCCTTTGTTTTTTCCTTTCCAGAACAAGGGCCTTCCTTTTTCGTTCTGGTCAATTTGATGGGGATCTCAGCATTGGTTCCCAAAAGCTAACCTTAGATCTGAATTTGATGCGATTGTCCCCAGATACGGCCAAGCTTTGTTTTTTTTTTCTAGGACGTACTTTGTCAGTGTGGACACTAGTAGTAATTCTGCCTCTCCCCCAAAATATCAAATCTTGCACATTAGCTCCTGCCCGCAGTGCCCTTTAGATATCAGGGTAGCATTTTGTGTCTGAGGTTCACATGCTCCAACGTATTTGTATAATCACCCTCGCTTCGCATACGAGCCAAAGTTTAAGCTGCCCTTCTTTCTGTCGGTTCTTTCTGCCGACACAGAGTTGAGTCACATGGAAAAAGCGAATCGACCCCCACTCAAATATCAATGAAACCCTCACCTCCTCATGTGACCCTTGTTTGTTAAATCACCAAGATGCATTCTACATGCTAAGCTAAGTCGATCATGCATCGCGCATCCATAAGATTTGAGAGCCGGTCTCGCTTAATGATCCCAGTTCATCCTGATGCATATAATCAGGTTAGGATAGTGTATACGGGGACGATTTTTTTGACAACTTATCACGAAACAGTTCCTTCCTCTCAGCTTGTTCATAGTCAAGTCGAGTCATCTACTACGCTGTCAAAGAGATGCTCTTCTACAGAAATTTGAAATAATCAGCTCCAGAACAAATAATGCAACCAAACGCAAGAGCCCCCACGAAAAAGTCAACAGTTTGATGCTTAACCTGTATATCGACTGGACTGGACTGGACTGGATTGGCTGGCTATGATTTGAATAAAAGAAAAGAGCTACATCGATATTGGTGGGCACGCTACCAAAAATAAACTAAAAGTTACATATAGATTTCAACTCCTATCAGGCACGACCTTCTAAGTCTCCCCTATCACTATCCGCCTAACTTGTCGCTGAGAAAACAAGATTAAACAAATTGATTACATTTGAACAAACGAGCCACAAACAAGGCTTTTACATCCTTAAACCCCCATTTGTTGCGTGCGACGTGTTATCTCATGCTTTCGTCGCACTCATTCCAACGCAAATAACTTTTGAAATGATGCGGCTGTTCATCGATCCAGCTTAGCCTGACTGGAATCGGAGTTGAAACGAGGAGTGCCGGGCCTACCCAATATTTTCTCCTAAACTGACAGCTTTGGCACTCTGCTTTAACTCGTCGCGCAAAGTCAGACCCCGAGAAGTACGTAGTAGAGGATTGTTATGGGCAAGGCTACCAGCATTCCGAAAATGACCCTGCATAACGAAGTACATTAGCATTCGAATTCAGACACTGTAATTAGCTAAGGTCGACTCGTGTAGACAAATGTGGAAAAGTTAATGGAGAAACTCACGCGGTGCTGAGTATGTCCGGATGAACATTATACTCCTTTGCGAACACAAAGGGAACGATTCCTTGGGGAAGAGCAGCCTGAGAATCAACAGCAGCAGCATTCCGGACAAGTCATTATGAATTCATCAACAGTTGCTGTTAGGAGAGAGTCCGAGATATTCACCTGGACGATGGCAACGTGCAAAAGGACACCGCGAAGACCGATGGCTATGGAGGTCGCCGCAATCACAGCAGGGCCGGTCAAGAACCTCACCGCCATTGAAAATGTGGCCACTGATTTCCCGCACGCTATGATCTTCGGTTGCAATGCCATGAACAGACCTGGTCGGGGGTTCATAAGACGCACCTTATGTCAATGCTTTATCACTAGAAGTTGCTAATAAGAAAAGCTCTCGAGTAAAAGGATGAGCCGAAATTGCGGTCCTTATCACATACCAAGACTGAACATGGCCATTCCAAGACCAGCATCCGATAATATCGAGATGGATCCTTTTACTAGCAAGGGCATTTCTATATTCCACCTACCATATCAGAGATAGAAAATAAGCTTATATAGGAGCTCAGTTCAGTATGGAAACAGTGTGATGTAAAAATATGCTGGATTTTTTCGACCTCCAAGTTATAAAGACTTAGCATTTACTAGTAAGGGTATGCCAGTTTGGTACCTGAAAGAGATGAGGGACCAGGCTAGACCAAGGAGACTAGAGTAGGTGTTAGGGTTACGGATGAGCTTCCTCCAAACCATGATGAGGATGAGTCTTGTCATTACGCTCGCCGGCGGCATCTGTTGCTTCTTCTTCTCTCCAATCCCATCTTCCTCGTCGGCCACCTTCTTCTGGCAGCTGCTGGCGTATGGTGACCCATTCGCTGGGAACTTGCATGCACCTAATCCATCCTCTATCTGATGCTGTTCCACTTCCTTGTTATTGTGATCCACTATTCTCTCTCCTGGTGGTGGACTCATGTTCTCTATCAAATCTTGCATTCCTGCTTCGTAGGCACAGGAAAAAAAAAAGAAAAAGAAAAAGAAAAGGAGGCCTTGGTGATGGAAAAGAAGATAAAATCCTGAAGCTTCCCCTAGATACCCGTCAAATGCAGAAGGTTCACACTGAGTCGATCATTGGCAGTAGGTAATGTACCTTTGGAATTGGCAGGAGCAGTTTCTGCATGTTGAAGAGATGCCTTAGCAGCATCGACGAGCCCGAGTTCAGTGGAAGTGGCTCTATTCACCGCGTGTCTCATGTTGCCTTCGGACACCGGCGACGCGCTCGAGCTCCACACGAACATATGCAGCTCCTTGTTGTTCCCACCGTCCTTCGTCTTTTTTGTATTGCCGCTCGTGGACCCCGAGAACATCGGGTTTGGAGGCGGATACGAAGGGAAGACATTATTACCTAGACCCCCGTTGAACAGCTCTCCGCTCATGCTCCTCCCTCCGCGTCTTTTGGCGTTCGCGTTGTTGCTGCCGCTCATCTTCATCATCTCCTCGTCAAAGTTGGACGTCCTCGGTGTCGCCACCTTGGACGACTGCAACGAGTAAACGTCCGGAAATCCTCCCTGGACGCTGTTGTTGTAGCCGTGCTTGGGACTCGCCGCTTTGCTCGCGAACATGGCGTAGAAGTCCGTTTGGTTGAAGCTCGAAGCCCTCGGAGTCGGCTCTCGGGACGACTGCACTGAGTAGATCTCGACGCCGGTGAGGTTCGAGGCGCGCGGCGTGATGGAGTTGAGGCCGTGAGACTTGAAGGACGAGATCATGGAGGAAGCGTTGGACCTGCGGAAAACCACGTGGAGCTTCCCGTCCTCACCGATCTCGGCGTCGGCCTGCAGCGGCTCACGACCGTTGAGCGAGACGACGTCGGACTCGACCCGGAACGAGGTGATGGATCCGGCGGTCTCGGGGAACTGCTCGTTGATGAGGAGCTTGGCGCCTCGGTACTCGAACATGAAGAGCATGAGGGTGTACCAAATGACGCTCTGCATCACGACGATCTGGACCATGAGAGAGCCCGAGAAGTCCCCGTACATGGCCTTGAGAAGAGGAATGCCCATCACCAGCGTGTTGGGGAGGGTGGAGAGAGAGAAGAGGGTGATCATCCACTCGAGGTTGCTGTGCCTGGTGAAGGCGTGCCAGAGGAAGAGCGCGAAGAGGATGACCACCTTCTGCAGGGAGTCGGCGGCAATGAAGTGGTAGTTCATGGCGTATATGTTGTTGGTGGAGATGAAGTGGAAGGAGAGGAGGGGCACGGCGAACACAGCCACGAACCGGTTGATCCCGGAGCACTGGTCGGGGGTGAAGATCTTCCACCACCGCACCGACCCATAGGCTAGGATCATGGCCACGTAGAGCGGCACTACCGCGGCAAGCACGTCGTATATGTCCTTCCCGGTGATCATGGGGGCTGTTCTCGGGGAAGAAGGGTGTGTTGGGGGGTGAGGGAGGGAGTGATCACTGATCAGCGAGGGAGCTGTTGCTGCTGCGAGTTGAATCTGCACTTGGTTAAGAGATAAAAGATTGGACGCATGAACGGGACGGGCGCAGTGCTGAGTAAGTAAAAGTGTTATAGGGCTGTGTGTTGGGATTAAACAAGTGCGAGAATGAGATGGAGGAGGGTGATGAATGAATCACAAGCAAGTCGTCGTCGTCTTATTCTTCTCCTCCTTTTCCTGTGGAGAACAAAAGGGAACAGGAAAGAGACGAAGAAAATGGGGACTTTGTCGCCTAATTATAAGACGGGCCTTTAAATGTGCCTTGAAAATAATAAGATTTGAGAGTTCACGTGGAGAAGCGCGGTCGGTGGTGATGCAATGGGAACAGTTTTGTGTCAATTTTCGAGAGAAGATGCACAAAAACAAACAAGGAAGGGTGTGATTTATTGGAGAGGTCAATACAATGGATTCGCGAGACCCCACATGGGCGCAGAACTTCTTGCTGTCCCTGGATGCATGGCGTCGGCTCTGCGGCGGACAAGGCTTCCAAAAAACCTAAACCCGTATTTGTTTAATCGAAACATGTCTAGTCTAGGTAGGTCATGGACGAGTTTTTGCAAGATTTGGGAGGTTCATGTGCACTTTTCTTTAGCCCTGAATTCTCATGCATGATCTACACCGCCCTACGCGAACACCCTATTAAACAAAACACGGCAACTCTGGATGCTTGCGTGCCTCACGTGGGGAGAATTATCCTAATCAAGACACCACTGCCCTTCGAGAAATTACGTTAATGAGCGCGTGGATTATGACGTCGTCATTCTTCTCCTCCTCCTTCTTCTTCTTCTTTGCTAGAAAGAGCACGAAGTTTGAAATAAGGCGGGACGGGACATGTTACTTTTTGATCCGATTGAACGAGTCCAGGCGAATAAAACTCACATAAAATCGAAACAAAAATGACGTTTACTTGTTTTGTCATATACATATATATATATATATATATATATATATATATATATAGTGAATTCTCGATCGCATGTTATCAGTTGGCATCGTAAACAGCAAATTGATTTGAACGGAAGCGAATCAAGGATACCCATTCCTTCTTTGCCAGAAACGATCCCACAAAGCTCTTTCGTCAATTATTCTTTGGATTCGTCTTCATTTAGATGATATGGGCTGCTCGATGGATAATCCTTTTGCTTAATATAATTAGAGTTCCGTTAGCACTTAGTAGAGTGGAGCAGTCAAAGAAGTAGGCTAAGTCGAAATGATTAGTGGGGCAACGTGGGAGGACGAACTTCAGTAATTTTCCGAGTTTCAAAGCTCACATGCGTGTCTCCTCGGGGACCCAGTTTCCATTGACCTTAGGGATCTTCCTGCTCGAGAGATGTGTCGATTAGGTTCCGAATCTTCACTAGAGAGAACACTAACTCTAAATTATGAATACGTCTTGCGAGTAAAGTCGGATAAATGGATGGAAGGTAGGGACCCCAAGCTCGAGCAAAGTGCAAGTCAACGCCACCAGCTTTCAGTGGGGGGATGCTTGAGCTAAGATCACATTGGACTCAAAGTCAAAGAAAAAGCAAAAGAAATAGGCCCTTGCCCCCACGAGTCCCGCGTTCCGATGTGGACCTCAATCCCAGCCCAGTTGGTTAATCACAAGCCCAACTTAATTTCAGCCCAGTACCCGAATTAATCCTTTAATCAGTACGGTACGGTTGCTCATGTTTGTAGCGAGAGTGCATGGACCACCAGATGGGGGATGTCCCAACCCAACTCAGATGACTTTGGAGGAGGATTCAGCAGAGCAGATCCTCACCCTCATTACACAAATAACGTCAAATGTTCCAGGAAGTTTCTGTTGCCCCCTCGTTTCTTGCGACACGAAGCGCGCGTCAAAATGCGCAGCTTACGTAATGAGTTAAGTTTGGCACAAATTGACTTTTAGTTTCTGGGAACTCTCTTTTGTCACCGGTTCCTTTAGGAAGCATTTATGCATCACCAAGATCCAAACGCGGCCATTTTCGGAAACGGGAAATTGCATGAATCCTCGATCATTCATCGATGAGCCCTTGTCTCTGTATCTATCTCTCTCGCAGTGCTTGGCTTTGACTCGGCAAGTTTAACACCAATTAATCGCTCGAAGCACGTTCCCAACAACTTGGTCCAAAATCGTTCAGCGAAAGAGTAGTCGATTGGATCAATCAGTACGGTGCTCTGAACTCTTGAGGAACAACCCCAAATTGTAGTATTTTTCGTGGTCTAAAATCCAAAGTGGGACATGGAAAGGGACATGAAATCAAAACCATTTGAATGAAGTCGACAACGGAACCAGAACTAGAAAAGAAAAGAAAAGAAAACAAAACAAAACAAACATGAGCAAGCAAAGCAGAGGTGGTATTTCGGACGAAAGTTCCAACTAAAATCCATTCCAAACAAACCCGGGACTGGAGGAGACGTGGAAAACTAATATTCTACGCCAACCCCCACGTGGTGGTGGGAAAATCCAGGCGCGTAGACGTCATTCGTTTCGTGGCATTATTCTATTATCGGGGTCAACCACTACGAAACCCACAGCAGCCGTCCGATCACACCATCCGACGGACGCGAGGAGCTGCTTTCTCTCTCACTCAGCAAGGAAGTTGCTGGAAAGTCAGTCAACAGTTTCACTCGTGAAATTGAGATTGCCAATGTCAACGCCTTTGGGGGGACCCGCGCTCGCTAGGCCTCTGAATTTTTTACAGTAGCATGGTACAAACAAACAAACAAACAAAGGAGGAAACTTCACCCCACTAGGGTCAAATCTCAATTCCACGCAAACCCCACCCCCCCAAAATTTAAGAAATCGAAATTTCCCACCCTCTTCCTACCTGCCCAAAACTAGTCTTTGACCCCCATCCCGGGCCGACCCGTTACAAAACTAACATAATAGTCAATTTCTTTGTGCTCAGAGCAACCATTTAGTATTGCGCCAAGTGTTTTTTCCTCCTCCTTAATACTCAGTCCATTCTGTGCCCATCTCATCCTTCTAAGTTCTATCAAATGGTCATGAGGGCGCCTATTTCTGCAATCAAGGCTAACCGATAAACACGGGAAAAGAAGTTCAATTTTTCGCTTGGCCGTCGTTAGTACTTCCGCCACTTGGGTTCGGACTAATCCATAAAAGAAGAAGTTAGAATCTCAATGTAGCATGTTTGAGACGGTTCGAGGCAAAGAAATTGTGTGTAGCCATAGGACTCTCTGTGTACTAAGAAAGTGGAAGAGGTCGTATAGTCAAACATGAAATAATGGATAGCGGAGAATCCCATCCTCACACATGACCCCCACAGTTTTTCTATAGGGGAATACCACCTTTGACATTTCTCGAGTCCCATCATATTGATTTAATTGTAAAAAAAGAAGAAGCAAGAGGGGAATAGATCAAAACGATGGGGGGGATCGTTGACTTTGGCGAAAAAAGCAGGAACACAACACATCGACGTGCGAAGCCACACACACACAAAAAAACAATGAATGTGTTCTCTCTCTCTCTCTCTCTCCCTCTCTCCATCGTTAGTTGATCAACTTTTTGACCCGTCTCTTCTCTCCACCCCAAAATTCAAACCCCTCACTGAATGCCCAGTACGACTTTAATAAATAAATAAAAGCATGTCATATATATATATATAGATGTCGTCGTGAGGCGCCCGCGTATGTCAACAATTTTGCTCTAGAAATAGGCTTACAATGAAGTTAAATTTTTTTTTTTGCTTTTTAATTTTAAAGAGAAGTAAATTTCGACTTCAAGATTATCCTTTGTATACCATGCGGATGGTCAATGATGCAACATAATACATCGATAATAAATCAAACAAGGCTTAGGTGAACTCGAAAGTTAAAATCACAAAAAACAAGAGCGGCTAGTTGAATGGATCCATTTCTTACTTTTTCTTTATATATATTTCTGCAATTTTCAATTTTTTTTTGGAACAATTTGCTCATGAGAGAAAAAATCGTCATATAGGAGAAATCAAAAGTCAAGATCATCAAAATAGGATTTGGCCGGTTGAAATGACTTTTCTCCTAATTTTTGAGTTTTTTAAAAAAAAAATTAGAGTTTTTGTATGAATATTCCATTTTTTGGATTTTTTAATCATTTTCCTTTTTTTTTTACTTTTTCTGAATTTATTTTAAAAAATTATTTGGACTGGTTTGGTTTAACTCCGCTCACGACAAAAGTGAAAGAAGACTATCGTTCTCTTTTTTATTTTCAAAAGTGTTCTTTTTTGGAGAAATAACTTTTTTTAGTTTCTTATTTTTGGCCTCACTAAAGCAGAATTAGAATTATTTACGTTACAAAATATATTTCTGATTAGTTTTTGTTATGGGGAATATATACAGATGAACACAAACGTTACCAAATAGGCTCTAAATAAATTTCCGTTCTTAGATTAAAAAAAGAATTTTAGCTCCAAAAGCATTTCTCATGAAGAAATTTTATTTCTATTTTAAAAGAAAAAAAAATGTTGTCATGCGCTCCATTGTTAACGAATGGTAAACTCAATATCGTTCACCCAAGTGGGATTAAAATTTGTAAATCAAAGTTTTAATTTTTTTTTTTGGGTTGCTTTTAATCTTATGGAAAGAGGACCCACCACTTGATTTGATAACCGAGGCTTCCTAAACCCTAATACAGTAATAACTCCTCCCCACTAACTCTCTGCTTTGTCGTCTTCCCTCCCCATTGGCCTCGACTCGAGTAAGAAGCAGCTTTGGATTCTCTCTCCCCTTCCCGCTTTCCCTTTTCTTTTATATCCCCGGCTCTCCATCCCCCCACCCACTTGTTCACCTCCTCTTACTCTTAGCCTCCTCCCTCCCTCTCCACTCGTCCGGAGCTTCGTTTCTCCTCCACGGATCTCGTCGTCTGATGGCAGTGGATTGCGTGAAGATGGTGGACAACGAGAGGGCAATCCAAGAAGCGGCTGCGGCTGGGTTGAAGAGCATGCAGCATCTCATCTCCTTCTTCTCTTCTCCCCACGATTCCGATTCCGTTTCCGTTTCCAACCCCGATCAGCCCTCCGACTCCGCCGCTCACCTCACCCACTTCACCGTCTCCAAGTTCAAGCAGGTCATCTCTCTCTTGAACCGCACCGGCCACGCCCGCTTCCGCCGCGCCCCGCAGAAGCCCCTCCCCCTCCCCCTCCCCCTCGATCTCGTGCCCGAATCCAAACCCGACCCGAAGCCAGCGGCCAAGCCTCTGACTCTGAGCCAGACCCACCCCTCGCTGTCTTTGTCGCAGGACTTCTTTAGCATGTCTCAGCCCATGTCTTCCGCCACCTCGTCCTTCCTCTCCACCATCACCGGCGACGGCAGCGTGTCCAACGGCAAGCAGGGGTTGTCTCCCCCGACGATGTCCGCGGGAAAGCCGCCTCTGGCATCGGCTCACAAGAAGAAGTGCATGGAGGAGGCCCTCTCCGCCGGGAGATGCCACTGTTCGAAGAAAAGGAAGCACAGAGCGAAGAGGACGATAAGAGTGGCGGCGGAGATTCCGGCGGACCCGTACACGTGGAGGAAGTACGGGCAAAAGCCCATCAAGGGATCGCCATTCCCACGGTAAGCGACGTCACCATCTCTCTATGTAAGCATCCTATATTTTACTTATGGATTAAGATGGAAACTGATGGATTCACCGGATGCAGAGGGTACTACAAGTGCAGCAGCGTGAGGGGATGCCCGGCGAGGAAGCACGTGGAGAGAGCCCAGGACGATCCGAGGATGCTGACGGTGACGTACGAGGGGGAGCACCGTCACTCCGTCTCCAACACCAACACCTCCTACGCCCCAGTCCCCCACTCTTGAGAATTGAAAGGGAGGGGGATCCGTCTGGCCTGCCTGAGATCTGGTCCAAAAGGCAAAAGGCGAAAAGCCCTGCCGGTACGGCGTTCACGGGAAGCACAACAACCGGCAGGGCGAGAGTTCAACTTGTACACGGAATTCAATGCAAACTTCTGGTGGATGGGATGGGATGGGCATCTCTCTCTCTTTTCTTTTTTTATTTTTTTTGGTTGCTACTGTAAATTATAGCTGAGAACAAGAAAACTCAGTGGAATGAGAATGCGCAAGTTCGATTAGTCATCCTGTTAATCATTTTTTCCGCGTGATTTGTGGACTCTTGGGTAAAGGTGCAACAGACTTTGTTGGCCTTTGTTAGGCCTTTTAATTTGCAGAGAGAGAGAGAGAGAGAGAGAGAGAGAGACAGGATCCGATGTGGGGTTTCGCGAAAAAAAGGGCATCAGATGCCCACTGTCTAAAGGAAAAGCCTGAAACTGTGGGTGGTGGTGGGGCCCTGCTTTAATGTCGTGATTCGTGTGCCAAAGTCAAACGTTGGGTGCCCCCACCTAATTGCGTCGTTGACCATTACCACTCCGAGGCCCGTCAGATTCTCTCTCTCTCTCTCTATACATGTGCGCCTGAGGTCAAATAAATGGATTGGTTAGTGGAAAAAAAAAAAAAACCGTGGGACCTTCTACACAACTTTAAAATGAAAAAAACATGGTACTTTTTGTTCTTCTCCCCTGACTTCGAAAAAAGACAGAAAATGAAAATTAGGATGACCTAACAGATTGTGCTATTTTTATTGCATTTCGAAATGTTTTATTACCATATCAAAACTTGAGAACTGACCAAAGAGGGAGAACTCGGTTCGGGTCGCGCGACACGGGGCTCCAGCCCGAAAACTCGATTAATTAGCTATTTTGATTGACGAGGGTACAGTACACGAGTTGGAATTAGACCGTACTATATTCTTTCATTCCTTTCTTTTTCCCCCCTTATTGTTTTATGTATTCCTTCTAAAGAAGTAGTTCACAAATCCAACTCCTTACGAAAAAATCTTCTTCTCAAAATTTGCACCATTAGATCACGCTATCAGAGGAGCTATAGCTAATGTCTAGTTAAAAAGCAACGTACGCAGCGTGTTCCGATGTTGGTGGAGCCAATCACCGTCCATAATCAAACTCAACTCGAGCCTTTATCTCCTCACGTGCTGGATGATAAAATGAGTGATGGAGAATATTAGCAAAAATCCCAAAATGGTGCCGAATGTCGTACCCATAAGATTGAGATGGCTTTGGCTTTGGCTTTGGCTTTGGCTTTGGCTTTGCTATGTACTTCCTTCCCCGTAGTGGCCTAGGATTCGGACAGTGAGGCCTGAGTCCAAATTGTTGGACATAATTACACCTTCTCTCAGCTTTTAATCAACTGGGGATCCCAAGCTTTAGGGGATAAGAAAGAAAACCTAGTGATCATTCTGAGCTGCCTCGTACCTCTCTGCTCGTTTGCTAATTCTATTTCAGAATTTCTGGGCCCTCGAAAATTTGGTCTCTCTCTCTAGAATTATGGACATCACCGCGTAATGGTCCTCTCCTCACCAAGTGATCTCCCATCTTGACATGAATAGTCGGTCACCGCATCGTAAGAGCACTAGTGAAAACACACTTGATGGCCAGAGAAGCATGTGATAATTGCAGCTTTTGTTGCTCACTTGTGCCCTAATATTCCATTCCTCGTGTGAATTGGATCTTAAGCAACCCCCCTCTCTATTCTCTGTTATTTACTATATATACAAACAAAACAGACAAGTTTCAAGCGATTCGCTATCAAAACAGCGAGGCCACCAGGAATCTTTTGGCCCTCACGACTCAGCGCTATCGAATCGGATGATTGCTGCAAAGAACTGCGACAGGCTGCACGAGTAATTTATCAGCCTGTGTATTTGGGGAGCGCTTGTAGCGGAAGTGAAGTTGTACTGCGAAGGGGGACAAAAAAAAAACAAAGGAGGGAAGATGAGGCGACGCAGCGTATTGGAAGTTGACTTTTGTATAAATACAATCATGGCCGACGCACGAAGAGCCCAGGCGCATAATGCCGGGAATTTTAAGGTGAAAGGGACCAAAATGAAACTAGCAAGGGTCCTAAAGATAGTTAGTTCAATTCGGTTTGGGAAGGTAGTTTTGAGAATTTGGTTCATAAATCGAACATGACTGGAATTTTGGCGGCTTAGTTGGGCCCGATCTTTTCCGAACGGAACTGTTTTTCAGTGACTTAATGCTGTCGTGTTTTCGGAATTGGAGACTTGCAAAGCAAGAACACCAACAAACATGGTTCACTCACGGGATTTACAGATAATTGCATTAACTTTCAGGCATCCGTGCCTTTATGAGCATGCCCTTTAGTCTACCAACCAAAAAAGAACTGAGAAATACTCGCTCACTTCCAGTTCCAGAACGCAACTGTCATTTGATTTCATAAAACATGGAAATTAAAAAGGTCTTTGTCACGTTGCGCCACTTACATCTTCCAAGTCTTGCACTATGATTCATCCTCATCACTCCCATCTGTCTATCTTTCATCACCACTCATCATCATCATCATCCTCCTCTCAATTGCCTTTATGCACGCCTTTGTCTCTCTCCCTCTCTGAAAGCGCAGTTTGATCTCTTTTTTCGTATCAAGATCATAGAAAGCCTCGGTGTCCGACCGAGGAACTGGTGGCAGTGAACTGAAGAGGATACGTCGCACCACAAGCAAGCAACCTGGGCTGCAACTGGAGATATCACTTGGGAATGGGAGTCTCGGAAGAGTTGAGGCCATCAACCCCAATTAGAACCGTCATCGTCAGCTCTGGATCTAAGCCCTCTGACTT
Source organism: Rhodomyrtus tomentosa (assembly GCA_028455895.1). Lineage (NCBI taxonomy): Eukaryota > Viridiplantae > Streptophyta > Magnoliopsida > Myrtales > Myrtaceae > Rhodomyrtus > Rhodomyrtus tomentosa. The sequence continues at coordinate 45,432,147 of JAPCWY010000004.1, forward strand.
ACCACCGCATGCGAGAAAGCAGCTTCACTCCTCATCTCACGATCAAGACGGTTGGCGCACCCCCAAGTCATATCCTGATCCTATGACTGGCCGCCCTGCCAAGGCATGTCCAGCGGCGCCAAAGAAACCTCGGCTTCCAAGGAGAAAAGCGTCGGGGCCTCCTCCTCAAGGAATCTTTCAGGTTCCACACGATCTTGCCTCCGTCTTCCTTGTCATTGCCAAACCTTCTAAGGAGATATGATCGAGCGTTGAGAGAGATTTTCTTCTAGCTTAGCTAGTTCCGGTAGTGTCGTATTTAGGCTTTTTTTCCTATTTAAATTTTTTTAAAAAATATTTACAAAATTAAGTTTTAAAAAAAAAATTAACGATTTGGGTGTCGCGCGCGGCTTCATGCGTGCTACTCTAAGCAGAGCTCGAGACTTAGTGCGCTGCTCATGCGAGCAATTGCTTGCTTGCTTACTTTTTTTTTCTTTTGTTTACTTTTTTTTGCATGCTTGCTTTTTTTTAGAAGCTACGTGCATTTTTTTTTTTGCTAGAAGTTACGATTGTTTTTGTGCAGCATACTACTGCACAAACAAAAAAAAATATATTTTATTATTAATTTGTGATTAATTTTATTAGGGACTAATTTTATTAGTGACGAATTCTACGACGAACGTGTCATTGAAAATGTACATTGTATATTTTCCGACGAAACATCATATTTGTTGCAAATTTCATCGCAAAATATGCAACGTACATTTCCAATGACAGGTTTGTCGTAGAATTTATCGCTAAAAAAATTCGTCCATAATAAAATTCACCGCAAGTTCATTGCTAAAAAAATTAATTTTTTTTATATTTGTTGCCAATTTGCGACAAATTTCTACGTTATATATTTTGCACAAATTTCATCATGCGAAACGTTCATATTTTGTGACAAACTCATGCAACACATTTGTCGCATGATATAAAACGTATATTTTCAACGATACATTCGTCGCAAAATATATATTTAGTGTACTTCATGGTGACGTCTAACATGTCGTTGGAAATTTATGCTTTATATCATGGACGAACGTATTGCACATTTCGTCGCAAAATATATACTTCGAGTGTTGCACAAGACCCGTGGCAAAGTGCCTCACAATGCACTTGCGCTTTTCGTTGGACTCAAAGTATATATTTCGCGACGAAATTTGCGGCACATTTGTTGCAAATATATAGCTTAAAAATTCATCGCATATTGGTGACAAATATAAAAAAATAATTTTTTGTCTAAAAATATAAAATAATTGAAAAACGAAAAAAAGGATTTTATCTATGAAAATTGGCGAAGAAAAAAATTTCTCGCTAATTTGCAACGAAACATCGTATAGTATTTCATATAATTGAAAAAAAAAAAAGCAAGCAAGCAAGCAAAAAGCTTGCGTGGAGCAAGCAGCGCGCAAGTCTCGCGCTCTAAATAAAGCCGCGCGTGACACCTAAATCAGTAATTTTTTTAAAAAAATAAATAAATAATTTTTTTAAAAAATTAAATCGGGAAAAAAACGCTCGTATTTACGTACCCATCGCATCTATAGATATCAGCACTTTCATTTGACTGTAGTCATCTTTCTGTTTTGTCATGGTGGTTCAGTATCGGGTCGCGTAAGTTAAATGGCCCATATAATAGCCTCCTCCTCCTCCTCCTCCTCCTCCTCCTCCTCCCGTTGAGATAGCTGGTAATATTTGTAAATTATGCTAGAAAACCATGAGCGAAGCACAGATCTCTTTAAGCCCACTAGACTTGGAGCTGCCCTATGCCAGGCATCGGTTCATTTCCGTCGAAAACACATGCATTAATACGACCGAACAACTGAGCAAATCCAAGTATAAAAACCGACATTCAAACGCGATTCACATGGGGAAATGTAGCTCAACATATAACGTATAAATAGTTTGGTAAAGAGCATAAATATGAAATATGCATCAAGCGAAGCTTTCATATTGTACAGATCTATAATTCCTACGCTTGGTGAAATCTGTTTTTGAGTGAATTCGCTCGCCCTCTTTCACTAATTAGAAATTTATAACAAAGATTGTTGGATTGTTGGAATATGGATCGACCCAAAACCCGACCCATGATCTTTGAAGCTGTTCTTTTGAGGGAACTGTCAGCGTAGACAAAGCACCGGTCTACTGAAAACAAAGTCATCATGGGCACCACGAAGAGGCGGTCGGATTCAAAAGATAACAATCTCTTATTTGCACAAATTTTTTTTGTCCGAGGTAAAGAAAAGACAAGAAAATGGAAGAGTTACGCGTTATTTTTCCTTGTGCAAGAACGATATGCCACGTCTCTATTGAGACAACATTATACGTTACGGTACACTTGAATTCTAATTGGCTATGGAAACTTGGGCCTTTTCCAAAGTTGTGATTGTATTTTCGACCATCGATAGTACATATATATACAATAAAATAACTGTTGATCAGAGCGCGCAAATGATAAAAATTGCACCGTACTCAGAAAGGCCGAACTTTCCAAGGCTTGTATCTTTTCGCATAAGCATATTTGCGAAACCAAAGTTGTACCATTGGAAGGATTCAATAAAAGCTTTCCCACACCATCACCTTTGCATTTTTTTTTTTGGAGGTTTACAAGATATTATGCCAATCTTGAATTTTTTTTTAGCAAGATCCAAAAATGGTTTCGTCAAACGAACGTGGTAGTACTACGACGAACGTTGATGTGTCTATCCAGAAAACATGGATACGAAGTGAATGTCACATGTCGCCATGTGACAATAAGAGTAGCGTCATCGGTTCCAAATTGAAGCCTAGTCGCCTTGTCAAGCATGCGCAGATTCATTATCACTTATGCAAGTTTTTTGGTAACTGTATCTTCATATAAGTAGTTTATGATGGTTAAGTTTATTTTTACTTGTGTTTCGAAATTGGATATGTAAATTATATGATACGGTATAAGTGAAAGGAATGATTATGTTGGTTGTATGCTTGTGGGTGTCACGTACTCTACAATTTTCTATGCTTAACATATTATTCTCCTGACTTATTATTGTTTAGCAACATTACTATCTATCTAATAACCTTAAGCAAAGACCACCCGACCAAAAAAAAAAAAAAAAAAAGCAACAACGACTTCAAACAAGTCGTAGGTAAATTGAGAACCTGTGGGCTTGATTCTGGGCCCGATGGCCCAAGCCTCATTAGTTTGTCCATGGAAGCTCGACCTACCCAATGAATCGAATCGAAACTTTTGTTGTTTGTCCAAAAGTCTCTGGTCCTTTATTTCGCTTGGAAGAAGAAAAGTCAAAAGTCATCCCCAATCTTTTCCTCTTCTCGAAACAAACGAATTAGCAGAAACTCCCTTCTTCGTTCGAAGTCGAGAAACCTTTTTGTTCAGCTCAAACAATTACCAAGACCAGACCAGACCGACCGACCGACCGGCCGACTCACGGTTTCTTTGCTTTCAGCTGGGGAAATGGCGTACGTGGACCATGCCTTCTCGATCTCGGACGAGGACATGATGATGGAATCCCCTTACGCTTTCAACAGCAGACCCCCCATCAAGGAGATCGCCCTCGCCGTCTCCCTCCTCGTCGTCGGCACCCTCGGCATCGTCCTTGGCGTCCTCATGGCCTCCTACCGAGTGGGCGGCGACCGTACCCACGGTACTTTCTCTTCCTAACTCTGTTTCTGCTCTATTGCTCCCTCCCATTCTACTCCTCCGACTTTTCTTTTTTATTTGATTCATTGCATTCGAACGACTTGCGCTGCAGGCGTGTTCTTCGCGATTCTTGGCTCAGTCTTGTTCATCCCCGGATTCTATTACACACGCATTGCTTACTATGCGTATAAGGGATATAAAGGTTTCTCCTTTGCCAACAAACCTGCTGTTTGAGGGAAGCTCTCATCCTTCGTCTTCTCGTCCTGTACACATCTTTCTCCTCTTTTGTTTTCCGTGTCCTTTCTTTAGTTTCTTCGGATTCGTTCTATGCTACCTTCAGTGATTCCTCGGGAATCTGTAGTAGTGTAATTGTTGATGTCGTCGCGGTGCAAAGGAAGAGTATGTATATAGAAGAAACAAACAATAACACTTTGCTCTATCAATAAATGCATTTGGGGGTATGCTTCTCTGAGTAATCATAACGACTCCCACCACTTTTCACAGCTTTCTCTTCTCCCTAAAAACGTACGTTCGTTGGCTGAACCTGTATTTGCTTTCTTTCATTCGGGGGTTTCTGTATCCTCCAGACTTAACATGTCGTAATTTACCTCTTTCCTTTGACTATAGTGTCTGAATAGACTGACCTTGCTGGTCATAAAAGGTTTAGAATAGTTGCTGGGAATTCATTTCTGATTGTGACTCATCTGGTGCATCCTCTATCTTGAGCGATGTGCACGGAGAGCTAAAGCACTCAAATGCTACAGGGGCAATTCTACGCATCACCGATCATCTTCGTGCATATGCTTGGCTAAAACCCAGTGGATTAGAGCAGGAAATGGGAAAAAGATGGAACAATTCTTAGGATAGGATGATCATTAGGAACACTGATCAGAAAAATGTTCAGACTTCTGAGTTATCAGCTCCATCAGGAGTTGATAGAGGCATCTCTTGTCCAGTTGCTTGTACTTTGATTGCCTCATTTTATATCTCTTTTTCCAGATTCATGTTCTGAAGCTAGATACCATTTTCAAAACTCACGAAAAAAAGAAGAACACCTGTCCTCTCTATTTCTATTATAGGTGCTTCTCCGATCACAGGGGATTTTAGTCCTCAATATTTTTTTTTTCTATGCAGCTTAATTAGGCATGCCTCTTCTGAGTGGCTGCAAACTTCTGAAGGAATTCTACCAGGTTTCCCCCTGGTGTTCTGCACAATCTTCTTTAATTGAACTAGCAAACAAGCATTTCTTTCTTGAAAACTGTCCCCACCCTGATTTCATTATTCTTGAGCAAAGTCTTTTGGTCTGAATATGCACTACTTCTTTAACTTGATTAATGTTTAAACCTCCCTGTCCCTCGTAGTTAATTTTCCAATAGTATTCTCCCCCTCTGGTTTCAACTTTGCAATGCGATCGTGTAGATGTTTAGTTCTGTCTATCTCTCTTCCATCTCTGTTTCTTTCTCAACAAATGTAATATACTTCTCCCTGCCGGGAACTCTTTTGCCAATAAGGTGAGTTTGGGGGAAATCCCCTCCCGTTCCCTTTGATATGCCTCTTTGACACTTGTATGTTTGGTGTTGCAAGTTGCTAAGAGTATTGATTACGCTCATCATATTGGCCTTGATGGCCTTGTGATCTTCTGTCCTCGTGCAACCACGCATCACACTGGTCCTCTTATATACTTGACTTGGACAGTAGTTGTGCAATGCCTGATAATTTAATTGGTTTCTCTCCATAAATCTCAGAATCTTACAACAATGTTGAAAATTTCTTGAAACATGGGTGTTAAGAATCTTTAATTTGTTAGACCAGTCGAGAAAATAAGGCATGCATGTGGCCTGGTTGTGGCCAAAGGACAAGTTTCTGTAAGCAGATAAATGGACATACCTGTACAAATTGTGCTAGTAAGGGAAAATCTCTCTCTCTCTCTCTCGCGCGCGCACAAACCTTAGAATAATAAGTGAAAAAGACTGGTTTCGAGGAAGAAATGGTGAATATGATTCTACCATTCTGGAGCTCTTGTTTTAAAAGGGATGGTTTTCTTAGATGTATGATTTCTGTCCTCGCTTTGTTTCATTTTAAAAGGAGCGGAAGCCTTAGGAGAGAGTTCAACTGAAGCTACTGTACTGATATCCTTTTCTTTGGTGATGTTGGAACTATAGCCATGAATACTGCTCCTTTTGTTTGTTTCAGCTCCGGAAGCAACTCGTGTGCATCTTTTTCGTTGCACAGATGGCTCCCTCCATCCTGAGATTCCATTCTATTCTATGGTTAAGTTCAATTTGGCCATGGAGATTTGAAGTCTCTAAGGAGTGGACTGGTTGCATTTAGTTTTGCTGTCTTTGGATCTGAATAGCCGTTTCTTCTCACTAGAACCAGCAAAGCATAGCCATTTAACTGTTCAAATTAAGTTGGACGTGGCTGGTGAAAGAAAACCTTGAGGCCTTGTAAATCTCACAGTTGGAGAGTATGGAGATTGATGTTGTGGTTTAGAAGGCTGTAAGAATGTTCAGCCTGGAAGAAATATCTTTTTACAAGATTGTCATAGATTCCGATGGGGAACAAAAACTCTTTTCTTGGTTTTAGTATAGAATGTAGAGAGAGGAGCTCCATTCATGTAGTTTGAATATTAATACCTGCAAGGCATATCGTCACAATGGGCATCACATAGACTTGAGGAACAAAGAGTTGTTAGATTAGAGAGTAGGCAACCACATAGAACGGCGATTTCCTTGGTCACTCACTGTATTTGAGCAAGCGGATGACAAAGCTGAATTTTCTTTTAGATCGGTTATCATAATTCATCTCATCTTTATGGATTACTGTGACAACTACGTCCTTTTCGATAGCAAAATGTGAGGAAAAGATCCATGAAGAATATTGCTAATGATATAAGTGACTAATACATGATGATTCTTCGTATTGGAGAGTTTACATGAACAGTTGGACAAGCATAATCACCGGCGTTTGATGTGTTCTAGGGGTGTTTTGGAGTTGGAGTTGGATGAGTTGTTACTCCATGGTAGTCGATGTGATACACCAGGTCATCCATCCTGTCATTGTTGCTCAAAGTCTGAAGTTCAGTGCTGCCCTGCCGAGCATTTGATCTTTCCCTTTCATCATCAAGAACCTGCACTTATGTATCCATGTCATGATCATAGGGACTGAAGGAACCTGAGCAAACTGGAGAGATACGTAAGAGATGTGGCAAGTGAAGCTTAACTCAATCTGTTTGTCGATTAGTAGACGAGTAAATATACCTCGACGTTGTGATTTTTGAGCTTTCTGTTGAGAAAGGGCATGTTCAGATCTTTTGTCATCGAGGCTCGTCGTCCGGTGTCATGCAGAACTGAGGAATCAGCCAGTGAGCTTGAAGAGGAGCAGAGACAGAAGGCAGTAGTAATAAGGAGACAGAGAGAGAGGAGAAGTGAAGGTTTCATCATCTGGTGGGCTACACAGGTGGAGAGACGGGAAGAAAGAAAGAGAGTTGGATAAATGAGAGAGCACTTGCATTTGTGGAGACTATATCATCAACATGATACAGGGGAGTGAGATGCTTCATACGCTATGGTAGTGATGGGTTCTTTGAGTCAGTCAAATGAAGAAGCGAAGCTGGGGTTCACGTGAGTGTTCCCATGCCAAACAAGACCGCTCATGACACCATGATTGATCCATGTTTTGTCTTGGTCCTTCGGGATGACCCTACGCCATGTTTTGGATCTTTTTCCCCTTATCTCTCGCTCTTTCTTTTACAGATTTACAAAGGGGGTCTTGGGAATCTTTGATATCTCTCTTGGTTTCGATGGTCGAGATGCCTGACCTCAGAGTCATCATGCGTTCCATCTGAGCAGGGTGAAAACAATCACTTCTCGGTTAATCCCTAGCAAATCATGGCTTTTTTGGCCGGATGGGTTCGGTGTAGCAACACTAAATGCCACTCATCAACCACCGCACCGCTATTCGATCCTTGATATTAGCGAGATGGGGTCAATTTGGCCATGATCTCGGAAATGTTCGGAGAGAACGCTGTACATATGCAGTAGCAGACCATCTTTTGGTCTCTTTAGCACAAGAAACACGATTCACTGCAAGCAACAGTTTCATGCTCATCTCAATAACTATCTCGATAACTTTTCAACCCGATAGATCTTGCCTAAAATGCCTCAAAGCCATGCCTAAAATGTCTCAAAGCCGTGAACTTTCCAGACCTGTGGCTAGAGCACGACATTGACTTGTCCGAAACAGATCGGAGTAACCAAGTGAGAAATATCGAGGATTGAGATGGAAGAAAGTCAAAGAAAAACTAGGACTCGGGTTCTCAGCAAGCCCAACTATGGATATGGATGGTGGTTAATGTACATCCGCTAACAACGTTAAAGTAAAGACAACGTTAATCGCTCACATCATTTATCCTAATTGTATCGATCGTCATTCAACAGCGGTCTTCCAATCTTAGGAATATGTACTCTTCAAACTCCCAATAAAGTCAATAGTTTGGAGCAGCGTAAAAAAACAACTAAACGGCATGTACCGATGAGTCTCGGCTTCACTTATATTCCGAGGAAAGAAACGCTTAGAGTGAGAGAAACATTTCTTGCCAAGCTTCGCGTATATTCGAGGAAACAAAATATGACGAGCGATTCATTAAATTTGGGTTCGCAGCTGGTGTTGGTCCTGCTTGAAAGGGAAGATCCTTTGGGGCCTAGAAAGGCAGAACAAGAGATCCGTACAAAGGGTATGTACGGATGACTCGAGATCAAGAAATTACCTGCCAACACACACAGACACGCACACGCACCTCGTCACGGAAACAATTTCAGTGGCTCTGATGATTTCTATCTCAACGATTCCTCTCTCTCTCTCTCTCTCTCTCTCTAGAAGAGAAGTAGCTTGAACTAGTTCAACTAGTCTTTTGCTTCAGTTTGGGAACACCCGAGCAGTCAATACAGCATTTGCAGCCTGCCTGTTCAAAGTAGTCACGCAGACAAACGTTCTCTCTTCTTCCAAAAAGCCAAAAAGGTTGGTGAGATCTTGCGATTCGATTCTTCTCTTTTTTTCTGAAGGAGATTAGAAAAATGGGGCTGTGTCCTATACTTAGATATAGAGTAGGGGAGGGTTCGGAAGCAGCTTTATCAATTATAAAGGGGGCAATAAATTGTGGGCTGCTGTTCATATCATGCTAACTAGGAGGAATAAAAATGGGAAGGACCCCGGGGGGGGGGGGGGGGGGGGGGGTGTGACCACCACCACCAGCAGTCGCCCCGAGTCACCCCTTATAATTAGCCCCCCACCCCTCCTCACCCTCAAACCAATTATGGAGCTTCTAGTTAGAGGAGGAGGAGAGCAAGTAACGTTTTCTCCACCACAAATAATGGCAGTCGTGTACGTAGAATAGTTATGATGTCTCTGTTTGGACCGACTTTGAAAGAGAGAGCATGAGAGTGTTGGGTGGGGGGTGTTTGGAATTGGACGGGAATGTGGCAAAGTCAAAATCATTCAAAGGGGGGGGGGGGGAGTTATTTTGGTTTCCTCTAAGGAGTCAAGTCCCACCCCCTCCCCCCACAAATATTCTAACGCATCCCTTACTTTTCTCCCTTTCTAATTGTCTATGTAATGCCACACACACAAACAATCACAATTAAGAAACTAAGTCTCTCGTTTTTCGTCCCCCCCAACTCATAACTGATTGTTTCCTCAACACTTTGCCAATTTGTAAAGCAAGATCACTTCCTTTCTCTCTCTCTCTCTCTCTCCCTCCCCTCTCTGTGGTTTCTTTTCAGCCATGGGAGATGTTGAAGAAGCATGCAACACCGGGCTGTTTCTCGGGTTAGGTGCCGGCGGGTGCGCCAAGGAAGAGAGGAGGAGGAAGAAGAATAGGCAGAACAGTCATACTTCTTCTTCTTCCACGGTGGGCTTGGGGCTCTCCTTCTCCATTTACTGCTCCTCATCCAAGCTGGATGCTGATGATCATCACTCCCATAGCATTAATAACCCCGAGTATTCAACCAGGTCAAGCTTCCCCAACAGCTTTGACCAGTCTCAGGACGACCACAATAGCCCACCTCGCAGCAGCGGCAACAACGCTGGAGATTTTAGCGGTGGTGGCCGGAAGAAACTCAGATTAACCAGAGAACAGTCTGCCTTGCTCGAAGAAAGCTTCAAACTTCACACCACTCTTGCCCCCGTATGAGTCCATTCAATTTTCCCTTCCTCCCCCCCTTTTTTATAAGTAAAAATTGTTCTGCATCTAATTATTCTCCTATATAGAGATCATATGCCGGACTAATAAGATCCATGAAAAATAATTGACCCTGGATTCAGTTGGGATTGGGGTCTTCAATATCTTCCTGCACACGCTGCTTGTCATGATAACGTATATGTTTCGAGTCTATATGTTCCGAGAGAGAAGGCCAAAAACAAAAAGGAAAGTTCATCGATCTTCCTCGCAGGCACAGAAACAATCATTGGCTGAACAACTCAAGTTGAAGCCTCGGCAAGTTGAAGTTTGGTTTCAGAATAGGAGAGCAAGGTCCAAGAATTCATTCTTCTATTCCTCATACTTGAGATTTGGATAATTCTTTATATTACTATGATTGATATAAATATATATGTATCTGAGTCTGACCGATATTTGCAGGAGCAAACTGAAGCAGACGGAAGTGGACTGCGAGGTCTTGAAAAAGTGCTGCGAGACCTTGAGCGACGAGAACCGGAGGCTGAAGAAAGAATTGCAGGAGTTGAGGTCATGTTCGCAGTACGTCCAAGTGCCGAAGACGGCGGCGGTCATGTTATGCCCTTCTTGCGAGGTACTCGCGAGAGGCAACTCGGAAACCACGAGGAAAGAGAATTGCAACATTTGAGGGGAAAAGGGAATAGCAGAAGAAGAAGAAGAAGAAGAAGAAGAGTGGATTCGGTCAAAGGCGGAGCAAACTAATGGAATGACATTCTAGTTCATCATCTGATCATGTAGGAGCCGATTTAACCAAGAACCCTCGTAGATAACATGAGCGGAGAGAGGAGAGGCGGCTTGGAATCGGAATAAGCATGGAATATGCAGAGAGATTTTTTGCATGTCTGTTTTCCATTAATGGTGAATAAATCTACCAGTAATGACTCGTGGCATTCACATTGCGGTGCTTTTGACCATCTCTCTCGCCCTATGAGTCTTGAATCTTGAGGGAGGTTGACTGGCAAATTCTTTAATGTTCCGTGGACGACGGATTGTCTTTGTTTTCTATGAAGCAGTCGTCAGATGGAAATGCATTTTGCATGGATCCTCCCATGTCCATAATTTTGCGAAAAGTCATATATATATATATATATATATATATATATATATATATATATTTTGGCGCAGGAAATATGTTATATAGGGGGATTGTTGGAACACGACATGTCGCAGATTCTACACGCCTTTTTCCCTGTCTCGAATCATCGTAAATTTGCACGTGTTCGCATACCTTTGTGCTGGAAATTGGAATGACAACGATTAGGTGATGAGTAGCAATGAGACGAAGCGGCCATTTGGGAGTTTCTCGATGAATTCTAATCTATTTTCGGTCACGTTCTTGCATTTTCACCTTACCTTAATTAAACATTGATACGTGTCTGCGTCCAATGTCTTCTTATGAGTAAATGGATGATATTTTGTGAAGATGGGGATGATGTTCTCTCTCTTGAGGGACTAAGCTAATCAATGATTCTAAAATCTTTAGAAATGGGGACATTAAATGTGGCTAAATCGAGCTGTAATAAGAGCGATTGATGGAGGCCACGTGATTATGTGCGCGACTTTTGCCAAGCAAATTAATTGGGTTCGATCATCCAGTTTTAAAGAGCCTTTCTTCTCTAGTGAAAGTAACTGTTGGTTCTCTGAGGAACTCTAAGATTAAAAAAAAAAAAAAGGGGGGGCAAAAAACTATAAAAATCATGTGTTCCACGGTTACTTTTCTTAATTACGCTAAGCTTTGCTGACGCGTACGTGCACGCGTCCGGTCAATGGACACAAAAACCATGAGCCCATGTTATGAATGAAAGCATTGGCAGCTTCGTTACTAAGACATCGGTTGCAAAATGAGTTACTTCACATGAAGTTTGGGAGTATTAAGATCATTTGTTTCGATCTCGGAACGCATCTTAGAGAAGGGAAAGGTTCTGATTGATTAAGCGCGATGATTGCTATCCGTACAAGGTTGAGAAGTTACTTTGAGTATCATTTGGACTCAACCCTAGGGTGCGAAATATAGATCGAGTGTAACATTGCATAATTTGGAAATTTGTTCAAAAATTTCTAAGTCTATTGTAATTTAAAGACCAATTGAGTCCTATGTCTTTTGATTTCATGGCACCGTTTGCATCGATGGATGACAATTTTATAGTTCTTTTTTTAAAACTTGTGGGTTTTTCTTTTCATCTTTCTTTTTTGTTTTCTTTATTTTCCTATTTTTCTGCCAAGCTTGGTGAGAGTTGTCGGCGAACCCTCGCTAGTCATAGGCGAGGGCTTCGCGGCCCTTGTCTAGTGGTCGACAAAGGCCATCGACCCTCACTTGTGGTTGGCGAAGGTCGGTCTTCGCTGGACTTGATAAGGAAAAAGAAAAAGAAAAAGAAAAGTTCAAAATTTTCATACAAAGATGATAAAAGATTGTTGATATCAAAGCCAACAACATGGCACCATCGGCGTTCATATCAGCTTATTTATATTAAAATTGATCGGATGGACTCTACTGACAAAATGATAAAAGGATTAGGATTTAATTATCAAAATTGAAGGGTTTATGATGTATTGGCCAAAAAAAAAAAGAGAGAGAGAATAAATACACGACTTATGGGATAATTTTCTATTAGATAAGTCGACGTTAGATCGTTAACACGTCAAAGAAAGCAATTTGGTAGTGGGGTCGGGGTCGGGGTCGGGGTCGGGGTCGGGCTATATTTTCCTTCTAGAAAGTGTGCGAGACGCCAAATATCAAACAACACAAAACTTCCTCTTTATTTTCTATTGACGAGTAAGGGGAATCAGTGGATGGCAGAAAGTGTGTAAACCTAACATAAAGTACGGTGAACTTGTGGGGGTAAATCTATATTTGGAATTGGGGTGTCTAGAAGCATCATCGAAAATCGCCCACCAATTATCAAATCATGAAAACAGTGATGAGGAGGTCCACACCCTCCCCTCCTATAATCACCACGTGGAACTCCAAATCATTTGGTTAGAGATAGGCTGCCTCCCTTCAAGACGGCATACGCAAAATATGTATGGAGCTACTTCTCTATATAGTCCCTGCCCCAACCTCCTAGTCTAATTCATCTAGTTTGCCCCAATCGAGATCAATTGAATTTACCAACCACGTCCCACCCCAACAAAAGGAAAAACGAGAGGATCTAACTTCAACACCATTTATAATTGAGTAGAGCATTATTAGCATCTAGTTCATCATCATCATCATCCTAATCCTAATCCTAATAATGAAGACGGCTAAACAAGTGGCTTTGCCATGTCAAGCGATGTAGCTTTGGTTAGTAGCCACCATATGAAATTTGAGTTTTGGGGGGTGGGGAGGGGTGGCTATTCATTCGAACTTCGCTCAACATTAGGCATGAGCCCTCTCCATCTGTTTCCGCCAAGATTCGTTTTCGCTGACCAGGATTTCCTGCTATTTTCTGTATCGGTTCTGGACGTCTTCCGTTTGCGTCTTCGGGCGTGAAGGAGAAGCAAAAAGTCCTCACGACGAGAGAGACGAGAGATAAAAAAAAAAAAAAAAGAAAAAAGAAAAAAGTCAACGCAGCACGAACTCCGTGGGTCCCACACACACAAGATCAGGACTAGAAGCACGGCGAAGTCAATCTTTGCCATCGCCCCAACTCCCCCGTTCAAAAAGGGGGTTCTTGTCAGGCTGCCTAGAACTTCAAACCCTCGGCTCTTGTCTACGTGCCGCACAAAAGTCTCTCCTCACCACACAAAGTCAATTCCACAAATCATTCCCTCTCTCTGTTTTTTTTTTTTTTTTTTTAATAAAATAAAATAAAGAGCTTTGCTTATTTTTCCTGGGTGCATGATTGGTGGATTCAGCCCGTGTTGGAATTTAACAAGCGACGAATCGATTGAAGGAGGAGAGGCGTGGCCTGTCTTTTCCCTAGGTGTGAATCATGCATGGCTTGACCACTTAAGAGATGAATCGTGCTGGACAAACCGAATGCCTTATTGGTTCAATTGCACAACAGATTTCAAAAGCAGTCAACCAGGGGGAACGAGCTGATATTATGTCTTACTAAACACCAGTGGATTTTTCCTGTCCGCATCAAACGGGTTTTAATATTGGGGACAAGTCTTCCCACACCGTTTCAAGAGGACTTGGTCTCGAAATGATTATCTTTGTGGACCAATGTCGGGATGGTCCAACAGAGAAGTTAGGAGACCTTGGGCTTGCCTCTTGAGTAATAATTACTAAAGGATTTCTTCTTCCTTTCAGATCATCCGAGACAATATTTGAGGGCCCTTTGCCCCTCCGGCAAAAGAAACATGGAAATTTACACAGGAGTTTGAATGAAGACCACCCATTTGTTTCGTTTCGTGCTCTCTTTTTAGAATTTCACTAGAGGTCAAAAACTCTCTTTCTCTCCACATGTGTACGCACCATTTCACATGTTCCCCACAACCTTGTCCGCCACCATTGAATTTGAAAGAAACGCATAATATACGCTCGCGTATTACGTGTAGCTTGTGGAAATGGTTTGTTGGAGGACAAGAGAGGCATAAATGAGCTCATTCCACAAATCGGGAACCCCCGGAAGGCACCAATGACTGCAATCTTGCCGTCTGGTCGGCACCTTCCGTCCGTCGGTCCGGTTTTTTCCATATACTGAAGGATGGCCATCCTTGCGGAAGTTGGTCAACCTCGTGACATTGAGAAGCATCACGGGAACTTGCATTTCCTTGATGACCTCCTCCACTATCCTCATTTTCAAAGGATAGTTGTTGAGGAAGCCCCCACTTGAGATCGGTGCTGTTTCTCCATTACATGTCCCACCTGAATCCCAATCTCCACCTCTGTTTTCATAAACAGGCGCACGATACATCCTTATGTTAGCGGCCGTCTTAATTATAACAGAAGACATTCATTCTCCGCAACAACTTCCGTGTTAGTAGCTCCTTCGAATTCCTTATCTCGGGTAAAGTCAACTAGAAGAAAAGGTTCAACAAATGTGGACTTGCTCAAAGTAAAAACCGAATTTTCCAATGATCATTGTAGACATACCTGAAATGGGCAGATGAGTATCCCCGATAAAACACCAACTGCTTCTCATAATTCACATTCTTATCTATCCACTTTGCCCAGGTTCTCAAAGCCCTTCTATAAGCCTCTACTGCATCAAATTTTGGATAGACATAGTCACCTTCTTTATAATAGTTCTTCCTGCAAGGAAAAGACATGAAACTACTTGTTTCCCAGAGATTCAAAGGGCTAAAATCTGGAAGAATCGATTCTGTCACCCTCAAGTGTATCTAATCATCGGCATACACCAGAACACAAGGGCAAGTGTTAATTATCACAAACCTACTACTGCATTTGGAAAAATGAACTTGAGAATATGAACACAAATCCGCAAGGAAAACATCCAAAACCATCATATTACCAATATATATAGACAGCACACAAGCAAAAATATAACTGACCAAAACTGAAAACCACGGCAGGTCAGATACAAGAACAAACGTGCATTTGATTCGCATATAAGCAAGATAGATGGCAGCACATATACCCTCTAGCAGTCTTTCCATGGGTCCACCAGTGGGCAGTATTAAATACGAGAATATCTGCCCCCTTCCATCGTTTAGCTGATTTGTCAATCCTATCTATTGACAGAGTTGGATTTGAGTTCCCTTGTCCATTGATACGCACTCCTTCCCTCACAAGAAAATGCGATCTCACAAATTCCACTGTACAGTTATAATCCTGCTCAAGCAATTAAATGCAGGTGAGTTAAATCCACATTAAATCCACAAACCATGACTTCCCTATTTCTAATGGTGATCCTCTAGCATGCAGCCATCCATGCGGAAGGCACTTGATCTCCTGAAGTAAATATATGTTGACATACTCGTAATTTTTTCAGTCACTCAAGCACTTCTCATCAAATGAGGACTGCATCCAAAAGAATGGAAACATGTGACACACAAGACTGATTTCTAGATACCAAACAAACCCCATAATTGCTCATGACTTCATCAAGTCGAGGTCAATCCGTGTAACGAGGATCGTTGCTCTCTCTAGCTCTCTATATCAGACATATATATTGTCCATTGTCCACCTAAAGAGAGAGGGAGAAACTAGGTGTTGAAAGCACGCTAAAAGAGCCAACTGCCAAGAGAAAATAGGCCCTGTTTAGCCAACCAAGTGGAAGCTTACAAAATCCGACAACGATGAGATGATAATTGAATAAAAAAATCGATACTTGCTACTGTCCTCCAGTAATGATTCGAGAGAGAGAAATTTGAGGGCATTTTATGGCCTAGAGTCTATTTCTTTAACGCAAAGTTACATGGTTAAATTTCAAATTTTTGGGTCAGTGAAAACCCACTCTTCAATTTGGATCACTTAGGCCCACTTTCGTCCCAAAGCATCTTCTTCCAATGCCATGCTATGTAATGAAGAGTCAGTGTGATAAAAACTACATTATCACCCCCAACAACTTGGTTGGGCAACAAAATGAGTAACTAGGATCAAACATTTCTATTCATGTCCCAAAAATTCATTAAGTCGGCTCTGAATAACATAAAAAGTAAACAATCAAATTACCGTGAACTTGAACACATAGTATCCTCTTCCCTTGGTTATTTTGTATCCATGGATTTCAGACATTCCATTCCTGTCTGACAGGCCTTCTCGTAGGAGGCATAGGATGGACTCGAATTGGTTGCGATTCATGGAGTCTCCAACCAGCATCAACCTTTTTCCTCTTAGTCTCACCAAGAAGTCTGTCGCATTAAACCTACGAGTGAAGAGTGAATGTGGAATTTGGCCAAATCAAAGAAACGAGTGAGCATGAAAATGTAATAGCATCACTAGATTTGATGATAACAGATTTATTGTCAATGGCAATTGTGTTTGCGAGAATGTGTGTGTAGTAGTAGACTCGCACGCCCAACTTTGAGCAACAGCAAAACTTAAGTAGAAACAGGCATACTGTAAGGCACATTTACTATTGAACAGCAGTAAAATTATGGAGACAGAAATAGGATACACAGCGGTGCCAGCAACATAATCATTCATATCTGTCCTACGAAACGAATTGATAGTTAAACCATCTAATATCGGAGATGAAACTGACCAAAACCTCATAAGAGCATCCCTTCCTTATCTTATCATGCATTATGTTTTTCTTTGTTTCTGAAGAAATGAAACATATACGTCATAGTAAACAAAAAAGAAAGGAGAACAAGAAATAAATGATTTTTTTTTTTTATAACCAAGGTGTTCGGACCAGCTTGCGTGCACCTTGACTATTCATCGGGGGAGACTAGCACAGCAACCCACCGCCATGGCCCCCCACTTAAATTACAGGTGCTCATCTGGGGAATCGAACCTAGGACCAGTGTGCCTAACCACACAATTTCAAGTGCGTCCTAACCAAATGAGCTACTCATGGGTGGGTGAAATAAAGGAATATTTCATCTCAAGCTGATTAGATAACCAAATAGAAGTCTCTGCATAAACATAAAAGTAAAGACAATTATATGTAAATTGTCCACTCACGTGATGATAATCAATATCCCAACTACACTAGTCAACTGCTTCAGCAGCTAGTGTGTTTCCACACATGGTACCTCAGTGTCTAGATATCAGAAATATAGAATTAACATCAGAAATGTGAAACTATATCATCAGAACAAAAACTAAATGGGGAACTTTCAAGCTTCGGAGCTCTACGTCTAGGTATGAAGTGCCAATGCATCAATCACTGGCTTCTTGTTCAACATCTTGATTTTACATATGAGGTAAAGAACTGTATACAGCTTAGCCTGACGTAGTTAGATATTCTGGAATGGAGGCTTGACTACGCATTGTCATTAGCTTATTAGACACAAGAAATCCCGGTGATTCATAAACCAACCTCAATCTGAATGAGTAAAATCATCCAATGACAAGTTGGAGATTTCATTCACCAACCATGAACTTACTTGCTGAAATTATTTGTTTTGAGTTTCAATCTATGTGAATGGATGAGGTTCTCGCTCTATCACGCTCAGATCAGTCCTCTGTTTCTTTCTGAAGCCTGTGCTCTCTCATTTCCTCATTTTCCATCCACCCATCACAGTGATATTGAAACAATGACTTAAACAACCCAGCCAGCTACCCTCAACTGCAATGTCCACTACCGCATCCAAGCGATTACAGCTACCAAAATTTGAACATAGCGAGCAGGAGGAAAACAGCAGTAGGCACTACCTGGGGAGATCGCAACCATCGGGCTTCCATCGCCATTTTAAATAGTCCGAATCGGGCCTTCCGTTGTTTTGGCAATCAAAAGCTTCGTCCACGTAGGGGCACGACCCAGGCGCGTAAATCGGGTACTCTTCATCCTTCACCCACGTCCCCATGTAGAGATCACATTTCTTGAGGCTATCCGTCGTCAAGTCGCCTCTTTTATCAGCGACTGAACCACCAGGCGGAACATTGGAAACTGGGTTTTGCTCGGATTCAGAAATGAGGTTCGAATCTGGGCTGCCA
This sequence comes from Rhodomyrtus tomentosa, assembly GCA_028455895.1. Classification (NCBI taxonomy): domain Eukaryota; kingdom Viridiplantae; phylum Streptophyta; class Magnoliopsida; order Myrtales; family Myrtaceae; genus Rhodomyrtus; species Rhodomyrtus tomentosa. The sequence continues at coordinate 45,450,528 of JAPCWY010000004.1, forward strand.
TCGACATCAGAGGCCGACGGCTCGACAGGAGAATATGGAGATAGGAGTTCTTGGTGGAGCGATGAGTTGGAGAGGGGAGACGGAGAACGAGTTTGGGGGAAGATATGACGGTAGAAGGAGACTGAAGGCTGCAGTGAGCGAGAGCGCTCGTTGAAGAGGAAGATGGAGAGGAGGAACAAGGTGAGAAAGACAGAGATGACCCAAGTGGAATGCTTCTTCGGAGAAGGCCATGTTGCCATATGGTGAAGTGGGGAGGGGAGATAGTGAACATGTCCCCCTTCCTCTGGGAACGATTTTACCCGCCGAAGAGTGCGAGCGAGAGCGATCCAAAATCAAGGGAGGACTAGATATGGATGGGACTCTTTGTTCATCAGGCAAATAGAGACTTCCGGAGCTTGACGAGGCTTTCAGTTTAAATTCCCGCAATTCCCGCAAAAGAATGCCTTAAAAGTAAGCCGCAGACGCACGTCCCTAAAGAGGGAGGATTGGAAGAGGCGACGAACAACAGCAGAAGAAGCAACATTACATGGTTTCTTCAGAGAAGACGGTGTCGCTCTCCTCGTAGTTCCAGGCTCTTGTAAGGAAGGGGCTATTCTCATGACCCGTCCCTTTCAAACCGTAATGAGTTACCTATGTTCATTAGTTGTTTCTCTGCTGACTTTACAGAACATCCAATTGTGAACCTATTTGAGCATCTTACTTTCAACAGTTTATAATCATTTCCATGTTAAAATGTGGCTTCAGTGCGCCTTCTCTGTCATCCTCTGGTCTCAGTTCAGCAAGTCCCTTAAATCAATCTCCATCATTCTGCTTTTGAATTCCGAGCTATTCCTTCCAGTATTTCTTTTACATCTTATGATCAGTAGTCCCTCGAACAGAACTCTTACTCCTGCCCTGTACGTCCAATGGACCATTCCACAGCTAAGTCTGTAGATACCTCTCCTTGTGCTCTAAAAACGGAGCTGAATTCGAACAATAAACTTACAACAGCTTGGAAAAACACTTTGAATTTTGCCAGATGTCCGTATAAACCACGCAAACCACACCTTTCTTTATCAAGACATACATTGCTTAAGAAAACAAAAGAAACGGAACACCCCAACCCTTCGCCCTAGGTACGTGCTGTGCCGCGCGCACCATCTTCCTCTCAACAATATCCAATGCCAAAACATGAGGAGCAGCTAGACAAGTACTACTGCTCTCATTCAACTTGGAAGTACTGGCAGCAATGTGACGGAATGCACGTCTGAGGGCCTTTCGGTGTGACGACAAATGAAACGACTTTCGGTGTGACGACAAATGAAACGACGGGCAGCACACGTAGAAATGCTGCCTTACAGTACAATCATATTGTTCGTCTGTTCATCTAACGTGGATCAACAATAATATTTTATTCTGATAGACAATGACAAGATTGAATGGCCTTAACTATTTTTGCTTCCATATCAGATCAGCATACTCTGGATGATCAACCAAAGGATTTCTATTATGCTGATAAAACTTGCATATCCGGTCATTTCTCAGCTTCTCTTCCCTTGAAGGTGGATCAAGTTTATTCCATCGCAGCAGCGTAGAAAGCAGACCCATCTCCTTTTTCTCTGCATTAAGTCAGTGGCACACATCATAAGATGTGTTCCGTGTCAAGCTAAATATATTCGACCCGAGAAAGTAGAATATTCAACTTCCCAGTTGAAAATGGAGAACCGGCAGAGGATAAAGGCGAAAGATAAACATGAAGAACAAGTCTTTGGAATGTGATGTTTAAACTCCCAGGGAATCAAGCTGGTTGCCATGGAGGTGCAAATGGACGGAGTAAAATAGCATCAATGATCAGACAGAATTAGGAATGTACCAAAAATAGCAACTGTCATCTTAAAGTATATCTAACACCATTTAAGCTTATGAGAGAACTAGATCCATGTACTGCATATGGGGAAAAAAGGGAAGGCACAAACTCCTACGTTATTATCAGAAAACTCCGCCTACATATTTGAAGAGGATCAATTGTGAATCCTGGCTTTGACTTTTCCGTCTAAGATTTGAATTGAGAAACACTAAAGCTAAAAAATTACTGAATAGGAATACTGACAAGCGCCCCCCCCCCCCAACCCCCAAAAAAAAAAAAAAGTAATAATCTTCTCCTGTGGTACTTGATTCCACTTAAAAGCCTACACACCAGTGAGGTGGAATTCGGTCCCCAAGCTTCAGTATCATACTTACAAACAGAAAATATTCCCAAATGGGTCCTTACACCTCAAATGCAGGCATTTAAGTAATGAATCATTTAGAAAGGTCCTAGTTGACATTTTTATTGTGTTAATTGTGAAGAGCGAGAGGAATAAATTTCTATAATCTCAGTCTTATCATACTCATAAAGTGTGACCAAATCTTGTACTTAATTAGAAAAAGAAGAAGGAAATTTAAGGGAAGGAAACAGAGAAGCAAGTATGTTGATGGAAGTCTAGTGGGGTTTTAAGAGTGTCTTCCATTAGAAAGCTTACATTAAGCTTGTTAGATTTATTACTTTAGAATATTAGCAAGTTGGGGGTATTTGTGTAAATGTATTAAGCTTAATCCTAAGCCTATAAGTATTCTTTGTTATCTTTGAAATAATACAATTTTCTCTTTCATCGTCAACATGGTATTAGAGCCTCAATTAATACCTAAACCCTAAAATCAACATATCCTTCGACAAACCCAAGCCACCATCCACCGTAGATCTCGCCGCCCAGGCTAGGCGACCTCTCTCCGGCGTCGACCTTGGGCCGACGACCCCAAATCCAGTGTGCCTTGAGCCCGACGACCTCAACCCAGCGTCGCTGAGCGCTGAAAACTCTTAAATCTGACGTCGACCAGGTCCCGGCGACCTCCAAGCGACCTCGTCTAGAGTCGCCCAGGTCTCGGCGACCTTCCGACGACCTCGTGGTGAGGTCCTAAGGTCTCGGCGACCTCGCTCACCGCCGATTAGTCCTCGGCTACCTCCCAGCGACCTTGTCGTGAGGTCCTTAGGTCCCGGCGACCTCCCCTAGTGCCAGCCAGCTCCCGTTGACGTCCCAACGACTCTTCCCAGCATCACCCAAGTCAGGAAATCTTGATTTGAGTCGCAGTCTTTCAGGTGGTGTCTCGATGTGTTGATTCCTTGGGAATGGTTGAACTTCAGGAGAATTTCCGAGGCCTATTATTACGTAGATTGAATGAATTTGCTAAGTTGGTTGAATCTAGTGATATCTGGAAGTGAATTTTTTAGTGGGCAGTGAGTTGAAGTTGGTGTAGCCGCTGGGATTGTTGAATATGGTACTGGACTTGACTGCATTTGGAGTTATGTGGTGTCAGAAGTGCGAATGTTGTGTCTGCATTTGAAGTGATATTTGTGGATACTCGAAGAAGTGATATAGTAAGTGGTGTGTTTTACTTGATTGCATACAAGTCAAGTTCCTAGTGATTAGTGATTAAAGGTATGTGGAGATGTCTACTGATTCATCAAATTCTCCATCTATTGTTCCGGGATTAGTTCCCGTTAGAATTTCTTTGAGTTCTGGATCTTTTGGTCCATATTATAGTATGACAAATTTACACAATACCTTGGTCAAGTTGGACGGTACCAATTACCCTTCTTGGTCGATGGCCCTTTCAACTTTTATTTATTGTAATCGTCAATCTAGATAGCTTGAAGAAGAACCATCTGCAGATTCAGCTAGTTTAGAAGAATGGAGGTATGTAGATGCAACTTTACGTACACTTTTATGGGGAAGTATGGCTGAATTTATTTGTCATCTTTTTATGGATTGCACTACAGCCCTTGCGGTATGGACAAAATGTGCTTCATTGTATTCTGGACAGAATAATATGAGTCGAGTTTGTGATATGTGGGAGGCTTATTTGAAGCCAAAATTGGTAATGCTAGTTTAGCATAACATTATGCTCGCTTTGCATCTTTGTATCAACGCCTCAGGTCTTTTTTTCCACATGCTACCACAGTCACTCAGATGAAGCAACGAGAAGCGGATATGATAACCGTGTTTTTTCTCCGTAGCCTTGGTCCAGATCATAGTTCTCTTCGTCAACAGATTACCTCTCAGAGCACTCTTACTTCTATTGAAGAAGTGTATTCTCGAGCTGCTCGTTACACTTCTAGTTTCAAGATTTCAGTCATTTAAGATAATAGTGCTATGGTGGCTTGTGGAGGTCAAGGGACTCATGGTCGTATTAGCGGCTGTGAACAATGGAATTCTGACAGTTCTTACCGTGGTCATGGTTTTCAAGGCCGAGGTTTTGTACATGGTGGTGGTAGAGATACTTCTAGAGAAGGACGTGGTAGTGGTCGAGCGAACCGTTTTTGTACTCATTGCCAGCTTTATGGGCATACTGTGATTATTGTTATAACCTTCGTTCCGAGCTGCGAGGTCTACATGCTTCTATTGATACTGAGCTGTGGGCTCCTTCTACTGGACCCTTTTCTGGACAAGGTACAATACAGTTGTCTCGTGTAGAATATGATGAACTAGTTAGAACACAACAGAGTGAGAGTGGTGGTGTCTCTGGTCCTACCGCTACTTTAGCACAGCGTGATGACCTTACATGTCTATTGTCCACTACGGGTACTCCTTGTTCTTGGGTTACTGATTCGGGTGCCACTCATCACATGACTGGTGATTTTCATCTTCTCACATCCACCTCGTCTGTTCCTTCTATGTCGATCACCTTAGCAGATGGTTCTCAGTCCAAAGTAACTGGCACAAGTTGTGTATCACTGAGTTCCTCTGTCTCCTTACCTTTTGTTTACCATATTCCACACTTTCCTTACAATCTATTATCGATCAGCTCTATTACTCGTGATCTTGATTGCGATATTATCTTTTCTTCGTCTTTGTGTGTTCTTCAGGATCGGAAGACTGGACGCCGAATAGGTGGTGGACGTGAAATTGGTGGATTGTACATTCTGGACCCTGAGATTATTGCTGCTGCTACAACAGTTTAGAATAAAGCCCTGGATGATCCTTATCGATTACATTGTCGTCTTGGTCATCCATCAGCAGACGTTACTCCAACAGTTTCCTTTTGTGTTTAGTTCAGGTTTTCAGTTTAATTGTGAAACGTGTCAGTTAGGCAAACACCATCAGGAGTCTTTCTCTACTCGTGTTTTGAGTCGTGCGTAACATCCATTCGAGTTAATTCACTCCGATGTGTGGGGTCCTAGTCGAGAGTATTTTCTTGATTTTCGTTATTTTGTCACTTTTATTGATGATTGTACTCGTACAACTTGGTTTTATTTAATAAAATATCGTACTGAAGTTTTTCATTCTTTCTGCCAGTTTTATCATGAAGTTTGTACTTAATATGATTGTTCTATTGAGTGTTTGCATACTAACAATGCTCGTGAATACTTTTCATCTAACTTTATTCCATTTCTCAAATCTCATGGTATTTTATATCAGAGTTCTTGCGCTCACACTCCGCAACAAAATGGAGTTGCTGAACGTAAAAACCGTCATTTGTTGGATGTTGCTCGTTACCTACTTCTTCACAATCATATGTCGAAATCCTTCTGGAGCTGTGCTCTACTTACAACATATGATCTTATTAATCGTCTTCCGTCCTTCGTGTTGCAAGGAGCTATTCCTTATGCTCTTCTTCATCCTGATCGCCCTTTATGGTCTGTTCGCCCTCGTATTTTTGGATGTGTCTGTTTTGTTCATTTTGTCTCATGGATTAGACAAGTTATCACCTCGTGCTGAAAAATGTATATTTGTGGGTTACTCCCACACTCAAAAGGGATATGTCTGTTATAATCATACTCATCGTCGGGAGTATGTTTCTGCTGATGTGACTTTCTTTGAGGATCAAGCATTCTTTGGCGATGCTCATCCTCAAGCACCATTAACCATGGATCTTTTGCCACCCTCCGCACCTACATCTCAGCCGGAGCCACCGTCTGTTACTTTTGATGCAGCTCCACCGAATACAGGCTCACCGGCATCAACTCCTCTTCAGGTTTATACATGTGGCCCTCGTTCTATTTGGGGTCATACATCTTCACCAGTGAGCGTTCCACCACCACCTCTGGTCCAGGCTTCCGATCCTCTTCCACCGTCTTCTGACAGTTCTCCTATTGCTCACCGTACTCGATCTCGGTATCCTTTTTCTAATTTTGTGTCTTATCATAGCTTAAGCCCTCAGATGTCTGTTTTTGTGTCATCTCTTGCTTCTGTGTCTGTGCCTAGTAGTGTCCAGGAGGCATTGGCCCATCCAGGTTGGGCTTGTGCTATGGAGGAGGAGATGGCTGCACTACATCATAATAAGACTTGGGAGCTCATTTCATTACCGGCTAATAAACAATTGGTAGGTTGTCGCTGGGTCTTTGTTGTCAAACACCATCCAGATGGTTCCGTTGAGCGCTTAAAGGCGCGTCTTGTGGCGAAGGGCTATACACAAACTTATGGTGTTGAGTACGATGAAACTTTTTCTCCAGTAGCCAAAATTCCTTCCGTTAGAATTGTTATTTCTTTGGCTGCTTGGTCACAGTGAACTCTTCATTAGCTTGATGTTGAAAATGCTTTCCTTCATGGTGATCTTCACGAGGAAGTATATATGGAGCAACCACCTGGGTCTGTTGCTCAGGGAGAGAAGGTGTGCCGATTGCGAAAAGTTCTTTATGGACTTAAGCAATCTCCTCATGCTTGGTTTGGCCGATTTAGTGATGCAGTTGTCACTTTTGACATGCATCGGTGCAGTGGGGATCACTTAGTATTTAGTATGTCAACTTCCAAAGGATGTGTTAATCTTGTCGTTTATGTTGATGATATCATTGTCACAGGAAGCGATGTTGAAGACATACAAAGACTCAAGCAGTTTCTTTAAAAGGAGTTTAACACTAAAGACTTAGGTCGTGTTCGATATTTTCTTGGCATCGAAGTGGCCTATGCTAATGGCAGCATTGCACTCTCCCGGCGAAAGTATACTCTTGACATTCTTAAGGAGGTTGGCTTACATGATTCTAAACCTGGTGACACTCCTATGGATTCTAGAGTGAGGCTTGACAATGAACAGGGAGAACTTCTTCATGATCCAGAGAAGTATCGCCGGTTAGTAGGCAAATTAAATTATCTGACCATTACCCGTCCTAATATTTCATTTGTTGTCAGTGTGGTGAGTCAATTTATGAGCTCTCCTCGTACTACTCATTGGCAAGCTGCTCTACAAATTGTTCGGTATTTGAAGGGAGCTCCAGGTTAAGGACTTATGTTCTATAATCAGGGTCATCTTCATATAGCTGGTTATTCCAACCCTGAATCTTTGAAGGTGACAGGATATTCTGATGCAAATTGGGCTGGCTGCCCTATGGATCGTCGATCTACTTCGGGATACTGTGTATTTCTTGATGGTAATCTTGTATCGTGAAAATTAAGAAACAATTTGTTATTTCCCGATCTAGTACTGAGGCTGAGTATCGTGCTATGGCTAATGTTACAGGTGAACTTCAATGGGTTCGTATGTTGTTAGCTGAGATTGGGTTACCTATGACCGGATCGTCTATTCTGTGCTGCGATAATCAATCTGCTATTCATATTGCTAACAATTCAGTGTTTCATGAGCGAACGAAGCATATAAAGGTGGATTGTCATTTTGTTCGAGAAAAGGTGAACTGTGAAGACATACGATTGATACACACACGTTCTGAAGAGCAACTAGCAGACATTTTCACAAAGCCTCTTCGACGTGGACGAATTTCATATATTTGTTATAAGTTAGGACTTTTTGATATGTACGCTCCAACTTGAGGGGGAGTGTTACATTATTACTTTAGAATATTAGCAAGTTGGGGATATTTGTGTAAATGTATTAGGCTTAATCCTAAGCCTATAAGTATTCTTTGTTATCTTTGAAATAATACAATTTGCTCTTTTGTCGTCAACAAAGCTTAACATGGAGTGTGTATAAACTTGAATGAGAGATGGCGACAGAAAGAACTAAGGGTTCTCATGGCAAAGGTGAAATATCAGTCCTAGTTATTATTGCAAAACAAGAGAGCATTTGCAGGTCAAGGAGTAGTAGATGCAGAAAGAGTAAAGATGCACTAAATTACTTCAGCCTACCAATGCTTGGAGAATCAGAGAGGTGAAGATCAGGACCTCCACCTGGTTGATGAAACCCATAGCAGACAGCCATATACATTAAAGCCCGTGCAATATCCCCTCTAACCTGATGCCAGAAAAAGAACACGACAATCTCGTGGAAGATAAGATGTGAGCTATAGAAAAACAAAATATACGATTGATCAACTAAACGGAAATCCTAGACCAATTCATACCAGATTAACCTAAAAGCAATTGTCTTGAAGATTCATGAATCATTTGATTCATTAAACATTCAGTGTTTGAATAGCAAGCAACAGCTATTGTGGCATGTATGCCAATGATAAGTTTCAAAATAATGTGAACAATTGCCGTAACCACACTTAGTTCCTTCTAACATGCTTAGAGGTTGTCCCTCAAATTGTGAAACTACGTTCGACTGTTTTAGCTATTGATGAGTGCTAAAAGATCAAATCTATGCCAACGTCATGAAAAAGGTTGGACCTGCCTAGGTGGAGCCCATCTCTTGCCATCTGATTCTGTGTCAATTGCAGCTTCCTTGTTCGCTGGTCTCAGACATTTAGCTGAGGTAAAAGCACATTCTCCATAGTACTTGTTTCCTCTGGATGAATTAACTGCACAGAGCAATTATGGCGACCTATTTCATGTTGTGATTGGCATCTTCCTTTACACTAAAGCAGATCAGCTCTTACCATTTATATCAGATGGGCGAAGGTTGTGTAAATCGCTCAGTGACACATGATCAACTAACCCATAAGAACGAGGCCATAAATGCTCCCCTGGCAATTTTTTTTGTGGGTGTGAACACTATTGCAACTACTACAGGACATGATCAAAGCGAAATTATGATGTCACCGTAGAAGGCAAAAATAAGGTTTAGTGACCAGATTTCAACTGATCACAGTGGGGTCTTCTTAATCTCTGAAGTAAACAATCACCGTAAATAATCTGTCAAACCAGATTGCTCAGACCATTGCATTTGCACCATATGTTAGAGCCCCCCTTCTCAACAATGGCCAACTCACTGAAGAGCTCGTTTGGAACCACGGACATAACCAAGTCACTTCACTTACAAAATGACTTAAACGGGGCGAAAAAGAAAGAAAATGGCACCCAATATAATTTGTGCCGCTTCAGTGCTCAAACACCTGAGCACTACAATATGTATTATGTATCGTGTGCAGTCAGCAGAAACATAACGAAAGTGACTTACTATTCCACCCCTCAGGTTTTCCAGCTAAAGCCTTAGGTACGATCTTGAGAGTATAAATTTCAACTCTGCGCAACAAGAAAAAGAAAAAAACAGTTCCTTTCTAAGAGTGCACAAGGATACATGCGTATGAAATACTAATGGGATGTTGATAATGAGTATGAGAAACCATACACCCCGGGCGAAGCTTCGGGGTTATCAACATCAGCAGCATCAAGGATCTTGAGTGCATCCCACACCTGTTTATGGAAAGAAGATGCTTGTACACACATGCATGATATGATACAACACCAACATCAAGAATTAGGAAATGGAGGTGACCTGCTTGTAGGACAAGGAGCGATGAGTAGAGATGAGGGAATGAAGCTTTTTGTGAAGAGCTTGGCCTTTGGAATTCCGGAGCTGGGCGTAATAAGTGTCGATATCCTCACAGACGTGAGTGAAGGAAGGAGGGGGACGATAATCACGTGCCTCTGAAACAGAAACAGAGGTGAGGAGGGACAAGTAAAGGGAAAGAAATCGAGAGACCCATCTCCAAGTCCACGTCCACCCCCATGAATTGCTCCTCCTAAGCAGAAACGAGGATTCAAATGAGACAATGCCATGCCCCTCAGATGGAATTACGTTGAATTTCAACTTGTGCTTCTTAATGAGAACTCAGGAAGAGAGAGAGAGAGAGTAAAGAAAACGAATTGGAGACATTACCTGGGGGGAGAGCTGGATGGAGAAGAGAGGGGAGGAGTCGGGTGATGAAGGAGAGGGAATTTCGCAAGGGAAGGACGAGTGCTAGGCCTTGGACAGCAGGACAGTAGTGTGGTCGCGCACACCATGTCCGTCGGTTTGCTGCAAAAGCTAACAGCTTTCCACTGTCTACCCGACCATGACAACATAGGACAATGAAACGCATCACCAGAAAAAGCCCATTGGGCTCCTTTTTATTGTCTCGTTCTGCAACATAGGCCCAGGCCACCGGTAAACCTCTCGCTAGGTAGCTCGACACCGCGAGAATCTTCACGACTTGTAAAAACTGTAATCTTGTCAATTCTAATTTAACCCGAAATGTAGCAAAGCAATGCTGATGCATTCGATCTTCCTGTCAATTTTGGCCAACATTGAAAGGGCTCTCATGGAATGTACTCTTCAATTGACCTTGAAAGTACCCACTGCTTTGCAGATGTAATGGTCAGCAAAGTAAAGCAAAATCAGCAAAGACCAACTACCACCTCAGCCTTTGCCCTAAATATCTGATGCTGTATGTAGTCCTAGCTAGACGGAACAGACAGGCAAAATTATGAAATTGAGAAACTCTGGGGTTGCTTGGGAGGCAACCGAACGCTGTACTGTCCTGTCCCGTGTTGGTTAGTTCGGTTTATTAGAGAGCAAAAGCTTGACGAGCTCTTACCAAACCCGGAGGCCATTCAATTCCACCGTGGCCAACCTGATGAATCCTATGTTCTTGTTCTGCTATAGAAAAGAGAGCCTTCCTCTTCTTTCAAATTGCAGTCGGTCCAAGAGAGTCCCAATAATGGTGGTCAAGGCACCATCACACTTTTCCACCTACATGGTGATCCTCATGTGTGCTTTTCTGCTAGGTCTGCTGGTGTCGACGCAAAAACACCCAGCAGAAGCAGCCCATAAACTGCTGGCTCCTACCACGTTCGACGTCCCGACGTTCCCCGCACCGTCCATCGTTCCCTTCTTCCCTTTTTCCACCAACCTTTCTCAATTTTCACTCCCTTCCCTTTCCTCTCTCCACCTTCTCAGCCTGCTCCTTGATTGTCAGGATGTTCCATTGTGGGTGGTGATGCATGAAGATCTCTGGTATATATAGATGTGACGGCCTGTTTTGTGCGATCTGGTGTGTAGTGCCATGATTCTGGATGGTTAAGTGAAAAGCTGGGGGGACAACTGCGCTATGATGGGTGCTTCGTTAGTGTTCATTAGACATCCAACGTTAATGTGTATGATAATGACTTGTCATGATAGTTTTCCTCCTGCTTGCGTTGTGGGTGGCTTGTTCTTCAGACGGGTGAATAAAATCAGAATATGTATACATGTATGGAATGATCTGCTTCTACCCAAAATGAGGTAGATTTCTTCCCTATTCAAATCAGTGAACTCAGATGAATGGGGACATCTGGATGAGGTTTGGCTAATTCCAAGACGTAGCCTCCAATCTCTGCACCTTAAAACCGTACAATTATTCCCTATCCTACTTCAAGCAAGGATCGATGACCATAAACACAGCTTCGTTCTTAACAACTTCTTTAACAGCCTCTCATTTTTTTTTTCAATCATGTGATAGAGCCTATTTGGGAGCTTTGAGTTTTGCTCGGTGTGTCCCGTAATAATAATAATATTTCCTTTTTTGAAATTCTTGAGTTTGAGTTGAACATTAAGTTAATGTGGAGCGCCCATAATGTTTAAAATGAGATAAACAACATGAATTTGATGTCGCAAGAAGCTAGAACGGAGCTCGATGTTTCCCTCGAAGCGCTAAAGCTTTTACGAACTAAATAAGGTTTGTACTAGCCAAGAATGAGAAGCGCTGGAAAAGGAAAGAAATCTGGGCCAAATACTTGTCAACATAAATTACCGTCAATCGAGAGGAGGGCTGCAGATCGGAACTGGAAAGCGAAGAAGCAGACTGAGGAAGAAGATGAAAACAGAGTCTCCCAGCTCCAGATTTCTCTGGTCTACGTTTCGAAACCTTTAACACCAACTCGACACAGTAAGTCACGAGCAAAGCCCAGATGCAGAAAGAGCCAAAACGATTAGTAACAGAAACGTTGCAACTCAGAACACTAAACTACAGTATTAGGTGTCATCCAAACTGGGTTACTTCACGGCTTTTTGTCCTCATTAGGAAATCAACGAGTAATTAATTATCCTGCTGGCTCTCTTCATGCACTCACTGAAAATGGGCATCCACGTGTTTTCACGACCCGGTTGCACTCTCAACCCTGTCCCTCGTTCTTATCGTGATCGAACGTTACATTACTCTTTGAATACGATATACTAGACTAGGCCGACTCTGCTTCGGTACGAGTACAAGCAACCCAATTCATCATCAACATTGGACTCTCTTTCTTCTGCCGATTATGGTACTGAGGTCAAGGTGTGCCTTTTTATCTTTCTTTCTTCCTTCCTTTCTTCTTTATTACTTTTCTGGGTCGGCCATTACTTCTATTTATCTATTTTTATCTCACTTGTGTGGGGTTCAGACTACTGGTATGGCAAAGGTTGTGTCTGTGTATGGCCAAACATACTGAATCTTCTCGAGCGTTGTTCTCACTGATTGTTTCTGTCCAAAGTTTTACCTCTGCACTACATTTAGTTTTTAAAAGTATCATCTTTTTCATGATCACTTGTGTTTCAACCTTCCCGTACGTTCATCAAGCAAAACCATTCGACAGGTCAGGTGCTTTGTTTACCTGCTAAGCTCATACGACTTTTTAAGCCCTCGAAAATTTCTCCTTTTTTGTGCCCGTCTCGCACATCTAAATGCGGTCTCGCTCTGTCTTAGGCTTGTGCTTAGCTTTTTCTTTTGTGCTACAATGCCATGGTCATGTGGGGAGGTTTTTGTTCTGCCGGAGCAGACAAAATGGCTCGTGTTTGATTGCCAGTATATGAGATACAGTGCATGTGTTCTTTGCTTTTTATGGAATAATGCATGAAGTTCAGAAAGCAGAGAAATGGTTGAGATAGAATGTAGGAAGCATAATAACCGTGACGTGCACGTGTTCTATCAACGATCAACTGATTCATCTCAGCTAACGGGATACTAACGGTCAGAACAACTCGTTTCCTATGCAGAAACAACATCTGTAGCCTTTTTTCTATTCCATCTGCGGTTTAATTCCCTAAAGTTTTTTAGCGGAAAATGGAAAGTGTATTCTTGTTGTTGAAGCGGTCACGGTTGCGGCATTAAATTATTAATGCAGCCATAAATGGGTTATATGGGTTATTTGTGCCCCTTTCAATTCTGTCTGTCTCAAGCTGGACGTTCAAACGAGCATTCAGGATACCTGTGAGTGCTGACACACGCCACGCAGCATTCTTTTTTTCTGTACTCGTGCAATTTCAAGTTGTCACATTTGCTAGCTTCTTGAGCAGCAAAGAGTGGCTGCTATTTTCATGCCTGATTGCTGCACAAGGCTAAGTGGTTTCGGACTTCTTCCTATTCCGATACCTTTAACTAGTTGAGCTAGTTAAGCTAAGCATGGGCCACACTATTTTTTCTTCGTAACTGTTAGAGGAGGATGGTCAGGTATGGCACATACGACTATAGAAGAGCCACATACGGCCATAGAAGAGAAAACTCCAGTAAAGTGGAATCCGCTCTATAATTACAGTTCTAGACTACAAGAATGTTATCGAGCAAGTTCAGTACTTTAGCTTATAGGAGTGCTGATGCTTTAAGATGAAAAACGCGAAAACATACAGAAGTTTTCAGTTTCAGTGACATGCTCAATTTGGGGCTACTGAGAAAAATTGGCCAACTTAGTTTGCTGGCATGAGAAATTAGCATATAAATCAGTACCAATTATTTCAAGAGAACACCTTCAACTGTTTATCTGAGAGTCTGGAATCACGCAAACAGTTAAGGATAAGAAATTTTGAAAGCTAAAACGTCCTAGCTATGGTAAAAGCTATTGTACTTACAATGAGGCCGATCAAAACAGAAAACTTGAAGGAAATGAATTAAGCCCTATGACAAGCGAATAGCTTTCCATATGCAACGATTATTTTCCACAATATACTTGTAAATTAAGAGCTACTATCATCTGAACCTTCATAAAAGTCGGGCAAATCACTTATGTCACGTCCCAACTCTTGAACCCGCGACATCCCTTGCCAAATCACTACCAGGTTATAAAAGATAGCGTCCCAGGTAACTGCTATCGACCTAAAAATATACTGCATATGCGGAACGTACAATCTTCCATCCAATAAAATCACATGGGATAAATAAGAAGAAAAGCCAGATGACACAACACCAAAATAAACTAATGAGAATAGATGATCTATAACTTTACAGAGCCATCAGCTGCTAATTACAACCCCATGCTTCGGGGCGGCCCTTTAGGACTCGCAAAAAGATACACGAGTCAGGTAAGGTTAACTCTCATATACTCCAAAACAGTACCCCCACAAAAACATCATCAGTTCCCTAACCAAAAGAAAATTAACCCTCTACTGGGTAAACTCGATATCCAGGTCAACCAACCGAGGGAGCCGGGTCATTCGGGTCGTCACAGGAACTCTGGTTAGAATGCACAAAGAGGGCTACTGATTGCTCAGGCTGCATACCGGGCGCGGGACCCACCACCTCCCCATCAGGCATATCGATGTACATCGGGTCCCAAGCGGGGATATTAGGGACCCCTGAAGAGGTGGCCCCTCAAATCCTCTGAGCGGACCAAAGATATCCACCCCATCACGAAAATACCAGGCCTTGAAGAGGTGTGCCACCAGCTGTGGCATCCCCTTATCGACCCATATCGTCGTGATGTGGCGTTCCCACATCTAGTCCATACATGGCACCGGGTGGAGACTGACATCGTGTGATGAATGGGTGGGGGTACCAAATCGCACTGGTCTTTCCATTATCTTGGACCTGAAAAGTTGTCCCACGATGAGGTGAGAATTTAATCTCAATAAATCAAGCCTAATCTCGGTTAGGACACTGATTCGCCCAGGATATCCTAAGCACCATAATAAGTCACAAGATATCAACAAATATATATCAATAAAATAAATCTGTCAAATCAACAACCAACAGAAGCACAACCATTCAGGCATACAGAAGACATCACATAAGTTCATTATTAAATAAAGACCCACGCGACTGGCGTGATAGAAACATTAATAGTGAGATCCCGCATTCTTCTGGCAGGACCAGACTACGTTCACTTTACCCTCTCAGCGACGGCTACTACAAGCGGTGTATCCAGTGCACCCGGCACGGCACTGCAAGTAGGCATTCCTTAAAAATGAGCTTCGGTCCATCACAAGCTGCGATCGACATCCAATTATCCCTTAAAATAGTACAACTGGCACGGGGCATGGATTATCGTGCTTTTGACAAGTCGCGAATTTCCATACAATCTGTACGGCACGAATACTCATGGTACAATGCGAACTTGCCAGGTAACGTCCTTGATCATTTAAATGATCACACAAATTGCATTTGGCAATCAACTCATTGTTTATCTTTGATTAATGCCAAAATCCATAATGAAATAAAATCAACTCGGCCCCAAGGCCCACAAGACTCCCAATCGAGCATTTCAGCCAGGTAACCAAACCAGTCAAGCAATTCATGCACTCGCGAGCAATCAACTCAACTCGGCAATTTCAAGCTCAATTCATATTATTAATCTTAATTCTCAATCAAATTATAGCAATCAATCGTTCGCTCGTCTCTGCTGTCGCTCGCTTGCGAACAAACACAATCAATCAATCACTTCATAAATTACCACAATTAGTCACAGACTAATAATTGATCGGCCATTTATCCTAACTATGGTTTCTATCTAAATCGGTCCCGATCAAATATTTTTTTAATAAAAATAAATAAATAAATAAAACTAGTCCTAAGCGCAATTAGCGCCCTAACCAAGGGTTAGGGTCAACTCACAACGTGAGTTAGCTCGAGCGGCGGCGGCGGCGATAAACTAGGGTTTATCGTGTGGCGACCTGAGCTCAAATTTTGGCGACACCCCGAGGAAGTTCGGCGAGGTCACCGGGACAGGTGGTCGGCAGCGGAGCTCCGGCGAGCGGCGGCTGGCGGCCTGAAACAGTGGCGAACAGTAAACTCAACTGGCGAATTATACTGTTTTGGCCGTTTTCCGGCGATACGGGCCGGGAAAGGCCGACCAAGGGTTGGGGGCTCACCCTAGGATCGGTGGGGGTCGGCCGGGACCGGTGGACGGCGGCGGGAGGCGGCCGGGACTGGTGGATGGCGGCGGGAGGCGACCGGCGGCGGCGAACAGCCACGATCAGTGGCTGCCCTGTTCGGCGCCGAAATAGAGGCTTCGGTCGGCGGCAGATTCAGGGCGTCACGCTCAGTGGCCGACGGAGGTGAGCTGGGTGGCGGTAGAGGGGACTCAGGGGAGTCATCCGACGGTGGCGGTGAGGCACAGCGGCGGCCGTGGTGGCCGGATCGAAGATCGGACTGAACCGGGCCCAAAACAGGGCACCGAAACTTCAGGACCTGATTTCGGCGACTCCGACAGCGGACAGCCGGTGGGGGTGGGTCGGATCGGTCGAGGGAGAGTCGGGGGTCAGCTAAGGGGCGGTGGTCGGCGTCGGTGGCGGCCGGTGGAGGCCGAAAAACTCTCGGGTTCTTTGACCCGAAAACAGGGCAGGTTTGGCTGCGGCTTCTCTTCGGCCGATCGACGGCGACGGCGGCTCGGCTCTGATCAGGGCGGCGGCGGGGAGTAGCTGAGGACGGTGGCTGCCGGTGGTGAGGCGTCAGTCGCGAAAAACGGTGACGAACGGAGGAGAAACGATTGGCAAAGGTGTGGTCGTCCACGACCAAAACAAAACGAAGAAGAAGAAGACATAAACGAAGAAGAAAAAGAAGACGGAAGGAAGAAGCGACGTGGTATTGGGTAGAGAGAAGGTGGCCCACGGCAAGACTTTTTGGCCAAAAATTAATTTTTTTTTTGTCCTATATGTATGAATAATTGAGGAGGGGGGTAAAATGGTAATTTTGGCACGCCGAGACTGAAACGAAATTTTTTTGTACACTGGACGAAGGGTAATTTCGGTAATTTCACTAGCCAAGCTCGGTCGGGGTTAGGATCGATTGCGAAAACAGAAATTTGAAATCGCCGCGAATTAATTTCGAAACTCAATTTGAAATAATCTAAAGTTTGGAATTCGTCCAAATTTTTGTCTCTTCGATCCATATAGTCCAAAATAGATGTCGACTATGACTATAAATTCATATCATTTAATCGACTTCCGGCGCTTACAAAAGTTGAATTTCTAGGACGTCACAACTTACCTTGAGCATATCATGCACCGATGTGGAGCAACTTCTGATATTCTATTATTCTTCAGGGTATTTCGATATGTGACCTGATACAAGAATATTAAAGGAACATTATATCCTCAAGCGAAAGCCTCACTGTGGGGAAAACTTTCTTTCCCAATTATGAAGTTCCTTAAAAGAAGAGTATCCTACACTGATACTTCTGAAATAATTGTAACTTTACGATTTGCAACCATTCTTACATGCTATGGCCATGTTAATAGATAATTCCTGCTTTTACATTTCTATTTGAAAGAGTTGCGTCAATAGCAAGAACCGAAGGAAATGTCAAGATTCATGCTCATACTTTGTCCAATTTAAAGTAACAAATCTCTTCTGTTCATTTTATTAGCATGACACCAATCCGGAAACGGGAGAAGAATTCATTCATGACAAAGAAGAAGAAGGAGATGAACAAGGAGAAGGAGAAGGAGAAGAAGATGATGACGATGATGACGAAGATGAAGAGGAAGGGGATGAGGAAGAGGAAGCAAACCTGAATTCTGCAGCTGCGGGAGAAGAAAATCCATTCCAGGTCTTTGATAACAAACCTACTGATTTTTCGCTTTGGTAAACTGGTCCCGTCATCTGCACAAAGTTGAGCTAGGCCGTTTGTATGCCATCTGTCGACTTCGCATTTCCTTGTTCATTACTGCTTTTTCCTTTTCTGATATAGTACTGTTCTTATCTAACATTTCTAATGCCCCATCTGGCATTGAATAGTTACATAGATAGCTGTATCATTTCTTGAACGACCAAAACTATGTGTATGCATCTGGATATACAAGTGCATAGAGGTGTATTTGAAATGCATTTTGTTACCATCGATAAACTATAAACTCAAACATTAGTGTCCTAGCCAGTGCCATGCCCATATGAAATTTAATGAATCAATTTTACGCCCATCTTATTCATGCACAACTATTATCCGCACCACCTGCTCGAAGGTATAAGAGAACATCCACAAGGATGCCCTGGAATATGTATGCCCTGCTAAATTGGTGGTAATTTCGGTCAACTCCGATTTTCAGCTCTTTTTCCTCATAGTTCCGGCGTTTTCAGGTATTAATTTGTGCATGGGAATTTACAAGGCGAGCAGAAATAGGGAGAAATTTACGGGCATTGAGAGGAGAACCAAATGACGATCCTCTGAATAAACGATGCACCCGTTGCAAACTAAGAGGACATGTTTGTTTGGACCTGCCCCCTGCCACTTCGTTTCATACCTCGGGTAAGCCCGAGTAGATTCGATTGAAGCAGCATGTCTATAGCGGATATTTCTCTTATTCGCCTCTCATTTTCTGTGTCTTTCCACCTTGTTCTTAAAGCATCAGAGGCGGGGCAATGTACCTCAGCAAAACCCTGTGCAGCCAAATGAGGCGCACTCTCCTGGACAAGAACAAGCAACAAGTCCATCCAAGGGTGGATGTACTGGTTCAAGTTCTCAGGTATTCCCCACACCTGTCTGGGGAACTTTTATCAATATTAACTTCTCGTTGGTTTGAGTTTTCACTGTTTCGCCATTTTTGTTGGATTTGATTATTCAGGAAATTGATCCTGAGACTGCAGTTTCATGCCTTTCAAGTGAAAGCGCTAGCCAACTCGGGAAAAGGAAATCTGAATTGATTGCTTGAGACTGCCTGGAAGACCATCATGGCCTAAATTTTAGTCAAGTAGGAGAAAAGGTTAGCACCGGCCTTGTGTCCCCAAACCAGGGCTTGCCTACGCGGATCAACTATGGCCTTCTCTGCGCCTAGAGAATGACGGTGAGCTTATCTTTCCGCTTAACATGCTCTAATTGCAAATTGGCGATGCAGGGACAAGTAAGTGTGTATCTACGTCGCAGCTTCTGGCTCCATAATAAAACTAGACTAGGATGCAGTTCAGTGTTTCCACTGTGCTAGGAATACAGTTGGTGGATAATCTTATTACGACGTGCATTCACATATCTAGATCAATGATGTGGATGAAAGCATGAGCTATTAGGAAGAGATCCAGTTGCAGCTCGTTTAGGATGCAAAATGAATGCAGTCAACAAAGTAGTAAGTGATAATCTTGAGCGTGAACTCGTGTCGAAACCGGATTTTGAGAATTTGGAACTTCCATAGATCACGAACCATGTACAAGGAACAGAGGAATTTTATTTC
The DNA here is from genome assembly GCA_028455895.1 of Rhodomyrtus tomentosa. Lineage (NCBI taxonomy): Eukaryota > Viridiplantae > Streptophyta > Magnoliopsida > Myrtales > Myrtaceae > Rhodomyrtus > Rhodomyrtus tomentosa. The sequence continues at coordinate 45,470,022 of JAPCWY010000004.1, forward strand.
ATGCTCGCATAAAGGCGGTAAATCATGGAGACAAACGTATTATTATTTTTTGTTCCTTTGTCACATGCGAGGAGCGAAATCCCAGGCATGGACTTCGATCTTCATCTTCTTATCGCAGTCCCCATCCTCACTGCTGAAGAAGAAACTGTTGCCCTTCTCCAACACCACACGATCGTTCCCGGTGTCATATATCTTGTATTTCTCTCCCAGCGTGCAAGTGTCGTAGCTATCCAAATCCACCGCCACCACGTTGTGCAGACGGGGATCGTACTTGAATACTGCGTGGGGGTGGTGCCCATGATGATGAAAGATGATGAGTTTTTGCAAACACAAAGCAATCCAAACTGTAGGACTAGCAGTACAAAGTAGATTTTTTTTTTTTACTCACTCAGCACATCACCAGGCCTAAACTTCTTGCCTTGAGTCCAGCCTTCGATGTTGATGGTCCAACCGCGCTCGTCTCCGACCGTGTATTCCGCCCCGCTCGCATTTTTGATAACGAAACACGACAATACCAGAGATGTCACGACTGCAGATAGCCTACCCATTTTCCAACTTTGAAAGATGCTCGTGCAATGTCGAGACACTTTTGTGGAGGATTCCTCTCCTCTTTCATCTATATATATATATATATATATATATATTTATATGTACATAACCAGACCCTTTTGATGAGAAAGAGGTAATTGATAATTCATATCGACGGGGATATCACGACGATCTTCATACTTAACGTGCATGCCTCTGTACTGATTTGTTATTGAACTACTGAAATGAATTACGATTCATCCCCACTTTAATGAAATAGATCCTCAAGATCAACTTTAGAATCGTCCAAGAAAATTTCTAAAATATGACAATTTAGAGCGTAAATCATGATATAAGATAATGAGATTGCTTTCCCACAACACTAGAAGTTGTGTTGCCAAAAAAAATAAAAAAAAATTGAAGTTTCTCATGACTTGGGATCTATTTATTTCGTGAAAAATGTAAGGAAAATATTTTTCGAGAAGTCATTCTCTAAGAAAATTATGATATTTTCCAGTATTTGGTTGAGGCCTGAAAATGAACTAGAAAATATTATTCGTCAATTGGTAAGGAAAAACTAATTTAATATTCCGAGTCAGTCTTTGTTTGGTAATTATGCCAGGCCATTTTACGTGGCAACGTGAACACTTTTTGTAAAAAAATTTAAATTTCCTTTCTTTTGTTTTATTTTTTCTTCTTCTTCCATTGTGACCAGTCAGCAACAAACACATGCGAGCCTCGAGCTCACCGGCCACCATGGGTCTGGACACGAGCAAGACTTGGGTTCGGCCTCAATATTACTGAGCCTGGTGTCCCAAGCACAGGCTTCGGTGTCCCAGGCTCAGCATTGATGGACCTGGCATGGCGACCAAGGTCTCAAGTAATCACGGCCTTAATAGGCCTGGGTTTGGGTGCTGGGGTCTCGAGCCTGACCTTGATGTTAAGCTTTGATAGGAAAGCATTTTCCTTTGATTCATTTTTCTAGTGATCCAAATACTCCAAAATGAAAAAAAAAAATGCTTTCATAAGTAATGTTTTTTGCGAAATAAACGAAAAGAAGTGAAGTGAATCTCTTTGATCTTCAATATTAATCACTAAAGTGCCTAAAAAATGAAGAGTGGAGATGGAAAAGAGTTTAAGAAATTTGCCAGGGAATAATTCATGAATTCAAAGAATTTTTTTTCAGCATGCCTTTGTTTCGTTGATATTTTGATACTTAGGACTCGTTTGTCTGAAAAAAGTTATTCAATAATAAATTGATTTTCGATTTCTCGGTGTTTAGATGACAAAAAATTAATCAATTTACGAAAAATAGTTTTTCATGAATTGAAAAGAAGGAGTTGAGATTGAGGGAAAATGACTTCCCATTATAGCAAGAAGGAATACACTTTCCTAAAACACAAAATAAATGAAAACTAACTATTTTTCTTGAAAATAATTTTAACAAAATTTATTTTATTGTAGCTTTAAGTTTTAAATGGATTTGTTTGAGGGAAAGAATTTTCTCAATCAATTTAATATTTTTATTTTCAATATATGGAAAATGTCTTTTTTTTTTCTAGGAGATCGATTATTTTCCTTCCATTCAGACACCGAAAAGCCGAAAAGAAAATTCCCTGAAATAAATTTCCTAATAAAAAGACCATTTTATGGATAAAAGTGGATAAATAATTACTTTTTGTCTGAGATATTTTTAAATTTTCAAAAGGGGATATTGACACAAATAATATGTAATATGATACTTGAAATTTTAATTTATTTAATACAGCTTATGAACTTTAGCCCAATCGTAACGTGATTTCTAGATTTTTGGTATATATTGAAAATATTTAATGCAGTCTTTTTATTAATTTTAGATTATGAATAGTATTGAATATTTTTATTCATTCGAGAGATTAAATTAAACAGGTAAAAGTTTGGAGTTCACGTTGAAAAATAATTATTTTCTTCGCAGGTATTTTAATTCTTCCCTTGTCCGAGAAAAAAGAAGGAGAGAGACAGAGAAAACGCAAATTGATTTTCGGCGATTAAAGGGAGGCCTTATTTGAAATTTTCGCTGAAGGAGGGAGCACGGAATCGGCGTGTCATAGAGAGTCTCAGTCTGAGTCCCTCAGTCCCTCAGTTCCAGTCCCTCCCTTTGTACTCTCTCTCCCTGTCCATCTCCCCCTTTCACTCACTCTCGCAGCGGATTTAGGGTTTCTCTCCTCATCTGGTCTACTCTCATCCGCACAAGTTTACCTCCTCTCTCTCTCTGGCGATTCTTTGGTTTTCCATGATGTTTTTATGGTCAACTTTTGAAGTCAGTATAGCATTGTTGTGTGAGCGTGTGAAAAACGAGCTCATACATGTCTTCTGATCTCTGTCTTTCTTACGTGCATATTTCGCTTCTATTTGCATTCGCTCGACTAGACGATTGTTGGAGGTAATCGGACGAGTTTTCGCGAGATATAAGGCGATCATCGAAAAAGAAAAAATAAAAGAAGAGGAAACGGGGGTTATGCGTGCTCTGTTTTGGACGCGTTGCTGCTCTGAAGGTCGCATACTATATTGTTTCTTCGATGGCATTTGTTTTTCCATATTTTCTCTTTTCGAGGGTTGATTTGCTTGTAGATAGCTTCAACTTGTTCTTTTATTTGCTTTCATGACCAAGAGGAAAACGAAAAACTAACGCTCTATATGGCCTCGTGAATACCCAGTAGAGGATGGCAATAAGTCATTCATGATCTTCCAAGTCAGGTGATGACATTTCGAGCCAATCGTCATGTCCTTCTCCCTTTGGCTTGTACAGTTCCTATCTGAAAAAATTGAATCGACCTTTCAGTTTTACTGTGCTAGAAAATCACTAGGGCAGAATGGAGCCACTTTGCTTGTATCCTGTTCCAATTTCTGTGACTAGAGATTGGGGGAGTAAATGGATCTCAGTATGGTTTGACATTTTGGAAGAATACGTTCAAATTGTAGCATCACATCTCTGAATCTTGGTTTGTCATAAATCATGTGGTTTTCTCCTTTTATGGCTACATTTGAATCGCATCAACTCCTTCACATTTTAAATACATCCAGTTATGCTTGCATTCATACTTATGCTGTATTTTGTCCCTCGTGCACATGATTATTCACTCACTAGGATGTTTGATGTTCTATGCAGATTTTGTTCTCTATCGGTGAATCTGCCTCTTACAGGGGACAAATGGGTAGAAGAAGTGATGGGGCGCCAATTATTGGAGATGACATGGATATATCTAGTGATGACGAAGAGCTTGTTGACCCTCCAAGCTTACATGATCTTGGAGAGCCATTTCTGATGGACTTTTGTAGAAAGGCATCTACTGCATTTTTCCATGAGTACGGTCTCATCAGTCGCCAGATCAATCCCTTCGATGATTTCAATCAAAATAGAATACAGAACATTTTTTATTCTTTTGGGGACATTGTAGTCGAGCCTGGTCATGATCCATCAAAAAAAGGTGAAAGCGACTTGTGTTATGCACTCGTGAGGTTTGGAAAGGTCACACTTGATCAACTGCAGTTTTCTGGTGAAAAGCTAGCCGAATGTGGGAAGGAATATTTGAATGTACTGCCGAGGCTTGCTAGGCTCCAAAACATGACATATTCATCACGGATGAAAGTGAACATACATTTTCAGGTGAATATTCTGTTTGTTGCAGTTGCTGAAATTCTAAGAATGCAGGTGTTTGTTGTTTTGCTTATGCGTGATTCTTTGTAATGCTTTGTAATTTCTACTAGTCAGCATGCTTACAGTATTGTAGGGCATAGTCTGAGTTCCTCGCTGCACCTTAAGATAAGTTTTGTATCAGCACTGTGTAACATGTCTCGTAGTTATGATCTCACATATGCTTTTCCCTTGGATAGAAGTGATCTTAAACATTGGCGGTGGCGCTGGTCCTCTTAATGCTTCGACATATATCACCAGAAACCTTTTGCACTTGCTTCATCCTCAGATAATATATTATCTGTCCTTGATCATGCACGAGAAATTTATCCTTTCAGTGCATTCTATGTCCCCATCAGAGTATATTTGGGCAACTGTTTGACAAACTCCTAATATATGATTCTTTAGTAACTATTCAATTATTTATTGTCATTTTCGTTAGGTGTACACCCAGAAACTGGTCCACAGCGACAAATTCAAAACTGGAAAGAACAGTTCGTGGAGAAGGAGGGGACTAGTGAAAGCAGTAAAGATGTCGTTGTTGGGAGGATCCCCATCATGGTGAAATCCAATTTATGCTGGATGAGCGAAGCTGAGAAAGGCGATTGTGACTTTGATCTTGGAGGTTATTTTCTAGTCAAGGGTGCAGAAAAGGTGAGCCTAAAGCTTGTTTTTCATTATCTCCTCACGTGCTATTCTTGGTTTGCTCAACATGTTGGCTTGGTCGATTTTACGGTGTGCTATCAATTATCTAAAGAGTGGCGTTATTTCCATTCTTATATGACTAAATCCACTCATTTTTCACTAGATAGATAAAATTGCCTTTAACGGCTACCATACTTGCACAGTATACTTTGAATTAGGTATTTACTTTATATGGTTTACCTTCAAATTCATACTCATTGTTGTTTAGAAGATAAAAAGTAGTTTGTTCTTCATCTTTGCTCTCACAACAACAAATCTGCTCTTGGTCTTTCCTGTCTAAAAACCTCACCATCCGGGGGCATTATTTTTTTTTTAATTTCATTAGTCTAAAAAAAATCAAGTGCCCTTTATTTACTATAATGAAAAGAAGTTGTTCTTCCTTACTATTGGCAACACAATTTTACGCAGAGCATATAAGACATTAAAGGAGTATCTAGAAATGTATTGAAAAACATTCAGGTGAGAAAATTATGCACATTGAGGCACCTTGATAGTTTCTTTGGAATAGTTCGATCAATGATATTAGTTTTTGTCAATTCAAAATGGATGAAATTTCATTGGCATGTTAAAATAAATTTCTTATTTTATTCTATACCTTTGGTTTACACTAAAGTTCTGCTTTGAGCCCTTATCTTTTTGCCCTGACTTGGATAAGCTAATAAAAGATATTCAAGATGAGGTGTTGTGGTGTATGCTATTTGCAGACCATATTGTACTTATTAATGAAACCGGGGCTGGGGTTAACGCTAAGTTAGAAATATGGAGAAGCACGTTAGAGTCTAAAAGATTTACGCTAAGTCGAAGTAAGACGGAATACTTGAATTGTGAGTTTGACACGGCAGGAAGAGAAGATCAAGAAGCTGTAAATATGCTCAGACAGGAGGCTCCCAAGAAAGATACATTTAGATATCCGGGATCAATATTGGAAAAGGAGGGAGAGATTGATGAGGGTGTAAACCATAGAATCAGAGTAGGTTGGATGAAACGGCGCAGTGCATCGGGATTTTTGTGTGATCGCAAAATTCTTCTTAGGTTTAACGGAAAATTTTATAGAACAGCAGTCCGACCTGCCATATTATACGGAGCTGAATGTTGGCCAGCACAAAGGAAACATGAGCGTAAAATGGGAGTAGCGGAAATGAGGATGTTAAGGTGGATGTGTGGTCATACAAGGATGAATAAAATAAGGAATGAAGAGATTTGACGAAAAGTCGGAGTAGAACCGGTGGCGGAAAAGATGAGAGAGCATAGATTGAGATGGTTTGGGCATTTCCTCCGAAAGCCCTTAGATGCACCGGTACGAACAGAAGTTTGCTATTGAGAGCATAACACGAAGAAAGCAAGAGGTCGGTCGAAACTTATTTGGGGGAAATAAGTAAAACAAGATTTAATGGAGTGGGAAATAGATTGGCGTACGGTTTATCTTAGGACGGAGTGGAGGAATGCTATTAGTGTTGTGGATGGATAGTGTATATATATATATATATATATATATATTTATTTTTACACATTTATCTCTTTTCCTTCACTTGATTCTGCTTTTATTTTTATGATTCTTTGGGGTTCATTGACCGGCGACTAGTTTGGGGTAAAGGTGTTGTTGATGTTGATTCTATACCTTTGGTTTAATTAACTTTCATCTCTTAAAGTTCCATGTTGGGGAATATAACTGTGACTTTGTTTTAGAAATCATTGAAGAAGGTTTCTTTTACATTCCATTGATCATCCCATAATTTTTTATGCACATGTTAAAAATTCTCTAGACTCTACTTGACTATTAATTCATAAATTTGCTTGACAACATAGAAAAGAATTAGGTTTCCTTGAAATTTCTCTCTCTTCAAGAAAGCTAATTTCTACTGCTGTAAAATCTAAAAATAGAAAGAGAACATTGTGTCTTTAATATACATGGCAATATCCACTTAAAAAAATAAACAAAAAGATATTCTTACTTATGAAAACTAGATCATACATAGAATTAGAAAAAACATAACAAGAAGGAAAGCAAGTAAATTTGGCCACCACTTTAAATTGCAATTTAATGATAAAGTGAAATCTGTCTCTTTAGTGAAATCAGGTGGATATAGTCATATAGGGTTGGAAATGGGCCCGACCTTATCCAACTGTCTTCCTTTTTAGGACACTGGGTTTCACTTAAAAAAAAAAAAGTAATCTTCCAATGAAGTTTTACTTTATCTTGATTGATGTTGCTATAAATTGTTCCTTTGTGTTGCTGACGAAGAGCTGAACGATAATAGATTAATTGAACTACTGTCTAGTCCTTCCCTTTTTCAGTGTGTAATTACTCTAGATCAGAGCTATTTTATTATTGAGAATCACTTCTCTTCTCATCTGCCCATATTCCTCTTCTTGGAGTGACTTTTTCGGGAGGATAAAAGAACAATGACTTTGTTGAGGAGTGAAAAGAATGAAATAACTAATGGCTTTCTAAGAGTGGTTTTACCACGATTATCATGAAAGGGGATGTATGTGGACTTGAATTCAATTTACATGGCGCTGCCGCAGTGCTTGATTTTTTGTCTTGACAGCTTCTTTTTGTTCCCTTAGAAAAAAATCCAAACTTTGGTATTTCATGTTAAAGCTTAATGAGATGAACTTGAAACATGTCAGTGCATCACGTTTCATGCTTTTGTCAATTTTGAGATTCTGACCATGCAATGAAATTGCTTATGGTGATTTGTTGCTCTCTGTATCTTGTTTTTCTGCAGATATTTATTGCACAAGAGAATATAAGCTTGAAGAAACTCTGGATTTTCGATAATCAGGGTTGGACAGGAAAAGGCTATATATAAAGCTTGCAGAAAATTGTGACGGTGAATATATCAGAGGGGAGGACAAGGTTCTCACAGTCTATTTTTTGTCGGCAGAGATTCCTATATGGATATTATTTTTTGCCCTCGGTGTGTCATCAGACAGAAGTATTGGAGCTGATTGATTTTAGTGATGATGATTCCAGGGTGGTGAACATTCTACCTTCTTCCATTAATGAAGCTGAAGAGAAATATAGTGGTTTCCGCCAAGAGGGAAAAGCACTTAGTGAAGTTGAGAAAAGCATAAAGAATTGCAAATTTCCACCTACAGATTCAATTGAAGAGTGCTTTGACAACTGCTTAGTTTCCGAGTCTGACTGGCCATAAACAGAAGGCTAGATATCTTGCTTATATGGTGAAATGCCTCCTACAATCTTATACTGGTCGCAGAAAATGCGATAACAAGGATGACTTTAGAAATAAGAGGTTGGACTTGGCTGGGGAGGAGAGAGAGTTGAGAGTGCAAATTTTGAATACCCGACGGCGCATGATGAGGGCTATCCAGAGACATCTCTATCCAGACCGTACTATTCAAGAAATCGAACACTATGTAGATGCATCCATCATCACCAATGGTCTGTCTAGGGCATTTTCAACTGGAGCATGGTCACATCCGTACAAAGCAGAAAGGATATCTGGTGTTGTGACAACTCTAAGGCGAATAAATCCATTGCAAGCAGTTTATGATATGAGGAAAATGCGCTAACATGTCAATTACACTGGGAAAGTTGGAGATGCCCGATACTCGTAAGAGCCACAAGTATTGTAATCTCTCCTCATATGTTTAATACTTAACATTGCCCCATTTCGCAGACTACTTGCCTTGAGAACAAATTCTTTTGTTTGGCCAGATTATCACTTGCCCGAGTAGTTATTTTCATCCTACAATTGACATATATTACACAGCGATTCTGCCTTTTTTCTATAGTTGATCTTTTGTAATTGGAGATGCACTCACATCTTTCTTAATCATGTGGGCACCCTTCCCACTGGGGCAAAGTGTGTTTTCTGTCTATGCCCGACGGTGAAAATTGTGGGCTTGTGAAAAATTTAGCTGTGACAGGGCTTGTGAGTAACAATTACATCGGAACCTTTGGATGGAATACTGCGTGACTGTGGAATGAAAAATGTTGGAGATGACTCTTCTAATTCACTTTGTGGCAAAATTAAGATTTTCCTGAATGGAGATTGGGTTGGCATCTGTGAAGACTCTCTTTCATTTGTCAACAGTTTAAGAAACAAGCGGCACCAGAAGGAGCCGCCTTCCCAGGTTCCTTGAAATTAGCCCTGCACCAAATATACTCCTTTTTCTGTCAGTCAAGTTTGCTTGCGAGCGCCCGATAAAATCATGCCCTGCAGAATTTACTATAGTAATGTTATGCCTTCACTAGATTCTTGTGAAGTATTGCAATTTGCTTGACACCCTATAACTGGCGGAGCTTGTACATTAGCATAGACAGTGTATAGGATCTGTCAGTATAAGCATGTTCAGCACTGATTTCAGGTCGTTGATTGATCAAATGCTCGAGGTTTGAATAAACTTTTGTGTTCTTTCGAAACTCCATGCTGAAAGTTGGGTGGTCAATTTGTGTGAGTTCTTATATTCTCTGATCTAGGGCTCAGTCCAATTGCGTCCTGACCTTTTTACGAGTCATATTCTGTATTCCTTACTCCCCTCATTTATCGGCATAATGCACACGCTGTGAACTCCCAAATAAGTTGTAAGAGCATACCAAACACTTTCAGAGGTGTATGATTTAACTAGGCAAAATATCTGAGAGAATGAGTGCCGGTCCCAAGAAAAATTCTGTGATGCTAGTTGAAATTTCTCAGGCCTTTGTTGTTGTTGGTACTGTAAAATGGCAGTGTTTCCGCATTGGTATCTTCATGGGATGAGGACTGAAGAAGTGATTAGTTTGGTCTTTTTGTCTGACAACTTCGTATGTAGATTCCAGATCTTGTTTTATCAGCAAATCGTAATTTTCGTGTTGCTTCTCTAAGTATTCTGCAATTATTGAAATTTAGGTGGAGATCAAGAGGGATGCACATCAAGGAGAGTAAGGATATATTCAGGTTCTGGAAGAATTCTCCATCCTCTTTTAGTGGTCAACCGATTAAAGCGAATCAAAGCACTGCAAGGGGACCAGTATGATTTCCCAACTTTGTTGAGCAAGGGGATTGTTGAACTTGTTGGGGCCGAAGAGGAAGAAGACTGTTGCTCCGCGTGGAGTGTCAAGAACCTCTTCATGGAAGATGATCAAAGCTGCCCTTTAAAATATTCACATTGCGAACTTGACATGTCATATCTGCTAGGGTTAAGCTGCAGTATCATTCCTTTTGCAAATCATGATCATGCAAGAAGAGTCCTTTATGAGTCTGAGAAGCATTCTCAGCAGGGAATTGGTTTCTCCACAACGAATCCAAGTATCAGGATAGATGCTCTTTCCCACAATTTGTACTATCCTCAGAGGCCGCTCTTCCGGACATTTATATCTGATTGCCTCGGGAAACAAGGGAACTGTCTTGTTGACAAGGGAATGCTCCCAAAGCCAGAGTTCTTTAATGGCCAGAATGCTATTGTCGCGGTGAATTTTCATCTTGGGTATAACCAGGAGTATTCCTTGGTGATGAATTGGGCTTCAATGGAACGGGGAATGTTCTGATCGGAGCACATCAGGAGCTACAAGGCTGATGTTAAGAATACAGAATCTATAGAGAAGAAGCATAGATCAGAGGACTATAAATTTTGGAAAGATGCAGAGCAAAATTGAAGAGTTGACATCCTTGAAAACGATGGCTTCCCATTCATTGGTGCCAACTTGCAGAGCGGCGACATTGTCATTGGTAGGTGTGCAGAATCTGGGGCGGATCACAGCATCAATCTCAAGCGCACAGAAGGGGGAGTGGTACAGAAAGTTGTGCCCTCTGTCAATGATGATGGAAAGGACTTTGCCGTGGTTTCTCTTAGACAGGTAATCAAGCATTTCACTCGCTTAAGCACTAGTTATGATAAATCTGATTTGCATCCCTCATGCATTGTCCTTTGCCTTGGTTGAGGTTGTGATTGACCACCTGAGCTTGCACTTACCGATAGTTATTGGAGAAATTTGCTGTCCAGAGTATAAATGTCATGTTACTCCCATAATCAGTTTGTTTATGACAGTCTGTTTGCTTATAACATTCCGCCATGTAGATTTGATCCCCGTGCCTTGGAGACAAGTTTGCTAGCATGCATGGGCAAAAGGGTGTCCTCGGCTTTCTCGAGTCACAAGAGAATTTCCCCTTCACCGTGCAGGGCATAGTCCCAGATGTCGTTATAAACCCGCATGCTTTTCCCTCATGACAAACACCTGGCCAGCTGCTGGAGGCTGCTTTAGGTAAGGGGATTGCTCTGGGAGGGCCGGTAACATATGCTACCCCTTTCTTGACACCCTCAATAAAATTATAGAAGATATTACCAACCAGTTGCACAGGTGATTACTGAAACGTGCATCATCTGTGCATCCTGTCGTGTTTACCAGGTGCCGGAGTATGTGCGGATTACATGTCGTCCATAATCTCCAATTACGACTTTCTAAATTGTAAAATGCTGCCTACATGCTGCAGGGCTGGATTTTCGAGGTGGGGTAGCGAAAGAGTATACAACGGTCGGACTGGTGAAATGGTCTGATCATTAATATTTATGGGCCCGACATTTTACCGGCAGTTGATCCATGTGGCGGAAGACAAGGTCAAATTCAGAAACACTGGACCGGTCCACCCGCTCACGCGGCAGCCAGTTGCCAATCGCAAACAATTTGGAGGGATTAAATTCGGCGAGATGGAAAGAGATTGCCTAATCGCGCACAGCGCATCCGCCAATCTCCATGAGCGCCTCTTTACACTTAGTGATTCCGCTCAAATGCTTGTGTGCCAAAAATGTAAGACTTCTGCGAACGTCACTATGTGGTCGGTACCGAGGTAAGAGGTCCTTACTGCCGGATGTGCGAGTCAGCTGATGACATTGTGAAGGTGAATGCACCTTACGGTGCTAAGTTGCTGTGCCAGGAGCTCTTTAGCATGGGTATAAGCCTTAAGCTTGACACCCAACCGTGTTAAGTGTACTGTTTGTTTGGGGGGTTGTAGGGCTCCGATGTGGCTGGCTTTTGGGGTTTTGACCTCAAGAATGATGTTTCCTTATCACCTACGATTCGTATATAATGTTAGAATCACAGTTGCAACAGATTAATTTGAAATTAATTATTAATTAAGGGGGAAATGTAATCTGATACTCACGAAGAAATTTGAAAACAAGCTCGAATTAACTAAAGTTTAAGCTAAAATCTAAATAGTAGCCAAAAGAAAAAGGAAGCTAAAATCTGAATAGCCATGGAATAATTATGCAAGGTGTTATGGAACGACATTCCAAATGCCTAGCTTTTTTTCCCTATACCGTCTCTGCCATCTCAACGGGACACTAAAAAGGGGTAACAGGAGGGTGGGTCGTCCATGTTGGTTGCCCCTGATTGGGTCCGCAGCCCTTCATTGGAGGAAAAGTGAAGACGACATGCAAGTTGTAATGGGTGGTACTGGTACCCAATAACTCTTGTACGGAAGGTAACCATGAACGCTGTGGAACAATTTAGTTGAAAATAGGAATCACATCAAAGTGTAATAGCTACTTCTAGTATATATATATATGGTTGGTTACCTTATTATAGGTACATGATACATTAACCTTAAGACAATAAAGCGTGCGACAGAGAGGTTTTGGAAACTTTCGAAGTGTCTGGCTAGATTGGCACGGAAGGGATAAAAGAACAAACTACAGCGCTGATCACTTATTGCACAATGATTTAATCCTTTCACAAACTGAAAGGAGTCGTGAGTTCCATTCAAAGTGAGGGGCAACGAGAAGTAACTAGTGGCACTTCGACTACACGTCAATGGCAAGCAATATTTCTCAAGTACACCAATGTACCGTACCATCTCATTCTTTAATGATTCCTTTCACACTTGATTAACAAAATAAAACAATTTTACGATGTTCTACTAGGTTCTTGTACTTAATTACGACCATGACACGACGTGTGTGTAGGCCAACACCCGTTACCATAAAGATGCCCCTCGGTAACGCGGTAAGAGATGCCCCTGGAGCATGGAGCATCAGGCAACTTTCAATTACCATACCAGACGGTATACGAGGCGACTGCGGCAAGGTCATGCAAAAACTTGTACTAGGTGCCACCCAAACCATCATAATGCTTCAGATATAAAACCAAATGACAATGTGAACATGGGGGAAAGACCACAATATGAAGGTACTTTTACTTTCTTTTATTGAACTCAATTATATAAGCCAAATAATTTGAATCCAAATAGAAATGTAAAGATTAAGAAAAACAAGAAAAGAAGCACCGGAGTTTCATCTTTCTCGTGTATCCTGCAACAGATTTGTCAAGAGAGACTAAATATCCAACAAACATTTTCAAGGGAAATTGGCGATGCATGTCTGAAGTCCCTAACATGAAGTCGCACGAAACTCAGGTCATACTCATGGAATCATCTTCTTTGTGAGAAGTTATACTTCACAAGATAACCCAGGCACAAAGTTATAACAGGAAGCAGTAGATGCAATTTAAGAGATGATACTCACACGAACTATACCACCAAGAAGTGACATTGGTTAATGTTCCAACCTATTACAGAAGGAAAAACTTTCTGAAGCCGCGTAGCATCATCATCAAGAGAGATCCCTTTAAGAACGGAGTCGCTCGCACACTGATTTGAGCAGTGCGGGCTTCCTACCCATAGTTAAGCATCTATCTCCCCGAGCTCTACAAGCTGCACTCCATCCTCTTCCCTACGACAGACAACCTCAGGCTTCGGTTCCTTCATAAAGGAAACTGCTTTGTCATTGTACAAAGCAGAAGATGAGCTCACCGCTGAATGTTCAGCATTTCTTTAGCCTCAGTCTGTTCAACCAACAGTTCTTCGCTCGCATATTTGTTCAGTAGCTCCATCTTCTTCTTCTCCACGATCATCCTCTCAATCTCCTTCTCGTCTGGCAGTGGCACATGAACCACAAACTCCCTCTCCTTCTCTTTTCTTTCTTTCTCCTCCCTCTCCCTCTCCCTACTTCTTTCTTCCTCGACCACATCCTCCTCCTCCTCAAAGAGCACCTCCTTCACGTTTACTACTTCCCCACTCTTCACAGCCTTCTTCGCCTCCAGCCTAATTTCCTCCATCCTCTTCCATTCCTCCACTGCCTCCGCCCTCATCTTTGCTTCTGCTGGCCCCTCCACTCTCTCCAGCACGCCATCCTCATCGTCCCTGTACCCATAATAGTTGGCATCAATCCTTTTGTATATGTCATACCTTGTCCTCCTCTTCCTCAATTCCGGTGGCTTCTCAAACAATTCCCGCACACCTGAAAACAGTTTGATGAAAGATCAGCCACATTCTTGATGCTAAACAAACAAGGGAAGCGACAGAAACAAACTTCCATAAATACATCGACATATCACATGACAAACTGGCGGATTGAACAAAACCTGCATATACACATTCTCAACCGGGCACAGACCAAGCTGTAGCAATAGCACGAATTGAACAAGGTAACCTCTACGACCTGTTTCAAATTGCTTGCTTCTACCCTAGAATCTATACTATGCAGCAGTAACAGAGAGGTGCCCTGAGCTAAAGCATCATCCATTCAAGCAGCGGTGGCGGTCAATACCAGATCTTGAAACTGTCTTGACCCGTGTCAGGAAGCGAGATTGCAGCCATGTGAATGAGAATCCGATAACTGAAGTATGCTACTGAGCTAGTATATCTAAGTAGGCGTAATTCATATCAGGTGATCACATAAACATGAACTGGCATAACTTGGTCATGTACCCACGGGACTCCAACAATTTGCAAAAAGAGGTAATTACCAGGCAACTTTTTAGCAGCACCAAAGTAGCGATAGCCAGGGCCGCGACCACTAGGGTTGGGAACGTCGACGATATTGCCCTCCAAATCGGTCATCTTAGCGGCATGGCGGGCATAATTGGGGCCGCCGAGCTCGACAATGCGGCGCTCCCAATGGGACTTCTCGCGGATGAGCTTGTTGATCTCGTCGTTGAGGTCGCGGAGGCGGTGCTCGCCGAGGCCTTCGTTCTGGATCTCGGCGACCTTGCGGCCAATTTCACGCATGATCTGCTGCCGCCATTTGTCGGCCTCCGACAGGTCGCGGCACTCGGAGGCGAGGTAGGGGCGGCGCTCCTTGGGCTTCTTCTTCTCCTCCGCTTTGAGGGCTATGAACCGGTTCAGCATCGACTGCGCTTTCTCCTCGTTACGCGCCATTTCTCCCTTCTCTCTCTGTTTCTACACCAACAGCGCAAGGCGATTGAAGGCGAGATCGAGACTGAAACTCAAAAGAAGGAGCAATCCAGGAGAGGAATCGGAGCCGGAAGAACTAAGAAGTAGGGTTTAATTTAATCAGAAGGCGAATCGAATCGAATCGACGCTCGCTCTACACCGTAATGGAATGCTGATTATGTATTGGGCCGGGCTTTTATGGGCCGATTTGAACCAGACAAAGCCTTTTTCATCTTCGAATGGGTTCGGCTGCTTACTGACTTCATAGATATAAAGGAAGCCCCATCAGCAGTGAGGAGAAGAGGAGATTACGGACAATCTAGGATGGCGTCGAGGGTTTCGCTGAAGAGTGGCGGTAAGGGAAAGGGAGGCAGGGGAGGCGGCGCCCGAGCGGCGGAGGACGACGGCTGGGCGGCGGCTCAGGCGATCAAGGAGTGGAGCACGTGGGCGATGAAGAAGGCTAAGGTCATCACCCACTACGGCTTCATCCCCCTCGTCATCATCATCGGCATGAACTCCGAACCCAAGCCCCACCTCTCTCAGCTCCTCTCTCCCGTCTAAATCTCTCATACTTCCGCATATTTCCTTTTTCAGTTTCATTTCTGCTTGTTCGAGCTTGAACAGGAGCTGTGCCCCCACCTGCTACTTTTAGTTACGTCTTAATACTATCTACTGTTCGCCGCTTTATATCATCGATCCGCTGCTTGTCAGTTTCGCTTCTGCTACCGGTTGTTCCTCTATTACTTTCGCGTTATGGCCAAGCTTTGGCGGATCAGATCATTCTCTCCTTGTGGATTGTTGATCTTGCGTCTTGTCTTGGCTGTTTGGGTTCAGAAATTTTATCCTTATCTGTTTCGGACTTGGGCAGACGATTTCCATTTCTTGTGTGTGCCTTCACGGATTCGCAGCAGATCAAACCACGCTGCCTAGGATTATAGAATGACAGAAAAGAGTTATGTTGTCGAATGTTGCGCTCAAGCTTTCTTCTTTGGACTGCAACGCTTGTCTGTACTCGTTCTTTGCAGAGGCCTTATACAATGTATACAGCCTTTTAGTTATGTGATTGATGCTGCTCCTTACAGTTGCCTTATACGGCAACAACTGGTTGGTGATGTTCATCTGTGTTTGGCAAAGCAAAACCAGCTCAATTCTTTTATTCCCGTGTCCAGCTTCTATTTGATTGCGAATTCCTGAATTATGAGAACTTGACTATAATACTGTCTCGCCGTTCTCGTACTCTCGGTTTGGAAAGGAATCATCGATGTTATTCTCTGCAATGATGGCATGCACCCGTTGCGGGCTTTCTTTTTGCATGTCATCTGTTTCTCTCTATGCTTATATGTCCCCGTTTTAAGAAGGGCCCTAGTAGGATTATCTTTTGGTTGGCAGAAGAAGGAATGTAGTTCTGAAAATATTGCTCATCGGTGTGACTCTGTTTGGGCTCGCTGTTCGCCTTCCTCATTATTCCTGCACATCTAGTGATGGATAGATGTTTCTCTAGTCATTTGATTTGACAATCTTACACTGGGAAGATGGGTGATCTTGTCATAAACTTGACAAACTTCTAAAAATTGATGGGCGTGCTTGCAGTCAATTTAGGAGGTCCTCACACCTACAATGTTCAATGGCAACTCAGCCAGGCTGAGGTCTAGGATCTCTCTTCTTGTATGACAATTTCACTATTTATTTGGTGTAAACGGTTGATTTAAGCAGCCTTTGGGCATATGAGACATGGTTATTGTGGATTTTACCAGATATGGATTTTTTTTTTCCTTCTGCCTCTTCTGGTTTTATGAACCAATACACTACAAGAGCTTTTGTACTGTCCCTCAGGTTCTTTTTTCGTTGGAACTAACACACCAAGCGCGACTTTGATTTTGGTGAGGTACGGTGGTTGATTGGTCCCCTCACGGTCAGGCCCTAGGCAGCATGTTATCATTTGATGTCGGAGGGACATCAGAGTTTTCGAATGTGAAATGAGAATGAAAGAGGGCCATAATTTGATGTGGCGAAGTATCTTCGGCGCATATGCTTTTGACTAATGAAGACCTGTTCCTGTAATGACTGCATACTAAATTGGAATTGTGGGAGTCGGTGTTTTTTGGTCGGAAGTTGAATGGATCTGCAGATACTCTTTTTAGAGAAGTAGTTGCCTTGAGTTTGTTAGATGGAGATTGGGTCGAGGAATTCTATCGGTTAGCTCACTCGAGTGGTTGGTCTGGCAGAGAGTAGCAAATAGCATGCAGTGCCCTCTGTTCTTGTTCTTCCCTCCGAGGACCGATTCATAATATTAGAAAGATTTTTGCTGGGCGATGGTGCTTCTGTCCATTGTTCCATTCCGATCGAAGTTAAATGCGTCCTCCAGGATGTATATACAGGCAGCCTGCGACACATTTGGTAGAGGAAATTTAGTCAGCTCGGCCAGATGAGTTAGAACCCTTCTTTCATTTTACAATGTTTTGAAGGCCTGGATTGTCATATGTTATTGGAAGGATAATGGAGGGCGATCCCTCGAAATGGAAGAGAACACATGGTTCAAATACTTTCTACTAGACAGAAAAGACTTGAGTGGTTGGAAAATCTAGAATTTGCATCTTTAGGCGAAGTTCCCCCAACTGACGAGACCAAAATACTCCCAAATCATCTCTCTCTTTGTTCTCGCAGCTCTCTCTCTCTCTCTCTCTCTCTCTCTCTCTCTCTCTCTCTCATGTTGACTCATTCATTGCTGCTGATCACTTCTATACCCAACCGACCGAAGCTGTTGCTCCCGCCATACATGCCACGGCCGCCTTCATTGCCGCCATTGCCATTGCCTTCTACAAGTTAGCCCCTGCGTCTCTAACTTTCCTGTGGCCTCGCCTCTGTCCCATAGGTTAGCCAGGGCCAACGCCCTTTGAGGCCTAATCGACATTGGGATTGACCAGGTCATTGTCGAGCTTCACAATGCGGTCAAGCTCGATTCCAAGGCGGAGCTTGACACTGTGGCTGAGATTGACACCGAATATAGATGGATGGAGGGAGGGAGGGAGGGAGGGAGGGAGTTGTGACACGGAATGGTAGAGATGGATGGAGAGACAAGTGTGGATGGAGAGACAAGTGTGGATGGAGTAGACGCCGCCGACAAGGTGGTGGTTCAGCTCAGGGTGGGCGGTTAGGCTTGGGTTTGTTTAGGTAGGTGTATCAATCATGGGTCTGCAAAGTAGTTATAAGTAGACTAAGTACGATTCAATTCGACGTACATTCTGAACAGGACACGAGATTAAAAAACAAACTACAACGGCGGAAAAAAAATGAATATACAAGGGCAGACACACTTAAACTTTAGATTAACACGAATTTGATGCTACTTAATATACTTTTTAGTGTGATTCAACTATTTGAGATTTAGAATCAAAATCATGATATCTTATGTCAACATTAACTTATACGAATTACAAGCACGATCGTGGTGTGCCAATATCGATTATCAGTCTTGATTAAGGTATAAGTTTAGAGGGAAAATGACAAGCCGACAAATACAAGATTATCCACTTGTAGTAGATTAAAGATGCAATCTCTCCGTCTCCGGAGCTGGTGATGTGATGTGTAATGTGTGTAAAATGGTTCGCTACCCTATCAGGACTTGAAATATAATTTTAAGTTGAAAAACTTATGCGAGAATATTTACGAACCTGTGTGTCCATATTGACATTTTTGTGAAAGTGTAAAATACTTTTATTTGAAAAAAAAAATCAAATCACAAAATAATTGTTAAATGCCAAGGATAAAATAAAAGTCAACTTAAATAAATATCGTTAGAATGAAAAGTATTAATCATTTTCTTTGGTAACATGGATGTGATATTATATTAATGTTCGCTAGAGTGAATTACAAACTTTCACAGAGACTAATTCCTGAAATATTGTTAAAAAAAAATCTCGTAAATAAAATCCGTCTTAATTTTTTTAGAGAGTATAGATTAGAGCACTTGTGAATGATATCCAATAAATGGTGTTGTTTTTAGAAATAATTAATCTTTCTTTATTGAGCGGCTTAACAAATAGTTTAACAGAATTTCTTTTTAGCATTAAAAGAGAAAGATGCATTTCGTTCCAACGATATTATTTGATTTAAACTTTAAAGGAGTTGGAAAAAAAAAAGGAAAAAAAAAAAAAAGCAAATCGATATTGATGACGTTCTTTCTATCTTCTCTCTCATTTGTTCTTCTCTCGGTTACCGAGGGGAACAAAGCAGAGAAGGAAGAGAGAGAGAGAGAGAGCTGTGAAGAAGCAAAGAGATTAGCTGGTCGGACGTTTCAATCTAGGAGCCTCCGCATGCTCTCCTTACGATCCCTCCAGCATTCCTTCATGTGATCAGCTCCTCCGATTCGTCTCCCGTAATTTCTCTCCGTTATTCCAATCTCTCCTTCCTTTCAATTGCTCCGTGTTCGGCAATCCTTTTTGTTTTGGATGTTTTGTCGGTAGATCTCCGTTTGCTGCCTGGATCGTAGGGTTTCTCCGCTTTGAATCTTAGTAGATGGTGTTCATTCGTTGTTCCCTCGGAAGCAGAGTAATTGGTCAGCTGAGCAGGGCAGGATTCTGTTAGTGTTGCGTTGTGGCCCGGGGGTTTTGTGTTTCAATGTACTTCGGTACTGAAGGTTTTTGACCGCTCGTCTAGTTACTTCAATTGTTGTTGCAAATGACTGCTGCTGATGTTATATGTAGTTGCTGCCGCGTGGAAGAAATAATGTCTGCATCATTTTGCCTGCCCTCTCGATCTGATGCTTTTCGAGTGCATGTTCAACTGATGGATCATTCGTGTTGAAGTCAGTTGCTGCTTTGTCGCTCATTTTCTCCATGCCGTGGTGACTGGGGATGGCACGAATTGAGCTTTTGGCCCTCCTCCTGTGATGGAATGCATGGAAAGATAGATTCTCATGACTCATGAGGATAAATCTTCTCAAGAGAGAGCAGACTTTTCTATTGTCTGCATCTTGGTTTCCTGCTTATGCAATGACCGGCGGGGTGCTGTTCGCAAACTTTTCTTCAAGGCGGTGCTAAAAAAATACTGTATTTGTTACGATGCAGTCGAACCCAATTCCAATGGCTCTCTTTCTTCTAGCGAGAAAATTTCCTTATAAGAAGGGTGTTTAGATGTTAAATCATGCTCCATACGTCTCCTCGTTTAGAATTAAGGTCCATTGTTTGGGCTTCCATCCCTGAGGGACTGTTTTAGTGTTTATCTTTGCAACGATGCCTTTGTTCATCCGTTTAAGTTCACAGAAAAATTGACAATGGTCCCATGCAACCAATAGTCAGAGCTACAAAAGGAGTGTCTACACAATACTTCTGATGATTTCAGTGGAAAAATTTCTATTACGGGCCTTATACTTATGGCTTTTGCACATCAATTTGGTAGATTCGTAGCACATTTTCTTGCCAATTTCTATCATTATTACCCATTTCTCTGAAGAGTGATTTGATGTGATATAGAGGAGTCACGTAGTGCAATTTTCTTAGTTACCGTACGTAATGTTGCCTTTTGTTTGATGTGCTCATAACAGTGTTTCCTGTAGGTAATTGAGATCTATTCAGATGCAGACACAGCCTGGAAAACCCAACCTTAAGTTCATTTTCAAATTGAAAAAGAAAGAGGAAGAGCTAGGATCTTCAGATTCGCCAGATCATGGGGATTGCTCTGTTCCAGAAACTATAGATACTTCGCCTCGGAAGGAGGATGTTGAATCTCAGGAGAAAGAGGACGAGGCGGACAAATCAAATGACGACTCTACAAAACAGTTGGTCATTTATGACCCTGCTGCGAATGGTCAAGGTGAAATTTTACCTATGCCCAATCCCATTCAGTCCCGTTGTCCTTCGGTTTTGAGATCCTCTGGCCCAAATCAACCTTCCAAAATCTCACCGTCTGTGGGAGCATTTACCGTCCAGTGTGCTAACTGCTTTAAATGGAGGCTTATACCCACTAAAGAGAAGTATGAAGAAATTCGCGAACATATCTTGGAAGATCCTTTCTACTGTGAAACAGCCCGTGAGTGGCGCCCAGATATTTCATGTGATGATCCTGAGGACATATCTCAAGATGGTAGCCGAGTTTGGGCAATTGATAAGCCTAACATTGCCCAACCTCCTCCTGGGTGGCAGCGGTTGCTACATATCAGAGGTGAAGGAAGCACCAAGTTTGCAGATGTGTATGTGTCTCTTTCAAGTTGCTCTCGTAACCTCACTTTGTTTTGAGAGTAGCTGGCCAGGAGTAGTCCTAGCAATTTTTTCATAACATCATTGATCTGTCACTGCATGGGTCCATATAAAGAGACATTCCTGTAGATACTGAAATATCCAAAGCAACATTTTCTTGTTTCGAGTTTCATGAAACACGTATCTTGGGGTTGTATGAGGTGATTCAGACATGACATCGCAAGGAGTCAAACCCACCAGGTCAATCTGTCATTAGCGGTTCCTAATTCTTGCCGTTTCCCCCTCTTTCCAGTGGGAGGTGTAAATTCCAATTGGTTATCTTATATTCTAAGTCCATATATTAAAATCAGCAGTTACTTAACCGTGTTAGTGATTGGTTTGTAAGTGGGATCTCATCTAGTCTATACCGTTCCCCCTTGTCGGCTTATTCATTGTGGGGACAAGCATTAAATGAACAAGTTCCACTTAGATCCTTTTGATGCCCTTTTAACTTGTAGGATAGGAACTGCTGGTCCGCACTTAGTCCTTATTCATAGGGCTTGTCTTCATTTTTCATCTTGTGTTTCTTGAGAGTCCCAATTGGGAGCATAGAATCTGACTTGGATGCTGTAGCTTTAGGTACAAGATTGTTGTCCTCTCTACTTCTGGATGCAGTTATTACTTGTTGAAATCATCTGGCTTTTGTTACTGTTTTCAGGTATTATGTGGCACCATCTGGGAAGAGGCTCCGTTCAATGGTCGAGGTACAAAAGTATGTCCCAAGCCTTTGTCATTTGACCTATTCTCTTTTGTAACAAATCCAATATCAGATTTATAATGATAGTTCAGTTGATTTCACTCTAGTTAGAGTTAAGCTGTACATTTTAACAGCTTTATCAACCTGATAGGTACTTAATGGAACACCCGGAGTTTACAAGAGATGGAGTGACTCTTTCCCAATTTTCTTTTCAAATTCCCAGGCCTTTGCATGACAATTATGTCAGGAAGCGTCCTGCGCGCGCTTCTGCCCCTTGTGATCGTGGTGGTCTTCTTGATCCTGGTGAAGGTATGCAGAGAGAATTTCTTTAATGGCAGTTAAAAATTTCTGTGCTTTAGCGCTCGTTCTGTCAATTCTAGTCTGACATTTTTGTGCACTCCCTGATACGTACTCATTAGAATATTCACTTCTTGTTTAAGTTGACAATGCATATGAAACTTTAATGGAGAGCACATGCAAAGTTGATACACGAGACTCTTAATGAACTGCTTAAGAATTCTATTTTTTTTTTCCTTGAACCTCTGGTTCTTGCTATCTTGTCAAAAATTTTCCCTCTAAACCATGGGCTTCATTCTTAAGTTGGGCGATGAGTTTATTACTGTTTAAATGACCTTTGCTTGAGCTGGGCAACAGAGTCATATAATACTAGCCTACTAGTTATATCCATCTTGTATCTGACTCTTGTGATTTTACAGCCTTTACTTTGATCGATTTGCCTTTTGCTATCCTTTTGTCTTTGGTAAACATTTTTGTTGGCGAGAAGTTTACACACCATGGGGTACTTTTCTGGTAGAACTTGGTATAATGATCCTTGTGTTTGTCCCATTGAGTAAGTTTGAACACTTTTACAGATGGTCTGTGGTTTTTCAATAAGCAGCTTGTTGAAAGTCAACATTCAGGCGAATATGTGGAATGCTAAATGGCGTTCTGTTCAATGGACTACCATTTCCTGTGAATAGTTGTTGCATTGTTAGGGATAGTTTATATCTCTTAATTTCATTCCGCAAAGACAATTTAAGTCAACATCAACATCAACATCAACATCGACATCGACAACACCTTTATCTCAAACTAGTTGAGGTCAGCGGTCGATGAACCCCAAAGAATCATAAAAATAAAAGCAAAATCAATCGAGGAAAATAGATAAATGTGTAAAAATAAATAAATCAAAGGCAATTTAAGTTCAGCTAGATTTGTTTAGCGGGCTAGTTTATTCAGCAATTTTTATTCTTGTGGCTGTGTGTACGAGTCATGAGATTAGGACTGATTGCAATAAGTCTGTTAATTCTGACATTCATTAATCCACAAGAACATGTGATCACCTGCTGTCTTGTGGCGGCATTTCTAGCTGAGTGGTGTATATTTTCTGAATATCCACTTGACTCATATCATCCTGATACTCATGCAGCAAGACCACTGGCATGGGCGGGCCCTGATGAGTTAACGGAGTTGCATCTGAAAATGCCGGGTCTCCCATCTCCTCTTTCGGAGACATCTGATCTGGATCTGGTTCCACCCTCGGCGAAGAAGCGCTCCAAGAAAGCACTGAACAACAAATGTATAGCAGTAAACCAGTGAACGATCAGCATGATTTTGGTATGGAGGATCCTAGTCCATGCAGAAGTAGCAATTATGAGATATGATGCCCTTTAGTTGTGTTTGTATTTTGTCCAACTATAGGAAGAAAAAGGTGGGTTTTCCAGGTAACTTTCTGAAAGATGGGCGATCCTGATCGTTGGGTAGGGGGATGTTGTGTCTTTTTGTCTGGGGGGATGTTGTGTCTTTTTGTCTGGGGAGATTGATATATATCTATCTATGGAGGTAAATGTACCTTTGTACTAGTTCATATCGAAAACAAAGATTTCCTGGACAATTGTAATTTTCTGAGGCCATCCCTAGACACCGCATGAGCTTGGGCAGGCATGTGCCTGAGACTGTACCGATGGTGGATCACGGAGATCCTGCCTCATATGCATTTATTTATCTGTTTTGTTTTTCCTTTTCTTGTAAATTTCGTGATTGAATATGAGCTGGTGCCATTGATACAAGGCAAGAGAGGGGGCGCCGGGAGCGATATGGGATTTCAAAGTGGTACCTCTTTGTTTTGGCTCCGTTGTGTAATGTGTAGTTTGGGAGTGGGATCTCTTTTTTTCTTTTTCTTTTTTTGGTAGGAAGGGAATGGGCTTGGACATGTCTTTTAGTCTGCCGTATTCCTTTTTTTTTTTTTTTTTTGGGTCGAATGGTCTGCCTTAGTAAACTGCATGCAGAATGTTTCCAGACATTATGGTTTATCATCTATGTAATAAGAAGCGGATGTCAGCAACAGCCCGGCTTCGGTTACGCAGAGAAGTGACAGAGTTGAGGATGATACACTTTGCCCGAGATATATTACCATTGCAGGTCTTCCTGACCCGCTCAGCAGAAAGCAGCATTGTTTGTAGTAAGATATCCACGAGTGGATCCTAATTGGCGCCGGTGATGCATGTATTTGTCTTTAAAATGGTTGGTGCGTTAGCTGCTTAGCCAAGGGCTTTGTGGGATCACATCTAAGATTATTCCCAGCAAAGCAAGAGAAAACAATTTGGGTGTCTTCCATGGCCCGTTCCTTTTTTCCCTCTTGTCTTGGGAGCATGAGCTTCAACTTCCATTTCCTCATGGAGGCCAAGGATGTGCCGCGAAGTCATATCCCTGAGGTGCTGTTCTTTCCCTTTCATGCAGTCTAAGGCTTTCAGATTTTGCTAATGATGTGCCTCGATTGCTTCCCGTATGTGAACTTGACGATTTGTTCTCTTTGATTGACAGATAGAACATGACAATGCTCATCACCACTCTCTCCCCGCATTCCTTTCCTTCCAGGAACCGGAAATGCAGTTGGAACTTGGATCGTTGAGGAAGATCCTTGTAAGTAGGTAGATTCCGTATTGTGAAATGCTAGTTAATGGTAGCCTGGTGGGAAGATAGGATATATTTTCCCTTTGTTCCTTTAATTATCGTGATTATAATTTTAATGTCACACCTCAACGAAAAATATTTTCCAAATAATACTTCAAATAAAGATCAAAAAAGATTGAAGCTCTATTTGTTTTGTTCGAAAATACCTTCCTAAAAATTATACCCTTGTGGTCTTTGAAAATTTTTCTAAGCATCTTTATAAATGATAAAAACATTATCCGTCCATTCATTTGTATAAGAGTTACGGGCGATCATTTTCAGGGAACTATTCTTCAAATTCTGAGTTTTCCACGAAACAAGCCCCGCATAAATCTTCAAGTTTTCAACCACAATACAACCATCTCCCTGCCGTTGAACTACGATCGTCCACCTTTATTCATTATTTCCCACATATTTTAAGAAGGAAATGCGACTGGTGGTTTAGGGGCTTCTTTTTCATTGCCATCGTATTTTTGTGGTTAGGTGGAGATGTCTATTAAGATCGACAAAATGGGGACGAAAATTATTTTCCTTTTAAAATTTTTGCACTAAATTGTCGTTTGACTTGTAATATTTGTGGATTTTTTTTTCCTCTTTTGCAAATGGCACGGTTTGGCATGTGGGTGACATTAAAACCCAAAGAAGCAAACAATCGTCAAAGATGCAAATCACTTCACAGAGACGTGCTTCAAGAGGACGAGATTATTCATGACCACATGAGCAGTCCATTCCTTCCTGGTCTCCGCAAATATCTAATTTGTTAAGGTTTGATTAATTTCTTGCCGCTGCGAAGATAGAAAGCAAAGGGTCCCGCCTTTTTACCTTATTTTCCAATTTGTCCGTCTGTCATACATTTTGTATCTTGCCGAGGAGTTTGCCAAACGCTTCATAAAAATGGTGGAGCACACCGCTTTGGAGAAATTAGGCAAATGTTTAAAGCGATTCCAATAATTTTTATTAAATAACTTAAGTGCCAATTATTTTCTAAAGAGTTATTTCAATGTCAAGTCTAACGAGGCTTGTGGAAAATCATGCGTGGTTCTTACGTGGCTCGTCGGAGATTCTCGTTGACAATAAAAAAAAAATCAAAAATTAATTAAAAAAATTCACCTAATAAGCTAAAAATTGGAAAAAAAAAGTAACTAAAAAAATAATGATTTTTGCAAAATTTACTAGATAACAAAAAAAAGATAAGCTGCAGTGGCAAGGGCTTGCATAGCCCTGGCTGCCGCTGCCCCACCGGCGACGAGTGAAGGTGGTCGGTTGTGATCGGGCGACCCTTGGCCACTGGACAACGGGCACTTAAATAATCCAAAAATATATATTAGTGTCATACACAAATATTTGTACTTCATGTGTCTTTTTGCCGGAGAAATTGTACAAAACATGCCTTTAGTCTAATCTTTTTGTTTAGATACTTGCTGGGCACAGTCGGGCACAAAGGATAGCTTCATGGGCAAAGTTTGATTCGTGACCCCTGTGCACTAAAACAAATAATTAGATAAATTTTTGGACATGAGAAATCGTGAAGAGTATGTATCTTCTTTGATTATTATAGCCGACCAAACACGTTTTTATTCTGGCCCTGGACAAACTATTTGAGTTTTTGCATGGCCTATTCAAGAAGCTGCTTGCTTAATCTAGAGATCAACTAGTTCACTCAGTTTTGTGTTATAAGTTATTTTATTATTCATCATCATGTGTGAGAATACCCACCGTATTACTATGTAACCTCTCCATTATTATAAATATGAGAGCATGTTAACCTAGAGGGTTAGACAATTCATTCATATCATTCTCATTTTTTCTTCTTCTTCAGACATGGTATCAGAGCCAACCTTAGTCGCCCCAACCTAAACCCTATCAAACACCCACTATTAGTGCAACCACCATCTAGCACTTGCTTCTCTCTTTGCCAACTTGTCGGCCACGTCCTAGGCTCTCGGTCAGGGATCTCGATCAACTTGTCTGGCCACATCCTTGGGATTCTGACCAACTTGGCCGGCCACGTTCCAGGTTTCTCAGCCATCTTAGCCGGCCACGTCCCAAGGCTCTCGATCATCTTGGCCGGCCACGATCCAAGGCTCTCGATCAACTTGGTCGAACATGTCCTAGGCCGTTCGGATTTGATTTACATGTCTATGTCTAATTAGATCTAATCAGATCCATGAAACGGTGGAACTTGTGATTTTCTAATTAATTTAGTGTCTAGATTAAGTATTCATCATGAGTAATACAAGCACTCAAATAACTATTGCTAAATCCGGTGAGACTGGATTAACCATGAATATTTCTGGTGTAACTGAATCTGATATGATGCGATCACAAGCTCCGATCTTTATATCTACTTCATTTAAGTTCGTCGAACGAATTTTGACGGAACAGTTTACGTACACACTTTGGAATAAGAACGTCTTTAAGAATTTGCACGGACAGTGGCTATCTCATCATCTTACCCAGCTTCCTCCGAGCAAGGATGACCCAACTTAGGATGAATGATACATGTTGATTGTCGTATTTATAGTCAATTGTTGAATGCTATGGATATTTCTGTTCAAACTGTTGTTAGTAATACTGATACTATTAAGAAGTTATGGGATGTTTTGGCAGATTTATAATCCTCTCTGAATGATTTTTTGCGACTTTATGATGTCGTTTGTGGGTTATTGAAGCCAGCTTCTGCTAGTCGGTCTTTGAATGGATATTATGAGGAATTTAAATCCTTTGCTGATGAGTTTGATCGATTCCCGTTTACATCTAATCGGGCTATTTTTCAAGAACAATGAAATCAATTTCTGATCACCTGTTATCTTAATGGAGTGGGAGCTTAGTTTGATACTACTCGATCACAAATTCTTTCAGATGCTCGAGTGCCTTCTCTTGGAGAAGTTCATCGCCGTGTTCTTCGTACCGAAAGTCGTAAGGAAGTTAGGTTTGCCCCTTCAAAAGTTGGTGAACAGGCCGTTGCTCTATATATGAACAGAAGAGGTGGCCGTGGTAGTGGATGCTGTGACCGATGGAGAGGTCGTGGTAGCATTATCGGTCGTGGTAGGGAGTCTCGTACTTGCAATTACTATGGTATTGTTGGACTTCTTCGTAACTATTACCAAAAGTTACAAGTTGTACAGGCAACTTCTGGTTCACGGATCACACCTGCTCATGTTGCATCTAAAATTGTGCCTATGAACCAAAAAGTTGTCACAATGATTCTAGAGGAGTGTGCTCGATACTTGGAGTTTCAAACCTCAGGGAGTGAAACTACGTTTGTCTCTGTTACAAAACTACAGCAGTTATCTAATTATTCATTTACCTCAGCATGTGCAGCTCTTCCTTCCGTTGATTGGATTATTGATTCTGGTGCAGGTGCTCACATGACAGGTACTAGAGGTATTCTTACTACTTATAAGTCCTCGTCTCCGTTACGCTATATTACTATTACGAACGGATCATTCGTGATAGTTCAGGGACACGGAATTGCACGACCTTTCAACGAGATCTCCTTATCTTCTATTTTATATACTCATGGCATGCAATTTAATTTGTTATCCGTTGGTCGTATCATACGGGATTTGAATTGCTCAGTTACTTTCTATCTTGATTATTGTGTTTTGCAGAATTTCTTGACGTGGAATACTATTAATAAGGGAAGCGTCAATGGTGGGATTTATCAGCTGGATGGTACTTCCATTTCAGCTGCACTAGTGAAAAAGACTGATGTTTTAGACATTCACTATGGTCTAGGACATCCCTTTTTGTCTATGTTGTTGTCATTGTTTCCTCGTTTTCGTTAGGTGTCTACAATAAATTGTGAGTCATATCAGCTTGTAAAGCATAGTCGTGTTTCTTTACCACTAAGTGTATCTCAACGAGCAACTGCTCCATTTGCCTTAGTCCATTATGATGTGTGGGGACCTAATCTTATTGTTTCAGCCTTTGGTTATCATTACTATGTTCTCTTTGTCGATGATTTCACAAGAATGTCATTTGTTTACTTAATAAAAGAACGTTCTGAGTTATTTTCTGTATTTCATGAGTTTTATTCTTATGTTTAAACTCAATTTCATCATAATATCCAAGGCTTACAATCTGATCTTGGAGGGGAATATATGTCGGATCATCTCCATCAATTTCTTCATTTTCATGGTATTCACCATCGTCTTTCATGTGCTCGCACACCTTAACAGAATGGTGTTGCTGAGCGGAAGAATCGTCATCTTATGGATACTGCTCGTGCTCTTTGTATATATATGCATGTTCCACAGAAGTTTTGGAGGGATACTGTTCTTACATCATGCTATCTCATTAATCGCATGCCTCTTTCTTCTCTTGAAGGCAATACGCCCCATGGGCTTCTCTTTCCTAAACACAGTCCTTTTCCTTTTTCTCCTAAAGTGTTTGGGTGTACTTATTTTGTCCATGATGATCGTCCAAGTGTATCAAAACTAGATCCTCGTACACTGAAATATGTTTTTCTTGGTTACTTACGAGTGTCGAAGGGTTATGGTTGCTATTTTCCTACCTTAGGAAGAATACTCACCTCTCGTCATGTTAACTTTATAGAGTCTCAACCTTTCTTTTCTTCATGTGGCTCTAGTTCATCTTATTCAATCCCGCAATTGTCCGAATTCACATCTTTTGACCCTGTCCTTGTCTATTCTCCACCAACGATCTCTCATCCAGTTATCTCTCCAACATCTTCATTAAACAATGCCCCCATTGACAATTCTCTTTCTGTGTCAGTCTCTCTCATAGAGGATCATCCTGCCGAGATAGTCTCTCGTGTTGCTGACCCGCTTGAGATTGATACTACCGAGCAATATATTGCTCTTCGTAAGAACTACCGTGCCTGCAGAGATCGCCCTATTTATACACATTCATACAAATGTTTATCAATAAGTTTGTTGGCTTTTGTGGCCGATATCGATGTTGTTTCTCTACCTACTTCGGTTTCCTAGGCTTTCAGCATGCCGGTTGGCGTTTAGCCATGGAGGAGGAAATGAGCGCCCTCCAACGCAATCAGACTTAGTCCTTGGTTAATCTTCTTTCTGGTGCTCAGGTTATTGGTTGTCGTTGGGTGTTTGCCGTGAAGGTCAATCTTGATAGAACTGTTGCTCGTTTGAAAGCTCGGTTGGTTGTTAAAGATTATGCTCAAACTCATGGTCTTGATTACTTTGAGCATTTTCTCCTGTTACAAAAATGACCTCTATTCGCCTCTTCTTATCCCTTGCAACTGTGCATTCTTGGTCTCTCCATCAGTTGGATATCAGGAATACTTTCCTTCATGGTGATCTTGCCGATGATGTTTACATGGAGCAGCCCTCAGGGTTTGCAACTCAAGAAGGGAAAATCTGTAAGCTTCGTCGCTCTTTGTATGGTTTGAATCAGTCTCCTTGAGCATAATTTGATAAATTCAGCTCAGCTGTTCGGAGTTTTGGTTTGCTTCAATCTCAAAAGGATCATGCAGTATTTTATCGACGTGCTACTATTGGGTGTATCTTTCTAGTTTTATATGTGGATGATATTGTCTTGATAGGGGATGGCGAGCATGGTGTTACTGAACTAAAAAGATATTTGTATACTCACTTTGAGACGAAAGATCTCGGTGATTTGAGATACTTTCTTAGGATCGAGGTGGCCCGGAAGAAAGAAAGTATCTCTTTGTCACAGCGTAAGTATATTATGGATATCTTAACTGAATTTAACAAGCAGTAATATCGCTTCGCAGAGTCCCCTATAGAACCAGGATTAAAGCTTCTTCCTAATCAGGGTAACTTGTTTGAACATCCTGAAAGATACCGACGTGTCGTTGGTAAACTAAACTATCTCACTACGATGACTAGGCTTGATATTGCATATTCGGTTAGTGTGGTTAGTCAGTTTATGGCAGCACCTAGACAACCATATTGAGATACTGTTTTGAGGATTTTAAGATATCTTCGAGGTAGTCCTGGCAAGGGAATTATTTTTGCGGCTCATGGTCATACTCGCATGGAGTGTTATACTGATGCTGATTGGGCTGGTTGCCCTATTGATAGGCGGTCTACCTCTGGATATTCTTTATATGTTGATGGTAATTTAGTTTCATGAAAAAGTAAGAAACATGATATTGTGGCGAGGAGTAGTGCTGAAGCAGAGTATCGATCCATTGCTATAGCTAATGCAGAGATTATGTGGACTAGACATCTTCTAAATGAGATTGGATATAGATTGAGTGGTCCTACATCGTTATGGTGTGATAGTAGTTCAGCAATTCACATTACTTCATATCCCGTTTTTCATGAGAGAACAAAGCATAGCGAGATTGATTGTTATTTTGTTTGACAAGAGTTTACAAGTGGTAGTCTCACTCTCTCACACATCCGCATTGAAGATCAGTTAGCAGATGTGTTTATAAACCTTTAGCCGGGCAACGGGTTCGCTTTATATGTAATAAGCTTGAGGGAGGGTGTTATAAGTTATTTTATTATTCATCATCAAGTGTGGGAATGTCCACCGTATTACTATGTACCCTCTTCATTATTATAAATATGAGAGCATGCTAATCTAGAGGGTTGGACAATTTATTCATATCATTCTCCTCTTTTCTTCTTCTTCTTCTTCTTCTTCTTCAAACATTTTGCTTCTCTGCCGTTGTTCTCCCTTGGAATGCTCATTTGTCGGCAACCTCTACTATGGCCTTGTCTGGTGCGATTCCAATGTACATCGTGCCTGAGTATTACTTCGAATGTGATATTGCTGGTGGTATTGATGCAGAATAGGTTAGTTCAGGAAAGCTAAAGAATTAGACATTGTCGCAGCCTGCAGCAAGAAGAGCATCGATGGTTAATGGTGTCATTTCTCACGCAAATTGCAATCTTCGTCCACGTTCTTGCGGGTGGAGAAAGCATTGAGTGAACATGAAAAAGAAGGTCAAAAAGCCTCTGCAGTCTTTGTGACTTCCCCAAATTGTTATGGGTGAATGCAGTCCTCGTCAAGTCAATTCTTAGGGGATTCCACTCATGGTGGACGAGGCTCATGGTGCACACTGTACATGAATGCTTCCACTATCAACTCCCGAGTTTGGCTCCGGCAAGGTGCCCACATTGTCGTGCAAACTACTCACGAAGGTTTTATGCTCCCTCACCCAGTCATCCGTGTTGCACATGTTGGGAAATGTTACATTCTGATTTTTCCTGTCATTTCAAAACTTATTAATGAGAATGTATTTAATGATGTATTTCAGTCATATCTCGCTCGGATCTGATCAATCTTAAGTTAACTGACCAAAAGGGAAAGGCTAACGCGATACAAGATACGTGGACCTAGAGAACTCAAATAGGAAATGACACTTTGACCATAAGTATTGCCGAGAGAGTATTTAGAGCCATTAAAGGTCGATCTAAGAACGATTAAGGAATGCATTGCTAGCGTTATGCAATTGGAGCGTGGGTGATGCCGCTTAACCAATGTATAATTTGTAAAATTTTCCTAAATCAAATGATGACGATCGAGACCGTCGGAGTTAGTAATAGACCCTCGCAATTACATGACAACTAAAGTCGTCATGAAATGACGAGCCCTAAGTGTGATGAGAATCACAGAGTCGATACGCATAACATTTGCAAAAGCCGCCCGTTAGTTCAGGATAGTCTGAAATTACATTTGACAGAGAAATGAACTAGAGACGAGTCTCGAAATTGAAAAATGAAAGCCAAGAATTATAACATTATAATTGGATTGGACGTCGCCTCATCGAAGGAAATTTGAATTAGAAAAATGACGTTCTGAGCAACGAGAGCCAAATTACCATTTTGCCCTTCAAGGTTTGGCTTTGTTTTAATAAATGAAGGAGGGCATTTTGGTCATTGACCCTACTCTAAGGCCGCCGAAAATGAGGGTTTATCACAGCCATTGGATGATCAAATGATGTACAAAATGACAAGTGTCAATAGATGGCTTAGTGGCATTTATTATTTATCGTTTTACCTACCATTTTATCTTGTTGACTATCAAAAATTGGTGTATAGCTCCTTCACCTCCTTCCTTCAGCCAAAACACCTCTCCATCTAGCCATCTTCTTCTTCTTCTTCATTTCTTCTTCTCCCTCACGCTGCCCAGCCGACTGATTCTGCCCGCCTCCTTCACCACCGTTAACGGCCCTCTTCGACGACCACTGCCGCTTGCGCCGACCACCAGCCCGTAGCCCCGCCTCTTGCCGATCACCTCCAAGTGGAAGTTCGGCATTTAGGCACCGATGGAGCTCCGGCCAACCATTCTCCCGCAAGTGGACAGATTTCGTCGCAGTAGGGATTAAGTCTTCGTTTAACCTCCATAAGACCTCGATTTGCTTCAATCTTTCGGTGAAACTTTGTAGACGCGTAGTATACTTGTATATTGAGCTGGGGTAGCAAATTAGTTGGACTTTGATGGAGATTTGATGACAAATTGGCGCTGGTTCCGTGAACAGAAACTGACCGGCGGTAGGACTCCACGAACCGACATTGTTTTGAGACTTTCCGACGTCGCCTCGCCCTCAAATTTTCGGTGCGACTCCCTTAGACCTAGAACTATATGTTAGCAAGTAATTTATCTAAGGAATTAAGGTTTAAGGATGGTTTATGGGATGATTGGTTGAGTATAGGGCAGAACCGAAAATACCTTGTTTCGGTTTGTGCAATCTAAGATATTGAGGGCTATTTGGGGTGTCGCCAAGTTTTAATTTCATCATTGAGACGTACTAGGATGTCGATTGACATGTTATTATGGTTTACGCTCCGTGGTTCGACAATTGACCGAAAAAAATTGATGAAATTGGTTGAATTCTCTTAGGGTACACGACTGCCTTGTTTTTGGGACACTTGGGCTGAATCCTTGGAGTGCTTTGGAGGGAGTTTTTGCTAAATTAAGCCTAAGGTAAGGAGTCCATAAACCTTAGCTAAGAGGATAGGCCTCGACTGGATGATTTGGTTGTGAATTAGATGAATTTTCGTGAATTCATTGTGTGGTTGTTCAATGTCTATCATTATGGATTGGTGAATGCGAGTATGCTAGCTAAATGCATATGCCTTGTATCAAAGATCATTTTATGAGCGATGAATTTGATTGCCTCGAATGTCGTAAACTCTTATCTCAATGCATGAGATCGTACTCGATCATGAAGTCTTGAATTGAAAAGTAATTCGGCATGTTTGAGAACTTTGATACCCCGATGCGTCGAGACGCGGGGTTATGATGGCTAATGTCATGATACGTTGAGACGCGAGATGAGATTAGATATGTGTCGACACAAGCCTTGAATGGCATTGAGGACCTGATGCGTTTACGCGGGTTCCTGTTTATAACGGTCTGAGGTGTAATGACGCAGACCAAGCCTGAGGCGTTTTAACTCGAGCGAGAGTATGAGACAATTCTGGAGGATGGGATGCACGACCTAATCTTGTGTTCACATGCCTGACTTGAATTATAAAATATGTTGATATGCATGTACGATTATCAATCATTTATTTCTATATGGCATGTTATGACTAATGAGTGCCTTATATTGTCGAGTGCGTTTTTGTTCATTGTTTGCATTTATCTGGGTGCACTGTCAGCTTGATCTATGATTAGGACTTATTTTACTAAAATGTCAATCTTACCCTTTTGTGGGACCTTCCTTTTTCAGACCTTAAACCTTGAAGATGCTACCGACTCGTTTAGGCGATCCGAAGGAAATGACCGCCTATTTTGATGAGTTCCCTAACGATCGGGGTACCATTTATGTAAGGAAGTATACAGTTGTGTGGGTAGACGAGGGGGGTAAGGATTGGAAACCAAATAGTTTTGTGGCCTGGTTCCATAAGGTAGGTGATGTTACTACCAATCTGTTGAGGTCCACGGAGGTACCTCGAGGAGTCATTCCTAGTTGGTACCATCCCACTTGGGATTTTGTAGAGGTAAATGTGTCCGTAGCTAGATCGAGGAACATACTTGAGAAGACCCCTACCTTGGAGGACATTGAGGAGTTGATTGAGATCGATGCCTCGGAGGACGAACTGGAGGACGATACAAGGGATGACATAGTGGATGTGAGCTTTGAGACCTTCTCGGACTACGAGCCAGACGAGGATGCGGACGAGAGTGATGAGTCTAGCAGTTCGACCTAGGGGTTTCTAGACTTTACTTTATAGTCTTTTGATGATGACCTCATTGGTCTGTTTTTTTTTTTGGGACATAGGACTAGTTGTCTTTTGGTTAAGTCTCGATCAACTCGATTCGTCAGCAGGATTAGCTGACCTGAGCTTTTGTAAGAACTCATGTTGATGTTTATATATATATATATATAATGTTCTAGTTACCCAGGGTTTCTATCGATTTGTGTACGGAAGAGTTGTTTATTTCGTTTCCGAATGCTCATTTACATTATACATCTCTCGACTAGTAAGTCCTGGGCCTCGAGAGTGACTAGAAGTGAGTTGCGTGTTCGCACTCGAGGGCGCGGAGCGTGACAGGAAACATGGTCGACAGAGAGAGAACACGCAAATGCTTAGACCACGGTGTCCTAGTCAATTGCTTTTGGCATCCTTAGATGCCGCGAGAGCTCAGCTGAGCGAAAACCCGGGAACGGTATTCAACGAAGCTATTGATTTGTCCATTATGGCAAAGGAGCTGCTCGTAGAAATTCCAGTAGTATATGTGCTCGACTTATCGAGCTTCCCCGGCTCTGGAGCAAGGGATCCTTTCGCTCCTCACCGCCGGTTTCTGGCTGCACGGAAATACTATACAGAGATCCACGGGATTGTGAGCGAACTTGTTGGGCCCCGACACATCACTTATGCTTTGAACCCGGGAAGGGAACCCGAAAAGAGCATATTCACAGGCTAGTCTCGGGAATAAATCACCTCTCCAAAGCATCAGCTTCCATGATTGCTCGAGATCCAGCGTCTGGACACGGGGATCTGCAGCCCTTTGCCGACTTAAGGATGGGGATGAGTCCTAGAGAGGCCTTCTTCGCAAGCAAAAGCAAGGTGAGCTTGGCAAGATTTGGTGGAGAGATGATATGTCGCTTTCCCCCAGGAATTCCAGTACTGAACAGAGGAGAGATCATCACTGAGCGAGCTGTCGACTACTTGCTGCGTGCTAAAAGGGACGGCGGCCTCATCACCGGAGCCTCCGATCCAACGACTCGACTGAGTGGATTTTTCCGGCGAGTAATGAGACTGGGAATCTCAGGTAACTAATAATGGAAACGGGATGCATCTCTTTGTGACAAGAGGGGAATCTCCGAGCATCTGCCGATGATGCATGGGCTCGGAGCACCCACTAATATCAACTTACTGTTATTTTCATAGCTACTCTAAATTTTTTTTATGGTTTTAATACTGGTCTTTGCTCGGAGCAAATGCCTTTTTTTTTTTTTTGGCTAATTGAACGCAAAAGAAATTAAATTTTCGAAAGAATTATCAAAATTATAGAGGAATTCACCAGTTAAAGAAAATTTTCAGAAAATAATAAAATATTTTTTTTGTTTACAAATTTGTCGGAACATTGCATAATTGCAATTTTCTAGTCGTATAAAATCGAGTCAGATTTGTTAGACAGCAAACGAGGTGGTGTTCTGAATTGATTCCCCCGGCCGTTTTAAAGACGGACTCTCTGGCCGAGCCAAGCTTGAGCCGAGCGGACGCCGTCGCTTTTGTCTCTCGTCGGAAGAAGCAGCCGCCCTCGCTCTCTCTCTCTCTCTCTCGCGTTCGAGCCCGAGCTCAAGCCCTGAACCAGTGGTCGTGGTTTGGTTGTCTGGGTTTCCCTCTCCCGCTCCTCGGTTTCGCTTTTCTCCCTCTTTACGTTCTTACTCCGCCGTGCTACTTCAGGCCTCGGAACACCTCAGCAGTCTCCAGCTTTCGAGTCATCCGCCAAGGTAGCTCTCTATCTCTCTCTCTCTCTCTCTCTCTCTCTCTGTGCAGCCGCCAGGTGCTCGGCAAAATTCGTGACCATTTTGACCTAGACATGCTTTGGATCCTCACTCCTCAATTCTGCCTCCTCAGCCAGTCTACTTGGAATAGTTTTTAGGGAGTGTTGTAGCTACCCTTACTGGTTTACTTGCGCATCATCCCTCTCTACGGAAGCGGCCAATGGAGTTCCTTCAGCTGGTCTTCATGTAGAGAATGGGGCACACTATATTACCTGGAAATAACAAGAGATCATTCTAACAGCTAGAAGGCGTCCTCCGTCACTAATGAGATTACTGTGGCAATTTTTATGTTTAAGGACTGAACTCTGACCTGCCATCTGGAGGAGTGAACAGGCCTCTCTTGTTCACGAGCCATAATGATCTTAATGCCTCATCATACAAATTGGTTTTATGAGCTTCGGAAATCGTATGTCATTATAAGAAAAAACCGAAATCTTTGATTGTGAGAAATTGTGTTCTGATGGCATTTTTTTCTTACTTGGGCCGTTCTTCAAAGGAAGTGACTCTAGATTAGTTAAGATATCTCCAAGCTAATGCCTGTTGCATTCGCATATTTTATGGACTTTTTAGTGTTTCCTGGACCTTTTCTGGGTTTTTGTTTTTTAGATGTTTTATTCACGTTGAATGTTACACTGTTCTAGTTTTTTTTTGTTTATGGAAAGGCTGCAACTGCCAATAGCCTGAAATGGTTAAATTGATTGATTGATTGATTGATTGATTGATTGATGATGATGATGATTATTATTATTATTATTATTATTATTGGCTGAAGAGAGGACAACAGTACCTTTCATGAAACTATTTTCTCTTGGACTTCAATTTAGGGTTGCTTGACGTGTGTACAAGTAAAATATGGAAGCTTTGGGGAAAAGGAAAGAACCAGACTCTACTGAAATCACCGATTCCTATACTGGATCTTCGGATCAAAGAAATGATGAATCCGCTTGGGAGCGGCATAATTCAAGTCGGACGTGTGTGCATGAGGTTGCTGTTCCAACTGGTTATAATTCAAACACAGATGAATCAGTGTATGGGACTCTCTCAAATCCTGCTTACAGTGGTGAGATGGCAAAAACTTACCCATTCAAACTTGACCCTTTTCAGCAAGTTTCCGTATCATGTTTGGAGCGAAAGGAGTCAGTTTTAGTGTCAGCACACACTTCAGCAGGTAAAACTGCAGTTGCTGAATATGCCATTGCAATGTCTTTTAGAGATAAACAAAGGGTAATATATACATCACCTTTGAAAGCTTTGAGCAACCAGAAGTATAGGGAGCTAAGTCAAGAGTTTAAAGATGTCGGGTTGATGACTGGCGATGTTACCATTGCACCTAATGCTAGCTGCTTGGTCATGACAACAGAAATTCTTAGAGGGATGCTGTATAGGGGTTCTGAGGTATTAAAGGAAGTTGCATGGGTTATCTTTGATGAGATACATTACATGAAGGATCGAGAAAGAGGTGTTGTTTGGGAGGAGAGTATTATATTCTTGCCACCAGCCATTAAAATGGTTTTCCTTTCTGCAACAATGTCAAATGCTACTGAGTTCGCAGAATGGATTTGCAATTTGCATAAACAGCCATGTCATGTAGTATACACAGATTTCAGACCTACACCGCTGCAGCATTATGTTTTCCCTATGGGTGGGAGCGGTTTGTATCTTGTAGTTGATGAGCGCGAGCAATTCAGAGATGACAACTTTCTCAAGCTTCAAGATACTTTTACAAAGCAGAAAGTTGGCGAGGGGAGCAAGTTTACCAATGGAAAAGCGAGCGGGAGAATTGCCAAAAGCGGCAATGCCTCAGGGGGTTCTAGCATATACAAAATTGTGAAGGTAAGTTTGCAGACAATACTGCGGTCACTTGCTTAGTGTATATTTTATTACACAGTCTCTCTCTCTCTCTCTCTCTCTCTCTTTGTCTCTGTCTCTCTCTGGGTTTCAACCACTATGGATATACTTTTGGTAGCCTTTCTCAATTTTCATATTCTGCATTTTATTTTTGTCTACTGAATCCATTTACCACTATACTAGGGAAGTGTTAGGGCATTGGAATGAGAGTCTGCATTCATATATAGCAATTTAAGCTGCTAGATTAGAAGGCCGTTGTTACAGATTAATTACATGAATTTTCAACACATTAAATTTGGTATCATACTTTATGATGTTGAGAATAATAATTACTTTTTTGGCACTATCTCTTAAGTTGCTGGTAAGTTGATTGAGGATTTGGAAGGCTTTGTAAGTATCATTAGAGTTTTTTGAGATTTTATATTTCCTAAATGTAAGCTTTTTTATTCCTTTCTTGTCTTACTTTAGTCGTACATAGCATGTTTTTAAGAAGTGTGTTTTGATGATATTGCATCCATTTTTTTGTTCTTTCATTCTAGGGAAAAGCCCTAGAAGTATCACCTCATGTAGCAGGAATGATATCCGCTAACCCACCAGACATATCAATATGAAGAAAATGTTAAATTATTACTGCTGCTTTCTTGATATCTTATAAGATGCTTGACATTTTGAGATTTCGCTTTACTGAATTTTTTTTTTCTGTTTCATCAGGGCTCTTTTAGTTGTAGCTTGCCAGCTTATTTAATATAATGGTGATTTACAGTTCTGAAAAGTTGATTTCTCGCCCTGTTGTGGGAATAATGACCTACTTAAGATGAGACAACTTGATGAAAGCATGTCCTCTCTTATGATTTCTCTACGTTACTTAAGCAGATCATGCATCTATTCTCTTTTAACACTTCCATTCAGAGCTCTGTTTTTTCCATCCTGAGTGATATTCACTTTGCTTCCCATTGGCCCATGGTTCTGCTCTATCTAGCTCTCATTGCACATTTATTTCTTGGATTCACGAATGAACATCAGAGCTATCTCGATTGAGCCATTCTAGTAGGTCAGCAAGTGTGTCTAGCTTTGTACAGCCACACGACGTGGGTACTCTTTCAATGAATTTCATTTTCGACATTAGGTATCAATTAGCAATCACCTGGTTTCAGTTTGATCTCAATGTCAATATACTATGATCTAGGTTTTGTATAAGTTTTTCTTTCATGCATTAAATTCCACAGTGCTTGAATTAGAATCTTTGATGATTTCAGATGATAATGGAGCGTAAGCTTCAACCTGTCATAGTTTTCAGCTTTAGTAGGCGAGAGTGTGAACAGCATGCTATGTCAATGTCCAAGCTGGATTTTAACACACAGGAGGAAAAGGATGTCGTGGAGCAAGTTTTTCGCAATGCTGTCCTGTGCTTGAATGAGGAAGATAGAAACTTACCTGCCATTGAGTTGATGCTGCCGTTACTTCAACGTGGAATTGCTGTTCATCATTCTGGCCTTCTCCCAGTTCTTAAGGAATTGGTGGAGCTTCTTTTCCAGGAAGGCTTAGTGAAGGCCCTTTTTGCCACAGAAACTGTGAGTTCTCCATTTTAAAGAGAAGGTTTCTCACCCTGCTTGGGCGTTAGGTTTCGTTGCATGTTTTTGCCTAGAATAACTAGACATAATGTATGACAAGTAATTTCCTGCAGTTTGCCATGGGTTTGAACATGCCTGCAAAGACAGTGGTCTTTACAGCAGTTAAGAAGTGGGATGGTGATAGTCATCGGTACATTGGATCTGGGGAGTACATTCAGGTGAGTAAAAGAGCCATTGCTTAAGTTACAAATATCTAATCATTACTTTATCTGAATATCTAACTTCTGCGAAGTCATCTGATTTACTTAGTAACTACTTTGAATTATTTTGTAGATGAGTGGAAGAGCTGGCCGTCGTGGAAAAGATGAGCGTGGTATCTGTATTATAATGATTGATGAGCAGGTATTCTATATTTATCTCTTTATCTCTCATACTTGTTTTTTTTTTTTTTTTTGCAATCTTGGATGTCATAGATGCTGTGACTTTTGAAAATTTTGGGGAGCGTTTTTTGGATACAGTTGATGGAGATTATACCTTTCTTTTTCTCCTTGGTTTATGCCAAAAAATATTCATTTTTTATTTATTTATTTCAGATGGAGATGAAAACACTGAAGGACATGGTTTTGGGGAAACCAGCTCCTTTAGTTAGCACATTCAGACTAAGCTATTACTCAATTTTGAATCTGATGAGTCGAGCTGAAGGACAGTTTACTGCTGAACATGTCATAAAGAACTCATTTCATCAATTTCAGCATGAGAAGGTGTCTGCCTATTCCATCATTCTTTTATTGTTTTGGCGTCTTCAAAGTAGTTGTTCAATGCCTAATTATAATGATTACTGTTATCTTCCAGGCCTTGCCCAACATTGGAAGAAAAGTTCAAAAACTGGAAGAAGAAGTTGCAAGTCTCAATGCTTCTGGGGAGGTAATTGCATATATATGTGTACACACACACACACACAAAAACTAGTGGCACTGAAATTGAAAAAGATAAAAGACGACTTGGATTATGATGTGTGGTGCGAACCTTGAACGTTATATGACTTTCTAGGTTGAAGTAGCCGAGTATCATAAGCTGAAGTTGGAAATTGCTCAACTGGAGAAGAAGCTGATGGCAGAGATAACCAGGCCTGAGAGAGTTCTCTATTTTCTTTTGCCGGGCCGGCTGGTATGTGAATCTATTAATTTTAATTGCCATTGCCTTTTCTATCTTCTCCATGGCATTTCGCATCCGTCAACAGCTCATACATTCTGTCCATGATGAAAGGGATGAGCTGCAATTCATTGTGCCATCACTTTAATGATGGACAGCTAATCACCGAGTAATATTTTAATATATGCAGGTTTCCCTTCGGCATCACAATTCCTTGTGCCCTGTCATGTGGGCAATCCTCTTTTCTATTGTTGCTTATCTGCTGTTCTAATTGGTGCTTTTCCTCATCTCAGGTGAGGATTAGGGAAGGTGGAACAGATTGGGGTTGGGGAGTTGTAGTTAATGTTATAAAAAAGCCCTCAACTGGTTTGGGTACATTGCCATCACGAGGCGGTGGATATATTGTGGATACTTTGCTTCATTGTTCTCCAGCTTTAGGTGAGAATAGTTCACGGCCCAAACCTTGTCCACCTCGCCCTGGAGAAAAGGGCGAAATGCATGTGGTAAGTTGACATATGCAGAGAGCAACTATTGACACTATATTTTGTGGCATCCTGTACAACATACAGATTGTGCTTTTCAGTTGATAACATCCACTTTTATGTTTTCCAGGTCCCTGTGCAGTTGTCCTTAGTTTCTGCTCTTAGCAAACTCAGAATATCAATTCCTGCTGATCTCCGACCGCTGGAAGCAAGGCAAAGCATATTGCTTGCTGTCCAAGAGCTTGGAACTCGTTTTCCTCAGGGTCTCCCAAAGCTTAATCCTGTAAAGGTAGTTTGGCAATATATCACGTACCGGCAGGACTTTCCTTTTCAAACTAAGCAAGAGGAACCAAATGATTTGGCAAATTCAATTTAGACTATTGTCTTGCAGCTACATTGCTCAGCAAAAAAGGAGTGCCCCTAATGTAAGTGTAGTTTTGGTATAGTTTAAGGTAGTGACCTTTGTTTAAGCCAGATATAAATTATCCCTATTTATGTGAGTAGGTTGGATTTCTCTCTTACTTTGGTTCCAAAGTTAGGAAAGAGACTGGACAGGAGGAAGTATAAGCTCTTTGGGTATCATTTCCCTCACTAAGAGGCCAATGATTACCCCGCTAATATAAGGATCCATTGGTGAATTACAAAGCTGTCTAGCTCAATGCTCAATTATTTTTTGGCCTTTTATCATCTTATTGTTAGCCATAGAAAATCAGCAATTAACAATGGCTTCGTGGCTGTGTTTACTCTCAATATAGCTCTTTCCTCTCCTAGGTTCTCAAACATAATCAACCTCCTTGAAGAGGTTAAGCTCTTTGATAGTTGTTAAAGGAAGAAGAATTAAACAGAAGATTTTATTTTACTTACGATTCTGTTTTCCGACCATAAGAATGTAATTAAGTAATTGTTGTAATGTAAGACCATTTTCTGATCAAATATAGTTCCTCCTTCCCTTGCAGTTAACCTGAGTTTATCTCCATGTGCACCATTTAGTACATCCCTATCCCATCTCAAACTCTGCAGATGAAAGAGAGTCTTCTTCAACTCTGCTAAATTTTATGCTCTCTGCCATTAGTGTGTTTATGACCAGATATTAGCAATTTTCTTTAACTGAGCAATTTTGATCTATCCTTTTGGAAAAAATAATGCATCAGGCACTCAATTTCGTTTATTGACGTTAAAATTTTTGCATTTGATGACTACTTTCTTCTCTATGGTGCCACAGTAATGTATAGGTCATGTGTCAATAAAATTGGGCAGGAAATATTGAGTCAAATATGCTCACTGCAAGCTAGTTCTTAAATTATGTGAAATACTTCTTAGAAGGTGATGTTGGGTGCAATTTCTGTACAAGCCCTCTTTTCCTCCTGTGGTAGAAGACACAACTGCCAGTACCTTCAACCAGCGTGTATACCTTGTGGACTGATGACACGATATAAAACAAATGCTTAAAAAACTTGCTTCTATTCTTGTATTGCCACTTCAAGACTACTGTTGTGTGGATTGGGATTTCTTTTGCTTTGGGATTAAGTAAAGTGACCTCAGGCAAGTTTGCTTCCTATATTTACAAAAGAAGCATCCGTTTCTGTATATTTGAGGGGAAATTTGAGAGTGCTTTCATAGTATACCCTATTTTAAAAACTTCCTTCCTTTTCTTTTTATTCGCTCTTTCTGCTGCTTTGTATTGAGTGTAATGTCTCTGTTTTTAGAGATGTCTTCACTGAGGTATTTTACTCTGATTCAACAAAAGTAGGTTTTATACCAAATTATGTAAGAGTGAGGTGATAATGACTTCTCCCCTATGATTCTTCTTGGAGGTAATAGCACAAAATTAACATAATCCTCTATTTTCCACTTTTCTACGCAAATGTCATCCCGCAGGACATGGGTATTGAGGATCCAGAGATAGTTGAGTTGGTCAATCAGATCGAGGAACTTGAACGAAAATTATTGTCTCATCCATTGCACAAGGTTGGTCATCTTCTGAGTGAAATTTATCATGTCATCCTTTATTGTTGATGGTATGGCTTTACTGAGTATCAATGCAGTCTCAAGATGCACATCAGATGAGAAGTTTTCAAAGAAAAGCAGAAGTGAATCATGAAATTCAAGAACTCAAATCGAAAATGCGTGAATCTCAGGTACTTATCTACACTGGATTGGGTTGTTTATTTATTTGATCCAGCATGCTTTATCGCTTGGGCAATGGGTTGCTTATATAGTTATACGACTTGCATACCGGTGTACTTGTGCCACTGCTCTGTTGCAGATAGTTGTATATTGTGTCTCACTTCTCTGACTATCATGCAAATGAGCTTCTCTTATTTCTCCATTTGCAGCTTCAGAAATTTCGTGATGAACTTAAGAACCGTTCTCGGGTCTTAAAAAAGCTGGGCCACATTGATGCTGATGGTGTTGTCCAGTTAAAGGGACGGGCAGCCTGCTTGATTGACACAGGGGACGAACTACTTGTGACTGAGCTGATGTTTAACGGTGATTGTTTGAGACTTAATTATCTCCTTATATGAGCTAATTCAGTTATATTTATCCACTGAGATAGTGCATGAATGAGCTCGCATGAACCATTGTGGAGGGTTCTATTGGTGTATCCTTAACTGAATTCTGTTGAATCTTCAAAACTCAAGTTGGCTACTTTTGAGAGATGTTAAAAGAACTTCATACCTTATCTGGTTTAGCTGGCTATTAGTATAACAGTCGTAATATTTGTCGCGGTTGGGCCTTGAGCTAATCTTTGGCAGGAAGAAGCCGTCTGGCTCATTCCGTATAGAATTCTGTTCTTTCCTTATGCTATTGCTAGCAATTTTAAAAGTTAGTTTCGAGGTGCTTAAGGTCTCAAAT
The DNA here is from genome assembly GCA_028455895.1 of Rhodomyrtus tomentosa. Lineage (NCBI taxonomy): Eukaryota > Viridiplantae > Streptophyta > Magnoliopsida > Myrtales > Myrtaceae > Rhodomyrtus > Rhodomyrtus tomentosa. The sequence goes on from JAPCWY010000004.1 coordinate 45,514,823, forward strand.
GAGGGAAGTTTCTTAGCTAGGTGGTGCAGACACCATGGACCCATGAATATCATCCATTGACCATGCGGGTCAATCACCCGATCCATGGGGACAAGGTCCATGTAAGAATTTCCCCCTAAAAGGGCAAGACTTTGGGCAGATTTTTGGAAGGAGGCTATTATAAGGTCGTGACTTATTTTCCGACTAATGGTCCAGGGTTACATCAAGAAATTTTGTCTGCTTTAGTGGCCGTCGTGTGAAGGTTTCCTTTTCCTATTCTTTTTCTTTTAGTCACTGAATTGTTGATAAATTTGGATTTCTGGTCAGGTACATTCAATGATCTTGATCATCACCAAATTGCGGCTCTTGCTAGTTGTTTCATCCCTGGAGATAAATCAAATGAACAGATTCATTTGAGGACTGAACTTGCCAGACCATTGCAACAACTCCAGGACAGTGCAAGGAGAATAGCAGAGGTAGTTTAATTGAGGTTTCTTATCCCGTGGACTTTGCAAGTTTGTGGTGTAAAACATTTGGTAATGTCCTTTTAGGTGCAAAGGGAGTGCAAGTTAGATGTAAATGTGGATGAATATGTGGAATCCACAGTCAGGCCATACTTAATGGATGTGATCTACTGCTGGTCAAAGGTCAGTTCAGAAGAATTGTGCTACAAAATTCTGGACCATGTCTTACAGTTCGCAACACGTGCACGATTTGCTTTGCATAATCTGTTACATGAGCTGAATGTAAGGTTTCATAATTTTTTCTCGAGGTTGATGTCCAGTGTGAACTTTGAATCTGTTTGTATTATATGTTTGAGCAAAATCTAGGAGAAGAGAAGAAATATGTCGTTCTTGGGATGGCAAAGGGAGAAGAGAATATACACAAGCTGGTGTTGCCCAGATTATTCATGGTTATCAGTGTTTACCCAAGTATGGTGTTGATCATGAGTCTAAAGTTAGTCACGTGCTTCCAATATTTTTGGTATTTGAGAGGCTTGTTTGATATCTATTAGAATCATGTCTTATCTAAGTAGTTCCAGCTTGTTGCTACTTGAAACAGGAGTTATGTCAATATCCCTTAATGTGCCTTTCATCTTCCTGACGTACACAGATTTCGTTGATTGTTTATGAGTTTTCAACTCATCATCTGCTTCTGAATCTTAGTCTGTTTTATTGAGCTATGATTTATGTCCTCTAAAAGCTGTCTCTACTCACTGAATGCCTGCATTCTCATTGCCCTTCTCCTGCATATTGTGACACATATTGCTTGCCACATAATTTTGATCCAATGACCAGCCAAGTGTGTTGCTTTATGGAACAATAGAGGAGGCCCATAAAACATAAGCACTTAACCAATGGTTAATGCCGGATGGACATGAAAGTACTTTTCTCTGTTTTTGGATTCCCAGGGAGCAAGCTTTGCAGAAGTTATACAGATGACTGATATATTTGAGGGTAGCATTATTAGAAGTGCCAGAAGGCTTGATGAGTTTTTGAACCAGGTATGACATTTGAACCTTTACTATACAAGCAATAGCATGTGAAAATGAGGAGTAAATGCTGCAGAGGACTTGTCCAAGCTAATTCTATCTACAAAATCAGTGAATATTTGCAGCAATGTCCACCTTTTATGTTTCCTTTAGGCTTTTGGCGTTAAATATTTGATTTCTCATTCCTTAAATGAAGGCAATCGGCCTTTTTCCATCCCCAGAACAAAGTTCTAGATGTAAGTGAATAAATGCAATTATTATTATGTCATTACGCGGAATTTCTTCAATTAGGCCTGACAGCTTTAAGTTTGACGGTTCATTATATTCTTTCAGTCTGCATACCGATCTAGAGATATGACTGGCGGTTTTTTGCTCTCTTGTACTTGTTTTTTTGCTTGGTCTTGTGTTTTTACCTGTTCTTTTCTCTATTTTCATTTTTTTTTAAAGGAGGGAGGGGAGAAGAAAGAAAAAGAGAGGGGGGGGGGGGGGGGGGGGGGGGAGGAGGAGTGTTTTGTTTTTGGGGTTGGGGGTTTGTTGTGTTTGGATGGTAGGGGGTAAGAGGATGTTATCCCATTTTACTTTTCTTGAACAAAACTTGGATAGGGTCTTCAAATCAAGATAAGAATCCTCTGTTGTTATGCTCCCTCTTGCCTTATCTCATGATGATGCGCCCTTTGACTGGTTAACTGTGCTACTAATTGCTTTTTTTTCCCCCATCAAGCTCCAAGCTGCTGCTAATGCGGTGGGAGAAACCAATCTCGAAAACAAATTTGCTGCAGCCAGTGAAAGTCTCCGTCGGGGGATAATGTTTGCCAATTCCCTCTACCTTTAAAGCATATGAAAACCGCGCACCATTATTGTCATAATTATAGAGAGGTCAGCAGATTAGGAATTGACATTGAATTTTTTATTTTCTTCTGAGTTGGTACCTTTAGTTATTTTATTGGACAGAAAATTTGTTGTAGTGATGAGGAAAGATTGTAAAACTAATTGTACAGAAAATTTTGGGAGTTCGTTGGAGAGGAGGAAGGAAGGAATATCTGATGATTCAACCGGCATAGTGGCCTTTAACGATTGTGTTCTAGAGTATTATAGAGAGATCAGTAAAGGATACTGAACTTGGAGTGTTGCCCTTCTCTAAGTTGAGCAAGCACACCTCAGTGTGCTATCGCTGGGCCAGTGTTCAGCTTTCAGCAGCGACGACTGTTGCGCATTGTCCGATCTGGTTGCAAAGAGGCTCTCTCTCCGGAGAAGTTATTTACTTTTTGTCATGTGAACCAGTGTCATCTTAACCTTCCGCTATTGCTACCGCTTGGCCCACCTAATTAACGGTTGAAATGAGCTTGCTTTGCATGGTCTACAGATTGTATAATTTTTTCCCCTCTCCCCATCCAGCTTTTTTTTTTTTTTCATTCTAGAGTCTCTGGTTTATGTTTAGTAGCTAATCCCCCACAAATAAATAAATAATTGTATCTGCGGATTACAGATGTGCAGCATAACATGTTAGTCCGGGGATTACCAGTCCCTTTGAGCAGTTAACTCTCCAATCACTTGTTGGATTCTAGATGGACTCCCAGAACGTCTCACAATGATCTCCGTCTGGCTATATGCCAATGGAAATGGAAGAGCAATCCAACATGCAGGAGGACACGACACACAATTAAACGTATCACCAATTCATTCGCTTTACTGTGTTTGCAAAGGGACTTGAAAACATAGAAGAATAAAAGGGCTTGCTCAAGTTCCAAATTGGTTGGCTGCGATTTGGTTTAATGTGATGGATTCAAATCTCCGGGGTAGCAATGGGCTCGAAGACGACGGTAGAATGGTTGGCAATATGCAAACTGAATTGTCCTCCTTTCTCGCTCATGTCGAGCTTGTCCGTTCCCGGTGGGACTTTCATCTCGAAGTTGGTCACCAACTTTGCGATGACAAGCCCCAATATTGGAAGGGCGAGGATGATGCCTGGGCAGCTCCTCCTCCCCACCCCGAATGGCAAGTACCTGAAATCCGCCTTCCCGCCCGCCACTGCATCTGTCTCACTTTCCTCTTCCAAGAACCTCTCTGGCCTGAAGTCTTCCGGGTTCTTCCACCATGCGGGGTTGTTGGCCAACCACCATGCATTCACCACCACCTTCGACTCTTTGGGGATGGTGTAGCCGCCTAGCTTGGCTTCTTCCAGGTTCATGTGAGGCACCAATAGAGGTATGGGGGTGTGCAGCCTGAGTGTTTCCTTCACCGTTGCTTGCAAGTAGGGTAACTCGTCCAGGTTCGATTCTGTGACCGGTTTCCCTTTCAGGACGGCCGAGATCTCCTCCCTGATCTTGCGTTGGACAGTCGGATGATCGACCAGCTCCGCTATGGCCCATTCCATGGACCACAGAGTTGTTTCTATCGCCGCCACATTTATGTTCTCCACGATGTAGAGCACGTTGGCCTCGCTGATTTCGCCCTTTTTTTGTGCGTCTATGATGTGATCTATGGCACAACTTATCAGGTGCTTGTCCCCATTCGCAGCCATTATTTTCCTGATAATTAAGACCAAAGAACATTAGCTTTTAGGTCATTTAAATCACAGACTATCGAATTCACATGATCTAGCCAGCGCGAAAACTAAGAATCGGTGATTGCGAACCTTCTTCTCTCAACATAGTAGTTGTTAAAAAAGGCCAGGCGCCTGCGCTGCAAGTCCCTGCACTTGTTCAAGTAATCTTTCAGAAGTGGTCTGAGCAGGGGAATGAAATCCCCATAATTGTAGTCGAAGCTCTGAGCCAAGCGACTCCTTTCGGAGTTGAACTTGGTGGCTTCAACGAACAACGGATCCTGTACGGACTCAAACTTGGAGTCGAACATCATCCGATACATGATGTTGTAGAGCATCAGCTGCAAACGCCTCCTGACGACGATCCCTTGGCTTCTCACTCGCTCATCTCTGTTTAGGTCGCTGACGACCAAGTCCATTTCTTGTTCCCACATGTCACTGTAGGTGCGCACCACCTTGTTGGTAAAGAAGGGAAGCGTCATGATGCGACGCATTTTGCGCCAATGGTCGCCATAGATGGTGAACACCATGTCCTGCCCGTTGCCCGTGAAAATGTCGAACACAAGGTTCCTAGGGCGGGATCCGAATTCGACGCCTTGGGTATGGAGGACGTGCGTGGTCAGCTCGGGGTCGGACACCACGACTAGGTTCTTCACGCCGAGTTTAAGGAGGAAAACGGGGCCATAAGTCTTCGACATGGAGGCTAGAAGGCGGTGATTGAGGTCGTTGCCCACTTGGAGCCAGTTCCCGAAAATGGGGATGGCCAGAGGGCCCGGGGGCAAGTTGGCGCTGCGGTCGAGAATAGCGTGGAACAAGTAAGCGAAGAAAGGAAGAGCGACACAACAAAGAGAGGTCGACAGGGACAAGAAAGGTAATTGAATGCACAAAAGGGATGTCAAAAATTTGGCGAGCGTAACGAGTGTTGATACAAGGAGAGTTGCATAAATGAAAGTGGCAAGACGAGCCATGTTCGGAGGGGGAGGGGGAGAGGGAGAGAGAGATGATAGAATGAATTTTTGGATGTTTGGACTTGGGAGGGAAACAGGAGGGAAAATTGGGCTTATATTGAGTTGGTGTCGAATGGTTTTGTGGGGTGGGGGGGAATTGGAATTCCATGGGCTAGAGCTTGCAATCAAGGTAGGAGGCCCTCTGTTTCTTTACAGGTCAAAAGGGGGGTTGGTCGATTGGTTGGTAGGTAGGTTGATCATATGCAATTTTTGTGCCCTTCACTTCAAACTTTCTGTTTTGGACATCCTCTAAGTCTACTTTGCCATTCGTGCCTTCATTCTTCCGTAGATCGCATCAACATCATGATTCAGACTTGCTTGCTTGTAAACAAATGATACATAGTAACCAGCCCAATACTCAAGGTTTCACCAGGTATTACACGTTCTTGGAGTTCCTCCTATACATCTTTGTCAATCCAATCTAGTTGATGCCTCGTCTACATCGAAGTAGATCGGTGGGAAATCAAGCCATAACCGTGACGTCCTGAAAATTCGATTTTGGTAAAGTGTCTGATTTCAATAAAATGGATTGATATTGAAATTCAATCAGTAAATTATTTTGGATCGTAAGGACAAAAGAGACGATAATTGGACGAATTCTAGAGCTTTAGTTTATTTAGATTAGGTTTCGAATTCTTAGTCGCCGGGAATTAGGATTTCAATTCTCGTGCTCGAGCCTAATCCCGACCGAGCCTAGCCTACGAAATTGCCAAAAATGTCCTTCATCAAGTGCACAAATTTTTGTTCTGTCCTAAAATGCAAAAAGACCAAAATACCCCTCAATTATTTGTGTATAGTACAAAAATTGCCCAAAAAGTCTCCAATGGGGCCCTCCTCCCTCTCATCAGCCGCTACTCTCCCTCCTGCTCTCTCACGATCTCTCTCTCTCTCTCTCTCTCTCTCTCCTCTGGTCTTTCTCTCCTTCTTTTTCTTCTAATTTTGGACACACCCGACCGAGACCCATTCTTCCTTCCTCTGGCCGTTTTCACCGCCACCACCGCCACGACCCTAAGCCCTTCCTTGCCATCAGCTCCGACCCCTCCACCGTCGGGAGCTGCGAAATCAAGCCGGGAGTCCAGCCCCTATTCGGACCCCCTGAACCCGAGAACAGCCGGCTCTCCTTCGGCCATTTTTAGCGCCACCCACCACCTCTTCGACATCCCCCAGTTTCCCCTCGACACTCCGACGCTACCTCGTCGACTATCGCCTACCAGAGCCGCCGCAATCAGCCCCGAAACCCCTGGTGCCTTATTTTCGACCGGTTCCGTGTTCTTCTTCGATCCGGCCGTTTTCGACGACACCACCTCTCACCGCCACCACCAACGAACTCCCAAGACCTTTCTCCGTCGTCCCTGAGCTCGTGGAGGCCGGAAAACCCCTTAGAGTGCGCCCCTGTTTCTGCCCGCGTCGATTCCGTGCTCGACCGGTTCTGTTCGACCTTGATTCCTCCGTCTCCGATCGCCCTCCGCCGCGGCCACTGGTCCCGATCGATTCCCCCGACCACCTGGTACTTCCACCATCAACCTCGAAGCCAGCCACCGCTCGTCGGCCTTTCTTTTGGCCGTTTCGGCCCCGGCGCCGCCCCTACCCTGTTGGGGCCAGGTCGCACGAGCCATGGCCCGTTTTGACCTGGGTCAAGTGGCCGAGAGCCTGGGCCGAGTAGCCAGGTCCGTGGCTGGGAATTTGGGCCGTTGTCCGAGAATTTTAGACCGTGGTCCGTCAAGCCGAGCTGAGTTCGCCGTCGCCGTCGCCGTCACCGTTCGTCGTCGCCACTCGTTCCGTCACCGTTGAGACCGCCGAGCTATTCAAATAGTGAGTTGACCCTAATCTTTGATTAGGCATTAATTGCGCCTAGGATTAGTCAATTAGATAGTTAAAATATTTAAGTACACGATCGGGACCGGTTTAAACAGAAATTAGGTTAAATGGTTGTGATCAATTAAGTTAGCTGGATTTAATGAATCGTCTGTGGCTATTTGTTGCTAGATAATTATTGATTGATTGACTGATTGTGGTTCGATCGCGAGCGAGCGACAGGTTAGAGATGAGTGAGAGATCGACATTATAAATTGAATCGATTAATAAAGGCATTGCACGAATGGAGCTTGATGGTGTTTAATCGACTTGTCTGCTTGTGATTGATTAGTAACCTTTTTGATTTGGTCGTTTCACTAAAATGACTTTATGACCGTCTTATTTGTTCACTGCATAATTGATTGTCTATTTGGGGGTTAGTCGTACTTCTGTGATTGCGGTGTCTAATGTTAGACTGCATATGACCGTATAGGAAGTCAAAATACATGTTTTAGCATGAAAATGGCCTTCAGTCGAGACTTTTACATGCGTGAGTGAGCATCCGGCTTTAACCAAAGATAATGAAATGGGTTGATTGCTGGATGTGTATTGTGTGGTAATTTGAGGGAAACGATGATGTTTTTCCTAGCAAGCTCGTACCGTACCAAGCTAATAGAACCAGACAACTTGCCAGAAGCACGATAATTTTGACCTGGTGCTAACTAGCATGGAGGTAGAGTTGGTCGGATGCCGGTCGCAGCTTGTGATGGACCGACGCCTCGTTTAGGGATGCCTACTTGTTGGTGCCATGCCAGGCGCACTAGAGACATCTCTTGTAGTAGCTGCTGCCGAGAGAAAAGGAACATAGCCTGGTCTTGCCGATAGAACGCTCGATTGCACTAAAGTGCTGGATCGCATTATTTGTGAGAGTTGAATCACGCCTTCTTTCGCGTAGATCCTCTCATGTGCCGTTGGCACGATCATCGTTAATAAATGGACTTGTGCGATGTCCTGTGTGTACTTGTGGATGAAATACTTGTTTGGATGATTGACTGATTGATTGTAAATTGAGTCAAGCATTGCACTGTGTGTGGCTGCAGTTGGCAAGTATGCTTGTGGATGGTTATTATGTCGTGGATGTACTTGAGTGTTTTATGTGGTTCTAGAATCTTGTGAGACTTCTGTTAGGATACCTTGGGCGAATTAGTTTCTTAACCGAGCTTAGACTTGATTCATTGAGATTTATTCTCACCCCATCGTGGGATAACATTTTCAGATTCCAAGTGACGAAGCATCGTGGACTCCAAGGATTGGCTTTTAGATTAGTCATCTGAAGTAAGATCGGAAGTTAATATTACCTGATTGAGTAAACCTTCTAAGGTTTTGTCTAGTCACCTCGAAGTATGGGGTTGTGTACGTACGGAAGTAGTATCTATATGATCAAGATTTATTTGTGGTGTTTGAATCCTACTTTTCTATCATTGTTTGTTATTGATGTTGTGGAGTTAAAACGTTTCTGCATGCGTAAGTAAGTGATAGGTCGATAGTGTGCCTGGGACGCTATATCTATGACCTCGTGGCGATTTGACAAAGATGTCTTGAGCTTGAGAGTCGAAGCGTGACAATAACAGTGCGAAACTCGACTCGAGCTCGATTCAACTTGCATATTCATGTTTTTTCACTATGGTCTTGTGATTGTTGAGTTGGGGAGGGTGATGGTTAGATTCTCGCCAGAGGCGTAAGGTTGAAGGTCACAAGGGCTCAAGCCTCACCAACCTAACCTCTGGCGAGGTCGACCTCACCTTACGACAGTGAGGTCGAGCCTTGCCAACTTAGCTCCAGCGAGATCGACCTGGCTCATGTTGGGCCTTGTAGGCCATAATGAAAAAAAAAGGAAAATAAATAAAGGGAAAAAAATTAAATAATAAAAAAAATTTAGTTCACAAGTTTTTTTTTAGAGAAATATAATAAATTTAGGACTTTTCTTGATAATTATCAAGGAGAATTCCACCGTCTGATCAATTATAAGATAAGAGGAAGCGATGATTGAAGGAAACAAATCTAACTCTTTTTAACTATTTTTATTAAGGAGACCGAAATTGCAAAATCTTGGTATCATTCAACTGATCCTGAGTAGTAACTGGGTGGAGCGAGAGCCACAGAAGAGAAAACAAGGATGATTACAGATTTTGCAGAGCGACCATGGAGGAAGGAGAAGCTGAAGCAGAAGGAGAAGGAGAAGGAGAAGGAGAGGTCTTTCGCTCGCATTTTCCTCGCATTCTTCGTCTCTCTGGCTGCGTCATTTCATCATCTTCTTCCTTGAATTGATACCATGAATGCGCCTCGTTCCCCTTCTCTCCAATTCAATATTCAGCTCAAGCACACCCCCCACTTCCCACCTTCTTCTTCTTCTTCTTCTTCTTCTTCTTCTTCTTGGCTCTCCTTTGGCGCTCCGAAACCAGTCCCGCCACGCCTTGTCGCTCGCGCATCTACACCTCACCCTGCTCATCGCACCCAGTTGCTCAGCTACGCAACCCATGGCCTCTTGCATCGAGCATGGTCCCTTTGGCTCCATCTCTTGTCCGACCCTTCTTTCATCCCCGACCTTCACCTTCTTTCCCTCTTAATCTCTGCGTGCGGCACCGCCCGCCGTTTCGATCTGGTCCTCCGAATCCTGGACGACCTCTCTTCCGCCGCGCTTCCTCCTCACTTGCTTCCCCAGGTTCACTCCGTCGTCATCTCTTGCTTCGCCGACCATGCCCAGCTTCACTTGATGGAGCACACCTTGAGCCTCATGCTGTCCCGGGGCTTCCCAATTGATTCTGCCACCGGCGATGCCTTCCTCCGATATTACAGCCGTTTCGCTTCTTTGGACGACATGGAGAATGCTTATTCCTGGCTCAAGCGCTCTCGCCATCTCCCCCGCCAAGTAGGAATCAGGGCCGTGGCTCTCGCTTATGTCAGGGATCGCAAGCTCTACAGGTTAGGACACTTCTTGAGGGATGTGGGTCTCGGTAGGAAAGACCTCGGCAATCTTCTGTGGAACCTGTTGTTGCTCTCTTATGCTGCCAACTTTAAGATGAAGAGCTTGCAGAGGGAATTCTTGAGCATGGTTCGTGCTGGGTTCTGTCCTGACGTCACCACCTTTAACATCCGCCTCCTCGCTTTTTCCAGGATGTCCTTGTTCTGGGATCTTCATCTCAGCCTCGAGCACATGAAGCGCACCAGCATTGTTCCCGATCTCGTCACTTATGGTTGCGTTGTTGATTCCTACTTGGATAGGAGGCTTGGGAGAAATCTGAGGTTTGCATTAGACAAGATGAACCTGGACGATTCTCCTCAGGTGTTGACAGACTCATTTGTATTTGAAGCTTTTGGCAAAGGCAATTTCCATTCAACTTCGGAGGCCTTTTTGGAGTTTCCAAGGAACAGTCCTTGGACTTACCGGAAAGTTGTCACCACGTATCTGCGAAAACAATACAGGAGGGATCGGAACCAGATCTTTTGGAATTACTAACTAGCTGCCTAAGATTGCTGTCCAAGAATTATACCTTTTCTTATCTTTAATCTGCTACTCAAGTTTGCACGGCTGAGAAGTACTACATTCTAGTTTATGATTCAAGTTCCACCACTAGATCAATACATTAGGGTTTACAACATTGGCGCTGATGGTGGAAACCTTGTCATTTGGGTCTTTGACCATGGGAAAGGTAAGGGAAAGGTCTGTCAGTAAGATTATTATTTTATTTATATGGGCTGGTATGAAGTGATCATTTGATGTTTGTCGAAGGTAAGATGGATAATCTATAGTTCTCTTATGGCCATATGCACCCTTCTCATGATAAAATTTTGACGGATGAGTTTTAGGCAAAATTTCACATCCCGGCCCTCACTCCTCAACTCTGCCTCCTCCAACAACTACTAAGATTACTGCAAATTGATCCCCCTTGACTGATGCAGCCAATTGGGCTACTTCGCTAGTCTTAGTAATTTCATTGGGCTGCTTCTTCCTGTGATTTCGTTTTAGCTGGATATGACTTGCTATTCACTGAACAAAAAACGTACTGCACTTGTCTTTATCCACAAGAAAAAAAAAAAGAAAACATTAAAAAAGAAGATCGTTGTTAGCAACTGAGTAGTCGTTCAAGGGGAGCAGCCATTGGGGTCTAAATTAAAATTAAACCTTTTCACATATGCGGTTGATGGTGTTCCTCCTGACTCCAGTTGCCTTGATAATATCTTGGGATGCTCTTTGATTAATAGTCTAATGGTTAAGTAAGCTAACAAGACAATCATTGTAGTACAGTGGCCTTTTCCTCAATAATTGTCACTACTGCTGATGGCATAGAAACTACAGGAAAGAGTATACGAGTATAGAGACTTCAATGCACAGTGTTATCATCTGTGAGATGTATCTTGCCCCATTAATTTTCTCTTCTCTCTGAAGTGCCTGGCATTCTATGTTTAAGGCATGCACTCTGATGAGCAATCTGGCAGACCCTAACTGAACTGCAAGCAGGGCTTCTCTTAGTCATGAGGTCTGATGATCTTAATATTCCTGCTGATGTTTTATGCATGATGAATCTCAAAGTGGTTTCAGTTTTATTTTGCTTTAAAAAAAAAAAGTTTGTACCACCATGGAATCTGAAATTCTGAAATTGCTCGACTCTTTTTGCTGTGAAGAGGACAATGATATCTCATTTGAAACTGTTTGCACTTGGACTTTTTTGTAGGTTTGCTTGACATGTGCAAGTAAAATGATGGAAGCTTGGGGGTAAAGGAAAGAACCAAACTCGTCTGAAATAATCGATTCCAATGCTGGATTTCCAACACATCAATGAAAAATCTGCTTCGAAGCAGTAATTCGGGTAGGACGTGCATGGATGAGGTTGCTGTTCCAAGTGTTTTTGCTTTAAAGAAAGATGAATCATTGTTGGGGATATCTCAAATCCTGTTTACAATGGCAAGATGACTAAAAGCTGCCCATTCAATCTTGATCCTTTCCAGCAAGATTAATAGCTTATTTTAAGTGAAAAAAGTCAATTTTAGTACCAGCACACTTCAGCTGCTAAAAGCTGTGGTTGGTGAATATGTCACTGCAATGGCTTTGAGAGATGAATGGAGGGTGATATATTTAACACCTTGAAAGCTTTGGGCAACCAGAAATATGGGGCGCTAAGCCAAGTGATCTGTCTGGTTGCAAATACTACAAGCTGCTTGGTTACGAGGGCAATGCTGTATAGGGGTGTTACGTCCCGACTTTCCAACCCGCGACATCCTTTACCAAATCGCCACCAGGTCATAAAAGATAGCGTCCCAGGCAACTGTTATCGACCTAAGAATATACTGCTCCGCAACCTTTCATCCAATAAAATCAACATGGGATGAAAAGGAAGAAAAGCCAAACAACACAACGTAAAGATAAAACTACTGAGAATATATGATCTATAACCTTACAGAGCCGACAGCTAATAAATACAACCCCATGCTTCGAGGTGGCCCTCTAGGACTCACAAAAAGATACAGGAGTCAGGCAAGGTTAATTATCATCTATCTCAAAATAATATCCCCACAAAAAACGTCACTAGTTCCCTGACCACAAAAGAAACCTAACCCTCTATTAGATAAAATCGGCATCCGAGTCATAATAACCAATCGGGGGAGCCAGGTCGTTCGGGTCGTCACAGGAACTCTAGCTAGAATGTACAGAGGGGGCTACTAACTGCTCGGGCTCGAGCTCGGACTGCATACCGGGTGCGGGATCCACCACCTCCCCATCAGGCATATCGATGTCCATCGAATCCCAGACGGGGACATTAGGAACCCCCTGAAGAGGTGGCTCCTCAAATCCCTTGAGCGGACCAAAGAGATCCACCCCATCGCGAAGATACTAGACCTTGAAGAGATGTGTCACCAGCTGTGGCATCCCCTCATCGACCCATATCATCGTGATGTGGCGTTCCCACATCTGGTCCGTACCTGGTACCGGGTGGAGACTAACATCGTGTGACGAGTGGGTGGGGGTACCGAATTGCACTAATCTCTCCATTATTTTGGACCTGAAAAGTTGTCCCACGACGGGGTGAGAATTTAATCTCAATGAATCAAGTCTAATCTCGATTAGGACACAGATTCGCCTAGGATAATCTAAGCATCACAATAAGCCACAAAATATAAATACATATATATATATATCAACAAAATATATCCGCCAAATCAGCAATCGATTAAGGCACCATCACTCAGGCGTACACAAGACATCACACAAATCCGTTATTAAACAATGACCCACGCGACTGGCGTGATAAAAACATTAATAGTGCGATCCCGCACTCCTCTGGCAAGACCAGACTACGTCCACTTTACCCTCTCAGCGACGATTACTACAAGCGATGTATCCAGTGTACCCGTCACGGCACTGCAAGTAGGCATTCCTTAAAAAGGAGTTTCGGTTCATCACAAGTTGCGACCGGCATCCAATAATCCCTTGAAACCATACGACTGGCACGGGGCATGGATTATCGTGCTTCTTACAAGTCACGAGTTTCCATACAATAGATACGGCACGAGTATCAATGGTACAATGCGAACTTACCAGGTAACGTCATTGATCCTTTAAATGACCACACAATTTACATTCGACAATCAACTCATTGTTTATCTATGATTAATGCCAACTCCATACAAAAATACAACAAACTCGACCCCAAGGCCCACAATACCCTCAGTCGAGCACTTCAGCTAGGTAACCAAACCAATCAGGAAATTAACGCACTCGCGAGCAATTAACTCAACCTGGCAATTTCGAGCTCAATTCGTATTATATTTATTATATCTCAATCGATTTATAACAATCAATTGCTCGCTCGTCTCTAACCTGCCACTCGCTCGCGAACAAACACAATCAATCAATCAATTGATAAATTACCACAATTAGCCACAGACAAATAATCGATCGGCCATTTATCCTAATCATCGTTTCTATCTAATCCGGTTCCGATCGTAAATATTTTTGTTATAAATAAATAAATAATCCTAAGCGCAATTAGCGCCATAACCAAGGTTTAGGGTCAACTCACCACGTGAGTTAGCTCGAGCGGCGGCGGCAGCGGCGGCGACGGCCGAAATAGGGTTTATCGCGCGGCGGCCCGAGCTCAAACTTTGGCGACACCCCGGGGAGTCCGGCGAGGTCGCCGAAAAAGGTGGCCAGCGACGGAGCTCTGGCGAGCGGCGGCCTGAAACAGTGACAAACAGTAATAAAACCGGCGAACCAAACTATTTTGAAGTGTTTTCCGGCGACACGGGCCGGGACAAGGCAAGACAAGGTTCGGGGGCTCACTCAGGGGGTCGATGGTGGTCGGCCGGGATCGGTGGACAGCGGCGGGAGGCGGCGAATAGCCGCAATCAGAACCGGTACTTCCCGGCACCGAAATAGGGAAAGGTTCGGCGGCGGATTCCGGGCGCCACGCGCTACGACCGACGGCGGTGAGCTCGAAGGTGGTAGAGGGGACTCAGGGGAGTCGATCAGAGGTGGCGGTGAGGCACGGTGGCGGCCGGTTCGGCCAGATCGAAGACCGAATCAAACCGGGTCCAAAATAGGGCACCGGGACTTCGGGGCTGGTTTCCGACGGCTCCAGTGGTGGACGACCGGTGGGGCAGGGTCGGATCGATCGAGGGAAGGTCGGTGATTAGCTGAGGGGTGGTGGTCGACGTCAGTGGTGTTCGGAGGAGGCCACTGAGTTCTCGGGTCAACTGGCCCGAAAACAGGGCTGAGTTTCCTAAGCTGTTTCCTCGGCCGTTCGACGGCGACGGCGTCTCGGCTCGGCTCGGGTCAGGGCAGTGACAGAGAGTGGCTGAGGGCGGTGGCTGTCGGTGGTGAGGCGGAGGTCGCACGAAATGACGGTGGAAGAGGAGGATTGGATCGGCAAGGCTTCGGTCGTCCACGACCAAAACAACGAAGAAGAAAGAAGAAGCGACAGAATGAAGGGACGTGCATGGGGCAGAGAAATGGTGGGACCTTGCCATGACTTTGTGGCAATTTTTTTGTTTTATTTGCCCAAATAATCAATTTTGTCTCATATGCATAAGTAGGGGCAAAATGGTCATTTGGCGCGTCGGGACTGAAACGAAATTTTGGTATACAGGACGAAGGGTATTTTCGGTAAATTCACCGGCCAAGCTCGGTCAGGGTTAGGCTCGATCGCGAAAACGGCAATTCTAACTCACCGCGGATCAAATTCGAAACCCAATCCGAAATAACCTAAGGTTTAGAATTCGTCCAAATTTTCGTCTCTTCAGTCCTTATAGTTCAAAATATGTATCGACTATAATTATATTTTCATATCATTTCCATCGACTTTTGGCGTTTACAAAAGCTGAATTTTCAGGACGTCACAACTCTCCCCTACTTAGGAAATTTCATCCTCAAAATTACAGCACAGTTCTAGTTACTTAAAAAGATAAGGATAACTATGCTTCATAACTTCCTCGTTCTCCCATGTAACTCCTTTAGTACCATGGTGTTGCCAAACCACCTTGACTAACAGAATCGTCTTGCTTCGAAGTACCTGCTCTTTTCTGTCCACGATCTTGACTAATCGCTCCACGTGTGACGCCCGTTCATCCAAATCAATCTCCTCGTAACTCAGCACATGAGCGGGGTCTTGCTCGTACTTCCTCAACATCGACACGTGGAAGACGTTATGTACTTGAGCAAGTCTAGGCGGCAACGCAAGTCGATAAGCTAAAACTATGATTCGTTCTAGGATTTCAAACGGTCTAACGTACCTCGAGCTCAGCTTTCCTTTCCTGCTAAAGCGGGATGTTCCTCTCATAGGCGACACTTTCAGAAAAACATGATCGCCAACTTGAAATTCCAAAGGTTTGCGCCTTTTATTTGCATACTTTTCTGGTGACTCTGAGCTGTTTTTAATCTGTCTCTAATCACCTTAATTGCTTCCATCGACTGTTCTACTAACTCATGACCAGTTATCTTCCTTTCACTAATCTCATCCCAACAAACTGGCGTCCCACAAGTTCTGCCATACAAGGTCTCGAAAGGTGCCATCTTAATACTCTGTTGGTAACTATTATTATAGGCAAACTCAACCAAATGTAATTGTTCCTCCCAGCTACCTTTGAAATCTAGAACGCATGCTCTCAACATGTCCTCCAAGGTCTGAATCGTTTTTTCAGACTGGCCATCTATCTACGAATGATAAGCTGTACTGAATTGCAGCTTCGTCCCTAAAGCAGTTTGTAAACTCTTCCAAAATATAGCAGTGAATTTGGGATTCCGGTTAGAAGTGATTGTCATTAGCACACCATGTAGCCTTACAATATGCCTCACATACAACTCTGCGTATCTGTCTAAGGCAAAGTCCTTTCTTACTGAAATGAAGTGCGCTGATTTCGTTAACCTATCTACCACAACCCAGATTGAATTGTGCCCTCTCTGACTCCTTGGCAAACCCATCACGAAATCCATCGTGATATGTTCCCATTTCCACTCTGAAATTTCCAAAGGCTGCAGCAGTCCTCCAAGTTTGCAGTGCTGCGCCTTGAAGAGGTGTGCCACCAGCTGTGGCATCCCCTCATCGACCCATATCATCGTGATGTGGCGTTCCCACATCTGGTCCGTACCTGGTATCGGGTGAAGACTGACATCGTGTGACGAGTAGGTGGGGGTACCGAATCGCACCGGTCTCTCCATTATTTTGAACTTGAAAAGTTATCCCACAACGGGGTGAGAATTTAATCTCAGTGAATTAAGCCTAATCTTGGTTAGGACATTGATTCGCCCAGGATAACCTAAGCATCACAATAAGCCACAAGATATAAACACATATATATCAACAAAATATATCCGTCAAATCAGCAATCGATTAAGGTACCACCACTCAGGCGTACACAAGGCATCACACAAGTTCGTTATTAAATAATGACCCACGTGACTAGCGTGATAAAAACATCAATAGTGCGATCCCGCACTCCTCTGGCAGGATCAAGCTACGTCCACTTTACCCTCTCAGCGACGGCTATTACAAGCGGTGTATCCAGTGCACCTGGTACGGCACTGCAAGTAGACATTCCTTAAAAAGGAGTTTCGATCCGTCACAAACTACTATCGGCATCCAATAATCCCTTAAAATCGTACGACTGGCACGGGGCATAGATTATCGTGCTTCTGATAAGTTACAAGTTTCCATACAATAGGTATGGCATGAGTACCAATGGTACAATGCGAACTTGCCAGGTAACGTCATTGATCCTTTAAATGACAACACAATTCACATTCGACAATCAACTCATTGTTTATCTATGATTAATGCCAACTCCATACAGAAATACAACAAACTCGGCCCCAAGGCCCACAAGACTCTCAGTCGAGCACTTCAGCTAGACAACCAAACCAATCAGGAAATTAACACACTCGCAAGTAATTAACTCAACCCGGCAATTTCGAGCTCAATTCGCATTATATTTCTTATATCTCAATCGATTTATAACAATCAATCGCTTGCTCGTCTCTAACCTGTCACTCGCTCGCGAACAAACACAATCAATAAATCAATTGGTAAATTACCACAATTAGCCACAGACAAATAATCGATCGGCCATTTATCCTAACCATCGTTTCTATCTAAACTGGTTTCGATCACAAATATATATATATTTATAAATAAATAAATAAATAATCCTAAGCGCAATTAGCGCCTTAACCAAGGTTTAGGATCAACTCACCACGTGAGTTAGCGGCGGCGGCGGCCGAAATAGGATTTATCGCGCGGTAGCCCGAGCTTAAACTTTGGCGACACCCCGAGGGAGTCCGAGGAGGTCGCCGGAACAGGTGGCCGACGGCGAAGCTCCGGCGAGTGGTGGCTGGCAGCCTAAAATAGTGAAAAACAGTAATAAAATTGGCAAATTGGACTATTTTGAATCGTTTCCCGGCGACACGAGTTGGGACAAGGCTAGCCAAGGTTTGGGGGCTCACCCAGGGGTCGGTGAGGGTCGGCCAGGATCGGTGGACGGCGGCGGGAGGCGGCCGGCAGCGGCGAACAGCCGCGATCAGAACCGGCACTCCCCGGCGTCGAAACAGGGAAAGTATTCGGCGGCAGTGAGCTTGGAGGTGGTAGAGGGGACTCAGGGGAGTCGATCGGCGGTGGCGGTGAGGCACGGCAGAGATCGATTAGGCCGGATCGAAGATCGAATCAAACTAGGTCCAAAACAGGGCACCAGGACTTCGAGGCTGGATTCCGGCAGCTCCGACGGCGGACGGCCGGTGGGGCAGGGTCAGATCGGTCGAGGGGAGGTCGATGATCAGCTGATGGGCGGTGGTCGACGTCGGTGGCGGCCGTGGTGGCCGGAGGAGGCCACTGAGTTCTCGAGTCAACTGACCCGAAAACAGGGACGAGTTTCCCGAGCCGTTTCCTCGGCCGTTCGACGGAGACGGCGGCTAGGCTCGGGTCAGGGCGGCGGCAGGGAGTGGTTGAGGGCGATGGCTGCCGCTGGTGAGGCGGAGGTCGCGCGAAACGACGTTGGAAGAGGAGGATTGGATCGGCAAGGCTTCAGTCGTCCACGGCCAAAACAACGAAGAAGAAAGAAAGAAGAAAGAAGAAAGAAAGAAAGAAGAAGCAGCAGAAGGAAGGGACGTGCATGGGGCAGAGAAATGATGGGACCTTGCCATGACTTTGTGGCAATCTTTTTTGTATTATTTGCCCAAATAATCAATTTTGTCTCATATGCATAAGTAGGGGCAAAATGGTCATTTAGCGCGTCGGGACTGAAACGAAATTTTGGTATACAGGACGAAGAGTATTTTCGGTAAATTCACCGGCCAAGATCGGTCAGGGTTAGGCTCCATCGTGAAAACGGCAATTCCAATTCACCGCGGATCAAATTCGAAACTCAATCCGAAATAACCTTAGGTTTAAAATTCTTCCAAATTTTCATCTCTTTAGTCTTTATAGTCCAAAATATGTGTCGACTATAATTATATTTTCATATCATTTCTATCGACTTTCGGCGCTTACAAAATTCGAATTTTCAAGACGTGACAAGGGGACTTGAGGTACCTGCATGGAGTATTTCTATGAGTTACATTTCACGGAGGATCGAGAAGGGGGTGTTGTCTGGGAGGAGATAATTTTTTTTTTCCGCCACTGGCCATAAAAATGGTTTTCCTTTTTGTGACAATGTCGAATTTCAAATGCTAGTGAGTTCATAGAATGGAGTTGCAGCTTGCATAAACAGCCCTGCCATGTGGTGTACACGTACTGCTTGCCATTCCTCTGCTCTGCAGGGTTACATTCTCCCAATTGGTGGGAGTGGGTTGTACTTTGGAGTTGATGAGCACAAACAATTTAGAGAGAAAACTTTACCCAAAAAAAAAAAAAACAAACAATTTAGAGAGAACAAGTGCAAAATGCTTTTACAGAAAGTTGGCAAGGGGAGCAAGTTTACATATGGAGAATTGAGTGGAAGAATTGCCAAAAGTGGCGATGCCTCGGGCTTCTGACAGATACAGAATTGTGAAAGTTAAATTGTGCACACACTTCTATAGCCAATTCCCTAAAAAAAACACAACATTTGGGATGACGATGATTTTAACCCGAACTTTTTTTTACGTCTTATAAAAAAAACATCGACTTTAGGTCTAGCCCAACTTCTTTTTTTTGGTCTCATAAAAAAAGTACCGATTTTAGGTCCAATAACAATTATGACCCGAATTTGTTCTCATCTCATGAAAAATCACAAATTTTAACTCAAGTTCCAAAACTGTCCCCCTTAATTTGAAATCATTAATTATCCAACGTTGCGATTTCATGTCATCAATGAATCCCTGTGACTTGTTGATGTGAATTTAAGACACTCTTCATCGTCTTCTTATCATATAATCTAAAGTTATTCATCTACTTCAGTTCTGGCACAACTTGAAGAACGACGGTTAACTTATTTATTGTCTTCTTCACCTTACTCGCAAGTATCAGCTGTTTAACTGGAATCCGTGTACTACCACCCATAGAGAGACGTCGTTGACGAGATCCACCAAGCTCACGATTACAGCATTTTTTTTAACAAGCCTAGCCCTG
Source organism: Rhodomyrtus tomentosa (assembly GCA_028455895.1). Classification (NCBI taxonomy): domain Eukaryota; kingdom Viridiplantae; phylum Streptophyta; class Magnoliopsida; order Myrtales; family Myrtaceae; genus Rhodomyrtus; species Rhodomyrtus tomentosa. The sequence goes on from JAPCWY010000004.1 coordinate 45,534,728, forward strand.
CCCCTCCCTAAAGCGGATGAACAACTTCATATTCCCTATCAAGAAGAGGATGAATTGTATCTTAAATCTGCGTCAACAAGTCACGTAGATTTATTGATAACTTAAAATTGTTATGTTAGATAATTAATTGTTCCAAATTAAGGGGGGCGAGATTTGATATTTAAGTTAAAGTTTGTGCTTTTTCATGGGATAAAAAAAAGCTCTGGTCAGAATCGTCATTGGACCTAAAGTTGGCGCTTTTTTTTTAGACAAAAAAGTTCGGGCCAGAATCGTGATTAGAGTTAAACTTGGTGATTTTTTAGGAAATTAGGGTGACATTTCTATGGTCACTTGCGTAGTCTACTTTCTATCTTTCAGCCTGATCTCTCTCTCTCTCACCCACTCACACACAGAGACACCCAAGTTTTAGCCTGCTAGCTTTTCATTTTTCTGCCCAATCCACAACTCAGTAACCCTGTCTCTAAGTCAAAGAATGAAATATTTTGTACAAGCACCCTGGTTTCGACCTTTTTATTCTAGTTGATGAAGATACATCAGTAGATGTATGTATATTTACTTGTGTTGCAGATCAGTCAACTGAGGATTCTAATTTGGTGCAGTCATGAGAATTAGTAAAGCATCGAAGCATCGAAATATCAAACCACGCTCCCATCTGACAGCTTCAGCTTTACATCAGTGGGCAGTAGATTACACTAGTTTACATGGTACGTGTTCGAATCTCTCGCGGTCCTTAATCATCTCCCAAATATAAATTCCCTTGTTTTCTGCTTAGGCCCAAGCCCAGCCTATGCATAAGAGAGTTTGAGCATTAAGATTGCAAACTACGTTTGTATGGAACAATCAAAATTTTAGATGATGAACTAGTGATGGTTCTGCGATATTTAAAGAATTTCAAAACGTTGTATAGGCATCGTGTTCTATGATACTAAATGTATACTTTGTTGTTAGTGTCTCTTAAGTTGTTAGGCATTCGTTTTCTGAGAGTGTAGGACTTGTACATATCGGTTGAGGTTATCGAGAGGTTGTTTGGTATAAATGTAATATTCCTTGAAAATTCCTAAGCCAGCGCGAGGATTTCTACTAATACGAATATCTGCGATAAGTACTTTGTTGTCATTGTCTCGTAGGTATTTATTTCATACAAAATTTACTAAGTGCATTGTTGGCATTGTCTCTTATGTATTATCCCCTTTAATAGGAGTTATGCAATAAGCAAGCATCTTGTTGCCAATCTCAATTTGTTGTGATGAGCATTTGGAAAACCTCCTGATTGACAACCATAGATGGTAAGTTTGATATTATTTGTTGTTTTCTACACTGGATAATTGTTTTTGGATAGACAAGAGCTTTGGGCTTTCTAACACTTTGGACTAACCAGACGTATTTTCTAGTCAATACAACTCACAGTAAGAGGCCAGGGAATCTAGTCTGGTATCTTCAGACTGTGGTAGTTCAAATTTGGTGCTACTACAAATTTACTGACAAGCCAGCTTCACATGATTTAGGTCTTCAAATTGAATCCTTGCATTGGTTTCGACATACTCCAAGAAACTTCAGTCTCCTATCATGAAATAAAACAATATCCAATTCAGACTTGTTTCTTGGATGACATTAAGGAATGTTATTGCAGAAGTTTGCTGAGAACATACTTATTCTTCCCGTGAAGGATGATGTACTTGAGCTCTGACATACAGACTATGCCGGCTGGGTTTCTGTCATCAAATCCTTAAGAAATATGGGATGATATAAACGTCAAAGCTTTAGCCATCATTCAATCAAAATGAATGGAATGGGAAATTATAGCTGAACAAATATTAAAACCTCATGCTGTAAGCAGAATGAATACAATGTACGTCTTCTCACCTGACTTGTGCTAGAAATATGACTGCTCCTTGGTGATGCTCCTGAACTGCTCGATTGTGCGATGCTGGGCATGGTATCCTCAGCCAGTGCTCTCAGTCTATCAAGTAAAGGTAAAACTACGGTACCTAGATCAGGTCTGTCCTTTCTTCTCAATTCTGCACACTTAAGAGATAACTTTGCGAATGATAACGCCTGTTCAACTGGCCAATCAGGAACTGCTGGATCAAGCGTCTCTGTGAAGTTCCCTTTTTCAATAGCCCGTTCCACGAGATGAGTCAAACCCATTGGGGGCTTTGCCGTTATTATTTGAAGAAGCAAGATCCCAAGTGAGTAGATATCAGATTTTATTCCAAGCATGCCAGTTTGTTGATATTCTGGATCTATGTAACAGAAAGTCCCGGCCGTTGATGTCATGCGATACTGAGTTACCGTATTGGCTACTGATGGAGGGACAAGCCTGGCTAAGCCGACGTCGCTGATCTTGCTGACGTAGTTACGATCAAGCAAAATGTTGCCAGGTTTCAGATCACGATGCACAAGTGGTTCTGGCTTGGTTTGGTGGAGAAAAAGTAGGCCAGTGCCAATCTCTGCGGCTATTCTGAATCTATGCTGCCAAGGAAGTACTGGGCTGTTTCCTCGTCGGAAGAGACGGTCATCCAAGCTTCCATTGGCCATATACTCATAGACCAAGCAACCATATTCTGGGCAGGCCCCTAGAAGGAGAACCATGTTTGGATGTCGAATGCAGCTTAGCACTTCAACCTGCGTCATCATTAAGCGAGTGAATTAGAAGATTCACGACTTTTGTGGATATGTACACTGGAATCCCAGACAGGAAAGACGTTTTTAATGTCTGTTTTATCCTCATTATGAGATCATGAATGTATGGTTTGAACAGAGACTGATGTGTTGCGGTTAAATTTCATTTCTTTTTAGCCTTTTCGCTTGAGAATTTTCCCCGTATAGGATTAATTCTTAAGTCCTTGCCTTCGTGAAATAGATCATGATACATTACTTATGGATATTGAAACCAAATCTGGTTTTAGTCCTCTATGATGAGCTAGAATTCAAATCAAATTTTTCTGTAGTCCAGACCTTTTTTATGTATGCAGGAGATTGTTTTATTTGCAATTTCATGAAACAAGTATTAACTTAGTTATGTTTTTCTATGCCTCTGCTGACCCCTAGCATAGTCTTAAAATTCTTATTACCACCTTGTATAATGTTCAACGGTTGTTCTCCCTATATTGCTATGTAGATATCAATTTGTGACAATCAAACCTCACTGAGTTTCTAGCTGCGAGTATGAAAAGCCAAGATGGGACTGCAAACCTCTTGCTGAAACTGTGCTTGTCCCTGTGCCGCATCTGGACGCAAAACTTTAACGGCCACCGGTGTATGATCTAAGTAACACTTGTAAACTGGTCCATATCCTCCTTCCCCAATCTTACGGGAAGCTGCAAAATCCTCAGTAGCTGCTTCGATCTCCTCAATAGAGTATTTCCTGTACCTAATATCATTCTGTACCATTGAACTTAGAATCTTCTTTCTCGCCTCAGCTTCTTTGAGAGCTTTCTTTTCGGCAGATATTCTCTTTTGCGCTTCCCGCTCTGCAATTCTCTGAGCTTGTTCAGCTGCTTGAATCGCTGCCATACACTTCGCTTTCTCCTTTTCTGCAATAGCCAACGCAGTTTCCTCAGCTAGTCGTGCCTCTTCTAACCGTTGTTCCTCTTCCATTTTCCAATGATGAAGCTCCCTAGCCTGACAAAATGCCATTAAAACTTGTTTTGCAGGCAAATCATTTTCCCAAATTTAAATACCACATTATGCTCCTGTGTCTACGGGTTATGTGAGCACATGCCACATACTTCTTATCTATACAGAGGCTTTATGGATAGAGTGTTGAGTACGTGTACAATAGAGCAGGTCTTTTGCTGCTATTTGCATTTTGGAGCAGTGGATATTGTGTCATTTCATGTCTTGTGAGATCAAATGCATGTTTGGAGTCTGCTTTCCAAATAAAAAAACACTCTCTGAGATGTCTTTTTCTTAGGATGTCTTGCACGATTTTGCATGAATGCATATGAATATTTTGTATTCACTCGGGCCGTGAAAAGGCTAAGGGAGAGTTGTGAGACTCATCACTCGCGTTTTTGTCTACATGCATTGCATCAACATTGAGCTTCTTGGGTCCCAGAATCTGAGATACGAAGTCACTTTAATTAGACAAGGTTTAGCCGGTAGGTACCTTTTGTTTTGCTGTGAGGGCTTCCTTGCATGCCGTATTGTACATGTCAATCGTTTGCTTAAGCTCCAGCCTGAGCCTTTTCATCTCTGCTTCCACATCATCCTACAATTTTAAAAGCATTTGCTATAATTTGCTTTTGTTATTTGTGATCCTTGATGAACAAAAGAAGTTCAGGACATAAATCAGAAATCTTAGTTACAATAAGCAGCTTAAGGATTTGAAGATCCGGAATGTTACTCTACTTCATTGCTAGAAGGAAAACCACTATTTGGTATTCAGTATGGATCCTTGACTCGAGCACTTATATGAGAGTGTACCTGCTTTCATCACTAGCTCATCAGATGATTCAAGACATTGCGGGTGACATGATATAAGCAAGATGCTCCCATGTTGACTCCTTAGTGAACTATCATGAAACTCAACTCATATAAAGATGTGGAAGGAGACAAGAAATATCTTCACTTTGCTTTAGCAAAAAAGTCAATAAAAGCAATTTCCCTTTTAGGCATGAATAAATAAAGATTGAAGTGATCTTGATTGAGCAGTGACTTGTGTATGTAATGCAGGACATAACTGAGCCAATGTTTTCTATGTTTTGAAGATGACTTGCAGGTTAACCGTGTTTTTGGTAGATGAGGTCATAGAGTACCTTGTTCTGTGATGATAGCGACATTCCTCCGCTCTCCAGCGAAGAGGATGAGAAGTCAAGTGGTTGCAAAGTCATATCGAAAGACTTGTTCCCGGAGAAAGATGAGGCAAAACTATTGTTCTCAACGTCCGAACTGGTGGAAGAAAGCCTGCCAGGTTCCATGTTATCATAGAGGGAAGGAGACGTGTGATCGGTGCTCAGTCTTCCACTGCTTACGAAGGATATGTCGCTATCTGTTGAGGACAACTCAAATGATCTATTGACTGAAGCTCTTCCTCTGCTGAATGGCGACCTGTTTCAGTTCTCAATCAGTCAGCTTTCCCCATTAAAGCACTGTTTATCTGCCCATCAGAGGGGCGATGGACTTATTGTTCTCACAAGTAATAAGTGTCCCTGTGAATGGTTTTTGATTCTCCTGCACTGTATTTCGTTCATAAATGTTTCAATTTTGAAATCCATAGGTGCTTTGAGCATGGAATAGGCCAATTAATATATCAGATTACTAGAAGAGAACGTACTTGACTTCTAGATCATTCTGAGGATTCCAAGGTATGACGGGAGTCCTCTCACTGGCTGCAAAGAGAAAAAATTAGAAATGGTTTTGGTTAGTAATTGTGGAAGGTAAGATAAGAGCTGCATGCGGTTTTATGGTGTTGATGGAAAGGACCTTTCGGGGTTTGGTTATGCATGGGACGACCCTCGTTCTGATTGTTGGACATGTTAGCGGGCTGTGAAGGCTTGGATGGCGGCGCAGCGGTGGCGGATTTCACAGAAGATATCTTTCCTTTGGAGATGACATACACAGTACAAAAGTCTGGCACTGCTTTAGACACGTTGGTTGGAACATCTGAGGTCTTGAATCTTCAATCAATAAAGCCTCCAAAGGTTAGCTATCTGGCATATGTATGCACGCTCAACAGCACATTACACACCCTATGCATTATGCTTAATCAAGATTCGCCTAAGTAAATATAAGCATATGTAGTTGAGGTTTAAAAGTTGATCTGTTCTGATTTTAATATGGCCGTATTATTCGTGAACTGAACAAATTTTAACATTTACAGATGAGATGATATAGTTCCAGAAATTCGTGGAGACAAAAATAAAATAAAAATACATTCCTTGATCGAAATATGAAAATTTAGAAGTGACGATGTTTAAATAGTTTCGAAGACATTGATGAACTTGTACCATGGTATTTTAATTTGAAATGCTGCTGTCGCATCAGATTGAATAAATAGACAATAAAGCATTAGAACTTGCGGTCTCGTGGTAGCGAGGAAGAGATATAATTCATAGGGAGGTCTTGCATGAAGAAAAACCTGAAGAGGCCACTTTTAGAGGGAGCTCCGAGCACCAGAACATCGAGGGGAGCTGCATTGACGAAGTCCACTATGCCCTTAGCAATGTCTGTGTCCTCCACGATGAGCTCGTTGCATTGTATCTAATGTCAACATAGCATTTGCTTTAGCACGCGAAAAGCTCGAAACCATCACAGGTGCAAACGCTATGACAGATCCAGGAGTTTCCTGACTTACCTCCTTTCGAGTACAAAAGCAACGGAAGGGAAGGAACATTTCCTTGGCATGGCTCTCGTCTTGTTGCCTGTACGCTCTTGCCACATCGTCGTTCACCTCGGAGATGGCGACATGGGTGCCCACTGCACGCACGTTCCATTACATTTCAAAAGCCAAAGATGAAAAAAAAGAAGAAGCAAAAAGCAAAAAGCAAAAAGCAGGAGATGAAAAAGAGAGATGGAGGGGGAGTGGTACTTGGAGTGGGGATGGAGGAAGCTCTGGTTTTGATGTGGAGGAGAGTCAAAGCTTGGCCGCGGGAGAGGAGGTGATCGACAGTCCATTTGAGGGCGTACTGGCTCGCTTTGTCCTTGTCTACGGCCACCGCTACGTTCTCCTCTCTTCTGCGCTCTCCGCGGCTGCTGGTCCTTCTGGCCATGTCGGAAGCAACTGCAAATTCTTCCTTCTTCCTTGGAATGCTTGTCTTCCGATGCGGGAGGTGTCTGCAGGGGCCCTCCCTCTTCACACTGCTCTTATCTACCTACTCCCCCGGAGATTCAATGTAGAATGGGGAGCATTAGCAGGAGAAAGCGTATTGAGGTTGACCTCTCGATCGGGGTGAGCTAACAAACATGAGCAACCAACTTTAAACTGATAACAGTTAAGTTGTGGCTATGTTTAATGTTCTGTTTGCCGCAACGGAAACGTCCAAATTAGGGGGTTGGTGGTTTTGTCAGCGGCCACACCAGACCACCTTCTTATTTTAGACAGACGGGCCCGTCAAAGGCTGCTTCTATATGATTATGATTATGACTATGAATATGAATATGATGATGATGATGATGATGATGCAGCATGTAGTCCCTCGCTCGTCCATTCCGCATGGAGAGAGTGTGGATCCCCTATCTTGGTTTTTCCAAAATCCACATATTTGATATTGCTCTCCCCATAAGGGGATCCGGATCCGACCCATCCCATTCTTTAACTGCTTTCATTTGACCATTCTTCTGGAATATCAGTCACAATGACAAAATCCCATGTGCATGCGTGCGTGCGCGCGCGCGCTTTCCCCTGCTCGCATCTTGTCTGCCACATCCACATACCCTTTTGTTGATTGACGTGGCATACGCCATGTCATCAATCACGTGTGTAAAAAACTTAAAAGAAAGCATAACGCAGTGGAAATCACATTGGATGAAAGTTGTGCTGTAGCTGTTCTATGGAATTGAAAAAGAAAAAGAAAAAGAAAAAGAAATTCATTGAAACACCTCTCCCCTCTTGAGGACCCGGGGGATCCGGAGGCCCCTCTTACTCCCCCCGCCTTCTGCTTTTCCTAGTCGTCATTTTTGTCCACTCTGCCCAAAGGTCATGACATGACAATGAGGCACACACCTGTCGTTCTTTTTTTTTTAAAGATTTTTACTGCACTTGTTTTACGAAATAAATAAATAATTTGAAAATTATTTTATTGAATACTAAGCACTCCTATAGATTATGAAAATGAACGGATAAAAATAATTTTCCTCATCCATGAAAATATTTAAATACAGATTATTATCGATATTGAAAATAATTTTTCATTGATTAATTATTTTAAGTAAAATGAGCAAATTATTTGTGAGAAAAATATATTTTACAGATCATTATCTTTTCGCAAAAACAAAATCTGAGTACGTGTATCACAACCCTGTTTCCTTTGCGGTGTCAATAATCCGATGTTTCAACTTAACCGCTTCCTTTGCTGCATTGCAGCCTTGAGATACTTTAGATCAATTTTCCTACATCAAATTAATCCACCTAAAGAAGGCAATCCATTAACAGTTTGAAACTCAAGATTCGAGAGAAATAATTTCCATGGTTCCAAAAGGTTTGTGCAATTTCAATTGATAGATATTAGAAAAGAAGGATTCTTTGGACGAGTATTTTGATTAGTTTGAGAGACGGCCATTATTAGGGATTTAATTTTGATTGAGCTTTTTTCCCAAATTAGCCATGTTTAGACATCTATGAGGAAGCCCTTTAGAGTAAAATGATTAGCTGTTTAATTAGGCGACCTTTGGACCAAAGAATAGAATAAATAGGACGACCTTAAATATAAAAAATTTGCAGGATTTCATATATAAAAGAAGGGTTGATACCATAAAAAAAAAAGGCCCAAATTGGTATACATGTGATAATTTGACCTTATTATTTTTTTTTATCATGAAAAATTCCAAATTAATATATCTGTGATAAATTTACCCCAAGCTGGTACGATTGTGATAAATTTATTCTTCACTAGTTTTCTTAAATTTTACCGTCGGATTGCTGAATTAAATGGCAAGTGGCAATTGTCGTGCGTGTACGTTATCTTATATTTACTACTGGTGCGTCAATTTAAAATTTTTCGTGATATTAAATCAATTTAACAGAATAAATTTATCTATATGTACCAGTTTGAGATTATCTATGATAAAAAAATTTAATTTTGAATAAATTTGTTACAGTGGCATAAATTTAATATTTTTTATTATCAAAAAAATAATTTAAAAAAACTCAAAAAGAACAATGAAAAAGAAGGTCGCCACACTCGTATTTACGATGCAAACGGTATACTGGCAGATCCCTTTCCATCTCTCTCTCTCGATTCCACCACCGGAAAGCAATAAATCTCCTCTCCAATCTATTTGAGCCCTAATCAGCATTCCTTTGGCCGTGATATCCTCTTCTGTCAACAAAGTTCGTTCTTTTCGCTCTGTCCTTTGGCCTTATCGGTGCTGATTTGGCAGTGTCTCTCTGACTAACTTTTGATTATTGGTTAGGATGCTGGAGTTTCGCGCTGGTAAGATGCATCTCGAGGGGAAAAAGGTTGTCCCCGATGCTCGTAAAGGCCTCGTTCGTATAACCCGGGTATGTATTTCTTCTTTTCCTTTCACCAGATCGTTTGCTTATAGCTGTTCAAGTTGGCGTGTTTTTGTGTGTCAGGGTGAGGAGGGACTGACGCATTTTCAATGGTTCGATCGCGCTCAGGACGTCCTCGAAGATGTATCCTGTCCTGATTTTGATTTACATGTAGCGAGCTATACCTAAATTGGTACTCTCGGAAGAACTTTTTAGTGGGTTTTTAGGAACTTTGGCATGTCCTGATATTGATCCAGTTTGATTATTTTCCCCTCGTCTGATGCTTGCATTCGAATCTTTTGGAATGCCCATATGGCCCCCCTGCACCCGTCTTCATGCAGCTGCATCATCTAGCTTGTGAGTTCATGACCCGTTTAGCTCCATTTGTCAAGGCAATTCTAATCTCAATTGGCTCATCTAGTTCTCCGTTTATGGCTTTCAGCAATTTTTAAGGTACCTGCCTATGTTATTGATTCATACTTACGTGCATGCTGTACACGTGATTGCACACATCCGGCATGCCGGGCAATGTTGGAGTTGGTCACTTATGATCTTTCCACTGTCTAAAGTATATTCAAAAAATTAAAATTTGAAACTCATGGAATTAATCTCTTTTGTTTTTGGTTAACCTGAGAAAAAAATGGGACACCACAAGGCTGTTTGTCTTTTTTCACCCTACTCAAGCCCAATCCATTTGGACCCTTTAGAGGTTCTAATCTGCCCGCTGGCCTCGAACACCGACATCATCTCAGAAACTAGTCTGCAGAGGTGTTTTTACTCACCTCTAGACCTTTTGGACAAACCTGTTGGCGGTGCATTGTTGGCTCTGCAGTATTCATTCTAGTGCCAAGGGAATTTTCTCTCCTAAACTGGGATGGGTAGAGAAATAATAAGAAGAAACCGAGGAGAGACTTTTAAATGTTGATGGCTGCTGTGCTGACTGTAGTAAGGAGTGTGGAATAGCATTACTTTGACCAGTTTGTCATGAAGATGTACACGTCATGTAGAAACATTTTGTGCAGATTTTGGTTCATTCTTCTTGAGCAAGTGTATCATTTCTTCGGTATATCCAGATCCCTGATCTTGTTGGAAACGCCAACATCATGTCATTGTTGCCAGAGTGAATGCTCTATCTGCATCACTGCCGGAAAGATTGCACATATAGAAAGAATTCCAGGTTTTCAATGATGAATTTGAAGTGCTTATTAATGCAGAAGTGTACGGTTACATTATAATGGTTTGCCTAAGCCATGTTTCTCTACCAAATAAGGAAGGAAGTGAGAATTTGAAGTTAACAAAGAATATTACTACAGCTGGCACTTTTTATAGCTAATGGTAATGTTTGGCAGCGTCTTGTCATTAATTTTAATGGTTTATTGAGTCAAGAAAAGAGACATAAATGGAAAGGTGAACTGAAGACTTAAATCCGTTTACTGTACGGTGAGACGGTCCTGTATGTGAAAAAATCGTCTCATTTATGACTTTATTGAGTTAGTTAGATCTTCATAATGCTGTTTCCACTGTATCGACAAATTTTAGAGGTTATTGGCAGTTCTCTGTGAAGTTTTAGTGATGGGTTCAGTAAAACCAGCAGAGCAGGCATAATACACTAGGCGGTTGAGTAGATTAACAAATAGTCAGCTCGTGGTGTGTCTTGGATGAAACAACTTGTAATTGCTTTCCGTTTGCACATGCTGTTGGCTGTGAGGATATTGTCTATGGAAGTTTATCTGGAAAGAGAGTTTTAAAGGTTACACCCATTTCTGTGTGACTTTTTCGCCTATAACAACCAAACCGGGAAATCCTGTCATTAATCGATAATTAGCTCATAGTTTCAGGTGTGCCGATTCCTTTTCATCCATTTTCTTCCTTTGTTTGTCTTCATCACTTTAGTCTTCAGCATTGTGATTACATGGTTGCTATTCATCCATGGTCTGTCTATTCGATTTTTGAAGTTTCTTGACGAAGTGTATCTTAGGATCAGATTATTTTTCCAGAGGAAGCAGTGTTTGAGAAGGTATTCTAGTTCTCTTAACCTTTTTCAAGTACTTTGTCCATCCCGTCCTCCTTGTCCTCCTTGTCCTCCGCCTCCCCCTTTACCCCTCTTTTTAAAAGCTGTAATTGGTTGAAGGCTGCACCTTTGTGCAATGATTAAGGCTGCCCCCAGTATTGAAAAGTGGCTGCTTCTTTAGAATACGGCAGTTCGTCTGGGTGCAGTTGACCCTCCCCAGACATTGTAATGCAGGGATTCTTGTGTGTGGAGGCTTTTCTCATTACATTTGTAATATAGAAAGTTTGATGACTTTGTTATGCAGTAGTTTTATACTCTTTCTGGCATGATATGTTAGGTAAATCAAGCTTCAGGGAGGGTTTACATCTTGAAGTTCAATAGTGATGACAGGAAGTTCTTCTTTTGGATGCAGGTTCCTTAATGTCATTTCTTTCCTTCTACAATAGCCCGTCATGAAAATTCACAACTTCTTTAGATTAGTATGGCTTACTTTTGCTTTCAGGAGCCTAATGCTGAAGGTGATGCACAATTATGTAACTCTGTCAACTTCAACATCAACCAACCAATTGGTATGTGCTTTGCCAGTCCAGATTTTCTATTTTAGCATGTATCTAGCTTTATTTTACAGTTACTACTAGTGCCAGGATAATATATATGAGGGTACATATGGACCTCTCTAAATGTGACCGGTTGGGCAAGCCCTTGGTCCTATATTAACAGTTCTCGAGGTTTCTGATTGTAAACCTTTCACAATGTCATCTCAGTGAAACAATAGTATCAGCTCATGGACGTCAACATCCATAATCAAGTGCTACAAAATTATATTTGACATTATTTATCTGAAAAATTTGTGAGTTAGTGCATTGTTAGATATTACGTGATCAGGCGTTATTGCGGTTGGAGATAGAAAGAAAAGGAGCAAGAGCTTGTTCTAATGGTGGCCCTATCGAAGGGTTGGTCTATTTGGAATGACTTCTATTTTTACTTTAAACTTTTTTATATTTTAGATTTTGCTGCTTTCACACTCTGAATTTATTTAACATGAAAAAACTGGGATTTTCAATGTATGCTCCTGTAGAATGATACATAATGTTGTTTTGATATTTTAGTTGAAATCTATATAGATAAACTTGTATTCTGCCATTAAATGTGGGATATTTATGACAAGTTGTTATTGCCTGTGACTCAACTGTCAAGGGGAGTCTGGGAGGAGTAGCTTGAGTGAAACGTTTGGAAGGGGTTTGATCCTTCCTTGGACCGATCCTGACCAGTTCTTTCTTATTCGGTCGATTTCCTCAACATCGTCTTCCCTGTGACGGCTAGGTCCTCAAGTCAATTAAATGACATCATTTAGCATAAACAGTGTTGTTCGTTGAAAAAAAAAATGCATAGAGTATGAATAACAGTAGTAATTGAATTAGTTTGATATGGGGAATTGCGAGTTTCTCCATGTTCACCACGTTATATCAAAATGAATGGAGACTGGAGAGACATTTTGCTTTTAACTTTTAGTGAGGTAATTCTAATTACATATAAAATTTCAAGTAAATAGTGTATCGAAGAATTGACAATAAATAATGGAAAATAAAGACATATTTCTTGAAATTTTTCAGGCAATCAATTAGAAAGGAAGAAAATAGATATAAATCTTGAGCATTGCATGGGTCTCTATGCTAGTTTTTAAGGGACAGTAAAAGTAGGGAAAAGCTTTTTCTTTTAAGCTCAGGCAAACAGACCCGAGTTTGGTAGGAGGGATTAGCAGGGAGGAGAAAGGATTAGGAAAGGACAACCTTATTTGAAGGAAAAAAGAAAGAGGGAAATAAAATTAGAGAAAGGATTAGAAGGGATTATGAAAATTATTGGGAGTCTGTTAAGCTATTTTTTTTTTTTTTACATTTTAATCACTCAGAATCCATTTGATAGATATATATTTATTTATTATTTATTTTTACACATTTATCTCTTTTCCCTCGCTTGATTTTGCTTTTATTTTTATGATTCTTTGGGATACATCAACCGCCGACCCCAACTAATTTGGGTTAAAGGTGTTGTTGATGTTGATATTGAATCACTTTGAATCCATTTAAATATGGAGGGATCTGAAGGCAATTTGTATATTGATAAACAAATATTTTCTTCTTTCTCACTTATATTTGTATTTATTCGAAAAACATAGCAGGATATTCATGTCACATTCTTTATCTTCTTTCTCTCACAAGCATTCAAACAACACTATAGCTTAAACATTTCAAATTATTTTTCTTCTCTCTTTCATAACTATTTGAACGCTTCTTTTCCTTTCTAATCACCCCTAACAAATATAGTAAATTCCTGGAGGTCTTAGTTTATTGTAGAGTATATATTATGGATAGAGGGGGGAATAAAAGAACAACCTTTGATTAACAGTGTAGTCAAAGGCGTAAAAGGTGAGCGCATGGTCGGTCAGGCGAGGCGGGCATCAGCTTTTTGTTTCTAATAATGCAAAGCGATGCACATTTGCTTATGAAAGTAAGAAACTGACAGGGACTGGTAGTGTAGTCAAAGGTGCAAAAGGTAAGCATCTAGGCAGTCACGCGAGTCAGGTTTTGGCTTCTGAGAATGCAAAGCGATGTGCATTCACCAAGTTGGATGCCTTTTGCACTTAAGCCATCAGGTTTTTGCTTCTGAGAATGCAAAGCGATGTGGATTCACCAAGTTGAGTGCCTTTTGCACTTAAACCATCAAGCGCAAAGCTTTCCAGCCCTTGCCTGACCAAAACCCGTCTAAAGATTTTTTCGACTTGAATAGAAAGTTAAAACCTGTGTCCACTGCTACATCCTATAGCGTAGTCACCAGAAGAAAAGAACAATGTCACAGTACCCCAACTCTCACTTTCTTGTGTGTTTGATTCTCTTTCTTTCTCTAGCGTCTCTGTTCAGTTTATTTTCTTTTCGTTTTGCTGTTACTGAGCTATGTTTTTCGATCTTTTTTTCTATACCAATAGTGAATGCATATTTTTCTTGTAGATATTATTTTACTATTTAATTGACATAGTTGAAATGTTCATCTCTGTTAAAAACTGTCATTATTTATATCTTTTAATTAATGTGGTTGCTTCACTCAGGGGAGCGCCTTTTTTTTTTTTTTGGCTTGAGATGTTTTGCGGCCCAGTGCCTGAAGTGTGTCTTTTGCCTTTGACTATGCTGGCGATTGGCCTCTACCTGGATATTCGGATTTGTTCATTTCTCTTGAAATAGAGATTTTTCCGCATTACAAAATGAAATTTAAACGGGCTAGTTGAGTTGGCAATATTTATTAATGGAAGGCTGTGGTTAACTGTTGGCTTCATGGCCCTTAGTTACTTAATCTTTACAGGTTAATTTTTCTTTAATTTCATATCCCAGAGTATGGTACAGAATATGTGTCTATATTTAGTGAATAATCACGTAGTTCTAGTGAACGCTATAAATTATGGTGTATTTCTATGCTCAACTGATAGAACTGGACAGTGGCTGTAACCATGGCAAGAGAAGTCCTTCGAATTTTATATTGTTCCTGTACGCTCTAGGCTTGATTTTAATTCAAACCAACATCCCCTTCTCCTCCTTGCTCTCTTCTTTCCATCTTTAATTGTTCTTTGGTTCTAAATGTGTGTAGCCAACTTTAAATGGCATGAATATGTCTCAACCCTCGATTTACTTTTTATAGGCATGATCTAATGACCACTTTGCTAAGAGCATTGCCAAAGCCGTGTAGTTGCATTTTAGATGATGAAATAATGCCATATAGCCATGCCCTTGGTTTGCCTATATGTGGCATCGCTCTCTACCTAATTCCTTATCTTACACATGTTCGGGCTACTGAGTTCTCATGTAAAGTGTATATGTGGTATTTACATCCTACGGTTTGAGTAAATGTCAGCATCCGATCCCTAACTGCTTGGATTTGTTTCCTTTCTATGCGAGCACTATGCATTACGTAAATCGTTAGTCCATTTGATCAATTTTTCTCAGAGAATCAATTTGCCCAACTCAATAGATTTCTCAGTGATTATTAAGAAAGTAAATCAATGCCCTCTTTGTATAATAGAGCTCTCCGCTGAAGATGGGCCCGAGGAATCTGTTCCTCT